>OV702280.1:357277910-367277910 GCA_916181665.1 Avena sativa | reverse complement strand
TCGGATGGGATCCGAGATATCACGAGGAGATCCGGAATGATCCGGAGAATAAGATTCATATAAGGAAAGTCCGATTCCGGAGTTCGGGAAACATTCCGATGTTTTCATCGGAGAGGTTCTAGAAGGTTCTAGAAGGTTCACCGGTCCAGAAGGATAATGGTCCATGAATGTGTCATGGGTAAGTGGAATGATTAGATCATATCCTAGTTTACTTGGTGTGGTCATTTGCTAGAGAGAATTAAAGCTCTAAATTAAAAGTCAAACGGGAGTTTGAAAAGTCAAACTGGAACACTGGTTTCCTAGTGGGAGAAGAAACAAGTCCTCTCAATCCAACTTGGGTTTGGATTTGGATTCAAACCCACCCCTCCCAAGGCTGCCCCTCCCTCTCATAAATAGAGGGGGAGGGTTGCCCCAACACAACAAGTACCAAGCCCTCCCCACACTCGCGCCGCCGTCGCCGCGCCCAAGCCACCGCCTCCCCGCGCCGCCGCCGGTTCGTCGCCGCCACCGACACCTCCTCCTCCCGGTCATCTAAACCCTAGATCTCCGGGAAACCCTAATCCACCATAACTCGCACCGACTTAGGCAAAGCCCTGCGGGATCTTCCCTCTACTTCCGACACCACACCGTCGTGTTGCCGGAATCACGAGAGGAGAACTACAACCTCCGCAGCCTGCTGGAACAAGGGGGATGAAGGTCTTCATCGAGTACCAAACGTGTGACGACTGTGGAAGCGCTGCCGAAACGCAGCGCCGGAAGGATCGTCTACGCGATCTTGAGATCGGCAAGTGTACGACTACATCACCCACGAGAATCTTCTCTCTTTAACCGCTTTGGAATCTTCGAGGGTGAGTGATTCTATCGACTCGTTGCTACAATCTAATAGATAGATCTTGGCTTGTTTGTGTGCATGCGGTAGAATTTTTTTGTTTTCCATGCTACGAACCCCTATAGCCTCCACCTCAGCCGGGATTCGACTATGTCCCAAGAAGTGACTTTGACCAGGTGGTGCATCACATCAACAATGTGGATAACATGTTGCATGATGTGAATGCCAATGTCATCACTCTCACCCAGGGCTTCACCCATTTCATGAACGAGTTCCTGAACCACTACCCATACCAGCCATACCAGTAGCCGCGGCCCAATGATGGCGACGATAATTGATCCAAGATAGATCAAGAGTCTAAGCTTGGGGAGGTTGAACTCCTCCCCACCTTTTGTATCATATTTTTGTTTTCTTCTTTTGTTTTACTTGTTTTTCTTCCAGTTGATAAAATAAAACATAATAATTAGATTAGCATTTATCTTGTTTTGTTTAAAGTTCTATCGCTCTCTTTTTGATTTCTTGCAGGTTATTCACTTTAAGTGACTTAGCTATAGAGAAGAACGCGAGGAGTTAACTCAAGTGGAATATGAGAAAGCAAGAGGAGGTACCACATTCCTATTTCCCATCCGTATGTAAGTTTATTCATGAACATATTATGTTTGTTCGGTTGCACTTGAGTTCCACTCCACGCTTAACTCGTTAACTTTTAAGATCTACTCTCAAGGCTAATGTCACTACTTTGGCTTCGACTTATGACAATTATTCGCAGTTACAAAAACAACCGCATTGGATTATATTCCAACCTTTTAAGAACTAGAGAGAGTGTCTTCTTGACAACTTTGGTGCCATGTTTTTGTCTCAAGGGCTGATGCAGCGCTGAGTATCTGTAGGAGCGCTTCGTTGGGAACCCCAAGAGAAAGGTGTGAAGCAGAACAGTAGCAAGTTTTCCCTCAGTAAGAAACCGAGGTTATCGAACTAGTAGGAGGAAGGAAACATCACACGGGTATTGCAAGCAACGCGGAGACCTGCACAACACAAACTCAAGACTTTGCCCCAACGAATCAGTGACGTTGTCAAGCTCACCGGTTTGCTGTAACAAAGGATTAAACGTATGGTGTGGAAGGTAATGGTGGTTTTCAGCAAGTAAACAAGTAACAATGGAAGATGTATCAATGATAAAGATTGGACCAGGGTCCATAGTTCACTAGAGGTGCTCTCCTTAGATAAACAACATGGCATGAAGGGTAAACAAATTACAGCAGGGCAATTGACAGGAACTGAGCAAGGCATAACAATACAATTACTAGTCAGAAAGATCCTATGAGATTCGATTGGGCAATACAACAAGATACATAGACCGCCATCCAACTGCATCTATGACTAGAAGTCCACCTTCAGGTTATTATCCGAACCCCCTCCAGTATTAAGTTGCAAGCAACAGACAACTTCTTTAATCAAAGTGTGTAAGGTAAACAGTCCACATGTTCCATGAACAAGAGACTGTTGTTTTCTCCCTAGTAGAAACAACACATCTACAACTGAAGAGATTATTGTCACTTACCTTGGAAACTAGAGGCATGAACCCACTATCGAGCATAAATACCCCCTCTTGGAGTCACTAGCAATTACTCGGCCAAGATAGCTACTAACAACGGAGAGCATGCAAGATCACAAACAACACAGACATGATAGAACCATAAAGACAAAACCATTAATCAAACCAATATAATAATCACAATATCCATCGGATCCCCGCAAACACAACACGCATGATTACAAATATATTAGAGCTTGATCATGAACGGAGCTCACAAGATCTATACATGAAAGCACAAGGAGGAGATACAACCATCTAGCTACTACATGAACCCAAAGTCCAAGGTGGAACTACTCATGGAATCATACCGGAGATAAGGCCTCCAGGATGATCTCCCCTCCGGTAGGGTGCTGGGAAGAACTTCAGATTCCCCCCGATCTAGGGACGACGGTGGCGGTGGCTACAGAAGGTTTAGTGGAGATTTGATTGGGTACTTAGGGTTTCTGCATCGGGGGCTTCTTATAGGCGAAGGGGGAGTCCGAGGCGGTGGCCAGGGGCACCACACCCTGTCTAGGCGCGGGGCAGGGCCCACCCACGCCTAGGGGGGTGCGGATGCCCTGGCACACCTCTCTGTCTCCCCTCTGGACTTCTTGTTCCCCATGGAAAGTTATTGACTTTGACGTTTGTCCCGTTGAATTCCGAGAATATTTCTATACTAACTTTTCTGGAACCAAAAACATCAGAAAACAGGCAACTGGCACCGTGGCAACTTGTTAATAGGTTAGTTCTAGAAAAGATGTAAAAAGCACCTCAAAGTGTAGACAAAGCAAAGCAAAGTAGATACTAAACAAGCATGGAGCATCAAAAATTATAGATACATTTTAGACGTATTAAGGGCTTAACCTTAGTAGCACTCAACCCTGCATCTTAATGGTTTGACTTGATAACACCTTTCGAAAATATTTGTTTGAAGGAATGGATATTTTGCGGTGGTTGAGGTAGATGCCAAACTTGTCTTGCTTAGTTGAAAAGGAATACTTTTATTGAAGATATTTATGAGAGTACCCAAACTTCATGAAACTAACGACTCCTATGGCCTACGAACGATCTTGAGTTCATCTTAGATTTCGGCTAAGAGTTGGCTAGACATTTGTAGCGTTGCTACGGTGTGCAAAATTTTAATTCCATGAGACCAAGTACTTGAGAAAAAGAAACTAACATCAAGATATGAGCTGAATTTATTTGATATTTATGAAAGTCTTGGCATCACCTCACCACTTAAAAGATTAAATTTCTTGAGAAACAAGGAAAGGATAGGGTGATGGAAAGCGACGAATTTTGAAGTGGGTGTTAATAAAAAGCGGTGAGTTTATCTTGATTTTTGCACCCCTAATTTGACTAAAGCATTCTTGCTTCAAATGACTTTACTCACATAAAAAAGGGGCGCTAAAAGTATTGATTCGCAAGCCTAACCAAATTTCCAGCTGTCTCTTTTGAGTTTAAGAATTATTAGCTAGAGAGTTATATACGGTTTGGAAGTGAACTTAAGTGCAATTGTTTATATATACTATACTCATGTTTATGGTTGTGGGATTTGTGATGATGGAATATGATACAACCTTAAACTTGTGAGTTTCCTTGCTTGAATTATTTCTCGTTGTTACTCTTTATAGCTTTGTCACTCGAGGGCGAGTCACATCTAAGCTTGCAAAATAGCTCCAAATATTGACACTTTTTATCGATGATTTTCCATTGGTTTTCACCGGGTTTCGTTGGTTTTGATCTTTCAACTAATGTTAACATCGCAAATTACCGAAACCTTGGTTTCTTGTATTGGTTTTCAGGTATTGAACACTTTTGGAAGATCTGAGATCATTATTGGCTAATTACACTTGATTAAACAAATCCCAAATTGAAGACCCTTTTATTAGAGGCGTCTAGAGCCCCTAACAACCACTGGTACGGTTGTAGTCCGCCCGTATGGCCCGCCCGTACTACCTTCCTTTTCCTCTGTTATATCAACACAAGCAACATTCGTGAAGCAAAGGCGGACGACATACAAACAGAATAACCACAAACAGTCCCAGAAGACAGGTGATCAGATCTAAAGAAGGAGAAGAACACCACCTCATCCTTTGGCAATCCCTAACCTCTCAATCATCCACTCCACCATCATTCCAACTTGTACTAAGAGAGAGATATTCACACTTGTAAGATTAGGGTTTGAACCTTTGATCTAGTTTGGTTTGTACTTGATTTGATCTCCAACCGTATTGTGGCTTGGTACAGTAAAGTTTAGATGATTTCTATTTGCAATATTATTATGTCTTTGATCTGTCTTTCTCTCATGTCTGAGTAAATCCCCATAGGCATGGGAGATGTAGGGGATTGGTGAGATTTGTTGTGCCTCTTTTACTTTCATATATTCGTGATTGTTGTCGTGATTATTATATTGTCAGAATGACTATCTATGTTTGCCTAATGCTTGTTGTCCAATTTAAGGGCCCAGATAATATAATCATGAGATCTCATAGGTATAGCGAATCCGCGACCCTCGAGTGCACAGCCGATATAAAAAAGGAGTTAATATTACTCGAGGATAACAAGGAACCACCAAGCTTAAAGCCTTGATCTGGTCGGAAGACCTCAATTAATATGTTGACCATTACTGTGTTAATAGACAGATCGATCATTGGGATTGGGAAGAATCTACAAATAGGACTCCTAGTCAGTATATGGATTGCTTGCCTACTCACATATGAATAAAAAGTATCACAATCACTTATTCCATTTTATCCATCTGGCATATTCACTATTATCATGAACTGTTTCTCTCCGTGCCTAACTTCTCATTTGCATGAATCCCAAACAACTTCCTTACTTTTACTTTTATGTTAATTACTTCCAGCACCGTTATTACTTAAATCCTCTTCCTTACTCACTCATCCATTTCCACTCTCAACACTTGCAGTAAATTCACTCAAGACAATATGACACCTTGGGTGCGAGAAATGACTTAGAAAGACACTTTTCTAAGCTCCTTATTGGTACCTATATAAAAACTAGAATTAGTACTTTCACAAAAATATGCTCTGACGAACCTTTGCTCTTGCAGGATAAACATAAGTTCTTGGAAATAATCATTTTTTAGGAAAGACTTTGATTGATTAAATGGATTATTTTTAGTTGGATTAGCGAAATCATATTTAGCACAAGCTCACGCAGAAAGGATTGATATCTAATCAGTGCTAACTAACACGTACTATGTTTGGGATTATAAGGGCCGAGAGCTTTTTTATTTTGTTTGAGATTATAAGGGCTATCTCATTTATTAGTATTCGTCTTCCAATGCATGTTCTCTTTTTTCTCTCACTTCTGTCATGCATGTAAAATTATTGATGTATGCATAAATTAAGAAAAATGATTAGCATCCCCCGGACGATGGAACCGTTCCATCGTTTGGGTCGTTACTCGCGCGTCGCCCTTCCCTCGCGCCACCGCCCTTCCCGCGCGTTTGACTCTAGGACGTCGCGCCCCGACCTCCTCCTCCTTTCACCCCGCGCTTGTCCTGCTCCTCTGCGGGCGCGTCCCTCTATCGGCCACAAGCGCTCGCTATCGCGACCTCGTCCGCCGCCGCGACCTTGCTAGATCCACGTCCTGCTCAACGTTGGCGCGCCCCCAGCATTCTTCCTCAACCGGCCCGCACCACCACGACATGTCCGCCCCGCTGCTGCAATCCCTTGTTGTCGCCGTTGCTGCTACAAACGGGTGCCTTCCTTTGCTACAGAGGGAGGCCGACACTGCTATAGGAGATGGCCACATCTGTTGCAAGCTTGGACGTCTTGGCTGCCGCTCCTGCAAGTCCTCAAGGCCGCCTACAAAACATGTCCTCCAAGTCCTAAAGGCCGCCTACAAAACATGTCCTCCGATTTTGCTACATTGATACATTTTTTTGCTATCTATGTTTATTTGTTTTGATACAATACCATAAATTTTTTGCTACAAGTTTTCCGATGAGATCTTCCGGCTAAATTCTCCGGCGATGTCTCCGGCGAAGTAGCTTTTTTGCTACATTAGAAGAACTTTGTTGCTACAACCGTCTTGTGGTTTTGCTACAACAGTGTCAACTATTTGCTACAAGGTCTTCGGCGAGAATCACCGGTGAGTTTCTATTTGCTACAAGGTCTCCGGCGAGAATCACCAGTGAGTTTTACCGACGATGTCTCCAGCGAAGTCGGTTTTGCTACGTTAGTACAATTTTTTGCTGCAAGGTCTCCGACGAGACGTTATATATTTGGAACGAACCGGTTTTTTATTTTAGAAGCTAAAACGGGGACATATGTAGCAAAAAAAAAAGGGGTGTTTTGCAGCAAAAGCGGGATTTGGGCGTTTTTGGGGACATGTGGCGTGCGTGGAAGCAGGACGATGGGAGCTCCCCACGCGCCATAAATTAATAAAAGAGTTATGTAATGTCTTGATCCTATCAACGTGACGACTCTTAGGACTAACAATCTCAAACGAAGATAGTACTATAGTAGTATTATATAGTATGGACGTGTCAGGACGCACGTTGCCGGCCCGGGTCGACCAGAAGATATGGGAGTCGCATATGCGTGCAGTTTGCAGACATCCAGCACAATGGATGCAAAAGAACTATACTTACACAGTCTCAACAGTCCATTGTGTCTCTTAGGGAAATTTGAGGGTAGATCTGCACAAACTATATGCATACATGTAAATTCTACCAAAACACAACTGACACATAGCTTGTATAGTCATCTTTACCCGCAAGAAAACAGTTAATTTGTACTTACTCTGATTTTGGCTGAACCGAACAACGGTTGCTCTATATATCATTGCCGGCATATGAATGCATGAGAGAGAGAGAGAGAGAGAGAGAGAGAGAGAGAGAGAGAGAGAGAGAGAGAGAGAGAGAGATGCGTTCAATACTATACATGTATACATCCAAAAACGGTGTTAGTACAATTTTGTTTACCGACTTTTTTTCGTGTGACCAAACAGGACATTCTCTAATGAGTACTACTCCAAGGCCGATAGCAACAGCCAACAGGGGCGCAAACCAAAACAACAAAACCAGCATGAATACTCACTTTTTGGACCGTCACTCTTGTCTTCCTCCCCGCCAAAATTTAACTGCATATGTCCCTCTCCCGCAACAGAAATTAACGTCTAGCACTAGCAGTGAGTTAACCTGGAGCAGCAGGAGCCGACCGTGACGTGTAGCGAGATAGAAGAAACAAATGCACTGGCAAACAACCTCCAGCATTGAACGCGCGCGCAGAAAATGGCCAAAACTGGCCAAGAAACGCATACGCACCAACGTTCAGTTGGCATGCACTAACAACGTTAACACGCGCGCGCGGCGGTAGCCGGTGCCGTGGGAAAAAAGTCCGAGAAACCACACGCAAGCACCGAGGTTGTCGTCGCATGCAGCTGTGGCTGTGCTAGCCTCAGGCGGTCTTTGGCTATACTATAGTGTCGTCACGGCTTTGAACTCGCTTTGAAATGGAAGTTTTCTTTCCTGGCGCAGATAGATAGAGAGATAAGCATGCGTGTAGGCAGTCGAGGCGTATCGACACATGGATGGATATATATTTATACGTGCAGGAATTCATTCAACAACCGAAAGGAGAAAAGAGGGAAGCTTCCTGCCGAAATTGCTTCTTCGGCACCCTTGGCAATGTCCACGTGTAACCGACGTGGCATGTTGCATGCTGGGTGCCTAGCCTGGAGATACAAAGGTGCATGCACCCTGGTGTGTACCATACAGATAGCACGCATGTGAACGTACGTCTAATGGCTGTTGCTTTGGCAATTGGGCAACATGCAACATCTTGAAGAAAACCATCTTGAAGAAAAGATAGATCTTCAAGGAGCCGCTGGGGCCGTTTAAAAAAATATCTTCAAGAAAATACTCAAAACAATATCTTCAAGAAAATACTCAGAAAATATCTTCAAGAATAGATCCTGCCGCGCTGGTCTTGTTTAATTTAAAGAAATATCTTCAAGAAATTATTCGACAAAAAACCTATCTTCGAGGTAGGAATACAGAATGGCCCACGATTTCCATGGGGGCGAAAACTGTGACATCACATGTTACTGAGTGCATGGCGCATGTGTCAAATAATTCAGTGTATGTGCATGCATGATTGATCGATGTGCAGGTCGACAAGTATATGATGAGGAATTTGAGATGTAGCTAGGTACGATTTTTTCTTCCTTTTTTTGTATTAGGAATATATTGATGCCGATATACAAGAGAGTGCATACGTGCGATGAAATGATGCAGAGGTCAGAGGTACGGGTATTTTTAGAAGAAGAAAAACGTAAGGAGAAAAAATAACAGTGCCTAGACTCACACATTTATACAATTGCAAAATTAATATACAAAGAATCTACCGAGAGTCGGTACCATGAATTATCTTACAATGGGTAGATGGAGATATACTGTCGATGTAGACACACTAGGGAAAGAGATGCTGAGTCGACCAGGGATGAGGGGGAAGGGAAGAAAGAGGAGGAAAATGATGCAGAGGTGACCTATAATGTGCTTTCACAGGAACTCTATCGAGCTTAGAGGAAAAGGAAGAGAAATTTGAGATGTCCCTAGATACGATGTTTTTTTCCTTTTTGCATTCTCAATATATTGATGCCGATATACAAGAGAGGGAATACATGGGACCAAATGATGCAGAGGCTAAAGTTACGGAAAAATGTAGAGGAGAAAAAATAGAATTGCCCCGACTCACACATTTTTATAATTCCTTTTTTGGGTTGAATATTTGCACAACTAATATACAAAGAATCTACCAAGAGTGGGTGCCATATAAATTACCTTACAATGGGTAGATGGGGATAGGCTGTCGATCAAGACACACCAGGGGAATGAGATGCGGAAACGACCAGGGTGTCCTGCAATGTGCTCTCACATGGAGTCTATCGAGCTTAGAGGAATGTCTAAACAAAGCGTGTCGTCCCCGACTTTACAATTTCAAAGATCACATCGACGGTGGATCTAAGAAGCGATGGTGTATCTGGGAAGCGATGTGCGTGACGGATTAGACAAAGATGGAGTATTTATCAAGACGACATCACCATGAGGGGGAAAAGGTTGAGCCGGCAGAGGGGATGGAGATGACGATGAGAACCGTCACGACTTGAGAGAGGGACAAAGAGCGACGAAAGGTGAAAGAGGAGGGAAATGTATTTAGTTTTATAATACAAACTTTATGCTACAATAATTAAGTTGTTTTTTGTATTCGCAATATATCAATGACGATATATAAGAGAGGGCACATTTGTGATCAAATGATGCAGAGGCCAGAGTTACCGTGTTTTTTCGGAAGAAGAAAAACATAGGGGATACCACATAGCTGTGCCGAGACCCACACATTCATACAATTCCCTTTTGGGGTTGAATGTTCGCAAAAACTAATATACTACAAAGAACCTACTGAGAGTGGGTACCGTAAATTACATTACAATGGGTATTTGAGGATAGACTGTCGATCTAGGCACACCAAGGGAACGAGATGCGGTTTCAACTAGGGATGAAGGGAGAAAGGGAAGAAAGAGGAGGAAAATGATGGAGATGTGGCTTGCAATGTGCTTTCACAGAGAGTCTATCGAGCTTAGATGAGGAAAATGATGAGGAATCTAAGATGTAGCTAGGAATGATGTTTTTTTTTCCTTTTGTGTATTCACAATATATTAGTGCCGATATACAAGAGAGGGCATATATGCGATCAAATGATGCATAGTCCATAGGTACGGTGCTTTTCAGAAGAAGAAAACATGGAGGAGAAAAAATAGCAGTTTCTAGACTCACACATTTATACGATTCCCGTTTGGGTTGAATGTTTACAAAACTAAAAGAATCTACTGAGAGTGGGTACCATAAACTACCTTACAATGGGTAGGTCTAGACACACTAGGGGATCGAGATGCGAAATCGACAGGGATGAGGGATGAAGGAAAGAAAGAGGGGGAAAAGGACGGATAGGTGGCATGCAATGTGCTTTCACATGGAGTCTATCGAGCTTAGAGGAGTGTATACACGAAGCGTGTCGATCCCAACTTTACAATTTCAAAGGTCACATCGACGCGGTGGATATACGGTGGTGTATTTGGGAAACGATGTGGGTGGTAGAGGAGAGAAAGAGGGATGATTTAGCAGGACGGCGGCGGCACCACGAGGGAGAAAGAGGTTGAGTGGGTAGAGGGGATGGAGATGACGATGAGAACCGTCGCGACGTGGGAGAGGGACGAACAGTGACAAAAGGCGAAAGATGAAAGAAACACATTTAGTTTTTTAATATGCTCTTTATATATGCTGCAATAATTAAGCTGACAGCATACGGCCATGTCAATCCCGATCATCGATCCATCAATCATGTCGAGGGGGGAATTGAAGCTAGGGGAAGCATGAGGCAGGCTAGCTAGTCAAACAAGTCAAAGCACGGCCGTCACGGAAACCTATTCAAATCCTGAGCTGCCTGTCCCGAACAATACAAAACCCGGCCTCCACGCACCTCATTCTCCAGAGAATCAGAGCATTGTTAAATCGCTCGGCCTCATCAGAGCATTGTTAAATCGCTCGGGCTCGTGGCACGGCCCTGTCTACGGCAACGATGATCGAGCTGATGAGATCGATCGACAACCTAGAGCCAGATGCGGCAGCAGCAGGTTAGTTTAGTAAAGAATGAGGCCCGAGAGAGCGTATAGTTTTTGTACGCATATTAGGTGAGGGAATTCCGAGCGCGGTGGCATCTTGCGGTTGTTTCCCGACCGCGGTCTCACGATACTTACCTTAATAAACAAAACATTGACGGTACAATACGTACAGCCAACTCGATCGATCCCTGCCTCGATCCGCAGCGAGCGTGTACACGCGCACCGATCGAATCACACACGACGCATACTAGCTAGTAGTATCAAATCACGCGCGCGTCTCCCGAGCGCTGTACTAGTTTAAGAAGATTTGGTTAACAGGCTCAGGTTTGTACGTTGCGAGGACATAAATTCCAACACCATACGACGGTTTTGCCGCACAGTAACTGTACGTGTTTATTACTTGCTCATGTGATCTTGTCGAGAGAGAGAGAGAGAGAGAGAGAGAGAGGGAGAGAGAGAGAGAGGGGCAGTACGTGGTCACAGGCGGAGCTAAGATAGGAATATGGTTTCACTGTGCCGAAGCCAGGCCCGCCCGTGTTGGGTTGCTTTCCTTGTGGGGAGACGCGAGAGAGCTGTAGCTACACATACTACTGCTACTACTACGTCGCTGCTGCGGCGCTGGAGACTCTGCGTCTCACACCAGTAAAACAAGAGAAATACCAGCGACGACTGGAGCAGAGACGGTACAAAGCAGCTAGTGGACGCCGCGCGTCAGGGGTATCTTCAGAAATATCGCACCTGATGTAGTAGTAGTACTTGTCAACAGTTCGCATGTTTGGAGAAAAATAACTTTAGATTTATTTTAGATTTATATATGATCGTCGGAAGATCAACAAAGGAGCAGAACCGCCTTAGTGGTCGCATGCTTTACGTCCTATGAAATGCCTGGAAGGAACGAAACCGAAGAATCTTTACGAGTCGACGGCTAACCTATATAGAGGTCGCTTCCATGGCCAAAGACGACATACTTCAACGGAAGAGCGCTTTTCATACGCATGGGCCGGCTATCCAGCCGAGCCAGACTAGTTTTTGAGGGGTTTTCTGGTGGTTTTAGCATGTTTTCACCTTAATGTAAACATGTCATTCTGTACTTTGACCGATTATTCCTTCTTCTAATAGAAAAGGCAGCGCTCCTGCCGATTGCTCTAAAACATATATGCTTCAGGAATTGACTGGCACTACTTCAATGGAACGAATTTCTTTCTTAGACAGATAATGAAGAGTGGAATTTTGGTTAGTTGACCAAAGACGTCTCCAATGTTGAAATAGGGGTTTCTAAAAAAAAGATGAAGTTTACAAATATGATGTTTTAAAAATATCTTATATCAAACTTTGAATACTTTGACCACTAGACACCACCAGAAGGCAGGGATGAAGCTAAAAAAAGGTGCCAATGGGGTATCTCTATGTCATCTCCAAGTCTCCATTAGATTAGTGTTATCCTGTATACAGGAAGAGTAGCTAATGCTAAGACCGTGTTTGATTCAAAGGAATTGTCTAAGATTTTTGTAGGATTCAGATCCTTAGAATTTTCTTACAAAAGTTGTTTAATTCAAAGGATTATAACCTTTAGGAATTTCTTCAAATGATTCCTTTGAGCTCTAGATCAGGGAAACTTTTTCATCCACTCCAACCTCTTTTTACAATTCCACTGGTGGAAAAAGGGCTTTCAGTCCCGGGCCGCAACTGGCTCTAGTCCCGGTTTTGGGCCCGGGACTGCGAAAACAGGACTAGAGCCCCCCCTCTAGTCCCGGCTCGCTACGGTCCGCGACTGATAACAGCCACGTGGCTGTTTCAGCGCCGCGGGGGGCGGAAACCCTCTAGTCCCGGGCCGTAACACCACCCGGGACTATAAGGTTTCCTACCGCGGCAGAGATTGTGTATTTTCTTTTTTTTTGTCATTTCGTTCCTTTTTTGTTTTGTGTATCACTATAATTTTAAACATATTAAGTACACATATTCTACGCTAGTACATACATAGTACACGTTGATGCATCTATATAATTAATCGATCCCTTGCCAGCATACATTGATAATATATATATCAAAAGGAAGAAATGTTTTGAAATTACATGGTCATTGATGAATATGTATATCATATCAGCTACATGGAGATCACTAAGGCAAATCGAGTTCCATGTCATCCGCATAATGCTCTCCATGTACATCAAGGACTTCCTTCATCATAAATCCCGCCAGCTCCTCTTGAATTGCTCTTATGTGCTGGTATGGCTCTAGTTTTTCCCGTAAACCATAAATATAATGTGAGTCAACTTTCCTCTCACCGGTCAACTTGTGGATGTACTTGCAGACGTAGTATCCACATAAATGAGTTCCCATGGCTGCTATAAACTATTCACTATTTTATAAGTTAGCTCCTCTTTGAATGGACCTGGTATTTTCTGTTTGAACCGTGTCCAACACCTGCTCGGCAAAGAAAATTAACAAAGGAGTTATTAGTTACTTGATATCAGGAAATGAATGAAAGAGGCCGATATAATGCGATAATGATTGAAATTACTTATGGAGCATTGCTTTCATGTCGCTCCACTGCTCTTGGTCCCAACTTAATGAGTCGTGGACTTCAACTAGGGACTTGTCAATTTGAATGTTTAGCAAGATCCAGTGGAATCTGCGGACGTTTACATAAGCATACATGCATAGCTCATCAAGTAAGCAAAAATAAAATGTGTACAAGATATAAACACTCACTTGAAGTTGTAAGGAAATAGTATTTCCTTAACAAAATTATTCTCGGTTAAGAACCTGCACAGGTCTTCCTCCACGTCCTTGGGGTGATTCTTTGAGAAAAATGGCCACCATATGGTTTAGGGCAGCAGGACAGGAAGCAGAATATATAGTGGTGGACAACTAGTCCCGGGACCTGATACGACCCGGGACTAATAGTCCACTAAAAGACCAGTTGGCCTGCTCTAGGTCATTAGTCCCGGGCCGTATTACGGACCGGGACTAGAGATGTGGTCCGGCCCGGGACTAGTGACTACGGCCGTTTCTAGCCGTTAGAGGCCTCACGGCCCGGGACTAGTGCTAGCACTAGTCGCGGGCTGTGACATGCCGGGATTGCTGGCATTGTTCACGTCGAACCAAAGAGGGTTTTTCCAGTAGTATTCCTTCAGTTTCCATGTGCAATCAAACACTGCTTGAGCCAAGATTCTACAGTTTTCTATTCCTAAGATTCAAGTAGACATGACACTTCAAACCTGTAATAATACTTGTCAATAATTCGCATGTTTGAGGAAAAATAACTTTAGATTTATGTATGCTTCACGAATTGACTGGCACTTCCATGGACTGATTTTTTCTTAGACAAATAATTAACAGTGGAATTTTGGTTTGCTGACCTAAGAGCGTCTTCCATGTTGAAATAAGGACGGCATAACGGGTTTCCAAAAAAAGATGGAGTTCACAAACTATGGTGTTTTAAAAAATATCTTATACTAGATTTTAAATAACCACTAGACACCACTAGAGGCAGGGAAAAGCTAAAACATTATGCTAAATATCTCTATGTCCTCTGACTATTGCTTCGACCCCCCCCCCTAAAAATTTATGAAAATAAAAACATAAGGACAACCAGGATTGGTCGATACCCCTTCGGTTCGGAATGCATGAAGGGGTATCAGCCAATCTTTGTCGTCCTTGTGTTTTCAGGGGAGGGACACCGATGCACACTTCATGTCCTCTCGAAGTCTCCATTACTACATTTGCATTGTGTTATCCTCTTTATATAAATAATAAATAGTAGTAAATGCTAATTAGTGAAGGATTTTCAAAATTTCATTGCTCCAGAGGGAGGTAGCTCTGTCCCTGTCGGAATTGGCAGCAACAGATCATGGACGATGGAAATAAAAGGTTGATGGGCCAAGGAATAACGGTGGCAATGCGAAGAGAGAAAGAGAGGGAGGGTCAAAACTGCGGTAACGAGCGATAAAGGGCGTGGGGAAGAAGAAGGATTGTGGTGGTGCGCTATAAGTTTACGGGATGATATTTGAATATGTCTGGATCTTTCCCACCCTGTTAAGCTTTTCAGATCATTTAGCTGTAAACTTTGTATGATCTTGCTAGTTTTCACATTCTATGATAGAAATTTTCTTTATATATCCATCGTAAATATACACCGAGTAGCTTCGAGGCCTATTATAAATCTTCGATGATCTATATTAAAAAAACAGAGATGAACATTCTTAGATATGCATGGTCTAGAACCGATACATGGAAATTTGACCAGAGGATAATATAGAAGTTCCTTTCCCTCAAAAGAAAACTACAGAAGCTCCCAAAAGACCAAGCATAAAGAAGTTGTTAATTAACTACCCTGAAAAGCTTCATGCAGTCCAAAAAAGATGGGCAAGATATGTACAACTTGCCTTTCTTTACGGCGTATGAATTAGTCCAACTGGCCAGGTTAACGTAAGAAAATGAGAGATGAAAGATACACACGCGCGGAGAGAGAGAGATGGGTTTTGGTTATTGTAGACTTGTGACCTTGGTACTGTGCCACCGTACTACAGTACACACGCCATGGTCCCGTCGGTGTCTCTCCTCCTAGCCTCCTCCGATCCCCTTTCTCTCCCTGTGCGTGAGACGTCGACGTCATGGCTAGGTACTTATCCCGGAGTTATTCTCGGGCATTCTCCTTAGGGCTCGAATCCATGGCCGGCCTGGCAAGCGCCGAATGGAATAATGAGGGAATAGGAACCTTTCTTTCCACTTCTAGCTGCTAGGGAGCTTGCAGGCCAAGACATGCAGAGAGCAAGCCAAGCAAAGCGCTTCTCCATGGACGCACGTCACCGCCCTGCCCAGCCCAGCCTCAGATCAGCTCAGCTCGCGACGCGACACACACACGCATCATAGCCTGGAATAAAAACGGGTCAAGCCGCCATGATTCCTTGCTCGTCCTCTACCTTGTTTCTTTCTTCCCCGACGCGCCCCCTTGCTCAGGGTTACGTAGAGCTAGCTAGCTTGCAAGCCGCGTGTATGTACCGAGTACTACTATACGCCCTGGCCCTGCTACTACTGCTGCAGTGCTAGCTGCTGCTGCTGCGTATGTCTCGGCACGTCTTGTCCTAGCTAGCTGCCTGTGCTGCTGGAGCAGATGACAGTGTCTCTGTTAAGGTACAGCTTTCCTGAAAACCATGTGACGAGACTACATACGCAAGAGAATTCGTTGTATTCTTTTTGTAGAAAATTCCATAGAATGGAAGTCAGTTGATTGGAACCCTGAACTCAGGAAGTTCAGGAATAGTTCTCGGCCAAAGCATCCTTATGCTACTATTATGTGATAAGATAAGAGAGAGATGTGCTCACATGATCGCATTCGAATGGCAATTGATTTAGGGATGCAGAAGTGGGACAATTTGGGCAAATGAGATATCACTTTTAGACTACTAGACTAACTTAAAATTAAGTGGGTTAAGTGGGATAAGCTAGATTTGACATATCCCGCTTATCCTACTTATTCCACCTAAATTAGAGTTAGTCTAATAGTCTGAAAGTGATATCCCATTTATCCCTATTATCCCACCTCTGCATTCCTAAATTGATTTGCCACACAAGTACTATCATTAGACTACATACGGCGATATTTGGACAGCCAGCGGCCTCTCTGCCGACCTAGCGTTTCTGCTCCAGACCTCCAGTAGATAGTACTGCCGATGTCTATTTATCTTCAGATACAGCCACATCTACTAAAAGACGTAGGGGAGACCGTACCTGAACTCAGTTTAGTCAAACGAATTTCGTAGTTTCTTGTTTGATCTGACAACAGGAAAAGATATTGTTACCTATCTCAGTACGTCCCTGTCGAAACGGGATTGCCGTGGCAACGGCGAAGCTGGGTAAGACACGTTTCTGAATCGTCCTCTACCACATGACATGACAGTGTCCAGATCAGGGAATTCTTACAGGAATGGAAGCATTCACACTCTCCCGATATATGTGCGATACGTGTAGAAAATTGTGCACTCCGAAGACCAAACAGGAAAATTAGTTAGCGCGCGCGGCGCAGGTATTAGCATGCATCATCACATGAGAAGTTTTCTGTGCATATGCGTCCATGAAAACGACTTCGCGGCTGGGAGGGAGTCTCCGGCGACCGTGTAGCCGACCGATCAAATCATGCGCATCAGCGGGCGCGATCGAGTGGATCGATCGGGTTCCTCTCCACATCGATCCCGTCACTGCAACAGCGGATCAAGGGTCCACGCGGAACGACAGGATGGTTAGAACGATGAGTTTGTTTATTCCCTTGGGCCAGCAAGCTTGGGCAGGGTGCTGCCAATCTACGGAATGTAGTGGTTGGCCGGGTCTCTTTTATTTTCTGGCTAACACAGACGATTACGAATAGCCTTCAACAGGGGGAAAGAACCACTAATAAGTGAGCATCAGTTTTGTTTTTGAGAGAGAAAGTGAGGATCAGTTGTGTGTATGTAGACATAGACATGAAAGAATGAGATCAGCGATAGCTACGTCCAGAAATTAATGAAGTTTAAATGGACCGGTAGTTCACTAGTTCGATACACATATATATAGTCGCTCTCATGCCTCCACACACTCCAAACTTCGATTCAAGTTTAAGTTATAACCTCCAAGCAAAGAAAATTAAAGAACTAACCAAAACTATCGAAACCACTACAAGCCCTTGTTTGGTACTACCCTCCGTTGCTATAAATACTATGCGCATTTCAAAACGAACTTTGATAAAAAAAATTGAGCAACAACATCTTGATTATATTGTACATAATTAGAATCAACGAATTCGTATTGAAAAACACTTACTAATGATGGTAATTTATACTAATAATCTTTATATGGTTAGAGTAATTCCTGGTCAAAGAAAAAACATGGAAACGAGGTTGCATTATTCATTAAGATGGAATAAAAATACATGAAGCAATACAGTTTTTATGGGGATTAAAGGAGATAATCACCACCAAACCCCGAATCCTCTCTTACTAAAGTATTGGGCTAGTTTAATCTCCACTTTTATTTAAATTCTAGTCTATTTTTTTCAAATATCCAATACTACCCCCGTCTAGTAGATTTAGGATCGCGGTTTATGGGGATTAGAGAGGTTTGGGTGAAGGTAGAATTTTCACCCAATCCCCTTGGAGGTTATCCTCTCTAATCCTCCCAAACACTCTAGTACCAAACAAGGCCTAAGGAACCCGTCCCACTTGCATCTGGTTTCGGCTATATATGGAGCGGTCACCGGAGAATTGAAACTTCTAACTGTCAAAAAGTTAAAATCATTACATAATAATCCTCGAGTCTAAGATTAATATCCTATCTCGAATGCAGCTCAAGAGAAAATTAGTTCTAAATGTGTGTCCTAATTTTGATTGTATAATAAAAAACAGAAAATTATCCTAAAATTAGTAGCTAAGATCATATTTTTCTCACTCTACGATTTAGATGACATCTCAAAATGCATCCATACTTTAAAATAAAATTGGATCTAAAGTTCTTAAAATTTTGCCTAGAATTTAAACAATTCATTGTTTTGTCTAAATGGATATGTAACTCACTAATTGGTACATACATAGTCTCTTTCAGAAACCCCTCCCCCTAATATTTGCTTGATGTAGAAGTTGTAACCACCTAAGAAATATCATTTATTGAACTAACCCATGTGTCAACACAATCTTGAAGAACCACTGCCCATTGTGTCTGATTTTGGAAATTGTGGCTGCCACCTCCATAGTAAAACTCCAAACTGTTTTGAAAAAATTAAAATGGTAAAGGATGTTGTCATAATTCATGTATGCATATTCTCGAACCCATCGGGTCACACACTTAACCTTTATTGTCGCTAGTCTTTGTCGAGAATATGTATGGTGGAAATCAAATGTTGTTTCAGAGTCTTGGATGAGATCCTTGGTATCACAAGGAGCTTCAGAATGATCTGGAGGTAGAGAATTGTATATGGCACTTCCCATTTTAGGGTTTCGGGAAAGTTCAGAATATTTCTATGCGGTGAAAGGTTCCAGAAGGGTCCATGGTGGGGCCCACCTGTGAGGTGGGGCCATATGGGCCCATGTGGGGGCACCCTAGCCCTAGTGGGCTAGGGCGACACGGCCACATGGCCCATTTGGCCGGCGACCACGAGGGAAACCCTAATATAGAAGGGGACGCACGGGAGAGAGGGACTCTCCCCCTCTCCTTTCCATCGCTGACTTAGAAGGCATGGGGAAGGGGCAAGCCTCCCCCTGGCTGCCTATATAGAGAGGGGCAGAGGCAAGGGTCGGCGCCCCTTGCTCCCTGCTTCCTTCTCTCTCCCTCTCTCTCTTGAAGATTCTCCACCTCGGATTGGAACAGGTGAAGCCCTATAGGAATCCACCACCACGATAGTAGTGATACCGTTGTGCGGCCGGATTCTCGTGAGTTCTTCTACCTCTCTTGCGGGATCAAGAAGGAGGAGATGACATCAGAGGGGAACGTGTGGATATCGTGGAGATTATGTTCGTTATGTACACGCTTCTAGAAGGTCAAGATCTACTAAGGTTTAAACCGTCGCAAGCGAACGACTACATCATCCATGATCTATAGGTCGTTAACCACTCATGTTCTTCGAGGGTAAGTATATCCGATCTATTCTACTTATTACTTGCATCTAGTAGATTAGATCTTGTTTGGTTCTCTCTTGCTATTCCGTAGAATTTTTTTTGTTTTCCATGAAAAGCTGCTGAAAATCAGGTTGTGAGAACCATTGTTTTTCAAGATAGAATCTGCTAGATTTCTTCCTCTACTTTCCCCTGCAGTAATTAGCAAGGGGGAATGATCTAAGCTATCCTTGTCACAACTTTAACTGTGGCAAGAGGAAACAACATTTCCCATTCATTGGAGATAAGCACCCTATCCAAAACACATATGGTGGGTCTTCTTGTTTATTAGTCCAAGTAAATCAACCCCCTAGCCTTCTCAACTAATGATGAGCTATGACATCATTAAACATAGTCATCAAAGGAAAATGAATTCTAGGGTTGTCCTTATCATTTGTAGATCTGATTAAATTGAAATTTCCAGCAATCATAACATGTAAAGTTCTCTATAAATCTTTGCATCCAAGTCTCTAAAAAAGATATCATACTCCCCATGATTAACCGGACCATACACCACTATACATTGCCATTGAACACTGATATTGAAAGAACATTTCATAATCCTAGTGTTTTATGTGTTAGATAACAATATCAAGGATTATTTAATGTGTGTTGAAGTGTTGCAGATCTTTACATTGAAAAAGGAAAAGGAAATCTGCTTTTGGGGGGCGGATAATCCTCCTCTACCAGGGGCGGATAATCCGCCCCACCCAATACCCAGAAGGGCGCAACCCCCAGAGGGGCGGAGAATCAGCCGGATTTTCTGGCAGGAGCGGACTGTCCGCCCCATGGGGGGGGGCAGATAATCCACCCCTCGTGGAAATTCACCAAGTTTGGCCTTGCGTCGCTCTCTGTATGGGGGGCGAATTTTCCCCTGAACTTTCCGGCTCGGGGGCGGAGTTTTCCCCTAGGTCGCATAGTCTGCCCCTTGAGGGGCGCGAATAATACGCCCCTCGAGGAATTTCGCCAAGTCTGGACCTGCATCGCTCTCTGTATGGGGGCGGATTTTCCCCCGGATTTTCCGTCCTGGGAGGCGGAGTTTTTCCCCAGGGCGGATAATCCGCCCCCAAACTTCTTCAACGGCCAGATCTGGGCAGGGGGTATTTAATCCTTCCTTCCCCCTCCCGCCAGAACTCTTGGTTCATTCAAAAAAGTCAAGATCTGCTCTGCAACCTTCATCCAAGAGAGCTCCATCTAGATCCACCCAAAGGCCCCGTCCCTTGAGGAATCGAACGAGGAGGACTCGATCTTCAACAACTGCAATCAAGCGCTTCATCTCCTCTCCATTCGTTTGGAGAATCTCCGATCTAGTATTTCTTACAAATATCTAGATCCTTGCTTTTGATTATATTGATAATCCTTTTTCTTGTGACAGCTTGTTGTCATTACGGGAGCCCCCAATTCAGTTGTGGGTGTGTGCCCCGGTAGAGTTGTAAAGGCAACGGTTCCCGCCTCGAAGGGTACCAATAGTGGAGAAGGTGGATCAGGCCTTTCGTGGCGAGATCCATCGGAGAATAGGGTGAGGCCTATTGTGGCGTGGTGGTCTTAGAACCGCCCACCCATCTAACGCAGATATACTTCCCTTAACAAGGAAGGAACTGCGGTAAACCAAATCCCTGTGTCTCCGCGTGCTCCACTACGGTTCCCTCGATCCTCTCTTCACGTGCTTAGTAGGTAGGATTGCATATAGGGAAATTCTCGTAGTTGCATATCTAGATAATTTACTTTATGCTAAGCCGAAAATTGAAAAAGAACTACAAATTAAGTAGCACCTATTCACCCCCCCTCCTCTAGGTTTCCATACAATCCATTTCAGATATCTTTATGCAAAACAGGCATACTAACATAAAAGGAACCCACTTCTCTAGATAACACATCATACATATAAGAACCAACTCCTAGAAGGATACCCCCGGAATGTTAACCATTGCCATCTAAGCAGTGTACTCCCTATCAATCCATTCAGTTCATCAGTTGTAGAAATTTGTTTGTTGGTCTTCATTAGCCTTATGATATCCACCTTTTTATTCTTCATGTACTCCTAAGGGCATCTCCACCTGGCCGACCCAAACGGCCACCCCAAACAGTCCGTTTCTGTCTATTTGGGTCAGGCCCCGGTCAGTATGGGTAGGGGGTACGACAACTTTTTTTCTTTGATGGCTGGGCGAGGCAACTTTTTTCACATTCAAACACAAACAACTCGCGCGAAAAACTGGCAAAGTATATAATTAATTTACATTCAAAATATAAAAAACATAAGTTAAACTAATCCTAGCCCTAGCTACCGATCTTCGCGCGCCGGCACCGCCTCGTCCAAATCGGCAGCGGCGATGGTGGAGGCAGCTGGGCGTTCGTCTCAGCCACCATGCGGGTGAGCGCGAGGGCCTCCTCGTAGCCGCGCCATAGGGCCTCCTCCTCCTCCTGCGCGCTGGCCGTAATGGCCTGCTCGGTGAAGGCGTCCTCGTCATAACCCCGCGCCAGTACCTCGCGGTACTCTGGGGGCAGGTTGGCGGCGATGTCGTCCACTACCTCCTGCTTGACGATGATGTCGTCGTCGCCGCCCTCGTCATTGCCGTCCTCACTTTCGAGCTTGGCGTTAGAGTGGTTGACGGTGCCCTCCTCATCCGAGTGGATGTCGGGGATGGTGTAGACCTCCCCCGGCTTCAGGACACGGCGGATGGTGGTGGCACGGCGCACCTTGTGCTCCCAGTTAAGCCACTTCTTCCAGTAGTCCATGCTCTGGTAGGCAGGGTCCCACCGTTGGACCGGCGGGAGGCCCCTGATCCGGCGGTGGATCTCCTCCTCCATCCCTTTGCCCTTCTTGGGCACGGGCGACACCGGGACACGGTCCCGGTTGAGGTGCCAGTCGGTAGGGAGGGACACGTCGTTGTGCTGGATGCCCCGTCCCTCCCTTCCGCGACGCTCACACTCCGCGATGCAGAAGTACTGGCGGTCGTGGTGCTCTGCCTCCGGGCGCAGCAGAGGCGGTAGGGACGTGCCGCGGAGGAAGGCCGACATCCGGCCGGAGCGCTGGCTACTAGAGAACAATGCCTCGTGGTCATTCTTGCCCCTCCCCTTCTTCAGCCACGACGGCGTCTTCATCATTCGCGGTGGTGCTGGTGGCGGCGGCTAGGGTTCGCGATGGCGAGAGGTGAGGAGTGCGGCACCGATGGGCGCAGGGTTAAATAGCCCCTTCACTCGCGAATAGGCGCAGCTTCCCGCTCCTTCGCCATCAATGTCAGCGCGAGAATGTAGACGCCGCCCAATGGGTCAGCGTGCCGTCACGTCGCCATTGATGGCGCAAGCTGCCTTCCGCGCAGCACCTCTGAATCGCTGTCGCGGTTGCGTCTGAATTGGTGCTACTGACTGTGTCCGAAATCAATGCCGCGTGTGGCTGGCGGATGGGCCAGTGGCATGCGCGGGAACGACGTTCGCGCTGTCCACTCACATCCGACCGATGCAACCGAGCCCCAGATTAGATGGACGGATGGGTAAGGCCGGTCGCGTTTCGCCGAATGGGTCAGCCCGCTGGGGCACCGCGCACGTTCGCGCGAACAGTTTCGGACAGGCGCAGACCATTTGGGTCGTCCCGATGGAAATGCCCTAAGCTTGTGTTTATTCTGATCTGCTTACTCTTGTTCATGCTAGTTTATCTCTTTTTTGAGTTTTTCTGCTGCCATGGGCGCACGGAGCAACACATTCAGGGAGTGGAAAATAACACGCCGGAACGAAGCAAAGTAGAGCTGCCTACGAAATTACCAGCATCAAAAATAGCTATGCCCAACAGAGTACTCCGCAGAGGCACACATGCATGCGCTAGGCTGAGGCAAGAGAACAGTACAGGTTTCACAGGCTCGCGCGGATCCTGGCACAGTACGCTAACGAGGGCGAGGACAAGTCGATCCCAGCCCCAAGAGCGAGCAGGTCCACCGTCAGACTGGGCGCCGCAGACACATGCTACTGGCGCTGCCACGGCAAGTCACATGTGTAGTACTAGTAGACACACCACGCACGACTGCACGAGACCCGAGCGACCTACCCTTCGATCTACTCGTCCTACTACTAGCGCTGCAGCATGCAGTAGCAGAGGCCTCATCGCCATGCACAGTGCCGCTCCGGCATCCGCATGGACCAGGACCATCGCATGCATGCGTCGGCCGATTGAGCTTCGTCGCGTTGCCCCGCGTACGTACGCGCGCTGCAGCGCGTTGGCGAGTGATGGCTGTCTGCCCACGCGCGCATGTACGTGACGCACGGACTGCCGGCGGCCGCGAGCGCGCGTCTTGGTCCTGGTAGTACGTACCGGCCGGCGTAAAAACTCTTTGGTAACGTCGGCTGGCATGCATGTGCGGTCAAGGGCCAGCCGAGGGCGGCGCTGTTCGGAGCCGCACCTGACGGGTAGCGGAACAGTTCCCGGGCGGTACTGCTGCTCACGTTTATAGGTGAGAGAAGGTACGCGTACGCCTCTTTGTGAGCGTCGGGCCAACGGTACCGGTACCACCGCGCGCCAGGCCGGCTTTGCTCGCGCGCGCTCGTCCTGATTGTCCCGTCTGGTCGGAGAGCGTGCGCGCTGGGGCCACACTGGCTTGGGAGACCGACACAGTGTACCGGCGGTACCGGACGGCCGCAAGATAGACGCTTGCATTGCTGGCTTCTCGGCGCTAGGTATATTATACATGTAGTACGTGCTGGTAAGTGTAATTCTGTAACTGCATGCATGTGTATCACTGTTCGTGCAAGGTCTGTTCACCGTTGCATCGGAGGATGCATGTTCTGGTATGGTCCCCGACTCGTGCGATTAATCATGTAAAATCTTGCGATGATTACACCACGGGTCGATGCCAAGTCGGCATGCATGCATATGCAAGAGTGCGAAGCAATAACTAACCCGGTCGGCGCGGCTCTAGACCAAGCTTGGTGATCACGTGCGGGAGAGCTAGAGCTAAGCGAGGGGAGGCCAGGACAAGAGGCATGTGGTAATAGCTACCCGTACGTGCAGATTAACATAACATAGAACTGTCCTGCGTTCTCCTAGAGCGCGTGCGTGCATGGTAGTTAGATTTAATTGCATGTGCCCGCGAGCGCATGCACGTACTAGGACACGGCCCCTCCCGAGCATGTAGTATCATGCACGGGCTGACGCACATGAAGAGGAGAGGATGGGACGTCCTTCTCTCGCCCGACCTGTTGGTCGACCTGATCCGACACCCGACGACGTACGTACGTGCTGGATGCTTGCAGCTGCTGCTGCCCTAGCAGGCCCACCATCTTCCCGCTCTGTTGCCTTGTGAGCACTCCCTGTTACGGGCCAGTACGTGATTGATTCTCCATTATTTTGCCGGTTCTTCGATCTGCTCTGCCCCGCTCTCAGCTCTAACTTTGTTTTGACTTGAACCATGCATGATGCAGTTAAAGGCGCGTAATCATTATACGCAAAGTTGAGTTGCGGGACGCAACGCAAGGAAATGATGAGAGAGAGATGGGATAAGAAAGGGGACAGAAGTGAGAACCGTCCCTGGCTCCTCTCTTTTCCGAATCCCCCCGTGACTGGATGGTCCTTCCAGGATTAAGAGCTCTCTCTCCCCCAATGGCGAGCATAACGAGATACCCAGACGCAGACTGTGCTGCACAATACTGGTGCAGTCAGTGCCATATGAGACTTGTGTCAACTGTCAGCAAGTCATGTGTGGCGAAAGAAAGAAAGGATCGGAGTCGGAGGAGACATCCGTCCAAAGGCAAGTTGCTTCTCTGCTCCTGCGCGCTATGCGTTTGCTCCATAGGGCGCGCATTCCGAAACCGAACCGACGCCCTGGCGTTTTACCGCTGCCGGATGCTGGCCGGCTGGCAGTGCCACCTTGCAGGGATCGTCAGGCTCAGGCCGCCGCGCGCTGTAGATCCCTCGAGGCGTTACGTGCTTGTCCACACCCTCTTGGAGCCACCCCCTTGTCACGTATAAAACCGATCGACGGGACACCGGACACGTATACACGCGCGTGTGCTGCCTGCGGCTGTACGTACGTGCCGATTACACATGCGGCTGAGACGACCCATGATTCTGTCTCTCTGAACCAAAAAGGTTGGGGCCTTTTCGTATGCACCATGATACGGCGCCGGAGAGAAAGCCGACAGAATTTCGTAGTTTGGAACTTTTGTATTTTGAAAGCTGACAGACGTTCGTATTTTGAACCCTTTTCTCACTTGTAGGATATAGGATGAGACTGAATTGCGCGACTACTTGTGACTTTTGTAACAGGAGATCATGCATGCACTGCAGCTGGAAGTGGATCGATCGGGTGCGTGCGTGCCTACCTACTGCTCTAGATCCAGCTAGGGCGATTGCGTAGCAGACCGGCCCATACGTGATGATGTGCTTTGGATTATCCTCTCATATCACTTAGATGTTAGCTATTTTTGTGGGTTGCGTCTTAGATAGATCAAGTATTAGCTATAGGTCACACTCTTGTTCGAATAAAGTGTCTTTTATTGCAACGAAATTTTCTATTGGCAAAAAATACAAGCTGTGCTAATGAAAGAGTTCAATATTGCCACAAACAGGAAAATTGGTGACAAACACGATCTTATACCACAAAAGGGAATATTGTGGCAAGAAATCATTTATTGCATCGGTTTATCTATTTGTTGCAATCATGTTGTCGCAATAGTAGAACTCCTTGTACTCTTGGTTTCATCATTTTTTTATTTAAGGAAGTAGACGGTTTTCTTTGACTTAGTTCATAAATTGAGACCTTTATAACGTGATTCCAAGAGAATTTAGATGCTTCATTTTATCTCAGCGAAATAAATTGTTAGATATTCTAAGAAAATAATAAAACTTAGAGGAAAATCCTATTTGAAACCTCAAATATTATCTTAGGTTCACTTGAGACCTAAACTAGGAAACCCTGTAAACTAACCCGGAAGTTTTTAAAATATTTAAAATGAATTTTAGGCCGATCTTGATAACTTGGTTGGTGTTTCGGACATTTTGAAAACACGAAATTTCATAGATATAAGGAAATATGACATGATAACCACAAATAAAAATCATCACAAATATGACTACTATCATGTGCAAAAATGACAAGTTACCTTTTGTGTTAAATTGATGTTTTTTTTTTGCATTTTGTGCTAATTGTTGAGACTATTTAGAACATCATGATACGAAACCACCCACCAAACCGTAACCTGCATATCTAGTTTTTTCTGCATGACGTAAGATTTAGATTTTTGAAAAAAAAAGAACACAAGACATTTGTTACAAGGGAACTGGCAAACATTCAACAAAATATATGATAATTTATGTTCTATTCGAAAAGGACAAGAGGAATATCTCTTGTTATTTTTTTAGTACATGCATGACATGAAAAATCATTTTCTGAAATGAAATCTTGCCTTTGTAAAATTTGTTGTGGTTCTTAAATCCGTCGATTTTGTTACAACTTTTGAAAACACGAAAGATGCAAAAACATCTAACTAACATAAAGCCGATCATGAACTAGGTCCAAAGTTAAATAGCTTTTCGGAATGTTTTGGACTAATTGAAAGTCCATGGTTCAAATCAAACTTGGCACCAGATATATAATTCAAGGTTTCAAATGTACTTTTCTACAAAAAATAACAGTAGGCTGCTTGCACGAAACAACAAAAAGTGAGACCCCAATTTATTGGCATTATTCTTACAATATCATTTTAGGGGGGGGAGTCTATTGGCATCCTTGACATTTGGAAGTCAATAAGGTATTATCTACATTCTCACACCAGGAATAATAAGTTAATATACAGTAGAACAGTCACGTGCACAAGCGTCTGACCCATCCAACTATCCAAGACACGAAGAAATGTGTGCTCCTTGTGCCGCCGGGCGTCCCAATCAGTCGGGTATGTTTTCCAATTCCCTGGCCTGCAGGGTAGACGCTAGAAACAACCACATCTACCAGCGAAACATTCCAAGATGTGATCGATTGAGTGAGTAGAATTTTCTCCCCATGGCGGGCGATTTGTTATTCAGTTTCTAAGGCTATATGCACGTACGTACTGTGCAGAGACATAACCACCACTTTTCAACCCACGCCGGCGCAGGATCGGCAAAAAGATGAAATCCGACAAAGGGAGGAATGTCGAAGGCTATATATAGCTCCACTCTATTTGCCGGCAATATAGTCCAAGGCTGCATTGATGGTGCCTATTACTCGCTGCGTTGACAAAGATCTCACTGCGAGGATTTTATTTTTTTTCGCTAGGAAAACAAAAGTACGGATGAAAAGGACGAATACTGAGACAAAACAGCGACGTGCTCGGAGGCTACTTTTCCTAGAGATAAAAAAAATCTAGTGCTGCCAGGTCAAGATGATACAGCTAAGGGCAACTCAAACGGCGTCCCGCAAATGGACCAAGGGCATCCGATCCTATCCGACGGACAAAGAGCTAGACCCGGCGGGGCGACCCAAATGGGCCGCATGTCTTGAATCAATTCATTTTGGTGTATTCTTGACCTAGATTTGGGTTGGATTTGCGATCCAGCGGACAGTGACACATCAGTGTCGCAACACCCTTGTCCAACCCAGGCTTCTCGTCAGGCTGGCAAGCTATAATCCATCTGTCTTCCCAACCCCGATTCTCACATCTTCCACTATGTCGCCGTCTGCGCCGGTCATGGCCAACACTGCCACTCGTCTCGGTCGCTGGTACATGTAGGCGTCTAGGCCTCCCACCAGTGTTGTTTGATAGTATCGCCACCGTTCGGAGGAGCCAAGGCCCTACACCCAACGTCGTCGTGGTCCCCTGTCCTGGTTCCAGTCGCAGCGGCCTAAGAAGCTCGGCTTCAACCTCTATGGTACCAGGACCTGCCAAGAAGGGAAGATCTCGCCGATACTTGGCATGTACGCGCTTGTGGTCTGCGCCACCCACAAGTTGTTCGGCCATTTGCCCAGACGAGTTATATGTACCAATTCTCAATTTCTTTTCGCGTAGAAAATGCCATAATGATTATAGGTGCTCATAGTCCTTATGCTTTTTTGCGTAGATCATAACAGATAACTCGGACGAATTTTTCTTCAAGCATTTCATCGATACATCTTTGGACGAGTCCGTTGATGATACTGATATGTGGCTCGGTGAAGAGACATGCGGCCGCATTGGACCACAACCGAGGAGGCAGCCACGAGGGACTCTACAAGGACTAGTTCCAACGTACCGATTCGCTGACGCTTTGGTATGCCAGGAAAAGTTTTCTTACGTATTCTACACGGAGTGAAGGCTTATGATGATTACTTCTGATTGAAGAATGCCTCCACCAATAAAGTTCAGCTTTACTTCTTATAAAAAGTGCACTACGAGTGTCAAGATGCTTGCTTATAGAGTTTCCGATGATCTTGTTGATGAGTACATGCGTATTAGCGAGTCCACAAGCCTCGACTCAATGTGCAAGTTTGACTACAAGAAATATGCTAACTGGTGACCCTAGATATTGGTCATAGAAAGGTCATAGTTTTTCATCTATGACCTTTCTATGACCAAAAGCAATAGGTCATATACCAAGCGTCACTATAGACAACTCACGACCTTTTTTTGAATTGGTCATGGTTTGTTATGACTAAAATAGATGGGCATGGAACCTATGACCAAAACATTTGGTCACGGACTATCTACCATGTCCATGTAAGATCCTATGTGGCTGATCCTACATGAAAAATTCATGACCAAATTAGATGGTCGTTGATCAGATTTAGCCCAATCTAGTTCGGTGCTTTACATAGGCTAGCTCAACAATTCTAGCCTTTGTTTTCTAAGCCTTGGATTTTACTATCCATTTATTAACCATTTATTATGCGGGACAAGTCCATATATTCTTGGGCCATGGAAATTTCGTTGGCCCAACATTTCCCTTTTTTATTTAATTTACAATAGGTCCCACATGTTAGATGGGTCCTACTTGTCGCTGGCAATTAACTACTGGTCCCCACTAGTCAGGTGTAAGTTTGACACATGTCCACTCGTCAGCAATGAAATTTCTACGGAACCCACTCATCATATTCCAATTTTCAAAGATTACATTTTTGCACTATTTGAAAGTAAACAACAAATATTTCAAATACACAATGTAACAGATTGGACACTTTCAAGTAACAACAAACAATTTCTCTTACAATTATCCCATAATCCTTACCAAACACAGTACTACTGCTATCTAAAATTTGGCTCTAAAAATATATCCTATTAGTTGTGTGGGTCTACGAGGTTCTTCGAACTTCAGACTTCATCTCCTATAAAGGATAGGAACACCACGTAATATCTGGTAACAACAAAATAACATGTTAAGATCTAAAAACACACGAGGGTACAATATTTTTGAAAGCTCCAAAACTATGCAGAAATAGGGCATGTTTAGTAGTTGATACTTAATAAAATTGAGTTGTACTTGACCATACCTAATTAGGAAAAAATTGATCTCGGTTTGGTTGGTCTCCTCGCTAGGGCTGGAATTCGAGCCGAGCCGAGCCAACTCGGCTCGACTCGCTAAAGCTCGTTCAACTAACGAGTTAGCTTGACTCGGCTCGTTTACAGAACGAGCTCATATTTGAAACTCGGCTCGACTCGGTAAACTCACGAGTAGCTCGCGAGCGGCTCGTTTAGATTGTTATAATTTATGAATATGAGCACATATAAGAAAAACTAGTAATTATTCTACTAATTTGAAACTAGAACAATAATAGTACTTCCATAATAGCACGAAGGAAGATCAATAAAAAATATAGTAACTCTACGCCATTACAGCTTCAAGGAACATTCATAGTATGACACTTATCTATGAAAATTTCAAACTCTATATTTGAACGAGTTTAATGAGCTAAATGAGTAGCTCGCGAGTAGCTCATTTAGCTTGGGTGAACAAACAAGCTCAAATCAAAAACTTGGCTCGACTCGTTAGACACCGAGTTCGAACCGAGTCGAGCTATATCACGAGTTACTCATTTAGCTCGCGAGATCCAGCCCTACTCCTCGCCCTTGCTGGACTCTGACTGTCAAGGCAAGGATACAATAAAATACCAAGCTCGAGTTATAAAACTTTTGTGTGGTACTTCTGGAGATTAAATTCAGTTTGCTTTTTACGGTGAGGTACTTATTGATCATCCACCTACAACTGCACTTACAGAAGTGAAGACTAGTCAAAACCTTGCAATAGTAATTACTGGGAAAACATAAAATGTATATGCATTTTTTGAAGATTCAATTGATTTCAAGTATCACATAGCCATTTTTTAGAGTGTTGGAAGTGCACTAGAACTATGAAAGAAATTATCTATTTTTGAATAGAATGCATAATCTCATTTAGATGAAACTAATAAAAGAGAGGCTTCATCGGGTTCATGCTTCAGTTAAGCAGATAAGTATGCATGTTTTAGTTGAAAATAGAAATTGTGGTATATGTTGTTCAAACCATAAGTTAGTGTATTTGTGTGGCATATAAAAACAACATAGCAGTAATCCAGTAAAGAAATAACCAAGATATTTAAGTAATCAATACATGAAGTGGAAAGCAACAACAGATAGCAAAACAAAAATCTATTTGTTTGTATGGATGAGATATCTTGTAAGTACTTTAGGAATGACACATGATTCTGATGATGATGGATAGTAGATATTTTAATCAATGGTAATACATAGTCGATCCCTATGCAACTGACATGAATATTGATGAGAATAAGCTGTGAAAGAAAGGAGCCACTATAATATGTTACTCGTGATGCAATCTGCCAAGGATCAAACAATCATACTTATTAACCATGCATCTAGATGAAATATACAACTGTTTATACTTTTTCCTTCATTCGACTCTAAATTATTTTGAGTAAAGTATAATTGGTCGAAGGAAATTTTCTAGCTTAAAAGAAAGTTTTCGTTATTATTTTTCTATTTGCAAAATTAAGCTCCAATGTGTGCATAACAATTAGTAAGCCACCAAAATGAATAATCTCACAACTGCAAATTTCAAACTCGTATCGAGCTAGTCCAACAAAATATGCTTACCATAAGCAGTAATTAAATGCACAAGAAGCAAGAAATTTAAAAACTCTAAAACAGTTGAAAGTGCAATGGACGTCGCCTAGAGGGGGTGAATAGGCTTTTAAAATTATTACGGTTTAGGCTTAAATAAATGCGGAATAAACCTAACGTTTGATTTATAGAGCACAAAACCTAACCACTAGGTTCACCTAAGTGCACCAACAAGCTATGCTAAGCAATACAAACAACAAGGTGATAACAAGATATAAATACTTCAATCACGAGCATGGTCGGTGTAGGGGTTCGTAGCATGGAAAACAAAAAAATTCTACCGCATGCACACAAACAAGCCAGGATCTATCTACTAGATTGTAGCAACGAGTCGATAGAAGCACTTACCCTCGAAGATTCCAAAGCGGTTAACGAGAGCAGATTCTCGTGGGTGATGTAGTCGTACACTTGCCGATCTCAAGATCGCGTAGACGATCCTTCCGGCGCTGCGTTCTGGCAGTGCTTCCGCAGTCGGTCACACGTTCGGTACTCGATGAAGACCTTCCTCTCCCTTGTTCCAGCAGGCAGCGGAGGTTGTAGTTCTCCCCTCGCGATTCCGGCAGCACGATAGCGTGATGTCGGAAGTAGAGGGAAGATCCCGCAGGGCTTCGCCTAAGCCGGCGCGAGTTATGGTGGATCTAGGGTTTCTCGGTGATCTAGGGTTTAGAAGACCGGGAGGAGGAGGTGTCGGTGCCGTCTAGGGCGACGGCGACGTGCCGGCGCCGGCTTGGCGGCAGTGCGGCGAGCGGCGGCGGCACGGCGGTGGCATGGCGGCGGCGGCGCGGGTGTGGGAGGGCTAGGGCTTGGCTTTTGGGGCAGCCCTCCCCCTCTAATTATGAGAGGGGGCGGCCTTGGGAGGAGTGGGTTTGAATCCAAACCCAAACCCAAACCCAAGTTGGATTGAGAGAAGGACTCTTTCCTTCTTCCACTAGGAAACCATTGTTCCAGTTTGACTTTTCAAACTTCCCGTTTGACTTACAGTTTAGAGCTTTAATTCTCTCTTGCAAATGTCCAAACCAAGTGACCTAGGATATTATCCAATCATTCCACTTATCCATGACACATTCATGGTCCATTCCCCTTCCGGTCCGGTGAACCTTCTAGACCCTTCTAGAACCTCTCCGATGAAAACATCAAAATCTTTCCCGAACTCCGGAATCGGACTTTCCTTATATGAATCTTATTCTCCGGACCATTCCGGATCTCCTCATGATATCCACTATCCCATCCGAGGCTCCGAACAACATTCGGTATCCCTATTAACATTCCTTATCTACTAAACAACATCGAATCCTTAAGTGTGTCTCCCTATGGTTCGTGAATTATGCGAAAATGACCAAGACACTTCTCCGATCAATAACCAGTAGAGGAATCTGGAAATTCATATGGCTCCCACATATTTCTATGATTACTTTGCGATCGAATGAACCACTTACATACGATACCAATTTCCCTTTGTCTCGCGATAGTTTACTTATCCGAGGTTTTGATCGTCAATATCTCTACATACCTAGTTCAACCTCGTTACCGATAAGTACTCTTTTCTCGTTCCCGTGATATGTGATCCCTTGTGAGCCAGTCACATGCTTGCAAGCCAATTGGATGACATTCCACCGCGAGGGCCCAGCGTATATCTATCTGTCATATGGATGGACAAATCCCACTCTTGATCCATGTGCCTCAACACATACTTTCCGAACACTCAATGCCACCTTTATAGCCACACAGTTACGGTGTGGTGTTTGATGTCATTAAAGCATCCTTCTGATGGTGGTGATTAGCATGATCTCATGGTCGAAGGAATTAGGTTACTATGCATCAGAAAGCTTATAGCAAATGAACTATTGAAATGACTTGATCTTAATGCTACGCTTATCTATAGGAGTATGTCCATCATACCATTCTCCTAATGATATGATCTTGTTGTTAACAACATCTCATTGTTCATGATCGGGAAACCACGATCATCTATTAACCAACAAGCTAGTATTACAAAGAGGCTTTACGAGGGACTCTAATTTAGTTTACATATCACACAAGTATTAATGTTTCCGGTTTAATACTGTTATAGCATGAATGTAAACATTTATCATAAACACAAAGATATAATAATAACCACTTTTATTATTGCCTCTAGGGCATATCTCCAATAGTCTCCCACTTGCACTAGAGTCGACTAATCTAGATTACATGGTAATATACTGAACACCCATGGAGGTTTGGTGTTGGTCATATTTTGCCCTTGGGAGAGGTTTATTCAACAGATCCGCCATATTCAGATATGTGTGTACTTTGCAAATCTTTATGTCACCATCTTGTACATGCTCTCGAATAGCGTGAAAACGTAGCTTGATGTGCTTCAGCTTCTTGTGTGACCTTGGTTCTCTCGCATTGGCTATGGCGCCCATGTTATCACAGTAGATAGACATTAGGTCCAGCGCACTTGGAACCACACCGAGCTCTGTAATGAACTCCTTCATTCATATCGCCTCTTGTGAAGCCTCCGAAGCAGCTATGTATTCCGATTCAGTTGAAGATCTCGCCACAACGCTTTGCTTTGCACTCCTCCAGCTAACTACTGCACCATTCAAAGTACATACGTATCCAGATTGAGATTTAGAATCATACGGATCGGTGTTCCAACTAGCATCGGTGTAACCATTAACAACGAGCTGTTCATCACCTCCATAAGAAAGAACCATATCCTTAGTTCTTCTCAAGTACTTAAGGATGTTTTTGACCGCTGTCCAATGATCCACTCTGATAGTCAAACTAACAACATATGCAATGTCGGGTCTAGTACATAGCATGGCATACATAAGAGATCCTATGGACAAGGCATAGGGATTCTTACTCATCCTTTCTCTATCTTCTGCCGTTGCAGGACTTTGAGTTTTACTGAAGGTCGTATTGGGCAACATGGGCAAGAACCCTTTCTTGCTATCTTCCATTCAAAACCGCTTTAGAACTTTGTCCAAATACGTACTCTGTGACAATGATATTAGGCGTCTCGATCTATCTCTATAAATCTTTATGCCTAATATGTAAGCTGCTTCGCCAAGATCTTTCATTGAAAAACTATTATTCAAATAATCCTTGACACTATTAAGAAGGTCTACATCATTCCCAATCAACAATATGTCATCTACATATAGTATTAAGAATGCTACAGATCTCCCACTCACTTTCTTGTAAATACAAGCTTCTCCATGAGTTTGTATAAAACCAAAGCTTTTGATTACCTTATCAAAACGTTGATTCCAACTTCGGTATGCTTGCTTCAATCCATATATGGACCGTTGAAGTTTGAATACCTTGTTAGCATCTTTAGGATCGACAAAACCTTTGGGTTGCATCATATACAACTCTTCATCAATGTCTCCATTGAGGAACACCGTTTTGACATCCATCTGCCATATCTCATAATCATAATATGCAGCGATTGCTAACATAATCCTCACAGACTTTAGCTTCGCTACTGGTGAGAAAGTCTCATCGTAGTCAACTCCTTGAATTTGTCGAAACCCTTTTGCGACAAGTCGAGATTTATAGACAGTAACATTACCATCAACATCTGTTTTCTTCTTGAAAATCCATTTGTTCTCGATAGCCTTTCGGCCATCCGGTAAGTCCACCAAAGTCCATACTTGGTTTTCGTACATGGATCCAATCTCGGATTTCATGGCCTCTTGCCATTTATTGGAATTTGGGCTCATCATCGCTTCCTCATATGTCGCAGGGTCATCAGTGTTGTCCACCAACATGACACTCATAACGGGATCATACCAATCAGGAGTGGTACGAGTTCTCGCTGACCTGTGAAGTTCCGTAGTAACTTCAACCGAAGTTTCATGATCAACATCATTAGCTTCCTCTCTTATTGGTGTAGGCGCCACAGGAACTACTTCCGGTGCTACGCTACTCGCAAGTTCGAGAGAAGGTTCAACAACCTCGTTGAGTTCTACTTTCCTTCCAGTCACTTCTTTCAAGAGAAACTCCTTCTCTAGAAAGGATCCATTCTTCGCAATGAAGATCTTGCCCTCGGATCTATGATAGAAGGTATACCCAATAGTTTCCTCCGGGTATCCTATGAAGATGCATTTTTCCGCTTTGGGTTCAAGCTTGTCGGGCTGTAACTTTTTTACATAAGCTTCGCAACCTCGTAACTTAGATATTCACCTCCACGATCAGAACGTAGAAATTTAATCTTCTTACGTTGATTCTCAACCTCACTTTGAAATTCCTTAAACTTCTCGAAAGTTTCGGACTTATGTTTCATGAAATAGATATACCCATATCTACTCAAGTCATCTGTGAAGGTAAGAACATAACGATAACCACCGCGCGATGCTACACTCATTGGGCCACATACATCGGTATGTATGATTTCCAATAAGTCCGTAGCTCGCTCCATCATACCAGAAAATGGAGTCTTAGTCATTTTACCCATCAGACATGCTTCGCATCTTTCAAGTGATTCGAAATCAAGTGATTCAAGAAGTCCATTGGAATGGAGTTTCTTCATACACTTCACTCCAATATGACCAAGACGACAGTGCCACATATAGGTCGAGTTATCGCTCAATTTCAAACGTTTAGCTTCAATGTTATTAATGTGTGTATTTCCAAAATCGAGATTCAATAAGAATAGACCATCTATCAAAGGTGCATGTGCATAAAACATATTACTCATATAAATCGAATAATCATTATTCTCGGACTTAAACAAGTAACCGTCTCGCAATAAACATGATCCAGATATAATGTTCATGCTCAACGCAGGCACCAAATAATAATTATTTAAGTATAAAACTAATCCCGATGGTAGATGAAGAGGTAGCGTGTCGACCGCGATCACATCAAACTTTGATCCATTTCCAACGCGCATCGTCACCTTGTTCTTCACTAGCTTCCGTCTATTCTGCAGCACCTGTTTCAAGTTACAAATATGAGCAACCGAACCAGTATCAAATACCCAGGCACTACTACGAGTACTAGTGAGATATACATCAGTAACATGTATATCGGATATACCTTTCTTCTTGATGTTGCCGTTCTTCAAATCCGCCAAGTAATTAGGGCAATTCCGCTTCCAGTGACTTTCTCCCTTGTAGTAAAAGCACTCAGTATCAGGCTTAGGCCCAGCCTTGGTCTTCTTCGCCGGTGCGGTAACTTTCTTACCGCCCTTCTTGAAGTTTCCCTTTTTCTTAGACTTGCCTTGCTTCTTGAATTTGGTGGTCTTATTGACCATCAACACTTGGTGCTCTTTCTTGATCTCCACTTCCACAGACTTTAAGTTGGAGAAGAATTCGGGCAACGACTTGTCCATGTTTTGCATATTGTAGTTCATCACAAAGTTCTTGTAACTTGATGGTAGTGATTGGAGGACACGGTGAATCCCCAAAGCATTAGGAATCACTATACCTAAGCTTTTAAGCTTGCTTGCCTGCCCAGACATCTTAAGCACGTGCTCACTGACGGAGCTGCCCTCTTCCATCTTGCAGTTAAAGAACTTTTCAGAAGCCTCATAACTCTCAACTGCCGCGTGAGCCTCAAATATCATTTTGAGTTCCCGGACAATATCATGTGGGTCATGGTTCTCAAACCTTTTCTGAAGCTCCGATTCTAAACCATACAAGATAGCACACTGAACTGTGGAGTGCTGATTCTTTGAGCGAGGAAAACATTCTTTACCTCATAGAGGATAATCCTCAAATTGCAGAACCAATCTGCGAAGTTGCTTCCATTATTTTTCAACTTTTCTTTCTCTAGGAACGCATTAAAATTGATGGTAGGGGCCGCCATTGATCTACAACATATTTGCAATAGTTTAGACTAAGTTTATGACAAATTTAGTTCTCATTAATAGTTAAATTAATCTAGGTGAACTCCCACTCAAAACAATATCCCTCACAATGCTTTAGTGATCACACGAACCAAATCCACCACATCAAAACCGATCATCACAAGAGTTGGTGTAGCTTCAATGGCGAACAATTAACATGTTCATCATATATACTATATGACTCATGCTTTAACTTTCTGTGGTCCATGTTCCGAGACCATGTCTGTACATGCTAGGCTCGTCAAGATCAAACCTTAGCTTCCGCATGAGCAAATCTGGCTTGCTCAGGTTGTATACACTCGCAGAATCTAACACACCCGATCATCACGTGGTGCTTCGAAACAACGAGCTTTAGCAACGGTGCTTATTAAGGATGAACACTATATAACTTGAAATTTTTGTGCTTGAGGGATCATCTTATAATGCTACCGTCGCGAACTAAGCAATACAAGATGCATAAAAGGATTAACATCACATGCAATTCATAATATGTGATATGATATGGCCTTTCTTCTTGTGCTTCCGATCTCCATCTTCAAGCACGAACATGATCTCCATCATCACCGGTATGGCGTCAAGGTCAATGTCGCCGCTTCATGGTTGTCGTCCACCAGCATCAACCATTACAACTACTTTGAATAGACACGCAGGTCTTAACGGAATTAAAATACAACCATACGGCTCCTGCTGCTTGCCGACTTACAGTAAGGAACATTGCATACATCATATATAATCACAATCATGGCCATATCACATCACAGCACACCCCTGCAAAACAAAGTTAGACGCCTCTATTTTTTTTGCATATTTTACGTGGTTTGGGGCTTTTAATAAGTGTCGTTCTAACTTACGAACAAGAACCACAACGTTGATGTTTGAACTATCAAGTGCCCGTTGTAAATTGAATCTATACTATGATGGGAGAGACAAACACCCGCAAAGCCACTTATGCAATACAAGTTGCATGTCAAACATGGAGCAAGTCTCATGAACGATGTCATGTAAGGTTAGCCCTGGACGCTTCATCCCATCATACCGCAAGATGCAAAGTACACAAAAGGCAATTGATAATAAAAGCACCACCGCCCACAATGACCATTGTGTTCTACTCGTGCAACAGATCTACAAATAGACACGACTCTGATACCACTGTAGGGGTTCGTAGCATGGAAAAACAAAGAAATTCTACTCCATGCACACAAACAAGCCAAGATCTATCTACTAGATTTTAGCAACGAGTCGATAGAAGCACTCACCCTCGAAGATTCCAAAGCGGTTAACGAGAGCATATTCTCGTGGGTGATGTAGTCGTACACTTGCCGATCTCAAGATCGCATAGACGATCCCTCTGGCGCTGCGTTCCGGCAATGCTTCCGCAGTCAGTCACACATTCGGTACTCGATGAAGACCTTCCTCTCCCTTGTTCCATCAGGCAGTGGAGGTTGTAGTTCTCCCCTCGCGATTTCGGCAGTACGACGGCGTGGTGTCAGAAGTAGAGGGAAGATCCCGCAGGGCTTCGCCTAAGCTGGTGCGAGTTATGGTGGATCTAGGGTTTCCCGATGATCTAGGGTTTAGAAGACTGGGAGGAGGAGGAGGTGTCGGCGGTGGCTAGGGCGACGGCGGCGAGCGGCGGCGGCGCGGCGACGCGGGTGTGGGAGGGCTAGGGCTTGGCTTTTGGGGCAGTCGTCCCCCTCTATTTATGAGAGGGGGCAGCCTTGGGAGGGGTGGGTTTGAATCCAAACCCAAACCCAAACCCAAGTTGGATTGATAGAAGGACTCTTTCCTTCTTCCACTAGGAAACCATTGTTCCAGTTTGACTTCTCAAACTTCCCGTTTGACTTACAATTTAGAGCTTTAATTCTCTCTTGCAAATGCCCAAACCAAGTGACCTAGGATATGATCCAATCATTCCACTTATCCATGACACATTCAAGGTCCATTCCCCTTCCGGTCCGGTGAACCTTCTAGACCCTTCTAGAACCTCTCCAATGAAAACATTGGAATCTTTCCCGAACTCCAGAATCGGAGTTTCCTTATATGAATCTTATTCTCCGGACCATTCCGTGATATCCCGGATCCCATCCGAGGCTCCGAACAACATCCGGTATCCCTATTAACATTCCATATCTACTAAACAACAACGATTCCTTAAGTGTGTCTCCCTACGGTTCGTGAATTATGCGGACATGACCGAGACACTTATCCGATCAATAACAAATAGAGGAATATGGAAATTCATATAGCTCCCACATATTTATACGATTACTTTGCAATCGAATGAAACACTTACATACGATACTAATTTCCCTTTGTATCGCGATAGTTTACTTATCTGAGGTTTTGATCATCGGTATCTCTGCATACCTAGTTCAACCTCGTTACCGATAAGTACTCTTTTCTCGTTCCCGTGATATGTGATCCCTTGTGAGCCAGTCACATGCTTGCAAGCCAATTGGATGACATTCTACCGAGAGGGCCCAGAGTATATCTATTTGTCATATGGATGGACAAATCCCACTCTTGATCCATGTGCCTCAACACATACTTTCCGAACACTCAATGCCACCTTTATAGCCACCCAGTTACGGTGTGGTGTTTGATGTCATCAAAGCATCCTTCCGGTGATGGTGATTAGCATGATCTCATGGTCGAAGGAATTAGGTTACTATGTATCAGAAAGCTTATAGCAAATGAACTATTGAAATGACTTGATCTTAATGCTACACTTATCTATAGGAGTATGTCTATCATACCATTCTCCTAATGATATGATCTTGTTGCTAACAACATATCAATGTTCATGATCGGGAAACCACGATCATCTATTAACCAACAAGCTAGTATTACAAAGAGGCTTTACTAGGGACTCTAATTTAGTTTACAAATCACACAAGTATTAATGTTTCCGGTTTAATACTGTTATAGCATGAATGTAAACATTTATCATAAACACAAAGATATAATAATAACCACTTTTATTATTGCCTCTAGGGCATATATCCAACAGTCGGAACTTCCGCCGGTCCACCAGAACTTCCGGTGGGAGCGAAACTATTGGCGGAAAATCTGACTGAAGTTCAGACAAATACAGCATACAAAATACTGAGGATACAGAACGTGGGCAGAACAAGAGCCGGAATTTCACCCGGTACTAATGGCGGCATTTATGCCCGAGCGGTACTTCTGGTCCCTGGCTAGAACTTCCATCGGGGGCGGTATTATCGCCGAAACTTCCGATCCAAATTCCGCCAAAACACCAAACCAGATAGAGAAGATACAGTGCGTGAGCGGAAGAAGAACTGGAAATTCCACCAGAACTACCGACGGCAAAATGCCCTAGCGGAACTTCCGGTCAGAAAAACTTCAAAAACGAAAACTACAATAACTTATGCATCCGAACTCCAAACAATATGTGATGTATTGGGTATTGGGTATTACCTAGGGAGAAAATACCATGATATGTGATGTATCTCCCAAGGTGTGGAGCCAGAAAACTCGCAAGATCAATAACCGCAATAAGATATGCAAGGGAAATCCTTAGATGAAGAACTAGAGCTTGTTATGATGATAACCACGATACCAACACGATACCAACAAAAGAGAAGCCCTATCAAGATCATACCTTTGCCTTGAGCATTCCACTTGAACTTGATGTAGACTGTCTTGTTCTTCTCAAGTGGGAACACCTTTGAAAGGATCATATGGGCACCTAGAGGGGGGGTGAATAGGGGCTACTTCAAATTTTCTTCTTTTTCAAATTCAGGTTTGACAATAAGGTAAATTCTCTAGATAATGCAACTATGGTGAATTTACCTATATGACAATTATGCAAGAGCTACCACAACACAAAGTAGTAACGAGTAAGTAAGGTGCGGTAAAGGATAGAAGTAACCGAAAAGTGGACACGGAGACACAAGGATTTGTTTCCCGTAGTTCCTTCCTTTTGAGGGGAAGTACGTCTACGTTTGGAGAGGGGGTGGTTTCAAACCACCAACGCCACGAAAGGCCTCCCTTGTTCTCCGATGAATCTCACCCCAACGGGATCGATTCACCTTCCACTATATCGGCAACCTTCAAGGTGGAAGCCAGCATCGTTACAAGTTTGGGGCACACATCCACAACTTAATCGGAGGCTCCCAAATACAAGCAAGCTGTCAAAGCAATCAAAGACAAGCTTGTAAGAACCAAAACAAGAACTAGGGTTTCCAAGAAAACACTAGAGCAAAGGGGCCCTCAATGAAATGAGGGGGAAATGAAAATCTCTTTTGGTGAAGTAGTAGATCGGGGCCTCCTCCTTCGATTCCCCAAAGATCAAGGACTTTGGGTGGTGGAATGAGGAGATCTTGAAGATTGAGTGGCTCCAATGGTGGTCTTGACTTTAATGTGTTTGAGCAACTTGTCCCAAGGTAGGTGGAGGGGTATTTATACCCCTCCACAAAATCTGGCCGTTGGAGCATTTATTGCAGCGGTAGTACCGGAAGTTCAAGAGGTACTACCGGAGAACTCCGGTACTACCGGACCTGGTACCGGACCACCCTTTTTCAAACTTCATCAAGTCCTGCCCACAACGGTACTACTATTGATGCTACCGGAAAGCAGTAGTACCGCAAGTGGCAACCGATACTACCAGACATAGAGGAATCAGCAGCTTTCAGACGAAAAAACTCTGTGTCACGCCAGGTAGTAAAATGCGGTACTACCGCATTTTGCTACCTAGGCAGACAGAAGCTTTTTGCCAATATACAAAAGTCTCTGCCTCAAGCGGTACTAAAATGCGGTAGTACCGCATTTTAGTACCGGAGCAGGCAGAAGCTTTTGACAACATCCAAAAAGTCTCTGCATGGTGCGGTACTAAAATGCGATAGTACCGCATTTTAGTACCAGAGCAGGCAGAAGCTTTTTGACAGTTAGTCACAGCCTTCTGTCGCATCCAGTAGGAAAAAGCGGTACGCGCCAGGCAGACAGTTTTTGAGCATTGCAAATCCTTTTTAATGCACCTGCGACACACTTAGCAAATCATTAGTCCGATATGTGAGTTGTTATCAAACACCAAAATCACTAGGGATAGCAAATGTTCTTTCAATCTCCCCCTTTTTGGTGTTTGATGAAAACACACATTTTGCAGGGAAATCTAGTGATGACAAGATATAGATGGGGCTCCCCCTAGATATGTAGAAACAAGCCCCATACACTCAAACAAGTTACCTGGGAGTAGAAGTCGCACATAGAGCACATACCTTTGCTAATTGACATGTGATGACCAATATTGAATAGGGATGGGAAAGGTTGTCACATAGGATGGATTCAAATAAGAATATCCATATTACACACAAGATGGATCCATACGATAGCCACATAGTCTCACCATACATAGCCCAAATAGTTAGTTCACACATAGTAGGTCACACATAATAAGAGGTAAGCAAATAAAGTTCACAAGCGAATAAAATCAATGGAAAGAACGAGCTTGTGACTTTTCCCTCGAAAATCCCGCATACCTAATGTGCAACTTCTCCCCCTTTGGCATCAAGACGCCAAAAAGGGACAAGAGCAACACTAACGTCCCGGATATCACTCGTCATCATCATCAACCCAGTCTTCCCATGCATCATCATGAGGTGGCGGGGCACGGAAGGAGGAGGTGGCATCATCTTCCCAGTTGCTGTGCTTGGAGATCCATTGGTCTTCTGGGGTAATGTTGTTCTCGGAGCCCTTGGAAACGGTTAAGCCTTGAGCCTCCATCATTTCCTTCTGACGAGCGCATGACTTCTTGGCATAGACATGGGCCTCGTACATGCGTTTCTGATTGTCTACTTGGAAGCAAAATATCTTCTTGAGTTTGGCCTCAAACCTCTTAGCCCAAGATAGCTGAGCGGACTGGCGACGTGAGACCACAAATGCAGCATCCTACTGCGCATCAGCTGCATCACCTGATTCCTCCTTAACCGGGTTCCCATCCTCATCAACAATCTGACCATCCATTGCGTGGTTTGAGATGGGTCTTGATCAACAGATTCTTGTGGCGGTGAGTGGCAAGACGGAGAGAAGGCAAGTCACGGGCAATCACAGGGCACTTGCTAATGATGAGAGCCATGATGTATGGAGCAAAAGGAGGCACCCTCCTCTGAAAAGTGGCGCGGACCATTTCATTCCAAATAACATCCATCACATCCATAGGTAGGCCAGAGTCACGGTGGTGATAGGTGGCCATCATAATATCTACCATGAAAGCATGTATCTCATCAACATTCCCAACACGAGGGGCGACGGTCTCACGAAAGATGCGATGCAAGATGACATATGTAGGGAGGAGCCATTTGATCTTTCCAGGGATTCCGCGCCCTCGGATGTACAGTGGGGCAAGCACATCTTTCTTCATGGGACGATCATTGGTGTGGCACCGAAAGCCAACAGGAATGTCCTTGCCACGGTCTTCGTACCCGAGGATAGCCCCAAACTCAGCCAATGTTGCTTGCTTGATAAAACCCTCGGTCATCCAGGTGAGAGTCCGAGTGTCATTCTTCGCAAAGTGAACGGTTGCATAGAACTGAGCAATGAGCATTGGACCATAGTTGCACCGGAACTCCATAATGGGAAGCAAGCCAATGTTGGTGCAAACGTCAAGGGCCTCACCAAAGTAGTTCAGATTCTTCCTCACATGGTTCATCTCGATCCATTTTTGAGGAACCACAATTTTGTCATCTTTCATGAGAATCTCATGGAACACCCGCTCCTGAAAATCCATAAATAAGAGGCTATTTTCTCGAGCATGAGAGCGAGCTGTCCCATATGGACTGACCACCCGCAGGGCATGAAATTCTATCTCGGACAAATAAGACAGCAGCTGTGGCCCAGATGGCCCGGAACTGTGGCTCTTGCGAGGACCGGAAGGATGAGGAGGTGGAGGAGATTGACCACGACCAACACTTTGCTTGACCCCCCACCCCGACGACCACGAGTTGTTGGCAGTTTCAGACAGGCACTAGGTTGAGGCATGACCTCCTACTCTGACTCAGTCTCTGATTCTGACTCATAGTCCTCGATCTCATAGTGAGCTTTGGATCTCTTGCGCGATCCCCGGGAACCCCCTGCACCTGTGAAAGAACGAGGGAGATAGCATAGGGGTAAGGGCACAAGAACCTGAGATAAACAGAGGATGGAACTTGGTGTTTTAAAAAAAATTGCTGCAAGTACAGGGCGGTAGTACCGGATATGCACGGGCGGTAGTACCGCCAAGCCGTAGTACCGGAAAAAGATTCCCGGTACTACCGGCCCGCGACCACAGTGCAGATCTAGACTAGAAATCCATGTACGGGCAGTAAATTTGTTGTAAAACACGATTTCCATCGGACAAAGTGGTAGATCTGGTAGATAGCACACGATACAACCTCAAGAATGCGAGTTTTAACCAAGAATCAAAGTTACCCTAGATTCAATGGAGAAAACAAGTGAGAATTTGAGGAGGGCGGTAGTACCGGTGTCCATGATGGTGGGGAAGAAGGAGGAGCCCGCAGGGAGGCCGGATCCGGGAGAAGGAGGGGGAGGGCGGGGCTCCTGCGGCGTCCTCTTGCTCCGGCGGTGACGCTGGTGAGGAGTGGAGACGACGGATGAATGAGGCACTGAGGGGTGCCTATCCCCTGTCTCCAGTCTTAACCGACACGCACAAGCGGTAGTACCGGTACCATGGGCGGTAGTACCGCTATGCGGTAGTACCGGAGGTACCAACCGGTATTACCGCACCTGGGAAGTTTCCAGGCAGGATCCCGGAAACAAAACCAGAGGCGGTAGTACCGCTAGCAACGTCCGGTAGTACCGTTTGGCGGTAGTACCGTGACCATCAGGACAGAGAGCCAAGATACATAACATGGAAGGTTCTTGTGCAGAGTAGATGGGTTTTGTTGGGGGATAAGAATGGTATGGGTTTAGAGAGTCACACTGATATGGGCCAATGCACTCAAAAATTACAAAAAAACATATGGAGAGCCAAATGTGAGTGCACGACCAAAATAACAAAACCAACTAGAGGATGACAAACATGAGTAAGAACCAATTCAAAAAGTGACAAACACGAGTAAGCACATCAACCTCTCGATTGAGAGGGGGGCGGTGGCCTAGGCCACCATATTTGAGTATACTCGGCTTGGCACCACGAAGATATATCTTGGGCCCATTACCAAAACTCATCATTAAGCTCACATATCACAAAATGATATTAAGAGGAATGATTTTGTTTACTTTGCGCATAATGGGGGGAGGGATGGTCCAATCAATTAGGACCGCACTCCCCCTATGTCCATGCCTACACCTAAACCAAATATGGGTCGAGTATTAGGTGAGAGTGCAAGATAGTCAAGTCAAGCTCCTTGAATCTACGATATTTAGTTCATTCCTCAAGTAGCAAAACCTTGCTTCATCAAGTGGCTTCGTGAAGATATCGGCAAGTTGATCTTTGGTAGAAACATAGGTTAGATCAATATCACCTCGAGCAACATGATCTCTAATGAAGTGGTGACGAATCTCAATATGCTTTGTCCTTGTGTGATCCACCGGGTTGTATGCAATTTTGATGGCACTTTCATTGTCACATAGAAGAGGCACTTTGCCACAATGGACACCGTATTCCTTTAAAGTTTGCCTCATCCATAGCAATTGAGTGCAAGCACTAGCGGCAGCAACATACTCGGCTTCGGCGGTGGAGAGAGATATACAATTTTGCTTCTTAGAAGACCAACATACCAAGGACCTACCAAGGAATTGGCACGCCCCGGATGTTGATTTTCTATCATCCTTGTCCCCCGCCCAATCCGAATCCGTGTATCCACAAAGAGCAAATGTTGAACCTCGAGGATACCAAAGACCATAAAATGGGGTATGAACTAAATATCGAAAGATTCTCTTAACCGCCATTAAATGGCTTTCCTTAGGAGCCGCTTGATATCTTGCACACACACCTACACTCAACACAATATCGGGTCTAGATGCACAAAGGTAAAGCAACGAACCAATCATAGACCGGTATACCTTTTGATCCACATCTTTACCATTTGGATTTTGTTCTAGATGAGTCTTTGTAGCCATGGGAGTTGGAGCTCCATTCAAATCTTGCATTTTGAATCTCTTGAGCATATCTTGAGTATACTTGGCTTGATTGAAGAATGTTCCTCCTCTAACTTGCTTGATCTCAAAGCCAAGAAATACTTTCAACTCCCCCATCAAAGACATCCGGAACCTACTAGTCATAAGCTTTGAGAATTCATCATTAAAAGCTTTGTTAGATAAGCCAAAGATAATATCATCAACATATATTTGGCATACAAAAAGCTCCCCATTGACCCTCTTAGTAAAAAGAGTGGGATCGATTTTCCCAACCTCAAAGCCACGGTCAAACAATAACTCTCTAAGGTGCTCATACCACGTGCGTGGGGCTTGCTTGAGCCCATAGAGCGCCTTATCAAGTTTGTAGACATGGTTTGGGAAGTTGGGGTCCTCAAATCCCGGGGGTTTCTTAACATATACCAATTCATTTAAAGGACCATAAAGGAATGCACTTTCTACATCCATTTGTTGCAACTTAAAGTTATGATGTGCCGCATAAGCAAGAAGGATACGGATGGACTCAAGGCGAGCCACGGGTGCATAAGTCTCTCCATAATCAATGCCTTCAATTTGAGAATACCCTTGTGCAACCAATCTAGCCTTGTTCCTTACTATAATTCCATAATCATCTTGCTTGTTCTTGAATATCCACTTTGTTCCAATAACATTGCGGCAATCTTTTGGCTTCTCAACTAACTTCCACACTTTGTTTCTCTCAAAGTTGTTGAGCTCTTTGTGCATAGCTTCTAACCAATCCGAATCTTCAAGAGCTTCCCACACTTTCTTTGGTTCAATCATGGAGATGTGTGCTTGGTGCTCACTGAACCTCTTCAATTGTGCTCTTGTGGAAATTCCTTTCCTTAGATCTCCAACAACATTTTGGAGGGTGTGGTCTCTTATTTCCAACATTCTTTCCTTTCTAGCTTCGCGACGAGCATGGATCTCCTCATTGTTTCTTGGAGGACCCTCTTCATCATTTTGATCCTCGTCTTGACCATCAACTTGACCTTGATCATCATTGGAGTCATCCTCTACATTGGGAGGCAAGGATTGACCTTGGTCTTGATCAAGTGCTCTTCTAGCATCAATTTGAGCTTGTCTCAAAACAGTTTGGATGGATCTTCCTTGACAAATTGACTTGGCACCACTTGACAACCCATCGAATGGACCAAGCTCCCTTTGACTAGAGTTCACACATTGATCACTATGTTGAGGGTCCACATCTTGTCTTTGGCTTGAGTCAATGTCCTCTTCGGTAGATGGAGCATGTTGAGGTTGTGAAGATGAGGGCTCCACTTGAGTGGAGCATAGTTCTTCTCGATCCGCCATAAGGGGTTCCTCAACGGGGCGGATATAACCCACACCCATTCTTCCTATGGCATCCTGAGGCATTTCATCATCTGCATCACAAGCATCAACACGCCCCCTTGGGGACCATCATATTCTTCGAAGGTCACACTACAAGATTCTATGACGGCTCCAGAGAGCTTGTCATAGATTCTATAAGTGTGATATTCGAGACCATAGCCAACAAAAATACCCTCTAATGCTTTAGACTCGAATTTAGACAAACGAACACCTTTGATGAGATAGAAACACTTACAACCGAACACCCGGAAATAAGATATGTTGGGCTTGTTACCGGTAAGTATCTCATATGGAGTCTTATTGATTTTCTTGTGGAGGTAGAGTCGGTTTGAAGCATGGCAAGCGGTGGAGATGGCTTCGGCCCAGAAGTTGTATGGATATTTAAACTCCGCCAACATGGTCCTAGCCATCTCAATAAGAGTCCGGTTCTTCCTTTCGGCCACACCATTTTGTTGAGGGGTGTATGCAGCGGAATATTGATGTTTAATCCCCTCATCACTAAGGAAATCATTCAAGGTGTAGTTCTTGAACTCGGTGCCGTTTTCACTTCTTATAATCAAAACAGGAACATTGTGTTGCCGTTGAACCAAGTTGATGAAGTCGATAAAAGTCCTTTGAGTTTCACTCTTCAACTTGAAGAAATAAACCCAAGAGTATATTGAAAAGTTGTCAACAATCACCAAACAATATTTATTCCCTCCAAGACTTGCATGAGATGGAGGACCAAATAGGTCCACATGGAGGAGTTCCAAGATCTTGTTAGACTTGATTTGGTTCGTGGGCTTGTGAGGAGCGTCATGCATCTTCCCTAGAACACATGCCCTGCAAACACTATCTTTGGCAAAGGAAACATTTTCTTTTAGTCCAACTATATGGCCCTCTTTATGGAGACTTTGCAAAGTTCTCATATTGACATGGGCTAGTCGGCGGTGCCATAGCCAACCCACATCGGCCTTTCCGTATAAGCACATCGGACCTGTAGTGGCTTGCCCCGAAAAGTCCACCACATACAAGTCATTTTCGACGTACCCAACAAAAGCGACCTTGAGAGACTTGCTCCACATGAGGACCACAATATCATCATCAACAAAGACGGCAAAGCCCATCTTTCCAAGAGCACGGACTGAAAGTAAATTGTATCCAAGGGTTTCAACAAGCATGACGTTCACGAGTGTAATGTCGTAAGCCACCACTACCTTGCCGAAACCCATTACCTTAGACTTTGACTTGTCGGCATATGTGACGGTGATTTGATCATCATTTGGCACCAAGTCCTTGACAATAGACGAGCTTCCGGTCATATGACTTGTGCAACCACTATCGATCACCCATTTTGACCCTCCGGAAGCATAAGTCTACAAGCTAGTTTTTAGGTACCCATTTTTCAATGGGTCCTCTTTTGTTAGCAACAAGGGTCTTGGGAACCCAAATAGACCAAGCAATATAACCATCATAAGGGCCAACATATTGTGCATACACATCACCATAATAATCACGCATTAGAACATAGTGAGGGTCAGCACTTCCCGCAAAATCATCATGAGACATAGTTTTACCACTTGTGGTCTTACTTTCCACAATGGTCTTGTTGGTCTCTTGTGCGGGCTTGTCCTTCTTCTTATTATTGTTCTTCTTCTTGGTTTTGGAAACAAAACCAATGCCCCCTTTATCACCACTACGCCTTTGCTTGCTCAAAAGATCATCAATGGACTTGTTGCCTTGTGGAAATGTGGCCTTAGCAAGCTCCCCCTTCAACCTATCATTCTCTTCAAGAATAGTTGTGCTACTAGATGGAATGAAGTTACTAGGTGAAGGAATATTGGCCAATTGAGTTTGAAGCGTTTCATGGGACTTTGTGAGTGACAAGAGTTCACTCTCCAAGGCCTTGTGGGCCTTGTTAAGCAAGCTAAAGTCCTCGGCAAGTTTTTCATGAACCACACCAAACTCTCCTTTTTAGCTCTTTTATATTTAGCAATAGCATGATCACGCTCTTTGATGAGTTTGTTAACAATAATATCATTGGCCTCATCAAGCCCTTCAAGTTTTAATTCAAGTGACAACCTAGTTTCTTGTTCTTCTTCTAGAGCATTGTTTAGGGCCTCTAGCTCAATCATATGTTCATGCCCAAGTTTACATCTTACATCTAGAAGCTCTTGAGTATGTGATAGTTGATCTAAGATGTTTCCAAAATGTAGCTTAGCATTACCTTCTAGGTTATTCATAAACTCATCAAAGGCAATTAATTCCTTTTTAACATCAAGAGACATCTCATCATCAATTTCATCATTATCTAAGTGAGTAGAGCGGGATGATGAAGATACCTCCGTTTCTCTTGCCATAAGGCAAGTGGCGTTCTTGGTGGAAGAGTTCTCATTTGGAGAATCGAAGAGTGAGAATGTCGGAGTAGAGGTGGTGGCAAGAGCAGCCACACCATGAGAAGTTTCCTCTTCGTCATCTTCATCATCTTCCTTGTCGGAGGAGTACTCTTCATGAGTGATCAAGACAATTTCTCCCGGCTTCTTGTTGATGGGATTCTTTTTGATGAAAGGTTTCTTGTACGGTCCCTTGAGAGTCTTCTTCAACACAAGCTTTCCACCATGATCTTCTCTCTTCTCATAGGGGCAACTAGCCACAAAGTGGTAGCGGTCACCACAATTGAAGCACGTTCTCAACCTTGTGGTATTCTCTCTTTTCCCATTTGGATTGCTTCTCCGTTCCATTTCCATCTTGGCCTTGGCGGGGTTCTTCCAAAAGTTCTTTGCATAGAAAGCCATATATTGACCATGAGCAATCTTGAATTCATCGGGATGGTCCATGGAAAGCCCTTCATCACTATTATTTTCATCCCCATGGTCCACAACTTTGGCCTTCAAAGCAACATTGACAACATTGCTCATACCAAGGGCACGAGCACGGGCATCTTTGGCATTCTTGGCGGCAACCTTGAAAGCAGCCATCTCTTGCATAACTTCATTTAAGGTCATGAGATGGTAGTTGTGTCTTCCTTGTAGGCTCTTCAAGTCGGTGGGCTCAAAAGGCATGAGTGCACTCACATATTTCCTTTTTATCCATGCATCATCTACATGCGAGGCACCCACATTCCTAAAAGCAGTGGCAGTGGTCTTGAGCCTTCGGTACATGTCTTCGTGATCTTCACCTTCTTTCATGTAGAAGCCTTCGGCTTCATTGATTAGAGCATCATATCGGTTCCTCCTCATACTCTCATTTCCAATAAACAACACAGTGGGAGCATCCCAAGCTTCCTTGGCAATGCTAAAGTGCTCAATGTGTGGATAATCCTTTGTCCCCAAACCTTGTTGAATCATATGTAAAGCAGTGGCATTGAGTTGACTATTAACAACCTCTCTTCTTGTCAAGTTGTTTGGATCCCCAATAAAGAGTCCATGCTCGATGATGTTCCATAGTTCAATGCAAGAGCTGCACATATGAGTCCTCATTAGTGATTGCCATTGAGCAAAAGTATCAGATTCTTCAAGCTTAGGTGGGTCACCTCTATTGTAAACATGAGGGTGAGGGATTGGAGGGTCGGGAGAGTACCATGAGTCACGGTGCTCACCCTTCCCACCATCATTGTGTGTGGAGGAATTAACGTTTTCAAGTTTACCCCCCACCACCATACCCTCGGGGGATACCGGTGTATTCCCTTTAGGTAAAATGGATGGTTGATCCTCTTGAGGAGATGGAGGTGATGAGCTTTCTTTGTCTTTAAGAAGTTGCTCGAGCATCTTCTTGACTTCGTTGACCAAGGAAGAGCTCAATCTTGTTTCCAAGTTTTTGAGATCTTCCATGGTCACAGGTGTCGACTCACTACCACCATCCCCTTCGTTGCTACCCATATTCTCTTAGGCGGTAAAGCCCGAATAAAGAGCCGAGGCTCTGATACCAATTGAAAGGATCGTATGGGCACCTAGAGGGGGGGGGGTGAATAGGTGCTACTTCAAATTTTCTTCCTTTTGAAATTAAGGTTTGACAATAAGGTAAATTCTCTAGATAATGCAACTATGGTGAATTTACCTATATGACAATTATGCAAGAGCTACCACAACACAAAGTAGTAACGAGTAAGTAAGGTGCGGTAAAGGATAGAAGTAACCGAAAAGTGGACATGGAGACACAATGATTTGTTTCCCGTAGTTCCTTCCTTTTGAGGGGAAGTACGTCTACATTTGGAGAGAGGGTGGTTTCAAACCACCAACGCCATGAAAGGCCTCCCTTGTTCTCCGATGAATCTCACCCCAACGGGATCGATTCACCTTCCACTATATCGGCAACCCTCAAGGTGGAAGCCGGCACCGTTACAAGTTTGGGGCACACATCCACAACTTAATCGGAGGCTCCCAAATACAAGCAAGCTGTCAAAGCAATCAAAGACAAGCTTGTAAGAACCAAAACAAGAACTAGGGTTTCCAAGAAAACACTAGAGCAAAGGGGCCCTCAATGAAATGAGGGGGAAATGAAAATCTCTTTTGGTGAAGTAGTAGATCGGGGCCTCCTCCTTCGATTCCCCAAAGATCAAGGACTTTGGGTGGTGGAATGAGGAGATCTTGAAGATTGAGTGGCTCCAATGGTGGTCTTGACTTTAATGTGTTTGAGCAACTTGTCCCAAGGTAGGTGGAGGGGTATTTATACCCCTCCACAAAATCTGGATGTTGGAGCATTTATTGCAGCGGTAGTACCAGAAGTTCAAGCGGTACTACCGGAGAACTCCGGTACTACCGGACCTGGTACCGGACCACCCTTTTTCAAACTTCATCAAGTGCTTTCCACAGCGGTACTACTATTGATGCTACCGGAAAGCGGGTAGTACCGCAAGTGGCAACCGGTACTACCGGACATAGAGGAATCAACAGCTTTCAGACGAAAAAACTCTCTGTCACGCCAGGTAGTAAAATGCGGTACTACCGCATTTTTCTACCTAGGCAGACAGAAGCTTTTTGCCAATATACAAAAGTCTCTGCCTCGAGCGGTACTAAAATGCGGTAGTACCGCATTTTAGTACCGGAGCAGGCAGAAGCTTTTTGACAGTTAGTCACAGCCTTCTGTCGCATCCGGTAGCACCGCTTTTTGGTACCGTGCCAGGCAGACAGTTTTTGAGCATTGCAAATCCTTTTTAATGCACCTGCGACACACTTAGCAAATCATTAGTCTGATATGTGAGTTGTTATCAAACACCAAAATCACTAGGGATAGCAAATGTTCTTTCAACCTTTCTTGTTTGCTCTTGCTTGCTCTTGCTTGATGAAGACTTGCAAAATGCTCCCCCATACTCCATGGGTAAACCTCTTCTTTGAACTTGTCTTCATCACTCCATGATCACGAGGATGTCAAGCTTCAAGCATGAGATATTCTAGAGATGGCGCATCTTGAGTTTTCCCTTCTTCATCCCTTCTTGAGGTTGATCCATCTTGATGCAACTCTTTGCACTTGTCTTGAACAACCTTCAAGCTCATTCTTTCTTCATGATTCCAATGGGCACAAAGCCCTAGACATTCCTTCATATTTCAACCTTGAGACCAACACATGGACCAAGCGATGCCAATGGACAAACCTACAAGTGAAACACAATTTACACATTAGTCCATAGAGATTGTCATTAATTACCAGAACCACACATGGGGGCATACATGACCTTTCAACAGTGCTTTCTATCTATGACCATTTCATTTTAGGAAATCGTGGCCTTATTGAGAAAATTGGTTGTAGTTGTTCAAGGCTTGGACCCTCCCAAATGCGTTAAGACCATTTGGCTTAGAATGGTCATAGATCTATGACCAAAAATCTCATGGTCGTTTATAAAAGGTCACTAGTGAGCATATTTCTTGTAGTGTTCTACAAAGCAGTGGTTCGTGTATTTGGTGGTGATTTCTTCAAAGAACCAAATATTGCGGACATTGTGCGGCTATTAGCAATTAACAAGGCGGGGGATTTCCTAGGATGCTTTGAACCATAGATTGCATGCATTAGAAGTGGAAGATTTTTCATTTGATTGGCAGGGGCAGTACAAAGGTCATGTTGGTGAGTGCACAATCATACTAACTAGAGGTTGTCATCACAAGATATTTGCATTCAGTGCTCCTACTTTGGCATGGAAGGTTATCACAATGACATCAACGTGTTTCAGCGCTCTCCTATGGTTTCTATGCTTGAGGAAGTCAACTCTCCAATATGAGATCAATGGCCTCCAATATGACAAGGGATACTACCTAGCTGATGGTATCTATCATTTGTGGTCTACATTTGTGGAGACAATTCATGGGCCACAAGAAGAGAAAACCCAAAGGTTTGCAAAAGAGCAAGAGGATGTTAGGAAGGATGTGGAGCTTTGGTATGCCCCAATCTCAATGTACTATTATTCGACACTCTGCTAGAACAAGGAGCACAGAGCAGATGTGGAGGTGATGACTGTTTTCATGATCATGCACAACATGATCGTAGAATATGAGCATGATGATAACATATATGAGTATATGACCAATGGTGGGAATTTCGGGGAGAGTTGACTCACCCCGGGCCAGGACCACCAGCATCTTTTGCAAGTGCATCATGAAATCTGTGACCAGGAAACTCACAACAAACTCCAAAATGATTTGGTTGAGAATATGTGTACTCGTGTGAAGAAACACTTGTTCTCTCCTCTCATTTATCTAAACTAATTTGAGTGTGTGAACAATCTATGAAGCATCTTTTATTATTTTGTTGTGAACTATGATGTTTTTTTGTGATATGCTATCTAAATTTGATTATAAACTTCATGAATGTCTAAAATTGGCGAAATTGTGTTTAGCTGAAAAAATAGGTAGACTCTGGTCACGTACAAAATTTGGACGCATGTGGATGCATTGGCCAGTTCTCGGCGGACACGGATCATGCGTGTGTCCTCCCGCAAACAGATCAAATCGTACACTTTTATTTTGTAGGCAGCCAATTATATAAATATCTTCAGGTCTGTATGCGCATGGTCTCATAGGTTTATTGTAAGGTTTAGGCTGCCACGTTTAGGTTAACCGAGTATACAAGGATGAGGTGATACATACGCATGTATTTCCTCCATTTCAAAATATAAGATATTTTAGATTTGTAAAAAAAAATCTAGACTTATTTTAGTGTGTAGATTCATCCCAAAGTTGAGTGAACCTACGTACTAAAACAAGTGTAATTTCACTTTTTTCACAAAACTAAAACATCTTAGGCCTTTCACAATGGAGTGTATCTTAGCTCGTTATCTTAGATAGGAGTGTATCTTAAGAGACAACTAGTATAATAATAGATTGTCTTTTAAGAGTTGTATCTATATTTTATGATTTTGAGTACATGTATGCATGTGATTAGACTAACCATATATTTTGCCTATGATATCGTACAAGGATTGTAGCTAAGATAAGATACAACCTCACTCTCTCTTCATTAAATATAGTATCACATAAACAATTTGTCTATGATATTGTGCTAAGAAACGCCTATCGAAAAAGGCCTTATATTTTAAAACAAGGGAGTAGTAGGAAACGTAAATGTCTAATCATATCTTCCTCGAGCATGTAAAACCGCCGGAGTGAAAGAACACGCATTAGTTCACGTGCACCATGCTAGCTTCTGCAAATGCATGATAGGTGTCACCAACGAGAGAGACCGGCCGGAGAGGGCAAGCCAGCCGGGAAGGCATAGGCATGGCCGGGCCGGACGGGTCCAGTCGACAGGCATGTATCATGGCTTCCACCAACCGGGCCCTCCGTACGTTATGGTATGATGATACCGACGCTGCCTACGCGAGATCGCTAAAAACGCTGGGACAAAAGGGAAGAGGGTTCACGGGACGCCTCCAACTCGATCTTTCCATATCATATGCCACCCGGCCCCTCCCTCATGCGCCGCTCGACGACGGCGCGTCCACAAACCCAGCGCAAAGATTCCCCCTCGACTTGACATGGCAACATGGGCATGACAAGGAGAAGGACCGGGGCGTTTCACTTCTCAACTTGTGAGCTCCCAAAATGGTTAGAAGTGAAAAAAGAGTAGTATATATTTACATACGAATGTAGGTTACTTTTTCTTTTTAAACCTGCCAAGCTTTATTCATTGTCGACAAACATTATAGGGATTTGCACAGAATGAGGGACGTTCAGCCACATGTGGCACCCAAAGCACACAGATAAAGCATGCTTGGCTAGGCTATCAGCTTCAGAATTCGAAGCTCTGAATTCATGGACAAAGAAAACAGGAGAGACGTCTCGCGTCGCCCCCTGCTTGGGCGACCGAGGCGCCCCCCTCACCCCCGCCGCCACCCACCTCACCCTCTCCCCCCCCCCCCCCCCCCCGCCGTCGGCGAGCGTCGTCGGGCAAAGTCCGCGCGGTGTCGGCGGCAGACCCTATCCTGCTCGACGCCATAGCTTCTTTGCGGGAGGAAGCGGCTGGCGACGCTGACTACTGCAGGCGATGGTCAGCTCGACCGGCGGCGGCGTAGGCTCTATCGACGACGAGCTTGTGAGGAACTGTTGCGGCACGACAGAGTGCATATGGCGGCGGCGCACAACGGTATGGTCTTTGCGGCTGCGACGGTGGTGGGAGCGACGCGGGGTGCAGATCGCCGGCGGTGTAGTGGCCTGGCTGCAGCAACATGACGACGGTTTCGACGGGCCTGATCTGGGTCTGATCCGGGCCTGGCCGGGCTAGATCTGAGCCTAGCCGGGCCTGATCTGGGCCTAATCTCGGCCTTGTAACTGCTACTCGCCCGAACGGCACTCATCGCAAGGTGATGGAGGGCAGATTCCCTTCCCTAGGCTACCCTGAGCTCGATGACTGCAAGTCCGAATCTTGACCTTCACCGGCACTCTCGGCGGTTGCGCGTTGTGGCGGTGGCCGGAGCCTTGGCTCGAGTGCGTGGAAGCCGGGGCGGCGGCCCCGAAAGGTGGTTTGTGAGGCCGTTCCTTCGGCCATGGGATGGCGAGGTTCGGACGCTATTCCTCAGACTGACAGCGGTCTGGATGGCCTGGGTGGTCTCGGTGGCGACGGTGCTGCTTGGCGGCAGGGATTTGTCAAGGTGGAGGATCCACTGGTGGAGGGAAGGGAGGAGTTGATCCTAGTGCTAAGGGAGGCGTGTGCAGAGGCACCCTTGCTGCAGTGCGGCGGTGGGACTTTACGAGCCTTGACGGGCTCGGCCGGACCAAGAAGGCCTGGTATGGCCTGCTGCTGCATCCGGTCGGCTATCGCCTTCGGGCGGTGGATATTGTTCTCTCCCGCGTGCTGATGCCATGCCTATCCTCGTCGATGTCCCCGCTATCTCGCTTCTACCGGCCTCGTTCCATGTTCCATGGTGTGATGGCAGTGAAGACCTCAAGATTGTGTGGGCGGGTGCATGTGGGCGGCAAGCTTGGTGGAGCAATACAAAGCGGACGGGATGGTCGTTGGAGGGATCGGGAGAAATCTTTGTCGATTTGACCCTGGCGCGGTGACGCCTTTGGGTATCACCGTCCTTCTTAAAGGGCGTTGGGGGCATCTCCTCCGCGCCTCCCGTGGCGTACCGGGGGAAACCCTAGGACTATTCTGTGCAGTAGTGCTGTCATCGTCACTCCCCTTCTTCGAGGTGCTGCTTTGGTACGCGGCGCTTTGGATTGCTAGCGGTGTGGTGGTACTTCTCGGTGGGCGCAACGGTTGCGAATCTTCTCTGTTTCGTCGCTCTGCCGTTGTTGGCTTTGTTTTCTTTTCTTTCTTCTTGTTCTTGTTTTGGCTGGCCTCTTCGGTCCCTGTCTCGTGTTGGTCCTTTGGGCGTTGTGTTGTCTGACCCAGCAGCGGTTTCACCTATGTGCTTTATTTATAAAACAGGACAAAAGTCTATTTTGAGATTCATGGACAAAAGAACATCCACAATTACAGAAGCATATTTGCCCATCGTTCCTTCTCCAATGTCCGTCACCACCTCCTTACAATCTGAAGCTATGCCAAGATTTCTTAGTGCAAGGTCTTCGGCAAGGGCAAGAGCCTCACGACACGCTAGCGACTCTAAAACCCCAGGATATCAGTTGCCCTTGATTCAAACTCATCGTTCTAACCATCCTGTCGTTCCGCGTGGACCCTTGATCCGCTGTTGCAGTGACGGGATCGATGTGGAGAGGAACCCGATCGATCCACTCGATCGCGCCCGCTGATGCGCATGATTTGATCGCGGTCGCCGGAGACTCCATCCCAGCCGCGAAGTCGTTTTCATGGACGCATATGCACAGAAAACTTCTCATGTGATGATGCATGCTAATACCTGCGCCGCGCGCGCTAACTAATTTTCCTGTTTGGTCTTCGGAGTGCACAATTTTCTACACGAACCGCACATACATCGGGAGAGTGTGAACGCTTCCATTCCTGTAAGAATTCCCTGATCTGGACTGTCATGTCATCATGTGGTAGACGACAGTTCAGAAACGTACGGGTCTTACCCAGCTTCGGCGTTGCCACGGCAAGCCCGTTTTGACAGGGACGTACTGTAAAATATTTTCCTGTTGTCAGATCTAAGAGGAAACTACGAAATTCGTTTGACTAAACTGAGTTCAGGTACGGTCTCCCCTACGTCTTTTAGTAGATGTGGCTGTATCTGAAGATAAATAGAGATCGGCAGTACTATCTACTGGAGGGTCTGGAGCAGAAGCGCTAGGTCGGCAGAGAGGCCGTACGTAGGTGTCTCTTCTAATGACAGTACTGGTGGCAAATCAGTTGCCCTAAGAATGCGATGCGAACACATCTCTCTCTTATCCTATCATCACAGAATAGCATAAGGAAGCTTTGGCCGAGAACTATTCCTGAACTTCCTGAGTTCAGGGTTCCAATCAACGACTTCCAATCTATGGAATTTTCTACAAAAAGAATACAACGAATTCTACTAGTACTACAATGTCTTGCGTACATAGTCTCGTCACATGGTTTTCAGGAAAGCTGTACCTTAACAGAGACACTGTCATCTGCTCCAGCAGCACAGGCAGCTAGCTAGGACAAGACGTGCCGAGACATACGCATCAGCAGCAGCTAGCACTGCAGCAGTAGTAGCAGGGCCAGGGCGTATAGTAGTAGTCGGTACATTCACGCGGCTTGCAAGCTAGCTAGCTCTACGTAACAGCAAGGGGGCGCGTCGGGGACGAAGGAAGAAACAAGGTAGAGGACGAGCAAGGAATCATGGCGGCTTGACCCGTTTTTATTCCAGGTTATGATGCGTGTGTGTCTCGCGTCGCGAGCTGAGCTGATCTGAGGCTGGGCTGGGCAGGGCGGTGACGTGCGTCCATGGAGAAGCGCTTTGCTTGGCTTGCTCTCTGCATGTCTTGGCCTGCAAGCTCCCTAGCAGCTAGAAGTGGAAAGAAAGGTTCCTATTCCCTCATTATTCCATTCGGCGCTTGCGAGGCCGGCCATGGATTCGAGCCCTAAGGAGAATGCCCGAGAATAACTCCGGGATAAGTACCGAGCCATGACGTCGACGTCTCACTCACAGGGAGAGAAAGGGGATCGGAGCGAGGAGGAGGGACACCGACGGGACCATGGCGTGTACTGTAGTAGTACGCTGGCACAGTACTGAGCTCACAAGTCTACAATAACCCAAAACCCCCCATCTCTCTCTCTCTCTCTCTCTCTCTCTCTCTCTCTCTCTCTCTCTCTCTCTCTCTCTCTCTCTCCGCGTGTGTATCTTTCATCTCTCATTTTCTTACAGTACGTTAACCTGGCCAGTTGGACTAGTTCATACGCCGTAAAGAAAGGCAAGTTGTACATATCTTGCCCGTCTTTTTTGGACTACATGAAGCTTTTCAGGGTAGTTAATTAACAGATTCTTTATACTTGGTCTTTTGGGAGCTTCTGTAGTTTTCTTTTGAGGAAAAGGAACTTCTATATTTGCTGGATCCTCTGGTCAATTTTCCACGTATAAGTTCTGGACCATGCATATCTAAGAATGTTCATCTCTCTTTTTTTAATAGATCACCGAAGATTTATACTAGGCCTCGAAACTAATCCATGTATATTTATGACGGATATATAAATGAAATTTCTGTAATAGAATGTGAAAACTAGCAAAATCATAAAAAGTTTATAGCTAAATGATCTAAAAAGCTTAACAAGGTGGGAAAGATCCAAACATATTCATATATCATCCCGTAAACTTATAGCGCACCACCACAACCCTTCTTCTTCCCCACGCCCTTTATCGCCCGTTACCGCAGTTTTGACCCTCCCTCTCTTTCTCTCTTCGCATTGCCACCTTTATTCCTTGGCCCATCCACCCTTTATTCCACTGTCCATGATCTGTCGCCGCCAATTCCGGCAGGGACAGAGCTACCTCCCTCAGGAGCAATGAAATCTTGAAAATCCATCACTAATTAGCATTTACTACTATTTATTATTTATATAAAGAGGATAACACAATGCAAATGTAGTAATGGAGACTTAGAGAGGACATGAGGTGTGCATCGGTGCCCCTCCCCTGAAAACACAAGGACGACAAAGATTGGCCAATACCCCTTCATGCATTCCAAACCGAAGGGGTCTCGACCAATCCTGGTTGTCCTTATGTTTCCAGTTTCATAAATTTTTAGGGGGGGTGATCGAAGCAATAGTCAGAGGACATAGAGATATTTGGCATATTTTTTTAGCTTTTCCCTGCCTCTAGTGGTGTCTAGTGGTTATTTAAAATCTAGTATAAGATTTTTTTTAAAACACCATATTTGTGAACACCATCATTTTTTTTAGCTTTTCCCTGCCTCTAGTGGTGTCTAGTGGTTATTTAAAACACCATCTTTTTTTGGAAACCTGTTATGCCCTCCTTATTTCAACATGGAAGACACTCTTAGGTCGGCAAACCAAAATTCCACTGTTAATTATTTGTCTAAGAAAAAATCAGACCATGGAAGTGTCAGTCAATTCGTGAAGCATATATAAATCTGAAGTTATTTTTCTCCAAACATGCGAACTGTTGACAAGTACTATTACAGGTTTGAAGTGGCACGTCTACTTGAATCTTATTATAGGATTAGAAAACTACAGAATATTGGCTCAAGCAGTGTTTGATTGCACATGAAAACTGAAGGAATTGTAAAAAGAGGTTGGAGTGGATGAAAAAGTTTCCCCGATCTAGAGCGCAAAGGAATCATTTGAAGAAATTCCCGAGGGTTGTAATCCTTTGAATTAAACGACTTTTGTAAGAAAATCCTAAGGATCTGAATCCTACAAAAATCTTAGACAATTCCTTTGAATCAAACACGGTCTTAGCAATAGCTACTCTTCATGTATACAGGATAACACTAATCTAATGGAGACTTGGAGATGACATAGAGATACCCCTTTGGCCCCCCTTTTTTTTAGTTTCATCACTGCCTCTGGCGGTGTCTAGTGGTCAGAGTATTCAAAGTTTGATATAAGATATTTTTAAAACATCATATTTGTAAACTTCATCTTTTTTTTGAAAACCCCTATGGCCCTAGTTATTTCAACATTGGAGACGCTCTTTGGTCAACTAACCAAAATTGCACTCTTCATTAGCTGTCTAAGAAAGAAATTCGTTCCATTGAAGTAGTGCCAGTCAATTCCTGAAGCATATATAAATCTGAAGCTATTTTTCTCCAAACATGCGAACTGCACGTTGACAAGTACTAGTACATCAGGTGCGATATTTATGAAGATACCCCTGACCAGACGCGTCCACTAGCTGCTTTGTACCGTCTCTGCTCCAGTCGTCGTTGTGGTATTTCGGCAGAATGGACAAAAATAACCCAAATTCGAAAGGATTTCACGAAATGACCCATCTGGAAAACTATTTCACTGGCACTAACCCTTTTTGTAGCGCCTAACAGCAAGGCGCTACACTCTACAGTGTAGCGCCTTTCAGCTAGGCGCTATGCCCCCTGCCAGCATGGCACCGCCTGGCCCCTCCCTGGCCCCACCCCGCCGTGTGACGCCCAGGCGCTACGCCTGGGGAGAGTAACGCCCAGGCGCTATGCCTCAAGTGTAGCGCCTATCTGATAGGCGCTACACATTAAAGTGTAGCGCCTAGCAGATAGGCGCTACACTTTGAGACTTAACCTGTCGCGCGACAGCCCCCTCCCCACCCCTCCCTATTCACTCCCAGCTCGACCCAAGGAAGGAGAACAGCAAGGAGGCGCCCCCTTCTCCCCCCCTCAAATCTCTCACATTGGAAGCTTTATTCGGTGGATTTGTGCCTCTCCCCAGCTGCTAGAGGTACCCTCCCTCATTCCCCTTCGTTTTGACCTTTGGAAATCTTTCATTTTGGTTGGACTTGGCTTGAAACCCTAGAAATTTGATTTGGAGAGAAATATTTGGAAATTTGTTAGATTCATTGGCCAATGTTGGTTATAAAGATGTGTATGAAGCATTTAGTTAGGTTTAGGGTTGTTGAAATGACATTGTTTGGTTTATTGGAATGTTATGGCTAGGGTTAGGGTTAGGGTTAGGGTTTGCTTATGTAAGAGATGGTGTTCTTGTTAGCTTTATGGTTTGGTAATGTGTCTAGTATAGTTTTGTTTATCTTGTCATGGTTAGTTAATGAACATATTCTCCTATGTGTTAGGGATGGCAAGAATTGTTCATGTTCATCATGTGGACAAGGATGCCTTTTTGAAAGGCAACATAGAACCGGACCCGGATGAGCTAGATATTGTGTTTGAGCGTAGTCCCACCTATGCCGAGGTCTTGGAGCAAGTGAGGATTGAATTGAAATGGATGGACCCATGTGATGTTGTTGAGTTGGAAGGAAGACATAATGTGGGTTTTGGAATGCATATCCATTGGAAGACCATGCGTATCTTCTCCGAGGCTCGTTGGCTTGCATACAAGGAGGTGGTGGCCGAATCACTAGACAAGGCTCTTGAGCTATTTGCCACCAAGAAGGTTGATAGTTCATTGCCTTTGGACTTGAACCGCCGTGCTTCCCCATTGGATAGTAGGAGTCCTCCACCCGTGGAGCAAGAGCTATGGATTGAACCTCCTTTGAGCCAAACATTGAGCCCGATTTCAAGACACCAAGACGAAGTGTTGGAAGAGGACAATGATGATTGTGAGGGTGAAGATGATGATGATGTTGAACTCCATGACAACAATGTTGGTGATTTGGAGAAATATATCACTCAACATGACAGGGACCGTGAACTCCCGCATTCTCGAGGCTATGCTTCGGACTCGGATGATGATGGTCCCGAAGAAGAAGTTGACGAGGAGGGGTTCACGGCTAGAGAGGCCGAAATCCACCATACCGTATTGGGGCGGGACCATCGGGTGCCTTTGTTTCGTGATCTTAGTCTCACGGATGAAGCCACGGTTGATGGTGGCAAAGGCATAGTGCTTGGACCAAGGACAAGTTCTTACCGGGATGGCAATGAAGTGAATAATGGCTTTTGCAAAGGATCAAGGTTTAAGACCTTGTTGGAATTTAAGCAATGGATAAAGGACTTCTCGGTGAAGCATCATCGTCCTTACACGGTCGTGCACTCGGATATCAAGAAGCGTTACACGGTGAAGTGCGAGGCGGAAGGATGTCCTTGGATTGTGCGTGCTAGACCATTCAAGGGAGGTCCCGATTGGCACATATCTAGTTGCGTATCAACTCACATGTGCCGAGGCCCGATGGTGGATGGCAAGGATGCAAAGCATGAGCACCGACAACTCACCTCCGAGTTCCTCGCTAATTTACCAAGTTACGGAGCCTGGAGGTACAACGGCTGATGGTGTCCAACACGGAGGCCGAGCTTTCAAGGTCTCACTCAAGACTTGTGAGTGCACATGCGGAAGGCCATCATTGCTTCATCTTGCCTGCTCGCACTTGCTCGTCGCGTCTCGCCGGCGACATTTGGATTACAATAATCCGCTCACGGTGAGAGAGGCTGAGTTCTCCATTGAGACTACTAAGAAGACATGGGCTCCTAGATTTCATCCATATTTGGACCAATCAAAATGGCCGGAGTACCATGGGATTCAACTATGGCCCGATCCGAAATGGAAAGTGATTAAACGTGGAAGACGCAAGACAAAACGCTTTAGGAGCGACATGGATGGATGGGGCCGTGGTGGTGCTCGAGAAATGGGCAATGACCAATTCCAAGAGCCTCGTGAGAGAGCCCGGTGTGGAACATGCAATGGTGAAGGGCACAATGCAAGAAAGTGTTCTCAAAGGAAAAGAGCAAAAGGAAATGAAGCAAGCACTAGCCAACCAAGTGGTAGCCAACAAGTCCCAAGCCAACCAAGAACTAGCCAACAAGTCCCAAGCCAACCAAGAACTAGCCAACAAGCTCCAAGCCAACCAAGAACTAGCCATCAAGCTCCAAGCCAACCAAGAACTAGCCAACAAGCTCCTAGACAACAAGCTCCTAGACAACAAGCTCCTAGACAACAAAGAGGTCGATCACTTGGGCTTAGAAGAGGAAGAGGGCGTGGCGGTTTTAACCCGTCTAGTATGTTAGGTTACTTGGCAGGACCAAATCCTTATGTTAATAGGTACGGATTGAATATTCATACTTGCACCCTTATGTTACTACCTACTATGCTTATTTCATTGAATCAATTATTGTTCACATTCATTGCATCCTTTACTAACTTGTAGCTTTTGTTCTTATAATAGGTATGTCGACTCGTCCCAACAAGGGCAATGATGGGGACGGTGTGAACTACTCGGCTATCTGGGCGAATGCTATGAAGGTGGTGGAAGAGAGGAAGAGGAAGGAGAAAGAAGAAGAGAAGAAGAGGAAGGAGGAAGAAGAATAGAAGAAGAGGAAGGCATTTGAAGAGGTAGTTCAACTTGCTCGAGACTTGGCGAAGAAGAAGGACGAAGAGGACGAGAGAAAGAAGAAGAAAAAGGAAGAGGAAGAGAGGAAGAAGAAAAGGGAGAAGGAAGAGAGGAAGAGGAAAAAGGAGAAGGAAGAGGAAGAGAGGAAGAGGCAAAAGGAGAAGGAAGAGGAAGAGAGGAAGATGAGGGCCAATGCTAGGCCACCTTGCGCCGACCAAGAGGAAAGGCCACGAAAGGCGTTTCGTACTGACGAGGCCCATGGGAAGGAGGTTCCTATTTGTTGGTGTGGAACCGATTGCATTGTTAAGGAATCCCAAGACTACTTATCCGATAGTTGGGGAAAGAAGTTCTTCATGTGTGCCAACTACAACCGCTCTCCCGAGCGTAGCCGCAACCCATACGACAAGCCACGGGTATGCTCAAAGCTTTTTAGTTCTTCATGTGTCCCAAACTATTCCATAGCATATCCTCTAACATGCACTATTTTCTTGTAGTCTCCCCCTCCGGTATGCAGGTACTACACTTGGATAGACCTTGAGCAACCTCAATCCAACAAGGCTATCCAAGAGATCGATTTTGCCATAAGAAGAAGTCGCTTCCAAGAACGGCTGCGTGATGAGGACATGGCGAGGAAGCGCAAGGAACGTAATGACGAGATCCGCAGGAAAGAGGAGGAAGAGGAGCGCAAAGCTAAGGAGGCTCGTGCTGCGGAGAGGGAAAGGCTTCGTCAAGAGGCGTGGCGTTCCATGGAGGAAGAGGAAGAGAAGAAGAGGAAGGGCAAAGGACCTATGCTTTAGAACACCATGTTTGATGTTGTTTGAGATGCTTAAGGGCAAGAACTATTAGTGTGATGTCGAACTATTAGTATGTAAAGCCCCTTAAGGGCAAGAACACCATGTTTGAGATGCTTCTATTTGAGTATGTCATGAACTGCTATCCCTCGTCTTTTATTTGCCTTGTGTAATGTTTGTCATGTTAAAGTCTCAGAACAGGGAAATGTTTGGTCTGAACACAGTTTCAAGGCATAGCGCCTAGCAGAACGGCGCTACACAAGCATAGCGCCTATCTGCTAGGCGCTATGCAGCAGATTTCGTCTGCCCCCCAAACTAACAGAGAGCAAACCGAGAGTTGGCTCGGGGAAAACTCTAAGTCAGTGTTCAGTGTGTAGCGCCTGTCTGATAGGCGCTATGCTCTGAGGTGTAGCGCCTATCAGACAGGCGCTACACACTGACTTAGACTTTTCCCTGAGCCAACTCTCGGTTTGCTCTCTGTATGCTCTTGTTAATTTTGGAGCAGACGAAATCTGTCGTCTGCTCCAAAATTAACAGGAGTTCGTCTGCTCCAAAATTAACAGGAGCATACAGAGAGCAAACCGAGAGTTGGCTCAGGGAAAAGTCTAAGTCAGTGTGTAGCGCCTGTCTGATAGGCGCTACACCTCAGAGCATAGCGCCTATCAGACAGGCGCTACACACTGAACTGCCTAGTTTCAAACAACATATACTCAAACAACACTTGTTATACCAGTTTCAAACAACATATACATATACATAATCTCAAACAACATCAACAAATTGTCATACATCAACATAGTCTCAAACAACATCAACGTAGTGCCAATACATGAACATAGTCTTAAACAACATCAACATAGTGCCATACATCAACCCATACATAGTCTCCAAGCTAGTGCATCATCATCGTGCCATACATGACCTACTTCCGTCCACGCGTCCTTGGGCCTCGGCCCCTCCTTGGAGGTATCTTCTTTGTCACCTCCTCTTCTTGCGACTCATCTTCATCATCATACTGTAGGCCTCTCGTCCTCCTAGTCGCTCTTGACCTCCGTGGTGGCTCGTCCTCGACAACATTGGCCTTTCCCTTGTTACGGAAGTCGTCCGGCGTCCAGCGATTAAACTGTTTCCTTGGCTTCAGCTGGTATGCGGAACGAATCCGGTACTCCTCCTCAGTCTCATTCTCCATATGAGGCAGCTACATGTAAGATTGTATGGCTATGAGAAATGCATGGGAAACAGAAAGCACTAAATGCATGTAAGGTTGTCCCATACCTCACCTTCCGAACGAATCGCCGAAGTGGTGTCATCCTCAACATCATCCTGGAGATGGGCCGATGGATCAGTAGTCGACTTGGACCTAGAACCGGACGGGGTTGTGTACTCGGGATCGCGGCAACCTAGCACGTTAGATAAGCGACGCATCTTTTGGGCCGAGCGCTGTAACAAATAACAACATAAGTCAAAAAAAGAACATGCCTATCTTGAGGAAGTCTCGCATCCATACCTTATGGAAGTCTCGTATCATGCCTTCTCCCTTTTTCCCCTTAGGGGCAGCAAAAAGAATCGCCTCAGCATCGTCGGCATATTTCTTTACCTCCGTTCTCTACAGAGTCAAGAACAAGAACATGTTAGGCAAGAAAGAGATGAGAGTGCAAGGAAAGTAATGCGAAGGCAACGATAACTTTACCGCAAAGTTGAGTGAGGAAGAAAGCGGGATGTCGGTCCCCTTCCTGACCTGCCGGTTGTACTGAGTGTAGGCAAGTTCATCGAACTGGACTGGCTCCTCCAATATTTCTTCCTCGTAGGACGGCGGGCAAATGGAGACACGGGTACTACCAAGAAACCAATGGATGTAGTTGTTAAATGCAACTGGGCAATGTGCTCTTCCATTATTCCATTCCGTTCGTCGAGCATTCTCCACACAAATGAGGAACTCCATGACGTGCCTCCTATGATGGTGATCCCAATTCTTGATCTTCCTCTGCCTCTTTCTGTCCAACCTGAACAACAACAAAGAACCATGTTAGTACCATCCAAAGCAATTGAGCACAAGCTCTCATGCTAACTAACCGATGAAGCTCCTTGTCCGTGTCCTTCCACACGGGAGGGTTGCACTGAAACAACCCGAACTGCCTCATCACCCGTTGTGGCATATGAAACTCAACGGCCCAATTGCAAATCAATGGGCAGCACATGAGCCAGAGAGATTGTTCCTCCAAGCACTTCGGGTTAATATCAAACCCGGGAGCAATACCAAACTCGTCCCCACAACCATAAGGCTCCCACTCCACCTGCAACATATCACAAGAACATGTTTGGTATCGATTTTGACTCGTGAAGTAAATATTATGGATAGTGACGTATAGATAAACATCTACCTGCTCGGGCGTAATCGCATCAAACTCGTTCATGTACTTGAGGTACATGGCATCAACATCGCTTGTCATCTCCGATACCACGTCCCACTTGTAAGCCCAAGTCGGCTGGCGTAGAGGGTTTCTATTATACGATGGCCAAGGATGGTGGCCCACCTCTTTGGGACGACCAACTGGTAAGCGTTCCCAGCTCCATATCGAGAGAAGAACCATAGCACCACCTATTCCGGCAGATTCGCCTGCCCTACGACAGGCATCGTCCAACTGCAAGTGAATAAAAACGAGGTCAGTATAGCATATGTGTGGACTCGACATATACAAATGAATGTAGAGTGCACATGTGATTACCTGCCGGTACAAGTAGGCAAGAGCCGCCGAACCCCAGCTGATATTGCTATCCCAGTTTGCTAGTGCCTTGAGCCACATCCACTGAGCGGTCCTACCTCCGCTGTCAGCAAACAGAGTCCTAGAAAGGACATACCACACGTACACACGAGCATGTGTCTCGATCACCTCAACCTCGGCGGGGTTCGGGCATTCCCTAAAGTTCTCCACGATCCACGCATATGTCGCGCCTGCTGGGACTCTATCTTTGCTCTTATCTTCAAGTTCTTCAGGAGCCATGCCAACAAGTAGATGCATCGCATTGCGCCACCCATCGGAATCTGTGCTCATACAGAGAGGATCCCCCGCGATAGGAAGTCCAAAGATCATGGAAACATCCTGAAGAGTAGGAGTGATCTCGCCGGTCCGGAGGTGGAAAGTGTGCATCTCCGGCCTCCACCGGTCGACAAGTGCGGTGATAGCAGCCGCGTTGAGGTTCGGCGTCGACCGGCTCACAAGCGTGATGAAAGGGAGGAGGCCTAGCCGCTTGATGTACTCGGTGTACCGCTCGTCGTACGGCATGTCATTCGAAGACGCGCTGTAGGGGTCCCAATCTTGGATAAGATTGATCCCTCCTGTGTTTACAATGCTAGTCCCTGGATCAATAGCTAGCATCCACAGTTAAGATGTAATATCAAGAAACAAGGGTCATAATATAACTTTATAACCAGGAATAACATAATTTTATTACATCAAACATAGCTCATTAGGCTATTACATTACATTGCAGCGGAATAAATATAGTCATGGGTCCTTCATCTTCAAAGTGCCACAGGCAGATGTTGGTTGTAGACTTTGTAATCCTAATCAATCAATCTTCACTAAAAACAATCAAACCTGCAACATACAAGTTACAGCCACAAGGGTCAATACATTTGAATTGTATTGGCAAGTGATACTATGGTAGTATAGTGGAATCTATCATCTACATGCATTTGGCTAAGTGGAGTTGAGGCTTGCATTGCTTAAAATAGATTTTTCCTTAACTTTTGAAAATACTAAGTTTTTGCTTTGACAAAATCATTTTTCTCAATCAAAGATTTCAAGATCCTTGTACCAAGCCATCTCTCCATCAATGATTGAAGAATTCAAACAACCCTTGTTCAAACCACAAGTTTTAATTTAGAAATTTGAATGACGAGATTCTTGATTGCTTCCATGTCTTGATGCTCAAATTGTCCTTTACCAGGGACATAGCTAAGTACTTAGGTTTTACACTCTGCAGAGGTGGTGCACTTTACCCACAAGACTTGGTTTCCCAAGACAAAATCTTTCAGAAGCCTTCCCTTAGACCAAAATGGACGCGCTCTAACCTATCAAACACTACCACCCACTGTCCATATGGCTAAGTTCTTGCAACCTATATGATCATGGCAGAGCCCATATTGCCAAGTGGTTGCACTTGAAGCTTCTCAACATTTGACATCTCAAATCTCTTTGTTTCCTGGGTGGCCATCCACAAGTGAGATACACAAGCCAAGTCTATGGCCTTGTGAACCACTCAACATAACCCAATCCTTCCATTTCCACCCAGGTGATTCATTAACTTAGTTGTTTTATTAAACAAAACTTAAGTCCTTAGACTTAGAATATTTTTCCATAGTGTGAATATATATTCCACCCATGTTTTCTATTAGCTAGGCTAAGCTTGGTAGTAGTAGGAATCTTTAACTTATGAAAATCCTACTAAGGATTCATCTACTAGGTTTTCTTATAGCAATATCTATACTTAGCAAAATCCATGCAAGTTTTACTTAGCAAAATCACTAATGCATAGTGAAAGTAATGGGATAGAAAGTATGAAGCATCACTTGCCTTTTTGGTAGGGAATGGTGGTTCACTCCTTGATCTTTCTAGTCTCACACTTCACTACAAATCAATCAAGCAAACACAAATTCAATTCACATTCCAAACCAAAGTCAAACAAACAATTCTTCACACACACAAAGTAATGGAATCTAAGTCATGCATGGGAGCATGCACAAGATAGTTTTATTTTGCAAAGGGTCTCTATGGGGTTTCTAAACTTTGTAAGATCCAATTTGGTCATTTACCAAAGTGGCAAAGTCATTAGCAAGAGGGTTTTGTACAAAAACTATTTTTAAATCCATTCATCATTTCATGTGGTGAAAAATGTTTTTTTTATTAAGGCAAAAACTCTTAAGTTGTTCACCCAATGAGTTGCTATTGCAAAACTTGGTGTTTTTGGGTCAGTAGGTTTGGTCCAAAACATTTCCTTGAAGTTTTCTTTTCATAAACATTTTTATAACAAAACCATTCTTTTTATTTGGCTAGAAAATGGCTAAGTCAATTAATCTAATATAAATTTTACAAAAATCATTTCTAACACCAAGGGTTGGTTCCTAGGGTCAGTAAGGTCACAACAATCCAATTTGCAAAGGTTTTATCCTTAAATTCAATTTTAAACAATTTTTATACTCTAAACAAGCATACAAATGAATATGCAAAAATGATCAAACAAACAGATACTATTTGCTAAACTAATTCCACAGTTGGCTAGGGCTTGTTCTCCTGAATCCATTGATATAAAATTTGTCAAATTTGGACGTGTGGATCAAAAGTTATAAGGGTTTGAAAATGGCATCAAATTCTGATTTCAAAATCTAATTCAGCTCATCTGGTGCCACGCGTCTTATTTTCATTCGCCAGTACCGCTTCGCTCGGATTGACTATTCTGGCGCGTTGGATCAAGTTCGATCGTGCGACTCTGAACGCATACCCCTTCGCGTTAAGTGACTCTTTCGTACCCCTACGATCTGCATCTAACGGCTGGAGATGGCCTGACCTAATTCCGGCGGCGCTTAGCGGCAGCGCGCGGCGGCGACGCTCTGCTAGCGGCGGAGCTGGCGTTGCAGGAAGCGAGGGAGAGGCTGGCAGGGCTTACCAGGCTCGCAGAGACCTACTGATGCTCGAGGTGGGGTTGGCTACTCGAGGGGCGCAAGGGGTTGCTGCTAATTGCTCGTCGGAGAAGCTGCGGGCGGCGGTGCTCTCGGGTTGTTGTTGCCGGCTTCGTTTAGGACCGCGCTAGGACAAAATATAGGCATGGTTAGGTGCGCACGAGGGTCGCGAGTAAGGGAACATCATCGGGTTTGAGAGGGGAGGTCGGGTTCTACCTGGGGACGTCGTCGGAGAATGGCAGACGCGGCGGCGTTCGAAAGCTTGATGTGGCCGACGCTATGGGGCGCCCGCGGTGGAACGGAGGGTACAGAGAGGAGCGTCAGGGAGTGGGGAACTTGTTCGTGTGCTCAGTGTGGCATGGGGTGGTCCGGTTTGGATGGAATCGTCAACGGACCTCGTCGGAGACAGGGAGAGTGGCTGGCGAAATACGGCAGCCTGGGGGCGTGCTCGGGGAAGGAGGCAGAGGGGAAAGGAGGCGGAGACACTGGCGATTAAATGGGTGAGGTTACCAGGAGCATTCACTCAGTCATTTACTCGAATTGATGCGAGTAATTTAGAGGCAGCAACGGCGACGTGGGGGAGGAAGAACCAGTCGCGGGGTGGGGAAGAAGAGCAGTAGAGTGGGGTCCTCTGTCAGTGAGAAAAGGAGAGAAAGGGGGAGGTCCACCAGTCAGTCGCTCCGCGGGTTGTTTCAGCGGTGAGGAAAAACGGTTCGGGGGAGAGGCAGATGGGTTGTTGGGCTGTTTGGCCTGGGCCTTGTTGGGTTGTCCTTTTCCATTATTTTTTTCTGTCTGATTCTTTTTCTTTTTCTATTTCCTGTTTTGTTATTTCAAACAAATTCAAGCATTCAAATATTTCAAACAATTCAAACAATCATTAAACTTTGCATTGTGTTTTTGGTCTGTTCATCAACATAATCCAAATCTCAAAATAATATTTTAAATCTTTTTAGGTTCCATTTATTAATTAAATAAAATGGACCATGGTTTATTATTAGCATAAGGTTTGATATTAATGAAATCCCCATTTGAAATCCAAATATTTTCAAAATCAAATCAGTAGGTTTTATTTGAAAACTAAAGAATATTTGGAAAATTTGTTTAAATCAAAATAACCTTTTATTTTAGGGTCTATTAATAATTAAATAAAATGGGTTTTAGTTATTAAATCAAATAGAGTTTGATTTTATTAATAAAATCTTTATTTGAAACCTAATTATTTTCAAAACCAAATCAGTAGGCTTTATTTGGAAATATTAAATACTTGGAAATCTTGTTTTAAAACAAAATAACATTTTATTTTAGAGTCCATTATTATTTAAATATAATAGACTTTCATTATTAAATCAAATAGGATTTGTTTTATTGGGATTTTTATTTTGAAATCTAAGATAAAACCAAAACACTTTAGTAGGTTTTATTAGAGAATATAAAATACTTGGAAAACTCATTTTAAATAATTTAATAAGTTTGATATTTTAATTAAAATGATAAAACCTTTTATTTAAACAAAGTTTGGATATTAATTCCTTATTACTTTATTTAAATCAGCTTTTGCTATTTTAATTCAAAACAAAATGTTTTAAATCCAAAGCTTGGCCAAGGTTTAATTTGGCTTTATAAAAGAATCTTTATCTATAAAACTTTTATTTTAATTGAAAACCAAATCCTTTTATTTTAATGATCAAAAATAGTATTTCCAAAATATTTTGTTTTCCTTTATTTAAAATGTTTATCTTTTTAAATCCCTTTAGGACTTTATTTGATTCAAATGGGTTTGAGGTTCCATTTAAATTCAAAAAGTTTCTTCTGGCCTTGAAAATCAAACAAAGTTTTGTTTTATTAATTTATTTTCACATTACAAGATTTGGAAAATCTTGGGATGTGACAGGCTACCACCCTTAAAATAAATCTCGTCCCGAGATTTGGGGAGGCTAGGGTTACAAGCATGTTCAAAACAACTAGGGTACTACCACCCTTAAAAAAATTTCAAACAAAAGTTACACATTATCCTTCTTGGGATCCTGGGGAAATTTCTCTAAGTAGACAGTTGCATTGAGTCCTTGGTTTCCATACTTGACTCATGAGCCAAGGTTGAGATCCTTCATAGACTTGTTTAACTTGTTCTTCATCTTTTCTGGACAGTTGCTTGCATAATGTCCTGGATTCTTGCAGTTGAAACAAATCACTTGGCTGATATCTTTCTTTTCCTTTGGTATCATTGCCTTTTGCTTGTTTCTTTGGTTCTTCTTCTTTTCTGGGCATTCATTGGCATAGTGTCCCATCTCTTTGCAATTGTAGCATTGCAACTGGCTTATGTCCTTCTTCTTCTTGGGTCTCTCCAAAGCTAGGAGTTCTTCTAGTTCATGGTCTTCATAGGTGGGAGATCTTTCTCTCTTCTTGGGGCATTGGTCTTCATGTTCCTTGGATGCATGATCCTTGACTTCACAAGTATTGCTAACTTGGGTTCCTTCTAGAATAACACCTTTGTCATCCTTGTTGTCATTGGCTCTTTGGGAAAAATTTCTCCCATGTTGATCATTTGAGTAACTAATCCTTGCAACAATTGGGTTTGAAGTTTCAAAATCCTTTGTATAGCTGAGTCTAGTCCATTGTTGTTGGCTAAAAGCTAAGTTGTCTCTTGGCTCAACTGGTTTTAGGTTGCTATAAGTTCTCTCATGTTGTTCTCTTGGTTGTTGGTGTTGTCATCAACCTTGATGTTGGAGTCTCTTGGAGTAGTCATCTGTTTGGGTTGTAGGGAGTTTAAAACAGGCAAGATATTTCTAAGGAATTATTTCTAATCACACACATCACAATTTACACAAACAATGTGCATGCAATCACAAACAATCATTTCACTCAAACAATAAAGTTCAAGCACATTTTTATGCAACAAAATATTTTTGTTACACCACATAAGTTGGTGTGTTTGACTTAACTATAAATGGTGGTCCATCTACATGGTTCACTTGTGATCTTTCCTTCCTTCATGATTCTTCTTACTTGAGACCATGGTTTCCTTGAGGAAAACTCTTGGTTGCAATACTTCAAATGATGTAGGCTCCTTCTAACTTTTGCATTCCCTCAGTCTCTAAATCTTGAGTAAGATTTCCTTGTTTCACTTGTGGTCCTTAGTGGTATCCAAGTTGGAAGTCCTTGGTGAATATGCTGAAGATGTTGAAGTCATTAGAGTTGAAGAAGTTGAAGTCATTAGAGTTGAAGAAGTTGAAGAAGTCCTTTGCATATGATGAAGTCTTTGGTCTTGGGGTAGGTTTTCCATCAAGTTGAAGTAGAAGAGGTGTAGTGTTAAAACCAAAAATGGTTGAGGAAAGAGTTTACAAGTGTTTTTGTAAATAAGTTTTGGAACAAAATACAACTCCTATTTTTCTAAGGGTTTTTGTCCAATCCTAGGGTTTACAAATCCTACAGGCAACACAATGCTCTGATACCATCTGTAGGGGTCCCAATCTTGGATAAGATTGATCCCTCCTGTGTTTACAATGCTAGTCCCTGGATCAATAGCTAGCATCCACAGTTAAGATGTAATATCAAGAAACAAGGGTCATAATATAACTTTATAACCAGGAATAACATAATTTTATTACATCAAACATAGCTCATTAGGCTATTACATTACATTACAGCGGAATAAATATAGTCATGGGTCCTTCATCTTCAAAGTGCCACAGGCAGATGTTGGTTGTAGACTTTGTAATCCTAATATATCAATCTTCACTAAAAACAATCAAACCTGCAACATACAAGTTACAGCCACAAGGGTCAATACATTTGAATTGTATTGGCAAGTGATACTATGGTAGTATAGTGGAATCTATCATCTACATGCATTTGGCTAAGTGGAGTTGAGGCTTGCATTGCTTAAAATAGATTTTTCCTTAACTTTTGAAAATACTAAGTTTTTGCTTTGACAAAATCATTTTTCTCAATCAAAGATTTCAAGATCCTTGTACCAAGCCATCTCTCCATCAATGATTGAAGAATTCAAACAACCCTTGTTCAAACCACAAGATTTTAATTTAGAAATTTGAATGATGAGATTCTTGATTGTTTCCATGTCTTGATGCTCAAATTGTCCTATACCAGGGACATGGCTAAGTACTTAGATTTTACGCTCTGCAGAGGTGGTGCACTTTCCCCACAAGACTTGGTTTCCCAAGACAAGATCTTTCAGAAGCCTTCCCTTAGACCAAAATGGACGCGCTCCAACCTATCAAACACTACCACACACTGTCCATATGGCTAAGTTCTTGCAACCTATATGATCATGGCAGAGCCCATATTGCCAAGTGGTTGCACTTGAAGCTTCTCAACATTTGACATCTCAAATCTCTTTGTTTCCTGGGTGGCCATCCACAAGTGAGATACACAATCCAAGCCTATGGCATTGTGAACCACTCAACCATTCTCCACCAAGCAAGCCCATTCCACCCAGGTGATTCATTAACTTAGTTGTTTTATTAGACAAAATCACAAGTCCTTAGACTTAGAATATTTTCCATAGTGTGAATATATATTCCACCCATGTTTTCTATTAGCTAGGCTAAGCTTGGTAGTAGTAGGAATCTCTAACTTATGAAAATCCTACTAAGGATTCATCTACTAGGTTTTCTTATAGCAATATCTATACTTAGCAAAATCCATGCAAGTTTTACTTAGCAAAATCACCAATGCATAGTGAAAGTAATGGGATAGAAAGTATGAAGCATCACTTGCCTTTTTGGTAGGGAATGGTGGTTCACTCCTTGATCTTTCTAGTCTCACACTTCACTACAAATCAATCAAGCAAACACAAATTCAATTCACATTCCAAACCAAAGTCAAACAAACAATTCTTCACACACACAAAGTAATGGAATCTAAGTCATGCATGGGAGCATGCACAAGATAGTTTTATTTTGCAAAGGGTCTCTATGGGGTTTCTAAACTTTGTAAGATCCAATTTGGTCATTTACCAAAGTGGCAAAGTCATTAGCAAGAGGGTTTTGTACAAAAACTATTTTTAAATCCATTCATCATTTCATGTGGTGAAAAATGTTTTTTTTATTAAGGCAAAAACTCTTAAGTTGTTCACCCAATGAGTTGCTATTGCAAAACTTGGTGTTTTTGGGTCAGTAGGTTTGGTCCAAAACATTTCCTTGAAGTTTTCTTTTCATAAACATTTTTATAACAAAACCATTCTTTTTATTTGGCTAGAAAATGGCTAAGTCAATTAATCTAATATAAATTTTACAAAAATCATTTCTAACACCAAGGGTTGGTTCCTAGGGTCAGTAAGGTCACAACAATCCAATTTGCAAAGGTTTTATCCTTAAATTCAATTTTAAACAATTTTTATACTCTAAACAAGCATACAAATGAATATGCAAAAATGATCAAACAAACAGATACTATTTGCTAAACTAATTCCACAGTTGGCTAGGGCTTGTTCTCCTGAATCCATTGATATAAAATTTGTCAAATTTGGACGTGTGGATCAAAAGTTATAAGGGTTTGAAAATGGCATCAAATTCTGATTTCAAAATCTAATTCAGCTCATCTGGTGCCACGCGTCTTATTTTCATTCGCCAGTACCGCTTCGCTCGGATTGACTATTCTGGCGCGTTGGATCAAGTTCGATCGTGCGACTCTGAACGCATACCCCTTCGCGTTAAGTGACTCTTTCGTACCCCTACGATCTGCATCTAACGGCTGGAGATGGCCTGACCTAATTCCGGCGGCGCTTAGCGGCAGCGCGCGGCGGCGACGCTCTGCTAGCGGCGGAGCTGGCGTTGCAGGAAGCGAGGGAGAGGCTGGCAGGGCTTACCAGGCTCGCAGAGACCTGCTGATGCTCGAGGTGGGGTTGGCTACTCGAGGGGCGCAAGGGGTTGCTGCTAATTGCTCGTCGGAGAAGCTGCGGGCGGCGGTGCTCTCGGGTTGTTGTTGCCGGCTTCGTTTAGGACCGCGCTAGGACAAAATAGAGGCATGGTTAGGTGCGCACGAGGGTCGCGAGTAAGGGAACATCATCGGGTTTGAGAGGGGAGGTCGGGTTCTACCTGGGGACGTCGTCGGAGAATGGCAGACGCGGCGGCGTTCGAAAGCTTGATGTGGCCGACGCTATGGGGCGCCCGCGGTGGAACGGAGGGTACAGAGAGGAGCGTCAGGGAGTGGGGAACTTGTTCGTGTGCTCAGTGTGGCATGGGGTGGTCCGGTTTGGATGGAATCGTCAACGGACCTCGTCGGAGACAGGGAGAGTGGCTGGCGAAATACGGCAGCCTGGGGGCGTGCTCGGGGAAGGAGGCAGAGGGGAAAGGAGGCGGAGACACTGGCGATTAAATGGGTGAGGTTACCAGGAGCATTCACTCAGTCATTTACTCGAATTGATGCGAGTAATTTAGAGGCAGCAACGGCGACGTGGGGGAGGAAGAACCAGTCGCGGGGTGGGGAAGAAGAGCAGTAGAGTGGGGTCCTCTGTCAGTGAGAAAAGGAGAGAAAGGGGGAGGTCCACCAGTCAGTCGCTCCGCAGGTTGTTTCAGCGGTGAGGAAAAACGGTTCGGGGGAGAGGCAGATGGGTTGTTGGGCTGTTTGGGCTGGGCCTTGTTGGGTTGTCCTTTTCCATTATTTTTTTTGTGTCTGATTCTTTTTCTTTTTCTATTTCCTGTTTTGTTATTTCAAACAATTATTCAAGCATTCAAATATTTCAAACAATTCAAACAATCATTAAACTTTGCATTTTGTTTTTGGTTCTGTTCATCAACATAATCCAAATCTCAAAATAATATTTTAAATCTTTTTAGGTTCCATTTATTAATTAAATAAAATGGACCATGGTTTATTATTAGCATAAGGTTTGATATTAATGAAATCCCCATTTGAAATCCAAATATTTTCAAAATCAAATCAGTAGGTTTTATTTGAAAACTAAAGAATATTTGGAAAATTTGTTTAAATCAAAATAACCTTTTATTTTAGGGTCTATTAATAATTAAATAAAATGGGTTTTAGTTATTAAATCAAATAGAGTTTGATTTTATTAATAAAATCTTTATTTGAAACCTAATTATTTTCAAAACCAAATCAGTAGGCTTTATTTGGAAATATTAAATACTTGGAAATCTTGTTTTAAAACAAAATAACATTTTATTTTAGAGTCCATTATTATTTAAATATAATAGACTTTCATTATTAAATCAAATAGGATTTATTTTATTGGGATTTTTATTTTGAAATCTAAGATAAAACCAAAACACTTTAGTAGGTTTTATTAGAGAATATAAAATACTTGGAAAACTCATTTTAAATAATTTAATAAGTTTGATATTTTAATTAAAATGATAAAACCTTTTATTTAAACAAAGTTTGGATATTAATTCCTTATTACTTTATTTAAATCAGCTTTTGCTATTTTAATTCAAAACAAAATGTTTTAAATCCAAAGCTTGGCCAAGGTTTAATTTGGCTTTATAAAAGAATCTTTATCTATAAAACTTTTATTTTAATTGAAAACCAAATCCTTTTATTTTAATGATCAAAAATAGTATTTTCAAAATATTTTGTTTTCCTTTATTTAAAATGTTTATCTTTTTAAATCCCTTTAGGACTTTATTTGATTCAAATGGGTTTGAGGTTCCATTTAAATTCAAAAAGTTTCTTCTGGCCTTGAAAATCAAACAAAGTTTTGTTTTATTAATTTATTTTCACATTACAAGATTTGGAAAATCTTGGGATGTGACACGCGCCATGAGACCGAATCTTGAGGGGACGAAGCCTCTGCATACATACAAGATCGAACATTATGCTTTTTCCAACACAATTGAATCAATAGAAAAATAAAAGCAAAGAAGTTCAACCATGGTTTTATTACCATATGCTTCTCCGCCATCAAGTATGCCCGGTGTTGATGATCATAGTAATCCTCAAGTAGCCACACCATCCTACATATATATTCCAAACATCAATAAAATGTGTGTGGTATGTGGCCATTGTTTCAATTTATACAATAAACTACAAAGAATATGGGAGCATATTATTCACACATCCATACAAATCCATATAAAACCATCATACACAATGCAAATCAACAACACACTTCCATTCCCCATCAAATACAACTAATACATAACTTCCAAATAACCAAAAACATACACAAATAGGTCATATTATGAATCCAACTAGACCTAGGGTTTGAGGATAATGTGCAAGATTCATTGGATGAAAGAGAGGGAAAATGAGGGGATTACCTTGAGGGAGGGATGGGGAAGCAAATCCACGGTGAAATCCCTCAGATCTGTTGGATTTGAGGTGGGGATTTGAGAGGGAGGGGAGGAGGAACCGCCGGCCTCCTCTATCTGTTCTTCTATCTGCCTGGTACTGAATGGGGAGGGGTGGGGAGGGGGCTGTCGCGCGACAGGTTAAGTCTCAAAGTGTAGCGCCTATCTGCTAGGCGCTACACTTTAATGTGTAGCGCCTATCAGATAGGCGCTACACCTGAGGCATAGCGCCTGGGCGTTACTCTCCCCAGGCGTAGCGCCTGGGCGTCACACGGCGGGGTGGGGCCAGGGAGGGGCCAGGCGGTGCCACGCTGGCAGGGGGCATAGCGCCTAGCTGAAAGGCGCTATACTGTAGAGTGTAGCGCCTTGCCGTTAGGCGCTACAAAAAGGGTTAGTCCAGTGAAATAATTTTCCAGATGGATCATTTCGTGAAATCCTTTCAAATTTGGGTTATTTTTGTCCATTCTGCCTGGTATTTCTCTTGTTTTACTGGTGTGAGACGCACAGTCTCCAGCACCGCAGCATTGACGTAGTAGTAGCAGTAGCTACAGCTCTCTCGCGTCTCCCCACAAGGAAAACAAACCCAACACGGGCGGACGCGGGCGGGTGGGGGGGGGGGGGTGGGGGCAGAATCTCAGGCGAGCGGGCGGGGGGGGGGGGGGGGCGCCTAGCTTCGGCACAGTGAAACCATATTCCTATCTTAGCTCCGCCTGTGACCACTGCCTGCCTCTCTCTATAGACAAAACCCAGGGCTGAGCTGGGAGCTACACGATCACATGAGCTGGGAGTTTAGGCCTCGTTTGATTCACAGGATTTTCATAGGAAACGTATAGGATTCCTATTCCTATAGGAATATGCACTGTAGCACTGTTTGATTCAAAGGAATGCACTAAAAGAATTCTGAAGGAAATTTTCCTTTGCAACCAGATTCTTAGGAAAATCAAGGGAAAAAAAGAATCCACTCTAAGCTCTTTTTTTCATTCCTTTGCGTGAAACGAGGCATATCAAAGTTAATGCCAGTTGTGATATGTACCTAACGCCTGCTGTCCTCTGGTTATCTATGACTATTAATCAAGATAACTAAATTACCATTAAATTCCTATGTTTTTCCTTTCCTTCATTTCAAACGACCACCAAGAAAGAATTCCCGTGTTTCCGGTTCCTATAGTTTTTCACATGCATTCCTACCAAATTCCTATTCCTATTCCTATTCCTTTGTTTTAAAGATCCTATGAATCAAACGAGGCCTTACTGTGCGGCAACCGTCGTCGTATCGTGTTGGAATTTATGTCCTCCTCGAGAACGTACTACAATCTGTCCGCGCCTGTTAAGTGTTAACCAGATCTTCTTAAACTAGTTACCGGTAGTACTACAGCGCTCGATCGGGAGACGCGCGCGTGATTTGATACTAGCTATGCCTTTGTGTGTGATTCGATCGGTCCGCGTGCAGTCGATCGAGTTGGCTGTACCGTCAATGTTTTTGTTTATTAAGGTAAGTATCGTGAGACCACGGTCGGGAAACAACCGCAAGATGCCACCGCGCTCGGAATTCCCTCACCTAATATGCCTACAAAAACAATAAGCTCTCTCGGGCCTCATTGTTTACTTACTAATCTGCTGCTGCTGCCGCATCTGGCTCTAGGTTGTCGATCGATCTCATCAGCTCGATCATCGCTGCCGGAGGAGAGGCCGTGGCACGAGGCCGAGCGATTTAACAATGCTCTGATTCTCTGGAGAATGAGGTGCGTGGAGGCCGGGTTTTGTATTGTTCGGGACAGGCAGCTCAGGATTTGAATAGGATTCCGTGACGGCCGTGCTTTGACTTGTTTGACTACCTAGCCTGCCTCATGCTCCCCCTAGCTTCAATTCACCCCTTGACATGATTGATGGATCGATGATCGGATCAGATGATTGACACGGTCGTATGCTATCAGCTTAATTGTTGCACCATATATAAAGCGTATATTAAAAAACTAAATGCCTTTCCCTTCCACTTCTGCCTTTCGTCGCTGTTTGACCCTCTTCGTGCCTCTCCCATATCACGACAGTTCTCATTGTCATCTCCATCCCCTCTACGCACTCAACCTCTTTCTCCCTCATGGTGCCCCCATCAGTCCTGCTAAATCACCCCTCTTTCTCTCCTCCGACACCCTCGTCGTTTCCCAAATACACCATTGCTCCATAAATCCACCGCGTATGATGTGACCTTTGAAATTGTAAAGTTGGGATCGACACGCTCTGTGTAGGCACTCCTCTAAGCTCGATATATAGACTCCATGTGAGAGCACATTGCAGGACACCTCTTCATCATTTTCCTCCTCTTTCCTCCGTTTCTCCCTCATCCCTGGTCGATTCCGCATCTCGATCCCCTAGTGTGTCTAGACCTACCCATTGTAAGGCAATTTATGTTACCCACTCTCGGTATATTCTTTTAGTTTTCTAAACATTCAACCCAGAAGGGAATAGTATAAATGTGTGAGTCTAGGAACTGCTATTTTTTCTCCTCTATGTTTTCTTCGTCTGAAAAGCACCGTACCTATGGTCTATGCATCATTTGATCGCATGTATGCCCTCTCTTGTATATCGGCACTAATATATTGCGAATACACAAAAGGAAAAAAAAACCATTGTTCCTAGCTACATCTCAAATTCCTCATCATTTTCCTCATATAAGCTCGATAGACTCTCTGTGAAAGCATGTTGCTCCTCTCTTTCTTCCCTTTCTCTCTTCATCCCTGGTCGAAACCGCATCTCGTTCCCTTGGTGTGCCTAGATCGACAGTCTATCCTCAAATACCCATTGTAATGTAATTTATGGTACCCCCTCGATAGATTCTTTGTAGTATATTAGTTTTTGCGAACATTCAACCCTAAAAGGGAATTGTATAAATGTGTGGGTCTGGGCACTGCTATGTGGTATCCCCTCTGTTTTTCTTCTTCCGAAAAACACAGTAACTCTGGCCTGTGCATCATTTGATAAAAAATGTGACCTCTCTTATATATCGGCATTGATATATTGCGAATACAAAAATCAGCTTAATTATTGTAGCATAAAGTTTATATTATAAAACTAAATACATTTCCTTCCTCTTTCGCCTTTCGTCACTCTTTGTCCCTCTTTCAAGTCGTGACGGTTCTCATCGTCATCTCCATCCCCTCTGCCCGCTCAACCTTTTTCTCCCTCGTGGTGTCGTCGTCCTGCTAAATACTCCATCTTTCTCTAATATGTCACGCACGTCGCTTCCTAGATACACAATCGCTTCTCAGATCCACCGTGGATGTGACCTTTGAAATTGTAAAGTCGGGGACGACACGCTTCGTTTAGACATTCCTCTAAGTTTGATAGACTCCATGTGAGATCACACTGCAGGACACCTCTTCATCATTTCCCCCCTCTTTCCTCCGTTTCTCCCTCATCCCTGGTCGTTTCCGCATCTCATTCCCCTGGTGTGTCTTGATCGACAGTCTATCCCCATCTACCCATTGTAAGGTAATTTATATGGTACCCACTATCGGTAGATTCTTTGTATATTAGTTATGCAAATATTCAACCCAAAAAAGGAATTATAAAAATGTGTGAGTCGGAGCAATTCTATTTTTTCTCTACGTTTTTCGTAACTTTATCCTCTGCATCATTTGATCGCATGTATTCCCTCTCTTGTATATCGGCATCCATATATTGAGAATACAAAAAGGAAAAAAAACATCGTATCTAGGGACATCTCAAATTTCTCATCCTTTTCCTCTAAGCTCGATAGAGTTTCCGTGAAAGCACATTATAGGTCACCTCTGCATCATTTTCTTCCCTTCCGCCCTCATCCCTGGTCGACTCGGCATCTATTTCCCCTAGTGTGTCTACATCGACAGTCTATCCCCATCTACCCATTGTAAGATAATTCATGGTATCGACTCTCGGTAGATTCTTTGTATATTAGTTTTGCAATTGTATAAATGTGTGAGTCTAGGCACTGTTATTTTTTCTCCTCTACGTTTTTCTTCTTCCTAAAAAACCCATACCGCTCTGACCTCTGCATCATTTCATCGCACGTATGCACTCTCTTGTATATCGGCATCAATATATTCCTAATACAAAAAATGAAAAAAAATCGTACCTAGCTCCATCTCAAATTCCTCATCATATACTTGTCCACCTGCACATCGATCAATCATGCATGCACATACACTGAATTATTTGACACATGCCATGCACTCAACGTGTGATGTCACAGTTTTCGCCCCCATGGAAATCGTCGGACATTCTTTATTCCTACCTCGAAGATAGGCTTTTTGTCGAATAATTTCTTGAAGATATTTCTTTAAATTAAACGGGACAAGCACGGCAGGATCTATTCTTGAAGATATTTTTTGAGTATTTTCTTGAGGATATTTTTTGAGTATTTCTTGAAGATATTTCTTTAGGCCCTTGCGGCGTCTTGAAGATCTATCTTTTCTTCAAGATGTTGCATGTTGCCCAGTTGCCAAAGCAGCAGCCATTAGACGTACGTTCACATGCGTGCTATCTGTGTGACACACCAGGGTGCATGCACCTTTGTATTTCCAGGCTAGGCACCCGGCATGCAACATGCCACGTCGGTTACACGTGGACATTGCCAAGGGGGCCGAAGAAGCAATTTCGGTTGTTGAATGAATTCCTGCACTGCACGTATAAATATATATCCATCCATGTGTCGATACGCCGCGACTGCCTACACGCATGCAAGGGCGCTAGCTTATCTCTTTTCTCCTTTCGGTTGTTGAATGAATTGCTGCACGTATAAATATATATATATCCATCCATGTGTCGATACGCCGCGATGCAGTGTGCTTATCTATCTATCTATCTATCTGCGCCAGGAAAGAAAACTTCCATTATTTCAAAGCGGTTTCAAAGCCGTGACGACACTATAGTATAGCCAAAGACGCCTGAGGCTAGCACAGCCACATAGCTGCATGCGACGACAACCTCGGCGCTTGCGTGAGATTTCTCGGACTTTTTTCCCACGGCACCGGCTACCGCCGCGCGCGCGTGTTAACGTTGTTTAGTGCATGCCAACCGAACGTTGGTGCGTATGCGTTTCTTGGCCAGTTTTGGCCATTTTCTGCGCGCGCGTTCAATGCTGGAGGTTGTTTGCCAGTGCATTTGTTTCTTCTATATATCTCCTACTACACGTCACGGTCGGCTCCTGCTGCTCCAGGTTAACTCACTGCTAGTGCTAGACGTTAATTTCTGTTGCGGGAGAGGGACATATGCAGTTAAATTTTGGCGTGGAGGAAGACAAGAGTGACGGTCCAAAAAGTGAGTATTCATGCTGGTTTTGTTGTTTCGGTCTGCCCCCTGTTGCTATCGGCCCTTAGAGTACTACTCATTAGAGAATGTCCTGTTTGGTCACATGAAAAAAAGTCGGTAAACAAAATTGTACTACCACCGTTTTTGGATGTATACATGTATAGTATTGAACGCATCTCTGTGTGTGTGTGTCATGCATTCATATGCCGGCAATGATATATAGAACAATCAGGTGTTCGATTCAGCCAAAATCAGAGTAAGTACAAATTAACTGTTTTCTCGCAGGTAAAGATGACTATACAAACTATGTGTCAGTTGTGTTTTGGTAGAATTTACATGTATATGCATATGGTTTGTGCAGATCTACCCCCAATTTTCCTAATAAGAGACACAATTGACTGTTGAGACTGTGTAAGTATAGTTCTTTTGCATCCATTGTGCTGGATGTCTGCAAACTGTATGGATATACGATTCCCATATCTTCTGGTCGACCCAGGCCGGCAATTGTGTGCGTCCTGACACGTTCATACTATATAAACCTTGTAGCAAATAGTTGACACTGTTGTAGCAAAACCACAAGACGGTTGGAGCAACAAAGTTCTTGTAATGTAGCAAAAAACCTACTTCGTCGGAGACATCGCCGGAAAACCTCGTCGGAGAACTTGTATTAAACTTTTTATGGTATTGTAGCAAATAAAAAAAACAGAGATAGCAAAAAAATGTATCAATGTAGTAAAATCGGAGGCCAGGTTTTGTAGGTGGCCTTGAGGACTTGCAGGAGCGGCGGCCATGGCGTCCAAGCTTGCAGCAGATATGGCCATCTCCTGTAGCAGTGTCGACCTCCCTTTGTAGCGAAGGAAGGCACCCGTTTGTAGCAGCGGCGGCGACAACGAGGGCTTGCAGCAGCGGGGCAGAGATGTCGTGGTGGTGCGGGCCGGTTGATGAAGAAGGCTAGGGGGCGCGCCAACAGAGGAGCAGGACGGGGATCTAGCAAGGTCGCGGTGGCGGACGCTCGTGGCCGATGGGAGGACATTCCTGCAGAGGAGCAGGACGAGCGCGGAGGGGGAGGAGGAGGAGGTCGGGGCGCGATGGCCTAGATTTGAACGTGCGGGAAGGGCAGCGGCGCGGCGACGGAGGCTCGAGGGAAGGGCGGCGCACGAGCGACGACCCGGACAATGGAACGGTTCTATCGTCCGACGGATGCTAATCATTTTTCTTAATTTAGGCATGCACCAATAATTTTATATGCATGAGAGAAGCGAGAGAAAAAAATAGAACATGCATTGAACGAGAGAGACTAATAAATGAGATAGCCCTTATAATATCCAACAAAATAAAAAAAGCTCTCGGCCCTTATAATCCCAAACAGAGGTAGTACGTGTTAGTTAGCATTGATTAGATATCAATCCTTTCTGGGTGAGCTTGTGATAAGTATGATTTCCCTGATCCAAATGAAAATAATCCATTTAATCAATCAAAATCTTTCCTACAAAATGATTATTTCCAAGAACTTCTGCTTAGCCTGCAAGAGCATAGGTTCGTCGGAGCATATTTTTGTGAAAGTATTAATTCTGGTTTTTATATCAATACCAATAAGGAGCTTATAAAAGTGTCTTTCTGAGTCGTTTCTCGCACCCAAGGTGTCACATTGTCTTGAGTGAATTTACTGCAAGTGTTGAGAGTGGAAATGGATGAGTGGGTAAGGAAGAGGATTTAAGTAATAAACGGTCCTGGAATATTTAACATAAAAGTAAAAGTAAGGAAGTTGTTAGGGATTCATGCAGATGAGAAGTTAGGCACGGAGAGAACGGTTCATGATAATAGTGATTATGCCAGGTTGATAAAGTGAAATAAGTGATTGTGATACTTTTTATTCATGTGTGAGTAGGCAAGCAACCCATATACTGACTAGGAGTCCTCTTGGTAGATTCTTCCCAATCCCAATGATCGATATGTGTGTTAACACAGTAATGTCAGCACATTAATTGAGGTCTTCCGACCAGATCAAGGCTTTAAGCTTGGTGGTTAGTTGTTATCCTCGAGTAATATTAACTCCTCTTTGATATCGGCTGTGTCACTCGAGGGTCGCGGATTCGCTAGTAAACAAGTCCATACCTATGAGATCTCAGGATCATGTTATCTAGGCCCTTAAATTGGACAAGAAGCATTGGGAAAATATAGATAGTCATTCTCATAATATAATAATGATGACAACAATCACGAATGTATGAAAGTAAAAGAGGCACAATAAATCTTACCAATCCCCTACATATCCCATGCCTATGTGGATTTACTCAGACATGAGAGAAGACAGATCAAAGACATAATAATATTGCAAATGGAAATCATCTAAATTTTATCATAGCAAGCCACAATATGGTTGGCGATCAAATCAATTACAAACCAAAGTAGATCAAAGGTTCAAACCCTAATCTTACAAGTGTAAATATATATCTCTCTCTCAATACAACTGGGAATGATGGTGGAGTGGATGATTGAGAGGTTAGTGTAGGGTTCGCAGCATAGAAAACAAAAAGTTTCCTACGATGGGAACAACTATGGACCAAGATCTATCTACTAGATACAAACAACGGGCGGATGTAAATCCGTAGAGAACATACCCTTGAAGACCGACAAAGCTTAACGAGTCCAAACTCGTGGTTGATGTAGACGATCTCTTGCCGATCTCAAGATCGAGAGGAAGTCCTAGCGTCACAAAACAGCAGCGCATCCGTGCTCGTACACACGTTCGAGGCACCGAGCAACCTCCGCCTCATCGCTCCAGCGATGCAGCGGAAGCACAACTCTTTCTTGCCGAAAAGCCACCGGGAACATGTATCTCGCTAGTCCGAGGCCATGGGGGATAAATACTAGAGGGGGAGAGAGATCCTTCACGAGGAGGTGTGAGTGAGAGAGAGGGAGGGGCTCCTTTTATAGGGAGAGGGGGGCACCCAAGGGGCCATGCGCCCAGCCATGGGGCTGCCCCCACCTCTTCCACATTCATGTGGGTGGACACTCCACTCACTCAAATGCCTTTCAATTCCCTCCACTCAAAAACCCACTCAAATTCCCATTAAATTTCCACCAAATTTAATGCAAGCTCTCATTAAATAAAACTCCTTTTATTTATTCAGAATTTTGTCAATTATTTTAATGACAAACATTCACATATAACCCCTTGCTAGTATTTCATTTCACATGCAGAAACACTTTCTGCAATTTCACCCGAAAACCCGTTTCGGTATCTAGTGAAATAAATTCCTGCGCTTGTTATTCTTTTCGGCATGAAACTTTTGCTCCAAATGGATGTCGGTGTGTCGGGGGTTGACCTCGGGTAGGTCAGAGACGGGGAAAGACAGAGGTACAGTCCCCGTCTGGTTTCCGAGTTACGGTCTAGGTTGGCCGAATCATGAATATGTCGGCCGAGGTACGGAGGCGAGAAGCCCGTGTATGTGTATCAAGAAGTTACCCGGCCGAGTTACTGCGAGGGTCGGCCGGGTTAACCCGAGTGATCTCGATGCAGGTGAAGGACAAGCCGAGTTACGCAAGGTAAGGTAAGGCCGAGTGATACGAAACTTGCAGGAGAAGGAGAAACCCAAGGTCAAACTATAGCTGTAGGCTAGAAGGAATCAGAGCGGAGCCAAGCACAAGAGACAAAGATGCAGAGCGTCAGAGGGGCAGAAGGAGGTCACGGAGGTGACAGTCCTGGAGCCCGAGGCACGCAGGAGGGGTCCTCTGGAGCCTTGCCGTCGTTAGAAGGGCGACAGGGAAAGGAGGCCGCCGAACTACTATTTTGGGACAAGCATATTCCTCGAATATGCTTGCCTCGTCAGCCCTAAGGGCACCCAAGGCACTCCTTTATAAGGGGAGGCTTGGACCCTGAGGAGGGCATCGACTCTTTTCAGGACCGTTAGGCTGGTGAGATTCATCTTGTCTCCCTGTATACAGCTCAAGGAGCACTTGTAACCCAAAAGAAGAGAAATAAAGATCTTAGCCTTAACCACTTGAGTGTAGAATCAGTTGCATCTTCCCTCCCCAGATCCCACTAGCACCCATTGGCCCCATACTTTAGCCTACCCATGGCATCTGCCGTGCCACCACCACGACAGTTGGCGCCCACCGTGGGGCCAGCAACGGTGCTAGCTAGAGTTATGATCCGGACGGGAAACTTCATCGACACGGGCGAGCGCGTTGTTTCTGGCTTGGTCCGGAGATTTGGTCTCTGCGACTATGTCAGCGACAATGTAGGAAGCTTCAAGGGGAAAACTCCCCCGCGCAATGGCGTCTTCATCAGCCTGGGCGAGCACAAGGTTTACGTCGGCGTCGACATTACCGGCATTTATCCCCACCAGGTTGTTGTTGCAGGAGAGCCACCTCTAAACGCAGCAAGCCGTCCGTTCAAGGCACATCCTGCAGGCAGCGTCGAGGTGATGGTCGCTGCAGGAGCACAAGCTGGAGCAGCAGTAGCCGGGTCAAGCAGAGAACCCGCCGCAGGCGCACAAGGCGCACCCAAGCAGACCGCGCCACAACCCACTGAGGTAATCCCGCCAGTGACAAACCCGACCGAGCTACATGACACCACCCCAAAGGCACCAAGAGTGAGAGGGCCACCTCTGGAAAGGCCAGAGAACATTCTTCAGGCGACAATAGAAAACTTAACCACACCTGTAGCGCCGATACTTGATCCGGAAAATGCTCAGGCAGAGTTAGAAGAAACCAGGCAAAAGGTGCTGGTAGAGGCCAAAAAAGTATCGGCCCTGCGGGAGTCCTTGAACAGGACCCTGAGAGAATATGCAAAAGCTAATAAGCTTGATATCGCACCCGAGCGGGTGGACGAATTAAGATTAAGAGGGAAGAACCTCATGGATGACATTAACAAAGAGCATGAAGCTCACAGAGCAGAATCAGGTGATTTGGGTTTGCCGAGGTACAGCACCCTGGCGAAGAACCTGAGAGCGGCAAATGCCGCAGCATTGGAGTTAGAGGGGTTGACCGGGGAAGCTTGGGAGAAACAACAAGAAAGAGTGAATGAGCTGGTGCGCATCGTGAACTAGCAAAATGAGGAAATACTCAGAACAAACCCAGCAAGGCCAGGGGCCTCGCGGATGGTTCATTCGGCAGGGGCAGCGCCTGCCTTATCCGCGGCAGCAGCATCTTCACCCGGAAACAACGCTCGAAGATACAAAGCAGTAACCTCAGGGTAGAGGAACAAGCAAATTGTTCCATATGATCCGGCAATGGCTGGAAAGGCAAATGAGAACAGAGGCAATGCAAGCTGAGGTAACAGTGGGGAGAGAAACCACCTCCGTGTGGAAAAAGACGGCGGAGGCTGAGGCAATGGGGATCTCGGCAGAGGAGAACCCGCGAGAGGTAATCATGAAAACCAGACCCCGGCCGAAGTAAGGAGAGAGATGCCGCTCAACCCGCAACCAAGGCATGAGCCTCGGCAGGAAAGAGAAGCGAGGCCAGCTCGCCACAATCAAGTGAATGAAAGGTACAATGATGGTTATTCCGAGGTGGAATACGCAATCCAGGGTGGAAACAACCACTATGGGATGCAGGACAGAATCCTGTACAGAGATTTGCCAGCAAGTGATGCAAGAGTAAAGCTGGACCGGCTATACCGGTCCGAATTGTTGGAAGAACAGGGTCCACCAGGTCCGACATGTTTTGGACCACGGATCATGGGCGAACCACCAGTGCCGAATTTTCAGTTAGCAAGAGGCACAAAAACATACAATGGCAGTACCAAGCACAAGACTGGTTGATTGATTATGCCACTGCTGTGAAGATAGCGGGTGGGAACTTAAGATGGGCAGTGCGGTATGTCCCACAGATGTTGGAAGGACCAGCCAGGGTATGGCTGAATAATCTACCAGCAGGCAGTATCAACTGTTGGTTAGATTTCGAAGAAATGTTCGTCAGCAACTTTACCAGCACATACAAGAGGCCAAACAGGCCACAACAGTTAGCCATGTGCAAGCAGAGGCCGAATGAAACAGATAGAGAGTTTTTAACTCGATGGTGCAACCTGAGAAACTCATGTGAAGGAGTTATCGAATCGCAAGCAATCGCTTGGTTCGCGCAAGGCTGCCGTTACGCCAGCGTGTTGTGGCAGCGCCTGCAAAGAGATATGCCAACCACACTCGCAGAGACTATCAGAATAGCAGACTCCTATGCATTAGGCGACCCAACCCAACCGGAATTAATGTCGGCAGATCATCGCGAGCAACAGGACCGTTATGCGAGAGAATTGGCCGGGTCATCCAGGCGTGATTTCAGAGGAAGAAGAAGAGAGGAGAGGCCGGATTATAGATATAATTCGGCCCAAGTGGCAGCAGTAGCACAAGATCAGCCGAATCATGGAGCAACTCAACGGCAGAAGAATGGACCTCAACAGTGGACATCAAGAAATGAGGGAAAAAGGCAATGGACCCCAGAGCAAAAGAAGCAATGGCAAGAGAGGCCGAAATACACGTTCGAATCCATGTTAGATCAGCCGTGCAAATTTCACACATCAAACCCATCCAGACCAGCCAATCATACGACCCGCCAATGTGCATGGATGAAAAATGCAATGGGGAACCCCGCAGGAGTTCAGGCGCCCCATCAAGTGCAACAGCAGCATCAGCCGCAATTAACTGGAGCAAATACACAGCAACTAATGCTACCGCCCCCTCCCCCGAGGTATGATAACTCGGATCGGAGAGATGCAGTGCATCAAGTAATAAATCAGGTCCAGGATGGAAGAATGAATCCGGCAAATACCGGACGTAATGATTACAGAGAACATCACCAGTCTTATTGTGTGTTCACAACGGAACAGCAAGACAAGCAGAGTGTGCAGCGCCGGCATATGGAAGTGAATGCAGTTATGCCGGCAGTACCAAGATACGTGCCATGGTCTGATCAGGAGGTGACCTGGAGCATGAAGGACCACCCCAGAATAATGCCAAGTCCAGGAGCATATGCACTTGTGTTAGATCCGACGTTAGTTGGACCAAGCATCAACGTGAAATTTTCAAAATTACTCATTGACAATGGAAGCAGTATCAACATCATGTACAAAGATACCATGCATAAACTCGGAATATCGCAGAACATGCTGCAATCCACGAGGACCACTTTCCATGGGATAGTGCCAGGGCTTTCGTGTGAGCCCATCGGTAAAGTCCGAGTGGACGTGTTATTCGGTACAAGAGATAATTGCAGGGCAGAAAATTTAGAATTTGAAGTGGTGGATCTGTAAAGTTGTTATCATGCTCTACTCGGACGGCCCGCACTGGCCAAATTCATGAGCAGCTGTCATATCAATTATCTGAAGATGAAGCTACCCGGACCACAGGGAGTGATAACAGTTGCAGGGGATTACAAGAAGTCAATGGAGTGTGCTTCGGCCGGGTCTAATTTGGCCGAGTCATTGGTTATAGCAAGAGAAAAGAGAAGGATTCAAGAAGTAGCAGCCCTCGCTCAGTCGACACAACTGAACATGCCGGCGCTGGCCAACCCTCATGGCAGCGTCTCTTTTCAGCCGACTAAAGAGACGAATAAATTTCAGATTGATGAGCAATTCCCAGAGCGTACTGTTACTATTGGTGCAGGCCTGGATGCTAAATAGGAAGGCGAGCTCACCAACTTCCTCCGTGAGAATCGGGACATATTTGCATGGTCAACTCAAGATCTGCAAGGTGTTCCAAGGGAGTTGGCTGAGCACTCTTTGAACGTCAGGCCAGGAGCAAGGCCGGTGAAGCAACCTCTCCGCCGCTTCGCCGAAGACAGGAGAAAAGTAATAGGAGAAGAAATAGCTCGGCTCCTTGCAGCCGGGTTCATCATGTAGGTGCTATACACGGATTGGTTATCAAATCCGGTGCTAATAGAAAAGAAGAAAGATGACCCCAATGTAGCCATTGTATGGCGAATGTGTATCGATTACACCAACCTGAACAAGGCATGTCCGAAAGATCCTTTTCCATTGCCTAGAATAGACCAAGTCATTGACTCGACCGCTGGTTGTGAGCTGTTATCGTTTGTAGACGCGTATTCTGGTTTCCACCAGATACCGTTAAATCCGGCCGATCAAATAAAGACTGCATTTATTACCCCGTACGGGGCTTATTGTTATCGCACAATGCCATTTGGCCTGCGAAATGCAGGAGCGACATATCAGAGATGCATGCAAAAATGCCTGCATGATCAGATAGGAAAAAATGTACAAGTGTATGTGGATGACGTGGTCATCAAAACTAAAGAAAGCAAAACATTACTAGAAGATATACGGCAGACTTTTGCGAACCTGAGAAGGTTCCGAATGAAGCTTAATCCAGAGAAATGCACATTTGGCGTGCCGGCAGGAAAATTACTCGGTTTTCTTGTATCTAGCCGAGGTATCGAGGCTAATCCAACAAAGATAAGAGCAGTAGAAAGAATGGAATTGCCAAAATGTCTGAATGATGTACAAAAATTCACGGGCTGCCTGGCCTCGCTTAGTCGATTTGTATGTCGGCTAGGAGAGAAGGCGCTGCCACTCTATCAGCTGATGAGAAAATCGGATAAATTCATTTGGACTCCACAGGCGGACCTCGCATTTCGTGAGTTGAAAAAGATGTTAGTTACGGCACCCGTTTTGGCTTCTCCATTATCAAAAGAGCCTATGTTACTCTATGTAGCAGCTACCAATAGAGTAGTTAGTACTGTAGTCGTAGTGGAACGACTTGAAAATGGTAAGTCGATTCAGAGGCCGGTCTATTATTTGAGTGAGGTGTTATCCACTTCAAAGCAGAATTACCCGCATTATCAGAAGATGGCTTATGGAGTATATATGTCAGCGAAAAAGCTTAAACATTACTTCGAAGAGCATCCCATCAAAGTAGTCTGTGAGGCACCCATAGCCGACATATTGAGCAACAAAGACGCAAGCGGCCGAATAGCAAAATGGGCGATCGAGTTACCACCATACGCTCCACAGTTTGATAGAAGAGATGCAATCAAATCTCAGGCTATCGCCGACTTTCTTGTGGACTGGGCCGAGGTGCAGTATGAGCCACCATTGCCAGATCCAAATTACTGGACAATGCATTTCGATGGTTCCAAACTAAGGAATGGTTTGGGAGCGGGAATAGTGTTAACCTCGCCTAAAAAAGACCAATTGAAATATGTATTGCAAATACATTTTGCTGCGTCCAACAATGTAGCCGAGTATGAAGCGCTAGTCCATGGATTGAAAGTAGCAAAAGAAATTGGTATACGCCGAATCTTATGCTATGGTGACTCGGATCTAGTAGTACAGCAAGTATCGGGCAGTTGGGACGCATTAGATGCTAATATGGCTTTATACAGGTTCCATGTGCAAAAAATCAGTGGATACTTTGAAGGATGTGAATTTCACCACATACCTCGGGCAGAAAATGATGTCGCCGACACATTGTCAAAATTAGGATCAACCCGGCAATCAATTCCTCCAGGAATTGCCCTGGAACACCTCAGGAAACCATCAATAATCCCATCACCAGAATCCGAATCTATCTTTATCCCAGCAAATTCTGCAAAAGATCACACGCCAATGGAGGTAGATCCGCAGAATGACTCGGAACCCCTAAAGAGGAGGACAGCCGAGGTAAGCGCAATCATGGAGAAAGCCGAGATATGTATGTCGGCAGAGAACATGGAGATAGATAGTGAGATCACATCAGAAAAAGTAACACCGTTATGGGCGCAACCCATATTTTCTTACCTAAAAGACGCGATGTTGCCGAGTAATGAGGTATTAGCTAGACAAAACGTAAGAAGAGCAAAAGCTTATACGATCATAAACAATGAGCTGTATAAAAGAAGCGTCACAAACGTATTGCAGAAGTGCGTAAGTTCGGCAGAAGGTCAGGAAATCCTTCTAGACATTCACCAAGGAGAATGTGGGCACCATGCCTCATCTCGCGCCTTAGTAGCCAAGGCATTCAGGCATGGATTTTATTGGCCAACGGCATTGAAAGAAGCAAAAGAATTAGTTAAGAAATGCAATGGATGTCAGAGATACGCAACCAGAATACATATGCCATCGGCCGAGTTAAAAACAATACCCATCACTTGGCCATTTTCAGTATGGGGTTTAGATATGGTGGGACCATTCAAGCCGACACGAGGAGGAATGACCCACATATTGGTTATGGTGGACAAGTTCACAAAATGGATTGAAGTAAAACCAATTAAAAAGTGTGATGGACCCATGGGAGTGAAATTTCTCAAGGATATCATCTTAAGATATGGGTACCCGCACAGTATTATTACGGACAATGGCACAAACTTTGCAGAAGGAGCCTTCGCTAGATTTTGCCGAGAGAAGCACATAACACTAGATATTGCTTCTGTGGCTCACCCAGCATCCAATGGGCAAGTGGAAAGGTCTAATGGACTGGTGCTATCAGGAATAAAACCACGGCTTGTCGAACCATTGCAAAGGTCGGCAGGATGTTGGATCGAAGAAATCCCAGCCGTACTATGGAGCCTCCGGACTACTCCGAATAGATCAACAGGCTATACACCATTCTTTCTGGTGTACGGGGCAGAGGCCGTACTTCCAGCCGATATAATATATGACTCGCCAAGAGTTGCTCAGTACACAACCTCAGAGACAAATGAGATAGCTCGGCAAGATGCCGTAGATTTGCTGGAAGAAGCCAGAGAGTTGACATTATCACGATCAGCTATTTATCAACAGAACTTGCGGCGATATCACAGCAAGAAAGTGAATCCAAGAGTATTCAAAGAAGGATATTTGGTCCTCCGACTCGTGCAACGCACGGCCGGCATGCACAAGTTGTCGCCCCCATGGGAAGGACCATTTATTGTGAGCAAAGCGTTGCACAATGATGCCTATTATCTAATTGACGCTCAGTCCCCCGGAGGGAACAAGGCAGACAAAGCTGGCGAAGAAACGAAGCGTCCCTGGAATGTGGCTTTACTTCGGCCATTCTACTCGTAGCATTATATCTCAAAGTCAAGATCCAATGATGTATCTGAACCTCGGCGCCCGGAGCAGTAACTCGGGGACTGCCATATGTTATATATATTTCGTGTTATGTATTTGAACCTCGGCGCCCAGAGCAGTGACTCGGGGACTGCCATATTTTATATCAATTTCATGTTATGCATTTGAACCTCGGCGCCCGGAGCAGTAACTCGGAGACTGCCATATGTTATATCTATTTCGTGTTATGTGTTTGAACCTCGGCGCCCGGAGCAGTAACTCGGGAACTGCCATATGTTATATCTATTTCGTGTTATGTATTTGAACCTCGATGCCCAGAGCAGTGACTCGGGGACTGTCGTATCTTATACCAACTTCATGTTATGTATCTGAACCTCATCGCCCAGAGCAGTAACTCGGGGACTGCCATATGATATATCAATTTCATATTAATATCTAAACCTCGGCATCTAAAGCAGCGACTCGGGGACTACCGTACGCTACCTCAATATTATGTTGAGCGCACCCGTATTAGTCTTATACTACCTCTGAAATTTGATTTACATATCGAAGTTTCGCACAATAAACAATGATTCAGCGATTGCTATATATTTTCACAACAAAGTAGTCAATCTCTGTTCAGAACAAATCAATATTACATGATATTCAGAGCTCACGCCTGGATAAAACCATAAAAAATAGAGGCAAAGATAAATCCTAAAAGGTCAGGAAGTTGAGGGCCAACAAAGCAAGAATTCGGGCGAACACCCACTTAACCGAATGTCACAGTAGTACACAGCAAAAGAAATCTGAATCATACAGAGAGTTGACAAATATTTCGCCTACATCATACGCCCGGCATGCCAGGGATCGGAAATAACTTAGGCGTTGTTCGTTGGGGAGGCAGCAGCTTGCTCAGGTGCGGGGCGCTCCGAGGTAGGAGGAACTTCGACTGAGGTTGCCTCGCCCTCCGCTGACCCGGGTGCAACTTCAGCGGAAGTCCGAGGTTGCTCAGGAGCATCAGTCCGTGCGGTAGAATGCCCGGTACCTTTGGAAGAGGACCGCACATCGCCGTTGCTGTCTGAGCTTGAGCTGGAGCTATCAGATGCGGCCGAATCATTTTCACCCTCCCCCTGCTCAGCCGAATTATCATCCGGAGCATCCTCAGCTACAACCTCCTCATCCGGGTCTGGAAGAAAACTCGGCCCTTCATTCCAAGTGTGCACGTCGGCGTACTCGACGAGTTGGAAGGCCCGAGCTTGCCGAAGAGCAACAAAAGTGGGATCCTCAACCCAGCGGGAACCAGTGCGCAGATTTCTCAGGATGTCAAGAGAGATGTCTTCATACCATGACATGATAACAGTAAGGGCCATATCGGCACCAGCACGCCCAGCAGATTCCCTCCAAAGACTTAACTGCCTCTCAGATGCCATTAGTCTTTTCACCAATAACTTGACTTCGTTGATATCAGGAGTCCCCGAGGTATTCGGCCAGAGTACATGGTAAGCTCGGATAGCGGCTTGCACCAAGTCCCGGCCCATAATTTTCATCGGACCAACTGCGGCACCAACGGCAACCAAGTAATCCTCCATTGAATACTCCGAATCAACGGTAACAGGTTCACCTCGGCGCACGCGAGCTGCAAGAACCGCTTTAGAACTCACGGGCTTGGCCTCGGGGAAATGATCTGCGCAAAGCATGAACGTGTCAGATGGTCGCGAGAACGAAAAAGAAAAATATAATTCGGCCGTGCTAAAAAGCTTACGATGAATGTATCTCATCATTATCTGAAGGTCTTTGGCCCAATCGACCTTGCTCTTCTCGAAACGAGCAATTTCCTCACTCAAACCATGGGTTTTCAGTTCGGCAGCCTCGAGGAGTTCTTTGCTCTTCTGCAGTTCCAAAGTCAGCCGATTCTTCTCCTCGGAGAATTCTTGGTCGACCTTTTCTAGTTCGGACTTCTGAGAGAGCTTAAGGATATCCAATTCGGCTCGTAGGCGAGCTATTTCATCATCTTTTTCTTGTAATTGCGCCGAATGAATAGCGTTTTGCTCTAAAAAATGCAGCATCACGTCAGGCATGGGCATGCAATCTTGGTGCGACGCTGCAAAGGTTTGCAACTCAGCTTTACCAGAGCCAAACGCGATAAGGAAGCTTAGCACACATGGTAAAAGAGAAAAGATGTAAGATAAAAGGGAAACTAACCTTCAAAGCTCTTGACCTTCTTCTCAAGGCGAATATTGAGGTTATTAATGTTACCTGTTTACCAAGAAAGTAAGCCGACATCTCGCGGGCAAGTAATTAAGAACGTGGAGAGTAACAAGGAGGAATCATCGACGTACCATCTTTCTTTACTACCGGAAGGATTTTCTCATACTTTTCTTCAAGCTTACGGTGCGAAAAAAGCAACCTCTGGAACTCGGCAGTCCTCCGATCATGTGCAACCTGAGAAATGGGGAAAAACGGTAAATGGGTATTCAAAGTTGATTCAGATCCGAGTCACGCAGGACTTAGCTCAGATCTAGGTGGCTGGATATTCAAAGCTAAATCAGATCCGAATCAATCAGAACTTAGTTCGGATCTAGGTGGCTGGATATTCAAAGCTAAATCAGATCCGAGTCAAGCAGGACTTAGTTCGGATCTAGGTGGCTGGATATTCAAAGCTAAAGCACATCCGAGTCAAGCAAAACTTAACTCGGATCTAGATATCCGGATTAACGAACCCTAGAAATAAGATTAAATCAAAGATCATTAAACTTCCAAGTATATAACAAGTTATTTTCTTGCCAGTTTCGGGGACTAGAGCATATAGTAACATCTGAGGAATAATTTGAAACTCAGAGAAACAGTAATTACCTCATTCATCTTGTTGGTATCAACGATGAACTTGGCAGCATGGTCAAAACGGCCGCTGATGTCAGAAAGTTGAAACGGCTGGTTCATAGGATTACCCTCAAACTGATCAGCAGCGTTCCAATTATTGGCATACTCCACCAGCGCTCCGAGGCTGTTCCCACTGGCTGTCCGAGTTAAGACCTTACCCCGGACAGGCTGTTCAACCACGGCGGTCGCAGGGCTCTTATGAAGAGCAAGCTGGGTGCCGGCGGCCGAGGCAACGGGGACTTTAGTAGGCGCAGCTCCCTTACGCAGCACGTCGGCAATACTCGGCTGAGAAGAGCCGACAAGACCTTTCTGAGAAGAGGAAGTCTTGGCGGCAACAGCTTTTCTCGCCTTAGAGGAGGCATCAGTAGGAAGTGACGCCTCGGATGTGGGGACGACATCTTTAGGAGCAGCAGGGGTTATGGTCGCAGAGGGCGCCGAGATAACGACCTTTTCGGCCGAGGTTGGAATGGCTGTAGAAACTGCCGGAGTAGATAGAGACTTAGTAGCAGCGCTGGGACCCATAGAAGAGGCGGCGGGTTCGACGAAAACTTCGGAGGGCCGATTCGAATCCATGTCAATGGAAGGGGTCTCGGGCACATCGCGACGAAGAGGCGACGTATTCGGAGCTGGAGGAGAAGCAGGACGAATAGGACTAGGAATCCTGGTATCATCAGCGGGCGGAGGAGACGGCTGCCGAATCGGGCGGCTAGTCATACTAGGACCGCCGGGTTTAACAGAAAGAGGAGCACTGCAAAAATAAGAAAGAAGAATCGTCAGTATGAAAAACAGAGAGAGAGAAACAAGAAATATAAGCAAAAGGCACTTACCCGGCGACCCCAGGCATAGTCTTGCGCCTAGGAGGGTTCGGTGCGGATTTCTTCATTCGTTTCTTGGGAACCGCTTCCGAGGCACTAGCAGGAGCCCCGCGTTTCCCCGAGGTAACAGGGGGTCGAGAAGCAATAGGCTCGGCGTCGTGAACCTGACCGGCCGGATTAGCTGGGAAAGTAGAAGCCGGAAATGCATAAGAAATAGGCATGGCGGCAACTACCTCAAGAATTTGGACCTCGTCCGAATCACCTTCCTCTCGTGCGCCGAAGTCTTGCCACGAGCTCGAGCCGGGGCAGGATCCGACTTAGGGACGAACTCCTCGGAGTCCGGCTCACCAGTATCCGGGGTACTCCTGTCCGCGGGCCAAGGGAGCAGCAGAACTTTGGCGTCCTCGTTTTCTGCTCTGCGAACCTCTGCAAGACGAGGAAAAAGAGAGTTAGATAAACCCGTTACAAAAACAATGGAATAGCAGAGCGTTGTTGATTAAGCTCACTTCGGGAGGCGGATGATCGTGGGTGAACGGTTTTAATCCCCAAGCCCAGTCCTCAGGCATCTCTGTCTTAAAGATAGCTCGGACGCGCTTATAGATAAGGTAGTTGTCCAGCTCCACGGTCGAGACTCGATTAGGGTCAAGGGGACCACTCATGTAGCACAGCTTGTGAGTCCTCTTCTGGAATGGGCAGATCCGGCTACTAATGAAAGTAGCCATCAGGTCTTCACCGCATAACCCGGCCCGGATAAACTCTTTAAGCCGAATCTGGAAGGCCTCGGCCAAGGCATGAGTTTTCCTCGGATTGTAGAGCCAGTTCACTTTAGAAGGCGGGCCAATTGAGAATGAAGGGAGCCGAATCTTGTCCTCTGCCCCTCTGTTCTTGACATAAAAGAATGATTTGTGCCACTTCTTGCACGACTCCAACCCGGTGACACGAGGAAACACGGACTTCCTCCGAGGAGTAATAGACGCTGCCCCACATTGGGTAAGCAACTTCTCGGAAGGGTGCAGAGATTTGTCAGGGACTACGTTGGAGCGAATCTGAAAGAACTTCGACCAGACGTGCACTGACGGCCACATGCCGAAGTATCCCTCCGATGCAAAGATGAAAGCAGAAAGAGAGGCGATAGCGTTCGCAGGAAGATGATGCGGCTGAAGGCCGAAGTAGTCGAGGAATTCTCTAGCGAAATCGCTAAGAGGGAGACCGAAGCCACGCGCGAAGTGCGACATAAAAACCACATACTCGCCCTCCCTAACATCCGGAGAGGATTCGCTGCCGGGTAAACGACAAGAGACCTCGGCGGGAATTCTTCGAGTCCGGATGAACGACTCGATCTCACGGCGTGTGACAGAAGAGCCCTGCCACGAGCCTCGCTCGGGCCCGGAGCCAGCGTCGTCATCCTCAACCAGAGCGCCGCTAAACGAACTAGACATATGTGCGCCAGAAAGATCGCCGGAGGAAAAACTGGTGGCGGAGGGGAGTGTAGAGCTGCAAGGCCCCGTCGGGACTTTGCACGAGAACAATGGCGAAGAACCAGAGGAACCGTCGCACGAGCACGAAATTGAAACAGATGAGTCTAGGGAAAAATCCAGGCAATGCGACCGGAGAGCACTCACCGGCGACGGAGCCAAAGCCGCAGAGCGCAGGCGAGGGAGGCAGAACGGCGCGGCGGAGTCTTCACCGACGGAGGCTCTGGCAAGCGCGCGGCGGCAGAGCTGCGAGAGGACGCGCCGGCGGAAGAGAGGAGGAGGACGGAGACGAGCGAGAAGGGGAAAAGTAAATTCCCCAAACGCCGCCCCCCTCTTTATAATCGAGCCACGAACAAGGTAGTGGGATTGTGGGTGTAGCGGTTGACTGTGTAGATCGTGGGTGCGGCACAAACGCACGACGATAAGTGGAGCCACAACAACGGCCACACAGGAAGGAAGAGCGTTACGATCCCCAAGGGGAACGGCACCCGAGGCGTCGCAGCGGCGGCGCAGCAGGTACAAAGTTAACTATAGCCTGTCAGTGAGTACTGTAGAGGGACCAAAAAACTAGAAGAACGATGATGGGGGTGACACGTAGGACATGGCGTACGAGGGAAGGAACGAGGAAACCTCGGATGAAGAAGATATAACTCGGAAACAAAACTGAAGAATATAATGAAGCTGATACGACCCGGCCGAAGCTATCGACGGGGCCACACCAGCTTCGGGGACTAATGTCGGGGGGTTGACCTCGGGTAGGTCAGAGACGGGGAAAGACAGAGGTACAGTCCCCGTCTGGTTTCCGAGTTATGGTCTAGGTTGGCCAAATCATGAATATGTCGGCCGAGGTACGGAGGCGAGAAGCCCGTGTATGTGTATCAAGCAGTTACCCGGCCGAGTTACTGCGAGGGTCGGCCGGGTTAACCCGAGTGATCTCGATGCAGGTGAAGGACAAGCCGAGTTACGCAAGGTAAGGTAAGGCCGAGTGATACGAAACTTGCAGGAGAAGGAGAAACCCAAGGTCAAACTATAGCTATAGGCTAGAAGGAATCAGAGCGGAGCCAAGCACAAGAGACAAAGATGCAGAGCGTCAGAGGGGCAGAAGGAGGTCACGGAGGTGACAGTCCTGGAGCCCGAGGCACGCAGGAGGGGTCCTCTGGAGCCTTGCCGTCGTTAGAAGAGAGACAGGGAAAGGAGGCCGCCGAACTACTATTTTGGGACAAGCATATTCCTCGAATATGCTTGCCTCGTCAGCCCTAAGGGCACCCAAGGCACTCCTTTATAAGGGGAGGCTTGGACCCTGAGGAGGGCATCGACTCTTTTCAGGACCGTTAGGCTAGTGAGATTCATCTTGTCTCCCTGTATACAGCTCAAGGAGCACTTGTAACCCAAAAGAAGAGAGATAAAGATCTTAGCCTTAACCACTTGAGTGTAGAATCAGTTGCATCTTCCCTCCCCAGATCCCACTAGCACCCATTGGCCCCATACTTTAGCCTACCCATGGCATCTGCCGTGCCACCACCACGACACGGTGTCTCTTAAGTGTGTCACCCTACGGTTTGTTAATAATGCGGACATGATCGAGACCCCTCTCGGATCAATAATCAGAAGCAGGATCTGGAGATCCATACTGACTCCCACACATTCAACGATGACTTTCTTGTGATCGTCGGAACCTTTTATGCTAGTATCTTAATCCCTTTGTTTCACGATATATTACATGTCCGAGATTCGATCATCGGTATCTCCATACCTAGTTTGATCTCGTTACTGACATGCACTCTTTTCTCGTTCCCGTGATATAACATTCTAGTGATCAAATCACTTGCTTGCAAGATAATCAATGTGATATCACCGAGAGGGCCCAGAGCATATCTATCAGTCATCGGGATGAACAAATTCCACTCTCGATCCATGGGCCACAACATAACACTTTATTAGTTCTGAATCCATCTTTATAATCACCCTGTTACGGTGTGACGTTTGATGTTATCAAGAAACTCTTCCGGTGTTAGTGATTGACATGATCTCATGGTCTAAGTGTTGGAGATATGCCCTAGAGGCAATAATAAATGTAGTTATTATTATATCTTTGTGTTTATGATAAATGTTTACATTCATGCTATAATAGTATTAACAAGGAAACATTAATACTTGTGTGATTTGTAAACTTAAATTGAAGTCCCTGGTATAGCCTCTATACATCACTAGCTTGTTGGTTGATAAATGATTGTGGTTTCCCTATCATGAACATTGATATGTTATCAACAACAAGATCATATCATTAGGAGAATGATATGGTGGACATACTCCTATAGATAAGCATAGCATAAATATCAAGTCATTTTAATAGTTCAATTGCTATATGCTTTCTGATACATAGTAATCTAATTCCTTCGACCATGAGATCATGCATATCACCTTTACCGGATGAATACTTTGATGACATCAAACACCACACCGTAACTGGGTGGCTATAAAGGTGGCATTGAGTGTTCAGAAAGTATTGGTTGAAACACATGGATCAAGAGTGGGATTTGTCCATCCATATGACAGATAGATATACTCTGGGCCCTCTCGGTGAAATGTCGTCCAATTAGCTTGCAAGCATGTGACTGGCTCACAAGGGATCACATATCACGGGAACGAGAAAAGAGTACTTATCGGTAACGAGGTTGAACTAGGTATGCAGAGATACCGACGATCATAACCTCGGATAAGTAAACTATCGTGAGACAAAGGGAAATTGATATCGTATGTAAGTGGTTCATTCGATCGCAAAGTAATCGTAGAAATATGTGGGAGCCATATGAATTTCCAGATTCCTCTATTGGTTATTGTTCGGAGAAATGTCTCGATCATGTCCGCATAATTCACGAACCGTAGGGAGACACACTTAAGGATTCGACGTTGTTTGAGTAGTTATGGAATGATGAGAAAGAGTCAGAATGTTGTTCGGAGTCTCGAATGGGATTCGGGATATCACGAGGAGATCCGGAATGGTCCGGAGAATAAGATTCATATAAGGAAAGTCCCGTTTCGGAGATGGAGAATGGTTCCGGTGTTTTCATCGGGAATGTTCTAGAAGCTTCCGGAATGTCCGGCACTCCGGGGGGGAAGGGTACATGAATGTGTTATATCAAGTTGGTATGATTGCATCATGTATTCGGTGTCATCGCTGATCAAAATAGAGGGTTTATTCAAATCCTAGTTTGAAAAGTCAAACGGCTAGTTTGAAAGTCAAACGACAGTTTTTGGAAAGAGGAGGTGGAGTGGGAAACCGAGTTGGGGAGGAGTTCCCTCCTCCAACCGGCGGCGCCCACCCAAGCCGAGTTGGGGAGGGACTCCCCTCCCTCCCCTTGGCCGGCCAGCCCCTCCACCTATATAAGGAGGGGCAGGGCTCCCTCCTAGAGACACACAAGATCCTCTCCGCCAAACCCTAAGCCGCCAGCGCCGCCACCTGCTGCCGCCGCCGCCGCCCTAGGGCAAACCGCCGCCGCCGCCTAGCAACCCTAGCCGCCGGCCTAGCCTCCTCCTCGACGTGTCTAAACCCTAGATCATCGAGGGACTCCCTCATACTCCACCATACTCGCTCCGGCTTAAGGCGAAGCCCTGCGAGATCTCCCCTCTACTTCCGGTACCACGCCGTTGTGCTGCCGGAATCGCGAGGAGAGTGCTACAACCTCCGCTGCCTGCTGGAACAAGGGAGAGGAAGGTCTTCGTCGAGTACCGAACGTGTGACCGACTGCGGGAGCGCTGCCGGAACGCAGCGCCGGAAGGATCGTCTACGCGATCTTGAGATCGGGAAGAGTACGACTACATCACCCACGAGAATCCGCTCTCGTTAAACACTTTGGAATCTTCGAGGGTGAGTTATTCTATCGACTCGTTGCTACAATCTAGTAGATAGATCTTGGCTTGTTTGTTTGTATGCGGTAGAAATTTTTTGTTTTCCATGCTACAAAACCCTATAGTGGTATCAGAGCCAGGTCTATATGTAGATCTGTTGCACGAGTAGAACACAATGGTCATTGTGGGCGTTGATGCTTTTATTGTCGATTGCTTCTTGTGTACTTTGCGTCTTGCGGTATGTTGGGATGAAGCGGCCCGGGCTAACCTTACATGATATCGTTCATGAGACTTGCTCCACGCTTGACATGCAACTTGTATTGCATAAGTGGCTTTGTGGGTGCCTGTTTCTCCTAGCATAGTTAAGATTCAATTTACAATGGGTGATTAACAATGCTAGTATCAATGTTGTGGTTCTTGTTCGTAAGTTAGAACGACACTTATTGAAAGCCCCAAACCACGTAAAATATGCAAAGAAAGTAGAGGCGTCTAACTTTGTTTTGCAGGGGTGTGCTGTGATGTGATATGGCCATGATTGTGATTATATTTGATGTATGCAATGTTCCTTATTGTAAGTTGGCAACCGGTAGGAGCCATATGGTTGTCTTTAATTTCTGTTACGACCCGCGTGTCTATTCAAAGTAGTTGTAATAGTTGAAGCCGGTGGACGACAACCATGGAGAAGCATCATTGACCTTGATGCAATGCCGGTGATGATGGAGATCATGTTCGTGCTAGAAGATGGAGATCGGAAGCACAAAGAAGAAAGGCCATATCATATCACATATTATGAATTGCATGTGATGTTAATCCTTTATGCATCTTGCGTTGCTTAGTAGACGACGGTAGCATTATAAGATGATCCCGCATGCACATGAATTTCAAGTCATAAAGTGTTCACCCTTAGTTAGCACCGTTGCTAAAGCTTGTTGTTTCGAAGCACCACATGATGATCGGGTGTGTTAGATTCCGCAAGTGTATACAACGTGAGCAAGCCAGATTTGCTCATGCGGAAACTAAGGTTTGATCTTGACGAGCCTAGCATGTACAGACATGGTCTCGGAACACGGATCACCGAAAGGTACAACATGAATCATATAGTAGATATGATGAACATGTTGATTGTTCGCCATTGAAACTATATCAACTCTCGTGATGATCGGTGTTGATGTGGTGGATTTGGTTCGTGTGATCACTAAAACAATGTGAGGGATATTGTTTTGAGTGGGAGTTCACCTAGATTAATTTTATTATTAATTTGAAATCAATTTGTCATAAACTTAGTCTAAACTATTGCAAATATGTTGTAGATCAATGGCAGCCCCTACCATCAATTTTAATGCGTTCCTAGAGAAAGAAAAGTTGAAAAACAATGGAAGCAACTTCGCGGATTGGTTCCGCAATTTGAGGATTGTCCTCACAGCTGGTAATTTGACCTATGTGCTGGATGCACCGCTGGGTGACCCACCTGCAGCTGATGGTACCGATGAAGTAAAGAATGTTTACCTCACTCGGAAGACATAGTACTCCACAGTTCAGTGTGCTATCTTGTATGGTTTAGAATCGGAGCTTCAGAAAAGGTTTGAGAATTCAGACCCATATGATATTGTCGAGGATCTCAAATTGATCTTTGAGACTCATGCGGCAATTGAAAGCTATGAGGTTTCTGAAAAGTTCTTTAACTACAAGATGGAAGAGGGCAGCTCCGTCAGTGAGCATGTGCTTAAGATGTCTGGGCATGCAAACAAACTTCAAAGCTTGGGTATAGTGATTCCTAATGCTTTGGGGATTTACCGCGTCCTCCAATCACTACCACCAAGTTACAAGAACTTTGTGATGAACTACAACATGCAAAACATGAACAAGACGTTGCCAGAACTCTTTGCCATGTTGAAATCTGCAGAAGTGGAGATAAAGAAAGAGCACCAAGTGTTGTTGGTCAATAAGACCACCAAATTCAAGAAAGGCAAGTCTAAGCAGAAGGGACACTTCAAGAAGGGTGGTAAGAAAGTTACCACGCCAACGAAGAAGACCAAGGCTGGACCTAAGCCTAATACTGAGTGCTTTTACTGCAAGGGAGAAGGTCACTGGAAGCAGAATTGCCCAAAGTACTTGGCGGATTTGAAGAACGGCAACATCAAGAAGAAAGGTATATCTGATATACATGTTATTGATGTGTATCTCACTAGTACTCGTAGTAGTGCCTGGGTATTTGATACTGGTTCGGTTGCTCATATTTGTAACTCGAAACAGGTGCTGCAGAATAAACGGAAGCTAGCGAAGAACGAGGTGATGATGCGCGTGGGAAACGGATCAAAGGTTGATGTGATCGCGGTCGGCACGCTACCCCTTCATCTACCATCGGGATTAGTTTTATACTTAAATAATTGTTATTTGGTGCCTGCTTTGAGCATGAACATTATATCGGGATCTTGTTTATTGCGAGACAGTTACTTGTTTAAGTCCGAGAATAATGGTTGTTCGATTTATATGAGTAATATGTTTTATGCACATGCACCTTTGATAGATGGTCTATTCTTGTTGAATCTCGATAGTGGAAATACACATATTAATAACATTGAGGCTAAACGTTTGAAATCGAGCGATAACTCGACCTATATGTGGCACTGTCGTCTTGGTCACATTGGAGTGAAGCGTATGAAGAAACTCCATTCCGATGGACTTCATGAATCACTTGATTTTGAATCACTTGAAAGATGCGAAGCATGTCTGATGGGTAAAATGACTAAGACTCCATTCTCTGGTATGATGGAGCGAGCTACGGACTTGTTGGAAATCATACATACCGATGTGTGTGGTACAATGAGTGTAGCATCGCGCGGTGGTTATCGTTATGTTCTTACCTTCACGGATGACTTGAGTAGATATGGGTATATCTATTTCATGAAACATAAGTCCGAAACTTTCGAGAAGTTTAAGGAATTTCAAAATGAGGTTGAGAATCAACGTAACAAGAAGATTAAATTTCTACGTTCTGATCATGGAGGTGAATATCTAAGTTACGAGTTTGGTGAGCATTTGAAGAAATGCGGAATACTTTCACAATTGACACCGCCAGGAACACCACAGCGTAATGGTGTGTCCAAACGTCGTAATCGAACTCTCTAGATATGGTTCGTTCTATGATGTCACTTACAGATTTACCACTATCATTTTGGGGTTATGCATTAGAAACAGCTGCATTCACTTTAAATAGGGCACCATCTAAATCCGTTGAAACGACACCGTATGAATTATGGTTTGGGAAGAAACCTAGATTGTCGTTTCTTAAAGTTTGGGGATGCGAAGCCTATGTAAAGAAGTTACAACCGGACAAGCTTGAACCCAAAGCGGAAAAATGCGTCTTCATAGGATACCCGAAGGAAACTATTGGGTATACCTTCTATCATAGATCCGAAGGCAAAATCTTCGTTGCCAAGAATGGATCCTTTCTAGAGAAGGAATTTCTCTCGAAAGAAGTGACTGGAAGGAAAGTAGAACTCGACGAGGTTGTCGAACCTTCTCCCGAAATTGTGAGTAGCGCAGCACCGGAAGAAGTTCCTGTGGTGCCTGCACCAATTAGAGGGGAAGATAATGATGATGATCATGAAACTTCGGTTGAAGTTGCTACAGAGCCTCGCAGGTCAACGAGAACTCGTACCACTCCAGATTGGTATGATCCCGTTATGAGTGTCATGTTAGTGGACAACACCGATGACCCTGAGACATATGAGGAAGCGATGATGAGCCCAGATTCCAATAAATGGCAAGAAGCCATGAAATCCGAGATTGGATCCATGTACGAAAACCAAGTATGGACTTTGGTGGACTTACCAGATGGCCGGAAGGCTGTCGAGAACAAATGGATTTTCAAGAAGGAAACAGATGCTGATGGTAATGTTACTGTCTATAAAGCTCGACTTGTCGCAAAAGGGTTTCGACAAATTCAAGGAGTTGACTACGATGAGACTTTCACACCAGTAGCGAAGCTAAAGTCTGTAAGGATTATGTTAGCAATCGCTGCATATTATGATTATGAGATATGGCAGATGGATGTCAAAACAACATTCCTCAATGGAGACATTGATGAAGAGTTGTATATGATGCAACCCAAAGGTTTTGTCGATCCTAAAGATGCTAACAAGGTATGCAAACTTCAACGGTCCATCTATGGATTGAAGCAAGCATCCCGAAGTTGGAATCAATGTTTTGATAAGGTGATCAAAAGTTTTGGTTTTATACAAACTTATGGAGAAGCTTGTATTTACAAGAAAGTGAGTGGGAGCTCTGTAGCATTCTTAATACTATATGTAGATGACATATTGTTGATTGGGAATGATGTAGACCTTCTTAATAGTGTCAAGGAATATTTGAATAATAGTTTTTCAATGAAGGATCTTGGCGAAGCAGCTTACATATTAGGCATAAAGATTTATAGAGATAGATCGAAACGCCAAATATCATTGTCACAAAGTACATATTTGGACAAAGTTCTAAAGAGGTTTGGAATGGAAGATAGCAAGAAAGGGTTCTTGCCCATGTTGCCCAATACGACCTTGAGTAAAACTCAAAGTCCGACATCGGCAGAAGATAGAGAAAGGATGAGTAAGACTCCCTATGCCTCATCCATAGGATCTCTAATGTATTGTAACACCCTCAGAATCGGCCTTATGCAAGTTTCAGCGATCCCCGCCAAACCCGCATAGAAACGATTCAAAGGTGCCCACCAGGCACTTTCGTGCGGGTGGAAAACGAAGTAATATCATTACACAATAGTCCGCGGTGGAACCCACAGAACAGATATATACAATAGCGACTCAAAGAGTCAAGAATACAGATATACAATACAAAGATCCAAATCACCTTCAAACGATACAGCGTCCGAGTACGGACAAGATGCAAATTGAGCTAAGAGCCCTGAAGAATAACCAATGGCATCCATAACCCTGCCCAGGCCAAGCCGGAAGGGTAACCCTGCTAACGACGTCGATCTCAAAACCTGCTTAAACAAAAGGGGTGCCGACAAAGGGCAAAGGAAAAAGAGAGCGGTCAGTACTGAGGCCAGTACACGGCGAGACTTGAATTCGGCGGTCCTCGCCTACATAGGTATGGTGGACTGAAGCGGCAGCGCAGCATGCAGTAAACAACCTATAGAGACTCAATACAACTGGCGGCTATAAGATAGGGATAAGAAATACCTATTCGGATCCAACCTGAAACTACCACCAAACATACCCATCCTGATATTTCCCCTCGAGACCAAACGAGGAAGTCAACCGAGGAACTCACACAGTTGGCAGTTTTATTTATTTAGTTATCGTTGCAGCAATTACTAGTCAGGTATCGATAGTCATCCTGATATAATAAGCAGTGGGTACTTTTAGTTGACCATTCCATTGTAGTTGTAGTACTTACTAGTCAGATACATATAGGTGAGGCATCCCAAAACCCAGCAGTTGTTGGTACTTTTATTTAGCCATTCCGTTTTAGTTGCAATACTTACTAGTCAGATACAATGGTAACAGGCAACAACTCAAACCAGCAATTGTTGGCACTTTTATTTAGCCATTCCATTATAGTGAAGCTAATTACTAGTCATTATAAAGTCAAATTTATAGCACTACTTTAGTTATAGTTGTCTATGATCGAGATACTGTGCTCCAAGTCGTCCATAACCGTGGACACGGCTTTCAGAAAGTTTTACCCTGCAGGGGGCACAAATAGCAACACACGCACGATCAACCTCGGAAAAACCAAATAAAACCCAACGAGGCATCACGACAAAGAAATCGCAAGATTCATATAATATTTCAGGGGGCCACCCCACCAAGCTACCCGCTACGAAGTTGGCCGGCTCCGAGACGGACCCAGCGGTTTGTGACGACGGCTGTAAACGACTGGGAACCCGAAAGTGTGACTGGTCTTGTCGATACCGCGAAAACGTGGCACGGGGTTCCAAAACAGTACAGGCGCTCCACGCGCAATCATAAATAAAGCAGTAAAGCATGGCATAAGTACAGGATAGTAATAAAGCCCCAAACTACTTTGTGGCCCCAAGAAATAAGATATGACTCCAGCTCATGCTGAGGGGATTCATGGGCCCACATGCGGATAGTGCGAATATTCAAAGAACAGGTATCAAGTACTCGGGGTCCTACGGGACACAAGTGGACGGTTAAAAACCAAATAACATCTATTGCCCACCTGTGCCTCTGCATTATTTACCTACCTCAATTTTAGTTATTAAACGATAATTAAAGTTATAATCATCTCCAACATTAAACATGCGGCATTACTCCAACAACTGCGGAACATCGACGGCGCGACACATCACCTATGCAAGCAACTACGACTCACAAGGCCGACTATCTACCAAACAACAGGTAATAGGATGTGTCCATGGCAATATAAGGGCTGCAGGGAAGTATAACGGGGTACGGAATCTATAGCATCGCAACACAGATAGCAATAGATCAACAGGAGGAAATAAAGACTATAAATGTAAAATAGGTAGAAAGGGGGAGAATGCTCGCCTGAAAACATTGCCGAAGGTACATCCGAAGATCGGGGCGAAGCTCACATCAACTCATCGATCTTATCCGCGAAGAAGCAAAACACTAGAAGAAACATCGGATGCACTATTTAATACTACGATAGAAGATCGGGCATGATGCATGTATGATGTATGCCATGGCAAAGGTGCGATGCAATTCAGCAATATTAAGTGGAACCGGGGTTCCGATAATTAATTAATAGGTTCATGTTATTTAGATACCCTGCAATTTAAATGTTGTCTTAACATGGCAAAACATAGCATCGGTTCGCTACACAAATTTGAATGGAGCCAATATTAGACTAGCTTCGCCCGCATATGGCCTCCATATTTAATTTAGGTGAATCTCCCAAATAACCCCAAACTCCCACAAACATGTATGCATGCATGACCAATTTAATATGCAACAAGTATATATTATATATTATAAAAGTATTGGTCTCGGAAAAGGGGTCACACATCGGGGTCCGACGATCTTGGGGTTCGGTCTTTAGGATCTGTGAAGGAGGCTCGACGTCTTCGGTTCCATGTGGCCGATCTTGCCGTTCGTGATGAAGATCTTGTTGGTGGTTATCACGGGGGCGCGACGTCTCCGGTCACATAGCCTACGGGTGTAGGGTGATCTTAGAGGAAGGTCTTGAACTTGCGGAAAAGAATCCGAGGAAGGCCTTGCGGAGACCATCGTGGCAACACTTGCATCAGACATGACGAAAATTGGTGATAATGGTCCACGTCAACACCGAACCAAATCGGCACTGTATCAGCACCACCACATCCCTATCTCCAAACCTTTTCGTCAACGCTTCAAAATAGCACAACCAACTTAGCATATCCACCGGCGTATAGACATGGCAGACGGCAGAACAAGGGCCTGGCCGGGCCGCATAGAACTTGTCCGAGACGAGGAAAACATGGATGGTTCCTGGCAGCAAGCTCGGTAGCGATAGGCGCGACGCCGATGCAAAGGAGGACGGCGCGGGGTGGTTGGCGGGGTTGGGCTGGGGAGGAGAGAAGCCGCAGCAGAGAGCGATCTGCAGGTGGTGACCGACGAAGTTCGAGGAACACGGTGGGGTCGCCGCTGGCTGGGGAAGAGGGGGCGTCGAGGAGGCGTGGGACCGACTGCGACGTCGACCAGCGAGGAACGACACGACAAGGAGGCCGCGGGGTTCGCTGGCAGAGGTGTCGTGCGGGAAGGCCAGCCGGCGGAGCTTGTGGTCTCGCGGGTGGCGAGGGAGCGCAGAGGAGGAGGTGCGGCAGAGGTCGGTGATGCGGGAGACGAGCGACGAGGCGAGGCTGGCGGTTGGCGGCGGGGTACCGCGCGGTCGCGCACAGGAGGCAGGGCAGAAGTGGCGGCGGGGCGGCGGCGGGTGAGTTGGTGAAGGAACGAAGGACGGGGTGGGCAGTGGTTGTCGAGCAGAGGAGAGGGAGGGAAGGCTGGAGGCAGGCAATGCAGCCCTGGCGGCGGGGATCCAGACGAGAGGAAGGAAGAAGTCGAGAGGAGGGTGGGGGGAACGGGGGGCTCGTGAGCAGGGGTCGAGGGAGTTGCGGGCTGGACGATGGGGATCGAACGGGAGTGGGGCCAGGCTGGCGGCCAACCAAGGGGTGGGGAGCGTGCGTGCTGTGTCGGTGTCGTGCAACAAGGATAGGGTGGTGTGGTGCGCTGCCGCTGGGAACTGGTGGCGGCGGCAGGGTGGGGTGAGAGGAAGGATTAGGGTTAGGTTTTCCGGGATAGTCTGGTTTTGGTTTGGGTAGTAGGTGGTCTGGCCGGTTGGGCCTTTGGGCCGGTCGGCTGGACTGCCTCCCCCCAAAAAAATATTTTTGTTATTTCTTTTGTTTTAAAATAAAATTTTATAAATAGTTTTAGATGAATGAAAGATCCGGCTGGACCGACGGTTTTGTTTTGAACAAAGAGGGGTGGATATTAATATAGAAAACAAAGTAGGTCTTTTAACAAAATAGTTTTAGTCAATTGGATGCATGTTGATGTCATGATGATGCACAAGTATTATTTAACACACAATTTTCTAGTAGTGGATTTTACCCGGGGTGCTACAATTCGACACCACTAACAATGGATCTCGCCCTCGAGATCCGCCTCCTAGTATGGGGAAGAACGACGATGACCTAAATCTTCTCGCTTCATGTAGATCCTCGCGACACCACTATCAAGGGTTCCTTCTTCATCTTGAAATTGGCGACACCACCAACAAGGGTCGTTGCTCACGTTCGTCGAGAGAGCACTCCAGAGAACAAAGGACGAAGGTAAAGGTATCGAAAGATAAAGCCACCTCTAACTTCAGCGGAAGGAGTAAAATTGCATTGACCCCACCATTCAATGTACCAAAGCGAATGATAAGAGTAGTGGTATGGTCGCGACTCCATCCCGCACTCAAAGCATTACTATGTACATGAACAGACGGATTATGCAACCAACTTTTGGAATTCATACTGAAGATCTCAACAAGCGAGGTTCACAAATTTAAGGAGGGATGGAGATTCTCATCAGGTCTGATGTACTTGACTTCGTCGTCTCGGAAACACCGGAGGATAGGAAGAAAAAAAATTAGTGAATTTTTGGTCCACTAAAAGATACAACAGATGAAAGATTCATCAGATAGCATGAAGGTCGGATGTTGAAGCACCGTTAGAAAAGATGGAAGCGAAACCCTGAAGGTGCGACGAAAACCCAACCACGAGAATTCCTGGACTCAAAAAAGATAAGAGAGCAGATTCAAAACACGCAGAGGTAAGAGGAGAATAGCATAGGGTAAGGAGTAAAAGCAGACCTAATCATATCTATCCAACCGATTTTTTTTAAATAGTTTTGACACTCTACGACATCCGTTAGCTAGGTCATCCTACAGGCTGGACCAGTGGGGTATCGTAACTGCTGAGCTCTGATACCACTCTGTAACACCCTTAGAATCGGCCCTATGCAAGTTTCAGCGATCCCCGCCAAACCCGCATAGAAACGATTCAAAGGTGCCCACCAGGCACTTTCGTGCGGGTGGAAAACGAAGTAATATCATTACACAATAGTCCGCGATGGAACGCACAGAACAGATATATACAATAGCGACTCAAAGAGTCAAGAATACAGATATACAATACAAAGATCCAAATCACCTTCAAACGATACAGCGTCCGAGTACAGACAAGATGCAAATTGAGCTAAGAGCCCTGAAGAATAACCAATGGCATCCATAACCCTGCCCAGGCCAAGCCGGAAGGGTAACCCTGCTAACGACGTCGATCTCAAAACCTGCTTAAACAAAAGGGGTGCCGACAAAGGGCAAAGGAAAAAGAGAGCAGTCAGTACTGATGCCAGTAAACGGCGAGACTAGAATTCGGCGGTCCTCGCCTACATAGGTATGGTGGACCGAAGAGGCAGCGCAGCATGCAGTAAACAACCTATAGAGACTCAATACAACTGGCGGCTATAAGATAGGGATAAGAAAGACCTATTCGGATCCAACCTGAAACTACCACCAAACATACCCATCCTGATGTTTCCCCTCGAGACCAAACGAGGAAGTCAACCGAGGAACTCACACAGTTGGCAGTTTTATTTATTTAGTTATCGTTGCAGCAATTACTAGTCAGGTATCGATAGTCATCCTGATATAATAAGCAGTGGGCACTTTTAGTTGACCATTCCATTGTAGTTGTAGTACTTACTAGTCAGATACATATAGGTGAGGCATCCCAAAACCCAGCAGTTGTTGGTACTTTTATTTAGCCATTCCGTTGTAGTTGCAATACTTACTAGTCAGATACAATGGTAACAGGCAACAACTCAAACCAGCAATTGTTGGCACTTTTATTTAGCCATTCCATTATAGTGAAGCTAATTACTAGTCATTATAAAGTCAAATTTATAGCACTACTTTAGTTATAGTTGTCTATGATCGAGATACTGTGCTCCAAGTCGTCCATAACCGCGGACACGGCTTTCAGAAAGTTTTACCCTGCAGGGGGCACAAATAGCAACACACGCACGATCAACCTCGGAAAAACCAAATAAAACCCAACGAGGCATCACGACAAAGAAATCGCAAGATTCATATAATATTTCAGGGGGCCACCCCACCAAGCTACCCGCTACGAAGTTGGCCGGCTCCGAGACGGACCCAGCGGTTTGTGACGACGGCTGTAAACGACTGGGAACCCGAAAGTGTGACTGGGCTTGTCGATACCGCGAAAACGTGGCACGGGGTTCCAAAACAGTACAGACGCTCCACGCGCAATCATAAATAAAGAAGTAAAGCATGGCATAAGTACAGGATAGTAATAAAGCCCCAAACTACTTTGTGGCCCCAAGAAATAAGATATGACTCCAGCTCATGCTAAGGGGATTCATGGGCCCACATGCGGATAGTGCGAATATTCAAAGAACAGGTATCAAGTACTCGGGGTCCTACGGGACACAAGTGGACGGTTAAAAACCAAATAACATCTATTGCGCACCTGTGCCTCTGCATTATTTACCTACCTCAATTTTAGTTATTAAACGATAATTAAAGTTATAATCATCTCCAACATTAAACATGCGGCATTACTCCAACAACCGTGGAACATCGACGGCGCGACACATCACCTATGCAAGCAACTACGACTCACAAGGCCGACTATCTACCAAACAACAGGTAATAGGATGTGTCCATGGCAATATAAGGGCTGCAGGGAAGTATAACGGGGTACGGAATCTATAGCATCGCAACACAGATAGCAATAGATCAACAGGAGGAAATAAAGACTATAAATGTAAAATATGTAGAAAGGGGGAGAATGCTCGCCTGAAAACATTGCCGAAGGTACATCCGAAGATCGGGGCGAAGCTCACATCAACTCATCGATCTTATCCGCGAAGAAGCAAAACACTAGAAGAAACATCGGATGCACTATTTAATACTACGACAGAAGATCGGGCATGATGCATGTATGATGTATGCCATGGCAAAGGTGCGATGCAATTCAGCAATATTAAGTGGAACCGGGGTTCCGATAATTAATTAATAGGTTCATGTTATTTAGATACCCCGCAATTTAAATGTTGTCTTAACATGGCAAAACATAGCATCGGTTCGCTACAAAAATTTGAATGGAGCCAATATTAGACTAGCTTCGCCCGCATATGGCCTCCATATTTAATTTAGGTGAATCTCCCAAATAACCCCAAACTCCCACAAACATGTATGCATGCATGACCAATTTAATATGCAACAAGTATATATTATATATTATAAAAGTATTGGTCTCGGAAAAGGGGTCACACATCGGGGTCCGACGATCTTGGGGTTCGGTCTTTAGGATCTGTGAAGGAGGCTCGACGTCTTCGGTTCCATGTGGCCGATCTTGCCGTTCGTGATGAAGATCTTGTTGGTGGTTATCACGGTGGCAAGACGTCTCCGGTCACATAGCCTACGGGTGTAGGGTGATCTTAGAGGAAGGTCTTGAACTTGCGGAAAAGAATCCGAGGAAGGCCTTGCGGAGACCATCGTGGCAACACTTGCATCAGACATGACGAAAATTGGTGATAATGGTCCACGTCAACACCGAACCAAATCGGCACTGTATCAGCACCACCACATCCCTATCTCCAAACCTTTTCGTCAACGCTTCAAAATAGCACAACCAACTTAGCATATCCACCGGCGTATAGACATGGCAGACGGCAGAACAAGGGCCTGGCCGGGCCGCATAGAACTTGTCCGAGACGAGGAAAACATGGATGGTTCCTGGCAGCAAGCTCGGTAGCGAGAGGCGCGACGCCGATGCAAAGGAGGCCGACGCGGGGTGGTTGGCGGGGTCGGGCTAGGGAGGAGAGAAGCCGCAGCAGAGAGCGATCTGCAGGTGCTGACCGACGAAGTTCGAGGAACACGGCGGGGTCGCCGCTGGCTGGGGAAGAGGGGGCGTCGAGGAGGCGTGGGACCGACGGCGACGTCGACCAGCGAGGAACGACACGACAAGGAGGCCGCGGGGTTCGCTGGCAGAGGTGTCGTGCGGGAAGGCCAGCTGGCGGAGCTTGTGGTCTCGCGGGTGGCGAGGGCACGCAGAGGAGGAGGTGCGGCAGAGGTCGGTGATGCGGGAGCCGAGCGATGAGGCGAGGCTGGCGGTTGGCGGCGGGGTACCGCGCGGTCACGCACAGGAGGCAGGGCAGAAGTGGCGGCGGGGCGGCGGCGGGTGAGTTGGTGAAGGAACGAAGGACGGGGCGGGCGGTGGTTGTCGAGCAGAGGAGAGGGAGGGAAGGCTGGAGGCGGGCAATGCAGCCCTGGCGGCGGGGATCCAGACGAGAGGGAGGAAGAAGTCGAGAGGAGGGTGGGGGGAACGGGGGGATCGTGAGCAGGGGTCAAGGGAGTTGCGGGCTGGACGATGGGGATCGAACGGGAGTGGGGCCAGGCTGGCGGCCGACCAAGGGGTGGGGAGCGTGCGTGCTGTGTCGGTGTCGTGCAACAAGGATAGGGTGGTGTGGTGCGCTGCCGCTGGGAACTGGTGGCGGCGGCAGGGTGGGGTGAGAGGAAGGATTAGGGTTAGGTTTTCCGGGATAGTCTGGTTTTGGTTTGGGTAGTAGGTGGTCTGGCCGGTTGGGCCTTTGGGCCGGCCGGCTGGACTGCCTCCCCGCAAAAAAAATAGTTTTGTTATTTCTTTTGTTTTAAAATAAAATTTTATAAATAGTTTTAGATGAATGAAAGATCCGGCTGGACCGACAGTTTTGTTTTGAACAAAGAGGGGTGGATATTAATATAGAAAACAAAGTAGGTCTTTTAACAAAATAGTTTTAGTCAATTGGATGCATGTTGATGTCATGATGATGCACAAGTATTATTTAACACACAATTTTCTAGTAGTGGATTTTACCCGGGGTGCTACATGTATGCCATGCTATGTACTAGACCCGACATTGCATATGCTGTTAGTTTAACTAGCAGATATCAAAGTGATCCAGGAGTGGATCATTGGACAGCGGTCAAAAACATCCTTAAGTACTTGAGAAGAACTAAGGATATGGTTCTTTCTTATGGAGGTGATGAACAGCTCGTTGTTAATGGTTACACCGATGCTAGTTGGAACACCGATCCGGATGATTTTAAATCACAATCTGGATACGTATTTATTTTGAATGGTGCAACAGTTAGCTGGAGGAGTGCAAAGCAAAGCGTTGTGGCGAGATCTTCAACTGAATCGGAATACATGGCTGCTTCGGAGGCTTCACAAGAAGCGATATGGATGAAAGAGTTCATTACAGAGCTGGGTGTGGTTCCTAGTGCGCTGGACCCAATGTCTATCTACTGTGATAACATGGGCGCCATAGCCAATGCGCAAGAACCAAGGTCACACAAGAAGCTGAAGCACATCAAGCTACGTTTTCACGCTATTCGAGAACATATCCAAGATGGGGATATAAATATTTGCAAAGTACACACAGATCTGAAGGTGGCGGATCCGTTGACTAAACCTCTCCCGAGGGCAAAACATGACCAGCACCAAACTGCCATGGGTGTTTGGTATATTACCATGTAATATAGATTAGATGACTCTAGTGCAAGTGGGAGACTGTTGGAGATATGCCCTAGAGGCAATAATAAATGTAGTTATTATTATATCTTTGTGTTTATGATAAATGTTTACATTCATGCTATAATAGTATTAACAAGGAAACATTAATACTTGTGTGATTTGTAAACTTAAATTGAAGTCCCTGGTATAGCCTCTATACATCACTAGCTTGTTGGTTGATAAATGATTGTGGTTTCCCTATCATGAACATTGAGATGTTATCAACAACAAGATCATATCATTAGGAGAATGATATGGTGGACATACTCCTATAGATAAGCATAGCATAAAGATCAAGTCATTTTAATAGTTCAATTGCTATATGCTTTCTGATACATAGTAATCTAATTCCTTCGACCATGAGATCATGCATATCACCTTTACCGGATGAATACTTTGATTACATCAAACACCACACCGTAACTGGGTGGCTATAAAGGTGGCATTGAGTGATCAGAAAGTATTGGTTGAAACACATGGATCAAGAGTGGGATTTGTCCAACCATATGACAGATAGATATACTCTGGGCCCTCTCGGTGAAATGTCATCCAATTAGCTTGCAAGCATGTGACTGGCTCACAAGGGATCACATATCACGGGAACAAGAAAAGAGTACTTATCGGTAACGAGGTTGAACTAGGTATGCAGAGATACCGACGATCATAACCTCGGATAATTAAACTATCGTGAGACAAAGGGAAATTGATATCGTATGTAAGTGGTTCATTCGATCGCAAAGTAATCGTAGAAATATGTGGGAGCCATATGAATTTCCAGATTCCTCTATTGGTTATTGTTCAGAGAAATGTCTCGATCATGTCCGCATAATTCACGAACCGTAGGGAGACACACTTAAGGATTCGACGTTGTTTGAGTAGTTATGGAATGATGAGAAAGAGTCCGAATGTTGTTCGGAGTCTCGAATGGGATTCGGGATATCACGAGGAGATCCGGAATGGTCCGGAGAATAAGATTCATATAAGGAAAGTCCCGTTTCGGAGATGGAGAATGGTTCCGGTGTTTTCATCGGGAATGTTCTAGAAGCTTCCGGAATGTCCGGCACTCCGGGGGGAAGGGTACATGAATGTGTTATATCAAGTTGGTATGATTGCATCATGTATTCGGTGTCATCGCTGATCAAAATAGAGGGTTTATTCAAATCCTAGTTTGAAAAGTCAAACGGCTAGTTTGAAAGTCAAACGACAGTTTTTGGAAAGAGGAGGTGGAGTGGGAAACCGAGTTGGGGAGGAGTTCCCTCCTCCAGCCGGCGGCGCCCACCCAAGCCGAGTTGGGGAGGGACTCCCCTCCCTCCCCTTGGCCGGCCGGCCCCTCCACCTATATAAGGAGGGGCAGGGCTCCCTCCTAGAGACACACAAGATCCTCTCCTCCAAACCCTAAGCCGCCGGCGCCGCCACCTGCTGCCGCCGCCGCCGCCCTAGGGCAAACCGCCGCCGCCGCCTAGCAACCCTAACCGCCGGCCTAGCCTCCTACTCGACGTGTCTAAACCCTAGATCGTCGAGGGACTCTCTCATACTCCACCATACTCGCTCCGGCTTAAGGCGAAGCCCTGCGAGATCTCCCCTCTACTTCCGATACCACGCCGTTGTGCTGCCGGAATCGCGAGGAGAGTGCTACAACCTCCGCTGCCTGCTGGAACAAGGGAGAGGAAGGTCTTCGTCGAGTACCGAACGTGTGACCGACTGCGGGAGCGCTGCCGGAACGCAGCGCCGGAAGGATCGTCTATGCGATCTTGAGATCGGGAAGAGTACGACTACATCACCCACGAGAATCCGCTCTCGTTAAACACTTTGGAATCTTCGAGGGTGAGTTATTCTATCGACTCGTTGCTACAATCTAGTAGATAGATCTTGGCTTGTTTGTTTGTATGCGGTAGAAATTTTTTGTTTTCCATGCTACGAAACCCTACACTAAGGATTAGGATCACTTCGTAAGTTGTTATAGCAATATAAACTCAATGACTTTGATCGTAATGCTATACTTCAGATGAATGTTCATCACACCATTACACTAATGTTGTGATCCCGTTATTAACAACATCCAATGTCCATGATCCGGAAACCTTGATCATCTTGTTAATCAACGAGCTAGTTTATAAGAGAGGCATAACTAGGAACTTTCTGTTTGTTTATTAAACACACATGTATTAACGTTTCCATATTAATACAAATATAGCATGCAAAATAAACATTTATCATAAACAAGGAATACGATAATAACCACTTTATTATTGCCTCTCGGGCATATTCCCTTCAGTCTCCCACTTGCACTAGAGACAATAATCTAGTTTGAGAACTTTGCGTATTGAACACTTATGGCTTTCCGGTGTTCCATATACGCAATTGCAAGTGGTTAACATAATCTATGGATCTGACGCTTCAGGTCCGTGTGTATTTGCATGTCTTTGTGTCTTCACGCATCACTCATTCTCCAATGAGATGGCATTGTATAAATTTGGTCTTTCGGTGAGACCTTTAGTTCCTTGGGGTTAAATCATGTCGATACTATTGTCATACAATATATCTTTAGTGTTACCCCATTGCGAACCACACCTTAGTTTTATAACAAACTACTTGACACAAATTCCCTCCTTTGCTGCTACTATAGCAGTCATATACTTAGCCTTTTGTTGTAGTATCCGTCACAATGTCTTAACTTTGGAATTCATCCAAATCCATCAAGGAATCTCCTTTCCATTACATTGTGCCACCCATAGTTTAAATTGAGATAAACTTAATTTGTATCTTGTGACAAAACTAGTATCAATGTAACGCTTTACAATGAACTATTTGTAATTGTTTGTCACCTCTACAAAATATATTCTTAGTTCTTCCAAAAGATCATAAGAATTTCCTTACTATTGTCCAATGATCATTTTATGATTCATTCTGGTATTTGCTCATAACACTTAGAGCATAGGACATATCTGGATGTGTACATATCATGGTATGATTGATCAAAACATCCTTGTGATTTCACTCATCAAGTGTCAAAGCACTTGAATCTTGTTTCACTTATCAAGTGTCGATACACTTGAATCTTGATTCAATTCCTTTCCATACGACAAGAAACGTTTCTTGTTGTTTCTATATTGAACTCCTTCAATATCTCATATATGTACTTTTGGCATAACCATATTAGCGTCACAGTCTATCCATTATAGACATTCATGCTAAATATTCGGGTTTTGCCTAAGTATTTCATCGAAATGAAATTCCTAACCTTTGTCAATAAAAGATACATCATTTCTAATCAACAAGATGTCCTCCACATAATGTATTAGAAATATGTCTCAGCGCTCCCACTTAATTTCTTGCAAATGCAAGCATCTTCATCGTCTCCTGATGAAAACTCCTTTTCAATAAGGTGAAGATTCCAACTCCGCGATGCTTACTTCAACCATTGAAGTTTGCATGCCCTTTTAGCATCCTTTGAATTTTAACAAAACCCTTTGGACTGTGTCTTGTACACGTCCTAGGTAACCATTCTATTAGAAGAATTTTGTTTTTTTTATTCATCTACCATATACCAAATTATATGTAGTGGTTGCTACTTTAATCCGTCCAGACTAAATATCGCTATGAAAGATCAAATCTTGTCATAGTCAACTCCTTGAACATTGTCGTAAAATAATTTACGACATGTCGACTATTTCATAGATGTGAAACATCCATGTCTGTTTCTTTATAGATCCAAATACGACCGATAGGTTTTTACACCTTTCCGGAGGGTCTTCCAAGTTAAAACTTGATTTCCCGTGTATGGAACTATCACGGATTTTATGGCTTCAAGCCATTCGACGGAGTCAGGGCCCATCATCGCTTCTTTGCATATAGTCGGTTCATCATTGTCAAACAATAATGATTTACTCTCAAATCTTAGTATTTGATTGTTTATTCGGCCGACTTGATTCAATAAGAACTTAGATCTCCGTGACCACAACCTTTGAGGCACATAATCTATGAGCATTATGGCAGCCTCCAGAACGATTTCCGGCGCTGCGCAACTCAGCACATTTAGCTAAGGTTCGTTAACCTTATCAAAGTTCTATTGTCCTCCCACTTAACTTTTGCGAAAAATTCTTTTTTCAAGAAACTTCACATTTCAAGCGACAAACCCTTTTGTCCTCGGTGTTATGGAGGAATAACCAATTGTTATTCGAAATAACCTACAAATACATGCTCATCCAACTTTGGTTGTAAACATCTTACTTATGTTTAGCATACCAAAATTTAAGAAATGACAACTTGGGTTTTACCCCAAACCATAACTCATATTGTGTCATTTCAATGGATCAAGATGGAGCTCTTTTCAGTGTAAAAAGTGGAAGTCTCTGAAGCTTTAATCTTTTAAAACATAATGGTAGTTTTATAAATAATACCTTTGATCAAACCATGTCACACAAGGTTTCATTACAAATCTCAAACACTCCATACTCCTATGGTGTTTCGGGATATGTAAATCTAGGTGTTTTGCTAAACTTGTAACTCAAATAAATCCCTTTTATGATAAAATCATAATTCATTTATTTTCTTGTTACACTTGTAACTCAAACAAATCCCTTATGATAAAATCATAAACCATTTATTTTCTTGTTACAATGATTTTGCACTTCATCTTGAAAGTCTTTGAAACGTTTTCAAATATTTCATACTTCTTTCTCATTAAGTGAACATTCACTCAAATTTCCGGAGAAAGCAAATGAAGTTGAAACCCATCGCTTACGACTACACATAATGGACTACATACATCGATATGTATATATTCCAATAATTTAGTCGTTCGTTCTTCTTTGGCCTTTGAACGAAGTTTTAGTTATCACGTGGAAAGTCTCACAAGCGTCACTTGATCAAATCAAAGACTCCAAAAATCCATGAATATGGAGATTCTTCATGTTTTCTTTCCAATATAATTTAAACAGCGATGTCACTTCATAAGTGATCTTTCAATCATTTGTCTTGCGACATTTTAGCATTAGGTTTTATGGATGTGATTTCTCCAACTAGATTTGTAGATCATCCATCTTATATGGAATACGGTAATTATTTGAACAACCTTTGTTCTCATAATACCTGATTTAAATAACAATTATTAAAACAAATCTTGAAGTCAAGCTTTGATGTTAACGAGAAATACAAACAACGGTTTGTTTGTTTTCGATGAACATCATCACATATTCTCTTGCTAGTTACTTAGGACATTGTGGTTCATGAATTGCGTTGTTCCGTATGAAATTTCATACCAACCAATTCGGTATCCAATACCCAAGAACCACATTGTTTAACAAGCAAAGAATACAACCATAACATGTATATCATATATATACCTAAATTGCATATTTCCAATCTTTTCTTTTCTTCCAAGTATATTTTATAGATTCTCTTTCAGCATTTCCTTTTCCTTTTTAAAAGAATCTATCAACATCAAAAGTGACTCCATATACATGACACATAGTCCAAAGAGTGTATATTCAAATAATAATGCCTTTGGACTTTCACTTTGAAGTAGATCACCATCATCAAAATGATCGGTATTCTTTCAAAATCCATTCTTTAGTAATCTTTTAGTGTAGTAAACACTTTACATACATCTTCTATTCATCCTTATCATGACGACTTTCACGATCAAGATACTGTAGCTTATAAAGGCGAATCGTGAGTATAACATTACTTTCCAAAACCCTTTTGGATGATTAGGATGTCTAGCATCTCCAACCTTCGTAAATTCTCATCCAATATGAGAACATATATTATACTATATCATATTGCAACCAAAACATTGTTTGAGATATCGTTATATCTATCACACATGATGGTTTCTGAAACAATTCTTTCAGCTCCTAGATAAACTTGATATTAAAACAATCAAGAATCATGGAGGCAAACATGATACTTAAGATACTAACACTGGAATTGTTACTCTCGATTTAATACCAATTATTAAATTTCACGGAGTAAACAGAGTTTGCTGAAAGTTTGCAATAGGACTTTAAACATTGATTGACATTCAACACAATACGATACCAGTTCGTAAAGTAAATATCCAGAATTCTATAGTTCTATTATCTCAATTACAACTATGCATAAGGTAGTGAACGAATGCCAATGACTACAAAAAATTATGCAAATTCACTTTGATTTAATTTATGATAAATTGAGTTCTACTAATCCAAATTAGAAATGAACTCCCACTCAAAAACGACATCCCTCGTGTCTTTTTGGTGATTACATGAACCAAATCCACTACACCAAGTCCGATCATCACGTGAGTCGGTGTAGCTTCAAAGGCGAGCATCCATATGGTCATCATATCAAAAACATATGACTCATTCTTAACCTTTTGGTCCGTGTTCCGAGGCCATGTCTGTACATGCTAGGCTCGCCAAGTAAGAACCTTAGTATTCGCGTGTGTAACTGTCTTACACCCGAGATATGCTCATGGATTCAAGTACACCCGATCATCACGTGATGTCTTGAAGCGACGAAACATTGTCGGTGCATACTTAAGGAAGAACACATTCTTATCTTGATATCTAAATGAGGGATCATCTTATTATGCTAATAAAACGCCAAACAAGCAATATAAGATGCAATCAAAACATCACATGTTTATTAGTGAAATGATATGGTTCCCGCATATGATCTCCATCATGTGCACCGTGGTATGATCTCTATCATACCTTTATGTGTAAGGCCAAGGTCTATGGAACTTACACACTATGTGTGTTGTAAGAGTATCATCTCATACTTCTACTTACAACATCACCATATCATAACACTAGCCCAGCAACAATCTAAACTAGACGCCTCTAATTTATCCATTGCAAGTTTTACGTGGCTTAGGGCTTTCGAAGATAGAACCGTTCTTACCTACGAACATGAACCACAACGAGGATAACCAAATTGTTGACAACTCGTTGCAAATTAGATATTGACTATAGTAGGAGAGACATACACCCGCTAGCCACTTATGCAAAACTAGTTGCATGTCAAGCGTGGAACAGGTCTCATGTGCGAGGACATGTAAAGTTTGTCCGGGCCGCTTCATCCCACTATGCCACCAATATCCAAAGTACAACTAAGAAGCAATAAAATGATCATCATCGCCCACATACTCATATGTGTACTACCCGTGCAAAGTATCTACGCATAGATCCGGCTTTGATACCACTGTAGGGTTCGCAGCATAGAAAACAAAAAATTTCCTACGATGGGAACAACTATGTACCAAGATCTATCTACTAGATACAAACAACGGGCGGATGTAAATCCGTAGAGAACATACCCTTTAAGACCGACAAAGCTTAACGAGTCCAAACTCGTGGTTGATGTAGACGATCTCTTGCCGATCTCAAGATCGAGAGGAAGTCCTAGCGCCGCAAAACAGCAGCGCATCCGTGCTCGCACACACGTTCGAGGCACCGAGCAACCTCCGCCTCCTCGCTCCAGGGATGCAGCGGAAGCACAACTCTTTCTTGCCGAAAAGCCACCGGGAACATGTATCTCGCTAGTCCGAGACCATGGGGGATAAATACTAGAGGGGGAGAGAGATCCTTCACGAGGAGGTGTGAGTGAGAGAGAGGGTGGGGGCTCCTTTTATAGGGAGAGGGGGGGCACCCAAGGGGCCATGAGCCTAGCCATGGGGCTGCCCCCACCTCTTCCACATTCATGTGGGTGGACACTCCACTCACTCAAATGCCTTTCAATTCCCTCCACTCAAAAACCCACTCAAATTCCCATTAAATTTCCACCAAATTTAATGCAAGCTCTCATTAAATAAAACTCCTTTTATTTATTCAGAATTTTGTCAATTACTTTAATGACAAACATTCACATATAACCCCTTGCTAGTATTTCATTTCACATGCAGAAACACTTTCTGCAATTTCACCCGAAAACCCATTTCGGTATCTAGTGAAATAAATTCCTGCGCTTGTTATTCTTTTCGGCATGAAACTTTTGCTCCAAATGGATGTCGGTGTCTCTTAAGTGTGTCACCCTATGGTTCGTGAATAATGCGGACATGATCGAGACCCCTCTCGGATCAATAATTAGAAGCGGGATCTGGAGACCCATACTGACTCCCACACATTCAACGATGACTTTCTTGTGATCGTCGGAACCTTTTACGCTAGTATCTTAATCCCTTTGTTTAACGATATATTACATGTCCGAGATTCGATCATCGGTATCTCCATACCTAGTTTGATCTCGTTACTGACATGCATTCTTTTCTCGTTCCCGTGATATAACATTCTAGTGATCAAATCACTTGCTTGCAAGCTAATCAATGTGATATCACCGAGAGGGCCCAGAGCATATCTATCCGTCATCGGGATGAACAAATTCCACTCTCGATCCATGGGCCTCAACATAACACTTTATTAGTTCTGAATCCATATTTATAATCACCCTGTTACGGTGTGACGTTTGATGTTATCAAGAAACTCTTCCGGTGTTAGTGATTGACATGATCTCATGGTCTAAGGATTAGGATCACTTCGTAAGTTGTTATAGCAATATAAACTCAATGACTTTGATCGTAATGCTATACTTCGGATGAATGTTCATCACACCATTACACTAATGTTGTGATCCCGTTATTAACAACATCTGTAGAGGTCCCAATCTTTAATAAGATAGAGCCCCCTGTGTTTACAATGCTAGTCCCTGGATCAATAGCTAGCATCCACAGTTAAGATGTAATATCAAGATACAAAGGTCATATCATAACTTTATAACCAGGAATAACATAATTTTATTACATCATATATAGCTCATTTGGCTATTACATTACATTGCAGCGGAATAACTATAGTCATGGGGTCCGTCATCTTCAAAGTGCCACAGGCAGATGTTGGTTGTAGACTTTGTAATCCTAATCAATCAATCTTCACTAAAATCAATCAAACCTGCAACATTACAAGTTACAGCCACAAGGGTCAATACATTTGAATTGTATTGGCAAGTTTCACTACTATGTGGAATATAAGTTGTCACATCCCAAGATTTTCCAAATCTTGTAATGTGAAAATAAATTAATAAAATGAAACTTTGTTTGATTTTCAGAGCCAGAAGAAACTTTTTGAATTCAATTGGAACTTCAAACCCTTTTGAATTTAATAAAAACTAAAGGGATTTAAAAAGATAAACATTTAATAAAAGGAAAATAAAAACATTTGGAAATACTATTTTTAAAACAATTAAATGAAAAGATTTGTTTTCAAATGAAATAGAAGTTTTACAAATAAGGATTATTTTCTAAATCCAAATTAATCATTGACCAAGCTTTTGAGTTAAAACATTTTGTTTTGAATAAAAATAGTAAAGGTTCATTTAAAATAAAATAATAAGGAGTTAAATATCCAAATTTTGTTTAAATAAAAGGTTTTACCATTTTAATTAAAACATCAAACTTATTAAATTGTTTTAAATAAGTTTCTAGTATTAATAATGGACCCTAAAATAAAGTGTTATTTTGTTTTAAAAATATTTAGGCTTCAAAAGAGGTTTAAATAAAACAAAACCCTATTTGATTAATAAACCTTGGTCTATTTATTTAATTATTAATGGACCCTATAGCAAAAATGTTATTTTTGTTTTAAACAAGTTTCCAAGTATTCTTTATTAAACCTACTGATTTGGTTTTGGAAATATTTGGATTTAAAATGGAGATTTTATTAAATGAACCAAACCCTATTTTTTTAATAAACCATGGTCCATTTTATTTAATTAATAAATGGAACCTAAAAAGATTTAAAATATTATTTCGTTTTTGGAAGTTGGTTTATGCTACTAAACAGAACCAAAAACTCATTACAAGTTTGAATTGTTTGAATGGTTTGCATTGTTGATTGAATCATTTGTTTGAATATCAAATCAGAAAATAGAAATAGAAAAGAATAAAACAAACAGGCAGAAAAAAAATATGGAAAAGGACAGACCCAACTGAGCCAGCCCAATAGGCCCAGCAACAGCCCAACTTCTTTCCCCGAAGAAAACGTTTGGCACCAATTTTTCTTACCACAGAACCAATGACTGGTGGACCTTCCCCCTCGTTTGTTTTCCCACTGACCAGTGGACCCCTTTCCACTGTTCTCCTTCCCCACCCCGCGACCGGTTCTTCCTCCTCTCGTCGCCGTTGCCAGCTTTGAATCGCGGCATCAATACGCCTTAACGCAGCCACCTTAACTCGCAGTGATCAAGCTCGATAAAACGCCAGCACGTCCTCTCTCGTTCCCCTCTGCCTCCTTCCCCAAGCACGCCCCCAGGCTGCCGTATTTCGTCAGCCACTCTCTCTGACTCCGACGACCCTTCTCGCCAATTCCGGCCAACACACGCCCCCTTCCGCCTCCCTGAGCACACGAGCACGCTCACCATACCCTGGTGCATCCTTCTGTGTCAATCACTCGACCGCGGGCGCCCCAGAGCTTTGGCTTGGACTAGCTCTGACAGCGTCGCCGCTTGTTTCTTCTCCGACGATGACCCCCAGGTAGAAACCGACCGCCCCTCTGCTTATCGATCATGCTAACATCTTCGCCTTGGTATTGCGCACCTAATCATGCCCTCCGTTTGGCTTCTCGTGATCGACAGCGTCGCCTCCGACCACAACCAGGACCACCTGACGCAGTTCGCAACTCCGACGAGGAATTACTGCAACCCTAGTGCGCCCCTTGACCAACCACGAGTACCTTGAGCTTCGCCGTGTCCTCCTGAGCCTGGTGAGCATCTTCTTACCCTTTCTTGCTTCCTGCCTCGCCAGCGCCACCGCCAACTGGTCGCTCCGCCGCTCGCCGTCGACATTCGCCGCCAGTTCCTAGCAAGCATCTCGTAGCCATCCGATCTTGATCTGACGATTAGGATAGAACAAGAGTGAAGGGGTAAGTAGCACCTCTAGACCGTGCGATGCAACTAAAATCTAACGGCCCATATCTGTCGATCCACGCGAACCGTTTTCAGCGAATAAGAACGTGCCGCGTGTCACTGGATGAATTAGAATAGAGTTTGAAATCAGATTTAAATGCCATTTTCAAACCCTTATAACTTTTGATCCACACGTCCAAATTTGGAAAATTTTATATCCATGGATTCAGGAGAACAAGCCCTAGCCAACTGTGGAATTAGTTTAGCAAATAGTATCTGTTTGTTTGCTCATTTTTGCAGATTCATTTGTATGCTTGTTTAGAGTATAAAAATTGTTTAAAATTGAATTTAAGGATAAAACCTTTGCAAATGGGATTGTTGTGACCTTACTGACCCTAGGAACCAACCCTTGGTGTTAAGAATGATTTTGGAAAGATTTAGGTTGGATTACTTGACTTAGTCATTTTCTAGCCAAATAAAAAGAATGGTTTTTGTTATAAAAATGTTTATGGAAAGAAAACTTTAAGGAAATAGTTTGGACCAAACCTACTGACCCAAAAACACCAAGATTTGCAATAGCAACTCATTTGGTGAACAACTTAAGAGTTTTTGCCTTAATAAAAACATTTTTCACCACATGAAATGATGAATGGATTTAAAAATAGTTTTTGGACAAAACCCTCTTGCTAATGACTTTGCCACTTTGGTAAATGACCAATTTGGATCTTACAAAGTTTAGAAACCCCATGGAGACCCCTTTGCAAAATAAAACTATCTTGAGCATGCTCCCATGCATGAATTGGTTTCCATTGTCTTGTGTGTGTGAATTTGTTTGAGTGGTTATTGGTTTGGAATGTAAATTGAATTGGTGTTTGCTTGATTGACTTGTAGTGAAGTGTGAGACTAGCAAGATCAAGGAGTGAACTACCATTCCCTTCCAAAAAGGCAAGTGATGCTTCATACTTTCTATCCTATTACTTTCACTATGCATTAGTGATTTTGCTAAGTAAAACTTGCATAAATTTTGCTAAGTATAGACTTTGCTATAGTAAAACCTAGTAGATGAATCCTTAGTAGGATTTTCCTAAGCTAAGATTTCTATTACTATCAAGCTTAGCCTAGCTAATAGAAAACATGGGTGGAAAATATATTCACACTATGGAAAAATCTCTAAGTCTAAAGACTTATGTTTTTGTTTAATAAAACAACTAAGTTAATGAATCCCCTGGGTGGAATGGGCTTGCTTGGTGGAGATTGGTTGAGTGGTTCACAATGCCATGGACTTGGATTGTGTATCTCACTTGTGGTATGCCACCCAGGAAACAAAGAGATTTGAGATGTCAAATGTTGAGAAGCTTCAAGTGCAACCACTTGGCAATATGGGCTCTGCCATGATCATATAGGTTGCAAGAACTTAGCCATATGGACAGTGGGTGGTAGTGTTTGATAGGTTGGAGCGCGTCCATTTTGGTCTAAGGGAAGGCTTCTGAAAGATTTTGTCTTGGGAAACCAAGTCTTGTGGGTAAAGTGCACCACCTCTGCAGAGTGTAAAATCTAAGTACTTAGCCATGTCCCTGGTAAAGGACAATTTGAGCATCAAGACATGGAAGCAATCAAGAATCTCATCATTCAAATTTCTAAATTAAAACTTGTGGATTGAACAAGGTTTGTTTGAATTCTTCAATCATTAATGGAGAGATGGCTTGGTACAAGGATCTTGAAATCTTTGATTGAGAAAAATGATTTTGTCAAGCAAAAACTTAGTAGTTTCAAAATGATAAGAAAAATCTATTTTGAGCAATGCAAGCCTCAACTCCACTTAGCCAAATGCATATAGATGATAGACTCCACTATACTACCATAGTATCACTTGCCAATACAATTCAAATGTATTGACCCTTGTGGCTGTAACTTGTATGTTGCAGGTTTGATTGTTTTTAGTGAAGATTGATTGATTAGGATTACAAAGTCTACAACCAACATCTACCTGTGGCACTTTGAAGATGAAGGACCCATGCTTATAGTTATTCCGCTGCAATGTAATGTAATAGCCAAATGAGCTATGTAAGATGTAATAAAATTATGTTATTCCTGGTTATAAAGTTATATTATGACCTTTGTTTCTTGATATTACATCTTAACTGTGGATGCTAGCTATTGATCCAGGGACTAGCATTGTAAACACAGGAGGGATCAATCTTATTAAAGGTTGGGACCCCTAACAGATGGTATCAGAGCATTGTGTTGCCTGTAGGATTTGTAAACCCTAGGATTGGACAAAAACCCTTAGAAAAATAGGAGTGTATTTGTTCCAAAAACTTATTTACAAAAACACTTGTAAACTCTTTCCTTAACCATTTTGATTTCAACTCTACTTCTCCTCTACTTCAACTTGATGGAAAGACCTACCCATGACTAAAGACTACACCATGTGCAAAGGACTTCTTCAACTTCTTCAACTCTAATGACTTCAACATCTTCAGCATATTCACCAAGGACTTCCAACTTGGATACCACTAAGGACTACAAGTGAAACAAGGAAATCTTACTCAAGATTTAGAGACTGAGGGAATGCAGAATAAGAAAGCCATCAACAACCTTGAAGATTTTGAGACCAAGAAATTCTCCTAAGGAAACCATGATCTCATGTAAGAAGAAGCAACCAAAGAAGGATGGAAATATCACAAGTGAACCATATAGATGGACCACCATAATTTAGTTAAGTCAAACACACCAACTTATGTGGTGTAACAAAAAATATTCTGTTGCCTAAGTATGTGCTTGAACTTTGTTGTTTGAGTGAATTGTTTGGTTTGTGATTGCATGCACATTGCTTGTGTGTATTATGATGTGTGTGATTAGAATTAAGTCCTTAGAAATATCTTGCCTATTCTAACCTCCCTTCAACCCAAATAGATGACTACTCCAAAAGATTCCAAGGTTGATGACACCAACAACAACCAAGAGGACAACACGAGAGAACTTATAGCAACCCAAAACCAGTTGAGCCAAGAGACAACTCAGCTTTTATCCAACAACAATGGACTAGACCCAGCCATACAAAGGATTTTGAAACTTCAATCCCAATTGTTGCAAGGATTAGTTACTCAAATGATCAACATGAGAGAAAACTTTTCCCAAAGAGCTAATGACAACAAGGATGACCAAGATGCTATTCTAGAAGGAACCCAAGCTAGCAATACTTGGGGAGACAAAGATCTTGCATCCAAGGCACATGAGGATCAATACCCCAAGAAGAGAGAAAGATCTCCCACCTATGAAGAACATGAACTAGAAGAACTCCTAGCTTTGAGAGACCCAAAAAAGAGAACCAAAGAAATAAACTAGAGGCACTGATACCAAAGGAAAAGAAAGATATCAGCCAAGTGATGTGTTTCAAATGCAAGGAACTAGGCCACTATGCAAACAATTGTCCAGAAAAGATGAAGAACAAGTTAAATCAGTCTATGAAGGATCTCAACCTTGGCCCATGAGTCAAGAATGGAAACCAAGAACACAATGCAAAAGTTTGCTTAAGGAAGAATTTCCCCAGGATCCCAAGAAGGACAGTATGTAATTTTTGTTTGAAAATTTTTAAGGGTTGTAGTACCCTAGTTGTTTGAACTTGCTTGTAACCCCTAGCCTCCCAAAATCTCGGGACGAGATTTATTTTAAGGGTGGTAGTCTGTCACATCCCAAGATTTTCCAAATCTTGTAATGTGAAAATAAATTAATAAAATGAAACTTTGTTTGATTTTTAGAGCCAGAAGAAACTTTTTGAATTCAATTGGAACTTCAAACCCTTTTGAATTTAATAAAAACTAAAGGGATTTAAAAAGATAAACATTTAATAAAAGGAAAATAAAAACATTTGGAAATACTATTTTGAAAACAATTAAATGAAAAGATTTGTTTTCAAATTAAATAGAAGTTTTACAAATAAGGATTATTTTCTAAATCCAAATTAATCATTGACCAAGCTTTTGAGTTAAAACATTTTGTTTTGAATAAAAATAGTAAAGGTTCATTTAAAATAAAATAACAAGGAGTTAAATATCCAAATTTTGTTTAAATAAAAGGTTTTACCATTTTAATTAAAACATCAAACTTATTAAATTGTTTTAAATAAGTTTCTAGTATTTTATATTCTCAAATAAAAACCTACTAAAGTGTTTTAGCTTTATTTTAGATTTTAAAATAAATATCTCAATAAAACAAATCTTATTTGATTTAATAATGAAAGTCTATTATATTTAATTAATAATGGACCCTAAAATAAAGTGTTATTTTGTTTTAAAAATATTTAGGCTTCAAAAGAGGTTTAAATGAAACAAAACCCTATTTGATTAATAAACCTTGGTCTATTTATTTAATTATTAATGGACCCTATAGCAAAAATGTTATTTTTGTTTTAAACAAGTTTCCAAGTATTCTTTATTAAACCTACTGATTTGGTTTTGGAAATATTTGGATTTAAAATGGAGATTTTATTAAATGAACCAAACCCTATTTTATTAATAAACCATGGTCCATTTTATTTAATTAATAAATGGAACCTAAAAAGATTTAAAATATTATTTGGTTTTTGGAAGTTGGTTTATGCTACTAAACAGAACCAAAAACTCATTACAAGTTTGAATTGTTTGAATGGTTTGCATTGTTGATTGAATCATTTGTTTGAATATCAAATCAGAAAATAGAAATAGAAAAGAATAAAACAAACAGGCAGAAAAAAAAATATGGAAAAGGACAGACCCAACTGAGCCAGCCCAATAGGCCCAGCAACAGCTCAGCTTCTTTCCCCGAAGAAAACGTTTGGCACCAATTTTTCTTACCATAGAACCAATCACTGGTGGACCTTCCCCCTCGTTTCTTTTCCCACTGACCAGTGGACCCCTTTCCATTGTTCTCCTTCCCCACCCCGCGACCGGTTCTTCCTCCTCTCGTCGCCGTTGCCAGATTTGAATCGCGGCATCAATACGCCTTAACGCAGCCACCTTAACTCGCAGTGATCAAGCTCGATAAAACGCCAGCACGTCCTCTCTCGTTCCCCTCTGCCTCCTTCCCCAAGCACGCCCCCAGGCTGCCGTATTTCGTCAGCCACTCTCTCTGACTCCGACGACCCTTCTCGCCAATTCCGGCCAACACACGCCCCCTTCCGCCTCCCTGAGCACACGAGCACGCTCACCATACCCTGGTGCATCCTTCTGTGTCAATCACTCGACCGCGGGCGCCCCAGAGCTTTGGCTTGGACTAGCTCTGACAGCGCCGCCGCTTGTTTCTTCTCCGACGACGACCCCCAGGTAGAAACCGACCGCCCCTCTGCTTATCGATCATGCTAACATCTTCGCCTTGGTCTTGCGCACCTAATCATGCCCTCCGTTTGGCTTCTCGTGATCGATAGCGTCGCCTCCGACCACAACCAGGACCACCTGACGTAGTTCGCAACTCCGACGAGGAATTACTGCAACCCTAGTGCGCCCCTTGACCAACCACGAGTACCTTGAGCTTCGCCGTGTCCTCCTGAGCCTGGTGATCATCTTCTTACCCTTTCTTGCTTCCTGCCTCGCCAGCGCCACCGCCAACTGGTCGCTCCGCCGCTCGCCGTCGACATTCGCCGCCAGTTCCTGGCAAGCATCTCGTAGCCATCCGATCTTGATCTGACGATTAGGATAGAACAAGAGTGAAGGGGTAAGTAGCACCTCTAGACCGTGCGATGCAACTAAAATCTAACGGCCCATATCTGTCGATCCACGCGAACCGTTTTCAGCGAATAAGAACGTGCCGCGTGTCACTGGATGAATTAGAATAGAGTTTGAAATCAGATTTAAATGCCATTTTCAAACCCTTATAACTTTTGATCCACACGTCCAAATTTGGAAAATTTTATATCCATGGATTCAGGAGAACAAGCCCTAGCCAACTGTGGAATTAGTTTAGCAAATAGTATCTGTTTGTTTGCTCATTTTTGCAGATTCATTTGTATGCTTGTTTAGAGTATAAAAATTGTTTAAAATTGAATTTAAGGATAAAACCTTTGCAAATGGGATTGTTGTGACCTTACTGACCCTAGGAACCAACCCTTGGTGTTAATAATGATTTTGGAAAGATTTAGGTTGGATTACTTGACTTAGTCATTTTCTAGCCAAATAAAAAGAATGGTTTTTGTTATAAAAATGTTTATGGAAAGAAAACTTTAAGGAAATAGTTTGGACCAAACCTACTGACCCAAAAACACCAAGCTTTGCAATAGCAACTCATTTGGTGAACAACTTAAGAGTTTTTGCCTTAATAAAAACATTTTTCACCACATGAAATGATGAATGGATTTAAAAATAGTTTTTGGACAAAACCCTCTTGCTAATGACTTTGCCACTTTGGTAAATGACCAATTTGGATCTTACAAAGTTTAGAAACCCCATGGAGACCCCTTTGCAAAATAAAACTATCTTGAGCATGCTCCCATGCATGAATTGGTTTCCATTGTCTTGTGTGTGTGAATTTGTTTGAGTGGTTATTGGTTTGGAATGTAAATTGAATTGGTGTTTGCTTGATTGACTTGTAGTGAAGTGTGAGACTAGCAAGATCAAGGAGTGAACTACCATTCCCTTCCAAAAAGGCAAGTGATGCTTCATACTTTCTATCCTATTACTTTCACTATGCATTAGTGATTTTGCTAAGTAAAACTTGCATAAATTTTGCTAAGTATAGACTTTGCTATAGTAAAACCTAGTAGATGAATCCTTAGTAGGATTTTCCTAAGCTAAGATTTCTATTACTATCAAGCTTAGCCTAGATAATAGAAAACATGGGTGGAAAATATATTCACACTATGGAAAAATCTCTAAGTCTAAAGACTTATGTTTTTGTTTAATAAAACAACTAAGTTAATGAATCCCCTGGGTGGAATGGGCTTGCTTGGTGGAGATTGGTTGAGTGGTTCACAATGCCATGGACTTGGATTGTGTATCTCACTTGTGGTATGCCACCCAGGAAACAAAGAGATTTGAGATGTCAAATGTTGAGAAGCTTCAAGTGCAACCACTTGGCAATATGGGCTCTGCCATGATCATATAGGTTGCAAGAACTTAGCCATATGGACAGTGGGTGGTAGTGTTTGATAGGTTGGAGCGCGTCCATTTTGGTCTAAGGGAAGGCTTCTGAAAGATTTTGTCTTGGGAAACCAAGTCTTGTGGGTAAAGTGCACCACCTCTGCAGAGTGTAAAATCTAAGTACTTAGCCATGTCCCTGGTAAAGGACAATTTGAGCATCAAGACATGGAAGCAATCAAGAATCTCATCATTCAAATTTCTAAATTAAAACTTGTGGATTGAACAAGGGTTGTTTGAATTCTTCAATCATTGATGGAGAGATGGCTTGGTACAAGGATCTTGAAATCTTTGATTGAGAAAAATGATTTTTTTCAAAATGATAAGAAAAATCTATTTTGAGCAATGCAAGCCTCAACTCCACTTAGCCAAATGCATATAGATGATAGACTCCACTATACTACCATAGTATCACTTGCCAATACAATTCAAATGTATTGACCCTTGTGGCTGTAACTTGTATGTTGCAGGTTTGATTGTTTTTAGTGAAGATTGATTGATTAGGATTACAAAGTCTACAACCAACATCTGCCTGTGGCACTTTGAAGACGAAGGACCCATGCTTATAGTTATTCCGCTGCAATGTAATGTAATAGCCAAATGAGCTGTGTAATATGTAATAAAATTATGTTATTCCTGGTTATAAAGTTATATTATGACCTTTGTTTCTTCACATCTTAACTGTGGATGCTAGCTATTGATCCAGGGACTAGCATTGTAAACACAGGGGGCTCTATCTTATTAAAGATTGATCCCTCCTATTGTAAACACAGGGACTAGCATAGCATCCACAGTTAAGATGTAATATCAAGATACAAAGGTCATATCATAACTTTATAACCAGGAATAACATAATTTTTATTACATCATATATAGCTCATTTGGCTATTACATTACATTGCAGAGGAATAACTATAGTCATGGGGTCCTTCATCTTCAAAGTGCCACAGGCAGATGTTGGTTGTAGACTTTGTAATCCTAATCAATCAATCTTCACTAAAATCAATCAAACCTGCAACATTACAAGTTACAGCCACAAGGGTCAATACATTTGAATTGTATTGGCAAGTTTCACTACTATGTGGAATATAAGTGGATATGCATATTTGGCTAAGTAGAGTTTTAGGCTCTTTGCATAAAGCAAAATTTATCCTATCTTTTCAAAATGGTTTTGGTCCTTTGTCAAATCTCTTTTTCCAAGTTCCTTGAACTCCTTGGTAGAAACTCAAGTGTTCAAGTCCTTGTCAAAATTCCCTTGAGCTACTTGGTAACCCCAAGTGCAACAAGTTTTATCAAAATCTCATGAGTTCCTTGGTAACCCCAAGTGTTCATGTTTTCAACAAAATCTCTTGAGTTCCTTGGTAACCCCAAGTACATCAAGTTTTGTCAAAGTCTCTTGAGCTCCTTGGTAACCCCAAGTGCATCAAGTCTTTAAAAGTTTTTCATTTAGAAATTAGAATGTCGAGATCTCCCATAGTTCAAACTTTAGTTGCTCAGTATTGTCCATAACCGGGGACACGACTAAGTACTTAGATTTTATTATCTTCTGCAGAAGTTGTACACTTTACCCACATGTCACAATCCCATCCTTTTGCCACCAGTGGCCTACTAGATTAGCACTCACCAAGATGGAGAACTGGCAGATTGAGAATGTGAAGAAGTCTTTCCAAAGGGTCCTCCCATACACCATTGCTAGCTTGCCTTCAGCACCCATGAAGCATTCCAGATTCCCATGTCCAGTTAACTGAAGACAGTGCATGGGTCTTCCCAATGTAGTTGACTAAGCCAGAGCCATAATAGCATGTGGTTGCACACGAAAGCCACAATTGAAGAAACATGTTCAATCTCTAAGTTTCCTAGGTGGTTTTCTTTTGGAGCACAACACAAAGTGATTCCCATAGACATGGTTCCTTTTGTTGCCACCTTCTCCAAAACTTAAAGTATCCTCCACCTAGGTGGTTCATTGAGTCCTTGTTTTATTATGTAAAACACAAGTCCTTTTCTCAACCTTTGTAAAATCTCAACATGTATCTCTTTTCAAAATATAGCATGGCTAAGCATGTAACAACTACATATTTTCACTAAGGAGTGTATAGGGAATCCTATTAGGATTTAGCATAGCATAAGTATAAAATTGTTTTCATGCATGTTTTCAAAATCCACTAAGTATAAGAAAATAGTAGGACTTTAGATGATAGTGTAACTTGCATTTTTGGTAGGGAATGGTGGTTCACTCCTTGATCTTGCTAGTCTCACACTTTGATAATTTTCACTACAATCAATCAAGCAAACACCAAATCAACTAGCATTCCAAATAATCCATCAAACAACATTTCACACACATAAAACAATGGGACCTAAGTCATGTATGTAAGCATGCAAGAGATGGTCCTATTTGCAAAGATGGTCTCCACTAGGTTCCTAAACTTGGTAAGGTCCAAAGTGGTCATTTTTCCATAGTGTCAAAGTCATTTGCAAAAGGGTTTTGGTCTATGAACCATTTTTAAAATTAATCATCATTTTATGTGGTGAGAAATATTTTTATCAAAACAAAACTTTATGTTTTTCACCAAATGAGTTGCTATTGCAAAACTTGGTGTTTTGGGTCAGTAGGTTTGGTCTAAAGCATTTTCCCAAAGTTTTCTTTACAAAAACATTTTCATAACAAAATTTATTATTTTTATTTGGCTAGAATGGACCAAATCAATTAATCTATCCTAAATTTCACCAAATTCATTTTTAACTCCATGGGTTGGTTCCTAGGGTCAGTGAGTTTACAACAAACCATTTTGCAAAGGTTTTAAACCAAACATCATTTTTAAACAATTTTTCTAATCTAAACAAGCACACAAAAGAATCTGCAAAAACAAGCAAACTAACAGCTACTATTTACTAAACCAAAGGCATGGTTGGCTAGGTCTTGCTCTCCTGAATCCAACGACATAAAATTTGTAATTTTTGGACGTGCGAATCCAAAGTTACAAGGGTTTGAAAATTGAATCTATAACAGATTCAAATCTGTTTTTAAAACAAAACATGGCCACGCGTCACGCTCTGGTTGGGTGGTACCGGTTCGGCCGGATCACGCGCTGTAGCCATTGGATCCAATCAGATCGTGCGGCACAGGACTCATACCCCTTCGCGGTTAAATGATCTAATCCTGCTCGCTCAATCTAGATCCTACGGTACTGATTCGCTTGACCAATAGTGAGCGGCGCCGACGGCGGCTAGCGGCGGCGCACGGCCAGGCGGTGGCGCTACGGCGGTTACAGGAAGCGGAGAGGGGAGGGAAAGTGCTCACCAGAATCGCGAGGACGAGGTGGTGCTCGGCGTGTGGTCGACGTGGCAAGGGGCGCACGGGGTCAGGTGGAATCTCTCGCCGGAGTTGGGAACGGCGTCGGATGGCTCTGTCCGTGGTCGAAGACGAGGCTTCTGGTCACGAAAAGACAAACAGAGGTCAGGGTTAGTTGCGCAAGACCGAGGCGAGTGAGGGAGCGTGAACGAGGAGGCTCGGGGCGGTCAGCGTTTACCAGGGGAGGTCGTCGGAGAGGTTGCAGACGGCGGTGTCGTTCAGAGCTTGTCGTAGCCGGTGCTCTGGGGCGCCCGCGGTCGAACGAAAGGTACTGGGAGATGCGTCTGGGAGTGGGGAATCTGCTAGCGTGCTCAGGGAGGCAAGGGGCGGCGATACTTGGCCGGAATCGACACCGAACCTCGTCGGAGACGGCGGCGGTGCAGAAGAGATTGGGCGACAGCCTAGGGGCAGAGAGGAGGAGTGGTCTGGGGGAAAATGTCGAGGAGGTAGAGGTACTTAAGAATGCGCGGTCGCAGGAGCGATTAACTGCCGCGTTAACGCCAATTGATGCTCGCAAATTTCGCCAGAAACGGTCGAAGAGAGGGGGCGCTGTCACCGCGGGTGAGGACGATGAACAGGAGGGGGTGGGGTCTACCTGGCAGTGAGAGAGAGAGAGAGGAGATTGGGTCCACTGGTCAGCTTCTGTGCGGGTCAGATAATGAGTGCGAATCGTTTTTCTCCGGGGAGGGAAACTGGGCTGGTTGCTGGGCCTTGTTGGGCTGGGTTCTTTGCACTATTTTTTTTCTGTCTGAAACTTATTTTTCTGAATCTAATTTCTGTTTTGAATTTCAAACTATCAAACAACATTCAAATTGATTCAAACAATCACCAAACTTCACCATTTTGAACTTGGTTCTGTTTAGTAACATAATCCAAAAATTCCAAAATAAAATAATAATTTTATTCATTTTAGGATCCATTCATTAATTAAATAAAATGGACCTTTAGTTATTTAATTAAATAGGGTTTGATTTATTTAATAAAATCTTCATCTGAAATCCAAATATTTTCAAAACCAAATCAGTAGGTTTTATTTGGAAATATAAGATATTTGGAAAACTTGTTTAAAACAAAATAACCTTTTATTTTGGGGTCCATTATTAATTAAATACAATAGACCTTCATTATAAAATCAACTAGGATTTATTTTATTTAAAAATATTTATTTTGAAACCTAAAATAAAGCCAAAGCACAATTTAATAAGTTTTTGATGTTTTAATTAAAATGGCAAAACCTTTTATTTATATAAAATTGGATATTAAATCCCTATTAATTTATTTAAATAACCTTTGCTATTTTTATTCAAAACAAAATGTTTTAATTCAAAAGTTTGGCCAAGGTTTAATTTGGCTTTATAAAATAATCTTTTTTTTATGAATCCACCTTTTCTTTTGAAAACCAAATCTTTTATTTAAAAGATCCAAAATAGCAATTCCAAAACATTTTAATTTCCTTTAATAAATGTTTATCTTTTTAAATCCCTTTAGGATTTTATTTAATTCAAATGGGTTTGAAGTTCCAATTGAATTCATAAAGTTTCTTCTGGCCCTGAAAATCAAACAAAGTTTTATTTTATTCATTTATTTTCACATTACAAGATTGGGAAAATCTTGGGATGTGACAACATCCAATGTCCATGATCAGGAAACCTTTATCATCTTGTTAATCAACGAGCTAGTTTATAAGAGAGGCATAACTAGGAACTTTCTGTTTGTTTATTAAACACAAATGTATTAACGTTTCCATATTAATACAATTATAGCATGAAAAATAAACATTTATCATAAACAAGGAATACGATAATAACCACTTTATTATTGCCTCTCGGGCATATTTCCTTCAGTTAGGGATCGTCGAAGGATGAGGTGGTGTTCTTCTTCTTCTTTAGATCTGACCACCTGTCTTCTGGGACTATTTGTGGTGGTTCTATTTGTATTTCGTCCCCCTTTGCTTCACGAAAGTTGCTTGTGTTGATATAATAGAGGAAAAGGAAGGTAGTACGGGCAGGCCATACAGGCGGACTTCGACCGTACCAGTGGTTGTTAGGGGCTCTAGACGCCTCTAATGAAAGGGTCTTCAATTTGGGATTTGTTCAATCAAGTGTAATTAGTCAATAATGCTCTTAGATCTTCCAAAAGTGTTCAATACCTGAAAACCAATACAAGAAGACAAGGTTTCGCTAATTTGCGATGTTAACATTAGTTGAAAGAACAAAACCAACGGAACCCGGTGAAAACCAATGAAAAATCATCGATAAAAAGTGTCAATATTTGGAGCTATTTCCTAAGCTTAGCTGTTATTCGCCCTCGAGTGACAAAGCTATAAATAATAATAGCGAGAAATAAATTCAAGCAAGGAAACTCACAAGTTCAAGGTTGTATCATATTCCATCGTCACAAATCCTGCAACCTTAAACACGACTATCGTATATATAAACAATTGCACTTAAGTTCGCTTCCAAACCGTATATAAATCTCTAGCTAATAATTCTTAAACTCAAAAGAAACGGCCAAAAATTTGGTTAGGCTTGCAAATCAATTCTTTTAGTGCCCCTCTTTATGAGAGTAAAGTCATTTGAAGCAAGGATGCTTTAGTAAAATTAGGGGTGCAAAAATAAGGATAAACTCATAGCTTTTCATAAACACCCACTTGAAAATTCGTCGCTTTCCAACACCCCATCCTTTCCTTGTTTTTCAAGAAATTTAATCTTTTAAGTGGTGAGGTGATGCCAAGACTTTGATAAATATCAAAAAAATTCATCTCATATCTTCATGGTAGTTCATTTTGCTCAAGTACCGGGCTCACGGAATTAAAATTGTGCACACCGCAGCAACGCTACAAATGTCTAGCCAACTCTTAGCCGAAATCTGATATGAACTCAAGATCGTTCGTAGGCCATAGGAGTTGTTAGTTCCATGAAGTTTGGGTACTCTCATAAATATCTTCAATAAAAGTATTCCTTTTCAACTAAGCAAGACAACTTTGGCATCTCCCTCAACCATCGCAAACTATCCATTCCTTCAAACAATAATTTCAAAAGGTGTTATCAAGTCAAACCGTTAAGATGCAGGGTTGAGTGCTACTAAGGTTAAGCCCTTAAGACAAAAACATGGCACCAAAGTTGTCAAGAAGACACTTTCTCTTGTTCTCAAAAGGTTGGAATATAATCCAATGCGGTTGTTTTTCTAACTTAGAATAATTGTCATAAGTCGAAGGCAAAGTAGTGACATTAGCCTTGAGAGTAGATCTTAAAAGTTAACGAGCTAAGCGTGGAGTGAAACTAAAGTGCAACCGAACAAACATAGTATGTTCATGAATAAACTTACATAAGGATGGGAAATAGGAATGTGGTACCTCCTCTTGCTTTCTCATCTTTCACTTGAGTCAACTCCTCACATTCTTCTCTATAGCTAAGTCACTTGAAGTGAATAACCTGCAAGAAATCAAAAAGAGAGCCGAGAGAACTTTAAACAAAACAAGATAAATGCTAATATAATTTTTTGTGTTTTCTTTTATCAATGCAAACTGAAAGTAAACATGCAACTGGAAGAAAAAACAAGGAAAACAAAAGAAGAAAACAAAAATATGATACAAAAGGTGGGGAGGAGTTCAACCTCCCCAAGCTTAGACTCTTGGTCTATCTTGGATCAATTATCGTGGCCATCATTGGGCGACGGCTGCTGGTATGGCTGGTACGGGTAGTGGTTCGAGAACTCGGCCATGAAATTGGTGAAGTCCTGGGGTGAGAGTGACGACATTGGCATTCACATCATGCAACATGTTCTCCACATTGTTGATGCGATGCACGACCTGGTCAAAGTCACTTCTTGGGACATAGTCGAATCCCGGCTGAGGTGGAAGCATGTTGTCCTGCTGGTGGTACTGGGAAATGGTTATGGATGATGATGTTGCTAACCATAGTCATCCTAGCCCCTGGTGTTCCAGCCTTTCTCATCCTCCTCTTGATGTTGTTGGCTGCCTCCCACGTTCTTCCAAGAAGGGTTCCCTACCGGGGGCACATTCCTCCCCGAGGAAATCATTGCTTGCTGGAATTGCTCTTCATTGAGGACCCAACTATGTTTTCCTAGCAAACCAAAAGCTTTAGCAAATGGAAGCAACGTTTGGTGAATGTCACCATTAGGCTCAAAATAAAATTGATAAGAACGAAGGGAGCGTCAAGGCCTATAGATCCCATGCATTTGGTGCTCCCTATATGAGAATCATCCAAAAGCTTACTACCAGCCACAACTCTCTCACGAGGCATGACAAGCCCACTTGTGTAGGCAATCTGAGTGATCAAACCATTAGAACGGATGTCACCTGAGTGAGTCGACCTTTAGCGACGAATGTGTTGGATGAGCAAAGCACCCAAGTTTACCTTAATCTCCATCTCAGGATGGAGAGCCATATAAATGAAACTTATCTCGGGGCCTGCCATTGCCCCGGTATCTCCCTTTTCGAAGATAAAATTCTCCAAGAAGGTGGTGAAGTAGCGGATAGTGGGATTCTGGATGGTGGCACTCTTTTTCCGCAAATAATCAGTGTTACTGAAAACAGAAGTCTTCTCCCAAGCATACATTGCCTCTACGAGTACTTCTTCAGTGGTATCGAGCTCTCCCTCATAGGAGAACCCGAAGCAATCATAAAATTGATAGAAAGTGAAGCTGCAAGATTTCCCATTGAACATGAAACTTCCAGTTCAATGGCATTCTTGGGACTCGAGGTCATTGTGGAAAGATGAGAATTCATGCGTGTCGTGCTTATAGGTGTCGATGGATAGAAGGGCAAAAGGGACCATGCCGGTGTTATCGGTCATTGTGTCGAAGTCCTCCCCTAGACCCTGGTGAGAGAGGAACTCATGACACACCTGATGATGGCAAGTGCATAGATCGTTTGCATAGGTCATTGTAGCTAGTCTAATAACTCTTGAAATAAATACTAAAATAGAAATGCTAAAATAAAGTTCTAAGTAACAAGATAAAATGTGATTGTTGTGTAAAAAGGTGTTTTTGGGTTTTTGGTATAAGATAACAATAAGTAAACTAAAGTAAAACAAACTAAATATAGAAAAATAAGTATCGCATATGTAAAAGAGATTTGAAACTGCAATGGGGAAAAGCAATCTCAGGGAGTAGCGGATACACCTCTAGCATTTATAAAAGGTCTAAGGTAAAGATTATTATCATGAACATTCTCAACTATGTATGTGTGGGAGAAACTCCATATTTGGACAAATAGGCATCAACCACTGCTCACATCATCCTCATAACCATAACAGACAACAATCAACATCAATTGAATTACCGTGCTATTAAGGGACTTGATCCCATAGGACGTATCCCATGGCATGGATAGTGTTTTGTGAGTTTCCTCGATTCCCAAGTTGATATGTAAGGAGTGCCAACATCTTTATAGTCACTGTAAGTGCTAACACACCTCTGTGTACCAACAAGTAGTTCCCTCCACCAAGTCCCCACAAGAGGCAAATATTGGGAGGTCGACTTCTCCCAACATCAAGATGAAGACAATCTAACACATGGTCACAGCGATGAATATCATAATAAACTTTATCTTATTTCAGTCTCATGCTAGGGTTTCTCCATCTCCCCAAGAACTAATGAACTACTCAGACATGGAGGCAATCAACATCATGGCAAAGACAATTGAATCTATGATAGACGAATAGTACTAGTATAAATCCACAACGAGTACGGAAATTACAACTAGATCTAGACAAGATGTAGATGGGATGGATGGAGATGGTGGTGATGCAGCGGTTGATGACGAAGATCGATGCATTAGCCTCTTGGATCTGCGTAGGGAGAATATGGATCCCCGGTGGATGAGTTCCCCCTCCAGATGCCTTCCTGATACGTTGGAAACGTATCTATAATTTTTGATGCTCCATGCTTGTTTAGTATCTATAATTCCTGATGTTTACATATTTTCTGGTACTAACCTATTAACAAGTTTCAATAGTGTCAGATGCCTGTTTTTTGCTGTTTTTGGTTTCAGAAAAGTTAGTAAAGAAATATTCTCAGAATTGGACGGGACAAAGGACAAAGTCAATTACTTTCCGTGGGGAACAAGAAGTCCAGAGGAGAGTCGGAGGGGCCAGCCAGGGGGGCCAGACCGACCCCACGCGCGGGTGGGCCCAGCCCCGCGCCTGGCTAGGGTGGGCCCAACCCCGCGCCTGGCTAGGGTTTGGTGGCCCTGGCCACCTCCTCGGTCTCCCCCTTCGCCTATAAGAATCCCCCGATGCAGAAACCCTGAGTAGCCGATCAAATATCCACGAAAGCGTCTATAGCCGCTGCCGCCATCGTCCCTAGATCGGGAGGGATGTGAAGTTCTTTTCAGCACCCTACCGGAGGGGAGATCATCCCGGAGGCCTTCTCTCCGGTATGATGCATGTGTAGTTCCACCTAGGACTATGGGTCCATGTAGTAGCTAGATGGTTATATCTCCTCCTTTGTGCTTTCATGTATAGATCTTGTGAGCTCCGTTCATGATCAAGATCTAATCTATTTGTAATCATGCATGTTGTGTTTACGTGGATCCGATGGATATTGAGATTATTATGCTGGTTTGATTAATGGTTTTGTCTTTATGATTCTATCATGTCTGTGTTGTTTATGATCTTGCATGCTCTCCGTTGTTAGTAGCTATCTTGGCCAAGTAGTTGCTAGTGACTCCAAGAGGGGGTATTTATGCTTGATAGTGGGTTCATGCCTCTAGTTTCCAAGGGAAGTGAGAATAATCTCTTCGGTTGTAGATGTGTTGTTGCCACTAGGGAGAAAACAACGGTCTCTTGTTCATGGAACATGTGGACTATTTACCTTACACACTTTGCTCAAAGCAGTTGTCTGTTGCTTGCAACTTAATACTGGAGGGGGTTCGGATGATAACCTGAAGGTGGACTTCTAGTCATAGATGCAGTTGGATGGCGGTCTATGTTCTTGTTGTATTGCCCAATCAACCTCATAGGATCTTTCTGACTAGTAATTGCATTGTTATGCCTTGCTCAGTTCCTGTCAATTGCCCTGCTGTAATTTGTTTACCCTTCATGCCATGTTGTTTATCTAAGGAGAGCACCTCTAGTGAACTATGGACCCCGGTCCAATCTTTACCATTGATACATCTTCCACTATTACTTGTTTACTTGCTGCAAACGATTACCTTCCACACCATACATTTAATCCTTTGTTACAGAAAACCGGTGAGCTTGACAACCTCACTGTTCGTTGGGGGCAAAGTCTTGAGTTTGTGTTGTGCAGGTCTTCGCGTTGCTTACAACACCCGTGTGATGTTTCCTTCCTCCTTCTAGTTCGATAACCTCAGTCTCAACTGAGGGAAAACTTGCTGCTTCACACCTTGCTCTTGGGGGTCCCAACAGGCTGTGCGTAGACAGTCGTCAAGATTTTCTGGCGCCGTTGCCGGGTAGGCTAAGGACGTCTTCACAAGGGGAGTCCTTCACTTCCTTTCTCTTTACTTTATTTTTAGTTTGCTTTGTTTCTTTTGCTTGGTTTTGTTTGCCTCTTTCCAAAAAACCCAAAAAAAAATAGTCTAGTCTAGTTTGGTTTGCTTTCTTTATTCAAAAACACAAAAAAAAACAGATCCTGCTCTAGCTGCTGTTGTTTTTGGCTTGCCCACCTTTGCCAAAATGAACTCCGCTGATAACACCAAGTTGTGTGACTTCACTAGCACCAACAACAATGATTTCCTTAGCACTCCTATTGCTCCACCTGCTCCCGATGCTACCTTTTATGAAATTAAGCCTGCTTTGTTGAATCTTGTGATGAGAGAGCAATTTTCTGGTGTCGGTTCTGATGATCCTGATGCCCATCTTAATAGCTTTGTTGAAATTTGTGAGATGCATAAGTATAAGGATGTAGATGGAGATATTATTAAGCTCAAGCTTTTTCCTTTCTCCTTGAGGGTAAAAGCTAAAGAATGGTTGCTTTCTTTGCCCGAAAATAGTTGATTCTTGGACTAAGTGCAAAGATGATTTTATTGGAAAGTACTATCCTCCTGCTAAGATTATATCTATAATAAGTGACATTATGAAATTTAAACAACTTGATAGTGAACATGTTGCTCCAGCTTGGGAAAGAATGAAATCTTTGGTTAAGAATTGCCCTACTCATGGACTCACTGCTTGGATGATTATCCAGACTTTTTATGCAGGTTTGAACTTCTCCTCAAGAAATCTGTTGGATTCAGCTGCTGGAGGTACTTTTATGGGCCTCACCTTGGGTGCTGCAACAAGGCTCCTTGATAATATGATGGTTAAATACTCTGAATCGCATGTTGAGAGGGCTCCACATGGTAAGAATGTAAATTCTGTTGAGGAAACCTCCTCTTTGAGTGAAAATATTGATGTTATTATGGCTATGCTTGTTAATGGGAAAGCTCCTCTAGATCCTAATAGTGTTCCCTTAGCCTCTTTTGGTTGCTCAAGAAGAGCAAGTTGATTTGAACTTCATTAGAAACAACAATTTCAACAACAATGCCTATAGGAATAATTTTGGTAGCAACAACAATTATAGGCCTTATCCTCCTAATAATGGTAATTCCTTTGGAAGCTCTTACAATAATTCTAGAAGTTCCCCCTCTAAACTTGAAGTCATGCTCAAGGACTTTATTAGTAAACAAACCACTTTCAATAAGACTATAGAGGAAAAGCTTTTAACTGTTGAGAAAAATATATCCTCTTTGTCTAAAGCTCAGTCTTCCTTGGTTAATAAAATGGCTGCTAAATCTGAAACTATTGAAAATACTTTTGCTACTGCTCATGCCATACAAGTTACTATTGATGAAAATGTTAGGCCGTTAGCTCAACTTCATGCTAGGTGGTAAAGGGAAGCTGAAATTGATAGAAACAATAGTGTGTGCACCATCACCACTAAACCACAAGTAGTCCCTATTTCTCCTCCTACTATGCCTAAGCCTATTGAGCCTACTACTAGTGATGCTAAGTTTGACTTTGATATTGATGGTTGCAATATTTCTAAAGTGATTATGTTCCTACAAAAGCTTGCTAGAAGTCCTGATGCTAGTGATATGCATGTTGCTTTCACTAAACACATTACAGATGCTCTTGTTAAGATTAATGAAGAGAAGCTAAAACACAAAGCTTCTATTCCTAGGAAAGTAGAAGATAGTTGGGAACCCATTATTAATATGCAAGTGAATGACTTTGATCACAAAGCTTCATGTGATCTTGGTTCTAGTGTCTCTATTATGCCTAGGAAGATTTATGAAATGCTTGATTTGCCACCGTTGGAAGATTGTTATTTAGATGTCCCACTCAATAATAATGCTAAGAAGAAACTCATGGGGAGTATTAATGATGTTCTCATTATGGTTAACAATGCTTACGTCCCTGTGGATTTCTATGTTTTGGATGTTGAATACAATGCTTCTTCATTTGAAAGTACTTGATTCTTGTTACTTCTTGTGCCTAACTTAAAGGCGTTAAAGAAAAGTACTTGTTGGGAGATAACCCAAGAGTTTCCTTGAGTCTTGGAAGTTATTACTTCAGTAATGACCTCTCCTTATCCTTTTTGTTTGCTTTTTGTGCCAAGAATGACCTCTAATGAGAGAGAAGTAAGATTTGGGGAGTTGCTGTCCCGAAACATATTTCTGTCCTCCACCAACAAAATTTGGGAGGAGGCTCTATAACTTCGGATTGAGCTCAAAATTTATGAATAAATCTCGCAGTATGTTAGATAACTTTCGTTAGTTCAAAACTTTTTGATTTTAGCAACAGAAGATGTTCGAAAAAATCGGTTTCTACCTGCTGGTATGTTTTGACAGATTTCTGCCATTATTTGCATTTGCTTCTTATTGATTCCTTTTTTAGTTCTCTTCAGGTAAATTAGGCTTTTTTGGAGGAGTTACTACAGTAGCTTGTGTTTTTAGTGAAATGCCTTGCTATTCCAAAGCTTTGGCAGTGGTCTAATATCTTTTGAATACACTATTGTTGCTAATGAAGATTGTGTGAAGTTTTGTATGAAGGAAAATTTTCAGGTGTAGAGGGAGAATGATGCAATGAGATGAAGAATGGACAAAAGCTAAAGCTTGGGGATGCCACCATGGTGTCACCCCAAGAAATATCCAAGAGTTACAAGCGTCAAAGCTTGGGGATGCCCAAGGCATCCCCTTCTTCATCAATAAAAAGCTCAGGTCTGTCCAAACACTTCATTTTTATTGTTTTATGCATAGTTGTGTTGTTCTTGGAGCGTCTTAGTTTTCGTTTGCTTTGCTTAGGTTGTTTAGTTTGCTTGAATAAAGTAGTTTGGACCCCCGTTCTCGCTGTGTTGTTTTGCAAATAAGTTTGGTGTTGGAAAGGAGTAGTAAGTTCTTGCTTGAAGTGCAAAAGGAGCTTGCATTGACTGTGACTTAGACTTTAGCATGACATGCTAGGTGTTGTTTTGACCTTATGCTTAGTGATTATTGTTGTAGCATGTCTTGCTCCAAACAATTGGGATTGCTTAGTGTGCCTTGAAGAAATTATGCATTGTTTTAGCATGCAAAAGCTTAGTATTATGGTATTCTCCTTTGATGTTTTGCTTGGGTTGACTTGGCACATGCTCACACCATTTTATGACTATGACAAGTCACCATTAGCCTCTATGATCATTTAGTCCTTGACTGGTAGTACCACTCTTTGCTTTGATTAGTATGCTTTGTTGCACTGCATGATTTTTTCCATTATTGCTTTGTTAATTGGTTGCTCCCAGTCTTTTGCTAGCCTCCACTTGTATGAGTAAGTTCTACTCATGCTTCCAAATCCCAAGAAACCAAGTTATTCCAAAGTGTCCACTATAAACTCCTATGCATGGTGTGTTACACCATTCCAAGTATATTCTTGTTTTCAACTATCTTCCAATTAAAAACTATTTTGTTATGTGAAACTTAGTGATTAAAGCCCTCATGAACTTGATGGCACACTTTATTCTTTGCCCCTAATAAACTTGAACCATTGTGACAACTTTGTTGTATATGCTTGCACTTATAAATTGGAATTAGCAGAACCGTGCTGTCATGGGGAACGTTTTCAACATTGCACTTGTACCTTGTTGTACTGAGTTGATATCATGTTCTTTTGTCTATGGATGTCACCGGTGTGAAATAAATAGGGGACTTGTATGTCCATGGAGTTTGTATCCTGTGTTAGAGAAACGCCTGGGCCGCTAGCCTAAGCCATGCCTAATCATGGTGGAAACTAGCAGCATCACCATAATGAGCTATCTATGAAGCATCCTAAATAAAAAACTATGCATATGGTAAATAAAAAGATTGTTGAGATGCTCATTGTCTGCTTGCCTTGTCATTTTGGTTATGGGAAAGCTCATGTACCATCTGCAAGGGGTACCCCGTTGGCGGTTCTCAATGATATGCAAATACTTACAGTGACAAGAACTTACCTGGACCCAAAGTTGAGTATGCATGAGGTGTGACCCTCGTATTCAAGGGACTTGAGATTGCCAGCTTATACTTCATCAAGCATATACTCCACCTTTTCCACTTTAATCTTAATCACTTCAAGATGCTTATGATAGGGGCAATGAGGGCTGAAAGCTAACAAGTACCATAATTTTTGGAAGATCTTTTTGAAACTTGTAATCCCTGCTTCCTTTACAAAAAGGCCTTTCTTTCACCATTATTGAGTCTCCACCTTCTACCTTTAGGCACCATTAAGAGAGCATAGTTGTCATTCTGTGTGCAGTGTTCCAAATCTTATTAATTGATGCATATTGTGTTATTACTTGTTCTTGTGATACTTGTTTCTAGTCACCCTTGTGAACTTTTTAGCTGTCCTATGCATTTAATTTCTACTCTATGAGGGACAAGCTGATTGCCACTATGCTATGTTTTCTGCATGTGAAACAAACAAACGTTTTTCAATGCATGTTATTCATGATCTTTGTTTGTAGCTTGTCATGTTGCATGCATAGTTACTATGTACTATTGTTAGAACTCCATCTTTCATGCACATGTTTAGAGTTCTTTGATACCAGCTTTCAATGCTTGCAAATGGTTGGATCTTTATTGTGAGGGTGCATGTCACCTCAAAAATTATTCTGTTTATCACTTACCTACTCGAGGACGAGCATGAGTTAAGATTGGGGATGTTGAGACGTTGGAAACGTATCTATAATTTTTGATGCTCCATGCTTCTTTAGTATCTACTTTGCTTTACTTGTCCACACTTTGAGGTGCTTTTTACATGTTTTCTGGTACTAACCTATTAACAAGTTGCAACAGTGCCAGATGCATGTTTTCTGCTGTTTTTTGTTCCAGATAAGTTAGTAAAGAAATATTCTTGGAATTGTACGGGACAAAGGACAAAGTCAATTACTTTCCGTGGGGAACAAGAAGTCCAGAGGAGAGCCGGAGGGGCCATCCAGAGGGGCCAGACCCACCCCAGGTGAGGGTGGGCCCAGCCCCGCGCCTGGCTAGGGTTTGGTGGCCCTGGACGCCGCCTCGGTCTCCCCCTTCTCCTATAAGAAGCCCCCGATGCAGAAAACCTGAGTGCCCGATCAAATATGCACGAAACCGTCCATAGCCGCCGCCACCATCGTCCCTAGATCGAGGGGGGTCTGAAGTTCTTCCCAGCACCCTGCCGGAGGGGAGATCATCCCGGAGGCCTTCTCTCCGGTATGATGTGTGAGTAGTTCCACCTTGGACTATGGGTCCATGTAGTACCTAGATGGTTGTATCTCCTCCTTTGTGCTTTCATGTATAGATCTTGTGAGCTCCGTTCATGATCAAGATCTAATCTATTTGTAATCTTGCATGTTGTGTTTGCGAGGATCCGATGGATATTGAGATTATTATGTTTGTTTGGTTCATGGTTTTGTCTTTATGATTCTATCATGTCTGTGTTGTTTGTGATCTTGCATGCTCTCCGTTGTTAGTAGCTATCTTGGCCAAGTAGTTGCTAGTGACTCCAAGAGGGGGTATTTATGCTCGATAGTGGGTTCATGCCTCTAGTTTCCAAGGGAAGTGACAATAATCTCTTCGGTTGTAGATGTGTTGTTGCCGCTAGGGAAAAAAGAACGGTCTCTTGTTCATGGAACATGTGGACTGTTTACCTTACACACTTTGCAAAGGAGTTGTCTGTTGCTTGCAACTTAATACTGGAGGGGGTTCGAATAATAACCTGAAGGCGTGGACTTCTAGTCATAGATGCAGTTGGATGGAGGTCTATGTATCTTGTTGTATTGCCCAATCAACCTCATAAGATCTTTCTTACTAGTAATTGCATTGTTATGCCTTGCTCAGTTCCTGTAAATCTCCCTGCTGTAACTTGTTTACCCTTCATGCCATGTTGTTTATCTAAGGAGAGCACCTCTAGTGAACTATGGACCCCGGTCCAATCTTTACCATTGATACATCTATCACTATTATTTGTTTACTTGCTGCAAACCATTACCTTCGACACCATACGTTTAATCCTTTGTTACAGCAAACCGGTGAGCTTGACAACCTCACTGTTCGTTGGGGCAAAGTCTTGAGTTTGTGTTGTGCAGGTCTTAGCGTTGCTTGCAACACCTGTGTGACGTTTCGTTCCTCCTTTTGGTTCGATAACCTCGGTCTCAACTGAGGGAAAACTTGCTACTTGCTGCTTCACACCTTGCTCTTGGGGTTCCCAACAGACTGTGCGTAGACAGTCGTCACTTCCAGAGGTGAGGTTTTTGTGATTTCTGAGTGTTCTGTATGTCGCCTCTCTGATCCAGTTGCACGGGGTGAAACTATTTGAGGAAGCGGTGTCGGTTCCAACTATACAGCGGGAACTATCCATCCGGAAAAGTTCCTCCCGTCGTATAGTGAATCGTTAAACCTTCCGTGTCCTCCAATTGCTTCGGGTTTTCTTCAGGTGTTATTGATATTTCCAAAATAAATGATTTAGGTTGTTTTTACTCCTTTTCACTCCAATACAACTGGTCCAAGAATTGTGTCCATCGTATCCTGATCCTGGTGAAAATAGACATAAAAGATGCGTGCGAACGACATAGAATACCAAGATCCTACAACTACAATGCAAAATAATAATATAAAACATGATGCAAATATGCACTCATCAACTTCCCCAAGCTTAGACTCTTGCTCGTACCGAGCAAGTTTGCAATAGGACTTTTAAACTTTAGATTAACACTCAAAACAATACGATACCAGTTCATAAAGTAACTATCCAGAATTCTATAGTTATATTATCTCAATTAAAACTAAGCGTAAGGTGGTGAACAGATGCCAATGACTACAACAACTATGCAAATTCACTTTGATTTAATTTATGATAAATTGTGTTTAGATTTAATCATATTACTATTTGAAATCCCACTCAAAACAACATCCCTCACGTTGCCTTAATGATTACACGAACCAAATCCACTACACCAAGTCCGATCATAACGAGAGATGATGTAGTTTCAAAGGAGAACAATCAATATGTTCATCATATCATCCATATGACTCATGCTTTACCTTTCAGTATCCTGTGTTCCGAGACCATGTTTGTACATGCTAGGCTCGTCAAGGTTAACCTTAGTATCCGCATGTGGAAATCTGGCTTGCACTGTTGTATGCACACGTAGAATCTCTCACACCCGATCATCATGTGATGCTTCAAAACGACGAGTCTTAGCAATAGTGCCTACTAAGGATGAACACTTATTACTTGATATTTAGTGAGAGAGATCATCTTATAGTGCTACTGTCGCGATATAAGCAATACAAGATGCATAAAAAAGATTAACATCACATGTAATTCAAAGCACACTCAAAAGGATTAACATCATATGTGATATGATATGGCCTTTCTTCTTGTGACTTTGATCTCCATCTTCAAAGAAACAACATGATCTCCATCATCACCAGCGTGACGTCAAGGTCAATGGCTCTGTTTCATGGTTGTCCTCCACCAGCAGCAACTAATACAACTAATTTGTTAAGTAGACACGCAGGTCTTATACAAAATTTAAAGACAACCATAAGGCTCCTGCCGGTTGCCAACTTAAAATAAGGATCATTGCATACATCAAATATAATCGCAATCTCATCATGGCCATATCACATCACAACACAAGCCCTGCAAAAATAAGTTAGACGCCTCTAATTTTCTTTGCATGTTTTACGTGGTTGGAGCTTTCGAATAAGAACTGTTCTAACTTACGAACATGAACCGCAACGTTGATACAAGTATTATCAAGTGCCCGTTGTAAATTAAATCTTCACTATGGTGGGAGAGACAGACACCCGCAAATTGTGCAATGCAAGTTGCACTTTGAGCGTGGAGCAAGTCTCATGTACGATAACATGTAAGGTTAGCCCGGGCCGCTTCATCCCACCATCCCGCAAGATGCAAAGTACACAAAAAGCAAGAGACAACAAAAGCATCAACGCCCAGAAATCCATTGTGTTCTACTCGTGTTGGGGATATGCTATATGGGTATCCTTATAGCGTGTCTCTTATCCGACTAACCCGGGTGGCTCATAGTCGGCAGCATGGCCTATGGCCTGCTGGGCGGCCCAGTTAGGTGGATCCAGAAGGGAGGCCCATGTCGGATAAAGGAAGGCTACGGTGGAGTCACCAGCGTACCCGGAGCCTTGGAGTGCAAGATACACAAGACTAGTAATAGACGGTGTAGGACTCTGTAACCTGTCCGGCTAGGACTTTTCCCTGTAACCCTAGGACCTGAAGACTATATAAGTCGGGCCTATGGGAGCATTTAGGGTATCGATTCAGACAACCTCGTACAGCGAACCTATATCTGTAACTCGGCGTATTGCCCTTATAGTGATTTATAGCAGGAGTAGGATGTAGGGTTTCGCGGCATAGTAAATCAAAATTTTCTACGGATGCGAACAGAGGGAAGCCAAGATCTAATCTAGGAGATGCAAACAACGAGAGAGATTGGATTAGATCTTCATACCCTTGAAGATTCGCATAGCGGAACGTTCGTCAGAACGTGGGTGATGTAGTCGTACTCGCTTCTCCTCCTCGCGATCCGATCCGATCTAGCACCACAAGTGGCGATGCCTCCGTGAGATGCACACGTGCGGCACCTCGACGTATCCTCCTTCCTTGGTCCAGCAAGTATGGTGGAGAGATGGGTTGGATCTACAACGCGACGGCGCGGTGCAATTGGTGGAGAATTTCTGCAGCAGGGCTTCGCCTACAAGCAGTCGGGAGGGAGAGAGGAGGGCAGCAGGGCGGCTAGGGTTGGAGGGGAAGGTGTGGGGGGTTGGTGAGCCCCCAGCCCTCTTTATATAGAGGGGTGGGCGCAGCCCTAGCCCCTCCCCCAAGCCAAGGCCGGCGGCCCCAAGGAGGAAGAGTGGGGGGCAAGGAAACACCCCCTTCTAGAAGCTCTATCTAGAGTTTAAACCTCTCTTGGCCGGCTGGGCCCTATGGGGCCTTGTGCCCCTGGCCCAATGCGGCCAGGGCACTCCCTCATAGGCCCATGCCCCCTCCCGGAAGGTGGGGCCACGTTGGTCCCCTTCTGGAAGGTTCTAGAAGCTTCCGGTACAATACCGATTAACCCGGAACAATTCCGAACTCCAAACACTGCACTGCCTTATATGAATCTTATTCTCCGGACCACTCCGGAACCTCTCGTGATGTCCCGGATCCCATCCGAGACTCCGAACAAAAACTCATAAACCAATTATCCAATCTATCCTAGCATCGAGACACGTTAAGTGTGTGACCCTGCGGGTTCGAGAATATGCAGACATGATCTTCTATCAATAATCAACAGCGGGGTCTGGAAACCCATATTGACTCCCGCACATTCATCGATGATCATATCGGATGAACCACGATGCCAGGATTCAATCAATCCCATATATATATTCCCTTCGTCTCGCGATATTTTTACTTGCCCGAGATTTGATCGTCGGTACCGTCATACCTAGTTCAATCTCGTTCACAGCAAGTACTTTACTCGTTCCGTCATCCGATATCACTTTGTGATTAACTCCTTAACCACATGCTTGCAAGCGGTGTTGATATCGATTACCGAGTGGGCCCGAAGTATGTCTCTCCGACTTGGGAGGGACAAATCCCATCTCGATACATACAACCCAACAGATACTTTCCGATCACCTGAGAGACACCTTTATGATCACCCTCGCATAGGATGACGTTTGATGACCTCAAAGCTTTCTTCCGATACCAGGGAGTTGTATTATCTCATGGTCTAAGGAATACAATATTTGACATAAGAAAAGCTTCGCAAAGACGAACACGATGACACGATCTAATTGCTTCGCTTAGTTTGGGTCTGTCCATCATATCATTCTCCCAATGATATGATCTCATTATCAATTGACAACTCATGTCTATGGTTAGGAAACCTTAACCATCATTGATCAATGAGCTAGTCCATAGAGGCATACTAGGGACACGGTGTTGTTCACAAACCACACAAGTATTAAAGTTTCCGCTTAATACAATTCTAGCATGGAATATAAACATTATCATGAACAAGAATTATAATAATAACATCTTTATTATTGCCTCTAGGGTATAATTCCAACAGTCTCCCACTTGCACTAGAGTCAATAATCTAGTTTACATTTGGCAACAATCTCACACCCATGGCACTGAGGTGCTAATCATGTTTTGAACGCGGAAGAGGTTTAGTCAACGGATCTGCGACATTCAGATCTGTATGTACTTTGCTAATCTTCAGATCTCCATCTGCTATATAATCTCGGATTATATGAAACTTGCGGTTGATATGCTTGGTCTTTGGATGATATCTTGGTTCCTTAGCGAGTGCTATGGCGCCAGTGTTGTCACACAATATCTCCAGTGGGTCCAATGCACTTGGAACCACGCCAAGCTCAGTGATGAAGTTTCTGATCCAAACTCCTTCACTTGACGCTTCTGCAGCAGCCATGTATTCCGCTTCTACTGTAGATCCCGCGATCACGCTTTGCTTGCAGCTTCTCCAGCTCACAGCTCCTCCATTCAAAATATAAACGTATCCTATCTGAGATTTGGAATCATCCTTGTCGGTGTCGAAACTAGCATCGATGTAACCTTTTACGACGAGCTGTTCATCACCCCCATAGACTAAGAACATTTCTTTAGTCCTATTTAGGTACTTTAGGATGTTCTTCACGGCTGTCCAGTGTTCCACTCCTGGATCACTTTGATACCTGCTCGTCAAACTAAGAGCATTGGACACATCCGGTCTAGTACATAGCATGGCATACATGATAGAACCTATGGCCGAGGCATAAGGCACTTTGCTCATAGCTTCCCTATCATTTACCGTAGCTGGACACTGAGCCTTGCTCAATATCTTACCTGACAACATAGGCACTGAACCGTTCTTTGCCTTATCCATTCTGAACCTTTTCAGAACTTTGTCTAGGTATGTACTCTGGCTTAAAGCTATCAGGCGTCTTTGTCTATCTCTATAGATTTTGATGCCCAATATATAAGCAGCTTCACCTAGGTCTTTCATTGAAAAACACTTGTTCAAATAACTCTTCACATCGTTAAGCATGTTAATGTCATTTCCAATAATCAATATGTCATCCACATATAGTACCAGAAATGTCACCGAGCTCCCACTCACTTTCTTGTAGATACAAGCTTCGTAGTAATTTGGAACAAATCCAAAGCTCTTGATCACTTGATCAAAATGAAGGTTCCAACTCCGAGATGCTTGCTTTAGTCCATAAATGGAATGCTCAAGCTTGCATACTTTATCAGCATCCTTAGGATCGACAAAACCTTCGGGTTGCATCATATACAACTCTTCATCAATGTTGCCATTGAGGAACGCAGTCTTGACATCCATCTGCCATATTTCATAATCATGAAACACATCAATTTCTAATAAAATCCGAATGGACTTAAACATCGCTACGGGAGAGAAAGTCTCATCGTAGTCAACACCTTGAACTTGTCGAAAACCTTTCGCGACAAGCTGTGCTTTATAGACGGTAACATTACCATCCGCGTCCGTTTTCTTCTTGAAGATCCATTTGCACTCAACGGCCTTTCGGTCGCTAGGAGGGTCCACCAAAGTCCATACTTGGTTTTTGCTCATGGATCCCAATTCGGATTTCATGGCCTCTAGCCATTTCTCAGAGTCTGGGCTCATCATCGCTTCCTCATGGTTCGCAGGTTCACTGTCGTCTACTAACAAGACAGTTAAGACAGGGTTGCCGTACCACTCAGGAGGGGCACGCGATCTTGTCGACCTGGGACGTTCAGTAATAGCATCGTCCGAAGCTTCATGATCCTTGTCATTAGCTTCCTCTATTGTTGGTGCAGGCGGCACTGGAACAGTTTCAGGTGCTGCGCTACTCTCAAATTCAAGAGAAGGTTCAACAACCTCGTCTAGCTCTACTTTCCTCCCACTCACTTCTTTCGAGAGAAACTCCTTCTCAAGAAAGGATCCGTTCTTTGCGACAAACACTTTGCCTTCGGTTCTGTGATAGAAGGTATACCCAATAGTTTCCTTAGGGTATCCTATGAAGACGCATTTCTCCGCTTTGGGTTCGAGCTTGTCCGGCATCAACTTCTTGACGTAAGCTTCGCATCCCCAAACTTTAAGAAACGACAACTTAGGTTTAGCACCAAACCATAGTTCATACGGTGTCGTCTCAACGGATTTAGATGGTGCCCTATTTAAAGTGAATGCAGCGGTTTCTAATGCATAACCCCAAAATGATAACGGCAAATCAGTAAGAGACATCATTGATCAGACCATATCTAATAGAGTTCGATTCCGGCGTTCAGACACACCATTGCGCTGTGGTGTTCCAGGTGGCGTGAGTTGCGAAACGATTCCGCTTGCTTTAAGATGCGTGAGAAAATCATAACTCAAATATTCACCTCCACGATCGGATCGTAGAAACTTAATTTTTTCTGTTACGATGGTTCTCCACTTCATTCTGAAATTCTTTGAACTTTTCAAATGTTTCAGATTTATGTTTCATTAAATATATATACCCATATCTACTTAAGTCATCAGTAAAAGTGAGAAAATAGCGATATCCATCGCGCGTCGAAACACTCATCGGTCCGCATACATCGGTATGTATGATTTCCAACAAGTCCGTTGCTCGCTCCATCATACCGGAGAACGGGGTTTTGATCATCTTGCCCATGAGGCATGGTTCGCATGTGTCAAATGATTCAAAATCAAGAGACTCCAAAAGTCCATCAGAATGGAGTTTCTTCATGCGCTTTACACCAATATGACCTAGACGACAGTGCCACAAATAAGTAGTATTATCACTATCTACTTTGCATCTCTTAGCCTCAATGTTATGGATGTGTGTTTCATCCCTTTCGAGATTTAGAAGGAATAAACCATTCACAATAGGTGCATGACCATAAAAGATGTTACTCATATAAATATAACAACCATTATTCTCTGATTTAAATGAATAACCGTCTTGCAATAAACAAGATCCAGAAATAATGTTCATGCTCAACGCAGGCACATAATAACACTTATTAAGGTTTAAAACTAATCCCGAAGGTAAAACTAAGGAGAGCGTGCCGACGGCCATCACATCAACTCTTGATCCGTTGCCAACGCGCATCGTCACCTCATCCCTCGCAAGCCGCCGTCTATTCCGTAGCTCCTGTTTCGAGTGACAAATATTAGCAACTGAACCGGTATCAAATACCCAGGCACTACAACGAGGGCTAGTAAGGAAAACATCAATAACATGTATATCAAATATACCTTTGATGGTTCCAGCCTTGTTGTCCGCTAAGTACTTCGGACAGTTGCGCTTCCAGTGACCCTTGTCCTTGCAATAGAAGCACTCAGTGTCCGGTTTAGGACCAGACTTGAGCTTCTTCTCAGCAGGGGCAACGCGCTTGCCGCCGCCTTTCTTGAAGGGCTTCCTTGCACCCTTACCTTTCTTGAAGGTGGGGGGCTTGTTAACCATCAACACATGATTATTCTTTTTGATGTTCACCTCCGCTACTTTCATTTTAGCAAAGAGCTCAGTGATCATATCAGTGGAACCAATCTGATTGTAATCAACTACAAAACTTTTGTAGCTAGGAGTGTCAATCTTGAGCTCCTCTGGAATCATGCAGTCCAGTTGCTCAAGGCGTTGAGTGTAGCCCGTCATCTCAATGGTGTGCTCACTAACGGAACTCCCTTCCTCCATCTTGTAGTTAAAGAATTTCTTAGAGATCTCATATCTCTCAGAACGGGCTTGAGTCTGAAACATGTTTTTCAGCTCCTCGAGAATCTCAAAGGGCCCGGCGAACTCCTCAAAACGATTTTGAAGATCCGATTCCATAGCATACAACATGGCGATATTAATCAAATCATAATCATCCTTGCGCGACTGATAAACAACTTTTTCATCAGCCAACGCATCTATAGCAGAGGCGTCACCTAGCGCTTTCTCAAGGACATAGTCCTTTTGTCCGCCAACGAGAATGATTCTCAGAATGCGGAACCATTTGGTGAATTTAGACCCATTGTTTCTAAGCTTTTCTATCTCAGCAAAAACGTTGAAGTTGAAGTTGGACTTGGCCATGTGGTCTACAGTATTTGCAAGTACAATTTAGACTATGTTCATGATAAATAGTTCAACTTAATCAAATTACTAGATGAACTCCCACTAAATTCAACATCCCTCAAGTTGTTTAGTGAACACGATCCAAATTCACCACACCTAATCCGATCATCACGAGAAGAGATGTGGTTTCAATGGTGGACAACGAAGTGTCGATCATATCATTCATATGACTCATGCTTAACCTTTCGGTTCTTGTGTTCCGAGGCCATGTCTGTACATGCTAGGCTCGCCAAGTTAGACCCAAGTATTTCCGCGTGTGCAAAACTGGCTTGCACCCGTTGTATGTGAGCGTAGAGTCTATAGCACCCGATCATCACGTGATGCTTGGACACGACGAACTTTCGCAACGGTGCATACTTGGGGAGAACACAGTTTTTATCTTGATCTTTAAGTGAGGAATCATCTTATAATGCTACCGTCGCGATCTAAGCATAATAAGATACATAAAAGGATAAACATCACATGCATATAACTTTATGTGACATGGTATAGCCAATCTTCGCGCAATGATCTCCATCTTGTGCGTTCCGGCATGATCTCCATCACTCCACCATGATTGCCTCCACCATGAATAGCAACTACAACTATTGCTAACTACTTAGCGATAAAGTAAAGCTATTACATGGCGTATAAGAAGTTGACTCGCAGGTCATACACAATTATAAAGACAACCATATGGCTCCTGCCGGTTGTGTACTCATCGACATGCAAGTCGTGAAACATTACGAAACATGATCATCGCATACAATATACACATCACATCTTGGGCCATACCATATCACAGAAAACACTCCCTGCAAAAACAAGTTAGACGCCTCTACTTTGTTGTTGCATGTTTTACGTGGCTTATGGGAGTAGATGCTAAGAATGATTCTTACCTACAGAAAGCCACAACGGTGATATTATGGTTGCCAAACTCCGGTGTTAATCCCATGACAACTATAGTGAGAGAAACTGACATCCACCAGCCGCATGTGTGGAACAAGCCACACGTCAAGTGCTGAGCCGGTCTCGCGAACGACGTCGCGTAAGGTTGGCCTGGACCGCTTCAATCTCACTATCCCGCGTCATAATAAGAACACAAACAAGAGGCTTGCAACAGAAAACATCAACGCCCGCAACAACCATGTTGCGTTCTACTCGTGAAACACATCTACGCATAGATCTAGCTCCGATACCACTGTAGGGTTTCGCGGCATAGTAAATCAAAATTTTCTACGGATGCGAACAGAGGGAAGCCAAGATCTAATCTAGGAGATGCAAACAACGAGAGAGATTGCATTAGATCTTCATACCCTTGAAGATTCGCACAGCGGAACGTTCGTCGGAACGTGGGTGATGTAGTCGTACTCGCTTCTCCTCCTCGCGATTCGATCCCATCTAGCACCACAAGTGGCGATGCCTCCGTGAGATGCACACGTGCGGAACCTCGACGTATCCTCCTTCCTTGGTCTAGCAAGTATGGTGGAGAGATGGGTTGGATCTACAACGCGACGGCGCGGTGCAATTGGTGGAGAATTTCTGCAGCAGGGCTTCGCCTACAAGCAATCGGGAGGGAGAGAGGAGGGCAGCAGGGCGGATAGGGTTGGAGGGGAAGGTGTGGGGGGTTGGTGCGCCCCCAGCCCTCTTTATATAGAGGGGTGGGCACAGCCCTAGCCCCTCCCCCAAGCCAAGGCCGGCGGCCCCAAGGAGGAAGAGTAGGGGGCAAGGAAACCCCCCCTTCTAGAAGCTCTATCTAGAGTTTAAACCTCTCTTGGCCGGCTGGGCCCTATGGGGCCTTGTGCCCCTGGACCAATGCGGCCAGGGCACTCCCTCATAGGCCCATGCCCCCTCCCGGAAGGTGGGGCCACGTTGGTCCCCTTCCGGAAGGTTCTAGAAGCTTCCGATACAATAACGATTAACCCGGAACAATTCCGAACTCCAAAAACTGCACTGCCTTATATGAATCTTATTCTCCGGACCACTCCGGAACCTCTCATGATGTCCCGGATCCCATCCGAGACTCCGAACAAAAACTCATAAACCAATTATCCAATCTATCCTAGCGTCGAGACACGTTAAGTATGTGACCCTGCGGGTTCGAGAATATGCAGACATGATCTTCTATCAATAATCAACAGCGGGGTCTGGAAACCCATATTGACTCCCACACATTCATCGATGATCATATTGGATGAACCACGATGCCAGGATTCAATCAATCCCATATATATATTCCCTTCGTCTCGCGATATTTTTACTTGCCCGAGATTTGATCATCGGTACCGTCATACCTAGTTCAATCTCGTTAACAGCAAGTACTTTACTCGTTCCGTAATCCGATATCACTTTGTGATTAACTCCTTAACCACATGCTTGCAAGCGGTGTTGATATCGATTACCGAGTGGGCCCGAAGTATATCTCTCCGACTTGGGAGGGACAAATCCCATCTCAATACATACAACCCAACAGATACTTTCCGATCACCTGAGAGACACCTTTATGATCACCCTCTCATAGGATGACGTTTGATGACCTCAAAGCTTTCTTCCGATACCAGGGAGTTGTATTATCTCATGGTCTAAGGAATACAATATTTGACATAAGAAAAGCTTCGCAAAGACGAACACGATGACACGATCTAATTGCTTCGCTTAGTTTGGGTATGTCCATCATATCATTCTCCCAATGATATGATCTCATTATCAATTGACAACTCATGTCTATGGTTAGGAAACCTTAACCATCATTGATCAATGAGCTAGTCCATAGAGGCGTACTAGGGACACGGTGTTGTTCACAAACCACACAAGTATTAAAATTTCCGCTTAATACAATTCTAGCATGGAATATAAACATTATCATGAACAAGAATTATAATAATAACATCTTTATTATTGCCTCTAGGGTATAATTCCAACATAGGATTCCACCACCGTTGTGGGATCTGAACCTGGGTAAGCTGTGTTACCTCGTACCCGTCAACCGTCCGCCTTACCCCACATCTCTAAACACACACTGTGAGGACCCCTCCATGGCATACTCGTCGGCAATACCACGACAGTTGGCGCCCACCGTGGGGCAAGAGGCGCTTCAGGCTCTTCAGCGGACGAGGACCAAGATCTTCGCAGGAATCGGTGAAACCGTAGCCATTGGCCGTGTTCTCTTCTCCGGCAACGTTCCAATCGTCCCTCCCGACGAGTTCTGGATCTCGGCGAAGACGAACCCTACGCGGTGTTTGATCGTTCCTATTGGAGACATCCACCTCTTCATCGGCGAAACCGACTCGGGCACTAGTTCCCTGGGAGTCGGAGGAGCATCAAGACCCGCACGGACCGCCTACAAGCAGGATACGTTCGCGGAAGGATCGATGTCGGATCTCTCTTTGGAGCTTGCCGGCAAAGATCGGAAAAATTCAAGGCCCACCCAAACCGCCCCTGTGCAGGATATAAAGGTGGAAGATCACTGCAAATCCGTCGGCTTAGTCCGTGCGTCTGAGATCACTGCAAATCCGCCGGCTTAGTTCGTGCGTCTGGACAGCAGAGATCCAAGTTCATCGACGTGGTTACCATCTTCGATCTGGCGTGCTGCGTTCAGAGAGAGGGCGAAAACCCCCGCGATTACCTGGCCAGATGGCTCCGCATACGAGCTGACCTAGCCTACTACCACGAAGATAACACTCTGTATCACTTCGTGGAAGGACTAGACAGTGGCACGCTTCTCCGACATTCTTTAAGATGGCAGCAGGCAACAGGACGCCTCACCCTCGAAGAGATGGTGAGCACCGTCAACAACTACGCGGAGGCCAAAGCGGCAGCTCAGACAGTGCTCGCGCTCATTGATGGAGCCCCTCCGATTCAGCCACCGCCACCCCCACCTCCGGCCGCCATCGTCATAGCAGCGCCACCGCCTCCAGTCATCGTCGAGCCCATTGCACCTCCACCGCTCATCATCGAGGAAGTCCTGGCGCCCTCCGACTCTATCATTGACGCGCTTTATGCTGACTTCAGTGCAGATTCAGAGGAAATAGACTTCAGCCTAGAAGAGCTAGACTCCGCTATGCAGGAGATGGAGGAGGAGTACTCGCGTGACGAACAGGCCAACAATGTTGTCGCATCCCGAGGGGTGTTCGTCACCATTGGGACGGCGATGGATGAAGATCAACCCGGACGAGCTCCGCCTACAGCACTAGAAAAGGGGAAGGGGCCACTTATTGCTGCTGACGATGATCGCGCAAAAGACATGCCTCCTCCGCCCAACCCAGTGCAGCAGCCGCAGGAACTTGGCACGGGCCCGAGTAACAACAACACCGCAAACTTGCCGCCTCCAGCATCTACTTCTGCAGCAGCCCAGGTTACTCCAGCCGATAGAGTGATGTACGGCAATCTCCTCGTCGAGCCACTGACCGTTGCTCATATCCAGAACGTGACCCAGCTTGATGAGAAACACCAGCAGCTGCTGGAGTAAGCGCAAGCCATCGCGGAGAAAGGAGCTAAGCTAGATCGAGATCTGCTCAACGCGTAGAAGTCCATAGAGAAAGCTAGAGCAATGGAGGCCGAGTAAAAGACTCTGCTACAGCACCAGAATGCTAAGAAAACTCCGGCCCGCGTCATCAACGATCCTGGTGTACGGCGCAACCTAGGATGGGCTCCCTCAAAGCCGGCACAAGCCAAGCCATACATTGACAGTGAAGGCAAAAAGATGATGCCCACCCTACTCCTTAACCTCGCCGTCGCCAAGACCCTTCTAGAGCAGGATAGATCGCCTGAGGTAGTGGAACAAGTCTACGACCTAGTGGCCAAGGCGGTGAAGAAGCAGGAAAAGGCCACCTCCCAGAGGCTCGAGTCTAACCCAGCGCTCTGCCAGTCTAGCCAGTACAAACCGCCAAGGGACAGATCTCCTCTTGATGTCGGGTCCTAGACGGGTTCCTCAGAACGAAGACAGAGGGATGCACGCAACAGGAAGGATGCCATCCCAATATCCTCCGACCACGGAGAAAAGGCCCGACCTCGTCGCCCATCTCCACCGCCCCGGTCTCCCCGACATCACGAAGATTACAACGCTCACCATCGAACGGATATGCCCCCACCAAAGCAGTGTGGCATCGTCATCCGCGACAACACGGAGCAGACCCGTCATGACGGAAAGCGCAACGAAGGACATAAGAGCAGGTCGCGCCATGACCCTCCGTGTCCGACAAGCAACCGTGACAGACGCGAGGCGTCGCAGGAGGGTAATAGCAATAAGGCTAACCCACCGCCACCTCCGCCTCCGTCACCACCAAGCAGTCACCATGGCGGAGGAGACCCACGTCGTTCATGCAGCCCATCCCCTGTTGACAAGAAGAAGAAGAACCCGGAGCCATACGATGCACGTTTGCGGATCGACAAGATCCACGAGGCCCGGGAAGGACCATACCCGGGACCACGTTGCTTTGGACCTGCAATACGGTCCGCAACTTACCCCAAAGGCTTCCGGATTGACAAGACCATCAAGCCCTATGACGGTACCGCCAAGCCAGGTACGTCGTTGCAGGACTACGGCAACACAGTGGAGATTGCCGGAGGCAACCCCAACGTCGTCGTCAAGTACCTCCCATTAATGTTGGCGGGTACGGCCCGTCAGTGGATTGACGACTTGCCGGAGAAATCTATCTACAACTGGTTAGATATGCAAGAAGCGTTCACCAAGAACTTTGAGGGTACATACAAGCGTCCCTGCACTATGGGCGATCTATAGCGGTGCGTGCAAGAGAAATACGAGACATCTCGCGCCTACCTCTCCCGCTGGCTGGATATGAAGAATTCATGCGCAGGAATTTTATGGGTTGGAAAGGGGCACGTTGCTCCGACATAAGCTGAAGCGCTTACAGGACAATCACTAGCTCGACTTGAACCAGATGATTCAGTTGGCTAGTGAGTTCGTAGCTGCCGACGATGATGCTCGTGGCTCCTTGCCGGGCAACGGCCGTTCCAACCCAAGCTCGGAGAAACAGCAGCACAAAGCAGAAAACCGCTCCAGAAGAAAAGCAATCTACCGACATGGTCGCTATGGCTTTTGCAGGACGAGGAGAGGGTGGACAGCATGGCCGAGGAAGGGGAGCCGGTCGTGGGCAGCAACGAGGAAGTGAAACCACCTCGGCGCCGCTCCGCGTTCCCCAAACCTACAAGGAGTACCGTGATATGCCATGCCTCATACACCTCGATGTCAACGGCAAAGCCACCCATACCAATCGACACTGCAAGTTCGTCAACGACCTCAAGGAAGACCCGGAGTCCGGCTACAAGCAAAGTCGGAAGAACAGACCGCACGGCAAGGGCAAGGTGAAGAATAAGGAGGAGGAGTCCAAGGATTCAAGTGACATGGACGAAGACATTGACCCCAAGCACGCCGCCAAGAGCGACGACAAGGGCAAGAATCCCTCCGCGAAGAAGGCCCCAGTCTACAACACTTTCCTTGGCACCCCCAGCGTCCGACAACAGAAGACCTCTCTGAGGATCCTGATGGCTACTCTCCCCCCAGTCCCTCAGTACCTGCGCTGGTCGGAGGTTCCAATAACTTGGGACAGGACGGACCACCCAGACCTTATACCCACGGAGAACCAATACGCCATGGTCATCAACCCCTTGATTGACGGCGTGGAGTTCACCAAGTGTATGGTGGACAGTGGAAGCAGCATCAACATCATGTACCTGGATACACTGCAAAAGATGAACTTGACGGAGGCAAACCTAAGGCGGACCAACACCGTCTTCCACGGCGTAGTTCCTGGTCGGGAAGCTAGGTCCCCTGGGTGCATTACACTTCAGGTAGCCTTTGGCGATGTTAATAACTACCGCCAGGAGCGCATGACCTTCGAGGTGGTCCCCATCAAGAGCGTGTACCACATCATATTCGGCCGCGACATATTCCACACGTTCATGGCCAAGCCATTCTTCGTCTACAACAAAATCAAGATACCCAGACCAAACGGCATCATCACCGTATCCGGAAGCTTTACCAAGGCAAGGGACTGCAAGATCAACGAAGCAGCCGTTGCAGAAGCTGTCCTCTACAGCGAAGAATTCAAAGAGATCCAGAGCAAGGTCGATGACTCAGAGATGCCCGCGTCGAAGAAACAAATCTCCGACTCCGCTCCTGCGTTCAAGGCCGCCATCGAGACCAAGCAGGTGGAACTTGTGGTAGGCGATGCCTCCAAGGTCACCGCCATTGGGATGAACCTGGATCCCAAATAGGAAAGCGGGCTTGTCGAGTTCCTCCGTGAGAACAGGGACATCTTTGCCTGGCAACCTGCCGACATGAATGGTGTACCTAGGGAACTTGCCGAGCACAGCTTAAACATTGATCCAAAATGCAAACCAGTGAAACAACCTCTACGACGCTTCGGAGATGAGAAGAGACGCGCCATTGGCAAAGAGATAGCTAGGTTACTTAAGGCTGAGTTTATCCGAGAAGTCCTTCACACCCGATGGGTGGCTAATCCTGTACTTGTCCCCAAAAAGGGAACCAATGAATTAAGAATGTGCGTTGATTACACCGGCTTGAACAAAGCATGTCCCAAAGATCCGTTTGCTTTGCCTCGCATTGACCAAGTCATTGACTCGACGGCTGGCTCGGAACTTTTGTGTTTTCTCGATGCATACTCAGGATACCACCAGATCAAGATGAGTAAGTCGGACCAATTGGCCACTTCATTCACTACCCCATACGGCACGTTTTGCTATGTCACGATGCCCTTTGGGCTAAAAACGCAGGTGCTACCTACCAGCGGACAATGCAACGTTGCCTTCACGACCAAATTGGTCGGAACGTTCACGCCTACGTGGACGATATCGCGGTGATGTCTAAAAAGTCAAACGACTTAATCTCCGACTTAAAAGAAACCTTCGATAATCTCCGGAAATACAACATGATGCTTAACCCTAAGAAGTGCGTCTTCGGGGTTCCAGCCGACAAATTGTTGGGCTTCGTCGTTTCCCAGCGTGGAATCAAGGTCAACCCGGAGAAAATCAACGCCATCTTAAACATAAATCGTCTGACATGCCTAAAGGACATTCAACGACTAACAGGTTGTGTTGCAGCAGTTAGTCGGTTCGTCAGCCGACTTGGAGAGAAGGCCCTGCCGCTGTACAAGTTGCTGAAAAAGGCAGACAAATTCACATGGACGGACGAGGCAGATGCAGCATTGAAGCAGCTCAAGGACATTCTTTCCTCAGCGCCCATCCTTGCAGCACCCGAGCCTAGAGATCCCCTGTTAATTTACATGGCGGCAACCAACCGGGTTATCAGCATCGTCGTCGTCGTAGAGCGGAAGGAACCAGGCTATGAGCACGGAGTTCAACGACCGGTTTACTATGTAAGCGAGGTCTTGAAGGAGTCTAAGCAGTGTTACCCGCACTACCAAAAGATATCTTATGGAGTATTCCTTGCTTCTCGGAAGCTGAGGCATTACTTTCAGGAGCACCCAATCACAGTGGTGAGCAAGACTGCATTGTCGGACATCATCAACAACAGTGATGCTACAGGAAGGGTCGCGAACTGGGGCATTGAACTTGCCGCCTTCGAGATCACCTACAAGAGACGCGACGCTATCAAATCACAAGCCTTGGCGGATTTTGTTGCAGATTGGACGGAGATGCCAGACGCTACTCCGTTGCCAGAACCAGAGTACTGGGTAATGCACTTTGACGGTTCAAAGCTGCTCAACGGCTCAGGGGCTGGTGTATTGCTACAGTCACCAACAGGAGACAAGCTACACTACGTTCTGCAGATCTACTTCGAGGCTACAAACAACATGGCGGAGTATGAAGCACTCATTCACGGACTACGTGTAGCCAAGGATATTGGCATCAAGCGCATAGTTTGCTGTGGAGATTCCGACTTGGTTGCCCAGCAGGTGGCTGGCACCTGGAATGCGCGGAACCCTATGATGGCGGCATATCGAGATGAAGTGGACGAGATAGCCAAGAGCTTCTTGGGCTACGAGGTTAAGTATGTGCCTAGGGAACAAACGAGGCGGCTGATCAGCTGTCTAAGCTAGGATCAGGGCGCAAGCGAATCCCGCCAGGAGTTTTCCTCGAGCACCTGCGCACACCATCTGTGAAGGGAGTCGACATCGATAATCCGGATAGAGCTGACTCTTTCGTCAAGATGGTGACTAAGGTCCCTTCGGCTTGGACAAAACCGTTCATGGAATACCTAGAACACGGAACTTTGCCTGACGACAAAGTCGAAAGACGGCAAATAGTACGACGAGCAAAGGGTTATACCATAATCAATGGGCAACTCTACAAAAGGAGCACTACTGGTGTATACCTAAAGTTTGTTTCCTAGCTAGAAGGTATGGAAATCCTACGCGAAATCCATCTCGGAGATTGCGGGCATCACGCCGCTCCTCGATCGTTGGTCGCGAAAGCCTTCCGGCAAGGATTCTACTGGCTGACCGCGAAGGCGGACGCCGAAAAGCTGGTTGAGACATGCATGGGATGCCAGTATTATGCCCGACAACCACATGTTCCTGCTGAAGAACTGCGAACAATACCAATAACTTGGCCGTTTGCGGTCTGGGGGCTAGACATGGTGGGACCGTTACAGACGGCACCTTGTGGGTTTACACATCTGCTTGTAGCAGTTGATAAATTCACCAAATGGATAGAAGCTAAACCCATTAGAAAGCTTGATGGGGCAACTGCCCTAGGTTTATCCGGGATCTAGTGGTGAGATTTGGTCTCCCACATAGCATTATCACCGACAATGGCAGCAATTTATCACTTGGAGAAGTGGAGGCATATTGCTGGGAGAAAGGCATCCGACTTGACCTTGCATCTGTGGCACACCCACAATCCAACGGTCAGGTCGAGCGAGCCAATGGATTAATTTTGCAGGGAATCAAGCCACGTCTTGAGGCACCGCTACATAGAGTAGCTGGAGCCTGGGCGGAATAATTACCATCTGTACTATGGAGTTTACGAACTACACCTAACAGATCTACCGGCTACACCCCTTACTTCATGGTATATGGAGCAGAAGCCATCCTGCCTTCTGACATCCTCCACGATGCACCAAGAGTTGCCGCCTACGACGAAGATGACGCTGAAGAATCCAGACGCCTAGATGTGGACCTTCTCGAGGAGGAGAGCGTTTTGGCATGACAAAGATCCGCCATCTACCAGCAGAAGCTACGCAGCTACCATAATCGCCGCGTTGGCATCGCTCGTTTAAAGAGGGGGATTTGGTGCTCCGACTTAAGCAGAAAAAGTCACACAAATTATCCCCGCCATGGGAAGGACCGTTCATCATAAGCAAGGCGCTGCTCAATGGGTCTTACTACCTTGTTGACAATCGTGAACTAAAGGATAGACCCAACGAGGATCATAAGCGTCAGCGACGTGACCCGGATGATGACTACCTGGAGCTTGATCGGCCATGGAACATAGCACATCTACGTCCTTTTTACACTTAGCATTTTTATCTAATTGTGTATCTCTTATATGATCAATGAAATAAAGCTCTTTGGTTCACTCATATTTCTAAGTCTTTTACCTCCTTTAGTGTTCATTTTTGGATCGTATAAAACCTTTATGCACAAGCTTTGCATTTGCACTTGTGAAAATTCCGCCTACGGGCGTTAGCTTAAGTTTTCTGGTCTACACGTTCTTTGTCATTTTTATGTGGATTCTGGAGTAGTGACTTTCGACACTTATTGTCGGCGATTTTGTGCTCAGGTTATTGACGGTGCCATTGGGCATCATCACCTAAGCGCATGGTTCCGACAACGAGTCTTATGACTCACGAAAAGTCAAGCATAAAAACCAAAGTAATGGATAAGCCAACACTTGCTTAAAAAAATATATACACGCTGGGAATTAATTCTTAAGGAGCAAGACATAACAATCATTGTTTTCCGCCTTAAGTTATATCACCAAGTTTTTCCCGTGCACACACCAAAGGTGAAACAGAAATTACAAAGTGTTTTTCATTCTTTGGGCACAGGAGACTTGGAGGCTGCATCGTCCCCAACCGGAGAGTCACCCTCAACGTCGACGCTGTGATGAGACTCGGAGGAATCTTGGTTGACGCTGTCGATAGTGTTCCTGGGCACGAAGAAGTCAACGTCCACCAACTCGGCAACTCTGGTGTCATAACCCGCGAGTGATGACAGGATGGCTTCATGATCAATCTCCTTGCTGTCATCATCCATGTCGGGGATGCCAGAGGTCACCGTATCGATGTCGTCATGTGCCTTCACCATTGAGAGCGACATCCTCGCGCCAGCCCGTGCACATGAAGCTTTCCAGCTTGTAACACGCTCAGGGGCTCGGCGCAGAATCTCCGAGTACTTCGTCACGGAGTCCGATGCCTTGATATATATCTGGAGGGGCTTAGCAATCTCCTTGGCTTGGGTGATGGCGGTGTTGAAGAAGTTGCCGGCAAGAACCATGCATTCCTTGTCCGAAGGAGGCGAGCGGGTTAAACCCATAGGCGCTGAAAATTCCGACAAGGAGCGCATGAGTTCAATAAACTCTAAGTATCCAGACTACATAAATACAAGGTGGAGGACACTTACTGAAGATGCTGGCCTTAGCCTTCCAGACGGTGTCCGCCAAGGATTCCTTCTCTTGTTGGAGGAGCTTAAACGCCTCGCTATGGCGATGGTTTTGCTCATCAGCAGCTTGCTTCTGATCTTTTAAGATCGCAAGCTCCTAATTCAAGCGATTGATCTCCGCGGAGGCGGAATCTTGCAGGGCTTTCATGGAATCCTCGTGCATCTTCAGCATCTCTTCCCTCTCCTTCTTAAGGATTTTGTTCTCACTGTCCAGCTGCTGAATGTGCTTGGACTGCTCGACAATATCCTTGGCCTTGGCGACATGCTCTGCAAGTCGGAGAAAACAAAATACACAGTGAGTACTCAAAGAAGGAAGGCATAAAACCAAGACGGAATGTGCAACAAAGAAAACAGACTCTTGTTTTTGATGATATGTTCCTTCAAGATGGCAGTTTTACCCTTTTCGGCTTCAAGATATGCGCGCATCTTCTGGTACTTGTCATTTGCCATGCCCCGCCGAGCATTCTCATTATGTGAAATAATGGAAAAAGTTAAAACTGTTGTTTAGTCTGCATGGAGCACCTAGTCGGAAACTTTCCATCTAGGCGCTCGGGGGCTACAGCGAAAGTTTTTCAACTTAACAATATGCTTAGCTTTTCTTTAAGCATCTAGTCAGATCTACTTTAGTTCTCGATTAGAAGCTTGGGGGATACAATATAAAGTTTTAACTCGGAAAATGCTTAGCTTTTCTTTAAGCATCTAGTCGGAACTAATTCAGTTACAACTAGAGGCTTGGGGGCTACAGTACTGAAAAATATAAACACTGTGTATGCTACTCTTACAGCATCTAGTCGGAATAGTTTCTTCCATCTAAATGCTTGGGAGCTACAGTGAGAGCTCTTTCTAACTTAGTCACTCTTAGAGCATATAGATGCAAAACCTATGGTTTTCCGTCTACATCCTCGGGGGCTACAGTGGGATACTCATAATGAAATGCAAAAGGCTAAGTAAAACTTACAAGTGCAATAATCTTGAGGTTTGTAGCACTCTCGGCCAGCAGCTTGCCAAAGGAAATGCTATTTCCCTGCAAGATATCTGCTTGTCGGAGCAGCTCCTCAATACCGCACGTCAGAGATGACGGCACTCCTCCAGGAACCATAGTGGTGTTACTCGGCAGGAGCGTCGGGTAAACTATCTTCGGGAACTCGAAGGGTTTCTTGGGAGTAGAGGCGCCGCCTTCGGCAGAGGTACCAGCTCCCACTGCTGCCTTGCCGCTACCGCTGGCATCCTTAGCCGGAGCTTCAGCCATTTGTAGAGCAACGCTCTCCTGCGTCGCCTGCTCGCTGACAACAGCGAGTTCGGTAGAAGCACCAGAATCCACTTCCATGGCGGAAGGGCCTGGTGCCTCCTGGGCTTGAGAGCTTGTCGGGGCAGAGGAAGGCTTGACGACAGGAGTAGCAGGGGCGATGGCGGGGGAGGGGTCGCGATGCAGCATATCTTTGATATTTCTAGAAGCCCCCAAAGTCTTGGAGGTCTTCTTGAGGCTGGTTGTGGCTTTCTTCCTGAAATGTGCAAAGTGCATAAGTACAGGAACAAGACAGATAAATAAGACAATGTCGGAGAATGAGAAGCTCACACTAATGGGGGTGCTTTGGCAAAAATCCCGGTGGATCTTTTCTTTTCCGCCTCCAGGGCGGCGGTAGTATTCTTGGAGGCTCCACCCTCCGTCTTCTTCTTCTTGCCTCCGTCGGTAGCGTCAGAGGTGGAGCTCTTCCGCTTTCGCGCCAACGGGACATCGTCGTCGGACACGACCGTGACTTCCTTCATCTTTGGATCGTAGATTTGGGCAGCCAGGTTGTCCTCATCTAGATTGCTAAGCTGTTAATTTAGAAATCACCGTGTTAGATGAAGTGGTAATGGCAAGACGGAGAAATTGGAGTATATGTCATACACGGAAAATACATATCTACCTTTGGGCACTTGCCGTCTACGTACATGTCGCAGGTGATGGTGAAGCCACGCTTCTTATCCTTCACCTTGACGATGTCCTTCAGGCGGAGCTTGATGGATTCACTCGAGAAGTTATCCACGGAGATCCGGAGGGTATCCCTTCGATCACTGGTATACTCGTGCATGAACTTCGCGCGGTGCTGCAGAGGCTGGATTCGCCTGATGAACCAGCACATGGCCAGGTCCAAGCCGGTCAAACCCGTCTGTACGAACCATTCGATCCGCCTTATTGCTCGAGAAGCATCGAGGTCGGAGGGAAGGGAGGCATGGGATCTCCATGTGGAAACTTTAGCGGCGGCTCCATCCGCGAAGTCCGGGTACGTTACTTCTCGGCCCGCCAAAGGAATGTCGGGGCCGTAGAAGTACGTCCGCTACCAGTTTTTGCATGACTCGTGACCGACGATGTCGAGGAACCGCCGGCTAGGTCGGATCTTGAAGCTTATGGTGCCGCAGTTCCTAAGCTCCTCCTTACTGTGTCCGGCTTCACGTTTGACGGTGAAGAAGTACACGAACAAGTCTAACCTAGGCCTAATCCCTAGGTAACCCTCACAAAGTGCCGCGAAGTTGCTAAGCACTAAGATGCTATTGGGGGAGAGGTTACGGGGTTGGACCTTGTAGTGGTTCAAGCAGGAGAGAAAGAAGTGGGAGATGGGCAGAGAAACGCCGCGTACCAGCTGAGCCTTGAGTTACACCTTTTATCCGGCTTGGGGAGAAGGTGTCACCTCGCCGGCCAGCGCCGCCCGCCAAGCGAGCCCCTCCGTCGCGGGAAGGTAGCCTTCGGCAACCATCTCTTGGATGTTGCGGTCAGTGATGTCCGAGCCACACCAGTCGCCCTTGTGCGAGTCTGGATCTTCTTCCAGAGGCTCTAGCGCCGCCAGATTATGGTCGCCGCCGGTGGTTTCAATCACCACCGATGCGGGGATGACCAGGCCCTCTGGGGGCACGACGACGGAGCTCGCCGGCTTCGCCGTGGCTTCACCGTGGCTTCGCTCGACGCCACCATTGATGGGGAGGAGCTGCTGCTGGCCATGGGGTGCTGGAAGGATGCGACTGACGCAGAGGGAGGCTAGGGTTTTCGAGGTTTCTCGCGGAGAGCTCGAGGAGGCGTGCGGCTGGAGGAAGAAGACGATAATGCGAGAGGAATGAGGTAAAAGGTGGAAAGTGCCCCACGGTTACTATTTATCATGCTCTGCGTCAAGATTCGTGCAGCTGATCGGACGGTTGCCGCGTAGACAACGTGTTCGTGAACGTGCGCGGTAATTTCGCCACGTCTCCAACCGTCGCCGCCAACGGTTCGTATCACTCGCGTGGGAAAATCGGATATGATTGCGTTCTCTGCATGTGTGAGTTACGAGGTGTTGCTGACCTAAGCCTACGTCGTCCTAGCTGACACGGGTAGATGAGTCGTCGCATCGAAGATTCCAGCATGGACGAATTTAATCCGACTACGGAAGAGTATGATGGAAGATTCAACATTTCTCCGGCTTACCGTTCGAAGACGGAGAAAACCTTGCAGGGTTCTTTGGGAGGACTACAAGATATTGCTTGACGATTTGCCGACATCCATCTAGACGGAGCATTCAACATGAAGAGGCAGGACGGCACAAGATCTCGGAGTTCTCCGGGGGCTACTGTTGGGGATATGCTATATGGGTATCCTTATAGCGTGTCTCTTATCCGACTAACCCAGGTGGCCCATAGTCGGTAGCATGGCCTATGGCCTGCTGGGCGGACAAGTTAGGTGGATCCAGAAGGGAGGCCCATGCCGGATAAAGGAAGGCTACGGTGGAGTCACCAGCGTACCCGGAGCCTTGGAGTGCAAGATACACAAGACTAGTAATAGACGGTGTAGGACTCTATAACCTGTCCGGCTAGGACTTTTCCCTGTAACCCTAGGACCTGGCGACTATATAAGTCGGGCCTATGGGAGCCTTTAGTGTATCGATTCAGACAACCTCGTACAGCGAACCTATCTTTGTAACTCGGCATATTACCCTTATAGTGATTTATAGCAGGAGTAGGATTCCACCACCGTTGTGGGATCTAAACCTGGGTAAGCTGTGTTACCTCGTACCTGTCAACCGTCCGCCTTACCCCACATCTCTAAACACGCACTGTGAGGACCCCTCCATGGCGTACTCATCGGCAATACCACAACAAGTCGTGCAACATATCTACACATAGACACGACTCTGATACCACTATAGGGTTCGCAGCATGGAGAACAAAAAAATTCTATCGCAGGAACGCACAAAATCCAAGATATATTCTACGAGATCGGTGCAACGCGTTTATAGAGAACTAACCCTCGTAGATCCAAATTGTTTAACGAGATTGGATTCTCATGGTTGATGTAGTCGATCACTTGCCAATCTCAAGATCGTGTAGACGATCCTTCCGGTGCCACGTTCCGACGGTGCTTCCGTGGTCGGTCACACATATGGTAGTCAATGAAGACCTTCCTCTACCTTGTTCCAGCAGGTAGCGGAGGTAGTAGATCTCTTCGGAATCCCAACAGCACGATGGTGTGGTGGTGTTGTAGGAGGAGATATTTCTGCAGGGCTTCGCCTAATCCAAAGCAGTGCGGTGGAGGAGAGATAGGTAGGCGGCAGCTAGGGTTTAGGCGCCTAGGGTTTAGAGGGCAAGGGACTTGGGCGCCTTGGACAAGGGGTGCCTTGGGGTGCGCCCCACCCCACCTTATATGGGTGGGGGCGGCCAAGGGTGTTCCCAGCGCAAGTTGATTCCCTCCCTAACTCGGCCTCCAAAAGAAGAGGTTGAATCCTTTTCCACCTAGACTTCCCTCTTACCAAAAACTATATTTTGACTTTTCAAACTAGGGTTTGACCCTTCTAATAGTCTTGTCCAAATTGGCCCTTTAGGGTTTGGTGTGTCCAGACCCTAGGGCATGACACATCCCAAGTGACCCCTCCCAGAGTGGTGGACCTTCCATAACATTCTAAAAGGTTCTGGTCAAAACACCGAAAACATTTCTGAACCCCGGAAACCACTTTTTTTATATGAATTGTATTCTCCGAACCATTCCGGATCTCCTCGTGATGTCCTGGATCCAATCCGAGACTCCGAACAACATTCGGTCTCCAACTCACATTCCATATCTACTTTAAACAATATCGAATCCTTAAGCATGTCTCCCTACGGTTCGTGAACTATGCAGACATGAATGAGACACCTCTCCGATCAATAACCAATGGTGGGATCTAGAAATCCATAATGGCTCCCACATATTTCTATGATGACTTCGTGATCGAATGAACCATTTACATATGATACCGATTCTCTTTGTCGTGCGATACTTTAATTATCCGAGGTTTGATCGTCGGTATCTCTATACCTAGTTCAACCTTGTTACAGATAAGTACTCTTTACTCGTTCCGTGATATGACATCCTGTGTGACCTAGTCACATGCTTGCAAGCCAATTGGATGACATTCCAGCGAGAGGGCCTGGAGTATATCTATCTGTCATATGGATGGACAAATCCCACTCTTGATCAATGTGCTTCAACACATACTTTTATAATACCTAATGCCACCTTTATAACCACCCAGTTATGGAAGTGGTGTTTGATGTCATCAAAGCATCCATCCGGTGATGGTGGTTAACATGATATCATGGTTGAAGGATTAGGTTACTATGTATTTGAAAGTTTGTAGCAAACGAACTCTAAATGACTTGATCTGATGCTATGCTAACTATAGGAGTGTGTCCATCACATCATTCTCCTAATGACATGATCTTGTTATTAATAACATCCAATGTCCATGATCATCTACTAATAAACAAGCTAGTTTAATAAGAGGCTTACTAGGGACTCTTTTATGTTTACAAAACACACAAGTATTAATGTTTCTGGTTAATAAAATTATAGCATGTTATGCAAACATTCATCATAAACACAAAGATATAATAATAACCACTTTTATTATTGCCTCTTGGGCATATATCCAACAGATGTACCATGCCATACTTTTCAGAAAGTCTCCCCCATATGTAGCTCTTGTGATGAGGCTCATCAACACTCAGCCTCATGGTTCACCTCTTGCCCTCCCTCCTAATCTTGTAGAGCATGTCTCTGTGGCTCTACAAAAGAAAGGGAGGACGGGTCCAGCTCCTAGGCAGTCTTATGCAAGTGATGATGAGATTTATGAGGCAGAGCGAGCTCCCACTGCAAGGGGATCTATAAGTAAGAACGCCTCCAATGCTCCTATGCCACCTGTCACCCATGAGTACGTCCGGGAGAAGGTAAAGAAGGCATACTTCTGGGAGAATATGTTGCGTTGCATGAATGTGGACATTCACAAAGAACATCATGCCTCTTACAAAAGCAACCGCAGAATTGAGAAGCTTCTGAAGGAGATCAAGGCTCAAGGAGAAGAGGAAGAAGAGATAAAATATATTGATGAGCATAAAGCTGATCCGTCTGCAGAGTCAGATCACACTCTCTCTTTTGGGGCATGGAATGCACATCAGAACAACCTAGTTGATTGGAAGACCTTCTCAAAGGTCACTTCGGGCTTTGGCTCTCATGGTACTTTTTCCTCCCACCCTCATGGCAAAGGACCAGTGGCTCCAGGTGGTAATGATGACTATGAAGAGGAAGAGGATGAGGATGTCGACGGCGATGATGACTACGAGTGATCCTTTGGGGCGATAGCTTGATCTTTTCCCTTTTTGGTGTTTCAATGCCAAAGGGGGAGAATATGTCTAGTTGGATCACCGGGATTTGCATGGGTTGGGAATTTGGTTGGTTATTTCGAATTTGCCTATGTTGTATCTTAAATTTTTTAACATTTGCTTTATTTGGTTCTTGTGAAACTATCTACTATTTGTGTGGACATTCTATGCCCGGGTTATTATTATAATGGTAAAGTCTCAGGCGGTAATCACTCTAACCTATGTGAGCCTTTACCTTCTATTATCTAATATGTGTTGCACTACATGTATATCTTGCTGCACATCGTCAGGGGGGAGCATAGCTATGTCTCTTATTTTAATAATTTCATGCAAAACCTTTGTTGTCATCGAACACCAAAACGGGAAGATTGAAAGGACATTTATTGTCTTAATCCGTTTTGGTGTTCGTTAACAACTTAAGGATCATTTTACAGTGTGCTAATATTTCCAGGTTAATCTACTGAAAAGAGAAAAGTCTGTGACATAGTGGAAAAATCCCTGCCTGAAAAAAGTTTCCTACATAGTCCAGACCGTAATCTCCGGTGTGCCAAGACCGGAGTTTCCGGTGTGGACCAGAGTTGCGCCTCAAACTTCTTGTGTGGATCCAAGATGAATCGCAAGGACATCATGTATGGGGTCCGGAGACAGGCTGAATACTGGCCAAAATCTCTGGTGTATACTGGTGGACCGGAATCTCTGGAGTGAAAAGTCCATAGTCTCCGATGTGCTTAGGTCCGGAGTTCCTGCCAAGTCTCCAGAGGGAGCACCAAGACCTGGCCGAGGACATTCTGTATGGGGGTCCGGAGATGGACTGGAGACTGTCCGAAATCTCCGGTGTGAGACAAATACAGACCGGAGTCTCCTGTGTGGAAATTCTCCAACGGGCAAAAAACGGTCAGTAGCAGTGGGCCTATAAATAAGTGACCTCATCCCCTACCTCCAGCTGCTCGTTTCCAGAAAAGAAGAACACCTCCATTAGAGCCACAAAATCAACAAGATCTCCCCCTCCAACCATCCAAAGTCCCCGATCTTTGGAGAATCGAAGGAGGAGGACTTGATCAACATATTCACCAAAAGAGATCTTCATTCCCCCTCATTCACTTGAGGGCCCCTTGCTCTAGTGTTTCATTAGAAACCCTAGTTCTTGATTTGGTTCTTACAAGCTTGTCTTTCATTGTTGTGATAGCTTGCTTGTATCCGGGAGCCTCCAATTAAGTTGTGGATGTGTGCCTCGAACTTATTGTAAAGGTTCCGGCTTCCACCTCAAAGGTTGCCGATATTGTCGTGGTGGTGGCACGACAGATGCCATGGGTAGGCTAAAGTTTGGGGCCAATGGATTCTAGTGGGATATGGGGAGGGAAGATGTAGTTGATTCTACACACAAAAGACTAAGGCAAAGATCTTTATTTCCTATTCCTTGGGCTACAAGTGCTCCTTGAGCTGTATACAGGGAGAAGAGAAGAACTTTACCAGCATAACGGTACTAGAAATGAGTCGATCCCTTCCTCAGGGCCCAAGCCTCTCCTTATAAAGGAGTGCCTTGGGTTCCTTTAGGGCTGATGTGGCAAGCATATTCGAGGAATATGCTTGTCCCAATATAGTAGTTCGGCGCCCCCCTTTCCCTGTCGCTCCTCTAACGACGGCAAGGTTCCAGAGGGCCCTTCCTGCGCGCCTCGGGCTTCAGGACTGTCACCTCCGTGACCTCCTTCTGCTTCTCTGTCGCTCTGCGTCTTTGTCCGTAGTGCTTGGCCTGGCTCAGATTCCCCCTACCCTGCGGCTAGGGTTTGACTTCAGGCTTCTCCTTCTCCTGCAAGCTTTGTATCATTCGGCCCTGCCTCCCGTAGTTCGGCTTGTCCTTTATCTGTATGGAGATTACTTGGGCTGACCCAGCCGAGTTACGAAGTATCTCGGCCGGGTAAGGCCTTGTCTTCACTACAAGGGTCTTGCCCTTTCCTATCTCGGCCGACCTCTACATGATTCGGCCGACTCAGGCTGTAACTCGGAAACTAGACGGGGAACACCCTTTCGTCTTTCCCCGTCTTTACCCTATCCGGGGTTATCTCCCCAACATTAGTCCCCGAAGCTGGTATGGCCCCGTCGATACCTCGGCCGGGTCTTACCAGTTTCTTGCGACACGTTCCGTATTGTTTTCGAGTTATTTTCTATTTCTCATCTGAGGTATCCTTGTATCTTCTCGCATACGCCTTGTCCTACGTGTCATACCCATCATTGTTTCTCTAGTTTTTTGTTCCTCTATAGTATTTACTGACAGGCTACAGTTACTACTGTGCCTGTCGCGCCGGCGCTGCGACGCCTCGTGCGCCGTTTCCGTTGGGGATCGCGATCTTCCTTGCCACCGTGTGGCCCTTGGTGTGGTTCCACTCAACGACGTGCGGTCATGCTGTGCACACGATCTACGCTGCCAACCGCCACACGCACGATCCCACTACCTTGCTCGTGGCTAGGTTATAAAGAGGGGCGCGGCGTTGGAGGATTCACTTTCCCCTTTCCGTTCGCCCGCGCCCTTCTTCTTCCTTTCGTTTCCGTGCCCGCTTGCTGCTCCGCTGCCGCGTGTTCATCAGAACCTCCGACGACGAGGACTCCGCCGCGTTGCTCCGTCTACCTCGTCCGCGTTTACTATCTTCGCCGTCGTCGCCGGTGAGTTCTTTCCGGCCGCGTAGCTTAAGCTTCTCCCTAGATCTTTCTGCTTCGATTTGGTACTCGTGCAGCGGTTCCTTTGCTCCTCCGCCGCCATTTCTGTGCAAAATCACGACGGGGCCTTGTAGCTCTAAACTTTCCTCCGCCGCTAGTTCTTCCTCCGTCGACCTTTCCGGCGAACCCATGTCTAGCTCCTTTAGTGGTGCCCTGGTAGAAGATGAGGATGCTGGCTCTGGGCCCGAGCGAGGCTCGTGGCAGGGCTCCTCCGTTATACGCCGTGAGATCGAGTGGCTTATCCGAACTCGAAGGATTCCCGCCGAGGTCTCCTGTCGCCTACCCGGCAGCGAGTCCTCTCCGGATCTTAGGGAGGGCGAGTATGTAGTTTTTATGTCGCATTTCTCGCGCGGCTTTGGTCTTCCTCTTAGCGACTTTGCTAGAGAGTTTCTCGACTACTTCGGCCTTCAGCCGCATCATCTTCCTGCAAATGCCATCGCTTCTCTTTCTGCTTTTATCTCTGCCTCGGAGGGATACTTCGGCCTATGGCCGTCTGTGCATGTCTGGTCAAAGTTCTTTCAGATTCGTTCCAACGTAGTCCCTGACAAGTCTCTTCACCCTTCCGATAAACTGCTTACTCAATGTGGAGCAGCATCCATTACACCTCGGAGGAAGTCCGTATTTCCTCGTGTTACCGGGTTAGAGTCGTGCAAGAAGTGGCACAAATCCTTCTTTTACGTCAAGAACAGAGGGACGGAGGACAAGATCCGGCTCCCCACATTCTCCATCGGCCCGCCCTCCAAGGTGAATTGGACTTACAATCCAAGGAAGAGTCACGCCTTAGCCGAAGCTTTTGAGATTCGGCTTAAAGAACTAATCCGCGCCGGGTTATGCGGCGAGGATTTGATGGCTACTTTTATCAGTAGCCGAATCTGCCCATTCCAGAAACGGACGCACAAACTCTGCTACATGAGCGGTCCTCTCGATCCCAACCGAGTTTCGACTGTGGAGCTGGACAACTATCTCATTTTTAAGCGAGTCCGAGCCATCTTCAAGACGGAGCTGCCTGAGGACTGGGCTTGGGGGTTGAAACCGTTTACGCGGGAGCGTCCTCCTCCCGAAATAAGCTTAGCTAACAACGCTCTGCTATCTAATAGCTTTCGTAAAGGTTTTCGCTAATTTTTCCTTTTTCTTGTCTTGCAGAGGTTCGCAGAGCAAAAGAGTGAGGACGCCGAAGTTTTGTTGCTTCCGTGGCCTGCGGACCGGAGTACCCCAGACACTGGTGAGCCGGACTCGGAAGAGTTCGTCCCTAAGTCGGATCCTGCTCCGGCTCACGCTCGAGGCAAGACCTCGGCCCACGAGGAGGAAGGTGATTCGGACGAGGTCCAAGTTCTTGAGGTAGTTGCCGCAATGCCTATTTCTTATGCATTTCCGGCTTCTACTTTCCCAGCTAATCCGGCCGGTCAGGTTCACGACGCCGAGCCTATTGCTTCCCGGCCCCCTGTTGCCTTGGGGAAATGCGGGGCTCCTACTGATGCCTCAGAGGCGGCTCCCAAGAAACGAACGAAGAAATCCGCGCCGAATCCTCCCCGGTGCAAGATCATGCCTGGAGTTGCAGGGTAAGTTCCCTTTTGTTTGTATTTCTTGTTTCTCTCTTTCTGTTTTTTAACCTATTGACGTTTTCTCTTTCTTATTTCCAGAGTGCTCCACTTTCTGTTAAGCCCGGCGGTCCTAGCATGACTAGCCGTGTGACTCGGCAGCCGTCTCCTCCGCCTGCCGAAGATACCAGGGTTTCGAGTCCTGCTTGTGCAGCATCTCCTCCAGTTCCGAATCAATCGCCCCCTCACCATGATGTACCTGAGACTGCTCCTGTTGACATTGATTCCACTCGGCCTTCCGAGATTTCCGTGGAACCCGTTGTCTCCTCTGTGAATCCGAGCGTCTCTATCGAGCCTCATTCTACCCCAGCAGTTTCTATAGCAGCTCCCGCCCCGGCCGAGGACGTTAATATCTCGGTGCCTTCTACGACCGTGATCTCTCCGGATCCAAAAGACATTGTTCCCATTGCCGAGGTATCAACTCCTGCTGACGCCTCTAAAGTTATCGCCGCCAAGGCCTCCACTTCCCAGAAAGGTCTTGTTGGCTCCTCTCAGCCGAGTATCGCCGATGTGCTGCGCAAAAGAACTGCTTCCACCAAAACTTCCGTTACTCCGGCCGCCGGTACGCAGCTTGCTCTTCATAAAAGCCCTGCGGCCGTGGTGGTTACGCAGCAGGTCCGGGGTAAAGTTCTAACTCGGACGGCTAGTGGGAACAGCCTCGGCTCGCTGGTGGAATATGCCAATAATTGGAATGCTGCCGATCAGTTTGAGGGTAATCCCATTAATCAGCCAGTTCAGCTTTCCGACATTGGCGGCCGCTTGGATCAAGCTGCCAAGATCATCCTTGATACCAACAAGATGAACAACGTAACTGCTGTTTTGCGGAGTTCCGATTATCCTCGTATGCTACTATACACTCTAGTCCCCGAAACTTGCAGGGAAATAATTTGTTATTTTCTTGGAAGTTTAATAATGCTCTACATAATTTAATTTTAACTTTAGGGTTCGGGTCTATATTCGCCTGGATCTGCCTTAAATCTTGCTGGACTTTTGTTTAGTTGATCTTGGAATATCCAGACACTTGGATCCGGGTTAGAGTTTTGCTTGACTCGGATATATTTTGGCTTCGAATATCCAGCCACCTAGATCCGGGTTAAGTTTCGCTTAACTCGGATCTGGTTTAGCTTCGAATATCCAGCCACCTAGATCCGGGTTAAGTTTCACTTACCTCGGATCTGTTTTAGCTTCAAATATCCAGCCACCTAGATCCGGGTTAAGTTTCACTTACCTCGGATCTGTTTTAGCTTCAAATATCCAGCCTCCTAGATCCGGGTTAAGTTTCACTTACCTCAGATCTATTTTAGCTTCAAATATCCAGCCACCTAGGTCCGGGTTAAGTTTCACTTACCTCGGATCTGTTTTAGCTTCAAATATCCAGCCACCTAGATCCGGGTTAAGTTTCACTTACCTCGGATCTGTTTTAGCTTCGAATATCCAATAATCGTTTGCTCCATTGTTCAGGTTGCTCATGACCGGCGGACTGCCGAATTTCAAAGATTGCTTTTTTCGCACCGAAAATTGGAAGAAAAATATGAGAAAGTTCTGCTTGTGGCGAAAAAGACTGGTAAGTTGATAATTCTTTTCGTCATTTTCGACATTCTTATTGTTTTGTATACGAGACGTCGGCTCACTTTTTTGGTGAACAGGTAATATCAATAATCTCAACATTCGTCTTGCGAAGAAAGTCAAGAGCCTGGAAGGTTAGTTTCCCTTTTACTTTAGACCTTGTGCTTTTTTTTAAATGCGATCTAATCTTCTTTTATCTCTTTTGGCTTTGGTAAAGCCGAGTTACAAACCTTTGCAGCATCTCACCAAGATTGCACACCCATGCCTGACGTGATGCTGCATTTTTTAGAACAAAGCGCTACTCATTCAGCGCAGCTGAAAGAAAAGGATGATGAAATAGCTCGCCTGCGCACCGAGGTGGAGGCCCTTAAGCTTTCTCAGAAATCCGAACTAGAAAAGGTCGACCAGGAAATCTCCGAGGAGAAGAATCGGCTAGCTCTAGAGCTGCAGAAGAATAAAGAACTCCTCGAGGCTGCCGAACTGAAAACTCGTGGAATGAGCGAGGAGATCGCTCGCTTTGACAAGAGCAAGAGCATCTGGGCTAAAGACCTTCAGATAATGATGAGTTATATTCATTGTAAGTTTCTTAGCATGGCTGGATTATGTTTTTCTTTTTGTCGCTGCTGCCTCCTGACGCATTTATGTTTTGCGCAGGTCATTTTCCAGAAGCTAAGCCTGTGAGTTCTAAAGCGGTTCTTGCAGCTCGTGCGCGCCGAGGTATCCCTGTTGACGTTGACTCGGAGTACTCGATGGAGGATTTCCTGGTCGCTGTCGGCGCTGCAGTTGGTCCGATGAAGATTATGGGTAGGGACTTGGTGCAGGCAGCTATCCGAGCATACCATGTTCTCTGGCAGAATACCTCTGGGACTCCTGATATCAACGAGGTCGAATTGCTGGTGAAAAGATTGAATGCATCTGAGAAGCAACTGAGTCTCTGGAGGGAATCAGCCGGGCGAGCTGGTGCTGATATGGCCCTTACTATTATCATGTCATGGTATGAAGACATTTCTCTTGATATCCTGAGAAATTTGCGCACAGGTTCTCGTTGGGTTGAGGACCCCACTTTTGTTGCTCTTCGTCAAGCTCGCGCCTTTCAGCTCGTTGAGTATGCCGACGTGCATACCTGGAATGAAGGTCCGAGCTTCCTCCCGAACTCGGACGATGAGGTCGTAGTCGAGGATGCATAAGACAATAACTCGGCTGAACAAGGTGAAGGTGAAGATGATTTGGCTTCTTCCGGTGACTCCAGTTCGAGCTCGGATGACAACGGTGACGCGCGATCCTCCTCCAAAGGTACTGGGCATTCAACTGTGCAAACTGATGTTCCTCAGCAGCCTCAAGCTTCGGCCGAAGTCGCCCCTGGGTCTGTGGAAGGAGAGGCAACCTCAGCCGAGGCTCCGCCTATCTCGGACCATCCAGCCCCTGACCCAACTGCTGCCTCTCCAGCTGAAAATCTTTAAGTTATTTCTTGTCCCTGCTATGCCGGGCGTACGATGTACGTGGAACATTTGTCTGTCTTCTGTATGACCTGAATTTCTTTTGTCGTGTTCTGCTCCGACATATATGTTTGTAGTTGTTATAACTTTGTTTAAGTGGGTTTTCGTTCGAATTCTTGCTTTGATGATCTGCGATTTCCTGATTTTAGGATGTATCTTTGTCTTTGTATTCTCGTGGTTTAACCAGTTAATCTGGGTGTGAGACTCGAATATCATACGAGATTGAGTTGCTCTTATTCTGAGTATCGAAGTGTTATACCTTCCTTGTACCAAAGGTTGACTACTACTTGGGAACAATATATGGCAGTCCCCGAGTCACGGCCTATTGCGCCGAGGTCTAGTGTGAACCAAATTTCAGAAATAATATAAGACCGTTGCCGAGGCGCTGCCCAGGGTGCCGAGGTTGAATACGTAAGATGAAGTCCAAATAAAATATGGCAGTCCCCGAGTCACTGCTCCGGATGCCGAGGTTCAATACATAAGATGAAATTGAAATAACATACGGCAGTCCCCGAGTCACTGCTCTGGATGCTGAGGTTCAATACATAAGATGAAATTGAAATAACATATGGCAGTCCCCAAGTTACTGCTCTGGATGCCTAGGTTCAATACATAAGATGAAATTGAAATAACATATGGCAGTCCCCGAGTCACTGCTCTGGATGCCGAGGTTCAATACATAAGATGAAATTGAAATAACATATGGCAGTCCCCGAGTCACTGCTCTAGATGCCGAGGTTTAATATATCATTGGTTCTTGACCTTGAGATACTGTGCTATGAGTAAAATGGACGAAGTAAAGCTACATTCCAAGGCCGCTTCGTTTCTTCGCCGGCTTTGTCTTCCTTGCTCCTTCCAGGGGATTGAGCGTCGATTAGGTAATAGGCATCATTATGTAGTGCTTTCCTCACGATGAATGGTCCTTCCCATGGAGGTGACAGCTTGTGCATGCCGGCCGTGCGTTGCACTAGTCTGAGGACTAAGTCTCCTTCTTTGAATACCCTTGGATTCACCTTCTTGCTGTGATATCGTCGCAAGTTCTGCTGATAAATAGCTGATCGTGATAGTGCTAGCTCTCTGGCTTCTTCTAGCAGATCAACAGTATCTTGCCGAGCCACTTAATTTATCTCTGAAGTTGTATGTTGAGTAACTCTTGGCGAGTCATGCAGTATGTTGGCTGGAAGCACGGCCTCTGCCCCGTATAACAAAAAGAATGGAGTGTAACCTGTTGATCTATTTGGAGTAGTCCTGAGGCTCCATAATACTGCTGGTAATTCCTCGATCCAACACCCTGCCGACCTTTGCAATGGTTCGACAAGTCGCGGTTTTATTCCGGACAACACTAGACCATTAGCTCTTTCCACTTGCCCATTAGATGCTGGATGAGCAACATACGCGACATCTAATCTTATGTGTTTCTCTTGGCAAAATCTAGCGAAAGCTCCTTCTGCAAAGTTTGTGCCGTTATCTGTAATAACACTGTGCGGGTACCCATATCTTAAGATAATATCTTTGAGGAATTTCATTGCTGTGAGCCCGTCACATTTCTTTATTGGCTTTACTTCAATCCATTTTGTGAACTTGTCTACCATGACCAATATGTGGGTCATCCCCCCTCGGGCCGGCTTAAACGGTCCCACCATATCTAGGCACCACACAGAAAACGGCCAAGTAATGGGTATCGTTTTTAACTCGGACGATGGCATGTGTATCTTAGTTGCATATCTCTGACAGCCATTGCATTTTTCAACCAGCTCTTTGGCTTCCTTCAACGCTGTTGGCCAATAAAACCCATGCCTGAATGCTTTGGCTACCAAGGCACGATATGAGGCATGGTGTCCACACTCTCCTTGATGTATTTCTAGGAGGATCTCCTGGCCTTCTGCCGAACTCACACACCTTTGCAATACATTTGTGACGCTTCTTTTGTATAGCTCATTGTTTATGATTGTATAAGCTTTTGCTCTCCTTACAATTTGTCTTGCTAATACTTCATTATTCGGTAGCGTCGCATCTTTAAGGAAAAAGAATATGGGTTGCGCCCATACCGGTGTGACTTTTCCTGGTGCGATCTCACGGTCTATTTCCATGTTTTCCGCCGACATGGCTACCTCGGCCTTTTCCCTGATTATGCATGCCTCTGCTTTCCTTCTCTTGGGGAATCCCGAGTTATATTGCTGGTCTCCTTCCATCGGCAAACTATCTTCTGCCGAATTTGTCGGAATAAAGATAGACCCAGATTCTGGTGATGGGGTTATTGATGGTTTCTAAGGTGTTCCAGGGCAATACCCGGTGGAATTGACTGCCTGCTTGATCCTAGTTTTGACAACGTGTCTGCGGCATCATTTTCTGCCCGAGGTATGTGGTGAAATTCACACCCTTCAAAGTATCCACTGATCTTTTGCACATGAAATCTATACAATGCCATATTATCATCCAATGCATCCCAATTGCCTGAGACTTGCTGTACTACTAAATCCGAGTCCCCATAGCATAAAATTCGGCGTATGCCAATCTCTTTTGCTACTTTCAATCCATGGACCAATGCTTCGTATTCGGCTACGTTGTTTGATGCGGCAAAATGTATTTGTAGCACATACTTCAGCTGATCTCTTTTGGGCGATGTTAAGACTATTCCTGCCCCCAAACCATTTCTTAGTTTGGAACCATCGAAATGCATTGTCCAATAATTTGGGTCTGGCAATGGTGGCTCATACTGCACTTCGGCCCAATCTACGAAGAAGTCGGCGACCGCCTGAGACTTGATTGCATCTCTTCTATCGAATTGTGGAGCGTATGGAGACAATTCGATTGCCCATTTTGCTATTCGGCCACTTGCATCTTTGTTGCTCAATATGTCGGCTATGGGTGCTTCACAGATCACTTTGATGGGATGTTCTTCGAAGTAATGTTTTAGCTTCTTTGCCGACATATACACTCCATAAGCCATCTTCTGATAATGTGGGTAATTCTGTTTTGAAGCGGATAACACCTCGCTCAACTAATACACCGGCCTTTGAACCGACTTATCATCTTCGAGTTGGTCTACGACGACTACAGCACTTACTACTCTGTTGGTAGCCGCTATATAGAGTAACATTGGCTCTTTTGATAATGGAGAAGCTAAAATGGGTGCTGTGACCAACATCTTTTTCAACTCATGAAATGCATTGTCTGCTTGTGGAGTCCAAATGAACTTATCTGATTTCTTCATTAATTGATAGAGTGGTAGTGCCTTTTCCCCCAGCCGACATACGAATCGGCTGAGCGAGGCTAGACATCCCGTGAACTTTTGTACATCATTTAGACACTTTGGCAACTCCATTCTTTCTACTGCCTTTATCTTTGTTGGTTTGGCCTCTATACCTCGGCTAGATACAAGGAAGCCGAGTAATTTCCCTGCCGGCACACCAAATGTGCATTTTTCCGGATTGAGCTTCATTCGGAACCTTCTTAGGTTCGCGAAACTCTGCCGTATATCATCCAGTAGCGTTTTGCTTTCCTTAGTTTTGATGACCACGTCATCTACATATACTTGTACATTTTTTCCTATCTGGTCGTGTAGACATTTTTGCATGCATCTATGATACGTTGCTCCTGCGTTTCGCAGGCCGAATGGCATGGTGCGATAGCAATAGGCCCCGTAAGGGGTAATAAATGCAGTCTTTATTTGATCGGCCGGATTTAACGGTATCTGGTGGAAACCAGAATACGCGTCTACAAATGATAATAACTCACAACCAGCGGTCGAATCAATAACTTGGTCTATTCTAGGTAATGGAAAAGGATCTTTTGGACACGCCTTGTTCAGGTTCGTGTAATCGATACACATTCGCCATATAATGGCTACATTCGGATCATCTTTCTTCTTTTCTACTAGCACTGGATTTGACAACCAATCCGGATATAACACCTCCATGATGAACCCGGCTGCGAGGAGCCGAGCTATTTCATCCCCTATTATTTTTCTCCTGTCTTCGGCGAAGCGGCGGAGAGGTTGCTTCACCGGCCTTGCTCCTGGTCTTACATTTAGAGAGTGCTCAGCCAACTCCCTCGGAACACCTTGCAGATCCTGAGTTGACCATGCAAAGATATCCCGATTCTCACGGAGGAAGTTGGTGAGCTCGCTTTCCTATTTAGCATCTAGGCCTGCACCAATAGTAACAGTACGCTCTGGGAACTGCTCATCTATCTGAAACTTCTTTGTTTCTTTAGTCGGCTGAAAGGAGACACTTCCATGTGGATTGGCTAGTGCCGGCATATTCAGCTGTGCCGACTGAGCTAGGACTGCTACCTCCTGAATCCTTCTTTTTTCTCTTGCTCTAACCAATGATACGGCCAGATTTGACCCGGCTAAAGCACACTCCATTGACTTCTTGTAATCACCTGCTACTGTTATCACTCCTTGTGGTCCGGGTAGCTTCATTTTCAGATAACTTACATGACAGATTCCCATGAATTTGGCCAATGCGGGCCGTCCGAGTAAAGCATGATAACAACTCTCTAGATCCACTACCTCAAACTCTAAGTTTTCTGCTCTGCAGTTATCTCTTGTACCGAATAACACATCCACTCGGACCTTACCAATGCGTTCACATGAAAGTCCTGGCACTATCCAATGGAAAGTGGTCCTCGTGGATTGCAGCATGTTCTGCGATATTCCGAGTTTGTGCATGGTATCTTTGTACATGATGTTGATACTGCTTCCATTGTCAATGAGTACTTTTGAGAATTTCACATTGATGCTTGGTCCAACAAATGTCGGATCCAACATGAGTGCATATGACCCGGGATTCGGCATTATCTTGGGGTGATCCTTTATGCTCCAAGTTACCTCCTGGTCTGACCAAGGCACAAATCTTGGTACTGCCGGCATAACTGCATTTAATTCCATATGCCGGCGTTGCACACTCTGCTTGTCTTGCTGTTCCGTTGTGAACACGCAATAAGACTAATGATGTTCTCTGTAATCATTGCGTCCAGTATTCGCTGGATCTGTCCTTCCATCCTGGACTTGGTTCATCACTTGATGTACCGCATCTCTCCGATCCAGGTTATCGTACCTCGGGGGAGGAGGTGGCAACATCAGTTGCTGTGCATTTGCTCCAGTCAACTGTGGTTGATGCTGTTGCCGTATTTTATGGGGCGCTGCCTGAATACCTACGGGGTTTCCCATTGCATTTTTCATCCATGCACATTGGCGGGTCGTATGGTTGGCTGGCCTGGATGGGTTTGACGTGTGCAATTTGCACGGCTGATCTAACATAGATTCGAACGTGTACTTCGGCCTCTCTTGCCACTGTTTCTTTTGTTCTGGGGTCCACTGTATTTTTCCTTCATTCCTTGGTGTCCACTGCTGAGGACCATTTTTCTGCCGTTGAGTCGGCCCGTGACTCGGCGGATCCTGCGCTACTGCTGCCACTTGGGCCAAATTATATCTATAATCCGGCCTTTCTTCTCTTCTTCTTCCTCTGAAGTCGCTGCGCCTGGATGACCCGGAAAAATCTCTTACATAATGGTCTTGTTGCTCCCGATGATCTGCCGACATTAATTCTGGTTGCGTTGGATCTCCTAATGCGAAGGAATCCGCTATTCTGATAGTTTCTGCCAATGTGGTCGGCATATATCTTTGCAGATGTTGTCATAACACGCTGCCATAACGGCATCCTTGAACGAACTAGGCTATTGCTTGCGACTCTATAACTCCTTCACATGAGTTTCTGAGGTTACACCATCGAGTTAAAAACTCTCTATCTGTTTCATTTGGTCTCTGCTTGCACATGGCTAATTGTTGCGGTCTGCTTGGCCTCTTGTATGTGCTGGTAAATTTGCTGACGAACATTTCTTCAAAATCCAACCAACAGTTGATACTGCCCGCTGGTAGATTATTCAGCCATACCCTAGCTGGTCCTTCCAACATTTGTGGGACATACCGTACTGCCCATCGTAAGTTCCCACCCGCTATTTTCACAGCAGTGGCATAGTCAATCAACCAGTCTTGAGGTTTGGTACTCCCATTATATGTCTTCGTCCCTCTTGCTAGCTGAAAGTTCGGCACAGGTGGTTCGCCCATGATCCGTGGTCCAAAGCATGTCGGACCTGGCGGACCATGTTCCTCCAACAACTCGGACCGGTATAGCCGGTCCAGCTTTACTCTTGCATCATTCGATGGCAGATCTCTGTATAGAATTTTGTCTTGCAATCCGTAATGGTTATTTCCACCATGGATCACATATTCCATCTCGGAATAACCATCATTGTACCTTTCATTCACTTGATTGTGGCGAGCTGGCCTCGTTTCTCTTTCCTGCCGGGGTTCATGTCTTTGTTGCGGATTGAGCGGTGGTTCTCTTCTTACTTTGGCCGGGGTATTGTTCTCATGATTGCCTCTTCCGAGTTCTCTCCTGCCGAGGTCTCCATTGCCTCGGCTTCCGCCGTCTTTCTCAATACGGCCGGGGTTCCTCTCACCACTGTTACCCCGGCTTACATTGCCTCTATTCTCGTTTGCCTTCCCGGCTACTGCCGGATCATACGAAATAATTTGCTTGTTTCTCTTTCCTAAAGTTACTGCTTTGTCCCTTCGTGCATTATTTCCGGGTGAAGATGCTGCTGCCACGGACAAGGCAGGTGCTGCACCTGCTGAGTGAACCATCCGCGATGCCCCTGGCCTTGTCGGGTTTGCCTTGAGCATCTCTTCGTTTTGCTGGTTTGCTATGCGCACCAGCTCATTCACTCTTTCTTGTTGTTTCTGCCGGGCTTCGCCCGTCAACCCCTCTAACTCTAAGGCTGCGGCATTTGCTTCTCTTAGGTTCTTTGTCGGGGTACTGTACCTCGGCAGGCCTAAATCAACTGATTCTGCCTTATGAGCATCATGCTCCTTGTTGATATCATCTATGAGGTTTTTCCCTTTCAATCTTAACTCGTCCACCCGTTCGGGTGCGACGTCAAGCTTATTGGCTTTGGCATATTCTCGCAGGGTCATGTTTAAGGACTCCCGCAAGGCCGACACCTTTTTGGCCTCTACCAGCACCTTTTGCCTGGTTTCTTCTAACTCTGCCTGAGCATTTGCCGGATCAAGTATCGGCGCTACAGGTGTGGTTAAGTTTTCTATGGTAGCCTGAAGAATGTTCTCTGGCCTTTACAGAGGTGTCCCTCTTACTCTTGGTGCCTTTGGGGTAGTGTCCTGCACCTCGGTCTGGTTGGTCACTGGTGGGATTACCTCGGTGGGTTGCGGAGCTGTCTGCCTGGGCGCGCCCTGTACGCCCGTGGCGGGTCTCTGGTCGATCCGGTAGCCGCTACTCCCGCTTGCACTCCTGCCGCGACCATCACCTCGACGCTGTCTACGGGACGCGCTCCGCGTGGACGTCTCGCAGCGCTAAGAGGTGGCTCTCCTGCATCAACAACTTGGTGAGGATAAACGCCGGAGATGTCGACGCCGACGTAGACTCTGTGCTCGCCCAGGCTGATGAAGACACCGTTGCGCGGGGGAGTTTTTCCCTTGAAGCTGCCCGCATTGTCGCTGACGTAGTCACAGAGATCAAATCTCTGGACCAAGCCAGAAACAACGCGCTCGCCAGTGTTGATGAAGTTTCCCGTCCGGATCATAACTCCAGCTAGCACCGCTGCTGGCCCCACGGTGGGCGCCAAATGTCGTGGTGGTGGCACGGCAGATGCCATGGGTAGGCTAAAGTTTGGGGCCAATGGATGCTAGTGGGATCTGGGGAGGGAAGATGTAGTTGATTCTACACACAAAAGACTAAGGCAAATATCTTTATTTCCTCTTCCTTGGGCTACAAGTGGTCCTTGAGCTGTATACAGGGAGAAGAGAAGAACTTTACCAGCATAACGGTACTAGAAATGAGTTGATCCCTTCCTCAGGGCCCAAGCCTCTCCTTATAAAGGAGTGCCTTGGGTTCCTTTAGGGCTGATGTGGCAAGCATATTCGAGGAATATGCTTGTCCCAATATAGTAGTTCGGCGCCCCCCTTTCCCTGTCACTCCTCTAACGACGGCAAGGTTCCAGAGGGCCCCTCCTGCGCGCCTCGGGCTTCAGGACTGTCACCTCCGTGACCTCCTTCTGCTTCTATGTCGCTCTGCGTCTTTGTCCGTAGTGCTTGGCCTGGCTCAGATTCCCCCTACCCTGCGGCTAGGGTTTGACTTCAGGCTTCTCCTTCTCCTGCAAGCTTCGTATCATTCGGCCCTGCCTCCCATAGTTCGGCTTGTCCTTTATCTGTATGGAGATTACTTGGGCTGACCCAGCCGAGTTACGAAGTATCTCGGCCGGGTAAGGCCTTGTCTTCACTACAAGGGTCTTGCCCTTTCCTATCTCGGCCGACCTCTACATGATTCGGCCGACTCAGGCTGTAACTCGGAAACTAGACGGGGAACACCCTTTCGTCTTTCCCCGTCTTTACCCTATCCGGGGTTATCTCCCCAACAGATATAGTGGAATAGTGAATTGGTCCCCTTGGGTGAGGTTAAGCGGAGAACAAGGGAGGCATTTCGCGGAGTTGGTGGTTTGAAACCATCCCCTCTCCAAATGCAGACGTACTTCCCCTAAAAAGGAAGGAACTGCGGTAAATCATCCTTGTGTCTCCGCGTGCTCCACTTTGGTTAATTATATCCTTTACCACACTTTACTTATCTTTCTCTTGCTTAGTTAATTGTGCTAGTGTCGCATATAGGTAAATTCACCTTAGTTGCATATCTAGAGAATTGTATTGTTTATGAATTCTTTTACATCCACTACACTTTATGAAAGAATAAACAAGGAAATGCGGGGCTCCTACTGATGCCTCAGAGGCGGCTCCCAAGAAATGAACGAGGAAATCCGCGCCGAATCCTCCCCGGCGCAAGATCATGCCTGGAGTTGCAGGGTAAGTTCCCTTTTGTTTGTATTTCTTGTTTCTCTCTTTCTGTTTTTTAACCTATTGACGTTTTCTCTTTCTTATTTCCAGAGTGCTCCACTTTCTGTTAAGCCCGGCGGTCCTAGCATGACTAGCCGTGTGACTCGGCAGCCGTCTCCTCCGCCTGCCGAAGATACCAGGGTTTCGAGTCCTGCTTGTGCATCATCTCCTCCAGTTCCGAATCAATCGCCCCCTCACCATGATGTACCTGAGACTGCTCCTGTTGACATTGATTCCACTCGGCCTTCCGAGATTTCCGTGGAACCCGTTGTCTCCTCTGTGAATCCGAGCGTCTCTATCGAGCCTCATTCTACCCCAGCAGTTTCTATAGCAGCTCCCGCCCCGGCCGAGAACGTTAATATCTCGGTGCCTTCTGCGACCGTGATCTCTCCGGATCCAAAAGACATTGTTCCCATTGCCGAGGTATCAGCTCCTGCTGACGCCTCTAAAGTTATCGCCGCCAAGGCCTCCACTTCCCAGAAAGGTCTTGTTGGCTCCTCTCAGCCGAGTATCGCCGATGTGCTGCGCAAAAGAACTGCTTCCACCAAAACTTCCGTTACTCCGGCCGCCGGTACACAGCTTGCTCTTCATAAAAGCCCTGCGGCCGTGGTGGTTACGCAGCAGGTCCGGGGTAAAGTTCTAACTCGGACGGCTAGTGGGAACAGCCTCGGCTCGCTGGTGGAATATGCCAATAATTGGAATGCTGCCGATCAGTTTGAGGGTAATCCCATTAATCAGCCATTTCAGCTTTCCGACATTGGCGGCCGCTTGGATCAAGCTGCCAAGATCATCCTTGATACCAACAAGATGAACGAGGTAACTGCTGTTTTGCGGAGTTCCGATTATCCTCGTATGCTACTATACACTCTAGTCCCCGAAACTTGCAGGGAAATAATTTGTTATTTGCTTGGAAGTTTAATAATGCTCTACATAATTTAATTTTAACTTTAGGGTTCGGGTCTATATTCGCCTGGATCTGCCTTAAATCTTGCTGGACTTTTGTTTAGTTGATCTTGGAATATCCAGACACTTGGATCCGGGTTAGAGTTTTGCTTGACTCGGATATATTTTGGCTTCGAATATCCAGCCACCTAGATCCGGGTTAAGTTTCGCTTAACTCGGATCTGGTTTAGCTTCGAATATCCAGCCACCTAGATCCGGGTTAAGTTTCACTTACCTCGGATCTGTTTTAGCTTCAAATATCCAGCCACCTAGATCCGGGTTAAGTTTCACTTACCTCGGATCTGTTTTAGCTTCAAATATCCAGCCTCCTAGATCCGGGTTAAGTTTCACTTACCTCGGATCTATTTTAGCTTCAAATATCCAGCCACCTAGGTCCGGGTTAAGTTTCACTTACCTCGGATCTGTTTTAGCTTCAAATATCCAGCCACCTAGATCCGGGTTAAGTTTCACTTACCTCGGATCTGTTTTAGCTTCGAATATCCAATAATCGTTTGCTCCATTGTTCAGGTTGCTCATGACCGGCGGACTGCCGAATTTCAAAGATTGCTTTTTTCGCACCGAAAATTGGAAGAAAAATATGAGAAAGTTCTTCTTGTGGCAAAAAAGACTGGTAAGTTGATAATTCTTTTCGTCATTTTCGACATTCTTATTGTTTTGTATATGAGACGTCGGCTCACTTTTTTGGTGCACAGGTAATATCAATAATCTCAACGTTCGTCTTGCGAAGAAAGTCAAGAGCCTGGAAGGTTAGTTTCCCTTTTAATTTACACCTTGTGCTTTTTTTTAAATGCGAGCTAAGCTTCTTTTATCTCTTTTGGCTTTGGTAAAGCCGAGTTACAAACCTTTGCAGCATCTCACCAAGATTGCACGCCCATGCCTGACGTGATGCTGCATTTTTTAGAACAAAGCGCTACTCATTCGGCGCAGCTGAAAGAAAAGGATGATGAAATAGCTCGCCTGCGCACCGAGGTGGAGGCCCTTAAGCTTTCTCAGAAATCCGAACTAGAAAAGGTCGACCAGGAATTCTCCGAGGAGAAGAATCGGCTAGCTCTGGAGCTGCGGAAGAATAAAGAACTCCTCGAGGCTGCCAAACTGAAAACTCGTGGAATGAGCAAGGAGATCGCTCGCTTTGAAAAGAGCAAGAGCATCTGGGCTAAAGACCTTCAGATAATGATGAGTTATATTCATTGTAAGTTTCTTAGCATGGCCGGATTATGTTTTTCTTTTTGTCGCTGCTGCCTCCTGACGCATTTATGTTTTGCGCAGGTCATTTTCCAGAAGCTAAGCCTGTGAGTTCTAAAGCGGTTCTTGCAGCTCGTGCGCGCCGAGGTATCCCTGTTGACGTTGACTCGGAGTACTCGATGGAGGATTTCCTGGTCGCTGTCGGCGCTGCAGTTGGTCCGATGAAGATTATGGGTAGGGACTTGGTGCAGGCAGCTATCCGAGCGTACCATGTTCTCTGGCCGAATACCTCTGGGACTCCTGATATCAACGAGGTCGAATTGCTGGTGAAAAGGTTGAATGCATCTGAGAAGCAACTGAGTCTCTGGAGGGAATCAGCCGGGCGAGCTGGTGCTGATATGGCCCTTACTATTATCATGTCATGGTATGAAGACATTTCTCTTGATATCCTGAGAAATTTGCGCACAGGTTCTCGTTGGGTTGAGGACCCCACTTTTGTTGCTCTTCGTCAAGCTCGCGCCTTTCAGCTCGTTGAGTATGCCGACGTGCATACCTGGAATGAAGGTCCGAGCTTCCTCCCGAACTCGGACGATGAGGTCGTAGTCGAGGATGCATCAGACAATAACTCGGCTGAACAAGGTGAAGGTGAAGATGATTCGGCTTCTTCCGGTGACTCCAGTTCGAGCTCGGATGACAACGGTGACGCGCGATCCTCCTCCAAAGGTACTGGGCATTCAACTGTGCAAACTGATGTTCCTCAGCAGCCTCAAGCTTCGGCCGAAGTCGCCCCTGGGTCTGTGGAAGGAGAGGCAACCTCAGCCGAGGCTCCGCCTATCTCGGACCATCCAGCCCCTGACCCAACTGCTGCCTCTCCAGCTGAAAATCTTTAAGTTATTTCTTGTCCCTGCTATGCCGGGCGTACGATGTACGTGGAACATTTGTCTGTCTTCTGTATGACCTGAATTTCTTTTGTCGTGTTCTGCTCCGACATATATGTTTGTAGTTGTTATAACTTTGTTTAAGTGGGTTTTCGTTCGAATTCTTGCTTTGATGATCTGCGATTTCCTGATTTTAGGATGTATCTTTGTCTTTGTATTCTCGTGGTTTAACCAGTTAATCTGGGTGTGAGCCTCGAATATCATACGAGATTGAGTTGCTCTTATTCTGAGTATCGAAGTGTTATACCTTCCTTGTACCAAAGGTTGACTACTACTTGGGAACAATATATGGCAGTCCCCGAGTCACGGCCTATTGCACCGAGGTCTAGTGTGAACCAAATTTCAGAAATAATATAAGACCGTTGCCGAGGCGCTGCCCAGGGTGCCGAGGTTGAATACGTAAGATGAAGTCCAAATAAAATATGGCAGTCCCCGAGTCACTGCTCCGGATGCCGAGGTTCAATACATAAGATGAAATTGAAATAACATACGGCAGTCCCCGAGTCACTGCTCTGGATGCTGAGGTTCAATACATAAGATGAAATTGAAATAACATATGGCAGTCCCCAAGTTACTGCTCTGGATGCCTAGGTTCAATACATAAGATGAAATTGAAATAACATATGGCAGTCCCCGAGTCACTGCTCTGGATGCCGAGGTTCAATACATAAGATGAAATTGAAATAACATATGGCAGTCCCCGAGTCACTGCTCTAGATGCCGAGGTTTAATATATCATTGGTTCTTGACCTTGAGATACTGTGCTATGAGTAAAATGGACGAAGTAAAGCTACATTCCATGGCCGCTTCGTTTCTTCGCCGGCTTTGTCTGCCTTGCTCCTTCCAGGGGATTGAGCGTCGATTAGGTAATAGGCATCATTATGCAGTGCTTTCCTCACGATGAATGGTCCTTCCCATGGAGGTGACAGCTTGTGCATGTCGGCCGTGCGTTGCACTAGTCTGAGGACTAAGTCTCCTTCTTTGAATACCCTTGGATTCACCTTCTTGCTGTGATATCGTCGCAAGTTCTGCTGATAAATAGCTGATCGTGATAGTGCTAGCTCTCTGGCTTCTTCTAGCAGATCAACAGTATCTTGCCGAGCCACTTAATTTATCTCTGAAGTTGTATATTGAGTAACTCTTGGCGAGTCATGCAGTATGTTGGCTGGAAGCACGGCCTCTGCCCCGTATAACAAAAAGAATGGAGTGTAACCTGTTGATCTATTTGGAGTAGTCCTGAGGCTCCATAATACTGCTGGTAATTCCTCGATCCAACACCCTGCCGACCTTTGCAATGGTTCGACAAGTCGCGGTTTTATTCCGGACAACACTAGACCATTAGCTCTTTCCACTTGCCCATTAGATGCTGGATGAGCAACAGACGCGACATCTAATCTTATGTGTTTCTCTTGGAAAAATCTAGCGAAAGCTCCTTCTGCAAAGTTTGTGCCGTTATCTGTAATAACACTGTGCGGGTACCCATATCTTAAGATAATATCTTTGAGGAATTTCATTGCTGTGAGCCCGTCACATTTCTTTATTGGCTTTACTTCAATCCATTTTGTGAACTTGTCTACCATGACCAATATGTGGGTCATCCCCCCTCGGGACGGCTTAAACGGTCCCACCATATCTAGGCACCACACAGAAAACGGCCAAGTAATGGGTATCGTTTTTAACTCGGACGATGGCATGTGTATCTTAGTTGCATATCTCTGACAGCCATTGCATTTTTCAACCAGCTCTTTGGCTTCCTTCAACGCTGTTGGCCAATAAAACCCATGCCTGAATGCTTTGGCTACCAAGGCACGATATGAGGCATGGTGTCCACACTCTCCTTGATGTATTTCTAGGAGGATCTCCTGGCCTTCTGCCGAACTCACACACCTTTGCAATACATTTGTGACGCTTCTTTTGTATAGCTCATTGTTTATGATTGTATAAGCTTTTGCTCTCCTTACAATCTGTCTTGCTAATACTTCATTATTCGGTAGCGTCGCATCTTTAAGGAAAAAGAATATGGGTTGCGCCCATACCGGTGTGACTTTTCCTGGTGCGATCTCACGGTCTATTTCCATGTTTTCCGCCGACATGGCTACCTCGGCCTTTTCCCTGATTATGCATGCCTCTGCTTTCCTTCTCTTGGGGAATCCCGAGTTATATTGCTGGTCTCCTTCCATCGGCAAACTATCTTCTGCCGAATTTGTCGGAATAAAGATAGACCCAGATTCTGGTGATGGGGTTATTGATGGTTTTCTAAGGTGTTCCAGGGCAATACCCGGTGGAATTGACTGCCTGCTTGATCCTAGTTTTGACAACGTGTCTGCGGCATCATTTTCTGCCCGAGGTATGTGGTGAAATTCACACCCTTCAAAGTATCCACTGATCTTTTGCACATGAAATCTATACAATGCCATATTATCATCCAATGCATCCCAATTGCCTGAGACTTGCTGTACTACTAAATCCGAGTCCCCATAGCATAAAATTCGGCGTATGCCAATATCTTTTGCTACTTTCAATCCATGGACCAATGCTTCGTATTCGGCTACGTTGTTTGATGCGGCAAAATGTATTTGTAGCACATACTTCAGCTGATCTCTTTTGGGCGATGTTAAAACTATTCCTGCCCCCAAACCATTTCTTAGTTTGGAACCATCGAAATGCATTGTCCAATAATTTGGGTCTGGCAATGGTGGCTCATACTGCACTTCGGCCCAATCTACGAAGAAGTCGGCGACCGCCTGAGACTTGATTGCATCTCTTCTATCGAATTGTGGAGCGTATGGAGACAATTCGATTGCCCATTTTGCTATTCGGCCACTTGCATCTTTGTTGCTCAATATGTCGGCTATGGGTGCTTCACAGATCACTTTGATGGGATGTTCTTCGAAGTAATGTTTTAGCTTCTTTGCCGACATATACACTCCATAAGCCATCTTCTGATAATGTGGGTAATTCTGTTTTGAAGCGGATAACACCTCGCTCAACTAATACACCGGCCTTTGAACCGACTTATCATCTTCGAGTTGTTCTACGACGACTACAGCACTTACTACTCTGTTGGTAGCCGCTATATAGAGTAACATTGGCTCTTTTGATAATGGAGAAGCTAAAATGGGTGTTGTGACCAACATCTTTTTCAACTCATGAAATGCATTGTCTGCTTGTGGAGTCCAAATGAACTTATCTGATTTCTTCATTAATTGATAGAGTGGTAGTGCCTTTTCCCCCAGCCGACATACGAATCGGCTGAGCGAGGCTAGACATCCCGTGAACTTTTGTACATCATTTAGACACTTTGGCAACTCCATTCTTTCTACTGCCTTTATCTTTGTTGGGTTGGCCTCTATACCTCGGCTAGATACAAGGAAGCCGAGTAATTTCCCTGCCGGCACACCAAATGTGCATTTTTCCGGATTGAGCTTCATTCGGAACCTTCTTAGGTTCGCGAAAGTCTGCCGTATATCATCCAGTAGCGTTTTGCTTTCCTTAGTTTTGATGACCACGTCATCTACATATACTTGTACATTTTTTTCCTATCTGGTCGTGTAGACATTTTTGCATGCATCTATGATACGTTGCTCCTGCGTTTCGCAGGCCGAATGGCATGGTGCGATAGCAATAGGCCCCGTAAGGGGTAATAAATGCAGTCTTTATTTGATCGGCCGGATTTAACGGTATCTGGTGGAAACCAGAATACGCGTCTACAAATGATAATAACTCACAACCAGCGGTCGAATCAATAACTTGGTCTATTCTAGGTAATGGAAAAGGATCTTTTGGACACGCCTTGTTCAGGTTCGTGTAATCGATACACATTCGCCATATAATGGCTACATTCGGATCATCTTTCTTCTTTTCTACTAGCACTGGATTTGACAACCAATCCGGATATAACACCTCCATGATGAACCCGGCTGCGAGGAGCCGAGCTATTTCATCCCCTATTATTTTTCTCCTGTCTTCGGCGAAGCGGCGGAGAGGTTGCTTCACCGGCCTTGCTCCTGGTCTTACATTTAGAGAGTGCTCAGCCAACTCCCTCGGAACACCTTGCAGATCCTGAGTTGACCATGCAAAGATATCCCGATTCTCATGGAGGAAGTTGGTGAGCTCGCTTTCCTATTTAGCATCTAGGCCTGCACCAATAGTAACAGTACGCTCTGGGAACTGCTCATCTATCTGAAACTTCTTTGTTTCTTTAGTCGGCTGAAAGGAGACACTTCCATGTGGATTGGCTAGTGCCGGCATATTCAGCTGTGCCGACTGAGCTAGGGCTGCTACCTCCTGAATCCTTCTTTTTTCTCTTGCTATAACCAATGATTCGGCCAGATTTGACCCGGCTGAAGCACACTCCATTGACTTCTTGTAATCACCTGCTACTATTATCACTCCTTGTGGTCCGGGTAGCTTCATTTTCAGATAACTTACATGACAGCTTCCCATGAATTTGGCCAATGCGGGCCGTCCGAGTAAAGCATTATAACAACTATCTAGATCCACTACCTCAAACTCTAAGTTTTCTGCTCTGCAGTTATCTCTTGTACCGAATAACACATCCACTCGGACCTTACCAATGGGTTCACATGACAGTCCTGGCACTATCCCATGGAAAGTGGTCCTCGTGGATTGCAGCATGTTCTGCGATATTCCGAGTTTGTGCATGGTACCTTTGTACATGATGTTGATACTGCTTCCATTGTCAATGAGTACTTTTGAGAATTTCACATTGATGCTTGGTCCAACAAATGTCGGATCCAACACAAGTGCATATGACCCGGGATTCGGCATTATCTTGGGGTGATCCTTTATGCTCCAAGTTACCTCCTGATCTGACCAAGGCACAAATCTTGGTACTGCCGGCATAACTGCATTTAATTCCATATGCCGGCGTTGCACACTCTGCTTGTCTTGCTGTTCCGTTGTGAACACGCAATAAGACTAATGATGTTCTCTATAATCATTGCGTCCAGTATTCGCTGGATCTGTCCTTCCATCCTGGTTGGTTCATCACTTGATGTACCGCATCTCTCCGATCCAGGTTATCGTACCTCGGGGGAGGAGGTGGCAACATCAGTTGCTGTGCATTTGCTCCAGTCAACTGTGGTTGATGCTGTTGCCGTATTTGATGGGGCGCTGCCTGAATACCTACGGGGTTTCCCATTGCATTTTTCATCCATGCACATTGGCGGGTCGTATGGTTGGCTGGCCTGGATGGGTTTGACGTGTGGAATTTGCACGGCTGATCTAACATAGATTCGAACGTGTACTTCTGCCTCTCTTGCCACTGTTTCTTTTGTTCTGGGGTCCACTGTATTTTTCCTTCATTCCTTGGTGTCCACTGCTGAGGACCATTTTTCTGCCGTTGAGTCGGCCCGTGACTCGGCGGATCCTGCGCTACTGCTGCCACTTGGGCCAAATTATATCTATAATCCGGCCTTTCTTATCTTCTTCTTCCTCTAAAGTCGCTGCGCCTGGATGACCCGGAAAAATCTCTTACATAATGGTCTTGTTGCTCCCGATGATCTGCCGACATTAATTCTTGTTGCGTTGGATCTCCTAATGCGTAGGAATCCGCTATTCTGATAGTTTCTGCCAATGTGGTCGGCATATATCTTTGCAGACGTTGTCATAACACGCTGCCATAACGGCATCCTTGAACGAACCAGGCTATTGCTTGCGACTCTATAACTCCTTCACATGAGTTTCTCAGGTTACACCATCGAGTTAAAAACTCTCTATCTGTTTCATTTGGTCTCTGCTTGCACATGGCTAATTGTTGCGGTCTGCTTGGCCTCTTGTATGTGATGGTAAATTTGCTGACGAACTTTTCTTCAAAATCCAACCAACAGTTGATACTGCCCGCTGGTAGATTATTCAGCCATACCCTAGCTGGTCCTTCCAACATTTGTGAGACATACCGTACTGCCCATCGTAAGTTCCCACCCGCTATTTTCACAGCAGTGGCATAGTCAATCAACCAGTCTTGAGGTTTGGTACTCCCATTATATGTCTTCGTCCCTCTTGCTAGCTGAAAGTTCGGCACAGGTGGTTCGCCCATGATCTGTGGTCCAAAGCATGTCGGACCTGGCGGACCCTGTTCCTCCAACAACTCGGACCGGTATAGCCGGTCCAGCTTTACTCTTGCATCATTCGATGGCAGATCTCTGTATAGAATTTTGTCTTGCAATCCGTAATGGTTATTTCCACCATGGATCGCATATTCCATCTCGGAATAACCATCATTGTACCTTTCATTCACTTGATTGTGGCGAGCTGGCCTCGTTTCTCTTTCCTGCCGGGGTTCATATCTTTGTTGCGGATTGAGCGGTGGTTCTCTTCTTACTTTGGCCGGGGTATTGTTCTCATGATTGCCTCTTCCGAGTTCTCTCCTGCCGAGGTCTCCATTGCCTCGGCTTCCGCCGTCTTTCTCAATACGGCCGGGGTTCCTCTCACCACTGTTACCCCGGCTTACATTGCCTCTATTCTTGTTTGCCTTCCCGGCTACTGCCGGATCATACGAAACAATTTGCTTGTTTCTCTTTCCTAAAGTTACTGCTTTGTCCCTTCGTGCATTATTTCCGGGTGAAGATGATGCTGCCACGGACAAGGCAGGTGCTGCACCTGCTGAGTGAACCATCCGCGATGCCCCTGTCCTTGTCGGGTCTGCCCTGAGCATCTCTTCGTTTTGCTGGTTTGCTATGCGCACCAGCTCATTCACTCTTTCTTGTTGTTTCTGCCGGGCTTCGCCCGTCAACCCCTCTAACTCTAAGGCTGCGGCATTTGCTGCTCTTAGGTTCTTTGCCGGGGTACTGTACCTCGGCAGGCCTAAATCAACTGATTCTGCCTTATGAGCATCATGCTCCTTGTTGATATCATCTATGAGGTTTTTCCCTTTCAATCTTAACTCGTCCACCCGTTCGGGTGCGACGTCAAGCTTATTGGCTTTGGCATATTCTCGCAGGGTCATGTTTAAGGACTCCCGCAAGGCCGACACCTTTTTGGCCTCTACCAGCACCTTTTGCCTGGTTTCTTCTAACTCTGCCTGAGCATTTGCCGGATCAAGTATCGGCGCTACAGGTGTGGTTAAGTTTTCTATGGTAGCCTGAAGAATGTTCTCTGGACTTTCTAGAGGTGTCCCTCTTACTCTTGGTGCCTTTGGGGTAGTGTCCTGCACCTCGGTCTGGTTGGTCACTGGTGGGATTACCTCGGTGGGTTGCGGAGCTGTCTGCCTAGGCGCGCCCTGTACGCCCGTGGCGGGGTCTCTGGTCGATCCGGTAGCCGCTACTCCCGCTTGCACTCCTGCCGCGACCATCACCTCGACGCTGTCTACGGGACGCGCTCCGCGTGGACGGCTCGCAGCGCTAAGAGGTGGCTCTCCTGCATCAACAACTTGGTGAGGATAAACGCCGGAGATGTCGACGCCGACGTAGACTCTGTGCTCGCCCAGGCTGATGAAGACACCGTTGCGCGGGGGAGTTTTTCCCTTGAAGCTGCCCGCATTGTCGCTGACGTAGTCACAGAGATCAAATCTCTGGACCAAGCCAGAAACAACGCGCTCGCCAGTGTTGATGAAGTTTCCCGTCCGGATCATAACTCCAGCTAGCACCGCTGCTGGCCCCACGGTGGGCGCCAACTGTCGTGGTGGTGGCACGGCAGATGCCATGGGTAGGCTAAAGTTTGGGGCCAATGGATGCTAGTGGGATCTGGGGAGGGAAGATGTAGTTGATTCTACACACAAAAGACTAAGGCAAATATCTTTATTTCCTCTTCCTTGGGCTACAAGTGGTCCTTGAGCTGTATACAGGGAGAAGAGAAGAACTTTACCAGCATAACGGTACTAGAAATGAGTTGATCCCTTCCTCAGGGCCCAAGCCTCTCCTTATAAAGGAGTGCCTTGGGTTCCTTTAGGGATGATGTGGCAAGCATATTCGAGGAATATGCTTGTCCCAATATAGTAGTTCGGCGCCCCCCTTTCCCTGTCACTCCTCTAACGACGGCAAGGTTCCAGAGGGCCCCTCCTGCGCGCCTCGGGCTTCAGGACTGTCACCTCCGTGACCTCCTTATGCTTCTATGTCGCTCTGCGTCTTTGTCCGTAGTGCTTGGCCTGGCTCAGATTCCCCCTACCCTGCGGCTAGGGTTTGACTTCAGGCTTCTCCTTCTCCTGCAAGCTTCGTATCATTCGGCCCTGCCTCCCATAGTTCGGCTTGTCCTTTATCTGTATGGAGATTACTTGGGCTGACCCAGCCGAGTTACGAAGTATCTCGGCCGGGTAAGGCCTTGTCTTCACTACAAGGGTCTTGCCCTTTCCTATCTCGGCCGACCTCTACATGATTCGGCCGACTCGGGCTGTAACTCGGAAACTAGACGGGGAACACCCTTTCGTCTTTCCCCGTCTTTACCCTATCCGGGGTTATCTCCCCAACAGATATAGTGGAATAGTGAATTGGTCCCCTTGGGTGAGGTTAAGCGGAGAACAAGGGAGGCATTTCGCGGAGTTGGTGGTTTGAAACCATCCCCTCTCCAAATGCAGACGTACTTCCCCTAAAAAGGAAGGAACTGCGGTAAATCATCCTTGTGTCTCCGCGTGCTCCACTTTGGTTAATTATATCCTTTACCACACTTTACTTATCTTTCTCTTGCTTAGTTAATTGTGCTAGTGTCGCATATAGGTAAATTCACCTTAGTTGCATATCTAGAGAATTGTATTGTTTATGAATTCTTTTACATCCACTACACTTTATGAAAGAATAAACAAGTGAACGCATGAGACCTCGGTGCAACATTTATTATAAGAAACAACTTTCATTGCTTTTATATTTACTGCACTAAATTCTAAAACACAAAAAACACTTTTACTATTAGCAACCATGAACAAAATCCCAAGAATACCTTTACCTTATTGTTTCTACCTTCTTTTCTAGTTATAGATTTCTTTTACTTTTATTTATTTAGAGTTTATTTCAGTTTTACTAATACGAAACCTTATGCTTGAAAACCACATGGTGGAGTCGGGGACACAAGACAAATACTTTGTTTTGTAGGTTGCTTGAATAAGAAAACATGAGAAGTCTCTAAGCCAATTCCCCGAGAGTTCAGTATAAACCCTCGATTCATCCTTATGGCGAAAAGACGCTTGCTAAAATGATGTGCACTTAGAGTCCCAACTAGTCGCTACACACAGAGTTCTTGCCATCAAGAACAATTTATGGCGTCGTTTCCAAGAAATTGCAAGAGACAAATCATAGTAGCATTTTCATCAAGTCTGGGAGCACAACAATTGCTAGAACCTTTTTTAGCACCATCTTCATCAACTTGTGAAAACACCTAAGCTTGGCGATGTTGCACCCTTGTGCACTTTTTGTTTTTTAGATTTACAAAGAAATTTATTTGTCCCGTTCATGTCTTTTATTTTTTTATTTAATTTTAACTTGTTTTTACCTTTTCTATTGTACACAAAATCCATAAAAATTAGTGTGCATTATGTTAACTTCAGAGGCATTACCTAGTAGATGAGATAAATGGTTTTTTCCAATATATCGTCACGGGTGCCAAAGCTGCATTGTCGTATGTACGAATTCACTATCCGTTTGGGTTGGGTCGCGGTCGATTTGGGGTCGTGGTCTGGCCTGTCCGGCTGACCGTGCCTAGCACCCCGACCCATCTGTCCGTGTCCCCCCCCCCCCCATTGTCACCGGTTGACACCCTCATGATGTGATGTTAATGGCGACGCAACGTCGGCTATCAACGCTGGTGGCTTCCCGCGCGGCCGGCGTTTCCCGCGCGCCTTGCTTCATGTGGTGATAAACTTCATGTGCATCCTAGGTCGTTTCCTTCCACCGCCGCGGTCTATAAAATGAAGGGAATATGCCCTGAGAGGCAATAATAAAATGTTTATTATGTGTATTCCAAGTATATGATAGATGTTTATTTTGCATGCTATAATTGTATTAATACCGAAACGTTAATACATGTGTGTTTAATAAACAAACAGAAAGTTCCTAGTTATGCCTCTCTCATAAACTAGTTCGTTGATTAACAAGATGATCACGGTTTCCTGATCATAGACATTGGATGTTGTTAATAACGAGATCACAACATTAGTGTAATGGTGTGATGAACATTCATCCGAAGTATAGCATTACGATCAAAGTCATTGAGTTTATATTGCTATAAACAAACTACGAAGTAGTCCTAATCCTTAGACCATGAGATCATGCCAATCACTAACACCGGAAGAGTTTCTTGTTGACATCAAACGTCACTCCGTAACTAGGTGATTATAAAGATGGCTTCAAAGCTACTAAAGTGTTATGTTGAGAATCATGGATCAAGAGTGGAATTTGTTCATCCCGATGACGGATAGATATGCTCTGGGCCCTCTCGGTGATATCACATTGGTTAGCTTGCAAGCAAGTGATTTGATCACTAGAATGTTATATCACGGGAACGAGAAAAGAGTGCATGTCAGTAACGAGATCAAACTAGGTATGGAGATACCGATGATCGAATCTCGGACATGTAATATATCGTGAAACAAAGGGATTAAGATACAAGCGTAAAAGGTTCCGACGATCACAGGAAAATTCATCGTTGAATGTGTGGGAGTCAGTATGGATCTCCAGGTCCCGCTACTGATTATTGATCGGAGAAGGGTCTCGATCATGTCCGCATTATTCGCGAACCGTAGGGTGACACACTTAAGGGACACTGGCATCCAGTTGGAGCAAATGTTTCATGCCGAAATAATAAACAAGCGCAGGAATTTATTTCACTAGATACCGAAACAGGTTTTCGGGTGAAATTGCATAAAGTGGTTATGCATGTGAAATGGAATTCTAGCAAGGGGTTATTAGTGAATGTTTGTCATTAAAGTAATTGAAAAAATTCTGAATAAAAATAAAAGAGTTTTATTTAATGAGAGTTTGCATTAAATTTGGTGGAAATTTAATGGGAATTTGAGTGGACTTTTGAGTGGAGGGAATTTAAAGGACATTTTGTGAGTGGAGTGTCCACCCACATGAATGAAGGAGGGGAGGGGGCAGCCCCCATGGCCGGCGGCCAACCCCTTGGGTGCCCCCCTCCTCCTATAAAAGGAGCCCCTCCTCTCACTTGTCTCTCACACCTCCTCGTGAAGGATCTCTCCCCCCCTCTAGAATTTATCCCCCATGGTCTCGGACTAGCGAGATACATGTTCCCAGTGGCTATTCGGCAAGAAAGGGTTGTGCTTCCGCTGCATCGCTGGAGCGAGGAGGCGGAGGTTGCCCGGTGTCTTGTACGTGTGTGCGAGCACGGATGCGCTGCTGCTTTGCGGCGCTAGGACTTCCTCTCGATCTTGAGATCGGCAAAAGATCGTCTACATCAACCACGAGTTGAACTCGTTAAGCTTTGCCGGTCTTCAAGGGTATGTTCTCTATGGATATACATCCGCCCGTTGTTTGTATCTAGTAGATAGATCTTGGTACATAGTTCCCATCGTAGGAAAAATTTTGTTTTCTATGCTGCGAACCCTACAGTGGTATCAGAGCCGGATCTATGCGTAGATGCTTTACACGGGTAGTACACATATGAGTGTGTGGGCGATGATGATCATGTTGTTGCTCCTTTGTTGTAATTTTGGATATTGGTGGCATAGTGGGATGAAGCGGCCCGGACAAACTTTACATGTCCTCGCACATGAGACCTGTTCCACGCTTGACATGCAACTAGTTTGCATAAGTGGCTAGCGGGTGTCTGTCTCTCCTACTATAGTCAATATCTATTTTGCAAACGAGTTGTCAACAAATTGGTTATCCTTGTTGTGGTTCATGTTCGTAGGTAAGAACGGTTCTATCTCGAAAGCCCTAAGCCACGTAAAACTTGCAATGGATAAATTAGAGGCGTCTAGTTTAGATTGTTGCTGGACTAGTGTTATGATATGGTAGTGTTGTAAGTAGAAGTATGAGATGATACTCTTACAACATATATAACGTGTAATCTCCATAGACCTTGGACTTACACATATAGGTATGATAGTGATCATACCACGGTGCACATGATAGAGATCATATGCGGGAACCATATCATTTCACTAATAAACATGTGATGTTTGATAGCATCTTATATTGCTTGTTTAGCGCTTTGTTAGCATAATAAGATGATCCCTCTTTTAAATATCAAGATAAGAATGTGTTCTTCCTTTAGTATGCACCGATTATGTTTTCGTCGCTCCAAGACATCACGTGATGATCGGGTGTTCTTGGATCCACGACCATATTTCGGGTGTAAAACAGTTACACACGCGAATACTAAGGTTCTAACTTGGCGAGCCTAGCATGTACAGACATGGCCTCGGCACACGGACCGAAAGGTTAAGCATGAGTCATATAGTTGATATGATGCCCATTTGATGCTCGCCTTTGAAGCTACACCGACTCATGTGATGATCGGACTTGGTGTAGTGGATTTGGTTCATGTAATCACCAAAAAGGCACGAGGGATGTCGTTTTTGAGTGGGAGTTCATTCGTAATATGGATTAGTTGAACTCAATCTATCATACACTTAGTCTAAACTTTACAAATTCTGTTGTAGATGGCACCACCTGCTTTTAATTTCAATGTGTTCATGGAGAAAGAGAAACTTGCAACGAACGGTAGAAACTTTACCGAATGGGCCATGAATTTGAGGATTCTCCTCTCTGCTGCACAAAAGCAATATGTGCTAGAAGCGCCGTTAGGCCCCCCACCTTTTGATGATGCCCCTGACGAGGAGAAGAATGTCTATCAGACTCATCAGGAGGACCACAACTTAGTTCATTGCGGCATATTGTATGGGCTAGAGCCAGAACTTCGAAAGCGTTTCGAAAATGGCAATGCTTTTGATACAATGGGTGATTTGAAAATGATTTTCGACACACATGCTGCTGTAGAGAGCTACAACGCTTCAGAAAAGTTCTTTAGCTGCATGATGGAAGAGCACAGCTCCGTTAGTGAGCATGTACTCAAGATGTTGGGTTACGCCGATAAGCTTGTGTCCTTGGGAATATCGATTCCCATTGACTTAGGCATCCATCGTGTTCTGCAGTCTCTGCCACCTAGCTATAAGAGCTTCGTGATGAACTATAATATGCAAGGCATGAAGAAGTCTCTCCCCGAGCTTCTGTCAATGCTTAAAACTGCAGAAGTGAAGATCAAAAAGGAACATCAAGTGTTGATGATCAATAGGAACACTGGTTTCAAGAAAGACAAGAAGGGAAAACGAAAGGGAAGTAAGGGCGGCAATCCTGTTGCCGTGCCTGAAAAGAAACCCCGAGTTGGACCTAAGTCTGATACCGAGTGCTACTATTGTAAGGGGACTGGCCACTGGAAGCGCAACTGCCCCAAGTATTTGGCAGACAAGAAAGCCGGCAAGGCAAACAAAGGTATATATGATATACATGTTATTGATGTGTACTTGACTAGTGCTCGCAGTAGCACCTGGGTATTTGATACCGGTTCAGTTGCTAATATTTGTAACTCGAATCAGGGGCTGCGGAACAAGCGACCGCTAGCAAGGGGTGAGGTCAAGATGCGTGTCGGCAATGGATCAAGCGTTGATGTGATCACCATCGGAACGCTGCCTCTCCACTTGCCGTCGGGATTAGTTATAAACTTGAATAATTGTTATCTGGAGCTTGCACTGAGCATGAACATTGTATCTGGATCGTGTTTGATGCGAAGTGGTTATTCATTTAAATCCGAGAACAATGGTTGTTCCATTTATATGAATGAAATCTTTTATGGTCATGCACCGATGATGAATGGTTTATTTCTTTTGGATCTCGATAATAATGTTACACATATTCATAATGTTGATGCTAAAAGGATTAAACTAAATGATGATATATCCGCATATATGTGGCACTGCCGTCTAGGTCATATTGGCGTTAAACGCATGAAGCTCCATTCGGATGGACTTTTGGAATCATTTGATACATGTGAGCCATGTCTTGTGGGCAAGATGACTAGAACACCGTTTTCCGGTTCAATGGAACGGGCGACAGATTTATTAGAAATCATACATTCTGATGTATGCGGTCCAATGAGTGTGTCAGCGCGAGGTGGATATCGTTATTTTGTTACTTTCATGGATGATTTGAGTAGATACGGTTATATCTACTTGACGAAACACAAGTCTGAAACCTTTGAAAAGTTCAAGGAATTTCAGAATGAAGTGGAAAATCATCGTAATAGAAAGATCAAATTTCTACGGTCCGACCGTGGAGGTGAGTATCTAAGTTACGAGTTTAGCACTCACATGAAAGAGTGTGGAATTGTTTCACAACTCACACCTGCCGGAACACCACAGCGAAATGGTGTGTCGGAACGTCGTAATCGTACTTTATTAGATATGGTTCGATCTATGATGTCTCTAACGGACTTGCCGTTGTCATTTTGGGGCTATGCACTAGAAACTGCTGCATTCACTTTAAATCGGGCACCATCTAAATCTGTTGAAAAGACACCGTATGAATTGTGGTTTGGAAACAAACCTAAGCTGTCATTTCTTAAAGTTTGGGGATGCGATGTTTATGTGAAGAAACTTCAACCGGATAAACTCGAACCCAAAGCGGAAAAATGCGTCTTCATAGGATACCCTAAGGAAACTATTGGGTATTCCTTCTATCACAGATCCGAGGGCAAGGTTTTTGTTGCCAAGAATGGATCCTTTCTAGAGAAAGAGTTTCTCGCGAAAGGTGTGAGTAGTCGGAAGGTAGAACTCGAAGAGGTCACTGAACCTTCTCTTCAAAGTATGGCGAGTAGCGCAGCGCCGGAAGTTGTTCCGGAGTTGGCTCCACCTGTTGAAGAGGGAACTAACGATAATGATCATGAAACTCTGAAAGAGAGTACTACCGAACCTCGCAGGTCAAGCAGGACGCGTGCAGCTCCTGAGCTATACGGAAATCCTGTCATGAATTTCATGGTTGATGAAAATGATGACCCTGGGACGTATGAAGAAGCGATGATGAGCCCGGATTCCAACAAATGGTTAGAAGCCATGAAATCCGAGATGGAATCCATGTATGAAAATCAAGTTTGGAACTTGGTGGACTTACCTCACGACCGAAAGGCCGTGGAGAACAAATGGATTTTCAAAAGGAAAACTGATGCTGATGGTAATGTAACCGTCTATAAAGCTCGACTTGTCGCAAAGGGGTTTCGACAAATTCAAGGAGTTGACTACTATGAGACATTCTCTCCCGTAGCGATGCTAAAGTCGGTTAGGATTATGTTAGCAATTGCTGCATATTTCGATTATGAGATATGGCAGATGGATGTCAAAACCGCGTTTCTCAATGGTAATATTGAAGAAGAGTTGTATATGATACAACCAAAGGGTTTTGTCGATCCTAAGGATGCTAACAAGGTGTGCAAGCTTCAGCGATCCATCTATGGATTGAAGCAAGCATCACGAAGTTGGAATCTCCGCTTTGATGAGGTGATCAAAGAGTTTGGATTTGTCCAAACTTATGGAGAAACTTGTATTTACAAGAAAGTGAGTGGGAGCAATGTGGCATTTCTGATATTATATGTGGATGACATATTATTGATCGGAAATGATATAGATCTTTTAAACGGTGTTAAAAGTTATCTAAACAGCAAATTTTCAATGAAGGACCTAGATGAAGCGTCATACATATTAGGCATAAAGATCTATAGAGATAGATCTAGGCGCCTAATAGGGCTATCGCAAAGTACATACCTTGATAAGATTTTAAAGAAGTTTAAAATGGAAAATAGTAAGAAGGGGTTCTTACCTATGACACAAGGCACGACATTGAGTAAGACTCAAAGTCCGGCTTCGGCGGAAGAAAGAGAGATAATGGACAAGGTCCCCTATGCTTCATCCATAGGCTCTATAATGTACGCCATGCTATGTACAAGATCGGATGTGGCACATGCTATTAGTTTGACTAGTAGGTACCAATCGGATCTAGGTTCAGAACACTTGAAAGCGGTCAAGAATATCCTTAATTACTTGCGAAGAACTAAGGATATGTTTCTTGTATACGGAGGTGAAGAAGAGCTCGTCGCTAAGTGTTATGTCGACGCTAGCTTTGACACCGATCCGGATGACTCTAAGTCTCAATCCGGATACGTATTTCTCATGAATGGCGGAGCGGTTAGTTGGAGGAGCTCCAAACAACCTGTGGTGGCGGGATCAACAACGGAGGCCGAATATGTTGCTGCTTCAGAAGCGGCTCAGGAAGCAGTTTGGATGAAGGAGTTCATATCCGAACTAGGTGTGGTTGCAAACGCGTTGGACCCAATGGTGATCTATTGTGACAACAATGGTGCCATTGCCAATGCCAAAGAGCCAAGGTCTCACAAGCATTCCAAGCATATTAAGCGTCGGTTTCACTCCATCCGCGAGCATGTCAAGGATGGAGATATAAAGATTTGTAAAGTACATACGGATCTCAATGTAGCAGATCCGTTGACTAAAACTCTCCCTAGAGCAAAACATGATCTACACCAGAACTCCATGGGTGTTAGATACATCACAATGTAACTAGATTATTGTATCTAGTGCAAGTGGGAGACTGAAGGGAATATGCCCTGAGAGGCAATAATAAAATGTTTATTATGTGTATTCCAAGTATATGATAGATGTTTATTTTGCATGCTATAATTGTATTAATACGGAAACGTTAATACATGTGTGTTTAATAAACAAACAGAAAGTTCCTAGTTATGCCTCTCCCATAAACTAGTTCGTTGATTAACAAGATGATCACGGTTTCCTGATCATAGACATTGGATGTTGTTAATAACGAGATCACAACATTAGTGTAATGGTGTGATGAACATTCATCCGAAGTATAGCATTACGATCAAAGTCATTGAGTTTATATTGCTATAAACAAACTACGAAGTAGTCCTAATCCTTAGACCATGAGATCATGCCAATCACTAACACCGGAAGAGTTTCTTGTTGACATCAAACGTCACTCCGTAACTGGGTGATTATAAAGATGGCTTCAAAGCTACTAAAGTGTTATGTTGAGAATCATGGATCAAGAGTGGAAGTTGTTCATCCCAATGACGGATAGATATGCTCTGGGCCCTCTCGGTGATATCACATTGGTTAGCTTGCAAGCAAGTGATTTGATCACTAGAATGTTATATCACGGGAACGAGAAAAGAGTGCATGTCAGTAACGAGATCAAACTAGGTATGGAGATACCGATGATCGAATCTCGGACATGTAATATATCGTGAAACAAAGGGATTAAGATACAAGCGTAAAAGGTTCCGACGATCACAGGAAAAGTCATCGTTGAATGTGTGGGAGTCAGTATGGATCTCCAGGTCTCGCTACTGATTATTGATCGGAGAAGGGTCTCGATCATGTCCGCATTATTTGCGAACCGTAGGGTGACACACTTAAGGGACACTGGCATCCAGTTGGAGCAAATGTTTCATGCCGAAAGAATAAACAAGCGCAGGAATTTATTTCGCTAGATACCGAAACAGGTTTTCGGGTGAAATTGCATAAAGTGGTTATGCATGTGAAATGGAATTCTAGCAAGGGGTTATTTGTGAATGTTTGTCATTAAAGTAATTGACAAAATTCTGAATAAAAATAAAAGAGTTTTATTTAATGAGAGTTTGCATTAAATTTGGTGGAAATTTAATGGGAATTTGAGTGGACTTTTGAGTGGAGGGAATTTAAAGGACATTTTGTGAGTGGAGTGTCCACCCACATGAATGAAGGAGGGGAGGGGGCAGCCCCCATGGCCGGCGGCCAACCCCTTGGGTGCCCCCCTCCTCCTATAAAAGGAGCCCCTCCTCTCACTAGTCTCTCACACCTCCTCGTGAAGGATCTCTCTCCCCCTCTAGAATTTATCCCCCATGGTCTCGGACTAGCGAGATACATGTTCTCGGTGGCTATTCGGCAAGAAAGGGTTGTGCTTCCGCTGCATCGCTGGAGCGAGGAGGCGGAGGTTGCCTGGTGTCTTGTACGTGTGTGCGAGCACGGATGCGCTGCTGCTTTGCGGCGCTAGGACTTCCTCTCGATCTTGAGATCGGCAAGAGATCGTCTACATCAACCACGAGTTGAACTCGTTAAGCTTTGTCGGTCTTCAAGGGTATGTTCTCTACGGATATACATCCACCCGTTGTTTGTATCTAGTAGATAGATCTTGGTACATAGTTCCCATCGTAGAAATTTTTTTGTTTTCTATGCTGCAAACCCTACATAAAAGACAGGCGCCGGCGCGGTGGAGACAACAAGCCCCAAAGTAAGAGCCAACCAGCAGCCACAAAAGTGCCAGCCTCCAGCAGCCATGCCTCACCGCAAGATCACCAACCAGATGAAGATCCGGGAGATGTGCCACACCCTCTACCCGGACGTGGAGGTCAACGAGGTCCGCCTCGAGGCCACGCTGCTGGCCCGACTGACATGGACATACCCCATGGGTACATGACATTGCTATACCTGGTCTAGCCCAAGGAAGGCCCACGTCAAGACACACGACCCGTGAAGACTTCTTTGGCGTACGGTTTCCTGCGGATTTCTTCGTGGCAGTGCTCTTCCGCTTACGCTGAGGAGATGGCTGAAGCGCCGGAGATGGCAGACGCGCATGAGATGGCTGGCGCGCCGGAGATGGCTGGCGTGCCGGAGATGGCTGCCGCGCAGGAGATGGCTGAAGCGCCAGAGACAACAGGGGAGTATTATGATGACTTGGAGACGGCTGAGGCGGCTCAGACTGCTGACGCTGCGGAGACGGCAGGGGTGCTTGTGGCCTCTAATTTGGAAGCACGATGTGTTCCTTCTTCCAAAGAATGGTTGGTTTCACTGCAAATTTGAGTTGAGTTTCCCCTTCACCTATAGCATGGTCAAGTTGTGCTTCCTCATATTCCTTCACAACCTCATCCACCCCGACAATAGCATTGCCATCTAGAATCGGTCGACAGTGGTAAGTTCCACCAGCTACAGGAGGTAAGACATAGCCGACCGCCACCTTAATGGATAAGCCCATTAATCTCACATGCATCTCAGCGTGTTCGCTCTCCGTGATCTCATCCACGGGGCATTGAGGACCCGCCATTTCAAGCGTGGGCTGCATGTTCTCCATGGAAGCCACGCTGCTTTTCCGCGCAAAGTCTGGGCCGCCGGCAGCTTCCATTGCAGGATCTTCGTGCCGCTGAGATGGGCCGGTAGCTTGCTGGCTCTTTTGTGCATTCACTTCCGCCTGTAGCGCCACAAGTGCATGTTCTATCTGTGTCATCCGCTCTGTACGCTCTTTTTCTTTTCTGTCGCGCCATCTGTAAGAGTCGCCCCACTCGGCAAACCCATCCTTCCACGTCATACCTCATGTGCCTCGTGCAAGTCCAGGGTGTTCTTTTTTACCGATGGCGCATGTCAGCTGGTCATTCTCTCTGTCGGGATGGAAGGTCCTAGCGGCTGTTTCCTCATATGCCGTGATGAGTTCAGTGACGGGTTTGGCAAGGAGGGTTGGAAAGATACACAATCCCGTTTCTGGGTCCAACCTTGCCCATATTCCGTAGAACCAATTCTTTGCACGTAGGTCCCACCCATGTGTCTGGGGTATGATCCCTCTATCGTGCAGGGCCTTATCAGCTTCCTCCCACTTAGGCCTCTAAGATATGTAGCCTCCTGACCCTGTCCTCTGGTGATATTCCTTCTTCTGGGCATTTAGCGTATTGGTTTCTGACCTGTTTGTAGCTATAGCACCTTCCTTGTATGCCACAAATTCGGCCCAGTGAGGTCTTATCTTCGCATAATATGCGTCTTCGAAATCTGGAGTCTCGCGAGCTTTGAAAAATTTGTTCAATTTTGTCTTCCAGTTGCGGAAAGCGTCATCCATCTTCTTTAGAGTCCACTCTTTGACCTTTTCCTTTATAACCGGGGTATTTTCATCCTCCTCTGGCGGAAGGGTGAAATTTACCAACAGCGAATTCCAAAGCGTTTCCTTGGATCTTTCATCGACAAAGTTATTGTCGCCCTTGTTTGGCTTATTCCAATATTCAATTATGATTGGGATTTGGTCCCTAACAAGAACTCCAGCCTGACGTATAAATTTGTTTGCGGCCCCAGGCTCCATCGGCCTGCCATCAACACGGACTGCTTCGATCGTGAACTTTGCATGATCTTTCAAACGATGGCTCGTGCCTCGCTTGCTCTTTTTCGTAGAAGAAGATTGTTGTTGGCTGGTCGATCCGGAAGGCTAAAAGAAGAAAGAAGCGTTAATTAATACATGTACATATATATACAAATCAATCGGTGCAAGTCAGCAGAGGCTTAATCCATGTATATACCTCGACGGACTTTGTAATCACTAAAGGGCGTTCACCGGAGTCGTCATCTTCTCCATGACTACTTGAGCTGTCATCATGTCCCTCCAAGTTCAGATATTGTGAGGTGTCCTCGTGGATCATGTTCTCCATTATTTCTTCCTCTTCAAGGTTTCTACTGAGTGGATCCATAGTTTCTGAAACAATAATATTATCACACAAATATCAGTATTGAAATGTAACCCTAATACATGCTTGGTCATTCCAAACCCTAATTCGGAGAAACCCCGGATTCATATGAGAGGGTACATTTAGTTCTTCTAATTACGGCGTCTGGGGGCGTTAGGGCAAGAGAGGGGATGCATGGGGTGTGCGGGGATGCATGCGGCTGGCGGGGATGCGTGGGGCTGGCGGCGATAGGGCCAAACCCTACAACAATATATATACATCGCACGGTCGGGTGTGCGGGGATGCGTGCGGCTGGCGGCGCTTGGTCCAAACCCTACAACAATATATATACATTGCACGGTCGTGTGTGCGGGGATGCGTGCGGCTGGCGGCGCTAGGGCCAAACCCTACAACAATATATATATACATCGGGTGGGCGGCCACTCCAACATCACCATTAGGATATAATGTACATATTAGGATATAATGTACATATGTATATATATACAAACAAAATACATACAATTACACACAAAAACATTTATATACATTTATATATACAATATATACATATATGCACCATTTATATATATACAAACATACAATATAAAACAAAATACATATAATACATACAATATATACATATATGCACCATTTATATACATATAAAACATATAAATAATTAAAATAAATAAAACATATATACACAAATAATAATATATATCCAATACACACACACACACACACATATATATATATATATAGAAACCCTATTCAGCTCCCAGGGTGCAGAATAGTTATTTTACACCCAACATATTTTTACGTTGTTAGATTTAAAAAAAAATATTTTGTATACGAATAATTATGTTCATATATTCACCATAACCAAAAAAATTGACACAAAAATAAAGTTTATGAGTCATTATAGTATATATATATGAATGCATGGAGCTCACCGCCGGCAAACTCGACGGGGGTGGCCGACGTGGGAGTGGCGGCAAGTGGACGGGGGTGGCATCGGCGACGGGTGCGGCGGCGACGGCGGCGGACGGCACGGCTCCCGCGCGCGAGTGGACGGGCCGGTGTGGACAGACGCTGCGGCGACGGCGGCAGACGGCAGGGCGGCGACGGCGAGTGGACAGGCGTGCACGGCGATGGCACGAGCAGCCTTCCGACGTTCTTCTCTGCGCGCGCTCCTCTGCTTCTTCCTCTGTTCGATCGATCTGGCTGGGAGGGAAGAGGAAGGCGCGCTGCGTTATAACACCCCCCACTTTAACACCGGTTCCAGCCACGAACCAGTGTTAAAGGGGGGTGCGCACGCGAAACGAATAAATGCCCCCTACCTTTAACACCGGTTTGTGGCCGAAACCGGTGTTAAAGGGGGGTGCGCACGTGAAACGAAATAAATGCCCCCAACCTTTTACACCGGTTCGCGGCTGGAACCAGTGTTAAAGGGGGGCATTTATTTTGTACATTAAATGGGTGGGGGCATTTTTAATTCAAAAAAAGGATAGAATTTATAAAATACATATATTTTTCATTTCAACTCAGGAAAATATGAATAATATATCATAATTTTCAAAAAAATAAGATCTATCCATTCATATAAAAACATTTTATAGTTACTGTAGATGAAAATTTTCAAATGATTAAAACACTTACATATAAATTTTGATTATTCAATAAAACAAAAATAAAATAGTCAAACCATAAAACTTTTAACATAAGAAAAATATTAAGCATCTAAAAAGCAATATAACCCTATTTTATTAGAGCAAATCATATTTTATTTTGTATTAACATTTTTGAATTGTTTGGATATTTAAATGCCGCATCTTTTGTATACTTTGGAATCTGACAAAACCTCGCTAAAATTGCATTGGATTTTTGTATAAAATAGCATATTGTGAACATAAAAATGATTTTTGTAAAAAATCATGAGCATCGTATCATGTACATGTAGTTCACATCTGACCCACTTCCTACAGATTCGGTAGGAATTTGTCTTTTTCACCAGAGGTGGACGGAAAGGTTTCAGATCCTCCTGTTGGTATATTGTCCATATAAGGTGGTCTAATATTTTTGTAAAATGTGGGGGTAGTTTCTTGAATTAGCCATTTGGTGGTTGCTTCACAAAACCGTCCGTTTTTATGCTCGGAAAATGGAAAATGCCTTTTTGGTGCGACAAAAAGTAAAACTTCCTCTTGCAACATTGTTTGCCATCCCATGATGCACATGTATGCACAATATGGCCACATTATCACAAACTATGCCCTGATTCTAGCCATAACATTGGTCATTTGACCCGAAAGCCAAGAAACCTCGAATGTGATAGGTTATTTTGTGAAGGTTTTTTTGAGACATAATCAATATACCAAGTTTGATATTTTTCCTTCTAACTATGTCACATAATATAACACCACGTGAAGGTTTCGCATTGTTTCGATCATTTTTTAATTTTTTATCCCCGTTTTAAACTATCGTCAAACTTTGTCGAACAACAGGCATGAAGATTCTTAGCTCGGGGCCAAGCCTCGCTAGACTTGCATTGGATTTTTGATAAAATAGAATATTTTGAACCTAAAAATAAGTTTTATAAAAAATCATGAGCATCGTATCATGTACCTGTAGTTCATATCTGACCAACTTCCTACAGATTCGGCAGGAATTTGTGTTTTTCACCAAAGGTGGACAGAAAGGTTTCAGACCCCACTGTTGGTACATTGTCCATATAAGGTGGTCTAGTATTTTTTATAAAATATGGTGGTAGTTTGTTGAATTAGCCATTTTGTGGTTGCTTCACGAAACCGTCCGTTTTTTATGCTCGGAAAATAGAAAATGCGTTTTTGGTGCAAAAAAAAGGAAAACTTCCTCTTGCAACATTGTTTGCCATCACATGATACACATGTATGCACAATATGGCCACATTATCACAAAATATGCCTTGATTCTACCAATAACATTGGTCATTTGACCCGAAAGCCAAGAAACCTCGAATGAGATAGGTAATTTTGTGAAGGTTTTTTGAGACATAATCAATATACCAAGTTTGATATTTTTCCTTCTACCTATGTCACATAATATAACACAACGCGAAGGTTTCGCATTGTTTCGATCGTTTTTTAATTTTTTATCCCCGTTTTAAACTATCGTCAAACTTTGTCGAACAACGGGCATGAAGATTCTTAGCTCGGGGCCAAGCCTCGCTAAACTTGCATTGGATTTTTGATAAAATAGCATACTATGAACCTAAAAATTATTTTTGCAAAAAATCATGAGCATCGTATCATGTACCTGTAGTTCATATCTGACCCATTTCCTACCGATTCGGCAGGAATTTGTCTTTTTACCAGAGGTGGATGGAAAGGTTTCAGACCCCTTGTTGGTACATTGTCCATATAAGGTGGTCTAGTATTTTTTTGTAAAATGTGGTGGTTGTTTTTTGAATTAGCCATTTGGTGGTTGCTTCACAAAATCGTCCTTTTTAATGCTCGAAAAATGGAAAATGCCTTTTTGGTGCGACAAAAAGGAAAACTTCCTCTTGCAACATTGTTTGCCATCCCATGATGCACATGTATGCACAATATGGCCACATTATCACAAACTATGCCTTCATTCTAGCCATAACATTGGTCATTCGACCCGAAAGCCAAGAAACCTCGAATGAGATAGGTCATTTTGTGAAGGTTTTTTTGAGACATAATCAATATACCAAGTTTGATATTTTCCCTTCTAACTATGTCACATAATATAACACCACGTGAAGGTTTCGCATTGTTTCGATCGTTTCTTAATTTTTTCCCCGTTTGAAACTATCGTCAAATTTTGTCGAACAACGGGCATGAAGATTCTTAGCTCGGGGCCAAGCCTCGCTAAACTTTCATTGGATTTTTTATAAAATAGCATATTGTGAACCTAAAAATGATATTTATAAAAAATCATGAGCATCGTATCATGTACCTGTAGTTCATATCTGACCCACTTCCTACCGATTCGGCAGGAATTTATCTTTTTCACCAGATGAGGACGAAAAGGTTTCAGATCCCCCAGTTGGTACATTTTCCATATAAGGTGGTCTAGTATTTTTGTAAAATGTGGTGGTAGTTTTTTGAATTAGCCATTTGGTGGTTGCTTCACAAAACCATCCTTTTTTATGCTCGGAAAATGGAAAATGCCTTTTTGGTGCGACAAAAAGGAAAACTTCCTCTTGCAACATTGTTTGCCATCCCATGATGCACATGTATGCAAAATATGACCACATTATCACAACCTATGCTTTGATTCTAGCCATAACATTGGTCATTTGACCCGAAAGCCAAGAAACCTCGAATGAGATAGGTCATTTTGTGAAGGTTTTTTTGAGACATAATCAATATACCAAGTTTGATATTTTTATTACGATAGAATTGGAATTAAAATACATAATGCAACTAACAGTAAGTTATATAAAGCACGACTAAAAATTAAGATATATAAAAGAACTGAAAATTAAGATACATGGCCAGATTAAGTCACAATCGGCCGAACTTGTTTTGGAATGTTGGAGTGATTCAGTCATGCTCCTGCCTACACCTGTAATACTCGCCACTGTAGTCGTCGTACTCGCCGCGGCCGTCATCGCTGTCGTCATCGGGGTCGCTGTAATTGAACCTTGAAGGTTGAGTACGCGTGGGCTGGACTTGAGGGTAGCGCAGACAGGGGTTAGAGTCGGCGGCAGTGTCGTAGGACATGACGCTCTGGAGAGTCCGACCGCTCCACCACAACCGACGGCCGTCCTCGTTGAAGTTCGGAGGAGGTGGGCCGTCCTCCTCGTGCCTGGCGAGCGCCCTCTCACGCCGATCCCCGAAGAAGGCTTCCCAAGTCGGGAAATAGTCGGGATGCCATCTGGGATTCCTCCGCTGCTCCGGCGTGAGCTTGAAGTAGTAGTGGTTCGTGATGGCCATCCGACACGCCACACCCAGAAGGACAGGAGGAACCGGCATGCCTCCGGCACTCAGCATCCAGCCGATGGGGACGCAGTAGCCCGGCGGGCAGGGGTAGTTCGAGGCGCAAAGCGCCTGCGCCTCCCGGGGGTTAGTGGTACGGTGTAAGCCATGGAAAAGAGTGATGAGGTTGCAGATATGAGTCTAGAGATGTGCAATAATAATGGAGGCCAATCGTACATATATATAGTGAGAAATGGCGGGAAGAAAACTGGCGGGAAGAACTAGCGGGAAGAAATGGCGGGAAGAACTGGCAGGAAGAAAAATGGCGGGAAGAACTGGCGGGAAGAAATGGCGGGAAGAACTGGCGGGAAGAATTGTCAGATTCCAAAGTATACAAAAGATGCGGCATTTAAATATCCAAACAATTCAAAAATGTTAATACAAAATAAAATGTGATTGCTTTAATAAAATAGGGTTATATTCATTTTCAGATGCTTAATATTTCTTATGTTCAAAGTTTTAGGGTTTGACTATTTTATTTTTGTTTTAATTGAATAATCAAAATATATATTCAAGTGTTTTAATCATTTTGAAAATTTTCATCTACAGTAAATATAAAATATTTTTATATGAATGGATAGATATTATTTTTCTGAAAATTATGATATATTATTCATATTTTTCTAAGTTGAAATGAAAAAGATATGAATTTTATAAATTCTATCCTATTTTTTGAATTAAAAATGCCCCCACCCATTTAATGTACGAAATAAACGCCCCACCTTTTAACACCGGTTCAAGCCACGAACCGGTGTTAAAGGGGGGCTGCGCAGGGCGGTGGTGCAGGGCCTTTAACACCGGTCCGTGGCTCAAACCGGTGTTAAAGGGGGTGCGTCTTTTTGCTGCACGGTCCACGCTGGTACGGGCACCCCCTTTAACACCGGTTCGTAGAAGAACCGGTGTTAAAGCCCATTTCCTACCTCAACCAAAAGCCTCGTTCCACTAGTGAGGGTAGGGCCCGCCGCTGCGGGGGGGGAGGGGGGAGGGGAAGGTGAGGTGGTTGGCGGAGGGGGTGAGGGGGCCGCCTCGGTCGCCCAAGCGGGAGGTGACGCGAGACGTCTCTCCTGTTTTCTTTGTCCATGAATTCGGAGCTTCGAATTCTGAAGCTGATAGTCTAGCCAAGCATGCTTTATCTGTGGGGTTTGGGTGCCACATGTGGCTGAACGTCCCTCATTCTGTACAAATCCCTGTAATGTTTGTCGACAATGAATAAAGCTTTGTCCAGTTTCTAAAAAAAAAGTAACCTACATTCGTGTGTAAATATATACTACCGTTTTGGGAGCTCACAAGTTGAGAAGTGAAATGGCCCGGTCCTTCTCCTTGTCATGCCCATGTTGCCATGTCAAGTCGAGGGGGAATCTTTGCGCTGGGTTTGTGGGCGCGCCGTCGTCGAGCGGCGCACGAGGGAGGGCCGGGTGGCATATGATACGGAGAGATCGAGTTGGAGGCGTCCCGTGAACCCTCTTCCCTTTTGTCCCGGCGTTTTTATCGATCTCGCGTAGCGTAGGCAGCGTCGGTATCATTATACCATAACGTACGGAGGGGCCGGCCGGTGGAAGCCATGATACATGCCTGTCGTCTGGACCCGTCCGGCCATGCCTATACCTTCCCGGATGGCTTGCCCTCTCCGGCCGGTCTCTCTCGTCGGTGACACCTATCATGCACTTGCAGTTGCAGAAGCAGGGTACACGTAAACTAACGCGTGTTCTTTTTACTCCGGCGGTTTTACATGCTCGAGGAAGATATGATTAGACATTTACGTTTCCTACTACTCCCTCCGTTTAGAAATATAAAATGTTTTAGGTTTGTAAATGAGATGTATCTAGACATCTTTTAGCGTCTAGATTTATTTAAATTTATACACTAAAAGGTGTTTAGATACATCTTCTTTATAAACCTAAAATATCTTATATTTCTAAACGGAAGGAGTACATGCGTACGTAGCACCTCATCCTTGTATACTCGGTTAACCTAAACGTGGCAGTGTATACCTTGCAATAAACCTCTGAGGCCGTGTGCATAGACCTGAAGATATTTATATAGTTGGCTGCCTACAAAACAAAAGTGTATCGATTTGATCTGTTTGCAGGATAGGGAGGACACACGCACGATCCGTGTTCGCCGAGAACTGGCCAATACACCCAACCGCGTCCATATTTTGTACGTGACCAGAGTCTACCCATTTTTCCAGCTAAACACAATTTCGCCATTTTTAGACATTCATGAAGTTTATAATCAAATTTAGATAGCATATATAGTTCACAAACAAATAAGAAAACATCATATTTCACAACAAAATAAAAAAAAATGGTTCATAGATTGTTCAGACACTCAAATTAGTTCAGATAAATGAGAGTAGAGAACTAGTGGTTTTTCACATGAGTACACATATTCTCAACCAAATTATTTTGGAGTTTGTTGTGAGTTTCCCAGTCACATATTTCATGATGCACCTGCAAAAGATGCTGGGGTCCAGGCCTAGGGTGAATCAACTCTCCCCAAAATTCCCACCCTTCGTCATATATGTTATCATCATGCTCATCTTCTATGATCATGTTGTGTATGATCATGCAAGCAGTCATCATCTCCACATCTGCTCAGTGCTCCTTGTTCTAGCAGGGTGTCGAATAATAGTACAACGATATTGGAGCATACCAAAGCTCCACGTCCTTCCTAACATCCTCTTGCTCTTTTGCAAATCTTTGTGTTTTATATTCTTGTGTCTCACGAATTGTCTTCACAAATGTGGACCACAGATGATAGATACCATCAACTAGGTAGTATCCCTTGTCATATTGAAGCCATTGATCTCATATTGGAGTAGACTTCCTCAAGCGTAGAAACAATAGGAGAGTGCTGAATCACGTTGATGTCATTGTGATAATCTTCCATGCCAAAGTAGGAGCAACAAATGCAAATATCTTGTGATGATAACCTCTAGTTAGTATGATTGTGTACTCACCAACATGGTATTTGTACTGCCCTGCCAAGCAAATGAACAATCTTACACTCGTAATGCATGCAATCTATGGTTCAAAGCATCCTAGGAAATCCCCCGCCTTGTTAATTGCCAATAACCACACAATGTCCATATATTTGGTTCTTTGAAGAAATCACCACCAAACACGCGAACCATTGCTCTGTAGAACACTACAAGAAATACGCTCACTAGTGGCCTTTTCTAACCGACCATGGGATTTTTGGTCATAGAACTATGACCATTCTAAACCAAATGGTCTTAACGGATTTGGGAGGGTCCAAGCCTTGAACAACTACGACCAATTTTCTCTAGAAGGTCACGATTTCCTAAAATGAAATGGTCATAGATAGAAAGCACTGTTTTAGAGTTTTGAAATTGCTTGTTTCTTTTGCATTTAATTACTGCTTATGGTATGCATATTTTGCTGGACTAGCTCGATACGAGTTTGAAATTTGCAGTTGTGAGATTATTCATTTTGGTGGCTTACTAATTGTTATGCCCACATTAGAGCTTAATCTTGCAAATAGAAAAATGAAAACTAAATCTTTCTTTTAAGCTGGAAAATTTCCTTCCACCACTTATAATTTATAATTTAGAGTCAAATGAAGGGAAAAATCATAAGCAGTTGTATATTTCAGCTAGATGCATGGTTAATAAGTATGGTTGTTTGATCCTTGGTAGATTGCATCACGAGTAACATATTATAGTTGACGAGGTTTGATCTCATCAATGCCCATTGTTATGGACTTGGGTTTTGGAGAAGATGGGGATGCTGGAGATCGTGGAACGGTTAGCAAACAAGCAACACGGGGACACAAGGTTTACCCAGGTTCAGGCCCCCGGAGGGAAAACCCTACTCCTTCTTGTCTGCTCTTGATTACGGCGGAACCGAAGGTTATAGGGGTGCGCAGATGCAATCTGGCGTGGAGGTGTGTATGCGAAAGTATGAGAAGGAGATCTAGGTCGTGCCCTCCTGGCCTTTATATAGGCTTAGGCAGGTCCCGGGCATAGACCTAGTCGGTTACAAGTTCTAGGGTTTTACCCCTTTGAATTTCCTATCTACTCTAGTCTTGCTCTCCAAGGATCCGAAGGCGTCATGGGCCTTGGCCACCCGAAAGTCTTCATGGGCCGGCGTATATTTGCCATGGGCCTTCCTTGGGCTGGACCAGGTATGCTGAGATCATGTATCCGTGGGGTATAACCATGTCAGTAGCCCCCGAGTGTTCAGTCGAATCGTAGATTCGGCTGAGGACTCTGCAATCTTTCGGGTGCAACTATGTATTTCAATAGTTCCTGTGCAGGGAATGTTGATGCGTGTGCCTGACTCACCCGACGGATCAGGTTCAGTTAACTGTCTTAGGACGAAACAACACGATCTTCTTTAGGTTGGAGTCCTTCAACTCGAACCCGGAACATATGCTGGTGTAATTCGACTCAGGCCGCGGAGGACTTACAGGAGTGGAATTCCAGTGAATTTAATTGATGTGCCCAACGCGTCCGTCGGGATTTTTCATCGCACCTGTTAGCATGGGTTTTTACTAGCAGAGCGCAGTCGTGTGCGTTGCCAGGCCATCAGATGATATCTGTAGGTCTTATCTTTGTGTCGCAGACACAGCATCCGAATGTTTATCACCGCGGAGGTGTTTCGGGTGGTCAAGGAGAACGTTGCTCACTTAACGTTTAGTTGGGGCAGAGTTGCCGAAAAGTTTTTGCATGCTGATCCGAAGGATCGCGGTCGAAGAATTCATAGGGTGCGCGACCAGCGCTCCCTATGGGAGTAGCCCCCGAGTGTCTGTTCGAGTCGTAGACTCGAGCGGAGACTTTAATTCAGACGTTGTTCAGTTGTAAGTCCGTAGGACACAAAAAATTTCCGGATGATTAAATCCGTCCTCCCTATGGGAGTAGCCCCCGAGTCCGTAGTGGAGTCGTAGACTCGACGGAGGACTCGAAGTAATAGTTCGCCTCTATTCATCTTTCGGGTGCGCAGCCGGCGCTCCTGATAGGAGTAGTCCCCGAGTAATTGGTCGAATCGTAGATTCGAGTGAGTACTCTTAGCTTTGAAGCCGAAGAAATTGTATATGTTGCTAGTGTAGCTTTTGATGATGTCAGTGCTGACAATAGATGACCTCAAGCGTTTGCTGCGCCAGAGATGACTTGACTGGACGAACATGGGTCCCATTGTCTGACCTTGAATTGACCGGCCACGCGCGGCGTGGAGATAATTACGGCGTCGCCTCGATTTCCGCGCGTAGTGGACGGCGTGTTAGCGATGGTTCGTTGTGATGCGGACACGTGTATGGCCAGATCCTGCCATTGGCGTTAGCTCTTCTCGATGGACGGCTGTCGTGCATCTTCTTCGTCTTTATAATCATTGGGGAAAACTTCAGTTTGTTTTCACCGCATATATTCTTGCTTTCACTGCTTCCTTGTGTTTTGAGAGCTCTTGCTGCGCGCTGGAATATTCCTTCACATTTCCTTCTTCCATCCTACGCTCTCGCCGCCGGCGCCGCCGTACCGCGATGGGGAAGCCGAAGAAGTCGTCATCTGCGGTTGGTACCAGCGCCGCTGGAGGGAAGAAAAGTGCCACCGCTACCCGTGTCACCGACGGTGGCTGGCGGCGATCGGAGACGCGGGAGAGCAATCTCTACAAGCTTCGCGAGCGGGGCCTGATCCCGCAGGATAGGGAGGCCGTTAAACTCCCAGGCAATAAGGTAATCCCCCGTCCCCCCGTTGGGTATCGGGTTATGTTCCTTGCCTTTGTCATTCGCGGATTTTCCTTCCCAGTCCACGACTTCCTTCGTGGACTGCTTTTTCTGTACGGTGTCCAATTGCACCATCTTTCCCCCAATTATCTTCTTCACATTGCTTGTTTTATCACTTTCTACGAGTGCTAGCTCGGTATTGAGCCGCACTTTGGCCTCTTCCGGAAACTTTATTCCGTGAAGAGGCAATCTGGTTCGGATGGTGTTTATCCCATTGGGGGTTGCATCATCTCCCTCAAGCCCAATCTGCTTTTCTTTTCTTTTTCCATGTCCGAATTTGTCCAGTACTGGCGGAGGCGATGGTTTATCCGCGACTCCGTAGTACCTGGGCAAGATTTTGGTCTTGTTCCTTTCGACCCCTCCCAGAATATTGAGCCGAAAAGGTCTTGGAAAAACAAGATCTTGGATGGCGAGGTGGCGGAGATAGAGGTTCTCTATCGTCGGGTGGAGGATCTCCAGTTGATTCCAGAGAAGGAAGTGGACGGTGTGGATATCATCCGCACCTTTCTCGAGCGCCGGGTGCAGCCACTCCAGGCTAGGGCGCACCGGATGTTCCTTTATGCTGGCCGGCGTGATCCGACGAGGGTTTCGGCTGAGAAATTCTCCCAGGGAGATCTCGACAGGGCCCTTCGCTTGCTGCTGAAGTTCAAGGCTAGAGAGGATATCCCGGGAAAGTCGCTGACTCCTCCGTTTTCTTCTTCGCTTCCTGTTCCACAGGTGTAGATCCGTGCGCGTAGCGCTATTTTTCGACTGCATTGTTTTGTGTTTGTTTGCTAACAAATTGTTCTTCTCCTGTGCAGAGCTTCAAAGTGCCGGATATGTCGCCTCCATTACCCGAAGTATATCCTGATGCTCCAGATAATGATGTGGTGGATTCCATGTCCGAGCTACCATCGGCGTGATCTCCGGCTGAAGATGCCAACGAGTCGAGCGAGGACCACACGCGCAAACGATCGCGGAGCTCCAGCGAGCCTTCGGATGCTTCGACTCCTCCGACTCCTAGGAACCCTTCGTGTCTTGAGCGTCATAGTGACGGGCATGGAGGCTCTTCCTCTCCTATTCCTGCTCTTCCCGTGCGGGCTGTAGCGCCGCACCCGCCAGCGAAGCGGAAGAAGGAAGAAAAGAAGGAAGAGAAGAAAGGAGAGAAGAAAGAGGAGAAGAGAGTCCGAAGGACCCCTCCTGTCTTCAACCTGAGCTCGCTGGACTCGTAAGTTTCCTCTTTACTGCTTTTTCTGTGCTGTTGACTTTGTGCTTGTGCTAATTTGTCCTTGTGCAGGCACTCTTCCAACGATTCCTCCAGTGAGAGGTGATGGGGGAGTCGAAAGTTGTGTCTCCTCCTCCTCAGACGGTGGCAACTTCTGAGGGCGCTGCTCCGAACCCTCCTCCGCAGGAGGTTCAGGTGGTTGCGCCTCAGAATTTTGCTAGCGGACCTTCGACGTCTCCATCGGATCATGTACGTATTTCTGTTTCCTGCCACGGGGGGAGCCCCCGAGCATCTGTAAAAGAGTTTTATTGTTTTGTTCTTCCTTCGAGTCTCGGGGGGGTCCCCGAGCGTTTTTCGTGTGTGTTTTGCTTCTGTTCTTTTCTGTTGGGCGTAGCCCCCGAGTCCTTTTCCTAACTAGTAGGTCTTCTTCCTGGAGCCTTTTATGCAGGATGCCAAGCGAATGGTGCAGGAGCACCTAGTGCTGTTGGCCAGCCTCAGACAGCTGCAAGGTATTGTTATGCCTTTGATTTTTGCTTCTTCGTGTACTCGTGTCCTGCTGTCTGATGCTTGTATTTTCTGAATGCAGAGGAGCATAACACCTCTCTTCATGAGATTGATGCTCACAAAAAGAGCCTCGGCCAAGCGGAGAAGAAGGCCGAGGTTGCCGTTGGTGCGAAGGAGCGCCTCGAGCTGGAGTTGGCTACTGCGGCCGAGGCTAAGGAGCGCCTGCAGCGGGAGGCCATGGACCGCGAGGAGCAGCTTGCCACTGCTGCGGCTGCGCGTGAAAGAGAGGTGGCTGGCAAGCTCATGGCAGCTGCCAAGGTTGTTTCGGGTAAGTATCTTCACTTGCATCTTTTTTGGTTTTCTTCTTTGATGCTTTGTTCATTCCTTCTCTTCTTTTTTTTTGTCTCAGATGCCGCGGGCATAGAGTTTGATCGCGGTGATCTGGAGCACGGGAGTGCTCTAGATGATGCTTCTGCAGCGGTCGAAGATCGCTGCAGCACCGTCATCAGCTCACTTGCCAAGGCCAAGGAGGTCCTTGGCCGCTTCTACAGGGAGCTTGTCCCCAAGGGCGCGGCCCTTGATGATGTTGACGCCCTGGCGGGGGCACTGTCAGCCGAAGCACCTGTGGCGTATAAGCGCAAGCAGAAGGGCATCGGCGCATCTGTCGGGCTGGCGATGGCTTTGGCGGCTGGACCGGAGCTGGACCTTCCCCAGATCACCTCCCGGATGCCGACGACTGTGGATGGATCCGAGGTAGACTTCGCTACCTATTTTGCTCGCTGTAAGCGATATGGGCCAAAGCTGATTGATCTGCTGGCCGAGTACGCACTACGGCAGCAGGGGAAGCCAAGGCGAGGCAGTCCGGCTCCGAGGATACTCAGGGTGTCGCACCTTAGGTGTCGTACCTGTAGGATAGCTTTAGTTTTCTTTTGTTGTAATTATGTTGATGATCAAATCCTTGTGCCACGTAGTGGCCTTTTATGCACTTAATGAATTCTGTTGAGATGTGTTCTCCTCTATCTGAGTGTTATGTCTTTTGCCTTTCTGCTGCTCTAGGGTCCTTCGGGTGCTGATCCCGTTGACGCCTCACCTGCCGCGGGGCTGCGGCCATCCTTGGATGATTCGTCGCAGCTTGCTTTCCTTCGAGACCGTGTTCGTAGTCTCGAGAAGGAGTTGCTTGGGGTGCGTGGCCATGCCTACGTTTGGAAGTCCAAGGCGGATCGCGGTTCGGCCAGAGGGGAGTACTTGATGGCGGAATTGCTTTGACTGTCTAAGCAGCTTCAATGTAAGTTTTTTCGAGCTGCTGCTCATTTCTTCGGATGCGTATGCTGGCCTTGCATCTTACTTTTGTGCGAGTATCGCATGTGCTAACCTTGCTCCCAGGGAGGAGAAAGAGCGTGTTGCTGTTCGGGTCAATTGTTTGACTCAACAGGACATGGAAGCTGGCGGGTTCTTCTGGATGGATCGCGACCGTGCCATGGCTCTAGCAACGGTGCAGGATCGCGTTCACCAAGTATTGCGGGTGCTTCGTCAAGTGCAGACTTCACTCTCGTCGGTTCTGCATGTGATGTTTTCCCTGGATGCTGTGCCAACAACCCTGTCCGGTCTTCTGTCTAGATTTCGGAGTGTGACTCATGTCCAGGAATTGGTGAGGCAGCAGCTCGTCGCAGGGGTGAAGGCTGTGTTGTCCCTTGTTAGGCTGCATCGTCCTTATGTAGATCTGTCTGTTGTAGCGGCTGGGCCACCTCTTCGGCCGGATGGTGGCGAGTGGGATATGCGTCCGCATTATGGGGCTGTAAGGCAGTATGCCGAGCAGGTCGTAGATTTGTTTGAGCAGCGTGCTCAAGTTGTTCTTCAGAATAGGTAGTACCTGTAAAAGAGATAGATGTAAAGTTTGTATATTTTGACTGGGCATGTTGTGCCCTTTGTTATAAAGGTTTGGTTGTTGTTTGAGCACGCAGTGCTTTTATTTGAGTACGTGTCCTTTTCATTAGCCTGACGTTGTTAGCTACTCAGGTGTACATGTGTTATCCTCAGCCGATGAAATCGTGAGGTGGGGGGGAGCCCCCCGAGTGCGTTTATAGCATGAAGTAAAGTTGCAAATAGCGAACGAAATTTTGGGGCGAGACACTTAGCTTTATTTATATCGTAATGGAGGAAGTACATTGTTCGGCTGAATAGCCTTGGCTGAAAAGCCTTATTGAAAGTAAAGGGGTAGGTAGCTAGGGGTAGAATCGTCGCAAGTGTGCGATGTTCCATGGGTTGGAGTATGCGACTCCAGACTCCACGTGCTTGAGGCGATAGGCGCCACCTGGGATGACTTCGGTGATGATGTAGGGACCTTCCCATGGTGACTCGAATTTCTTCGGTCGCTCTTGCTTGAGTAACAAGACGAGGTCTCCTTCGACGAAGGACCTTGGGCGCAGCCGGCGGCTGTGGTAGTTATGGAGACTCTGCTGGTACACTGCTGATCGAGCTGCTGCTACGTCTCTTGCCTCGTCGAGTGTGTCGACGGCGTCTTCGAGCAGCCGTGGATTCGGCTTCACTGCAAGCGACGACCCGGGGGGCCTGGTGACGTACTTCAGCTGGTAGTACGGCTTCGGCTCCATGCACCATGAAGAACGGCGTGTAGCCGGTGGAGCTGTTTGGCGTAGTGCGCAAACTCCATAGGACGGATGGTAGCTCTTCCGTCCAGGCTCCGGCCTTTCGTTCGAGTGGGCTCATGAGGCGCTTCTTGATGCCAGCACCGATTAGGCCGTTGGCCTTTTCGACCCGCCCATTCGTTTGCGGGTGAGCCACTGAGGCGTATGTGATGTTGATTCCTAGGCCTTCGTAGAAGTCTTGGAATTCTTTGGAGATGAAGTTCGATCCATTGTCGGTGATGATGTTGTGCGGTACGCTGAATCTGTAGACAATGGATTCGAAGAACTTGACGGCGGTCTTGCCCTTCTGGTTGGTAACCGGCATGGCTTTGACCCACTTGGTGAATTTATCGACTGTGACCAGGAGGTAAACGTACCCCCCTTTCGAGGACTTTGGCAGTTTGACGATCATGTCGAGGCCCCATTGAGCAAAGGGCCAGGCTATAGGTATGGGTCTGAGCTCTGACCCGGGTGTGTGCGGTTTGTCGGCGAACCTTTGGCACCCATTGCATCTTCGGACGATGTCCTTTGCATCGCTCATGGCCGAGAATCCAGCTCGTAGAGCTTTGGCGACAAGGGAACGGCTGCCTGCGTGATGGCCGCAGATGCCCTCGTGGATGTCTTGGAGGATGGTTTTCCCGTCGCCGATGGTGACGCACCTTTGTAGTACACCCGTAATACTGCGCTTGTACAGCTCGCCATTGATGATGGTGAAGGCTTTCGACCAACGAGATATGCGCCGGGCATCCGTCGGGCTGTCAGGTAGTTCTCCGTTTATCAAGAACTGGAGGTACGGTCGCGTCCAAGTTTCTTCGACTGCCATGACCTGCATCAGGTTAACCATAGCGACCTCTGTGTCCAGTTTCTCGGGTCCTTCGTGTCCTTCGGGCAGCGTAGCCCCGAGTGTTCTGCTTCTTCGGGTGATCCCTTGGGGAATTTCTGCTTGATGGATGGCACGCAGATCTGTTCGAGGAACACACCCGGTGGCACCTTTGCGCAGGTGGAGCCGATGTTGGCGAGTCTGTCGGCTTCCTCGTTGCTTTCTCTTCCAACGTGCCGAAGCTCGCAGCCATCGAATTCTCCTTCGAGTGCGTTGTAGAGTGCGCGGTACGCGATCATGTTTTTGGCGTGTGCGTCGCACTCGTTCATCGTCTGCTGGACGACGAGGTTGGAGTCACCGTAGATGACCAGGCGCGTTGCACCGCAGATCTTTGCCATCCTCATACCGTGGATGAGGGCTTCGTATTCGGCCTCGTTGTTGGAAGCTCGGAATTTCATCTGGAGGACGTACTTCATCTGGTCGCCCTGCGGGGAGGTCAGTATGACCCCGGCTCCTGCTCCAGCTTCACGATTGGAGCCGTCGAAGTGCATCGTCCATGACTGCGACATGTCTGGGGTGTCTGGCAGCTGCAGCTCCATCCAATGTACAAGGAAGTCCGGGAGGACTTGAGATTTGATTGTGAGTCGCTTCTTGTAGACGATGTCTAGGGGTGACAGCTTGATGCCCCATAGGGCCACGCGTCCTGTGGCCTCTGGGTTATTCATGATGCTGTTCAGGGGTGCCTCATTAACGACCATCACCTGGTGCTCCTGGAAGTAATGGCTCAGCCGTCGAACCGTCATGAACACGCCATAGGCGAGTTTCTGGTAGTGAGGGTACCTCTGCTTTGTTGGCGTCAGTACCTCGCTGAGGTAGTAGATTGGGCGTTGGACCCCATGGGTCTTGCCTTCTTCGGGTCGTTCGACCACTAGCACGGTGCTGACCACCTGGTGTGTGGCTGCTATGTACAGCAGCAGAGGCTCGCGCTCCTTTGGCGTGACCAAAACGGGCGAGGTGGAGAGTAGCCGTTTGAGACTTTCAAACGCATCGTCGGCTTCGGGCGTCCACTCGAATTTATCTGCCTTGCGTAGCAGCTGGTAGAATGGCATGGCCTTCTCGCCCATGCGGCTGATGAATCTGCTCAACGCCGCTATTCGTCCTGCGAGCTGCTGGACACCCTTGAGGTTTTTCGGCTTCTCCATTGCCATGATGGCCCTGATTTTCTTCGGGTTCGCCTCGATCCCTCGCTAAGAGATGAATTACCCAAGTAGCTGGCCTGATGGGACGCCGAAGGCGCACTTTTCGGGGTTGAGCTTGATCATGTAGCGATCGAGGTTATCGAACGTCTCGCGGAGATCGTCGATGAGCGTTCTTGCCTTCCTGGTTTTGATGACTATGTCGTCGACATAGACTTGGACGTTGCGACCGATCTGGTCCTTGAGGCATGCCTGCATGCATCGCTGGTACGTGGCACCTGCGTTCTTTAGCCCGAAGGGCATTGTGTTGTAGTAGAACACTCCGAACGGTGTAATAAACGCCGTTTTCTCTTGATCTTCAACCTTGAGTCGAATCTGGTTGTAGCCTGAGTAGGCGTCGAGGAAGGAGAGTTTCTCACATCCTGCGGTCGAATCGATGATCTGGTCGATCCGAGGAAGAGGGAAGTGGTCCTTTGGGCAGTTCTTGTTCAGCGACGTGAAGTCCACGCACATCCGCAGGATATCCGTGTCTTTCTTGGGAACCATCACTGTATTTGCGAGCCACTCGCTTTCTTTGATCTCCCTGATGAAGTCTGCGGCGAGTAGCCTGTTTATTTTCTTTCCCGATGGCTTCGGCCCGAGGCTCGGATAGTCTCCGGATGGACTGCTTGACGGGCTTGGTGTCTGGAAAGATGTTGACTGCGTGCTCAGCGAATTCCCTGGGAACTCCTGGCATGTCCGCAGGACACCAGGCGAAGATTTCCCAGCGCCCACGGAGGAATTCGACGAGCGCGCTTTCCTATGCGGGGCTGAGGTCATTGGCGATCAGTGCCGTCTTGGAGGCATCCGTCGGATGGACCTGCACCTTCTTTGTGTTGACGGTGGAGTCGAAGGACATGTCAGGTGCGTTTTGTCGTGCGACTGGGGGTGCTCCATTGTCCGTCACTTCGCGGAGCCTTACGAGTTCCTCCTGCATGCCGAATGATTGGGAGATTCTGTTGAAATCCCTGTCGCATTGTCCGATCGGGTGAAGCTCCCGTGGATTGTGATGACGCCCTTCGGTCTTGGCATCTTGAGTAGCAGGTATGCGTAGTGTGGGACAGCCAAGAACCTTGCGAATGCTACACGCCCGAGGATGGCGTGGTATTGTGATGGCCAGTCCACCACTTCGAATTCGAGCCGTTCGAGTCAGAAATTGTCCGGCTTGCCAAAGATGACGTCGAGCCATATTTTGCCCAGGGGGAATATGCCCTTTCCTAGGACAATGTCGTGGAACGTTGTGTCTGACTCTTCCAGGCTGCACTGCAGGAGCCGCATTGCTGCTAGAGTACTTGCGAACATCAGGTTGATGCCGCTGCCACCGTCCATGAAGACGCGGCTCATCTCGAAACCTCCGATCTGCACCTCCAGCACCAGGGCAGCATGACCAAGGCGAGGGATCTGGCAAGGGTGATCCGAACGACTGAACGTGATGCAGGACTCCGATCCGCTGAGGTACTCAGGGATGGCGGGTGGAGTTGTCACGGCCAGGTTGATCTGTCGGGTGATTTTCTTCTGCACCCTATTCGTGGGGCGCCCCTTCTGGATCATCAGTGCTCCTTTCGGCGGGGGATACCCTTTCCCAACGTTGTTCTGTGCTGGTGCGACTGGTTGGTTCGGGCCTCCTACAGGTGGCGGTGGAGGAGCTCCATGCGCTATCTCACCTGGCACGGGTGCGTTCCCGAATCCAGGAAGTGGAGCTTGCTGCCTCATCTGGACCATGCTTTCGCTGAGTTTCTGGAACTCGCAGCAGTCCTTGAGCATGTGGCTTGCCTTCTTCTTGCCATCCTGCTTGTCGATGTAGAAGTGGATGGTGCATGGACCCCGAAAGTTTTTCGTATGCTGAGGGTCCGTTATCGCGGTCGCGGCGCTGCCACGACTGTGTTCGGCGTCCTCCATCGCGGAATTTTCCTCCGCGGTATCCTCCGCTGTTGCAGTTGGCGTCGTTTCGGCGATCGGCGTAGCCGGCCGCGACCATGTCGGGTCCATCGCGATCGTTGTAGACGCGCGATCTTCTCTTGCTACGGTGCTCTCAACGTCTGTCGTAGTCGTCCTCTTCTTCCGATTGTGCTCGGTGGATGGAATCTTCGCCGTCAGCCCACCTGTTGGCGATGTGCATGAGGTGGTCGAGTGTTTTGGGCTTGACGCGCCCGAGTTCCTCCTTGAAGTCTTGGCGCTTGACGCCGTCCCTGAAGGCGTCGATGGCTCTCTCTTCAGAGATGTGCGCTGCGGAGTTCTTGGTGTTGGACCAGCGTAGTATGTACGAGCGAATGGATTCGCCCGTTCGTTGAGTGCAGGCTCGCAACTCTTCGATTGAGGCGGGCCTCTTGCTGGTGCCCTTGAAGTTTCGGATGAAGCTGTAAGCTAGATCCTCCCAGCTTCGGGTGGACCCTGAAGATAGGCTGCTAAGCCAGATCCGTGTTGCGCCTGTCAGCTGCAGCTGAAGGCATTGCATGGCGGTCTTTTTGTTTCCACCGTGTAATTTGACGGATGACAAGTGGTCGCCGAGCCATGCCTTTGGGTCTTGTGTGCCGTCGAACTTCGGAGTATCCGAAGGAAGTTTGAAATTTTGCGGCATCTTTGTTCGTCGAACAGATCTGCTGAAGCAACGGGCCCCGCAGAGTTCTCCTTCGTCTTCGTCCATCTCAGATTCAGACGAGCATGCGCGCTTGGCTCGCGCTTTGTCGATTTTGCGCTATGTGAGCGCGTCTCTGGCGTCGTAGTCGCGGTTGTGATGGCGCGAACTCTTCTTCCTTCGAGGAAGGTCATGTTCCTCTTCTTCGGATGAAGGGGTGGGGCTGCGGTCGAACCTGACCGGAGCTTTCTTCTTTGGCTCCGCGGGAGCTTCCTGGTGGAGTGCGGCTCCGACGAGTCCGAGTCCGGTGAGTGCGGACTTGTGCATGGCTCTTTTCGGGTCCCCCTCCGGAGGTGGGTGGGCTGCGAGGTACGCAGTGGCTGCCCTGATCGCAGCCTGCGACGTTTTCGGGATGACATTGCCGTCGGCGTCCATCACCATGAAGGATGTGTGGAGGGTTCGAGTCACCTCACGGCGCTCCTTGGGATCCATGTTCTCCATCCGAGAGCGGTGCTTATTGCCTTGGTTGTCGTTCGAGCTAGAGCCGATGCCCATGGAAGAGAGCGCGGCTCGTCGCGCGCTGGACTCTAAGGCTGCTTGCTTGCGTTTGTCAAGCACCTCCTGCATCTTGACCTGCTTCTTGTGCTCCTCGATCAGGAGCAGATGGTAGGCCATCAGCAGATCCCGGGAGGATTCTGTAGGCAGGACTATGTTTCCCGCCACGACATTGCGTGCCTGAGCCCATCCTTCTTTGCTAAGGCGGATGACATGGCTGTTGTTGTCCCCTTCGGGCGGGGGGGACTGGCTTCTTCTGTTCCCGCCGTTTCGATCTGGCGGGTTAGGTGTCGGGTTGGGTGGTGGGTTGGGTGTTTGCTGATCCACGTCACCCTGTATGACTACGGCGCATTGGTAGCGCTCATAGATTGGTCCGCTGCTACCGCAGCTTTCAGATCCGGAACCGTAGGTCCCTTCATCCGATGGCGGATCGCACAGATCGGAGTTGCAGTTGCTGCTGTCGTAGGAATCATCTGTTGATGATGTTGTGCGTAGCACGGGGTGTGGGGTCCATGAAGCGGGCCTGATTGATGGTAGGGGCACCCGCTCAGGGAGGCCGAGAGTGCCAGTTTGCCCCACCTGGAAGCAGAAGCTCCCGAACAGGATCTCGAGTCCATCGCCTACGGGCTCGAAGTCCTTCATGGTGGCCGGTGAGTGGGTGGTGAAGTCGAAAGCGCCGAAGAGGAGGTGACTCTCCGTCGCCGCAGAGTTGTAGATCGATCGGGTTGGGACCGTCACGATCGCACAATCAGCGCCCCCATTTCCCACAGACGGCGCCAATTGACGAGGTTTGATCTCATCAATGCCCATTGTTATGGACTTGGGTTTTGGAGAAGATGGGGATGCTAGAGATCGTGGAACGGTTAGCAAACAAGCAACACGGGGACACAAGGTTTACCCAGGTTCAGGCCCCCGGAGGGAAAACCCTACTCCTGCTTGTCTGCTCTTGATTACGGCGGAACCGAAGGTTACAGGGGTGCGCACATGCAATCTGGCGTGGAGGTGTGTATGCGAAAGTATGAGGAGGAGATCTAGGTCGTGCCCTTCTGGCCTTTATATAGGCTTAGGCAGGTCCCGGGCATAGACCTAGTTGGTTACAATTTTTAGGGTTTTACCCCTTTGAATTTCCTATCTACTCTAGTCTTGCTCTCCAAGGATCCGAAGGCGTCATGGGTCTTGGCCACCCAAAAGTCTTCATGGGCCGGCTTATATTTGCCATGGGCCTTCCTTGGGCTGGATCAGGTATGCTGAGGTCATGTACCCGTGGGGTATAACCATGTCAATAGTGCCTCCTTTCTTTCACAGCTTATTCTCATCAATATTCGTGTCAGTTGCATAGGGATCGACTCTGTATTACCCTTGATTAAAATATCTACTATCCATCATCATGAGAATCATGTGTCGTTTCTAAAGTACTTACAATATATCTCATCCATATAAATAGATAGCTTTTTTTGCTATATGTTGTTGCTTTCCACTTCATGTATTGATCACTTCAATCTCTTAGTCAGTTCTTTACTGGCTTACTGCTATGTTGTTTTTATATGCCACACAAATACACTAACTTATGATTTGAATAAGATATATCATAGTTTTTATTTTTAGCTAAAAAAATGCATACTTATCTTCTTAACTAAAGCATGAACCCGATGAAGCCTCTCTTTTATTAGTTTCATCTAAATGAGATTATGCATTCTATTGAAAAACAGATGATTTCTTTCATAGTTCTAGTGCATCTCTAACAGTCTAAAAATTGGCTGTGTGATACTTGAAATGAACCGAATCTTCAATAAAATGCATATACATTTTATGTTTTCCCAGTAAATACTATTGCAAGGTTTTGACTAGTCTTCACTTTTGTAAGTGTAGTTGTAGGTGGATGATCAATACGTACCCACCGCAACAACCAAACTGAATTTAGTCTCCAAAAGTACCACACAAATTTTTTACAACCCGAGCTCGGTATTTTATTGTATCCTTGCCTTGGCAGCCAGAGTCCAGCGAGTGCGAGGAGGCCAACCAAACCGAGAAGGCGGATCTCTTTTTTCCTAATTAGGTATGGTCAAGTACAACTCAGTTTTATTAAGTATCAACTACTAAATATACGCTATTTCTGCATAGTTTTGGAGCTTTAAAATTATTGTACCCTCGTGCTTTTTCATATCTTAACATGTTCTTTTGTTGTTACCAAATATTAAGTGGCGTTCCTCTCCTTTACAGGAGATGAAGTCTGAAGTTCGAAGAACCTCGTAGACCCACACAACTAATAGGATATATTTTCGAAGCCAAAGTTTAGATAGCAGTAGTACTGCGTTTGATAAGGAGTATGGGATGATTGTAATAGAAATTGTTTGTTGTTACATGAAAGTGGTTGATCTGTTACATTGTGTATCTACAATATTTTTTGTTTACTGTCAAATAGTGGAGAACTATAATCTATGAGAAATTGGAATTTGACGAGTGGGTCCTGTAGGAATTTGACGATTGCTGACTAGTGGACATGTGTGGAACTTAAACCTGACTAGTAGGAACCAGTAGTTAATTCTCAGTGACAAGTAGGACCCATCTAACATGTGAGACCTACTGTAAATTAAATCAGAAAACGAAATATTAGGCCAACGAAATTTCCACGGCCCAAGAATATATGAACTTGTCCCGCATAATAAATGGTTAATAAATGGATAGTAAAATCCAAGGCTTAGGAAACAAAGGCTAGAATTGTTGGGCTAGCCCATGTAAAGCACCGAACTGGGTCGGGCTAAATCTGATCAACGACCATCTGATTTGGTCATGGATTTGTCATGTAGGATCAACCACGTAGGATCTTACGTGGACAGGATAGATAGTTTGTGACCAAATGTTTTGGTCATAAAAGACCATGACCAATTCAAATAAAAGGTGAGTTGTATATAGTGGTATATGACCTATTTCTTTTGGTCATAGAAAGATCATAGATGGATAAGTATAACCTATCTATGACCAATATTTAGGGTCACCAGTTAGCATATTTCTTGGAGTGGAACTTACACATTGAGTCGAGGCTTGTGGACTCTCTGATGCGCATGTACTCATCAACAAGATCATCGGAAACTCTATAAGCAAGCATCTTGACAATCGCAGTGCATTCTTCAATCAGAAGTAATAATCATAAGCCTTCACTGCATGCAGAATACGCAAGAAAACTTTTCCTCACATCCCAAAGCGTCGGCGAATCGATACGTTGGAAGTAGTCCTTGTAGAGTCCCTCATGGCTGCCTCCTCAGTTGCGGTCCAATGCGGTCGCATGTCTCTTCACCGAGCCACTGAACATTGGAATTTGGTTCTCACTATGTTCATGGATGAGAACAATTGTCTCCATCAATATATCAGTATCATCACCAGACTCGTCCGAAGATGGATCAATGAAATGCTTGAAGAAAAACTTGTCCGAGCTATCTGTTATGATCTTATGATCTACGTAAAAAGCATGAGGACTATGAGTACCTATAATCATTGTGGCATTTTCTACAACAAAAAATTGAGAATTAGTACATGTAACTTGTCTGGACAAATGGCCGAACAACTTGTGGGCGGCGCCAGACCACGGGCGCGTACAAGCCAAGGATCGACGAGATCTTCCCTTCTTGGGAGGTCCTGGTACCACAAAGGTTGAAGCCGAGCTTCTCAGGCCGCTGCTTGGACATAGGTAGCGTTGGCGACTGGAACCAGGACATGGGACCATGACAACGTTGGGTGCAGGGACTTGGCTCTTCCGAACGGTGGAAATACTGTCAAACAACACCGACGGGAGGCCTGTACGCCTACATGTACCAGCGACCGAGATGGGTGGCAGTGTTGGCCATGACCGGCACAGGCGGTGACATGGTGGAAGATGTGAGAATCGGGGTTGGGGAGACATATGGATTATGGCTTGCCACGATGACGGGAGTCCTGGGTTGGACAATAAGGGAGTTGCAACACGCATGCGATACCGTCCGCTGAATCAAAAATCCAACCCAAATCTAGGTCAAGAATACATCGAAACGAATCGATTCATGGCATGCGGCCCATTTTTATCGCCCTGCCGGGCCTGGCTCTTTGTCCGTCAGATAGGACCGGACGCCCTTGTCCATCCGTTTGAGTTGCCGGACGCCCTTGGTCCATTCGTGGGACGCTGTTTGAGTTGCCCTTAGCTGTATCGTTTTGACCTGGCAACAAAAAAAATCACTATATTTTATTTCGGATTTGCTAGTTCTCAGTCACCTGAGAACTTCTTAGTTCTCAGTCACCTCTCTCGCCATTGAATTTACCTCGCGATTTGTGCAATATGGGACTTTCACATCAGTTGTAACTAGGTTGTAACTGAAATTTTAATAAGTTGCAACTAGGTTGCAACTGAGAATTAGTACAAATTATATAAGTTACAACTAGGTTGCAACTGAGAATTAGCACAAAAGGTAGGGTGATATCAACGACTTTTTAGACATAATAAGTTCTCAAGCGTACGAGATCTAGACACTCCCATTTTATTTATTTCTAGGAAAAGCGAAGTAGCCTCCGTAGCACTTCGCTGTTTTGTCTCGGTCTTCGTCCTTTTCATCAGTACTTTTGTTTTTCCTAGCGAAGAAAAATAAAATCCCCGCAGAGAGATCGATCTTGTCAACGCAGCGAGTAGTAGGCACCATCAATGCAGCCTTGGACTATATTGCCGCCAAATAGAGTGGAGCTATATATAGCCTTCGACATTCCTCTCGTTGTCGGATTTCATCTTTTTGCCGATCCTGCGGTGCGTGAGTTGAAAAGTGGTTTGTTGCGTCTCTGCACAGTACGTACGTGCGTACGAGGGGCTAAACATGTAGCCTTAGAAACTGAATAACAAATCGGCCGCCAATGGGAGAAAATTCTACTCTCTCAATCGATCACATCTTGGAATGTTTCGCTGATAGATGTGGTTGTTTCTAGCGTCTACCCTGCAGGCCAGGGAATTGGAAAACATACCCGATTGATTGGGACGCCCGGCGGCACCAGGAGCACACATATCTTCGTGCCTTGGATGGGTTAGACGCTTGTGCACGTGACTGTACTACTGTATATTAACTTATTATTCTTGGTGTGAGAATGTTGATAATACCCCGTATTGACTTTGAGGTGTCAAGGATGCCAATAGGACTCCTCCTAAAATATTTTTTTAAGGAGCATATATTAATATCAAGAGATACCAATTACATCCGGCATCTACAACAACGCAATACCCTATTGGCATTACGGATACACACAATTAACAAAAGATAAAGAAAACTAAGAAATAAAAGACATGCTACAGTCGCCTGGTGGCAACAAAGGACAGAGCTTCGCGGCGCTCCCTCCTGAACCAAACGGTCGGAATAAAACATGGGTGCACACGACCGAATACCATCCGATCCAGCGAACTGCAGGCATAGAAGCGCTGGTACATTCGCCGGCAGAGCCTTCCGGAACTCCACACTCCGGCCAAATCAAGAACCATCCTCAGGAAGGTGATCATCTCCACACAAGAGGGACCCTAGGCCGATCCACCTTTATTCGACCGGCCGACCAACTCCGACGGGGGAGAAAGGCCACCACCACCATGCCCGGGCTCGCAGCCCTATGACCTCGTGAATCCGGACGAACCCAGAAGCCATCCCGCTGTCGGCTACAATAGATCCGACAGGAAACGGTCGAGATCGGGCTCGACATGCTCCTGCCATCACCATCCGGAGGCTGAGGCCGGGAGGACAGCGCCGCCCCTGCCTACGACCTCCCACCGCCGACTGCCTAGGCTGCTGGCCGCCGTCATCCGCCATCCCCGAAGCACGGTGTGCCATCCCCTTGCCTTGCACCGCCCGCCACGACCCACAGTAGGGCAAGCCCCGCGCCATCGCCGAAGCTCCCAGCGCCAGAGCCACATCCAGGCCCAGAGGTTCCACCCCGCGCGAGCAACCCCAGGGAAGGAGACGAGGAGGCCCCGCCGCGGGAGGCGCCGGCCGGGCTTCGCCCAGCCGCGCCCTCCTGGCGGCGGCGAGGGAGGGAGAGGGAGGGGAGGTGGCGGCGGCGCCAGATCTAGGGTTCCCCCTGTCGCCACGCGGGGGCGACGAGGGAGGGAGGAAGGGAGGCACGGGTAGAGCATGGACGACGCGTCCCCCCCTAAAATGATATTGTAAGAATAATGCTAATAAATTGAGGTCTCGCTTTTTGTTGTTTCGTGCAAGAAGCCGACTGTTATTTTGTGGAGAAGTACATTTCAAACATTGAACTATATATGGTGCCAAGTTTGATTCGAACCATGGACTTTCAATTAGTCCAAAACTTTCGGGAAGCTATTTAACTTTGGACCTAGTTCAACCTCGGCTTTATGTTAGTTAGAGATTTTTGCATCTTTTGTGTTTTCAAAAGTTGTAAGAAAATCGACGGATTTAAGAACCACAGCGAATTTTACAAAGGCAAGATTTCATTTCAAAAAATGATTGTTCGTGTCATCATGTACTAAAAAAATAACAAGAGATATTACTCTTGTCCTTTTTGAATAGAACATAAATTATCATATATTTTGTTGAATGTTTGCCAGTTCCCATGTAACAAATGTCTTGTGTTCTTTTTTTCAAAAATCTAAATCTTACGTCATGCAGAAAAAACTAGATATGCAGGTTACGGTTTGGTGGGTGGTTTCCGTATCATGATGTTCTAAATAGTCTCAACAATTAGCACAAAATGCAAAAAAAAACCATCAATTTAACACAAAAGGTAACTTGTCATTTTTGCACATGATAGGAGTAGTCATATTTGTGATGATTTTTATTTGTGGTTATCATGTCATATTTCCCTATATCTATGAAATTTCGTGTTTTCAAAATGTTCGAAACACCAACCAAGTTACCAAGATCGGCCTAAAATTCATTTTAAATATTTTAAAAACTTCCGGATGAGTTTACACGCTTTCCTAGTTTAGGTCTCAAGTGAACCTAAGATAATATTTGAGGTTTCAAAAAATATTTTCCTCTAAGATTTTATTTTCTTAGAATATCTAACAATTTATTTCATTGAGATAAAATGAAGCATCTAAATTCTCTTGGAATCACGTTATAAAGGTCTCAATTTATGAACTAAGTCAAAGAAAATCGTCTACCTCCTTAAATAAAAAAATGGATGAAACCAAGAGTACAAGGAGTTCTACTATTGCGACAACATGATTGCAACAAATAGTTAAACCGATGCAATAAATGATTTCTTGCCACAATTTTCCGTTTTGTTGTATAATATCGTGCTTGTCGCCACATTTTCCTGTTTCGTGGCAAAATTGAACTCTTTCATTAGCACAACTTGTATTGTTTCCAAACCGTAAATTCCATTGCAATAAAAGACACCATCCCGGCACCATGGCCACACCGCTATACATGATTGTTGCGAAAGAGCAAAAGCATAGAACCCCGAAAGAATTGAAAACAAGGAAGAAAAACACATTATTCGAACAAGAATGTGTCCTATAGCTAATACTTGGTCTATCTAAGACGCAACCCACAAAAATAGCTAACATCTAAGTGATATGACTTTGCAAAAAAAGCGATTTTTTTTTAAATAATACGAAATAATTAATTAATTTGAGTTCTATTATACGTTTTTTTCGAATTTCCAGATCTAGCACTTTGTCGGCTTGGGGCAAGCCGACTGGGCCAATCGGCCAGGACCTGGCCGACTGCAGGGCACTCGTCCAGCAGCTAGCCGACAGCAGGTCGACCAGTGGGGCCGCGGGACCGACGCAGGTCGACAGGTCCAGTCGGCCAGGCCCAGGCCGACTGCCCAATCGGCCAGGCCCACGCCGACCGGGGACAGATAAGGGCGACGACGCGCCGTGCGGCCAGGCGCGGTCTTCTTCTCCACGCGAGCTGCTGCCTCTCTCTCTCCCGTTCGTGTTCTTCATTTCCAGCCACCATTTTCTCAGATTTTGCTCGATTTAACCACAAAAACTTCAATCCAAAACCATTAGAGAGGGAGTGGAAGCCCGATCTACGGATGGGTTAGCTCATGGCTCGATTTGGTGTTGGTTTGTTGGAGGAACGGTGGAGCTGTGGTGGAGCAATGGCAATGGTGGTGGAGCTGTGGTGGAGGAGCTGAGGCTGTCTGTGGTGGAGCAGTGTTCGAGTTGTGTTGGTGGTAGCTTCTCTCGCTTCAAGGGTAAACTCTAATCCCTCGATAATCACGGATATTGTATATGGTTACGTACGTGCGTATGGTTAGTCTATTAGAATATTTGGCTAGTTGATTAGTAACAATATTTGACCGATGGGTTAGGCACAAAAATTTGGTCGGTGGATTAGTAGCAATACTTGACCGGTAGCAATAATATCGTATTTTTTAGAATATTTGCAAGCATTGCCCAAAGTTATACGCGTTGTCGATAATTAATTGATTAGGTTGTTTATTTTATGTCAGCAGAGATGACCACTTTAGTAAAGTTCGTGTTTTATTACGGTCCTGGGAATGTTCGAACAAATGATTTTGGAGCAGATCTGGGAGAGTTTATGTGTACACAGTTAGATTTGACTGCCCCTCAAACCTGGAGTGTTAGTCAGTTGAAGGAATGGTTGACAGGATGTTTAGGCTATAACATCGAGACGTACACCGTCAGCGTGCAAGCATTGTGGACAAAGTCAAGAAAAAATATTTTCTGGACTTTAAGGCATGTAAATACAGACAGAGACTGGTTTAAGTGGTTAAAAGGCTGCGAAGATAGGCATGTAAACCCTCGCGCATTAGTGCTTCCTGTCTTGCAGGAGATCGATGGTGGACATGTTTCGCGCCATAGTGCTGATTCAAGTTACGGGATGTACTCTATGTCCAGTGCTGGAGGCGGTGGTTATGAATCGGGGCAGAGCAGTCAGATAGGAGGAGGAGGAGGCGGTGGTTATGAATCGGGGCAGAGCAGTCAGGCCGGAGGTGGAGAAGACTATAGTGGAGAGGCAGATGCGGACGAGGAAGATGGAGGCATGCAGAACATGATGGAAGAGGGGGATTACATGGATGGCGAGAGTGGTGATTCTGATGACCCTGAGGATTCTGATGGATAAGGCAACGGTGGAGAGGACATGTCGATTCCTGCTTCATGGAATCAAAACATGTCAACCGGAATGACCGTTGATGATGGTCATGATTCTGCGTGGGAATATCACAGCAACAGAATTGCCCAGGGTGACAGATATCAAGACAAGCAACATTTACAAGATGCAGTCGTTGCTTGGGCAATGTCAACACACAGGGTTTTGAAAACAACGGTGTCCTCTAAGAAATACTTGACAATGGAATGCGTGGATATAAATTGTCCAGGCAGGGTGCATGCCTATGTCCTTACGTATGACACAACTTGGTTGGTGAGCGACTATGTGCAGCACACATGTGAGCTACACAATGTTCCTAAAGATCATCTTAACCTCTCCTCCACACTTCTAGCTCGGCTGCTTTACACGGACTTAGTAGAGTGCAAAGCGATGACAGTACCCAGTATACAAAAGAAAGTAAAGACCCGGTTTAAGTACTCCATTTCGTATGGCAAGGCTTGGAGGGCAAAGCAAAGGGCTCTTGAGGAGAGGTTTGGTTCATTTAGAGACTCGTATGACTCCGTGGTCTGACAACTTCAGACACTGCAGGATAGAAACCCAGACACCTATGTCGACATACAATATTATGTGATACCCGAGGATCCATCCGTGAAGGTGCTTCATCGAGTGTTCTTCTCTTTTGTTGTATGCATCCAAGCTTTCACTTATTGTCGTCCAGTGATATGTGTAGACGGTACTTTTCTAACTGGCAAGTACAAGGGTCAGATCCTTACCGCCATTGGTCAAGACGGCAACAATCAGATTGTCCCACTCGCATTTGCTTTCGTGGAGGGCGAAAACACTGAGACATCTACTTATGTATGAGACATATATCTACCTATATATGAGATACCATGGGCTTATAGCTCCTATGCGACGTCTTTACGTGGAATTGGAAGGAAAGCGACATCGTTGAAAAGAATAGCTCGCACGCGACACTTCTGAAGCGGCAAATAGCTCCCGTGTGACACTTCCACTTAACCCCACGAGACCGTCAACGAATTCGAATCAGCTGAGCACAGTAGGACCCACAGCCTCTCCACGTCACGGCGGAACTCACCTGATGTCCACCTCATATCGTGGGACCCACCCTGTGGTTGAAGAGAGCCGTTGGCCCCGATCCGTCCCCGCACCCGAGCACTCCCGCCACCGTTCCAGCATCTCATCCCCTTCTGTTTTCTTCTCCGTCGAGCAAGTGCGGCAACGCCGGCGAGGGATGTCGAGCTCTGCTTCCTCCCACCGCTCATGGCCTCGGTATGGTGCGGTGCCGATGAAAGGGTGCCCCGATTGCCCCCGTACCGCGCCCCTGAAGCGGCTTGTCACATCCACCGACAAGAACGGCAACATTGGTCGGGAATTTGTGAAGTGTGAGAGCAAGCCCGAGCCGGGAAAGGTGAGATCTGAGTGTTCCGAGCGCCAATTTCTCGCTTTTCTTTCGAAATTTCATGCATTTCATCGAATTTGGGATTTAGGGTTCATCTCTGCGATTTCAGGAACTGCCAAAATGTGGGCATTTTGAGTGGCTTGATGAGTACATCGAGCGAATTGGGGTGGAGGTAGCATCCCGGGAGCTCGAAAACCCGTCCGTGGTGGAGCAATTGGGATGTGGCAACCCCATTTCCGCTGGTACTACGGTGGATGCGGAAGTGAAGGCCGAGCTAAAGAAGATGAACAAGCAGCTAAGGCAAATCATCGAATTGAAGAAGCAGGACAATCTGATGGCCGGTTTTTTTTTTGTGTAATTTCTCTCGGATTAGTTTATCTCCTCATCATTAGTCATTAGACAGCGCAGTCAGTGTTCGAGTGATGCTTTGTAATGGATGTAATGGTCTATGTCTTTGGCTTGAATAAAATGCAACACAAATTCGGGCTAATTTTGAGCTGCTCTGTTTTCGAAATCAGTGTTTCTTCAGTTTCGTCAGTTTCGTCAGTGTTCCTTTTATCAGTGTGCAGGGGGCACCCGTGTGCAGGGGAGGGGGAGGGGTTGAAAAGTAAAAAAATAATTGACGAGGATTGAAAAAGGCCAGGCCTAGATATAACTTAGCCATGCCAAAATGGACGTATCCAGGCCCAATAGTAACTATATGTTGATTGGGCAAAAAAAATGGTACTCACGTTACAATCTAAATAGGAACGTGTGGATCTGCAGATACTCGTGCTCAGGTTGCAATCTTTTTTTTTTGCAAAAGTAAATATATAAATGAAGTCCAAGGACATCCATTTAACTAACATAAATTGGGCGCTCCTTTAACTTATGTAAATATGTAAATGTCTTATTTGAAAATAAACCATGTGTTGTATGAACTTGTTTTTGTGTCTTTTGTTTTATACACTTGTAAATATATAAATATTGCACGAGTATTATATGAACTTGTTTTTGTGTCTTTTGTTTTATACACTTGTAAATATATAAATATTGCACGAGTATTATATGAACTTGTTTTTGTGTCTTTTGTTTTATACACTTGTTGTTTTGGGTGTTTTGACAAATGACAATACAATAAAACACAGATTACAATGAAACAAGGGATGGAATAGGCGCAATAATATTACAATAAAACACAGATAACATTACTTATATTAGATAGGGGGGATCGATAACATTACAATAAAAATAAAAAGGTACAATAATATAGAAGGGGCGGAATAGGCGCCCCGCCTAAACCCTGGGCTAGCCCCTAAACCCTAACCCCCTACTCCATCGGCGGTGGAGGCGGTGCCGGTGCAGCCGCATTCCACGCCGCCAGCCTCTCCCGCTGGTCCCGCTTCCGTTGCTCCTCCCGGAAGGCCCGGCCATTGGCCTCCCGTTGCTCCTCCTCCTGCCGTCTGCGCCTTTTCTTCAAGGAGCGTTGGGCCTCCTTCTCCTCCCACCTGGCGATGGCAGCCTCCTACCTTTCCTCCTCCTTCGCCGCCTTAGCCCAGTAGGCTTCGGAGGGGAGGTCGCCGCCGCCGGGGAGGTTGGGGACGGGGTTGTGGACGATGGGGCCCTGGTATCCCCAGGGGCAGGGCGGGGACTTCTTCTCCTTCTTGCCACGCTTGGGGCACGTGGGCGCCCGCTGCTCCCACCACTGCTTGTGGTCCGGGTGGTTGTCCTCGTCGCTTAGTTCGGTGTCGGAAGGGAGGCGGAAGGGGGAGGTCGCCATGGTCGGAGTGTTTGGGGGGCGGCTGGGAGGAGGCAAAGGGACGGGCTCGAGGTTGAAGAGATGAGGGGCAAGATGAGATGAGGAGGCAAAGGCGTTTTGCCTATTTATTGAGGGCGGAGCGTGAAGGGCGGCGTGGGAATCCAGCGTCGTGTTGGCGCAGACGCCGAGACGAGACGCGTGCGCTGCGTTGCCCCTGCATGCATGATCAATGCGAAAGAGACGGAAAGCGGGGCAGCGGGCGTGATCAATGCGAAAGAGAGAAAAAAAATAGCTAGGATGCGACGCCCCCGCCTCTGCATGCATGCATGTGCATTAATGCGAAAGAGAGAAAAAAACGTCCAAGGTAGTTGTTCATTGGCAGTGAAAAATAAAAGGGAAAATATAATTTGGCCTTGATTTACTTCGGTAATAAATGCAGGAATCTAGTACCAAGGTACTCGTTCGTTTTTACACACGCAAGAAAAATCGGTGGGAGTAATATTGACTTTTTGTATGACGCATGAACCAGATGGAAGTAAATTTGACTGAAGAAAGTTGTTCGACGTACACTTATTTAATGGGGCAGCGCTGTTGCACGCAAAATAGCTAGACTGCGACGCTAGGGGCAGCTGCTGCATGCATGGTGCAGCCCGCCCAGACGCCGAGACGAGACGCGTGCGCTGCGTTGCGTGTGGAAAGCGGGCGTGATCAATGCGAAAGAGAGAGAAAAAATAGCTAGGATGCGACGTACTGTAACCCCTGCACCGCCGCCCCCGACCCTGCATGCTGCATGCATGGTGCAGCCCGCCCCGCCCAGCGCCCTCGCATGCCACGCTCGGTCCAACGGTCTGGAGTGTGCCAACGCTGTACATTATATTTATTTCATATTTTAGATTTTGATATTTTTTTCTGCTGGTCATAGTGACATGCATACTCCCTCTGTCCACAAATAAGTGTACGTTTGGCTTCAAAATTTGTCCACAAAAAATGTACTTCTACCTTTCCAATGCACTTGGGCATCCACTATGTAGTCCATAAGGCTATCCACAAGCCAAAAAGTAGTCCATATGGCTATCCATATACATAGTGGAGGTTTACTTTAGAAGATTTTCCTTAAGGGTGACCTACAAGCTTATGGGTTGCCCACAAGCAATAAACATAGATGTGGTATCATGCATATGTTACTAGTCTAAGTTAGTACTACATAGTGCAAAATAACATAGATGTGGTATCATGCAAAGTCTCATTTATTACAATAAACCTGAGGGGAGTAAGTTTGATTGGAGAAAGTTGTTACACGTAAACTTATTTAATGCGACGGAGGGAGTAAATACGCTGCAGTGATGTTGGACGTAAAATAGCTAGACTGCGACGCTAGGGGCAGCTGCATGCCCGCATGGTGCAGCCCGCCCCGCCCAGCGCCCTCGCATGCCACGCTCGCATGCCACGCTGTTGCACGTAAAAACGATGAAGCCAATCAGATTTCAGAATCATCCATCCCACGGATCGCCAAGAGCTAGCCACGAAATCCTTCTAAGAGACGCCAATCAATCAGGTTGCAGAACAAGCCCTTCCACGGATCGCCCAGAGCCACCCGCGGAATCCTTCTAGAAGACGCGATCGGACGGCCACAGTGTCGCGCTAGGGTTAGATCTACGGTCCTCATTCGGCCTTAGGGTTAGCGGGGTTTAGGATGCAGTCAACGGGGTTTCACAAGTTTGACCAAACATTCAAATGTGCATAACTAATTCAAAAAAAATCAAAAAAATACAAAACCTTCGCATGGTGTCATGTTATGTCACATAGTTGTGAGGAAAAATATCAAACTTGGTCTATTGATCATATTTCAAAAACCCCTTCACAAAATGACCTATCTCCTCCGAGGTTTTCTGGCTTTCGGGTCAAATGACCAATGATATGGCTAGAATCAAGGATGTTGTAGCACAAAGTTTTCCTTTTCGACGCACAGAAAAATCATTTTCTATTTTCTGAGTGCCGAAAGAGGGGGGGATTTGTGAAGCAACCACCAAATTGAAGTTTCAAAATGGTAACATCCTATTTTTCAAAAATACTAGACCACCTAGAATGTACAATTTCCCAACCTGAGTATCTCAAACCTTTTATTCCATCCCTGCTGAAAAAGACAAATCCTGCCGAATCGGCTGGAAGTGGGTAAGATATGAACTACAGGTACATGATTCCATGCTGATGATTTTTTGTAAAAATAATTTTTAGGTTCACAACATGCTATTTCATCAGAGATCCAATGCTAGTTTTGCGAGCCTCAGCCCCTAGCTAAGAATATTTATGAAAACCCTTCAAGTTTGACCAGACATTCAAATGTGCATAACTAATTCAAAAAAAATCAAAAAAATACAAAACCTTCGCATGGTGTCATGTTATGTGACATAGTTCTGAGGAAAAATATCTAACTTGGTTTTAGAAATGGTCGAAAAAAAACTTGCTTAGAAATGGGGTGGTTTACCCTAGCTTTGGAGCCCATTTCTACCCCATTTTGGGTGAGGGTGAGTTGTACTTCACAAAAGGGATCAGGGTTACAAACATAGAAAAGTGACATAGCTACATATGTTGAAATTCAAATTTACCATCATATTTGAATTTTGTCCAAATTATCAACAAGTGACAAATTATTATAATAACAAATGTTTACAACAACAAGTGCCGAATTATTACAACAACAAGTGTCAAATGTTTACAACAATAACAAATGTTTACAATAACAAATGTCTATTTCTTTTGGCTCTTCTTACCCCTCGTTTTCTTCTCCTTCACAAGTTTCACACCACACAATAGGTTTATGCTCTTCTTTTTCTTACCATTACCATCTGGCCTCCCCACAGCACGTCCAAGAGTCTCCTTCACCTCCTGCACCTCCTCAACAACCTCATGATCATGATCCAGAGCCTCATCAACATGGTCACTTTGCACCAGAGCATCAACAACTTGGTCAGTTTGCACCAGAGCCTCAACAACAGGCTCATTTTGCACCAGAGCCTCAACAACAGGCTCATTTTGCACCAGAGCCTCAACAACAGGCTCATTTTGCACTAGAGCCTCAACAACAGGCTCATTTTGCCCCTCATTTTGCACCAGAGCTTCCAAATCAGAAACGGTGTGCCCTAAAGCCTCAACAGTTTGCACATCATCCTCCAAAACAAGTTCAGATTGCACCTCAGCAGCACCAAACATGATCTGGTTAGTTCTCTTCTTTCTTTGGCCATTGATTCTTGCCCTTTTCACTGGCCAGCATTCGTCAACAACAAGAGGTGGGCCTTTTTCTCCACGCTTCCTCCTGAAAACAAGCAAGTTAGCTGGGGGAGAAAAATCATCAACAAGAAATGGGATAGATTTTGGATGAACATACTTTGGCTTTTCAGCAGTGTATCTGCACTTGGTAGAGCCAGCTCGGTGTCCAAGTTCTTCACAGAGTTTGCATCTATTGTTGTTACCTTTTTGGGCCCTTTTTGGCTTGGCATCTTTCTTTTCATCTTTCTTTCCCTTCTTGCTGCTCCCACCTTTCTCAAACCAAGCCTTGAATCTACTCTGCTTGGGCCTACCAGCCTTTCTTTTCATCAAAGGAGGACACAAGGAGAACTGAATGTCCACTTCAGGCCACTGAGACTGATCTGTAAGTGCTGGAATTGGTGTTCCATATGCAGCCTTGAATTTTGCTACAGAATAATACTCATGCAAATATGGGTGCATATTTAGCTTGTGTTTGGAGGCCAAGAAAAGTATGGCATGCTCACAAGGCTTCCCAGTGTGTTGCCACTCAAGGCATGTGCATTCATGCAATTGAGTGTCAACAACATGCCTCCTGCCAGTCTTTGTATCTCTGACTTCAGCACCCCACAATGAGGATTTCTCAACACGCAAATGTGCAAGATTTCTGCTCCTGTTGACCACCTGCTGCACAACATCAGGAAGCTTATCTCCTTGAAGAACATCACCAAGCCTTCTTCTCAATTCCCACAACCTCATGATCATGATCCTGATCTGGTCAACCATGTCATGGACAGGCAAGTCTTTTAACTCCTTCACTTTGTTGTTGAAACTTTCTGCCAAATTATTGTTGATATGATCACATTTGATGGCAGTGTTAAAACCAGACCTGTACCATAAAAGAGAATGGTAGGTTTCCAACCATGTACAAAACTTGACCCTATCCTCCTCAGAGCATGCCGCCTTAATCTTCTCAAGGTGATATGAATGTGTCTGCCTGGTGTAAGATCTTGCTGCTGGCCACATGCGTCCAAAATCATCTCCTCTGAATTTTTTGATCAAATTCATCCACATATGGCCGAAGAACTCCCTCTGCTCAGCATGAGGGAAAACAATCTTCACTGCATTTTCTAAACCTTTACATGCATCTGTGTGCACTGCCAATGGAGAGACTGGCCCTATGCATCTTTTCAACTGCATCATGAACCATGTCCATGATGCCTCTGTCTCAGACTGAAACATGCCAATAGCTACAGGGAACATCCAATTGTGTCCATCTAAAGCATTGCATGCTGCTAGTTGACCATTCCACTTTCCAGTCAAGAAAGATGAGTCTATACTCAAATATGGACGGCAACCTGCTTTGAAGCCATCGATGCAAGGCTTTAAAGCCATGAAGAATTTAGAGAAGAAGACTTTCCCATCAGCTGTTACCTCAGTATCTATCTCCACAACACTGCCAGGTGACCTCTTCTCTACTTCTGCTTTGAAGTTATAAAGCATTCGAAAGGTATTTGCCCAATCACCATATAGCTCTTTCATTGCCCTTTGCTTTGCCTTCCACACTGTAGTATAATTCAGCTTAATGGGGTACTGCTTTTCCAAGTCTATTTTCAGTCTCTTTGCAGTGCTGTTTGGTGTTGTGGCTAAAATGGGCTTGATCTTTTCTGAAACCCATAATTGTGATGTCATCTTTGTAACTGTTTGAGAACTTGTAATGCAAGTATGAGGTTTTGGAATTTGATTCACTCTTATTGTCCTTCCATCAGGTTGGCGTCTAGCAGATATATACCACTTGCAAGGCTTGGCACCACCATCATAACCTATGCATTTTGCATAGAACTTCTTTTTATCAGTCCACATAGTCTTGGTAGCAAACTCACGTTTGACTGCATATGTCCTGAAACACATCCTGAATTCATCCATGCTTGGAAACAATCTCCCAACTTCAATAACTGGGTCCTCTTTGTCATAAACTGTTACTAGCTCATCATCATGTGCATCATCTACATGAACTGCATCATTTTCCAACAACTCTAGATCTATATCTGCCTCTTCATCTCTTAAATGGTTGTCACCATCATTTGCAGCTTCATCCCTCTTCTTCTCCTTGTCTCTGTCATCTATAGGAATGCCAAAAAGCTTTGCCATTTCAATGTCATCTATTGGTGCAATGACCAAATCAGTGCGGTCATGTATCTCAACTGAATTCCAATCAACAGTTACAATCCTTTGTGCATTACCATCTGCAGCCTCCCCTTGTGCATTAGCATCATCATCCTCCACTGTTAACACTTCCAACTCAGTAAGTATAGGCATTACTTGCCTTTGTGCAGCCCAATCATCCTCGACCATCTGAGCAACCAGCTTCGAGGCCACATATCCAACCCTCGAATCAGGTTTTAGATCAATGAGCTCTACTAAAAACAGAACAGTTTTGCTTGTCCAACCGTTTCTCTCATCGATTTCATCAACTATATGTTCCCCTGTCTCAACCCTAACATAGTCACATTTGCAATCATCAAATAGTAACAAAGAAACTTCTTGCTCTGGCCCCCAAACCACACTATCCCCAATTTTTTCCACCCTTTTCCTTACTGCCTCCTCTCCCATGTTTATTAGCTCTTGGGGATCAACATGTTCTAATTCCACCTCTCATTTAACAACCGTGTCTCTCTCAATGATCTGCGTGCTGCCATCAACTAAAATAGCCCTAGAGGGAAAGAAATTGATGCGAAATTCGAAGGTTTGGCGCGCAACATCGTCTCCCCTGTTTTTGGCGGGCACTGTGAGCTAGCGGAAGCGAACAAAGAGCTCAACCTTAGAGAAATTAAGTGCAGAGATACGGGATATACCGATTAGAAGTCCCCTCTCCATGCTCCATATCGTTCCCCCTCGCCCCGTTCAGCACACCCTCGCCTCCACAATCTAGCATCAATGGGCACGCTCAGATCTCGAATTGAGAAGAATGGGAGAGAAATTAGCTTTCAAATGGCACTCACCACCTTCGTCGTCGAACGAAAGCGTCGCCGCCTAAATTAATTGTCGTGCCGCCGCCGCCGGCGCCGAGAACGATGGGTGAGGTCCGCCGCCGCCGTCGGGGAAGCTACAGTCAGTGTTACGCGCGCTCTCGGTCGGAAGCGGTTGCTTTGACTGGCTGTCCCAACCAACCGGTTTGGCTTAACCCTAATATTGGAACAAAGTTAAATGTGTCCTTACGACCGTTTTAAGGCCCGTGTGGCCCTGGGATATTAGCTGCCTCACAACCGTCGCACGCGAGCTATTCTTTTCAACGATGTCGCTTTCCTTCCAATTCCATGTAAAGACGTCGCATAGGAGCTATAAGCCCGAGATACCATTCTATCATTTCACGATTTTTATTGCAACACAGTTCAACATAACTTGCAACATAGTTCAACATAACTTGCGGTACATAAATAAGAGTCTTATCTATCCCTAGCATGATGCATTTCCCTTTCCCTTCGATGATGCCTCACCCTTTCCCTTGGACGATCCCTCGCACTTGCTCTTCTTGGCCTGCGCTTTCTTCTTCTCCTGCCTCTTATCCAACTCAGCTCTCGCCTTGCTTCCAACGGGTGGAGGCATGAAGATATCATCCTCATCTTCGCTCTCTTCTATCCAGGCCCTAGGTGCCACAACCTGCTCCGTCATGTCAGCTTGACTCTTCTTGGCCTGCGCTTTCTTCTTCTCCTGCCTCTTGTCCCACTCAGCTCTTGCCTTGCTTCCAACGGGTGGCGGAATGAAGATATCATCCTCATCTTCGCTATCTTCTATCCAGGACCAAGGTGCATTAGCCCGCTCCATCAAGTGAGCTTCACTCTTGAAGGTGAGCTTGTCCCACCATGCCTGGATCCTGAGAAGCTCTGCTCGTACCTGATTTGGGGTCTTCAGTTTCCACCCTCTTAGATGAAGTGACTTACCAAGCATAACGAGAGCATCATGGTTCGTTACCAACATATCCCAGTCGGCTGGTTCATCGCCTATCACAACAGTTCTGGCTACGAAGAAAAGCCCAATGGACATATCTAGAGGCCAGGGAGACGCGTCGGTCATAGTGGAGAGGAGTGGAGGGAAATGCGAGAGCAAGAGGAGAGGAGGGAAATGAGAGAGTAAGAGGAGGAAGAGATGAACTGGTAAAGGATACATCTCGTTGCCCGGATTTATAGAGGCACCGAACCGAATAGGCGGGAAGTAGTGGCGGGAAAAAAAGGGCGGGAAGTAGCGGCGGGAAAAAAAAGGGCGGGAAGTAGTGGCGGGAACAAAGGGCGGGAAGTACTGGCGGGAAAAATCGGCGGGAAGGATTGGCGAGGAAAACAGCGGCGGACGATTATTTAGCGAAAGGGCTGCATTGATCATGCAGGATTTGGTTATGCAGGATTTGGTTAGGGGCAGGACGATTAGGCTGTCGGTCTAGGTCTGGCCGATTGCACTTGGCCTGGGCCAGACCGATTGAACCAATCGGCTTGCTCCAAGCCGATTGCATGTGTGGGGCAAGGCCGACTGCATGGTGCCACCTGCAGTCGGCCCGGGCCTGGCCGATTGGTCCAGTCGGCTTGCCCCAGGCCGACAAAGTGCTAGATCTGGAAATCCGAAAAAACGTATAATAAAACTCAAATTAATTAATTATTTCGTATTATTTAAAAAAATCGCGTAAAAAAAATCTAAGTGATATGAGAGGATAATCCAAAGCACATCATCACGTATGGGCCGGTCTGCTACGCACAATCGCCCTAGCTGGATCTAGAGCACTATAGCTAGGCACGCACGCACCCGATCGATCCACTTCCAGCTGCAGTGCATGCATGGTCTCCTGTTACAAAAGCCAGAAGCAGTCGCGCGATTCATCCTATCCTACAAGTAAGTAAAATAAAAGGTTCAAAATACGAAGGGTCTGTCAGCTTTCTCTCCGGCGTATCATGGTGCATACGAAAAGGCCCCAACCTTTTTGGGTTGACAGAATCATGGGTCGTCTCAGCCGCATGTGTAATCCGCACGTACGTACAGCCGCAGGCAGCACACGCGCGCGTATACGTGTCAATCCAGCACAGCACACAGCACACGCAGCCGCATGGGTCGTCTCAGTTCGCGATCCGCCAGCCAGGCCCATCGATCCGTCGATCGGTTTTATACATGACAAAGGGGTGGCTCCAAGAGGGTGTGGACAAGCACGTAACGCCTCGACGGCTGATCTACCGCGCGCGGCGGCCTGAGCCTGACGATCCCTGCAAGGTGGCACTGCCAGCCGGTTCGGTTTCGGAATGCGCGCCCTATGCAGCACATGCCGGCCGCTCTATCGGAGCAAACGCAAAGCTCGCAGGAGCAGAGAAGCAACTTGCCTTTGGACGGATGTCTCCTCCGACTGGGATCCTTTCTTTCGCCACACATGACTTGCTGACATTGACACAAGTCTCATATGGCACTGACTGCAGCCATATGTAGGCAGTGTGCAGAACAGTCTGCGTCTGCTATCTCGTTATGCTCGCCATTGGGGGGAGAGAGACGAGAGAGCTCTGAATCCTGGAAGGACCATCCAGTCACGGGGGATTCAGAAAAGAGAGGAGCCAGGACGGTTCTCTCTCTCTCTCTCCCATCATTTCCGTTGCGTTGCGTCCCGCAACTTTGCGTGTAATGATTAGGCGCCTTTAACTGCATCATGCATGGTTCAAGTCAAAACAAAGTTAGAGCTGAGAGCGGGGGCAGAGCAGATCGAAGAACCGGCAAAATAATGGAGAATCAATCAATCACGTACTGACCCGTAACAGGGAGTGCTCACAATGCAACAGAGCGGGAAGATGGTGGGCCTGGTAGGGCAGCACAGCAGCTGCAAAGCATCCAGTACGTACGTACGTCGTCGGGTGTCGGATCAGGTCGACCAACAGCTCGGGCGAGAAGGACGTCCCATCCTCTTCTCTCTTCATGTGCGTCCGCCCGTGCATGATACTCGGGAGGGGCTGTGTCCTAGTACTGCATGCGCTCGCGGGCACATGCAATTAACATCTAACTAGCATGCACGCACGCGCTCTAGGAGAACGCAGGACAGTTCTATGGTATGTTAATCTGCACGTACGGGTAGCTATTACTACATGCCTCTTTTGTCCTGGCCTCCCCTCGTTTAGCTCTAGCTCTCCCGCACGTGATCACCAAGCTTGGTCTAGAGCGGCGCCGACCGGGTTAGTTATTGCTTCGCACTCTTGCATATGCATGCATGCCGACTTGGCATGCATGTCCGCCCGTGCATGATACTACATGCTCGGGAGGGGCCGTGTCCTAGACTCCTAGTACGTGCGCATGCAATTAAGATCTACCATGCTGTGCACGAACGCACGCGCTCTAGGAGAACGTAGTATCGCCGATAATTTCTTTCCGTACGTAGTACATCGGCGCTGTGTTAACCTGCAAGAAGCACGGGCTGGCTAATATGCATCTTGTCCTGGCCTCCCCTCGCTTAGCACTAGCGCTCTCGCACGTGATCACCAAGCTTGGTGTAGAGCGGCGCCGACCGGGTTAGTTATTGCCTCGCACTCATGCATGCATGCATGCATGCCGACTTGGCATTTGGCATCGATCCGAGGTGTAATCATCGCAAGATCTTAAATGATTAATCGCACGAGCCGGCGACCATACCAGAACATGCATCCTCCGATGCAACGGTGAACAGACCTTGTACGAACAGTGATACACATGCATGCAGTTACAGAATTACACTACTTACCCATCTAAGGTTTTACCAGCATGTACAGGCACTGGCGGAGCGTAGTGTACTTTTAGATAATTAGTGAGAATTTTTTTACAAAATATAAATTAGAAAATTTATACCTTGTGGCCGTCCGGTACCGGTATAAATAGCGGTTTTGCTATTTCTCAGTCATCTTTGTTTACCGTTGGATTTTGGTTTCAAGATTCGTGCATTTTGGTTATAGTATTTTGTTTGTAAACCATGCATGTTTCCATTCGATTGAGTCAGCCACGTCAGCCAACTGAGAAATAGTTATTTCTTACTCGCTAGGCGTTCCCTATAAATAGCTAGCGCCGAGAAGCCAGCGATGCAAAGCGTCTATCTTGCGGCCGTCCGGTACCGGTACACTGTGTCGGTCTCCCGACTCCCAAGCCAGTGTGGGCCCAGACAGGACAATCAGGACGAGCGCGCGCGAGCAAAGCCGGCCCGGCGCGCGGTGGTGGTACCGGTGGCCCGACGCTCACAAGAGGCGTACGCGTACCTTCTCTCACCTATAAACGTGAGCAGCAGTACCGCCGGAGAACTGTTCCGCTACCCGTCAGGTGCGGCTCCGAACAGCGCCGCCCTCGGCTGGCCCTTGGCCGCACATGCATGCCAGCCGACGTTACCAAAGAGTTTTTACACCGGCCGGTACGTACTACCAAGACCAAGACGCGCGCGCGGCCGCCGGCAGTCCGTGCGTCACGTACATGAGCGTGCGCGTGGGCGGACAGCCATCACTCGCCAACGCGCTGCAGCGCGCGTACGTACGCGGGGCAACGCGACGAAGCTCAATCGGCCGACGCATGCATGCGATGGTCCTGGTCCATGCGGATGCCGGAGCGGCACTGTGCATGGCGATGAGGCCTCTGCTGCTGCATGCTGCAGCGCTAGACCAAAGAAGATTGCATGGCAGAGTTCGATAGGCAAAAGTTAGAACTACGACCAAAGAACTGTGCATGGCAGCGCTAGACCAAAGAAGATTGCATGCTTGAATCCCTTGAAGACATCAGCTGAAGAACCCAGATACAAACAATTGCTACTCCTGCAGATTGCACCCACTACACATGAATTGTCGCTCTTAGACACCGCATCATCACAGTTTATTTTATCAGAGCCATTCGGTGGAGGAAACCACCTAGCTCGAGCTCTAACCGATTGCTGGTTAGCACGACTTGTCAAGGGTTTGGTGATTTCTTGCAGTTCCTTCGGATAAGAGTTGATGAATATATTTGTGGATAGCGGACTTTGGAAGATATCTTCATGAATGGCCTTGCGACGAGCTGACCATATTGCCCACATCGTGACAGCCACAAATGTAGGTTGCTATAACCGATTGTCTAATAACCAGGTATTTTTTCAGAAATCAACTTCGCCTAGTAGGTGTAGATGCATCCACTGCCTAAAAAACATAGTTCGAAATGTTTGAAAATTCTGAAAAAAAATATCCGGCTATACATGCAGACATTTTGTGTTCAGACATAAAGTTCTGCGGAAAAAATATTTTCTATGGCTTGGGTAAAAGAGACGATTTTCAGTGCTCCAAAATAGCTTTTCACTATACATTGTTTTGTCTTTTTACACATGCCTCAACAAATGTATCTTTTCCCGCAAAACTTTGTGTGAAAATATAGGATATGTCCGCATGTACACCAGGAAAATTGTTTCGGAATTTTTTGACATTTTAAAATGCATTTTTTTTAAACATGCGTACTTAGACCTGCAAGAAAAAACATGTCTGTATTGTCCATCTTCGTTTTTACATAACCATACATATACGGAGAAATGAACAGCGAAAGCTAGATAGGTGGCATACCTCGAATCCTGATCCTTCATAGATGAGGCCAATCTCATGGATCTAAGTGTTGAGCACATCACAACCGACACCGTGTCGACATATACCGGACATTTTGAAGCGAGTTGGTAGCAGAAACGCCGTGGGGCAAGAATGGCATTGTCAGGCGGGGTCATTTCCGTTCAATTTTCCCGGGAAAAAGAACCGGTGCATTTTGTTGACTCAGTTTGAACACTACCCTGACCTTTCTCTCTGATGACTCCGACCACACCTCGGTGCCACTGACGCCAGCCTCGGCAGAAGTACCCGCAAACGCAGGCCGGGACGATTCCAAGACATCCGGACGACGGCGATGAGAGAGGAGGAGCAACAAATGGGCCAGCACAGAGCCCACGAGCCCGGACTTTTACCCAGCGGTAGCGGAGACGGACAGCGGAATCAAATCCGTCCACGACAAGTCACTTCCATCGTCCCCTCCAGAGACAAAAACCCTCCGCTCCAAATGATTCCCATCATATGTATGGGTGCAGCTAAACAGCAACTTCTGAGCCGGGCCGTGATGCAGCCTTTACCTTTGATTGCACACATCACAGCGCTGCCAGAGCCCGTACGCCTTGCGGCCAAGATGCGTACGACGTTTTGGCGTCGGCGGCAGCATTTGTCCAGGATGTGTGCTTATCTGAACAGAATCATCCCTTTGGAGTTATGCTAACGACCATAGGCAAGCAAATTCAGGGTGGGCTCAAGAGGGTCTTAGGGTCTCTTTGGATTGAAGGTTTTTCATAAGATTTTTGGAGGTTTTCAATCCATAGGGATTTTTCCTATGGGAGGCCTTTGGATCATAATAGGATTGAGGTCACCAAATTCCTATGGAACCTATTCCTAGACCCACATTCTATAGGAATGTCAACATGAGCTCAAACCTCGTTTTTATTTTTCCTTTGAGAAGTCCAATACACTTGCACTCTATCTCTACTCTTCTCAATCCTACAAAATCCATGTGTTAGTACCCTATGTACCATCCAAAAGCAGCTCTCATAAAGTTCCTGTGTTTTGAAATCCTGCAGAAATTCACACTACATGGCATATCAATCCTCTGGTTTTCCTATTCCTACATTCTAAAAATCTTGCAATCAAAAGAGGCCCTTAGTAGGCAAACTAGATTTGCAAATAAGCAATGAGTGAAGGCCAACCTTGGAGCCCACAAACGCAATAGAGGACACTACAGGAAGAAGCGTAATCAAACAAAATCACAACAGGGTAATGACCAGGTACCTTCACTGTCAGCGTTCCATACTACTCACTGTCTCATAATAAGATGGTTGCATTATACAACATCCCAGCCTCACATTTCCTACAATCTACACCATTCGGCAGAAATGTCCGTTCACACAGACAGCAACAACCAATACAGGTGTAGACTGTAGAGGGCTGTAGATTCACCTTTTTTCAACAGATACATGGAGTTGAGTGCTGTAGATTAAATCTGAGTGTGGACAAGATGTGAAAGCGTGGATCAAAACTGCGTCACATGGGTGCAGCATCAGCTATTCTCCATATCATTAGTACCACGATGTACTTCCAATATTTCATCCAGTACAAAAGTATGATTTCTGTTCTGGGACTTCTCTACAGACTCTACACCCTGTCCCGAGCTACGCGAAGCTAATACAGTATGTCACCCAGATCAAGTACATCAAAGAGAAGCACTGTGGCCATCCAGTAGATTGCAGAAGCTCACCAGTAGATCCAGATAGTAGATAATGTGGATGACAACAAACTGAGATCTAATGCAAATGGGCACCAGCATCATCATGCAAAGCACCTTAAACCAGAGCATGGTGTGCTTAAATGAAGCCAGGAACTGTCGCGATGAAGGACTTCTCTGCAAGTGGAAATGTGGAATTGCCTACCTTCAAGCCACCCCCTGGTAAGTTCTTCAAACCAGGAGAAGAGATGCCAAAATCTCTCCCATTGTCTGCTCGGGTACATCAGTTCTATCATCTACTTCTGCTCCAGACTGAAGAATTGCAGCATCTAATACTAGTTTTCTCCTCGCAATATCATATATCTTTTCATCAACTGAATCCTTAGCCACTAGCCTGGATAAGAAACAACCACTATTATCAATTTATCATATACCAGTATCTAAGTAGAGTTAGATATTATCGAAATTGCATGGTGATATTCTTGTGTCATTAGGTGTACTTTTTTTAGTTTCAGATCATCTCGAATTGACAGGGGCCATTCCTTTTATCTGAACCCAACAAAAACAAATTAAGGAAATGACTATTTTCAAAAGAAAACATGATCTTTTTTTAGCAGAGTAAAATGTGATTGAGTTCATTCCATAGCAAAAGTGCGTGGAGACTGGAGAGTGTAAAGTGTGCATTTTAACAATGAAAATATTGCACCCTACTTTGAATTGCATGGCTAATGCAAAGGCGAGAAAAGCATATAATAAACAGAAAAAAACATGTAAAATTTTGTCTTTAGAAATACAATAAATAACTTAAAATACATTCATGAAAAGACCATTAAATTTAATTGCACAGGACCATAGAATCCCATAGAGGGTAAATAACCTACTCTGTATACCGAATGTTACCAGTACCAAAAAAATATCATTCAACACCCATGTAACATACTTCCATGTTAAAAGGAATATTATAGAAAATCGGACCATTGTCGTGAAAAAGCAAGAGTCAAATGGCTCACGGAGTCATGGTCTGAGCCAGCAAAAAGTTAATCCAAATGTCATGAATAGACTCACCTATATATAGTGACAGGTTTCTGCTGTCCAATGCGATGGCAACGATCTTCAGCTTGCCGATCCATCTGAGGGTTAAAATCCATGTCATGTATTATGACTGTATCAGCTCCTATTAGATTCAGTCCCTGGCCTCCAGCTCTTGTGGAAAGCAAACATGCAACTATTGAATGATCATTGTTGAAAGTGTCCACTATAGTCTGCCTTTCAACTACTGGAGTGCTGAAACAATAGAGATTATACCAGTTAAACGTTAAATTTCAATTTAATTCAAAAAAGATGCTGAGGAAAGAACTAACCCTCCGTCAAGACGTCTATATGTAACTCCTATTACTTCCAGTGCCCATTCAAGGATATCAAGCATTGTGGTCCACTGGCTGAATATAAGAACTCGGTGACCATCATTTGCTAACGAAGGTAAAAGCTCTGCTAAGACCTGAAGAAAAAGTTAAAATTAAGGTATTACTAAAAAATGCCTCAGCAGACATTTTAGTAAAAAATGGTTTTTGGATAGTCTTGTTTTGTAATATAAGAACTGGCTGAGTAGATTAATAAATACCACACCTGACATTTTGCTGATCCAAAAACATGGTCATCTTTTAGGACGCCCTTTGTACCAGTACCACCATATGTAATCAACAGCTGGAGGAGAAAGTAAGAAACAAATGATCTAAGTGCCCCACAAAAAAAAGCTAGTTTGGGGCATAAGAGATGTGTTTTAACAACAAAACGATGCTCTGTCCAGTAGAACAATTGACAGATAGCAACAAATGCATGCATGTAGAACAGCAGAATTCTACAGGCAGGATGATGAAAAATCAGCCAACAGAGTGCAAGGCCTATTACAATTCAGTAAGCAAAGTCAATAGAAGGTGATGCAGCTAATTAGGAAATCAGGTAGAAAAACAATACTTGGTGGATAGCAAAGTCATTGTAGTTCTTTAGCTCTTGGATCGCTCTTTCCAAGGAACATTCAAAACCAAATGCGCCTTTAGGATACATCAACCTTCCAATTCGATCAACATCTTTGTCACTGTAAATGCGCCTTATAAGCAAAGGGTGGTTTGCAATCTGTGGAACAATGAGAAAACATTTGAGATGAAAATAGATATTTTTCTGAATTTCGCACCACAGGGTATGCTCACCTTACGCAACTGCGTAAAGTAGTTTGATATTTGACGCTTTGGAATTGATGATTTCTCACTACGAGCCTCGCTAATGACACGGTAGTCATTTAAGGCATCGTTATAAGCTTTACGCTGCTCCGATCCCATGGAGACAAAGTTAACCTGCAACATACAATCAATTTAAGCTCAAACTTGAAAGATAAAGAGAAGAGGTAACTGCTGATGGCTAAGGATAAGTATTATACATGTTGCGTCTTAGCGACAAGTTGCTGCATAACATCTGACTTCAAGCGTCTAAGAATAAATGGCCCTAAAATGGACTTTATACGTGAAATTAACTCGCGGTCTTCTGCATTCAATAGCTTCTTGAGATCAACATCTCCAGTAGCAAATATATCAGGCATCATGAACTCCAACAATGACCATAGCTCCTGTAGATCAAATCAAAACCAAGAGCAGCTTCATGTAAGAAAATGCTAATTTATGGCAGCAGAAAGGAAATAGAATTTAAGCAGTCAGAGTGGCTATTTCAAATCACTGCTGAAAGAAAGCAATCAGAAATCCAATCCTAAGTATTTCATCTAGTTAAGCAGAAAATAGCAAACATCAAACCATAAGATAGAAAAAATCATGTAAAGCTAAGAGTGAAGCACTATGTTCATCAAAGTAGCTTTAGACACTAAATTATTGATTCTAAGTAACAGGATAATCATATGATCTCAAGAAGCTATAAACAGTAGTTTTGCACGAAAAGACTGTGTTATTTAGAAATCCTTAGCTGATGATAACCTCCATGCCTTTGTGAATCTCTGAAATGCAGAATATGCCTAGAATCTAACAAATAAGTTAGTTGGTGCTTCTACAGATAGTGTTACATTGATATGTCTTTTAACCTCTCTAGCATTTCTAATACTACCTCTGATTCAAATTAGTTGTCACAGGTTCACTGAACCTGGACAGATTAAGGCAATATTTAGCCTAAATTTGCGACAATTAATTTGGGTCAGAGGGAGTATGTAAGCGCAATGGAACCACAGGATGCTGGAGCATGAACTTAAAAAGTCGAACACTTGTAGCAAGACTCACGTGTAAATCATTTTGGAGAGGAGTCCCCGTCAGCATTAGCCGCTGACGAGCATGTTGAGCAACAGCCATAAGGTTTCGCCATCTGAAGCTGCCCTTATCTTTCAGCACGTGTGCTTCATCCATCAATACACAACTCCATTTCCATCTTTTCAGTGCCTTGCGGTCATCCTTTTGTTGAGCACTGTATTATGGATCAAAGTAACACATAAAAACCTTCTAAATATGCAGAATCATTAGTTATATCATCAGATATTCTTCCAATCCGCACTAAAGGAATAAGTACAGACCTCCGCCTTTCAAAGAGCGAGTAGCCAACAAGCAGGACATTGAATGGAGGTGGACAACCGGCTTTGCCTAAAGAACTTAACTCCTTTGAGTAGGCAGTCCTTCCAGCACCATGGAACATTATGATTGAAAACGATGGACACCACTTCTTAAGTTCCCTTTCCCAATTTTCCAACACTGAAGCTGGGCAAACTATCAGGTGTGGACCAGAGTCTTTATATAGATGTTCTAAGAGAGTAAGATAAGTCACGGCCTGTAAAAGTGAGACAAAAGTTCAAACAATAAGAGGTGAATCATGAATTGGCACCAAAGTATATGGCATTCAACTAAATTAGTTTATTCTTGGACATGTCACAGCACGCCACGATCAAGCTACATTTTATGGTATGTGTGCATAATGATAAACAAATCCCATGAACAACAACCATTATGTCACAAGTAATACTGGACTGGATGCAAAAACATCAGTTTTGACAAGCTAAGTTATCATGCTATGGTACTACCATTTTATGATGATTGGTTATTTTCATTTTTACTCAACATCGTAAGCTTGTTTACCTGGACTGTCTTGCCAAGACCCATTTCATCAGCCAGAATTGCTGTAGAAAAGTAGATAAGGTTAATACGAATAATAGTCTTTTGAGCATGGAAATAAATTTTACACAATAAGACAAATGGAAAAAAACCAGTATAATTGTTGCCTTCTACTACTCTGATACCCACCCCCCCAAGAGAACATTGTTTCAGATAGTAAGCTCTAACATTTTGTTAAACACGGTACATTAGCACATGACAGTACAAGGTCTCTGTGCTGCATGGAAATCCTAATTATTGCAACGCTAACATTTTCCCATACAGTGGTGCGCCTTTATTACAGTAAATCATGATAATATCTAAACTATATATGAAGCAAAAGATGCTCTAACATCAAAACGATTTAAATCAAGTTGATTTCCATTTTACAAAATGCTAATGTAATGGTCCAACAACAAAAGTAAGAATTGCTTGTTTCAGAAGACAAAAGCTTCAGAAAGAACGGGCGCTTACTGACAAGTTATCATATTTTTACAACTTAGCCAACTAAATCTAAATGGTCATAAACCGTGGGGTAAACTCAGTCTATCAATTTGATGCCATGCTAGTTCCTACTTCAAATAAAAAAGGAATCGATAGTCTAAGCAAAGGCCATTTCATTGGCAAACAAAGCAACAAACAAGTGCATGTTAAGAAGTTCAATTCACAAAAGAATCACCTCCGCCGATGCGTTTCTGATGCAACAGTAGAAGGAAATTGACCCCCACAAGCTGGTATGGCTTCAGCACCGGCTCGAATTCCGAGTCCTCGCTTGTGCATGCAGCATCCACATCTTCCTGTTCCCATATCACAATATTTATAAAAAGGATAAAAGTGCAATTCTTCAAGACCCGTCAACTGCATCAAAACAGATAAGTGTACCTGAGTGACAATCCGGACAGTGGAGGCATCTGTCTCAGCATAACTTTCACAATTCCATGCTGAAGAACCATAAAGCTCCTTTCGCAGATCAAACGAAATCCGCGAGCACCTGCGCAATGCCTTAGCCACGACATCCCCATCCATCTCCTCGACCTCCACACTCTTCTGACCATTGTAGTCCCCATCTTCATCATCCTCGTTCTCCAACTCTGACCAGTTCACCCCATCACTGTCATCTCCTACCTCCACCACACCAGCAGCCACAGTGCCATCACTGTCATCATCGTCCTCGATCACGAAGCGGCGACCAGCGGTGCGGCGTGGCCGTGACGGTTTTGGAGCAGGGTGGTCAGAATAATCATCTGGGAGGTCAGAGTCATCATCGGCGAGGTCAGAGTCCTCAAATGTGAGGTCTAAATCTTCCTCTTCCTCGGAGAGGTCAACTGAAGCAGTTGCCAGCCGTCGACCAGTGGTACGGCGCTGCCGCGATTTCCTCGAAGGAGGGACATCGAAATCGTCGTCTTCGGGGTCGAAGTCGTCGTCGGAGAACCCCTCGGTGATGGCGGCCTTGGAGGGTTTAGGGTTATACCGGGAGGACTGGACCGGCAGCGGAGCCCGCCTAGGCGGGCTTCTGTGCTGCGGGCGCTTGAGCACGCGTGAGCTACTCTCGACGCGGCGCGAGCTGACGTCCTTCCGCAGGTCGAAGTCGTCGTCGTCGTCGGAAAGGACGACGGCGTCGGCGTTGCTGGTGCCGACAGCGGAGGAAGCCTTCGGGTTGTAGCGGAAGGAATCGATGGGAGGGGGAGGCTGTGCGGCGGGTGGCTGGGGGCTCCGGTGGGGGCGCTTGAGGACGCGGGAGGGCTTGAAGGCGTGGTTCGACCACTCGTCGTCGGAGATCTCCTCGAAGGCTCGCCGCATCGGGGCGGCGGCTGCGGGCCGGCGGCTTGCTCTGTGGTCTAGGGTTTGGGGGCAGCCGTGCGAGCGGGCGGGCGTAGTGCTCCCGCGGTAAGCAAGGATACGAGGAGGCGGCGGCGGCGGGGAGCGCGAGAATTGGGGGAGAAGAGGAGGAGGTCGGGAAAATTTGGGCGGCCTGAGAATGGGGGGAATGGGGCGGCGCCGAAGAGAGCGCCAATTGCCTTTCGGGCAGAGGGCGATTCGTTAAATTTTGCCGTTTTCAGGGGTCGTGTTCGTTTCTTTGATAAAGTTTTTGAATCTTTTCCCATGGCGTGTATGAGGAGCGTACGTCACTGTTGTTTGAGAGTCGTGGCAGTCTGGCAGAGCGACGTGTTGTGGTGGACGTCGACAGATGATTCTGAACTTGCACTTGGGTTTGTCTTTGGATCAAGTTTCACTCTGCTCATTTGCTTGAACGAATCACCAGAAATGCACTAGGCAGAGGATAGAAAAGATTCCCGTGAGCACGGATTTTACTTCTGAACATTGTTTTAGACAAAAATAAATAGACAGAAATAATTCGCTTTAGACCTAGAGCTAGGTGAAGCCTGTTTTTTTTTCAAAATTTGAAAATGACATTTTGAAGTTTCAAAAAATTCTGAAAAAAGTTCTAAATGTAGATAATGGTGTTCTAGCAACATACAGATGCACCCAGGTTTAAACTTAAGTTTACATCAAGTTTCTATCAAGAAACGTACCGCGAGTTAATTTTTATGCAACACAAGGTTTTTGGTGCAAAAAAACTTAGTCTAAATCTCGCATGTTGTTGTTTCATTCAAAGATTTAAAAACCACCGATTTATGGGTGTACGGGTTCACTGGATATATTTTTCTGAAGATTACGGGTGTGTTTAGATTATGGCCAAAGCGTACCCTAGCAATATTTGGTCATGATCAAAAGGTTGACTCTTGTTTGAATTGTTGCCAATTTTTGGCATGACAATACACCACTATCAAATCTAGTTTAATTTTTTAGCTAATACTGGCCAACTTGTGGGTTAGTAAAGGCTCAACCAAAAATTTGGCTGGCTAAATATTTGGTGGAGCAATCTTAGCCACAAATCGAACACACCCTACCTTATTGCATCTATCTATTTGTTGTTAGAAATAATGGGCTAAATCATTAGACCAATGTGTGATTTCAGATTTTTCCTACATCTCAAAGCCCATGTATGTGGAAGCCTAAATATGATTTGGTCCAAGTTGGTGGTAGATCATATGTGTGTGACAAGAGTTGTGGGAGCTAAAATTTAGTCACACATGGGAAGTTAAAGGAGAGTTGCACCACCTTATAAGGTGGAGTGTTGCGCCACTTTGTAAGTGAGTGACAATAAGAGAGCTACACGCGCGCTTCTCCTCCGACAACGCCGACGCTCGCACGCACGCACGCTCGCCTCATCTCGTCACGACGCTCGCGCGCGCCGCGGGTTGCGGGTTGCGGAAATCTCGTCGAGCCGAGCTTTATTTTGCTGCTTAGGAAAATGTGTGCGGTTAGACAGACGTGTCAACAGTTAGGGTATTCGGGTCGCTCTCGAATCGTGGGCTATCTGTAACCGACCCAAACATGCGCGATGTGGGTTTGGTCCACTTCGTGTCCTGTACGAGATTTCCGAGCAGCTCTATATAAACGCATGTGCGGCTTTTACAACGCACGACACCAAACCAATCTAGGGTTTTTACCATCCTCTCTGCTTGCACCGCTATCGTAGTCTACTCCATCCCGCTTGCCGGCGTGCACCGGTGGTCAGGAGAGCAGGTCTCCGGAACCACTCGCCTTTGTGATCCTGTACGTGAGAGGGCGAATAAGGTTTTTGGGAAGTGCTCCGCGCGACTGCTCAAGTTCGTCATCACGGCGCGTCTTCCCGATCGTCAAGCCGGACCTTGTGCGCGTCGTCTTCAACGCTGACTTCTTCGACAGGCTACTGCACCAAGGGCAACTATATCGACAACCGATCAGTACATACACCGTCATCAGATCAGTTGTTTTACTATGGCTGTTAGTGCGTATACTCTGTTGCTGTTCATGTTGATCAATACATCTAGTATGTTAGAGGTTCACGTGACTGTAGTTGCTACTTCATGATTTATATTCTGTAATTAATCATGGAAATTATGCCTAATAATCCAACAATCCAAAAACCTTATTATAGGCAATTTCCTGAATTAAACATGGGACACTTGGCCGACGCTATGAAGCCGGAAAAGTTTACCGGTGTTCATTTTAAGAGGTGACAGTATAATACCACTATGTGGCTGCAAGCTCTGAAAGTATTCGAGGCTAGTGAGGGTTTACATGAAGGAACTACATCCGACGAGGTTCAGAACAAGTTCAAGGAAACCAATCTTGCCTTTGTGGGATGCGTTCTGAGTGTTCTTGACAACAAGCTATTTGATGTGTATATGCACATCAAAGATGGAAAAGAGCTCTGGGAGGCACTAAACGCTAAGTTCGGTGTAGCAGATGCTGGCAGTGAGCTGTACATCATGGAGAACTTTCATGATTACAGGATGGTTAACAATCGTTCTGTAGTTGAGCAAGCTCATGAGATATAGTGCTTCGCCAAGGAGCTTGAAATCCTCAAGTGTATCTTACCCGACAAGTTTGTGGTTGGATGCATTATTGCAAAATTGCCTTCTTCGTGGAGGAACTTCGCCACAACTCTCAAACACAAGAGACAGGAGATATCGGTTGAAAACCTGATAGCGTCTCTTGATGTTGAGGAAAAGGCTCGGGCTAAGGACACTGCTGAGAGAGGAGGCGAGGGTCAGTCTAGCGCCTACATGGCGCAGAAGAAGACCTTCGGCAAGAACAAAGGGAACTATAAGCCCTCGTTCAACAAGCCTGAAAATACTACAACCTTCAAGAAAAAGAAGAATTCGAACAAGGTCGAGCTACATTGTTATTCATGTGGAGAGCTCGGCCACTTTTCCAAGAACTGCCCAAATCGTGCAGATCGCATAGGGGAAGGTGGGAAGACTGTCAACGTCGTGACCGCTAGCAACACTGATGGGTATGGTAATTTATTTACTGTTCTTTCGGTATTTCAATCACCATGTTGGTGGATTGATACGGGTGCTAATGTTCATGTGTATGCTAACATCTCTATGTTCACTTTTTATCAGGTCGCTCGGGATTCATCCGTCCTAATAGGGAATGGATCACATGATTCTGTTCATGGTGTTGGCACGGTGGATCTGAAGTTTACTTTCGGAAAGATCGTGCAACTGAGGAACGTGCAACATGTCCCTACTATGAACAAGAATCTCGTTAGTGGCTCCCTTATATGTAGAGATGGGTTTAAGGTTGTGTTAGAGTCCAATAAAGTCGTTGTTTCGAAACATGGACAGTTTATTGGTAAAGGTTATGAGTTCGGAGGCTTATTCCGGTTTTCACTATCAGAGTTTTGTAATAAATTTGTGAATCATATTTGTGGTGATGTTAATGATGATACCAGTGTTTGGAATTCTCTTTTATGTCACATTAATTTTGGTTTGATGTCTCGGATGTCCAGTATGAGTTTAATTCTAAATTTCACTATTTTCAAAGGTTCTAAGTGCCATAGTTGTGTGCAATCAAAGCAACCTCGAAAGCCTCACAAGGCTGCCGAGGAGAGAAACATGGCACCTCTAGAACTCATACATTATGATCTATGTGAGATGAATGGTGTGTTGACAAAAGGTGAAAAGAGATATTTCATGATGTTGATAGATGATGCTACTAAATTCTGCTATGTTTACTTGTTGCAAACTAAAGACGAGGCTTTAGACTACTTTAAAATTTATAAGGCCGAAGTTGAAAATCAACTAGAGAGAAAGATCAAGCGTCTTAGGTTGGATCGTGGTGGTGAGTATTTTCCCAAAATATTTGATGAATTCTATCAGGAACACAGAATTATTCATGAGAGGACGCCTCCCTACTCGCCCCAATCAAACGGGGTTGCCGAGAGGAAAAACCACACGCTAACTGACTTGGTGAATTCCATGTTAGCCACTGCTGGTTTATCAAAGGCATGGTGGGGGAGGCTTTGTTGACTTCATGTCATGTCCTGAATAGAGTTCCTAACAAGAATAAAGAAAAGACCCCTTATGAGGAGTAGGCTGGGAGAAACCATCACTTTCGTATCTGCGCACTTGGGGGTGTTTGGCAAAGGTCAACATACCGATTCCCAAGAAATGCAAGCTCGGACCTAAGATAGTGGATTGTATCTTTCTAGGATATGCTCCATGGAGTGTAGGCTATAGATTTCTAGTGGTTAAATCTGAGGTACCTGATATGCATGTTGATACTATAATGGAATCTCGTGATGCAACATTCTTTGAGAATATTTTTCCTATGAAAGATATGCATAACATTGGTAGAATTTCTTCTGAAATACTTCCTGAATCTAGTGCATCTATTGAGAATTCTAAACAACCACATGAGGAAGTCCTTAAGAAGGATGACGATGAACCTCTCACGAGGATTAAGAGACAGAGGATTGCAAAATCCTTTGGTAATGATTTCACGTGTACCTTGTGGACGATACTCCCAGATCCATTACAGAGGCATATGCATCTCCTGATGCAGATGATTGGAAAGAAGATGTCCAAAATGAGATGGACTCGATTATTTCTAATGGAACTTGGGAATTATCAGAACGACCCTATGGTTGTAAACCTATGGGCTGTAAATGGGTGTTCAAGAACAAGCTAAGGCCTGATGGTACTATTGAGAAGTACAAGGCGTGACTTGTAGCTAAGGGATACACATAGAAAGAAGGCGAAGATTACTTTGACACATATTCACCTGTCGCTAGACTAACAACCATTCAAGTACTACTATCCCTGGCTGCCTCTTATGGTCTTATCGTTCATCAAATGGACGTGAAGACAGTTTCCTTAATGGAGAGTTGGAAGAGGAGATCTATATGGATCAGCCAGATGGGTTTGTGGTAAAAGGTGAAGATACAAAGGTGTGTAAGTTATTAAAATCTTTATATGGCCTGAAACAAGCACCTAAGCAATGGCATGAGAAGTTTGACAGAACTCTACTTTCTGCTGGCTTTATCATTAATGAGGCTGATAAGTGTGTATACTATCGCCATGGTGGGGGCGATAGTGTTATATTATGTTTGTACGTGGATGACATTCTGATCTTTGGTACAAACATGAAAGTGATAAATAAAGTCAAGTCTTTCCTGTCAAAGAGTTTTGATATGAAAGATCTGGGAGAGGCTGATGTGATACTGAACATCAAGCTTATTAAGAACGAGAATGGGATTACTTTAACGTAATCTCATTATGTTGAGAAGGTCTTGAGATGATTTGGATTTAATGATGGCAAGACTTCTCCAACACCTTATGATCCCAGTTTGACATTACGAAAGAATAAGAAGGAACCAACAGATCAGCTGAAATATTCACAAGTTGTTGGTTCTCATGTACTTAGCAAGTGCTACAAGACCTGATATCTCTTTGAGGGGGTTCATGTCTAACCCGGGTATTGATCATTGGCATGCACTTGAAAGGGTCATGCACTATCTATGTGGTACAATAAGCTATGGGATTTACTATTTATGGCATCCCGTTGTGCTTGAAGGATATAGTGATTCGAACTAGATCTCTGACGTTGATGAACTCTACGCCACGAGCGGATATGTGTTTACCCTTGGAGGTGGTGCGGTGTCATGGAGATCCCGTAGACAGACCATATTAACAAGGTCAACTATGGAAGTATAGCTTACTACTTTAGACACAACCACTGTTGAGTCAGAATGGCTGCGTGAGCTCTTGATGGACTTGTCTGTGGTTCAGAAACCTGTGCCGGCAATTCTTTTGAATTGTGATAACCAAACTGTTATTGTCAAAGTGAACAATTCTAAGGATAACGCGAATTCATCAAGACACGTGAAGAGACGTTTGAAGTCTGTCAGGAAATTGAGAAACTCTGGAGTAATAACTGTTACGTGTATTCAAACAGACAAAAACCTGGCAGATCCCTTTACAAAGGGACTATCACGAAATGTGATAGAAAATGCATCGAGGGAGATGGGGTTGAGACCCATGGATGTCACACCTAGTGGTAACCCAACCTATGTGATCGGAGATCCCATGAATTAGGACCTGGGAAGAACAAGCTAGTGGTTTGACTGAGGAGAGTAGTTGGTAACCCTCTTTATGTGAAGATGCATAACTCTCGTAATCTGTAAGGCAGGTTGGCAAAACGCCTTAATGTGTTTCTGTTGGCTTTAACTAGCAAAGATGCTGTCCTACAGGGCATTCTTGAAAAAACACACCTATATGAGCTCGACTGTAAACGCCACGGTCTATGAGACTTGGGTGATCTCTAGTAAACTCATGAAGAGACCAGGAAGTATGACGCATATGCTCCAACCCGCGGGGTAGGCTACTGGCAGCCAGGTACTAGTTATGATTTTGAGTGAAATCTATTGGCACCAAACCTGCAATTTAAGGTTCGTCCATTGTTCAAGTTGTTGATAGACGTAGTTCAATATTCTAGGCGGAAGTTTAACTTAACAGTCTCTGCTGAAACACTGATATATAAACAAGTAGCGAGGATTGGCAAATCTTCAAATGGGCATTTGAGATCTGGTGGGGAATTGTTAGAAATAATGGGCTAAATCATTAGACCCATGTGTGATTTCAAATTTTCCCTAAATCTCAAATCCCATGTATGTGGAAGCCCATATGTGATTTGACCCAAGTTAGTGGAAGCTCACATGTGTGTGGCAAGAGTTGTGGGAGCTAAAGTTTAGTCCCACATGGGAAGTTGGAGGAGAGTTGCACCACCTTATAAGATGGAGTGTTGCACCACTTTGTAAGTGAGTGAAAATAAAAGAGCTACACGCGCGCTCCTCCGACGACGACGCCGCCGCTCGCACGCACGCTCACCTCGTCTCGTCACGACGCTCGCGCACGCCGCGGGTTGTGGGAATCTCGCCGAGCCGAGCTTTATTTTGCTACTCAGGAAAATGTGTGCGGTTAGATAGACGTGTCAACAGTTAGCGCATTCGGGTCGCTCCCGGATCGTGGGCTATATGTAACCGACCCGAACATGCACGGCGTGGTCTTGGTCCACTTCGTGTCATGTACGGGATTTCCGAGCAGCTCTATATAAACGCATGTGCGGCTTCCACAACGCATGCCACCAAACCAATCTAGGGTTTTGCCATCCTCTCTGCTTGCGTCGCCACCGTAGTCTACTCCATCCCGCTTGCCGGCGTGCACCGGCGGTCGGGAGAGCAGGTCTCCGGAACCACTCGTCTTTGTGATCCTATACGGGAGAGGGCGAATAAGGTTTTTGGGAAGCGCTCCACGCGACTGCTCAAGTTCGTCATCACGGCGCGTCTTCCCGGTCGTCAAGTCGGACCTCGTGTGTGTCGTCTTCAACGCCGACTTCTTCGACATGCTACTGCACCAACGGGAACTACATCGACAACCGATCAGTACGTACACCGTCATCAGATCAGTTGTTTTACTATGCCTGTTAGTGTGTATACTCTAGTGTTGTTCATGTTGATCAATACATCTAGTATGTTAGAGGTTCACGTGATTGTAGCTGATGTTGTCATGATTTATATTCTGTAATTAATCTTGGAAATTATGCCTAATAAGCCAACATTTGTATATCTCTTATAAGACAAAACATCACTAGAGGGGCATTTAAGTTGTATATCTCCATATGTAGCCTAGCCACATCATCAACAAATCCTAGCCATTGTCATCTCCATCCATCCACTATGGGCGTGTTTGATTGCTCGTTTTCCCGTTTCTCGCATGGAGCTGGAAGAAATAATGGTGTTTGGTTCCGCGCGGCGGAAGGAATTTTTACATCGCACGAGTTTTAAAGTGTAACACCCTCAGAATCGGCCCTATGCAAGTTTCAGCGCTTCCCGCCAAACCCGCATAAAAACGATTCAAAGGTGCCCACCAGGCACTTGCGTGCGGGTGGAAAGCGAAGTAATATCATTACACAATAGTCCTCGATGGAACCCACAAAACAGATGTATGCAACAATGACTCAAAGAGTCAAGAATACAGATATACAATACAAAGATCCAAATCACCTTTAAAACGATATAGCGTCCGAGTACGGACAAGATGCAAATTGAGCTAAGAGCCCTGGAGAATAACCAATGGCGTCCATAACCCTGCCCAGGCCAAGCTGGAAGGGTAACCCTGCTAACGACGTCGATCTCAAAACCTGCTTAAACAAAAAGGGGTGCCGACAAAGGGCAAAGGAAAAAGAGAGCGGTCAGTACTGAGGCCAGTACACGGCGAGACTAGAATTCGGCGGTCCTCGCCTACATAGGTATGGTGGACTGAAGCGGCAGCGGCAGCATGCACTAAACAACCTATAGAGACTCGATACAACTGTCGGCTATCAGAGAGAGATAAGAAAGACCTATTCGAAACCAACCTAATGCTACCACCAAACATACCCATCCTGGTATTTCCCCCTCGAGACCAAACGAGGAAGTCAACCGAGGAACTCACACCGTTGGCAGTTTTATTTATTCGGTTATCGCTGCAGCAATTACTAGTCAGGTATAGATAGTCATCCTGATATAATAAGCAGTGGGCACTTTTAGTTAACCATTCCGTTGTAGTTGCAACACTTACTAGTCAAATACAATTAGCATGAGATATCCCAAACCCAGCAGTTGTTGGTACTTTTATTTAGCCATTCAGTTGTAGTGGAGCTGATTACTAGTCATATCGGATACCAGTCAAATTATAACAGTAAACTTTAGTTATAGTTGTCTATGATCGAGAACTGTGCTCCAAGTCGTCCATAACCGCGGACACGGCTTTTCGAAAAGATTTAACCCTGCAGGGGTGCACCAAAGTATCCACACGCACTTCGACCCTTTTTGCCAGATCAGTTAACATACACCCATCGGTATGTCGGCGGGGCCTAAGTCATGACGTTTCCCAGACCCAAAGCAAGTACATGGGGGCCACCCCACTAAGCTACCCGCAACGAAGTCGGCCGGTCTCCGAGACGGACTCAGGGTTTGCGTCAATGGCTGTAAACGACTGGGAACCCGAAAGTGTGACTGGGCTTGTCGATACCGCGAAAACACTCCGCTTCCCTAAACAGTACAGGTGCATTCCTCGCACAATTTTAAATTAAGCAGCAAAGCATGGCATAAGTACAGAATAGTAATAAAGCCCCAAACTACTTTGTGGCCCCCAGTTCAATACTTTGAAATCAGGTACTAATCGATGGGGTGCCCATACACCCCACCTGTGGTTAGCGCGCTCGATCTCGGAACAGGTGTCAAGAATTCGGGGTCCTACGGGACACCAGTGAGCGGTTAAAATCCAAATATTGTCTATTACCCACCGGTGCCTCTGCATTTACCTACTTCAGTTTTAGTTATTAAACAGTAATTAAAGCCATGATCACCTACAACATTAAACATGCGGCAATACTCCAACAACTGTGGTACTGGACGACACGCAACAACACTTGAGCAAGCGACTACGACGCGCAAGTCCAACTATCTACCAATCAACAGGTAATAGGATGTGTCCAAGGCAATATAAGGCTGCAAGGGATGTCCCGGGTACGAAAACTAGAGCATCGCAACACAGATAGCAATAGATCAACAGGAGGGAATAAATACTACAAAAGTAAGATAGGTAGAAAGGGGGAGATGCTCGCCTGAAAAACATTGCCGAAGGTTCATCCGAAGAACGGGCGTCACTCGCATCAACTCATCGGCCTAATCCGTGAAGAAGCAAAGCACTAGAAGAAACACCGGATGCACTAGTTAATACTACGGCAGAAGATCGGGCATGATGCATGTATGATGTATGACATGGCAAAGGTGCGGTGCAATTAGGCAAGATTAAGCGGAACCGGAGCCCCGACAATTAATTATATGGTTCAAGTTATTTAGATACCCCGCAAATTAAATGTTGGATTAGCAAGACAAAACATGGCTTCGGTTCGCTATGCCAATTTAAATGGAGTCCGGAATAAGACAAAGATATCCCGCATATCGACTCCATATTCAATTATGAGATGAATTGGCATAATGCCCCCAAACCACAGACAAGTATGCATGCATGATCAATTTAATACGCATCAGTTGATAATGTCATATTATAAAATAATGGGGTCTCGGATAGGGAATCACATTAGGGTTCGGCGAACTTGGGCTCCGAGGGGTTCGGGGATCGGTCTTCGGGTCCAGGATCGGCTTCGGATCCATGAAGGAGAACTTGGCGATTCCGAGGGTCTTGGTGTTTGACGGGGTTCGGCGCGCCGGGATCGGTCTTCGGACTTCAGGAACGGGACCTTATCGAATTGGCGTCATCGCCTCCGAGTTCCATGATGGAGATCTTGGGGCTTCCTGCCTCGGTTTTCGACAACGGACTTGGCAGAGCAACACTTGTAGCTGCGAAATGATCTCAACAGAGAACATCTTGTCATCTGTATGACTCTTGGCGGTGTCCTTCAGGTGGCACAACACCACTCCATCCAACACCAGCTCACCACACATCGCACCAGCTCACGCACCAGAGAGGACCAGCAACAAGGTTTGGCACCAAAACGATATGCGCATGAACTTGGATCGAGAAACTCGGGCGTTTGCAGGCAAGGGCCCTCACGGATGAAGCAGAGACGAGGCGGTTCAGGCGAGCTTGCGGGAGGGCGTGGGGGACGACGGGGCGCGGCGACCAGCGACGCTCGAGGACGCGGCCACCGGGGCGAGGCGGGGTCGCCCAGGTCGGCGGCGGGTCAGAGCGGGGCGCCTGGTGGAGGGGTCGAGGTAGGGCGGAGGCGAGGCGTCGCGCGTCGCTGGCCTGGGAGGAGAGGGGCGCCGCGGTGGAGGCGGTGGGGACGACGGGGGCGCTCGGCGGCCGGGGTGCTCGCAGGCGGCCAGCACGAGCTTGGGCTCGAGCGGCGGGATCTGGCGGCGAGCGCGGGGCTCGTGGAGGCGGAGTGGGTCCCGGTGACGGCGCGGTCGGCTGCGGGGCGAGGAGGAGGAGCGAGGCTGGCCGGCGGCGGCGCCTGGGAAGGAGGCGGCGGAGACACGGGACGAGGGGGATGTGGCGTGCGCGGGCGAGCGGGAATGGTGGGGCCAGACGCGGGGGTCCCGAGGCGGGGAGGAGCGGGAGGGGGGTCGGGGCGCGTGCCCAGGGGGCGGCCGGTCAGGCGTGGGCCACACGGGGTGGGGCCCGCTGCAGGCGTGGCAGGCGGTGTGTGGAGCGCGTGGCCGGTGGGAGTGGTCGGGTGGGGTGTGGTGGGTGCGGCTGGGTGTGTGGTGTGCGTGTGTGTGTTGCGGGTTGGGTGGATGAGGTGGCAGATGGTGGTTGGGTGGATGGAGGGAGGAGAGGTGAGGTGGCGTGCACCGATTGGTGCAGGTGAGGTGGAGGGGGCTGGGTAGGAAAATAGGGTAGGGTTTTTGGTAGAAAAGGTTTGGGTGTTTCTGGGGTAGGTAGGGTTTTATCTGGAGGTGGCCGGCTAGGCTTTCGTGCCTGGCGGGCTGCCTCCTAAAAATAAAAGAAAAATATTTTATTTATAAAAAACGAGGCCTTTGCAAACCGTTGGCAGACAAAACAAAATATTCTGGAGACCTGGGTTTTGGGTTGAAATAATAACGGGGCATTTAGAAAACAAAACAGACTTTTAAAAATAGTTTTATGCAAACAAATGCAAGAAGACATGACGATGCTCAAATGCAAGGTGTCATGATGACATGAGCATGCGGTCATGACGATGCAATGCACAAAAACAACGCGATTTTCTAGTAGTGGTTTTTGCGGGGCGCCACAATTCGACACCACTAACAATGGATCTCGCCCTCGAGATCCGCCTCATGGTACCGGGAAGAAGGGCGGCGATCTGAATCTTCTCGCATCGTGTAGATCCTCGCGACACCACTAACAAGAGGTCGTTATCCGTGATCGACGAGAGAACACTCCGGGAAACAAAGGCGAAGGTAGAGGTATCAACCAATCAATCCACCTCTAACTTCGATAGAAAGAGAGAATCGATGCATTCTCGTCCACTTCAATGTACACAAGCGAATAGAGTGAGTAGTCGGCATGGGGGCTAATCCATCACGCACCCAAACTATTACTCCGCACAATCAGTAGAAAAGCGTGCAACCATTCTCGGAATCAGACTGAAGATCTCGATAATCGAGGTTCAGAAACAAAGGAGTGATGCAGACTCTGCATCGGATCTGGCGTAGATGATGTCGTCGCGTCGGAAAACACCGGAAGGCACGAGAAGGAACAAAGAGAAGTCCACCAGACGAAGGATTCCTCGGATAGCATGAAGACCAGATGTAGCAACACCGTTACCAAAGGAGGAAGCGAAACCCTAAAGGTACGATGGAACCCAACCACGAGAAATCCTGGACTCGAAGAGAGAGAAGAGAGCGGATTCAAAACACGCAGAGGTGAGAGGAGAGCAGCAGAGGGGTAAGGAGTAAAATCAGAGCTAATCAGAACTATCCAACCGATTTTGCAAAAATAGTTTTGACACTCTACTTCGGCCGTTAGCTAGGTTATCCTACAGGCTGGACTTGTGGGGTATCGCAACTGCTGAGCTCTGATACCACTCTGTAACACCCTCAGAATCGGCCCTATGCAAGTTTCAGCGCTTCCCGCCAAACCCGCATAGAAACGATTCAAAGGTGCCCACCAGGCACTTGCGTGCGGGTGGAAAGCGAAGTAATATCATTACACAATAGTCCTCGATGGAACCCACAAAACAGATGTATGCAACAATGACTCAAAGAGTCAAGAATACAGATATACAATACAAAGATCCAAATCACCTTTAAAACGATATAGCGTCCGAGTACGGACAAGTTGCAAATTGAGCTAAGAGCCCTGAAGAATAACCAATGGCGTCCATAACCCTGCCCAGGCCAAGCCGGAAGGGTAACCCTGCTAACAACGTCGATCTCAAAACCTGCTTAAACAAAAAGGGGTGCCGACAAAGGGCAAAGGAAAAAGAGAGCGGTCAGTACTGAGGCCAGTACACGGCGAGACTAGAATTCGGCGGTCCTCGCCTACATAGGTATGGTGGACTGAAGCGGCAGCGGCAGCATGCACTAAACAACCTATAGAGACTCGATACAACTGTCGGCTATCAGAGAGAGATAAGAAAGACCTATTCGAAACCAACCTAATGCTACCACCAAACATACCCATCCTGGTATTTCCCCCTCGAGACCAAACGAGGAAGTCAACCGAGGAACTCACACCGTTGGCAGTTTTATTTATTCGGTTATCGCTGCAGCAATTACTAGTCAGGTATAGATAGTCATCCTGATATAATAAGCAGTGGGCACTTTTAGTTAACCATTCCGTTGTAGTTGCAACACTTACTAGTCAAATACAATTAGCATGAGATATCCCAAACCCAGCAGTTGTTGGTACTTTTATTTAGCCATTCAGTTGTAGTGGAGCTGATTACTAGTCATATCGGATACCAGTCAAATTATAACAGTAAACTTTAGTTATAGTTGTCTATGATCGAGAACTGTGCTCCAAGTCGTCCATAACCGCGGACACGGCTTTTCGAAAAGATTTAACCCTGCAGGGGTGCACCAAAGTATCCACACGCACTTCGACCCTTTTGCCAGATCAGTTAACATACACCCATCGGTATGTCGGCGGGGCCTAAGTCATGACGTTTCCCAGACCCAAAGCAAGTACATGGGGGCCACCCCACTAAGCTACCCGCAACGAAGTCGGCCGGTCTCCGAGACGGACTCAGGGTTTGCGTCAATGGCTGTAAACGACTGGGAACCCGAAAGTGTGACTGGGCTTGTCGATACCGCGAAAACACTCTGCTTCCCTAAACAGTACAGGTGCATTCCTCGCACAATTTTAAATTAAGCAGTAAAGCATGGCATAATTACAGAATAGTAATAAAGCCCCAAACTACTTTGTGGCCCCCAGTTCAATACTTTGAAATCAGGTACTAATCGATGGGGTGCCCATACACCCCACCTGTGGTTAGCGCGCTCGATCTCGGAACAGGTGTCAAGAATTCGGGGTCCTACGGGACACCAGTGAGCGGTTAAAATCCAAATATTGTCTATTACCCACCAGTGCCTCTGCATTTACCTACTTCAATTTTAGTTATTAAACAGTAATTAAAGCCATGATCACCTACAACATTAAACATGCGACAACACTCCAACAACTGTGGTACTGGACGACACGCAACAGCACTTGAGCAAGCGACTACGACGCGCAAGTCCAACTATCTACCAATCAACAGGTAATAGGATGTGTCCAAGGCAATATAAGGCTGCAAGGGATGTCCCGGGTACGAAAACTAGAGCATCGCAACACAGATAGCAATAGATCAACAGGAGGGAATAAATACTATAAAAGTAAGATAGGTAGAAAGGGGGAGATGCTCGCCTGAAAAACATTGCCGAAGGTTCATCCGAAGAACGGGCGTCACTCGCATCAACTCATCGGCCTAATCCGTGAAGAAGCAAAGCACTAGAAGAAACACCGGATGCACTAGTTAATACTACGGCAGAAGATCGGGCATGATGCATGTATGATGTATGACATGGCAAAGGTGCGGTGCAATTAGGCAAGATTAAGCGGAACCGGAGCCCCGACAATTAATTATATGGTTCAAGTTATTTAGATACCCCGCAAATTAAATGTTGGATTAGCAAGACAAAACATGGCTTCGGTTCGCTATGCCAATTTAAATGGAGTCCGGAATAAGACAAAGATATCCCGCATGATGGGGATATGCCTACTGGGGTATACCCAGCAGGGCGTTTCCGACTGGCCCGTGAGCTGGCGAGTGGGCCTGCAGAACGGCGAGTGGATTGAAGCCCAGCAAGGTACCGAGCGACTGGAAGCTGAAGGCCCAGGCGAGTAGATAGGCCCAGTCGGACTAGGTTAAACGACTACTGAAGCTGTAACCGAATCGGTTGAGATATGTAAACCCTAGGGGAGGTGAGCCTATATAAACCTCCCTATAGGGTGAGTAGAGATACGTTCCCAAATACACCCAAGCGACTCGCTGCCTAGCCGCCGAGCTCGCCCTTTGTAACACCTTGATAATACAATCTAGCAGGAGTAGGTCTTGTTGGAGATATGCCCTAGAGGCAATAATAAATGTAGTTATTATTATATCTTTGTGTTTATGATAAAAGTTTACATTCATGCTACAATAGTATTAACAGGGAAACATTAATACTTGTGTGATTTGTAAACTTAATTTGAAGTCCCTAGTATAGCCTCTATACTTCACTAGCTTGTTGGTTGATAAATGATTGTGGTTTCCCTATCATGAACATTGAGATGTTATCAACAACAAGATCATATCATTAGGAGAATGATATGGTGGACATACTCCTATAGATAAGCGTAGCATAAAGATCAAGTCATTTCAATAATTCAATTGCTATATGCTTTCTGATACATAGTAACCTAATTCCTTCGACCATGAGATCATGCATATCACCTTTACCGGATGGATGCTTTGATGACATCAAACACCACACCGTAACTGGGTGGCTATAAAGGTGGCATTGAGTGTTCGGAAAGTATTGGTTGAGACACATGGATCAAGAGTGGGATTTGTCCATCCATATGACGGATAGATATTCTCTGGGCCCTCTCGATGAAATGTCATCCAATTAGCTTGCAAGCATGTGACTGGCTCACCAGGGATCACATATCACGGGAACGAGAAAAGAGTACTTATCAGTAACGAGGTTGAACTAGGTATGCAGAGATACCGACGATCATAACCTCGGATAAGTAACATATCGTGAGACAAAGGGAAATTGGTATCGTATGTAAGTGGTTCATTCGATCGCAAAGTAATCGTAGAAATATGTGGGAGCCATATGAATTTCCAGATTCCTCTATTGGTTATTGTTCGGAGAAGTGTCTCGATCATGTCCGCATAATTCACGAACCGTAGGGAGACACACTTAAGGATTCGACGTTGTTTTGAGTAGTTATGGTATTATGAGAAAGAGACCGAATGTTGTTCGGAGTCTCGGATGGGATCCAGGATATCACGAGGTGATCCGGAATGGTCCGGAGAATAAGATTCATATAAAGAAAGTCCCGTTTCGGAGTTCGGAAATGATTCCGGTGAATGTTCTAGAAGGTTCCGGAATGTCCGGCACTCCGGGAGGGGGGAGGGGTACATGAATGTGTCATTACATATTGGAATGATTGCATCATGTACTAAGTGTTCTTGCTGTTCCAAATAAAGGATTAAATTGAATCCTAAAACAGAAAAGTCAAATGTCCAGTTTGAAAGTCAAACGGCTAAAAACAAGAAACTGTGGGAAACAAGCAAGAGGAGGTTGAAACCAACTTGGAGGAGGAGTTCCTCTCCTCCAAGCCGGCGGCCAGCCCTAGGCCGAGTTGGGGAGGGACTCCCCTCCCTCCCCTGGCGCACCGGCCCCTCCACCCATAAAAGGAGGGGCAGGGCCTCCTCCTCTAGACACACAAGTTTCTACCTCTAATCTCCGGTTTAGAGCCGTTTTGGTTTAGAGCTTCTAATTGCTTTAGCCTGCGGTTTAGAGCCTTCTAATTGGTGTGTCTAATCTCTAGACCACTAATAGCCCTCTCTCATAATCCACCATACTCGCTCCGGCTTAAGGCGAAGCCCTGCGGGATTTCCCCTCTACTTCCGGTACCACGCCGTTGTGCTGCCGGAATCGCGAGGAGAGTGCTACAACCTCCGCTGCCTGCTGGAACAAGGGAGAGGAAGGTCTTCGTCGAGTACCGAACGTGTGACCGACTGCGAGAGCGCTGCCGGAACGCAGCGCCGGAAGGATCGTCTACACGATCTTGAGATCGGGAAGAGTACGACTACATCACCCACGAGAATCCGCTCTCGTTAAACACTTTGGAATCTTCGAGGGTAAGTTATTCCATCGACTCGTTGCTACAATCTAGTAGATAGATCTTGGCTTGTTTGTTTGTATGCGATAGAATTTTTTTGTTTTCCATGCTATGAACCCCTACAGGTCTTTACCCTCCGGGCGGCCGAACCTGGGTAAAACCCTGTGTCTTTGCCCTCATCTCGCACCGCAGATGGCTGGCCGCCCTTGCCCCTCGTTCTACTACTCGCTGCCGATTGCAGCATCTGCCGTGACTATTCCCACGACAGTGGCGCCCACCGTGGGGCCTGGCCGGTCTGGCCGGTGTTCTGCGGCGAGATCCAATCTGCCCATCAACGAGACGGTCGCCACCGGCCGCATGATAGCAATCGGCGAGATGCTCCAGATCTTGCCGAGCAGCTACGTCCCGGCGGCGCGACCCATCACGCACAGCGTGATCCTGCCTATCGACACGATCAGCCTCTTCGTCGGCCTCACCGACGTCATCGTCTCGGAGGACTCGGCTCGCATCCGTGAGTCGCCGCCACACGAACGGCTCTCCGAGAGCCAGATCCGCACGATCCATCGCCTCGCCTCTGAGTACAACTCGGCCCACAGCAACGTGGCCGGGAATTCAGCGGCCGCAGAGGATGCGGCCCTCACCGACGACGCCGACTCGGCGACCCCGGCGTCACTCGCCGGATCCATCACCGCGGCCTCGTCCGCGGGCTCCATCGCCCAGGTCTCCAACACGGGAGACTTCGAGGACCCCTCCATCCTCGGGATCTTCGAATTCGACTCCGGGTCGGAGAACTCCGCCGACCTCCGCGACGGAACCGGTCGCCACGCCGCGACCTACATGGCTACCAGCGCCGATCCGCCGGAGGACCCTTTCTCCACCCCAATCCCTCCTAACGCCACGGCAACGGAGGTCGAGGAACTCCGCCTGAAACTGGCGGAGGCGGTGCGCAAGGAGCAAGCCGAGCGCGAAAAATTTCGCCTTGAGCAGGTGACGGCGCAGGAGCTATCACGGTACCACCAGCAGCGGATCAGGTCACGCCTGAACCCCACCGTTCAAGGGCGTGCCCTGAACTTCGACGACGAAAACGACCCGGCCCGCGTGGCCGAACGCGCGATCTGCGAGAACGCGCCACCAGGAGGAAGCGCCCGGCCCCCGCCAGGATCAACGGCGAGGGGCGCCCCACCACCACCCAACCGCACCCCTCCCAGGGACCAGCCGTGGATAGTAGTCTCCTCACGGGAGCGAGACGCAAATGGCCTCCCACTGTTCTCCACCCCAATGGACAACCTCGTGGCAGGACGAGCAGCAGCCGACAACATCACAGCCACGGGCGACGGCGCCCTACAGATCCAATACGTCAGGGCCCTGCTCGCAAAGGCCGTCGAGCAGCAAAAAGCGGGCGCCGACTCGGCAGGTCGAGTATACTCGCGTTCCTCGGGAAGCAGAGCGGCCTCCAGCGGCCGCTCAGCAGCGGCAAACACCCTCAACTGCCCGCCACCAGAGCCCCTGCAGCTCCAACACCGACCCGCGAACGCGGCACTCTCCACCAACGACCCCAGGCCGGCAACCCACCTTGTCGCCGCCAACGGACAACCCATCGACGCCCGCACCCACATCATCAACAACCAAAGCTGGCGCGCACGCCAGCCCGACGACTTGCGGCACACCCTAACTAATCGCCGCGACGGCGAGCCTATGGGGTCGCTCAGTCGACTCGGACCCAAGTGCTTCGGACCAATGATCCGAGGCGAGAAGTACCCGCCAAACTTCAAGGCGCCAAAAGAGATAGAAAAATACGACTCCTCGTACGACCCCGCCGTCTGGCTCGACACATACCTCATGGCGATGGGGATCGCGGGTCACACTGACCTGCTCGCCGCCCGTTACCTCCCCCTGATGATGGAGGGGACGTGCAGGCAGTGGATCAACACTCTCCCCCAGGACAGTATCGACTCCTGGGAGGAAATGCGCGACGCCTTCGTCAGGCACTTCGAGTGCTCCTACACCCGCGCCACCACTATTGAGGACCTGGAACGGTGCGTCCAGGGACCCCGCGAGTCGACCCGCAACTGGGTCCAACGGTGGCAAGAGCTTTGGTACAACGCGGTCGGCATCCACCCGGACACCGCGATCCATTGCTTCAAGACCTCGTGCCGCTACGAGCCCCTAGTCGCCAAGCTCAAGCGACACTCCCGCACACTCGACAACATCCCCGACCTCCTCGAGATCGCCAAACGGTACGCCGAGGAAGACCCAAACCAGGAAACTGACGACGAGTCAGGAGCTCAACGCCGCGCAGGCGGCAACGACGGCGGACGCCGAACCGACCTACGCTATAGCGGCACTCGCCTCACTGGCAAGCGCCGCAGTGACGGGCGAGTCGACTTTGTCACCAACGTTGGGCACGCGCAACGCGATCCCAAGAGCTTTCGCCGCGACGGAGGGCAACGCCGCGACGGCGGCAACTACAAGAACAAGCCAAGGTTCGACCTCGCGGCCCTCCTTAATCAACAATGTGCGTTCCATAGCAGGGAAGGGAAGCCCGCAACGCACACCACCACCGACTGCCACACCCTCAGGGAAATCGAGAAGGCACGGCAAGCGCGGGAGGACCCCAACAACGACCCGCCAAATGGCGGAAAATTCGGCAAAGTAGCCGGCTCGCTCCACACCTTCACAGGCTTCAACACGAAGCGCGAGAAGAAGGTCATCGCCCGCGCCGTCGCCGTCAACGCGGTGGCCCAAATAGACGTCCCCCAGTTCCTGAACTGGTCGGAGCAGCCCATCACCTGGAGCCGCCAAGACCACTCGCCGCGCATCGAGTACCCAGGACGAGTCGCCTTGGTGGTCAAGCCCAAGGTTGGCGACTACTGGCTCCCCAAGACACTGATGGACGGCGGTAGCTCCATCAACATCCTCTACCTCGACACCTTCAGGCGGCTGCGGCTCCCGCAGTCGATGATCGAGACGACCCACACCACGTTCCACGGCATCGTCCCCGGTCGGAAGGCGTACCCGATCGGCAAGGTGACGCTGCCAGTCACCTTCGGCACACCGACAAACTTCCGCACCGAGCGGATCGTCTTCGAGCTGGTGCCCTTCGACAGCCCCTACCACTGCGTCCTGGGGCGCCAGGCGTTCGCTAAATTCATGGCAGCGCCCCACTACGCGTACAACGCGATGAAGCTCCCCGGGCCGTGCGGCGTCATCACCATCAACGGCGACCCCGACATGGCCGCCGAGTGCGAGGCCAAAGGAGCCGAGCTCGCCGACGCAGTCATCGCGGCGGAGACTAATCACGCCGATGAGCTCGCCAAGTACGCGAGCGGGGTCAACAATGACGACCCCACAATACTCAAGAAGCCCAACTCAGAGGGCGCAAATACCTCAACCTTCGAGGCCACGACGCACACTCGCACCGTCGAGCTGGTCCCAGGCGACTCCAGCCAGACGGTGACGATCGGGACAGGCATGAGCCCAGCATAGGAAGGCGCGCTCATCGAGTTCCTCCGTGAGAACAGGGACATCTTCGCATGGAAACCCTCCGACATGCCCGGTGTCCCTAGGGAGCTCGCTGAGCACAAGCTGAACGCCGACCCCAAAATGCGACCTGTCAAGCAGTCGCTACGGCCCTTCAATGAAGAACGCCGTCGAGCAATCGCCGAGGAAGTGCAGCGTCTACTCGCTGCCGGCTTCATCCGGCCAATCAAGTACTCCAAGTGGCTGGCAAACCCAGTCCTGGCGAGAAGAAAAACGGGACCTGGAGAATGTGTATAGACTACACAAACCTGAACAGCGCCTGCCCAAAGGAGCAGTTCATCCTCCCGCGGATCGACCAGATAATCGATTCAACCGCGGGCTCGGAGTCGCTATGTTTCCTCGACGCCTACTCTGGGTATAACCAGATCAAAATGGCTGTCGAAGACGAGGAGAAGACGGCGTTCATCACGCCATTCGGAGCCTTCTGCTACACCGCCATGACCTTCGGCCTCAAGAACGCCGGGGCGACCTACCAGCGGTGCATGCAAGAATGCCTCGTGAGCCAAATTGGCCGCATCATCCACGTCTACATCGACGATGTGGTCGTGAAGTCCGCTCGCCAAGGCAACCTACTCGCCGACCTGGCGGAAACCTTCGCCAACCTGCGAAGATACAAGATAAAACTCAACCCAGGCAAGTGCACCTTCGGTGTACCCGCCGGACAACTACTGGGGTACGTCGTCTCCAAACGAGGGATCGAGGCGAACCCAACAAAGATCGACATGATCGCCGGGTCGGCAAACCCGAGTGCCTGCGCGACGTCCAGAAGCTGGCCGGGCGAGTAGCGGCTCTCAGTCGCTTCATCCCCCGCCTGGGGGAAAAGGCGATGCCCCTATACCGCCTGATGCGCAAGAACCCCACCTTCCAGTGGGACAAGGAGGCGGACGACGCGCTCCGCGACCTCAAAAAAGTGCTACTCGCCGCACCACTACTCGCTGCCCCCGCCGACAAAGAACCCATGCTGGTCTACGTCGCGGCGTCCGAGCGCGTCGTCAGCGCCGTGATGGTCGTCGAACGACCAGAGGAAGGAAAGGAGCGCCCGGTTCAGCGGCCGGTGTACTACATCAGCGAGGTCCTCACCGAGTCGCGCCAGCGGTACCCACAGTACCAAAAGCTAGTATACGCGATCTTCAGGGCTCAGCGGCGCCTGCCGCACTACTTCCAGGAACACCCGATCACGGTCGTCTCCTCAGCACCACTGCAAGATATCATCCGCAATCGCGAGGCGACCGGGCGGGTCGCCAAGTGGGCCGTCGAGATCGGCGTCCACAACATCAAATACGAGCCACGAAAGGCGATCAAGTCGCAGGCACTGGCAGACTTCATCGCCGACTGGGAGGAAGCCCAGCAGCCAGAGAAGCTGTCGTACCTCCACTACTGGAGCCTGCACTTCAACGGCTCCAAGAACGCGGACGGTGCAGGCGCAGGGATAGTGTTGACTTCACCAAAGGGCGACAAGCTCCGCTACATCCTCTGCCTCGACTTCACGCCCTGCACCAACAACATGGCCGAATACGAGGCCCTACTCCACGGCATGCGAGCCGCCAAGGAGATGAACGTCAATCGCCTCCGCTGCTACGGAGATTCCGACCTTGTCGCGGGGCAAGTCGCCGGCACCTGCGATGCCGTCTCCCCTACCATGGCGGCGTACCGCCAAGCGGTGGACAAGCTGGGCGGCCACTTCACCGGCTACTCTGTCGAATGGATCGACAGGCGGAAAAACGAGGAGGCCAACGCCCTCTCTCGCATCGGGTCGGCTCGACTCGCACCACCCGCCGGCGTTTTCCTCGACACTATCTCCAAGCCATCAGTCTCTCCCTCGAGGGAGATCGACATTGGAGTCCCACTCCATCCAGAGGCAGCCTTGGTCGCACTCGTCAACGAGCCAGACGACTGGACCAAGCCCTACATCGCCTACCTGGAAGCCGGCACCCTGCCAGCAGACGAGACAGACGCTCGAATGATCGCCCGTCGATGCAAGTCCTACACCATCATCGACGGCGAGCTCCACAAGCGCAGCGTCACCGGCGTGTTCCAACGCTGCGTCCAACCAGCTAAAGGACGCAAAATCCTCCACGACATTCACTCAGGTGACTGCGGCCACCACGCCGCCGCTCGCTCCCTGGTCGCCAAGGCTATGCGACACGGCTTCTACTGGCCCACCGCACACGCCGACGCTGTCGACATCGTCTAGCGATGCGCCGGGTGCCAGAAGTACGCCAATCAGACGCACGTACCGAGCTCGGCGCTCAAAACAATCCCCATCACCTGGCCATTCGCTGTGTGGGGCATGGACATGGTAGGCCCCTTCAAGAAGGCCCCCTCTGGCTACACCCACCTGCTAGTCGCCGTCGACAAATTCACGAAGTGGGTGGAGGCCAAGCCAGTCCGGAAATGCGACGGGAAGACCGCCACTAAGTTCTTACGCGAGCTCATATATCGCTACGGGTTCCCCAACAGCATCATCACGGACAACGGCACCAACTTCGCCAAGGGAGCCATGGCCGAATTCTGCGAAGAGCACCATATCCGGCTCGACCTCGCGTCAGTCGCCCACCCGAAATCCAACGGCCAGGCGGAACGGGCCAACCAAAGCATCATCCACGGCCTGAAGCCGCGACTCCAAGTACCACTCGAGCGCACCGCCGGGTGCTGGGTCGAGGAGTTGCCCTCCGTCATCTGGGGGATCCGCACCTCAGTCAACAGATCGACGGGATTCACTCCCTTCTTCATGTCTACGGTGCCGAAGCAGTCATGCCCACCGACCTCGAACACGACTCGCCGCGAGTCGTCCACTATACGGAGGCTGCAAACGAGCTGGCCCGCCAAGATGGGGTCGACCAGCTCGACGAAGCACGCGACCTCGCTCGGTCACGCACCGCCATCTACCAGCAAGGACTCCGCCGCTACCACAGCCGGCGGGTGAAAGCTCGCACCTTCCAGGAAGGTGACCTGGTGTTACGCCTCATCCAGGACAAGAAGGGCATGCACAAGCTTTCCCCTCCGTGGGAAGGCCCATTCGCTATCGGGCGCGTACTCGACAACGACGCCTACTACCTCACCGACGTCCGCGGGGACGGCGAACTCGACGTCAAGCGACCATGGAATGTAAACCTCCTCCGGAAGTTCTACTCCTAGAACCTCACACATGTACTCTCCAGTCGCTATGAAATAAAAGAAACGGTTACCGCAAATTGCGCCTACTCTCCATGACTTGTGCCACTCGCACTCGTAAAAACAACGTTATGCTAAATGCAGAAGTCAACCTTTGGTACAGCAATCGACACGGCTAAGTAGTGCGGTGTAAAAGCACTGAATCACTTCAGGTCTTGCATCGTCCACGAATAACGCCAACCCGGAGCCCCACTGGAGTCGCCTAGCTCGACTGGTTCTACGAGCCAAGACAACTGCCCTCGCTTCTCACAGCGACCTTGGTCCTCCGCATCCTCGGCATAGCGACTCGAACGGCTAAGTACCACGCTCGGGGACTGAAGACCAGTTCGTCGCGAGCGGTCCGGGAAAACGCCAAGTAAGAGAGCATGCCCAGGACTCGCCACGCGACTGACCCCACGGGCCAGGCAGGAGTGACGCGCTTACACCAACGCGCTAAGTCCTCAACCACCCTCGAGTCGCGCCTAGAACTACCAAGTACCACGCTCGGGGACTCGGCCACCCGACCTCGTTCGCGCACGGGAAAACGGTAAAGTATAGAGCACTCAAGGGAGTCGCCTAGCGACTGGATCTTCGAGCTCGGGCGAGTCGACTAAAACATCAAAACATATAACAACAACACATACAACATACACGAGATAAACCCCACAAAAGGGCGGACGCACTCGGGGACTCGTTCAACACCAATCAAAAGCACACAAACAAATACCAAAATAGACACGATGTCTCATTCAATCGCATATTGCATTGTTTTATGTTACAAAATATGCCCGCGTGGCAGAACTGCTGCTAACGCTTCAAGGCAAACTACCCTACTCTGCAGGCTTCGATGACGACTCGCCAGCATCCCGGCGATTACGGATGAACGCCGTGTACGGGTTTGATGGATACGTCGTCAGTTCAGCCGCCATTGCCGCGCGAAACGGCTGCTCGACCTTGAAGTCACGATGCGGCGGCTCGGGGTCGTTCGGCGCGACAACCGTCTCTTGGTACGGCAGGAGGTCGCCCATTGCCCAGACACGTTCCGAGTATGTGGCGGCACGTTCTTGCAACTTGAGGACCTCGGACAGCTCCACCGCACCAGTCGACGATGGATACCCACTCGTCACATCGTCAACGTCGAAATCTTCGGGGAAGTGGGCGAGTCCAAGGCTCAGTGCCGTCGACGCTCCACGACGAAACACCGACCGCGTCATGAACTCAACGACTGCGGGCGCCTTCTCCAAATATTTCCACACCTCAACGAGGTCGCTGGGAATCACCTCCGTGGGCGATATTTCTTGGAGGTAGGCGCGGATGCACGTCGCCGACAACGTCGCCGAGTCGACGAGCATGCTTACGCACTGCCTCGTGTCAAGCGAGCTCGCTTCTTCTTCGCTATCAATGATGCGACCTGCGAGAAGAAGACAATGATGAGTACGACGGACACCACAAAAATCACAACTATTAGAAAGGGAAGATGCACTCACCAAGCAACGGGCGGGCGAGTCCCGTGATGAAGCACTGAAGCGACGTGTGGTCGTCCTGAAGCCCAGCAATAAGGACTTCCGACACCTTGCGATCCTCCTCTGCGGCCGCAATGGCGGCCTTAGCTCGCCCGTCCGCCGAGCTCGCTTCTTCTCTCGCCTCCCGCAGTTCACGCTCGAGGTCGGCGATCCGTTGTTCAGCGGCACCCAGAGCAGATCGCGCCGCCACCAACTCACCAGCGGGGACAAGCCCCTGGCAAGCTTCCTCTGCCTTCGCAGCAACAGCCTGAAGCCCTTTGTTCGCCTCCTGGACGATGGCCAGCTCCTTCTCCGCGCGCTGTTTTGCGGCCAATCGGTCCGCCGACTCAAGCTGCAGACCCTGCACGTCACCGAAAAAGTTAGCTAAAACGAACTTCCTAAGTGCCCACCCGCTGAAATTCAGCGAGTGCGCACTCGGGGACTGGCGATCAAGAACTTCCTAAGTGCCCACCCGCTGAAATTCAGCGAGTGCGCACTCGGGGACTGGCGATCAAGAAATTCCTAAGTGCCCACCCACTGAAATTCAGCGAGTACACACTCGGGGACTGGCGATCAAGAAATTCCTAAGTGCCCACCCGCTAAAATTTAGCGCGTGCGCACTCGGGGACTGGATACAAAAATAAAATATGAGAAATTATAAGAATCAAGCCGCTGCAAAGCACCGACCTGATCCTCGGGGACTGGATGTACCTAGATGGCTGTGCCAAGCATGCCATGGAGTTGTATCGCGTCCACGGACGCGAGTAACGCTGGCGTGTGCCCACGACGCTGGTCGACTTCAGCATCGGCGGTCCCCGGAGCGTGGCTCGAGGGCGCAGCCCCGCTCGCCGTGGCCGCCTTGGTCACGAAGCGGGGGAAGGTAGCGATAGAGGCACCCGCTCCAAGGGAAGTCGCCTCCGCCGTTCCAGGCAAGGAAGCGCCCTCCTTCGTAGACGCGGTTGCCTCCACCGCGGGCCCGGCCGGCGCGGCCGCCGTGTCGTCAGAGATATTGACGATGTCGTCGCCCTTGGCCTTCTTACTGCTATCCGCTGAGGCGACGACCTCGTCCGCCTTCCTCTTGCGGGAAGGATCCTCCTCACTAGCGGCTGAGGGAACCTTGGCCACGGTCGGGTGGCCCATCCTTTTCACTCCGGTCCTGCGCATTAATCGAATCAACAAAGACAATTGAAGTAGTTATGGAACATAAGGAAGGGTGAGCGCACTCACTTGGCGACTGGGATGAAACGTAGCCCCGTACGAAGGCCGGCCGGTTTTTCTAGTTCAGGGCCCAGTCAGCGACTGAGCCCCAGTTCCAGGACGTCGCGTGCCCAAGACACGGACGGCTTCTTCGTCGTTGAGGCCGCGGCTGGCGCCTCTGGGACATCCTCGGCGGGAGCTTCCTCGCGAGTTGGAGCCGCTACAACCGGAGCCTCCTTGCGGGGCGAAGCCGCCGCAGCCGGAGCCTCCCCCAGCCCAGAGACTGGGGCGAATGGCGGAGGCATTGAGGCCAGTGGCACTTCCACGGTCGCCGTGTCCAGCGCGGTTGTCGCTGGTGGCGCGCCGCCACCAGCTGGGCTGGGAGCATCGGAGCTGCTCGCCGGGTGCGACGGTGAGGCCGTCCTCGATGGCTTCGTTTTCTTCTTCAGGGGGGCCCTCGCCTCCCTCTCCTTCTTCTTCTTCTTCGACGGAGTGGCTTGACGACGCGAGGTGGTCTCTGGGAGCTCGTCGTCGTCATCATGACGCACAAGGCTTCTGCTCGCCTCGATCTCGCGCTGACGTTGCCCGCGGGTCTTTCGGACCAGCGGGGCGACTTCATCTTCGGACTCGTCCTCGTCGTCCTCGTTGCCCCTCGCGGGTGGCGATTCGCCTATGTCCTGGGCGGATGGCCCCGGGCTCTCATCATCCAAAGGTGGGAGCCACCCTTCCACCACTTGGAATAGCTGCGATGAATACAAAACAGAATCAGAATTACCGCGACTGCATACACTACGACTGCGAACAAGGTAAAGAAATTACCGTTGGAGCCGGACGCTTCGCGGTGTAGGGGGCGACCCCAGCCTGCGCATCCAGGTACACCGCCTGGGTGATCTTCTTCAACGCTGGGAGATAATCCTCCAGCTTCCATTCGTCGAGGCAGGCCTTCGTCGAGTCTCCCCGGCCCGTGTACTGGTACATATAGTGGTCGCGTTGGGCGAGTGGAACGAGCCGTCGCCCAAGCCAGCAATTGTACAAGTTTATCGTCTGAAGGCCCTTCTTTTTTAGACCACGGATGGTCAGGAGCATCTCGTCAACGACCATCCGCTGGTCGTCGGGGAGCTTGCCGACTTGGAGATGGCGCGGCTCGGACCAATTGGCCGAGTACCGCGGGATCGCCACCTCGTCCTCCGGGGTCGCCTCGGCCACGTAGAACCACGACTTCTTCCAGTCGCTCGCTGCCTTGGCGGGTAGCATCAGATCAAAGAAAGAAGCTTTGGACTTGAGCTGGAACGTCAAGCCGCCCGCGGCTAGCATTGGGCCGCCTGCCTCCTCGCGGCTGATCCGTCCGTGGAACAGATCTTGCCACAAGGGAAAGTAGGGCCGGCAGCCCAAGTAGCACTCGCAGAACGCCACGAAGATGGCGAGCTGCTCGATGCTGTGGGGACCCAGATCTGAAGGCTGGATCCCGTAGTAGGCGCAAAAGCGCCGGAAGAACAAAGACGTGGGAAACCCTAGCCCCCGCTCGAGATGACTGGTGAAACAGACGAATTCCCTCTCTCGCGGGTTTGGGGTCGTTTCTCCGGCTGCGGGGATACGCCAACAGCCGGCTCGCAGGATCCCGGCCTCTTCGAAAGAGGCCAGCTGCGCCCTCGTGCACTTGGACCTACCCCACGGTTCGGTGGAAAGGGCCATGGCCGAGAGGTTGGTTGGAGATCGGAGGATTTCGGGTCGACTGGATCGCGGAGCGAAGGAAGGAAAATGCGCGCACTCGGAAGAAGTGGTGGGCAGTTGGCTCTACGATTGCCTGCCATTCCCCTTATATAGCGGGAGTTACCCGCCAAATCAGGAGACCGTTACCGCGCGATGATTACGCCGAAAGTTACCGTTGGATTACCTCAACGGCTAGTTTGACCACGCCTGACGGTCCAACTCCAACCACTCGGCTCGCCAAGTCAATCACTATGACCGCATCTCGCCGACTCGACTCGCCCAAACCGCGACTTGGTTCACCGGATTTCCTCATTTATACAGGAGCCCGCCGACGATTCGACTGGATGCCTACTCTGAAGCCGTATACTCCGACTGTCAGCAGCCACCTACGCCCAATCGGCGACGGCCTCGGGGACTACTGATGGGGATATGCCTACTGGGGTATACCCAGCAGGGCGTTTCCGACTGGCCCGTGAGCTGGCGAGTGGGCCTGCAGAACGGCGAGTGGATTGAAGCCTAGCAAGGTACCGAGCAACTGGAAGCTGAAGGCCCAGGCGAGTAGATAGGCCCAGTCGGACTAGGTTAAACGACTACTGAAGCTGTAACCGAATCGGTTGAGATATGTAAACCCTAGGGAAGGTGAGCCTATATAAACCTCCCTATAGGGTGAGTAGAGATACGTTCCCAAATACACCCAAGCGACTCGCTGCCTAGCCGCCGAGCTCGCCCTTTGTAACACCTAGATAATACAATCTAGCAGGAGTAGGTCTTTACCCTCCGGGGGGCCGAACCTGGGTAAAACCCTGTGTCTTTGCCCTCATCTCGCACCGCAGATGGCTGGCCGCCCTTGCTCCTCGTTCTACTACTCGCTGCCGATTGCAGCATCTGCCGTGACTATTCCCACGACACCGCATATCGACTCCATATTCAATTATGAGATGAATTGGCATAATGCCCCCAAACCACAGACAAGTATGCATGCATGATCAATTTAATATGCATCAGTTGATAATGTCATATTATAAAATAATGGTGTCGGATAGGGAATCACATTAGGGTTCGGTGAACTTGGGCTCCGAGGGGTTCGGGGATCGGTCTTCGGGTCCAGGATCGGCTTCGGATCCATGAAGGAGAACTTGGCGATTCCGAGGGTCTTGGTGTTTGACGGGGTTCGGCGCGCCGGGATCGGTCTTCGGACTTCAGGAACGGGACCTTGTCGAATTGGCGTCATCGCCTCCGAGTTCCATGATGGAGATCTTGGGGCTTCCTGCCTCGGTTTTCGACAACGGACTTGGCAGCGCAACACTTGTAGCTACGAAATGGTCTCAACAGAGAACATCTTGTCATCCGTATGACTCTTGGCGGTGTCCTTCAGGTGGCACAGCACCACTCCATCCAACACCAGCTCACCACACATCGCATCAGCTCACGCACCAGAGAGGACCAGCAGCAAGGTTTGGCACCAAAACGATATGCGCATGAACTTGGATCGAGAAACTCGGGCGTTTGCAGGCAAGGGCCCTCACGGATGAAGCAGAGACGAGGCGGTTCAGGCGAGCTTGCGGGAGGGCGTGGGGGACGACGGGGCACGGCGACCAGCGACGCTCGAGGACGCGGCCACCGGGGCGAGGCGGGGTCGCCCAGGTCGGCGGCGGGTCAGAGCGGGGCGCCTGGTGGAGGGGTCGAGGTAGGGCGGAGGCGAGGCGTCGCGCGTCGCTGGCCTGGGAGGAGAGGGGCGCCGCGGTGGAGGCGGCGGGGACGACGGGGGCGCTCGGCGGCCGGGGTGCTCGCAGGCGGCCAGCACGAGCTTGGGCTCGAGCGGCGGGATCTGGCGGCGAGCGCGGGGCTCGTGGAGGCGGAGTGGGTCCCGGTGACGGCGCGGTCGGCTGCGGGGCGAGGGAGGAGGAGTGAGGCCGGCCGGCGGCAGCGCCTGGGAAGGAGGCGGCGGAGACACGGGACGAGGGGGATGTGGCGTGCGAGGGCGAGCGGGAATGGTGGGGCCAGACGCGGGGGTCCCGAGGCGGGGAGGAGCGGGAGGGGGGTCGGGGCGCGTGCCCAGGGGGCGGCCGGTCGGGCGTGGGCCACGCGGGGTGGGGCCCCGCTGCAGGCGTGGCAGGCGGTGTGTGGAGCGCGTGGCCGGTGGGAGTGGTCAGGTGGGGTGTGGTGGGTGCGGCTGGGTGTGTGGTGTGCGTGTGTGTGTTGCGGGTTGGGTGGATGAGGTGGCAGATGGTGGTTGGGTGGATGGAGGGAGGAGAGGTGAGGTGGCGTGCACCGATTGGTGCAGGTGAGGTGGAGGGGGATGGGTAGGAAAATAGGGTAGGGTTTTTGGTAGAAAAGGTTTGGGTGTTTATAGGGTAGGTAGGGTTTTATCTGGAGGTGGCCGGCTAGGCTTTCGGGCCTGGCGGGCTGCCTCCTAAAAATAAAAGAAAAATATTTTATTTATAAAAAATGAGGCCTTTGCAAACCGTTGGCAGAAAAAACAAAATATTCTGGAGACCTAGGTTTTGGGTTGAAATAACAACGGGGCATTTAGAAAACAAAACAGACTTTTAAAAATAGTTTTATGCAAACAAATGCAAGAAGACATGACGATGCTCAAATGCAAGGTGGCATGATGACATGAGCATGCGGTCATGACGATGCAATGCACAAAAACAACGCGATTTTCTAGTAGTGGTTTTTGCGGGGCGCCACATAAAGCGCCCCTTAGCCTGACCCTGGAGGAACGCCCAAATCGGGCGTTTCCATGGAGCCAAGTTCTTCTCGCGCTCGGGGGGAAGAAGGTGCACGCGCTCATGCAAGGGAGGGATAGCGGGAGCTCGCAAAATCCGGTAGGAGAAATTGGGGTTACCGCCCACCAATTCGCCACGGCTAATTACACCACCCCTCCACCGATTCCAAAATCCCCGTCACCATTTCCCCAATTTAGAGCTCTCCCTCGAAATCATCTTCCTCACCTACGAACAGGTAAGCGGCGCCACCTACTCCGGTGGGTCTAGCTCATCTCTGGCAAGTCTTTCTCCTTGGCTATGTCGGACATGTCGTCCTCGTTAGGCAAGATTGAGATTGTGATAAGAAACACCTAACCCTACCTCTCGCATCTTAGATATGTTACCATGTTCTAGCTCACAATTCTAAACTGTGAGCTAGTGTTCTAGATCTGGACCTGAGCATTTTGACAGTCAGTATTCGTGAAGTCCTATGAGGATTGTCATGTGTTATAGGTAGGATTAGTGTTATAAGTATAGTTCTTCCCCTAGAACTGAACACATTATTATCCCTGGTGCCGTAGGAGAAGGTTGTGTCCCCTGATCTGTTCGCAACATGTGTGTTGCCTCTGCGTTATGTGTCGATGCCTAATGGCGGTGTCTAAGAGGAAGTTGGCCATGTCATGGCCAGCATCTCTGTCCACCTTCATCCTGAATCGGGTGGCCCAGTTGATCGAGAAAGGGGGTTCAATAGTTCGGGGATTCAGACAGGTAGACATGCGCTTTGATTGCAGAGGATGTCTTCAAGTTTTGTGGCCGGCAGTCACTCCGAACCAGGTGTACAACCACATGAGACACTGGAGAGTGCGCTGAATTCAGGTGTGATACGTCCATTTTGCATCACTATCTTATATCATAATTTACTGTTATTTCATTGATATATTTCTTATTAAGAGGTGTTACTTATGTTATTTCATCTATTTTTGCATGGTTGGATGACCTTGGAGGATGAACTGACGGAGTCAGGATTCTGATGGAAAAAGCGGTGTTCAGATGCAATATTCGCGAAGATCAGAAAATTTTAGAAAATATATGGAAATTCCTATTTTTCTAAAAGACGAAGGAGGCCAAAAAGGGAGACGAAGATGGGCCATAGGGGGCCCACACCGCCCCCTGGCGCGGGCCCCTGAGCCGCGCCACCAGGTGGTGTGGCCACCCTGGCCCACCTATGGCTTCGCCTTTTCGCCTATAACTTCCCCCCGAAACCCTAATACTCGGGGAGCGACCACAGAAAGATTTCGCCACCTCTGCGGGGTGAAAACTATAGAGAGAGAAAGAGCTCTCCGACAGGCAGAATTCTGCCAGGGAAATTCCTTCCCGAAGAGGGGAGATCATCGCCATCAACACCATCATCAAGCTAGACTATATCGGGATCATCATGATCATCCTCATCCTCACCACCATCTCCACCAGCATCATCATCACCTCTCTGTACCGCTGTAACAATTGGGTTGAATCTTACATAGTTCTTAGAGGAAATTTTCCTAGTGTTGATTACTTTTATAGTTGATGCTATTGAGTGGAACCATTGAATTATTGTCTATGTTCAGATTGTTATTCATCATTATATCATCTCTGATCTTGATCCATATGATGTCTCGTGAGTAGTTCGTTTAGTTCTTGAGGACATGGGATAAGTCATGTTGTTAGTAGTGGAATTATGTTGAGTAATATTCAATGGTTTGATATTTAAGTTGTGGTGCTATTATTCTAGTGGTGTCATGTGAACGTCGACTACATGATACTTCACCATTTATGGGCCTAGGGAAATTCATTGTGTATTTGGCTACTAATCGTGGGGTTGCCGGAGTGACAGAAACCTGAACCCCCGTTAGAAAACCTGTGCACAAGGGAGTGTAGGATCTTAGAGTTTAATGTTGTGGTTAGGTTTTATCTTAATTACTTTATTATAGTTGCGGGTGCTTGCAAGGGGTATAATCACAAGTATGTATTAGTCCAAGTAAGGTCAGTACATTAGCATAGGTTCACCCACACAACACTTATGCAACCAAAGAAGATTAATCAACTATATGAAGCGAAAGCACTTGACAGTATTTCCATGTGTCCTCGAGAACGTTTGGTCCTCATAAGTAATACAACCGGCTTGTCCTTGCTGAAGAAAGTATTGGGCCACTTGCTACAATTATTTATTGTTGCCTTTTTTACTTGCACTTTATTTCTTTGATTTATAAAAAAACTAAAAATTCGTTTGCTAAGTATTTACAGTGAATTTATGATCCAAAACACTAGTCAACACCTTCTGCTCCTTGTTGGGATCGACACTCCTATTTATCGGAAGTACTACAATACATCCCCTATACTTGTGGGTTATCAAGACTATTTTCTGGCACCGTTGTCGGGGAGTGAAGCGCTATTAAAGAGTGGAACTGGTAACGGAATTTTCTACTGTGAGTATTGCTTTTATTTCTGTTTGTTAGTTTGTTTCCAATATGGACAACCCACTTGGTTTCCTATCTAGGAAAACTACTACCACTGCTAGGGTATTAGATGAACCACCACCTACTGAAATAGATCCTTTTAAAATACCTACAAAAATTGTTGATCGTGTTATGGATAACTATTATTTTGGTGATGTAACTGTCCATCCTAGTGATCACTTGATTTTTATCCATGAATTATGCGGGTTGTTTAAGTGTGCAGGTATCACAATGGAACAATTTAATAAAAAGTTACTCTCTATATCATTGAAAGGAAGAGCTGAATAATGGTACAAGCTGCTGAAGAATGGACAATCTATGGAATGGGAGGAAATTGTGCCTCTCTTTTATTCTAAATTCTATCATCCTAGTGAGATTCATAAAGACCGGAATAAAATATATAACTTTTGGCCTCGTGATGGGGAGAGTACATCCCAAGCTTGGGGGAGATTGAAGTTACTAATGCTCAAATGTCCTATTCATGAGCTCACTAATAATATTATTATTAATAACTTTTATGCAAGACTTTCTCTTCATGATAAGGATTTATTAGATGCTTCTTGTGCTGGATCATTCACACGTATGAAAGAAGAAGCTAAATGAGATCTTCTAGACCGTATTCAAGAAAATACTAAAGCATGGGAGAATGACAAAGGAAGAAAGTCAGGTATAAATTATGATTACGAATGCATTAAATCTTTTATGGGAACTGATGACTTTCATAATATTAGTACTGAGTATGGTCTTGATTTTCAAAGTATTTCTAATTGTTTTAAGGTCTATGCCTCTTATATTGAAATCCCTAAAAAGGAGTGGAACAAGTACCATGCACCTTATAAAGATATTGTTAATCATGTTCCTGCTAGAAATACTGAAGTTTATACTGTTGATCATATTTTGCCTGAACCTTATATTGAGAAAATACCTTTCCCTACTAAGGTAAAAGAACATTTTATTATAGCTAATATGGTCAAAAAAAGTACAAAGAAAGTTGTAGAACCCGATGAACAAATAAATATTAAACCTGCAGTAGCAATTGTGAAAGACCTTGTCACTAAATGTAAAAGATGGGCACATTATATTTTGTGAAGATGCTTCTAATATTGTCTCGCATCCTATAAAACTAGGTGAGCTAGTATCCCTGTGCTTTCTGTTAGAATTGGTGATCATTGCTATTATGGTTTATGTGATATTGGTGCAAGTTCTAGTGCTATTCCTTATAAGCTTTATAAGGAAATTATGCATGAAATTGGTCCTTGTGAACTTGAAGACATTGTTGTGGTTATTCACCTTGCTAATAGAGAGACCATATGTCCAATTGGTATTGTAAGAGATGTGGAAGTTATTTGTGGTAAGACTAAATATCCTGCTGATTTTCTAGTACTTGATTCAGCAGCTAGTAAAACTTGTCCTATCATTTTTGGTAAACCTTTCTTGAACACTTGTGGAGCTATTATAGATTGCAGGAAGGAGAAAATTTTAATTAAGTTTGATGGGGAATCTTATGAGTTTAATTTTTCCAAATTTGATAAATCTCCTTATGAAATGAATTGCCTAGTGAGGATTTTAGAGTTGAACGACTTGCTTCTATTGATCCGGTTTTTGACCTTAAACCTCTATTTGATGATTTAAAGTATGCTCATTCTGAAGATAAGAATGTCTCTAGTGATAGTTACATTGTTAATTTTATTCATAATGTTTCGGAAAGTTATTATGAGAGAGGGAAACATGGTTTTATGCACCTCAATGATATTAAGTTTCCCTGCTTTATGTTGCAAGTTTTTAAGTTGCACTTGTTTTGCCTTCCTATGCTAGTAGCCTATTGTTTCAATAAATTGTTTTCTCACAAGATTCCTTGGCATAGGAAGTGGGTTAGACTTAAATGTGTTGGATATTTGCTCCTTGATTCTCTCTTTTACTCCAAATCCATATTTCCTATGTGAGCATCATTGAAATTAGCATGCCTATCTTAATGGCTATAAAGAAAGAGCTTTTGGGAGACAACACATTTTAGTTTGCCTTTGGTTTTTGTTTCTTTGAGTCTTGGAAGTTATTACCTCTGTAATAACCTCTCCTTTTCCTTTTTGTTTGGTTTTTGTGTTATGATTAGCCCCTATTGAGAAGAAGGTGAGTCGTGGGAAGTTGCTGTCCTAGAACAGATTTTTTGTGCTTCGCTATAAAAATTCGTGAAAAATCCTAGTACGTCGGATTGAGATGTAATTTTTTGTTCATGTTCCCCAAGTTATTATCTAACTTTCGTCAGTTTTGCAATTTTCGATTCGAGCAACATAAGGTCTTCGAAAAAATCGGTTTGTACCTGCTGATTTGTTTTGACAGATTTTTGCCATTTTGCATTTGCCTCTCAAATCGATTTCCTTTTGAATTCTTTTTTGGGCTTTTTAAAGGAGTTGCTACAGTAGCTTATGTTTTGATGGATTTCAGTTGAAATTAAACCCAAAGGTTTATTATCTTTGCATACACTAATGTTGCTAATGAAGATTATGTGAGCTTTGAATGAAAGAAATTTTCAGATGTTGGAGAGCATGATGTAAGGAGATGAAGAATGGTCAAAGGCTCAAATATTATATTTCTGGAGATTCTTACGATGAAGATGTTGATATTATTCAAATGGTGACTCCAGAAGAATTTATTAAAGACCAAATTCAGGAACCCGCAGAGCCTGTTTTCGAATAGGTAACAGTTCTGGTAAGAAAAGGTTCGCGAAAAACTTGTCAATCTATATTTTTGCAGTTTTTATTCCATACAGAAGATAACGATTCGAAAGAGGGAAGGAAACGGAGCACGGGGTTCGGGCCCACCTGGTCGCGCCACCAGGGGGTGTGACCACCCTGGAGCCCGTCTCCATCCCGTTTTCGCCCAATACCTTCCTTATGTCGTAAAACTTCGTAATATATAATCCCCCGGACCCCCCGAGGTTGGTATATCATGTTCTTGTCGTGTTTTAGTTTCGATCTATTTCTGTCAGGAACTATTCTCAAGTTTAGAAGCACAATGGTCTCCGCCAACGACAAGGGCAAGAAGCTTGTGGAAGATGATCTCCAAAACCCCAAGCAGGAGGAGGAGATCGTGGGTGAAGTTGAAGAAGAAGTGGAGGAAGACAAGCTTCCGTGCACCCGTGCTACCGTTGCGAGCATTGGAGTGGTGCCAAACCCTATCAAGCTCAATAGGACGACACAGATGTCTATTGGAGGGAAAACCCCGCGTCATTGCTTAGCTCCACGATCACTTCCTCCACACACCAAGAACCCCTTCCATACCCTTATACATGAGCAGCGAATCCAAAAGTTTCCTAAAGGAAAGTTTCCATCTAGTTGGTATATGCCTCATTCTAACCATGCAGGGAAAGAATACTCTAAGAAGGAAGAGTGGGGAAAGAATCACAAGGACTAGGATTCTCAGTCTGACATGATCATGAACCGCATTGAGCATAATTCGGAGTTCATTCGTACTCTAGCCTTCGAGATTAAGGATTTGAGGAAGTTGATTGAAAAGCTTATCGAGAGAACACCACCACTACCGAAGGAGTAATTCATCATCAGGTTTTGGCACCCCCTTGGTTTGTTCCAAGATTGGGGGAGTGACGTGGTATCACATCATCATCTTTCATCTTTTTACCTTTTTAGTAGAGTCGTGTCTTGAATAGAGAAGTTATCATATAGAATGGTTTGCACTGTGGAAGTATCGCCCCTCTAGTTGTTTATCTATGTATCCCTTTGGTGTGAGTGCCGTTATGGAATATTAATAATAAGTTTCATCATTTACTTTTTGCACATCTTATTTTACTTTGCAATTTCTGTTATATGATTGACCTTGTTGTTAGTATTGGTATCACTTTGGGAGCATCAAGTAAATTTAGTTGGTTTTGGCAAACCTAGCTTTGGTCAGTAGCAACACTTTTTGAGGATTGAAGGAAAAGAGAAAAGTTCTCATGGATATTATATTATTTTCTTTCTTTCTTGATTAGCTCGTAAGTTTAGTATTCTTTAGTTATGATGTGACACCCCGGTTCTGATAAGACCGTGGCCTCTATGTGACATGCCAATCCCTGGATCGGTTCATTGGCCCACAATAGAGTAAGATAGATAATCATAGCAAATAACCGTGTATCATGATCTACAAAGATCCAGAGTACCATTATTACAATATAAAGGCTTAGCATAAAGCTAGCTCAAATTGTTCAGGTAGCAACAAAAGCGAGTAAATCCTCCAATCTTCAAATTGCCCACAAGTGAACAAGTGCCGAGTGGAGTACCGTGGCCTATAACGATCAATCAGAATCAGAATAACCTGCAGCATAAAACGCAACAGCCCCGAAGGGTCAATACATGGAATGTATGGCAAGTAGAGCTAGTAAAGGAGACAATAGTACTAACAACTACATGCATATTTGGCAAGTGGAGCTGTGTCTGGCTTGCATTTGCAAATAACTTTGTCCTACTTTCATAAACAGTTTTGAATTTTCTTTGAAAAGATCCCAATTAAGTTAACCCAACAATATTAAAACAATTATGAAATTAGAATGAGCGAGAAACATGTCATGGAATCAATATCTAGCAACTCAGATGTCCATAACCGGGGACACGGCTAATCGATTAGATTATACACTCTGCAGAGGTTAGTACACTTTACCCATGTGACTTGGCCAGCCCAGCTCGTACCATCACTCTCATTTTGGGTGATGATAGGGAGAAGACCAAGAAGAGACTGTTCGGGAAGTAGCTCCTCAATCCCGACGCGCACCGGTCCAACCTACCAAAATTCTACATCTCTGGATACGCGGGTTCGAGTTACCACAACCTACTAAGTCCAACCAACCGCCTATTCCATTATTGGCACATGGTTGTACACGTAAGCTACACAATAAAGAAGCCAATCATTCTCTCTTGATACCTGGGTGCCTTTCCACAATGAAACCACCAAAAATTATCAATCCCATCACACCCAGATGATTCATTGATTAAGTTGTTTTAGTTTTCGTAAACCAATACTTTGAGAAAACAAGTGTCAATGATGTAACCCGGCCCTCGTTCATCAAGCATGGCTAAGCACATCTACCAACGGTGGTTCATCTACAAAGAGGGTCCTACCACATAATAGGACATAGCATAGCGATAGTATCATCCTACACATGCATCTACAAAATACACGACAATGCAATGAAAATAGTAGGACGATATCATGAACAAAGTAGCATCTACTTGCCTTGGTTGTAGCGGTCGGAAGAACAATCCACACACGAGCAAGGGTTGCACTCCACACAATCTACACGACACAATTGCATTCATAAACAAACAATTCACAAACATATGCAACAAAGATGATGCATGAATGCAAGAACGGCAAGTGAATTGGTGCTACAGCTGCACCACATAGTACCAATTCATATTACTACCGAATACATGCATGGAAAATAGATTTGGCGCAAGGGAAACTATTAACCAAAAGTAGTGATCACTACTAGAGCTAGAACTTAAATAATTCACTACCGGTAGTAAACAGTTCGTAAAATCCTGGAAAAATTCTACCACATAGGCATCGCTGATAAGAAACATTACCAATTGGAATTACTCAAAAAGGAGTTATAAAACATCCCGAGTAATTAAAACTCTGCAGAAAGCCATTAGACAAATACTGCAGGAGTTTTTACTGTAAGCCTATCTTTTTATTTCACGATGAGATTCCCCTCGTTCACACGAGTTCAGGGACATATCATACGCGATTTTTGGAGCTACGAAACTTTTACTACGAATTTATTACTCCGAAAAGGCCACTAACTAGTTTGATTAAACTGTTCTAAACCTGACAGTAAAAGTCTGAACCAAAGCTACAGCGAGATTGTACACGACTCACTGAACGCGTACATATTTTATTTGCAATTTTTGGCCAAGCGGTTTAATTTCTACACAATTTACAAGATTCTACCGAAATCTGTCAACTAATAGGATTAACGAAATTGACCCAGTCAACTGTGTCTGATGACTGGGCGCTGACTGGGCGTCTGACTAGTCAACGCCTGGGATGCTGACCAGTCAACGAACGATCTAAGCCGCTGATCTGAGATCTGACGGTGGCTGCTATCTTACCGGAAACGGACTGCGAAACGAACTCCGGCGAGCTCCGGACGGCGGCGACGGTCGGTTCCGGCGTCGTGGTTCTACCTGCACATACACACACGGTCAACTACGGCTCCCGGAACAATAAACGCGTGCGCGTACGCGGCGATCTGCAGGGCGCAGATGACGGCGGCGGATGGAGACGCGGAGCACGGGAACGGAAAGAGGGCGGCGAGACGAACCCGGCAACAGACGCGGCGACGAACGGCTCGCCTCGCCGCCGCCGGACAGCGGCGCCTGGAGCGCGTGCGTGCGCCAGGGAGGTGTTGTGGCGGCGGGGGTTCTGGGAGGCACGGGAATCGAGGCAGGGGTGGGGCCCCTTCAAATAGTCCCACGCGTGAGAAGAAGAAAAAGAAAAAAAAATCCTGACCCGAATCGGTCCAGATTTGACTCCGATTCGGAAATCGGTCCGGATTTTCGGACCGTTTTCCGGCGGTTTACTAAAACGTCCGAGTATTTTGCATACGAACTCCGATTGGAGCGATTTTCGCGCCTACGGGTTCGTATCGTCGAGGGGCACAACCTTCAGTCGAAGTTTGAGCGAAAGCTCGAACCTACAGGGGTGGTTGTAGCAAGTCTTACTAGAGCTCCCCGTAGGAAACTTGGATCGAAACAAAATAGGGTTTTGCAATAGGCGTTTCGCCGAACCTCTCTACTCGACGGTAATGCATGGTAAGATATGATGCGATGCAATGAATGATATGCAAGAGCAAATCTAAAATTTGGGATGTGACAAGACTAACCCCCTTAAGATGAATCTCGTCCTCGAGATTCGGCGCGGCTAGCAAATATGTGTGGGTAGTCCTCTCGGATGTCATCTTCACGCTCCCAAGTGGCTTCCTCTTCGGTGTGGTGACTACACTGCACCTTGCAAAACTTGATTGTCTTGGTACGGGTAGTCCTTTCTGCTGTCTCCAGAATCTTGACCGGTTTCTCCTCATAGGTCAAATCATTCTCAAGCTGAACCTCCTCTAGCGGTACAGTGTCTCCCAATGGTGTATCCACCATCTCCGGATGACACTTCTTCAGCTGGGACACGTGGAACACATTGTGAACAGCAGACAGAGCCTCTGGCAACTCCAACTGATAAGCAACCTCTCCTTTGTGTGCTAAGACTCGATACGGTCCAATAAATCGAGGTGCCAGCTTACCCTTAATACCAAATCTCTTAATTTCACGAAGCGGCGATACTCTGAGGTATGCTCTACCACCTATCTCATACACCACTTCCTTGCGCTTGGCGTCATCGTAGCTCTTCTGTCTTGATTGTGCTACCTTCAGCCTATCTCTAACCAAGGCGACCTTCTCCTCAGCATCCTTGATCAAATCAGGTCCAAACAACTGACGTTCTCCTACTCCATCCCATAGCAATGGTGTTCGGCACCGTTTCCCATATAGTACGTCGAACGGTGACGTCTTGATGCTGGTTTGATAGCTGTTGTTGTAGGAAAACTCGGCATACGGCAAATTCTCATCCCAACTAGAGCCATGAGCCAAGGCGCAAGCTCTCAACATGTCCTCCAAAATCTGATTCACCCTCTCGGTCTGTCCATCAGTCTGTGGGTGAAACGCTGTGCTAAACTCCAATCTAGTACCAAGTGACTCGTGCAGCTGGCGCCAGAAGTGTGAGGTAAATTGGGTGCCTCTATCAGATACGATACTCTTGGGAACTCCATGTAGGCACACAATCCTGTCCATGTAAATCTTGGCCAACTTTGCACTCGTATAGGTCGTCTTCACCGGTACAAAGTGGCCTACCTTGGTCAAATGGTCGACCACTACCCAAATAGAGTCATATCCTGACCTGGTCCTGGGCAGTCCTGTGATAAAGTCCATTCCCACTCTATCCCATTTCCAATCCGGCACAGGCAAAGGCTGTAGCAGTCCTGCTGGTTTCTGGTGTTCCGCCTTCACTCGGCTACATACATCACATAGGGCGATATGCTCTGCGATGTCTCCTTTCATGTTGTTCCACCAGAATCTGTCCTTTAGGTTCATATACATCTTCGTATTGCCCGGATGTATGGAACACGGCGAGTCATGAGCTTCCTGCAGAATCAACTTCCTTAACTCCGGATCGTTGGGCACACACAAACGATCTCCATACCACAAGTTACCTTGCTCATCCTCGCGGAATCCCTTGCTCGACCTTCCTTCATCTTTTCCTTAACTTCATCTATCTCTTTGTCTCCCACTTGAGCCTTCCTGATTCTGTCTTGAAGCGTTGGTTGGACTTCCATTGTAGCCAAGTATCCTTCAGATACTACCTCTAGTCTAAGGTCCTTGAATTGCTTGCACAAGTCCTCAGGCAATTCACCAATTGTCAATCCATTGGCATAAACCTTCCGGCTCAGAGCATCAGCTACTACATTGGCCTTTCCCGGGTGGTATTGTAGATTCATATCATAATCCTTGATAAGTTCCAACCATCTCCTTTGTCTCATGTTCAGTTCCTTCTGTGTAAATATGTACTTCAGGCTCTTGTGGTCGGTGTACACATCACAGTGTTTTCCCATTAAGTAATGCCTCCATACCTTGAGCGCATGAACCACTGACGCTAACTCCAAGTCGTGTGTGGGATAATTCCGCTCATGGTGCTTGAGTTGTCGCGAGGCATATGACACTACTCTCCCATCTTGCATCAGCACACTCCCAAGTCCTTGTCGTGAGGCATCACAGTACACTTGGAAATCCTTCTAAAGATCTGGTAAACACAGAACAGGCGCAGTTACTAGTCGACGCTTCAGTTCCTGAAAGCTGGCTTCACATACGTCTGACCATTCAAACTTCCTCTCCTTCTTCAGAAGTTCAGTCATCGGCTTAGCAATCTTGGAAAAGTTTTCTATGAACCTCGGTAATATCCAGCAAGTCCCAAAAAGCTTCGAATCTCTCCAGCATTCTTGGGTGCTTCCCACTCTGTTACTGCAGTCACTTTGTTTGGATTAACAACAATTCCTTCTCCTGACACTACGTGTCCAAGAAATCCAACAGTGTTAAGCCAGAATTCACACTTGCTGAATTTGGCATACAGCTTGTGTTCCCTCAGCTTCTCCATAATCAGTCGCAGATGCTTCTCATGCTCAGCATCATCCTTGGAATATATCAGTATGTCATCAATAAACACCACCACGAACTTGTCCAAATACTCCATAAATACCTTGTTCATCATGGTCATGAAGTATGCCGGGGCATTCGTTAGTCCAAAAGACATAACTGTATACTCATATAAACCATACCTAGTGGTGAAGGCGGTTTTTGGTACATCCTCCTTCCGGATCTTCAATTGAAAGTAGCCTGATCGCAGATCAATCTTGCTGAACACCTTTGCTCCTTCCAGTTGATCAAATAAATCATTTATGTTCGGCAGAGGGTACTTGTTCTTGATGGTTACCTCATTCAGCGAACGATAGTCCACCACTAATCTCTTGGTGCTGTCTTTCTTCTCCACAAATAGAACAGGTGCTCCCCATGACGACGCACTAGGCTAAATGAATCCCTTTTCCAGTTGTTCCTTCAACTGTTTCTTCAATTCCTTCAGCTCATCGACATCCATCTTATATGGTTTCTTTGCTATAGGTCCTGTCCCCGGCATCAGGTCGATAAGAAACTCTATATCTCTGTCAGGTGGCATCCCTGGCAGTTCCTCCGGAAACACGTCGGGGTAATCCCTAATCACTGGCACAGTATCCATGCTAACCCCCTTAAGAGAATTCAGCTTACACCTTCCTGGTCGTGCGGCTGACTTGAACCTAATCCTCTTACCATCCGGGGTTTTGAGTGAAACAGCTCGCTGTGCACAATCTATGTGTCCCCCATGCATATGATCAATCAACAACAAACAATAGCAGACAATCACAAGCAAGCAACACATCAACAAACAAGCGATCCAGCAACATCCCAGGTGTTATCCTAGCAATATATAGCTACTGAAATAGTTTTGCAAGAGTTGGCAAAGGTTAACTAAACAATAGATCAACTAATCAACAAAACAGCAATTCTGCCAGAACTGTCCAACAGCGTTCACGAATTTTTCCGCCTGACTTAAACTAGTCAGAAAATTAAGCCAAATTTTGTGCATATGGCACAGAGAGTTTCGCATCAGAACAATTTTTTTCAGATTTTTCCGAGTTACCAGAAAAATATGAAAAATCGCGCAGTACTGCTGTATCAGCAGAAAAACTGCAGCGAAAAACACACAGATAGTAACCAAATTGCCATAACTCTTTCATAAAATTCGCACAAATAAATCCTGGGATATTGGAGTACACAAATAAGCAACTAAACACTTTTAAACTAACACGAACTAAGTTTCACAATGATCGAGCCTAATCCTAACGAAATCGCCTAACGTGGACTAATTGGTGGACTTCTATCTATTTCTTGAAGAGGTTGATGTAGGTCCTTGCGGTCATGCATTGGCGCTTCGGCTCGCGGTACAACCATGGCGGCGGAGTGTACACCTCTCTTGAACCATCACTTGAGACTTAAAACTCCACCTCTTCTGGATCCTCCTCTTCTTCTTCATCCTCAGCTGCTACAGCAACGGCTTCATCTCCTCCACCATCATCGTCTCCATCATCATCATCCTCGTCCTCATCATCATCATCTCCACTGTCATCATCATCCCCCTTGTTGCCATCATCTCCATTATCATCATCAGAGGGTGGATTCAGCTGTGCTTGGAGAGCGGCAATCTGGGCTGTCATAGCTTCAATGGTTTGGTCCCTCTCCTGGACGGTCCCTTGCAACTGTTGTATGCTCTGGGTATTCTATTGCACAGTGCCATGAAGATGGGCTATGGTCTCATCTCTGGCTATCAGGACAGTCTCCAGAACTCCCACAGCTTCATGCAAAGTGTCAATCTCCTGTCCTTGGACCACCATACCATTGCTAGTAAAATCTGCAATCTCCTTTAGCATCCTCACCTTCTCTGCTAGAGCTCCATTCTCCTTTTCCATGTCCTCTATGTGCCTCCGACGGGGCGGCATGTTGTTCCTGTCGCCCGGGGTAACCACAATGTTCCCATTTTCATCACGCCTTCCATATTCACGGTAGGGTGAATCTGCTGGCAGTAGGTGTCGGACATTATGGCACTGGCGAGACAGGGCTTCATGTACAGCCAAGTTGATCCCAAGTCCCCAGTTGCAGTATATCTTGGTGTAGACCAAGTGCGCGGGGTTTGGCAAGGCGGCATCTCTGAATATGAAGGTAGTGATCTCCCATGCATCCTCTCCATACCCATAGGTGTACAACCTTCTTCCCTTGAACATGGGCAGTGGCAATCCCAATGACTGCGAGAGCTGAGCTAACTGCCTTGCAAAGGGCCTTGGTGACTCCATGGTGACATACTCAGTCCTGACGTCTCCCATCTATCAAGTAAAAGAGGAAAGTGTGAGAATAGCATATGGTGAGAATATACGAGGGTGAAAGGCATAAGATGAAAGACAGAGTTAATATAGGCTTTAATAATTCTATGGCTTCCTAATCCAATCCTAGGTCACGATCCTACAGTCGACACACGGGCTCTGATACCATCCTGTGACACCCCGGTTCTGATAAGACCGTGGCCTCTATGTGACATGCCAATCCCTGGATCGGTTCATTGGCCCACAATAGAGTAAGATAGATAATCATAGCAAATAACCGTGTATCATGATCTACAAAGATCCAGAGTACCATTATTACAATATAAAGGCTTAGCATAAAGCTAGCTCAAATTGTTCAGGTAGCAACAAAAGCGAGTAAATCCTCCAATCTTCAAATTGCCCACAAGTGAACAAGTGCCGAGTGGAGTACCGTGGCCTATAACGATCAATCAGAATCGGAATAACCTGCAGCATAAAACGCAACAGCCCCGAAGGGTCAATACATGGAATGTATGGCAAGTAGAGCTAGTAAAGGAGACAATAGTACTAACAACTACATGCATATTTGGCAAGTGGAGCTGTGTCTGGCTTGCATTTGCAAATAACTTTGTCCTACTTTTATAAACAGTTTTGAATTTTCTTTGAAAAGATCCCAATTAAGTTAACCCAACAATATTAAAACAATTATGAAATTAGAATGAGCGAGAAACATGTCATGGAATCAATATCTAGCAACTCAGATGTCCATAACCGGGGACACGGCTAATCGATTAGATTATACACTCTGCAGAGGTTAGTACACTTTACCCATGTGACTTGGCCAGCCCATCTCGTACCATCACTTTCATTTTGGGTGATGATAGGGAGAAGACCAAGAAGAGACTGTTCGGGAAGTAGCTCCTCAATCCCGACGCGCACCGGTCCAACCTACCAAAATTCTACATCTCTGGATACGCGGGTTCGAGTTACCACAACCTACTAAGTCCAACCAACCGCCCATTCCATTATTGGCACATGGTTGTACACGTAAGCTACACAATAAAGAAGCCAATCATTCTCTCTTGATACCTGGGTGCCTTTCCGCAATGAAACCACCAAAAATTATCAATCCCATCACACCCAGATGATTCATTGATTAAGTTGTTTTAGTTTTCGCAAATCAATACTTTGAGAAAACAAGTGTCAATGATGTAACCCGGCCCTCGTTCATCAAGCATGGCTAAGCACATCTACCAACGGTGGTTCATCTACAAAGAGGGTCCTACCACATAATAGGACATAGCATAGCGATAGTATCATCCTACACATGCATCTACAAAATACACGACAATGCAATAAAAATAGTAGGACGATATCATGAACAAAGTAGCATCTACTTGCCTTGGTTGTAGCGGTCGGAAGAACAATCCACACACGAGCAAGGGTTGCACTCCACACAATCTACACGACACAATTGCATTCATAAACAAACAATTCACAAACATATGCAACAAAGATGATGCATGAATGCAAGAACGGCAAGTGAATTGGTGCTACAGCTGCACCACATAGTACCAATTCATATTACTACCGAATACATGCATGGAAAATAGATTTGGCGCAAGGGAAACTATTAACCAAAAGTAGTGATCACTACTAGAGCTAGAACTTAAATAATTCACTACCGGTAGTAAACAGTTCGTAAAATCCTGGAAAAATTCTACCGCATAGGCATCGCTGATAAGAAACATTACCAATTGGAATTACTCAAAAAGGAGTTATAAAACATCCCGAGTAATTAAAACTCTGCAGAAAGCCATTAGACAAATACTGCAGGAGTTTTTACTATAAGCCTATCTTTTTATTTCACGATGAGATTCCCCTCGTTCACACGAGTTCAGGGACATATCATACGCGATTTTTGGAGCTACGAAACTTTTACTACGAATTTATTACTCCGAAAAGGCCACTAACTAGTTTGATTAAACTGTACTAAACCTGACAGTAAAAGTCTGAACCAAAGCTACAGCGAGATTCTACACGACTCACTGAACGCGTACATATTTTATTTGCAATTTTTGGCCAAGCGGTTTAATTTCTATGCAATTTACAAGATTCTACCGAAATCTGTCAACTAATAGGATTAACGAAATTGACCCAGTCAACTGTGTCTGATGACTGGGCGCTGACTGGGCGTCTGACTAGTCAACGCCTGGGATGCTGACCAGTCAACGAACGATCTAAGCCGCTGATCTGAGATCTGACGGTGGCTGCTATCTTACCGGAAACGGACTGCGAAACGAACTCCGGCGAGCTCCGGACCGCGGCGACGGTCGGTTCCGGCGTCGTGGTTCTACCTGCACATACACACACGGTCAACTACGGCTCCTGGAACAATAAACGCGTGCGCGTACGCGGCGATCTGCAGGGCGCAGATGACGGCGGCGGATGGAGACGCGGAGCACGGGAACGGAAAGAGGACGGCGAGACGAACCCGGCAACAGACGCGGCGACGAACGGCGACGGAGGGGTGGCCGGCGGCGGCGAGGCGAAGCGAAGGCGGCGGCGGACGGCGGCGCCTGGAGCGCGTGCGTGCGCCAGGGAGGTGTTGTGGCGGCGGGGGTTCTGGGAGGCACGGGAATCGAGGCAGGGGTGGGGCCCCTTCAAATAGTCCCACGCGTGAGAAGAAGAAAAAGAAAAAAAAATCCTGACCCGAATCGGTCCAGATTTGACTCCGATTCGGAAATCGGTCCGGATTTTCGGACCGTTTTCCGGCGGTTTACTAAAACGTCCGAGTCTTTTGCATACGAACTCCGATTGGAGCGATTTTCGCGCCTACGGGTTCGTATCGTAGAGGGGCACAACCTTCAGTCGAAGTTTGAGCGAAAGCTCGAACCTACAGGGGTGGTTGTAGCAAGTCTTACTAGAGCTCCCCGCAGGAAACTTGGATCGAAACAAAATAGGGTTTTGCAATAGGCGTTTCGCCGAACCTCTCTACTCGACGGTAATGCATGGTAAGATATGATGCGATGCAATGAATGATATGCAAGACCAAATCTAAAATTTGGGATGTGACATATGATCTTTTGTGTTTTCAAGGAAGATTGCATGATTGTTTTTATCACTTGTATGTTTGCTTGTTTCCTTCAACCCTTATGCTTGCTACCCAGCCTTGCTAGCCAAAAACTTGTACTAAGAGGAATGCTTATCATGCATCCAATCCTTAAACCAAAACCTATGCAAATTGTGTCCACCATATATACCTATTAGCATTATTGCTATTCCAAGTAAATTCTCAAGTTTTATCTTCCAAATTAAAAACTTATTTGTTATGTGAAAACTAGTGATTAAAGCTCTCACGAACTTGATGGCACACCTTATTTTCTTGCCCTTAATAAACTTGAACCATCGTGTCGTCTAAGTTGTATATGCTTGCACTTATAAGTTGTCATGGGGAATGCTTTGAACACATGTACATATTACCCGGTTGATATCATGATATTTTGTTTGTGGATGTCGACGGTGTGAAATAAAAGGGGAGCTTGTAAGTCCATGGAGTTATGTATATGTGTTAGAGAAACGCTTGGGAGGCTAGCCTAAGCCATGCCTAATCATGGTGGAAACTTGCTGCATAACCATAGTGAGCAATCTGTGAGGCATCCTCAATAAAAACCTATGCAAATAGCAAATAAAAAGATCGTTGAGATGCTCACAGTCTATTGCCTTGTCATTTTGATATGGGATAGCTCTTGTATCATGGTGCAAGGGGTAACCTGTTGGCGGTTCTTTATGATACACATACACTTACAATGACAAGAACCTACCGGTAACTAAAGTTGAGTAGCATGAGGAACGACCCTCGTACTCAAGGGACATGAGATTGCCAACTTACGATTTTTCAAGCATATACTCCATATTTGTTCACTTTAACCTTAATAACCTCAAGATGCTTATGATAGGGGCAATGAGAGCTCAAAGCTAGTAAGTACCATAATCTTTTGGAAGCTCTTTATGAAACTTGGAATCCCTACTTCCCTTTACGAAGGGCCTATCTTTTACTTCTTTATTGAGTTAGTAAACCTATTCCTCTCTATCTCCGACAAGCATTTGAGTTGTTGCGATTCATTCATTCATATGATGATTTATTCAATCATGTTTCTTATCTTCCTTTTTTGGCACAAAACTCTTATCTGAATGAATATTACTTTGAAAGCTATCGTTGTGAAAAGCCTTTTTGTTTGAGCAAAATATTCCTGTTATAAACTTCATTAAAAAAGCTTTGCTTAAAACTAAGTATGATTTGTCAATTGTTCTCTGACCAAGAACAAAGTCTCCCATTACCATCTATGATTTTTCTTTATGCATCTTTATTGTGACTCCCATACTCGTTGCAAGTTAAGTTATATAATGATGAGTTGTTTTCTATTATGATATGTGTATTAGTAAATGTGATGCTTCTTGTCCGTATTATTTTTATCGACACTTCACTCCATAAACCTGTGGTCATGATTACTGAGCTCAGTTTTCGCTTGGGGACAAGCGAGGCCTAAGCTTGGGGGAGTTGATACGTCCATTTTGCATCACTATCTTCTATCATAATTTATTGTTATTTCATTGATATATTTCTTATTAAGAGGTGTTACTTATGTTATTTCATCTATTTTTGCATGGTTGGATGACTTTGGAGGATGAACTGTCGGAGTCAGGATTCTGATGGAAAAAGCGGTGTTCAGATGCAATATTCGTGAAGATTAGAAAATTTTAGAAAACATATGGAAATTCCTATTTTTCCATAAGATGAAGGAAGCCAAAAGGGGAGACGAAGATGGGCCACAAGGGGCCCACACCACCCCCTGGCTCGGCCCCCCTGGGCCGCGCCACCAGGTGGTGTGGCCACCCTGGACCACCTCTGGCTTCGCCCTTTCGCCTATAACTGAAGGAAATATGCCTGAGAGGCAATAATAAAGTGGTTATTTCATATTCCTTATTTATGACAAATGTTTATTTTGCATGCCATAATTGTATTAATACGGAAACATTAATACATGTGTGTTTAATAAACAAATAGAAAGTTCCTAGTTATGCCTCTCTTATAAACTAGCTCGTTGATTAACAAGATGATCAAAGGTTTCCTGATCATGGACATTGGATGTTTTTAATAACGAGGTCACAACATTGTTGGAATGATGTGATGAACATTCATCCGAAGTATAGCATTATGATCAAAGTCATTATGTTTATATTTCTATAACATCATACGAAGTAATCTTAGTCCTTAGACCATGAGATCATGTCAATCACTAACACCGGAAGATTATCTTGATAACATCAAACGTCACACCGTAACAGGGTGACTATAAAGATGGGTTCAGCCCTACAAAGGTGTTATGTTGAGGCTCATGGATCAAGAGTGGAATTTGTCCATCCCGATGACGGAGAGATATACTCTGCTCCCTCTCGGTAATATCACATTAGTTAGCTTGAAAGCAAGTGATTTGATCACTAGAATGTTATATCACGGGAACAAGAAAAGAGTACATGTCAGTAACGAGATCAAACTAGGTATGGAGATACCGATGATCGAATCTCGGACATGTAATATATCACGAGACAAAGGGACTGAATTACATGTGTATAAGGTTCACACGATCACAGAAGTCATCGTTGAATATGTGGGAGTCAGTACGGATCTCCAGGTCCCGCTGCTGATTATTGATCGGAGAGGGGTCTCGGTCATGTCTATATTATTCATGAACCGTAGGGTTACACACTTAAGGGATACCGACACCATTTGGACCAAATAATATGCCAAAGAAAGAAAAAGGAAAGTTTCACTAGACACCGGAACTGTTTCGGTTGAAATTGCTGAAACTGGTTCTGCATGTGAAATTGAAATGTTGTAAGGGTTTTATGTGAATGTTTATTAATTAAAGTAATTACCAAAATTCTGAATAAATAAATAAAAGAGTTTTATTTAAATGAGAGCTTGCATTAAATTTGGTGGAAATTTAATGCATGTGAGTGGATTTTTGAGTGGTGGCTTTTTTATGGGAGTGGAGGCTTTTCATTTTGAGTGGGAGCTCCACCCACATGAATGTGGAAGATGTGGGGGAAGCCACCATGGCTGGGCGCCATGCCCCTTGGGGTGCCCCCTCTCCCTATAAAAGGCCCCCTCTCCTCTGTAGGGTTCGCAGCATAGAAAACAAAAAATTTCCTACGATGTGAACTATATACCAAGATCTATCTACTAGATACAAACAACGGGCGGATGTATATCCGTAGAGAACATACCCTTGAAGACCGACAAAGCTTAACGAGTTCAACTCGTGGTTGATGTAGACGATCTCTTGCCGATCTCAAGATCGAGAGGAAGTCCTAGCGCCGCAAATCAGCAGCGCATCCGTGCTCGCACACACGTTCGAGGCACCGAGCAACCTCCGCCTCCTCGCTCCAGCGATGCAGCGGAAGCACAACTCTTTCTTGCCGAATAGCCACCGGGAACATGTATCTCGCTAGTCCGAGACCATGGGGGATAAATTCTAGAGGGGGAGAGAGATCCTTCACGAGGAGGTGTGAGAGACAAGTGAGGAGGGGGGCTCCTTTTACAGGAGGAGGGGGGAACCACAAGGGGGTGGCCGGCGCATGGGGGCTGCCCCCTTGCCCTCCCCTCTTCATGTGGGTGGACACTCCACTCACAAATCTCCTTTAAATTCCCTCCATTGAAAAGTCCACTCAAATTCCCATTAAATTTCCACCAAATTTAATGCAAACTCTCATTAAATAAAACTCTTTTATTTTATTAAGAATTTTGTCAATTACTTTAATGACAAACATTCACAAATAACCCCTTGCTAGAATTCTATTTCACATGCATAACCACTTTATGCAATTTCACCCGAAAACCTGTTTCGGTATCTAGTGAAATAAATTCCTGCGCTTGTTCATTCTTTCGGCATGAAACATTTGCTCCAATTGGATGTAGGTGTCTCTTAAGTGTGTCACCCTACGGTCCGTGAATAATGCGGACATGATCGAGACCCCTCTCGGATCAATAATCAGAAGCGGGATCTAGAGACCCATACTGACTCCCACACATTCAACGATGACTTTCTTGTGATCGTCGTAACCTTTTACGCTAGTATTTTAATCCCTTCGTTTCACGATATATTACATGTCCGAGATTCGATCATCGGTATCTCCATACCTAGTTTGATCTCGTTACCGACATGCACTCTTTTCTCGTTCCTGTGATATAACATTCTAGTGATCAAATCACTTGCTTGCAAGCTAATCAATGTGATATCACCGAGAGGGCCCAGAGTATATCTATCCATCATCGGGATGAACAAATTCCACTCTCGATCCATGAGCCTCAACATAACACTTTATTAGTTCTGAATCCATCTTTATAATCACCCTGTTACGGTGTGACGTTTGATGTTATCAAGAAACTCTTCCGGTGTTAGTGATTGACATGATCTCATGGTCTAAGGATTAGGATCACTTCGTAAGTTGTTATAGCAATATAAACTCAATGACTTTGATCGTAATGCTATACTTCGGATGAATGTTCATCACACCATTACACTAATGTTGTGATCCCGTTATTAATAACATCCAATGTCCATGATTAGGAAACCTTGATCATCTTGTTAATCAACGAGCTAGTTTATGAGAGAGGCATAACTAGGAACTTTCTGTTTGTTTATTAAACACACATGTATTAACGTTTCCGTATTAATACAATTATAGCATGCAAAATAAACATCTATCATATACTTGGAATACACATAATAAACACTTTATTATTGCCTCTCAGGGCATATTCCCTTCAGTCTCCCACTTGCACTAGAGACAATAATCTAGTTACATAGTGATAAATCTAACACCCATTGAGTTCTGGTGTTGATCATGTTTTGCTCTAGGGAGAGTTTTAGTCAACGGATCTGCTACATTGAGATCCGTATGTACTTTACAAATCTTTATATCTCCATCCTTGACATGCTCGCGGATGGAGTGAAACCGGCGCTTAATATGCTTGGAATGCTTGTGAGACCTTGGCTCTTTAGCATTGGCAATGGCACCATTGTTGTCACAATAGATCACCATTGGTTCCAACGCGTTTGCCACCACTCCTAGTTCGGATATGAACTCCTTCATCCAAACTGCTTCCTGAGCCGCTTCTGAAGCAGCAACATATTCGGCCTCCGTTGTTGATCCCGCTACCACAGGTTGTTTGGAGCTCCTCCAACTAACCGCTCCGCCATTCATGAGAAATACGTATCCGGATTGAGACTTAGAGTCATCCGGATCGGTGTCAAAGCTAGCGTCGACATAACACTTAGCGACGATCTCTTCTTCACCTCCGTATACAAGAAACATATCCTTAGTTCTTCGTAAGTACTTAAGGATATTCTTGACCGCTATCCAGTGTTCCGAACCTGGATCCGATTGGTACCTACTAGTCAAACTAATAGCATGTGCCACATCCGGTCTTGTACATAGCATGGCGTACATTATAGAGCCTATGGCTGAAGCATAGGGGACTTTGTCCATTATCTCTCTTTCTTCCGCCGAAGCCGGACTTTGAGTCTTACTCAATGTCTTGCCTTGCAACATAGGTAAGAACCCCTTCTTACTTCCGTCCATTTTAAACTTCTTTAAAATATTATCAAGTTATGTACTTTGTGATAGCCCTATTAGGCGCCTAGATCTATCTCTATAGATCTTTATGCCTAATATGTATGACGCTTCACCTAGGTCCTTCATTGAAAATTTGCTGTTTAGATAACTTTTAACACTGTTTAAAAGATCTATATCATTTCCGATCAATAATATGTCATCCACATATAATATCAGAAATGCCACATTGCTCCCACTCACTTTCTTGTAAATACAAGCTTCTCCATAAGTTTGGACAAATCCAAACTCTTTGATCACCTCATCAAAGCGGAGATTCCAACTTCGTGATGCTTGCTTCAATCCATAGATGGATCGCTGAAGCTTGCACACCTTGTTAGCGTCCTTAGGATCGACAAAACCCTTTGGTTGTATCATATACAACTCTTCTTCAATATTACCATTGAGAAACACGGTTTTGACATCCATCTGCCATATCTCATAATCGAAATATGCAACAATTGCTAACATAATCCTAACTGACTTTAGCATTGCTACGGGAGAGAAAGTCTCATCGTAGTCAACTCCTTGAATTTGTCGAAACCCTTTTGCGACAAGTCGAGCTTTATAGACGGTCACATTACCATCAGCATCAGTTTTCCTTTTGAAAATCCATTTGTTCTCCACGGCCTTTCGGTCGTGAGGTAATTCCACCAAGTTCCAAACTTGATTTTCATACATGGATTCCATCTCGGATTTCATGGCTTCTAACCATTTGTTGGAATCCGGGCTCATCATCGCTTCTTCATACGTCGCAGGGTCATCATTTTCATCAACCATGAAATTCATGACAGGATTTCCGTACAGCTCGGGAGCTGCACACGTCCTGTTTGACCTGCGAGGTTCAGTAGTACTCTCTTTCGGAGTTTCATGATCATTATCATTAGTTCCCTCTTCAACAGGTGGAGCCAACTCCGGAACAACTTCCGGCGCTGCGCTACTCGCCATACTTTGAAGAGAAGGTTCCACAACCTCTTCGAGTTCTACCTTCCGACTACTCACACCTTTCGCGAGAAACTCTTTCTCTAGAAAGGATCCATTCTTGGCAACAAAAACCTTGCCCTCGGATCTGTGATAGAAGGAATACCCAATAGTTTCTTTAGGGTATCCTATGAAAACGCATTTTTCCGCTTTGGGTTCGAGTTTATCCGGTTGAAGTTTCTTCACATAAACATCGCATCCCCAAACTTTAAGAAATGTCAGCTTAGGTTGTTTCCAAACCACAATTCATACGGTGTCTTTTCAACGGATTTAGATGGTGCCCGATTTAAAGTGAATGCAGCAGTTTCCAGTGCATAACCCCAAAATGACAACGACAAGTCCGTCAGAGACATCATAGATCGAACCATATATAATAAAGTACGATTATGACGTTCCGACACACCATTTCGCTGTGGTGTTCCGGCAGGTTTGAGTTGTGAAACAATTCCACACTCTTTCATGTGAGTGCTAAACTCGTAACTTAGATACTCACCTCCACGGTCGGACCGTAGAAATTTGATCTTTCTATTACGATGATTTTCCACTTCATTCTGAAATTCCTTGAACTTTTCAAAGGTTTCAGACTTGTGTTTCATCAAGTAGATATAACCGTATCTACTCAAATCATCCGTGAAAGTAACAAAATAACGATATCCACCTCGCGCCGACACACTCATTGGACCACATACATCAGAATGTATGATTTCCAATAAATCTGTCGCCCGTTCCATTGAACCGGAAAACGGCGTTCTACTCATCTTGCCCATAAGGCATGGCTCACATGTATCAAATGATTCATAATCAAGTGATTCCAAAAGTCCATCTGAATGGAGCTTCTTCATGCGTTTAACGCCAATAAGACCTAGACGGCAGTGCCACATATATGCGGATATATCATCATTAAGTTTAATCCTTTTAGCATCAACATTATGAATATGTGTAACATTATCATCGAGATCTAATAGAAATAAACCATTCATCATCGGTGCATGACCATAAAAGATTTCATTCATATAAATGGAACAACCATTGTTCTCGGATTTAAATGAATAACCACTTTGCATCAAACACGATCCAGATACAATGCTCATGCTCAGTGCAGGCACCAGATAACATTTATTCAAGTTTATAACTAATCCCGACGGCAAGTGGAGAGGCAGCGTTCCGACGGCGATCACATCAACGCTTGATCCATTGCCGACACGCATCTTGACCTCACCCCTTGCTAGCGGTCGCTTGTTCCGCAGCCCCTGATTCGAGTTACAAATATTAGCAACTGAACCGGTATCAAATACCCAGGTGCTACTGCGAGCACTAGTCAAGTACACATCAATAACATGTATATCATATATACCTTTGTTTGCCTTGCCGGCCTTCTTGTCTGCCAGATACTTGGGGCAGTTGCGCTTCTAGTGGCCAGTCCCCTTACAATAGTAGCACTCGGAATCAGACTTAGGTCCAACTCGGGGTTTCTTTTCAGGCGCGGCAACAGGCTTGCCGCCCTTACTTCCCTTCCGTTTTCCCTTCTTGTCTTTCTTGAAACCAGTGTTCCTATTGATCATCAACACTTGATGTTCCTTTTTGATCTCCACTTCTGCAGTTTTAAGCATTGACAGAAGCTCGGGGAGAGACTTCTTCATGCCTTGCATATTATAGTTCATCACGAAGCTCTTATAGCTAGGTGGCAGAGACTGCAGAACACGATGGATGCCTAAGTCAATGGGAATCGATATTCCCAAGGACACAAGCTTATCGGCGTAACCCGACATCTTGAGTACATGCTCACTAACGGAGCTGTGCTCTTCCATCATGCAGCTAAAGAACTTTTCTGAAGCATTGTAGCTCTCTACAGCAACATGTGTGTCGAAAATCATTTTCAACTCACCCATTGTATCAAAAGCATTGCCATTTTTGAAACGCTTTCGAAGTTCTGGCTCTAGCCCATACAATATGCCGCAATGAACTAAGTTGTGGTCCTCCTGACGAGTCTGATAGACATTCTTCTCCTCGTCAGGGGCATCATCTAAAGGTGGGGGGCCTAACGGCGCTTCTAGCACATATTGCTTTTGTGCAGCAGACAGGAGAATCCTCAAATTCATGGCCCATTCGGTAAAGTTGCTACCGTTCGTTGCTAGTTTCTCTTTCTCCATGAACACATTGAAATTAAAAGCAGGTGGTGCCATCTACAACAGAATTTGTAAAGTTTAGACTAAGTGTATGATAGATTGAGTTCAACTAATCTATATTACGAATGAACTCCCACTCAAAAACGACATCCCTCGTGCCTTTTTGGTGATTACATGAACCAAATCCACTACACCAAGTCCGATCATCACGTGAGTCGGTATAGCTTCAAAGGCGAGCATCAAATGGGCATCATATCAACTATATGACTCATGCTTAACCTTTCGGTCCGTGTTCCGAGGCCATGTCTGTACATGCTAGTCTCGCCAAGTTAGAACCTTAGTATTCGCGTGTGTAACTGTTTTACACCCGAAATATGGTCGTGGATCCAAGAACACCCGATCATCACGTGATGTCTTGGAGCGACGAAAACATAATCGGTGCATACTAAAGGAAGAACACATTCTTATCTTGATATTTAAATGAGGGATCATCTTATTATGCTAACAAAGCGCTAAACAAGCAATATAAGATGCTATCAAACATCATATGTTTATTAGTGAAATTATATGGTTCCCGCAGATGATCTCTATCATGTGCATCGTGGTATGATCACTATCATACCTATATGTGTAAATCCAAGGTCTATGGATTTTACACGCTATGTGTGTTGTAAGAGTATCATCTCATACTTCTACTTACAACACTACCATATCATAACACTAGCCCAGCAACAATCTAAACTAGACGCCTCTAATTTATCCATTGCAAGTTTTACGTGGCTTAGGGCTTTCGAGATAGAACCGTTCTTACCTACGAACATGAACCATAGCGAGGATAATCAAATTGTTGACAACTCGCTTGCAAAATAGATATTGACTATAGTAGGAGAGACAGACACCCGCTAGCCACTTATGCAAACTAGTTGCATGTCAAGCGTGGAACAGGTCTCATGTGCGAGGACATGTAAAGTTTGTCCAGGCCGCTTCATCCCACTATGCCACCAATATCCAAAATTACAACAAAGGAGCAACAACATGATCATCATCGCCCACATACTCATATGTGTACTACCCGTGTAAAGTATCTACGCATAGATCCGGCTCTGATACCACTGTAGGGTTCGCAGCATAGAAAACAAAAAAATTCCTACGATGTGAACTATATACCAAGATCTATCTACTAGATACAAACAACGGGCGGATGTATATCCGTAGAGAACATACCCTTGAAGACCGAAAAAGCTTAACGAGTTCAACTCGTGGTTGATGTAGACGATCTCTTGCCGATCTCAAGATCGAGAGGAAGTCCTAGCGCCGCAAATCAGCAGCGCATCCGTGCTCGCACACACGTTCGAGGCACCGAGCAACCTCCGCCTCCTCGCTCCAGCGATGCAGCGGAAGCACAACTCTTTCTTGCCGAATAGCCACCGGGAACATGTATATCGCTAGTCTGAGACCATGGGGGATAAATTCTAGAGGGGGAGAGAGATCCTTCACGAGGAGGTGTGAGAGACAAGTGAGGAGGGGGGCTCCTTTTATAGGAGGAGGGGGGAACCCCAAGGGGGTGGCCGGCGCATGGGGGCTGCCCCTTGCCCTCCCCTCTTCATGTGGGTGGAAACTCCACTCACAAATCTCCTTTAAATTCCCTCCACTCAAAAGTCCACTCAAATTCCCATTAAATTTCCACCAAATTTAATGCAAACTCTCATTAAATAAAACTCTTTTATTTTATTAAGAATTTTGTCAATTAATTTAATGACAAACATTCACAAATAACCCCTTGCTAGAATTCTATTTCACATGCATAACCACTTTATGCAATTTCACCCAAAAACCTGTTTCGGTATCTAGTGAAATAAATTCCTGCGCTTGTTCATTCTTTCGGCATGAAACATTTGCTCCAATTGGATGTAGGTGTCTCTTAAGTGTGTCACCCTATGGTTCGTGAATAATGCGGACATGATCGAGACCCCTCTCGGATCAATAATCAGAAGCGGGATCTGGAGACCCATACTGACTCCCACACATTCAACGATGACTTTCTTGTGATCGTCGGAACCTTTTACGCTAGTATTTTAATCCCTTTGTTTCACGATATATTACATGTCCGAGATTCAATCATCGGTATCTCCATACCTAGTTTGATCTCGTTACCGACATGCACTCTTTTCTCGTTCCTGTGATATAACATTCTAGTGATCAAATCACTTGCTTGCAAGCTAATCAATGTGATATCACCGAGAGGTCCCAGAGTATATCTATCTGTCATCGGGATGAACAAATTCCACTCTCGATCCATGAGCCTCAACATAACACTTTATTAGTTCTGAATCCATCTTTATAATCACCCTGTTACGGTGTGACGTTTGATGTTATCAAGAAACTCTTCCGGTGTTAGTGATTGACATGATCTCATGGTCTAAGGATTAGGATCACTTCGTAAGTTGTTATAGCAATATAAACTCAATGACTTTGATCATAATGCTATACTTCGGATGAATGTTCATCACACCATTACACTAATGTTGTGATCCCGTTATTAACAACATCCAATGTCCATGATCAGGAAACCTTGATCATCTTGTTAATCAACGAGCTAGTTTATGAGAGAGGCATAACTAGGAACTTTCTGTTTGTTTATTAAACACACATGTATTAACGTTTCCGTATTAATACAATTATAGCATGCAAAATAAACATCTATCATATACTTGGAATACACATAATAAACACTTTATTATTGCCTCTCAGGGCATATTCCCTTCATCCTCCTCTCAAAGTAGACCTCCTCGCGAAGGATCTCTCTCCCCCCTTTAGAATTTCCCCATGGTATCAGATGAGCGAGATACATGTTCCTGGTGGCTTTTTCTAGAAGGATTTGTTGCTTCGCTAGAGCGAGGGCACGGAGGTTGTCGGGGTATCCGGACGTGTGTGCGATCACGGATGCACCACTGCTTTGCAGTGCTGGACTAGATGGTGCTGGACCTGCTGGACCAGATGGACTTCTTATCGATCTTGAGATCGGCAAGCGTTCGACTACATCATCCATGAGTACAACCTCGTTAACGCTATTCGGTCTTCTAGGTATGTATTCTATGGACGTATATCCACCCATTACTTGTATCTAGTAGATAGATCTTGGTACATAGTTGTTCCCATCGTAGGAAATTTTTTGTTGTCTATGCTGCAAACCCTTCAATAACTTCCCCCCGAAACCCTAATACTCGGGGAGCGACCACAGAAAGATTCCGCCACCTCTGCGGGGCAGAAACTATAGAGAGAGAAAGAGCTCTCCGACAGACAGAATTCTGCCAGGGAAATTCCTTCCCGGAGAGGGGAGATCATCGCCATCAACACCGTCATCAAGCTAGACTTCATCCAGATCAGCATCATCATCCTCACCACCATCTCCACCAGCACCATCATTAACACTCCATACCGCTGTAACAATTGGGTTGAATCTTGCATAGTTCTTAGGGGAAACTTTCCCGGTGTTGATTACATTTGTAGTTGATGCTATTGAGTGGAAACATTGAATTATTGTCTATGTTCATATTGTTATTAATCATTATATCATCTCTGACCTTGATCCATATGATGTCTTGTGAGTAGTTCGTTTAGTTCTTGAGGACATGGGAGAAGTCATGTTGTTAGTAGTGGAATTGTGTTGAGTAATATTCAATGGTTTGATATTTAAGTTGTGGTGCTATTCTTCTAGTGGTGTCATGTGAACGTCGACTACATGATACTTCACCATTTATGGGCCTAGGGGAATGCATTGTGTATTTGGCTACTAATCATGGGGTTGCCGGAGTGACAGAAACATGAACCCCCATTAGGAAACCTTTGCACAAGGGAGTGTAGGATCTCAGAGTTTAATGTTGTGGTTAGGTTTTTATCTTAATTACTTTCTTGTAGTTGCGGATGGTTGCAAGGGGTATAATCACAAGTATGTATTAGTCCAAGTAAGGTCGGTACATTAGCATAGGTTCACCCACACAACACTTATCCAACCAAAGAAGATTAATCAACTATATAAAGCGAAAGCACTTGACAGTATTCCCATGTGTCCTCGAGAACATTTGGTCCTCATAATTAATACAACCGTCTTATCATTTGCTGAAGAAAGGATTGGGCCACTTGCTGCAATTATTATTGTTGCCTTTTATTTACTTGCACTTTATTTCTTTGTTTTATAAAAAAAAAACTAAAAATCCGTTTGCTAGGTATTTACAGTGAATTCCTGATCCAAACCACTAGTCAACACCTTCTGCTCCTCGTTGGGATCGACACTCCTATTTATCGAAAGTACTACGATACACCCCATATACTTGTGGGTCATCAGGGTGCTGAGGATCAAGAGGCTTGAGAACGTGCGCTGGGTTGAGGAGACCTCTGATATCATGATGGACGATGATGAATGGTATGTGCACATCAAGGTATGATATATTTACACTTGCATCAGTATTTGTAAAGCTCACATATGAACTACATGTCATGAACTAACTATGATTCTCATGTAGGATCAGCCATCGGAAAACGAGTTGATCAACAAGCCGAGTGACAACTATGCTCAGATAAAGATCATCTACGGTTCTCGCATTCACCATGCTCTTAGCCACCTGATGGAGCACAACGGACATGCGACCAAGTATCTTGCCATGACCCCTGAGCACAGGTTGAACTGGTTCACGGCCTTGCCAAACAAGCACTACCTCTAAGCAGCGGACTGAGTTGTTCGAGGAGGTGCTTGTAGTGATGTTGGTGATGATGGATGTGATGTGTATTTTGGAGTAACTAGGCTGATGATCTATGGTTGTGGTGACCCCTGAACTTTGGTATGTATATTTTGGGAGGTGGTATTCAGTTATAACCCCTCCGTATGTGATGAACTAGTGTTGTATCACGGGCATTTGCTTGTGGACTCGTGCTGCAGCACACACGCCATGACTGATTCTGTCGAATTAGTGTTAATATAAACTAGTAGTTCTCTGAATTGAACTTTTCTGAATTTTGTTTTCTTCCTTGATGTTGTTGGGTAAGCTCACCTCACTAGCCAGGAGGTAAGGCTAGCAGGAACAGTACAACTAGCCAAACAAGTACCAATTTGCTGAAAACCAGTAATGCATAGAAACAAACGACTGGAGCTTGGCTTCTCAACCCCTAGGGAAATATGAATACATGGAACCAAATGAATGGCCCTTTCAGCACGAGAGATTGCATTGTCACGCAGCTTCTGTGGAGATATGATCTCTAGGTGCGAGTAAAATCCACAAGCAACCAAACACACCCTATATTTTCCTCACATGCCCACACCTTCCAATCCTCCCGTTTAGGTTCCGCTAGAAAATATCCCACCTAAGGCCCCATTTAGAAACCCGGTTTTAGGACCAAAGTGACAGTAAAAACTCGAGTGTTGGAAAAATCTACCAAACTGGAAAACACATTTGGAAAGCAAGTTTTAGTCAGTTCCTAATACGTCATATTAGGGTTAACACATGGAAAATAAAAAACACCTTTGGAGGTTAGATTTATAATCTGACCAGTTATGCCGGGTTTGGGAAAATCGATCGGAACCATGCCACCATCGTCCCTACTTCCCTGAGCAAGGAGAGAAGTTGTCACTGTCGTCCCTACGTGGAGGAAGACGTCGGCGGCCGCTTCCTCTTCACATCTCCATCGGCCATCGCACAAAAAATGGTGCCTCTTACCATGGTGCTTGAGAAAGGCGCCGGTGTCCAACACTGATGCTTCTTCCTTTCTCGAACGACCATCGCCACCACCGACTACCTCTCCGGCCGCCGCCTCTAAAGACTACCTATCCGGCTAGCGCCCGAGGAATGTGAAGCTGGCCTTGCCGCTTCTGGTGCATCCATCCAGATTTCCCTTGACATTGTACATAAGCCGGCCTATGGGAAACCTTAGAGGAATGTATCATAATCTTTATAACTTGTGAAGTTGTTGCTCTTACAGTGATTTATAGTAAGGGTAGGATCTGTCCACCATTGTCAGATCTAAACCTAGGTAACTCTTGTGAATCATCGTCCCGAACATCCACCCATCTTATGCCTCCTTTTTCACTTCGCTACAAGGTACCCCTCATGGCTTACTTGTTGAAAATACCATGACAACGCCCAATGCTCAGAACACTCGCATGATTTTGGAGATGAATAAATCACGTGGATTTACATGCATGCTTAACTCAATTAATTGCATGCATTGGAGGTGGAAGAATTGTCACACATCTTGGCATGGACAGTTCAGAGGTCATACGAAGGATGCCATCATCATTCTTGAAGTCGTGTCTGATTAGGGGACATGGATTTGGCCATTCTTTTAGTATGTGATCTTGCAATGACATCAATGTGCTCCAACATGCACCACTATTTGCAAAGTTGGCCAATGGTGAATCACCACCGGTGGAGTTTCAAGATAATGGATGCACATACAACTACGACCACTACCTTAAGGGTGAGATTTATCTGAAGTGGGATACTTATGTAAAGCCAATTTCATGCCCTCAAGGTAAGAAAGAACTTCAATTTCATAATGCATGGTCCACAACTATAAAAGATGTAGAGAGGACTTTTGGATTTTGCAAGCCTAATTTGATATTATGCATGGACCGACGTGGTTTTGGGATCAAGAGATCCTTTTAGCACACAATCACAACTCGTGTGATCAAGCACAACATGATCATCGAAATGAGTGTGGTCAAGATTTGGACTACTCATTCTATGACATGTGGCGATGTGGTCCATCACACCGACAAGAGTTCGTCCACCCCACCATAGTTGTTGGTCCGCTTCGTTGTTGTTTACAGGAGGCAGACCATCCCCTTGTACCCGACAAGATCCCTCTCCCGCCAGTTGGCAAAGAAGGCGTCTCAATTCACGTTGCAGTCGGGATTCCACCGGGTCCATCTGTTGCTCCATCGTGGGCTCGAGGTAGTAGTGGTCCTTGAGGCACGGCAGGGACCAGCACGCCTCTTACCCTCATCCTTTGGTCGGGAGGGGACATTAGTAGCCTTTAGGGTAGGGGACATTAGTAGCCTTTAGGGTAGGGATCAAAGTACTCTAAAAATGATCATGAAAGAATAAGTTCTAACAATAATACAAAGTAACTATGCTGCAACATGAAAGGTTACAAACAAGGATCATCAATAACAATGTATTGAAAGACATTTGTTTGTTCCACATATAGAAAACATAGCATAGTGGCATTTAACTTGTCCCTCATGGATTAGCAATTAATGCATAGGACACCTTCAAAGTTCACAAGGGTGACTAGATACAAATAGTTTAAGAGTAAGCAATATCAACAATATGAATCAATCAATAAGTTTTGGGACAATGCACATAGAACTAAGAATGTCAACTATGCTCTCTTAATTGGTGCCTAAAGATAGAAGGTGGAGACTCAAAATAAAAGTGGAAGAAAGGCCCTTCATAAAAGGGAAGCAGGGATTTCAAGTTTCATAAAGAGCTTCCAAAAATTATGGTACTTGTTAGCTTTCAGCTCTCATTGTCCCTATCATAAGCATCTTGAAGTGATTAAGGTTGAAGTGAACAAATGGAGTATATGCTTGACAAAGTATAAGTTGGAAATCTCATGTCCCTTGAGTACGAGGGCCGCTCCTCATGCTACTCAACTTTAGTCACATGTAAGTTCTTGTCATAGTAAGTACATGTGTATCATAGAGAACCGCCAACGGGGTACCCCTTGCACATGATACAGGAGCTATCCCATAATAAAAATGACAAGGCAAGAATACAATGAGCATCTCAACAATCTTCTTATTTACCATGGGAAAATGGTGCTTTTTTCTCTCTTTCCTCTTTTCAATGTGTCTCTTTTTTATAAGAAGAAAGCTTCATAGATTGCTCACTATGGTGATGCTGCAAGTTTCCACCATGATTAGGCATGGCTTAGGCTAGTGGCCTAGGTGTTTCTCTAACACACATACATAACTCCATGGACTTACAAGCTCCCGTTTTATTTCACACTGATGACATCCGCAAACAAAAGAGCATGATATCAACTGTGTACAATGTACAAGTGCAATGTTGAAAGCGTTCCCCATGACAACATGGTTCTGCTAATTCCAATGTATAAGTGCAAGCATATACAACATAGATGACACAATGGTTCAAGTTTATTTAGGGGCAAGAAAAATAAAGTGTGCCATCAAGTTTGTGAGAGCTTTAATAACTAAGTTTCACATAACAAGTTTAATTTGGAAGATAGATAAAAACAAGAATATACTTGGAATGGTGTAACACACCATGCATAGGAATTTATAGTAGACACTTTGGAATAACTTGGTTTATTGGGAGTTGGATGCATGAGTAGAGCTTACTCATACAAGTGTAGGTTAGCAAAAGACTGGGAGCGACCAACTAAGAGAGCAATAATGGCCATAATCATGCAAAGCGACAAAACATTACTAATCAAAGCATAAAGTGGTATCACAAGTCAAAAACTAAATGATCATAGAGGCTATGGTGACTGGTTCATAGTCATAACATGGTGTAAGCATGTGCCAAGTTAACCCAAACAAAGCATCAAAGGAGAATACCGCAATACTATGCTTTTGTATGCTAAAACAACGCATGATTCTTTCAAGGCACATTAAGCAATCCTAATTGTTTGGAACGAGTCATGCTACAACAATAATCACTAAGCATAAGGTCAAAACAACATCTAGCATGACATGATAAAGTCTAAGTCACACTCAAATCAAGCTCCTCTTGTACTACTAAAGCAAGAACTTCCTACTCCTTTCCAACACCAATCAACTTATTTGAAACAACACAGCGAAAACGGGGGTCCAACCACTTTATTCAAGCAAACTAAGCAAACCCAAAAACCAAAACGAAAACTAAGACGCCCCAAGAACAACACAACTGTGCATGAAACAATAAAAACGAAGTGTCTAGAAAGACCTAAGATTTTTATTGATGAAGAAGGCGATGCCCAAGGCATCCCCAAGCTTTAACGCTTGTAACTCTTGAATATTTCTTAGGGTGACATGGGGTGGCATCCGCAAGATTGAACTTTTGTCCATTCTTCATCTCATTACACCATTATTTCCTTACACCTGAAAATTTTCCTTCATACAAAAATTCACACAATTTTCATTAGCAACATTAGTGCATCAAAAGATAATAGACCTTTGGGTTTAATTTCAAAACAGCAAAACTTTTCACTAGAGACACAAGCTACTGTATTAATTCCCTAAAAAATCTCAATTTCCCAAAAATAACCCAAAAAGGAATCAATAAGAAGCAAATGCAATTAATGCCAGAAATCTATCAAAACAGACCAGCAGGTAGAAACCGATATTTTTCGAAGACCTTCTGTTGCTCAAATCAGAAAGTGTTGAAAATTAAAGTTAGCTAACAACCTAGGGGATTTATTCAAAAAATTACATCTCAATCTGACTTACAGAGATTTTACACGAATTTTTACAGTGGAGCACAAAAATTTGTTTCGGGACCGCAACTCCCCAAATCTTACTTCCCTCTCATTAAAGGTTATTCTTGGCACAAAAATCAAATCAAAAGGATAAGGAGCGGTTATTACAGAAGTAATAACTTCCAAGACTCAAGAAAACTATTGGATTATCTCCCAAGAAGTACTTTTCTTTAACGCCTTTAAGTTAGGCACAAGAAGCAAGAATCAAGTATTTTCAAATGAAGAAGCATTGACATCAAACCTTTATTTCAAAGGAGGAGCAAAAGTCAACTTCTCACTCCTCATAGGGAAGTGTTCAATACCTTTTTTGAATGGAACTTGATATTTAATGGTGCCTTCTTTCATATTAATGATGGCACCAATAGTTCTAAGAAAAGGTCTTCCCAAAGTAATAGGACAAGAAGCATTATATTCAACATCCAAAACATAAAATTCAATAGGGACATATGCATTAATAACCATAATAAGAACATCATTAACACACCCCATGAGTTTCTTTTTAGCATTATCATCAAGTGGGATATCCAAATAGCAACCTTCCAAAGGTGGCAAATCAAGCATTTCAAAAATCTTTCTAGGCATAATAGAGTGATAGCGCTTGACGAGGTGGAAGAGGTTGAAGTAGATTCCCCAGTAACGGCACCACAAAGCTTGATGGCGCTTGGTGTTTGACGTGGAAGCACTTCGTTGGAAACCCCAAGAGCAAGGTGTGAAGCAGCAAGCAGCAAGTCTTCCCTCAGTAGAGACCGAGGTTATCAAACCATAAGGAGGAAGGAAACGCCACACAGGTGTTGCAAACAACGTGGAGACCTGCACAACACAAACTCAAGACTTTGCCCCAACGAATCAGTGAGGTTGTCAAGCTCACCGGTTTGCTGTAGCAAAGGATTAAACGTATGGTGTGGAAGCTAATGGTTTGCAGCAAGTAAACAAGTAACAGTGGAAGATGTATTAATGGTAATGATTGGACCGGGGTCCATAGTTCACTAGAGGTGCTCTCCCTAGATAAAAAACATGGCATGAAGGGTAAACAAATTACAGCGAGGCAATTGACAGGAACTAAGCAAGGCATAACAATGCAATTACTATCCAGAAAGATCCTATGAAGTTGATTGGGCAATACAACAATATACATAGACCGTAATCGAACTACATCTATGACTAGAAGTACACCTTCAGTTTATCATCTGAACCCCCTCCAGTATTAAGTTGCAAGCAACAGACAACTGCTTTAAGCAAAGTGTGTAAGGTAAATAGTCCACATGTTCCATGAACAAGAGACCGTTGTTTTCTCCCTAGTAGCAACAACACATCTACAACTGAAGAGATTATTGTCACTTCCCTTAGAAACTAGAGGCATGAAACCACTATCGAGCATAAATACCCCCACTTGGAGTCACTGACAACTACTTGGCCAAGATTGCTACTAACAACGGAGAGCATGCAAGATCACAAACAACACAGACATGATAGAATCATAAAGACAAAACCATTAATCAAACCAACATAATAATCTCAATATCCATCGGATCCCCGCAACCACAACATGCATGATTACAAATAGATTAGATCTTGATCATGAACGGAGCTCACAAGATCTATACATGAAAGCACAAAGGAGGAGATACAACCATCTAGATACTACATGGACCCATAGTCCAAGGTGGAACTACTCACAAATCATACCGGAGAGAAGGCCTCTGGGATGATCTCCCCTCCGGCAGGGTGCCGGGAAGAGCTTCAGATCCCCCCGATCTAGGGACGATGGTGGCGGCAGCTATAGACGGTTTCGTGGATTTCTGATCGGGTAATGAGAGTTTCCGTATCGAGGGTTTATTATAGGCGAAGGGGGAGACTGAGGTGGCCGCAAGGGTGGGCAAACCCTACCCAGGCGCGGGCTAGGTCCCACCCGCGCCTAGCGTGGGTCTGCCCCCCTGGCCGGCCTCCTCGTTTCTCCTCCGGACTTCTTGTTCCCCATGGAAAGTTATTGACTTTGTCCTTCATCCCGTCCAATTCCGAGAATATTTCTTCACTAACTTTTCTGAAAAGCAAAGACAACAGAAAACAGGCATCTGGCACTATTGCAACTTGTTAATAGGTTAGTACTAGAAAACATGTAAAAATCACCTCAAAGTGTAGACAAGTAAAGCAAAGTAGATACTAAACAAGCATGGAGCATGAAAAATTATAGATATGTTTCCAATGTATCACCATCCCCAAGCTTAAATCCTGCCCGTCCTCGAGTAGGTAAGTGATAAAGGAATAATTTTTGAGGTGACAGGCACGCTCACAATAAAGATCCAACCATTTGCAAGCATTGAAAGCTAGGATCAAAGAACTCTAACATGTTCATGAAAGATGGAGTTCGAACAATAGGACATAGTAAGTATGCATGCAACATGACAAGCTACAAACAAAGATCATGAATAATATGCATTGAAAAACATTTGTTTGTTTCACATGCAGAAAACATAGCATAGTGGAAATCAGCTTGTCCCTCATAGAGTAGCAATATATATGCATAGGACACCTGCAAAGTTCAAAAGGGTGAATGGAAACAAATAGCACAGGAGCAAGTAATAACACAATATGCATCAATTAGTAAGCTTTGGAACATTGCACACAAAATGACAACTATGCTCTCTTAATGGTGCCTAAAGGTAGAAGGTGGAGACTCAATAGTGGTGGAAGAAAGGCCTTTTTGTAAAGGAAGCAGGGATTATAAGTTTCAAAAAGAGCTTCCAAAAATTATGGTACTAGTTAGCTTTCAGCCCTCATTGCCCCTATCATAAGCATCTTGAAGTGGTTAAGGTTACAGTGGCAAAGCTGGAGTATATGCTTGACAAAGTATAAGTTGGCAATCTCAAGTCCCTTAACTACGAGGGCTACACCTCATGGATACTCAACTTAGGGTCTAGGTAAGTTCTTGTCACTCTAAGTATTTGGATATCATTGAGAACCGCCAACGGGGTACCCCTTGCACATGGCACATGAGCTTTCCCATAATCAAAATGACAAGGCAAGCAGACAATGAGCATCTCAACAATTCTTCTTAGGTACCATTGGAATATGGTGCTTTTTTCTCTCTTTCCTCCTTTCTCAATGTGTCTTTTTCTAATAAGAAGAATGCTTCATAGATGTAACTATGGTGATGCTGCAAGTTTCCACCATGATTAAGCATGGTTTAGGCTAGCGACCTAGGCATTTCTCTAACACAGAATACAAACTCCATGAACTTACAAGTTCCCACTTCATTTCACACCAGAAACATCCATAGACAAAAGAGCATGATATCAACGGAGTATAAAAAGTACAAGTGCAATGTTGAAAATGTTCCCCGTGACAGCACGGTTCTGCTAATCCCAACTTATAAGTGCAAGCATATACAACAAAGTTGCCTCAATGGTTCGATTTATTAGGGCCAAAGAATAAAATGTACCATCAAGTTCGTGAGGGCTTTAATCACTAAGTTTTCACATAACAAAATAGTTTTTAATTGGAAGATAGTTGAAAACAAGAATGTACTTGGAATGGTGTAACACACCATGCATAGAAGTTTATAGTGGACACTTTGGAATAACTTGGTTTCTTGGGAGTTGGAAGGATGAGTAGAACTTACTCATACAAGTGGAGGCTAGCAAAAGACTAGGAGCAACCAACTAAGAGAGCAATAATGGCCATAATTATGTAATGAAACAAAGTAAACTAATCAAAGCAAAAGGTGGCACTACAAGTCAAGGACTAAATGATCATAGAGGCTAATGGTGACTTGTCATAGTCATAACATAGTGTAAGCATTCTCTCAAAAAAAACATAGTGTAAGCATGTGCCAAGTCAACCCAAGCAAAACATCAAAGGAGAATACCACAATACTATGCTTTTGCATGCTAAAACAATGCATAATTTCTTCAAGGCACACTAAGCAATCCCAATTGTTTGGAACAAGACATGCTACATAATAACCACTAAGCATAATGCTAAAACAATACCTAGCATTTCATGCTAAAGTCTAAGTCACAGTCAATGCAAGCTCCTCTTGCACTTCAAGCAAGAACTTACTACTCCCTTCCAAACACCAAGCGAACTTATTTGCAAAACAACACAGCGAGAACGGGGGTCCAAACTACTAAAGCAAACGAAACAAACTAAGCAAATCAAACGAAAACTAAGACGCTCCAAGAGCAACACAACTGTGCATGAAACAATAAAAGTGAAGTGTCTAGACAGACCTAAGCTTTTTATTGATGAAGAAGGGGATGCCTTGGGCATCCCCAAGCTTTGACGCTTGTACTTATTGGATATTTCTTGGGGTGACACCATGGTGGCATCCCCAAGCTTGAGCTTTTGTCCATTATTCATCTCATTGCATCATTCTCTCTCTACACCTGAAATTTTTCCTTCATACAAAACTTCACACAATCTTCATTAGCAACATTAGCATATTCAAAAGATATTAGACCACTGGCAAAGCTTTGGAACAGCAAGGCTTTTCACTAAAAACACAAGCTACTGAAGTAACTCCTTCAAAGAAACTCAATTTACCTGAAGAGAGCCCAAAAAGGAATCAATAAGAAGCAAATGCAAATAATGGCAGAAATCTGTCAAAATAAACCAGTAGGTAAAAACAAATTTTTTAAAATATATTCTGTTGCTCAAATCAAAAAGTGTTGAACTAACGAAAGTTAGCCAACATACTGGGTGATTTATTCGTACATTTTGAGCTCAATCCGATTTAGAGAGCCTCCTCACGAATTGTTTTGGTGGAGGACAGAAATCTGTTTCGGGACAGCAACTCCCCAAATCTTAGTTCCCTCTCATTAGAGGTCATTCTTGGCAAAAAAGCAAACAAAAAGGATAAGGAGAGGTCATTACAGTAGTAATAACTTCCAAGACTCAAGGAAACTCTTGGGTTATCTTCCAATACGTACTTTTCTTTAACGCCTTTAAGTTAGGCACAAGAAGCAAGAGGAATCAAGTATTTTCAAATGAAGAAGCATTAACATTCATACTTGCAAATTCTTCAACTATGAAAGGTATATCATCCAAATGGGTTTTGGAGGATCCTTTCTCATCTCTCTTTGGTCTACTACCTTCATCAAAAATATTTTCAGGGGCAATCCAATCAAAGTTATTTTCAAAGGCTTCATGCATTCCAACAAGCTTATAGGGTATGGATTGAATTCCTCTCTAGGCTTTTTATCAGAAATACCCACAACATCTACACTTAAACCTAGAATATTGAAACGTTCAAAAACCTTTTTGGCCTCCCTAGCAACATCATGGAATTCTTTTGATAATGTTTCAAGGATGAATTCCCTTTTTCAACATTCTTCTCTTCTTTTAGTTTTAGGAATAAGAATTGTATGAAGGGGTTAAGGCTAACAAACCTAGCCTCCAACATATGAACTAAAGAAGCTGCAGCAATTTCATAATTAGGAGCAACCTCTGCTATAGATTTATCCTCAATATCCTCATGCTTGCTAACATAGTTAAAGAATTCTTCAATATTGCCTTTCCCAATTATGGAGCCACTACCTATTGCAAGGTCTTTCTGGGTGAACTTGGGGAGCAACATGGTGAGCTAGAACAGGGTGGCAACTAGAGCAGGAACTATTTTTTTTGTGTTTTTGAATAAAGAAAGCAAACCAAGCTAGACTATTTTTTTGGTTTTTTTTTGGAAAGAGGCAAACAAAACCAAGCAAAAGAAACAAAACAAACTAAAAACAAAGTAAAGAGAAAAGAAGTGAAGGACTCCCCTAGTGAAGACGTCCTTAGCCTCCCCGACAATGGCGCCAGAAAACTTGTTGATAGCGCTTGACGAGGTGGAAGAGGTTGAAGTAGATTCCCCAGTAACGGCACCAGAAAGCTTGATGGCGCCTGGTGTTTGACGTGGAAGCGCTTCGTTGGAAACCCCAAGAGCAATGTGTGAAGCAGCAAGCAACAAGTATTCCCTCAGTAGAGACCGAGGTTATCAAACCAGAAGGAGGAAGGAAACGTCACACAGGTGTTGCAAACAACGTGGAGACCTGCACAACACAAACTCAACACTTTGCCCGAACGAATCAGTGAGGTTGTCAAGCTCACTGGTTTGCTGTAACAAAGGATTAAACGTATGATGTGGAAGGTAATGGTTTGTAGCAAGTAAAAAAGTAACAGTGGAAGATGTATCAATGGTAATGATTGGACTGGGGTCCATAGTTCACTAGAGGTGCTCTCCTTAGATAAACAACATGGCATGAAGGGTAAACAAATTACAGCGAGGCAATTGACAGGAACTGAGCAAGGCATAACAATGCAATTACTAGCCAGAAAGATCCTATGAAGTTGATTGGGCAATACAACAATATACATATACCGTAATCCAACTACATCTATGACTAGAAGTCCACCTTCAGGTTATCATTCGAACCCCCTCCAGTATTAAGTTGCAAGCAACACACAACTGCTTTAAGCAAAGTGTGTAAGGTAAACAGTCCACATGTTCCATGAACAAGAGACCGTTGTTTTCTCCCTAGTAGCAACAACACATCTACAACCAAATAGATTATTGTCACTTCCTTTGGAAACTAGAGGCATGAACCCACTATCGAGCATAAATACTCCCTCTTGGAGTCACTAGCAACTACTTGGCCAAGATAACCACTAGCAACGGAAAGCATGCAAGATCACAAACAACATAGACATGATAGAATCATAAAGATAGAACCATTAATCAAACTAACATAATAATCTCAATATCCATCGGATCTCCGCAAACACAACATGCATGATTACAAATAGATTAGATCTTGATCATGAACGGAGCTCACAAGATCTATACATGAAAGCATAAAGGAGGAGATACAACCATCTAGCTACGACATGGACCCATAGTTCAAGGTGGAACTACTCACAAATCATATTGGAGAGAATGCCTCCGGGATGATCTCCCCTCCGGCAGGGTGCCGGGAAGAGCTTCAAATCCCCCCGATCTAGGGACGATGGTGGCGGCGGCTACTGACGGTTTCATGGATTTCTGATCGGGTACTGAAAGTTTCTGTATCGGGGGCTTATTATAGGCGAAGGGGGAGACCGAGGCGGCCGCCAGGACGGGCAAACCCTACCCAGGCGCGGGGTTGGGCCCACCCACGCCTAGGGTGGTTCTGGCCCCCCCTGGCTGGCCTCCTCATCTCTCCTCCGGACTTCTTGTTCCCCACGAAAAGTTATTGACTTTGTCCTTCGTCCTGTCCAATTCCGAGAATATTTCTTTACTAACTTTGCTGAAACCAAAAACAACAGAAAACAGGCATCTGGCACTGTTGCAACTTGTTAATAGGTTAGTACTAGAAAACATGTAAAAAGCACCTCAAAGTGTAGACAAGTAAAGCAAAGTAGATACTAAACAAGCATGGAGCATCAAAAATTATAGATACGTTTCCAACGTATCATAGAGACACTAGAACCAAGGTCACATGAAGCTTTGAGATCAAAGTCATTCACTTGCATATTAATGATGGGTTCCCAGCTATCTTATACTTTCCTAGGAATAGAGGCTTCGTTTTTCAAATTTTCTTCCTTAATTTTAATGAGAGCATTCGTATTGTGTTTGGTGAAAGCCACATTCATATCACTAGCATTAGGACTTCTAGCAAGATTTTGTAGGAACATAATCACTTCAGATATATTGCAACCATCAAGATCAAAATCAAACTTAGCATCACTGGTAGTAGACTCATTGGGTTTAGGCATTGTGGTAGGAGGAATAGGGACTTCCTGTGGCTTGGTGGCATCCATATTGGTGGTGGTGATAGTGCAAATGCTATTGTTTCTAGCAATTTCAGCTTCTCTTTCCCATTTAGCATGTAGTTTAGCTAACAGTCTAACATTTTCATTAATAGTAACTTGTATGGCATGAGTAGCAGCAAAGGTACTTTCCAAGGTTTCAGGTTTAGCAGCCATTTTATTAATCAAAGAGGACTGTGCTTGAGACAAAGAGGAAATATTTTTCTCAACATTCCAAAGCTTTTCCTCCACAGTCTTGTTGAAAGTGGTTTGTTTACTAATAAAGTCTTTAAGCATGACTTCAAGTTCAGAAGGATAACTTCTAGTATTGTTGTAGGAGTTTCCATAGGTATTGGCATTAACAAGCATATCCATGATAACATCAATTTTATCACTCAAAGAGGAGGTTTCTTCAACAAAATTTACCTTCTTACCATGTGGAGCTCTCTCAATGTGCCATTCGGAATAATTAACCATCATATTATGAAGGGGCTTTGTTGCAGCACCCAAGGCAATGGTCATAAAGGTACCTCCAGTAGCTGAATCCAACAGGTTTCTTGAAGAAAAGTCGAGTCCTGCATAAAAAGTTTGGATAATCATCCAAGCAGTCAGTCCATGAGTGGGACAATTCTTTACCAAAGATTTCATTCTTTCCCAAGCTTGAGCACCATGTTCGTTATCAAGTTGTTTAAATTTCATTATATCACTTCTCATAGATATAATTGTCGTGGTGGTGTCACGGCATATGCCATGGGTAGGCTAAAGTTGGGGCCGATGGATGTGGAGGAATCCGGGGAGGGATGATGTAGTGAAGACCGCACTCGTATGAACAAAGAGAAATACAATGTATATTGGATTGAAACTCTCAAGTGGAGGTAACACCCCATTCTATACATCTAATCTCTTATAATATTGCCATACTTGTGGCTACAATCATGCTCCTTGAGCTGTATCCCCTATGCTTCTATATAATCTCTCTGTGATAGTGGAGGAAGAGGAAGAAGGAGATCTCCTAGTGAGCAGAGAGGGGAGGAGCCCTTCGGGGCCTCTCCTCTGAACGATCCCCCTGGTGCTCCTTATAAAGGGAAGCCCAGGGGACAAATCTTGTTCCCCACGATTGGTATCTAGGCAGCATATTCCCAGCATCTTCTTAGATGCTCAGCATATGCCTTGGCATCTTTGGAGATGCCATGGCATATTCCCTAGCATATTCTTGATGCCAAGGGCATATTCCTTATGCCATGTGCCAGTCTGAGCCCTGGGCGTCCTAAGACTGGCACGGGACTTGTTGATCTTGTCTTGCCTTGATGGGGAGTCGTCGTGGATGTTGCGAAGGCTTCTGGAGATAAATAATGGGGTGCTTAGGTCTTCATATCTCGTCCCAAACGCCCTTGAGGGAGTAGTGACCCGGCCTGGTCAAAGGCTGATTCGGCCTGGGTGGAAAACAGCCCAGCCGGCTAAGTGCTTGGCCTAGCCGAGCTATGGTGCAACTCGGCCCAGGCTGCTGGCTGCTCCCTTGGGCTGTCTGGGGCCCCGCGGTGGGCTGAGTCAACCCAGCCGGGTGATGTAGGCTTGGTGCATGGCGAGCTCGGCCCGGAGCAGACGGAAGCCCGTGGTGGGCCAACCGGGCGAAGGATATGCTGGCCCACTCGGGGGAGGCGGGGTGATGCGATGAGGTCCCGCGGTGGGCCGGATCACTTCGTTGCCGGCCCACCCGGGGGAAGCGGCGATGCTGTCGATGTTGTACGTCGCTCGGCGGGAGCAGGCGGGGGGAGTCCCTGGCGGGGTGAGCTGGTGGCGATGACCATTGGTGGGCCGAGCTAAGTGAGATTCGGCGGTGGAATCGAAGTGGCTTGGTGGAGCTCGGTAGGTGGGCCAGCTGGGGGGTAATCTGGCCTACCTGGGTTGTTTTCCTTTCCTTATATTTAATTCGGCCTTGGGGAGTGGGGACTGGGCCGAGATTCCTCTTACTCGGCCCAGTTGTTCTTTCCTGTCTTTTTCCTTTTCTATTTGACTTGATATTCTCTTATCAAATATACTCTCATTTATTCTTGTATCTTATTGGCTTATTTATATACCAACTCTGGGGTACTTGGGGTTATATCCCCGACATTAGTCCCCGAGTCTATGTGGGACTTGTAGAGTCGTGCATAGACTTTAATTTTAAGTATTCCCAGAGTTGTTTTTCGACTTTTCGTACCTTATCCTTCTATGTTTTATTAATCCTTTTGGGTAAATTTCTTAACTCCTAGCCTTCTTGGGCATTGCTTATAACCCTTTTGGGCAAGTTCTTGGACCTCTGGCCTTCTTGGGCACTGGTCATAACCCCTTTGGGTAAGTTTTTGGACTTCGGGCCTTCTTGGGCGCTGGTCATAACCCTTTTGGGTAAGTTTTTGGACTTCTCGCCTTTTTGGGCACTGGTCATAACCCCTTTGGGTAAGTTTTTAGACTTCTGGCCTTCTTGGGCACTGGTTATAACCCCTTTGGGTAAGTTTTTGGACTTCTGGCCTTCTTGGGCACTGGTCATAACCCCTTTGGGTAAGTTTTTGGACTTCTGGCCTTCTTGGGCACTGGTCATAACCCCTTTGGGTAAGTTTTTGGACTTCTGGACTTCTTGGGCACTGGTCATAACCCCTTTGGGTAAGTTTTTGGACTTCTGGCCTTCTTGGGCACTGGTCATAACCCCTTTGGGTAAGTTTTTGGACTTCTGGCCTTCTTGGGCACTAGTCATAACCCCTTTGGGTAAGTTTTTGGACTTCTGGCCTTCTTGGGCACTGGTCATAACCCCTTTGGGTAAGTTTTTGGACTTCTGGCCTTCTTGGGCACTGGTCATAACCCCTTTGGGTAAGTTTTTGGACTTCTGGCCTTCTTGGGCACTGGTCATAACCCCTTTGGGTAAGTTTTTGGACTTCTGGCCTTCTTGGGCACTGGTCATAACCCCTTTGGGTAAGTTTTTGGACTTCTGGCCTTCTTGGGCACTGGTCATAACCCCTTTGGGTAAGTCATGAGTTCTGGCCTTATTGGGCACTGCTCTTTTAATCTCTTTGGGTAAGTTATGAGTTCTGGCCTTATTGGGCACTGCTCTTTTAACCTCTTTGGGTAAGTTGTGAGTTCTGGCCTTATTGGGCACTGCTCTTTTAACCTCTTTGGGTAAGTCATGAGTACTGGCCTTATTGGGCACTGCTCTTTTAATCTCTTTGGGTAATTTATGAGTTCTGGCCTTATTGGGCACTGCTCTTTTAACCTCTTTGGGTAAGTTGTGAGTTCTGGCCTTATTGGGCACTGCTCTTTTAACCTCTTTGGGTAAGTCATGAGTACTGGCCTTATTGGGCACTGCTCTTTTAACCTCTTTGGGTAAGTTATGAGTACTGACCTTATTGGGCACTGCTCTTTTAACCTCTTTGGGTAAGTTATGATCCGAGTCATCTGTTTCCAAACCCAAGTTATTTTACTCAAAATTGACTTGCGTCTTAAGTCTGAGTCCTCTGACTTAAATACGAGTTATATGACTCAAATCCGAGTCATCTGATTCCAAATCCGAGTTACTTTACTCAAAATTGACTTATGTCTTAAGTCTGAGTCATCTGACTCAAATCCGAGTTATATGACTCAAGTCTGAGTTGTCTCATTCTAAATCCGAGTTACTTTACTCAATTTTGACTTAAATCTCAAGTCTGAGTCCTCTGACTCAAATCCAAGGTATCTGACTCAAATCCGAGTTATCTCATTCCAAATCCGAGTTACTTTACTCAATTTTGACTTACATCTCAAGTCTGAGTCCTATGACTCAAATCCGAGGTATATGACACAAATCCGAGTTATCTCATTCCAAATCCGAGTTACTTTACTCAATTTTGACTTACATCTCAAATCTGAGTCATCTGACTCAAATCCGAGGTATATGACTCAAATCCGAGTTATCTCATTCTAAATCCGAGTTACTTTACTCAATTTTGACTTACATCTCAAGTCTGAGTCCCATGACTCAAATCCGAGGTATATGACTCAAATCTGAGTTATCTCATTCCAAATCCGAGTTACTTTACTCAATTTTGACTTACATCTCAAATCTGAGTCATCTGACTCAAATCCGAGGTATACGACTCAAATCCGAGTTATCTCATTCCAAATTCGAGTTACTTTACACGATTTTGACCTACATCTCAAATCTGAGTCATCTGACTCAAATCCGAGGTATATGGCTCAAATCTGAATCATCTGTTTGCCACGATATAACTTGATTTGGCGCGATGACGTTAATTTTCCTTTGATATGGATCCGAGATAAAGTTTTGGGATATGATAATAGGGTTAACCGCTGAGAGATCTGATTCGAGATGTAGATATGAGATATAGATTCGATATATGATAAGCTGGCCAATTGTCATCCGAGATATGGGATAACCTGGCAAGTAGGTGAAATATCAATCCGAGTCATAACATAACCTGGCAATCTGGCGAACTGAATAAAGCTTCGGCCCGAATCAGAGATATGATTAGTACGCCGAGTCTGAATACAAATCTGAATTATAATATACCCTGGCAAGCTGAATCAAATGTTAGTCCAAATCAAAGACAATCTACTGAGCTGAGTTAAAGGTTAATCCGAAGCATAAATAAATTGACTCAATTTATATCCGAATCATCAATAAGCTGGCCGGTAAGCTGAGTTAAAGGATAATCCAAAGCATAAATAAACTGACTCAAATTATATCTGAATCATCAATAAGCTGGCTGACGTGCTGAGTTAAAGGTTAATCCAAAGCATACATGAACTGACTCAAATTCTATCTGAATCATCAATAAGATGATTCAACTTCTATCCGAGTTATAAATAAGCTGGCTCAAATAAAGATCTAAATCAACATAATGTTCTCTTAATCCAAAGGTGACTCTACGGATAAGTTGACTAGTCCCCGGGTTAAGTCATTTTCTCCCCGGGGTGAAGGATTGAGTGTAGGTGGCTGAGTTATCTGGCACTTACAGTATACTTGGAGAAGTGTTTGAGTTAGTCTTGCTAGGTCATACCTGCCCTGCTGAGTTGCCTGGTACTTACAGTAAGCTTGGAGTAGTGCTTGAGTCCTTCTTGCTGAGTCTTACCTGCTTTGATGAGTTAGACTTGGAGAGCCTCTGCGCTTACCTCTTTGTTCTCTGTTGGCTTGGTGAAGCTGAATGAGCCCTATGAGGAAGAAGTTGATGAAGATGTTCCCGTCCGGATGGAAACCCAACCAACGCCACTAGAAGGCCCCATGGTGGGCGCCAAATGTCGTGGTGGTGTCAGGGCATATGCCATGGGTAGGCTAAAGTTGGGGCCGATGGACGTGGAGGAATCCGGGGAGGGATGATGCAGTGAAGACCGCACTCGTATGAACAAAGAGAAATATAATGTATATTGGATTGAAACTCTCAAGTGGAGGTAACACCCCATTCTATACATCTAATCTCTTATAATCTTGCCATACTTGTGGCTACAATCATGCTCCTTGAGCTGTATCCCCTATGCTTCTATCTAATCTCTCTGTGATAGTGGAGGAAGAGGAAGAAGGAGATCTCCTAGTGAGCATAGAGGGTAGGAGCCCTTCGGGGCCTCTCCTCTGAACGATCCCCCTGGTGCTCCTTATAAAGGGGAGCCCAGGGGACAAATCTTGTTCCCCACGATTGGTATCTAGGCAGCATATTCCTAGCATCTTCTTAGATGATCAGCATATGCCTTGGAATCTTTGGAGATGCCATGGCATATTCCCTAGCATATTCTTGATGCCAAGGGCATATTCCTTATGCCATGTGCCAGTCTGAGCCCTGGGCGTCCTAAGACTGGCACGGGACTTGTTGATCTTGTCTTGGCTTGATGGGGAGTCGTCGTGGATGTTGCGAAGGCATCTAGAGATGAATAATGGGGTGCTTAGGTCTTCATATCTCGGCCCAAACGCCCTTGAGGGAGTAGTGACCCGGCCTGGTCAAAGGCTGATTCGGCCTGGGTGGAAAACAGCCCAGTCGGCTAAGTGCTTGGCCCAGCCGAGCTACGGTGCAACTCGGCCCAGGCTGTTGGCTGCTCCATTGGGCTTTCTGGGGCCCCGCGGTGGGCTGAGTCAACCCAGCCGGGTGATGTCGGCTTGGTGCATGGCGAGCTCGGCCCGGAGCAGACGGAAGCCCGTGGTGGGCCAACCGGGCGAAGGAGATGCTGGCCCACTCGGGGGAGGCGGGGTGATGCGACGAGGTCCCTCGGTGGGCCGGATCACTCCGTTGTCGGCCCACCCCGGGGAAGCGGCGATGCTGTCGATGCTGGACGTCACTCGGCGGGAGCAGGCGGGGGGGAGTCCCTGGCGGCGTGAGCTGGTGGAGATGACCATTGGTGGGCCGAGCTAAGTGAGATTCGGTGGTGGAATCAAAGTGGCTTGGTGGAGCTCGGTAGGTGGGCCGGCTGGGGGTAATCCGGCCTACCTGGGTTGTTTTCCTTTCCTTATATTTAATTCGGCCTTGGGGAGTGGGGACTGGGCCGAGATTCCTCTTACTCGGCCCAGTTGTTCTTTCCTATCTTTTTCCTTTTCTATTTGACTTGATATTCTCTTATCAAATATACTCTCATTTATTCTTGTCTCTTATTGGCTTATTTATATACCAACTCTGGGGTACCTGGGGTTATATCCCCGACAATAATCTTAGCAAGAGGATAGTATTTTCCAATAAAAGCATCTTTGCACTTAATCCAAGAATCAATACTATTTCTGGGCAAGGATAGCAACCATTATTTAGCTTTTCCTCTCAAGGAGAAAGGAAGCAACTTGATCTTACTAATATCTCCATATACATCCTTATATTTTTGAATCTCACAAAGTTCAACAAAGTTATTGAGGTGGGCAGTAGCATCATCAGAACTAGCACCAGAAAATTGCTCTTTCATCACAAGATTCAACAAAGCAGGCTTAATTTCATAAAAGGTAGCATATGGAGAAGGTGGAGCAATAGGTGTACTCAGGAAATCGTTGTTGTTTGTGCTAGTGAAGTCATACAACTTGTTGTACTCAATAGAGTTCATTTTTGCAAAAGTGGAGCAAACCAACAGCAACATCAACTAGAGTAGGAACTATTTTTTTGTGTTTTTGATAAAAGAAAGCAAACAAAACGAAACTAATTTTTTTTGGAGTTTTTGATAAAAAAGAGGCAAAAAAGGCAAAAGAAACTAAGCAAAACAAAAACAAAGTAAAGAGAAAGTTTGTGAAGAACTCCCCTTGTGAAGCCGTCCTTAGCCTGCCCGGCAATGGCGCCAGAAATAGCTTGATGATGTGTAGCTCAGATCATGATGTATACACACTTCTATTCTTGTAGACAGTTGTTGGGCCTCCAAGTGCAGAGGTTTGAAGAACAACAGCAAGTTTCTCTTAAGTGGATTACCCAAGGTTTATCAAACTCAGGGAGGAAGTGGTTAAAGGTATTCCTCTCAAGCAACCCTACAATCAAGATACAAGAAGTCTCTTGTGTCCCCAATACACCCAATACACTTGTCAGGTGTATAGGTGCGCTAGTTCGGTGAAGATATAGTGAAATACAAGTAGTATGGATGATTATAAGTGGTAACGGTGCCAGAAAAGTGCTTATGACGGGGAGGAAAAGACTAAAGGCAAATAGAAGGAAGCAAGCAAACATGTAACAGATCTAGATGCAAACGGTGTTTCAATGTTTAGAAACAAGGCCTACGGATCATACTTTCACTAGTGAACACTCTCATATAAATATCTTCTCTTCATGATACTACTCCGAACTACTCTCCGGTTGGACACTCTAATCCATGGTAGGGCTACAAAAGCACACCTCAAAGTCCGCCTTCCCCATCTAGATAGCCCCACACTGTCACCTTGAGCGCTAGATGGTTCCAACAAACAACACAATTTCATAAAGACATCCAACTCAAAATATACTCATGATAAGTATTTATGAACTCTAGCCTAAGTGCCACCGTGGCGTGCATGTTGTCCCTTTCACACACATGGGGAGAGCAGAGATCTATTGAAGCACTTGAGTATTTATGTAGATTCTAGCCTAAGTGCCACCACGGTATGCACGCTATCACTTTCACACACGTGGGGAGAGCCATAGATCTATTAAAGCACTTGAGTAACAGAGTAGATCTACTTGATTACAAAGCTCATGATCACAATATGATCATGCATAGAAAGAGAGATGAACACATAGCTACCGGTAGAGCCCTTAGCCTCGAGGAAGAACTACTCCCTCCACATCATGGGAATCAGGAATGGTGATGGATATGGTGGTGGAGATCGAAGGAGATGGCTCCGGGGGCACTTCCTCGTCCTGGCAGGGTGCCAGAACAGAGACTTTTTGCGGTGACCAAATATCACATCCCTCAGAGTGGTACAACAGAAACATTGCGGGTCCATATTACAAACATACATACATTATCATTATTACAATACCAAAAGTTCAGGACTTCAAAATATTCAACTTACAAACCAAATATAAAGTATTTCAGTGAAAGTTTTAAAAGTACAACTTCATCTCCGAATTGATCTCAGCAACTTATTCCTATATAAGGTCCATGTTGCTCGACTCAATTGGTTAATTATACTAAGGTAATTATTCTGACTCATGGTGCTCTCCTCTATAGACGACGTCATAGTCCACCCCTTCTACAACACCGTACAGATCGGGTTCTTCATAGAAGACCTCCTCTTGGCTTTCCGCTGCATACATTGGGGTATCTTCTGGATCCTCAGAGTCTAAGCAGTGGATCAAAGGAAAAGGTGAGTAACAGTGTTATCCAGCAAGTTCATTATATGCAAGGTGGGAAGTTTGATGCTCTATCTACCACCTCGGACTATAAGTCCTTGGTACTATGCAGTTTTCGTAAATCTTTCTTCAAGGATTGATTTTATTGTTTAAAAATTGTGCCCATCAGTCTTCACAGGTTTACCAGAACTTTCATGGAGTTCCTTTCCTGACGCGTTCGTAGCTCCTTCCCGGAACAGGGAGTAATAAGTTACAATTTTACACTCTAAAGAGGTGCGTTACTTTACCCATGAGAGATCAACTCCTTGTTGCACAATCGAGCGTACTTTCCCGTCCACAATTCCATGATGTGGGGCCCAGTAGGTGATCCAAGATAATCACTGCCCTTTTTCGCAACCCCATATGTCCGCACGATCCTTCGGGGTTGGCACACCTCCGTTAATCCCCCTTTCGGGCAGGCTACACCCCTGATGAGTTCCCGAAGACTCTATGAGGTGGTGATGCCCCTCGCAAGTACCATATAGGTCCAGCTATACCTCCGACAGCCACTCATAGACAATCTAGACACCAAAAACGTGGGGCCTAATGGTGCCCACCCATATGTTGGATCCACACAAGGAATCACAACGTCACGTTAAGGTCACATTGCCTCCATTTGACTTCTCCGTCTCATTCCAAATCTCATGGTTAACGTGTTATATACGGCGCTAGAATCACTGATGTCATGGGTTGTTAAATTCCTAGGTAATTATCATTGTAGCAAGTAGAAACCTAAGTTCTATTGCTCCACTATATCATCACTTAGGATGATATCAACAATTTATTTATTTGAGAAAATAATATTTTCTTTTCTTGAAACATAGATGATAACACACAATTTATAAATACTTTGGTAACGACTCTTCAAAGGACATGAGCAAGTGATGAACTTTCCTTGTGATTGCAAGGTAGTGAAGTCGAATGCTTGCACTGGACCTTGAGCTTCTATGTCTACAAAACATCATTATTGCCCGGTAAGGACAATATTTAAAGAAGCAAAATGAATATGCATAGTAATGTAATGCATTATTTATTATTTATCTTCTTTGTGTGTTTTACCCAATATTTTAGTTTCTGGAATTTCTTTATGTAATAAAGGAATTCATTTAAGGAATAACCTTTAATATTTTATAAATATTACATTCACTATTTTTATAATGTAATATATTATTAATAGAGTTCAAAACTAATTTTTATTTAATTTTAACTCCTATGATTATTTTCTTAATATTCTTTCAAGAATAAGTATTTTACTTTTAGAAGATTTTATTTCGATATCTTAAATATCCTTTTTGTATTTTTCTAAAATACTATAATAATTAAGGATGATAAAAGTTATTTTTATTTATTTTTAGGTATTTTATTGATTTTTATAAAATTCCATAAGGAATATATATTATAAAAATCTTTAACCTAAATTAGAAATAGACTTCTTAATTTAATAAAGTAGCTTGAATTATTATAAACCTAAAAATATATTATTTGTATTTTTAGGGTATTTCTTTTATTTACTAGAATTTATTAAATCTTAGGGGTATTTTGGTCTTTTGCTACATTATTAAATTCTGGTTCTTTTAATATTTGGGCCAACCCCATTGGGCTATTTGGGCCAAACTTGGCCCAATTGGCCAGGTCAAAATAACTCCCCGAAGTGGTACTGGCCCTATCGGCCCAGTACACCCCACTGTCTCTCTCGTTCACTCCTCTCTTTCTTCCTCGACCTCGTGGTGCTGTCGACACCGCTGTCATGCGATTCACGCCACCTTGGGTCTCCCTGGCCGCCGCTGTGGTGTATGGCGAGGTTGCTGGCCCCGCTCCTTCGTCTGGTCCATTTCGATTTGGCTCTAGGGCTCTCCATCGGCCAGGCTAGCTCCGTCCCAAACCCTAGGGTCTGGGGTGCTGTCGGTGATGCCTTCGTCGCTGCTTCCATAGTGTTGTGAGGTGCTCGTGCGTTGCTGTGGTGGTGCTGTTCATCCTCGTGCGCTGCTATGTCCGCCACTACAAGGAATTTGGCTATAGATGACCCTCTATTTTCGTCACGTAATCGTCACAATAGTCCGTTTATGATGATTCTATGATGATTTTGAGATCGTCGAAAGCTGAGCGTCGCAAATGAACTATAACGACGTTCTTTGTAAAATCGTCATAACCGTCTATGACGATATTGAATCGTCATAACAATTATGAAAATCCAATATCGTCATGAGAAAACTGGCCTCGCCAGGTCAGATCCTATGTGGCTGATCCTACGTGGCATAAAATTAGCCCGGTCCATATCAATAGTTCACATGGGCCAAGCCCAACAATTCAGTCCACTAATATATTTCTGCCAAATCTCTTTTTTACTTGGGCAAAGCCTAATATTTTGGCCTTTTAATTTCCAGGCCCACATTCCTTTCGCTGTACAGTTTCTTTCTATTATCAACAATTTTTTGGAATATTTTAGGCTGCTCCAGTCCAATATATTTTGGGCCATGGCCATTTTAGAGCCCAAACAACATTTGGTTCATTTCTAATGTACATGCATTAAATAAGAAATATATCGGTAAGCACAACCCAAATAACATTCACTAATGGTAACCAAAATTATAACATACTATATATTACAATAAGACGTTTTATATAACCTAGGAATATAAAACTGTACAAAAATACTGTATAGTATGTTACAACCATTTCATTGGCCAAATTACTCACGAACATACAACTATCTATGGAAAATTGACCTTTTCAACTCTTTGCTGGGCATGAAGCCAATTCTTTTGAACTCTTTGCTAAGTATGAAGCCTTTCGCTTCTTCCACTTTCAGCCTGTAGCTCCTGTAAAAGAGAAGAAAGCAACATTGCTTGTTAAACTGATGGTATACTCGGTGATTAACAAGCTTTCGTACGTGTAGTGTAACGACAATGAACATGCATGATCGTCATCATAAATCTGAATCGAAATATGTGACTATGAATACTCTTATTGACCAAATCTGAACCATGATTTTTCAATTGAACTACATATACAACTCTTCTCAACAAACAGATCATACCCCAGTCTCCATATCTTGAAATATAAAAAATTATTATTGTAATTACTATATGATGCAGTGTTTCTATTTGAAATAAACATCACAAGTCACTATGCATAGTTCAGAAAGTAAATACCAGCAAGATCCAAGAAGTCAAACACTTGCTTGCTAACAAATACAATGTTAATTCAAACTTGGGGATCTAGGAACACATCACGGAGGAATCTAGACATCAGCAAGAATGACCTTAATGCATCTAGTGAGAATTCTGATGTACCCAACTCCAAGTCAAAAAATTACAGCGACATCATTTATAAATGGCACTCAAATATGAACATATCCTAGTTTAGGAGATGCATGGCTTGGATAAGATACACACAACTAATGTACTGACACAAAAATTATCATACATGCAACTGCAATTTACAATATCTATTAATGTTAGAAAAGATGGTACCTATACAAGAACATGAAGGGTCAATTTCACCTCATCATCAACATAAATTTCCATTACCTACAGGGGAACAAGTAATATATGAATGAAATTAGAATTCCAGGCAATCTTCTGGTATATTCAGTTACCACAAGTAAAGGTAAAGAACGGTGCAAAGTAGATGCATGTTTAAAGAACCAAATATAGAAGCTCTAACTATGATAGTATTAGGCAATTAAACAAAATTGCACCTAATCTGATTTCACAGCCCATTGACACCATAAAAGCTAAAGTTTTGTAGGTATACATGCATGGAGCAAACAAGTTAGAATATTCCGCACAAGTATATTCTTATTCCATGGTTACATACTAGGGAATATGGCGCGGCGACACGGCGCGCCCCTCTACACATGTTATCTCTTTTCCTATGGTAGTAATTATCTCACAGAAGCCTTTGAATGCCATTTGAATTTTGACCATTTAACTGAATCATTAAAGAAGTAAAGGGAGACAAAATTATCAGACATAGGTATCAATACCACGAAGCCTCATTCATAAACATATACCGTAATTTTTCTGGTCAAGCATTCAGCTAAGTTGGACAACGAAATCGATGGGCCCTGTGTTATGGAAACCACAAGTAGCTAAGTTTTTCCAGTGCATCCACAAATTACTGTTTGAATCTTCTTCAGAAATAAATAATAATCAAGATTTGTGAAATAACCGTTCTGCAAAAAAGGCATTCTAGGTGCTATTTACTTTAGTATGTTTTTGTATCGCATCCAACAAATGTGTAACTAAAGGATAAAAATAATAGATATTGTTCTGTCACACAGTATGAAACAACGACCCTACTGGCCAATAGAGTATAGTATCAATTGGTTCAGCTTGTTCTACTTATTAAGTTTTGCCAATCGATCTTGCAAGGGGGTTATTCATGCTGTTCATGTTTGATGTTTGGATCAGTAGGAAAAATAACATTTCTTGATGGTACTCAGTAGAATCAGCAGTATTCTAAAAAAAGTAGAATCAGCAGGTAGAGCGAGGTGACGCAGACATGAGAATGTAAACTCTGAATTAGTTGTCATCCTATGAAAGATCTAAATTAGTTGCCATCCTATCGGTGAAAAATAATTACTGTGCAAACTAATAAAATTTTCTTCTTCATGGTTGCATATGCAGCAGCCTACATAGAAAGTACAAATGCCTGATGTATAATTTTAAGTACATCTGATATAGAAAAGATGCAACTTACTTCATCTTGCTCCTAGATTTTCTTCATCCTCATCAATACAAATCTCATGTAACTCTATGTGAACAACTAATCAAGCAAATGCGTATAAGGCGTTTATGCAGATGTAGCGCGTCGAAAGAAACATCATGGGTGCAGTGAATAGGGGCACACAAAAGACATTACCTGGTTTCCTCAAAGATAAAGAGCCCAATGCATTAGTTTTCCCAAACCAAACTCACATGTCCTGGCGGTAGTATTGGGTCCCTGAGAATGTCTCCATCTTCTACTAATATAACCTAAATTTATAAGAGAGTGCATCAGTTCAAGGGCTCAATTCTGCTGATATAAATGGAAAATTGATAAGGAGGTAAATTAGCAGCCAGGAGCAAGGAGACGAAACAACTCAGCTTTTAAGCTACTCACCTGTGCAGCCAGTGAACAACGACGTCAACCAACGGAAGCAAGGGATGGTGGTTCGTGTCAGACCAGGAGCCCAGTGCAAATGAAAACCTGCCCTGTCTTGTTCACCCAAAACTAGGAGGCCTCCCCACTTCGCACGGCGACACGACGTGCAGTGGGATAATCCGTCCTCTTGATTGTATCGGTACTTACAATAATATATAATGGTACATATAAAGCACCTCGACATTGTATGTGCAATTTTTGGCGACACATTTTGAACCGAAGCCTCGACCAAACATACTGTATGAAACTGTTTCTATCCTTGAAACCATGAGCTAATATAACAGTTGTTTGTGCATTGCAAGCCATTATGCAAATAACCATATAATCATGCCAGATTGCAAATACGAATGCTAGTTGGCACACTCTTTGACATGAGAATTCTATGGCGTCAAAAAAGAGTAGCAACTTCAGGCTTGATAATTAGTATATAAAGATGTTATGCAACTTCTCATGGTCAATAAAATATTTATAGTTGTCCACCTGAATCGAACATGCACACAAAAATGACAAGTGTACATGAGAACATATATATTCTTAGTAGTACAAATTGAGTAGTAAGCATACATACATCTATTAACATAGTCAAATATTTATATGTTGGACCAAAGCAAACTATTCTAGAGGATATCTCAAGTTACAGAACATCATGTATTAACCATCTCAAGTACATAGTCAAATATTCCACAAAAGGATGATCACTTATCAGCAAAACAAACTTGATTTTCCATTTTAAAGCATGCCTATGAGAATTAGAGCAAATGTGTAGTAATATCTATAGATGTTAACTGCTATATCGATACGACATACTATTGCATGGGAATATTAGGGATTTGAGGTCCATCTATTGTTGTATTCCATACATTTAATTAAAGCCATGCAGATTCAGAAAAGATGACGGGTCTAGATGGCATGTGGGCATAATGGAGTTACAACATACATGGGACATTTGGACAAAAAAACAATAATCACAGCAGATAACTTTAGAACTAATACTAACAAACAAACAAAAATTATACAATTGAGGTGCTCAAAAGAAAACAATTCCCTCCTACTAATCATTTGCCATTGTTTGAACTTTGGTAGCATCTAATCGTTTGCATCAATAATCTTCGGCCACTGCGTACAAAATATAAAACAAGGACAAGGGGTAAATATAGAAACAACAAAGTAGAATACTATCTCACCAAACTGTCCAGCAGATTACTATATAGCAGATTTAGCTTCTACCAGATTTAGCGTAATAAGATATAGAATAAAAGAGGATTACTATGTCCAACAGATTATGTGTACCTCTTGTGATTCATGCTGAGGAAATGCTATAACTTCTGAAGTTGCGCGTATGGGGATGTTGCATTTGGGAACACATAACCACAAAATGAATCAGATAGCAAGAACACAACTTTGTTATGAATAAAATAGACCCTTGTGTTCAGTAAAGCCAACTACCAAGAATTTGGATGGTAGTGATACCCTAGTTCCAACGAGAGATAGCCTATATTGTGCTCTTTTGTAAGACCTATATTGAGGGAGTATTCACTTAATAGTTATTACCACTATAAGGCAAGAAGAGCATTTCAGCATCCTTCAACATACGTAAACAGGAACCATTTTTATATACCAATTCGCTCAGTACACCCCAGTTCTATTGTTTCTACAATAAATGAAGGAACATAGTAATCAAGAGAGTGTTAATGAGCATGCATGCTGGTTTTCTACAACTGTCAAGTAAATTTAATCATTGTCTCATCAAATTAGTCCTTTTAACTTGAATATGGATATAGAGATGTAGTATTGCCTAAAATGGATCCAATAATTATTTCTGGTCAAACTGAGGATACTCCAGATCTAGGGATCCCTCTCCCTCTGAAGGGAATATGCCCGAGAGGCAATAATAAAGTGGTTATTATCGTATTCCTTGTTTATGATAAATGTTTATTTTGCATGCTATAATTGTATTAATACGGAAACGTTAATACATGTGTGTTTAATAAACAAACAGAAAGTTCCTAGTTATGCCTCTCTCATAAACTAGCTCGTTGATTAACAAGATGATCAAGGTTTCCTGATCATGGACATTGGATGTTGTTAATAACGGGGTCACAACATTAGTGTAATGGTGTGATGAACATTCATCCGAAGTATAGCATTACGATCAAAGTCATTGAGTTTATATTGCTATAACAACTTACGAAGTGATCCTAATCCTTAGACCATGAGATCATGTCAATCACTAACACCGGAAGAGTTTCTTGATAACATCAAACGTCACACCGTAACAGGGTGATTATAAAGATGGATTTAGAACTAATAAAGTGTTATGTTGAGACTCATGGATTGAGAGTGGAATTTGTTCATCCCGATGACGGATAGATATACTCTGGGCCCTCTCGGTGATATCACAATGATTAGCTTGCAAGCAAGTGATTTGATCACTAGAATGTTATATCACGGGAACGAGAAAAGAGTACATGTCAGTAACGAGATCAAACTAGGTATGGAGATACCGATGATCGAATCTCGGACATGTAATATATTGCGAAACAAAAGGATTAAGATACTAGCGTAAAAGGTTCCGACGATCACAAGAAAGTCATCGTTGAATGTGTGGGAGTCAGTATGGGTCTCCAGATCCCGCTTCTGATTATTGATCCGAGAGGGGTCTCGATCATGTCCACATTATTCGCGAACCGTAGGGTGACACACTTAAGAGACACCGACATCCATTTGGAGCAAAAGTTTCATGCCAAAAAGAATAACAAGCGTAGGAATTTATTTCACTAGATACCGAAACGGGTTTTCGGGTGAAATTGCAGAAAGTGTTTCTGCATGTGAAATGAAATACTAGCAAGGGGTTATATGTGAATGTTTGTCATTAAAGTAATTGACAAAATTCTGAATAAATAAAAGGAGTTTTATTTAATGAGAGTTTGCATTAAATTTGGTGGAAATTTAATGGGAATTTGAGTGGGTTTTTGAGTGGAGGGAATTGAAAGGCTTTTGTGTGAGTGGAGTGTCCACCCACATGAATGAAAGGAGGGGAGGGGCAGCCCCATGGCTGGGCGCATGGCCCCTTGGGTGCCCCCCTCTCCCTATAAAAGGAGCCACCCTCCCTCTCTCTCACACACACCTCCTCGTGAAGGATCTCTCTCCCCCTCTAGAATTTATCCCCCATGGTCTCGGACTAGCGAGATACATGTTCCCGGTGGCTATTCGGCAAGAAAGAGTTGTGCTTCCGCTGCATCGCTGGAGCGTGGAGGCGGAGGTTGCTCGGTGCCTCGAACGTGTGTGCGAGCACGGATGCGCTGCTGTTTTGCGGCGCTAGGACTTCCTCTCGATCTTGAGATCAGCAAGAGATCGTCTACATCAACCACGAGTTTGGACTCGTTAAGCTTTGTCGGTCTTCAAGGGTATTTTCTCTACGGATATACATTCGCCCGTTGTTTGTATCTAGTAGATAGATCTTGGTACATAGTTGTTCCCATCGTAGGAAAAATTTTGTTTTCTATGTTGCGAACCCTACAGTGGTATCAGAGCCGGATCTATGCGTAGATGCTTTGCACGGGTAGTACACATATGAGTATGTGGGAGATGATGATCATTTTATTGCTTCTTAGTTGTACTTTGGATATTGGTGGCATAGTGGGATGAAGCGGCCCGGACAAACTTTACATGTCCTCGCACATGAGACCCGTTCCACGCTTGACATGCAACTAGTTTTGCATAAGTGGCTAGCGGGTGTCTGTCTCTCCTACTATAGTCAATATCTAATTTGCAACGAGTTGTCAACAATTTGGTTATCCTCGTTGTGGTTCATGTTCGTAGGTAAGAACGGTTCTATCTTCGAAAGCCCTAAGCCACGTAAAATTTGCAATGGATAAATTAGAGGCGTCTAGTTTAGATTGTTGCTGGGCTAGTGTTATGATATGGTGATGTTGTAAGTAGAAGTATGAGATGATACTCTTACAACATACATAACGTGTAAACTCCATAGACCTTGGATTTACACATAAAGGTATGATAGTGATCATACCACGGTGCACATGATAGAGATCATATGCGAGAACCATATCATTCCACTAATAAACATGTGATGTTTGATAGCATCTTATATTGCTTGTTTGGCGTTTTATTAGCATAATAAGATGATCCCTCATTTAGATATCAAGATAAAAATGTGTTCTTCCTTAAGTATGCACCGACAATGTTTCGTCGCTTCAAGACATCACGTGATGATCGGGTGTACTTGAATCCACGAGCATATCTCGGGTGTAAGACAGTTACACACGCGAATACTAAGGTTCTTACTTGGCGAGCCTAGCATGTACAGACATGGCCTCGGAACACGGACCGAAAGGTTAAGCATGAGTCATATGTTTTGATATGATGACCATATGGATGCTCTCCTTTGAAGCTACGCCGACTCACGTGATGATCGGACTTGGTGTAGTGGATTTGGTTCATGTAATCACCAAAAAGACACGAGGGATGTCATTTTTGAGTGGGAATTCATTTCTAATTTAGATTAGTAGAACTCAATTTATCATAAATTAAATCAAAGTGAATTTGCATAATTTGTTGTAGTCATTGGCATTCGTTCACCACCTTATGCATAGTTGTAATTGAGATAATAGAACTATAGAATTCTGGATATTTACTTTACGAAATGGTATCATATTGTGTTGAGTGTCAATCAAAGTTTAAAGTCCTATTGCAAACTTTCAGCAAACTCTATTTACTCTGTGAAATTTAATAATTGGTATTAAATCGAGAGTAACAATTCCAGTGTTAGTATCTTAAGTATCATGTTTGCCTCCACGATTCTTGATTGTTTTAATATCAAGTTTATCTAGGAGCTGAAAGAATTGTTTCAAAAACCATCATGTGTGGCAGATATAATGATATCTGAAACAATGTTTTGGTTGCAATATGATAGAGTATAATATGTGTTCTCATATAGGATGAGAATTTACAAAGGTTGGAGATGCTAGACATCCTAATCATCCAAAAAGGGTTTTGGAAAGAAACATTATACTCACGATTCACCTTTATAAGCTACAGTAGCTTGATCATGAAAGTCGTCATGATAAGGATGAATAGAAGATGTATGTAAAGTGTTTACTACACTAAAAGATTACTAAAGAATGGATTTTGAAAGAATACCGATCATTTTTATGATGGTGATCTACTTCAAAGTGCAAGTCCAAAGGTATTATTATTTGAATATACACGCTTTGGACTATGTGTCATGTATATGGCGCCACTTTTGATGTTGATAGATTCTTTTAAAAGGAAAAGGAAATGCTGAAAGAGAATCTATAAAATATATTTGGCAGAAAAGATTGGAAATATCCAATTTAGGTATATGGATGATATACATGTTATGGTTGTATCCTTTGCTTGTTAAACAATGTGGTTCTTGGGTATTGGATACCGAATTGGTTGGTATGAAATTTCATACAGAACGACGCAATTCATGAACCACAATGGCCTAAGTAACTAGCAAGAGAATATGTGATGATGTTCATCAAAAACAAACAAACCGTTGTTTGTATTTCTCGTTGACATCAAAGCTTGACTTCAAGATTTGTTTTAATAATTGTTATTTGAATCAGGTATTATGAGAACAAAGGTTGTTCAAATAATTACCGTATTCCATATAAGATGGATGATTTACAAAATCTAGTTGGAGAAATCACATCCATAAAACCTAATGCTAAAATGTCGCAAGACAAATGATTGAAAGATCACTTGCGAAGTGACATCGTCGTTTAAATTATATTGGAAAGAAAACATGAAGAAACTCCATTTTTATGGAATTTTGGAGTCTTTGATTTGATCAAGTGACGCTTGTGAGACTTTCCTCGGGATAATTAAAACTTCGTTCAAAGGCCAAAGAAGAACGAACGACTAAAATATTGGAATTTATACATATCGATGTATGTAGTCCATTATTTATAGTCATAAGCGATGGGTTTCAACTTCATATACTTTCTCCGGAAATTTGAGTGAATGTTCACTTAATGAGAATGAAGTATGAAATATTTGAAAATGTTTCAATGACTTTCAAGATGAAGTGGAAAATCATTGTAACAAGAAAATAAATGGTTTATGATTTTATCATAAGGGATTTGTTTGAGTTACAAGTGTAACAAGAAAATAAATGAATTATGATTTTATCATAAAGGGATTTATTTGAGTTGCAAGTTTAGCAAAACACCTAGATTTACATCTCCCGAAACACCATAGGAATATGGAGTGTTTGAGATTTGTAATGAAACCTTGTTTTGACATGGTTGGATCAAAGGTGTTATTTATAAAACTGCCATTATGTTTTAAAAGATTAAAGCTTTAGAGACTACCGCTTTTACACTGAAAAGAGCTCCATCTTGATCCGGTGAAATGACACCATGGAAGTTATGGTTTGGGGTAAAACCCAAGTTGTCATTTCTTAAATTTTGGTATGCTAAACATAAGTAAGATGTTTACAACCGAAGTCGGATGAGCATGTCTTTGTAGGTTATTTCGAATAATAATTGGTTATTCCTCCATAACACCAAGGACAAAAGGGTTTGTCGCTTGAAACGTGAAGTTTCTTGAAAAAGGAATTTTTTCGTAAAAGTTAAGTGGGAGGACAATAGAACTTTGATAAGGTTAACGAACCTTAGCTAAATATGCTGAGTTGCGTAGCGCCGGAAAATGTTCCGGAGGCAGCCAGAATGCTCATGGATTACGTGCCTCAAATGTTGCGGTTACGGAGATCTAAGTTTCTATTGAACCAAGTCGGTCGAATAAACAATCAAATACTAAGATTTGAGAGTAAATCATTATTGTTTGACAATGATGAACCGACTATATGCAAAGAAGCGATGATGGGCCCTGACTCCGTCAAATGGCTTGAAGCCATAAAATCCTTGATAAGTCCATACACGATAAATCAAGTTTTGAACTTGGAAGACCCTCCGGAAAGGTGTAAAAACCTATCGGTCGTATTTGGATCTATAAAGAAACAGACATGGATGTTTCACATCTATGAAATAGTCGACATGTCGTAAAGTATTTGATGACAATGTTCAAGGAGTTGACTATGACAAGATTTGATCTTTCATAGCGATATTTAGTCTGGACGGATTAAAGTAGCAACCACTACATATAATTTGGTATATGGTAGATGAATAAACAAAACAAAGTTCTTCTAATAGAATGGTTACCTAGGACGTGTACATGACACGATCCAAAGGGTTTTGTTAATTCAAAGGATGCTAAAAAGGGGCATGCAAACTTCAATTGTTGAAGTAGGCATCGCGGAGTTGGAATCTTCACCGTGATGAAAAAGAGTTTTCATCAGGAGACGATGAAGATGCTTGCATTTGCAAGAAATTAAGTGGGAGCGCTAAGACATATTTCTAATACATTATGTGGAGGACATCTTGTTGATTAGAAATAATGTATATTTTATTGACAAAGGTTAAGAATTTAATTTTGATGAAATACTTAGGCAAAACCCGAATATTTAGCGTGAATGTCTATAGTGGATAGACTGTAACGCCAATATGGTAGTGCCAAACGTACATATATGAGATATTGAAGGAGTTCAATATATAATCAACAAGAAACGGTTCTTGTCGCATGGAAAGGAATTGAATCAAGATTCAAGTGTATCGACACTTGATAAGTGAAACAAGATTCAAGTGCTTTGACACTTGATGAGTAAAATCACAAGAATGTCTTGATCAATCATATCATGATATGTACACATCCAGATATGTCCTATGCTCTAAGTGTTATGAGCATATACCAGAATGAATCATAAAATGATCATTGGACGATAGTGAGGATATTCTTATGATCTTTTGGAAGAACTAAGAATATATTTGTGTAGAGGAGACAAACAATTACAAATAGTTCATTGTAAAGCATTACATTGATACTAGTTTTGTCACAAGATACAAATTAAGTTTATCTCAATTTAAACTATGGGTGGCACAATGTAATGGAAAGGAGATTCCATGATGGATTTGGAAGAGTTCCAAAGTTAAGACATTGTGACGGATACTACAACAAAAGGCTAAGTATATGACTGCTATAGTAGCAGCAAAGGAGGGAATTTGTGTCAAGTAGTTTGTTATCAAACTAAGGTGTGGTTCGCAACGGGCTAACACTAAAGATATATTGTATGACAATAGTATCGACATGATTTAACCCCAAGGAACTAAAGGTCTCACCGAAAGACCAAATTTATACAATGCCATCTCAGTGGAGAATGAGTGATGCGTGAAGACGCAAAGACATGCAAATACACACGGACCTGAGCGTCAGATCCGTAGATTATGTTAACCACTTGCAATTGCGTATATGGAACACCGGAAAGCCATAGGTGTTCAATACGCAGAGTTTTCAAACTAGATTATTGTCTCTAGTGCAAGTGGGAGACTGAAGGGAATATGCCCGAGAGGCAATAATAAAGTGGTTATTATCGTATTCCTTGTTTATGATAAATGTTTATTTTGCATGCTATAATTGTATTAATACGGAAACGTTAATACATGTGTGTTTAATAAACAAACAGAAAGTTCCTAGTTATGCCTCTCTCATAAACTAGCTCGTTGATTAACAAGATGATCAAGGTTTCCTGATCATGGACATTGGATGTTGTTAATAACGGGGTCACAACATTAGTGTAATGGTGTGATGAACATTCATCCGAAGTATAGCATTACGATCAAAGTCGTTGAGTTTATATTGCTATAACAACTTACGAAGTGATCCTAATCCTTAGACCATGAGATCATGTCAATCACTAACACTGGAAGAGTTTCTTGATAACATCAAACGTCACACCGTAACAGGGTGATTATAAAGATGGATTCAGAACTAATAAAGTGTTATATTGAGGCTCATGGATCGAGAGTGGAATTTGTTCATCCCGATGACGGATAGATATACTCTGGGCCCTCTCGGTGATATCACATTGATTAGCTTGCAAGCAAGTGATTTGATCACTAGAATGTTATATCACAGGAATGAGAAAAGAGTACATGTCAGTAACGAGATCAAACTAGGTATGGAGATACCGATGATCGAATCTCGGACATGTAATATATCGCGAAACAAAAGGATTAAGATACTAGCGTAAAAGGTTCCGACGATCACAAGAAAGTCATCGTTGAATGTGTGGGAGTCAGTATGGGTCTCCAGATCCCGCTTCTGATTATTGATCCGAGAGGGGTCTCGATCATGTCTGCATTATTTGCGAACCGTAGGGTGACACACTTAAGAGACACCGACATCCATTTGGAGCAAAAGTTTCATGCCGAAAAGAATAACAAGCGCAGGAATTTATTTCACTAGATACCGAAACGGGTTTTCGGGTGAAATTGCAGAAAGTGTTTCTGCATGTGAAATGAAATACTAGCAAGGGGTTATATGTGAATGTTTGTCATTAAAGTAATTGACAAAATTTTGAATAAATAAAAGGAGTTTTATTTAATGAGAGTTTGCATTAAATTTGGTGGAAATTTAATGGGAATTTGAGTGGGTTTTTGAGTGGAGGGAATTGAAAGGCTTTTGTGTGAGTGGAGTGTCCACCCACATGAATGAAAGGAGGGGAGGGGGAAGCCCCATGGCTGGGCGCATGGCCCCTTGGGTGCCCCCCTCTCCCTATAAAAGGATCCACCCTCCCTCTCTCTCACACACACCTCCTCGTGAAGGATCTCTCTCCCCCTCTAGAATTTATCCCCCATGGTCTCGGACTAGCGAGATACATGTTCCCGGTGGCTATTCGGCAAGAAAGAGTTGTGCTTCCGCTGCATCGCTGGAGCGAGGAGGCGGAGGTTGCTCGGTGCCTCGAACGTGTGTGCGAGCACGGATGCGCTGCTGTTTTGCGGCGCTAGGACTTCCTCTCGATCTTGAGATCGGCAAGAGATCGTCTACATCAACCACGAGTTTGGACTCGTTAAGCTTTGTCGGTCTTCAAGGGTATGTTCTCTACGGATATACATCCGCCCGTTGTTTGTATCTAGTAGATAGATCTTGGTACATAGTTGTTCCCATCGTAGGAAAAAATTTGTTTTCTATGCTGCGAACCCTACACCCTCGCCACGCGAAATCCAGGAACCCAGCTATCTAATTCCTCAATCCCATCTATACAAGGCAAAAAATACTACAGTTTACTCGAATCCATTTGATATGCGATTTATCACTACAGAAAAAAGGGAGTCTATCATTGCGACACTTACCTCCAATGAGTGCGGTGTAGGCGAGGGTGAGCTTCTGTGACATGGAGAGACCATCCCCATCTTCTTCTCCCCTTCTTCCTCTCCACCGCCCTGCGGATCACTGCTCCCTCCAGAACCACCGCTTCTAGATCCCCCGTTGTCGTTGTCCAATCCGCGGATGCCACCTCTCCTTGGCTGCGACTGTCGCGAGGAGGCAAGTACCGGGGGTACCAGATCAGAGAGAGAGGAGGGCAAGGGCGCGGGGGCTGCACAGGTAGAGGTGGAAGCACTAAAAGGCGAAGATCTGGGACGAGGAGAGGGCGAGAGGCACGAGCACTAGGGTCGTGGAGAGGGCCATGTTCGTCTAGCTGGGATTTTGTTGGGGGACAAACCGCCGCCTTCGTCATCTGCCTCAGCCATCATTCGAGTCGGCGTCGGTGGCACAATATAGAGTCAGAGAGGGGTGTGGATCTCGCTGGACAAGAAGGGGAGCAAGCAGGGAAGAGGCTCTCGAACAGAGGGCGACGGCGGCACGTGGATCTTGCTGCAGAAGGAGGGGAGTGGTGTCCGGTGGCAGGCAATGGGATTAGGGTTGGGGAACAATGGAGGATGGAGGGGAGCTTGGGGACGTGGCAGTTTTGGCTGGCACGCTCGCATATTGCGCGTGCGATGCTGAAAATATTCGGTGTCTGTATCCATGTCAAGTTCTCACAGATCAACATCCTGTCCGTCCATCTTGTCCATATCCAACGGTCTATCTTGCTATCCTCCATATTTAGACCTGCCTAGCTATTATGATGATTTTATTTAAAGAAATTATGACATTTTTGAGTCAAATCGTCATAATTTTTTAAGGTTTTAGCCCTCCCAAGCAGTCTGAGACCACCCGGTGCAAAATCTTAAAAAATCTAAGATGATTTTGTAGATGGTCACTACCAAAACATCACAAATTGACACATTTCTTGTAGTGCATCGCCTCAGCTCGGTGCGGGTTGCAGCGCCCTTTGGGTGCTCCCCGTGTCGCCGTGCGCTTGTCGGCCCCTCTGCTTACTCTCCTAATATACAATGAGGACCACTGGTGAGTTTGGTCTTGATCACCTCCCATGCCTTCTGTCCTTTGTCTCCTTTGATTTCATCTGTGTGCCTCTAGTGACCATCCCTAATTAGGGTTGTTGGAGATATGCCCAAGAGGCAATAATAAAGTGGTTATTATCATATCTTCATGCTTATGATAAATGTTTACATACCATGCTATAATTGTATTAACCGGAAACATTAATACTTGTGTGATTTGTAAACATAAAAGAGTCCCTAGTAAAGCCTCTTGCTAAACTAGCTTGTTGGTTAATATATGATCATGTTTTCCTGATCATGAACATAGAGATGTTATTAACAACATGGTCATATCATTAGGATAATGATGTGATGGACATACTCCTATAGTTAAGCGTAGCATAAAGATCAAGTCATTTAATTTAGTTCACTTGCTATAAGCTTTCTAATACATAGTAACCGAATTCCTTCGACCATGAGATCATGCTAATAACCATCACCGGAAGGATGCTTTGATGACATCAAACACCACACCGTAACTGGGTGGCTATAAAGGTGGCATTGAGTGTTCGGAAAGTATGTGTCGAGGCACATGGATCAAGATTGGGATTTGTCCATCCATATGACGGATAGATATACTCTGGGCCCTCTCGGTGGAATGTCATCCAATTAGCTTGCAAGCATGTGACTGGCTCACAAGGGATCACATATCACGGGAACGAGAAAAGAGTACTTATTGGTAACGAGGTTGAACTAGGTATGCAGAGATATCGACGATCAAACCTCGGATAAGTAAAGTATCATGAGACAAAGGGAAATTGGTATCGTATGTAAATGGTTCATTCGATCACGAAGTAATCGTAGAAATATGTGGGAGCCATATGAATTTCCAGATTCCTCTATTGGTTATTGATTGGAGAAGAGTCTCGATCATGTATGCATAATTCACGAACCGTAGGGAGACACACTTAAGGATTCGATGTTGTTTAGTAGATATGGAATGTGAGTAAAGAGACTAAATGTTGTTCGGAGTCTCGGATGGGATACGGGATATCACGAGGAGATCCGGAATGGTCCGGAGAATAAGATTCATATAAGGAAAGTCCAATTTCGGAGTTCGGGAATGATTCCGGTGTTTTCACCAGAATGTTCTAGAAGGGTCTAGAAGGTTCACCAATCCAGAAAGGGGAAGGGTACATGGATGTGTCATGACAAAGTGTAATGGTTCATCATGTCCTAGGTCACTTGGCTGGACACTTGGAAGAGAGAAATCAAACTCTAATTTGAAAGTAAAAAAGGCAGTTTGAAAAAGTCAAATCCCAACATGGTTTCCTGGTTAGGGAGGGTTTCTGAGTTAGGGAGGGTTTCCACCTGGGTTAGGAACACCCTTGGACGCCCCCCCACCTATATAAGGACGGGTAGGGGCGCACCCCAAGGTATCCCCCTTGCCCTAGGCGCCCAAGAAACCCTAGGTTGGCCGCCGCCCCCTCTCTAGTTGCGACCAATCTAGATCTCCTCTAAACCGCTACCGAATAGCTAAACTCTAGTTGCTAGCTACCTCTAAACCTCGGCCCTCTAAACCCTAGATCGCCGGGAATCCCTCTACTCCACCATACTCGCTCCGGCTTAGGCGAAGCCCTGCGGGATCTCCCCTCTACTTCCGACACCATGTCGTCGTGCTGCCGGAATCGCGAGGAGAGAGCTACAACCTCCGCTACCTGCTGGAACAAGGGAGAGGAAGGTCTTCATAGAGTACCGTACGTGTGACCGACTGTGGGTAGGGATGGCACCCGCCGGGTTCGGGTCCGGGTCGAGGCCCCCTATACCCGCCTCCGCCCCATTTTCCCCGCCCCGCAACCCGCCCCGATAGCGCTGTCGGGTCTAGAAATCTACCAGACCCGTGACCCGGCCGGGTCCGGGGACCCGATGGGTACCCGCGACGAGGCACATCGACGATGGGATCTATGTGGCGACGACACTGGGAGCTGCAGCGCGGCTGCTGCGAGCTGCGACCGACGGCGGCGCTAGGAGCTGCGAGACTAGCAGTGGCAGATCTGGGGCTATGAGCGGCGTGCTAGCGGCGAGCGGCATGCTGGCGGCGGCGTTGAGGGCTACGAGCGGTGGCGGCAGCTGGCGGTGAGCGGCGTGCTGGCGGCGAGCCGCGCTAGGAGATTAGTTCTCTAAGAGTGGATGCGCATGCGGGATTGGGTGCGTGGCTGCGTGCAGAGTGCGTGCGTGATGTGCGTGCGTGGTTGCGTGGCTGTGTGTGCGTGCGTGGTGTGCGTGGTTGTGTGTAGAGTGCGTGCGTGGTTGTGTGGTTGTGGGCTTGTGGCTGTGTGCGTGGTTGTGTGGCAGTTAGGGTTAGGATGAATTAGTAGGATTTAGATTTGTAAAAAAAAATAGTAGGGTTTTCTCGGGTCCGTGGGTATGGGTTCGCCCCGTCCATACGCGTCCCCGCTAGACCCGGTAGCTCTAGTTTTTTACCAATAAGCACCCCATGGGTTTTTTTTCTTACCAAACCCTCCCCATTTAAGGCGGGTACCCATCGGGTTGTCGGGTATCGGGTACCCATTGCCATCCCTAACTGTGGGAGCGCTACCGGAACACGGCGCCGGAAGGATCGTCTACGCGATCTTGAGATCAGCAAGTGAACGACTACATCACCCACGAGAATCTGCTCTCGTTAACCGCTTTGGATCTCCGAGGGTTAGTACTCTATCAACTTGTTGCACCGATCTAGTAGATAGATCTTGGCTTGATCATAGATTAGATCTTGATTGTGTGTTCATGTGGTAGAATTTTTTTGTTTTTCATGCTACGAACCCCTACAGTGGTATCAGAGCCGTGTCTACATATAGATATGTTGCACGAGTAGAACACAATGGTCATTATGGACGGTGGTGCTTTTATTATCAATTGCTTCTTGTTTACTTTGCATCTTGCGGTATGGTGGGATGAAGCGGCCCGGGCTAACCTTACATGACATTGTTCATGAGACTTGCTCCACGCTCGACATGCAACTTGTATTGCATAAGTGGCTTTGCGGGTGTCTGTCTCTCCCAGCATAGTAAAGATTCAATTTAAAAAGGGCACTTGATAGTTCAAGCATCAACGTTGTGGTTCTTGTTCGTAAGTTAGAACGACACTTATTCAAATCCCCAAACCAAGTAAAACATGCATAGAAAATTAGAGGCGTCTAACTTTGTTTTGCAGGGGTGTGTTGTGATGTGATATGGCCATGATTGTGATTATATATGATGTATGCAATGTTCCTTATTGTAAGTCGGCAACCGGCAAGAGCCATATGGTTGTCTTTTAATTTCTTCTAGACCTGCGTGTCTATTATTCAAAGTAGTTGTAATAGTTGATGCTGGTGGACGACAACCATGGAGCAGCGCCATTGACCTTGACGCCACGCCGATGATGATGGAGATCATGTTCGTGCTTGAAGATGGAGATCGGAAGCACAAGAAGAAAGGCCATATCATATCACATATTTTGAATTGCATTTGATGTTAATCCTTTTATGCATCGTGTATTGCTTAGTTCGCGACAGTAGCATTATAATATGATCTCTCTAAAAAAATATCAAGTTATAGAGTGTTCATCCTTAGTAGGCACTGTTGCCAAAGCTCGTTGTTTCGAAGCACCACGTGATGATCGGGTGTGTTAGATTCTTCGAGTGTATACAATGGGAGCAAGCCAGATTTTCTCATGCGGAATCTAAGGTTTGATCTTGACGAGCCTAGCATGTACAGACATGGTCTCGGAACACGGAATACCGAAAGGTAAAGCATGAGTCATATAGATGATATGATGAACATGATGATTGTTCGCCTTTGAAACTATATCATGTCACGTGATGATCGGACTTGGTGTAGTGAATATGGTTTGTGTGATCACTACAACAATGTGAGGGATATTGTTTTGAGTGGGAGTTTAATAGCAATATGATTAAAAGTTGAACACGATTTATCATAAATTAAATCAAAGTAAATTTGCATAGTTGTTGTAATCATTGGCATCCGTTTACCACCTTGCGCTTAGTTATAATTGAGATAATAGAACTATAGAATTCTGGTTAGTTGCTTTACGAACTGGTTCGTATTGTTTTGAAGTGTTAATCTAAAGTTTAAAAGTCCTATTACAAACTTTCAGTAAGTTCCGGTTACTCCGTGAAGTTTAATAACTGGTATTAAATCAAGAGTGACAATTCCAGTGTTAGTATAAGTATCATGTTTATCTCCATGATTCTTGATATTCAAAAGATTGTTTTAATATCAAGGTTATCTAGGATCTGAAAGAGTTGTTTCAGAAACCATGATGTGTGGAAGATATTGCGATATCTGAAATGATGTTTTGGTTGCAACATGAGAGAGTATAATATGGCAAAGTTTATGTTCTCATATTTGATGAGAATTTAAAAAGGGTTGGAGACGCTTGTCGTCCTAATCCTCCAAAAGGTTTTGGAGAGCAACATTATACTCGCGATTCGCCGTTATAAGCTAAAAGTAGCTTGATCATGAAGAGTTCCATGATAAGGGTGAATATTTGATAAAATGTTTACTACACTAAAAGATTACTAAAGAATGGAATTTGAAAGAACACCAAGTTTTTTATGATGGTGATCTACTTCAAAGTGCAAGTCCAAAGACATTGGTATTTAACTATACATGCTTTGGACTATGTGTCATGTGTATGGCTCCACTATTGATGTTGATAGATTCTTTTGAACAGAAAAGGAAATACCGAAAGAGAATCTCAGAAATATATGGCAGAAAAGAAAAGACTAGAATTGTTCAGCTTAGGTATATAGAGGATATACATGTTATGGCTATATTCTTTGCTTATTAAACAATGTGGTTCTGAAGTATTGGATACTAAATTTGTTGGTGTGAATCGTCATACGAAACAACACAATTCATGAACTACAATGGCCTAAGTAACTAGCAAAATAATATGTGATGATGTTCATCGAGAGCAAATAAAGGGTTGTTGTGTTGCTCGTTAACATCAAAGCTTGCCTTCAAGATTTGTTTTATCAGGTATTATGAGAACAAAAGGGTTGTTCAAATAATTGCCGTAATCCATAAAAGATGGATGATTTACAAATCTCGTTGTATAAATCACATCCATAAAAATATTGCTAAAAATGTCGAAAGACAATTGATAAGAAAGATCACTTAGGAAGTGACATTGCCGTTTAAATTATATTGGAAAGAAAACATGAAGAAACTCCATGTGGATGGAATTTTGGAGTCTTTTGATTTTTGATCAAATGACGCTTGTGAAATTTTCCTAGAGATAATTAAAACTCCGCTCATGGGCCAAAGGGAACGAATGACTAGCTTATTGGAACTTGTACATATTGTTGTATGAAGTCCATTATGTGTAGTCAAGAGCGATAGGTTTCAACTTCATATGCTTTCTCTGAAAATTTGAGTGAATATATGAATATTTACTTAATAAGGATGAAGTGTGAAACATTTGAAAAGTTTAAAGACTTTAAAGATGAAGTGCAAAATCAATGTAACAAGAAAATAAAGAATTTATGATAGGATCATAAAGGAAGATATTTGATTTATAAAGTTTAGCATAACACCTAAGATTTGAGGAATCATTCCATGGATTTGCGTTTCCCGAAACACCATATGAGTATGGAATAATCGAGATATGCAATGAAACCTTGTTTAACATGGTAAGATCAAAGGTGTAATTGATAAAACTGCCATTATATTTTAAAGACTAAAGCTTTAGAGACTAACTTTTTCCACTAAAAAGAGCTCCATCATAATCCATTGAAATGACACCATATAAAGTTATGGTTTGGGATAAAACCCAAGTTGTCCTTTCTTAAACATTGGTATGCTATGCATAAGAAAGATGTTTGCAACCAAAATCGAATGAACATATCTTTGTATGTTATTTTGAATAATCGTTGAGTATTCCTCCATAACACCAAAGACAAAAATGTTTATCGCTTAGAACGTCAAGTTTCTTTGAGAAAGGAATTTTCTGTGAAAAGTTAAGTGCGAGGACAATAGAACTTTGATAAGGTTAAAAGAAACTTAGCTATATGTGCAAAGTTGCACAACGCTGAAAAGTGTTCCGTAGGCAGCAACAATGCTCATGGCTCATATGCCTCAAAGGTTGTGGTCACGGAGGTCTAAGTTCCTATCGAAACAAGTAGGTCGGGTAACTAATCAAATACCAAGATTTGAGAGTTAAATCATTATTTGACAATAATGATCCAACTACATGGAAAGAAGCGATGATGGGCCCGGACTCCGTCAAATGGTTTGAAGCCATAAAATCCGTGATAGTTCCATATACGAGAGATCAAGCTTTGAACTTGAAAGACCCTCTGAAAAGGTGCAAGACCTTATAGTCGTATTTGGATCTATAAAGAAATAAACATGGATGTTTCACATCTATGAAATTATCGACATGTCGGGAAAGAGTTCACAACAATGTTCAAAGAGTTGACTATGACAATATTTGATCTTTCATTAAGCGATATTTAGTCTAGACGGATTAATGTAGGAACCACTACATATAATTTTGTTATGTGGTAGTTGAATAAACAAAACAAGCTCTTCTAATAGAATGGTTACCTAGGACGTGTGCATGACATGGTCCAAAGGGTTTTGTTAATTCAAAGGATGCTAAAAGCATATGCAAACTTCAATGGTTGAAGTAAGCATCGCGGAGTTGGAATCTTCATTATGATGAAACTGTTAAAAGAGTTTAATTTCACCAGAGACGATGAAGATGCTTGCATTTGCAAGAAATTAAGTGGGAGCGCTAAGACATGTTTCTAATACATTATGTGGAAGACATATTGTTGATTGGAAATGATGTATCTTTTTATTGACACGGGTTAAGAATTTCATCTCGATGAAAGGCTTAGGCAGAACCCGAATATTTGGCATCAATGTATATATGGATAAACTGAAACGCTAATATGGTTGTGCCAGAAGTACATAGATGAGATATTGAATGAGTTCAATATAGAAACTACAAGAAAGGTTCTTGTTGCACAGGAAGGATTGAATAAAGATTCAAGTATTTTTGATACTTGATATATAAAATCACAAAGAGTACTTTATCAATCATGTTGTGATGTGTACAAATCCAGATATGTCCTATGCTCTAAATGTTATGAGCGTATACCAGAATGATTCATAAGATGATTATTGGACGATAGTAAAGATATTCTTATGATCTTTTAGAAAAACTAAGAATATATTATTTTGTAGAAGTGACAAATAGATGGTTAGTTCATTGTAAAAGTATTACATTGATACTAGTTTTGTCACAAAGTACAAATTAATTTTATCTCTATCTAAACTAAGGGTGGCACAATATGATGAAAAGTAAGTTCCATAATAGATTTGGATGAGTTCCAAAGTTAAGACATTGTGACAGATACTACAACAAAAGGCTAAGTATATGACTGCTATAATAGCAACAAAAGAGGGCATTTGTGTCAAGTAGTTTGTTATCAAACTAGGTGTGGTTCACAGCGGGATAGTACTATGAAGATATATGTACGACAATATTATCAACATGTTTTAACCCCAAGGAACTAAAGGTCTCACCAAAGGACCAAATTTATACAAAGCCATCTCATTAGAGAATGAGTGATGCGTAGAGACGCAAAGACATGCAATTACACACGAACCTGAAAGTGTCGGATCCAGAGATCCGTTGACCACTAGCAATCGTGTAAATACAACACCGGAAAGCCATAGGTGTTGAATGCATAAAGGTTTGAAACTAGATTATTGACTCTAGTGCAAGTGGGAGACTGTTAGAGATATGCCCAAGAGGCAATAATAAAGTGGTTATTATCATATCTTCATGCTTATGATAAATGTTTACATACCATGCTATAATTGTATTAACCGGAAACATTAATACTTGTGTGATTTGTAAACATAAAAGAGTCCCTAGTAAAGCCTCTTGTTAAACTAGCTTGTTGGTTAATATATGATCATGGATTCCTGATCATGAACATAGAGATGTTATTAACAACAGGGTCATATCATTAGGATAATGATGTGATTGACATACTCCTATAGTTAAGCGTAGCATAAAGATCAAGTCATTTAATATAGTTCACTTGCTATAAGCTTTCTGATACATAGTAACCGAATTCCTTCGACCATGAGATCATGCTAATCACCATAACCGGAAGGATGCTTTGATGACATCAAACACCACACCGTAACTGGGTGGCTATAAAGGTGGCATTGAGTGTTCGGAAAGTATGTGTTGAGGCACATGGATCAAGATTGGGATTTGTCCATCCATATGACGGATACATATACTCTGGGCCCTCTCGGTGGAATGTCATCCAATTAGCTTGCAAGCATGTGACTGGCTCACAAGGGATCACATATCACGGGAACGAGAAAAGAGTACTTATTGGTAACGAGGTTGAACTAGGTATGCAGAGATAGCGACGATCAAACCTCGGATAAGTAAAATATCGTGAGACAAAGGGAAATTGGTATCGTATGTAAATGGTTCATTCGATCATGAAGTAATCATAGAAATATGTGGAAGCCATATGAATTTCTAGATTTGATACGGACTATGACTGTCGTAGATTATTTAGCGATCTTTCACAATATAAATCAAGAATGAGTAGGAGAAAACACTTCAACTTTGATCTTATGTGAACCAGCAGCGGCAGGCAGTAATATTCCACTTTTAGTCTCACGATCCAACCAGCGATCCAATTAGCTCCACTAGCAATTAACTAGTAGCAAAACGAGCACTTACACAGGAAACTCAATCAACTGGCTTGCGATCACGTAGATGCAATCCGGCCAGAACTACACGGACACCCTCAAGTTGAGGAAGCGCGTGGGCAATCCTTGCAGGATCAGCACCAGATTAGAGCGGATGTCTCCAATCTCCTCGCCAAATTCACACACCCCAATCGATAATCAACTAATACACACAGATCGGCCGCCAAACAACCATGGCGTTTTTCTGGTTTCTATTCTCAAAATAAAACTTGTCCACGGTTACATGAGGCATAGCCTCTTTATTTATAGTGCGTGCAAGCACCAGGACCTGACCGACCTAAACTTACTCTGACTCACGTTACAAACCGGTTTACACAACTTATAGAATAGGAATAAAAAACTAGACATCTACATACTAATAGGAAAACAAGAGACTTGATCGATTCCAAATAGTATTCGTGGATGCTTCACATTCTTTTAGGTAGATTTGCACAAATAAATCCAAACCGCTTCATAGTTTGATTTTAATTGTACCGATCATCAAATATTGACATGGAGTTATAAACGTAGGCTTCACCTCATCCTCCGGAACAATATGTAATTCTGATAGACCTTTTAAAACTGAAGTATTGCCTGCGCCTTGATCCAACTTTCCACCATTGTCGGCGCGAGCGATAATGCGTCGTCTTGCTGGTACCACGTACCTTGCGGCCTTAATGGAATTATCAGTGGCAGTAGAGAGTACCTCATCAAGATTCCTTTATTGGTTATTGATCGGAGAAGAGTCTCGATCATGTCTGCATAATTCACGAACCGTAGGGAGACGCACTTAAGGATTCAGTGTTGTTTAGTAGATATGGAATGTGAGTAAAGAGACCGAATGTTGTTCGAAGTCTCGGATGGGATCCGGTATATCACGAGGAGATCCGGAATGGTCCGAAGAATAAGATTCATATAAGGAAAGTCCAATTTTGAAGTTCGGGAATGATTCCGGTGTTTTCAGTGGAATGTTCTAGAAGGGTCTAGAAGGTTCACCAATCCAGAAGGGTAAGGGTACATGGATGTGTCATGAAAAAGTGTAATGGTTGCATCATGTCCTAGGTCACTTGGCTGGACACTTGGAAGAGAGAAATAAAACTCTAATTTGAAAGTAAAAAAGGCAGTTTGAAAAAGTCAAATCCCAACATGGTTTCCGGGTTAGGGAGGGTTTCCACCTGGGTTGGGAACACCCTTGGACGCCCCCCACATATATATAAGGAGTGGTAGGGGCGCACCCCAAGGTATCCCCCTTGCCCTAGGCGCCCAAGAAACCCTAGGTTGGCCGCCACCCCCTCTCTAGTTGCGACCAATCTAGATCTCCTCTAAACCGCTACCGACTAGCTAAACTCTAGTTGCTAGCTACCTCTAAACCTCGGCCCTCTAAACCCTAGATATACGGGGATCCCTCTACTCCACCATACTCGCTCCGGCTTAGGCGAAGCCCTGCGGGATCTCCCCTCTACTTCCGACACCACATCGCCGTGCTGCCGGAATCGCGAGGAGAGAGCTACAACCTCCGCTGCCTGCTGGAACAAGGGAGAGGAAGGTCTTCATCGAGTACCGTACGTGTGACCGACTGCGGGAGCGCTGCCGGAAGGCGGCGCCAGAAGAATCATCTACGCGATCTTGAGATCAGCAAGTGAACGACTACATCACCCATGAGAATCTGCTCTCGTTAACCGCTTTGGATCTTCGAGGGTTAGTACTCTATCAACTTGTTGCACTGATCTAGTAGATAGATCTTGGCTTGATCATAGATTAGATCTTGAGTTCATGCGGTAGAATTTTTTTGTTTTCCATGCTACGAACCCCTACAAGGGTTCATGACTTGATTAGGGTTCATCCCTTTGTTTTGGTTATATATGATCGATTGAAATTAGTACTAATGGTAATTGAGGATGGTGAATGGTTATTTGATGTGGATTACTGTCTACAATTTGTTTTTGGTGATGCTAGTGGCTTATCAGACTAATTCCAGTTGGTAATTTGATATGGTTTAAATGATAGTGCTTTTTTGGAATTATTTCTTGTGGATCCTAGTGATTTGGAAGTTCACTACTATCATGATCTTGTTATTGATAGTGGTTTTGTCAGTGATTTATTCACTACATCTTTAAATGTTGGCATGTATAGTCACATACAAATTGAGTGTTAACATGTTATTACAAGGATGCTCCGATGATGTATAGATAAGCTTGATGATGATTTCGGGTGTTTGATTCCAGGAAAATGATAGTTAATGGCTTGCCAGTTTATTCATGAAAGCTAAGTAATTGTTTTGCTTGGGTTTTAGAACTTGTTCTTGTGACACCATCTTAGAGTGGCACACAAGTTGTGGTTCTACTACTGGGCTTTAGTTTGGTCAGTGCTTAAGATTGGATAAATGCCAAATATAAGTTCAAAGCTTCTTTTAACATTTATGCCTATGATGTTGGTCTGAGGCTTAGGAACTAGGTTCCTATCTTGATGTCCCTCATAGATATGTTCTGGTAGTGATACCAGTTACTTATTATGAAATCCCTTTTATAAAGTGATTGGTGAGCTCATGGTTTTGTATGGATCCATAAGATTTATGGATTTTGGGGTGCTACTCTTTTAAGAGATGTGCCCAGAATTCATAATCTTGGCTATGGTCATATTGGAATATAGGATTTGGCCTTAATATGCAGGATCAATGATGTTGGTCTGAGATCCTGGTTTTTTACTTGTATGGTTTTCTTATGACTATGACTTTAGCATTCAAAAATCCTCTATGATGGATTAACCCCACTTGGGTGATTTCTGAGAGATTAAATATAAAACAACAGATGAATTCTTATCTCAATTATATAGACAGATCATGTGAAGGTTTTATACTACTCACCACAACAGTTGAGTCGTTGGTGTTGTTGCTGGTTGATCTGGTGACTTGATCTTGTTGGTTGTGTTGCTGGCTTGATCTTGTCCTTCCTCCTCCTGGTGCTGCTCCTGCTACTTCTGGTTCCTGGAAGCTTGGCCTTGCTATCCACCTGATCCACCCCTCCTTATGTCACCATCTAGTGATACTAGGATGATCTTATGTGTGTGGTTTGGCTGGTGATTTGGCTAGGCTTTTACAGTCTGGTGTGTTCCTGGTGTGCTGTTTGAGATGAAAGAGTGAGTTGCTAGAAGTTGTCCCACGACTGTGCTACTCCTTTTGCTTGTGTGAGTTGTTGTTGTGTTGACAGCACACACCATGAATTTAGGTGATTGTGCTGCATGTGTGCTTGGTGCACAGTTTGGATCACATCAGTGAGGTGTCTCACCTTTTAATCTTTTAACTTTTAACTCTCCTGGTGAAACTTGCCCCTTTACTTGCTGATGATATTTGGACTTGTGGCTTATTTGATATGAAAGAACAGATACTTTCACATTGGTGAAACTTGCCCCTTTTTTAGTTACTCAACGATGTAACCTTGAGCAATGCACTTCACTGCTCTCTACTAAGAGTAAATCTAAAAATTAAGCTTTTATTTTTTATTTTGTTTGTTTTGTATTTTGCAGGTACAAGATCTGGATACTCAAGATTTAGTGTAGAATTGCCTAGATAGATAAATTCTTTTTGTAATCTTTATTTTATTCTTTTGTAAGAATATTGTAATAGTTTCTTCATATTTGAATTTCCCTTCTTGTAATTTCTTAACTGTAATGAATCTCTTCATTGCTTGAATGAGTTCATCATTGTAAATTGTTTATGGAATAAAGATTCATTTCTCATTTGAATTTCTTTATATTGAATTCTTATTACTATTTGTTATATCTTTATTAAAACAAATAATATTACTAAATCATTTTGGAATTCATTCCAAAATACCAAATCCTAACTTTGAAATATAAGTTCAATTTCCAAATTTGAATTCAGATTCTTTACCCCAAAACACACTAATTCATAAAGATCATGTCAAAATTTATAACGAACACTCTCCAGATCTATTCCTACACCTAGCGAGTGAAAGAAACTCTGATCACTTTAGGTTTTTATTTGGCGAAAAATTTACCCGCATTTTACAGATAAATGCATGCATATGCACAAATTCCCAAATCTACCCTTCGTTGGTTCTTAAATGTTGGGATGTTACACTTATGTCCCCCGAATGTCCCCTTCGGTGGCGGCGGCGTTGCGGAACTTTTGTTGGATGTATGATTGACGATCTAGGGTTTTCTCCCCGGGGGCTTCTTATAGGCGAGGAGGCAGCCAGGGGGGCCACACCCCCAGGTGGCGCGGCCAGGGTGGGCCCGCGCCACCCTAGGGTGTGCCCTCCCTGGTGCCCTACTCCGTCTCTGCTTTGATTTTCCATATCGTTCCGGAAAAAATAGTAACTTTGTCTTTTGTCCCGTCCAATTCCGAGAATATTCATTTTTTAGCTTTCTGAAACCAAAAACAGCAGAATAACAGGCAACTGACATTGTGGCATCTTGTCAATAGGTTAGTTCTAGAAAGTGTATAAAAATACTTCAAAGTGTAGACAAAGCATAACAAAGTGGATACTAAACAAACATGGAACATAAAAAATTATAGATACGTCTACGATGTATCAGATCACTTTAGAGCTTCGTTGGGAGACCCTAAGAGGAAGGTATGATGAGCACATCAAAAAGTTTTCCCTCAGTAAGAAACCAAGGTTATCGAACTATTAGGAGGAAGGAAACGACCCAAAGGTGTTGCTAGCAACTTGGAAACCTGCACAACACAAACTCAAGACTTTGCCCCAACGAATAGTAAGGTTGTCAATCTCACCGGTTTGCTGAAAACAAAGGATTAACTCTATGGTGTGGAAAGTAATGGTGGCTTACAGATAGTAAACAGTAACAGTGGAAGATGTATCAATGGTAAAGATTGGACCGGGGTCCATAGTTCACTAGAGGTGTTCTCCTTAAGATAAACAACATAACATGTTGGGTAAACAAATTATAGTGGGGCAATTGACAGAACAGAGCAAGGCATAACAATGCAATATTATACATCCATGATCCTATGAGATTTGATTGGGCATTTCAACAAGATACATAGACCGCCATCCAACTGCATGTATGACTAGTAATCCACCTTCAGGTTATCATCTGAACCCCCTCTAGTATTAAGTTGCAAGCAGCGGATAACTACTTTAAGCAAGGTGTGTAAAGTAAATAATCCACTTGTTCCATGAACAAGAGATCGTTGTTTCTCCCTAGTAGCAACAACACATATACAACCTTAGAGATTTCTGTCACTTCCCTAGATTAAATAGAGGCATGAACCCACTATCGAGCATGAATACTCCCTCTTGGAGTCACTAGCATCTACTTGGCCAAGATAGCTACTAGAAACGGAGAGCATGCAAGATCTCAAACAACACAGACATGATATAATCAATAAGATAGAATCTTTAACCAATCTGACATAGTAATCTCAATATCCATCGGATCCCTGCAAACACAACATGCATGATTACAAATAGATGATCTTGATCATGAACGGAGCTCACAAGATCTAAATATCGTAGGACAAGGGAGGAAAAACAACCATCTAGCTACTACATGGACCCGTAGTCCAAGGTGGAACTACTCACGCTTCATACCAGAGGCTGGCATGGTGATGAAGAAGGCCTCCGGGATGATCTCTCCCCTCCGGCAGGGTGCCGAGAAGAGCTTCAGATCCCCCTGATATGGGGACCATGGTGGTGGTTGTGGACTGTTTCGTGGAAGATTGATCGGGTACTTAGGATTTTGGTATCGGGAGCTTCTTATAGGCAAAGAGGGAGGATGAGGGGGTGCCCAAGGCGACTGCACCCCCAGGCACGGGTCAGGCCTGGCCGCACGGCCAGGGGGTATGGCCCCCTTGAGGCCCTCCCCCGTCTTGTCTTCTGGCTCCGTGTTCCGCACCGTAAAATATTGACTTCGGCTTTTGTCCTGTCCAATTCCGAGAATATTTATTTTTTAGCTTTTTTGGAACAAAAAAAATAGAAAATAGGCAACTGGCACTATGGCATCTTTTTAATAGGTTATTCCTAGAAAACATATAAAAATACCTCAAAGAGAAGACAAAGCAAAGTAGATACTAAACAAACATGGAACATAAAAAATTATAGATACGTTTACGACGTATCACCACCCTGCAGTTCTTCGAGGACACATGGATTCTCACCAAGGGTAACTGGCGGGCTCCGCCGTCTGGAGAGAGCGAGCCTAAACTGCGGCCTGACAATTTATCTCGTTCGTCAGCCATTTAGAGCGCGGTTTAGGTTTCTCCACTTCCCTTTTCTTCAGGTGCTTCCTCCATTTTTACCGGATCAAGCCCACTGATTTGGGCCCTCGTAGCATCGAGAAGATCACGGTTTTTATCGTGTTCTGCGAGTCATATCTAGGGTGCAACGCCTATTTTCCCCTTTGGCTTGAACTATTCCATGGCCGAGCCACTCGCGAGGGCAAGAAAGGTCCCCTGCTAGCAGTTGGCGGCATCACCTTTCTAGTGAAGCCTGGCGCTAGTTTCTTCAAGCTGATGCTGCCAAAGAAAGCAACTAGCAAGTGGAAAAGTCGTGTTTCTATGTTAAGGAGTCGGGTCCGTCCGAGGAGGTGGAGATTCTAGCGTATACCGTGGAACGGAGCATCCTGAGCTGCCGCAATAGCAGAAGATGGTGGTCACGGAGATGATTGCCCGTATGATCGAGCTGGAGGACGAGGGGTTGAATACGATCAACCACTTCAACTGCTGGCTCGGTCGCGGACTGGTCCAGTTGATGAATCGACCAACGCTGATGTGCGAATACATCAGCCTCGCCCCCGTCGAGGGCGAACTCGACGCAATGGAAGGCAAAGGACTATGTCTTAGTCCTTAAGAAAATCACGGAGGCACCATACACTGGTATGGTCGATGGACTCGCTCCGTACAAGCCTGGCGATGTCCTAGCCCCCACGGTAAGCAATTTCTGACCTCATCCTCTTCATTCACACTTCACGAGTCCATCTCTTTACGAGTGCGACTTTCTGCAGACATTCAAGATCATGGAGCACTGGCTCCCTCCCCTGGATGAAGAGGTGCCACAAGAGATTCTTCAAGAGGAAGCAGGAGACTTCTCCGGCGGGGAGGAGGAAGAAGGAGAAGTCGTCGAAGAGGAGTGCGAGCCTCTTTTGGTGACTTGCAACACACGTGGCTAGAAGCGCCACGATAATGAGGCCAATCTTAGCCTCAGCGAGGGTGAGAGCGAGTCGGAGGCTGCCGTGGAGGCGATCTCTAAACGAGCTCCGTCACCATTCAAGCCGGCAGCCAAAACCAAATGCTCCGCCAAAGCAGTAGCGTCAGGCGAGCCTGCTAGAGGTAGGACCGTCGAGGCCCATCAGGCCAAAACTGGAAAATCCCGCTCATGTTACTAACGGGTTGCGAAAGATCCCGGTTGCCAAGTAAGCATCGGTGTTTATTTCGTTTAACCCTTTTTTGTATATTTTTAGCTCGCCTTCCTAATATCGTCGTATCTGGCAGGAGCGGCCCGAAGAAGATCCAAAGGGGCACCGCGACATAGGTCGTGGGCGAGCCTGTCGTGGTGGCGGACGATCCTTCCATGAAGAGGAAGGACTGTACAACCGACGCGCCCGAGGCTGGCGCGAAGAAGAAGAAGGTCGTTGACTCGTCGACTAGCGCGGTGGTGTCGATCGAGACTGGCATGACTGCGCCCCAAGCGGTAGAGTCGTTATCCGAAGAAATTAAAGTCATGGAGGTGGACCGTCCTGCCAAGGCCAAGCTGGGTATGCCCGCGGTGAAGCCTGCCTCGTTTCCACGATTCGTTGCAAAGGCCACGAACGTGCAATCGCCGGCGGTCTCGGAAGTTAATGACGGTCGCGCCGAGGCAGCGTCGCAGCCTCCGAGTGGTGGGTTGACGTCGATGTCCTCCATGGGAGCTGCCGAGATCCATCGCCTACTGGGTGTAGCCATCTAGGTAATCCCAGTCCCCAAGCATTTGGTCGCAAAATATTGGCGACTGGGCGCTTAACACTTGTGCTCCCCAGTCGCCGAGGGTCAAGTCTCCAAGTAATTGGCGAGTCGAGTCTTGAGATATTTGTACTAACAATGGCTTTTCTCTCTTGTCTGCAAACCGAAGCGGCCGATCGACAGTCTGTGCTGCAACAGGTGGAGAAGGAGTTGGCCACGACACAAGAGGAAGCACAACGGCTAAAAGCTTAAGTTGGTGAGTTTTGAAACTGAATTCATTTGTGGTCGTGTCTAGCGACCATGGTGATGATGATGCGAAGGCTCGTGAGGGATATGTGCTAGTCGCATAGCTGGAGTCTGTAAAGGCGGCGCTGGCCGCGGTAGAGGAGAAGGCTAAGGCGGCAGTCGCGGCCGCGAATTCGGATCGCGCTGCATTTGACTCTATTATCACGGAACTGTAGACCAAGTTCTCCAAATTGGAGAAGCATGTGAAGAAGAATTGCCACCGCCTCCTTGGTGAGTATTTTTCCAATATTCCTTAGTAATGGGGAAGTCCCCGAGCGGGTCTGGCCCCGAGTGGGTTGAGTCGACCGTGGCATTGTGTTTTGATCTGGCCTGACTTTGCAGATGTTTTAGGTTAGTGCGATGCGTCTATGCCGGATTTCACCGCAGAGCAATGCATGAACACGGTGATGAACGTCGCCTCGGAGTCGTCGTCGTGCGTATGTGCCATCCTCCAAAGCATAACCTCGACCGAGGTTGTGCCCACACGTTTCATGGATGTGTGGCACTATCTAGAACTAGCGCCGGCCATGGTGGGTGTGATAGCGCGGTCCGCCTTCTGTCGCGAGGCGACTGCGGCGCTGAGCCTTGGGCTCGCCCACTTCCCCGAGGAATTCGACCTTGACGACGTAACGAGTGGGTACCCCTCGACGACTGGGGAGGTGGAGGCTTCCAAGGTTGCCGCACTGCAATCAAAGGTGGCCCCATATGCGAAGAGGGTGCTGGCGATGAACGACCTCCTGCCGTACCAAGCGACGGAGGTGGTGCCTAGTGACGCCGACCCGGAGTACCAGGATTTCTTGTCGGAGCGTCCCTTCCGATCAGCGAGTGAGACGGATTTTTCTACGTACCAGACGAAGCCTATCAAGGTGGCCAAGTCGTCGAGCGATGCTTCTGGTTCTCAGCCTACAAAGTAGGAGGGCTAACCATGTAATAGAGTTAGTGCTGAGTGGCTTTGTAAAATATTTGAATTGGTACAGATGCATTTTGTGTGCATATATGTTTGTTGTCTCGTGTTTGTTTGTTTTGTTTAAGTGTTGATTTTGTGTGGTTGGTGCGTCGGGGGTAGCTAGTCCCCGGGCATGGTTAGTTTATGGTTGCGTGGCTAACGATTGAGTGTGCGTATGCGAGCTATTTGAGTAGCTCTTAGTCGACTTGCTGTAGCTCAAGGAGCTAGTCGCGTGGTGACCCAAAAGGATCCGTTGTACTTGGTGTTTTCCCCTGGACGCGTGCAGGTTCGTGACGAGTCCCCGAGCATGGTACTTGGCCTTTCAAAGCGTTGATCCTAAGGTAGGAAGAACCCGTGATGCGTCGTTTGTAGCGCGTCATCCCTATTGGCCCATGGGGCCAGTCGCTAGGCGACCCTTGGGCGAGCTCTGTACTTGGTGTTTTCGCAAGGCGCGTGCGGGTTCGTGTCATCACAAGTCCCCGAACGTGCTACTTAACCGTTTGAGTCACTTCATCCGAGGGTGGGAGACGGTGTGCTGTGAGAAGCACGTCCGGTCGTCTTGGCCTAGCAGGCCAGTCGAGCAAGGCAACTCCAATGGGGGCTCTCGCTCGGCGTTTTTCATGGACAACGCAAGGCTCATGATTCCCTGATGCCCTTACGCTGCACTACTTGGCCTCGTCGAGTCACGCTTCCAAGGATTGGCGGTCGATATTGTATTCATACATTTTACGAGTGCGAGTTGCACAATATAGGGAGAGTAGACACGTTTTGCGGAATAGTTGCTTTATTCATTGGATGGGGGGAAGTTACACAATTTGTGTTACACGGGTTGGCGCTAAGTGTAAGACTTGCGCTTGGTGTGGAGTGTGCCGTTTTTTTTACCCAGGTCGTGCATTTCACTCGGCGAATTGACCCTAGTTGTAGGTCTTGGGCGAATCGTGCTCAGACTAAGTCGTTGTAGTCAATGCACATTCTCTGAGTGTTGTTTCTTTTCAGCACCAATAGTGGTTTTGTCCACCAGTCAGAGTAATTGCTGGGGCGTGCGAGCCCCGTGGCGAAGAATCACCGTATTCTCCCGGCGAGTGATTGCCTACGTTCCGCATTGTGGTGTAGCAGTAATTGCTTGTCATGCCGACCTACTGGGTCGGCACTTTGTATGTGCTCAACGAGACCCTCCATGACACATGCCTTGCTAGATTTGTTCCGGGTGGTGTTGTGGCTCTCACGCCGGGGCTTGCTGAGCGCGCTTTCCTATGCGCAAACGGGGTCCACTTCTGGCGCCGCCTGTTGCTCTGACTTGCCGTTGGCGAGGTCGTCTGTGGTGCTTGGTGTTGAGGCAGCGGAGGTGCCAGGGAGAAACGAGTGGTCGCTTATTTCTTCAGGGTTGTTGGGTCGTCCTAGTATGCCCCACTCGCTGACAAGGTTTCGACTCGTCAATGCCCATTGTTATGGACTTGGGTTTTGGAGAAGACGGGGATGTGGGAGATCGCGGAATGGTTAGAAAACAAGCAACACGAGGACATGAAGTTTACCCATGTTCAGGCTCCCGGAGGGAAAACCCTACTTCTGCTTGTCTACTCTTGATTACGGCGGAACCGAAGGTTACAGGGGGTGCGCAGATGCAATCTGGCGTGAGGTGCGTATGAGGTGAGTGGATTGTCATCCTCGTCGTGCCCTCCTAGCCTTTATATAGATAGGCAGGTCTCGGGCGTAGGTCGAGTCGGTTACAGATTAGGGTTTGCCCCTTTGAAATTCTATCTATTCTAGTCTTGTTCTCCAAGGATCCGAAGGCGTCATGGGCTTGGGCCACCCGGAACCTCCCAGGCCGCGTATCTTGTTGTGGGCCTTCCTTGGGCTGGACTAGGTATGACGATGTTGTGTACTCGTGGGGTATAACCATGTTAGTAGCCCCCGAGTGCTCAGTCGAATCGCAGATTCGGATGAGGACTCTTCAGTATTTCGGGTGCAGTTTTAGGCCTATTTATAAGAGAAAGCAATTTAGTCCGTAGGGATTTTTGATGCGTGTGCCTGACTCACCCGACGGATCAGGGTCAGTTAACTATCATAGGACAAAACAACACGATCTTCTTCAGACTCGAGTCCCTGGACTCGAATCCGGAATAGATGCTGGCGTAAATCGACTCAAGCTATTGAGGTCTTACAGGAGCCGAATCCCAGTGGTTTTCAAGTCATGTACCCAACGCGTCCGTCAGGATTTTCATCGTGTCTGTTGACATGGTTTTTTACCGGCAGAGCGCAGTCAGGTGCGTTACCAGGCCATCAGATGGTATCTGTAGGTCTTATCTTTGCGTCACAGACACTGAAGGGTTTCGCAGCATAGTAAATCAAAAAAAATCTACGGATGCGAACAGGAAAGCCAAGTTCTAATATAGGAGATGCAAACAACGAGGGGGGGGGGGGTAGATGATATCTTCATACCCTTGAAGATTCGCACAGCGGAACGTTCGACGGAACGTGGGTGATGTAGTCGTACTCGCTTCTCCTCCTCGTGATCCGATCCGATCTAACACCACAAGTGGCGATGCCTCTGATAGATGCACACGTGCGGCACCTAGACGTCTCCTCCTTCCTCGGTCCAGCAAGTAGGGTGGAAAGATGGATTGGATCTACAACGCGAAGGCGTGGTGCAAGCGGTGGAGAGTTTCTGCAGCAGCGCTTCACCTACGCGCAGTCGGGAGGGGGAGAGAGAGAGGAGGGGCAGCAGGGCGGCTAGGGTTGTAGAGGAGGTGTGTGAGGGGTGCGCCCCCAGCCCTCTTTATATAGAGGGGTGGGCGGCTAGACCTTGCCCCTCCCCCAAGCCCTAGGCCGGCGGCCAAAGGAGGGAGGAGTGGGGGGCAAGTTTCCCCCCTTCTAGAAGCTCCCCTAGGGTTTCCCTAGGGTTTGGCCGGCTGGGCCCTATGGGGCCTTGTGCCCCTGGCCCAATGCGGCCAGGGCACTCCCTCATAGGCCCACGCCCCCTCCCGACAAGTGGGGCCACGTTGGTCCCACACCGGAAGGTTATAGAAGCTTCCGGTACAATACCGAATAACCCGAAACAATTCCGAACTCCAAAAACTGCATTGCCTTATATGAATCTTATTCTCCGGACCATTCTGGAACCTCTCGTGATGTCCCGGATCCCATCCGAGACTCCGAACAAAAACTCATAAACCAATTATCCAATCTATCCTAGAGTCGAGACACGTTAAGTGTGTGACCCTTCGGGTTCGAGAATATGCAGACATGATCTTCTATCAATAATCAACAGCGGGGTCTGGAAACCCATATTGACTCCCACACATTCATTGATGATCATATCGGATGAACCACGATGCCAGGATTCAATCAATCCCATATATATATTCCCTTCGTCTCGCGATATTTTACTTGCCCGAGATTTGATCGTCGGTACCGTCATACCTAGTTCAATCCCGTTCACAGCAAGTACTTTACTCGTTCCGTAATCCGATATCACTTTGTTATTAACTCCTTAACCACATGCTTGCAAGCGGTGTTGATATCGATTACCGAGTGGGCCCGAAGTATATCTCTCCGACTTGGGAGGGACAAATCCCATCTCGATACATACAACCCAACAGGTACTTTCCGATCACCTGAGAGACACCTTTATGATCACCCTCTCATAGGATGACGTTTGATGACCTCAAAGCTTTCTTCCGATACCAGGGAGTTGTATTATCTCATGGTCTAAGGAATACAATATTTGACATAAGAAAAGCTTCGCAAAGATGAACACGATGACACGATCTAATTGCTACGCTTAGTTTGGGTCTGTCCATCATATCATTCTCCCAATGATATGATCTCATTATTAATCGACAACTCATGTCTATGGTTAGGAAACCTTAACCATCATTAATCAATGAGCTAGTCCATAGAGGCATACTAGGGACACGGTGTTGTTCACAAACCACACAAGTATTAAAGTTTCCGCTTAATACAATTCTAGCATGGAATATAAACTTTATCATGAACAAGAATTATAATAATAACATCTTTATTATTGCCTCTAGGGCATAATTCCAACAGTCTCCCACTTGCACTAGAGTCAATAATCTAGTTTACATCTGGCAACAATCTAACACCCATGGCACTAAGGTACTGATCATGTTTTGCACGTGGAAGAGGTTTAGTCAATGGATCTGCGACATTCAGATCTGTATGTACTTTGCTAATCTTCATATCTCCATCTGCTATATAATCTCTGATTATATGAAACTTGCGGTTGATATGCTTGGTCTTTGGATGATATCTTGATTACTTAGCTAGTGCTATGGTGCCAGTGTTGTCACACAATATCTCTAGTGGGTCCAAGGCACTTGGAACCACGCCAAGCTCAGTGATGAAGTTCCTGATCCAAACTCCTTCACTTGACGCTTCTGCAGCAGCCATGTATTCCGCTTCTACTGTAGATCCCGTGATCATGCTTTGCTTGCAGCTTCTCCAGCTCACAGCTCCTCCATTCAAAATATAAACGTATCCTGTCTGAGATTTAGAATCATCCTTGTCGGTGTCGAAACTAGCGTCGACGTAACCCTTTACGACAATTTGTTCATCACCTCCATAGACTAAGAACATTTCTTTAGTCCTATTCAAGTACTTTAGGATGTTCTTCATGGCTGTACAGTGTTCCACTCCTGGATCACTTTGGTATCTACTCGTCAAACTAAGAGCATTGGACACATCCGGTCTAGTACACAGCATGGCATACATGATAGAACCTATGGCCGAGGCATAAGGCACTTTGCTCATAGCTTCTCTATCATTTACCGTAGATGGACACTGAGCCTTGATCAGTATCTTACCTGACAACATAGGCACTGAACCTTTCTTTTCCTTATCCATTCTGAACCTTTTCAGAACTTTGTCTAGGTATGTACTCTGGCTTAAAGCTATCAGGCGTCTTTGTCTATCTCTATAGATTTTGATGCCCAATATATAAGCAGCTTCCCCTAGGTCTTTCATTGAAAAACATTTGTTCAAATAACTCTTCACATCGTTAAGCATGTTAATGTCATTTCCAATAATCAATATGTCATCCATATATAGTACCAGAAATGTCACTGAGCTCCCACTCACTTTCTTGTAGATACAAGCTTCGTAGCAATTTGGAACAAATCCAAAGCTCTTGATCACTTGATCAAAACGAAGGTTCCAACTCCGAGATGCTTGCTTCAGTCCATAAATGGAACGTTGAAGTTTGCACACTTCATCAGCATCCTTAGGATCGACAAAACCTTCGGGTTGCATCATATACAACTCTTCATCAATGTTGCCATTGAGGAACGCAGTCTTGACATCCATCTGCCATATTTCATAATCATGAAACGCAACAATTGCTAATAAAATCCGAATGGACTTAAACATCGCTACGGGAGAGAAAGTCTCATCGTAGTCAACACCTTCAACTTGTCGAAAACCTTTCGCGACAAGTCGTGCTTTATAGACGGTAACATTTGTAGGGTTTCGTAGCATGGAAAACAAAAAATTTCTATCGCATATAAACAAACAAGCCAAGATCTATCTACTAGATTGTAGCAACGAGTCGATGGAATAACTTACCCTCGAAGATTCCAAAGTGTTTAACGAGAGCGGATTCTCGTGGGTGATGTAGTCGTACTCTCCCCGATCTCAAGATCGCGTAGACGATCCTTCCGGCGCTGCGTTCCGGCAGCGCTCCCGCAGTCGGTCACACGTTCGGTACTCGACGAAGACCTTCCTCTCCCTTGTTCCAGCAGGCAGCGGAGGTTGTAGCACTCTCCTTGCGATTCTGGCAGCACAACGGCGTGGTACCGGAAGTAGAGGGGAGATCTCGCAGGGCTTCGCCTTAAGCCGGAGCGAGTATGGTGGAGTATGAGAGAGCTCCTCGGCGATCTAGGGTTTAGACACACCAAGGAGGAGGGGCTAGAGCCAGCGGCTAGGGTTCCGGGGACCCCCAAGTCGGCGGCTAGGGCAAAACCCTAGGGGAAGGCGGCGGCTATGGTGGGCTGCAGCTTCTAGGGTTTGAGGTGAGGGACTTGTGTGTCTAGAGGAGGGAGCCCTGCCCCTCCTTATATAGGTGGAGGGGCCAACCGCGCCAAGGGGAGGGAGAGGAGTCCCTCCCCAACTCGGCTTGGAGGTGGGCCGCCGGTTGGAGGAGGGAACTCCTCCCCAACTCGGTTTCCCCTTTCCTCCTCTTTTCCTCTTTCCAATTTTAGTCGTTTGACTTTTCAAACTAGCTATTTGACTTTTCAAACTAGGATTTGAATTAATCCTTTATTTGGAACAGCGATGACACTTAGTACATGATGCAATCATTCCAACATGCAATGACACATTCATGTACCCCTTCCCCTCCGGAGTGCCGGACATTCCGGAACCTTCTAGAACATTCCCGATGAAAACACCGGAATCATTTCCGAACTCCGAAATGGGACTTTCCTTATATGAATCTTATTCTCCGGACCATTCCGGATCACCTCGTGATATCCCGGATCCCATCCGAGACTCCGAACAACATTCGGTCTCTTTCTCATAATACCATAACTACTCAAACAACGTCGAATCCTTAAGTGTGTCTCCCTACGGTTCGTGAATTATGCGGACATGATCGAGACACTTCTCCGAACAATAACCAATAGAGGAATCTGGAAATTCATATGGCTCCCACATATTTCTACGATTACTTTGCGATCGAATGAACCACTTACATACGATACCAATTTCCCTTTGTCTCACGATAGTTTACTTATCCGAGTTTATGATCGTCGGTATCTCTGCATACCTAGTTCAACCTCGTTACCGATAAGTACTCTTTTCTCGTTCCCGTGATATGTGATCCCTTGTGAGCCAGTCACATGCTTGCAAGCTAATTGGATGACATTCCACCGAGAGGGCCCAGAGTATATCTATCCGTCATATGGATGGACAAATCCCACTCTTGATCCATGTGTCTCAACCAATACTTTTCGAACACTCAATGCCACCTTTGTAGCCACCCAGTTACGGTGTGGTGTTTGATGTCATCAAAGCATCCATCCGGTAAAGGTGATATGCATGATCTCATGGTCGAAGGAATTAGGTTACTATGTATCAGAAAGCATATAGCAATTGAACTATTGAAATGACTTGATCTTTATGCTACGCTTATCTATAGGAGTATGTCCACCATATCATTCTCCTAACGATATGATCTTGTTGTTGATAACATCTCAATGTTCATGATAGGGAAACCACAATCATTTATCAACCAACAAGCTAGTGATGTATAGAGGCTATACTAGGGACTTCAAATTAAGTTTACAAATCACACAAGTATCAATGTTTCCTTGTTAATACTATTATAGCATGAATGTAAACATTTATCATAAACACAAAGATATAATAATAACCACATTTATTATTGCCTCTAGGGCATATCTCCAACAGTCTCCCACTTGCACTAGAGTCATCTAATCCAGATTACATGGTAATATACCGAACACCCATGGCAGTTTGGTGTTGGTCATGTTTTGCTCTCGGGAGAGGTTTAGTAAACGGATCCGCCACATTCAGATCTGTGTGTACTTTGCAAATCTTTATATCCCCATCTTGAATATGTTCTCGAATAGCGTGAAAACGTAGCTTGATATGCTTCAGCTTCTTGTGTGACCTTGGTTCTTGCGCATTGGCTATGGCGCCCATGTTATCACAGTAGATAGACATTGGGTCCAACGCACTAGGAACCACACCCAGCTCTGTAATGAACTCTTTCATCCATATCGCTTCTTGTGAAGCCTCCGAAGCAGCCATGTATTCCGATTCAGTTGAAGATCTCGCCACAACGCTTTGCTTTGCACTCCTCCAGCTAACTGCTGCACCATTCAAAATAAATACGTATCCAGATTGTGATTTAGAATCATCCGGATCGGTGTTCCAACTAGCATCGGTGTAACCATTAACAACGAGCTGTTCATCACCTCCATAAGAAAGAACCATATCCTTAGTCCTTCTCAAGTACTTAAGGATGTTTTTGACCGCTGTCCAATGATCCACTCCTGGATCACTTTGATATCTGCTAGTTAAACTAACAACATATGCAATGTCGGGTCTAGTACATAGCATGGCATACATTAGAGATCCTATGGCTCAGGCATAGGGAGTCTTACTCATCCTTTCTCTATCTTCTGCCGATGTCGGACTTTGAGTTTTACTCAAGGTCGTATTGGGCAACATGGGCAACCCTTTCTTGCTATCTTCCATTCCAAATCTCTTTAGAACTTTGTCCAAATATGTACTCTGTGACAATGATATTTGGCGTTTCGATCTATCTCTATAAATCTTTATGCCTAATATGTAAGCTGTTTCGCCAAGATCCTTCATTGAAAAACTATTATTCAAATATTCCTTGACACTATTAAGAAGGTCTACATCATTCCCAATCAACAATATGTCATCCACATATAGTATTAAGAATGCTACAGAGCTCACACTCACTTTCTTGTAAATACAAGCTTCTCCATAAGTTTGTATAAAACCAAAACTTTTGAACACCTTATCAAAACGTTGATTCCAACTTCGGGATGCTTGCTTCAATCCATAGATGGACCGTTGAAGTTTGCATACCTTGTTAGCATCTTTAGGATCGACAAAACCTTTGGGTTGCATCATATACAACTCTTCATCAATGTCTCCATTGAGGAATGTTGTTTTGACATCCATCTGCCATATCTCATAATCATAATATGCAGCGATTGCTAACATAATCCTCACAGACTTTAGCTTCGCTACTGGTGAGAAAGTCTCATCGTAGTCAACTCCTTGAATTTGTCGAAACCCTTTTGCGACAAGTCGAGCTTTATAGACAGTAACATTACCATCAGCATCTGTTTTCTTCTTGAAAATCCATTTTTTCTCGACAGCCTTCCGGCCATCCGGTAAGTCCACCAAAGTCCATACTTGGTTTTCGTACATGGATCCAATCTCGGATTTCATGGCTTCTTGCCATTTATTGGAATCTGGGCTCATCATCGCTTCCTCATATGTCTCAGGGTCATCGGTGTTGTCCACCAACATGACACTCATAACGGGATCATACCAATCTGGAGTGGTACGAGTTCTCGTTGACCTCCGAGGCTCTGTAGCAACTTCAACCGAAGTTTCATGATCACCATCATTAGCTTCCTCTCTAATTGGTGCAGGCACCACAAGAACTTCTTCCGGTGCTGCGCTACTCGCAATTTCGAGAGAAGGTTCGACAACCTCGTCGAGTTCTACTTTCCTTACAGTCACTTCCTTCGAGAGAAATTCCTTCTCTAGAAAGGATCCATTCTTGGCAACGAAGATTTTGCCTTCGGATCTATGATAGAAGGTATACCCAATAGTTTCCTTCGGGTATCCTATGAAGACGCAGTTTTCCGCTTTGGGTTCTAGCTTGTCCGGCTGTAACTTCTTTACATAGGCTTCGCAACCCCAAACTTTAAGGAACGACAATCTAGGTTTCTTCCCAAACCATAATTCATACGGTGTCGTTTCAACGGATTTAGACGGTGCCCTATTTAAAGTGAATGCGGCTGTTTCTAATGCATAACCCCAAAATGATAGCGGTAAATCTGTAAGTGACATCATAGAACGAACCATATCTAAGAGAGTTCGATTACGACGTTCGGACACACCATTACGCTATGGTGTTCCCGGCGGTGTCAATTGTGAAAGTATTCCGCATTTCTCCAAATGCTCGCCAAACTCGTAACTTAGATATTCACCTCCACGATCAGAACGCAGAAATTTAATCTTCTTGTTACGTTGATTCTCTACCTCACTTTGAAACTCCTTAAACTTCTCGAAAGATTCGGACTTATGTTTCATGAAATAGATATACCCATATCTACTCAAGTCATCCGTGAAGGTAAGAACATAACGATAACCACCGCGCGATGCTACACTCATCGGGCCACACACATCGGTATGTATGATTTCCAATAAGTCTGTAGCTCGCTCCATCATACCAGAAAATGGAGTCTTAGTCATTTTTCCCATCAGACATGCTTCGCATCTTTCAAGTGATTCAAGAAGTCCATCGGAATGGAGTTTCTTCATACGTTTCACTCCAATGTGACCAAGACGACAGTGCCACATATAGGTCGAATTATCGCTTGATTTCAAACGTTTAGCCTCAATGTTGTTGATATGTGTATTTCCACTATCGAGATTCAATAAGAATAGACCATCTATCAAAGGTGCATGTGCATAAAACATATTACTCATATAAATCGAACAACCATTATTCTCGGACTTAAACAAGTAACCGTCTCGCAATAAACAAGATCCCGATATAATGTTCATGCTCAACGCAGGCACCAAATAACAATTATTTAAGTATAAAACTAATCCCAATGGTAGATGAAGGGGTAGCGTGCCGACCGCGATCACATCAACCTTTGATTCGTTTCCCACGCGCATCGTCACCTCGTTCTTCGCTAGCTTCCGTTTATTCTGCAGCACCTGTTTCGAGTTACAAATATGAGCAACCGAACCAGTATCAAATACCCAGGCACTACTACGAGTACTAGTGAGATACACATCAATAACATGTATATCAGATATACCTTTCTTCTTGATGTTGCCGTTCTTCAGATCCGCCAAGTACTTTGGGCAAATCCGCTTCCAGTGACCTTCTCCCTTGCAGTAAAAACACTCAGTTTCAGGCTTTGGTCCAGCCTTGGTCTTCTTCGCCGGCGTGGTAACTTTCTTACCACCCTTCTTGAAGTGTCCCTTCTGCTTAGACTTGCCTTTCTTGAATTTGGTGGTCTTATTGACCAACAACACGTGGTGTTCTTTCTTGATCTCCACTTCTGCAGACTTTAGCATAGCAAACAGTTCTGGCAACTGCTTGTTTCATGTTCTGCATGTTGTAGTTCATCACAAAGTTCTTGTAACTTGGTGGTAGTGATTGGAGGACACGGTAAATCCCCAAATCATTAGGAATCACTATACCCAAGCTTTGAAGTTTGTTTGCGTGCCCAGACATCTTAAGCACATGCTCACTAACGGAGCTGCCCTCTTCCATCTTGCAGTTAAAGAACTTTTCAGAAGCCTCATAGCTTTCAATTGCCGCATGAGTCTCAAAGATCAATTTGAGATCCTCGACAATATCATACGGGTCTGAATTCTCAAACCTTTTCTGAAGCTCCGATTCCAAACCATACAAGATAGCACACTGAACTATGGAGTACTGATTCTTCCGAGCGAGGTAAACATTCTTTACTTCATCGGAAGCATCAGCTGCAGGTGGGTCACCCAGCGGTGCATCCAACACATAGGTCAAATTACCAGCTGTGAGGACAATCCTCAAATTGCGGAACCAATCCGCGAAGTTGCTTCCATTGTTTTTCAACTTTTCTTTCTCTAGGAACGCATTAAAATTGATGGTAGGGGCTGCCATTGATCTACAACATATTTGCAATAGTTTAGACTAAGTTTATGACAAATTGAGTTCAAATTAATAATAAAGTTAATCTAGGTGAACTCCCACTCAAAACAACATCCCTCACATTGTTTTAGTGATCACACGAACCAAATCCACCACATCAACACCGATCATCACGAGAGTTGATATAGTTTCAATGGCGAACAATCAACATGTTCATCATATCTACTATATGATTCATGCTTTACCTTTCGGTGATCCGTGTTCCGAGACCATGTCTGTACATGCTAGGCTCGTCAAGATCAAACCTTAGTTTCCGCATGAGCAAATCTGGCTTGCTCACGTTGTATACACTTGCAGAATCTAACACACCCGATCATCACGTGGTGCTTCGAAACAACAAGCTTTAGCACCGGTGCTAACTAAGGGTGAACACTTTATGACTTGAAATTCATGTGCATGAGGGATCATCTTATAATGCTACTGTCGTCTACTAAGCAATACAAGATGCATAAAGGATTAACATCACATGCAATTCATAATATGTGATATGATATGGCCTTTCTTCTTTGTGCTTCCGATCTCCATCTTCAAGCACGAACATGATCTCCATCATCACCGGCATTGCATCAAGATCAATGACGCTTCTCCATGGTTGTCGTCCACCGGCTTCAACTATTACAACTACTTTGAATAGACATGCGGGTCTTAACATAAATTAAAGACAACCATATGGCTCCTGCCGGTTGCCTACTTACAATAAGGAACATTGCATACATCAAATATGATCACAATCATGGCCATATCACATCACTGCACACCCCTGCAAAACAAAGTTAGACGCCTCTACTTTCTTTGCATATTTTACGTGGCTTGGGGCTTTCAATAAGTGTCGTTCTAACTTACGAACATGAACCACAACATTGATACTAGTATTGTTAATCACCCATTGTAAATTGGATATTAACTATGCTAGGAGAAACAGGCACCCGCAAAGCCACTTATGCAATACAAGTTGCATGTCAAGCGTGGAGCAAGTCTCATGAACGATGTCATGTAAGGTTAGCCCGGGCCGCTTCATCCCAACATACCGCAAGATGCAAAGTACACAAGAAGCAATCAACAATAAAAGCATCAACGCCCACAATGACTATTGTGTTCTACTCGTGCAACAGATCTACATATAGACACGGCTCTGATACCACTGTAGGGTTTCGTAGCATGGAAAACAAAAAATTTCTATCGCATACAAACAAACAAGCCAAGATCTATCTACTAGATTGTAGCAACGAGTCGATGGAATAACTTACCCTCGAAGATTCCAAAGTGTTTAACGAGAGCGGATTCTCGTGGGTGATGTAGTCGTACTCTCCCCGATCTCAAGATCGCGTAGACGATCCTTCCGGCGCTGCGTTCCGGCAGCGCTCCTGCAGTCGGTCACACGTTCGGTACTCGACGAAGACCTTCCTCTCCCTTGTTCCAGCAGGCAGCGGAGGTTGTAGCACTCTCCTTGCGATTCCGGCAGCACAACGGCGTGGTACCGGAAGTAGAGGGGAGATCTCGCAGGGCTTCGCCTTAAGCCGGAGCGAGTATGGTGGAGTATGAGAGAGATCCTCGGCGATCTAGGGTTTAGACACACCAAGGAGGAGGGGCTAGAACCGGCGGCTAGGGTTCCGGGGACCCCCAAGTCGGTGGCTAGGGCAAAACCCTAGGGGAAGGCGGCGGCTATGGTGGGCTGCAGCTTCTAGGGTTTGAGGTGAGGGACTTGTGTGTCTAGAGGAGGGAGCCCTGCCCCTCCTTATATAGGTGGAGGGGCCGGCCGCGCCAAGGGGAGGGAGAGGAGTCCCTCCCCAACTCGGCTTGGAGGTGGGCCGCCGGTTGGAGGAGGGAACTCCTCCCCAACTCGGTTTCCCCTTTCCTCCTCTTTTCATCTTTCCAATTTTAGCCGTTTGACTTTTCAAACTAGCTATTTGACTTTTCAAACTAGGATTTGAATTAATCCTTTATTTGGAACATTCATGTACCCCTTCCCCTCCGGAGTGCCGGACATTCCGGAACCTTCTAGAACATTCCCGATGAAAACACCGGAATCATTTCCGAACTCCGAAACGGGACTTTCCTTATATGAATCTTATTCTCCGGACCATTCCAGATCACCTCGTGATATCCCGGATCCCATCCGAGACTCCGAACAACATTCGGCCTCTTCCTCATAATACCATAACTACTCAAACAACGTCGAATCCTTAAGTGTGTCTCCCTACGGTTCGTGAATTATGCGGACATGATCGAGACACTTCTCCGAACAATAACCAATAGAGGAATCTGGAAATTCATATGGCTCCCACATATTTCTACGATTACTTTGCGATCGAATGAACCACTTACATACGATACCAATTTCCCTTTGTCTCATGATAGTTTACTTATCCGAGTTTATGATCGTCGGTATCTCTGCATACCTAGTTCAACCTCGTTACCGATAAGTACTCTTTTCTCGTTCCCGTGATATGTGATCCCTTGTGAGCCAGTCACATGCTTGCAAGCTAATTGGATGACATTCCACCAAGAGGGCCCAGAGTATATCTATCCGTCATATGGATGGAAAAATCCCACTCTTGATCCATGTGTCTCAACCAATACTTTCCGAACACTCAATGCCACCTTTGTAGCCACCCAGTTACGGTGTGGTGTTTGATGTCATCAAAGCATCCATCCGGTAAAGGTGATATGCATGATCTCATGGTCGAAGGAATTAGGTTACTATGTATCAGAAAGCATATAGCAATTGAACTATTGAAATGAATTGATCTTTATGCTACGCTTATCTATAGGAGTATGTCCACCATATCATTCTCCTAACGATATGATCTTGTTGTTGATAACATCTCAATGTTCATGATAGGGAAACCACAATCATTTATCAACCAACAAGCTAGTGATGTATAGAGGCTATACTAGGGACTTCAAATTAAGTTTACAAATCACACAAGTATCAATGTTTCCTTGTTAATACTATTATAGCATGAATGTAAACATTTATCATAAACACAAAGATATAATAATAACCACATTTATTATTGCCTCTAGGGCATATCTCCAACAACATTACCATCCGCGTCCGTTTTCTTCTTGAAGATCCATTTGCACTCAACGGCCTTTCGGTCGCTAGGAGGGTCCACCAAAGTCCATACTTGGTTTTCGCTCATGGATCCCAATTCGGATTTCATGGCCTCTAGCCATTTCTCATGGTTCGCAGGTTCACTGTCGTCTACTAACAAGACAGTTAAGACAGGGTTGCCGTACCACTCAGGAGGGGCACGCGATCTTGTCGACCTGGGACGTTCAGTAATAGCATCGTCCGAAGCTTCATGATCCTTGTCATTAGCTTCCTCTATTGTTGGTGCAGGCGGCACTGGAACAATTTCAGGTGTTGCGCTACTCTCAAATTCAAGAGAAGGTTCAACAACCTCGTCTAGCTCTACTTTCCTCCCACTCACTTCTTTCGAGAGAAACTCCTTCTCAAGAAAGGATCCGTTCTTTGCGACAAACACTTTGCCTTCGGTTCTGTGATAGAAGGTATACCCAATAGTTTCCTTAGGGTATCCTATGAAGACGCATTTCTCCGCTTTGGGTTCGAGCTTGTCCGGCATCAACTTCTTGACGTAAGCTTCGCATCCCCAAACTTTAAGAAACGACAACTTAGGTTTAGCACCAAACCATAGTTCAGGCGGTGTCGTCTCAACGGATTTAGATGGTGCCCTATTTAAAGTGAATGCAGCGGTTTCTAATGCATAACCCCAAAATGATAACGGCAAATCAGTAAGAGACATCATTGATCGGACCATATCTAATAGAGTTCGATTCCGGCGTTCAAACACACCATTGCGCTGTGGTGTTCCAGGTGGCGTGAGTTGCGAAACGATTCCGCTTGCTTTAAGATGCGTGAGAAAATCATAACTCAAATATTCACCTCCACGATCGGATCGTAGAAACTTAATTTTTCTGTTACGATGGTTCTCCACTTCATTCTGAAATTCTTTGAACTTTTCAAATGTTTCAGATTTATGTTTCATTAAATATATATACCCATATCTACTTAAGTCATCAGTAAAAGTGAGAAAATAGCGATATCCACCGCGCGTCGAAACACTCATCGGTCCGCATACATCGGTATGTATGATTTCCAACAAGTCCGTTGCTCGCTCCATTATTCTGGAGAACGGGGTTTTGATCATCTTGCCCATGAGGCATGGTTCGCATGTGTCAAATGATTCAAAATCAAGAGACTCCAAAAGTCCATCAGAATGGAGTTTCTTCATGCGTTTTACACCAATATGACCTAGACGACAGTGCCATAAATAAGTAGTATTATCACTATCTACCTTGCATCTCTTAGCCTCAATGTTATGGATGTGTGTTTCATCACTTTCGAGATTCAGAAGAAATAAACCATTCACGGCAGGTGCATGACCATAAAAGATGTTACTCATATAAATAGAACAACCATTATTCTCAGATTTAAATGAATAACCGTCTTGCAATAAACACGATCCAGATATGATGTTCATGCTCAACGCAGGCACATAATAACATTTATTGAGGTTTAAAACTAATCCTGAAGGTAAAACTAAGGAGAGCGTGCTGACGGCCATCACATCAACTCTTGATCCGTTGCCAACGCGCATCGTCACCTCATCCCTCGCAAGCCGCCGTCTATTCCGTAGCTCCTGTTTCGAGTTACAAATATTAGCAACTGAACCAGTATTAAATACCCAGGCACTACAACGAGGGCTAGTAAGGAAAACATCAATAACATGTATATCAAATATACCTTTGATGGTGCCAGCCTTCTTGTCCGCTAAGTACTTCGGACAGTTGCGCTTCCAGTGACCCTTGTCCTTGCAGTATAAGCACTCAGTGTCCGGCTTAGGTCCAGACTTGAGCTTCTTCTCAGCAGGGGCAACGCGCTTGCCGCTGCCTTTCTTGAGGGTCTTCTTTGCACCCTTACCTTTCTTAAAGCTGGGGGGGCTTGTTGACCATCAACACATGATTATCCTTTTTGATGTCCACCTCCGCAGCTTTCAGCTTAGCGAAGAGCTCGGTGATCGTATCAGTGGAACCAATCTGATTATGAGTCACTACAAAACTTTTGTAGCTAGGAGGGAGTGATTGCAGAACCCTATCAATCTTGAGCTCCTCTAGAATCTTGCAGTCCAGTTGCTCAAGGTGTTGAGTGTAGCCCAACATCTTTATGGCGTGCTCACTAACGGAACTCCCTTCCTCCATCTTGCAGTTAAAGAATTTCTTAGAGATCTCATATCTCTCAGAACGGGTCTGAGTCTAAAACATAGTTTTCAGTTCCTCAAGAATCTCAAAGGGCCCGGGGTAATCTTCAAAACGATTTTGAAGGTCCGATTCCATAGCAAACAACATGGTGCTCTTAATCACACCATAATCATCTTTGCGCGACTGATAAACAGCTTTCTCATCAGCCGTCGCATCTACAGCAGGGGCGTCACCTAGCGCATTCTCAAGGACATAGTCCTTTTGTCTGCCAGCGAGAATGATTCTCAGATTGCGGAACCAGCTGGTGAAGTTAGACCCATTGTTTCTAAGCTTTTCTTTCTCAGCAAAAACGTTGAAGTTGAAGTTGGACTTAGCCATTTGATCTACAAAATTTGCAAGTACAATTTAGACTATGTTCATGATAACTAGTTCAACTTAATCAAATTAAAGATGAACTCCCACTAAATTCAACATCCCTCAAGTTGTTTAGTGAACATGATCCAAATTCACCACACCTAATCCGATCTTCACGAGGAGAGATGTGGTTTCAATGGTGGACAACGAAGTGTCGATCATATCATTCATATGACTCATGCTTAACCTTTCGGTTCATGTGTTCCGAGGCCATGTATGTACATGCTAGGCTCGTCAAGTCAAACCCAAGTATTTCCGCGTGTGCAAAACTGGCTTGCACCCGTTGTATGTGAACATAGAGTTTATAGCACCCGATCATCACGTGATGCTTGAACACGACGAACTTTCACAACGGTGCATACATGGGGAGAACACAGTTTTATCTTGATCTTTAAGTGAGGAATCATCTTATAATGCTACCGTCGCGATCTAAGCATAATAAGATACATAAAAGGATAAACATCACATGCATATAACTTGATGTGACATGGTATAGCCAATCTTCGCGCAATGATCTCCATCTTGTGCGTGCCGGCATGATCTCCATCACTCCACCATGATTGCCTCCACCACGAATAGCAACTACAACTATTGCTAACTACTTAGCGATAAAGTAAAGCTATTACATGGCGTATAAGAAGTTGACACACGGGTCATACACAATTATAATGACAACCATATGGCTCCTGCCGGTTGTGTACTCATCGACATGCAAGTCGTGACACATTACAAAACATGATCATCGCATACAACATACACATCACATCTTGGGCCATACCATATCACAGAAAACACTCCCTGCAAAAACAAGTTAGACGCCTCAACTTTGTTGTTGCATGTTTTACGTGGCTTATGGGAGTAGCAAGCTAAGAACGATTCCTACCTACGGAAATCCACAACGGTGATATTATGGTTGCCAAACTCCGGTGTAAATCCCATGACAACTATAGTGAGAGAAACTGGCATCCACCAGCCGCATGTGTGGAACAAGCCACACGTCAAGTGCAGAGCCGGTCTCGCGACCAAGTCGCGTAAGGTTGGCCTGGACCGCTTCGATCTCACTATCCCGCGTCATAAGAAGTACACAAACAAGAGGCTTGCAACAGAAAACATCAACGCCCGCAACAACCATGTTGCGTTCTACTCGTGAAACACATCTACGCATAGATCTAGCTCTGATACCACTGAAGGGTTTCACAGCATAGTAAATCAAAAAAAATCTACGGATGCGAACGGGAAAGCCAAGATCTAATCTAGGAGATGCAAACAACGAGGGGGGATAGATGAGATCTTCATACCCTTTGTAACACCCTCAGAATCGTACCTATGCAAGTTTAGCGAAAACCCGCCAAACCCGCATAGAAACGATTCAAAGGTGCCCACCAGGCACTTTCGTGCGGGTGGAAAACGAAGTAATAACATTACACAACAGTCCTCGATGGGACCCACAGAACAGATATATATAACAGCGACTTAATGAGTCAAGAATACAAATACAATATACAAAGATCCAAATCACCTGGAAAATGATAGAGCGTCCAGCTACGGACAAGATGCAAATGGGGCTAAGAGCCCTGAAGAATAACCAATGGCGTCCATAACCCTGCCCAGACCAAGCCGGAAGGGTAACCCTGCTAACGACGTCAATCTCAAAACCTGCTTAAACAAAAGGGGTGCCGACAAGGGCAACGGAAAAAGGAGGAGCGTCTGTACTGAGGCCAGTACACGACGAGACTAGAATTCGGCGGTCCTCGCCTACATAGGTATGGTGGACTGAAGCGGCAGCGACAGCATGCACTAAACCACCTATAGAGACTCAGTACAACTGGCGGCTATCAGAGAGGGGTAAGAAAGACCTATTCGGAACCAACCTGATACTACCACCAAACATACCCATCCTGGTATTTCCCCCTCGAGACCAAACGAGGAAGTCAACCGAGGAACTCACACAGTTGGCAGTTTTATTTATTCCGTTATTGTTGCAGCAATTACTAGTCAGGTGTAGATAATCGTCCTGATAAAATAAACAGTGGGCCGTTTTAGTTAACCATTCCGTTGTAGTTGCGACACTTACTAGTCAAATACAATTAGCATGAGATATCCCAAAACCCAGCAGTTGTTGGTACTTTTATTTAGCCATTCCGTTATAGTTGCAATACTTACTAGTCAGGTACAATGGTCGCAAGCTACAACACAAACAAGCAATTGTTGGCAGTTTTATTTAGCCATTCCATTATAGTAAAGCTGATTACTAGTCATTATAAAGTCAAATTTATAGCACTACTTTAGTTATAGTTGTCTATGATCGAGATACTGTGCTCCAAGTCGTCCATAACCGCGGACACGGCTTTCAGAAAGTTTTAACCCGGCCGGGGTGCACAAATAGCAACACACACACGATCAACCTCGGAAAAACCAAATCAAAACCCAACGAGGCTTTCACGACAAAGCAATCACAAGATTCAGAAATATTTCAGGGGGCCACCCCATTGAGTAGACCCGCAACGAAGCTAGCTGACTCCGAGACGGACTCAAGGTTTGCGTCAATGGCTGTAAACGACTGGGAACCCCAAAACGGGGCTTGTCGATACCGCGAAAACACTCCGCTTACCTAAGCAGTACAGTGTGCTCCTCGCACAATCGTAAATAAAGCAGTAAAGCATGGCATAAGTACAGGATCGTAAATAAAACCTCAAACTAGTTTGTGGCCCCAAGAAATAAGAATGAATCAAGCTCTGGCTCAGGGGGGCCATAATTCCCCGTATGTGGATAGCGCGATAAATCAAGGAACAGGTATCAAGCACTCGGGGTCCTACGGGACACAAGTGGACGGTTAACAACCAAATAACATCTATTGCCCACCTGTGCCTCTGCTTACCTACTTCAATTTTAGTTGTTAAACAATAATTAAAGTGAACAATAAATAAAGTCATGATCATCTCCAGCATTCAGCAGGCGGCAATTCTCCAGCAACTGTGGCGCTTGACGACACGCAACAGCACTTGAGCAAGCGACTACGACGCGCAGGTCCAACTATCTACCAAACAACGGTAATGGGAGGTGTCCAAGGCAATATAAGGCTGCAAGGGATATCCCGGGCACGAAAACTAGAGCATCGCAACACATATAGCAATAGATCAACATGAGGGAATAAATACTATAAAAGTAAGATAGGTAGAAAGGGGGAGATGCTCGCCTGAAAACATTGTCGAAGGTTCATCCGAAGATCGGGTCGAAGCTCACATCAACTCAACGGCCTTATTCGCGAAGAAGCAAAACACTAGAAGAAACACCGGATGCAATATTTAATACTACGGCGAAAGATCGGGCATGATGCATGTATGATGTATGTCATGGCAAAGATGCGATGCAATTAGGCAATATTAAGCGGAACCGGGGTTCCGACAATTAATTATATGGATCTAGTTGTTTAGATACCCGCCATTTTAAATGTTGTTTTAACATGGCAACAGGTAGCACCGGTTCGCTACACAAATTTAAATGAGGCCAATATAAGGCTATATTTGCCCGCATATGGACCCCATATTTAATTATATGATGAACCGGCATAAGGCCCCCAAACCACACAAATATGCATGCAAGTATGACAATTTAATATGCAACAATTTGTTATTACATTTATAAAATAGGGCTCGAGAAAGGGGTCACACATTAGGGGGTCTCGACAAACTTGGGGTTCCGGGGGTTCGGGGTTCGACAGGGGCTCTGGGTTCAGGGTTCGACGGGATCGGTCTCGGCAGGAACATTCTCGAACAACGGGGCAGATCTTGTCGCAACCGGGAAGCAGGACTTGGTTCGGCGTCGAGGCGCGGCGGGTCCGCCCTGGTCGGTGCCGATCTTGTCGCGCGGGCGTCAATGCTTCCGGGAAGGAGAACTTGGCGATGCCGAGGGTCTCGGTGTACGGGGAGATCTTGATTCGGCTTCGGTCGAAGTGTTCGGAAGCAGATCTTGGTGTAGGGACGGTTCTTGTCGGCGTTTCTTCGGGTTCGGGGTCTCGATGTTCCATGAAGAAGTACTTGGTGCTGCGTGATGGCGTTCTCGGAGGTATGACCATCGGATTCCGGGTGGAAGAACTCGAGGTGTCGTGACGATGATCTTGTCGGTGACCTTGGCGCTTCGGATCCTTGAGATCGGGGTCTAACCAAGCGTGCAGGGGTACCCGAGACGTGTGCCTGTAGGGTACACCGCAACACAAAAGGGCGCCCGCGAGTGCTACAACACACGCACACGAGCCAGGTAGCAGGCACGGCGACGCGCGGCGACCTGCGGAGGTAGAGCTCGGGCCAGAGCCCGCTGGCTACGGCGCGAGGTCGGCGTGGCGAGGCCGTGGTCGGGCTCGAGCTTGGCGTCGGGGAAGGAGGTGTGTGGAGGGCCCCAGGCAGCCGACAACGGAGGTTGGGGGCGCTGTGGACGAGCGGTTCCATGGCGGCCTGCTGCAGGCTTTGGGGAAGGTTGACGGGGAACCTGGTGGCGGAAGGCGGGGCTCGGCGGCGTCGAGGAGAGGCGACGCAGGCACGGGCAGGCGGTCGGCGCTCGGAGGAAGAGGAGGACGGCGCGAGGACGAGGACGGGCGAGCCGAGGAGAGGGCAGCGGCACAGAGAGCCGGGCCGGCGATCTCCGGGGCGACGGTGACTGGCGGAGGAGGCGGGGAGCGGCCACCGCGGCGAGGCCGGCGCGGCCAGGAGAGGGGAGGAGGGCCGGCGAGGGGGGCGGGCTCGACAATGACGGGGAGGCGCCGGAGACGAGCGACGCGGAGGAGCGGAGCTCGGCGAGGAGGCGCGGAGGGGAGGAGGTGCAGGGCGGCGCCGCGGCCGAGGAAAACGGGCCGGAGAGGCGGGGCTCGGCGGGGTGGACGCCAGCAGAGGGAGGGTGGAGGGGAGTCCGCGCGGAGAGAAGGGAGCGAGGCAGAGAGAGGCGAGGCCGGAGGGCGGTGGTTGGTGACGGAGGAGGGGGCCGCGGCCGCGGGAGGCGCAGGGGCGGCGCAGGTGGGCTCGCCGGAGAGAGGCGGGGCGAGGCGGAGGGGATACGAGGTGGCGGGGCGGAGCTCGGGCCGGAGGAGGCGGCGAGGGAGAGCGGGTGGGGAGGGGAGCCGACGAGCGGCGGCCGGAGAAGGGGAGGGAGGAGCGGTGGCCGGAGGCGGTGGTGGCCAGAGGGAGGAAGGGAGGCGCGGGGCGAGCGCGTCGGGCGGGAGGTAGGAGAAGGCGGGGAGGGCGTGAGCGGGCGCGTCGGTAGGTGGTGGGGGCAGGTGGGACCAAGGCGAGGCAGGGCGTGGGACCCGCGGGTCCAGGGGAGAGGTGGTTGTGGCGTCTGCGTGTGTTGCATGTGTGCTGGGTGGGACCCAGGGAGAGAGAGGGGGAGAGAGGCCAGGTGGCTGCGTGGGATAGGGTAGAGGGAGGGGAGGGTGACGTGGCGGCCAGAGATTGGTGGGGGTGAGGTGGCTGGTTGGGTGGGTAGACTAGGTCTGGGTGTAAAAAGGGGTTTAGGGTGGACCGATTTTATTCTGGGGGTGGTCGGCCGGGTCGGTTCGGCCCGGGTCGGCTGCCCCCTAAAATAATATAACTTTTATTTGTTTTGCAATAACTTTGGTAAATAGTTTTTAGATAAACAAAATATCCGGAAGCATCCGGGGTTTAATTTGAAATAGAAGGAGGGCTAGTTTCAGAAAACGGTAGACCTTCGCAACATAGTTTCAAGTAAAATAATATGCATGATGATGACGATGCTCAAATACAATGTGGCATGATGACATGAGCATGCGGTCATGATGATGCAATGCACAAAAACAACGCGATTTTCTAGTAGTGGTTTTTGCGGGATGCCACACCCTTGAAGATTCGCATAGCGGAACGTTCGACGGAACGTGGGTGATGTAGTCGTACTCGCTTCTCCTCCTTGCGATCCGATCCGATCTAACACCGCAAGTGGCGATGCCTCCGAGAGATGCACACGTGCGGCACCTCGACGTCTCCTCCTTACTCGGTCCAGCAAGTAGGGTGGATAGATGGATTGGATCTACAACGCGACGGCGCGGTGCAAGCGGTGGAGAGTTTCTGCAGCAGGGCTTCGCCTACGCGCAGTCGGGAGGGAGAGAGAGAGGAGGGGCAGCAGGGCGGCTAGGGTTGTAGAGGAGGTGTGAGAGGGGTGCGCCCCCATACCTCTTTATATACAGGGGTGGGCGGCTGGCCCTTTCCCCTCCCCCAAGCCCTAGGTCGGCGGCCAAAGTAGGGAGGAGTGGGGGGCAAGTTTCCCCCCTTCTAGAAGCTCTCCTAGGGTTTGGCCGGCTGGGCCCTATGGGGCCTTGTGACCCTGGCCCAATGCGGCCAGGGCACTCCCTCATAGGCCCACGCCCCCTCCCGACAAGTGGGGCCACATTGGTCCCACTCCGGAAGGTTCTAGAAGCTTCCGGTACAATACCGAATAACCCGAAACAATTCCGAACTCCAAAAACTGCATTGCCTTATATGAATCTTATTCTACGGACCATTTCGGAACCTCTCGTGATGTCCCGGATCCCATCCGAGACTCCGAACAAAAACTCATAAACCAATTGTCCAATCTATCCTAGCGTCAAGACACGTTAAGTGTGTGACCCTTCAGGTTCGAGAATATGCAGACATGATCTTCTATCAATAATCAACAGCGGGGTCTGGAAACCCATATTGACTCCCACACATTCATCGATGATCATATCGGATGAACCACGATGCCAGGATTCAATCAATCCCATATATATATTCCCTTCGTCTCGCGATATTTTACTTGCCCGAGATTTGATCGTCGGTACCGTCATACCTAGTTCAATCTCGTTCACAGCAAGTACTTTACTCGTTCCATAATCCGATATCACTTTGTGATTAACTCCTTAACCACATGCTTGCAAGCGGCGTTGATATCGATTACCGAGTGGGCCCGAAGTATATCTCTCCGACTTGGGAGGGACAAATCCCATCTCGATACATACAACCCAACAGGTACTTTCCGATCACCTGAGAGACACCTTTATGATCACCCTCTCATAGGATGACGTTTGATGACCTCAAAGCTTTCTTCCGATACCAGGGAGTTGTATTATCTCATGGTCTAAGGAATACAATATTTGACATAAGAAAAGCTTCGCAAAGATGAACACGATGATACGATCTAATTGCTCCGCTTAGTTTGGGTCTGTCCATCATATCATTCTCCCAATGATATGATCTCATTATTAATCGACAACTCATGTCTATGGTTAGGAAACCTTAACCATCATTAATCAATGAGATAGTCCATAGAGGCATACTAGGGACACGGTGTTGTTCACAAACCACACAAGTATTAAAGTTTCCGCTTAATACAATACTAGCATGGAATATAAACTTTATCATGAACAAGAATTATAATTATAACATCTTTATTATTGCCTCTAGGGCATAATTCCAACAGGCACAGCATCCGAAAATGTTATCACTGCGGAGGTGTTTCGGGTGGCCAAGGAGTAGGTCTCTCGCTTAGCGTTTATTTGGGCAAAGTTGCCAGAAGAGGGTAGCCCCCGAGTGTCTGTTCGAGTCGTATACTCGAGCAGAGACTTTAGTTCAGTTGTTTTTCACTTTAGGTCCGAAGCACACAATTTTTCCAGATGCTTTGAATGATCCTCCCTATGGGAGTATCCCCCGAGTCCTTAGTGGAGTCGTAGACTCGACGTAGGACTCGAAGATTGGTTAGAAGTGTAGTACCTTGATCATGTTTTAGGTGCGCGGCCAGCGCTCCTAATAGGAGTAGACCCCGAGTAGGTGCTCGAATCGTAGATTCGAGTGAGTACTTTATTCATGAGCCGAAGATTTCCAACCATTAATAGGTTGGTCTTGATGACGTCAGTGCTGACGATCGGTGATCTCAACCGTCTGCGACACCAAAGATGACGTGACGGGACGAACGTGGTCCCACTTTCTGACTTGGAGTTGACTAGTCATGCGCGAAGTGGCGAGAATTACGACGTCTCCTCAGTTTCTGTGCATAGTGGACGGCATGCTGACGATGATTCGTTGTTGTGCTGACACGTGTACGTTTGGATCTGGCCTTAGTGCTAGGGCTTCTGGATCAACGACTCTTGTTTATATTCTTTGTCTTTTATAACCGTGGGGAAACAGTGATTCTTTTTCACCCCTTTGCCATTTGCTTTCGCCAGATCCAACCGTACACGTGTCAGCACAGCAACCTGGTGGCAGTTCCGATTCACCCTGGATAACCACGACGCACTGGTAGCGCCCGTGTATTGGGTCGCTGCTGCCACAACTTTCAGATCCAGAACGGTAGGTTCCTTCGTCTGAGGGAGGGCCGCATAGATCTGAGTTGCAGCTGCTGCTGTCATATGACTCATCTGTCAGCGTTGACGTGCGTAACACGCCGATGTGCGGGACCCACAAAGCGGGCCTGATGGATGGTGGTGGCACCCGTTCCGGGAGGCGGAGGGTGCCGTTCTGCCCCACCTAGAAGTAGAAGCTCCCGAACAGAATCTCGAGCCCGTCTCCTACGGGCTCGAAATCCTTCATAGTGGCTAGCGAGTGGGCAGTGAAGTCAAAGGTGGCATAGAGGAGGTGACTCTCCGTCGCCGATGAGTTGTAGATCGCTCTGGATGGGACCGTCACGATCGCACAATCAGCGCCACCAGTTCCCAATCGGCGCCAATTGACGAGGTTTTGACTTGTCAATGACCATTGTTATGGACTTGGGTTTTGGAGAAGATGGGGATGCTAGAGATCGTGGAACGTTTAGCAAATAAACAACACAGGACACGAAGTTTACTCAGGTTCAGGCCCCCGGAAGGAAAACCCTACTCCTGCTTGTCTGCTCTTGATTATGGCGGAACCGAAGGTTATAGGGGGTGCACAGATGCAATCTGGCGTGAGGTGCGTATGAGGTGAGTTGATTGTCCTCCTCGCTGTGCCCTCCTAGCCTTTATATAGATAGGCAGGTCTTGGGCATAGGTCGAGTCGGTTACAGATTAGGGTTTGCCCCTTTGAAATTCTATCTATTCTAGTCTTGTTCTCCAAGGATCCGATGGCGTCATGGGTTTGGGCCACCCGGAACCTCCGCAAGCCGCGTATCTTGTTGTGGGCCTTCCTTGGGCAGGACTAGGTATGCCGATGTTGTGTAATCGTGGGGTATAACCATGTCACTCGTGTAACACCCTCAGAATCGGACCTATGCAAGTTTTAGCGAAACCCGCCAAACCCGCATAGAAACAATTCAAAGGTGCCCACCAGGCGCTTTCGTGCGGGTGGAAAACGAAGTAATAACATTACACAACAGCCCTCGATGGGTCCCACAGAACAGATATATATATACAGCACCGACTCGATGAGTCAAGAATACAGATATAATATACAAAGATCCAAATCACCTTGAAAATGATAGAGCGTCCATCTACGGACAAGATGCAAATGGGGCTAAGAGCCCTGAAGAATAACCAATGGCGTCCATAACCCTGCCCAGGCCAAGCCGGAAGGGTAACCCTGCTAACGACGTCGATCTCAGAACCTGCTTAAACAAAAGGGGTGCCGACAAAGGGCAAAGGAAAAAGAGGAGCGTCAGTACTGAGGCCAGTACACGGCGAGACTAGAATTAGGCGGTCCTCGCCTACATAGGTATGGTGGACTAAGCGGCAGCGGCAGCATGCACTAAACAACCTATAGAGACTCGATACAACTGTCGGCTATCAGATAGGGGTAAGAAAGACCTATTCGGATCCAACCTGAATCTTACACCAAACAATCCCATCCTGGTATTTCCCCCTCGTGACCAAACGAGGAAGTCAACCGAGGAACTCACACAGTTGGCAGCTTTATTTATTCAGTTATCGTTGCACCAATTACTAGTCAGGTATAGATAATCATCCTGATAAAATAAGCAGTGGGCCGTTTTAGTTCACCATTCCGTTATAGTTGCGACACTTACTAGTCAGATACAATTAGCATGAGATAACCCAAAAACTCAGCAGTTGTTAGTATTTTTATTTAGCCATTCCGTTGTAGTTGCAATACTTACTAGTCAGGTACAATGGTCGCAAGCGACAACTCAAGCAAGCAATTGTGGGCAGTTTTATATAGCCATTCCATTATAGTGAAGCTGATTACTAGTCATTATAAAGTCAAATTTATAACACTACTTTAGTTATAGTTGTCTATGATCGAGATACTGTGCTCCAAGTCGTCCATAACCGCGGACACGGCTTTCAGAAAGTTTTACCCGGCCGGGGTGCACCAATAGCAACACACACACAATCAACCTCGGAAAAACCAAATCAAAACCCAACGAGGCTTTCACGACAAAGCAATCACAGGATTCAGAAATATTTCAGGGGGCCACCCCATTGAGTAGACCCGCAACGAAGCTAGCTGACTCCGAGACGGACTCAAGGTTTGCGTCAATGGCTGTAAACGACTGGGAACCCCAAAACGGGGCTTGTCGATACCGCGAAAACACTCCACTTACCTAAACAGTACAGTGTGCTCCTCGCACAATCGTAAATAAAGCAGTAAAGCATGGCATAAGTACAGGATCGTAAATAAAACCTCAAACTAGTTTGTGGCCCCAAGAAATAAGAATGAATCATGCTCTGGCTCAGGGGGGGCCATAATTCCCCGTATGTGGATAGCGCGATAAATCAAGGAACAGGTATCAAGTACTCGGGGTCCTACGGGACACAAGTGGACGGTTAACAACCAAATAACATCTATTGCCCACCTGTGCCTCTGCTTACCTACTTTAGTTTTAGTTGTTAAACAGTAATTAAAGTGAGCGAAAAGTAAAGCCATGAGCATCTCCAACATCAACATGCGGCAATACACCAACAACTGTGGCACTCGACGACACGCCACAACACTTGAGCAAGCGACTACGACGCGCAAGTCCAGCTACCTACCAAACAACAGGTAATAGGATGTGTCCAAGGCAATATACGGCTGCAAGGGATTTCACGGGTACGGAAACTAGAGCATCGCAACACAGATAGCAATAGATCAACAGGAGGGAATAAATACTATAAAAGTAAGATAGGTAGAAAGGGGGAGATGCTCGCCTGAAACATTGTCGAAGGTTCATCCGAAGATCGGGTCGACACTCGCATCAACTCAACGGCCTTATCTGCGAAGAAGCAAAACACTAGAATAAACACCGGATGCAATATTTAATACTATGGCAAAGATCCGGCATGATGCATGTATGATGTTTGACATGGCAAAGGTGCAATGCAATTAGGCCATATTAAGCGGAACCGGGGTCCCGATAATTAATTAAACGGTTCAAGTTATTTAGAACCCCCGGAATTGAATGTTGTAATAACAGGGCAAGATAAGTTACCGGTTCGCTACATAAATTTAAATGAGGCCGATATGAGACTAGATTTGCCCGCATATGGGCCCCATATTTAATTATAAGGTGAATCGGCATAAGGCCCCCAAACCACATGAAAATATGCATGCGAGTATGACAATTTAATATGCAACAATTTATATAGATGGCATTTATAAAAGTAGGGGCTCGGATCAGGGTCACACATTAGGGGGTCTCGACGAACTTGAGGTTCCGGGGTTCGGGGTCGGTCTCAGGGTTCGGATCTGGGGTTCGGCCTCGGCGGGTTCGTTCTCTGATAACGGAGTAGGTCTTGTCGCATCCGGGAGGAAGGACTTGGTTGGCGTCGGGAGCGCATCGGACTCGCCCTGGTCGGTGTCGATCTTGTCGGGCCCGCGTATCAGGTCGGTCTTGGCGTCCGGGATGAAGAACTTGTCGCACCGGGGTCTCGGCGTCTGAGATGGAGTACATGACGTTCCGGGTAGGCGATCTTGGGGTATCATCCTGATCATCGGTGGCGAACTTGGGGCTCGACAACGGGGTCTTCAGGGTTCCATGTCGGAGTACTTGTTGTTTCGTGAGCTGGAACTTGTGTCGATGGCCTTCGAGCAGCAGTGACTCTAGAAGATCTTGCGGGTACTTGACAGAATCAATCTTGTCATCGGGGGCCATGTTGAAGATCTTGTGGTCGGTGACGTTCGTGATCGTTAGCCGATGGTCTTGGGTCGCACCGAACCAGAGAAGCACAGCTAGAACAGGGCAGCGGCTCTGCGGGGACCTCGGCGACGCTGGGACACAGAGGACGGCGGCACTCGGGGAGGTCGCGGGCGGCCGACGCGCCGGAGGACGAGGGCGTGGGGCCGCGGGAGGGGACGCCGACGAGCTGCTACAGGCCGCGCCTGCGGACAGAGAGGGCCGACGCGGTACAGGAATGCGCAGAGGGAGGCGGCCCAGCGGGCGAGGACGGCGGCCGGCGGGGAGCTCACAGGCGGCCGGCGGGCGAGCTCTGGCGGGGACGCGGCCGGAGCAGAGCAGAGGGAGGCCGCGGGTCGACGGAGGCGGGCGGGGGCGCGGCCGGAGCAGAGCGGAGGTCGCCGCGGACGTCGGGGCGTGCGGAGGACGAGGTCGGGCCGGGGCGGGGCTTGTCGACGGAGAGGGAGCCGGAGGCGAGGCTCCTGCGGAGGAAGGGCGTCGAGGCCGGCGATAAGGAGGCGGCCGCGGCGAGGGAAGGGGTGGTCGTGGCAACGGCGGGAGGGGAAGCCCCCTGGCGGCGGTGGCGGCATGGGGACGGGGCGACGGACGGGAGGGGAAGCCCCCTGGCGGCGGTGGCGGCATGGGGACGGGGCGACGGACGGGCGCACGGCGCCGGGCGGACGCTGGCGGGGCGGTGTGCTCAGAAACAAGGGGGTGGTGGTGCTCTGGGGAAGGAGGAGGGAGCTGGGGCCGCGGGGCGCGCGGGAGCGGCGGCGCTCGGGTCCGAGCGGGGCTCGGCCGCGGGGAAGGAGGATGGAGAGGAGGGAGGAGGGAGAGAACCAGGGGAGCGTGGGATGGGAGGATGGGGACGACGGGGTCAGGGTGGGCCAGGGTGAGCAGGGTGGGGCGCGCGTGGGGCGTCGGCAGGTGGGGCAGGGCGGTGGCGTGTGTGTGTTGCTGTGGGGAGGGGTGGGACCCAGGGAGAGAGAGGGGGAGAGAGAGGAGTGGGGGCTGGCATGTGGGAGATGAGGTGGCAGCAGATGAGAGGTGGGGGGTTTGGGGAGGGGTGAGGTGGCGACATAGGATAGGTTGGGGTGAGGTGGAGGCAGGGTGGGTAGGATAGGACTGGGTAGTTTTAGGATTTTGGGGTGGACCTTTTTATTCTGGGGGTGGCCGTCCGGGTCGAATCGGCCCGTTTGACTGCCCCCCTAAAAATAATTAACTATTTTATTTATTTCAAACAGGCCTTTTGCAAACCGATAGCAGACAAAATAAAATAATCCGGAGACCCGGGTTTTGCGTTTGAATAAAGACGGGGCGTTTTAGTAAACACAAAATAGGTTTTTCTGCAAATAGTTTTATGCAAGCAAATGCAAGATGATGACGATGCTCAAATGCAATGTGGCATGATGACATGAGCATGCGGTCATGATGATGCAATGCACAAAAACAACGCGATTTTCTAGTAGTGGTTTTGCGGGATGCCACAACTCGCCAACCTGGCGAGTCCGTCGGCATGTTGCGCCTCTTCGGTGATGACTGCGTCGGCCATCTTTGCGTTGTTGCCCTCGCATTCGACAGCCATATCTGGGTCGTTGTGCACAGTGATTATGACGTGGGGGCCCGAGAGTTTCACCATGTTGTAGGCTTAATGTGGGGTCGCCATGAATTTGGCGAACGCCTGCCTGTCGAGTACGCAGTGGTACGGGCTCTAAATTTAACCAGGTCGAAGACAATCCGCTTCGTGCAGAAGTTGTCTAGTGTTCCAAAGGTTACTGGCAGTGTCACATTCCCGATGGGGTATGCCTTCCGACCTAGGACTATGTCGTGGAAGGTATAGAGGATGGATTCCATCATGGACTGTGGTAGATACAGTCGCCTGAACGTGTCCAAGTAGAGGATGTTTATAGAGCCGCCCCCGTCCATGAGGGTTTTGGGCAACCAGTAATCGGCCACTTTGGGCCTGACGACCAAGGCGACATGCCCGGGGTACTCGATCATGGGCGCGTGGTCCTCGCGACTCCGAATGATGCTCTGCTCTGACCAATTTATCCATCGCGAGATGTCAACTTGTTGCACGACGTTGACAGCGACAACTCAGGCCAGTACCTTCTTCTCGCGGCGTGTTCCCACGCTGGTGAATGTGTGGAGTGAGCTAACGGAATTTCCGAAGGAGGCGTCGTTACTATTGTCGCATGGCTGATCGGGGTTCGGGTCCTCCCTGGCGCGCCTTGCCTTCTCGATTTCCTTGAGAGTGTAGCACTCATTGGTGGTGTGGGTGGCTGGTTTTCCCTCTCTACTGTGGTAGATGCAGGGTTGGTTCAGTAGGGCAACGGGGTCGAATTTCGTCCAATCCATAATATTGCAGCGCGGATTGTTCCACTCGCGGCGGTAGTTCTTGGAGTCGCGTAGGCCGTAGCTGGCATTGGCGATAAAGTCGGTTCGTCCATCATTTCGGTGCTTGGTCGACTGGCAGGTACTGCTATAGCGGAGGTCGCGGGTGTGGCCGCTAGTTTGGCCACCTATGCGGCGCCTTCCTCCTGACTCGTCTTCAGACTCCTACTAGATCGGATCTTCTCCTGAGTAGCGCTTGGCGATCTCGAGGAGGTCAGGGATGTTGTCGAGCGTTCAGTAAACTCGCTTGATCTTGGCGACCAAGGGTTCCTACCGACATGCGTTATTGAAACAGTGGATGGTTGTGTCTGGGTAGATGCCCGCAGCGTTTATCCATAGTTCTTGCCATCGTTGGACCTAGTGGAGGGTCGACTCGCTTGGTCCCTAGACGCACCGTTCCAGGTCTTCTATCGTTGTTGCTCCTGAGTAAGAGCCTTTGAAGTGTTTGATGAAGGCGACACGAATCTATTCTCTAGGAGGGTATTGATCCACTAACGGGTCAGGCCCTCCATCATCATGGGGAGGTAGTGAGTGGCCACCAGTTCATTGTGGCCGGCGATCCCCATTGCCATGAGGTATGTGTCGATCCACACTTTGGGATCGAGTGTAGGGTCGTACTTTTCCATGTCCTTTGGACCTCGGAAATTCGGAGGGTAGTTCTCGCCCGGATCATTGGTACGGAGCATGAAGGGACGACTCAGCTGAGGCCGCCATTGTTGGAGAGCGCGTGGCGGTGGTCATGTGGATGACGAGCTCGCCATGCCTAGATGTTGATGAGATGGCCTCCCGCATCGATGGGCTCACCGTTGGAAGCTACCGCGTTGTACTAGGGCCACGTGTCATTGGAGGATATGGCAGGGTTGGCAACCACCAGCTGTCGTGGCTCTGGGGAGGGTCTGTCCGATCGCCTGGGCGACTGGAGGACGCCGCTCTGCTGTTGGTGGACCGAGAGTAGACCCTCCCCTAGGAGTCTCTGCCCGTCTTTTGCTGCTCGACCGCTTTGTCAAGCAGGGCTTGGGTGTACATGATCTGGATTGTGCCTTCGCCCGTGGGGTTTAGGTTTGCGACCGTGGCCTGACTTGCGATGACGTTTTCCATTGGAGTCGAATAAAGGGGGAGGCCGTTGGCATTGTATTCTCGTGGTGCGATGATGGCCCAAAGTTGCTCCGGAGGAGGCGCGCAGTGGGATGGTTGTGGAGCTTCGTTCACGGTCGACCCGGTCGGCGGGCGACTGCCTCCTGGTGGCGCGTTGTTGTAGACCTCGCGGTCGGCTGCCCGCGCAGGGTCGTTCTCGTCGTTGAAGTTGAGAACTTGCCCCTGCAAGGTGAGGTTAAGTCGCCGCGTTACCCGATTCCAGTGGTAGACCGAGAGTTACTGTGCGGTTTCTTGCTCGAGGCAAAAAAAATTGCGCTCAGTCTTCTCTTTCTCCCTGGCTTTGTTCAGGGCCACGCGATGCCACTCGATCTCATCGACGGTTGCGGTGGGTGGGAGTGGTGTGGTGAAGGGGTCCACCGGAGGTTCGGTGTCGTTCGCCATGTAGATGGAGTGGTAGATGACAGGGTAGGTCTCGTTTGGAGACTCGGACCCCGAGTCGTAGTCGAGGAGTTGGAGGAACGAGTCCTCCTTGTAGTCCCCAGCGTTGGAGACCTTGGTGATGGAGTTGGCTTTGGACGTAGGGACGGCGGTATCCGCAGCTGGCGTGGGCGTCGCCGAATCGACTCATCGTAGAGGGTATCATTGCTCTCGACCGAGCCGTTCTCGGCCGAGTCGTACTTGGAGGCGAGCAAGGAGATCAATTGGATTTCCTCCGTCGAAAGTAGATCACGTGGTGGCACCCCGGTGCTGGAGGCGAACGCGACGGGATCCGTCGGGTCGATGGCGTCGGTGAAGCCGACTAAGAGGTTGATGGAGCCAACCGGTATCACGATGGCGTGCGTGACTAGTTGCGAGGCCGACCGTAGCTACTCGCAGGATCTGGAGGAATCCACCGATGGCGATCATGTGGCTGGTGGCGAAGGGTCTACAAGTTGGAGTGAAGGGTCTCGACGTAGATCTCAGGCCTGACTCACCATGCCCACGGTGGGCACCACTGTCGTGGGAATGGCCACGACAGTCGCTACCAGGGGTAGCGATTGATTCGAAGTAGGGCAAGAGTGAGTCGCCATCCGCAGATCGAGATCGGGCAAACACAAGATTTACCCAGGTTCTCCCCCGGGAGGGTAAAGACCTACTTCCTGCTTGTTTGTATTGATGGCAAATGAGTTACAAGGTGGACGAACTCGGCGTAAGGGCGGCGAGTCACTTGGAAGGGGTAGCTAATAGCTCGTGAGTACGATGGTAACCCTAGGGAGGCTTATATAGGGGCGCCTCGATAGGGTTTTACAGAATCTCAACTGAATTAGTAAGGGTTTCGGGAGTTTGACCCAATCCGATTAGGTCTAGCTACGGTCTTGGGCCTTGGCGTCCAGTCGTCGGTCTTCTTGAATGCTTTCTTTCTAGTCGCCGTCACTGCTGGCCCACTCGGCATTGTCCTGGGCCAGTTGCTTCCTGCCTTCATGGATACCCCGTTCGGCATATCCCATCACGACCTATGTATAGTTTTTTCCTGTTCTATGTAAATGTATTTTCGCCTAATTTTTAGATATATTTTCTGTCATGTTTGTTGCAATATCTTATTTGCGTGCACTCCAATCTAGCACGCATGTTTGAGGAGTTTTGTGCTGCAAATTTAGTGCGCATATTTTAACAACTCTACCGGAGGATATTCGCGTGCATACGTGCTTTAGCGCGCCGAAATATAGGCAGTTGCTGGAGTTGCTCTAAGAGCAAGAACAATAATATAGCCGGCAGCCGGCTATATACTTGTGCTTTGTTTTTTTGTTTTTTGATTAATTACTTATGCTTTGTCACATATAGCGTCTATTCACTTCGGCTCGCAGGTACAAATGTACACATTATTGGAAAACATATTTTAAATCGGCAACAAAATTTAAAAAGTTTCGCGCATACAATAGAGCATTTTTGTCCTTTTTATACACGATACATAAAATGTTCTTTCATCCCGAAAACTTGTGAACCAACATAAAATGTACGAATGTATATGTATATTTTTTTTCAAATTTTATGACATTTCAAAATATGTTTTCTCGTATTGGGTGCATTTGCACCTTTGAGCCGAATCGCCGCCTCCCTATAGTGTTGGCTATATAAAATAGTTACGATTTAATGCTTGTATGACATGCAAGACTCACTCCATGCTAATAGCCCATTTATAGTATTACTTGATACGGGCTACATACTGATTATAACTTTTTATTTTTCATGCCGCAACGGCCGTAGATGAAGAGCCTGCTTTTTTTCTTTCCTCACTTTTCTGCTTCATCTAAAATTTTGTTAATGTGAAATAGCTTATAGCCAGCTGACTACTTTCTCCATATCGGTTTATTAGGCTAATACAGAGTCCAAGAAATATGTTTGACTATAAATTTGACCGACAAAATATGAATCATATGTTATAAAATTATACCATTGAAAAAACACCCATATTTTATTAATAAATTTTATGGTTAAACTTTTTCTTAAATTTCGTGTTAGTCCAATAATTATGTACTTGCTCTAACCGACCGGAACGACCTGGGTCCGACTTCGACCACATATCAACACCTCGGGTCAGCCCTGCGACGCACCCTCACTCTGCCCGTCATGTCGGATGTTTACAAGAAAGCGAAGCCCGGCCGCCTCGTCTTCAAGGGCGGCGAGGCCGCCACCCTCCGCAAGCCCAAGAAGCAGAAGAAGAACAAGAAGCCCGCCGCCGATGTCTCCGCCGACGCCGACCCCGAAGCCGCCGCGGCCGTGCCCACGCCCACGGAGGGCGCCGAGGGCGGAAGCGCTGGGGGCGACGACTACACCATTGACGCGGCGAAGCGGATGAAATACGAGGAGCTGTTCCCGGTGGAGACGAGGAAGTTCGGGTACGACCCGTCCAACGCCGCCCGCACCTCCCGCGACCGCACCGTCGAGCAGGCCCTCGACGACCGCGTGAGGAAGAAGGCCGACCGCTACTGCAAGTGAGGTGCGGCGCTCAAATCTAGGGTTTGTTGGTTCGGCGGAATCAGCCGCTTAGATTGTTTCGCTCCAGGCAAATTCGATTGGTTGCTTGCCCTAGAAACACATGAATTGAGTTGTGGAGAGACTGCTATATGTTTGATTGCGTAGTTCGTTTTGGTACGATTGTAAAACAGCGGGATGTGTCTGCTACTGCGGTTGAATGTTTATTATCCAGAATTCCTGATGTTGATCTTATTTGTCAACATGTGCATCGTCCAATTTTGTATCAGCGACACTTATCATGAATCGGAGGAAGGAGTATAGTTTGAAGCTTGCTAATAAATACAGTAGAGGGTGTTTCTGAATGTAGGGATTCACTGACTGTTATACCCAGAGATTGAGTCACATGGAGTGGTTTGTATCTTTCTATGATAGTTGTCACGAGATTTGAATGTAGTATACTGTTTTGTTAGTCTTAAATTGATGTCCAAGAGGTGAATGCTCACTGTCTGTACTAAATCAGCGACACTTATTATGGATCAGAGGGAGTACTAATATAGTTTGAAGGTTGCTAATAAATACAGTAGAGGTGTTGCTGACTTGTAGGATCTCTGCAACAGGGTGAATGTAGGGATTCACCGACTGCTATACCCAGAGGTTGAGTCATGTGGAGTGGTTTGTAACTTCCCATGATAATTGTCATGAGGTTTGAACATAGTATACTATTTTTGTAGTCTTAAATTGATGTCCGAGAGGTGAATGCTCACTGTCATAACAACTGATGAATTAGAGCTGGCAGATACTTGGATCAGTATGAGGTTAGTTAAATCTCGTGTGGGTTATGGTCTTATCTGTGTGTAAATTGTGGGACTGTTCCGTTCGCCTTTTCTGGTAGATAAATGATACGCTTAGGATAGAACTGACTACACTGTTGTTCTTTATCGGTGAGGAGGCAGACCCACCGGTTAGCCACCTGTCCTCACATGAGTAGTACAGTGTTGTAGCAATATTGTGATCAAATTTGTTGTTGGCATAGCAGAACTCTTTCTGGCAACACCCTGAGTAATAATATGCAGACATCCATTTGTAGTATACCGTGTGGATTCTGGCATATTTTCTCAGCAAAATGGATTGACGCAGGTTAAGTGGACCTTATTTTGTCGCTTACCAGATTTATCGCACATGGTTTAGCTGATACTCCACATATGTAGTTCCCAGTTTAACAAGTTTACATGGAGAATGGAGGCCTCAGGTGTCATCTTCATAAATCATGGGTTTGCTAGATTTGTTATAACTGTTCTTTACTTTTCTGGCTGGGCGTTATCTTTATAAATCATTGTTTTGTTCGATTCAGCCATTCTGTTTTTCCTTCGCCGTGGTCCACTCCTCCTTGATGCAGACCTGTCTTTCTAACTCTTGTCGTTCCTCATTATGAGACAGCATGCTTCCTTTTGCTTTCTTCAAATAACGTGTCCAGTAGCTTGACTGTATATAAAAAACATCATACTGAGTTTTATAAATAGTGCGATGGTAATGATCAGACTGAATGTAGCTTGACATTATTATTTTTACTTGACAGATGGTTAAATCATTTGAGTTGTTCGCTGCTGTGACGGAAGAGGCTTTAATGGAGTAGTTATGCTCAATGTATCCGAGAGGGTATCTTTGGACCGCTGTTAGGCCCTTGATGGCATCTGTAAATCAAACTTGTCTCTGTAGCGATCAAGTATTTCCTTCAATCTTGGCATATTTGTACTAGTAAACAAAATGATGCTCGCATCTGGTATAATTCTCTTGTTTACTCTCTTGTCTGTTCTGGTTTTCAAATAGATAAATCCTGTATGCTTGGCACATGTGATATACAATTGTATTTGCGGTTCAGTTGTATCCTTTTTTTGCTACTATTTCTGATTTATAATTCTCTACCCTTAAGTTATTGCTTGCTAAGGAATATTTGGTAAAAACAATGCTTTGTGTCTTATCTTCTGCTGGCAACAGTTTGATAGACTTGACCAACAGTAGACTGTGCAGTAACATCATGGACTTTCTCTTCTCTGTTTGCGTTATTGTGGATTTAGACTGCGCATTACTGCATTATCTGGCAAGGCTGGCACACTCGACTATTTTAGTAAGGTTTGCCAAAAGTATTATTGTTGTAGATAATTTTAGAAATATTGAACTGGGACATAGCTGGTGTTATATTAGTGTTTCTGTGGCAATGAGCAGGGATGAAAATGTTTCTTTTGCATCAACAGAACATATTGACAGTGATATGCATTGCTGTTCTGAATATGGGCATCATATATAGTATTATTATTGGTCCAAAAGAGTGTAGGATAACTATCTGAAGAACAATTTGAAGAATGCATACAGTAATTTTATATATCTTTTCTAGAAGTATGATGGTCATTCTACTTCCATCAATAATTCTTCAGATTATTTTATTCTGCTCATCTGCTGCTACCATGTTTTTCTGAGAGTACAGATGATATTGCCTGACATAGTGAACAAAATTATGCCCCGTGAGGGCTATAGACTGCTGATTAAATGCTTAACCAAATGCTGGGAGCTCAATGTGATTTACTGGATTGCTTCGTGCATTTGTTGCAATGTGTTTTTTTCTTGGGATATATGGAAAATCAGCAACTATCTCATGGCTAATATTATACAATCTTCATGCTAATGTTAGCTGTCCTTAATTATTCCAATCTAATGGACATGTGTTAGCCGTGTCTATTATCTTGCTATGAGGGGCAGATGAAGTGCTCACTGGTGTGATCTTCATGTTGACCTGTTGAATTTTTTCTGTTTGACTATCCTAACTACCCAGTTCAACTGCTTTGGCTTTCTCTTTCAGTCCCAGAAGGTGTGTAGTTGAGAACTGAGATACCATGATCTTCTTCTTCCATCCTGGCACTACTGACTGCTGTGAGGATGGTGTATGTCCTCTGTATTCCTCTAGTTGCACACTGGTAGTTTCATAGTTCTCCTGAGCAACTTGTTCTTACTATGTTTTTTTGTCCGGGTTGTTCAAACTTAATCTGGTAAAACTATCTCAGTTGAATGAACTTAGTTTCTCATTCTCATCTCGCTTTGCATTTCTCTGTTGATTTCTCGTTCAGCTGACAATTAACATGGTTATTCTCTTGTTTGAATTATGTCACACTACTGTTTTGCTTCCATCCACTTACTTTCAGAACTTCACCTACTTATTCGTGCACCATGGTTATTGAATTTACAGTCTTTACTACTCTTCCCTGATAAGGATAATGGTCATTCTACAGTAAGTCAGGAAGTAATGTTAAGTTTATCAATTGGCAAAATAGCTTTTACTCTAATTTCACAGGTACCATGAGTGATAGATGCTGCTGAAGTGGTCTCTGACGAGTCATGAGTTGCATCCTTTGCATATATTTTATTCATTCACAATGTCTCCTTTATAGTTGTGCTTTTGGACAAAAGACATGCTAGCAATAAGGTTCAGATGGATTTGATTGCTGATCCGATTCCTACCATCTTCAGGTAACTTTATCTCTGTTTCTATGGCTATATCAGGTATTTATCATTTTATACTTGCTCAACAAAGTAATACCGGTGGTAACTCAAGCATCCTATTTTTTCTACCTTTGAGAAAATATAAGGTTTGCATGTCAGTGTATTAATAAAATGGAAAAGGTAGTCTTTATAAGTTCAAAACCAGGCTGAACCCCAGTACACTTGACACAATAGAAACTCAGGGGCAGCTGTATAGACAGCATCAGGTTGAGGCCTGCTGTGCCTCCCATATCCCAGGAGTGTGCCTCCAATGGATCAACACGTAGATTTCCGTCTGCTTCCCATCAAAAAGTGCTATGCTTGCAATGCATCGAGATTCACTACACCATGAGCTGAACCAAAGTGTCTGTTCCTTTCCTCAATGCCACTGGGGTCGGAGTGGTCAGGGATGCCATCAATCCAAAAAGTGCATGTGTATACATCATATAGAAATTATTTGTCCATAATGTTTTGAGTTGAACTGTTTTGGGACCAGCCGAAATGTCTGGACTCTAGCTGCTGTTTCCCTCATACACCATCGTAACACTGTATGTTTTGCTATTAAATTGATGATGTAGACCGGCTTTGCCAGCAATTTGTATAGTGAGAACTGTACTGCACTGTCCTTTGAGTCCAATGCCCCCAGCTGAACCATAATGAGCAATTGAGCATGTACCATGCATATGTCATCAGATAAATTTGATAGTCTTAAGTCACCATTCATCTATTTTGAAGTCTGCCTCAGAAGATCAAACATAGTTGCTTATACATCCTTTTCATTGTTCATACTGGGGCCTACTGAGAACCAGGCGCTGGCCTGGTGGCTGATACTCCGGGTGTGGAGGCCAGCCCGCCTGGGTTCGAGTCCCAGCATTGGCAGACTTTCGAGTTGCCGCTGAGGCAATCTCGAATAAACCGGGTGTCTCACCTACCTAACAACGTTTAACCAGAGGGATCATTCCCCCGTTGGCAACGTTTTTTTTAATACTGGGGCCTACAGCTTTCATCCATCATTTTCGACCTCCACTGTCGTGAGGTCAGCACATGTGAGTAAGAAGACGTTGCCGTAACTTTTGAAATGAGGCTATCCTTAGTGGTTGACACGGAAGAGGTCAACATATAAATATAGTAGATAAAGGAACATTCATTTTCAGTCATTCAAGCCCACAAAGAACTCTTGGTATGCTTTACCTCTTATTCTCTGTTAGAATGAATGGTACGCATGCTTTCCACTGGATATACATGCTTTACGTTCCTCTCTCTTTTCTGAAAGTTGGCAGCCCCCCTGTCCATGTATGCATTCACGGTGTTTTATTGCATACGTGATAGCTTCCGGTATCTGGTCCTGGTTTTCTAAAACATGTCATAGCAACTAATTAAGGTTTGGGTGAAGTCTTCTGTTCTCTTATCAAAGAGACAACAATTTTGTTTCTGAAATGAAGTTGATATTTCGACAAAGTATCATTTAGTGCCAGAACTATTGATTCTGAAAGGAACAAGTTTCCTTCTTTACCTACCTTTATTACGTGCATAATACAAGCTGTGTCATGGCAAGCTTTTTGTTGCTTTTCAAAAAGGGCCTTTCGTTTAATAAGCTGTTAAGCAAGTACCTAACGAAAAAGGCTGGTGTGTCTGTCCATTTTATAAACATCCCTTTTTATCAAGATTATTTTTATATCTCCCCTAACGAAAATACAGGTACCAGTCTCTGGCTGCTGATTGTGATTAGTTTATTGATCATTATTAAGGGTCTTTCCTCTCCAATGGTTCAACTTGAGCCTCTTAATCCAATCTGGTGACTAATATTTGTGGATTAGTTAAGATGATAATACTGGCGTGTTTTTTAAAGAAATGGAAGCACATGTTACATTAATTTAAGGCCAGGATGCCGCCAGTCATGCAAGTTCATTGCCGCCAGTGATGTTTACTCTCCATATGCTGGGAGTTTTGAAGCAAGTAAGTCTGTCATTTGAGTTTGGGGCACCTTTCAAGTTTACTTGGACCTTTATTTGTCTGTTGTCAAGTTTTCAAGTTTACTCTCCATATTCTTATAGCATGGCCATTAAGAATAAAGATTAATTGGCAATGGCGCTGCTTGTAATGGACAAAAGTTCACAGCCCATTACAGGTCTATAACTCTTATCTGGCAATATGCTTGTGCCAGAGAGTTTCTGTACTGTAGCAGGCTTATTATGCTTGTACCTACGGCGTTACCTGCAACAGACACAAGTTTACAGCCCACTGAAGGTCTACAGCTCTTATCGCGATCTCGTACTTTTGTTTAGATTGCAGTAGAATGGATGTATCCATGTGAAAAAGACAGGTGATATGTGATAAGTACCAAATCCTTGTATTATTTTGTTATTAGTAAAAGCTGTTTTTAGTACCGATTCTTAGGTTGCAGATCTCCAGATTGTATTGAGTTTTTCAAATGCTAGAGAATGTACAGAAGTTGCTCGCCTTGGATCTATCGAGAGACAAGAGGTGACATCAAATCTCCCCTGGCACACCAACACAACTCGTCCACTCCCAGCCATAAAGGTAGAGGTCTTTCTACTTGTCCTGACTGCATTCTCTCTTCTCTCCAAAGTACACGGCTCCCAAAGACACCCGTTTATGCTAAATTTGGGCATCTTTTCGTAAATGATAATCATGCCACTTTATAACTCTAGGTGATGTGGTGTGATTCAAAGATATATGGTTCCAAATTAGTACAAGTATATTCCAAACGATGGGATATATGACTTGAGTCACTTGACATTGCGTTGTCCCTTTTCTGGGAAATGGGATCTCCACAGTTCAACTCCTTATTGAACATGCATGTGTTCTGTCACCGCTTATAGCAAGTATCTCCATGGACCATCAGTTCACTATATCCATACCATATTCATTTACAACCAATATTATTGCTATTAGTTTCCTTGCTGCTCACTAACCTCAAATTACCTCCCGGGTTTATCAAAATGAATTGGAGTTGAGAATCGTTCCATCTCACAGCATACCACAACACCCACACTACTGATTACTAGAAGTATATCACTCAGTTACTGGTGAACTCCTGCCTTGCTTCCAAGTAAAACATAAAATAGACTACCTGTTAGAAGAAAAGGTGAAGGTGAGAAGACAAGGAAACTCCAAGCACCTATAAAATGACCCAATCAACCTGGTTCCCCCATCACATCGTCTGCAGCGATGCAGTGGTGCAGCTAGCTCAGTATATTTCATGGCTGAACAGGCACCTAAGATTCCAGTTGGTTATAGCAGTTCCTCCACTTCACCAACCAGCAGCATCTGGGAGAGCCAACAGATCATGCAGATGCAGGCACCCTTCCCCTCATGGAGCCTCCACACCGGCACACTCCTTGCTGCCGCTGCCACTGACCCTGCAGCCTTCTCCATGGTCCCCTCGTCGTCGTCCCGCTCACACCTGCCGAGCGGGCATCTATGGAACCAGACTGTCCTGTGAGTATGCATGCCGTATACTTATTGATGTTTTTTTTTCCGTGACAGCTGACTGAAGAAGTTAGACGATTAAACGACATTTTCAGCAACACCGGAGCTCATGGGAGCAACACTGAGCATGGTGGGGGCAACGGCCATGGAAAGGACTTCCTTTCATTGCTTGAAGCGAGGAAGGTGATGCCGGAAATGCTCGATGATTTCCCCGCGGCGGCATGCGACTACCTCAAAGGCATGGACAGCGGTGACTACAGCAGCATGGCCGGATCATCTGCCTATGGTTTGGACAGCAGTGACCCATATGCTGGCTCCAGTCCTCCGCTCGCCAGGCGTGATGAGATTGTGAAAGCTCCACCAGTGTACCTGGGGAACGGTACTTTGGTGCAAGGGAGTGTGATGGGTTTCATGCCAAGGCACAATCCTGAGGTGCAACGAGGCGGTGACCAGCAGCAGGAGCTTGGAGCTCCGACGAATGCATTTCTGCAGCAAATGATTCCTAGTAGTGGTGCGATTCATGGAAGCTCTCTGGGTTATTCTGGCTCTGGGAATGAAAGGGTTTTCCCAGAGGGCGGAGCAATGCAGGTTTCTTTTGATGCTTTGAGTTCACTGGATGCTATCTCTTTTAGTGGCAACAGATCAAACACAGAATTGGCACATACCAATCAATATGAGCATCCCACTATGCCAGTAAGATTGGCATCCTAATTTCCATTGCTAAGTAAAATCATAGTAGAAGTTGTTAATATGTTTCTTGCGGGTGCAGGCAAGGACTACTAGTAGAAGTGGAAGTGGTGCAGCAGGTGATCCTAAGAAGAGAAAACCAGAGGAAAAATTGGGAGGCAACGGAAAGAAGTCAAAGCAAGATGCTTCTAGTACATCATCTCCTAAGGTAACGAACACTAAAGAACATTTGGCGAAATGAACTTTCTGAGCAACCATTTGATTTACTTATTTCGAGCCAAACACAGGCAGAAGTGCCTAATGTGAAAATGGGAGAGAGAGATAAGATCATAGCATTACAGCAGACCATCTCACCATACGGAAAGGTACAATCCTTAATGTGCGTATTACTAAGTGAAAATTGATATGACCTTCTACTCTTCTGTTTTTATTGCCAACTCTGTCTAAAAAATTACATTTTGTCAGACAGATAGAGCGTCGGTGTTGTTTGAAACCATCAAGCACATTGAATATCTACATGAGCAAATACAGGTCGACATCATCACAAATCCTTTTCACATAAGGCGTATGCTCACCCCCTAGCATCAACATACAATGATTGGTTGCACTGTCGCTATCATATTATTGCCGTGCATCACTAAGCATTTCTTACATTGACTTATTATGCCTATTTGTTAGCGGTTTTCCTTGTCATTCCAAGTTTGTATAAAGAACGGTCATGTTTTCGCTGTCTAGAGACTAATTAACATAAAAGATAGGGACACTCACACCGTCATGAGTCACAACCAGCACTTCACCTTTTCTCAAGTTAAGTAACGTTAACTGTTAGTACCATGCTGACTACTTGCCCTTTTTTTTCTGATGTTGACAGTTACTTAGTGAACCCTACATGGAGAATGGCACAAACAAGGTAGCATTGAACCGCAAAGCTATGTTTCTCTTTTTTCTAAACCGTCTTACACAATATCTGGTCAGGAATTCTTACCATCAAGTTTTTTCAGATGCCCTTTCACTGGAGAGGCAAAGAGGAGCAAAAGGTGGAGCATGATCTGAGAGGTAGAGGTCTTTGCTTGGTTCCTGTTTCGTTCACCCCACAAAGTTTCCAGGATAATAGCCTGCCCGACTGCTGGATGATGCCGGCGTACAAGAGTTCCATGTACCAGTGATCTCGACGGTTGCATGTTTCGTTCATCAGCCTGTAGTTGTGGCACTGACGGAGTATGGGATAATGGGAAGGCAGTTGTTTTGCTTGCTTCCTTGTTTTACTTACTACTACTACATCCATACAGTTTTAGCTTACTAAAACGTCTTATATTTTGAAATGGAGGGAGTACGTACTATTGTTTTTTGTTTCCGGTCTCTTTTATGCTGGTGGATTTTATGTAGTAGTATAAATTACGGAAGTTGGGGCTCTTGCTTTGAGCAAAAGCAGTGGTGATGCTGCTAAGTTGGTTGGGCATGGTATTTGTTCATGACTGCTGGTTGTGTACTAATATATACTAGTCTGCTGGTGCTGATGTTGTTGACTCCAGCCTGCTGGTTATGTACTACTCCCTCTGTTTTAAAATATAAGATGTTTTAGCTTTGTGAAGCAAATGTATCTAGACTACTTTTAGTATCACACTAAAACAAGTCTATATACATTTCCTTCACAAACCTAAAACATCTTATATTTTGAACAGGAGAGAGTATATACTAGTCTTTTGGAGGTTGGAATGTCAATGGAATTTTCCCCTACCTTTTAATTTGGTTTTGAACACAGCTTAATGTTCCCATATGTGAGGTATTTTCTTTTTTTTTTTTGTACTCTCTTAGTGAACGGAGGAAGTAGCAAAATGTATGTAGTTATATGGGTGGATCATGGACCGAGATTTTTTTTTTTTGAGAATAGGATCATGGGCCAAATGAGACCTACTCCCTCCGTTCCAAAATATAAGACGTTTTAGGTTTATGAAGAAAACGAATCTAGACTTATTTTAGTATGTAGTTTATTTAACTTTGGAATGAATCTACACACTAAAAAAAGTCTAGATTTATTTTCTTTACAAACATAAAACGTCTTATATTTTGGAACGGAGGGAGTACATATAAACTCTCAGTAGCCCCTTTGCCCATTTGCAGTATTAAGGCCGAACATTTGTTAAAGCAGTCTGTCTATGCATACCGCTGTTTATAAGCAGAGTGCCGAGGGCTCTGAAATCATTCAGTCGAAGGAAGTACTACGAAGGCCTTGTTTAGCAGAAGAGGTTTAGTGTGTTTTACTGAGTATTATCTTAGAGTGTTTTAACGGGGATCGGGTGAAAACACTTCCTTCACCCAATCCCCTCTCACCCTCTCCCTTTCCCCGTCAATCAGGCCGGGTTAATACCCACTAGTCCTCTTCAAACCACGTTTGCAAAACGAGGCTGAAGGATTTGGAGCGAAGAGCATAGAACGGCACTGGCAGTCAGCACATCCTGTATCCAGCATCCGGGAATGTTCTTGTACTGCCATTTTTTCTTACACAAACACGCCCACATCTCAGGTTCCATTTTCGTGGAGAACGAAACCAACATACAGCATTCGTTCAGTTCCAAACGCCCATCAGGCAACGTTGGAGCATCCACAGCGGGACGCTTAAAATCAGGCGCTAGGATGAGGCTTTTTTTTTGGATTCACAGGGATTTCTCCCCGGTGCAATTTCGAGAAACGAAACCACAGTCTTACAGGAACTTTAAAACCTCACACTAAAACTGATTTGAGGAACTACAAAAGTAAAGTAGAGTTTTCTAACGATGTTTGTTACGGTCCAGCTTACAAAAGGAAGAGCTAAAAGGACTGCTATTACATGATCAGAACCCCAAACGCCGACTACTAAAAGAAGGATCTAATTCATGGTTAAGACGGCATCAGCAACACCCCCTCAGATCACCACATACACAGAATCACTCTCCTCAGGATGACCGGCAAGGTGAGCAGATGTGGCCCTTCCACCATGATCATATTCTAGGATGGAGTAAATTAAAAAAAAACACAATTGGAGCCAGGGTAACAAAAACCCACCAAAATGCATGTTTTTCGATGTTTTTTTTGAAGGGTTGTTATCCTTGCCCTAATTGTGGTGGTTTTTTTTTTGTAATTTACTCTCTAGGATGAGAATCCTGGTGCATGTGCGGTTGCTGTGAGCAATCCTGGACAACCGACACAAGATTTGGAGGCTGGCGCTAGTTGCTATTTATGGCTCTGTTGCGCTGAAAAGAGGCCTATGCAAGTTAAAAATTAGCATCTCAAATAAGAGTCTGTCGTTGGAGAGACAAGCGCTTAGTTATATATTTTGTTTCTCATGTTTATTTTTATTACTTCAATTATCTTTTTAAGCTGTGATGTGGATGCTCTTACAGACGAAAGCTTTCAGCCAACATTAAGTTAGAGACGGCCTTTTTTTTTGAAGCAAGGCAAAAAAGACTTGCCAATTTCATTGATAAAGAAGGTAATAAGAGGTCTTACAAACCACTCCTTGGCCGGGAGGCCAAGAAGGAACACAAAAAAACATACGAACCTACTCTCGCGACATTACATTACTCAACGATTTAGCCCCAGCTAGACACCAAAGTCTCGCCTCATCCTTGATCTTCGCAACAAGCATGGTCGAGGTAGAGAAGGTATTCCAAAACACCTTAGGCCTTGTTCGGTTAGGCCCTCCCCGGCCGGTATTGCTCCCTAATCCCTGTCAATCCACGTGGATCGTTCTGGCCCGGGATTAATCCACGTCCAGCAAAATTCGCGTGTTTGGTTACGCCCCGTGGGGATTCCAGCCCAGCCCAAACCCTCCCGACCCCGCCCATTCCAGCGGGGAAAAAATAATCGTCTCCCGACCCGTGGAACAATTCCCGAACAGTTCGTCCTCTTCTCTCACGACACGCAGGCGACCTGGGGCGGCGGCGGCGCCGGCACCGGCGCAACGTCGTGGAGGAAAACGACGGTAGCGCAGCGACATGGAGGGAAACGATGGATGCGCACTCCTCCATCGCTCAAGCCCAGAGGCTCGCCGCAACGCAATGACTCAGAGGCGCAGGCGGCGGCGGCGGCGGCGCGACCAGGAGGTGTCCTCGGCATCTAGGCAGTACCGACAATAGATCCACCACTTCGACGGCGACCTTGTCGCAGCTAAGGCCCTGTTCCTCCTCTTCCTTCCCCTCTACGGTCCCCTCTTATTAGGGTTCTGCAAGTTCTTGATTTAGGATTGCTGTGATTATTTTTTTGCTTTTCAAGAAATTGATTGTTGTGTCTATCGTATTTGGGTTTGAGATTCTGACTTCGGTCTTTATTTTAAAATTTGCATCTCCAATGTTAGATTATCACCCTCGATTACAGGGAGCAGTGTTCTCAGTATACTCATGAATGTCCTATGCGTATAATTTTAGTAGACAACGAGAACCACGAATTCTACAATACAATTGAAAGAACACTGTTCCGTACCTGACAGCACTTCTGATTCCATGTTTTCATTGAAGCTGTAATTTTAGAACACCTCTTGCCATCAAAATTTCAGACCGCATCTAAGTATTATGATTTATGAAGAAGTACATAATAGTTTTAAAGAGGGACCTGGCACTATCAAAGAATCCTATTACCTCTGCATCTAGCTATAGTTTATGTTTCCGTCCAAAAGGGGAAGCTTTTGTACCACAAAAACCTGGAATGTTGTGCTAGCTATGCAGCAGTATAGTGTACCATTAAGTTTTCCTTAAGTGCATCTAGCTATAGTGTACCATTACTTAATTGCTGATCAGTATTTACTTCCACGTCTAGTCTTTGTTTTCTTGATCTTAGTGCGCAGTTGATGAAAAAAATTAACTGCTAACCAAACATAATCAGGCAACATGGTTGTAATGGATTGCAAGCATCAGTTTCCGGTTTTTTATTTGAACAAGAGTTTCCATCTTCTCATGTATACACCTATCATCTACATCCATCGTTTATTTTTCTTAAAAGTTCTTGGTTCATTTTATTAACACAGAAATTTGTAGCTTAAAACAATTGATTGTATTTCTCTCAAGCGATGACAAGAGCACAACAACCAGATCACCTTCTTATTTGCTACTCTCTTTTGTTTCGAGATTCAGTACAAAACCATGGCTCAAAAGGATGTAGTTTGTACATTATACTTTCAACTGACCTATCTTGGAAATGCAAGTTGAGATGCTCTGAATAAGTGCTCGACTACTTGTCATCAACAATTTACCTTTTATCCTTCTATCTCTGCTATCATTATAACAGAATAGTTTTACATTTGAACTTTCAGCCTTTTACGAATAATGATATATGTACCTGTAGTAACAATGCTTTGAGGCTGAGCGGTTTATTAGATTCATTGCCTTTTTTATCAGATTCATTTTGGCTTTCTTTCGGGATGTGGTTGAAGCATACAACATCGAGGCAATTCTGCCCTTCCTCTTTGTTAAAGATGCTAAGAAGGTCGAGCCCCTGCTCGAGGAGGATGTCGTCGATGGGCTCGTCGCGCTGAGCTCGAAGGGCCTCCGCCTCCGCCTCGGCGATGCTCCGGTGCTGGATGACCTGGACCAGCGGTCAAACGAGGCGTCGTCGAGGGCGTAGTCGGCCTCCGTGACCACGCGGCCCTCCGGGAACTCCTCCCCTCCCCCCGGCGGGCGCGGATGCGGGCGTCGAACTCCGCCGTCTCGCGGCGGAGGAGCGCGGCCGGCACCGGTGGCACTCCTCCTCCTCCGCGGGCGTGAGGCGACGGAAACGCGGCGTCGACGGGTCCTCGCCGGTCCATCGCGGCGTGAATCGGGCGGATCTGCTACCGCCGTCGAGAAATTGCTTGCCGGTGCTCGGCGATTTGAGCGGTGGTGCGCGACGGAGGCGTCGAGGGGGCGGTGGCGGAGAAATGGATCAAGACCTGGAAATCGAGCTCGGAACTGGGATTTTATGGGTCGACGGGTTGGATTCCCAGGGGCCCGAAATTTTTCCTCAGGCCGGACCGTGTTTGCAGTGTCTGTTCGGGCCAGATTTCGTGGCCCGGTTTAGGTCTATGCTCTTACTCCAAATATACTGACAAACGGAATGATATACTGATGCTACAGTGTTTACACTGACAGCTGAGTCATAAGTTTTTATATGTATGTACTGCTACTCTATTTGGTGTACGGTATTGCATCGATTTGACACACAGGGTTTAACCGAACGGTTGCAATGTTAGCATGGCCAAGGAGTGGCGGGGGTTATTTCACGTGGGGATTGGGGTGATGGAGTGGGGATCACCCAATTCCACGGCGGATTGGATCCACTAGGGGATTAGAGCCCCACGAACCGAACAAGGCCTTAAGCATTCCTTTCTTTCCATATTTCCTAAGATACCAACATGGCGAGCGAAGCCATAGCCGTGGAGATCATCAATAAGGAGAGACGGCCTTGTGGACGCCAAACACTCGGTTCGATCATGCCAGAACAGTAAGCTTTTGTGTGCTAAACTCCTTTCATTCAAATGAGACAAGACCAAAATTTCCCCTCCGTTTTAAAATAAATAAAAAGTAGTTCACATCTTGTACCATTTTGTGAGAAGTGCTCAATCAACGACAGCAATCAGACACTCCTGTACCTAACTGGACAGTAGGACGTTATATCATCTGTGAGACATTGAGATATTATCAGCCCCCCAGATGGTGTGATCTGGACAGCCTGCTTGTATAGAAATACTCACAGTTGCGGCCTGCAGACTAAACAAACAAATCCCGTGCGTCTTGCACCTCTCTTTTTCAGCACATAAACCAGCTATATGTTTGCTATGAATGAAGAACATGTGCCAAATCCATTAGCAGAATCGACAGGGAAACAGGCACATGCTCCACAGCATCTTTAACTTCTCACACCGCGCAGCTGCAGGAAGCTCGGACTGGGAGGAAACTGTTAATATCCCACTCTGACTGAAGGAGCGACAGGAGAACGGAGGAGCCAGCGTGTCGGCTTCTTCGCGGAAACCTGCCTAAATTGCAGGTTAACCGCACGTAGCAATTAGGTGCATTGCATGATGGACCGGCCATCTGCCCATCTCAACATCAACGTCACTGTCCCTGACACCCTAGTGGCTCTCATTGCAGTTGGCGCGATCGCAGATACACAACGTGATCCGGATCGACGCGGGATTGCGAGTTGCGCATCACCCCGATACCTGGCTTATTTGGTCTAAAAAAGCACCAGAAAGATTACTTATACATCTGCCAAGATTTGCTTGGTCGATCTTGTTGCGCTACGTGGTCAACTGATGCGTTGTACTACCTCCCTCCGTTTCTTTTAAAAAGAATGTATGAAATTTCTTTTAGTGTATAGATTCACTTTAAATATAAGTAAACCTACATACTAAAAAAAGTTTAGATACATTTTCTTCATAAAGCTAAAACATCTTATATTTAAAAAAAGAGGGAGTAGGCTGTAGCCAATAGTTGGCGGAATCATTTACTCCCTTCGTTTTAAAATATAAGATGTTTTAGTTTTTTGTAAAACAAATGTATTTAGACTTTTTTTAATATGTAGGTTTACTCATGTTTAAAATGAACGTAGACACTAAAAGAAGTCTAGATATATTTTCTTCATAAACCTAAAACATTTTATATTTTAAAACTGAGGGAGTATCAGATCAGCGAGATGGTTTTATATTTTACTTGAGCCAGACTTCTGTGAACGTCTATTCTATTTTATCGTATGGCCTACCTGAACACTATGCTGAATTGTATGAACATCTATTTTACACTGTATGAGCAATTATATCTAACCTAAACCCCATTTATTAAAAAAATCCATAACACTATGAGACCATGTTTGGTACTAGAGGTTTAGTGGGAATTAGAGGGGATAATCGCTAAAGGGATTGGGTGAAACCCCTACATTTACCCAATCCCCTCAAATTCCTAAAAAAACCCAATCCCCAACAATCCACTAGGTAGGGTTAGTGTATTGGGTATTGAGAAAAATGCAATAGGGATTTGAGAAAAACTGGGGAAAAATAGGGATAATCCCCCCTAATACATAGAACAAATCACTGTTTTAAGAATAAGTGGGGAATTGGGGTTTGGTGGGATAATCCCCTCTAATCCCCACAAAATCTCTATTACCAAACAAGGCCTGAGGGTGTCGCAATATTGTCGATGGATTGTAGGATGGGACGGCCGATGGACACAAACATGACTTAAAAGACAAGTTCTAAAATCAGCACGCAACTCTAACAATAACCTCTATCTCATAACCTCGTTTATTTCTTACACTCTGTTACTTTCCATTTTATTTTCATTTTTCTTTATCTCATGTGAAGGCGAAGGGGAGGCCAAAGTCATGGTCGTCGGAGCTGGGTTAGAGATGTGTGGGTACGCGAGCCACACGGGGAGGTGGTGAGATGAGGATGCAAGCACGACTTTGGTCGAGTTTACGAGTGAGGAGAGTCGTGGTGAGCAAATCGACAGTGAGGAATCGAAGGAGATGGTACACGCTTGAAAAGTTTGCCAAGAGACGAAAATAGTAGTGCATACAGAACTCACCCCTCCCCCCCCCCCCCCGAGTCACTCCTGTCGAGTGACTCGAGGTAAAACCTAGCACACCGCCGATAGATCCCTTTGTCGACCACGTCGCTGCCACCTCCATCCTTGTCGCGGTGGCGGCGGCCCCTACCTCCAAAGCTGGTAGGGAGAGCTCATGGTGGACACGGTTACATGCGGAGCTTATAGAGTTTTTTTTTGCGGTTGGCTTCCATGCTAATAGCTTGGGCGAGGCACTTCGTGGTGGGCCCTCTGGCGGCCTGCAGCAGATCCCGTTCTACTCCCGGCGGTGACAGGCCTGGCCTAGTGGCCCCTTCTCCCATATCGAGTCGGTTTAGCTCGGGATTTGGCCGTTGTGGGGCGTTGTTGCTCTACATGGCGATGGCCCTCGTGGTGTCGGCCGAACTTGCTCCTACGATGGTGGTGGCATATCTACTCCACCTAGATATGACCATCTTGGTGTTGGATATGTAGAGTGGCCATAGTGGCGGAGGTCCATGCTCCGCTTCTTCGTTGGTGATGAGTGATTTCTGCAGTGGTGGTACATGCCTGTGACATACCTCCATGTTCCCCCATCTCGATGGAAATAAGATAGACATATCACATCTTACCAATTCCCTACATCTGCAACGCCTATGGGATTTACTCGTACATGAGAGGAGAATAGCACAATGATACAATCATAATGTAAATAGAGTCCATCTCGATATTACCGTAGCAAGCCACAATAAAGGGAAGATCAAATCTAGTACAAAGAAAAGTATGAATAGAGTTTCAAACCCTAATCTTACAAGTGTCTCTCTATCTCAATCTAGTGCAAGGGAGATTATGGAGGAGTGATATAGAGGCTAGATATCTTAGAGAGGATCAATAGAATTCTTCTTCTCCTTTATATCTCTTCTTCATATGTTCTGGAATGGATGGTGGCGGCTGCGTATGTTTTTTGTTGTTGCCTCCTTCATGAAAAGTGCTTATAATGATCAAGAGAAGGCAACTGCATGTGGTACGAATGGACCATGCGGGAATGCTCCGTTCGTACTAATGCTCGTTAACACTTCTAGAGCCTCGAATCAGGAGGCTTTGAATTAGATATTTTCTTGATTTATTCCAACCTGCTCATAAATGGGCTTGGATCCTTCCAAAAGTGTCCATAATCTAAAATTCACATAAAACTACGAGGTTTTTCTAACCCGCGATATTAGCATTAGTAGTTGAAAGATGAAAACCAAGTGAAAACCAATAGAAAATCCTCGATAAAAGGTGTCATAATTTGGAGCTATAACGTATCCAGGACGCAATGTACGTCATTGACAACACTTTCTAGTTGACAACTTCCTCAATTCTGGTCGGATCCTTCCATTCGCCCGCCTCTTACTCTAGGTGCATGAGTAGGGATATGTTGCTTCGAGCAACCTCAAAGTTATGGTGGGGTTTGGTCTGGTCGTGATGCAGACTTGAGGCTCGGGGTCCCTCTCCTCGTCATTCTTTGTTGGAGGTTTGGCAAGGCGAGCTTTGTCGTCTATCTATTGTAGGAGTGTGTTGTAGCGATTGGCTTTGTCTTGTGTGAGTGTGGTTTTGTAGATATTCTATTGTGTTATTTCCTTCTTTTAAGATTAATACAAAGACACACACACACATCTCATGCGGGTTCTTGAAAAGAAAACTTCGCCAACTAGGTAAGGGCTCCTTTGATTTATAAGATAGGAAAAGTGTAGGAATAGGAAACCTATAGAATTGACATTTCATGTCTACTTAAATCCTATAGGAAGAGAATTTTTCTTTGATTATGGCAAACGAATTTTCCATGGGGTCTAACCTAATATTATTTTCCTATAAAATTTACATTACAAGATTTGTATGGGATTATTTGTTGGAGATATGCCCAAGAGACAATAATAAAAGTAGTATTATATCTTCGTGTTTATGATAAATTTTTACATTCATGTTATAATTGTATTAACCGAAAACATTAATACTTGTGTGATTTGTAAACTTGTTAGAGTCCCTAGTGAAGCCTCTTTGTAATAGCTTGTTGGTTAATAGATGATCATGGTTTACTGATCATGAACATTGAGATGTTATTAACAACAAGATCATATCATTAGAAGAATGGTGTGATGGACATACTCCTATAGATAAGCGTAGCATAAATATCAAGTCATTTCAATAGTTTGTTTGCTATAAGCTTTCAAATACATAGTAACATAATTCCTTAGACCATGAGATCATGCTAATCATCATCACCGGAAGGATGCTTTGATGACATCAAACACCACTTCGTAACTAGGTGGTTATAAAGGTGGCATTGAGTGTTCGGAAAGTATGTGTAGAGGCACATGGATCAAGAGTGGGATTTGTCCATCCATATGATGGATAGATATATTCTGGGCCCTCTCGGTGGAATGTCATCCAATTAACTTGCAAGCACGTGACTGGCTCACAAGGGATCACATATCATAGGAACTAGTAAAGAGTACTTATTAGTAACGAGGTTGAACTAGGCATGCAGAGATACCGACGATCAAACCTTGGATAAGTAAAATATCGTGAGACAAAGGGAAAGTGGTATCGTATGTAAATGGTTTATTCGATCGTAAAGTAATCATATAAATATGTGGGAGCCATATGAATTTCCATATTCCTCTATTGGTTATTGATCGGAGAAGAGTCTCGGTCATGTGTGCATAATTTACGAACCGTAGGGAGACACACTTAAGGATTCGATGTTGTTTAGTAGATATGGAATGTGAGTAAGAAGACCGAATATTGTTCGGAGTATAAGATGGGATCTGGGATATCACGATGAGATCCAGAATTGTCCGGAGAATAAGATTCATATAAGGAAAGTTCAATTCCGGAGTTCGGGAATGATTCCGGTGTTTTCACCGGAATGATCTAGAAGGGTCTAGAAGGTTCACCGAACCAGAAGGGAATGGATACATGAATGAGTCATGACAAAGTGGAATGGTTGTATCATGTCCTAGGTCAAAGGGCTATGCAAATAAAAGTGAGAAATCAAACTCCAAAATTGAAAGTCAAAAGGCAAGTTTGAAAAGTCAAACTGGGACAATGTAGAGGGCAAGTTTGAAAAGTCAAATAAAAGGAGGAGAGGAAATCTCCTCTCCCTCCACCACGCGGCAAGGAGGAGAGGGAGTTAGAGGAGGATTAAATCTCCCCTCCCTAGCTGCCCCTCCCTCTCATAAATAGAGGGGAGGGGGCTGCACCAAACCACAACACCACCATAGCCCCTCCCCACAAAGTCGTCGCCGCCGCCGCCCAAGCCGCCGCTGGCCACGCCTCCTCCTATCCGGCCTCTAAACTCTAGAACCCGGGGAACCCTTCTAATCCATCCTAACCCGCTCCGGTTTAAGGCGAAGCCCTGTGATACGTCCAAAACCATCTACTTTCCTGAACACTTTTGCTATTGTTTCTCCTCTAATTTGTGTGATTTGGATAAAACTAACATGGGCTGACGCTGTTTTCAGCAGAATTGTTTTGGTGTCTAGTTTTTGTGCAGAAAATCAACTTTCAGTAAAAATTCCGAAAAATATCGCAAAACTCCTATTTTACTAGAATACTCACGGAGCCAGAAGACGAGATGAAGAAGGGCCACGAGGGGCCCACACCCCTGGCCGCGTGGGCCAGGCCAGGCCGCTCCTGGGGGAGGTGTGGCCACCTTGGGCACCCCCTCGGTCTCCCCCTTCGCCTACATAAGCCCTCTGACCTAAAAACAGAGGGGGGTTCGACGTTTTTCCAGATTTCGTTGCACCGCCACCACCAGAAACCGCGATTCGGAACCAGAAACTCCATTCTGGCACCCTGTCGGGACGAGGTTTTGGAGGAGATCATCGCCATCATCATCGACGCCTCTCCATCAACCATCCATGTTTCCCCCATCCATGAGTGAGTAATCCCCCGCAGTAGGCTATGGGGATGGTAGGGATTGGATAAGACCTATCATGTAATCGAATAAGATTGTTAGGGCATGGTGCCTAGTATCTTTGTTAGTGCTTTTTGACATTGTTGCAACTTGTTATGCTTAATTCTTGTCACTAGGGCCCGAGTGTCATGATCTCAGATATGAACATGTTATTGATTCATGAGGATAGTATTGTTTGTGATCTTATCTGCAAGTTGTTTATACATATTATTGTCCGGAACCAAAGGACCCGAAGTGACAGCAATTTGGATAATCGGAGGGAATGGCTGTGATATGAGGATCACGTGTGTTCATGGAGTGTTAATGATTTTCTTCGGTACTCTATTAAAAGGAGTACCTTAATTGCTAGTAGATTCCCTTGAGGCCTCGCTGCAATGGGCTGGCAGGACAAAAGATGTTGTGCAAGTTCTTATTGCGAGCACGTATGACTATATATGGAACACATGCCTATGATTATTTAGTACTTTGGATGCTTTACCTTATTTATCTGCAAATGCCCTAGATCTTGAAATTACATGAATAGTCTTATCCATGCAACGCCCGTCCATCCATCCCTATGCCTACCGCACTCAAATCCTGCTGTTTGCTACTATTGTTACTACTGTCTTTACTTTACTGCTGTTGTTACTTTGTTATTGCCACTACAAAATTGTTGCTACTGATAAACTACTGTGAGCAAGACTATTTCCAGGTGCAGCTGAATTGACAACTCAGTTGTTAAGGATTATAAGTATTCTTTGGATCCCCTTGTGTCGAATCAATAAGTTGGGTTATACTACCCTCGAAGACTGTTGCGATCCCCTATACTTGTGGGTCATCAAGACTATTTTCTAGCGCCGTTGTCGGGGAGTATAGCTTTATTTGTAAGTTCACTTGGATTTATTATTGTTCGCTGCTATCCTTTTCATCATGGGGAAAACTCGTGATGGGAAATTTCCTATATTACCATCCACTACAAGAAGAGGTACAATTCTAAACAACTCTGTTACTCTTGATTCACCACCTGTTATAAGTAAGCTTGTTACACCACCACATACATATGCTACACACACTGCTACTACTGTTGAATCTAAAATTGCTTCTGATGCTCATGATGTAACTTCTACTGTGCTTGATGAGAGTGGTTCATTAGGTCCTTTCCTAGATGCTACAACTAGAACTATATTGGGAAACATTGAAACTCCTAGTGAAGACACTATTACACCTGTTAGCTCACCTGAGTCTAGAGAGAGTTATGTTATTAATGATGGTTATATTGAAATGATTGATGAATTTATTGAAGAATATCGAAACACACGTGGTGCTAGTGCTATTAAGAGTCTTCTTGAGAGACGTACCATTATACCTAAATATTTCCTGATGCTAAGTTTGCTACTTCTTCCATAAACATTAAAGATAAAGATTATGATTTTTGTCTTGATTTATCCTAGATAAATATTGTTGAGAAAGAACCTTTTTGTGGGACTGAGAATAAAAGGGTTGTGGCACATATGACTGAGCTTTCTACTATGAGTGCCTTATTTTCTGATGATGTTAAGATGCGCACCTACTTTGTTGCTAAAAATTTCCCTTCTCACTAAAAGGAGAAGCTAAAGCTTGGTTTAACAGTTTACCTCCTGGATCCATTGATAGCCCTGATTGCTTGATTGCTACTTCTTTTAGAAATATCTCCCTCTGATGCAGCGCTAGTCCAAGTGGGAGCACTTCGTCGGAAAACCCCAAGAGCAAGGTGTGAAGCAGCACAGCAGAAGTTTTCCCTCAGTTAAGAAACTGAGGTTATAGAACCAGTAGGAGGAAGGAAACGTCACACAGGTGTTGCAAGCAACGCGGGGACCTGCACAACACAAACTCAAGACTTTGCCCCAACGAATCAGTGAGGTTGTCAAGCTCACCGGTTTGTTGTAACAAATGATTAAACGTATGGTATGGAAGGTAATAGTTTGCAGCAAGTAAACATGTAATAAGTAGAAGGTGTATTGTGGCACCCCGGATTTACGGTCCGAGAATACCCGTTATGCATACAATTCACGTCCTCATGATCAGTGAGTCGTGAGCATAACCGACTAGTATCATTACATCATCCTTATAATAACAAGTACAAAACTTACAAAGTGGGCCATTATGGCAAATACAACACAAATAGCGGAAGTCTTCGGCGCAGATCCCGTGCCTTAACCTACAGGAAACTGACTAGGAAGACGACCTAGCTCGCATAGACGTCAACACCTTCGTCATCTCTTAACATCCGCGATCTGGCCAAGTAACTAGCTAGGGACAATGCCGGTGAGAACTTTGAATGTACTCGCAAACCACCGAGACAAGGGTAATAAGATAATGCATATTTGGCTATGGCGAGATAGCTCTAGACTATCATTGTTTTTGAGAGAAAAACCTAACATTGGGATCTCTATATCTTTGTTGAAAAAGAGTTTATGTAAAATATGCCTCCTTCTCGAAAACCTGGATATCTCCACATCCTTGTTAAAAAAAGATTTAAAAACAGTTTTGTTGTAAAACCCTTTTTGAAACCTTATCGACCATCTTTGGTCAAAATGAAACCTGTTCTCATCCTTCCTCATGACCAAGTCACATCCTTTTCAATCATCTCCACATATCTCCCGGTACTCTTAGCAATCACCTTTACAACCGTCCTTGACCGTGGACACGGCTATTCGAATAGAGTAGACTCTGCAGAGTTTGTGCACTTTACCCACAGGAATCAATACATCCGTCGGGATACAACCACGACCCGCTACACACGGTAGACGGGGGCTCGGATAATCGAACCTAACTTTTCATTTGTTGCCCCTAGTATAGGTACTTTCCCTATGGTTGCTTAGTTCCCCCGGGACGTGTACCTGACTTCCCAAGTCCGAATCTCCCTTCCTGCGCATCCTTTATCCACTTCCAGCCGTACTACCTTAACCTGGTACCGTCCGCGGGAGCTCCATAGTTGCAGCCGACTCCGAGGAGTTGAATGGAACCTCTCCGCGCACGACAACCCCCTAAGTGGAAAGGAACCGGCTTCCGGGGACTCTAACCCCTATCTACGCATTATGGCGTAGCCCATACTAAGGAGGACAAACTACGAGCTAGCCCTGAGTCCCACCCAAGGTAATGTGGTTGCAATGATAAAATTGTTCTGGTAAAAGACTCGAGTACCCATTTCCTTTTCTTTATCTTGCTCATCTTTCTCTTTATCTTCCTCATATATCCTTTAGTGAAAACCTCCACTCGGAACGATGCCTCTTTCCAAGGGTTTTATTTTGAAAACTTTGTTGTAGGGTAAAACCCAAAATAGTTTTAGTATTAAAAATCTGTGGGTTCCAAGAGGGAAGATGTTAATCCTCGTAGCCTCGATCTAAAGGGGTAAAAGTAGGTGTAAATAGGGGAGGTGTCCTAATGGACACTCATTCATAACTTGGAGGAGCCAAGTTACTCACGCACTTTCATTTGAAATAAAAACATGCAATTTAATCGTGCAGTTTATAAACGAGATATAAAACAATTGATAAACAGGAGTAGGTTAATATAAGAGTTCAGGAATGGTGGCTTGCCCGTGACCAGCGAGATGTCCCGTGACTTCGTTAGAATACCAAAATACCAATAATAACAATAATAAGAATAACCCGATCCTTCCTTCTCCTCGGCGTCACCTAATCGCCGTTATCGAGCATACATGCAAACAAACAATACACCAATCAATAAAAGACATACAAGAAACAAAACATACAGAAAGTAAAGGATAACTACCATATATACATCAGTGAGATGTTGGAGGTTGGTGGATAAGATTGGCAAAAGATTTGGAGGCATTAGGGAAAAAGCTTCCCTTTTGATTTATAGTTTAGGAACTACCCAAGGGAGGGATTTTTGATCAAGGGCCTGATATATATGATACCATGGTATAAAAATGATACCATCAGATAGGTATTGATAAAATGAAGCCAAAAAAAGTGGTTTCGCTATTTTATCATTTTCCCTTGATGTATAATGGATTTTATAGTGATTAAAGCTCTACTTTTAGGAAATAATTCACCAAAACTGTTCCGGAGTTCCAAAAATTATTTCCTTGGGTGATTTGGTAGTATTTGGTGGACTTATTCCATAGGAGTTGGAATCACCTCAAAACAATTAATAGAATGCCCCTGAGAAATTCCCAAAGGCAGTATTGCAGGGGATTTGTCTTTTTCATCAGATTTATTTTACAGAAGCTTTTTAGTTGATTCCAAGGAAACATGCTAGGTACTGAGAGTACCTTTCTGTATAAATTGGAATTAATTTTTTTTGTGTTGCAGAGCTACTGTGGTGATTTTATTAGTGGTTAAACCATGCACAGAATAGTTTAATTCACTAAAATTTATTAGAGGCGCATAAAAATATGAGCTACTGAGTTTTGGAATATATGGTTATGTGTGTCATCTTGGAGTGGGAATTAGGTCAGAACCTTACTTGGTTTAACCTAGGGAATTTACTAAAGGCATAAAGTCTCTGTGTTTGATATTTTTGCTATCAGAAATCTAGGAAGCAAACTAAGATGGGCCAAGTGGGACATGAAAGGTATGGTTATTAACTTCCCTGTAAAAATTGGCTTTAGGTCATTTGGAGTTATAAAATTTTCTGGAGAAATTATTTAGTGTTCTATAAAGATCTTAGGATATGATTTATCATAATTAATTTAGACATCATTTTGGTGCAGATCTGGGTCTGCATGTTAGGTAAGACCTCTAGGTACTTGGGGATTTTCAGATCTGAATATTTTGAAACACTTTTCTAATTTATTTTGATTTAAACTGAGCTGTTTGTTTTCAGATCTAGCAAAAACAGATAAAAGAAAAGGGGAGGGAAATCTACGGGCCAGATCTGAGGGGCAAATGGGATCGTGAGGCCAATTCGGCCCAGGCGCAGCGCCCACATGCACAAAGGCAAGCAGGGGCACCGATGTGAGGCCCATCTGCCCGGGAGGCCGCGTTGAAGCGGTAAGGGGCGACGTGGGCCGTCAGATCTGAACGAGATCGACTGTCCGTGGTCGTATGCCACCTTTGGCCATGGGAGCCGGCGAGGAAACCCTAGAGGCGTCGGGGCAGGAGCGGGGGAGGCTCACCGAGGGCTAGAGGGAGGTCGAGGAGGGGCTAGGTCGACACAGTGCACGTCGGGGGTCCCGGGGATGGTCGGATTAGGGACTCTTAACGTCGGGGAGGAGCTCGCACGACAACGACCGAGAGGGAGCTCGCTGGAGTTTATCGGGGTGGCTCAAGGAGTGGCTGCATGTCAACAAACAGGGGCCCATTAGCTTCAGCATGAAGAGGGGAGTGCGTCTAGGTGACATGCAGAGGGAGAGGAGGAACGAAGTAGGAGCCTCGCTCGATTTCTTGGAGGAGGCCGAAGCTTGCTCTCCTTCATCTTTCGAGCTAGCCAGAGCTGGGGAGAGGGAGAGGGGCTCTAGGGAGTTAATTGGGGAGGAGAGGGGCAAATGAGGGCAGAGGGGCGAGCTGTGGTGGCCTGTGGCCTTATAAACCGAGCTAGATGGGTCCATGGTGAACCATGTGCATGGGGAGCTTGGGAGGAGGGGTGCTGGCCAGTCTTTGGGAAAGGAGAGCGGTAGAGAGGCGAGATAGAGGGTTCTGGTCTTGCTAGGGGACAAAGAGGGGTGGGGTGTTGTAATAAGAAAAGAAGTGGCTATACAAGACATTGCCTTTGTCTCCCTCTTAATTAACCAAGTGGGAGAAGGGGTGTGGGACATGCTACAGTGTTGGTCGACCAAGGGAGAGTGCTGAGGCTGTGGTGCGGTGCTTGACAAGGTTTGGTGTTGCTTGGAGTTGGTTTGAATCAAGATTGGACGAGTTTGCCAAAATTGATCAAATGGAGGCTTGTGAGGGAAGTTGCAAAAGTTGCATTGGACAAAGTGTGGAAATGGTACTGGTAGGTGGGGTAGGTCAAATAATCTCTTCATGATTTAAATGGGATTTTTCTGAATATTATAATCCCATTTAAATGCACTTATTCAAAAAGTGCTGAAGTAGATTGGGGAAACTAAGATGATATTTTTACTTTGGTCAAGCTTGGTTTTTGATGTGGTATGGTCCTAAATACCATAACACACATTGGGGAATTTTATTGGGATTTATTGAAGTGGGAAAGTATTTTTGGGGAATTATTTCTTGTTTCTGCCATTTAGGAAAAAGGGCAAAAAGAAATAATAAAGAATCTCAAAAATATTTATTTTTGAGTTTGAAAGATGGGATATGAAATATAGGCATCAAATGTGCCTTGAGTTGGCAAGATGATTTGGATAAAAACAAACTTGCCTTTATAGACAAGGATTTTGAGAATTTGGTAAGTAAAGGAAATAAAATAGTTTAATGGTCCAAATAATTGTGAGATGATGGGGCAATACCAATCGGGGTATACCCGCGAAGCGGAGTCGCCGGCTAGATCGAGCCGACTGAAATCTAGCCCTGACAGGGTCGACTCGCCCAATACGGCGACTGGCGCATGCTGGACCCAGACGAGTGGCGCCGACTGGAGGCCCAAGACGGCGACTTCAATACAAGGCCCACCAAATACTTGTAAACCCTAACTGGCTGCATATATAAAGCCACCAGGAGCACCCCCACGGGGTACGCTCTCCCACATCATATTATATCTCCTCCCACATCATATTAGATCTAGTCTCCCTCCGCCTACGACGGCTCCCTTGTAAACCAATCTATGATCATATACTGAATTGACAGCATGACGTAGCGATCCTCCACCGAGGGGACGTGAACCTGGGTACATCATGTGTCAATCTCGTGTCCGGATTCTCCTACGTCGCTTTGCTCCCTCTACGTAAGCTACCCCCAGTAGCATCTGCCGTGCAATACCACGACAGTTGGTGCCCACCGTGGGGCAAGCGATGCTTGGAGGGTGATAATCCGTGCGGGATCCCTCACCATCGCTAGCCAGATTGCATCTTGCGCACTGTCCGGGAAAAGCTGACTGATCTGATCCGACTACTGCCCAACGTCACTTGCGCGGAGCAAGCACGCGCACTTGGCTCAGAAATTTCTGTGGCACACGCGCGGAGCAAGATGGCGACTGATTGATTTATTTCCTTTTAATTTGATTATTTTATTTATTCATGATTCTACTTCTAAAGTTTTTCCTGATCAGTTTTGCATGACGGCGCCGCATCCTGATCCTCTACCGAGAGACTACTTTCTGTCGGTTCTGCTGGAACTTGCGCGGTCGAGTCAGCAGAACCGATCTGCTTGGAGATCCTTGGCGCGAGCACGGAAAAGAGCAAGTATGGGGATTGAGGGCTCATCCCATGCACAATTACCGGCGCATCATCGGTCCCTACGCCATGCGACCTGGATCAAGTCAAGCATCAGAGATAGCGACTGCACAACATGAAATCGGCGTGTACATGGCCTAAGGACCCGATGCCTCCTAGTCTAGCAACAAGAATGACCCCGACGCTGTTCAACAACAAGAATGTCAGCGTAGCTGTACCGACTCACCAAGCCACGGACGCGTCCGTTATGGACTCGCCACACTCGCAAACTCGCCATCACAGACTTGCCACAGCTAAGTTTCTTTACACTCGTACATGTTATGAGTCCAAAACATATATGCATCTTCATTCATTCTCCAAAGCCAACCATGCAGTCGCATATGACCCTTTTCAGGGACCAAAATCATACTTGTGATCGGTTTCAGTTTTGTCTGTTGTTTATTCGCGTCCATCGAAGTAGTGAGGCTGGGTACCAAAAAGCCGACCTTGTCTCCGGGTTCAACAGTCTGGCATCGCGTCCCTGTTATCCGGCAAGCGTTTGATGCTAGAGGTCTGCCTACTCACGAAAAGACACGCATAAACCTTACATACTGCCCATCGATCCACATAACAAAAGTGTATTTTATTTCAACATTTACAATTCACACGTCTTACAATTATTCAATATATTATGCAAGTACACTTGAATGCAATTGTATTTTTTCTCCTTCTCAGCAAAACCGTCTGGTGTCTTTCTCGCCACTCGTCGTGCTCCAGACAGCAGCACTCGTCGGTCGCTCGACCTCGCCACTTGCCGGTCGCCCGACCTCGCCACTCATCACGCTCAGGGACTCGGCACTCGCCGGTCGCCCGACCTCGCACTCGCCGCGCTCGGGGACTCGACAGTTGCCGGTCGCCCGACCTCGCTACTCGCCATGCTCGACAACGACCACTACTATTTCCAGAATATGCATCTCTAAAGAGCCTCAAGTCGCCTCTACAAGCCAACTAGAGCCTCGGGGACTACTCCTAGGTATGCTGCATGTACGTGTGGTTCCACGACCGCGGCTTGCCCTTGTTGACTCGCCACCGTGGACTCCACTCGCGTAGTCAACACGCTCGGGGACTCGCCACCGCGGACTCGCCCTCACGTACTCAACACACTCGAGGACTCGGCACCGCGGACTCGCCCTCGCGTACTCAACACGCTCGGGGACTCGCCACCGCGGGCTCGCCCTCGTCGACTCGCCACCGCGGACTCTCTACTCGCGTACTCTCCACGCTCGGGGACTCGCCGCCGCGGACACTCGCCCTCGCGTACTCAACACGCTCGGGGACTCGCCACCGCGGACTCGCCCTCACGTACTCAACACGCTCGGTGACTCGCCACCGCGGACTCGCCCTCGCGTACTCAACACGCTCGGGGACTCGCCACCGCGGAATCACCCTCGCGTACTCAACACGCTCGGGGACTCGCCGCAACTGGTGGCTTCACCGACACCCTGCGTCTTTCGCCAACTGGCCATCACCGACTAGATCACGCCGACCGCCTCCCGCTTCACGGTTCTTTTCTCTGTTCAGGAGCTCGTCGCCGATTCGCCACGCCCCATCGTCAAGACTCTCCGCGCCCTGCCTCAAGCCCGCGCCGAATCGACAACGCGCTCGGGGACTACTGATGGGGGAATACCAATCGGGGTATACCCACGAAGCGGAGTCGCCGGCTAGATCGAGCCGACTAAAATCTAGCCCTGAGAGGGTCAACTCGCCCAATACGGCGACTGGCGCATGCTAGACCCAGACGAGTGGCACCTACTGGAGGCGCAAGACGGCGACTTCAATACAAAGCCCACGAAATACTTGTAAACCCTAACTGTCTGCATATATAAAGCCACCAGGGGCACCCCCACGGGGAACGCTCTCCCACATCATATTAGATCTCCTCCCACATCATATTAGATCTAGTCTCCCTCCGCCTACGGCGGATCCCTTGTATACCAATCTATGATCATATACTGGATTGACAGCAGGACATAGCGATCCTCCACCAAGGGGACGTGAACCTGGGTACATCATGTGCCAATCTCGCTCCCTGATTCTTCTATGTCGCCTTGCTCCCTCTACGTAAGCTATCCCCAGTAGCATCTGCCGTGCAATACCACGAAATGAGAATTATTTGGGGATGCTTATATCCAAGGTAGATGATGTAAACTTGATGTAGGCATCAAGGTCAACCTTGGTTTTGAAGAAAAGTGCTAAAAGGATGGAAACTAGATAAGGGTAGGATCTAGGGTTTAGTTAATCTGATGCCACCTAAACAGGATTGGATTAGGGAGCTCAGAGCTCACCTTGGTACAAGGGGCATAGGGATGGATATACCATGTCATGTATATGATCATGTAAACAAGAGTTAGGCTTGGTTGTATTTGAGGTGATCTAGGAGAGATGGCAAACTTTGTTGAAAATAAGGCTGCCATAACAGATACATCAGATAGCCTCCTAAACCATGTGGGTTGTAAGAAGCACAAGGTTCCAATGGGAACAAGGGTTGTGGGGATTGACAGGGAATCATTAGTAGGTCTTAATCAAGCAAGGATTTGGTCAAGGGGAGGTGGCCTATAGATGTGATCTTCTGCCAAAGTACGTAAGATGATAAGATTTGTAGAAAAGATTATTATCTTGACTACAAAACCATCATGGATGATTGGGAATTAGAATGTCTTAGCCAAGGCAAGAGTGATCTTTGGTAGTACTACTGATGTAATACACGATGGTTCCAGTACATTCTCAAGAATGCACATAGGTTGGAAAAGGTAGAGCTCCAAAGATGGTATCCAGATAAGAAATGCATACTTAGCCATTTTGGCAGGTTTAGGGTTTTAGACTAGAGTGCAAGTGTAGAAGCTTTTGAGAGGATGCTAGGTTCCAAACTCATGATCAAGGAGATTATGTTGAGGTAGTAACTAGGTAGATAGGATTCATGCTTAGATTGGGTCTCCACTGGGTTGGAAACCATCTAAAGGGATTATTCCTGGATTAGGATAAGCATGAGATGAGATGATCACTTGAGTGGCTTAGGATAGATCTAGATTTGGATGCTTGCTTTGAGAGTGATGATCACAAACAAGGACTGGGTCCTAAAAGATGAGCTACTAGATTAGATCATTCTAGTTCCTAAGAAAGCAAGGCAATCAGCAGATCAAGGCAATTCATCTTGTCACTTATACAATACTACTAGGGTTATCATCAATCCTATCTTGAGGTAAGGTTGGGTATGTTGAAAAGGGATCTTGCTTTGAAGTATGATAAGTACCATCTTGGTATCTCAACCAAGATTGAGATGAAAAGATTTTAATAAAGGTTTTGGAAAACCTAGGGATAAGAGTAGCTAGGAGTTCTGTGTTAGAAACATAAGGAGAGTATATATATGTCTCCATAGTTTTGGCAATAGAAACTAGTAAAGTATTTGGTTGTGTCAAAGTAATCTTGGCTCAGGTTTTGAAATGCCAGAACATTTGAGAATATGAAAGATGATCCAAGACATCTCTTTTGTGAAATAGTTTTTGTAAACTAGTGTTGAGATGAGGAGCACATAACTAATACACAAGCAGTTGCTTGAGCACAAGCAAACAAGTAAGCACATATTGCAGGAAAGTTTTTGTTCCCCCTGATTTTTGCCTTTTGGACAATTAATCAGGGTTGCTGAAATTGGTATGTTACAGACCTTTCCCCCTTAAAATAATCTCGTCCCAAGATTAGGGAGGAGTAGGGTTAATTTTGGTGATAACATCCTCTTAACAATTTTAGCGGTGGAAATTATTAGGCGCTAACAAGTTTTGCAAAGAGCCGACGTGGTTAGTTACTGACCGGAGATGAGGGGCTTTGGATCGGGTGGTTTAGCTTTAAGCGAGTGGAAAAGATGCAGTATTTTCCCCTCAGGAAAAGTCTAGGTAGGTTTAGCGTTGATGGGGTTCTGCCTTCCTAAGGCGAGACGGCAAGTTGAGTCTTCTTTATTCTTCGTCTTTTGGTCGACTTTCTTTCTTCATGGTCTTGATACACCGGGAGGTTGGCTGGGGCGGTCGACCTTGGAGCGGAGGACCTTCATGGAGTATCTTCTGATTTTGGAGAAGTGCCGAACGTTGTGCTTCTTGCAGGGTCGACGATTCGGGCTTGGAGGGGTGGTCATCAAGTAGTGTTGTTAGGGATCTATTCCCGGGGTCTATAGGGTTTTTGGGCGGGAAAGACGCAGTCTTTCCCCCTTAGAGCAAAACTATGGGGGTTTGGTCTGATGCAATGTCGTGGGTAAAACATGCAAAGAAAGATATCATGCTTGCATAACATCCATACATTTAGCTGGTTCAAGCCAGTCGGTGGCGGAGGTACTTAAGGGGTTACAAAACAAGTCTATGCCACATGGCGACAAGGCACTTAGAGTTTTTTTACAAAATAGGTTCCCGGGCGATACACGACTCTACCCAGGTTGGAGAAAGGAGAATTTTCGGATGCGAGACTACTTCGGAGGAACGTCCAGAGTCTTGTCGCCTTTCGGGGGTGAACGGTTTCCCCGCAGGTAGTGCTTTCTCGGGGGAAGGGGAAGTTTTGGGGATAGCGGCCTCCTGATCCTTTTAGCCGATGGGGCTTGGGTTTTCTTGCCATTTTTGGTTGTCGCAGTGGCTTGCTTCGGGTTCATCCGACACTGTTCTGGACAGCTGCGGGCAAAGTGGTCCGGGTTTCCACAGGTGTATCAGACGCTTCTCTTAGCTTCAGATCCTCCTTGGGCTTGCTTTGGGATCTTTACGAGGATGGTGGATTTCTTGACCTTTGCCTTGGTAGGAGTGTTGTCAAGACCACGCTGGGGGCACTCTCGGCTAAAGTGACCCGGTTCATCACAGGTGAAGCAGGTGCCTTTCTTGGAACGTCCTTCTCTTGATTTCTTCCCAACGTTGACGCAGGGGAGTTGACGAGCCTTGCCAATCAGGAGATAGAGGGGCAGTTGGTCGGGACATGGTCTTGACCTTCACAGAGGAAGCAGGTGACTAGTTGGGTAGGGCAATATGCAGGAGAGTGGAGAGCTCCACAATTTGGGCAGTTGCCTAAGCACTGGCTAGCTTGATGTCCTTCTTCACCGCAACGGCTGCATCCTTTCTTCGGGGCTCCGATCTTCATGGCCATACTCAGGGTTTTCTGGGGGAGATGCAAGTCTCTGGCTGTAGAAGGAAGTGGTGCCACGGGGTTAGTCTTCCGAGTTCGGGGATAGGTAATTAGTGAGGTGCAAGCATAGGGTGGAATGCTATGGTTGGCGGTGATAGGTCAACCGGGGTTTATTAGAGTTGAGTGGAAAGACACAGTCTTTCCACCTTAAGGCTTTTGCTTGGGGTTGTCGAGGCGTTCTTATATGGCCATCCTGCCGAGGAGAGGTTTTCTGGCTAAGGGGTTGCGAGGGTTAGCATCGGGACACGTCAGCAAGGTGGTCAGAACTTTAGGATCAGAGGATCCTAGGCAGACAAACAATCACAATCCAAGCATCAAACACACACATGACAAGCAAGGAAGGCATACCATAGGTATTAAGGGGTGACTACACATCATCAAAGGGGAATCCTACTTTAGGGATGAAAATCCTAAGTACGGACGTTATGGGAGTCTTAGCTTCTGTCTTGCCGTCTTTTGTCATCGGTGTCGTACTTGTTTGATTTGGGGACGATGAAGGATTCTGTTGGTAGGGCAATCTTGTAGTGTCTTTCGTCGTTGGTAGCTCATTTGTTGTGCTTGTCTTGGGGTCTCTTCATCTCGGGATCTCCGTCTTCCTAGTCTCCAAGTCAGACTTGTTTTGTGAAAACGGATTAGTTGAGGTAGACGAGATACATGGTAATCCATTTTTAAATTGTTTAAGTCAGAGAATATGAGATAAGCAATCTTTCGAAAAGCTTTTGGAGAAAATAGTTTTTGGAAACCGGTGTTTTCCAAAATAGGGGTTGTCTTGTCTAACGTCCATGCTAACTAAGGTCTCCTACAGTCAGGATGGCTCTGATACCATGTCTGTGGCACCCCGGATTTATGGTCCGAGAATACCCGTTATGCATACAATTCACGTTCCCATGATCAGTGAGCCGTGAGCATAACCGACTAGTATCATTACATCACCCTTATAATAACAAGTACAAAACTAACAAAATTGGCCATTATGGCAAATACAACACAAATAGCGGAAGTCTTCGGCGCAGAGCCCGTGCCTTAACCTACATGCAACTGGCTGGGAAGACGGCCTAGCTCGCATAGACGTCAGCACCTTCGTCATCTCTTAACATCTGCGATCTGGCCAAGTAAATAGCCAGGGACAATGCCTGTGAGTACTTTGAATGTACTCGCAAACCACCGAGACAAGGGTAATAAGATAATGCATATTTGGTCGTGGCAAGATATCTCTAGACTATAGTTGTTTTGAGATAAAAACCTAACATTGGCATCTCTATATCTTTGTTGAAAAAGAGTTTATGTAAAATATGCCTCCTTCTCGAAAACCTGGACATCTCCACATCCTTGTTAAAAATATTTAAAAACAGTTTTGTTGTAAAACCCTTTTTGAAACCTTATCGACCATCTCTGGTCAAAACGAAACCTGTTCTCATCCTTCCTCGTGACCAAGTCACATCCTTTTCAATCATCTCCACATATCTCCCGTAGTCTTAGAAATCACCTTTCCAACCGTCCTAGACCGTGGATACGGCTATTCAAATAGATTAGACTCTGCAGAGTTTGTGCACTTTACCCATAGGAATCAAGACATCCGCCGGGATACAACCACGGCCCGCTACCCACGTTAGACGGGGGCTCGGATAATCGAACCTAACTTTTCATTTGTTGCCCCTAGTATAGGTACTTTCCCTATGGTTGCTTAGTCCCCCCAGGACGTGTACCTGACTTCCCAAGTCTGAATCTCCCTTCCTGCGCATCCTTTATCCACTTCCAGCCGTACTACCTTAACCCGGTACCTTTCGCGGGAGCTCCATAGTTGCAGCCAACTCCGAGGAGTTGAATGGAACCTCTCCAGGCACGAAGACCCCCTAAGTGGAAAGGAACCGGCTTCCGGGGACACTAACCCCTTTCTACGCATTATGGCGTAGCCCATACTAAGGAGGACAAACTATGAGCTAGCCCTGAGTCCCACCCATGGTAATGTGGTTGCACTGATAAAATTGTTTCGGTAAAAGACTCGAGTACCCCTTTCCTTTTCTTTCTCTTGCTTGTATTTCTCTTTATCTTCCTCATATCTCCTTTAGTGAAAACCTCCACTCGGAACGATCCCTCTTTCCAAGGGTTTTATTTTGAAAACTTTGTTGTGGGGTTAAACCCAAAATAGTTTTAGTATTAAAAATCGGTGGGTTCCAAGAGGGAAGATGTTAATCCTCTTAGCCTCGATCTAAAGGGGTAAAAGTAGGTGTAAATAGGTGAGGTGTCCTAATGGACACTTATTCATAACTTGGAGGAGCCAAGTTACTCACGCACTTTCATTTGAAATAAAAACATGCAATTTAATCGTGTAGTTTATAAACAAGATATAAAACAATTGATAAACAGGAGTAGGTTAATATAGGAGTTCAGGAATGGTGGCTTGCCTGTGACCAGAGAGATGTCCCGTGACTTTGTTAGAATACCATAATACCAATAATAACAATAATAAGAATAACCCGATCCTTCCTTCTCCTCGGCGTCACCCAATCGCAACTATCGCCGTTATCGAGCACACATGCAAGCAAACAATACACCAATCAATACAAGACATACAAGCAACAAAACATATAGCAAGTAAAGGATAAATACCAGATATACATCAGTGATATGTTGGAGGTTGGTGGATAAGATTGGAAAAAGATTTGGAGGCATTAGGGAAAAAGCTTCCCTTTTGATTTATAGTTTAGGAACTACCCAAGGGAGGTTTTTTTATCAAGAGCCTGATATATATGATACCATGGTATAAAAATGATACCGTCAGATAGGTATTGATAAAATGAAGCCAACAAAAGTGGTTTCACTATTTAATCATTTTCGCTTGATTTATAATGGATTTTATAGTGATTAAACCTCTAGTTTTAGGAAATAATTCACCAGAAGTGTTATGGAGTTCCAAAAATTATTTACTTGGGTGATTTGGTAGTGTTTGGTGGACTGATTCCATAGGAGCTGGAGTCACCTCAAAACAATTACCAGAATGCCCTTGAGAAATTCCCAAAGGCAGTACTAGAGGGGATTTGTCTTTTTCATCAGATTTATTTTACGGAAGATTTTTAGTTGATTCCAAGGACACATGCTAAATACTGAGAGTACATTTTTTAGAAATTGGAAGTAACATTTTTGGTGTTGCAGAGCTACTGTGGTGATTTTATTAGTGGTTAAACCATGCACAGAAGAATTTAATTCACTAAAATTTATCACAGGCTCATAAAAATATGAGCTAGTGGGTTTTGGAAGATATGGTTATGCGTGTCATCTGGGAGTTGGAATTAGGTCATAACCTTACTTAGTTTGACCTAGGAAATTTACTAAAGTAAGAAAGTCTATGTGTTTGATATTTTTGCTATCAAAAATCTAGGAAGCAAACTAAGATGGGGAAAGTGGGACATGAAAGGTATGGTTATTGCCTTACTGTAAAAATTGTCTTTTGGTTATTTGGAGTTACAAAACTTTCTGGAGAAATTATTTAGTGTTCTGGACAGATCTTAGGATATGATTTATCATAATTAATTTAGACATCATTTTGGTGCAGATCTAGGTCTGTATGTTAGGTAAGACCTCTAGGTACTTGGGGATTTTTAGATCTGAATATTTTGAAACACTATATAATTTATTTTGATTTAAACTAAGATGTTTGTTTTCAGATCTAGCAAAAACAGATAATATAAAAGGGGAGGGAAATATGCGGGCCAGATCTGAGGGGCAAATGGGCTCGTGAGGCCAATTCAGCCCAGGCACAGCGTCCGCATGCGCAGAGCACAAGCAGGGGCACCGGGGCGAGGCCCATCTGCCGGGGAGGACGCGCTCAAGCGGTAAGGGGCGACGCGGACCGTCAGATCTGAACGAGATTGATGGTCCGTGGTCGTCTACCACCTTTGGTCGCGGGAGCCGGCGAGGAAACCCTAGAGGCGTCGGGAAAGGAGCGGGGGAGGCTCACCGAGGGCTCGAGGGAGGTCGAGGAGGGGCTAGGTCGACGTGGTGCATGCCAGGGGTCCCGGGGATGGTCGGCTTGGGGCTCCTGATGTTGGGGAGAAGCTCGCATGGCGACGACTGAGAGGGAGCTCGCCAGAGTTCGTCGGGGTGGATCCAGGAGCGGCTGCATGTCAACAAACAGGGGCCCATTAGCTTCAGCAGGAAGAGGGGAGTGCGGCTAGGTGACATGCAGAGGGAGAGGAGGAACAAGGGAGGAGCCTAGCTCGATTTCTTGGAGGAGTCTGAAGCTTGCTCTGCTTCTTCTTTCGAGTTAGACAAAGCTGGGGAGAGGGAGAGGGGCTCTGGAGAGGTAAGTGGGGAGGAGAGGGGGCAAATGAGGGCAGAGGGGCGAGCTGTGGTGTCCTGTGGCCTTATAAACCGAGCTAGATGGGTCCATGGTGAACCATGTGCATGGGGATCTTAGGAGGAGGGGTGCTGGCCAGTCATTGGGCAAGTAGGGCGGTAGAGAGGTGAGAAAGAGGGTTCTGGTCATGCTAGGGGACAGAGAGGGGTGGGGTGTTGTAATAAGAAAAGAAGTGGCTATACAAGACACTGCCTTTGTCTCCCTCTTAATTAACCAAGTGGGACAAGGGGTGGACATGCTACAGTGCTGGTCGACCAAGGGAGAGTGCTGAGGCTGTGGTGTAGTGCTTGACAAGGTTTGGTGTTCCTTGGAGTTAGTTTGAATCAAGATTGTACGAGTTTGCCAAAATTGATCAAATGGAGGCTTGTGAGGGAAGTTGCAAAAGTTGCATTGTACAAACTGTGGAAATGGCACTGGTAGGTGGGGTAGGTCAAATAATCTCTTCATGATTTAAATGGGATTTTTCTGAATATTATAATCCCATTTAAATGCACTTATTCAAAAAGTGCAGAAGTAGATTGGGGAAACTAAGATGATATTTTTACTTTGGTCAAGCTTGGTTTTTGATGTAGTATGGTCCTAAATACCATAACACACATTGGGGAATTTTATTGGGATTTATTGAAGTGGGAAAGTATTTTTGGGGAATTATTTCTTGTTTTTTCCATTTAGGAAAAAAGGGCAAAAAGAAATAATAAAGAATCTAATTTTTTTTTGAGTTTTAAAGATGGGATATGAAATATAGGCATCAAATGTTCCTTGAGTTGGCAAGGTGATTTGGAGAAAAACAAACTTGCCTTTATAGACAAGGATTTTGAGAATTTGGTAAGGAAATAAAATAGTTTAATGGTCCAAATGATTGTGAGAATTATTTGGGTATGATTATATCCAAGGTAGATGATGTAAACTTGATGTAGGCATCAAGTTCAACCTTGGTTTTTAATAAAAGTGGTAAAAAGGATGGAAACTAGATAAGGGTAGGATCTAGGGTTTAGTTAATCTGATGCCACCTAAACATGATTGGATTATGGAGCCCAGAGCTCACCTTGGTACAAGGGGCATAGGGATGGATATACCATGTCATGTATATGATCATGTAAACAAGAGTTGGGCTTGGTTGTATTTGACGTGATCTAGGAGATATGGCAAACTTTGTTGAAAATAAGACTGCCATAACAGATACATCAGATAGACTCCTAAACCATGTGGGTTGTAAGAAGCATAAGGTTCCAATGGGAACAAGGGTTGTGGGGATTGATAGGGAATGATTAGTAGGTCTTAACCAAGCAAGGAGTTGGTCAAGGGAGGTGGCCTATAGATGTGAGGTTCTGCCAAAGTAGGCAAGATGATAAGATTTGTAGAAAAGATTATTATCTTGACTACAAAACCATCATGGATGATTGGGAATTAGAATGTATTAGCCAAGGCAAGAGTGGGCTTTGGTAGTACTACTGATGTAATACAAGATGGTTCAAGTACATTCTCAAGAATGCACATAGGTTGGAAAAGGTAGAGCTCCAAAGATGGTATCCAGATAAGAAATGCAGACTTAGCCATTTTGGCAGGTTTAGGGTTTTAGACTAGAGTGCAAGTGTAGAAGCTTTTGAGAGGATGATAGGTCCAAAACTCATGATCAAGGAGATTATGTTGAGGTAGTAACTATGTAGATAGTATTCATGCTTAGATTGGGTCTCCATTGTGTTGGAAACCATCTAGAGGGATTATTCCTGGATTAGGATAAGCATGAGATGAGATGATCACTTGAGTGGCTTAGGACAGATCCATACTTGGATGCTTGCTTTGAGAGTGATGATCACAAGCAAGGACTGGGTCCTAAAAGATGAGCTACTAGATTAGCTCATTCTAGTTCCTAGGCAAGCAAGGCAATTAGCAGATCAAGGCAATTCATCAACCAGCAGATCAAGGCAATTCATCTTGTCACCTATACAATACTACTAGGGTTACCGTCAATCCTATCTTGAGGTAAGGTTGGGTATGTTGAAAAGGGGTCTTTCTTTGAAGTATGATAAGTACCATCTTGGTATCTCTACCAAGATTGAGATGAAAAGGTTTTAATAAAGGTTTTGGAAAACCTAGGGATAAGAGTAGCTGGGAGTCCTGTCTTGGAAACATAAGGAGAGTATATATATGTCTCCATAGTTTTGGAAATAGAAACTAGTAAAGGATTTGGTTGTGTCAAAGTCATCTTGGCTCAGGTTTTGAAATGCCAGAACAGTTGAGAATATGAAAGATGAGCCAAGACATCTCTTTTGTGAAATAGTTTTTGTAAACTAGTGTTGAGATGAGGAGCACATAACTAATACACAAGCAGTTGCTTGAGCACAAGCAAACAAGTAAGCACATATTGCAATAAAGTTTTTGTTCCCCCTGATTTTTGCCTTTTGGGCAATTAATCAGGGTTGCTGAAATTGGGATGTTACAGACCTTTCCCTCTTAAAATAATCTCGTCCCGAGATTAGGGAGGAGTAGGGTTGGGTGATAACATCCACTTAACAATTTTAGCGGTGGAAATTATTAGGCGCTAACAAGTTTTGCAAAGAGCCGACGTGGTTAGTTACTGACCGGAGCTGAGGGGCTTTGGATCGGGTGGTTTAGCTTTAAGCGAGTGGAAAAGACGCAGTCTTTTCCCCTTAGGACAAGTCTAGGTAGGTTTAGCGTCGATGGGGTTCTGCCTTCCTGAGGCGAGACGGCGAGTTGAGTCTTCTTTATTCTTCGTCTTTTGGTCGACTTTCTTTCTTCATGGTCTTGATACACCGGGAGGTTGGCTGGGGCAATTGACCTTGGAGCGGAGGACCTTCATGGAGTATCTTCTGATTTTGGAGAAGTGTCGAACGTTGTGCTTCTTGCAGGGTCGACGATTCGGTCTTGGAGGGGTGGTCATCAAGTAGTGCTGTTAGGGATCTATTCCCGAGGTCTATAGGGTTTTTGGGCAGGAAAGACACAGTCTTTCCCCCTTAGAGCAAAACTACAGGGGTTTGGTCTAATGCAACGTCGTGGGTAAAACATGCAAAGAAAGATATCATGCTTGCATAACATCCATACATTTAGCTGGTTCAAGCCAGTCGGTGGCGGAGGTACTTAAGGGGTTACAAAACAAGTCCATGCCGCATGCCGACAAGGCACTTAGAGTTTTTTTACAAAACAGGTTCCTGGGCGATACATGACTCTACCCAGGTTGGAGAAAGGAGAATTTTCGGATGCGAGACTACTTCGAAGGAACATCCAGAGTCTTGTCGCCTTTCAGGGGTGAACGGTTTCCCCGCAGGTAGTGCTTTCTCGGGGGAAGGGGAGGTTCTGGGGATAGCGGCCTCCTGATACTTTTAGCCGATGGGGCTTGGGTTTCCCTGCTGTTTTCGGTTGTCGCAGTGGCTTGCTTCGGGTTCATCTAGTACTGTTCTCGACAGCTGCGGTCGAAGTGGTCCGGGTTTCCACAGGTGTAACATACGCTTCTCTTAGCCTCAGATCCTCCTTGGGATTGCTTTGGGATCTTTACGGGGATGGTGGATTTCTTGGCATTTGCATTGGTAGTAGTGTTGTCAAGACCACGCTGGGGGCACTCTCGGCTAAAGTGACCCGGTTCATCATAGACGAAGCATGTGCCTTTCTTGGAACGTCCTTCTCTTGATTTCTTCCCAACGTTGACGCATGGGAGTTGACGAGCCTTGCCAATCAGGAGATAGAGAGGGCAGTTGGTCGGGACATAGTCTTGACCTTCACAGAGGAAGCAGGTGACTAGTTGGGTAGGGCAATATGGAGGAGAGTGGAGAGCTCCACAATTTGGGCAGTTGCCTAAGCACTGGCTAGCTTGATGTCCTTCTTCACCGCAAAGGCTGCATCCTTTCTTTGGGGCTCCGATCTTCATGGCCATACTCAGGGATTTCTGGGGGAGATGCAAGTGTCTGGCTGTAGAAGGAAGTTGTGCCACGGGGTTAGTCCAAGGTGGAACTACTCATGCATCAGATCCCCACAAACCAACATAATAATCTCAATATCCATCTTATCCCCACAAACACAACATGCATGATTACAAATAGCTTAGATCTTGATCATGAACGGAGCTCACAAGATCTATACATGAAAGCACAAATGAGGAGATACAACCATCTAGCTACTACATGGACCCATAGTACAAGGTGGAAGTACTCATGCATCATACCAGATAAGAAGGCCTCTGGGATGATCTCCCCTTCGGCAGGGTGCCGAGAAAAACTTCAGATCCCCCCGATCTAGGGACGATGGTGGCGGCGTCTACAGACGGTTTCGTGGAGATTTGATCGGGTGCTTAGGGTTTAGGTATCGTGGGCTTCTTATAGGCGAAGGGGGAGGCTGAGGAGGTGGCCGGGTCCCACACCCTGCCTAGGCACAGGCCCACCCCTGGCCGCGCCTAGGGGGTGTGGCCTCCCTGGCACGCCTCTCCGTCTCCCCTCTGGACTTCTTGTTCCTCACGGAAAGTTACTGACTTTGACGTTTGTCCCGTCCAATTCCGAGATTATTTCCTTACTAGCTTTTCTGGAACCAAAAACAGCAGAAAATAGGCAACTGGCACTGTGGCAACTTGTTAATAGGTTAGTACCAGAAAACATGTAAAAAGCACCTCAAAGTATAGACAAAGCAAATCAAAGTAGATACTAATAAGCATGGAACATCAAAATTATTGATACGTTTCCGACGTATCAAGTATCCCCAAGCTTAACTCCTGCTCGTCCTCGAGTAGGTAAGTGACAAAAAGAATAATTTTTGAGGTGACATGCACCCTCACAATAAAGATCTAACCATTTGCAAGCATTGAAAGCTGGGATCAAAGAACTCTAAACATGAACATGAACGATGGAGTTCTAACATTAAGACAGAGCAACTATTGTTGCAACAAGACAAGATACAAACAAAGATCATGGATAACATGCATTGAAAAACGTTTGTTTGTTTCACACACACAGAAAACATAGCATAGTGGTAAACAGCTTGTCCCTCATAGAGTAGGAAATAGATGCATAGGACACCTTCAAAGTTCACAAGGGTGACTAGAAACAAGTAGCACGGGAACAAGTAATATCACAATATGCATCAATCAATAAGCTTTGGTACACTGCACATAAAACTAAGAATGGCAACAATGCTCTCTTAATGGTGCCTAAAGGTAGAAGGTGGAGACTCAATGGTGGTGAAAGAAAGGCCTTTTTGTAAAGGAAGCAGGGATTTCAAGTTTCAATAAGAGCTTCCAAAAATTATGGTACTTGTTAGCTTTCAGCCCTCATTGCCCCTATCATAAGCATCTTGAAGTGATTAAGTTTAAAGTGAACAAACTATGGAGTATATGCTTGACAAAGTATAAGTTGGCAATCTCAAGTCCCTTGAATATGAGGGCCACACCTCATGCTACTCAACTTCGGTCACAGGTAAGTTCTTGTCATTGTAAGTATTTGCATATCATTGAGAATCGCCAATGGGGTACACCTTGCACATGGTACACGAGCTTTCCCATAACCAAAATGACAAGGCAAGCAGACAATGAGCATCTCAGCGATCTTTTTATTTACTATATGCGTAGCTTTTTATTGAGGATGCTTCAGAGATAGATCACTATGGTGATGCTGCAAGTTTCCACCATGATTAGGAATGGCTTAGGCTAGCGGCCCAGGCGTTTCTCTAACACAGAATACAAACTCCATGGACTTAAAAGTTCCCTTTTTATTTCACACTGGTGACATCCACATACAAAAGAGCATGATATCAACTGAGTACAGAGTACAAGTGCAATGTTGAAAACGTTCCCCATGACAGCATGGTTCTGCTAATTCCAATGTATAAGTGCAAGCATATACAACATAGAGACACAATGGTTCAAGTTTATTAGGGGCAAAGAATATAAAGTGTGACATCAAGTTTGTGAGGGCTTTAATCACTAAGTTTTCACATAACAAAATAGTTTTTAATTGGAAGATAGCTGAAAACAAGAATATACTTGGAATGGTGTAACACACCATGAATAGGAGTTTATAGCGGACACTTTGGAATAACTTGGTTTCTTGGGAGTTGGAAGCATGAGTAGATATTACTCATATAAGTGGAGGCTAGCAAAAGACTGGGAGCAACCAAATAAGAGAGCAATAGTGGCTATAATCATGCAGAGCGACAAAACATTACTAATCAAAGAATAGAGTGGTACTACAAGTCAAGGACTAAATGATCATAGAGGATATGGTGACTTGTGAGAGACATAACATGGTGTGAGCATGTGCCAAGTCAACCCAAACAAACCTCAAAGGAGAATACCACAATACTAAGCTTTTGCATGCTAAAACAACGCATAATTTCTTCAAGGCACACTAAGCAATCCCAATGACTAGGAGCAAGCCATGCTACAGCAATAACTACTAAGCATAAGGTCAAAACAACACCTAGCATGGCATGATAAAGTCTAAGTCACAGTCAATGCAAGCTCCTCTTGCACTTCCAAGCAAGAACTTTCTACTCCTTCCCAACAGCAAGCAAACTTATTTGTAACAACACAACGAAAGCGGGGGTCCAAACTACTCAAGCAAACTAAACAAACTAAGCAAAGCAAATGAAAACTAAGACGCTCCAAGAACAACACAACTATGCATGAAACAATAAAAACGAAGTGTCTAGATAGACATGAGCTTTTTATTGATGAAGAAGGGATGCCTTGGGTATCCTCAAGCTTTATGCTTGTACCTCTTGGATATTTCTTGGGGTGACACCATGGTGGCATCCCCAAGCTTGAGCTTTTGTCAATTCTTCATCTCATTGCATCATTCTCTCTCTACACCTAGAAATTTTCCTTCATACAAAACTTCACACAATCTTCATTAGCAACATTAGTTTATTCAAAAGATATTAGACCTTTGGAAAAGCTTTCGAACAACAAAAAATTTCAATGAACACACAATATACTGTAGCAAATCCTTCAAAAAGCTCAATTCCCCCAAAGAGAACTCAAAAAGGAATCAATAAGAAGCAAATGCAAATAATGGCAGAAATTTATCAAAACAGACCAGCAGGCAAAAACCGATTTTTTTCAAAAATCTTCTGTTGCTCAAATCAAAAAGTGTTGAACTAACGAAAGTTAGCTAACATACTAGGGGATTTATTCGTAAATTATAAGATCAATAATAGTTACAGAGACTCCTCACGAATGTTTATGGTGGAGGACAAAAATCTGTTTTGGGGCAGCAACTCCCCAAATCTTACTTCCCTCTCATTAGAGGTCATTCTTGGCACAAAAAGCAAACAAAAAGGATAAGGAGAGTTCATTACTGAAGTAATAACTTCCAAGTCTCAAGGAAACTCTTGGGCTATCTCCCCAACAAGTATTTTTCTTTAACGCCTTTAAGTTAGGCATTGATAATTTGAGAAGATGCTCACATAAGAACTATGAGTTGAATTAAAATAGAGCATCAAGAAGCAAATTCAAAACACATTTGAGTCTAACCCACTTCCTATGCATAGGAATATTGTAAGAAAATAAATCAAAGAAGCACATAGTAACAAGAATGGGTAGATAAAACAAGAGCAACTTCAACACTTTCAGCACATAGAGAGGTGTTTCTGTACCATGAAAACTTATAAAACCACATTTTTCTCTCTCATAATAATTTTCAGTAGCATCATGAATAAACTCAACAATATAGCTATCACATAAAGCATGCTTTTCATGATCTACAAACACATAATTTCTATCAAGCTAAAAAATAGTGGGATTAAAACCTTCACAGTTTTTACCCAAAGTAGATATTTCAAAAGGATCCACAGAAACATAACATTCATCCTCCTTTGGTAAGAATGGGGGACAATCAAATAATGTAAGAGGTAAGGAGTTACTTTCATTGGAAGGTAGGCATGGGTATATCTATTCCTCCTCCTTTTGTTCATCACTCTCCTCCTCTTTTTCATCTAATGAGCTTCCATTTTCAACAATTTTTTCTTCCATAGGCTCCTGCAAGGCATTAGTCTCTTCCATTTGTGGAAAGCATGAAAGAACATGTGGGCCCCCATGTGTGGTTTTGGTAATTAATGACAATCTTCATGGACTAATGTGTGCATTGAGTTGTACTTGTAGGAATGGTCCATCGGCATCGCTTGGAGCATGTGTTGGCTTCAAGGAATGGTCCATCGGCATCGCTTGGAGCATGTGTTGGCTTCAAGGTCGATGAAATGAGAATAAGATGTGTTGTGCAAGCTCAAAATGCGCCATCTGTAGAAGATCTCATGTTTGATTCTTGCCATCCTCGGTGATCATGGATCGATGATGAGGAATCAAGAAAAGCGTTCCATCTTGAGAAGGTCTAGTTTGACTACATCGAGCTCAAGTGGAATGCTCAAGGCAAAGGTATAATCTTGATAGGTTTTCCCTTTTGCCGGTCTCATGTTGTGTGTGGGAGACCAGGTTTAGGATAGATAGCCGTTCTATCAAGAGGGGCTCTCGAATGAGTAACTTGGTCACATCGTTCGGAGAGAGCTCAAACCTTTGCATACTTGCATCATAGTATTTGGTTGTTATTTGGTCTTACCCATGTGAGGATATAGAGCTTGTGGTAATATCCATAACAAGCTCTTGTTCATCAAAATCGATCTCTCTTTTATATCTTATTGCGATTTTGATCTATGCGGGTTTTCGGTTTCTCACCAAGTGAGGTATCTCACATTAATATACTTGATACATTCTCACTTGCGATAGCTCATGTCATCCTCTTTCCAATGCAATTGGAATCGGGTCAATCGGAGATACCGTTCAAAAGTTATGACCGTTCGAATATTTGTCGATTTAATTCTAAAAAGAAAAAGGGGATTCTGTTTTCTGGACCGAGCGGTAGTACCGCCCGGGTGGGCCGGTACTACCGCCCGCATCTGAGCGCCACGGACTATCTTCTGCCTAGCCCAGTACCTCCTTCCGGTTGTACCGGACGGCCCGGTAGTACCGCCTGGGTGGGACGGTACTACCGGCCGGCCTAGGTAGATCTGCACAGCTCCAGCCCGCTGCCTCCTGGACCAGCCGTGCACTGCACACTGGGACCACCCGCTATCGCTGCACACGCGCACCGCGCCAGCTCGCCCTGCCCTGTGCTGGCCCCTGCGTTGACTCGTCCTGTCTGGCGTTTTTGGATCTGTTTGGTCCAGTAGTACCGGTTCAATCCGGTACTATCGGTCAGTCCAGAAAAACACCGCAACGGCCAGATTTTTGGCCCCTCTTTAAATAGCCTTCTCCTAAATCGTTTTAGGTCGCTTCTTCCTCTTCCATTAGGCTAAGCTTTGTCCACACTTGCTCTAGATTTTGAAGCTTGCCTAATCTTTTCCCTCCGATGATTCTTGCCCATATTTGAGTGGAAGAGAGAGGAGATCTAGATCCACGTTTTGACCTAACCGATTCATCTCTTTGTGAGTGTATCTTTGGGGATCTAGATTTTGGGGGATTTTGTGTCCCTCTTTGATTCCTCCTCTCTTGTTCCCCCAATAGCTTTAGTAGCTTTGTTGGAACTTGAGAGTGAGGGATTGGAGCATCTTTGTGGTGTTCTTGCCATTTGCATTAGGTGCATCGGTTTGAGTTCTCTTTGGAGGATTTGGTTTGAGTTACTCATTGGAGCTTCTCCCTCTTGGGTTCTTGGAACCCTAGACGGTTTTGGGGCCTTGGTGGCATTGTGGCCTTGGTGGCGTTTGTTGGGTGCCTCCAATTAAGTTGTGGAGAAGTGCCCCAACCTTGTGAGAGGTTCCGGTTGTCACCGACAAGTGCACCGATAGTGTAAGCGTGGATCGATCCCGTTGGGGTGAGATTCACCAGAGAATAAGGGAGGCTTTTTGTGGCGTTGGTGGTTTGATACCACCCGCTCTCCAAACAAGACGTACTCCATGTTGGGAGGAACTCGGTAAAATATCGTCGTCCCCGCGTGCCTCAGTTATCTCTATACCCGAGCTCTTTACTTATGCACTTTACATTGTGATAGCCTTCGTTCTTGAAGTAATCTATATCTTGCTATCACATTGTTGCTTGTATTGCTTAGCATAAGTTGTTAGTGCACATAGGTGAACCCTAGTTGTTCTAGGTTGTGCTTGTCAAAGTAAACACTAGTTTTATTCCGCCTTTGTTGAGCCACTCTAGGAAAAGATTTAATCGCCTATTCACCCCCCCTCCAGGCGACATCCGTATCCTTTCAAAGCACCTATTAAAATATTGAAGAATATAGCCATTTTCTTCCTTGTAATTTTCAAAACAAAATTTAAGTATCTCATAAATCTCAGATTCATAAGGTGCATCATCAGTGTTTTCAAGCAAACTGGCAAGTTCAAATGCACCCTTGAAGGCAATAAATTCTTCAGTTTGTTCCACATCATAAAAGTCATAATTTCCCTTAACATAAGAAGATATGGTAACATTATCATTATACTCACTTTGAAAAGGAAGGTGTTTATACCTCCTACAACAATAAGACTTATCAAAGCAATAAGTAACATTATATGTAGAGCACACGTCTCTAGCAATAGTATTTAACTTATCAATTTGTTCCCGTAAGTGTTTCCATTTTTGTGACAAACGGTGTTCCATATAATACTTTTGTTCTTCCGTGAACCCACCTTTCCAATAAGAACTAGTTTCAAAGAAACCATCCATTGGTAGAAAGCATGACCAAGCAAGGCAATAACAGACCAGCAACCAGAGTAGGAACTAATTTTTTTGTGTTTTTTTTTGAAAAGAGGCAAACAAAACTAAGCAAAATAAACAAAGAAAACTAAAAAGAAAGTAAAGAGAAAGGAAGTGGAGGACTCTCCTTGTGAAGACGTCCTTAGCCTCCCCGGCAACGGCGCCAGGAAAAGCTTGATGCAGCGCTAGTCCAAGTGGGAGCGCTTCGTCGAGAAACCCCAAGAGCAAGGTGTGAAGCAGCACAGCAGCAAGTTTTCCCTCAGTTAAGAAACCGAGATTATAGAACCAGTAGGAGGAAGGAAACGTCACACAGGTGTTGCAAGCAACGCGGTGACCTGCACAACACAAACTCAAGAATTTGCCCCAACGAATCAGTGAGGTTGTCAAGCTCACCGGTTTGTTGTAACAAAGGATTAAACGTATGGTGTGGAAGGTAACAGTTTGCAGCAAGTAAACATGTAACAGTGGAAGGTGTATCAATGGTAAAGATTGGACCGGGGTCCATAGTTCACTAGAGGTGCTCTCCTTAGATAAACAACATGGCATGAAGGGTAAACAAATTACAGCAGGGCAATTGACAGGAACTGAGCAAGGCATAACAATGCAATACTAGTCAGAAAGATCCTATGAGATTTGATTGGGCAATACAACAATATACATAGACCGACATCCAACTGCATCTATGACTAGAAGTCCACCTTCAGGTTATCATCCGAACCCCCTCCAGTATTAAGTTGCAAGCAACAGACAACTGCTTTAAGCAAAGTGTGTAAGGTAAACAGTCCACATGTTCCATGAACAAGAGACCATTGTTTTCTCCCTAGTAGCAACAACACATCTACAACCGAAGAGATTTCTGTCACTTCCCTTGGAAACCAGAGGCATGAACCTACTATCGAGCATAAATACTCCCTCTTAGAGTCACTAGCAACTACTTGGCCAAGATAGCCACTAACAACGGAGAGCATGCAAGATCACAAACAACACAGACATGATAGAATCATAAAGACAAAACCATTAATCAAACCAACATAATAATCTCAATATCCATCGGATCCCCACAAACACAACATGCATGATTACAAATAGATTAGATCTTGATCATGAACGGAGCTCACAAGATCTATACATGAAAACACAAAGGAGGAGATACAACCATCTAGCTACTACATGGACCCATAGTCCAAGGTGGAACTACTCACGCATCATACCGGAGAAGAAGGCCTCCGGGATGATCTCCCCTCCGGCAGGGTGCCGGGAAGAACTTCAGATCCCCTCGATCTAGGAACGATGGTGGCGGAGGCTACAGACGGTTTCATAGAGATTTGATCGGGTGCTTAGTGTTTAGGCATCGGGGGCTTCTTATAGGCGAAGGGGAAGGCCGAGGAGGTGGCCAGGGGGCCCACACCCTGCCTAGGCGTGGGCCCACCCCTGGCTGCGCCTAGGGGGGTGGCCTCCCTGGCACGCCTCTCTGTCTCCCCTCTGGACTTCTTGTTCTCCATGGAAAGTTATTGACTTTGACGTTTGTCCCGTCCAATTCCGAGAATATTTCCTTACTAGCTTTTCTGGAACCAAAAACAGCAGAAAACAGGCAACTTGCACTGTGGCAACTTGTTAATAGGTTAGTACCAGAAAACATGTAAAAAGCACCTCAAAGTGTAGACAAAGCAAAGCAAAGTAGATACTAACAAGCATGGAACATAAAAAATTATAGATACGTTTCTGACGTATCACCCTCCTAGTGCTAGACATACTATTTTGCAGAAACTTTTTGATTTTAAATAGGGAGAAGAGGAGAAATTGCATGAGTCATGGACAAGGTTCTGTGCCTTGATTCATGCACATCCTGGATGTCCATTACCTAAAAATGAGCTTCTTGATATATATTATAATGGACTAACTGATAAATCTAGGACATACCTGGATAGTTTTGCTGATTATGTTTTTAGGAAAAGAACTCCTGAAGAAGCTGAGGAATTAATGGCTAAATTAAGCAAGAATTATGATGATTGGACTACAACTGAGCCAATCACACCTGAGTCAACTACACCTGAACCAATTGTGCCTGAACCAACCCTAACACCAACACCCAAGAAGAGGGGAGTGATTGAATTAAATGATGAAGTGATGAAAGAAGCCATGAAAAGTCTTAAGGAGAAGGGTATTAAATCTGAAGATGTGAAGAATTTGCCTCCTATAGAAGAATTATGTAAGCCAATCTCTCACTCATCCATTATTGAGATACACTCTCTCCAACATTTTGATAAAGGTGATATTCCTTATGGTAAACCTCCTGATCAATGCTTAGAGGAACTTGATATCGTTATTGTTAAGCAAGGTAATTTTAATAAACAAGTTCAGAATCATTTAATGGAAAACTCTAGAGATATTAATGAGTTGAAAGATATTGTGGAAAGAACTTCTAATGATGTTAAAATGCTTGTTAAACATTTCCAAATGGTTCAAACTCAAATTAATCAACTTCCTAAAGTACAAAAATATATGCTAGTTAATGCTTCTGGAGATAAACATGCTTATGAAATTAGAACTAGGAGTGGTGCTACCACTCAAGATCCCTTATATCCCGAGGGGCATCCTAAAAGAATTGAGCAAGATTCTCAACAAGCTAAAAATAGAGGTACCTCTTCTAAGAGAAAGAAAAAGAAGAGAATAGATTTTCTACTTGTACAAGCGGGTATAAGACCTATCATGTTCGTCCGTGCAGCCTCCGAGATCCATGCCTATTGAGCACCTGGACATTTTGTGAATTGCCGTATCGATTTTTCCCGTCACGTCCAGACTGCTTTTCTCCTGGCTTTACGTCGTGGGTCTCGCTGTAGCTTGCAGCTTCCCATACCCTTTGAACCCGTAGGTATTCAATGGTCCTTCTCTCTCTCCCTCCCACCCCTCCACACAAGAAAAGAAGGCAAGCACTGGCGCAGGGCCTTGAGACCACCATGCGCGACCAACACGACATCAACATGCAGGTGGCACGGTAGAGCTGCCGTGTCGTGCCCTCTGAGCCCGTCGCTCGCTGACAGCGGTGCTCCACGATGCGGCTCGAGTTCTCTCGGCACTGTCCACGGTCTAGGCCCACGGGTGGAGCAACCGCTGCTTTCTCCCTCCCTCCCTCTCGCACTGCTACAGGGTGGCATAGTAGGGCCCGACCAAGTAGACGACCTCAGAGGGGCAGCTCTGGTAGGAGCGGTATGGCGTCTCGCCAGTCCTGCCGCCGTTGAAGTTGGTGAGCATGACGCAGCCGACCTTGTTCCCGGAGTAGAAGAGGCGAACACGACACTCAGACGGGTCGAGGTGGAAGGTGCTGATGGCGTACGACTGTGTTCTCGTCGACGGCGCCTGCATAGGTGGGGCGTGCGGCGGCAGGCGCGCAATAGCCGCCCCAGCACCAGTCGCCGCAACACGAGGTGGTGTGGACCTTGTCACGGACCGTCAATGCGCCGTCCTGAATGCACCGTACCACAAACAGCGGTGGAACACGCCATGGTAATTGGTGAAAAGGTCTCGGTGTCCCGACGCGGTCGCTGGCGATGGCCGAGAGGATGCAGCAGAACATGGAGCCCCCGCAACGGCGCCGAGAGGAACCACTGCAGCTCGCGGCGGCCAAGAGGATGCAGTAGAACATTAAGCCCCCACAACTGCACCGGCGATCATGGATGGCCGCCACCGCGAGCAGTAGAACTACGAGCGCTGCGAGTCGTCCTGACCACTATCTAACCTATAAGTGGAGGGGGTAGTACAACGCTGCACAAAAATCCGAATTGATGGGCCGTCTGATGAGAAAACAACGGTCCAGATTTTGCCTGCCAACCCGTCTCTACGTGATGGACCAGCCGTGTCCTACCCGCCTGGTAGTGCGCCTCGCTGTTATTGGGCCCCGCGCTATCGTTGGTCCATCTCTCAGCCGTTGCTCGGGCGCCGGGTAGCTTTCGCAGGGGTGTGAGGGGGCGTGCACGCGAGTCGTGCGGGTCGCGCGTGGAGCTGCGCGTGGGGGCCTGGTACGAGTTGCTGCACAAACCCTACCTCTCCCCACTCTGCAATCTCGGCAACCAACATCTCCCCAATCCCCGTCGCCGCCGCAGCTCCTCCCCATCCTCCTCTCGCGAATTCTTTCTCCTCTACCCAGCACGCCTCCACCCCGCGAGCTAGACCTGCTCCGGCCAGAGCCAGGCCTCTGCATCTTCCCTGCTCGGCCCGCTCGAGCCAGTCACGTGTCGCCCAGGAGCCAGGCATCCGCCTCTGTCAATTTTTCCAGCGCTGCCGCTGGGAGGTCACACGGTCGGCGACGTGGAGGAGCACATGGGGAAGCAGCGGCCCGATGCGGGGATCTGCAGGCAGAGCTCCACCGCCTCTGGCCCCTCTTCATCTTCGTATCCGCCCTCAGCTAGCGAGCAGTAGCTCCGACTCCCGAGCGTCTCGGTCTGGTCTGCAGGTACATAGCCTCCTTCAGCGTCTCTATATCTCTTTTCTACTTTGAATCATTCTTCCCTAAAGCTAATCCATCGAAACGAGGGTTGTGGCCTACAAATTGGTTATTCCCCCACCATGTGACAGATGTATGGAGCAGATGTATGGAGAAACAGGAGATGCAAGCAAGAGGAGAAGATAAAGGAGATGCTACGTTGCCTCCATCTCCATCCCTCTTCTTCATGTGCACTGGTTTGTCAGGTCCGCTTCCTCTAATCCCACCTCTCAGCCTGGACACCTATGTGAATTTAATTATCCCCTCTCTTTGACTCTCTCTTCATCTCCTCTTTCGACATTAATCCACGGTTGTTTTTCTCTTTTTTCTGTGCAGGTTATTTTCTACCAATGCCTACAAGGTGTTCAATGAAGATCCAAGTAGGCTAAGGGAAAGTTGTTTCCCTTTTATGCTCCGGTCCAACCTTTGAATTTTTTTGATATGCATATGTGAAAACTAGCTCCACCGAGTTACTTCCAACGGTTGTTATCATTCTTAGAGTTGTTTTCGCATATACTTTGTTGCTATTTTCGGTAGTATAAAATCCACGCTACTGTCAATTTTGTACAAATTCAGCTATGGTACTATTTCTTACATATTTGCACGACAACACCACATAGCATTGCAGTATACGGCATACTCCAGTGACGTTTTGAAATCTATGCATATGTAAATATTATGTGTTAAAATGTGAAGGCAAATGATATCTATGGATAGTCTATAAATTATCCACACGAGACCATTTTTTGTATTTTTACCAAAAACTCTTGATATGAATTCGTTGGTTAGCTGAAGTCAAGCACATACACAGATAGTTTCTATAGGCTTTCCTGATTATAATTCATCATTGCCATTCACTTTCTATAGCAATCCCAAGTGTTTTTCATTAAATGGGAACTGCACATGTGCGTATTAGTAATTTTCTAGGAAAGAGGCCACAAAGTCAATGTAGATTCGTGGGTTTCCTGATCTGTCTTGGGTTCTTTCCGGTGTCCCATGTCTACATAATTCTTAAGTGTTTTTCATTAAATGAGAACTGTACATGTGTGTATTGATAATTTCCTAGGAAACATGCCACAAAGTCAATGTAGATTCGTGGGTTTCCTGTTCTGGCTTGGGATCTTGCCGGTGTCCCACGCCTACATAATTCTTGTGCTGGAGAGTTCCAGTTATTTAGATCCAGTGAGTTCTGCTTTTAAGTATCCTGTTCTTGCTGCGTCTTATTTTTATTTTCCTTCTCTGCTAAGAAGGCACCGGTTTAGAACAAACTGAAGCAATGAACAAGCTAACTTTTACAAAAGTTATCTTCTACATATCATCTCTATATACCTGTGTGATCCAGCCTAATATTCATTTTTGTATGTGGGCTTTACATATACCCGATGCTTGTGCTAGTGTGTGTTGCTGCTGCAACCTGTCGCTGCGTCCATCTATTTTATCAGGTGTTTTCCCCTCACCCTTTATTTCTTCACGGTTGCATTTCTCTAATTTACTTTCTATGTACCTACATATTTGACATGACCTACATCATCCTTGGATAGATTTCATCGTATGTACTTTCGGTAGGATCGTTGTTGTCTTCTGCTATATTCTTTTGTTAAACAGAGCATCCAATTTGATGGCTTATATGTTTCTGCACAAACTGTCTCTCAATTGAATGTTGTCTTTTCAGTTGCTTAGGACTAAATAATTAAACAAGGCAATATATGCATAGGTGCTCCGTAAAATAGGAGTAACTTATAGCTGATCTCTTCATACCCTATGTTCCCGTTGGTTAGAAAGGATAGAAGGCATCGTTTGTTTGTTCATTTCTTAGACCAGGGGCTTCCCTATGTTGCTTTCTATGTTCTTTATGCCTTTCTTTGCTTTTATTTTCTGCTGCTAATTTATGCATCCCACTGCTTCTGTGTGTTTATAATATCTTCGCCTCTGTACATAAGTCTGATCTTCTTTTTGTACCAGTCCTTCATGCTGCCGAGTTCCAGAAGCCAGCCCTTCCACGCGCTCAACGGTAATCTCTACAACAGTCACCTCTCTTGTGTACCATGCAAAAATCCTATAATAAGAATCTAAACTTTTACCTTTTCAAACATAGATCCATGATATGCTATCTCTAAGTAGTTTGTTTCGCCCATCGTCTTGCTTAGAAAAAGACATTTCTAAATTCTTGGTTCAATACCATTATATACTTATTTAGCATACTTTCATCCGGGTCGCATCTGAGTCCATGATACTACTAAATGGATCCACAGTATTATTTTGACATGCTGTTTTATTTAATATGTGCATAGAAGATCTCACAGTTATCTCAGACTTGCAAAGTATTACAAAAGTTGCAACAAAAAATTCTTATTTTGCATATGTTTTGTGCTTTAGGTTATGGCTAATGCAGGTACCCCTGGGGATGCATTGGCAGCAAGAAAAAATGGGGCAGAAGGAATTGGACTCTGTCGGACAGAGCACATGATCGGTGTTAACTTCTTAGTTACTTTGTCTTTTCTATTTTGTTAGGATAATTAAATTCTTACCTTAATTCTTTGTTGTAGCTCAGCTGCTCATACTGAACTTTATGGATGCAAGTCTACTATTCTATACAACGATAAAAGCTTCATGGTCTTTATATATATTTTGCAGTTCTTCGCTTCTGATGAGAGGATTAAGGCTATGAGGCAGATGATTATGGCTCCAACTGTTGAACTAAGGAAGAAAGCACTAGATCGTCTTCTGCCTTATTAGAGGTCTGACTTCGAAGGCATTTTTCATGCAATGTATGGTATGTGGGAAATTTCTACATATTTGTATATTGTTTTCTAAATGGATCAGGTGCACTCGAGAGTTCATTTAACATGAGCTGGCTTACTTTCTTAAATAAGTGAGCATTGAATATTAAACGTTATCATCAAACACAGAATAGACGGTAGATAAATTGCGAGATTAGGATGTAAAATATGTTTATAAGAACTATGCCACTAACATGATTATATTGGTTTTCATTAATCATGTAAGTCAAAATATAAAATCCTGCCAGGTACATGTAATAATATGATCCATATAAACGGATATCAAATACAGCTTTTGAAAGGGAATCCAGAATACAGTATAGTCACACAAAACCGTTTGAACATCAATGTTTGCATTTCAGGTCTCCCGGTGACTATTCGGCTTTGCATTTCAGGTCTCCCGGTGACTATTCGGCTCCTGGACCCCCCCCCCCCCCCCCCCCCCCACTTCATGAGTTCCGTCCAGAAGGGCATGTCCAGGATATTGTGCGTGAGCTATGTTCTGAATCCGGAGCTGCTCAGGATGATGTCCTTGCAAGAATGGAGAAACTTCAAGAAGTAAATCCAATGTTTGGTTTCCGTGGCTGCAGGCTGGTGTTTTTTTTTGCCTCGCTGCTTGTTTAGTTATTATTTGTTAAAGAGATTGGATTATCCATTCATTCAATGGAATATATCCATTTGTGTAGTGTTTTCATAGCTTATTCACTTCTGAATCGTGTTTTTCTTTCATGTTCATTTACTTGGCTGTTCTACTCTATGTTCTTGTATATCAGCGTTCCTTATTAGTACTGATGATAGATGTGATCTTTCCTTGTAAAACCCGTAAGATATGGCCTATTGACGTCAGAGTGTAGACTGAACAGTATATGCTCATTATTGGAACTCTCACCATAACTAATGGGATGAGAAGAGTTTTCCAAGTGCAAAAAATAATTCATTCAGAATTATCAATGGAAGTTACATGTTCTCCTTCGAATCTGTAACATGATATTGTTGTGTTGGTTGCACATCTGTTGACAGATAGCAGAGCAAGTTGAGTTCACGCAGATGACATTTGGTTACAGCAAGATGATGTGGGGAAGTTCCTCCCCATATATCTGGCTCAAGGTATCCTCAAGCATGACCCTTTTGAGGTAGATTTTTCATGACCGGGACCACAACCCATTTCAACTTTAAGTACCATCCGCTTTTCACCATTCACAGACTTGAGCAACTCACATATCTAGGCATTCTGCGTTTTCTTCTCTTGATTTTTTTATGTATAAGCACAATCTTAACATATTGCACTTGGCAACTTACATGTGAATGATCATATATACCAGGTGCTTGATCAGTGTGGCATCCCGCAAAACCACTACTAGAAAATCACGTTGTTTTTGTGCATTGCATCGTCATCATCATGCATTGTTTGTTTAAAACTAGTTTCGCAAAGTCTGTTTTGTTTTCTAAAACGCCCCGTCTTGTTTTCAAATTCAAACCTGGGTCTCCGGATTATTTTGTTTTGGCTGCTATCGGTTTGCAAACGGCCCGTTTAAAACAAATAAAATGTTTATTATTTTTAGTGGGGGCAGTCGAACGGGCCGACCCGACCCGAACGACCACCCCCATTTTCAAAACGGTCCACCAGACAAATCCTACAGCTACCAACCTATCTACCCACACACCCCCTCCACCTCACCCTGGCCAATGCCCTCTCTCCACCTCATCCTCCCTCACCACTCCCACCACTCAGATGCTGCCACTTGGCCTCCCCCTCTCTCTCACCCTCCCCAACCCCACACAACCACACACAGCCACGCACCCACCCAACCCACACCGGATCCCCTGGCCACACCCGATCCCCACCAACCCCGCGTGGCCATCCCCAACCTCCCGCACGACTCCCTCTCCCCCCGCGTCCCCTTCTCCCTCCTCTGGCTCCCTTCCCCGTTCCGGCCTGGCCCCGCGCGGCGCCCCTCCTTCCTCCTCCGGCCTCGCCGCCCACCGCCACGCCACCTCGTCCCCGCCGCTCGCCGGCCCAGCTACCCCCCCTCGCGCTCAGCTTCCCCGTCGCCCTCCCCGCCGGCGCCTCCTCGGGCCGCCCCATCGAGCTTCCTCCGCGCGCCCCGCCTCCAGCCGCCGTCCGCCGCGCGCCTCCACCTCCGCGCCCGCGGCCGCCCGAGCTCCGCGCCCCGCCTCCGGCCGTGCTCCGCGCCGCCCCGACCGTGCTCGGCCCGGCCGCCACGCCTATCTGCTCCGCCCCGCCGCCACCGTCCTCCTTCCTCCGCGCGGCCGACCCCGCCGCCTGCGGGCGCCGTCTCCAGCGCGCCGCTGCTCGCCCCAGGACCCCCCCCCCCCGCTGCCAGCACGCGCGTCCACCGCCGTCATCTGGCCTTCGACCGCCACCCGCCGTCGCCGGGGATCTCCGTTCCCAACCTCCGCCAGGAAGCTCGTCCTACCCGGCGCCCGTCCCTAGCTCGAGCTCGACCGCACGTCGTCCCCAGCACCGCCTCATGACGTCTCTGCGTGTGGCTGCTCTTTTTGGTGGTGTTGGAGGGCTTGTTGAGTCCTTGAGATGGACCAGAAGGATAAGATGAAGCCGCGTCGCGACTACCCTGACTTTGTTCGAGTGACTGTCGGAGTCTGAAGCCGGAGAACCAAGAGAGGTCGACGACATGGAAACCGAAGGCGGTGACGCTTGACCCTCAAGTTCTCCTTCATGTACAGCAAGTTCATCGACACCGAACCCAAATGGCGCCCTGTTCCAAGATCTTCGTCATGGACCAGCAAGATCTCCCTCGCGGACACCAAGACCTTCGCCGCGGAACCCCCAAGGCTTTCGATGTGGAACCACAAGGTATACTACGCGGCCTCGAAGACCGGTCAGAAACGCCACGTTCGCCTCATGAACCCCGAAGACCCGAACCCGAAGACGCCCAGGTCGCCGACGCAGCATGCCAAGTACTTCACCCCAGATGAGACAAGTACTACTTCCCGGTACGCGGACCGACAGGACCTTCACGACGCCAAGAACGGCATCGGCCCGGAAGAATCCGATGCGACCGACACCGACCCAAGTCCTTCGTCCCGGAACGACAAGATCTACCCCCGATATCCGAGAACGATCCCAGAGCCCGAGAACGTTCCGTCGAACCCTGCCGAACCCTGAGACCGGACCCCGAACCCCGGAACCCCCAAGATCGTCGAGAACCCTAATGTGTGAATCCCTTCCCGAAACCCTATTTTATAATAAAATACAACTTGTCGCATCTTAATTGTTCATGCATGCATCCTTGTCTGTGGTTTGGGGGCCTTATGCCGATTCACCTCATAATTAAATATGGGGCCCATATGCGGGCAAATCTAGTCTCATATTGGCCTCATTTAAACTTGTGTACCGAACCGGTACCATATCTTGCCATGTTAATACAACATTTAATTTGCGGGGTAGATATATAACATGAACCATCTAATTAATTGTCGGGACCCCGGTTCCGCTTAATATGACCTAATTGCATCGCACCTTGCCATGTCACGCATCATACATGCATCATGCCGATCTTCTGCCGTAATCTTAAATATTGCATCCGGTGTTTCTTCTAGCGTTTCGCTTCTTCGTGGATAAGGCCGTTGAGTTGATGTGAGCTTCGCCCCGATCTTCGGTCGAACCTTCGACCATGTTTCTCAGGCGAGCATCTCCCCCCTTTCTACCTATCTTACTTTTATAGTAGTTATTCCCTCCTGTTGATCTATTGCTATCTGTGTTGCGATGCTCTAGTTTCCATACCCGTGATCTCCCCTTGCAGCCCTATATTGCCTTGGACACATCCTATTACCTGTTGTTTGGTAGATAGTTGGACTTGCGCGTCGTAGTCGCTTGCTCAAGTGCTGTTGCGTGTCGTCAAGTGCCACAGTTGCTGGTGTATGGCCGCATGTTGATGTTGGAGATGATCATGGTTTTACTTATCGTTCACTTTAATTCCTGTTTAACAACTAAAATTGAAGTAAGCAGAGGCATCGGTGGGTGATAGAAAATATGTGGTTTCCGAACGCCCACTTGTGTCCCGTAGGACCCCGAGTACTTGATACCTGTTCCTTGATTTATCGCGCTATCCACATCCGGGAGGTATATGGGCCCCCCTGAGCCAGAGCTTGATTCCGTCTTATTTCTTGGGGCCACAAACTAGTTTGAGGTTTTATTTACGATCCTGTACTTATGCCATGCTTTACTGCTTTAATTAAATTGTGCGACAGATAGCACCTGTACTGTTTAGGATCGGGACACGTTTTTGCGGTGTCGACAAGCCCAGTTTTGGGTTCCCAGTCGCTCACAGCCGTCCACCCAAACCTTGAGTCCGTCTCGGAGCTTGCTTACTTCGTTGCGGGTCTACTCAATAGGGTGGCCCCCTGAAATACTTCTGAATCTTGTGATTGCTTTGTCGTGAAGGCCTCGTTGGGTTTTGATTTGGTTTTTCCGAGGTTGATCGAGTGTGTGTTGCTATTGGTGCACCCCGGCCGGGTAAAACTTTCTGAAAGCCGTGTTCGCGGTTATGGACGACTTGGAGCACAGTATCTCGACCATAGACAAGCATAACTAAAGTAGTACTATAAATTTGACTTTATAATGACTAGTAATCAGCTTCACTATAATGGAATGGCTAAATAATACTGCCCACAATTGCTTGTTTGAGATGTCGCTTGCGACCATTGTATCTGACTAGTAAGTACTGCAACTACAACGGAATTGCTAAATAAAAGTACCAACAACTGCTGGGTTTTGGGTTTATCTCATGCTATCTGTATCTGATTAGTAATTGTTGCAACTACAACGGAATGAATAACTAAAAGTGCCCACTGCTTACTTTATCAGGATGATTATCTAAACCTGACTAGTAATTGCTGCAACGATAACTGATTAAGTAAAACTGCCAACGGTGTGAGTTCCTCGGTTGACTTCCTCGTTTGGTCTCGAGGGGGAAACGCCAGGATGGGTTTGTTTGATGGTAGTATCAGGTTGGATCCGAGTAGGTCCTTCTTACCCCTCTCTGATTGCCGCCAGTTGTATCAAGTCTCTATAGGTTGTTTAGTGCATGCTGCCGCTGCCGCTTCAGTCCACCATACCTATGTAGGCGAGGACCGCCGAATTCTAGTCTCGCCGTGTACTGGCCTCAGTACTGACGCTCCTCTTTTTCCTTTGCCCTTTGTCGGCACCCCTTTTTGTTTAAGCAGGTTTTGGGATCGACGTCGTTAGCAGGGTTACCCTTCCGGCTTGGCCTGGGCAGGGTTATGGATGCCATTGGTTATTCTTCAGGGCTCTTAGCCCCATTTGCATCTTGTCCGTAGTCGGACGCTCTACCATTTTCAAGGTGATTTGGATCTTTGTATAATATATCTGTATTCTTGACTCTTTGGGTCGCTGTTATATATATATCTGTTCTGTGGGTCCCATCGAGGACTGTTGTGTAATGTTATTACTTCGTTTTCCACCCGCACGAAAGTGCCTGGTGGGCACCTTTGAATCGTTTCTATGCGGGTTTGGCGGGTTTCGCTAAAACTTGCATAGGTCCGATTCTGAGGGTGTTACAGAGTGGTATCAGAGCTCAGCAGTTGCGATATCCCACAAGTCCAGCCTGTAGGATAACCTAGCTAACGGCCGAAGTAGAGTGTCAAAACTATTTTTCAAAATGGGTTGGATAGTTCTGATTAGGTCTAATTTTACTCCTTACCCCTTTGCTATTCCTCTCTTACCTCTACGTGTTTTGAATCCGCTCTCTTCTCTCTCTTCGAGTCCAGGATTTCTCGTGGTTGGGTTTCCGTCGTACCTTCAGGGTTTCGCTTTCTCCCTTTTGTAACGGAGGTGCTACGATCGTCAATCTGCAACTTGTCTGTTGTACCCTTCATCCAATCTTTGATCTTGAGCTCTTTATCCATATGTGTTCCTTGCTGGATATCCGTGTCGTTGAAAAACATATGAGCAGGACGAGCATTGGTGAAGTTGGAGTATACCTTGAGCATGTGTTGTTCATGCCAATGGAACCATCGCGGAACCTAATCATTGTGTCTTTCATACGATTTCTGCTGGCATCATCCCTTTGCTCCGGATACCGCCTATGAAGATCTTCAGTCTAACTCTCGAGAGTTGAGTTGCCTGATTCTCCTACTCATGTATAGAGTTGATAGTTTGGGTACGGGATGGACTGATCACCCTACCCGACTCTTACTGTTCGCTCTGTACATCGAATTGGTGGATCAATGTAACTTATCCTCTTCTAATGGAAGTTAGGGGTGGCTTTATTTGCTGATACCTCTACCTTCGCCCTTTTGTTCCCGGAGGGTTCCCTCGACGATCACGGACAACGACCTCTTGTTAGTGGTGTCGCGAAGATCTACACGAAGCAAGAAGACGCAGATCGCCGGCCTTCGTTCCGGTACCATGAGGCGGATCTCGAGGGCGAGATCCCTTGTTAGTGGTGTCGAATTGTGGCATCCCGCAAAACCACTACTAGAAAATCGCGTTGTTTTTGTGCATTGCATCGTCATCATCATGCATTGTTTGTTTAAAACTAGTTTCGCAAAGTCTGTTTTGTTTTCTAAAACGCCCCGTCTTGTTTTCAAATTCAAACCCGGGTCTCCGGATTATTTTGTTTTGGCTGCTATCGGTTTGCAAACGGCCCGTTTAAAACAAATAAAATGTTTATTATTTTTAGTGGGGGCAGTCGAACGGGCCGACCCGACCCGAACGACCACCCCCATTTTCAAAACGGTCCACCAGACAAATCCTACAGCTACCAACCTATCTACCCACACACCCCTCCACCTCACCCTGGCCAATGCCCTCTCTCCACCTCATCCTCCCTCACCACTCCCACCACTCAGATGCTGCCACTTGGCCTCCCCCTCTCTCTCACCCTCCCCAACCCCACACAACCACACACAGCCACGCACCCACCCAACCCACACCGGATCCCCTGGCCACACCCGATCCCCACCAACCCCGCGTGGCCATCCCCAACCTCCCGCACGACTCCCTCTCCCCCCGCGTCCCCTTCTCCCTCATCTGGCTCCCTTCCCCGTTCCGGCCTGGCCCCGCGCGGCGCCCCTCCTTCCTCCTCCGGCCTCGCCGCCCACCGCCACGCCACCTCGTCCCCGCCGCTCGCCGGCCCAGCTACCCCCCCTCGCGCTCAGCTTCCCAGTCGCCCTCCCCGCCGGCGCCTCCTCGGGCCGCCCCATCGAGCTTCCTCCGCGCGCCCCGCCTCCAGCCGTTGTCCGCCGCGCGCCTCCACCTCCGCGCCCCGCCTCCGGCCGTGCTCCGCGCCGCCCCGACCGTGCTCGGCCCGGCCGCCGCGCCTATCTGCTCCGCCCCGCCGCCACCGTCCTCCTTCCTCCGCGCGGCCGACCCCGCCGCCTGCGGGCGCCGTCTCCAGCGCGCCGCTGCTCGCCCCAGGACCCCCCCCCCCCCGCTGCCAGCACGCGCGTCCACCGCCGTCATCTGGCCTTCGACCGCCACCGCCGTCGCCGGGGATCTCCGTTCCCAACCTCCGCCAGGAAGCTCGTCCTACCCGGCGCCCGTCCCTAGCTCGAGCTCGACCGCACGTCGTCCCCAGCACCGCCTCATGACGTCTCTGCGTGTGGCTGCTCTTTTTGGTGGTGTTGGAGGGCTTGTTGAGTCCTTGAGATGGACCAGAAGGATAAGATGAAGCCGCGTCGCGACTACCCTGACTTTGTTCGAGTGACTGTCGGAGTCTGAAGCCGGAGAACCAAGAGAGGTCGACGACATGGAAACCGAAGGCGATGACGCTTGACCCTCAAGTTCTCCTTCATGTACAGCAAGTTCATCGACACCGAACCCAAATGGCGCCCTGTTCCAAGATCTTCGTCATGGACCAGCAAGATCTCCCTCGCGGACACCAAGACCTTCGCCGCGGAACCCCCAAGGCTTTCGATGTGGAACCACAAGGTATACTACGCGGCCTCGAAGACCGGTCAGAAACGCCACGTTCGCCTCATGAACCCCGAAGACCCGAACCCGAAGACGCCCAGGTCGCCGACGCAGCATGCCAAGTACTTCACCCCAGATGAGACAAGTACTACTTCCCGGTATGCGGACCGACAAGACCTTCACGACGCCAAGAACGGCATCGGCCCGGAAGAATCCGATGCGACCGACACCGACCCAAGTCCTTCGTCCCGGAACGACAAGATCTACCCCCGATATCTGAGAACGATCCCAGAGCCCGAGGACATTCCGTCGAACCCTGCCGAACCCTGAGACCGGACCCCGAACCCCGGAACCCCCAAGATCGTCGAGAACCCTAATGTGTGAATCCCTTCCCGAAACCCTATTTTATAATAAAATACAACTTGTCGCATCTTAATTGTTCATGCATGCATCCTTGTCTGTGGTTTGGGGGCCTTATGTCGATTCACCTCATAATTAAATATGGGGCCCATATGCGGGCAAATCTAGTCTCATATTGGCCTCATTTAAACTTGTGTAGCGAACCGGTACCATATCTTGCCATGTTAATACAACATTTAATTTGCGGGGTAGATATATAACATGAACCATCTAATTAATTGTCGGGACCCCGGTTCCGCTTAATATGACCTAATTGCATCGCACCTTGCCATGTCACGCATCATACATGCATCATGCCGATCTTCTGCCGTAATCTTAAATATTGCATCCGGTGTTTCTTCTAGCGTTTCGCTTCTTCGCGGATAAGGCCGTTGAGTTGATGTGAGCTTCGCCCCGATCTTCGGTCGAACCTTCGACCATGTTTCTCAGACGAGCATCTCCCCCCTTTCTACCTATCTTACTTTTATAGTAGTTATTCCCTCCTGTTGATCTATTGCTATCTGTGTTGCGATGCTCTAGTTTCCGTACCCGTGATCTCCCCTTGCAGCCCTATATTGCCTTGGACACATCCTATTACCTGTTGTTTGGTAGATAGTTGGACTTGCGCGTCGTAGTCGCTTGCTCAAGTGCTGTTGCGTGTCGTCAAGTGCCACAGTTGCTGGTGTATGGCCGCATGTTGATGTTGGAGATGATCATGGTTTTACTTATCGTTCACTTTAATTCCTGTTTAACAACTAAAATTGAAGTAAGCAGAGGCATCGGTGGGTGATAGAAAATATGTGGTTTCCGAACGCCCACTTGTGTCCCGTAGGACCCCGAGTACTTGATACCTGTTCCTTGATTTATCGCGCTATCCACATCCGGGAGGTATATGGGACCCCCCTGAGCTAGAGCTTGATTCCGTCTTATTTCTTGGGGCCACAAACTAGTTTGAGGTTTTATTTACGATCCTGTACTTATGCCATGCTTTACTGCTTTAATTAAATTGTGCGACAGATAGCACCTGTACTGTTTAGGATCGGGACACGTTTTCGCGGTGTCGACAAGCCCAGTTTTGGGTTCCCAGTCGCTCACAGCCGTCCACCCAAACCTTGAGTCCGTCTCGGAGCTTGCTTACTTCGTTGCGGGTCTACTCAATGGGGTGGCCCCCTGAAATATTTCTGAATCTTGTGATTGCTTTGTCGTGAAGGCCTCGTTGGGTTTTGATTTGGTTTTTCCGAGGTTGATCGAGTGTGTGTTGCTATTGGTGCACCCCGGCCGGGTAAAACTTTCTGAAAGCCGTGTCCGCGGTTATGGACGACTTGGAGCACAGTATCTCGACCATAGACAAGCATAACTAAAGTAGTACTATAAATTTGACTTTATAATGACTAGTAATCAGCTTCACTATAATGGAATGGCTAAATAATACTGCCCACAATTTCTTGTTTGAGATGTCGCTTGCGGCCATTGTATCTGACTAGTAAGTACTGCAACTACAACGGAATGGCTAAATAAAAGTACCAACAACTGCTGGGTTTTGGGTTTATCTCATGCTATCTGTATCTGATTAGTAATTGTTGCAACTACAACGGAATGAATAACTAAAAGTGCCCACTGCTTACTTTATCAGGATGATTATCTAAACCTGACTAGTAATTGCTGCAACGATAACTGATTAAGTAAAACTGCCAACGGTGTGAGTTCCTCGGTTGACTTTCTCGTTTGGTCTCGAGGGGGAAACGCCAGGATGGGTTTGTTTGATGGTAGTATCAGGTTGGATCCGAGTAGGTCCTTCTTACCCCTCTCTGATTGCCGCCAGTTGTATCAAGTCTCTATAGGTTGTTTAGTGCATGCTGTCGCTGCCGCTTCAGTCCACCATACCTATGTAGGCGAGGACCGCCGAATTCTAGTCTCGCCGGGTACTGGCCTCAGTACTGACGCTCCTCTTTTTCCTTTGCCCTTTGTCGGCACCCCTTTTTGTTTAAGCAGGTTTTGGGATCGACGTCGTTAGCAGGGTTACCCTTCCGGCTTGGCCTGGGCAGGGTTATGGACGCCATTGGTTATTCTTCAGGGCTCTTAGCCCCATTTGCATCTTGTCCGTAGTCGGACGCTCTACCATTTTCAAGGTGATTTGGATCTTTGTATAATATATCTGTATTCTTGACTCTTTGGGTCGCTGTTATATATATATCTGTTCTGTGGGTCCCATCAAGGACTGTTGTGTAATGTTATTACTTCGTTTTCCACCCGCACGAAAGTGCCTGGTGGGCACCTTTGAATCGTTTCTATGCGGGTTTGGCGGGTTTCGCTAAAACTTGCATAGGTCCGATTCTGAGGGTGTTACAATCAGAGAGGGGTGGGGGAACTGGTTAATATTGCTATAGAGCGGGGTCGCAAGGCGAGGCCTAATTTGAAGGTCGGTACCGCACTGAGGACACTGAGGAGTATAGAATTCATTCTGGCTCATTTGACTGATGGGTTTCTTGTTCCTGAACAGGTGGGCATCCGCGGCGAACATGGTGGAGATCCATCGTCAGTTGCTTTGTTTGCAAAGGCTGGTCTGTATTATGTTTCTTGCTCCCTGTTCAGGTTGGTTGACATGATTGAAACTCTGAAGATTTGTACTACTAGGGTGGTGGTGTTTATCGCTGTTAACATTATTTGACATGGAACCTCCTGGCAGGGTTCTGATCGCTAGGCTAGCTGGAGCCTAGGTGCTTGTCTGAGGGGTGCCGCCTCATTGTCGACCGATCTCCTGATGTTGGTGTTTCTGTTGAAGTCAAATAATACATAGACATGGACTGGTGGAAACTTTGCTGCCTGACGAAGGCTGTTGTATATATGTAGTCTGCGCATGTAAGCTTGAAACGAGTGGTTATGTGACTTGCACATATACTACAATATATTGCCTCTCTTAATTATGTAACTTTCATGTACAAGCCGTGGGAAAAGATGTGTGCTATGTAGTTTGAGATATGGTATATTTATTAGGCCAGGTCCATCTATGCTGCACTTTCACATGTGCAGTGCAGCAGACACAAACACATCTCCGTTATCCGACGCTTGTGCAATGATCCAGCATGTGATGCTTTGCAATGACGTGCAGACACAATGCACCTTATGGTTTTTATAAATTAAAATCTCGCTGATACCATCATTGCTTAACTAATTTTATTAATAATAAAAACTTGGACGACAAAATCTAAAAGATGTGAAACCTACGGGCTCGTGCGCCGAGGCGCACTCTTAAATCTAGTTTGCTTTATGTCACTATCAATTATGCTGTTGTGGGGCATGGCCCGCTACATCATTTCCCACAGAAACTGCTTTGTTTTCTTATCCGAGTAAAGAGATGTGGAGGAGACGAGATAGGGTAGCATAGCTATGGACATGCTCTCTACGTATACTAACTGAAAAGGCTAGTGCGACAACATTTTTCATTTGAATCTTGTACTATGTGACAAGCTCTCTCCACAACTTTTCCGGGAATCCCTCCCTTTTCTAAATTGAAGAAATTGAATATAAAACAGTCCACGACAGCTGGCTTTTTCCGGATCTCAAAGCGTCAAACAGCCTATGAACAGTCAGATAGGTCTTGTACGCGCAAATGCATTTCCGGAAAAAGAAACATAAAACAATTTCAAAATCTCCTGAACCTGCTATAGATCCTAATAGTATATCTCTCTCTGATGCTGAAAATGAAAGTGGCAATGATAAAAATTATGCTCCTGATAAGGAAGAAATTGAAGAGGAACCTAAGAGGCACACTAAGAACACTAAGTACACTAAGGAAGATTTTATTGCTAATGAACATGATAGTGAAAGAGAACCACAAGTCAAAGGAAGAAGAACACTATAGCAAGTTTTGTGAGTGGATGAAACCTTTATTTTTGCAAATTCCTTTGACTGATGCTATTAAATTGCCTCCTTATTCAAAGTATATGAAGGATATTGTCTCTAATAAAAGGAAGATTCCTAAAGAGGAAATTTCCACTTTGCTTGCTAATTATTCCTTCAATGGTAAGGTTCCAAAAAAACTTGGGGATCCTGGGATTCCAACTATTCCTTGCTCTATTAAAAATAATTATGTTAGAACTACTTTGTGTGGTTTGGGAGCAGGAATTAGTGTTATGCCTTTTTCTCTTTACAAGAGACTTCAACTAGAAAAATTGATACCAACTGATATATCTTTGCAAATGGCTGATAAGTCTACTAATATTTCTGTTGGTATATGTGAGTATGTTCCTGTTCAAGTGGCTCATAATTGCTTGGTATGAACTGATTTTGTTGTGCTTGAGATGCCTGAAGATGATAATATGTCTATTATTCTTGGGAGACCTTTTCTTAATACTGCGGGTGCTGTCATCAGTTGTAATCAAGGAAAAGTAACTTTTAATATTAATAACAAAGAGCATACTGTCTATTTCCCTAAGAAGATTGATAAGAGTTATGGCCTAAATTCGATTTAAAATATTAAGGGCATTAAAGTTGGAGAAATATATTGTCCCATTTCACAAGAAAGTTTTGAAACTATTATGATTGGGACTATTTCTATCAAGATTGAGTAACATAATAATTTAGTGAAATGCAAAGTTTTGTTTCATATAAAATTGTTTTGGTAATAAGAATTGATCAACCTTGTTAACAAAGGGATTTTAAATGTCAAAACAATGCTTTCATAATGATTATCCTTGCTCACTTTTATTTTTCCCCATTCCAATCTTTTATTTCTGTCTTGTTAGTTTTAGTTTTGCTAGTTGCTTGATTGTTAGAGTGTCTTGGAACTTCTGTAGTTTTAGTTTGGTTTGCTTTTGTTTCTTCTCAAAAATCTTTTTCTGTGAGAAAATCAATTTTCATAACCTGAAAATTGCCCAAAAATAAAGTTTTCAGAAAAATTCCAGAAAATCCATATTAAAAAATTCACGAAAAAGGGGCAGAAGGGTACCTGGAGTGACCCAAGGGGCCCACCTGGCAGGCACACCCTAGGTGGCGTGGCCAGCCCTGGGGCGCGCCTGTACCAGGTGTGGCCCACCCCTGGCACTCCACTTGGTCTCCTTCTTGCCACTTATTTCTCTCTCCCGAAAAACACCGGAAAACTTCTCAAAGCTTGAGTTCCTGCTGTTATTGCTCCCGATTTTCGATCTCCTTGCTCAGCCCATCTTTGCTGCTGATTTTTGGAGGGATTTCTCTCCGGTATGTGCCTCCTCCGCTTGTCCAATTAGATTTTTGGTTGGTGGATTGTATCTTGTGTATTTTGCTATTGTAGGTGACAGGTTATGTGAGCTTGCATGCTTATTCTATGCTTAGAGATTTAGTTTTGATACATGTTTAGCCCTCTAGCAAGTTCCTATAGTAGTTCCCCATCATTCATTAACTTGGAAATCACTTGGTTTGATGTTTGTCTAAAAATTTCAGAAAAAGGGCCATGAACAACCATACCTTTGGAGAAGTGTTTGAAAGTGATGCACCTAGGAGGACAAGGCCTTCGATATCAGACTCTCGATCTAGGCCATCATACAATGAGGATCTTATTGCACCGTGCTTTGGCAATGAGGGAGATGAGGGAGATGCGCACCCATCTACCTTCCCTTGTTTTGCCTTTTTGCAAGCTGCAGGGATCCTCGATGATTTCTTAACTATTGTTTAGAGGGTTGGTCTAACCGATTATATGCAGGATGAGAGTGAGCAATATGCTTTGCTCACCAAAACTTTTGTGGAGAGTTTCACTTTCACTAACACCCCTTTCAGGATAGATGTTTCATTCAAAATCTATGATAGGCCTATCACCATGACATTGAAAAGATTTTACAGCATTATAGGTATTGGCATGGCTAGGACGGTGAAGAAGATTCAAGGTCGACCCGCTGATTTGTTGGAGCTCTACTGTGGGGTAACGAATGATGATGACCGCATAGCCCAGCGCGGGAAGATAAGAAATATTCAACTCCCAACTCTCAGATATTTTTCTTATTATCTTACCACTAGCATTCTTGGTAGGGAGAACACCAGCAATATTTCCAACTATTATTTGGCTTTTCTAGCTGCTGCACTTAACAATGAAACCAGGTACAATCTTGGTTCTCTCATTGCTCGCCGCCTAGCTGCTAAAGGACCCATCTATGGGGTATTATTGTTGCACGTGTAGTTGTTGCCTTAGACCTTTCTATTGATCCGAATGATATAGTGCTGGCACCACAGAGGCTCGATCTAGCTGCCATGAAAGTGCATCCCTTTGTTACTGCTATCTCTAGCCTTGAGAGTTTAGTTTACAGGATGATGTTTACTGATGGGGACGAGAGGGAAATTTCTTTGCCAGTCTACTTTGTTCAGTATTTGCAAGGGGCCTTGGTCACGCTCCAAAGAGAAGGTGGACGATCAGCTCCACATGCTTGGTTTCCACGGGCACTATCAGGGGGACGCACCCTCTTATGACTACTCTGCGTGGTACATAGCGGCTTCCTCGAGTACGTACCAGGACGAAGGTGCCTCTTCTTCACACTATGGAGGCACTCCTTGGCCAGGCTGGGATTGAGCCCCACTTAGGCCAAAAGCCTAAGCTTGGGGGAGGTATACCGACATCACATCACACTCATCTACATATCATATTTTGTCGGTACTTTGTATATCCATGTTTAGCTTTCTTTTTAGTTTTTGTTTCTGCTTTCCAAAACACAAAAAGACCAAAAATATTTCCGCGGTTTCTCTTTGTTTGTTTCTTTAGTTTTTTTGCTTTGGTTTGCTTTAATAAAAAATACAAAAAGATTTTACTTTGTTTTCTTTTTCTTTGAGTGCTTGCTTTAAAAAATCGAAAACCCAAAAATATTTGTTGTTCTTCTCTGGTTTTATGAAGTTCGTTGCAGGGTTCAGCGGTCCTCAGTGACTCCTTTGGAGTTTGGTTTCATGTTATTATTCAATCCACACAAGTGAAAGGCAATAATGATGATTTATGACAACTCGAGGTGTGGTAAGAGGCTGGTAATGAACTCTATTTGTTTTCATTTTTGTACATATACTCATCACTATGGGCATGCTTAGTCTGTTCATGTAAGGTGTATGCTATTTAATGAATGCTTAGTAGTTCTTGCCCTCTTATGATTAACTCCAGCTTGCTAATAGTTTGTAGCATGTCATATGAATGTTTGCTTGCATTGTTCTATTCATAACTTGGTATGACATTGTGGTATCCTCCTCTGAATATTTCATTTGAATCGACTTGGCACATGCTCACGCATGCATATGACTAAACAAAAGTCAGTTAAGCCTCGATGATTTATTTTGCCTCAGAGTTCTTGTATCACTTTTATGCCATAATTAATTCTATTTTGTTGCAAGCATGATTATGACAATTATTTCTCTCTCATTTGTCGCTCCCTTCCTATTGCTAGCCTTCACTTGCACTGAGTATGAGCTCTACTCGTGTTTCCAACTCCCTAAAACCAAAATTGTCAAAAAGTGTCCACCATATCTACCTATTGGCATCATTGCTATTATGTGCATATTTATTATGCCTCGTTTTCTTCCAAATAAAATGTTTGCCTGTTATGAGAAAGTTAGTTAGTAAAGCTCTCACGAACTTGATGTCACACTTTATTTTTTTGCACTTAATAAACCTGAACCATTGTGATTGTCCATGGAAGTTATATGCTTGCAAATTATAGGCTGGGAGTTAGCAGCACCGTGCTGTCACGGGGAACGCTCTCAACACCTGTAAATATTATCCAGTTGATAGCATGCTCTTTTGTTTACGGATGTCGGTGGTGTGAAATAAAAGGGGAGCTTGTAAGTCCATGGAGTTATGTATATGTGTTAGAGAAACGCCTAGGCCGCTAGCCTAAGCCATGCCTAATCATGGTGGAAACTTGCAGCATAACCATAGTGAGCAATCTATGAATCATTCTTCTTATAAAAAAGAGATACGAGAAAGATAAAAAGAGGAAAGAAGAGAAAAAACACCATTTTCCCATGGTAAATAAGAAGATTGCTGAGATGCTCATTGTCTGTTGCCTTGTCATTTTGATATGGGATAGCTCCTGTGTCATGGGGCAAGGGGTACCCCGTTGGTGGTTCTCTATGATACACATGTATTTACAATGACAAGAACTTACCGATAACTAAAGTTGAGTAGCATGAGGAACGGTCCTCGTACTCAAGGGACATGAGATTTACAGTTTATGGTTTGTCAAGCATGTAACTCATATTGGACCTCACTTTAAACTTAACCATCTAAAGATTCCTATGATAGGGGCAACTAGAGCTCAAAGCTAACGAGTACCATACTTTCAGCATTTGGAAGCCTTTCAAACTTTTCAAAACCTTTTCACTTCTTTTTTGAGTCACCACTTATTATTTGAGCACTTTATTGAGAGCATAGTTGCCATTCTTAGTGTAATGTGCTTGTCTCAAAACTTGGTTAATTATGACGTATCATTGATGCTTGTATCTTTGATATCTTTACTTCTAGTCTTCACTTGAACTTCAGAGGTGCCTTGGCATTTATGTTTTGCTCCACAATAAAAGGCAAGCGAGATACCACTTTATCGTACCTTCTTATGAGCATTACAATGTTGCTTATGCTTATGTTTCATGTTGCTTATTATTATTGTGTTGGAATCTCTTCATAGCTTGCATGACTATTGAGTAGACTTAGTTGCATACTCCTTATTATGAATTGTCTAAGTATTGATCATATGCTGAGAATAGTTACATCACATGAAGCAAATGTGTTCGTGAAAGTTTCTTTTATCGCACTCAGTTTTCAACTGAATTTCTTGAGGACAAGCAATAATCTAAGCTTGGGGGGACTTGATACTAATGACCCACGAGTGTAGGGGGTCGCAACAGTCTTCGCGGGTAGTATTACCCAATTTATTGATTCGACACAAGGGGAGCCAAAGAATACTTGCAAGTCTTAACAACTGAGTTGTCAGTTCAGTTGCACCTGGAAATAGTTCTTGCTCACAGAAGTTTATCAGTAGCAACAGTTTGGTAGTACCAATAGCAACAGTGAAACAGGAGCAATAGTAACAGTAATAGTAAACAGTGGGATTCGAGTATGGTAGACATAGGGATGGATGGACGGGCGTTGCATGAACGAGTCTAAACATGTAAATTCAAGATCTAGGGCATTGCAGATAAATAATAACAAGCATCCAAGTACTACACAATCCTAGGCATGTGCTCCATATATAGTCATACGTGCTCGCAATGAGAACTTGCACAACATCTTCTGTCCAGCCAGCCCGTGGCAGCAGGGCCATTAGGAAACTGCTGGCAATTAAGGTGCTCCTTTTAATAGAGCACCGGAGCAAAGCATTAACACTCCGTGAACACATGTGATCCTCATACCACAGCCACCTCCTCCGGTTGTCCCAATTATCGTCACTTTGGGGCCTTTGGATCCGGACAATGATATGTGTACAAAACTTGCAGATAAGATCACAAACAATACTATCATAATGATTCAATAATAAGCTCAGATATGAGATCATGGCACTCGGGCCCTAGTGACAAGCATTAAGCACAACAAGTTGCAACAAAGTCAAATAGCACTAATAGAGATACTAGGCACTATGCCCTAACAGATATTATTCGATTACATGATAGAACTCATCCAATCCCTACCATCCCCAAGCCTACAGCGGGGGATTACTCACTAATGGATGAGGGAAACATTGATGGTCGATGGAGATGCGTTGGTGATGACGATGGCGATGATCCTCTCCAAATTCCCTGTCCCGGCAGGGTGCCAGAATGTAGTTTCTAGATCCGAATCTTGGTTTCTGGTGGCGGCGTCATAGCGGAACTCTTTCTAGAAAACTATCGAACCCCCTTCGATTTTTAGGTCGAAAGGCAACTTATAGGCGCAGAGGGAGGCCGAGGGGGTGCCTGGGGAGGGTGCACCCCCTAGGCACGGCTAGTGGTGGGCCCGCGCCTGGCAGGGGTGTGGGCCCCCAGGCCCCTTCTCCTTCTCGTCTTTTGGCTCCGTGGATCTTGTGGAGAAATAGGATTTTTGGCATATTTTCCGGGATTTTTCCTGATAGTTGATTTTCTACACAAAAACTAGACACCAAGGTAATTCTGCTGAAAACAGCATCAGTCCGTGTTAGTTGTATCCAAATCACATAAGTTTAGAGGAGAAACAATAGCAAAGTGTTCGAGAAAGTAGATACGTTTTGGACGTATCAAATCCCCCAAGCTTAGCTTATTGCTTGTCCTCAAGCAATTCAGTTGAAAACTGAGTGCGATAAAAGAACTTTCACGAACACTTTGCTTCATATGATGTATATATTCTCAGCACAGGAGTAGATGCTTAGACAATTCATAATAAGAAGCATGCAACTAAGTCTACTTAATAGTCATTTCAAGCTATGAAGAGAAACCAACTCAATAATAATAAGTAGCAAGAAACATAAACATAAGCAACATTGCAATGCTCATAATAAGGTATGATAGAGTGGTATCTCGCTTGCCTTTGTTTGAAGAGCACAATATAAATGCCAAGGCACCTCTGAAGTTCAAGTGAAGACTAGAGATAAAGATATCAGAGATACAAGCATCAAAGTCATGACATAATTAACCAAGTTTTGAAACAAACACAAGAATGACAACTATGCTCTCAAGAAGGTGCTCATAGAATAGGTGGTGACTCAACAAGGAAGTGAAAAGGTTTGAAAGGCTTCCAAATGCTGAAAGTAAGGTACTTGTTAGCTTTGATCTCTCATTTCCCCTATCATAGGCATCTTTATGTGGTTAAGGTGAAAGTGAGGTCCACTCTGAATCATATGCTTAACAGACCATAAACTGGAAATCCCAAGTCCCTTGAGTACGAGGGCCGCACCGCATGCTGCTCAACTTTGGTTACCTGTAAATTCTTGTCATTGTAAATACATGCATATCATAGAGAACCGCCAACGGGGTACCCCTTGCACATGATACAGGAGTTATCCCGTGATCAAAATGACAAGGCAAGCAGACAATGAGCATCTCAGCGATCTTTTTATTTACTATGTGTATAGCTTTTTATTGAGGATGCTTCATAAATGCTCAATATGGTGATGCTGCAAGTTTCCACCATGATTAGGCATGGCTTAGGCTAGCGGCCCAGGCATTTCTCTAACACAATGTATAAACTCCATGAACTCACAAGTCCCCCTTTTATTTCTCATCGACGACATCCGCAAACAAAAGAACAAGGTATCAACTGGATATAAATATCCAAAAAGTGTTGAAAGTGTTCCCCGTGACAGCACAGTTCTGCTGTCTCACAACATATAACTTTCATGGCCAGGTCACAATGGTTCAAGATTATTAAGTGCACGGAATAAAGTGTGCCATGAAGTTCGTGAGAGCTTTACTAACTAACTTTCTCAAAACAGACAAACATTTTATTTGGAATAAAACAAGGCAGACAAAATATGCACTAAAGTAGCAAATGATGCTAATAGGTTGGTATGGTGGACACAGCTGGCGATATTGGTTTTGGGGAGTTGGAAGCACAGGTAGAGCTTACTCAGTGCAAGTGAAGGCTAGCAATAGAAAGGGAGCAACAAACGAGAGAGCAATAACTGTCATAATCATGCTTGCAACAAAACATGACTAATTATGGCATGAAAGTGATACAAGAACTCTGAGGCAAAATAAATCAGCGAGGCTTACTGACTATTGTTTAGTCATATGCATGCATGAGCATGTGCCAAGTCGATTCACATGAATAGTCAAAGGAGGATACCACAATATCATACCAAAGTATGAATAAAACAATGCAAGCAAACATTCATATGACATGCTACAAACTATTAGTAAGCTGGAGCTAATCATAAGCAAGCAAGAACTACTAACCATCCATAATGACATACGCCTTACACAAACAGGCTAAGAATGCTCACAATGATAAGTATATGTACAAAAATGAAAACAAATAGAGTTCGTTACCAGCCTCTTACCACTCCTCAAGTTGTCTTAATCTTCATTATCGCCCTTCACTTGTGTGATTTGAATAATAACATGGAACCAAAACTCCACTGAGGATGGCTGAACCCTGCAAAGAACTCACAAAACCAAAGAAGAAGAACAAATATTTTTGGTGTTTTCGATTTTTTAGAAACAAGCAAACAAAGAAAAACCAAACAAATAAAAAGCAAACAAAGCAAAATATTTTTGGAGTTTTTTCTTTTAAGGCAAACCAAAACCAAAAAGCAAATAAACAAACCAAGATAAACAACGAAAATATTTTTGTTATTTTTGTGTTTTTGAGAAAGAAGCAACAAGAACCAAAAAGAAAGCGAAACAATGGATATACAAAGAACCCACCGAACATGATATATAAATGAGTGTGATGTCGGTATACCTCCGCCCAAGTTTAGGCTTTTGGCCTAAGCGGGGCTCAATCCCATGGTGCCCAAGAAGATGCACCTCCGTAGTACGTCGAGGAAGCTCCCTCGTCCTGGTATGAGCTCGAGGCCTCCCCTGTGTAATACACAGAGGGGTCGTATCATGGTGCTTCCTCCTGATAGTGCCCATGGAAGTTAAGAGAGCGCATCTTTTCATCCATCTCCACCTTGGAGCGTGACAAAGGTCCTTGAGAAATAATGAACAAAATAGTTTGGGGTAGAGGGATCTCTCTCTCTTCCCCGTCAATAAACATCATTCTATAAACCAAGCTATCAAGGGTAGAGCTAGTGGTGACAAAGTGATGTGCCTTCATGGCAGCAAGATCAAGCCTCTGAGGAGCCAAAACTGTATCATTTGGATCAACAGCAATGTCCAAGGCAGCAGCAACACGAGTAGCAATAATTCCCCCATAAATGGGTCCCTTAGCAGTTAAGCGACGAGCAATGAGAGAACCGAGATTATACTTAGTTTCATTGTTGAGCGCAATAGCTAAGAAGGCCAATTGATATTTGGAAATATTACTAGTGTTCTCCCTACCAAGAACACTTGTGGCAAGATAGTAAGCAAAGTACCTGATGGCTGGGAGTTTAATATTCTTTATCTTTCCTCGTTGAGCTCTACGGTCATCATCATTGGTTATCCCTCGGTAAAGCTCCAACAAATCAGCGGGTTGAGCTGGAATCTTATTTGCCGGACCAGCTGTACCAAGTCCCAGGGCCTCACAAAATTTCTTCAATGTCCAAGAGTAATCCCTGCCATAAATTTTGAAAGACACGTCTGGCTTGAACATGTTGTTAGTAAAAGAAAAGCTCTCCACAAATGTTTTAGTGAGCGTAGCATATTGCGCGCTCTCATCCTGCATAGGCTTGTTACTCCAACCCTCTGAACCAAGGTCATAAAATCATCCAGAATCCCAGCAGCCCGCAAGAAGATTTGGCAAGGAAAGGTGGAGGGGTGCGCATCCCCCTCATCTCCCTCATCACCAAATCGCGGAGTAATGAGATCCTCATTGTATGAGGTCCTGAAACTGGTGGATGATCTTGGAAGCCTTGCCCTTCTAGGTGCATCACCCTCAAATATTTCACCAAATGTGTGGTGGTCCATGACCTCTCTTTTCTAAAATTTTAGACAAGCATCAAACCAAGTGATTCCTAAGTTGATAAATGATGAGCAACTACTATAGGAACTTGCTAAAGGGCTACACATGCATTAAAATGAAATCTCTAAGCATAGAACAAGCATGCAAGCTCATACAACCTGAGACCTATAGCAGCAAAATACTCAAGATACAATCTACCAATCACAAATCTAATTGGACAAGTGGAGGGGGCACATACCAAGGAGCAAACCCTCCAGAAATCAGCACTTGAGATGGTCTGAACAAGGAGATCAAAAATCGCGAGCAAGAAAAGCAAGAACTCGAGCTAGAGAAAGTTTTCCGGTGTTTTTCGGGAGAGAGAAAGAAGGTGCCTTTGAGGAGGCAGCTTGGAGGGGCCCAAGTGGGGCACACCCCCCTAGGCACCACCCACAGGTAGGTCGCGCCTACCATGGGTGTGGTGGCCCTCTAGGTCACTCTAGGTGTCCATCTGCCCCTTTTTCGAGGAAAATTTATTTTGAATTTTCTGGGATTTTTCGGGAAACTTTATTTTTGGCCAATTTTCAGGGTGTGAAAATTGATTTTCTCGCAGAAACAGTTTTTCCAGAAGAAGCAAAAGCAAACAAAAACCAAACTACAGAAGTTCTAAGACACTCTAACAAGCAAACAACTAACAAAACCAAAGCTAGCAAAAGAAAAGACAAAGACTAGGAAGGAGAAAAGTAAAAGAAAGCAAGTATAACCATAGTGAAAACATTATTTTGTTCATTAAAATCCTTTTGTTAACAAGGTTGATCAAGTCTTGTTACCAAAACAATCTTATATGAGACAAAACTTTGTATTCCACCAAGTGATTATGTTACCTCAAGCTTGATAGCAATGGTCCCAATCATAATAGTTTCAAAATTTTCTTGTGGAATGGGACAATATATTTCTCCAACCTTGATGCTCTCAATATTTTCAATGGAGTTAAGGCAATATCTCTTAGCAACCATCTTGGGGAAATAGACAGTGTGCTCTTTGTCATTAATATTGAATGTTACTTTTCCTTGATTACAATTGATGATAGCACCTGCAGTATTAAGAAAAGGTCTCCCAAAAATAATAGACATATTATCATCTTCAGGCATTTCAAGCACAACAAAATCAGTTAGAACCAAGAAATTATGAGCAACTTGAATAGGAACATCCTCACATATACCAACAGGAATAGTAGTTGACTTATCAGCCATTTGCAAAGATATATCAGTTGGTATCAACTTTTCTAGCTGGAGTCTCTTATAGAGAGAGAAAGGCATAACACTAACTCCAGCTCCCAAATCACATAAAGCAGTTCTAACATAATTATTCTTAAAAGAGCAAGGAATAGTTGGTATACCTGGATCACCAAGTTTCTTTGGAACCTTACCATTGAAGGAGTAATTAGCAAGCAAAGTAGAAATCTCCTCATTAGGAATCTTCCTTTTATTAGAGACAATATCCTTCATATACTTTGAATAAGGAGGCAACTTAATAGCATCAGACAAAGTAATTTGCAAAAATAAAGGTTTCATCCACTCATAAAACTTGTTGTAGTGTTCTTCCTCCTTTGACTTGTGTTTCTTACCTGGAAAAGGCATGGGTTTCTGCACCCAAGGTTCTCTCTCTTTACCATGTTTATTAGCAATAAAATCTTCCTTAGTGTACCTAGTGTTCTTAGTGTGCTTCTTAGGTTCTTCCTCAACTTCCTCCTCAGGAGCATCATTTTTATCATTACCACTCTCAGTTTCAGTATCAGAGACAAATATACTATTAGGATCTACAACAGGTTCAAGTGGTTCCTCAACTATTCTATGTTTATTTTTCTTTCTCTTACAGGGACTACCACTATCTTCAACTTCCTGAGAGTCATGCTCTATTCTTTTAGGGTGTCCTTCAGGATATAAAGGATCTTGAGTGGCCATACCACTCCTAGTTCTAATTCCATAAGCATGTTTATCTCCCGAGGCATTAACTAGCATATCCTTTTGTACTTTAGCAAGTTGATAAAGTTGGGTTTGAACCATTTGAAAGTGTTTACAAAGCATTTTAATATCATTATAAGTTCTTTCCATAATATCTTTCAACTCTTTAATCGCTCTAGAGTTTTCCAATAAATGATTTTGAACTTGTTTATTAAAATTACCTTGCTTAACAAAAATAATGTCAAGTTCCTCTAAACATTGATCAGGAGGCTTACCATAAGGAATATCACCTTCATCAAAGTGTTGGAGAGAGTGTACTTCAATAGTAGATGAGTGGGGAATTGGCTTACATAATTCTTCTATAGGAGGTAGATTCTTCACATCTTCAGCTCTAATACCTTTCTCCTTTAGACACTTCTTAGCTTCCTTCATCACTTCATCATTTAATGCAATAACTCCTCTGTTGTTTGGTGTTGGTGTTGGTGTTGGAACTGGTTCAGGAACATCTGGTTCAGGAGTAATAGGCTCAGGTGCATTCAGCTCAGTTGAAGTCCAATCATCATAATTCTTGCTTATCTTAGCCATTAATTCTTCAACATCTGTAGGAGTTCTTTTCCTGAAACACAATCAGCAAAGCTATCTAGGTATGTCCTATAATCATCTGTTAGTCCATTATAATAAATAACAAGAAGCTCATTCTTAGGTAATGGACATCCAGGATGTGCATGAATCAAGGCACAAAACCTTGTCCATGACTCAGGCAATTTCTCTTCTTCTCCCTGTTTAAAATCAAAAAGTCTCTGCAAAGCAGCATGTCTATCACTAGGAGGAAAATATTTCTGGAAGAAAGAAGCAATCAAACAATCAGGACTATCAATGGAACCAGGAGGTAATCTATTAAACCAATCCCTAGCTTCTTCTTTTAGTGAAAAAGGGAATATCTTAGTAACAAAGTACTTGCGCATCTTAAAATCATCAGAGAATAAAGCACTCATAGTAGAAAGCTCATTCACATGAGCCACAACACTCTCATTTTCTGTAGAGGTCCCAACCTTTAATAAGGTAGAGATCCCTGTGTTTACAATGCTAGTCCCTGGATCAATAGCTAGCATCCATAGTTAAGATGTAATATCAAGAAACAAAGGTCATAATACAACTTTATAACCAGGAATAAAATAATTCATTACATCTTGCATAGCTCATTTGGCTATCACATTACAATGAAGCAGAATGTCTATATAACATGGAGTCCTTCATCTTCAAAGTGCCACATACAATCATGTTGGTTGTAGACTAGTAATCCTATTCAACACACTTCACTAACATCACACAAACCTGCAACATAATAAGTTGCAGCCACAAGGGTCAATACATTTGAATTGTATTGGCAAGTTTCACTACTATGTATAAATAAGTGGATCCTATCAATACATGCATATTTGGCTAAGTGGGGTTTAGGCTCATTTGCAGAAAGCAATATAGTTTTATCCTATCTTTTCAAAATAGTTTTGATCTTTTGGCAATATTTCTGAACTCCTTGGAAAACTCCAAGTGATTCTAACCCCTTGTCGTCACCATCAAGTTTTACTTTGAGAAATTGGAATGTCGAGATCTTCCATAGCTTCAGGCCTTAGTTGCTCAGAGTTGTCCGTAACCGGGGACACGGCTAAGTACTTAGAATTTGATCTTCTGCAGAAGTTGTACACTTTACCCACATGACACAATCTCGTCTTGAAGCCACCAGCGGCCGCTGGATAAGTACACACCAAATGGAGTACCGGCAGATCGAGAATGTGACAAAGTCTTTCCATAGAAGTCCTCCCAATACATGATGCTAGCTTGTCTACCAGGCACCAATGTAAGGATATATTTCCAATACACGAATCCAGTTAACCTGAGTAGGTGCCAATGCAAGGGTCTTCCACTATGTAGTTGACTAATCCAGAGCCCATTTAGCATGTGGCTGTACACGGAAGCCACTGTACGAGAAACATGTTTAATCTCCAAGTCCCTGGGTGGTTTTCTTCTAGTGCACATACAAAAGAAAGCCATATAAACATGGTTCCCTTTGTTGCCAGCTTGTCCAAAATTGAGTATCCTCATTCCACCCAGGTGGTTCATTGAGTACTTGTTTTATTATATAAAACATATATTTTTCCAACACTTCATATAATCATATCATGTGTTCCATCCCAAGTCTATAGAAGGGCTAAGCATACTACAACTATGATGTTTTCACTAAGAAAGGTATAAAGGGTTTCCTAATAGGACATAGCATAGCATAGTAATATAGTAGCCCTATCATGCATACTACAAAAATACCACCAAGTGTAGTGAAAATAGTAGGACATGGATGATAGTGTCACTTGCCTTTTTAGTAGAGAATATTGGTTCACTCCTTGATCTTGCAAATATCAAACTCTTCAAATTTCACTATAATTCAATCAAGCAAGCACATATTCAAACTAACATTCAAACAATTCACCACATAAAACAATAAAAACAAGGCAATGCATGCAAGCATGCAAAAGATTGTTTTTTTTGGAAAAGTGGTTTCTAATAGGATATACATTTTAAAACACCTATTGGTCATTTACAAAAGTGGTAAAATCATTTAAATTCAAGTTAGTGAAAATGGCCATTTAAATCATTTTGTTTTGCTATAAGTGATTTAAATCAAAGTAACATTTTGTAGTTTTAGCCAAATATATTCTTTAAACACCAATGCTAGTGTTTATGGTTAAAGGGTTTAATATTAATCCATTTGCAAAAGGTTTCAACTAAATTCCATTTTTAAATCAAACAATATTTTTATTTGCTAGAAATGCCTTTAACAAAGTAATAATTTACTAAGGTTCATCAAATATATTTTTAAAATCCTTAAACTTGGTGTTCAGGGTCAGAGAGTTTAAATCAAATTATTTTCCAAAGGTTTTACCCAAAAAACATTTTTAAAACATATTGAACATTTTTATTTGACCAGAAATGCTTTTATTCAAAGATTTATTCCCTAGTATCACCAAATATTCTTTTAAATCTACAAGTTGGTTCTTAGGTTCAGTAGGTTCAAAAAATCCATTTACAAAAGATTTTATCCTAAAAATATTTTTAGAATAAATTTCATACTCCAAATATGCCTACACATGTTTCTACAAAAACAACCAATATTACAGAAGCAAAACACTAAACAAAAGGCATGGTTGGAAAGGTTTTATTTTCCGGATTCCAATGATATAAAATTTAGACGTGTGGATTAAAAGTTATGAATTTTTCAAATCTAAACATCTAATAGATCTAATTCTGTTGTTTAACTCCTGAGTCTGGCCACGTGTCTTAACCTCATTGGGTGATACCGCTTCGCTGGGATCGACTGATGCGGTGCGTTAGCTCTAAATTAAATCGTACGGTGCAGATCATTTCATAACCCTTCGTTAAGTGAGTCTATCGTGTCGCTTGGATCTAAATCCAATGGCTCACAGCAGCCCGACCAGGAACTGGCGGCGCTGGCGCGACGGCGAGCGGCGGAGCACTCTGGCTACGGCGGATTCGGTGAAGCAGGAAGCAAGGGGACAAGAGAAATGGTCACCGTGCTTGCAGTGGTGTGGCGAAGCTCAAGGTGGTCGCAGCTGTCCAAGGGGCGCACGGGAATGGCGGTGATTGCTCGTCGGAGTTCGTGGTGGCGTTGGGAACGCTCAGGTGTGGTTGTTACCGATGCTACAAGGCACAAAAAGGCGAGGCAGAGGGTTCGTTAGTCGCGGGCGAGTGTGGCGATCATGGGAGCATCATCGAGAGGGAGAGGGGTGGACGGAACTTACGGGGAGGGGTCGTCGGAGAAGTGGCAGACGACGGCGGCGTTCGGAGGTTGTCCTTGCCGATGCTCTAGGGCACACGCGGTCAGGCTGAAGCTACTGGCAGATGCGACTGGTGTTGACGAACAGACCCGTGGAGGCTAGGAGGCAGGAGGGGGCCTAGGTTGGCCGAAATCAGCCGGAGTAGCTCGTCGGGGATACTGGGTTCAAGCTCGCGATTGTGGCATCCTGGTGGCAGAGAGGAAATGGCGTTTAGGGGGAAACGAGGAGGAAGGCGAGGCGATTATGTACGCGTGATTGCTGGCGAGTTTAACGTTGTCATTTACACGAATTTATCGCCAGAAATTAATGACTGAGAACGGAGCGATGAATGGGGGAGCTGGTCGCAGGGTTGAAGACAATGTGCTGGCGGTGGGTCACGCCGTCAGCGAGGTGGAGGGTGTGCTTGTGGGGTCGCAGCGTCAATGACTGAGTGGGTGAGCACTGCGGTGTGAATCGTTTTTCCGCGAGGAGAGCCGGGTAGCCTGCTAGTTGGGCTGGACTGGGCCTTGCTTCTAGGCTAGGTCTGTTTCCCCTTTTTTTATTCTGAATCTTTTTGTTTTTCTGTTTTGATTTTCTGTTTTCAAATTCAACATTCATTTGAATTCAGATTTACTTTTCAAACCCTTTTCAAAATTTTAGTAAGTTTTATTCTGTTTATTAATGTATTTAACTTTCCATTTTTAGAATATTTCAAACATTCCTTTTATGGTTTATTATATATTTGAAATGGACACTTTGTCATTATTTAATTAGGATTTTAAATATATTTTCAAACTTCTATTTGAATTCCATTTTTTTACCAAACCTTTTTCAGTAGGTTTTTATTTATTCTTTAGTGCAAATAATTCACTTTGAATTATTATTCAAAATACCTTAATGTGATTTAATGTTCATTTAAATTGGGAATCGTCTTTATTTAAATGAAATTGGATATTAATAAATCCTTATGCTTTTATTTAAATAATCCTTTACTCTTTTTATTAATCAATAATCTTTCATATCACTTGTTTGACCAAGATTTAATTTGACTTTTAAATATTCCTTATTCATTTATTTCTTCCTTTGCCTTATAAAATCCATATCTTTTTATTTAAAGATCCAAAATTGGTGATTCCAATTTGTATAATTTTATTTAATATTTGTTTATCCTTTTAAATCTCTTTAGGATTTATTTGCTCAAGATTTGGCATGGATCCTAGATAGGGCTTTATTATCGTTGGAAATTAATTCCTTTTATCTTAATAAATTCATAAGTTTTTATCTATGACTCCAAATTGAGTGAAACCAATTTCTATGGTTTTATAATATTCTTATTTATCATTCTTGATGAATGCATTACACTTGATTGAAATTTTATTTGATTCCCTTTTCAATCAAAGTTTTTTCAAGATGGGTTTGATGTTTTCATTTAGAAACAAAAAGTTTCTTTTCACCCTAAATTTCAACCATTATTTATTTTGTTTGTTTATTTTTCACATTACAAAATTTGGAAAATTTGGGGATGTGACATTTTCAATCCCACAAAAAGGTTCTTTCTCAACAATGTCCAAATAGGATAAATCAAGAGAGAAATCATAATCTTTATCTTTAATATCTATGGGAGAGGTGGCAAACTTAGGATCATAGGATGGATTAGGAATAATGGTGCGTCTAGCAAGGAGACTCTTAATAGCACTAGTATCATGTGTGTTTCGGCAATCTTCAACGAATTCATCAGTGAACTCAATGTAACCATCATTAATATCATAACTCTCTCTAGACTCAGGTGAGCTAACAGGTGTAACAGTGTCCTCACTAGGATTTTAGGTATTTCCTAGACTAGCTATAGTAGCATCTAGGAAAGGACCTAATGAACCACTCGCATCAATCACAGTAGAAGTAACATCATGTGTATCAAAAGCAGTTTCAGACTCATCAGTAGTAGAAGTGTGTGTAGCATGAGTATGTGGTGGTGGTGTAACAAGCTTACTTATAATAGACGGTGAATCAAGAGCAGCAGAGGTGTTTAGGACTGTACCTCTTCTTGTAGTGGATGGTAAAATAGGGAACTTTCCATCACGAGTCTTCCCCATGATGAAAGGAGTAGCAGTGAACAATAATAGATCCAAGTGAACTTACAAATAAAGCTATCTCCCCGGCAACGGCGCCAGAAAATAGTCTTGATGACCCACAAGTGTAGGGGATCACAATAGTCTTCGCGGGTAGTATTACCCAATTTATTGATTCGACACAAGGGGAGCCAAAGAATACTTGCAAGCCTTAACAACTGAGTTGTCAGTTCAGCTACACCTAGAAATAGTTCTTGCTCATAGAAGTTTATCAGTAGCAATAGTTTGGTAGTAGCAACAACAACAGTGAAACAAGAGCAATAGTAATAGTAACAGTAAACAGTGAGATTCGAGTGCGGTAGGCATAGGGATGGATGGACAGGCGTTGCATGAACGAGTCTAAACATGTAACTTCAAGATCTAGGGCATTGAAGATAAATAATAACAAGCATCCAAGTACTACACAATCCTAGGCATGTGCTCCATATATAGTCATACGTGCTCGCAGTGAGAACTTGCACAACATCTTCTGTCCAGACCGCCCGTGGCAGCGGGGCCTCTAGGGAACTACTTGCAATTAAGGTGCTCCTTTTAATAGAGCACCGGAGCAAAGCATTAACACTCCCTGAACACATGTGATCCTCACACCACAGCCATCCCCTCCAGTTGTCCCAATTATTGTCACTTTGGGGCCTTTAGATCCGGACAATGATATGTGTACACAACATGCAGATAAGATCACAAACAATACTGTCATAATGATTCAATAATAAGCTCAGATCTGAGATCATGGCACTCGGGCCCTAGTGACAAGCATTAAGCACAACAAGTTGCAACAAAGTCAAATAACACTAATAGAGATACTAGGCACTATGCCCTAACAGATCTTATTCGATTACATGATAGAACTCATCCAATACCTACCATCCCCAAGCCTACAGCGGGGGATTACTCACTCATGGATGAGTGAAACATTGATGGTTGATGGAGATGCGTTGGTGATGACGATGGCGATGATCGTCTCCAAATTCCCCGTCCCGGCAGGGTGCCAGAACGGAGTTTCTGGATCTGAACCTTGGTTTCTTGTGGCGACGGCGCAGCGGAACTCTTTCTGTAAAATTATCGAACTCCCTTCGGTTTTTAGGTCGAAAGGCAACTTATAGGTGAAGAGGGAGGCCGAGGGGGTGCCTGGGGCGGCTGCACCCCCCTAGGCACGACCAGTGGTGGGCCCGCGCCTGGAAGGGGTGTGCCCCCCATGCCCCTTCTCCTTCTCGTCTTCTGGCTCTGTGGATCTTCTGGAGAAAGTAGATACGTCCAAAACATATCTACTTTTCCGAACACTTTTGTTATTGTTTCTCCTCTAAACTTATGTGATTTGGATACAACTAACACGGACTGATGCTATTTTCAGCAGAATTACCTTGGTGTCTAGTTTTTGTGCAGAAAATCAACTTTTAGGAAAAATCCTGGAAAATATCGCAAAACTCCTATTTTACCAGAAGACTCACGGAGCCAGAAGATGGGACAGAGAAGGGCCACGAGGGGCCCACACCCCCTGGTCGCGCAGGCCAGGCCATGCCGCGCCTGGGGGATGTGTGGCCACCTCGGGCACCCCCTCGGTCTCCCCCTTCGCCTAAGCCCTCTGACCTAAAAACAGATGGGGGTTTGACATTTTTCCAGATAGAGTTCCGCTGCGCCGCCACCACCCGAAATCGCGATTCGAAACCAGAAACTCCGTTCTGGCACCCTGCCGCGACGGGGTTTTGGAGGAGATCATCGCCATCATCATCGACGCCTCTCCATCAACCATCCATGTTTCCCCCATCCATGAGTGAGTAATCCCTCTCAGTAGGCTATGGGGATGGTAGGGATTGGATGAGATCTATCATGTAATCGAATAAGATTGTTAGGGCATGGTGCCTAGTATCTTTGTTAGTGCTTTTTGACATTGTTGCAACTTGTTATGCTTAATGCTTGTCACTAGGGTCCGAGCGCCATGATCTCAGATCTGAACATGTTATTGATTCATGATGATAGCATTGTTTGTGATCTTATTTGTAAGTTGTTTACACATATTATTATCCGGAACCAAAGGCCCCGAAGTGACAGAAATTGGGATAACCGGAGGGAATGCCTGTGATATGAGGATCATGTGTGTTCACAGAGTGTTAATGCTTTGCTCCGGTACTCTATTAAAAGGAGTAGCTTAATTGGCAGAACAAAAGATGTTGTGCAAGTTCTCATTGCGAGCACGTATGACTATATATGGAATTCATGCCTATGATTTTTTAGTACTTGTATGATTTACCTTATTTATCTGCAAATGCCCTAGATCTGCTGTAGACAACAAATGGCTAAGAAACACTCACAGTAAGTACGAAAGGCACAACAACTGGCAACCTTGAGGAACACTCGTTGTAGCCATAAAAATATTGAATATAGCAACCTGGCATCCTTGGAGAATACTGGAATCATGCATTCATATGCCTGAAGCATTACATGGCATTTTGAAGTTCTATTTACTATATCAACGCCCATCTAAGAGAAACATTCACTAAATTACTTGAGGCCCAACAAACTAGGCATGCTTGGAGAATATATATGTTGTAGCCTAGCCAACATCATGATGAATCTAAGGAACTTATCACTTGCTGAAGGCAAGACTCAAAAGTTGTTCCTGAAGGTTCATCGGCTGCATCAAGGCCATCGCTGAAATACGTCACTCAATATGGTACTTAAGATGCACATTGAAGTATTCCTAACATCTTGAGACACTATCCACTTGATACAAGCACTCAAACTGGTGTTCCTAAATACCATCAAATATAACAACGAAAGTCCAAATAAAACATCTATCGAGGAACTCACAAGCACCCTATCCTCTTAATTCAAGCAACCAAACTGGTCCTTGTGAGGTCCATCAGCTGCAGCCTCAATATGGTTGATATTAATGCTTGAAGAAATCAGGGAACTAGAAACTCTACCGATGATGGCATGGCACCATTGAAGACGATGTAATTCTAGTGATGCCACAAGATCAAGTAGACTAGAGCCACTCTAGTCCATAGGTCATGCTCGCGACCTTTTCCGGCGCAATGGTCTTGGAGCCTCCATTGATTGTGTACAAACAAAATACGAGTCCAAAGGTAGGGTAAAAAAGGGTTTAGCTAATGGAGAAATTGACTCTTTCGAAAACCAGTAACGCGTAAACCATGTCAAACCAAGACCGATCAATATCCGAACGGAACGGAATCAAACTTCTCCTAGAAAAGTTTCTCGTGCGAAATTCAAAAAATGAGTAATTCAAAGGAAAAAATCATTTGAGGCATGAGCCGGACTGAAGAGACTGATTTCTTTCTCTAGGACCATTTTATTGATTGCAAAGAGAATCCTGCAAACTTCATGTCTTGTTCCACCATATAGTGCATTTTGTCCCACCAGCCAAGGAAACTCGCCCACGTTTCATGGGAGAGGACACATCCCATCAGTAGATGATCGATAGTCTTGCCGTATTAGTGACAAAAGGGCCATGTCGCCGGATGTTGCAGTCCACGACGAGTAATCTTGTTGACAGTCTAACATCTGTTTCTGACCGCCAATCAAAGAGAGACTTTGGAGCTGGCGGGAGCGTGGGAGTGCCAAATCTACAAAGATCCAGCCATCGATGTCAAACATGGCCTTATAGCAGGATTGAGCAGGATAGGAGTTGATTGGATCCCAATTTCACTTGAAGACGTCGTATGTCCCTCAGTCAGTGTGACCTCCTCAGGACGATCAAGCACTTCAAGGAGTTCCCTGATGGCTATCGTGGTCGGATTAGGGGGAGATATCATGCAACCAACCATCGGCCAAACCCTCTCGCACTAGGCGTGTGTTTATTTCTCTCCTTGGGACCGCCGCAAAGAGATTTGGGGTGGCATCACAGATTCTTCCACGTGGAAGCCATATATATGTGTCCATAAGAAAGTGGTGTCTCCATCACCAAGAACCGAGACAGTTTCTGCGCCAAAGACTTGATTCGCTACCTTTGAAACCTGGATGCCGATGTCTTTCCACGGCTTGGCATCATCCACTCGTTTTAGACATAGCCACCTAGCCCTCACAGCTAGGTTCATGATGCACAAGTTGGGGATACCAAGGCCTGCCAACTCCTTGGGCATGCACACTCTATCCCACGCCACAAGGCAATATCCACCATGCACGTCCTTTCTCCCCTTCTCCATATAAACCCATGTATGATCTTCTAGATGGCAATGATGGTCTCTATGAAAATGTCGGGACATCAAGGCGAAGATGGGACACTCACCTCTCCTCTCCCCTCTCTCCTGTGAACAGTACACCGAAAGGAGCCCGGTAGTTCCGGGCCGATCCCGAGCTCCTCCGGCCGCGATGCCGTCCGGAGGTGGCGGAGGAGAGGCTCCGGTGTAGTTTAGGGTTAGGTTGTAGGGTGTTTGCGGCGGCTTCATCGCTTGTTTGGGCGCTTCTGCCCGGAGTTGTCTCCAGATTGCCGGCCAGATCTGGAGCGGGCCGGGGTGGATCTTTCTCCTTCCAGAGCTCCGGTGGTCGGAGTCTATTGAGGTGAGTGGATCCTTCGTCGGCGACTCTAAATAAATCCTAGGACCTGGCATCGGATTTGGGAGTTGAGGCTGCGGCCCTTTCTTGGCCTGCCGTGGTGGCGGGGGAGGAAGTTGCGGTGGTGATGATTGACGCGGTTGCTTCTTCTTCCCGGCCGGCCGTGGAGGCGAGGGGGATCTGCAGCGCTGCGTCGTCGTCTTCTTCTTCTTTGTTTGGATGCTGGGGCGGTACTTGTCACGGCGGTGTTTCCCCTCCTTCCTATTCAATCCGCCATGGTGGTGGCTGTGTTGGTGGAAGGTTTGGGTGCCTGCGGCGGCGGTTCGTTCTTGGAGCTTCTCTCCGGCGTCTTCTGGCGGCAGTTGTTCCGTCAGCACGTCGGACCCAATGGCAGTAGGGCTGCCGCTCCTCTGCTGCTCATCACCGTGCGTTGTCCCCGGTGGATTGCTGGATCTCGCCGGAGTTCGCCGTCGATCTGGAGGTGGAAGAGGATGAGGGACTTGATTGCTTTTTCAAGTTTTCTCCAAGGTCCTCGATGCTTATTTCTGGTCCTCAATGTAATTTTTCTTTTATTGGGCTTTTTTGTTCTCCAGTGTATCAAAGCAGCAATATATTCGGGTGCTTTCGCACCCGTTCACCGTTCAAAAAAAAATCAAGGCGAAGATGGAGATGGCCGAGAGCGTCAATTTAACAAGCTCTAGACGATCACCTTAATTGAGCATTGAAGCTCTCCACGATGTGAATTGATTGGCCACCCTATCCACCAAGTATTGGAGTTGTGCGCTGTTGGTTTCTGCAAGGCAAGCGCCAACCCAAGATAACAGAAGCGGGAACGCGAGATAGGGCATTCCACGATCTTGTTAAAATTGCAATCACGACTTTCAAAAATCAAACTAGAGTAATTTTTTTTAGGGAATCCAAAAACCAAACTAGAAACAAGGACCGCAAAAAAAATTGGAAACATGGGTTCCGAATATACCCTTCCAGTTCCACTCACGAAGACTCGAGGGACCATGTAGCTCAGCTTGCACAAGGCTGGCCGTGTGGGGAAGTAACGAACTATGAGTCGGCCGTATCCCACGAGCACTGAAGCAGTTCCAGTGACTAGTGTGCACGGCCGGTACAATCCAGCTCCACTCAGCACGTGCTGCGGCCACGCCGGCGGGGCCCTTCCCGGGGATCTACAAAGGGAGAGCCACACGCCACCACGACTGGCCCACACGAGGTAGAGACAGAACGCCCAACATACCATGAACCAAGTCCACGATATTTTTCAAAGCAAAGAGAAGTCCACGGCATTCCCTTCGCCTGTACAAATCGGCAGCGCTCACGAACGAACCCGCCCCCCAAATCCCCAATCCCTGGCCACCGAACACGTCACTGTACGCTCTCCGATTGCTCCAGCAAAAGAGAGATCTCACCATCTAACTCGGTTCTACGTCCGATTCGGGTTCTCCCCCGCCATGGGGTTTGACAAGGAGGCGAGCTCCTCCTCCTCCGGGCTCGACGCGGCGGCGCTGCTGCCGCAGCACGGCGGAGCCCGCAAAGCTCACCTGTCGTCGCAGCCCAAGACCTTCGCCAACGTCTTCATCGCGGTGGTCGGGTCGGGCGTGCTGGGCCTCCCCTACACCTTCTCCCGCACGGGCTGGGCGGCGGGCACCATCCTGCTCCTCGCCGTCGCCGCGCTCACCTTCTACTGCATGATGCTGCTCGTCGCCTGCCGCCGCCGCCTCGCCGACGAGCACCCCAAGATCGCCTCCTTCGGGGACCTGGGCGCCGCCATCTATGGCAACGCGGGCCGCCACACCGTCGACGCCATGCTCGTGCTCAGCCAGGCCAGCTTCTGCGTCGGCTACCTCATCTTCATCGCCAACACCATGGCGCACCTCTACCCCGGCATCGGGGGCTCTGACTCGTCCCTGCTCCTCACGGCCAAGGCGCTCTTCATCTGGGCCATGCTGCCGTTCCAGCTGGGGCTCAACTCCATCAAGACGCTCACGCTCCTGGCCCCGCTCAGCATCTTCGCCGACGTCGTGGATCTCGGCGCCATGGGCGTCGTCCTCGGCCAGGACGTCTCCACGTGGCTCACCGAGAGGCCACCCGTGTTCGCCTTCGGGGGTCCCGCCGAGATCCTCTACGGCCTCGGTGTCGCCGTCTACGCCTTCGAGGGCATCGGCATGGTGCTGCCGCTGGAGGCGGAGGCCGCGGACAAGCGCAAGTTCGGCGGCACGCTGGGGCTGTCCATGTTGTTCATCGCCGTCATGTACGGCCTCTTCGGCGCCATGGGGTACCTGGCCTTCGGCGCGTCCACGCGGGACATCATCACCACCAACCTCGGCGCCGGGTGGCTGTCCGTCACCGTGCAGCTCGGCCTCTGCATCAACCTCTTCTTCACCATGCCCGTGATGATGAACCCCGTCTACGAGGTCGCCGAGCGGCTGCTCTACGGCAAGCGCTACGCGTGGTGGCTCCGGTGGATCCTCGTCGTCTTCGTGGGGCTCATGGCGATGCTCGTGCCCAACTTCGCCGACTTCCTCTCGCTCGTCGGGAGCAGCGTCTGCGTCATGCTCGGGTTCGTGCTGCCGGCCGCGTTCCACCTCAAGGTGCTGGGCGCCGATATCGGGTGGCCTGGGCTTGTCGGCGACGTGGCTATCATCGGTGTCGGGCTCGCGCTCTCCTTGTCAGGGACATGGACGTCGCTCGCGCAAATGTTCTCCGGTTCTCCCAGCGCGTAAACATCCACAAGGACATTGGGAATGCTCGCTCGAGTGTACACTGAATGAAGCGAGGCAGACACGCGGCCGGCCATTCAGCTACAGTGTTGAGTTTGGCATTGCATATTTGACATGGCAATGTATAGTTGCATTTGGAGTTACTTGCATCTGCTTGTAAACAGCGGCAAATGTCAATCCACTAGCAAATATGTACCGTGGATGTTTAAGCGATCATGGATCGGCGTCTTGTACGATAGTATTTATGTCACTGCGCAAGATATTCTTTTGATTAAATTGGTCAGGGTATATGTTCGAGTGAATTTGCCTAATCCTGAAAGGCTGTATTGCAAAAAACAACAACATGTACTCTGAATCTTTGTAAGATTTTGATTTTAACTGTACTTGGGTGTGGTATGTGAAGTTGGATCTGGTGCCGATGGAGGTAAAATGATACTACAGGCGCCTAGTGCGGGGAAGGGCAGCTGGCCGCCCTGCAATTGCTCTGTTTTCTGAATTGGGCCACCAATTCAGACTTGAACGGACACTGATTCACTTCACTGAAGAAGAAGAAAGGCTAAAGGCTAACGGCTCAATTGCTCCAGCCGTTCAATTTCTTCCCTGATTATTTGGCGGCAACATCTCTACCGCGGAAGCAAAACTGAAATAACAAAATCTGATATCTTTTAGAGATTTGAAAATGTAATACTTGGATTCACGATTTTCTCATTTTGTGTAGCTTAAAATACATACTGATTGATAGGTTACAAGTTTGTGTCATACATCACAACCTACATTCTAATTTGTTTTCAGGATATTTTGAAACCTGTAAATATTCTACTCCCTCCGTCCCAAAATAGATGTCTTAGATATATCAAAATTTGGATGAACCTATATACTAAATAGTATCTAGATTCATTCAAATTTTGACAAATCTGATACATCTATTTTGGGATGAAGGAAGTAATTTGTTTTAGTTCTCCCTAATTATGTTTCTTTCTTTTTGCGTTTTCTGGTCGTGCTGGTGGGTTAATTTCAGGCCCTAGCCTGATCTGCAAGGTTTTGGTCGTAGTCGTTTCGTACTTAGGTGTTTAATCATGTTTTTTCGTGTTTCCAGTCTCAGTCCGTGTGTACTCTGGTCTTTCTAGCCTATATTTTCTTCTTAATATATTACATGCAGTTCTTCTGTATGGTTGAAAAAAAAATATGATATTTTTTTAAAGGATTATTGGTGTCCATGTGCACTAAATCTCCGCTCGTTTGGAATGCCAAGCCAAAAGTAATGCCATATATCATACGATAATGAATACTCCCTCCGTTTTAAAATATAAGATGTTTTAGGTTTGTGAAAAAAATAAATCTAGACTTGTTTTAGTATATAGGTTCACTCAATTTTGGGATGAATCTACACACTAAAAAAAGTTTAGATTCATCTTCTTCACAAACCTAAAACACCTTATATTTTGAAATAGAGGGAGTACTTAGCTAGGTTGTGGGCTTGAAAGTTAGAAGCTATAACCTCATGGACCAAAGTACATTCCTAGAAATTCATGGCCAATGCAGATTGTTGAATTGTATAAGTGGATTGCACTAGTTCTTTCCATCAGTTCGGACTTTTGGTTGCGTTGGCTAGTGCATGAAGCTTGACATGGTATCAGAGCCTAAGGTCAAGAGTTCGAGTCCTGGCTTCCGCAATTTATCCTAAAATTTATGTTGACCCCTCTGTGTCCACGTATAGGCCTCTTGAGTCATACTTGAGTTTCGCGCGCCGTCGCTCTTTTCCGGTTGCACGTGTTGACTTCTTCCCGTCACACGTGAGAGGAGGTGTTAAAGTGTATAAGTGGATTGCACTAGTCCTTTCATCAGTTCGGACTTTTGGTTGCGTTGATTAGTGCATGAAGCTTGACACAGATATCTCCGATGTAATCGAACCGTACTTCCACAAAGTTTCTTTGTTTATTTCTATCCACTAGTGCCTTGCAATGAAGCCACATGGATCTTACCATGCCAAAGCCTCCCTAAGATTGCATGATCTGAAATACCAGCAAAAACCACTACTGAAGAAATTAGATAACCTCCATTGTTGTCTGCATATTACTCCCGCTGGCGGCGGGCCCAGGATTTTGAAAAAGTGTATTCAAAAAAATTCAGAGGATAGTAAATTTCTTTTACCGTCTACTAATTTTTTTTGACGGTCCAAAGGATTATAGTTCTAACTATATAATATGCAAGTTATAGCATAAACTAGCATAATCACCATAGGGCCATAGAGCAGATTATAACTTGAAAATGGAGAACTTGGAGGGGGTAGATTCGAATTGAACTTGCTCCGAATTTGTACGTACCTCAACGACTGGAAATTGGAGAAGGGAAGGTCGGATCTGCTATCAACCGAGCGGCAGTGCGCCACACGCGCGCCTTACGGCGGTCCGACGCCCGCGCGGAGGGAGAGAGAGGAAGAGCAGCGGCCATCGGCCAGATCGGTTCTAGGATTCAATTTTGCGGGGTCGTGTCAGAGAATTGGGGACGGGCGGCTGGTCGATTGATCAGAAATTTCAGGAACTGAGCGACGCGAAAAAACCACAGTCAAGGTGCACAGTTTCAGCGGAGTTAGTTGGGCTAAATTAGCTAATTGGGCCACTTTCAGAATGTAGGAAGGAGCTCCAGAAAAGGAACGAGAGGCTTTTGCGCTGAACACACACCTCTTTTCGTATTTTCACATATGTATACGTAATACATATTGTATAAACCTAGTTTTTGTCCATTTTTTCTGGGTATTCAACTGAATACCTTTGAATTAAAGTTGGCCCGCCCCTGGCCTCTGTCTCCATTTCTGGATATTGCGGCATCCACGTTAAACTTAGCCGATCTCAAAGGAGACGGCAGCCAAAATTCCCATAATATGACTGAGACTCTTGGCCGACCACTCGTGTAAATTGATCATGCGGTAGAGTGTCAAGCATCTCGAACAACCAGTGTCACGCGTTTGTTTTGATTTTAGAAGGTACACATAACAGTATCTAGTGAAGTCATCAATTAAAGTCATCAAGTATTTATCTTCATCTTTTATCAATGCGTCATTAATCTCACAAAGATCTGAATATATAAGCTCTAGTGGTGTCAAGTCTCTTACCTCCGCAGTTGTATGAGACTTATGAGGTTGTTTAGCTTCCACACACACTTGACACTTGGAGTTCATGACAACGGTAAGTTTCGATATTAAATTCATACTGGCCAGCCGCATCATGCATCGATAACCCGTAAGTGTTTTTAGGGCAGGGCTATCATTGTAATTTTATGAGAAATATTCTTCTAGTTTATATCGTCCCTTGAAAGTTCCGCTCTCTCGTAACTACATTGTCACGGCACGCAACTATGTTTCTTACCCAAACTGTGTTTCTAATCTATAGGTTGTTGGATGAAGTGGTGATTAGAGAAAGGTGTTTGTGAACTACTCCCTTCGTTTCAAAATATAAGATGTTTTAGTTTTTGTAAGTCTAATACATCTAGACATCTTTTAGTGTACTCCCTCCGTTTCAAAATATAAGATGTTTTAGTTTAGTGTACTCCCTCCTTTTAGTGTGAGATATTATATTTTGAAACGGATGGAGTACTAAATTAAAGCAACGAGTGAAGTCTAATATGAGGAACATGTGAGAGAAAATTAATGTATATTTCCCAAGGAATGTGGTGTGTATAGGTGCGCTTGTCAAGCTTTATGGTGTAGATTACCTTATATGCGTGGTGGTCCCACACATACCATTGTCTTCCAACCTGTCGGTCGCACAAGACAACTCAATTGTCCTACCTCCCATAAAAAAGATTAATTTTGTTATCGTGGCGATGGAAGATATCTAAGATCATAAATATCGGATCAAAAATATTAAGTTTTATGGACATTCATTTCTCCTACATATATGTGTCTCAAGAGATATCGGCTGTGTCACTCGGTGTCTAGGAGGTTAAATGATTCACACAAAATACCTATCTATTTCATGTGTTGTCTGGGGAGTTGGATGCCTCTAACTACACCGATGGATTGGCGCATTCCAATCACTAAGATAATAAGATGAGTAGAGCCACACAGAGAATAAGTACATGCATATAACTAGATCATAACACTAACCACAAATACTCAAGAAATCATAACAATAAAAGGGAGGGTTCAATCCATGTTACAACCCGTCATAGAGACTATAACATCCCAAAACTTTAATCCAAGTTAATCAAGATCCAAATCATCAAAATTAGGGTTAACAAAAACTTTCCCATCTCAAAATATGAAAGCATTCATGTGTATGTGTATTTAAATTAGGAGTTCATTTGAATTGCCATGGTTCTGTGATTCATTGCTTGTAAAATGATTCTTAGGTGAAATAAACATCATCTAAATCATTCCCAAACTTTTTCCAAAGAAAAATAACTCAAAATAAATAAATAAAGTAAATGGTCATTTTTGCCAAATTAACTATCATGCCTACTTTGGCTATTCCTAGCACTCAAAACTTAACAGAAACAATTGTTATCGGGGGGTTGACCTCGGGTAGGTCAGAGACGGGGAAAGACAGAGGTACAATCCCCGTCTAGTTTCCGAGTTACGGTCTAGGTTGGCCGAATCATGAATATGTCGGCCGAGGTATGGAGGCGAGAAGCCCGTGTATGAGTATCAAGCAGTTACCCGGCCGAGTTACTGCGAGGGTCGGCCGGGTTAGTCCGAATGATCTCGATGCAGGTAAAGGACAAGCCGAGTTACGCAAGGTAAGGTAAGGCCGAGTGATACGAAGCTTGCAGGAGAAGGAGAAACCCAAGGTCAAACTATAGCTGCAGGCTAGAAGGAATCAGAGCGGAGCCAAGCATAAGAGACAAAGATGCAGAGCGTCAGAGGGGCAGAAGGAGGTCACGGAGGTGACAGTCCTGGAGCCCGAGGCACGCAGGAGGGGTCCTTAGGAGCCTTGCCGTCGTTAGAAGGGCGACAGGGAAAGGAGGCCGCCGAACTACTATTTTGGGACAAGCATATTCCTCGAATATGCTTGCCTCGTCAGCCCTAAGGGCACCCAAGGCACTCCTTTATAAGGGGAGGCTTGGACCCTGAGGAGGGCATCGACTCTTTTCGGTACCGTTAGGCTGGTGAGATTCATCTGGTCTCCTTGTATACAGCTCGAGGAGCACTTGTAACCCAAAAGAAGAGAAATAAAGATCTTAGCCTTAACCACTTGAGTGTAGAATCAGTTGCATCTTCCCTCCCCAGATCCCACTAGCATCCATTGGCCCCATACTTTAGCCTACCCATGGCATCTGCCGTGCCACCACCACGACAGTTGGGGCCCACCGTGGGGCCAGCAGCGGTGCTAGCTGGAGTTATGATCCGGAGTTCATCAGCACGGGCGAGCGCGTTGTTTCTGGCTTGGTCCAGAGATTTGATCTCTGCGACTATGTCAGTGACAATGCAGGGAGCTTCAAGGGGAAAGTTCCCCCACGCAATGGTGTCTTCATCAGCCTGGGCGAGCACAAGGTTTACGTCGGCGTCGACATCACCGACGTTTATCCTCACCAAGTTGTTGTTGCAGGGGAGCCACCTCTTAACGCAGCAAGCCGCCTGTCCAGAGAGTGTCTTGCAGGCAGCGTCGAGGTGATGGTCGCTGCAGGAGCGCAGGCTGAAGCAGCAGTAGCCGGGCCAAGCAGAGAACCCGCCGCAGGCGCGCAAGGTGCGCCCAAGCAGACCGCACCTCAACTCACCGAGGTAATCCCACCAGTGACTCACCCGACCGAGCTGCAGGACACCACACCAAAGGCACCAAGAGTAAGGGGGCCACCTCTAGAAAGGCCAGAGAACATTCTTCAAGCAACAATAGAAAACTTGACTACACCTGTAGCGCCGATACTCGATCCGGCGAATGCTCAAGCAGAGTTAGAGGAAACCAGGCAAAAGGTGCTGGTAGAGGCAAAGAAAGTATCGGCCTTGCGGGAGTCCTTGAACAGGACCCTGAGAGAATATGCTAAAGCTAATAAGCTTGATGTCGCACCCGAGCGGGTGGACGAGTTAAGATTAAGAGGAAAGAACCTCATAGATGATATTAACAGAGAGCAAGAAGCTCACAGGGCTGTATCAGGTGATTTGGGTTTGCCGAGATACAGTACCCCGGCGAAGAACTTGAGAGCGGCAAACGCTGCAGCATTGGAATTAGAGGGGTTGACCGGGGAAGCCTGGCAGAAACAACAAGAAAGAGTGAATGAGCTGGTGCGCATCGCAAACCAGCAAAATGAGGAAATACTCAGAACAAACCCGGCAAGGCCAGGAGCCTCGCGGATGGTTCACTCGGCAGGAGCAGCACCTGCCTTGTCCGCGGCAGCAACTTCTTCCCCCGGAAACAATGCGCGAAGAGACAAAGCAGTAACCTCAGGAAAGAGGAACAAGCAAATTGTTCCATATGATCCGGCGATGGCTGGAAAGGCGAATGAGAACGGAGGCAATGCAAGTCGAGGTAACAGTGGGGAGAGGAACCACCGCCGTGTGGAGAAAGACGGCGGAAGCCGAGGTAATGGAGATCTCGGCAGAAGAGAGCCCGCAAGGGGAAATCAAGAGAACAATACCCCGGCTGAAGTAAGGAGAGAGCAGCCGTTCAACCCACAACCAAGGCATGAACCCCGGCAGGAAAGAGAAGCGAGGCCAGCCCGCCATAATCAAGTAAATGAAAGGTACAATGATGGTTATTCCGAGATGGAATATGCGATCCGTGGTGGAAATAACCATCATGGAATGCAAGACAGAATTCTATACAGAGATTTGCCATCAAATGATGCAAGAGTGAAGCTGGACCGACTATACCGGTCCGAGTTGTTGGAAGAACAAGGTCCACCGGGTCCGACTTGCTTTGGACCACGGATAATGGGTGAACCACCCGTGCCAAACTTTCAGCTAGCAAGAGGCACAAAAACATATAATGGGAGCACCAAGCCACAAGACTGGTTGATTGACTATGCCACCGCTGTGAAAATAGCGGGTGAGAACTTACGATGGGCAGTACGGTATGTACCACAAATGTTGGAAGGACCAGCTAGGGTATGGCTGAATAATCTACCAGCGGGCAGCATCAACTGTTGGTTAGATTTTGAAGAAATGTTCGTCAGCAACTTTACCAGCACATACAAGAGGCCAAACAGGCCGCAACAATTAGCCATGTGCAAACAGAGGCCGAATGAAACAGATAGAGAGTTTTTAACTCGGTGGTGCAACCTGAGAAACTCATGCGAAGGGGTTATAGAATCGCAAGCAATAGCTTGGTTCGCGCAAGGCTGCCGTTATGGCAGCGTGCTGTGGCAACGTCTGCAAAGAGATATGCCGACCACGCTGGCAGAAACTATCAGAATAGCAAACTCCTATGCACTAGGGGACCCAACACAACCAGAACTAATGTCGGCGGATCATCGCGAGCAACAGGATCATTATGCAAGAGATTTAGCCGGGTCATCCAGGCGCAATGATTTCAGAGGAAGAAGAAGAGAGGAAAGGCTGGATTATAGATATAATTCGGCCCAGGTGGCGGCAGTAGCACAAGATCAGCCGAATCATGGAGCAACTCAACGGCAGAAGAATGGACCTCAACAGTGGACATCAAGAAATGAGGGAAAAAGGCAATGGACCCCAGAGCAAAAGAAGCAATGGCAAGAGAGGCCGAAGTACACATTCGAATCCATGTTAGATCAGCCGTGCAAATTTCACACATCAAACCCATCCAGACCAGCCAATCATACGACCCGCCAATGTGCATGGATGAAAAATGCGATGGGGAGCCCCGCAGGAGTTCAGGCGCCCCATCAAGTGCAGCAGCAGCATCAGCCGCAATTAACTGGAGCAAATACACAGCAACTGATGCTACCGCCCCCTCCCCCGAGGTATGATAGCTCGGATCGGAGAGATGGAGTGCATCAAGTAATAAACCAGGTCCAGGATGGAAGGATGAATACGGCAAATACCGGACGTAATGATTATAGAGAACATCACCAATCTTATTGTGTGTTCACAACGGAACAGCAGGACAAGCAGAGTGTGCAGCGCCGACATATGGAAGTGAATGCAGTTATGCCGGCGGTACCAAGATACGTGCCATGGTCTGATCAGGAGGTGACCTGGAGCATGAAGGACCACCCCAGAATAATGCCAAGTCCAGGATCATATGCACTTGTGTTGGATCCGACATTTGTTGGACCAAGCATCAACGTGAAATTTTCAAAAGTACTCATTGACAATGGAAGCAGTATCAACATTATGTACAAAGATACCATGCATAAACTCGGAATATCGCAGAACATGCTGCAATCCACGAGGACCACTTTCCATGGGATAGTGCCAGGGCTTTCATGTGAGCCCATCGGTAAAGTCCGAGTGGACGTGTTATTCGGTACAAGAGATAACTGCAGAGCAGAAAATTTAGAATTTGAAGTGGTGGATCTGGAAAGTTGTTATCATGCTCTACTCGGACGGCCCGCGCTGGCCAAATTCATGAGCAGCTGTCATATAAATTATCTGAAGATGAAGCTACCCGGACCATAGGGGGTGATAACAGTTGCAGGGGATTACAAGAAGTCAATGGAGTGTGCTTCAGCCGGGTCTAATTTGGCCGAGTCATTGGTTATAGCAAGAGAAAAGAGAAGGATTCAAGAAGTAGCAGCCCTCGCTCAGTCGGCACAACTGAACATGCCGGCGCTGGCCAACCCTCATGGCAGTGTCTCTTTTCAGCCGACTAAAGAGACGAAGAAATTTCAGATTGATGAGCAATTCCCAGAGCGTACTGTTACCATTGGTGCAGGCCTGGATGCTAAATAGGAAGGCGAGCTCACCAACTTCCTCCGTGAGAATCGGGACATATTTGCATGGTCAACTCAAGATCTGCAAGGTGTTCCGAGGAAGTTGGCTGAGCACTCTTTGAACGTTAGGTCAGGAGCACGGCCGGTGAAGCAACCTCTCCGCCGCTTCGCCGAAGACAGGAGAAAAGTAATAGGAGATGAAATAGCTCGGCTCCTCGCAGCCGGGTTCATCATGGAGGTGCTATATCCGGATTGGTTATCAAATCCGGTGCTAGTAGAAAAGAAGAAAGATGACCCCAATGTAGCCATTGTATGGCGAATGTGTATCGATTACACCAACCTGAACAAGGCATGTCCGAAAGATCCTTTTCCATTGCCTAGAATAGACCAAGTCATTGACTCGACCGCTGGTTGTGAGCTATTATCGTTTGTAGACGCGTATTCTGGTTTCCACCAGATACCGTTAAATCCGGCCGATCAAATAAAGACTGCATTTATTACCCCGTACGGGGCTTATTGTTATCGCACAATGCCATTTGGCCTGCGAAATGCAGGAGCGACGTATCAGAGATGCATGCAAAAATGCCTGCATGATCAGATAGGAAAAAATGTACAAGTGTATGTGGATGACGTGGTCATCAAAACTAAAGAGAGCAAAACATTACTAGAAGATATACGGCAGACTTTTGCAAACTTGAGAAGGTTCCGAATGAAGCTTAATCCAGAGAAGTGCACATTTGGCGTGCCGGCAGGAAAATTACTAGGTTTCCTTGTATCCAGCCGAGGTATCGAGGCTAATCCAACAAAAATAAGAGCAGTGGAAAGAATGGAATTGCCAAAATGTTTGAATGACGTACAAAAATTCACGGGCTGCCTGGCCTCGCTTAGTCGATTTGTATGTCGGCTAGGAGAGAAGGCACTGCCGCTCTATCAGCTAATGAGGAAGTCGTATAAATTCATTTGGACTCCACAGGAGGACCTTGCATTTCGTGAGTTGAAAAAGATGTTAGTTACGGCACCCATTTTGGCTTCTCCATTATCAAAAGAGCCTATGTTACTCTATGTAGCGGCTACCAATAGAGTAGTTAGTACTGTAGTCGTAGTGGAACGACTTGAAGATGGTAAGTCGATTCAGAGGCCGGTCTATTATCTAAGTGAGGTGTTATCCACTTCAAAGCAGAATTACCCGCATTATCAGAAGATGGCTTATGGAGTATATATGTCGGCGAAAAAGCTTAAACATTACTTCGAAGAGCATCCCATCAAAGTAATCTGTGAAGCACCCATAGCCGACATATTGAGCAACAAAGACGCAAGTGGCCGAATAGCAAAATGGGCGATCGAGTTATCACCATACGCTCCACAGTTTGATAGAAGAGATGCAATCAAATCTCAGGCTGTCGCCGACTTTCTCGTGGACTGGGCCGAGGTACAGTATGAGCCACCATTGCCTGATCCAAATTACTGGACAATGCATTTCGATGGTTCCAAACTAAGGAATGGTTTGGGAGCAGGAATAGTGTTAACCTCGCCTAAAAAAGACCAATTGAAATATGTATTGCAAATACATTTTGCTGCGTCCAACAACGTAGCCGAATATGAAGCGCTAGTCCATGGATTGAAAGTAGCAAAAGAAATTGGTATACGCCGAATCTTATGCTATGGTGACTCGGATCTAGTAGTACAGCAAGTATCAGGCAGTTGGGACGCATTAGATGCTAATATGGTTTTATACAGATTCCATGTGCAAAAAATCAGTGGATACTTTGAAGGATGTGAATTCCACCACATACCTCGGGCAGAAAATGACGCCGCCGATACATTGTCAAAATTAGGATCAACCCGGCAATCAATTCCTCCAGGTATTGCCCTGGAGCACCTCAGGAAACCATCAATAATCCCATCACCAGAATCCGAATCTATCTTTATCCCAGCAAATCCTCCAGAAGATCACACGCCAATGGAGGTAGATCCGCAAAATGACTCAGAACCCCTAAAGAGGGGAACAGCCGAGGTAAGCGCAATCATGGAGAGAGCCGAGATATATATGTCGGCAGAGAACATGGAGATAGACAGTGAGATCACATCAGAAAAAGTAACGCCGTTATGGGCGCAACCCATATTTTCTTACCTAAAAGACGCGATGTTGCCGAGTAATGAGGTATTAGCTAGACAAACCGTAAGAAGATCAAAAGCTTATACAATCATAAACAATGAGCTGTATAAAAGAAGCGTCACAAACGTATTGCAGAAGTGCGTAAGTTCGACAGAAGGTCAGGAAATCCTTCTAGACATACACCAAGGAGAATGTGGGCACCATGCCTCATCTCGCGCCTTAGTAGCCAAGGCATTCAGGCATGGATTTTATTGGCCAACGGCATTGAAAGAAGCAAAATAATTAGTTAAGAAATGCAATGGATGTCAGAGATACGCAACCAAAACACATATGCCGTCGGCCGAGTTAAGAACAATACCCATCACTTGGCCATTTTCTGTATGGGGTTTAGATATGGTGGGACCATTCAAGCCAGCGCGAGGAGGAATGACCCACATATTGGTTATGGTGGACAAGTTCACAAAATGGATTGAAGTAAAACCAATTAAAAAGTGTGATGGACACACATCAGTGAAATTTCTCAAGGATATCATCCTAAGATATGGGTACCCGCACAGTATTATTACGGACAACGGCACAAACTTTGCAGAAGGAGCTTTCGCTAGATTTTGCCGAGAGAAGCACATAAGACTAGATATTGCCTCTGTGGCTCACCCAGCATCCAATGGGCAAGTGGAAAGGTCTAATGGACTGGTACTATCAGGAATAAAACCACGACTTGTCGAACCATTGCAAAGGTCGGCAGGATGTTGGATCGAAGAAATCCCAGCCGTACTATGGAGCCTCCGGACTACTCCGAATAGATCAACAGGCTATACTCCATTCTTTCTGGTGTACGGGGCAGAGGCCGTACTTCCAGCCGACATAATATATGACTCGCCAAGAGTTGCTCAGTACACAACCTCAGAGACAAATGAGATAGCTCGGCAAGATGCCGTAGACCTGCTGGAAGAAGCCAGAGAGTTGACATTATCACGATCGGCTATTTATCAACAGAACTTGCGGCGGTATCACAGCAAGAAAGTGAATCCAAGAGTGTTCAAAGAAGGAGATTTGGTCCTCCGACTCGTGCAACGCACGGCCGGCATGCACAAGTTGTCACCCCCATGGGAAGGACCATTTATTGTAAGCAAAGCGTTGCACAATGATGCCTATTATCTAATCGACGCTCAGTCCCCCGGAGGGAACAAGGCAGACAAAGCTGGCGAAGAAACGAAGCGTCCCTGGAATGTTGCTTTACTTCGACCATTCTACTCGTAGCATTGTATCTCAAAGTCAAGATCCAATGATGTATTTGAACCTCGGCGCCCAGAGCAGTGACTCGGGGACTGCCATATGTTATATCTATTTCGTGTTATGTATTTGAACCTCGGCGCCCAGAGCAGTGACTCGGGGACTGCCATATGTTATATCTATTTCGTGTTATGTATTTGAACCTCGGCGCCCGGAGCAGTAACTCGGGGACTGCCATATGTTATATCTATTTCGTGTTATGTGTTGGAACCTCGGCGCCCGGAGCAGTAACTCGGGGACTGCCATATGCTATATCTATTTCGTGTTATGTATTTCAACCTCGGTGCCCAGAGCAGTGACTCGGGGACTGTCGTATCTTATATCAACTTCATGTTATGTATCTGAACCTCATCGCCCAGAGTAGTAACTCGGGGACTGCCGTATGATATATCAATTTCGTATTAATATCTAAACCTCGGCATCTGAAGCAGCGACTCGGGGACTACCGTACGCTACCTCAATCTTATGCTGAGCGCACCCGTATTAGTCTTATACTACCTCTGAAATTTGATTTACATATCGAAGTTTCGCACAATAAACAATGATTCAGCGATTGCTATATATTTTCACAACGAAGTAGTCAATCTCTGTTCAGAGCAAATCAATATTATATGATATTCAGAGCTCACGCTTGGATAAAACCATTAAAAATAGAGGCAAAGATAAATCCTAAAAGGTCAGGAAGTAGAGGGCCAACAAAGCAAGAATTCGGGCGAACACCCACTTAACCGAATGTCACAACAGTACACAGCAAAAGAAATTTGGATCATACAGAGAGTTGACAAATATTTCGCCTACATCATACGCCCGGCATGCTAGGGATCGGAAATAACTTAGGCGTTGTTCGTTGGGGAGGCAGCAGCTTGCTCAGGTGCGGGGCACTCCGAGGTAGGAGGAACTTCGACTGAGGTTGCTTCGCCCTCCGCCGACCCAGGTGCAACTTCAGCGGAAGTCCGAGGTTGCTCAGGAGCATCAGTTCGTGCGGTAGAATGCCCGGTACCTTTGGAAGAGGACCGCGCGTCGCCGTTGCTGTCTGAGCTTGAGCTAGAGCTATCAGATGCGGCCGAATCATTTTCACCCTCCCCCTGCTCAGCCGGATTATCATCCGGAGCGTCCTCAGCTACAACCTCCTCATCCGGGTCTGGAAGAAAACTCGGCCCTTCATTCCAAGTGTGCACGTCGGCGTACTCGACGAGTTGGAAGGCCCGAGCTTGCCGAAGAGCAACAAAAGTGGGATCCTCAACCCAGCGGGAACTAGTGCGCAAATTTCTCAGGATGTCAAGAGAGATGTCTTCATACCATGACATGATAACAGTAAGGGCCATATCGGCACCAGCACGCCCAGCAGATTCCCTCCAAAGATTTAACTGCCTCTCAGATGCCATTAGTCTTTCCACCAATAACTTGATTTCGTTGATATCAGGAGTCCCCGAGGTATTCGGCCAGAGTACATGGTAAGCTCGGATAGAGGCTTGCACCAAGTCTCGGCCCATAATTTTCATCGGACCAACTGCGGCACCAACGGCAACCAAGTAATCCTCCAGTGAATACTCCGAATCAACGGTAACAGGTTCACCTCGGCGCATGCGAGCTGCGAGAACCGCTTTAGAACTCACGGGCTTGGCCTCGGGGAAATGATCTGCGCAAAGCATGAACGTGTCAGATGGTCACGAAAACGAAAAAGAAAAATATAATTCGGCCACGCTAAATAGTTTACGATGAATGTATCTCATCATTATCTGAAGGTCTTTGGCCCAATTGACCTTGCTCTTCTCGAAACGAGCAATTTCCTCGCTCAAACCATGGGTTCTCAGTTCGGCAGCCTCGAGGAGTTCTTTGCCCTTCTGCAGCTCCAAAGTCAGCCGATTCTTCTCCTCGGAGAATTCTTGGTCGACCTTTTCTAGTTCGGACTTCTGAGAGAGCTTAAGGATATCCAATTCGGCTCGTAGGCGAGCTATTTCATCATCTTTTTCTTGTAATTGCGCCGAATGAATAGCATTTTGCTCTAAAAAATGCAGCATCACGTCAGGCATGGGCATGCAATCTTGGTGCAACGCTGCAAAGGTTTGCAACTCGGCTTTACCAGAGCCAAACGCGATAAGGAAGCTTAGCACACATGGTAAAAGAGAAAAGATGTAAGATAAAAGGGAAACTAACCTTCAAAGCTCTTGACCTTCTTCTCAAGGCGAATGTTGAGGTTATTAATGTTACCTATTTACCAAGAAAGTAAGCCGACGTCTCGCGGGCAAGTAATTGAGAACGTGGAAAGTAACAAGGAGGAATCATCGACGTACCAGCTTTCTTTACTACCGGAAGGATTTTCTCATACTTTTCTTCAAGCTTACGGTGCGAAAAAAGCAACCTCTGGAACTCGGCAGTCCTCCGATCATGTGCAACCTGAGCAAATGGGGAAAAACGGTAAATGGATATTCAAAGCTAAATCAGATCCGAATCAAGTAGAACTTAGTTCGGATCTAGGTGGCTGGATATTCAAAGCTAAGTCAGATCCGAGTCACACAGGACTTAGCTCAGATCTAGATGGCTGGATATTCAAAGCTAAATCAGATCCGAATCAAGCAGAACTTAGTTCGGATCTAGGTGGCTGGATATTCAAAGCTAAGTCAGATCCGAGTCACGCAGGACTTAGCTCAGATCTAGGTGGCTGGATATTCAAAGCTAAGTCAGATCCGAGTCACGCAGGACTTAGCTCAGATCTAGATGGCTGGATATTCAAAGCTAAATCAGATCCGAATCAAGCAGAACTTAGTTCGGATCTAGGTGGCTGGATATTCAAAGCTAAGTCAGATCCGAGTAAAGCAGGACTTAGCTCAGATCTAAGTGGCTGGATATTCAAAGCTGACTCAGATCCGAATCGAACAGAACTTAGTTTGGATCTAGGTGGCTGGATATTCAAAGCTAAAGCACATCCGAGTCAAGCAAAACTTAACTCGGATCTAGATGGCCGGATTAACGAACCCTAGAAATAAAATTAAGTCAAAGATCATTAAACTTCCAAGTATATAACGAGTTATTTCCTTGCAAGTTTCGGGGACTAGAGCATATAGTAACATCTGAGGAATAATTTAAAACTCAGAGAAACAGTAATTACCTCATTCATCTTATTGGTATCAACGATGAACTTGGCAGCATGGTCAAAACGGCCGCTGATGTCAGAAAGCTGAAAGGGCTGGTGCATAGGATTACCCTCAAACTGATCAGCAGCGTTCCAATTATTGGCATACTCCACCAGCGCTCCGAGGCTGTTCCCACTGGCTGTCCGAGTTAAGACCTTACCCCGGACAGGCTGTTCGACCACGGCGGTCGCAGGGCTCTTATGAAGAGCAAGCTGGGTGCCGGCCGCCGAGGCAACGGGGAGTTTAGTAGGCGCAGCTCCCTTACGCAGCACATCGGCAATACTCGGCTGAGAAGAGCCGACAAGACCTTTCTGAGAAGAGGAAGTCTTGGCGGCAACAGCTTTTCTCGCCTTAGAGGAGGCATCAACAGGAAGTGACGCCTCCGAAGTGGGGACGACATCTTTAGGAGCAGCAGGGGTTATGGTCGCAGAGGGCGCCGAGATAACGACCTCTTCGGCCGAGGTTGGAATGGCTGTAGAAACTACCGGAGTAGATAGAGGCTCAGTAGCAGCGCTGGGGCCCATAGAAGGGGCGGCGGGTTCGACGAAAACTTCGGAGGGCCGGTTCGAATCCGGGTCAATGGAAGGGGTCTCAGGCACATCGCGACGAAGAGGCGACGTATTCGGAGCTGGAGGAGAAGAAGGATGAATAGGACTAGGAATCCTGGTATCATCGACGGGAGGAGGAGACGGCGGCCGAACCGGGCGGCTAGTCATACTAGGACCGCCGGGTTTAACAGAAAGAGGAGCACTGCAAAAATAAGAAAGAAGAATCGTCAGTATGAAAAACAGAAAGAGAGAAACAAGAAATATAAGCAAAAGGAACTTACCCGGCGACCCCAGGCATAGTCTTGCGCCTGGGAGGGTTCGGAGCGGATTTCTTCATTTGTTTCTTGGGAACCGCCTCCGAGGCACTAGCAGGAGCCCCGCGTTTCCCCGAGGTAACAGGGGGTCGAGAAGCAATAGGCTCGGCGTCGTGAACCTGACCGGCCGGATTAGCTGGGAAAGTAGAAGCCGGAAATGCATAAGAAATAGGCATGGCGGCAACTACCTCAAGAATTTGGACCTCGTCCGAATCACCTTCCTCCTCGTGCGCCGAAGTCTTGCCACGAGCTCGAGCCGGGGCAGGATCCGACTTAGGGACGAACTCCTCGGAGTCCGGCTCACCAGTATCCGGGGTACTCCTGTCCGCGGGCCAAGGGAGCAGCAGAACTTCGGCGTCCTCGTTTTTATTCTCTGCGAACCTCTGCAAGACGAGGAAAAAGAGAGTTAGATAAACCCGTTGCAAAAACAATGGAATAGCAGAGCGTTGTTGATTAAGCTCACCTCGGGAGGTGGATGATTGCGGGTGAACGGTTTTAATCCCCAAGCCCAATCCTCAGGCATCTCTGTCTTAAAGATAGCTCGGACGCGCTTATAGATAAGGTAGTTGTCCAGCTCCACGGTCGAGACCCGGTTAGGATCAAGGGTACCACTCATGTAGCACAACTTGTGAGTCCGCTTCTGGAATGGGCAGATCCGGCTACTAATGAAAGTAGCCATCAGGTCTTCGCCGCATAACCCGGCCCGGATCAACTCTTTAAGCCGAATCTCGAAGGCCTCGGCCAAGGCATGAGTTTTCCTCGGATTGTAGAGCCAGTTCACTTTAGAAGGTGGGCCAATTGAGAATGCAGGGAGCCGAATCTTGTCCTCTGCCCCTCTGTTCTTGACATAAAAGAATGATTTGTGCCACTTCTTGCACGACTCCAACCCGGTGACACGAGGAAACACGGACTTCCTCCGAGGAGTAATAGACGCTGCCCCACATTGAGTAAGTAACTTCTCGGAAGGGTGCAGAGATTTGTCAGGGACTACGTTGGAGCGAATCTGGAAGAACTTCGACCAGACATGCACTGACGGCCACATGCCGAAGTATCCCTTCGATGCGGAGATGAAAGCAGAAAGAGAAGCGATAGCGTTCGCAGGAAGATGATGCGGCTGAAGGCCGAAGTAGTCGAGGAATTCTCTAGCGAAATCGCTAAGAGGGAGACCGAAGCCACGCGCGAAGTGCGACATAAAAACCACATACTCGCCCTCCCTAACATCCGGAGAGGATTCGCTGCCGGGTAAACGGCAAGAAACCTCGGCGGGAATTCTTCGAGTCCGGATGAGCCACTCGATCTCACGGCGTGTGACAGAAGAGCCCTGCCACGAGCCTCGCTCGGGCCCGGAGCCAGCGTCGTCGTCCTCAACCAGAGCACCGCTAAACGAACTAGACATCTGTGCGCCAGAAAGATCGCCGGAGGAAAGACTGGCGGCGGAGGGGAGTTTAGAGCTGCAAGGCCCCGTCGGGACTTTGCACGAGTATAATGGCGAAGAACCAGAGGAACCGTCGCACGAGCACGGAATCGAAACAGATGAGTCTAGGGAAAAATCCAGGCAATGCAACCAGAGAGGACTCACCGGCGACGGAGCCAAAGCCGCACAACGCAGGCGAGGCAGGAAGAATGGCGCGGCGGAGTCTTCACCGACGAAGGCTCTGGCAAGCGCGCGGCGGCGGAGCAGCGAGAGGACGCGCCGGCGGAAGGAAGGAGGAGGACGGAGACGAGCGAGAAGGGGAAAAGTAAATTCCCCGAACGCCGTCCCCCTCTTTATAATCGAGCCGCGAATAAGGTAGTGGGATCGTGGGTGTAGCGGTTGACCGTGTAGATCGTGGGTGCGGCACGAACGCACGACGATAAGTGGAGCCACACCAACGGCCACACAGGAAGGAAGAGCGTTACGATCCCCAAGGGGAACGGCACCCGAGGCGTCGCAGCGGCGGCGCAGCAGGTACAAAGTTAACTGTAGCCTGTCAGTAAGTATTGTAGAGGGACCAAAAAGCTAGAAGAACGATGATGGGGGTGACACGTAGGACATGGCGTACGAGAGAAGAAACGAGGAAACCTCGGATGAAGAAGATATAACTCGGAAACAAAACTGAAGAATATAATGAAGTTGATACGACCCGGCCGAAGCTATCGACGGGGCCACACCAGCTTCGGGGACTAATGTCGGGGGGTTGACCTCGGGTAGGTCAGAGACGGGGAAAGACAGAGGTACAATCCCCGTCTAGTTTCCGAGTTACGGTCTAGGTTGGCCGAATCATGAATATGTCGGCCGAGGTACGGAGGCGAGAAGCCCGTGTATGAGTATCAAGCAGTTACCCGACCGAGTTACTGCGAGGGTCGGCCGGGTTAGTCCGAATGATCTCGATGCAGGTAAAGGACAAGCCGAGTTACGCAAGGTAAGGTAAGGCCGAGTGATACGAAGCTTGCAGGAGAAGGAGAAACCCAAGGTCAAACTATAGCTGCAGGCTAGAAGGAATCAGAGCGGAGCCAAGCATAAGAGACAAAGATGCAGAGCGTCAGAGGGGCAGAAGGAGGTCACGGAGGTGACAGTCCTGGAGCCCGAGGCACGCAGGAGGGGTCCTTAGGAGCCTTGCCGTCGTTAGAAGGGCGACAGGGAAAGGAGGCCGCCGAACTACTATTTTGGGACAAGCATATTCCTCGAATATGCTTGCCTCGTCAGCCCTAAGGGCACCCAAGGCACTCCTTTATAAGGGGAGGCTTGGACCCTGAGGAGGGCATCGACTCTTTTCGGTACCGTTAGGCTGGTGAGATTCATCCGGTCTCCTTGTATACAGCTCGAGGAGCACTTGTAACCCAAAAGAAGAGAAATAAAGATCTTAGCCTTAACCACTTGAGTGTAGAATCAGTTGCATCTTCCCTCCCCATATCCCACTAGCATCCATTGGCCCCATACTTTAGCCTACCCATGGCATCTGCCGTGCCACCACCACGACAATTGTGGATCTTTGCACCCCTTGCTAGTACACATAATTAGGTACCAAGGCCCACTTTGTGATCTGCCAAAAACATTCAAATGCTAAGTTTAAATGACAGTTTAAAATTGAATCTATTTCATATGGGAAGATCCCACTATTTCAAAAACCACTCAAACAAGCTCAATTTTCAAAAACCAAGCAACCACAGAGTCTCAAGCTTATGCCTAGCACACTCACCAAAAATCTTTTCAAAATTCAAAAAGAATTTTCTTGTGGCCATTTCATCAAACACTTGGCACGTAGAATTCAAACAAAACCAAATTCACTATTTTGAATAGTGTTCTGGCCAAACTTGGCTCACACTATTTCCACTAGATCAAACCAGGGCATAACTAACCCATCCCCTACCCCCTAGCAGCATGGACATGCCAAGCCGAGCCCCACCTCGCCAGCCAACTTGGTCGCCCCCGCAGCAGACCGCCTCCCCCTCTCTCGCCATGTCTAGGAAATAGCCAGCACCTCACCGCACCCACTGTCCCCTCCCCGAGCCAGGCCCAGCCGTGGACCACCGAGAAATCCTGGCGCCCAGTGCCACCGCGCCATGCCGAGCACGTGCCAGAGTGCCGCACCCGGCACGCGTGCACAAGCCGCCCCTCGACCGCATCCCGCGCCCACCGCTTCACCACAACCCAGGGAGCACGCCAGACACCCCCATTCGTCGTCTAACGCCTTACAGCCACCGCTCGCCGTCGAAGCCGCCGCCTCTGCCGCTCAGAGCGCCAGCTCCGCCCGACCGCTTACCACCGCCCTTAAGCCCGCATTAAAGTCCTAGAGCACCGCCAGGAGACCGCGCGTCGATCACCACCCTCAGTCATGCCGCTAGCAGCCCGTAGCCATGTCGCCACCGTCGCCTGCCCATCCCTCTCGGTCTCGCCGTCGAGACTATAAAAGGAGGGCACCCCCAGCCGTTTGCAGCACACCACTCCACTCCACTCACCTCACTGATCGTCACACACCTCTAACCAGAGCACGAGGAGCAGCAGCTCGTGGGAATTATACCGGAGCAGGCCGCCTCTGGAGGAGAAGGGCGCCGCTGATTGCGACCACCCCCGGAGCTGCCTCGACCGTTCCTGAGCTCGTCGTCGACCACCCGTCCGTTTGCCCGCCTCGCCGTCGTCGCTGGAGCCCTGGTACGCCCCCTATGCACCCCCACCGAGCCACTAGGGTTAGAGCTCGCCGATAGGTCAGTCGTCAACGACGATCCACAGCCGTTGATCCCCACTCTAATCCAACGTCCCACACCGCCCCGCACCGCTTCGCGCGTTATGAGCCACTGACTGGTGGATCCCCCTGTCAGCTAAGCCCAGCGCTGCGGAGTGACACTGGGTCGGCCCGTTAGCGTCTCCCGCGTGACCCAACAGTTTAAATTTAGATTTTTCATTTAATTTCAAACATAGTTCTGTACATATATTCAAAAATCAAACCAGCCCGACTCACTGAACCAAAATGCATGAAACTAATTTTGTTAGAAATATATTGGAATTCTTAATCCAAGACTGTTGGATTCAAACCCTTTGGAGTTATAGATCAACCATGGTAAAAATAACAAGGCAGAAGCTTTTCTGTTTCAAACATTTTTCAAAATTCAACCATAAAAGATTTTGAGTTGATTCCAACTCTCAAAAATCACATTTGATCATACCTTTCAGAATATATAAAAACATATGGGTTTACTTACATAAATAATGTTCAAGTAATAAAAGAATGCCACATAGGCATTTCTAGTCACTTTATTTATTTAAAATAAAAAGGTTAAACCTTATTAAATTGTGACACCACTTTAAATCACATTCGCATGTACTAAAATATGTGGTGATGACATGTGTCAACATGATCCCATGTTTGAGTTGGAGAATATTAAATCTTAAGTAGTTTTTTTAATGAGTAGAAATTACTTTTCTCAAATTACAATAAATAAGACAGATGCTTTAATCTTGTAATGTTAAGTGGTGATGCTAGATCATCTATAGTTCACCTTTGTGTGATGATTGCAAATAGTTAAGTATTGTTTGGTGATTGTGTACCTCGTACTTATTTATAGACGCTAGTACCGACCAAGGATACGAGGAGGAAGGAGGATACTACGAGGAAGAAGTCGAGGAGAACTTCAACCACTGCTCTGCACAAGTCAAGCTAACACTTGCAACTATGAAAGTTAGATCACCTATGCAATGCATTAAGCATGCTTGGTTAGATACATTTGATGATATCCAATCCTAGTTTTACTTACAAGCTTTATACTTTATTTCTTTATCAAAGCTTTCTCTTAGAGTTTACATAGTGAATTGTAAATACTAGAAAGATATTGGAAGGTAGCATAAAGAGCATAAAATTTGGCCTAAGTTAGATAATCTTGATGTCATCCTAAGGCATGAGATTGAACTTAGCAAATCTCCACTTGTTTACCATCCCTCATTAGTAGTTGCCACCACTTTTAGATGCTAGTGCTAAGCATAAAACTTGATTAACTTTAGATGGCAATACTTGGTGAAAATGGTTATGAAAACCTTAGAATGATGAGTCATTCTACTGAAATGTTTTGCCATGTGTTTCTGAACCACCAGATGATTTTGATGATGAAAATGTTGAGGCATGAGCCTTGACCCGTTATAAAACTGATGGCTATCTGGATGCGATACCATTCCAATTTTACCGTACAACCATAATACCCGAAAATTGGGTAGGGCTTGACTGGAAATTTTATACCTTAGTATGGGTTCCCTTACGGCCAAGGTTTGAGCTGAGGCTACCTTGTGAAGATTGTCCACCTATGCAGTACCCAAGATGATAGTTGGTCATGGTTGGGAGGCCAAACTCATAGGAGAGGTGCCTATACTAGGGCGTGTAATTGAAAGGTTAGGATTGATTATCCGCATACTGAGTATGGTGAATTCAGGATTTGTTCCTGACCGATGTATCGAATGTTGTGGTAAAAGTGTACAATCTCTACAGAGTATCAAACTATTCGAATAACCGCGTCCGCGGTTATGGACAGTTGGAGTGGCCATACTGTTCCCCCGTCAGATGTTTTCAAAATGACTTATGAAATGAATTGAGACTTTGACTTGACCATAACAGAGTGGTGATATGAAATTCAAATTCCCACTTAGGTGTTATAAAACTTTCAAGTAGTTTTCTTTGCTTCTGAACTTAGTAGAAGTAAATCTGGCTTTTTGCAAAACAACCCTAGAGCTTAGTATCCTACTACAAAAACCCTCTTAACTGTTAGTATTAGTTTGCGAGTACTTAAAGAGTACTCATGGCTTTGTCCCTGGCTATTTCCGTGGCCAGACTATGAAGAGGAGTACCAGGATGATGGACCGCAGGAAGGTTACGATAACTAGGATCATCTCCCATCGTCAACATTGCATGTGACCCTGAAGAGGGAGCTTCGCCTACGCTATCGTTACTATTACGTTATTCCGCTGCTTGAGTTGTATTAAGAACTGGATCATGAGATCCTTATTTGTGTAAGACCTTATGTAGGGTTTGTAATGGATGATGTACTGTGTTATCCAAATCTGTTATGTCTCGCAAAAATGGTAATCCTAGGATTGCGATGTATGGCATAACATACATCTGGGATTAAAAATACGGGTAATGATAGAGACCATGATGGGGAAGGAAGAAGGAGCAACGGTGATGATGATGGTGATAACATTGGCAGCTTAGCAGCGACTGCGCTTGGGTGGCGCCTCGATGATGGCTCCTCGGTGTCTTCATCCCCAGCCTTATTTCAAGGTTATGGTGGATGGAGATGGATCTTGAGGTGGAGTAATGGCAAGACTTAGTTGTGGTGATGATAGAGATGGAGGCATCTTGATGGAGATTAGGATGGATGTGCGAGCACGTGATGGCTAGGGATTTCCCCACCTTAAATAGGCTCCTAGAGGCCAGTTTTGTGTTTCTGGAGAGTTCTGCATCGACTATGTCATTCATCCCTTCACAAAAGAGGTTTCATTTGAAGAATCGGACCTGGCGTAGTTTCGCACGGTTTCCGATACAGTTATCCTCTCCATATTGTAGCTTGTTAAGTTTTCTTAAGTCTTGTAGTATTTTTTTCACCAGGTCTTCATACGAACTATGATTGAGATGTTCTTGGGCTCGTTGGAATTGTATGAAAAAGAGATACAAAATAATGACCTTGTATCTTTCATTTGTGTTGATGGAAAAATATGATTTTCACTCTTTATATGGCTTAGTCTTGTGCATGTAATTCCTCCATATTGCATCCTTTGACTTCTGTACCAGGATTTATTTCATGATTATCCATTCAACCTAAACACAAACTAAAGCCAAGGAAATCTAATAAAACTAATAGATGTGTAATGATCACATGAAAATGGAGTAATTTTGTATAGCAGGCATAATTATGGAGCATGAGATGAGTGACTTTATAAACATAAAGTATACTTAAAACTCTATATAAAATCCACTCATCAAAACCCAAGGTTAATATGATAGTCATGAATCTCAAATATTAGACTCATTATCATCATTGCAAACATGATTAGTAACCTTAGTGCATAAGTCTGACAAAGCTAGGCGGAACATGCCTCCGTGCTTATAACCTTTTTAACAAATTGTCCATATTTAGATATCACAATTTTATTAGGCTTGAAAACCAACTTTAAACCATCTCAACATAAAAGCAATCTGATGACGTTTTTTTTATAAAAGGAGTGTGCCGCACATTCTTAAGTTGTACGGTATTCCCCGAAAGTTGGTGCTGAAGGAGGCTAAGACTGAGTGCCACCGCCAACCAGCACAAGGCCGGTGTCGATGGCGCTCCTACACACTCATGTCTCCATTGACCAGGACATGAGTAAATTGCATAAAACTATCACAATTCGCAAACTGACTAGAGTCAGTACCAACATTCATAATTTTTGCGAGACAGTACCAGTTATGAGTCACGGTATTGCGAATCACACTAATTCACGGCTATGAGCATTTTGATAGCAACATAGACAGGTGGGCCTATTTGCAAGAGCTGACTTGGCAGCCCGTGTGGAGGACAAGCTGAGGTGGAGGTAGGGCCCGCATGTCATCTACACCATCTTAATTCCCTTCCTCTTCGTCCGCAGCTCGCCATCGCCGCCGTCAACCGCGCCCCCATCAGGCCGCTTCTCCCCGGAGCACCCGCCCCCTACCTAGCAGCGGGGTATCATCCTCATGCAGCAGTGCACACCGACACGTGAATCCACGGTCAGCACGCCCGCGACACCTGAGTGACGATGCCACCAAGGACGACGTGGTAGGCGAAGGCGACATGGCGTGGTCGTGGGAGTAGATGTGTGAGATCTTGAAGGAGGGAGTTGTGACACCTCGCCATGGCGCGGGGCGACACCGGGAGGTGGCAGGGGTAGGGAAGGGGCTTGGGGAGCACCTGCTGGGAGGCCTCGGTGACGATGTTGACAGAGGCCTAGGGAGCGGCATCGTCGAGGTTGTGGTCATCCATGGCGCAAGCGAGGGTGGAGCTAGATGGTGGAGCTCAAATGGGACTGCATGTGCGGTATCACCGGCATAGTTCGAGCAGGACTGCGGCGGCTCGGTGGTGCGCCTCGGAAGACAGCGTGTGTTGACCCGGTGGTGGGCGGCTCGGGGAGTGGCTTTGTGCCTTTGTCGGTACGGAGGGGCTCACCAGCGGCGACGAAGGAGGATGGCGACGGTGCTTCCATGTTTGATCCGGCGGCACGGAGATTTTTTTTCTTTTTTATATTGGGTTCACCGGATATGCCTTGCACCTCAACTTCCTGTGACGAGCATAGAGGATGGCTTGCATTATGGGCAGAAAATGTGCCAGGGAAGGTAAAAATTCATGTGTGGAGACTGATCAAAAATGGGCTGGCTGTGGGGGAGGAATTGCACCGAAGGAACATCAAGCATGGTGTCGAATGTCTCGTCTGTAACCGTGCAAAATCACTTCTGTATAGGTTTTGGCGCTGCCCCCACTCAGTTCGACTATGGGAGCTCGCTAGGGAGAGGACGGGGATGCAACTAAGCAGCCCGAATGATTCGGTTCAGAGATTTGGAGAGATGCACAACTGGGTGCTTGACTGACTGGGGGAGCTGAAGGACGACGAGCTAGCTGTGGCGGTGATGCTGATATATCAGCTATGGTTAGCCTGGAACGATGCCCGTGACGTGGAGAAGATTGCCGACCCTCTGGATATAGTAAACTGCTCGCTCTTTCTTATCAATGAATGGACAGAGAGTAGATCGCCGTCACCATCAGCCATCGCAAGGGAAAGGGAGCACTGGCTTCCACCTGATGAGGGCTGGCATAAAGCGAATGCGGACGGAGCTTTTCAATCTGGAGATGGTTCTGGAGGATGTGGTGTGGTCCTTAGGGACTTCCATGGTAATTTCCGCGGTGGAGCTTGCCATTTTTTGCCCTCCGTTTCGGACCCAGAGAGAGCGGAATTGTCTGCGTGCAAAAGCTCCCTGGAACTAGCGAGGGAGATTGGCATCACGAAGATATGTCTCGAGACCGATTGTCTAGGTGCTGTGTCAAAGCTGAGAAGTGGCGAGTTGGATCGATCCCAGCATGACCCCATGGTGGAGGAAATCAAGGAGCTCCTAAAGAATTTCGATGATCACCAAGTTAGACACGTGCGCGGAACCGGCAATGGGGTAGAGCATATTTTAGCAAAAGAGAGCTGCATTAATAAAGTGTGTAAAACCTGGTTGGGTTTTCCCCCAGAGTTGATTGTAGACCTTTTGGCATCTGAGTATGCCGCTTGATTAATACAGCAGCTATTTATCTCAGGTCCCAGTGTCAGTAAGTATGTTAAAATGCTATTAAAAAAATTTAGTGTGATTTGGAACGGTGTAATTCGAAACTGGTATTGTCTCACAAAAATCACCAATATTGTTACTGTTCTATGCAATTTACTCCCAGGACATGGGCTACTACGTGCCCAAATCACATGGCACGAGTGTTAATATCACCTTTACAACGGATTTAGTCCAGATCTAACAGTAGCACTATACATCACCTTTGTAGATCGAGAACAGAGAGAGAGAGAGAGAGAACCGAGATGAACTCTACCTGCTCTCTGGCTCGACAAACATGAGCCAGAGGGAATGCCCGAGCTGGTGCCGGAGCTAGAACCTCCGTCGTTGGCCATGGGTGGTAAGGGGGGAGTGTGGCGGCGGTGGAGCTTCCCGTCGGCGCATCGCTTAGCCTATATTGGATTGGCTTGTAGGTGGGGCGGCTAGGGCACGGCTCACCTCGTAGGTCGTGCTGCCGGCTCCCCACCACTTTATATATAGCGCTGGCGACAGGGGCACACCAACCAGATAAGGTTGGGCGCCCCCGATCAGGGCGCAGTTAGGGGCGTGCTGGGCCGTTGGGCCCAGACACGTTGAGATCTATCTAACATTCTCCCCCTAGATCTCGACTTTACTTTTAGCCTTGTTCTTTACTTATTTCATCACAGAATGATACATAGAGCATGTTTCATCGTCTCAGCTCAATTACCGATAGAATCAGACAGCCACTATATACCTTCATGTTCTGAAACAAATTCTGTTACTTTTGGGCCTCTATAGTCCAGGAATCATAGGCTTCCCGTTAAACCCATGCCGGCTATGTGCTCCTTGAACACATTGGGTGGTAAGCCTTTCGTTAGCGGATCCGCAAGCATATCCTTTGTCCTTATATGCTCGAGACTTATAGTTTGATCCTGGACTTTGTCCTTCACAACATAATACTTTATATATATAGACTTTGAAGCATTACTCGACTTGTTGTTGTGAGCATAGAATACTGCGGGCTCGTTGTCACAGTACATCTTTAGTGGCCTGCTGATGCAGTCAACCACTTTCAAGTCGGGTAAGAATTTCTTTAACCATAACGCCTATCCCATGGCCTCATAACATGCTATAAATTCTGCATACATCGTAGATGATGCTACTATCGACTGTTTGGCGCTTCTCCACGAAATAGCACCTCCTGCGAGAGTAAAGACATACCCTGTCGTGGACTTTCGATCGTCTTTATCTTCCACAAAATCTGCATCTGAATACCCTTTTATCTCTAGGGAATCAGATCTTCTATATGTAAGCATGAGGCCTTTTGTGCCTTGCACATAACGCAAAGCTTTCTTTACCATCTTCCAGTGCTCTATGCCTGGATTCTCTTGATATCTACCGAGTACCCCGGTGATAAATGCTAAGTCAGGGCGAGTGCACACTTGTGCATACTGTAAGCTTCCAACAGCCGAAGCATATGGTACTGACTTCATTTGATCGATCTCATATTGATTCTTTGGACATTGGGATTTCCCAAAACTATCGCCCTTGACTATGGGAGCAGGTGTTGAATTACTCGCATGCATATTGTATTTCTTTAAGATCTTTTCACAATATGCTTTCTGCGACAGTCCTAACACTCCATTTTTTCTATCTCGGTGAATTTCTATGCCCAAAACATAAGAGGCTTCACCAAGGTCTTTCATGTCAAAGTTAGATGACAAGAACTTCTTTGTCTCTAGTAGTAGACTAACATCACTGCTGGCAAGCAGAATGTCATCCACATACAAAATTAGGAAAATATATTTCCCATCTTTGAACTTTGCATAAATGCAGTTGTCCTCAACATTTTCTTTGAATCCAAATCTTTTAATGGTATCATTAAATTTTAAATACCACTGCCTAGAGGCTTGCTTTAACCCATAAATGGATTTCTTTAGGCGGCATCCCATATGTTCCTTCCCCTCCATGAAAAAACCTTGGGTTGTTTCATGTAAACATTTTCTTCTAAATCTCCATTTAGAAATGCCGTCTTGACATCCATTTGATGTAACTCTAAATCAAAATGTGCAAGTAGTGCCATGATGATTCTGAAGGAGTCCTTACATGAGACCGGAGAAAAAGTCTCATTGTAATCTACGCCTTCTCTTTGCGTAAAGCCTTTTGCCACGAGTCTAGATTTGTACTTTTCTACATTCCCATTGGAGTCATACTTTGTTTTGTAGACCCACTTGCATCCTACTGTTTTGGCTCCTTTGGGAATTTCCTCTAAGTCCCAAACATTGTTGGAACTCATCGATTTCATTTCATCTTCCATTGCCTCCACCCACTTGGCTGAGTGAGGGCTACTCATGGCTTCTTCATATGAGGTAGGATCGCCCTCCATATGAACTACATTGTAAACTTTGTAGATTTCTTTGGAAATGGATGGTCTTCGTTCTCTTTTAGACCGTCTGAGTTCATCAGACTCTTGCTCATTTCTTGCCTCAGGTTCAGGCACATTTACAGTAGGTGGCTGTTCTGGCTCCCTTTCGTGCTCAACAGTGGGTTCAGGTGGCTCCTGATGGACAGGTTCCGAACTTTCGCCCATTGTTGTCACGTGTGGAGTCACAACAGGTGCCGGCACCACAACCTCGGGGGTTGTAGATGGTGGCACAACAGGTAGCGAGAAAAATGGCTCCTGAATCATCGGATTAGGTGCATGCACCCTCTTCTCCTCAAGATCAATTTGTCTAGCTACCGTGCTCCCCTTCATCAATTCGTCCTCCAAGAAGACTGCATGTCTCGTTTCTACAAACTTTGTGTATCTGTCGGGACAGTAGAAACGATAGCCTTTGGGCTTATCTGGATAGCCAATAAAATGGCAAGATACTGTTTTGGGGTCTAACTTTGCAATGTTTGGATTGAAAACTTTTGCCTCAGCTGGGCTCCCCCAGACCCTCAAGTGGTGCAGAGAGGGGACTCTGCCTGTCCACAATTCATACGGTGTTTTGGGAACCGACTTGCTTGGTACTCTGTTGAGAATGTGAATGGCGGTTTTAAGTGCCTCCATCCACAATCCCAATGGGAGGGTGGAATAGCTCATCATGCTGCGCACCATATCCATAAGGGTACGGTTACGCCTTTCAGCTACTCCGTTTTGCCGAGGTTCGCCCGGCATAGAATACTGGGCGACTATTCCATTTTCTTGCAGGAACCTTGCAAAGGGTCCTGGTACTTGACCATATGGAGTATGCCGACCGTAGTACTCCCCCCCCCACGATCGGACCGAACTATTTTAATTCTTTTATCATGCTGATTTTCTACTTCATCTTTGAAAAATTTAAATTTATCCAATGCTTCAGATCTTTCTTTAATTGGATAAATATAACCATACCGGGAGTGATCATCCGTGAATGTTATGAATGAATCATAGCCATCCACGCTTTTCACCGGAAACGGTCCACAAATATCCGTGTGGATTATTTCTAGTGTAGCTATGCTTCGGTTTGCACCCTTTTTAATTTGTTTGACATACTTTCCTTTGATGCAATCTATGCATTGTTCTATGTTGGAGAACTCTAACGGGGGAAGAATGTCATTTTTAACGAGGCTTTCTATTCTTCCCCTCGAAATATGGCCTAGTCTACAGTGCCATAGTTTCGATGAGTCAAGAGTTCGCTTTCTTTTCTTTTGTTCTTTGTTCGACAAGGAAACTTTTTTATTCACATCACACACAGAAAGAACTTTCTCATGCAGGGATAACAAATATAACTTATCATATAATGTAGCAACACCCACACATTTGTCTTTCAACCAAATGGCACACTTGCCATTTCCGAAATAACATTCATAAGAATCTTTGTCCAAACAGGAAACACTTATTAAATTTCTATGTAATGAGGGAACGAAAAGCACATCTTTGAGCAAAAGGAAAGAGCCATCAGCCAGCTCCAGAGGGACGTCACCAATGGCCTCCACTTCTGCTTCTATTCCATTCGCCACTTCAATGTGTCTTTCTCTTCTTTGCATGGTCCTTGTCGAATGGAACCCCTGTAAAGAGTTGGCAACATGAACGGTTGCACCAGAATCAATCCACCAAGTAGATCTAGTAAACTTTTCATACAGAGATTCATTAACAAAAGAAACAATATCTTTACCATTTTTGGCCATGATGTACTTCAGCCAAATTGGGCAGTCTTTCTTGTAGTGGCCCGGCTTTTTACAGTGATGGCACTGGTCTTTCTCCCCAGGGGTGGACTGGTGATGCTGGTACTGGTGCTGCATTGGACCCTTGCCATGTGGCTTGGAGGGTGAGCCACCATGGTTGCCGCTTGTGAAGCCTCTCTTCCTGTTGTCCTTCACGAAGTTCAGGGAACCGCATTGAAGGGCTTTCAGCCTTTCCTCTTCTTGGGAGAACATCCCAATGGTCTTTTCTATGTCCCACTTTTCAGGGGACATATTATAGTTTATTACAAAATTTTCGAAAGGCTGTGGAAGTGAGGCCATCACTAGGTGCACCAAGAGTGCTGGCTTTAATTCAAACAGGCCATGAGGTTGAGACCTCCTGAAAATCACAAAAGATGTGAGATCACCAAAGAAAACAACTGTATGCTTTAATTCAACGTTGGTATAAATTAAGCATGCAATCGTTTTGTGCTATTTAAAATTACATCACCGTTGGACAGAAATAAATTTAAATGCACCTTTAATACTCAATGAAAAGGATCATGATCATGTTTATTAACAACGTTGGTCAATTAATAACATGGGACACAATCATCTTTAATTACTTTGTCACATCTTTATGTGAAAATTTAAACAACTTCGTTGCATCATTGCAATTTAAAACATACATTTGCAGCGGAAACTTTAATAATGACTTTCATAAAACTTATACTTTACAGAAAAATTCTGCCTTTATATCGTTCTCTAGTCAAAATATACATAAAATAAAATGACTAGAGAAAATTATGCAAAAATTGCTTAAAACTCTAAGCAAAACAATTAAAAAACAACTCTGTAAAAAATAAAAACAGAAAAACTGTTTAAAAAAAAGCCCTACTGGGCCTTTACTGGGCGGCCTGCAGTGGCCCACCGCCAGCCGGGGCAGCCTCCACGCCAGCGCGGCCTGCCAGCGCGGCCACCCGGCGCGGCCTGCCAGCGGCCTGCGGCTTGGCCCGCCAGCCACCCGCGCCCCCCCCGCAGCCGCCTCATCCTGGCCGTCCGCGCGGCCTGACCTAGATCGAACGGCCAGCCGCACGTCTCGGGGCTATAAGAGCTCCCACAGCCGCCAGCCCCCCCAAAACCCTAATCCACTTTCCCCCTCTCTCTCTCCCCGCGTGCCCACCGCGGCGGCGCCATGTCCCGCGCGCGGCCGCCCCGCGTGGACACCGCGCGTCCACCGCGTCCACGCGCCTACCGTGGCGGCGCCGCGTCCCTCGGGCCGGCTGCCCCGCGTCGGCTTCCGCGGCGGCGGCACGCGTCGAGCCCGCTTGCAGCCTGCCGTGCGGCGGCGCGTGGAGGAGTCGGCGAGGCGGCTTCGGCCCCTCCCTCCCCACGGCCCCTCTCTGTGGCGCCACGGCGTGGCCCGCCCGAGGCCGAGGTGAGGCGGCCGCCTTCGCGCGCCCCCTCCCTCTCCACTCTGCTCCGGCGGCGCAGGCCCCGCACGAGGGCGAGGTGAGGCGGCGGCGACGTCGCGCCCCTCCCTCTGTCCCTCTGTGTGGCGGCGCGGGCGCGCGGGTTGGCCGAGGCGAGGCGGCAGCGGTGTCGCGCCCCTCCCTCTGCCTCCCTTCATCGATCCATGGCCCCCCCGTCCTCCTTGCCGGTGGTGCGTCCACCCGAGGGTGGGCGCACCACCGTCAAGAGGGGCGGCGGTGGAGCCTTTTCGCTCCTTTTGTTACTTGGTCCATAGTGAGAAACTGCGGCGCCCCCACCTTGTCCTTGCCGATGTGTGCATCCACCCGAGGGTGGGTGCACCGTCGTCAAGTGGCCGAGGTGTGGGGCGGAAACTTTCCCGGCGATGGCCGGAGTGGACCCCTTTTTTTTATTGCCTTTTCTTTGGGGATCTTTTGGGGTTAGAACTTGCGTTCGAGATCTTTTGGGGTTTTAGATCTAGGGTTTTGCTTTGCCCCGAAGGGTGTGTTCTTCTTCTAGATGTCTCCACAATGGATGCCCATCTAGATCGAGAGGAACGGCGCGGCCATAGGGCAGGCGCACTTTGGATCTAATTCTTTTCTTTTGGACTCTTGCTTTCTACAAATGCACTGATCAATCTAGCAACTAAAACTTGCTCTGATACCAATGTTAATATCACCTTTACAACGGATGTAGTCCAGATCTAACAGTAGCACTATACATCACCTTTGTAGATCGAGAACAGAGATAGAGAGAGAGAGAGAGAGAGAGAGAGAGAGAGAGAGAGAGAGAGAGAGAGAGAGAGAGAGAGAGAGAGAACCGAGATGAACTCTACCTGCTCCCTGGCTCGACAAACATGAGCCAGAGGGAATGCCCGAGCTGGTGCCGGAGCTAGAACCTCCGTCGTTGGCCATGGGTGGTAAGGGGGGAGTGTGGCGGCGGTGGAGCTTCCCGTCGGCGCAACGCTTAGCCTAGATCGGATTGGCTTATAGGTGGGGCGGCTAGGACACGGCTCACCTCGTAGGTCGTGTTGCCGGCTCCCCACCACTTTATATATAACGCTGGCGACAGGGGCCACCAACCAGATAAGGTTGGGTGCCCCCGATCAGGGCGCAGTTAGGGGCGTGCTGGGCCGTTGGGCCCAAACACGTTGAGATCTATCTAACAACGAGCCCATAGGTTCACCTCCAATGGCCACGGCATCTCAGGTACACACATGCTTCCGCCTAAATGCAAGTGTTCTAATCAGGAAATTTAATCCTAATCAAAAAAAAAATTGCTAGCACTTTGCTCCAACATAGTGGCTGGTCTTAGAAGTTGGACGTTATTTTCTACAAAGCTTGACGTATGATTGCAAGACTCTTTGGGCTACTACAAATACGTTTGGCACAAATGAAATGAAATGACATTGTTTTTATAATTTTATTTGTCCAATTTGAAATTCCAATCTAAGAACCATGATTGGCTGTCACGAGAAATTACGAAATGAAACGATTTCCAGACGAACGACTAGGTTAGAAACAAGAATTGACTTAACATGCCGTACATATTCTCTAGTAGAATTTTCAACTGAAAAGAAGGTTTCAATTCTATGACAGCTCCACTTACCCACTCCCTAGAATTTCCAATTGAAATGGCAGCTCCAATTCCGTGACAGTCAAACATATTTTATATGGAATCTCGATTGAATCCTACGACTCTGGCATGAGATGATGCTTCCGAACGAGCTCTTACTTGGAACACTAGATGGCCCACGACTCGGACTTGGAGAATTGACACGGTTAGATCACGAGTATATGTGCTCTAAGTGTATTTACCTCCTTTTTTTGGCAGTGAAACAAAAAAAAACTGGTGGAAATTAAACAAATCTTTGTTATCTTATGGATGTGCCCATGCACAGGTGGCGCACGAAACGTCTACGAATGATTAGCCTGGCAGTGAACCACTCTGTTCCACGTTGGTCATGTACGCTTGTCTCAGTTCGTCTCTACCAGTGTTGACACATGGCAAGCCCACCGCTATCAGTCCAGATATATCTGAAACCTGTTCAAATCGGGAGTAGCACCGACCATGACCATACGTGGTCGGTGGCCACGGTCCCACAGAGATCTACTCCTTATTGAAGTCTGCGGCCAATGACTGTAGTCCATTTTTGCCAAGATCTGCTGCTCGCGCACAGCCATCGCTTTTTGATGCTTGGCAAAAATAGGTTCGGATGGGTACTCCAGGCTCCAGCCAGGCACTTGTGCAGCTAAAACGGGCTCTCCAAAACCGGCAAGTAGTGACTCCAAGAAGGTGGCTGAAGGAAAAAAGGCACGTCTTCAGAGGTTTTATTTCTTTTTTCTGTCTGCTTCTGTTGCGTTGCGTGGAGGTGATGCCAAGTGCCCGTGCGCGACTGCGCCCTGGTGGATCGTTGAACCGGGCGTAATTATTCCTGTGTCGGCTTGCGTGGTGCGCTCAGTCGTCCCTGGCCCTTTTTAAACCCCCTCCCTCCTCTCACTCTGCACTGCAAGACAGTGTGCATCGAACAAGGGAGAAGACATCAAACCTAATCCTTAACTGCCCTCCGGCCGGACAGAAACTCCCCCTTCCTCTTCCTCCCCTGTCTCTCTCTCTCTCTCTGCCACCCCTTGCCTTGGTCGGTTTCATTCTCCTCGATCTGGGTTTTCGTCCTGATTTCCTCAAGGCCAAGTAGGCAACCTGCTGCTGCTGCTGCTGCTTCGGTCGGGTACAGGAGAGGCGCCGGCGGCCTGCTTGCTTTACCTGTGTCCGTGGTGGTGGATTCTTGGCTGTCTTGGTGGTGGATCGATCGGCCATGTTCGTCAAGAAGCTCGTGGAGAAGGCCTCCAAGAAGGTAACCTCTCTCTCACTCATCCCACCCATAGAGTATGTTCTCTGCTCTTCCGCCATTATCATCCCTTTTCGTGAGCTTCGTGCGTGTCCTTCGTCGATGGCGGCTCCATGCTTTGTGGTAGGACTTGGAGATTAGAGACAATCATGATGCACAAAAGCGTGCCTAGATGAAATTAGAGGGTGGGTATCCCAGAATGGTTTCTTTTCCTGATGAAGGAGTAGTTCCACATCTCACTCCTCCCATTCTCCACCGACCGAATTCGCACGTAATCCCTTCAAGAAATTTTTTTTTGGTTCTCCCTACATGTCACTTTCTTTGTTATTTTTTCTTTAACCATTTTTTGTCGTGGAAACAAGAATAGAATGTTGCCTTGCCTCGTAGACGCCGTTGCCCAAACGCTGCCTACTAGGTTGACAGAGATGGAGGAGTTGTCCTTGTTTCGATCTGAACTCTGTTCAAATTTCGAACATGCCTGAACGCCATGGGACGATTCAGAAATCAAGGCAGCGCTGCCACTGTGACCATGTGATCGCATTAATGTGGAAGCAAGGACGGACGCCTTTGTTTACGGGCTTCGCTTGGGAAGCGGTCGGGATGGATAAGAATTTCGATTGACCAAGTTCGATGCATAGATCATCATGCACAGGTGGAGTTCTACATAAAAAATATCGTAGGCCGGTTCTTCGAGATCGACGAGATTCGCTTTTTCTTATGCTCCGGTGCCGGCTTTGGCCTGTTGGCACCACCTCTTTTACATCATGCCGATCCGCATCATGTATCCTACTTGCAGTGAGAGGTTTAAGAATGAGTATGCATGGTTCGTTTCTGACACCACACTCTTGTTAAAGGACATGGGCATGATGATGATGCGTGATTTGACTTTTCAAAGAGAAAAACAGTAGTGGTACAGGTAACTTCATAGTAGGGTAATTAGCTGACTAACTGAACAATTTGCAAAGTGGATAAAACAAAACCAAAACGAGAGCAGGAGCAGGTCGTGTGCTGCTGACAGTGACATGGTCAGTAGAATTGATACTAAGAAAATGTTGATTCAGGCTACATTTTGGTTGAAGGTCAGCTAAGCTGACGCGTGTACATGGTCCTGGTCGTTTACATTGTACGACTAAAATAAGGTGTGCTACGTGCTCACTTTGATGTGACAGGGCCATGTGCGTGGTCGGTTGAAATCATGGACTGGGGGTGATCAGGATATGCTGACACGTACGCATATATGATTACTAGGAAGCTGGAAACGTGACATCTTGTACTTTTCCTTTAGTTTATTTCTGTGAGATAGCATGGAAGAAAATGACAGGAAAAAAATTAAAATGACAGGGAAAAAAGGTATATATGATTACTAGGAAGCTGGAAACGTGACATCTTGTACTTTTCCTTTAGTTTATTTCTGTGAGATAGCATGGAAGAAAATGACAGGAAAAAAATTAAAATGACAGGGAAAAAAGGTATATATGATTACTAGGAAGCTGGAAACGTGACATCTTGTACTTTTCCTTTAGTTTATTTCTGTGAGATAGCATGGAAGAAAATGACAGGAAAAAAATTAAAATGACAGGGAAAAAAGGTAAAAAGCTCCCGGCGAGGATCGAACTCTGCGACCTTTCGCTTACGAAGCGAACGCAATACCACTATGCTACGGAAGCTGTTATGCTCCATTTTCCACATGGTCTTATTTATTCGGATTCTCTGCAGCAATACACCAGCGGCATCGGCAGCTTGCGCGCTGAGGACGTGAGCCCGCGGCTCGCCTTCCACTACGGCGTCCCAGCCGACGCCGCCCTCCTCGCCTACGACCCCCTACTCCACGTCCTCGCCGTCGCCACCAGGTAACCCCCCACTCGCTTCCTCCCCATCCATTCCGGCGTATGCGCCACCCACTTCTCCCCGCCGTTGCTCACGCGCTCGCCTGCAGGAATGGGCAGATCAAGCTCTTCGGCCGCGACAACACGCAGGCGCTGCTCCAGTCCCCCTCCCCAATTCCCTCCAAGTTCCTGCAGGTAACCACCACTCCTCTCCCCCGCGCTTCCAATCCCACTGCTTTCTGTCGCGAATGCTGCACTGTAGAATCCCAATTTGGATCGCTGTGACTTAATTCGACGCTCCGTTTCAGTTCGCCGATGGCCAAGGGGTTCTCCTGAACGTGAACACGCAGAACCAGATTGAGGCACGTTCGACCCATTCCCAAACCCCTTTCCATGTTCAATTTACTAAACGATGTTTCCTTTTCCGTGCGTCTGTTAATTCGGAAAAGCATTTGTATCCAGGTTTGGGACATTGACACGAAGAAGCTGTGCTATCTGCATCCTTTTGAGAGGCAGATAACCGCGTTTACGGTGCTACAGAAGAGTTTCCACATGTAAGTGATGGTTACTGACCACCGAGTGCATTATGGTCATATGGGTCCTGAAAGTGTGCTAATGAGGATTTGCCTTTGTGCAGATATGTAGGAGACAGTTTCGGAAATGTGTCACTGTTGAAGCTTGACTTGGATCAGAGATGTCTGGTTGACATGCCATATTGCATTCCTTTTTCTGAATCTTATGGTAGGCTGTGTTACTGATACTATGTTTATATGTTACATACTCGATTTTTGACAAAACCAGCTGCATATTCCACTTTATTTATTCGTCTCATTCATTTATTCAGTTTGTAATTGTATTCAAAATATCACCCCCATTCTGGTATTTGTTCAGTTTTTAGAAAGTAGCTTCACAATAACAGTGGTGGTAATATTTTCATTTGAGAGCCAATGTATTTAGAAACTGAAAGTTAAATTTGGACTCTGTTTGATTTGTTATTGAAGGTTCCACGGCAAATGTTGGTAATGGGGCAGAAGTTGTGTTTGTTTCACCACAGCCTTCTGCTGAATACAATAGGTTTGCCTCATATCCTTACCACGCGTTTGGTATGAATAGTTGCATTTTCTCAGCCATGTGGTATGCATATTGATCTTTCATTATTCATTAATTAATCCACTATCTGTGTGCATAGTAAAATGTCTCGTTAACGTACACTCTTCCTCTCAGGCTGCTCATTATCTTCACAGATGGGGTCATGACTTTATGGGATATTAAGGCAAACAAAGTGGTATTCGTATCAGGTAGAATTACGCAGCAACAATCACACCAGGAGGAGAAAATCGTAACATCGTCATGCTGGGCTTGTACCAATGGAAGCAAAGTTGCTATTGGATATGACAGTGGTGATATCTATCTTTGGGCTATTCCTGGTATTTCAAGTGCACAAAATCCCTCGTCGTTGAGTAATCAGAACCTACCTCTTCAGAGGCTTAACCTTGGATACAAGCTAGACAAGGTCCCAATAATCTCTTTGAGATGGGTCGCTAGTGATGGAAAGTCTGGACGTTTGTATATTAATGGGTTTAGCGAACATGCATACTTATCTCAGGTAGAAACACTGAAATATTCTCACATTGTGGTTACTGTTCCTACCACACGTTTCAAGTGCATGTTTTACCTATGGATATTGTTATCCTAAATGTCATTTTTAGTTACCAGAACTTGCATACATGTGTCCAAGCATGTTTTAGCTCATTGCAAATAATTGGAGTGGTGATATTCATATATCTACCTAATAGGACTGTCTTTAAATAACTATCATGTTGTCAGGAAGATACAGATTTTATTTTTAAGTGGTATTTCATTCTAGAATGCCGATATGACCTGAATGAATTTTTAGGGAAATCCTTTCTTTGATTTTGCCTCTATGTATAACAATTTCTAGGGTTTACAAGAATCTGGTCGATCGGTAACCGGTCAATTTAAACTGGATGATCCACTGGTTTGAACTATTAAAATTTTAAGAGGACTACTTAAAGTAAAAGCTTAGCAGAAGGGCCACAAACTTGTTATTGTTTTCCAGAAACCAGACAAAAAGGTCCATTTTATGATTCTTTCTGAAGAATATTGTGATGGTTTACATGGATATTGTTTTTTTTTAGTGAGAACTGCATCTTCGCTCAATCTTCCGTTTGGTGCTTTCTGATCACAGGTCCTGATTCTGAATGAAGAGAGTGAATCTCGAATAGTAAATATGGTATTACCCCTCACTGAAGCTTGCAAAGGAATGGAGCTTGTTACAGGGCTTAGTGACCCAAATAAGCAAAGACAAACTACTCTCGTCCTCTTGTTGAAATCTGGACAAATCTGTTTATACGATGATTCAGAAATTGAGCGCTACCTCCTTCACTCTCAGTCTAGATCACCACCAACACTTCCAAACCACTCATATGTGAAGCAACCATATGGTGATTCAGGCATCAACATTGCGAAGTTCTACTCAAGTGGCCGCACATCAATAGCTGACGAGGCATGTCTATACTCTATAATTGCAAATTATAACTTGCAAATAACTATGAACTCTTTGACCAGACAGCTTCATATTTTAATGGACAGGATTATTTTTCATCATTGGCCACCAAATATCCATGGTTGCTGTCAATGAAGGATAAAGGCCATAATTCCACAAATATTATGAACATCCATAAGACCAGGAACCTATATATAACTGGACATATGGATGGAACCATAAGCTTTTGGGATGCATCATGCCCTCTTTTCGTGCAGATTTTTATGATAAAGCAGCAGGTAGCTTCAAATCAAAGTTATTTTATTAGATACTTTTCCATAATTATGGATTTTCATGCGAACTGCTATTTTTTTACTTCATTCTAACCACGAGTTTTTAATAATTGCACAGAATGAAGACAATACATCAAGTGGCACCCGTATTACTTCATTGCAGTTTGATATGTCCTCCAGCATTCTTATATCTGGGGATCAGAGTGGAACAGTAAGCTTTTTCATGACCACAAAGCGGTTTCTTGTTTATGTGTTTGATGCACTTACAGTGCATTAATTTTCTTCCTTCTTTTCAGGTACGCATCATCACATTCAAAAAGGACTGTAACGACAATATATTATCCTTTTTACATGGTACTGATTTTCCCATTTCCCACCAGACAAGTTTCTATCTAGATAGTAACTTGGTTTTTTATTCTACAAAAGAGTCTGTGTCACAATAATCTCAATACTATTATTGGGAAGTGTTGCACTTTACCAGTTATATTTTAGCACATTCAGTGATTCTTTTGGAACATTAAACTAATATGGCAGGTATACACTCATTATCTTTAAGAGCACGTTTTGAGTCTGACATCACTTTCTTTCAATTAATAAACATAAGTTTGCAGCTTATGTGATCAAGTTCTGAACTAGCATAACCATCATGTTATTTATAGGATTTCCATAGACAAGCCTTTCAGTTAAAAGTACTGATATTATTGTTTGATTAGTGGCAATATTAAAAAACTATCCTCTAGACAAATAAAAGATAAATAATATTATCAACAACCATTTTTAGCAATACTAATGGTAGTGAAGACTGAAGAGATGATGCGGAGTTGATGTATTGTTTTCAGAGAGGACAAATGTGTAATGCGGAGTTTCTTAAGAATTATGTGTTGATTTTTGTTTCTACCAGTAGAAAGAATTTATAGATATGGTATGAGAAAAGCTACATAAATGGTTGCCACCAGTCCAGCACTTCTTGGTCTTGTCATCAAGTTGATGCATCATTCTTAATAATATTTTTGCATCTATATGAAGTTTCTGTGTGTTCTTTAACCAACATCTTTGTGACTCGTCAGCTAAGCAAGGGGATAACTACCATGCAAGAAGTATAAAGCTCAAGGGAGCTGTAACCTCCAGCTCTATGATCTCTAACTTGAAGCATTTTGCTGTTGGGACAGAAAAAGGAATTGTAAGAAATCTTTTACTGTGTCAAATTTTCTCGATTTTTGGAACTACTAAGCTCGAAGCACGGTTCAGTCAACACGACAAACCCAGTACCTCTTACCAGCTTTTTTGTATCACAGTTTCAAAATAATCGCACTCAAATCTTATCACTTTGTCGACAATAGTAAAACCAAAGAATAAAGCTACTAAATAGTATGTGTTTGCTATACTATCTCGCATAAAATTTTAACTTAATGGTTGCGATTACAAGAATTCAACAACTTGTTTAAGTATAACTCATGTCATGTATATGTCGATGATTATTTTGAAGATATAGAGGGTGGTTATCAAATTATAAGCATATATCTCATGAATGTGTTCTTTAAATATGGTTATTCAACTCAATATTTGGGCTCCATATTCTATCAACAAAATGACAGATCCAGAAAATCATGTTTTCAGGTATCAGTTATCAAAATAGATGATGCTACTATATTGTACCAAAAACAGCTTGAGTGCCGAGTATCTGGAGGAATTTCCTCCTTGCAGTTTGAACTCTACAGCCATAATGGATATGATAAAGATCTTTTAATAGTAGGCATGGAAGATTCTTCTATTTCTGTTCTCGAGGAAGAAACTGGAAAACTATTGAACACCAACCCAGTTCAGACCAACAGACCATCAAGAGCCCTTCTGTTGCAGACATTGGGTGAGCTATATGGCCCTAATCTATATTCCGTTGTATTATCTAGCCATCAACCTTTTTTGAAGATAATATTGCCACACTATTATGCCATTCTAAAGGCACATAATGCTATTATGCAGAGTTATCTCCAAATGATATATCTGATAACCACAATACAGCATCAAAGGAATCGTTGTTGTTACTTTGTACCGAAGATGCAATCCGCTTATTTTCCTTGACCCATGCGATTCAGGTATTTCTGTTTCCAGTTATCTCAGAATTTTTCGTTCAATGTGAGTCGATGTTGTTCATTTTGGAGCTTTCCTTTGTGCAGGGAATGAAGAACATAACTAACAAGAAGAAATTAAATGGCCATTGCTGTTTTGCATCTCTTATCCATAGTGGTTCTTCTGAAATTGGACTTGTATTAATCTTCTCCAATGGAAAGGTAGAAACAAGGTAAGGCAACGGTTGAGTTGAAAACTTAGGACAAAGGCATTGAATTAAAGTTAATGAATTCCAGTGTATTTGTGAAAGCAGATCCCTCCCAGATTTATCCTTGTTGAAGGAAGCCTCTTTGCGAGGTTTTGTATATTCAAAAACCTCCAGTTCCATAACATGTTCATCTAATGGAGAAATCGTCTTGGTAAAGACTGAACCATGCTATTCTCTAACACCTCTTTTAAAGACATTTTTAGTGAATTCAGTGCAGCTCTATTCATTGTTTTAAAAATTAACCTGGTAGTATAAATTGTCTATTTTATTACAGGTCAATGGAGATGAGACGTATTTTTTCTCTACTCTCTGTCAGGATGGTGTCTACAGGTATGCTAGTATGGCTAATTTCTAAATCTAGCAATAATGTATTGTTGAACGTGTTTTCCAACATTGGAGGTTTGCAATTTAATGCACTAGATACCCATTGATTCATCATAGAGCTCCCGATCTGATCTTCAAATGCCTAACGCCTGATTCCGTTATTAATTTTGATCTAAATTTAGAAACACTTCTTCTATCTAAAAAACCATGTTTTCTTGTAGTGGTTCCTTTTGGATTACTTACATATACTTATCTAAGTAGTGTGGTTCGTACACAGGCATGTAGACAATATTAATACAGTATACAAAAAAGACCAGCCTCCCAGGGAAGAATCTTCATATTTAGTGAAGTCCCCTAAAGAAAAGAAAAAGGTAATTATTTTACCCTAGTTCATTTGAAGTCATCTGTGTTAATTTGTATGACAATGGAAATTCTCCAGGGATTATTTGGAATGATTATGAAAGACACTAAAGGAAGCAAGGCCAAAGAGAGTGATTCAAACAGCAATGAACAGTTCATCGCAACAACAACTGAAGAACTGGCTTCAATATTTTCCTCCGCTAACTTTACTCCGCCATCTGAGAGAAGGAACAGTTCATTAAAAGATGACGAAAACATTGAGCTAGACATAGGTATGCTTGTTCGCCAGTTCTAAAAGTACCATGTAGGAACTAGGAATCACAGCTCAACCTAGCTACTACAGAGCCTGCTTAGCACGGGTTTAGAACATGTTTGATATTACATTGATTTTGCCTGTTTAAGGGTCTAGTTATACTTATGCTAACATGTTTCTTCCTGAAGATGATATCGATATTGAGGACAACACACAGAAGCAGAAAGGACCACACTTCCCGGGTCTAAGCAAACAGAAAATTAGCAAGGGATTCCAAACTCTTAGAGGTCAGCGAAGTGTGATAATAAAAAATTATATGTAATTTTGTAATCCAAAGATGGATTTGTAAAATTAGTATTCTGGTGCAACTGTGAAGATTTAATATGGTGTTCAAATACTGAATATGCAGGAAAATTGAAGCCCAAAACAGAAGAAAAGGTGAATTTGGGAAATAAGAAACCTGAAGATGAACCACCGGCTAGACAGATTGACCAGATAAAGATGAAGTATGGATATGCAACAACTAATGTGAGTGCATAGAAGACCATTAGATAATCAAGTTATGAATAGCAATGCATTACCATTGCACACGGTTTATACTTTGGCCTTCGACATTATGCACATAGACTGATTTTATATTACCAACTGATAGCATCTGCATTGAGTCACATGAGAAATACACAGAATAATGCAAACATAATAATTTAGTTCCCTTCAAGGGGAAATATATAGTTAGTTTTTGACTTCCCTTACCAATCTTTTAATGTTTATCTGAACAGGACTCCACCAGTGTTCCAAAAATGATTGGGAACAAGCTGCAAGAGAACATTAAAAAGTTGGAGGTAACATCATTTTGCTTCCCTAGTAATAGTGCTACATGTTTACTCCTGTTACCATGTCTGCTCTAAACTATTTAGTTTCTGAACATTTTTTGGTTACCTATTCGTCATTCCCTACTTCCATAAATTCTTCAAAAATCCATATAAACATCAGGAAAGACCCCCATACAAAACATGCTGCTTAAACTTGAGGGCATTAACATGTATTTATGTGCTTCTCGCAGGGCATTAATCTTCGATCTGCAGATATGGCTAATGGCGCCCAGTCCTTCTCGTCAATGGCAAAAGAGCTGCTGAGAACCACAAAGAACGAGAAGAGCTCATCGTAGCAATGTCAGACATTTTTTGACTCCAGTTGTAAAGTCCTCCTTTTGATGTTTATTTGAGAAGGCTAACCACACTTGCCAGGCAGTTCGCTCCAGAGTCCTCTTGGCTTTTTTTTCCACTATATGGTTTGTCGACTGTGTTATCAAGTTCACCTGACATACATGTGGATCATTATGTAATGATGCCCTAAAAATGATTTTGTTGTAGATAGCAAAGAGTATCACAATGTGAACTTTACATTTCACTGCGCCAATTTTGATTGTATACATGTATAACTGTCTTATGGTACTTGTATCTGATGAAGATAATTCGTGATAACTTCATGGTTAACCACCGTATACACATGATGCATGACTGTCAATTGTCTTCTCATGTCCTAGCCAAGAAATGTTAGGGGTTGTTTGGATTGTGGCTGGCAGTTCAATTTTGATTGTATACATGTATAACTGTCTTATGGTACTTGTATCTGATGAAGATAACTCGCGATAACTTCATGGTTAACCACCGTATACACATGATGCATGACTGTCAATTGGCTTCTCATGCCCTAGCCAAGAAATGTTAGGGGCTGCTTGGATTGTGGCTGGCAGTTGCCATACCAAAATCTTGGCGTCGACTGGTAGCTTAGGCTGGCATTTGGATTGAAGCCAAATTTTGGGTGCCATGCCAAAAATCTGGTGGCCACTCTAGACTCTGCACCAACGCACTGGCAAAACAGGGGCTGGGCAATCCTTCACCAAAATATTGCCACCCCCTTGATTTGGCATGGCTGGCAGACATAAACAAAATAGCCCCTTAGAACAGGCAACAACTGGCAAAGCAAACAGCAGAATCAATAGATGATGGAGGAAACAGTTGCGGCAATCATGTGAAATCACAAATGTGCTGCATGAATAAAAGACTCAAGGAGTAAGTGTGTACAACTGTATCCAGGTAAAACATCAGAAAAATCACGAGAAGCAACAAGTAACAGCACAACATCACAGCACAGCTAAATTAGTAGCAAGCCAACAACGGGCTAGTCACCAGATCAGCTGATAAAAGCAACCAGAATAGCTGTTTACAGATGCAGCGGAGGTCCACAAAAGAAAAGCAGTCAAGAGTACCAAGCTTTTCTTCGCTAACAGTCGAACAGAGACATCTCCAGCATGCCGCAGCCCAGGAGCACACATCTAAACATCCTCCTTACAGCATAACATTACATAAAAAAGAACATAGCAGGCTAAGCCCTAAACAGCAAGCACTGATGATGCACAGCTGTTGTTCTCTAAGCTACTATTTACTCCTCGTCGTCCTCCTGCGGTAAGCCAGTGAAAGATATGTTAGCAACATGTAAAATTTCATCCACACTGCAGTTTAGATGACCTATTGTGATGTACAAAGTTTATATACCTCCTGCTCGTCATCATCCTCGACATCGGACTTTGACTTGTCAGAGCCCTCTCCTTCCTCCTCGTCAGCATCAGTTTTCGCCTTCTTAGAGCTGGTGCTCTCCTGATAAATAGAACACAGAACATTATTAGATACTTAAATGCAGCGTACAGGCTTCATGTCATTAAATTTTATGGCAGCGGTAATACTACCTTCTTGCTCACAGCCTTGGTCTCTTTGACCTCCTGCTTCTTGCCTTTATACTTTGCCTTTTCCTAAACAAAGCATGCATTAATGAGTTGCGATCAAAAGATTTGCCTTCCCTTAACCAAATATATGTAGAATTACTAAATATAGTATTTCCATGTTTGCTTGCTGCTCCCACGTGAAATTTTTGGAAAGGGAAGGAACACTGTAACGGAGATTGACAGTGTAATAATTTTGGGATGACGGAGGACGGGCTGGGATGTTTGCAAGGGTGGCTGTTCTTTCAAGTAGTGCAAACATAACAGCACTAGAGCAATTTCCCCAACATTAATTACGTATAAGGCTGCAAACACTGAAAAATCAGATATACCTTATATATCCCACATACTGAGCAAGGCACAAACATTGTAACGGAGAGTGACGACGTTAATATTTTAGTGTAACGGAGGGCACATTAGGTTTTATTTTGGCAAGGGTTGACAATCTAGCAGTACTTTGGCAAGTGGCAGCCAATATAATGGCGCGGGAACAACTTAACCCTATATAATCGCATAAGCAGGGGAAAAAATCAAACAAACCTCATCGGACATGCCGCGCCACTTCTCCCCAGCAGCCTTGGTGACCTAGAAACAAAACCAAACAGCCAGCACATGCACACAGTTATGTAATCGCCCATAAAAACGAAACCCTAGAACTAAAAACCTAGAAATAAACTAGGGTTCGGCTAGGAGGAGAGTGGTGACTCACGGCGGCGACGCCCTTAACCTCAGGGTGTTTCTCCATGAACTGGGGCCTGAACTCAGCCCTACAGACAAGTTATACAAAAAATATTAGGGCATGGTTACGCGTAGATCTGGAGGGATAGAGGGAGAGCGAGCTTACAGGAAGGCGAAGAAGGGGGTGGGAGCGCGCTTCGGCTTGGCTACGCCGCCGGCGGCCGCCTTGCGCTTGCCAGAGGCCTTGAACCTGCAACGACCCACCAGACGACGGCCAGTTAGTCGGTGCAACCAAAAGCCATGAAACCAGCGCACACGAAGAGGAAACGGGGGAGGAGGAGGTAACTTACGCAGCGTCGCCGTTGGCCTTGGACCTCATGGTAGCAGGCGGGCGGAGCGGGGCGGCTAGGGCTTTGGGGAGGGTTAGGGCTGTGGTGTGGAAATGCGGATCGGGGAAGGCGAGAGCGGATGGAACGGGACTACGGGAGGGAAGTGGGGTTGGTTGGGGAAAGGAGGAAGGCGACAAGTGTACTAGTGGCCGCGTGCGGTGGGGGTGGGTTGCGCCCTCTGGGCCGTGAAACTGGGCTTGCCCAAAGAGCTTTGAAGCAGAGTTAACTTGCGGGCTGGGCTAGGCAATCCTTATACGACGCTCTTAGCGTGCCGACATAATCAAGGGAGAGGGAGAGGGAGCGGGAGCGGGCCGGCCCAGTTTGTCTCCTTGAGAAAACCGGCACATGTTTCCAGTTTGGTTTTTCGTTATTTTTTTAAATAATATATTTTTTAATCAATTTTACGTATAATACATGAAATTGGTAATTTCGAAAAATAGCCTGGCCTTGAAGACCCGTGCCCCAACAAGGACCTTCCGAGTACGAGGCCCGACGAGTACAGTCAAGGTTTAAGCCTTCGACCATGGGATATGCACAGCACACCTGATTGCTCAGACGTCCAATGCAAAGCAGTACCACGTAGATCTAGTCAGAGTCTCGTACACCGAAAGTTCTCGTCGGGGCATAGGTCTCCGAGGCCACGTTAGTTTCTGAATTACCAATTTTGTGTATTATTCGTAAAATTATTAAAAAGTATTATTTAAAAAATAGCTGGTTTTTTTGCAGTTTTATTTTTTTATTTTTCTTTTTTGTTTCTCTTTTTATTAAAAAAAACTAAATTTCTTTAAAAAAATTCAAATCTGATTTTTAAATTTTTAACCATTTTCGAATTTGAACAATATTCAAATTTGAACAAAAAATAAATCAGAACATTTTTCAAATATGAACTTTTCGAATCTAAACATTTTTTATTTCAACAAATATTTTAAAATTTACAGAAAACAAAGGGCAGACCTCTATTCGTAGCTACAGAACTCGGAATCCACGGTGCTCGTCGCAACAGGTACAAAGCACGGACCTTTGGAATCACAACAGTGGGCCTGACGGGACCATATATATGCTATAGAGATCAATCAATTGTACTCCCTCCGGTCTCATAATAGTAGATGTCAGAGAAATCTCTAGTGTGTAGCTAGATACGAATCTAGACAAAGAGACGGAGTATGTTCATATCAGTATTAAACGCTTGCAATGATACATCTGCATAAGCCATAAAGGGTAGTCACTATTTGCCACCGGCAATCTAACTGTGTAAAGAAACGGAGTTGTCACTCCAACTCCATGAGTATCTTAGTGTTACTCTCAGGTCCCCTTATTTTGCCACCTCCATCTGAAATTGCACGAGATTATCCTTCCACGAGCAGTTGTCTAGGCACCTCTCATAGAAAGTTACCTCACCATCCAATTTCACCGCTATGGCAGCCATGCTTCGTGTCCCATATCGTGCCTGAAAAAAATTGAGAGATTTCCGGCATCCCGTTGTTGCGTTAGGATTACCAAAATGGGGAAACAAGCAAGTGAATCAGTCCCAGGATAGGCACGGCGTTTGAGAAGTGATTTTTGCACAGAAGAACATGAAGCGAGTAGAATCATACATATTTACCTGTCCCTTCTCCGTGTCAATGAATATAGAGCTTAACTGGTATTCCCAGTCAAGATCAACGCCAGTGTCAGGCACAGCAGATCTGTCAGCCTTGACGGTGTCCGTCATCAGTTCTTCAACCATCTGCTTCAAAGAGACTTCTGCATCATCATGAATTGCAAGAAATCTGTTGAAACTCTGTCCTAAGCGCAACGCCTGTAGGGTGAGAAATGAAGTCCATGAGTAAACTAGTCCAAGAATTGTCTGAATTCAGATAATTGCAAGAAACTGGGACAGTCTTGCTATTTATACTACTTCAGATAACAATAGGAATAATTTGAATGGGCACGTGAATTTCCTAATGTTTATTCACCGTGCATATACGTATATGTGAACTGGCGCATACAAGCTGGTTATGACAAGATGAAACTAGCATGTATCGGTAGTGTCACACAACATATACGCATTCTAAAGCTAACGAACAGCTCAATAAATAAACCTATGCAATTTCATCGACCACATTATTCACACAAATTGCATCAGTGTAAGAAAATGTCAGATAGATGCATACATTAGTCATTCAACTGTGCAAGAATATCAACTTGTTTTTTTTAGGTTACGAGAATATTAGATTCTACAGTTGCAAAAGGAGAAAATAAAAGGAGTGCATAGATTAGTCATTCAACTGTGCAAGAATATCATCTTGTTTTTATCAGGATACAAGAATATCAGATTCTACAGTTGCAAAAGGAGAAAATAAAAAAGAGTATCAGAATATAGAGACTAGAACAGACTTGGCCTAACTTGCACAAGGTACCTGTACGTCCATCATCAGAAAGTTATAGCAAAAGGGAAACTTGACTCTAATGGCAGCAAAGACCTACCCAGAAAAAAAATCACACTCCTAATCATGAGTGCCGCTATTTCTTACCTTTGGCCAAGGGGAGTCAATGGCAGCATTAGAAAGCACGTGACACCCCGAAGAAACTGTTTGAACAACTGGAGTGCCACCGGGTTTATTAGAGATGTAAACCATGGTTTCTGAATGTACATCAGTCAATATAAGATTAAAACCGTTGTACTGATCTGCTTCTTTTGCAATTTCAGTTGCATACTCCAATGGACCCTGCCTGCCCTATATTAAAAATGTCATAGTAAGAAAAACATAGTCAATAAGAAAACATGGATTCCTTTGATTATTATTTTTTTAGAGCAACCGGCAGGAGCACTGCCTATTCTATTAGAAGAAGAGAATTGGCCGGTTTGGAAGGGAAACCGGCCAAAACCCGACAGAAAATGTATTCCTTTGATTATAATAATAAATGTTAAAAGATATGATAAAAGAGGGAGGTTGCAGAAAATGTATTGTGATCTTACATCCGTAAGCAATCCAAATTGGTTGCTTACATGCAAATACAAGAATTCACTTAACAGAAGCGAAACCTCATATTTTGGATACAAAAAGTGAGTTGAATCACCAGCCTATGTCAGCCTAATATTCGACACAACCATGCCATGCCATCTTATCGAACGGTACCGTCCACGTACAGATTACGGTACTATTTCTGCTTTCAGAGTTGTGGGCACACATTACTCACGGGAAGCTTAGCATCACAATACGCAAGGAATTGTCCTGAAACTGAACAAATTTGACAGGGTCGCACCTGGAGAAACCTGACGGGAAGCTCCCCTCTGGACCTCGCCCCGAGCCGGGGGCTGGGCTCCCGAACGTTGGTGAGGAAGGCCAGCTTCCCTGCCTTGGTGCACCCCAGCCACGTGCCGCCGCCTAGCTCGTCCTTGCCCCCGAGGATCTCCTCGCCCTCCTCCCCCGCGGCGGTCCACCACTCCGCCGGCCGTGTCGGCCTTCACGCAGCCCGCCCGCGCACGGCTCAGAAAAATACGGAGAGATCGAAACACGAATTGCGGAAGTAGATCTGGGCTAGGAGGAGGAGGCGCGCACCTGGAGTGGAACTCGTCGCGGTTGAAGAGGAGGAGCAGGCCGTACGCCGGGTGAGACTGCCACGTCCACGCCGCGATGCACATGACAGGTTTGGTGGCCTCGGGTCGGCGGCAATGGTGAAAAAGAGTCGGGAGATCGTCGAAAGGCTCGGTATGCTCGGTGGCCGCGGCGCCCGTCGATGGGTACAGCACGACGAGGAGTTGAGGACGGCAACCGGCAAGCTGGTGTAATTACGGAAAGGTCCCCGCAAAAGCACGAATATACGTCCATAGTAAGAAGACGGCTTGCAGAACTCTCCCAAACCGTCCGTATTTTTTTTTTAAGGTTCGCGAGGATGACTATGCTCGCAATATTTGTCCCGGCTGCTACGTTTTTGATAATGATGATTTGTACTTTCGGTTTTTACTAAAGTCGATCAGGCTGTTCGGTTTATTTTCTCTGAAATATTCGTATTGGTACTCTTGCTGATGTTGGTTGATTACTTTAATGGTTGCGTGTGTGCGTGTTGGTATTCTTGAACCTTGGCACTGCGGCTCAAATTAAAATTATGGGAGAACCATCGTTGGTATTTACAAGTCTATTCATTTCTTCAGCTACCTTCAGTAAAGTACAAGATCTTGTCATGAAAGAAGAAGAATTTGAAGACCTTAAAGAGTTGATTATTTTCTTTTAGACTTTATTTTGTAAACGTTGAAGTCGGCTTATGTATCTCTACCATGTACTATTTGTCGATATAAATATATATGGTATTGATTGTCAAAAAAACGTACGTATCCCTATCGAGATGACTAGATCGTGACCACATTCGCTCCCGACGACGTCGTCGCTGCCCATGCTCGATTGCTCATGTTACCACAGTGCTTCACGTGTCCAGCGGCACGACTCAATCGGTTTGAGCTGGTCGGAACACACACAACACTGTAGGTCTCGTGGCAAGGTCAGGAGGTTCTGCCGCAGGTCTCTTGACCCACTTGGCCTGGGCAGCACATGTCTCCGCCGGCACCGCCGCAGACTGCGTGGCTGTAGAAGGCCCCCTGGATGCAGCCACTGTACGTCGACCTCTCGATGGACAATGAAGACTAGGTGCCCTCTACACTGTTGTAGGTGCAAGTAGCGCCCGTAGCTAGGGTTTCGTTAATTTTTTCACTCTATGTCAATTATGTTTTAATCTTAATGAAAATGTTGAGAAAAAATGGCTAGGAACGTGAACCAAATAGGTTGTGCCACTGGGCACACTGGTGTGGCAGGCCTGATAGTGACCCACAACCCTTTGAGAATCGCCTCTTCGTCCATGACTCCTTTCCCTCTCCCCTTCGATGTCCTAGCCAACCGGAGGAAATGGAGGAGGAGGTCGTTCCATAATAACTAGTGGTAGGTTAACTAGTACTAGTGGTGTTTAGGATGAGTCTCGGTTTGGCATCATGTCCGTGGAAAGCTGGTGGTCGAGGCTTGCGGGGTGGTGCTTGGTGATTCGAGACGGTGCTTCTCCTTCTTGTGGTGCTCCAGCGGGTAGAGCCGATTGATACGTCAGAAACGTATCTATAATTTTTGATGTTCCATGCTTGTTTAGTATCCACTTTCCTTTGCTTTGTCTACACTTTGATGTGCTTTTTACATGTTTTATAGTACTAACCTATTAACAAGTTGACACAGTGTCAGTTGCTTGTTTTCTGATGTTTCTGGTTCCAGAAAAGCTAGTAAGGAAATATTCTCGGAATTGGACGGGACAAACGTCAAAGTCAATAACTTTCTGTGGGGAACAAGAAGTCCAGAGGGGAGACGGAGAGGCGGGCCAGGGCGCTCAGACCCCCTAGGCGCGGGTGGGCCCTGCCCCGCGCCTAGGCAGGGTGTGGGGCCCCTGGCCACCACCTCGGCCTCCCCCTTCGTCTATAAAAAGCCCCTGATGCAGAAACCCTAAGCACCCGATCAATATTGCACGAAACCTTCTGTAGCCGTCGCCATCGCCGTCCCTAGATTGGGGGATCTGAAGTTCTTCCCGGCACCCTGCCGGAGGGGAGATCATCCCGGAGGCCTTCTCTCCAGTATGATGTGTGAGTAGTTCCACCTTGGACTATGGGTCCATGTAGTAGCTAGATGGTCGTATCTCCTTGTGCTTTCATGTATAGATCTTGTGAGCTCCGTTCATGATCAAGATCTAATCTATTTGTAATCATGCATGTTGTGTTTGCGGGGATCCGATGGATATTGAGATTATTATGTTGGTTTAATTAATAGTTTTGTCTTTATGATTCTATCATGTCTGTGTTGTTTGTGATCTTGCATGATCTCCGTTGTTAGTAGCTATCTTGGCCGAGTAGTTGCTAGTGACTCCAAGAGGGGGTATTTATGCTTGATAGTCGGTTCATGCCTCTAGTTTCCAAGGGAAGTGACAATAATCTCTTCGGTTGTAGATGTGTTGTTTCTACTAGGGAGAAAACAACGGTATCTTGTTCATGGAACATGTGGACTGTTTACCTTACACACTTTGCTTAATGCAGTTGTCTGTTGCTTGCAACTTAATACTGGAACGGGTTCGGATGATAACCTGAAGGTGGTATTCTAGTCATAGATGCAGTTGGATGGCGGTCTATGTATCTTGTTGTATTGCCCAATCGAATCTCATAGGATCTTGCTGACTAGTAATTGCATTGTTATGCCTTGCTCAGTTCCTGTCAATTGTCCTGCTGTAATTTGTTTACCCTTCATACCATGTTGTTTATCTAAGGAGAGCACCTCTAGTGAACTATGGACCCCGGTCTAATCTTTACCATTGATACATCTTCCACTGTTACTTGTTTACTTGTTGCAAACCACCATTACCTTCCACACTATACGTTTAATCCTTTGTTACAGCAAATCGGTAAGCTTAACAACCTCATTGTTTGTTGGGGCAAAGTCTTGAGTTTGTGTTGTTGATACGTCCAAAACGTATCTACTTTTATCGAACACTCTGCTATTGTTTCTACTCTAAACTTGTGTGATTTGGATACAACTAACACGGACTGACGATGTTTTCAGCAAAATTACCTTGGTGTCTTGTTTTTGTGCAGAAAATGAACTATCAGGAAAAATCCTGGAAAATATGCCAAAAATTATATTTCACCAGAAGATCCACGGAGCCAGAAGAAGAGAAGGAGGGGAGGCATGGGGGCCTAGACCCACCCTAGGCGCGGGCCCACCTGACCCCGGGCCTAGAGGGGGTGCAACCTCCCCAGGCACCTCCTCGGCCTCCCTCTGCGCCTATAAGTTGTCTTTCAACCTAAAAACCGAGGGAGTTCGATAGTTTTCCAGAAAGAGTTCTGCTCTGCCGCCGCCACCAGAAACCATTATTCGGATCCAGAAACTCCGTTCTGACACCCTGCCAGGACAGGGAATTTGGAGAGGATCATCGCCATCATCATTACCAACGCATCTCTATCGACCACTGATGTTTCCCTCATCCATTAGTGAGTAATCCCCCGCTGTAGGCTTGGGGATGGTAGGGATTGGATGAGTTCTCTCATGTAATCGAATAAGATCTGTTAGGGCATAGTGCCTAGTATCTCTATTAGTGTTATTTGACTTTGTTGCAACTTGTTGTGCTTAATGCTTGTCACTAGGGCCCGAGTGCCATGATCTCAGATCTGGACTTATTATTGAATCATTATGATAGTATTGTTTGTGATCTTATCTGCAAGTTGTGTACACATATCATTGTCCGGATCCAAAGGCCCCAAAGTGATAATAATTGGGACAACCGGAGGGGATGGTTGTGGTGTGAGGATCACATGTGTTCACAGAGTGTTAATGCTTTGCTTCGGTGCTCTATTAAAAGGAGCACCTTAATTGTCAGTAGTTCCCTAGAGGCCCCGCTGCCACGGGCTGGTTGGACAGAAGATGTTGTGCAAGTTCTCATTGCGAGCACGTATGACTAAATTTGGAGCACATGCCTAGGATTGTTTAGTACTTGGATGCTTGTTATTATTTATCTGCAATGCCCTAGATCTTGAAGTTACATGTTTAGACTCGTCCATGCAACGCCCGTCCATCCATCCCTATGCCTACCGCACTCGAATCCTACTGTTACCATTACTGTTACTATTGCTCCTGTTTCACTGTTGTTGTTGCTGTTGCTACTACAAACTGTTGCTACTGATAAACTTCTGTGAGCAAGAACTATTTCTAGGTGCAGCTGAACTGACAACTCAGTTGTTAACGCTTGCAAGTATTCTTTGGCTCCCCTTCTGTCGAATCGATAAATTTGGTAATACTATCCGCGAAGACTGTTGCGATCCCCTATACTTGTGGGTCATCAAGACTATTTTCTGGCGTCGTTGCCGGGTGTTGGGAATATGCCCTAGAGGAAATCATGTATGATGATATTTCACATTGTATTCATAAATATATTAAGTTTTCCTTGTATAAACATCTGATGTGTATCATTGAATATGTGATTCGGTTGTGGAACTATACATTCATGTTGTTTGTACTAAATATCCTTGGTCATCGAGGTTGTGCTGGACACACAACTTAGACCAATATGAAAGTCGGCTTGATGACTCGGTTCCACTTGTCATGGGCATGGAGATGCTATTCCGACTTACACAGATTCGGCTAAAGAGTTTAGCGAGTCGGATTGACCCATATTGAGGTACAACAAACAAGTTGTCATTTGTATATCTCAATCAATGTAACTTAGACCTGAGGTTATTGCATAGTCCGAGTTGAGGATCACCGACTTAGATTCTGTCAAACGATGATCTGTCACTGGCAATTATAAAGGCAAAGTTCGGTTCAACTCTGCGTGATGTGAATAACCAAGATGGGATTTTGCCCCTCCACTCGGAGAGATATTCTCTGGTCCCTCTCGGATGATATGATTCGGAAATCATGGCCATGCACAACTCGGTTAAGTGTTAACCGAGGCGATCGACTAAGAGTTAGTCGGGTGAATCAGTTATCTCGGATCGAGAAGAGAGTCGGACTATTTAAGGGATGAAAAATATTCGCCTATAGTCTGACAAGGTATATCGTGAGGCAAAAGGGACTCGGACGTAAGTCGCATTGGAAAGGCAAGTCGTCATGACTCTTTGGTACTTGGGAGTCGGCATGTTCTGCTAGGAACCGCTATCGACTGATCAATTGAGAGTCGGACTCTAATCGTGTCCAAGTAGCCATGAGCCTGCGTGGTCACACACTTAAGAGCGGGAGCAAGTTCGGATTGGATCTAAACCGGAAATCTGGTTGGGTTGGACCCAAGCTGGATTAGGACTAAGTCAGTGAGTCAGACTCATGGTGACTAGTGTTATATGGGCTTTAGTGAATGGGCCACGAGAGTGGAGCCCACGTTCACTCCCTATATATAGTGGAGCACAGTAACCCAGAAGGGTTAATCGTTGATCGTTTAGGTCATTCCATGTGTTGGAAACCCTAGCTCCACAGCAGTCCTGCCGTCGTTACGAACCTAGCAGTTCGCCGCCGGTGCTCCTCCTTGTACGTGTGGATACCAGCAGAGGTGTTGTACGATCAGCACCAGGACGATCGGATCGCAAAGGACTGGACTGCATCAACTGATGCGCTACATCAGTAATTCGCAACTGCGCATCTAGTGGTAAACCTCGTGGTCTTCTACCTCAGCCAGATCTTGGGATCACCACGTTAGGGGAAAAAGTTTTGTTTATCTCTACGTGGCCCAACACCGGGGAGCATAGCTTTATTTGTAAGTTCACTTAGATCTATTATTGTTCACTGCTACTCCTTTCATCATGGGGAAGTCTGTTATAAGTAAGCTTGTCACACCACCACCACATACTCATGCTACACACACTGCTACTACTGCTGAGTCTTAAACTTCTTTTAATGCTCATGATGTTACTTCTACTATGCTTGATGCGAGTGGTTCATTAGGTCCTTTCCTAGATGCTACTATGGCTAGTCTAGGAAGTACCGGAACTCCTAGAGAAGACACTGTTACACCTGTTAGCTCACCTGATGCTAGTGAGAGTTATGATATTAATGATGGTTACATTGAGTTCACTGATGATTTTATTGAAGAGTGCCGAAACACACATGGTACTAGTGCTATTAAGAGTCTCCTTGCTAGACGTACTATTATGCCTAAGTTATCCTTTGATCCTAAGTTTGCCGCTTCTCCCATAGATATCAAAGATGAAGATTATGATTTCTCTCTTGATTTATCTTATTTAGATATTGTTGAGAAAGAATCTTTCTGTGGTACTGAAAATGAGAGTGTTGTGGCTCATATGAATGAGCTTTCTACTATGAGTTCTTTATTCTCTGATGATTTTAAGATGCACAAGTACTTTGTTACTAAGATCTTCCCTTTTTCACTAAAAGGAGAAGCTAGGGCTTGGTTTAATAGATTACCTCCTGGTTCCATTGATAGCCCGGATTGCTTGATTGCTTCTTTCTTCCAGAAATATTTTCCTCCCAGTGCTAGACATGCTGCTTTGCAAAGACTTTTTAATTTTAAACAGGGAGAAGAAGATAAATTGCCTGGGTCATGGAAAAGGTTTTGTTCCTTGATTCATGCACATCCTGGATGTCCATTACCTAAGAATGAGATTCTTCATATTTATTTTAATGGACTAACTGATGATTTTAGGACATATCTAGATAGCTTTGCTGATTGTGTTTTCAGGAAAATAACTCCTACAGATGCTGAAGAATTAATGGCTAAGATAAGCAAGAATTATGATGATTGGACTTCATGAGCTGAATACACCTGAGCCTATTACTCCTGAACCAGTTATGCCTGATCCAATTCCAGGACCAACAATAAAGAAGAGAGGAGTTATTGCATTAAATGATGAAGTGATGAAGGAAGCTAAGAAGTGTCTAAAGGAGAAAGGTATTAGAGCTGAAGATGTGAAGAGTCTACCTCCTATAGAAGAATTATGTAAGCCAACTCCCCACTCACCTACTATTGAGGTACGCTCTCTCCAACACTTTGATGAAGGTGATATTCCTTATGGTAAGCCTTCTGATGTTTAGAGGAACTTGACACATTTATTGTTAAGCAAGGGTATTTTAACAAACAAGTTCAGAATCATTTATTGGAAAACTCTAGAGCTATCCATGAGTTGAATGATATTGTGGAAAGAACTTCTAATGATATTAAAATGCTTTGTAAACACTTTCAAATGGTTCAAACCCAACTTGATCAACTTGCTAAGGTACAAAATGATATAGCTACTCAAGATCCTTTATATCCTGAAGGACAACCTAAAAGAATAGAGCGGGATTCCCAACAAGGTAAAGATAGTGGTAGTCCTCGTAAGAGAAAGAAAAAGAAAAATAAGGTAGTTGAGGAACCCCTTGAACCTGTTGTAGATCCTAATAGTATATCTGTCTCTGATGCTGAAACTGAGAGTGGTAATGATAAAAATGAGAATCCTAATAAGGAGGAAGGTGAGGAAGAACCTGAGAAGCACACTAAGAACACTAGGTACACAAAGGAAGATTTTATTGCTAATAAACATGGTAAAGAGAGAGAACCTTGGGTGCAGAAACCTATGCCTTTTCCAGGTAAGAAACACAAGTCAAAGGAGGAGGAACACTACAACAAGTTTTGTGAGTGGATGAAACCTTTATTCTTGCAAATTCCTTTGACTGATGCTATTAAGTTGCCTCCTTATTCAAAGTATATGAAGGATATTATCTCTAATAAAAGGAAGATTCCTAACGAGGAGAATTCTACTCTACTTGCTAATTATTCCTTCAATGGTAAGGTTCCAAAGAAACTTGGTGATCCAGGTATACCAACTATTACTTGCTCCATTAAGAATAATTATGTTAGAACTGCTTTATGTGATTTGGGAGCTGGAGTTAGTGTTATGCCTTCTTCTCTCTACAAGAGACTCCAGCTAGAAAAGTTGATACCAATTGATATTTCTTTGCAAATGGTTGATAATTCAACTACTATTCATGTTGGTATATGTGAGGATGTTCCTGTTCAAGTTGCTCATAATTGCATGGTCTTAACTGATTTTGTTGTGCTTGAAATGCCTGAATATGATAATATGTCTATTATTCTTGGGAGACCTTTTCTTAATACCGCAGGTGCTGTCATCAATTGCAATCAAGGAAAAGTAACATTCAATACTAATGACAAAGAGCACACTATATATTTACCCATGAAGGTTGTTAAGAGCTATTGCCTGAATTCCATTGAAAATATTGAGGGCATCAAGGTTGGAGAAATATATTGTCCCATTCCACAAGAAAATTTTGAAACTATTATGATTGGGACCATTGCTATCAAGTTTGAGGTAACATAATCACCTTGTAGAATGCAAAATTTTGTTTCATATAAGATTGTTTTGGTAACAAGACTTGATCAACCTTGCTAACAAAAGGATTTTAATGAACAAAATAATGTTTCACTGTGGTTATACTTGCTTTCTTTTTCCGTTCTCCTTCCTAGTCTTTGATTTAGCTTTAGTTTTGCTTGTTTGAGTTTCTTAGATCTCCTGTAGTTTGGCTTTTGGTTTGCTTTCGCTTCTTATGAAAAACTGTTTCTGCGAGAAAATCAATTTTCATACCCTGGAAATTGGCCAAAAATAAAGTTTCCCGAAAATTCCCAGAAATTTTAAAATATTTTTTTTCTCGAAAAAAGGGGCAGAGTGGCACCTGAGGTGACCCAGGGGGCCACCCCAGGCCACCAGACCCCTGGTAGGCGCGGCCTACTAGGTGGCGGCGCCTGGGGGGTCTGGCCCACCTAGGCCCTCTAGCCTGCCTCCTCAAAGCCACCTTCTTTCTCTCTCCTGAAAAACACCGGAAAACTTGCTCAAGCTCGATTTCTTGCTGTTCTTGCTCGTGATTTTCGATCTCCTTGTTCAACCCATCTCAAGTGCTAATTTTTGGAGGGATTGCTCCTTGGTATGTGCCTCCTCCACTTGTCCAATTAGATTTGTGATTGGTAGATTGTGTCTTGAGTATTTTGTTGTTATAAGTGACAGGTTGTTTGAGCTTGCATGCTTGTTATTTGTTTAGAAACTTTGTTTTGATGCATGTGTAGTCCTCTATCAAGTTCCTATAGTAGTTTCTCATCATTTATCAACTTAGAAATCACTTGGTTTGATGGTTGTTTAAAATTTCAGAATAGGGAAGTCATGGACCACCACACCTTTGGTGACATATTTGAGAGTGATGCACCTAGAAGGGCAAGGCTTCTAAGGTCATCTACCAGTACTATACCCTCATACAGTGAGGATCTCATCACTCCGCGATTTGGTGACGAGGGAGATGAAGGGTATGCACACCCCTCCACCTTTCCTTGCCAAACTTTCTTGCAAGCTGCTGGGATTCTTAATGATTTTATGACTTTGGTGCAGAGAGCTGGACTAACAAGTTACATGCAGGATGAGAGTGCACAATATGCTTTGCTTACTAAAACATTTGTGGAGAGTTTCTCCTTTACTAATAGTATGTTCAAGCCTTCTATGTCCTTCAAAATTTATGGCAGGGCTCATTCTATGACATTGAAGAAATTTTGCAAGGCCCTGGGACTTGGTGCAACTGGGTCATCAAAGAAGATTAAAGCTCTACCCGCTGATTTGTTAGAGATTTACCGAGGAATTACCAATGATGATGACCGTAGAGATTAGCGAGGGAAGATAAAGAACATTCAACTTCTAGCCATTAGGTATTTTGCCTACTATCTTGCCACCGGTGTTCTTGGTAGGGAGAACAATAGTAATATTTCCAACTATCAATTGGCCTTCTTAGCTGCTGCGCTCAACAATGAGGACAAGTATAATCTTGGTTCTCTCATTGCTCATCGTCTAGCTGCTAAGAGACCCATTGAAAGGATACGGATGTCGCCTAGAGGGGGGGTGAATAGGCGATTAAAACTTTTCCTAGAGTGGCTCAACAAAGGCGGAATAAAACTAGTGTTTACTTTGTAAAGCACAACCTAGAAACAACTAAGGTTTACCTATGTGCACCAACAACTTATGCTAAGCAATACAAACAACAAAGTGATAGCAAGATATATATTACTTCAAGCACGAAGGCTATCACAATGTAAAGTGCATAAGTAAAGAGCTCGGGTATAGAGATAACCGAGGCACGCGGGGACACCGATATTTTACCGAGTTCCTCCCAACATGGAGTACGTCTCGTTTGGAGAGGGGGTGGTATCAAACCACCAACGCCACAAAAGGCCTCCCTTATTCTCCGGTGAATCTCACCCCAATGGGATCGATCCACGCTTCCACTATCGGTGCACTTGTCGGTGGCAACAGGAACCTCTCACAAGGTTGGGGCACACTCCACAACTTAATTGGAGGCTCCCAACAAACGCCACAAAAGGCCTCAACAAATGCCACCAAGGCTACAATGCCACCAAGGCCACAAAACCGTCTAGGGTTCCAAGAACCCAAGAGGGACAAGCTCCAATGAGAAATTCAAACCAAATCCTCCGAGGAGAACTCAAACCGATGCAACAAATGCAAATGGCAAGAACACCACAAAGATGCTCAAATCCCTCACTCTCAAGTTCCAACAAAGCTACTAAAGCTATTGGGGGAACAAGAGAGGAGGAATCAAAGAGAGACACAAAATCCCCCAAAATCTAGATCCCCAAAGATACACTCACAAAGAGATGTTTTGGTTTGGTCAAAACGTAGATCTAGATCTCCTCCAACAACCCCTCAAATATATGCAAGAATCAATGGAGGGGTGTGTAAAAATCAATCTTAAAGAGTAAAGCAAATGGGGCCAAAACTTGGACAAGAAAAGGAGGAAGAAGTAACCCTAAACAATAATGGACAAAGTCTATTTAAAGGGTCGGGCTAGATCTGCCCGTTGGGGCTATTTTCCTGAACGGTCCGGTACTACCGGAATTTACCGGTAGTACCGCATGTGCCAGAAAAAACACAGCAGCAGCTCAATGCAAGCGCATGGGAGCGGGGCTAGGACGCGGAGGCAGCAGCTGCAGCTGGGCGGGGCCCAGCAGTGCTGGCGCGCAGCATGCAGGTGGCTGCAGCGGCAGCTAGCAGCGCGCATGCAGCACAGGGCCAGGCGAGCCAGCGAGTGGGGCCGGGGACGGGCGCGAGCACCGAGGCGGCAGCAGGCGCGCGCGCGGTCAACGCTGCGGGAGCGGGCCCAGGGGAACGCGCGCATGCGGCCCAGGAGGGATCGCGCGCGTGCTCGCGCGACAGCGGCGCAGAGGCGGGGCCCAGCGAGGCGGCAGCGCACGGGCGGGGAAGGGCGCGCGATGCGAGGACGTGGGCCAGGAGCGAGCACTGCAGCGGGTCAACGCGGGCAGCAGATCTGGATCTGAAACTGGAAAAAAGATCTGGACAAATAAACGGGTCGGCCGGTACTACCGGCCCACCCGGGCGGTACTACCGGGCCGGCCGGTACTACCGCAAAAAGGTACCTAGCGAGGCAGAAGGAAAACGGGCCGTTTTTAGGCCCGGGCGGTAGTACCAGCCCATCCGGGCGGTACTACCACTCGGCCCAGAAAACAGACAGAGAGGCAAATATTCAAACGACAATAACTTTTGACTGGAAGCTCTGATTGACCCGATTCAAATTGCGTTGGATAGAGGACGACAAGGGCTTCCCAATAAAGTATCAAGTAGAATAATGTGAAATACCTCACTTGGTGAGAAACCGAAAAGCCGCATAAATCAAAATCGCAACAAGATATATATGAGAGATCCGATTTTGATGAACAAGAGCTTGTTATGGAGATTACCACAAGTTCTATATCCTCACATGGATAAGACCAAATAACAACCAAATACGATGATGCAAGTATGCAAAGGTTTGAGCTCTCTCCGAACGATGTGACCGAATTACTCATACGAGAGCCCCTCTTGAGACCGGCAAAAGGGAAAACCTATCAAGATTATACCTTTGCCTTGAGCATTCCACTTGAGCTCGATGTAGACGATCTTGACCTTCTCAAGATGGAACGCCTTTCTTAATTCCTCATCATCGACCTCGCATATTGAGCTTGCCCAACATATCTTCTTTGCATTTCATTAACCTTGAAGCCAACACATGATCCAAGCGATGCCAATGGACAAATCCTACAAGTATAACTTAATACACACATTAGTCCATAAAGATTGTCATTAATTACCAAAACCACACATGGGGGCCCAACATGTTCTTTCACCCATTTATGGGGGAATTATTGCTACTCATGTTGCTGCTGCCTTGAACATTGTTGTTGATCCACATGATATAGTTTTGGCTCCTCAGAGGCTTGATCTTGCTGCCATGAAGGCGCACCATTTTGTCACCACTAGCTCTACTCTTGATAACTTGGTTTATAGAATGATTTTTACTGACGGGGAAGAGAGAGAGATCCCTCTACCCCAAACCACTTTGTTCGTATTTCTCAGGGACCTTGGTCACGCTCGAACGCGGAGATGGACGACAACCTGCGTTCTCTTAACTTCCATAGTCACTATCAGGAGGAAGCACCATCATACGACCCCCCTGCGTATTACACAGGGGAGGCCTCGAGCTCGTACCAGGACGAGGGAGCTTCCTCAACATACTACGGAGGTTCATCCTCTTGGACACCATGGGATTGAGCCCCATTTAGGCCAAAAGCCTAAGCTTGGGGGGAGGTATACCGACATCACACTCATATATATATATATATATCATGTTCGATCGGTTCTTTGTATATCCATTGTTTTGCTTTCTTTTTGGTTTTTGTTGCTTCTTTCTAAAAAAAACCAAAATACCAAAAATATTTTTGTTGTTTCTATTGGTTTGTTTCTTTGCTTTGGTTTGCCTTAAAAGAAAAATCCAAAAAGATTTTGCTTTGTTTTTGTTTGGTTTTTCTTTGTTTGCTTGTTTCTAAAAAAATCGAAAACACCAAAAATATTTGTTGTTCTTCTTTGGTTTTGTGAGTTCTTTGCAAGGTTCAGCCGTCCTTAGTGGATTTTGGTTTCATGTTAATTATTCAAGTCACACAAGTGAAGGGCAATAATGAAGATTAAGACAACTTGAGATGTGGTAAGTGTAGGGGTTCGTAGCATGGAAAACAAAAAATTTCTACCGCATACAAACAAACAAGCCAAGATCTATCTACTAGATTGTAGCAACGAGTCGATAGAATAACTCACCCTCGAAGATTCCAAAGTGTTTAACGAGAGTGAATTCTCGTGGGTGATGTAGTCGTACTCTTGCCGATCTCAAGATCGTGTAGACGATCCTTCCGGCGCTGCGTTTCGGCAGCGCTTCCGGAGTCGATCACACATTAGATACTCGATGAAGACCTTCCTCTCCCTTGTTCCAGTAGGCAGCGGAGGTTGTAGCACTCTCCTCGCGATTCCGGCAGCACGACGGCGTGGTACCGGAAGTAGAGGGGAGATCTCGCAGGGCTTCGCCTTAAGCCGGAGCGAGTATGGTGGACTATGAGAGAGGCCTCGGTGATCTAGGGTTTAGACACACCAAGGAGGAGAGGCTAGGCCGGCGGCTAGGGCAAGGGGATGCCCCAACTCGGCGGCTAGGGTTTTGCCCTAGGCGGCGGCAGCAAGGAGGTGGCGGCGCCGGTGGCTTGGGGCTAGGGTTTGCAGGGTGCAAGGTGTGTGTTTGGAGGGGCAGCCCTGCCCCTCCTTATATAGGTGGAGGGGGCCAGCCAAGGGGAGGGGAGTCCTCCCCCAAGTCGGCCTCCAAGGCCGGCGGGTGGAGGGAGAGGAACTCCTCCCCAAGTAGGTTTCCTACTCTCCCTCCACCAAGCAAACTTGCCGTTTGACTTTTCAAACTAGGATTTGATTTATCCCTTTATTTTGCTCAGCGATGACACCTAGTACATGATGCAACCATTCCAACTTGTTATGACACATTCATGTACCCTTCCCCTTCGGAGTGCCGGACATTCCGGAACCTTCTAGAACATTCCCGATGAAAACACCGGAACCATTCTCCAACCCCGAAACAGGACTTTCCTTATGTGAATCTTATTCTCCGGACCATTCCGAATCTCCTCGTGATATCCCGGATCCCATCTGAGACTCCAAACAACATTCGGTCTCTTACTCATCATTCCATAACTACTCAAACAACGTCGAATCCTTAAGTGTGTCTCCCTACGGTTCGTGAATTATGCGGACATGATCGAGACACTTCTCCGAACAATAACTAATAGAGGAATCTAGAAATTCATATGGCTCCCACTTGGGTGCTTTCTGAGAGTTTGAATGTGATACAGATCATGTATGCTTGTCTAATCTTAGACAGATAGATCATGTGATGGTCTATGTACTCACCACTGTCACTTGATGTTGTGGTTGCTAGTGGTGGATCTTGTTGTAGCTTGATCTTGTGGTTGATCTTGTGCTCCCCTGGTATATTTAGCTCCTGGCTTGTCCTTGATCTAGCCCATCATCTCCTGATCCTGATGGCTTGACCTTGGTCTTGCTGTCCACCTGATCTTCCCCTCCTTATGTCATCATCCTGGTGATGTGATCCTGGGCTTTGGTTGGTTTGGCTGCTAGCTATTGTGCTTGGTTTAGCTGCTGGATGCTGAGCTTGATGTGTAGGAGCAAAAGAATAATGTGGTTGTGTGCTTTCCCATGGTTGTGTTGATGGTTTTGTGTTGCTGGGTTGTTGCTAAGGTGCTGATAGCACACACCATGCAATTTGGTGTGTGTGCTGCCTGTGTGCTTGCTGTGCACTTGTCGATATGTTCAGAATTTTGAATTTGACTGTTATCTGGTTACTTTTACCTGGCTGGTGAAACTTGCCCCTCTTTGCTGTCATTTGACTTCTGGCTTAAAAGTATGAAAGATACCTTCTTTCATATTGGTGAAACTTGCCCCTTTTAATAGAATTACTCAATGATGAATCTTGATCAGTGCACTTCACTGACAAGTCTGAGAGTAAAACATTACTAACCCTAACTTTCTTTTATTTTTTTGTTGTATCAGACTTGGAAATTCAAGATTCTAGTTTAGGTTTTCTTCTTTATTTATAGAATAGTGAAATGTAATATTCTTTATTATTTTGTAATTTTTATTTTATTCTTTTGTAATCTTCATTTATTATTTTGTAATAAAGATGATACTATTAGCAATAAAGAAATATTCATATTCTTTATTTATTGGCTATGGTGAATATTGTGGATGATTTTAATAAGTTACATTTTTCTAACTTATTTATTGAATAAAAATATGAAACAAATATTCATATTCTTAATTACCTTCTTTAAATAAAGTTTGAGTTAAATTGGTTAACTCTTAATCAAATCAAGATTTAAACATTATTCAAAAATCATTTGAATTATAATTCAAACACTCAAGTTCTAAATTCAAATTTCATTTCCCAAAACACATAATTTCACAAAGATCATATCAAAGTCACTAGCAATCATTCTTTAAGACTAAATCTAATCTCAAAGTATGAAAGTAACCTTGATCACTTTAGATTTTTATTTGGCGAAAAATTTACCAACATTTTCACAGACGAATGCATGCAACGTTTCAATTTCCTAAATCTACCCTTCGTTAGTTCCTTAACGTTGGGATGTTACAGGCCCCGCTGCCATGGGTTGGCTGGACAGTAGGTGTTGTGCAAGTTCTCATTGCAAGCATGTATGACTATATTTGGAGCACATGCCTAGGATTGTTTAGTACTTGGATGCTTGTTATTATTTATCTGCAATGCCCTAGATCTTGAAGTTATATGTTTAGACTCTTCCATGCAACGCCCTTCCATCCATCCCTATGCCTACCGCACTCGAATCCTATTGTTACCGTTACTGTTACTATTGCTCCTGTTTCACCGTTGCTGTTGCTTTGCTGTTGCTACTACAAACTGTTGCTACTGATAAACTTCTATGAGCAAGAACTATTTCCACGTGCAGCTGAACTGACAACTCAGTTATTAAGGCTTGCAAGTATTCTTTGGCTCCCCTTGTGTCGAATCAATAAATTGGGTAATACTGTTGGAATTATGCCCTAGACGCAATAATAAAGATGTTATTATCATAATTCTTGTTCATGATAAAGTTTATATTCCATGCTAGAATTGTATTAAGCGGAAACTTTAATACTTGTGTGGTTTGTGAACAACACCGTGTCCCTAGTACGCCTCTATGGACTAGCTCATTGATTAATGATGGTTAAGGTTTCCTAACCATAGACATGAGTTGTCGATTAATAATGAGATCATATCATTGGGAGAATGATATGATGGACAGACCCAAACTAAGCAGAGCAATTAGATCGTGTCATCGTGTTCATCTTTGCGGAGCTTTTCTTATGTCAAATATTGTATTCCTTAGACCATGAGATAATACAACTCCCTGGTATCGAAAGAAAGCTTTGAGGTCATCAAACGTCATCCTATGAGAGGGTGATCATAAAGGTGTCTCTCAGGTGATCGGAAAGTACCTGTTGGGTTGTATGTATCGAGATGGGATTTGTCCCTCCCAAGTCGGAGAGATATACTTCGGGCCCACTTGGTAATCGATATCAACACCGCTTGCAAGCATGTGGTTAAGGAGTTAATCACAAAGAGATATCGGATTACGGAACGAGTAAAGTACTTGTTGTGAACGAGATTGAACTAGGTATGACGGTAACGATTGATTGAATCCTGGCATTGTGGTTCATCCGATATGATCATCGATGAATGTGTGGGAGTCAATATGGGTTTCCAGACCCCGTTGTTGATTATTGATATAAGATCATGTCTGCATATTCTCGAACCCGAAGGGTCACACACTTAACGTGTCTCGACGCTAGGATAGATTGGATAATTGGTTTATGAGTTTTTGTTCGGAGTCTCGGATGGGATCCGGGACATCACGAGAGGTTCCGGAATGGTCCGAAGAATAAGATTCATATAAGGCAATGCAGTTTTTGGAGTTCGGAATTGTTTCGGGTTAATCGGTATTGTATCGGAAGCTTCTAGAACCTTCCGGAGGGGGACCAACGTGTCCCCACCTGCCGGGAGGGGGCATGGGCCTATGAGGGAGTGCCCTGGCCGCATTGGGCCAGGGGCACAAGGCCCCATAGGGCCCAGCCGGCCAAACCCTAGGGAAACCCTAGGGGAGCTTCTAGAAGGGGGGGGGAACTTGCCCCCCACTCCTCCCTCCTTTGGCCGCCGGCCTAGAGCTTGGGGGAGGGGAAAGGGCCAGCCGCCCACCCCTCTATATAAAGAGGGCTGGGGGCGCACCCCTCCCACACCTCCTCCACAACCCTAGCCGCCCTGCTGCCCTCCTCTCTCTCCCCCTCCCGACTGCGCGTGGGCGAAGCCCTGCTGCAGAAACTCTCCACCACTTGCACCGCGCCGTCGCGTTGTAGATCCAATCCGCTCTCCACCATACTTGCTGGACCGAGGAAGGAGGAGACGTCGAGGTGCCGCACGTGTGCATCTCTCGGAGGCATCGCCACTTGCGGTGTTAGATCGGATCAGATCGCGAGGAGGAGAAGCGAGTACGACTACATCACCCACGTTCCGACGAACGTTCCGCTGTGCGAATCTTCAAGGGTATGAAGATCTCATCTAATCCCCCTCGTTGTTTGCATCTCCTAGATTAGATCTTGGATTTCCCGTTCGCATCCGTAGAATTTTTTTGATTTACTATGCTGCGAAACCATTCAGTGGTATCAGAGCTAGATATATGCGTAGATGTGTTTCACGAGTAGAACGCAACATGGTTGTTGCGGGCGTTGATGTTTTCTGTTGCAAGCCTCTTGTTTGTGTTCTTCTTATGGCGCGGGATAGTGAGATTGAAGCGGTCCAGGCCAACCTTACACGACGTCGTTCGCGAGACCGGCTCCGCACTTGACGTGTGGCTTGTTCCACACATGCGACTGGTGGATGCCAGTTTCTATCACTATAGTTGTCATGGGATTTACACCGGAGTTTGGCAACCATAATATCACCGTTATGGATTTTCGTAGGTAAGAATCGTTCTTAGCTTGCTACTCCCATAAGCCACGTAAAACATGAAACAACAAAGTAGAGGCGTCTAACTTGTTTTTGCAGGGAGTGTTTTCTGTGATATGGTATGGCCCAAGATGTGATGTGTATGTTGTATGCAATGATCATGTTTTGTAATGTTTCACGACTTGCATGTCGATGAGTACACAACCGGCAGGAGCCATATGGTTGTCTTTATAATTATGTATGACCTGTGTGTCAACTTCTTATACGCCATGTAATCGTTTCACTTTATCGCTAAGTAGTTAGCAATAGTTGTAGTTGCTATTCGTGGTGGAGGCAATCATGGTGGAGTGATGGAGATCATGCCGGCACGCACAAGATGGATATCATTGCGTGAAGATTGGCTATACCATGTCACATAAAGTTATATGCATGTGATGTTTATCCTTTTATGTATCTTATTATGCTTAGATCGCGACGGTAGCATTATAAGATGATTCCTCACTTAAAGATCAAGATAAAATTGTGTTCTCCCCATGTATGCACCGTTGCGAAAGTTCGTCGTGTCCAAGCATCACGTGATGATCAGGTGCTATAGACTCTACGTTCACATACAACGGGTGCAAGCCAGTTTTGCACACGCGGAAATACTTGGGTTTGACTTGACGAGCCTAGCATGTACAGACATGGCCTCGGAACACATGAAACGAAAGGTTAAGCATGAGTCATATGAATGATATGATCGACACTTCGTTGTCCACCATTGAAGCCACATCTCTTCTCGTGAAGATCGGATTAGGTGTGGTGAATTTGGATCATGTTCACTAAACAACTTGAGGGATGTTGAATTTAGTGAGAGTTCATCTAGTAATTTGATTAAAAGTTGAACTAGTTATCATGAATATAGTCTAATTTGTACTTGCAAATATTGTAGATCAAATGGCTAAGTCCAACTTCAACTTCAACATTTTTGCTGAGAAAGAAAAGCTTAGAAACAATGGGTCTAACTTCACCAACTGGTTCCACAATCTGAGAATCATTCTCTCTGGCGGTCAAAAGGACTATGTTCTTGAAAATGCGCTAGGTGACGCCCCTGCTGTAGATGCGCCGGCTGATGAGAAAGCTGTCTATCAGTCGCGCAAAGATGATTATGGTGTGATTAAGAGCACCATGTTGTTTGCTATGGAATCGGACCTTCAAAATCGTTTTGAAGACTATCCCGGGCCCTTTGAGATTCTTGAGGAGCTGAAAACTATGTTTCAGACTCAGGCCCGTTCTGAGAGATATGAGATCTCTGAGAAATTATTTAACTTCAAGATGGAGGAAGGGAGTTCCGTTAGTGAGCACGCCATAAAGATGTCGGGCTACACTCAACGCCTTGAGCAACTGGACTGCAAGATTCCAGAGGAGCTCAAGATTGACAGGGTTCTGCAATCACTCCCTCCCAGCTACAAAAGTTTTGTAGTGACTCACAATCAGATTGGTTCCACTGATACGATCACCGAGCTCTTCGCAAAGCTGAAGGCTGCGGAGGTGGACATCAAAAACGATAATCATGTGTTGATAGTCAACAAGCCCCCCACCTTCAAGAAAGGTAAGGGTGCAAAGAAGCCCTTCAAGAAAGGCGGCGGCAAGCGCGTTGCCCCTGCTGAGAAGAAGCTCAAGTCTGGACCCAAGCCGGACACTGAGTGCTTCTATTGCAAGGACAAGGGTCACTGGAAGCGCAACTGTCCGAAGTACTTAGCGGACAAGAAGGCTGGCACCATCAAAGGTATATTTGATATACATGTTATTGATGTTTTCCTTACTAGCCCTCGTTGTAGTGCCTGGGTATTTGATACTGGTTCAGTTGCTAATATTTGTAACTTGAAACAGGAGCTACGGAATAGACAGCGGCTTGCGAGGGATGAGGTGACGATGCGCGTTGGCAACGGATCAAGAGTTGATGTGATGGCCGTCGGCACACTCTCCATAGTTTTACCTTCGGGATTAGTTTTAAACCTTAATAAGTGTTATTATGTGCCTGCGTTGAGCATGAACATTATTTCTGGATCGTGTTTATTGCAAGATGGTTATTCATTTAAATCGGAGAATAATGGTTGTTCTATTTATATGAGTAACATCTTTTATGGTCATGCACCTGTTGTGAACGGTTTATTTCTTCTGAATCTCGAAAGGGATGAAACACACATCCATAACATTGAGGTTAAGAGATGCAAAGTAGATAGTGATAATACTACTTATTTGTGGCACTGTCGTCTAGGTCATATTGGTGTAAAGCGCATGAAGAAACTCCATTCTGATGGACTTTTGGAGTCTCTTGATTTTGAATCATTTGACACATGCGAACCATGCCTCATGGGCAAGATGATCAAAACCCCGTTCTCCAGAATGATGGTGCGAGCAACGGACTTGTTGGAAATCATACATACTGATGTATGCGGACCGATGAGTGTTTCGACGCGCGGTGGATATCGCTATTTTCTCACTTTTACCGATGACTTAAGTAGATATGGGTATATCTATTTAATGAAACATAAACCTGAAACATTTGAAAAGTTCAAGGAATTTCAGAATGAAGTGGAGAACCATCGTAACAGAAAAATTAAGTTTCTACGATCCGATCGTGGAGGTGAATATTTGAGTTATGATTTTCTCACGCATCTTAAAGCAAGCGGAATCGTTTCGCAACTCACGCCACCCGGAACACCACAGCGCAATGGTGTGTCTGAACGCCGGAATCGAACCCTATTAGATATGGTCCGATCAATGATGTCTCTTACTGATTTGCCGTTATCATTTTGGGGTTATGCATTAGAAACCGCTGCATTCACTTTAAATAGGGCACCATCTAAATCCGTTGAGACGACACCGTATGAACTGTGGTTTGGTGCTAAACCTAAGTTGTCGTTTCTTAAAGTTTGGGGATGCGAAGCCTACGTCAAGAAGTTGATGCCGGACAAGCTCGAACCCAAAGCGGAGAAATGCGTCTTCATAGGATACCCTAAGGAAACTATTGGGTATACCTTCTATCACAGAACCGAAGGCAAAGTGTTTGTCGCAAAGAACGGTTCCTTTCTTGAGAAGGAGTTTCTCTCGAAAGAAATGAGTGGGAGGAAAGTAGAGCTAGACGAGGTTGTTGAACCTTCTCTTGAATTGGAGAGTAGCGCAGCACCTGAAATTGTTCTAGTGCCGCCTGCACCAACAATAAAGGAAGCTAATGACAAGGATCATGAAGCTTCGGACGATGCTGCTACTGAACGTCACAGGTCGACAAGGTCGCGTGCCCCTCCTGAGTGGTACGGCAACCCTGTCTTGACTGTCTTGTTGGTAGAAGACAGTGAACCTACGAACTATGAGGAAGCGATGATGAGCCCGGACTCTGAGAAATGGCTAGAGGCCATGAAATCCGAATTGGGATCCATGAGCGAAAACCAAGTATGGACTTTGGTGGACCCTCCTAGCGACCGAAAGGCCGTTGAGTGAAAATGGATCTTCAAGAATAAAATGGACGCGGATGGTAATGTTACCGTCTATAAAGCACGACTTGTCGCAAAAGGTTTTCGACAAGTTCAAGGTGTTGACTACGATGAGATTTTCTCTCCCGTAGCAATGTTTAAGTCCATTCGGATTTTATTAGCAATTGCTGCGTTTCATGATTATGAAATATGGCAGATGGATGTCAAGACTGCGTTCCTCAATGGCAACATTGATGAAGAGTTGTATATGATGCAACCCGAAGGTTTTGTCGATCCTAAGGATGTTGATAAAGTATGCAAACTTCAGCGTTCCATTTACGTACTGAAGCAAGCATCTCGGAGTTGGAACCTTTGTTTTGATCAAATGATCAAGAGCTTTGGATTTGTTCCAAATTGCTACGAAGCTTGTATCTACAAGAAAGTGAGTGGGAGCTCGATGACATTTCTGGTACTATATGTGGATGACATATTGATTATTGGAAATGACATTAACATGCTTAACGATCTGAAGAGTTATTTGAACAAGTGTTTTTCAATGAAAGACCTAGGTGAAGCTGCTTATATATTGGGCATCAAAATCTATAGAGATAGACAAAGACGCCTGATAGCTTTAAGCCAGAGTACATACCTAGACAAAGTTTTGAAAAGGTTCAGAATGGATAAGGCAAAGAAAGGTTCAGTGCCTATGTTGTCAGGTAAGATATTGAGCAAGGCTCAGTGTCCAGCTACGGTAAATGATAGAGAAGCTATGAGCAAAGTGCCTTATGCCTCGGCCATAGGTTCTATCATGTATGCCATGCTGTGTACTAGACCGGATGTGTCCAATGCTCTTAGTTTGACGAGCAGATACCAAAGTGATCCAGAAGTGGAACACTGGACAGCCGTGAAGAACATCCTAAAGTACCTAAATAGGACTAAAGAAATGTTCTTAGTCTATGGGGGTGATGAACAGCTCGTCGTAAAGGGTTACGTCGACGCTAGTTTCGACACCGACAAGGATGATTATAAGTCTAAGACAGGATACGTTTATATTTTGAATGGAGGAGCTGTGAGCTGGAGAAGCTGCAAGCAAAGCGTGATCGCGGGATCTACAGTAGAAGCGGAATACATGGCTGCTGCAGAAGCGTCAAGTGAAGGAGTTTGGATCAAGAACTTCATCACTGAGCTTGGCGTGGTTCCAAGTGCATACAAATCAACCGCAAGTTTCATATAATCCGAGATTATATAGCAGATGGAGATCTGAAGATTAGCAAAGTACATACAAATCTGAATGTCGCAGATCCATTGACTAAACCTCTTCCACGTGCAAAACATGATCAACACCTTAGTGCCATGGGTGTGAGATTGTTGCCAAATGTAAACTAGATTATTGACTCTAGTGCAAGTGGGAGACTGTTGGAATTATGCCCTAGAGGCAATAATAAAGATGTTATTATTATAATTCTTGTTCATGATAAAGTTTATATTCCATGCTAGAATTGTATTAAGCGGAAACTTTAATACTTGTGTGGTTTGTGAACAACACCGTGTCCCTAGTACGCCTCTATGGACTAGCTCATTGATTAATGATGGTTAAGGTTTTCTAACCATAGACATGAGTTGTCGATTAATAATGAGATCATATCATTGGGAGAATGATATGATGGACAGACCCAAACTAAGCAGAGCAATTAGATCGTGTCATCGTGTTCATCTTTGCGAAGCTTTTCTTATGTCAAATATTGTATTCCTTAGACCATGAGATAATACAACTCCCTGGTATCGTAAGAAAGCTTTGAGGTCATCAAATGTCATCCTATGAGAGGGTGATCATAAAGGTGTCTCTCAGGTGATCGGAAAGTATCTGTTGGGTTGTATGTATCGAGATGGGATTTGTCCCTCCCAAGTCGGAGATATATACTTCGGGCCCACTCGGTAATCGATATCAACACCGCTTGCAAGCATGTGGTTAAGGAGTTAATCACAAAGAGATATCGGATTACGAAACGAGTAAAGTACTTGCTGTGAACGAGATTGAACTAGGTATGACGGTATCGATTGATTGAATCCTGGCATCGTGGTTCATCCGATGTGATCATCGATGAATGTGTGGGAGTTAATATGGGTTTCCAGACCCTGCTGTTGATTATTGATATAAGATCATGTCTGCATATTCTCGAACCCGAAGGGTCACACACTTAACGTGTCTCGACGCTAGGATAGATTGGATAATTGGTTTATGAGTTTTTGTTCGGAGTCTCGGATGGGATCCGTGTTGGAGATATGCCCAAGAGGCAATAATAAAGTGGTTATTATCATATCTTCTCACTTATGATAAATGTTTACATACCATGCTATAATTGTATTATCCGGAAACATTAATACTTGTGTGCTTTGTAAACTAAAATAAGAGTCCCTAGTAAAGCCTCTTGTTAAACTAGCTTGTTGGTTAATATATGATCATGGTTTCCTGATCATGAACATAGAGATGTTATTAACAACAGGATCATATCATTAGGAGAATGATGTGATGGACATACTCCTATAGATAAGCGTAGCATAAAGATCAAGTCATTTCAATAGTTCAATTGCTATATGCTTTCTGATACATAGTAACCTAATTCCTTCGACCATGAGATCATGCATATCACCTTTTCCGGATGGATGCTTTGATGTCATCAAACACCACACCGTAACAGGGTGGCTATAAAGGTGGAATTGAGTGTTCAGAAAGTATTGGTTGAAACACATGGATCAAGAGTGGGATTTGTCCATCCATATGACGGATAGATATACTCTGGGCCCTCTCGGTGAAATGTCATCCAATTAGCTTGCAAGCATGTGACTGGATCACAAGGGATCACATATCACGGGAACGAGAAAAGAGTACTTATCAGTAACGAGGTTGAACTAGGTATGCAGAGATACCGACGATCATAACCTCGGATAAGTAAACTATCGTGAGACAAAGGGAAATTGGTATCGTATGTAAGTGGTTCATTCGATCGCAAAGTAATCGTAGAAATATGTGGGAGCCATATGAATTTCCAGATTCCTCTATTGGTTATTGATCGGAGAAGTGTCTCGATCATGTCCGCATAATTCACGAACCGTAGGGAGACACACTTAAGGATTCGACGTTGCTTGAGTAGTTATGGAATGATGAGAAAGAGACCGAATGTTGTTCGGAGTCTCGGATGGGATTCGGGATATCACGAGGAGATCCGGAATAGTCCGGAGAATAAGATTCATATAAGGAAAGTCCCGTTTCGGAGTTGGGGAATGATTCCGGTGTTTTCATCGGGAACATTCTAGAAGGTTCCGGAATGTCCGGCACTCCGGGGGGGAAGGGTACATGAATGTGTTATATCAAGTTGGTATGATTGCATCATGTACTAAGTGTCATCGCTGTACCAAATAGAGGATTTATTCAAATCCTAGTTTGAAAAGTCAAACGGCTAGTTTGAAAAGTCAAACGGCTAGTTTTGGTAAAGAGGAGAAGGAGGTTTGATTGAAACCGACTTGGGGGAGGAGTTCCTCCTCCCACCGCCGGCCCTCCTTGAGGCCGAGTTGGGGAGGGACTCCCCTCCCCAGGCGCGCCTCCCTCCACCTATAAAAGGAGGGGCAGGGCTCCCCTCCTAGACACACAAGTTCCTATCCTCTAATCTAAACCCTAGCCAAAGCCTCCGGTTTAGAGCCGTTTTGGTTTAGAGCTTCTAATTGCACTAGCCTTCGGTTTAGAGCCTTCTAATTGGTGTGTATAAACCCTAGACCACTAATAGCTCTCTCATACTCCACCATACTCGCTCCGGCTTAAGGCGAAGCCCTGCGAGATCTCCCCTCTACTTCCGGTACCACGCCGTTGTGCTGCCGGAATCGCGAGGAGAGTGCTACAACCTCCGCTGCCTGCTGGAACAAGGAAGAGGAAGGTCTTCGTCGAGTACCGAACGTGTGACCGACTGCGGGAGTGCTGCCGGAACATGGCGCCGGAAGGATTGTCTACGCGATCTTGAGATCAGAAAGAGTACGACTACATCACCCACGAGAATCTGCTCTCGTTAACCGCTTTGGAATCTTCGAGGGTAAGTTATTCCATCGACTCGTTGCTACAATCTAGTAGATAGATCTTGGCTTGTTTGTTTGTATGCGATAGAAAATTTTGTTTTCCATGCTACGAACCCCTGCAGTGGTATCAGAGCCGTGTCTATATGTAGATCTGTTGCACGAGTAGAACACAATGGTCATTGTGGGCGTTGATGCTTTTATTGTTGATTGCTTCTTGTGTACTTTGCATCTTGCGGTATGTTGGGATGAAGCGGCCCGGGCTAACCTTACATGACATCGTTCATGAGACTTGCTCCACGCTTGACATGCAACTTGTATTGCATAAGTGGCTTTGCGGGTGCCTGTTTCTCCTAGCATAGTTAAGATCCAATTTACAACGGGTGATTAACAATACTAGTATCAATGTTGTGGTTCTTGTTCGTAAGTTAGAACGACACTTATTGAAAGCCCCAAACCACGTAAAATATGCAAAGAAAGTAGAGGCGACTAACTTTGTTTTGCAGGGGTGTGCAGTGATGTGATATGGCCATGATTGTGATTATATATGATGTATGCAATGTTCCTTATTGTAAGTTGGCAACCGGCAGGAGCCATATGGTTGTCTTTAAATTCTGTTAAGACCCGCGTGTCTATTCAAAGTAGTTGTAATAGTTGAAGCCGGTGGACGACAACCATGGAGAGGCGTCATTGACCTTGATGCAATGCCGGTGATGATGGAGATCATGTTCGTGCTGGAAGATGGAGATCGGAAGCACAAAGAAGAAAGGCCATATCATATCACATATTATGAATTGCATGCGATGTTAATCCTTTATGCATCTTGTATTGCTTAGTAGACAACGGTAGCATTATAAGATGATCCCTCATGCACATGAATTTCAAATCATAAAGTGTTCACCCTTAGTTAGCACCGTTGCTAAAGCTTGTTGTTTCGAAGCACCACGTGATGATCGGGTGTGTTAGATTCTGCAAGTGTATACAACGTGAGCAAGCCAGATTTGCTCATGCGGAAACTAAGGTTTGATCTTGACGAGCCTAGCATGTACAGACATGGCCTCAGGAACACGGATTACCGAAAGGTAGAGCATGAGTCATATAGTAGATATGATGAACATGTTGATTGTTCGCCATTGAAGCTATATCAACTCTCGTGATGATCGGTTTTAATGTGGTGGATTTGGTTCGTGTGATCACTAAAACAATGTGAGGGATATTGTTTTGAGTGGGAGTTCACCTAGATTAATTTAATTATTAATTAGAACTCAATTTATCATAAACTAAATCAAAGTGAATTTGCATAGTTGTTGTAGTCATTGGCATCCGTTTACCACCTTGCGCTTAGTTATAATTGAGATGATAGAACTATAGAATTCTGGTTAGTTACTTTACGAACTGGTATCGTATTGTTTTGAAGTGTTAATCTAAAGTTTAAAAGTCCTATTGCAAACTTTCAGTGAAGTTACGGTTACTCCATGAAGTTTAATAATTGGTATTAAAACAAGAGTGACAATTCCAAGAGTTAGTGTATGAGTATCATGTTTGTCTCCATGATTCTTGATATTCAAAGGATTGTCTTAATATCAAGGTTATCTAGGATCTGAAAGAGTTGTTTCAGAAACCATGATGTGTGGAAGATATTGTGATATCTGAAACGAAGTTTTGGTTGAAACATGACAGAGTATAATATGGCAAAATTCATGTTCTCATATTTGATGAGAATTTGCAAAGGGTTGGAGACACTAGTTGTCCTAATCCACCAAAAGGTTTTGGATAGTAACATTATACTCACGATTCATCTTTATAAGCTAAAAGTAGCTTGATCATGGATAATTCCATGATAAGGGTGAATATTTGATGTAGGTAAAATATTTACTACACCAAGAGATTACTAAAGAAAGGAATTTGAAAGAACACCAAACATTTGATGATGGTGATCTACTTCAAAGTGCAAGTCCAAAGACATTGGTATTTAATTATACACACTTTGGACTATGTGTCATATGTATGACTCCACTATTGATCTTGATAGATTCTTTCAAACAAGAAAAGGAAATACTAAAAGAGAATCTCATAAATATATGGCAGAAAAGAAAAGACTAGAATTGTTCAGTTTAAGTATATAGATGATATACATGTTATGGCTATATTCTTTGCTTATTAAACAATGTGGTTCTTAAGTATTTGATACTGAATTTGTTGGTGTGAATCATCATACGAAACAACACAATTCATGAACTACAATGGCCTAAGTAACTAGCAAAAGAATATGTGATGATGTTCATCGAGAACAAATAAAGGGTTATTGTGTTGCTCGTTGAACATCAAAGCTTGCCTTCAAAGATTTGTTTTATCAGGTATTATGAGAACAAAAGGGTTGTTCAAATAATTGCCGTAATCCATAAAAGATGGATTCGCAAATCTCGTTGGAGACATCACATCCATAAAACTAGTGCTAAAGATGTCGAAAGACAAATTGATTGAAAGATCACTTAGGAAGTGACATCGCCGTTTAAATTATACTGGAAAGAAAACATGAAGAAACTCCATGTGGATGGAATTTTGGAGTCTTTTGATTTTGATCAAATGACACTTGTGAAACTTTCCTAGAGATAATTGAAACTTCGTTCATAGGCCAAAAGGGAACGAAAGACTAGATTATTGGAATTTGTACATATTGTTGTACGAAGTCCATTATGTGTGGTCAAGAGCGATGGATTTTAACTTCATTTGTTTTTTCTGAAATTTTTGAGTGAATATATGAATATTTACTTAATAAGGATGAAGTATGAAACATTTGAAAAGTTCAAAGACTTTCAAGATGAAGTGCAAAATCATTGTAACAAGAATATAAACAGTTTATGATAAAGATCATAAAGGAAGATATTTGAGTTATAGAGTTTAGCATAATACCTAAGATTTAAGGAATCGTTCCGTGGATTTGCATTTCCCGAAACACCATAAGGGTATGGAGCGTTAGAGGTATGTAATTAAACCTTGTTTGACATGGTAAGATCAAAGGTATAATTCATAAAACTGCCATTATATTTTAGAGATTAAAAGCTTTAGAGATTACCATTTTTCCACTGAAAAGAGCTTCGTCATAATCCGTTGAAATGACACCATATAAGGTTATGGTTTGGGATAAAACCCAAGTAGTCCTTTCTTAAAACATTGGTATGCTATGCATAAGAAAGATGTGTGCAACCAAAGTCGGATGAACCTGTCTTTGTATAACTGTTAAGTATTCCTCCATAAACACCGGAGACAAAAGTGTTTGTTGCTTAGAACGTTAAGTTTCTTTGAGAAGGAATTTTTCGTGAAAAGTTAAGTGGGAGGACAATAGAACTTTGATAAGGTTAAAAGAACCTTAGCTATATGTGCAAAGTTGCGCAGCGCCGAAAAGTATTCCGGAGTTTGCAAACAATGCTCATGGCTCGCGTACTTCAAAGGTTGTGGTCACAGAGATCTAAGTTCCTATTGAAACAAGTAGGTCGGATGAACAATCAAATACCAAGATTTGAGAGTTAAATCATTATTTAACAATAATGATCCGACTACATGCAAAGAAGCGATGATGAGCCCTGACTCCGTCAAATGGCTTGAAGCCATAAAATCTGTGATAGTTCCATGCACGAGAAATCAAGTTTTGAACTTGAAGGACCCTCGAGAAAGGTGTAAGACCTTACAGTTGTGTTTGGATCTATAAATAAATAGACATGGATGTTTCACATCTATGAAGTAGTCGACATATTGGGAAAGAGTTCACAACAATGTTCAAAGGTTGACTATGACAAGATTTGATCTTTCATAGTGATATTTAGTCTAGACGGATTAATGTAGCAACCACTACATATAATTTGTTATATGGTAGTTGAATAAACAAAACAAGTTCTTCTAATAGAATCATTACCTAGGACATGTGCATAACACGGTCCATAGGGTTTTGTTAATTCAAAGGATGCTAAAAGCATATGCAAACTTCAATGGTTAAAGTGAGCATCGCGGAGTTGGAATCTTCACTGTGATGAAACTGTTAAAGGAGTTTAAAAGTTCATTAGAGACGATGAAGGTGCTTGCATTTGCAAGAAATTAAGTGGGAGCGCTAAGACATGTTTCTAATACATTATGTGGAAGACATATTGTTGATTGGAAATAATGTATCTTTTATTAACACAAGATAAGAATTTCATCTCGATGAAAGGCTTAGGCAAAACCCAAATATTTGGCATCAATAGACGCTAATATGGTTGTGCCAGAAGTACATAGACAAGATATTGAATGAGTTCAATATAGAAACTACAAGAAGAGGTTCTTGTCGCACAGAAAGGATTGAATGAGTTCAATGTTGATGATATATTCAAGTGTATTGACATTTGGTAAAGTGAAACAAATAATCAAGTATAGATTGATACTTGATGTATGAAATCACAAAGAGTATTTATATCAATCATACTGTGATATGTACAAATCCAGATATGTCCTATGCTCTAAATGTTGTGAGCATATACCAGAATGATTCGTAAGATGATCATTGGACAATAGTAAGGATATTCTTATGATCTTTTGGAAGAACTAAGAGTATAATATTTGTAGAAGTGACAAATAGATGGTTAGTTCATTGTAAAAGTACTACATTGATACTAGCTTTGTCACAAAGTACAAATTAAGTTTATCTCAATCTAAACTAAGGGTGGCACAATATAATGGAAAGTGAGTTCCATAATGGATTTGGATGAGTTCCAAAGTTAAGACATTGTGACAGATACTACAACAAAAGGCTAAGTATATGACTGCTATTTTAGCAGCAAAAGAGGGCATTTGTGTCAAGTAGTTTGTTATCAAACTAGGTGTAGTTCACAGTGGGATAATACTATGAAGATATATTGTGCGACAATATTATCAACATGTTTTAACCCCAAAGAGCTAAAGGTCACACCGAAAGACCAAATTTATACAAAGCCATCTCATTAGAGAATGAGTGATGCGTACAGACGCAAAAACATGCAATTACACACGGACCTGGAAGTGTCAGATCCGGAGATCAGTTGACCACTAGAAATCGTGTACATACAACACCGGAAAGCCATAGGTGTTGAATACACAAAGGTTTGAAACTAGATTATTGACTCTAGTGCAAGTGGGAGACTGTTGGAGATATGCCCAAGAGGCAATAATAAAGTGGTTATTATCATATCTTCTCACTTATGATAAATGTTTACATACCATGCTATAATTGTATTATCCGGAAACATTAATACTTGTGTGATTTGTAAACTAAAATAAGAGTCCCTAGTAAAGCCTCTTGTTAAACTAGCTTGTTGGTTAATATATGATCATGGTTTCCTGATCATGAACATAGAGATGTTATTAACAACAGGATCATATCATTAGGAGAATGATGTGATGGACATACTCCTATAGATTAGCGTAGCATAAAGATCAAGTCATTTCAATAGTTCAATTGCTATATGCTTTCTGATACATAGTAACCTAATTCCTTCGACCATGAGATCATGCATATCACCTTTTCCGGATGGATGCTTTGATGTCATCAAACACCACACCGTAACAGGGTGGCTATAAAGGTGGCATTGAGTGTTCAGAAAGTATTGGTTGAAACACATGGATCAAGAGTGGGATTTGTCCATCCATATGACGGATAGATATACTCTGGGCCCTCTCGGTGAAATGTCATCCAATTAGCTTGCAAGCATGTGACTGGCTCACAAGGGATCACATATCACGGGAACGAGAAAAGAGTACTTATCAGTAACGAGGTTGAACTAGGTATGCAGAGATACCGACGATCATAACCTCGGATAAGTAAACTATCGTGAGACAAAGGGAAATTGGTATCGTATGTAAGTGGTTCATTCGATCGCAAAGTAATCGTAAAAATATGTGGGAGCCATATGAATTTCCAGATTCCTCTATTGGTTATTGATCGGAGAAGTGTCTCGATCATGTCCGCATAATTCACGAATCGTAGGGAGACACACTTAAGGATTCGACGTTGTTTGAGTAGTTATGGAATGATGAGAAAGAGACCGAATGTTGTTCGGAGTCTCGGATGGGATTCGGGATATCACGAGGAGATCCGGAATAGTCCGGAGAATAAGATTCATATAAGGAAAGTCCCGTTTCGGAGTTGGGGAATGATTCCGGTGTTTTCATCGGGAACATTCTAGAAGGTTCCGGAATGTCCGACACTCCGGGGGGGAAGGGTACATGAATGTGTTATATCAAGTTGGTATGATTGCATCATGTACTAAGTGTCATCGCTGTACCAAACAGAGGATTTATTCAAATCCTAGTTTGAAAAGTCAAACGGCTAGTTTGAAAAGTCAAACGGCTAGTTTTGGTAAAGAGGAGAAGGAGGTTTGATTGAAACCGACTTGGGGGAGGAGTTCCTCCTCCCACCGCCGGCCCTCCTTGAGGCCGAGTTGGGGAGGGACTCCCCTCCCCAGGCGCGCCTCCCTCCACCTATAAAAGGAGGGGCAGGGCTCCCCTCCTAGACACACAAGTTCCTATCCTCTAATCTAAACCCTAGCCAAAGCCTCCGGTTTAGAGCCGTTTTGGTTTAGAGCTTCTAATTGCACTAGCCTTCGGTTTAGAGCCTTATAATTGGTGTGTCTAAACCCTAGACCACTAATAGCTCTCTCATACTCCACCATACTCGCTCCGGCTTAAGGCGAAGCCCTGCGAGATCTCCCCTCTACTTCCGGTACCACGCCGTTGTGCTGCCGGAATCGCGAGGAGAGTGCTACAACCTCCGCTGCCTGCTGGAACAAGGGAGAGGAAGGTCTTCGCCGAGTACCGAACGTGTGACTGACTGCGGGAGCGCTGCCGGAACGTGGCGCCGGAAGGATCGTCTACGCGATCTTGAGATCGGAAAGAGTACGACTACATCACCCACGAGAATCTGCTCTCGTTAACCGCTTTGGAATCTTCGAGGGTAAGTTATTCCATCGACTCGTTGCTACAATCTAGTAGATAGATCTTGGCTTGTTTGTTTGTATGCGATAGAAAATTTTGTTTTCCATGCTACGAACCCCTACAATCCGGGACATCACGAGAGGTTCCGGAATGGTCCGGAGAATAAGATTCATATAAGGCAATGCAGTTTTTGGAGTTCGGAATTGTTTCGGGTTAATCGGTATTGTATCGGAAGCTTCTAGAACCTTCCGGAGGGGGACCAACGTGGCCCCACCTGCCGGGAGGGGGCATGGGCCTATGAGGGAGTGCCCTGGACGCATTGGGCCAGGGGCACAAGGCCCCATAGGGCCCAGCCGGCCAAACCCTAGGGAAACCCTAGGGGAGCTTCTAGAAGGGGGGGGGGAACTTGCCCCCCACTCCTCCCTCCTTTGGCCACCGGCCTAGGGCTTGGGGGAGGGGCAAGGGACAGCCGCCCACCCCTCTATATAAAGAGGGCTGGGGGCGCACCCCTCCCACACCTCCTCCACAACCCTAGCCGCCCTGCTGCCCTCCTCTCTCTCTCTCCCTCCCGACTGCGCGTAGGCGAAGCCCTGCTGCAGAAACTCTCCACCACTTGCACCGCGTCGTCGCGTTGTAGATCCAATACGCCTCTCCACCATACTTGCTGGACCGAGGAAGGAGGAAACGTCGAGGTGCCGCACGTGTGCATCTCTCGGAGGCATCGCCACTTGCGGTGTTAGATCGGATCGGATCGCGAGGAGGAGAAGCGAGTACGACTACATCACCCAAGTTCCGACGAATGTTCCGTTGTGCGAATCTTCAAGGGTATGAAGATCTCATCTAATCCCCCTCGTTGTTTGCATCTCCTATATTAGATCTTGGCTTTATCGTTTGCATCCCTTCAAATACTACCCGCGAAGGCTGTTGCGATCCCCTATACTTGTGGGTCATCAGTTGTGCAGGTCTCCGCGTTGCTTGCAACACCTGTGTGACGTTTCCTTCCTCCTTCTGGTTCGATAACCTCGGTCTCTACTGATGGAAGACTTGCTGTTGTGCTCATCACACCTTGCTCTTGGGGTTTCCAACGAAGTGCTCCATGTCAAGCACCATCAACAAGTTTTATGGCGCCGTTGCCGGGGAGGCTAAGGACGTCTTCACTAGGGGAGTCCTTCACTTCCTTTCTCTTTACTTTGTTTTTAGTTTGCTTTGTTTATTTTTCTTGGTTTTGTTTGCCTATTTTCAAAATAAAACCCCAAAAAATAGTCTAGTTTGATTTGCTTTATTTATTCAAAAACCCAAAAAAATTTAGTTCCTGCTCTAGCTGTTGCTGTTTTTGGCTTGCCCACATTTGCCAAAATGAACTCTGCTGAGATCACCAAGTTGTGTGACTTCACTAGCACCAACAACAATGATTTCCTTAGCACACCTATTGCTCCACCTGCTCCTGATGCTACCTTTTATGAAATTAATAATTCTTTGTTGAATCTTGTGATGAGAGAGCAATTTTCTGGTGCTAGTTCTGATGATCCTGCTGCCCATCTCAATATCTTTGTTGAACTTTGTGAGATGCAAAAGTATAAGTATGTAGATGGAGATATTATTAAGCTCAAGCTTATTCCTTTCTCCTTGAGAGGAAAAGCTAAAGAATGGTTGCTATATTTGCCTAAAAATAGTATTGATTCTTGGACTAAGTGCAAAGATGCTTTTATTGGAAAGTACTATCCTCCTGCTAAGATTATATCTATGAGAAGTGACATTATGAAATTTAAACAACTTGATAGTGAACATGTTGCTCCAGCTTGGGAAAGAATGAAATCTTTGGTTAAGAATTGCCCCACTCATGGACTCACTGCTTGGATGATTATCCAGACTTTTTATGCAGGTTTGAACTTCTCCTCAAGAAATCTGTTGGATTCCGCTGCTGGAGGTACCTTCATGGGCCTCACTTTGGGTGCTGCAACAAGGCTCCTTGATAATATGATGGTTAACTACTATGAATGGCATGTTGAGAGAGCTCCACATCGTAAGAAGGTAAATTCTGTTGAGGAAACTTCCTCTTTGAGTGAAAAGATGTTATTATGGATATGCTTGTTAATGGAAAGCTCCTCTAGATCCTAATAGTGTTCCCTTAGCCTCCTTGGTTGCTCAAGAAGAGCAAGTTGATGTGAAGTTCATTAAAAACAACAATTTCAACAACAATGCTTATAGGAGTAATTTTGGTGGTAACAATTATAGGCCTTATCCTCCTAATAATAGCAATTTCTATGGAAACTCTTACAATAATGCTAGAAGTGACCCCTCTGAACTTGAGGTCATGCTCAAAGACTTTATTAGTAAACAAACCACTTTCAATAAGGCTATATAGGAAAAGCTTTTAAATGTTGAGAAAAATATATCCTCTTTGTCTGAAGCTCAAACTTCCTTGGTTAATAAAATAGCTGCTAAACCTGAAACTATGGAAAGTACCTTTGCTGCCACTCATGCCATACAAGTTACTATTGATGAAAATGTTAGACTGTTAGCCCAACTACATGCTAAGTGGGAAAGGGAAGCTGAAATTGATAGAAACAATAGTGTGTACACCATCACCACTAAACCACAAGTAGTCCCTATTCCTCCTCCTACTATGCCTAAGCCTATTGAGCCTACTACTAGTGATGCTAAGTTTGACTTTGATATTGATGGTTGCAATACTTCTAAAGTGATAATGTTCCTACAAAAGCTTGCTAGAAGTCCTGATGCTAGTGATATGCATGTTGTTTTCACTAAACACATTACATATGCTCTTGTTAAGATTAAGGAAGAGAAGCTGAAACACAAAGCTTCTATTCCTAGGAAGGTAGAAGATAGTTGAGAACCCATTATTAATATGCAAGTGAATGACTTTGATCTCAAAGCTTCATGTGATCTTGGTTATAGTGTCTATATTATGCCTAGGAAGATTTATGAAATGCTTGATTTGCCACCATTGGAATATTGTTATTTGGATGTCCCACTTAATGATAATGCTAAGAAGAAACTCATGGAGAGTATTAATTATTAGAGTTATTGTACCGTATACGTGTTGGGTATAGAGTAGTACTCTACCCCAACATGTAACCCTCCTGTACACGCCACTCCGGGGGCTATTCTCGGATATATAAACATGAAACCGGTCAAGATAGAGGCTACGACTGTTCCAGCCCAAAACCCTATGAGTTCAACATGGTATCAGACTAGGCTCTTCCACCTCATCTAGCCGCCGCCGGATCGCCGCCTTCGTGACTCCCATCACCGCCGTCGCCGGCCCTCCTCCGCCCAACCATCCCTACGAACTCTAAGGACCACGCCCTCCTATACCTTCCGATTGCCGTCACCGCTGATTTTTCCTGGTGGCCGGCCAACAAACCTCAAGACAACCACGATCTACAACCCTAGACTCTACAAGCAACAACCCTATACAACCCCGACCTACACAAACTCGACGCCCACGATCTACAACCCTAGACACAACCTACAAACCCTAGACAACATCCTATTCAAACCCTAGAACCTCTGTCGCGACAGGTTTTTTGCTCTTTTTTCTGCTGCGTCAGCCTCTGCCACTGCAGGAATTTGGCTTGTTTTTCTGCCACGGCAGGAAATCGACCCTCGATGACTTCTTCTTCTTCGACGGCTGCTGGGGCTACTCCATTGGTGCTCCCTGCCACCAAGATCACAAGGGAGAATTTTCTCTCATGGCAAGCCTAGGTGCTGCCTACTCTTCGTGGGGCTCGTGTTATGCGCCTCCTTGAAGGGTCTAACCCAGCTCCAGATGAGTTTGTTGATGGAGAAGATGCTGACAAGAAGAAAATTCAGATTCCCAACCCTGCATATGATGTTTAGATTATGCGGGATCAGCAAGTTGTGAGCTACATCGTGAATTCTCTCTCTGAGGACATCCTCTCTCATGTCTACGGTCTTGTTCATGCCGCTGAAGTTTGGCATGCCATCCATGACCTTTTTTCTTCACAATCCAAATCGCGGGTCTCCAACATCCGCGGTGCTCTCACCAACACCAAGAAGCTTGATATGACCGCTCAGCAGTACATTACCAAGATGAAAGGCTTTGCTTCTGAACTTGCCACTGCAGGCAAGCAGGTTGACGATGATGAGCTGAAGTACTACATCATGAATGGTCTTGATGGCTCTTATAATGGTTTTGTTGCTGCTCTCAAAGTTGTTCCCTCTACCACGCTCAATGATCTGTGCTCTCAACTGCTCTCCTATGAGAACCGTGATGCTATGTTATCCAATGGTCAGGCTCCTGGTTCCTTTACATCTTCAGTCAACGTGGTGACGCGCCATCCGAGCCCTTATGTGGGAGGACCTGCGTGACCATCACCTCCTCCACCGTCCTATGGCCCTCTACATTATACTCCACCACCACCCTACCAACTGCCACCTCCATATACAGCCCCGCCTACACCATACATGCCACCACCATACAACACCCCATATGCCTCTCGACAATATATGCCACCTTATAACCCATACCCCCAACCATATCACACCCCCACATATGTCCAGCCTCCACCACCACCCCCATACCGACCCCCACGCCCACCACAACCACCACAACCCCAAGGGCCGAGGCAGGACCAGCAGCAGCGCCCCCAAGGGCGCCCTAATAAGAAGGCAAACATGGCCGAGTTGCCTCTCCTTGGCAGGATGGAGTCTATTGTCAGATTTGCAAGAAGGAGGGACACTCTGCAGGAGATTATTGGTGGCGCTATGGTGATGATGATACACCACCTAAGGAGCAGCAAAAATGTGCCTATGGAGTAGACACCAACTGGTATATTGATACAGGAGCCACAACTCATGTCACAGGACAACTCAACAAGCTCAATGTTCATGAGAATTATCAAGTCCGTGATCAAGTCTACAATGATGGTGGACAAGGTATGAACATTGCTAATATTGGTCATTCTATTTTGCACACTTCTGATAGTTCCATACACCTTCGTAATTTTTTACATGTTCCTGATGCCTCCAAAAGTCTACTTTCTGCGCACCAGCTTACTTTAGACAACCATACATTCATGGAAATTCACCCTTTCTTTTTCTTAATTAAGGATCAGGCAACAAAGCAAATCGTGTTTAAAGGTCCTTGTCATGGTGGCATGTACCCTCTTGTTCCAGTCTCGGAGTCCTCCAAGCATGCTCTCGCCACCGTCAAGCCCTCTTCATCTACATGGCATCATCGTTTAGGACATCCATCATCCTTTATAGTTCAACAAATTCTTAGAAAGAATAAGCTTTTATACTCTCCGGAAATAAATCCTTACATATGTGATCCATGCCAGCAGGCTAAGAGTCATCGGCTCCCCTATCCTGTTTCTACTAGTGTTTCCACTATGCCATCAGAACAAAAAAATTCTGATGTTTGGGGTCCAGCTCCTCTCTCTGTAGGCAAACATGCATATTATGTAAGCTTCATTGATGATTTTAGCAAGTTTTCTTGGATATATTTGCTTAAGAAAAGATCTGACGTGTTTCAAGTGTTTCTTGATTTTCAACAGTATGTTGAGCGTCAGTTTGGTAGGAAGATTCTTACTATGCAAACTGACTGGGGAGGTGAATATGAGAAATTAAATACTTTTTTTCAGCGTGTTGGCATTGTTCATCATGTCTCTTGTCCACATGCTCATCAGCAAAATGGTTCAGCTGAGCGTAAACATAGACACATCGTTGAAGTTGGTCTTGCTTTACTTGCCAATGCCTCAATTCCTCTCAAATTCTGGGATGATGCCTTCATTACAGCCACTTTTCTCATAAACATGCTACCTTCCAAGGTTATAAACTTTGAGACTCCCACTTAAAAACTTCTCCAAGTTAAACCCAATTATGAGCAGCATCGTGTTTTTGGTTGTGCTTGTCGGCCCAGTCTCCGTCCATACAACAAAAACAAACTTTCCTTTCGTTCCAAGAAGTGTTTTTTTCTTGGTTATAGTCCAAGACACAAATGAGTCAAATGTCTAGATGTTGACACTGGTCGTGTTTATGTCTCTCGAGATGTTGTGTTTGATGAAAACATCTTTCCCTTTGCTTCTTTAAATCCAAATGTTGGACCTCACCTTCGTGAAGAAATTCTTCTTCTTCCCTCCGATGATCCTCCCTCCACATCACATGATAGGGGTGTGCCTACTAATGACCACTATTTGCATATTGTTCCTCCTGTTTTTCCGTCTCAGGTTGTTGCCGAGGAGCTTGTGAAAAATTCTGCGCAGAATTCTGGGTCCAATGGTTCAAACACTGGAGAAAATCGGATAGCAAGTGCACCAGAATAGGCAGACACGACAAACACACAGCGCAACGATCCCAAGGATGCTTCTCTGCAGCGATTGCCCTCGAATCGTGTGCCAGACAGGCCCAGCGGCGAGTTGCCGCTTTCTTCTGCTCCGCGCCAACGCGGGCGCGCCACGTCGCCTCCTACCATGCGGTCCCCCGACCGGTCGTTGTTGCAAACCCCATGTTGGCAGTCCCCTGCCCACGACGGGACGCGGTCGTCCTCGCCTCCTCGCCAACGCGCGTCTGCCACGTTGCCGCGGCGGAGCCCGACGCGGTCTGCCCGCTCCCTTTCTCCCGCTCCACGCCAAGGATTGGGCGCCACGTCGTCCACCGACAGCCGCTCGCCTAGCACCAATCTCGAGGAGGATCTGGCGGGCGGACTGTCCCCTCCAGGATCTCCTGTGCAGCCTCCTGCTGCACCACAACCTGGTGCCGGTGTGCAAACTCGCCTGCAAAAAGGTATTCGAAACCCGAAAGTTTACAAAGATGGTACTATTAGATATGCAATGCTCACATCTACAGGAGAACCAAAGAATTTGACTGAGGCACTCACTGATGCAAATTGGAAAACTGCCATGCAAGATGAATATGATGCTCTTGTTGCCAACAATACGTGGCATTTAGTACCTCCTAGCTCCAACAAAAATATTATTGATTACAAATGGGTTTACCGCATAAAAAAGAAGGCTGATGGTACTGTTGACATGTATAAAGCACATCTTCTTGCAAAAGGATTCAAACAAAGGTATGGCATATACTATGAGGATACTTTTAGTCTTGTTGTCAAAGCTGCTACTATCAGAATTGTTCTTGCTATATCTATTTCCCGAGGATGGAGGTTAAGGCAGCTAGATGTCAAGAACGCGTTTTTACATGGTATTATGGAAGAGGAAGTTTATATGAAACAACCACCTGGGTTTAAGTCTTCCGCTACTCTAGATTATGTTTGCAGACTTGATAAGGCTCTCTATGGTCTGAAACAGGCTCCTCGTGCTTGGTACTCTCGGCTGAGTTCCAAGCTACACACAATTGGTTTTGTTCCATCAAAGGCTGACACTTCCTTGTTTCTTTATCACAGACCAGGTCTTACAATGTTTCTCTTGATTTATGTTGATGATATTATTGTTGCAAGTTCTTCAGATGACGCCATACCAACTCTTCTTCAACAATTGAGTTATGATTTTGCTCTCAAGGATCTTAGAGATCTTCATTATTTTCTTGGTATTGAAGTTCAGAAACAATCCGATGGGATTATCTTGAGTCAAGAAAAATATGCTAAAGATATACTAGCTCGTGTTGGCATGAGTTCTTGCACATCATGTCCAACACCTCTCTCCACTACTGAGACACTAAATTTAACAGATGGCTCTCCTCTTAGACCTGAGGATGTTACACACTACAGGAGTATTGTGGGGGGACTTCAGTATCTAACACTGACTCGGCCTGATATATCCTATTCTGTTAATAAGGTCTGTCAGTATCTTCATGCTCCTACTACTGCACATTGGACTGCTGTTAAGCGCATTCTTAGGTATAGTCATGGCACAAGCAAGGTTGGTCTTACATTCTAGAAATCTGGTTCTAGTCTTCTTAGTGCCTATTCAGATGCAGACTGGGCAGGTGATTTAGATGATCGACGCTCTACTGGTGGTTTTGCTATATTTTTTTTTGGTTCCAGTCTTGTTTCTTGAAGTGCTAGAAAACAGCCTACTGTGTCCAGGTCAAGTAAAGAGGCTGAATATAAAGCTCTTGCAAATGCCATTGCTGAGCTTATTTGGGTTGAAGCACTTGTTCATGAACTTGGTGTTTCCCTTCAGGAGAAACCATGCTTGTGGTGTGATAATCTTGGTGCTACCTTCCTGTCTGCCAATCCAGTTTTTCATGCTCGTACCAAACACATTGAGATAGACTTCTGTTTTGTTCGAGAACGAGTTGCTAGCAAGCAACTTGACATCAGGTTCATCTCCAGCAAGGATCAGATTGCAGATGGTTTCACTAAACCTTTATGTGTAAAAAAGTTAGATGAGTTCAAACATAATCTAAACCTCTCCCTAGGTCTAGATTAAGGGGGTATTAGAGTTATTGTATCGTATACGTGTTGGGTATAGAGTAGTACTCTACCCCAACACGTATCCCTCCTGTACACGCCACTCCAGGGGATATTCTCGGATATATAAACATGAAACCGATCAAGCCAGAGGCTACGACCGTTCCAGCCCAAAACCCTACGAGTTCAACATTAATGATGTTCTCATTATGGTTAACAATGCTTATGTCCCTATTGACTTCTATGTTTTGGATGTTGAATACAATGCCTCTTGTCCTATATTACTTTGGGAAGACCTTTTCTTAGAACAGTTGGTGCCATCATTGATATGAAAGAAGGCACCATTAAATATCATTTTCCATTCAAGAAAGGTATTGAACACTTCCCTATGAGGAGAGAGAAGTTGCTTTTTGCTCCTCCTTTAAAAGCAAGGTTTGATGTTAATTCTTCTTCATTTAAAAATACTTGATTATTCTTGATTCTTGTGCCTAACTTAAAGGCGTTAAATAAAAATACTTGTTGGGAGATAACCCAAGAGTTTCCATGAGTCTTGGAAGTTATTACTTTAGTAATGACCTCTCCTTATCCTTTTTTGTTTTGCTTTTTGTGCCAAGAATGACGTCTAATGAGAGGGAAGTAAGATTTGGGGAGTTGTTGTTGTCCCGAAACAGATTTCTGTCCTACACCATAAAAAATCGTGAGGAGTCTCTGTAACTCGGTTTCTACCTGCTGGTCTGTTTTGACAAATTTCTGCATTATTTGTATTTGCTTCTTATTGATTCCTTTTTGAGTTCTATTTAGGTGAAATGAGTTTTTTTAAGGAGTTACTGCAGTAGCTTGTGTTTTTATTGAAAAGCCTTGTTGTTCCAAAGCTTTGCTAGAGGTCTAATATCTTTTGAATAAACTAATGTTGCTAATGAAGATTGTGTGAAGTTTTGTATGACGGAAAAAATTAGGTGTAGAGAGAAAATGATCTAATGAGATGAAGAATGGACAAAAGCTCAAGCTTGGGGATGCCACCCCGGTGTCACCCCAAGAAATATCCAAGAGGTACAAGCGTCAAAGCTTGGGGATGCCCAAGGCATCCCCTTCTTCATCAGTAAAAAGCTCAGGTCTGTCTAGACACTTCATTTTTATTGTTTCATGCACAGTTGTGTTGTTCTTGGAGCGTCTTAGTTTTCGTTTGTTTTGCTTAGTTTGTTTAGTTTTCTAAAGTAGTTTGGACCCCCGTTCTCGCTGTGTTGTTTTGCAAATAAGTTGCTTGGTGTTGTAAAGGAGTAGTAAGTTCTTGCTTGAAAGTGCAAGAGGAGCTTGCATTGACTGTGACTTAGACTTTAGCATGACATGCTAGGTTTTTGTTTTGACCTTATGCTTAGTTATTATTGTTGTAGCATGTCTTGTTCCAAACAATTGGGATTGCTTAGTGTGCCTTGAAGAAATTATGCGTTGTTTTAGCATGCAAAAGCATAGTATTGTGGTATTCACCTTTGATGCTTTGCTTGGGTTGACTTGGCACATGCTCACACCATGTTATGACTATGACAAGTAACCATTAGCCTCTATGATCATTTAGTCCTTGACTTGTAGTACCACTCTATGCTTTGATTAGTAATGTTTTGTTGCTCTGCATGACTTTGGCCATTATTTGTCTCTTAGTTGGTTGCTTCCAGTCTTTTGCTAGCCTCCACTTGTATGAGTAAGTTCTACTCATGCTTACAACCCCCAAGAAACCAGGTCATTCCAAAGTGTCCACTATAAACTCATATGCATGGTGTGTTACACCATTCCAAGTATGTTCTTGTTTTTAGCTATCTTCCAATTAAAAACTATTTTGTTATGTGAAAACTTAGTGATTAAAGCCCTCACGAACTTGATGGCACACTTTATATTCTTTATCCCTAATAAACTTGAACCATTGTGTCATTTATGTTGTATATGCTTGCACTTATACGTTGGAATTAGTAGAACTGTGCTGCCACGGGGAACATTTTCAACATTGCACTTATACTTTGTACTCAGTTGATATCATGCTCTTTTGTATATGGATGTCACCGGTGTGAAATAAAGAGGGAACTTGTAAGTCCATGGAGTTTGTATCCTGTGTTAGAGAAACACCTGGTCCGCTAGCCTAAGCCATGCCTAATCATGGTGGAAACTTGCAACATCACCATAGTGAGCTATCTATGAAGCATCCTCAATCAAAAGCTATGCCTATGGTAAATAAAAAGATTGCTAAGATGCTCATTGTCTGCTTGCCTTGTCATTTTGGTTATGGGAAAGCTCCTGTACCATGTGCAAGGGGTACCTCGTTGGCGGTTCTCAATTATATGCAAATACTTACAATGACAAGAACTTACAGGTGACTAGAGTTGAGTAGCATGAGGTGTGGCCCTCGTATTCAAGGGACTTGAGATTGCCAACTTATACTTCGTCAAGCATATACTCCATCTTTGTTCACTTTAACCTTAATCACTTCAAGATGCTTATGATAGGGGCAATGAGGGCTGAAAGCTAACAAGTACCATAATTTTTGGAAGCTCTTTTTGAAACTTGAAATCCTTGCTTCCTTTATAAAAGGCTTTTCTTCCACTACTATTGAGTCTTCACCTTCTACCTTTAGGCACCATTAAGAGAGCATAGTTGTCATTCTGTGTGCAGTGTTCCAAAGCTTATTGACTGATGCATATTATGATATTACTTGTTCTTGTGCTATTTGTTTCTAGTCACCCTTGTGAACTTTGAAGGTGTCCTATGCATCTATTTGCTACTCTATGAGGGACAAGCTGATTGCCACTATGCTATGTTTTCTGTATGTGAAACAAACAAACGTTTTTCAATGCATGTTATTCATGATCTTTGTTTGTAGCCTTTCATGTTGCATGCATAGTTACTATGTCCTATTGTTAGAACTCCATCTTTCATGCACATGTTCAGAGTTCTTTGATCCCAGCTTTCAATGCTTGCAAATGGTTAGATCTTTATTGTGAGGGTGCATGTCACCTAAAAAGTTATTCTTTTTATCACTTACCTACTCGAGGACGAGCAGGAGTTAAGCTTGGGGATGCTTGATATATCGGAAACGTATCTATATTTTTTGATGCTCCATGCTTGTTTAGTATCTACTTTGCTTTGCTTTGTCTACACTTTGAGGTGTTTTTTACATGTTTTCTGGTACTAACCTATTAACAAGTTGCCACAGTGCTAGTTGCCTATTTTCTGCTGTTTCTTGTTACAGAAAATCTAGTAAGGAAATATTCTCGGAATTGGACGGGACAAACGTCAAAGTCAATAACTTTCTGTGGGAAACAAGAAGTCCAGAGGGGAGCCGGAGAGGCGGGCCAGGGCACCCTGACCCCCTAGGCGCGGGTGGGCCCTGCCCCGTGCCTAGGCAGGGTGTGGGGCCCCTGGCCACCGCCTCGGCCTCCCTCTTCGCCTATAAGAAGCCCCCGATGTAGAAACCCTAAGCACCCGATCAATATTCCACGAAACCTTATGTAGCCGCCGCCACCATCGTCCCTAGATCAGGGGGATCTGAAGTTCTTCCCGGCACCCTGCTGGAGGGGAGATCATCCCGGAGGCCTTCTCTCCGGTATGATGTGTGAGTAGTTCCAGTAAGTGACTATCAGTGACACGTATCGAATTTGGACACACCAGTGGTACGTGACACCTAGTGTCAGCCTAGACTGCAAAATTTAGTGGCATGTACCCAAAGTGGAGACGCCACTGGTACTTTGGACTTAGTGGTGTGGCACCAACAGGAAAACACAACTGGTAACTCACATAAAAAACTAGTTGAATATCCCGAGTGGAACTGGCCAGCCACTCCACACATTGTCGATCCACTCTTGCAAAAAATCTCCTATTGTCTCGCTGCACGCGTCGCTGCCACCCCTCCTCTCTCCTCTTCCCTCTCGTCGCCGCATCACCCCTTCCTATCCTCTTACTGCTTTGCTGCCCTTCTCTCTCCTCTTGTTGTCCCTCCCTCTCCTCTTTCCATGGCACCACCCCTCCCCCTCTTCCCCTCCTTGTCGATGTTGCCGCCCCATCCATGTTGTCGAGCCACTATCACCCCTCGGTCGCTGTCATCGTTGGTGAGCCCTAGATTTCATCTTTGCTTTGTGTGTAGCTTGATTGTGTAGATGAATTATTTATATGAATTGTTTAGATAAATTGATGTAGATGAATTGTTTTAGATGATTTATGTTGTTGTTACTATAACATGTGTAGTCTTGTAAGTTTATTTAAATGATTATTGATGTTGTTTAGGACATATAGCGCCATGACCAAAATGCAAGATTGAGTGTGACACTTTCTCATAGTCGGGGTTGCTATTTAATGTCTATATGCGTGAGGAGTTTGAAGATTCACTAGTACTCACTATGTTCCATAAAACTTGACTAAGATTTGTCTAGGTTCGTGTGTATGTACTAATAAAACAAGTCTAGATATATACAAATCTAGAGGAATATGAGTCAAATTTTATAAAACAGAGGAAGTAACAAACTAATTTTTTCTGTACTACCTCGTAACCAGGGTTGGTTGCACTTTTGCCATTAATTAATTCAACATGTATTTCTTTCATTAATGGTGCACCCTGAATGCAAGATAAATTTTCAATGAATCATTATGAGAGAGTTTATACCTTTAAACACTTGGGCATGTATGTAAAATTGATGTGGTGAAAGAGATGAATGTTACCCGCATGGAAGGTGATAGAGCCAAACAATTCATTAGAAGGAACCACATGGTCGGGAGAGATCAAATGATTGTTTCTTTCTTAAGAGGACAACTGCTGAATAGCATTGTTCGATCTCTATCTTAGCGGTGATGAGGTAGATCTATTTGACTCTACCATCATCTCACAAAGATGGAACCTAAGTGCCAATGAGCAGGAACAACGATTAGATATCATATGATAACCCGTATGATCGTTGGGTCCCATTTTATGACCCGTTTGACAAATACCAATCTTGCCTTGTCACTACTAGGAAAACGGTCTTTAGTGGCGCACCTGAAAAGGCCATCTGTGGCGCACTAGCAGTGCGCCACGGGCCTCGCGCTACGGCTATCTCCTAGCCGTGGCGCACTACCTGGTGCGCCACGGTTGTGTCGAGATAGGCGTGGCGCACATGCCAGTGCGCCACGGAAAGTAGTCCAGGTGCGCCACACGTATGAAACGATAACCGTGGCGCACTAGGTGCTGTGCGCCACGGATATAAATTTCAAAATTAAAAAAAACAGCAGATCTGGATCTCGTCGTCAGTGTCGTCGCGCGTCGGTGTAGGTCGCCGTCGTCGCCTCGTCGTCGTCGGAACTGCAAGGAGGAGGAGGAGAATAGGAGGAAGAGGAGGAGAAGAAGAGGAGGAGGAGAAGAAGAAGAAGAGGAGGAAGAGGAGGAAGAGGAGGAGAAGAAGAGGAGGAGGAGAAGGAGAAGAAGAGGAGGAGGAGAAGAAGAAGAAGAGGAAGAGGAGGAGAAGAAGAGGAGGAGGAGAAGGAGAAGGAGAAGAAGAGGAGGAGGAGGAGGAGGAGAAGAAGAAGAGGAGGCCTTGTCGTCATCGGAACTACAAGGAGGAGGAGGAAGAGGAGGAGAAGAAGGAGCCCGCCGTCTCGTCGTCGGAACTGCAAGGAGGAGGCCGCCGCCATCACCATGTTCACTGCAAGGAGGAGGAAGAGGAGGAGAAGGAGAAAGAGAAGGAGGAGAAGAAGAAGGAAATGAGAAGGGAGGAAAAGGAAAAGGAGAGAAGGGGAGGAAAGGTGGGCGGGGTGGGGATTCGAAATTTGAATCCCGCCCAAGCTTATCCGTGGCGCACTAGGTGGCGGTGCGCTACGGGTAAGCCACCCTCTATTTTTTTTTCTGCAGGAAAAAACAGTCTTTTGACCATAACTTTTTAGTCTTTTTGAATTTTGAAAATCTAAAAAATCGCTAAACGACCCTAGGTCGTTGCGAGCGGATGCGAAATCTCGTTCTCGTCATTTTGGTATATTATACGATTTTTTTCGATATCGTATGCAAAAGTTACGGCCTTTTTACCGTGGCATGACTTTTTTTTTGCAAATAAAGTCAAAACTCATGTTTGTTAATTTTACTAGAAGCTATACCACATTACCTACCTAAATATGAAAGGATTTAATTTTTTGAAGTGTTTATCATTTTCTTTTATTTTTTGCAAAACCTAAAAAGGCGATCCACGGGGGGGGGGGGGGGTGGAGTTGGTGCAGGATAGTTAGGCGTAGGGCACTAGGGCAAGATGCCCTACTACTAAGTTTATACATCTGTGGCGCACATGCCATAGTGCGCCACAGATGTGTCTGGCCGTTTCACAGCAGAGAGGGGCATGCGCTTAGGCGTAGCGCACCCCCTCCATGTGCGCCACTGTTGACACTAACAACCGTAGCGCACCTACCCTGTGTGCGCTACGGATGTTTGGCGTGCGGCCAACAGGGCCTTGGACCACACACATCTGTGGCGCACTATGGTCATGTGCGCCACGGTTGTTCTAGTTACTAGTAGGACACTGTCCATAGGTGAGCCACGCCTGTTTTAGCCGTGGGGCATTTCAACCATGTGAGCCACGGATGTGCTGATTACCTATAGCCATTTTCCTAGTAGTGTGTGTTACGTGCATAAATTCTGGCAATCGTCTAATATCATTACTCTTTTGGTTTTCATCTACAACGATCTAGAAATTATCTAGAAAGATGGTTTTAAGCCGTAAGATTACTGATTTAGGCTTGGTCGAACTTAGCGTTGGAGATTCCGAAATCAGCGAGCTAACATACAAAATGGGGGAGATGTAGGCGGCTGGAGTTCTACCAAGAGGTCCAAGATCAGGAGGCGAGCAAACCAACCTGTGGTTGGATAGTTAGGAGGACAGTGCTACAACAAGGTCATCGGAGTTCAAACCACTGGTTTGATGCTTTGATGTCTCATAAAAGGCGGATTATTGTTAGTAGAAGACGATGTTCTCGCGATAGCTAGGTGTCTATGATGACTTCGTCAATCTCAAGACCCGTCGAATCAGTCTATCGGATTCAGTCTTTCAGAGGTACTCATAGAAATATAGTGTGCATGTATACATTCATAGGAGTGAGTGTACAGTATTTGTAAGCTTTTGTGTCTGTACTAGGTTTTGAAAAAAACGCAATTTGGTTGCGATAAAACGTTGCAGACTACCTTGCAAGTTTAGTACTACTCTTATACTCCCTCCGTTTCAAAATATAAGATGTTTTAGATTTATAAAACAAATGTATCAAACGGAGGGAGTACTGTTCAATTTTACCTATTTTCTTTTGTATTAGACCCGATCACCTGGAATGAAAGTGGATGCTGAAAGTTAGTACACGGATAACGGATTGGACAGTTCCGACCGGCAAACAATTCGGCAATATTAAAATGGTGAGGTATATACACTTTTAGTCCCACATCTTGCACTCTAGGAGCATTTTAGTCCCATATCTTGTAAACTGAACAAGATTAGTCCCACAACTTGTATCCTAAGAGCATTTTAGTCCAATTCAATCGAATTTCTATGATTTTAACCAAATTCGTTCACTAGTGGATCGAAACACATTCTAGAGCTAACATGTGGGGTCGTATTTTCTATAAAATGGCCCCTGTATAACTTTGAGAAGGCTATGTAAGAAAATAAATAAGAAAACAACAATGAAAAGTGGGAGTTGAACTCACGACTAGACTAGTGCTAATACAATAGATGCTTGCCACTACAGCACACAAGGCATATGTTATTTCAAGAGCAGTTGTTTGTTATATATTATATCCGGGGTGATGCGTCCTAGTTTGGCTATAAGCATGTACGTTAGCCAATAGGTTAGCTATCTCGTTGTCTCAACGATAAAACACGAAAAAAAGTTATGTATACCAGAGCAGGGTAAACTGAAGCTTAATTGATTGAGCGTATAAACCCAGGATACATTCTCGAAATACCACAACATGTTGGACCTTCAACTTCCTCGAAGCACCGCCGTCGGTGAGGAGAGGCCACCGCGACGCCATCCGAGATCTATGGGGCGAGCTCAACCCCTGCCGCCACCGCGGACGCAGTAGCCGCGAGCGCCACCACCTGCCGCTGCCTCGAGATGTAGAAGGCCGCCCCCAGCGCCACTCGTCGGGCGCCACCAGACCAGGCCTCACCAACCTCTGTCGAGCCGCACTGTGCGTCAAGACTCCTTCGTCCTGCCTAGGAAACTAGCGCCAGGGAAGGAGGACCCGTCGCCACCGACACCGAGCGGGCTTTTCCCGACGGCCAACACCGGCGACGGTGGGAGGGAAGAGGGTGGGGAGGGGCGACGGGGAGCTAGGGCTTGGGCGCCGCTTCGGTCGCCCGCATACATGTAAGTATTTATTTTGGACATTCAACAATACGTTTAATTCAGAATAATTTGTGTTTTGTGCTATATAAGAAATACAAAGTAAAAAAATCTGGGTTTACAAACTATGCACCTTGAAATTCTATAAAAGTTATCTCTTTTTTAGCCCCAATACAAATCAGTCAGGTTTAAAATTTTGCACAATAAAAATGCTTGTATTATTACACACACGTATATATTTTTTGAATTGTATTTTTAGCGTGCGCGTGTGCTTTCATCTTATATAAAAGACATACGTCTTCGTCATTGAATAGTAGATTCTGTTAGGGTAGTGGTTGTGTCTGTGTGCACCTATTCGAAGGTGCTGTGTTCGAGTCATTTTCAAGCTATTTTATTTTATTTGTACGTCTGATCAGTCTATTAGTCTGCAGGACACAAATATCAGAGAAAAATACACATGGATGATTTTGAAAAAATTACAACGTCGTAGGTGGACAAATTTAATGAGACTTGCTGAAATTTAATCAAGTTAGACTAAAATGCTCTTAGGATACAAGTTGTGGGACTAATCTTGTTCAGTTTACAAGATGTGGAACTAAAATGCTCCTAGAGTGCAAGATATGGGACTAAAAGTGTATATACCTCTAAAATGGTTCGCATCCGCAGTCGTAGAGTGCAGTCAGTGTGATGTGCACCTTATCACTTATCAGTAGTTCCTCACTGTAACGGGCAAGAGGCTTCTCGCCTTCTCCCGTCGGACGTTACTCTCTGCACGCCAAAAAAAAACCCGACTTGGACGGGTCGCCGTTGTGTGCGCCACCCCGGGTTCCTCTCGTGCGCTTTATGCTCGTCTGCAGGCGGACCCACTGATATGACCACACATCACAGCTGACCCACGCCCACGACCCAGTTTTCCGCGTGAGAGACCGAGCAACCGACCCCAAACGGTCAGAAGAGAACACGGGGCCGTTCAGAGAGAGAGGGAGAGCGTCACGCACTGAGCACAAGGGGCGTGCAGGCTTCATACGGCGAAAAAGGCACAGAATCGGTACGAAAAAGAACAGCTACCGCATCTTCATTGCAATTTCTTCTGCTCCAGGCTACTACCACGGGGCCTGGCTCTACTTTCCCTCATACACCGATCTAGGCACCTAGCAATGTCCGTGCACTCTACTACGGAGCAAAAAAAAAGACATGGATTTTAGGAACACGTATACGGCCACAGGATTTCAGATACATATATCCATGTCTACCAGGCACAGCCCAGAAACGGAAGACTTTTAATAATGGGCTGCGACCGAGAGCGAATTTGTTGGACAGAAAAACGGATCCAAAAAACGTCGCGGCATCAATCATCAATCAAGCGGTAGAGCGGCAGGCAGGCAGCCCGTACCTGCCTCTTTTCGCCGTCTACATTTTCGGAAATATTACTACTAGTACTAGCAAAAAACCCTTCAAGTCCCCCCAACCAATCTCACTCTCCCCCCTAACCCCTCCCCTCCCCTCCCATGGACGCCGCCGCCGCCGCCGTCTCCACCCTCTCCGCGCTCGCCGTCTTCGTCAGCACCGTTCACCAAGGTCGAGCCCCTCACGCTCCCCGCATCCTTTCCTCCTCCTCTTCCTCGCGCGTTTGCCAGCCAGTCTGACGCGCTTCTGCCTCGCCCATGCAGGTGCCGTCAGGAGCGCGCACGGGTACAAGGTCGTCGGGAGGCGCGAGTGGGAGAGGTGGGTGGAGAGGGAGTTCGCCTTCACCCCCTCCTCCTGCCGCGAGGTCCCGCTCCCCGTCGGGGCCCCGCGGATACTCCCCACGGACTGGCGCGGCAGGCCCGTCTACCGCGAGGGCCAGCTCGTGGGGCCCTGGCGCTGCATCCTGGCCTTCGATTCCGTCGCCGGGGTCGCCCCGCCGACCACGCTGCCGCCCCTGCTCGCGCCCGGCGGGTACGTACCGTCAACCAGAGCTTCAATGTTCACAAGATTGATTCTGCCCCCCCAAAAGAAACTCGCTGTCTGATTGCCATTCAGTGCTGAAAGCTTAGCTTCTTTCCTTTTTGGTCTTATTACCAGGAATGCGAGGCTGATCTGTTGCGTGCCGTCCCTGTACAACGACCTGCTCAAGCTGTTCCCGTTTCAGAAATGGGAAAAGGTACCGGAGCCCATTCTGTGCGATTCCAATAATAAGCGAAAGACCTCTGTGGATGCAACAATTTCTAAGAAGACCCCTTTGGATGCAAAGGACACCATTTCTAAGAAGCTTCACACTCAGCTCATTCAGTGTGATCCCCCTTTGGATACAGTATCTAACAAGGTTCACACTCAACTCATTCAGTGTAATTCGGATGAGCAAAAGGCCTCTTTGGATACAGCAATCTCTAAGAAGCTTCAGACTGAACCCATTCAGTGTGATTCCGATGAGCCAAAGACCCCTTTGGATACAAAGGATATAATTTCTAACAAGGTTCAGACTGAACTCATTAAGTGTGATTCGGATGAGCCAGAGACCCCTTTGGATACAAAGGATATAATTTCTAATAAGAAGGTTCAGACTGAACCCATTCAGTGTGATTTGGATGAGCCAAAGACCCCTTTGGATACAAAGGATATAATTTCTAACAAGGTTCAGACTGAACTCATTCAGTCTCATTCGTATGAGCAAGCGACCCCTTTGGATACAAAGGATATAATTTCTAACAAGGTTCAGACTGAACTCATTCACTGTCATTCGTATGAGCAAGCGTCCCCTTTGGATACAAAGGACGGAATTTCTATTAAGGTTCAGCAATCAGGGGCTGGTCCATATGAACATCCCCGATCTTGTGAAGGTGAATGCCTCTCTTTCATTGTGATGCTTTGAAAATCTATCAAATGTAAATCTGAATCTGACACTCGTGCAACAGGTTTTAGCGTTGCGGTTAGTGTGAGGTGGATGTTAAACCAGGGGTTTAGGTGTGGGCCAAGCTAAAGTGAGAGGGAGAGTGAGTTGGAGTCTAGAGTAGAGTTAGGAATGCCGAATGCGACATATGAATTTTGTCCAAGGCATATGCATCCTATCTCCTAGCTACTATGTCAATCGGTTAGCTAGCTAGCTTCCTCTTCCTAAAAACAAAAATAAATGGGCCATCTCCTGATTAATTTATCAATTTATTATATTTTTAAACAATAGAAAAGTAATGTCTGAGATTTATCAATCAAAGAAGAATGGCTTGGTTTTAAAGAAATTCAGAAGTCATGATTGAAGAATCTTGGTTACCTTCCAAAAATAAGAATCCTTATTGAATTCTAGTAGTAAATCATGACAGAACAAATAAACCAGGAGAAAAAGAAATGAACATAGATTTATACGGAATTGGCTAAACAAAATAGAATGTATGATTACAGCTCCATTTTTACATAAAGAATTACTCCAAAGCATATAAAATACTAATATTAGCATGTTTTAAAATTATTAGATACATGCATCCATGACAAATAGTTCATTGTTCTGGACACAATCAGATCATGGAGTTCATGGAACCGATCAGATCGTGGAGTTCATGGAACCGATCAGACATTTAGAGTAAAAGGGCCTTCCGGCATAGCATGCCACTAGGACGGGCGACAATACAAGCCTGCGGCAATGCCATATCCCCTTCACGCGTCATTCTCACCAGCAGGATCTGCTATGTAACCTCCAACAAATGTGTCACGGCGGAGGCTAAACAACCATTGTAAGGGTCACATGTACCGAATTCAGGAACTTCTATGCATGCTAACAAAGTGTAGAACAAAAAAGGATATGTCAAGGAAATTTCCAAAAGAAAAAGAAAGAAGCCATAGGGCCACCAAGTGGCAAGCTAAATCATAAAAATAATGAATGACCAGGACAAGAGCAACAAGAGGCACTGAAAGGATGCTAGGTCTTAATATATGTTTCGGTCCATGGTATGCAACATACCAACAAGATTATTTCATATGCTTTTATACACTGATGATTTTACTTATGTTGCCATATACATATTCATGTGGCCATATGTAACCTCTAGGGAAACTAAGTTTACAAGCATCTAGTTCAAACTAACTGATTTGAAGTCTTTCCCCATAAGAAAGTTAAGACTGCTTTGGAGCAATACCTTCATTATTTTTGAAAAATAAAGTGTGAATAAAGAGTAGATTTAGATATCATAACCCCCCCACAGATTAGAGATTGTGCATTAATAATATGTATTGTCTCTCTTGTATTCTATCAAACACGTGAAAAATTGTTACAATATATGGTGGACTTGACAATTTCAAACCTGATATAATATTTTGTGTCAGCTTTAAAACCGTATCTTCTTATTTGCAGAAGTCTCAAATCACAGTAAAAGATTACCTTCCTTCCAACTTAGTCTAAATATCCTTGTACTTACTGAATAGGGAGTTAAAAAGTGACGTTCAGGTTTGCATTAAGTCGCACCTGATTGACAAGACCATGCCTGAGGCGCTTCTTTGGTAAATGGCCAGGGCAACTGGGCTTAGTACCCTGTTGCCACACCAGCCCTCTTCGGATCGTGTGGGTTGTAATCGCCTTCACTGAGGCATGACATGCATAAATGATCATCCTCTAAATGCATTGACACACAAGATTTGTGTTTTCTCCAAAAAAGAAAAAAAGCTTCGTGTTAAGTAAAAAAGAAATGCACCTTTGAACTCTAGAAATGGACTCATGACATCTTATTAGTTGTAATTAAAAATGATACAATGGAACGACTTACTGTTCTCTTCGTGGAACTTCTTGCCTTAATGTTCTTCGTGGCTTACTTCGTACTTTCCCTTCTTGGAACTTAAATAGTATGAACAATTTTAGTAATTTTGAATGTATTAATACCTTCTAAAGTTATATCTTGTTTGCGACGTTTCATGTTTGCATTACCTGTTGCTCGTCATTTTTCTTTGGTATTCTGATTCCAATCTCCATATGACCAATGCAGAACTTCCAATTCCAAAGCAGAGAAGAGCCCAGCGGGATTATATAGCTAGCCTCACTCTAGGTGACATAGCTCAGTACTTCCATCTTCCAATCAGAGAAGCATCTAAGACTTTGCAGATCGGACTCAGCATACTGAAGAAGAAATGCCGGCAATATGGGATACCTCGCTGGCCTCACCGGAAAATCAAGTCCCTTGATTCGCTGATTCAGGATCTTGAGGTAAATCTGACAACACCATTGATTCCTCTTTCATTTTATCGCCAGGGAATATTATTAGCTGTAGTCCGCAACAGTGTGATGTAGGGCTGACCTGTTGACACTAACACAACACATACTTTGTCACTTTAACAGTATGTGATTGACGACACAGAAAGGGATGGTGCAGAACAGGAGCACTCGCAGAAGGAAACAGAGAAGGATGATGCGATCAGGTCGCTCGCTAAGCGGAAGAGGATGCTGGAGACTGAGATGGCGACCATCCAGCAGAAGCCCACTCTGGACCTGATGACTGAAACGAAGCAGTTCAGGCAGTTCGTTTTCAAGAGGAGATACAAGGCTAAACATCTAGTGGACGAATAGCTTTTCTTTCATTATTTTAGACTGAACAATTAGATCTCATGTCATGTGTAACTAGTAGAGGACTCATTGGACAGCAGGAAGCTGTTGCCGGCGTAGTAACATAGAGATCAGAGATGGCCAAAGCTATCCGCGGTTAACTTAGTGTAGTGTCAGCAGATGATAGCCGAGCCATGTTGTGCCACCAGTGTTCGAACTATGTGCTTAGCTCTCTTCGCAGTTCGTAAACCTGTTGTGAAATAATGCTGGTGCTGGTGTTCTTGTGTTTAATGACGGTTTGCTTCGTGGCTGTTCTGGCAAACTGAACTGAAACTGAGTCTGAGCACGACGGAGCTGTCACTGGAGCTCCACTACCAAGTTCAGTCAGAGCGGCTGTCAACACAAGTTTATCTGAAGATTCACAATTTGCTCCTGTTGGTGTTAGACCAGTACAGAGCGAAAAATCTTGGGTCTGTTCACATGCTTCTAAGATAACATGTAGAAGTCACTATATTAGGAGCACTCCTCTGGAATATTTCAGTAATCCACATGACTTGGCTTGAGTTTTGTACATGATGGAACACATGATGTTCTTGAATTAGCCAAGTCACCAATGCTGTCCACACATCTATTGATCAAGTTTGAGCTTGATGGCTCCTATCAATGTTGGGTTCTAGGAAATTAGCCAAGAAAAATTTGCAACCAAATGGAATTTCTATTGCTAAAGCCACTTTGAGTCCCAACAAGTTTAACAAACACATTTCCACTGCGGTTGTTCCTAAGAAAATAATTATCCTAGACAATAGGAAAAGGGTCTCCTTTTGAACAATATTGGGCTATATGTCCATGCTCATGGCAATTGTAGCATGTCTTGCATCTTTGCTTCTTTTCTTGTCAGGGTAGACCTTGTGGTACGATGACAACATCGAATAAGCAAATGATTGGAATGGGTTCATGGTTTGATACCACCTTTATGAATAATATGATTCCTAAAATACCAACTTTGCGTTGCTTCATTCAAATACTATGATACCGCCTTAATTGGAACCCAACTTCATCATCATAGGATCACTTTGCGCAACACATGGAACAAGATCAGCCCGCAGGGTTCGAGAGCTACACCCTACACATCGTTGATTGCGCAAATTACACTTGTAAAAGATTTTGTAGTCATCATTCATGAAGATAATAAAAATTTCTAAAGCTGCCCGGGAATAACTTCGTCACGAGAGACAAAGAAGCACCAAATAGGTCAATGTCTCATGGAACATGACTGTGATGTTAATGCTCCATTACTAAGAGATTTTGCTCGCATTAAAGTTTTGTTTATTGCACTATATGGAAAATCAAAAGATTTTGAGAAGAATCTGTGTACTCAACGGCGCATTATTAATTATCTAGGATTCTCTTTTCAAAATATCTGAGTGGAGGATATCTTTTCTCTAGAATATAGTGTGAGATGATTATAAGGAAAAATATGCTATTGATTTTTTCTTGCGAAAAAGGAAAAAGGCGTCATCCAGATCTATTGATCAAACCAACATTACATATATCCATAGTAAAAAAATTACATATATCCCTGTGAAATAAAAAAATATGCATCGAGGCCCCTCGGGGTCCCATCGTCTTTTAGTTCTACACAAATCTAATAACAACTGATACGGAATTTATTTCCGAAGATTCTAATCCTCCAGATAGAAGTTCTATGAATACTAGATGCTCCAAAGAAGGAGTAAAAGCAAAGGCAAACGGCAGTGGATTCATACAACACAATCGGGTATGAAAAAGGAACAGCGGAGCTTTCTTGCCTCGATCTAGGAACTGACACTCTTTCCAGTTTCCACACACACCGACCTGTTGATCCTTGTGATTCAGTGATTTTATCTGGGATGATCAACGTGAAGCCTTTCTTGTTTTTGCACTCAGTTATACTAGCAAGAAAAAAAAGGCAATATCTCTGCCGTCGGTGCTAGCCGACGAGAGCCGCTGGAATCCACGTCACCGCGCAGCCCCAGAAACCGAAGGCCTCTATGAGCTGTTTGTGACCTCACACATTTGCCGAGAAAACCTCTGCAGGCTTCCAAAAATCGATCCAGCAAAATCTTGTTTGAATCCTAGCATCACGCGGGCAGCGCAACCTTCCCCTTTGTCGCCGCCCGCTTCATTTCTTTCGCCGGTGCGCGCCGCCGGATCCCCCCTCCCCGTCCGCGTTCGGAAACAACAAACCCCCCTTTCAGCCTGAAAGTTTCAGGTTCCTTAGCCAACCAATCCCAGCTCTCCCCTCCACCCAGATTCCTCCCATGGACGCCGCCGCCGCCGCCGCCGCCGCCTTCTCCACCCTCTCCGCGCTCGCCGTCTTCGCCAGCACGGTCCACCACGGTCGCGCCTCTTGCCCCGGTTTTTCCCCTTCTTCTCCTCGCGGCGCACGACGGACGCGTGTGTGTGACGTACGGTTTCTTTGTTGCGTGTGCCTATGCAGGTGCGATGAGGAGCGTGCACGGGTACAGGGTCGTCGGGAAGGGAGGGGGGAGCGGGTGGGAGAGGTGGGTGGAGAGGGAGTTCGCCTTCGCCCCAACCTGGTGCCGCGAGGTCCCGGTCCCCGTCGCTGCGCCGCGGATACTCCCGGCGGCGTGGCGCGGCCGGCCGGCGTACCGCGAGGGCCAGATCGTGGGCGCCTGGCGCTGCATCCTGGCCTTCGATTCCGTCGCCGGCGTCAAGCCTCCGCCCACACCGCCGCCGGTGCTCTCCCCCTTCAGGTACATCCACGCGGAGCCCAAACGCCACAAAACAAATCCTGAACTATTTTCTGCCCCCCAACAACCAATTTCCTGGCTGATTGCGATTGATGAGTGCTGAAAGCCTCGGTTTTTTGTTCTATCAGGAATCCGTTGTTGGTGTGTGTGCCTTCCCTGTACAACGACCTGCAAATGGTGTTTCAGTTTCAGAATTTTGAAAAGGTCCCCGAGCTCATTCAATGTGATTCGGAGGGGCAATTGACCAGTTTGGATACAAAGGATAAAACTTCTGATGAGGTTGATGAGTCAGGGTCTGATGAGGATGAGGAGCTTCAATCTGGTGAAGGTGATTGCATATCTTCCATTCTGATTTGGAAATCTGTAAAATTTAATGAGAGGCTGACACTCGTGTGAGGGGATTTAGGGTTGTCGTTAGTGTGAGGTGGATGTTCAACCAGGGGTCTAAAAGCCCTGGGCTAAGGCAAATTTACATAGTTATCACTGGTATAAGGAAGTCAAAAATATAATTATTGTTTAAGACCTGGCAATGGTCTTTCTTCCTACTTACCTCTCCCTTTCCTAAAAGAAATTGGGCCATCCCATAGTTGATTAGTATTACTCCCTCCGTCCGCAAATAAGTGTACTTCTAGCTTTTGCCTAAGTCAAACTTTATCAAATTTGATCAATTATATATATAAATATAACAAGATATATTAAATCAAACAAAACATATCTACTAGTACCAATTTAGAGTTATAAATATTGTCACGTTTTTCTATAAAGTCAGTCAAATTTTACTAACTTTGACTTAGGACAAACCTGGATGTACACTTATTTGCGGACGGAGGGAGTATGTGGATAGGCCAAGTGTTGAGAAAAAATGGAAAGAAAAAGGCTGATAGACTACCAGCATAATAGTTATTCAGGAGAGATAAATTTAATAAGGTGATTCTTGCTTAGCTTAGCAAGTCCATGGTATACAGTGTACTATTTATATTCTTCTATAGGGTATCATCTTTAATACTAATAATTTAACTATGTTGTCATGTACTTATTCAGGTCAGTAATTTACCTCTAGTGAAACTTAGTTTATGTAAATGGGAACATGTACTCCCTTCGTCTCAAAATAGATGTCGCAGATTTTTCAAAATTTGGATGAATCTAGACATTATTTAGCATATAGATTCATTCAAATTTTGATAAACCTGCGACATCTATTTTAAGACGGAGGGAGTAGTTCATACTTGACACAACTGATCTGTAGCCTTTTCTTCATTATTTTTGAAAAATAAACTGTGAAAAAAGACTAAAGTGGGATATCGTAACCCATAAGATAATGCAACCCTACCTTGCTTCCTTGCAACTTAGTCCAAATATCCTTTTTGTAACCAAATAGAAAGTTTAAAAAGAGGGAGAGGTTTCCGTTTATTGAAAAACAAAACTTGGTTTGTGAGAATAGTTGCTTGTGGAAATTGTCGATGTCATGCAGAATTCGGAATCACATTTGTCTATTATTATACGGACTCATGGCATCTGAATAACTCTAACTGAGAAGGACATATTGGAATTTCTTACTGTTGTTTTTCATGATTTTCTCCTCTGTCTTTTTCTCTATTACTTACGTCATACTTTACTATGAACAATTTTAATCATTTTGAAACTATTGTACTATCTGAAGCTTCACGTCTGCTGTGTTTCCCTGTTGCCTTTCATGTCCTCTTCACTATGCTGACTCCAATCTCCATATGACGAATGCAGAACTTCCAGCACCAGCTCAGAGGCGGCGGAGGGCTAACAGGAAGCACATAGCTAGCATCACTTTAGCTGACATAGCTCAGTACTTCCATCTTCCAATCAGAGAAGCATCCAAGATTCTGAAGATCGGAGTGAGCATACTGAAGAGGAAGTGCCGGCAATATGGGATACCCCGCTGGCCCCATCGGAAAATCAAGTCCCTTGATTCGCTGATTAACGATCTCGAGGTAAATATGACAGCATGCCCAGTTCCTCTTTCTCGTAATCTCATATAATTTCGTTTCTGTTCGTCAACGGTGCTGGGCAATGTTGGCCGTATTGCGCAACGATTTTGATGTAGTGCTGACCTGCTGACACCCAACACAACACATGCTTTGTTGTCACTTGTGCAGTATGTGATTGACGACACGGAAAGGGACGAGGTGCAGCAGGAGAAGCGCAAGAAGGAGGAGGAAGATAAGCAGGACGCGATCCGAGCCCTCGCTAAGCGGAAGAGGTTGCTGGAGACGGAGAAGGAGACCATCCAGCAGAAGCCTGCCCTGGACCTGATGGCTGAGACCAAGCTGTTCAGGGAGGACGTTTTCAAGAGGAGATACAGAGCTAAAGGTGGAGTGAACGCAAGTCTAGTGAACAACCATAGCTCTCCTCTTCTTTCTGAGTCTTAGCAATCGATCTCCCGTGTCATGTGTATAACTGGTAGAGAATTCTTTGGACATCAGGGACCTGATTCTTTAATAGGGGTAGTAACATATACAGGTTAAGTTTACCTGGTGTCGACAGATGATATATGAGCCATGGCTGTGCTGTCGGTGTCTCGAACTATGCTTGGCTTCTCTTCGCAAATCCTATTGTGTTCTGATGGTGGTGCTGGTCCATGGTCCATGTCTCCTGATGGTTCGCATTCTGGCTGCTCTGGCCTGAAGGTTATCCTGAAGATTCACCGTTTGCTACCAGTTCCTGTCTCCTGCTGTGTTCTGAGACCTTTCCTTTTTTTTTTGGTTCTGTCTGATCGCTGTCCGGGGTCTTTTTAATCTCTGTGTATCCTGTTGTGTTCTGAAATTGTTGAAATTAGCATACTTCCCAATTTTATTTCTGAAATTGTGGCATAGCCAACGGTCAGATATTGCAGTCTGCTCACCTGCTAAAACATGCACAGCTGTGATTCTGTCGCAGAATACGGTGCAATTGGTCGCAGAAAGGTCTATGCAATGCTTAGCTATATCGTCAGCAACAGCAACAGCAATCTATCTTAATGCAAAAAAGCTCAACTGAAGCTGACCAGCTGGCGCGTGTAATGCCGAGGAAATACGACACCGCACGAGGCACCACAAGTCCACCCGTTCAGATCATCACTCGCTCACGGTACCGGCCGGTGCGACTTCTGGACAGGTCAGCGAGGAGGACGCATGCGCATGCATCACGTCCTTGATCCTAGGGTGTGTTTGGTAAGCCGCACAAGGTCCAGCCAGGCCTCCGAGTGACAAATCTAGGCCGATTGGATGCATACCCATCCTCCGCGTCGTGGCTCGTACGATGATGGAAACAACCCGAGCCAGGCCCGCTACAGACCAATGAATCGGCCGAGAAAGCACAGTCTCATGCTAACATGGGTATGTCCCGGGGATACCCAAGATTGACCTATACGGTTGGCCTAGCGAAAGCCCACATGATGATCTATACCTGATGACAAAGCCCAGGAGGATTCGGGTGGCCCGCGCCATGGAGGATGCGACTCCTTAGAGAATATGACTAGCTTAGAATAGAAACTTTGAAGGAAGAAACCATAACTTGTAACCGACTCTGCCTCTATCCTGAGACCCGACATCTCCATATAAAGGCCAGGAGGGAACGACGAGTAGGACATCCGAAACCCTAGCATACACACTCATCAGATTGCATATGCGCACCATCGCCATCAAGACACCCCTGTAACCTTCAGTTCTCCATCAATCAAAGAGAAGACAAGAAGGAGTAGGGTTTTTTCTCTGGGGGTCTAAACCTGGGTAAACACCATGTCCCTGTGTTGCTTGACTGTTAGCCGAACGAGATCTTCAGCGTACCCCTCTTCCTCAAACCCAAGTCCATCAACAATGGGCATTGACGTGTTAACCCCACATCATATGCGCTACAACGAAAGTGCGGAGAATGGTGAGCGAATTTGTATGCCCGCCTAAATTTGCCCCCTATTTAGGTGAGCTTGTTCTACCGTCGAAATCAAATCCACCCCCTTCGATCTCTTCCCTCCTCAGATTTTCATGGAGATGATAGGAGCTTGGACCCCGATCTCGGCAGCGGAGGTCCTCGACAACCTTCTGGCTTCTCCCTCCTCCCTGACCCGTGTGTTGGATGCTATTCCGCTGGCTGTAAGAATCTCGAGCCTCGATCAATCTTACATCTGTAAGAATATACCAGATGTGGGTAGTCCGTATATGTATGGATCTGCAACCATAGTTGATATCCGTGATGCTAGACTGTAGGTCATCCTGACTTCTTCACCCTCGAGCACGACGACGATGGTCCTGCTAGCCTCTCCCTCGAACACGGCGGCGGTGCCCTTACCGGCCTTTCCTCTTCCCCAGCCTCTCACTACTAGGAAAACCCTTATAGGAGATAACATTGTTCATGGCGCATCCTTTCCAGATGCGTCACAAACAAAATATTCGTGACGCACTCCCCCAGATGCGCCATGCAGATTCTGGCTATTTGTGGCGCATACTGGATAGTGTGCGCCACAAACAAATGTTGTGCGGTCCAGCTAGGGTCGGCCCCTCTTGTTCGTGACGCACCGGCGGTAATGCGCCATGAATATATAAAACATACATGGTGCATATAGGCCGATTATTGACGAGGTTTAATCTCGTCAATGCCCATTGTTATGAGATTGGGTTTTGGAGAAGATGGGGGTGCTGGAGATTGCGGAATGGTTAACATAAAAGCAACCAGGGGACACGAGATTTACCCAGGTTTAGGCCCCCGGAGGGAAAACCCTACTCCTACTTGTCTGCTCTTGATTACTACGGAACCGAAAGTTACAGGGGTGCGCAGATGCAATCTGGCGTGGAGGTGTGTATGCGGTGAGGTGAGAGAGAGCCTCCTCGTTGTGTCCTCCTAACCTTTATATAGAGATAGGCAGGTCCCGGGCATAGATCGAGTCGGTTACAGGTTTAGGGTTTGCCCCTTTGAATATTCCATCTGTTCTAGTCTTGCTCTCCAAGGATCTGAAGACGTCATGGCTTGGGCCACCCGAAAATCTCCATGGGCCGTGTATATTTTCGTGGGCCTTCCTTGGGATGGACCAGGTATGCTAATGTCGTGTACCCGTAGGGTATAACCATGTCAGTAGCCCCCGAGTGTTCAGTCGAATCGAATATTCGGCTGAGGACTCTTCATTCTTTCGGGTGTCGCTGTCTTTGTTTAGAAAAGAATGATTTTAGTGTGTAGGGATTGTTGATGCATGTGCCTGACTCTCCTGACGGATCAGGGTCAGTTAAATGTCTTAGGACAAAACAACACAATCTTCTTCAGATTTGACTCCCTAGACTCGAACCCGGAACAGATGCTGGCGTAATTCGACTCAGACCGTTGAGGTCTTACAGGAGTTGAATCCCAGTAGTTTTCAAATGATGTACCCACGCGTCCGTCAGGATTTTCATCGTGCCTGTTGGCACGGATTTTTACTAGCAGAGCGCAGTCGGGTGCGTTACCAGGCCATCAGACGATATATGTAGGTCTTATCTTTGTGTCGCAGACACAGCATCCGAAATTTTATCACTGTGGAGGTGTTTCGGGTGGCCAAGGAGGATGTTACTCACTTAGTGTTGGTTGGGGCAAAGTTGTCAATAAGTTTTTTGCATTCTGATCCGAAGGATCGCAGTCGAAAATTTCATAGGGTGCGGGAGTAGCCCCCGAGTGTCTGTTCGAGTCGTAGACTCGAGCAGAGACTTTTAATTCAGCCATTGTTAGCTTCAGGTCCGTAGGACACAATTTTTTCGGATGCTTGAATCAATCCCCCCTATGGGAGTAGCCCCCGAGTCCGTAGTGGAGTCGTAGACTCGACGTAGAACTCGAAGAATAGATCATTGGCATAGTACCTTATTCATGCTTCGGGTGCGCGGCCAGCGCTCCTGATAGGAGTAGCCCCCCGAGTAGTTGCTTGAATCATAGATTCGAGTGAGTACTTTAGCTTTTTAGCCGAAGATTTGTAACTGTTGCTAGTGTGGTTTTAATGACGCCAGTGCTGACGATCGGTGACCTCGACCATCTGCGGCGCTAGAGATGACGTGACTGGACGGACGTGGGTCCCACTTTCTGACTTGAAGTTGACTGGTCAGGCGCGTCGTGGCGAGAATTACGGCGCCTCCTCGATTTCCGTGCATAGTGGACGGCATGCGAGCGAAGGTTCGCTACTGTGTTGACATGTGTATGGCTGGATTTGATTTTGGCGCTAGGGCTTCCAGATGAACGGTCTCTGTTCATCGTCTTCGTCCTTATAACTGTGGGGAAAAATTGTAGTTTCTTTTTCACCGTAGCCACTTTCTTTCTACTGCTTCCATTTTCTCAAGCTTTTCTCGCCGCGCGCTGGAAGTTCTCCGATCGTTCCCTTCTTCTTTTCTACGCTTGCATCGCCGCCGTCGTCGCGCCGCGATGGGGAAATCGAAGAAATCCTCCACCGGAGCGGGCACCAGTGTTGCTGCTGGCGGCAAGAAAAGTATCTCCGTCGCTCGTGTCACCGATGGTGAGTGGCGGCGCACGGAGACGCGCGAGGGTGACCTGCGCAAGCTTCGCGAAGCGGGTTTAATCCCGCAGAATAAGGAGGCTGTCGAGATCCCCGGCGACGAGGTAATTCCCCGTCCACACGCAGGGTTTCAGGTCATGTTCGTTGCCTTTGTTCTTCTCTAGATGTTGCAGGCATTGAGTTCAATCGCGGTGCCATGGAGCACGGTAGTGCTTTGGATGATGCCGCTGTGGTGGTCGAAGAACGCTGCAGTACTGCGGTTGTCTCCCTTGCCAAGGCCAAGGAGATCCTTGGGCGTTTCTACAAGGAGATCGTTCCCAAGGGCGCTGCCCTTGAGGATGTCGATTCCTTGGCGGATGCGCTGTCTGCGGATGCACCTGGGGCCTATAAGCGCAAGCAAAAGGGGATCAGTGCTTCCATGGGCCTAGCCATGGCCATGGCGTCCAGGGCGGAGCTGGATCTTCACCAGGTCACCTCCCAGATGCCGACGGCTCCCGACGGTTCCGAGGTAGCCTTCGCTCTCTTCGCTGCTTGCTGTAAGCGCTATGGGCCAAAGCTTATTGACCTTCTGGCGGAGTATGCGGCGAAGCAGCAGGAGGAGGTCAAGAGCAGGCAATCTGGCTCCGAGGCTACTCAGGATGCAGATGCTTAGGCTTTGTCATTGTATTTGTAGGATGTTTGTCTTCTACTTTCGCTATAATATCTTGATGAACAACTTCCTGTGCCACGCAGTGGCTTTTGTTGTATATAATGAGCCTTCGAGATGTTGCCTCGTCGTTTGTTGTTTATATCCTTCCTGTTTTCCTTTAGGGGACTTCGGGTGGGGACCCTGTCGATACTTCATCTGGTCCGCAGCCGCGACCATTCTTGGATGATGCGTCGCAGCTTGTTTTTCTTCGTGACCGTGTCCGCGGTATTGAGAAGGAGTTACTTGCCATCCGAGGCCACGCGGATGTTTGGAAGTCGAAGGCGGAGCGAGGTGCCGCCAGAGAGAAATATCTGATGGGGGGACTGCGGCAGTTGGCCGAGCAGCTGCAGTGTAAGTTTTTTCGATCTGCTGCTCATTTTCGGATGCGTCTGGTATGCGGGTCATCTTACTTTGTGGTTTTTGCAGGTGCCAACCTTGTTCCAAGGGAGGAGAAGGAACGCGTTGCAGTTTGGATCAACTGCTTGACCCAGCAGGATATGGAAGCCAGTGGCTTTTTCTGGATGGATCGCGACCGTGCCATGGTCCTTGTGACTATGCAGGATCGTGTTCATCAGGTGTCACGGGTGCTGCGGCAGGCGAAGACTTCCCTGGCGTCGATTCTGCACGTCATGTTTCCCCTTGATGAAGCGTCGTCGACTCTTTGGGGCTTGTTGGCGAAGTTTCGGGACGTGCCTCACGTCAGGGAGTTGGTGCGGCTGTATCGTCATAATGTGAATCTTGCGGTTGTGGCGGCTGGGCCGCCCCCTCAACCAGATGGTGGCCTATGTGACATGCGCCCGCACTATGCGGCTGTTAGGCAGTATGCCGAAGAAGTTGTAGATATTTTTGGGCATCGTGCGCAGGTGATCCTTCAGAATAGGTAGCTCCTGTAAAAAAGATAGATGTAAAACTTGTGTGTATTTCGACTGGGCGTGTTGTGCCCTTTGTTTGTAAAGGTTAGTTGTATTAACACGTGGTGCTTGGTTGTATGCATGCCCTTTTCGTTAGCCTGACGTGATCAGCTACTCCGGTGTACACGCGTTATCCTCAGTCGATGAAGTCGTGAGGTAAGGGGGGAGCCCCCGAGTGTGTTGTAGCATAAAGAAATGCGAGAAAGAGATAAATTTTCAGGCGAGACACTTATCTTTATTCATATCGTAATGAGGAGGTATATTGTTCGACTGAGTAGCCTTATTGAAAGTAAAGGGGGAATAGCTAGGGCTAGAAGTGTCGCAATTGTGCGACGTTCCATGGATTGGAGTATGTGACTCCAGACTCCACATGCTTGAGGCGGTAGGCGCCACCTGGGATGACTTCGGTGACGACGTATGGTCCTTCCCAGGGTGACTCGAGATTTTTCGGGCGCTCTTGATTGAGTCGTAGGACGAGGTCTCCTTCAACGAAGGACCGTGGGCGCAGCCGACGGCTGTGATAGTTGCGGAGGCTCTGCTGGTAGACCGCCGAGCGAGCTGCGGCGATGTCGCGCACCTCGTCGAGTGTGTCGACGGCATCTTCGAGTGCGGTCATCGATTCTGCTTTGCTGTAAGCGACGACCCGTGGGGCCTTATGGCGTACTTCGGCAGGTAACACGGCTTCGGCTTCGTGCACCATGAAGAAAGGCGTGTAGCCTGTTGAGCTATTTGGCATTGTGCGCAAGCTCCAGAGGACGGAGGGTAGCTCTTCTGTCCATGCTCCCGCAAGACGCTCGAGTGGTCTCATTAGACGTTTCTTGATGCCGCCGCCTACGAGGCCGTTGGCCTTTTCGACTTGCCCGTTGGTTTGCGGGTGCGCCATGGAGGCATATGACATGTTGATTCAGAGGCCTTCGCAGAAGTCCTAAAATTCTTTGGAGATGAAGTTCGACCCGTTGTCCGTGATGATGCTGTGCGGCATGCCGAACCTGTAGACTATGGACTCGAAGAACTTCACGGCCGTTTTACCCTTTTGATTGGTAACAGGCATGACTTCGATCCACTTGGTGAACTTGTCGACCGCGACCAGTGAAGGAAATATGCCCTAGAGGCAATCATAGAGATGATTATATTTCATATGTATCCATGAGTTATTGTAATGTTCCTTGAATATCCATATCAGGCAACTTGTATTGATTGGCAATTATGTGAATTGTTTGTAAAACTCTTTACTTGTATGGTTATTTAATAGTTGTCCCTAGTTGGAGTTCATGTGAGGACACATGTGAATATTAGACTAGCACATCGATTGGTTGATGACTATGTTTCGCAAGTCATAGACATGGAGATGTGAAACCAATGATGTGGACACATGTTATGAACATGGGGTTGGACTGACCCAACCTGAGACTGGCAATTAGTTGCATCTCTATCTACACATCGTGTACGTTTTATCCTTAGACCTGAGATTGTCGCATGTACTTGAGATGTGGATCGACCTACTTTGGGGCTATCAAACGCTGCACCGTAACTGGGTAGTTATAAAGGTAGCTTTCGGGTTTGTCCTGAAGCATGCTGCAAGGCATGGTCAATCAAGATGGGATTTTCCCCTCTCTACTTGAGAGATATTTCTCTAGGCCCCTCAAGTGATCGGATCTATAAATGCATGGCCGTGCTACATATGGTTAAGAGTTAACCTAGTAAAGGGATTCCGAATCACATTATCGAGAAAGGAAGGTCAGCTTGGATCTAGACCAAATATCGTGAGGCAAAGGGAAAGACATGTACTAAACCTTGTGATGGTTCGTCCGATATGATCTTTGTATACGTTTAGGAGTTTACACGTCTTGCTAGAGGCCACTACCAACTATTGGCAGAATAAGTGTATTCGTGTCATGTCTATACGTATATGAACATATAGGGTCACACACTTAAGGGGCTAGAAGCCTAATGAGGATTGGATCCGAATTAGACCAGGCTTAGGCTACTAATGGGATCCTAATGTAGAAGCCCACTAGGGACGCCTATATAAGAGAGGGTGGGGCGAGCTAACCATGGTTAGACCTCAGACCATTCCATCCAGCCGCCACACCTCAGACCATTCCATCCATCCTAGCAGTCCGGCGTCTGACGCTTCCACCCTATACGTGTGGATACCTCGGAGGCGCTGTATCTGTAGCGTTTGGACAAGCCGCGCAAGGGGAGCTGCTCGTGGGACGAGAACGAGGAGGAGTCGTAGATCGTCTGCACTGCCTCGACGCGCTTCATCAATTCCGCAACTGCGCGTCTAGTGGTAATCCCGTGATGTATGACAACAGTAATCCTGGTTTACGCGGTAGAAAATTTTGATTTGCACTAGTGTAGCCTACCCGTATCCCTTCAACCAGGAGGTAGACATGACCTCCTTTCGAAGATTTGGGCAGTTTGCCGATCATGTCGAGGCCCCATTGGGCGAAGGGCCAGGCCAAGGGTATGGGCCTGAGCTCTGATCCTGGTGCGTGCGGTTTGTCTGCGAACCTCTTGCACCCGTTACACCTTTGGATGATGTCCTTGGCATCGTTCATGGCCGTTGGCCAGTAGAACCCAGATCGTAGAGCTTTGGGGACGAGGGTGCGGCTGCCCGCGTGATGCCCGCAGATGCCCTCGTGGATGTCTTGGAGGATGGTTTTGCCGTCACCGATGGTGACGCACCTTTGGAGTACACCCGAAATGTTGCGCTTGTACAACTCGTCATTGATGATGGTGAAGGCCTTGGACCGGCGAGATACGCGCCGGGCATCTGTCGGGTCATTACGAAGTTCCCTGTTTATCAGGTACTGCAGGTACAGTTGCGTCCATGTTTCCTCGATTGCCATGACCTGCATCAGGTTGACCACTTCGACTTCTGTGTCGAGCTTTTCGGGTCCTTCCCGTCCTTCGGGTAGTGCAGCCCCCCGAGTTCTCTGCCTCTTCGGGTGATCCCTTGGGGAATTTCCTTTTGATGGATGGCACGCAGATTTGTTCGAGGAACACACCTGGTGGCACCCGTGCGCAGGTGGAGCCGATATTGGTGAGTCTATCGGCTTCTTCGTTGCTTTCTCGTCCAACGTGCCGAAGCTCGCAGCCGTCGAAGTCTCCTTCGAGTGAGTTGTAGAGCACGCGGTACGCGATCATGTTTGCGGCGTGTGCGTCGCACTCATTCATCGTCTGCTGGACGACGAGGTTAGAGTCACCGTAGATGACTAGGCGCGTTGCGCCACAGATCTTGTCCATCCTCATGTCGTGGATGAGGGCCTCATATTCGGCTTCGTTGTTGGAAGCTCGAAATTTCATCCGTAGGACGTACTTCATCTTGTCGCCCTGCGGGGATGTCAGTATGACCCCGACTCCTGCTCCAGCCTCGTGCTTGGAGCCATCGAAGTGCATCGTCCATGACTGTGTCATGTCCGGGGTATCCGGTAGTGTAGCTCCATCCCGTGGACGAGGAAGTCCGGTAGGACCTGAGACTTCATCGCATGGCGCTTCTCATAGACTATGTCTAGAGGGTACAACTCGATGCCCCACATGGCCACGCGTCCTGTGGCTTTCGGGTTGTTCAGGATGTTGTTCAGAGGTGCCTCGTTGACGACCATCACCCGATGCTCCTGTAAGTAGTGGCTCAGCCTACAAGCCATCATGAACACGCCGTAGGCGAGTTTCCGGTAGTGAGGGTACCTCTGTTTTGTTGGCGCCAATACCTCGCTGAGGTAGTAGATTGGGCGTTGGACCCCATGGGTCTTGCCATATTCGGGTCGCTCGACCACGAGCACGGTGCTTACCACCTGATGCGTGGCTTCTATGTATAGCAGGAGAGGCTCGCGTTCCTTTGGTGTGACCAGGACATGCGAGGTGGAGAGCAGCCGCTTCAGATCTTCGAATGCATTGTCCGCTTCAGGTGTCCACTCGAATTTGTCTGCTTTGTGTAGAAGCTGATAGAAAGGCAGGGCCTTCTCACCCATGCGGCTGATGAATCTGCTCAACACCGCAATGCGCCCAGCGAGTTGCTGGACACCTTTGAGGTTCTTCGGTTTCTCCATGGCCAGTATGGCCCGGATTTTCTTCGGGTTCGCCTCAATTACTTGCTGGGAGATGAAGTAGCCAAGCAGTTGGCCAGATGGGACGCTGAATACGCACTTTTCTGGGTTCAGCTTGATCTTGTAGCGATCAAGGTTGTCGAACGTCTCGCGGAGCGTCGATCAATGTCTTGGCCTCCCTTGTTTTGACTACTATGTCGTCGACATAGACCTCTATGTTGCGGCCGATCTGGCTCTTCAGGCATGCCTACATGCACCGCTGGTACATGGCACATGCGTTCTTCAGCCCGAAAGGCATTGTGTTGTAGCAGAATACTCCGAACGGCGTGATGAACGCCGTTTTCTCCTGATCTTCGACCTTCAGTCGAATCTGGTTGTAGCTTGAGTAGGCGTCAAGGAAAGAGTGTTTCTTGCATCCTGCTGTCGAATCGATAATCTAATTGATCCGAGAGAGAGGGAAGTGATCCTTCGGGCAGTGCTTGTTCAGCGATGTGAAGTCCACGCACATCCGCATGATGTCCTTGTCCTTTTTAGGGACCATCACGGTGTTGGCCAGCCACTCGCTTTCTTTGATCTCCCTGATGAGATCAGCGTCGAGCGGTCTGTTGACTTTGACTCCGATGGCTTCGGCCCGTGGCTCGGACAGCCGTCGGATGGACTGTTTGACGGGCTTGGCATCTGGGAACACGTTGAGTGCGTGCTTGGCGAATTCCCTGGGAACTCCTGGCATGTCCGCAAGACACCAGGCGAAAATTTCCCAGCGCTCACGGAGGAATTCGATGAGCGCGCTTTCCTATGCGGGGCTGAGATCGTTGGCGATCAGCGCCATCTTGGAGGCATCCGCCGGGTGGACCTGCACCTTTTTCGTGTTGACTGTTGAGTCAGAAGACATGTCAGGTGCGTTTTGCCTCGACACTGGAGGTGCCCCGTTGTCCGTCACCTCTCGAAGCCGTGTGAGCTCCTCCTGCATGCCAAATGACTGGGATATTATGTTGAAGTCCCTATCGTGGTGATCAGACCGGGTGAAGCTCCCATGGACCATGATGACGCCCTAGGTCCTGGCATCTTGAGTAGCAGGTATGCATAGTGCGGTACTGCCAGGAACCTTGCGAATGCCACGCACCCATGGATGGCGTGGTATTGTGATGGCCAGTCCACCACCCCGAACTCGAGTCGCTCACACCAAAAGTTGTCGGGTTTGCCGTGGAACGTTGTGTCGGACTGTTCCAGGCTGCATAGCGGAATCCGCATCACTGCTAGGGTGCTAGCGATCATCAGGTTGATGCCGTTGCCGTCGTCCATGAAGACGCGGCTCATCTCGAACCCTCCAATCTGCGCCTCGAGCACCAGGGTAGCACGACCTGGGCGAGGGATCTGGCGGGGGTGATCCGAACGGCTGAATGTGATGCAGGACTCCAAACCGCTGAGGTACTCAGGGATGGCGGGTGGAGCGGTCACAGCCAAACTGACCTGGCGGGTGATCTTCTTTTGCACCCTGTTGGTTGGGTGCCCCTTCTGGATCATTAGGGCCCCTTTCGGTGGTGGGTACCCTCCGTTGCCGTTGTTCTGCGCGGGCGCTACCGGGTGATTCGAAGGTCCCACGGGTGGTGGTGGAGGAGCTCTGTGGGCGATGTCACCTGGTGCAGGTGAGTGTCCGAACCCAGTGTTCGGGACATGCTGTCTCATCCGAGACAGGCTCTCGCTGAGTTTCTAGACTCGCGGCAATCCTTGAGCATATGGCTGGCCTTCTTTTTGCCATCTTGCTTGTCGATGTAGAAGTGTATGGTGCATGGGCCCGACAACTTGTCGTATGCCAAGGGCTCGTCGTCGTGGCCACGGCGTTTCCATGTTTGCGTTGTACGTCCTCCATCACGGAAGTTGTTTCCACGGTATCCTCCGTTGATGCGGTTGCTTTCGTTGCGGTGGTCGGCGTAGCCAGCCGTGACCATGTCGGGTCCGTCGCAATCATCATAGACGCACGATCTTCGCTTGCTACGGCGCTCGCGTCGGCGGCCGTAGTCATCCTTCTCATCCGAGTGTGCTCGATGGACGGAGTCCTTGCCATCTGCCCACCTGTTGGTGATGTCCATGAGGTGGTCAAGTGTCTTAGGCTTGACGCGCCCAAGTTCCTCCTTGAAGTCCTGGCGTTTGACGCCGTCCTTGAAGGCATCAATTGTTCTCTCCTCGGAGATGTGTGCCGCGGAGTTTTCGATGTTGGACCAGCGTAATATGTACGAGCGAATGGATTCGCCCGTTCGTTGAGTGCAGGCCCGCGGTTCTTCGATCAAGGCTGGCCTCTTGCTGGTGCCATTAAAGTTTCGGATGAAACTTTACGCCAGCTCTTCCTAGCTTCGGATGGATCCCGAGGACAGGCTGCTGAGCCAAATCCGGGCTGCGCCCGTCAGCTGCAGCTGAAGGCATTGTAGAGAGGTGTTTTTGTCTCCACCGTGCAGCTTGACGGACGACAGGTGGTCGTTAAGCTATGCCTTAGCGTCCCGCGTGCCATCGAACTTCGGAGTGTCCGAAGGAAGCTTGAAGTTTCTCGGCATCCATGTTCGCCAAACAGATCTGCTAAAGCATCAAGCTCCACAGAGTTCTCCTTCATCGTCATCCTCTTTGGATTCGGATGAGCACATGCGCTTGGCGCGTGCCTTGTCGACCTTGCGTTGAGCAAGGTCGTTTCGAGCGTCATAGTCGCGGCTGCGACGTCGTGAGCTCTTGTGTCGTCGAGGTAGGTCGTGCTCGTCCTCTTCGGATGAGGGTGTGGGGATGCGATTGAATTTGACCGCAGCCTTCTTTTTCGGTTCCGCAGGAGCTTCCTCGTGGAGCGCAGCTCCAACGAGCCCGAGCCCAGCTAGTGCGGACTTGTGCATGGCTCTCTTCGGGTCCCCCACCGAAGGTGGATGGGACATGAGATATGTGGTGGCTTCCATGATCGCAGCTTGTGGCGTCTTCGGGATGACGTTGCCATTGGTGTCCATCTCCATGAATGACGTATTGAGGGTTCGGGTCACCTCGCGACGTGCAGCGGGATCCATGTTGTCCATGCGAGAGCGATACTTGTTGGCTTGATTGACGTGCGAGCTGGAGCCACCAATGGCGGAGAGCGCGGCTCGCCGTGCACTGGACTCTGAGGCCGCTTGCTTGCGTTTGTCGAGTACCTCTTGCATCTTCACCTGCTTTTTGTGTTCTTCGATGAGGAGCAGGTGGTATGCCATCAGTAGGTCCCATGAGGCATCCACAGGCAGGATCTTGTTGCCTGCCACGGCTTCGCGTGCCTGGTTCCATCCTTCCTCGTTGAGGTGGATTACTCGACTGGCGTCGGGGTCATCCTCGTTGGGCGGGGGGGGGGGGATGGTTGCCTCCTGTTTTTGCCATTTCTACCTTGTGGGTTGGGCGGCGGTACGTGAGTACCCGAACCTGGTGGTTGTTGCTCGTTTTCGCTTTGGATGACCACGGCACATTGGTAGCGTTCGCGGACTGGATCGCTGCTGCCGCAGCTTTCGAATCCGGAACCATAGGTCCCTTCATCCGACGGGGGATCGCACAGATCTGAGTTCCTGCTGCTGCTGTCATATGACTCATCTGTCGATGTGGGCGTGCGTAGCATGCTAGGATGCGGGGCCCACGAGGCAGGCCTAATCGATGGCGGAGGCACCCGCTCTGGGAGGCGGAGAGTGCCGGTCTTTCCCACCTAGAAGTAGAAGCTTCCGAACAGGATCTCGAGCCCGTCGCCTACGGGCTCGAAGTCCTTCAGAGTGGTTGTCGAGTGGGCGGTGAATTCGAAAGCGCCGAAGAGGAGATGGCTCTCCGTCGCCGAGGATTGTAGATCACTTTGGTCGGGACCGTCACGATCGCACAATCAGTGCCCCCGGTTCCCACAGACGGCGCCAATTGATGAGGTTTAATCTCGTCAATGCCTATTGTTATGAGCTTGGGTTTTGGAGAAGATGGGGGTGCTGGAGATCGCGGAACGGTTAACAGACAAGCAACCAGGGGACACGAGATTTACCCAGGTTCAGGCCCCTGGAGGGAAAACCCTACTCCTGCTTGTCTGCTCTTGATTACGACGGAACCGAAAGTTATAGGGGTGCGCAGATACAATCTGGCGTGGAGGTGTGTATGCGATGAGGTGAGAGAGAGCCTCCTCGTCGTGTCCTCCTAGCCTTTATATAGAGATAGGAAGGTCCCGGGCATAGATCGAGTCGGTTACAGGTTTAGGGTTTGCCCCTTTGAATATTCTATCTATTCTAGTCTTGCTCTCCAAGGATCTGAAGATGTCATGGGCTTGGGCCACCCGCAAATCTCCATGGGCCGTGTATGTTTTCGTGGGCCTTCCTTGGGCTAGACCAGGTATGGTAATGTCGTGTACCCGTAGGGCATAACCATGTCAATTATGCCATGAGTAAATGAGGTGGGATCGAGGTCTGGTGGGTGCCACGTGATTCGTGGCACATCCCGTGGTACGATGTTCCATGAATCACATTTATTCGTGGCGCATTATGTGGTGCGCCACGAATTCTATTTATTCTTGACGAGGTCCATTGAGACACATCCACAATGCGCCACGAATGCCATATTCGCTACGTCTCGAATAGCCTATTTTCTAGTAGTGTCTTTATTGAATCCTACTCCTCTGGTTGTAAGAAATATCGATAACCTTTGACATTGTAGTTTAGATCTGTAAGCTTATTGCTACTGTGTGTTTGTGGGTCATCCGCTACCGATTTCCATGCTTCCATTGTTCTTGTTTGTCCCATGCTTAACCTACTATGGAACAGCATATCTACTATCTCCCCCGACTTGTCTGCTCCCTCCATGGTGAAAATTGACGTGAGCTGGAGGCAACCTTCTAATATTGTCAACAATCTAGTTAAGTAACCTTCAATGGTTTGGGAACATGAGTTTGTCCTGAATAGGATGATTGAACTTGTGAACATCGGGTAAGCTATGCCTAACGGGTTCAAAGAGAGGCACATGCTGAAGATTTCCAACGATGTTCTTGACTTTGATGGGATCAGAGCAACCACTCTTCAACTGTACAACCACATCAGCAGGTGGAGAACAAAGTGAAACCTCATATGCAAGCTTAGAGTGAAAGAAGGCGTCAGATGGACATCACGACCTTTATGATAGATGATGAGGAGATGTTGAAGCAGTACCTTCGGTAAGATAGTATGACACTGTCTTATGTTTCACTTGTTCGTAACATACACATTGATTTGGCAATCTTCGGTCTGCCCAAAGCTCCTTAAGTTGGTGTAGACACCTATATAGAACTTTTCTCATTTGAGGACAATCTCCATGCCCAAGTATGTGGGTCGTAGCCAACTCTGAGATCCAAATTGAGGATGAAGGCCATAGACTTAATTGTGGATAACAAAGAAAAAGGTGCCATCTATGCTAGTAGCCTAGCATGGATATATGTCAGAGGAGGCTCAATGATAATTTAGCTCATCGGCTATCTTCTAGGAAGAGATATGATAGGATTCGGTCTTTTTTTACCCCTTCATCGTGTTGTAAGCTCGATCACCTGGACTTGGGATGTCACATTCGTCGGAGGTATCATGTAAGACTAGCACGCCTGATGTGTTGATACGTCTCTACTCTTCATTTCTTGTGTGAGAGGCGACAAATGCGTCCACTGATAGGTGCGCATGCATATGAAGATGCAAATGAAGGAGATCCGTGCGCACAGAGGACTCTCGCCGTTGACGATGGTTTGTCGTGCCTTGCATATCGAGCGATATACGACGAGCATGTCCACCAATAGGCGCCAATCAGATCTTCAATGTTCATGTCGTTTAATGTAGCTAATTGTTCATCTTTTTGTTTGTAGTTGAAGGTGTTAGGTAAAAGCACCATATGGATAAGAGGTGAGGCTAGAAGTCAATTTCTATTTGTCTGCAGAAACCAATCACTTGGTCAATTTTGGTCCAAGCGATGCAACACATGCTACCAAATCTATACCTAATAATAATAAAGCACGAAGTGTTTCTCCCGGTCCAACACTTTTTTGGATAAATTTGTCCTTCCACAAAACCACTTATTACCACCAAGGCAACCGATAAGTAAAAAAAACGTTTTGATTTTTTCTGCCACCAAATCCGTCCTAGAAATTTCTGTCTGCTGCCAGCCTCTAGAAATACGGCACCAGCAACAGACCCCACCTGCATTCATCATCGATGAAGGCGTCATGGAGGCCGCGCGTACACCAGCCGGACCGCCCGAGCTAGCCACACCATGCCTGCGCACATGTGTATGCGCGGATGTATCAAACTGCCTACTTGCTAGCTTGGCCAGCTAGCTCTGCCCGCATGCATGCACGCCTCGGAGGAGGGTGAAGCAGCATCGCATCTACGTAGATCAGCGCGGGCATTTTGTTAGCCTAATAATAAAGCACGAAGTGTTCATAAAATAGATTTTTGCGTTTTAGTGTTGGATACACGTAAATGTAAAAAATCTAAGTTACTTATTTTTGGACAAAAAAGAGTGATTTTGAATGACCAGGTGGCTGATTTTTTTTGCAAACGCTGCAGATTTACCTACTTTGTGCGTTTCATAAAATAGATTTTTCTGGTGCAACGCACGGGTATGTTTCCTAGTAAAATAAAAATATGGTTCTGTAAAAAAAAGTAAAAATAAATAAAAACATGGTTCAGTGACCGTTTTCGCATGGACATGCTCCAGGGTTTGGCCAGAGCGACCAAAATGGAGATGGGGAAACAAACGGTCCCTTACTCCATAGACAGATAAAAACTAGTATGCCAGGAGGAAATACTAGATCGCAATGAAGCACGAGGATCCGTGTGTATCGCAAGTCGCCACACAAACCGTGTATGTGTAGCAGTTGGTCTGATGTAAATGGAACCGCGTACGCACAGATCGTTCACGCGCCACGGCCCACAGGGGATACAATCGATCGTCGATCGCCGCAATAAACTAAGGGACATGCGATGCCTCGGAACTTCGAAGCTCAGTTGTCAAATCGATCTGAACGCGACACGCGACAATTCCACCAGCACGGTCAATGCTTACGCCGATTAACCAATTCTACTACGGAGTATAATAATCTAGGCACAGATCGAGTAGAAGACGGCAAAATCCCATCCGATCATGAGACCATTCACCCCAGCCTACTATTATGTCAAACAGCGTAAAGCGACTAAAGCGCTGCCCTTTTATCGCCGGTTTCGTCAAAGCCTCGAACTTTATCTGCCGAAAACCCAATGAACTTGGGGCTAAGTGTCCGGACCTGGGGCCCCTGATCGAGTTAACCCGAAGAAGAATGAGGGCGACCTTGACGGTTGACGTGGAGTACGAGTACGTGATGATTTGTCGTCGTTAACTAGTGCGGGTAGGCTTCCGGAATCCTAGCCGTGGATCTGGTCCAAGATTAACCAAGATCGAGATCCCTGGTGGTCGTTTAAACAGATTTTGTTACCGTGTCAGGTTAGATCCGTCGCCGGCCGGCCGGCGGCCAAGCATGCGTAGAACAACTGAAAAACATGTGCGAGCAGGTCGCGTCAGAGGATCATAGTATCTATCACGTCATTTGTTCGGCCTTCGGCGTATGGCTTGTCTCGCACATGCTGCCTAACAGTTTGGAACTAGGGCACGTACGCCATGCATGTATTTCCGGGCAGATCCGCACACGTTCACGTAGCGGGGGATTCTCGGCCTGTCTCTGCATCTGTAAACAAGACGGCGTGTTCGTAATCCCCAGAGCCCATTTAATGGTCCAGCAAGGCGAGATAGTTCCACCTGTGAACCGTTACCGTGACCCGCCCGCCATGTCTCCGTCTCCGAGATCGCTCTCCTCCGGCCGTTTCCTGCAACTTGCCCGGAAGCGCATCGGGGAGATCGACGTAGGTACGGGGCGGCGCCCTGACGGTTAACGGGGAGCGAGCCATCGAGCGAGCGACGACTCGCTGTGATGAGACGACGAGCATCCCGTTTGACCTGCCGGAAGTAAACGCACTGGCTATCGTATTTTATTTCGGCCATGCGCTTTGTTCGGCCTAACAACACGGAGGAGTACCAGCACAGGGAAATTCGCATGGTGGGTGGTGACACGGGGCGTGCGCTTTAGGCTTTAGCACTGACTAACAAAGCGCAGACAAAATCCCCCAAGACGACACCCAGCGCCACCATCCATCGCGAAGGTCTTCCATAACGCGTAGGCCTCGGCTTCCGCACGAGGACAGGCCTGGCCTTTTTATATGTGAGAAGCATCTCTTGCCGTAGCAGTCCGTCCCGAGAGCGAGCTACTATAGAAAAGAAAGATACGGAGGGTGGGGGGAAGGAGAAGAAACGGAAGCATCGATCCACCCAACTCACTGCCGTTGCTTGCTTCCTGCCATGGGGAACTGCTTCGGCTCCGACCCCGAGGAGGCCGAGCTCGTGGAGGCCGTGAAGACGCCGGGCAACCACGGGCATGGGCAGCACCAAGGTATCCTCGCGGTTCCAATTTTGGTGCTAGCGCACTTTAGATTCGCTTAGTCCGTTTCGTTCCGTTCCGCGGCTCGCTAACAAATCTCTTGTATCCTCTGCAGCAGCAGTAGCAACGGCGACGCGTAGTCCTCCAGCCATGGCAGCCCCGCCGATCGCCCATGCCCAGGCCGTGGCCGCGGGGTCAGGGCACGCCAGCAGGAGGTCCCCGGGCTCGTCCATGAGCAGCTTCACCACGAGGAGCAGCAGCGGCGCCTCGGCGGCCTGCGTCGCGGAGCCTCCGCCGGAGTCCGGCGGCGGCACGATCCTGGAGGCGCCCGACCTGCGCGTGTTCACGTTCGGGGAGCTCAAGGCGGCGACGCGGAACTTCAAGCCGGACACGATGCTGGGCGAGGGCGGGTTCGGGCAGGTGTACAAGGGGTGGGTGGACGAGAGGACCATGAGCCCCGTGCGCAGCGGCACCGGCATGGTCATCGCCGTCAAGAAGCTCAACCAGGACGGCCTGCAGGGCCTGCAGGAATGGCAGGTACGGTACCACCTCTGAATTCCGTCGAGCCGTTTGCTAGAAATAAACAGAAACGTTCGGCTGTCCGATTCTGTCAAGCTGATCCGAAACGATAATACTCGCAGGAGCTTCGGCTTGTACTAGTAGTAGCATCAATAATTGCGGCCTTGCCCCGGTTGTTCCATACCGGCCGGGGCGGCGCGCGTTCACGTGGCCAGACCATCGTTTTCAGATGTTCATAAGCACTAGTATAGTATACAATGTGAACCTGTCGATTCGCTGGCCTGGCCCTGTCGAACAGGTTGGTGTGCCGTCCTGGCCTGCATGCTTCTTGCTCGCATTTCTCCGTGAGATGTGCGCGCCGGCCGGCCGATCATTATCCGCGGTTTAGCAGCCGAGCGACCGGCCGGCGCGTGTTTGTTTTGTTTTCTTTCGTTTGGTTTGGTTTGGTTTGGTTTCGATCTTGATCTGATCTGACGTATCACACGGTGGAATTTTTGCAGTCTGAGATAAACTTTCTGGGGAGGATATCGCACCCGAACCTGGTGCGGCTGCTGGGGTACTGCCTGGAGGACAAGGAGCTCCTGCTCGTCTACGAGTTCATGGCCAAGGGGAGCCTGGAGAACCACCTCTTCAGAAGTGAGTCCTTTTTGCCTGCCATTTACTGCCACGATGGCTCTCCCTTTTGACCTTTTCCTGGGTTGACTCTTTCTGACAACGATTTACGTTAAGTGTGATGGGATGGGATGGTCTGCTCGCAAAAAAACAAAGAAAGATAAACGTGATGTCATGGTCATCACAAAAGAGATTAATGCCAGGTCAAAAAAAAAAGAGATTATTGCCTCATCACTAGGGCCTACCAAGTAGTATAGCGACGTTACCAAGTGTGTGTGGGACCTGGGCTTGAAAGACCCGGTCATGGACCGCGCTAGGCGTCCCGGACGATGGGGGCTTTCCATCGTCCTGGTCCCCTGTGCGCCACGTGTCTTCCAAATAGCACAAAATTCCGTGTTTTGCTGAAAACATTTCGCGTTTGCTATATATGTCCCCGCTTTTGCTTCCGAAGCAAAAAAAAAAAGGTTCGTTTTAGAAATAGAACATCTCGCCGGAGACTTCACCGGAGACCTCGCCGGAGACCATGCAGCAAAAAAATTGTGCTAATGCAGCAAAACCGTCTTCGCCGGAGACATCGTCGGAAACAACTCGATGATGACCCTCGCCGGAGACCATGCAGCAAAAAAAGTTTCCGGCGAAGTCGGTTTTGCTGCATTAGCACATTTTTTTTGCTGCATGGTCTCCGGCGAGACGTTCTATTTCTAAAACGAACCGTTTTTTTTTTGCTTCGGAAGCAAAAACGGGGACGTATATAGCAAAAACGGACCGGTTTGCAGCAAAAATGAAATTTAGGACAATTTTGGAGGGGAGAAAGACGATGGAAACCCCAAATCGTCCGGGGGATCCATATCATTTTCCCCCGGTCATGCACGTTAACTACGACCATCAGGCCCAGAGACAAAAGAGCTATGGTTTGTACCAAGCCTGAAAGCCTACTTGCCCACCAGCCTAAGAACCGTACGGCCCAAAGCCTATTCCCTCACTAGCGTGGGAATCCCCTTGAAAAAAAAATATCTGAATAATTTTGCTGCTCCATGAATCTATGATAGCCGTTTACTTTTATAATTTTAATGTATATTTTTCGGGCTGGAAAGTATTGGTTTCCACATTGGCAGTGGTTTTGAGTTGTCCTCCACAAAAATTAGGGGAAAGATAATAAGTTTGATAATGGTACACTTTCTTCTGAGTTAGTTAGTTAGAATTCATTGACTAGAAGTATGTACTAATTGAACAATTTTTCCCGATTTAATTGTAACATTTGGCATAAATTGTGACACTTACAATTCTTGTTGCACTTTGGCACTTACAACATGTATAATAGTTAACTTGATCTATAGGTTTACTTGTCAAAAAGAATCTTGTAGTGGTGTTTTTGCAAAAGTTAGGCAGTCCCAGCACACATCTGCATAAGTGGTGTGTCTGATTTATAAAGTATTTGTATCTGCTAGCATTGTTTGTCATATATAAGAATATTGCTTGTGTTGTCCTTTAAAGAATTGCTCTATTATTTTTCTTTCAAAAAATCACCATGTTGATTAATTTTTGGCAATAAAATAAAGTACTCTCTCTGTTCACTAATGTAAGACTTTTTAGACATTTTTAAATGGACTAGATACACTTCAAAACAAGTGAACTTACACACTAAAACATGTCTACATTCATGTGTTTAAAAAAATATTAGAATATCTTAAATTAGTAAAGGGAGGGAGTATTAAGAAACAAGAGAAGCTTCTGGCCTGTACTAACTACTAAGGCCAAAAGGCTACTTGTCCCTATAGCATTGGACCATCCTCTTAAAAAAAGATTTATAACTTTAAAATAAGTTCTGGCAAAATGTTCCTCCCTCCGACCCATATTACTAAATTTAGGTTCATCCAAATTTTAGCACTTCCTCCGACCCATATTATTTGACTTGGATTTGTCAAAATTTGAATGAACCTATATACTAAATAGTGTTTAGATTCACAAATCTAGAAAAATCTGAGTCAACTAATATGGGTCGGCGGGAATATATAGATTCATCTAAATTTTAGCAAATTTAGTATATAGGTTCATCCAAATTTTAGCAAATCCGAGTCAAGTAATATGGGTCGGAGGGAGTAAAAGTTTGACTGAAACGAAACAAACATGACTTATATTTTGGGAATGCGTATGAGTTGTTGTTGCAATGTGAAGTGCCAAAAGTGTGGGTCTAATTAGTAAATGCACTTTTTCTAGTGCACGTGTGTCAAGTTAAAGCAAAAATAATAAGTCGTGGAGATAAAATAAGGTGAACTAACAATCATTCCTTGCAAGCAGAGAGCGGATCCGTCCAACCCATCTCCTGGGGCCTGCGGCTACGGATCGCCATCGACGCCGCACGCGGGCTCGCCTTCCTGCACTCGTCGGAGAAGCAAGTCATCTATCGAGACTTCAAGGCCTCCAACATCCTCCTCGACACGGTAAGCTCGTCTCCTAGATTGCAAAGCGCGCACCGCACTCTCAACATAAATAAAAGTTAAAGTTTAACACCTGCGCGCGCCTAGCTGCTGATTAACCTGATTTCCCTGTCGGCGTCATGTGCAGCACTTCAACGCCAAGCTCTCCGACTTTGGTCTCGCGAAGAACGGCCCGACGGGCGGCGACAGCCACGTCACCACCCGCGTCATGGGCACCTACGGCTACGCCGCGCCGGAGTACGTCGCCACGGGCCACCTGTACGTGAAGAGCGACGTGTACGGGTTCGGCGTGGTGCTGCTCGAGCTGCTGACGGGCCTGCGCGCGCTCGACACGTCCCGGCCGGCGCCGCAGCTGAACCTGGTGGACTGGGCCAAGCCGCTGCTGGCGGACCGGCGGAAGCTGGCCCGACTCGTGGACCCGCGCCTGGAGGGGCAGTACCCGTCCAAGGCCGCGCTGAGGGCCGCGCAGCTCACCCTGAGCTGCCTCGCGGGCGACCCCAAGAACCGGCCCTCCATGGCCGAGGTCGTCGTGGTGCTGGAGGAGGTCGAGCGGATGAGGCCGCGGCACCGGCGCGCGTCGCCGGAGCAGGACGGAAGCAGCGGCGCGTCGCCTCGGACCGCCGCGCGGAGCGTGCACGGAGGGCACAGGCATCAGCAGCAGTCGCCGCGGCCGAGGTCCGGGTCGGACGCCGCGCGGAGCAGCCTCCCGTCTCCTCGAGTGAGATGACCCCCGACCACCAGGCGTGAAGTATAGAAACACTGGTCAGGCTCACTTTTTGGCCCATTTTTTCCTCGTCTTGGGCCATTTTTTCCTCGTCTTGGGCCTCTCCTGGCACGTTCCGGACGCTGTGGAGTGTGGACAGGCCACGGGCTCTGTTCTCTGTAAAGAGCAATGTCAGATTTGCAGATTCGGAATGTAGGATTGATTCCAATGGCCCAAATATTGCAGGTTGCTCCTTCTTGTCCCTATCCTGACCAGGCCCTTTTCTCCAACAGGTTCCTGTTCATCGAGAGACACACTCTGTACACGTGTCATGAAATTGTCAGATGCTACGCGGGGTAATTTACTAATAGAAGAGTAGGGCAAGAGGACATAATAAAATCCGGGAGCGAGATAAATACACGATGAACTAGGATCATAGAGTAGTTTACAAAGTTAATATGTGTGCTCAACTATCATGAATCCAGGTCACAGTGAAGGATTTTTACTCAGGCTATAAGTTAATATATGATCATCGATTAGGTTATAAGGTTCACGCCGGGCTTCATATCTTAGGGGACGCAAGTTGTCTAGATTGTCTAATATATACCTTAGGCTGGTCCTAGTGCTAGTATCATAAGGTGCATTATGCATGCCAACTTGACAAAAATTTAATGTAGCATGATAATTAATAAAGAGAGAGGTGGTTAGAGTATCATAGGTAGAAACCGTATCATAGCACGTAAAACTAGAAATCATAATGACAAGTAAATCTACTACTCATATTTTACATAGAGATTCTATAAATCAATAAATATACCACTACTATGATACTATTACATGATACAATGCACTAGAGACATACTTCCTCTGTACGGGATTATAGGGCCGGAGGGCCATTTGGCAAGACCAAGATGAATTTTCATTGGTGCTGGATTGGTGTGTGCAATCAATTACATTTAGGTTATTTTTTCTCTTTCCTTTCCGTGGCCAATAACTATTCCGTAATATATGCATGCATTGGCTTCTTTTTTGGCACGGCATGCGAGAGGAAGCGGACCAACCAGCTGGGAGAGAGAGAATTGAAAGGGCTGAATTAATTAACTCTCCGGACTTACATTGTTTAACAAATACTAGAAATTGGTCTCCGGTCTTATAATCCCGTACAGACGAAGTAATATCATACACTATTATGATACTTCCACTATGACCAGCCTTAAAATATTTCTACTTAGCTTAGCTTTATTTAGGTAGCCAGTTAGAATTATTACACTACGTATTAAATCAACGTTTTGGGCTGCAAGTCAACGTGACGTTCTTCTGCCATTTTGAGCCACAACCATGATGGGTCATGTTTTACATCAAGAGGGTACCTGTGTCTCGTTTTCACCTGATATGTAACTCATCGCACATGCATTTTTTTCTATAGTTTTAGTCTTTTAGTTCGGTACATTTTTTAGAGGGGAGGGGGAAGGGGTGAACGTAAACATGCAGGGGTAATTGGTAGCTTGCATGGGCCGAAAACAGGCCTGCAATGCTTTTTTTTTTGTTCCTCATTGATGCAAGGAGGTTAGTTTGATTATTTTTCTCTCTCCTCTGTCAATGTGATTATCCCAATCACTTCTAATCAGTCTAGGCTTCAAATTAAATCAAGCTCTATATGAAAAAGACGCCCATCGACGATCTTCTCATACCCAAGGTCAAAGTTAAAACTTTTTCAAACGATTTTCATTAGATTTGTCGCAGACAATCCACCTTTCAAAATTTTCTTTGAGGACTAGACCGATCTCACTATTTCACACCACCCTTACGTTGCAAGTTTTTCGTTTTGTGATGCAGGTTAAAAAAAATCATCTGTAACTCTTTCGGTACCTGAGGATAACGATGAATTCGTTCCCTCTCCTCTCTCAAACAGACTCTTCTCTAGTTTCTTGTAATTAACATCACATGTTTTATTTCACAAGAAGCTCTATATGAAAAAGATGCAATTCGATGATAGGGTTCCATTCCAACCATCGACGTCGGGTTTTATGAACTGCATCGGTTCAACATCACGGTCAAGGTACTGAAACAGACTCTTCTCTAGCGTCGACGCCCACTCCATTAAGAGCAGCACCGCCGTTGCACGCCGCGGCATCATACTCTCGCAGCAGTTCACACAAATAGCTCCTCTCTTGCTGAAGTTCTACTTTCTGGACGCTCCACCGCGCTATCGTCCATAGCTACTAGCTGTGGTGGGTAAGTGTATTTAGTCTTGAGTTAGTATGTTTGTTGATGAACTATAAAACTTGATGCGGCCGATGACATGTGTTGCAAACTTGCAAGCGATGCGAACCGAAACACTAAACAAAGTTCATAACATGGCTTAAGTGCGGAAATCCGCTTTGGCTTCTAGGTGTAGATGCACCCACCAAAGAGACATACTTTAAAATGTTGAAAAAAAATTAAAAAATATTCAGAGGTACCTATTGACATTCTATGTACGTACACCAAGTTTCACGAAAAAAAACATCTTATATTGATTATGTAAAAAGACAAATTTTGGTGTTGCAAATTATTTTTTACAAGACTATTTTTGTCTTTTTTGTACAGGCCTAAAAATATATCTTCTAACTGCAAAACTTTGTATGAGGACGTAGCATGTCCGAATGGACACCCGTGATTTTGTTTTAGAATTTTTTTAATATTTTAAATTTATATAAAATGCATATTTTATAATAGGTACATTAAAACCTGGAAGCCAAATCGCCATATCCGGCGTAAGTATCGTTTCTACGTGGCCTATCGTTTCTACGTGGCCATACTCCTGAAGTGCCTGGGCTGAGAGCACCAAAATCACTCTGGATCACGCACGCAGACACGCTCCTGATTTTTCTTTTTCTTTTGAAACTCGCGGACACGCTCTGATTGCACAACAGGACTTGTTTGGTATGCTAGCACTACTGTAATGTAGTAGTAATGTAGTACTGTGCATGTGTCAGTCGGTCGTCGCGGCTCAGGGCTCACGAGGTCGCTGGAGAGCGCGTACTGCAGCAGCTGGCTGTATTGTTGGGTTGGGTGGGGCGATCAAATTCGATTTCGCCGCTTACCGAAACCGGGACCGATGTGTAGGAGTAGCAAGCACATTGCCCGTACAGTTTACCTGCGGGCAGACAGGCAAGCCACATTAATTTTTGTCCGGGCAGGCATATGGCGGATTGCCCGATTCATCGTCCTCTGAACATTCCCGCGCCTACACGCGGATGCACAGTGGCGTACTCTCGTGACGTACCGCTCGCCCACGCGGCCCTGTCTCAGCGCGTCCGCCGCTCGCCAGCGCTCGGTACTGCGCCCACACGGCCGGGTGCATGCATGAGCGGGATCCCGTCCGGTATCTGCGAGATTTTCCGGTGCAAGAGAAAACATGGGAGCTGCTATGCTAGGGTACGTATGATCATCTATCACTTCGCATTTCCTGAATTCACACCTCGATTTCTCCACGGGACAGATGCCCCGCGTCTGCTTGATTGTCAGGTTTTGTAGGTGAACATGACTGAGCTGCAACTGCATGCAACTGTAACGTACGTGCCCCGCCACGCACGACGGTCCGGCATCAATATATCTGTCTACCTACACGTGTACAGCTACAACCACGCTGATTAATTGGAGCTCGGGGTTGCGGAAACGCATGCGCGGCGCGGGAATCTGGAGCCGCCCGAGCGGCACGGCGAGCACGTACTACGCTCGCAAGTCGCAACCTACATGTCAGAAGAGCGATGAGGACGACGGAAGCTCGGCTGCATGGCTACAACCTGGCTGATAGCTGTCCATCATCGCAGGTTCGGCCAAAGTCTACGATCCAAACTCGGAGCCTTGTCCCGACTAGTCCCCATTCTGTTTGCGTTCGACGCCTGGCTCCCAACGGCACCCATCGTCCTCACTCCGAGACGAGACCTACCATCTGGCTACCCGTGCGTGCCATAACGCCGGTAATTAACACGAGCCAGATCGGTGTGCGCGGCACGGCGGCGGCCACAACGGCCGGACTGTCACCGATGGACCGACGATCTGTCCGGTCTCCATTTAACCATTCCCGGCCGGCTGCTGCGTGCGTGCTGTAGTTACGGACGATGGGCATTCGCCACCCGTGCATTTCGTGTGATCTTGGGTGACCCGTGTACGTACGTGCTGTCACGACGTTCGTATTTCGCGCGCGGCCCGTCGATCGGTCAGACTCAGACGGTTGCGATATGTCGTCGATGTCGCAGCTAGCAGTGTACGTATCTTTCTTTTTTTTTGCGGGTAGCAGTGTACGTATCTCGAAATCCTATGCTCCATGACCCACAACCATAACCAGCGCTGGGGCCGCGTAGCGTAGTCGTTCCGAGGTAGTACTACTCCACCGTTTTGCCGTCGTCTTTTCTCCATGATTTAGCGGCCGGCCGGGAGCCCCCTCGAAGACCAAAAAATGTTTAGGTCAGCGTCTACTCCTACTAGACTTGGAAATACTAATATGGACTTGTCGATCACATGGCCGACGGGGGATTATTGCGATTAGTTGATCTGGCCACTGCATACATAAATGGAGATGATGCGCCTTTATATTATTTCTAGTTGGCGGCTAATCACGGACAGTACTCACTGCTCAGGTGTAGGGTGCACGGTGCCCGTTTCTTCGTGGAGGCTGAGCGATCGGCTAATCTGCCTTGATCGCCATTTAAGTTGTGGTTGCTCTGCTAGGACAGATACAGCTTAGTAGTACTACATATGGATACAGTAGTGATGCATATGGATCCATCATCCATTGATGAAAAATGCAACCGATCGACACTCAACTGTCCTAAAATTGATCATTACCTAGCTTAAGACAAAGTGTTGTGGTTTTGGCTTAATAGACACGAAAATGTAGGGTGTGAGTGTGACTCGGATTAATTTACACAGATTTGTTTGCATGAAGTCCAGATTATACACTGAAATGTGTTGGAACCAGCGTCAATTTATTTGAGACGGATGAAGTATCGTATATTCAAATACTTCATCCGACCCATATTACTTGACAAATCCAAGTCAACTACTATGGATCGGAGATAGTATATAAAATATCAGATGGGTACAATTGTGAAGCTCCGCCCCCTAATTATATAGGCTAACTTTTATTAAATACTAATATATTATATTTATTAATTTTTAGAAATAATATACTCCCTCCAGCCCATATTACTCGACTTGAATTTGTTTAGATTTAAATATATCTAGACATATTTTAGTATTAGATACATTCGAATCTAAACAAATCCATATCAACTAATATGGATCGGAGGGAGAACAATTTTAAGAAATTGGAGAAACAATACGGCATCAGTGGCGGAGCTTCACAACTGTTAGGTCGGTGATGCGTGTTCATGTAGGAGTCCACGCAAGCAACGAATCCTAACATGTCCATCTGCATCAATATCGGCAACTTGACTCATTGCTCGACAATTTCATGCATAGTGCTATTTGCAATTAGGAGGTACCGTGCACTGAGAACGCACGATATATCATGATCAAGAGGTTAGGCCAACTCCAACTCCTCACAAATAGACAGGGACCGTACGATTCTATCTGAACGGACAGAGGCAAGACCCAACCGCGCATTCGACAAATTGATCACGTCCATGAATCTGTTTGGCTGGTCTCTATTTTCAACCTAAATTTAAGTTGGCATTGCAGAGACATAAACCGTCTACATGTACTCCTTTTTTTTACCGGGCCTAAAGTCACCGACCATTTTTATTCAAGTTAAAACCATGAATACATCTAAGGCTGGTCATAGTGGTGAGTAACTTGGACTAGTGTCATGCATATAATACTAGTCTAAGTTACCACATTCATAGTGCATAGTAAATAATAGATAGTATCATGCATGACTATATTAATTAGGGCATAGACTCATTTTGTCTAGAAAATTGTGATGTTATGCTAACATAGCTGGTTACCACAACCATCTCTCCTCATGTATGCATGCCATGTCATCAAACTGCTTAGTTTGGCAGTGCATGTAGTTCTATATTACGGAGTACTAGTGATGTTAGGCTAGTCATAGTGGGAGTAACTTGAGTAGTAACAGTCCTATATGTATTGCCAACTAAGCATTTAAATGACATATCATGTAATTAAATAATGAGATAAATGCTTGTGGTAACTAGCTATGTTACCATAACATCACACATTTCAATAAAATGAGTCTACATTGCAATAAATAACTCTTTCCATGACACCACACATATATTATTTTCCACTATGGAGATAGTAACTTAGATTAGTAACATACGCATGTTACTCTAAGTTACTCCCCGTTATGACCAGCCTTACTCCCGCTATGACTAGCCTCTAAAGTAAAACCACCTAGCAGCACGTCCTCTACACCGCCCTGGCCGTTGTCCCCCAATGCTACCCGCTTCCTTCGCCAACCATGCATTCATCCTCGATGACTGTAGATCTTCGCCAGATTCTGGACGCCGCCACACGTTCCTCGGCCCTAGCCTCCTGTGCGGGCACAGTGCGGCCGCTGCCTCCACCACCTAGGCCGGCGGCCTCTTCAGCTCGTTGTGCCCTAGCCGTCCGCTGCTAGAGTGACAAGTGGGGCAGGTTGTGGGTTGGAAGTTTCAACTAAGTCAGTTTTAATTTTCCTCTCTCATCCACCTCGTTTTTGCCTAGATTTGAGTTTTGCGGGCCTAAAAACGGGTGCCGCCTGCAACCCTACTCGCTGCCAGTCTGCTACCGCCAGACGGTATGGGGCGTGCACCTCCACGGCCGCCCGGAACACGTAAGCCTTGGCCTTCAGGTCTTTTTCCTACCTGTATATACATTAATCACATATATTGGACATGCATTTTTCTTTAATCAATAATAGATATATATATCTATCAAGGTGACATTTTATGTTAATTTAAGAAAACTACTTTTATAGATTTTGGCTTAACATATGCATATTTTATTTTTTTCCGATTGAAACATGCATATTTTATGACATTGATAATTACACTCTGCCCGAGCTCATGAGCCGCGCGATCTCATTTTTCTAAAAGTATTTATAGAAGATTACATGGAGATGGCTTCCACACGTCCCATTAGTAGTACATCGCCAGCTGCTGGGTTTAATTCGATGAACAACTTGAGGTAGTTGGAGATCGACATTAGCCCCACATGAACTATTTGAAAGATTCCCCGCAAACTAGTTGAAGGATCGCGTAGTACAAATTTAATTAGTGGCGTAGCATCAGGAGGATACGATATAAATACGTGCTGTCACTTCGGTGTTGGTGGTGAGGCTATTAGCACGACAAGGAAGTTTACGTACCTGCTCAAAACAGTACTACGCGCCATTTCCTCGTGACTCTGGGCAAGCTAGCTAGCTGTGTAGCTCTCGCGCATGAATGGCGCACAGTCGAACAGACATGGAACTGTTGAGTCCACCGGTACTGCAACCACGAACTGTCCACCCACTTGATAGCTTAGGTAGTCGTCTCCCGCACCAGTGGCTAAGGGATGGCTCGCTGTTAGGAAGGAGGGGAGCTCCGCGTGGTTTGCTAGTTCTTACACCATCTCTCCCAGATACCCTAAATCGTTCTTGTTGCAAATTCATCGGCGCAGAACAGTTACTGAATCAAATACTGCAAATTTGAAAAAAAATAGTTTAGCGCCAGCTCGATCACAAGTTCATACACAGGTGGATAGTTTGATCTTATAAATCATCATATTTACACAACAAATCGACGCCGCTGCGGCATCAATACAAACCCTAGCGCAGACCTAACCCTGCGGTAGCTACTCACCGGAGCCCGCTATCGTAGCGCCACGCCTACTCGCTGTCAAAGGAGTTGGAATAGTCCACGACGAAGAAGCCGAGGCGCGCCTGGTTTCTTAGGGAGTGGCGCATCGCACGGTGGACCTCGCGCTGCTCCGCGTCACGCTCGACACGGTGACGCTTGGCACGGTCCCACACATCGGAGACGATCGTCTCGAGTGGATTAAACTTCGCCTCGCGGACGTCGTCGTCCTCCGTGGATGCGCCGTCACCGAAGGAGTCAGAATCCGCGACGACATGGACCACACGCGGCGGAGAGGGCGCGGCAGCCGAAGAGCCGCCCGCCTCCGCAAGCTGGCAACGAAGCGCGGTTGCGGACCAGAGCTCCGCGAGCGCGCACGACCTCTGAGCGCCGGCGAGCTGCCTCCTCCGCTGAGACCGGCGGCGCGCGAGCTCGGCCGCTCGAGCTCCCGCCGTGGAGCGGTGAAGCGCCGCCACGGCCGGCCACATTGCGGCATGATTGTCCGGCCATAGGTGCGGCGAGGGCTAATACAGCGGTAGGCGGTGGCGATTTGAATTGGGGCGACGAACAACGGTGGAATCGGTGTCGGCGGTGCGAGCTCGGGCGGGCTTCTACATGTGTGGAATGAGAGGGGAGAGGATGCGGTTTACCACATTCGAGGCCTCCCGTCCTAGAAATATGCGGGACTGGCGAGCCGTTTTATAGGAAACGGCAAAAAAAATTGTGGTACGAGCCACTTTTAGGACTAGGTACCGCATATCGGCGTAAAAATTGCGGCCGGCCGCCATGAGGTATCTGCTAGAGATGCTCTTAGGTCTCAGTTACATCTCTCACCATTGAATCTATATTATGATTGGTAGAATATGGGGGTTATATATGAGTTGCACTAGATTATAATTAAGAATTTAATGAGTTATAACTAGATTGCAATTGAGAATTTGTATAATTTTTATAAGTTGCAACTATCCTATAACCAAGAGTTAACAAAAAATAGTAGAACGACGTCAGCCCATTTAAACATAAGAAGTTCTTATACTATCAACTCTAAGATCCAGTTACTAGGTGTGTTTGGTTTTTCCCATGATTGCCCTACCAAATTTTGGGCTAGCTAAAATTTTGGTTGAGCCTTTGCTTGCTCACAAGTTGACCAATATTGGATAAAGAAGTAAACTAGAGTTGATAGTAGAGCATTGGCATGTCAAAAAATTGGCAATAATCCAAACAAGATCCAACCTTTTAATTTTGACCAAAATATTGGTAGAGTATACTTTGACCACAATCCAAAAATACCCTACACCACTTAAGCAAGTGACGGACCGAACACTGTTCTGTACGTGTGCTCCCGTCGTTTTCAGTTTCTCGATCGCCGTCAAGCACTCAAGCCAGTGTAGTTAGGGATGTCAAACGGCCAGCTGCCGGCGCCACGTATCGCCACATAAGTTTGTTATAAGCTTATATTTTTCAAATTAGTTTAAACAATTACTGACCTATAACTAATAGTAAATAAGTGGCATTAAACGGGACGTCATTTACATCCCTAAGTGTAGTTACGTGAGCTAGAATGTAGAGAGCGTCGTTGATCGTCGTCAAACACTCAAGCACTCAACCCAGGTCGTTGATCGTCTGTATTGATGATGACGTAACGTTCATATCTTTACGGCCGGTCAATGTGCGTGACGTGTTCGTGCTCGTCTCCACGGGTCTCCGTCCGGATTGCTATACCTATACACATACACATCGGGGTACAGTGGCGGCGCTAATTGGAGGCAGGAAAACGTCCAAGTCAGGGGGTCAATGTGGGAGTTAAAACGTGACGGTGAGACTTGACTGTTACGGTTGTTGACAAGCTAGCTAGTAGCAGCACAGAGGTTCGTGGATTCCGAGGATTGGAGGTCCCGTTTGTTTGACATGTCCCTGCGAGCGACTTGATTTCGTTGCTATGCACAGTGACAGTACAGGACAACGTCAAAATCGGGAGTTGAAGAGTTGAAAGCTCGTTGATGCATGGATCGGCGCTAAATTCGCCCGCGGGTTAGCTGGGTGTTGAGTCTCGACGGAGTGTTACTTTTCACCCCGACACGCGCGGCGTTTGTTACCGTGCGAGAGATATCCCTGCATCTCGCCGTCCCGATTCAGAAGGCCTGTCCAATATGAAACATGTGGGCAGAGAGATCAGGCGCCGGGCCATGCATGCACCGATGCACGCCCAGTGTGAAGTGAACTGTCTCTGCACTGCACGGTAAGAAAGTCTGTCGATCCGTGTGAACCGTCTCTGCGCTTTCCCCGCTAGTGGTGAGGTGATCCACCTCGACACGGAGCACGGGACACACGGAGACGTCGACTGAACCACGCGGGCCGCCCTTATCTTGCCTTTCCCGGCCACGCTCTGGCCCCGGCGGAGACTGACCGGATCGGGGTGTTGTTTTGTGCGAATGGAGATTCATCATAATGAACGAGCACTCGCGTCGCGTGTGGGACAACTGTCCGTGTGCACAAGACCGGCCAGGCCAAGTGCGTCGCCACTCGCGTCCTCCACCATCGCAAGGGAGGCCCTTTTGGGTTGGTGCAAGAAAGCGATCGCTGCCCCGTATGTAAGTGCAATCATTAATGCTATCATGGACGATGATCGTGGAATTGGTTGACGTGTTTTGGGCTAAGCAGTGCGTAAGCGGGCAGGCAAGGGGTGATGTTTATCTTTCAGTCGATATCCCGTCAAATTTGCAGGAAGGAAAAGAAATGTAATAGCAGGCATTGGTGCATATGAAGAGGAGGTCAAGGCCATATATTAACGAACGAAGCGCATGCATGATCAATTCTCCTAGTATTAGGCAAACTGTTTTTGACCGGCCAGCAGGCGTGTCACACTTCTTGTATGCAGCCACAAGCCCGCGGTCCATTCAACATAGTACAAAGTATATGCCCCCTCTTTCATAGATTACCCTCTGTTTTACAATTGGTCAAAGTCAAAACTATAACCCTGCAAAAAAAATATCCATAAAGTTTGGTCGATTTTATAGGAGCAAATATCAGCTTCTACAGTACCAAATCATATATACTATCTCAGTTTTTATTTATTTTGCATTCTAAATTTAGTCAAAGTCAAATTTTGTAAAGTCAAACCAAATATATAATAAAAAATATCAACATCTATAAACCCAAATGCATGATATGAAAATACAGTTGACCGTGGTTCTAATACAATAGATTTATACTCTTCATCTTGAGTTAGATGTCACAGTTTTGTGTAGACATGCATGTATATAGACGTGTTTTAGTGTACACGTGAAATTACACCTATAGTGAATTAGTGATTGATCCCAAGACCACTTTTGTGCACAATTAAGGAAGTAATTAACTATAAAGTCCAACCACCGTATACATTTTAAGATCCCCATTATTTATACTTTATAACATACAAACCACAAATTCACACACATGTTTCTGTCACTTCCGTGTCCCCTCCAGCGAGTAGTATGATACAGTGATACCCTTATGCAATCCTCTAACATATGTGTACACTCATACATCAGTATATAAGAACATCATATAAGATCATGCAACCACCAAAACGAATTATTTCACATTGCCATGAGCAAGTTACTACTCAAAGCTAAACACAAAGACACAATAGATCATGAGAAATAATATATTGCATCGCATATCATGTTTGCCAAAAAGTTATAGTGGGGATATGATGAAGATGTTGTAGATGTTGATGATGTCGATGCCAGAGGGGGTGGAGCCAGCTGGAGGCAATTCCGGCAGTGCCCCCCAAAATCCTCCGTCGATGGACTACAGACCCTCTGTTTCTTTTCTCCGCCTACATTTGTCACGAAATAAAATTTCCAAAGGTATATATAGGTATTTATAGGTCAAAACAAAGGCAGCGGTGAAAGATATAGGTCAATGGTCAATCGGGCGATCTATGCTCCAAATCCCTTGCATAGGGAGACCAGAGGCGGAGGCCACACCATGTGCCTTCCTAGCGGCCCTGTTGGTCTCATGATCCTCCACTTTGTCTTGTTGGTTTTGTATCGAAAATTCCAAAGCATTCTCTTTGACCTTCCCCATTTTGGAGTCCCAAAGCTCCCTAAAAGTTTTAAAAAAAACTACTAACATGGTTTTTTTGCGCCATCTAGAGTTAAATACCAAAATAATGGGGTTTTGTGGACCCTTAAATCATTAAAAATAGTGACAATAACTCTTAATATAATGCAAATGTGATGGATACTAACATAATAAACTACAAAGTTTATGTATACATTTCCAATATATTGAATGGCAGTGTCCATGTTTTAATAAACAACTTGATATTGCACGAGGTCTTTCAATTAAGAATATAGGACCATATAAAGCACAATAAAGTTTGATTTATGAACACAATAAATTGATTTAAGATTGAAAAATAAAAATCTTTTACATAAGTTTTAAGCGACCAAATCAGCTTAACCACAATCATTAGGGTGTAGGGACATAACTTTCAATGACTAGTGACAATGTTAAAGTATATACGAATTCTGGCCAAAACATATTTTACCACAATTTTGGTGATCTAATCTTTTTGTCCTAGTTTGGAGGTTTCCAAATGTGTAACACACCAATACTGATTGACCCTAGTGCATATTTATTGCTAATGTTCTCAATATATATGGATAAGCAGAATTTTCACCAAAATTTAGGTCAGTGAAAGTTACCTTTGTTGACCTCTTCCATTCTTTTAAGTAGGCCAAATGATACGTCGGAAACGTATCTATAATTTTTGATGCTTCATACTTATTTTGTATCTACTTTTGCTTTGCTTTGCTACACTTTGAGGTGTTTTTATATCTTTTCTGGAACTAACCTATTAACAAGTTGCCATAGTGTCAGTTGCATGTTTCCTTCTGTTTTTGGTTCCAGAAAGACAGAAAATCAATATTCTCGGAATTGTACGGGACAAAAGGCAAAGTTATTATTTTTTCCGGAGCAACACGGAACCACGAAGCAGAGCCGGAGGGGGGCCACAGGGTGGCCAAACCCCCCTAGGCACGGGCAAGCCCTGGAGGCGCATGGGGAGGGTGTGGGCCCCCTAGCCCTCCACTTACCTTGCCTCCTGCGCCTATAAGAAGCCTCTGACCCAAAAACCCTAAAGAATCTAGAATAAATATACGAAAACCTCTGCTGCACCGCCGCCACCGAAAGAGAGATTCGGGGGACAGAAAGTCTCTGTTCCGGCACCCTGCCGGGACGGGGAAGTGCCTCCGGAGCCATCTCCATCGATCTCCATCGCCATCTTCATCACCATTGCATATTCCCATGATGAGGAGGGAGTAGTTCTTCCTCAGGGCTAAGGGCTCTACCGGTAGCTATGTGTTCATCTCTCTCTCTATGCATGATCTTGTTGTGGTCACGAGCTTTGTAATCAAGTAGATCTACCTTGCTACTCAAGTGCTTCAATAGATCTCTGCTCTCCCCATGTGTGTGAAAGTGACAGCGTGCACGCCATGGTGGCACTTAGGTTTGAGTCTACATAAATACTCTTTGTGCTTTAATAGATCTATACTTTTCCCCACATGTGTGAAAGTGACAGCGTGCATACCGTGTGTGGCACTTTGGCTAGATTGAATATTTGTTATGAGTTATATTTGGAGTTGGATGTCTCTATGAAATTGTGGTGTTTGTTGGAACCATCTAGCGCTCAAGGTGACTGACATGGATATGCCCTACGGGTACCCGATGTTAGTATACCTGGTCCAGCCCGACGGAAGCCCACTCGACGACCTGCCAGGGTCCATGACGCCTATGATGTTTCGGCTGCTATGAAGCCCATATGGACACGGACTCCCAAGCGCACAAGACAAGGAAACCTCAAGACTAGAGTTTGAATACAACTTGTAATCTACTCGTATTGGCACCCGAGACCTAGCCTCCCCATATATAAAGGCTAGGAGGGTCCAACGAGGAGGGCACGACCTACAGACGTCATAACCCCCCGATAGACTAGACAACAACAGATCTACACATCTCTCGACTCATACTTTCGCATACACACCTCCACGCCAGATTGCATCTGTGCACCCCTATAATCACCGGTTCCGCCGTAATCAAGAGCAGACAAGCAGGAGTAGGGTTTTCCCTCCGGGGGCCTGAACCTGGGTAAAACCTCGTGTCCCGTATTGCTTGTTTGCTAACCGTTCCGCGATCTCTAGCATCCCCGTCTTCTCCAAAACCCAAGTCCATAACAATGAGAATTGATGAGATCAAACCTCGTCAATTGGCGCCGTCTGTGGGAATTGGGGGCACTGATCGTGCGGTCACGACGGTCCCATCATCAGCAATCTAAAACTTGTCGACTTCCGGCAAGAAGATCTACTTCGGATCTCTCATCATCGAACGACGTCGGATCACATCCGATAAATTCATCTGCACAGGCGCACTCGGGGGCTCAGCACCCTCGCGCACGCAGCCGTCGGCGCGTCGTTCAAGAACTGCAATCCAGGGATTCCAGGGATCGGGGACGATCAATTCAGTCCGTTGTCAAACGTTCACAGTACACGCATGCAGATGAAACAAAAACAATGGATGCGCAGGCAGGCGTATAGGATTCAAGATCAATTTCTATACGGCTATCGATCTCATCTTTCAATTATTCTATATTTGATATCATCCTTCTCTCTCCAATTGATTACTCTATGCTTTTTCTATTTTAATCTAACGTTTTCCTGCATGTTGCTGGTACGCGCCTGGAGAATTGATCCATGCATGCAAAATCAGATTAACAACAAGCACTAGCTGCGATCGAATCAGATAGAAGTGAGCAAGTCTGGGCAAATTATTTAAAAGCAAAACGCATCGAGCGATGCAAACACGCACGCATCAGATCAGTACAAAGCGATCTCTCAACTCAATATTTTGTGATTATTGTATTCTATAACATATACTACTAAATTTTTGTGTGTGCGAGTACAAAAGTATCACGAGCATAAGTGACATCCAGACTACACGTATGCTGCTTCGACTATCGCGATGTGCCGATTCTGCCGCGCAACCCGCTGCGGTCTCCAGTCGCGGCCTTCAGCTCCGATGATCCTGATATGATTTTCGGCTCCAACGACCTGGGGCTCGGGGGCTTCCTCCGCTCCGACGACCAGCCGCGGCCTTCGGCTCCAGCAACCCATTGTGGTCTTCGACTCCCGCGAGACCCGTTGTGCCCTTCGGCTACGGTGACCCGCTGCATCCTTCGGATGTGGCGACCTGATGCAATTTTCAATTGCGATAATTTTCGGATGAGGAACTCGCTGCCGCCATCAACCCCAGGAACTCGTCGCTGCTAAGAGTGCGGTTCGCCGCGTCGACTACGTCCGCCGCATGACCTGCTACCCCGTCAACTTCGCCATAGCAACCAACAAAGCTAAGTTTACCTCTACTTAGAGCTGATTTACTTTTTTAACTCGCACTCGAAACACTCGGGGGCTGCGCCCTCTTCGAGTAACCTAATGTGCCATCGGCTCCACGCACTCGAGCACCTCGAATGCGACAGCCCGAGTATCTGATTCTGCCTGACCGTCGAATCCTTGAACTCCGAGTGCCTCGGCAAGGTGCTGAGACTAAGGGTAATCAGGCTAACGAAAAGGCCTAGCATACAGTGCAAAAGTGTCGACTCGATCGGCACCAGAATCTTACTATACAAGCCGACAGGCAAATATTTCTTACAAGATACAAGTATTTCATAATTCTTTATGTTTTATGCAGCTTAGAAAGACGTCGACTGCGTTGAGCTATTCTATCGGGTCCTCCAACAGGAGTCGACAAAACAACTGGCTACGCCATAAGCTCAAGACCCGAGTCGAGTCACTCATCGGATGGTTGCATGTCTTGATGCTACGAAGACGCGACGTTGGCCACGTACCCGACAGACGCGACGTTGGCCGTGCACCCGACAGAAGAAACGGCGTCGACTTCATCCGCAACGTCGAGTCCTTCCGGCTAAAATGCCGCATCACTCCGCTACGTTGACTCCTGGCTCCTTATGCGTGAGACGCTGACTCGATGCACTTCCGAGTCAGTGGTTTCTCCTCACATGAGTCTCAACTCGAGTCTGCTACTCGACTATACACTCGGGGGCTACTCCTATCAGGAGCGTTCGTCGCGTATCCGATGTACTTCCGGGTCAGCGGTACGCCCACGAGATTTTCGGCTACAACTGCACAATACAACACTCGAGTCTCTGTCCGAGTCTACGACTCCGCCAGACACTCGGGGGCTACTCCAAACTGTAGCGCTGGTCGCGCACACACAAGATCTTCGAGTCCTACGCCGAGTCTACGACTCTACTACGGACTCGGGGGCTACTCCCATAGGGAGGATTGATTCAAGCATCCAAAAAAATTGTGTCCTACGGACCTGAAGCAAACAATGGCTGAATTAAAGTCTCTGTTCGAGTCTAAGACTCGAACAGACACTCGGGGGCTACTCCCAGAGGGAGCGCTGGTCGCGTACCCTATAGTCCATTGTGTTGACTACTTCCACGATGTCGATTCCTTTACAACAGCCGAACAAATTCAGCTGACCCGATGAACTTTCGGGTGAAGTACTTCGCACTCGACACAACTTTCGACTCCGACATCCAAATACAAGGTTCAAGACAACTAAGTCTCCACCCGAATCTATGTTTCGGATGGAGACTCGGGGGCTACTGACATGGATATGCCCTATGGGTACCCGATGTTAGTATACCTGGTCCAGCCCGACGGAAGGCCCACTCGACGACCTGCCAGGGTCCATGACGCCTATGACGTTTCGGCTGCTATGAATCCCATATGGAAACGGACTCCCAAGCGCACAAGACAAGGAAACCTCAAGACTAGAGTTTGAATACAACTTGTAACCTACTCGTATTGGCACCCGAGACCTAGCCTCCCCATATATAAAGGCTAGGAGGGTCCAACGAGGAGGGCACGACCTACAGACACCATAACCCCCCGATAGACTAGACAACAACAGATCTACAGATCTCTCGACTCATACTTTCGCATACACACCTCCACGCCAGATTGCATCTGCGCACCCCTGTAATCACCGGTTCCGCCGTAATCAAGAGCAGACAAGCAGGAGTAGGGTTTTCCCTCCGGGGGCCTGAACCTGGGTAAAACCTCGTGTCCCGTATTGCTTGTTTGCTAACCGTTCCGCGATCTCCAGCATCCCCGTCTTCTCCAAAACCCAAGTCCATAACAATGGGCATTGATGAGATCAAACCTCGTCAGTGACAGTGTGGGGTTATCTAGATTGGGGAAGGCGGACTTTGAGGTGTGTTGTTATAGCCCTACCTTGGATTAGAGTGTCCAACCGGAGAGTAGTTAAGAGTAGTATCATGAAGAGAGGATATTTATATGAGAGAGTGTTCACTAGTGAAAGTATGATCCCTAGGCCTTGTTTCTAAGCATTGAAACACCGTTTGCATCTAGATCTGTTGCATGTTTGCTTGCTTTAGTCTTTACCTCATCGTCAAGTTATTTTCTGGCACCGTTACCACTTGTATTTCACTATCTCTTCGCCGAACTAGTGCACCTATACACCTGACGAGTGTATTGGGTGTGTTGGGGACACAAGGGACTTCTTGTATCTTGATTGCAGGATTGCTTGAGAGGGAATACCTTTGACCACTTCCTCCCTGAGTTCGATAAACCTTGGGTAATCTACTTAAGGGAAACTTGCTGCTGTTCTACAAACCTCTGCACTTGGAGGCCCAACAACTGTCTACAAGAATAGAAGTGCGTAGACATCAAGCTCTTTTCTGGCACCGTTGCCGGGGAGGAAAGGTAAAAGGCACTCACACACATTACCTCACGGCAACAGCAAGCCAGAAAGCTCTTTTCTGGCGCCGTTGCCGGAGAGGTAAGGTAAAAGGTACTCACATACTCTTGGTGTGTGAGTGCTCGAAGTTATTCCCTTTAGATTCTGCAGTTTTGTCTTTTAGTTTCTTTTTTTCACTAGTTAGGCTTAATGGAAAACAAAAAAATAGAGAGCTTTTTAGTATTTTTCCTAAGTTAGAACTTGAGTGGTTTGAAAAAAAATCAAAAAACCTATGGAACCTTCTTTGCATGCTAATAGCAATGTTATTAGTAAGATTTTTTTGAAGACCATTGTTACTAATGCTATGGAAAAGTCTAAGCTCGGGGAAGCTATTTTTGATGAAAATGATCTTTTTAGTTCCCCAGCTTTGGAAGATAGCTATTCTATTGCTTATGATGATACCAAACCTCCAATTTATGATGATTACAATGATGAGTATGATATTTTTGTCCACCTACTATTGAGGAGAAAATTTATTGTGATTACATTATGCCTCCTATATTTGATAATTATGGTGATGAGAATAATAGTGATAGCTATTTTGTTGAATTTGCTCCCACTACAATTAATAAGAATGCCTTTGCTTATGAGGAGAGTAATAATCATTATATGCAAGTGGCTCATGATAAGAATGTTTTATGTGATAGTTATATTGTTAATTTTATTGATGATGCTACTGAAAATTATTATGAGAGGGGGAAACATGGTTTTATGTATCTCAATAATATTAAGTTTCCCCTCTTTATGTTGAAAATCTTGAAGTTGCACTTGTTTTGCTTTCCTATGCTTGGTGCTTTGTGCTTTCATGACTTGTTTATTTACAAGATTACTATGCATAGGAAGTGGGTTAGACTTAAATTTGTTTTGAACTTGCTTCTTGATGCTCTCTTTTAAATCAATTCATATTTTTTATGTGAGCATCTTCTCAAACTATCATGCCTAACTTAAAGGCGTTAAAGAAAAGTACTTGTTGGGAGATAACCCAAGAGTTTTCTTGAGTCTTAGAAGTTATTACTTCAGTAATGACCTCTCCTTATCCTTTTTGTTTGCTTTTTGTGCCAAGAATGACCTCTAATGAGAGGGAAGTAAGATTTGGGGAGTTGCTGTCCCGAAACATATTTCTGTCCTCCACCATAAAAATTCGTGTGGAGTCTCTGTAACTCGTATTGAGCTCAAAATATACGAATAAATCCCGCAGTATGTTAGGTAACTTTCGTTAGTTCAACACTTTTTTATTTGAGCAACAGAGGGTCTTCGAAAAAATCGGTTTCTACCTGCTGATCTGTTTTGACAGATTTCTGCCATTATTTGCATTTGCTTCTTATTGATTTCTTTTTGAGTTCTTTTTGAGGAATTAAGCTTTTTGAAGGAATTTATACAGTATCTTGTGTTTTTAGTGAGAAGTTTTGTTGTTCCAAAGATTTTCCTAAGGGTCTAATATCTTTTAAATACACTAATGTTGCTAATGAAGATTGTGTGAAGTTTTGTAAGAAGGAAAAATTTCAGGTGTAGAGAAAGAATGATGTGATGAGATGAAGAATGGACAAAAGCTCAAGCTTGGGGATGCCACCCCGGTGTCACCCCAAGAAATATGCAAGAGGTACAAGCGTCAAAGCTTGGGGATGCCCAAGGCATCCCCTTCTTCATCAATAAAAAGCTTAGGTCTTTCTAGACACTTCGTTTTTATTGTTTCATGCACAGTTGTGTTGTTCTTGGACCGTCTTAGTTTTTGTTTTGGGTTTTTGTTTGCTTAGTTTGCTTGAATAAAGTTGGTTGATCACAACACACTTCTTTCGGAGAGAGACACACTCTGTTTTCATTGCCTAAAACACTCTAGTTTCCACTCTTATTGTTCTGTGAGTGTTCACTTTTGCTAGCACTGCATTTAGCTTTAGTTTTCTTCTGCTTCTGCTTAGAAATTTTTAGTTCTTCTTTGTGAGACAAGCTCACTGGTCTTTATTGATTATTATCTTTGTGAGTTGTTTCAAATAAGTCGATTGGTGTTTAAAATGAGTAGGAAGCTTCATGCTTAAGTGGTACAAAAGGGAGCTTGCATTGACTGTGACTTAGACTTTAGCATGACATGCTAGGTGTTGTTTTAGCATTATGCTTAGTGATTATTTCTGTAGCATGTCTTGTTCCAAACAATTAGGATTTCTTAGTGTGCCTTGAAGAAATTATGCGTTGTTTTAGCATGCAAAAGCATAGTATTGTGGTATTCTCCTTTGATGCTTTGCTTGGGTTGACTTGGCACATGCTTACACCATGTTATGACTATGGCAAGTAACCATTAGCATCTATGATCATTTAGCCCTTGACTTGTAGTACCACTCTTTGCTTTGATTAGTATGCTTTGTTGCTCTGCATGATTATGGTCATTATGCTCTCTTAGTTGGTTGCTACCAGTCTTTTGCTAGCCTCCACTTGTATGAGTAAGCTCTACTCATGCTTCCAACTCCCAAGAAACCAAGTTATTCCAAAGTGTCCACTATAAACTCCTATGCATGGTGTGTTACACCATTCCAAGTATATTCTTGTTTTTAGCTATATTCGGATTAAAAGTATTTTGTTATGTGAAAACTTAGTGATTAAAGCTCTCACAAACTTGATGGCACATTTTATTCTTTGCCCCTAATAAACTTGAACCATTGAGACTGTTGGAATTATGCCCTAAAGGCAATAATAAAGATGTTATTGTTATAATTCTTGTTGATGATAAAGTTTATATTCCATGCTAGAATTGTATTAAGCGGAAACTTTGATACTTGTGTGGTTTATGAACAACACCGTGTCCCTAGTATGCCTCTATGGACTAGCTCATTGATTAATGATGGTTAAAGTTTCCTAACCATAGACATGAGTTGTCGATTAATAATGAGATCATGTTATTAGGAGAATGATATGGTGGACAGACCCAAATCAAGCAGAGCAATTAGATCGTGTCATCGTGTTCATCTTTGCGAAGCTTTTTCTTATGTCAAATATTGTATTACTTAGACCATGAGATAATGCAACTCCCTGGTATCGGAAGAAAGCTTTGAGGTCATCAAACGTCATCCTATGTGAGGGTGATCATAAAGGTGTCTCTCAGGTGATCGGAAAGTACTTGTTGGGTTGTATGTATCGAGATGGGATTTGTCCCTCCCAAGTCGGAGAGATATACTTCGGGCCCACTCGGTAATCGATATCAACACCGCTTGCAAGCACGTGGTTAAGGAGTTGATCACAAAGTAATATCGGATTACGGAACGAGTAAAGTACTTGCTGTGAACGAGATTGAACTAGGTATGCCGATACCAACGATCGAATCTCGGGCAAGTAAAATATCGCGTGACGAAGGGAATATATATGGGATTAATTGAATCCTGGCATCATGGTTCATCCGATATGATCATCGATCAATATGTGGGAGTAAATATGGGTTTCCAGATCCCGCTGTTGATTATTGATAGAAGATCATGTCTGCATATTCTCGAACCCATAGGGTCACACACTTAACATGTCTTGACGCTAGGATAGAATGGATAAATGGTTTATGAGTTTTTGTTCGAAGTCTCAGATGAGATCCAGGACATCACGAGAGGTTCCGGAATGGTCCGGAGAATAGGATTCATATAAAGGAAAGAAGTTTTTTGGATTTCGGAATCGTTTCGGAATGTTCGGTATTATACCGAAAGGTTCTAGAAGCTTCCGAAGTGGGACCAACATGACCCCACTTGTCGGAGGGGTGCGTGGGCCTACGAGGGAGTGCCCTGGCCGCATTGGGCCAGGGGCACAAGGCCCCATAGGCCCAGCCGGCCAAAATCCTAGGGGAAACCCTAGAAGGGGGGAAGACTTGCCCCTCACTCCACCCTTGGGGCCGCCGCCCTAGGGCTTGGAGGAGGGGGCAAGGGGGCGGCCAGCCCCCTATATAAGGTGGGCAGGGGGCGCACCATCCCCTCACCCCAAACCCTAGCCGACATACTGCTGCCCTCCGTCTCTCTCTCTCTCCCGACTGCGTGTAGGCGAAGCCCTGCTGCAGAAACTCTCCACCATAGCACCACGCCGTCGTGTTGTAGATCCAATCTATCTCTCCACCCCACTTGCTGGACCAAGTAAGGAGTAGACGTCGCGGCACCATACGTGTGCATCTCTCGGAGGCGCCGCCACTTGCGGCGTAGGATCGGATCGGATCGCGAGGAGGAGACGGCGAGTACGACTACACCAACCATGTTCTGTTGAACGTTTTCGCTGTGCGATTTCTTCAAGGGTATGAAGATCTCATCTATACCTCTCGTTGATTGCATCTCCTAGATTAGATCTTGGATTTCCCGTTCGCATCCATAGAATTTTTTTTATTTACTATGCTACGAAACCCTTCAGTGGTATCAGAGCTAGATCTATGCGTAGATGTGTTTCACGAGTAGAACGTAACATGCTTGTTGCGGGCGTTGATGTTTTCTGTTGCAAGCCTCTTGTTGTGTACTTCTTATGACGCGAGATAGTGAGATCGAAGCGGTCCAGGCCAACTTTACGCGACCTCGTTCGCGAGACCGGCTCCGCACTTGACGTGTGGCTTGTTCCACACATGCGGCTGGTGGATGCCAGTTTCTCTCACTATATTTGTCATGGGATTTACACCAGATGTTGGCAACCATAATATCACCGTTGTGGCTTTCCATAGGTAAGAATCGTTCTTAGCTTGTTACTCCCATAAGACACGGAAACATGCAACAACAAAGTAGAGGCGTCTAACTTGTTTTTGTAGGGAGTGTTTTGTGATATGGTATGGCCCAAGATATGATGTGTATGTTGTATGCAATGATCATGTTTTGTAATATTTCACGACTTGCATGTCGATGAGTACACAACCGGCAGGAGCCATATGGTTGTCTTTATAATTGTGTATGACCTGTGTGTCAACTTATTATACGCCATGTAATAGCTTTACTTTATCGCTAAGTAGTTAGCAATAGTTGTAGTTGCTGTTCATGGTGGAGGGAATCATGGTGGAATGATGGAGATCATGCTGGCACGCACAAGATGGAGATAGTTGCGCGGAGAATGGATATACTATGTCACATAACATTATATGCATGTGATGTTTATCCTTTTATGTATCTTATTATGCTTAGATCGCGACAGTAGCATTATAAGATGATTCCTCACTTAAAGATCAAGATAAAAACTTTGTTCTCCCCATGTATGCACCGTTGCGAAACTTCGTCGTGTTCAAGCACCTCGTGATGATTGGGTGCTATAAACTCTACGTTCACATACAACAGGTGCAAGCCAGTTTTGCACACGCGGAAATACTTGGGTTTGACTTGACGAGCCTAGCATGTACAGACATGGCCTCGGAACACACGAACCGAAAGGTTAAGCATGAGTCATATGAATGATATGATCGACACTTTGTTGTCCACCATTGAAACCACATCTCTTCTCGTGAAGATCGGATTAGGTGTGGTGAATTTGGATCGTGTTCACTAAACAACTTGAGGGATGTTGAATTTAGTGGGAGTTCATCTAGTAATTTGATTAAGTTGAACTAGTTATCATGAACATAGTCTAAATTGTACTTGCAAATTTTGTAGATCAAATGGCTAAGTTCAACTTCAACTTCAACATTTTTGCTGAGAAAGAAAAGCTTAAGAACAATGGGTCTAACTTCACCAACTGGTTCTGCAATCTGAGAATCATTCTCGCCGGCGGACAAAAGGACTATGTCCTTGAGAAAGCGCTAGGTGACGCCCCTGCTATAGATGCGCCGGCTGATGAAAAAGCTGTTTATCAGTCGTGCAAAGATGATTATGGAGTGATTAAGAGTACCATGTTGTTTGCTATGGAATCAGACCTTCAAAATCGTTTTGAGGAGTTCGCCGGGCCCTTTGATATACTTAAGGAACTGAAAACCATGTTTCAGACTCAGGCCCGTTCTGAGAGATATGAGATCTCTGAGAAGTTCTTTAACTGCAAGATGGAGGAAGGGAGTTCCATTAGTGAGCACGCCATTAAGATGTCGGGCTACACTCAACGTCTTGAGCAACTGGACTGCAAGATTCCAGAAGAGATCAAGATTGACAGAGTTCTGCAATCACTCCCTCCTAGCTACAAAGCTTTTGTAGTTACTCACAATCAGATTGAATCCACTGATACGATCATTGAGCTCTTCGCTAAGCTGAAAGCAGCGGAGGTGGATATCAAGAAAGATAATCATGTGTTGATGGTCAACAAGACCCCTAGCTTCAAGAAAGGTAAGGGTGCAAAGAAGTCCTTCAAGAAAGGCAGCGGCAAGCGCGTTGCCCCTGCTGAGAAGAAGCTCAAGTCTAGACCTAAGTCGGACACTGAGTGCTTCTATTGCAAGGACAAGGGTCACTAGAAGCGCAACTGTCCGAAGTACTTAGCGGACAAGAAGGCTGGCACCATTAAAGGTACATTTGATATACATGTTATTGATGTTTACCTTACTAGCGCTCGTTGTAGTGCCTGGGTATTTGATACTGGTTCAGTTGCTAATATTTGTAACTCGAAACAGGAGCTACGGAATAGACGGCGGCTAGCAAGGGATGAGGTGACGATGCGCGTTGGCAACGGATCAAGAGTTGATGTGATGGCCATCGGCACACTCTCCTTAGTTTTACCTTCGGGATTAGTTTTAAACCTTAATAAGTATTATTATGTGCCTGCGTTGAGCATGAACATTATATCTGGATCGTGTTTATTGCAAGACGGTTATTCATTTAAATCAGAGAATAATGGTTGTTCTATTTATATGAGTAACATCTTTTATGGTCATGCACCTGCTATGAATGGTTTATTTCTTTTGAATCTCGAAAGCAATGAAACACACATCCATAACATTGAGGCTAAGAGATGCAAAGTAGATAGTGATAATTCGACTTATTTGTGGCACTGCCGTCTAGGTCATATTGGTGTAAAAAGCATGAAGAAACTCCATTCTGATGGACTTTTGGAGTCTCTTGATTTTGAATCATTTGACACGTGCGAGCCGTGCCTCATGGGCAAGATGATCAAAACCCCGTTCTCCGGAATAATGGAGCGAGCAACGGACTTGTTGGAAATCATACATACCGATGTATGCAGACCGATGAGTGTTTCGACGCGCGGTGGATATCGCTATTTTCCCACTTTTACCGATGACTTAAGTAGATATGGGTATATCTATTTAATGAAACATAAATCTGAAATGTTTGAAAAGTTCAAAGAATTTCAGAACGAAGTGGAAAACCATCGTAACAGGAAAATTAAATTTCTACGATCCGATCGTGGAGGTGAATATTTGAGTTATGATTTTCTCACGCATCTTAAAGCAAGCGGAATCGTTTCGCAACTCACGCCACCCGGAACACCACAGCGCAATGGAGTGTCTGAACGCCGGAATCAAACTCTATTAGATATGGTGCGATCGATGATGTCTCTTACTGATTTGCCGTTATCATTTTGGGGTTATGCATTAGAAACCGCTGCATTCACTTTAAATAGGGAACCATCTAAATTTGTTGAGACGACACCGTATGAACTGTGGTTTGGTGCTAAACCTAAGTTGTCGTTTCTTAAAGTTTGGGGATGTGAAGCTTACGTCAAGAAGTTGATGCCGGACAAGCTCGAACCCAAAGCGGAGAAATGCGTCTTCATAGGATACCCTAAGGAAACGATTGGGTACACCTTCTACCACAGATCCGAAGGCAAAGTGTTTGTCGCAAAGAACGGATCCTTTCTTGAGAAGGAGTTTCTCTCGAAAGAAGTGAGTGGGAGGAAGGTAGAGCTAGACGAGGTTATTGAACCTTATCTCGAGTTGGATAGTAGCGTAGCACCTGAAATTGTTCCAGTGCCGTCTGCACCAACAAGAGAGGAAGCTAATGACGAGGATCATGAAACTTCAAACGATGCTACTACTGAACTTCGCAGGTCGACCAGGTCACGTGCCACTCCTGAATGGTACGGCAACCTTGTCTTAACCGTCTTGTTGGTAGACAACAATCAACCTGCGAACTATGAGGAAGCAATGATGAGCCCAGACTCTGAGAAATGGCTAGAGGCCATGAATTCCGAATTAGGATCCATGAGCGAAAACCAAGTATGGACTTTGGTGGACCCTCCTAGTGACCGTAAGGTCGTTGAGTGCAAATGGATTTTCAAGAAGAAAACGGACGCGGATGGTAATGTTACTGTCTATAAAGCACGACTTGTCGCAAAAGGGTTTCGACAAGTTCAAGGTGTTGACTACGATGAGACTTTCTCTCCCGTAGCGATGTTTAAGTCCATTCGGATTTTATTAGCAATTGTTGCGTTTCATGATTATGAAATATGGCAGATGGATGTCAAGACTGCGTTCCTCAATGGCAACATTGATGAAGAGTTGTATATGATGCAGCCCGAAGGTTTTGTCGATCCTAAGGATGCTGATAAGTTGTGCAAACTTCATCGTTCCATTTATGGACTGAAGCAAGCATCTCGGAGTTGGAACCTTCGTTTTGATCAAGTGATCAAGAGCTTTGGATTTGTTCCAAATTGCTACGAAGCTTGTATCTACAAGAAAGTGAGTGGGAGCTCAGTGACATTTCTAGTACTATATGTGGATGACATATTAATTATTGGAAATGACATTGGTATGCTTAATGATGTGAAGAGTTATTTGAATAAATGTTTTTCAATGAAAGACCTAGGAGAAGCTGCTTATATATTAGGCATCAAAATCTATAGAGATAGACAAAGACGCCTAATAGCTTTAAGCCAAAGTACATACCTAGACAAAGTTCTGAAAAGGTTCAGAATGGATAAGGCAAAGAAAGGTTCAGTGCCCATGTTGTCAGGTAAGATATTGAGCAAGGCTCAGTGTCCAGCTACGGTAAACGATAGAGAAAGTACAAGCAAAGTGCCTTATGCCTCGGCCATAGGTTCTATCATGTATGCCATGCTGTGTACTAGACCGGATGTGTCCAATGCTCTTAGTTTGACGAGCAGATACCAAAGTGATCTAGGAGTGGAACACTGGACAGCCGTAAAGAACATCCTAAAGTATTTAAATAGGACTAAAGAAATGTTCTTGGTCTATGGAGGTGATGAGCAGCTTGTCGTAAAAGGTTACGTCGACGCTAGTTTCGACACCGACCCAGATGATACTAAGTCTCAGACAGGATACGTTTATATTTTGAATGGAGGAGCTGTGAGCTGGAGAAGCTGCAAGCAAAGCATGATCGCGGGATCTACAGTAGAATCAGAATACATGGCTGCTACAGAAGCGTCAAGTGAAGGAGTTTGGATCAGGAATTTCATCACTGAGCTTGGTGTGGTTCCAAGTGCCTTGGACCCACTGGAGATATTGTGTGACTACACTAGCGCCATAGCATTGGCTAAGGAACCAAGATATCATCCAAATACCAAGCACATCAACCGCCGATTTCATATAATTCGAGATTATATAACAGATGGAGATCTGAAGATTAGCAAAGTACATACGAATCTGAATATCGCAGATCCGTTGACTAAACCTCTTCCACGAGCAAAACATGATCATCACCTTAATGCCATGGGTGTTAGATTGTTGCCAGATGTAAACTAGATTATTGACTCTAGTGCAAGTGGGAGACTGTTGGAATTATGCCCTAGAGGCAATAATAAAGATGTTATTGTTATAATTCTTGTTGGTGATAAAGTTTATATTCCATGCTAGAATTGTATTAAGCGGAAACTTTGATACTTGTGTGGTTTATGAACAACACCGTGTCCCTAGTATGCCTCTATGGACTAGCTCATTGATTAATGATGGTTAAGGCTTCCTAACCATAGACATGAGTTGTCGATTAATAATGAGATCATGTCATTAGGAGAATGATATGGTGGACAAACCCAAATCAAGCAGAGCAATTAGATCGTGTCATCGTGTTCATCTTTGCGAAGCTTTTTCTTATGTCAAATATTGTATTCCTTAGACCATGAGATAATGCAAGTCCCTGGTATCGGAAGAAAGCTTTGAGGTCATCAAATGTCATCCTATGTGAGGGTGATCATAAAGGTGTCTCTCAGGTGATCGGAAAGTACTTGTTGGGTTGTATGTATCGAGATGGGATTTGTCCCTCCCAAGTCGGAGAGATATACTTCGGGCCCACTCGGTAATCGATATCAACACCGCTTGCAAGCACGTGGTTAAGGAGTTGATCACAAAGTGATATCGGATTACGGAACAAGTAAAGTACTTGCTGTGAACGAGATTGAACTAGGTATGCCGATACCAATGATCGAATCTCGGGCAGGTAAAATATCGCGTGACGAAGGGAATATATATATGGGATTAATTGAATCCTGGCATCGTGGTTCATCCGATATGATCATCGATGAATATGTGGGAGTCAATATGGGTTTCCAGATCCCGCTGTTGATTATTGATAGAAGATCATGTCTGCATATTCTCGAACCCGTAGGGTCACACACTTAACGTGTCTCGACGCTAGGATAGAATGGATAAATGGTTTATGAGTTTTTGTTCGGAGTCTCGGATGAGATCCAGGACATCACGAGAGGTTCCGGAATGGTCCGAAGAATAGGGTTCATATAAAGGAAAGCAGTTTTTTGGATTTCGGAATCGTTTCGAAATGTTCGGTATTGTACCGGAAGGTTCTAGAAGCTTTCGGAGTGGGACCAACGTGGCCCCACTTGTCGGAGGGGTGCGTGGGCCTACGAGGGAGTGCCTTGGCCGCATTGGGACATGGTCACAAGGCCCCATAGGCCCAGCCAGCCAAAACCCTAGGGGAAACCCTAGGAAACCTTCTAGAAGGGGGGAAGACTTGCCCCTCACTCCACCCTTGGGGCCTCCGCCCTAGGGCTTGGAGGAAGGGGCAAGGGGGCCAGCCATCCCCCTATATAAGGTGGGCAGGGGGCGCACCATCCTCTCACCCCAAACCCTAGCCGCCAAACTGCTGCCCTCCCTCTCTCTCTCCCGACTGCGTGTAGGCGAAGCCCTGCTGCAGAAACTCTCCACCATAGCACCACGTCGTCGTGTTGTAGATCCAATCTATCTCTCCATCCCAATTGCTGGACCAAGAAAGGAGGAGACGTCGCGGCACCGTACGTGTGCATCTCTCGGAGGCGCCGCCACTTGCGGCGTAGGATCGGATCGGATCGCGAGGAGGAGACAGCGAGTACGACTACACCAACCACGTTCTGTTGAACGTTTCCGTTGTGCGATTTCTTCAAGGGTATGAGGATCTCATCTATCCCTCTCGTTGATTGCATCTCCTAGATTAGATCTTGGCTTTCCCGTTCGCATCCGTAGAATTTTTTTGATTTACTATGCCGCGAAACCCTTCAGAGACAACTTTGTTGTATATGCTTGCACTTATAAGTTGGGATTAGCAGAACCGTGCTGTCACGGGGAACGTTTTCAACATTGCACTTGTAGTCTTTCTACTCCGTTGATATCATGCTCTTTTGTCTATGGATGTTACCGGTGTGAAATGAAGTGGAAACTTGTAAGTCCATGGAGTTTGTATTCTGTGTTAGAGAAACGCCTGGGCCGCTAGCCTAAGCCATGCCTAATCATGGTGGAAACTTGCAGCATAACCATAGTGAGCTATCTATGAAGCATCCTCAATAAAAAGCTATGCATATGGTAAATAAAAAGATTGCTGAGATGCTCATTGTCTACTTGCCTTGTCTTTTAGTTATAGGAAAGCTCTTGTACCATGTGCAAGGGGTACCCCGTTGGCGGTTCTCAATGATATGCAAACACTTACAGTGGCAAGAACTTTCCTGGGCCCTAAGTTGAGTATCCATGAGGTGTAGCCCTCATATTCAAGGGACTTGAGATTGTCAACTTATACTTCGTCAATCATATACTTCAGCTTTGCCACTTTAACCTTAACCACTTCAATATGCTTATGATAGGGACAATGAGGGCTGAAAGCTAACAAGTACCATAATTTTTTGAAGCTCTTTTTGAAACTTGAAATCCCTGCTTACTTTACAAAGGGCCTTTCTTCCACTATATTGAGTCTCCACCTTCTACCTTTAGGCACCATTAAGAGAGCATAGTTTTCGTTCTGTGTGCAGTGTTCCAAAGCTTATTAATTGATGCATATTGTGATATTACTTGTTCTTGTGCTATTTGTTTCTAGTCACTCTTATGAACTTTGAAGGTGTCATATGCATCTATTTGCTACTCTATGAGGGACAAGCTGATCGCCACTATGCTATGTTTTTTGTATGTGAAACAAACAAACGTTTTTCAATGCATGTTATTCATGATCTTTGTTTGTAGCTTGTCATGTTGCATGCATAGTTACTTTGTATTATTGTTAGAAATCCATCTTTCATGCTCATATTTAGAGTTCTTTGATCCCAGCTTTCAATGCTTGCAAATGGTTTGATCTTGGTTTTGATGGTGCATGTCACCTAAAAAATTATTATTTTTATCACTTACCTACTCGAGGACGAGCAGGAGTTAAGCTTGGGGATGCTTGATACGTCGGAAACGTATCTATAATTTTTGATGCTCCATGCTTGTTTTGGATCTACTTTGCTTTGCTTTGTCTATACTTTGAGGTGTTTTTATATCTTTTCAAGAACTAACCTATTAACAAGTTGCCACAGTGCCAGTTGCTTGTTTTCTTCTGTTTTTGGTTCCAGAAAGGCAGAAAATCAATATTCTCGGAATTGGACGGGACAAAAGCCAAAGTTATTATTTTTCCCGGAGCAACACGGAACCACGAAGCAGAGCCGGAGGGGGCCACAGGGTGGCCAAACCCCCTAGGCACGGGCAAGCCCTGGAGGCGCATGGGGAGGGTGTGGGCCCCCTGGCCCTCCACCGACCTTGCCTCCTGCGCCTATAAGAAGTCTCCGACCCAAAAACCCTACGAAAACCTCTGCTGCACCGCTGCCACCGAAAGGGAGATTCGAGGGACAGAAAGTCTCTGTTCCGGCACCCTGCCGGGACGGGGAAGTGCCCCCGGAGCCATCTCCATCGCCATCTTCATCACCATTGCTGATTCCCATGATGAGGAGGGAGTAGTTCTTCCTCAGGGCTAAGGGCTCTACCGGTAGCTATGTTTTCATCTCTCTCTCTATGCATGATCTTGTTGTGGTCATGAGCTTTGTAACCAAGTAGATTTACCTTTCTACTCAAGTGCTTTAATAGATCTCTTCTCTCTCCATGTGTGTGAAAGTGACAGCGTGCACGCCATGGTGGCACTTAGGTTTGAGTCTACATAAATACTCTTTGTGCTTTAATAGATCGATGCTTTTCCCCACGTGTGTGAAAGTGACAACGTGCATACCGTGTGTGGCACTTTGGCTAGATTGAATATTTGTTATGAGTTATATTTGGAGTTGGATGTCTCTATGAAATTGTGGTGTTTGTTGAAACCATCTAGCACTGAAGGTGATAGTGTGGGGTTATCTAGGTTGGGCAAGACGGACTTTGAGGTGTGTTTTTATAGCCCTACATTGGATTAGAGTGTCCAACTGGAGAGTAGTTAAGAGTAGTATCATGAAGAGAGGATATTTATATGAGAGAGTGTTCACTAGTGAAAGTATGATCCCTAGGCCTTGTTTCTAAGCATTGAAACCCCGTTTGCATCTAGATCTGTTGCATGTTTGCTTGCTTTAGTATTTACCTCACCGCTCAAGCTATTTTCATGCACCGTTACCACTTATATTTCACTCATCTCTTCACCGAACTAGTGCACCTATACACCTGACAAGTGTATTGGGTGTGTTGGGAACACAAGAGACTTCTTGTATCTTGATTGCAGGGTTGCTTGAGAGGGAAGACCTTTGACCACTTCCTCCCTGAGTTCGATAAACCTTGGATAATCCAGTTAAGGGAAACTTGCTGCTGTACTACAAACCTCTACACTTGGAGGCCCAACAACTGTCTATAAGAATAGAAGTGCGTAGACATCACCAAACATGTTCCACATGATTACACTACAATTGCATATGAATACGCATCTCATTATCTCTTACATAATTTATCGCTAGAGGTCCTACCATAGGATCTAAGTACTATAGTTTACCATGGAGTTATCGGTTTCGCTTGTCATATATGAGAGTCTTCAAAATGACATGGGAACAAAGAGGTACTTAGACCCGTCAACTAACTAGACCATGGCATTTAGTTTCTCATACAACAAGGGCTAAAGATTACAGGTAGCCCCATATCTCAAATGTAACCACTAATACACCACGATTTGCTTTGCGAGTGCATATAGATGGTGGAATCACCATAAGATATACATAGTTCAGAAACATCACACGATATGTGGTCCAAAATACTATTTAAAACATGCATGCTTTTGAGGGTATGTTTCCTGCTACTGTGCTCTACAAAATATGTGCAACTTTTAGTTGAAGTAGCACCAATAAATTATTGTTTTCTTATGGTGGATTCCACAAGAATAATAAAAATGAAAATTAAAAGGATATTTGTCTACTGGCCATAACAGCCTAGAAAATTTTATTTCACATCTCGAAGTGGGAAGGTCGATGAACATGTGGTCTGTTACGGGGAGCTAACACCTTATCCATTGAGATCCCAAAATATGTTGATGCCAAGGACAAACAAGACATGAAATCTTATTGCTACAATTTTTTACCTCATTAGCTTAGCTGGTGTTTCATATTATTTTCATGAATATTTGGTTGCCAGTTACTTTGTATGAGTAGTCAAGAATTCAATGCGCTGGAGGAGTTGAAGAAAGTTAATTAGGGAAAGAATGTCCTCTATTCTTATAATTTTATAGTAAATACTGAAATAATATACTATAGTAGTGGTAAAAATCCATAATAATAACTTTTAAATTGGAACAACCCACTAAGGGTATTTCTCTCAACATGGAAGGCATCCATCTCATTAAGCATTTGTGAGCCAATCCTAGCATGCCACGTCTTACATCTCAGTCATGTCATCTATAATATAAATAGTTCTCCAGACTAACTTTTCTCCGCTCCACGTCATTCCTCTAGCAATTATGAGTATCTCCTGACTTTCCTATTCCTCATTCAAGCATTCCCGCAAACAAGCTAGCAATTCATAAATCAAGCACATACCCAACAACCCTTTGCCTAGCATCTTGCACTCGAGGCATACGACAAGCGAATGAAGTAGCGCATGACCACGCTAGTGACAATCCAATCGAACAGGTGGAGCACGGCCTCCTGGCGCACCTCGGGTCCAGATTCTCGAGAGAAGTGGCTTCGAGGCACCGATGACCTTCTTCGTTCTTGTCGCGACCCTCACTTCTGTTGAGTGAGGAGTTGGGCGTACACTATTAAGCAACAATATGTTTTTACATTGCTTGTCTGCCTCCATGAGCATTTTCAGGTTAGTTATTTCTTTGGGAACAATGACCAACTTTTCCTCAAGGTTCTTGCCAGTTGACCCACAAGCATCTCGGCTGTTGGCATGTTGGAGTCTATAACATGCGCGATGCTTCGGATGCTCTGACGACTACAACCTAGACTTGCTCTATATTATAAGCAAACTCACTCTATAATAAAATGTCATTTCCTTATTTTTGCATATTGTTTATTGCTTTTATGTATGCTGTAGCAGGTAGAATACACCTCAGTGTTCAATGGTATTGCCCTCTATTGATGCCTCGAGGCGGCCATTCTTTCAACCATACAAAGTGGTATTCGAACCATTGCAATCATACTGAATTTCATGAATGAGTTAGAAAGTAATTTATCCTTAACTGGTTTTTATGGGTTATTTGCAATGCTTAAGTAACATTTCCTTATCTTTTATCCTTTGTTATTATTCACATCCTCTTCCAATTTGACTTCCCTTTTGTTTCCATAAATATACCGCCTTAACACACGGGGTATATCATCTAGTAAGTACAAATTATACACAACTTTTATACTTTTATAGAACTGAAAATTAGTATGGTACAACATTAATGAGTATAATTTTTTGTTACTTAATTGGGATATATAATCAAATATGTAGTAATATTGCTAAATATTATTTATAGTGTTATTTGGTATAAGTTTGTGATGTATTATTGATTAGTCTCTTGGAATGTGTTAAATTTAAATCTTATTTCATAACAAAAGTTTCTTATTAATTTTTTTTCTCATTGCATAATCTTCATAGTGTATATGTATCTATGAAAATATCTCCAAAACACAACTATCTAACAAATATCTTCTATAGTGTAAAGAAAAACATTGACATGATTTGATACAATTTTTTGGGGCCAAATGTGTCTTGAAAGTTACAATGAATCCAGTTGATAACATGTGCATGGTATGTACTCGGTATTGAAATATCATCACTTAGAATAATCATGGATGACCATATATGGACCAAATTATGTTACATTTGTATACACACAATTTTATTTATGATATCTTTGTATGTAATGTGCTTGATATCAAGTTTTGTATATAAGTTTTCTGAAATAAAAATCCCCACTCGATATTAAATAGAGTAATTTTTTGGTATAATATGTAGTACTTCATGAGAGATTTGACTAGTTGATGGGGATATGCCAATCGGGGTATCCCTAGAGGCTGGAAACGACTGGCCCAGGATAATATCGTCTAGGCCTGCTTTGACGGCGACTGGAATAAAGTTTTCAATAAAAACCGGCGACTGGACACGAAGGCCCAAAAATGTAGCTAGGCCCATTCAGATTAGGTCAAAACCTCCGAAACTGAAGGGAATATGCCCGAGAGGCAATAATAAAGTGGTTATTATCGTATTCCTTGTTTATGATAAATGTTTATTTTACATGCTATAATTGTATTAATACAGAAACATTAATACATGTGTGTTTAATAAACAAAAGGAAGTTCCTAGTTATGCCTCTCTTATAAACTAGCTCGTTGATTAACAAGATGATCAAAGGTTTCCTGATCATGGACATTGGATGTTGTTAATATAGAGGTCACAACATTATTGGAATGGTATGATGAACATTCATCCGAAGTATAGCATTAAGATCAAGGTCATTGTGTTTATATTGCTATAACATCATACGAAGTTATCTTAGTCCTTACACCATGAGATCATGTCAATCACTAACACCAGAAGAGTATCTTGATAACATCAAACGTCACACCGTAACAGGGTGACTATAAAGATGGGTTCAGTGCTACGAAGGTGTTATGTTGAGGCTCATGGATCAAGAGTAGAATTTGTCCATCCCGATGACGGAGAGATATACTCTGGGCCCTCTCGGTGATATCACATTAATTAGCTTGCAAGCAAGTGATTTGATCACTAGAATGTTATATCACGGGAACGAGAAAAGAGTATATGTCGGTAACGAGATCAAACTAGGTATGGAGATACCGATGATCGAATCTCGGACATGTAATATATCGCGAGACAAAAGGATTGAGTTACATGCGTATAAGGTTCACACGATCACAGAAGTCATCGTTGAATATGTGGGAGTCAGTACGGATCTCCAGGTCCCGCTGCTGATTATTGATCGGAGAGGGGTCTCGATCATGTCTACATTATTCGCGAACCGTAGGGTGACACACTTAAGAGATACCGACACCATTTAGAGCAAATAACATGCCAGAGAAAGAAAAAAAGAAAGCGCATGAATTTATTTCACTAGACACCGAAACTGTTTCGGTTGAAATTGCTGAAACTGGTTCTGCATGTGAAATTGAATACTAGCAAGGGTTTTATGTGAATGTTTGTTAATTAAAGTAATTAACAAAATTCTGAATAATAAATAAAAGAGTTTTATTTAATGAGAGATTACATTAAATTTGGTGAAAATTTAATGGAGATGAGTGGAAATTTGAGTGGGTGGCTATTTATGTGAGTGGGAGCTCCACCCACATGAATGTGGAAGAGGTGGGGGCACCTCCATGGCTGCCACGCCATGGGAGGGGGCTGCCCCCCTCTCCCTATAAAAGGCACCCCACTCCTTCCTCTCATCTCACACCTCCTCGCGAAGGATCTCTCTCCCCCCTTTATAATTTTCCCATGGTCTCGGATCAGCGAGATACATGTTCCCGGTGGCTTTTTCTGGAAGGATTTGTTGCTTCCGCTGCTTCGCTGGAGCGAGGGCACGGAGGTTGTCGGGGTACCTGGACGTGTGTGCGATCACGGATGCACCACTACTTTGCGGTGCTGAACATGATGGTGCTGGACCAGATGGACTTCATCATGATCTTGAGATCGGCAAGCGTTCGACTACATCATCCACGAGTACAACCTCGTTAATGCTATACGGTCTTAGAGGGTATGTATTCTATGGATATATATCTACTCGTTGCTTGTATCTAGTAGAAAGATCTTGGTGCTTTGTTCCCATCGTAGGATTTTTTTGTTTTCTATATTGCGAACCCTTCAGAAACCATTACTGATTTGGTTGTGATATTGTAAACCCTAGCGAGGCAGCCCTATATACACCTCCCTAGGGTTCCCATTATTGTACTCATGAGCTATTAGCTACCCCATTCTTGTGACTCGCTGCCTATACGCCGAGTACGCCCGTCTTGTAATCTCACTCGTTATTAATACAATCAAACATGAAGTAGGTATTTACCCTATAGGGGGAGGCGAACCTAGGCAAAACCCTTGTCCTGCCCTCAATCTCCCGCGGATGACGACTCGCTCTTACCCCCTTTCGACTCAATCGCTACCTCTGATAGCTAGTGTCATGGCCATTCCCACGACACATTAGTATACACACAATTTTATTTATGATATCTTTGTATGCAATGTGCTTGATATCAAATTCTGTATATAAGTGTTCTGAAATAAAAATCCCCACTCGAAATTAAACAGAGTAATTTTATTTTGGTATAATATGTAGGACTTCATCGGATATTTGACTAGTTGATTTGTTTTGTTGCTACCTTGTATACGACCATGGTGTGGACTTGCTCTACAATTGAGTATTTCTTAATATCCAAAAGCCTATTAGGCGGCATAGTGCACAACACTATAATGGTTGTGCTAATCTTTAGTTTTTCAAGGCCTCCTCCTATCAGCCCATGCCAGTCGTTCTATCTACGCAGCACATGGTCCCACTCTAGTTCAAACATGTAAAAAACTCTTTTGTAAAGGACACGGTCTAGGGAAAGTTCCGGTTTAAAACAAAATCATTTTAAACCATGTACCAATTTACTTGCCATTGTGGACGAATGCGAACAACTCAATGACACTCAACAGTCACCATCTAACACACATGGACTGCCCATATGAATCTCAGCATCTCCGCATAACCTAGATTGTATAAAAGTCACTCCACTTTTCCTGTGTTACCGCTAAAATCAGGTAATGAATCACGGTAATGAATACAAATTAATTATGATATATTTTCTTGCCGCTTATGTCACTCCCAAACAAAAGTCAGGACAATCAATTATTTCCCTTTTACCACACGATCAAATACAGTGCAAACCTGATTTACCATTAACCAGGCAACAAATATCCCCATATCTCTCGCATTCCTCTTAATTAGAAAAACATCAACAAGCATGATAATCAATATGTATGCATATATTGAATGACCTCGAGAGGGTTTGCCCCGACGATGGGATGGAGATGGCGGTTGCGAGGAGGCGCGACGACCATCCCCGTTGATGACAACGACGTTGAAGAACCCTGCATGGGTGCTGCCAACGACCTTGATTCTATGATGGGCTAATGGCAGAGAGCATCTCGACCATGCATTGCTCGAAGCTATAATGGAGACTATTCCTTGAGATATCTGCGTGCAATATGGCCACCGGGGTGCTGGTGACCTACATGCTCGAGCTCAACATGTCGTGGATTGTCGCTTTCCCGCCGATGCCCTCATTGTTGTGGATTTGTGTCGCCGAGCTATGCCTCAATAAGTTGTACTACTTGGCTACTCATTGTTGTGGTGTTCTTCACATGAATGTTCACGAAGGTGAGCGGCTCCAACAACACGGGCCTATCTTGAAATCATGGCGCTGTATTCCAAGATCAACCCTTATTTTTTCAAGAATACACCAGAAATGGTGTATTATAGAAGAAAGTCTAGTAGCCATCAACGCCTCGAAGGTTGATCAATGCCAATAGGGGGTGGCAGCTCCCCTCGGTTGAGTAGGATCAAATATCCATCAAGCAACGATAAAGAAAATACATCAGTCCTAGCTAATCCTATCGCGCGCCACAACTCTTCTTCGACTCTTAGCTTCTGCTTGATGGCGACCATTGAAGGTGCTGCTCTATTGAAAACCACGTCATTTTAGTGTCTCCAAATACACCAGAAGACCAGCGAAACCGCAGTCCACATGTCTCGTCTGATCGCCCTACCCACTGTAAGTGACGACCACCATTGTATGAGAGGGGAATCTGCCAGAGTCTGCCACTGCTTTGTTCCACCCTAGGAGGATGACATCCCAGAGTCCACATGTCATCACGCATCCCAGGAGCAAGTGTTGGATTGTCTCTATAAGGTGAAGAAATGACATCTATAAGGTGCCTGGGATTTCCATGCATGTTCCACAACCAAATTGATTGTTCTGCCATCAAACGCGTCGTAAGCAGATTTGGTGGTGTAGGCCCCGCCCGTATTCCACCGCCAGACGAAGGAATTGTCACAATTAGGTTACAACTCAACGACAACCAGTCTGTCCCATAGAAGGAGAAATTCCCTCGGGGCATCCTCATCGAGGTCAGGGCCGCAACCTTGGAGCCAGGCTCCCTCCATCGCCTCAGTCCAAGATCAACCATGATCAGCGGCGCCACCGCCCTCTCTCTCATCGTCTTCTCCTCTCCAACCTCGCGGCCAACGTACCAAGAAAGTCAGTAAACTTATACACCAAAAATTGATTTAATAATATACTTGTTCTATTTTTAGAGAAAATTACTCATACTTCTCTGCATGCACCGTGAGTGACGTGTATTTGTTTCTAGATTGCTTTCTTTTGTCCCAGAGTTCATTCATCGGGGTCATGACCGTGTGTCCACATCGTCAGACACACTTCTATCCAACTCCACGCGGGAACGGTGAAGCGACCTCCTAGCTGGGTGATCGCCGTGCTTCAGGCATCGCGACCATCTGCATTGCCATCGCTGCCAACAATTTTCTTCTGGGCTACACGCAGTGCAGTTGGGTCGTTCCTGCACCGTCAGCCGACACTGTTGTACCATAGCATTTTTCACAGATGATGTTATTTTTTGCGGATAAATGAATGCATATACGGTCAATATGCTTCATGGCTAAAGTCCATGAAAGTGTAGCTACTTATAATTGTAGAAGTATAAGCTAAGATTAGATGGCAAACGCAGGTAAATGAAATTGTGCGGATGTATTCAATGGGTAGAGAACAAAAACAATCACACGGGACGACGTACCTTTAGTAATTAGGTGTAAAAAGACCAATAAGTTTAAGCAAGGTAGAATCTTATTTTGTTATACTCCCTCCGACCCATATTAGTTGACTTTGATTTGTTAAAATTTGGATAAATCTATATACTAAATAGTGTCTAGATTTATTCAAATTTAGATAAATTTGAGTCAACTAATATGGGTCGGAGGGAGTAGTATTATGTGCTATTAGTTTTGTAAAGGTGAATGATCACATTCGTTATATGTTGCATCGTATGTTTTGCGAGTAAAAAAGAGAAATCGTAAATCGCACGGACACTCAGCTAGTATACATGGATATGCAAAGTTTTCACCAAAACTAAAGGACTTTTTGGTGGAAGGATGATGGAGGAGGTGGGGCGAGAGGGCAAGTTTCACCTTCAACCATACGCACAACCGTGTGCCCTGTACTCAGGGTTTGGACGAACTTGCATAAAGCCGATGGTAACACAACGAGTGAGACGAGCAGGGTAACAAAAACTGCAGTACATCAAAATCAGCTACGAGTAGTAGCATTCCATGTTTTGACGTGACAGAATTTCTTTGGTTGGGGAATGGAGTGATTGTTTGCCATTGCCAGCCCACCCACCAGCAGATCTGCCATCTAAGTCGCACTTACAGGTGGTTCCCACCATATCCCCGCACACCTACACGGCTAACGGCAAGCTGGTCCCTCCCGCCACTGATACGCGGGCCCATGTCTACAGTGCCCCGCTACAAACATGTGGCGAGATCCAAAACCCCTCACACGCGGAGGAGATAAAAAAGAAGGTAGGAAGGAACTGGCTGCAAAATTCCCTTCATTTTCTTTTCGGTTGTTTCTTTCGGCGTGCTGGTCTGGTAGGCGGCTAGGCGCCACCGCGGAGACCGCAGCCGCACTATCGGCTGATCGGCAGCTCAGCAGCCTCAGCTCGGCGTTTATATATTTCGGTCGTGCGGTTCGCTACGAAAAAAGTCCAATCCTCCCCCAGCGGCACTGGACTGGGACCGTGTCCACCCTTCGTCCTCCCACCTCCCTCCGTCTCGGGGCATTGCGCCCTTCCGCCGCCGCCGCGAGGGTTCGGGAGGAGATGGGCCTCGTCGGGCGCCGCCGTGGCCTCCCCGTCCTCGCCGCCACTGCGGTGGCTCTGATGCAGGTGGTCTCTCACTCCCTACTCTCTCCGTTTTAGTGGGTGTTGCGCGCGTTGTGTCGTCGTTGCGGCCTCGGCGGCCGCCGCCGCCGCCTTCGAGGGGCCAGCCGTTTTAGGGTGCGGGTCGTCGCTGCTCCTGGTGTTCTGGAGCATTGGGTTCGCTATTGGTCCTGCTTTGGGTTTGAGCACTGCGGCTGCGGCCTATCACTGCGTGGCCTTGCTAACTCCATGCCGTCCATGGCGTCAGCAACGCGCACCTTTTTATTTCACTTCTATTAATCCGCGAGAGTTTGGTTTCCGCTACGGGGGAGGTGCGATTTTCGTCCGCGGTGGGTTACTGCCTCCTGAAATTTACCGCGCTCTTTTGTTTACCTTCGTTTTGTCGTTAGCCCGAGGTCCCCTGGGATGTTGATTTCGGGAACTGGGAGGGTCGGAAGCATCTGAGATTGGAAATTTGCCGCGACACGACTAGTAGTTTCTGACAGCGCGGTGTGTTTGGATTGGTGGCTATTCCTGGTTCTGCTACTGCGTTGGAGAAGCCAATTTGGCTCGGTTTTGTTTATCCCGAGTTGTTTGCGTTCGGTGGGGGTTTCAGTTCATTTTTGGGTTTCGTATTGTAGTATGCTGTGGTTGCTTATCTGCTGGGAGTTCCGTTTTTTCGTATTTTGTCTCGAAATGTGTGCTGTCTCCTTCGATTAGAAACGTGCTCCTATGTAGTAGTACTACCGTTATAATTGAGTAGGACTGTCATCTCTGTGAACAAATTTGCAAACAATTTTGTAATGAATTCGAACTATGTGGTGCTGTCAGTGTTTTCATCTCCAATTTAACGGATGTATATGGCTCTGTTTTGACTGACAGATGCAACGTCATCCAAAAATTGAGTAGTAACGTGCTCTTATGTAGTACTACCGTTATAATTGAGTAGGACTGTCATCTCTGCGAACATTTCATCTCCAAGTTGCTGGATGTTTATGGCTCTGCTTTCCTGACAGCTGCAAGGCCATCCATAAATTTTGCTATTCTTTCCAGCCCAGTTGAACTTTCACAGGCATGTCCTCTATGAACTTTGACTGTCAGAACTCAGATTCAATACCGCAAAGTTTGCACTTCAATCTTTCATGTTCCTGCAGCTCACTCCTATCTCGTTTTATCTGTTGTAGAGCCTTAACTGTTAGATGTCATCTAGGTGTTGCTGTACGAATCCTTGTACAGGCTTTGAACTTTTGAATAATCCATGCTGTTATAATTCTTAGGTTGTTTCTGATTTCTGAACCTTGGGCCTCTATCTAAAAAAAATCCTTAATAACTGTGGTGGTGGCTTCACATCACGATCACATTGAACTTTAATTATTGTTTCCGCATTTACAATAATGAGTATAGGTGGCTAGGTTCTTGTCTTGGTAGCACCTACATTACCTATGTAGGTGCTCAAAACTGTTGTGTTCATTTATATATTTGAAGCCGCTGGACACAATCATGGTCATGTTGTGGTGCTCATGCATGCCGATTTGATTGCACTCTGATGTGACTAATGTCTCTTGTAGTTAATATGCTTTCTTCATACTGCTATAACCTTATATTTCTCCATTCCACGATTCAGGTAGTTTTTCTTGTGGCCCCCATGAGTGCACAGCAATCCAATGTCACTTCAAGGTAATTTTTCAGGGAAATGTATTCACTTAAGAAGAACATTTGTTAGATCATGTAAGAACTCAATAGATATTGAAATAGGCGCTTAAAATAATTTGCCTCTTAATGAGGTACTATTCTGTATTCATGGAGCCCTTGGCGCTCATTTTTAGAAGGAACAGTTGATGCTAACTTTGCTGCGTTTGATTCCTTTAGGGTAGTACCTGCAGAAGGGTACTGTTCCATGTATGGCATTTGTGGACATCGAAGTGATGGCAAGGTCTTAAACTGTGCAAATTCAACAAAAGCTGTTAAGGTGAAAATACAAGCCTTTGTTGCTGTTAGCATAGCAGGAGAGACTATCCTGTTACTTTCCAGCATTGTTTTACTACATGAGGCATAATCGTTTTCGCCTTCTTATTTTTACATTCGTTTACTTGTTTATCAAGTGCTGTTATTTCCTTTCCAGCCAGATACTTTGTTTTCTACGAGAATCCAGAGTTTGTGCCCCACTATCACTGGTGATGTCTGTTGTACAGTTGATCAGTTTGACACATTACACCAACAAGTCCAACAGGTAATACTCCTGACCGCCTAAAAGAAATATGTGCTGGTCATCTGAACTATCACAACAATGGTGTCACCCGCATCACATATTTATTTTAGAGATTAAGTGTTTTCACGCTGGGAAGTTGTTTGGTAAAACACCTAATACACACAGATTGCACATGCTCTGTTGCAAAATGTTTTTGGTATTGTACTCATATTAACTTGCTTTGATTTTCTCAAGCAAAGTTTTACCAAACTTGTGACTAGAGAGCCATGAATCTGCTGTATATTTTGTTAGTATTTTGCTTCTTTTGTTTTAAAGTGATGTCTGTATTTACTAAATAAATTATCTCCCCCTCGTTGCTACAGTACTGATAACTGATGTAGGCCTGGGTGTCATCATGAATACATTTCAATAAGCAGTCCGTTTTGACATATAGCCTCTTACAACGAATTTCTGATTGTTTTCCTTGTTTTTTCTTGTGTTTATCTTAGGATCTTGTAACACAGCCGAGTGATCACTACTTGATCTTCTTATTTCCTATTGCATGCAATTTACAGATTCCTGCCATGCTTCCACAGATCATGTTCTTCGCCATTTGTATTGTGCAAAATTAATACATTTAACTCCTTTTCTAAGTTGACCACTTCATTATTTTCACATATCAAGTGATGTAGCATGTTCTTTGCAATCTCTAGTTCTCCATTGTAACTGTGTATGTTCAAGCGAAAGAAAGTTCAGTTTGTGGTATATTGTAACTTCACTTTTGCAGGCTATCCCATTTCTTGTTGGATGCCCAGCTTGCTTGAGGAATTTCTTGAACCTCTTTTGTGAAATGTCTTGTTCCCCAAACCAAAGTCTCTTCGTTAATGTGACTTCAGTAAAACAGGTCTATCTTGTCTCACCTTATCAATTATCACCACAATAGTATTTTATGGTATTTCCCCTCATGGGCATTCGCACACAATTTTTTATATCAATTTAAACTGCCGAACACACCAAATGAAATATTTGTATATGATTCTCACGTTCTGACGAGCTACTAGTCTATCTTTTCAGGTTAATAACAGTACAACTGTTGATGGTATCGACTACTACATAACAAGCAACTATGGTGAAGAGTTGTACAACTCTTGTAAGGAAGTTAAGTTTGGCACTCTGAACACACGTGCAATGGATTTTCTTGGTGGGGGTGCTAAAACTTACAAAGGTAGTAGCTTAGACTATGCTGAGTTAGCATTGCTTTCATTGATTGTGAAATTAAGGTTTTGTTATTTTTCAGGTGACTAAGAAATTACTATTCGTAAGTAAATGGTAACAACTATAGGCTATAAATATTGAGATTTGTATAAGTACAAAATGAGTATTTCTAAGTTGACTGTGAAATAGTAACTCCCGTAAAATTAAACTAAGATTGCCTACAGGATTTGCTATTAATTCTTCAATAGTAAGACAATGAATATGAGGGTGTTTGGTCTAAGATTAGCAACATGTCGAGGGAAGTAGCATTTTAGGAAGCCTGCATTTTTTCTTCTTCAGAACCTCAGTTCGGTATTATTAATTATTATTCTTACCATCTGGTTGTTCTATTGAGCAGTCTTTCTGTTGACAATTTTATGCTTTTGGTAGTGACAGTCATAAATAGATTATGTAATTTGTTTCTTGCATTTTGACTCAGCATTGTTAATTATTATGCTTTGCTATCCGGATCTGCTTTTGAGCTGGTTTTTCAGTTGCTAGTTTTGGGATTTGGTAATGACAGGCTGACTATATACCATGTAATTTTATGCATCCGTTCTTCGCAGTGTACCATGACTCAGTTATAATTATTGGCTTATATACTTGTTGCTGCAGACTGGTTGGCATTTATGGGGCGTCAGGCGAATCCTAATGAGCCCGGGTCACCTTATTTGATAACATACCGACCTGATTTAAGTGATTCATCTGGGATGAAGCCTCTAAATGCTACAGTTTATTCTTGCGAGGATCCATCTTTAGGCTGTTCATGTGGCGATTGTCCTTCTTCTTCAGTTTGCACAGGATCCTTGTTGTCTCAGTCACAGACTGAAAGTTCCTGTTCAGTTAAAATGGGTTCTCTGAAGGTAGCAGCTATATTTTTTTCTCCATTTATGAAAATAAAATTTAGGGATTATTAATATGTCTTGCTTTGTGTTCCCTCATGTTCCCTAAAAGCTGTCGTTTTGCAAACTTGACCACTAATTTGTACTGGAATATATTTATGAAACCCAACAACATTATTTCTCTTGCTGACATTATTTTCAAGTATCTATTCTAACTCTTTTTAAAGATAATGGTACTCATGTTCCAAAAGTTTGACTCTACCCGTTTCTTAGGCAACCACCGAAGGGTAGGAATCCACAGAGTTCGCAGTGCTACTTGCCTAGTATATAAACAAAAAATGGCATAGATAAGAACACAGTTTCCCTGTTATTTGGCACGTCACCTGTCACGTGGTCTTGGTTATATCAAACCAGGTGTGTTGTATACATGCGTGATGCTATTTTGTTTTAAAAAAAGTGATACTAGTTCTCAGAAAAACAGTTGGTATACAGCTACTGCAGAGAAATTTGCAGGACATGTGTTGTAGTAGACGTATTAGATGTGTCCTTGTTCATACCTGCACCATTTTCTTGTGAGAAGTATAATAAACAATCAAATCTAACGATCAAATGATTTACTAAATCTTGGTAGAATACACACCATCACCTTAGGTGCTAACTATCTTATTTTTTCCATGTGCCTTGTGTAGAAGTTGATCTTGATTATCTTATAATTTAAAAGCTTGCTGCAATCCTGAACTTCAAATACTTAACTAGAGTATATGAATCCAAAATTTGTCAGCATAATAATATTTTAGTTAATAAAGGTTCCTCTTTTCCATGTTGAGTTCTTCCATCATTGTGTACCCTGAACTCTTCTCATTTTGACATCTCCAGGCCAAATGCTTGGACTTCTCACTAGTGGTTGTGTACCTTGTGCTGCTATGTGCAATTTTAGTGTGGGGCTTGTTATACAGAAGACGAGGAAGAAAGGGCTCTCCCACACAAACCAAACCACCAAAGAATGCTGACGATAAGTTGCGTTCAAACAACAACGGCAATGTTCCCCAAAACTCTGTTCAGGTCCTTTTCTGCCAAATCATCTCCGAGAGCCAGGGCTTGCATGATTAAATAGAGTACATGTTGATTTCTTCTAGTAGCATTTTTATCTAGTGTTCAGTTTTTAAGATAACTATATGGTACAGTCTAATAGTTTCTTGTAATGGTCTGTAATTTAGTTATTATTTTTCCGAGTTAATGTGCTTTTCTCGGGAATTTCTCTTAAATATCAGGTGTCCAGTGCTGCATCATCTTCCATCATCCAAACCTACATGTCAACTTTCTTTAGGTTGGATTCTCTCTCCAGTTGTATTCAGATAATTTTATACAATTTGTGTTTAGGCATTATCTTAATCTGTTCAAATTATTGCAGGAGACATGGAATTTTTGTTACTAGACACCCTCTTCTTGTGTTATTTGCATCCTTACTTGTCCCTATCCTATTATGCATTGGTCTTATTCATTTCAAGGTGGAAACACGACCAGAAAAGGTACTCAATTTATTATTTTTTCATAACAACAATTCTTGTACTGTTATTGAAATTCCCATGATTGGGGTGATTTTGAATTCTTAAAAGATTTGACCTATAATTAATATTCTGCCTGTTTGTATTTAAGACTAATTAATTCAAAGAGTTTGATGTTGGCACTAACCATTCTCTTTCAACTCATAAATGTGATAATGGAAGTGTTCACATCTTTAGCACCCATTTCTCATGGAATTGTCACTGATACTGTACGTGTAACAAATATAGTACGGAGTATTCTTTAGTGCCCCCCTCGACCCATTTAAATGAATGATTTTTGTTGAAAAAGTCAGAGCAGTGACAACCATGGGCCCAGGAGATGATTAACATCATTTGGAACTCATTTTTTCACAGTGTATTTACCACTTACCAGTACAGTGAATACATACACTCCAGAGATTTCTGAATTAATTGGTTTATTTTTGCAGCTTTGGGTTAGTCCTGGAAGTCAGACTGCCGATGAAAAGCAATATTTTGACAGTCATCTTGCACCATTTTATCGGATTGAGCAGGTATTTCAAACAATGCTGACTTCGATTTTGTTCAACTAGGTGAACTTTTGCACAGCTTGTAATCAACTAACTATGATTTCCTGTGAGATTAACCCCTTATTTTTCTTTATTTGTCATGTCTTACATTTGAAGGCGACTTGTGTAATGAGTAACTTGTTTTGTTAATTGCTGTTGTAACTGCAGCTTGTATTAGCCACCTCTGCGTCTGACCAGCCTGAAGCTCCTACAATAGTAAATGACAACAATCTGAAATTGCTATTTCAGATTCAGAAGAAGGTATTAAATCTACAGTAATGTAAATTTCATACTGCAACTGCTTTACAGTTCTAATTAATCTTTTTAATTGCAAAGGTTGATGATCTACGTGCCAATTATTCTGGATCGATGGTATCCCTTGCTGACATCTGCCTAAAGCCACTCAGTACAGACTGTGCTACCCAAAGTGTTTTGCAGGTGATGATTTAGTAGTTTCTAGTATGTACCCTGTATACAGAAACTAACGTGCTCTATCTGATCTATATAATCCGGCTATTGTTATATTATGTTAACTATGTGTACTTCTGTGCATTTGCACTAAAATGATGGTATCTGTTGCAGTATTTCCAGCTGGATCCTAAAAATTATGATGATTTGGGTATAGAACATGCTAAATTTTGCTTTGAGGTAAATCTCTACAGTTGAAATCTCTTATGGGTACTTTTTCTTATGGTCTTTTCCTTTCTATCACAATAAAGACCTTTTAAACTTTCGATTAATTATATCGCTCTGAGCATCGAATGTCGAGATACTGATTAGCTCTGTCAGATGATTGGCACCTAAACACTTAAATATCTGCTGTATTGCAGCATTACAGTTCTGACATGACATGTTTGAGCACTTTTCAATCACCTGTTGATCCTAGTACAGTATTAGGTGGTTTTCCAGGGAGCAATTTTACTGAGGTAAAGTGCCGTACTTCCTAGTCAACACAATATTTTAGTCATTATCCTACTTTTCTTGTTAACTTCCTATTTGCTTGGCAGGCTTCTGCATTCGTAATTACATATCCTGTGAACAACAAGGTTGAGAAAACAGGAGAAGAAAATGAAAAGGCTATGGCTTGGGAAAGGGCATATATTAGTCTTGTTAAGGTTTTGAACTTTCACCCAATTTATAAGCTAATGTCCTCAGCAGACACTTTAAATTAGAAGTTCACCATCAATTGGTACCTTTTCTATTTAAGTCAATTCTCTTTTAAGGAGTGCCTGCCACATAATTTAGTACTTTCACACTGCCCTTGCTTAAGAAATGAAAGAATAAACCTTGTTTGAGGATTAATAAAGTATACTAGAGATATTTGCTCCAATGAAGCACACCATAGGGAAGATTGATTATGCGTGGCTCTACTTCCTGAGGAAATATGGCAATGCGAAACAACTTAGATAATGTGAAAATACGGCAATCAGAACATTATTGTTTCACTTTTCTCCTTTCGTACATAGTGAAACGACTCCACCGGGCATGTTGAAGCCCCATATGCCTGAATCTAGTAAAAGGTTGTTTCGTGACTGCTAATATCATTTGCAGTTCATGCACAGTGATTAAAATTGCATGGAACTGACTCTTTCCTGTTAGGACTAAAATCCACGTAGTATCTAGTCTTTCTTGCTAGAGTTTGTTACAGTGTTTTGTAGCATTTAATTTAACTTCACAAGAAATTCCATACCCTAGCGATTTATATATTTCACTTAAGCCAAAAATCACATGCAATGATTTTTTTTTGGCAGGAAGAAATACTGCCAATGGTATTAGGACAGAATCTTACATTGTCCTTTTCATCTGAGAGCTCTATCAAAGACGAATTAAATAGAGAGAGTACAGCTGATGCAATTACAATAGTGGTAAATATGATATATGCAAAGCATTTTCCATCGTGACAGATATCCTGTTTGCCTACACATTGTGATGTTTATTTGTGCCCTTCAATTGAAACCAGATAAGCTATATTGTGATGTTTGCGTACATATCATTCACACTTGGAGACCGCCCTTCTGGTTTGTCGTCATTATTTGTTTCATCAAAGGTATGGATATGATAATCAATGATGGGGAAGATATTGTATATGCCACTCCCGAGCCTAAAAAATACTTTAATGTTAGTCTGACAAATATGGGTGGGTGGGTACATACCAACATGTCAATGAGACAGTCGGTGGCAAGTTCATATGTTTGAAATTCAGCAGTGGTAATACAAAGTTGTCCCATGATTAATTCGTCTGGTATACTTGGGAGTATCCTATTCCTTATGCTTGCCTTATTCATAAAAAGTTTCCACAATTATTTTTTGTAATATTTCTGCATAGTCATACAATAAGTAATGGTTAAAATCACGCTAAAATTGGCATCTAAACGCGCAGAGTATATGCATCTTTTAAAAAAACTAGAGCTGGTTTACAATTTTTTGGCATGCTCGTTTTCGTAATTTCCTGGTTATCTGGATTTTATTGTTCTTTGGGATCATAAGTACTAGGGCTGTCTTGCATTGTGTTTCATTTGACAAGATAAATTGCAGGTACTGCTTGGCTTATCTGGGGTTGTCCTGGTAATGCTTTCAGTTTTAGGATCAATGGGATTCTTTAGCGCTATTGGAGTGAAATCGACTCTAATCATAATGGAAGTAATTCCTTTTCTTGTGCTGGCCGTAAGTTTTCTGCCCCCAGAACAACAGTGGCTGACTTTCTCTTCGTCAATCCAATATTTCCTTGATTTGCTGCACTAACAAAAGAGAAAAGATAACCATTGTACATTTATGCTCTGCACGTTTGACTTGTAACATAGCTTCTTCATGTTGATTATTGAATTTTCTCTGCCAAAAATAGGTTTTTCATGAAACCACCATCATGTTTAATCCTTGTCGAAAACTTGATGTTTAGAATTATGAAGTTGATTTTAGCGCATGCTATCCCACATATGTGAACACAGTTTATATCAATTTTGCATTGTCTGCCATTGAGTTTTTTGTTTTGTTTTTAGGCAATAATATTTTATTGTTGCATTTACCATATTTTTTTTTCCTGAAAGATAGTTCGTGGTTGATTAATACTGCTACTTCATTTGATATGTACGTTCTTCAAATGATACATGTTCTTATCACTCTGCAACTATATGAAACTGACGGACATGACATGCCAGGTCGGTGTGGACAACATGTGTATCCTTGTGCATGCCGTCAAGCGCCAACCAGATGGTTTGGTACTGGAAGAACGCATAAGTAATGCATTGGTGGAAGTTGGGCCATCCATTACGTTAGCCAGTTTGGCTGAAGTTTTAGCCTTTTCTGTCAGTGCTATCAATCCAATGCCTGCCACCAGAGTATTTTCCATGTTTGCTGGTTGGTTTTCTTACATATCCTTGCTTGTATCCATAACTGTTACTTCCTTTTGGAGTTTCCAATCCACTGTCTTGTGCAGCAATGGCAGTCCTTCTGGATTTCCTTCTCCAAGTGACAGCCTTCGTAGCTCTCATAGTATATGATTTTAGGAGGGCTGAAGATGGCAGGATTGATTGCGTTCCTTGTGCAAGACTTACATCGAACACGGTTTCTGGTGATAGTAAGTGTCCAAATAAAATTTCACGAATGGTTTGCAAAATGGAAGCTAGCTATAGCAGTAGTTGGTCAGTTCGGCTATCTTTAATGATTTCCCTTTTTAATGTCTTCCAAAATTAAGATGGCGGCCACCAGGGGCTTAACTTGGTTGCACGATATATGAAGGTAAACATTTTGACTTATTTACCAGAGCAAATTTTCTTCTTAAGTTCATGTTTTACCATGTTTTAGTTTCTCAAGATATTCTGTTATGTTCGTTGATAACTTATAGTTGCGTTGGTTTCCTATAGGATGTTCATGGGCCAATTCTCGGTTACCGAGCAGTGAAGTTCATCGTGATTGCTGTATTTGTAGGATTTGCATTTGCAAGCATTGTAAGTGTTCGTATGTTTTGCATGTATAGCATCATGATTATTTCTGTTCCTTCTATTAAGTTCTACCAACAGGTTTATATCTGGTGAACATATATTACTCTGATGGAAGGGAGATCATTGACTTAGTGTTCTGTCTGCATTTCTTATACTCCCTCCGTCCAGAAATAACTGACTTAGGTTTGTCTAAACTGTCGAATTTAGGCAAACCTAAGTCAGTTATTTCTGTACGGAGGGAGTAAAATTTTCTGACCATCAATACGGATCAGCTATGCATTCGCTACAGCAGGGTAGTGTTTGTTCTTGTCTAGTTGCATGTTGAAAGTCACTTGCACTTTGTTCGACTTCGTGCGTGAGTGCGTGTGTGATTGACAAAAAAATATCTTATCATTCACTCGCACTGCTTCTTTTGTCTTAATTAGGCAATGTCAACTAGACTGCAGCCAGGATTGGAGCAGCAAATTGTTCTTCCACGGGATTCTTATTTACAGGTTTACTATCACTTGTATTTTCTATAGGGGTCTTCCTGTGTCCTTTAGGATCATGCTCACTTCAATACTTACAGGGTTACTTCAACGACCTTGAGAAATACTTGAAAGTTGGACCTCCACTGTATTTTGTTGTGAAGGACTTCAATTACAGGTAACTAGTACTAACATTATTCTGCAATTTTGTCTCTGCATGCTTTCAAGAAAAGAATGTTGAAAACACAAGTTGTTATTAGGTTGACAAACATTTACACTAGCAGCGATAGTCTCTGCTCAATTCTGGCTGTTCTGTTAGTTCAAAAAATACGCTGCGGAACAGTACGTTGTTTTGAACGGTTTGAGGAAACCATTGTTGAACACCCCTGTCTGTAATAGTTCGGAAAGCAAAAAAAGCATGGCTGAATATTCGTTGATGCCATAGTTGTGCTTTCTTGCCCTTTATGCACTACAACTTTTTTAGATGGTTCTGGGTAAGAAAAAAGTTGAAACACGAACCCAAATTCTCATGTTTCTGCATTAGCTGTTACACAGTGTTGCCTCTTGAAAGAGGCAATTTTGTTGAGCTCTTCTGAGTTGCATGCTTAACTCAAATAATTAAGCTTATTTCTGATGTGTTACAATGTTTCCAGCTCTGCATCGGAAAATACTAATCAGATATGTTCCATCAACCAGTGTAATTCAAACTCTCTTCTGAATGAGGTATAGTATTGTTTCTGTCTCTTTGCAAAGTATTTTCCCGAGTAATATTTTGTATGAAATGATTGATTCACTAGCTCAATTTTGTATAACAATACATTTCAAATGAGATCTTCCTCAGTATAAAGCTACCGGCTCCTGATGCAACTTGACTGATGTGATTTTGATAAACACGTATAGAAGTTCATCATTCGTTGATAACACTGCACTCCATTTAACATGGTGGTTGCTACCATTCGTTGATAACACTGCCCTCCATTTAACATGGTGATTGCTACCATGCAGATAGCAAGACAATCTTTATCTCCTGAGACAAGTTACATAGCAAAACCTGCCGCTTCATGGCTTGATGACTTCCTAGTATGGATGTCTCCTGAAGCATTTGGATGCTGTCGAAAATTCGTTAGTGGAAATTATTGCCCTCCAGATGATCAGGTTCAGAAGTTTTCCCTGTATATCCTTTAAAGTGTAACACATTCATGCAACCTCCTGTCAGAAACCAACCATTTTGGCCGGGAAACCAATCATTTTTTGTCTGAAGCAGTGGACATTTCCTCTTGTCAGAAAGTTTTTTTTAATATGATTACTAGCCGAGAAAATATGATCTGGTTGCATGTTTGCATTTTTGCAAAGTGACGCTTGAATTTCTTCATTGCAGCCTCCTTGCTGTCAACTTGATCAAGATTCAGGTTCATGCAGTCCAAATGGATCGTGCAATAATTGTACAACGGTATTACTATCTTTGAATTTTGATCACTAGCCCTTCATATTAATAAATTTCAGATAGCTGCATTCGGTACTCTGTGCCCTATTACATGTATTGAGTAAATATTATATTTCAGCCACACTTCACACATTAATACACACATATTGAGTGAAGTGAAATATTTCTAGTCTACTTATTATTGCTTTTGTCTCAGTGTTTCCTACATTCAGACTTGCACAATGGGCGTCCATCCACAACACAATTTAAAGAGAAGCTTCCATGGTTCCTGGATGCACTTCCATCAAGTGATTGCTCTAAAGGGGGAAAAGGAGCTTATTCTACAAGTTTGGACCTCAGTGGTCTGTACTGTACTCCAATTCTGTACCATAAATTTATCATATATTTATTGGACCTGATGCTACAGAACATGCCAAATAAATATCATATATTTATAAATGTGAATGCATTCTAGTCAATTTAAATATAATATAATTATCCATTAACATACTTGCATTTTAATCTAATGAAATTATAACATTAAGCATCCACTAAATATATGACAGCCCTGTTTCTTTGTCAGGTTATGAAAATGGCATTATACAAGCCTCAGCGTTCCGCACATACCATACTCCCCTTAATAAACAGGTGAGGGATAACATGCAGCCCATCATAATTATCATTATATTTCTTTCCAACATGGATTCAAGTAATATTAATTCCTTCTAGGCTGACTATGTTAACTCAATGAGAGCTGCTCGGGACTTCAGTTCTCAAATGTCCAAAGATTTACAGGTAATTTGCATGCAACCATTTTTTTAGATGGGGATGATATTAATTTTTTAGTGTACCTATAAAAATATACTGATTTCAAATATACAGAAGTTGGAGAACTAGCTACAGTGTGTGAGAACTAAGAGTTAAGTAAATATTATCCATATATGTTGATGGAAATATTAACTGTCCTTAGCTATTTAAAGAGACTCAAGCTTGTATAAGCTTTGTACTTTTATCGAAGGTTCATGACATAGTAACTGCTCTATATTTCATACCGATTATTCTTAGCATTCGCTTGGATGCTATGGCTTCATTATATATTCCTAACAATCTTAAATACATCTTGGTTATGCAGATGCAAATCTTCCCATATTCAGTATTCTATATATTCTTTGAGCAATATCTCAGCGTATGGAAGACAGCTATCATGAATATATGTGTTTGCCTTGGTTAGTTACTTATAACATTCACAGTTTGTTAGATTTATGTGTATATTCTTATGATATAGTTCTCATATGATCTCATTTCTATGTGTGAACATTTTGCTTGGGTGTGAGAGAAATATTATAGTGCTTCTGTCTCCTAGTATGAATGCACAGTATAGACAGCAGTGCCACAATAAAGCCTGCAGTATTAAGTTATTTTGCTTGGGTGTGAGAAATATTATAGTTAGGGGCAAGAGTTTGGAATAGGAAATGTTTGCTTGTATGGGACCCTATGTCAGAACTGTAGTTCCTTTATATAAGGGAATGGATCCATTCAATGAAGGTCTTGCAAGAAGTTCCATCTACCCCCCCCCCCCCCTAGTCTTCTCCTTTCCATGCATAGTATGTTTGTTGTACTACCCACCCTACGATCATGGCAGCTGGCGACAGTCACCATTATCCGGTGGTGCGACCACCTACCAATTAGCTACAACAATAACATATATAATCACGACAGCCATTGAAGAAAACAATCACGACAACCACAATCATCTATTTTTTCATAATGTTCCTACCTTCATTTGACACAGTTCATTGTCATGTAAACATTAACAGGTACAGTATTTATTGTTTGCTTCATAGTCACCAGCAGGTCAGCAACATCTTTCAAAAACTGAGCATTAACTTTTTCAGTTGTTCTTTAATTTGGTAGATTGATAATTCATTATCTCTATCGCTTTCAGTTTATGGGCTTCAGCAATCATTTTAATTGTTCTGGCCATGATAGTCTTGGATTTGATGGTATGTTTGACCTTCTTCTGTCCAATGTAAATAGTAGTTTTGATTATATGTATTTCCAAATTCAAAGCAATTAGCTGCTTGAAAATATGACATGTACGCCATCTGTTAAATACAAGTGGTTGTGAAGTAAAACATATAGGATTTTGGTGAAAGCAGTTATTCTAGTTAGCTATGCATCAGTTAAACTGACTCTACATAGTTGAATTGTGCCAAAGCATTATAAACATCCATAAATGTAATGACGGTTTCACGTTACCTTGGTAGCATTATTGGCATTTTTATCATGTTTGTATAGGTAAATCTATTGTTTGACGTTAAGGAATTACAGCACAATTTTAAGCGCATAACAATTATACTGATTGTTGTAGAAATCCAATTTTTAATGTTAAATATCTCTGTTGTTATTTCGTTAGGAATTGATAATATTTTCTTTCAAACTTTTGGCAGGGAGTGATGGCTGTCCTTGGAATTCAGCTCAATGCAATTTCTATTGTAAACCTTGTTATGTCAATAGGAATTGCTGTTGAATTCTGTGTTCACATCACACATGCTTTTATGGTAGGTGCATTGTACATTTGGGAAATGCCAGTTCCATATCTTCCAGTTTAGCTGAGTTCTGTGATTATTAGGAAGATTTGGCTCTAGCTGTTGCTCTGAACTCCTTTAGATAGTGTTACTATGCATTTGAAATATTGAGCAGGGAGAAGTATCACACTATTCAGGTCGCTCCTAGCCTCCTAGGAACCGCGTGTGTTGTGCATTTGTACTATAGTTAACTTGGAAATTTGTTCTTCCCTCCACTTAAAACCTATAGCTTTTACTTTCAGCGATCTACAGTGTAGTTTGAACTTCGAAGTACTAGTAGTTTAGTTTTCTGTACAGTCTAAATGACACCATAGCAACAATGTCAAACCAATTTTTCTGATACCCCAGACCATTTCTCCCATTATTGAAAAGCCATGCAAATAAATTCTGATGTGTTTCTACTCCCTCCGTTCCAAAATATAAGACAATTTAGCTTTGTGAAACGAATGTATCTAGACATCTTTTGGTGTGTAGGTTCAGAGTGAACTTACACATAAAAGGCGTCTAAATACACTCGTTTTATACAAAAGCTAAAACATCTTATATTATAGAGCGGAGGGAGTACGGCTCATTGTATATTTTCTTCATGTATATATTGGCTGTTCTTTCCATATCATGCCTAAACCCTTCATATTCACTTCCAATTTACAGATAGGCATTGGGGATAGAGAAAACCGTGCAAGACAGGCTCTATCGACGATGGGTGCTTCTGTATTCAGGTCAGCCTCATTATTGTATATGTTGGGGCTTGGGACAATGTTATGTTGATAAAAAAATAGCGAAAGCATTTTAATAAGTTGCTTGGAGCTTATCGTCGATTGTTTGAGTTTTATGTGCCTTGGTAAACACTTCCAGTTTCATTTGGGTGCATTTTGCATAAGAAAAAAATTCCAATGTTGCAAATAAACTTACTGTACTGAAGTCCAGTTTCAGTGCTTTCCCGATCTTTTCCATCTGCTTGTGGTGTCTAATTTGTATGACCTTGGTCTGACACGCTGTCTTTATTTTTCAGTGGAATCACGTTGACTAAACTTGTAGGAGTTATTGTCCTGCATTTTGCGAAATCTGAAGTTTTTGTGGTACGTACGCCTTAAACCCTGCTTCTTAGCTTTGTTCCTGTTGGTTTGTCTTGAAGCATCTTTGTTTAATCCAAATGACTGCAGGTATATTACTTCCAAATGTACCTGGCGCTCGTCCTCGTTGGCTTTCTGCATGGGCTTATCTTCCTACCGGTTAGCATTTTAACCATCTAGCATCTCTTAATCGTCTCCACAGATTCCTCTGAGGAGCTATCAGCCTAACCTATAATGGATGAATGTTTCAGGTTGTGTTGAGTCTGTGTGGCCCTCCTCAAAAGACCAAGAAACCGATTGAACAAAGTCAGACTCTGCCTTCAAACGAGCAAACTCAATAACTACATAAGCATTTCAATGTACATATTACTAGGCGTAGAAGGAGAAGTGCAGTGTACATCATCATGTCTAGAGGCGGAAGCAATCTCCATAGATGGTAGAAATAGTTTGTGCATTAGTTGAGCTAAGTCTACGGAAGTACGGAAGTGGATTGTCCTGAGGCCTGTATCGCCAGGCGCAGAAGGAAGGGTGAGAGGTCAGTGTTTGACCATTGTAGCCTTTCATTCTTTTTTTACGGTTATTATTAGTAGTCCAGTGTAGCCGATGGTTTGTATCTGTTCCACGCGAGAATTCTAGTGCCCGTGCCGTTTGGTGCCAATTGCTATTGTTTCGTCCTTTGAGTTGGCTTTCCTTTGGGCGACTGCTACGTCCCCCGAACCGAACGGTGGGAGGCTTTTCATCGTCCTGTTTTCGTGCGCGCCACGTGTCCTTAAAATCTTCCTAAATCCTGCTTTTGCTATAAAACATCTTTTTTGCTATAAATGTTTTCGCTTTTGCTTTTAAAGTAAAAAAAAAACTGCGTTCTAGAAAATAGAACAGTCCGTTGGAGACATCATCGGAGACCATGCAGTAAAAGAATTGTGCTAATGAGTTTGCTGGAGACATCGTTTGGAAAAACTCGCTGGTGACTCTCGCCGAAGACCTTGTAGCAAAAAGCACACTGTTGTAGCAAAAACTATAAGACGGTTGTACAAAACGTCCTTTTTGCTAAATGTTCCTGCTTTTGCTTTCGAAGAAAAAAAAATGGTTCATTCCAGAAAATAGAACATTCCGCTTGAGACATCGTCGGAGACCATGCAGCAAAAGAGTAGCAAAACCGACTTTGTCGGAGACATCGTTTGGAAAAACTTGCTGGTGACTCTCGCCGAAGACCTTGTAGCAAAAAGTTGACACTGTTGTAGCAAAAACCACAAGATGATTATAGCAACAAAGTTTTTCTAATGTAGCAAAAAACTGACTTAGCTGGATACATGGCTAAAGAATTTAGCAGCAAAAAACTGACTTCGCTGAATACATGGCTAAAGAATTTAGCCGGAAGATCTTGCCGGAGAACTTATAGCAAAAGCTTTACAGTATTGCAGCAAAACAAATAAACGGAGATAGAAAAAATGTATCAATGTAGCAAAATTGAAGGCCAGCCTTTGTAGCATCGGCCATCAGGACTTGCAGGAGCGGCGGCCATGGCATCCAAGCTAGTAGATGTGGCCGTTTTATGTAGTCGTGTTGGCCTGCCTCTGTAGCAAAGGAAGGCACCCGTTTGTAGCAGCGGTGACGACGGCGAGGGCTTGCAGCAGCAGGGCGAAGACGAGCTAAGGGCGACGGTCTGTGCGGACACGCGCCCCGCTGGCAGCGGCGGCCGGCGAGGACGCAGAGCAGCGCTGCTCGGGAAGGGGCACCGGCCCGCAGGCACATGGAACGAGGGGAGGCGGCGACAAGGAGCGAGGATGGAAGCGGGGCTTCGGGTCACGACGGGAGGGGCGATGCGAGCCAGGAGACGGGGCGATGCGAGCCAGGAGACGGGGCGGCGCGGTTGCGTAGGACGGCGGCGGCGCTCGCTGGACGGTGGCGGACGAAGCAGTGGAGGGAGGGAGAGACGGCGGAGGAGGGACATCCGCGCGGCGGCGGAGGAGGAGACGTGTGTGCGAAGCCTGAATCGCTCATGGACTACGTGCATGGTGGATCCGGACGATCATCGTCGGGATGATCCCCGTCATTTTCCTTTCCTTTGCCTTATAGCCTTGTGATTGTCTTACATGGAGCGCGCGGAACAAGCTTGGGTAGTTTGAGTAGGAACGAAAGGAAGAAAGCCCTTTGTGTCGAACCGGAGTACCAGAGGTTGCCAATCAGATTAAGACTTCATCTAAATCGGGGTACTAATTCATGTTATGGTTTATTATTCGAGAGCTTCTGGCATGATGACGAGCTGTGAGCATCTAACCATCCTGCGTAATGGATGTCGTGTCAGATTTGTTCAAGATACCTTGCAGCTGCCGCTCAAAGGTTCGAAGATCGTAGTTTTTTCAAACCAACCGGTCCATGCAGGTGGCAATCAGTCAAATCTGACAGGTGCGGTGCAGGAGTGTCTGCTAACCACATTAATTCGCTGACAAAGTACTGGCACAGATAATTTTGTATTATCATCCCTATATACAAACCTGCAACCAGAATCGTTTGTTAACAGCCACTCTTGGTCTCTACCTTCAGCTACGCGTCCGTCACGGGTGAGCGCGCCGTCCAATTGCTCTCCTCGAAACAATCTTTGGTCCCGTATAGCAACTACTCCGTCCATTTCAAAATATAAGATGTTTTAGGTTTATGAAAAAAATGAATCTAGATTTTTTTAGTACGTAGATTCATTCAAAGTTAAATGAACCTACGTACTAAAATAAGTCTAGATTCATTTTCTTCACAGACCTAAAACATATTATATTTTGAAACGGAGGAAGTACCTGATACGATACAATCAAGAGTTTCTAAAAAAAAGAGCAACAATTTATATAATTTAATCTGGATTAATAAATGATAAAGCATGATTATCATAATTAAACTATTCATATATACTAAGAGCAAGGACAATAGTAGTACTAACCGCTAGCTATAGTCACGTTCATGTCATCTATAATCAATCGTATAACTAACATGTACTACAATAGATAGGTACAAAAATATACTCCCCCCTCCCCGGTTGATCTTTGTTTTTGCTTCAGAAGTGCTATAGTCAGCAATCAACAAGGCATTCAGATAATACATGCTCCTCTATCTCCTGATTTTGGAATAGACTACCCTATAATCCAATATGTTGATGATACTATTATCATAATGCCCGTTGATTTTATTGATATATTAGTAATGAAAAACATTTTGGATACATATGGAGCTTCTACTAGATTGTGCATCAACTATCACAACTCTCAAATGGTTCCTATTAATGTGACAGCTGGAAAAATCCAAACCCTTGCTACTGCTTTGGGGTGTTGAAAGGGCATGAATTTTCCCATGTGTGGTTTTGGTAATCAGTGACAATCTCTATGGACTAATGTATGATTTGAGTTTCACTTATAGATCTTTTTTCCATTGGCATCATTTGGACCATGTGTTGGCTTCAAGGTTGAAAGATAAAGAATTGAGGAAGAAGAAGCAATGTCCAAGGGCTTTGGGCTTATTGGAATCTTATTGAATAAAGAAGAAGATTGGAGGTTGAATCAAGATAGATCCACACTAAAGAAGGAATGAAGAAGTGCAAGCTCAAGATGCGCCATCTTTAGAAGATCTCATGCTTAAAGCTTGTCATCCTAGGTGATCATGGATTGATGAAGACAAGTTCACGGAAGAGGTCTTCCTTGGTGTATGGGGGAGCAATTTTCAAGACTTCATCAAGCAAGAGCGATAAAGAGTAATCAAGAAAGGTGTTCCATCTTGAGAAGGACAAGATGGTCTACATCAAGCTCAAGTGGAATTCTTAAGGTGAAGGTATCATATTGATAGGTTTTATATTTTTCGGTCTCATGTTGATAGTTGGGAGACCGTGTTTAGGATAGATATCCGTACTATCAAGAGGAGCTCGCGAGTGAGTGACTCGATCGCAACTTTCGGAGAGAGCTCAAACCTTTGCATTCTTGCATCATATTTCTTGGTTGTTGTTTTATCTTGTCCATGTGAGGATCTAGGGCTTGTGGTTATATTTATAACAAGCTCTAGTTCATAAAAAATGGATTTCCCTTGCATATCCTATTGTTTTTTTGATCTTGTAGGTTTTTCGACTCCACACCAGGGGAGGTATCTCACATATATATACTTGATACTTTCTCCCTTGGTGATACCAAATATTTACACCTTTATTTGGATTCTACTTGGTTTTATCTTTCCAACAAAATTGGTTTCATCCCAATCGGAGTTTCCAAGCTCAATTTCTTGTGTTTTGGGTTTTAGGTTTTGGAGGTTTTACCAGCTCATCACTTCTAGAGAGGTCATACCTTTCTCCATTTGGTTTAATACTCCCATGTTGTACTATGATTATTTTTGCATAATCTTATAGATCTTGTTGTTCTCTTCAAAATGATCCCAAGATAATCAAAAAGGGAATCCAGAATCAAAAGTTATTGAAGTTTTTGTGCAATTCTGTCTAGCTTTTTTTGCTTCAGCGGATGTTCCGGACCAACTTCTGACCTACTTCTGGTGAAGGCTGGGTTTTGTTCAGTAACTTGTGTTTTGATTTACCGGAAGTTCCGGTGGCACGTGAAACTGACCCAAATAGGCAAATTTCGCTTGCCCTATTTAAGGGCCCCATCTTCCCTAATGTTCCCCAACTTTTGAGGCTATTTTTGCTAGCTCTTCCACTCTATCTCCTCCATTGTTGACCTTCAAAAGCTTGCCCTCTCTCCCTTCTCCCTCCCATGATTCTTGCATCTGTTTGAGTGAATTGAGAGAGGAGATCTAGATCTATAACCCTACCTAACCGAATCCCTTATTTGTGAAGGAATCCTTGGGATCTAGATCTTGGAGAGTTTTATGTTCTCCTCTTATGTTATTCCTCCCTTATTCCCGCAATAGATTTTGTAGCTTTGGTGGAATTTGGGAGTGAAGTACTTGCCCTTGCATTTGGTGCATAGGTTTGAGTTCTTCTCGGAGATTCACCGAATTCAAGCTTGTGGACTTGTTACTCTTGGGTTCTTGGAACCCTATAAGGTTGTGTGGTTGTGGTGTGATTCCCTTGGGGCCTCCAATTGAGTTGTGGAGTTTCCTCAAGATAGAGTCCTTTGTGATGATTGTTGGGAGCCTTCCATTGAGTTGTGCAAATAGCCCCTTTCTTGTACGGGTTAGGCGACTGCCCTCAAGTGTCTCATAGTGGATCATGAGTAGGCCTTTGTGGTGAGCTCACGGGAGAATAGGGTGAGCCTGTTGTGACGTCGGTGAGTTTCATGCCTTCGAATCTTAGGGTGAGTCCTTGTGTGACGTTGGGTGGGCATCGAGCCACCGCACTTAAAGGTGAGCCATTTGTGGCGTTTAGAGAGCATTGCACCTCTCCAACAGAGACATAGCTTCTTTGGAAGTGAACTTTGGGATAAAAATCAATGTTTCCGCGTCCATCGGTTTTCTCTCAACCAAGCCCTTTACTTATGCAATTTACATTTTGATATCCATCTTGCTTGAAGTATTATATCTTGCTATCACTTTGTTACTTGCCTTGCTTAGCATAGGTTGCTGGTGCACTCAATTGAACCTAGTGGTTTTAGGTTTTGTGCTCAATAAATTAAACGTTAGTTTTATTCCGCATTTATTAGAGCCTAAACCATAATTATTTTTAAACGCCTATTCACCCCCTCTAGGCGACGCCCGTTGCACTTTCAATTGGTATCAGAGCGAGGTCTCTCGCTTCTTAGGCTTCACCGCCTTAAGAGTAATGATGTATCCTAGGGGTCTAGTGCACGATCACTCTTTTACATTTGATGGCACACATTATGACGGTTCGAGAATTCGCATGCTTAGTCATTTCCGGACCATTAACCCAAATATAGAGCGAAATATTGATATGGGCTTGTCTCTTCCTAAGGATCCCCAAAATATATCTTTGGGGGAGGAGGCAAACTTTTATCTCGAAGCTCAAGCATCTAATGTGCTTGTTAATGTTGTGAGATTTTTAGTTCTTTCCTCAATCATGCCTTTTCAGAATGCTCATGATATTTGGACCAAGATTTAAGCAAAATATGATGTGTCCAAACTTATTAAGGATGATTGTGTTCCCTCCACCTCCGGCTATGATGAGTTCTCATCTTATTCCACTACACCAACATGTGATTGTCACAAGGTAACGATATGGTGAGTGGTGATAGAACTTGCAATATGGATAGTGAGCTTACCATTGACGATCCCTCATCTCTATCTCATTGCAATGTTTTATATTTGGGCATGAACACTTGTAGTACTATATGTGATTTACATCCTAGTTTTGATTGTCCTTGCATATCATATAGAAATGGATTGAATATATCTCATGATGATATGCTTGCTTTGCCTTGTTGCCATGATAAATATGCTTATATTTCCTCTAGTACTTGTGTTGCTAACCATGCATAGGAAACTGGGCCAAGGCAAGGTTGTGATTGGAGCTTCAAATGTTCCCTCATCATCATCTTCTCCCAACATTCACTTATGCATTATGGCTAAGGCTTCAAAGGTATCATCTCATTTGGATCCCAATATATCTCATGATGATGTGAATGTTGATCATGATGAAGTAGCTGATGATGTTGCTTCTTTGAAAAAGAAGGGGGAGCTAGTTCTTCGTGCTCTTCATCCAAATAAAAATGCTTGCTCTACTTTCATTGAAATATTAACCTTTGATATTGAATTTAAGCAACTTATTGATGAGCACAAGGACACAATTGACAAAATGGGTAGTCCTGAGCATGAGTATGCTAATGACATTGCAAATCTAAATGAAGATCTTGAAGAGGAACAAGCCACTAAGGAATCTCTTGAGGATACTATTGTGCTAGAGCTATCTAGAGTGAAGGAATCTCATGATAGAGATCTTGAGGTGGCAAGTGCCCTCCAAATTAAAAATGATGTGCTTCAAGTTGCTTATGCTGAACTCCTTAAGGATTTTAAGCACCTCAACAATGGATCTAGGGTCATCAAGGGTGATCTCATGAAACTGTAAGACCCCACCTTCATAAAGGTAAACGTCCCTGTGATTGTAATTCTAGTCCCTGGATCAAATGCAAGCATCCACAGTTTAAGATGAAGTACACAGAAACAAAGGTCATTATTACATCGTCATTCCAGAGATAACATAGTCTTTTACAACTCCATAGCCATAGGCTAGTACAAGAGTTTAACTTAACAACATAAAATAAAAGTCTTCATCTTCATGTGCCACAGGCAAGCATGTTGAGTGTAGACTCATAACCCTAATCCTCATCAGAGTAACCTGCAACATCACAAGTTACAGCCATAGTGGGTCAATACATTGGAATAGTATTGGCAAGTGATACCTTAGTAGAATAATAGTTTCTAGCTTCTACATGAATTTGGCTAAGTGTAGCTTAGGCTTGCTTTGCTCAAAATAGGTTTTACCTATCAGTTGAAAACACTAAGTTTTTGTTTGACAAAAACTCCCAAGGAACCACCAATAGACATTGGTGAACCTTTACCCTTGTTCAACCACAAGTTTTTAACTTAGAAATTGGGATGAGGAGATTCTTGATAGCTTCCATGTCTTGATGCTCAAATTGTCCATTGCCGGGGACACGGCTAAGTACTTAGATTCTTCCTTCTCGAGAGGTGGTGCACTTTCCCCGCAAGACTCGACATGCATCGAGACAGGACCTTTCAGAAGCCTTCCCTTAGACCAAAATGGACGCGTTCCCAAACCTGTCACCCCCTACCACCAACTGTCCATTTGGCTAAGTTATTGCAACCTATATGATCCAGGCAGAGCCCATATTGCCATGTGGCTGCACTAGAAGCTTCTTAACATATGACATCTCAAATCCCTTTGTTCCTAGGTGGCTTTCCACAAGTGTGATACACAAGGTATACCATAGATATGGGCCTTGTGTAACCACTCAACATAACCCAAACATACCATTCCACCCAGGTGATTCATTCACTTAGTTGTTTTTATTAAGCAAAAACACAAGTCAAAAGACTTAGCAAAATTTCATAGCATGAATATATTCCATCCTTGTTTGCTACTAGCTAGGATAAGCATGGCAATATAGTAAGTATCTTAACTTAGAGAAAATTCTAACAATTCTACAATTACTAGGATTTCCCAAGCATAGCATATAGATACTTAGCAAAAATTATCATGCAAGCCCTATACAAAATATCACTAATGCGTAGTCAAAATATTGCGAAAAAAATATGAAGCACCACTTTCCTTGGTAGTTGGAGGAGTAGCAACAATCCTCACAATCACAATCACCACTAGCACCAAAATCTACACATAAAATGATAGCACCAAATTCATATACCAAACAAATCAAGCAAAAATATATGAATGCATGCAAATGCCATGTGGTGATTTTTCTAAACTAAACAAGATAAGTGAAACAATACTTAACATTAAACTAAACATCTATACACCAATTAAACTTAATTTGGCCTTTAAAACATTTTCCAAATAATTTTTATACACAAAATAGGCCTACAAATGTCTCTGCATAAAGATCTATTTTAACAGAAGAAAAATACAAAACCAAGCCCACAGATGTGTAGGATTTAATTTTGTGAATCCATTGATATATTATTTGTATTTTTGGATAAACAGAACAAAAGTTATTAAATTTACAAGTTTGAATAACTAATAGATTCAAAAACAGATTTTAATTTAAAAACCCAGACACGTGGGCGTATCTGATTGGCCCGTACAGGTTTGGCTGGATCGATCAATGAGAGCCACAGGATTTAAATGAAATCGCATGGGCCAGATTGACTGATAACGATTCGTTAAGTGATCTAATCTGACGCGCTGGATCTAGATCTAACGGCCCACAACGGCTTGGCCAAGAACTGGCGGCGCGCGAGGTTCCAACGGCGGAGGCGCTACTGACGATGATGGTCCGGCGAATACATAGGTGGCTGGGGGTTGCGGTGGTGCTTACCAGACTCGCAAGAGCACGAGGAAGCTCAACGTGCTGCTGATGTGGACATGGGAGGGCTATAGTAGTGGTTAGCGCTCGTCGGAGTTGCGGGCTGCGTCGAGTTCATGCGGATGGCGATGTTGACGATGTTCTGGATCGCCCTAGCACAAGCCAAGAGCATCAGTGCATGCACAAAGGTCTGGCGAACACGATAGGGTCAGGAAGAAGGCAAGGGGCGCTCGGGTTTTACCTAGATTCCTCACCGGAGTTGAGCGGTGCTTCTGCCGTTCGCGGAGCTCATCGAAGACGACAACCTGGGTCACGAGAAAGCAAACCAGAGGCGTCAGAGGGTTCACAAGTACAAGAGGGTCACACTCGTTTGAACCAGAAGCAAAGGGGCGGTCGGAGCTCACCGTAGTCACTCGCCGGAGTTCGTCGGGCAGCGGCGGTGTGATTCAAAATATTGGCAGCCTGGTGGCGAAGCGAGTGTGCTGTGTGGGGGGAAATAACCGCGGCGGCGAGGTGGTTAAGTAGCCAGGAGGGGCGAGAGAATTACGCAGTGATTCAATGCCAATTAAGCGAGAAATCAACGCAGAGTTTCTGGAGGAAACGGCGGTGGTGATGGGGTCTGCGCGCGCGGGGTAGGGAAGAAGGTGCTGACCTGGCTTGGGCCCAGTGGCAGCAACAGGGGGGCAAGGCAGGTGCGGGTGAGAGAGTGCAGAGGGAATGGCCCGGGTGGGCTTAGTGGGCTGGTTCTAGGAATGGGCCAGAATGGCAGCGCAGGCCCTTTCTGTTTTCTTTTCTCCTTTTCTATTTCTATTTTGATTTTCAGAAACCAATTTCAAATGAATTTCAAATGAGTTTGAATTCAAACCACTTATGGATTTTTGTAAAGTGATCCATGCTCATATTTGTGTATAAAACATTGTTGTTTACTCAAAAATGCTTTGGCCCATTGAAAATAAAATAAAACCATGCCTTATATAGATATTTATAATAGGCATATAAATGGTTTTAATTTTAGATTCTTGTTTTGAAAACTTTGAGTAAGCTTTGAAATCATCTATTAAACCTTTCTGGTTTAATCAAAGTATTCTCATAATTTGAGAGTAGAAATAAAGCCATTGCCTTTCTTACCTAGAATAATAGGCAAAACAAATGGCTCCTTATTTGAAACCTTGTTTGAAAATAAACCAAATGCATACGGATGCAAGAATGATATGTAACTTTATAAACCATGATTTTTGGGATGTTACACATGTTGGAGATATGCCCAAGAGGCAATAATAAAGTGGTTATTATCATATCTTCATACTTATGATAAATTTTTACATACCATCCTATAATTGTATTAACAGGAAACATTAATACTTGTGTGATTTGTAAACATAAAAGAGTCCCTAGTAAAGCCTCTTGTTAAACTAGCTTGTTGGTTAATATATGATCATAGTTTCCTGATCATGAACATAGAGATGTTATTAACAGCAGGGTCATATCATTAGGAGAATGATGTGATGGACATACTCCTATAGTTAAGCGTAGCATAAAGATCAAGTCATTTAATATAGTTCATTTGCTATAAGCTTTTTGATACATAGTAACCTAATTCCTTCGACCATGAGATCATGTTAATCACCATCACCGGAAGGATGCTTTGATGACATCAAACACCACACCGTAACTGGGTGGCTATAAAGGTGGCATTGAGTGTTTGGAAAGTATGGGTTGAGGCACATGGATCAAGAGTGGGATTTGTCCATCCATATGACGGATAGATATACTCTGGGCCCTCTCGGTGGAATGTCATCCAATTAGCTTGCAAGCATGTGACTGGCTCACAAGGGATCACATATCACAGGAACTAGAAAATAGTACTTATCGGTAACGAGGTTGAACTAGGTATGTAGAGATACCGACGATCATAACCTCGGATAAGTAAACTATCGTGAGACAAAGGGAAATTGGTATCGTATGTAAGTGGTTCATTCGATCGCAAAGTAATCGTAGAAATATGTGGGAGCCATATGAATTTCCAGATTCCTCTATTGGTTATTGATCGGAGAAGTGTCTCGATCATGTCCGCATATTTCACGAACCGTAGGGAGACACACTTAAGGATTCGATGTTGTTGAGTGGTTATGGAATGATGAGTAAGAGACCGAATGTTGTTCGGAGTCTCGGATGAGATCCGGGATATCACGAGGAGATCCGGAATGGTCCGGAGAATAAGATTCATATAAGGAAAGTCCTGTTTCGGAGTTGGGGAATGGTTCCGGTGTTTTCATCAGGAATGTCCTAGAAGGTTCCGGAATGCCCGACACTCCGAAGGGGAAGGGTGCATGAATGTGTTATATCAAGTTGGTATGATTGCATCATGTACTAGGTGTCATCGCTGAACAAAATAAAGGGTTTAATCAAATCCTAGTTTGAAAAGTCAAACGCCAATTTGAAAAGTCAAACGGCTATTTTGGGAAGTGGAGGGGAAGTGGGAAACCGAGTTGGGGAGGAGTCCCTCCTCCACCGCCGGCCCACTTGGGATCCGAGTTGGGGAGGGATTCCCCTCCCCTTGGCCGGCGCCTCCCTCCTATAAGACAAGGGGCAGGGCTCCCCTCCTAGCACACAAGATTGCCCCTCTAAACCTAACCCTAGCCGCCGGCCTCTACCCAAGTCGCCGCCGCCCTAGGGTTTGCCCAAGCCGCCGACTTGGGGCAATCCCTTTTCCCTAGCCGCCGGCCTAGCTCCCTCTACTTGGTGCCTCTAAACCCTAGATCGCCAAGCCTCTCTCATAGTCCACCATACTCGCTCCGGCTTAAGGCGAAGCCCTGCGAGATCTCCCCTCTACTTCCGGTAGCACGCCGTCGTGCTGCCGGAATCACGAGGAGAGTACTAAAACCTCCGCTGCCTGCTGGAACAAGGGAGAGGAAGGTCTTCATCGAGTACCGAACGTTTGACCGACTACGGAAGCGCTGCCGAAACGCAGCGCCGGAAGGATCGTCTACGCGATCTTGAGATCGGAAGTGTACGACTACATCACCCACGAGAATCTGCTCTCGTTAACCGCTTTGGAATCTTTGAGGGTGAGTTTCTCTATCGACTTGTTGCTACAATCTAGTAGATAGATCTTGGCTTGTTTGTTTGTATGCGGTAGAAAATTTTTGTTTTCCATGCTACGAACCCCTACAGTGGTATCAGAGCCGTGTCTATATGTAGATCTGTTGCACGAGTAGAACACAATGGTCATTGTGGGCGTTGATGCTTTTGTTGTCGGTTGCTTCTTGTGTACTTTGCATCTTGCGGGATGGTGGGATGAAGCGGCCCGGGCTAACCTTACATGACATCGTTCATGAGACTTGCTCCACGCTTGACATGCAACTTGTATTGCATAAGTGGCTTTGCGGGTGCCTGTTTCTCCCAACATAGTTAAGATTCAATTTACAACGGGTGATTGACAATACTAGTATCAATGTTGTGGTTCTTGTTCGTAAGTTAGAACGACACTTATTGAAAGCCCCAAACCACGTAAAACATGCAAAGAAAATTAGAAGCGCCTAACTTTGTTTTGCAGGGGTGTGCTGTGATGTGATATGGCCATGATTGTGATTATATTTGATGTATGCAATGTTCCTTATTGTAAGTTGGCAACCGGCAGGAGCCATATGGTTGTCTTTAAATTCTGTTAAGACCCGCGTGTCTATTCAAAGTAGTTGTAATAGTTGAAGCTAGTGGAAGACAACCATGGAGCAGCATCATTGACCTTGATGCAATGCCGGTGATGATGGAGATCATGTTCGTGCTTGAAGATGGAGATCAGAAGCACAAAGAAGAAAGGCCATATCATATCACATATTATGAATTGCATGTGATGTTAATCCTTTTATGCATCTTGTATTGCTTAGTTCACGACGGTAGCATTATAAGACGATCCCTCAAGCACACAATTTCAAGTTTTAAAGTGTTCATCCTTAGTAAGCACTGTTGCTAAAGCTCGTTGTTTCGAAGCACCACGTGATGATCGGGTGTGTTAGATTCTGCGAGTGTATACAACGTGAGCAAGCCAGATTTGCTCATGCGGAAGCTAAGGTTTGATCTTGACGAGCCTAGCATGTACAGACATGGTCTCGGAACACGGATCACCGAAAGGTAAAGCATGAGTCATATAGTAGATATGATGAACATGTTGATTGTTCGCCATTGAAGCTACATCAACTCTTGTGATGATCGGTTTTGATGTGGTGGTTTTGGTTCGTGTGATCACTAAAACAATGTGAGGGATATTGTTTTGAGTTGGAGTTCAACGGCAATATGATTAAAAGTTGAACACTATTTATCATAAACTAGATCAAAGTGAATTTGCATAATTGTTGTAGTCATTGGCATCCGTTTACCACCTTGCGCTTAGTTTTAATTGAGATGATAGAACTATAGAATTCTGGTTAGTTACTTTACGAACTGGTATCGTATTGTTTTGAAGTGTTAATCTAAAGTTTAAAAGTCCTATTGCAAACCTTCAGTAAGTTCCGGTTACTCCATGAAGTTTAATAATTGGTATTAAAACAAGAGTGACAATTCCAAGAGTTAGTGTATGAGTATCATGTTTGTCTCCATGATTCTTGATATTCAAAGGATTGTCTTAATATCAAGGTTATCTAGGATCTGAAAGAGTTGTTTCAGAAACCATGATGTGTGGAAGATATTGTGATATCTGAAACGAAGTTTTGGTTACAACATGATAGAGTATAATATGGCAAAAGTCATGTTCTCATATTTGATGAGAATTTGCAAAAGGTTGGAGACACTAGTTGTCCTAATCCACCAAAAGGTTTTGGAGAGCAACATTATACTCGTGATTCACCGCAATAAGCTAAAGTAGCTTGATCATGAATAATTCCATGGTAAGGGTGAATATTTGATGTAGGTAAAATGTTTACTACACCAAGAGATTACTAAAGAAAGGAATTTGAAAGAACACCAAATATTTGATAATGGTGATCTACTTCAAAGTGCAAGTCCAAAGACATTGGTATTTAACTATACACGCTTTGGACTATGTGTCATGTGTATGGCTCCACTATTGATGTTGATAGATTCTTTCAAACAGAAAAGGAAATACTGAAAGAGAATCTCATAAATATATGGCAGCAAAGAAAAGACTAGAATTGTTCAGTTTAAGTATATAGATGATATACATGTTATGGCTATATTCTTTTCTTATTAAACAATGTGGTTCTTAAATATTTGATACTGAATTTGTTGGTGTGAATCGTCATACGAAACAACACAATTCATGAACTACAATGGCCTAAGTAACTAGCAAAATAATATGTGATGATGTTCATCGAGAACAAATAAAGGATTATTGTGTTGCTCGTTAAACATCAAAGCTTGCCTTCAAGATTTGTTTTATCAGGTATTATGAGAACAAAAGGGTTGTTCAAATAATTGCCGTAATCCATAAAAGATGGATGATTCACAAATCTCGTTGGAGAAATCACATCCATAAAACTAGTGCTAAAAATGTTGAAAGACAAATTGATTGAAAGATCACTTAGGAAGTGACATCGCCGTTTAAATTATACTAGAAAGAAAACATGAAGAAACTCCATGTGTATGGAATTTTGGAGTCTTTTGATTTTTGATCAAATGACGCTGGTGAAACTTTCCTAGAGATAATTAAAACTTCGTTCATAGGCCAAAAGGGAACGAATGACTAGCTTATTGGAACTTGTACATATTGTTGTACGAAGTCCATTATGTGTAGTCAAGAGCGATGGATTTCAACTTCATATGCTTTCTCCGAAAATTTGAGTGAATATATGAATATTTACTTAATAAGGATGAAGTATGAAACATTTGAAAAGTTCAAAGACTTTCAAGATGAAGTGCAAAATCATTGTAACAAGAATATAAATAGTTTATGATAAGATCATGAAGGAAGATATTTGAGTTACAAGTTTAGCATAATACCTAAGATTTAAGGAATCGTTCCGTGGATTTGCATTTCCCGAAACACCATAAGAGTATGGAGCGTTCGAGATATGTAATTAAACCTTGTTTGACATGGTAAGATCGAAGGTGTAAATCATAAAACTGCCATTATATTTTAAAGATTAAAAGCTATAGAGACTACCGTTTTTCCACTGAAAAGAGCTCCATCATAATCCGTTGAAATGACACCGTATAAAGTTATGGTTTGGGATAAAACCCAAGTTGTCCTTTCTTAAACATTGGTATGCTATGCATAAGAAAGATGTTTGCAACCAAAGTCGGATGAACATATCTTTGTATGTTATTTCGAATAACTGTTCCTCCATAACATCGGAGACAAAAATGTTTGTCGCTTAGAACATCAAAGTTTCTTTAAGAAGGAATTTTTCGTGAAAAGTTAAGTGGGAGGACAATAGAACTTTGATAAGGTTAAAAGAACCTTAGCTATATGTGCAGAGTTGCGCAGCACCGAAAAGTGTTCCGGAGGCAGCAACAATGCTCATGGCTCACGTGCCTCAAAGGTTGTGCTAACAGAGATCTAAGTTCCTATTAAAACAAGTAGGTCGGGTAAACAATCAAATACCAAGATTTGAGAGTTAAATCATTATTTGACAATAATGATCCGACTACATGCAAAGAAGCGATGATGAGCCCTGACTCCGTCAAATGGCTTGAAGCCATAAAATCCGTGATAGTTCCATACACGAGAAATCAAGTTTTGAACTTGAAGGACCCTTGAGAAAGGTGTAAGACCTTACAGTTGTATTTGGATCTATAAAAGAAATAGACATGGATGTTGCACATCTATGAAATATTCGACATGTTGGGAAAGAGTTCACAACAATGTTCAAAGGTTGACTATGACAAGATTTGATCTTTCATAGCGATATTTAGTCTAGACGGATTAATGTAGCAACTACGACATATAATTTTGTTATATGTTGAATAAACAAAACAAGTTCTTCTAATAGAATGGTTACCAAGGACGTGTGCATGACACGGTCCAAAGGGTTTTGTTAATTCAAAGGATGCTAAAAGCATATGCAAACTTCAATAGTTGAAGTAAGCATCGCGGAGTTGGAATCTTCACCATGATGAAACTTTTAAAAGAGTTTTATTTCATCGGAGACGATGAAGATGCTTGAATTTGCAAGAAATTAAGTGGGAGCGCTAAGGACATGTTTCTAATACATTATGTGGAAGACATATTGTTGATTGGAAATGATGTATCTTTTATTAACACATATTAAGAATTTCATCCCGATGAAAGACTTAGGCAAAACCCAAATATTTGGCATCAATAGACGCCAATATGGTTGTGCCAGAAGTACATAGATGAGATATTGAATGAGTTCAATATAGAAACTGCAAGAAAGGTTCTTGTCGCACTGAAAGGATTGAATGAGTTCAATATTGATGATATATTCAAGTGCATTGACACTTGGTAAGTGAAACAAAGATTCAAGTATAGATTGATACTTGATGTATGAAATCACAAAGAATATATCAATCATACTGTGATATGTACAAATCCAGATATGTCCTACACTCTAAATGTTATGAGCATATACCAGAATGATTCATAAGTTGATCATTGGACAATAGTAAGGATATTCTTATGATCTTTTGGAAGAACTAAGAGTATATTATTTGTAGAAGTGACAAATAGATGGTTAGTTCATTGTAAAAGTACTACATTGATACTAGTTTTGTCACAAAGTACAAATTAAGTTTATCTCAATCTAAACTAAGGGTGGCACAATATAATGGAAAGTAAGTTCCATAATGGATTTGGATGAGTTCCAAAGTTAATACATTGTGACAGATACTACAACAGAAGGCTAAGTATATAACTGCTATTATAGCAGCTAAAGAGGGCATTTGTGTCAAGTAGTTTGTTATCAAACTAGGTGTAGTTCACAGTGGGATAGTACTATGAAGATATATTGTACGACAATATTATAAACATGTTATAACCCCAAAGAACTAAAGGTCTCACCAAAGGACCAAATTTATACAAAGCCATCTCATTAGAGAATGAGTGATGCGTAGAGACGCAAAGACATGCAATTACACACGGACCTGGAAGTGTCAGATCCGGAGATCAAATGACCACTAGCAATCATGTACATACAACACCGGAAAGCCATAGGTGTTGAATACACAAAGGTTTGAAACTAGATTATTGACTCTAGTGCAAGTGGGAGACTGTTGGAGATATGCCCAAGAGGCAATAATAAAGTGGTTATTATCATATCTTCATACTTATGATAAATGTTTACATACCATGCTATAATTGTATTAACAGGAAACATTAATACTTGTGTGATTTGTAAACATAAAAGAGTCCCTAGTAAAGCCTCTTGTTAAACTAGCTTGTTGGTTAATATATGATCATAGTTTCCTGATCATGAACATAGAGATGTTATTAACAGCAGGGTCATATCATTAGGAGAATGATGTGATGGACATACTCCTATAGTTAAGCGTAGCATAAAGATCAAGTAATTTAATATAGTTCATTTGCTATAAGCTTTCTGATACATAGTAACCTAATTCCTTCGACCATGAGATCATGTTAATCACCATCACCGGAAGGATGCTTTGTTGACATCAAACACCACACCGTAACTGGGTGGCTATAAAGGTGGCATTGAGTGTTTGGAAAGTATGGGTTGAGGCACATGGATCAAGAGTGGGATTTGTCCATCCATATGACGGATAGATATACTCTGGGCCCTCTCGGTGGAATGTCATCCAATTAACTTGCAAGCATGTGACTGGCTCACAAGGGATCACATATCACGAGAACGAGAAAAGAGTACTTATCGGTAACGAGGTTGAACTAGGTATGCAGAGATACCGACGATCATAACCTCGGATAAGTAAACTATCGTGAGACAAAGGGAAATTGGTATCGTATGTAAGTGGTTCATTCGATCGCAAAGTAATCGTAGAAATATGTGGGAGCCATATGAATTTCCAGATTCCTCTATTGGTTATTGATCGGAGAAGTGTCTCGATCATGTCCGCATATTTCACGAACCGTAGGGAGACACACTTAAGGATTCGATGTTGTTGAGTAGTTATGGAATGATGAGTAAGAGACCGAATGTTGTTCGGAGTCTCGGATGAGATCCGGGATATCACGAGGAGATCCGGAATGGTCCGGAGAATAATAAGATTCATATAAGGAAAGTCCTGTTTCGGAGTTGGGGAATGGTTCCGGTGTTTTCATCAGGAATGTTCTAGAAGGTTCCGGAATGTCCGGCACTCCGAAGGGGAAGGGTGCATGAATGTGTTATATCAAGTTGGTATGATTGCATCATGTACTAGGTGTCATCGCTGAACAAAATAAAGGGTTTAATCAAATCCTAGTTTGAAAAGTCAAACGGCTATTTTGGGAAGTGGAGGGGAAGTGGGAAACCGAGTTGGGGAGGAGTCCCTCCTCCACCGCCGGCCCACTTGGGATCCGAGTTGGGGAGGGATTCCCTTCCCCTTGGCCGGCGCCTCCCTCCTATAAGACGAGGGGCAGGGCTCCCCTCCTAGCACACAAGATTTCCCCTCTAAACCTAACCCTAGCCGCCGGCCTCTACCCAAGTCCCCGCCGCCCTAGGGTTTGCCCAAGCCGCCGACTTGGGGCAATACCTTTGCCCTAGCCGCCGGCCTAGCTCCCTCTACTTGGTGCCTCTAAACCCTAGATCGCCAAGCCTCTCTCATAGTCCACCATACTCGCTCCGGCTTAAGGCGAAGCCCTGCGAGATCTCCCCTCTACTTCCGGTAGCACGCCGTCGTGCTGCCGGAATCACGAGGAGAGTACTACAACCTCCGCTGCCTGCTGGAACAAGGGAGAGGAAGGTCTTCATCGAGTACCGAACGTGTGACCTACTGCGGAAGCGCTGCCGGAACGCAGCGCCGGAAGGATCGTCTACGCGATCTTGAGATCGGAAGTGTACGACTACATCACCCACGAGAATCTGCTCTCGTTAACCGCTTTGGAATCTTTGAGGGTGAGTTTCTCTATCGACTCGTTGCTACAATCTAGTAGATAGATCTTGGCTTGTTTGTTTGTATGCGGTAGGAATTTTTTGTTTTCCATGCTATGAACCCCTACAACACAAACTCACCAAGTCACATGAGCAACTTAAAGCTTCATACTCTAAAGATCTTTCCAGGTTGCCCTCACCTCTTGCTTTGAATGATGATGCTTGTGCTATTAACTCTATTTCTTGTAAAGCATCTATCTTGAAGGCGAATGTTGAGATAAACACTCAAATTGTTTTTCTAACTAGCAACTATGGGAAATTAGAAGAAAGTCATGTTAAGCTCTCAAGCGTGCATGAGGATCTTTTAGTCTCCCATGGTAGGATAAAGTTAGCTCATGAGGCCACAATGTCAAAGGTAACATCTAGTGAGCCTCATGTGGACATTAGCAATACATCTACTCCAAATGTAATATTACCATGTGCTAGTCCTTGTGATTCATCATCTCATAACCATGTTATATTTTGTGATGAATTGAATCCCTTGCCTTGTTGCTCTAACAATGAAGCATCTACTTCATCTAGTATTGTTGTTGATACTAACCATGTAGAGGAAATCAAAGAACTCAAGGCTCAAGTCACTTCTTTTAAGAATAACTTAAAGAAGTGTCATTAAGGGAATATCACACTCAAGAATATCTTAAGCGTGCGAAGACTCCCAAATGACAAGAGTGGCCTTGGATTCAACTCAAACATCAAGAACAAGCCCACTAACAATAATAAACACAAGGGAAACAAGAAGAAGGGACAAGAACAAGTCAAGAATCTGGCCAATATTATTTGCTTCAAGTGTAAGAACAAGGTCATCATGTGATATCTTGCCCATTGAAGAACAAGCCTCTTAGTGAGAAGCAACAAGGGAAGCGGCCTCAATATCCACCTCAAGCTCAAGGTGGGCCAGTTCCTAAGAAGTCTCAAGCTCTTCCTTATGGTGTGGCATCTCCCAAGAAGAAAGATAGAAAGATAAGAACTTGCTACATTTGCCATGATAAGGGGAACATTTCTTCCTCATGCACCATGGGTAACTGCTCATCCAACTCGATCGTTATTGATGTTTATTATCTTCATAGGGATGACGGTGGCAATGTGTTTGCCAAAAAATTTGGTGATCAAAGTGGTGTCAAGAAAAGAACCATTTGGGAGACCAAGCCTATTGTGACTAACTTCTTAGGACCCAACTTGGTTGGGGACCAATAATCTAAAGCTTGATCAATAGGTGTTAGTGGAGGGGCATTGGAGGTTTGGCGGCATTATGAAGATTTGAGGGATCTTCATCAATTATTTTTTTCAAGCCAAGCCATTTGGATCATCATGCTTCTATCATATATTCGATGTTCCTCCTTGCGGTAACATGTCTTAACTCATTTATATTGAAAGTTACTTGCTCCCTTGTGCATGTGTGGTTTTGTACCTTGCTTGTGTTTATATATGTTGTGCTTCCCACTTACTTTTATTGAGATATTAAGTATATTTGTATATCTTGGTTGGCACACCATGTATTTGTGTTTCTTTGTTTGGAGCCTTTATTCAATCTATCTGGTATCTTATTTGGCTCTTGTGAGAGTTTAATGTACTATTCCAGTTTGGGGTAGTGTTAGGCATTCATAATCCTAAAATGTGTGTACATGAGTAATACCACTTAGCATTGATATTGCAAGATTGTCTAGATTCTACGTGGTATGTCTTTCTCATGAGAAATTCAGTTTCATAATGTCCATTAATCATCTCTAGTATGATATTTTTTCTTCTTGTTAAGATTTCTTGATTTATCACATTATGGGGGAGTCATGTGATTTGTGCACATTACAAACCTAGAAAATACGAAAATTTGAGGTAGTGCCACTTAGAATTGATATTGAGAATTATCTAGATCCTATGTGGCACATTAGCTCATACAACTTCCAATTTGTTTGGATGTTTTTATTACTCATCTTTTGGGTCTTGTGTGTGAGTGTTCCTTGGTATGTGTTTCCTCATATTTGGATCTATATATCCTCATGGAAATAATTTGCTTTAATTTACTCCAATAATTAATTAATGTGTGACTATTTGGAGCTATCATGAACCTCTAGCTAAGCATCGAGCTTAATTCTTATATTTTTCATATGCTTCCTTTTGTGAATATGATTGTGATATCTTTGCAAACTACCTTGGGAAAAAATTCCCTATATTTCTTGTCATTGGACAATTGGTACTCCATATATGGTAGAATTTATTGATCATATTCACTTTGGGATTGTTTATATTTGCCTTATCTTTGGACTAGAAAATAATTTTCTTTTGATCCCATGTTTTCCTTGCCTCTTGTGGATCATTTTATTTTATTGGTATCCTCTTGTGTTTTATTTAATGTAGATAGTAGTGATGATCTCATTTGTGTGCATTTTGCATTCAAAAGCAAAATTCTACATAATGCATTACTTATGGGGGAGCTCTCCTATATGATGGCAACAATCCTAACACTTTTCGTTGTGAATCCAAGTGTAGAGTGTTGTAGCAAGCTTATTTTCCCTACAAGGGTGACTCGAGGGTTTATATCTAACTCTCAAGGAATTGGTTATGGAAGTGTATTTGTCTTCTTCTCTTCAAGCAACTTGTAAAGCAAATAATTTGTCTTGTGTCCAGAACTCCACCAAGTGGTTGTCAAGCACAAGGTTTTGTATTTGTAATATGAAATAAAATATAAATAAAGTAAAGTAATGCAAACTAGATGATATGGAATATAGTAGAGTTGTTTGGGTTTTTTTTGAGTGATTGCAAGTAGGGAAAGCATTTTTGTATTTTTGAAATAATAAATTTCAGAAAATATAAAAGGTAGTAGATGCAATGGAAAGGTGTTTCTTATGATAAAAATCAGACCGGGATTCATGAGTTCACTAGTCTACTCTTTTTTTAAGTTGTAGTGATCACAAAATAATTCATCAATGATGAATATTCATGGAACTTGTATATGTGTTTGATAAGAAATCAATATGGGCATCAAGTTCTAACATAGAGATGAAATACATCTCTCTTATACTCCTCAAGAAAGGGAAACTCTATGTAATCTTGAATTAAGAACAAATCAGAGTATAGCTTTAAGTAATATAACATGATGTTTGAAATACAAATATGCTACCTTGATCTAACAAGATTACCACACTATCACATGATAACTATAGCACATGATTTCACTTTATCCCTAGTGAGGCAGCAAAAGAAAGGTAAAAACCAAAGTAGATCTTGAATATTGTTTGTCACAACAATCACTACCACCATGCTACTCCATCTAATACACACTTCTCTTCATACAAGTTCTTGCATACAAGTTGGATCAAAATAAGCAATTAAGAACGGGGTACATGATATGCATCTATCAATACATCTTACACAAAATAGATTACAATCTCAAATATCAAATCATAGAACAAAGATCCACCACATATGAATTACATATATGACCATAATCATATTGGGCAGCTCATATGGTACTAGATCTATGAAGAACAAGAGAGAAATAGATCAAGATACTGCCACAAACCAATAGCACGGAGGTGTACTACTCCCTCTTCATCATGGTGATGATGCCGGAGATGTTGGAGAGGGTGGAGATCTCCCTGGAGGTGGGTCCGGTGGAGTTTCCCCCTCCAATCTTTGCCGGATCTGATTTTGTTTGGTGGTGTTTTTATTTATGGTGTGCTTCTTGTTGAATACTCCCCTAGGGATCCTTATATAGGGATTTTTAGGTCAAGAGAACGAAAAAATCAATGCAATCAGACGGCCGAAGAGGGAAAGAGCATGGGTGGCACGCCCACCTAGGCTAGGCACGAAACACGGGCTATTTTGGGCCTCCTGGCCCTCCAGGTGAGGTTCTTGTGCTCTATATGCTTCTCGTGGATAAATATTGGCATTCCCAAAAGTTCAGGTCCATTTGACTTCGTATAGGTCCCGAAACATCAAAAACATTGAAAACAGGGTTTTTCTGCCCTGCCGGGTTATTGCGAAAATAAAGGAGATCATTGGTAAATCCCCAAAAATCAACGTAAAATATGTATACAACATTATATATGATGCAAATATGTGGGAAAACATGTTAACAAACTACAAAGTCCATGTATTAATTTTACATGCATCAACATCCCCAAGCTTAACCTATGCTCGTCCTTGAGCATGAAGGTGATAAAAACTAAACATGGACTTTGGAGTTTGTTACCTTTGCTTCCTTCATTATCATTTAAAGTTCATAGGCTCAATTTCTTTCAATGAAACATAATATGCAAGTTGTACTATCAAGTTGTATCATCAAGTTTTTATTTGAAAAACCAAAAAAATTAATTAGTATTTTAATTCTTGCTTTATCATCATTAGTACTTGTTTAAGAAAATCCAAAAACATAGGAAGTATGGCTGAAAAGAAGCTTGGGGAGTTTGCAAATCCTAACAATGATTATTTGCCTACTCCTATTACTCAGCCAACAATTGCTGCTAAAGATTATGAAATTAAGCCCCACTATTTAAGTTTGGTTCAACAGAATCAATTTGGAGGCTCTGCTGTAGAAGATGCAGGTATGCACTTAAATACTTTCACTGAAATATGTGATATGATGCCCATTAAAGACGTTGACCTCGATAAAGTCAAATTGCGCTTATTTCCTTTCTCTCAGAGGAAGAGCAAAAGAATGATTGTTATCTTTGCCTAGAAATACTATTGCATCATGGGTGAAATGTACTTCTTTATTTATGACAAAATTCTTTCCACCTGCAAAGAGTATGCAACTCAGATCTAATATTACTGGTTTTAGACAGGAAGAGCGTGATCCACTAGCGCTTGCATGGGAGAGAATGAAAGAATGCATGAGAAACTATCCTAGCCATGGGATGGAAGATTGGTTAATTATCCATTTATTTTATAATGCTCTTAGCCCTGTTTCTAAGTCTATGCTAGATACTGTAGCCGGAGGAACATTTATGGGTAAGCAAATTACCGAAGCAAAGCAGCTGCTAGACAATATGCAAGACAACCATGCCCAATGGCATGTGGAAATATCAAACATGAAGAAGGTGAACTCCGTCACACCTCAAGAGAATGAAAAACTCAATGCTAAGTTGGATGAGCTTATATTAGCCGTTAAAGGTAAGGAAACCCCGGTAAGAACTACTCCCGAATTTATCCATCCTATGGACAATCTGGACTCTCTTTCTGCCCCTTTTTCTCATAGTGAGATTGATGTCGTGGTGGCTGACCTTCCAACAGAAAAAGCTCCTGGCCCTGATGGCTTTACCGGTCTCTTTATTAAAGTCTGCTGGCCTATCATCAAGTATGATTTTTATAGTTTGTGTACTGAGTTCTAGGAAGGATCTGTTAATCTGCAAAGCATCAACGATGCTTTTACTACGCTAGTTCCTAAAGTTAACTCTCCAGAAGGTCCAAATGACTACAGGCCAATTTCTCTATTGAATATCAGTTTAAAGATTCTTACAAAGCTATTGGAAAATCGCTTACAACAAAGAATCCTTCAACTAGTTCATGTGAATCAGTATGGCTTTTTGAAGACTAGAACGATCCAGGATTGTGTGGCTTGGGCATATGAATACATCCATCAGTGCAAGCAAACAAAGAAAGATGTGGTAATACCAGGCCATTTTCTCATCTAGCTTCTCTTCGGTGTTATTAAATGGAGTTCCAGGGGAAAAAAATTCCTTGTCGACGAGGAGTGCGACAAGGAGACCCCTTTTCTCCTACCTTATTTGTGGCAGGTGCTGATCTACTTCAATCCATGATCAACAAGCTGGTAGAAATAGGAGTGTTGATCCCTCCCCTACCGATCCCTAGAGCTGACTTCCCGGTCGTTCAATATGCCGATGACACACTTCTCATACTCCAAGCATGCCCTCTTCAACTCTTGGCTCTTAAAGATCTCTTACAGTCTTTTGCTGCTGCTACTGGACTGAGACTTAATTACTCAAAATCCTGCCTTATGCCGATCAACGTCGATAATAATCAGCTTCAGCTCTTGGCGAACACATTCGGCTGTAAGGTTGGCACACTTCCTTTTGCTTATCTGGGTCTACCTCTGGGAACTACTAGACCGACTGTTCAAGATCTAACCCCCATAGTAGACCAAATTGAAAGAAGACTTAATGCCAGTGCTCGTTTCTTGGACTATGGCGGAAGATTGCAGGTGAACTCAATTTTGTCCTCGTTACCCAACCACTATCTGTCATCGCTTAAGATCCATAAAAAATTCTTAATATAGTTGATCGTTCCCGAAGACATTGCTTATGGGCCAAGGAGGAAGGTTTTTCTTCCATTCATTCTTTGGCAGCTTGGTCTTTGGTCTGCAGACCAAAGCAGAAAGGAGGTTTAGGGATTATTAATTTCGAGATTCAGAATCAAGCCCTACTCCTCAAGCAACTCCACAAATTTTATTGCAAGGCCGAGATCCCTTGGGTTAAACTAGTTTGGTCTTTATATTCTTCTGATACTGTCCCTCATGTGCAGTCCAAGCGTGGATCCTTTTGGTGGCGTGATGTGTTCATTCTAGTCGATACCTATCACAGCATCACCTCGTCCAAAATATCTGACGGCCGGTCTACTCTTTTTTGGAAAGATTATTGGCATCCTAATCATCTTTTGTGTGATAGGTTCCCTTGGCTTTTCTCCTATGCTCTTAATGAAGATATATCAGTGGCTAGTTTCTCTAGCACCGCTGGCTCAGAGCGGTTATTTGCATTGCCTCTTTTCAGTCCAGGCATTTGATGAGCTCACAGAGGTCCAAGATATTATCCAGAATGTGACTCTGATTCCCACCTCTCCGGATGTTAGACTTTTTTCTTGGGGTAATGCTCAGTATACTTCTGCAAAGTTCTATAAATTTATTTTCGGTGCCTTCCCGGAAGACAAAGCTATGAAATGCATCTGGAAGTCCAAATGCCTCCCTAAATTGAGAGTTTTTGCTTGGTTATTAATGATGGACAGTTTAAACACTAAGGATCTTATGCAAAGGAAAAAACTGGCAAATCGAAGGTGGACCTTCTTGTGTGCTTTGTGATTTACAAGAAACTGAGACAAGAGATCACTTGTTTTTCAGCTGCCCCTATGCTAAATCTTGTTGGGAGAAACTACATATTCATTGGGATGTATCTCTCCCCATCTCTAACAGAGTGCTACGGGCACGTGATCAGTTCAGAGGACCCTGCTTCATGGAAGTTTTAATTAATGCATCTTGGAACCTTTGGAAAGACAGGAACGACTTGATTTTCAATGCTACAACTCCTTCTATAGCTCGATGGGGTGTCAGGTTTAAAAATGACCTACACCTGCATACTTACAGAGTTAAATCCAGCCTAGTGCAACCTCTTTTGGACTATGTTTTGTCATGCTTCGACTAGCACACTTTTTGCTTAATCTTTTCTTCCCCTTTTATCCCCCTTGATGTAACTCTCCTTGTACTCTCTTTCTATATATATTATTTAATGAAAAAAATACCTTAGGGGCTTCCCCTACGGTTTCACAGTCGAAAAAAAAGAACTACTCCCGAACCAACTATTGAAGAAGTAGACTTCATAGCTCGTAATGATCATAACCCTGCTTGGAAGAAGAATTATAATACAAACTATCAAAAACATTATTCTAGTCTTGTAGGTAGCTCTAATAATATGGCATCAATCAATACTAGTCTCCAAGAAACTCTTAAAGCTTTTATGGACTCGCAAAATGAGCAAAACAATATTCTAGTCAAAATTACAGAGAATCATGATGCTATGCTTGGTAAATTATCTAACCAAGATGTTAGTTTGAGAAATAATTTGCAGACCCTCCAAGAAAGAACAAGGATCATTGAGGCACAACTAGGTAAGATAACCGATAGTCAAACTCTCGTTCCAGCAAAATTTGCAGGTAAAGCTGAGCCAAATCCAGTTGGAGACCTCAAGATGATAAGAATCCAAAGGGAGGAGCCCGAAGAACTTGATTATAGCAATGCTCCTTCACCAAACTACACACTTGAAGATCTTATAAAAAGGATCAATGTCAAGATTCTGGTAAGTGAAGGAAATGAGGAAGCCATGTATCAACACTTCGTTAATCAGGTAGCAATAAAGGTACGTGAGCTTGAAGAAGAATACAAGAAAATTGCTGAAAAATTGTCTGTTAAGCTAGATGATATATTTGAGCCTACCATTAAGATTAAAATTGGGACTAATGAAATAGCTTCACTATGTGATATAGGTGCAAGTGTTTCAACAATTCCAAAGAGTCTTTTTAACAAGTTAAATCTTGGCTCTTTTGAAATCATCGAACTAAAATTACATCTAGCAGATTCTACTTATAAATAAGCAGTAGGCATTAAAGAAAATACTTTAGTTTGCATTAAAGGCTATCATGTTCTTATTGATTTTGTTATTGTTGACATGCTTGAAGATGCTACGGCCCCTATCATATTAGGCTATCCTTTTTTAAGAACTATTAAGGCTTTAATTAATTTGCATGAAGGGAACGTGAAGCTTCAATTGCCTTTGCGGGATCCTTTTGTTATTCATTTCCCCAGGAAAAAGAAAACCTAGCAAGATGATAAGGAGGCCATCACTTTAAAGGCCAATTACTTCGGAGTGGGTGTTCCACTCATATGGCCTAAGTGAGCAATATCAAGGTCAAGCTATTGACCATAAAAGAGCGCTGCATGGGAGGCAACCCATGAGGAATTAAGGTTTGACTTAAGTTTTAAGTTTTAGTTTAAATTTTATAAAAAATAAAAGAATGATAGAAAACTCCAGTGAGAGGAAGAGATTCAGCAGTACTAAAAATTTCTGTTTTATATATGCCATAGTTGGTCGAAATTTTAGTCTCTCATTTTTCTGTCAAAATAAGGTGTTTCGCTAAGTTTCAGTCTAAAAAGTAATTCTCGAAGAAATATTTTTTTTTTGATGTGTACAGAAATGTTAACGACCAACTATACGGCGGGAATAAAAATTCCCGCCATATAGTTGTTGCCGTACAGTTACATACGCTAGACAGAAACCCTAGGAAACCCTAAATCTTTGTCGTCAGACCAACTATACGGCCGGAACACCCTGTTCCCGCCGTATAGTTGCCGCCTTATAGTTGCGTCCGACCACTTAAACGCTCGGGGAGGTACCCAAAACATCAAAAACACAATCCTTTTTCTCTCTTCTACCTCCAAACTCTCTCAAAACCTCAAGGGATCTTCACCCCTGCTCGATTTCGTTCGAATTCCTTGCACACAAGTAATCTACGGTATGTTTCTCCTCCGATCCTCCAATTACTTTTTGCAAATTCATCTCTGATCTATTGTCATTATCAATCTAAGGCGAGACTTATATTTGAACTATTGCCATGATTATCTTGCCTAGATTGATATGTTGAGGAGATTCTTTAGTGTGCTATTGTAACACCCTCAGAATCGGCCCTATGCAAGTTTCAGCGATTCCCGCCAAACCCACATAGAAGCGATTCAAAGGTGCCCACCAGGCACTTTCGTGCAGGTGGAAAACGAATTAATACCATTACACAATAGTCCACGACGGAACCCACAGAACATATATATACAACAATGACTCAAAGAGTCAAGAATACAGATATACAATACAAAGATCCAAATCACCTTTAAAATGACACAACGTCCGAGTACGGACAAGAAGCGAATGGGGCTGAGAGCCCTGAAGAATAACCAATGGCGTCCATAACCCTGCCCAGGCCAAGCCGGAAGGGTAACCCTGCTAACGACGTCGATCTCACAACCTGCTAAAAAAAGGGTGCCGGCAAAGGGCAAAGGAAAAAGAGAGCGGTCAGTACTGAGGCTAGTACACGGCGAGACTAGAATTCGGCGGTCCTCGCCTACATAGGTATGGTGGAGTAAAGTGGCAGCGCAACATGCACTAAACAACCTATAGAGACTCAATACAACTGGCGGCTATCAGATAGGGATAAGTAATACCTATTCGGATCCAACCTGAAACTATCATCAAGCATACCCATCCTGGTATTTCCCCCTCGAGACCAAACGAGGAAGTCAACCGAGGTGTTACAATCGCGACAAGAAGATAACGAAGAACGAAAACGAAAAACACAGCAAGGAGACACAGATTTAACGTGGAAAACCTCTCCAACAAAGAGAGGAAAAAACCACGGGCGCCAGCCAGCGAAACTTCACTATATCGAGGAGTGTTTACAAACGCCGGGGATTTCACAGATGCAACTATCCCAACCGGCGGCTTACAAGGGGTTTATATATCGGTGGAAACCTAGGTCTTCGACGATCCGTACCGTACCGCGGGGGGCTGTCGCCCCCCGCACCCCCCACAGGCGTCCCCGTTGGGCACGGTGTGGGCCAACTTCTGACTCGTTACACTCGGCCCAAGCCTCCCGGCGACGGGCCTCGCTCCACTCGTCAGAAGTTGGCCTATACTTTGTAGAATTTGGATCAACATATAACACGAGGAACTCAAAAAGTTGGCAGTTTTATTTATTCAGTTATCGTTGCAGCAATTACTAGTCAGGTATAGATAGTCATCCTGATATAATAAGCAGTGGGCACTTTTAGTTAACCATTCCGTTGTAGTTGTAGTACTTACTAGTCAGATACATATAGCATGAGGCATCCCAAAACCCAACAGTTGTTGGTAATTTTGTTTAGCCATTCCGTTGTAGTTGCAATACTTACTAGTCAGATACAATGGTAACAGGTGACAACCCAAACCAGCAATTGTTGGCACTTTTATTTAGCCATTCCATTATAGTGAAGCTGATTACTAGTCATTATAAAGTCAAATTTATAGCACTACTTTAGTTATAGTTGTCTATGATCGAGATACTGTGCTCCAAGTCGTCCATAACCGCGGACACGGCTTTCAGAAAGTTTTACCCTGAGGGGGGCACAAATAGCAACACACGCACGATCAACCTCGGGAAAAACCAAATAAAAACCCAACGAGGCATCACGACAGAGCAATTGCAAGATTCATATAAATTTCAGGGGGCCACCCCACCAAGCTACCCGCGACGAAGTTGGCCGGCTCCGAGACGGACCCAGAGGTTTGTGCTAATGGCTGTAAACGACCGGGAACCCTAAAGTGTGACTGGGCTTGTCGATACCGCGAAAACATTCCACGTTTGTTCCTAAACAGTACAGGCACTCCACGCGCAATCGTAAATAAGCAGAAAATCATGGCATAAGTACAGGATAGTAATAAAGCCCCAAACTACTTTATGGCCCCAAGAAATAAATATGACTCAAGCTCTGGCTAGGGGGATTCATGGTCCCACATGTGGATAGTGCGAATATTCAAAGAACAGGTATCAAGTACTCGGGGTCCTACGGGACACAAGTGGACGGTTAAAAACCAAATAACATCTATTGCCCACCTATGCCTCTGCATTATTTACCTATTTTCAATTTTAGTTATTAAACAGTAATTAAATCCATGATCATATCCACCATTAAGCATACGGCAGTACTCCAACAACTGTGGTACTTGACGACACGCAACAGCACTTGAGCAAGTGACTACGACACGCAAGTCCAACTATCTACCAAACAACGGGTAATAGGATGTGTCCAAGGCAATATAAGGCTGCAAGGGATATCTCGGGTAGGAAAACTAGAGCATCACAACACAGATAGCAATAGATCAATAGGAGGAAATAAAGACTAGAAATATAAAATAGGTAGAAAGAGGGAGGATGCTCGCCTGAAAACATTGCCGAAGATTCATCCGAAGATCGGGTCGACACTCGCATCAACTCATCGGCCTAATCCGTGAAGAGGCAAGGCACTAGCAGAAACACCGGATGCACTATTTAATACTACGGCAAAAGATCGGCATGATGCATGTATGATGTATGACATGGCAATGGTGCAATGCAATTAGGCCATATTAAGCGGAACCGGGGTCCCGACAATTATTTAATAGGTTCAAGTTGTTTAGGTACCCCGCAATTTAAATGTTATCTTAACAAGGCAAAATATAGCACCGGTTCGCTACACAACTTTAAATGGACCAATATAAGACAAGATTTGTCCGCATATGGGCTCCTCATTTGATTTAGGTGAATCGTCGAAACACCCCCAAACACCCACAATATGTATGCAAGCATGACAATTTAATTATGCAACAAGATAGATGTTATATTACAAAATAAGGGTGAATAAGATAGGGGTCACACATTGGATCGACGATCTTGGGGTTCCGATGGTTCGACGGGTTTGGTCGCACCGGGATCGGCTTCGGATCGGGGCCTCAGGGTCTTGGGATTCGCTTCCGTGTGGCGATCTTGTCGCTCTGTGTAGGTGTCCTCGGCGTCGGGGTGGTCGATGTCGGACTCGGATGGCCTGGTATTACCACATCTTTCTTTGTTTGCTTGCACATCTTTCTTGTGCAACAAAGTCAAATAGCACTCTAGGCACTATGCCCTAACAGATCTTATTCGATTACATGATAGAACTCATCCAATCCCTATCATCCCCAAGCCTACAGCGGGGGATTACTCACTCATGGATGAGGGAAACATCGGTGGTTGATGCAGATGCGTTGGTGATGATGATGGCGATGATCCTCTCCAAATTTCCCATCCCGGCAGGGTGCCAGAATGGAGTTTCTGGATCCGAATCTTGGTTTCTGGTGGCAGCGGCAGAGCAGAACTCTTTCTGGAAAACTATCGACCCCCCTTGGTTTTTAGGTCAAAAGGCAACTTATAGGCGCAGAGGGAGGTCGAGGAGCTGCCTAGGGTGGCCACACCCCCTCCAGGCGCAGGGTCAGGTGGGACCGCGCCTGGGGTGGGTCTGGGCCCCCCAGGCCTCCCCTCCGTCTCTTCTTCTGGCTCCGTGGATCTTCTGGTGAAATATAATTTTTGGCATGTTTTCCGGGAATTTTCCTAATAGTTCATTTTCTGCACAAAAACAAGACACCAAGGTAATTCTGCTAAAAACAGCATCAGTCTGTGTTAGTTGTTTCCAAATCACACAAGTTTAGAGAAGGAACAATAGCAAAGTGTTCGAGGAAGTAGATACATTTTGGACATATCAATTCCCCCAAGCTTAGCTTATTGCTTGTCCTCAAGCAATTCAGTTGAAAACTGAGTGCGATAAAAGAACTTTCACGAACACTTTGCTTCATATGATGTAAATATTCTCATCATAGGAGTAGATTCTTAGACAATTCATAATAAAGAGTATGCAACTAATTCTACTCAACAGTCATTTCAAGCTATGAAGATAAACCAACTCAATAATAATAAGTAGCATGAAACATAAACATAAGCAACATTGCAATGCTCATAATAAGGTATGATAGAGTGGTATCTCGCTTGCCTTTGTTTGAAGAGCACAATATAAATGCCAAGGCACCTCAGAAGTTCACATGAAGACTAGTGATAAAGATATCAGAGGTACAAGCATCAAAGTCATGACATAGTTAACCAAGTTTTGGAACAAACACAAAAATGACAACTATGCTCTCAAGAAGGTGCTCATAGAATAAGTGGTGACTCAACAAGGTTGTGAAAACGGTTTTGTGAAGGTTTGAAAGGCTTCCCAAGGCTAGCCATGTAGATTTTGTGCATGTTATTTATCATAGATGGGATTGATACGTCGGAAACGTATCTATATTTTTTTATGTTCCATGCTTGTTTAGTATCTACTTTGCTTTGCTTTGTCTACACTTTAGGTGTTTTTATATGTTTTCTGGACTAACCCATTAACAATATGCCATAGTGCCAGTTGCCTGTTTTATTCTATTTTTGGTTCCAAAAAAGGCAGAAAATCAATATTCTCAAAATTGGACGGAACAAAAGCCAAAGTCAATATTTTACCGTGGGGAACATGGAGCCAGAGTATGATATGGATGGGAGCCACCAGGGGTCTACATATCCTGGCCACTCGACCAGGCTAGGCCCGCACCTGGGGGGTGCGGCGGCCCTAGGTGCCCCTGCCTCGCCTCTTCGCTTATAAAGAGCCCTCGATACCTAAACCCTAAGTACCCGATCAATCTTCCATGAAACAATCCGTAGCCGCCGCCACCATCTTCCCTAGATCGGGAAGGATCTGAAGTTCTTCCTGGCACCCTGCCGGAGGGGAGATCATCCTGGAGGCCTTCTTCTTCATCATGCTAGCCTCCGGTATGAAGCATGAGTAGTTCCATCTTGGACTACGGGTCGATGTAGTAGCTAGATGGTTGTATCTCCTCCTTTGTGCTACTATGTTCAGATCTTGTGAGCTCCATTCATGATCAAGATCATCTATTTGTAATCATGCATGTTGTGTTTGCAGAGATCCGATGGATATTGAGATTACTATGTCAGATTGATTAGTGGTTTTTTCTTATTGATTCTATCATGTCTGTGTTGTTTGTGATCTTGCATGCTCTCCATTTCTAGTAGCTATCTTGGCCGAGTAGATGATAGTGACTCCAAGAGGGGGTATTTATGCTCGATAGTGGGTTCATGCCTCTATTTAATCTAAGGGAAGTGACATAAATCTCTAAGGTTGTAGATTTGTTGTTGCTACTAGGGAGAAAATAACGGTCTCTTGTTCATGGAACAAGTGGATTATTTACCTTACACACTTCTCTTAAAGCAGTTATCTGTTGCTTGCAACTTAATACTGTAGGGGGTTCAGATGATAACCTGAAGGTGGATTACTAGTCATAGATGAAGTTGGATGGAAGTCTATGTATCTTGTTGTATTGCCCAATCAAATCTCATAAGATCATGAATGTCTAGTATTGCATTGTTATGCCTTGCTCAGTCCTGTCAATTGCCATGTGCAATTTGTTTACCCAGCATGCCATGTTTGTTTAACTTAAGGAGAACACCTCTATTGAACTATGGATCCCGGTCCAATCTTTACCATTGATACATCTTCCATTGTTACTATTTACCTTTCTACAAACCACCATTACCTTCCACACCATACAGTTAATCCTTTGTTTTCAGCAAACTGGTGAGATTGACAGCCTCACTGTTCGTTGGGGCAAAGACTTGAGTTTGTGTTGTGCGGGTTTCTAAGTTGCTAGAAACACCTTTGAGTCATTTCCTTCCTCCTACTGGTTCGATAACCTTGGTTTCTTACTAAGGAAAGACTTGCTGCTGTGCTCATCACACCTTCCTCTTGGGGACTCCCAACGAAGCTCTACATTGATTTGAGCCACCATCAAGATTTTCTGGCGCCGTTGCCAGGGAGGCTAAGGACGGCTTCACAAGGGGAGTCCTTCATAACCTTTTTCTTTGCTTTGTTTTTGTTTTGCTTAGTTTCTTTTGCTTGGTTTTGTTTGCCTCTTTTTATCAAAAATCACAAAAAAATTAGTTTGGTTTGGTTTGCTTTCTCTTATCAAAAAACACAAAAAAATTAGTCCCTGCTCTAGTTGTTGCTGCCGTTGGCTTGCTACAATTTTTCCAAAATGAAATCTGTTGAGAACACAAAGTTGTGTGACTTCACTAGCACAAACAACAATGATTTCCTAAGTACACCTATTGCTCCACCTGCTCCTGATGCTACCTTTTATGAAATTAAGCCTGCTTTGTTGAATCTTGTGATGAGAGAGCAATTTTCTGGTGCTAGTTCTGATGATGTTGCTGCCCACCTCAATAACTTTGTTGAACTTTGTTAGATGCAAAAATATAAGGATGTAGATGGAGATATTATTAATCTCAAGTTGTTTCCTTTCTCCTCGAGAGGAAAAGCTAAAGAATGGTTGCTTTCCTTGCCTAGAAATAGTATTGATTCTTGGATTAAGTGCAAAGATGCTTTTATTGGAAAATACTATCCTACTGCTAAGATTATATCTATGAGAAGTGAAATAATGAAATTTAAACAACTTGATAATGAACATGTTGCTCAAGCTTGGGAAAGAATGAAATCTTTGGTTAAGAATTGTGCCACTCATGGACTTACTGTTTGGATGATTATCCAGACTTTTTATGCAGGTTTAAACTTCTCCTTAAGAAACCTGTTGGATTCAGCTGCTGGAGGTACCTTTATGACCATTACCTTGGGTGCTGCAACAAAGCTCCTTGATAATATGATGGTCAACCATTCTGAATGGCACACTGAGAGAGGTCCACATAGTAAGAAGGTATATTCTGTTGAAGAAACCTCCTCTTTGAGTGATAAGGTTGATGTTATCATGGCTATGCTTGTTAATGGAAAATCTCCTATAGATCCTAATAATGTTCCCTTAGCATCTTTGGTTACTCAAGAATAGCAAGTTGATGTGAACTTCATTAGAAACAATAATTTCAACAATAATGCCTACAGGAATAATTTTGGTAGTAACAAAAATTATAGGCCTTATCTTCCTAATAATGGCAATACCTATGGAAACTCCTACTACAATACTAGGAGTGCTCCCTCTGAACTTGAAGTCATGCTCAAGGACTTTATTAGTAAACAAACCATTTTCAAAAAAACTGTGGAGGAAAAGCTTTTGAATGTTGAGAAAATATTTCCTCTTTGTCTGAAGCACAGTCCGCTTTGATTAATAAAATGGCTGCTAAACCTAAAACTTTGGAAAGTACCTTTGCTACTACTCATGCTATACAAGTTACCATTGATGAAAATGTTAGACTGTTAGCCCAACTACATGCTAAGTGGGAAAGAGAAGCTGAAATTTCTAGAAACAATAGTGTGTGCACTATCACCACCACCAATATGGATGCCACTAAACCACAGGAAGTCCCTATTCCTCCTATCATAATGCCTAAACCCAATGAGTCTACTACTAGTGATGCTAAGTTTGATTTTGATCTTGAAAGTTGCAATATTTCTGAAGTGATTATGTTCCTACAAAAGCTTGCTAGAAGTCCTGATGCTAGTGATATGAATGTGGCTTTCACCAAGCACATTACAGATGCTCTTATTAAAATTAAGGAAGAAAAGTTGAAACACAAAGCCTCTATTCCTAGGAAAGTATAAGATAGTTGGAACCCATCATTAATATGCAAGTGAATTACTTTGATCTCAAAGCTTCATGTGACCTTGGTTCTAGTGTCTCTATTATGCCTAGAAAGATTTATGAAATGCTTGATTTGCCACCTTTGGAAGATTGCTATTTGGATGTCCCACTTAATGATAATGCTAAAAAGAGACTCATGGGGAGTGTTAATGATGTTCTTATTAAGGTTAACAATGCTTATGTCCCTGTTGATTTCTATGTTTTGGATGTTGAATACAATGCTTCTTGTCCTATTACTTTGGAAAGACCTTTTCTTAGAACTGTTGGTGTCGTCATTGATATGAAAGAAGGAACCATTAAATATCAATTTCCGTTCAAGAAAGGTATTGAACACTTCCCTATGAGAAGAGATAAGTTTCTTTTTGCTCCTCCTTTGAAAGCAAGGTTTGATGTTAATGCTTCTTCATTTGAAATACTTGATTCTTGCTTTTTGTGCCTAACTTAAAGGCGTTAAAGAAAAATACTTATTGGGAGATAATCCAAAAGTTTTCTTGAGCCTTGGAAGTTATTACCTCTGTAATGACCTCTCCTTATCCTTTTTATTTGCTTTTTGTGCCAAGAATAACCTCTAATGAGAGGGAAGTAAGATTTGGGGAGTTGCTGTCCCGAACAGATTTTTATGCTCCACCGTACAAATTCGTGTAAAATCTATGTAAGTCGGATTGAGCTGATATTTTCTGAATAAACCCCCCAGTATGTTAGCTAACTTTAGTTAGTTCAACACTGTTTGATTTGATCAACATAAGGTCTTAGAAAATATCGGTTTCTACCTGCTGGTCTATTTTGACAGATTTCTGCCATTATTTGCATTTGCTTCTTATTGATTCCTTTTGGGATCTTTTTGGGAAATTGAGATTTTTGAGGGAATTGATATAGTATCTTGTGTTTTTAGTGAAAGTTTTGCTGTTCTAAAACTAAAACCAAAAGGTCTATTATCTTTTGAATACACTAATATTGCTAATGAAGATTATGTAAAGTTTTCTATGAAGGAAAATTTTCAGGTGTAAAGAAAGAACGATGTAATGAGATGAAGAATGGACAAAAGCTCAAGCTTGGGGATGCCACCCCTTGTCACCCCAAGAAATATTCAAGAGGTACAAGCGTCAAAGCTTGGGGATGCCCAAGGCATCCCCTTCTTCATCAATAAAAAGCTCATGTCTTTTTAGACACTTCGTTTTTATTGTTTCATGCACTGTTGTGTTGCTCTTGGAGCGTCTTAGTTTTTATTTTTATTTTTAGTTTGCTTGAGTAAAGTAGTTTGGACCCCTGTTCTCGTTGTGTTGTTGCAAATAAGTTGTTTGGTGTTGGAGAGGAGTAGAAAGTTCTTGCTTGAATAGTACAAAAGGAGCTTGCTTTGGCTGTGACTTAGACTTTATCATGTCATGCTAGATGTTGATTCGAACTTATGATTAGTGATTATTTCTGTAGAATGACTTGTTCCTAACAATTAGGATTGCTTAATGTGCCTTGAAGGAATTATGCGTTGTTTTAGCATAGAAAAGCATAGTATCGTGGTATTCTCCTTTGATGCTTTGTTTGAGTTGACTTGGCACATGATTACACCATGTTATGACTATGAACAAGTCACCATATCCTCTATGATAATTTAGTCCTTGGCTTTTAGTACCACTTTATGCTTTGATTAGTAATGTTTTATCGCTCTGCATGATTATGGCCATTATTGCTCTCTTAGTTGGTCGCTCCCAGTCTTTTGCTAGCCTCCACTTATATGAGTAAGCTCTACTGATGCATCCAACTCCCAAGAAACCAAGTTATTCCAAAGTGTCCACTATAAATTCATATGCATGGTGTGTTACACCATTCCAAGTATATTCTTGTTTTCATCTACCTTCCAATTAAAAAGTCTTTTTGTTATGAGAAAACTTAGTGATTAAAGCTCTCACAAACTTGATGGCACACTTTATTTTTCTTGCCCCTAATAAACTTGAACCATTGTGTCATCTATGTTGTATATGCTTGCACTTATACGTTGGAATTAGCAGAACAATGTTGTCACGGGGAACGCTTTCAACATTGCACTTGTACTTTGTACACAATTGATATCATGCTCTTTTGTTTATGGATGTAGTCGGTGTGAAATAAAAGGGAGCTTGTAAGTCCATGGAGTTATGTCTGTGTGTTAGAGAAATGCCTGGGCCGCTAGCCTAAGCCATGCCTAATCATGGTGGAAACTTGCAGCATCACCATAGTGAGAAATCTATGAAGCTTTCTTCTTATAAAAAAAGATAGACATATTGAAAAGAGGAAAGAGAGAAAAATCACCATTTTCCCATGGTAAATAAGAAGATTGCTGAGATGCTCATTTTCTGCTTGCCTTGTCATTTTGGTTATGTGATAGCTCCTGTATCATGTGTAAGGGGTACCCCGTTGGCGGTTCTCTATGATACACATGTACTCAGTATGACAAGAACTTACAGGTGACTAAAGTTGAGTAGCATGAGGTGCGGCCCTCGTATTCAAGGGACATGAGATTGCCAACTTATACTTTGTCAAGCATATACTCCATAGTTTTGTTCACTTTAACCTTAATCACTTCAAGATGCTTATGATAGGGGCAATGAGAGCTGAAGCTAACAAGTACCATAATTTTTGGAAGCTCTTTTTGAGACTTGAAATCCCTTCTTCCCTCTTTTATGAAGGGCCTTTCTTCCACCATTATATTGAGTCTCCACATTCTATCCTTAGGCACTAGTTAAGAGAGCATAGTTGCCATTCTTAGTTCTATGTGCATTGTCCCAAAACTTATTGATTGATACATATTGTTGATATTGCTTGTTCTTGAACTATTTGTATCTAGTCACTCTTATAAACTTTGAAGGTGTCATATGCATCTATTTGCTACTCCATGAGGGACAAGTTGAATGCCACTATGCTATGTTTTCTATATGTGAAACAAATAAACGTCTTTCAATGCATTGTTATTCATGATCTTTGTTTGTAACCTTTCATGTTGCATGCATAGTCACTTTGTCTTACTATTAGAACTCCATCTTTCATGCTCATGTTTAGAGTTCTTTGATCCCAGCTTCAATGCTTGCAAATGGTTTGATCTTGATTTTGATGGTGCATGTCACCTCAAAAATTATTATTTTTATCACTTACCTACTTGAGTACGAGCAGAAGTTAAGCTTGGGGATGTTTGATACGTCAGAAACGTATCTATAATTTTTTATGTTCCATGCTTGTTTAGTATCTACTTTGCTTTGCTTTGTCTACACTTTGAGGTGTTTTTATATGTTTTCTGGACTAACCTATTAACAAGATGCCACAATGCTAGTTGCCTGTTTTCTTCTGTATTTGGTTCCAGAAAAGGCAAAAAATCAACATTCTTGGAATTGGACGGGACAAAATCCAAAGTCAATATTTTACCGTGGTTAACACGGAGCCAGAGTACGATACGGAGGGGAGCCACTAGGGGGGCACACCCCTGGCCACGCGGACAGGCTAGGCCCGCGCCTGGGGGGCGTGCAGCCGTCCTAGGTGCCCCCTGTCTCGCTTCTTCGCCTATAAAGATCCCCCGATACCTAAACCCTAAGTACCCGATCAATATTCCACGAAACAGTCTGTAGCCGCCGCCACCATCGTCCCTAGATCGGGAGGGATCTGAAGTTCTTCCCGGCACCCTGCCGGAGGGGAGATCATCCCGGAGGCCTTCTTCTTCATCATGCCAGCCTCTGGTATGAAGCGTGAGTAGTTCCACCTTGGACTACGGGTCCATGCAGTAGCTAGATGGTTGTATCTCCTCCTTTGTGCTACCATGTTTATATATTGTGAGCTCCGTTCATGATCAAGATCATCTATTTGTAATCATGCATGTTGTGTTTGTGGGGATCCGGTGGATATTGAGATTACTATGCCAGGTTGATTAGTGGTTTTGTATTATTGATTCTATCATGTATGTGTTGTTTGTGATCTTGCATGCTCTCCGTTTCTAGTAGCTATCTTGGCCGAGTAGATGCTAGTGACTCCAAGAGGGGGTATTTATGCTCGATAGTGGGTTCCTTCCTCCTACTGGTTCGATAACCTTGGTTTCTTACTGAGGCAATACTTGTTGTTGTGCTCATCACACCTTCCTCTTGGGGACTCCCAACGAAGCTCTACATTGATCTGAGCCACCATGAGGGATTATGTATTAGTTTGTATGACATGATGATTGTAGTACCCTCTTTTGCCTCAATCTAAGGACTTGTTAGGTACCCAAGACCCCGAGGATTGATCCAGGTAAAGGGAGTGTGAGTAATGAGTGATCTGCAGGATAGGAACCCCAGTGACAGAAAGGGTGGTACAGTTGTATGTGAGGAATATAATTGGGATTAATAGTGACATCACGATGCATACCATTAGTTCTCTTTCTTCTATAGATGAGACTAGTAGGTTATTGCTATAAGCGGTTGCAGAGGCAATAGCATTTATGGATGCACTGCCCACATATAATTATCTTGCTCTAACAATTACATTCATACTTTATTATTATCTATTATTCCCATCATGTTTTGCAACAACTACTGGTGAAAACCTAAGACCCTAGGCCCTCTCTCTCTCCATCGTCAACAAAAACAACAACAAGATCACAAACTCTTGGTCCGGTGAAAACGAAATAGGAATTATAAAACTCTCGAAGGTCCGTTTAAGTAATCTCACTTTGCTTTCTGCTTCCTGAGGATTCGATAAACCTAGGTCTACTAGGGAAAAAGAGCTATACTACATCCGTAATCCGGATCGAAGGTACCACCCCCTGAAAGAAGGTAAGCTCCACCCGATCTGTTGGCTCCTGGAGGAGGGCAACGACTACCCAGGCAAGTCGTCGGGTGAATACACTCAATGGCTCACTCTCCCACCGCCGTACCTTCAAGAGGTATAGGTAGTTAGCGCTATGTTGCTCCCTTCTTCACCCGACCGTACCTTGTGGGGGGAGGCCTCGAAGGGAGCGACAAAGTTTCTCTTAAGTGATCCCCCTCAGGGTTTATCCCTCGGCGAGGGGTTGGCCGCAAGGGGCGGCGAGCTTGATGACGTTGTGGAATCGTCCTCTAGTTCCTCGGTTGAACCGAGGAGCCAAAAGATTGCCCACGCGCCTGGACGCAGGAGGCCAGGCATGGGAGCTGTGCTAGTGAAGTGCTGCTGGAGGCGCGCCCCCTACCTGGCGTGCCAGATGTCATGTCTTGATTTTCGACATCGGGGGTATGAGTCCCCCTTTGTTGTTCGACCAGGGGAACAACGTCCGCTGAGCTCGATCGGCGAGCTATATGAAAACAATCACAGATAGGGAGACATGAGGTTTTTTACCCAGGTTCAAGTCCGCCATGAGCAGAGCCCTACATCCTACAATGTCTACTATCTGATTGTCACTGGATTACAACCCGTTCTTTCTCCGGGAAGGAACCCTACTCTAAGCCAACTATCCTCTCCCTCCTTCACTCGACCTAGGCCTCCTTTTATATCGTAAGGGGACACCACATGGGTCGAAATACACATGTCTATGTGACCTTACCACACAACTAACCTTGTATTATAACATGGCTAGGTACCCTTCCCTTAACACCACGTGTCACTAGGAGTCTATCTGGTGTAGACTGGCGCCAAGACGCGTACCATCAGTCATGTCCTTGCTCCCGGCAATTCCTAGGGATTACCATGCTGTTGGGGGAGCTGTTGGGATCCTGCTAAAGGCCCTTCCTAAGCCCCCATGTAGTCACTGGTTCCGGGTCGCGCACCGCCCTCACGCCCCAGGATGCCCTGACCCCCGTAGATGCGACAACCTTTTCTTTGAGTGTGTTAAGCATTTCCTCTCATGCTCTTGCATCTTTGTTGTTGTTTTTCATGATGAATATATAGAGGAAACTCAACCAACGGTAATGATTGGCAACCTATCCAATGAAATTCAAGTTCATCACATGTGCATAGATTATGGAGGAGTTTGCTCTATATATTGTGGTTATACCACAACATCACATACTTGGTTGTTGCATCATATTTCTTGGTTGTTGTTTTATCTTGTCCATGTGAGTATCTAGGGATTGTGGTTATATTCATAACAAGCTCTAGTTCATCAAAAAACGGATTTCCCTTGCATATCATATTGTGTTTTTGATCTTGCGGGTTTTCTGGCTCCACATCGGGGAGGTACCTCACATATATATACTTGATACTTTCTCCCTCGGTGAGACCCATATTGACACCTTTTTTGGATTCTACTTGGTTTTATCTTCCCAACAAAATTGGTTTCATCCCAATCGGAGTTTCCAACCTCAACTTCTTGTGTTTTGGGTTTTAGAGGATATACCAGTTCATCGCTTCTAGAGAGGTCAACCTTTCTCCATTTTATTTTATCCTCCCATGTTGTACTATGATTCTTTTTTGCATAATATTATATAGCTTTTTGTTCTCTTCAAAATGATTGCAAGATCATCAAAAACGGAGCCCGGAATCAAAAGTTATTGAACTTTTCGTGCAATGTCGTCCAGCTTTTTTGCTTGAGCGGGAGTTCCGGCCTAACTTCTGACCTACTTCCGGTGAAGGCTGGTTTTTTGTTCAGTAACTTGTGTTTCGATTTTCCGGAAGTTTTGGTGGTGCGCGAAACTGACTCAAACGGGCAGATTTCTCTTGCCCTATTTAAGGAACCCCTCTTCACTAATATTTCCCCAACTTCTGAGGCCATTTTTATAGATCTTACACTCTCTATCCTCCATTGTTGAACTTCAACAGGTTTCCCTCTCTCCTTCCCCCTCCCATGATTCTTGCATCTCTTTGAGGGATTTGAGAGAGAAGATCTAGATCGATAACCCTACCTAACCAAATCCCTTCTTTGTGAATGAATCCTTGGGATATAGATCTTGAAAAGTTTTGTGTTCTCCTCTTGTGTTCTTCCTCCCTTATTCCATAGCAATAGCTTTTGTAGTTTTGGTGGTATTTGTGAGTGAAGGACTTGCCCTTGCATTTGGTGCATATGTTTGAGTTCCCTTCGAAGATTCAGCGAGTTCAAATTTGTGGCCGTGTTGCTCTTGGGTTCTTGGAACCCTAGAAGGTTGTCTAGTTGTGGTGTGATATCCTTGGGGCCTCGAATTGAGTTGTGGAGTTTCCTAAAGCTACATGCCTTTGGGGTGATTGTTGGACGCCTCCAATTGTGTTGTGGAGATAGCCCGTTTCTTGTATGGGTTCGGCGACCGCCCTCAAGTATCCCATAGTGGATCGTGAGTACGCCTTTGTGGTGATCTCACAGGATAATAGGGTGAGCCTATTGTGGCATCGGTGAGTTTCGTTCCTTTGCATCTTGGGGTGAGGCCTTGTGTGGCGTTGGGTGAGCATCGAGCCAACACACCTCAAGGTGAGCCATTTGTGGCGTTCGGAGAGCATTGCACCATTGCACCTCTCCAATAGATATGTATCTTCTAAAGAAGTGAACTTCAAGATAAAAATCAACATCTTTGCGTCCATCAGTTATCTCTCAGTCGAGCCTCTTACTTACGCAATTTACATTATGATAACCATCGTTCTTGAAATATTATATCTTGCTATCACCTTGTTGCTTGCCTTTCTTAGCATAGGTTGTTGGTGCACTCAGTTGAACCTAGTAGTTTTAGGTTTTGTGCTCAGTAAATTAAACGTTAGTTTTAGTCCGCATTTATTAGAGTCAAAATCGTAATTATTTTTAAACGCCTATTCATCCCCCTCTAGGCGATGTTCGTTGCTCTTTCAGGTGTGTTATAGGTAAATTACCTCATGCCTTTGGTTGATAGGATTGAGAGGAGTCTCACTGCTATGATTTCATACACTGGAAGGGTTACTGTCATTAATTATGTCTTGACATCCATAGCCATTTTTCCAATATGTACACTGAAAATCCATCCAAAAATAATTGAACATATAGAAAAGATAAGGAGATATTGTGTCTCTGGAATAAGAAAACAGAGGATGGAGAAAAGGGAAACTCTTTAATTGCTTGGGACAAAGTGCAGACCAAAACAAAAAGGAGGGGTTGGTGTTCTCAATCTGAAACTATAAAATGAAGCCCTGCTTCTAAATTATCTACACAATTCTATAATAAGATGGACACACCTTGGATGCACCTCCTATGGAATACCTACTATGTGAATAAGGTACCACATACATTGCCCCCTTGTGCCTCTTTCTAGTGGAAAGATGTATTCAACTTATCACCTATCTATAGAGTAATAACTACTTGCTCTATTAGAAAGGGTCATACCATTTTATTATGGAAAGATCTTTGGGTTGATAACACTCCAGAAGTTAAATTTACCAAAGAATTTTCCTTCGTTGCTAATGAAGATGTGGTAGCTAAATACTTCCTGATGGCCAACAACCTCTCACATAATTTTGTTTATGTTTGTTGCTGCAAGCTTTGTTGGAAGTTAGACAAATGCAGATCAGTTTGAATTCAGTATCTCTTTCTAATGAGGACAAAGACATTTGGATCTGCAATTGGGAAAATAAATATTATTCTGCGAGTTGATATTACAAATTCTGCTTCAGAGACATAATTGCACATCAGGCTTTCTCCTGGATTTGGAAATCCAAGTGTGTCTCTAAAATGAATATTTTTGTTGGTTACTGTTTGCTGACAGACTGAATACTAAAATATGATGAAAATGAGACACTAAAAAATTGTTGGAGATAATTACAACCGCCTAAGCTGTAATCAAAACACATAGGAAACTTTGCAGCATTTGTTCTTTGAGTGCCCATTTAGCATAAGCTGTTGGGATGCTATTGGCATGACCTGGCAGAATAATGATAACTGGATTGATGAGATAACCATAGCTAACAAAGATTGGTCAAAACCCATGTTTATGGAAATTTTTAATGTATCGGCCTGGTGCTTATGGAAGTAAAGGAATAACTTATGCTTTAATGGAACATCGCCAGACTTACTCTCCTGGAAGACTATATTCAAGACTGACTTTGGCCTGCTAGTCCATAGGACTAATGAGAAAGCACACACTTTCATCAATAGCTTTATAGAATCTCTGTAATTTTTTATTTCCTAGGGGAAGTACTTCCTATAAATATGTAACTCTTTGTACTATAAACCCTTCCCCTTTCTTTGGTTTTTTTATTAATCTAGAGACAGACAGTAGTGCCATTCCTACTATCATAAGTTTTTCAAAAATCCCATATTAAGTGATTCATTGCAAATCTGACTTTCACATTTTTCTTTCCAAAATGACGACCGGGGTTAACAAGGAAAGTAATGATGTGGCATCGACATGTCATCATCTAGTGATTTTTTAAACATTTTAAAAAATGAAAAACTTTTGGTAATTGAAACAATGTAAAATACTCTATAAAGTAAGTATATAGGAAAGTTTGAAACTATATTGTTTCAATTGCTAGAATTTTTTATATTATTTGAGAAATTTGAAGAAACACATTGGATAATGACAGGTGGATGCCACATCCTCATGTCGTGGGGCCCGATAATCAGTTTTTCATATAATCAACTTGATTTGAGATTTGAACATGTGTGCAACCTATTGCACCAATAGTAGGTGGTATGTGCAAACAACACATAAATTTGTTGTTTTACGCAATGACAACAACAATAAATGGTGGTTCCCGCAATTTCCTCATGCATGCATTAATACTTGTGTCGATGATGAAAATCATTGGGTAGTAAGGGGGTGTACTGAGTTGGGCGGAAATTCCATTCAGATGACACCTTTAATTAGGAATCATGACATGTCCCATCCTGCCCTGCATGCTGGTCTCCTTCCTCTCCCGTCTTGGTATGACCCTAGTTCGATACACCCCTGTCTAGGGGATGACTGACTTGATGGATAGGCTAAGACATCATAGGAACCGATCTCTGTAGTCTTCCTCCCTCGAACATGTATAGGAGTCCGGGTTCCGGTGTATGCCCTAGGTGCTCGGCGTCGTCACAGGTCTCCTTGATGTGGTCTATCCGGGGATGCCTCCATTGTTGAAGATGCTAAACGAGGATGTTGGCCCTGACGTTACTGAAGGAGTCGGTTGGTGACGAGGGGTAATCTCGGCAATGCCCTTTGTTATGGACATGTGATTTTGGGGAAAAGGACGCGCTAGTGATTTCGTCAGCTTATCAGACAAACAAAGGAAGTTCATGTCTGTCTGATTATTATCAATGGATGATTACAAATTCGCCGAGTCGCTAGATGCGATGAAACTATCGACGGATTGTGGTGAATCAAAAGCTACTATGTCCTCTCCATCGGCTCCTCCCAACCCTTTATATGAGAGGTTGGGTCTCAGAGTCAAGTATGGATCGATTACAAGTTGGAAATACAACTCTATGACTATGTCGGTTTAGTCTTTTGCCTTGATCCGTATGTCTGGTTCCTAGGCTTCAAATGCTCCTAGGACTCTAGATTTATCGTAGGCCTTATGGGTCGTAGCTTAGGCAAGTACCAGGTATACCAATTACGGGAACCCAATAAGGCATACCCATGTCATTTGGGCGATGATTGGAGGGAGCTAACAGAACGGGAGCCGGAGTTGTCATGGGGTTCTCTACATTGATATAGACACGGTAGGGAGGTTCCCTCCTAGAGAGGTGACTACGAAGGGTTCTAGAGGAGCCAGGCCCCTAGGGGGACGAACCATCGAAGGGGTTGGTGTAGACCAACAAAGGTCTCATGAGCCCCGATGCAACTCGAGTGATATCCTGGAAGGTGGATGGCTCCATTATGTGGAGGAGGTGCCCATCATCCAACTTTGGCGAGGTTTATGGAGGGTGGTCCGGAAATACGACGGTGGTCGACCAAGGGGGTGATGGCTTCCGTGGTGTTGGGTTCTAAGCTAGATGTCACCAAGAGGGCAGGATCCACCACTTGGAACAAATACTATCAAGGGGTCTGGGACCCGTAGGCAGGGTACCGTCACTAGGTGACAACACTCGGCGTGTTGCCTTAGGGGTAGCAAACCATATGTGGAGAGGGATGTGGCTTTCTATAGAGTTTTCTGGGAGGATTTATTAAAATATTGCCCCTAGTGGGTGATTCCCCATCTATGGTGGGTGGGATGCTTTGGTGCACCCACTTTATGCTACTTTTACTATTAGGTACCTCCTACTTTACACACATGACACCCTTGCTAGACATTACACGGGTGCCACAGACCTTATTTCTACCATATATCCCCTTTTAGGACTTGGATCATCACACCGTATTCTCTAGAATACTTTGAGCTTCGTGTACTCTTTCAGGGGTAGTATTGCGCGCATGGGATGGCGTCACTTGACCGATCTTGGGGTAACCATTGGGAGCTGCTAGGGGGCGCATCATGGTTAGTACGCTGATGACTTGTGTGCAGCAGAGCGGCAAGCCGACAAGACGGTCGAGGCGTGCGGTCTCCGCATGTGCTTGCTCTTCATGGGTGTCACTGGGAGCTGCACGACCATTGGTGGGCATGGGAGGGACTTGGTGATGGTGCACAGTTGACGAGGTTTAATCTCGTCAATGCCCATTGTTATGGACTTGGGTTTTGGAGAAGATGGGGATGCTGGAGATCGTGGCACGGTTAACAGACAAGCAACCAGGGGACACGAGATTTACCCAGGTTCAGGCCCTCGGAGGGAAAACCCTACTCCTGCTTGTCTGCTCTTGATTACGGCGGAACCGAAGGTTACAGGGTGCACAGATTCGATCTGGCGTGGAGGTGTGTGCGAAAGTATGAGTCGAGAGATATAGGACGTGCCCTCCTAGCCTTTATATAGACTTAGGCAGGTCCCGGGCATAGTCCTAGTTGGTTACAGGTTCTAGGGTTTTACCCCTTTGAATTTCCTATCTACGCTAGTCTTGTTCTCCAAGGATCCGAAGGCGTCATGGGCCTTGGCCACCCGAAAATCTTCATGGGCCAGCGTATATCTGCTGTGGGCCTTCCTTGGGCTGAACCAGGTATGCTGAAGTCACGTACCCGTAGGGTATAACCATGTCAGTAGCCCCCGAGTGATCAGTCGAATCGTAGATTCGGCTGAGGACTCTTTCATCTTTCGGGTGCAACTATGTATTAATAGTATATGTGTGTAGGGATTGTTGACGCGTGTGCCTGACTCACCGACGGATCAGGGTCAGTTAACTGTCTTAGGACGAAACAACACGATCTTCTTCAAGTTCGAGTCCCTCAACTCGGACCTGGAACATATGCTGGCGTAATTCGACTCAGGCCGCGGAGGACTTACAGGAGTGGAATTCCAGTTATTTTAATTGATGTACCCAACGCGTCCGTCGGGATTTTTCATCACGCCTGTTGGCACGGATTTATACTAGCAGAGCGCAGTCGTGTGCGTTGCCAGGCCATCAGATGATATCTGCAGGTCTTATCTTTGCGTCGCAGACGCAGCATCCGAACATTTGTCACCGCGGAGGTGTTTCGGGTGGCCAAGGAGATTGTCGTTCACTCAGCGCTTGTTGGGGGCAGAGATGCCAAAAAAAATTTGCGTGTTGATCCGAAAGATCACAGTCGAAGAATTCATAGGGTGCGCGACCAGAGCTCCCTATGGGAGTAGCCCCCGAGTGTCTGTTCGAGCCGTAGACTCGAGCAGAGACTTTAGTTCAAGCATTGTTCAGTTGTTAAGTCTGTAAGACTCAAAAAAATTCGGATGCTTAACTCCATCCTCCCTATGGGAGTAGCCCCCGAGTCTGTAGTGGAGTCGTAGACTCGACGTAGGACTCGAAGAAAAACGTTGTCGTTATTCATCTTCCGGGTGCGCGGCCAGCGCTGCTGATAGGAGTAGCCCCCGAGTATTTAGTCGAATCGAAGATTCGAGTGAGTACTCTTAGCTGTGGAGCCGAAGAATTGTAGTTGGTGCTAGTATAGCTTTTGATGATGTCATTGCTGACGATCGATGACCTCAAGCGTCTGCTACGCCAGAGATGACTTGACTGGACGAACGTAGGTCCCACTTGCTGACTTTGAATTGACCGGTCACGCGCGGCGTGGAGATAATTACGGCGTCTCCTCGATTTCCGCGCGTAGTGGACGGCGTGGTAACGACGGTTCGTTGTGATGCTGACACGTGTACGGTTAGATCTGCCGTTGGCGTTAGGTCTTCTGGATGGACGGCTGTTGTTCGTCGTCTTTGCTGTTATAATCATTGGGGGAAAACGTGGTTTGTTTTCACCGCACCAGTTCTTGTGTTCACTTCCTCCTTGCGCTCGAGCGATTCTTGCTTCGCGCTGGGATTTCCTTCCACATTTCCGTCGTTCTTTCTGCGTTTTCATCGCCGGCGCCGCCGTAGCGCAATGGGGAAACCAAAGAAATCTTCATCTGTGGTTGGGACCAGCGCCGCCGGAGGAAAGAAGGGCACCGCCGCTACTCGCATCACCGATGGTGGCTGGCGGCGATCAGAGACGCGGGAGAGCGATCTCCGCAAGCTTCGCGAGCGGGGCCTGATCCCGCAAGATAGGGAGGCCGTCAAACTCCCCGGCAATGAGGTAATCCCCCGTCCCCCATCTGGGTATCGGGTTATGTTTCTCGCCTTCGTTTTGCGTGGGTTTTCTTTTCCGGTCCACGACTTCCTCCGTGGACTACTCTTCTTCTATGGGATTCAGCTTCATCATCTGTCTCCCAATTCTCTTCCACATTGCGTGTTTTATCACTTTTTGCGAGTGCTGGCTTGGCATTGAGCCGCACTTTGGCCTCTTCCGGAAGCTCAATTCCGTGAAGAGGCAATCTGGTTCGGATGGTGTGTATCCCATTGGGGGTTGCATCATCTCCCTTAGTCCCAATCTTCTCTTCTTTTCTTTTTCCATGTCCGAATCTGTCCAGTACTGGCGGAGGCGATGGTTTTATATCCGCGACTCCGTAGTGCCCGGGCAAGATTTTGGCCTTGTTCCTTTTGACCCCTCCCAAATGATTGAGCGAAAAAGGTCTTGGAAAAACCAAATCTTGGATGGTGAGGTGGCGGAGATAGAGGCCCTTTACCGTCGGGTAGAGGATCTCCAGCTGATTCCGGAGAAGGAGGTGAACGGCGTGGACATCATCCGGACTTTTCTTGAGCGTCGGGTGCAGCCTCTCCAAGCGAGGGCGCACCCGATGTTTCTATATTCTGGACGCCGTGATCCGACGAGGGTTTCGGCTGAGAAAATGTCCGAGGGGGATCTTGACAGGGCCCTTCGCGCGCTGCTGAAGTTCAAAGCCGGAGAAGAAATCCCGGGGAAGTCGCTAACTCCTCCATTTTCTTCGACGTTGGCCGTACCGCAGGTGTAGATTTGTGCACGTAGTGCTTTTTATCGGCTGTGTTTTATTTCCTTTGTTTGCTAACAAAGTTCCTTCTGATTTTGCAGAGCTTCAAAGTGCCGGGCATGGTACCGCCGTTACCCGAAAGGTATCCGAATGCCCCGGATAATGAAGTGGTTGATTCCGTGTCCGAGCTACCGTCGGCGCGATCTCCGGCGGAGGATGCCGACGAGTCGAGTGAGGACCATGCGCGGAAACGGTCACGGAGCTCCAGCGAGTCTTCGGATGCCTCGACTCCTCCGACTCCCAGAAACCCTCTGGGCCTTGAGCGTCGTAGTGGCGGTCATGGAGGTTCTACTTCTCCCATTCCTGCCATTCCTGTGCGGGCTGTAGCGCCGCACCCGCCAGCGAAGCGGAAGAAGGAAGAGAAAAAGGAGGAGAATAAGAAAGAAAAGAAGGAGGAGAAGAGAGCCCGAAGGACTCCTCCTGTCTTTGACCTGAGCTCACTGGGCTCGTAAGTTTCTTGCTGTACTATTATCCTTTTTCCTTCATGATTGTTGTGCTTGTGCTGATTGGTTCGTGTGCAGGCATTCCTCCCATGATTCCTCCAGTGGCGGTGCGCGGGAGATGATGGGGGAGTCGAAAATTGCGTCTCCTCCTCCTCAGACGGTGGTGACTTCGGGTGGCGCGGCTCCGGATCCTCCGTTGCAGGAGGTGCAGGTGGTTGCGCCTCAGAATTTCGCAGGCGGTCCTTCGGAGTCGCCATCAGAGCATGTAAGTTTTTCTGCTTCATGTCACGGGGGGAGCCCCCGAGTGTCTTCGTGTGTGAATTTTGTTTTTGCTTCTTCGTGTTGGGCGTAGCCCCCAAGCCCTTTTCTTACTGCTATTTCTTTTTCTGCAGCCTTTTGTGCGGGAGGCCAAGCGGCTGGTGCAGGAGCGCCTGGCGCTGGAGGCGAACCTTCGGCAGCTTCAAGGTATCTATCTGTCTTTTAATGCCTCTCTTATTTATCCTGGTCTTGTTCTTTGACACTAGCTTGTCTTGAATGCAGAGGAGCATAACAATCCCTCCGTGAGGTTGACGCTCTCAAAAAGAGCCTTGGTCAATCGGAGCAGAAGGCCGAAGCCGCCATTGGCGTGAAAGAGCGCCTCGAGCTAGAGCTGACTAAGGCAGCCGAAGCGAAGGAGCGTCTGCAGCAGGAGGCCGCAGATCGTGAGGAGCAGCTGGCCATCGTTACGGCTGCTCGTGAAAGAGAGGTGGCGGCGAAGCTCATGGCTGCTGCCAAGGCTATTTCGGGTGAGTGCTAGTTTTGTACTTGTTCCTTTTTCTTCGGGTCTTCTTCTATGATGCTTTTCTTCATGTTTTTCTTCTTATTTTTTTTCTCAGATGCCGCAGGCATCGAGTTCGACCGCGGTGCTCTGGAGCACGGTAGTGCTCTGGATGATGCCACTGGGGCAGTCGAAGACCGCTGCAGCACCGTCGTCAACTCCCTTGCCAAGGCGAAAGAGGTCCTTGGTCGCTTCTACAAGGAGCTTGTCCCGAAGGGCGCAGCCCTTGATGATGTGGATGCTCTGGCGGAGGCTCTGTCAGCCGAAGCACCTGCGGCGTACAAGCGCAAGCAGAAGGGCATCGGCGCGTCTGTCGGGCTGGCGATGGCCTTGGCGGCTGGAGCGGAGCTGGATCTGCCCCAGATCACCTCTCGGATGCCGACGGCTGCGGATGGATCTGAGGTAGCCTTTGCTGCCTATTCTGCTCGCTGCAAGCGATATGGGCCCAAGCTCATTGATTTGCTGTCTGAGTATGCACTGCGGCAGCAGGGCGGGGCCAAAGCTAGGCAGTCTGGCTTCGAGGCGACTCAGGGTCCTGCATCGTAGGCGTAGTAGACGTAGGGTAGTTTGTAGTCTACTTTTGTTGTAAATATCTTGAAGAACACCATCCTTGTGCCACGTAGTGGCCTTATATATTTAATGAATTCCTCTGAGTTGTGCTCTATCCTTGGCTGAATGTCTGTGTTCCTTTCTTTTGCTGCTGCTCTAGGTTCCTTCGGGTGCTGATCCTGTTGACGCCCCATCCGCAATGCCGTTGCGACCATCCTTGGATGATTCCTCGCAGCTCACTTTCCTTCGGGATCGTGTGCGTAGTCTGGAGAGGGAGTTGCTCAGGTTACGCGGTCATGCCGACGTTTGGAAGTCCAAAGTGGATCGCGGTGCAGCCAGATAGGAGTACTTGATGGCGGAGCTGGTTCGGCTGTCCGAGCAGCTGCAATGTAAGTTGTTCTTTGGTTCGAGCTGTAGCTCGGTTCTTCGGATGAGCCTGCTGGCCTTACTCTTATTTTGTGCGATTGTTGCAGGTGCGAATCTTGCTTCGAGGGAAGAAAAGGAGCGTGTCGCTGTTCGGGTCAATTGCTTGACTCAACAGGACATGGAGGCCGGCGGCTTCTTCTGGATGGATCGTGATCGCGCCATAGCTCTGGCGACGGTGCAGGATTGTGTTCATCAAGTTTCGCGGGTGCTCCGCCAAGTGCAGACATCGCTTGCCTCGGTGCTGCACGTCATGTTCCCTTTGGATGCCGTACCGACAAGCCTTGCGGGTCTTCTGTTGAAGTTTTGAAGCGTAAGCAATGTCAGGGAGTTGGTGCGGCAGCAGCTTGTCGCAGGAGTGAAGGTTGCTTTGTCTCTTGTGAGGTTGCACCGGCCTGACATGGATTTGGCTGTTGTGGCCGCTGGGCCACCTCTTCGCCCTGATGGTGGCGAGTGGGACATGCGTCCGCATTACGCGGCTGTAAGGCAGTATGCCGAACAGATTGTAGATTTGTTTGAGCAGCGTGCCCAGGTTATTCTTCAACATAGGTAGTACCTGTAAAAAGAGAGAGACGTAAAATTTGTATATTTCGGCTGGGCGTGTTGTGCCCTTTGTTGTAAAGGTTTGTTTGTTTGTGAGCACGCAGTGCTTTGATTGAGTACGTGTCCTTTTCGTTTGCCTGACGTTGTCAGCTACTCAGGTGTACATGTTTGGTCCTCAGTCGATGAAATCGTGAGGTGGGGGGAGCCCCCGAGTGCGTTTATAGCATGTAGTAGAGTTGCAGAAAATAGTGAATCAAAGTTATGGGGCGAGACACTTAGCTTTATTTATATCGTAATGGAGGAGGTACATTGTTCGGCTGAATAGCCTTGGCTGAAAGCCTTATTGAAAGTAAAAGGGGGTAGGTTGCTACGGATAGAATCGTCGCAGGTGCGAGATATTCCATGGGTTGGAGTATGCGACTCCAGACTCCACGTGCTTGAGGCGATAGGCGCCACCTGGGATGACTTCGGTGATGACGTAGGGTCCTTCCCATGGTGACTCGAATTTATTCGGTCGCTTTTGCTTGAGTCGCAAGACGAGGTCTCCTTCGACGAAGGACCTTGGGCGCAGCCGGCTGCTGTGGTAGTTGCGGAGACTCTGCTGGTACACCGCTGATCGAGCTGCTGCTATATCCCGTGCTTCGTCGAGTGTGTTGACAGCGTCTTCAAGTGCAATCGTGGATTCGGCTTCGCTGTAAGCGACGACCCGCGGGGCCTGGTGGCGTACTTCGGCTGGTAGCACGGCCTCGGCGCCGTGTACCATGAAGAACGGTGTTTAGCCGGTGGAGCTGTTTGGCGTAGTCCGTAAGCTCCACAGGACGGATGGTAGCTCTTTCGTCCAGTTTCCAGCTTTTTGTTCGAGTGAGCTCATGAGGCGCTTCTTGATGCCGGCGCCGATTAGGCCATTGGCCTTTTCCACTTGCCCGTTTTTTTGCGGGTGTGCCACTAAGGCATACGTGATGTTGATCCCAAGGCCTTCGCAGAAGTCCTGGAATTCTTCGGAGATGAAGTTCGATCCGTTGTCGGTGATGATGCTGTGTGGTACGCCGAACCTGTAGACAATGGACTCGAAGAACTTGACGGCAGTTTTGCCTTTCTGGTTGGTGACCGGCATGGCCTCGATCCACTTGGTGAATTTGTCGACTGCAACTAGGAGGAAGACGTGTCCCCCTTTCGAGGATTTTGGCAGTTTGCCGATCATGTCGAGGCCCCATTGGGCGAAAGGCCAAGCTATAGGTATGGGTCTGAGCTCGGACCCAGGTGCGTGCGGTTTGTCGGCGAACCGTTGGCATCCGTTGCATTTTCGGACGATGTCCTTTGCGTCGCTCATGGCCGTTGGCCAGTAGAATCCTGCTCGTAGAGCTTTGGCTACAAGGGAGCGGCTGCCTGCATGGTGGCCGCATATGCCTTCATGGATGTCTTGGAGTATGGCCTTGCCGTCGTCGATGGTGACGCATCGTTGAAGTACACCCGTGATGCTGCGCTTGTACAGCTCGCCGTTGATGATGGTGAAGGCTTTTGACCGGCGAGATATGCATCGGGCGTCTGTTGGGCTGTCAGGCAATTCTCCGGTTATCAAAGAACTGGAGGTATGGTCGCGTCCAAGCTTCTTCGACTGCCATGACCTGCATTAGGTTGACCATGGCTACCTCTGTGTCCAGTTTTTCGTGTCCTTCGGGTAGCGTAGCTCCCGAGTGTTCTGCTTCTTCGGGTGATCCCTTGGGGAACTTTCGCTTGATGGATGGTACGCAGATCTGTTCGAGGAACACTCCTGGTGGCACTTTTGCGCAAGTGGAGCCGATGTTGGCGAGTCTATCGGCTTCCTCGTTGCTCTCCCTTCCAATGTGCCGAAGTTCGCAGCCGTCAAATTCGCCTTCGAGTGCGTTGTAGAGCGCGCGGTATGCGATCATGTTTTCGGCGTGTGCGTCGCACTCATTCATCGTCTGCTGGACGACGAGGTTGGAGTCACCGTAGATGACCAGGCGCGTTGCGCCGCATATCTTTGCCATCCTCATGCCATGGATGAGGGCTTCGTATTCGGCCTCGTTGTTGGAGGCTCTGAATTTCATCCGAAGGACGTACTTCATCTTGTCTCCTTGCGGGGAGGTCAGTATGACCCCTGCCCCTGCTCCGGCTTCGCTCTTGGAGCCGTCGAAGTGCATTGTCCATGAATGCGACATGTCTGGGGTATCTGGCAGCTGCAGCTCCATCCAATGTACCAGGAAGTCCGGAAGGACTTGAGATTTGATTGCGTGTCGCTTCTCGTAGACGATGTCTAAGGGTGATAGTTCGATGCCCCACAGGGCCACCCGTCCTGTGGCCTCTGGATTATTCAGAATGCTGTTCAAGGGTGCCTCGTTGACGACTATCACTTGGTGCTCCTGGAAGTAATGGCTCAGCCGTCGAGCCGTCATGAATACGCCGTAGGCTAGCTTTTGGTAGTGAGGGTACTTTTGCTTTGTTGGTGTTAGTACCTCGCTGAGGTAGTAAATTGGGCGCTAGACCCCGTGGGTCCTGCCTTCTTCGGGTCGTTCGACCATGAGTACGGTGCTGACCACCTGGTGTGTGGCTGCTATGTACAGCAGCAGGGGCTCGCGCTCCTTTGGCGTGACCAAAACGGGCGAGGTGGAGAGGAGCCGCTTGAGGCTTTCGAATGCGTCGTTGGCTTCTGGTGTCCACTCGAACTTGTCTGCCTTGCGCAGCAGCTGGTAGAATGGTAGGGCCTTCTCGCCCATGCGGCTGATGAACCTGCTTAGTGCCTCTACTCGTCCTGCGAGCTGCTGGACGCCCTTGAGGTTTTTCGGCTTCTCCATCGTCATGATGGCTCTGATTTTATTTGGGTTCGCCTCGATCCCTCGTTGAGAGATGAAGTACCCGAGCAGCTGACCCGATGGGACACCGAAGGCGCACTTTTCGGGATTGAGCTTGATCCTGTAGCGATCAAGGTTGTCGAACGTCTCGCGGAGATCGTCGATGAGTGTCCTCGCCTCCTTAGTTTTATTACTATGTCGTCGACATAGACTTGGACATTGCGACCGATCTGGTCCTTGAGGCAGGCCTGCATGCATCGCTGGTACGTGGCACCCGCGTTCTTTAGCCCGAAGGGCATTGTGTTGTAACAGAATACTCCGAACGGTGTGATAAACGCCGTTTTCTCCTGATCTTCGACCTTGAGCCAAATTTGGTTATAGCCTGAGTAGGCGTCGAGGAAGGAGAGTTTCTCGCAACCTGCAGTCGAATCGATGATCTGGTCGATCCGTGGAAGAGGGAAGTGGTCCTTTGGGCAATGCTTATTTAGTGACGTGAAGTCCACGCACATCCGCAGGATGTCCGTGTCCTTCTTCGGGATCATCACCGTGTTTGCAAGCCACTCGCTTTCTTTGATTTCCCTCACGAAGTCCGCAGCGAGTAGTCTATTGATTTCCTTGCCGATAGATTCGGCTCGTGGCTCCAACAGTCTTCGGATGGACTGCTTGACTGGCTTGGTGTCTGCAAAGACATTGAGTGCGTGCTCGGCGAATTCCCTGGGAACTCCTGGCATGTCCGCAGGACACCAGGCGAAGATTTCCCAGCGCTCACGGAGGAATTCGACGAGCGCGCCTTCCTATGCGGTGCTGAGGTCATTGGCGATCAAGGCCGTCTTGGAGGCATCCGTCGGATGGACATGTACTTTCTTGGTGTTGACGGTGGAGTCGAAGGACATGTCAGGTGCGTTCTGCCTTGTGACTGGGGGTACCCCATTGTCCGTTACTTCACGGAGCCTTACAAGCTCGTCTTGCATGCCGAAAGATTGGGAGATTTTGTTGAAATCCCTGTCACATTGGTCCGATCGGGTGAAGCTCCCGTGGACTGTGATGACGCCCCTTGGTCCTGGCATCTTGAGTAGTAGGTATGCATAATGCGGGACGGCCAGGAACCTTGCGAATGCTACACGCCCCAGGATGGCGTGGTATTGCGACGGCCAGTCCACCACTTCGAATTCTAGGCGCTCCTGCCGGAAGTTGTCTGGCTTCCCGAAGATAACATCGAGCCCTATTTTTCCCAGGGGGAATATGCCCTTTCCTGGGACAATGCTGTGGAACGTTGTGTCTGATTGTTCCAGGCTGCATTGCGGGATCCGCATAGCTGCTAGAGTGCTTGCGAACATCAGATTGATGCCGTTGCCACCGTTCATGAAGACGCGACTCATCTCGGAGCCTCCATTCTGCGCCTCCAGCACCAGGGCAGCATGACCTGGGCGAGGGATCTGGCAAGGGTGATCCGCGCGAGTGAATGTGATGCAGGACTCCGATCCGCTGAGGTACTCAGGGATTGCAGGCGGAGTTGCCACGGCCAAGTTGATTTGTCGGGTGATTTTCTTCTGCACCCTGTTTGTGGGGCGTCCCTTCTGGATCATATTTAGTGCTCCCTTTGGTGGGGGGTACCCAACCCCGGCGTTGTTTTGTGCTGGTGCGACTGGTTGGTTTGGGCCTCCAATAGGTGGCGGTGGAGGAGCTCCGTGTGCTATTTCTCCTGGCGCGGGTGCGTTTCCGAACGCAGGGGTTGGGGCTTGTTGCCTCTGTTGGAGATATGCCCTAGAGGCAATAATAAATGTAGTTATTATTATATCTTTGTGTTTATGATAAATGTTTACATTCATGCTATAATAGTATTAACAAGGAAACATTGATACTTGTGTGATTTGTAAACTTAATTTGAAGTCCCTAGTATAGCCTCTATACTTCACTAGCTTGTTGGTTGATTAATGATTGTGGTTTCCCTATCATGAACATTGAGATGTTATCAACAACAAGATCATATCGTTAGGAGAATGATATGGTGGACATACTCCTATAGATAAGCGTAGCATAAAGATCAAGTCATTTCAATAGTTCAATTGCTATATGCTTTCTGATCATAGTAACCTAATTCCTTCGACCATGAGATCATGCCTATCACCATTACCGGATGGATGCTTTGATGACATCAAACACCACACCGTAACTGGGTGGCTATAAAGGTGGCATTGAGTATTCAGAAAGTATTGGTTGAGACACATGGATCAAGAGTGGGATTTGTCCATCCATATGACGGATAGATATTCTCTGGGCCCTCTCGGTGAAATGTCATCCAATTAGCTTGCAAGCATGTGACTGGCTCACAAGGGATCACATATCACGGGAACGAGAAAAGAGTACTTATCGGTAACGAGGTTGAACTAGGTATGAAGAGATACCGACGATCATAACCTCGGATAAGTAACATATCGTGAGACAAAGGGAAATTGGTATCGTATGTAAGTGGTTCATTCGATCGCAAAGTAATCGTAGAAATATGTGGGAGCCATATGAATTTCCAGATTCCTCTATTGGTTATTGTTCGGAGAAGTGTCTCAATCATGTCCGCATAATTCACGAACCGTAGGGAGACACACTTAAGGATTCGACGTTGTTTGAGTAGTTATGGTATTATGAGAAAGAGACCCAATGTTGTTCGGAGTCTCGGATGGGATCCGGGATATCACGAGGTGATCCGGAATGGTCCGGAGAATAAGATTCATATAAGGAAAGACCCGTTTCGGAGTTCGGAAATGATTCCGGTGTTTTCATCGGGAATGTTCTAGAAGGTTCTGGAATGTCCGGCACTCCGGGGGGGAAGGGGTACATGAATGTGTCATTACATATTGGAATGATTGCATCATGTACTAAGTGTTCTCGCTGTTCCAAATAAAGTATTAAATTGAATCCTAAAACTGAAAAGTCAAATGGCCAGTTTGAAAGTCAAACGGCTAAAACAGGAAACTGTGGGAAACAAGCAAGAGGAGGTTGAAACCAACTTGGAGAGGAGTCCCTCCTCTCCAAGCCAGCGCGCCAACCAAGTCCGACTTGGGGAGGGACTCCCCTCCCCTTGGCCCCACCTCCCACCTATAAGAGGAGGGGCAGGGCCTCCTCCTCTAGACACACAAGTTCCTATCCTCTAATCTCCGGTTTAGAGCCGTTTTGGTTTAGAGCTTCTAATTGCCCTAGCCTTCGGTTTAGAGCCTTCTAATTGGTGTGTCTAAACCCTAGACCACTAATAGTTCTCTCTCATACTCCACCATACTCGCTCCGGCTTAAGGCGAAGCCCTGCGGGATCTCCCCTCTACTTTCGGTACCACGCCGTTGTGCTGCCGGAATCGCGAGGAGAGTGCTACAACCTCCGCTGCCTGCTGGAACAAGGGAGAGGAAGGTCTTCGTCGAGTACCGAACGTGTGACCGACTGCGGGAGCACTGCCGGAACGCAGCGCCGGAAGGATCGTCTACGCGATCTTGAGATCGGGAAGAGTACGACTACATCACCCACGAGAATCCGCTCTCGTTAAACACTTTGGAATCTTCGAGGGTAAGTTATTCCGTCGACTCGTTGCTACAATCTAGTAGATAGATCTTGGCTTGTTTGTTTGTATGCGATAGAATTTTTTTGTTTTCCATGCTACGAAACCCTAAAGTGGTATCAGAGCCGTGTCTATATGTAGATCTGTTGCACGAGTAGAACACAATGGTCATTGTGGGCGTTGATGCTTTTATTGTCGATTGCTTCTTGTGTACTTTGAATCTTGCGGTATGTTGGGATGAAGCGGCCCGGGCTAACCTTACATGACATCGTTCATGAGACTTGCTCCACGCTTGACATGCAACTTGTATTGCATAAGTGGCTTTGTGGGTGCCTGTTTCTCCTAGCATAGTTAAGATCCAATTTACAACGGGTGATTAACAATACTAGTATCAATGTTGTGGTTCATGTTCGTAAGTTAGAACGACACTTATTGAAAGCCCCAAACCACGTAAAACATGCAAAGAAAGTAGAGGCGTCTAACTTTGTTTTGTAGGGGTGTGCAGTGATGTGATATGGCCATGATTGTGATTATATTTGATGTATGCAATGTTCCTTATTGTAAGTTGGCAACCGGCAGGAGCCATATGGTTGTCTTTAATTTATGTTAAGACCCGCGTGTCTATTCAAAGTAGTTGTAATAGTTGAAGCCGGTGGATGACAACCATGGAGAAGCGTCATTGACCTTGATGCTATGCTGGTGATGATGGAGATCATGTTAGTGGTTGAAGATAGAGATCGGAAGCACGAAGAAGAAAGGCCATATCATATCACATATATATTGAATTGCATGTGATGTTAATCCTTTATGCATCTTGTATTGCTTAGTAGACGACGGTAGCATTATAAGATGATCCCTCATGCACATGAATTTCAAGTCATAAAGTGTTCACCCTTAGTTAGCACCGTTGCTAAAGCTTGTTGTTTCGAAGCACCGCGTGATGATCAGGTGTGTTAGATTCTGCAAGTGTATACAACGTGAGCAAGCTAGATTTGCTCATGCGGAAACTAAGGTTTTATCTTGACGAGCCTAGCATGTACAGACATGGTCTCGGAACACGGATCACCGAAAGGTAAAGCATGAATCATATGGTAGATATGATGAACATGACGATTGTTCGCCATTGAAACTATATCAACTCTCGTGATGATCGGTGTTGATATGGTGGATTTGGTTCGTGTGATCACTAAAACAATGTGAGGGATGTTGTTTTGAGTGGGAGTTCACCTAGTTTAATTACATTAATTAATTTGAACTCAATTTGTCATAAACTTAGTCTAAACTATTGCAAATATGTTGTAGATCAATGGCAGCCCCTACCATCAATTTTAATGCGTTCCTAGAGAAAGAAAAGTTGAAAAACAATGGAAGCAACTTCGCGGATTGGTTTCGCAATTTGAGGATTGTCCTCACAGCTGGTAATTTGACCTATGTGCTGGATGCACCGCTGGGTGACCCACCTGCAGATGATGCTCCCGATGAAGTAAAGAATGTTTAATTCGCTCGGAAGAATCAGTACTCCATAGTTCAGTGTGCTATCTTGTATGGTTTGGAATCGGAGCTTCAGAAAAGGTTTGAGGATTCAGACCCATATGATATTGTCGAGGATCTCAAATTGATTTTTGAGACTCATGCGGCAATTGAAAGCTATGAGGCTTCTGAAAAGTTCTTTAACTGCAAGATGGAAGAGGGCAGCTCCGTTAGTGAGCATGTGCTTAAGATGTCTGGGCACGCAAACAAACTTCAAAGCTTGGGTATAGTGATTCCTAATGCTTTGGGGATTTACCGTGTCCTCCAATCACTACCACCAAGTTACAAGAACTTCGTGATGAACTACAACATGCAGAACATGAACAAGACGTTACCAGAACTCTTTGCCATGTTGAAATCTGCAGAAGTGGAGATCAAGAAAGAGCACCAAGTGTTGTTGGTCAATAAGACCACCAAATTCAAGAAAGGCAAGTCTAAGCAAAAGGGACACTTCAAGAAGGGTGGTAAGAAAGTTACCACGCCGGCGAAGAAGACCAAGGCTGGACCTAAGCCTGATACTGAGTGCTTTTACTGCAAGGGAGAAGGTCACTGGAAGCGGAATTGCCCAAAGTACTTGGCGGATCTGAAGAACGGCAACATCAAGAAGAAAGGTATATCTGATATACATGTTATTGATGTGTATCTCACTAGTACTCGTAGTAGTGCCTGGGTATTTGATACTAGTTCGGTTGCTCATATTTGTAACTCGAAACAGGTGCTGCAGAATAAACGGAAGCTAGCGAAGAACGAGGTGACGATGCGCGTGGGAAACGGATCAAAGGTTGATGTGATCGCGGTCGGCACGCTACCCCTTCATCTACCATCGGGATTAGTTTTATACTTAAATAATTGTTATTTGGTGCCTGCGTTGAGCATGAACATTATATCGGGATCTTGTTTATTGCGACACGGTTACTTGTTTAAGTCAGAGAATAATGGTTGTTCGATTTATATGAGTAATATGTTTTATGCACATGCACCTTTGATAGATGGTCTATTCTTATTGAATCTCGATAGTGGAAATACACATATCAACAACATTGAGGCTAAACGTTTGAAATCAAGCGATAATTCGACCTATATGTGGCACTGTCGTCTTGGTCACATTGGAGTGAAGCGTATGAAGAAACTCCATTCCGATGGACTTCTTGAATCACTTGAAAGATGCGAAGCATGTCTGATGGGAAAAATGACTAAGACTCCATTTTCTGGTATGATGGAGCGAGCTACGGACTTATTGGAAATCATACATACCGATGTGTGTGGTCCAATGAGTGTAGCATCGCGCGGTGGTTATCGTTATGTTCTTACCTTCATGGATGACTTGAGTAGATATGGGTATATCTATTTCATGAAACATAAGTCCGAAACTTTCGAGAAGTTTAAGGAGTTTCAAAGTGAGGTAGAGAATCAACGTAACAAGAAGATTAAATTTCTACGTTCTGATCGTGGAGGTGAATATCTAAGTTACGAGTTTGGCGAGCATTTGAAGAAATGCGGAATACTTTCACAATTGACACCGCCGGGAACACCACAGCGTAATGGTGTGTCCGAACGTCGTAATCGAACTCTCTTAGATATGGTTCATTCTATGATGTCACTTACAGATTTACCGCTATCATTTTGGGGTTATGCATTAGAAACAGCCGCATTCACTTTAAATAGGGCACCATCTAAATCCGTTGAAACGACACCGTATGAATTATGGTTTGGGAAGAAACCTAAATTGTCGTTCCTTAAAGTTTGGGGATGCGAAGCCTATGTAAAGAAGTTACAGCCGGACAAGCTTGAACCCAAAGCGGAAAAATGCGTCTTCATAGGATACCCGAAGGAAACTATTGGGTATATCTTCTATCATAGATCCGAAGGCAAAATCTTTGTTCCCAAGAATGGATCCTTTCTAGAGAAGGAATTTCTCTCGAAATAAGTGACTGGAAGGAAAGTAGAACTCAACGAGGTTGTTGAACCTTCTCTCGAAATTGCGAGTAGCGCAGCACCGGAAGAGATTCCTGTGGTGCCTGCACCAATAAGAGAGGAAGCTAATGATGGTGATCATGAGACTTTGGATGAAGTTACTACAGAGCCTCGAAGGTCAACAAGAACTCGTACCACTCCAGATTGGTATGATCCCGTTATGAGTATCATGTTGGTGGATAACACCGATGACCCCGAGACATATGAGGAAGCAATGATGAGCCCAGATTCCAATAAATGGCAAGAAGCCATGAAATACGAGATTGGATCCATGTACGAAAACCAAGTATGGACTTTGGTGGACTTACCGGATGGCCGGAAGGCTGTCGAGAACAAATGGATCTTCAAGAAGAAAACAGATGCTGATGGTAATGTTACTGTCTATAAAGCTCGACTTGTCGCAAAAGGGTTTCGACAAATTCAAGGAGTTGACTACGATGAGACTTTCTCACCGGTAGCGAAGCTAAAGTCTGTGAGGATTATGTTAGCAATCGCTGCATATTATGATTATGAGATATGGCAGATGGATGTCAAATCAGCATTCCTCAATGGAGATATTGATGAAGAGTTGTATATTATGCAACCCAAAGGTTTTGTCGATCCTAAAGATGCTAACAAGGTATGCAAACTTCAACGGTCCATTTATGGATTGAAGCAAGCATCCCGAAGTTGGAATCAACATTTTGATAAGGTGATCAAAAGTTTTGGTTTTATACAAACTTATGGAGAAGCTTGTATTTACAAGAAAGTGAGTGGGAGCTCTGTAGCATTCTTAATACTATATGTGGATGACATATTGTTGATTGGGAATGATGTAGACCTTCTTAATAGTGTCAAAGAATATTTGAATAATAGTTTTTCAATGAAGGATCTTGGCGAAGCAGCTTACATATTAGGCATAAAGATTTATAGAGATAGATCGAAACGCCAAATATCATTGTCACAGAGTACATATTTGGACAAAGTTCTAAAGAGGTTTGGAATGGAAGATAGCAAGAAAGGGTTCTTGCCCATGTTGCCCAATACGACCTTGAGTAAAACTCAAATTCCGACATCGGCAGAAGATAGAGAAAGGATGAGTAAGACTCCCTATGCCTCATCCATAGGATCTCTAATGTATGCCATGCTATGTACTAGACCCGACATTGCATATGCTGTTAGTTTAACTAGCAGATATCAAAGTGATCCAGGAGTGGATCATTGGACAGCGGTCAAAAACATCCTTAAGTACTTGAGAAGAACTAAGGATATGGTTCTTTCTTATGGAGGTGATGAACAGCTCGTTGTTAACGGTTACACCGATGCTAGTTGGAACACCGATCCGGATGATTCTAAATCACAATCTGGATACGTATTTACTTTGAATGGTGCAACAGTTAGCTGGAGGAGTGCAAAGCAAAGCGTTGTGGCGAGATCTTCAACTGAATCGGAATACATGGCTGCTTCGGAGGCTTCACAAGAAGCGATATGGATGAAAGAGTTCATTACAGAGCTGGGTGTGGTTCCTAGTGCGCTGGATCCAATGTCTATCTACTGTGATAACATGGGCGCCATAGCCAATGCGCAAGAACCAAGGTCACACAAGAAGCTGAAGCACATCAAGCTACGTTTTCACGCTATTCGAGAACATATCCAGGATGGGGATATAAAGATTTGCAAAGTACACATAGATCTGAATGTGGCGGATCCGTTGACTACACCTCTCCCGAGGGCAAAACATGACCAACACCAAACTGCCATGGGTGTTCGGTATATTACCATGTAATCTATATTAGATGACTCTAGTGCAAGTGGGAGACTGTTGGAGATATGCCCTAGAGGCAATAATAAATGTAGTTATTATTATATCTTTGTGTTTATGATAAATGTTTACATTCATGCTATAATAGTATTAACAAGGAAACATTGATACTTGTGTGATTTGTAAACTTAATTTGAAGTCCCTAGTATAGCCTCTATACTTCACTAGCTTGTTGGTTGATTAATGATTGTGGTTTCCCTATCATGAACATTGAGATGTTATCAACAACAAGATCATATCGTTAGGAGAATGATATGGTGGACATACTTCTATAGATAAGCGTAGCATAAAGATCAAGTCATTTCAATAGTTCAATTGCTATATGCTTTCTGATACATAGTAACCTAATTCCTTCGACCATGAGATCATGCCTATCACCATTACCGGATGGATGCTTTGATGACATCAAACACCACACCGTAACTGGGTGGCTATAAAGGTGGCATTGAGTATTCAGAAAGTATTGGTTGAGACACATGGATCAAGAGTGGGATTTGTCCATCCATATGACGGATAGATATTCTCTAGGCCCTCTCGGTGAAATGTCATCCAATTAGCTTGCAAGCATGTGACTGGCTCACAAGGGATCACATATCACGGGAACGAGAAAAGAGTACTTATCAGTAACGAGGTTGAACTAGGTATGTAGAGATACCGACGATCATAACCTCGGATAAGTAACATATCGTGAGACAAAGGGAAAATTGTATCGTATGTAAGTAGTTCATTCGATCGCAAAGTAATCGTAGAAATATGTGGGAGCCATATGAATTTCCAGATTCCTCTATTGGTTATTGTTCGGAGAAGTGTCTCGATCATGTCCGCATAATTCACGAACCGTAGGGAGACACACTTAAGGATTCGACGTTGTTTGAGTAGTTATGGTATTATGAGAAAGAGACCGAATGTTGTTTGGAGTCTCGGATGGGATCCGGGATATCACGAGGTGATCCGGAATGGTCCGGAGAATAAGATTCATATAAGGAAAGACCCGTTTCGGAGTTCGGAAATGATTCCGGTGTTCTCATCGGGAATGTTCTAGAAGGTTCTGGAATGTCCGGCACTCCGGGGGGGAAGGGGTACATGAATGTGTCATTACATATTGGAATGATTGCATCATGTACTAAGTGTTCTCGCTGTTCCAAATAAAGGATTAAATTGAATCCTAAAACTGAAAAGTCAAATGGCCAGTTTGAAAGTCAAACGGCTAAAACAGGAAACTGTGGGAAACAAGCAAGAGGAGGTTGAAACCAACTTGGAGAGGAGTCCCTCCTCTCCAAGCCGGCGCTCCAACCAAGGCCGACTTGGGGAGGGACTCCCCTCCCCTTGGCCGCACCTCCCACCTATAAGAGGAGGGGCAGGGCCTCCTCCTCTAGACACACAAGTTCCTATCCTCTAATCTCCGGTTTAGAGCCGTTTTGGTTTAGAGCTTCTAATTGCCCTAGACTTCGGTTTAGAGCCTTCTAATTGGTGTGTCTAAACCCTAGACCACTAATAGTTCTCTCTCATACTCCACCATACTCGCTCCGGCTTAAGGCGAAGCCCTGCGGGATCTCCCCTCTACTTTCGGTACCACGCCGTTGTGCTGCCGGAATCGCGAGGAGAGTGCTACAACCTCCGCTGCCTGCTGGAACAAGGGAGAGGAAGGTCTTCGTCGAGTACCGAACGTGTGACCGACTGCGGGAGCACTGCCGGAACGCAGCGCCGGAAGGATCGTCTACGCGATCTTGAGATCGGGAAGAGTACGACTACATCACCCACGAGAATCCGCTCTCGTTAAACACTTTGGAATCTTCGAGGGTAAGTTATTCCATCGACTCGTTGCTACAATCTAGTAGATAGATCTTGGCTTGTTTGTTTGTATGCGATAGAAAATTTTTGTTTTCCATGCTACGAAACCCTACAGCCTCATCTGCACCATGCTTTTGCTGAGTTTTTGGAACTCGCGGCAGTCCTTGAGCATGTGACTGGCTTTCTTTTTGCCATCTTGTTTGTCGATGTAGAAGTGGATGGTGCATGGACCCGAAAGTTTGTCGAATGTTGAGGGTCCGTTGTCGCGGTCGTGGCGTTGCCACGACTGTGCTGGTCGTCCGCTGTTGCGGAAATTTCCTCCGCGGTATCCTCCGCTGTTGCGGCTGTTGTCGTTGCGGCGGTTGGCGTAGCCAGCCGCGACCATGTCGGGTCCATCGCGGTCTTCGTAGACACGCGATCTCCTCTTGCTGCGGCGTTCTCGCTTTCGGCCGTAGTCGTCCTCTTCATCTGATTGCGCTCGCTGGATGCAATCTTCGCCGTCTGCCCAACTGTTGGCAATTTCCATGAGGTGGTCGAGTGTCTTGGGCTTGACACGCCCAAGTTCCTCCTTGAAATCTTGGCGTTTGACGCCGTCTCTGAAGGCGTCGATGGCCCTCTCCTCGGAGATATGTGCTGCGGAGTTCTTGGTGGTAGACCAGCGTAATATGTACGAGCGAATAGATTCACCCGTTCTCTGAGTGCAGGCTCGCAACTCTTCGATTGAGGCGGGCCTCTTGCTGGTGCCCTTGAAATTTCGGATGAAGCTGTAAGCTAGCTCCTCCCAACTTCGGATGGATCCTGATGATAGGCTGCTGAGCCAGACCCATGCCGCGCCTGTAGCCTGCAGCTGAAGGCATTGCATGGCGGTTTCTTTGTTACCGCCATGCAGCTTGACGGATGACAGATGATCGCTGAGCCAAGATTTTGGATCTTGCGTGCCGTTGAACTTCGGAGTATCCGAAGGAAGCTTGAAATTGCGTGGCATCTGTGTTCGCCGAATAGATCTGCTGAAGCATCGAGCTCCACAGAGTTCTCCTTCATCTTCATCCATCTCGGACTCGGATGAGCATGCGCGTTTGGCTCGTGCTTTGTCGATCTTGCGCTGTGTAAGCGCGTCTCTGGCGTCGTAGTCGCGTTTATGGCGATGCGAGCTCTTCTTCCTTCGAGGAAGGTCGTGCTCCTCCTCATCTTCGGATGAAGGGGTGGGGCTCCGGTCACGCCTGACCGGAGCTTTCTTCTTCGGCTCTGCAGGAGCGTATTCGTGGAGCGCAGCTCCGACGAGTCCGAGTCCGGTGAGTGCGGACTTATGCATGGCTCTTTTCGGGTCCCCTTCCGGAGGTTGGTGTGGCATCCCGCAAAACCACTACTAGAAAATCGCGTTGATTTTGTGCATTGCATCGTCATCATCACGCATTGTTTGTCTGAAACTATTTTCAAAACGCCTAGTTTTGTTTCCTAAATAGCCCCCGTCTTTATTTCAAATTAAAACTTTGGTCTGTTCAGATCTTTTATTTGTCTAAAAACTATTTACAAAATTTATTTTAAAGAAAACCCTAGTCTAAAATTTCTAGTCCTAAATTTACCCAATCCTAGTCTACCCACCAACCCCAGCTCGCCACCTCACCGTCCCTCCACCTCACCCTCAGCCTCGCCACCTCATCAATCCTAACCCCCAATTCCCTTCCCTCTCTCTCTCCTGGACACACACAGCAAACACACGCACGCCCCCTCCCCCAACCCTCTCTCTCTCTGCCACCCGGACCCAGCCGGCCCCACCGGCCCACCACCTGCCTCTCTTCCTCCCCCACCTTCTCTACCTATCTTCCCCACCCCGCTTCCCGCACGCGACCACCGCCGGCCCGCGTCCGTCGCCTCCCCGACCCCGCATCCCCGCTGCCGGCCGCGCCTCCTAGGAAGACGCCCCGCCACCTCGCCTTCCTCCCCCACGTCCCCGCCGGCGAGCCGCCCTCGACCCTCCGCCTCGCCCCGCCTCTCCGGCGCCCGCGACCGCCCCGTCGTGTCCCCCGAGCTCGCCGCCCCGGCGCTCCCCTTTCCAGCCTCCGCTCTGGCCGCGCCCCCCTCCACGCTGTCTCCTCCGCCGGTCGCCCGGCTCGCCCTCTGCCCGACCTTCCCGTCGCCGTCCTCGTCGGTCGCCCGGCTCGCCTCTGCGAGGTCGCCCCGAGCCGCCCCTCTGTCCGCACCGGACGCCGCTCGTCCCCGCCGCCAGCGCGCCCCTTCGGCGCCTCCTCGTCGTCGGCCCCGGCCGCGGCTCGACCTTGGAGTCTCCCGAGCAACGCCGCCATCCGCCACACCAGCGACCAACCCCACCCCCGTGAGCTCCTCTGGCCGGAGCCCGGCCCTTCCGCCGCCGCCGCCGGTCTGCGTCCGGTTCCTCCCGCGCGTCTTCCCTGCAGCAGCTCTGCACCCGCAGCACCGCCCTCCTCCCCGGCAGCAGGTCTTCCCGAGCGCCTCTGCAGGAACCGATATAGACCTTGTGCCTCTCTACACGCGTGTCCGTCATGTGCTTGTGTGTTCGTGGGGCTCCTGAACGTTGGTTTATCTGTTGATCCGTGAAAGTTTCGGTAACAAGATGTGTTAAGATCTCCTCGCTAACAAGACCGACCCGATGCCGAGGATATCGAAGGTTGTACATGGAGCCACTCGAAGGCCACCGACATCGGAACCCGAGATCTTCGACATGGACCCTCAAGATCTTCTTCCCGGAACCCGAAAACCCAACCTCGACACGGCCAGTAACGCAAGTGTGTTTCCTAATTCAACAAGCTCGACACCGACAATCGAGTGGAACCCCAAGTACTTCGTCGTGGAAACTAGGGGCGATGACGCCGAATCGACAAGATCTACCTCACGGAGCAGCGAACCCCCGGACCCGGAGCATCCCTGGACACCAAGAACTACCGGCGACCCGACCAAGACCCGAAGACCGACCCCGCCGAACGCCAAGATCTTCAATCGGATTCGCGGACCCGAAGACCACGAATGCGACAAGATCGACACCGACCAGGGCGAGTCCGATGTGCCCCCGACGCCAACCAATTTCTCCTCTTGTATCCGAACCTCGCCGATCCCGTCGAACCCTGAGCCCCTGTCGAACCCCGAACCCCCGGAACCAAGATCTCCCGAACCCTAATGTGCGACCCCTTTCCCGAGCCCTATTTTATAAATGTAATAACAAATGGATGCATATTAAATTGTCAAACTCGCATGCATATTGTCGTGTGGTTGGGGGCCTTATGCCGATTCACCATATAATTAAATATGGGGTCCATATGCGGGCAAATCTAGCCTTATATTGGCCTCATTTAAATTTGTGTAGCGAACCGGTAACTTATCTTGCCCTGTTGTTACAGCATTTAATTTGCGGGGTAGCTAAATAACTTGAACCGGTTAATTAATTGTCGGGACCCTGGTTCCGTTTAATATGACCTAATTGCATCGCATCTTTGCCATGTCATACATCATACATGCATCATGCCCGATTTTCTACCATAGTATTAAATAGTGCATCCGGTGTTTCTTCTAGTGTTTTGGTTCTTCGCGGATAAGGCCGTTGAGTTGATGTGAGCTTCGCCCCGTTCTTCGGATGAACCTTCGGCAATGTTTTCAGGCGAGCATCTCCCCCTTTCTACCTATCTTACTTTTATAGTATTTATTCCCTCCTGTTGATCTATTGCTATCTATGTTGCGATGCTCTAGTTTTCGTACCCGTGATATCCCTTGCAGCCTTATATTGCCTTGGACACCTCCTATTACCTGTTGTTTGGTAGATAGTTGGACCTGTGCGTCGAAGTCGCTTGCTCAAGTGCTGTTGCGTGTCGTCAAGTACCACAGTTGTTGGAGTATTGCCGCATGTTTATTGTTGGAGATGATCATCACTTTAATTATTGTTTAACAACTAAAAATTGAAGTAGGTAAGCAGAGGCACAGGTGGGCAATAGATGTTATTTGGTTGTTAACCGTCCACTTGTGTCCCGTAGGACCCCGAGTACTTGATACATGTTCCTTGAATATTCGCGCTATCCACATACGGGGGAATTATGGGACCCCCCTGAGCCAGAGCTTGATTCATTCTTATCTCTTGGGGCCACAAACTTGTTTGAGGTTTTATTTACTATCCTGTACCTATGCCATGTTTTACTGCTTTATTTACGATTGTGCGAGGAGCACCTGTACTGTTTAGGTAAGCGGAGTGTTTTCGCGGTATCGACAAGCCCAGTTTTGGGTTCCCAGTCGTTTACAGCCATTGACGCAAACCTTGAGTCCATCTCGGAGTCAGCTAGCTTCGTTGCGGGTGTACTCAATGGGGTGTCCCCCTGAAATATTTCTGAATCTGGTGATTCTTTGTCGTGACTGCCTCGTTGGGTTTTGATTTGGTTTTTCCGAGGTTGATCGAGTGTGTGTTGCTATTTGTGCACCCCTGCAGGGTAAAACTTTATGAAAGCCGTGTCCGCGGTTATGGACGACTTGGAGCACAGTATCTCGATCATAGACAACTATAACTAAAGTAGTGCTATAAATTTGACTTTATAATGACTAGTAATCAGCTTCACAATAATGGAATGGCTAAATAAAACTGTCAACAATTGCTTGTTTGGGTTGTCGCTTGCGACCACTGTATCTGACTAGTAAGTATTGCAACTACAACGGAATGGCTAAATAAAAGTACCAACAACTGCTGGGTTTTGGGGTATCTCATGCTAATTGTATCCGACTAGTAAGTGTTGCAACTACAACGGAATGATTAACTAAAACGGCCCACTGCTTATTTTATCAGGATGATTATCTATACTTGACTAGTAATTGCTGCAACGATAACCGAATAAATAAAACTGCCAACTGTGTGAGTTCCTCGGTTGACTTCCTCGTTTGGTCTCGAGGGGGAAACACCAGGATGGGTTTGTTTGGTGGTAGTATCAGGTTGGTTACGGATAGGTCTTTCTTACCCCTCTCTGATAGCCGTCAGTTGAATCGAGTCTCTATAGGTTGTTTAGTGCATGCTGCCGCTGCCGCTTCAGTCCACCATACCTATGTAGGCAAGGACCGCCGAATTCTAGCCTCGCCGTGTACTGGCCTCAGTACTGACCGCTCTCTCTTTTTTCGTTTGCCCTTTGTCGGCACCCCTTTTGTTTAAGCAGGTTTTGAGATCGACGTCGTTAGCAGGGTTACCCTTCCGGCTTGGCCTGGGCAGGGTTATGGACGCCATTGGTTCTTCTTCAGGGCTCTTAGCCCCATTTGCATCTTGTCCGTAGTTGGATGCTCTATCGATTTCAAGGTGATTTGGATCTTTGTATATCATATTTGTATTCTTGACCCTTGGAGTCATGATGTATATATATCTGTTCTGTGGGTCCCATCGAGGACTGTTGTGTAATGTTATTACTTCGTTTTCCACCCGCACAAAAGTGCCTGGTGGGCACCTTTGAATCGTTTCTATGCGGGTTTGGCGGGTTTTCGCTAAAACTTGCATAGGGCCGATTCTGAGGGTGTTACAGTTGGTGGGCCGCGAGATACGCAGTGGCTGCCATGATCGCAGCTTGCGGTGTCTTCGGGATGATGTTGTCGTCGGCATCCATATCCATGAACGACGTGTGGAGAGTTCGGGTCACATCACGGCGTTCCTTGGGATCCATGTTCTCCACCCGCGAGCGGTGCTTGTTTCCCTGGTTTCCGTTCGTGCTAGAGCCGGGTGCCATGGCGGAGAGTGCAGCTCGTCGCGCGCTAGACTCGGAGGCTGCTTGCTTACGTTTGTCGAGCGTCTCCTGCATCTTGACTTGCTTCTTGTGCTCCTCGATGAGGAGGTAGTGGTACGCCATCAGTAGGTCACGTGGGGAGTCCACGGGTAGGACTATGTCGCCTGCAACGGCGCGGCGTGCCTGGACCCATCCTTCTTTGCTAAGTTGGATGACGTGGTCGTTGTTTTCCCCTTCGGGTGGGGGGGACTGGCTTCTTCTGTTCCCGCCGTTTCCGCCGTTTCTATCCTGCGGGTTCGGGTTCGTGTTGGGCGGCGGGTTAGGCGTTTGTTTCTCCTGGATGACTGCAGCGCATTGGTAGCGCTCGTAGATCGGTTCGCTGCTGCCGCAGCTTTCAGATCCGAAACCGTAGGTCCCTTCATCCGAAGGCGGATCGCACAGATCGGAGTTGCAGCTGCTGCTGTTGTAGAACTCATCTGTAGATGGTGATGTGCGTAGCACGGGGTGTGGAGCCCATGAGGCGGGCCTGATCGATGGCACGGGCACCCGCTCAGGAAGGCGGAGTGTGCCAGTTTGTCCCACCTGGAAGCAGAAGCTCCCGAACAAAATTTCGAGTCTGTCGCCTACGGGCTCGAAATCCTTCATGGTGGCCGGCGAGTGGGCGGTGAAGTCGAAAGTGCCGAAGAGGAGGTGATTCTCCGTCGCCGCGGAGTTGTAGATCGATCGGGTCGGGACCGTCACGATCGCACAATCAGCAGCCCCGATTCCCACAGACGGCACCAATTGACGAGGTTTAATCTCGTCAATGCCCATTGTTATGGAATTGGGTTTTGGAGAAGATGGGGATGCTGGAGATCGTGGCACGGTTAACAGACAAGCAACCAGGGGACACGAGATTTACCCAGGTTTAGGCCCTCGGAGGGAAAACCCTACTCCTGCTTGTCTGCTCTTGATTACGGCGGAACCGAAGGTTACAGGGTGCGCAGATTCGATCTGGCGTGGAGGTGTGTGCGAAAGTATGAGTCGAGAGATCTAGGACGTGCCCTCCTGGCCTTTATATAGACTTAGGCAGGTCCCGGGCATAGTCCTAGTTGGTTACAGGTTCTAGGGTTTTACCCCTTTGAATTTCCTATCTACGCTAGTCTTGTTCTCCAAGGATCCGAAGGCGTCATGGGCCTTGGCCACCCGAAAATCTTCATGGGCCAGCGTATATCTGCTGTGGGCCTTCCTTGGGCTGAACCAGGTATGCTGAAGTCACGTACCCGTAGGGTATAACCATGTCAACAGTGCTTGTTTTTACTGGGTCCTTGATCCCCGCTCCTCTATTTGTTGCTCCTTGCTCCTTGGGTTCCATGACATGGGGGTGTCTTCCTCATGGTGGTGCTTGCGATGACCCAGCATACCACTGCATGGTGTAGTACATTATAGTCGTTGACATAACACCAATGAAACATCGTTCACTAGTATTACATCCCTAAGAGTGGTACAACAGAAACACAACGGGTCCAAGACATGACTATAGGTTACAACTCAACTCTCTACACAAGATCCAGAGAACACTCTAGGTTAAAGAGAGAGAAAGAAACTTCTTACAAAGAAGAATGAGAAACAAACAACTCAAAACTATAATACTATTAAGACTAGCATCTTAACTAATGGTCTGGCATTGCTGCTATTGCAATACACTATAGAAATAGGTTCTATGGCTAAAGATTATATTCCTATCTAATCAGTAACTTCGTCTTCATTTGAGTTGATGTATATGTTGAATTTCTTGACTTTATTGAAGAGCTTTATCTTCTAGTGATGATTCCTGGAGCATAACTTGATGTAGACGTCGTCTTAATGGCTTCAGAACCTAGCAAGGGTTAAGAAGATACGTTGAGTACGAGCGTACTCAGCAAGTTCACTAGTGCGGTGACCCAACATACCACTGCATGATGTAGTACACTATAGTCGTTGACATAACACCAATGGAACACCGTTCCATTCGCATTACATCCCTCAGAGTGGTACAATCAGAAACATCGCGGGTCCAAGACAACACTTTATATTACATATAACATATTGCAAAAGATCCAGAGAACTTCCTCAAACAGTGAGGAATATTATACAGAAAGAACCAGAAAGATCCACTCAAAGTTACTTTAGAAGTACTACTATTAATATATGTATAAGGCTTGAAAGTACTACTATAGTATCGTTCTACAGAAGTAGGTTCTAGATTCTAGGAGTTTTATTTATATTCTATGATTTAGCTTGTCTTCGATAGATTCCGGTAAGGTCTTCGACTCCGTTGATCTCCCTCAGATATCTTCAAATCTTCAAGTAACTTATTTCCTGGGAACGCCACTGGTTTATCCGAAATCTAGCAAGGGTTAAGAAGATACGTTGAGTACGAGCATACTCAGCATGTTCACTAAAGAGAAGTGTTTGATGCGCTATCTACAACCACAGACCATAGGTCGTAGGCAATGCATGTTTTCGTAATCATTTCTTCAAAGGTTGATTTTATTCTAAAAAGCTATGTCCATCAGCCTTCATGGGTTTACCAGAACTTTCATGGAGTTCCTTTCCCGCAGCGTTCGCAGCTCCTTCCCGGAACAGGGAGTAACAAGTTACAGTTCTTACACTCCGCAGAGGTGCGTTACTTTACCCATGAGAGATCTTAGCTTTGTTGCACATCCGAGTTATAGGCTCGTTCACACTTCCTTGGTGTGAGGCCCAGACTAAGATCCAAGCCAATCACTGTCCTTCTCCGCGACCTCGCATACCCGACGGATTGCACATCAGACCTAGGATAAAACTTGTTTCCATTATCAGCCTAAGGTGTACAACCCTCATAGACACCAGAAGCCGTGGGATGTTGAGGGATCCCACCCATAACCTGCTAACCCTCTATAAGAGGAGTTGCAACAACGGCCCGGTCATCCGTTGGCATGCGAGAGAGAGCCGATCCGGTTGACTTCTCCGTCCCATTCCAAATCTCATGGTTAACGCGTGATATACGGCGCAAGAATCACTGGCGACATTGGTTGTTAAGTCCTAGATGATATGTTCCTTTACCACTGGAACTTCCATAGAAGGTTATTACCTCATGGTAAATAACCTATAATCATATTATTATGAAAATAGTGTTTTCTGACCCTTTTGAAATGCAAGTGATGACAACACTGGATTTGCAAAATACTTTACAGAAAATAATCAAAGGACATGAGAAAGTGTGAACTTGCCTTTTGTGATTGCAAGATTATGCACTCACGGTCTTCGAGATAATATAAGATCCAATATCTGAAATCATCGTCCGGTAAGGACTAATGTTTAAAGAAGCAATATGCCATTATGCATAAATAATGCTATGAAATTTACTCTATATGACTTGCCATTACTCTATATGACTTGCCATTACTCTAATGATGACTTGCCTCCTAGATGAAACTCTATGATGACTTGCCATTACCCTATCAAAGGACATAATTATATGACTTCCATTACTCTATATGACTTTCCATTACTCTATGATGACTTGCCTCCTAGATGAAACTCTAGTTGAAGGAAAGTTGAAATTGGATGAGTTTGTACCACAGCTATATTTCTACTTGAGCCTGATGGTGCAGTTTAATAAGAACATGTGCTATAGTATGATTTTGGTGGTTAACCTGTGGTTTGTTGAGTTGTTGCAGCTGCTGGGCTGGTGGTGATCTTGATCAACCACTGTTGATTTGGTGTATGCTTTCCTCCCTCTTCTGAGGTATCTATTGCTGCTACTCTCCTTGGCATCTGGGCATCCTCCTTGTGCTCCTGACTTGAGCTATGGAATCTGCTATTGCTTTTCTTCTGCTGGTGCTACTGGATCTTGTCTTCCCTTTATTCTATATCTTGGATGGCTCCAGGTAGCAACCAGAGCTAGAGATGTGGTGAGATGATGGAGTAATATGTGTGGTTGTTATCCAGTGGTTGGTTTTGTGATTTGTGTTTTCTTGAGAGAGAACTGCTAAGAACAAGATATGTTCTTTGTGGTGTTCTTGGGCTAGCATAAGATCTGTTGGTCTAGTTGTGTATGTGAAAAGAGGATATAGTAGTAGCTCTACTACGGCTGGTGCTTTTCCTCTACTTTATGTTGCCTAGTGGTGTTGACAGCACATATGCATGCATGCATGTGTGAGCTGCCTGTTTGTGTGCTGCTGGTCCTGATACCTCCCCCTGTCCAGATCTTTGTGCTATGATTGTGCTCGGCTGGTTTGGTATTATCTCCAGTTTGGCTTTATTTTTGGGTTGCCAAATGGAATGGACTCTTTTACTATTTTACCAAGGTGAAACTTGCTCTTTTTAGACCCATGATGCTGTGCTGAGGTCATTTGATATAACAAGAACAGATCCTATACTTGTTCCATTTCTAAACACTCCATGATGAGCTTAAGCATATCATTAGTATGCTAAATCTGAGAGTACAATTAACAAACTAACCCCTTATTCTTTTTACTTTTGTTAGTCTGTTGTTTTCATTTTGCAGGGATCAAGAAGAGATGAAGATGTTGAAAGTGAAGAAATGTAGTTAGAAATTATTTTTAGGTCTCCTTTATATATATATGTGTAATTTCTCTTATCATTGAATAATGTTGTGGCATTGTAATTTATATTCTGTTTGAAAGTTGTAAAAACATTGTACTATTGTATTTTATCCAAATAAGTTTACTTATTTCCTTCTTATTTTACAATTTATTTGTAAAGACAATGGCATATATATTTTGTTGTAATAAAGAATTTTGTTCTTTATTTCCATTATGTAATTCTCTCTTTTTTTTACTTAATTGTTTCTTAATACTTTACTTTTATTTAACTATTGTAAAAGATCAATATAATACTATATGTATAATAATATAAAAAATCCTTTTTATATCATTTTTGTAATCATTTAATTTCAAGTTATTAAATATTTCCATTTCCTATTTGTGAATGTTATAAATTCTTTTGAATTTCATATTTGAAATTCAAATACATGTTTAAACCAATCTTCCCCTGAAACAAAGAATTCTACAAAGGTTATGTCGAAATCTATCGCACTTGCTCCGAAGTTCCCTTCAGTAGAAGAGAGATCCCGATCCCTCTGTAGCTCTTTTAGTTTTGCGCGAAAATTCCCCGGATTTTCTTATGCATGAATGCAATGCACAAACCTGTGTCCTCTCTATTTCTAGGTGCTAATCCTGGGATGTTACAACTAGAAAAGGAGTGTTTGATGCACTATATCTACATCCACAGACCATAGGTCATAGGCAATGCAGGTTTTCGTAAACATTTCTTCAAAGGTTGCTTTTATTCTGAAAAGCTATGTCCGTCAGCCTTCACGGGTTTACCAAAACTTTCATGGAGTTCCTTTCCTGCCGCGTTCGCTGCTCCTTCCTGGAATAGGGAGTAACAAGTTACAGTTCTTACACTCTGCAGAGGTGCGTTACTTTTCCCATGAGAGACCTTAGCCTTGTTGCACAACCAAGTCATGACCTTGTCCATACTTCCTTGGTATGGGGCCCAGTCTAAGATCCAAGCCAATCACTGCTCTCTCCGCGACCTCATATGTCTGCATGATCCTTCGGGGCCGGCTCACCTCCGTTAATCCCCCTTTCGGGCAGGCTAAAACCCTGATGAGTTCCCGAAGACTCTATGACCTGTTGTTGCCCTGGCAAGTGCCATATTAAATGGTCCATCCACTAAACACCATCCATAGATAATCTAGACACCAAAAGTGTGGGGCGTAAGGGTGCCCACCCATATGTTGGATCCGCATAAGGAATCACAACGTCACGTTAAGGCCGTCTTGCCTCCATACGAGAGGAAAAGGATACAGCTGACTTCTCCGTCCCATTCCAAATCTCATGGTTAACGCGTGATATACGGCGCAAGAATCACTGGCGACATTGGTTGTTAGGTCCTAGATAATATGTTCCTTTACCACCAGAACTTTCATAGTAGGTTATTACCTCATGGTAAATAACCTATAATCAAATTATTATGAAAATACTGTTTTCTGACCTTTTTCAAATGCAAGTGATGACAACACTGGATTTTTAAAATACTTTACAAAAAATAATCAAAGGACATGAGCAAGTGTGAACTTGCCTTTTGTGATTGCAAGATTATGCACTCACGGTCTTCAAGACAATATAAGATCCAATATCTGAAATGAGTATCATTGGGCCGGTAAGGACTAATGTTTAAAGAAGCAAGATGCTATTATGCATAAATAATGTAATGCAATTTCGTAAACTTGAATCCCGGGAATAGCGTTGATCTAGGGTTTGGAAACTGGAAATGGTTTCTTTGGAATGTGTTGCCCTTTTAGATTAAGTTTCACACTTGTGATTCTTATTAAGGCTTGTGAGTGTGTGAAACAACATGTAATTATAACACCATAAAACAATGAGATACACAATTATGGAATTTTACTTAAAGACTACTTATATAAGAATTACCTTACCTTCAAATCTTACTTTACAAGTATTGGCATATATATGTAACTTAAGTGTTAACAATCCTAAGTATATAAGTAAAGATTAATGTAATGTGATTATTATTAATTGTCATTTGTTGTTTGAAGTGGCAAAAAGAATAACATTTGAAGAAGAGATTTCTTTTCTAAGGTCTAAGCAATCTTTGTGGTTAATCAAATGTGTTCGATGTTGTTTGTGCTTGCTTTAATAGTTTGGACTTGAGATGCTTTATGGCTTAATTATAACAGACCAAAGTTAACTATAAAACACATAATAAATTATTTAGCATTATACTTAAAGTCTTGTAGACTAAAGTTAACTTTAAAGACATAAATGGATTTAAGGTATATTGCTTAAGTATTTGTACCTTGTGTACTTCGTAATGTTTCCTTAAAGTTACTTAAGAATGGTTATACTTCTATTTGAGTAGTGGTTTCTTAATTGTATAATGGAATAGAATCATTTTTTTTATAAAGGTGTGATTATGATTTGTAGTCAAGGAAGTAACCTTACTTAACTATTTATGGATTCACTATAGTGTTTTGATTTGTTTATAAACTTGTGGTTGAAGTAAGTAAAGAGGTTTTATTTGATCCCAATTATTCTTGAAGATTTATACATAATAAAGATCTTTTTAGAAAATAAACTACATATATATGGTTGAATGATAACTCAATAAAATTATATTTAAATTGTGTTAAATCATTTTGACTTCATAATATTAGTATTTAAGACTAATACTATTTATTAGACCTAAATTGGCAATTTTAGAAATATTAACAAATTTTATTTACCCTTATATGAATTAACAACTCAAGAAATAGGTTTAAATTCAAGTTATTAAAGTATTTAAATTTTTATTCAACTAAAAAGTGGAATATTATATTTTTAACATGTAAGTATTATTTTTGTGATCATTTTGGTATATTAAATTTATTTTTATGATTTATAAATAATAAGATATGATTTTTATAAGATTTATTACTTTAAAAATACTTAATAAATAATAAGTGTTTAATTAAGTGAAATAATAATGCATGATTATACTTTTGAATTATAGTTCTTATTTTTCTAAGATTTTTGGCATTTTATTTACATTTTTAACATTTACCAATATTAAAATATGAATTATCAAAGTTTTATTACTTATAAAATCTTTATTAAATAATAATTATTTAAATATTACATAATAGTGTTTGATAATAGTTTTAAGTTATAGATTTTATTTTTCTACAAATTTTCATATATTATACATATTTTTCTGAATTACAAAACAAAAGATATTAAATTTCTAAGATTTAATCATTTTCAGAAATTGTTAAACATATTTACTGCGTCACTGCTGACATCATCTCCTCTCTTAAACTTTCTACATTGCACCCTAACCTAGTCCCCAGTCACTGACTGGTGGGGTCGTTGCCATGTCATACGCCACTTCGGCAAAGCAGGACCCGCGTGGTTTGACCGTTGACCTGATGCAAGCATGATGTCATCATGACATCATCTCGCCGGTGATGCTCTGGTGGCTAGCGGCGGCGATCTAGCAACGTTTTGCGAACGCGGTTATTACAGTTCGAAGGAGCACACGCCGAGGAACCTATTAGCAACGGCGCCGCCCGGATATGGTCATCGGAGGATGGCCGACGGCGAGCATTTGCGGCGGTACATTCGGGATCCCCGTGGGTCGATATCTACGGCACGCGAGCAACGAATCGGACAGGACCACGAGGTTTAGAGGCTCACCAGGAGCACGATGAAGGGCTCAGCGAGGGCGGAGGTGGTCGGGAGCGATCTAATCATCGACGATGAACTCCGTCGGAGTCGGAGAAGATTGTCTCGATTCGGTCGATCCTGTACATCTCGGCTCGATTCCTTCCTCCAGGATGACGAGGGCGACGACACGGAGCTCATAGCATCCTCGTACGGCTCCGGGGTGGTATCTGGACGATGGCGTGCGTCGACGGTCACGACTAGGGTTTCGGTTTTGGAAGAGGAAAACGAGAGAGAGATTGTGAGGAGATAAGGATAAGCAGGGACGTCGTGGTGGTCTTCTTAGACTCCCCTGGGACGGTGGCGGGCATCACGACGCACGGCTGACGACGGCGACGACATCGGGCGGCGGCGGACCCCTCCAGCGAGGTGCTTGTGACGTACGAGGAAGACGACAATGAACATTTGCGGAAAACCCCCTGGCAATTCTTTACTCCCAACCCACGATCCCCCCCCTATGATCCCGTCAGTCAGTCACCGGTGAGCCGTTGTGTGGGCTGAGTGGGCTGCTACGGGCTACGCGTGAGTAGCAGATAAGGAGAATGGAAGATGGGCTGCGGCCAGAAGCTGTCTTCCTCTATTTTTTCTGTTTGTTTTCCTTTTTCTGTTTCATTTTTCATCTTTTGTATTTTTCATTTGTTTTTGGAATCTTTCTTTATGGAAGTTCTTTGCTGAATACAAGCAGCAATAATAAGTTATTTAGAATCATTTTGTGAACTTTTATTATATAAAGTTATACTTCTTTATTTTCTTTACATATATATATATATATATATATATCTTTCCTTTTAGTAATGATAGGTTCTTTTCATATGAATTTATTTTATCTAATACCCATGAACTTATTAAATAATGCATGACTATTAACTCATGAGATTTGATTCTTATTAACTTATAATATTAAAGAAACTTTTATATATATTGATCCTTCATTATTATTTGATACATAAAGTTCTAGGGAACAAATATGGTTAATATTATTATTCCCATGAATCTAAAAAATAGAAATGTATATATTTTATTATAACTAACATAAGAGTTAAGGTTTGAATTGTAAATGCTTACCCTAGGGTTTAGGGTACTTAATATACTTATATTCTTTTGTTGACATGAGTAAATATTAATGGCTAAACATATTATCTTTATGTTTGTGATCTTTAATGATATCACCCTTTAAAATAGAAAGTTATTTTCTGGAAGGTCTTATGGAAAAGAATTAATAAAGATAACTCCTAAGCACATATGTTTATGATAATTTGAAATGATAAAGATGTGCTTAAGTGATTTGCTATAGGAAAATATTCCTATAAAGCTTTGTGGAAGTCAAATGATAGATTAATCAGATGAAATGGATATTATGTTTGGTTAAAGATTTAGGGTTTAATGTTTTCCAAGAATTCCTATCTTCCATGATTCACAAGCCTGGACTTCTAATTAAGGAATTCCTTTCCTAGATATTCTACTTCTTTATAACCATCATCATGTGTTAACATGATGAGCTTTACTACACCAAAATATTCTTATCCATCTATTATTCTTCTAAATTATTTTATAAATCCAATGATCTTGACACTAAAGCTTTCATAATCCGCTCATGTTCATTCTAGGTTATATCAGCTACTCTACTGCTGATAATCTCCAATCTAACAAGTAGTTACTTCTAACTCCATTCATACTCTTCCTTAATCATCCATCCCTAATATTTCTCCAGTAGATGTCTATATCAACTACTTCACCTCAAGTGTTAGTATTTCCCAAGAGGAAACTACTACTTGTATAATCCAACGTTGCTCTAGCATCATCTTAATCATACTATCTTGTCTCTACTTAACTCCAGTATCTAATATTCCAACATCACATTATATTAATGTGACTTGTAATGACTAATCTAGGATAATATATCTAGACTAGGGTTTAATCATGTTCTATCCACCAATGTCACTTATACATGATATAAGCATTCAATCTTGGTGACAAAAGCATGATCATTAGAATCCTTCGATCATTTATGGCTTAGGTTTCCAGTTGGCTAATCAAGGCCTTCATCAATACAACACTACAGTTGTATTATGGTTTCTCAATGTATCTATTTAACTAAGGGAGATTATTCATTTACTATACCTACTTGATTCAATAGGACTACTCCTGGTAACTAACTTCAATGTTCATCTTTATAAACTTCTAGATGACTCTTCTATTCATTCAGGATTGAGTTAACTCCATCAATTATCACATTGATCTTATTCTCTTCCAACTCTCCCATCCTATAAATGATATTCAAATCTAGCAATAATATTTGCCTCTTCTTACTTCATTCTTTCCAGGCCTTAAGTGAATGCTCTAATAAGGACAAGAGTTGATAGGTCAAGAATTGATAGATTAAGAATTGGTGAATCAATAGTTGATTACTCAACATTGATGAACAACAGATACTGGAATATGATTCCAATAGGAATGGTAAAGATTGATATGGATAAAAAGATACATGGTGAATGATCTTTGAATTGGTTTCCCTCCTACTCCACATAACTAAAGAGTTAGGGTTAAGTATTACCATGATACTCATGGTATAAGTAGATGAGGTTAAGATAGTTCAAGATTTAGTTGTTACATTCCTATTACTTAAGTTATGTTTATAACTTGGTATGCATGAGTGGTGTGATGAATACTAGGATATGAGTACTTAAGGATCAAATTATAATCATTAATCAAGGTGTAATGGTTTAGTTTCCTTGCATTTGATCTACCCTTAGATCAAATCATGTCTACCCAAAATAAGGTTTTAGAAAAGGTCATATTGAAATTTATCGCAGTCAACTTGATGATCTACTTCAATTCCATCAAGTTGAGAGAAGCTTCAATCACTTTGACACATTTTTATTTAAAAGCGCGAAAATTATTTGAATTTTCTATGCATGAATGCAATGCACACATCTGTGTTCAGCTTATTTCTAAGCTCTAATGCTGGGATGTTACAGTGCTTCCATGCGATGGGATGATCATAGAGTTTTATATAAGTTTCGGTGCAACTTGACATATAAGAAAATTTGCATTGGCTTGTGGCCAAACCAAAATTACCTCTCACCATAGTATCCGTCGTTGATCGGGGCAGCGGAGCAGTACGCGACCGGGTCGTCAGACAATCTGACAAAGGGGTTGTAGGTCGATGATGCGTATAAAATGAATACATAAACTTTGTAGTTTATTGCGAGATATTGCAACATATCTACTATTATACCCATGTTTTATATTTATTTTGGGGACTTCCCTATATATCCCTTGTATCTAGGCTGTAACTCTACGGGACAAAAATACTCCATTTTACGTCTTTTTCACCTTTAAAGACATTCGTGAATAAGATTTTTTTGTGAAAGTTTTTCATCAAGACGAAGGCCTGAAGCACTTGGACCAGACGAGGAGCTGCACGAAGCCTGAGAAGAGACCCATGGCACGACCAAATAAACCTGCTGTGCCATGGGGACCACTTCCATCATCGTGGCTCTAATGCCATCCATCTTCTCGGCAATCTCGTCAGGAAGAAGATTGCTTGTATGAAGGATGAAGAACATATATTTGTAGGCTCGGATATGTGGTGTCATTGTGGCTCTGATTCCATCCATCTTTCCAGCAAGTTTCAGACGTATTTTTTTCTTACCAGGGTATCTAAGGGAACCGAAAGGTTTTAATGAGGTTGCTTGTATGCCTAATATATGTTGGAGAATTCAAAAAAAGAACATATATTGTGGCTCGGATATATAGTGTCATTGAACGGGAACAGAACAGTGGGTTGGAAAACTGAGTGGGAACAATGCGCGTGAAAATTAAGCGCGAAGATCGGTGATAAAAAGAGGGTAGTAACAAAGGTAAGCAGTAACAAATAAATGTTGAGAGCGAAGATGGATATGATGAGAAAGAAGTGTAAGACGTGAATGTCACCTATTATCTACGTCATAGACAATAAGTGACTAATTGTTTATACCGACGAAATGGAGCGGCGGCTCACATGTGCATATGAAACTATTGTGAGAAATGCAAAAAAAAGTAAATTTTAAAATATTAAAAAATTCTGAAATTTGTTTTGCATGTATATAAGACATTCTACGTTCGCACACGAGTTTTCAAAAAAAAAACATTTTACATGACTTGTAAAAAAGACAAAATAATATCCATGAATAGTCATGTTAGAGTATCAAAATTTATCCTTCTTATCCAGAACATAAAAAATGTTTCTTTTTTCAGGAACTTATGCGCGAACATAGAATCCAGATGCACGTACAAATATTTTTTTTTCTAATTTTTTTACATTTTAAAATGTGTTTTTAAATAGTGATTTCATAAGCACCCGTGAACCGAATTGGATTCAATCGTCACTAATTATTGTTCACGCCGTGGCCCGTGGACGATTATATACTTATAGTAGTGACAATTATGAAATCCGAATATGTACTTCCGGAATTTACGAAAAAAAATGTTTAAAGAATTCTTGGCCTGGGGTCCGTGCGGTTCGAATCGAACCCGTGCGTTAGCCGAGGGGAGGGAGCAGGTGCGAATGCGACCCAGTGGATGGAGATCGGACTCGACTTTCGAGTGTGGCTGATTAATGGTGACAACGACGACTCCATTCTCCTGGTTTTGGTTTTGAAAGTCCTGGCCGTTCGTCCCGACTGACAAGTGGTCCAATCCACCAGCCTAGACGTAACGAGAAGTTGCCCGGGTCGGAGGCCGCCGCGGCCGGACCGGGGCGATTTCGAAAGCACGTGAACGAACGCGGCGGGGCGACCGGACCGTTACGACCACGTGGCGGCCGGCCCTGTCCGACCCAAACCTCCAGGCCCACTAGCCGTTGGCATCCCCTTCGTTTCAAATCTCACCCGTTTCCCCCCCTCCGGCCTCCGCAGAGAGACAGACAAGACAAACCCCCTCCTTTCTAGTACGTGACACACACTCTCCTTCTCCCCCCTTCCACCGAACGGAACAAAAAAAAACAAATCGCTGAAAATCTGTAAATCTTTCCCGATCTCTCCCTCTCTAGTCTCTATATCTCCGTCTTCGAGGAGGTCAGAGAGAGTGAAGGCGGAGAGGGGGATTGGAGACGTTGCCATTGCTGTTTGTATTAACGACGCCGCCGCCGCCCCTGTTTCTTGAATCCCCCCTCTCCATGGCCGTGCTGCCCCATCCGTTGTAGCCCCGGATCGGAGAAGGAAGAGCCGATCTGCTTCCGCTCCCTGGGGTGCGTGCGTCTCGCCTCTCTCGAATCCCCATCCCGTTCCATGTATACACGCCGCGGTTCTTGGATCCTGACGCCGCCGGGGTCGTCTTTTCTTGCGCGTGTGTAGGTGCCCGTCGGCGGCGGCGATGGAGAACCGGAGGCCGGTGGTGGGGAAGCCCGTGCCCACCGTCCGAGGTGCGTGCCCGTCCGCGGCCCCTGAGTTCTTGGTTTCAGTCGATATGCCTGCGGCCTCGCGATTCCCCTTTCTGATGTTCTTCATTTCTCTTTGATCGGTGCAGAGATGGGGAACCGGAGGCCGCTCAGGGACATCAACAACATCGTGGGGGCACAGCCGTATCCCTGCGCGATCGCCAAGAAGCCGATGCTAGAGTAGTCTCCTAACCCCAGAATCTTGAGGATCTCGCAAAAAGATTTGTTCTTTTTTCACTTACCCAACGTTCTTGGATCGAGATTCTAATCCCGGCGAGGCCTCCCTTTCTATCTTTCTTTCTTTTCAGGAAGAATGTGAAGGATGAGAAGAAGCCGGCACTGCTGAGCCGCCGGCCTGTGACGAGGTTAGGACCCCAACTGTTCTTGTGCTCTCACGTTTCTTGGGGCCTTGATCTGATGGTACTCTTCTAATTCAGGAAATTTGCTGCCTCCTTGGGGAACAAAGAACAACCTGACGGTCAGGCCACCGCAGCCGAGACAGCACCACCCGGATTTGATCCCAAGAATGAGCCCATCACCATTGACTCTGACGATGACATTGAGTCGGTCGACGACACTGATATGGTATATGTTCTGCCATGATTAATTAGCACCGTTTTACAGAAGGGGGTGGCTACACCTTACTGCTACATTCGGTACTGCAGGATGAGAACGATCTGAAGGATGCTTTGGAGGATGAATCCCTCATGGATATCGACAGTGCCGACTCGGGGAATCCGCTTGCAGCAACTGAGTATGTTGAGGAGATCTACAAGTACTACAGGGAAAATGAGGTGATCTACTGTCCCGTAGTAACATATAATGTATATCTTCATTTTGTGGAAAAAAATGCTGAATTTTCTGTGATTGTGAGGATACCTTACTTGCATTATGCTTGACTGAGTAAGATATGCCCATGAAAAAAAAAAGAATTTGACCGGGATCCTATAATTAGTAGTACACTTTTATGTGATACTATTATTGTAGTATGCTTTAATGAGATCCATTAAGGAAAAATGCATGCTTTAAAATAAAAAGATTGTGATCTTTAGCACTTTTGAGCAACTAATTTGAATAGAAAATTTGAAATTTTGTGTTTGAGTAACTGGTATGACACTAAGGGCCATCAGGACAATGGTATTTTTTTTTTTTTGAAAAAGGGACATATCCCTGGCCTCTGTATTGATTGATGCATGCGGCCTTTTATTTCTTTGTTCAACAGTTATTCAAAGGATTTATTACATCAGGACAATGGTTACAGTAGTTTATCCCAAGATAGGGATTTTGTTATGATCTTCCCTGTCCTTGTGGCACTATAGGGATTTTGTTACGATTTTCCCTGTCCTTGTGGCACTATATTAGTTCATCTGGGTCACGGCTAAAATATGACAACATTTCCCCTTTCCCATCACCATGCCAGATAAAATGCATTACTTTGAACCACTGAAATCAGCAATGTGAGATTTCCTTGATGAATATTCTGGTCAACATGTAAACATTATTATGGCAACTGATAGAAATTTGTCCTCATCAGCTTGACTGAAAAACAATTTGTCCTTGTTAGCCTGTTGTGTGTATCCTGGAGAATTTGGGCTCCTTAACTTTTTCAGTATTACCAAATACAAATATGGTTTTATGCAGGAAACAAGCTGTGTGCGTCCTGACTACATGTCCAGCCAAGGAGACATAAATGAAAAGATGAGAGCTATTCTGATAGATTGGCTGATTGAGGTAGAAAAGCTTGTGAACAGTGTACTTTCTCTATCTTAAGGATTACACTAATTTGATACCGTGTATTTGGGACTCATTATATTTTATTTATCTCCTGATAGGTTCATTACAAGTTTGAGTTGATGGATGAGACACTCTTTCTTACTGTGAACATAATAGACAGATTCTTGGAAAAAGAAGTGGTGCCAGGGAAGAAGTTGCAGCTAGTTGGAGTGACAGCTATGCTTCTTGCTTGTAAATATGAGGAAGTCGCAGTTCCAGTAGTTGAAGATCTGATACTAATTTCTGACCGGGCTTATATGAAAGGAGAGGTTCTGGAAATGGTAATATCATTTATCCGACCCTATCATTTAACAGTGTGCACTCCCATTAAATTCATGCTCAAGGCTTCTAGCCCTTGTTATATACCTATATAACATTGCATCATGGTTGAAGTTCCAAATGCATTTCCTTTTATATCATGGTTAATGTTAAACGTACCACAGATGTTAGACTGCAAACAAGTTGCAATCATTTCTAGTTATATCATCAGTACACCATGACGGTAATCTTCTGAATGATTTCCTCAGTTTATACTGTATTGTTTTTGGAGCAACTGGCAGGAGCGCTGCCTCTTCATAAAGTAGAATAAGAATTGGCCAGTTTATGAGGAAAACTGGTTGAAAACCGAGCTTATACTGTATTTCACAATGGCTTATTGGCTATGCTTCTTCCCTATGCATTTCTTTTTATATCGTGGTTAGCGTCAAGCTGACCACAGATGTTAGACTGCAAACAAAGTTCTGACTGATTTCTTCAGCTTTACTGTATTTCAGTGGCCTGTTGGCTATTGTTTGTTCCGCACTAACAGGGGTGGACCTTCTGTTTGAGCAGGAAAAATGGATTCTAAACACTCTGGAGTTCAACATGTCTGTGCCAACACCATATGTTTTTATGAGAAGGATTCTGAAGGCAGCAGATTCTGACAGGAAGGTGAAGTATCGTAACCTTCTGATTAGTATTTCCGTACTTGGACAGCAAAATTCACAGCAATAACATTTGCATTTGGGACTGACACAACACCTTGTGCATGTTGTAAATCACAGCTACAGCTGGTTTCCTTCTTCATGCTGGAGCTATGCCTTGTTGAATACCAGATGCTTAAGTACCGCCCTTCGCTGCTTGCTGCCGCTGCGGTTTACACTGCACAACGTGCTATCAGTCGCTGCTGGCACTGGACAAAGGTCTGCGAGTTCCATAGCAGATACACTAGAGATGAGCTCATGTAAGTTTGCCTTCTGTCCCTGACAAACTGTATTTTTTATCATGTCTGTCATTAGGAGGATGGTATGGTGACCTGTATCTTCCTTTGTTTGTCTGTTTTCTTCAGTGAGTGCTCCAACATGATGGTACAGTTCCACCAGAATGCGGGAGGTGGCAAGCTTACAGGCGTGCACAGGAAATACAGTACATTCAAGTTCGGGTGTGTATCAAAAGTGGAGCCTGCGGGCTTCTTGCAGGCCTAAAAATGGGGTGAAAACTTCTGGTGCAATCTAGGGCAATCTATTCCTCTGGATAGATTTTAACCGTTCCACTGAAAACATGCAGACATCATCGTGTTGATGTTGCACAGAAGTGCAGCAGGTTTCCTAGCACAGAATATGCTTGTGACGATGTAATAATCTTGGTAGTCAGTCCTTAAGCTACTCTGCGGCTAATAATATATTTAGCCGTCGTTAAAGTGTCTTTTAACCTTATAAAGATCATTTGCGTGCAAGAAGTCGAGCAATAATCTCTCTTTTACTGACGAGTAAACCTTATAAAGATCATTTGCGTGCAACAAGTCGAGCAATAATCTCTCTTTTACTGACGAGTAAATGATAGTTAGTACTATTGATGTTCCATTCACCGAAGAAATGCATTTCCCGTAGTTTTATTGGAAATGCTTCTTCACCGTTTCTGTTTCTATGCTGCACAAGTATAGCTTGTACTTGCTACAATGAGCTGGTGCTTTGTCCTGCTCAGCTTTTGTTTCGTCGTTTGAGTTGGTTTGTTCTGCGGTAAGATGCACATCTGAATTGGGTGCATTAGAAGAACCGCATCTCAGTACGGCATGATGTGTTGTATAATCGTGCCACATCTCTATCATATGTTTATGAGTAAAAGGTTTGTGATACGGAGCATGTGCATTGGTATTCGGTGAGACTGGTGAAATTCATTAATTTCATTCCTATATGTTTTTGGTCATCCTAGTTACTAGTCCTTTCTTATCAGGTATTTACATTCGAAGGCATTTCACAGAGTCCCTGAATCAAAGAGAACGGTTAAAATTTTGGACCCCATTACAAAATTCTTAAAACTCGAACTTGCACAAGATTTAGTCCACATTGCTGAAACAACAATTAGGATAATAACGTACAATATGAATCTCCTGCTGTGTACCAAAATATTAGAGGCTAGCCCCACACTGTTAAAACAACGAGGTGGAGACAAATTAGCCACGTTCAGTTAGCATTTAAATAACATCTTCAACATTTCAAAGGTATTTCAGACATTTTAAACATGAAACCAACCGCCGTAGCCATCTCTCACGGTCTGGCAAAATGGCACAACTATCTAAGTGGTTGTTTTCTCTTCACACACTATTTCTCACAAGTTGCAACTCAATCAAACATGTCCTATATCTCCCTTAATAGTACAGCCCACGTCTAAAATCATTCAACAACATAATTAGTGATTTCAAATAAGCAAGAGACGATTTGTACTGAATTAGCATTGTTTCGCACATAACTATGATTAGTACAAATTATATTTATCTCATGAGTAGATCTACCATAGGTCATTCTATCGGTGGCATTCATAGATCTTTATGTATTTGCAATATCATTCTATCGGATGGCACTGGGTTCATCGTCGTATCCAGTCTTGGTAGGCCGCAACTTGCGGGGCAACGGTTTTCGCTGCCGGCAACGAGAAATTCAATTTGCTGGCGGAAAGGTAGGGGCTAACAGCGTACAGAGTCATGATTCTGGGCAAGAACCAGCGTTTGCAGCCATTGCTCCCCATGGATATCTCCTCCTCACCATCCTATGTGAAGGAAGAGTTTGTATGGCCTAAATATTGAAGGTGGAGGTCGATGGGGAGGTTAGGTCAGATTGGATCAAGAGGAAGCAATAGTAGCATGGAGGCTGAGGACAGAGAGGAATAAGTCGAGAAGGGTTTAACTGATGCTTGTTGGTAAAAATTTCCAATTTCTATCAAAGGAAGAAAAATGTCTAAGTATCTTTACTAGATCATTATATAATTGGAAAATATATTTTTTCATCAGATATTTAGTATATTTATACTTGTTCCTTTGGTATATATATTTGTATACATATTGTTTTTATAGAAATTCTTGGAAGCTATTGAGAAATTCATCCATTTATATGCGATATTTTAATCAATTTTAGTATATATATTAGAAATTATTATGTCCTCATGTATTCAATATTTATTATGCTTTTGGTCTAAAAGTGAGTTCCAATAATGAACATATAGAGTCATTCATATGATGGAGTCTAAATATGTGGGTATCTACTTAAATATTGTTTGGAGTGTATAAAAATGTGTAGTATCAAGACAAAGTGATGTAACAAATGCACCCACACTCGATTCTACAAGATGACATAACTGTTGGGTGACGCTCAGAGCAAACACGGCGGAACAAGATCGCTCCCAAGGTTCAGCTAAGGTTTGGAGCCAATGTTTTTTTTTCAAGGATACACCCTAGAAAGGTGTATCAGATTCATAGAAGAAGATACCAAGACAGCCGGTACAACGCTAAAAGGCTACACGATACAAACATGACTCCACACGGTTTACAACACATCTCACACCAAGCGAACGACAAAAACTCTCCCAGAATCATCTCCAGCCAAGAATGGCGAGGAGGCAATACATCGAGCTTATAGGCCGCATCACCACCGAAGAAACGAACTACACGAGATCAATCCAAATCTATAAAGGCACAAGACAACGCACCACCCGCCCATTGTTGGAGATATGCCCTAGAGGCAATAATAAATGTAGTTATTATTATATCTTTGTGTTTATGATAAATGTTTACATTCATGCTATAATAGTATTAACAAGGAAACATTAATACTTGTGTGATTTGTAAACTTAATTTGAAGTCCCTAGTATAGCCTCTATACTTCACTAGCTTGTTGGTTGATAAATGATTGTGGTTTCCCTATCATGAACATTGAGATGTTATCAACAACAAGATCATATCATTAGGAGAATGATATGGTGGACATACTCCTATAGATAAGCGTAGCATAAAGATCAAGTCATTTCAATAGTTCAATTGCTATATGCTTTCTGATACATAGTAACCTAATTCCTTCGACCATGAGATCATGCATATCACCTTTACCGGATGGATGCTTTGATGACATCAAACACCACACCGTAACTGGGTGGCTATAAAGGTGGCATTGAGTGTTCGGAAAGTATTGGTTGAGACACATGGATCAAGAGTGGGATTTGTCCATCCATATGACGGATAGATATTCTCTGGGCCCTCTCGGTGAAATGTCATCCAATTAGCTTGCAAGCATGTGACTGGATCACAAGGGATCACATATCACGGGAACGAGAAAAGATTACTTATCAGTAACGAGGTTAAACTAGGTATGCAGAGATACCGACGATCATAACCTCGGATAAGTAACATATCGTGAGACAAAGGGAAATTGGTATCGTATGTAAGTGGTTTATTCGATCGCAAAGTAATCGTAGAAATATGTGGGAGCCATATGAATTTCTAGATTCCTCTATTGGTTATTGTTCGGAGAAGTGTCTCGATCATGTCCGCATAATTCACGAACCGTAGGGAGACACACTTAAGGATTCGACGTTGTTTTGAGTAGTTATGGTATTATGAGAAAGAGACCGAATGTTGTTCGGAGTCTCGGATGGGATCCGGGATATCACGAGGTGATCCGGAATGGTCCGGAGAATAAGATTCATATAAAGAAAGTCCCGTTTCGGAGTTCGGAAATGATTCCGGTGAATGTTCTAGAAGGTTCCGGAATGTCCGGCACTCCGGGAGGGGGGAGGGGTACATGAATGTGTCATTACTTATTGGAATGATTGCATCATGTACTAAGTGTTCTTGCTGTTCCAAATAAAGGATTAAATTGAATCCTAAAACAGAAAAGTCAAATGTCCAGTTTGAAAGTCAAACGGCTAAAACAAGAAACTGTGGGAAACAAGCAAGAGGAGGTTGAAACCAACTTGGAGGAGGAGTTCCTCTCCTCCAAGCCGGCGGCCAGCCCTAGGCCGAGTTGGGGAGGGACTCCCCTCCCTCCCTGGCGCGCCTAGCCCCTCCACCCATAAAAGGAGGGGCAGGGCCTCCTCCTTGAGACACACAAGTTTCTACCTCTAATCTCCGGTTTAGAGCCGTTTTGGTTTAGAGCTTCTAATTGCTTTAGCCTGCGGTTTAGAGCCTTCTAATTGGTGTGTCTAATCTCTAGACCACTAATAGCCCTCTCTCATAATCCACCATACTCGCTCCGGCTTAAGGCGAAGCCCTGCAGGATTTCCCCTCTACTTCCGGTACCACGCCGTTGTGCTGCCGGAATCGCGAGGAGAGTGCTACAACCTCCGCTGCCTGCTGGAACAAGGGAGAGGAAGGTCTTCGTCGAGTACCGAACGTGTGACCGACTGTGGGAGCGCTGCCGGAACGCAGCGCCGGAAGGATCGTCTACACGATATTGAGATCGGGGAGAGTACGACTACATCACCCACGAGAATCCGCTCTCGTTAAACACTTTGGAATCTTCGAGGGTAAGTTATTCCATCGACTCGTTGCTACAATCTCGTAGATAGATCTTGGCTTGTTTGTTTGTATGCGATAGAAATTTTTTGTTTTCCATGCTACGAACCCCTACAGTGGTATCAGAGCCGTGTCTATATGTAGATCTGTTGCACGAGTAGAACACAATGGTCATTGTGGGCGTTGATGCTTTTATTGTCGATTACTTCTTGTGTACTTTGCATCTTGCGGTATGTTGGGATGAAGCGGCCCGGGCTAACCTTACATGACATCGTTCATGAGACTTGCTCCACGCTTGACATGCAACTTGTATTGCATAAGTGGCTTTGCGGGTGCCTGTTTCTCCTAGCATAGTTAAGATCCAATTTACAACGGGTGATCAACAATGCTAGTATCAATGTTGTGGTTCTTGTTCGTAAGTTAGAACGACACTTATTGAAAGCCCCAAACCACGTAAAATATGCAAAGAAAGTAGAGGCGTCTAACTTTGTTTTGCAGGGGTGTGCAGTGATGTGATATGGCCATGATTGTGATTATATTTGATGTATGCAATGTTCCTTATTGTAAGTTGGCAACCGGCAGGAGCCATATGGTTGTCTTTAATTTATGTTAAGACCCGCGTGTTTATTCAAAGTAGTTGTAATAGTTGAAGCCGGTGGACGACAACCATGGAGAAGCGTCATTGACCTTGATGCAATGCCGGTGATGATGGAGATCATGTTCGTGCTTGAAGATGGAGATCGGAAGCACAAAGAAGAAAGGCCATATCATATCACATATTATTGAATTGCATGTGATGTTAATCCTTTATGCATCTTGTATTGCTTGTTAGACGACGGTAGCATTATAAGATGATCCGTCATGCACATCAATTTCAAGTCATAAAGTGTTCATCCTTAGTTAGCACCGTTGCTAAAGCTTGTTGTTCCGAAGCACCACGTGATGATCGGGTGTGTTAGATTCTGCAAGTGTATACAACGTGAGCAAGCCAGATTTGCTCATGCAGAAACTAAGGTTTGATCTTGACGAGCCTAGCATGTACAGACATGGTCTCGGAACACGGATCACCGAAAGGTAAAGCATGAATCATATAGTAGATATGATGAACATGTCGATTGTTCGCCATTGAAACTATGTCAACTCTCGTGATGATCGGTGTTGATATGGTGGATTTGGTTCGTGTGATCACTAAAACAATGTGAGGGATATTGTTTTGAGTGGGAGTTCACCTAGTTTAATTTCATTATTAATTTGAACTCAATTTGTCATAAACTTAGTCTAAACTATTGCAATTATGTTGTAGATCAATGGCAGCCCCTACCATCAATTTTAATGCGTTCCTAGAGAAAGAAAAGTTGAAAAACAATGGAAGCAACTTCGCGGATTGGTTCCGCAATTTGAGGATTGTCCTCACAGCTGGTAATTTGACCTATGTGCTGGATGCACCGCTGGGTGACCCACCTGCAGATGATGCTCCTGATGAAGTAAAGAATGTTTACCTCGCTCGGAAGAATCAGTACTCCATAGTTCAGTGTGCTATCTTGTATGGTTTGGAATCGGAGCTTCAGAAAAGGTTTGAGGATTCAGACCCATATGATATTGTCGAGGATCTCAAATTGATTTTTGAGACTCATGCGGCAATTGAAAGTTATGAAGCTTCTGAAAAGTTCTTTAACTGCAAGATGGAAGAGGGCAGCTCCGTCAGTGAGCATGTGCTTAAGATGTCTGGGCACGCAAACAAACTTCAAAGCTTGGGTATTGTGATTCCTAATGCTTTGGGGATTTACCGTGTCCTCCAATCACTACCACCAAGTTACAAGAACTTTGTGATGAACTACAACATGCAGAACATGAACAAGACGTTGCCAGAACTCTTTGCCATGTTAAAATCTGCAGAAGTGGAGATTAAGAAAGAGCACCAAGTGTTGTTGGTCAATAAGACCACCAAATTCAAGAAAGGCAAGTCTAAGCAAAAGGGACACTTCAAGAAGGGTGGTAAGAAAGTTACCACGCCGGCGAAGAAGACCAAGGCTGGACCTAAGCCTGATACTGAGTGCTTTTACTGCAAGGGAGAAGGTCACTGGAAGCGGAATTGCCCAAAGTACTTGGCGGATTTGAAGAACGGCAACATCAAGAAGAAAAGTATATCTGATATACATGTTATTGATGTGTATCTCACTAGTACTCGTAGTAGTGCCTGGGTATTTGATACTGGTTCGGTTGCTCATATTTGTAACTCGAAACAGGTGCTGCAGAATAAACGGAAGCTAGCGAAGAACGAGGTGACGATGCGCGTGGGAAATGGATCAAAGGTTGATGTGATCGCGGTAGGCACGCTACCCCTTCATCTACCATCGGGATTAGTTTTATACTTAAATAATTGTTATTTGGTGCCTGCGTTGAGCATGAACATTATATCAGGATCTTGTTTATTGCGAGACGGTTACTTGTTTAAGTCAGAGAATAATGGTTGTTCGATTTATATGAGTAATATGTTTTACGCACATGCACCTTTGATAGATGGTCTATTCTTATTGAATCTCGATAGTGGAAATACACATATCAACAACATTGAGGCTAAACGTTTGAAATCAAGCGATAATTCGACCTATATGTGGCACTGTCGTCTTGGTCACATTGGAGTGAAGCGTATGAAGAAACTCCATTCCGATGGACTTCTTGAATCACTTGATTTTGAATCACTTGAAAGATGCGAAGCATGTCTGATGGGAAAAATGACTAAGACTCCATTTTCTGGTATGATGGAGCGAGCTACGGACTTATTGGAAATCATACATACCGATGTGTGTGGTCCAATGAGTGTAGCATCGCGCGGTGGTTATCGTTATGTTCTTACCTTCACGGATGACTTGAGTAGATATGGGTATATCTATTTCATGAAACATAAGTCCGAAACTTTCGAGAAGTTTAAGGAGTTTCAAAGTGAGGTAGAGAATCAACGTAACAAGAAGATTAAATTTCTACGTTCTGATCATGGAGGTGAATATCTAAGTTACGAGTTTGGCGAGCATTTGAAGAAATGCGGAATACTTTCACAATTGACACCGCCGGGAACACCACAGCGTAATGGTGTGTCCGAACGTCGTAATCGAACTCTCTTAGATATGGTTCGTTCTATGATGTCACTTACAGATTTACCGCTATCATTTTGGGGTTATGCATTAGAAACAGCCGCATTCACTTTAAATAGGGCACCATCTAAATCCGTTGAAACGACACCGTATGAATTATGGTTTGGGAAGAAACCTAAATTGTCGTTCCTTAAAATTTGGGGGTGCGAATCCTATGTAAAGAAGTTACATCCGGACAAGCTTGAACCCAAAGCGGAAAAATGCGTCTTCATAGGATACCCGAAGGAAACTATTGGGTATACCTTCTATCATAGATCCGAAGGCAAAATCTTCGTTGCCAAGAATGGATCCTTTCTAGAGAAGGAATTTCTCTCGAAAGAAGTGACTGGAAGGAAAGTAGAACTCGACGAGGTTGTCGAACCTTCTCTCGAAATTACGAGTAGCGCAGCACCGGAAGAAGTTCCTGTGGTGCCTGCACCAATTAGAGAGGGAGCTAATGATGGTGATCATGAAACTTCGGTTGAAGTTGCTACAGAGCCTCGGAGGTCAACGAGAACTCGTACCACTCCAGATTGGTATGATCCCGTTATGAGTGTCATGTTGGTGGACAACACCGATGACCCCGAGACGTATGAGGAAGCGATGAAGAGCCCAGATTCCAATAAATGGCAAGAAGCCATGAAATCCGAGATTGGATCCATGTACGAAAACCAAGTATGGACTTTGGTGGACTTACCGGATGGCCGAAAGGCTGTCGAGAACAAATGGATTTTCAAGAATAAAACAGATGCTGATGGTAATGTTACTGTCTATAAAGCTCGACTTGTCGCAAAAGGGTTTCGACAAATTCAAGGAGTTGACTACGATGAGACTTTCTCACCGGTAGCGAAGCTAAAGTCTGTGAGGATTATGTTAGCAATCGCTGCATATTATGATTATGAGATATGGCAGATGGATGTCAAAACAGCATTCCTCAATGGAGATATTGATGAAGAGTTGTATATGATGCAACCCAAAGGTTTTGTCGATCCTAAAGATGCTAACAAAGTATGCAAACTTCAACGGTCCATCTATGGATTGAAGCAAACATCCCGAAGTTGGAATCAACGTTTTGATAAGGTAATCAAAAGTTTTGGTTTTATACAAACTTATGGAGAAGCTTGTATTTACAAGAAAGTGAGTGGGAGCTCTATAGCATTCTTAATACTATATGTGGATGACATATTGTTGATTGGGAATGATGTAGACCTTCTTAATAGTGTCAAAGAATATTTGAATAATAGTTTTTCAATGAAGGATCTTAGCGAAGCAGCTTACATATTAGGCATAAAGATTTATAGAGATAGATCGAAACGCCAAATATCATTGTCACAGAGTACATATTTGGACAAAGTTCTAAAGAGGTTTGGAATGGAAGAAAGCAAGAAAGGGTTCTTGCCCATGTTGCCCAATACGACCTTGAGTAAAACTCAAAGTCCGACATCGGCAGAAGATAGAGAAAGGATGAGTAAGACTCCCTATGCATCGGCCATAGGATCTCTAATGTATGCCATGCTATGTACTAGACCCGACATTGCATATGCTGTTAGTCTAACTAGCAGATATCAAAGTGATCCAGGAGTGGATCATTGGACAACGGTCAAAAACATCCTTAAGTACTTGAGAAGAACTAAGGATATGGTTCTTTCTTATGGAGGTGATGAACAACTCGTTGTTAATGGTTACACCGATGCTAGTTGGAACACCGATCCGGATGATTCTAAATCACAATCTGGATACGAATTTATTTTGAATGGTGCAGCAGTTAGCTGGAGGAGTGCAAAGCAAAGCGTTGTGGCGAGATCTTCAACTGAATCGGAATACATGGCTGCTTCGGAGGCTTCTCAAGAAGCGATATGGATGAAAGAGTTCATTACAGAGCTGGGTGTGGTTCCTAGTGCGCTGGACCCAATGTATATCTACTGTGATAACATGGGCGCCATAGCCAATGCGCAAGAACCAAGGTCACACAAGAAGATGAAGCATATCAAGCTACGTTTTCACGCTATTCGAGAACATATCCAGGATGGGGATATAAAGATTTGCAAAGTACACACAGATCTGAATGTGGCGGATCCGTTGACTAAACCTCTCCCGAGGGCAAAACATGACCAACACCAAACTGCCATGGGTGTTCGGTATATTACCATGTAATCTAGATTAGATGACTCTAGTGCAAGTGGGAGACTGTTGGAGATATGCCCTAGAGGCAATAATAAATGTAGTTATTATTATATCTTTGTGTTTATGATAAATGTTTACATTCATGCTATAATAGTATTAACAAGGAAACATTAATACTTGTGTGATTTGTAAACTTAATTTGAAGTCCCTAGTATAGCCTCTATACTTCACTAGCTTGTTGGTTGATAAATGATTGTGGTTTCCCTATCATGAACATTGAGATGTTATCAACAACAAGATCATATCATTAGGAGAATGATATGGTGGACATACTCCTATAGATAATCGTAGCATAAAGATCAAGTCATTTCAATAGTTCAATTGCTATATGCTTTCTGATACATAGTAACCTAATTCCTTCGACCATGAGATCATGCATATCACCTTTACCGGATGGATTCTTTGATGACATCAAACACCACACCGTAACTGGGTGGCTATAAAGGTGGCATTGAGTGTTCGGAAAGTATTGGTTGAGACACATGGATCAAGAGTGGGATTTGTCCATCCATATGACGGATAGATATTCTCTGGGCCCTCTCGGTGAAATGTCATCCAATTAGCTTGCAAGCATGTGACTGGATCACAAGGGATCACATATCACGGGAACGAGAAAAGAGTACTTATCAGTAACGAGGTTGAACTAGGTATGCAGAGATACCGAAGATCATAACCTCGGATAAGTAACATATCGTGAGACAAAGGGAAATTGGTATCGTATGTAAGTGGTTCATTCGATCGCAAAGTAATCGTAGAAATATGTGGGAGCCATATGAATTTCCAGATTCCTCTATTGGTTATTGTTCGGAGAAGTGTCTCGATCATGTCCGCATAATTCACGAACCGTAGGGAGACACACTTAAGGATTCGACGTTGTTTTGAGTAGTTATGGTATTATGAGAAAGAGACCGAATGTTGTTCGGAGTCTCGGATGGGATCCGGGATATCACGAGGTGATCCGGAATGGTCCGGAGAATAAGATTCATATAAAGAAAGTCCCGTTTCGGAGTTCGGAAATGATTCCAGTGAATGTTCTAGAAGGTTCCGGAATGTCCGGCACTCCGGGAGGGGGGAGGGGTACATGAATGTGTCATTACTTATTGGAATGATTGCATCATGTACTAAGTGTTCTTGCTGTTCCAAATAAAGGATTAAATTGAATCCTAAAACAGAAAAGTCAAATGTCCAGTTTGAAAGTCAAACAGCTAAAACAAGAAACTGTGGGAAACAAGCAAGAGGAGGTTGAAACCAACTTGGAGGAGGAGTTCCTCTCCTCCAAGCCGGAGGCCAGCCCTAGGCCGAGTTGGGGAGGGACTCCCCTCCCTCCCTGGCGCGCCTAGCCCCTCCACCCATAAAAGGAGGGGCAGGGCCTCCTCCTTGAGACACACAAGTTTCTACCTCTAATCTCCGGTTTAGAGCCGTTTTGGTTTAGAGCTTCTAATTGCTTTAGCCTGTGGTTTAGAGCCTTATAATTGGTGTGTCTAATCTCTAGACCACTAATAGCCCTCTCTCATAATCCACCATACTCGCTCCGGCTTAAGGCGAAGCCCTGCGGGATTTCCCCTCTACTTCCGGTACCACGCCGTTGTGCTGCCGGAATCGCGAGGAGAGTGCTACAACCTCCGCTGCCTGCTGGAACAAGGGAGAGGAAGGTCTTCGTCGAGTACCGAACGTGTGATCGACTGCGGGAGCGCTGCCGGAATGCAGCGCCGGAAGGATCGTCTACACGATCTTGAGATCGGGGAGAGTACGACTACATCACCCACGAGAATCCGCTCTCGTTAAACACTTTGGAATCTTCAAGGGTAAGTTATTCCATCGACTCGTTGCTACAATCTAGTAGATAGATCTTGGCTTGTTTGTTTGTATGCGATAGAAAATTTTTGTTTTCCATGCTACGAACCCCTACACCCATAGCGCCTAATATTCGGCGAGAGAGCAGCGGGGCCGAACCCTACCGGAGTAGACATCGACGAGGAAGCACCATCGACGACGTACATAGCGCCCCGGAAGCCCATGCTCTAGACGGCAGCCAAGACCGGACTCCACCAAGCGCACCGAGGACTCCAAGAACCACCTAGGCAACACCCCCAAGGAGGGAACGACACAGATGCGTTGCTGCCGCCTGATCCATAAGACGGTCTAGGGTTTCCCGTGGTGCTCGAGGCGGGGAAGCACGAGCAGTGCCATGACTCCACCTCCAAGGAGGTGACAGCGCCCACAGGCGTCATCGTCACCAGCTTCACGCAGGGATTTCGCCCCCGCCATGCCGTCAACCCCAACGCCATCGGACACACCTCAAGGAGCCGCCTTTGGACTCACCGCCGAAGAGAAGAGAGCCACAAATGTCGTCGAGTGGAGCACGATGGTTGATCTTCGTATCACCACCACCGAAGCGAGGACTGTGCGGTGAGTACCCAGCCACCATCGCTTGGCCGGCTGTCGACACCGCCAAGGGCGCTGGCCACCACCGGGCATGCTGCCAGTCGACATGCGCTCGGGGGAGGAGGGCCCCCATGCCAGCCAACCACCACGGCCATAGCATCCACGCAGCACGCCGGAGCAGGAGATCCTTGCGCCGCCATTGCATCCTGAGGCCGCAACCCGCACAACCCGCACAAGCCCAGATCTAGCCCTGCCTCCACGCGCGACCGTGGGCACGAGAAGCTCTCCACCTGCCGCCGCCTCCGTCGTGTGCCCTCTACACCTTCACGATGCGCCTTCCTTGTGCCGCCACCTGCCACCGTGTCATCTAGGACCTCCGCCGCCGCCTAGGCCGACGTCCCTCACGACGAGGCTACATGGGAGAGAGAGGTCCCTCCTCCATCCTTGGAAGCACGATCTTTGCCTGGCCGCATCCTCCAACGAAGGCGAGGGAGAGAGAGGAGGAAGGGCCGGCCCCCGGCGGCGGCTTGGGTTGGCTTCCGGTACCGCCCGAGTAGGGACGACACAGGAGGAGTGGTTCTTTTTTTAGAGCCAACAGTTCTTACCCCTGGACGCGCATGTCAGAAAGATGACGTTGCGCGTCGGGACAATGCAGTCCTTATACGACGCCTCACGTTTCGGCTCCTACACCAGCCTGGTGAACTCCGGCTCCGATGAAGGTCTTCATCGCCGTTATCTAGCCACGATCTGTCCCGTCCGTTGCCCTTGACTCTAGCGCCCAGGCTACCCGGGCCTTGTCCGCAACACTAGGGCGCTTGGGGCATCTGCCCCCGACATGGTGGTGGTGGCCTCCTTCGTCGGAATGGTCGTTCGGGTGGTCTTGCCGTCTTGCGGCAGATCCTGCTAGTTTTCGGCGGGTGGCGTGGGGCTGCTGGCTCGGTTTCAATAAAGGTGGTGGTCCTGGATCCCTCTCAAGCCAAGACAAAGATCTGCCGGATGTTGGTCTCCATTGATCTGGTTTCTGTGTCGTGTTCCGGAAGGCTCCGTCGGCGAACTCCATAAATGCACTCATGTCGTGAGTTTGCTGGAGGATTGAATCCGGTCGTATGCACCCATGTTTTACTCTCTGGCCGTTTGGTTTCAAAGGGTGTGCTTCGAAGCTTTGTTGGCTATTATTATGGGGCATGTTCTCGTTCCATGGTGCCGACGAAGATAGTCATGGAGACCGAGATCTGAGGACTGACAATAGTGGTTCAAGTCTGGGTGGTGATGAAAAATTAGCTAGGTGACTAATTAGAGGGGGCGACCGCATAGGAGAGGTTCATGGTCCTACCTATCAGGGTGAAAACACAGGGTCTGGTGTTAATTGGTTGTGTCTGGTAATGACCTTGTTGAAGGTATCGTTTTGAGAGCGTGGACTTTCTTCAGGAAGAAAACCTAGATCTTTGATCGAGCGATGACAGTGTTTGTGCACTGTTTCCTTCTTGGAGGCGTCGTTTTTGGAGACGCTGGACTTTTGGTGCTGTCTTGGTGGTGGTACTACTGCAATGAATAAGTCACTGTAGCGAGACTTTTTTTATAATTCTTTTTTTCTTTTTTGACTGTATGTATCCATATAGCCGTTAGGACAATGCGTTGTTATAGAGGCTAGGTATAGTTGGTATCCTCTAATATTAATATATGCTCCTTTCAACAACAACAAAAAAAAAAACCTAACACCACAAGTGCAATGTCACTGCTGGCTCTTACACATGCAAGGCGGAGTAGTGAAAGGGAAGGCGCTAAGCCTTTTTTTTCTCTTTAGAGGATGCGTGACGGGCTCGTGGACGATGCTTGGGCTTTTGTTGTGCGGGCTTTTCTCTTTCGGTCACTGGCCCGCTATCTGTTTCTGTGTTCAGTGAGACCCGTGGCTTCTTCTTCCCTTCGAAATAAAAAATATAAAACATATCAGCGGCTTCTGCTGACCGCCACATCAGCACCTTGCAGAAGTCGCCGGCCCACGGGACAGGGGCGAACAGAACGCCGACGCCGTCACGGCTCGTCCCTCCGCCGCGCTCCTTCTCGCGGGAAATCACGCGGAGAACTTCCCCCGTCCCGCCGCGGCCTCCAAATCGCCTCGATCCGGCCGCCCGATCGATCCAGGCGCCGCTCGGGTGCTTCTTCGCTAGGTCAGGTATCTTCCTCCGGCCACTGTGTTCCGTTTTACATCCGGTGCCGTGTGAATCGAATTCGTCCGCGGCCGAGCCTCCTAGTCGCGCGTAGTACCTCCCCGCCTCGTTCCGGTGCTTCTAGGACGAGGACTCGAGGGGTTTGAGCGATCTGAACCGAAATTAGCATACTCTTTTGTGAGCCTTAGCACATACTCTTTTGTGAGCCTTTAGTACTTGCTAGGGTATGCTGGAAACTTGCAGTCGTGGTGGCGATTTCGCCCTCTTCGTTGGCCTAGGTTTGCATATGGTAGCCTAGTTAGTTGGTCTCGCTTGTAGTGTTTGCGTCTATGTTCTACTGAAACGAACTCAATTTGTATTTCTAGATCGTAGTTGTCGCAAACTATGTTGTGTTCATTGGTTGGTATCATTGACAGGTTTGAACTAACACACTTCTTGGTGCATTGCAGCTAGGAACCATCGTGTGAGGATTCTCGGAATTTTATTCGCATCAGAATTTCATTTGTCAGTCGGTTGTTATCGACATTTGTCATTGCAACGGTCTGCCTTGTGCATCTGGTGATGCCCACTGATCAGGGAAGGTGATGCTGGTTGAGGTTGAGGGATTGTGAGAGCACAAAGGTTGGAACAATAGCTGTCTGCCACCATGAGGGTCAATCTTGAGCTCCTCATGCCCTTGATGGCGGAATACACCGCGCCAGCATGGGCCACAATTGTTGCTGGGTTCTTTGTTCTGCTTGCCCTTTCCCTCTCCATGTACCTGATATTTGATCATCTATCGGCATACAACAACCCTGAGGTTTCTGCTTTTCTATCAGCGGCATCTTGCCATCAATTTTCAACCTAGCTCTGTTTTTATAAGCATTTCTTTACTCTTTTGTTTTTTGTTCTACCTCTCCAGGAACAGAAATTTGTTCTGGGTGTTATCTTGATGGTCCCTTGCTATGCAATTGAGTCGGTAAAACCTCTAAGACATTTCTATATGTGCTAAATTATTTCAAAATTATGTTTTGTGATCGTGCTCTCCTTTTGGAACAGTATATTTCTTTGATAGATCCAAATACCAATGTTTACTGTGGCATCATGCGCGATGGCTACGAAGCATTTGCCATGTACTGCTTTGGAAGATACATTACTGCATGTTTAGGTAAGTTGTGGCTAGTGGCATTATGATAGCCCCTTACTTCCTTACCTGCAGTAGTTAGCTTTGCTTGTGGGCTTGCATTTAGTAGAACTGGCACCATTTTCTACTTTCAAATGCTAATGCTTAGGCTATTGTTGTACTTCGCATTTAAAAAAAATCTTTTGACAGAACACGAATAAAACATCTGTTCGAATAAAGAATCCTTGTGGATTGCATGCTGCATGAATTTAGTATTGCCTTGTATATCTGAAAAGTGCAAACTAGAAGGGATGAGTTTGTTATTAGTCGATGTATTCTTATTCTAGTCTATTGGGGAAAGAAAACCCTTCTTTGTATTTGTATTTCTATTTCTTTACTCTATGTGCTTAAATGTAGGTGGGGAAGATAAAACAATAGCCTTTTTGAAGAGGGAAGGCGGCACGAATTCTGGACAACCCCTTCTGGATCATGCCTCCGAGAAAGGAATCATACACCATCATTTTCCTGTCAATTTTATATTGAAACCTTGGCGAATGGGGCCGCAGTTTTACCAGATTATCAAATTTGGAATCTTCCAATATGTATTCCACTGACTCTTATTGCAATTTGATAGTTCTGGAAAGTTGAGAACAAATTAGTTAAAGCGCTTTTCTCATGCAGGTGATTATAAAGACACTCACAGCTAGCTTATCGCTTTTTCTAGAAGCTTTTGGTGTATATTGTGAGGGCGAATTCAATTTGCGATGCGGGTAAGATGATTCTCTCTTTTCTGCTTGTTTAGTCTCACAGGGCAATAATGCGCTGTTCATACTTTGAGTTGTTTATGCAGAAGACTTGACAGTGTAGACAGAATGTAAAATTTAATTTTTTCACGACTGAATGAAACATACATGCTCCAGTTTTGCTGTCCAATCATCAGAGAGTATCCACCCTTTCACTCTTTCCCTGGAAGCCCAAGCTGATATTGCTAAATCAATTAATTGCTTTAACTGTTCTTATATCTTTCTCTAGTTACGTGATGACTCATAAACATCTCTTTTTGTTGCAGATACCCTTACTTTGCCGTGGTCCTGAATTTCAGTCAGTTTTGGGCCCTGTATTGTTTAGTAGAATGGTACACAGCCACCAAGGAAGAATTGGCACATATAAAACCTCTGGCTAAGTTCCTTTCTTTCAAGTCAATAGTATTCTTGACTTGGTGGCAAGGAGTGGTTATTGCAATAATGTTTTCTTTAGGCTTGCTTAGAAGTCCTATAGCCCAGAGCTTGGAGTTAAAATCGAGCATCCAAGATTTCATTATTTGTATAGAGGTATTTATCTTTCCAATGTTATGTTTCTAAAAGTTTTCTTGGCTTTCGCTTTAAAAAGTTATACTCCTGTCATGCTTCTGTGATTACCCGTTGTGCAAATCTGATGACATTGTGTCTTCCTCCAGCACAGATGGGCATAGCGTCAGTTGTTCACCTCTATGTGTTCCCTGCTAAGCCCTATGAGCTCTTAGTTAACCAGACACCTGGAAACATTTCAGTCCTGGGAGATTACGCATCAGCTGACCCTATAGATCCTTATGAAATCAAGGAAAGCAACCGGCCCAGCAAAATGAAGCTTCCACAGTTCGAACCCGATGAGAGAAGTGCAACAAACATCAGGGATAGTGCTAAAGACTTTTTGATCGGCAGTGGGGAATATGTGAGTTCTAGACATCTATAAAGATACCTTATCATGGAGCTGTCAATATATATACTTTTATCATGTTTCACACTTGGTTATGAGTTATGAAATTAGTGGTTAGCATGTGCACACAATATGGTTCACAATTCTCATGCTTCTGTATTATTTTTTTCCACCCACCTTTAGGTGATCAAGGATTTGAAGTTCACTGTTAACCAAGCAGTGCGGCCAGTGGAGAAGCGGTTCGATAAACTGTTGAAGAAGAAAGACAAGTATAAGAAAAGTCAGGATGACAACTGGGTGAGTGCAGCATCACCAGAGAGACCGGTTCGTGGTATCGATGATCCGCTATTAAGCGGGAGCACAAGTGACAGTGGGGTCCTGAAGGGTAAAAAACACCGTAGAATTATCAGCTCAGTTGCTGCTGCTGCTGTGGACAGTTGGGGAGGTGGCGATAAGACACCCGATGGCTACGAGATAAGGGGACACCGCTGGGCAGTGAAGAATTGACGGTTTAACCGATATGCAGGGTTGATACATTTCAAACCATACCACGTGAAAAAGAAAGTGGCATTTTGTTACAGCAACCGCTGGTAACCTTCTCCAACACTGGCCAATTTTGTTGCCTATGCAATTTCACGTTGTGCTGTGTTGTAGGTAGCTGTACCTCCTGAATCCCGATGAATCCCTTATACTGTAGTTTCTGTGCATAGCCTATTATTTCCCCCCCTTTAAAAAGAGATTGGGTAAAGGGAATTGGCTATTACAAATTCAATTGGTGTTACTCAGAATTGAGAAGAAACTTTTTCCCGTACAAACGGAAGCCCTCTACAAGTGTCCCTTGTTTGCTGATTTACCTAATTTTGCGACGCTGTTGTTTTTGTACATCATACTTCGTTACTGTAAAGCGCTGGTAGTACAGCATTATCATGAATAGTATCAGATTAGCAGTAAAGGAAATGTCAATAGTTGGTCGTTTCCCTCCTGAAGTATAATGTGTTCTATATATTCCATGCATCTAACATGTGAAACCATTTTCTGGAATATCAGATGTTGCATCCAGTCAGTGTCTCTCTGCCTTCTCATGCCTGTTCACTCTCCTACAAAAATTTCATGACTAAATGAATAATGAAATAGAGCTACTCCTATTTACTGGACAAACTATCTGTCATTTTTTCCTGTTCTTCCCAAGGTATTGTGGGTAACATGTACGGTTCAGCCTTCAAGATTAGACATTTGATTAATCATGGCATATCTAAAATTATGTACTCCCTCCTTCTCAAAATAGATGTCTTAGGTTTTTCAAAATTTGGATTTATCTATATACTAAGTAGTGTCTAGGTTTCATTCAAATTTTGATAAATCTAAGACGTCTATTTTGAGATGGAGGGAGTAGATATTTTCTGTGACCATCTGTACCATATATGCATCGCAAAGGTGGGAGCATCTGCTCACTGCTGTGTGCCGTCTGTGCTGCTTTAAATCTGCACATTCAGCAAGAGCTCATGCACCACAAGTTCCTTTCAGAAAGACACCACACATTCAACAAGTGCTAATGCACCGTTGGTAGCAAAAGCATAGAAGTCGTACGGACCTTCCAGAATTAAGTAAGAGGCCGTTTGGTATCATCATTTGGGCCTAGAATTTTGGAATTTATTTTGCAATTCTTTCCCTATAGTTTGGTTGGTACGGAACTGGGTTGTCAAATCCATCCAAATATCCCTATGTATAAACTCAATTACTATCTTAGACATGTCATTTTTAAATTTCGGTGACAGCCAAACATATGAATGTTTTTGGAATCATAATATAAATGAAATAAATCCATGTATTCGTTTTATTTCTACTACTCCCTCCGACCCAAATTAGTTGACTTGCTTTTGTCTAGATTCAGACGTATCTAGTAAAACAAGTCTAAATACATGCAAATTTAGATAAATTTGAGTCAAATAATTTGGATCGGAGGGAGTAAATGCAATGAATACCTGGATGCCAAACGGGAGTAAATGCAATGAATATCTGGATGCCAAACGGCCTCTAAGGTAACCCCACGTTCAATCTCCGAAGTTAAACTATCCTTTATTCGAATTCAGGGTTAGACCAACAGGGGCACACAGTTCTGACTCCAACTACCCAATCCCAATGCGCACAAGCCCCCCACGGATGGCCATGGGGAACTGCGAGATCCAGCATCGCACACGCTCAAGCAAAGCACGAGGGAGCCACTAGCCAGCCAGCCCTCGCCAGATTCTTCCATCCAAACCCAATCAGCTGCTCGCCACATTCTCGCCCCCCTGCTGACACACGGGCCCAGCTCCGGTGGCTGGGGGCATAATTTATGGGCAATATCTAGGCCTCCCGGGTCCTGCGGGCTGGCTGCGATCGCACCCCTGCAATTTCTGCGCTCGTACGGCTCTGTGTGCCCTGGCCCACATTTCTGCGCTCGTACGGCTCTGTCTGCCCATCTATCTGCTGCGCCAAGTTGGTTCTTCCAACTATAACTTTTTTTTTTCTCGAATCGGTCCAAACATATTTTTCATCCCTTTTATGTCAGTCGTCTTAACTCAATGTCACGGCGTCATACCGTGTGGATCTCCTCTCCACTTGATCCCAGTTCTTTTTTCCGGGCATACCGTGATCTCCGCTCCAAACACAATCATGCGGCCTGGCCGTCCGTCGGTGCCGTTCCAGGTAAAGCGCCGGGACGAAAGAACTCGCCTCTCCACTTGAGGGCTGCGCACTCTGCGAATGTACGTGCATCCCTATGCCGCCAAGTGGACCACCGATGCGCACGTGCTCCTCCTCTATCCTGAAAGTCCAACCGGGGTTCACAGTCCGCCTCGCGCGCGAATCATTTTGTTGGATCACCCGCCACATTTGCTTCCTGATGACTTGGTTGGTGCGATGCTGTGATCGACGGTGAATCGTGCTGCACGGCGTACCGTACGTGTTCTTAGTAGTACTACGCCAGTTACGGCAGCACGGACTAAGGCGGATTAAACCAAGTCGTAGACTTGGGAGGACACCTGCGCGCGTGCGCTGGGTCGATCGGTAATTGGAGCCGCTCGATCGTTTGCGTGATTGCTGCCTGCACGGTGCAGTTCAAAGTGCAGAACCACTTACTACAGTTTAATAAGTGCCGCTAAATGGAGGAGCGACAGGCTCGGTTTGGATCGGCGCCCTAGCTAGTTAAGTGTCCTTCTTATCTTCTGCAGATCGATCTCGATCGATCCCCTTTGGAGTTGTTGGCGAATTGCTTTCAGTCGTCGTCGGGGACCTCACAACGCTGCATGGAAATGTATATATAAGTAATCGCTTTAATGGGGTTGGTAGGCAGCTTTGGGCTTGCGTGGCGCCCACCAGCGAAAACAAAATGTTTTTTTCGAACGGGGACGACTTATTTTACTTTAAATTTCATAACGGAAACAACAACATTATTTTTATTTTTTGTAGGAGGAAACAGACAATCTTCGAGATGATTGGTTTTATAAGAACATCAGTAGTAGCAGCGGTGAAGACGGAAACATGGGAAAGAAAAAGAGTCGTGCCCCTGACTAAAGCTAGCACCGAACCGAAGCTTTCTCCGTTCAGTTATTAAACATATCCATGCTCCTTTCTGTCTCTGATTTAGACATTTATTACTAGGGTGTGTACCCTGATCCACCTCGGCGTTTTAGCCAATTCAGGATGTTGGCGAACTGTGCTTCTAGGGGAGTGGTTAGTTAGCGATGTGTTAATTAGTGGAGTAGAACGTAATTACGTGGTGATAGGATGGCGCTGCGTCTAGCAACCCCGGCCGGCCGGCCCGCCGGCCCGCGCCGCAAAAAGTAACTATTGCTTCAGCAGCCACAAAGTTACTGCTGGATTCTTTTCCAGCCGTCCAATCTGCGGAGGTACATGTCGGTGCAGCCACAGGACGGCAGCACGCACGTGTACTGCCTCGGCTTTACCCCATCTACACGTCTGCCCGATCGCTGGCTGGGCGAATGTGGATGCTTCCAAGCTTCCATTGAGATGCAAAATCAAAATTCCATCATCATCCATGCCTATGCCTAGAACTAGAAGCCTCTTGAGTCTTGAGTTTCGATGATTCACAAATCCGAGAGAGCCACGCCGACTATATTCCAATGGAGTATATTGGACCGAGCACGATCCGGATCGGGCAGCTGACCAGCTCGAGAATGGGGCGTCAGTAGCACGTGACACCACATTGTCAAGCGAGACAGAATAATTCTGCGTGATCTCGAGTAGTACTGTACTAGTGGTACTACTCTATCTGGTACTTAACTATAAGTACAAATGGGTTGTAATCAGCGATCCAAGTCGTTGGCATTTCACTTTCTCCTCGCTTCGCGCCACTAGCTAGGTTAATTAGTTCTCTTATTATGATCGTGTCCACATGATATTCTAGTTTTCCTCTCTTTGTGTTAGTGCGTTTATTTAAGCGAGTTAAGTTCCCCCCGCAAAAAAAAAAAGCAAGTTAAGTTTAATTTTGGTGCGAAGACGTCATTTTAGGAAGAAACAACAGGTACCAACTTTGGCTTGCCACTTCAGTCTGTATCGTGCCTGTGTTCGGAATAACGATGTGCATAATTGGATGGCGTAGAATTAATAAGCCAAGGTGTGATGCGATGCTCTTTATTTGTGCAATACCATTGTTTTGTTTAATCCTAGATACCGCAACTCATGTGAGCATCTTCTAGCCAAAAGAGATAGCCAATTGTTTATTATTTAGTACCTATATTTTGCGACCAAAGTTGAATGCTAGATTTCTTGGTTGCTTCATCTAGAAGAATAAGGAAAAAAAAAAAGGAAGAACACCTAGTCAGTGACAGAAAGGCCAGGTCTCTGATTAGCTCCGGATTTTGATCCAATACAGTTCAGCAACGGACGTGACTACACGGCACCTAACTAAACATGAAAATATCGTCGAGGCATCAGCAAAGAAGACTTAAAGAGATATTGTCGATCCAATTATTGGTCTCCAGCACATAAGAAAGGAAACATAAAAAACCTCATGAGTGCATGGGCTGGGACCATTATGGTTGAAAATAGGGTGATGGTGACTTTCCTTCTACTAATCTACCTATCAACACCATTTTTTCCTTTATACTGTTTGCCCTTTCATGTCGAGTTTGTTAATCTTGGGTGTAGCCCCACCATATGGTCCACCTCCACCCCATTTGTATGCAAAACGAAACCTTTTCTGTCCAGTGCACCATCCAAATCGCATTCAGATCTTCTAAACTAACCTTTACTCCTCTAGGTTCTATTCTCACCGGTAAATAAATTAAGGTCCAAAAGGGAGCGAGGGGTTTTGGTGCAAGACAACTGGAATAACAGCAACTCTAATAGATGCTACAAATTTTGGCGCCTAAAATACGTATACAGCGCGCGTGATCCAGGTTTCGCGCGCCGCACAGAATCTTCTCTGACAGAGGCATTAAAAATATACTCGCTAAATTTGTTAAACGTGTGGTGCGCGATTTAACGAGCGAGTAGAGCGGTTAAAAAGAACCCGCGGTGCAAAATATTTAGCGCACGGGGCGGTTTTTCAGAGTTGCTCTAAGGCTTTGCTTGGCGCCTTGGCGTGAGCTAAGCGCATAACACTGTAAAGTTGACCATGTTGTGATCGCTAGAAAATCCTTGGTTAGTTTTCTGAATATTTTGCATTTCAATATTCTTTCATATTGAAATTAGTTGACTTAGTTTTGTCTAGATTCAGACGTATCTAGACTAGTTTTGTTTTGTCTAGATTTGAATGTATGTAGCAATATAACAAATATAAATATATTCGCATCTAATAAATCCGAGTCAAACTAATTTAGATCGGAGGGAGTACAATATTTTCCCACCTTTGTAGGTATATATACTCCACTGTTGCATCAAAGAAATCTTGCAGACAATTCCAACAACCAGCGCGCAACAAAAAGAACCTCAACGACCTTCTCCATATTTTGTAATTATACGGAGGAACTATACGGAGCCAGAGTTAGCCATCTATTGATAACCGCATTTTCCATTCGATTATTCCCAGGAATTCCCATCCATTTTGTGATACTGTGTTGTGCGTACGTAGAATCTGTTCATGTGGGTCCTGGGCGCCGCAGTCTTTTGCGAGCACACTCTTTGCATGACAGGTTAACAGGCAGGCATGAGACGAGACATGGCCGGAAAAAGGTGATCCAGGCCAGGCCGCGGGGACGGGATCGGTCGGTCGCTACTAGTAGTACGACTGTCGAAAGTACAAGGAATCACCACATGGACTGTTGGCGCATGTGCACGTCTCTAAGCCCCGTCCCGCTCCATCTTTGACGCGACACGAATTAATTAAACTCGCTACGTGCACGTTGCGCGTCTAATTATTGGCCAGGCGGCCTTGACATCTTCTGCTCCATCCGGAACGAGAAAAATCAATCAAAAATAATTGAAGCGGCCAGCGGGGATATAATCACGATTCATGAGCGCAAAATATTGTGGTCGGCGGCACCTTATTAGTACAAAACGCAATGAATAATTACTAGTCGTCGTCGTGGGCGAGCACCACCGAATGCACTGCGCATTGAATGAGCCCTTAATTAATTAAGATTCACAGCGGTCCTGTCCAGAGATTAGTGCTGCTGCTGCTAGTACAACGGATTATTAATCTCTCTGTAATCTGGCCATTATGTGGTGGTACTACTAGCAGAGGAGCAAAGGGGTGGTTTATGCGGATGGCACCCTGAGCTTGGCGGATATCACCAAGCACTGGCTAATCACCTACCGCTAGAGTCTAGACACCAACACGATCGTCAGCTGGCTACGCGACACGCATGTACAGTGGCGCGGAACGCGCCAGATCGGCTCACACGGAGGCACATGGAAGTGAAAACATTGTTTTTTTTTCAGCTTGGTCTTATTCCTAACCGAACAGCTAAAGCTACAATTAAAAGCGGTTAGCGTGCGGAGATTCGTTCTCATCTTCTAATTTTTTTACTGAAAAAACAGTACGATTTGCAGTATTGCCCCTGGAGATGTTCCATATATAGTTCACCTCCCTCTCGCCGCCTCGCTAGCCCTGCCGCGCCGTCTCGCCGTTTCCTTCTCTACCTGCTCTGCTCTTTCCAAATGTTGCCACCCAAACCCAACTAACGAAGCCCCTGCCGCCTCCGGCCGCTTCCCATCTCTGCCGCGACTCCTTCTCTACACGCGCGCTTCCAAGCGCACCTACGCACGCACGCGCTCGATCAGAAACACCAAGGCGGTCGTGCCACGGGCGTACAACGCGCGTCCCTGCGTAGTATGGGGACGAAGCGGCGGCGCCAGCAGCACCACGGCCGGTGGGTCGTGCCCCCGGTGGCGCCGGCCGCGGCGGCGTTCGCGGCGGCCGGGATGCTGCTCCTCGTCGTCGCGTTCCACTGCTTCCTCTCCCCGCCGCTCGGGGCGGGCGGCGGCGGCGGACGGCGCCCCAACCCGCCGTTCCTGGTACGCTCCCTCGGCCCATCCCTTATCATCTCGACAAAAGCCGCGACTTTGCGACGACGGGGGTCGTCTGTTCGTTTTCGTGCTCCCCGATTTTTTCGCTCGCTCCCTGCCTGAATGCGGATTCTCTGTGTACTGTTTTTCGTCCTCGCCCCCTTTTGTCTCGCCGAGCAGTTGAACAAACCAGGCGAGCCGCGCAGGAATCTCGTCGGCACCGTGGATTTCACCGTTCCGGTGAGTGGATAACGAACCCCCCTTCCTGTTTCCTTCATCGTTTCCCGGGAAAATCGAGCCCTCAATTGGCCTAACCGGTTCCGGATTTTCTTCTGTCAGAGTGGCGGGAGCAAGCTTGGGGAAGAGCTCTGGGTGTCCAAGGCGGCGCACAGCTTCGTCGGCTGCAGTGACGCCACCAGCGACTTCGCCGGTACGCACGCGTTGCTGCTTGCAGCACAACAACAAATCTGGTTTTCTTTTCGTATACGGCATGCTTTGCTTCAGATGATTAGCATTGCCGCTGTCTGTCTTTGACTGTGTTCTCCAGCAATAAAGCTCCCCCTTTTTTGCTGTATGGCTCTGGGCAGATGCCAAGGCCGTCACCGAGTCGAATCGCTACCTGATGATCGCCACCAGCGGGGGCCTCAACCAGCAGCGAACAGGGGTAAGCCACAACAAACAAACCTTCGTGTGAAGTGAATATATGCCAATTGAATAAGCTCGTAATTTCAGTGCATACATAAGAAACAAAGCCTCTAGGAATTAGTAGTACTGTGTTGGTGGTCTGATGCTAGTGTAGGTATCGCAATGATGAGACTCGACCATGTGCTACCAATACAGTGATAATGTACTAGTAGTTCCAAATCATTTTTCTTCAGTTGTAAGCATCTAGTATCACCGTAGCCCTGGTTAATTTACTCCACCAACCTGTTGGTGCCTTGCGTGCTTACATCCGTGCATTTCTGTCCTTTCTTGGTATACTCCAACTACTTTTGGAAGCCATGCATGACTGCACATGTGTATTAATTTGATTTCTTCTTAGTACCAGCTGTCATGTACGACTACCCTGTATCAAAAGGAAATGCATACCTGAACCCTTACTTGCCAATTCTGATGTTGAGTAATCTGACCAACTGCTAATTTGATCGTAGTGTATGTTTCTTGTCAGAAGCTTACCATATCACGAGTTATCACTGTGAATGGGTATCCGGAGAATAAATTCTGCCGGGCTCATACTAATATCTTCTCACTATATTAAGTGATGAAATTTCTCATGTTCAAACGTCAGCAGTTTTGTCATGAAAATTCTTCCCATTTTAACCATTTTCGCCATTAATGACGCGGAAACTCTTCTGGTTGTGTTCTTTCAGATCATAGATGCTGTTGTTGCAGCGCGCATTCTGAATGCAACACTTGTCATTCCAAAGCTCGATCAGGCATCCTTCTGGAAAGACGCAAGGTTGGAGGCTTTACCCTCTCTTGGTTGCTTACTTGCTTTGGCCAAGTACCATGTGTTGATTCCATGTTCTCTTATTGCAGTGACTTTGAGGAGATATTTGATGCTGATTCATTCATATCCTCACTCTCGAACGATGTAAAGATCATACGACAAGTACCTGATAGAAATGGGAAAGCACCACCTCCGTATAAGATGCGCGTACCTAGGAAGTGTACCCCAAATTGCTACGAGAACCGAGTACTGCCTGCTCTTTTAAAGAAACATGTAAGCGTTACAGATTGTCAACATGACATGTTTCTTACGTTCAGAACTTTAGGCTAAAAATGCTTGATTCTGACATGTTTCTTGCATTTCTACACACGCAGGTTGTTCAGCTAACAAAGTTTGACTACCGGGTTTCCAACAGATTGGAGACTGATCTTCAAAAGCTGAGGTGTAGAGTCAATTATCATGCACTGAAGTTCACAGATCCAATTCACAAAATGGGACAAATGCTTGTCCAAAGAATGAGAGCCAAAAGTGGACGCTTCATTGCTCTTCACCTAAGGTAATATTTTTTAGACGTAACTTTGTGTTCGATAAGCGATACAAGCGAACTTTTTTCACCGACATAGGCCATGACAGATTTGAGCCTGACATGCTCGCCTTCTCCGGATGCTACTTTGGGGGCGGTGAAATCGAGAGAAGGGAACTAGGTGAAATACGTAAGAGGTGGACGACACTGCATGTAAGAGAAAAATAGATCATTCTCCGTTCATGGTTATTAAAGTATGGTCATTTCAGGTTTCTTACAGTTAATGCATAACTTATGTGCAGGCAAGCGACCCTGACAGAGAACGGCGGCATGGCAAATGCCCTCTAACACCAGAAGAAGTTGGCTTTATGCTCAGGGCATTGGGGTTTGGGAAGGACGTGCACATATATGTTGCGTCGGGTGATGTATATGGAGGAGAGGAGACATTAGCACCTTTGAAAGCGCTTTTCCCAAATTTTCACTCCAAGGAGACTCTAGCAAGCAAGGAGGAGCTGGAACCTTTCTTGTCATTCTCGTCTCGCATGGCTGCCCTTGATTATGTTGTGTGTGATGGGAGCGATGTTTTCGTGACAAACAACAATGGCAACATGGCGAGAATGTTGGCTGGTCGAAGGTAATCTCTTTTGTGCTGTTCTGGAATAATTTGAATAAAAGTAGATTTGAAAATATCAAACTGTTTCCTACATGCTCAAATACCCTCTAAAGACGAGTCGATTGATTGAAAAAGGTATTGGCTGCAGGAGATACTTCGGGCACAAGAGGACCATACGACCCAATTCGAAGAAGCTTTCGTCACTCTTCCTTAATCGAACCAGCATGAGCTGGGACACATTTGCATCCAAAGTTCAGATGTTCCAAAAGGGGTTTATGGGCGAGCCCAATGAGATTAAACCAGGAAAGGGTGAATTTCACGAGTACCCTATGGACTGCATTTGTGCAAGGACAAAGAGAAGAACTGGGCATGGTAAGCCGTACTTAAGTAAAAGTGCTGGGGAAGGTGTCGAGAATCATACTAGTGATGCAGAGTTTGAGTGGAGGGATCTTGACTATGGAGAGATTACACCCTTGGGAGGGGATTCATCAAATGAGACTGATCCAGACTATAGCCGTATTGGCGGATCAGACATCCCTGAACTGGAGGACATAATCTCAGACTAGTCATTTAAAATGGATAACTATACAATAGGTTTGGGCCACTTTCTCGTGTACAGAAGCTACCGCATAATTTATCTTCTCCTACTCTTTTGTTTGGAGATATAAGGAAGAGCTTCTTACAGAAGACAGGTAAACACAAAATACTTGACCTGAGTAAATGATATGCCTTTATTTACTTGATGCTTTAAAGAACAAAGTTCTGCACCTACATGATATTCATTTGATTCTGGTAGATCAAATTTTATTCTAATTGTAGTTTCAACAATATTAGGCATCAAATGATCATTTGATATTGGATAAATTTTTCATTTAAATATGTCATTTAAAAATACGTGTTTAAGCTAACTGGCAACATGATTCACATTTGTGTATTTCAAACTTGACTTCAAAACTCTAATGCTCCACATATGCTGTTAATGCAGAAGTAGGCGGCCATCAGTATCTGCAAGACAAATGTACAGTGTTTGATGGGTCTGCAGCGAATGCTGACTGGCAAATTAGCAGAACCTTTTCCGTGTTTTTTCATTCAGATATCTTAGCTTGAACTGTAATACTACTAGATGGTAAAGCCCTTTTTTCTTCATAGTTTCATATAGTATTGTGGTAGTGAGTTTATAGGTTTTACTCTTCATTTTTCTTTCACAAAAAGTTTTGGTCTGCCGAGAAATCTGTACATATCTTAGAAAATTAAGAAGGGAAAGAATGAACGAAATTTTCATAAGTTCAGATCTCTCCTATTTTTTTGGAAATTGATGCTCTTGTATTGCATTCAGCTCTTATTTTTCCTAATTATTACATTTTAGTCTGCCGGATGCTCGAAAATAGTCAGATATTCTAGACGATATGTACCATTTTATATGAAAATGTACTTCTAAATTATCGTGATGGTCGTACAAAGTACAGGAATTTAAAATTTTATTGTTAAATGCGATGTCATCATGAAAAACAATATAAAGAGGGGTGCATGACGATGTCGATATATTAAAGGATGTGCTCGACGAGATGACGGCCGTGTTGCTAGGCGAGCGTATGTAATACATGGTATTTTTTAAAACTGGTTAAGCCTCGACTTGCGGACGAGAGTCATAATTCCATTTGGAAGAGAGAGGGAGGGAGGGGGGGGGGGGGGGGGGGGGTTGACCTCAGGCCTACACAAGACCAGTGAGAGATGTGTTAAGGATTCCCCAAGATGCACCCCTCTTCTATCGGGATACTTTTTGTGACATCGAAGTTTAGAGGAATCCCACATGAAACCGACGTTTGAAATGATCAACACAAGGAGTAGGCCTCACCCTAGGGGAGATCACTTGCTTCTCGTACACAAGGAGTAGGCCTCACCCTAGGGGAGATCACTTGCTTCATACGAGAGATGAGTTACGAATACTCGTGATGTGTTTGTTATAGTTCTAGAACTTTGTAAAAGTGATCACAAATATCTTTGGTAGGGAGGTAAAAGTAAGGAAAAAAGTCTATTTTAGAAAAAACCCAAAACACCCCTACAGGGAGAGAAAAGTAAGGGGTAGCATTGTCTTATTTGATCCATGCACTTGGTCCATAAAGGAGGGTTGCTTTGGTCCATGCACTTGTTCATATAGGAAGTTGCTTTGGTCCATGAGGGATGAGTTAGTGGGCTTCATTTTCCTTCCATGGGCTTCTTATCCTTTTGCCTCCTTTTTACCTCTTTCTCTTTTATGCTTGAATTTCTACTTCTTTTTCTATGCTTTTTGTGCTAGTTAGAAGGAACTCCCATATCAAGAACTGATTTTCTCCCTTAAAACAAATTGAAAATTTTAGCATCGACAAAAAACCTTGAAGGTAAATTTTTGGTGAAGATATGTATCCAGATGTTTAACGCTGTCCCAAAGAAGGGTAGTGCAAAATTTAAGAAATAGTACCCTCATTTGACAAAATCTGATAATTTATATTTTAGCTAAGTACACACGATGTAATGGATTAAAAGGTACAATTTGGAAATTATTGCTAAAATATCATATAAATATTTGTCTTCATCTGCCTATTCATTAAATATAAATGTATTCATCATTTGGTGAGGGAAACAAGAAGAAAACCAATGCAAATGACTCAACAGACATAAACCAGATTTGAAGACCACACACATTAACAATGCGGCGAATGTAGCGAATACAAAATTCGCTGAACATACTCAAACACACGGACATCAGGTCACGATAAGAAGGGGGATCACCATCTCACACTCCATCTAGAGCAACCTCGCCAAACATCCTTGCCATACAAGCATATATGCCATGATTGCATTAAAAAGAACATCAGAAACTCATCAAACTTGAAAGAAGCATGATTTAAAGGGTATGTCTCTTCGTTAGTATGTCTTAGGTGTTGGCTGACAACATGAGCGGGTTTAACCATATGCTGAGTGTTTTAGACTAGTTCCATGAAAAGCACAATATGGTGATTGACCCCTCAAAAGTGAAAAGACCGAGAAGGTTTCCGAAGGTTTTTTATTTGTTTTGAGTCATAGGAAAACCGTATTATAAATATGGGTTGTTCAGTGGAAGGTAAGTGTGAAATAAAATCACATACACAAATCCTTATGCACTAAGTAAACCTTCCTATGCAATGCTGGAGAAGAACCCCAAAGTTTAGATGCAGTTGACGAAGGGTTGAGAATCCAGAGTGCTTAGACCAGAAACCCTGGTGTAAGCTCCAAAGTATCTGGCCCAAGACTCTGGCCCTCTATTTCTGGGTACCACCATGTGTGATAAACGGTTAGAATAGGATGTTGGAGTCTGCCTAGAGAATGGTCCGGAGACTCTCTAACACTAAAAAGAAATACAAAGACTTCGGAGTTCTTAGACAGAAGGATTCGGTGTCAACATCGGAGACTCTAGCTAAGCTCCAAAGTCTCTGGCCCAGGACCCTGGTCCTCTATTTTTTGGGCGCCGCCAAGTGTGACAACCAGTCATAATAGCATGTCGAAGACTGGTTCGGAGACTCTGTCCGGGTGTGGCCAGGACGGAAACTTCGACCCTCTTAGACTAAAAACTCCGGTCATGGCCGGAGACTTTGGGGCTATTTTCCCTCAATGGCTAGATTTTGGGGGTATCTATAAAAGGCACAGTTCTTCCCCAATGATAGGTTGCAACTTTTATCTCTCTCCTCCATTGTTGCTGACCTCAAGCTTGCTAGATTTCTATCCCTAGCCACTCAAACTTGGTGCCCTTTTGGAAACTTAGGGAGAAGACCTAGATGTACACTTTGACCGAATGAATTTGACTCCCCCACTTTCCATTGAGAAAGTTGCTATTATTGGGTTCTTGGAACCCTGGACGCAAGAGGTCGCCCCCAAAGCATGTCCTTGTTGTGGTGTAGCTTCGTGGTCACACTAGGAGCCTCTAATTAAGCTGTGGAGATTTATCCAACTTTGTTTGTAAAGAATTCAGTCATTGCCTTAAAGGCTAAAAGAGCATTTCCTATCCCTAGTGATTTTGGTGTTTTATAACAACACACATTTCAGACTAATTTTTTGCCAAGTGTATCGCAGGTGCATTGAAAAAGGCTTGGCAATGGTTAAACAACCGTCCAGAAACTTTCTGCCTGGTGCAATACCAAAAGGCGGTAGTACCGCTTTTTGCTACCGGACGCTGCAGTAGATTGTGATCAGTTGCTAAAAAGCCACTGTCGGGCTAGGTACTAAAAAGCGGTAGTACCGCATTTTAGTACCTAGCGCGACAGTAGCTTTTTAACCACTTGTCAAAAGCTACTGCCCGCTCCGGTACTAAAATGCGGTAGTACCGGATTTTAGTACCGTGCGCAGCAGAGCCTTTTTTCAACCTATAAAAGGCCACTGCTCACCCCGGTACTAAAATGCGGTACCGCATTTTAGTACCTGGTGTGGCAGTAGCCTTTTGTATGTTGGCAAAAGCCACTGGCTGCCTAGGTAGCAAAATGCGGTGACAGAGAGTTTTTTCGACCAAGTTGCTGATTCCACTGCGCGTCCGGTAGTACCGGTTGCCACTTGCGGTACTACCGCTTTACGATATCACCAAGTGTGGTACCGATGTGGCTAGGGCTTATGAAGTTTGAAAGTTGGTCTTCCGGTACCAGGTCCGGTAGTACCAGAGTTCTCCGGTAGTACCGCTTGAACTTCTGGTACTACCGCTGCATTAATGGTTGTAACGGCTAGATCTCCTTGAGGGGTATAAATACCCCTCCACCTACCTTGGGACAAAGTGCTCATCCACATTAAAGTCAAGACCACCATTGGAGCCACCAAATCTTCAAGATCTCCTCAATCCACCACCCAAAGTCTTTGATCTTTGGGGAATCGAAGGAGGAGGCCCCGATCTACTACTTCACCAAAATAGATCTTCATTTCCCCCTCATTTCTTTGAGGGCCCCTTTGCTCTAGTGTTTTCTTGGAAAACCTAGTTCTTGTTTTGGTTCTTACAAGCTTGTCTTTGATTGCTTTGACAGCTTGCTTGTATTTGGGAGCCTCCGATTAAGTTGTGGATGTGTGCCCCAAACTTGTAAAGGTGTCGGCTTCCACCTTGAAGGTTGCCGATATAGTGGAAGGTGAATCGATCCCGTTGGGGTGAGATTCATCGGAGAACAAGGGAGGCCTTTCATGGCGTTGGTGGTTTGAAACCACCCCCTCTCCAAACGTAGACGTACTTCCCCTCAAAAGGAAGGAACTACGGGAAACAAATCCTTGTGTCTCCGCGTCCACCACTTTGGTTACTTCTATCCTTTACCGCACTTTACTTACTTGTTCTTACTTTGTGTTGCGGTAGCTCTTGCATAATTGTCATATAGGTAAATTCACCTTAGGTGCATTATCTAAAGAATTTACCTTATTGTCAAACCTTAATTTGAAAAAATAAGAAAATTTGAAGTAGTACCTATTCACCCTCCTCTAGGTGCCCATACGATCCTTTCAATTGGTCATAGCCTCGGCTCTTTATTTGGGCTTTACCGCCTAATAGAATATGGGTAGCAACGATGGTGATGGTGGTGGTGAGCCGACCCCGGTGACCATGGAAGATCTCAAAAACCTGGAAACAAGATTGAGCTCTTCCTTGGTCAACGAAGTCAAGAAGATGCTTGAGCAACTTCTTAAAGACAAAGAAGGCTCATCACCCCCATCTCCTCAAGAGGATCAACCATCCATTTTACCTAAAGGGAATACGTCGGTATCCCCCGAAGGTATGATGGTGGGGGGTAAACAAGACAACACTAATTCCTCCACACAACTTGATGGGGGGAAGGGTGAGCACCGTGATTCTTGGTACTCTCCCGATCCTCCCGTCCCTCACCCTCATGTGTACAATAGGGGTGACCCACCTAAGCTTCAAGAGTCTGCTACTTTTGCTCAATGGCAATCACTAATGAGAACTCATGTGCGCAGCTCTTGCATTGAACTATGGAACATCATCGAGCATGGACTCTTTATTGGGGATCCAAACAACTTGACAAGAAGAGAGGTTGTCAATAGTCAACTCAATGCCACTGCTTTGCATATGATTCAACAAGGATTGGGGACAAAGGATTATCCACACATTGAGCACTTTAGCATTGCCAAGGAAGCTTGGGATGCCCTCACCGTATTGTTTGTTGGAAATGAGAGTATGGGGAGGAACCGATATGATGCTCTAAGCAATGAAGCCGAAGGCTTCTACATGAAAGAAGGTGAAGATCACGAAGACATGTACCGAAGACTCAAGACAACCGCCACTGCTTTCAGAAATGTGGGTGCCTCACATGTGGATGATGCATGGATAAAAAGGAAATATGTGAGTGCACTCATGCCTTTTGAGCCCACCGACTTGAAGAGCCTACAAGGAAGACACAACTACCATCTCATGACCTCAAATGAAGCTATGCAAGAGATGGCCGCCTTCAAAGTAGCCGCTAAGAATGCCAAAGATGCTCGTGCTCGTGCCCTTGGTATGAGCAATGTTGTCAATGTTGCATTGAAGGCCAAAGTTTTTCTTTTTGAACAGATAAGGCCAAAGTTGTGGACCATGGGGATGAAGATGATAGTGATGAAGGCCTCTCCATGGACCATCCTGATGAAGTCAAGATTGCTCATGGTCAATATATGGCCTTCCATGCAAATAACTTTTGGAAGAACCCCGCCAAGGCCAAGATGGAAATGCAACGGAGAAGCAACCCAAATGGGAAAGAGAGAATACCACTAGGTTGAGAACTTGCTTCAATTATGGTGACCGCTATCACTTTGTGGCAAGTTGCCCCTATGAGAAGAGAGAAGATCATGGTGGTGAACTTGTGTTGAAGAATACTCTCAAGGCACCTTACAAGAAACCTTTCATCAAGAAGAATCCCATCAACAAGAAGTCGGGAGAAATTGTCTTGATCACTTATGAAGAATACTCCTCCGACAATGAAGATGATGCAGATGAGGAAGAGGAAACTTCTAATGGTGTGGCTGCTTTAGCCACCACTTATACTCCAACATTCTCACTCTTCGATTCTCCAAATGATAAATCTCCCACCAAGAACGTCACTTGCCTTATGGAAAGAGGAACAGAGGTATCCTCATCATCCCGCTCTACTCCCTTAGATAATGATGAAATTGATGATGAGATGTCTCTTGATGTTAAAAAGGAATTAATTGCCTTTGATGAGTTTATGACTAACCTAGAAGGAGATGCTAAGTTACATTTTGGAAACATCTTAGATCAACTTTCACATACTCAAGAGCTTCTAGATGTGAGATGTAAACTTGGGCATGCACACTTGATTGAGCTAGAGGCTTTAAACATTGCTCTAGAAGAAGAACAAGAAACTAGGTTGTCACTTGAATTAAAACTTGAAGGGCTTGATGAGGCCAATGACATTATTGTTAACAAACTCATCAAAGAGCGTGATCATGCTATTGCTAGATACAAAAGGGCTAAAAAGGACAAGATTGAGTTTGGTGTGGTTCATGAAAAACTTGCCGAGGACTTTAGGTTGCTTAACAAGGCCCACAAGGCTTTGGAGAGTGAACTCTTGTCACTCACAAAGTCCCATGAAACGCTTCAAACTCAATTGGCCAATATTACTTCACCTAGTAACTTCATTCCATCTAGTTGTACAACTATTCTTGAAGAAAATGCTAGGTTGAAGGGGGAGCTTGCTAAGGCCACATTTCCACAAGGCAACAAGTCCATTGATGATCTTTTGAGCAAGCAAAGGCCTAGTGGTGATAAAGGGGGCATTGGTTTTGTATCCAATACTAAGAAGAAGAAGAACAACAAGAATAAGAAGGCCAAGCCCGCACAAGAGACCAACAAGACCATTGTGGATAGTAAGACCACAAGTGGTAAGACTATGTCTCATGATGAATTTGCGGGAAGTGCTAACCCTCACTATGTTCTAATGCGTGATTATTATGGTGATGTTTATGCGCAATATGTTGGCCCTTATGATGGGTATATTGCTTGGTCTATTTGGGTTCCCAAGACCCTTGTTGCTAACAAAAGAGGACCCATTGAAAAATGGGTACCTAAAAATTAGCTTGATCTTTTGTAGACTTATGCTTCCGGAGGGTCAAAGTGGGTGCTTGATAGTGGTTGGACAAGTCATATGACTGGAAGCTCGTCTATTGTTAAGGAGTTAAAGCCAAATGATGATCAAATCACCGTGACATATGCCGACAAATCAAAGTCTAAGGTAATGGGTTTCGGCAAGGTTGTGGTTGCTCACGACATTACACTCGTGAACGTCATGCTTGTTGAGACCCTTGGATACAATTTACTTTCAGTCCTTGCTCTTGGAAAGATGGGCTTTGCCGTCTTTATTGATGTTGATATTGTGGTCCTCTTGTGGAGCAAGTCTCTCAAGGTCGCTTTCGTTGGGTACGTCGATCATGACTTGTATGTGGTGGACTTTTCGGAGCAAACCACTACATGTCCGATGTGCTTATTCGGAAAGGCCGATGTGGGTTGGCTATGGCATCGCTGACTAGCCCATGTCAATATGAGAACTTTGCAAAGTCTCCATAAGGAGGGCCATATTGTTGGACTAAAAGAAAATGTTTCCTTTGCCAAAGATAGTGTTTGCATGGCATGTGTTCTAGGGAAAATGCATGACGCTCCTCACAAGCCTAAGAACCGTATCAAGTCTACCAAGATCTTGGAACTCCTCCATGTGGATCTCTTTGGTCCTCCATCTCATGCAAGTCTTGGTGGGAAGAAATATTGTTTGGTGATCATTGATGATTTTTCAAGATACTCATGGGTATACTTCTTCAAGTTGAAAAGTGAGACCCAAAAGACCTTCATCGACTTCATCAACATGGTCCAACGATAATACAATCTTCCCGTGTTGATCATAAGGAGTGACAACGGCACCGAGTTCAAGAACTACACCTTGAATGATTTTCTTAGTGATGAGGGGATAAAACATCAATATTCCGCTGCATACACCCCTCAACAAAATGGTGTGGCCGAAAGGAAGAACCGGACTCTTATTGAGATGGCTAGGACCATGTTGGCGGAGTTTAAATCTCCATACAACTTTTGGGCCGAAGCCATCTCCACCGCTTGCCATGCTTCAAACCGGCTCTACCTCCGCAAAGAAATCAACAAGACTCCATATGAAATTCTTACCGGTAACAAGCCCAACATATCTTACTTCCGGGTGTTCGGTTGTAAGTGTTTCTATCTCATAAAATGTGTTCGTTTGTCTAAATTCGAGTCTAAAGCATTAGAGGGTATTTTTGTTGGCTATGGTCTCTAATCTCACACTTATAGAATCTATGATAAGCTCTCCGGAGCCGTCATAGAATCTTGTAGTGTGACATTCGAAGAATATGATGGTCCCCAAGGGGGGCGTGTTGATGCTTGTGATGCAGATGATGAAATGCCTCAGGATGCCATAGGAAGAATGGGTGTGGGATTTATCCGCCCCGTTGAGGAACCCCTTATGGCGGATCAAGAAGAACTATGCTCCACTCAAGTGGAGCCCTCATCTTCACAACCTCAACATGCTCCATACACCGAAGAGGACATTGACTCAAGACAAAGACAAGATATGGACCCTCAACATGGTGATCAAAGTGACAACTCTAGTCAAGGGGAGCTTGATTCATTCTCCAGGCTGTCAGGTGGTGCCAAGACAATTTCTCAAGGAAGATCCGTACAAACTGCTTTGAGACAAGCTCAAATTGATGCTAGAAGAGCACTTGATCAACACCAAGGTCAATTTTTGCCTCCCAATGTAGAGGATGATTCCAATGATGATCAAGGTCAAGATGATGGTCAAGACGAGGATCAAAATGAAGAAGAGGGTCCCCCAGGAAACAAAACGGAGATCCATGCTCGTCGCGAAGCTAGAAAGGAAAGAATGTTGGAATTAAGAGACCACACTCTACAAAATGTTGTTGGTGACCTCAGGAAAGGCATTTCCACAAGAGCACAATTGAAAAGGTTCAGTGAACATCAAGCTCACATCTCCATGATTGAACCTAAGAAAGTGTGGGAGGCTCTTGAAGATTCGGATTGGTTGGAAGTTATGCACAAAGAGCTCAACAACTTTGAGAGAAACAAAGTATGGAAGTTAGTTGAGAAGCCAAAGGATTGCCGCAATGTTATTGGAACAAAGTGGATATTCAAGAACAAGCAAGATGAGCATGGAATTATAGTAAGGAACAAGGCTAGATTGGTTGCACAAGGGTATTCTCAAATTGAAGGAATTGACTATGGAGAGACTTATGCACCCGTGGCTCGCCTTGAGTCCATCCGTATCCTTCTTGCTTATGCGGCACATCATAACTTTAAGTTGCAACAAATGGATGTAGAAAGTGCATTTCTTTATGGCCCATTAAATGAATTAGTATATGTTAAGCAACCCCCGGGATTTGAGGACCCCAACTTCCCAAACCATGTCTACAAACTTGATAAGGCGCTCTATGGGCTCAAGCAAGCCCCACGCACGTGGTATGAGCACCTTAGAGAATTATTGTTTGACCGTGGATTTGAGGTTGGGAAAATCGATCCCACTCTTTTTACTAAGAGGGTCAATGGGGAGCTTTTTGCATGCCAAATATATGTTGATGATATTATCTTTGGCTCATCTAACAAAGCTTTTAATGATGAATTCTCAAAGCTTATGACTAGTAGGTTCCGAATGTCTTTGATGGGAGAGTTAAGAGTATTTCTTGGCTTTGATATCAAGCAAGTTAGAGGAGGGACATTATTCAATCAAGCCAAGTATACTCAAGATATGCTCAAAAGATTCAAAATGCAAGATTTAAATGGAGCTCCTACTCCCATGGCTACAAAGACTCATCTAGAACAAAATCCAAATGGTAAAGATGTGGATCAAAAGGTATACCGGTCCATGATTGGTTCTTTGCTTTACCTTTGTGCATCTAGACCCGATATTGTGTTGAGTGTAGGTATGTGTGCAAGATATCAAGCGGCTCCTAAGGAAAGCCATTTAATGGCGGTCAAGAGAATCTTTCGATATTTAGTTCATACCCCATTTTATGGTCTTTGGTATCCTCGAGGCTCAACATTTGTTCTCTGTGGATACACGGATTCGGATTGGGCGGGTGATAAGGATGATAGAAAATCAACATCCGGGGCTTGCCAATTTCTTGGTAGGTCATTGGTATGTTGGTCTTCTAAGAAGCAAAATTGTATATCTCTCTCTATCGCCGAAGCCGAGTATGTCGATGCCGCTAGTGCTTTCACTCAATTGCTATGGATGAGGCAAACTTTAAAGGAATACGGTGTCCATTGTGACAAAGTGCCTCTTCTATGTGACAATGAAAGTGCCATCAAAATTGCATACAACCCGGTGGATCACACAAGGACAAAGCATATTGAGATTCGTCATCACTTCATTAGAGATCATGTTGCTCGAGGTGATATTGATCTATCCTATGTGTCAACCAAAGATCAACTTGCCGATATCTTCACGAAGCCACTTGATGAAACAAGGTTTTGCTACTTGAGGAATGAACTAAATATCGTAGATTCAAGGAGCTTGACTTGATTATCTTGCACTCTCACCTAATACTCGACCCATATTTAGTTTAGGTGTAGGCATGGTCATAGGGGGAGTGCGGTCCTAATTGATTGGACCATCCCTCCCCCCATTATGCGCAAAGTAAACAAAATCATTCCTCTTAATATCATTTTATGATATGTGAGCTTAATGATGAGTTTCGGTAATGGACCCAAGATATATCTTCGTGGTGCCAAGCCGAGTATACTCAAACATGGTGGCCTAGGCCACCGCCCCCTCTCAATCTAGAGGTTGATGTGCTTACTCGTGTTTGTCACTTTTGAATTGGTTCTTACTTGTGTTTGTCATCCTCTAGTTGGTTTTGTTCTTTTGGTCGTGCACTCACATTTGGCTCTCCATATGTTTTTAGTAATTTTTGAGTGCATTGGCCCATATCAGTGTGACTCTCTAAACCCATTCCATTCTTATCCGCCGACAAAACTCATCTACTCTGCACAAGAACCTTCCATTTTATGTATCTTGGCTCTCTGTCCTGTTGGTTACGGTACTACCGGTTCTCACTAGCGGTACTACCGCCAAACGGTACTATCGGAAATGGCTAGCGGTACTACCTCTTATGGATCAGTTTCCAGGATCCTGTCTGGAAACTTCCCAGGTGCGGTACTACCGGTAGTTGTCTACGGTACTACCGCATAGCGGTACTACCGCTCGTGGCTCCGGTACTACCGCTTGTGCGTTTCGGTTAAGATTGGAAACGTGGGAGAGACACCTCTCCTCATTAGTCCCCCGTCTCCACTCCTCACCAGCGCCGCTGCAGGAGTTCGAGAACGCCGCAAGAGCCCCGCCCCCTTTCTCCTTTTCCCGGATCCACACCGGATCCAGCCTCCTCGCGGGCTCCTCCTTATTCTCCACCGCCATGGACATCGGTACTACCGCCCTCCTCCTCTTCTCACTTGTTTTCTCCATTGAATCTAGGGTAACTTTGATTCTTGGCTAAAACACGTATTCTTGAGGTTGTACCATGTGCTATCTACAAGATCTACCACTTTGTCCGATGGAATTCTTGTTTTACAACAAATTTACTGCCCGTACATGGATTTCTGTCTCAGATCTGCACTGTGGTCGCGGGCTGGTAGTACCGGGAATATTTTTCCGGTACTACCGCTTCGCGGTACTACCACCGGTTCAGGTCCGGTACTACCGCCCTGTACTGACAACAATTTTTTTAATACCAAGAGTTCCATCCTCTGTTTGTCTCGGGTTCTTGTGCCCTTATCCCTATGCTATCTCCCTCGTTCTTTCACAGGTGCAGGGGGTTCCCGGGGATCGCGCAAACGCTCCAAAGCTCACCATGCGATCGAGGACTATGAGTCGGAGTCAGAGACTGAGTCAGAAGAGGAGGTCATGCCTCAACCTAGCGCCCGTCTGAAACTGCAAAAAACTCGTGGTCGTCGGGGTGGGAGGGTCAAGCAAAGTGCTGGTTGTGGTAAAGCTCCTCCATCTCCTCCTTCCTCCGGTCCTCGCAAGAGCCACAGTTCAGGGCCATCTGGGCCAAAGCTGCTATCTGATTTGTCCGAGACAGAATTTCATGACCTGCGGGTTGTCAATCCATATGTGGCTGCTCGCTCTCATGCTCGGTAAGGTAGCCTCTTCTTTACGGAGTTCCAGGAACGGGTGTTCCATGAGATCCTAATGAAAGATGACAAAATGGTGGTCCCTCAAAAGTGGATCGAGATGAATCATGTGAGGAAGAACCTAAACTACTTTGGTGAAGCTCTTGAGATTTGCACCAACATTGGCTTGCTTCCCATTATGGAGTTCCGGTGCAACTATGACCCAATGCTCATTACTCAGTTCTATGCAACCGTTCACTTTGCCAAGAATCAGACTCGGACTCTCACCTGGATGACCGAGGGTGTTGTCAAGCAAGCAACGTTGGCTGAGTTCGCGGCTATTCTCGGGTACGAAGACCGTGGCAAAGACACTCACGTTGGCTTTCGGTGCCATGACAATGATCGCCCCAAGAAGAAGGATGCTCTTGCACCACTGTACATCAGGGGGCGCGACATCCCTGGAAAGATCAAAGGGCTTCTACCTACATATGACATCTTGCATCGCATCTTCCGTGAGACCGTCGCCCCCCGTGCTGGGAATGTTGATGAGATACATGCCTTCATGGTGGATATTATGCTCGCCACCTTTCACCACCGTGACTCTGGCCTACCTATGGATGTGATGGATGTTATTTAGAATGAAATGGTATGTGCCACTTTTCAAAGGAGGGTGCCTCCTTTTGCTCCGTACATCATGGCTCTCATTATTAGCAAGTGCCCTGTGATTGCCTGTGACTTGCCTTCTCTTCGCCTTGTCACTCACCGCCACAAGAATCTGTTGATCAAGACCCATCTCAAACCACGCAATGCCGATGGTCAGATTGTTGATGAGGATGGGAACCCTGTTGTGGAGGAATCCGGTGATGCTGATGATGCCCAGCAGGATGCTGACTTTGTGGTCTCACGTAGCAAGCCTGCTCAGCCATCTTGGGCCAAGAGGTTTGAGACCAAACTCAAGAAGATATTCTGCCTCCAAGTGGACAATCAGAAACGCATGTACGAGGCCCATGTCTATGCCAGGAAGTCATGTGCTCGTCAGAAGGAAATGATGGAGGCTCAAGGTTTGACCGTCTCCAAGGGCTCCGAGAACAACATTACCCCAGAAGACCAATGGATCTCCAGGCACAACCACTGGGATGATGATGCCACCTCCTCCTTCCGTGCCCCGCCAACTCATGATGATGCATGGGAGGATTATGATGACGAGTGATATCCGGGATGTTAGTGTTGCTCTTGTCCCCTTTTTGGCGTCTTGATGCCAAAGGGAGAGAAGTTGCACATTAGGTATGCAGGATTTGCGAGGGAAAAGTCACAAGCTCGTTCTTGCCATTGATTCTTATTCGCTTGTGAACTTTATTTACTTGCCTCTTATTATGTGTGAACTAACTATTTGTGCTATGTATGGTGAGACTGTGTGGTTATCATATGGATCCATCTTGTGTGTAATATGGCTATTCTCATTTGGATCCATCTTATGTGGTGTATGTGACGACCTTCCCCATTCCTAAGCAATATTGGTCATCACATGTTATTTAGCAAAGGTATGTGCTCTATGTGCGACTTCTACTCCCAGGTAACTTATTGATAGAATGGGGCTTGATTCTACATATCCAGGGGGAGCCCCATCTCTATCTTGTCGTCATTGGATTACCCTGCAAAATGTGTGTTGTCATCAAACACCAAAAAGGGGAGATTGAAAGAGCATTTCCTATACCTAGTGATTTTCGTGTTTTATAACAACACACATTTCGGACTAATTTTTTGCCAAGTGTTGTTGGAACTATGCCCTAGAGGCAATAATAAAGATGTTATTATTATAATTCTTGTTCATGATAAATTTTATATTCCATGCTAGAATTGTATTAAGCGGAAACTTTGATACTTGTGTGGTTTATGAACAACACCGTGTCCCTAGTATGCCTCTATGGACTAGCTCATTGATAATGATGGTTAAGGTTTCCTAACCATAGACATGAGTTGTCGATTAATAATGAGATCATATCATTGGGAGAATGATATGATGGACATACCCAAATCAAGCAGAGCAATTAGATCGTGTCATCGTGTTCATCTTTGCGAAGCTTTTTCTTATGTCAAATATTGTATTCCTTAGACCATGAGATAATGCAACTCCATGGGAAACTTGCCCCCCACTCCACCCATGCGGCCGCCGGCCCTAGGGCTTGGAGGAGGGGCAAGGGCAGCCGGCCAGCCTTCTATATAAAGAGGGCAGGGGAGCACCCTCCCCCACACCTCCTCCAACCCTAGCCACCTACCTGCTGCCCTCCCCTCTCTCTCTCTCTCTCTCTCTCTCTCTCTCTCTCTCTCTCTCTCTCCCGACTGCGCGTAGGCGAAGCCCTGCCGCAGAAACTCTCCACCTTTGCACCACGCCATCGTGTTGTATATCCAATCTATCTCTCCACCCCACTTGCTGGACCGAGGAAGGAGGAGACTTCGAGGTGCCGTACGTGTGCATCTCTCGGAGGCGTCGCCACTTGCGGCGTTGGATCGGATCGGATCGCGAGGAGGAGAAGGCTAGTACGACTACATCAACCACGTTCTGTTGAACATTCCGCTGTGCGATTTCTTCAAGGGTATGAAGATTTCATCTATTCCCCCTCGTTGTTTGCATCTCCTAGATTAGATCTTGGCTTCCCCGTTCGCATCCGCAGATTTTTTTGATTTACTATGCTGTGAAACCCTTCAGTGGTATCAGAGATAGATTTATGCGTAGATGTGTTTCACGAGTAGAACGCAACATGCTTGTTGCGAACGTTGATGTTTTCTGTTGCAAGCCTCTTGTTGTGTACTTCTTATGACGCGGGATAGTGAGATCGAAGCGGTCCAGGCCAACTTTACGCGACCTCGTTCGCGAGACCGGCTCCGCACTTGACGTGTGGCTTGTTCCACACATGCGGCTGGTGGATGCTAGTTTCTCTCACTATAGTTGTCATGGGATTTACACCGGATGTTGGCAACCATAATATCACCGTTGTGGCTTTCCGTAGGTAAGAATCGTTCTTAGCTTGTTACTCCCATAAGCCACGTAAAACATGCAACAACAAAGTAGAGGCGTCTAACTTGTTTTTGCAGGGAGTGTTTCTGTGATATGGTATGGCCCAAGATGTGATGTGTATGTTGTATGCAATGATCATGTTTTGTAATATTTCACGACTTGCATGTCGATGAGTACATAACCGGCAGGAGCCATATGGTTGTCTTTATAATTGTGTATGACCTGTGTGTCAACTTCTTATACACCATGTAATAGCTTTACTTTATCGCCAAGTAGTTAGCAATAGTTATAGTTGCTATTCGTGGTGGAGGCAATCATGGTGGAGTGATGGAGATCATGCTGGCACGCACAAGATGGAGATTATTGCACGGAGATTGGCTATACCATGTCACATAAAATTATATGCATGTGATGTTTATCCTTTTATGTATCTTATTATGCTTAGATCGCGACGGTAGCATTATAAGATGATTCCTCACTTAAAGATCAAGATAAACCTGTGTTCTCCCCATGTATGCACCGTTGCGAAAGTTCGTCGTGTTCAAGCACCACATGATGATCGGGTGCTATAAACTCTACGTTCACATACAACGGGTGCAAGCCAGTTTTGCACACGCGGAAATACTTGGGTTTGACTTGACAAGCCTAGCATGTGCAGACATGGCCTCGGAACACACGAACCGAGAGGTTAAGCATGAGTCATATGAATGATATGATCGACACTTTATTGTCCACCATTGAAACCACATCTCTTCTCGTGAAGATCAGATTAGGTGTGGTGAATTTGGATCATGTTCACTAAACAACTTAAGGGATGTTGAATTTAGTGGGAGTTCATCTAGTAATTTGATTAAGTTGAACTAGTTATCATGAACATAGTCTAAATTGTACTTGAAAATTTTGTAGATCAAATGGCTAAGTCCAACTTCAACTTCAACGTTTTTGCTGAGAAAGAAAAGCTTAAGAACAATGGGTCTAACTTCACCAACTGGTTCCGCAATCTGAGAATCATTCTCGCTGGCGGACAAAAGGACTATGTCCTTGAGAAAGCGCTAGGTGACGCCCCTGCTGTAGATGCGCCGGTTGATGAAAAAGCTGTTTATCAGTCGCACAAAGATGATTATGGTGTGATTAAGAGCACCATGTTGTTTGCTATGGAATCAGACCTTCAAAATCGTTTTGAGGAGTTCGTCGGGCCCTTTGAGATTCTTGAGGAACTGAAAACTATGTTTCAGACTCAGGCCCGTTCTGAGAGATATGAGATCTCTGAGAAATTCTTTAACTGCAAGATGGAGGAAGGGAGTTCTGTTAGTGAGCACGCCATTAAGATGTCGGGCTGCACTCAACGCCTTGAGCAACTGGACTGCAAGATTCCAAAGGAGCTCAAGATTGACAGAGTTCTGCAATCACTCCCTCCTAGCTACAAAGGTTTTGTAGTTACTCATAATCAGATTGGTTCCACTGATACGATCACGGAGCTCTTCGCTAAGCTGAAAGCTGCGGAGGTGGACATCAAGAAAGATAATCATGTGTTGATGGTCAACAAGCCCCCCAGCTTTAAGAAAGGTAAGGGTGCAAAGAAGTCCTTCAAGAAAGGCAGCGGCAAGCGCGTTGCCGCTGCTGAGAAGAAGCTCAAGTCTGGACCTAAGCCGGACACTGAGTGCTTATATTGCAAGGACAAGGGTCACTGGAAGCGCAACTGTCCGAAGTACTTAGCGGACAAGAAGGCTGGCACCATCAAAGGTATATTTGATATACATGTTATTGATGTTTACCTTACTAGCGCTCGTTGTAGTGCCTAGGTATTTAATACTGGTTCAGTTGCTAATATTTGTAACTCGAAACAGGAGCTACGGAATAGACGACGGCTAGCGAGGGATGAGGTGACGATGCGCGTTGGCAACGGATCAAGAGTTGATGTGATGGCCGTCGGCACGCTCTCCTTAGTTTTACCTTCGGGATTAGTTTTAAACCTTAATAAGTGTTATTATGTGCCTGCGTTGAGGATGAACATCATATCTGGATCGTGTTTATTGCAAGACGGTTATTCATTTAAATCGGAGAATAATGGTTGTTCTATTTATATGAGTAACATCTTTTATGGTCATGCACCTGCTATGAATGGTTTATTTCTTCTGAATCTCGAAAGCAATGAAACACACATCCATAACATTGAGGCTAAGAGTTGCAAGGTAGATAGTGATAATACGACTTATTTGTGGCACTGCCGTCTAGGTCATATTGGTGTAAAACGCATGAAGAAACTCCATTCTGATGGACTTTTGGAGTCTCTTGATTTTGAATCATTTGACACGTGCGAGCCATGCCTCAAAGGCAAGATGATCAAAACCCCGTTCTCCGGAATAATGGAGCGAGCAACGGACTTGTTGGAAATCATACATACTGATGTATGCGGACCAATGAGTGTTTCGACGCGCGGTGGTTATCGCTATTTTCTCACTTTTACTGATGACTTAAGTAGATATGGGTATATCTATTTAATGAAACATAAATCTGAAACATTTGAAAAGTTCAAAGAATTTCAGAATGAAGTGGAAAACCATCGTAACAGGAAAATTAAATTTCTACGATCCGATCGTGGAGGTGAATATTTGAGTTATGATTTTCTCACGCATCTTAAATCAAGCGGAATAGTTTCGCAACTCACGCCACCCGGAACACCACAGCGCAATTGTGTGTCTGAACGCCAGAATCGAACTCTATTAGATATGGTGCGATCAATGATATCTCTTACAGATTTGCTGTTATCATTTTGGGGTTATGCATTAGAAACCGCTGCATTCACTTTAAATAGGGCACCATCTAAATCCGTTGAGACGACACCGTATGAACTGTGGTTTGGTGCTAAACCTAAGTTGTCGTTTCTTAAAGTTTGGGGATGCGAAGCTTATATCAAGAAGTTGATGCCGGACAAGCTCGAACCCAAAGCGGAGAAATGCGTCTTCATAGGATACCCTAAGGAAACGATTGGGTATACCTTCTACCACAGATCCGAAGGCAAAGTGTTTGTCGCAAAGAACGGATCCTTTCTTGATAAGGAGTTTCTCTCGAAAGAAGTGACTGGGAGGAAAGTAGAGCTAGAAGAGGTTATTGAACCTTCTCTTGAGTTGGAGAGTAGCGCAGCACCTGAAATTGTTCCAGTGCCATCTGCACCAACAATAGAGGAAGCTAATGACAAGGATCATGAAGCTTCGGATGATGGTACTACTGAATGTCACAGGTCGACAAGGTCACGTGCCCCTTCTGAGTGGTACGGTAACCCTGTCTTGACTGTCTTGTTAGTAGACAACAGTGAACCTGCGAACTATGAGGAAGCAATGATGAGCCCAGACTCTGAGAAATGGCTAGAGGCAATGAAATCCGAATTGGGATCCATGAGCGAAAACCAAGTATGGACTTTGGTGGACCCTCCTAGCGACCGAAAGGCCGTTGAGTGCAAATGGATTTTCAAGAAGAAAACAGACGCAGATGGTAATGTTACTATCTATAAAGCACGACTTGTCGCGAAAGGTTTTCGACAAGTTCAAGGTGTTGACTACGATGAGACTTTCTCTCCCGTAGCGATGTTTAAGTCCATTCGGATTTTATTAGCAATTGCTGCGTTTCATGATTATGAAATATGGCAGATGGATGTCAAGACTGCGTTCCTCAATGGAAACATTGATGGAGAGTTGTATATGATGCAACCCGAAGGTTTTGTCGATCCTAAGGATGTTTATAAGGTGTGCAAATTTCAGCGTTCCATTTATGGACTGAAGCAAGCATCTCGGAGTTGGAACCTTCGTTTTGATCAAGTGATCAAGAGCTTTGGATTTGTTCCAAATTGCTACGAAGCTTGTATCTACAAGAAAGTGAGTGGGAGCTCAGTGACATTTTTAGTACTATATGTGGATGACATATTGATTATTGGAAATGACATTGATATGCTTAACGATGTGAAGAGTTATTTGAACAAATGTTTTTCAATGAAAGACCTAGGGGAAGCTGCTTATATATTAGGCATCAAAATCTATAGAGATAGACAAAGACGCCTAATAGCTTTAAGCCAAAGTACATACCTAGACAAAGTTCTGAGAAGGTTCAGAATGGATAAGGCAAAGAAAGGTTCAGTGCCTATGTTGTCAGGTAAGATATTGAGCAAGGCTCAGTGTCCAGCTACGGTAAACGATAGAGAAGCTATGAGCAAAGTGCCTTATGCCTCGGCCATAGGTTCTATCATGTATGCCATGCTGTGTACTAGACCGGATGTATCCAATGCTCTTAGTTTGACGAGCAGATACCAAAGTGATCCAGGATTGGAACACTGGACAGCCGTAAAGAACATCCTAAAGTATTTAAATATGACTAAAGAAATGTTCTTGGTCTATGGAGGTGATGAACAGCTCGTCGTAAAAGGTTACGTCGACGCTAGTTTCGACACTGACAAGGATGATTCTAAATCTCAGACAGGATACGTTTATATTTTGAATGGAGGAGCTGTGAGCTGGAGAAGCTGCAAGCAAAGCGTGATCGCGGGATCTACAATAGAAGCGGAATACATGGCTGCTGCAGAAGCGTCAAGTGAAGGAGTTTGGATCAGGAACTTCATCACTGAGCTTGGTGTGGTTCCAAGTGCCTTGGACCCACTGGAGATATTGTGTGACAACACTGGCACCATAACACTGGCTAAGGAACCAAGATATCATCCAAAGACCAAGCACTAGACCGGATGTGTCCAATGCTCTTAGTTTGACGCTAGGATAGAATGGATAATTGGTTTATGAGTTTTTGTTAGGAGTCTCGGATGAGATCCAGGACATCACGAGAGGTTCCGGAATGGTCCGGAGAATAAGATTCATATAAGGGAAAGCAGTTTTTGGATTTCAGAATTGTTTTGGAATGTTCGGTATTGTACCAGAAGGTTCTAGAAGCTTCCGGAGTGGGACCAACGTGGCCCCACTTGTCGGGAGGGGGCGTGGGCCTACGAGGGAGTGCCCTGGCCGCATTGGGTCAGGGGCACAAGGCCCCATAGGCCCAGCCGGCCAAGCCCTAGGGGAAACCCTAGGGAGAGCTTCTAGAAGGGGGGGGGGGACTTGCCCCCCACTCCACCCATGTGGCCGCCGGCCCTAGGGCTTGGAGGAGGGGCAAGGGCAGCCGACCAGCCCTCTATATAAAGAGGGCAGGGGCGCACCATCCCCCCACACCTCCTCCAACCCTAGCCGCCTACCTGCTGCCCTCCTCTCTCTCTCTCTCCCGACTGCGCGTAGGCGAAGCCCTGCAGCAGAAACTCTCCACCTTTGCACCACGCCGTCGTGTTATAGATCCAATCTATCTCTCCACCCCACTTGCTGGACCGAGGAAAGAGGAGACGTCGAGGTGCCGTACGTGTGCATCTCTCGGAGGCGTCGCCACTTGCGGCGTTGGATCGGATCGGATCGCGAGGAGGAGAAGGCTAGTACGACTACATCAACCACGTTCTGTTGAACGTTCTGCTGTGCGATTTCTTCAAGGGTATGAAGATCTCATCTATTCCCCCTCGTTGTTTGCATCTCCTAGATTAGATCTTGGCTTCCCCGTTCGCATCCGCAGAATTTTTTGAATTACTATGCTGCGAAACCCTTCAAGTGTATCGCAGGTGCATTGAAAAGGCTTGACAATGGTTAAACAACCGTCCAGAAACTTTCTGCCTGGTGCGGTACCAAAAAGTGGTAGACGCTGCAGTAGATTGTGATCAGTTGCTAAAAAGCCACTGCCGGGTATCGCTTTTTAGTACCTAGCGCGACAGTAGCTTTTTAACCACTTGTCAAAAGCTACTGCCCGCTCTGGTACTAAAATGCGGTAGTACCGGATTTTATTACCGTGCGCAGCAGAGCCTTTTTCCAACCTATAAAAGGCCACTACTCACCCCGGTACTAAAATGCGGTAGTACCACATTTTAGTACCTGGCGTGGCAGTAGCCTTTTGTATGTTGGCAAAAGCCACTGGCTGCCTAGGTAGAAAAATTCGGTGGTGATAGAGAGTTTTTTCGACCAAGTTGCTGATTCCACTGCGCGTCCGGTAGTACCGGTTGCCACTTGCGGTACTACCGCTTTACGGTAGCACCAAGTGTGGTACCGCTGTGGCCATGGCTTATGAAGTTTGAAAGTTGGTCTTCCGGTACCAGGCCCGTTACCAGGTCCAGTAGTGACGGAGTTCTTCGGTAGTACCGCTTGAACTTCCGGTACTACCGCTGCATTAATGGCTGCAACGGCTAGATCTCCTGGAGGGGTATAAATACCCCTCCACCTACCTTGGGACAAAGTGCTCATCCACATTAAAGTCAATACCACCATTGGAGCCACCAAATCTTCAATATCTCCTCAATCCACCACCCAAAGTCTTTGATCTTTGGGGAATCGAAGGAGGAGGCCCCGATCTACTACTTCACCAAAATAGATCTTCATTTGCCCCTCATTTTTTAAGGGCCCCTTTGCTCTAGTGTTTTCTTGGAAACCCTAGTTCTTGTTTTGGTTCTTACAATCTTGTCTTTGATTGCTTTGACAACTTGCTTGTATTTGGGAGCCTCCGATTAAGTTGTGGATGTGTGCCCCAAACTTGTAAAGGTGCCGGCTTCCACCTTGAAGGTTGCCGATATAGTGGAAGGTGAATCGATCCCGTTGGGGTGAGATTCATCGGAGAACAAGGGAGGCCTTTCGTGGCGTTGGTGGTTTGAAACCACCCCCTCTCCAAACGTAGACGTACTTCCCCTCAAAAGGAAGGAACTACGGGAAACAAATCCTTGTGTCTCCGCGTCCACCACTTTGGTTACTTCTATCCTTTACCGCACTTTACTTACTTGTTCTTACTTTGTGTTGCGGTAGCTCTTGCATAATTGTCATATAGGTAAATTCACCTTAGTTGCATTATCTAGAGAATTTAACTTATTGTCAAACCTTAATTTGAAAAAAGAAGAAAATTTGAAGTAGCACCTATTCACCCCCCTCTAGGTTCCCATACGATCCTTTCAAAGGCCATGGCATAGTGGACCGGGTGTGTCTACCTTGGTGGTGAACACACTAGAGAATATATAGAGAGAGCCTTTGTGGCGCCATAGCTGTCCAACGAAGTCGTTCTTCTGAAGAAAAAACTTCTGGAATACATCTCCATGTCTCCATTGAGGTTATTTCTATCATTTATCTACTTATATTTAAAATAAAAGGGTGAAATATCACATATATAGGTATATGCCGGCATTGTGAATCAACTAATCTATGTAGAAGTGAGTCAATATGTGTTATTGAGTGATTATTATGTAGGTGCTTCCCCTTTGTCGAGGCTGGTATGTATAATGGAGTATTTTGTGTGTGTGTGTGTGGGGGGGGGTGTGTGTATAATGGAGGATTGACCTTAACTTTGAGTCTGGGTTCACTAGTACAAAGCGACACTATGGACACGGGGCGAAACCCCCAGCGGCAATGGGGAATCGTTACTTTGACAGGGACCGGTCACTGATATGAAGATCTCTATGGCAACGGAGCAAGAACCCGTCACCGATAGGGGGTGGCAAAGGTTTTCATCATGTCCCGTTTCCTTGGGTTCTCATCAGTTATAATTACTTAACTTTCACTCGTTTGCACTAAGATTTTTCAGTGTCCATATGAGAAATATATATTTCACATCACATTTTAATACTGATAGTATTCATCTTCATTACATTCATACCATAATATCATAGATTACAATGTCATGTCAATAGTAAGAACACCATAACTTTTTTGAGAAAAAAATGCTAATCATGTCAATAGTGAGAACATCATAACTTTTTGAGAGAAGGAAAATGATAAGGAAATATATCGTTGCCTTGGTAAAAGAGCGGAAATAATTAAAATTTTCTTCTCTCAATCCTTTTCACCAATCCTAGCGAGAGGAAGTTGATGTCAGCAGCACCAACAACACTGCATAATATAAGCAAAATGAATGTTCACATATTACAATGGTAAGTATATATATGCATGAATGTAAAAAACTAAATGTAGATGGATTGAAATAATAAATTACCTAGTAGGTTACTTTGGTTGAGGAACAGAAGCAAGTCTTGACATCAAGATAGTGTTAGGTCGGCTCCGTCATGGGACGATAGACCTCAACATTTCTTGCCATGAAAGCCAACAACTCTTTGGCATTTTTGTGTGGCATCACCGAAATCTAATCTAATATATATTATCATTGGTGTGAAATTTTTGTCACACTGCATAATACACTTTTATTTAAAATATTATAGTATGCAGGGCACTAAAATGTCACAATAGCGACATGTGGATATGTATGGTGGATTTTGAGTGGGAATAGCTTGATATCCTATCTATATGAAATTGAAGAATTATGTTAGTTTGTCGACATTTCTATAAGAACAAATTAACACCATAAAAAATAGTTGTATAAGAAAAGTGTCCTCACCTAAACTTATTAATTGTAGAAATAACCCAAGACTGCTGTTAGTCTCCCTATACTGGAGAACACAAGTCCACATGTGTATCTTATGGAGTGTGTGACCGAAAAAGACTCTTCTCTACACATGACATCCGACTTAGTCAGAAGACCACTTAATCTAAACATAATTATTTTCGATAACCTAAATAGACACATTACAACAAAACCAAACCGAATTATGTAAACACTTAAATAGACTCATGCTTTCAAATAACCTATCACGTAGTGACAAGAGCACTTAATTTTATAGATTTTAACTTTTAGTAAACCACATGAACTACTTAATCTAAATAGAATTATGTAAACCTAAACAGAAAAACTACAATCAAAATCAGAGTTCTACACATAAAATCACAATAACCAAAAAAGAAATAGTACAATAACTTGAACGTTCGCTCACACAAAGAGTAAACCTTCCTATGAAATAACCCTAGAGTAACCCAAGCAGTTCATCAGATCGATGGACGGTCACACAAAGATTTATACCTTTGAGAGTCGTCGTACCCAGGTCTAGGCGGTTCCTCATCAATGACACCACCCAAGGAAATCCATCTGTGTCGGCGTCAGCCCGCCTTCATCACACAGATGACCTGGCCAAAGAGTAAGCCGATCATGCCCGTCAACGGGGACATGCGCTCACCACCGACGAGATTCTTCTTTATTCTCGCTTTCGGGCCACCTCCACACCCGGCGCAACCAGATACAGCCAGCGAGGAGTGGAGGACAAGAGAGGTTGTGCCTTGACAAGGCGGATCTGCTCTCTAGATCGCGTTGTGATAGCATGAAAGATACACCTAGGTCACCTCGAGCACCGCCACTTACATATGTTGGCATAGCGAGTGAGAGGTAGGATTTTCTGTAAGGGTTACTGGACATTATATAGAGGGTTCATTCCACATCAACAACAGACCGTCCTATACAACCATTGTCATAGAGGCACATTCGAAAACGGACCCCAAGAAATATCCGTTGGTAACATATTGGTAAGAGAGACAAAATTTTCTCCATGGCCTACAATGTGCGGCCTGTGTCAGGCAAGCCTCATCGACCATGCGCAATTCTGTTTATCCGTGGGCGTAACACTATCGTTTTCGATAGGGGTTGTCCTTAGCATCACTCTGTACTAGTAGTTTCGGCTTTGAGTGAATGAAATGATTACATTGTTGTTAAGAGTGGGAAGATGAAGGATTGGAAGAGGACCGATCATCCCTCTTATGTGTGATCTTTTAATATAAATAAAAGCCTTCTATCTACTTCAAGGCAATGAAATCGGGATTCAAAATGATTGACGGGTACTAAAGCAAACATCTTTTTTCCCCTTGCATGCCTCCCATAGGTAAGTAATAAGTTTTAATTAAAGAAAAGAATCAATGGATTCATGATTAAACCTCCTCCTACTTGTATTATTTTACCTAAAATGGTTGGTTGGTGGTGTTTTCACTAGGCTACCCTTCACGTCAGCGAGAATAATTTTATCAATCATAAAGAGGTTATAGACACCGATTTCATTTCAAAGAAACAAGTGGCAGCCCGAGCAACACCAATATTAAGATACCCATTATAAGAAATCAGCAACTCGAATAACCATACCAAACATGATGTCATTCACTAGATTGAGAAATAGTAAGAGTCTTTTTTTCCTAACAATGAGTGGGGTTATTTTAGTCTCCATGCGCCGGGAAATGGGATAAAAATCCAATTGGAATTGAGTCGCCCACATATTAAGTTGTTCCATATAGAGCGACATACATTTAATGGCGTTATTACGTTGACTCGTATTTACAACTAACTGCTTAATCCATCTATATTGGCCAAGTCACATTGAATATATTTAAGTAATATGTGCAAGATTCGAATCTTAAAGCGACTTCTCAAGACTATAGGTGAATTTTTCCTTAGGTGAAGGAATATGTTCCAACCCCTCCACCCTCGCCCACAGGCGCACTCCTCTTCTGTACCATCATCATGAGCATTGCATTCGTGTACTCTCACATTACGCTATGACGGGCGAGATGAAAACAAAGAGCATGATGTACTAGACACTTGAGTGTCACAAGCTCGGTTTCGTTTTGGCAGTTTAAATTAAACTAACGAAACTTCTTATATTTCAGAACGGAGAAGTGTAGCTTCAGAATGATTATCGAGAAAGAAAAAATCTAGTGCATTGATTTGGCCAATTAACGGATGGGGATCTACGGTGTCAGTGTCCATTCCGCATCGAAAACATTCCATAAATGCAAACTACTAATACGTGTCCAAAAGAAAAACAGTATCTTTTCGCAATAAAAGGCGAAATATTGCACGAGATGAACGCTGGATACGCGCCATCATAAACCCAGCGTATATGCAGTATATCTTCAGCTAGCTCGTGATCATATCTACCATGACGCAATATCTACCGAAATCATATCTACCATGACGCAATATCTTGACCAGCACACACGCACGTTTTATATTTACCGAAATTGCTTATACGCACCCAATTAATCCGCGACGATTAATTCAGCATATATCTGCAAGATCGAAAGTATGTAGTCACTCTCGCTCCATCTCGTTCCGCCCACGCGAACGTCACGACGATCGAATCCATCCATCCGATACGGGTGAGCGTTGCGTTGAAATACGCAGGATCTGACAAAATATGTTGCCTCACCCTGGACAGTTGGCGAGACCAAAACGAGCATGCAGTGCCGCCTCCGGTTTCGGTGCTCGTCTCGTCCTGCGCTACATATAAATCCCACGGTTCAGTTCGGTTTGTCGGCAAAAAAAAGACATTTGTAGGACTGGCAGAGCTTGGCGTCTGATTTCACTCGAAGTCCGTAGCGAGAGCACGATCGAGTTAACGACCTTACGAGGAGGCCAGATCACATGGTGCTAATGGTACTTACTACTACTAATGTCTTCTGAGCCAGATCACATGATTACTTGAGTAGTCTTGAGCTCTTCACACGCTCTGTCAGTGCATTTCCCCAAATCTTAGAGAAAAGTTTGCGTGATGTGATGGTGGCCAGTGATATGTGTGAGGCTTTTGTTTGCTTAATCTTGCAGGGTATCATCGGAATTTGCAATGCCATCCTGCTCGTCGCCGGCCTCGCGTGGTGTAGTGTTCTCCCCTCCGCCGCCGGGCAGGGGCCCGTTTTCAACGTCGTGGACTTCGGCGCGCGAGGCGACGGCATCACGGACGACACCGAGGTACGTACGTATGCGCACGCGATGCGCGAGCTGACATTGCGCTCTCAAGCGGAAACTCTCGACGTCTGCGATCGTCCTGCGCACTCACAGGTACGTATATGTATGTGTTCTCTGAATTTGCGTAGGCGTTCGTGCGCGCATGGACCGCGGCGTGCGGCGCCAGGGGCTCGTCGGCGACGCTGCTCGTGCCGCCGTTCAAGTCCTTCCTCGTCGGCCCCACCAGGTTCAACGGGCCCTGCGCCTCCACCAGAACTACCGTCCTGGTACGCACGTACAGCTCGTCTTTCCTTATCTGGCCCGTGGTTTGTTTGATCCGTGCCCTTTGTTTTGTTTGTGGTAGGTCATCGGCACGATTACGGCGCAGCCGGCGAGCTCGTGGGCATGGGCCGGGAAGAACTACTGGCTGATGTTCTACCAGGTCGACGGGCTCACGGTGACCGGCAACGGCGGCGTGCTCGATGGAAGAGGCCACACTTGGTGGAGCAACAAATGCAAAGACGATACACAAGTAGTACTTCTAATTCCTCCGAGTTATCCATCAAATTTCAACTGATAAAAACGTGCATAGTCATCAATCTTTTCTTGTAAACGAGTATTTATGGAGAGATCTTTTTTAGGGGTCTATCAACGCATCTTCACTCACTTGTTCTTGTTTTTCTTTCCAGAACTGTATTCCTGAGGCACCGACGGTTAGTACAAACATATGGAAGCAAATAAAAAAGTTGTGTCAGTATACTACTGTAATTAAATTCTGAGACGTATATATGTGTAACCTCGTACTGCCTACTGCATACATTAAACAGTCCTTGGTGCTGATGAGCTGCCACAACGCGGAGGTGAGCCATTTGACCAGCAAGGACAGCCCACAGATGCACATCGCCGTCATCACAAGCAGGACGGTCAGCGTGACGCAGCTCACCATCACCGCGCCCGGGGACAGCCCCAACACCGACGGCGTTCACATCGACCGCAGCGAAAACGTGCAGATCACCGGATCGACCATCGGCACCGGCGACGACTGCGTCTCCATCGGCCCCGGCTGCCGGTTCGTCACCGTCGACGGGATCGTGTGCGGGCCCGGCCACGGCGTAAGGTAACAACAAAACGACGATACATTGGCCAAGTACTCGGAGATGACATCGATTTTGTGATGGTTGGTCTTGTTTTTCCTTGGCAGCGTGGGGAGTCTCGGCAAGAACGGCGCGATGGAGTCCGTGGAGCACGTCGACGTGAAGAACGTCCACTTCATCAACACGATGAACGGGGCGAGGATCAAGACGTGGCCGGGCGGGAGAGGCTACGCGAAATCCATCTCCTTCACCAACATAAACTTCACCAACGTGGACAACCCGGTGATCATCGACCAGTTCTACCAAGACCGCGGCCTCCCGAACATGGTAATCAATGGCGTAGATAAATCATACAGTACCATCGAAGCAAATTCACAACGCACCGCCGTGGTTACGCTTAGCTGGTGGTAAAATGTTGGTATATCTTCTTCGCTGATTGCAGGCGGCGGTGGCGCTGAGCAACATAACGTACACGAACCTGCAGGGGACTTCGAGCCAGAAGACGGCCGTGGATTTCGACTGCAGCGGCATCGGCAGCTGTACAGAGATCCACGTCAAGTACGTCGCGATCACGGCTTCGGACGGCCGAGCAACCGAGGCCCGCTGCCGGAACGCGCAGGGGGACACCTACGGATACGTAAACCCAAGGATCCCGTGTCTTATTAGCTAACGGGAACCGTCGGATGGCTGCTGGCTAATATATATGAGACAGCCCGCCGTACTTGCTATGGTTTGTGAACGCGTTCTTCTAACGAGCTATGTCGTTTTTTTGATAAACAAAATATGTTAATAACAAGAAGATAACAGTTATGTCAGCGTCTGTATCAACCGTGATGTCCAGATCAAGTCTAGAAATCAACACTACACACATCTAAAAAGGGAAAAAGAAAAAGAAAAAATACCTAATTGAAGAAATCAGAGGCTCGAGGCAGCAACAACACTAGTGGTGACCACAACTATACTCCGAAAAAATCTCAAAAAACAACCGTTGTCACCCATTTTAGGCCGACTTGATTCCGAGACAATGAAGGCATGTTTTCATAGACAGGATTGATGGAAGCATTCAGCTTGGAGCCGAATCACAATGGAGTTAAAGAGCAAGTCAACCATGTGCAGAAGAAGGAGCTGGAAGGATCCCAAAGACGTTCCAATATATCCAAACATAGGATGACACTTACCGCCTTACGCATAGCCTAGAACGGTTTCTTGCCGATCCAATGACACATAAATTCACCAATTGGCCTAGTTGGCAACAATTTACGTCCGCAAGGCCACGAATCAGCATCTACTACAGCGTGATGACGAAGGAAGTTTCTACTCCAACACGGAAAGGCCACTGACGACTTGATGCTGAAGGCGACAATTGACACCTGGATCAGGGTCCAGTACAAAGCCAATGACAAAACTTACCTAGTTTAGGGATAGAATTAGGAGTTTAATTCCTATTTGTAAGCGTGTACAAGATACCGTAGGTTGCATAGGAAGACCAGCCATCTCATATACTAGCAAGTGGCACATGCTTCGCATGTTAAACAAATTTTGATTTACAATATTGTTAAATTTATATTGTGATTTTTTTAGAATTTCACTACAATTAATGACTTATGTTATACCATCAAAATCGAGGTTACAACTTGCGTTACTAACAAAACCCTACACCCTTTGTAAATCACAATCAAGTGGGGTGCGTGTGGCAAAAAAAAAAAAAGAATTTATGACCTATGCGTATACATATCAAAATCTCTATTTCGGTCAAAATTTCCTTAATGTATCTCTTATTGTACTTTCTTAGCTTATATTTTAGTAATCTTTATATGGAATTCTTGCATGCATTTATACTTACGGTTATCACAGAAACTCAACTTTTGCTCTTTGCCCCACACATCGATAGTGCAATAGTTTAGTTTAATTTCTTTGTATGTGGCCGTTATAATTAATCGTGTTCTCACAATATTCATTGTCTCCATCAAGAAAGATAAAGTAGATTTTTCAACATTGCACTTTCATCAACGGGTAATTACATGGAATTATACTCTTTCAGTCAGGGCGGATTCGTGCATGGTGGGGCGGATTCGTGCATGGTGCTACCGGTGCCATAGCACCGGCTGGACGGCTGCACTGCAAAAGAGCGGTGCTAATTTTTAAGAGTAAAAATATGAAAAATAGAGATAATTAGCTTTATTAAGACTGTTTAGCACCAGTCTTGGGATCCATCCAGCTCCGCCCCTGCTTTCAGTTGTTTTAGATTTTTCATTTTACAAGAATTGGTTCAACTTTAATAAAAAATAGGGAAATTAACCCAACCTTTCTGAAACGTTTTATATGATAAAACATTATTTGTAAATATCCCGGCGCGCTGCCCCCACCTCGTGAATCCTTCCCTCGACCGGTCGTCCCCCCACCGGGGATCTTCTTCTTCTGCAAGACAACACAGGCACCCCGGTCTCCTCCCTCCCTCCTCCTTCTCTCCTCCCCTGTTTTCTTTCTCCAGATCTCCATGGATGAAAACAACAACAACAACATAAGAAAGTACTTCCAGATCTCTCTTGGTCAGAAGCCATAGTGAGCTCCCCCATAAAAACCCCAGGAGAAGGACACTCTTCAAAGAAATAGACCCCTCTCTGCACTTACCTCTAGCATGTAGATCCAGATGTTACAGTATTTTTGCTTCCATCTCCGTGGTTACGCTTAGCTAATGTTCTTCGCTGCTTGCAGGGGGCGGTGGTGCTGAGCAACATAACGTACACGAACCTGTAGGGGACTTCGAGCCAGAAGACGGTCGTGGATTTTGACTGCAGCGGCTTCGGCAGCTGCACCGAGATCCATGATGCGTGCACCCAGTGTTGACGTGGGACACTTCGTTGGAACACCAAGAGCATGGTGTGATGAGCACAGCAGCAAGTTTCCTCAGTAGAGACCGAGGTTATCGAACCTGAAGGAGGAAGGAAACGTCTCAAAGGTGTTGCAATCAACTTGGAGACCTGCACAACACAAACTCAATACTTTGTCCCAACGAATCAATAAGGTTGTCAAGCTCACCGGTTTGCTGTAACAAAGGATTAAACATATGGTATAGAAGGTAATGGTTTGCAGCAAGTAAACAAGTAACAGTGGAAGATGTATCAATGGTAAAGACTGCACCGGGGTCCACAGTTCACTAGAGGTGCTCTCCTTAGATAAACAACATGGCATGAAGGGTAAACAAATTACAGCAGGGCAATTGACAGGAACTGAGCAAGGCATAACAATGCAATTACTAGTCAGAAAGATCCTATGAGATTCGATTGAGAAATACAACAAGATACATAGACCACCATCCAACTGCATCTATGAATAGAAGTACACCTTCAGGTTATCATCCGAACCCCGTCCAGTATTAAGATGCAAGCAACAGACAACTATTTTAAGCAAAGTGTGTAAGGTAAACAGTCCACATGTTCCATGAACAAGAGACCATTGTTTTCTCCCTAGTAGCAACAACACATCTACAATCGAATAAATTATTATCACTTCCCTTGGAAACTAGAGACATGAACCCACTATCGAGCATAAATACCCTCTCTTGGAGTCACTAGCAACTGCTTGGCCAAGATAGCTAGTAACAACGGAGAGCATGCAAGATCACAAACAACACAGACATGATAGAATCATAAAGACAAAACCATTAATCAAACCAACATAATAATCTGAATATCCATCAGATCCCCGCAAACACAACATCCATGATTACAAATAGATTAGATCTTGATCATGAACGGATCTCACAAGATCTATACATGAAAGCACAAATGAGGAGATACAACCATCTAGCTACTACATGGACCCATAGTCCAAGGTGGAACTACTCACGCATCATAACGGAGAGAAGGCCTCTGGGATGATCTTCCCTCCGGCAGGGTGCTGGGATCAACTTCAGATCCCCCCCCCCCCGATCTAGGGACGATGGTGGCGGCGGCTACAGGCGGTTTTGTGGAGATTTGATCGGGTGCTTAGGGTTTCTGCATCAGGGGCTTCTTATAGGCGAAGGGGGAGGCCGAGGCGGCGGCCAGGGGCCCCACACCCCTCTCAGGCATGGGGCAGGGCCCACCCACGCCTAGGGGGTATGGGCGCCCTAGCCCGCCTCTCCAGCTCCCCTCTGGACTTCTTGTTCCCCACGGGAAGTAATTGACTTTGGCGTTTGTCCCGTCCAATTCCGAGAATATTTCTTTACTAACTTTTCTAAAACCAAAAACAACAGAAAACAGGAAACTGACACTGTGGCAACTTGTTAATAGGTTAGTACCAGAAACATGTAAAAAACACCTCAAAGTGTAGACAAAGCAAAGCAAAGCAGATACTAAACAAGTAAGGAGCATCAAAAATTATAGATACATTTCCAACGTATCAGCATCCCCAAGCTTAACTCCTGCTTGTCCTCGAGTAGGTAAGTGATAAAAGAATTATTTTTAAGGTGACATGCACCCTCACAATAAAGATCCAACCATTTTCAAGCATTGAAAGCTGGGATCAAAGAACTCTAAACATGTGCATGAAAGATTTAGTTCTAACAATAGGACATAGTAACTATGTATGCAACATGTCAAGCTACAAACAAAGATCATGAATAATATGCAATGAAAAACGTTAGTTTGTTTCACATACAGAAAACATAGTATAGTGGCAATCATCTTGTCCCTCATAGAGTAGAAATATAGATGCATAGGACACCTTCAAAGTTCACAAGGGTGACTAGAATCAAATAGCACAAGACCAAGTAATATCACAATATGCATCAATCAATAAGCTTTGGAACACTACACACATAATGACAACTATGCTCTCTTAATGGTGCCTAAAGGTATAAGGTGGAGACTCAATAGTGGTGGAAGAAAGGCCTTTTTTATAAAGGAAGTAGGGATTACAAGTTTCAAAAAGAGCTTCCAAAAATTATGGTACTTGTTAGCTTTCAGCCCTCATTGCCCCTATCATAAGCATCTTGAAGTGGTTAAGGTTAAAGTGGCAAAGCTGGAGTATATGCTTGACGAAGTATAAGTTGGTAATTTCAAGTCCCTTGAATACGAGGGCCACACCTCATGCATACTCAACTTTGGGCCTAGGTAAGTTCTTGTCATTGTAAGTATTTGCATATCATTGAGAACCACCAACAGGGTACCCCTTTCACATGGTACAGGAGCTTTCCCATAACCAAAATGACAAGGCAAGCAGACAATGAGCATCTCGGCAATCTTTTTATTTATCATATGTATAACTTTTTATTGAGGATGCTTCATAGATAGCTCATTATGGTGATGCTGCAAGTTTCCACCATGATTAGGCATGGCTTAGGCTAGCGGCCCAGACGTTTCTCTAACACAGGATACAAACTCCATGGACTTACAAGTTCCCTCTTTATTTCACACCGGTGACATCCATAGACAAAAGAGCATGATATCAACTGAGTACAAAGTACAAGTACAATGTTGAAAACGTTCCCCGTGACAACACGGTTCTGTTAATTCCAACTTATAAGTGCAAGCATATACAACAAAGTTGTCATAATGGTTCAAGTTTATTAGGGGCAAAGAATATAAAGTGTGCCATCAAGTTTGTGAGGGCTTTAATCACTAAGTTTTCACATAAAAAATAGTTTTTAATTGGAAGATAGTTGAAAACAAGAATATACTTGGAATGGTGTAACACACCATGCATAGGAGTTTATAGTAGACACTTTGGAAAAACTTGGTTTCTTGGGAGTTGGAAGCATGAGTAGAGCTTACTCATACAAGTGGAGGCTAGCAAAAGATTGGGAGCAACCAACTAAGAGAGCATAATGGCCATAATCATGCAGAGCAACAAAGCATACTAATCAAAGCAAAGAGCGGTACTACAAGTCAAGGAATAAATGATCATATAGGCTAATGGTGACTTGTCATAGTCATAACATGGTGTGAGCATGTGCCAAGTCAACCCAAGCAAAGCATCAAAGGAGAATACCACAATACTATGCTTTTGCATGATAAAACAACACATAATTTCTTTAAGGCACACTAAGCAATCCCAATTTTTGGAACAAGACATGCTACAACATTAATCACTAAGCATAAGGTCAAAACAACACCTAGCATGTCATGCTAAAGTCTAAGTCACAGTCAATGCAAGCTTCTCTTGCACTTCAAGCAAGAACTTACTACTCCTTTCTAATACCAAGCAACTTATTTGCAAAACAACATAGCGAGAACGGGGGTCCAAACTTATTTATTCAAGCAAACTAAACAACCAAAGCAAAGCAAACGAAAACTAAGACGCTCCAAGAACAACACAACTAAGCATGAAACCATAAAAACGAAGTGTCTAGACAGACCGGAGCTTTTTATTGATGAAGAAGGGGATGCCTTGGGCATCCCCAAGCTTTGACGCTTGTACCTCTTGGATATTTCTTGGGGTGACACCTATGGTGGCATCCCCAATCTTGAGATTATGTCCATTCTTTATCTCATTACATCATTCTCTCTCTACACCTGAAATTTTTCCTTCATACAAAACTTCACACAATCTTCATTAGCAACATTAGTTTATTCAAAAGATATTAGCCCTCTGGCAAAGCTTTGGAACAGCAAGGCTTTTCACTAAAAACACAAGCTAATGTAGTAACTCCTTCAAAAATCTCAATTCACCTAAAGAGAACTCAAAAAGGAATCAATAAGAAGCAAATGCAAAGAATGGCAGAAATCTGTCAAAATAGACCAGTAGGTAGAAACTGATTTTTTCGAACATCTTATGTTGCTCAAATCAAAAAGTGTTAAACTAACGAAAGTTATCTAACATACTGGGGGATTTATTCGTAAATTTTGAGCTCAATCCAAGTTACACAGACTCCTCAAGATTTTTTTTGTGAAGGACAGATATCTGTTTCGGGATAGCAACTCCCCAAATCATACTTTCCTCTCATTAGAGGTCATTATTGGCACAAAAAGTAAACAAAAAGGATAAGGAGATTTCACTACTGAAGTAATAACTTCCAATACTCAAGGAAACTCTTGTGTTATCTCCCAACAAGTATTTTCTATAACGCCTTTAAGTTAGGCTCGGAAAGTTTGAGAAGATGCTCACATAAGAACTATGAGTTGAAGTAAATGAGAGCATCAAGAAGCAAATGCAAAAAACATTTAAGTATAACCCTCTTCCTATGCATAGGAATCTTGTAAGAAAATAAATTCACAAAGAACAAAGTGACATACATAGGAAAATAAAATAAGAGTAACTTCAAAACTTTCAGCACATAGAGAGGTGTTTTAGTACCTTGAAAAATTCTACAACCATACTTTCCTCTCTCATAATAATTTTCAGTAGCATCATGAATAAACTCAACAATATAGCTATCACATAAATCATGCTTTTCATGAGCTACAAACACATGATTTCTATCAAGCTCAAAAATAGTGGGATTAAAACCTCACAGGTTTTATCCAAAGTAGATATTTCAAAAGGATCCATAGGAACATAACATTCATCCTCCTTTGGTAAGCATGGGACAATCAAATAATATAAGGGGTAAAGAGTTACTCTCATTAGAATGTAGGCATGGGTAGATCCATTCTTCCTCCTTTTGTTCATCACTCTCTTCCTCTTTTTCATCTAATGAGCTTCCAATTTCAACAATTTCTTCTTCCATAGGATCCTGCAAGGCATTAGTCTCTTCCAAATGTGGAAAGCACCTATTAAAATATTCAATAATATAGCCATTTGCTTCCTTGTAATTATCAAAGCAAAATTTAAGTATCTCATAAACCTCATATTCATAAGGTGCATCATCAGTATTTTCAAGCAAACTAGCAAGTTCAAATGCACCCTTGAAAGCAATAAATTCTTCAATATGTTCCACATCATAAAAGTCATAATTTCCTTTAACATAAGAGGATATGGTAACATTATCATTATACTCACATTGAAAAGGGAGGTGTTTATACCTCCTACAGCTACAAGCTTTATCAAAGCAATAGATAACATTATAAGTAGAGCACACCTCTCTAGCAATAGTATTCAACTTATCAATTTGTTCCCATAAGTGTTTCCCTTTTTGTGACAAACAGTGTTCCTTATAATAATACTTTTGTTCTTCTGTGAACCCACCTTGCCAATAAGAACTAGTTTCAAAGAAACCATCCATTAATAGAAAGCATGACCAAGCAAGGCAATGACAGACCAGCAACTAGAGTAGGAACTAATTTTGTTGTGTTTTTTAAAAGAGACAAACAAAATCAAGCAAAAGAAACAAAGAAAACTAAAAACAAAGTAAAGATAAAGGAAGTGAAGGACTCCCCTTGTGAAGACGTCCTTAGCCTCCCCGGCAACGGCGCCAGAAATCTTGGTGCGTGCACCCAGTGTTGACGCAAGATACTTCATTGGAACCCCAAGAGCAAGGTGTGATGAGCACAACAACAAGTTTCCCTCAGTAGAGACCGAGTTTATCGAACCTGAAGGAGGAAGGAAACGTCTCAAACGTGTTGCAAGCAACGTGGAGACCCGCACAACACAAACTCAAGACTTTATCCCAACGAATCAGTGAGGTTGTCAAGCTCACCGGTTTGCTGTAACAAAGGATTAAACGTATGGTGTGGAAGGTAATGGTTTGCAGCAAGTAAACAAGTAACAGTGGAAGATGTATCAATGGTAAAGATTGGACCAGGGTCCATAGTTCACTAGAGGTGCTCTCCTTAGATAAACAACATGGCATGAAGGATAAACAAATTACAGCAGGGCAATTGATAGGAACTGAGCAAGGCATAACAACGCAATTACTAGTCAGAAAGATCCTATGAGATTCAATTGGGCAATACAACAATATACATAGACCGCCATCCAACTGCATATATGACTAGAAGTCCATCTTCAGGTTATCATCCGAACCCCCTCCAGTATTAAGTTCCAAGCAAGAGATAACTGCTTTAAGCAAAGTGTGTAAGGTAAACAGTCCACATGTTCCATGAACAAGAGACCGTTGTTTTCTCCCTAGTAGCAACAACACATCTACAACCGAATATATTATTGTCACTTCCCTTGGAAACTAGAGGCATGAACCCACTATCGAGCATAAATACCCCCTCTTGGAGTCACTAGCAACTATTTGGCCAAGATAGCTACTAACAACGGAGAGCATGCAAGATCACAAACAACACAAACATGATAGAATCATAAAGATAAAACCATTAATCAAACCAACATAATAATCTCAATATCCATCGGATCCCCGTAAACACAACATGCATGATTACAAATAGATTAGATATTTATCATTAACGGAGCTCACAAGATTTATACATGAAAGAACAAAGGAGGAGATACAACCATCTAGCTACTACATGGACTCATAGTCCAAGGTGGAACTACTCACGCATCATACCGGAGAGAAGGCCTCCGGGATGATCTCCCCTCTGACAGGGTGTTGGGAAGAACTTCAGATCCCCCGATCTAGGGACGATGGTGGCGGTGTCTACAGATGGTTTCGTGGAGATTTGATTGGCTGCTTAGGGTTTCTGCATCGAGGGCTTCTTATAGGCGAAGGGGGAGTCCGAGGCGGCGCCAGGTGCCCTACACCCCTCCCAGGCGCGGGGTAGGGCCCACCCGCGCCTAGGGGGGTATGGGTGCCCTAGCCCGCCTCTCCGACTCCCCTATGGACTTCTTGTTTCCCACGGAAAGTAATTGAGTTTGGCGTTTGTCCCGTCCAATTTCGAGAATATTTCTTTACTAACTTTTCTGAAACCAAAAACAGCAGAAAACAGGCAACTAGCACTGTAGCAACTTGTTAATAGGTTAGTACCAGAAAACATGTAAAAAGCACCTCAAAGTATGGACAAAGCAAAGCAAAGTAGATATTAAACAAGCATGGAGCATCAAAAATTATAGATACGTTTCCATCGTATCAATCCACGTCAAGTATGTCGCGATCACGGCTTCGGACGGCCGAGGAACCGAGGCCCGCTGCCAGAACGCAAAGGGGGACGCCTACGGATACGTAAATCCAAGGATCCCGTGTCTTATTAGTTGACGGGAACCGTCGGATGGCTGACTATTATACCAAACATCCCGTCCTACTTGCTACTTTTACTGCCGGTCATAAGGATGGAAGTGGGTAACTTTTAGATACCCTTCACACTCTTTAGTACAAAAAGTAAACTATATTTTAACAAGTCTTTACTTTCTGGTAAAACTAGTTTATTTATTTGTACTAAGCTAAAAAAGTGGTATCTTAAACGTTCCAAACTTCCATCTCTAGCCGGTTGTACACTTCAGCTTCACTGCAATGCTAGTCATACTTGTTTTTTCAAATTCGTAAGTTTGGAAGATAGAGGAAAACCAAAGTGCGTTCTTCTTTGAAACCTACTATTTTTTTATAATGGAAATATATTAATATCAATAAGAAACCAATTATGCCGGATCTTTGTATCAACATAATATTCATAGCAAGTCTAGACATCAAGGATGCACGTAGTTAAAAAAGAAGAAGAAAAATGAAAACAAAGGATCCATCAAATAATTCAGAGGGGCTCGCAACAGCAAAAGCACCACCAGTAATGACAACACCTAGACTCCAATTTTTTTCCAAAAACAACGCCTGCAAAAAGATAAAAGTTAATAAACTCCAACTTTATTGGGTCGATCATCATAGTCATATATTGTGTTTTTACCCTGAAGAAGGTCATATCTTTATACAACCGTCTTCATCAAGGAAAACGACTAGAAAGCTGCCATTGCCAAGTACGACTACCAAATATTAGATCTAGGGTTTTCACCCTTGAGAATAGAAACCGCCAAGAAAAAATCCACTAGTGTTGCCGCTCCCACTCACCGAGATCACTGCTGCAACACGACGATCCTCCGACATCATACTTCTCCTGATAAGGCCAATCCAATCTTCTTACATCACGACCATCACCCAGCGATCTCATTCAATACGAGCGTGGAGATCCTCTGGCCTTTGATCCACCTTGACATGCCCACCTCCATTAGCACCATCATGAAACCCAACCGACAAGGCGTGCACTCAAAGGAGGATAATCCGATATGGTGGCGCCACCGCTTGAACCTCGTCACGATGATCCTACGCACACACTATGTGTAGTGTTGAATCAAGGGCCTCACGACCAGACGATGTACATCTTCAGAAGACCATTGTAGGCATCATCCCATCGCCTTCGTCAGTAATGACGACCATGGCTAGAGGGACGTGCACCTCACCAGATTGTGGCCGAACATCGCGGTCCATGTTGGGATCAGCGCCACGATCATGGGCATGTTCTCTTCGATAGCCAGTAGACCAGAACGAGATCGGAATTTGGATTGGAGAGGTTGCTGGGGCAAGGAAAAATGGGAAATGGAGAGCACCCTCCATCGTTCTCCAACGTCGAACAACCTCTTCCAATTGATGAGAATCATGTACACATCATTTTCATCGGGTCGACCCAACCCATCCGAGCGCGTCCGAACGCATCCGCGCGGACGTGCAGGACGTGCACGGCCTTCCAGCGGCACGACCCATCCGGACTGACGCATCCGACTCGACACATCCGTGCACCAAATTTGGACAACGGTTACATCGGCCTAAATAGCACGCGCGCCCTCCCGTGTCCTGCCGCGGAGGTGGGGGTGAGGGCCCGCTTGCCAGCGACCCAATGGCTTTCTTCCACTACCATCAATGGAAGGCCGCTCCAAAGGCTGGCTGCGCCGTTGCTGGCGCCGTCCGACGCCCTCCCTCCTGCCACGACACTTCAATGTCGTCTCTTCGGCATCCGCGCTGATGACCCACAAGTGTAGAGGATCGCAACAGTCTTCGCGGGTAGTATTACCCAATTTATTGATTCGACACAAGGGGAGACAAAGAATACTTGCTAGCCTTAACAACTGAGTTTTCAATTCAGCTGCACCTGGAAATAGTTCTTGCTCTCAGAAGTTTATCAGTAGCAACAGTTTGTAGTAGCAACAACAAAGCAACGGCAACAATAACAGTGAACGGTGAACAGTAGCAATAGTAACAGTAATGGTAACCAATAGGATTCGAGTGCGGTAGGCATAGGGATGGATGAACCGGCGTTGCATGGAAGAGTATAAACATGTATCTTCAAGATCTAGGGCATTACAGATAAATAATAACAAGCATCCAAGTACTAAACAATCATAGGCATGTGCTCCATATATAGTCATACGTGCTTGCAATGAGAACTTGCACACCATTTTCTGTCCAGCCAGCCCGTGGCAGCGGTGCCTCTAGGGAACTACTGGCAATTAAGGTGCTCCTTTTAATAGAGCACCGGAGCAAAGCATTAACACTCCGTGAACTCATATGATCCTCACACCACAGCCACCCCCTCCAGTTGTCCCAATTATTGTCACTTTGGGGCCTTTGGATCCCGACAATGATATGTGTACACAACTTGCAGATAAGACCACAAACAATACTATCATAATGATTCAATAATAAGTTCAGATCTGAGATCATGGTACTCGGGCCCTAGTGACAAGCATTAAGCACAACAAGTTGCAACAAAGTCAAATAGCACAAGAGATACTAGGCACTATGCCCTAACAATCTTATTCGATTACATGATAGAACTCATCCAATCCCTACCATCCCTAAGCCTACAGCGGGGGATTACTCACTCATGGATGAGGGAAACACCGGTCATTGATGGAGATGTGTTGGTGATGACGATGCGATGATCCTCTCCAAATTCCCTATCCCGGCAGGGTGCCAGAACGAAGTTTTTGGATCCGAATCTTGGTTTCTGGTGGCGGCGGCGGAGCAGAACTCTCTCTAGACAACTACCGACCCCCCCTCCTAAGTTTTTAGGTCAGAAGGCAACTTATAGACGCGGAGGGAGGCCGAGGAGCTGCCTGGGTCGGCCAGACCACCCCCAAGCGCGGCCAGAGGTGGGCCCGCGCCTAGGGTGGGTATGGGCCCCCAGGCCTCCTCTCTGTTTCCTCTTCTGGCTCCGTGGATCTTCTGGTGATAAATAGTTTTTGGCATATTTTCCGGGATTTTTCCTGATAGTTCATTTTCTGCACAAAAACAAGACACCAAAGTAATTCTGCTGAAAACAACGTCAGTTCGTGTTAGTTGCATCCAAAACACACAAGTTTAGAGGAGAAACAATAGCAAAGTGTTCGAGAAAGTAGATACATTTTGGACGTATCAACTCCCCCAAGCTTAGCTTATTGCTTGTCCTCAAGCAATTCAGTTGAAAACTGAGTGCGATAAAAGAACTTTCACGAACACATTGCTTCATATGATGTATATATTCTCAGCACAGGAGTAGGTGCATAGACAATTCATAATAAGAAGTATGCAACTAAGTCTACTCAATAGTCATTGCAAGCTATGAAGAGAAACCAACTCAAGAATAATAAGTAGCATGAAACATAAACATAAGCAACATTGCAATGCTTATAATAAGGTATGATAGAGTGGTATGTCGCTTGCCTTTGTTTGAAGAGCACAATATAAATTCCAAGGCACCTCTGAAGTTCAAGTGAAGACTAGAGATAAAGATATCAGAGATACAAGCATCAAAGTCATGACATAATTAACCATGTTTTGAGACAAACACAAGAATGACAACTATGCTCTCAAGAAGGTGCTCATAGAATAAGTGGTGACTCAACAAGGTTGTGAAAACGGTTTTGGAAAGTTTGAAAGGCTTCCAAATGCTGAAAGGAAGGTACTCATTAGCTTTGAGCTCTCATTGCCCCTATCATAAGCATATTTATGTGGTTTAGGTGAAAGTGAGGTCCACTCTAAATTATATGCTTGACAGACCATATACTAGAAATCCCAAGTCCCTTGAGTGCGAGGGCCACTTCGCATATTACTCAACTTTGGGTCCAGGCAAGTTCTTGTCATTGTAAGTATTTGCGTATCATCGAGAACTGCCAATGGGGTACCCCTTGCACATGGTACATGAGCTTTCCCATAACCAAAATGGCAAGGCAAGCATATAATGAGCATCTCAGCAATCTTTTTATTTACTATATGCATATTTTTATTGAGTATGCTTCATAGATTGCTCACTAAGGTGATGCTGCAAGTTTCCACCATGATTAGGCATGGCTTAGGCTAGCGGCCCAGGCGTTTCTATAACACAAAAATACAAACTCCATGGACTCACAAGTCCCCTTTCATTTCGCATCATTGACATCCGCAAACAAAAGACCAAGGTATCAATTAGATATAAACGTATCTAAAAGGTGTTGAAAGCGTTCCCTGTGACAGCACGGTTCTGCTGACTCCCAGCATATAATTTGCAAGCATATAACTTTCATGGACTAGTCACAATGGTTCAGGATTATTAAGTGCATAGAATAAAGTGTGCCATAAAGTTTGTGAGAGCTTTACTAACTAACTTTCTCAACACAGACAAACATTTTATTTTGGAAGAAAACACGACATATAGAATATGCACTGAAATATCACATGATGCTAATAGGTAGGTATGGTGGACACAGCTGGCAATATTGGTTTTGGGGAGTTGGACGCATAGGTAGAACACATACTCAGTGCAAGTGAAGGCTAACAATAGAGAGGGAATGACAAACGAGAGAGCAATACTGTCATAATCATGCTTGCAACAAACAAGACTAATTATGGCATGAAAGTGATACAAGAACTCTGAGGCAAAATAAATCATCAAGGCTTATTGACTATTGATTAGTAATGTGCATGCGTGAGCATGTGCCAAGTCGATTCACATGAACAGTCAGAGGAGGATACCACAATATCATACCAAAGTATGAATAAAACAATGCAAGTAAACATTCATATGACATGCTACAAACTATTAGCAAGCTGGAGCTAATCATAGACAAGCAAGAACTACTAAGCATCCATAATGACATACACCTTACACAAACAGGCTAATCATGCTCACAATGATGAGTATATATACAAAAAAGAAAACAAATAGAGTTCGTTACCAGCCTCTTGCGACTCCTCGAGTTGTCTTAATCTTCATTATTGCTCTCCACTTGTGTGACTTGAATGATTAACATGAAAACCAATATCCACCGAGGACGGCTGAACCCTGTGAAGAACTCACAAAACCAAAGAAGAAGAACAAATATTTTTGGTGTTTTCGATTTTTTTAGAAACAAGCAAACAAAGAAGAAACAAACAAGAAGTAAACAAAGCAAAACAAACAAAGCAAAATCTTTTTGGATTTTTCTTTTAAGGCAAACCAAAGCAAAGAAACAAACCAAGAGAAACAACGATTTTTTTTTGGTATTTTTGTGTTTTTTAGAAAGAAGCAACAAGAACATAAAAGAAAGCAAAAATAATGGATATACAAAGAACCGACCGAACATGATATATAGATGAGTGTGATGTAGGTGTACCTCCCCCAAGCTTAGGCTTTTGGCCTAAGTGGGGCTCAATCCCATGGTGCCAAAGTAGATGCACCTCGTAGTGTGTCGAGGAAACTCCCTCGTCCTGGTACGAGCTCGAGGCCTCCCCTGTGTAATATGCAGGGTCATATGAGGGCGCTTCCCCCTGATAGTGCCCGTGGAAGTTGAGAGAGCGCAGCTTGTCATCCATCTCCCCCTTCATGCGTGACCAAGGTCCCTGAGAAATAATGAGCAAAGTGGTTTGGGGTAGAGGGATCTCTCTCTCTTCCCCGTCAGTAAACATCATTCTATAGACCAAGTTCTCAAGAGTAGAGCTAGAGGTGACAAAGTGGTGTGCCTTCATGGCAACAAGATGAGTCTCTGAGGAGCCAAAACTGTATCATGTGGATCAACAGCAATGCCCAAGGCAGCAGCAATACGAGTAGCAAAAATTCCCCCATAAATGGGTCCCCTAGCAGCTAAACGACGAGCAATGAGGGAACCAAGATTATACTTCTCCTCACCGTAGAGCGCAGCAGCTAAGAAGGCCAACTGATAGTTGGATATATTACTAGTGTTCTCCCTACCAAGAACACTGGTGGTAAGATAGTATGCGAAGTACCTGATGGCTGGAAGTTGAATGTTCTTTATCTTCCCTCATTGAGCTCTGCGGTCATCATTATTGGTTATTCCTCGGTATAGTTCCAGCAAATCAGCGGGAAGAGTTGTAATCTTCTTTGATGACCCCTTTGTACCAAGTCCTAGGGTCTTGCAAAAATTCTTCAATGTCATAGAATGAGCCCTGCCATAAAGTCTAAAAGATACAGAAGGATTGAACAAACTATTGGTGAAGGAGAAACTCTCCACAAATGTTTTAGTAAGTGAAGCATATTGTGCACTCTCATCCTGCATGAAACTCGTTAGAACAGCCCTCTCAATCAAAGCCATGAAATCATCAAGGATCCCAGCAGCTCGCAAGAAAGTTTGACAAGGAAAGGGGGAGGGGTGAGCATCCCCTTCATCTCCCTCGTCACCAAACCGCGGAGTGATGAGATCCTCATTGTATAAGGGTCTAGAGCTGGTAGATGACCTTGGGAGCCTTGCCCTGCTAGGTGCATCACTCTCAAATATGTCACCAAAGGTATGGTGGTCCATGACTTCCCTTTGCTAAAATTTTAAACAACCATCAAACCAAGTGATTTCTAAGTTGATAAATGATGAGCAACTACTATAGGAACTTGCTAGAGGACTACACATGCATCAAAACAAAGTTTCTAAGTATAGAACAAGCATGCAAACTCAAACAACCTGACACCTACAGTAGCAAAATACTCAAGATACGGTCTACCAATTACAAATCTAATTGGACAAGTGGAGGAGGCACATTCCAAGGAGCAATCACTCCAAAAATCAGCACTTGAGATGGGCTGAACAAGGAGATCGAAATCACGAGGAAGAATAGCAAGAACTCGAGCTTGAGCAAGTTTTCCGGTGTTTTTCGGGAGAGAGAAAGAAGGTGGCTTTGAGGAGGCAGCCTGGAGGGGCCCAGGTGGGCCAAACCCCCCTAGGCGCCACCACTAGGTAGGTCGCGCCTATGGGTGTGGAGCCTAGGGGTGGCCCCCTGGGTCATCTCAGGTGCCACTCTGCCCCTTTTTTCGAGGAAAATTTATTCTGAATTTTCTGGGATTTTTCGGGAAACTTTATTTTGGCCAATTTTCAGGGTATGAAAATTGATTTTCTCGCAGAAACAGTTTTTCAGAAGAAGCAAAAACAAACCAAAATCCAAACTACATGAGCTCTAAGATACTCAAACAAGCAAACAACTAACAAAACTAAAACTAAAACTAAAGCAAAGACTAGGAAGGAGAAAAGAAAAGGAAATCAAGTATAACCATAGTGGAAACATTATTTTGTTCATAAAAATCCTTTTGTTAACAAGGTTGATCAAGTCTTGTTACCAAAACAATCTTAAATGAGACAAAACTTTGTACTCCTCTAAGTGATTATGTTACCTCATACTTGATAGCAATGGTACCAATCATAATAGTTTCAATATTTTCTTGTGGAATGGGACAATATATTTCTCCAACCTTGATGCCTTCAATGTTTTCAATAGAATTCAGGCAATAACTTCTAACAACCTTCTTAGGGAAATAGATAGTGTGTTATTTGTCATTAATATTAAATATTAATTTTCCTTAATTACAATTGATGACAACACCTGTAGTATTAAGAAAAGGTCTCCCAAGAATAATGGACATATTATTATCTTCGGGCATTTCAAGCACAACAAAATCAGTTAAGACCATGCAATTATGAGCTACTTGAACAGGAACACCCTCACATATACCAACAGGAATAGTAGTTGACTTATCAGCCATTTGCAAAGATATATCAGTTGGTATCAACTTTTCTAGCTGGAGCCTCTTGTAGAGAGAAAAAGGCATAACACTAACTCCAGCTCCAAAATCACATAAAGCAGTCCTAACATAATTATTCTTAATGGAGCAAGGAATAGTTGGTATACCTGGATCACCAAGTTTCTTTGGAACCTTACTATTGAAGGAGTAATTAGCAAGCAAAGTAGAAATCTCCTCATTATGAATCTTCCTTTTATTAGAGACAATATCCTTCATATACTTTGAATAAGGAGGCAGTTTAATAGCATCAGTCAAAGGAATTTGCAAGAATAAAGGCTTCATCCACTCACAAAACTTGTTGTAGTGTTCTTCCTCCTTTGTCTTGTGTTTCTTACCTGGAAAAGGCATAGGTTTCTGCACCCAAGGTTCTCTCTCTTTACCATGTTTATTAGCAATAAAATCTTCCTTTGTGTACCTAGTGTTCTTACTGTGTTTCTCAGGTTCTTCCTCAACTTCCTCTTTATCAGGAGACTCATCAATATTACCACTCTCAGTTTCAGCATCAGAGACAAATATACTATTAGGATCTACAGCAGGTTCAAGTGGTTCCTCAACTTCCTTATGTTTCTTTTTCTTCCTCTTACGAGGACTACCACTATCCTCAACTTGTTGGCAATCCTGCTCTATTCTTTTAGGGTGCCCTTCAGGATATAAAGGATCTTGAGTAGCTGCATCACTCCTAGTTTTAATTCCATAAGCATGTGTATTACCTGAAGCATTAACTAGCATATCCTTTTGTACCTTAGCAAGTTGATCAAGTTGGGTTTGAACCATTTGAAAGTGTTTACAAAGCATTTTAATATCATTAGAAGTTCTTTCCACAATATCTTTCAACTCATGGATAGCTCTAGACTTTTCCAATAAATGATTCTGAATCTGATTATTAAAATGACCTTGTTTAACAATAAAAATGTCAAGTTCCTCTAAGCATTGATCAGGAGGCTTACCATAAGGAATATCACCTTCATCAGAGTGTTGGAGAGAGTGTACCTCAATAGTAGAAGAGTGGGGAATTGGCTTACATAATTCTTCTATAGGAGGTAGATTCTTCACATCTTCAGCTCTAATACCTTTCTCCTTTAGACACTTTTTAGCTTCCTTCGTCACTTCATCATTTAATGCAATAACTCCCCTCTTCTTTGTTGTTGGTATTGGAGCTGGTTCAGGAACAACTGGTTCAGGAGTAATAGGCTCAGGTGTATTCAGCTCAGTTGAAGTCCAATCATCATAATTCTTGCTTATCTTGTTCATTAATTCTTCAACATCTGTAGGAGTTCTTTTCCTAAAAACACAATCAGCAAAGTTATATAGGTAGGTCCTAGAATCATCAGTTAGTCCATTATAATAAATATCAAGCAACTCATTCTTAGGTAATGGACATCCAGGATATGCATGGATCAAGGAACAAAATCTTTTCCATGACTCAGGCAATTTCTCTTCTTCTTCCTGTTTAAAATCAAAAAGTCTCTGCAAAGCAGCATGTCTAGCACTGGGAGGAAAATATTTATGGAAGAAAGAAGCAATCAAGCAATCAGGGCTATCAATAGAACCAAGAGGTAATCTATTAAACCAAGCCTAGCTTCTCCTTTTAGTGAAAAAGGGAAGATCTTAGCAACAAAGTACTTGCACATTTTAAAATCATCAGAGAACAAAGCACTCATAGTAGAAAGCTCATTCATATGAGCCACAACACTCTCATTTTCAGTACCACAAAAAGGTTCTTTCTCAACAATATCTAAATAAGACAAATCAATAGAGAAATCATAATCTTTATCTTTGATATCTATGGGAGAGGTGGCAAACTTAGGATCATAGGACTTCTTAGGCATAATAGTACGTCTAGCAAGGAGACTCTTAATAGCACTAGCACCATGTGTGTTTCGGCACTCTTACACAAATTCATCAGTGAGCTCTATGTAACCATCATTAATATGAAAACTCTCACTAGCCTCAGGTGAGCTAACAGGTGTAATAGTGTATTCACTAGGAGTTTCGGTATTTCCTAGACTAGCCATAGTAGCATCTAGAAAAGGACCTAATGAACCACTCGCATCAAGCACAGTAGAAGTAACATCATGAGTATCAAAAGCAGTTTCAAATTCAGCAGTAGTAGCAGTGTGTGTAGCAGGAGCATGTGGTGGTGGTGGTGTGACAAGCTTACTTATAACAGACGGTGAATCAAGAGCAGCAGAGGTGTTTAGGACTGTACCTCTTCTTGTAGTGGATGGTAAAATAGGGAACTTTCCATCACGAGACTTCCCCATGATGAAAGGAGTAGCAGTGAACAATAATAGATCCAAGTGAACTTACAAATAAAGCTATGCTCCCCAGCAACGGCACCAGAAAATAGTCTTGATGACCCACAAGTATAGGGGATTGCAACAGTCTTCGCGGGTAGTATTACCCAATTTATTGATTCGACACAAGGAGAGACAAAGAATACTTGCAAGCCTTAACAACTGAGTTTTCAGTTCAGCTGCACCTGGAAATAGTTCTTGCTCACAGAAGTTTATCAGTAGCAACAGTTTGTAGTAGCAACAGCAACAATAACAGTGAAAGTGAACAATAGCAATAGTAACACTAACGGTAACCAATAGGATTCGAGTGCGGTAGGCATAGGGATGGATGAACGGGCGTTGCATGAAAGAGTCTAAACATGTATCTTCAAGATCTAGGGAATTACAGATAAATAATAACAAGCATCCAAGTACTAAACAATCCTAGGCATGTGCTCCATATATAGTCATACATGCTCGCAATGAGAACTTGCACAACAACTTCTGTCCAGCCAGCCCGTGGCAGCGGGGCCTCTAGGGAACTACTGGCAATTAAGATGCTCCTTTTAATAGAGCACCGGAGCAAAGCATTAACACTCCGTGAACACATGTGATCCTCACACCACAGTCATCCCCTCCGGTTGTCCCAATTATTGTCACTTTGGGGCATTTAGATCCGGACAATGATATATGTACACAACTTGCACATAAGACCACAAACAATACTATCATAATGATTCAATAATAAGTTCAGATCTAAGATCATGGCACTCGGGCCCTAGTGACAAGCATTAAGCATAACAAGTTGCAACAAAGTCAAATAGCACAAGAGATACTAGGCACTATGCCCTAACAATCTTATTCGATTACATGATAGAACTCATCTAATCCCTACCATCCCCAAGCCTATAACGGGGGATTACTCACTCATGGATGAGGGAAACATCGGTGGTTGATGGAGAAGCGTTGGTGATGACGATGGCGATGATCCTCTCCAAATTCCCATCCTGGCAGGGTGCCAGAACGGAGTTTCTGGATCCGAATCTTGGTTTCTGGTGGCGGCGGCGGAGCGGAACTCTTTCTGAAAAACTATCGAACCCCCCCTGAGTTTTTAGGTCAGAAGGCAACTTATAGATGCGGAGGGAGGCCGAGGAGCTGCCTGGGTCGGCCAGACCACCCCCAGGTACGGCCAGAGGTGAGCCCGCGCCTGGGGTGGGTCTGGGCCCCCCAGGCCTCCTCTCTGTCTCCCCTTCTGGCTCCGTGGATCTTCTGGTGAGAAATAGTTTTTGGCATATTTTCCGGGATTTTTCCTGATAGTTCATTTTCTGCACAGAAACAAGACACCAAAGTAATTCTGCTGAAAACAGCGTCAGTTCGTGTTAGTTGCATCCAAATCACACAAGTTTAGAGGAGAAATAATAGCAAAGTATTCGACAAAGTAGATATGTTTTGGACGTATCACGCGTCGGCATCCAATGTCGGGCCTTTTTAACTGGTCGCGGGCCGCCATCTTCCACAACACATCACTCTCCTCCCTCCAAGGTAGCTAGCTATGGCCGGCGGTAATGGATCTAGGGGAGGGCGTCTAGGACGACCACCGGGTCCTTGACGTGGCCGTCGAGGCAGGCGGAGGGCGCGGAGGACGTGGCCAAAGCAGCACCCCGACACGCTCTCATTCACCACCATCATCGCCCGAGCTCGATCCAATCGACATCAGCCTCGCCGGCATCGAGTTTGTCGTGACCATCCACTAGGGCATGGTGTGGGACAAGTTGCTCCTTTCCTGCAAATTCTCGACGCTGGTCGACGGTGCAAAGCCTCAGTAGGTCATGATGCGGGCGGCCGGTTTGAGTACCGGCACGTGGCCGGTGGAGGTGTTGTTCGACCGCCTCGGCCAGATGTTCCTAGCAAAAGGATGGGAGGAGTTCGCTCGCCTGCACCAAATCTAAGTCGACAACTTTATCGTCTTCAAGTACGACGGTGAAGCCATGCTCTTCGTCAGCGTCTTCGACGACACCATGTGCCGTCGCTGCTACCACTCCGACTCCGACTCCGACGTGTAGGCTAGGTTGTGTACTCACCATGTACGATGTTTGGAATTAAATTAGTAATGTGGGCATTGGCCATTTGCAATGATAAGTTTTTATTCGAGTCTTCAAATATGTTACAAGCAAATCACGACCACAACACTACAAAACATCATTCTAACTATGCATCGCCTACAGCGTTGGCGACGCCGACGGGTTGGTAAGACCCCATCCTTCGTTGAGAGCGCGGAAGATCGCTTCTTGCATCTACAACTCTTCTTAAGCTTGGGCGAGGCGAACACCCATGTAAGCGTCGTCGAGATTGGCCCACACCGCGTTCCGAAGCTCGTCAGGCACTTTTGTGAGCGCTAAACGCCTCCTGCTCTTCTCTACGGACATCGGGGTTGCCACGGAGGCCAGCGCAACGACACAGACGACCAAACATGGTGGTTCGTGGTTGCGGGTCTGGTTTGAACATATCTCGGTTGGTCTCTCCTTGTTTAAGACCGCGCCTGGACGCGACGGGAAACGTCCCGGACTGGCGGTGAGATGGCAGGGCGGCAGGAACACACTAAAAAAAGCCGGCGTGAACGATGGCTTATTTGTCAAACATGGACAGATAAGTCGTATCGCTGGGCGCGGCTGGCTGGACAGGATGAACCATGAGCCAAAAACTACCATGGTACAATTTAAAGGGATAGAAACAGAGTTTTGATGGGCCGTATTTGTCGGCCCGGTGTAAGGATGGCAATGGGCAGGGTATGGGCAGGGTAGAGCAATACCATACCCATACCCGTGTAGTCAATGGATATAAAAGCTTACCCATGTCCGTATCCACGGATATAAAACTTTACCCATACCTATATTCAGCGGGTACCCGTACCCATTGGATACCCGACGGGTATATCCAATAGTACACAAGTTATTCAAAAATTTACTTTTATCAATAGCATATTTTTAAAAAATGCAATAATCTCTACTTACTAATAGTAGACGAGTACATGAACGTATCAAATTGAAGTTTAGAAGTCGCAATCTCATACTCGTCTCTAGGCTTCTTGGCCGTATAGGTTGAAACTCTATAGATAAGTTTGACATATCAATTTAAATCGACAGTATATGGGTATACCCATGGATACAAGTCTATACCAATGCTCGTACCCGTGATTTAACAGGACAGGATATGAGTATTATACATGGATATAATAGTGTATCCATGTCCGGTGAAGATACCCTTACTCCTCCCAACTTTTTTCTACTCCTTGTATATCACCGATTCCGGCGTTACCGGCGCATAGTGGCCGCCACGTCGTCCCACCATAACCTAGCCGTGGCAAGCAGGAGCATCGATCGGGCGTACTAGCTACGTCCGAACAAGAGTGCTGTCACCCACTTGGGTAACTAGGAGCACGTCTAGCACCACACCCTGCAGATCCCCCAAGGCGCCGCCGTCCTCCTCGACCCTGCAGAGGTCCGGCTCTCCTGCAGGGAGCCCTGCAGGCACTATCCTGCAGCTGCAGGACCAATAGATCGGAGACATCCGTCCTGCTAGGCTTTTTTTTTTGACGAAAGTCCTGCTAGGCTTCGCCTCTCAGATAACATAGCGTATCTCTCAAATTGCAGTTAATCCCCATAAAATCAGCTATAACAAAAACTTTTCTCCTGCCTAATGATGTCTCCGAGAAGAACCTTCCCGCGTTATTCATTTTTCCTACCAATCTCGATTGAAATTGCAGCCGTGTAGATTGAAGAAATCGGGGAAACCCTCACGGAAAATTTCCTAGCAGGACGGATGTCTCCGATCTATATGCCTTGCAGGATAGTGCCTGCAGGGCTCCCTCCTGTGCAAAAGACACTTTGCGACGACGTTGGTTAGATCAAATCAAACCGTACAGCTCACCAATCGGGATTCGGTAACCGTATTCGTCTCGGATCCGGGAAGCCCTCGATCGCTTCATATAACGTCCAGCGGAGGCGGTACTCTAATCTCGCATCTTCAGATTGAAACTGCAAACCACTACACATATATAGTACGACCGAGTGGATTCGTGGGCGTACGTGGTAATCGATCGTGGAACCAGTCGACCATGGCGGATCAGAACCGTGCTGATCAGGAGGATTCGTAAGTTCTCTACTCCGGCATACACACGAACGCAATTTATCTCCGTCGTATTCCCTTGCTGAACAAAAGCTAATTAGAAAGGTTACTATACGAGAACTAATTATCATAGTTATAAAATTTTGCCTGAAATCAGAAATGTCATCTGAGAAGGGATTCATATGGTTCTAAAACTCCGGACACTCGAAATGCATCCGTGAAGTCGAGAACAAACTCTTACGGTTATAAAATTTGCTGAAGCTAGTAATGTATCCAAGACCAAATTGTTGCGACTCGAGGAGTTGACATACTGTGATTCTGAATAACTCATATGTTCTATTTCATGGTGTAGTGAGAATTTGCCCGTCTCGCCGGAAGAGCCCAATCAACACCATCATTCTCAAGTTGTGGTCTCACATGCTGCTTCAAAGGGGAGATATGCAAGGTGAAACTCCTAACGTCTTCATTTTTCTCTTGAGCTGCTCTCTGCTGGACACCATTGTGCATCTTCATTCAGCATTCTGAAATGTGATTGCGAGATTGGTAACTCAAATACTCTGGTTCCTAGTATTAATTTGTCCATTTCTTCTTCTTCATATTACAAACTGTTCTTTTCCTGGTAATGGTTAATACAATTCTTCCATCCCCGTATGGCTAGCCGGATTGTGTTCTAGAAAAAAAAATGTTATACACTCCCAAGGTGCATAAGTGATGGACGGAGAATTTTACTGAATAATTGACAACTCATCTAACTTTTACTGTAATTATATTCAAACCATGTGTTCTGGTTCAGGTTTAAGGAGAATATGACAAAGCAACAGCATCGTTCTGAAGTTGCCATTCCATGCGCTGTTGCAAAGCAGAGGTATATGCAAGTTAAAACTCCTAACCTCTTTACTTATCTTTTTTTTCTCTCTATCCAACACTATTGTGCATCTTTATTCGTATTCTAAAATCTCACTGCAAGATTGATAACTCGAATCCTATGGTTCTAGGTAGTTGTCGTCTATTTTGTACTATATATTTCTAAAAAATTTTTCATGGAAAATGGATAACACAGCTCCTCCTGTTCCCGAATGGTTAGCTGAATTTTGTTCCTTTTTAAAAACCATTATATACTACAAGCTGCATAGACCACACGTTAAGAATTTTACTGAAAAACTCAGCAGTTCGTTCTAAGAAAATAATGTCACAACCGCTCATGTTTTCCTCGCATTGTGTTAAGTTATATTCATTGCCTGTTTCTGCTATGCGGCTATTAAATTCATCATGTCAAATTTGAATTCCAAAACAAGCTTCACATTTTTAAACATATTTCATGAACTCTGCATGCACGTTCATCATAAAAGAGAAACAACTGAGTAAATGGTACTCCCTAAATCAGCGACACTTATTATGGATCAGAGGTAGTGTTAAATTCCGTGGACTATGGCACGGTATTTGGTCTTTTTTATGACATAACAATCTGTTAACCATATTGGATCAGGAGTAGAGCTGGTTGGATGTCCAAGGAGAGGAGCACTCCTGAAGGTATCAACTTGAAGGAACATGCTCATAGGTTTCAGTTCCCTTTCCCTGATCCCCCGATGGAGGAGCAGGACCTTTCCCTGGAACTGGAAATTTTCTCTGGACCTCCAGTTGTATTGAAAAAGAGGAAACCTCCGGAGGTGAGGAACGCGCTCCGTGAAAGAAGAGTGGCGGCCAGACAAAGGGTTGCACGTAATCACGCTGAGGTAGCCCTGCTTAAATACAACAGAGCGAACAACACGAAGGTCTTCCTCTATCTTTCTGTATTTCTCTCTTTCTCTGTTGAGGTGTGATAATCCAGTATTTGTGTAGTTCGATGGCGTCTAGACCTAGTTTGGTGATAATGTTCATATTGTGTTAGGATTTTTGTCCAACTATCATGCATTTAAGCGAGCATTTTAGGTTTCGAACCTGATAGTCCTAACGGTGTTTTTTTGTTTTGTTTTCAGTTTGAGCTGGTGGAGATACGAGTAATCTCGATATTTTTTGAGTTTGGAGGGGGCTGCATCCATTATAACTTCACAGCTAAGCAGCCTGAGGATGGCAGCACCAAGCTATTCTTCTCTGAAGTTGACTATTCTTTTCGGAATGAGAAAGATGTGTTGTTGTGCTGTATAGTTGGGGAAAATGACGCAGGTACGCACTTGTTTACTTTGGGTTCATCCATGTTACTCCCTCCGTCCAAGAATAGATGTCTTGGGTTTTTAAAATTTTAGATGAATCTATATACTAAATAGTGTCTAGATTCATTCAAATTTTAACAAATTTGAGACATATATTTTAGGACAGAGGGAGTACTATTTTCTCAGACAGTTCATATTACTTCTTCCTTGCTGTTCACATGTTTCCTTATTGCTCATGAGGTTTGCATCAATCTCATATACTTTAATCATGGTCTCATATTGTTTCTCAATTTAATCTTAGGCTAACTCTTTATTATGTTTTCCAGGCCATTGCTATGGCTGCGTGAACTACCGGCCTGTTGTTCACCCAAGCAGCCAAGCATACGGTGGTGGCAGTAGCACCTGTATTGACTATCCTGGTTCAGATGGCGATAGCACGGACAGCGACTAGTATTGAAGCCTGGTGGTTAGTGCTGGCATGTGTGGCTAATCTTCTGGAGTGTCGTGGCTTGTGCTGGCAAAAGATTAATTTTTGATTGTAACATAAGCGTACTGCAGTGCATAAATGAACTTGAGAGATGTGGAACATGTGATGGAAACCAGAGTTTTAATTGAACGTTGTTGTGGTAGTAGCACCTGTATATGCTTATGCTTGTGGCTGGTTTTGTGTACGCTTTTTGACTTCTCTATCTAAATGAAATTGTTCGACTTGTTGTGGATGGAACAAGTGAGATGGGGGTCAGGTGTGTTATGCTGTGACTGCGGTGTTTCATCCCTATCGAGCTGGAATTGAAATGGACACACTTGTTTTCTTTTCATGTCTACCTCATTTGATCCAGAATCTGTAGAGTATTGTACCGCTCTTGCTCCGTGTCAACTCTCGAAGCAAGTACTAGTACATGTTATTTTTCTCCAGCAACCAGAGTAAGGGACGGCTTTTTGCAAAGCAAACTAAATGGAAGTTACAATTGGCGCACCACATCTTTTAGGCTGAAAACCTCTAAAAAGACCTTGACGAACCAAAATAAACCAAGGTGACGTGCACTTGGGCAATTTATGGGACAAGCTTTGAAAGCCCGACATCAATAATACTCTGGACCAGACTTTGAAAGCACAAAATGAATAATACTCTCTCGGTCTCGAATCCATAATAATCATTGATTTCATACAACTTTTTTTTATTAAATCAGCGATCTTTTGATCGGATGCTACTAAAGAAAAAAGATGTACATAGATACTCTATATAGACTATAGAAGATTGAATGCAATAAAAATCAAAAAAAAATTCCCATTTGTATAGTTGATGAGTCATTGGATGAACTCGTAGGCACAAAAATATTCTATGAGGGCTGGTTACCACCAAATCAGGACGGTTCCAGCTGATGAGCTGAAGACAACATTTAAGACTCATAATGGCCAATACCAGTTCAGAGTAATGCCATTTGGGATTATAAATGCCCCTGACAACTTTTCAATGTGTGATGAACTCTGTTTTTGCTCCCTTTATCAGAAAATTTGTGTCGGTGTTCATGGATGGCACTTCGGTCTACAGTAAGTCCATCGAGAAGCATGTGCAGCATATGCAATTGGTATTTTAGTTTTTTTCCTGGAAAATCGGCTATTTGCCAAGAAAAGTAAATGCGCTTTTGCTCAACCGAAGTTAGAATACGTTGGACATATTATATCTGACAATGATGTGGCCGTTGATCCTGAGAAGTGCTATCTAATTTTACTAAACTCAGGGGGTTTTGGGGTTTGACTGGCTACTATAGGAAGTTTGTCAAGAGCTATGGTATTATTGCAAATCCACTCATGATATTACCACAAAAACAAAATTTTGAGTGGAATGCATCATCCCAACGGGCTTTTGATGCTCTTAAACAAGCTAGGATCATTATACCTATGTTGGCTATTCCAAATTTCTCTAAATCATTATGGATTTATACAGATGCATGTGATTCAGAAATTGGAGTTATGCTCATGCAAGAATGGCATCCAATGGCATATTATAGCAAGGGTCTCAGTGTGAATAACAAAAAGTTGTCTATCTATGAAAAATAGTTATTAGCAATTATGATGGTATTTGTCTTCCTAGAGGATCAGATCCTACAGACTAATCTACAGAAAGAAGGCAATGAAAAGATTGGTGGGGCTTAATTTCGCATTCTAGTACAAGAAATGGGAGAACAAAGTGGAAGATGCCCTGTAACGTTTCAGTCATGCTTTCTCCTTGTATTTAGTTTCATCTGGTATGCCAACATGGATATAGGAGGCATTGAACACTTATGTTGTGGAAAACAAATCCCAACTTATGTTACAAGAACTAGTTGTGGTGGGAAAAAATCCGATGGATATCAATTGCAACCAGTGCTCATTAAGTTACATGAGAAGGTATGGATTGGGGCAAATATAAGAGTCCAAACTAAATTGATTCGGGCATTTCATGCCAGTGCTCTAGGAGGCAATCCTAGCATTCAAACTACTTATCACAAAATCAATAAGTTGTTTACCTAGTTTGGTCTCAAGTCAGCAGTGCAAGATTATGTGCAACAATGAATTGTGTCAACAGGAAAACATGAACATTGCAAAACCCCTGGCTTGTTGCAACCACTGAGGATTCCTCAAGGAGCATGGCAGGAGATTTCCCTTGGTTTTCGTTGAAGGGCTTCCTAAATCTGCTAGCTATGATGTGATCATGGTAATTATGGATAGGTTTACTAAGTATGCACATTTCATCCCCTCAAACATCCATATTCCGCTCATACTATGGCCAAGGCTATGTTCAACAATGTGATTAAGTTGCATAACATGCTTATTTCTACCATAGAGATAGAGTATTTACTAGTAATGTGGAAGGAGCTGTTTGCCATGTTTGATACCAAGATACATATGAGTAGTGCATACCACCCTCAGAGTGATGGGCAAACAGACAGGGTAAATCAATCCTTGGAAATGTATTTTAGGTGTGCAGCTAATGAACAACCAAAGAAATGTTACAATTGGTTACCGCTTGGAGAGTTTTGGTACAACACTTCACACCATGCTTCCATTTGTTGTTCTCCTTTCAAGGCTTTGTACAAAGAAGAACCACACTATGGCATGCTTCCTTATTTGCACACAACTACAAACAATGAAGTAAAAGACTTCTTGGATAAAAGACAGTCTACTTCGGAGATGTTGAAGTATCAACTAGAGAAAGCACAATTGCGAATGAAGCATTATGATGACAAGAACGAATCTCCTAGGGAATTCAGGTTTGAGACTCTGTATTCCTGAAACTATAGCCTTATATGCAACAATCAATGGTGAGAAGGGAATTCCCTAAGCTATTATACATATTCTATTGGACCTACAAGGTCTTGCCTAAGATTGGGTATGTAGCATACAAGTTGGAGTTACCTGCATCAAGTCAGATTCATCCAATATTTCTCGTGTCACAACTAAAGAAGAATTTCACGATAACATCTTCTGAATTATATGCTTAGGTACAAATGGATGTACAAGATGTTGAGCTTGGATACATCCTAGAACGGCCCCACTATAAGAAAGGGAATGCAACATATGTGCAGATCAAGGTGAAATGGACTTCTCTTTTAGCCATCACAATGACTTGGGAATACTATGGTGTCTTGCGAGCTCGCTTTCCACATAAACTAGCTTGGGGGCAAGGTAGTTCTTCAAGGGGGGGTGTAACATCTACTAGAAGTATGCCACGGTAGAACTAGTGTGTGTCGAGTGTTGTGGGCCATGAGACGCATCTGTACTGGGTTTGGCTGAGGCTTTTCTAGGAGAGTGTCGATATAACTATCGTAGAGTGTAACAAGAGGCAGGAATGAAATTAATGAAGTTGATCCTTGTCCTATCCTTCTTCTCCCCAAGTTCCCTCTTCTTCCTGATCCCGTTCTCCACTCTCACCAGAACCCTAGGCACACAATATACCACGTGTGACAGAACGTGGCATGTTGTCGCCACGGGTAGGGGGTTGTCGGTGTGGGCTGTTTTTCAGCTGCAACCCCCAAAGACCATTGAGGGAGCCATTGGATATGCTCTAATACTAACTTGCGAAGAACTCCACATAAGCGTTTTTGGCTGCAACCCCCAAAGACCATTGAGAGCGCCGTTGGAGATGCTCTAATACTAACTTGCGAAGAACTCTGCGGAAGCGCGGTGGCCTGCACATGGATGGTGTTGGTATAGCTGCCAAACAAAGAAGGTATCTAGGAATATCGTGGCGGAATTCATCGATCAATCGATCGCTAGGCCGGGACCGACTCGCTGCATGCAGGTTTCTACTTAATTATTTTTCGACCGTGGTCTCCACCCGCGTCACGGTTTACATAGGTATGAGGATTCACCGAATGAACATCCTACTCGACGAAGAGTGTGTTCGAAACTTCGGATCCACAAACACGCATATATCGACCTCAAATTTATATTCAGAGAGAAATAACTAACTTGGCTTTGTCTAGATAGGCAGTTTTCATCCTTGATGTCCATGTGCATGTTTAGGTAGGTATGAAGATTGACCGAATGAACATCCTACTCGATGAAGAGTGTGTTTGAAACTTCAGATCCGCAAACACGCATGTATCGGCCTCAGATTCATATTAATCATACGATACTTTATTAGATAATGTCAATTTGAAATACTCCTGCCATCCATAAATAACTAATTTAGCTTTGTCTAGATATTCATGTATTTACACGCATTTAGTGCCTAGATACTTGTGTAACAAGAAAAGGCTAAGTCGCCTATTTGTGGACGGTGGGAGTATTACCGTGTCGTTCTCCACACATTGTAGAGGCGACCATAAAATCGGTAGATAACCTGTGTAAAAGAAGATTTTTTGTCATTAAAAACTTCTATATAGCCAAAGCGAGCAAATAATGGCAAACGACCGTTTTATGTATCCATACAAAAAAAACTAAACAAAAAATGACATATGTTGTGTATCAGTAATTTTTACTAACCTCAAGTAAGTGATGGTTGAATCTAAACTCGGGTGGCCAGTTCAATCTTGAATTCGAGCGAGGGGCCGATAACTCAAGGAAACTGTTATCCTTCATATTATAGACAACAACCTGTCTAAGACTAAACCTGTAACAAAAGATATAATGCATCAAGTCATCCATGTGGTATATGCTATCGGGAACCAACGTAGGGAAATCTTTCACCGGAAGCATGAACGAGCTGTTGAAACCAATGAACAACGCGTGATCGCTCGAAGGCTATTTGTTTTCACGAGCTTCTGTTGAACAAAATCGACCTTGTACACAAAAAGTTTGTGTGAGATGGAGACACGATCGATATAATAAGGAGGATGGGAAAATGGAGCGAGTGACAGACAAACTTTTTGTGTACAAGGTCGATTTTGTTCAACAGAAGCTCGTGAAAACAAATAGATGAAAGACACGATCGATATAATAAGGAGGATGGGAAAACGGAGCGAGTGACAGACAAACTTTTTGTGTACAAGTTTGATTTTTTTCAACAGAAGCTCGTGGAAACAAATAGCCTCCGAGCGATCACACGTTGTTCATTGATTTCAACAGCTCGTTCATACTCTCGGTGAAAGATTTTCCTACGTTGGTTCCCGATAGCATATACCACACGGATGACTTGATGCATTATATATTTTGTTACAGGTTTAGTCTCAGACGGGTTGTTGTCTATAATATGAAGGATAACAGTTTCCTTGAGTTATCGCCCCTCGCTCGAATTCAAGATTGAACTAGTCACCCGTAGTTTGGATTCAACCATCACTTACTTGAGGTTAGTAAAAATATTTTCATATTTGCCACATATTACTTCGATCTTTGCATATTTTCCATGTTTTACCTAGACTTTGCATATTTGTCACGTTTTACAATTACTCATTGCTGATTTACACTTTCTCTGCTTTTGCCCATTTTTTAATTTATTTAACCTGAAAAACATTGTCAAGATACCCCTTGACAAACCCCTAAAATGTTTACTTGGCTGGACCGCAAGAACCAACTAGTTGATCGATTCTCCCTCAAAAAAAACTAGTTGATCGATTCATTTGGGCCTGATCTCCTGGTTCGTCCTCGTCTCCAGTTTATTTGGCAAGGGACAGGTGGATCAGCCGCCGGTGACCACAGGACACGACTCCGGCGACCACGGGCGGAGCGGCCACGGTCTGCGAGCACAGACAACGCACCCCCAAAAGGATCTAATCTAGGTAAACAATTCATCTCCCATCAATTTTCCCTTTTCTAGTACTGAGTTGAGGCACATGCATGCGGCAGGCATAGTTTTCTGTTGATCAACCGATCAACAAATTCTGGTACTGAGTTTTTCATTGATCCAGACCCGCAACAAATTCTATTAAACAAATTCCCTCTCATCAACCGATATGCATGTGCATTAGAAACACATTGTATGATAAATCAGAATCACATTTATTACATGGTTTACATTTGTAGGGTTCGCAGCATAGAAAACAAAAAATTTCCTACGATGGGAACAACTATGTACCAAGATCTATCTACTAGATACAAACAACGGGCGAATGTATATCCGTAGAGAACATACCCTTGAAGACCGACAAAGCTTAACGAGTCCAAACTCGTGGTTGATGTAGACGATCTCTTGCCGATCTCAAGATCGAGAGGAAGTCCTAGCGCCGCAAAACAACAGCGCATCCGTGCTCGCACACACGTTCGAGGCACCGAGCAACCTCCGCCTCCTCGCTCCAGCGATGCAGCGGAAGCACAACTCTTTCTTGCCGAAAAGCCATCGGAAACATGCATCTCGCTAGTCCGAGACCATGGGGGATAAATTCTAGAGGGGGAGAGACATCCTTCACGAGGAGGTGTAAGTGAGAAGTGAGGAGAGGGGCTCCTTATATAGGGGAGGGGGGCAGCCCAAGGGGGCATGGCCGCCGGCCATGGAGGGTGCCCCCACCTCTCCCTCATTCATGTGGGTGGACACTTCACTCACAAAATGCCCCTTCAATTTTCTCCACTCAAAATCCCACTCAAATTCTCATTAAATTTCCACCAAATTTAATGCAAACTCTCATTAAATAAAACTCCTTTTATTTATTCAGAATTTTGTCAATTACTTTAATGACAAACATTCATATATAACCCCTTGCTAGTATTTCATTTCACATGCAGAAACACTTTCTGCAATTTCACCCGAAAACCCGTTTCGGTATCTAGTGAAATAAATTCTTGCGCTTGTTATTCTTTCCGGCATGAAACTTTTGCTCCAAATGGATGTCGTTGTCTCTTAAGTGTGTCACCCTACGGTTCGCGAATAATGCGGACATGATCGAGACCCTCTCGGATCAATAATCAGAAGCGGGATCTGGAGACCCATACTGACTCCCACACATTCAACGATGACTTTCTTATGATCGTCAGAACCTTTTACGCTAGTATCTTAATCCTTTTGTTTCATGATATATTACATGTCCGAGATTCGATCATCGGTATCTCAATACCTAGTTTGATCTCGTTACCGACATGCACTCTTTTCTCGTTCCCATGACATAACATTCTAGTGATCAAATCACTTGCTTGCAAGCTAATCAATATGATATCACCGAGAGGGCCAGAGCATATCTATCCGTCATCGGGATGAACAAATTCCATTCTCGATCCATGGGCCTCAACATAACACTTTTGTAGTTCTGAATCCATCTTTATAATCACCTTGTTACGGTGTGACGTTTGATGTTATCAAGAAACTCTTCCGGTGTTAGTGATTGACATGATCTCATGGTCTAAGGATTAGGATCACTTCGTAAGTTGTTATAGCAATATAAACTCAATGACTTTGATCGTAATGATATACTTCGGATGAATGTTCATCACACCATTACACTAATGTTGTGACCTCGTTATTAACAACATCCAATGTCCATGATCAGGAAACCTATGATCATCTTGTTAATCAACGAGCTAGTTTATAAGAGAGGCATAACTAGGAACTTCCTTTTTGTTTATTAAACACACATGTATTAACTTTTCCGTATTAATACAATTATAGCATGTAAAATAAACATTTATCATAAATAAGGAATGCTATAATAACCACTTTATTATTGCCTCTCGGGCATATTCCCTTCAGTCTCCCACTTGCACTAGAGACAATAATCTAGTTTGAAAACTTTGCGTATTGAACACCTATGGCTTTCTGGTGTTCCATATACGCAATTGCAAGTGGTTAACATAATATACGGATTTGACGCTTCAGGTCCGTGTGTATTTGCATGTCTTTGCGTCTTCACGCATCACTCATTCTCCAACGAGATGACATTGTATAAATTTGGTCTTTCGGTGAGACCTTTAGTTCCTTGGGGTTAAATCATGTCGATACTATTGTCATACAATATATCTTTAGTGTTAGCCCGTTGCGAACCACACCTTAGTTTGATAACAAACTTCTTGACACAAATTCCCTCCTTTGTTGCTACTATAGCAGTCATATACTTTGACTTTTGTTGTAGTATTCGTCACAATATCTTAATTTTGGAACTCTTCCAAATCCATCATAGAAACTTTCTTTCCATTTCATTGTGCCACTCATAGTTTAAATTGAGATAAACTTAATTTGTATCTTGTGACAAAACTAGTATCAATGTAACGCTTTACAATGAACTATTTGTAATTGTTTGTCACCTCTACACAAATATATTCTTAGTTCTTCCAAAAGATCATAAGAATATCTTCACTATCGTCCAATGATAGTTTTATGATTCATTCTGGTATATGCTCATAACACTTAGAGAATAGGACATATCTGGATGTGTACATATCATGGTATGATTGATCAAAACATCCTTGTGATTTCACTCATCAAGTGTCAAAGCACTTGAATCTTGTTTCACTTATCAAGTGTTAATACATTTTAATCTTGATTCAATTCCTTTCCATGCGACAAGAACCGTTTCTTGTCGTTTCTATATTGAACTCCTTCAATATCTCATATATGTATGTTTGGCACAACCATATTAGCGTCACAGTCTATCCACTATAGATATTCATGCTAAATATTCGGGTTTTGCCTAAGTTTTTCATCGAAATGAAATTCTTAACCTTTTTCAATAAAAGATACATCATTTCTAATCAACAAAATGTCCTCCACATAATGTATTAGAAATATGTCTTAGCGCTCCCACTTAATTTCTTGCAAATGCAAGCATCTTCATCGTCTCCTGATGAAAACTCCTTTTCATCATGGTGAAGATTCCAACTCCGCGATGCTTACTTCAACCATTGAAGTTTGCATGCCCCTTTTAGCATCCTTTGAATTAACAAAACCCTTTGGATCGTGTCATGTACACGTCCTAGGTAACCATTCTATTAAAAGAACTTTGTTTTGTTTATTCATCTACCATATACCAAATTATATGTAGTGGTTGCTACTTTAATCCGTCCAGACTAAATATCGCTATGAAAGATCAAATCTTGTCATAGTCAACTCCTTGAACATTGTCATAAAATACTTTACGACATGTCGAATATTTCATAGATGTGAGACATCCATGTCTGTTTCTTTATAGATCCAAATACGACTGATAGGTTTTTACACCTTTCCGGAGGGTCTTCCAAGTTTAAAACTTGATTTCTCGTGTATGGAACTATCATAGATTTTATGGCTTCAAGCCATTTGACGGAGTTAGGGCCCATCATCGCTTCTTTGCATATAGTCGGTTCATCATTGTCAAACAATAGTGATTTACTCTCAAATCTTAGTATTTGATTGTTTATTCGACCGACTTGGTTCAATAAGAACTTAGATCTCCGTGACCATAACCTTTGAGGCACATAATCTATGAGCATTATGGCAGCCTCCGGAACGATTTCCGGCGCTGCGCAACTCAGCACATTTAGCTAAGGTTCGTTAACCTTATCAAAGTTCTATTGTCCCCCCACTTAACTTTTACGAAAAAAATCCTTTTTCAAGAAACTTCATGTTTCAAGAGACAAACCCTTTTGTCCTTGGTGTTATGGAGGAATAACCAATTGTTATTCGAAATAACCTACAAAGACATGCTCATCCGACTTTGGTTGTAAACATCTTACATATGTTTAGCATACCAAAATTTAAGAAAGGACAACTTGGGTTTTACCCCAAACCATAACTCATATGGTGTCATTTCAATAGATCAAGATGGAGCTCTTTTCCGTGTAAAAGCAGTAGTCTCTAAAGCTTTAATCTTTTAAAACATAATGATAGTTTTATAAATAACACCTTTGATCCAACCATGTCAAACAAGGTTTTATTACAAATCTCAAACACTCCATATTCCTATGGTGTTTCGGGGTATGTAAATCTAGGTGTTTTGCTAAAATTGCAACTCAAATAAATCCCTTTATGATAAAATCATAATTCATTTATTTTCTTGTTACACTTGTAACTCAAACAAATCCCTTATGATAAAATCATAAACCATTTATTTTCTTGTTACAATGATTTTCCACTTCATCTTGAAAGTCTTTGAAACGTTTTTCAAATATTTCATACTTCTTTCTCATTAAGTGAATATTCACTCAAATTTCCGGAGAAATTATATGAAGTTGAAACCCATCGCTTACGACTACACATAATGGACTACATACATCGATATGTACGAATTCCAATATTTTAGTCGTTCGTTCTTCTTTGGCCTTTGAACGAAGTTTTCAATTATCCCGAGGAAAGTCTCACAAGCGTCACTTGATCAAATCAAAGACTCCAAAATACATGAATATGGAAATTCTTCATGTTTTATTATCAATATAATTTAAACAGCGATGTCACTTCGTAAGTGATCTTTCAATCATTTGTCTTGCGACATTTTAGCATTAGGTTTTATGGATGTGATTTCTCTAACTAGATTTGTAAATCATCCATCTTATATGGAATACGGCAATTATTTGAACAACCTTTGTTCTCATAATACCTGATTCAAATAACAATTATTAAAACAAATCTTGAAGTCAAGCTTTGATGTCAACGAGAAATACAAACAACGGTTTGTTTGTTTTCGATGAACATCATCACATATTCTCTTGCTAGTTACTTAGACCATTGTGGTTCATGAATTGCGTTGTTCCGTATGAAATTTCATACCAACCAATTCGGTATCCAATACCCAAGAACCACATTGTTTTAACAAGCAAAGAATACAACCATAACATGTATATCATATATATATACCTAAATTGGATATTTCCAATCTTTTCTTTTCTGCCAAGTATATTTTATAGATCCTCTTTCAGCATTTCCTTTTCCTTTTTAAAAGAATCTACCAACATCAAAAGTAGTGCCATATACATGACACATAGTCCAAAGCGTGTATATTCAAATAATAATACCTTTGGACTTGCACTTTGAAGTAGATCACCATCATCAAAATGATTGGTATTCTTTCAAAATCCATTCTTTAGTAATCTTTTAGTGTAGTAAACACTTTACATACATCTTCTATTCATCCTTATCATGACGACTTTCATGATCAAGCTACTGTAGCTTATAAAGGCGAATCGTGAGTATAACATTACTTTCCAAAACCCTTTTGGATGATTAGGATGTCTAGCATCTCCAACCTTGGTAAATTCTCATCCAATATGAGAACATATATTATACTCTATCATATTGCAACCAAAACATTGTTTCAGATATCGTTATATCTGTCACACATGATGGTTTCTGACACAATTCTTTCAACTCCTAGATAAACTTGATATTAAAACAATCAAGAATCATGGAGGCAAACATGATACTTAAGATACTAACACTGGAATTGTTACTCTCGATTTAATACCAATTATTAAATTTCATGGAGTAAATAGAGTTTGCTGAAAGTTTGCAATAGGACTTTAAACTTTGATTGACACTCAACACAATACGATACCAGTTCGTAAAGTAAATATCCAGAATTCTATATTTATATTATCTCAATTACAACTATGCATAAGGTAGTGAACGAATGCCAATGACTACAACAAATTATGCAAATTCACTTTGATTTAATTTATGATAAATTGAGTTCTACTAATCCAAATTAGAAATGAACTCCCACTCAAAAACGAAATCCCTCGTGTCTTTTTGGTGATTACATGAACCAAATCCACTACACCAAGTCCGATCATCACGTGAGTCGGTGTAGTTTCAAAGGCGAGCATCAAATGGTCATCATATCAAAACATATGACTCATGCTTAACCTTTCGTTCCGTGTTCCGAGACCATGTCTGTACATGCTAGGCTCGCCAAGTAAGAAACTTAGTATTCGCGTGTGTAACTGTCTTACACCCGAGATATGCTCGTGGATTCAAGTACACCCGATCATCACGTGATGTCTTGAAGCGATAAAACATTGTCGGTGCATACTTAAGGAAGAATACATTCTTATCTTGATATCTAAATGAGGGATCGTCTTATTATGCTAATAAAACGCCAAACAAGCAATATAAGATGCAATAAACATCACATGTTAATAAGTGAAATGATATGGTTCCCGCACTTGATCTCTATCATGTGCATCGTGGTATGATCTCTATCATACCTCTATGTGTAAGGCCAAGGTCTATGGAACCTACACGTTATGTGTGTTGTAAGAGTATCATCTTATACTTCTACTTACAACATCACCATATCATAACACTAGCCTAGCAACAATCTAAACTAGACGCCTCTAATTTATCCATTGTAAATTTTACGTGGCTTCGGGCTTTCGAAGATAGAACCGTTCTTACCTACGAACATGAACCACAACGAGGATAACCAAATTATTGACAACTCGTTGCAAATTAGATATTTACTATAGTAGGAGATACAGACACCCGCTAGCCACTTATGCAAAACTAGTTGCATGTCAAGCGTGGAACAGGTCTCATGTGCGAGGACATGTAAAGTTTGTCCGGGCCGCTTCATCCCACTATACCACCAATATCCAAAGTACAACTAAGAAGCAATAAAATGATCATCATCGCCCACATACTCATATGTGTACTACCCGTGCAAAATATCTACGCATAGATCCGGCTCTGATACCACTGTAGGGTTCGCAGCATAGAAAACAAAAAATTTCCTACGATGGGAACAACTATGTACCAAGATCTATCTACTAGATACAAACAACGGGCGGATGTATATCCATAGATAACATACCCTTGAAGACCGACAAATCTTAACGAGTCCAAACTCATGGTTGATGTAGACGATCTCTTGCCGATCTCAAGATTGAGAGGAAGTCCTAGCGCCGCAAAACATCAGCGCATCCGTGCTCACACACACGTTCGAGGTACCGAGTAACCTCCGCCTCCTCGCTCCAGCGATGCAGCGTAAGCACAACTCTTTCTTACCGAAAAGCCACCGGGAACATGTATCTCGCTAGTCCGAGACCACGGGGGATAAATTCTAGAGGGGGAGAGAGATCCTTCACGAGGAGGTGTAAGTGAGAAGTGGGGAGAGGGGCTCCTTATATAGGGGAGGGGGCAGCCCAAGGGGGCATGGCCGCCGGCCATGGAGGGTGCCCCCACCTCTCCCTCATTCATGTGGGTGGACACTCCACTCATAAAATGCCCCTTCAATTTTCTCCACTCAAAATCCCACTCAAATTCCCATTAAATTTCCACCAAATTTAATGCAAACTCTCATTAAATAAAACTCCTTTTATTTATTCAGAATTTTGTCAATTACTTTAATGACAAACATTCACATATAACCCCTTGTTAGTATTTCATTTCACATGCAGAAACACTTTCTGCAATTTCACCCGAAAACCCGTTTCGGTATCTAGTGAAATAAATTCCTGCGCTTGTTATTCTTTCCGGCATGAAACTTTTGCTCCAAATGGATGTCGGTGTCTCTTAAGTGTGTCACCCTAAGGTTTGCGAATAATGCGGACATGATCGAGACCCCTCTCGGATCAATAATCAGAAGCGGGATCTGGAGACCCATACTGACTCCCACACATTGAACGATGACTTTCTTGTGATCGTCGGAACCTTTTACGCTAGTATCTTAATCCTTTTGTTTCGCGATATATTACATGTCCGAGATTCGATCATCGGTATCTCAATACCTAGTTTGATCTCGTTACCGACATGCACTCTTTTCTCGTTCCCGTGATATAACATTCTAGTGATCAAATCACTTGCTTGCAAGCTAATCAATGTGATATCACCGAGAGGGCACAGAGCATATCTATCCGTCATCGGGATGAACAAATTCTACTCTCGATCCATGGGCCTCAACATAACACTTTTGTAGTTCTGAATCCATCTTTATAATCACCCTGTTACGGTGTGACGTTTGATGTTATCAAGAAACTCTTCCGGTGTTAGTGATTGACATGATCTCATGGTCTAAGGATTAGGATCACTTCGTAAGTTGTTATAGCAATATGAACTCAATGACTTTGATCGTAATGCTATACTTCGGATGAATGTTCATCACACCATTACACTAATGTTATGACTTCGTTATTAACAACATCCAATGTCCATGATCAGGAAACCTATGATCATCTTCTTAATCAACGAGCTAGTTTATAAGAGAGGCATAACTAGGAACTTCCTTTTTGTTTATTAAACACACATGTATTAACGTTTCCGTATTAATACAATTATAGCATGTAAAAATAAACATTTATCATAAATAAGGAATACGATAATAACCACTTTATTATTCCCTCTCGGGCATATTCCCTTCAACATTACCATCTCCATGACAACAAAACACATTGTATGATAAATCAAAAACAAGCTGTACATTCGGAGATAGGAAATAAAACCTTATCACAGAAGATATTTTGCCAACTATTCTACGGTAAGACAAATGCTTCTTCAGGTGTACTGGAAATATTATCCATGGTCTAGATACCAACCTGCAATCTAAAAATAAATGGTGATCAGTATTGTACCATAGTTTCAGACTACATGGGAAGGTAGACAACAGACTTAATAATTGGTTAGTCCTTGTTTTGCTCTGCTTTACGAGATGGATTCATGTGTAAGCTCATGATGGTTAATGTATTTCTTGCTTCAACAGGTCAATACAGCAATTGAGTTACCCCGTGATGCAGGTCAACAATGCCATAGAAATTGTCCAATCCATTGATGGCACTAGTTCAATCGATAGAGTCATTGACTGGTCCCAGATTAAGATAGCTCCTATGAATGAAGATGAAATTGATATTCCTATAGCAGAATAGAACATGTGCATGATTCTTGGAATTAATGGTAAATCTGAGCATCGGCGAGCTGAATCAGGAGCAGCTATCAATGCCTCTAATGCAAATATTGATGCTTGTATGGCTGATATTGATGAGGATTTACTTGTTGATGCGGCTCTTCCTGTGCCTGACCATATGCCAGAAGAGAACCACTTTTGGTATGACAAAAAACATCCAATGATAGAGGAAGGTTCATTATTTCCTTCGATGGAGGAGTTTAGGATGCTCTTGAGAACATTTGCTATTAGAGGCAAGTTTGACATAAAGATAGAGGATAGTGACCGTACTAGATTTGTAGGTCATTGCAAAGGAGAGATATGTCATTGGAGAATAACATCGAGGACAACTGAAGATGGAAAAATAGTCAGGGTAATAACTTATGTAACATCAATCTTCAATTTTGTATCTCGAAATTATCTTTACAAATTATTTGGAAATTGCAAATAATAGTTGGTATCGTGTTTTTCTCCAGGTTAACAAAATAGTAAAGCCTCATAATTGTGTGTCAACCTCTGAAGTGATCTCAAGCATGGGTAGCAGAAAAGGCAATTGGTATACTTCAGACAGAACCGAGCATTGGTGCCGGTGAGCTGCAAAAAAGGTTAAAAACTGAGTACAAGGTTACTACTAGGTATCCCACTATTTGGAGAAGCAAAGAAAGGGCCATGGAGAAATTATATGGGACCTGGGGGCAGTGCTTCCAAAATTTGTTGAACTTCAAAGCTGAGATTGAGAAGAGATCTCCAGGTAGCATTGTAGAAGTTGGTGTGAAGAGGGAAGGAGGTAGAATGTATTTTAGCAGATTTTTTATGGCACTTAAGCCATGCATTGATGGCTTTTTGAATGGTTGTAGACCATATGTTAGTATAGACTCCACCTTTATGAATGGGAAGTGTAATGGTCAGTTAGCAGCATGTAGAACACTAGATGGACATAACTGGATGTTTCCTTTAGCATTTGGATTCTTTGGTTCAGAGACTGAGGATAACTGGACTTGGTATATGCAACAATTTCATAGGACAATAGGACATCTTCAAACTCTAGCTATAGTATTGATGCCTGCAAGGGGTTGGACAATGTCGTTAAAAAGGTTTTCCCTTAAGCTGAGCAACGGGAGTGTTTTAGACATCTCATGGGAAACTTCAAAAAGAAATTTCATGGAGACGTTTTTGGTTGCATGTGGCCAGCAGCCAAGGCTTATCGTGTTGAAACGTTTAATCACCATATGGTCAAGATATTTGAAGCTGAACCTGCAGTAAGTACATACTTGACTACCTATCATAACTTGAAGTGGATGAGATGCGACTTTAACACGAAAATAAAATGTGATTACATTCACAACAATCTAGCTGAGAGCTTCAATAGCTGGATTAGAGGGATTAAGGATCTTCCCGTGGATGAGCTAGCTGACTCACTACGAGAAAAAATCATGACTCTTTTTCATAGACGGAGGTTGGTTGGGAAAATGCTCAGTGGATTTATACTATCTGCTATCATTCAGCAAATAAATAATAGGACTAGAGAACTCGGTCATTTGAATGTTGGAAGATCAACGGGAGAAAGTTGTGAGGTCACGGACACCAACAAGAATAAACTTAGGCATGTTGTGAAGATAGGCAGCCATGAGTGCACTTGCCTAGAATGGCAGCACACCGGGAAGCCTTGCGAGCATGCACTTGCATTCCTTATAGGTACCGCAAATGTAAACTTTCATCCCTATGTGCATGAGTACTACTCCGTTAGTATGTTCCAGGCTGCATATGCTGGAGAGATTGAACCCATCACGGACAAGTCTTAGTGGCCGCAGGTAAATCTAGATTTTGAGATGGTGCCACCAATTTCAAAGAGACCCGTTGGGAGACAGAGAAAATTAAGAATCAAAGGATGCCTTGAAGATGGTGGTGGTAGTAGCAGTAAAGGGAAGAAAAAGGTAGATGCTAAAGGAAAAGAGCAAGATGGAGACCAAGAGAAGGCACAAGAAGATGGTCTCAAAGGAAATGCAAAAGAAAAAAAGAGATTTGGCACAAAAAATAGATGCAAACAATGTGGAGAGTTGGGGCATAGAAAAACAACTTGTCCAGAAAATGGACCTAGAGAAAGGTAACATCTATATTGTTGTATTAGTATCACATATATACTAGCCTTATTTCTAATGTCTCTGTGTATTCAAACAGAAAGAAAAAGGTAAAAAAAGACTCATAAAGGTGAGGATCAACTTGGGGAGGAGATTTTCGAAGAGATATTTTCGGCTGCTGTTGGCACACCGAGAAGAACTACAAGCACACTTCCTTCTAGCCTTTATGACAGCCCTGGGCCTATTACAAGAAGGTAATTCTATATATATGCACACTAGTCATAGTGAAAAAGGGCAACTTTCTAACCTCAATGTTTTAAGTTGTAGGAAGCTTGCTATGGCTGTAGCTGAAGATGCATCACAGCCATCTGCGACAACTAGTGCATCTCCATCGAGATTTATAATTGATGTGTCTTCAAGTTCTAAAGCGAAAAAATTGACCCCAAAGAGGAGGAAGCACTGATTTTATTTTCATTGAGATGCTATTTCAAAATTACTCCCTTCATCCAAAAATAAGTGACTACGGTTTGTCTAGATTTGAATGTATCTAGACATGTTTTAAGTTATTTATTTTTAGACGGACGGAGTATAAGTTAGATGGGTCGGCTTTTGTTATTTGTTGAATGATATGTACTCAGAGTTTATTGGTGTCTCTTCTCAGGGTGTACCTTGTTTATGCACAATTTTTATAGCTGTAAGTTTGTTTCTCTCTATGTGCTTTTCATCAGAGCTAATTTGGTTCGGTTGATGTTAGCATAAAGAGTTGTAAATTGAAAAGCTCCATCTATTTGAGGTGAAAAGAAGCAGCGTAGAAATAACTCAACAAAACAGCGCAAGCAATTTTACTCACTCTGTGATGTTACGTGATTATGACGATGGAGAATAGTTTAATATCCCTTGGACATAGTAGAAGCAAGCATTCAGCATATCGTTACAGCTGAAAATAAGTTAGGGGCAAACGGTATCTAGTGAGAAGCTGCCGAAGAGATGAGGCAAAATTCATAGCTAGCTGAAAATAAGTTGGGGGCGGACGGTATCTACGGAGTACATAGCTAGCTCATACCAAAATTCATACAATCTTCCACAACAACGAAGACAAGCAGGGGAGAGAGGCAAATGTTACCTGAGCTGTGACGGCGGCCATCGTGGTCTTGACGGATCCACCCTTACCGAGGAAGCTTCGGGGGCGCGTCGGGGATGCCGGAATTGGCAAGGAGAACGATGGCGGCATGGAGAAGGCGTAGACTCTGAGCTTTTAGAGGGCGAGGCGACCGCGGGAGCGCTGTAGGCCGGGGCCGGATAGGATCTGCTGGCCGAGGTTGCAGTGCTCCCTTCTCCCTCCTCTCCGGCAGCTTGCAGCGGCGGAGTTCTCCTCCTCATCCCCTGCGTTCCGACAAGATACAAGAGCTATGGCTGTCGGCAAGGTTGGGGCATGTGGCTATCGGCAAGCTAAACCGGTTCAGTTCAGCTGAATCCATCGATCTAAGGTAAATATTTTAATTACAAGTCTATCAAGGGGTATCTTGACAATGTTTTTCAGGTTAAATAAATTAAAAAATGGGCAAAAGCGGAGAAAAGGCAAATCAGCAATAAGTAATTGTAAAACGTGGCAAATATGCAAAGTCTAGGTAAAACGTGGCAAATATGCAAAGACCGAAGTAATATGGGGCAAATATGAAAATCTTTTTACTAACCTCAAGTAAGTGATGGTTGAATCCAAACTGCGGGTGGCCAGTTCAATCTTGAATTCGAGCGAGGGGGCGATAACTCAAGGAAACTGTTATCCTTCATATTATAGACAACAACCTGTCTGAGACTAAACATGTAACAAAAGATATAATGCATCAAGTCATCCGTGTGGTATATGCTATCGGGAACCAACGTAGGGAAATCTTTCACCGGAAGCATGAACGAGCTGTTGAAACCAATGAACAACGCGTGATCTTGGAGGCTATTTGTTTCCACGCGTTTATGTTCAACAAAATCGACCTTGTGCACAAAAAGTTTGTCTGTCACTCGCTCCATTTTCCCATTCTCCTTATTATATCGATCGTGTCTCCATATTTGGAGAAAGTCTCTCCATGGTGCTCGAACAATATATCTGCTGTGTGCTTGATAGGATATGATTGGCTTCAGAATGAGCTTCACTTCAGCAGGAGGTCCACTGAGATCAATAGAGTCGATCTCACCCCTGCCACGAACGCCGTAAAATAGACCATCACTACTGTTATAAAGTATAATCTTGACACCTTCCGGCAGTCTTCATTTGCATCAATCCAAGTCCATTTGGTGTCCCCAACCCTAGCATAGGAAAGATAATTATCCAGGAAGTGTACCCGGAGAACTATGCAGTTCCCATTGGAGGGATCACACGAGAGAACGGTGATAGAACCACTAGGACCTCTAGGGGTAGATCTAGGGGTATACGAGTTAGAGATCCTTACCATCGGCCTTCGGGGTCGACGATGAGCTCGCCATTGAGCTCGTCGGAGTGGTGGCGGCGGTCAGGGGTGATTCCCGCCGCTAGAGGGCAAAGCCGGATCGATGGCTAGGGTCTAGGGTTTTCGATGGGGAGAGTGGGCACGACGAACCTTGGCGTTCGTGCCCCCGGCCCCCACCTCTATTTATTGCGCTGCGCGACGGGGGACCGCCAACGATTGTGACGTTGGGCGCCCCCGATCAGGGCGCGAGTCCAAGGTATGCGGGCCGTTGGGCCCAACACGGGAGATCAACCTAACATTCTCCCCCTTGATCTCTTCTTTCATTCAACTTATACTTCAGACTTATACTTTGGTACCATTTCATCATAGATCAACATATAGAGCATGTCTCGTCATAATGGTCAGTTACGCATCATAGATTCAACGGCCACTATACACCTCTCTATTTTGAAACAGATTCTTGTTCTAGGCCCTTAATATCCAGGTATCATAGGCTTTCCTTTAAACCCATGTCGGCTAAGTGTTCTCTGAACACACTGGGTGGTAAGTCTTTTGTGAGCGGATCCGCGAGCATTTATTTTGTACTTATATGCTCTAAACTTATGGTATGATCCTGGATTCTTTTTTTCACAACATAAAACTTAATGTTAATGTGTTTGGCAGCAACACTTGACTTATTATTGTGAGCATAGAATACTACTGGCTCATTGTCGCAGTACATCTTGAGTGGTCTTTGAATGCTGTCTATCACTCTCAACCCGGGTATAAACTTCTTTAACCAGTTTGCCTGCCTCGTGGCCTCATAACATGCTACATACTCAACTACCATCATGGACGATGTCGTGATGGTTTGCTTGGAGATTTTCCACGATATAGCTCCACCTGCGAGAGTAAATACATATCCTGACGTGGATTTTCTTTCATCTACATCTCCCGCATAGTCAGCATCTGAATACCCTTCTATCTCAAGGGAATCGGTTCTTCTGTATGTTAGCATGAGGCCTTTTGTGCCTTTTGCATAACGCAATGCCTTCTTTACCATTTTCTAGTGGTCTATCCCTGGATTACTTTGGAATCTGCCAAGTACCCCGGTAACAAAAGCTAAGTTATGGCGTGTACATACTTGAGCATACATCAAGCTTTCGACAGCAGAAGCATATGGAACCGCTTTCATTTGATCGATCTCATATTGGTTCCTGGGACACTGAAAGTTCCCAAATCTATCGCCCTTGACTATAGGAGCAGGCGTAGGATTACTCGCATGCATACTATACTTTTTCAGAATCTTCTCTAAGTATGCCTTCTGCGATAACCCTAAAACCCCTTTTTCTCTATCTCGGTGAATTTCAATTCCTAGAACGAATGAAGCTTCACCAAGATCTTTCATATCAAACTTCGAGGACAAGAACTTCTTCGTCTCCAATAGTAGACTAACATCACTACTAGCGAGTAGAATGTCATCCACATACAAGATAAGGAAAATGAATTTCCCATTCTTGAACTTTGCATACACGCAATTGTCCTCTTCATTCTCATCGAAACCAAACTTTCTTATTGTTTCATGGAACTTTAAGTACCATTGCCTGGAGGCCTGTTTTAATCCATAAATGGACTTCCTCAGACGACATCCCATACGTTCTTTTCCTTCCACAACAAAACCCTTGGGATGTGCCATGTAAAAATTTTCTTCCAAGTCTCCATTTAGGAATGTCGTCTTTACATCCATCTGATGCAATTCTAAATTGTAGTGTGCCACTAAAGCCATTATGATTATAAAAGAATCCTTGCTTGAGACTGGAGAAAATGTCTCATTGTAATCTATTCCTTCTCTTTGGGTGAAGCCCTTAACAACAATTCAAGCTTTATATCTTTCATTATTCCCTCTAGAGTCACATTTTGTTTTGTAGACCCATTTACAGCCTACCGTGTTGGCTCCTTTAGGAATTTCTTCTAAATCCTAGACTTTGTTGCTACTCATGGATCTCATTTCATCTTCCATGGCTTCAAGCCACTTCGATGAGTGAGGACTTTTAATGGATTTTTCAAATGTAGTGGTATCACCCTCCATTTGAACTTCTTCACTAACATAGATCTCAAAATCATTAGGAATAGTTGGCTTTCTAGTTCTTTGATACCTTCTAAGGGTCTCGCCTTCTGGCACATTCTCTGTGTGGGGCTGTTGCGGATCTCCCTCATGTGTGGTAACAGGGTCTTTATTTTCATTCATCGTTACCATAGGAGAACCAACAACAGGTGTCACATCGACATTATCTTGTGTCGGTGCAGAAGCAGGTATCGAGAAAATGGTTCTTGAATCATCGGAGTGGGTGCATGCACCCGCTTATCCTCAAGGTTGATTTCTTGGGATACCGTGCTTCCCCTGATCATCTGATCCTCCAGAAACACCGCGTGTCTTGTTTCTACAAACTTAGTAATTTTGTCTGGACAATAGAAACGATAACCTTTTGACTTGTCTGGATATCCAATGAAATGGCAACTTACTGTCTTGGGATCTAACTTCCCAAGGCTTGGGTTGAAGAGCTTTGCCTCAGCTGGACAACCCCACACTCGCAAATAATTGAGTGAAGGTTCGCGACTAGTCCATACTCATATGGTGTTTTAGACACCGATTTACTGGAACTCGATTAAGTATGTGAATGGCGGTTTTTAACGCCTCCATCCACAATCCAATCGGTAAGGTGGAGTAGCTTAACATGCTTCTCACCATATCCATCAAGGTACGGTTTCTTCTTTCAGCTACTCCATTCTGCTGAGGCTCGCCCGGTGTTGAATACTGGGGGACTATACCATGTTCCTATAGAAACCTTGCAAAGGATCCAGGAACTTGGCCATATGGGGTATGCCGGCCGTAGTATTCGCCCCCACGGTCAGACCTTACTACTTTAATCTTTAAACTGTGTTGATTTTCAACTTCAGCCTTAAATATCTTGAATTTATCCAATGCTTCTGAATATTCTTTACTAGGATAAATGTAACCATAATGCGAATAATCATCCGTGAATGTTATGAAAGAGTCATAGCCATCCACAGATCTCACAGGAAATGGACCGCATATATCCGTATGAATTATTTCTAATACTCGTTGTATGCCTGACAACAGCGTCGCACACCAGTGTAATCGACGCGATCGCGCTTCCAACTGTAATCGCATCACCGTCTTCTCCCACCCTCCTCTAGCCACCCCAGATAGAAGACGGCTAAAACCTCGAGCCGCGATCAGGATCCCGATGCGACGAGTACACCCCTCTGTGCTCTCGATCGTCCATATTTTTTTAGGTAATCGGAATCCTTATGAAAGTCGTTTTGCGGTCTAGATACCATCTTCGAGTCGTGTTCGGAGTTACCCTTGTGACGGCGAAGATGGCTAGGAGATCGGTGATCGAGAACAGTCAAGGTAACTCGCTTGCAATGAATCATCTATTGTACATGTGTTTTAATCAATAGAATGATAGCCGTAATCTACACTTGCACCGACGTTTAGAGCATCTCCACCATGGGCGCTATAATCTAGCGTTGTAAAACTCGAATGCAGTGCACTGCGTCAGGTTAGAACATGTGTGGGGCATCTGCGATCCTTCCGTCGAAGGCTCCATTTTGTAGCGCAAATTTGGGCACGTGGTGCTGGCGCAAACAACAATCACAAGCATCTACTATGTCAAGAAGATCAAAATAATCAAACAAATTCAACAACGAATAGTTCTAATTTCTTGAAATCTTAACCTAGATAGCATAGTTCAAATCAATGACATAGTTCAAACACAAAGGACAATTCCAACAAACAATTTAATCACAAATAAGCCTCAAACAAACACAAACGCATCATTTGTCACAATCTTTGTTTCCTTCTTGGTCCTTTTCACTCATCTCAGTACAAGCCTTGACCAATGCTAAGCTATATTGTGAACACAAAGAGAAGAAATGAGTCATGTACAATAAGAAATACATCTCAACATCAAAATGAATGTCAGGGTCCCAACCTTTAAATAAGGTAGAGTCCCCTGTGTTTACAATGCTAGTCCCTGGATAAATAGCTAGCATCCACAGTTAAGATGTAATATCAAGAAACAAAGGTCATAATATAACTTTATAACCAGGAATAACATAATTTTATTACATCTTACATAGCTCATTTGGCTATTACATTACATTACAGCGGAATAACTATAAGCATGGGGTCCTTCATCTTCAAAGTGCCACAGGCAGACATGTTGGTTGTAGACTTTGTAATCCTAATCAATCAAACTTCACTAAAATCAATCAAACCTGCAACATTACAAGTTACAGCCACAAGGGTCAATACATTTGAATTGTATTGGCAAGTTTCACTACTATGTTGAATATAAGTGGATCCTATCATTACATGCATATTTGGCTAAGTAGGGTTTTAGGCTCATTTGCAGAAAGCAATAATTTATCCTATATTTTCAAATGGTTTTGTTTCCTTTGTCAAATCTTTCTGAACTCCTTGGAATCCACCAAGTGTCTTTGTCAAAATATCTTGAGATCCTTGGTACCCCCAAGTACTTCAAGTTTTTATCAAGTCTCTTGAGCTCCTTGGTAACCCCAAGTGCTGCAAGTTTTTATCAAAGTCTCTTGAGCTCCTTGGTACCCCCAAGTGCATCAAGCCTTTTGTTGTTAATTAAAAGTTTTTCTTTTAGAAATTGGAATGTCGAGATTTCCCATAGCTTCAAGCTTTAGTTGCTCAGTATTGTCCATAACCGGGGACACGGCTCAGTACTTAGATTTTATTATCTTCTGCAGAAGTTGTACACTTTACCCACATGTCACATTCTCATCGTGTTGCCACCAGTGGCCGCTGGATTGGTACTCACCAAGATGGAGTACTGGCAGATTGAGAATGTGACGAAGTCTTTCCAGAGGGTCCTCCCATACACCATTGCTAGCTTGTCTTCAGTACCCATGTAGGATTCCAGGTCCCCATTTTCAGTAACCTAAAGACAATGCATGGGTCTTCCCAATGTAGTTGACTAAGCCAGAGCCATAAGTAGCATGTGGTTGTACACGAAAGCCACAATTGGAGAAACATGTTCAATCTCTAAGTTTCCTGGGTGGTTTTCTTTTGGAGCACAACACAAAGAGATTGCCATAGACATGGTTCCTTTTGTTGCCACTTTCTCCAAAACTCATAGTATCCTTGTCCACCCAGGTGGTTCATTGAGTCCTTGTTTTATTATATAAAACACAAGTCCTTTTCTCAACTTCATAAAATCTCAACATGTATCTCTTTTCAAAATATAGAATGGCTAAGCATGTAACAACTACATTGTTTTCACTAAGGAATATATAGGGTATCCTATTAGGATTTAGCATAGCATAAATATAGAAATTCTTTTCATGCATGTTTCAAAATCCACTAAGTATAATGAAAATAATAGGACTTTAGATGATAGTGACACTTGCCTTTTTGGTAGGGAATGATGGTTCACTTCTTGATCTTGCTAGTTTCACACTTTTCTAACTTCACTACAAATCAATCAAGCAAACACAATATCAACTAGCATTCCAACCAATAATCAATCAATCAAAACATCACACATAAAATAAGAGAAACTAAGTCATGCATGCAAGCATGCAAAAATAGTTTTATTTGCAAAGGTGGTCTCCACTAGGCTTCTAAACTTTGTAAGGTTCAAAGTGGTCATTTTTCAAAGTGGAAAAGTCATTTGCAAAAGGGTTTTATCCATAAACCATTTTTAAATCCTTTCATTATTTTATGTGGTGGAAATGTTTTTTTAACAAATCAAAAACTTTATGTTGTTCACCAAATAAGTTGTTAATTCTCAAAACTTGGTGTTTAGGGTCAGTAGGTTTGATTCAAATCATTTTCCCAAAGTTTTTACTCCAAAAACATTTTCATAGCAAAAACAATATTTTTATTTGGTTAGAAATGGGCTAAATCATTTAATCAATTCTAATCTTCACCAAAATCCTTTTTAAATCCATGGGTTGGTTCCTAGGGTCAGTACGTTCACCACAAACCAACTTGCAAAGATTTCAACCCTAAAAACATTTTGGAATAATTTTTCTAACCTAAACTAGCATACAAATGTTTCTACAAAAACAAACAATCTAACAGAAACTTTTTACTAAACAAATTGCATGGTTGGATAGGGCTTGTTCCACTGATTCCATTGATATAAAGTCTGTAATTTTTGGACGTGTGGATCAAAAGTTACAAGGGTTTCAAATCTGCAAACAAATCTGATTTCAAATTCTATTTCTAAATCGTCTGGTGCCACGTGTCGCTTTCCTATTCACTAGTACCGGTTCGGGTGGATTGGCTGATGCGATGCGTTGGATCTAACTTAGATGAACGGATCATATGGGCGCGTACCCCTTCGTCTTGTTCTAACCATAGCCACCAGATTTTAATCTAACGGCTACAGTTGCTTGGCCAAAGGCTGGCGGCGCTGCGCGGCGGCAGACGACGGCGACGGTCAGGCGGTGGGCTAGCGGCGGTTCTAGGAAGCAAGGAGGGAAGGGGAGGTGCTCACCGGGTTCAGGAGGTCACGGTGAAGCTCAAGGCGGTGTTGGTCTGGCGAGGGGCGCTCTGGTTCTAGCAGGATTGCTCGCCGGAGTGGGGAACGGCGTCGGGCGGCTCTGGTCCTGGTCGGAGGCGACGCTGCAGATCGCCCTAAGCCAAGACAAGAGCATGGTCAGATGCAGGAGGATGTGGCGAGTGTGGGAGCGTGAACGAGAAGGCGTGGGGCCGTCTGTGCTTACCAGGGGACTTCGCCGGAGAGAGGCAGACGCGGCGGCACGGTCAGTGGTTGTCGAAGTCGACGCTCAGGGGCGCCCGCGGTTGAACGAAGGGTACAGGCAGAAGCGCTAGAGGTTGGGGAAGGTGTGAGCTTGGTCGGGGAGGCAAGGCGGTGGCTGGGCTCGCCGGAATTTGCTGGGGGCGGTTGTCGGAGCAGAGGTGTTGCAAGCTCGAATTGAGGCAGCCTAGGGGCTCTCGTGCTGCGGTGTTTGAGGGGAAAGGAGGAGAAGGCGCAGGCGATTTAAAAGGACGTGGTCGCAGGGGAAGTAATGGCCGTGGTTAACGCGAATTGATCATCGGCGTAAAGGGCAGGAAACGGCAGGGCGTCGTCTGCGCGAGGAAGAAGGAGGTGAGCTGGCGTGTGGGTCCGCTTCGTCAGCGAAGGAGAGAGGTAGGGAGAGGGTCCATCAGTCAGTGCCTGCGCGGGTTAAAGATTGAGTGCGAAACGTTTTCTTCGGGGGAGAGGGAAGCTGGGCTGGTACTGGGCTGTTGGGCTTGGCCAGCTGGGCTGAGTCCAGATTCTATTTTTTTTCTTTCTGAATGCTTTTTCTTTTTCCAATTTTAATTTCTGTTTTGAAATTCATACAACAAATCAACATTCAAATCAATTCAAACATTCACCAAACATTGTAACTGAATTTTGGTTCTGTTTAGCAACATAAACCAAAACTCAAATAAAATAAAATAATTTTATTCTTTTTAGGATCTATTTAATAATTAAATAAAATAGATCTTGATTATTAATTCAAATAGGTTTTGATTTATTTAACAAAATCTTCATTTGAAAACTAAATATTTCCAAAACCAAATCAGTAGGTTCTATTTTAAAATAATAAACACTTGAAAAACTTATTTAAAACAATTTAATAAGTTTTGATGTTTTAATTAAAATGGTAAAACCTTTTATTTAAATAAAATTGGATATTAAATCCTTATTATTTTATTTAAAAAAAAACTTTACTATTTTTATTAAAACAAAATGTTTTATTTCAAATGCTTGACCAAGGTTTATTTTGGTTCCATAAAATAATCCTTACTTATAAATCTACCTTTTCTTTTGAAAACCAAATCTTTTATTTAAAGATCCAAAATAGTAATTCCAAATATTTTTATTTTCCTTTATTAAATGTTTATCTTTTTTTTTAAATCCCTTTAGGATTTATTTGATCCAAATTGGTTTGAAGGTTTCCAATTGGATTCAAAAAGTTTCTTCTCACCCTGAAAATCAACAAAGTTTTATTTTATTCATTTATTTTTCACATTACAAGATTTGGAAAATCTTGGGATGTGACAGGCTACCACCCTTAAAATAAATCTCGTCCCGAGATTTGGGGAAGCTAGGGTTACAAGTAGGCTCAAAACATTTAGGGTACTACCACCCTTAAAAAAAATTCCAACTAAATTACATGTTGGCTTCCTTGGGATCTTCGGGAAACTTCTTTGGGCAAACATCTGCATTGTGTCCTTTGTTTCCACACTTGACTCACGGGCCAAGGTTGAGATCCTTCATAGGCTTGTTTAAATTATTCTTCATCTTTTTTCTGGACAATTGGTTGCATAATGTCCTAGTTGTTTGCAATTGAAACAGTTGATATCTTTGAGTTCTTTTCGTGTCTCTTATGGACAAGTTGCTGCATAATGGCCTAGCTCTTTGCAGTTGTTGCACCACACTTGGCCAATTTCCTTATGCTTCTGGTTCTCTGGGCATTCACTGGAATAGTGTCCCATTTCCTTACATTTATGACATTGCACATGGCTTTTGTCCTTCTTTTGCTTTTTGGGTTTCTCCAAAGCTAGGAGTGCATCTAGTTCATGTTGCTCATATGTTATCTGGTAGGTAGGAATGTCTACATGTTTCTTGGACCTTCTATTGCTCTTTGGATAATTCATATGACCTTTCTTTGGTCCTTTGAATTGGGTTGTTTTGTTTGGAGGTATAAGTGGACCTTTTCCTTTGTCATCAACCTTCTTGGTAGACTTGGATCCTTCTGGATGGTTTGCAATCATTTGTTGCACTCCACCTTGTTTCCTTTGTTCAACAATGGAATAGATGGGGCATTGGATAGGGACATGGTTGTTTCCTTCACATAGGTAGCAAGTAGCTTGAGAGGAGGGACATTGGCCTATTGGATGTTTCTCTTCACAGTTGGGGCATTGATCTCCATGCTCCTTGGAAGTATGATCCTTGTCTCCACAAATAATGCAAGCTGGGGCTCCATCTAGAATAACATTTCTGTCATCCTTGTTGTCACAAACTCTTTTGGAATAGTTGTTTTCCATGTTGATCATTTGATCAGTCACCTTAAGCATCAATTGGGCTTGAGTTTCCAAAAATCCTTGCAGTGTTGGATCTTCCCCACTGGTGTTGGCTATGAATTGAGCTGTCATTTGGTTCAACTGGTGTTCGGTTGTTATGAGCTCTTTCATGCTGTCCTCTTGGTTGGTGTTGGTGTCATCAACCTTGATGTTGGAGTCTCCTGGAGTAGTCATCTGTTTGGGTTGAATGGAGATTAGAATAGACAAAATATTTCTAAGGAAATAGTTCTAATTACACACATTACAATTCACACAAGCAAGGTACAATCAATCACAAACAACTTTTCACTCAAACAACAAAGTTCAAGCACATACTTAGACAACAAAATATTTTTGTTACACCACATAAGTTGGTGGGTTTGGCTTAACTAAAATATGGTGGTCCATCTATATGGTTCACTTGTGATCCTTCCATCCTTCTTTGGTTGATTCTTCTTGCATGAATTCATGGTTTCCTTGAGAAAAACTCTTGGTTACAATACCTCAAGTGAGGTGAACTCCTTCAGATTTTGCATTTCCTCAGTCTCCATATTTTGAGCAAGGTTTCCTTGTCTCACTTGTAGTCCTTAGTGGTATCCAAGTTGGAAGTCCTTGGTGAATATGCTGAAGATGTTGAAGTCATTAGAGTTTAAGATGTTGAAGTCATTAGAGTTGAAGATGTTGAAGTCATTAGAGTTGAAGATGTTGAAGAAGTCCTTTGCACATGGTGTAGTCTTTGGCCATGGGTAGGTTTTTCCATCAAGTTGTAAATAGATGAGATGTAGAATCAAAATCAAAGTGGTTGAGGAAAGAGTTTACAAGTTTGTTTTGTAAATAAGTTTTGGAACAAGATCAACTCCTATTTTCTAAGGGTTTTTGTCCAATCCTAGGTTTACAAATCCTACAGGCAACACAATGCTCTGATACCATCTGTCAGGGTCCCAATCTTTAAATAAGGTAGAGTCCCATGTGTTTACAATGCTAGTCCCTGGATCAATAGCTAGCATCCACAGTTAAGATGTAATATCAAGAAACAAAGGTCATAATATAACTTTATAACCAGGAATAACATAATTTTATTACATCTTACATAGCTCATTTGGCTATTGCATTACATTACAGCGGAATAACTATAAGCATGGGGTCCTTCATCTTCAAAGTGCCACAGGCAGACATGTTGGTTGTAGACTTTGTAATCCTAATCAATCAAACTTCACTAAAATCAATCAAACCTGCAACATTACAAGTTACAGCCACAAGGGTCAATACATTTGAATTGTATTGGCAAGTTTCACTACTATGTTGAATATAAGTGGATCCTATCATTACATGCATATTTGGCTAAGTAGGGTTTTAGGCTCATTTGCAGAAAGCAATAATTTATCCTATCTTTTCAAATGGTTTTGTTTCCTTTGTCAAATCTTTCTGAACTCCTTGGAATCCACCAAGTGTCTTTGTCAAAATCTCTTGAGATCCTTGGTACCCCCAAGTACTTCAAGTTTTTATCAAGTCCCTTGAGCTCCTTGGTAACCCCAAGTGCTGCAAGTTTTTATCAAAGTCTCTTGAGCTCCTTGGTACCCCCAAGTGCATCAAGCCTTTTGTTGTCAATTAAAAGTTTTTCTTTTATAAATTGGAATGTCGAGATTTCCCATAGCTTCAAGCTTTAGTTGCTCAGTATTGTCCATAACCGGGGACACGGCTAAGTACTTAGATTTTATTATCTTCTGCAGAAGTTGTACACTTTACCCACATGTCACATTCTCATCTTGTTGCCACCAGTGGCCGCTGGATTGGTACTCACCAAGATGGAGTACTGGCAGATTGAGAATGTGACGAAGTCTTTCCAGAGGGTCCTCCCATACACCATTGCTAGCTTGTCTTCAGTACCCATGTAGGATTCCAGGTCCCCATTTTCAGTAACCTGAAGACAATGCATGGGTCTTCCCAATGTAGTTGACTAAGCCAGAGCCATAAGTAGCATGTGGTTGCACACGAAAGCCACAATTGGAGAAACATGTTCAATCTCTAAGTTTCCTGGGTGGTTTTCTTTTGGAGCACAACACAAAGAGATTGCCATAGACATGGTTCCTTTTGTTGCCACTTTCTCCAAAACTCATAGTATCCTTGTCCACCCAGGTGGTTCATTGAGTCCTTGTTTTATTATATAAAACACAAGTCCTTTTCTCAACTTCATAAAATCTCAACATGTATCTCTTTTCAAAATATAGCATGGCTAAGCATGTAACAACTACATTGTTTTCACTAAGGAATATATAGGGTATCCTATTAGGATTTAGCATAGCATAAATATAGAAATTCTTTTCATGCATGTTTCAAAATCCACTAAGTATAATGAAAATAGTAGGACTTTAGATGATAGTGACACTTGCCTTTTTGGTAGGGAATGATGGTTCACTTCTTGATCTTGCTAGTTTCACACTTTTCTAACTTCACTACAAATCAATCAAGCAAACACAATATCAACTAGCATTCCAACCAATAATCAATCAATCAAAACATCACATATAAAATAAGAGAAACTAAGTCATGCATGCAAGCATGCAAAAATAGTTTTATTTGTCAAAGGTGGTCTCCACTAGGCTTCTAAACTTTGTAAGGTTCAAAGTGGTCATTTTTCAAAGTGGCAAAGTCATTTGCAAAAGGGTTTTATCCATAAACCATTTTTAAATCCTTTCATTATTTTATGTGGTGGAAATGTTTTTTTATCAAATCAAAAACTTTATGTTGTTCACCAAATAAGCTGTTAATTCTCAAAACTTGGTGTTTAGGGTCAGTAGGTTTGATTCAAATCATTTTCCCAAAGTTTTTACTCCAAAAACATTTTCATAGCAAAAACAATATTTTTATTTGGTTAGAAATGGGCTAAATCATTTAATCAATTCTAATCTTCACCAAAATCCTTTTTAAATCCATGGGTTGGTTCCTAGGGTCAGTAGGTTCACCACAAACCAACTTGCAAAGATTTCAACCCTAAAAACATTTTGGAATAATTTTTCTAACCTAAACTAGCATACAAATGTTTCTGCAAAAACAAACAATCTAACAGAAACTTTTTACTAAACAAATTGCATGGTTGGCTGGGGCTTGTTCCACTGATTCCATTGATATAAAGTTTGTTATTTTTGGACGCGTGGATCAAAAGTTACAAGGGTTTCAAATCTGCAAACAAATCTGATTTCAAATTCTATTTCTAAATCATCTGGTGCCACGCGTCGCTTTCCTATTCGCTGGTACCGGTTCGGGTGGATCGGCTGATGCGATGCGTTGGATCTAACTTAGACGAACGGATCAGATGGGTGCGTACCCCTTCGTCTTGTTCTAATCGTAGCCACCAGATTTTAATCTAACGATGCAGGAGGATGTGGCGAGTGTGGGAGCGTGAACGAGAAGGCGTGGGGCCGTCTGTGCTTACCATGGGACTTCGCCGGAGAGAGGCAGACGCGGCGGCGTGGTCAGTGGTTGTCGAAGTCGACGCTCAGGGGCGCCCGCGGTTGAACGGAGGGTACAGGCAGAAGCGCCAGAGGTTGGGGAAGGTGTGAGCTTGGTCGGGGAGGCAAGGCGGTGGCTGGGCTCGCCGGAATTTGCTGGGGACGGTTGTCGGAGCAGAGGTGTTGCGAGCTCGAATTGAGGCAGCCTAGGGGCTCTCGTGCTGCGGTGTTTGAGGGGAAAGGAGGAGAAGGCGCAGGCGATTTAAAAGGACGTGGTCGCAGGGGAAGTAATGGCCGTGGTTATCGCGAATTGATCGCCGGCGTAAAGGGCAGGAAACGGCAGGGCGTCGTCTGCGCGAGGAAGAAGGAGGTGAGCTGGCGTGTGGGTCCGCTTCGTCAGCGAAGGAGAGAGGTAGGGAGAGGGTCCATCAGTCAGTGCCTGCGCGGGTTAAAGATTGAGTGCGAAACGTTTTCTTCGGGGGAGAGGGAAGCTGGGCTGGTACTGGGCTGTTGGGCTTGGCCAGCTGGGCTGAGTCCAGATTCTATTTTTTTTCTTTCTGAATGCTTTTTCTTTTTCCAATTTTAATTTCTGTTTTGAAATTCATACAACAAATCAACATTCAAATCAATTCAAACATTCACCAAACATTGTAACTGAATTTTGGTTCTGTTTAGCAACATAAACCAAAACTCAAATAAAATAAAATAATTTTATTCTTTTTAGGATCTATTTAATAATTAAATAAAATAGATTTTGATTATTAATTCAAATAGGTTTTGATTTATTTAACAAAATCTTCATTTGAAAACTAAATATTTCCAAAACCAAATCAGTAGGTTCTATTTGAAAATAATAAACACTTGAAAAACTTATTTAAAACAATTTAATAAGTTTTGATGTTTTAATTAAAATGGTAAAACCTTTTATTTAAATAAAATTGGATATTAAATCCTTATTATTTTATTTAAAAAAAAACTTTACTATTTTTATTAAAACAAAATGTTTTATTTCAAATGCTTGACCAAGGTTTATTTTGGTTCCATAAAATAATCCTTATTTATAAATCTACCTTTTCTTTTGAAAACCAAATCTTTTATTTAAAGATCCAAAATAGTAATTCCAAATATTTTTATTTTCCTTTATTAAATGTTTATCTTTTTTTTAAATCGCTTTAGGATTTATCTGATCCAAATTGGTTTGAAGGTTTCCAATTGGATTCAAAAAGTTTCTTCTCACCCTGAAAATCAACAAAGTTTTATTTTATTCATTTATTTTTCACATTACAAGATTTGGAAAATCTTGGGATGTGACAATGAAACACTAACACAATAGAATACTTGCCCTATCCACATCATTTGTACCACTTTGGCGCTTAGGAGCAAGGATCCTTCCCTTCGCCGACGCGATTGGCGGCAGCTGCGTAGAGCCAGCGCCGGCGTTGGGCCGCGACGGTGGCGCTAGGGTTTGGTGGCGGCGGCTAACCGGCGACGGTTGTGGGGTGGACAGAGTATGGAGGGGGCGGGTGTGCCGGAGGTCCCGTCCATCATCGGGATTGCGTCGGTGGCCATGCAAAAGGGGAGAGGGCGATGGAGTCACGCGAGCGCGGGTGATTTTTCGGGCGGTTGGTTCTTCGCGCGCGTTGTGGGTCCCCTAGATTGACAATACGAGAATCCCTGATATGCATACATTTCACGTTCCCATGATCAGTGAGCCGCGAGCATAACCTAAAAGTATCATTACAACACCCATATAATAACGAGTACAAAACTTACATTGTTGCCATTATGGAGATACAAACATCAGCAGCGGATCTTCATCAAACATAGAACCCATGTCAAGTCTTAACCTATAGGTAACTGACTGGGAAGAGGACCTATCCCGCATAGACGTCAGCATCTCCATCATTCTTCTTGCTTCTGAAAGTGTGGACAAGTAACTTGTCAGGGACAATGCCAGTGAGCACTTTTAAATGTACTCGAAAACCACCAAGATAAGGTAAACAAGATAATGCAATTTGGCTATGGCGAGATAGCTCTAGCTATAGTTATTTTGAAAAGCGTAGTTTCTTTGTAGATATTGCATCTCTATATCTTTGTTGAAAAAGACTTTAAAAATATGTCTCCTTTTCAAAAGATGGGATATCTCCATATCCTTGTTGGAAAACATTCTTAAACATCCTAGACCATCCATGGTCAAAACAAAACCTTACCCTCATGTTTTTCGTGTCTAAGACACATCCTTTTTATCTTTCTCAAATCCTTCACTTGGGTACTCCTAGCAATCACCTTTTCAATCGACCTTGACCATGGACACGGCTATTTGAATAGATTATACTATGTAGATTTATGCACTTTCCCCACAAGAATCAATACATCCGTCGGAATTCAACCATGGCCTGTTATACAAAGTACATGGGGTTTCGGATAATCAAACATAACCTTTCATTTCGACCCTAGCAAATGTGCGTTTCACTTTTGGGTTCGTTCACCGTGGAAACAAATGTGTGGCTCTTGGTGCCATAATCCTCCCTTCCGTACATGCGTATACCCAAACCTTTAGTTTGGGAAATACCTTAGTTTGTGCTACTTCCTTCCATACTCCTAAGTCATACCATTCGCGGGAGACCCAATTGTTGCATCGACCCGTGTCTAAGACATCTACCATCTCTAGCTTCGTGGAGCTTTGCAGGGAACAACCCGAAATTCGGGGGATTTCTCCCCTATAGAACATGTTAGGACAACCCCTCTAAAGAGAACAAACTACAAGTTAAGCTCCAGCTCCTGGGGTAATGGGGTTACACGGATAAGTTGGTCCGGTAAAGATATAGTACATCCCTTCTCTTTCTCATGTCCTTCATAATCACACTTGTCCTTTTATTCTTTCGAAATATCTACTTGGACCTCTTCCAAAGGATTTTTCAAAAGAATTTTTGAAACAGTTGTAGTAGGGGGGAAAACCCCTAAAACAATTTTATTTGTAAATATTTGAGGTTTCCAAGGAGGTAGGATGCTAACCTTCATAACTTTGGTCTAAAGGGAATAGTAGGTGTCGATAAGAGTATGTGTCCTACTGGAGACTCATTCATAACTTGGAGGAGCCAAGTTACTAACGTAGTAGTAGTAAAACAAAGCATACAAGTAGTAGTGTAGTTATAAAAGAGATACAACAAGGTAATAAAAATGAGTAGGACATGTATCGGGATTTAGGAATGGTGGATTTTTCCTGTGATCAGTAATGTGTCCCTGGACTTATGAGAATACCAAGAATAAGATGATTCCTTCTTCTTGGTGTTAGCACAATCGCAACTATCATCGTCACGAGACAAACATGCAAACAAGCAAGATACCATGATCAATCACAAAGCATACAAAAACCAATACAATACAACAGGAAATTGATCAATACATCAATACACTTAAGTAGGTGTCGAGGTTTTGAGTTTAATACAAAAGGAATTATCTTATTTGCATTTGTGGAGATTCTCTTATGATTTAAATACTAATTACTAATTAACTAAGGGGTTTTAAACCAAGGCTAGGTTCTATATGATATCAATGTACAAAAATGATATCATCAGATATGTATTGACCAAACAAAACAATCAGAAGTGGTTTCATTATTTTATCATTTTTCCTTGATTTGTTAGGAATTTTCTAGTGAAAATAGCTCTAGCTTTAGTGAATAAATCACCAGAAAAGTTTTGTAGGTTCAAAAATTATTTCCCCTTAGGTTTAGTAAGGAATTGATGTACTGCTTCACTGGGAGTTGGTTTCACTTCAAGATATTTACCAGAATGCCCTTGAGAAAATCCCAAAGTCAGTTTTGCAAGCTTTTTGTCCTTTTCACCAAATTTAATCTATAGGCTCTTTTGAGATGAATCTAGGGACACATGGTAGGTATTTTAAATAACTTTCTACAGAAATTGGATTCACCACTTTTGGAGTTACAAAGCTCCTGAAATGTTTTATCTAGTGAATCAACTATATGCAGAAGAGTTTAGTTCACTAAAAATCAACCAGGCTTAGTAAATATGGGGATCTTAGGATTAGTTAGTATGGTAGTGTAGGTGTACTGAGAGTTGAAATTAGTTCAGAAGCTTGTACATTTTGACCTAAACAATTTTCTAAAGATAGATATGAGATGGCTTTGTTATTTTTACTGTAGGCAAAGCAGAGGGATTTAGGAGTTGGGCTAGGAGGACAAACCAGGTATCCCTAGTACCTTGCAGTACCAAGTGGTCTCAGGTCATTTAGATTTTTCAAACTTCTTAGAGGAATTAGTTAGACAAAAAGTAACTTCTTGGTATACTAATTATTAGAATATATTTAAGTAATGTTTTGGGTGAGTTCTTTCTCTGCATGTTAGAGAAAAGGTGGTGCATGTGCCAAAATTAGAATGTAGTCATTTCCTATAGGTTTATGGTTTATTTGAGAATTAAACCAAGTGGTTAAATTCAGATGTGGAATTCTTTAAAAGAAAAGAAAAGGGGAGGGGCTTGCACGGGCCAGATTTGCACCGAGATGGGCCGAACCCGGCAGATACGACCCACCTGGGCGACGTTGGCGCGTGAGACACTAGGGTTCTAAATCATACGGCGAGGCCCAGGGGTCAGCGAGGGGGAAAGGGCGAAGGGGTATAGAGGCAATAATAAAGATGTTATTATTATAATTCTTGTTCATGATAAAGTTTATATTCCATGCTAGAATTGTATTAAGCGGAAACTTTGATACTTGTGTGGTTTATGAATAACACCGTGTCCCTAGTACGCCTCTATGGACTAGCTCATTGATTAATGATGGTTAAGGTTTCCTAACCATAGACATGAGTTGTCGATTAATGATGAGATAATGTCATTAGGAGAATGATATGATGGACATACCCAAATTAAGCAGAGTAATTAGATCGTGTCATCGTGTTCATCTTTGCGAAGCTTTTTCCTATGTCAAGTATTGTATTCCTTAGACCATGAGATAATACAACTCCCTGGTATCGGAAGAAAGCTTTGAGGTCATCAAACATCATCCTATGTGAGGGTGATCATAAAGGTGTCTCTCAGGTGATCGAAAAGTACTTGTTGGGTTGTATGTATTGAGATGGAATTTGTCCCTCCCGAGTCGGAGAGATATACTTCAGGCCCACTCGGTAATCGATATCAACACCGCTTGCAAGCACGTGGTTAAGGAGTTAATCACAAAGTGATATCGGATTATGGAACGAGTAAAGTACTTGCTGTGAACGAGATTGAACTAGGTATGTCGATACCAACGATCGAATCTTGGGAAAGTAAAATATCGCGTGAAGAAGGGAATACATATATGGGATTAATTGAATCCTGGCACGTGGTTCATCCGATATGATCATAGATGAATATGTGGGAGTCAATATGGGTTTCCAGATCCTGCTGTTGATTATTGATATAAGATCATGTCTGCATATTCTCGAACCCGTAGGGCCACACACTTAACGTGCATCGACGCTAGGATAGAATGGATAATTGGTTTATGAGTTTTTGTTCGGAGTCTCGGATGAGATCCAGGACATCACGAGTGATTCCGGAATGGTCCGAAGAAGAAGATTCATATAAAGGAAAGCGGTTTTTGGATTTCGGAATCGTTTCAGAGTTTATCAGTATTGTAACAGAAGGTTCTAGAAGGTTCCGGAATGGGACCAACATGGGCCCACTTGTCGGAGGCCTACGTGGGCCTAAGGGGAAGTGCCCTGACCACTTTGGGCCAGGGGCACAAGGCCCCCAAGGCCCAGCCGGCCAGCCCTAGGGGAAACCCTAGGGGAGCCTTCTAGAAGGAAGGGGGAAGACTTGCCACCCACTCCACCCTTGGGGCCGCCGCCCTAGGGCTTGGAGGAGGGGCCAAGGGGGACGGCCAGCCCCCTATATAAGGAGGGCAAGGGCGCACCCTCCCCCCTCCCACTCTCCAACCCTAGCCACCGTCCTGTTGCCCCTCCACCTCTCTCTCCCGACTGCGCGTAGGCGAAGCCCTGCCGCAGAAACTCTCCACCATAAGCACCATGCCGTCGTGCTGCAGATCCAATCTATCTCTCCACCATACTTGCTGGACCAAGGAAGGAGGAGACGTCGCTGCACCGTACGTGTGCATCTCTCAGAGGCGCCGCCACTTGCGGCGTAGGATCGGATCAGATCGCGAGGAGGAGAAGGCTAGTACGACTACATCAACCATGCTGTGTTGAACATTTCCGCTGTGCGATTTCTTCAAGGATATGAAGATCTCATCTATCTATCTCATTGATTGCATCCCCTAGATTAGATTTTGGCTTTCTTGTTCGCATCCGTAAGAATTTTTTTGATTTACTATGCTGCGAATCCAACCCTTCAGTGGTATCAGAGCTAGATCTATGCGTAGATGTGTTTCACGAGTAGAACTCAACATGCTTGTTGTGGGCGTTGATGTTTTCTGTTGCAAACCTCTTGTGTTGTATTTCTTATGGCGCGGCATAGTGAGATCGAAGCGGTCTAGGCCAACTTTACGCGACCTCGTTCGCGAGACCGGCTTCGCACTTGACGTGTGGCTTGTTCCACACATGCGGCTGGTGGATGCGAGTTTCTCTCACTATAGTAGTCATGGGATTTACAATGGATGTTGGCAACCATAATATCACCGTTGTGGCTTTCCGTAGGTAAGAATCGTTCTTAGCTTGTTACTCCCATAAGCCACGTAAAACATGCAACAACAAAGTAGAGGCATCTAACTTGTTTTTGCAGGAAGTGTTTTGTGATATGGTATGGCCCAAGACATGATGTGTATGAGATGTATGCAATGATCATGTTTTGTAATATTTCACGACTTGCATGTCGATGAGTTCACAACCGGCAGGAGCCATATGGTTGTATTTATAATTGTGTATGACCTGCGTGTCAACTTCTTATAGGCCATGTAATAGCTTTACTTTATCGATAAGTAGTTAGCAATAGTTGTAGTTGCTATTCGTGGTGAAGGCAATCATGGTGGAGTGATGGAGATCATGCTGGCGCGCACAAGATGGAGATCATTGCGCGGAGATTGGCTATACCATGTCACATAAAATTATATGCATGTGATGTTCCTTTTATGTATCTTATTATGCTTAGATCGCGACGGTAGCATTATAAGATTATTCCTCACTAAAAGATCAAGATAAAGTTGTGTTCTCCCCATGTATGCACCGTTGCGAAAGTTCGTCCTGTTCAAGCACCTCATGATGATCGGGTGCTATAAACTCTATGTTCACATACAACGGGTGTAAGCCAGTTTTGCACACGCGGAAATACTTGGGTTTGACTTGATGAGCCTAGCATGTACAGACATGGCCTCGGAACACACGAACCGAAAGGTTAAACATGAGTCATATGAATGATATGATCGACACTTTGTTGTCCACCATTGAAACCACATCTCTTCTCGTGAAGATCGGATTAGGTGTGGTGAATTTGGATCGTGTTCACTAAACAACTTGAGGGATGTTGAATTTAGTGGGAGTTCATCTAGTAATTTGATTAAGTTGAACTAGTTATCATGAACATAGTTTAAATTGTATTTGCAAATTTTGTAGATCAAATGGCTAAGTCCAACTTCAACTTCAACGTTTTTGCTGAGAAAGAAAAGTTTAAGAACAACGGGTCTAACTTCACCAACTGGTTCTGCAATCTGAGAATCATTCTTGATGCGGACAAAAAGACTATGTTCTTGAGAAAGCGCTAGGTGACGCCCCTGCTATTGATGCGTCGGCTGATGAAAAAGCTGTTTATCAGTCACGCAAAGATGATTATGGAGTGATTAAGAGTACCATGTTGTTTGCTATGGAACAAGAACTTCAAAATCGTTTTGAGGATTTCGCCGGGCCCTTTGAGATACTTGAGGAACTGAAAACCATGTTTCAGACTCAGGCCCGTTCTGAGAGATATGAGATCTCTGAGAAGTTCTTTAACTGCAAGATGGAGGAAAGGGAGTTCCGTTAGTTAGCACGTCATTAAGATATCGGGCTACACTCAACGTCTTGAGAAACTGGACTACAAGATTCCAGAAGAGCTCAAGATTGACAGAGTTCTGCAATCACTACCTCCTAGCTACAAAGGGTTTTGTAGTCACTCACAATCAAATTGGTTCCACTGATACGATCAGTGAGCTCTTCGCTAAGCTGAAAGCTGCGGAGGTGGATATCAAGAAAGATAATCATGTGTTGATGGTCAACAAGACCCCTAGCTTTAAGAAAAGTAAGGGTGCAAAGAAATCATTCAAGAAAGGCAGCGGCAAGCGCGTTGCCCTGCTGAGAAGAAGCTCAAGTCTGGACCTAAGCCGGACACTGAGTGCCTCTATTGCAAGGACAAGGGTCACTGGAAGTGCAACTGTCCGAAGTACTTAGCGGACAAGAAGGCTGGCACCATTAAAGGTATATTTGATATACATGTTATTGATGTTTACCTTAATAGGGCTTGTTGTAGTGCTTGTGTATATGATACTGGTTCAGTTGCTAATATTTGTAACTCAAAACAGGAGCTACGGAATAGACGGCGGCTAGCAAGGGATGAGGTGACGATGCGCGTTGGCAATGGATCAAAAGTTGATGTGATGGCCGTCGACACGCTCTCCTTAGTTTTACCTTCGGGATTAGTTTTAAACCTTAATAAGTGTTATTATGTGCCTGCATTTAGGGGTGGGCATATAACCCGAAAACCGATTTACTGAACTGAGTTAGTCTGTGCCGAAATTGAACTGACCAAAACCGAAATATTCGGTACTAACCTCGGTTAGCAATTCTTAGAAACCGAATTATGTTCGGGGAGTTCGGTCACCGCCCTCAGTCCACCGAAGAGATCGAAGCACCGAAGCCCAGCCTTATTTATGTTGGGAAACTGGGCCGGTAGAGGCCCACTCGGTGTGGCATCTACCAGGCTAGGGTTGGCCCATGTGGGTATCGTATCCCCCTTTAGCCTATAAATAGAGGAACAACCTTTGTACGTGATTTCACTGAGAAAGTTATCAATAAAGTTCCCTGTTTCATCTACTTTGTACTGTGTGTGCCTTCTTCTAGTCTTCTTCTCCGGTGTGGAACAGACCCGAGACCGGCCAGTCGGCATGGGGTATTCCAACAATTTAATCCCCTGTTTCTCCTCCCGCGGAGCAAAGCTACCACCGCCACCTCCCAATATTCCAATAGCCGACGATTCCCTGCCACAAATCCCATGCCAGAACTCGAAGTGATATTTAATTGTTTATTCTCCACAAGGCCGTAAGTCTCGCGTGCGTGATTTTTTGCCTTATTCGATTGATCTGGTATTCTGGTCAGGGTAGAAGTTGTCTCTCTCACGTGTCTTTGGTAGCCCATACTCCTATACTAGATTACTCGACGAGACCAGCTAGGATTAGCGACGATCCTTGCCGGCCACTGCAGCCCAGCGCCCCAGCAATAGCATTAGCAGGCCAACCCCTAGCACTTCGGTCTGTTCTGTCCAAAACTGATAACCGAACCGAACCATCGAAGGACCGAATGATCGGTTACCTAAAATAGTATAGACCGATCGGTGCATGTTATTTGGTGACCGAAAATTATGAAACACCGAGGCACCGAACCGAACGGTTCGGTGAAACCGAATGCCCACCCCTACCTGCGTTGAGCATGAACATTATATCTGGATCGTGTTTATTGCAAGACGGTTATTCATTTAAATCGGAGAATAATGGTTGTTCTATTTATATGAATAACATCTTTTATGGTCATGCACCTGTTGTGAATGGTTTATTTCTTCTGAATCTCGAAAGCAATGAAACGCACATCCATAACATTGAGGCTAAGAGATGCAAAGTAGATAGTAATAATCCAACTTATTTGTGGCACTGTCGTTTAGGTCATATTGGTGTAAAACTCATGAAAAAACTCCATTCTGATGGAGTTTTGGAGTCTCTTGATTTTGAATCATTTGACACGTGCGAGCCATGCCTCATGGGCAAGATGATCAAAACCCCGTTCTCCGGAATAATGGAGCGAGCAACGGACTTATTGAAAATCATACATACCGTTGTATGCGGACCAATGAGTGTTTCGACGCGCGGTGGATATCACTATTTTATCACTTTTACTGATGACTTAAGTAGATATGGGTATATCTATTTAATGAAACATAAATCTGAAACGTTTGAAAAGTTCAAAGAATTTCAGAACGAAGTGGAAAACCATCGTAACAGGAAAATTAAATTTCTATGATCCGATCGTGGAGGTGAATATTTGAGTTATAATTTTCTCACGCATCTTAAAGCAAGCGGAATCGTTTCGCAACTCACGCCACCCGGAACACCACAGCGCAATGGTGTGTCTAAACGCTGTATTCAAACTCTATTAGATATGGTGCGATCAATGATGACTCTTACAAATTTGTCGTTATCATTTTGGGGTTATGCATTAGAAACCGCTGCATTCACTTTAAATAGGGCACCATCTAAATCCATTGAGACGACACCGTATGAACTATGGTTTGGTGCTAAACCTAAGTTGTCGTTTCTTAAAGTTTGGGGATGCGAAGCTTACGTCAAGAAGTTGATGCCGGAGAAGCTCGAACCCAAAGCGGAGAAAGTGCGTCTTCATAGGATACCCTAAGGAAACGATTGGGTATACCTTCTACCACAGATACGAAGTGTCAACACCCGGATTTTTCAATCCTAGATGCCTGTTATGCCATACATCGCAATCCCAAGATTACCATTTTTGCGAGACATAACAGAATTGGATACCATAGTACATCATCCATTACAATCGATACATAAGTTCTTACACAAATAGGGATCTCATGATCCAGTTCTTAATACAACTTCAAGCAGCGGAATACGTAATAATAACGGTAGCGTACGCGAAGCTCCATCTTCGGGGTCACAGGCAATGCTGACGATGGGAGATGATCCTAGTTGTCGTAACCTTCCTGGGGTCCATCTTCCAGGTACTCCTCTTCATAGTCTGGCCATAGGAATAGCCAGGGACAAAGCCATGAGTACTCTTTAAGTACTCGCAAACTAATACTAACAGGTAAAGGGGTTTTTGGATAATAGGACACTAGGCTCTAGGGTTGTTTTGCAAAAGCCAGATTTATCTCTACTAGGTTCCAAAGCTAGTCACAATTTTATAACTCCTAAGTGGGAACTTGTATTTCATATCACAACTCTGTTGTGGTCAAGTCAAAGTCTCAAGTCATTTCACAAGTCATTTTGAAAAGTCTGACGGGGGAACAGTATGGACATTTCAACTGTCCATAACCGCAGACGCGGCTATTCGAATAGTTTGACACTCTGTAGAGATTGTACACTTTCACCACAACATTCGATACATCCGTCAGGAACAAATCCTGAATTCACTATACTCAGTATGCGGATAATCAATCCTAACCTTTCAATTACACGCCCTAGTATAAGCACCTCTCCTGTGAGTTTGGCCTCCCAACCATTACCATCTGTCATCTTGGGTACTGCACGGGTGGACAATCTTCACAAGGTAGCCTCGGCTCAGACCTTGGCCGTGAGGGAACTAATACTAAGGGATATAAGTTTCCAGTCAAGCCCTACCCAATATTCGGGTATTGTGGTTGTACGATAAAATTGGAATGGTATCGCATCCAGACAACCATCAGTTTTATAAAGGGCTAAGGCTAATGCCTCAACATTTTTTTATCACCAAAATCATCAAGTGTTTGGAAACACATGTCCAAAACATTTCAATAGAATGATCCATCATTCCAAGGTTTTCATAACCATTTTTCCACCAAGTATTCCCATCTAAAGTTGATCAAGTTTTATGCTTAGCACTAGCATCTACAAGTGGGGGTAAGTACTGATGAGGGGTGGTAAACTAGTGGAGTTTCAACTAAGTACAACCTTATATCTTAGGCTGATATCAAGGTTTCTAACTTAGGACAAATTTTATGCTCTTGATGCAACCTTCAGAATCTTTCTAGTATCTACAAATTACTTAAGTCAACTCTAAGTTGAAGCTTTGATAAATAAATAAAGTAAGAAGCTTGCGAATAAAACTAGGATTGGTTTATCAAGAGGGTATGATCACATATGCTTAAGGCATATAGTAGGCATAGTAACAAGTAGGGGTTTGTTGCATCAGTAGGGTATCTTGCAAGTGTTAGCTTGCACATTCACTAGTAGTATTAGGCTTGCTAAAGTAGAGTGACTTGCAAGTTTTAGCTTGCATTGGTATGGTATCAGCTTGCCTTGTGCAGAGTAGTGGTTGCAGTTCTCCTCGGCTTCTTCTTCGTAGAATCCTCCTTCCTCCTCGTATCCTTGGTCGGTACTAGCGTCTATGAATAAATATGAGGTACACAATCACCAAACAATACTTAACTACTTGCAATCATCACACATAAGGGTCCTATAGATGATCTAGCATCATCCCTAACATTACAAGGTTAAGGCTTGATTTAATTCCTTTTAATTTTAGAAAAGTAATTTCTACTCATTGAAAAACTACTTAAGATTTAATATTCTCCAAACCAAACATGGGATCATGTTGACACATGTCATCACCACATATTTTAGTCCATGGGAATGTGATTTAAAGTGGTGTCACAATTTAATAAGGTTTTACCCTTTTATTTTAATTAATTAAAGTGGCTAGTAATTCCTATGGGGCATTCTTTTATTACTTGAACATTATTTCTGCAAGTAAACCTATATATTTTTATATATTTTGAAAGGTATGGTTAAATGTGATTTTTGAGGAGTTGGAATCAACTCAAAAGCTATTATGGTTTAAATTTGAAAAATGTTTGAATGCAGAAAAGCTTCTGCCTTGTTATTTTTACCATGGGTGATCTATAGATCCAAATGACTTGAATCCAACGGGCTTGGATTCAGCATTCATAGACCTTTCCAACAAAATTGGTTTCATTCAATTTGGTGTACTGAATCGATCTGGGTTGATTTTTGAAGTTGGGTACAGAAGTGTGTTTGAATTAAAATGGAAAAAGTTTAATTTGAATAACTGGGCTGCGCGGGAAAAGTTAACGGGCCGGCCTGCTAAGCGCAGTGCTCCCGCGGGCTGTTTAAGTGGGTGTCCCCACTCGTCAGTGACACGGGGCTGGGCGAAGCGGTATGGGGCAACGTGGGTCGTTCGATCTAGTTCTAATCCAACGGGTGAGAGTCATCGTCGACGCGAGACAACGCCGGCGAGAACAAAACCTAACGTGGCCAGTGAGGGGTGCTGGGGGCTCACCGTGGTACGGGCGAGGGTCGGCGAGGCGGGCGAATGACGAAGTCGACAACGGCGAACTCAGGGGTGGTCGCGGCAGCTCCTGGGGTGGACGAAATCGATGGCTCCCTTCTTCTCCAGAGGCGGCGGGCTCCGGTGAAATTCTGGCGGGGTGGTGCTCGCCTTGCTCTGAGAACGGTGTGGCATGATCAGTGAGGAGAGGGGAGTGAGATGGTGTGAAGAAATCGAGCGGGGGTTGCCTCTATTTATTGTCGAGCGAGGGGACCGTCGGGGCGCACGGTGAGCTCGTCGGGGGCGATGTTACAGGCGGCTAATGCAATGGGCAAGGGTAGGGGACGGTGCGGTGTCTTCTGGCGATGCTCAACGACATGGTTTTGATGCGTGGGGCGGTGCGGCTTGGTCTGGAACGGGCGATGCTCTGCGCGGCAGAGGCGGCGCCTTCGACGGCAGGCGGTGGCTGTGCGGCACAGGGCGGCAAACGGGGATGTCTGGCGGTCTCCTGGGTCGGTGGCGATCGTGTGTGCACGCGGTGAGGGCGGCGCGTGGTCTGTGGGCGTTGGTCGAGGGTGGTGCTCTGGCGCACGCTCGGCATGGTCTCTGGCGGTCTAGGCACGGTTCTTGCGCATGGTCCAGGGCTTGGCAATGCTCGCGGCTGGGACAGTGAGTGGCGGTGGACGGTGGGCTGCCTCCCAGGCATGCTGGCTAGGCTTGCTGCTGCTCCTAGCTTGCTATTGACTATGGGGTGGAAAGGGTGTGCTCGGTTGTTCACCATTGATGGCAATGGCAAGCTCACAGTGGTGCTAGTGCTTGGCTAATCTTCCTAGATGATCTACTGAGCTGGTTGTGAGCTAACTAGGAAACAAGTTAGGCCAATTTTACTGCACATTATAGTGTTTGATGTTTGTTTGATTTGTGTCTGCAACCTGTTTGATGAAATGGCCACATGAAATCAAGTTTTGAATTTTGAAAAGATTTTTGGTGGGTTTGCTAGATTGGTGCTGGTGAGTCTGCAGATGCTTGGGTTTTGAAAGTTGAGCTTGTTTGAGTGGTTTTTGAAAACGTGGGATCTTCCCATATGATAAAGATTCAATTTTGAATTGTCATTTAAACTATGCATTTGAAAGTTTCTGGATGATCACAAGGTGGGCCTTGATACTTTGTTATGAGTAAATTCAAGGGGTGCAAAGATCCAGAAAAGTTTCTGTTAGGTTCTGAAAATTTGAGACAACCAAAGTAGGCATGGGAGTTAAATTGGTCAAAGTGACCATTCATTTAATATATGTGTTTTGATTTACTTGTCTTTAGGGAAAGTGTGGGAAATGTTTTAGATGATGTTTATTTCACCTAAGAAACATTTTACAAGCAATGAAACAAACAAACAAGGTGGTTTTAAAAGAATTCAAAATCAATGCATACACATATGCATGCATTCATAATTTTATTTAGAAAAGTTTTTGTTAACCCTAATTTTGATGATTAGAGTTTGATGATCCAAGCTTAGTATTTTTGGGATGTTACACGAAGGCAAAGTGTTTGTTGCAAAGAACGGATCCTTTCTTGAGAAGGAGTTTCTCTCGAAAGAAGTGAGTGGGAGGAAGGTAGAGCTAGACGAGGTTGTTGAACCTTCTCTCGAGTTGGAGAGTAGCACAGCACCTGAAATTGTTCCAGTGCCGTCTACACCAACAAGAGAGGAAGCTACTGACGAGGATCATGAAACTTCGAACGATGCTACTACTGAACTTCGCAGGTCGACAAGGTCACGTGCCACTCCTGAATGGTACGGCAACCATATCCTAAATGTCTTGTTGTTAGACAACAGTGAACCTGCGAACTATGCGGAAGCAATGATGAGCCCAGACTCTGAGAAATGGCTAGAGGCCATGAAATCCGAATTGGGATCCATGAGCGAAAACCAAGTATGGACTTTGGTGGACCCTCCTAGCGACCGTAAGGCCGTTAAGTGCAAATGGATTTTCAAGAAGAAAACAGACGCGGATGGTAATGTTACTGTCTATAAAGCTCGGCTTGTCGCAAAAGGGTTTCAGAAAGTTCAAGGTGTTGACTACGATGAGACTTTCTCTCCCGTAGCGATGTTTAAGTCCATTCGGATTTTATTAGCAGTTACTGCATTTCATGATTATGAAATATGGCAGATGGATGTCAATACTGCGTTACTCAATGGCACAATTGATGAAGAGTTGTATATGATGCAGCCCGAAGGTTTTGTCGATCCTAAGGATGCTAATAAGGTGTGCAAACTTCAGCGTTCCATTTATGGACTGAAGCAAGCATCTCAGAGTTGGAACCTTCGTTTTGATCAAGTGATCAAGAGTTTTGGATTTGTTCCAAATTGCTACGAAGCTTGTATCTACAAGAAAGCGAGTGGGAGCTCGGTGGAATTTTTAGTACTATATGTGGATGACATATTGATTATTGGAAATGACATTGGTATGCTTAACGATGTGAAGAGTTATTTGAATAAATGTTTTTCAATGAAAGACCTAGGAGAAGCTGCTTATATATTAGGCATCAAAATCTATAGAGATAGACAAAGACGCCTAATAGGTTGAAGCCAAAGTACATACCTAGACAAAGTTCTGAAAAGGTTCGGAATGGATAAAGCAAAGAAAGGTTCATTGCCCATGTTGTCAGGTAAGATATTGAGCAAGGCTCAGTGTCCAGCTACGGTAAACGATAGAGATACTATGAGCAAAGTGTCGTATGCCTCGGCCATAGGTTCTATCATGTATGCCATGCTATGTACTAGACCGGATGTGTCCAATGCTCTTAGTTTGACGAGTAGATACCAAAGTGATCCAGGAGTGGAACACTGGACAGCCGTAAAGAACATCCTAAAGTATTTAGATAGGACTAAAGAAATGTTCTTGGTCTATGGAGGTGATGAGAAGCTCGTCGTAAAAGGTTACGTCGACGCTAGTTTCGACACCGACCCGGATGATTCTAAATCTCAGACAGGATACATTTATATTTTGAATGGTGGAGCTGTGAGCTGGAGAAGCTGCAAGTAAAGCGTGATCGCGGGATCTACAACAGAAGCGGAATACATGGCTGCTTCAGAAGCGTCAAGTGAAGGAGTTTGGATCAGGAACTTCATGTCACATCCCAAGATTTTTCAAATCTTGTTATGTGAAAAATATTGAATAAAATAAAACTTTGTTGATTTTTAGGGTGAGAAGAAACTTTTTGAATTCAATTGGAAACTTTCAAAACCTATTTGGATCAAATAAAATCCTAAAGGGATTTATAAAGACAAATAAACAATAAACTTAAAAATATTTAAAATTACTATTTTTGGATCTTTTAATAAAAAAAGATTTGGATTTCTAAAGAAAAGGTAGAAATTTAAATAAAGACTATTTTTATAAAGCCAAAGTAAACCTTGGCCAAGTTTTTGAAATAAAATATTTTGTTTTGATTAAAAGAGTTAAGATTTATTTAAATAAAATAATAAGGATTTATTAATATCCAATGTTATTAAAAATAAAGGTTTTACCATTTTATTTAAAACATCAAAACTTGTTAAATTATTTTAAACAAGTTTTCCAAGTATTTTGTATTTTCAAATAAAACCTACTGATTTTGGTTTTGATAATATTTAGATTTCAAATGGATATTTTATTAAATAAAAAAAATCCTATTTGAATTAATAACTAAGGACTATTTATTTAATTATTAAATAGATCCTAAAAATAATAAAAACATTATTTTGTTTTGGACTTTGGTTTGTGTTGTTAAACAGAACCAAACTCAAATACAAAGTGTGGTGGAAGATTGAATTTGTTTGTTGTTTGAATTGTTTGATTGAATTTCAAAACAGAAAATAAATTAGAAAAAGAAAAAGATTACAGAATAAAAAAAATGGAATCAGACTCGACCCACTAAACTGGCCCAACAGCCCAACAAGACAGCCCATCTGTTTACCCCACTCGCGAACCGTTTTCACTCAGAAGCAAACCCGCTAAGTCACTGACTAGCAGACCCCACACACTCTTCCTCTCTCTCACAGACATCGCGGCCCCACGTCGTCGGTCGTCGTCTTCACCCGCGGTGGCCACTCCCCACCTCGCTGCCGTTTTTGCCCGTTGATAGCTCCTTCAATCCCCGTTAACTGCCGCGTCAATTCGCCCAGCCATCACGCAAGATAAAAGCGCCTGCCTCCCCTCTTCCGTTTCCCCCAGACACCGCCTCCCCTCTGCCTCCAGGCTGCCCCAATTTCGAGCTCGAGCACCACTGCTCCGACGAGCTTCACCAGCCGATTCCGGCGCCGTCCGACCGCCCCTCGCCTCCCAAAGCACATGAGCCTGCTACCCCTCTTCTTGCGCATCTCCCAGCACCAACCCCACACCCGTGCGAGCACCGTAGCCTCGGCAACCTCAACATCAGAGCATCGCCGCCTCCTGCCTCGACTCCGGCGAGTTTCCCCGGTGAGTACAGACTGCCCCAGCACCTCCCAGTGATGCTCTCACATTCCCCATACTCGTACGCGTCTAACCACACCTTTTTTTTGCCTCAGCACGATCTGTAGCCTTGTCCCCGACGACGCCTGAGCAAGACCGACGCCGTCCTTGACTCCGGCGAGGAATTCCGACGGATCCTGAGCGCCCCTCGCCTCCTTGCAACCACGTTGAGCATCGCCATGATCCCCTGAGCACGGTGAGATGTTTCCCCCTCTTCCTTGCTTCCTGTATCGTCGGTAGGCTCACCGCCAGAGCGTGCGCCGCCGTCTGCCGCCGCGCAGCGCCGCCAGCCTTTGGCCAAGCATCTGTGACCGTTAGATGAAAATCTTGTGGCCACGTGGACTGGTTTGATTTAAAACAAAATTCTGAATCTGATTTAGATGCAATTTTGTAAACCTTGTAGCTTTTGATCCACACGTCCAAAATTTGCAAACTTTATATCAATGGAATCAGTGGAACAATCCCTAGCCAACCATGCAATTTGTTTAGTAAAAAACTTCTGGTAAATTGTTTGTTTTTGCAGAAACATTTGTATGCTTGTTTAGGTTATAAAAATTATTCCAAAAAGTTTTTAGGGTTGAAATCTTTGCAAATTGGGTTGTTGTGAACCTACTGACCCTAGGAAACAACTTATGGGATTAAAAATGTATTTTGTGAAGATTAGGATTGAATAATTGAATTAGCCCATTTCTAGCCAAATAAAAACATTGATTTTGTTATGGAAATGACTTTTGAGAAAAACCTTTGGAAATTGTGTTGATTCAAACCTACTGACCCTAAACACCAAGTTTGGAGATTTAACAACTTGTTTGGTGAACAACATGAAATGGTTGCTTAGCTAAAAACATTTTCCACCACATGAAATGATGATTTGATTTAAAAAGGGATTATAGACAAAACCCTTTTACAAATGGTTTTGCCACTTTAGAAAATGACCAATTTGAACCTTACCATGTTTAGAGTCTAGTAGAAACCACCTTTGCAAATAAAACTATCTTTTGCATGCTTGCATGCATGACTTTGTCTCTATTATTTTATGTGTGTTTGATTGTTTGAATATTGGTTGGAATGCTAGTTGAATTTGTGTTTGCTTGATTGATTTATAGTGAAGCTAGAAGAGTGTGATATTAGCAAGATCAAGAAGTGAACCAAACATCATCTACCAAAAAGGCAAGTGACACTATCATCCAAGTCCTATTATTTTCATTACACTTAGTGGATTTTGAAACATGCATGGAAAGGTTTACTATATTTTATGCTATGCTAAATCATAATAGGATACCCTTATATATTCCTTAGTGGAAACATTGTAGTTTTAGTATGCTTAGCCCTGCTATATATTGGGATGGGATACATGTTATGAATATATGAAGTATTTAAAAGATATATGTTTTATATAATAAAACAAGTACTCAATGAACCACCTGGGTGGACAAGGATACTCAAGTTTTGGACAAGGTGGCAACAAAAGGAACCATGTTTATATGGCAATCTCTTTTTGTTGTGCACTAGAAGAAAACCACCCAGGGACTTAGAGATTGAACATGTTTCTCGTACAGTGGCTTCCGTGTACAGCCACATGCTAAATGGGCTCTGGCTTAGTCAACTACATAGTGGAAGACCCATGCATTGGCATCTTCAGGTTAACTAGATTTGTGCTAGGGAACTTGAAACCCTACATTGGTGCCTGGATGACAAGCTAGCATTGTGTATTGGGAGGACTCCTATGGAAAGACTTTGTCACATTCTCAATCTGCCAGTACTCCATCTTGGTGAGTACTTATCCAGCGGCCACTGGTGGCATCAAGATGAGATTGTGTCATGTGGGTAAAGTGTACAACTTCTGCAGAAGATCAAATTCTAAGTACTTAGTCGTGTCCCCGGTTATGGACAATACTGAGCAACTAAGGCCTGAAGCTATGGAAGATCTCGACATTCCAATTTCTCAAAGTTAAAAACTTGAGGGTGACAACAAGGGATTTTGAAACACTTGGTGGATTCCAAGGGGTTCAGAAAGATTTGACAAAAGATCAAAACTATTTTGAAAAGATAGGATAAAACTATATTGCTTTCTGCAAATGAGCCTAAACCCCACTTAGCCAAATATGCATGTATTGATAGGATCCACTTATATTCTACATAGTAGTGAAACTTGCCAATACAATTCAAATGTATTGACCCTTGTGGCTGCAACTTGTTATGTTGCAGGTTTGTTTGATGTTGGTGAAGTTTATTGATTAGGATTACAAGTCTACAACCAACATGACTGCCTGTGGCACTTTGAAGATGAAGGACCCCATGCTTATAGATATTTTGCTGCAATGTAATGTAATAGCCAAATGAGCTATGTAAGATGTAATGAAATATTTTATTCCTGGTTATAAAGTTGTATTATGACCTTTGTTTCTTGATATTACATCTTAACTGTGGATGCTAGCTATTGATCCAGGGACTAGCATTATAAACACAGGGATCTCTACCTTATTAAAGGTTGGGAACCTTACACTTCATCACTGAGCTTGGTGTGGTTCCAAGTGCCTTGGACCCACTGGAGATATTGTGCGACAACACTAGCGCCATAGCACTGGCTAAGGAACCAAGATATCATCCAAAGACCAAGCACATCAACCGCCATTTTCATATAATGTGGCGCCCCGCAAAAACCACTACTAGAAAATCGCGTTGTTTTGTGCATTGCATCATCATGACCGCATGCTCATGTCATCATGCCACCTTGCATTTGAGCATCGTCATGTCATCTTGCATTTGTTTGCATAAAACTATTTTTCGAAAAATCTGTTTTTGTTTTCTAAACGCCCCGTCTTTATTCAAACACAAAACCTGGGTCTCCGGAATATTCTGTTTTGTCTACCCGCGGTTTGCAAAAGCCCCGTTTTAAATAAATAAAAACTTTAAATTGTTTTTAGGAGGCAGCCCGCCAGGCCCGAAAGCCCGGTCGGCCACCTCCAAACCCTAGTCTAAAAATATCTAGTTCTAATCCTACCTACACCTAATCCTACCCAGCCCCCTCCACATCACCCCGGCCAACCCCGTCCCGCCACCTCACCACTTCCCCAACTCCCTCCACTCCCATGCCGCCACATCAGCCACCTGGGCGCGCTCTCCACGCACGCCACCACCCACCCCCGCCTCGATCCCCTGGCCCACCCCGAACCCCACTCCCGCGACCCTCTCCTCGAGTCGTTCCCCTTCACCCTGGTCAATCGCCACGCCGCCTCCTTCCTCCCCTTCGGCAACCGCCGCCGTCGCCAGCCCCAACCCACTCGCCTCATTCTGCGTTCCCCAACTTCCATTGCTGCGCCGTCCCGGAGCCGCCATCCTGCGCCCCTCGTCAGCCTCCTGCCGAGCTCCACCGAGCCCGCTCCTCTGCGAGCCTCCATCGTCGGCAGCCTCCGCCGCCTCCCCGCTCGTCCGGGACCCATGCCGGCCTCTCTCGTTCCTCCGCATGGCCGTCCTCGAGGAGCTCTGCCCCGCCTCGGCTTCCCCGTCCACCTTCCTCTCCGCAAGCTTGTTGCGTCGCCTCTACAGCGGGTCTCTCCACCGCCAGCCCTGCTCGCCTCTGCTAGGCGTCGTCGCGGCCCTCGCGCCCTGCGTGTCGCCGAGCGCCGCCCTCCTCCGGCCCTCGCTGCATCTCCGCCCAGCAGGCCGCCGCCGGCCTTCCTCTTCGGCCACCCCATCTCCCTGAGCCGCGCCGCCCCCCCGTTGAGCAGAGCCGCCTGGCCCCTGTGCGGCCCGCGTAGCCGTCCTTCGGATCCACTTCGTTCGCCCACGCCAGTGCCTTCGTCCTCATCCCGTGACCATCCCCGCTGCCAGCACGCACGTCGACGCCGTCGCCTGGCCTTCGACCGCCGCTGCCGTCTCCGGGGATCCCCGTCCCCAACCTCCACCGGGGAGCTCGCCCTACCCGGCGCTCGTCCCTAGCTCGAGCTCGACCGCACGTCATCCCCAGCACGCGTCCTATGCTCCCGTCGCTCCTCCAGCTCGCTTGTGTCGCTCGGTACGACGTATTGTGCCCTCCGCATGTTTCTGCCCGTGACTTATGTGTTGTTGATGCGTATGAGGAGATGGAAAAGTTTAGTTATGGGGTTCTGTTGCTGTGGCAGAGGACAAGTAGTGAAACCGCAGGAGAAATGAAGAAGCGATGATGGTGTTGCTTGGCTACCGCCTCAGCCCGTGTTGGTGATGCTCGGATGATCCCTTGACTACTTCCAGTCCGACAATCGAAGGGGAACTCCAAGATCTCCGTCACAGAAACCCCGATGCCTTCGACATGGACTCGAAGATCTTCTATTCAGATCCGAAGCCCTGATCCCGAGAATCCGAAGACCGATCCCGCCGAGACCGATCCCCCGAACCCTCGGAACCCCAAGATCTTCGGACCAATGTGTGATGCCCTTTCCAAGTCCCGTATTTTTATAATATATAATATATACTTGTTGCATTAAATCATTCATGTCGCATACATATTTGTGTGGTTTGGGGGCCTTATGCCGATTCACCTAAATTATATATGGAGGCCATATGCGCGCGAATCTAGTCTAATATTGGCCCCATTTAAATTTGTGTAGCGAACCGGTGATATATTTTTGCCTTGATAAGAAAACATTTAAATTGCGGGGTACCTAAACAACCTAAACCTACTAAATAATTGTCGGGGCTCCGGTTCCGCTTAATATGGCCTAGTTGCATCGCACCTTTGCCATGTCATACATCATACATGCATCATGCCCGATCTTCTGCCGTAGTATTAAATAGGGCATCCGGTGTTTCTGCTAGTGCTCTGCTTCTTCACGGATTAGGCCGTTGAGTTGATGCGAGTGTCGACCCGATCTTCGGATGAATCTTCGGCAACGTTTTCAGGCGAGCATCTCCCCCTTTCTACCTATCTTACGTTTATAGTATTTATTCCCTCCTGTTGATCTATTGCTATCTGTGTTGCGATGCTCTAGTTTCCGTACCCGTATTATCCCTTGCAGCCTTATATTGCCTTGGACACATCCTATTACCTGTTGTTTGGTAGATAGTTGGACCTGCGCGTCGTAGTCGCTTGCTCAAGTGCTGTTGCGTGTCGTCAAGTACCACAGTTGTTGGAGTATTGCCGCATGTTTAATGTTGTAGGTGATCATGGCTTCAATTATTGTTTAATAACTAAAATTGAAAGTAGGTAAATGCAGAGGCACCGGTGGGTAATAGACAATATTTGGATTTTAACCGCTCACTGGTGTCCCGTAGGACCCCGAGTTCTTGACACCTGTTCCGAGATCGAGCGCGCTAACCACAGGTGGGGTGTATGGGCACCCCCATCGATTTAGTACCTGATTCCAAGTACTGTACTGGGGGCCACAAGTAGTTTGGGGCTTTATTACTATTCTGTACTTATGCCATGCTTTACTGCTTAATTTAAAATTGTGTGAGGAATGCACCTGTACTGTTTAGGGAAGCGGAGTGTTTTCGCGGTATCGACAAGCCCAGTCACACTTTCGGGTTCCCAGTCGTTTACAGCCATTGACGCAAACCCTGAGTCCGTCTCGGAGACCGGCCGACTTCGTTACGGGTAGCTTAGTGGGGTGGCCCCCATGTACTTGCTTTGGGTCTGGGAAACGTCATGACTTAGGCCCCGCCGACATACCGATGGGTGTATGTTAACTGATCTGGCAAAAAGGGTCGAAGTGCGTGTGGATACTTTGGTGCACCCCTGCAGGGTTAAATCTTTTCGAAAAGCCGTGTCCGCGGTTATGGACGACTTGGAGCACAGTTCTCGATCATAGACAACTATAACTAAAGTTTACTGTTATAATTTGACTGGTATCCGATATGACTAGTAATCAGCTCCACTACAACGGAATGGCTAAATAAAAGTACCAACAACTGCTGGGTTTGGGATATCTCATGCTAATTGTATTTGACTAGTAAGTGTTGCAACTACAACGGAATGGTTAACTAAAAGTGCCCACTGCTTATTATATCAGGATGACTATCTATACCTGACTAGTAATTGCTGCAACGATAACCGAATAAATAAAACTGCCAACGGTGTGAGTTCCTCGGTTGACTTCCTCGTTTGGTCTCGAGGGGGAAATACCAGGATGGGTATGTTTGGTGGTAACATCAGGTTGGTTTCGAATAGGTCTTTCTTATCTCTCTCTGATAGCCGACAGTTGTATCGAGTCTCTATAGGTTGTTTAGTGCATGCTGCCGCTGCCGCTTCAGTCCACCATACTTATGTAGGCGAGGACCGCCGAATTCTAGTCTCGCCGTGTACTGGCCTCAGTACTGAACGCTCTCTTTTTCCTTTGCCCTTTGTCGGCACCCCTTTTTGTTTAAGCAGGTTTTGAGATCGACGTCGTTAGCAGGGTTACCCTTCCGGCTTGGCCTGGGCAGGGTTATGGACGCCTTTGGTTATTCTTCAGGGCTCTTAGCTCAATTTGCATCTTGTTCGTACTCGGACGCTGTATCGTTTTCAAGGTGATTTGGATCTTTGTACTGTATATCTGTATTCTTGACTCATTGAGTCGCCGTTGTATATATCTGTTTTGTGGGTTCCATCGAGGACTATTGTGTAATGATATTACTTCGTTTTCCACCCGCACGCAAGTGCCTGGTGGGCACCTTTGAATCGTTTCTATGCGGGTTTGGAGGGAAGCGCTGAAACTTGCATAGGGCCGATTCTGAGGGTGTTACAGAGTGGTATCAGAGCTCAGCAGTTGCGATACCCCACAAGTCCAGCCTGTAGGATAACCTAGCTAACGGCTGAAGTAGAGTGTGAAAACTATTTTTGCAAAATCGGTTGGATAGTTCTGATTAGGTCTGATTTTACTCCTTACCCCTCTGCTGCTCTCATCTCACCTCTGCGTGTTTTGAATCCACTCTCTTACCTTTCTTCAAGTCCAGGATTTCTCGTGGTTGGGTTCCATCGTACCTTCAGGGTTTCGCTTCCTCCTTTGGTAACGGTGTTGCTACATCTGGTCTTCATGCTATCCGAGGAACCCTTCGTCTGTTGGATTTCTCTCTGTTCCTTGTTGTGCCTTCCGGTGTTTTCCGACACGACGACATTCTCTACGCCAGGTCCAATGCAGAGCCTGCATCACTCCTTTGTTTCTGAACCTCGATTGTCGAGATCTTCAGTCTGATTCCGAGAATGGTTGCACGCTTTTCTACTGATTGTGCAGAGTAATAGTTTGGGTGCGTGATGGATTGGCCCCTATGCCGACTACTCACTCTATTCGCTTGTGTACATTGAAGTGGATGAGAATGCATCGGTTCCCTCTTTCCATCGAAGCTAGAGGTGGCTTTATTTGTTGATACCTCTACCTTCGACCTTTTGTTCCCGGAGTGTTCTCTCGATGATCACGGACAACGACCTCTTGTTAGTGGTGTCGCGGGGATCTACACGATGCGAGAAGATTCAGATCGCCGCCCTTCTTCCCGGTACCATGAGGCGGATCTCGAGGGCGAGATCCATTGTTAGTGGTGTCGAATTGTGGCGCCCCGCAAAAACCACTACTAGAAAATCGCGTTGTTTTGTGCATTGCATCATCATGACCGCATGCTCATGTCATCATGCCACCTTGCATTTGAGCATCATCATGTCATCTTGCATTTGTTTGCATAAAACTATTTTTCGAAAAATCTGTTTTTGTTTTCTAAACGCCCCGTCTTTATTCAAACACAAAACCTGGGTCTCCGGAATATTCTGTTTTGTCTACCCGCGGTTTGCAAAAGCCCCGTTTTAAATAAATAAAAACTTTAAATTGTTTTTAGGAGGCAGCCCGCCAGGCCCGAAAGCCCGGCCGGCCACCTCCAAACCCTAGTCTAAAAATATCTAGTCCTAATCCTACCTACACCTAATCCTACCCAGCCCCCTCCACATCATCCCGGCCAACCCCGTCCCGCCACCTCACCACTTCCCCAACTCCCTCCACTCCCATGCCGCCACATCAGCCACCTGGGCGCGCTCTCCACGCACGCCACCACCCACCCCCGCCTCGATCCCCTGGCCCACCCCGAACCCCACTCCCGCGACCCTCTCCTCGAGTCGTTCCCCTTCACCCTGGTCAATCGCCATGCCGCCTCCTTCCTCCCCTTCGGCAACCGCCGCCGTCGCCAGCCCCAACCCACTCGCCTCATTCTGCGTTCCCCAACTTCCATTGCTGCGCCGTCCCGGAGCCACCATCCTGCGCCCCTCGTCAGCCTCCTGCCGAGCTCCACCGAGCCCGCTCCTCTGCGAGCCTCCATCGTCGGCAGCCTCCGCCGCCTCCCCGCTCGTCCGGGACCCACGCCGGCCTCTCTCGTTCCTCCGCATGGCCGTCCTCGAGGAGCTCCGCCCCGCCTCGGCTTCCCCGTCCACCTTCCTCTCCGCAAGCTTGTTGCGTCGCCTCTACAGCGGGTCTCTCCACCGCCAGCCCTGCTCGCCTCTGCTAGGCGTCGCCGCGGCCCTCGCGCCCTGCGTGTCGCCGAGCGCCGCCCTCCTCCGGCCCTCGCTGCATCTCCGCCCAGCAGGCCGCCGCCGGCCTTCCTCTTCGGCCACCCCATCTCCCTGAGCCGCGCCGCCCCCCGTTGAGCAGAGCCGCCTGGCCCCCGTGCGGCCCGCGTAGCCGTCCGTCGGCTCCACTTTGTTCGCCCACGCCAGTGCCTTCGTCCTCATCCCGTGACCATCCCCGCTGCCAGCACGCGCGTCGACGCCGTCGCCTGGCCTTCGACCGCCGCTGCCGTCTCCGGGGATCCCCGTCCCCAACCTCCACCGGGGAGCTCGCCCTACCCGGCGCTCGTCCCTAGCTCGAGCTCGACCGCACGTCGTCCCCAGCACGCGTCCTATGCTCCCATCGCTCCTCCAGCTCGCTTGTGTCGCTCGGTACGACGTATTGTGCCCTCCGTATGTTTCTGCCCGTGACTTATGTGTTGTTGCTGCGTATGAGGAGATGGAAAAGTTTAGTTATGGGGTTCTGTTGCTGTGGCAGAGGACAAGTAGTGAAACCGCAGGAGAAATGACGAAGAGATGATGGTGTTGCTTGGCTACCGCCTCAGCCCGTGTTGGTGATGCTCGGATGATCCCTTGACTACTTCCAGTCCGACAATCAAAGGGGAACTCCAAGATCTCCGTCACAGAAACCCCGATGCCTTTGACATGGACTCGAAGATCTTCTATTCAGATCCGAAGCCCTGATCCCGAGAATCCGAAGACCGATCCCGCCGAGACCGATCCCCCGAACCCTCGGAACCCCAAGATCTTCGGACCAATGTGTGATGCCCTTTCCAAGTCCCGTATTTTTATAATATATAATATATACTTGTTGCATTAAATCATTCATGTCGCATACATATTTGTGTGGTTTGGGGGCCTTATGCCGATTCACCTAAATTATATATGGAGGCCATATGCGGGCGAATCTAGTCTAATATTGGCCCCATTTAAATTTGTGTAGCGAATCGGTGATATATTTTTGCCTTGATAAGACAACATTTAAATTGCGGGGTACCTAAACAACCTAAACCTACTAAATAATTGTCGGGGCTCCGGTTCCGCTTAATATGGCCTAGTTGCATCGCACCTTTGCCATGTCATACATCATACATGCATCATGCCCGATCTTCTGCCGTAGTATTAAATAGTGCATCCGGTGTTTCTGCTAGTGCTCTGCTTCTTCACGGATTAGGCCGTTGAGTTGATGCGAGTGTCGACCCGATCTTCGGATGAATCTTCGGCAACGTTTTCAGGCGAGCATCTCCCCCTTTCTACCTATCTTACGTTTATAGTATTTATTCCCTCCTGTTGATCTATTGCTATCTGTGTTGCGATGCTCTAGTTTCCGTACCCGTGTTATCCATTGCAGCCTTATATTGCCTTGGACACATCCTATTACCTGTTGTTTGGTAGATAGTTGGACCTGCGCGTCGTAGTCGCTTGCTCAAGTGCTGTTGCGTGTCGTCAAGTACCACAGTTGTTGGAGTATTGCCGCATGTTTAATGTTGTAGGTGATCATGGCTTCAATTATTGTTTAATAACTAAAATTGAAAGTAGGTAAATGCAGAGACACCGGTGGGTAATAGACAATATTTGGATTTTAACCGCTCACTGGTGTCCCGTAGGACCCCGAGTTCTTGACACCTGTTCCGAGATCGAGCGCGCTAACCACAGGTGGGGTGTATGGGCACCCCCATCGATTTAGTACCTGATTCCAAGTACTGTACTGGGGGCCACAAGTAGTTTGGGGCTTTATTACTATTCTGTACTTATGCCATGCTTTACTGCTTAATTTAAAATTGTGCGAGGAATGCACCTGTACTGTTTAGGGAAGCGGAGTGTTTTCGCGGTATCGACAAGCCCAATCACACTTTCGGGTTCCCAGTCGTTTACAGCCATTGACGCAAACCCTGAGTCCGTCTCGGAGACCGGCCGACTTCGTTGCGGGTAGCTTAGTGGGGTGGCCCCCATGTACTTGCTTTGGGTCTGGGAAACGTCATGACTTAGGCCCCGCCGATATACCGATGGGTGTATGTTAACTGATCTGGCAAAAAGGGTCGAAGTGCGTGTGGATACTTTGGTGCACCCCTACAGGGTTAAATCTTTTCGAAAAGCCGTGTCCGCGGTTATGGACGACTTGGAGCACAGTTCTCGATCATAGACAACTATAACTAAAGTTCACTGTTATAATTTGACTGGTATCCGATATGACTAGTAATCAGCTCCACTACAACGGAATGGCTAAATAAAAGTACCAACAACTGCTGGGTTTGGGATATCTCATGCTAATTGTATTTGACTAGTAAGTGTTGCAACTACAACGGAATGGTTAACTAAGAGTGCCCACTGCTTATTATATCAGGATGACTATCTATACCTGACTAGTAATTGCTGCAACGATAACCGAATAAATAAAACTGCCAACGGTGTGAGTTCCTCGGTTGACTTCCTCGTTTGGTCTCGAGGGGGAAATACCAGGATGGGTATGTTTGGTGGTAGCATCAGGTTGGTTTCGAATAGGTCTTTCTTATCTCTCTCTGATAGCCGACAGTTGTATCGAGTCTCTATAGGTTGTTTAGTGCATGTTGCCGCTGCCGCTTCAGTCCACCATACCTATGTAGGCGAGGACCGCTGAATTCTAGTCTCGCCGTGTACTGGCCTCAGTACTGACCGCTCTCTTTTTCCTTTGCCCTTTGTCGGCACCCCTTTTTGTTTAAGCAGGTTTTGAGATCGACGTCGTTAGCAGGGTTACCCTTCCGGCTTGGCCTGGGCAGGGTTATGGACGCCTTTGGTTATTCTGCAGGGCTCTTAGCTCAATTTGCATCTTGTCCGTACTCGGACGCTGTATCGTTTTCAAGGTGATTTGGATCTTTGTACTGTATATCTGCATTCTTGACTCATTGAGTCGCCGTTGTATATATCTTTTTTGTGGGTTCCATCGAGGACTATTGTGTAATGATATTACTTCGTTTTCCACCCGCACGCAAGTGCCTAGTGGGCACCTTTGAATCGTTTCTATGCGGGTTTGGCGGGAAGCGTTGAAACTTGCATAGGGCCGATTCTGAGGGTGTTACATATAATTTGATATTATATAGCAGATGGAGATCTGAAGATTAGCTAAATACATACGGATCTGAATGTCGCAGATCCGTTGACTAAACCTCTTCCACGAGCAAAACATGATCAGCACCTTAATGCCATGGGTGTTAGATTGTTGCCTGATGTAAACTAGATTATTGACTAGTGCAAGTGGGAGACTGTTGGAATTATGCTCTAGAGGCAGTAATAAAGATGTTATTATTATAATTCTTGTTCATGATTAAGTTTATATTCCATGCTAGAATTTTATTAAGCGGAAACTTTGATACTTGTGTGGTTTATGAACAACACTGTGTCCCTAGTACGCCTCTATGTACTAGCTCATTGATTAATGATGGTTAAGGTTTCCTAACCATAGACATGAGTTGTCGATTAATGATGAGATCATGTCATTAGGAGAATGATATGATGGATAGACCCAAATTAAGCAGAGCAATTAGATCGTGTCATCGTGTTCATCTTTGTGAAGCTTTTTCCTATGTCAAGTATTGTATTCCTTAGACCAAGAGATAATACAACTCCCTGGTATCGGAAGAAAGCTTTGAGGTCATCAAACGTCATCCTATGTGAGGGTGATCATAAAGGTTTCTCTCAGGTGATCGGAAAGTACTTGTTGGGTTGTATGTATCGAGATGTAATTTGTCCCTCCCGAGTCGGAGAGATATACTTCGGGCCCACTCGGTAATCGATATCAACACCGCTTGCAAGCACATGGTTAAGGAGTTAATCACAAAGTGATATCGGATTAAGGAACGAGTAAATACTTGCTGTGAACGAGATTGAACTAGGTATGTCGATACCAACGATCGAATCTCGGGCAAGTAAAATATCGCGTGACGAAGGGAATACATATATGGGATTAATTGAATCCTGGCATCGTGGTTCATCCGATATGATCATCGATGAATATGTGGAAGTCAATATGGATTTCCAGATCCCGCTGTTGATTATTGATAAAAGATCATGTCTGCATATTCTCGAACCCGTAGGGTCACACACTTAACGTGCATCGACGCTAGGATAGAATGGATAATTGGTTTATGAGTTTTTGTTCAGAGTCTTGGAAGAGATCCAGGACATCACGAGAGGTTCCAGAATGGTCCGGAGAATAAGATTCATATAAAGGAAAGCAGTTTTGGATTTCGGGATCGTTTCGGAGTTTATCGGTATTCTATCGGAAGGTTCTAGAAGGTTCCGGAATGGGACGTGGGTCCACTTGTCGGGGGTCTGCGTGGTCCTAAGGGGAAGTGCCTTGGCCACTTTGGGCCAGGGGCACAAGGCCCCCAAGGCCTAGTCAGCCAGCCCTAGGGGAGCCTTCTAGAAGGAAGGGGGAAGACTTGCCCCCCACTCCACCCTAGGGGCCCCCGCCCTAGGGCTTGGAGGAGGGGCCAAGGGGGGCGGCCATACCCCTATATAAGGAGGGCAGGGGCGCACCCTCCCCCCTCCCACTCTCCAACCCTAGCCGCCGTCCTGCTGTCCCTCCACCTCTCTCTCTCCCGACTGCGCGTAGGCGAAGCCCTGCCGCAGAAACTCTCCACCATAAGCACCACGCCGTCGTGCTGCAGATCCAATCTATCTCTCCACCATACTTGTTGGACCAAGGAAGGAGGAGACGTCGCTGCACCGTACGTGTGCATCTCTCGGAGGCGCCGCCACTTGCGGCGTAGGATCGGATCGGATCGCAAGGAGGAGACGGCTAGTACGACTACATCAACCATGTTCTGTTGAACGTTTCTGCTGTGCGATTTCTTCAAGGGTATGAAGATCTCATCTATCTCTCTCGTTGATTGCATCTCCTAGATTAGATCTTGGCTTTCTTGTTCGCATCCGTAAGAAATTTTTTGATTTACTATGCTGCGAATCCAACCCTTCACAAAACCCTAGGGCGGCCGGGAATGGCGCGTGGAGCTCACCTGAGGGCTCGAGAGGCCACGAGGATGCGCCGAGGTGATGCAGTTGATGACGACGACTCCAACGAGGGGTGGTAAAGGGGTTTTCAATGTCGGGAGGTGCCTCATGCGATGGCGACCAAAACTAGCTCGTCAGAGCTCGACGATGATGACTGCTAGGGGCGTTCCTGAGCAAGAAGAGAGAGACATGGTTAGATGCAGAAGGTGGAGGCAAGGTCGGGGGAGTGACACGCAGCGAGACAGGAGTATAAGGGAGAGCACCAAGCTTAGATCAAGGCAATGGTTGAGCGGTCTTTCTTCCCTTCTACTCGCTTGTACAGAGCAGGGGAGAGGTAGTGGATCTCGAGGAGAACAAATGGGGGTGACAGGGGCAAATGAGAGGAGTGTGGAAGCAGGGGCTGGATGTGGATCTTAAAACCGAGAGGGTTGGGTCCATGGGGGACTTAGTCCATTTAGATCATGGGGGAGGGGTGTGCTCGAGGATAGGGCAGGAGGGGCAGTTCTAGGAGGTAGGGTGGGATCCTAGTTGATGTAGAGGGGCAGGGAGGGATGGTGGAGTTAATGTGCTTATTTATTACAAGGTTTTTGTTAAATGGGCATGTATCTCTCTGTCCAATCATGTGAGGACAAGGAGAAGGGTTTGCTACAGTGTACATTAGCTTAGTGTAACACCCTCAGAATCGGACCTATGCAAGTTTTAGCGAAACCCGCCAAACCCGCATAGAAACGATTCAAAGGTGCCCACCAGGCACTTTCGTGCGGGTGGAAAACGAAGTAATAACATTACACAACAGTCCTCGATGGGACCCACAGAACAGATATATATATATAACAGCGACTCCATGAGTCAAGAATACAGATATAATATACAAAGATCCAAATCACCTTGAAATGCTAGAACGTCCGACTACGGACAAGATGCAAATGGGGCTAAGAGCCCTGAAGAATAACCAATGGCGTCCATAACCCTGCCTAGGCCAAGCCGGAAGGGTAACCCTGCTAACGACGTCGACCTCAAAACCTGCTTAAACAAAAAGGGGTGCCGACAAAGGGCAAAGGAAAAAGAGGAGCGTCAGTACTGAGGCCAGTACACGGCGAGACTAGAATTCGGCGGTCCTCGCCTACATAGGTATGGTGGACTGAGCGGCAGCGGCAGCATGCACTAACAACCTATAGAGACTCGATACAACTAGCGGTTATCAGAGAGGGGTAAGAAAGACCTAATCGGAACCAACCTGATACTACCACCAAACAAACCCATCCTGGTGTTTCCCCCTCGAGACCAAACGAGGAAGTCAACCGAGGAACTCACACGGTTGGCAGTTTTATTTATTCAGTTATCGTTGCAGCAATTACTAGTCAGGTATAGATAATCATCCTGATAAAAATAAGCAGTGGGCACTTTTAGTTAATCCTTCCGTTGTAGTTGCAACAATTACTAATCAGATACAGATAGCATGAGATAAACCCAAAACCCAACGATTGTTGATACTTTTATTCAGCCATTCCGTTGTAGTTGCAATACTTACTAGTCAGGTACAATGGTCGCAAGCGACACTCCAAACAAGCAATTGTGGGCAGTATTAATTAGCCATTCCATTGTAGTTGAAGCTGATTACTAGTCATTATAAAGTCAAGTTTATAGCAATAAACTTTAGTTATGCTTGTCTATGGTCGAGATACTGTGCTCCAAGTCGTCCATAACCGCGGACACGGCTTTCAGAAAGTTTTACCCGGCCGGGGTGCACCAATAGCAACACACACTCGATCAACCTCGGAAAAACCAAAACAAAACCCAACGAGGCCTTCACGACAAAGCAATCACAAGATTCAGAAATATTTCAGGGGGCCACCCCTTAAAGTAGACCCGCAACGAAGTTAGCTGACTTCGAGACGGCCTCAAGGTTTGTGGGGCCGGCTGTAAACGACTGGGAACCCGAAAGTGTGGCTGGGCTTGTCGATACCGCGAAAACGGGTCACAATTCCTAAACAGTGCAGTGTGCTCCTCGCACAATCGTAAATAAAGCAGTAGCATGGCATAAGTACAGGATCGTAAATAAAACCTCAAACTAGTTTGTGGCCCCAAGAAATAAGACTGAATCAAGCTCTGGCTAAGGGGGGTCCCATATACCTCCCGGATGTGGATAGCGCGATAAATCAAGGAACAGGTATCAAGTACTCGGGGTCCTACGGGACACAAGTGGGCGTTCGGAAACCAAATATTATCTATCACCCACCGATGCCTCTGCTTATTCCAATTTTAGTTGTTATACAGGAATTAAAGTGAACGATAAGTAAAACCATGATCATATCCAATATCAACATGCGGCAATACATCAACAACTGTGGCACTTGACGACACGCAACAGCACTTGAGCAAGCGACTACGACGCGCAAGTCCAACTATCTACCAAACAACAGGTAATAGGATGTGTCCAAGGCAATATAGGGCTGCACGGTATATCACAGGTACGGAAACGAAAGCATCGCAACACAGATAGCAATAGATCAACAGGAGGGAATAAATACTATAAAAGTAAGATAGGTAGAAAGGGGGAGATGCTCGCCTGAAAACATTGTCGAAGGTTCAACCGAAGGTCGGGGCGAAGCTCACATCAACTCAACGGCCTTATCCGCGAAGAGGCAAAACGCTAGAACAAACATCGGATGCAATATTTAATACAACGGCAGAAGATCGGCATGATGCATGTATGATGTATGACATGGCAAAGGTGCGATGCAATTAGGCCAGATTAAGCGGAACCGGGGTCCCGATAATTAATAAGGTGGTTCAGGTTGTTTAGCTACCCGCAAATTAAATATTGTCTTAACATGGCAAGATAAGATACCGGTTCGCTACACAGGTTTAAATGAGGCCGATATGAGACTAGATTTGCCCGCATATGGGCCCCATATTTAATTAGGTTAATCGGCCTAAGGCCCCCAATCCACACAATTATGCATGCATGAATGACAATTTAATTTGCAACAGTTGTCTTATATTATAAAATAGGGTTTCGGGAAGGGGTTCACACATTTAGGGTCGCGACGGTCTCGGGGTTCCGGGGTTCGGGGTCCAGGGTTCGACGGAAACGTTCTCGGACTCCGGGATCGTTCTCGGATAACAGAGGTAGGTCTTGGCGCATTCGCGATGGTCGGGCCATGTCGACGATCATGGCGTTCGGAATGAAGTACTTGTCGCATCGTGTCTCGGTGTCCTCGGGTCCGATTCTAGATCTCGGCGTCCTCGAGGGGGGGTACTTGTCGTGTCCGGGAAGAAGGACTTCGCGTCCGGTGGCAATCTTGTCGTCCCGTGTAGACGTCCTCGGTGTCGGGGAAGATCTTGAGGTTCTAACTTGGGCGTCGTGGACGGACTTGGTTCGTCGTCGGGTCTCGTCGGGGTCGGACTTCGGGGATTTTTTGGTAGATGGTTCCATGTAGACGGTCATGGCGAGCTTGGCGCGACACCGGGTTCGGGGTCTATCTTCGGCTCCGGGGAACGGCTTGCGGTCCGCGCAGATCTTGGGGTTCGGCCTCCCAAACGCCGGGGTCGGCTTTGGGGTTTCGGAGTTGGGGCCTACAGCGGGCGGCTCGGCCGGAGGTAGGCGTCGGGAGGGGCTCCGGTGGCGGGGCGCGGGGCCGGCGGCACGCAGAGGGGGAAGCGGGCCGGAGAGGTTGGCGGCGGCGGGCGCGCTCGGGAAGACGCGAGGAGGAGGAGCCCGCGCGACGCGGCGGGGAGGAACGCGGAGGGCGGCGAGCGTCGGAGGCGGGGTCGGTGCGGTGGTGGCCGGAGGACGACGCGCCAGGCGAGGCGGCGGCCGCACGGCGGCGAGAGGAGGGTGGCGGCGCGCGGCGACTCCGGCGAGGCCCTGCCAGGGAAGGAGGAGCGCGTCGGGCGGGAAGCCGTGCGGGGCGCGGGGAGGAAGACGCTCAGAGAGAGAGAGGGAGGGAGCGCGCGGGGGTCGGGGCGATGGGGAAGAAGACGCGTCGGTGGGGGGACAGGGCCAGCGGGTGGGACCGCGCGTGGGCCAGCAGGGAGGTGGGGATCCGTGCGGGCGTGTGTGCTGTGTGAGTGCGTGCGTGCGTGTGTGTTGGTGGGGGAGAGAGGGAGGGTGAGAGGCAGGTGGTGAGGTGGAGGGCTATGAGTGGTTGGGGAAAGGGAGAGGGGTGAGGTGGCAGCAGTCCATTGGGTGGGGTGATGTGGAGGCTGGGTTGGGGTAGATAGGTTGGTAGAAAAAGGGGATGGGGTGGACCGATTATTATTCCTGGGGGTGGTCGTTCGGGTCGAGTTGGCCCGTTCGACTGCCCCCACTAAAATAATATAATAATTTTATTTGTTTTAAACAAGACTTATGCAGACTAATAGCAGGCAAAACAAAATATCCGGAGACCCGGGGTTTTGCGTTTGAACAAAGTCGGGGCGTTTAGAAAACAAAACGGGCTTTGCGAAAATAGTTTTATGCAAACAATGCATGATGATGACGATGCAATGCACAAATTCAACGCGATTTTCTAGTAGTGGTTTTGCGGGATGCCACACTTAGCTACAGTGCACTTCGACCATAGGGAGGGGTGGTGAGTGCTGGAGTGATTAGTGACCATAGGGTGTGATGGTTTGGTGAATTTTGGTAAGTATTGAAATAATGTGCATTATTGTTCCTATTTGAGTTATTTCCCAAACCACAAGATCATATGATGGGGTAAGGGTGAGGGCAGATCAAACATGAGAGAGGGGTAGGGAAATTCACTTGTTGTATTTTGAAACTAGTTTATTTTGAGAAAGTTGGGTTTAGGTGATTTGAAAGATCTAGAGTTTGAATATTTTCATACCACCTTTGGCAAGCTCTAGAGTATGATCTAGGGATACATTTGGTTTGAGGGGCATATGTTTAGAGAGACCAAGTGATATATATCAACATGGTTCAGAAGATTGAGTTTGAGCATGGTTGATATTTTCTAGAAATGAAGCCAAAGTTGGTTGAAAATAATGGTGTCAGAACAGAATATCATTTAGCCACAGCAATAGGGTTGGTGTGAGTAGCACAAGGATCCCATGGAAACACGTGAAACATGGGTGGATAGACCATGTTTAGTATATCACTAGCATGAGGATGGGTGCTTCTTTCAAAGTAGGCATGTTGATAATATTGGCAGAATCGGATTATTTTCTTGCCTATTAAACCATCAAGGATGAGTGGGTCCAAGAGGGGTTTATCCAAGGATAAGTGTGGTATTTTAAATTACTTATGATGATTTATAATATGGTTCAAGTGCATTTCCAAAAAATCACATGGGTTAATATAGGTGGAGTCTCAAAAATGGAATCCATATAAGGGTTCCAGACTTGGTCAAATTTGGCAGTTTTGGGTTTTTTGACTAGGACACAAGTGGTGATGTTTTTGAGGGGATGCAGGATTCCAAACTCATCATAAATTCGATGATGTTGAAGGGTAGGTTACATAGAAGAGATCAATGGCTTGAGTTGGTCTCTACTACCTTGGGAGCTAGAAAAAGATGGTGACTCGGAATTGAATCTAATAGAGGAAACGAATGATCAAAATAGTGACTAGTGATCAGGATAAGCTTGGGAATCTAGGTGGATGGGTTCCTAGATCAAGTGTTGGGGATGTTAGGACACATCCCAAGGATGGGTAATATAAGCTCATTTCCTAGGGATGGGATGGAAAGGTGGTAAAATAGGGTTTTATCAAGAGTAGAGATAACCATGAGGGGAGGTAGTCCTTAGATTAGGATTTGGTGATCTTCTCTTCAAGACTAGAGGTTGCCTTGTTGATTTGGTTTATTTCTTGGGAGATGAGTTCTTGAGTTATCTCAACTAATCTAACCAGCAGATCAAGGCAATTCATCTAAGCAGATCAAGACAACTCATCTTGTCTCTATCTTCAAGCTATTACTATGGATACCATCAAGCATGGCTTAAGGTATAGAGAGGTGTTTTGAAAGATTTGAGTTTTGAAGAAGATGGGAGTCTCTTTGTAATTCTACCAAGAGTGGAGGTCAAAAGTTTTATAAAAGCTTTTGGGCAAGAGGTAAGGTTTAGTTGAAGGTTGTCTTAAAAACATAAGGATATGGTATCATATAGATCTCCATAATTTTTATAATAGATGAACTAAAATATTGATGGTTGCTAAAACATCTTGGCTTAGGTTTTTGAAATGTCGGAACATTTAAGAATATGTAAAATAAGCCAAGACACTTTTTTTTTGCCAAATAGCTTTTGTTAACTGGGGGAAGGTAAAAGAGTATCACATATACTACACATTTAGTTGCACAAGTTTAAAACAAGCAAACAATCACTGCATCATTAAACAAGATTTTCTTTCCCAGATGTTTGCACTCTGGACAACTTAACAATGTTGTTGAATTTAGGATGTTACACGCGTTGCTAGCGATAGCGCACGCCGTAGTCGACCCACCAAATATTCGACTCCGGATAACGCAAAACGCCGCGCCACGCGTGTCCGGATACAACGCCTGCTAGAGCGGTGCTCGAGCGCTATATCGGCCTTTTTTTTAGTGCATCGCTAGTTTAGCATCTCCAGGAGACGCTCCTCCTAGGTAGGTATATGCTTGTTCACTTAATGAACCTCCTACTCAATGAAGAGTGTTCGGAACTTCAGATCCCCAAATACGCATATATCTGCCTAAAATTCACTTTCAGAGCCTAGATCGTTGCCTTGTAAACTTGTTCGTACTAGATTAGATCACGTCATGTTCCAGTTTTGCTGCGGTACAAGAAAGGTATCTACAGCACTTGAAAATGACTTTCTGCAGCACCAAACAAGTCAGATAGACGCAACGCGGACCAAGGTCCTTCAGTCAGAACTTTATGCTGAAAAACTCCGATGATTCTCGTTTCCTCCAAACCTCTGAGTCGACACATTGTCAACGACACAGTGCCCCATCCAAGCTCATCGATCTTCTGCACAAAAGACCACCCATCAGACTACTTGGTCTGAAGGTTTAGGAGCCATCAAGCATCCAATTTACAATGCCACCACCATGCTGCCACCTCTGTATCATAGTATATAATTTCGTGGCAGCTGTCTCTGCTTTCCACCTAGCGAGGAGGTGTTGACATTTTTGTAATAATCAACACCACGGCACGATAACCCAGTTCCAACTTCCAACCTTCCATTAGAAAAGAAGAAACCACCATACTACTGCCATAGCCATATCTTACACAGGTGCAGCCCACAAACGTTTCAGTGAGACAAAAGCTAATTACAAGAGGACACCGGCATCATCGCCGAACCTCACACCAAAACGCTACCAGGCCACAATCAGCATGAAACTACATAGTATATCCATCTAAAGCCACAGGCTTACATCTCACAAGCTGGAATTGCACTTCAAACTTCTCTTCTACTCACCGTACCCTCGAATTCTCTCTTGACGGCCTCGTCGCCTCCTCTGCTTCTCTCAGTATCTCCTGGAAAGCTTGCAGGGAACTGGCAGCGAAGTTCTCCAGAGCCTGAAAGACCAGCCTCAGATTCATGTGCACGCTGCTTGCTTCGATGCGGTGCGCCTCGTACGTTTGTACCGTCGGACACCGTTGGAAACTCGGCCGGCCCGGCACCAATGCCAGCTTCCTGTTTAGTTCATCGGCCTCCTTGTTGATCTCTACCGCCTTCCTTTCCAACATCCTGACCCACTTCTCCCTCTCTCGAACCGCGACCATTCTTTCGCCTTGCTCAAGGTTTTGCTGCTCCCACAGATGGCGCACGCTGGACACGAGAGCTTGCATCGCGTTCACCACGTCCTTCTCTGAGATCTTGTCCATTGCTTGAGACCATTTGTTGCAGATGACGAAGATCAATGGAGCCCCTATTCTCCTGGGCGAGTATGTAGGCGCAACCGAAGGCTCGTAGCTGAGGCAGAGTGCCAGCCATCCGTTCAGTGCCTTTACGAAGTTCCTGTGCGCGCTCACCCAAGAGGAAAAATTGATGATCCATTTGATCAGCTCTAGTTCTAGCTCCATCGCCAAATCACGGCTGTTTCCACCCGATATTGCTGAGGACATGTTTTTGGCTTCTGACATCACTTGAAACTGAATCTGGTACGAGTGTAGCTTGTCTTGCCACATTTTTGCAAACCTGAAAAAATGTGTGATTACTTTTTTAGGAATAGCTAGCACTTACTGAGAAATAGATATAATTCAATAAAGTACTATATTAGAAGTGCAATCAGGAACTTTTATCTTCGGCAAATACCATATTACCATGATGCAACACTGATTGTGCAAGAGTCAGACAAACTCTTTGATAGATCCTAGATGTAAATGCACCATAACCCGCTTCTCCCCAAAACGCTGAATTCAAATGTATGCACCATTCACATCGCAATGCATAACATGAAAGTAACAGTTGAGATTTTTCTTATGACTGTGATTAACAGATAAGAACATGTTTGCTAGCGAAAAACTAGAAAGCACAATGAAAACTTAGAGCAATCATCTTCCAGTTAAAAAGGAGACATACCCTTGGATCAAGGTATTAACTTGTGGCCCTAGTTCCTCGTCTCTTACTTTGTTAATCTTTTTTGAAACCTTGGCAATGACACGCACAGCAATTCTTATCTTTGTGGACAGCTTCCTGAGCAAATTTCGAGTTGCGTCAATCTTATGAGCTTCAGCACCCCTTTGATCTAAAAGCTTCAGTCGCTTAGAGTTCTTGGCGAGAAGTAAGCGCATTTTCTCCTCAGACTACAAGAGAAATGCCACACAAAAGAGAGAATACTGTGTAAGCAGGATACTTTGGTGAGTAAATGTATAGACATAATCTACTGAACTACTAATTAGAAGCATATGGGCCATTATTACCCTACTGAATGGTACAAAAGTAGTTCCAATAAAGTGGCAGATCCAATCCACAAAAAGGTGATTGCATACTATGCCACGAATGACCTTGATAATGAAGTTGTAAAGTATAGTAAATTTCTAGTCTAGCATACAAAATAGGAGGGGAAATCAAGAAAAACGAATTACGCATAGTAATCTCAATTGTTCTGTGCAAGTTCTTTCATATCTGGCCATTAGGCTTTGAGAAACTTACTTCACAAACATTAGTACTATTATGCTTCTGACCTTTGATTAATTAGCATGCAAGGATCGCCTAGACTCCTAAAGTGCATACAAAAATTCTAACAGGCTGCTTGAGGACCGGAATCAATCAACTAGTTTGCCTTTTCAGTTTGTGGATACTGAAAACTTGCGCCACTTTTTGCTTAACATACATCTCCCCCCAGAAAAGATCAAGCTTCTTTAGTAGGATCCCCACTCCATTATTCAGCTCAAGTGGCTTTTGGATGAAACAGAAAGGCCCTTAGACTATAAATGCTAGCTAAAAATTGAGAAGCCCAGAGCTACTAAAGGTTTATTCAGATTAAGGTTAAACAACATATGACCCTGTTTTTAGCGACAGCACCGTAACCTAATGTACATTACCTCTCTATTTCATCAACTAACTGCTACTAGAACAAAATTAAAAAAATACTAGTACAAGCATTCGCATTTAAATTCTCTTGCACATTTCCATGAATAACTCTAATAAAACCATAGCTCGAGATCAGGTGCAATTTCAACTCTTAGAAAGGAGTTAACACAATGTGGGTATACCTTGACCTCTCCATACAGCTTCGTCTCCCAGAAATATAGCTTCTCTAGTGTCAAGGATAAGCCCCACGAGCCCACCACCTTGCCTTCTTCACCAACTCCCATGCCCAACGTGTCCACGTCCTTGCACCCCAGATGCGGCACAGAGATCGCAGACATCATCCGTGATGAAGCAGCTTACCATTGAAACAGAGAGTCAAACAATGCACAACTGATACTGATAAACTGAGTTAGATCAGAAATTCAGACTAGCATTTCCATTGACCAAGCAGTAGCCAGCTTACCATGGTAAACCGAGCTGCGTCCATGGTAGCTTGGCTTCCCGACCTCGAGCAGCGGCGCGAGCTCCCTGGCGGCCTCCGCCACTCGAACGAGCTGCATCTTGATCGCACCTGCAGGGTCGACCGCATTGTCGAAGACCCTCTGCGCCGCCAGCTCTGGTTTTGTCGCGGCGGCCATGTTGCGGTATGCCGGTGGCCTCCGTCGTGCGTTCCTCGGCTTGTCGATGGTACTGACAGCACCGACCGAGCCGCGGCGGCCGCGGCCGCTGCCAACCGTGGAGTACTCGCTGGCCATCTCCTTGACAACCACGACCTCCTCCTCGTCCTCTTCCAGCTCCGGGATGCCCTCCTCCTCCCGCACCTCCCGCGAGCTCCGGCTCGGCGTGTACGCGGCGGCAGCGGCCGCCGTGGTGGTGGGGTTGTAGTAGTAGGACCCTTCGTACGAGTCGTCGTAGTTGTCGAACACGTTTAGGAAGTCCCACGAGCTCTCCCTAGGAGGCGGCGGTGGAGCCACAGGTGCCCTCTGCTGCTGCTGCTGCTGCTGCCGCGGCGGCGGCGCGGCCGGCTCGCCGCCGTAGGCGTAGTACTGCGACTGCGGGTAGCCGCCAGCACCCGCCGCCGCGTCGAAGGCGCCGTAGCGCGCTCGCGAAGAGACCGGCGCGTGCTGCGTGACGGCGACCGACGCCGGGGGCGGGCGGCTGCGCGCGTAGTAGAACTGCAGCGTGCTCTGCGGCAAGGGTGGCGGGTAGGCGAACGTGGGCTGCGCGGGCGCGTACGCGAAGTAGTCCTGGTGGGGCGGGAGGAGGCGCTCCTGGTCGGGGAGGAAGCGGCGCGTAGGCGAGTCGGGCGGCGAGGAGGCCGACTCGGATTCCGAGGAGCAGGACTCGCAGGGCACGTGAGAGGATGAGTAATGGCGGTCCGGAAGGGACGAGGAAGTGGGACGCCCATCACGACTGCGCCCGCGGCCGCCCTTGCGGTGGGAAGGCAGGGCGAGGTGCGGCGGCGGCGAGTCCTCGGCGTGGAGCTGGAGGAGGAGGTGCATCGGCGCGGCGATCGAGTCGTAGGATCCCGCGAGCGCGGCGTGCGCGTCGGCGAGCGCGTAGCGGTGGCGCACGGCGGCGGCGAGGAGGTCGGCGCGGCCGCGGCACAGCGCCACCGCCTCCTGGCTGTCCAGCTTGGAGCCGTTGCAGCCCATGGCGCGCGCGCGGGAGGGCCAACCAAACGAGGAACACGAGGGGACGCAAGACGGCCCGGCCCTCGAGAGTCGAGAGTGGCGGAGTGTACCTACTACTCGTACTCGGCTGGCATTATGGCGTTCGGTGAGGTTGGCGCGGGAGGACGACGTCGCGCGGTGGAGGGAGGGAAATGTGTGCGAGCGGCAACGGGGACGGGAACAGAAGTGGGAGTGGGGAAGGAGCCAAAGGAGGAGAGCTCGATCTGCCGAGGAAGCAGAGAAGGCTGGCCGGGGAAGGAAGGAGGAGACGGCGCAGGATCTTGGTTTACATTTGTTTTTATTTTGCTGCTGGGCTTGTCGTTTGTACCGTGACGCGAAGTGTAGTGGGGCTTGGGCGTGGACGGAAGTGGAAGTGGAACAGCGAAAATCCAAGGCGGTCAGAATGTGAGGTTCCGGTAGCTATTGGTTGAAGAAGCCATGGTGGAGTGGTGGCCTGGTGGGCGTGCGTGGCGTGCGTGGACCGCGGAGGCTGGAGGGGCACGTGGGACGACGGGCTCGGATCCCAGACGACCCCAACCGAGGCCCTAGTTGTCCTGCCTCGCCTCGCCTCTGGGTAAATTTTGGGCTGGGGTGGGTGCGTTCGGTGCATTGACTGTGCTGCGGATCAACCAGGTGTTAACTGGCTGGCGCGTGCCGGCTGGCCGGGGCGCACGCACAGCCGCTGTAGCTGTAGCCAGCATGCATGTCCCGCCTCCCGACCTGCCGCCTCCATTGCTCAGTGCTCTGCTAGCTCTCTGCCGTTCCATCCTGCTCTTGGCTCTCTTCAATTTCCTTGTTCTAGAGCCATTCACAACCATGGGTCGCTGCTCACCAAGGAAGAAGAGAACTTTTTGGTTTTGGATACGCCCGTCGTCCCAACGGAGGAGCATTGAATTTGTGAGCCGGGAAGTGAGGCCGCCCGTCATGTCGCCGAACTAGTACAGCGTACTAGAGCAGTTTTGCCCCCCGTCGTGTTCCATCAAACATAACTATGCTTACACCACTGACGTGCTACTCCGGCTCGACATTGCTTCTCTAGGGGCGCTGCGCTACTGCACCGTACATAAACCACCCCAATGCACTACTCCAGGCAGGAAAGGCTAGAACAGTGGACGAATCGTACGGTTCCACAGCTGACCATGTATTGAACATCAAGGACTCATGCAACGACTTCTGTTCTGAGTGCTATTCTAGCTAGTGTTTCCTCTCGTGGCTAAGCAGATGCCGTGATTGGAGCACACATGTTCCCCGCCGTGGAGGGCTCTCAAACATGAATTTTATTTATTTTTGCACTCCTAGAATTTGAACTCACAAACCGTACATGTGTTTTGTAACAATTTAAATAAATTCATACAATACAAATAAATTCAAACAATACAAATACATTATAGTTCAACTTGATCAAGCCTTGGGCGTGGTTGACTGAGCTCTGATCCTTCGTAATTGCTCTACAAGATCAATCTTAAGTTGATCATGAGCATCGATGTCATGGATTTCTCCATACATGGCGAGAAAATCAAAATCCACGGGTACCTGGTGATCAACATGGGCAAGAGGACGCTGACACTCTTAGGGGCTGACATCCATCACTGGAGTCATGTATTCATTCTTAATGATTATGTTGTGCATGATATATCACACAAGCATTTATCACTTCTCATATTTGGAGTTGAAACCTTGTAAGAGAAGCTAAGACTAGCAAATTGAGTTTAGAGAACACCAAATACCGGCTCGGCATCCTTCCTGCGGGCCCTTGACGCGAAACAATGTGACACTTCCCCAGAATCATTGGATTGGGGATTGTCTTGAAAAACGTCCCCCATCTTAGATAGATGTCGTCGGCTAGGCAATACCCTTTAGTATATGGATGATCTCATAGTTGCATGCTGAAACATGACCTTTCGTCAGTTTGGAAAGCACCATAGTGTGTTGCAGCATATTGGTGTCACAGTGCGATCCTGCCATGACAAAAAAAGCATGCAAAATTCACAGGTCTTGATTTGCCACAACTTCAAGAACTGCAATGCAATATCCATGATGCTCTTGATACAAACCTTCCAAACAAAATTGAAAGTGCTTCTGTGACTGCTATATGCAATCAATGTTTTCAAGCATCATAGAAAATCATCTAGCTGTATTTTGTGCCATGATCCTACCAGTTTCTGCTTCATTTAGCCTTCCCAAATAGTTCGAGGCAAACTTTTCCATGAATGCTCTCAAGAATTTGTATATGCAATCAATGGTTCTGGACTCACTTATGCACAAGTACTAGTATTTTGAATCTTCAAGCGCTGCATATGCAAGCAATCTTATGGCAGCGGTGCATTTCCGAATTGATGAGAAACCAGCCATGTCGACAGCGTCATGCTTCAACACAAAGTAGTCATCGTACTCTCTCACGGCATGAAGAATCTCCATGACCAACTCCTTGCTCGTTATATACCGCCTCCTAAAATCCTTTGGGGTATATGTTGCATTCCCTACACAATAGTATGTGTAGAGAATGGGATACCCGTCCATCCTCTGTCATGGCCTGCCTTTTCTTCTTCCAAATTTGGAACCGCTGCGCTTTGGACCAGCCTTGACCTGCTGGATGATTTGCATTTGTCAAAGACAACGAAGGATCGACAGGTGCTCCTGAACATCGGCATTAGCGACACCATCCTCCGCCGTCAACTAGTGCATCATATTATCATCATTGTTGTCCATGTCTATGAGTCAACTTATAAAACTTTCAATCAACCAAGCGAAGGCGACGACGAGATATGCAAGAACTACAAAAACATAGCCTACCGAAGCAAATGCAAAACAATTTGCGTGCAAGGCGGGCGTGCATAGTGGCCACCATGTTCGAGCCTTGGTGGCTTGTAGCTACCGATGAAGAGACGACCAGAGGTGAGGAGGAGTGTTGGGCGGGAGGCGCATACGAACTAACAACGTCGAAATGGGTGGAGGTGGTAGCGGTTTGGGGATGATGGGAGGGAAGGTGTGGCACGAAAGAGCGGCGAATGGGGCGGTGATAATGGATCGAACGCTAGCAGGTGGTACCCGACTGCCTTTTTCCTACGTGGCGAGGGTCACGACTTTCGTCTGACGCACCCGCAACGGTCCCTGTGTAGCAGGGATGGCCTCAGTGCGCCACACACGGTATTGGGCTTCGCCTAACAGAAAATGTCTTTGGGACTTGCCGCAGGGCACGATTTTCTTCCCGACATGCCCCATAGACCTTTTGGCGTCGTTTGGGGGACATGGTTGGAACAATATTTATTGTATAAAGAGGTAATTTTAGAGCATCTCGAGCCGCTAGCCCTAAATGGCGTCCGGCAATAGTGTCGGATCCTTCCTTTGGGGTGCTCCGACACGAATGCCCATCTTCGGGGTGTGCCTCTCCTGAGCCATGATCCCCAATGGAGTCTCCCTATACGAATTTGAAATGATTTTTAGACGAATTCGAATCAAAATACAAGTTAAAGTCTCGGCCAATCAGAATCCCACCCAACAAAACACCGCCAAGTCTGGCAACATGTTATAGTACTCAAATGCATAGTACCAAAACTACTCGACCATGGTGGAACCGCCTCTCTCGACGATGGTTTGCTTCACCATCTGTTCTGGCGGTGGCATCGCTGCTCTCGGTGTTGATGCCGACGGTGGCCTTGTTCTGGTGCCCATCTCCAGTGGGATGGCGTTGCGGGTCTTGTCATGTGTCGCCCTCACCTCATTATCATACATCGACTTGTCAATCGTCAAGAGAGCAAAATCCTCCTTCCTCTTTTTCACCGCCACTCTCAACATCTTGAGCTCGAGCTTCCTGTATTGCTTATGCATGACATCAGCCCACTTTGAGCCTGATTCTTGCCACCGCAGGGGCAAGCTCGACGAGACACTTGTCGATCGACGTCTGCACCCTGTTTGATGCTACAATCGTTGCAACCGTTGCCTTGGCCTTCTTATTGTCGACGAGGCGTCCGAGAGAGGCTGTTGTGGGCGTGTCCACATCAATGACGTTGCCATTGACGCCCTTCATGAGTTGCTCTCTTAGATGTCGCTCTCCATACAAAATCCTTGGCTTATCAAAAGGTTTACCGATGTGTCAATCGTCCTTCTTCTCCATGCGGCTCCGTGCGTTGCGTTTGTCGGTGGCAAACTTCCGCCGCATGCAGATATAGTTCCACTGCATATCTGAAATCCCCAATCCCATTTGACTTCCTGCGAGAATTCTAGAAAGTCTCATCCGACCCTTACTGAGCCTCTTCGGCTTCGACATGGCAGCGATGGCGTTGTGGAAGAGGAGCAGAAAAATGGAGCGGTGGGCGAGAGAAACAAATTGAACAGAGAGAAAAGTAAAATAAATGTGCAACGACAACAGTATGTCGCAACCATGTTGTCCCACGCGACTCTTGCCTTGTGTGTGACACTCCGAATGGCTTCTCATGACGCGGGACAGGCTAGCGTATCATTTAGCCTATTGAACCATGTCAAACAGATCGCACCAACGGAATACACAATTTCATGTTCGACGTAGTGCGTGCGTCTGAAAACAAACAAATCGTTTTTATAAACCGGAAATCCTACACCTACGGACTGATTTGTTACGGACCTGTTTACGGAACAACGTGATAGTTTAGGGCTGGTGCAAATCGCTCCACCTCCATGATTTATGGGCGTGAACCACGCCAAGTCTTCCCCAAGTCTGTCCGCAAACTGATTTATGTAAAAAAATAATTAGTACTCCCTCCGTCCGTAAATAAGTAGACGTTTAGGAATTTTAAGACAAATTATGGAATGGAGTAAAAAATGTATTGGAAATACTATGTTAGCTATGTTCTCTCTCATCTTTAATTCTTTCACCTCCAATGAGATAAGTGCATGTATAAAATCAAAAGACTATTTGCTAAATGTTATTGGGCTTGATTTCCGTGAAACAATTTTTCCTGCTTTAAAGTGCATTGGAAAGATAGAAGTACACTCTTTTGTAGATAATTTTTAAATGTAAATCGTACACTTATTATTATTTGTGGACTGAAGGGAGTATGCATAGCATTACTCTTCACAAACAATGTACTACCTCTGTTTGGGATTATAGGTCCTAAGGGCCAAGTTGCTAATACCAAGACACTCCATAACTCTCTCATTAATACATGCATGCACCAATAGTTTTACATGCATGAGAGAAGTGAGAGGAAAAGTAGAACATGCATTGGACGAGAGAGACTAATAAATGAGATAGCCCTTATAATCTCAAACAATATAGAAAAGCTCTTAGGACTAATAATCCCAAACAGAGGTAGTACTCCACTATCGTTGTCGAAAAGAAGAAGAAAACAGTGTAACAAGCTCCGTCAGCGCTGGCCTGTGGAGCGGGCACTGAATGCAAACAGTCCAGCTATAAATCTTTGCGTGCTGTATCCCTGAAAATAAATCCTTGCGTGTCGTCCTTGTTTGTCCCTCTTTCCCTTTCCCTCTCCACATTCATGTTTCGCACTGTTTCAAGTGGTGGGACGTGGACCGGTCCAATCTCTGGCGTAACAGAAGCAAAAAATCGGGTGACCGAGAGCGTCAGAGAAAGAGTGGCGACAAGATCTCAGTGCAACTCTGAGGGAGAAAAGGTCACGCCGCCTGCAGGCTGCAGGGAGAATTTACTCCTGGGGTCCTCTCCGAGCCGTGCATCAGTGCATGTGCATGGTTCCTCCGCTGGGCATGTCTCGCCGGAGGGGCCGGCGACCTCTGCCATGTCTTCAACTCACTTGCAACCACTACTGGCAGCGGGCATTGATCCCACGCCTCGTGACTTGCACCTCTGGCTTCTCGGCTCATCAACCTTCAATGCTAGTATAGCCCTAGCCGTAGTACTCTACCTGGCTACCTGCACTGTTCACTCGAGGCTCCCGCTCCTGCCCTTTTCTCTACAGCGGCATATATACATACAGTCAGCAGCATGCCACTTTCCCATTGCCATGTTCGATCACACAATCAGACACCACACCTCGTTCGTTCAGCCATGTACTACCCTGTCTGTCCTGCGTTGCGTTATCAGTGGCCTCTTGCGACGAGTTTCCTCTGCTCCCAGGAGGCTCGTTTTGCCGACAGTTTGGGATGGGAACGAAAGGGAAGTGCATGTACATACGTTGTTAACCAACGACTAGTACCTGCTGGCTTTGGCTAGCCCCTGGTTGCCATAGTTAAGCACCGGATAAGGAGCTGGAGCTAGAACCGTAGGCCGTGCAGCTTTCGGTCGGTCCAAACAGCTCAGCATTGCGCCCACTGTAGAGAGTAGAGCCGTACCGCGAAAGAGTGACAGAAAGCTTGGCGCAAGTCCCTCGCGCTCGCTCATCATCCACGATGGATTGATTAATCGTACGCGCACGGTCCGGTCCAGACAAGAACGAACCCCACGTGAGGCCGAGCGCGGCGGCCAAGAAAAAGGCGACGGATTCAGCACTTTCGGTTGGAACCGAACAGGGCTGTGGTGGTGGTACCAACGGTGTCAGATTTACAGGCCGCATAAGTAGCGTAAGAAGCGGGATTACAAGTGCCTAATCCTACTGTCCACTCCATGCCCGATCGGGTGCTCGAGCGGTTTCACGTGATTGCGAATCGAAGAGGAAGATATTATGCTATCATACTCCGTGCAGGATACTGCCCCATCATCAGTTAAAATGGCCGTACTAGTAGTACTATTAAACAAGCCGTAAATCCCGCTCTTAATTAAGCGAGTAGTACGTACTAGTATTCAACTGTGAGTACCAGAGTCTAACATGTGGTAGAGGCTTCGCTAATAACTTCAGTATTCAGAAGAACATGACTGTCCAGTAGTACTCCACTTCGTAGTTCGTACTACTAGTAGTATATTCCAGTGAATTCGTCTTTGTCCGTCTATCTGTTTCGCCTATGAGACAGGTATAATGCCCAGTTCATCGTGTTCTCGAAGAGTGCTGACGAGCGCGATCTGCATCTGTTAGGCCACTGACGTTCAATTATGACAGACAACTCGCAAATTCAGAGGCCCCATGAACCGCCTAATTCGCATCAAAACATGATTACTCTGCAAGGCATATCAGCATTCTGTCATGTGGCTTTAAGACCCTACCACGATCGTGGTGTGATGATGCCTAGGGGTTTTAGATCAGCAATTTCTACAACAACAAAAAAGAAGCTGTAAATCCAGCCCCTAATTAAGCGGAGTAGTACTAATATTCAGCTGTGAGTACCAGAGTCCAATACGTGGTGGAGGCTTCCCTAACTTGATATTTTCTACTACTAGAAGACATGACTGTTTAGTCGGGGTACTTGGTATCTTCTGGTGAATTCGTCTCTTGTCTGTCTGGCTCGCCTAAGAGGTGATTCAGTGTCCATTCCGGAAGAGTGCTGACGAGCGCGATCTGCATCTATTAGGCCACCACGATGACAGCCAACTCGCAAAATTAGAGGCCCATGAACCACCTAATTCGCATCAAAACATGATTACTCCGCAGAGGCATAACAGTCTTCTGTCATGTGGCTTAAGACCCTACCATGATGCTGGCGTGATGATGACTAGGGGTTTTAGATCATCAATTTGAAAGAAAAAAAAAACACATGGGCCCTGTGCATAACTGTCGAACCAAAATGCCCTCTGTAGTCTGTACGTAACCTGCAGCTGCACATTCGTTTCTGAATTGTGATATGCAGATGCTAGTATAAAATTGCTCACATCTATGAGGAGTATGATCATAGGAGGAGTACTAGTTCTCGTGTTGGACCTGACTAGCTAGGAGTATTTAATTAGTCCGTAATAACTGCACGAACTTAACTACTGATGCAATCTGTCGCAATTGTTTTCTCTTTTGGTGGCAACAAGTCAAGTCCTGGTTAATGCACGACCTCGTTTCTGAATGAAAGCTAGGTACTACTCTATCTGTTTTGAAATATAAGATGTTTTAGTTTCGTGAAACAAATGTATTTAGATTTGTTCTAGTGTGTAGATTTATTTAGGTTTGGAGTAAGTCTTCATACTAAAATAAGTCTAAATACATTTGCTTTACAAAACTAAAACATCTTATATTTTAAAACGTATACTACTCCATGGATGCACTGAAAAGAGTTATATTTTAAAACTAAAACAAACTAAAACGTATATTTTAAAACATTTGCTTTCCGTGTCAGGGCTTAAGGCGTCCTTGTTTTGCGTGTTTTTTCTTTGACCAAGAATTACTCTAAATGCGTAAAGAGTTTTGGTATAAAACTAGTATCACTGAAAAATATTTTTTAATACGAATCCAACGGTACTAATTATGTATAATATAATCAAGATTTTGTTGCTCAATTTTTTTGGTCAAACTTTGCTTTGGAAAGCGTGTGCGCCTTAAGCCTTGAAACGGAGGTAGTATATTACTACTAAACCAGATTTCCCTGGATGGAGCAAAGTCAATCATCGAATCTCCATGGATGCACGATACATGTAGGGATGGACATGGACTGATCTTGCATTGTGGCCAGCAAGGACCATAATGTTCCATATCTGCGTGATGGTCCACTCCTTCAGGACCCCGAAAACAGGCTTTTATGTGCACCTTAATAAAGATGCATACTCATGGCGAACGAGCAGCAAGCCATAGTTGGTCAAATCTGGTCCGAATTAAAGTCTGCTCCCGCAGGCCACATGCTGCCTCTTGCTGTCGATGTGTCTTGAATCTTATGCAGACTTTCAGCAGGAATCTCTTGCGAGCTTTCTCTACGAATTGCCTCAGCTTTATAAGCAATTCTTTTTGGCTTTGCGCCCTTTTCCCCCTTCCGTATTTAGGACACTGTAAAAGTGGCGTAAAAGTAAGAATATTCCCATGCACAGGCAGCTCACTAAACCATGCACTGTTGCCGCCGGGCCATGGCTGCATATGCACAGTTAACGTTCTTCATTGAGTGTACCGATAGATCAATTATTTGCTACAGTGGTTAGATATGCAGCTTTACATTTCTGGTGCATCTGTGCTTGTCCATGAGCGGTTTACGTGCTACAAAATCATCGGTTTCGTCCATGTGAGATGTAGACATGATCCACTGCTCGCGCTCCAAAAGGAGAAGACGACAACGACAGCACCGGACAAACATGTGGCAGTGCCGCACCGGCAACCAGCAATTAACATGTGGAGAGACTGTTACTCCAAAAATTACCGTCTGCTAAAAATGGTCTAGATCTGTGCAAAGTATCACTGAATTTGCTCCGACATACATTGTCCACGGTTTCTCTTGTCTCAACACATCCACATTTCTGGTGCATCTGTGGTCTGTGCCTGCCCATGAGCGGTTTACGTCCTACAAAATTATCGGTTTCGTCTCCAAGCATGTATGTGAGATACTACATTCGATTCCAGAGTTTAAGTCTTATATTTTTTCAAAAGTCAAACTATGTAAAGATTAACCAAGTGTTTAGAAAAACAAAATTAATAATTACAAATACGAGATTCATACCATTTGATACATCGTGAAACATATTTTACGTGGTATGCACTCCTTTTATCCAGAAATAACTGACTTGAGTTGTTTAGATTCGAATATATCAAGACGCATTTAGCGTGTAGATACATTTAAATCTAGACAAATTCAAATCATTTATTTTTACATGAAAGGAGTATATAATATCATAGTTCTTGATTGATTTCTAAAAGTTTGATCAAACTTTTTGTTCCTTGACTTTAACAAAAGATATATACACATTTAGTCCCACATCTTGCACCACAAGAGCGTTTTAGCCCCAGACCTTGCAAAGTGAGCAATACTAGTCCCACAACTTGTAACCCAGGAGCATTTTAGTTCAATTCAATCAAATTTCTATGATTTTGACCAAATTGATCGCAATTCATTCTAAATCTGACATGTCGAATAACTTTTGCAAAATTGCCCCTTTGTATAACTGACAGGCAGGCCCAACATGTCTTTTGGTTTACAAATAAGAAAACAAATCAGGAAATGAAGACATGCAATGTAAGGAATCGAACTCACTTATATGCACAACTAGAGAAATCAGGCTTGCCACTACAGAGACCGGTCTAATTAATTTAAAAGCGTCCGTTTATTATATATTATTTTTCGCCTGATGTGTCCTTGCCTGCACGCAGAGCAGATGTGTTCTTTATTTTGGACATTAATAATACGTGTTCTAAAGTTGTAAAAAAACAAAAAAAGATGCAAATTTTCAATCTATCTACTAATTTACACACAGGTAGGTTCGTCTGCCTACAATCTTGGTTCCGATTTTTGTCTTTCCAATTTTGTCCTCCCACCAAAATACATATTACGTACCACTGCCACTGAACCGGTAAGTTTGTTTTATTTTCTCCCTGACCCAAAGAACCCGATTGATCCCCTCCTCTGCTGCAGAGGAGCGGCATGCCGTCATGGAGTTTACATGGCACTGCTGCCACCGCCAAGTACCACCGCGGCATCCGTGACCATGGCCGTCCGCTCCGCCGTCTGCTCGAGGTATCCGAAGCTTCTCCAGAGCTCTTCCCGAGCCCCAAGCTTCAATCCCCACCGCCTCTGCACCGCTGGGCCGCCGCCGGCTGCCGTGACCATGGCCGGCCGCGCCGCCGTCCGCTCGATGCCTCCGAAGCTTCTCCGGAGCTCTTCCCGAGCCCCAAGCTTCAATCCCTGCCGACGCAGCGCTGGGCCGCCGCCGGCCTCTCGAGGCCTCGCCTCTGCCGCCTCCCCAAGCTTCAATCCCCGCCGCCTCTCTCCCTCCCAGTGGAGAACGCGGCTGGGACTCGCAGGCGACATGCAGAACTCAGTGGCAGGAGAAGAAGGCGGCGTCGGGGCGGGAGCTGAGGCACGATGCAGAGGAGGCGAGGTTCGAGGAAGGGGACTGAGTGCTGTGGCCAGAGACCGGGTCAAGGAGAGAGGCGGCGTGACTTTCGGCTCTGCCGGTCCATCCGTTGATGCTGCTGGCCGCCTGCACGCCCGAGAGAATCCCTATAGCCGACACTGAGATCATTAATTGGGTTATTAAGTAAAAAATGTCCTATGTCCACATGGAGGAGAAGTACTCATGCCGGGGCCGGGCTTAGCCAAGGCCAGCTCAGCGCCCCTCCTTCAGTAGTCAGCAGCGCGTTTCAGGTTCACGACTAGCAAAGGATTTGTTGTACAGTATGAGAAGATCCACCTTGTGTATGAGAAGATCAGCGTATGCAACGATGGTAAGGAGAAAGTCCATTTTCATGCGCTTCACCTGCTCGATCAAATGCCTACAGAAAAATTAGTTGTGGATTGTTTCGTGCTTTTTTCACCTCTTATCCAACTAAAATTCTAAACATTTACTGGTAAAGCTGATCAACACACAACTTAAGGGCAGCACGAAGGGGCGGACACCAAAGACATGGAGCTCGCCATGGACTTCATCATGGTTCTGGAGGTGAAGGACACTACCCTGCAGTGGCGGACCTTCATGGAGACCAAAGTGGGCCATGGCCCCCCAACATTGTTGCAAATTCTCTAATTACTACTGTTATTAAGACTAAATTAATGAGAATTAGGATTCGTTATTGCTATTAAATGGTCTAATCAGCATCTTAGCCCCCCCTTAATTTCTCTCCAAGGTTCGCCACTGCTACCCTGGGTAGTAGATGTCGACGTCTAAATGAGCATATCAGCGGTCATAGTTTTGGTTGCTTCGATTGGAATTTAACTTTTGTTATGCTTCCATATTCTTACCCGTGAAGGGTGGTTGATATTCCAGAGGAGAACGACTGGCGTGTGCTGTCATTAGAGTAAGCTCCCACGTTAATAGTACCGTCTATGCTGCCATGCCAAATTCAGTCGTACGAGTATAGCTTGGGATTGCGCGGCTGAAGTTAAGTCTGCAATGTGACCGACCATGGTTAGCCATGCCAACTTCCCTTCACTCCATGTTTCATCAGCTCTTACTACTTAGCAAGCCAAACTCTGCAATAGAAGTGAACGTCTATTGTTTACATGTGCTGATGCTTCACAATGATTATTCCGTTAGACCCACTTATTTTCTATAATCTCCGCATTTTTTAATTATAGTATTGTGGTTATATTTATAGCTTAAACTATTGCACAATGTCAGGCTACCAACTATCTCTTGCATTTTTTTTGCATCTAGATTCACGTAGCTTTTAGTAAGTGATCTAGGAAACCCAACTTAAGTTTTAGCTTGTTAAGGATAGCAAGCTCAACATTCCAATTCTTAACGATTTCGAGTCTTAAAGAGCCAAGATGTTTCACTAATCTAACACTAGCTAGGAAGCTATCTTCTCGGATGTGGTTGCCTTCAAAGACAACATCACCTAGCACGCACAAGGTCGTCATGGTCGTGGAGCAGAGTGCACGATGTCACCTTCACTAATTTGGACATGGCGCACGAGATTCATGATATTGAAGTGTCCTCCATGTCGCGCATAAGTCCGTTGTTGGTCATGTCGTCCCGTAGCAACGTACGGGCATTCAGCTAGTCTGAAATAATTTGTGTTTTGAGCTACAGTTACAACTCAAGTTTTTTTTCCTTTTTATGAATAAAAAAACTCAAGTTTATTCTAAACACTAGAGCTTTTTTTAGAGAAACAGTGGGACTCTGTCCATGCTAGCTTTATTGACGATCAGAACACCTACATCATTTATCAAGAAAGCCAAAATAAAACTAGGAAATTATCTTCCCAGATACAAAGACGCTAGAGATAGATAATAGGTTAATGACTAAACTATACCGTAGATATTCTGGATCGTGCCAACATACAGATGACGAGATGTTTTGGTCCAGATGATACAATTATGCTAGCAGTACATGAACATTTTTACGTGTGTGTGCTTTTTTATTATATAAAATAATTACGTCCTTATAAGTAACAAATAGCATCTACCAGTGTAGTGGCTTGTGCAGTTGTGTTGTTGTCAAAAGGTACTAAGTTCAGGTCTCTTCCTTGCTACAAATTTAACTATTTTATTGGTATACGTCAATTGATACGTGCTCCACCTGTCAGATTGGTATGAGATTGTCAAAAGGTACTAAGTTCAGGTCTCTTTCTTCGGTTTCAAATATAAGATGTTTTAGCTACGTGAACCGAATGTATCTAGACGTTTTAGTTTTTACGTTCACTATAAACTATACACTAAGAGACATCTAGATACATACTTTTTAGGAAGCTAAAATATTTTATATTTTGAATAAAATGGAGGAAGTATCACTGAATTTGCTCCGACATGCATTGTCTACGATTTCTCTTGTCTCGTTGGTTAGAACGGCATATGTTACTTCTCTGCACACAAAATACCCTTAACCACACGACAAGAATGACAACCAAAATTAAAATTTCGTGCACGTACGATTCGTTCGATTGATCTGCGTGCTCATCGTCTTCAGTCATCATCCATGCATGCCTAGTTCGTGGTTGTTGCCTGAAAAGGCTCTGAAAAGGCTTACAAAGATTCTCTGGATGACTGAATGCCAAAGCAAGAACGAGAACTAAGAACAGTAGTTTGGGCCACGGGAGAAATGATGTGTGCCAGCAGCCTTCAGTCCTTCACAATCATCAGGGAACAGAAGGTGTAATAAGGCCATCAGAGCATGCACTGCTATCCCTACGGAAGGAAGGCGGTGCGGTGAAAGAACAGAAACGTGTACTGAGCTAGTGCTTACTGTGTGCGCAAAAAAGCATCATGACTAGCAGCCAGTGAATCTCGACGGATGGCCCCGCTGTGTGTTATTGATACACTAAATCATGAAACATGAACGCTAGCAATCGGGAATGTGGAAAGGTGAAAGTGCTCTTTGCATTGGATCCCCTAGATTAGCATCATTGAAGAATCTTCAACCACCCTATTTACGGAGATCTGCGTGCGTAGTGAAATTGCGGCTGGATATCCGTAAGATTATGCGTGAAAGTATTTATCCTGGAGAGACTAAGTGGCCTTTGTTTTACATTTTCTGAGAATATGTCTTTGCTTTTACATAGCATATGGTATTTTTGTTAGTGGTTAGAGTGTTAAGTTCTTGATGGATTTTAAGGACCTACAAAATGGGCCAAATCTAGCTTTAGAAGTAACAAAAGTTTGAGCCCATTAGGTAGTCGAAGCACAAGAGTAAACTAGAAAAAAAGCGGACCAGAGATAGGGTGGCATCACAAAAAGATATAGGAAGCTCATTTAATCCTACATTGCTAGTGGCGTTCATCTAGTGTTCTTTTTTTTGGGAGGGGTGGGGGGTGGTGTTAACACTATAATTTACTCTTCGGTTTTATCGTTTTCTTTGGGAGTTTTTTGGTTTTTTTGATTTTAAATTCTAACTTTGTAGATTGTCCTTCTCCTATTTTTCGTTTTTATCTTCCATTTTAAAAGTACATGCATTATTGGTCGCACTAATAAGATAGAAAAGAGACCATTTGATATTACATTTTTTCTACCCTCTAACATGATCGAAGATTAACTATAGTAAGGACTATTATCTCTTGCATGCCGTTTTATTTTTGTTATGTGCTCTTTTGAACTTTTACTGGGTTTCTCAGATCACGCATGAAATTCATCAAAATGATTTTTGTTGGGAGGAAAAAAACTGATAATAAAGGGAAATATTTGGTTAAATAAGCGAATGCCTGGGAGCCAAAAAAAAAGTTAGCGCCCCTGCTAACAAAAAACATATACTCTCTACGATCCAAACTGATGGACTCAGATTTGTCTAGATTTGGATGTATCTAACACTAAAACATGTCTAGATACATTTAAGTCTAAACAAATTGGAGTCTATAAATTTGGATCAGGAGGAGTACAAGTTCATGAACAACAATAACATTCCATGGGTTAATCTCATCTAGAAAAGCACATTAACAAAATAATAAACTAACGCAAATCTACAACCCATGTGGATAATTTTGGTGGAAGCATTGCCTTCTCTCGTGGGATATTTTTATGGATCTTAGTGAGGTTAAACGTGGAACATAGCTGATTTGGACAAAACAATTATATATAAACATAAATAATTTAGACAACCATATCATGAAGACTCTGCTGAGATATTTGTTAGACTCCGACTTTGTAGAATCATCCATGGAAATATCTAAATGTACAAAACTTACAAAAATGTATGTACGTATATACAACCTATTACTGAAATTTTATGTGACCATCACATTTTTGACAATTATACAAGTTTGATTCAGTTGGATATTGTTCAATTCCCGGCATGCTAAGGAAATCGTATACTATTGGGCCCTACTCACTAGTTACGCAACATCTTAGAAAGCTCTTATTTACTCAGCCTCCCGCCTAAAAATGAAATGGGTAGAGAAACCCCAACCCAAAAAGAAATTTCTTGTAAAATTTAATAATGAGTAATAAGATAGAATTGACATATTTGTTGCTATCCCACTAGGTGGGCTAGAGATCACTTAGTCTAAATATGCGATCTCATCTTAGTGGGATCGCAAGGTGCATTTGCTACATATCTTTGTCTCGATACTACACGATATGTATATAACCTCATATTTGAACTCACCAATATGAAATTAACATATCTAGGAACAATTTAAAACATATTTTTCTAAAAAATATTAAATTTCGTCTTTAAATGGATAAAAATCCTCAACATTTTCAGAGCATTCATGTAAAAATATTTATATAAAGATACCAAACTCTAAGAATCAGCAATCTCTAAAGAGATTTAAGCTCCCTAGCTTTGAGCACCTATGGTAGACTGGGAGGCCGCTTTCATGGGGCCCACCTATTGGTGTTTTAGCTCTTATACAAGCATGGCTGTTTCCATATCTAAAATTAAATTAGACTGCTTCTTTTACTTTGAACGTGTACCAATTGAAATCCTGTCTGATTGATCAATTGACTTTACAATATATTATTTTGTAGGCTAAACTGGTCTGAAATTTGCCTACATCCGATTTTCGTAGCCTCACAACAAGTGAATAATTGGACAATGGTAATTTTTTCGGTTAAAATTTCCTGGCATAAAAATATTTTAGTTGTTAAAGATGAAATCGACTCTATATTGGATTAAGATTTGTATTGGTCAGATATTTTTTAGCTAAACTTCTGCTATGCTGATATTATTTTACTTGCTAAATACCACGTATAGTACACGTTTCCAGCTATATGGAACCATATGTGGGTGTGTTACCGGTTCTGTACTACTCATGGAATTGTGATTCGATGATTGCTCGGCCATGTCCCGTCGGATGGAGACCACCTAGTAGCGGTGAAATTGGGGCTCTATGTTGTTTAGGTTGTGTACTGCTATAAAGGGTCCACTTGCTTGAGTGTTATTTTTTCGCTACTCACGAAAATGATGTCACATGGTGACATGGTTATACCCTACGGGTACGTAACTTCAGCATACCTAGTCCAGCTCAAGGAAGGCCCACGGCAGACTACGCTGGCTCATGAAGATTTTCGGGTGGCCAAGGCCCATGACGTCTTCGGATCCTTGGAGAGCAAGACTAGAGGAGATAGGAAATTCAAAGGGGTAAAACCCTAGAACTTGTAACCGACTAGGACTACGCCCGGGACCTGCCTAAGTCTATATAAAGGCCAGGAGGGCACGTCTTAGGGCAACTCGACTCATACTTTCGCACACGCATCCACGCCAGATCGAATCTGCGCACCCTGTAACCTTCGGTTCCGCCGTAATCAAAGAGCAGACAAGCAGGAGTAGGGTTTTCCCTCCGGGGACCTGAACCTGGGTAAATCTCGTGTCCCCTGGTTGCTTGTCTGTTAACCGTGCCACGATCTCCAGCATCCCCATCTTCTCCAAAACCCAAGTCCATAACAATGGGCATTGACGAGATCAAACCTCGTCAATTGGCGCCGACCGTGGGGACTGGGGCTGCTGATTGTGCGGTCGTGACGGTTCCGTCCCGATCGATCTACAACTCCGCGGTGACGGAGAATCACCTCCTCTTCGGCGCTTTCGACTTCACCGCCCACTCGCCGGCCACCATGAAGGATTTCGAGCCCGTAGGCGACAGAATCGAAATTTTGTTCGGGAGCTTCTGCTTCCAGGTGGGACAAACTGGCACCCTCCGCCTCCCTGAGCGGGTGCCCGTGCCGTCAATCAGACCCGCTTCGTGGGCTCCACACCCCGTGCTACGCACGTCACCATCAACAGATGAGTTCTACAGCAGCAGCAGCTGCAACTCCGATCTGTGCGATCCACCTTCGGATGAAGGGACCTACGGTTCCGGATCCGAAAGCTGCGGCAGCAGCCAACCAATCTGCAGGCGCTATCTGTGTGCCGCAGTCATCCAAACCGACGAGGAAACGCCTAACCCGCCGCCCAACCCCAACCCGCAGGACAGAAACGGCGAAAACGGTGGAAACGGCGAAAACGGGGAAAACAGAGGCCACCTCATCCAACTTAGCAAAGAAGGATGGGTCGAAGCACGCCGCGCCGTCGCAGGCGAAATAGTCCTACCTCTGGACTCCCCACGTGATCTGCTGAGGGCATACCACTACCTCTTCATCGAGGAGCACAAGAAGCAAGTCAAGATGCAGGAGACGCTCGACAAACGCAAGCAAGCAGCCTATGAGTCCAGTGCGCGACGAGTTGCGCTCTCCGCCATGGGACCCGGCTCTAGCACAAACGGAAATCAGGGAAACAAGCACCGCTCTCGGGTGGAAAACATGGACCCCAAGGAGCGGCGTGACGTGACCCGAACTCTCCATACATCATTCATGGATATGGACGCTGACGGCAACATCATCCCGAAGACGCCACAAGCTGCGATCATGGCAGCCACTGCGTATCTCGCGGCTCACCCACCTCCGGAGGGGGACCCGAAAAGGGCCATGCATAGGTCCGCACTCACCGGACTAGGACTAATCGGAGCTGCGCTCCACGAAGACGCTCCTGCGGAGCCGAAGAAGAAAGCTCTGGCCAGGCGCGACCGGAGCCCCACCCCCTCATCCGAAGAGGAAGAGGAGCACGATCTTCCTCGAAGGAAGAAGAGCTCGCACCGCCATAAACGCGACTACGACGCCAGAGACAAGCTTACACAACGCAAGATCGACAAAGCACGCGCTAAACGTGCATGCTCGTCCAAATCTGAGATGGATGAAGACGAAGGAGAACTCTGTGGAGCTCGATGCTTCAGCAGATCCGTTCGGCGAACACAGATGCCACGCAACTTCAAGCTTCCTTCGGATACTCCGAAGTTCAACGGCACGCAAGATCCAAAGTCCTGGATCAGTGACCATCTGTCATCCGTCAAGCTTCACGGAGGCAACAAAGAAACCGCCATGCAATGCCTTCAGCTGCAGCTGACAGGCGCAGCGCGGGTCTGGCTTAGCAGCCTATCATCAGGATCCATCCGAAGCTGGGAGGAGCTCGCCTACAGCTTCATCCGAAATTTCAAAGGCACCAGCAAGAGGCCCGCCTCAATCGAAGAGTTGCGAGCCTGCACTCAGAGAACGGGTGAATCTATTCGCTCGTACATACTACGCTGGTCTACAACCAAGAACTCCGTAGCACACATCTCCGAAGAGCGGGCCATTGACGCCTTCAGGGACGGCGTCAAACGCTCAGACTTCAAGGAGGAACTTGGGCGTGTAAAGCCCAAGACACTCGACCACCTCATGGAAATCGCCAACAGTTCGGCAGACGGCGAAGATTGCATCCAGCGGGCGCAATCAGATGAAGAGGACGACTACGGCCGAAGACGCGAACGCCGCAGCAAGAGGAGATCGCGCGTCTACGAGGACCGCGACGGACCCGACATGGTCGCAGCCGGCTACGCCGACCGCCGTAATGACAACAGCCGCAACAGCGGAGGATACCGCAGCGGAAACTTCCGCGACAACGGACGACCAACGCAGTCGTGGCAACGCCGCGACCGCGACAACGGACCCTCAGCATTCGACAAACTTTCGGGTCCATGCACCATCCACTTCTACATCGACAAACAAGATGGCAAAAAGAAAGCTAGCCACATGCTCAAGGACTGCCGCGAGTTCCAGAAACTCAGCGAAGGCATGATGCAGATGAGGCAACAAGCTCCAATCCCTGCGTTCGGAAACACACCTGCGCCAGGTGAAATAGCACACGGAGCTCCTCCACCGCCGCCTATTGGAGGCCCAAATCAACCAGTCGCACCAGCGCAAAACAACGCCGGGGTCGCATACCCCCCACCAAAAGGAGCACTCAACATGATACAGAAGGGACGCCCCACAAATAGGGTGCAGAAGAAAATCACCCGACAAATCAACTTGGCCGTGGCAACTCCGCCTGCAATCCCTGAGTACCTCAGCGGATCAGAGTCCTGCATCACATTCACTCGCGCAGATCACCCTTGCCAGATCCCTCGCCCAGGTCATGCTGCCCTGGTGCTGGAGGCGCAGATCGGAGGCTTCGAGATGAGTCGCGTCTTCATGGACGGCGGCAGCGGCATCAACCTAATGTTCGCAAGCACTCTAGCAGCTATGCGGATCCCGCAATGCAGCCTGGAACAATCAGACACAACGTTCCACGGCATTGTCTCAGGGAAGGGCATCTTCCCCCTGGGCAAAATAGGGCTCGACGTCATCTTCGGGAAGCCGGACAACTTTCGGCAGGAGCGCCTAGAATTCGAAGTGGTGGACTGGCCGTCGCAATACCATGCCATCCTGGGACGTGTAGCATTCGCAAGGTTCCTGGCCGTCCCACACTACGCATACCTACTACTCAAGATGCCAGGACCAAGGGGCGTCATCACAGTCCACGGGAGCTTCACCCGATCGGACCAATGCGACAGGGATTTCAACAAAATCTCCCAGTCCTTCGGCATGCAAGACGAGCTCGTAAGGCTCCGCGAGGTGACGGACAATGGGCTACCACTAGTCACAAGGCAGAACGCACCCGACATGTCCTTCGACTCCACCGTCAACACCAAGAAAGTGCAGGTCCATCCGACAGACGCCTCCAAGACAACGCTGATCGCCAACGACCTCAGCACCGCATAGGAAGGCGCGCTCGTCGAATTCCTCCGTGAGCGCTAGGAAATATTCGCCTGGTGTCCTGCGGACATGCCAGGAGTTCCCAGGGAATTCGCCGAGCACGCACTCAATGTCTTCCCAGACACCAAGCCAGTCAAGCAGTCTATCCGAAGACTGTCGGAGCCACGAGCCGAAGCTATCGGCAAGGAGATCAACAGATTACTCGCAGCAGACTTCATCCGGGAAATCAAGGAAAGCGAGTGGCTGGCAAATACGGTGATGGTCCCGAAGAAGGACACGGACATCCTGCGGATGTGCGTGGACTTCACGTCACTAAATAAACATTGCCCAAAGGACCACTTCCCTCTACCTCGGATCGACCAGATCATTGATTCGACTGCAGGTTGTGAGAAGCTCTCCTTCCTCGACGCCTACTCAGGCTATAACCAGATTCGACTCAAGGTCGAAGATCAAGAGAAAACGGCGTTCATCACACCGTTCGGAGTATTCTGCTACAACACAATGCCCTTCGGGCTAAAGAACGCGGGTGCCACGTACCAGCGATGCATGCAGGCCTGCCTCAAGGACCAGATCGGTCGCAACGTCCAAGTCTATGTCGACGACATAGTCATAAAAACCAAGGTGGCAAGAACACTTATCGACGATCTCCGCGAGACGTTCGACAACCTTGATCGCTACAGGATCAAGCTCAATCCAGAAAAGTGCGCCTTCGGCGTCCCCTCGGGTCAGCTGCTCGGGTACTTCATCTCTCAACGAGGGATCGAAGCGAACCCGAAGAAAATCAAAGCTATCATGACAATGGAGAAGCCGAAAAACCTCAAGGGCGTTCAGCAGATCGCAGGGCGAGTAGCGGCACTAAGCAGGTTCATCAGCCGCATGGGCGAGAAGGCCCTACCATTTTACCAGCTGCTGCGCAAGGCAGACAAGTTCGAGTGGACACCAGAAGCCAACGACGCATTCGAAAGCCTCAAGCGGCTCCTCTCCACCTCGCCCGTTTTGGTCACGCCAAAAGAGCGCGAGCCCCTGTTGCTGTACATAGCAGCCACACACCAGGTAGTCAGCACAGTACTCGTGGTCGAACGACCCGAAGAAGGCAAGACCCACGGGGTACAACGCCCAATTTACTACCTCAGCGAGGTTCTCACTCCAATAAAACAGCGGTACCCGCACTACCAGAAGCTGGCCTACGGCGTGTTCATGACGGCTCGACGACTGAGCCACTACTTCCAGGAGCATCAGGTGATGGTCGTCAACGAGGCACCCCTGAACAGCATCCTGAATAACCCAGAGGTCACAGGACGCGTAGCCCTGTGGGGCATTGAACTATCACCCCTGGACATCATCTACGAGAAGCGACACGCAATCAAATCTCAAGTCCTTCCAGACTTCCTGGTACACTGGATGGAGCTGCAGCTGCCTGACACCCCAGATATGTCACAGTCCTGGACAATGCATTTCGACGGCTCCAAGCGTGAAGCAGGAGAAGGGGCAGGAGTCATACTGACCTCCCCGCAAGGTGACAAAATGAAGTACGTTCTTCGGATGAAATTCGGAGCCTCCAACAACGAGGCCGAATACGAAGCCCTCATCCATGGCATGAAGATGGCAAAAATATGTGGCGCAACGTGCCTGGTCATCTACGGTGACTCCAACCTTGTCGTACAGCAGACGATGAATGAGTGCGACGCACACGCCGAAAACATGATCGCGTACCGCGCGCTATACAACGCACTCGAAGGAGAATTCGACGGCTGCGAACTTCGGCACGTTGGAAGAGAGAGCAACGAGGAGGCCGATAGAATCGCCAACATCGGCTCCACTTGTGCAAAGGTACCACTAGGTGTGTTCCTCGAACAGATCTGCGTGCCATCCATCAAGCGGAAATTCCCCAAGGGATCACCCGAAGAAGCAGAACACTCGGGGGCTACGCTACCCGAAGGTCATGAAGGACCCGAAAAGTTGGATACCGAAGTCGCCATGGTCAACCTGATGCAGGTCATGGCAGTCGAAGAAACTTGGACACGTCCATACCTCCAGTTCTTGACAAACGGAGAATTGCCTGACAGCCCGACAGATGCCCGGCGCATATCTCGTCGATCGAAAGCCTTCACCATCATCAACGGCGAGCTGTACAAACGTAGCATTACGGGTGTATTGCAACGATGCGTCACCATCAACGACGGCAAGGCCATACTCCAAGATATCCATGAAGGCATCTGCGGCCACCATGCAGGCAGTCGCTCCCTCGTCGCCAAAGCTCTGCGAGCAGGATTCTACTGGCCAACGGCCATGAGCGACGCGAAGGACATCGTCCGAAGATGCAACGGGTGCCAACGGTTCGCCGACAAACCGCACGCACCTGGGTCCGAACTTCGACCCATACCCATAGCCTGGCCTTTTGCCCAATGGGGCCTCGACATGATCGGCAAACTGCCAAAATCTTCGAAAGGAGGACACGTCTTCCTCCTGGTTGCAGTCGACAAATTCACCAAGTGGATCGAAGCCATGCCAGTCACCAACCAGAAGGGCAAAACCGCCGTCAAGTTCTTCGAATCCATTGTCTACAGGTTTGGCGTACCGCACAGCATCATCACCGACAACGGATCAAACTTCATCTCCGAAGAATTCCAGGACTTCTGCGAAGGCCTCGGGATCAATATCACGTATGCCTCAGTGGCACACCCGCAAACAAATGGGCAAGTGGAAAAGGCCAACGGCCTAATCGGCGCCGGCATCAAGAAGCGCCTCATGAGCTCACTCGAGCACAAAGCTGGAAACTGGACGAAAGAGCTACCGTCTGTCCTGTGGAGCTTACGGACTACGCCAAACAGCTCCACCGGCTACACACCGTTCTTCATGGTACACGGAGCCGAGGCAGTGCTACCAGCCGAAGTACGCCACCAGGCTCCACGAGTCGTCGCTTACGGAGAAGCCGAATCTACGGCTGCACTCGAAGATGCCGTCGACACACTCGACGAAGCACGGGATATAGCAGCAGCTCGATCAGCGGTGTACCAGCAGAGTCTCCGCAACTATCACAGCCGCCGGCTGCGCCCAAGGTCCTTCGTCGAAGGAGACCTTGTCTTGCGACTCAAGCAAAAGCGACCGAACAAACTCGATTCACCATGGGAAGGACCCTATGTCATCACCGAAGTCATCCCAGGTGGCGCCTATCGCCTCAAGCACGTGGAGTCTGGAGTCGCATACTCCAACCCATGGAACATCTCGCACCTGCGACGATTCTACCCGTAGCAACCTACCCCCTTTTACTTTCAATAAGGCTTTCAGCCAAGGCTACTCAGCCGAACCATGTACCTCCTCCATTACGATATAAATAAAGCTAAGTGTCTCGCCCCCAACCTTCGGTTGACTATTTTTCTGCAACTTTACTACATGCTACAAACGCACTCGGGGGCTCCCCCCACCTCACGATTTCATCGACTGAGGACCAAACGTGTACACCTGAGTAGCTGACTACGTCAGGCAAACAAAAAGGGCACGTACTCAATCAAAGCACTGCGTGCTCACAAACAAGCAAACCTTTACAACAAAGGGCACATAAACGCCCAGCCGCAATATACAAATTTTACATCTATCTGTTTATTTTCAGGTCTTACCTATTCTGAAGAATAACCTGAGCACGCTGCTCAAACAAATCTACAATTTGTTCGGCATACTGCCTTACAGCCGCGTAATGCGGTCGCATGTTCCACTCGCCACCATCTGGTCGAGGAGGTGGCCCAGTCGCCACATCAGCCAAATCTACGTCAGGGCGGTGCACCCTCACAAGAGACAAGGCAGCCTTCACCCCTGCGATGAGCTGCTGCCGCACCAGCTCCTTGACATTGCTGGCACTCCGAAACCTCGACAGAAGACCTGCGAGGGTCGTCGGCACGGCATCCAAAGGAAACATGACGTGCAGCACCGAGGAAAGTGATGTCTGCACCTGGCGGAGCACCCGCGAGACCTGATAGACGCGATCCTGCACCGCCGCCAGAACCATGGCACGATCGCGGTCCATCCAGAAGAAACCGCCGGCCTCCATGTCCAGTTGAGTCAAGCAATTGACTCGAACAGCAATACGCTCCTTTTCTTCCCTCGGAGCAAGATTGGCACCTGCGACAACCGCACAAAACAAGAGTAAGGCCAGCAGGCTCATCCGAAGAACTGAGCTACAGCCCGAAAGAAGGATCAACTTACATTGCAGCTGCTCGGACAGCCGACCTAGCTCCGCCATCAAATACTCCTCTCTGGCTGCACCACGGTCTGCTTTGGATTTCCAAACGTCAGCGCGACCGCGTAACCCAAGCAAATCTCTCTCCAAGCTGCGCACGCGATCTCGAAGAAAAGCGAGCTGCGAGGAATCATCCAATGATGCTCGCAAGGGCCTTTCGGATGAAGTGTCAACTGGGTCAGCACCCGAAGGAACCTATAGCAGCAGAAAAAAGAAGGCACACAGACATTCAGCCAAGGATAGAGCACAACTCGAAGGAATTCATTAAAATATATAAGGCCACTACCTGGCATAAGGATGGTACTACAGCAGATACTTACAACAAAAGTAGACTACAAACTACCCTACGTCTACTATGCCTAAGGCGGAGGACACTGAGTCGCCTCAGAACCAGACTGCCTAGCTTTGGCCTCGCCCTGCTGCCGCAATGCATACTCACACAGCAAGTCAATGAGCTTGGGCCCATATCGTCTACAGCGAGCAGAGTAGGCGGCGAAGGCTACCTCGGATCCATCCGCAGCCGTAGGCATCCGAGAAGTAATCTGGGGCAGGTCCAGCTCCGCCCCAGCCGCCATGGCCATCGCCATCCCGACGGACGCGCCGATGCCCTTCTGCTTGCGCTTATACGCCGCAGGCGCTTCGGCTGACAGAGCCTCTGCCAGGGCATCCACATCTTCAAGGGGTGCGCCCTTCGGGAAGAGCTCGTGGTAGAAGCAACCAAGGACCTCTTTCGCCTTGGCAAGGGAGTTGACGACGGTGCTGCAGCGGTCTTCGACCGCTACAGTGGCATCATATAGAGCACTCCCGTGCTCCAGAGCACCGTGGTCGAACTCGATGCCTGCGGCATCTGAGACAAAAAAGAAGAAAACATGAAGAAAGGCAACATAGAAGAAGATCCGTAGAAAAAGAAACAAGTCCACAAGCTTGTACTCACCCAAAATAGCCTTGGCAGCAGCCATGAGCTTATCCGCCACCCCTTTTTCACGAGCAGCCGCAACAGTGGCCAGCTGCTCCTCACGATCTACGGCCTCCTGCTGCAGACGCTCTTTCGCTTCGGCTGCCTTCGTCAGCTCCAGCTCAAGGTGCTCTCTCGCACCAGCGGCAGCTTCGGCCTTCTGCTCCAATTGGCCAAGGCTCTTCTTCAGAGCATCGACCTCACGGAGAGAGTCGTTATGCTCCTCTGCATTTACAACAAGCAAATGTCAAAGAACAGGACCAGGATAAGCAAGAGCAGTACTACAAGGCAGACGAATACCTTGAAGCTGCCGCAGTTTCGCCTCCAGCGTCAGGCGCTCCTCCACCAGCCGCTTGGCCTCTTGGACAAAAGGCTGCAGAAAAAGGCAATAGCAGTAAGAACAGGACTTGGGGGCTACACCCAACACAAAGAAGCAAAAACAACATCAGCACACGAAGACACTCGGGGGCTCCCCCCGTAACATCAAGCAGAAAAACTTACGTGCTCCGAAGGCGAACCCGCAGGCCTGCCTGCGAAATTCTGGGGCGCAACCACCAGCCTCTCCTGCACAGGAGGAACTGGCGCAGCGTCACCAGAAGTCGCTACCGTCTGAGGAGGAGGCGACGCAATGTTCGACTCCCCCATCATCTCGCGCGCTCCATCACTAGAGCCGTCGAAGGATTGCCTGCATACGAACCAATCAACACAGGTGCAAAAATAACAAGGGAACAAAGGAAAACAGTGGCAACAAGAAAACTTACGAGCCCAACGCGCTCAGGTCGAAGATAGGAGAAGCCCTTCGGGCCCTCTTCTCCTCCTTCTTTTCTTCCTTCTTCTCCTCCTTCTTTTCTTCCTTCCTCCGCTTTGCTAGCGGGTGCGGAGCAACAGCCCGCACAGGAATGGCAGGAAGGGGAGAGGAAGAACCCCCGTGAACATCATCATGACGCTCAAGGCCCATAGGATTTCTGGGAGTCGGAGGAGTCGAGGCATCTGACGACTCGTTAGAGCTCCGTGATCGCTTGCGCGAATGGTCCTCACTCGATTCGTCGTCATCCTCCGCTGGGGATTGCGCTGACGGTAGCTCGGACACGGAATCCACCACTTCATTATCCGGGGCATTCGGATACCTCTCGGGCAACGGTGGTGCCATGCCCGGCACTTTGAAGCTCTGCAAAAGGAAAAGGAACTTTGTTAGCAAACAAAGGAAAAAGTACACAGCTGACAAAAACAAAAAGGGAGCACTACATGCGCAAATCTACACCTTCGGTACGACCAACGTCGAAGAAAAGGGAGGAGTCTGCGACTTCCCCGGGATTTCTTCGTCGGTCTTGAACTTCAACAGCACGCGAAGAGCCTTGTCAAGTTCCACCTCGGAGATTTTCTCACTCGAAACCCTCGTCGGATCACGACGCCTAGAGTAAAGAAACATCGGGTGCGCCCTCGCTTGGAGAGGTTGCACCCGACGCTCAAGAAACGTCCGGATGATGTCGACACCGTTCACCTCCTTCTCAGGAATCAATTGGAGATCCTCCACCCGACGGTACAGGGCCTCTATCTCCGCCACCTCACCGTCTAAGATTTGGTTTTTCCAGGATCTTTTCTTCTCAATCAATTGGGAGGGGTCAAAAGGAACGAGACCAAAATCTTGCCCAGGCAGTACGGAGTCACGGATGTAAAACCATTTCCTCCGCCAGTACTGGACAGATTCGGACATGGAAAAGGAAAAGAATTGCACATTGGGACTGAGGGAGATGATGAAACCCCCAATGGGATACACACCATCCGAACCAGACTGCCTCTTCACGGAATAAAGCTTCCGAAAGAGGCCAAAGTGCGGCTCAATGCCAAGCCAACACTCGCAAAGCGTGATAAAACACGCAATGTGGAGAAGAGAATTGGGAGACAGATGATGCAACTGAACCCCATAGAAGAAGAGCAGTCCACGAAGGAAGTCATGGACTGGATACGAAAATCCACGCAAGACGAAGGCAAGAAACATAACCCGGTACCCAGATGGGGGACGGGGGATTACCTCCTTGCCGGGGAGTTTGACGGCCGTCGTATCCCGCGGGATCAGGCCCCGCTCGCGCAGTTTGCGGAGATCGCTCTCCCGCGTCTCTGATCGCCGCCAGCCACCATCGGTGACGCGAGCAGCGGTGGTGCTCTTCTTGCCTTCGGCGGCGCTGGTCCCAACCGCAGATGAGGACTTCTTTGTTTTCCCCATGGCGTTGCAGCGGTGGTGGCGATGACAACGCAGAAAGAACGAAGGAAATGTGGAAGGAAAGCTCAACGCGCAGCAAGAATCGCTCAAGAACAAGGAGGCAGTGAACAGATGAACTGGTGTGGTGAAAAACAAACCACGATTTCACCCAGGATTATAACAGCGAAGACGACGCACGCTGGCCGTCCATCGAGAAGACCTAACGCCAACGGTAGATCTGGCCGTACACGTGTCAACACCACAACGAACCGTCGTTACCACGCCGTCCACTACGCGCGGAAATCGAGGAGACGCCGTAATTATCTCCACGCCCTGCGTGACCGGTCAATTCAAAGTCAGCAAGTGGCACCCACGCTTCGTCCAGTCAAGTCATCTCTGGCATAGCAGACGCTTGAGGTCATCGATCGTAAGCACTGACGTCATCAAAAGCTATACTAGCACCACTTCAGCTCCACAGCTAAAAGTACTCACTCGAATCTACGATTCGACTAAATACTTGGGGGCTACTCCTATCAGGAGCGCTGGCCGCGCACCCGACAGACAAATGAGTACAAAATTACTTCTCTGAGTCCTACTTCGAGTCTACGACTCCACTACGGACTCGGGGGCTACTCCCATAGGGAGGATGGATTTAAGCATCCGAAAATTTTCGAGTCCTGCGGACCTAATGATTGAAACAATGCTTGAACTGAAAGTCTCCGTTCGAGTCTACGACTCGAACAGACACTTGGGGGCTACTCCCATAGGGAGCGCTGGTCGCGCACCCTATGAAATCTTCGACTGCGATCTTTCGGATCAGCACGCAAAAACTTTTTTGGCAACTCTGCCCCAACAAAACGCTGAGTGAGCGACAATCTCCTTGGCCACCCGAAGCACCTCCGAGGTGATAAATGTTCGGATGCTGCGTCTGCGACGCAAAGATAAGACCTACAGATATCATCTGATGGCCTGGCAACGCACCTGACTGCGCTCTGCTAGTATGAATCCGTACCAGCAGGTACGATGAAAAATCCCGACGGACGCGTTGGGTACACCAATTAAAATCACTGGAATTCCACTCCTATAAGTGCTCCGCGGCCTGAGTTGAATTACGCCAGCATATGTTCCAGGCTCGGGTTAAGGGACCCGAACCTGAAGAAGATCGTGTTGTTTCGTGATAAGACAGTTAACTGACCCTGATCCGTCGGGTGATTCAGGCACACGCATCAACAATCCCTACACACATATACTATTAACATATAGCTGCTCCCGAAGGATGGAAGAGTCCTCAGCCGAATCTACGATTCGACTGATCACTCGGGGGCTACTGACATGGTTATACCCTACGGGTATGTAACTTCAGCATACCTAGTCCAGCTCAAGGAAGGCCCACGGCAGACTACGCTGGCCCATGAAGATTTTCGGGTGGCCAAGGCCCATGACGTCTTCGGATCCTTGGAGAGCAAGACTAGAGGAGATAGGAAATTCAAAGGGGTAAAACCCTAGAACTTGTAACCGACTAGGACTACGCCCGGGACCTGCCTAAGTCTATATAAAGGCCAGGAGGGCACGTCTTAGGGCAACTCGACTCATACTTTCGCACACGCATCCACGCCAGATCGAATCTGCGCACCCTGTAACCTTCGGTTCCGTCGTGATCAAAGAGCAGACAAGCAGGAGTAGGGTTTTCCCTCCGGGAGCCTGAACCTGGGTAAATCTCGTGTTCCCTGGTTGCTTGTCTGTTAACCGTGCCACGATCTCCAGCATCCCCATCTTCTCCAAAACCCAAGTCCATAACAATGGGCATTGACGAGATCAAACCTCGTCACATGGTTGTTTCGCATGTTGGCTTAGGTTTGCAGGTTTGCCTTACCTGACTATGTCTTATTGTTTTCCTTGTGGGTGATCATGTCTGAGTAGCTTATGCATTAGTGACATTGCGGCGTGTCGCTTGTGGCCATATGTTCTCTATGTGGAAGGGAGACGCAGGCTGTGGGGTCGGTTCGCTGTTTTGACCATTGAGGTTGTATTTACTATGTTTTGGGCATGATCGCTTGCGTTCTCCAGGTTGTCTGTTCCTCGCTCTGATTTGCTTCCTCTTTTCTCCGCTCTGAATTTTTTCTTTACTATGTTGTGGTGGTTGGTTCCGGCTGGTACTTTGATTCGCGGACCGCGTTAGCTGTTGGATCTGGACAGTGCTTTGATTCGCGCACTGCGTTCGTTTTTATGATAGTTGGTGTGGGGTATGCAACGACATATGCCCTGGTGATCCATTACACCTATGTAATGTGACCAAGCCCAGTCCACGGTGAAAAAACAAAAATTAAACAAGCAGCCATGGCAAAGAATTTAAACGTCAAGAGAAGAGGTCATCGCGGCAAAACGCGCCCGGTCCATCTAGTAGTTATATATACTCGAATAGGATGTCGAGAAGGAGATCATCATGTTGCGCTATAGTTGCAGATGTTGCTTCGTCGATCAAAACAAGGAGGTAGGTGGCCCCATCACCCGTCATCCCTTGCATTTCGGCCAGCGGGCTTAATCTCTTGTTGAACGAGACAGAGAAAAACTGAGCCTGGAAAGTGTGGCTGACAAATACCAGCTGCGTTGGTGAATCTGGTGTCAAATACTGCGGTGATGGTGAGGTGGGCGAGGGCAGAAGTTTGAAACACTGGGCGCGTTTTGGGGGATGGGTTTGGAATCTCTTCGGAGGTTCATGTTTTTTAATTTTGTTTTTGGAGAATTCAAGAAGTTTCATAGTACGTGCAACCAAACGAGTATGTGGTTTGTTTGCCGAGTGACCTATCCCCAAGCGGCGGAAATACCCGACCCAGTATGCCAAAAAACACGAACAATCTATGGCCCACACTACCTTCGTTCTCTTCAGCTCTGATACATCGGAAACATATCTATAATTTTTGATGCTCCATGCTTGTTTAGTATCTACTTTGCTTTGCTTTTTTTACACTTTGAGGTGATTTTTACATGTTTTCTGTTACTAAGCTATTAACAAGTTGCCACAGTGTCAGTTGCCTGTTTTCTTCTATTTTTGGTTTCAGAAAAGTTAGTAAAGAAATATTCTCGAAATTGGACGGGACAAACGTCAAATTCAATAACTTTCCGTGGGGAACAAGAAGTCCAAAGGGGAGTCGGAGAGGCGGGCTAGGGCGCCCAGACCCCTCCTAGGCACGGGTGGGCCCTGCCCCACCCCTAGGCAGGGTGTGGGGCCCCTGGCCACCGCCTCGGCCTTCCCCTTCGCCTATAAGAAGCCCCGGATGCAGAAACCCTAAGCTCCCGATCAAATCTCTACGAAACCGTCTGTAGCCGCCACCACCATCGTCCCTAGATCAGGGGGATCTGAGGTTCTTCCTGGCACCCTGGCGGAGGGGAGATCATCCCGGAGGCCTTCTCTCCGGTATGATGCATGAGTAGTTCCACCTTGGACTGTGGGTCCATGTAGTAGATAGATGATTGTATCTCCTCCTTTGTGCTTTCATGTATAGATCTTGTGAGTTCCGTTCATGATTAAGATCTAATCTATTTGTAATCATGCATGTTGTGTTTGCGGGGATCCGATGGATATTGAGATTATTATGTTGTTTTGATTAATGGTTTTGTCTTTATGATTCTATCATGTCTGTGTTATTTATGATCTTGCATGCTCTCTGTTGTTAGTAGCTATCTTGGCCAAGTAGTTGCTAGTGACTCCAAGAGGGGGTATCTATGCTCGATATTGGATTCTGCCTCTAGTTTCCAATGGAAGTGACAATAATCTCTTCGGTTGTAGATGTGTTGTTGCTACTTGGGAGAAAACAACGGTCTCTTGTTCATGGAACATGTTGACTGTTTACCTTACACACTTTGCTTAAAGCAGTTGTCACAAAAAGGTGGGTTCACGGAAGAACAAAAGTATTACTATAAGGAACACCATTTGTCACAAAAAGGGAAACACTTATGGGAACAAATTGATAGGTTGAATACTATTGCTAGAGACGTGTGCTCTACTTATAATGTTACTTATTGTTTTGATAAAGCTTGTTGCTGCAGGAGGTATAAACACCCACCCTTTCAATGTGAGTATAATGATAATGTTAACATATCTTCTTATGTTAAAGGAAATTATGATTTTTATGATGTGGAACAAATTGAAGAATTTTTTGCCTTTAAGGGTGCATTTGAACTTGCCAGTTTGCTTGAGAATACTGATGATGCACCTTATAAGCATGAGGTTTTTGAGATACTTAAATTTTGCTTTGATAATTACAAGGGAGAAAATAGCTATATTCTTGAATATTTTAATTAGGCGTTTTCCACAAATGGAAGAGACTAATGCCTTGCATAAGCCTATGGAAGAAGAAATTGTTGAAACTAGAAGCTCATTAGATGAAAAAGATGAGGAAAGTGATGAACAAAAGGAGGAAGAATGGATCTACCCATGCCTACCTTCTAATGAGAGTAACTCTTTACCTCTTATATTATTTGATTGTCCCCCATGCTTACCAAAGGGGGATGAATGTTATGTTCCTGTGGATCCTTTTGAAATATCTACTTTGGGAAAAACCCATGAAGGTTTGAATCCCACTATTTTTGAGCTTGATAGAAATTATGTGTTTGTAGATCTGAAAAGCATGCTTTATGTGATAGCTATATTTTTGAGTTTATTCATGAGGCTACTGAAGATTATTATGAGAGAGGGAAACATGGTCTTATGTATCTCAACAATATTAAGTTTCCCCTCTTTATGTTGAAAGTTTTGAAGTTGCACTTGTTTTATCTTCCTATGCTTGCCACTTTGTTCTTTGTGAATTTATTTGTGTACAAGAGGGTTAGACTTAAATATGTTTTGAAGAGGGTTAGACTTAAATATGTTTTGAATTTGCTTCTTGATGCTTTTTTTGACTTCAATTCATAATTCTTATGTGAGCATCTTCTCAAGCTATGATGCCTAACTTAAAGGCGTTAAAGAAAAGTACTTGTTGGGAGATAACCCAAGAGTTTCCTTAAGTCTTGGAAGTTATTACTTCAGTAATGATCTCTTATTATCCTTTTTGTTTGCTTTTTGTGCCAAGAACGACCTCTAATGAGAGGGAAGTAAGATTTGAGGAGTTGCTGTCCCGAAACAGATTTCTGTCCTCCACCAAAAACAATTGTGAGAAGTCTCTGTAACTCGGATTGAGTTTAAAATTTACGAATAAATCCCAAAGTATGTTAGCTAACTTTCGTTAGATTAACACTTTTTGATTTGAGCAACACAAGATGTTCAAAAAAATCGGTTTCTACCTGGTGGTCTGTTTTGACAGATTTCTGCCATTATTTGCATTTGCTTCTTATTGATTCCTTTTTGAGTTCTCTTTAGGTGAATTGAGATTTTTGAAGAAGTTACTTGATGACCCACAAGTATAGGGTACGTAACATTCTTCGCGGGTAGTATTACCCAATTTATTGATTCGACACAAGGGGAGCCAAAGAATACTTGCAAACCTTAACAACTGAGTTATCAGTTCAGCTGCACCTGGAAATAGTTCTTGGTCACAGAAGTTTATCAGTAGCAACAGTTTGGTAGTAGAAACAGTAAAGCAATAACAATAGTGAAATAGTAGCAATAGTAACAGTAACAGTGACAGTGGGATTCGAGTACGGTAGGCATAGGGATGGATGGACGGACGTTGCATGGACGGGTCTAAACATGTAACTTCAAGATCTAGGGCATTGCAGATAAATAATAACAAGCATCCAAGTACTAAAAAATCCTAGGCATGTGCTCCAAATATAGTCATACGTGCTCGCAATGAGAACTTGCACAACATCTTTTGTCCAGCCAGCCTGTGGCAGCGGGGCCTCTAGGGAACTAGTGGCAATTATGGTGCTCAATTTAATAGAGCACCGGAGCAAAGCATTAACACTCTGTGAACACATGTGATCCTCACACCATATCCATCCCCTTCGGTTGTCCCAATTATTGTCACTTTGGGGCCTTTGGATCCAGACAATGATATGTGTACACAACTTGCAGATAAGATCACAAACAATACTATCATAATGATTCAATAATAAGCTCAGATCTGAGATCATGGCACTCGGGCCCTAGTGACAAGCATTAAGCACAACAAGTTGCAACAAAGTCAAATAGCACTAATAGAGATACTAGGCACTATGCCCTAACAGATCTTATTCGATTATATGATAGAACTCATCCAATCCCTACCATCCCCAAGCCTACAGCGAAGGATTACTCACTCATGTATGAGGGAAACATCGGTGGTTGATGGAGATGCATTGGTGATGACGATGACGATGATCCTCTCCAAATTCCCGTCCCGGCAGGGTGCCAGAACGGAGTTTCTGGATCTGAATCTTTGTTTCTGGTGGCGGCGGTGGAGAGGAACTCTTTCTGGAAAACTATCGAACCCCCCTCGGTTTTTAGGTTGAAAGGCAACTTATAGGCGCAGAGGGAGGCCGAGGGGGTGCCTGGGGTGGCTGCACCCCCTCCAGGCGCGGCCAGTGGTGGGCCTGCGCCTGGGGTGGGTGTGCCCCCCCCAGGCCTCCTGTCCGTCTCGTCTTCTGGATCCGTGGATCTTCTGGTGAAATATAATTTTGGCATATTTTCCGGGATTTTTCCTGATAGTTCATTTTCTGCACAAAAACAAGACACCAAGGTAATTCTGCTAAAAACAGTGTTAGTCCGTGTTAGTTGTATCCAAATCACACAAGTTTAGAGGAGAAACAATAGCAAAGTGTTAGAGAAAGTAGATACGTTTTGGACGTATCATTACTACAGTAGCTTGTGTTTTTAGTGAAAATCCTTGCTATTCCAAAGCTTTGCCAGAGGTCTAATATCTTTTGAATAAACTAATGTTGCTAATGAAGATTGTGTGAAGTTTTGTATGAAGAAAAAATTTCAGGTGTAGAGAGAGAATGATGTAATGCGATGAAGAATGGACAAAAGCTCAAGCTTGGGGGTGCCACCCCGGTGTCACCCCAAGAAATATCCAAGAGGAACAAGCGTCAAAGCTTGGGGATGCCCAAGGCATCCCCTTCTTCATCAATAAAAAGCTTAGATCTGTCTAGACACTTCGTTTTTATTGTTTCATTGCACAGTTGTGTTGTTCTTGGAGCGTCTTAGTTTTTGTATGCTTTGCTTGGTTAGTTCGGACCCCCGTTCTCGCTATGTTGTTTTGCAAATAAGTTGCTTGGTGTTGGAAAGGAGTAGTAAGTTCTTGCTTGTAAGTGCAAGAGGAGCTTGCATTGACTGTGACTTAGACTTTAGCATGACATGCTAGGTGTTGTTTTGACCTTATGCTTAGTGATTATTGTTGTAGAATGTCTTGTTCCAAACAATTGGGATTGCTTAGTGAGCCTTGAAGAAATTATGCGTTGTTTTAGCATGCAAAATCATAGTATTGTGGTATTCTCCTTTGATGCTTTGTTTGAGTTGACTTGGCACATGCTCATGCCATGTTATGATTTTCACAAGTCACTATAGTCTCTATGATCATCTAGTCCTTGACTTGTAGTACCACTCTATGCTTTGATTAGTAATGCTTTGTTGCACTTCATGATTATGGCCATTATTGCTCTCTTAGTTGGTTGCTCCCAGTCTTTTGCTAGCCCCCACTTGTATTAGTAAGTTCTACTCATGCTTCCAACTCCCAAGAAACCAAGTTATTCCAAAGTGTCCACTATAAACTCCTATATATGGTGTGTTACACCATTCCAAGTATATTCTTGTTTTCAGCTATCTTCCAGTTAAAAAGTCTCTTTGTTATGTGAAAACTTAGTGATTAAAGCCCTCACAAACTTGATGGAACACTTTATATTCCTTGCCCCTAATAAACTTGAACCATTGTGTCATCTATGTTGTATATGCTTGCACTTATACGTTGGAATTAGCAGAACCGTGTTGTCACGGGGAACGTTTTCAACATTGCACTTGTACTTTGTACTCAGTTGATATCATGCTCTTTTGTCTATGGATGTCACCGGTGTGAAATAAAGAGGGAACTTGTAAGTCCATGGAGTTTATATCCTGTGTTAGAGAAACGCCTGGGACGCTAGCCTAAACCATGCCTAATCATGGTGGAAACTTGCAGCATCGCCATAGTGACATCTATGAAGCATTCTTCTTATAAAAAAAGAGACACATTGAGAAAAGAGGAAAGAGAGAAAAAAGCACCATATTCCCATGGTAAATAAGAAGATTGCTGAGATGCTCATTGTCTGCTTGCCTTGTCATTTTGGTTATGGATAGCTCCTGTACCATGTGCAAGGGGTACCCCGTTGGCGGTTCTCAATGATATGCAAATACTTACAATGACAAGAACTTACAGGTGACTAAAGTTGAGTAGCATGAGGTGTGGCCCTCGTATTCAAGGGACTTGAGATTGCCAACTTATACTTCGTCAAGCATATACTCCATCTTTGTTCACTTTAACCTTAATCACTTCAATATGCTTATGATAGGGGCAATGAGGGCTGAAAGCTAACAAGTACCATAATTTTTGGAAGCTCTTTTTGAAACTTGAAATCCCTGCTTCCTTTACAAAAAGGCCTTTCTTCCACCATTATTGAGTTTTCACCTTCTACCTTTAGGCACCATTAAAAGAGCATAGTTGTCATTCTGTGTGCAGTGTTCCAAAGCTTATTGATTGATGCATATTGTGATATTATTTGTTCTTGTGCTATTTGTTTTGTGTCACCCTTGTGAACTTTGAAGGTGTCCTATGCATCTATTTTCTACTCTATGAGGGACAAGCTGAATGCCACTATGCTATGTTTTCTGTATATGAAACAAACAAACGTTTTTCAATGCATGTTATTCATGATCTTTGTTTGTAGCTTGTCATGTTCCATGCATAGTTACTATGTCCTATTGTTAGAACTTCATCTTTCATGCACATGTTTAGAGTTCTTTGATCCCAGCTTTCAATGCTTGTAAATGGTTGGATCTTTATTGTGAGGGTGCATGTCACCTTAAAAATTATTCTTTTTATCACTTACCTACTCGAGGACGAGCAGGAGTTAAGCTTGGGGATGCTTGATACATCGAAAACATATCTATAATTTTTGATGCTCCATGCTTGTTTAGTATCTACTTTGATTTGCTTTGCCTACACTTTGAGGTGCTTTTTACATGTTTTCTGGTACTAACCCATTAACAAGTTGCCACAGTGCCAGTTGCCTCTTTTCTGCTGTTTTTGGTTTCAGAAAAGTTAGTAAAGAAATATTCTCGAAATTGGACGGGACAAACGTCAAAGTCAATAACTTTCTGTGGGGAACAAGAAGTCTAGAGGGGAGCCGGAGAGGCGGGCTAGGGCGCCCAGACCCCCCTAGGCACGGGTGGGCCCTGCCCCACCCCTAGGCAGGGTGTGGGGCCCCTGGCCACCGCCTTGGCCTCCCCCTTCGCCTATAAGAAGCTGAAATGGATCGTATGGGCACCTAGAGGGGAGGGTGAATAGGTGCTACCCAATTTTTAGTACTTTTTAAATTTTAGGCTTGACACAAAGTAAATTCTCTAGATATGTAACTACGAGAATTTCCCTATATGCAACCCTAGCTACTAAGCACGTAAAGAGAGGAGCGAGGGAACCATAGTGGAGCACGCGGAGACACAGGGATTTGTTTTACCACAGTTCCTTCCTTGTTAAGGGAAGTACATCTGCGTTGGAGGGGTGGGCGGTTCTAAGACCACTACGCCACAATAGGCCTCACCCTATTCTCCGATGGATCTCGCCACGAGAGGCCTGATCCACCTTCTCCACTATTGGTACCCTTCGAGGCGGGAACCGGTGCCTTTTACAACGCTACCGGGGCACACATACACAACTGAATTTGGGGCTCCCGAGATGACAACAAGCTGTCACAAGAACAAGGTTTATCAATATAAACAAAACAAGGATCCAGGTATTTGCAAGAAATACTAGATCGGTAATTCTCCAAATGAATGGACAGGAGATGAAGCGCTTGATTGTTGATGATGAAGATCGAGTTCTCCTCCTTCGATTCCCCAATGGACGGGGCCTTTGGGTGGATATAGGTGGAGCTCTCTTGGATGAAGGTTGCAGATAAGATCTTGACTTTTTCGAATGAACCAAGAGATCTGGCAGGAGGGGGAAGGCTGACTTAAATACCCCCTGCCCAGATCTGGCCGTTGAACAAGTTTGGGGGCGGATTATCCGCCCCCTACTAGGCGCGGACTATCCACCCCTGGGAAAACTCCGCCCCCAGGGCGGAGTTTCCGGGGAGAAAATCTGCCCCCTCTCTAGGGCTGGCGCCTGTGGAACTTGAGGAAGATCTTGGGGGGGGGCGGATTATCCGGCCCCCTCCTGGGGCGGATTATCCAGCCAAGCCGGAAAGTCCGGCCGAAACTCCGCCCCCTCTCTAGGGCTTGCACCTTGGTCGTGAACCTGGGGGCGGATTATTCGGTCCCCTCCTGGGGCGGATTATCCTGCCAAGCCGGAAAGTCCGGCCGAAACTCCGCCCCCTCTCTGGGCTTGCGCCTAATTGAGAAAAGGGTGGGGCGTATTATCCGCCCCCAAAGGCAAAATCCTTTCCATTTTGATTCTTAGAGAGAGCTGCAACACTTCAACACACATTAAATAATCCTTGATATTGTTATCTAACACACAAAACACTAGGGGTTATGAAATGTTCTTTCATCTTCCCCTTTTTGGTGTTAGATGACAATACTAGGATTTGCAATGAAACCGGCTAATACCACCTTAACAAAAATGAAAGAAGCTCCCCCTAGATGTGTGCATATTTAAAATTTGCATTTGAATACAAATACACACACTAGAGAGAACACAACTTTCATAGCAAAGATAATTGACACAAGGTGGGTTGGGAAACAAGGTCATACCACCGGGATGTGACTATAGCCAAAGGAACTAATGAGATTGATAGCCTCCAAGCACATCCCAACAATATTGATGCATACATTAGATAATCCTATGATTCCATATGTCATCAAATACACTCCATAGATAAATCCAGAATTCCATGAGAGTAGATCCACAATATAAATCCGGAATTCCAGAATACCAAACAAGCAGAGCAAAGAATGACATAGTCTTACATAACCAAGCACAAATAACAAATAAGTTCACGCTAAAAAGGGCACAAGCAAGCAAATAAAACGACTGAAAGATAAGTGCTTGCGCCCGACCCTTGCAAATCCATGACACCTAATAGAACTACTTTTCCCCCTTTGGCACTGAAACGCCAAAAAGAAAGAAGAGCGATGCTAGCGCCCCTGAAGATCATGCCTCCTCATCCTTGTCGTAGTCATCCCCGTCCCCTTCCTCTTCATCATACTCATCATCATCGTCATCAGCTGGAGGAGTGGGTGCCCTCAGAGGTGGAGCAAACAGGCAACTCTCGAGCTCGCCGTAGTTGATCCCTGAAGTGTTCCACTGAGCATACGGTTCCGCAGCAGTGGGAGGAGGTGGATGGCCAGTGGCACCTGAGACATGGTGAAGAATAAGCTGCTGAGTGTGATCCCTCTCATGATCCCTGCGGTACGCCTCATATTGGCCCTTGTGCGTGTCAATGCCCATGCAAAGGATGTGCCGCTGGAACCAAGTGAGTTGCTTAACCTCGCGTTCCATTGGGGACACCGCAGAACGATGACCACTAGCCCGTGCATCACACATGAAGGACTCAAGGGCAGTGGAAGGGTGATGGGTCTTCTGAGCCTTGTTGTAAACTTTCTTGGGCTTGTGAACCCCAGCCAAAGCAGTGCCAAAGTCCTCAAGGGGCAACATATGCTTGATGAGCATCATAATGAAAGGAGCATAAGGAATAGAGAGCCTGTTGATCATAGCATCCGTCATCTCATGATATATGTAGTGAACCAGAGTTGGTGGCACACTCGTGAGAAAAAGCAAGGAGAGGAACCAGACGGCCACGGATCTTGTCATTGTTGCCACCACTCGGAGAAATGCAATCCCTAAATATTCCAACAAGGGAGGCATACAAGGGAGAGAGACTAGCGAAAGTACCAGCAATACCATCAGGAGTAAGTCAAGGAGTAAGCACAGTATCCTTGGATGGCTTCAGTGGAGAAATGATACGGTCGCTAGAATGGGTGTCACAACCATGGAAGGCATAACCAAGAACCTGCCTAAAAATGCGGAAGTCCGACTAAATCATTGTTGTCCCGGTCATCCACTTCATAGTACCGTGCTCATCACCGCAAATCACAAGTGTCGAGAAAAACTGCCTCACCACGGAGGAATCATAGTTGCATTGGATAGTCATAAGGTGGTGAAGCCCCATCTTGTTGGTCCCATCTAATGCCTCAAGGAGCCTTGCCTTGGATTGAGCCTCAGCCAAATTGATAGGGTGCATAGGGCGAAGCTTGGGGGTAGCATATACATCATCATTAATAGCCCGAAAGTGGGCATTCCAAAACATAGAGTCCTCCGGGGGACCATCACTGTCAGCCTCATCATAGTAATCAGTCTGGCGAATGGAGGCACACTAAAGACTGTCCATAGCCTTGTAATTGGGCCGAGACTGTTTGCCCTTGCGAGATGCGGTCCTCTTTGTTTTCTTTCCTGGCTCTGCCATCCGTTCAGCCTCTCTTGCTGCTCTGCTGACTTAGGTTTCGTCAATGAACTTCCCTTCTGCAGTGGGCTTGAGATAACGGGCACGGGAACGACGAGAGAAGGTCTTGGTAGGCTTGGAACCACCTGTGAAAAGCATGAGGGGGATATCATGGAGATGAGCACACACAAGTCCAGGAGAAACAATAGAAAGAGTAGAAAAGCAATCCATAAGCCAATGATGTGCATTGCAGGAGTCAGAACCCAACCAGACCAGATGAAAATCTCTAGGCCGGATTATTCGGCCCTGGCAGGGGCGGATAATCCGCCCCCCGCAGACAATTTCTGGAACGGCCCAGATCTACCATGGCAAAACAGATCGGGCACTAGGGCTGCAATCCTACTGATTCTAGCAAGTAAGGAAGATACCAAGGATCTTCTACAACGAGATTTCCACCAAACAAAATCCATCCCACACAAAAGGAGAGAGATGAGGGAGTTACCCTCACTCATTGGAGGAAAATCGCGGAGGAGAAGATACCCGGAGGCGAGGTGAAGAAGATCCGGGGAGGACCCGGAGAATCCGGTGGTCAAATCGACTCCGGGAGGGGCGGAGGCTCTGGTGGCGGCTGGGGGCTGAGTTAGGGTTGGGGGGAGGGATGGCTGCTCTATTTGAGCCTGGCCTCCTCGACCCAGCCTTTAAAAGGCAGATTTCGCCCGGGGCGGATTATCCGCCCCCCACTTAGTGCGGATAGTCCGCCCCCCTCTGAAATTTCTGTTAAGAACAGATTCAGGCCGGAGCAACCTTGCAAAACCCCTCGCTGGTGTATAAAGGACTTTTGTGCAAGAATAGATGGTTCAAGGGGGAAAGAAGGCTTGGGTTGAGAGCAACAAACTGAGATGGTACTACACACTCAAATTTGCAAGAACCAAAACAAAAAAAAACCAAAGTTGAGTGTGTTTTCCAGAAGAACAAGAAATATGCAAGAAAATCCAACGAGAGCCATTAGAAACCAACTCTTCTCAAGGAAGAGGGCGGTGGCCGAAGCCACCATGTTGGAGCGCATGTCATGACACCGCGAAGATGTATCTTGAGTTCAAAACCAATGCTCATCGATGACCCATATATCACAAAATGATATTAAGGGAAATGATTTTTATTGATTTCGGCATTATGGGGGGAGGGTTAGCCCAATCAATTAGGACCACATTCCCCCTATGTCTATGCCCGCATCTAAACCAAATACGTGAATAAGAGCAAGTGAGTGTGCAAGGGTAGTCAAGCCAAGCTCCTTGAATCTATGATATTTAGCTCATTCCTCAGATAACAAAATCTTGCTTCAACAAGGGGCTTCGTGAAAATATCAGCAAGTTGGTTCTTCGTGCTCACAAAGGATAGAGCAATATCGCCACGAGCAACATGATCCCGAATGAAATGGTTGCGAATCTCAATATGTTTTGTTCTTGTATGCTGCACGGGATTGTAAGCAATTTTGATAGCACTTTCATTGTCACATAATAGAGGCACTTTGTCACAATTGACACCATATTCCTTTAAAGTTTGCCTCATCCATAATAACTGTGTACAAGCACTTGCAACAGCAACATATTCAGCTTCGGTGGTTGAGAGTGAAATACAATTGTGTTTCTTTGAAGACCAACACACTAGAGACCTGCCCAAGAATTGACATGCACCAGAAGTTGATTTTCTATCATATTTGTCACTAGCCCAATCTGAATCAGTGTAACCACATAGAGAGAAACTTGAACCTTTGGGATACCATAACCCAAAATTCGGGGAATGAACCAAATATCTGAAGATTCGTTTGACCGCCACTAAGTGGCTTTCTCTAGGAGCGGCTTGGTACCTTGCACACACTCCTACACTTAACACGATATCGGGCCTAGATGCGCAAACTTAAAGGAGAGAGCCAATCATGGATCGGTATACCTTTTGGTCCACGTCTTTACCCTTGGGATTAAGCTCAAGATGACACTTTGTTTGCATTGGAGTAGCAACGCCATTGAGATCTGTCATCTTGAACCTTTTGAGCATGTCTTGGATGTACTTAGCTTGATTAATAAAGGTTCCCTCTGTAAGTTGTTTGATCTCCAATCCAAGAAAGAACCTCAACTCACCCATCATCGACATCTCAAACCTGTCAGTCATAAGCTTTGAAAATTCATCGTTAAAAGCTTGGTTAGTAGAGCCAAAAATAATGTCATCTACATAAAGTTGGCATACAAAAAGCTCCCCATTAACCTTCTTAGTAAAAAGAGTGGGATCGATTTGCCCAACTTCGAATCCACGGTCAAACAAAAGCTCTTTAAGGTGCTCATACCACGCACGTGGGGCTTGTTTAAGGCCATAGAGCGCCTTATCGAGTTTGTAGACATGGTTCGGAAATTTGGGGTCCTCAAAACCCGAGGGCTGCTTGACGTATACCAACTCATGTAGTGGACCATTAAGAAACGCACTCTTAACATCCATTTGCTATAATTTAAAATTATGATGGACTGCATAGGCAAGAAGGATACGGATGGACTCAAGACGAGCCACAGGAGCATAAGTCTCGCCAACATAAATTCCTTCCACTTGAGAGAATCCTTGAGCCACGAGTCTTGCTTTATTCCTCACAACAATGTCATTTTCATCTTGTTTATTCTTGAAGATCCACTTGGTGCCGATAACATTGCGGCAATCCTTGGGTTTCTCTACGAGCTTCCAAACTTTGTTGCGCTCGAAGTTATTTAATTATTCATGCATTGCAACAACCCAATCTGGATCTTCAAGAGCATGAAAGACCTTCTTCGGTTCAACCATGGAAATGTGAGCTTGATGATCACAGAAGCTTGCAGGTTCTCTTCTAGTAGACACCCTTCTTCATGGATCACCAACAACCTTGTCAAGAGTGTGACCCCTTAGTTCAAGGTTCTGATCAGCACGAGCCTTGCGACGAGCCTCAATGTCCTTATTGTTTCTAGAAGGAGTTGATTCAATATTTGTATCCTTGTCTTGTCCACTACCTTGCCCTTGATCTTGATCTGAGTTAACAATAGGAGCTTGTTGCTGAATTTGTTCTTCAGGGCCGGATAATTCGCCCCTTGGTGGGGCCGGACTATCCGACCTGGGAGATGAGGCACCAGTTTCCTCTTCCTAAAAATGCCTGATAGAACTGGGAGATCCAGATCCGGATAATCCGCCCTCGGGGGCCGGAGAATTCGGCCTGGAGTCTTCTTGGCCGTTGTCTTCTTCTTCGGACCCCCTGGAACAAGTTGGAGTGCCAGGGGCGGATTGTCCGCCCCTTGGAGGGGGCGGATAGTCCGGCTTGGGACTACCATTTTGTCCAGGAGACTGATGATCTTCAGTAGGTTACGGTGTCGGTGTAGAGTTTTCTCCAACAATAGGAGCTTGTTGATCTTGTGTAGATGAGGGCTCCACTTGAGTGGAGCATTGTCCTTCCCGATCCGCCACAAGGGGTTCCTCAATGGGGCAGAAAAATCCCACGCCCATTCTTCTTATGGCATCTTGGGGTATTTCAACATCTGCATCACAAACATCAACTTGCCCTACAAAGGAGCCATTATTTTCATCGAACTCCACACAGCAAGATTCTACAACAATCCCAGTGAGCCTGTTGTAGACTCTATAAGTGTGGGATTCGGCACCGTAACCAACAAAAATACCTTCTAAATCCTTGGACTCAAATTTAGACAAGCGGACACCTTTAATAAGAAAGAAACACTTACACCCGAATACCCTGAAGTATGAGATGTTGGGCTTGTTACCGGTAAGTATTTCATATGGAGTCTTGTCCAAAATCTTTCGGAGGTAGAGCCGGTTCGATGAGTGACAAGCAGTGGATATGGCTTCAGCCCAAAAATTGTAAGGAGACTTGAATTCAGCCAACATTGATCTTGCCATATCCATCAAAGTCCGGTTCTTCCTCTCGGCTACACCATTTTGTTGAGGGGTGTACGCAGCGGAATATTTATGTCTAATCCCCTCTTCGCTTAGAAACTCATTCAAAGTGTAGTTCTTGAATTCGGAGCCGTTGTCACTTCTTATTGCCAAGATAGGAACATTGTGTTGACGTTGAACTTCATTGGCAAAGTCAATGACTGTTTGTTGAGTCTCACTCTTTAGCTTGAAGAAATAGACCCATGTATATCTTGAGTAATCATCGACAATGACCAAGCAATATTTCTTCCCACCAAGACTTGCATGAGAAGGAGTACCAAATAAATCCACATGAATTAATTCCAAGATCCTCTTTGAAGACATAATAGTCTTCCTCTTGTGGGGAGAGTCATGCATTTTGCCTTCAACACAAGCCCTGCAAACACGATCTTTGGCAAAGGAGACATTGCCTTTTAGTCCAAGGATGTGTCCACCCTTGTGGAGACTTTGCAAAGTTCTCATGTTGACATGGGCTAAATGGCGATGCCATAACCAGCCACATCGGCCTTTCCGAATAGACACATCGGCCCCGAAGTGGTTTTCCCCGAAAAGTCCACCACATACAGGTCATTTTCGACGTACCCAACGAAAGCGACCTTTAGAGACTTGCTCCACAAGAGTACCACCAAATCATCATCGATAAAAACAGCAAAACCCATCTTGCCAAGGGCATGAACAGAAAGAAGGTTATAACCGAGGGTCTCGACGTCAACGAGAGATATATCATGGGCAACCACAACCTTGCCAAGACCCAATACCTTAGATTTATACTTATCACCGTAGGAGACTATAATATTATCATGTTTTGGACGCATCTCCGTGATGATCTCCTTGCTTCCGGTCATATGACTAGTGCATCCACTATCCAGCACCCATTTCGACCCACCGGAAGCATAGCCCCGCAAGAGAATTACTTCTTGGTTTTAGGTACCCATTTCTCAATGGGTCCTTTCATGTTAGTAACAAGGGTCTTTGGAACCCAAATAGACCAAGCAATATATTCATCAAAGGGACCGACATAATAAGCATAAACATCGCCATAATCATCACAAAAGAGTTCATAATTTGGATTGTGATACCCTGCAAAACCAATATTGTTAGTTTTGTCTTTTGTGACATTCTTCTCAGCGGTGCTTGTCTTTGATTGCACATTCTTGGTCTTGTTCTTCTTGTTTTTCCTTTTCTTGGACTTGGTGACATACCCAAGTCCCTCTTTACCATGATTTGACCTTTGCTTGCCAAGAACTTCATCAAGAACACCCTTATCCTTGGGAGTGATGTCCTTGACCACTTCTTTTTCCACACTAGCATTTTCCTTGTGACTATATGTTGAATTGGATGAGCTAGGAACATCGTACTTGGCCAATCGAATTTGGAGCTAATCATGTGACTCATTGAGAATGGATAAATCGCTTTTCGACGCCTTGTGAGTGTTGTCAAGTTTCTCCAATTCCTTGGAGAGTCTATCATGAGCAGCCCCAAAGTCAATCTTCTCCTTCTTTAACTTCTTTGCTTTGGTGACTACGTTGTCATGTTCCTTGACAAGTTTAGCCACTATTTCTTCGTGTGATTCCTCAATGGACTCAAGCCTCTCTTCAAGAGAGACCCGATCTTCTTCTTCTTCCTCAAGAGAATTTTTTAAGGATGCAATTTCCATTGCATCCTCCCTTTCAATTATGCCCTTTTCTTCGAGGAGAGCTTCATTTTGGGCCAGTTGATCCATAAGAGCTTCAAAACGTAATTTGTACTCACCTTGCAAGTTAGTGTAGAAGTAATCCAAAGAAATAATCTCTTCTTTAACCTTAAGACTAGTAGGATCATCCATGTCAATCATAGCCTTAGGAAAAGAAGAGTTAGAAGTAGTTACCTCAGAGCTTCTTGCCATGAGACAAGTAGCATTCTTGTTGATGATGTTTTCGTTCGGAGAGTCGAAGAGAGATGTTGATGTAGATGTGGTGGCTATAGAAGCCACCTCTTGAGAGCTATCGTCCTCGTCCTCATCTTCACTTCCCGAAGAATATTCTTCTTGAGCCACTAGAACAATCTTTGGTTGCTTCTTGAAGGGAGCATTCTTGTTTACAAACTGTTTCTTGCGTGGAGCCTTTGACTTGTCCTTGAAAATAAGTCTTCCTCCATTATCTTCCCTACTTTGATATGCACACTCAGCTACAAAGTGCAGCCGGTCACCACAGTTGAAACATGTTCTCAGCTTGGGACCATTGTCCTTTCTTCCATAGGCTCCACTCTTGCGTTCTAGTTCAGCTTTAGCCTTGGCCGGATCTTTCCAAAAGCTTCTAGCATAAAGAGCCAAGTATTGTCCGTGGATCCTTTTTATATCCTCGGGACAGTCCATACCTTCTATGGCATATTCATCATGATCAATCACACTAGTCTTCAAGGCCATGTTGACCCCCTTTTGCATCCCCATAGCTCGTGCATGAGCATCTTCGGCATTCTTGGCAGCCACTTTGAAAGCGGCCATTTCTTGCATTACCTCATTGGATGTCATGAGGTGGTAGTTATGTCTACCTTGGAGACTTTTCAAATCCGTGGGCTCAAATGGCATTAGAGCACTGACATATTTGCGCTTGATCCATGCATCATCAACATGAGAGACACCATGGTTTCTGAAAGTTGTGGCTATTGCCTTGAGCCTCCTATACATGTCCTCGTGGTTTTCTCCATCCAACATATAGAATCCTTCAGCTTCGTTGCTCAAAGCATCATATCTATTCCTTCTCATACTTTCATTTCCGATGAAGATCTCGGTGAGAGCATCCCAAGCTTCCTTAGTTGTACTAAGATGCTGAATGTGTGGCATATCTTTGTCACCCACACCAAGCTGTATCATGTGTAGAGATGTAGCGTTGAGTTGGCTATCGACAACTTCTCTTCTTATGAGATTGTTGGGGTTTCCAACATGAAGACCATTTTCGATGATTTTCCACAACTCAATGGAGGAACTGCACACATGAGACTTCATCAAAAATTGCCATTGAGTAAAAGTAGATGCTGAAAGTTTGGGTGGATCACCCCTATTATGTATATGTGGGCGGGGGATAGGTGGATAAGGAGAATACACATGAGAAACCTCATTGTATCCATCCTTACCACTATCCTTTTTCGAGGAGGAGCTCTTGCTTGTGTCATCACCAACCACTTCGTTATCTTTGGAAACGGTTTTGCCCGTTTCCTTGGATTGCGGAGTGGTAGCCTTAGAGTTAGATGGAGGTGATGCTGCGGATGTGGAGAGACGCATTATCAATTGATGCATCTCTTCCATCTTAGCCTCCATTGAACTCACCAAGGTTGTTTCCAACGTCTTGAGATCGTTCATGGTGACTACCTCCGGAGCATCACTCCCATCTACCTTGGAACCCATACTTCTCTTAGGCGGTTAAGCCCGAAATAAGAGCCGGGGCTCTGATACCAATTGAAATGGATCGTATGGGCACCTAGAGGGGGGGGGGTGAATAGGTGCTACCCAATTTTTAGTACCTTTTCAATTTTAGGCTTGACACAAAGTAAATTCTCTAGATATGTAACTAAGAGAATTTCCCTATATGCAACCCTAGCTACTAAGCACGTAAAGAGAGGAGCGAGGGAACCGTAGTGGAGCACGCGGAGACACAAGGATTTGTTTTACCGCAGTTCTTTCCTTGTTAAGGGAAGTACATCTGCGTTGGAGGGGTGGGCGGTTCTAAGACCACCACGCCATAATAGGCCTCACCCTATTCACCGATGGATCTCGCCACGAGAGGCCTGATCCACCTTCTCCACTATTGGTACCCTTCAAGGCGAGAACCAGTGCCTTTTACAACGCTACCGAGGCACACACCCACAACTGAATTGGGGGCTCCCGAGATGACAACAAGCTGTCACAAGGACAAGGTTTATTAATATAAACAAAACAAGGATCAGGTATTTGCAAGAAATACTAGATCGGCGATTCTCCAAATGAATGGAGATGAGATGAAGAGCTTGATTGCTGATGATGAAGATCGAGTTCTCCTCCTTCGATTCCCCAATGGACGGAGCCTTTGGGTGGATCTAGGTGGAGCTCTCTTGGATGAAGGTTGCACATGAGATCTTGACTTTTTCGAATGAACCAAGAGATCTGGCGGGAGGGGGAAGGCTGACTTAAATACCCCTGCCCAGATCTGACCGTTGAACAAGTTTGGGGGCAGACTATCCGCCCCCTAGGAAAACTTTGCCCCTAGGGCGGATATTCTGGGGAGAAAATCCGCCCCCTCTCTGGGGCTGGCGCCTGCGGAAGTTGAGGAAGATCTTGGGAGGGGGGGCGGATTATCCGTCCAAGCCAGAAAGTCCGGCCGAAACTCTGCCCCCTCTCTGGGGCTTGCGCCTTGGCCATGAACCTGGGGGAGGGGGCGATTATCCGCCCCCTCCTAGGGCGGATTATCCGGCCGAAACTCCGCCCCCCTTCTGGGGCTTGCACCTATCTGGGAAAAGGGTGGGGCGGATTATCCGCCCCTCGTGGGGGCGGATATCCGCCCCCAAAGGCAAAATCCTTTCCCTTTGATTCTTAGAGAGAGCTGCAACACTTCAACACACATTAAATAATCCTTGATATTGTTATCTAACACACAAAACACTAGGGATTATGAAATGTTCTTTCAGAAGCACCTGATACAGAAACCCTAAGCGCCCGATCAAATATCCACGAAACCGTTTGTATCCGCCGCCACCACCATCGTCCCTAGATCCGGGGTGGGGGATCTGAAGTTCTTCCCAGCACCCTGCCGGTGGGGAGATCATCCCGGAGGCCTTCTCTCTGGTATGATGCGTGAGTAGTTCCACCTTGGACTATGGGTCCATGTAGTAGCTAGTTGTTTGTATCTCCTCTTTTGTGCTTTCATGTATAGATCTTGTGAGCTCTGTTCATGATCAAGATCTAATCTATTTGTAATCATGCATGTTGTGTTTGCGGGGATCCGATGGATATTGAGATTATTATGTCAGATTGATTAATGGTTTTGTCTATTTGATACTATCATGTCTGTGTTGTTTGTGATCTTGCATGCTCTCCGTTGATAGTAGCTATCTTGGCCAAGTAGTTGCTAGTGACTCCAAGAGGTGGTATTTATGCTCAATAGTGGTTTCATGCCTCTAGTTTCCAAGGGAAGTGACAGAAATCTCTTTGTTTATAGATGTGTTGTTGCCACTAGGGAGAAAACAACGGTCTCTTGTTCATGGAACATGTGGACTGTTTACCTTACACACTTTGCTTAAAGCAGTTGTCTGTTGCTTGCAACTTAATACTGGAGGGGGTTCGGATGATAACCTGAAGGTGGACTTCTAGTCATAGATGCAGTTGGATGGCGGTCTATGTATCTTGTTGTATTTCCCAATCGAATCTCATAGGATCTTTCTGACTAGTAATTGCATTGTTATGCCTTGCTCAGTTCCTGTCAATTGCCCTGCTGTAATTTGTTTACCCTTCATGCCATGTTGTTTATCTTAGGAGAGCACCTCTAGTGAACTATGGACCCCGGTCCAATCTTTACCATTGATACACCTTCCACTGTTACTTGTTTACTTGCTGTAAACCATTACCTTCCACACCATACGTTTAATCATTTATTACAACAAACCGATGAGCTTGACGACCTCACTGATTCGTTGGGGCAAAGTCTTGAGTTTGTGTTGTGGAGGTCTCCGCGTTGCTAGCAACATCTGTGTGACGTTTCCTTCCTCCTACTGGTTCGATAACCTCGATTTCTTACTGAGGAAAACTTGCTATTGTGCTGCTTCACACCTTGCTCTTGAGGTTCCCAACGAAGCGCTCCTACATCAACTCAGCGCTGGATCAAGCTCCATTTCATGGTCCTTTGTTTCTTAGCTAGCCATCGCCTCCACCACATCAAAGTGATGGTTGGAATCATGGTTCGAATGGTGGTACAAATCAAAGTTAAACTTGGTACAGTTATTTTTGAAAGAGATATGCCCTAGAGGCAAATTATAAATGTGTTTATTATCTTATCTCAATAAGTTTGTAATAGTTTCATACTGTGCTATAATTGTATCAAGCGGAAACATTGATACATGTGTGGTATGTAAACAAACCAAGTTCCTAGTAGTCTATATGTACTAGTACGCTGGGCAATCTATGATCTTCTGATCATGGAGCATTTATGTCAGTTGACAATAAAGTCATATCATTAGTGTATGATATGATGGACATTACCCATATAAGTATTGCAACACGATCAAGTCAAAAAGTTCATCGTTGAAATAGTTAGATGTGTATTATCCTTCTTCTTTAACCGTGAGATCATTTTTAATCACTATCACCCGAGGCTGTTTAGATATCATCAACCGTCACAATGTAACAAGGTGATCATAAAGATGTGTGTTGGGTATTCCAGAGGAATATGTTGAGGTGTATGCATCAAGATCAGAATTTGTTCTCCCACATAACATGAAGATACACGGGATCCACTCGGTGAGATTAGATACATAATGTTGCAACATGTGGCCTGGGGATGGAATATCACAGGAGCGAGTAAAGTTGCTCTTGTCGATAACGCGATTGAACAAGGTATAATGATACCAATGATCAGATCTCGGGCGAGTCAAGTATCGAAGTAACAAATGGAATTTGACTCAACGTTTATGGTTCAAATGACGTTAAAATCGTGGAATACACAAGGGTCATTATGGGCATCCCGGTCCCGCTGATGATCATCCCGGCAATGCTGGTGGTTGGATGTAGCACCGCTGATGGCCCCTTGTAGCAGAGTCGATGGCCATATGTAGCACGACCGCTGGGCCCTTGTCGCAACGCCGGTGGCCGAATGTAGCAAGTCCGATGTCACCTTCTGGCTCCGGTGGCTGCCCTTGCAGCAGGCCCCCACCTTATGTAGCTTTGCACCCCATCGCTCATAGCATCGACATATCCTCCTCGCGGCACCACCTTGCGTCGCCTCCTTCACCCACAAGGGTGACAACAACGACGACGAGGACATGGCGTCAGTGGGTTCCCAGCTCTCTCGCATGTGAGCGATTCGAGGCAGGGAAGATGCGGGATGGGAGGATAAGAGGGACCGTTGGCATGGCGGCGACTGTGGTTGGTGGGATGGTGGTAGGGACATGGAAGGGGAGGCAAGGGCGCCGACGCCTGTGCAGGGTGGCCGCGCGTGGGAGAGAGATAGCACAGAGAATAGAAGGGCAAAAATCGGGAGGAGAACGAAAGGTTGAGAGGATAAGGTGATTGTGAGCCCTGCAATGATGTCTGCTTCGTTGTTTCCAGCCACGCGGTGGGACGCGTGCCATGTTAAGAGTCGGGAGGATGCAAGCGATGATATCCCCCGAAGGCACCGTATCATTTTCCATTTTTATTGAAAACTCCATCCATAGATTGGGTTTCCCACCCCTCCTAACACCGGCAAGGCCGGCCGAAGGAGGGGGGGTCCCGATTTGGTGGAGGAGAGGCGGCGGCTAGGTCAAAAGGGCGGTGTCTGAAAGTTTTTCGTGGGAAAACAACATAAAAACCAGCTTGATTGGGTTCACGTAGGTTAATACAAACTAGATGATACCCCTCCCATTGTTGCGGGACATTAGCGTGCCAAACAGTGCACTCTTGAAAGATAAATGAGATACGAATAGAAAAATATAGTTAAAATGAGTTTTACCACTGAAGTTGTATTCGGGGTTACTATTGCCAACGCATAAGTACAAACAATGTATTTCAAGATAACTCTCGATTGTTTCTATTCCCCAAGAAAGATAAGGTTTTTTCTCAAAGACAACAATTTCCAAGCCATTGTTTTGCCATTTCGTTGCCCACTCGTTGACATCTCAAAAGAATGACCATCGTTGGAGCTTAACGTCAACAAATCAAAACCTGGCCTAGGTCTTCCCGTGAACTTGAAAGCAAGGAGAAAAGGAACCCATCGTGAACCAACATAGTATTGATCTGAAGATATTATACCTGTTAATGACCATCATAGATGCATGTTTTTCAGGCAATAACTGAAAAAAATAATAAGGATGATATGCTAGCACACTCACAATTTGATTTGTACAAATTGTGGCAACTTTTAATCTAAATAAAACATTGCATTACTTCAAGTAAACAAAACATATTGTAAAATTAGATAGATACAGATCCAAGAGAATATTTACCTCACACAATGGGTCGAAGTTCAGAGCTGTACAAAAGGGGGAGGATAAGAAGAGACTAAAATCAACTAAATGGAATAATCAAAATCCATAGATACATATATATTTGAGAGGTACTGGTCTAGATCTTCATATATAACTATACAAATGGCCATATACTTGTCTGAAAGATAGCATGTATGTATCAAAAACTATGCCATCCACATGCTTCAGACTTGTTTCAAGAAGTTTGAGCATCACCTGTTACTATAGAGGAGATATGAGATAACTGATACAAAAGCGTGATGCCCTTATTATAGGTAAAAACATCAAGCCATAAATTAGCACCGATAAAACCAGGGATGCATCACCTGGTAGTGTGTTCAGTATGGAGTATATAGCACAGAAAAAAGATATATTTTTGAATTATAGGCTTCTTGTATACATGCAGGGGCGTACCTACCTTATGTTAGAAGGTGTCACAGGACACCCGGTAAAATCCTAGTTTTTTGCTAATTTTTAGTCATTTGTAGTGTATGACACCCCCAAATCTAGCTGAAATATATGTGTGACTTATAGAGTGACCCCGGGTCGATTTTGCTCTGGGTCTACCCCTGTATACATGCTTTGAACCTTGGAAATAACAGCAGGTAACAATTGCGAAGTACAAAAACAGACATGTGCATCAAAGAATGAGAGGACCGTACATTACTAGTAATAAGAAAAACAGAGCAAACAAAAAAGAAAAGGAGGCTGCGTCTGGACTTAATTGGCATTCCTGATTGTGCTTTTCCTTTGTTTCTCCGCTGGTTTCCCCCATTGTAATCTTCTCTTACTTGTAAAACCCTGAGCTTCCTTAGCTCTCTTTTTAATAAAATTTGAGGTAGAGGCTGCCCCTTCCGACGTTCTCAAAAAAAAAATAAGAAAAACAGAGAATGGTTGTAATATGATTTGAGTAGAAGTCAGAGAGACAACAGGAAGATAAAAAAGTACTATCTTGTATGAACAACTCACATCGACAATTTAGTAGGTATTGGATAGTTGATACAGATCTGCTAAAATAAGTGTATGAAACATTAACATGATTACTCGGTTGAGCGGCTCTGTCAAGCGATCGGCATGCGATTCAGTATCCAGCAAATAAACCAAGAAGATAGCATATGCTGTTCTTGCATCAAGTAACACATATGCAAACAGATTTGACTGAAAAATAATCAAATTGAGGCTTAGTCTAGTACAACAAAAACTTACCGCAACATTCATCCCCTGTGCATGCCTTGGCACAATCCATGGCCATGTGTGGAGAGGAAGAAGCACCCGAGGGATTTTAGTGTGACTTGACAAAAAAGGGAGAGGATGACCGAGACGCAGACTGTGGGGCGGAGGTTGGCGGCGACAACGGTAGGAGGTGATCACCTTTGATATCTCTTCGATCGTTGGAGGACATCTCCGGCGATTGAACTGATGAAAAAGATGCATATGTGGATTTAAAAACAGCATATCGTGGTGGGTAATGGGAAGCTCCTCGGTTCAGGAATGAAGATTGGGTTCCAAGTTCCATCAATTGAAGTGCCACTGTTTCTTGCGGAGATCATGGCCTCGTGGGTAATGGAAGTGTCGTTGACTCGTCGTGGGCAGAGAAGAGGAAGTGATGCCGTCAGTTGCTTTATGGGTCGATGGAGAAGAGAAAACGTATTGGGCCACATGTGGGCTATTAGTGCAAGTTGGTGAGCGGGCCAGTAAATAACTGGATGCAACGGGAACTCCAAGTAAATCATATATGTGGAAAAATTGTTGATGTAGCAGGTCGCTTAGGTGGATAGAATAGGTTAGTGTGGATCACCTATTTAAATATTATATACTCTCTCCAACCTATATTAATTGACTTAAATTTATCTAAATACGGATGTATCTACTATCTCCATACCGGTTTATTCAGCTAACACAAAGTTTAACAAAAAAAGTTTGACCATAAAATTTATCAATAAAATATGAGTTATATGTCACAAAAATTATACCATTGATTGATATTTAAAAGCTCTTTCCAATAATATAATTTGTGTGGCATATGATTCATATTTTGTTGGTCAAATTTATAGTTTAACATATTTTTAAACTCCGTGTTAGCCCAATAAATCAGTAGGAAAGGAGTAACAAATTTAACTAGATGCATTCATATTAGATAAATCTAAATCAACTAAGACCGCTAATAGTGAAAGTAATATAAGTGGTAACATATATGGCACATAGACTAAAAGCATGGCGTGGCAAGCAATTAATAAAGAGAGAGAAAAATGGAGTAACATAATCATCACATCACACTTTTCAATACAAAATGAGTCTACAAAAATAATATTCTATGTTACTGCACTAAATTACTAGCACTATGGTTGGTCATAGTGCTAAATAATTAAGACTAGTAACTTGCATATGTTACTACTTGATGTTACTAGTATCTTCATAGTGGGTGATAACATGTGTATGGTGTCATGCAAGACCTAATTAATTAGGTTGTAGATTCTTATGGTCTTGGTATGTGTGATGTTAGGCTGATCATAGTGGGAGTAATTTCACTAGTAACTAAGAGTCCAAGTCAGCATTTTTGCTTATGTGGCAATGATTTAATGAAGAGAGAGATGGATTGAGTAACTAGCTATGTTACTGTAACATCACACATACCAAGACAAAATGTATCTACAACCTAATTAATATGGTATTGCATGTTATCACACCTAAGTTATTTCCCACTATGAAGATAATAACTTAGACTAGTAACATGTGCATGTTACTACTCTAAGTTACTCCCCACTATGACCAGCCTTATGTAACTAGCTAAGTTACTACCTCTCTCTCTTTCTTTATTAATTATCACGTCATGTCACTATTTTGTCTAGTTGGCATTGCATGTTACTAGCTAAGTTACTCTCACTATGACTAGACTATGGAGATAATAACTTAGACTAGCAACATGCGCATGTTACTGGTCTAAGTTACTATGCACTATAACCATTCTATAACCATCATGTTACTAGTCTAAGTTAGTATGGTAATATGGGTCAGAGGAGGACTACTATTCCCTAAAAAAAAGGATGCTTGTCGTTATCTGCACACAACGCCTGTACGCCGGCTCCGCCACCGACTCTACACACATTGTATTACTATTACTTAAAATGTTCATGGCTGCATTTGAGCCGCATTGTTCTTTCGCTGTATCTTATGTGCTCATCATCGTCAGTCAACATCCCATCTGTGCTTGCCTGGTTCGTGGTTGTTGCCTGAAAAGGCTTGCAAAGATTCTCTGAATGACTGAAACCAGAGCAAGAACGAGAGCTAAGAACAGTAGTTTTGGGCCACGGGAGGAATGGTGTGTACCAGGAGCCTCAGTCCTTGGCGATCATCAGGGGAAACACAACTGTAATAAGGCTATCGGAGCATGCACTGCTATCCCTACGGCAGGAAGTCGGTGCGGTGAAAGAACATTAATGTATACCGAGCGAGTGCTTACTGTGTCCTTTTCTGGCCGCCAGCGTCCAAAATTATCGGACCATCCATGTCCTTCCTTTGGCCTTCACCACTCCGACGCCGGCCAAAATGTCATTTTCAAAAGGACTTGGCCATTTTCTAGGCGGAGCAGCGCTACTCATCATTAGTCAGTGCCGCCGACATATAGATGTTAGATAGATCTCAAACCTGACTGGGCCCAATGGCCCGCCACGCCCCTATTCGCGCCCTGATCGGGGGTGCACAACTCTATCTGGTTGGTGGGCCCCTGTCACCAGCGCTATATAAAGGAGGTGGGGGCCGGCAGCACGCCTCACGAGGTTAGCCGTGCCCTAACCGCCCCACCTACAAGCCAATCCGATCTAGGCTAGCGCTGCGCCGACGGGAAGCACCACCGCCGCCACACTCTCGCCCCTATTCCCCATGGCCAACGACGACGGTTCCAGCTCCGGCACAAGCTCCGGCATCCCCTCTGGCTCATGTCTGTCGAGCCAGGGAGCAGGTAGTTGCCCTCTCGGATCTCTCCCTCTCTCTATGTTTCGATCTAGAAAGGCAAGGTACATGCTACTAGTAAATCTACACTAGTCTCATTGCAAAGTTAGATTAACAGTGGTATCAGAGCCACTAGTTGTTAGATTTTTCGGTGCAAAAGTAGAAAGCAAAAGTCCAAAGAAAAGAAAAGAAAAACCCTAGATCCAAAGAGCGCCTGCCCTATGGCCGCGCCGTTCCTCTCGATCTAGATGAGCATCAACTGAGGCATCTAGACGAAGAACAAACCCCTTCGGGGGCAAAGAAATCCCAGATCTAAAGCCCCAAAAGGAAACCCCAAACCCCAGATCTAACCCTAGATCCCCATAGATCCCCAAAAGAAAAGTCAAAAAAAAAACGGTCGCTCCGGCCATCGCCGGGAAAGGATCTGCCCCCCCACCTCGGCCACTTGACGACGGTGCACCCACCCTCGGGTGGATGCACGCATCGGCAAGGAGCCAAGGGGGAGGCACCGCCGCCGTCTCCCTCTCTGTTTTCTCTGCTACACGCGGGGTGGGGGGAGGTGGGAGGTGGAAGACAAAGAAAAGGGGGGGCCCACCGGCCACCGCCAGCAAAGGGCACCGCCGCCACCCCTCTTGACGGTGGTGCGCCCACCCTCAGGTGGACGCACCGCCGGCAAGGGGGGCAGGGGGCGCCATGGCTCGCGACCTCGGAGAGGGAGGGGGCCGCCGGCTGTGCCGGGCGGCGCCGCCTCGCCTCAAGCCTCGCTTAGTCGGGCTCGCGACCTCGGAGAGGGAGGGGGCCGCCGGCTGCGTCGGGCGGCGCCACCTCGCCTCAAGCCTCGCTCAACGCCGCCAGACAGAGAGGGACGCGGGGTGGACGCGGGGGGGAAAGTGAGCTAGGGTTTTGCAGGGGGCTGCGGCGCGGGCGGTTTTATTGCCGCGATACGCGCGCGCATCCGTAGGATCTAGGGCGGGCGCGACGGACGACCGAGATCGGCCAGCTACGGGCAGCGGGGGGGGGCACGAGCGGGCCGCAGGCTGCTGGCGGGCTCGTTCCTGGGCCGCGGCAAGCAGAGGCGGCGCGCGGGCGTCTGCTAAATGCCGCGCGGGCGCTGGCTGGCCAAGTGGGCCTGGCTGGCGCTGGGCTGGCGGCGGCAGATAGCGGCAGCGCGCTAACGGGCTGATGGGCTGCTGCATGCCAGCCAAGGAAAAGGCCCAAGAGGCCGTAACAGAACAGTTTTTTCTGTTTTTCTTTTCAGAGCTGTTTTTTTAATTGTTTTTCTTAGTTTTAAGCATATTTTTAATATAGTTTTCTCTATTCAATATTTCAAGTGAATGTTTGACTAGAGAATATGAAAGAGGCCGAATTTTTTCTGTAAAGTTTAAAGTTTATGAAAGTTATTATAAATGTTTCCGCTGCAAATAGTTGATTTAAATTGCAATAATGCAAATAAAGTTTGTTTAAATTTTGTTATAAAGATGTGACAAAGTAATTAAAGATGATTGTGTCTCATGTTATTAATTGACCAATGTTATTAATAAGCATGATCATGATCTTTTTCATTGAGTATTAAAAGTGCATTTAATTTTATTTCTACCCAACGGTGATGTAATTTTAAATGTCACAAACAATTGCATGCTTAATTCATACCAACGTTGGATTAATGCATACAGTTATTTTCTTTAGTGACCTCACATCCTTTGTGGTTTTCAGGAGGTCTCAACCTCATGAGTTGTTTGAAGGACATCCCGTTGCTAAGGGGGGACAACTACTCCGAATGGAGGAAAAAAGGTTGATCTGGCGTTTGTATGCGCCGAGGTGGACTGGGTGGTTGACACCAAGCAACCAGTCAAGCCCGATGACCCTGTGAGGGGCGATGCTAAGGAAGGTGCTGCGTTTGAAAAGAGAAAGAGGGACCATGCTCCTTTGGAGCTGGCCTACTCGATAGACAATCAAAAGTGGGTGAACGCCAATAAGAAATGTTTGGCTTTCGTAAAGAACACAATTGAGAACGCTATAGTGGGCTCAGTTGGAGAGTGTGCCTCCGTGGGCGAATACCTTGCAAAGATAAAGAGCCAGTTTACTGGCTCTTCAAAGATGTATGCAACCCAGCTGTTAAAACAGCTGGTGACAGAAAAGTACACGGGGGGGGGCACATGGAATAAGAGAGCACATCTTGAGGATGTCAAACATGGCGGCCAAGCTGAAGCCCATGGATGAGGACCTCGAGCTAAAGCCTGCACTTCTGGTGCACCTGGTCATGGCCTCTCTTCCACAGCCATTCGAGAACTTCGTAATCAACTATAACATGTCCCCTGAAAAGTGGGACATTGAAAAGACCATTGGGATGTGCTCCCAAGAGGAAGAGAGGCTGAAGTCTCTTCACGGTGGTTCCTTGAACTACGTGAAGGACAATAGGAAGAGGAACTTCACCAACAGTAACCATGGTGGCTCACCTTCCAAGCCACATGGCAAGGGCCCACATCAGCACCAGCACCAGTACCAGCAGTCCACCCCTGGGGAAAAAGACCAGTGCCACCACTGCAAAAAGGTTAGCCACTACAAGAAGGATTGTCCAGTATGGCTGAAGTACATAATGGCCAAAAACGATAAAGATATAGTCTCTTTTGTTAATGAATCTCTGTATGAAAAGTTTTCTAGATCTACTTGGTGGATTGACTCTGGTGCAACTGTTCATGTTGCCAACTGTTTACAGGGGTTCCATTCGACAAGGATTTTGCCAAAAAGAGAAAGACTCATTGAAGTGGCGAATGAGATTGAAGCAGAAGTGGAGGTTGTTGGCGACATTCCTCTGGAGCTGGCTGATGGCTCTTCTCTTTTGCTTAAGGATGTTCCTTTTGTTCCTTCCATTCATAGAAATTTAATAAGTGTATCGTGCTTGGACAAAGATTCGTATGAGTGATATTTTGGACATGGCAAATGTGCCATTTGGTTAAAAGATATTTGTGTGGGTGTTGCTACCCTACATGACAAGCTATATTTATTATCTTTGCATGAGAAAGTATTTTCTGTGTGTGATGTGAATGAACAAGTTCCCTTGTCGAACAAAGATCAAAAGAAAAGAAAGCGAACTGTTGACTCATCGAAATTATGGCACTACAGATTAGGCCATATTTCGAGGGGAAGAATAGAAAGCCTCGTTAAAAATGACATTCTTCCTCCGTTAGAGTTCTCAGACATAGAACAATGCATAGATTGCATTAAAGGAAAGTATGTAAAACAAATTAAAAAGGGTGCAAACCGAAGTATAGCTACACTAGAAATAATCCACACGGATATTTGTGGACCGTTTCCGGTGAAAAGTGTGGATGGCTATGTTTCATTCATAACATTCACAGATGATCACTCCCGATATGGTTATATTTATCCAATTAAAGAAAGATCTGAAGCATTGGATAAATTTAAAATTTTCAAAGCTAAAGTAGAAAATCAGCATGATAAAAGAATTAAGATAGTTCGGTCCGATCGTGGGGAGGAGTACTACGGTTGGCATACTCCATATGGTCAAGTACCAGGACCCTTGGCAAGGTTCCTGCAGGAAAATGGAATAGTCGCCCAGTATTATATGCCGGGCGAACCTCAGCAAAACGGAGTAGCTGAAAGGCGTAACCGTACCCTTATGGATATGGTGCGCAACATGATGAGCTATTCCACCCTCCCATTGGGATTGTGGATGGAGGCGCTTAAAACCGCCATTCACATTCTCAACAGAGTACCAAGTAAGTCGGTGCCCAAAACACCGTATGAATTGTGGATAGGCAGAGTCCCCTCTCTGCACCACTTGAGGGTCTGGGGAAGCCCAGCTGAGGCAAAAGTTTTCAATCCAAACATTGCAAAGTTAGACCCAAAAACAGTATCTTGCCACTTTAGTGGCTATCCAGATAAGTCAAAAGGCTATTGTTTCTACTGTCCTGACAGATACACAAAGTTTGTAGAAACAAGACATGCAGTCTTCTTGGAGGACGAATTGATGAGGGGGAGCATGGTAGCTCGGGAAATTGATCTTAAGGAGGAGAGGGTGCATGCACCTAATCCGATGACTCAGGAGCCATTTTTCTCGCTACCTGTTGTGCCACCATCTACAACCCCTGAGGTTGTGGTGTCGGCACCTGTTGTGACTCCACACGTGACAACAATGGGCGAAACTTCGGAACCTGTCCATCAGGAGGCACCTGAACCCACTGTTGAGCACGAAAGGGAGCCAGAACAGCCACATACTGTAAATGTGCCTGAACCCGAGGCAAGAAATGAGCAAGAGTCTGATGAACTCAGAAGGTCTAAAAGAGAACGAAGACCAGCCATTTCCAAAGAAATTTACAAAGTCTACAACGTAGTTCATATGGAGGGTGATCCTACCTCATATGAAGAAGCCATGAGTAGCCCTCACTCAGCCAAGTGGGTGGAGGCAATGGAAGATGAAATGAAATCGATGAGTTCCAACAATGTTTGGGACTTAGAGGAAATTCCTAAAGGAGACAAAATAGTAGGATGCAAATGGGTCTACAAAACAAAGTATGACTCCAATGGGAATGTAGAAAAGTACAAAGCTAGACTTGTGGCAAAAGTCTTTACGCAAAGAGAAGGCGTAGATTACAATGAGACTTTTTCTCCGGTCTCGTGTAAGGACTCCTTCAGAATCATCATGGCACTAGTTGCACATTTTGATTTAGAGTTACATCAAATGGATGTTAAGACGGCATTTCTAAATGGAGATTTAGAAGAAAATGTTTACATGAAACAACCCAAGGGTTTTTTCATGGAGGAGAAGGAACATATGGGATGCCGCCTAAAGAAATCCATTTATGGGTTAAAGCAAGCCTCTAGGCAGTGGTATTTAAAGTTTAATGATACAATTAAAAGATTTGGATTCAAGGAAAATGTTGAGGACAACTGCATTTATGCAAAGTTCAAAAGTGGGAAATATATTTTCCTAATTCTGTATGTGGATGACATCCTGCTTGCCAGCAGTGATGTTAGTCTACTACTAGAGACAAAGAAGTTCTTGTCATCAAATTTTGACATGAAAGACCTTGGTGAAGCTTCTTATGTTTTGGGCATAGAAATTCACCGAGATAGAAAGAATGGAGTGTTAGGACTATCGCAGAAAGCGTATTGTGAAAAGATTTTAAAGAAATACAATATGCATGCGAGTAATGCAACACCTACTCCCATAGTCAAGGGCGACAGTTTTGGGAAATCCCAATGTCCAAAGAATCAATATGAGATCGATGAAATGAAGTCTGTACCATATGCTTCGGCTGTTGGAAGCTTACAGTATGAACAAGCGTGCACTCGTCCTGACTTAGCTTTTATCACCGGGGTACTCGGTAGTTATCAAGAGAATCCAGGCATAGAGCACTGGAATATGGTAAAGAAAGCTTTGCGTTATGTGCAAGGCACAAAAGGCCTCATGCTAACATATAAAAGATCTGATTCCCTAGAGATAAAAGGGTATTCAGATGCGGATTTTGCGGGAGATAAAGACGACAGAAAGTCCACGATAGGGTATGTCTTTACTCTCGCAGGAGGTTCTATTTCGTGGAGAAGCGCCAAACAGTCGATAGTTGCATCATCTACGATGTATGCAGAATTTATAGCATGTTATGAGGCCATGGGACAGGCGTTATGGTTAAAGAAATTTTTGCCCGACTTGAAAGTGGTTGACTGCACCAGCAGGCCACTAAAGATGTACTGTGACAACGAGCACGCAGTATTCTATGCTCACAACAACAAGTCGAGTAATGCTACAAAGTCTATACATATAAAGTATTATGTTGTGAAGGACAAAGTCCAGGATCAAACTATAAGACTCGAGCATATAAGGACAAAGGATATGCTTGCGGATCCGCTAACGAAAGGCTTACCACCCAATGTGTTCAAGGAACACATAGCCGGCATAGGTTAATGGAAAGCTTGTGATTCCTAGACTACAGAGGCCCTAAAGTAACAGGATTTGTTTCAAAATAGAAAGGTATATAATGGCTGTCTGATTATATCGACAATTGAGCTGAGACAATGAAACATGCTCTATGTATCGATCTGTGATGAAATAAGTAAAGTACAAAGTACAAAGTAAAGTCGAGATCTAGGGGGAGAATGTTAGATAGATCTCAAACGTGACTAGGCCCAACGGCCCGTCACGCCCCTATCCGTGCCCTGATCGGGGGCGCCCAACTCTATTTGGTTGGTGGGCCCCTGTCGCCAGCGCTATATAAAGGAGGTGGGGGGGCGGCAGCACGCCTCACGAGGTTAGCCGTGCCCTAGCCGCCCCACCTACAAGCCAATCCGATCTAGGCTAGCGTTGCGCCGACGGGAAGCACCACCGCCGCCACACTCTCGCCCCTATTCCCCATGGCCAACGACGGCGGTTCCAGCCAGGGAGCAGGTAGTTGCCCTCTCGGATCTCTCCCTCTCTCTCTGTTTCGATCTAGAAAGGCAAGGTACATGCTACTGGTAAATCTACACTAGTCTCATTACAAAGTTAGATTAACAATAGACATCTACGGTCACGCCAACAGGGGAGGCGTTTTCGAGAGGTGCTATAGTGATTCCCTACTCTTGGGGGTTATCACCGCCCGATTAGATCTGGGCCCTTTATGTCTGATACGTCTTAAACGTATCTATAATTTTTGATACTTCATGCTTGTTTTGTATCAACTTTGCTATGTTTTGTTTACACTTTGAGGTATTTTTATACACTTTCTGGAACTAACCTATTAACAAGATGCCACAGTTTCAGTTGCTTGTTTTCTGCTGTTTTTGGTTTCAGAAAGCTAAAAAATAAATATTCTTGGAATTGGACGGGACAAAAGCCAAAGTTCATATTTTTCCCTGAACGATACGAAAAATCAAAGACGAGACGGAGGAGGAAACCAGGGTGGCCACACCCTAGGTGGGCGCGGGGCCCAGGGGGTGTGGGCCCCTGGACCTCTACCGACCTTGCCTCCTTCGCCTATAAGAAGCCCCCGACTCAGAAACCCTAAATCATCGATCAAAAAGCCATGAAAATTTTCGCAACGCCGCCGCCACCGAAGGGGAGATTCGGGGGACAGAAAGTCTCTGTTCTGGCACCCTGCCGGGACAGGGAAGTGCCCAAGGAGCCATCTCCATCGATCTCCACCATCATCTTCATCACCGTTGCTGATTCCCATGATGAGAAGGGAGTAGTTCTTCCTCAATGCTAAGGGATCTACCGGGTAGCTATGTGTTTATCTCTCTCTCTCTATGCATATCATGTTGTGGTCATGAGCTTTGTAATCAAGTAGATCTACCTTGCTACTCAAGTGCTTCAATAGGTCTCTGCTCTCCGATATGTGTGAAAGTGACAACGTGCACGCCATGGTGGCACTTAGGCTAGAGTCTACATAAATACTCATCATTCTTTAATAGCTCTATACTTTTCCCCATGTGTGTGAAAGTGACAGCGTGCATGCAGTGTGTGGCACTTAAGCTAGACTACATATATATTTGTTATAAGTTATATTTGGAGTTTTATGTCTTTATAAAATTGTGGTGTTTGTTGGAACCATCTAGCGCTCAAGGTGACAGTGTGGGGTTATCTAGATTGGGGAAGGCGGACTTTGAGGTGTGTTGTTATAGCCCTACCAATGATTAGAGTGTTCAACCGGAGAGAATGGTAGAATTAGGAAATAACGAAGGGTAGAATTAGGAATTTATGATATTGCATGCATTCATCTGTAAAAATGTGGGTAAATTTTTCGCCAAATAAAAACCTTAAGTGATCAAAGTTTCTTTCATGCTTTGAGATTAGGTATAGTCTTGGAGGATGATTGTTATAGACTTTGATATGATCTTTGTGGATTAGAGTGTTTTGGGAAATGAAATTTGAATTTAAAACTTGAATGTTTGAATTTATAGTTCAAAAGGATTTAAATTTATGTTTGAATATTATGTTTTAGTCAAGGGTTAATAATTAAGTAGTTCAAGCTTTATATAAAGAAGAACAATTAAAAATAAGAATGTTCATTTCAAAATCTTATTCAATAAATGAGTTACAAAATGTAACTTATGGAAATGAACAACAATCTTTACAATAATAATAAATATAATATTTCTTTATTGAATAATAGTACAATCTTTATTACAAAAGGATAAAAATAAAATTACAAAAGAATAAAGAAATATTACATATGACTATTCTACAAATAAAGAAGAAAACCTAAACTAAAATCTTGAATTCCCAAGTCTGGTACCTGCAAAACAAACACAAACAAAAAGAAAGAAAGTTAAGGTTAAAATTATATTACTCTCAGAATTGACAGTGAAGTGCATTGTTCAAGGTTCATCATTGAGTAATCTTTTAAAGGGGCAAGTTTCACCAATATGAAAGAATATATCTTTCATAATTTCAAGCCATAAGTCAAATAAACAGCAAGGAGGGGCAAGTTTCACCATCCAGGTAAAAGGTAACCTGATAAAAGTAAGTCTCAAATTCAGAACATATCCACAAGTTGTACCGCAGGCACACAGGCAGCACACACACCAAACTACATGGTGTGTGCTGTCAGCACCATAGCAACAGCCCAATCACACAAAACTGCTCAGCACAGCCGTGGGGAAGCACTAGTGCATCTCTTCACTACTCACATCACACAACAACAACTAGCTTAGCCAGAGCCAAATAAACCAGCAACACCATCTCACACCAGATCAAGCCACATATCACCTGATGGTGACATAAGGAGGGGGAGGATCAGGTGAATAGAAAGGCCAAGCTCACAAGAGCTAGGAGGAGCAGAGTTCCGCAAGGCCAAGCACAAGCATCAAGGGAACACAAGAACAACATCAAGAGGAGAAGGACTAGACCAGACCAGCAACACCACCAGCACATCAAGCAATCACAAGCATAGATTTTGTGGTGAGTATCATAAACAACCACATGATCTGTTTATCTTATCCAAGCAAAATATATGTGCTGATGCATAATACAACCTCTCAATAATCACCCAAGTGGGGTGAATCTATCCTAGAGGTTTTAAATATAAAGATCAGGATCAAACTCTATTAAAAACACCAAATTCTCAGACCAGCCTCACAGAATTGGTGATACCAAAGGCAACTTCTATATTCTATCATTTGTTCTTACAAAATCTGGGCACATCTCCAAGAAGGAGTAGCACCTCAGATTTTATAAGCCACAAACAAAACCATATATATATAACCAACTAGGATCCAAGATCTAGTAAGCAGCTGATGTATTAATCAATTTTGAAAATGACAGCAACATAGGAACTTAGTTCCTAGAGCCTCGGACCAGCATCATTGGCTGGATCAAACAATAAGTTTCCCAACTTATCTATCAACATCCATCAAGTCCCAGAAATGACTATAAATATAGTCAGCAACAAGATCTACTTATGTACCATCTTAAGAAGGTTTCATCAGCACTGACCTTTTCACAAAGACAATCAAATAGTCCAATCTACACAAATCATCTATCAAATCATCTCCCTGAGACTAGATACAGGGATCATATCCTAGTTATCTATTCATGATCAAAGAATCATTAGATTCTAATGAATAAAATTCAGACCAAGCATAATCTGGCAAGCCAACAATAACTAGGTCAGTGAATCATCACTGACTAGATCATTGTCAGTATCAAGATACAGACAACAGATAAACACATCAATTTACCAGAGTACCAACCAGAGGCAATACTATGTAACCCTAGCATTTAATCCAGCCTTAGTCACAAACCAACAACAACACCACACATTCAAAGGGGGGTGACCACAAGCACTGAGGTGCAGAGCACCCAAATCCCCACTAAACAACATAACCAGATCATAGGAGCATTTTACAAGCACCAGAGATGAACCATAGTAGCAATACAAGCACAAACTATAACTGGCCACTAGATACACACAAAGGAATCCAAGGTGATAAGATGAACTAGGATCCACGAAGGCATAACTCACCGGGGTCCTCGCTGACGAATTGAACAGGAAGCAGAATGGCCGACGAGCTCGCGGCGGCACGGGGAGCACCCTAGAGGGCGCTGCAACCCGCACCAGCCACGGCGGCAGCCATAGCAGCACACGGGCACCGCACCTCACCACGGGAGGGTTCGCGTTTGGCGGTAGAAGCACCATCCCCAAACCCTAGGGTTCGGGAAGGGGCTAGCCTGACCATGGTAGGGCCCCAGGATCAAATCGAACTGGACAAAATGGACGAGCGTGGTCGACAACCTCACCCTGCACCACGGCGGCGGCCAGGATGGTCCACGACGGCGTGAATCGCCGGCGACAGCATCGCTGACCACGGGGTCGGGAGAGGAGAAGAACAGAGGTGAGATCGAGGGAGAGACAGAGAGGTGGGCCGAAAACCCTTCGGGGTGTTGTTTTGACCTTGCCCTACTGGGCCACAAGGGCCCAATAAACCCAAACAAGCAGCCCAAATCATTTAGAGCATGTTTTTTTAATAAATAGGAAAAGCCCAAAATGCCCGTGAGCTTAAATAAATTCTAGAAAAATAAAATAAAAGTTCAAAAATTAAAAATAAATATTTTTGGATTCACAATAATCCAAACTATCCAAATCAATTAAGAAATAAAATTTTAAACATATGAATTTTATTAAGAATTTTGTAATTTAAATATTCCTTATGGAATTTTACAAAATTATTGAAAGATGATAAAATTAAATAAAAATCTCTGTCATTATATATTAATATTGTAGTATTTTAGAAAATACTAAACAAATATTTAATAACAATTTTGGTAATTAAATGATAATTCTTAAAGGAATTATCAAATCAATAAAATTCAAATAAAAGGGAAATAAAATAAAAGAATACAATATTCTATTATAAATATTAAAAATTAATATTTATAAATCCTTTATTATTAAAAAGAATTTTATAATAATGGGGAGAATGCATATAAAGTTAAATGATGCAATACATTACTTTGCATAATCATTTTGCTTCTTTAAATATTGTCCTTACCAGGCAACAATGATCTTTTTGTAGACATAGAAGCTCAAGGTCTAGTGCAAGCATCAGACTTCACTACCTTGCCATAACAAGGCAAGTTCATCACTTGCTCATATCCTTTGAAGAGTCCTTATCAAAGTATTTGCAAATTGTGTGTTATCATATATACTCTAAAGAAATAAAATATTATTTTCACAAATAAAGAAATCTTAGATATCATCCTAAGTGATGATATGATGGAGCAATATAACTTAGGGTTATATTTGCAATAATGATGATCAATTAGGGACTTAATAACCCCTGACATCAGTGATTCTAGCACCATATAATACGCGTTAGCCATGAGATTTGGAATGGGATAGAGAAGTCAGCTGTATCTTGTTCCTCTCGCATGTAGCTAGATATGCAGGTCGTGGATGTTATCCTCGTAGCGTGCATATTGATTGACAATTCGTATAGGATATGCAGCATATGGGTGGGAACCCTCAATGTGCCACGATAGTTCTGGCATCTAACGGTTTGTAAAAACCATTGCCGTAATTCGATATGTGGGCATGGTGTACACCAAGGAGGCATGTGAGGTCGCGAAGGGGACAGTGATTGGCTTGGACCAACTACTGGGCCCCACATCATGGAATTGTGGATGGGAAAGTACGCCCGGTTGTGCAACAAGGAGTTGATCTCTCATGGGTAAAGTAACACACCTCTGCAAAGTGTAAGAATTGTAACTTGTTACTCCCTGTTCCGGGAAGGAGCTACGAACGCGGCAGGAAAGGAACTCCATGAACGTTCTGGTCAACCTGTGAAGGCTGATGGTCATAGATTTTTTATAATAAAATCCATATTTGAAGAAAGATTTACGAAAAACTGCATAGTGCCAAGGACTTATAGTCCGAGGTGGTAGTTAGAGCATCAAACTTCCCACCTTGCATATAATGAACTTTTTGGGTAACGTTGTTACTCATCCTTTCCTTTGATCCCTTGCTTAGACTCTGAGGATCCCGAAGACGTGTCAATGTATGCAGCCGAATGCCAAGAAGACGTGTTCTACGAGGAGCCTGACCTATCAAGAGGTGCTGAAGGAGTGGATTAGGAAATCCGCTATGGTGTCGATGATAACGAGTCCAACTAAGTACCCTAGTTAGTAGTAACCGATGGAGCCGAGCAGCATGAACTCGATAGAATAAGCTGCTGAGATCAACTCCTAGATGGAGTTGCTACTTTTAAAATTCCGCTGAAACACTTTATATTTTGGTTTGTAAGTTGAAACCTTTTGAAGTCTTGAACTTTTGGTATTGTAATAATAATAATGTGTGAATGTTTGTAATATGGACCCGCAATGTTTCTGTTGTACCACTCTGAGGGATGTGATATTTACGGAACGGTGTTCTGTGGATGTCATGTCAACGACTATAGTGTACTACACATGCAGTGGTATGTTGGGTCACCGCACCTTACCTCACCATCAAGCTATTTTCCGGCGCCGTTGCTGGGGAGGAAAGGTAAAAGGCACTCACACACGTTACCCCACGGCAACAGCAAGCCAGAAAGCTATTTTCTGGCGCCGTTGCCGGGGAGGTTTTGGTCCTTTTACCTTACCTCACCGTCAAGCTATTTTCTGGCGCCGTTGCTGGGGAGGTAAGGTAAAAGGTACTCACATCCTACGGTGTGAGTTCTCGAAGTTATTTCCTTTAGATTCTGCAATTTTGTCTTTTTGTTTCTTGTTTTCACTAGTTAGGCTTAATGGAAAACAACAACAAAATTAGAGAGCTTTATAGTGTTTATCTTGAGTTAGGACATGAAGTGTTTGAAGAGAAAATTAAAAAACCTATGGAGCTTTATTTGCATGCTAATAGCAATGTTATTAGTATGAATTCTTTGGACACCATTATTGCTAATGTTATGGTAATATCTAAGCTTGGGGAAGCTACTCCCTCCGTTTGGAAATATAAGATGTTTTAGGTTTGTGAATGAAATGTATCTAGACATCTTTTAGTGTCTAGATTCATTTGAACCTATACACTAAAACATGTCTAGATACATCTCTTTTGTAGGGTTCGCAGCATAGAAAACAAAAAAATTCCTACGATGGGAACAACTATGTACCAAGATCTATCTACTAGATACAAACAACGGGCGGATGTATATCCGTAGAGAACATACCCTTGAAGACCGACAAAGCTTAACGAGTCCAAACTCGTGGTTGATGTAGACGATCTCTTGCCGATCTCAAGATCGAGAGGAACTCCTAGCGCCGCAAAACAGCAGCGCATCCGTGCTCGCACACACGTTCGAGGCACCGAGCAACCTCCGCCTCCTCGCTCTAGCGATGCAGCGGAAGCACAACTCTTTCTTGCCTAAAAGCCACCGGGAACATGTATCTCGCTAGTCCGAGACCATGGGGAATAAATTCTAGAGGGGGAGAGAGATCCTTCACGAGGAGGTGTACTTTGAGAGGAGGAGAGGGGGGACTTTTATAGGGGAGAGGGGGGCACCCAAGGGGCATGGCGCCCAACCATGGGGGCTGCCCCCACCTCTTCCACATTCATGTGGGTGGAGCTCCCACTCAAAATTAAAAGCCTCCACTCCCATTAAAAAGCCTCCACTAAAAATCCACTCACATGCATTAAATTTCCACCAAATTTAATGCAAGCTCTCATTTAAATAAAACTCTTTTATTTATTCAGAATTTTGTCAATTACTTTAATGACAAACATTCACAAATAACCCCTTGCTAGAATTCTATTTCACATGCATAACCACTTTATGCAATTTCACCCGAAAACCTGTTTCGGTATCTAGTGAAATAAATTCCTGCGCTTGTTCATTCTTTCGGCATGAAACTTTTGCTCCAATTGGATGTCGGTGTCTCTTAAGTGTGTCACCCTACGGTTCGCGAATAATGCGGACATGATCGAGACCCCTCTCGGATCAATAATCAGAAGCGGGATCTGAAGACCCATACTGACTCCCACACATTCAACGATGACTTTCTTGTGATCGTCGGAACCTTTTACGCTAGTATCCTAATCCTTTTGTTTCGCGATATATTACATGTCCGAGATTCGATCATCGGTATCTCCATACCTAGTTTGATCTTGTTACTGACATGTACTCTTTTCTCGTTCCCGTGATATAACATTCTAGTGATCAAATCACTTGCTTGCAAGCTAATCAATGTGATATCACCGAGAGGGCCCAGAGCATATCTATCCGTCATCGGGATGAACAAATTCCACTCTCGATCCATGAGCCTCAACATAACACTTTATTAGTTCTGAATCCATCTTTATAATCACCCTGTTACGGTGTGACGTTTGATGTTATCAAGAAACTCTTCCGGTGTTAGTGATTGACATGATCTCATGGTCTAAGGATTAGGATCACTTCGTAAGTTGTTATAGCAATATAAACTCAATGACTTTGATCGTAATGCTATACTTCGGATGAATGTTCATCACACCATTACACTAATGTTGTGACCTCGTTATTAACAACATCCAATGTCCATGATCAGGAAACCTATGATCATCTTGTTAATCAACGAGCTAGTTTATAAGAGAGGCATAACTAGGAACTTTCTTTTTGTTTATTAAACACACATGTATTAATGTTTCCGTATTAATACAATTATAGCATGTAAAATAAACATTTATCATAAATAAGGAATACGATAATAACCACTTTATTATTGTCTCTCGGGCATATTCCCTTCAGTCTCCCACTTGCACTAGAGACAATAATCTAGTTTGAAAACTTTGCGTATTGAACACCTATGGCTTTCTGGTGTTCCATATACGCAATTGCAAGTGGTTAACATAATCTACGGATCTGACGCTTCAGGTCCGTGTGTATTTGCATGTATTTGCGTCTTCACGCATCACTCATTCTCCAATGAGATGGCATTGTATAAATTTGGTCTTTCGGTGAGACCTTTAGTTCCTTAGGGTTAAAACACGTCGATACCATTGTCATACAATATATCTTTAGTGTTAGCCCGTTGCGAACCACACCTTAGTTTGATAACAAACTACTTGACACAAATTCTCTCCTTTGCTGCTACTATAGCAGTCATATACTTAGCCCTTTTTGTTGTAGTATCCGTCACAATGTCTTAACTTTGGAATTCATCCAAATCCATCATGGAAAATTTATTTCCATTTCATCGTGCCACCCATAGTTTAAATTGAGATAAACTTAATTTGTATCTTGTGACAAACCTAGTATCAATGTAACGCTTTACAATGAACTGTTTGTAATTGTTTGTCACCTCTACACAAATATATTCTTAGTTCTTTCAAAAAGATCATAAGAATATCCTCACTATCGTCCAATGATCATTTTATGATTCATTCTGGTATATGCTCATAACACTTAGAGCATAGGACATATCTGGATGTGTACATATCATGGTATGATTGATCAAAACATTCTTGTGATTTCACTCATCAAGTGTCAAAGCACTTGAATCTTGTTTCACTTATCAAGTGTCGATACATTTGAATCTTGATTCAATTCCTTTCCATGCAACAAGAACTGTTTCTTGTCGTTTCTATATTGAACTCCTTCAATATCTCATATATGTACGTTTGGCACAACCATATTGGCGTCACAGTCTATCCACTATAGACATTCACGCTAAATATTCGGGTTTTGCCTAAGTCTTTCATCGAAATGAAATTCTTAACCTTTATCAATAAAATATACATCATTTCTAATCAACAAGATGTCCTCCACATAATGTATTAGAAATATGTCTCAACGCTCCCACTTAATTTCTTGCAAATGCAAGCATCTTCATCGTCTCATGATGAAAACTCCTTTTCATCACGGTGAAGATTCCAACTCCGCGATGCTTACTTCAACCGTTGAAGTTTGCATGCCCCTTTTAGCATCCTTTGAATTAACAAAACCCTTTGGATCGTGTCATGTACACGTCCTAGGTAACCATTCTATTAAAAGAACTTTGTTTTGTTTATTCAACTACCATATAACAAATTATATCTAGTGGTTGCTACTTTAATCCGTCCAGACTAAATACCGCTATGAAAGATCAAATCTTGTCATAGTCAAATCCTTGAACATTGTCGTAAAATACTTTACGACATGTCGACTATTTCATAGATGTAAAACATCCATGTCTGTTTCTTTATAGATCCAAATACGATCGATAGGTTTTTACACCTTTCCGGAGGGTCTTCCAAGTTCAAAACTTGATTTCTCGTGTATGGAACTATCACGGATTTTATGGCTTCAAGCCATTTGACGGAGTCAGGGCCCATCATCGCTTCTTTGCATATAGTCGGTTCATCATTGTCAAACAATAATGATTTACTCTCAAATCTTAATCATTTGATTGTTTATCCGACCTTCTTGGTTCCATAGGAACTTTAGACCTCCGTGACCGCAACCTTTGAGGCACGTAATCCATGAGCATTCTGGCTGCCTCCGGAACATTTTCCGGCGCTGCACAACTCAGCACATATAGCTAAGGTTCGTTAACCTTATCAAAGTTCTATTGTCCTCCCACTTAACATTTATGAAAAATTTCTTCTTCAAGAAACTTCACGTTTCAAGCGACAAACCCTTTTGTCCTTGGTGTTATGGAGGAATAACCAATTGTTATTCGAAATAACCTACAAAGACATGCTCATCCGACTTCGGTTGTAAACATCTTACTTATGTTTAGCATACCAAAATTTAAGAAATGACAACTTGGGTTTTACCCCAAACCATAACTTCCATGGTGTCATTTCAACGGATCAAGATGGAGCTCTTTTCAGTGTAAAAGCGGAAGTCTCTAAAGCTTTAATCTTTTAAAACATAATGGCAGTTTTATAAATAACGCCTTTGATCCAGCCATGTCAAACAAGGTTTCATTACAAATCTCAAACACTCCATATTCCTATGGTGTTTCGGGATATGTAAATCTAGGTGTTTTGCTAAACTTGCAACTCAAATAAATCCCTTTATGATAAAATCACAATTCATTTATTTTCTTATTACACTTGTAACTCAAACAAATTCCTTATGATAAAATCATAAACCATTTATTTTCTTGTCACAATGATTTTCACTTCATCTTGAAATTCTTTGAACGTTTTCAAATATTTCATACTTCTTTCTCATTAAGTGAACATTCACTCAAATTTCTGAAGAAAGCATATGAAGTTGAAACCCATCGCTTACGACTACACATAATGGAATACATACATCGATATGTATAAATTCCAATAATTTAGTCGTTCGTTCTTCTTTGGCCTTTGAACGAAGTTTTAATTATCACGTGGAAAGTCTCACAAGCGTCACTTGATCAAATCAAAGACTCCAAAAATCCATGAATATGGAGATTCTTCATGTTTTCTTTCCGATATAATTTAAACGGTGATGTCACTTCGTAAGTGATCTTTCCATCATTTGTCTTGCGACATTTTAGCATTAGGCTTTATGGATGTGATTTCTCCAACTAGATTTGTAAATCATCCATCTTATATGGAATATGGTAATTATTTGAACAACCTTTGTTCTCATAATACCTGATTTAAATAACAATTATTAAAACAAATCTTGAAGTCAAGCTTTGATGTCAACGAGAAATACAAACAACGGTTTGTTTGTTTTCGATGAACATCATGACATATTCTCTTGCTAGTTACTTAGGCCATTGTGGTTCATGAATTGCGTTGTTCCGTATGAAATTTCATACCAACCAATTCGGTATCCAATACCCAAGAATCACATTGTTTAACAAGCAAAGAATACAACCATAACATGTATATCATATATATACCTAAATTGGATATTTCCAATCTTTTCTTTTCTGCCAAATATATTTTATAGATTCTCTTTCAGCATTTCCTTTTCCTTTTTAAAAGAATCTGTCAACATCAAAAGTGGCGCCATATACATGACACATAGTCCAAAGCGTGTATATTCAAATAATAATACCTTTGGACTTGCACTTTGAAGTAGATCATCATCATCAAATGATCGGTATTCTTTCAAAATCCATTCTTTAGTAATCTTTTAGTGTAGTAAACACTTTACATACATCTTCTATTCATCCTTATCATGACGACTTTCATGATCAAGCTACCGTAGCTTATAAAGGCGAATCGTGAGTATAACATTACTTTCCAAAACCCTTTTGGATGATTAGGATGTCTAGCATCTCCAACCTTCGTAAATTCTCATCCAATATGAGAACATATATTATACTCTATCATATTGCAACCAAAACATTGTTTCAGATATCATTATATCTGCCACACATGATGGTTTCTGAAACAATTCTTTCAGCTCCTAGATAATCTTGATATTTAAATCAAGAATCATGGAGGCAAATATGATACTTAAGATACTAACACTGGAATTGTTACTCTTGATTTAATACCAACTATTAAATTTCACGGAGTAAATAGAGTTTACTGAAAGTTTGCAATAGGACTTTAAACTTTAGATTGACACTCAACTCAATACGATACCAGTTCGTAAAGTATATATCCAGAATTCTATAGTTATATTATCTCAATTACAACTATGCATAAGGTGGTGAACGAATGCCAATGACTACAACAAATTATGCAAATTCACTTTGATTTAATTTATGATAAATTGAGTTCTACTAATCCAAATTAGAAATGAACTCCCACTCAAAAACGACATCCCTCATGTCTTTTTTGGTGATTACATGAACCAAATCCACTACACCAAGTCCGATCATCACGTGAGTCGGTGTAGCTTCAAAGGCGAGCATCCATATGGTCATCATATCAAAACATATGACTCATGCTTAGCCTTTTGGTCCGTGTTCTGAGGCCATGTCTATACATGCTAGGCTCGCCAAGTAAGAACCTTAGTATTCGCGTGTGTAACTGTCTTACACCCGAGATATGCTCGTGGATTCAAGTACACCCGATCATCACGTGATGTCTTGAAGCGACAAAACATTGTCGGTGCATACTTAAGGAAGAACACATTCTTATCTTGATATCTAAATGAGGAATCATCTTATTATGCTAATAAAACGCCAAACAAGCAATATAAGATGCAATCAAAACATCACATGTTTATTAGTGAAATGATATGGTTCCCGCATATGATCTCCATCATGTGCACCGTGGTATGATCACTATCATACCTATATGTGTAAGTCCAAGGTCTATGGATATTACACGTTATGTGTGTTGTAAGAGTATCATCTCATACTTCTACTTACAATATCACCATATCATAACACTAGCCCAGCAACAATCTAAACTAGGCGCCTCTAATTTATCCATTGCAGGTTTTACGTGGCTTAGGGCTTTCGAAGATAGAACCGTTCTTACCTACGAACATGAACCACAACGAGGATAACCAAATTGTTGACAACTCGTTGCAAATTAGATATTGACTATAGTAGGAGAGACAGACACCCGCTAGCCACTTATGCAAAACTAGTTGCATGTCAAGCGTGGAACAGGTCTCATGTGCGAGGACATGTAAAGTTTGTCCGGGCCGCTTCATCTCACTATGCCGCCAATATCGAAAGTACAACTAAGAAGCAATAAAATGATCATCATCGCCCACATACTCATATGTGTACTACCCGTGCAAAGTATCTATGCATAGATCCGGCTCTGATACCACTGTAGGGTTCGCAGCATAGAAAACAAAAATTTTCCTACGATGGGAACAACTATGTACCAAGATCTATCTACTAGATACAAACAACGGGCGGATGTATATCCGTAGAGAACATACCCTTGAAGACCGACAAAGCTTAACGAGTCCAAACTCGTGGTTGATGTAGACGATCTCTTGCCGATCTCAAGATCGAGAGGAAGTCCTAGCGCCGCAAAACAGCAGCGCATCCGTGCTCGCACACACGTTCGAGGCACCGAGCAACCTCCGCCTCCTCGCTCTAGCTATGCAGCGGAAGCACAACTCTTTCTTGCCGAAAAGCCACCGGAAACATGTATCTCGCTAGTCCGAGACCATGGGGAATAAATTCTAGAGGGGGAGAGAGATCCTTCACGAGGAGGTGTACTTTGAGAGGAGGAGAGGGGGGCCTTTTATAGGGGAGAGGGGGGACACCCAAGGGGCATGGTGCCCAGCCATGGGGGCTGCCCCCACCTCTTCCACATTCATGTGGGTGGAGCTCCCACTCAAAATGAAAAGCCTCCACTCCCATTAAAAAGCCTCCACTCAAAAATCCACTCACATGCATTAAATTTCCACCAAATTTAATGCAAGCTATCATTTAAATAAAACTCTTTTATTTATTCAGAATTTTGTCAATTACTTTAATGACAAACATTCACAAATAACCCCTTGCTAGAATTCTATTTCACATGCATAACCACTTTATGCAATTTCACCCGAAAACCTATTTCGGTATCTAGTGAAATAAATTCCTGTGCTTGTTCATTCTTTCGGCATGAAACTTTTGCTCCAATTGGATGTCGGTGTCTCTTAAGTGTGTCACCCTACGGTTCACGAATAATGCGGACATGATCGAGACCCCTCTCGGATCAATAATCAGAAGCGGGATCTGGAGACCCATACTGACTCCCACACATTCAACGATGACTTTCTTGTGATCGTCGGAACCTTTTACGCTAGTATATTAATCCTTTTGTTTCGCGATATATTACATGTCCGAGATTCAATCATCGGTATCTCCATACCTAGTTTGATCTCGTTACTGACATGTACTTTTTTCTCGTTCCCGTGATATAACATTCTAGTGATCAAATCACTTGCTTGCAAGCTAATCAATGTGATATCACCGAGAGGGCCTAGAGCATATCTATCCGTCATCGGGATGAACAAATTCCACTCTCGATCCATGAGCCTCAACATAACACTTTATTAGTTCCGAATCCATCTTTATAATCACCCTGTTACGGTGTGACGTTTGATGTTATCAAGAAACTCTTCCGGTGTTAGTGATTGACATGATCTCATGGTCTAAGGATTAGGATCACTTCGTAAGTTGTTATAGCAATATAAACTCAATGACTTTGATCGTAATGCTATACTTCGGATGAATTTTCATCACACCATTACACTAATGTTGTGACCTCCTTATTAACATCCAATGTCCATGATCAGGAAACCTATGATCATCTTGTTAATCAACGAGCTAGTTTATAAGAGAGGCATAACTAGGAACTTTCTTTTTGTTTATTAAACACACATGTATTAATGTTTCCATATTAATACAATTATAGCATGTAAAATAAACATTTATCATAAATAAGGAATACGATAATAACCACTTTATTATTGCCTCTCGGGCATATTCCCTTCATCTTTCACAAACCTAAAACATCTTATATTTCTAAATGGAGGGAGTAGTTTTTATGAAAATGATCTTTTTAGTTCCCCAGCTTTGGAAGATAGCTATTCTATTGCTTATGATGATACCAAACCTCCAATATATGATGATTACAATGATGAATATGATATTTTCAGTCCACCTACTATTAAGGAGGAAATTAATTGTGATTACAATATGCCTCCTATATTTGATGAATATGGTGATGAGAATAATAGTGATAGATATTTTGTTGAATTTGCTCCCACTAATTAATAAGAATGACCATGCTTATGTGGAGAGTAATAATCATTTTATGCATGTGGCTCATGATAAGAATGTTTTATGTGATAGTTATATTATTAATTTCATTCAGGATGCTACTGAAAGTTATTATGAGTGAGGGAAACATGGTCTTATGTATCTCAATAATATTAAGTTTCCCCTCTTTATGTTGAAAATCTTGAAGTTGCACTTGTTTGCTTTCCTATGCTTGTTGCTTTGTGCTTTCATGACTTGTTTCTCTACAAGATTCCTATGCATAGGAAGTGGGTTAGACTTAAATGTGTTTTGAATTTGCTTATTGATGCTCTCTTTTAATTCAATTCATACTTCTTATGTGAACATCTTCTCAAACTATCAAGCCTAACTTAAAGGCGTTAAATAAAGGTACTTATTGGGAGATAACCCAAAAGTTTTCTTGAGTCTTCGAATTTATTACCTCTGTAATGACCTTTTGTTATCCTTTTTGTTTGCTTTTTGTGCCAAGAATAACCTCGAATGAGAGGGAAGTAAGATTTGGGGAGTTGCTGTCCCGAAACAGATTTTTGTGCTCCACCGTAAAAATGCGTGAGGAATCTCTGTAAGTCGGATTGAGATTATATTTTCTGAATAAATCCCCAAGTATGTTATCTAACTTTCGTTAGTTCAACACTTTTTTATTTGAGCAACAGAAAGCCTTAGAAAAAATCGGATTTCTGCCATTATTTGCATTTTCTTCTTATTGATTCCTTGTGGGGTTCTTTTTGGGAAATTGAACTTTTTGAGGGAATTGCTACAGTAGCTTGTGTTTTTAGTGAAAGTTTTGCTGTTCTAAAGCTAAACCCAAAGGTCTATTATCTTTTGAATACACTAATGTTGCTAATGAAGATTGTGTGAAGTTTTGTATGAAGGAAATTTTCCAGGTGTAGATGAAGAATGATGTAATGAGATGAAGAGTGGAAAAAAGCTCAAGCTTGGGGATGCCACCACGTGTCATCCCAATAAATATTCAAGAGGTACAAGAGTCAAACCCTGGGGATGCCCAAGGCACCCCCTTCTTCATCAATAAAAATCGCAGGTCTTTCTAGACACTTTGTTTTTATTATTTCATGCACTGTTGTGTTGTGCTTGGAGCGTATTAGTTTTTGTTTTTGGTTTTTGTTTGCTGCAGTAAGTTGGTTGGATTACAACACACTTATTTTGGAGAGAGACACACTCTGTTTTCATTGCCTAGAAAACTCTAGTTTTCACTCTTATTATTCTGTGAGTGTTCTCTTTTGCTAGCACTGTGTTTAGCCTTAGTTTTCTTATGCTTTGCATAGAACTTTTTTAGTTCTTGTTTGTGGATTTGTGAGACAAGCTCACTGGTATTTATTGATTATTATCTTTGTGAGTTGTTTCAAATAAGTTGATTGATGTTGGAAAAGAGTAGAAAGTTTCATGCTTATAGTGGTACAAAGGGGGCTTGCTTTGACTGTGACTTAGACTTTAGCATGTCATGCTAGATGTTGTTTTGACCTTATGCTTAGTTATTATTGCTGTAGCATGACCTGTTCCAAACAATTGGGATTGCTTAGTATGCCTTGAAAGAATCATGCGTTGTTTTAGCATAAAAACATAGTATTGTGGTATTCTCCTTTGATGCTTTGTTTGGGTTGACTTGGCACATGCTCACACCATGTTATGACTATGAACCAGTCACCTTAGCCTCTATGATCATTTAGTTTTTGAATTGTGGTACCACTATATGCTTTGATTAGTAATGTTTTGTCGCTCTGGATGATTATGGCTATTATTGCTCTCTTAGTTGGTCGCTCCCAGTCTTTTGCTAGCCTACACTTGTACTGAGTCAGCTCTACTCATGCATCCAACTCCCAAGAAACCAAGTTATTCCAAAGTGTCCACTATAAATTCCTATGCATGGTGTGTTACACCATTCCAAGTATATTCTTGTTTTCATCTACCTTCCAATTAAAAAAGTCTTTTTGTTTTGTGAAAACTTAGTGACTAAAGCTCTCACGAACTTGATGGCACACTTTATATTTATTGCCCCTAATAAACTTGAACCATTGTGTCATCTATGTTGTATATGCTTGCACCTATACGTTGGAATTAGCAGAATCGTGCTGTCACGGGAACGCTTTCAACATTGCACTTGTACTTTGTACACAATTGATATCATGCTCGTTTGTCTATGGATGTCGTCGGTGTGAAATAAAAGGGGAGCTTGTAAGTCCATGGAGTTATGTATGTGTGTTAGAGAAACGCCTAGGCCGCTAGCCTAAGCCATGCCTAATCATGGTGGGAACTTGCAACATCACCATAATGAGAAATCTGTGAAGCATCCTAAATAAAAACCTATGCAAATAGCAAATAAAAAAATCGTTGAGATGCTCATTGTCTGCTTGCCTTGTCATTTTTGTTATGGGATAGCTCATGTACCATGTGCAAGGGGTATCCCGTTGGCGGTTCTCTATGATACACATGTACTTACTATGACAAGAATTTACAGGTGACTAAAGTTGAGTAGCATGAGGATCGGCCCTCATATTCAAGGGACATGAGATTGCCAACTTATACTTTGTCAAGCATATACTCCATAGTTTGTTCACTTTAACCTTAATCACTTCAAGATGCTTATGATAGGGGCAATCAGGGCTGAAAGCTAAAAAGTACCATAATTTTTGGAAGCTCTTTTTGAGACTTGAAATCCCTGCTTCCCTTTTGTGAAGGGCCTTTCTTCCACCATTATATTGAGTCTACACCTTCTATCCTTAGGCACAAATTAAGAGAGCATAGTTGTCATTCTTAGTTCTATGTGCATTATCCCAAAACTTATTGATTGATTTATAAAGTTTATATTTCTTGCTCTTGAACTATTTGTATCTAGTCACCCTTATGAACTTTGAAGGTGTCCTATGCATTTATGTTTTGCTACTCCATGAGGGACAATCTGAATGTCACTATGCTATGTTTTCTGTATGTGAAACAAAGAAACGTTTTTAATGCATGTTATTCATGATCTTTGTTTGTACCCTTTCATGTTGCATGCATAGTTACTTTGTCTTACTGTTAGAACTCCATCTTTCATGCTCGTGTTTAGAGTACTTTGATTCCAGCTTTCAATGCTTACAAATGGTTTGATCATGATTGTGATGGTGCATGTCACCTCAAAAATTATTCTTTTTATCACTTACATACTCGAGGACGAGCAGGAGTTAAGCTTGGGGATGCTTGATACGTCGTAAACGTATCTATAATTTTTGATGATCCATGCAAGTTTTGTATCAACTTTGCTATGTTTTGTCTACACTTTGAGGTATCAACTTTGCTATGTTTTGTCTATACTTTGAGGTATCAACTAGTGCCAGTTGCATGTTTTCTGCTATTTTTGGGTTTCAAAAAGCTAAAAAATGAATATTCTCGGAATTGGACGGGACAAAAGCCAAAGTTCATATTTTTCCCTAAACGATACGGAAAATCGAAGACGAGACGGAGGAGGACACCAGGGTGGCCACACCCTAGGTGGGAGCGGGGCCCACCCTGGCTACGACCACAGGGGGTGTGGGCCCCTTGGACCTCCATCGACCTTCCCTCCTTCGCCTATAAGAAGCCCCCGACTCAGAAACCCTAAATCGTCGATCAAGAAGCCACGAAAAGTTCCGCAGCACTGCCGCCACCGAAGGGGAGATTCGGGGAACAGAAAGTCTCTTTTCCGGCACCTTGCCGGGATGGGGAAGTGCCCCCGGAGCCATATCCATCGATCTCCACCACCATCTTCATCACCGTTGCCGATTCGTATGATGAGGAGGGAGTAGTTCTTCCTCAAGGCTAATGGCTCTACCGATAGCTATGTGTTCATATCTCTCTCTATGCATGATCTTGTTGTGGTCATGAGCTTTGTAATCAAGTAGATCTACCTTGCTACTCAAGTGCTTTAATAGATCTCTGCTCTCCTCATGTGTGTGAAAGTGACAGCGTGCATGCCATGATGGCACTTAGGTTAGATTCTATATAAATACTCATCGTGATTTAATAGATCTATGATTTTCCCGATGTGTGTGAAAGTGACAGCATACACGCAGTGTGTGGCACTTAAGCTAGACTACATATATATTTTTTGTGAGTTATATTTGGATTTGAATGCCTTTATGAAATTGTGGTGTTTGTTGAAACCATCTAGCGCTCAAGGTGACAGCGTGAGGTTATCTAGATTGGAGAAGGCGGACTTTGAGGAGTGTTGTTATAGCCCTACCATGGATTAGAGTGTCCAACCGAAGAGTAATTCAAAGTAGTATCATGAAGAGAATATATTTATATGAGAGAGTGTTCACTAGTGAAAGTATGATCCCTAGGCCTTGTTTCTAAGCATTGAAACACCGTTTACACTACAAGGACTATCCCCATATAACAATACATGTTTTGCAACGAATTAAACATGTGTTGTACAGTTTAATGTTAGATACGCATCTAGGCGTTGCACACGGTATCCGTTCTTCCTAGGCTAGGAATGTGTAGAACCTATCGTATTTTTTGCCAAATCTGCCCAAGTTTGAAAAGTTCAACCAAGTCTGACCCTTTCTCGAAACTAATTCGAAATCTGACCCCTGGGGTCGGCGCTGTTTAAAATGGCGCTAAAGTTGTACAGTTCAGCGCACACAAAACAGAAAACCTACCTGAAGGAGGTCGGCTCCGTTTAAAATGGCGCCGACGTCGGCTCCGTTTAAAACGGCGCCGACCTTCCTAGTTTGCCTCCCAGCTGCTTCATCTTGGCGCCGACCCGTACAACTTCGGCGCCATTTTAAATGGTGCCGACCCTAGGGTCAGATTCCAAATTAGTTTCAGGGAAGGATCAGACTTGGTTGAACTTTCCAGATTTGGACAGATTTGACAATACGAACCTATCGCACCGGACTCTTATTATCTCGCCACGTCTTATTAGTAACTTCCCATAACTCACGCACGCTCCGCCAATACCTAGCAGGATCTAAACAGTGCCTCTCCCCTGTATATCTTTCCCGTATCTCTCGTTTGTGGCGGCTCACGAGTGCCTACCGTGAAGTCCATCTCTCCTTCCTTCTTCTCATCCCTTTGGCGGCGGCAGGGCTGGGCGGCAGGTATGGCGCTGCTTAAGGGTAGCAGTCAGAGGGCCTCACGGCAGGGAATGCCGGTGCTTCCGGCCGCTCGCGGCGCGGCGATGGTGAACGTCATGTAGGTATGGTTGTCTCTCCCTCATCCAGCCCGTGTGGAGCATGCCCCGGATCTGCTATGCCCGATTCAGCTATATATGCCCCAAATTTGTCTGCATGAGTCATCTAGCCCCTGATTTTGTTTACGGCTAACTACAGTGTCGTGGTGATTACCTAATTTATTAAGCAGTGCGGATCTGAAGGAATTTTTTGGCTGGAAGCCCACCGATGCAACTTTTCTCCAAAATTTTCAGGTATTCCTTTGCACTCTCTGTAATCGTAGGATACTAATTCATCTAAAGTCTGTTTTTTTACAATTTGCAAAAGAATGTCCATTGATGCGAATAAATAGATATACTCCACTCTCACACCTCAATTTCCCAACTGTTATTTACTCTCTCTGTCTAGAAATAACTTACTTAGGTTTGTCTAGATTCGAATATATCTAGACGCGTTTTAGTATATATATAGATACATTCATATCTAAACAAACTTAAGTAAGTTATTTTTGGACAGAGGAAGTATTATAATTCCACCCCTCTTTTTTTCCGGACTGTTGCTCTTCCATGTATATCCTCCGCCTTTACATTGACAGGAGGTTACTGCAGCAGCGCATCAGGATAGACTGTCAGCTATTTACAAAATGACTAGGCTAGGCCACACACCGATGAAACAAATGTTGGAAGTTCAATAAACAAGGTGATATGTATGCTTGCTCAATGGGTATGAAGAAAAAATTAGATATTTTCTCCTCATTATATTGCACTGTCTATCTCTCACGACATGAAGAAATAATCTATCTGGCATTTTACATGTATTGATCCTGGCGCAAGCATCATGAACACACATGTACGATGGTCATTCACCATATATCTATTAATTTAGTTCTGCTTCTTCGTATTTATAAAAATGTGCTTTTGCTATTTTGAGGCTGTCAAGAACTGAATATTTTCTAGATTTGTCACACTCGGTAGTGGAATGTGCCAAATATCTTCCTTATGCTCGAAAAGGTGCAGAAAGATCAGCAACAGTGTCATAGCTCAATTGTTATGCGGGTGTGGTACCATCATTTAGCAGCATTGAACATTGGGAATGTAAGGGTATCAGGTAGTGATGTTATGATAATTGCCAACCACTATCTTATATGTCTTTGTTGCTCTCAATATTCTAAGTAGTACACACGTCATACTACCAATATGTCAATTACTCCTTTCCCCCATGATAAAACTGTTAGCCTGCATGCAAACTACAGTCAATGATTGCATCATGATTCATGTAATTCCCCATAATAAGTACACATGATCATACTACCAATATTATGTAATGCAAGACATGTGTGAACTTTTATCTTTGGTATACTACCAATTTTTAAGCAACTAATTAGTAGAATTCACTATAGCCTTCACACTCTTTTTTCCACTTTGGTACTGAAAACGAAATTTGTGTTTGCAGGTCACATACATCAGCAAAACTTGCTATTTGGATATCAGCTCTAGACATGTTAGGACAAGTAATAGAAAGGACATATCTAGATTAGGTGGGATATCATATTTTGACATAGGATTGTAAATTTTCTACTCTTCATATAATCATCTTGTATGTAATGGTGTTCCAGCCAGTATATATAGGATGAGGCAGAATACCATATGCTGATGAAAGATTGTAAATTGTATACTCTTTAAATGAGTTTCGTGTATGGATTGGTGTTGCAATAATAAAATGAATGCTTTGTGATGGTGTTTTGATATGTCTCGTATGAAATATGTTCTCTCGGTAAGAAAAAGATCCGCCATCTTCTAGAATGATCAAACCGTCATGTCTAGAAAATAGTATTTTGCCAAATATAATTTATATACATATAGGATGCCTCTACCAACGCATACAACTGTTGGTTCAGATCTGTAGCTATTTTCCAACGCTTATCCCGTTGGTTACCAACGCACATATATGTGTTGCATTGTATCCTTGCAACGCCCAAAAACGCAACGCATTTTCTTCCGTTGGTACTTTCTTTAATGTTGCATCTGCTTTCAACTATTTCATAGCCTCCCATCCCGAGCAAACGTCGAGATCAGGGTGTTGAGCCTAAAAGTTAAATTGTCTAGCAACGCATATATTGGCATCTAGATACGCATATGTGCGTTGTAGTAGAGGGGGTCTTCTTGTAGTGTTACAACTAGATCTGTTGCATGTTTGCTTGCTTCTATCTTTATTTCAGTTTGCCTTTAGTCTCTCCCACGTCAACAACAAGTCAGAAGCTCTTTTATGACACTGTTACCACTTGTATTTCACTATCTCTTCGCCGAACTAGTGCACCTATACACCTGACAAGTGTATCGGGTGTGTTGAGGACACAAGAGACTTCTTGTATCTTGATTGCAGGGTTGCTTGAGAGGGATACCTTTGACCACTTCCTCCCTGAGTTCGATAAACCTTGGTTAATCCACTTAAGGAAAACTTGTTGATGTTCTACAAACCTCTGCACATGGAGGTCCAACAACTGTCTACAAGAATAGAAGTGCGTAGACATCAAGCTCTTTTTTGGCGCCGTTGCCGGGGAGGTTTTGGTCCTTTTATCTTATGTAACATCCCGGCATTTAGAAAATAACGAAGGGTAGAATTAGGAATTTATGATATTGCATGCATTCATCTGTAAAAATGTGGGTAAATTTTTCGCCAAATAAAAACCTTAAGTGATCAAAGTTCCCTCTCGCGAGGCGGTAGTATTGCTGACCCCGAGTCAACCTACCATTTGCCTCCATCCCGCTGGCCTTGTGACGGTAGCTTCTGTGACACGACAACGGTCGCTTCATGACTGTAGTTGCGTATGCTGGTGGGCGGCGTGTTTGGTGGTGTTGAGGTTTCGACCTCACGGGTCTCCTGAGCAACGTATCTCTCGAGGGTTGTGGATAGGGTTTTTTAAGAGAAATCCTTGTCGGTTCGCCCGACATCAACACAGTGTCGCCTTAGGGTGCATCATTCCTTCTTGGAGAGCTTCATGGATACCCTTCATCCACTTCAATATGTGTGCCGAGGGAAACCTTAGGACCAGTGCACTGGACTAGGAACGATGCTTTGCTTCTTGAATGTGTTGCTTAGAATATCTTCAGAGGGCGCATCGGTTGCGGGTCACCTTCGTTTAGTCGATTCGGTTATGTCTCCTTTTGTTTCTTCTTCTTTTCTTTTGGGCTTGTGTTTGCTGCTACCCATCATATGTTTGTTTTGAGACTCTTTGTATCATGTGGTTGATATACTAATATAGCGGGACGAAAGCCTGTTTCAAGACGTGCACAGTGAAATTGCAAGATATCCGTCCACTTACGCGTGGAAGTATTTATCCAGCAGAGAGTAAGTGGCCTTTGTTTTTACTTCTTTTTTCTAGAATAGGTATTTGGTTTTACATGAAATATGGTATTTTTGTTAGTGGTAGAGTGTGAAGTTCTTGATGGAATCGAATGACCCTACAAAATGGGCCAAATAGAGCTCTAGAAGTAACAAAAGTTCGATCCCATTAGGTAGTCCAAGCACAAGACTTAACTGGCCGGATAGCGGCCCAAATAAGATAGTGGCTTCACCTATTTGCATATTTTCCATTCCGTCTTTGCAGATTTTCCTTCTCCTATTTTTCGTTTTTGTTTTTTCATTTTGAAAGTACATGCATTATTGGTCGCACTAATAAGATAGAAAAGAGGCTATCTGGTATTTTCTCTACCCTCTGACATGATGGAAGATTAACTATAGTAAAGGTTATTATGTCTGCAATGCCAAATTTTTGTTATGTGCTTTCTTAAATCTCTGCTCGATATCTCAGTATGAAATTCAGCAAGAGGCTTCTTGAAGGGAGGAAAATAAATAGTAGATAAGAAAGAAGAATATTTAGTAAAATGAGCAAATGTCCGAGAGCAAAAAAAAGGTTGGTGCCCTTGCTAATGAAAGACCTATACGGGCTAATGAACAACAATAATATTTCATGAGTTAAACTCATCTGGAAAACACATTAGCCAAATAATAAACTAACGGAAAGCTACAACTCATGTGGATCATTTTGTTGGAAGAATTTCGTTGTCTTGTGGGATATTTTATGGATCTTAGAGAAATTAAACCTAGAATGTAGCTGATTTGGACAAAAAAATATTATGTATAACTATAAATATTTATGACAACCACATTCTAAAGAATTTGTTGAGATATTTGTTAGACTACTACTTTGTAGAATCATCTGATGGAAATATGTAAATATACAAAGCTTACACAAATATATATATAACCTATTATAAAAGTTTATGTGACCATCATATTTTTGACAATCATACAAATTTGAATCAGTTAGATATTGTTCTCGATGAGCTAAGGAAATCGTATAATATTGGACCAAATACTCATAAGTTACACAAGTCCATGTGTCAAGTCGGCACCGTCGTAGAAAGCTCTTTGTCTGAAAATGAAAAATGGTAGGAAAACCCCAACCAAAAAGGAAATTTCATGTGAAATTTAGTAATGAGTAATATGATATAATTGACATATTTATTGCTATCCCACTAGGTGGTCTAGAGAACCCTTAGCCCAAATATGTGATGTCATCTTGTGAATCGCATGTTGTATTTCTTATCAGAAGTCACTTTTAGACCAACAACATAATATGACATTAACATATTTGGGAACATAAAAATTCAAAACAAATTTTTCTAAAAATTATTAAAAATTGTCTTTAAATAGATAAAAATCCTCAAAATCTTTCGAGCATTCATGTAAAAATATTTATATAATGATACGAGACTTAGATGAGAAATTATCTGTATATATGCGGATAAGTAGATCACCAGGTTGCATTGTAGTTGGTACTATAGGCGGTTCGTTGATCAGAACGGTGGCCCCGTCGCCCGTCATCCCTTGTATTTCAGCCAACAGGCTTAATCTCTCATTGGACGAGACGGATAAAAGTCGAGTCTGCAAGGTGCAGCCGGCGAGGACCAGTTATAGCAGTGAATCTGGTGCCATCTTCCGCTGTGGTGGTGAGGTGGGCGAGGAAAGAAGTTCGAAACCCTATCAGAGGTCCAGGGGATGGCGAGAGAGGATGAGGATGGATAGGGGTTTGGAATATCGCAAGAGTTCATGTTTTTTATTTTGTTTTGGAGAATTCATGAAGTTTCAGTGTTCATACAACGAAACGAGTATGTGATTTCTTTGCCTCGTGACCCCCAAGTGGCGGAAAGACCTGACCTGGTATGCCAAAAAAACACGAACAATCTATGACCTACACTACTTTGATTCTCTTTAGCCCCATTGTATGCTCCTTTGTTTCTTAGCTAGCCATCGCCTGCACATCAAAGTCAAGGTTCAAATCAGCTTTTACACTAAAGCTCCATGTTTCTGAGCATTACTCATTTGAGCGTTCATGAACGCGACAAAGAGAGTTATCGTTAAGCTCACGCCGACTATCGAAATCTTTGTTCAACTTTCACCTTTTTCCTCACCATCGCACTCATTTCATCCTCCTCGTCTTTATATTCCTCCCATTCCTTTTCGTTTCTAATTCTTCCCTTGCTCTACCGCTTATCACACCCAATCTTGTGGCAAAAAAGTGTTGGATTCATAGAATTCAAATTCTGAATGTTTGGATTCTACATTTCTCGAAGGAATAAATATATTTTATTTGGAAAACGCACTACGCAAAACAAAAATTCTAGCGCATAAATCGGACCAATTATGTGAGGATAGAGGCAAAAAATCATAACCTTGAAGATCAATCTAACGGAAGTTGTCGATGACGAGGTTGATGAATACTTGTGACGGTCCCTAGAATGGGCCTTATCAAGTCACGAGTAGATGTATTATCCCATGATCAAGTGATGCACGCGGAACACCTCCCTCGGTATCCACACATACTATATCAGCGGTTCCGCGTCAAGGTGTGATAAGGCACATGGTTGAAACAAAATATGTCCATGAAGACTTGGCGAAGCTTCCACAATCCGTGCAAGATTAGGACTAACCTGAGGTAAAACTCGGATAGTGATCCGCGATGATGATGAAGTATATCTCCATTCGTTGTCGATGACGTCAACGCGAGAAGGAAGAGGAGCATGACATCATGGAGAGAAGCGCACGATAGAGGGAGGGTTTGGTGGCGTTAGGGGTTTGGGGTAGGGTAGCTCAGGATTGGGACCTTGGCCGCCTCCCCTTCCCCTCCTTATATGGGGCCGACCGACCCCTTCCCCACTGACCTAAGGGGAGATCGAGTCCTAGTTGGACTCCCTCTCCTAAACCGCCATAGAGAGAAGGGAAGTGGGTTGGTATGCAACCCATCATATGTCAATCGGCATACTACCCATTGAACCAAGTCATGCTACTACCAGAAATGCACATAAGGTGAATTATTTACATCATCTATCCTCCTTTAATCCCTGTATGAATGGAATGCTACTTGAGACAAGTGTCGATGATGATGCGAGGCATACACTGAAAGAACATGTTGGGCCCCCATGTGTGGTTTTGGTAATTAATGACAATCTTTATGGACTAATGTGTGTATTAAGTTACTTGTAGGATTTGTCCATTGGCATCGCTTGGAGCATGTGTTGGCTTCAAGGTCAAAGAAATGCAAAGAAGATTTGTTGGGCAAGCTCAATATGCGAGGTCGATGATGAGGAATTAAGGAAGGCGTTCCATCTTGAGAAGGGCAAGATCGTCTACATCGAGCTCAAGTGGAATGCTCAAGACAAAGGTATAATATTGATAGGTTTTCCCTTTTGCCGGTCTCACGTTGTGTGTGTGAGACCGGGTTTAGGATAGATAACCATACTATCAAGAGGGGCTCTCGTATGAGTAATTCGGTCACATCGTTCGGAGAGAGCTCAAACCTTTGCATACTTGCATAATCATATTTGGTTGTTATTTGGTCTTATCCATGTGATGATATAGAGCTTGTGGTAATCTCCATAACAAGCTCTTGTTCATCTAAATTGGATCTCCCATTTGTATCTTGTTACGATTTTGATTTATGCGGCTTTTCGGTTTCTCACCAAGTGAGGTATATCACATTATTCTACTTGATACTTTCTCACTTGGTGATAATCAATATTTTCACTTTTTATTGGGAAGCCCTTGTCGCCCTCTATCCAACGCAATTTGAATCGAATCAATCAGAGCTTTCAGTCAAAAGTTATTGCCGTTTGAATATTTGCCTGTCGGTCTGTTTTTTGGGCCAAGCGGTAGTACCGCCCGGACGGGCCGGTACTACCGCTCGGACCTAAAAACGGCCCGTTTCCTTTCTGCCTTGCTAGGTACCTTTTTGCGGTAGTACCGGCCGGCCCGGTAGTACCGCCCGCCTGGGCCGGTACTACCGGACGGGCCGGTACTACCGCTCGGACCTAAAAACGGCCCGTTTCCTTTCTGCCTTGCTAGGTACCTTAGTTTTCCTGGCCCTGATATTTTTTCTAGATCCAGATGTGGTCGCATCGCGCGCCGCTGCGTTGACCAAATGTTGCTGCCGTCCAGCCTCGCACTGCGCGCGTGCACGCCAGCGTCGCTGCTGCTGTTGCCGCTTTGGGCCCGCCGCCTCGCACTGCGCGCCTGCTTGCTGGGCGGCTGCATGCGCGCGCATGCCATGGCCCGCGCGGGTCCCGCTGCTGCCTGCTGCATGCGAAGCTACCTGCCGCTGCACTGCTGCATGCATGCGAGCCGCGCGCGCAATAGCTGTGCTGCTTGCTGCGCTGCTGGCTGCATGCGGCTGCCGCGGCGCTGCACAGCTGCTGCTCCGCCTGGCCCCACTCGCATACGTTGACCTCTACCTGCTGGCATTTGTTTCTTTTGTTTTCGGGCGTTTTGATGTATTAGGTCCGGACCGTCCAGAAAAATCACCCAACGGCCAGATTTTGGCCGTGTATTTAAATAGCTTTGTCCCATTTTTATTTAGGGTAACTTCTTCCTCCTTTTTTTGTCCAAGCTTTGCCCCCATTTGCTCTACTCTTTAAGCTTGATTTTTACACACCCCTCCATTGGTTCTTGCAAATATTTGAGGGGTTGTTGGAGGAGATCTAGCCCCATGTTTTGACCTAACCGGTTCATCTCTTTGTGAGTGCATCTTTGGGGATCTAGATTTTGGGGGATTTTATGTCTCTCTTTGATTCCTCCTCTCTTGTTCCCCCAATAGCTTTAGTAGCTTTGTTGGAACTTGAGAGTGAGGGATTTGGGCATCTTTGTGGTGTTCTTGCCATTTGCATTTGTTGCATCGGTTTGAGTTCTCCTCGGAGGATTTGGTTTGAATTGCTCATTGGAGCTTGTCCCTCTTGGGTTCTTGGAACCCTAGACGGTTTTGTGGCCTTGGTGGCATTGTAGCTTGGTGGAATTTGTTGAGGCCTTTTGTGGCGTTTGTTGGAAGCCTCCAATTAAGTTGTGGAGTTGTGCCCCAACCTTGTGAGAGGTTCCGGTTGCCACCGACAAGTGCACCGATAGTGGAAGCGTGGATCGATCCCATTGGGGTGAGATTCACCGGAGAATAAGGAAGGCCTTTTGTGGCGTTGGTGGTTTGATACCACCCCCTCTCCAAACGAGACGTACTCCATGTTGGGAGGAACTCGGTAAAATATCGGTGTCCCCGCGTGCCTCGGTTATCTCTATACCCGAGCTCTTTACTTATGCACTTTACATTGTGATAGCCTTCGTGCTTGAAGTAATATATATCTTGCTATCACTTTGTTGCTTGTATTGCTTAACATAAGTTGTTGGTGCACATAGGTAAACCTTAGTTGTTTCTAGGTTGTGCTTTACAAAGTAAACACTAGTTTTATTCCGCCTTTGTTAAGCCACTCTAGGAAAAATTTTAATCGCCTATTCACCCCCCCCTCTAGGCGACATTCGTATCCTTTCATACACCCATGATCATGATGCAAAGAGGAGATGCAAAGGATTTCCAATGATCCAAGACGCTCAAGCAAGAAGCATGGAAGAGAAGAAAGAAGAAACTATAACTTCTAGGCCGGAGTCTCTGTCCTGTCAAGTTGACCTCCAAAAACCCCAAGTGTGTTTCTCCTAGAACCGAGTCGGGAGATAAGCCAGAGAAATATCAGAGACTCCCCCGAAGAACGGAGACTCCGGATCAACCACACTGGATACTCTAGCTTGTGCTGCACTACGCGACTTAAGGAAATTTCGCCCATGTAATGCCACAACTTGTCTAGAACTTCTTGTTTATGCCCAAACTACCCCTGTGTTAAGTGGCTGGCCTATATATATGCCCCCACCATCTATTTTAAATTCTAAATTAAAAATGATGAATTAAAGAGAGTTTTCTCCTTTCCCCCTTGTGTGGAACTCCCTTGGAGATGATTCGGGTTCTTCATATATCTAGTATTTCCTCGTGTGGATTCTAGTATGCATATGCCAATCTTCACTATTAGAGTTATAGTAGTGTCAATCTCTCTTAGTGTTCTATTGATTGCTATTATCCCTTGCTAGGGTTCCGTTGGAGTAGTGCACCAGATGGTAAGAAAGAACCGGTTTCAATTAGAGTGAGTGTTGGCTTGTCTTTCAAGTCCCGGAGGTTTCTTTGTTGGAGGAGTTATTGTCCGGATCGATTCTACGGATTTACTTTGCTATTTATATCCATGCATGTGTGCATGTGTTATTCGCCGTCTTCTTCTTGTTCTTTTCGTTCCCGCTTGAATCCCCCTCAAAACCCACGTATCTATGAAGATCAGGCAACTTGGTGTTGACAACATATGGTATCAAAAGTCTAGGTTGCCATGGATTCGACCCCCCACCTCTATCCCCAAACTTTTCTTACAAAATTTCAAAAACACCAAAAAATATAGCCCCAAATTTCTTTTGGATTGATCTCTCGTTTTAGCGAGTTGATTGTGGTTTGGTCCACAGAGAACTTGTGGTCTACCTTCAGATATGTTTTTTCCTACCCAATTTGTGCAATTATCCCAAGGTTTCAAGGCCAAGTTTTCCGCCTGGGCACGAACAGGTTGCAAATACTAGAGTCTTTGGCCTTAACACATCGGAGTTTCCTAACTGGCAAGGTATTCGAACCACAATAGCGGAGTCGACCCAAAAATATCGAAGTCTCTGGCCTCCACCCGAAGTTTTTCCTCTTTTCTATTTGCCTAACATCCCTTGACGTTTGTGTTTAGTTTGTGTGTTGTGATCTAACAAAATCTTCCACAACATCCCTCACGCTTGACATTGACACCACGTAACACAAGCACTCCCCGCACCACCGGCTGCAAGTTCGTCAAAAAAGTATACCGAAGGTATAAATTTCACCACTTTGTTAACCCCATTCTTTTTTGTGTGTTACCTATCCTATCGAGAGTAACATTCTGCGCTTGTTCTTGTTAGTAAGAGTGTGATAAGCAAACACAATTTGGCTCAAAAAGCAAATAAAGTGAGGAATACAATAATAAAAATCAAAATATATAAGAAAAAGAAAACGTGTGTCTTCTAATATCTATTAGTCTCAGAACTTGTAAGCACGAGACCGAAAGAACAAGGCAAGTGCACGGATATTTTGCTTCTCTACTTTTGGCTACAGTCTCTCCTTACGTTGGAATGAGAAAGGTACACATAAGAAAAGAATATCTATCTATTTCTTGTTACGATTGTTTGACTCCGTGTTGCGATATACTTTGCAATGATAAAAAAGGAAGGTGGAGATATCTCTCCATCATGTCTTCACAAGGTTATCTAGAACCTTCCATTACCCCCTTTCGTCACCATCTCGTGCACAACGTTGCATCTGAAACACTCTTCCAGCCGTCATATCTCTTCTCTAAAAAGTAAACTCCACACATTGTCTCATGATATCTCTTCTCCAAAGTGGTGTGGATCTCAAATGATGCTTCGTGCTTGATGGAAATAAGGAGCCCCACAAAATGGGTCAAATCTATCTTTAGAAATGACAAAATTTTGAGCGCATCAGGTAGTCTAGGCAAGAGTTAAATGCCATGATTATGGCCTAACTACGGTGGTGGCTTCACTAAGAAAATATTAAGCACATATAATCCCTTGTTGCCGCTAGTCACCACCAAGAAAATATTAAGCACAGATAATCCCTTGTCGCAGCTAGCGTTCGTCCGGTGGTTGTTTAGGTTTTATCAGTCTATTTTTCCTTTTTGGTTCTATCATTTTTTTTGTTTTTTCGATTTTTCTTTCTGTCTTTGCAGACTTTCCTTTTCCTATTTTTTCGTTTTTATTTTCCATTTTGCAAGTACATGCTTTATTGGTCGCATTAAGAAGATAGAAATGAGGTTTTTTGGTATTTTCTCTAACCTCTACATGGTGGAATATTAACTATAGTAAAGGCCATTATCTCTTCCATGCCAAAAAATTATGTGATCTCCTAAACTTCCGTTGTGTTTCTTAGATCATGTATAAATTCATCAAGAGACTTCTTGTGGGGAGGGAAAATAATTGATAGGAAAGTAAAAAAATTGTCAACTCAGAGAATGTCCGTGAGCCAAAAAAAAGGTTGGTGGCCTTGCTATTGAAAAATGTATACAAGTGATGACGGCGGCGGCTACAGACGGTTTCGTGGAGTTTTGATCGGGTTGCCTAGGGTTTTTGCATCGGGGGCTTCTTATAGGCGAAGGGGCGAGCCAGGAGGGCCACCAGGGGGTCCTCACCCTACCCAGGCGCGGGGTGGGCCCACCCGCACCTAGGGGGGTTTGGCCGCCCTGTGGCGCCTCTCCGTCTCGTCTTCTGGCTTCGTGTCGCCCACGGCAAAATATTGACTTTGGCTTTTGTCCCGTCCAATTCCGAGAATATTGATTTTCTGCCTTTCTGAAATCAAAAACAGAAAAAACAGACAACTGACACTATGTCAACTTGTTAATAGGTTAGTTCCAGAAAAGATATAAAAACACCCCAAAGTGTAGACAAAGCAAAGTAAAGTAGATACTAAACAAGCATGGAGCATCAAAAATTATAGATACGTTTCCGACATATCAAGCATCCACAAGCTTAACTCCTGCTCATCCTCAAGTAGGTAAGTGATAAAAGAATAATTTTTAAGGTGACATGCATCGTCAAACCAAGATCAAACCATTTGCAAGCATTGAAAGCTGGGATCAAAGAACTCTAAACATGTGCATGAAAGATGGAGTTCTAACAATAAGACAAAGTAACTATGCATGCAACATGAAATGCTACAAACAAAGATCATGAATAACATGTATTGAAAAATGTTTGTTTGTTTCACATACAGAAAACATGGCATAGTGGCATTCAGCTTGTCCCTCATAGAGTAGCAAGTAGATGCATAAGACACCTTCAAAGTTCATAAGAGTGACTAGATACAAATAGCACAAGAACAAGTAATATCACAATATGCATCAATCAATAAGTTTTTGGACACTGCACACAGAATGGCAACTATGCTCTCTTAATGGTGCCTAAAGGTAGAAGGTGGAGACTCAAATAATAGTAGAAGAAAGGCCCTTCATAAAGGAAAGTAGAGATTTCAAGTTTCAAAAAGAGGTTCCAAAAATTATGGTACTTGTTAGCTTTTAGCCCTCATTGCCCCTATCAAAAGCATCTTGAAGTGATTAAGGTTAAAGTGAACAAAGATGGAGTATATGCTTGACGAAGTATAAGTTGGCAATCTCAAGTCCCTTGAATACGAGGGCCACACCTCATGCTACTCAACTTCAGTCACCTGTAAGTTCTTGTCATAGTAAGTACATGCGTATCATAGAGAACCGCCAACGGGGTACCCCTTGCACATGGTACATGAGCTATCCCATAACTAAAATGACAAGTCAAGCAGACAATGAGCATCTCAGCGATCTTTTTATTTACTATGTGCATAGATTTTTATTGAGGATGCTTCACAGATAGATCATTATGGTGATGCTGCAAGTTTCCACTATGATTAGGCATGGCTTAGACTAGCGGCCCAGGCGTTTCTCTAACACAAAATACATAACTCCATGGACTTACAAGCTCCCTCTTTATTTCACACCGGTGACATTCATAGACAAAAAGAGCATGATATCAACTGTGTACAAAGTACAAGTGCAATGTTGAAAACGTTCCCCATGACAACATGGTTCTGCTAATTCCAACGTATAAGTGCAATCATATACAACATAGATGACACAATGGTTCAAGTTTATTAAGGGCAAATAATATAAAGTGTGCCATCAAGTTTGTGAGGGATTTAATCACTAAGTTTTCACATAACAAAATAATTTTTAATTGGAAGATAGCTGAAAACAAGAATATACTTGGAATGGTGTAACACACCATGCATAGGAATTTATAATGGACACTTTGGAATAACTTGGTTTCTTGGGAGTTGGAAGCATGAGTAGAGCTTACTCATACAAGTGGAGGCTAGCAAAAGACTGGGAGCAACCAACTAAGAGAGCGATAATGGCCATAATCATGCAGAGCAACAAAACATTACTAATCAAAGCATATAGTGGTACTACAAGTCAAGGACTAAATGATCATAGAGGCTATGGTGACTTGTTCATAGTCATAACATGGTGTGATCATGTGCCAAGTCAACCCAAACAAAGCATCAAATGAGAATACCACAATACTATGCTTTTGTATGCTAAAACAACACGTAATTCTTTCAAGGCACTCTAAGCAATCCCAATTGTTTGGAACAAGACATGATATAGCAATAATAACTAAGCATAAGGTCAAAACCACACCTAGCATGTCATGCTAAAGTCTAAGTCACAGTCAATGCAAGCTCCTCTTGCACTTATCAAGCAAGAACTTTCTACTCCTTTCCAACACCAAGCAACTTATTTAAAACAACATAGCGAGAGCGGGGGTCCAAACTACTTTATTAAAGCAAACTAAAAAACTAAGCAAACCAAATGAAAACTAAGACGCTCTAAGAACAACACAACAGTGCATGAAACAATAAAAACGAAGTGTCTAGAAAGACCTAGGCTTTTTATTGATGAAGAAGGGGATGCCTTGGGCATCCCCAAGCTTTGACGCTTGTACCTCTTGAATATTTATTGGGGTGACACGGGGTGGCATCCCCAAGCTTGAGCTTTTGTCCATTCTTCATCTCATTATATCATTCTCTCTCTACAATTTAAATTTTCCTTCATACAAAACTTCACACAATCTTCATTAGCAACATTAGTGTATTCAAAAGATAATAGACCTTTGGGTTTAGCTTTAAACAGCAATACTTTTCACTAAAAACACAAGCTACTATAGCAACTTCTTAAAAAAGCTCAATTCTCCAAAAGTGAACTCAAAAAGGAATCAATAAGAAGCAAATGCAAATAATGGTGCCTTCTTTCATATCAATGATGGCACCAACAGTTCTAAGAAAAGGTCTTCCCAAAGTAATAGGACAAGAAGCATTGTATTCAACATCCAAAACATAGAAATCAATAGGGACATAAGCATTGTTAACCATGATGAGAACATCATTAATACTCCCCATTAGTTTCTTCTTAGTATTATCATCAAGTGGAACATCCAAATAATAATCTTCCAAAGGTAGCAAATCAAGCATTTCATAAATCTTCATATGCATAATAGAGACACTAGAACCAAGATCACATGAAGCTTTGAGATCAAAATCATTCACTTGCATATTAATAATGGGTTCCCAACTATCTTCTACTTTCCTAGGAATAGAAGCTTTGTGTTTTAACTTCTCTTCCTTAATCTTAACAAGATCATATGTAATGTGTTTGGTGAAAGCAACATGCATATCACTAGCATCAGGACTTCTAGCAAGCTTTTGCAAGAACATAATCACTTAAAAAATATTGCAACCATCTATATCAAAATCAAGCTTAGCATCACTAGTAGTTGACTCATTAGGCTTAGGCACTGTAGGAGGAGAAATAGGGACTTCTTGTGATTTAGTGGTATCCATTCTAGTGATGGTGCACACACTATTATTTCTATCAATTTCAGCTACCCTTTCCCACTTAGCATGAAGTTGAGCTAACAGCCTAACATTTTCATCAATAGTAACTTGTATGGCATGAGTAGCAGCAAAGGTATTTTCCATGGTTTCAGGTTTAGCAGCCATTTTTTTAATCAAGGAGGACTGTGCTTCAGACAAAGAGGAAATATTCTTCTCAACAGTTCAAAGCTTTTCCTCCATAATCTTGTTGAAAGCAGTTTGTTTACTAATAAAGACTTTGAGCATGACTTCAAGTTCAGAGGGGGCACTTATAGCATTGTTGTAGGAGTTTCCATAGGAATTGCCATTATTAGGAGGATAAGGCCTATAATTGTTGTTACCACCAAAATTATTCCTATAGGAATTGTTGTTGAAATTGTTGTTTCTAATGAAGTTCACATCAAATTGATCTTCTTGAGCAACCAAAGAGGCTAAGGGAACATTGTTTGGATCTAAAGGAACTTTCCCATTAACAAGCATAGCCATAATAACATCAATCTTATCACTCAAATTGGCGGGTTTTTCAACATAATTTACCTCCTTACCATGTGGAGCTCTCTCAGTGTGTCATTCAGAGTAATTAACCATCATATTATCAAGGAGTTTTGTTGCAGCACCCAAAGTGATGCCCATAAAGGTACCTCGAGCAGCTGAATCCAACAGGTTTCTTGAAGAGAAGTTGAAACCTGCATAAAAAGTCTGGATAATCATCCAAGCAGTGAGTCCATGAGTGGGACAATTCTTAACCAAAGACTTCATTCTTTCCCAAGCTTGAGCAACATGTTCATTATCAAGTTGTTTAAATTTCATAATGTCACTTCTCATCGATATAATCTTAGCAGGGGGGTAGTACTTTTCAATAGAAGCATCTTTGCACTTAGTCCAAGAATCAATACTATTTCTAGGCAAGGATAGCAACCACTCTTTAGCTTTCCCCCTCAAGGAGAAAGGAAACAGTTTGAGCTTAATGATATCTCCATCTACATCCTTATACTTTTGCATCTCATAAAGTTCAACAAACTTATTGAGATAGGCAACATCATCATTAGAACTAGCACCAGAAATTGATCTCTCATCACAAGATTCAACAAAGCAGGCTCAATTTCATAAAAGGTAGCATCAGGAGCAGGTGGAGCAATAGGAGTGCTAAGGAAATCATTGTTGTTTGTGCTAGTGAAGTCGCACAACTTCGTGTTCTCAGCACAGTTCATTTTGGAAAAAGTGGAGCAAGCCAAAAATAGCAGCATCAGCAGAGCCGGAACTAATTTTTTTTGTATTTTTGAATAAAGAAAGCAAACCAAACTAAACTAATTTTTTTAGAGTTTTTGATAAAAAGAGGCAAACAAAACCAAGCAAAAGAAACTAAGGAAACTAAAAAAAAGTAAAGAGAAAGGTTGAGGAGGACTCCCCTTGTGAAGACGTCCTTAGCCTCCCCAGCAACGGCGCAAGAAAAGCTTGATGATGGCGGCGGCTACAGACGGTTTTATAGAGTTTTGATCGGGTTGCCTAGGGTTTCTGCATCGGGGGCTTCTTATAGGCGAAGGGGCGAGCCAGGAGGGCCACCAGGGGGGCCTCACCTTGCCCAGGCGCGGGGTGGGCCCACCCGCGCCTGGGGGGGGGGGTTGGCCGCCCTATGGTGCCTCTTCGTCTCGTCTTCTTGCTTCGTGTCGCCCACGATAAAATATTGACTTTGGCTTTTGTCCCATCCAATTCCGAAAATATTGATTTTCTGTCTTTCTAGAACCAAAAACAGAAGAAAACAGGCAACTGGCACTGTGGCAATGTAACACCCCAGTTTTGATTAACCTTGGATTAGGTTTTTTTTGTGCATCATGCGCATCATCCTCTAAAAATGCAACCAAGAAAATAAAATGCAAACCCTAAACCCTACTCTTTCCCTCTACTTGAAAAGCAATTCAAAATGGGTTTGAATTTCTAAAATCACAAAACAATTGGAGCCCAAATGGACTAAGAGGTCCCCAAAATATTTTACTAAGTTTTACAAAACTATCTAGTATTTTTGAATTACCCAAAACAGATTTGAAATGAGTTTGCAAAAGAAAGAAATAACAAAACTAAAAAATAAAATGGTTTCTGCTAAAAAACACAGAGCAGCCAGGCCAGCCCAATCCTTCTCCCTCTCTCCCTGCCGCCCATGCGCGCTTGCAGCCGGCCCAACTCGGCCCATCCGCAGCCCACCGTACCCCTTCGTTCCTTTTTGTTTTCTTCTTCCTCGAGACAGAAGGACAGCGAGAGAAGCAGCTCGGTGGACTACGCGCTGTCGTCTGATGCCACCGCTGCATCGCCAAGCGCCAGGATGAACGCTGCCGCCCTCCGTCGTCTACAAGTAGCCAAGGCGCCGCCACAGACGAACCCTAGTACCAATCTTGCCCGAATTTCTTCTCTGGCCCTAACCCTAGATTTCATACCTCACTGGCGTGCTGCTGCTCTCGACTACCCCTCGGCCGTATAGAAGCACTGGAGTGACCGCCACCGTCTTCTAGACCTTCTCGTACAAACGCCTGAGCCTGAGAAGCCCCCAGTCACATCAATTGAGCCCTCTGCCCCGACGCCGGCCACCATCGATTACATCGTCTCCGGCTTCCTCCAGCTCCTCCATCACCCGCATAGCGTTCCCGGTGAGCCTGCCGTGCCCCAGCACCTCCCCTTTCTTCCCCTCACTCTCTGTATCACCACCGCGCCATGCACCTGCAAGCTCCGCCGCTGGCCGCCGTCACGGCTCCTGTTCCGGCGACCAAGAAGTGGCGGCGCCACCACTATCTTGCTCGTCGTGGACTCCTGCGTCGAACAAGACCAACCACCAAGCCCCGCACGCAAGGAATCGGGAGATCCTTGCTTGATCTGCGAGTTTGGCCTCTGCTGACGTCACGATGACGCCAGCATTGCGCCATAATCCCTTTTCTTTTTATTAATGTTTTTTTTGAAAAATATATGACCCTGTGGGCACTTCCTATCAGTGACTGAGGCTAGGTTAGGTGCAGTAACAAAAGTACCTGGCCGTGTTAATGATGTCAGCATGACACAATAAACCTTTTTAAATGGTTTAATAATTTTAGAAAAGGTTTTAAATTTGTAAATTCAATAACTAATTAATTATATGTCAGAAAAATACAAATAATATATCAAAATGTTCAGAAAAATGAGAACTATCAAACTAAGCTATAATCATGCATTGTTTAACAACTTAAATGACAAGTTTAATTAGAAGAACTTAGCAACCCCTCTCATATGATTCCGGAGTTTTCCCGAGTTAGGGTTTTCACCCCTCGGAACTCCGATTAAATTGCCGAGCATGTCTTAGGGTTACATTTCGATACAATTTAACTTGTCATATCATCATCCTTGCTTGAGCATTGCCTTGATGCCATGTGTTGATTGTTTCCTTTCTTTCCGGTGTTTGGTTCTTCCTCGGTAGAATACGATATCGAGATCAAGATCGAAGACCAAGATCAAGACCATCGAAGATCAAAGATCGACGAACAATACTTGACCAATTATAACAAGTCAAGTACAAGTATTCCGAAGATCTACTTATCTGTTATCAACTGGCAAAGGCAAGCATAGCCCCACCATGATATAATCCTATGATTTCGAAAACATTTTAATTCTTGCCATGATGCATACGATTCTATTATGGTCTTTTATCGATAGATAAAGTATCCTATCTATTGCATTACTCCATTTGAGCTTATATTACCTGATCCACTGCTCCTAGCATAACTAGGTTTGGCTTGTGTGCACTGCTAGAGCTTGTTCTGTGTCTTGCTTAGCCATGTATAGCTATTGAGTCTGGTCCATCCAGATGATGTATCAGATGTACAGAATCTAGTATGACAGGAGAGCGAGATGAGATGATATCAGAGGTGATACGAGATTAAACATGCTAAGGCTTGTATGAGAGGCCACGGTGGGATGTGGTTTTTCTAGTCCCATGCTCGCCACCATTAGGACCTGAGTTCTTGCCTTTGGAACCAAGACGAGCGTACAACCACACGGGGCCTGGACAACCTCATGAGCAACTAACTTGCCTAGTAGATTCCATGAGTCACATAGTTCGGGCGTTCCATTCAACATATGCATAGAAAACCTTTTGAAATATTTGTTGGGTGCAGGTGCATACATAACAGGTAGGTAAGCGTGGACGGGGTTGCTTGGGGTAGATGGCGCCCCTGGTAAACCAACCTCTCCTCACATCTTTAAGTACCGGCTTCGGGATTTGACCCGTTACGACGAAACCATACTTATTGCGTGACTCATGGTCTCAGCGAAAGCAAGGTAAAGGTCGTGTCTAACCACCCTCTGTCGGCCTTTCAAGGAAGAGGGCTAATCATGTGGCATTAAGAGAAGGTTAGTACGTGTGGGTAAAGTTGTACACCCCTGCAGGGTAATAATCTTTTCGAAAAACCGTGTTCACGGTTATGAACGACTTGGCGACCATACTCAAGATTATAGAGAACATGAACCTAATCGTAAAACTTGGCAGATCAACGTGTGCTTAAGGATGCTTCCTTATGGGTACGAGGGGGTGATCCTAGTTGGTAGATGATGATGATTGGTGGATATCAAAAGATGATGATCAATATTTTAGAGATGTCGCTCTCTTATCCCCTTTTAAAATACTCTGATTAGATGAGCTTCTTCTCTCTCTCTTGTTTTATAAATAAAGATGGCTTTATGCAAAACAACTCCACTAGCCATAAGTCTTGCGGAGTACACCATGTACTCACCCTTGCTTTGTTGAAACTTTTGGTAGAGTAAGTGTTCCCCTGAAGACGAGTTCCGTACTGCATCGACATCGACGAGTAGCTTAGGGTTCTCGGCCGGCAGCCTGGAACCTATGGGCTGGGACGTCATCGTTATGCTTCAGGCCTCTTAGGCCATTTGTTAAGTTTGCTATACTTAATAGCATAATTTGCCTTCCGTTGTTTGATGTTTTTGGTCAGTGACCTCTGCTTGTAATAATTTGGTTCTCTGCTCAGTTATGAGCTTGCTGTAATAAATTTTGTGTCGTAGGGTCACTGATGTGTTACCGATTCTTCACTGGATATTCTCGAGCTCAAGGTTAAGCTTATGTTAGACGGAGGTCTGGGATTTGTTTAGCCCTGATCCCGGGGGTTTCACGGGCAACTTGTTAATAGGTAGTTTCACAAAAGATATAAAAACACCTCAAAGCGACAAAGCAAAGCAAAGTAGATACTAAACAAGCATGGAGCATCAAAAATTATAGATACGTTTCCGACGTATCAACAAGTTCATGAACAACATTGATATTTCATGGGTTAAAATCATCTGGAAAGCACATGACATTACCAAATAATAAACTAACACAAAGGTCCAACCATATGGATTATTTGGGTGGAATAATTGCCTTTCCTCATGGGACATTTTTTGGATCTTAATTAATGAGGTTAAACCTAGAACATAGCTAATTTGGAAAAAAATCTATGTATGACTATAAATAAATCCTACTTTGTAGAATCATCCGTTAAATATCTGAAACTTACAAAGACATATATGTGTATATGCATCATATTATTCAAAATATATGTGACATGCCATTTTTCAGAATCATATAATTTTTATTCAGTTAGATATTGTTCTCGATGAGATAAGACAGTCGAATAATATTAAACCTTACTCACTAGTTACGTATAACCCTGAGTCAGTTTGTTCAGCGTCTTGTAGAAAGCTCTTTTTTGCATAGCTTCACACTTGAAACTAAAAGGAATTTCTTTTGAAATTTAATAATGAGTAAATATGATATATTTGACCTAATTACTGCAATCCTACTAGGCGCGTTAGAGATACCCGTAGTCCAAATCAGCTATGTCATCTTGTGGGATTGGGTGGGGGTGCATTTGCTACATAGTGTTGTCTTAATACTACACATATGTATATAACCCAAACAATATTCCATGTGGAGAACCTCATATTTGGACTCACTCTATACTATGATAGACTCTATATTATTCATTATCAGAAGTCATTTTTAGACCAAAAACATAATACAACATTAACATACCTAAGAACATAAAAAAGTAAAAACACATTTTTCTAAAAATGGTTGAAAATTGTATTTAATTGGGTTAAATTCTCAACTGCCACCGAGGGTTTCAGAACAAAAAATGTATAAAGAAATCAAACTTCGAGCAGCAAATATAAGTTTACTGTAATAACAAAGAATAGAGAGCCTCTAGCTATACAGTTGCACCCTTTCCACATTTTAGACATGTCTAAGATACACATGTGTTCTGGAAAAAATCAAGAAAAAACTCCAATTTTTTTTATTTCTATAATCGAACAACATTATTTAAACAAAATAATTGAGTTTATCCATGGTACTTAACAAGTTATTAGTGATGTCAAACCTTGTTGTTTCATTTTCGATTATCGTTCTTTATGAAATTTCTCCATCTGTTTCATGTAACTGATCTATAGGTTGTTGCCTCGTTAATATCTAGCATCTGTCTATGGAATAAAAATATTAGAGCATGGTTGACATGTTTTCTCCATAAAGATTCAGACTTGAGAGTTGTAGTATCATCAAAAAGGTCGAGGATGCAATACTCAACCTATTTTATATGTGCAAGTGGTGTTTCCTTTCCGCGCTTCCTCATCTGTTCCGGTCCATCAGCCATGTAGTCAGTCTCATTTATTAAAATGAAATTGTAATAAATATAGCATTAGGATGATGATCTATATAACGAAGTACAATAAATCTGGTTGGGCACTTTATTCATTGTTTGGAATCAAGGATCTGGCCTGATTTTCACTGCTCTTTTCATTTATATCGTGAATCCTTCCATGTTGGGGTTTCTGCTCGATTTTTTGATCGTGGTGATGAGAGTTGGTCCTCTCCTAAGGTTCGAGTTCGAACAAGAAAATCAGCTTATGTTCCTAGGCAGAGAGTTGATCCATTATCATCTATTCGGTTTAATCCTGATCTGAGTTTTCTCCGGCAGTCTTCGGTCGCCGCGCCAGCTGCAAGTCCAGCGATCCTGAATCTTGGTAGTTTTGCATGTCCTATCAAATCGGCGGGCATCTTTTCAAAATTTCATATTTCTGAACTGTCTTGCCCTTTGTATTCGGAATTCTTGGATGTTTCGTCACCTATGTTAGAAAGCTTGCGTGATCTTCGTCGGGCTCGCTACACGGATTTGGAAATTAAAGAGGCTATGGGCCTTTCTTTCATGCCAGATATTTCCTCAGCTCAAACAGAGTGTTCTTTGTGTCTAGGGCCAGGCCGTTACTGTCACCACAATGGGCCGAGATGTACTATTGGTCTACGTTGCAGACGTTGTTTAAAGTTGGGCCATATCAGAAAATTTTGTTATGAATCAGGCATTTTGCTTCCTCTGTCTCAGTTGGAGGATTTGTTGCAAGCCGATCAATGTTATTTGGGGGACAGTCGAGATTCTTCTAATGACAGTTCATCTTTGGTAGTTCCGGAAAACACTTGCATCTTGTCAATGAACTTTTGTCCTAGGTGTCTGACTCTGGGTCATGTTTTGGCCAAGTATACCAATAAAATCAGATGTCGCACCTGCAAGCGAGAGGGGCACGTAGCTGCTAAATGTAAAACGTTTCTGGTTTGGCGGCCTAAACAACAACCTGTGAGGATATCTTCCTCGCAATCTTTCCTGTCTCTTAGTGCTGTCAGTTCGGCTGCTCTGGTCTCTGACCTCCAACGTGACCCTGATCCTCCTCCCACGTTGGGGGAATCCATGGCCAATTTTCCCATGAACCCATTTCGCTTTGTTCCTGATGGCTTGACGCTGGATGATGGGCTGGAGGAGAGGCTTGTTCGTGCTCACATGGCTGTACCTGCTGAAGCTCCTCTATTCCATGGGGACTTTGCTATTGCCGTGGAAAATTGGGAGGTGCCTGACCTGATGAGGCCTGAGATGCTTGAAGTTGGTGAGTTTGTTACGTTATGATCATCATGTTGTCATTAGAAGTGCTCATAGCTCTCCCTTCGGCATTGATCTGATCAGATTTGAAAATATCATAGTTAGAGATGCAATGGTTGAGGGGCCTGGTTTTGATCTTGATGAGGATACCCATATTTCGTTTGTTCATCATGATGCTGCTCCGAACCTTAGGATTCCGGTGCTAGGTCAAGAGAGATGGATCCTATTTTTGGGTTTTCCTATGGATTATCGTACTGAAAGTTTTATCACTAGGGCTTGTGCTGGTTTTGGTCGGCTTATTTTATGGCATGATCCGAATGGTAATATGTCAAGGGTTCTGGCTAGAGTTTGGTTAATGGATGATGCTCTCATGCCCTGTAGTCTGATTGTGCGTCAAATGGGGGTGCAAATGTATCCTGGACTGTACCTACATATCTGCTTAGGGGTTTTGGCGCGCAAGCTGTTGTTGGTGAAGCTCCGCCGATAGAGGTAAACATGGAGGATCCGTCGCCGCCTGTCAACGTTGATCGTCATCCTTTCCAGGGGCAGGTGGCTCCAGTGATTCATGACTGGAACTTGCAGATAATGCAACCTTAGGAAGCCCAGCAGCAGTTACAGCAGCAGCACAATAACTTACGGCTGCCTGAAGAAGATCAGATCTTGGTTCCAGTTGGGGTGCTGCAACATCTTTTTCACATCCCTGTGGAACAGGGTGTGAATGCTGCAGATGGTACTACGTCACTGTTTAATATCGAGGATGATCTCTCGGATGTCAGCATGAACTCTTCTGAATCGGATGCTGAAATGGATATCTCGCTGCTTGGATCAGGGCTACTATTTATATCTCGGCGCCTTTGGTGGAAGATCTGCAGAATCTTATGTATCAGCAGTTCAGGGTTGTGCGTGAAGTTGTGGATGTTAGCTTGGCAGTTGTTCCTGTGACTGCTCCGGTGGTTCAATGGGTCTCTGTGCTTGCTGGTGTTCAGGAGTAGTTGGTTGGGTATGTGGATGCTGTGTCTGACGAGATTGTGGTCTCTCGCAAGCGTCGTCGTAATACCTCCGCTACTTCTGTTGGTGTCTTTTCTTCTCCTCAACCGGTGTGTCGCAGCCCGCGTAACACAAGGTTTTAGGGGTTTAGGAACAACTTGTCGAATACTCCGAGAAGGAAATCTCATGTGAAGAATAGGAAAACTCCTGGAGCTGCTTTGAGCAATGTTGGACCTATGCAGACTGAGGCAGATGGTGAGAATCAGATTATGCTGCAAGCGCCTCCAGAGACTCCAGTGGTAGTACTGCAGGATATTGGGGAGCATTTGTGTGGTATTCCTCCTCAAGAATTGACCGCTTCCACACTATTGGCTCTAGTTCAGAAGGATGGAGCAGAGAAGTCTGGAGCATAGTGATGGTTATAGGCAGTCTAAATAAATTTTTATTATATCACCTGTTGCATCAGGATGGTTTCTTTTGGTTGGTTATTGTATCACCTGTTGCATCAGTCTGAATAAACTTGTCTCATGTCAGACTTTTTTATGGTTTGTAAGCCCTTCGGGCATTAAGACTGTTGCTGCACTTTTTATCTGCAATGTGTGCTAAGCTTTGGGTTGTTCTGTCATGGAATATTAGGGGCTTAAATGGAGAGGCTAAATTGCTAGCACTTAAAAACAAAATAGAGGAATTTGGTTGTGCAGTAATTTGTTTGCAAGAAACAAAGAAAGAAAGTTTTTATCACTCGTTCATTCAAAAATTCTATCCAAGGCGTTTCGATAAATTTGAATATGTGCCTTCTATTGGGGCATCGGGGGGCCTTTTAGTGATCTAGAATAGCTCGGTTTTTTCTGGTCATCTGGTTCATAAGGAAAGATTTGCACTTCCAATTCAGTTCTCTTCTGTACACTTAAATCGTTCTTGGACACTAACAAACATATATGGGCCATGTAAGGATCCGGAGAGACGGATTTTTGTGGACTGGTTTTCAAATTTGGATATCCTCAGTGATAGTCTCTGGTTTTTTCTTGGTGATTTCAACTTTATTAGATCAGCTGACAATAGAAACATTCCAGGAGGAAATAATGTTGATATGCAACATTTTAATGCTCTAATCAGTGGCCAGTCACTGATGAAAATACCTATTAAAGGTCCTAGGTTTACTTGGAGCAATATGCAGGAGGAGACACTTTTGGAACAGCTGGATTGGTTCTTCTCGACAGTGGAATGGACTTCCGTATTTCCAAATACGATGGTTAAACCACTTTCCAAGCCAATCTCTGATCATGCACCATGTATGCTTTCCATTGAGACCTCAATTCCAAAAAGCAGAATATTCAGGTTTGAGAGTTTTTGGCCTTTGCATCCTGGCTTTAAGGAAGTTGTGAAGTCCAGTTGGGAAAAACCAGTCAGAGCTTCTAATAGTGCAACTATTATTTCAGCCAAAATGAAGAATCTGAGAAGAAGTTTAAAGGAATGGAGTAAGTCTATATCTAGAATGAAATTAGTGATTGAAAATTGTAATATGGTTTTATTGGAAATTGATAACTTGGAAGATAAGAGAGCCCTGTTTGTGCAAGAGATAAATTTCAGAGTCATATTAAAGAGACATATTAACAGGTTACTTGATTATCAGAATAAATATTGGCAAAAACGTTGTACTTAAAGATGGGCCAGACTTGGGGATGAGAACACCGAGTATTTCCATGCTAGAGCTACTGAAAGGTACATACATAATTCAATATCTTCAGTAATGCTTGATGATGGGACACCAGATTGATAGTCATGCTGAGAAGGCGGCTGCTTTTTTTTGTATTCCTTTAAGAATAGAATGGGTGTCTCTCACTCACATGTGATGTCTTTTGACTTGGAGGTCTTGTTTTCAAGAGTGCCTGGTTTAGAGGCCTTTTCTGTGCCTTTTTCAACTGAGGAGATTGACAAAGTTATTAACTTTCTGTGCCTTTTTCATCCCTTTCTGTGCCTTTGGATCAGCTACTTCGCTTGAAAGCTATTTTGGATGCTTATGCCACTTCTACGGGTCTGAAAATCAATTATCATAAATCTCAGCTCATCCCTATTAATGTTGATCAGGGAAACGCTATGGATCTGGCCAGTGATTTTGGTTGTCAAGTTGGTGGGTTGCCGTTTACATACTTGTGACTTCCTGTTGGCACCACGAGACCTATGGTAGCTGATCTTATGCCTTTAGTAGACAGAGTGGAGAGGAGGTTAACTAGCACTGCGAATTGGCTGACTTATGGTGGCAGAGTTACCTTTATTAACTCGGCCATGACCCCTCTTCTTACTTATTCCCTCTGTGTTCTTAAAGTGCCACTTCAGATTATCGAATTTGTTGATCGGGCAAGGAGGCACTGCTTATGGAGTAAAACTGAAGACACAAATGAAAAGTGTAATTCTCTTGCTGCATGGGACTTGGTGTGTAGACCAAAGGAAAAAGGAGGGATGGGGATTTTAAATCTCAAGGTACAGAATCAGGGTTTATTGCTTAAGTTCTTGCACAAGTTTTATCATAAGCAAGATATCCCGTGGGTAATGATTGTTTGGAATAAATATTTTTCGAACTCAGTTCCACATGCACTATCACCACAAGGATCTTTTTGGTGGAGGGATGTCTGTAGCCTCTCTGATATCTTAGTTAATGTGGGTGATACCGTTCTATTATGGAAGGATCTCTGGGCTGGCTCTACTATTCCGCAGGATTCCTTACCGCGGCTGTTTTCTTATGCAATCATGGAAGATGTCTTGATTGCAGAATTTGTTCGAGTAGATGATCAGGCTCAAAATTTTATTTATCCACTGTCAATGGAGGCTCAGGATGAGTTTTTAACTCTCTTAGCTTACATGGATGGTTTGTCTCGATATATGTCACTTCCAGATGAATGGATATATTCCTGGGGTGGAGCAACTTTTAGTCTCAGAAGTTCTATAAATTTTATTTTAAGGACATATCACCCATGGCCGCACTTCCAAAAATTTGGAAGACTAAGTATATGATGAAACACAAAGTTTTTGCATGACTCTTCAAGATGGATCGCTTAAATACTCGGGATATGCTGGTGCGGAGGCAATATCCAATACCTAATGTTAATTGTATAATCTGTCAGCAAGAAAGAGAGACCAATGAGCATCTCTTCTTCTCTTGTAATTTTAGTGTATTGTGCTGGTCTGCGCTTGGAATATCTGGAACATGAGTATGAACCTTGCTGACAGATTGTCTACGGCAGAAAGATTATGGAAGAAGCCACTATTTCTTGAGTGTGCAATTCTTTGTGCTTGAAACATCTGGAAACAAAGAAACATAAGGTACTTTGATAATATAGATCCAGATATCTAGTGTTGGTTAGCACAATTTTCCTCTGATATTCATCTTCTAGGGGCTAGGCTGAAACCAGCTCTTAGAGACCAGATTTTATCCTTTGTAAGGGAGGTGAGGGTTTAACTGATTTGGGGGCATATTTCTCTTGCCCTTTGTAAATATGTTGTAACATATCCTTTTTATTAATTTAAGACCAGTAGGAGACTCGAGACTAATTTGTCGTAATTCCTGAAAAAAACGAAGTACAATACAATTTTTTTAGGGTGATTCAGAGGATCCTACAAATGGGGGAATAACGAAAATGCATGACTACATTGTCACTCGCCCACTGATATCCTGTTTTCGGTTTGTATTGATTGCATCGTTGGACGAGCAAACTCTGAAGATGTTTAGCGAACGCATATTTTTTTAATGAAATATACTATTCAAGAAAAATCATTTGATTTCTTTTTTGTTATTGTACTCAATCCTATGAATGAAACGACAAACCTGGGAAAAATCATATAACGATCTACAATATGATTTTCTTAGAGTATCCATATTTGAATTGCATGGTCCTACAAATGGGGCAATAACGAAAATGCATGACTACAATATCACTCACCTACCTGGTATCTTTGAAATTTTTGGTTTGTTTGATTGCATCAAAGGACAAGCAAACAATCCTTCTAGAGTTGTTTTAGCGAACACATATTTTTTAATGAAATATACTCCCTCCGATTTAAAATATAAGATATTTTAGCTTTGTGAAAGAAGTGTCTAGGAGACGGCAATTCGGCTCATAGGTGCAAATGCACCCGTTGTGAGAAAACATATTTTGAAATATCAAAAAGTTCAAAAATAAAATTCTACATATACGTTCGAACATTTTATGTTGGTTCACAAGTTTTTGGGATGAAAGAATATTTTATGTGTTGTGTATAAAAAGACAAAAAATATCATGTGAATAGTCGTATTCCTGGGACATATTTTGTCTTTTTTATACATGACACATTAAATGCTTTTCGTCCCAAAAACTTGTGAACCAACATAAAATGTTCTAATATATATGCAGAATTTTTTTTGAATTTTTTAACATTCTTAAATATGTTTTCTCACAATAGATGCATTTGCACCTGCGAGTCGAAGTGAATATCCGATCTAAACCGCTTTTAGTGTGTAGGTTCATGTAGATTCAGAGTGAACCTACACACTAAAAGGGGTCCAGATACACTTTTTTTATAAAGCTAAAACATCTTATGTTTTGAAACGGAGTGAGTACTATTTGTTAGATTATATTTACTTGCATATCAAGTTAGGGTTTAGGCCGGTGCGCTGCACCTCCTCCCCCCCCTCTCCTATATAAACCATTGTATTCTCTCATTGTACAATCATCAATTATTATTATTATCACAAATTTACATGGTATCAGATTAAGGTTATATTCTAGGGCATGGCTCCCACGCCTTCCACCCCGTCGCCGCCGCCCCCTCCGGGGTTCTTCGAGTGGCGCGCCGCCATGTCCGCCGTCGCGGCTGCCAAACCATCCACCTCATCCGCCCTACCTCCTATCGCCACCACCATCAACTTCGCCGATACAATCTCCGACGTTACTCCATTAATTCTCATCACTTTAGATCTCCCCAAACACAACTACTATCATTGGAGGCATCTTTTTGAGGTGCACTTGGGCCGCTGCAACCTCATGGCACACGTCGACCCCAACATCCCGCCGTCTCCCTCGGATCCCCGCTGGGTCAAGGATGATCTCGCTGTAATACAGTGGATCTACCAGCAGGTGAGCACCGAGATTTTCAATCTCGTTTTCAGGGCTGCCACCAGCGCCGCCGACCTTTGGGCAGCCCTCCGTCAGATTTTTCAGGACAACACCGACGCCCGTATCAACACGCTCAACACGGAGCTTCGGAACACCGCCCAGGGCGTCTTGCCCGTGGGGGTATACTGCCAGCGCCTCCAGACCATCGCCGATGAACTCTGTGAACTTGGTGATCCCGTTGAGGACAAACAGCTCATCAAGATCCTCCTCGTCGGCCTCAATCAGCGCTTCGACAAGCAGCAGTCCTTCATCCCCATGATGCGGCCGTCTCCTTCCTTTGCAGAAGTCCGCTCCATGCTCTCCTGGGCGGACCGCGCCATGACCACTCAAGAGTCTCGCCCTCAGGCCTATGCTGCTGCTCCACGGTCTCCTGCACCGCCACCGCCTCCGGCGCCGCTTGCGCCTGTTCCACCACCAGGTTGGCGCCCCAGCCCCAACTATAGGGGCACCCGGCCTATCTATCGGCCGCCTGCACCACGGCCTCCTCCAACAGCACCGGCTCCTCCACCTGCCCCGGCACCACCACCGGCTCCACCTGCAGCACCAGCTTGGCGATCTTCTCAGGACCCTTGGACTGGCATGGTTCAGGCTTGGCCAATGCCCTGGACCGCGCCCTCTCATGTTGGTGCGCCACCTGCCTACACTGGTTAGTGGCAGCCTGGCGTGCATCCTCATACAGGCTCACCTGGCCTCCTTGCACCACAGGTCCCTGCACAAGCTCATTACGCCGCTCCTTCACCGCCCATGTATGCTGCACCATCGTCGGCTCCCTATGCCTCGCCGATGCACTCGTCGATGCCCTTTTCTATGGGTCCTTATGGCTCTTCGGCACCGGTCACTTATAATCCTGGAGGCTACTACTCGCCATACACCATGTACTCGACTCCTGCTACACCGCCACCACCTGCGCCAGTACCTGCTCCGTCAACTGCACCGACTCCCTCTACTCCAAGCTGGGACCAAGCTGCGTTTCTACAGGACATGGATAATTTTGCTGCTCAAGGTAACTCAGGCACTGATTGGATTTTCGATTCTGGTGCTTCTAGTCACATGTCTTCATCGAATACTATGTTGTCAACTTGCATACCATCTCTTTTTTCATCCATTACATTAGGCGATGGTTCCTCCATACCAATTTCATGTGTCGGTCATACAAACCTTGCATCTTCCACTTCCAAACCACTCCTACTTAAAGATGTCTTAGTTGCACCAACCCTCATTAAAAATTTAATCTCTGTTTGTCGTTTCACCAAAGACAACCATGTTTCCGTCGAATTTGACCCTTTTGGCTTGTCTGTGAAGGATTTCATGACCAAGGCGGATATCGCTCGCTTCGATAGCTCTGGCGACCTCTACTCTGTTCATGGCGCTCCTGCGGCCTCGTCTCCATCATCCATGCTCGCCTCCGTAGATCTATGGCATAAACGCTTAGGCCATCCGAATAAAGCCACGTTATCCTCTCTATTTAGTGATTTTTCGATCCCTTGTAATAAAGAGGTTCATAATTCCTCCGTTTGTGAGTTTTGTCAACAAGGAAAACATGTTCGTTTACCATTTGCGCATTCTACTTCTCATAGTACTTATCCCTTTGAACTTTTGCACTGTGATCTATGGACCTCTCCAACCGTGAGTCTCTCCGGTTTCAAATACTACTTAGTTATTTTAGATGATTTTACACACTTCATTTGGACTTTTCAACTTCGCAACAAATCTGGTGTCCACTCACTTTTTATCAACTTTAAATCCTATGTCAACACACACTTCTTTTTACCCATAAAATTTATCCAATGTGACAATGGAAAAGAATTTAACAACTTTGCAAACCGTAATTTCTTTCTCCAACATGAAATTCTCCTTCGTTTCTCTTGCCCTTACACTTCCCCACAAAATGGCAAGGCTGAGCGATCACTCCGCACCATCAATGACATAGTTCGCACACTCCTCATTCAATCATCTATGCCCTCCACGTTTTGGGCTGAAGCTCTTAGAACCGCAACCTATCTCCTCAATATTAGACCATCTAGCACTAACCCAAACACCACACCTTTCTACTCCCTTTTTCTCTCTCACCCAAAATACATTGAGCTTCGCATTTTTGGTTGCCTTTGCTTTCCCAATGTCTATGCAACTTCCCCAAACAAACTCTCTCCTCGTTCCCTTCCTTGTGTCTTCCTAGGTTACTCAGATGAACACAAAGGCTACCGGTGTTTTGATCTTGTGACCGGTCACATTCACATCTCTAGGCATGTCACTTTCGATGAAAACACCTTTCCTTTCGCCACTAGAACCCCTACATCTACTCCCACCACATCCACCCCTCGCTCAGCCAATTCCATAAAACCTCACTTTTTCGTTCCTAACCTGCCCTACACCCCTGCCACGGCTGCCCACTACCCTCCCTCGATCAATACCGGTCCCGATTCTCCTGCCACGGTCCTCCCTAACCCTGCCCCGGCCGACTCGGCTGCCTCGACAGCCCCATTAGCACCAGTGTCTCGACCACCCATAACCCAGGTTTCCGCTCGCCGCCCCAAAACTCCTGCCCCCGACAATCAAACTACCCAATCCTCTGTCCCTCATGCTGCTGCGTCCTCCTCCTCCGCTGCGCCGGATGCAGCAGCTCCTTCTTCACATGTCGTTCCCATCATCGCACCTACCAACGACCATTCCATGCGCACACGTGCCAAGTCTGGTTTTCGACTTCCTCAAACACGCCTCAATCTTCATGCTTCTCCAACTCTCTCACCTCTTCCCAAAACATACAAATCTGCTCTTCTTGATCCGAACTGGTCCGCTGCCATGCGCGATGAGTTTCAAGCACTCCAATCCAATAACACATGGCAACTTGTTCCCCGACCTCCTAATGCAAATGTTGTTTCTGGAAAGTGGGTGTTCCGTCAAAAAAATTATTCTGATGGCACTCTCTCTCGGTATAAAAGCGCGTTGGGTTTGTCGTGGGTTCTCTCAACAACACGGTGTCGATTACGACGAAACTTTCTCTCCAGTAGTTAAACCTAGCACCATCCGAACCATTCTTAGTCTTGTTGTTTCCTCTTCCTGGCCCATTCATCAACTAGATGTAAAATATGCTTTCCTCCATGGTTCCTTAAACGAAGTCGTCTATTCTCAACAACCTTCCGGTTTCGAAGATTCTTCTTTTCCTGATCACGTTTGCCTTCTCCAAAAATCTCTCTATGGCCTCAAACAAGCACCCCGAGCCTGGTTTCAACATTTTTCTACCTTTATTCAAACTATAAGGATTCATTCCCTCTCGTTCTGACTACTCTCTTTTTGTTTACCACTCTAACACCCAGGTTGCATATCTCCTACTTTATGTTGATGATATAGTTCTCACTGCCTCCTCCACAACTTTTCTCACTCATATTATTTCTCTCCTACAAACTGAATTCTCTATGACTGATCTAAGTTCCCTTCATCACTTTTTAGGTATAGCTGTCACTCGTGATTCTTCTGGTCTTTTTCTCTCTCAACGTCAGTACTCTGTTGATCTCCTAACTAGGGCTGGAATGTTAGATTGTCAACCATCCCGTACAATTGTAGATACTTCTTCTAAATTTTCCTCGGATGGTGATATTTTTCCTGATTCTACTCTATACCGTAGCTTAACTGGAGCCCTTCAGTATCTCACCATTACACGTCCAGAAATATCATATGCTGTCCAGCAAGCTTGTCTTTACATGCATGATCCAAGAGTCCCGCATTTTAACCATGTCAAACGCATACTTAGATATCTCAAAGGTACATTAGATCATAGTTTGCATATCAACCACTCATCACCCACATTATTGACAGCATATTCCGATGCAGACTGGGCTGGTTTTCCAGACACTCGTCGATCCACTTCAGGATACTGTGTTTTTTTGGCAATAATTTAATTTCTTGGTCTTCGAAGCGTCAGCTTACGGTTTCTCGCTCGTCCGCAGAGGCTGAGTACCGTGCTGTTGCTCACGCAGTTGCTGAAACAGTTTGGTTGCGTCAGTTACTTGTTGAGTTACATCGACCTATTGGTCAGGCCACAGTGATATATTGTGATAACATTTTAGCTGTTTACATGTCTGGAAACCCAGTTCAGCATCGGCGGACAAAGCATATCGAGATTGACATCCATTTTGTTCGAGAGAAGGTCGCTTTGGGAGAAGTGCGTGTTCTTCATGTGCCTTCTACGGTCCAGTTTGCAGATATTTTTACCAAAGGACTTGCTACTACGCCATTTACAGAGATTCGTTTCAGCCTCAATGTTGTCGAGCCCACGGTTGAGACTGCGGGAATGTTAGATTATATTTACTTGCATATCAAGTTAGGATTTAGGCCGGTGCGCTGCACCTCCTCTCCCCTCTCCTATATAAACCATTGTATTCTCTCATTGTACAATCATCAATTATTATTATTATCACAAATTTACACTATTCAAGAAAAATCATTCTACTCCCTTCATCTCAAAATAGATGTTTTATATTTTTTAAAATTTAGATGAATAAGATTCACCAAATTTTAATAAATTTGAGACATCGATTTTGAGACCGAGGAAGTACGAGTATATTTTTTTGTCATTGGACTCAATCGTGTGAATGAAACGACAAACCTGGGAAAAATTACTACTCCTGCTACGTAGAATAATTACAGCCCTCCAAAAATCCCACAAAGACCATTTTGATCCAGACTTGTTTCACTACTATAGTATGTGCCAATCTGAACACTGTTACAACTGCAGCACCGGCATGAGCGGGCCCATCCCTTCGTGGCTCAGCCAGACATGACCTGACGCAGCGACGCATCGCAGCCTGCAGCTGTTGGATGAAGCAAACGAACCTGCCGACACGGGACCGCAACGGCAGAGGCGATGGGACGAGAACCCTGCCTTCCTTCCTGCAAGGCTGCAACGTGGGAATAAAACGGAATCACGTGCCGACCCGAGAGGGGGGAGAATCGGGAGCATCGTGTCGGGAACCAGCCAGGCAGAAGCACTGCGCGCTGCCCCGTTTCCGTTTCATATTCGCCATTGCCAGGGCGAGAGCATCTATCCTTAGCTACGATTCCGCTATAATTCGATAAACAAAGAAGGAACGGAAACCGTCTTCCTCCCGCATGTGGCCGTTCGACGCCTTGATCTGTACAGCAGGGGCGAGGGGAGGGGAGGTTAATGGCGAGCCTGGCTGGTCAAGCTAGGCATGTAACGTGCAGGCGCGACCGGTGCTGGCTTCGTGCGAAAGCGCGTCGGTCGACCTGGTTCGTTCGTCGCAGCTGCGAGAGAGCGACGGGGTCTTGAACTCTTGATGATATCAACGGCCGAACTGTAGCTCCAGCCATGCCGTCCTGCCGTGCCGGCCATGGTTTAAGCGACTTTTCGTGCGTTAGCCTGGATCGAGGCTTCATCGTCGTGCGTGGCGTGAGTGACCATATGGCCGTTTTGTCTGCTCACTAAAGAAAGGAAACGGAACGGGTTTCTCCACGGAGATGAATGCGCTGTGCGCCCGTGTCGCCATGTGTGTCACCACCGGCCCAAGGAAACGGCACACCTGTTCCGTTGCATCCAGTTCGTCCTATCACATGACGCCTCACATGTCGTCCCCCAAACGATCACATCCTCTACGTGCCTGCATCGGCAACGCACATGATCCCGTGTGCCATTGTTTTTTGCCCAGAACAGGGGTGTCCAGATTATCACACAAAGACCCCACGCGATATTTTTGCACCTGCCTGCCCTGGGAGGTCTTTCTGGATCGAGGGGCGGCTCGGCGGGGCAAGCGCGAAAGGCGTAGGGGCATCCGCACCCGACCGATCATCGAACGCATTATGCGTGCACCGTGGGTCGGAGCTGTCGAGGCCGGCGGTGCCCGCTACCTGCACGGACGCCCAGCTAGGTAGACGCGCCACTTGCGCCACCAGTTCGGTATTTGTCCCCGGCAGCGGGCAGAGGTGGCACGAGCTTCGACCCGACAGCACGTGACTTACTTACTCGTGCCAGTTCTGATGACGAGGGCTACGGCCTGCCTCGAACCCTGAGTTTCTGATGGCAATACCTGGGCCAATGGCGACAGAGGGGCAGCACGAGGGTACTGTTGGTTGAACAGCTTGTGTTACTGCTGGTGACAGTACTATCACTTTTCCCTGGAAAGGAAATACTGTACAGTTTACAGGCCGATGCACGGTCGCAAATTTCATTGCGTTTCATGTACCCATCGAACGGGATCTTGTGGTTCAGTTCACCTAGCGCACGACTTTCGGGGTCGACAGAAGCTTTAGCTTTTGGTGGTTTCAGGCTGGGGCCGTGGACGACGATCCACATAATCTGGGCGACGAATTCAGGTACTGGATCAAGGAGCTCCCCCGGCATATTCTCTTTGCGACCACACAATACAAGCCAAAATTCGGCTCAATCTAGAAAGTTCTTTATGTAATGTATAGGACATGTATTTTTTGTGAAAGATCTGGATTCCGGGGGTTGCTGTCAAGGACCGTGACAAAAGATGGAGATCTTGCAATTTGTAACGCCAGGTCCCAAAGCTTTTGACAGATGCAGGTGAACGCATCCCAGCGGGGGGACAACCCTATACTACTACTATATACAAATTTTGTCCAAACATGAAAGCTAAAACCAAACTGTTTCACAGATTTCAGTTCATTGGCGTTTCAGAAATCAGAATGTTGGGCTGAGAATGTTGAGCAGGGAGACTCTGGTGTTGACCAGTGCCCGGAACACCTTCTCGCCGCTGCTGTCGACGCTGGCGATGCACCGCTCCAGGTTATCGTGGAGCTCGAGGGCCGCCTTCCGCGCCCTCTCCTCGGGCTTCATGCGGGCCTCGGGCCGGAGCTGCACCGTGGACGAGGTGGACGCGTCGTCGTCGTTGGCGCCGCTCTGCTTCCCTGCGGACCGGCGCTTGGCGCGCGACATCCAGCGCACGAGGTCGGCCACCCACCAGACGCGCTGGTGGCTGGTCCTGGGCGCGTCCGACGAGGCGGTGATCCAGCACGGCGTGGAGGCGACCTCGACGCGGGCGGCGGCGGCGGCGTTGGAGAGGGCGGAGACGCCGGAGAAGACGGCCGCGGAGGCGGAGGCCACGGCGACGGTCGAGTCGGCGACCGCCGCGACGAGGGCCGCGGTCTCGGGCTGGATGCCTTCGGGGAGCGCCGCGGGGGCCTTGCTCGCCACGGCGCGGGCGGCGGCGGCGAGGCGGGGGAGGTCGCGCCCGGCGCGGCGCTGCGCGCGCGCCGCGGAGGCAAGCCGCGCGGGGTCGCCGCGGCGCAGCGCGGCCCGCGTCTCGCCCTGGAGCGCGGCGAGCGCGACGAGGGCCTCGCGGAAGCTCCCGTGCGCGTCGGCGAGGCGGAGGTAGTCGTCGAGGAGGCGCTCGGCGAGCGGGGACGACGACGTGGCGAGGCGCCGCAGCGGGTCCTGCGCCTGCGGGTGGTGGAGCAGCTCCGAGAGCGACGTCAGCACGCGCACGATCTGCGAGGCCGCCGCGGAGACAGCGGACGCGGACTGCGGGGGCGCGTTGCTGCGGGAGGGGGAGTAGCCGACGCCGATGACGAGGCGCAGAGCGGCGACGTCGTCGTCGAGCTGGAGGACGAGCGGGTGGAAGCGGCAGGGGAGGCTGGCGGAACGGACGCGGTACGCGGCGGCGAGCTTGCCGTTCGCGGTGGCCGCAGTCCTCGGGGTCGGGAACGAGATAGTGCGGCGGTACCCGGCCATCGCGTGTTGCTGGCGTGCGCTTTTGCGGTGGCGAGTGGCGAAACGGGGACGGGTTTTTTAAAGGAGAGCTGGGTGTCGGGCCTACTACGAAGGAACGCGCAAGGAAGGCGTGCGTGTTGCGGTAGACTGGTGGGTTGGCATGGCCACACACCGTGGTGGTCGCGTGTTATATAGTACAGGCCAGACCAGGGCCACCGTACCGGGGGAGTGCAGATTCGATTCCAGGCTCAGGGTCGTCGTCTCAGTCAGTCGTGCGTGCGTTGCGCTTGTGCCACATTGACTGCCCCGTGCGTTGCGTTGCAGCGGCAGGCAGTCACGGCGCGCACATCGCCGTTACGCAGAACGTTTCCGTTTAGGGCCCACTCGTCAGCGCGAGTCGAGCGGTGGTGGATCTGATTTCTGGGGAAACGCGCGCGCAATGCTTCCGTAATCGGCGGAGTGGCAGGCATTTCGCCGCGGAGTGAGTAATCGCCTGGCTCCGTGGCTCGTCTGTTTGTTTGTGGGTGGCATCGGTCATGCACTTCGTCAGCGCAGTGCGGCACAGGATGCCGTTTTGTGGTAATGCCCATGCATCGCGACGAGTAGGGTCACGAGGGCGTGAGGTATGTGTGTCGCCGTGCGTGACAACTCAGCACATTGATGCTATTTGTGGTTTTCTCAACAAGGAAATCGGTGAAAGGAGAACCATGCTCCAAATTTCATAAATCTTCAACCATTGTATTGTCTCATGTGATGTATTACTCTCTTATAAATTATATGAGATTTATTACCTAGCCTAAGCGGTTGAGGAGGGGACATGTAACCGTGTCATGGAAAGAGCCGAGGGCGAGCCGCCATATATCACTGTGAGAGCCAGCGGATAGTGTCTCACGAATCACTGCGGTTATTCCTCTCAGGGTTTTCCTCGGTTAGCTCGGCCTATCAGACCCTATTTATAGACACGCTCTACCTTGGATCGCCTTCTGACTGGATAGAGGTGAAGAAGCGACATGGACCGGGATGGGTTATGCCCACTACGTGGGATCCCGAATCGGCAACCCACTTACTCTTCACCTACCCCACGATTCATTTTCTTTGAAACTTTGTGTGAGATGCTTTGGGCCATGTGTGGCAAGTCCCAATACCTTGGCGAATTCCTAAAGACCCGGACACACCGTACAGACGCCGCCTCTTCTAGTTTGTGTTTGTCGTGATGTCCTTGACACTATGGACTATTCATAATAAAATGGTGATTGAGAAGGTTTTCCTTCCACGTGCTTCTAACTCTGTTTTTAAATTCATGGTTTTTTAGCAAATGGTACCCGCTTCATAGGCAGCGAAATAAAGAATGACCGTATGACATACTTCAACACCTTCTAAAGACGGCACATCAGTTCTCCACACCCTCCAGTCTCGCGCTTTCGAGAGCTTGTCTTTTGCTTTCGTAGTTTGGTCTTGTCTGTGTTATGGCCCCAGCAGAATTTTTTATTTCCATATCTAGGATTGTAAACTTTGTTTGGATGGTTGCTCTATTTATAAAGTGGATCGAAAGCCTAGTTTTAGGAGTAAGTCAAAATAGCCTACCAAAACGTGTTGTAATTTAGAATAGAGATGTTCAGGCGTATTTATTTCTCATATAATGCATCATCTTGGTTGTGAATTCTCAGAGCAAAAGACGATAGTACTTGTTTCCAAAACTGAGTTTTCTCCCTCTCTCTCACCACTCCGCGCCTCCTCGAGGTGACACGGGGGAACCCTAATTTTCATCGGCAGCCGTCCTCCCCCAACAGCCGCCGATGTTGTTCATTTGATCCATGGTCCAGACACGGTTCTAATTATTAACCATGGAAAAAGCTTGTATTTGATCAAATCCCACACATTCCACGGCATGGAATTCATTGAGGTGGTTGTGGCACCTAAAAACTGCATGAGGTATGCCAACACGGAGGATAGACTCCGGATGTGGAGAGATGCCAAGCAATTTAGTCGTGCCACTCTTGGTTAAGCACAATGTGCTATTCAAGTGTCATCGCATCCCAATATCCTTGCCTTGTCCTACAAGATGTATCTAATCTTGTTAAGCAGTGCTCCTAAACTATCCCGTGAGTTGTAATAATTTCTCCTACTCTCAATAATATAATAAAAGGAAGTATGCATCGATTGATGCAGAGGCTGGGGCGCCGCCTCCTTTTCAAAAAAAAAGCAGTGCTCCTGAACTATCCCTAAATATTTGTTTCGTGAAGTGATGTGGGTGAATATGTGATAATCGCTAGTTATGCCATATTTAAGAACTGCTAATCTAATTTTGTAATTGTTGTATTCCATTGGTCAGTACTTGCCTTCTTATATATAGTTGTATGATGTAATGTGCAGAACACGGTCCTTGGATAAACCCGTTCAATTAAGAGCTTCTATTTAGAAATAGGTAATTGACCAAAATTTGATAGGATTGTAGGTACAAAATATATGATTGAAAAACTAATAAAAACTATAGGAACAATTATCCGAATGGAATATAGGAAAAACATATGAAATATGTCACAATCCTACGTGAATGAGTGTGCAAAAGAGGTTAGAGTGGATGTTGAAATTCCTATAGGCGCTTCGCAACCTAGCACTGAGATTACACAAGATAAAAATTTGAAAGCTCCTCTTTAAGCTCGACATCCGTAAAGCCTTTGACTCCATGAGGTGGGAATTCATCCTATAGCTTCTCAAGTGACACGATTTCCCTCTCAAGTTTAGAGATTAGATCACTGCCTTTGCCTTCAACCTCTACCATAAGGGTCCTTCTCAATGGTGTTGTCATGGTGCCCATTAAGCATGTGAGGGACTAAGGCAAGGTGACCCTCTTTTGCCGCTCCTTTTTGTCCTTACCATCGACCACTGCAACAAATCCTTGAGTTGGCCACTCAACATGAGCTCATCCAAAGAAAATAGAGGAAGAGGAAATGAAAGTGCAATGGACGTCACCTAGAGGGGAGGGGTGAATAGGATTTTAAAATTATTACGGTTTAGGCTCAAATAAATGCGGAATAAAACTAACGTTTAATTATTGAGAACAAAACCTAACCACTAGATTCACCTAAGTGCACCAACAACCTATGCTAAGCAGTACAAACAACAAGGTGATAGCAAGATGAAATACTTCAAGCATGATGGCTATCACAAAGTAAAGTGCATAAGTAAAGGGCTTAGTTGAGAGATAACAGATGGACGCGGAAACAAAGATTTTTATCCCGAAATTCATTTCCAAAGAAGCTACGTCTCCATTGAAGAGGTGCGATAGAGCAATGCTCTCTGAACGCCACACATGTCTCACCTCGAGGTGTGGTGGCTCGATGCTCACCCAACGCCACACAAGGCCTCACCCGGATGCGAAGGCACGCAACTCATCGGTGCCAAAAAAGTCTCACCATGTTCTCCCGTGAGATCGCCACAAAGGCCTACTCAGATCCACTAAGGGACACTTGAGGACAGTCACCAAAACCCGTACAAGGTTGGGGCTATCTCCACAACTCAATTGGAGGCTCCCAACAACAAAACCACAAAAGGCTACAAAGCTACAAAAGGCACAAAAGCCACGACAGGCAACAAAGACCACAAGAGGTCAACACTCCAACTACACAACCGTCAAGGGTTCCAAGAACCCAAGAGAAACAATCCCACAAGATTGTACTCGCCGGATCTCCGTGGAGAACTCAAACCTATGCAACAAATTCAAGGGCAAGTCCTTCACTCCCAAATTACAACAAAGCTACAAAAGCTATTGGGGGAATAAGGGAGGAAGAACACAAGAGGAGAACACAAAACTCTTCAAGATCTAGATCCCAATAACCATCTAGGGCTCTATCAACGTGGGAGCGCTTCGTTGGGAAACCCCAAGAGCAAGGTATGAATATCACAACAACAAGTTTTCCCTTAGTAAGAAACCGAGGTTATCGAACCAGTAGGAGGAAGGAAACGTCTCAAAGGTGTTGCAAGCAACTTGGAAACATGCATAACACACTTTGACCCAATGAACAGTGAGGTTGTCAATCTCATCGGTTGCTATAACAAAGGATTAACTGTATGGTGTGGAAGATAATAGTGGTTTGCAGAAAGTAAACAGTAACAATGGAAGATGTATCAATGGTAAAGATTGGACCGGGGTACATAGTTCACTAGAGGTGTTATCCTTAGATAAACAAAGATGGCATGTTGGGTAAACAAATTACAGCAGGGCAATTGACATGACTGAGCAAGGCAAAACAATGCAATACTAGACATCATGATCCTATGAGATTCGATTGGGCAATACAATAAGATACATAGACTGCCATCCAACTGCATCTATGATTAGAAGTCCACCTTCGGGTTATCATCTGAACCCCCTCTAGTATTAAGTTGCAAGCAACAGACAACTGCTTTAAGCAAAGTGTGTAAGGTAAACAATCCACTTGTTCCATGAACAAGAGACCATTGTTTTCTCTCTAGTGGCAACATCACATCTACAACCTTAGAGATTTCTGTCACTTCCCTTAGATTTAATAGAGGCATGAACCCACTATCGAGCAAAAATACCACCTATTGAAGTCACTAGCAACTACTTGGCCAAGATAGCTACTAACAACGGAGAGAATGCAAGATCACAAACAACACAGACATGATAGAATCAATAAGACAAAACCATTAATCAATCTGACATAGTAATCTCAATATCCATCGGATCCCCACAAACACAACATGCATGATTAGAAATAGATGAGATCTTGATCATGAACGGAGCTCACAAGATCTAGACATGAAAGCACAGAGGAGGAGATACAACCATCTAGCTACTACATGGACCCGTAGTCCAAGGTGGAACTACTCACGCTTCATAATGGAGGCTGGCATGATGAAGAAGAAGGCCTCCGGGATGATCTCCCCTCCGGCAGGGTGCCATGAAGAGCTCCAGATCCCCCTCGATCTAGGGACGATGGTGGCGGCGGCTACATATGGTTTCGTGGAAATTGATTGGGTCCTTAGGGTTTAGGCATTAGGGGCTTCTTATAGGCGAAGAGGTGAGGCAGGAGGCGGCCAGGGGGTCCACACCCTGCCCAGGCGTGGCCTAGGGTGGGCCCGCACCTGGGGGTGCGGCCGCCCTGTGGCTCCCCTCCGTCTCTCCTTTGGACTCCGTGTTCTCCTCGGTAAAATATTGACTTTGGCTTTTGTCCCGTCCAATTCCGAGAATATTTCCTTACTTGCTTTTCTAGAACCAAAAACAGAAGAAAACATGCAACTGGCATTATGGCATCTTGTTAATAGGTTATTACCAAAAACATATAAAAAACACATCAAAGTGTAGACAAAGCAAAGCAAAGTAGATACTAAACAAGCATGGAACATAAAAAATTATAGATACGTTTTCGACGTATCAAGCATCCCCAAGCTTAACTCCTGCTCGTCCTCGAGTAGGTAAGTGATAAAAGAATAATTTTTGAGGTGACATGCACCATCAAAATCAAGATCAAACCATTTGCAAGCAATGAAAGCTGGGATCAAAGAACTCTAAATATGTGCATGAAAGACGGAGTTCTAACAGTAAGACATAGTAACTATGCATGCAACATGAAAGGCTACAAACAAAGATCATGAATAACATGTATTGAAAAACGTTTGTTTGTTTCACATATAGCAAACATGGCATAGTGGCAATCATCTTGTCCCTCATGGAGTAGCAAATACATGCATAGGACACCTTCAAAGTTCATAAGAGTGACTAGATACAAATAGCACAAGAACAAGCAATATCAACAATATGCATCAATCAATAAGTTTTGGGACAATGCACATAGAACTAAGAATGACAACTATGCTCTCTTAACTGGTGCCTAAAGGATAGAAGGTGGAGACTCAATATAATGATGGAAGAAAGACCCTTCATAAAGGGAAACAGGGATTTCAAGTCTCAAAAAGAGCTTCTAAAAATTATGGTACTTGTTAGCTTTCAGCCCTCATTGCCCTATCATAAGCATCTTGAAGTGATTAAGGTTAAAGTGAACAAACTATGGAGTATATACTTGACAAAGTATAAGTTGGCAATCTCATGTCCCTTGAATACGAGGACCTCTCCTCATGCTACTCAACTTTAGTCACCTGTAAGTTCTTATTATAGTAAGTACGTGTGTATCATAGAGAACCGCCAACGGGGTACCCCTTGCACATGGTACAAGAGTTATCCCATAACCAAAATGACAAGGCAAGCAGACAATGAACATCTCAGCAATCTTCTTTTTTACCATGGGAATATGGTGCTTTTTTCTCTCTTTCCTATTTTCTAATATGTCTCTTTTTTTATAAAAAGAAAGCTTCATAGATGTCATTATGATGATGCTGCAAGTTTCCACCATGATTAGACATGGCTTAGGCTAGCGGCCCAGACATTTCTCTAACACACATATATAACTCCATGGACTTACAAGCTCCCATTTTATTTTACACCGACGACATCCATAGACAAAAGAGCATGATATCAACTATGTACAAAGTACAAGTGCAATGTTGAAAGCGTTCTCCGTGACAGCACGGTTCTGCTAATTCCAATGTATAAGTGCAAGCATAGACAACATAGATGACCCAATGGTTCAAGTTTATTAGGGGAAAGAAATATAAAGTGTGCCATAAAGTTCGTGAGAGCTTTAATCACTAAGTTTTCACATAACAAAATACTTTTTAATTGGAAGATAGATGAAAACAAGAATATACTTGGAATGGTGTAACACACCATGCATAGAAATTTATAGTGGACTCTTTGGAATAACTAGGTTTCTTGGAAGTTGGAAGCATGAGTAGAGCTTACTCATACAAGTGGAGGCTAGCAAAAGGCCGAGAGCAACCAACTAAGAGGGCAATAATGGCCATAATCATGCAGAGCGACAAAACATTACTAATAAAAGCATAGAGTGGTAATACAAGTCAAGGACTAAATGATCATAGAGGCTATGCTGACTTGTTTATAGTCATAACATGGTGTGAGCATGTGCCAAGTCAACCCAAACAAAGCATCAAAGGAGAATACCACAATACTATGCTTTTGCATGCTAAAACAACGCATGATTTTTTTCAAGGCACACTAAGCAATCCCAAATTGTTTGGAACAAGTCATGCTACAGCAGTAATCACTAAGCATAAGTTCAAAACAACACCTAGCATGACATGCTAAAGTCTAAGTCACAGTCAAAGCAAGCTCCTCTTGCACTATTTCAAGCAAGAACTTTCTACTCCATTCCAACACCAATCAACTTATTTGAAATAACATAGCGAGAGTGGGGGTCCAAACTACTTTATTCAAGCAAACTAAGCAAACCAAACAAAAACTAAGACGCTCCAAGAACAACACAACAGTGCATGAAACAATAAAAATAAAGTGTCTAGAAGTACCTCAGCTTTTTATTGATGAAGAAAGGGATGCCTTGGGCATCCCCAAGCTTTGACGCTTGTACCTCTTGGATATTTCTTGGGGTGACACCGGAGTGACATCCCCAAGCTTGAGCTTTTCTCCATTCTTCATCTCATTACATCATTCTCTCTCTACACCTGAAAATTCTCCTTCATACAAAACTTCAAACAATCTTCATTAGCAAAATTAGTGTATTCAAAAGATAATAGACCCTTAGGTTTATCTTTAGAACAACAAAACTTTCACTAAAAACACAAGATACTGTAGCAACTCCCTCAAAAAGCTCAATTTCCCAAAAAGAACCCAAAAATGAATCAATAAGAAGCAAATGCAAACAGTGGTAAAAATCTATCAAAACAGACCAGCAGGTAGAACCCGATTTTTTCGAAGACCTTATGTTGCTCAAATCAAAACGTGTTGAACTAAAGAAAGTTATCTAACTTACAGGGGGATTTATTCGTAAAATATCAGCTTAATCCGACTTACAAATATTCCTCACAAATTTTTATGGTGGAGCACAAAAAATATTTTCGGGATAACAACTCCCCAAATATTACATCCCTCTCATTCAGTGGCGAAGGACGAGAAAAAATTAAGGTTGGGAAAACTCTAAGGTATAAAAAATATGATGCAAAAAATCAAAATTGTATCGATACAATGGTAATAGCATAATCAGTTGACCACAAATTCAAACTTGCTTCAATAGTTCAATTGACCACAAAATCACAAATTATAGCTGTCCTCTTTGAAGCTGCAGGTTTCTTCCCCTTCTTGTCTATTTCTACCACAAATTTGCGGAGCCTAGAGGCCACTAATAGGAAGGAGCATAACCCTATATTTTGAAGCAGGGTCAGAAATTATAACTGAGATGAGAAGGAGCCCTAGCTGGGTGAACCATGTCACCATGAGAATTTAAAATTAAGAAAATGAGAAGGTCGGAGGAGGATTATGGGGAGGGCAGCCTGATCGGCAGGCAGTTTTTCCGGCAGGGAGTAGATTAGTAGAAGACGGCGGCGTTCCTCCTGCTCGTCGCTCGAGTCCTGGACTCGTAGGCTTCGATGGCTCTGGGGCAAAGACAGGAAAGGCTCTGGCCACATACGCACACACACAATCAGCGGGCCTACTGCTCCCTAGTGCGTGGCCCAGCAAACGACCAGTATGGCCGAATCCCCTCCAACGTAGCCCATTTTTTTGTTTTCGATACTCCCTCCGGCTTATATTAATTGACTTAAATTTGTCAAAATTTGGATGATCTATATGCTAAATAGTTTCTAGATTTAGACAAATATGAGTCAATTAATATGGATCGAAGGGAAGGGAGTAGTAGTTTTTTTCAGAACTCACGTACTTTGCAGAGAACTATATGTATGTCGAATAGAAGGTTATATATATGCATTTTTTTACAAATATTCAAGGTAGGACGGCTGCCATACCTTGCCCAAAGGGGTCCTTCGCCCCTGCTCTCATTAGAGGTCATTCTTGGCACAAAAAGAAAACAAAAAGGATAAGAAGAGATCATTACTGAAGTAATAACTTCCAAGACTCAAGAAAACTCTTGGGTTATCTCCCAACAAGTACTTTTTTTAACGCCTTTAAGTTAGGCACAAGAAGCAAGAATCAAGTGTTTTCAAATAAAGAAACATCAACTTTCTTGCTCCTACCTTTCTTACCTTTCTTCTTCTCTTTAGGGAATATATGATTGCTTACTGGAGGAGCAAAATGCATAATGCCTTTTCCCACATCTATTACTGCTCCAAGGTGTTTTAGAAGGGATCTTCTAAGTGTAATCTGTCCTTTTCCTACACATTCAATAACAAGATAATCAGTAGACACCATTTTTTCTGAGATTTTTGTAAACACACCTTCAACTATTCCAATGGGTAATAAATTTGCATTATTGGTAAGAGATATTTCTTCTCCTCCTTTAGAAAGTCCCCAAAGACTCATAAATATCTTTAGGCATAAGGCAAAATTCAGACATAATATCACAACGAGCATCAAAAGTTGCACTATTTATAGAGACTTTGATCATAGGAAACCACTTTGAAGGCTTAGAATTTATTGGAACATAACCATGGTGCTCTCTAAGTGTGTGGTAGCAACTGTTCAAAGCAGCAGTACTGGACTCAAGAGTGTTCAACCTAGCATAAATGTCTATAAAATAAGAATTAGACTTGCCAGGCATATTATAAATTATAATCAATCTCTTTATAGCATCTAAAGCTTCACCCTCAGTACAACAAAAAATATCTTTCTCAGACACAACATCCAAAGCATATCTATAACAAAGAGCAATACTGTGGTAGAAACTATTAATAACGAAGCTAAGACTCATCTTAGGCTCAGTTTCCCTTTGTAAAACAGAGATTCTAGACCAAGCTTCTTTGAAACTCTCTCCACTTACTTGCTTGAAAGTAAAGATCCTTTACATAGGTGACACAGGGATTAGACAAAAACCAGACATAGCAGCAACTAGAGCAGGAACTAATTTTTTTGTATTTTTTATAAGGGAAAGCAAACCAAACTAAACTAAATTTTTTTGAGTTTTTTGATAAAAGAGGCAAACAAAACCAAACAATATAAACTAAGCAAAACAAAAACAAAGTAAAGAGAAAGGTTGTGGAGGACTCCCCTTGTGAAGACGTCCTTAGCCTCCCCGGCAACGGCGCCAGAAAAAGCTTGTTGGCGCTCTATCAATGTGGGAGCGCTTCGTTGGGAAACCCCACGAGCAAGGTATGAAGAGCACAACAGCAAGTTTTCCATCAGTAAGAAACCGAGGTTATCGAACCAGTAGGAGGAAGGAAACATCCCAAAGGTGTTGCAAGCAACTTGGAAACCTGCACAACACAAACTCAAGACTTTTTCGCAACAAACAGTGAGGTTGTTAATCTCACCGGTTGCTGTAACAAAGGATTAACTATATGGTGTGGAAGGTAATAGTGGTTTGCAGAAAGTAAATAGTAACAGTGGAAGATGTACCAAGGGTAAAGATTGGACTGGGTCCATAGTTCACTAGATGTGTTCTCCCTAGATAAACAAACATGGCATGCTGGGTAAACAAATTACAGCAGGGCAATTAACAGGACTGAACAAGGCAAAACAATGCAATACTAGACATCATGATCCTATGAGATTCGATTGGGCAATACAACAAGATACATAGACCGCCATCCAACTGCATCTATGACTAAAAGTCCACCTTTGGGTTATCATCTGAACCCCCTCCAGTATTAAGTTGTAAGCAACAGACAACTGTTTTAAGCAAAGTGTGTAAGGTAAACAATCCACTTGTTCCATGAACAAGAGACCGTTGTTTTCTCCCTAGTGGCAACAACACATCTACAACCTTATAGATTTCTGTCACTTCCCTTAGATTTAATAGAGGCATGAATCCACTATCGAGCATAAATACCCCCTATTGGAGTCACTAGCAACTACTTGGTCAAGATAGCTACTAACAACGGAGAGCATGCAAGATCACAAACAACACAAACATGATAGAATCAATACCATTAATCAATATGACATAGTAATATCAATATCCATCGGATCCCCGCAAATACAACATGCATGGTTACAAATAGATGAGATCTTGATCATGAATGGAGCTCACAAGATCTAGACATGAAAGCACAAAGGAGGAGATACAACCATCTAGCTACTACATGGAACCGTAGTCCAAGGTGGAACTACTCACGCTTCATACCGGAGGCTGGCAGGGTGCCGAGAAGAGCTTCAGACCCCCCCTGATCTAGGGACGATGGTGGCGGCGGCTACAGATGGTTTCGTGGAATATTGATTGGGTCCTTAGGGTTTAGGCATCGGGAGCTTCTTATAGGCGAAGAGGCGAGGCAGGAGGGCGTCCAGGGGCCCACACCCTGCCCAGGAGCGGCCTAGGGTGGGACCGGGCCTGGGGGGTGCGGCCGACCTGTGGCTCCCCTCCATCTCTCCTCTGGACTCCGTGTTCTCCTCGGTGAAATATTGATTTTGGCTTTTGTCCCGTCCAATTCCGAGAATATTTCCTTACTAGCTTTTCTAGAACCAAAAACAGAAGAAAACAAGCAACTGGCACCGTGGCATCTTATTAATAGGTTAGTACCAGAAAACATATAAAAAACACCTCAAAGTGTAGACAAAGCAAATCAAAGTAGATACTAAAGAACATCAAAAATTATAGATATGTTTCCGACGTATCAGTGGGCGATATGACTATTATGTGCACCCAACAAAAGAATACACCCAATCTCTCATCAATCCTCTCATCTTTTGGTGAAGTCGCAGACCTTGACACAAACTTTAAAAAACGTGTGATGCTCCCCATAAGGTGTCATAACAATGACCTTGATGACGTGCTTCATGGCTTGTCGGTTATCGTGCAACCTTACCTTTGAAATACTTGGGCTTACCACTATCACTGAGACAACTAAAGAGGGTGGAATTTTCAACCGCTAGAAGACAAGATGGTCGGGAAACTCGTCACTTGGGACAAAAAAAATATATCAATGCAGCTAGGCGAGGGGATCTCCTAAAATTTGTCCTCTCTTCGCAAGCAATCTTTCATCTCACACAACTCAACATCCCTCTGGGTTGCTTCACTACCATAAAAAATAGAGCAAACTTTTTTGTGGGCAGGCACCAAAGATATCTCCGGTGGAAAATGTAACATAAATTGGGAGGCAGTTTGTAGGCCTACACAGACAGGTGGTTTGGAGACTATACATCTTGATAAGTTTGCACGTGTCCTCCGGCTAAGATATTCAAGGTTTTGGCCTGACCCTTCTAAGCTTTGGGTTGGAACGGGAAACCGTTGTGACTCTGTGGACATGAGTCTCTTCTAGGCCTCCACCCTACTATCTCCAAAGGCAACAGAAACATTGCACCCTTTTGGGAATCCTTATGGCTCAATGGTGTGGCCCCCAAAGAAATTGATCCGTTCATCTATGAGGCCCTCACTAGAAAGAAGTGAAAGGTCAAGCAAGCCTTACACCACAACACTTGGATCTTAAAGATTTAGTTGGGAATTAGCTTGACAATACCCCACATCCAACAATATGTTTGGCTTTGGGGAAAACTTAATGATATTCAACTTAGAGAGGGTGTGGAGGACACAATTGCTTGGACTCTCATGTCTAATGTAGAATACTCAACTACTTTGCCCTACAAATGCCCACTTTTTAGGATCCACCATCACAATTTTCAACAAAATGGTGTGGAAGGCAAGGCACCTTCCAAGATAAAATTCTTTGTTTGGTTGGCCATTCAAAGTAATCTATGGGCGATGAATTTCCCGGAGAAAAGGGAATGGGCTAATTGTGGACTTTTCCATGCAAGTAAACTCAAGAGACGGCGGCTTGCTTTTTTTCCAATGCCGCTTCACCAAGTGGCTATGGGACATGATCAAGGATTGGCTTGGGCTCCCACAATTCCAAACCAATGTGTGGTCTACACAGCTCACCATACAAGATTCGTGTACAATGGTGTCTTGCAAGGCCGCTTCCAATCAAAAATTCATGGCATCCATCACGATGCTTGCTAGTTGAACGATTTGTTGTATGGGTCTTGCACAACAAATCCCCCCCACTTCTTCTTTTTCTAGATATCATCAAAGAAGGTGTGAAGGTTTGGGTCACCGGTGTGCCAAATTTATGAGTGTTGTAATTTTGGGAGAGTAGGCCATTTATGTCTTGTTTTTCCCCTTTTTCTGCTACCACCATGTCATGACTATTCTCATTATTTAATCGTTGCCTCCATTTAAAAAAAATTCATAAGAATTATGGAGGTATCACTCCTTTGATCCAGAGAGCATGGATCCAAAATCCCCTAAACCAAACTCCCATGGATCTGCTTGCCGAAGCATGGAAAGCCAAAACATGCCGTCCGGCACCGACTATACTTGTCTCGTAGCCTGGCCGTTGGGTCTTGCCCGGCTTCCTCCGCATCACATCTCACAGACCGTCAGCACATGATGCCACTTCTCTTGTCCCCGTCGCCCAAGGTGGTGATTTGGCCGATGACAGTAAACACGCATGCATGTCGCCGTCGATCACAATTCAGCAAATTATACCCTAATGTTACACACGTGAAGCAGCAGCGGTCTTGTTGTCTCGCGGATCTTGTGTCTGCTTTGATTAATGTCATAATGTGGCATGCTTGCGAGCGCTTAGACGATCGGACTGCGATGTCATGTATGTACCGACCTCTGGCTCTAAGATGGCGCGGTGTGTGGACGCCTCTTCAGCCACCGATCGGCTGCCACCATGCGTACTGTCGTGCATATGTGTATGTATGGTCGGAAGTGGGATCACAGGAATAATCTGAAAGAGACTTGGCGGGCTGGCTGGCTCGATCGTATGCTAGCTGCTGTTCCTGATCGTGGCGCCAACAGTGTACTCTCTTAACTATCGTTTCCTGACCGACACTTGCAGGTGAAACAACCACGCCGACGCTGGATCAATGAATGTAAGCTTTCGAACTTGTAAAGATAGTCGCCGTAGGATCAACTAAAGCCTTTAAATCACGGTAAAGTTGCAGGGGATTTTCTGTAGTACATTTTTTTGCAGGCTAAGTTGAAGAAAATTGGTAGTACGTACTACCAGTTAAAGCTTAACTAGTGACCAGTAACGGGTAAGTTAGTACCAGTACAGTATCAAGTTAGTCAAGTAGTTGAGGAATCAATTCGCGACTCAAAATGCCAATTACTGAAATGAGGTACGTAAAGCATCACTGTCGTGCAAATTTCCCCCGTCTTGACCAAGAATCGTTCTGAAGACGGCTATTGTTATCTTGGAGCAGCTAAGATGCACAAGAAAGGTACTACAATACTAAGGCCTCGTTCGGTTCTATTGGATTGAATCCATACCTGTAATTGATCCAGACGTGGATTGGGTGAATCCGGTCCCGGCACCCAAACCAAACTAACCCCTACTAATCCATTCCCCATAATCCCATGTGCATACCATGGTTGTTAGTTTAATCCATAGAAGGGCTTCCACTGTTCGTTGCGTGCGCTCTTTCTCATAGCCGTGGATAATTTTCCACATATCAGGTGGAGAGAGTTTTTTTCCACGCCTTATTAGTGGAAGGAAGATTGGATTGGTTGGGCTATTTTTCCCATCTGGTATAAACGAACAGCAAATTTTGGTGGGCTGGAAAAAAAATTCTGTCCAACCTGAAAAATCAGGATTGAGACACAATCCGGCTCAATACATGTCATCCAAGGTCTAAACGAACAGGGCCTAATTTGTGATTTCCGTTAAGGCAGAGATGGAACCATATATGCATATCTTGTGACTCGAAGTTGCAATCGAGGGAGAAGGGCGACTTAATCTCGCGCATGCAAGACCTTAAACAATGGCACATTTTGCCCGTTAGTTGCGCGCGGGGCAATATATGATACTTGTTGATTCGGATTTAGCGTGTACAGAGGGTTCAACGCGAATGCAGCCAATTAACGGTCAACTTGGAGGGTTTGCTGAGATTTGGTCTGGCCGTGAGCTCTTTGACTTTGTATTCTACGAGCCTGTCCGCGTGCAAGGCCTGCACGAACAAAAATCCCTAGCGGATATGCTGGTCTACTAGCTAGTACCGTATACAAAAAAAAATATCAGTGCATTGATTAGGACCAGCCATCAGCTTTGGAGCACACGTGCACTTTTTATGTAGTGCACTTGAACATAAGAGATGTTTAGCTGCATTGCGTGCGATTCGGAGTGATCATGGTTAGACTAGTTTATTTGTGCTGGCAAAAGCATGCATGTTTAGTTTACTTGTCACAAAGATGGGAAGATGGCCCCTCGGCATGCTCTCGCCCAACCCCTCTCCCTCCTTCTCCTCTGTGCCGTCGGGAGTTCCAGCGTTGTGCTGGCGGCGGAGGGCAGGCTTCTACCCGACCGTGCGGAGGGGGCGGGGCTCCCGATGGCGGCGGAGCACTTCAGCCGGCAGTGGTTCTGCAGGATGGCATGGAACCCAGGTGCGTGGTGGGTGGAGGCGCGATGGTGCCGACGTTGGCGGCGAGGTGCTGAGGTCCAATGGTGCCCTTTTCAGCCCAAATCGGGGCCCGTTTGGGCCCCATCTGGGTTAAATTGGGCCTGACGTTGCGTTCCCCTGTGCGGCTCCATAGAGGTGGAGGAAGTGTGATGGAGCATGTGGGATGGTGCCGGCATTCACGGTTGCCCTTGCTGCAACGTGGCGACGGGGGCTTTGCGGGTCCATCTGGGCCAGGATGGAGATGGGCCCGAGACCTGGTGTGCCCCTGTTGCCGCGCTCGGTCGTCTACTGCCACATCGGTTGAGGTAATTCCCTCCCCCGCGGCTGCGATAGTACTACCCATGGTACCACTATCCCCTTCCTCGGGCCTCGAGGCCTTGCGCCGATGCCCACAAGTTGACGATGAAGTTGGCGCCTTTCAGTGGTGGCGCGTGGTGGCTGGCGGTGGGTTGGGTGGAGTACTTCGGACCGTCTGGGGTGGTGGTTTTTTGGGTTGGCAAAATCCCTGTCGGCCTCATCCGTCATGATGCTGTGATGCCTGAAGGTGTCGCTTTTCCTTCTTGGGCATCGCGTACGCCCTCCCCACCCCCTCCGTGTACCGGGGGAAACCCTAGGACCAGTCCGAGCAACAGTGGCGTCGTCATCGCATTCCTTGCTGAACGAGTTGCTTGGTACACGGCGGTTCTAAATGCCAGGAGCACGGTAGGACCTTTCCGGAGGGCACAATGGTAAAGGGCCGTGTTCGTTTCATCGATCTGCCAATGTTGTCATTTATTTCTCTTTTGTTCTCTTTATTTTCTGTTGGGTTTGGTTGTGCTACGGCCTCAACATGTTCGATGTACCATGTGGTTGTTATATTAATATAGCGGGGCGAAAGCTTGCTTTAAGAAAGATGCGATAGTGCAATTGAATCTCAAAGAAATGTTTAAAACATAAAACTGCCTGAAAGGTGTAAACAGTTTTGAGTATGAATTGGTTCGGTGTTATCCGTCAACTATGTTAACAAGATGTTACTTTCCTTATATAAATGCAAGGTGATGTCAGCGGTAGGCGCGTTGTCCCTGCCTAATACTATATCTTTCACCTAAGTACAAACTTTTGGCGTGCATAACAACTTGAATACGACATTGGCTATCAGTATATCCTTGATGAATACCGCAGGACTGAAAGCACGATACAATATGCTTCAGTAGCAATCCCATGATTTGACTTTGGATATCGTCGGAGCCAAAATGCATGGGCCAAAAGGACTGGTCCGTTGCTGCACGCAAACATGCCTTCAGAATTGAACCATTTCTGAAAAAAACGAGCGATCGTTTTCATGGAAGCATCAGAAGCACTCCATGTACCGATCCAGAATAAGAAAACAAGTTAGTTACCACGCCAGATGACTTGAGCGAGATAAATTTGAAATGCCAGCCTCCTCCGGTATTTGTCCGGTGTGACAGGATTGCCAGCAGAAACCTATGATGCTTCGATGTTCGATCCGACCCCTTTGTCCTTCTGTTTTCGTTACATGGACACAGCGAGTACGGCATGTTATAATGTTGACAGCAACTTGTTTCGCAGAAGCCTATGCTTGTGTCCTTTGTCCTTCTTCTTTTGGAATAAGCCCTGGACGCTAGTGTCCATGGGCCTCGTTTTCTTTTTCTTTTGGACGTTTTTGTTACGTGGACGACAGTCATGGCTGCACTGTTGCTAGTGTAGTATATTTCAGTTTTTTTTAGGCTCGTAGATCCGGAACGGAAGACGCAAGGCGAGCCGATGGTCTTCTGACAGCACGTAGCGTATCCTTCCTTCTTGTGCCAACGGAACGGAAGACGCAAGGCGAGCCGATGGAGGACGGGAGAAAAGACAGAGGAGCTCACGGAGGCATGGCCGATGAGGTGTGCTTCGGTCCCCCCCTAAACTTAAGTTTTATGGGCCGTTTTATTTCTTTGACCCATCGAAACCCATATCGAGGCCATGTATATCTCCGTATATGTGTATTCGGTCGAACTGAGTATAATTCATGTCCCGGACGGCTGATCCCACCTCCTATTATTGCGATCTACGTCTTTGCATGTCATATTTAATTTTTGTTGTTGTTGCTGTTATATAACTTACGATTTTCTCTTCTGCAGGCACATGAGTATTCGTGTACGGGGAGTATACGTCTAAGAGGACCATATGGACTTCGGGTGGGTTCGTACGGTCCTGAAAACAACTGGTATGAGTTTTTGTTTGTCAAAGTTTGAAAAGAAGGAGGGAGGAGGGGGGGGGGGGGGACCGAAGCAAAAGTGATGGCCGATACGCACACGCAAAGGTAACTTCATAACTAAGCTTATCTTACGATCCATGAGAGTTTTTTTCCTTCATTATGGCTTTAGTCGATGCCAAGTGAAGGAAGGAATATCTAACTATGGCAAGTCATGTTTACAGTTCACTGCAGAGTATTTAATTATTTCATTTTTTAGGAAAACAGACGTATGTCAATTTTTTTTCTTTTTGTCTAGAGCACGGTAAACCGCCTCGCCAATGGCGAGTAGAGTCGAGCATAAAGAACCGCATAAACAATGGCACAACCGCATAAGATTTTGAATTTTAAAAAATCATGGATTAAAAAATGCTTTTGAATTCAAAAATATTCACGAATTTAAGATAGATGTTCGTGGATTTTTTTTAAAGAAATATTTGTGCATTTGAATAAAATTATCCATGAGACATTTCATGAATTGGAAAAACCTAGATGGACCAGCGCACTTAAACTGCTTGAGAGGGTAGGAACGCTATAGGCATCAGATAGGATTCACCTTTGCGTCCCTAGCGTGCGAGCCAGACCGCACACAAGCTCAAGCCCATACATGGACTAGCCAAATAAGATTTTGTTTATTTGGTCTTTTTGTTGCGGGTTTTCTTGTTTTTTCAATGTAGTCATATTTTCTTTTTTTTAGTTTTTCTTTTTGCTGTTTCTGTTTATCTAGTTTTGCTTCTTATTCTAATCACATGAATATTTTTTTGAAATATACAGTTATTTTCATTTCATATGTACGAATGTATTTTAATATACATGAAAATCTCATTTATGATACATAATTTTTATTTTATTCTATTCTTTACCAAAGCTAAACACTTTCTCATGAATATATGAGCATATTATTTGATGTTTATCAATATTTTTATAAATAATAAATAAAAAATACCAGATTGTGGTACCCATAAACTATATGAGGTATGCCGACGCGGAGGATAGACTCTGGAGGGGGAGAGATTCCAAGCAATGGAGTCATGCCGCTCTTGGTTAAAGACAGTGCAGTAATCAAGTCTGATCACATCCCAATACCCTTGCCTTAACCTACATGATTTACCTAATCTTGATAAGTAGGGCTCCTGAGCTATGCCTATAGATGTATGTTTGAAGTTTTGTTGTGGAGTAGACATGTCATAACCGCTATCGTCGTATTTATGAACTATTTATCTACTTTTGTGGTTGTTGCATTCTATTGGTCATCACTTGCCTTCTTATGCCGTATTTATGAAGTGCTTATCTACTTTTGTAATTGTTGTATTCTACTGGTCAGCACTTGCCTTCTTATATATAGTTGGCTAGGGTAATGTGCAGAACATGGTCATTGGCAAAATCCGGCCAATTAAGGGGTTTATTTGGATCACAAGTACTAGAAATCATGGAAATAGGAAAAGCATGATTCATTTGATAAGATTGCAGGTACCAAATAGATGATTGCAATATAGAGAAAAACGAATAGTCATTCGAAAAGAATACATGAAAGATGTCATGATCCTACGCGAATGAGTGTTCAAAAAGAGGTTTGAGGGGACGTTGAAATTTCTACGGATGCAATCCATAAGAATTTTGGAGATGTCACTCATTCGACCCAAAGAGCTTGCTTAGGGGGAAAAAAAATCCTATGTACTACTCCAAAATTCCTTAGACCCAAAAGCCCCTAAACCAGACTCCCATGGATATGCTTGCCAAAGAATGCAAAGCCAAAACACGCCCTTCGGGCTTCGGCACCGACTATACTTGTCTCGTAGCCTGGCCGTCGGGTCTTGGTCGGCTTCCTCCGTGTCACCCTGTGCATCACATTGCACGGACCGTCAGCACATGATGGCATTTCTCTTGTCGCCGTCGCCCAAGGTGGTGATTTGGCTGGTGGCAGCAAACACGCGTGCATGTCGCCGTTGATCACAACGACGGTATTTAGCAAATTATACCCTATTGTTACACACGTGAAGCAGTAGCGGCCTTGTCTCGTGGATCTTGTATCTGCTTTGATTAATTTCATAATAATGTGGCATGCTTGCGAGCTTAGACGATCGGAACCGAACGAGAGACTGCGATGTCTGCACTGACCTCTGGGCTTTGGCTTCTAAGGTAGCAGCGCGGTGTACGCCTCTTCAGCTACCGATCGGCTGCCAGCCTGCCAAGCATGCATACGACACAATTGTTCATTGAGCTAGCTGCAGATGTGTTTGTATGGTCGGAGGTGGGAGCCTCGGAATAATCCGAAAGAGACTTGGCGGCCTCGATCGCATGCTGCTGTTCCTGATCGTGGCGCCACAGTACTCTCTTAATTATCGTCTCCTGACCGACACTTGCAGGTGAAACAACCAGGCCGCCTTGCACCAACTTGTAAAGATAGCCACCACAGGATCAAGTAAAGCCTTTAAGTCACACTAAGGTTGAAAGGGATTTGCTGTACTCCCTCCAGTCTATATTAATTGACTCAAATTTGTCTAGATTTAATGAATCTAGACACTATTTAGTATATAGGTTCATCCAAATTTTGACAAATCAAAATCAATTAATATGGATCGAAGGGAGTACAAGAAAGTTGAAGTTTTTTTTTTTTTGAGGCTAAGTTGAAGAAAATTGGTGCTACTAGTTAAAGCTTAACTAGTGATCAATAACTGGTAAGTTAGTACTACTAGTACAGATAGCAAGTACTCCATCCGTTTCAAAATATAAGATGTTTTAGTTTTATAAAGCAAACGTATCTAGACTTGTTTTAATATGTAGATTTACTCAACTTTAGGACGAATCTATACACTAAAAGAAGTCTAGATTCATTTTCTTCACAAACATAAAACATCTTATATTTTAAAACAGAGGGAGTAATAATTGAGAAATCAATTCTCGACTCAGAACGCCAATTACTAAAATGAGGCATTGAGATGTACAAGTACGTAAAGCATCACTATCGCACAATTAATTGCCCCGGCCCTTTGTTTTGACTAACAAGCCTAAACCATTCATCTGGACTGTTTTCAATATTTAGTTAGTATTTCTTATCTGCACAAAACAAACTCAGCTATTTCTTATCATGCCGTTTTCGTCGTTGCAATATAATGTGCCTCTTAATTGTTATCTTTGAGTACTACAAGGGAGGTACTCCACTAATTTTGGATTTCCATTAAGTTGAGATGCAACCAGATGCATATCTTCATATGTGACTCGAAGTTGCAATCGAGGGAGAAAAGTGACTTAATCTCGTGCATGCCAAAACGTTAAATAACGCCACATTCAGCCCGTCAGTTGCGGGCCAATATATGATATATTGATTCGGGTGTAGCGTCTACAAAGGGTTCAACGCGAATGCAGCCAAGGAACAGTCAACTTGGGGGTTTGCTGAGATTTGGTCTGGCCATGACCTCTTTGACTTTGTATTCTACTACGAGCCTCTCCGCGTGCATGCAAAGGCCTGCAGGCTGCAGCCCGGACGACCAAAAATCCCCAGCGGATATATGCTGGTCTACTAGTACCGTGTACAAAAACATTCAGTGCCATTGATTAGGACTAGCTATCAGCTCTGAAGCAGACGTGCATTTGAACCATAGGAGTATCACTGTTCAGTATTGGGTGTGATTCAGTGTGATCATGGTTAGACTAGTTTATTTGTCCTCGCAAAAGCATGCATGGTTAGTTTAGTATTTTTTGCCAAATCTGATCAAACCGAAGAACTTCATCCGAATTTGACCCATGAGAGAAACTAGTAATCTGATCTCTGGGTAGGCGTCATTTAAAACGGCGTCAAAGTTGTGCAAGTCGGCATCAACACGGAGCAGCTGGGAGATATACCAAAGGGGTGGCGCCGAGGTGAGTTCGGCGCCGTATCACTTGGCGCAGACCACCCGAGGCCATCTCCCAGCTGCTATGTGTTGGCGTCGATCTATACAACTTTGACGCCGTTTTAAATGACGCCGACCTCAAAGGTTAGATTTCGAAATAGTTTTGGCAAGGGATCAGACGTGGAATTAGTTTCACAAAAAGGTCAGATATGGCAAAAGATTACATTAGTTTATTTTTCACAAAGTTCCAAAAGAAAAAAGTTTACTTGTCACAAAGCATGCAACAGTTTTGAGAATAATTTGATTCGATGTTATCCGTCAACCATGCATGTAAACAGGTTTTTATTTTTTCAGAAACATGTAAACGCAAGGTGATGTCAGCGGTAGGCGCCTTGTCCCTGCTTAATACCTCTCACCTACAAACTCTTGGCATGCATAACAGCTTGAATATGACATTATCTTTTTTTAGGGGTGAATATTACATCATTATTAACTAATCTGTCTTTGATGAACACCGCAGGACTGTCTGAAAGCACCATACAATATGCTTCAGTAGCAATCCCATGATTTAACTTTGGATGTGAGGGCCAAAAATGCATGGGCCCAAAAGAATTCGCCTGGGTTCTTGGGAGACCGAAAGCGATGCGCCAGCGCCGCGGACTGTTCTGTTGCTGCACGTAAACGCGCCTTCGGAACTGAACTTTTTCTGAAAAGAAGCGAGCGATCGTTTTCACGGAAGCATAGAAGTAAGATGTAGTGATCCAGAATAAGAAAACAAGTTAATTCCCACGTACGCCAGATAACTTCTTTGAGATAAATTTGGAATGCCAGCCTCCGGTATAGTCCAGTGTGACAGGATTGTCAGCAACTTATTTCGCAGGAGCCTATGCTTTTGTCCTTCGTCCTTCTTCTTTTGGACGTTTTTGATACGTGGACAACTGTCAGGCGCTGATAATAGGAGTATTTTCACTTTTCATCGGACAGATCCGTATAGGCCATAGGATGCATCGATGTAAGTTGATGTAACCTGAACCTGCAGCAAACTTTGGAACAAGGCGTAAGTGCATTGCACCACCAACGGCGCGTAGATCCTGTTGTATATGCTCTTGTGAGTTGTGACAGCAGCTAGCATATCATTCTTGTGCCAACGGGAGATGCAAGGCGAACCGATGTAGGACGGGAGAAAAGACAGAGGAGCTCAGGGAGGCAGGGCCGATAAGCACACGCAAAAGTAACTTCCTAGCTAAGCGAACCTTACGATCCATGAGAGTTTTTGCCTTATTGCATTAGTGCGATACCAATCAAGTGAAGGAAGCAATATACAACTGTGACCGGTCATGTTTACAGTTTAGTGAGGAGTGTATAATTTTATCATTTTAAGGAAAACAGACATACGGTCTTTTTTTTTCTTGAGCAAGGTAAACCGCTTCACCAGCGCCAAGTAGAGTCGAACATAACCGCATAAATTACAGCACAAGCACATAAACAGTGTCCATGAATTTAAAAAATTCACAGATCAAAAAATGTTTGTGAATTCGGAAATATTCATGAATTTAAGACAGATGTTTTTTGGGTTTTTAAGAAGTATCCATAGATTTGAAAAAGCACCCGTGAGACCGTTCAAGAAATGGAAAAGACTATCCGGACCGGACCACTTAAAGAAACCACTTCGAAGGCTACATGGAAAATCCTATGCGCTGTACGTTTGCGCGCGCCGCGCACCCTATTTAAAGCCTATTTTGCTTTAAAAGTTGGGTTATGGGCCTGGTTTCTACTGTGGTTTCCGTTCTCAGTTTCTGCTTCGGGTTTTCTATGGTTTTCGGATGCGGTTTTCTTGTGGCTTTTTGTCCTGCTTTTCTTTGTTGCTTTTTAGTTTTGTTGAAAGTTGTTTGAAATTTTAAAATATTTAAATTTCGGAAATTGCTTTAGATTTTACAAATGATCATTTCTAAAAAGTTTAGATTCCGAAAAAATATCACATTTTAAAAAGTTTTGATCTAAAATTGTTTGAAATAAAAAATGTTCAAATTTTTAAAATCCAGAATAATAATATTCAAAATTATAATGATCAAACTGAAATTATTTAATAAATTATATAAATTTCGAAAAAGGAAAAATAACAAAGGAAAAGAAAGCGAAAAAAGAAAAAGAAAAAAATGTAAAGAAGGTGGCCCCTGATGGGCCGCGGCCTAATTAACGCGCTCTCTCGCCGGGTGACGCGGGCGGACCTTGCCGCTAATGCGCTGCATACAGGAGCCCCAGGCTACATGTATAAAATAGGATTCAGCTTGGTGTGCCAGTTCGAGCGTGGCCGCACACAAGCTCAGGCCCATACGTGGGCCAGCCTAATAAGATTTTTCTTTTTGGTCCTTTTGTTTCAGTTATTATTCTTTTTTATTCTATCTATCCATTTTTCCTATTTGTAATCTTTTCTATTTTTGTTGTTTCTTCTATCTTCTTATTCCATTCACATAAATATTTTCAGAATATACCGTTATTTCAAAATGTTTAGATTTCACCAATCTATTAATAATCATCAATAATAGTATAAAAAAGTCTAAAAATAATAAAAATTACAAATAGATCACTGGACCATCTAACGACGACTACATACACTTCATCATAAATATATGACCATATTATTTGATCTATATTAATATTTTGAAAATACACCAATACTATAATACATACATGCATGCATGACACGTTTTTGTAATTCGTACAAACAAGGTTGGAGACAATTTTTTTTGAATTTTCATTTCTCCAGAAAAGAAGCAAAACCTTAGTTGTTCCACATTCTAGTGTCCCTTTCTCTCATACCCATCCGTACTTTGTATCTCTTAGGACGGGTTTGGTAGAATGCATGTTTTTCTCGTCTCCTATGGGCTGTGCTAAGATGTCCACTGCCACAGTCATATAGGCAAACATAAAACATCTTTAACCGTTCGTTTCAAAGGCTGCATTGAAATATTTTGCACGAGAATAACAGCAAATGTGTGTTGTTTGGTTGTTTGTACTGGTCAGATTGCCACATGAACAGGCACACCTAAACACACTCGTTGTCACTAACTTGTTATTTGTTTGCGGGTTGTTGCAAATGTTGGTGTGGAACCTTCTACGGCTGCTTCAACGAAGGAGAGTGGCGAGCCACCTCTTGTGGCAACTCCGGCGACGACAACGATGGGTATAGCCGCTGTGGTTGAATCCCGTTTGCCTGTCACGTCTAGAAACTCGAGTTCAAATTCTACCTACACGACCTGCCCTTGAATAGGCCTTTTACCTCAACCACATCTCCAACCTCATCTTCAACGTCACATAGAAGAACTTGTTCAAGAGAGGAGGAGAAAACACCTCCATCTTCAACCTTGAGAAGCTACAGATGGATTTTCTGTACATCCATCAAAACGGGACCTTGCAACACAAGAGTTGTTGGAAACAAAATGATACTCCTCAAAAGAAACCCCGAACAGAACAGTTGATTCTGTGCGACAAACCTAAAGAAATACGTTAAAAAAGCTCCAACTTTGATCATAAATATGAGAAGATACGGATCACAAACCTCAATGTTGATGGTCTGAATAGAACGCTATTATCGATGGGCGCATCTTTTTTTATGTAGAGCTCGACTTTGATTTGAAGCTTTTGTGCTAATCACAAGTGGTCGGAATAAACATGTTAGAGAGGAGAGAGAAGAATGGACCTTCACCCTCGCGTGCAAGCTTGCGCTCGGTCTGGCGTGTCTCCATGAAAATGTCGATTCAAGCGTTCCTATCGGTCTGTTTCTGGCTTATTTTAATACCCTTGCTCATACAGGTCAGAAGAGCGTACCAGCAACCAATTAGGCTGATTTTGTACCCCATGGTCCTGTCGATGGAACTGCATGCTATCAAAGACAAATGACTAAAGAGAAATCCACAGACGATAAACGATTAACGAGAAGCCAACAAATACCGTGACGAAAATGCGCCGGAACAGATGTTCAATAACACATTGGTTTTTCTCTAGTGATTTCGTGTAATCTGTGGTGCCGCTATTTTTTTTAATAATGTTATTTTTTTATTAAATATCACGAATAATACACAATTTTGAAAAATTCTAAATCTAGCGCGGCCTCAGGGTTTCTTATCGGGAGTTTAACTCCCAACAAGTACCTTTCGAAAGTTTAACTTTGTAGAATTTGATAAAAAAATCGTATTATTAGAACAAATAGCTATAGTGCCACCCCAATATTTTGTGCTGGGCCCGAAATATGTCCGAATGGTTTTAGCAAGGGGATGTGTTGATATCTTTTTCGGCCCGGCCGCAACCTTTTGCACTATCCGTTTGGACTTCTGGGCCTTGGGGCTTGACTTCAATCTTTATTGTTATCCTTTCGCAGAGTGGACAGGATTGCTGGAGGTACCAAGTTGGGCCTGGGCTTCGCGGAGCATGGCGGCGTTCCACGTCTGTGCTGCCGTTTTGCTGGACATTTTCGAGTCACCTGTGGCGGCCGTCGGGAGGAGTGAGGGAGACTACAAGCTAGAGGTTTCTCGCTGTTATTTTTGTCGCCGGGTGGGTTAGTTTAGTCCAGCGGGCGTACATGCAGGCAAGCACCCAGAGAAGAAGTCCGCGGGCGGGCACGGGCACGGGCACGTGCACGTCTGTCCTCTCTTCCCGGAGAACGCGACCACGTGCGTGCGACTTCCCGCGATTGGTAGAGACTAGCCACGCCACCCGGCGAGCGCCGCCGTCGGAGCCACCATAATCTAATCTCTGCGAACTATTCAACGGTGGCATGTGGAGCATGCGAATTCACTGCCTTCTGATTCTCATCAAAAGAGAAAAAAAAAATTTCACTGACCTCTCCACATAGCGACCGAGTAGGAGTAGGGGCATTTAGAACAAAACATCTTCAGACTCTTCTCTGGTTAAATAGACATCGCCTCTCGCCCTCACTTTTCAACTTCTTCTTCTTCTTCTTCTTCTTCTTCTACTTGGACTTCAAATCCTTCCTCCTCACTGTCCTACTCGGTTGGCCACCACACCACCGTCTGTGCTTTAGAGCGTACTACCCTGCGAGCGAATCATACCGAATCTCGTCCCGTGAAAACCGATGCCCCATCTCCCCATACCATACTACTGGTCTGTCCTACGTTTTCCCAACCTCCGTTTCCTTCCCTCTGCCATCTTTTTCCCACCTCTTTTGCCTTTTGCCTCGCAAGCGACCAGCACTGATCCCATGTCCTCCTGTTTTTTTTCCCGATATCATGACCAGCACTCCCCGTGTCCTGCACCACCAGCCAGTCTCATCGATGAGCGCTGTGGTTCCTGCCCGCACGCCAGAATTCCAACGGACCTTTTTGACAATTCCGCAACGGCCTTGGATCCTTTCTGTTTTTGGCGGAGTCGCTCACCGGTTGGTGCGCCTCAAGTCCACAGCCCAGTTTTCCGTTTTCAAGCAATTCATTAACTAATAGCGGTGCGACTGCGAGACCAGGTAGCCATGGTTGTTGCGCAACGAGATTTTTGTCCTCGGTTGTTATTATATACTCGTACCTGCGACCGGGGAAAAAAGGCGGAACTCGTGAACATTCTCTTGTCAACCCCACCCGATCGAGTCTCACCAGTCACCACCATTCACCTAATAATAATCTAAAAAAAAACCACCATGCACCTTCGTCACACACACGCCGCTTTGGACCAAGTTTTCCTGCAAAGAAAACACTAGCTACTCTGGCTATTCCGGTTCCGCATCATTATTCGATCGGGCCTTTCTCAATGTGCATGATGATATCAGCCTAGCTGGGAAGAATAGTCGTCTTGATTCTTGAACCTCTTTTCATCCGTTCACCTTTCGTTGCGAATGCGGGAGGAGACAACGTGCGTCATATTCTGTCCTGGTTACAGGTTTTGCTTCCGATGGCGACTCCAGCTGAGGGAACCGGACCGACGGGACGCCATGATTTTGCTCCACGCATTATCACGAATGATCGACCGACCGACCGGCTCGATCTGCACGCAGCACTGGCAAATACTACTCCCTCCGTTTCGGTTTACAAGTCCTGCACGTAGTTCTATGTCGCCAAATTAAGCAACTTAGTATGATGTATATATTACAAAAAATATATCACCAGAAACTTTAGACTTTGTATTTTCCAATGATATAATTTTTATATTATATAATTCAAATTATATAGGTCAAATTGATAACCTAGATATACGCGTAGGCCTTGTAAACTGAAACGGAGGGAGTACTAGCAATGCTTCTCGCTTTGCATCTCTTCGTGCCGGTGGATGAACTGGGGGGTAATGTTTATCGCTTCATGGAGGAAAAAGTATGGAGCGAGATCTATAGCATGCGATGCGAGAGTGCAAGCCAAATCTTCTGTTACAATCGCGACAAGAAGATAACGAAGAACGAAAACGAAAAACACAGCAAGGAGACACAGATTTAACGTGGAAAACCTCTTCAACAAAGAGAGGAAAAAACCACGGGCGCCAGCCAGCGAAACTTCACTATATCGAGGAGTGTTTACAAACGCCGGGGATTTCACAGATACAACTCTTCCAACCGGCGGCTTACAAGGGGTTTATATATCGGTGGAAACCTAGGTCTTCGACGATCCGTACCGTACCGCGGGGGGCTGTCGCCCCCCGCACCCCCCCACAGGCGTCCCCGTTGGGCACGGTGTGGGCCAACTTCAGACTCGTTACACTCGGCCCAAGCCTCCCGGCGACGGGCCTCGCTCCACTCGTCAGAAGTTGGCCTATACTTTGTAGAATTTGGATCAACATATAACAAACTCCACCTTGAGACAAATTCCTCCTTGTAGCATCAACAGCAACCATCTCCCTGAACAAACAAAGCAAATACTTTCGGCGCCAATAGCCACTTGGGCTAATCAGTTAAACCAACTAAGTTCGAGCAAAGCTCAAACTTAGCAACAGGAACAGGTTTAGTCATCATATCAGCAGGATTATCATGAGTGCTGATCTTGCATACCTTTAATTTACCTTGAGCAACAATGTCTCTAACAAAATGGTACTTGACATCAATGTGCTTAGTTCTCTCATGAAACATCTGATCTTTTGTAAGGTATATGGCACTTTGACTGTCACAAAACAAAGTAATGCAAGAATCATCTCCACAAAGCTCAGCAAACAAACCTTTCAACCAAACAGATTCTTTGCAAGCTTCAGCAATAGCCATGTATTCAGCTTCAGTAGTAGATTGTGCAACAACAGCCTGCAATGTAGCCTTCCAGCTAACAGCACAACCTCCAACATTAAACACATAACCTGTGAGGGATCTTCTCTTATCCAAATCGGCAGCAAAATCTGAATCCACATAGCCAACGAGTCCCTCACCGGTCCTGCCAAACTTCAAACAAGCATTGGAAGTGCCAAGAAGGTACCTGAAAACCCACTGAACAGCCTTCCAATGTTCTTTACCAGGATTAGCCATGTATCTACTTATCAAACTCATAGCATATGATAAATCAGGACGAGAACAAACCATGGCATACATCAAAGAACCAACAGCACTAGAATATGGCACCTTTGACATGTACTCAAACTCTTCATCAGTAGTAGGACATTGAGAAACTGACAATTTAAAGTGAGGAGCAATAGGAGTACTAACTGAGTTGGCACCATCCATATTAAAACGATGAAGAACTTTCTTAATGTAACTTTGCTGACTAAGAAATAACAAACCAGATTTTCTATCTCGGGTAATCTCCATACCTAAGATCTTCTTAGCAGCACCAAGATCCTTCATCTCAAACTCACTACTTAGGTGTGCCTTCAAAGTAGTGATTTCTTTCATGCCCTTGGCAGCAATTAACATATCATCAACATATAGCAGCAAGTATATAGGTGACCCATCAACAAACTTGATATAAACACAACTATCATATTTAGACCTCTCAAAACCATGTGAGATCATAAATGAATCAAACCTTTTATACCACTGTCTTGGAGATTGCTTTAAGCCATAAAGAGACTTCTTTAATTTGCACACAAAATCCTCTTTACCAGGCACTATGAACCCTTCTGGTTGGTCCATGTATATTTCCTCATCAAGCTCTCCATGCAGAAAAGCAGTCTTGACATCTAACTGCTCAAGCTCAAGATCACGCATAGCCACAATACTAAAGAAAGTACGAATGGAACTATGCTTCACAACTGGAGAGAACACATCATTGTAATCAATACCTGGAATCTGGCTGAACCCTTTTGCTACTAACCTTGCCTTGTACCTTGAAGGCTCTTTGGGAGATAGACCTTCCTTTTTCTTGAAGATCCACTTGCAGCGGACCGCCTTCTTTTGTTTAGGCAAGCGCACAACATCCCATGTGCCATTTTTCTCAAGCGATTGCATCTCTTCTTGCATAGCAGAAACCCACTTCTCGCGGTCAACAGATGCAATGGCTTCATTATATGTAGCAGGTTCAGAATCGTTCTCCACCTGTTCAGCACAACTCAAAGCATAATGTACAAGATTACACTCTTCAATTAAACGACGAGGTGGAACTATGTTACGTCTCGGTCTATCAGCAGCAATAGATTCCTGTGGCTGCTGCAAAACAGTAGGTGAGTGTTGAACAACATCATCATCAATATTTTCCTCATGAGTATCATCAACAACAACATTATTATCAACAGTTTTCTGCAGGTGCTCCACCTGCACACGAACTCCCTCCTCTCCAATAGCAACAGGAGAGGGATCTGATGGCAAGCTGTCATGATACATAACGGATTCATTGAAAACAACGTTCCTACTCAACAAAATCCTTTTTGTTTCAGGGTTCCATAGTTTATATGCCTTAACTCCTGAACCATAACCAAGGAATATGCACTTGACAGCTCTAGGCTCTAACTTTCCATTATCAACATGAGCATAAGCAGTGCAACCAAAAACTCTCAACTGTGAATAATCAGCAGGTGAACCTGACCATACCTCAATAGGAGTTTTCTTCTCAAGTGGAATAGAAGGTGACCTGTTGATGAGGTAACACGCTGTGTTGGCTGCTTCAGCCCAGAAACGCCTATGCATACCTGCATTAGACAACATACAACGAGCCCTCGAGATGATGGTTCTGTTCATGCGTTCTGCCACGCCATTCTGCTGAGGAGTATATGGGATGGTGTGATGCCTGATCATGCCATCGTTACTGCAAAACTCCTCAAACTCATTAGAACAGAATTCCATACCATTGTCAGTACGTAGTACCTTTACCTTCTTCTCAGTCTGTTTTTCAACCATAACTTTCCACTTCTTAAAAGCATCAAAAACATCAGATTTATGCTTCAGAAAATAAGGCCACACCTTTCTTGAGTAATCATCAATAATAGTAAACATATAATTAGCACCACCAATAGAAGTCTTACGGGACGGACCCCATACATCAGCATGCACATAATCTAATATGCCTTTGGTGGTATGAACGGAAGCATTGAATTTAACTCTTTTATGCTTACCAAAGATGCAGTGCTCACAGAACTCAAACTTACTCAAGTTGCAACCATCAATCAGCTCTCTCTTGACCAACTCTGCCATGCCTTGTTCGCCCATATGCCCAAGACGCATATGCCATAGATGTGTTTTACCACAATCATCAGAATCATTAGAAGTAACAGCAGCAGCAATACCAGGCAAAGTGCTACCTCTAAGAACATATAATTTAGCAGAATTCATATCACCTATCATGTGAATAAGAGAACCTTTTGATACCTTCAGAACTCGATGCCCACCGGCATACTTGTATCCATCAACGTCCATGGTACTCAGGGAGATCAAATTTCTGGCCATGCTTGGTATGTGCTTCACCTCACTCAACGTGCGTGTCACGCCATCATGTGTCCTAATCTTAACAGATCCAACACCAACGATATGGCATGGGTTGTCATTCCCCACACGCACAAAATCTCCAGTCTGCACAGACTCATATGAACTGAACCAATCTTTGTTACAGCAAATATGAAACGAACATGCAGTATCAAGTATCCATTCATCATCACGAGAAGCACAAGCAGCAAAAACAGCTAAGCATTCACCATCAGAACTATCAGAAACAACAGCAGCCTTACCATTGCCTTGATCTTTATCTTTCGGTTGGTAAGTACCGTTCCTTTTCTCCTTATTCTGCAGCTTCCAGCAATCATCAATAACATGATTAGATTTCTTACAATACCTGCAGAACTTGTCCTTTCCCTTGGACTTCGAACGACCTCTGCCGTCTTTGCTCTTATCTCGGTTGCCATGGTTGTTAAATCTCTGCTCGGTCCTGCCACGAACCTGCAGAGCTTCAGCCTTGGAGGACGCCCCATCTGCCTGCACCATAGATTTCATCTTTTCCCTCTGTTTGAGGGCATCTTGCACTTCATCAAGGGTTATCTTCTCACGGCTCAACAACATTGTATCACGAAAGTGTGTATAAGAACTAGGCAGCGAGCATAAGAGTAATAGGGCTAGATCCTCATCATCATATTTTACTTCCATAGATTGCAAATCAGAAATAATCTCTCTAAAAAGAGATAAGTGATTCATTACCGATCCACCTTCCTGCAATCTATGCGAGAACAACTTCATCTTCACATGCATCTTACTGGTTAGATCCTTTGACATGCAGATCGTTTCCAGCTTTCCCCATAGGGCAGCAGCAGATTTCATCTCCAGTACTTCCTGCAAAATATTATTGGACAGATGAAGTTGAATCAAAGACAAAGCCTTACGGTCCTTCCGCTTCTCTTCAGCGGACCAGGTCTTAGCATCCTTTTCACCGAATCCATCCAGCGCTTCATCCAGATCAGAAGTTTGGGCGAGAATCGCCCGCATCTTCACCTGCCACAAGGAGAATCTTGTGGTGTAGTCCAGCTGTGGTAGATCGAACTTCAATGACGACATGTCGCAAACCCTAGATTAGAACCTGGGGCTCTGATACCACTTGTTACAATCGCGACAAGAAGATAACGAAGAACGAAAACGAAAAACACAGCAAGGAGACACAGATTTAACGTGGAAAACCTCTTCAACAAAGAGAGGAAAAAACCACGGGCGCCAGCCAGCGAAACTTCACTATATCGAGGAGTGTTTACAAACGCCGGGGATTTCACAGATACAACTCTTCCAACCGGCGGCTTACAAGGGGTTTATATATCGGTGGAAACCTAGGTCTTCGACGATCCGTACCGTACCGCGGGGGGCTGTCGCCCCCCGCACCCCCCCACAGGCGTCCCCGTTGGGCACGGTGTGGGCCAACTTCAGACTCGTTACACTCGGCCCAAGCCTCCCGGCGACGGGCCTCGCTCCACTCGTCAGAAGTTGGCCTATACTTTGTAGAATTTGGATCAACATATAACATCTTCTGCTCCTATCTTCTTGACCCAAGGTCACCTCGGTCTGTTATCCTCGCTTGAGACGTGCGCGAGGACTGAACGTCTTTTTTGGCAAATACACCATCCTACTACTCCTTGCGACGGAGACCCAAAGCAAAGGTGGTGTACAGTTCCGTCTGCCGGGCGATGCTAGCTGCTTTCTTTCTGCGTCTCGTCGTTGAAATCTCCCATGAGGTTTTGTCAATGGCATCGGAAAATCGCCGCACCCGCGCTGCTGAACTTTGGGCTCACACTTTTAATTGTCCTCGCCGACGAGGGGTATGGTTGATATGGACGCATCGGCAGGCGCAAGGATACGCTCCATTATTCAAGTCGACATGGACATCTTGGACACCACGGTCACGACCAGGGGTTAGTCAGTCAGTTATATGATGCGAGTACGTGGTAGCAGTGCTCCCTATCCCTTTGCTACCGCACACGTCCGTTGATTTTTCAAGTCCGTTACCGTAATCGAGATGGCCACGGCACTACGGCAGTGTGAATCGATCCATCAGAAATTCACTACGCTGACTGCCACGTTTGGTTCAACTGCTGTTTGAGTCAGATGTGACTCCCTAACGATTTGATCTGGGATAAAATATTGATATTTTAGTTTATTATGCTTCTATGTGCGGATGTTTAATGTAATGTTTTTCCTGGGAGACGTATCGTTTTCATAGAAGGAGGACCAAGAGGCCAAGCTTTACAACGCACCGTGGCACAGACGCCAAGGGTGCAAATCTACGCCATCCCAAAGACGGCACACACACATCCTAAACAACTATTCGCGGCATCTCCACCTATCTACCTGTCCTAGACAGTCGCGGAAAAGACGTGCAGTCCTCCAGAGGTCTGCCTCCCCGGTGATCTTGCGAATGACCTCTCCAGGGGAAGGAGTGGCCCCTTCAAAAACCACGTCATTCCGGTGGCGCCATAGCGTCCAACAAACCAAAGCAATCCTTGTCCAGAGGTCGCGCTCGCGGCCCTCGCCGCCCCGTTTATCTTGGAGCCAAGCAACAAACTTGGAGTCATGTTCCGGCATCCAGTGTCTCTTGTTCCACCAGCCCAGGCAGACTGCCCAAACCTTGCGGGCCAGGACACAACCCATGAAAAGATGATCTATGGTCTCTCCACACTGGTCACAGAGGGGCAGGCCGCCGGATGTTGAAGGCCACGTCGGCTGAGCCGATCAGTTGTCCAGCATCTGTTCCTTACGGCTAACCAAAGGGTCACCTTGCAGCTAGCAGGGGCTCGGGATCGCCAGATCTGAAGGGCCCCTGCCATAGAAGTCCGCCCGGCAAAAAGGGCCTGATAGCAGGATCGGGCCGTGTAGCAATTGCTTGGGTCCCAGTTCCACTTGAGGATGTCCTCGTACCCTCTGTCGGGGTGATTGCTTTGATACGGTCCGCCACCTCGAGGAGCTCCCTGATGGTTGTTGCGCTAAGATCCAGAGTGACATCATGCAGCCAGCCTCCTGCAAGGCCTTCGCGAACACGACGCGTGGAGATTGCACTTGGTGAGACCGCAACGAAGAGGTTTGGTGCCACATCACAGAGCCGCCCGCATGGGAGCCACTTATCCGTCCAGAAGAAAGTAGTCGCGCCATCCCCAATTACCGAGGTAGTCGCTTCAAAGAGACGTCTCGAGGGCTTCGGGACCCGGATGTCGAGGCCATGCCATGGTCTATCCACCTCCACGCGCTTTAACCACAGCCATCTGTAATGTAATGTCGGGACCCGGATGTCGATACCCGGATGGTAGCGGGTACTGCGGCGGCCATGCATGGTAGCGGGTACACCATTACTAACCGCATTATTATTTTCTTGCCGTGGATGCCAATTTAGCGACTTAAGTGGGATTGGGCTAGGAGTGGCCAGACTGTCGGTTCCTACTTACATGGCTATAAAGTATGTCCTCGGTAACCGAGAGGAGGGCAAGACCGCAAGTGAAGCGGCATATGTGTGCCGGTGTGAGCCTTGTAAGTTGGTGAAACATGGAGAGCAGCACGGGAACTTAGTGGATGCTAGAGCAATTATGAGGTGATATGGTTCAGACATTATTTGGCCAACTAAGGGGTTAACTTTCAGCAAATCAAGTATTTTGTTAGCACATAGATACTATTGGATGGATATGATAGGTTTTGCCAAACATGAACTCTTACTCTTACAAGTATGAGTAGAGACTGTTTTATATTTTTCCCCTCTCTAATTAGAACCAACTGTCTTCAGATACAAGACCCAACAATGAACTTGTGACACCCCACTCGATTACGAAGGCATGTGCGTCATGCACGGGAACTTAGTGGAGGCCGACATACGACACCGAATCTTCGGATGATGACGACAGGCCGCGAAATAGGAACACATTACTCTTTGTTCGTTGATAATCAGGATTACAAGTGGATCCCCTGCATCCTACCCTCATGCCTTGGTGGCCTATTTATAGGGTAGAGGAGATACATGGTATGAACATTACACTTTTGTCCTCATAAAGGATTTATGTTGGGATATCTGAGTTATCTTTCCTTCACATGGGCTATTTGCGTGGATACACCATTGGCCTCGTGAAGAATATTCCTAGGAATCTCCTCTATATCAGTAGGGAGTCTTGGTGATGCATCATACATGATGTTTGAAAGGGTGTTGTCGAAGAACTCGAAAACATGTCGTGAAGGTATCCAACAATGCTTTGCCATGATATTTCTAGAGGATACGTCATGGCTTACGTAGAAAAGAGTATCATACAAGTATATCTAACAGGTTGTGTGCAAAGCATCAAACCGAAAGGGGGAGAGCTACCCCTAACAAAAGTTATGTACCCTTGAACTATATTGTAACTTCCTTTTTTTATTCTTTCCAATTTAATTTGACAATAAATACCAACTCAATGCTTGAGAAGCCAGTTACTGTAATCGAGTAGGCCACGACAGCGTGAATCGATCAATCATAAATTCACTATGTTGACTGGCACGTTTGATTCAACTGTTGTCGAGTCAGATGACTCTGTACGGCTTTGATCTAGAATAAAACATTACTATTTTAGTTTATTCTGTTTTTATGTGCGGGTGTTTAATGTAAATATATACTACTTGCAATTTTCACACACAATGCAATACTAGGGCGTCCATGGTAGCATGCACACCGTGACTGGCCGCATTATTATTTTTCTGTCGTGGGTGCCCATTTAGCTACTGGGATCCCCTCCATCCTACCCTCACGCCTTGGTGGCGTGTTTATAGGGTAGAGGAGAGATATGGTATGAACATTATACTTTTGTCCTCGTAGGGCATTTATGTTGGGATATCTGAGTTATCTTTTCTTCACATGGGGTATCTACGTGGATACACCATAGGTCTCGCGAGGAATATTCCTAGGAATCTTCTGTATGTCAGTAGTGATCAGTCTTGGTGATACATCATAGATGAAGTTTCAAAGGGTGTTGTCGAGGAACTCGAAAACATGTCGTGAAGGTATCCAACAATGCTTTGCCGCGATATTTCTAGAGGATACATAATGGCTTACGTAGAGAAGAGTATCGTACAAGTATATCTATCAGGTTGTGTGCAAAGCATCAAACCGAGATGGGGAGAGCTACCCCTATAGGAAGTTATATACCCTTAAACTATATTGTAACTCCCTTTTTTATTCTTTCCTATTTAATTTGACAATACATACCGACTCAATGCATATGTTCATAAAGAAACTAATTAATGTTGTTATAATCTGGAACACCAGACTAAAGGTACAAATATGTTATTTTCTTTTGGTTAATATGAGGAAAAGAAACTGTTATTTCTTTAAAGGTACCCGATAATATTTTGACCACTAAATGTTAAATAAATTTATTAAAAGCACAAATAATCAAAATATGATCTTGTAAAATGTAATAAAATTTGAATCTCAATAATACAAGTGTGAAATGGTTGATATGAATACTAAAGTTACTTAACTTTAAACCAAAAGTGCAGCAATTCTAAACTTCAATAAATTCTATAAATTAATACTACCAAGTTGCTAGTAGTACTACTTCATCCATCCGTAAATAAACACTGTAGATGGTGTTTACTCATATTTGTCCATGAATTCTAGTTAACTTAACTATGTACTCTCTCTATTTCATAATTCTTATTGTGATTATAGTTCAAATTTAAACTAAAACCACAACAACAATTACGGAAGGGAGAGAGTATCTAACCTTGCACAAAGGAAGGTCATGCCATCCGGTCTGGCCAGCCGAAAGATTGACCTTGCAACACAATGCCGATCTACAAGTATTTGAGGGCGGCTACTAGCTAGTACGTTCATTATGACCAGCATACACTCAATCGTTTGATCGTGTCACCGCTGTGTCTGAGACTAAGAGACTCAATCACACGAGTCACATGAGCCTGCCTACCAAGGCTTCACGGTGTCTCAAATGTCCTATCCATCTAAGAGAATGTATTTTTTCGAAATAGGGAAAAACCCCGACTCAGCATCAAATGATGCACATAGCCTTTTTATTATAAATTTTTGTAGTTCAAAGTATTACACTCATGGATCAGCCAAGGTTAAGACAAATATCAACCATCTAAAAATGAGAAGCAACAAATATCTAGCCATTTTAAATTCTACTAATGTGCCGCCACCTAGAAGCCTCGAAGTAGAAATCCCGAGCAACCGTCAGGAGCTGGTTGCATCCTATGGCCATGCTTTCCCGCTGATCTATTGGAAGGACATAAGACCATAGGTTGATCCAGTGCGCCGTCATACGGATAACCTGCAAGAAGTTTATACCAGATTTTTTGTTAAAGATAACATCATTTGCAACATTTCCAAATTGCCCAACATAAAGCGGAAACACCAATACATACACTCGCCTTATTTCGTTTATCCATCCTGTTTAGCCAATTCCTAAATATATTGGTTATATTGGTGTGTGTGTGTGGGGGGGGGGGGTGATATTGTAAGGGAAGATAATCATTCACCAAATAATACAAGCAAAAGGACATGAAAGAAACAAGTGTTTGACTGTCTCCATGGAGTCACAAAAACAACATTTTTGAAAACCTGTCCAATTGCGCTTTGCTAAATTGTCTTTTGTGTGTAAAACCTTGTTACCGAGGAACCACATAAATACTTTAACTTTAAGTGAGATTTTTAGCTTCCACGTGTATTTTCTCAAATACCTTGTATGATCATTCATTAGATATAAATACATAGATTTGACTGAAAATAAACCTGTGGATGATATTTTTCAAACAAAACTATCAGGCTCTTCACTAAATTGTACTCTTATTAATCTCTGGCACAAATGCAGTCATTCATTCCATTTATTACCAGTCAAGGTCCTTCTAAAACCAATATTTAGAGGCGTTTGGCCTAGAACATATGCCACAAGGATATTTTCTTCTGACAATGTTATATAATGAAGAGTACCTGAAAGGATACGGATGTCGCCTAGAGGGGGGGGGTGAATAGGCGATTAAAACTTTTCCTAGAGAGGCTTAACAAAGGCGGAATAAAACTAGTGTTTACTTTGTTAAGCACAACCTAGAACAACTAAGGTTCACCTATGTGCACCAACAACTTATGCTAAGCAATACAAGCAACAAAGTGATAGCAAGATATATAGTACTTCAAGCACGAAGGCTATCATAATGTAGAGTGCATAAGTAAAGAGCTCGGGTATAGAGATAACCGAGGCACGCGGGGACACTGATATTTTACCGAGTTCCTCCCAACATGGAGTACGTCTCGTTTGGAGAGGGGGTGGTATCAAACCACCAACGCCACAAAAGGCCTCCCTTATTCTCCGGTGAATCTCACCCCAACGGGATCGATCCACGCTTCCACTATCGGTGCACTTGTCGGTGGCAACCGGAACCTCTCACAAGGTTGGGGCACAACTCCACAACTTAATTGGAGGCTCCCAACAAATGCCACCAAGGCCACAATGCCACCAAGGCCACAAACCGTCTAGGGTTTCAAGAACCCAAGAGGGACAAGCTCCAATGAGTAACTCAAATCAAATCCTCCAAAGAGAACTCAAACCGATGCACCAAATGCAAATGGCAAGAACACCACAAAGGTGCTCAAATATCTCTCTCCCAAATTCCACCAAAGCTACAAAAGCTTATGGGGGAATAAGAGAGGAAGAACAATGGAGGAAATCCACAAAAGACTCCAAGATCTAGATCCCAATATGTTCCCCTCACTTAGAGGAGAGATTGATTGGTGGGATTGTAGATCTAGATCTCCTCTTTCAAATCCCTCAAGAATATGCAAGAATCATTGGAGGGATTGAGAGAAAGCAAGCTCAAGAAGGTCAACAATGGAGGGGAAAACTTGCAAGAATAGTTGAGGAACCATTGGGGAAGAAGGCCCCTTATATAGGTCCCTCCAAAATCCAACCGTTGCAGCCCAAAAACGCGATTTCCGGTACTACCGGACTTTTTCCCGGTACTACCGGACTTTCCCGGCACTACCGGACATTTCCTGGGGTTCCTGGGACTCCAAACGCATTTTCTCTCTGCGCTCCCCGGTACCAAAAAGCGGTACTACCGGATCCTGGTCCGGTACTACCGGTCATCACAGAACGAAAACAGCCATAACTTTTGCATCCGGACTCCGATTTCGATGATCTTGGGCTTGTTTCGAAGAGGACAACGACCTCTATAAGATCATGCAAAGAAACATCATAGTCCAGCAAGGGAGAATAGATCCAAATGACTAAGTAAAAAACCTTCTACCACGCTAGGTACTAAAATGCGGTACTACCGCTTTTTGGTACCTAGCCCGGCAGTGGATTTTGGCAACTTTCCAAAACCTTCTGCCTTGCTAGGTACTAAAATGCGGTACTACCGCATTTTGGTACCTAGGAGGGCAGTGGCATTTTGCAACTTGCCAAAACCTACTGCCGCGCCAGGTACTAAAATGCGGTACTACCGCATTTTGGTACCTAGGAAAATTCAAACCTCTATAACTTTTGATTGGTAACTCCGATCGACCCGATTCCAATTGCGTTGGAAAAAGGACGACATGGGCTACCCTATGAAAGGTGAAAATATTGGTTATCACCAAGTGAGAATGTATCATGTATAATAATGTGAGATACCTCACTTGGTGAGAAACCGAAAAGCTGTCAAGATCAAAATCGCAACAAGATACAAACGGAAGATCCGATTTTGATGAACAAGAGCTTTTTATGGATATTACCACAAGCTCTATATCCTCACATGGATAAGAACAAATAACAACCAAATATGATGATGCAAATATGCAAAGGTTTGAGCTCTCTCCGAACGATGTGACCGAATTACTCATACGAGAGCCCCTCTTGATAGTACGGTTATCTATCCTAAACCCGGTCTCCTACACACAACAAGAGACCGGCAAAAGAGAAAACCTATCAAGATTATACCTTTGCCTTGAGCATTCCACTTGAGATCGATGTAGACGGTCTTGCCCTTCTCAAGATGGAACGCTCTCCTTAATTCCTCATCATCGACCTCGCATATTGAGCTTGCCCAACAAATCTTCTTTGCATTTCATTGACCTTGAAGCCAACACATGCTCCAAGCGATGCCAATGGACAAATCCTACAAATATAACTTAATACACACATTAGTCCATAAAGATTGTCATTAATTACCAAAACCACACATGGGGGCCCAACATGTTCTTTCAATCTCCCCCATTTTGGTAATTGATGACAATCCCTTTAAGAGGGTTTATATAAGGAATTTTAATGAATAAAATGGTAATACCAATATCAAATACTACAAAAGTATGTGATATTGGTACCACCACCATATATAGAGCAAACTCCCCCACAATCTATGCATGTGTGATGAACTTGAATTCCATTGCATATATTGCCAATCATTATCATTGGTTGAGTTTCCTCTATATATATATACCACATGCTAAGCAACAACAAAGATGCAAGAGCATGAGAAGCAAATGCACAAGAACAAACTCAATGCATAAACCAACTTCCCTTAAACCCTCTAAAACTTCTCCCCCATTGGCATCGATTGCCGAAATGGATGACAAGTTCTAGAAGGCAAATATAGTAATAATTCCTCCAAAGGTGTGCCTTCGCACATATCCAATGATGAATACTTGGGAGGGAGTAGAACTATATCGAGGATCCGAAGATTGCCAAAATAAAGTCAAATGATGCAAGCAATTTACAAGATCCGACAAACCAAATGAAAACAATGAATGAGTCCAAATGGAAGCAACAAGATGTTATATGAGCAAAAGAGTGCTTCAAATAACAAATAGAGAAGCTCCCCAAGATTTGGGCACAATTGTAAAATAAATGCATTGGAATACGTAATGCACAAATATGGAATCCTTGCTCCCCCATAAGCATTTAAAGCACAACAAATGAGAAAGAAGAAAAATGAGCATTATTAAATGAATTAGATGAGCTCCCCAAAGATAATGCACCAATTATGATAATTGCATTTGGGATCAAGGTGCATAATAATGGAATCCTTGCTCCCCCATAAGCATTTAAAACACAACAAATGTGAAAGAATGCAAATGAGTATTATTAAATGAAGTAGATGAGCTCCCCAAAGAGCATGCACCAATTATGATAATTGCATTTGGGAACGAGGTGCATAGTCATGGACTCCTCACTCATCCAAATTCATTTAACAATACAAGACATGAAATAACAAATATGAGTGTCCGAATATGCAAACAAGAGGAACAAACACTCATAGGAAAATAAATTTGGAAGCCACCGAAGAATCAAAAGGAATAGAAAGGTGGTCTCCAAGGATTAAAAAATCAACTAAAATTATCTTCTCATATGTGTATATGTCTCTAAGTGGAAAATATCACAAAGACATATTCCAAAGAAGAAATATGCACACATAAAGAAGATTATACAAGAAAGCACATGAAAGGCAAAAATGAAGTCATAACATATATCAATAAGATTTTTGCTTCAAGGCATGGCCAAAGGCTCACATATATCTTATTGTACATTAATGAGCTTCAAACACCGACACACTACATATATTACAACTATCACCAAGGGAAAAGGAGAAAGTTGAAATATATGGAGAAAGGCAACAAGTATCATAAGATAAAATAGACTAGCAAAAATCTCACTATTGCATATGAGAGAAGTTGAGGAGATGATAGGCAATAAAATTGCTAGATTGACATATTTGGGATTGGAGGATCATATGCATGATTTTGTATAGTCCCAACTATATGTACTCATCTCAACTTATACACATTTACAATAGAGAGTTCTATTAAAACCATGGCTAGAACTACAACAATTACAAATACATTTATTCATGCTAGAAGGCAACCGACAAACGGCTGGAATCGAGATATGTGAGCATGAGAAAGAGATACTTGTTACCGAGATATAATTGGTAGGATGTAGAGAATATGAATTCGTTGATCATCCTATAGCTTGCCTCAAATTTTCTTCTAAGCATCACTTCTTCAAAATTGAGAGACAAGCGTCCAATATATCTCCAATGTACCTAAAACACATTTAAGTACAAAATGGTCCCCAAACTTATTGGGTCCAAAGTAGTTAGAGAAACTACAATACATAGGAGAGACTCCACATAAATATGTGCATATTAATATGAAATTGAATTTCATGCACAACTTAGCCGATGGGATTTGGTGGAGTTTCCCCTATATATTGGATCAAAGAAAGCAAGCATGCCATAATATAAACATATAGTAAATATGCATGCATAAAGCTTTCAAGAACCAAAAGGGAGATACAATTTGAACAAAAACACCAAGTAAATCAAGATTGCACACAAAAGAGTGTGACAAGACAAGCGGTGTCCAAATTGTATCAAAGAACCAATTCAACACATGAAAGAACACAAGTTCAACAAATGAACTAGGCAAGATCCAAAGAGCAAAAGATAGATAAAAATACAAATGCTCAAGGATTTATCTCATTCTAAAATGGTCAAAGTGTGAAACAAGGAATGAGACAAAACTAACTCCCAAAAAGAGCAAGGTTCCAACAACAAACCAAACTCCCCAAACTTCTCATGATGGCACAAAATACCAAAACGAAAAGATTGAGGTTCCAAGCACATAAAACTCGATATGGATCAAAACAAAGAAGCATAAATATGAGTGTTCTAAATAATATAGGATAGCTCCCCCATGGATATTGCATTATGTAGGATTTTCCGTTTGAATGCAAAATGCACACAAATGGGATCATCACTACTACCTACATTAAATAAAACACAAGAGGATACCAATAAAATAAGAAGATCCAAAAAGTAGCAAGGAATACTTGGGAGCACACAAAACATTTACTTGGCCAAATATAGGACAATATTAAGCAAAGGCCAAAGTGAATATGATCAACAAATTCTACCATAAATTACTCATTGTCCAAGGACAAGAAATATTGGGAATAATTTTCCCAAGGTAGCTTGCATAGATATCCAAGATCATAGTCACAACAATAAGCATATAACTAAATATAAGAATTGAGCATGATACTTCAAGCAAGATTCTTGGTAGCTTCCAATAGTCACACAATCACTAGTGATTAGAGTAACTTGAAGCCAATGGTTTCCAAGCGAATATATATATCTAAATATGAGGAAACACATACCAAGAATCATTCTCACATACAAGATCCAAAATAAGATCAATAAAGGCATTCAAGCAAATTGGAACTTGTATGAGCAAATGTGTCACATAGGTGCTAGATAATTATCAATGTCAATTCTAAGTGACACAACCTCGAATATTCACATTTTCTAGGATTGTAATATGCACTAAGCATAAGACTCCCCCATAATGTGATACTACCATAAAATCAACATGAGGCAAAAATATACAAATAGAGATAATTAATGGACATTATAAAACTTAAATTTCTCATGAGACATACCACATAGAGACTAGACAATAATCCAATATAAAAACTAGGTGGTATTCCTCATGTACACATATTTTAGGATTGTGGAATGCCCAAGCATAACACTCCCCCAAAATGGGATAATCCATTAATCTCTCAAAAGAGCCAAATAAGATACCAAATATAACCAAGTAAGGCTCAAACACAAGAAACACACATACATGGTGTGCCACCTAATCATACACAAATATGCTTGATACCTCAAGATAATTAAGTGGAAAGCACAACATGTACAAAAGCATGGAAGATACAAAACCAACACGTGCACAAGGGGGCGAGTAACTTTCAATGTAAAGAGTTTAGCATATGTTACCGCAAGGAGGAACATTGGAAATATAATATAATCATGATAATCCAAATGGCTTGGCTTGACAATAATAATTGATGAAGATCCCTCAATTCTTCATAATGTAGCCAAGACTCCAATGCCCTCCCACAATACCTATTGATCAAGTTTTGGCTTGTTGGTCCCCAACCAAGTTGGGTCCTAAGAGGTTAGTCACAATAAGCTTGGCAACCCAAATGGTTCTTTTCTTGAACCCACATTGAGCACCAACAAATTTGGCAAACACATTGCCAACCTCATCCTTACAAAGAGAATAGGCATCATCAATCAAGATAGGATGGGATGAGGAGATACCAATAGTGCATGAGGAAGAAATGTGCCCCTTCTTGCGGCATATGTAGCAAGTTCTACTCTTGCCATCTTTCTTTTTGGATGAAGAAACAACTTGAGGAAGAGCTTGAGTCTTCTTGGGAGGAGGTCCATCTCTAACAATATGTGGAGCTTGAGGCCGCTTCCCTTGTTGCTTCTTGCCAAGGGACTTCTTCTTTAATGGGCAATGTTTGACATGATGACCTTCTTCCTTGCACTTGAAGCAAACAATGTTGGCCGGATTCTTGACTTGATCTTGGCCATTCTTCTTGTAGTCCTCGTGCTTCAACTTGATAGTGGACTTGTTCTTGACATTGGAGTTGAATCCAAGCCCACTCTTGTCATTGGGGGATTTTTGCACACTCAAGATTTTGTTGAGTGCGGCCTTCCCTTGTTGACCCTTTTTCAAGTCATTCTTCAAAGAAGTGACTTGAGCCTTGAGCTCTTTGATTTCCTCTACATGGTTATTTTCAACACAAGTACTAGAGGAAGTAGATGCTACATTGTTAGAGCAACAAGGCATGGAGTGTAATTCATCATGAGATATAGCATGGTTGTGAGAGGATGAATTACAAGGACTAGCACATGACAATATAACATTTGGAGTAGATGTAGTGCTAATGTCCACATGAGGCCCACTAGATGTTACCTTTGACATGATGGCCTCATGAGCTAACTTTAGCCTACCATGGGAGACTAGAAGATCCTCATGCGAGCTTGAGAGCTTAACATGAATTTCTTCTAATTTCCCATAGTTTCTAATTAGCAACGCAAGTTGAGCCTTTAGCTCAACATTCTCCTCCAAAATAGATGCTTCACAAGAGATAGAGTTAGTAGCACAAGCATCATCATTATTAGTGAGAGGTGAGGGCAACTTGACAAGCTCTTTTGAATATGAAGCTTTAAGTTGCTCATGTGACTCGGTGAGTTTGATGAGATCCCTCTTAACGACCCGAGAGCCATTTTCGAGGTGCTTAAAATCCTCCACAAGTTTAGCATAAGCAACTTCAAGTTCATCATTTTTAATCTTGAAGGAGTTAGCCACCGCAAGTTCTCTATCATGGTATTCCTTTACTCTAGATAATTCTAGAGCAAAAGTCTCCTCAAGAGATTCTTTGGTGGTTTGTTCTTCTTCAAGGGAGTCCTTTACTTGAGAAAGTTCATTAGAATATTCACGCTCAAGTGCAAACTTTTCATCAATTATGTTTTCTTGCTCCTCAATAAGATCATTGCCTTCTATAGCATAATTCAAGATTTCAAGAAGGTTGGAGGAAGCAAGTTTATTTTTGTAGAGAGCACTATAGACAACCTCTCCCATTTTCTTAATAGAGGTAATATCATACTTACCTCTATAATCATCATTATCATTCTCAACCTCATCATCATCATCATGAGATACAATGGGATCCAAAGAGGTTACCTTTGTTCCCTTAGCCATAAGGCACATGTGATAACCGGAAGAAGGTGATGATGAGATTGCACTTGTAGCTCTCTTCAAGACCTTGTCTTGGCCCATAGAATCTTCATTTTCCTCTACATGGTTAGCAACACAAGCACTAGAGGAAATAGAAGCATTTTTATCATGGCAACAAGAAAACATGAGCATATCATCATGAGATTTATTTAAGTCATTTCTACATGATATGCAAGGACTATTAACACAAGTATGTGAGGAATTTTGAGTGCTAGAAGTGTTAAGGTCCAAAGATAGATCATTGCAACTAGATAGATATGAGGGATTACAAATAGTGAACACACTATCCATATTGCAATTTCTATCACCACTCACCATATCATTACCTTGTGAAAAGTCACATGTTGGTGAAGTGGTAGAGGATGAGAACTCATCTCGACCGGAAGTGGAAGCAACACAATCATCCTCAATAATGTTGGACTTGCTATATTTATCTTGAAGCTTGGTCCATATCTCACAAGCGCTTGAATAAGGCATGATAGACGAAAGAACTATATTGCTCACAACATGCAAAAGAATTTTAGTAGCTAGAGCATCTATATGAGAGTTCAACTTCTCCTCTAAAGATTCGTTTTGGGTATCCATAGGAGAAGAGAAACCTACATATAGATAGCCCTCGATAATTGGGTGAATTTCCCGAAATAAATTAAGCATGTGAATTTTCCAAACATCATAATTTGTGCCATCGAATGTGAGCGTGTCCTTGTGCACTAATCCCCTAGCCGACATCTTTACTCTCAAGGCGGTGAAGCCTAAAATGAGAGACCGGGCTCTGATACCAATTGAAAGGATACGGATGTCGCCTAGAGGGGGGGTGAATAGGCGATTAAAACTTTTCCTAGAGAGGCTTAACAAAGGTGGAATAAAACTAGTGTTTACTTTGTTAAGCACAACCTAGAACAACTAAGGTTCACCTATGTGCACCAACAACTTATGCTAAGCAATACAAGCAACAAAGTGATAGCAAGATATATAGTACTTCAAGCACGAAGGCTATCACAATGTAGAGTGCATAAGTAAAGAGCTCGGGTATAGCCATAACCGAGGCACGCGGGGACACCGATATTTTACCGAGTTCCTCCCAACATGGAGTACGTCTCGTTTGGAGAGGGGGTGGTATCAAACCACCAACGCCACAAAAGGCCTCCCTTACTCCGGTGAATCTCACCCCAACGGGATCGATCCATGCTTCCACTATCGGTGCACTTGTCGGTGGCAACCGGAACCTCTCACAAGGTTGGGGCACAACTTCACAACTTAATTGGAGGCTCCCAACAAATGCCACCAAGGCCACAAACCGTCTAGGGTTCCAAGAACCCAAGAGGGACAAGCTCCAATGAGTAACTCAAATCAAATCCTCCAAAGAGAACTCAAACCGATGCACCAAATGCAAATGGCAAGAACACCACAAAGGTGCTCAAATATCTCTCTCCCAAATTCCACCAAATCTACAAAAGCTTATGGGGGAATAAGAGAGGAAGAACAATGGAGGAAATCCACAAAAGACTCCAAGATCTAGATCCCAATATGTTCCCCTCACTTAGAGGAGAGATTGATTGGTGGGATTGTAGATCTAGATCTCCTCTTTCAAATCCCTCAAGAATATGCAAGAATCATTGGAGGGATTGAGAGAAAGCAAGCTCAAGAAGGTCAACAATGGAGGGGAAAACTTGCAAGAACAGTTGAGGAACCATTGGGGAAGAAGGCCCCTTATATAGGTCCCTCCAAAATCCAACCGTTGCAGCCCAAAAACGCGATTTCCGGTACTACCGGACTTTTTCCCGGTACTACCGGACTTTCCCGGCACTACCGGACATTTCCTGGGGTTCCTGGGACTCCAAACGCATTTTCTCTCTGCGCTCCCCGGTACCAAAAAGCGGTACTACCGGACCCCGGTACTACCGGATCCTGGTCCGGTACTACCGGTCATCACAGAACGAAAACAACCATAACTTTTGCATCCGGACTCCGATTTCGATGATCTTGGGCTCGTTTCGAAGAGGACAACGACCTCTATAAGATCATGCAAAGAAACATCATAGTCCAGCAAGGGAGAATAGGTCCAAATGACTAAGTAAAAAACCTTCTATCACGCTAGGTACTAAAATGCGGTACTACCGCTTTTTGGTACCTAGCCCGGCAGTGGATTTTGGCAACTTTCCAAAACCTTCTGCCTTCCTAGGTACTAAAATGCGGTACTACCGCATTTTGGTACCTAGGAGGGCAGTGGCATTTTGCAACTTGCCAAAACCTACTGCCGCGCCAGGTACTAAAATGCGGTACTACCGCATTTTGGTACCTAGGAAAATTCAAACCTCTATAACTTTTGATTGGTAACTCCGATCGACCCGATTCCAATTGCGTTGGAAAAAGGACGACATGGGCTACCCTATGAAAGGTGAAAATATTGGTTATCACCAAGTGAGAATGTATCATGTATAATAATGTGAGATACCTCACTTGGTGAGAAACCGAAAAGCTGCCAAGATCAAAATCGCAACAAGATACAAACGGAAGATCCGATTTTGATGAACAAGAGCTTTTTATGGATATTACCACAAGCTCTATATCCTCACATGGATAAGAACAAATAACAACCAAATATGATGATGCAAATATGCAAAGGTTTGAGCTCTCTCCGAACGATGTGACCGAATTACTCATACGAGAGCCCCTCTTGATAGTACGGTTATCTATCCTAAACCCGGTCTCCTACACACAATAAGAGACCGGCAAAAGATAAAACCTATCAAGATTATACCTTTGCCTTGAGCATTCCACTTGAGATCGATGTAGACGGTCTTGCCCTTCTCAAGATGGAAAGCTCTCCTTAATTCCTCATCATCGACCTCGCATATTGAGCTTGCCCAACAAATCTTCTTTGCATTTCATTGACCTTGAAGCCAACACATGCTCCAAGCGATGCCAATGGACAAATCCTACAAATATAACTTAATACACACATTAGTCCATAAAGATTGTCATTAATTACCAAAACCACACATGGGGGCCCAACATATTCTTTCAGACCACTCCGCTAAATTCGTATCACCTAACCACACATCTTCCCAAAAGCGAACCGTTGATCCATCTCCAATTTTGAAAAAAACTCTTTCAAAGAAGTCTTTTTAACCCTCATAAGGCCCTTCCAAAATGGTGAGTGAGTCGGTTTCTCCTCCACTTGGGCCAACGTCTTATGATGTAAGTACTTACGGCTTGTTTAATTCGAAGGATTTGTAAGACATAGTAATAGGAACAATGTAGGAATAGAATGGTATGATACTTAGAATCCTATAGGAATGAAAAATACAGGAATCGGTAAGATAAGCTGTTTGATTGCACCGTAGGAAAAACGCAGGAAATTTTATAGGGTTTAGGTATATGTCATAGTTGTCATAGACACAAAGGATTTTTTCCAAGATATATCACCTCTTGTTAAAAATCCTATAGGATTGTAGTGTAGGAAAGCCATGCATAGGAATTTTCCTTTGAAACAAACACACCCTATTGGAAAAATTTCTATGGATAGGAATCATATAGAATTCCTTTGAAAATCCTTTGAATCAAACATGTCCTTATTGTGTAGCAATTTCTGCCACATGCCCTCTTTAGTAAATAATTTGAATCTAATAGAATGTCTAGCAGATCCCCGATTCCCCCACCCCAGAAAACGTTCATCTCACTCTCTCGAAAACTGTTATGCGGTACAGAGCATGTTGTAGCAGAATAGATCCCGAAAACATGCCAGTATTTTAATTCGTGAAATATTCATATGTTTTAGGACAAATGAGAAAAGTTTTACAATAAAACATCAGTAAAAAACAAATGAGGAAAGTTTTACAATCACACAATGCAACAATTGAATAAATTACAACAACAGTTCAGATCTAAAAAAAAATGGATGATCCGGCATGCGAAGAATTGTTCAAACCACACACGAATATGAATGAAAACAAATGAGAAAAAACTGGGAGACTATCTCTGCGGTGACCCAGCATACCACTGCATGATGAAGTACACTATAGTCGTTGACATAACACCAATGAAACACCGTTCACTAGTATTACATCCCTCAGAGTAGTACAACAGAAACACAGCAGGTCCAAGACATGACTATAGGTTATAACTCAACTCTTTACACAAGATCCAGAGAACACTCTAGGTTAAAGAGAGAGAAAGAAACTTCTTACAAATAAGAATCAGGAATAAATAACTCATAGCTACCATACTTATAAAACTAGTAGCTGAACTATGATGCTTGCATTGCTGCTATTGCAATACTCTATAGAAGTAGGTTCTATGGTTAGAAATTCTATTCTTATCTAATCAGCAACTTCGTCTTCACTTGAGTTGATGTATATGTTGACTTTCTTGACTTCATTGAAGAGCGTTAGCTTTTTATGATGATTCCTGGAGCATAACTTGATGTAGACGTTGTATGTACTGGTTTTAGAACCAAGCAAGGGTTAAGAAGATACTTTGAGTACGAGCGTACTCAGCAAGTCCACTAGAAAAAGAGTGTTTGATGCACTATAACTACAGCCACAGACCGTAGGTCATAGGCAATGCAAGTTTTGTTATAAATATTTCTTCAAAGGTTGCTTTTATTCTAAAAAGCTATGTCCGTCAGCCTTCACGGGTTTACCAGAACCTTCATGGGGTTCCTTTCCCGCCGCGTTCGCAGCTCCTTTCAGGAACAAGGAGTAACAAGTTACAGTTCTTACACTCTGCAGAGGTGCGTCACTTTACCCATGAGAGATCTTAGCTTTGTTGCACATCCGAATTGCAGGTTCGTTCACACTTCCTTGGTGTGAGGCCCAGACTAAGATCCAAGCCAATCACTGCCTTCTCCGCGACCCCGCATGTCTCCTTGGTGTACGCCGGCCCACCTATTGAATTACGGCAATGGCAATACAGACCGTTCAGATGCCGGAACTATCGTGGGACGTTGAGGGCTCCCACCCATATGCTGCATATCCTCTACGAATTACCATAAATAATATGCACGCTACGAGTGATAACAGCCACGACCCGCACATCCAGCTCCATGCGAGAGAGAAAAGATACAGCTGACTTCTTCGTCCCATTCCAAATCTTATGGTCAACGCGTAATATACGGCGCAAGAATCACTGGCGACATTGGTTGTTAAGTCCTAGATAATATGTTACTTTACCACCGGAACTCTTATAGTAGGTTATTACCTCATGATAAATAACCTATAATCACTTTATTATGAAAATAGTGTTTTCTATCCTTTTTAAAATGCAGATGATGACAACACTGGATTTGTAAAATACTTTACAGAAAATAATCAAAGGACATGAGCAAGTGTGAACTTGCCTTTTTTGATTGCAAGATTATGCACTCACGATCTTCAAAACAATATAAGATCCAATAGCGGAAATCTGCATCATTGGTCCGGTAAGGACTAATGTTTAAAGAAGCAAGATTCTTTTATGCATAACCAATGTAATGCAAGTTGAGAAACACAAATCCCGAGGATAACGTTGTTCTATGGTTTAGATACTGGAAAGGGTTTATTTGGAATGTGTTGCTCTTTTCAATTAAGTTTCACACATGTGCTTCTTATTAAGGCTTGTGAGTGTGTGGAAAACAACATGTATTTATACAACAACAAAATACACACTATGGAATGCTACTCAAGGTTGCTTACATCTTAATTGTTTATCTTCAAGTTTTACTTTACAAGTAATGTCACTTATAAAGGATTTAAGTATTAACAATCTTATTATAAAAGTATAGTATAAATTAAGGTGTTTACTATTAATTGTCATATGTTGATTGAAGTGGCAAAACGAATAACCTTTGAAGAAAATCTTATTCAACTAATTAGAAGCATTTAAGATTTTAAGTTAACCTTATGAGGTGTTCTTTCTAGTTATAGTCTTTAAGTCAGAAAGAATTGCCTTTACTGGAATAATGAAATTAGTAATATTTGAGACTTATCTATCTTGGTTTTTAACTGGGTTGGTTTGGTATTAAGATGCTTTGTAACTTAATTATAACAGACCAAAGTTAACTATAAAGTATATAATAAAGTCTTTAGCATTATACTTAAAGTTTGGTAACTATAAGTATCTTTAAGAATGTAGATAAACTTAGGGTGTATTACTTATGATACTTGTATCTTGTTCACTTTATATTGTTTCCTTAGAGTTACTTAAGAATGGCATTACTTTTATTGGAGTAGTGATTTCTTTACATTATAATGGTATAAAGGGATATATCTCCTTATAAGGGTGTGGTTAAGGTTTATGAATAAGTAAACAATATTATTCACTACTTATGAACTCACTTATCGTGTTTTGATTTGTTTATAAACTTGTGGTTAATATAAAGAATGGTTTTATCTTATTATAATTATTCTTGGAGATTTTATATTAGATAAGGATTCTTATATAACTTATACTTATGGTTGAAGGATTATTCAATAAGATTGTGTTTAAATGGTGTTAAATCATTTTGAACTCATAATGTTAGTATTTAAGATTAATACTATTTATTACATTTAATTGGTTAATTTAAGAAATATTAACAAATTTTATTTGTCATTTATGAATTATTAACTAAAGAAATAGGTTTAAATTCAAGTTATGAGAGTGTTTATCTTTTTATTTAACTCAAAAGTGGAATATCACATTTTTAACATGTAGTTTTTAGTTTTGTGATCATTTTGGTATATTACATTTAATTTTGTGATTTTTAAATAATAAGATATGATTTTAATAATTTTTATTACTTTATAAATACTTAATAAATAATAAATATTTAAAAGGAATAATAATACATGATTATAGTTTTAAATTATAGCTCTTATTTTTCTAATATTTTTAGTATTTTATTTATATTTTTAACATTTACCATTATTTAAATATGAATTATCTAAATTTTATTACTTAGAAAACCTTTATTAAATAATATTAATTTAAATAATCATCATAATAATATTTTATAATAGTTTTAAGTTGTAGATTTTATTTTTCTAAACATTTTCATATATTATATGTATTTTTCTGATTTATAAAACAAAAGTTATTAATAAAACAAGATTTAATCATTTTATTATATTAGAATTAATATTGTTTTATCTATTTCACAAACATAAATACTTTTTATACCAAAGCTAACCTAGACTAAGTCACTGACTAGTGGGCCATCGACCACATCACCCCTCAGATTGGTGAATGCACTTGTTACCGACCCAACTTCTACCCACAGCCAATGACAGGTGGGACCTTTGCCATGTCATCTTTATTGTTTTTATTTATTTTCTAAACATGTACTGGTTTTTTACACCGCACACACACCCAACCACAGTCTCTGACTGTTGGGCCCTAGGCCACATCATACGCCTACGTGGATTGTTTGACTCGGGTTGACCCCGCGTTGGCTGCCTGCTGACATCAGCGTGAGGTCACGCTGACATCAGCAATGGAGATCTCCCCAAAGGTGCAGAGGGTCAGCGTTAGGGTGTGCGCTTGCTTGCGGTTCTAGGGTAGTTAGATGCAGAAGGCAACGACGTTTCGAACTACGGTTGCGCCGCCCGCAAATGGTCACCGGAGCACCGTGTGCGACGGCGGCCAGCGGCGATGTTTGTCAGTGAGCGCGGGAACGGCGATACAAAGCAGAGGAAACAACGTGGGGGATACTGGAAGAATTAGTGACTCACCATGAAGCTCGTAGAGGTGTCGGTGAGTGGAGGCGAGCTTAGAATCGACGGTGAACGGCGCTGATTGGCGGCGGTAGTGAGGTATCAATTGATCTGATAGAGGGGTCTTCGGCTTCCATGGATTGTCTGGGGAGAACGAGGAACATGAGGTGAGTCCCACGGCACCGTCAGGAAGGCCAGGGGGCTCGGGATCGACGGTGATGTGCAGCTCCGGCGAGCTCAGTTTTCGGTCAGAGGGGAAATTGGGAAGGAAGAACAAGGATAAGGATCTCCGGCGCGTCGATGATCTACTTATAGGCAACGAACAGCGGCGACGATGATCTTGGCGTCAGCGGGCATCGCGACGACGGCGGACGGCCGAAGTGGTGCTAGGCAGTTGCTTCGCCGGCGTGCTTGCTGGCGAGAGGAAGAATAAAGGAAAAGGGATCGAAGAGGTACGTGGGCTGGCTTGGGCCGATGTGGGCTGGTGCAGAGCGAGTGGAGAGGGTTGGCTGCAACTCGCGAGCGGTGAATAGGCGAAGAGGAAATGGGCCGTGGGCCAGATTTGTTATTTCTTCTGTTTTTCCTGATTCTATCTCTTTTCCATTTTCTGTTTTGTTTTTAGCTTTGAATTTTTACACATTTGTTTCAAATTTCTGTTTAGAGAATTTATTTGTTAAATAGTTGCAACAATAATGAATGGTATTGAAGTCATCTTATGATCTTTTATTAATCTATATTGTATTTCTTTATTTTTTTTATATAGGTCATGCTAATATTTTATAAGGAACTTTGTTATCCTCTTTTCTTTTCATAATAAGCCATGGATGTCTTATATGATATTTACTTATTTTTTTATAAAACTTAATTTTAGTTAGCTCATAGTTTAGAGGGAGGAATTTTATATAATGATCCCATACTATTATTTAATGCATGATATCCTAAGGATTTAATACGGTTAATATGATTCTCATAATTTTAGGAAATAGCAATGTATAAGTTTTAATATAGCTAACATAGAAGTTAGGGTTTTAAATTATAATTGCTTACCCTAGGGTTTAGGGTTATCAATATATTTATATTCTCTTATTGATGTGAATAAATATTAATGGCTAAACCTTTTGTCTTTATGTTTGAAATCAGAATGATGTTATCTGGAATGTTTCATGAAAAGGATTTGATAAAGATAACTCCTAGCACACATGGTTATGATAATTAGAAATGATAAAGATGTGCTTAATTGATTTGTTATAGGAAAATATTCCTATGAAGCATTGTGGAAACAAGATGATAGGTCACCCATAGAAAGTGGATATTAGGTTTGGTCTTAGATTTAGGGTTTAGTGTTTACCAAGAATTCCTTCCCTAGATATATCACTTCTCTGCATCCATCATCATGTGTTAACATGATGAGCTTTGCTTCACAAAATATTCTTATCCATAATTTCTCCTCCTAAATTCATTTGTAATACTAATGAGCTTGACACTAAAGATTTTCATAATATTTTCATATCTATACATTGGTTATATCAACTACTCTACTGCTGATAATCCCCAATCCAACAAGTAGTTACTTATAACTCCAATCATACTCTTCCTTAATCATCCTTCACTAATATTACTTCAATAGATGTATACATCAAATCCTACTTCACCTCAAGTGCTTAGTATTTCCAAAGAGAAAAATACTACTTCTTTAATCCAATGTTGCTCTAACATCATTTTAATCATACTATCTTGTCTCTACTTAACTCCAATATCTAACATTCCAACCTCACATTATATTAATGTGACTTGTAATGTCTAATCTAGGATAATATATCTATACTATGGTTCAATCATGTTTTATCCACCAATGTCACTTATACATGGTATAAGCATTCAATATTGGTGAATAAGGCATGATCATTATAATCCTTTGATCCTTTATGATTCAGGTTTCCAATTGGCTAAACAAGGCTTCATCAATACAACATTACAGTTGTATTATAATTATCTTCTGTTTAGCTCTATTGGATTAAGAGATATATTTCATTGACTATACCTTCTAGATCCAACAGGACTACTCCTGGTAACTATCTTCAGACTTCATCCTGGTAATCTTCTTTGTTACCATATTGATTTGATTTCCTCCAATCACTCCCATCCTATAGATGAAATCTAAAACTAGCATCTCTATTTATCTCTTCTTACTTCTTTCTTTATAAGCCTTAGGTGAATGATATAATCAGGACAAGAGTTGATAGGTCAAGAATTGATAGGTTAAGAATTGGTGAATCAATAGTTGATTTCTCAATATTGATGAATAACAAATATAAGGATAGGATTCAATAGAGATGATAAAGATTGATATGGAATGAAAGATATATGGTGAATGATCTTAACTTTGGTTTCTTTCCTACTCAATCTCACTAGAGAGTTACAGTTAGGTATTTCCATGATGCTCATGGTATAAGTAGATGTGATTAAGATATAGTTGTTACATTCTTATTATTTGTGTTATATTTATAATTTAGTTTTAATGAGTGATTATAATGAATACTATGATATGTTCACCTAAGGATCAACTATAAATCATTAAGTAATGTATTAGGGTTTAATTTTATTCCATTTGATCTACCCTTAGATCAAATCATGTTTACCCAAAATAAGGTTTTAGCAAAGGTCATATTGAAACTTATCGCAGTCAACTTGGTGATCTACTTCAATTCCATCAAGTTAAGAGAAACTTCAATCACTTTGACAAGTTTTGTTCAAAATCGCGAAAATTATTCAGATTTTCTATGCATGAATGCAATGTACACATCTGTGTTCAGCTTATTTCTAAGCTCTAATGCTGGAATGTTACAATCTCCCACCCAATAGTTGCCATTGATGTTAAATGAGATCATGTTGAAGAGTAGTATGTGTATCCTCGTCTTCAATCTACTTGTAAGTCAAAAGAAAATCATGGTTCCAGTTGGGGTTCCTTTAATGTTTGACACGACTGCCAATATTGTCACAAAAAGTTCTAAGTTCATATACCTCTCATCCTTGGTTATTATGTTGTGCAAGATCACACATGTTGCCATGATCTTTGAGCGGGATTTCTTATCCCAATTTCTCCAGCGAGTGAAGATAACGATGCACAAAAAAAGCTTTCGCCGCATTCGATAACGCCTACGAAATAGCTGAGGCAGGTAGGTGCAAACCTTGGTGAAGTAATCCCTCATTAGCATCTCATGGCCAAGACCTCAATTCCGCTAATGCAAAGACGACCAACCGTAGATCATGGGGGATTCCTCCTTTTGCAGTCCTCAAGTTCCTTCGCGATGACCAACAAACTGAGGGTCTCCACCTCATTGTCAAAATGGATTTCTTATATGTATGAATCGTCGAACGATGACGAGTCCTCAAGTGGAAATTGCATGGACGCAGACAACAAGCACACAAAAGTGTATTTGTTCACAACATATCTGGGCTCGATTCTTAATATCAACAAGGGTTCAAAGAAATTATCTTTGCGTAGAGAGGGCATTGGCCAACGAAGACAAGAGAGGGAAAACGGGGGCGAACAAGCGGCCCTCGAGATGCGACCATTCAGCGGGATCGGCTTCAACGCAACTACTCAACAACGGCTGTCAGGGTCCATTCCGAGCTTCGTGGGGCCTCTGATGGAGCTTCATGGCAGATCCATGTCGGTCATGGCTCAGGCGAGCGGGGCCCAAATAGAACCGACGGCGAGCGGGGCCCAATAAAATAACCGACCGCAAGTTGCCCCAAGTGGCGGAAAGGGAACGCCAGCCATCAGGGAAGTGTTTCAATATCGCGGAAAGGCTCAGAGGGGCTCAAATCTACGACGGCGACATGTGGGGGGAGGCGATGGTTGGAAAGGAGGAAAGTGTGTGTGTGTGTGGGAGGGGGAGGGGGAGTTAATGTTCAGGGACGCCAATTTTTCACCGATGAACGAGGGCGTGGGATCTCTCCAGCCAAAAACTGGTGATATGACGGTGGGAGGTCCAATATCCCGCTCTGCGTTTCCAGGCCGGGCTCTTTTCTTGGATTTGTGTGGTGCCTTTTCTCGCAAAAACCGGAAATGAGGGGTCTGGACCAGTACATTTTCCAAGATCTGTTACAAATGCTCCAACCTTGCGCTAAAAAAAGTTATTTTCTTCGATCCATATTAATATTCTCAATTTGTCTAGATATAAATACATTTAGTCTAAATATTTAACTAGATATATCCAAATCTAAAAAAATCAAGACCATTAATATAGACAAAGGGGATAGTAGAAAGAAAAACTTAATACCGACATGTGCTCTTTATTACGCCATAGGCCAGGATGTCACATCTTGTTTGCACTGGACTTGCTTTTAGACTGCGACCAACCTTTACTGTACTCCCTTGGGTCTATATTAATGGTCTTACCTCTGTTTAGATTTAAATACATCTAATCTAAATACTTAATTAGAATTCTAAAAAAAATACTTAATTATATATATATATGAATTTAAATAAAATTGAGGTCATTAATAGAAACCGGAAGGAGTGCCTGTTTCTATGCATACTCAGATGAAAATATCCACTACCTTCGTCTTTGATTCTCTAGGCAGCATTGAACATTGACTACGACATTTGCGAGAGAGATTGGACCGCATATGAAAGACTATTTCGCAGAACGGAATATGGACCATTTGAAGCCAGGTCCCAATATGGCGTCTAGCTTGTGTACTGTACTGGGGAGCTACAGTTCTGAAGTTTTGACTAGAGGGATAGGGAATTGATAGAGCTGCTCATGAAAGCTAATCCGGTGACTAAAACACTTATATCTTCGATGCAAAGCTCACACACGTGCTTTGTTCGCAGACTTTTATTTAATTAACCACGCGCCCGTTCAAACAAATTGACCATGCGCTTGTGCCCCATGCATGGACCAATTCGACGGTACTACATGAGAAATAGGTTTTCGGGATTGTAACTAATTCTCCTTTTTTTAATGACAACTAGAAATGCATGTGAGTCAGTGGGACCCTCTATCCACTTTAGGTCATAGAATTGAACTAACATTAAAAGACTTATTACTCTCATTTGATCCAAATTAACCGTGGGAGGTTCATTGAATCTAAACAGATTTTGCCAATATATTTTACCTAAATCCACGTCGATTAATTTAAATTGAGGAAGCATTTTATTTTGTTGAATTAATTAAAGAAGGTAAATGGTACCTAAAGACCCACTTGCATCTCTAATGACAACTGAACTGGATATTTCACACTAGCGTATTTTATTGTCGTGGCAAGACCAAATGAAAGGTGGTATGCGTCTGAGCATAGGTGGCGATGGGCTCGTTGAGAAACTATGCGTCCTTAGGGTGATCCTAAGATATTAAGACAGCGTGTTAAGTTGTGCATGACAGTGATCGATTGCCATGTGAGATAAGTGATGACAGTGTGCTAACTAAGATGTATCCTTTCAAGTGCTATGCCTCTAGGCGAATGGTGTAGGTGTCCTCACATCACCAATGAGCGCAGCTAAGGTCTCTAAGCTTCTGAATATGGATCCACCTTATTCTTCACTTTCTAAGGTGGTTGTACAGCTGAGTTGAAGGCATATCATCTTGAGAGTGCTCAAACAGAGCCACCACAACGGTAGTCAGATAGACCTTCTTGAAGCCCTTGTTAGTCCATACATCACTCTTGATGATCTCACAATCTTGTCAAGAACGGAGGTTGACACGGGGGAGGCCATTTCATGCCCCGCTTCATTTGGGCTTCCCTCCGTGCATCCACATTCCATGCTACCACCTTCGCAGCAGCGAAACTCACCATGCTTTCCACAATGGGGTCCATCGTAGATTCAACTATCACCACTAAAGGCGCAATTACATTCTCGTGCAAGGGCTAAGAATCATCCACATACAAAGGGATTTGTGATTCACCAACTATAACCATAGCCTGCTAAAATCGTTGCATAACGAGTCCTACAATCATCACACATGAAATGTGCATGTAAATAGATGCACATCTGACACAACAAAGATGATCTACCTACAAATCAATATCCCAAAACAACCTCGAGAAAACACAATGTATACAATAGGTCATTGCCGAAACCAGTACACAAGATTCCGCTACAAATCGACTATCTAGAACAAGGCAGAGCTACACAGTCTAACAACGACCAAAGTTACTGAAAGGGATACATGACCTGGCTACACAATCGTTCTATATATATCTAAGTAAATCTACACAGGACAAGCGCATGCTTAACCCTACTAAAATCTACCATGGTAAGATCACAGATCTACCAAACCTAGGTGGCGGTGTGGTTACTTACAACCATTGGTGGAGGTGGATGATGAAGAAGTCGGCTCGAGGAAGAGGACAAAGTTGTATCACCGCCGGCGTTGTCGCCAATGACTAGAGATCCGCCGCGGACCAACTGGAGAAGAGAGCTTGATAGAGGGAAATCGAGGTTTTGGATTTGCGTGATGAGCACGGAGGTTACCGAATTTCTCCCTCGCGCCCTTTTTCGCTACAGCGCGCAAGCTCCCGTGACCTACACGGCCGCATCAGTTCCCTTTTGCAGCCAATGAGATAACCTCAAGGATGGCTTGCCCTAAAACGGTCGATTTCGAGCGTTTTCAGCGAGCCTGGCTCAGAGGTGCTTTAGGCTTTCGCACAGGCCACAACGCACGGTAGTTAGTTGCGCATGCATCCAAACGCACCGTTTTAGTCCCCTTGGGACGTGACCAGACTACCAAACACGCCGCAAGTAAATTGCTGCAGAAATCTTAGAAGGAAGGAACAAGCTATATGTGGAACACCCCCCTGTTTCCGCTACGACAGGTACTAGCAGCTAGCACTGCAGCAGCAACAGCGGCATCGAATATTTGGCACGTAGTCTAGCGTGCGCGTCACGAGAAGCGCCATTTATAACGCCAGCTACTTAACACAACACGGGGCAGAGAGCAATCACTGGACACTAGCCTGTTGCACCTAAAACGCCTCACACTGTGTATCGATCTGTATATCTTGCTTTCAATTCAAGAACTTCACTATGCATCTATCTATCTAACCTTGCACAAACGAAGGCCAGACCGTCCCTCCAGCCGAAAGATCCCTTGTAGCAACACACAACACCGTCGCGTGCTCTCTGTTACAGGGCTGCTACTGTAGTACCTTAATTACTTACGACCAGCAGCTAGCAAGCATGCACTCGATGGCGTATGATCGTGTCGCCCCGGACCCGGAACACACTCTCGCCTTGTTCAAAAAAAAAAAAAAAAAAGAACACACTCTCGTGAGTCAGACGAGCCTGCCTGCCCGGGTTCCAGGGTGCCTCCACTGTCCACACCTAGCTGCATGGGTATGAGACTACTGGACGACTTTTCTGCGCGTCGATATACGACTCAACCCTTCACCAACCGCGCGCGCGCCCCGCCCCGGTCAGTGAGAAGAAAAGAAACCCACCTATAAATCTCCCCCCGGCACGGCAGACGTTCAGCATCGCCGGAACCAGTAGACGACCGAGCTTCCTACGCACAGAGCTTGCCGTGTGTGCTGGGGAACGGGCACCGCACCGGCACGCACAGGGTATTTACAGCTAGCTAGCTAGCAAGTAGTACGCCGGACTCGAGCGCGCGCCCGGCCATCATGTCGAAGGAGGAGGTGAGCACCAGCGAGGTGTGCTCGGCGCCGCCGACGCCGCGGCAGGCGACGCCGCCGGTGTCCGCGCCGCCGTCGCAGATGCACTCCCCGGCGCCGCACCGGTCGCCGCTGCGGGCGATGGTGACGCCCATCGCCAGCCCCGTCAGGAAGGCGGTGGCCAGCATCGCCGCCATCACCACGATCCACGACCCGCGCGACGCCTGGCTCCCCATCACCGCCTCCCAGAGCGGCAACTCCTACTACGCGGCCTTCCACAGCCTCAGCTCCGGCATCGGCTTCCAGGCGCTCGTGCTGCCCGTCGCCTTCGCCTCACTCGGATGGTACCTATCTACTACCAGCTCCGCTACTACTCACCGCCGTGCTATTCGATCGAGCGCGCAAAGGGCCGTTACTGAATTTTTTTCTTTCGTTCTCGCGTGCAGGACGTGGGCGATCGTGTGCCTGACCGTGGCGTTCGCGTGGCAGCTCTACACGCTGCGGCTGCTCGTCAACCTCCACGAGCCAGTCGCCGGCGGCATACGCTACAGCCGCTACATGCACCTAGCCACGACCGTTTTCGGTGCGCCCCTTATTAGCTCCCTCAATTCCCGCGCTCGCTTCCTTATTAGCACGGCAACGTCATGTGCCAAACCACGTTTCTTCGAGTTTTTTTTCTCTTCCACCAACGTTAACGTACGCTCATCGATCGAACGAATATTTTTTTCAGGTGAGAGATGGGGCAAGATCCTGGCCCTGGTCCCGACCATGTACCTGTCGGCGGGCATCTGCACGGTGCTCATCATCGTGGGCGGCAGCAGCATGAAGATCCTCTTCAGCATCGCCTGCGACCCGGCCTCGTGCTCGGCGCGGCAGCTCACCACCGTGGAGTGGTACGTCGTCTTCATGTGCGTCGCCGTCGTGCTCTCCCAGCTCCCCAACCTCAACTCCATCGCCGGCGTCTCGCTGGTCGCCGGCACCGCCGCGGTGGGCTACTGCACCATGATCTGGGTCGTCTCCGTGGCCAAGGGGAGGGTGGCTGGCGCGTCCCACGACCCGGTCAAGCCCCCCAGCGACGTCGACAGGATGCTCGCCGTCCTCAATGGCCTCGGCATCATTGCCTTCGCTTTCAGGGGGCACAATCTTGTGCTCGAGATTCAGGTAATTAAGTGGAACCCCTATATGTTATCCTAGCTAGTCCCCACTGAGATTCAGGAAAATTCAGCGAGTGACTGATCATGTTGCATCATCGCAGGGCACTATGCCGTCGACGCTGAAACATCCATCTCACGTGCCCATGTGGAAGGGGGTCAAGTTCGCGTACGTGGTCGTCGCGCTCTGCCTGTACCCCGTCGCCATCGGCGGCTTCTGGGCCTACGGCGGCCTGGTGCCGGCCAACGGGATGCTGAGCGCGCTCTACAAGTTCCACAGCGAGGACGTGTCGCCCGTGGTGGTGGGGCTGGCCACGCTGCTGGTCATCGTCAACTGCCTCACCACCTTCCAGATATACGCCATGCCGGTGTTCGACCACATGGAGGCCGGCTACGTGCACAGGAAGAACAGGCCGTGCCCCTGGTGGATGCGCGTCGCGTTCCGGGCATCCTTCGGCGGGATCAACCTCCTCATCGCCGTCGCGCTGCCCTTCCTCTCCGAGCTCGCGGGGCTCACGGGCGCCATCTCGCTGCCGGTCACGCTGGCATACCCATGCTTCATGTGGCTGGCCATCATGAAGCCGCGGAAGGGATCCAAGATGTGGTGCCTCAACTGGGCGCTGGGATACCTCGGCATCGTCCTCAGCCTCGCACTCACTGTCGGGAACCTGTGGGGGCTCGTCAACACTGGCCTGCATGTCAAGTTCTTCAAGACGGAGTGAGTGAGTTCCAGTAGAAAGATACGCATGGATCTGTATGCTACTAGTTCGTTTGTTGTTTATCAGCAACGGAAGCCATTATGCGACGTAATGCTGTACTGCTTTTTCTTTCTTTCTTTATTTATATATGAGAAATATATATATACGGTGCGTGTATCAATACCTGAAGCGTTGGCTCTACTACTAGTACTACTAATGATCAGCTGTTATGTACCATGCTTGTGGCCATGTTGTTCTCATTTCAGAGTTCAGATCAGCGTACGTAGAGCGATGAATAATTTGAAGCATGACAGCCGACAACGGCATATAAGAACACAATAGGACCAATCAGATACATAACGATCAGGTTTTCAGGTGTGCATTTGAACATTAGAGCTTCTTCGCCCGGATTTCCGCATTTGAACAATAGATGCGCGGTGCCTGCACTTCTCAACTTTTTCTGAAGCTACAAAAGTCATAAAAATAATCTAGATGCATACGGATCAATCTAATGCATCATCATTTAGCCCGGATGCATTCTCTATGAGACAAAAAAAGATGCCGACACCCTACATGATTAGTGACCCACAAGTATCTCTACCATATTATTATACTATGTCACAAGTATCTCTATCATATTATTGTATGCATTAAACTATTGCTACTGAGTAACTAATGAAACTGTTCCACACACTAACAGCACCGGCAGCACATTACGTCTCGGCATGTGTAAGGTCTAGCTCTGTCTTCTAGTTCTTCCAACGGAGGCACTGCCTCCAGAACATACCCCTTCTGTCTAGAGAGGCAGAGGTCATAGAGATTCCTGCAAATGCCTTTGCTGAACGGATGCGCCTTGACAGGAACTCCCCTGAAAGTGGCGTTTGATTGATTTGTTACTGCTGCTCTAATGGCAAGCAAATATTACAAAGAAAAAATGCTAGTTCTCAGCCATTTTAGTACCTTAGGTAAGAGATGCGCTTCCTTCTGGCAATCTCATATGTTGTTTGGTTCGTAAGGGCAAGGTAACTGCAGATATATATAAACAAGTTCGTGAATACACCGGTGAAGATAACGACACAGTTAATTCGTGACTTTACAACACGTCATATATTCAGCTCTTTAACTACTTTGGTGTGACTTTATAACACGTCATATATTCAGCTCTTCAACTATTTCGGCATGACTTTATAACACGTCATATATTCAGCTCTTCAACTACTTTGGTGTGACTTTACAACACGTCATATATTCAGCTCTTCAACTATTTTGGCGTGACTTTTAGAGCGGTAGTTCTAATCAGCTTACGTTGGCAATATTATATTATCTTCCATCTATTTGTTGAAAAGAAAACAGAAGAAAACTTAAGGTCAATAGCTATTAATTTATTATTGTTCTTTATCTTCTGCAAACTAAATTTTGATGGCTATTGCGATTATAAAAGAATAAAATCTTACGTATGTAACATCAGTAGGATCAACAAAACTATGACGACTAATATCAACGGCACCAACACTATCAAACCAGTCAAACCTTTCAACCTGTCCATACAAAGACAAATATCGCATGTGTGAACCAAATTGAAGACCACATTCAAAAAAGTCTGATGAGTCATGAAACAGATCTAAAATTCAAAAATACATACCAGGACTCTTTCATATACAAATGTAAGAACTGGACGTAGAGAGCAGCAGTCCAAACAGTTAAAGTTGCTTGTTCAAATAGGTACCACCTAGAAAACGTCAATTATGCAAGAGCTTGATGGACTTTTGATGGTTCATAAAATAGAATTAGATATGTATATTCCAATCCAATATATTATCAGAAGCATGTAATATCAGTATTTGTATAAAGAAAAAAATTAATGTATATTAAGAGGACAATCCTGATAACATAAATAAGGAAATGAATAGCTGCAATTTTCGTTATATTGGGCAGACTCCTAAGTTCAAAAATCATCAATATTTTTCCAATTAATATTTTCTTCGATATAACAAAACGACCAGGAGTCCAGGAAACACAGGTTCCAAGAATAATTAGCATGACCACAGTTATCCTCCTAGGCACATTCATATGATACATGATATTATGTTAAGCACTGAATTTATAGATTGTGGCTATATGAGGTAAAGCTTGATGGAGTTGTTTGGCAATTCCACTACATCAATGCTATGGGAAAGGGTGGGAATTGGCATCAGTGCAAAGTTCCAATTGCAACCAAGCAATTCCTTATTAATAGTTGATAGAAACAAAGTATGAGGGATGGTCTAATTATTAGGTACAAGGCCAGTCCACCATAACTTCTATATGGGGGGACTTCAGGATACATTGTTCAGTGACAGGGACCACGGCATACATAAACTGGAAAAGGTAAGAATGTGTGGTATCTTCACATAATAGTACATTTATCGTGCATTTAAGATGCAAATGTGTTCAAGATAAGCTGCACGATATTCAAATCCAAAACTCACCAAAAACGACAGTGATTCCTTTTGCCAATGCATGTTCCAAGCCATGTACAGTGATGATCAAATTGGAGAACGCATTTATCACAATCATGACAATGCTTGGTGCGTGGTGGCTGTGAAAGGTAGTTATGAGTAAAAGATGAGCTTTAGACAGCCAGCATAAAAGAAATGTGAGCTAATTAAGGATATTGCATATGAAGTGACATAAAATATTTCTCAAAGCATTTTATTTGCTCTCCTATAAGAACTAAAATCAAGATTCCTAGCTGGGTAATGTACTGATGCCACCATCAGTTTTTCTGTAGTTATTTTATCATTGCCATGACTATAGAGAACATTACACTATACTACAACCTTACAAAATAAAGTTTACCTGAATGAGATGGCAGGAAGAGCAAGTCATATCCCTGAATAAAATGGAGGCATACAAGCATATCACAGAAATGAGTATGTGTTAAAAACTACTACACCTCAAGAGGAGAAAAAACTTTATATCAAATCCAGGCAAGTGTACCTGCTGGATGAACCAGGGGGATATAGATCCATCATTTGCAGAAGCATTGAAGGTGTAGCAGATTGTTGCTCTATTTTTCTGGGACTGATGGTAGAATGTAAGCTTCCATTTTTTGGGGTGGCCTGTCTTTTCTTAATCAGAAAAAAGGGACATTTTCAGCTTAGCATAATGTAAGTCCCTGCAAGCTGTAGGCTCTATGGATTTCAACATATATCCAATTATAAGGCAACAAAAAAGAACTTACGACATTACTTTGATATAGTCACTGTATTAATGAAGGTTGCATGCATCCCTGATCCAGCTCTCAACATATCGGTCAGATACCTAAACAGCAAGAGGACCAAATGAATTGTGGTGTACAAGGCATCACTGTCTCGATGCATAGTGTCCTTCCGCTAGGACAAAAAGTAACTCTGATAAGGACCAATTACCCTGGCGATGAATTAGCTGTATACAGGTATTGCACTAAGGTAAGCAACACCAGCACTCCATATGAAATCACGTACCTGTCATCAAAAGTGGACAGTATAAAGACTGAAGAGAGATGAGCTATAAGATTTCTCCTAGATAAAAGCATGCTAGTGAGAAAAACATAGATAATATGTATGATGACATGATGAGTTATGGCAAATAGTCTGTCTAAAACTAGTAACTACTGAGCAGGAGCATCATCAGGCTCCAACGAACATATATCTGGGGTTCTTCGCACAAGCACAGCTTACCGAGACCCCAGGACCGGCAATTCCACACCACTAATGTCATATGTGTTACATTGCGAGTAAAAACATAAACCAAGATACTCTTTGTCTAAAACTGAAGCAGAGAACGAGATGACACTATGACACAAACCGATTGCAAGACGAAGTGGCAGCAGAACAATTACATACCACTTGCCCTGCCGGATTTGGGTCTGGAGGCTCGAATCAAGAAGGAAGATGATGCCGATGAAGAGCGCGTGCAGCAGCATCACGATTGCCCTGACATACCTCCACTGCTTCCTCCCTGCGCATTCAGAAATCCCCAGCCGATATCAGGCATTCAGACCCCGGAACAGGAACCCACATCGCAACCAAATCGAACCAGCGACGAACCGTGCGAACCGTGACGCTGGGGCTGGGACAGGGCCCTGAAGCCTTCGCTGGGATCGCTTGTCCGGCAGCACGGCATCCTCGCCGCCGCACCGACACGAGAGACGGAAGAGGTGGTGCCGTGGTGGGAGTCAGAGGCGGGGCAGAGACGACGACCCGGGGTGCTGCTACGTTGGGAGGAAGCCCATCTGACAGATTGGACGCTCCACGGGCCCCTTCCTAGATGGGCCAAGAGCCTGAACCAAAATCAGCCCGCCAGCCCAGCGTGGTACGGCCGGATGTGCATCCCACTGTAACAACCTGCCCATCGTATAACAGATGATAGATTTTCTTTCGAGATCCCAACAGAATTCCGTCTATACGGCGCGCGAGAAGCCGTACTGCGTCTATAAAAACCCTCCCGCCCGCCTCCATCTCTTTCTCCCGCGGAGCGCCATCAATCTCATCTCATCTACTCCCTCAAGAAAAAAATACTCCCTCTCTCCAGGTCGAGATGGCGGCGGCGGCGGCGGCGGCGCTAGTTGCCCTCGCGTGCGTCTGCTCCATCTTCCTCTCCGCTCACGCAGAGGCTCCTTACAGGTACTTCGACTGGAATGTCACCTATGGCGACATCAACCCGCTCGGAACTCCTCAGCAGGTATCTATCTATAGTATGAAGCAAGGCCAAGCTGGTTTGATCTGACATCTGACTGCGTACACACGCTGATTCTGATCGATGTTGCTACGTGTTTGCTTCTGTCTCTGCAGGGCATTCTGATCAACGGGCAGTTTCCGGGGCCGGAGATCGACTGCCAGACGAACGACAATCTGATCATCAACGTCCGCAACAGCCTGCCCGAGCCGTTCCTACTTTCATGGCAAGTTGTTTTTTCACCTCTGTTCAGCCTGCATTAATTCTTTCATGTTTTGGTTTTTTTTGTAGTACCACTTTAATCTGCACTAGTTTATGATGTCGTCTGAATCAAATAAAGCGGTCGTAAAAAGGGAAGTTCGTTTGCGTATAGTACCAGTGAGATATGACGGATTAGAACTAGGGATAGTCGTCGTGCAGCGCCGTCTTGTTTACGTTTGGCATCTAATCTTGAAATTCCATCAGCAACTCAATAAACAATATTAGTAGATGCATTCCATTTTCCATACTCCCGATTCCCTTATTGGCAATTGCATATGCACACGACACGACGCCATGGATAATTCGGGTAGGATCGTGATGATGTCTACTTGTGCTTTGATGGAAATTGCGATTCCTAGAATAGATGTCTTAAATGTCCTGTTCATTGATGCACTTTTATGCACTATCAATGCAACTGCGAGGAGAGCGAGGAGTACTACTCCCTCCGTCCCGGTTTAAAGGACACAATTTGTAATTCTCTAGGCCATAGGTGTCATCTAATTGGTCCATTTAATAGTATGGAGTAGAACATGTATAAGAAGAAAAAGAGTTAGAAAAGTGTTCGCATTTGTTTACACATGTGCATGCAAGCATTTTATTGCTTTCACATAGGAGTAATTACAGATATTAAATGCTTTTGTGTCTAAGTATTTTGGGACTGCATGATTTGCAAATTGTGTCCTTTAGACCGGGACCGAGGAAGTACTCCTCGGCTATCTACATCATTGTTCATCGATGCACTTTTATCCACTACATATCGGTGTAAATGTAAGTAGGAGTACGAATTAATTAACGTTGATCCTGCGATGCAACAACAGGAACGGGATTCAGCAGAGGAAGAACTCGTGGCAGGATGGCGTGTCCGGCACCAACTGTCCGATCCCTCCGGGCAAGAACTACACGTACCGCATGCAGGCAAAGGACCAGATCGGCAGCTTCTTCTACTACCCCTCGCTGGCCCTGCACAAGGCGGCCGGCGGCTTCGGCGCCATCCGCATCAAGACCCGCCCACGGATCCCCGTCCCATTCCCCACGCCGGCCGACGAGTACACCGTGCTCATCGGCGACTGGTACAACACCACCCACAAGGTATATATTGCAGCTCGCACATGTATATTGTTGCATTTGCTTCCACGAAATTAATGCACTATCGGTTCGTTCATAACTGATCTTTTTGGTTTTGCTTGTCAGGCTCTCCAAGGCATGCTGGACAACGGAACGAAGGTGCCTTTCCCCGACGCCGTCCTGATCAACGGCAAGGGGCCACACGGCGGCGCAAACTTCACGGTGGAGCAAGGGAAGACGTACAGGCTGCGCATCTCCAACGTTGGCCTGCAGAACACTCTGAACTTCATGATCCAGAACCACAACGTGACGCTCGTGGAGGTGGAAGGCACCCACACGGTGCAGAGCACTTACACCTCCATCGACGTGCACGTCGGCCAGTCGCTCTCCGTGCTCTTCACCGCCGACCGCCCGGCCAGGGAGTACCACGTTGTCGTCTCCACCCGCTTCACCAACCATACCCTGAACTCCACCGCCGTGCTGCACTACGCCGGCGGCTGGAGGGTCCCTGCACGGGGGCCACTGCCTGTTGTGAACGCCAGCGACGTGGACTTTTCCCTCGAGCAGGCTCGCTCCATCAGGTACAGATCACATATAATCTTGACCGTCCACTTATTGTCAAATGGCTGTCAGCGACTCAACGTGCTATACTGAACTTTTAATTTGGCGTGCAGGACGAACCTGACGGCGAGCGGGCCACGACCAAACCCGCAGGGCTCGTACCACTACGGGTCCATCAACGTGAGCCGCACCATCCGGCTGGCCAACTCGGCGGGGCAGGTCGACGGCAAGCCGAGGTATGGCGTGAACGGCGTGTCGTACGTGGACGCTGACACGCCCCTCAAGCTGGCCGACTACTACAACATCACCGGCGTCTTCCACATAGGCGCCATCCCAGACGCTCCTGTGGCCGGCAATGGGACAGGTTTGAATGAGACCGTCGCCGACGCGGCGTTGCAGAACGCGACGGCTGTCATGGACTCCGACCACCGCTCCTTCGTCGAGGTTGTGTTTGAGAACAGCGAGGACACCGTCCAGAGCTGGCACCTTGACGGGTATAGCGTTTTCGTCGTCGGGTACGTGCACATTAATTCGTGTTGAGATCATCCACCCTGTTGATTACACCATCCATGTTTATGTTTATTTGCCATGATCATTTTCCAATCCTTATTGTAGGATGGAGAAGGGAGAATGGAGCGAGGAGAGCAGGGCAACCTACAATCTTGTGGATGCAGTAGCGCGCTGCACGGTGCAAGTAAGATTTTCTTCTCCTTTTTCACCTAGAGAAATCCCAACAAGGGCACCATATTAATAAATTGCTAACTCGTTTTGTTGTTCTTACTTAACAAAGGTTTATCCAAGAGCGTGGACGGCGATCTTCATTGCGCTGGATAACGTGGGCATGTGGAACTTCAGGTCAGAGGATTGGACACGGAGGTACCTAGGCCAGCAGTTCTATCTCCGGGTGTACACACCGACACACTCCTTCCGCGATGAGCTCCCCGTCCCGGACAATGCGCTACTCTGCGGTCGGGCTTCCAACAGCAGCAGCGGCCTCCCCTTCTCTTTGTACTAAACAGCCGACGTCACTATGGCACGTTCAAGAATTAGAGGCATTTTCTTAGAGGCACTGTTTATAACTGCCTCTAATCGTAACTATTTGTGGCACTTTAAATAATAGTGCCTTAAAATATGAGATTTAAGAGGCAGTTTATAAAATGCCACTAATAGTTTAGCATTTTGAGGCACTATTGATAGTGCCTCTAATATTTTGAAAATAGAGGCACAATTTAGTGCCTCTATGTTGAACTATTAGTGGCACTTTGACTTGTGCCTCAGAAAGATAGATCTTTTAGAGGCACTTTCTATAAAAATGCCACTAAATATATATCAACTGAGGCACAATTGAAAGTGCCACAATTCGTTACCATTTAGAGGCACTAAAATATGTCTCTAATAAGTGACCAATTGTGGCACTATTCGTTGTGCCTCCAATGGACAATTTTTTGAGGCACACATGATAATGCCTCTAATAGTTGGCTATTTGGAGCATTTTAAATACCTTAAATGAATGATCATTTGAGTCACTATTGATAAAATGCCACAAAAAAGTATACACTCAAATATGCCTCTAATAAATACCAATTATGTCACTTTTCTCAACTCAAGATATTGGTGTCTGTTTCTGTATTTCTCAAGTGGAATTTGTTCCATTTTTGTTAACTTAATAATGGAATACCAATTATGTCACTCTATTGTTAACTTAACAAACAATAGAGTAGATTTCTTACCCGAGAAATAGAGTCACTATTTGAGGCATAGATAAAATTGCCTAAAAAAGTATATCTTTAGAGGCACTCAAATATGCCTCTAATAAATCCCAAGTATATTTTCGCAGCCGTGGCACTGTGGCAACGCCGGCCAGGGTAGCTCCCAGCCGCTGCCGAGCGACGATGGCAATGAAAGGACCGAGGACGCCGACTACACGTCGTTCTATCGCCACTTTGGCATGTGAACGGCGTCATAGTCAAAAGAGTATATTTATGCTATTAGAAGAGTATATTTATGTTATTTCTCATAGTCAGAAGCGTCTACATGCATTTTGTAGCTAGCGATGCGCTCGACTCCTTTGTATTTAGTTGCAGCTTGGAATGTAGACATATATATGTAGCTAATTGTGCACTGGAAAGTTAGTGAATCCGTTTCTGTTTTTAGCGTATTATAGAACAGACTAATGTCCAGGTCCATTCATTTCTTGGTTTATGAAAAATAAAATTCCCATTATAGATATTGTAATGCTTTAGGTATATGCTTTGATGTATTCTTAAAATCAGGATGCATGCTTTTATTTATTAACTGTAATCTAATTATATTATGATGTACTCCTTCCGTTTCAAAATATAAGATGTTTTAGGTTTATAAAGAAAATGAATTTAGACTTTTTTAGTATGTAGATTCATTCCAAAGTTGAGTGAACCTATATACTAAAACAAGTCTAGATTCATTTTCTTCACAAACCTAAAACATCTTATATTTTGAAACGGAAGAAGTACTTACTACTATTCACCGGAAAGAAAGCAGTGAGGTCTTGTTGAGAAAAAATAGTAGGGATGATATAGTCGTAATATCGGGATAAAATTATTATGGTTGCACGAATTATTTTATTTAATACAGAATCTTTTGATTTTCATGTCATAAAATTATTATGGCTGCATGAACATAGTGATGTACATCTGGTGAAGCTTCTGCCTATCCATCCCATCATTCGTTCCAGCGGATAGCTCGGAGGGCATAGGGCATCGCGCGCCCTCGCATCTGTATCTTCACAGCGCACGGCACGGCATATATGTTCATATTTGTGACAAGGGTAAGAATAATTTTTATGACAATTATTTTTCTAACGATTCTTAGTACTCGTCTTGATATAGTCTTGAACATAGAATAATTTTTATGATAAATATCATTATCATAAAAGTATGGTTTGGAGCGCGCAGTCCGTCCTCGTCTTCGTTGCCGCCGACGCCGCGCCCGCCATGCCCGCCAGGCGGGAGCTGGACCAGGAAGTAGAGCTTCCCGGGCTTGAGAGCGGCATCACGGTCCAACCGGCGCGCGCGAACACCTAGGCGCCGCACCTCGTCGGACTCCAGGAGCTGGTGGCCTGGGTGCCCACGCAGCGCCGCTCCGGCCGCCGCGGGCGTCTTGTACCGGAACATGGCGCCGTCCACAGTCATCACCTTCTACATTTATGATAATGATATTTAAATCATGCTTTTAAATCATACTTTTATGATAATGATATTATTTATTGTGTACTATTACAAATAATTTTATAAATCTAAGTTAAAGATTTGTAAGAATAATTTTTCTTCTACATTTTTTAATAGTTGTAATAGTCTTATATACAATTTAAATTTGGTTGCTATTTTTATTTAGGGTGTAAAATAAAACTGACACACATATGTATATACTAGTGTGCTCATACGGACACTTTGGCCATTACTCTAATTATTATTTTTAGTAAACATACACGTAATTGTTTGGGCTAATTGGACTATATACATAGTATACACGCATTGGGTCCAGCCCAAAGGCACACACGACACCACATACGCACGCACATCCGGCTGGACGAGGACACACACACGCACACACTCACGAACGGCCCCAAATCGCCATCGGCGCTAGCACCGCTCCGGTCGCCGCCCGGCCAACTACGGCCCTCGCCGGCGCTGCTACCCGTCTACATAAGGTCCGCCGTCTCCTTCTCCATCGAATCCCCAACCGGCATATCGCCACGCCGCCCTCGTGTGCGTCTCCTCCACAGAACCCTCGATCCGCCGCCGTCGCCGTACATCAAGTCGACGACGATCGATTCCGGCACCTCCGGTCACCTTTGTGGCCGGGCTATGGACTCCTACACCGGTTTCCTGCCGCCTCCATGCTCCTCTGCTCCTCCCTGCACGCCCCAGACGAACCCTAGGTACGCCGGTCGGCCTGCTATCCATGGCGACGCGGCCTGGTTCCTCCCATTCTCTATTGTCTCCGCTACTCGGTTCCAGGTCGAGGCCCGCCTCCTGCTGCACCCTCGCGGCGACCTCGCCTCCCCCTTGAGCCCCTGTTGGACCACACGAATGCCCCTGATCGGCAACCTGATTTGAGCGCGACCCGTTCGTCACAGTGGTGGTGTGGCTGCTGTGTCTGATTCGACTGCCTCAACCCTGACACCGATGTAGTGGCTGTAACCACGACGTCCATCGATACGCTGCGTCGCGGCCTCACGGTGGTGGTGGTGTACTCGTGGTGATGCTGCTGCTATTACGATGTGCTTGTGTCGCAAACTTCGACCTCGACGCCGGAAGGACGACGATGTTATGGCTGTGCAACCCCGGCGTCGACTGTGAGGACTACGGCGCCTCCTTTCTGCATCGACTACACCCTGGGCTCAACACCCTCTATGAGCTACTCCCCTCTCATCTCTATCTATGATTACTGAGCTGTGTTGACCTCTGGTTTGCTAGTGGCTGATGATACATTAGTAGTATTGCTAGCTATGTGGTAGTTGATTAACTTGTTGTGATTGATCTGGTGGCTCACAAATTGTAATTAACTTGTTGTGATTGATCTAGTGGCTCGCAAATGATACCATTCCGTACAGTCCTTTACATGTCTTGTAATTGTTGGTGGGCTTGCTTCTTAAATGTTTCTTAGTTTACTGATTTTCCTGATGGATTTTTGCCGGATCTATTAATCCATGTTTGGCACTATAACAAATTGCCATCTACTTGGAAATTTAAATGATTGCTAGATCAAATGTTAGTGAAAGGCTATGTGATAATCAATTGATTTTTTTCTTACGCTTATTGCCTAGTTAAGTGTTCTTGTTTTCAGATGATCGACTCGTGGTCTATATCTTCTTAAATCCTCTTATGTTTCCCCATCAAACTGTGGGCACGAGCATGATGCCATGGAGGAATGCATGGACTGAAGGAGGCTGCCGTCGATTTCAAATTGATGCCTTGTGAGTGTTTTGCTTAAATCAATTGTATAACCCTGTCGAAACTTAGGTTCATAGTAGTTAACTTGCACTATTTTATATAAGAATGTTTCCTTGGTATTATAAGCACTTGCTCCTAATATGTGCTCCGCCAGGTGCTCCATATTGTTGTACTGCCTGAAGCATGGTAAGCTTTGTTCCTGGTATATTTCATGGGGACAGGCATCCTTCAGTTTCATAGTCTGATGTCACTTTTGTAGGTACCAACCCCCTCATTGCATCTCCTTAACTCTCCCTTTTCTGCATCTTTAGAAAGTATGTCTTCTGCTTGTGTGATGCAGAAGTTGCTATTTTATTCTCATAAACTAAATTGATTATATTTTTTATGGATCCTTCTATTTTCCCAAATGTATGAATACTTCAAGTGTTACGCTTCAGGTACTCGCATCGTAACCTTGATCTTCTCCTCTCTACCTATCTTTTTGCATGAACTTCTCATCTTATTACTACAAGAACATATGGACTTTGCTTAGAGGAAGCAGAACATGTAAGTTTTTCCTGTAGTGACTCATTCATACTGGGTTGATCTATGTTTTTCTCTTTTAAGGATTTCTCCAGGCTGTTATCCCTATCATATTCCCTTTATTGTGTCTTTTTTTACTTTATCAATTGCTTTTGCTGAGATCATTTCCTCTATAAATTACTTTTTAGTAATCGGTCGCAAATTATAGATAGATATACATGCGAGTACTCCAGATTGTGCACCTCCATGACTTGCCTTCTTCTTTTGTAGAGAACACTTTATTCATGGGCTATGGTACATGCTTAGTAATTTTTATCCACATCAGGTTATTTCAGCAGGAGATTAACTGATGTTGTATCTTTCGACCCAGGATTTGTAGCTCCCCATCATCACAAGAGAGACTAGCTCGGACTGTCGGTTCTCAATGCTGTTGAATTCTAGGCAAGGTGACCGCCTAATTTTGGATGCCAAGTTCAGTTTTAGGAAAATTTGACTGTCAGGAAAGAGAAAGCGAGTACTGCATGATCGATTGAGTGTTAACGTAGGTGGTGACTACGTCTTTGTCTCAGGATATGCTAGGCCTGCTTTGGAATCAAGGAGAACAAAGGTAAACATGTAGCATAAGATGCACACACCAAAATGTACTTAATTGTGTCCATGTGCATATAGAATTTAGTGCTAGGCCTGCTTTGCTAGATTAAAGAATGATTTCTATTTCATTTGATGGTGTTTCTTCTGTAGGAAAAAAATAGCGGTAAAGGACAACTTATTAGTTATGTATTGTGATACAGGTGCAGCACTAGGAACTTAATTTTCTCCATCCGCACTTTAGTTTAGGGCATTAGGCCGGGCAACCAGGAGACCATTTATTACTTTAAGTTTGGAAGCAATGCTACATAAAACATATGAACACTGCTCATTTTGTCACTGGTTATTAAACAAAGCAGCATGTTTCTTTGGAATTTTCGAACTATCGTCATTTGGTACCTGTTTAAATAGATGAAAACATGTTGTCTTTTTTGTTTTATCACTTCCTTTACTGCATTGCTATGATCATGTAGTACTTTGGACACAGAGTATTGTCGCCTTAGCAACTGCAATGTTACTGTCTAATGCCTTAGATGCTTACTTGGATTTTGGTGCTGAAATTAGAATTTGAGACTGGATATTCACTATGTGACCGTGTTATATGACCTCTAATTAACCTTTTCTATTCAGCTATTGGTGTCTTCCATCATTCAGAAAAAAACCGTCAATTTTTACTGTTGTTTGAATATATATTTTAATATGCAACAAACATGTGAAGTGGATCAAGTTTATTAATTTTCCCATACAGGCTGCTGAGAAATCTTGGTTATTTTAAAAATAACAATGAATGTTCTTTGTTCCTATTTTTACATATTTATTTCAACAATCATATCTTTTGGAAATCTCATATACAACTTATATACTTACTGACATGTAAGAAAATGCTCGTTCGGCAGCACAACACTTTGCCTCATAGTCTATGTTGGCTTAATTTTTTTTCTCAGTTGAGATATTTCCAAGATTGTGATTTACCACCAGATGTTATTGTTCTTTTTTTTTGCTTTTGTTGTACAATTGTTTTGCCCATATAGACTATTACCTACATTTCTCAATCAGATAAGAAACTGTATTCCTATTCTTTGGCCCTGATGACTATTAATAATTACAATCTAATTAGCATCTTCAATTTCTTACATGTGCGCATCTTTTCCTTTGTAAAGCACCAAATCACAGTGTGCGCCTTCACTAAGTCGGTCACTGTGTGTTGCAAAGGTGATAGTAACTTGTTTTAAAGTAGAGATTCATACGCGTCTTTCAATTAACTTGTTGCAAAGGTGATAGTAATTTCCAATCTGACTTAGTGAAGAAAACTGCAATTTCTTGTTTTAAAGTAGAGATTCATACGTGTCTTTCTTGTTACTGATAGTAACTACTGATAGTAACTACAATCTAATTAGCATCTTCAATTTCTTACATGTGCGCATCTTTTCCTCTTCACTAAGTCAGATTGGAAATTCTGTGTGCAAGAAGAGCACAGATTGGGTAGTTTTAAAGTAGCTGCTCATATTGATTGTTTGCTTTTCAATGTGCTAGAACCAAATATTATAATGACTTAGATGACTGAAGAGGAGGCATGTCGATTGCGTGCCCCGGATGTTACCATGGATCAGTACATGAAGATCACGAAAGGTATATTTAGCCCTGCAAAAGTCTTTCAGGTTCTTTCTGTTGGGCTTACATCTATATGTTCTTGCACAAGGTCTTCTGCCAGACGATCAGGCCGTCCAGATGCCGATTCTGTGGAGGGAATTTGGGAGCTGCTCTTTTTGTGTGGGTTGATAGATCCTGACGCCTCCAAGCTTCTTTCATTATTCGGTCCCAGTTGCCGATCTGTGCCCATTACAGTTTCGTTTTTTTGCATAGGCAGAGATTCCAATAATTCATGCTAGATAAGATAATGCTCAGTTGGTTTTGTAAATCAGAGAATGAAACAACAAAGTGTATAATTTTTCATTTCTACATATTTGCTCATATTTGTTTGCAAGTCTTGGGGTCTTGAGTTCCTAACGAAGAGAAAACAGAAGCATCACCTTTTACCTTGTAGGACTTCTTTTTTCTATCAGAATTGAACGAACACTAAAATCATGGTCACACTAACCGTTCATGTGAGGTCACACCGTCACATAGGTGCAATGGTTTAGTAATATTTATAGGCCTCTTCAGTTGCTAAAATGAATTGTTTCATAAAAAAGTGAAAAAAAAATGCAAAGTTAGACTCCATGGAGAGATTACACAGTGTTTCACATAGGATTTGGAGGCACTATTGATAGTGCCTCAAAAAGTTGGGTTTTAGAGGCACTATTGTTAGTGCCTCAAAAAGTTGGTTTTTAGAGGCACTAATGATAGTGCCTCAAAAAGTTGGTTTTTAGAGGCACTAGTCATAGTGCCTCAAAAAGTTGGGTTTTAGAAGCACTATTGATAGTGCCTCAAAAAGTTGGTTTTTAGAGGCACTAGTCATAGTGCCTCAAATGGCTAGGATTTAGAGACACTCTAATTTGTGCCTTAAGTTGGTTTTTGAGGCACTAGTCATAGTGCCTCAATTGGCTAGGATTTAGAGGCATTAGTCATAGTGCCTCAATTAACTATGATTTAGAGGCACTTTTTAAAACTGCCTCAAAAAACTTTTACCTACACAACCGTCCCGGCGTTTTTTTTAGTGCCTAAAAAACTCAATTGTGGCACTAATTTGACTATTGGAGGCACTTTAGAGTGCCTCTGAATACTGTACCTGCCATAGTGCGTGGAATGATCCAAATGTATTAATTTTATTTTTAGTATGTTGTGCAAGTCGAGCTGTCGAAGACCGGTTTGGCTCGTGAGGTCTTAGTCTGGGTTTAGAACCTTGGATTTATTTGAAATTTCAGGCCTGAATAGCCTCGGTATAAACAAATGTTATGGGGGTTATTGAGACGGTTTATCAGGTATTCATGTCATAACCATTAATGGTACTCCCTCCGTTTTAAAATAGATGCCTTAGATTTAGTAAGGCATCTATTTTGAGCCGGAGGAAATAGTAGAAGTGAGATTTTTATTTCCAAACATGATTAAATTGAAGTGCATAAGAAAAGGGTTGAAAGACCCTGTAATGATCTGGAATACATACTATATAAAAAAGTACTTCCTTCGATCCATATTAACGTTCTTAAATTTGTATAGATTCGAATATATCTAGTCATATTTTAGTGTTAGATACATTCGAATATTGATAAATCTGATTACGTTAATTTGGATTCAAGCGAGTATTCTTTTATTTTAGAAAGTACGATCGAGACCATGTAGAATAATGAAATGGCCAAGGTCATGTAGAGTAAAGGAAAATAAGGATCTGCGAAAGGCGGCAACCATCCCGTACGTTACGCGGGGAGTAGCATCGATGGCTTGCAGTGTTCCACTTCTTCCTCTTTTCTACTCGATCTCACGTACGGAGTAGCACCGTTGCATCTACACACTTGTTCTTGCATGCGGGCCATCGTGGAGGTGGAGCAAATAGGCCGGGAACGTGTGGCCCGGCGTTTGCGCGCACGACACATCAGCCCGCCGGCGACTGTAGGTCTTCTCTGCGATACCCTAGAATATCAGCGATTGTTGGAGAAGTGCCCTTTCATCAACTCATACGGTTCTAAAAATAGGCTAGCATATACAAAGAGACCTGTCACGGACCCGTAGTCAAAATGTGGAGTACTCCCTTCTAATCATGATGGCGATGGTGAGAATGATGTAGAGGTCGGAGATGCAACCGGGAGTGGCTCTTGGTGAAAGCTAGGCCAGTTCATTGCCAAGTACTTCCTCGATGCTTTACTGCAATGGTGCGCAAGTCGAAGAATGCGCAGGGGGCCGCAATCGTGACGTTCTTGGTTTGGTCAATGTTGGTGATGGTGCAACGGGGAATATGGAGCATCCATAGGTAGACAAAGTTGTCATCCAGAGGCTTTGGGTGCACCAAGTTGAAGATTTGATCGAAAACGTATATAGAATATGTTCATGGGAGTTTGATCGTTCCAGTGATAACCCGTTGACAGTAGAAACCAGAAGATCTCTTGTCTTAGGTGCTGCTAACTCCTTTTTGAGAACCACGCCATTCGGAGTTTTGAGTTCCACGTTGACCTCATTGTACCTTTTCTCTGAAAGAGTGTTCCTTCCGACGGCATGCATTATCTAGGACGCTACCGCTTCATGACCCTCCGATTTGCCTGATCCGGTGGGGTGTCGTCTATACTTGAACACCTGTAGTCCTTTTGAAGGAGATATGCCGTAGAGGAAAATAATAAATGTGTTTATTATTATATCTCAATTAGTTCATAATAGTGTTATACCGTGTTATAATTGTATCAAGGGGAAACATTGATACATGTGTGGTATGTAAATAAACCAAGTCCCAAGTAGCCTCTATACAACTAGCTCATTGGCCAACCAATAATCAAGGTTTCATGATCATGGAGCATTTATGCTAGTTGACAATGATGTCATGACATTGGTGAATGATATGATCGACATGCTTACCCAATACATAAGTATTAGGACACGATCAAGTCACATAGTTCATTGTTGCAATAATTAGGAAACAAAGTGAGATTCTCCTTAGACTGTGAGATTATATCTAATCACTATCACCTGCGGATGCTTAGATTGCATCAACCGCCACACCGTGACAGGGTGATCATAAAGGTGTATATTAGGTATTCCATAGGGATATCTTGAGGCATATGCATCAAGATCGGAATTTGTTCTCCCGCGTGATCGAAAGATACACTGGGCCCACTCAGTGAAATTGTATCCAAAAAGCTGCAGCGAATGACTAGGTCATGAGGATGCGATATCACGGGAACGAGTTAAGTAGACTTGTCAGTAACGATATTGAACAAGGTATGATATCGATTATCAGATCTCAGATGAGTTATGTATCAAAGTAATAAAAGGAATTGGACTCGACGTTTATGGTTCAAACGACAAAACATCCTGGAATGCATAGGGGGTCATTATGGGTATCTACATCCCGTTAATGATCATTGATATCAGAGTTGTCTCGATCATTATGAGTTGTCTCGAACCGTAGGGTACCACTCTTAAGGGTTCTATGATGCTTAAAGATCATTTTGGAATCATCGGGATCAACTTTGAAGAGAAGAGAGAAAACCGGAAGTGTTTCAGGTAAAGTCCGAAGTTTATCGGAATGATCAAAAAGGTGTTTTTGATCATGAGGAAATATTAAATATGATTTTTTATAATAATTAATTGAATTAATGAATACAAATCTAATTTAAAAATGATTTTTTGGCAAAACCTCCCTAACGGGCCAATTCCCGGAGGGAAAAGGCCCATGTGGGAGGGGGCACCCCGCCGTCCAGCCTTGGATTCCGCGTATGGGTAGGAGAGGCCCATCCGACCGACCCTACTCCCCATGTCACGCGACCCCTCCTTTAGTCCCACATTGCCAGCTGACAGCCGATGATCAAGGTTTTCTGATCATGGAGCATTTATGCTAGTTGACAATAAGGTCATGACATTGGTTAATGACATGATAAACATGTTTACCCAATACATAAGTATTGTGACATGATCAAGTCACATAGTTCATCGTTGCAATAATTAGAAAACAAAGTTACATTCTCCTTAGACCGTGAGATCATATCTAATCACTATCACCCATGACTGCTTAGATTGCATGAACCATCACACTGTAACATGGTGATCATAAAGGTGTATATTGAGTATTCTAGAGGAATATGTCGAGGCGTATGCATAAAGATCATGATTTGTTCCCCAGCCGTCCTGCGTGATGGGAAGATACATTGGTTCCACTTAGTGAAATTGTATCCAAGAAGTTGCAGCGAATGACTAGGTCATGAGGATGTGATATCATGGCTAGAATTTTTGGTAACAAGATTGAACAAGGTATTATGATACCGCTGATCAGATCTCAAACGAGTTATGTATCAAAATAACAGAAGGAATTGGGCTAGACATGTATGGTTGAAATGACAAAACATCATGGAATGCACAGGGGTCATTATGGGTGTCCAGATCCCGCTAATGATCATTGGTATGAGAGGTGTCTCGATCATGTCTGTGATGTTCTCGAACTGTAGGGTAACACGCTTAAGGGTTCTATGCCGCTTGAAGATCATTTTGGAATCATCGGGATCACCATTGGAGAGAAGAGAGAAAACCGAAGTGTTTCGGGTAAAGTCCGAAGTTGTTTGGAATGATCAAAATGGTGTTTTTGATCATGAGGGAATATTAAATATGATTTTTATATTAATTAATTGTATTAATAAATAAAAAAATATAATTTTTAAATTATTTTTTTGGCGAAACCTCCTTAATGGGCCAATTCCCGGAGGGAAAAGGCCCACCCACCTAGGGCACCCCGCCGGCTAGCCTTGGCCAGCATGCGCGGGTGGGAGGGGCCCAACCGACCCTCCTTCCCATGGCGCGCCACGCCTGCTTTAGTCCCACATTGCCAGCTAGTAATGTGGGGTTCCTTCCCTTCTCTTATATAAAGTGGGGTCTAGGGAGAGGTAAATACACAATAAAAAAGTGGGAAATTCCTAAGGTATTTTCCTTAGGGTTTCCCCCTCTCTCTCTCGTTGGCTATCGTCCTTGTGGTTCCAAGAAGAACTGCGTGCTTGGGAGATGACAACATGCCGCCACGCTACTAGATCTTAGTTCCAGAAGGTCTGCACCCTAGCTAGATTAGGGAGAACAGGAGTTGTCATCAAACACCGGACGTGTGTGAGACCACGAAGGCGCTGCCAGTTGTGGCGCTTGAACTGTAATGCAAGGACTCGAACTGACGTGCGAGGTGCTTTGCGACCTTAAGTTCGGCTATCAGTATGACTACATAAGCAACGTTCCCACGGGCATAAACTCTTTCGGTCCACAGGGGTATGCCATCGAAACCTCTTTCTCGTTACTGTATTAACTCATAGATAGATCTTGGCATCTTGCGCTAGCTAGGATTTTTTTTGTTTACTGCTGCGAACCCCTTTAGTTGTATCAGAGCCGATATATGTGTAGTTATGCTACTATGGGTAGAACACACATTGAATGAGTGCATTGATCTTCTAGTTGTTACCCTCCCACATGTACTTGTTTATATCATGACACTGTTTAATGAGCGTCCCGTACCGATATTACGCGCAAGCTTACGCGATACTGGTTCCACACTTGACATATGACTTGTACCATATAAGTGGCTAGTGTGTGTCTGTCTCTCTCACGGTAGTTGATATAGCATTTACAACGGAAGGCCTCGAGAGGGGTGTAGTATAGACAACTATTTGATCAATGTTGTGGTTGAAGTTCGTAGGTATGAAACGGTTCTATCGCGAAAGCCCTGCCAGCCATGTAAAACATGCAAGAGATAAAGTAGAGGCGTCTAACTTTATTTTGCAGGGAAAGTGATGTGATATGATCATTTTGTATTGTTGTAGGAAATGCACTTCATGTTGAACAATCAACAAGCGCCACTAGTAGAAAAATGACCTTTTGTACCGGTTCTAGAGGGGCTTTGGTACCGGTTTGGCAACTGGTACCAATTAATCGGGACTAAATCATTCCCCCCTTTGGTACCGGTTCCTTACGAACCGATATTAAAAGTGCCTCCACGTGGGCATGCAGGAGCCAACGGGGTTGGAGTCTTTGGTACCGGTTTGTAACACGAACCGGTACCAAACATGGGGACGTGGCAGAGATTTGGCAGAGAATTCAGGGTTTAGGAGGGGTTTATGGATATCAGACTGTTTCATCGTACGAGGATAGCGTCGATGCGCCCGAAACGGGTTTGGGTTTAGGTAGTACATGAAGATCAAGGTGATGCATATCAACTTGGTGCATATATATAAAACATGTAATTGCATAAGATCGCAAATTAAGTAGTACATGCATAGCGGTACTCTCCGAGGCATACTATATATTACATGTTGCATAGTGGTACTCTCCGAGGCAAACTATATATTACATGTAGTACATGCATGAAGATCGATCTTCATGCATAGTGGTACTCTCCGAAATTAGCTATGACGTCCCGAAGGAAAAATCCCGCCAATTGCTTTGGAGCGGTGCTCGATTGAGAGCGCGTCCCACTTTCTTGCCAACTGTAAAAGAATGAGATACAAATGGATACATTAGCTATGTGTATATATATATCAAATCATAATCAAACAATTATGACTAAAACTCAGCACAACTAATGGTAACAAAATAAATTTGTGAATATTGTTTACGTACCTCTTTATTTCCTTGATTATTCATTCTCTCGCTGACAATCTTGTGAATGTACTCGCAAACATAATATCCACATAGATTAATCTCCAATGGTTGTTTCGCGCATTTCTATACAAGAATTGTTGGAGATATGCCCTAGAGGCAATAATAAATGTAGTTATTATTATATCTTTGTGTTTATGATAAATGTTTACATTCATGCTATAATAGTATTAACAAGGAAACATTAATACTTGTCTGATTTGTAAACTTAATTTGAAGTCCCTAGTAAAGCCTCTATATAATACTAGCTTGTTGGTTAATAGATGATTGTGGTTTCCCTATCATAAACATTGAGATGTTATTAACAACAAGATCATATTGTTAGGAGAATGATATGGTGGACATACTCCTATAGATAAGCGTAGCATAAAGATCAAGTCATTTTTATAGTTCAATTGCTATTTGCTTTCTGATACATAGTAATCTAATTCCTTCGACCATGAGATCATGCATATCACCTTTACCGGATGGATGCTTTGATGACATCAAACACCACACCGTAACTGGGTGACTATAAAGGTGACATTGAGTATTCGGAAAGTATTGGTTGAAACACATGGATCAAGAATGGGATTTGTCCATCCATATGACGGATAGATATACTCTGGGCCCTCTCGGTGAGATGTCATCCAATTAGCTTGCAAGCATGTGACTGGATCACAAGGGATCACATATCACGGGAACGAGAAAAGAGTACTTATCGGTAACGAGGTTGAACTAGGTATGCAGAGATACCGACGATCATAACCTCGGATAAGTAAACTATCGTGAGACAAAGGGAAATTGATATCGTATGTAAGTGGTTCATTCGATCGCAAAGTAATCGTAGAAATATGTGGGAGCCATATGAATTTCCAGATTCCTCTATTGGTTATTGTTCGGAGAAGTGTCTCGATCATGTCCGCATAATTCACGAACCGTAGGGAGACACACTTAAGGATTCGACGTTGTTTGAGTAGTTATGGAATGATGAGAAAGAGACCGAATGTTGTGCGGAGTCTCGAATGGGATTCGGGATATCACGAGGAGATCCGGAATGGTCCGGAGAATAAGATTCATATAAGGAAAGTCCCGTTTCGGAGTTGGAGAATGGTTCCGGTGTTTTCATCGGGAATGTTCTAGAAGGTTCCGGAATGTCCGGCACTCCGGGGGGGAAGGGTACATGAATGTGTCATTGCAAGTTGGAATGATTGCATCATGTACTAGGTGTCATCGCTGTCCAAAATAAAGGGTTTATTCAAATCCTAGTTTGAAAAGTCATACGGCTAGTTTGAAAGTCAAACGACAAGTTTTGGAAAGAGGAGGAGGAGTGGGAAACCGAGTTGGGGAGGAGTTCCCTCCACCAACCGGCGGCGCCCACCCAAGCCGAGTTGGGGAGGGACTCCTCTCCCTCCCCTTGGCCGGCCGGCCCCCTCCACCTATATAAGGAGGGGCAGGGCTCCCCTCCTTGACACACAACTCCTACTCCTCCAAACCCTAGCCCCAAGCCGCCGCCGCCTCCAAGCCGCCGCCGGCCCCTAGGGCATCAACTTGCCGCCGCCTAGCTAAACCCTAGCTGCCGGCTTGTCCCCTCCTTGGTGTGTCTAAACCCTAGAACACCGAGGACTCTCTCATACTCCACCATACTCGCTCCGGCTTAAGGCGAAGCCCTGTGAGATCTCCCCTCTACTTCCGGTACCACGCCGTTGTGCTGCCGGAATCGCGAGGAGAGTGCTACAACCTCCGCTGCCTGCTGGAACAAGGGAGAGGAAGGTCTTCGTCGAGTACCGAACGTGTGACCGACTGCGGGAGCGCTGCCGGAACGCAGCGCCGGAAGGATCGTCTACGCGATCTTGAGATCGGGAAGAGTACGACTACATCACCCACGAGAATCCGCTCTCGTTAAACACTTTGGAATCTTTGAGGGTGAGTTATTCTATCGACTCGTTGCTACAATCTAGTAGATAGATCTTGGCTTGTTTGTTTGTATGCGGTAGAAAATTTTTGTTTTCCATGCTACGAAACCCTACAGTGGTATCAGAGTCGTGTCTATATGTAGATCTGTTGCACGAGTAGAACACAATGGTCATTGTGGGCGTTGATGCTTTTATTGTCGATTGCTTCTTGTGTACTTTGCATCTTGCGGTATGTTGGGATGAAGCGGCCCGGGCTAACCTTACATGACATCGTTCATGAGACTTGCTCCACGCTTGACATGCAACTTGTATTGCATAAGTGGCTTTGCGGGTGCCTGTTTCTCCTAGCATAGTTAAGATCCAATTTACAACGGGTGATTACCAATACTAGTATCAATGTTGTGGTTCTTGTTCGTAAGTTAGAACGACACTTATTGAAAGCCCCAAACCACGTAAAATATGCAAAGAAAGTAGAGGCGTCTAACTTTGTTTTGCAGGGGTGTGCAGTGATGTGATATGGCCATGATTGTGATTATATTTGATGTATGCAATGTTCCTTATTGTAAGTTGGCAACCGGCAGGAGCGATATGGTTGTCTTTAATTTATGTTAAGACCCGCGTGTCTATTCAAAGTAGTTGTAATAGTTGAAGCCGGTGGACGACAACCATGGAGAAGCGTCATTGACCTTGATGCAATGTCGGTGATGATGGAGATCATGTTCGTGCTAGAAGATGGAGATCGGAAGCACAAAGAAGAAAGGCCATATCATATCACATATTATGAATTGCATGTGATGTTAATCCTTTATGCATCTTGTATTGCTTAGTAGACGACGGTAGCATTATAAGATGATCCCTCATGCACATGAATTTCAAGTCATAAAGTGTTCACCCTTAGTTAGCACCGTTGCTAAAGCTTGTTGTTTCGAAGCACCACGTGATGATCGGGTGTGTTAGATTCCGCAAGTGTATACAACGTGAGAAAGCCAGATTTGCTCATGCGGAAACTAAGGTTTGATCTTGACGAGCCTAGCATGTACAGACATGGTCTCGGAACACGGATCACCGAAAGGTAAAGCATGAATCATATAGTAGATATGATGAACATGTCGATTGTTCGCCATTGAAACTATATCAACTCTCGTGATGATCGGTGTTGATGTGGTGGATTTGGTTCGTGTGATCACTAAAACAATGTGAGGGATATTGTTTTGAGTGGGAGTTCACCTAGATTAACTTTATTATTAATTTGAACTCAATTTGTCATAAACTTAGTCTAAACTATTGCAATTATGTTGTAGATCAATGGCAGCCCCTACCATCAATTTTAATGCGTTCCTAGAGAAAGAAAAGTTGAAAAACAATGGAAGCAACTTCGCGGATTGGTTCCGCAATTTGAGGATTGTCCTCACAGCTGGTAATTTGACCTATGTGCTGGATGCACCGCTGGGTGACCCACCTGCAGCTGATGCTACCGATGAAGTAAAGAATGTTTACCTTGCTCGGAAGAATCAGTACTCCATAGTTCAGTGTGCTATCTTGTATGGTTTAGAATCGGAGCTTCAGAAAAGGTTTGAGAATTCAGACCCACATGATATTGTCCGTGAACTCAAATTGATCTTTGAGACTCACGCGGCAATTGAGAGCTATGAGGCTTCTGAAAAGTTCTTTAACTGCAAGATGGAAGAGGGCAGCTCTGTCAGTGAGCATGTGCTTAAGATGTCTGGGCACGCAAACAAACTTCAAAGCTTGGGTATAGTGATTCCTAATGCTTTGGGGATTTACCGTGTCCTCCAATCACTACCACCAAGTTACAAGAACTTTGTGATGAACTACAACATGCAGAACATGAACAAGCAGTTGCCAGAACTGTTTGCTATGTTAAAATCTGCAGAAGTGGAGATCAAGAAAGAGCACCAAGTGTTGTTGGTCAATAAGACCACCAAATTCAAGAAAGGCAAGTCTAAGCAGAAGGGACACTTCAAGAAGGGTGGCAAGAAAGTTGCCACACCGACGAAGAAGACCAAGGCTGGACCCAAGCCTGATACTGAGTGCTTTTACTGCAAGGGAGAAGGTCACTGGAAGCGGAATTGCCCAAAGTACTTGGCGGATTTGAAGAACGACAACATCAAGAAGAAAGGTATATCTGATATACATGTTATTGATGTGTATCTCACTAGTACTCGTAGTAGTGCCTGGGTATTTGATACTGGTTCGGTTGCTCATATTTGTAACTCGAAACAGGTGCTGCAGAATAAACGGAAACTAGCGAAGAATGAGGTGACGATGCGCGTGGGAAACGGATCAAAGGTTGATGTGATCGCGGTCGGCACGCTACCCCTTCATCTACCATCGGGATTAGTTTTATACTTAAATAATTGTTATTTGGTGCCTGCGTTGAGCATGAACATTATATCGGGATCTTGTTTATTGCGAGACGGTTACTTGTTTAAGTCCGAGAATAATGGTTGTTAGATTTATATGAGTAATATGTTTTATGCACATGCACCTTTGATAGATGGTCTATTCTTGTTGAATCTCGATAGTGGAAATACACATATTAATAACATTGAGGCTAAACGTTTGAAATCGAGCGATAACTCGACCTATATGTGGCACTGTCGTCTTGGTCACATTGGAGTGAAGCGTATGAAGAAACTCCATTCCGATGGACTTCTTGAATCACTTGATTTTGAATCACTTGAAAGATGCGAAGCATGTCTGATGGGTAAAATGACTAAGACTCCATTTTCTGGTATGATGGAGCGAGCTACGGACTTATTGGAAATCATACATACCGATGTGTGTGGTCCAATGAGTGTAGCATCACGCGGTGGTTATCGTTATGTTCTTACCTTCACAGATGACTTGAGTAGATATGGGTATATCTATTTCATGAAACATAAGTCCGAAACTTTCGAGAAGTTTAAGGAATTTCAAAGTGAGGTAGAGAATCAACGTAACAAGAAGATTAAATTTCTACGTTCTGATCGTGGAGGTGAATATCTAAGTTACGAGTTTGGCGAGCATTTGAAGAAATGCGGAATACTTTCACAATTGACACCGTCGGGAACACCACAGCGTAATGGTGTGTCCGAACGTCGTAATCGAACTCTCTTAGATATGGTTCATTCTATGATGTCACTTACAGATTTACCGCTATCATTTTGGGGTTATGCATTAGAAACAGCCGCATTCACTTTAAATAGGGCACCGTCTAAATCCGTTGAAACGACACCGTATGAATTATGGTTTGGGAAGAAACCTAGATTGTCGTTCCTTAAAGTTTGGGGTTGCGAAGCCTATGTAAAGAAGTTACAGCCGGACAAGCTTGAACCCAAAGCGGAAAAATGCGTCTTCATAGGATACCTGAAGGAAACTATTGGGTATACCTTCTATCATAGATCCGAAGGCAAAATCTTCATTGCTAAGAATGGATCCTTTCTAGAGAAGGAATTTCTCTCGAAAGAAGTGACTGGAAGGAAAGTAGAACTTGACGAGGTTGTCGAACCTTCTCTCGAAATTGCGAGTAGCGCAGCGCCGGAAGAAGTTCCTGTGGTGCCTGCACCAATAAGAGAGGAAGCTAATGATGATGATCATGAAACTTCGGTTGAAGTTTCTACAGAGCCTCGCAGGTCAACGAGAACTCGTACCACTCCAGATTGGTATGATCCCGTTATGAGTGTCATGTTGGTGGACAACACCGATGTGTAGGGTTCGCAGCATAGAAAACAAAAATTTTCCTACGATGTGAACTATATACCAAGATCTATCTACTAGATACAAACAACGGGCGGATGTATATCCGTAGAGAACATACCCTTGAAGACCGACAAAGCTTAACGATTTCAACTCGTGGTTGATGTAGACGATCTCTTGCCGATCTCAAGATCGAGAGGAAGTCCTAGCGCCGCAAATCAGCAGCGCATCCGTGCTCGCACACACGTTCGAGGCACCGAGCAACCTCCGCCTCCTCGCTCCAGCGATGCAGCGGAAGCACAACTCTTTCTTGCCGAATAGCCACCGGGAACATGTATCTCGCTAGTCCGAGACCATGGGGGATAAATTCTAGAGGGGGAGAGAGATCCTTCACGAGGAGGTGTGAGAGACAAGTGAGGAGGGGGCTCCTTTTATAGGAGGAGGGGGAACCCCAAGGGGGTGGCCGGCGCATGGGGGCTGCCCCTTGCCCTCCCCTCTTCATGTTGGTGGACACTCCACTCACAAATCTCCTTTAAATTCCCTCCACTCAAAAGTCCACTCAAAATTCCCATTAAATTTCCACCAAATTTAATGCAAACTCTCATTAAATAAAACTCTTTTATTTTATTCAGAATTTTGTCAATTACTTTAATGACAAACATTCACAAATAACCCCTTGCTAGAATTCTATTTCACATGCATAACCACTTTATGCAATTTCACCCGAAAACCTGTTTCGGTATCTAGTGAAATAAATTCCTGCGCTTGTTCATTCTTTCGGCATGAAACATTTGCTCCAATTGGATGTCGGTGTCTCTTAAGTGTGTCACCCTACGGTTCGTGAATAATGCGGACATGATCGAGACCCCTCTCGGATCAATAATCAGAAGCGGGATCTGGAGACCCATACTGACTCCCACACATTCAACGATGACTTTCTTGTGATCGTCGGAACCTTTTACGCTAGTATCTTAATCCCTTTGTTTCACGATATATTACATGTCCGAGATTCGATCATCGGTATCTCCATACCTAGTTTGATCTCGTTACCGACATGCACTCTTTTCTCGTTCCTGTGATATAACATTCTAGTGATCAAATCACTTGCTTGCAAGCTAATCAATGTGATATCACCGAGAGGGCCCAGAGTATATCTATCCGTCATCGGGATGAACAAATTCCACTCTCGATCCATGAGCCTCAACATAACACTTTATTAGTTCTGAATCCATCTTTATAATCACCCTGTTACGGTGTGACGTTTGATGTTATCAAGAAACTCTTCCGGTGTTAGTGATTGACATGATCTCATGGTCTAAGGATTAGGATCACTTCGTAAGTTGTTATAGCAATATAAACTCAATGACTTTGATCGTAATGCTATACTTCGGATGAATGTTCATCACACCATTACACTAATGTTGTGATCCCGTTATTAACAACATCCAATGTCCATGATCAGGAAACCTTGATCATCTTGTTAATCAACGAGCTAGTTTATGAGAGAGGCATAACTAGGAACTTTCTGTTTGTTTATTAAACACACATGTATTAACGTTTCCGTATTAATACAATTATAGCATGCAAAATAAACATCTATCATATACTTGGAATACACATAATAAACACTTTATTATTGCCTCTCAGGGCATATTCCCTTCAGTCTCCCACTTGCACTAGAGACAATAATCTAGTTACATAGTGATAAATCTAACACCCATTGAGTTCTGGTGTTGATCATGTTTTGCTCTAGGGAGAGTTTTAGTCAACGGATCTGCTACATTGAGATCCGTATGTACTTTACAAATCTTTATATCTCCATCCTTGACATGCTCGCGGATGGAGTGAAACCGGCGCTTAATATGCTTGGAATGCTTGTGAGACCTTGGCTCTTTGGCATTGGCAATGGCACCATTGTTGTCACAATAGATCACCATTGGGTCCAACGCGTTTTCCACAACTCCTAGTTCGGATATGAACTCCTTCATCCAAACTGCTTCCTGAGCCGCTTCTGAAGCAGCAACATATTCGGCCTCCGTTGTTGATCCCGCTACCACAGGTTGTTTGGAGCTCCTCCAACTAACCGCTCCGCCATTCATGAGAAATACGTATCCGGATTGAGACTTAGAGTCATCCGTATCGGTGTCAAAGCTAGCGTCGACATAACACTTAGCGACGAGCTCTTCTTCACCTCCGTATACAAGAAACATATCCTTAGTTCTTCGTAAGTACTTAAGGATATTCTTGACCGCTATCCAGTGTTCCGAACCTGGATCCGATTGGTACCTACTAGTCAAACTAATAGCATGTGCCACATCCGGTCTTGTACATAGCATGGCGTACATTATAGAGCCTATGGCTGAAGCATAGGGGACTTTGTCCATTATCTCTCTTTCTTCTGCCGAAGCCGGACTTTGAGTCTTACTCAATGTCTTGCCTTGCAACATAGGTAAGAACCCCTTCTTACTTCCGTCCATTTTAAACTTCTTTAAAATCTTATCAAGGTATGTACTTTGCGATAGCCCTATTAGGCGCCTAGATCTATCTCTATAGATCTGTATGCCTAATATGTATGACGCTTCACCTAGGTCCTTCATTGAAAATTTGCTGTTTAGATAACTTTTAACACTGTTTAAAAGTTCTATATCATTTCCGATCAATAATATGTCATCCACATATAATATCAGAAATGCCACATTGCTCCCACTCACTTTCTTGTAAATACAAGATTCTCCATAAGTTTGGACAAATCCAAACTCTTTGATCACCTCATCAAAGCGAAGATTCCAACTTCGTGATGCTTGCTTCAATCCATAGATGGATCGATGAAGCTTGCACACCTTGTTAGCATCCTTAGGATCGACAAAACCCTTTGGTTGTATCATATACAACTCTTCTTCAATATTACCATTGAGAAATGCGGTTTTGACATCCATCTGCCATATCTCATAATCGAAATATGCAGCAATTGCTAACATAATCCTAACTGACTTTAGAATCGCTACGGGAGAGAAAGTCTCATCGTAGTCAACTCCTTGAATTTGTCGAAACCCCTTTGCGACAAGTCGAGCTTTATAGACGGTCACATTACCATCAGCATCAGTTTTCCTTTTGAAAATCCATTTGTTCTCCACGGCCTTTCGGTCGTGAGGTAATTCCACCAAGTTCCAAACTTGATTTTCATACATGGATTCCATCTCGGATTTCATGGCTTCTAACCATTTGTTGGAATCCGGGCTCATCATCGCTTCTTCATACGTCGCAGGGTCATCATTTTCATCAACCATGAAATTCATGACAGGATTTCCGTACAGCTCGGGAGCTGCACGTGTCCTGTTTGACCTGCGAGGTTCGGTAGTACTCTCTTTCGGAGTTTCATGATCATTATCATTAGTTCCCTCTTAAACAGGTGGAGCCAACTCCGGAACAACTTCCGGCGCTGCGCTACTCGCCATACTTTGAAGAGAAGGTTCCACAACCTCTTCGAGTTCTACCTTCCGACTACTCACACCTTTCGCGAGAAACTCTTTCTCTAGAAAGGATCCATTCTTGGCAACAAAAACCTTGCCCTCGGATCTGTGATAGAAGGAATACCCAATAGTTTCTTTAGGGTATCCTATGAAGACGCATTTTTCCGCTTTGGGTTCGAGTTTATCCGGTTGAAGTTTCTTCACATAAACATCGCATCCCCAAACTTTAAGAAATGACAGCTTAGGTTTGTTTCCAAACCACAATTCATACGGTGTCTTTTCAACGGATTTAGATGGTGCCCGATTTAAAGTGAATGCAGCAGTTTCTAGTGCATAACCCCAAAAAGACAACGGCAAGTCCGTCAGAGACATCATAGATTGAACCATATCTAATAAAGTACGATTACGACGTTCCGACACACCATTTCGCTGTGGTGTTCCGGCAGGTGTGAGTTGTGAAACAATTCCACACTCTTTCATGTGAGTGCTAAACTCGTAACTTAGATACTCACCTCCACGGTCGGACCGTAGAAATTTGATCTTTCTATCACGATGATTTTCCACTTCATTCTGACATTCCTTGAACTTTTCAAAGGTTTCAGACTTGTGTTTCATCAAGTAGATATAACCGTATCTACTCAAATCATCCGTGAAAGTAACAAAATAATGATATCCACCTCGCGCCGACACACTCATTGGACCACATACATCAGAATGTATGATTTCCAATAAATCTGTCGCCCGTTCCATTGAACCGGAAAACGGCGTTCTAGTCATCTTGCCCATAAGGCATGGCTCACATGTATCAAATGATTCATAATCAAGTGATTCCAAAAGTCCATCCGAATGGAGCTTCTTCATGCGTTTAACGCCAATATGACCTAGACGGCAGTGCCACATATATGCGAATATATCATCATTAAGTTTAATCCTTTTAGCATCAACATTATGAATATGTGTAACATTATCATCGAGATCTAATAGAAATAAACCATTCATCATCGGTGCATGACCATACAAGATTTCATTCATATAAATGGAACAACCATTGTTCTCGGATTTAAATGAATAACCACTTCGCATCAAACACGATCCAGATACAATGTTCATGCTCAGTGCAGGCACTAGATAACATTTATTCAAGTTTATAACTAATCCCGACGGCAAGTGGAGAGGCAGCGTTCCGACGGCGATCACATCAACGTTTGATCCATTGCCGACACGCATCTTGACCTCACCCCTTGCTAGCGGTCGCTTGTTCCGCAGCCCCTGATTCGAGTTACAAATATTAGCAACTAAACCGGTATCAAATACCCAGGTGCTACTGCGAGCACTAGTCAAGTACACATCAATAACATGTATATCATATATACCTTTGTTTGCCTTGCCGGCCTTCTTGTCTGCCAGATACTTGGGGCAGTTGCGCTTCCAGTGGCCAGTCCCCTTACAATAGTAGCACTCGGAATCAGACTTAGGTCCAACTCGGGGTTTCTTTTCAGGCGCGGCAACAGGCTTGCCACCCTTACTTCCCTTCCGTTTTCCCTTCTTGTCTTTCTTGAAACCAGTGTTCCTATTGATCATCAACACTTGATGTTCCTTTTTGATCTCCACTTCTGCAGTTTTAAGCATTGACAGAAGCTCGGGGAGAGACTTCTTCATGCCTTGCATATTATAGTTCATCACGAAGCTCTTATAGCTAGGTGGCAGAGACTGCAGAACACGATGGATGCCTAAGACAATGGGAATCGATATTCCCAAGGACATAAGCTTATCGGCGTAACCCGACATCTTGAGTACATGCTCACTAACGGAGCTGTGCTCTTCCATCATGCAGCTAAAGAACTTTTCTGAAGCATTGTAGCTCTCTACAGCAGCATGTGTGTCGAAAATCATTTTCAACTCACCCATTGTATCAAATGCATTGCCGTTTTCGAAACGCTTTCGAAGTTCCGGCCCTAGCCCATACAATATGCCGCAATGAACTAAGTTGTGGTCCTCCTGACGAGTCTGATAGACATTCTTCTCCTCGTCAGGGGCATCATCAAAAGGTGGGGGGCCTAACGATGCTTCTAGCACATATTGCTTTTGTGCAGCAGAGAGGAGAATCCTCAAATTCATGGCCCATTCGGTAAAGTTGCTACCGTTCGTTGCTAGTTTCTCTTTCTCCATGAACACATTGAAATTAAAAGCAGGTGGTGCCATCTACAACAGAATTTGTAAAGTTTAGACTAAGTGTATGATAGATTGAGTTCAACTAATCTATATTACGAATGAACTCCCACTCAAAAACGACATCCCTCGTGCCTTTTTGGTGATTACATGAACCAAATCCACTACACCAAGTCCGATCATCACGTGAGTCGGTATAGCTTCAAAGGCGAGCATCAAATGGGCATCATATCAACTATATGACTCATGCTTAACTTTTCGGTCCGTGTTCCGAGGCCATGTCTGTACATTCTAGGCTCGCCAAGTTAGAACCTTAGTATTCGCGTGTGTAACTGTTTTACACCCGAAATATGGTCGTGGATCCAAGAACACCCGATCATCACGTGATGTCTTGGAGCGACGAAAACATAATCGGTGCATACTAAAGGAAGAACACATTCTTATCTTGATATTTAAATGAGGGATCATCTTATTATGCTAACAAAGCGCTAAACAAGCAATATAAGATGCAATCAAAACATCATATGTTTATTAGTGAAATGATATGGTTCCCGCAGATGATCTCTATCATGTGCATCGTGGTATGATCACTATCATACCTATATGTGTAAATCCAAGGTCTATGGATTTTACACGCTATGTGTGTTGTGAGAGTATCATCTCATACTTCTACTTACAACACTACCATATCATAACACTAGCCCAGCAACAATCTAAACTAGACGCCTCTAATTTATCCATTGCAAGTTTTACGTGGCTTTGGGCTTTCGAGATAGAACCGTTCTTACCTACAAACATGAACCACAACGAGGATAATCAAATTGTTGACAACTCGCTTGCAAAATAGATATTGACTATAGTAGGAGAGACAGACACCCGCTAGCCACTTATGCAAACTAGTTGCATGTCAAGCGTGGAACAGGTCTCATGTGCGAGGACATGTAAAGTTTGTCCAGGCCGCTTCATCCCACTATGCCACCAATATCCAAAATTACAACAAAGGAGCAACAACATGATCATCATCGCCCACATACTCATATGTGTACTACCCGTGTAAAGTATCTACGCATAGATCCGGCTCTGATACCACTGTAGGGTTCGCAGCATAGAAAACAAAAATTTTCCTACGATGTGAACTATATACCAAGATCTATCTACTAGATACAAACAACGGGCGGATGTATATCCGTAGAGAACATACCCTTGAAGACCGACAAAGCTTAACGAGTTCAACTCGTGGTTGATGTAGACGATCTCTTGCCGATCTCAAGATCGAGAGGAAGTCCTAGCGCCGCAAATCAGCAGCGCATCCGTGCTCGCACACACGTTCGAGGCACCGAGCAACCTCCGCCTCCTCGCTCCAGCGATGCAGCGGAAGCACAACTCTTTCTTGCCGAATAGCCACCGGGAACATGTATCTTGCTAGTCCGAGACCATGGGGGATAAATTCTATAGGGGGAGAGAGATCCTTCACGAGGAGGTGTGAGAGACAAGTGAGGAGGGGGGCTCCTTTTATAGGAGGAGGGGGGAACCCCAAGGGGGTGGCCGGCGCATGGGGGCTGCCCCTTGCCCTCCCCTCTTCATGTTGGTGGACACTCCACTCACAAATCTCCTTTAAATTCCCTCCACTCAAAAGTCCACTCAAAATTCCCATTAAATTTCCACCAAATTTAATGCAAACTCTCATTAAATAAAACTCTTTTATTTTATTCAGAATTTTGTCAATTACTTTAATGACAAACATTCACAAATAACCCCTTGCTAGAATTCTATTTCACATGCATAACCACTTTATGCAATTTCACCCGAAAACCTGTTTCGGTATCTAGTGAAATAAATTCCTGCGCTTGTTCATTCTTTCGGCATGAAACATTTGCTCCAATTGGATGTCGGTGTCTCTTAAGTGTGTCACCCTACGGTTCGTGAATAATGCGGACATGATCGAGACCCCTCTCGGATCAATAATCAGAAGCGGGATCTGGAGACCCATACTGACTCCCACACATTCAACGATGACTTTCTTGTGATCGTCGAAACCTTTTACGCTAGTATCTTAATCCCTTTGTTTCACGATATATTACATGTCCGAGATTCGATCATCGGTATCTCCATACCTAGTTTGATCTCGTTACCGACATGCACTCTTTTCTCGTTCCTGTGATATAACATTCTAGTGATCAAATCACTTGCTTGCAAGCTAATCAATGTTATATCACCGAGAGGGCCCAGACTATATCTATCCGTCACCGGGATGAAAAAATTCCACTCTCGATCCATGAGCCTCAACATAACACTTTATTAGTTCTGAATCCATCTTTATAATCACCCTGTTACGGTGTGACGTTTGATGTTATCAAGAAACTCTTCCGGTGTTAGTGATTGACATGATCTCATGGTCTAAGGATTAGGATCACTTCGTAAGTTGTTATAGCAATATAAACTCAATGACTTTGATCGTAATGCTATACTTCAGATGAATGTTCATCACACCATTACACTAATGTTGTGATCCCGTTATTAACAACATCCAATGTCCATGATCAGGAAACCTTGATCATCTTGTTAATCAACGAGCTAGTTTATGAGAGAGGCATAACTAGGAACTTTCTGTTTGTTTATTAAACACACATGTATTAACATTTCCGTATTAATACAATTATAGCATGCAAAATAAACATCTATCATATACTTAGAATACACATAATAAACACTTTATTATTGCCTCTCAGGGCATATTCCCTTCACGATGACCCTGAGACATATGAGGAAGCAATGATGAGCCCAAATTCCAATAAATGGCAAGAAGCCATGAAATCCGAGATTGGATCCATGTACGAAAACCAAGTATGGACTTTGGTGGACTTACCGGATGGCCGGAAGGCTGTCGAGAACAAATGGATTTTCAAGAAGAAAACAGATGCTGATGGTAATGTTACTGTCTATAAAGCTCGACTTGTCGCAAAAGGGTTTCGACAAATTCAAGGAGTTGACTACGATGCAACTTTCTCACCAGTAGCAAAGCTAAAGTCTGTGAGTGTAACACCCTCAGAATCGACCCTATGCAAGTTTTAGCGAAACCCGCCAAACCCGCATAGAAACGATTCAAAGGTGCCCACCAGGCACTTTCGTGCGGGTGGAAAACGAAGTAATAACATTACACAACAGTCCTCGATGGGACCCACAGAACAGATATATATACAACAACGACTCAGAGAGTCAAGAATACAGATATAATATACAAAGATCCAAATCACCTTGAAATTGATATAGCGTCCGACTACGGACAAGATGCAAATGGGGCTAAGAGCCCTGAAGAATAACCAATGGCGTTCATAACCCTGCCCAGGCCAAGCCGGAAGGGTAACCCTGCTAACTACGTCGATCTCAAAACCTGCTTAAATAAAAGGGGTGCCGACAAAGGGCAAAGGAAAAAGAGGAGCGTCAGTACTGAGGCCAGTACACGGCGAGACTAGAATTCGGCGGTCCTCGCCTACTTAGGTATGGTGGACTGAGCGGCAGCGGCAGCATGCACTAAACAACCTATAGAGACTCGATACAACGGACGACTATCAGAGGGAGACAAGAAAGACCTATTCGGAACCAACCTGATACTACCACCAAACAAACCCATCCTGGTGTTTCCCCCTCGAGACCAAACGAGGAAGTCAACCGAGGAACTCACACAGTTGGCAATTTTATTTATTCAGTTATCGTTGCAGCAATTACTAGTCAGGTATAGATAATCATCCTGATATAATAAGCAGTGGGCACTTTTAGTTAACCATTCGGTTATAGTTGCAGCACTTACTAATCAGATACAAATAGCATGAGATAACCCGAAAACCCAGCAGTTGTTGGTACTTTTATTAGCCATTCCGTTGTAGTTGCAGTACTTACTAGTCAGGTACAATGGTCGCAAGCGACAACTCAAACAAGCTATTGTTGGCAGGTTTATTTAGCCATTCCATTATAGTGAAGCTGATTACTAGTCATTTTAGAGTCAAATTTATAGCACTACTTTAGTTATAGTTGTCTATGATCGAGATACTGTGCTCCAAGTCGTCCATAACCGCGGACACGGCTTTCAGAAAGTTTTAACCCGGCCGGGGTGCACAAATAGCAACACACACACGATCGACCTCGGAAAAACCAAATCAAAACCCAACGAGGCTTTCACGACAAAGCAATCACAGGATTCATAAATATTTCAGGGGGCCACCCCTTGGAGTACACCCGCAACAAAGTTAGCTGACTTCGAGACGGACCCGAGGTTTGTGGGGCCGGCTGTAAGCGACTGGGAACCCAAAACTGGGCTTGTCGATACCGCGTAAACGGGTCACAATTCCTAAACAGTACAGTGTGATCCTCGCACAATCGTAATAAAGCAGTAAAGCATGGCATAAGTACAAGATCGTAAATAAAACCTCAAACTAGTTTGTGGCCCCAAGAAATAATAATGAATCAAGCTCTGGCTAAGGGGGGTCCCATAATTCCCCGTATGTGGATAGCGCAAATATTCAAGGAACAGGTATCAAGTACTCGGGGTCCTACGGGACACAAGTGGGCGGTCGGAAACCAAATATTATCTATCACCCACCGATGCCTCTGCTTACTTACTTCAATTTTAGTTGTTAAACAGGAATTAAAGTGAACGATAAGTAAAACCATGATCATCTCCAACATCAACATGCGGCCATACACCAATAACTGTGGCACTTGACGACACGCAACAGCACTTGAGCAAGCGACTACGACGCGCAAGTCCAACTATCTACCAAACAACAGGTAATAGGATGTGTCCAAGGCAATATAGGGCTGCACGGAATATCACAGGTACGGAATCTAGAGCATCGCAACACAGATAGCAATAGATCAACAGGAGGGAATAAATACTATAAAAGTAAGATAGGTAGAAAGGGGGAGATGCTCGCCTGAAAAGCATTGCCGAAGGTTCATCCCAAGATCGGGGCGAAGCTCACATCAACTCAACGGCCTTATCCGCGAAGAAGCAAAACACTAGAATAAACACCGGATGCACTATTTAACACAACAGCAGAAGATCGGGCATGATGCATGCATGATGTATTGATGCGATGCAATTAGGCCAATATTAAGTGGAACCAGGGTCCCGACAATTAATTAAACGGTTCAAGTTATTTATCTATCCCGCAAATTAAATGTTGCATTATCGAGACAACAGATAGCACCGGTTCGCTACACAAATTTAAATGAGGCCAATATAAGGCTAGATTTGCCCGCATATGGGCCCCATATTTAATTATTAGGTGAATCGGCATAAGGCCCCCAACCCACATGGCAATATGCATGCATGAATGATTTAATATGCAACAATTTGATATTTTACATTTATAAAATAGGGCTCGAGGAAAAGGGGCACACATTAGGGTTCGGCAGATCTTGGTACCGGGGGTTCGGGGTCGGGTCTCAGGGTTCAGGGGGTTCGACGGGTCGGTCTCGGTGGGAACGTTCTCGAACAACGGGGCAGATCTTGCGTGCTTCATGTTCGGGTGCGGTTCTCGGCGAACTGGTCGGTTCCCTGTCGGAGGTCTTGGCGCTTCGGATCGGTCTTCGGTCCGGGGCCTCAGGGTCTTGGGGTTCGCGTCCGTGTGGCGGTCTTGTTGTTCCGTGTAGGCGTTCTCGAGGTCGATGGTGTACTTGTCCGGCACCGGGATTCAGGTCCGGGAAGGAGTACTTGACGTCCGGCGGTAGATCTTGTTGGTTTCACTCCGAAGGACTTGTTGTTCTGCAGTGGATATCACGGGGTCATCGGGTCCGGGTCTTGGTCGGGTCGCCGGTAGCTCTTGGTGTCCAGGGGTTGCTCCGGTTTCGGGGTTCGCCGCTCCGTGAGGTGGATCTTGTCGATTCGGCGTCATCGCCCCTAGTTTCCTCGATGAAGTACTCGGGGTTCCACTCGATTGTCGGTGTAGAGCTTGATTATGTAGTCTCCAACTACCATATTCCATCTTCAAACGGCTTCTGCTGACCCGAAACTACACCCGGCAGGGACCCACGGCCTGCTACAGAGAGCCAGGAGGCAGCCCGCGGGGAGGAACGCAGAGGAGCCCAGCGGCGGTTCTGGCTGGAGACAGCGGGCCCGACGGGAACGGCGGCGAGGTCGGCGCGACCGGGGCCGGCGAGGAGGCCGAAGGGGAGGGGACGCGCCGGCGGCGGGCGAGCAGAGGCAGGCGGTGGCGGGGTGGGGCGAACCAGCGGGGGGCGAGGCAGAGGGTGGCCGGTGAGGGCCAGGGACGGCGCGTGCGGGCCCGCGCCCGGGGCGGCGGCGGACGCCTGGCTGCCGACGATGGAGGGTAGGGTCTCGGGCGAGGGCGACAGCGACGGCTGCGTCGGAGGCGGCCGCTGGAGGGGCCGAGGCCGAGCGGGGGGCGGTGGAGGCCGGGGAGGAAGGGGTCGGCGAGGTCGGGCTGGCTCGCGGGGAGGCGCACGGGGAGCCGGTGAGCGGCGGTGGCCGGACGACGGGACGCGGAGGGCGGCCACGGCGAGGCCGACGCGCAGCGGAGGGGGTTGCAGGGGGAGGGCGGCGGACGGAGAGAGCTCGCGGGGGCGGTTCGGCGAGGGGATGTGGCCGGCGAGGCGCTTGCGGGAGGAGAGAGAGGCGCGGCCGGCGGGAGGGGTGAGGTCGACGGCGGCGCTGCCACGCGCCAGGGAGGCAGAGGACGGCAAGGAGGGCAGCGCTCGCTGGGGAAACGCGGGCATGGCGGCGGGGCACGTGGTTGGGGGAGGCTCGGTGAGAGAGGCGTCGGGGCGACGGGGAAGGGAGGACGGGGGCAGGGCAGAAGGTGGCGAGGCGGTGGCGAGCTCGCCGGAGGGGAGGAAGACGGGCGGTTGCGGGAGCGGCTAGGGAGAGAGAGGGAGCGGGAGGCGCTATGGTGGGGCCGGGGCGGGCCAGGGGGTAGCGGGGTGGACGTGGGAGGCGTGTGCGTGGTTGGTGTGTTTGGCAGGTGTGGGGGGAACCGGTCTGGGGTAGGTTGGACCCGCGGGCAGGTTGGAGAGGGAAGGAGAGTTGGGTGGTGAGGTGGCTTTGTTTGATTGGTTGGGAAATGGGGCAGGGTGACATGTCGACCAGGGATTGGAGGGGGTGAGGTGGAGAGGGGCTGGGTAGGTTAGGTTGGGTAGAAAAGATTTGGGGTAGGGTCTAAGCTGGATCGATTTTGTTCTGGGGGTGGTCGTTCGGGTCGAATCGGCCCGTTCGACTGCCCCACTAAAAATAATTAACTATTTTATTTATTTCAAACCGGGCTTTTGCAAACCGATAGCAGACAAAACAAAATATTCCGGCGACCCGGGTTTTGCGTTTGAACAAAGACGGGGCGTTTAGAAAACAAAACCAGACTTTTCAAAAATAGCTTTATGCGAACAGATGCAAGATGATGACGATGCTCAAATGCAATGTGGCATGATGACATGAGCATGCGGTCATGATGATGCAATGCACAAAAACAACGCGATTTTCTAGTAGTGGTTTTTGCGGGATGCCACAATTCGACACCACTAACAATGGATCTTGCCCTCGAGATCCGCCTCATGGTACCGGAAGGAAGGTCGGCGATCTGCGTCTTCTCGCAATCGTGTAGATCCTCGCGACACCACTAACAAGAGGTCGTTGTCCGTGATCGTCGATAGAACACTCCGGGAACAAAAGGTCGAAGGTAGAGGTATCAACAAATAAAGACACCTCTAGCTTCGATAGAAAGAGAGAACCGATGCATTCTCATCCACTTCAATGTACAAAAGCGAATAGAAGGGGTAGTCGGCATGGGGGCCAATCCATCACGCACCCAAACTATTACTCTGCACAATCAGTGGAAAGCGTGCAACCATTCTCGGAATTAGACTGAAGATCTCGACAATCGAGGTTCGGAAACAAAGGAGTGATGCAGACTCTGCATCGGATCTGGCGTAGATGATGTCGTCGCGTCGGAAACACCGGAAGGCACAAACAAGGAACGAAGGATGGTAACACCGTAGACGGATTTCTCAGACAGCATGAACACCGGATGGTAGAACACCGTTATCAAAGGAGGAAGCGAAACCCTGAAGGTACGAGGAAACCCAACCACGAGAAATCCTGGACTCGAAGAGAGATAAGAGAGCGGATTCAAAACACGCAGAGGTAAGAGGAGAATAGCAGAGGGTAAGGAGTAAAATCAGACCTAATCAGAACTATCCAACCGATTTTTGCAAAAATAGTTTTGACACTCTACTTCGGCCGTTAGCTAGGTTATCCTACAGGCTGGACTTGTGGGGTATCGCAACTGCTGAGCTCTGATACCACTCTGTAACACCCTCAGAATCGACCCTATGCAAGTTTTAGCGAAACCCGCCAAACCCGCATAGAAACGATTCAAAGGTGCCCACCAGGCACTTTCGTGCGGGTGGAAAACGAAGTAATAACATTACACAACAGTCCTCGATGGGACCCACAGAACAGATATATATACAACAACGACTCAGAGAGTCAAGAATACAGATATAATATACAAAGATCCAAATCACCTTGAAATTGATATAGCGTCCGACTACGGACAAGATGCAAATGGGGCTAAGAGCCCTGAAGAATAACCAATGGCGTTCATAACCCTGCCCAGGCCAAGCCGGAAGGGTAACCCTGCTAACGACGTCGATCTCAAAACCTGCTTAAACAAAAGGGGTGCCGACAAAGGGCAAAGGAAAAAGAGGAGCGTCAGTACTGAGGCCAGTACACGGCGAGACTAGAATTCGGCGGTCCTCGCCTACATAGGTATGGTGGACTGAGCGGCAGCGGCAACATGCACTAAACAACCTATAGAGACTCGATACAACGGACGACTATCAGAGGGAGACAAGAAAGACCTATTCGGAACCAACCTGATACTACCACCAAACAAACCCATCCTGGTGTTTCCCCCTCGAGACCAAACGAGGAAGTCAACCGAGGAACTCACACAGTTGGCAATTTTATTTATTCAGTTATCGTTGCAGCAATTACTAGTCAGGTATAGATAATCATCCTGATATAATAAGCAGTGGGCACTTTTAGTTAACCATTCGGTTATAGTTGCAGCACTTACTAATCAGATACAAATAGCATGAGATAACCCGAAAACCCAGCAGTTGTTGGTACTTTTATTAGCCATTCCGTTGTAGTTGCAGTACTTACTAGTCAGGTACAATGGTCGCAAGCGACAACTCAAACAAGCTATTGTTGGCAGGTTTATTTAGCCATTCCATTATAGTGAAGCTGATTACTAGTCATTTTAGAGTCAAATTTATAGCACTACTTTAGTTATAGTTGTCTATGATCGAGATACTGTGCTCCAAGTCGTCCATAACCGCGGACACGGCTTTCAGAAAGTTTTAACCCGGCCGGGGTGCACAAATAGCAACACACACACGATCGACCTCGGAAAAACCAAATCAAAACCCAACGAGGCTTTCACGACAAAGCAATCACAGGATTCATAAATATTTCAGGGGGCCACCCCTTGGAGTACACCCGCAACAAAGTTAGCTGACTTCGAGACGGACCCGAGGTTTGTGGGGCCGGCTGTAAGCGACTGGGAACCCAAAACTGGGCTTGTCGATACCGCGTAAGCGGGTCACAATTACTAAACAGTACAGTGTGCTCCTCGCACAATAGTAATAAAGCAGTAAAGCATGGCATAAGTACAGGATCGTAAATAAAACCTCAAACTAGTTTGTGGCCCCAAGAAATAAGAATGAATCAAGCTCTGGCTAAGGGGGGTCCCATAATTCCCCGTATGTGGATAGCGCGAATATTCAAGGAACAGGTATCAAGTACTCGGGGTCCTACGGGACACAAGTGGGCGGTCGGAAACCAAATATTATCTATCACCCACCGATGCCTCTGCTTACTTACTTCAATTTTAGTTGTTAAACAGGAATTAAAGTGAACGATAAGTAAAACCATGATCATCTCCAACATCAACATGCGGCCATACACCAATAACTGTGGCACTTGACGACACGCAACAGCACTTGAGCAAGCGACTACGACGCGCAAGTCCAACTATCTACCAAACAACAGGTAATAGGATGTGTCCAAGGCAATATAGGGCTGCACGGAATATCACAGGTACGGAATCTAGAGCATCGCAACACAGATAGCAATAGATCAACAGGAGGGAATAAATACTATAAAAGTAAGATAGGTAGAAAGGGGGAGATGCTCGCCTGAAAAGCATTGCCGAAGGTTCATCCCAAGATCGGGGCGAAGCTCACATCAACTCAACGGCCTTATCCGCGAAGAAGCAAAACACTAGAATAAACACCGGATGCACTATTTAACACAACAGCAGAAGATCGGGCATGATGCATGCATGATGTATGGCATGGCAAAGATGCGATGCAATTAGGCCAATATTAAGTGGAACCAGGGTCCCGACAATTAATTAAACGGTTCAAGTTATTTATCTACCCCGCAAATTAAATGTTGCATTATCGAGACAACAAATAGCACCGGTTCGCTACACAAATTTAAATGAGGCCAATATAAGGCTAGATTTGCCCGCATATGGGCCCCATATTTAATTATTAGGTGAATCGGCATAAGGCCCCCAACCCACATGGCAATATGCATGCATGAATGATTTAATATGCAACAATTTGATATTTTACATTTATAAAATAGGGCTCGAGGAAAAGGGGCACACATTAGGGTTCGGCAGATCTTGGTACCGGGGGTTCGGGGTCGGGTCTCAGGGTTCAGGGGGTTCGACGGGTCGGTCTCGGTGGGAACGTTCTCGAACAACGGGGCAGATCTTGTCGTGCTTCAGGTTCGGGTGCGGTTCTCAGCGAACTGGTCGGTTCCCTGTCGGAGGTCTTGGCGCTTCGGATCGGTCTTCGGTCCGGGGCCTCAGAGTCTTGGGGTTCGCGTCCGTGTGGCGGTCTTGTTGTTCCGTGTAGGCGTTCTCGAGGTCGATGGTGTACTTGTCCGGTACCGAGATTCGGGTCCGGGAAGGAGTACTTGACGTCCGGCGGTAGATCTTGTTGGTTTCACTCCGAAGGACTTGTTGTTCTGCAGTGGAGATCACGGGGTCATCGGGTCCGGGTCTTGGTCGGGTCGCCGGTAGCTCTTGGTGTCCAGGGGTTGCTCCGGTTTCGGGGTTCGCCGCTCCGTGAGGTGGATCTTGTCGATTCGGCGTCATCGCCCCTAGTTTCCTCGATGAAGTACTCGGGGTTCCACTCGATTGTCGGTGTAGAGCTTGATTATGTAGTCTCCAACTACCATATTCCATCTTCAAACAGCTTCTGCTGACCCGAAACTACACCCGGCAGGGACCCACGGCCTGCTACAGAGAGCCAGGAGGCAGCCCGCGGGGAGGAACGCAGAGGAGCCCAGCGGCGGTTCTGGCTGGAGACAGCGGGCCCGACGGGAACGGCGGCGAGGTCGGCGCGACCGGGGCCGGCGAGGAGGCCGAACGGGAGGGGACGCGCCGGCGGCGGGCGAGCAGAGGCAGGCGGTGGCGGGGTGGGGCGGACCAGCGGGGGGCGAGGCAGAGGGTGGCCGGTGAGGACCAGGGGCGGCGCGTGCGGGCCCGCGCCCGGGGCGGCGGCGGACGCCTGGCTGCCGACGACGGAGGGTAGGGTCTCGAGCGAGGGCGACAGCGACGGCTGTGCCGGAGGCGGCCGCTGGAGGGGCCGAGGCCGAGCGGGGGGCGGTGGAGGCCGGGGAGGAAGGGGTCGGCGAGGTCGGGCTGGCTCGCGGGGAGGCGCACGGGAGCCGGTGAGCGGCGGTGGCCGGACGACGGGACGCGGAGGGCGGCCGCGGCGAGGCCGACGCGCAGCGGAGGGGGTTGCAGGGGGAGGGCGGCGGACGGAGGGAGCTCGCGGGGGCGGTTCGGCGAGGGGACGCGGCCGGCGAGGCGCTTGCGGGAGGAGAGAGAGGCGCGGCCGGCGGGAGGGGTGAGGTCGACGGCGGCGCTGCCACGCGCCAGGGAGGCAGAGGACGGCGAGGAGGGCAGCGCTCGCTGGGGAAACGCGGGCGTGGCGGCGGGGCACGTGGTTGGGGGAGGCTCGGTGAGAGAGGCGTCGGGGCGACGGGGAAGGGAGGACGGGGGCAGGGCAGAAGGTGGCGAGGCGGTGGCGAGCTCGCCGGAGGGGAGGAAGACGGGCGGTTGCGGGAGCGGCTAGGGAGAGAGAGGGAGCGGGAGGCGCTATGGTGGGGCCGGGGCGGGCCAGGGGGTAGCGGGGTGGACGTGGGAGGCGTGTGCGTGGTTGGTGTGTTTGGCAGGTGTGGGGGGAACCGGTCTGGGGTAGGTGGGACCCGCGGGCAGGTGGGAGAGGGAAGGAGAGTTGGGTGGTGAGGTGGCTTTGTTTGATTGGTTGGGAAATGGGGCAGGGTGACGTGTCGACCAGGGATTGGAGGGGGTGAGGTGGAGAGGGGCTGGGTAGGTTAGGTTGGGTAGAAAAGATTTGGGGTAGGGTCTAAGCTAGACAGATTTTGTTCTGGGGGTGGTCGTTCGGGTCGAATCGGCCCGTTCGACTGCCCCACTAAAAATAATTAACTATTTTATTTATTTCAAACCGGGCTTTTGCAAACCGATAGTAGACAAAACAAAATATTCCGGCGACCCGGGTTTTGCGTTTGAACAAAGACGGGGCGTTTAGAAAACAAAACCAGACTTTTCAAAAATAGCTTTATGCGAACAGATGCAAGATGATGACGATGCTCAAATGCAATGTGGCATGATGACATGAGCATGCGGTCATGATGATGCAATGCACAAAAACAACGCGATTTTCTAGTAGTGGTTTTTGCGGGATGCCACAGTGAGGATTATGTTAGCAATCGCTGCATATTATGATTATGAGATATGGCAGATGGATGTCAAAACAGCATTCCTCAATGGAGACATTGATGAAGAGTTGTATATGATGCAACCCAAAGGTTTTGTCGATCCTAAAGATGCTAACAAGGTATGCAAACTTCAACGGTCCATCTATGGATTGAAGCAAGCATCCCGAAGTTGGAATCAATGTTTTGATAAGGTAATCAAAAGTTTTGGTTTTATACAAACTTATGGAGAAGCTTGTATTTACAAGAAAGTGAGTGGGAGCTCTGTAGCATTCTTAATACTATATGTGGATGACATATTGTTGATTGGGAATGATGTAGACCTTCTTAATAGTGTCAAGGAATATTTGAATAATAGTTTTTCAATGAAGGATCTTGGCGAAGCAGCTTACATATTAGGCATAAAGATTTATAGAGATAGATCAAAACGCCAAATATCATTGTCACAAAGTACATACTTGGACAAAGTTCTAAAGAGGTTTGGGATGGAAAATAGCAAGAAAGGGTTCTTGCCCATGTTGCCCAATACGACCTTGAGTAAAACTCAAAGTCCGACATCGGCAGAAGATAGAGAAAGGATGAGTAAGACTCCCTATGCCTCAGCCATAGGATCTCTAATGTATGCCATGCTATGTACTAGACCCGACATTGCATATGCTGTTAGTCTAACTAGCAGATATCAAAGTGATCCAGGAGTGGATCATTGGACAGCGGTCAAAAACATCCTTAAGTAGTTGAGAAGAACTAAGGATATGGTTCTTTCTTATGGAGGTGATGAACAGCTCGTTGTTAATGGTTACACCGATGCTAGTTGGAACACCGATCCGGATGATTCTAAATCACAATCTGGATACGTATTTATTTTGAATGGTGCAGCAGTTAGCTGGAGGAGTGCAAAGCAAAGCGTTGTGGCGAGATCTTCAACTGAATCGGAATACATGGCTGCTTTGGAGGCTTCACAATAAGCGATATGGATGAAAGAGTTCATTACAGAGCTGGGTGTGGTTCCTAGTGCGCTGGACCCAATGTCTATCTACTGTGATAACATGGGCGCCATAGCCAATGCGCAAGAACCAAGGTCACACAAGAAGCTGAAGCACATCAAGCTACGTTTTCACGCTATTCGAGAACATATCCAAGATGGGGATATAAAGATTTGCAAAGTACACACAGATCTGAATGTGGCGGATCCGTTGACTAAACCTCTCCCGAGGGCAAAACATGACCAGCACCAAACTGCCATGGGTGTTCGGTACATTACCATGTAATCTAGATTAGATGACTCTAGTGCAAGTGGGAGACTGTTGGAGATATGCCCTAGAGGCAATAATAAATGTAGTTATTATTATATCTTTGTGTTTATGATAAATGTTTACATTCATGCTATAATAGTATTAACAAGGAAACATTAATACTTGTGTGATTTGTAAACTTAATTTGAAGTCCCTAGTAAAGCCTCTATATAATACTAGCTTGTTGGTTAATAGATGATTGTGGTTTCCCTATCATGAACATTGAGATGTTATTAACAACAAGATCATATCGTTAGGAGAATGATATGGTGGACATACTCCTATAGATAAGCGTAGCATAAAGATCAAGTCATTTTTATAGTTCAATTGCTATTTGCTTTCTGATACATAGTAATCTAATTCCTTCGACCATGAGATCATGCATATCACCTTTACCGGATGGATGCTTTGATGACATCAAACACCACACCCTAACTGGGTGGCTATAAAGGTGGCATTGAGTATTCGGAAAGTATTGGTTGAAACACATGGATCAAGAATGGGATTTGTCCATCCATATGACAGATAGATATACTCTGGGCCCTCTCGGTGAGATGTCATCCAATTAGCTTGCAAGCATGTGACTGGATCACAAGGGATCACATATCACGGGAACAAGAAAAGAGTACTTATCGGTAACGAGGTTGAACTAGGTATGCAGAGATACCGACGATCATAACCTCGGATAAGTAAACTATCGTGAGACAAAGGGAAATTGATATCGTATGTAAGTGGTTCATTCGATCGCAAAGTAATCGTAGAAATATGTGGGAGCCATATGAATTTCCAGCTTCCTCTATTGGTTATTGTTCGGAGAAGTGTCTCGATCATGTCCGCATAATTCACGAACCGTAGGGAGACACACTTAAGGATTCGACGTTGTTTGAGTAGTTATGGAATAATGAGAAAGAGACCGAATGTTGTTTGGAGTCTCGAATGGGATTCGGGATATCACGAGGAGATCCGGAATGGTCCGGAGAATAAGATTCATATAAGGAAAGTCCCGTTTCGGAGTTGGAGAATGGTTCCGGTGTTTTCATCGGGAATGTTCTAGAAGGTTCCGGAATGTCCGGCACTCCGGGGGGAAGGGTACATGAATGTGTCATTGCAAGTTGGAATGATTGCATCATGTACTAGGTGTCATCGCTGTCCAAAATAAAGGGTTATTCAAATCCTAGTTTGAAAAGTCAAACGGCTAGTTTGAAAGTCAAACGACAAGTTTTGGAAAGAGGAGGAGGAGTGGGAAACCGAGTTGGGGAGGAGTTCCCTCCACCAACCGGCGGCGCCCACCCAAGCCGAGTTGGGGAGGGACTCCTCTCCCTCCCCTTGGCCGGCCGGCCCCCTCCACCTATATAAGGAGGGGCAGGGCTCCCCTCCTTGACACACAACTCCTACTCCTCCAAACCCTAGCCCCAAGCCGCCGCCGCCTCCAAGCCGCCGCCGGCCCCTAGGGCATCAACTCGCCGCTGCCTAGCTAAACCCTAGCCGCCGGCTTGTCCCCTCCTTGGTGTGTCTAAACCCTAGAACGCCGAGGACTCTCTCATACTCCACCATACTCGCTCCGGCTTAAGACGAAGCCCTGCGAGATCTCCCCTCTACTTCCGGTACCACGCCGTTGTGCTGCCGGAATCGCGAGGAGAGTGCTACAACCTCCGCTGCCTGCTGGAACAAGGGAGAGGAAAGTCTTCGTCGAGTACCGAACGTGTGACCGACTGCGGGAGCGCTTCCGGAACGCAGCGCCGGAAGGATCGTCTACGCGATCTTGAGATCGGGAAGAGTACGACTACATCACCCGCGAGAATCCGCTCTCGTTAAACACTTCGGAATCTTCGAGGGTGAGTTATCCTATCGACTCGTTGCTACAATCTAGTAGATAGATCTTGGCTTGTTTGTTTGTATGCGGTAGAAATTTTTTGTTTTCCATGCTACGAAACCCTACAAGAATATAATTTAATCAAACAATAGTAAGTATGATAAAGGTGTGTGGACCTAGGTAGTACTACTTACTTTGTTCGCACGCCATATCAGCTTCGGTTTCCATCCACTGGCCGGATCTTCCTAGATGAACGTTTGCCATATGCTGCCCGACAAAGAAAATGCATAAAAGAGTTATCAATTTGTTGATATCATGAAATTAACAAAAAAACCGATAATAATTAAAATTACTTTTTGAGCATATCAAAAGCCGTCTTGTACAATATAGGCTCTTTGATTAGTGAGTCAAAGACTTCAACTTATCCATTGTACATTTTAATAACGATAAGAATAAAGTGGAATCTGCGCATGTTTAAATATGCAGTGTCATAGATATAAGTCATCAGTTAAAATTTTAACATCTCGTGAGCAAAAAGAATGTGTTATAAGACATTAACACTTACTTAAAGTTGTAAGGCCAAAGTATTTTTTTGTCATGTTGTCACTTCAAAAACCTTAGCAAAATCTTTGGTGTATCCTTGTTATACATGGGTTCTTCTATGGTTTTTACATGCATTGTATCCGGGTCAATGAACCCAATGTCCGTGATTTCATCCCTTTTGCATTCGAGCTTCTTCGATCTGCATAATATAGCGCACAAAAGATTAAATTGAGTATAATTGTAGACAATGAACGAGCTGAGCTAAAGACTTCTCAAATTACATAAATAAATCACTTACAGACAATAGTAATTGATGATAGATTTGTCGAGGGCCCGGAGATTGTATGACTGAAAAAGTTCGCAGAATTCAACGCTCACAGTGTATTCTTGGAAGTAGTGCTCATCCTTAACTCGCACCGTGATAGCCTCGGTCCTTCTCTTTGTGGCATTAGTGTACCATATATGCAAATTACGCATACTTGTTGGTAGCATCCTGACATTCTCGACCAAATCTTCCCCTTGAACAAATTTATATGCTACTTCAGCGATGGGGTAATCGGTTGTGTTTTGTCGAGAACTTTGAATGGCCTTCTTTTCAAACACCTTGAGAGGGGGGGGCGATTGAACGGGTTGTTCTCCGAGCTAGTGCACTTGTTTCCCTTTTTTTTGCCTGGACCACCGATTGATCGGGTTTTTTAGCCAGGACCATCTCGTCATATGACCTTTCACTAGAACGCCTATAGTCAGATGGCGGCAATGGTACCGCGTCATATAGATTCTCAACGGTACGCAGAACTTTCACCGGATCTAGTGTCTTCTCAAAAGGTATCTCTGGCACTTTCTTAGCAAAATGGGCTTCTACCTCGGACTTAGAGATTACGGTGCATTCCTCGATAGTTCTTTCCCAAGGTAACTTCTGAATAGGCGGCTGTGTTTTCTCCTTTCTAGGTATCTTCCTAGTCGGCGAACCGTTCTGCTTAACGGGCGCTTTCTTACGCGAAGGATATCGAGATGGTGGACTCGCGCTGGGGTCCCTCTCAGGTAGGTGTGGACTTTGCTGCTCATGTGGACTGCTACCAGGAGGAGTCGATGGCATTTGCTGCTCATGTGGACTTTGCTGCTCATGTGGACTGCTACGAGGAGGAGTTGGTGGCCTTGGCGAAAAGACGATGTATTTCTTGTTCCATAGGGCGAAACTACGCTTGACATCGCCCATTGTCTTCTCATCGTCACCTCTAGGAAAATCAAGATCCATTGTTTCATAACCCGTCACAACGTCATCCACCCAGACACGAGCATAGCCATCTGGAATGGGCATATGGTGGTGCGTTGCTCCATCTTCATTTGGGTAAACATAGCCGACCGTCACCTTAATGGACATGTTCCTCATTGGCACATGTATCTCGCAATCTGTCTTCTCCGTGACATAATCCACGGGGTAGCTTGCTCCACATCCTTCAAGTTGCAAAGAACCCACACTGCTTCTTGGCTGAGATGGGGCGACATCGCCTTGAGGATCTTGTAGAAATAGTTGCTGATCAAGTGCCCTCTGCCGACTAGTTGAGTCTTTTTGATTTTTCTCAAGCAGCTGCACCTTACGTTCCAATTCCGATAACCGGTCTAAGTCCTTCTTCTTCTTTCTTGAACGGCTTCTATAACTGTCAGCGCACTCCGGCCACACTTCCTTCATGGTGACACCTAGGAGGGCTCCTATTCATCCAAAGTGTTCAGGATTTCCCAGAGCGAGTGTCAACTCGTCATTCTCTCTATCGGGAATGTAATCTCCCTTTTTAACCTTTTCTATTGCATCTACAAGCAGCGTCGTGACTTTTGTAATTTTTTCCTTCCATTTTCCCTTTGCAACGATCCGCCCTGTCTTTGGGTCCAACCCTGCCCCATGCGCGAACAACCAGAACTTGGACCCGTTGGGCCAGTCCCTTGTCTGTGGAACGATCTTTGCATCCATCAGTTTATCTTCAAATTCTATCCACTTTGGAATGGCAGTTTTGTAGCCACCTGACCCCAATTTATGGAAATATTTCTTCTTTGCAGCATTTTTCGTACCCGTGACTGATCGGGACACAGCAGTAGACAATTCCTTATATGCCTTAAATGCGGGCCAGTGTGCTTCTACATTCACTAGCCTTCCAGTGAATATTGGATCTTCATCTTCATATTTTCCCCATAATTTTTTCTTCCAGGTCTGGAATTGTGTGTCCATCTTCTTAAGAGTCCATTTCTTGACTTTCGTCTTCTGGCCTTCCCTAAAGTTTTCCGGTAGGTTGAAGTGTGTCATTAGACTGTCCCAAAGAAAAAAAATTAGAGTATCGTTGACATAACTAGCTTCACCCCCCGCGTTCTTCGGCTTATGCCACTTTACAATGCTGATCGGTACATGGTCCCTAACAATAACTCCCGCTTAATTTATAAATTTACGGCACTACTCTTTGGGTTCCACCGGTTCACCACTATCCTTAAATGCGTGAGGTCTAACCTACCCTCGCCCAATAGACGTTGCGTCGGGCCTCATTGCCTTTTATCACATTTCCTCGATGATCCAGAAGGCTAAAAGAAAAATGATTCGTTAATAAGTGCAATACAAATAAATCAATGCATCTACTGATGAATATAGCCTTAATATATAAATACACCTCGTCGGAGTTTGTTAAGGACACTTCGTTGTCTCTTATTTCTTCAGACTCAAGTCCCTCACCGACATCGTTCAGAAATTGTGAGCCGAAATCATCGCCATCTTCATCGGGTTCTGGTCCATGGGAACTCTCATATATCATTTTTTGCACAATGTCTTCTTGCTCCTCATCTCGGATGAAGGGGTCGTGCTCCATAGCTCAATGTCACTACAAAATCTGGATAGACAGAAGACAAAGCACAGTTTAACATCTCCTTGCTGGTAACATAAGTAAATATTAAGTGCTATTATTTGACTCTTCATGTAACGATCATAACAGATTGCTAGATGGATAACAAGTAATAACATAGTATTGAATGTCCTACACATGATTGCAATGTCTTCCACATAAAACCCTGCAAGTTGTTTTTTTGAACAAAATCTAATCAAATTTGAAACTTGTTTTATAGTTGTCTAGATATATGTGTCTTTTTTTTTGTAAAATATTGAAGGTTAGCCGCAATAACCATACATTCTTAGTCTCGGATGTCCATAAAAAACAATACCAGATTGTCTTGAAGCAATTAAAAAGTAGCAACTTGAAGCAAGAAAATTGTCCGATAATATTGTCTTGAAGCAATAAAAAACTGTTAGCCTCCAATCAAAATATTGAAGCAAGAAAATCGTTCCAGAGGCGTACGTGCTCCAGTTCATCGCCCTCAGCTCCTACGAGGACGACGATTTCATAGACGTACGTGCTCTAGTGCCTGGTCCTCTCCCTGCGCGCGGTGGACGTTCATGTGGCCCCCTAGCGCCTGCGCGGAGCGGAACTCCCTCTTGCAATACCCGCAGGTGTAGGACGAGGACGACCTCTGCGCGGCTGCCGGCCACGGCACGCCGCCGCCGCCGGAGATGCTCCACGCTGGTGCCGGCCGCAGCAACAGTACTAGCTCGTTACATGCTTCCGGACGGGCCGACAGCGTATGTCCCTCAGGTGAGCATCCACAGCGGCGTACGTCCCTCAGGTGAGCATCCACAGCGGCGGGCTGGCGGCGTAGGTCTGCGAGGCATGGCTCTCTAACCAGGAGAAGGGGGGACAAGGGGAGGAGGCGCGAGAGGATTCACCTGCTTGCCGGCGAGCGGGGGGGCGTGGCGCGAGAGGATTCACCTGCTTGGAGCCGGGGAGCCCGGGGGCGTGGCTGCGGTGACGGCGTCAGCAGCTTGGCGCCGGGGAGCTGCGCCGGGGAGCCCGGGCGCGTGGCTGCGGCGACGGCGGCGGACTACGGGGTGGGGGGGGGGGGGGGGGGGGGGGCGTCGATTTGGATAGACTGTCGATTGGAGCATTTGCAGGGGAGAAAAGGGGATCAAGACGTTTGGTACTGGTTCCATCTAACAACCGGTATCAATATTTATTTTGTACCGGTTCTCTCCAACAACCCGTACCAAAGGTTTTAGTTTTTTTTATTTCTGTTTTGCTAGAGTTTTGATATTTCTGTTTTTTATATTTATGTTTTAAATATTTACATATACTATATATATGAAATATTTGCACGTATTTTCAAATTATGTTTATCCGTAAGCTGGTAAAATACGAAGTCGAATGTAGTTTTGGTGAGCCAGGATTGGCGCGGCGGCACACAACACTACATTTGAAAAAGGATACACGCATTTGTTGGCGAAGTACCCTCTAGAGAACGCTACCTAATCCGGCGCAAAATGAACCGAGTAGTGGGTCAGACTGTCTTTTTCTATAATGGGCGCTTTATTTCATTGACAATCTTACCTCGGGCCAAATGACGGAGGAAATGGGCCGGAGGAAAAGGGCGGGAAATAATCGGCGGGAATAAAATTTTATTATGATTGAACTGGAATTAAAGTACATAGCTCAACTAAAAATTAAGATACATGGCCAGATTAAGTCACAATCGGCCAAACTTGTTTTTAAATGTTGGAGTGATTCAGTCATACTCGTGCCTAGACCTATAAACGTCGCCACTATAGTCGTCGTAGTCGCCGACGTCTTCGTCGCTGGCATCAGGGTCACGGTAGTCGAACCTCCCGCTCTTCCCCCATCGATTCCACCGCAAACCATAGAGTTTCGTGAAAGATCGGGCCATCCCCGAGGTTGCCCCTCAGCAGAAAGAGCCTCTTGGAAGCACGGACAATGTTCACTGAGAAAGGTTTAATAAATTATTACACATCACCAAGAACATCCCTATCTAGTCTTCTGAGTTTTCTTTGTGTGCTTCCCTTTTTTCTGATTGCGATGCAATCATGGACAATCTTCATTATTTAACACGATGCTTGGATCAGTTTTCACCTTGAAGGGTGGAATATCATCAAACTTATTATAATCTTCTGACATGTCTGTCTTGTCCTCTACTTCCACGATGTTTCTTTTTTCTGAAAGAACTATGTGGCGCTTTGGCTCATCGTATGATGTGTCCTCTTGCCTTTTTTTTGGTTTGGTAGACATGTCCTTTACATAAAAACCCTGAGCCACTTCACTGGCTAGGACGAATGGTTTGGTGTCGTACCCTAGATTCTTGAGATCCACTGTAGTCATTCCGTACCGCGGGTCTACCTGTACCCCGTCTTTCAGGTTGAACCATTTGAACCGGAACAAAGGGACCTTGAAAGTAGGTCCATATTCAAGTTCTCATATCTCCTCTATGTACCCATAATATATGACCTTCTTCCCATTGTCCTCTGTTGCATCAAAGCGGACACCACTGTTTTGGTTGGTGCTATTTTTATGTTGGGCGATCGTGTAAAATATATTCCCATTTATCTCGTACCCTTAAAAAGTCGATATAGTCGAAGATGGTTGCTTGGCTAACAAGTATAGCTGTTTTTCACCAGTGCCATTAATAAGAAGTGTTTGCAACCAACCGCCGAAAGTCTTCATGTGTTCTCCATCAATCCAATCTTCACGTTGCTCCAGGTATTCTGACCGTAAAAAATTCTTGTGTTCCACTATATACGGAGCCACCAAGCTGGAATTATGTAGAACTGTGTAGTGTGCTTGAGTGAAAGAATGTCCATCCATACACATTGTTGCTTTCTTTCCTAGCGTGTCTTTTCCACGCAGTCTCTCCTCATAGCGCGATTCAGGAACACCGATCGGCTTAAGGTCAGGAATAAAGTCAACACAAAACTCAATGACCTCCTCTGTTCCATAGCCCTTGGAGATGATTCCTTCTTGCCTAGCACGGTTATGAACGTATTTCTTTAAGACTCCCATGAATCTCTCAAAGGGGAACATGTTGTGTAGAAATACAGGACCGAGAACGCCAATCTCTTCGACCAGGTGAACGAGGAGATGCGTCATAATATTGAAGAAGGATGGTGGGAACACCAACTCGAAGCTGACTAGACATTGCACCACATCCTTCTGTAATTTTTGTAGAATTAGTGGATTGATCACCTTCTGAGAAATTGCATTGAGGAACACACATAGCTTCACAATGGGTACTCAAACATTTTCTGGCAGAAGCCCCCTCAATGCAACCGGAAGTAATTGTGTCATAATCACGTGGCAGTCATAAGACTTTAGGTTTTGAAACTTTTTCTCTGACATGTTTATTATTCCCTTTATATTCGACGAGAAGCCAGACGGGACCTTGATGCTACTCAGGACTTCAAAAAAGATCTCATGCTCTTCTTTGGTAAGAGCGTAGCTGGCAGTACCTTGATACTTCTCTGGATTCAGGTTGTTTCCTTCGTGGATACATTGCTGGTCTTGCCGTGCATCCGGTATATCTTTTGTTTTCCCATACACGCCCAAGAAGTTTAGCAGGTTCACGCAAAGATTTTTCGTCACGTGCATCACGTTGATTGCAGAGGGAACCTCTAGAATTTTCCAATAGGGTAGCTCCCAAAATATAGACATCTTCTTCCACATGGGTACGTGTCCGTCAACATTATTCGGAACAGGTTTTCCGCCAGGACCCTTTCCAAAGATCACTTTTAAATCCTTGACCATATCATATATAACATCCCTAGTAGGGCGGGTAGGCTTCGTTCGTTTATCTGCCTCACCTCTAAAATGCTTTCCTCTATTTCTTACGTGATGTTGTTTTGGAAGAAATCAATGATGCCCCGGGTACACATTCTTGTTTCCCAAATATATACTGTCAGTCTCACCTAAACAGTGTGTGCATGCATTGTATCCCTTGTTTGACTATCCTGAAATGTTACTAAGAGCAGGCCAATCATTGATGGTTAAAAACAACAATGCTCGTAGGTTAAATTCCTTTTGTTCGTGCTCATCCCACATAGGTACACCTTCACACCACAACTATAAAAGTTCTTCAACGAATGGCCTCAGGTACACATCAATGTCGTTGCCGGGTTGTCTCGGGCCTTGGATGAGCACTGGCATCATAATGAACTTCCGCTTCATGAACAACCAAGGAGGAAGGTTATAGATACATAGAGTCACTGGCCAGGTGATATGACTGGAGCTCTGTTGCCCGAAAGGATTAAAGCCATCTGTACTTAGACCAAATCTTTAGTTCCTTGCGTCATCTGAAAATGACTTGAACTCTCTGTCGATTTTTCTCCATTGCGACTCGTCAGCGGGGTGTCTCAGCATCACATCTTTTTTACGGTCCTCTTTGTGCCATCGCAACAACTTGACATGCTCTTTGTTTTGGAACAAACGTTTCAAACATGATATTATAGGAGCATACCACATCACCTTGGCAGGAACCCTCTTCCTGGGGCACGACTCGTCCTCAACATCACCAGGGTCATCTTGCCTGATATTATACCGCAATGCACCACATACCGGGCATGCATTCAAATTCTCGTACTCCTCACCGCGGTAGAGGACGCAATCATTGATGCATGCATGTATCTTCTGCATCCCTAATCCTAGAGGGCAAACAAACTTCTTTGCTTCGTACGTACGAGAGGGCAATACGTTCTTCCCTGGAAGCATCTTATTTATTATTTTCAGCAACTTTTCAAATCCCTTGTCAGAAGTACCATTCTTTGCTTTTCATTACAGCAATTCCAGTGTGGTACCCAACTTTTTCTGGCCATCTTCGCAATTTGGGTACAACAGTTTGTTGTAATCCTCTAACATTTTCTCCAACTTCAACCTCTCCTTTTCACTTCCGCAGTTTATCTTTGCATCAAGAACGGCCCGACCCAAATCGTCATCGGGCTCATCAAAAATGGGCTCATAAAAAATGGGCTCTTCTTCAGATTCGTCTCCCCCCATTCTACTATCACCGACTTCAGTGAACATATGATAGTTGTCATTATCCTCTTCTTCTTTGTTGTCTTCCATTATAATCCCTCTTTCTCCGTGCTTGGTCCAACAATTATAGCCGGGCATAAAACCTTTCTCAAGCAGGTGGACGTGAAGGGTTTTTGAAGTAGAGTAATCCTTCGTATTCTTACAGGAACTATATGGACAACAAATGAAACCATTTGACCACCTGTTTGCCTCAGCCACGTTGAGAAAATAATGCATGCCAGTAATGAACTCGGGATGGCATCGGTCACCGTACATCCATTGTCGATTCATCTGCATTATATAAGTATATCAAAAATCATTAATTACACAACATCATGAATATATGAGTGACCAATTAATTAATATTCAAGTTTATCATCACATAAAACTAAGTTTTTTTATAAAAAAAGACTCACCAAGGTGGTGCCGGCTAGGGGACGACGCTGGCGATCGACGGCGATTAGGACAGGGACGATACTAAAACCAACAAATCATACTTCAATTTGAGCTCAAATTGCATATAAAAAGAATGAAATCCCTAACTTAGGCATTTCGTCGAACACCTTGCTAGAACTAGAAAAATGATACGAGTTAGACTACAAAAGAAATGAACTAAATTAGGATGATATTGCTAACCCTTGGATACATGGGTGCCGTCAATAATCTTGACAAAATGGTGGAGAAAAATGAAGATTTGTTGGAGTGTGAGAGGAGGGAAATATTTGGAAACGTGAGAGGAGAAGCAAAAACTGGAGCTGGCTCGGGTGGCGTCGGGTGAAGAAATAGGTCTGGAGACCCTTTAGTACCAGTTTTTTATATGAACCGATACTAAAGGTGCAGCGCTCCACCTCCGCCTCAAATTTGGCGCGAAATCCTTTCGTACCGGTTCATAACACGAACCGGTACTATAGATCCTAAACGAACCGGTACTAAAGATGGCCGGCGACCTGTGCAGTTAAACCGGAACTAATGCAGTGTTTAGTACCGGTTCTTAAGGAAACCGGTACTAAAGGTCAAATCCTTTGGCTAGTTTGCTACCAGTGCGCCACTTGGTTGTTCATTCTATTCTAAAATAGACTGCATGCCGAGATCATGATGTAAAGTAGTTTACTTTCTATTACTAAGTTGTAGTAGTAGTGTATCATGATGGACGACCAACTGGAGACGCCGTGAACTTGGTATCATGCCGGAGCGCACGCTAGAGATCATGGTGCGGTGCACGTTGAAGATCATGGCGTAGACATGAGACCATATCGTATCACACATTATAAATTGCATGTGATGTTAATCCTTTATGCATCTTGTTTTCTTGCTAGTATTATATACGCCACGGTAGAAACTATAAGATGATCCCTGAAGTAATATGTCGTGGGAATGGTCACGGCAGATGCTGCAATCGGCAGCGAGTAGTAGAACGAGGGGCAAGTGCGGCCAGCCATCTGCGGTGCGAGATGAGGGCAAAGACACAGGGTTTTACCCAGGTTCGGCCCCCCGGAGGGTAAAGACCTACTCCTGCTAGATTGTATTATGGAGGTGTTACAATGGGCGAGCTCGGCGGCTAGGCGGCGAGTCGCTTGGGTGTATCAGGGAACGTGTCTCTTCTCACCCTGTAGGGAGGTTTATATAGGCTCACCTCCCCTAGGGTTTACATATCTCAACCGATTCGGTTAAGGCTTCAGTAGTCGTTTAACCTAGTCCGACTGGGCCTATCTACTCGCCTGGGCCTTCAGCTTCCAGTCGCTCGGTACCTTGCTGGGCTTCAATCCACTCGCCGTTTTGCAGGCCCACTCGCCAGCTCACGGGCCAGTCGGAAACGCCCTGCTGGGTATACCCCAGTAGGCATATCCCCATCAGTAGTCCCCGAGGCCGTCGTCGATTGGGCGTAAGTGGCTGCTGGCAGTCGGAGTATACGGCTTCAGAGTAGGCATCCAGTTGAATAGTCGGCGGGCTCCTGTATAAAGGAGGAAACCCGGTGAACCAAGTCGCAGCTTTGACGAGTCGAGTCGGCGAGACGCGGTCATAGTGATTGACTTGGCGAGCCGAGTGGCTGGAGTTGGACCGTCAGGCGCGGTCAAACTAGCCGTTGGGGTAATCCAACAGTAACTTTCGGCGTAATCATCGCGCGGTAACGGCCTCCTGATTTGGCGGGTATCTCCCGCTATATAAGAGGAATGGCAGGCAATCGTAGAGCCAACTGCTCACCACTTCTTCCGAGTGCACGCATTTTCCTTCCTTCGCCCCGCGATCCAGTCGACCCGAAATCCTCCGATCTCCAACCAACCTCTCGGCCATGGCCCTTTCCACCGAACCATGGGGTAGGTCCAAGTGCATGAGGGTGCAGCTGGCCTCTTTCGAGGAGGCCGGGATCCTGCGAGCCGGCTGTTGGCGTATCCCCGCAGCCGGAGAAACGACCCCAAACCCGCGAGAGAGGGAATTCGTCTGTTTCACCAGTCATCTTGAGCGGGGGCTAGGGTTTCCCACGTCCTTGTTCTTTCGGCGCTTTTGCGCCTACTACGGGATCCAGCCTTCAGATCTGGGTCCCCACAGCATCGAGCAGCTCGCCATCTTCGTGGCATTCTGCGAATGCTACTTGGGCTGCCGGCCCTACTTTCCCTTGTGGCAAGATCTGTTCCACAGACGGATCAGCCGCGAGGAGGCAGGCGGCCCAATGCTAGCCACGGGCGGCTTGACGTTCCAGCTCAAATCCAAAGCCTCTTTCTTTGATCTGATGCTACCCGCCAAGGCAGCGAGCGACTGGAAAAAGTCGTGGTTCTACGTGACCGAGGCGACCCCGGAGGGCGAGGCGGCGATCCCGCGGTACTCCACTAGTCGTTCCGAGCCGCGCCATCTCCAAGTTGGCAAGCTCCCCGACGACCAGCGGATGGTCGTCGACGAGATGCTCCAGACCATCCGTGGTCTGAAAAAGAAGGGCCTTCAAACAATAAATTTGTACAATTGCTGGCTTGGGCGGCGGCTCGTTCCACTCGCCCGGCGCGACCACTACATGTACCAGTACACAGGCCGGGGAGACTCGACGAAGGCCTGCCTCGACGAGTGGAAGCTGGAAGATTATCTCCCAGCGTTGAAGAAGATTACCCAGGCGGTGTACCTGGATGCGCAGGCCGGGATCGCCCCCTACACCGCGAAGCGTCCGGCTCCAACGGTAATTTCTTTACCTTGCTCGCAGTCGCAGTATATGCAGTTGCGGTAATTCTGACTCCATTTTATATTCGTCGCAGTTATTCCAAGTGGTGTAAGGGTGGCTCCCACCTTCGGATGACGAAAGCTCGGGCCCATCCGCCCAGGACATAGGCGAATCGCCGCCTGCCAAGGGCAACGAGGACGACGAGGACGAGTCCGAAGAGGAGGTCGCCCCGCTGGTCCGAAAGACCCGCGGGCAACAACAGCGCAAGATCGAGGCAAGCAGAAGCCTCGAACGTCATGATGACGACGACGAGCTCCCAGAGACCACCTCGCGCCGTCAAGCCACTCCGTCAAAGAAGAAGAGGAAGGAGAGGGAGGCGAGGGCCCCCCCGAAGAAGAAAACGAAGCCGTCGAGAACGGCCTCACCGCCGCACTCGGCGAGCAGCTCCGATGCTCCCAGCCCAGCTGGTGACGGCGCGCCACCAGCGACAACCGCGCTGGACACGGCGACCATGGAAGTGCCTCTGGCCTCAATGCCTCCGCCATTCGCCCCAGTCTCTGGGCTGGGGGAGGCTCCGGCTGCGGCGACTTCGCCTCGCAAGGAGGCTCCGGCTGCGGCGGCTTCGCCCCGCAAGGAGGCTCCGGCTGTAGCGGCTCCAACTCGCAAGGAAGCTCCCGCCGAGGATGTCCCAGAGGCGCCAGCTGCGGCGTCAACGACGAAGAAGCCGTCCGTGTCTTGGGCACGCGACGTCCTGGAACTGGGGCTCAGTCGCCGACTGGGCCTTGAACTGGAAAAACCGGCCGGCCTTCGTACGGGGCTACGTTTCATCCCAGTCGCCAAGTGAGTGCGCTCACCCCTCCTCATTTTCCATAACTATTTCAATTGTCTTTGTTGATTCGATTAATGCGCAGGACCGGAGTGAAAAGGATGGGCCATCCGACCGTGGCCAAGGTGCCCTCCGCCGCTAGCGAGGAGGATCCTTCCCGCAAGAGGAAGGCGGACGAGGTCGTCGCCTCAGCGGATGGCAGTAAGAAGTCCAAAGGCGACGACATCGTTACTATCTCTGACGACACGGCGGCCGCGCTGGCCGGGACCGCGGTGGAGGCAGCCGCGTGTACGAAGGAGGGCGCTTCCTTGCCTGGAACGGCGGAGGCGACCTCCCTTGGAGCGGGTGCCTCTATCGCTACCTTCCCCCGCTTCGTGACCAAGGCGGCCACAGCGAGTGGGGCTGCACCCTCGAGCCACGCTCCTGGGACCGCCGATGCTGAAGTCGACCAGCATCGTGGGCACACGCCAGCGTTACTCGCGTCCGTGGACGCGATACAACTCCATGGCATGCTTGGCGCAGCCATCCAGGTACATCCAGTCCCCGAGGATCAGGTCGGTGCTTTGCAGCGGCTTGATTCTTATAATTTCTCGTCTTTTATTTTCGTATCCAGTCCCCGAGTGCGCACGCGCTAAATTTTAGCGGGTGGGCACTTAGGAATTTCTTGATCGCCAGTCCTTGAGTGCACACTCGCTGAATTTCAGCGGGTGGGCACTTAGGAATTTCTTGATCGCCAGTCCCCGAGTGCGCACTCGCTGAATTTCAGCGGGTGGGCACTTAGGAATTTCTTGATCGCCAGTCCCCGAGTGCGCACTCGCTGAATTTCAGCGGGTGGGCACTTAGGAATTTCGTTTTAACTAACTTTTTCGGTGATGTGCAGGGTCTGCAGCTTGAGTCGGCGGACCGATTGGCCGCGAAACAGCGCGCGGAGAAGGAGCTGGCCATCGTCTAGGAAGCAAACAAAGGGCTTCATGCTGTTGCTGCGAAGGCAGAGGAAAATCGCCAGGGGCTTGTCCCCGCTGGTGAGTTGGCGGCGACACGATCTGCTCTGGGTGCCGCTGAACAGCGGATCGCCGACCTCGAGCGTGAACTGCGGGAGGCGAGAGAAGAAGCGAGCTCGGCGGACGGGCGAGCTAAGGCCGCCATTGCGGCCGCTGAGGAGGATCGCAAGGTGTCGGAAGTCCTTATTGCTGGGCTTCAGGACGACCACACGTCGCTTCAGTGCTTCATCACGGGACTCGCCCGCCCGTTGCTTGGTGAGTGCATCCTCCCTTTCTTATAGTTGTGGTTTTTGTGGTGTCCGTCATACTCATCATTGTCTTCTTCTTCGCAGGTCGCATCATTGATAGCGAAGAAGAGGCGAGTTCGCTCGATGCAAGGCAGTGCGTAAGCATGCTCGTCGACTCGGCGACGCTGTCGGCGACCTGCATCCGCGCCTACCTCCAAGAAATATCTCCCACGGAGGTGATTCCCAGCGACCTCGTTGAGGTGTGGAAGTACTTGGAGAAGGAACCCACGGTCGTTGAATTCATGACGCGATCGGCATTTCGGCGTGGAGCATCGACGGCCCTGAGCCTTGGACTCGCCCACTTCCCCGAAGATTTTGACATCGACGATGTGACGAGTGGATACCCATCGTCAACTGGCGCGGTGGAGCTGTCCGAGGTCCTCAAGTTGCAAGAGTGTGCCGCCACGTACTCGGAACGTGTCTGGGCAATGGGCGACCTCCTTCCGTACCAGGAGACGGTCGTCGCGCCGAACGACCCCGAGCCGCCGCATCGTGACTTCAAAGTTGAGCAACCTTTTCGCGCGGCGATGGCGGGTGAACTGACGACGTATCCGTCAAACCCGTACACGGCGTTCATCCGCAATCACCGGGATGTTGGCGAGTCGTCATCGAAGCCTGCAGAGTAGGGTAGTTTGCCTTGTGGCGTTAGCAGCAGTTCTGCCACGCAGGCATATTTTGTAACACGAAACAATGCAACGTGCAACTGAATGAGACGTCGTGTCTATTTTGTTATTTGTTTGTGTGCTTTTGATTGATGTTGAACGAGTCCCCGAGCGCGTCCGCCCTTTTGTGGGGTTTACCTCGTGTATGATATATGTGTTGTTATCATGTGTTTTGTTGTTTTGGTCGACTCGCCCGAGCTCGGAGAGGCAGTCGCAAGGCGACTCCCTTTAGTGCTCTGTACTTTACCGTTTTCCCGTGCGCGAACAAGGTCGGGTGGCCGAGTCCCCGAGCGTGGTACTTGGTAGTTCTAGGCGCGACTCGAGGGTGGTTGAGGACTTAGCGCGTTGGTGTGAGCGCGTCACTCCTGCCTAGCCCGTGGGGTCAGTCGCGTGGCGAGTCCTGGGCATGCTCTCTTACTTGGCGTTTTCCCTGACCGCTCGCGACGAACTGGTCTTCAGTCCCAGAGCGTGGTACTTAGCCGTTCGAGTCGCTATGCCGAGGATGCGGAGGACCAAGGTCGATGTAAGGAGCGAGGGCAGTTGTCTTGGCTCGTAGAACCAGTCGAGCTAGGTGACTCCAATGGGGCTCCGGGTTGGCGTTATTCATGGACGATGCAAGACCTGAAGTGATTCAGTGCTCTTACACCGCACTACTTAGCCGTGCCGATCGCAGTACCAAAGGTTGACTTCTGCATTTAGCGTAACGCTGTTTTTACGAGTGCGAGTGGCACAAGTCATGGAGAGTAGGCGCAATTTTCGGTAACCGTTTCTTTTATTTCATAGCGACTGGAGAGTACATGTGTGGGGTTCTAGGAGTAGAACTTCCGGAGGAGGTTTACATTCCATGGTCGCTTGACGTCGAGTTCGCCGTCCCCGTGGACGTCGATGAGGTAGTAGGCGTCGTTACCGAGTACGCGCCCGATAGCGAATGGGCCTTCCCACGGAGGGGCGAGCTTGTGCATGCCCTTCTTGTCCTGGATGAGGCGTAACACCAGGTCGCCTTCCTGGAAGGTGCGAGCTTTCACCCGCCGGCTGTGGTAGCGGCGGAGTCCTTGCTGGTAGATGGCGGTGCGTGACCGAGCGAGGTCGCGTGCTTCGTCCAGTTGGTCTACCCCGTCTTGGCGGGCCAGCCCGTTTGCGGCCTCCGTATAGTGGACGACCCGCGGCGAGTCGTGTTCGAGGTCGGTGGGCATGACTGCTTCGGCACCGTAGACCATGAAGAAGGGAGTGAACCCCGTCGATCTGTTGACTGAGGTGCGGATCCCCCAGATGACAGAGGGCAACTCCTCGACCCAGCACCCGGTGGTGCGCTCGAGTGGTACTTGGAGTCGCGGCTTCAGGCCGTGGAGGATGCTTTGGTTGGCCCGTTCCGCCTGGCCGTTGGATTCCGGGTGGGCGACTGACGCGAGGTCGAGCCAGATGTGGTGCTCTTCGCAGAATTCGGCCATGGCTCCCTTGGCGAAGTTGGTGCCGTTGTCCGTGATGATGCTGTTTGGGAACCCGTAGCGATATATGAGTTCGCGTAGGAATTTAGTGGCGGTCTTCCCGTCGCATTTCCGGACTGGCTTGGCCTCCACCCACTTCGTGAATTTGTCGACGGCGACTAGCAGGTGGGTGTAGCCGGAAGGGGCCTTCTTGAAGGGGCCTACCATGTCCATGCCCCACACAGCGAATGGCCAGGTGATGGGGATTGTTTTGAGCGTCGAGCTCGGTACGTGCGTCTGATTGGCGTACTTCTGGCACCCGGCGCATCGCTGGACGATGTCGACAGCGTCGGCGTGTGCGGTGGGCCAGTAGAAGCCGTGTCGCATAGCCTTGGCGACCAGGGAGCGAGCGGCGGCGTGGTGGCCGCAGTCACCTGAGTGAATGTCGTGGAGGATTTTGCGTCCTTCAGCTGGTTGGACGCAGCGTTGGAACACGCCGGTGACGCTGCGCTTGTGGAGCTCGCCGTCGATGATGGTGTAGGACTTGCATCGACGAGCGATCATTCGAGCGTCTGTCTCGTCTTCTGGCAGGGTGCCGGCTTCCAGGTAGGCGATGTAGGGCTTGGTCCAGTCGTCTGGCTCGTTGACAAGTGCGACCAAGGCTGCCTCTGGTTGGAGTGGGACTCCGATGTCGATCTCCCTCGGGGGAGAGACTGATGGCTTGGAGATAGTGTCGAGGAAAACGCCGGCGGGTGGTGCGAGTCGAGCCGACCCGATGCGAGAGAGGGCGTCGGCCTCCTCGTTTTTCCGCCTGTCGATCCACTCGACAGAGTAGCCGGTGAAGTGGCCGCCCAGCTTGTCCACCGTTTGGCGGTACGCCGCCATGGTAGGGGAGACGGCGTCGTAGGTGCCGGCGACTTGCCCCGCGACAAGGTCGGAATCTCCGTAGCAGCGGAGGCGATTGACGTTCATCTCCTTGGCGGCTCGCATGCCGTGGAGTAGGGCCTCGTATTCAGCCATGTTGTTGGTGCAGGGCGTGAAGTCGAGGCAGAGGATGTAGCGGAGCTTGTCGCCCTTTGGTGAAGTCAACATTATCCCTGCGCCTGCACCGTCCGCGTTCTTGGAACCGTCGAAGTGCAGGCTCCAGTAGTGGAGGTACGGCAGCTTCTCTGGCTGCTGGGCCTCCTCCCAGTCGGCGATGAAGTCTGCCAGTGCCTGCGACTTGATCGCCTTTCGTGGCTCGTATTTGATGTTGTGGACGCCGATCTCGACGGCCCACTTGGCGACCCGCCCGGTCGCCTCGCGATTGCGGATGATGTCTTGCAGTGGTGCTGAGGAGACGACCGTGATCGGGTGCTCCTGGAAGTAGTGCGGCAGGCGCCGCTGAGCCCTGAAGACCGCGTATAGTAGCTTTTGGTACTGTGGGTACCGCTGGCACGACTCGGTGAGGACCTCGCTGATGTAGTACACCGGCCGCTGAATCGGGCGTTCCTTTCCTTCCTCTGGTCGTTCGACAACCATCACGGCACTGACGACGCGCTCGGACGCCGCGACGTAAACCAGCATGGGTTCTTTGTCGGCGGGGGCGGCGAGTAGCACCTTTTTGAGGTCGCGGAGCGCGTCGTCCGCCTCCTTGTCCCACTGGAAGGTGGGGTTCTTGCGCATCAGGCGGTATAGGGTCATCGCCTTTTTGCCCAGGCGGGGGATGAAGCGACTGAGAGCCGCTACTCGCCCGGCCAACTTCTGGACGTCGCGCAGGCACTCGGGTTTGCCGAGCCGGGCGATCGTGTCGATCTTTGTTGGGTTCGCCTCGATCCCTCGTTTGGAGACGACGTACCCCAGTAGTTGTCCGGCGGGTACACCGAAGGTGCACTTGCCTGGGTTGAGCTTTATCTTGTATCTTCGCAGGTTGGCGAAAGTTTCCGCCAGGTCGGCGAGTAGGTCTCCTTGGCGAGCGGACTTCACGACCACGTCGTCGATGTAGACGTGGATGTTGCGGCCAATTTGGCTCGCGAGGCATTCTTGCATGCACCGCTGGTAGGTCGCCCCGGCGTTCTTGAGGCCGAAGGTCATGGCGGTGTAGCAGAAGGCTCCGAATGGCGTGATGAACGCCGTATTCTCCTCGTCTTCGACAGCCATTTTGGTCTGGTTATACCCAGAGTAGGCGTCGAGGAAACATAGCGACTCCGAGCCCGCGGTTGAATCGATTATCTGGTCGATCCGCGGGAGGACGAACTGCTCCTTTGGGCAGGCGCTGTTCAGGTTTGTGTAGTCTATACACATTCTCCAGGTCCCATTTTTCTTCTCGACCAGGACTGGGTTTGCCAGCCACTTGGAGTACTTGATTGGCCGGATGAAGCCGGCAGCGAGTAGACGCTGCACTTCCTCGGCGATTGCTCGACGGTGTTCTTCATTGAAGGGCCGTAGCGACTGCTTGACAGGTCGCACTTTGGGGTCGGCGTTCAGCTTGTGCTCAGCGAGCTCCCTAGGGACACCGGGCATGTCGGAGGGTTTCCATGCGAAGATGTCCCTGTTCTCACGGAGGAACTCGATGAGCGCGCCTTCCTATGCTGGGCTCATGCCTCTCCCGATCGTCACCGTCTGGCTGGAGTCGCGTGGGACCAGCTCGACGGTGCGAGTGTGCGTCGTGGCCTCAAAGGTTGAGGTGTTTGCGCCCTCTGAGTTGGGCTTCTTGAGTATTGTGGGGTCGTCATTGTTGACCCCGCTCGCGTACTTGGCGAGCGCATCGGCGTGATTAGTCTCCGCCGCGATGACGGCGTCGGCGAGCTCGGCTCCTTTGGCCTCGCACTCGGCGGCCATGTCGGGGTCGCCGTTGATGGTGATGACGCCGCACGGCCCGGGGAGCTTCATCGCGTTGTACGCGTAGTGGGGCGCTGCCATGAATTTAGCGAACGCCTGGCGTCCCAGGACGCAGTGGTAGGGGCTGTCGAAGGGCACCAGCTCGAAGACGATCCGCTCGGTGCGGAAGTTTGCCGGTGTGCCAAAGGTGACTGGCAGCGTGACCTTGCCGATCGGGTACGCCTTCCGACCGGGGACGATGCCGTGGAACGTGTTGTGGGTCGTCTCGATCATCGACTGCGGGATCCGCAGCCGCCTGAAGGTGTCAAGGTAGAGGATGTTGATGGAGCTACCGCCGTCCATCAGTGTCTTGGGGAGCCAGTAGTCGCCAACCTTGGGCTTGACCACCAAGGCGACTCGTCATGGGTACTCGATGCGCGGCGAGTGGTCTTGGCGGCTCCAGGTGATGGGCTGCTCCGACCAGTTCAGGAACTGGGGGACGTCTATTTGGGCCACCGCGTTGACGGTGACGGCGCGGGCGATGACCTTCTTCTCGCGCTTCGTGTTGAAGCCTGTGAAGGTGTGGAGCGAGCCGGCTACTTTGCCGAATTTTCCGCCGTTTGGCGGGTCGTTGTCGGGGTCCTTCCGCGCTTGCCGTGCCTTCTCGATTTCCCTGAGGGTGTGGCAGTCGGCGGTGGTGTGCGTTGCGGGCTTCCCTTCCCTGCTATGGAACGCACATGGTTGGTTAAGGAGGGCCGCGGGGTCGAACCTTGGCTTATTCTTGTAGTTGCCGCCGTCGCGGCGTTGCCCTCCGTCGCGGCGAAAGCTCTTGGGCTCGCGCTGCGCGTGCCCGGCGTTGGTGACGAAGTCGACTCGCCCGTCACTACGGCGCTTGCCAGTGAGGCGAGTGCCGCTGTAGCGTAGGTCGGTTCGGCGTCCGCCGTCGTTGCCGCCTGCGCGACGTTGACCTCCTGACTCGTCGTCAGTTTCCTGGTTTGGGTCTTCCTCGGCGTACCGTTTGGCGATCTCGAGGAGGTCGGGGATGTTGTCGAGTGTGCGGGAGTGTCGCTTGAGCTTGGCGACTAGGGGCTCGTAATGGCACGAGGTCTTGAAGCAGTGGATCGCGGTGTCCGGGTGGATGCCGACCGCGTTGTACCAAAGCTCTTGCCACCGTTGGACCCAGTTGCGGGTCGACTCGCGGGGTCCCTGGACGCACCGTTCCAGGTCCTCAATAGTGGTGGCGCGGGTGTAGGAGCACTCGAAGTGCCTGACGAAGGCGTCGCGCATTTCCTCCCAGGAGTCGATACTGTCCTGGGGGAGAGTGTTGATCCACTGCCTGCACGTCCCCTCCATCATCAAGGGGAGGTAACGGGCGGCGAGCAGGTCAGTGTGACCCGCGATCCCCATCGCCATGAGGTATGTGTCGAGCCAGACGGCGGGGTCGTACGAGGAGTCGTACTTTTCTATCTCTTTTGGCGCCTTGAAGTTTGGCGGGTACTTCTCGCCTTGGATCATTGGTCCGAAGCACTTGGGTCCGAGTCGACTGAGCGACCCCATAGGCTCGCCGTCGCGGCGATTAGTTAGGGTGTGCCGCAAGTCGTCGGGCTGGCGTGCGCGCCAGCTTTGGTTGTTGATGATGTGGGTGCGGGCGTCGATGGGTTGCCCGTTGGCGGCGACAAGGTTGGTTGCCGGCCTTGGGTCGTTGGTGGAGAGTGCCGCGTTCGCGGGTCGGTGTTGGAGCTGCAGCGGCTCTGGTGGCGGGCAGTTGAGGGTGTTTGCCGCCGCTGGGCGGCCGCTGGAGGCCGCTCTGCTTCCCGAGGAACGCGAGTATACTCGACCTGCCGAGTCGGCGCCCGCTTTTTGCTGCTCGACGGCCTTCGCGAGCAGGGCCCTGACGTATTGGATCTGTAGGGCGCCGTCGCCTGTGGCTGTGATGCTGTCGGCTGCTGCTCGTCCTGCCACGAGGTTGTCCATTGGGGTGGAAAACAGTGGGAGGCCGTTTGCGTCTCGCTCCCGTGAGGAGACTACTATCCGTGGCTGGTCCCTGGGAGGGGTGCGGTTGGGTGGTGGTGGGGCGCCCCTCGCCGTTGATCCTGGCGGGGGCTGGGCGCTTCCTCCTGGTGGCGCGTTCTCGCAGATCGCGCGTTCGGCCACGCGGGCCGGGTCGTTTTTGTCGTCGAAGTTCAGGGCACGCCCTTGAACGGTGGGGTTCAGGCGTGACCTGATCCGCTGCTGGTGGTAGCGTGATAGCTCCTGCGCCGTCACCTGCTCGAGGCGAAATTTTTCGCGCTCGGCTTGCTCCTTGCGCACCGCCTCCGCCAGTTTCAGGCGGAGTTCCTCGACCTCCGTTGCCGTGGCGTTAGGAGGGATTGGGGTGGAGAAAGGATCCTCCGGCGGATCGGCGCCGGTGGCCATGTAGGTCGCGGCGTGGCGACCGGTTCCGTCGCGGAGGTCGGCGGAGTTCTCCGACCCGGAGTCGAATTCGAAGATCCCGAGGATGGAGGGGTCCTCGAAGTCTCCCGTGTTGGAGACCTAGGCGATGGAGCCCGCGGACGAGGCCGCGGTGATGGATCCGGCGAGTGACGCCGGGGTCGCCGAGTCGGTGTCGTCGGTGAGGGCCGCATCCTCTGCGGCCGCTGAATTCCCGGCCACGTTGCTGTGGGCCGAGTTGTACTCGGAGGCGAGGCGGTGGATCGTGCGGATCTGGCTCTCGGAGAGCCGATCGCGTGGCGGCGACTCGCGGATGCGAGCCGAGTCCTCCGAGACGATGACGTCGGTGAGGCCGACGAAGAGGCTGATCGTGCCGATAGGCAGGATCACGCTGTGCGTGACGGGTCGCGCCGCCGGGACGTAGCTGCTCGGCAAGATCTGGAGCATCTCGCCGATTGCTATCATGCGGCCGGTGGCGACCGTCTCGTTGATGGGCAGATTGGATCTCGCCGCAGAACACCGGCCAGACCGGCCAGGCCCCACGGTGGGCGCCACTATCGTGGGAATGGTCACGGCAGATGCTGCAATCGGCAGCGAGTAGTAGAACGAGGGGCAAGGGTGGCCAGCCATCTGCGGTGCGAGATGAGGGCAAAGACACAGGGTTTTACCCAGGTTCGCCCCCCCGGAGGGTAAAGACCTACTCCTGCTAGATTGTATTATGGAGGTGTTACAATGGGCGAGCTCGGCGGCGAGTCGCTTGGGTGTATCAGGGAACGTGTCTCTTCTCACCCTGTAGGGAGGTTTATATAGGCTCACCTCCCCTAGGGTTTACATATCTCAACCGATTCGGTTAAGGATTCAGTAGTCGTTTAACCTAGTCCGACTGGGCCTATCTACTCGCCTGGGCCTTCAGCTTCCAGTCGCTCGGTACCTTGCTGGGCTTCAATCCACTCGCCGTTCTGCAGGCCCACTCGCCAGCTCACGGGCCAGTCAGAAACGCCCTGCTGGGTATACCCCAGTAGGCATATCCCCATCATAATACCAATAAAAATGTCCTCCCTTAAGTGTGGACCACCAAGAAAATCCGTCGTTATGAAGCATGACGTGGTGGTTGGGTGTTAGACATATTGATGTTTGCATACAGTGGGTGTAAGCCATGATACACAAAAAATACACTTAGGTCAAATTGGCGAGCCTAGCATGTACAGACATGGCCTCTAAACACAAGAGATCAAAAGATCAAGCATGAGTCACATGAATGATGTGATCGAATCAATGTTGTCCACCTTTGCAGCTATATCACCAGCCATGACGATCGAGGGTGGTGTAGTGAATTTGGATCATGTAATCACTTAAAACGTCTTAGGAATGATAGTTTTAGTGGGAACTCATATAATAATTTGATTATAAAACTTGAACTCGTATTATGCAATTAGTCTTATGTCTTTGCAAATTTCATTGTAGATCATGGAATACCGCCCACTTGTGTACTTCGACCATGGGTCCTTGCTTGATGAGATGCTTAGCTTAGATGGACCAAACTTCATAGACCGGTACCAAAACTTAAAGGACATTGATAAGTTGCAAACGTATATATATTTTTTGATGCTCCATGCTTGTTTTACACCAATTGCTTTATGTTTTGCTTGCACTTCGTGGCATTTTTATGCATTTTCTGGAACTAACCTATTAACAAGATGCCATAGTGCTAGTTCCTGTTTTCTGCTATTTTTCTATTCCAGATTTCTATAAAGGAAATATTCTCGGAATTGGACGAAACAAAAGCCAAACCTCCTATTTTCCTGACACGAAGACGGAGTCTAAAGCAGATATGGAGGAGGGCATCGAGGCAGCCACACCATAGGGTGGCACGGGTCCCTCTGGCCGCGCCTGGCCATGGTGTGGGCCCCTCGGGCGTCCACCGACCTCGCCTCTCCGCCTATATATACGCCTCCCCGAGAAAACCCTAAGGAGGAGATTAGAATTCCACGAAACATTCCACAATGCCGCCGCCACCAAAGACAATATTCGGGGGACAGAAGTCTCTGTTCCGGCACCCTGCCGGGACGGGGAATTGCCCCGGAGCCATCTCCATCAACTCCACCGTCATCTCCATCGCTGTTGGTGACTCCCATGATGAGGAGGGAGTAGTTCTCCCCCGAGGCTAAGGGCTCTACCGGTAGCTATGTTTTCATCTCTCACTCCATGATGTGATCTTATTGTGATCATGAGCTTTGTAATCTAGTTGAATAAGTAGATGCTAATCCTTGTTTATTATGCTACTCAAGTGCTTTTATTAATGTGATCTTCGGAGACACCTTGTCCCACGCGTGTGAAGGTGACAGTGTGCGCACCGTGTGTGTGGCTCTTAGGCTAAAGATTACAGAAATACTTATCATGAGTTATATTTGAGTTGGATGTCTCTATGAAATTGTGGTGTTTGTCTAGAACCATATAGCGCTCAAGGTGACAGTGTGGGGTTATCTATATGGGGAATGCGAACTTTAAGGTGTGCTTTTATAGCCCTACGCTGTAAATTGGTGTTCGTTATCCAACCAGAGAGTAGTTCAGGGTATCATAGTGAAGAGAAGATATTTATGTGTTCAATTATGTTATCATTGTTGATAGTGTCCACGAGAGAAAGTATGATCCCTGGGCCTTGTTTCTAAGCATAAAACACTGTTTACAATCAGTCCTGCTACATGTTTGTTTGCTACCATTTTTATTTCAGATTACAATTACCACTTATAATCATCCATATTACTTGTATTTCACTATCTCTTCGCCGATCTACTGCACCTATACACCTGACAAGTGTATTGGGTGTGTTGGGGACACAAGAGACTTCTTGTATCTTAATTGCAGGGTTGTTGGAGAGGGATATCTTTGACCTTTTCCTCCTTGAGTTCGATAAACCTTGGGTGATTCACTTAAGGGAAACTTGCTGCTGTTCTACAAACCTCTACACTTGGAGGCCCAACACTGTCTACAAGAATAGAAGCATGCGTAGACATCAAGCCCTTTTTTCTGGCGCCGTTGCCGGGAGGTAAGGTAAAAGGTACTCACATCCTCTGGCTACTAAGATAACTTCTAGCAATGTTGCTGGTGTGTGAGTGCTTGAATTTATTTCCTTTAGATTCTACAATTATATCTTTTTGTTTCTTGTTTTTATTTTCACTAGTTAGGCTTAATGGAAAACAACAACAAAATTAGAGATCTTTATAGAGTGTCATGGGACATGAAGAGTTTGAAGAGAAATTTAAAAAACCTATGGAACTTTGTTTGCATGCTAATAGCAATGTCATTAGTATGAATTTTTTGAACACCATTGTTGCTAATGCTATGGAAACATCTAAGCTTGGGGAAGCTAGTTTTTATGAAAATGATCTTTTTAGTTCCCTAGATTTAGAGGAGAAAATTTTCTCTGGTGATACTTTATCTCCCATATGTGGTAATTCTAATGATGCATGTGATATTTTAAATCCACACACTGAAAGTGTCCCTTTTAAAATACCTATGAAAATTGTTTAATGTGTTATGAATAACTTCTATTTTGGAGATGGAACTTTCCATCCTAGTGATCATTTACTCTTTATACATGAATTATGCGAGTTGTTCAAGTGTGCAGGTATTTCAATGGACCAAGTTAAGAGGAAGCTATTCTCTTTATCACTTAAGGACAAAGCAAGAGAGTGGTATGAGCTACTAGATGATCCACATCATTTAGAGTGGAAGGAACTTGAATCTCTCTTTTACTCTAAATTTTATCCTCCTCATGAAATTCATAAAGATAGGAATTATATTTATAATTTTCATCCTCATGATGGAGAAAGTATTGCCCAAGCACGGGGGATATTAAATTCACTAATGCTCAAATGTCCCATTCATGAGCTCCCTAGTAATATTGTTATTAATAATTTTTATGCAAGACTTTCAGGACATTACAAGGACTATCTAGATGCCTGTTTAGAGGGATCCTTCACAACTAATGAGGTCAAAGCTAAGTGGGATCTTCTTGAAACAATTCAAAGCAATACCGAAGATTGGGATAACGACAAAGGTAAAGAACCAGATGTAAACTATGAGTATGATTGCATTAAGTTTTTGGCTAAAACTGTTGATTTTCAAGAGCTTAGTGCTAAATATGGTCTTGATCCTCAAATTCTTGTTGATTATTGTAGAGCCTTTGCTTCTCATATTAATGCTCCTAAAGAAAATTAGGACATGTATCGTGAACCTTTTAAAGACACTTGCATGAAAAATGAAATTGTTATTAATGATTGCAATAAACATGCTCAAACCTCTGAAAGTACTATTTCTTATAAGCATGTTAATTTTTGTGGAGTACTTAGACCTTGTGAAAAGAATCAAATCAAAGAAGAATATTGTATCCATCACAGGAATAAAAAAACTAGAATGTGGGACAGGGTTCTAAATGATCTTGGTGAAAAAGTTTGTGCCCTCTATCCTTTTATTTGTGAACTTTGCCATAAAGTGGGTCATTTCAATTTCCAATGCTCAAGCTATGATAATAGCCTTTCTAATACAATGAGTACTGCAACTTTGTATTGTGATGACATGATCACTCCTAATCAGCATGATGAACTTAAATTATTTTTGGGGTGTGAAGAGTTATCAAGAAAAACTTCTTTGGTAGATACGAGTGCTTTTGATATGAATAGCGTCCTGCATGGTTGTCATCTTTACTGATTTGATAATTTACACGCAAATACTTACATACAAAATATTATAAAAGATGAGATTTTATCAAAATATGATAGGACTAATATGTGTTTTGCTCTTATTAATGAAAAGGAGGAATCCTCCAAAGTTTCTCCTATTGTCTCTAACAATAAACCAGGGTATATGGAGAAGCTTCCTTTTAAGCCTCTCCCTCCTAAAGAGGGGAAGAAGAGGAGGAGGAGGAGGAAGAGTAAAAGGAGAGAGGAAACGGTATTTTCCCCTAAGCATGTTGCTCCTATTATAGTTTTTGCTGATGAGTCTGAACTCGATGATGAACCTATGCCTGTTACCTATAGTAGTGATCATGGTTGGGAAAAGCACACTACTTTTGATATTGAAAATCTCTTGGGTACCAATTCTGAAAATGATGATGCTAATAATTGCCATACTATTAGTACTATCAATGTCCCTTCCAATGATGATATGTTTACAAATGAACACACTTTGGAAGATAACTATTCTATTGCTTATGATGATACTATACCTCCAATGTATGATGATTACAATGATGAATATAATATTTTCAGTCCACCTACTATTGAGGAGAAAATTAATTATGATTACAATATGCCTCCTATATTTGATGAATATGGTGATGAGAATAATAAGGATAGCTATTTTGTTGAATTTGCTCCCACTACGATTAATATGAATGACTATGCTTATATGGAGATTAATAATTATTTTATGCATGTGGCTCATGATAAGAATGTTTTATGTGATAGTTATATTGTTAATTTTATTCATGATGCTACTGAAAGTTATTATGAGAGAGGGAAACATGGTTTTTATGCATCTCAATAATATTAAGTTTCCCCTCTTTATGGTGAATTTTTTTATGTTGCACTTGTTTTGCCTTCCTATGCTAGTAGCCTCTTGTTTCAATAATTTATTTCTTACAAGATTCCTTTGCATAGGAAGTGGGTTAGACTTAAATGTGTTGGATATTTTCTTCTTGATGCATACTTATATGTTAAATTTATACATATGAGAGCGTCATAGGAATTATCATGCCTATCTTAATGGCTATAAAGAAAGAGCTTTTGGGAGACACCCCATTATATTTTTGCTTTCAGTTTATTTTTGTTTATTTGAGTCTTGGAAGTTGTTAACTCTGTAGCAACCTCTCCTTGTCCTTTTTATTTTCGTTTTTGTGCCAAGAGTAGCCTCTAATAAGAAGAAGGTAAGATTTGAGGAAGTTGTTGTCCCGAAACAGATTTCTCTGCTTTGCTGTAAAAAATCTTGAAAAATCCCAGAACGGTGTATTGATATGGAATTTTTTGTCCGCATGCCACAGGTTATTATCTAACTTTCGTTAGTTTTGCACTTTTTGATTTGAGCAACAGAAGATTTTAGAAAAAATCGATCTTTACATGTTGTTCTGTTTTGACAGATTTCTGCTACTATTTGCATTTGCATTTGCCTCTTAATCTCTTTCTTTTTGAGTTCTTTTGATCGGAAGAGCTTTTAAAAGAAGTTTCTACGATAGCTAATGTTTTAATGGATGTTGTACTTGAGTTGAAACTGAAACAAAAGTGGATCTACTATCTTGCATACTCTAATGTTGCTAATGAGAATTCTGTGAAGTTTTGTATCAAGGAAGTTTCCAAGTGTAGGGAAAGGAGAATGATGTGATGAGATGAAGGATGGAAAAAAGCTCAAGCTTGGCGATACCCATGTCACCCCAATAAATATCTAAGAATTACAAGCGTCAAAGCTTGGGGATGCCCAAGGCACCCTTTTTCATCAATAAAAATATCTGGTCATCTTTCAAGACACTATTCTTATTGCTTCATATACCATGTGTTATTCTTGAAGAGGCTTTAATTTTGTTTTCAGTTTTGTTTTGTTTGATGTAGTATATTGTTGGATCCCAGGATGTTTGTTTTGGAGAGAGACACGCTCCGTTTTCATTGTTTAGAACACTCTAGTTTGCACTCTTATTGTTCTGCGAGTGTTCTCTTTTGCTAGTACTGCGTTTAGCTTTTGTTTTCACCCTTATTTTGTTCAGAACTTTTTAGTTCTCTCTTTTTAGTTAGGTGTGTTTAGCCCTATGGTATATTTTGATTATTATCTTTGAGAGTTGTTTTAAATAAGTTGATTGGTGTTGGAGAAGAGTAAAATATTTCATGCTTATAGTGGTGCAAAAGGAAGCTTGTTTAGACTTTGGCTTAGACTTTAGCATGTCATGTTATATATTATTTTGATTATATGCTTAGTAGTTATTGTTGTAGCATGACTTGTATCTAATGACTGGGAGTGCTTAATGTTCCATTGAAAGAATCTTGTGTTGTTTTTACCATATAGAAGCATAATATTGTGGTATTCTCCTTTAATGCTTTATTTGAGTTGACTTGGAGCATGCTTACACCATGTTATGACTATAAACCAATCACCTCAAGCCTCTATGATCATTTAGTTTTTGACTTGTAATATCACTTTATGCTTTGATTAATAATGTTTTGTCGCTATGCATGATTATGGCCATTATTTCTCTCTTAGTTGGTCGCTCCCAGTATTTTGCTAGCCTCCACTTATACTGAGTATGAGCTCCACTCGTTCATACAACTCCCAAGAAACCAAGTTATTCCAAAGAGTCCACTATAAATTCCTATGAATGGTGTGTTGTACCATTCCAAGTATATTCATGTTTTTTATCTATCTTCCATAGTAAATTTTTGTTATGTGAAAATTAGTGATTAAAGCTCTCACGAACTTGAAGGCACATTTTATTTCTTGCACTTAATAAACCTGAACCATTGTGACTATTTTATGATGCTTATATGCTTGCAAACTGTAAGTTGGGAGTTAGCAAAACCATGTTGTCACGGGGAACGCTTTCAACATTGCATTTAATTCTATTTAGTTGATATCATATTCTTTTGTTTATGGATGTCGTCGGTGTGAAATGAGTTGGGAGCTTGTATGTCCATGGAGTTCGTATATGTGTTAGAGAAACACATGGGCGTCCATCCTAAGCCATGCCTAATCATGGTGGAAACTTGCAGCATAACCATAATGAGCACTCTATGAAGCATCTTCAATAAAAACTATGCTCATGGTAAATAAAAGGATCGCTGAGATGCTCATTGTCTGTTGCCTTGTCATTTTGATATGGGATAACTCCTGTGTCATGGGGCAAGGGGTGCCCCATTGGCGGTTCTCTATGATACAGATATACTTACAATGACAAGAACTTACCTAGGACCAAAGTTGAGTAGCATGAGGTCTCGGTACTCGTACTCAAGGGGTGTGAGATTTTCAACTTGTGATTTTTCAAGCATATACTCCATATTTGTTTCACTTTAACCTTAATCACTTCAAGATGCTTATGATAGGGGCGGTGAGAGCTGAAAGCTAATAAGTACCATAATTTTTGGAAGCTCTTTATGAAACTTGAAATCCTTGCTTCCCTCTGTGAAGGGCTTTTCTTCTTACTTTTATGTTGATTCTCCACCTTCCATCTTTATGCACCAATTAAGAGAGCATAGTTGTCATTCTTAGTTTTATGTGCATTGTCCCAAAACTTATTGGTTGATTCATAATGTTTATATTGCTTGTTCTTGAACTATTTTTATCTAGTCACCCTTATGAACTTCGAAGGTGTCCTATGCATTTATGTTTTGCTACTCCATGAAGGACAAGCTGAATACCACACATGCTATGTTTTCTATATGTGAAACAAACAAACGTCTTTCAATGCATTGTTATTCATGATCTTTGATTGTACTTTTTCATGTTACAACATACTTGTTATGTCTTATTGTTAGAACTACATCTTTCATGCTCATGTTTAGAGTACTTTGATCCCAGCTATCAACGCTTTACAAATGGTTTGATCAAGATTGTGATGGTGCATGTCACCTAAAAAATTATTTTTTTTGTCACTTACCTACTCGAGGACGAGCGGGAGTTAAGCTTGGGGATGCTTGATACGTCGTAAACGTATCTATAATTTTTGATGACATGCTTGTTTAGTATCAACTTTGTTATGTTTTGTCTACACTTTGAGGTATTTTTATACATTTTCTAGGACTAACCTATTAACAAGATGCCGTAGTGCCAGTTGTCTGTTTTCTGCTGTTTTTGGTTTCAGAAAAGCTAGTAAGGAAATATTCTCGGAATTGGACGGGACAAAATCCAAAGTTAGTATTTTACCAGAAGGAACACGGAGTCCGAAGAGCAGACAAAGGGGGGACACGAGGTGGCCACACCTTAGGGCCGCGCGGCCCGGGGGTGCCGCCACCAGCTGTGGGCCCCTCTGGCGCCCACCGACCTTGCCCTTTCGCATATAAAAGCACCACGATTCAGAAACCCTAAGTACCCGATCAAATCTCCACGAAACAGTCTGTAGCCATTGCTATTGTAGATATGCCCAAGAGGCAATAATAAAGAGGTTATTATCATATCTTCATGCTTATGATAAATGTTTACATACCATGCTATAATTGTATTAACCGGAAACATTAATACTTGTGTGATTTGTAAACATAAAAGAGTCTCTAGTAAAGCCTCTTGTTAAACTAGCTTGTTGGTTAATATATGATCATGGTTTCCTGATCATGAACATTGAGATGTTATTAACAACAAGATCATATCATTAGGAGAATGGTGTGATGGACATACTCCTATAGATAAGCGTAGCATAAATATCAAGTCATTTCAATAGTTTGTTTGCTATAAGCTTTCTGATACATAGTAACCTAATTCCTTCGACCATGAGATCATGCTAATCACCATCACCGGATGGATGATTTGATGACATCAAACACCACACCGTAACTAGGTGGCTATAAAGGTGGCATTGAGTGTTCGAAAAGTATGTGTTGAGGCACATGGATCAAGAGTGGGATTTGTCCATCCATATGGCGGATAGATATACTCTAGGACCTCTCGGTGGAATGTCATCCAATTAGCTTGCAAGCATGTGACTGGCTCACAAGGTATCACATATCACAAGAACGAGAAAAGAGTACTTTTCGGTAACGAGGTTGAACTAGGTATGTAGAGATACCGACGATCAGACCTCGGATAAGTAAAGTATCATGAGACAAATGGAAATTGGTATCGTATGTAAGTGGTTCATTCGATCGCAAAGTAATCGTAGAAATATGTGGGAGCCATATGAATTTTCAGATTCCTCTATTGGTTATTGATCAGAGAAGAGTCTCGGTCATGTCTGCATAATCCACAAACCGTAGGGAGACAGACTTAAGGATTCGATGTTGTTTAGTAGATATGGAATGTAAGTAGGGAGACCGAATGTTGTTCGGAGTCTCAGATGGGATCTAGGATATCACGAGGAGATCCGGAATGGTCCGGAGAATAAGATTCATATAAGGAAAGTCCAATTCCGGATTTCGGGAATGATTCCGGTGTTTTCACCAGAATGATCTAGAAGGGTCTAGAAGGTTCACCGGACCGGAAGGGTAAGGGTACATGAATGTGTCATGAATAAGTGGAATGATTGCATCATGTCCTAGGTCACTTGGTTGGGCATTTGTAAGAAAGAAATTGAGCTCCAAATTGAAAGTCAAAAGGCAAGTTTGAAAAGTCAAACTGGGACAATGTATCCTGGTGGAGGAAGGAAAGAATCCTTCTTTCCTTCCACCACAAGCCAATAAGGAGAGGGAGTTGGGGAAGGATTCAAACTCCCCTCTCCCAAGCTGCCATCCCTCTCATAAATAGAGGGTAGGGGTGCCCCAAGAGAGACACTGAAGGGAATATGCCCTGAGAGGCAATAATAAAGTGTTTATTATGTGTATTCCAAGTATATGATAGATGTTTATTTTGCATGCTATAATTGTATTAATACGGAAACGTTAATACATGTGTGTTTAATAAACAAACAGAAAGTTCCTAGTTATGCCTCTCTCATAAACTAGCTCGTTGATTAACAAGATGATCAAGGTTTCCTGATCATGGACATTGGATGTTGTTAATAACGGGATCACAACATTAGTGTAATGGTGTGATGAACATTCATCCGAAGTATAGCATTACGATCAAAGTCATTGAGTTTATATTGCTATAACAACTTACGAAGTGATCCTAATCCTTAGACCATGAGATCATGTCAATCACTAACACCGGAAGAGTTTCTTGATAACATCAAACGTCACACCGTAACAGGGTGATTATAAATATGGATTCAGAACTAATAAAGTGTTATGTTGAGGCTCATGAATCGAGAGTGGAATTTGTTCATCCCGATGATGGATAGATATACTCTGGGCCCTCTCGGTGATATCACATTGATTAGCTTGCAAGCAAGTGATTTGATCACTAGAATGTTATATCACAGGAACAAGAAAAGAGTGCATGTCGGTAACGAGATCAAACTAGGTATGGAGATACCGATGATCGAATCTCGGACATGTAATATATCGTGAAACAAAGGGATTAAGATACTAGCGTAAAAGGTTCCAACGATCACAAGAAAGTCATCGTTGAATGTGTGGGAGTCAGTATGGGTCTCCAGATCCCGCTTCTGATTATTGATCCGAGAGGGGTCTCGATCATGTCCGCATTATTCACGAACCGTAGGGTGACACACTTAAGAGACACCTACATCCAATTGGAGCAAATGTTTCATGCCGAAAGAATGAACAAGCGCAGGAATTTATTTCACTAGATACCGAAACAGGTTTTCAGGTGAAATTGCATAAAGTGGTTATGCATGTGAAATAGAATTCTAGCAAGGGGTTATTTGTGAATGTTTGTCATTAAATTAATTGACAAAATTCTGGATAAAATAAAAGAGTTTTATTTAATGAGAGTTTGCATTAAATTTGGTGGAAATTTAATGGGAATTTGAGTGGACTTTTGAGTGGAGGGAATTTAAAGGAGATTTGTGAGTGGAGTGTCCACCCACATGAAGAGGGGAGGGCAAGGGGGCAGCCCCCATGCGCCGGCCACCCCCTTGGGGTCCCCCCCCTCCTCCTATAAAAGGAGCCCTCCTTCACACTTGTCTCTCACACCTCCTCGTGAAGGATCTCTCTCCCCCTCTAGAATTTATCCCCCATGGTCTCGGACTAGCGAGATACATGTTCCCGGTGGGTATTCGGCAAGAAAGAGTTGTGCTTCCGCTGCATCGCTGGAGCGAGGAGGCGGAGGTTGCTCGGTGCCTCGAACGTGTGTGCGAGCACGGATGCGCTGCTGATTTGCGGCGCTAGGACTTCCTCTCGATCTTGAGATCGGCAAGAGATCGTCTACATCAACCACGAGTTGAACTCGTTAAGCTTTGTCGGTCTTCAAGGGTATGTTCTCTACGGATATACATCCGCCCGTTGTTTGTATCTAGTAGATAGATCTTGGTATATAGTTCACATCGTAGGAAAATTTTTGTTTTCTATGCTGCGAACCCTACAGTGGTATCAGAGCCGGATCTATGCGTAGATACTTTACACGGGTAGTACACATATGAGTATGTGGGCGATGATGATCATGTTGTTGCTCCTTTGTTGTAATTTTGGATATTGGTGGCATAGTGGGATGAAGCGGCCCGGACAAACTTTACATGTCCTCGCACATGAGACCTGTTCCACGCTTGACATGCAACTAGTTTGCATAAGTGTCTAGCGGGTGTCTGTCTCTCCTACTATAGTCAATATCTATTTTGCAAGCGAGTTGTCAACAATTTGATTATCCTCGTTGTGGTTCATGTTCGTAGGTAAGAACGGTTCTATCTCGAAAGCCCTAAGCCACGTAAAACTTGCAATGGATAAATTAGAGGCGTCTAGTTTAGATTGTTGCTGGGCTAGTGTTATGATATGGTAGTGTTGTAAGTAGAAGTATGAGATGATACTCTTACAACACACATAGCGTGTAAAATCCATAGACCTTGGATTTACACATATAGGTATGATAGTGATCATACCACGATGCACATGATAGAGATCATCTGCGGGAACCATATCATTTCACTAATAAACATATGATGTTTGATAGCATCTTATATTGCTTGTTTAGCGCTTTTTTAGCATAATAAGATGATCCCTCATTTAAATATCAAGATAAGAATGTGTTCTTCCTTTAGTATGCACCGATTATGTTTTCGTCGCTCCAAGACATCACGTGATGATCGGGTGTTCTTGGATCCACGACCATATTTCGGGTGTAAAACAGTTACACACGCGAATACTAAGGTTCTAACTTGGCGAGCCTAGCATGTACAGACATGGCCTCGGAACACGGACCGAAAGGTTAAGCATGAGTCATATAGTTGATATGATGCCCATTTGATGCTCGCCTTTGAAGCTATACCGACTCACGTGATGATCGGACTTGGTGTAGTGGATTTGGTTCATGTAATCACCAAAAAGGCACGAGGGATGTCGTTTTTGAGTGGGAGTTCATTCGTAATATATATTAGTTGAACTCAATCTATCATACACTTAGTCTAAACTTTACAAATTCTGTTGTAGATGGCACCACCTGCTTTTAATTTCAATGTGTTCATGGAGAAAGAGAAACTAGCAACGAACGATAGCAACTTTACCGAATGGGCCATGAATTTGAGGATTCTCCTCTCTGCTGCACAAAAGCAATATGTGCTAGAAGCGCCGTTAGGCCCCCCACCTTTAGATGATGCCCCTGACGAGGAGAAGAATGTCTATCAGACTCGTCAGGAGGACCACAACTTAGTTCATTGCGGCATATTGTATGGGCTAGAGCCGGAACTTCGAAAGCGTTTCGAAAACGGCAATGCATTTGATACAATGGGTGAGTTGAAAATGATTTTCGACACACATGCTGCTGTAGAGAGCTACAACGCTTCAGAAAAGTTCTTTAGCTGCATGATGGAAGAGCACAGCTCCGTTAGTGAGCATGTACTCAAGATGTCGGGTTACGCCGATAAGCTTGTGTCCTTGGGAATATCGATTCCCATTGACTTAGGCATCCATCGTGTTCTGCAGTCTCTGCCACCTAGCTATAAGAGCTTCGTGATGAACTATAATATGCAAGGCATGAAGAAGTCTCTCCCCGAGCTTCTGTCAATGCTTAAAACTGCAGAAGTGGAGATCAAAAAGGAACATCAAGTGTTGATGATCAATAGGAACACTGTTTTCAAGAAAGACAAGAAGGGAAAACGGAAGGGAAGTAAGGGCGGCAAGCCGGTTGCCGCGCCTGAAAAGAAACTCCGAGTTGGACCTAAGTCTGATTCCGAGTGCTACTATTGTAAGGGGACTGGCCACTGGAAGCGCAACTGCCCCAAGTATCTGGCAGACAAGAAGGCCGGCAAGGCAAACAAAGGTATATATGATATACATGTTATTGATGTGTACTTGACTAGTGCTCGCAGTAGCACCTGGGTATTTGATACCGGTTCAGTTGCTAATATTTGTAACTCGAATCAGGGGCTGCGGAACAAGCGACCGCTAGCAAGGGGTGAGGTCAAGATGCATGTCGGCAATGGATCAAGCGTTGATGTGATCGCCGTCAGAACGCTGCCTCTCCACTTGCCGTCGGGATTAGTTATAAACTTGAATAAATGTTATCTGGTGCCTGCACTGAGCATGAACATTGTATCTGGATCGTGTTTGATGCGAAGTGGTTATTCATTTAAATCCGAGAACAATGGTTGTTCCATTTATATGAATGAAATCTTTTATGGTCATGCACCGATGATGAATGGTTTATTTCTATTATATCTCGAAGATAATGTTACACATATTCATAATGTTGATGCTAAAAGGATTAAACTTAATGATGATATATCCGCATATATGTGGCACTGCCGTCTAGGTCATATTGGCGTTAAACGCATGAAGAAGCTCCATTCGGATGGACTTTTGGAATCACTTGATTATGAATCATTTGATACATGTGAGCCATGCCTTATGGGCAAGATGACTAGAACGCCGTTTTCCGGTTCAATGGAACGGGCGACAGATTTATTGGAAATCATACATTCTGATGTATGTGGTCCAATGAGTGTGTCGGCGCGAGGTGGATATCGTTATTTTGTTACTTTCATGGATGATTTGAGTAGATACGGTTATATCTACTTGATGAAACACAAGTCTGAAACCTTTGAAAATTTCAAGGAATTTCAGAATGAAGTGGAAAATCATCGTAATAGAAAGATCAAATTTCTACGGTCCGACCGTGGAGGTGAGTATCTAAGTTACGAGTTTAGCACTCACATGAAAGAGTGTGGAATTGTTTCACAACTCACACCTGCCGGAACACCACAGCGAAATGGTGTGTCGGAACGTCGTAATCGTACTTTATTAGATATGGTTCGATCTATGATGTCTCTAACGGACTTGCCGTTGTCATTTTGGGGTTATGCACTAGAAACTGCTGCATTCACTTTAAATCGGGCACCATCTAAATCCGTTGAAAAGACACCGTATGAATTGTGGTTTGGAAACAAACCTAAGCTGTCATTTCTTAAAGTTTGGGGATGCGATGTTTATGTGAAGAAACTTCAACCGGATAAACTCGAACCCAAAGCGGAAAAATGCGTCTTCATAGGATACCCTAAAGAAACTATTGGGTATTCCTTCTATCACAGATCCGAGGGCAAGGTTTTTGTTGCCAAGAATGGATCCTTTCTAGAGAAAGAGTTTCTCGCGAAAGGTGTGAGTAGTCGGAAGGTAGAACTCGAAGAGGTTGTGGAACCTTCTCTTCAAAGTATGGCGAGTAGCGCAGCGCCGGAAGTTGTTCCGGAGTTGGCTCCACCTGTTGAAGAGGGAACTAATGATAATGATCATGAAACTCCGAAAGAGAGTACTACCGAACCTCGCAGGTCAAACAGGACGCGTGCAGCTCCCGAGCTGTACGGAAATCCTGTCATGAATTTCATGGTTGATGAAAATGATGACCCTGCGACGTATGAAGAAGCGATGATGAGCCCGGTTTCCAACAAATGGTTAGAAGCCATGAAATCCGAGATGGAATCCATGTATGAAAATCAAGTTTGGAACTTGGTGGAATTACCTCACGACCGAAAGGCCGTGGAGAACAAATGGATTTTCAAAAGGAAAACTGATGCTGATGGTAATGTGACCGTCTATAAAGCTCGACTTGTCGCAAAGGGGTTTCGACAAATTCAAGGAGTTGACTACGATGAGACTTTCTCTCCCGTAGTGATGCTAAAGTCAGTTAGGATTATGTTAGCAATTGCTGCATATTTCGATTATGAGATATGGCAGATGGATGTCAAAACCGCGTTTCTCAATGGTAATATTGAAGAAGAGTTGTATATGATACAACCAAAGGGTTTTGTCGATCCTAAGGATGCTAACAAGGTGTGCAAGCTTTAGCGATCCATCTATGGATTGAAGCAAGCATCACGAAGTTGGAATCTCCGCTTTGATGAGGTGATCAAAGAGTTTGGATTTGTCCAAACTTATGGAGAAGCTTGTATTTACAAGAAAGTGAGTGGGAGCAATGTGGCATTTCTGATATTATATGTGGATGACATATTATTGATCGGAAATGATATAGATCTTTTAAACAGTGTTAAAAGTTATCTAAACAGCAAATTTTCAATGAAGGACCTAGGTGAAGCGTCATACATATTAGGCATAAAGATCTATAGAGATAAATCTAGGCGCCTAATAGGGCTATCGCAAAGTACATACCTTGATAAGATTTTAAAGAAGTTTAAAATGGACGGAAGTAAGAAGGGGTTCTTACCTATGTTGCAAGGCAAGACATTGAGTAAGACTCAAAGTCCGGCTTCGGCGGAAGAAAGAGAGATAATGGACAAAGTCCCCTATGCTTCATCCATAGGCTCTATAATGTACGCCATGCTATGTACAAGACCGGATGTGGCACATGCTATTAGTTTGACTAGTAGGTACCAATCGGATCCAGGTTCGGAACACTGGATAGCGGTCAAGAATATCCTTAAGTACTTACGAAGAACTAAGGATATGTTTCTTGTATACGGAGGTGAAGAAGAGCTCGTCGCTAAGTGTTATGTCGACGCTAGCTTTGACACCGATCCGGATGACTCTAAGTCTCAATCCGGATACGTATTTCTCATGAATGGCGGAGCGGTTAGTTGGAGGAGCTCCAAACAACCTGTGGTAGCGGGATCAACAACGGAGGCCGAATATGTTGCTGCTTCAAAAGCGGCTCAGGAAGTAGTTTGGATGAAGGAGTTCATATCTGAACTAGGAGTGGTGGCAAACGCGTTGGACCCAATGGTGATCTATTGCGACAACAATGGTGCCATTGCCAATGCCAAAGAGCCAAGGTCTCACAAGCATTCCAAGCATATTAAGCGCCGGTTTCACTCCATCCGCGAGCATGTCAAGGATGGAGATATAAAGATTTGTAAAGTACATACGGATCTCAATGTAGCAGATCCGTTGACTAAAACTCTCCCTAGAGCAAAACATGATCAACACCAGAACTCAATGGGTGTTAGATTTATCACTATGTAACTAGATTATTGTCTCTAGTGCAAGTGGGGGACTGAAGGGAATATGCCCTGAGAGGCAATAATAAAGTGTTTATTATGTGTATTCCAAGTATATGATAGATGTTTATTTTGCATGCTATAATTGTATTAATACGGAAACGTTAATACATGTGTGTTTAATAAACAAACAGAAAGTTCCTAGTTATGCCTCTCTCATAAACTAGCTCGTTGATTAACAAGATGATCAAGGTTTCCTGATCATGGACATTGGATGTTGTTAATAACGGGATCACAACATTAGTGTAATGGTGTGATGAACATTCATCCGAAGTATAGCATTACGATCAAAGTCATTGAGTTTATATTGCTATAACAACTTACGAAGTGATCCTAATCCTTAGACCATGAGATCATGTCAATCACTAACACCGGAAGAGTTTCTTGATAACATCAAACGTCACACCGTAACAGGGTGATTATAAAGATGGATTCAGAACTAATAAAGTGTTATGTTAAGGCTCATGAATCGAGAGTGGAATTTGTTCATCCCGATGACGGATAGATATACTCTGGGCCCTCTCGGTGATATCACATTGATTAGCTTGCAAGCAAGTGATTTGATCACTAGAATGTTATATCACAGGAACGAGAAAAGAGTGCATGTCGGTAGCGAGATCAAACTAGGTATGGAGATACCGATGATCGAATCTCGGACATGTAATATATCGTGAAACAAAGGGATTAAGATACTAGCGTAAAAGGTTCCGACGATCACAAGAAAGTCATCGTTGAATGTGTGGGAGTCAGTATGGGTCTCTAGATCCCGCTTCTGATTATTGATCCGAGAGGGGTCTCGATCATGTCCGCATTATTCACGAACCGTAGGGTGACACACTTAAGAGACACCTACATCCAATTGGAGCAAATGTTTCATGCCGAAAGAATGAACAAGCGCAGGAATTTATTTCACTAGATACCGAAACAGGTTTTCAGGTGAAATTGCATAAAGTGGTTATGCATGTGAAATAGAATTCTAGCAAGGGGTTATTTGTGAATGTTTGTCATTAAATTAATTGACAAAATTCTGAATAAAATAAAAGAGTTTTATTTAATGAGAGTTTGCATTAAATTTGGTGGAAATTTAATGGGAATTTGAGTGGACTTTTGAGTGGAGGGAATTTAAAGGAGATTTGTGAGTGGAGTGTCCACCCACATGAAGAGGGGAGGGCAAGGGGGCAGCCCCCATGCGCCGGCCACCCCCTTGGGGTCCCCCCCTCCTCCTATAAAAGGAGCCCTCCTTCACACTTGTCTCTCACACCTCCTCGTGAAGGATCTCTCTCCCCCTCTAGAATTTATCCCCCATGGTCTCGGACTAGCGAGATACATGTTCCCGGTGGGTATTCGGCAAGAAAGAGTTGTGCTTCCGCTGCATCGCTGGAGCGAGGAGGCGGAGGTTGCTCGGTGCCTCGAACGTGTGTGCGAGCACGGATGCGCTGCTGATTTGCGGCGCTAGGACTTCCTCTCGATCTTGAGATCGGCAAGAGATCGTCTACATCAACCACGAGTTGAACTCGTTAAGCTTTGTCGGTCTTCAAGGGTATGTTCTCTACGGATATACATCCGCCCGTTGTTTGTATCTAGTAGATAGATCTTGGTATATAGTTCACATCGTAGGAAATTTTTTGTTTTCTATGCTGCGAACCCTACAGACACAACACCAGCCCCTTCCAACACCGCCGCCGCTGCCGGCTCGTCGCCGCCACCCTAGACGCCGCTGACTCCTACACCCCCTCTCTGGCCTCTAAACCCTAGATCATCGGGGAACCGTATTTATCCACCATAACATGCGCCGGCTTAGGTGAAGCCCTGCAGGATCTTCCCTCTACTTCCGACACCACGCCGCCGTGCTGCCAGAATTGCGAGGATAGAACTACAACCTCCGCTGCCTGCTGGAACAAGGGAGAGGAAGTTCTTCATCGAGTAATGAACGTGTGACCGATTGCGGAAGCGCTGTCGGAACGCAGCGCCGAAAGGATCGTTTACGCGATCTTGCTATCGGCAAGTGTACGACTACATCACCCACGAGAATCTGCTCTCGTTATCCGCTTTGGAATCTTTCAGGGTGAGTGCTCTAATCGACTCGTTGCTACAATCTAGTATATAGATCTTGGCTTGTTTGTGTTCATGCGGTAGAAATTTTTTGTTTTCCATGCTACAAACCCCTACAGTGGTATCAGAGCCATGTCTATATGTAGATCTGTTGCACGAGTAGAACACAATGGTCATTGTGGGCGTTGATGCTTTTGTTGTCAATTGCTTCTTGTGTACTTTGCATCTTGCGGGATGGTGGGATGAAGAGGCCCGGGCTAACCTTACATGACATCGTTCATGAGACTTGCTCCACGCTTGACATGCAACTCGTATTGCGTAAGTGGCTTTGCGGGTGCCTGTTTCTCCCAACGTAGTGAAGATTCAATTTACAACGGGTGATTGAAAGTACTATTATCAACGTTGTGGTTCTTATTTATAAGTTAGAACGACACTTATTGAAAACCCCAAACCACGTAAAACATGCAAAGAAAATTAGAGGCGTCTAACTTTGTTTTGCAGGGGTGTGCTGTGATGTGATATGGCCATGATTGTGATTATATATGATGCATACAATGTTCCTTATTGTAAGTCGGCAACTAGCAAGAGCCTTATGGTTGTTTTTTAATTTCGTTAAGACCTACGTGTCTATTATTGAAAGTAGTTGTAATAGTTGATGTTGGTGGACAACAACCATGGAGCGGTGCCATTGACCTTGACGCCACGCCGGTGATGATGGAGATCATGTTCGTGCTTGAAGATGGAGATCAGAAGCACAAGAAGAAAGGCCATATCATATCATATCACATATTTTGAATTGGATGTGATGTTAATCCTTTTATGCATCTTGTATTGCTTAGATCGTGATGGTAGCATTATAAGATGATCCCTCTCACAAAATATCAAGTTATAAAGTGTTCATCCTTAGTAGGCATCGTTGCCAAATCTCGTTGTTTCGAAGCACCACATGATGATCGGGTGTGTTAGATTCTGCGAGTGTATACAACGGGAGCAAGCCAGAATTGCTTATGCGGAAACTAAGGTTACATCTTGACGAGCCTAGCATGTACATGCATGGTATCGGAACACGGAATACTGAAAGGTAAAGCATGAGTGGTATAGATGATATGATGAACATGATGATTGTTCGCCTTTGAAACTACATCATGTCACGTGATGATCGGACTTGGTGTAGTGGATATGGTTCATGTGATCACTAAAACAATGTGAGGGATATTGTTTTGAGTGTGAGTTCGACATCAATATTATTAAAAGTTGAACACTATTTATCATAAATTAAATAAAGTGAATTTGCATAGTTGTTGTAGTCATTGACATCCGTTTACCACCTTACGCTTAGTTATAATTGAGATAATAGAACTATAGAATTCTGGTTAGTTACTTTACGAACTGGTATCGTATTGTTTTAATGTGTTAATCTAAAGTTTAAAAGTCCTATTGCAAACATTTAGTAAGTTTTGTTACTTCTTGAAGTTTAATAATTAGTATTAAATCAAGAGTAACAATTCCAGTGTTAGTATATAAATATCATGTTTGTCTCCATGATTCTTGATATTCAAAAGATTGTTTTAATATCAAGGTTATCGGGGAGCTGAAAGAATTATTTCAAAAACCTTCATGTATGAAAGATATTGTGATATCTGAAACGAAGTTTCGGCTGCAACATGATAGAGTATAATATGGCAAAAGTCATGTTCTCATATTTGATGAAAAAATTTGCAAAAGGTTGGAGACGCTAGTCGTCCTTATCCTCCAAAAGGCTTTGGAGAGCAACATTATACTTGCAATTCACCCTTATAAGCTAAAGTAGCTTGATCATGAATAGTTCCATGATAAGGATGAATATTTTATGTAGGTAAAATGTTTACTACACTAAAATATTACTAAAGAATGGAATTTGAAAGAACACCAAACATTTGATGATGGTGATCTACTTCAAAGTGCAAGTGCAAAGACATTTGTATTTAACTATACACGCTTTGGACTATGTGTCATGAGTATGGCGACACTGTTGATGTTGATAGAATCTTTTGAAAGGATAAATAAATACTGAAAGATAAATCTAAGAAATATTTTGCAGAAGAGAAAAGACTAGAATTGTTCAGCTTATGTATATAGAAGATATACATGTTATGGCTATATTCTTTTCTTGTTAAACAATGTGGTTCTTGAGTATTGGATACCGAATTTGTTGGTGTGAATCGTCATACGAAACAACACAATTCATGAACTACAATGTCCCAAGTAACTAGCAAAATAACATGTGATCTTTTTTGACACAAAGACAGTGGGGAAGGTCCCCACTGTGTCATTTTCATTTTTATAAATGAAAGGGACTATACATGGTGAGTGAGTGTTAAAATAAAAAGTTTACAATGTGTCTAGCCAGGCCTGCATTCCTTCTAGTAGGCTAGGTTTGATTCTATGCCTAATGTCATCTACTGACAATTTGAATAAACTGTAACAGCTATCCAGACACCTCAGTTGCTGATCGAAAATGATGTCATTCCTGTGGCTCCATAGGCTCTTGCATCTAGCCATCATAGTGATATTAAATAACTGGTTTGATGCTCTGTCATGAGCCTCTTGGATCATACTCATTATTGGAAGATCAGTGTTCCATTCTTCTCCAAGTTTCCACCAGAAATTTTGACTAAAGTCACACCTGAAGAATAGATGATCCACAGATTCGATAGAGCCTTCCTCACAAAGGACACATGTGTCATCTTCAATGTTGAATTTTTTCTCACTAGCAAATCTCTGGTATTTAGTCTGTCATTTAGTAGAAGCCAGAAGAAAAACTTTGGAGCATCAAGAGCTTTGATAATGTCACATCCCAAAAATTTCCAAATTTTGAAATGTGAAAAATAAATAAACAAAATAAAACTTTGTTGAAATTCAGGGTGAGAAGAAACTTTTTGAATCCAATTGGGAAACATCCAAAACCTATTTTTGATCAAATAAAATCCTAAAGGGATTTAAAAAGATAAATAAACAATAAAGTCAAAATATTTGGAATCACTATTTTTGGAACTTTTAATAAAAAGATTTGGTTTCCAAAAGAAAAGGGTAGAATTATAAATAAGGGTTATTTTATAAAGCCAAATTAAATCTTGGCCAAGCTTTTGAAACAAAATATTTCTATTTGATAAAAAGAGTAAAGGTCTATTTAAATAAAATAATGTGGATTTAATATCCAATTTTATTTAAGTAAAGGCTTTTCCCATTTTAAATAAACACTAAAACTTATTAATTTATTTTAAATAAGTTTTCCAAGTGTTTTAGATTTTCAAATAAAACCTACTGAAATGATTTTGGTATTATTAGATTTCAAATGGAGACTTTTCAAATCCTATTTGAATTAATAACTAAGGACTATTTTATTTAATTATTAAATAGATCCTAAAAGAATAAAAGTATTATTTTATTTTGGACTTTGGTTTGTGTTGTTAAACAGAACTAAAAATTACACAAACTTTGGCAAAGGTTTGAATTTATTTGTTGTTTGAATTGTTTGTTTGAAAATCAAAATAGAAAATCAAATGGAAAAAGAAAAAGACAACCAGTATAAAAAAAATGAATCAAACCTGACCCAACTCAATAGGCCCAGCAGCCCACCATTCCAGCCCAACTAAACCCCCACGCGCGAAATGTTTTTCACCCACACTCGCACCTACACAGACGCAGACAGGCAGGCCCCACTCTTTCCCCCTCCACCTCGCTGACAGACAGGTCCCACCGCCACCTCACCGTCGTCTTCAACCCCAAACCACGCCCCTGCCGTTGCTGCCGCGTTATTGCCGGCGTCAATACGCTTAATTGCCTTACTTAATCCTCGCCGTGACCATGCACACTTAAGAGCACGCCTCTCCTCTACCTTTCCCCTCACTCGCCCCTCCTTCTCTGCCCCAGGGCTGTCCAGATTTTCCCCTGCACCGCCGCTGTCTCCGACGACTGCCCCGGCCAATTTCGGCGTCGACCAGCCGCCCCTCGCCTCCCCGAGCACGCGAGCTTGCTCCTCAGACCAGTGCGCACCTGCCCGTGTGCTGCAATCATTCGCGCCCGCTCCAGAACATCGGCAACTTCAACGCCACTCGCCGCTACCGTCTGTCTCGCCTCCGACGAGCTTTCCTGGTAAGAGCAGACCGCCCCGAGCCTTCCTATTGATACTCCCATACTCCCCATGCTCGTACGCATCTGACCACGTCCTTGTTTTTCCTCGGCGCGACCTGCAAGCTCACCTTCGACAGCGAACAGAGCCGCCCGTCGTCAGGAGCTACTCCGACGAGCGATTACTCCCATTCTTGAGCGCCCCTTGCCAAGACGACCCCACGTTGAGCTTCGGCGTCGCCCTGCGATCACTGTGAGCATCTCCTCTCCTTCCCTTGCTTCCTGTACCGCCGGCACCGCCGCATCCCGAGCGTGCGCCGCCAGCGCCGCTGAGTAATGGTCAAAGCAGTTAGGACCGTAGGATTTGGATCTAACGATTAGGATAGAACGTGAGCGAAAGGGTACGCACGCTTCTGAGCCATGTGATCCCACTTAAATCCAACGGCTGCCATCGCACGATCCGCATGAAATGGTACCGGCCAATAAGAACACGCCGCGTGGCACTAGTTTGATTTAAAACAGAATTTGGAATCAGATTGATATGCAAACTTGTAAAATTCATAACTTTAAATCTATACGTCCAAATGTTGCAAATTTTATATCAATGGAATCATCAGAACATGTACTTTGCAACCATGCACTTTGTTTAGTAAAAATATTCTGGTAAAATGTTTGTTTTTGCAGAAACTTATGTATGCATGTTTAGGATATAAAATTTATTCCAAAATGTTTTTGAGGATGAAATCTTTGCAAAATGGTTTGTTGTGAACCTACTGACCCTAGGAACCAACTTATGGATTTAAAAATGAATTTTGTGAAGCTTAGGAATAAATACTTGAATTAGCTCATTTCTAGTCACATAAAAATATTGATTTTGATATGGAAATGATTTTTGAATAAAACCTTTGGGAAGTGATTTGATTCAAACCTTCTGACCCTAAACACCAAGTTTTGTGAATTGAAAACTTATTTGGTGAACAATATATATTTTTTTTGCTTTGCTAAAAGCATTTTCCACCACATGAAATAATGATTTGATTTAAGAAATGGTCTATAGATAAAACCTATTGCAAATGGTTTACCACTTTAGTAAATGACCACTTTGAACTTTATAATGTTTAGATCCTAGTATAAACCACCTTTGAAAATAAAACTATCTTTTGCATGCTTGCATGCATAACTTGTTTCTATTATTTTTTGTGTGATGAATTATTTGAATATTGGTTGGAACGCTAGTTGAATCTATGTTTGCTTGACTGATTTGTAGTGAAGTTAGAAGAGTGTGATATTAGCAAGATCAAGAAGTGAACCAACATTCTCTACCAAAAAGGCAAGTGACACTATCATCCAAGTCCTACTATTTTCATTATACTTAGTGGATTTTTGAAACATGCATGAAAAGGATTTATATACTTTATGCTATGCTAAATCCTAATAGGATGCCCTTATATATTCCTTAGTGAAAACAATGTAGTTGTAGTATGCTTAGCCCAGCTATATATTGGGATGGGATACATGTTATGATTATATGAAGTAATGAAAAGACTTATGTTTTATATAATAAAACAAGTACTCAATGAACAACCTGGGTGGACAAGGATACTCAAGCTTTTGGACAAGGTGGCAACAAAAGGAACCATGTTTATATGGCAAACTCTTTTTGTTGTGCACTAGAAGAAAACCACCCAGGGACTTAGAGATTGAACATGTTTCTCATACAGTGGCTTCCATGTACAGCCACATGCTAAATGGGCTCTGGCTTAGTCAACTACATAGTGGAAGACCCATGCATTGGCATCTTCAGGTTAACTAGATTTGTGCTAGGGAACTTGGAACCCTACATTGGTGCCTGGAAGACAAGCTAGCATTGTGTATTGGGAGGACTTCTATGGAAAGACTTTGTCACATTCTCAATCTGCCAGTACTCCATCTTGGTGAGTACTTATCCAGCGGCCACTGGTGGCATCAAGATGAGATTGTGTCATGTGGGTAAAGTGTACAACTTCTGCAGAAGATCAAAATTCTAAGTACTTAGCCGTGTCCCCGGTTATAGACAATACTGAGCAACTAAGGCCTGAAGCCATGTAAGATCTCGACATTCCAATTTCTCAAAGATAAAACTTGAGGGTGACAACAAGGGATTTGAAGCACTTGGATTTTTCCAAGAAGTTCATAAAGATTTGACAAAAGATCAAAACTATTTTGAAAAGATAGGATAAAACTATATTGCTTTCTGCAAATGAGCCTAAACCCTACTTAGCCAAATATGCATGTAATGATAGGATCCACTTATATCTACATAGTAGTGAAACTTGCCAATACAATTCAAATGTATTGACCCTTGTGGCTGCAACATATTATGTTGCAGGTTTGCTTGATGTTAGTGGAGTTTATTGATTAGGATTACAAGTCTACAACCAACATGACTGCCTGTGGCACTTTGAAGATGAAGGACCCCATGCTTATAGATATTCTGCTGTAATGTAATGTGATAGCCAAATGAGCTATGTAAGATGTAATTAATTATTTTATTCCTGGTTATAAAGTTGTATTATGACCTTTGTTTCTTGATATTACATCTTAACTGTGGATGCTAGCTATTGATCCAGGGACTAGCATTATAAACACAGGGATCTATACCTTATTAAAGGTTGGGAACCTTACAGATAAGTAGGTCATATACCTTTTTAGTTGAAAATCTATCACCACCCCATGGGAATGTCCATTTGTCCTTATCCAGATCATTGGTATTAGTCTGTAGGATGATAGATATACTGTTCATCTGGTTTTCTGCAATAAGGGATAGTGGTAGTTGAAACATTTCCAGCAACTCCCCGGCAAGCTGAAGTTGTTTGGCTTCATGGGTTCTGATCTTTGGCTTTTTGGCAAATGAGTACAATTCAGGGAACTTGTTGCATAGTGAGGTGTCATTCCATTTGTCATGCCAAAATATAGTACTATTTCCGTGACCAGGTGCTATAGTGGTCATATTCTTGAAGTCCAATAGGAATGAGAGGCAATTTCTCCACCAGAAAGATCCCTTGTTTGAGTTGTAGTCTGGCAGAGTGCCATTTTGGTAGTATGATTGCTAGATTAGGTTGACCCAAGGGATATCCAAATAGTTGAAGAATTTATACAGGTTTTTGATCATCATTGCCTTGTTATGCTGTCTCAGGTTTAAAATTCCCAGTCCACCTGCCTTTTTGGATAAGCAAACTTTGTCCCATGCCACCAGACATTTCCCTTTTTTTCAATGTCCTTACCATGCCATAGAAAGGTTCTGGTAGATTTGTTCACATGGTCAATATGGGAGTAGTGCTGTTTCATAGCACACATAATGCGGTTGGGCATTGCAGATATAACTGACTTGATCACAACAACTCTGGAGCAGTGTGATAGTAAGTTGGAGATGCCTGTCAATCTTTTATCAACCTTACTTATCAAGGGATATAGGTCATCCACACTTGGTTTTGTGGTGCCCATTGGAAGTCCCAGGTATGTGAAGGGTAGAGATTCCACTTTACATCCAAAACTATCAGCAAGGGTTCTGCAAATCTATCAGCTGTCATATTAATGAGGACCATAGAAGATTTATGATAATTTATCTACAGTCCAGTTGATTTAGAGAAGTCCGTAAGCAGATCCTTCAGATAAGTGAGTTGGTCCTGATTTGCTAGCAATATTAGGAGTGTGTCATCTGCATAATGAAGAATTGGGTAATTCTGCACATATGCCTGACCAATAGGAAGAGCTAACTCATTATTTTCCATGCATTGTTAACAATGATTTGCAATAGTTCTGCAGTGGCCACAAATAACAGAGGTGATAGTGGGTCACCATGTCTGACTCCTCTCTTGCATCTGATATTCTTGCCAGGTACTCCATTTAGTATGACTGAAGTATTTGCACTAGTAAGTATCTTGCTGATCCATCCAATGATTTTGTCACCAAATCCAAAGTGCTTGAGCATTGTGATGATAGTGTTGTATTCAATCATGTCAAAAGCTTTCTCAAAGTCAAGTTTTAAAATGATAATCTCTCTCTTGGATTTATGACAAATATGCAGATATTCAAATGCCCAGGCCAGGCAGTCTTGTATTGATCTGGATCTGATAAATCCATATTGGTTTTTGTTGACAATGGGGATAATAATGCTCTGAATTCTATTGGCAATTAATTTTGTCATAATCTTGAGTGTCATGCTAACAAGTGAGATGGGTCTAAAGTCAGAAGGTTTCATGGGATTTGATATTTTGGGGATAAGAGAAATGTGTGCAGTATTGATACTATGAATATCCAACTCCCCACTGTGAAATCTGTTACATAAATTATAGAACTAGAATTTGATGATGTTCCAAAATTTCTTCATGAAGTAGCCATTAAAACCATCAGGCCTAGGGGATCTATCATTTGGCATGTGTTTGATAATGTCATGAATTTCCAAATGGGTGAATGGCTCTTCCAGAGATGTAAGGTCATGTGGGGTAATTAGACTTTGCAAATCAAACATCATCTAAGTTGTAGAGGTTTTCCCTAGTCTGTCTCTGAAAGCAGTCCATAAAAGTGCAGCTTTGTGATCATGGTCAGTGATTTCATTGCCCTATTCATCATGTAGAATAGCAATATAATTGCTTCTGTAATTCCTGGTGGCAATGGAGTGGAAGAACTTAGTGTTTTCATTACCAAGTTTAGCCCACCTAATGTTTGCCCTTTTCCTCCAATATCTTCTTTTTGCTTCAAGTAGTTTGGACAAATGAGATTTTAGAACTTTCCTGAAATTCATCTCAGGCATTGATAGGTCCCTCTGTTCCTCAAGTCCATCCAAGAGTGATAAAACAAAGTTGTAGTTATCAATGATAGTGTTGAGGTTAGAGAGGGATTTGCTCCACTTTTTGATAGCATGTCTCAAGTTTTTGAATCTAGCAGACAGATCATGTGCATCATTCTTGAACAGGCCTTTGTTAACCAATTGTTTTGTACAATATCTAACAGTCCTTCAAAATCCAACCAGTAGTCTTGAAATCTGAAGAGTTGTGATTTTGGTATATCAATGCTAATTTGGATCAGAATAGGGATATGGCCAGAGCCTAGTCTAGCCAAGGGAGTAGCCATAGTGTTGGGGAAAGCAGTGGTCCATTCATGAGATGTGAATATCCAGTCTAGTTTCTCAAGGAGAGGTTGTTGCTGTATATTTGACCAGGTAAATGATCTCCCTTTTAGGGGTATTTCCTCCAGACCATGTTCTTGAATGATGGAGTTAAAAGAATGAATGTTTGCTATATTTCCCCCTGCTCTGTTTCTATCCTCAGAGCTCCTGATCATATTGAAATCTCCCATGATGATCCACAATTTATAGGCTGATGAGTCAATGTTCACGAACCAATCAATAAATTCAACCCTACCATCATTTGTGCATGGTGCATATATGTTGGTAATATAAAACTCCTCATTTGTGAAATTGCAAATGAGTTTAACAGTGAGGTGGAAAGCAGATTGGCTGATCACATTGCCATTGAACATATTGCCATTCCAAATAGTAATGAGGCCACCAGAGTTGCCTATGGATGGCTGGTAAGCAAATTGTCCTAATCTTCTAGGACAAATTTTTTTGATGTAGAGATTGTCAAATATTTCTCTCTTAGTCTCTTGAATACATAAGATGTTGCAATTGCTCTGATTGATTTTATCAGCAAGATCATCCCATCTCTCCTGTGAGTTAATACCTCTAATATTCCAATCAAGAATTTTAATTTGTCTACTCATTGGAAACTTTGGTATGTTTGTTGTGACAGATATACATGCACTGTATATCAGAAATGGCAGGACATTGGGAATATGATATGTTTTTGCATTCATAATGATGAGTACATTGATTTCAATGTAACAACCATATAATATATATAGCATAATTCTCAGGCAGATATCCAATGGGAAAAAATGATAATAAGATGGTGACTCAAACAGAACTGATGTGATAAAACCACAACATAAAGTGTAAAGTACATCCCAGATAAGATAAGGCAATTGTTTTGCTCTGAACACACCAGAGACTTTTGATGATAAATATAGGAAGTATAACATAAGAACTTGACATGATTAAAGCAAGAGTAAAATCCTAGGATAACAGAGCATCTATTGTCCATGCTCTTGGACATAGTGCATATGTGATTACACACTGTCATTGGAACTATCATAGTTCAGGTTGGCAGCAGAGACCTCCCCAGGAGGAATCTGACAGAAGATGGTGCCTATGGTCTGGATGGTGTCAACAGGAAGAACAGGAGGGGGTGCACTGTTATTGTCCATGACAATAGCTTCAAAGTGACCAGACAGATTCATGGGAGTGACTTGAGCATTGGAGGCATGTTCATCAGCACTGGCCTTGTTCTTGAAACCTGCATTGCGACTTGCAATCCTGCAGCTTCTCCTGACATACCTGGCAAAACTAGGCTCTGGTTTCTTCCTCTTATTCTTGGGGAAGTTGTCTGGATTAGGAATCACAGTGACACTGTCAGAGCTGTCAGTGGGAACAGGTATGAAACTCGGGCCAGCTCCATTATCTGTAGCATTGTTGGTGTCAACCACTTGTGATGCATTGTTTATCTCCATATGGGAATTGTTCTACAGAGTGTTTTGCTGATTGGGGGAACAGTGTTGATTTCTAATGTGACTTTAACAATGTTGATGCCATTGTTTTCAGTCTCATTCATCTGAACTAATGCTCCAGTGATAGTGCTACCAGCAAGGTTGGGGAATTTTCAATGTTCTTCCCATCAAGCTAACAAGTAGGATGGATAGGTTAGCAATGGGGTCCTGCTCAACAGAAGGCACATTCTGATTTTTAGGTATCTCAGGCTGTAGAGGGGGGTTGCAGGTTCCAGGTTCACAGTAGCCTCATTCTGGGCATTAGCTGCAGGTGCTGCATTTCCAACTACAGCATGAGCAGGTGCAACATTGTCATTCTCTGCAACATTTTCTTCCATCACATGGTCATGTTGGGCATCATGCCAAAAACCATGGTGTATCATGGGCAGGGGGTGTGGATTTCCACCATTGGGGGTAGGGGATCTTCATCTCCAGCATTGCCACCAAGCATAGTGGTAGATAATAGGATCATGGGGCATGTCCAAGAATCTCCACTGCCATCATAAGAGACATTCTTACCAACCACCACACTCAGAGGAAGTGTGTCAATGTCATATGCACGAAATTTAACCAAGATTCTAGCCTTGTTTGATAGACTTTATTCCAGACAAGAAACCTACCAAAGGGGATAAATGTTTTCATCACAGATTCAGGATCCCATAGCTGTTGTGTATAGTTGAGTAACATGCACCAGATTCATGGGTAAAAAAATAGCCCTATGGTTGATACCACAATCCTCATTAACAATCCTCAAAATACTCTATCTGATATGGACTACCCCCCACTGCAGCATCTCTATCAGTGACAGTAGCAAATCGAAACAGAGCGGTACCCATGGCACTCTTGGATGTTCTACGAACTTGCAGGCCTAGTCCATGGAGAAACTCACCGATGATCGCAACAAAGCCGAGGAAGTCAGCAACATCAGGGTTGGGGGTGAGGGTGGCGATTGCCCAGTCATCAGCATAGATGGGCGTGTCCCCTCCCAGGACCACATAGCTTTTTTGGCTGCGTAGTGGACCAGGAGGGATAGCGTCCATGTCAGGGGGAACATGGGGGGCAGGGTCGACTGGGTAGTTCACCATTGCCTCCGCCGATGAGCATAATGGGGTTTGTGGGGGAGGACGTGGAGAAGACAATGGCAGCGGAGATGTGTATGGGATTTTCTTTGGAGAAGTCGAGACGGCAGGGTTAGGTGTAACAGTAGCTCGTGATATTCTCTGATAAAATGATTTTCTTGTTAGCGATGATAGACATGATCTAGAGATGTGCCCATAATTGTAGCATTTACGGCAACGGACACGATTGCGGCAAACTGCGTATAAATGATCATTATCTGCCAAGCAACATGTGCATTTAAATGGCTTAATGACGTTTCCATAAATAGATAAATCCACTTTATTTGGCCGTTCAGGTGAAAGTCCAGAGCGTAAGTTGGATCGATCAGATATTTCTGTCCTAGAATTTGGGATCTCATGCCGAGATATACGATCATATGCATGAGCAAGATTTTGAAAATGTGTACCATTGTAAGAGTGTGCAACATCAACATATGAATCTCTAGGGCCAACAAGTACAAGATTTGCACCAGATAGAGGATTTTGTAAGTGTGCATAAGGTGGGGTAGAAGATGTACCTCGGTGGTTGTATGATCCAAAGTTGGAGCCAGAAGAAATCCTTTTTCTCTTGTGTTGAAAAAGTGTCCATTGCCTCTCTTCTTCCTCATTCTAGAGTTTGAATTCATGTTCCCAATTTGGTCCACCATTGCTCCATAGATCAAAGTAACATGTGAAATCACGAGATTTATAATATCTCATTTTAACGATCATGATCCCGATTGCCTTCGAACAAACGTCAAATAAGAATACACGTCCCTGCAAGGGAGAGATTCGAAGTTTGTCCCAATCTACACCCAAGCATGCTGAGAGTGCCACGCCAACATTGGCACATGTAATATCAAACTTGGCATTGCCAAAAGAAACCACAAGAGAGAAACCAAATTCAGCATAGATTGGATGAACCAGGGTGGAGTACAAGTTCGCCACTTTTTTAAAAAAAGCCAAACCAAAATCAAGATCTAGGGGGAAGGAGATTGTACATGGTGTCATGATGGTCGGTGTATGGGTTTTGGGGTGGTGGGGATTGATTGCACGGATCAGATTTGGATTTAGATGGCCGGAGCTGGTAGATCACCGGGGGAGGGTGTAACGGTGGGGGTGGGTGGGATAAGGCCATTGCTAACTGTTTTAAAAGAACATGTGATGATGTTCATTGAGAACAAATAAAGGGTTGTTGTGTTGCTCGTTAATATCAAAGATTCCCTTCAAGATTTGTTTTATCAAGTATTATGAGAACAAAAGGGTTGTTCAAATAATTTCCATATTCCATGAAATATGGATGATATACAAGTCTAGTTGGAGATCACATCCATAAAGATAATGCTAAAAATGTCGAAAGACAATTGATTGAAAGATCACTTAAGAAGTGACATCACCGTTTAAATTATAGTGGAAAGAAAGCATGAAGAAACCCCATACTTGATGGAACTTTGGAGTCTTTTGATTTTTGATCAAATGACGGTTGTGAAACTTTCCTAGAGATAATTAAAACTACGTTCATAGACCAAAGGGAACGGATGACTGGCTCATTGGAACTTGTACATATTGTTGTATGAAGTACATTATGTGTAGTCAAGAGTGATGGATTTCAACTTCATATGCTTTCTCCGAAAAATTGAGTGAATATGTGAATATTTACTTAATGAGGATGAAGTGTGAAACATTTGAAAAGTTCGAAGACTTTCAAGATGAAGTACAAAATCAATGTAATAAGAAAATAAAGAATTTATGATATGATCATAAAGGAAGATATTTGAGTTACAAGTTTAGCATAACACCTAAGATTTGAGGAATCGTTCCATGGATTTGCGTTTCCCGAAACACCATATGAGTATGGAATAATCGAGATATGCAATAAAACCTTGTTTGACATGGTAAAATCAAAGGTGTAGTTCATAAAACTGCCATTATATTTTAAAGAATAAAAGCTTTAAAGACTATCGCTTTTCACTGAAAAGAGCTCCATCATGATTCGTTGAAATGACACCATATAAAGTTATGGTTTGAGATAAAACCCAAGTTGTCCTTTCTTAAACATTGGTATTCTATGCATAAGTGAGATGTTTACAACGAAAGTCGGATGAACATGTCTTTGTATGTTATTTCGAATAATCGTTGAGTATTCCTCCATAACACAAAAGACAAAAAATGTTTGTCGCTTAGAACGTCAAGTTTCTTTGAGAAGGAATTTTCTGTGAAAAGTTAAGTGGGAGGACAATAGAAATTTGATAAGGTTAAACGAACCTTATCTATATGTGCAAAGATGCGCAGCACCAAAAAGTGTTCCAGAGGCAGCAACAATGCTCATGGCTCACGTGCCTCAAAGGTTGTGGTTACGGAGGTCTAAGTTCCTATTGAACCAAGTAGGTCGGGTAAACAATCAAATACCAAGATTTGAGGGTTGAATCATTATTTGACAATAATGAACATACTACGTGCAAAGAAGCGGTGATGGGCCTGAATCCTTCAAATGGCTTGAAGCCATAAAATCCGTGATAGTTGCATACACGAGAATTCAAGCTTTGAACTTGAAAGACCCTCTGTAAAGGTGTAAGACCTTACAGTCGTGTTTGGATCTATAAAGAAATAGACATGGATGTTTCACATCTATGAAATAGTCGACATGTTAGGAAAGAGTTCACAACAATGTTCAAAGGTTGACTATGACAAGATTTGATCTTTCATAGCGATATTTAGTCTAGACGAATTAATGTAGCAACCACTACATATAATTTTGTTATGTGATAGTTGAATAAACAAAACAAGTTCTTTTAATAGAATTGTTACCTAGGACGTGTGCATAACACGGTCCAACGGGTTTTGTTAATTCAAAGGATGCTAAAAGTGTATGCAAACTTCAATGGTTGAAGTGAGCATCGCAGAGTTGGAAACTTCACCATGATGAAACTGTTAAAAGAGTTTAAATTCATCGGAAACGATGAAGATGCTTGCATTTGCAAAACATTAAGTGGGAGAGCTAAGACATATTTCTAATACATTATGTGGAAGACATATTGTTGATTGGAAATGATGTATCTTTTATTAACACATGTTAAGAATTTCATCTCGATGAGAGACTTAGGAAAAACCCAAATATTTGGCATCAATATCTATATAGATAGATTGATACGCTAATGTGGTTGTGCCAAATGTACATAGATGAGATATTGAATGAGTTCAATATGGAAATGACAAGAAAGGTTCTTGCCACATAGAGAGGAATAAATCGAAATTCAAGTGTATCGACACTTGGTAAGTGAAACAAAGATTCAAGTATTGATTGATACTTGATGAATAAAATCACAAAAGGTATTTTTCAATCATATTGTGACATGTACAAATCCAGATATGTCTTATGCTCTAAATGTTATGATCATATACCAGAATGATTTATAAGATGATCATTGGACGATAGTAAGTATATTCTTATGATATTTTGGAAGAACTAAGAATATATTATTTTGTAGAAGTGACAAATAGATGGTTAGTTCATTGTAAAAGGTACTGCATTGATACTAGTTTTGTCACAAAGTACAAATTAAGTTTATATCAATCTAAACTAAGGGTGGCACAATATGATGGAAAGTAAGTTCCATAATGGATTTGGATGAGTTCCAAAGTTAAGACATTGTGACAGATACTACAACAAAAGGCTAATTATATGACTGCTATTATAGCAGCAAAAGAGGGCATTTGTGTCAAGTAGTTTGTTATAAAACTAGGTGTAGTTCACAATGGGATAATACTATGAAGATATATTTTACGACAATATTGTCAACATTTTTTAACCCCTAGGAACTAAAGGTATCACCAAAGGACCAAATTTATACAAAGCCATCTCATTAGAGAATGAGTGATGCGTAGATACGGAAAGACATGCAATTACACACGGACCTGAAAGTATAGGATCCGAAGATCGGTGGATCACTAGCAATCATGTACATACAACAGCGGAAAGCCATAGGTGTTGAATACACAAAGATTTGAAACTAGATTATTGTCTCTTGTGCAAGTGGGAGACTGTTGGAGATATGCCCAAGAGGTAATAATAAAGAGGTTATTATCATATATTCATGCTTATGATAAATGTTTACATACCATGCTATAATTGTATTAACCGGAAACATTAATACTTGTGTGATTTGTAAACATAAAAGAGTCCCTAGTAAAGCCTCTTGTTAAACTAGCTTGTTGGTTAATATATGATCATGGTTTCCTGATCATGAACATTGAGATGTTATTAACAACAAGATCATATCATTAGGAGAATGGTGTGATGTACATACTCCTATAGATAAGCGTAGCATAAAGATCAAGTCATTTCAATAGTTTGTTTGCTATAAGCTTTCTGATACATAGTAACCTAATTCCTTCGACATGAGATCATGCTAATCACCATCACAGGATGGATGCTTTGATGATATCAAACACCACACCGTAACTGGGTGGCTATAAAGGTGGCATTGAGTGTTCGGAAAGTATGTGTTGAGGTACATGGATCAAGAGTGGGATTTGTCCATCCATATGGCGGATAGATATACTCTGGGCCCTCTCGATGGAATGTCATCCAATTATCTTGCAAGAATGTGACTAAGGGATCACATATCACGGGAACAAGAACAAAGTACTTATCGGTAACGAGGTTGAACTAGGTATGCAGAGATACCGACGATCAGACCTCGGATAAGTAAACTATCGCGAGACAGATGGAAATTGGTATCGTATGTAAGTGGTTCAGTGGATCGCAAAGTAATCGTAGAAATATGTGGGAGGCATATGAATTTCCAGATTCCTCTATTGGTTATTGATCGGAGAAGAGTCTCGGTCATGTCTGCACAATTCACGAACCATAGGGAGACACACTTAAGGATTCAATGTTGTTTAGTAGATATGGAATGTAAGTAGGGAGACCGAATGTTGTTCGGAATCTCGGATGGGATCCGGGATATCACGAGGAGATCCGGAATGGTCCGGAGAATAAGATTCATATAAGGAAAGTCCAATTCCGGATTTCGGGAATGATTCCGGTGTTTTCACCGGAATGATCTAGAAGGGTCTAGAAGGTTCACCGGACCGGAAGGGGAAGGGTACATGAATGTGTCATGAATAAGTGGAATGATTGCATCATGTCCTAGGTCACTTGGTTGGGAATTTGTAAGAAAGAAATTGAGCTCCAAATTGAAAGTCAAAAGGCAAGTTTGAAAAGTCAAACTGGGACAATGTATCCTAGTGGAGGAAGGAAAGAATCCTTCTCTCCCTCCACCACAAGCCAATAAGGAGAGGGAGTTGGGGAAGGATTCAAAATCCCCTCTCCCAATCTGCCCTTCCTCTCATAATTAGAGGGGAGGGGTGCCTCGAGAGAGACACAACACCAACCCTTTCCCACACCGCCGCCTAGCGCCACCGCCGCGTCGCCGCCTAGCACCGCCTGATGCAGCGCTAAGTTGATGTAGGATCGCTTCGTTGGGAACCCCAAGAGCAAGGTGTGAAGCACGACAGCTGCAAGTTTCCCCTCAGTAAAAAACCGAGGTTATCGAACTAGTAGGAGGAAGTAAACGTCACACAAGTGTTGCAAGCAATGTGGACACCTGCACAACACAAACTCAAGACTTTGCCCCAAGGAATCAGTGAGGTTGTCAAGCTCACCGGTTTGCTGTAACAAAGGATTAAACGTATGGTGTGGAAGGTGATGAATGGTTTGCAGCAAGTAAACAGTGGAAGATGTATCAATGGTAAAGATTGGACCGGGATCCATAGTTCACTAGAGGTGCTCTCCTTAGATAAACAACATGGCATGAAGGGTAAACAAATTACAGCAGGGAAATTGACTGTAGGGTTCGTAGCATAGAAAACAAAAAAATTCCTACGATGGGAACAACTATGTACCAAGATCTATCTACTAGATACAAACAACGGGCGGATGTATATCCGTAGAGAACATACCCTTGAAGACCGACAAAGCTTAACGAGTCCAAACTCGTGGTTGATGTAGACGATCTCTTGCCGATCTCAAGATCGAGAGGAAGTCCTAGCGCCGCAAAACAGCAGCGCATCCGTGCTCGCACACACGTTCGAGGCACCAAGCAACCTCCGCCTCCTTGCTCCAGCGATGCAGCGGAAGCACAGCTCTTTCTTGCCGAAAAGCCACCGGGAACATGTATCTCGCTAGTCCGAGACCATGGGGGATAAATACTAGAGGGGAGAGAGATCCTTCACGAGGAGGTGTGTCACATCCCAAGATTTTGCAAATCTTGTAATGTGAAAATAAATGAATAAAATAAAACTTTGTTTGATTTTCAGAGCCAGAAGAAACTTTTTGAATTCAATTGGAACTTCAAACCCATTTGAATTAAATAAAATCCTAAAGAAATTTAAAAGATAAGCATTTAATAAAGAAAATATTGTGAATATTTAAAATTACTACTTTGGATCTTTAATAAAAGATTTTGTTTTCAAATGAAAAGGTGGATTTATAAATAAAGATTATTTTATAAAGCCAAATTAAACCTTGGCCAAGCTTTGGAATTAAAACATTTTATTTTGAATAAAAATAGCAAAGGTTTATTTAAATAAAATAATAGGGATTTAATATCCAAATTTTATTTAAGTAAAGGCTTTTCCCATTTTAAATAAACACTAAAACTTAATTATATATTTTAAATAGATTTCCAAGTATTTTATATTCTCTAATAAAACCTACTAAAGTGTTTTGGCTTTATTTTAGATTTCAAAATAAATATCTCAATAAAACAAATCCTATTTGATTTAATAATGAAAGTCTATTATATTTAATTAATAATGGACTCTAAAATAAAAGGTTATTTTGTTTTAAACAAATTTCCAAGTATTCTATATTTCCCAAATAAAACCTACTGATTTGGTTTTGAAAATATTTAGGTTTCAAATAAAGATTTTATTAATAAAATCAAACTCTATTTGATTTAATAACTAAGGACATTTTATTTAAATTATTAATGGACCCTAAAGTAAAAGGTTATTTTGTTTTAAACAAGTTTTCCAAATATTCTTTATTTCCAAATAAACTACTGATTGGTTTTGAAAGTATTTGGATTTCAAATGAAGATTTTATTAAATAAACCAAACCCTATTTTATTAATAAACCATGGACCATTTTACTTAATTAATAAATGGAACCTAAAAAGATTTAAAATATTATTTTATTTTGGAAGTTGGTTTATGCTACTAAACAGAACCAAATTCTTAGTGCAAGGTTTGGTGATTATTTGATTTGATTTGGACATTGTTTGTTTGTTTGAAAATTCAAAACAGAAATTAGATTCAGAAAAAGAAAAGGATTACAGGAAGAAAAAAATAGATTCAGGACCTGACCCAACTGGCCAAGCCCACTAGGCCCAGCAGCCCAGCTTCCCCTCACCCCGAAAGAAACGTTTCGCACCCAGATTCTGACCCACACAGAGTATGACAAGTGGACCCTCCCCCTCACTTCCTCTCTCGCAGACAGCCGGGACCCACCCTTCTCTGTTCATCGTCTTCAACGAGACCCCGTCGCCCGGCCGTTTGCAGTGAGTTACTCCGGTGGTGATTGCGCGTTGAAGGAGGCTTTGATTCCTCCCAGAGACCACGCTCCCTTAAACATCCACCCCTCCTCTCTACTTCCCCTCTGTTTCCTCCCCCAAGCACGCCCCCAGTCCATAGAATTTTGCCTTGTACTGCCACGGCTCCGACGATGCTCCGGTGAGGATTCCGGCCAAACACACGCCACCTCTTGCCTCCTCGAGCACGCAGCTGTGATCAGCAACCCCCAGCGGACCCTTCTGCAGCCGCAGCGCACCCGCGGGCGCCCCTGAGCCTCGGCAACAACAACCCCAGCACCGCCACCGTCTGGCTCTACTCCGGCGGAACCTCTCTGGTAAACCAGACCACCCCGACCCCTCTCGTTCACGCACACACCTTCGACGTGTCCTTGCACTCCTGACTGTGTGTTTCGTTTGTCTCCGGGTGATCCCTAGCGTCGTCCTCGACCTCGACCGCGTGCGTCCGCCACCAGAACCAACTCCGGCGAGGAATCCTGCCCGTCCCCGTGTGCCCCTCCAGCAACAACAACCGCGTTGAGCTTCTCTGCACCCTTGCAAACCCTGTGAGCATATCCTCTCCCTCCCTTCCTTCCTACTTTGCCAGAACCACTGCAAGCAGAGCCGCGCCGCCAGTCGCCGCCGCGCAGCGCCGCCAGCTTTTGGCCAAGCGATTGAGACCGTTAGATGAGGATCGTGTGACTGTGAAAGAACATAGTCGAAGGGGTATCAAGCGTTCTGGGCCACGCGATCTGTTGAAATCCAACGGTTGCAACTGTGCGATCCGCACGAAGCGGTACCGGCCAATCACGGCTCGACGCGTGGCCAGTGTTTGATTAAAACAGAATTAGAAACCAGATTTAAAAGCCATTTTGAAACCTCTGTAACTTTCAAACCACACGTCCAAAAATTACAAATTTTATATCAATGGATTCAGTGGAACAAGACCTAGCCAACCATGCCCTTAGTTTAGCAAATAGTATTTGTTAGTTTGCTTGTTTTTGCAGATTCTTTTGTGAGCTTGTTTAGAGTATAAAAATTGTTTAAAATTGATTTTAGGGTTAAAACTTTTGCAAAATGGTTTGTTGTGACCTTACTGACCCTAGGAACCAACCCATGGTTTTGAAAATGAAATTGGAAAAATTTAGAATGGATTAATTGAATTAGTCTATTTCTAGCTAGATAAAGATACTGGTTTATTATGAAAAAGGATTTTGGAATAAAAACCTTGGGAAAATATTTTGATTCAAAGCTACTGAACCAAAACACCAAGACTTGAGAGTTAGAAACTTTTGGTGAAGACTTAAAGGTTTTAGATTTGATAAAACTAATTTCCACCACATAAAATGATGAAAAAGATTTAAAAATGGATTATAGATAAAACCCATTTACAAATGACTTTGCCACCTTGACCATTAGGTGTTTTCAAATGTCCATGACCCATTAGGAACCACATTTCAAAAATAATACAAAACTTGGCATGCTTGCATGCATTACTTTGACTTTGTTATCTTTTGTGTTGTTTTGCTTGATTGGTAGATTGAGTTTGTGCCTTGCTTGATTGAATTGTAGTGACTTGAAGAGTGTGATTGTTGCAAGGACAAGGAGTGAACCTACACCCTCTACCAAAAAGGCAAGTGATGCTTCATACTTTCTATCCCACTACTTTCACTATGCATTAGTGATTTTTCTCTAAGTAAAACTTGCATGGATTTTGCTAAGTATAGACCTTGCTATAAGAAAACCTAGTAGATGAATCCTTAGTAGGATTTTCCTAAGTTAAAGAATCCTACTACTAACAAGCTTAGCCTAGCTAATAGAAAACATGGGTGGAAAATATATTCACTCTATGGAAAAATCTCTAAGTCTGAGGACTTATGTTTTTGTTTAATAAAACAACTAAGTCAATGAATCCCCTGGGTGGAATGGAAGGATTGGGTTATGTTGAGTGGTTACACAAGGCCATGACTTGGCTTGTGTATCTCACTTGTGGTATGCCACCCAGGCACAAAGAGATTTGAGATGTCAAATGTTGAGAAGCTTCAAGTGCAACCACTTGGCAATATGGGCTCTGCCATGATCATATAGGTTGCAAGAACTTAGCCATATGGACAGTGGGTGGTAGTGTTTGATAGGTTGGAACGCGTCCATTTTGGTCTAAGGGAAGGCTTCTGAAAGATTTTGTCTTGGGAAACCAAGTCTTGTGGGGAAAGTGCACCACCTCTGCAGAGTGTAAAATCTAAGTACTTAGCCATGTCCCTGGTAAAGGACAATTTGAGCATCAAGACATGGAAGCAATCAAGAATCTCATCATTCAAATTTCTAAGTTAAAACTTGTGGATTGAACAAGGGTTGTCTGAAATCTTCAATCTTTGATTGAGAGATGCCTTGTAAAGGATCTTCAAATCTTTGATTGAGAAAAATGATTTTGCCAAGCAAAAACTTAGTATTTTCAAAATGATAAGGAAAATCTATTTTGAGCAATGCAAGCCTCAAACTCCACTTAGCCAAATGCATATAGATGATAGACTCCACTATACTACTATAGTATCACTTGCCAATACAATTCAAATGTATTGACCCTTTGTGGCTGTAACTTGTATGTTGCAGGTTTAATTGTTTTTAGTGAAGATTGATTGATTAGGATTACAAAGTCTACAACCAACATCTGCCTGTGGCACTTTGAAGATGAAGGACCCATACTTATAGTTATTCCGCTGCATTGTAATGTAATAGCCAAATGAGCTATGTTTGATGTAATAAACTTATATTATTCCTGGTTATAAAGTTATATTATGACCTTTGTTTCTTGATATTACATCTTAACTGTGGATGCTAGCTATTGATCCAGGGACTAGCATTGTAAAACACAGGAGGAATCTACCTTATTAGGTTGATACCCCTACAGATGGTATCAGAGCATTGTGTTGCCTGTAGGATTTGTAAACCTAGGATTGGACAAAAACCCTTAGAAAAATAGGAGTTATACTTGTTCCAAAAACTTATTTACAAAAACACTTGTAAACTCTCCCCTCAACCATTTTGGTTTCAACTCTACATCTCTTCTACTTCAACTTGATGGAAAAACCTACCCCATGACCAAAGACTACACCATGTGCAAAGGACTACTTCAACTTCTTCAACTCTAATGACTTCAACCTCTTCAGCATATTCACCAAGGACTTCCAACTTGGAAACCACTAAGTACTACAAGTGAGATAAGGAAATCTTGTTCAAGATTTAGAGACTAAGGGAATGCAAAAGTTAGAAGGAACCTACATCATTTGAAGTATTGTAACCAAGAGTTTTTCTCAAGGAAACCATGATCTCATACAAGAAGAATCAAGAAGGAAGGAAAGATCACAAGTGAACCATATAGATGGACCACCATAATTTAGTTAAGTCAAACACACCAACTTATGTGGTGTAACAAAAATATTTTGTTGCCAAAGTATGTGCTTGAACTTTGTTGTTTGAGTGAATTGTTTAGTTTGTAATTGCATGCACATTGCTTGTGTGAATTGTGATGTGTGTGATTAGGATTGACTCCTTAGAAATATTTTGCCTATTCTAATCCCAATCCAACCCAAACAGATACTACTACAAGAAATTCCAACATCAAGGTTGATGACAACAACAACAACCAAGAGGACAGCATGAAAGAGCTCATAGCAACCCAAAACCAGTTGAGCCAAGAGACAACTCAACTTTTAGCCAACAACAATAGACTAGACCCAGCCATACAAAGGATTTTGAAACTTCAATCCCAATTGTTGCAAGGATTGGTTACTCAAGTGATCAACATGAGAGAAAACTTTTCCCAAGGAGCTAATGATAACAAGGATGGCAAAAATGTTAATCCAGAAGGAACCCAAGCTAGCAATATTTGTAGGGATAAGGATCATGCATCCAAGAAGCATGAAGATCAATACCCCAAGAAGAGAGAAAGATCTCCCACTCATGAAGAACATGAACTAGAAGAACTCCTAGCTTTGGAGAGACCCAAAAAGAAGAAGGACATAAGCCAGTTGCAATGTTACAATTGCAAAGAGATGGGACACTATGCCAGTGAATGCCCAGAAAAGAAGAAGAGACAAGAAGACAAACGAAAGCTGGTGAAACCCAAGATAAGGAAGGATTTTAGCCAAGTGATGTGCAAACACTGCAAAGAGTTAGGACATTATGCAAACTACTGTCCAGAAAAGATGAAGCATAAGATAAACCAGCCTATGAGGGATCTCAGCCTTGTCACATGTTTCAAATGCAAGGAACTAGGCCACTATGCAAACAATTGTCCAGAAAGGATGGAGAACAAGTTAAACAAGTCTATGAAGGATCTCAACCTTGGCCCATGAGTCAAGTATGGAAACTAAGGACATAAATGCAACTGTCTGCTTAGAGAAAGTATTTCTCATGATCTCAAGAAGGACAATGTGTAATTTTTGTTTGAAAATTTTTAAGGGTGGTAGTACCCTAGTTGTTTTGAACTTGCTTGTAACCCCAGCCTTCCCAAATCTCGGGACGAGATTTATTTTAAGGGTGGTAGCCTGTCACATCCCAAGATTTTCCAAATCTTGTAATGTGAAAATAAATGAATAAAATAAAACTTTGTTTGATTTTCAGAGCCAGAAGAAACTTTTTGAATTCAATTGGAACTTCAAACCCATTTGAATTAAATAAAATCCTAAAGAAATTTAAAACATAAGCATTTAATAAAGAAAATATTGTGAATATTTAAAATTACTACTTTGGATCTTTAATAAAAGATTTTGTTTTCAAATGAAAAGGTGGATTTATAAATAAAGATTATTTTATAAAGCCAAATTAAACCTTGGCCAAGCTTTGGAATTAAAACATTTTATTTTGAATAAAAATAGCAAAGGTTTATTTAAATAAAATAATAGGGATTTAATATCCAAATTTTATTTAAGTAAAGGCTTTTCCCATTTTAAATAAACACTAAAACTTAATTATATATTTTAAATAGATTTCCAAGTATTTTATATTCTCTAATAAAACCTACTAAAGTGTTTTGGCTTTATTTTAGATTTCAAAATAAATATCTCAATAAAACAAATCCTATTTGATTTAATAATGAAAGTCTATTATATTTAATTAATAATGGACTCTAAAATAAAAGGTTATTTTGTTTTAAACAAATTTCCAAGTATTCTATATTTCCCAAATAAAACCTACTGATTTGGTTTTGAAAATATTTAGGTTTCAAATAAAGATTTTATTAATAAAATCAAACTCTATTTGATTTAATAACTAAGGCCATTTTATTTAAATTATTAATGGACCCTAAAGTAAAAGGTTATTTTGTTTTAAACAAGTTTTCCAAATATTCTTTATTTCCAAATAAACTACTGATTGGTTTTGAAAGTATTTGGATTTCAAATGAAGATTTTATTAAATAAACCAAACCCTATTTTATTAATAAACCATGGACCATTTTACTTAATTAATAAATGGAACCTAAAAAGATTTAAAATATTATTTTATTTTGGAAGTTGGTTTATGCTACTAAACAGAACCAAATTCTTAGTGCAAGGTTTGGTGATTATTTGATTTGATTTGGACATTGTTTGTTTGTTTGAAAATTCAAAACAGAAATTAGATTCAGAAAAAGAAAAGGATTACAGGAAGAAAAAAATAGATTCAGGACCTGACCCAACTGGCCAAGCCCACTAGGCCCAGCAGCCCAGCTTCCCCTCACCCCGAAAGAAACGTTTCGCACCCAGATTCTGACCCACACAGAGTATGACAAGTGGACCCTCCCCCTCACTTCCTCTCTCGCAGACAGCCGGGACCCACCCTTCTCTGTTCATCGTCTTCAACGAGACCCCGTCGCCCGGCCGTTTGCAGTGAGTTACTCCGGTGGTGATTGCGCGTTGAAGGAGGCTTTGATTCCTCCCAGAGACCACGCTCCCTTAAACATCCACCCCTCCTCTCTACTTCCCCTCTGTTTCCTCCCCCAAGCACGCCCCCAGTCCATAGAATTTTGCCTTGTACTGCCACGGCTCCGACGATGCTCCGGTGAGGATTCCGGCCAAACACACGCCACCTCTTGCCTCCTCGAGCATGCAGCTATGATCAGCAACCCCCAGCGGACCCTTCTGCAGCCGCAGCACACCCGCGGGCGCCCCTGAGCCTCGGCAACAATAACCCCAGCACCGCCACCGTCTGGCTCTACTCCGGCGGAACCTCTCTGGTAAACCAGTTCACCCCGACCCCTCTCGTTCACGCACACACCTTCGACGTGTCCTTGCGCTCCTGACTGTGTGTTTCGTTTGTCTCCGGGTGATCCCTAGCGTCGTCCTCGACCTCGACCGCGTGCGTCCGCCGCCAGAACCAACTCCGGCGAGGAATTCTGCCCGTCCCCGTGCGCCCCTCCAGCAACAACAACCGCGTTGAGCTTCTCTGCACCCTTGCAAACCCTGTGAGCATATCCTCTCCCTCCCTTCCTTCCTACTTCGCCAGAACCACTGCGAGCAGAGCCGCGCCGCCAGTCGCCGCCGCGCAGCGCCGCCGGCTTTTGGCCAAGCGATTGAGACCGTTAGATGAGGATCGTGTGACTGTGAAAGAACATAGTCGAAGGGGTATCAAGCGTTCTGGGCCACGCGATCTGTTGAAATCCAACGGTTGCAACTGTGCGATCCGCACGAAGCGGTACCGGCCAATCACGGCTCGACGTGTGGCCAGTGTTTGATTAAAACAGAATTAGAAACCAGATTTAAAAGCCATTTTGAAACCTCTGTAACTTTCAAACCACACATCCAAAAATTACAAATTTTATATCAATGGATTCAGTGGAACAAGACCTAGCCAACCATGCCCTTAGTTTAGCAAATAGTATTTGTTAGTTTGCTTTTTTTTGCAGATTCTTTTGTGAGCTTGTTTAGAGTATAAAAATTGTTTAAAATTGATTTTAGGGTTAAAACTTTTGCAAAATGTTTTGTTGTGACCTTACTGACCCTAGGAACCAACCCATGGTTTTGAAAATGAAATTGGAAAAATTTAGAATGGATTAATTGAATTAGTCTATTTCTAGCTAGATAAAGATAATGGTTTTATTATGAAAAAGGATTTTGGAATAAAAACCTTGGGAAAATATTTTGATTCAAAGCTACTGAACCAAAACACCAAGACTTGAGAGTTAGAAACTTTTGGTGAAGACTTAAAGGTTTTAGATTTGATAAAACTAATTTCCACCACATAAAATGATGAAAAAGATTTAAAAATGGATTATAGATAAAACCCATTTACAAATGACTTTGCCACCTTGACCATTAGGTGTTTTCAAATGTCCATGACCCATTAGGAACCACATTTCAAAAATAAAACAAAACTTGGCATGCTTGCATGCATTACTTTGACTTTGTTATCTTTTGTGTTGTTTTGCTTGATTGGTAGATTGAGTTTGTGCCTTGCTTGATTGAATTGTAGTGACTTGAAGAGTGTGATTGTTGCAAGGACAAGGAGTGAACCTACACCCTCTACCAAAAAGGCAAGTGATGCTTCATACTTTCTATCCCACTACTTTCACTATGCATTAGTGATTTTTCTCTAAGTAAAACTTGCATGGATTTTGCTAAGTATAGACCTTGCTATAAGAAAACCTAGTAGATGAATCCTTAGTAGGATTTTCCTAAGTTAAAGAATCCTACTACTAACAAGCTTAGCCTAGCTAATAGAAAACATGGGTGGAAAATATATTCACACTATGGAAAAATCTCTAAGTCTGAGGACTTATGTTTTTGTTTAATAAAACAACTAAGTCAATGAATCCCCTGGGTGGAATGGAAGGATTGGGTTATGTTGAGTGGTTACACAAGGCCATGACTTGGCTTGTGTATCTCACTTGTGGTATGCCACCCAGGCACAAAGAGATTTGAGATGTCAAATGTTGAGAAGCTTCAAGTGCAACCACTTGGCAATATGGGCTCTGCCATGATCATATAGGTTGCAAGAACTTAGCCATATGGACAGTGGGTGGTAGTGTTTGATAGGTTGGAACGCGTCCATTTTGGTCTAAGGGAAGGCTTCTGAAAGATTTTGTCTTGGGAAACCAAGTCTTGTGGGGAAAGTGCACCACCTCTACAGAGTGTAAAATCTAAGTACTTAGCCATGTCCCTGGTAAAGGACAATTTGAGCATCAAGACATGGAAGCAATCAAGAATCTCATCATTCAAATTTCTAAGTTAAAACTTGTGGATTGAACAAGGGTTGTCTGAAATCTTCAATCTTTGATTGAGAGATGCCTTGTAAAGGATCTTCAAATCTTTGATTGAGAAAAATGATTTTGCCAAGCAAAAACTTAGTATTTTCAAAATGATAAGGAAAATCTATTTTGAGCAATGCAAGCCTCAAACTCCACTTAGCCAAATGCATATAGATGATAGACTCCACTATACTACTATAGTATCACTTGCCAATACAATTCAAATGTATTGACCCTTTGTGGCTGTAACTTGTATGTTGCAGGTTTAATTGTTTTTAGTGAAGATTGATTGATTAGGATTACAAAGTCTACAACCAACATCTGCCTGTGGCACTTTGAAGATGAAGGACCCATACTTATAGTTATTCCGCTGCATTGTAATGTAATAGCCAAATGAGCTATGTTTGATGTAATAAACTTATATTATTCCTGGTTATAAAGTTATATTATGACCTTTGTTTCTTGATATTACATCTTAACTGTGGATGCTAGCTATTGATCCAGGGACTAGCATTGTAAAACACAGGAGGAATCTACCTTATTAGGTTGATACCCCTACAGATGGTATCAGAGCATTGTGTTGCCTGTAGGATTTGTAAACCTAGGATTGGACAAAAACCCTTAGAAAAATAGGAGTTATACTTGTTCCAAAAACTTATTTACAAAAACACTTGTAAACTCTCCCCTCAACCATTTTGGTTTCAACTCTACATCTCTTCTACTTTATACTCTACTTATCTAGTGAAATAAATTCCTGCGCTTGTTATTCTTTTCGGCATGAAACTTTTGCTCCAAATGGATGTCGGTGTCTCTTAAGTGTGTCACCCTACGGTTCGCGAATAATGCGGACATGATCGAGACACCTCTCAGATCAATAATCAGAAGCGGGATCTGGAGACCCATACTGACTCCCACACATTCAACGATGACTTTCTTGTGATCGTCGGAACCTTTTACGCTAGTATCTTAATCCCTTTGTTTCGCGATATATTACATGTCCGATATTCGATCATCGGTATCTCCATACCTAGTTTGATCTCGTTACCGACATGCACTCTTTTCTCGTTCCCGTGATATAACATTCTAGTGATCAAATCACTCTTTTCTCGTACCGAGAGGGCCCAGAGTATATCTATCCATCATCGGGATGAACAAATTCCACTCTCGATCCATGGGCCTCAACATAACACTTTATTAGTTCTGAATCCATCTTTATAATCACCCTGTTACGGTGTGACGTTTGATGTTATCAAGAAACTCTTCCGGTGTTAGTGATTGACATGATCTCATGGTCTAAGGATTAGTATCACTTTGTAAGTTGTTATAGCAATATAAACTCAATGACTTTGATCGTAATGCTATACTTCGGATGAATGTTCATCACACCATTACACTAATGTTGTGACCTCGTTATTAACAACATCCAATTTCCATGATCAGGAAACCTATGATCATCTTGTTAATCAACGAGCTAGTTTATAAGAGAGGCATAACTAGGAACTTCCTTTTTGTTTATTAAACACACATGTATTAACGTTTCCGTATTAATACAATTATAGCTTGTAAAATAAACATTTATCATAAACAAGGAATACGATAATAACCACTTTATTATTGCCTCTCGGGCATATTCCCTTCAGTCTCCCACTTGCACTAGAGACAATAATCTAGTTTGAAAACTTTGTGTATTGAACACCTATGACTTTCTGGTGTTCCAAATACGCAATTGCAAGTGGTTAACATAATCTACGGATCTGACACTTTCAGGTCCGTGTGTATTTGCATGTCTTTGCGTCTTCACGCATCACTCATTCTCCAATGAGATGGCATTGTATAAATTTGGTCTTTTGGTGTGACCTTTAGTTCCTTGGGGTTAAAACACGTCGATACAATTGTCATACAATATATCTTTAGTGTTAGCCCGTTGCGAACTACACCTTAGTTTGATAACAAACTACTTGACACAAATTCCCTCCTTTGCTGCTACTATAGCAGTCATATACTTAGCCTTTTGTTGTAGTATCCGTCACAATGTCTTAACTTTGGAATTCATCCAAATCCATCATGGAATCTTCTTTCCATTACATTGTGCCACCCATAGTTTAAATTGAGATAAACTTAATTTGTATCTTGTGACAAACCTAGTGTCAATGTAATGCTTTACAATGAACTATTTGTAATTGTTTGTCACCTCTACACAAATATATTCTTAGTTCTTCCAAAAGATCATAAGAATTTCCTTACTATTGTCCAATTATCATTTTATGATTCATTCTGGTATATGCTCATAACACTTAGAGCATAGGACATATCTGGATGTGTACATATCATGGTATGATTGATCAAAACATCCTTGTGATTTCACTCATCAAGTGTCAAAGCACTTGAATCTTGTTTCACTTATCAAGTGTCGATACACTTGAATCTTGATTCAATTCCTTTCCATGCGACAAGATCGTTTCTTGTTGTTTCTATATTGAACTCCTTCAATATCTCATATATGTACTTTTGGCACAACCATATTAGCGTCACAGTCTATCCACTATAGACATTCATGCTAAATATTCGGGTTTTGCCTAAGTATTTCATCAAAATGAAATTCCTAACCTTTGTCAATAAAAGATACATCATTTCTAATCAACAAGATGTCCTCCGCATAATGTATTAGAAATATGTCTCAACGCTCCCACTTAATTTGTGGCAAATGCAAGCATCTTCATCGTCTCCTGATGAAAACTCCTTTTCATTAAGGTGAAGATTCCAACTCCGCGATGCTTACTTCAACTATTGAAGTTTGCATACCCTTTTAGCATCCTTTGAATTTTAACAAAACCCTTTGGACTGTGTCTTGTACACGTCCTAGGTAACCATTCTATTAGAAGAATTTTGTTTTGTTTATTCATCTACCATATACCAAATTATATGTAGTGGTTGCTACTTTAATCCGTCCAGACTAAATATCGCTATGAAAGATCAAATCTTGTCATAGTCAACTCCTTGAACATTGTCGTAAAATAATTTACGACATGTCGACTATTTCATAGATGTGAAACATCCATGTCTGTTTCTTTATAGATCCAAATACGACCGATAGTTTTTTACACCTTTCCGGAGGGTCTTCCAAGTTCAAAACTTGATTTCTCGTGTATGGAACTATCACGGATTTTATGGCTTCAAGCCATTCGATGGAGTCAGGGCCCATCATTGCTTCTTTGCATATAGTCGGTTCATCATTGTCAAACAATAATGATTTACTCTCAAATCTTAGTATTTGATTATTTATTCGACCGACTTGGTTCAATAAGAACTTAGATCTCCGTGACCACAACCTTTGAGGCACAGCTATGAGCATTATGGCAGCCTCCAGAACGATTTCCGACGCTGCGCAACTCAGCACATTTAGCTAAGGTTCGTTAACCTTATCAAAGTTCTATTGTCCTCCCACTTAACTTTTGCGAAAAATTCCTTTTTCAAGAAACTTCACATTTCAAGCGACAAACCCTTTTGTCCTCGGTGTTATGGAGGAATAACCAATTGTTATTCGAAATAACCTACAAAGACATGCTCATCCGACTTTGGTTGTAAACATCTTACTTATGTTTAGCATACCAAAATTTAAGAAATGACAACTTGGGTTTTACCCCAAACCATAACTCATATGGTGTCATTTCAACGGATCAAGATGGAGCTCTTTTCACTGTAAAAAGCGGAAGTCTCTAAAGCTTTAATCTTTTAAAACATAATGGCAGTTTTATAAATAACACCTTTGATCCAACCATGTCAAACAAGGTTTCATTACAAATCTCAAACACTCCATATTCCTATGGTGTTTCGGGATATGTAAATATAGGTGTTTTGCTAAACTTGCAACTCAAATAAATCCCTTTATGATAAAATCATAATTCATTTATTTTCTTGTTACACTTGTAACTCAAATAAATCCCTGATGATAAAATCATAAACCATTTATTTTTCTTGTTACAATGATTTTTCACTTCATCTTTAAAGTCTTTGAAACGTTTTTCAAATATTTCATACTTCTTTCTCATTAAGTGAACATTCACTCAAATTTCCGGAGAAAGCATATGAAGTTGAAACCCATCGCTTACGACTACACATAATGGACTACATACATCAATATGTATAAATTCTAATATTTTAGTCGTTCGTTCTTCTTTGGCCTTTGAACGAAGTTTTAATTATCCCTAGGAAAGTCTCACAAGCGTCACTTGATCAAATCAAAGACTCCAAAAATCCATGAATATGGAGATTCTTCATGTTTTCTTTCCAATATAATTTAAACAGCAATGTCACTTCGTAAGTGATCTTTCAATCATTTGTCTTGCGACATTTTAGCATTAGGTTTTATGGATGTGATTTCTCCAACTAGATTTGTAAATCATCCATCTTATATGGAATACGGTAATTATTTGAACAACCTTTGTTCTCATAATACCTGATTTAAATAACAATTATTAAAACAAATCTTGAAGTCAAGCTTTGATGTCAACGAGAAATACAAACAACAATTTGTTTGTTTTCGATGAACATCATCACATATTCTCTTGCTAGTTACTTAGGCCATTGTGGTTCATGAATTGCGTTGTTCCGTATGAAATTTCATACCAACCAATTCGGTATCCAATACCCAAGAACCACATTGTTTAACAAGCAAAGAATACAACCATAACATGTATATCATATATATACCTAAATTGGATATTTCCAATCTTTTCTTTTCTGCCAAGTATATTTTATAGATTCTCTTTCAGCATTTCCTTTTCCTTTTTAAAAGAATCTATCAACATCAAAAGTGGCGCCATAAACATGACACATAGTCCAAAGCGTGTATATTCAAATAATAATACCTTTGGACTTGCACTTTGAAGTAGATCACCATCATCAAATGATCGGTATTCTTTCAAAATCCGTTCTTTAGTAATCTTTTAGTGTAGTAAACACTTTACATACATCTTCTATTCATCCTTATCATGACGACTTTCATGATCAAGCTACTGTATCTTATAAAGGCGAATCATGAGTATAACATTACTTTCCAAAACCCTTTTGGATGATTAGGATGTCTAGCATCTCCAACCTTCGTAAATTCTCATCCAATATGAGAACATATATTATACTCTATCATTTTGCAACCAAAACATTGTTTCAGATATCGTTATATCTGCCACACATGATGGTTTCTGAAACAATTCTTTCAGCTCCTAGATAAACTTGATACTAAAACAATCAAGAATCGTGGAGGCAAACATGATACTTAAGATACTAACACCGGAATTGTTACTCTCGATTTAATACCAACTATTAAATTTCACGGAGTAAATAGAGTTTGCTGAAAGTTTGCAATAGGACTTTAAACTTTAGATTGACACTCAACACAATACGATACCAGTTCGTAAAGTATATATCCAGAATTCTATAGTTCTATTATCTAAATTACAACCATGCATAAGGTGGTGAACGAATGCCAATGACTACAACAAATTATGCAAATTCACTTTGATTTAATTTATGATAAATTGAGTTCTACTAATCCAAATTAGAAATGAACTCCCACTCAAAAACGACATCCCTCGTGTCTTTTTGGTGATTACATGAACCAAATCCACTACACCAAGTCCGATCATCACGTGAGTCGGTGTAGCTTCAAAGGCGAGCATTCATATGGTCATCATATCAAAACATATGACTCATGCTTAACCTTTCGGTCCGTGTTCCGAGGCCATGTCTGTACATGCTAGGCTCGCCAAGTAAGAACCTTAGTATTCGTGTGTGTAACTGTCTTACACCCGAGATATGCTCGTGGATTCAAGTACACCCGATCATCACGTGATGTCTTGAAGCGACAAAACATTATCGGTGCATACTTAAGGAAGAACACATTCTTATCTTGATATCTAAATGAGGGATCATCTTATTATGCTAATAAAATGCCAAACAAGCAATATAAGATGCAATCAAAACATCACATGTTTATTAGTGAAATGATATGGTTCCCGCATATGATCTCCATCATGTGCACCGTGGTATGATCTCTATCATACCTTTATGTGTAAGGCCAAGGTATATGGAACTTACACGCTATGTGTGTTGTAAGCGTATCATCTCATACTTCTACTTACAACATCACCATATCATAACACTAGCCCAGCAACAATCTAAACTAGACGCCTCTAATTTGTCCATTGCAAGTTTTACGTGGCTTAGGGCTTTCGAAGATAGAACCGTTCTTACCTACGAACATGAACCACAACGAGGATAACCAAATTGTTGACAACTCGTTGCAAATTAGATATTGACTATAGTAGGAGAGACAGACACCCGCTAGCCACTTATGCAAAACTAGTTGCATGTCAAGCGTGGAACAAGTCTCATGTGCGAGGACATGTAAAGTTTGTCCGGGCCGCTTCATCCCACTATGCCACCAATATCCAAAGTACAACTAAGAAGCAATAAAATGATCATCATCGCCCACATACTCATATGTGTACTACCCGTGCAAAGTATCTACGCATAGATCCGGCTCTGATACCACTGTAGGGTTTGCAGCATAGAAAACAAAAAATTTCCTACGATGGGAACAACTATGTACCAAGATCTATCTACTAGATACAAACAACGGGCGGATGTATATCCGTAGAGAACATACCCTTGAATACCGACAAAGCTTAACGAGTCCAAACTCGTGGTTGATGTAGACGATCTCTTGCCGATCTCAAGATCGAGAGGAAGTCCTAGCGCCGCAAAATAGCAGCGTATCCGTGCTCGCACACACGTTCGAGGCACCGAGCAAACTCCGCCTCCTCGCTCCAGCGGTGCAGCGTAAGCACAACTCTTTCTTGCCGAAAATCCACCGGTAACATGTATCTCGCTAGTCCGAGACCATGGGGGATAAATACTAGAGGGGGAGAGAGATCCTTCACGAGGAGGTGTAAGTGAGAGAGAGGGAGGGGGCTCATTTTATAGGGAGAGGGGGGCACCCAAGGGGCCATGCGCCCAGCCATGGGGCTGCCCCCACCTCTTCCACATTCATGTGGGTGGACACTCCACTCACTCAAATGCCTTTCAATTCCCTCCACTCAAAAACCCACTCAAATTCCCATTAAATTTCCACCAAATTTAATGCAAGCTCTCATTAAATAAAACTCCTTTTATTTATTCAGAATTTTGTCAATTACTTTAATGACAAACATTCACATATAACCCCTTGCTAGTATTTCATTTCACATGCAGAAACACTTTCTGCAATTTCACCCGAAAACCCGTTTCGGTATCTAGTGAAATAAATTCCTGCGCTTGTTATGCTTTTCGGCATGAAACTTTTGCTCCAAATGGATGTCAGTGTCTCTTAAGTGTGTCACCCTACGGTTCGCGAATAATGCGGACATGATCGAGACACCTCTCAGATCAATAATCAGAAGCGGGATCTAGAGACCCATACTGACTCCCACACATTCAACGATGACTTTCTTGTGATCGTCGGAACCTTTTACGCTAGTATCTTAATACCTTTGTTTCGCGATATATTACATGTCCGAGATTCGATCATCGGTATCTCCATACCTAGTTTGATCTCGTTACCGACATGCACTCTTTTCTCGTTCCCGTGATATAACATTCTAGTGCTCAAATCACTTGCTTGCAAGCTAATCAATGTGATATCACCGAGAGGGCCCAGAGTATATCTATCCGTCATCGGGATGAACAAATTCCACTCTCGATCCATGGGCCTCAACATAACACTTTATTAGTTCTGAATCCATCTTTATAATCACCCTGTTACGGTGTGATGTTTGATGTTATCAAGAAACTCTTCTGGTGTTAGTGATTGACATGATCTCATGGTCTAAGGATTAGGATCACTTTGTAAGTTGTTATAGCAATATAAACTCAATGAATTTGATCGTAATGCTATACTTCGGATGAATGTTCATCACACCATTACACTAATGTTGTGACCTCGTTATTAACAACATCCAATGTCCATGATCAGGAAACCTATGATCATCTTGTTAATCAACGAGCTAGTTTATAAGAGAGGCATAACTAGGAACTTCCTTTTTTGTTTATTAAACACACATGTATTAACGTTTCCGTATTAATAAAATTATAGCATGTAAAATAAACATTTATCAAAAACAAGGAATACGATAATAACCACTTTATTATTGCCTCTCGGGCATATTCCCTTCATTGACAGGAACTGAGCAAGGCATAACAATGCAATACCAGATAAAAGATCCTATGAGATTCGATTGGGCAATACAACAATATACATAGACCGCCATCCAACTGCATCTATGACTAGTAGTCCACCTTCAGGTTATCATCTGAACACCCTCCAGTATTAAGTTGCAAGCAACATTCATCTGCTTTAAGCAAAGTGTGTAAGGTAAACAATCCACTTGTTCCATGAACAACAGACCGTTGTTTTCTCCCTAATGGCAACAGCACATCTACAGCCGAAGATATTTTTGTCACTTCCCTTGGAAACTAGAGGCATGAACCCACTATCGAGCATAAATACCCCCTCTTGGAGTCACTGGCAACTACTTGGCCAAGATAGCTACTAACAACGGAGAGCATGCAAGATCACAAACAACAAAGACATGATATAATCATATTGTCACATCCCAAAAATTTCCAAATTTTGAAATGTGAAAAATAAATAAACAAAATAAAACTTTGTTGAAATTCAGGGTGAGAAGAAACTTTTTGAATCCAATTGGAAACTTTCAAACCTATTTTGGATCAAATAAAATCCTAAAGGGATTTAAAAAGATAAATAAACAATAAAGTCAAAATATTTGGAATCACTAGTTTTAGATCTTTTAATAAAAGGATTTGATTTTCAAAAGCAAGGGTAGAATTATAAATAAAGATTATTTTATAGAGCCAAATTAAATCTTGGCCAAGCTTTTGAAATAAAAATATTTCTATTTAATAAAAAGAGTAAAAGTTTATTTAAATAAAATAATGAGGATTTATTAATATCCAAATTTATTAAAGTAAAGGCTTTGCCATTTTATTTAAACATTAAAACTTGTTAAATTATTTGAAACAAGTTTTCCAAGTATTTTATATTTTCAAATAAAACCTACTGATTTGGTTTTGATAATATTTAGATTTCAAATGGAGATTTTAATAAATCAAAACCTATTTGAATTAATAACTAAGGACTATTTTATTTAATTATTAAATAGATCCTAAAAAGAATAAAAATATTATTTTATTTTGGACTTTTGAATTGTGTTGTTAAACAGAACTAAAACTCAATACAAAGTTTGGAGGAGGTTTGAATTGATTTGGGTGTTTGAATTGTTGTTTGAAAACCAAAACAGGAAAATCAAATAGAAAAAGAAAAAGGCAATCAGTATAAAAAAATGAATCGGACCAAACCCAACTGGCCAGCCCACTAAGCCCAGCAGGAGCCCACCCGGCATACCCCTCAGCGAAACGTTTTTCTACGCGCGAAAGCACCCGCAGAGTCGCAGACAGGTGGACCCCGTGCCTCTTCTCCCTCTCTCGCTGACAGACGGACCCCACTGCCACGCAGTCATCTTCAACCCCGCGCCGGCCGTTTCCCCCTCCCTCAATGTCGCTCTGCCGCGATTGAATTCGATTAAATTCGCGTTGATGACAGGACTAATTCTCCCAGAGACCACGCACCCATAAACACCTCCCTCTTCCCTCCATTTCCCCTCAGAAACCACTGCAAGAGCGCCCCCAGGCCGTTGTTATTTTCGTTTGCACCGCCGCTGCTTCGGCGACCTTCTCCGAGCAATTCCGGCGCTGTCCAGCCTCCCCTCCCCTCCCTCTGCACACGAGCGTGCTCGCCACCCCCTCACAAACCTGCTGGTGCCTCCCACTCGCCCGCGCGTGACCCAGGAGCTCGCCTCGGTCTGCCTCTGAGCATCGCCGTCCTCTGCCGAATCTCCGGTGAGTCTTAGCCCTCAACCTCATGCGCGCCTCGAGTTGTGACTTATGCCATTTGGTTCGCCTGTTTCCTGTGCATCTCCAGGTGCCCTCCAATAATCCGCGCGTGGCCTACAAGCTCGTCTCCGACTTCAACAGAGAGCACCCGTCGTCAGGAGCTACTCCGGCGAGCAATCCCTGACATCACTGTGCGCCCCTTGGATTATTACGACCACGTCGAGCTTCTCTGCACCCTTGCGAACCCTGTGAGCATATCCTCTCCCTCCCTTCCTTCCTGCTTTGCCAGAACCATAGCGAGCAGAGCCGCGCCGCCAGTCGCCGCCGCGCAGCGCCGCCAGTTACTGGTCAAGCTGCTATGAGCCGTTGGATCGTCATCCAGTGGCTACGATATAACAACTTAACGAAGGGGTATCAGTCGATCTGCACCGTGTGATCTAAATGAGATCCTACGGTCTGTAACAGTCGATCCAACCGAACCGTTTTCAACCAATAGGAAACAACCACGTGGACGAAGTTTGATTTAAAAACAGAATTAGAATCTGATTGAATTGCAAACTTGTAAATTGCATAACTTTTGATCCACACGTCCAAAATTTGCAAATTTTATATCAATGGAATCAGTAGAACATGTACTTTGCAACCATGCACTTTGTTTAATGTTTTGCTTCTAGAAAATTGGTTGAATTTTCAGAAACATGTGTAGGCTTATTTTGAATATAAAAATTGTTCTAGATAAATTTTTAATGTGAAATCTTAGCAAAATGGTTTGTTGTGAGCTTACTGACCCTAGGAACCAACTCATGGATTTAAAAATGAATTTTGTGAAGTTTAGGAATAAATACTTGGACTAACTCATTTCTAGTCAAATAAAAATATTGATTTTGATATGGAAATGATTTTTGAGTAAAACCTTTGGGAAATGTTTAGATTCAAACCTTCTGACCCTAAACACCAAGTTTTGTGAATTAACAACTTATTTGGTGAACAATATAAAATTATTGCTTTACTAAAAGCATTTTCCACCACATGAAATAATGATTTGATTTAAGAAATGGTTTATAGATAAAACCCTTTTGAAAATGGTATTACCACTTTAGTAAATGACCACTTTGAACCTTATAATGTTTAGATCCTATTAGAAACCACCTTTGCAAATAAAACAATCTTTTGCATGCTTGCATGCATGACTTTGTTTCTATTATTTTATGTGTGATGAATTGTTTGAATATTGGTTGGAATGCTAGTTGAATCTATGTTTGCTTGATTGATTTGTAGTGAAGTTAGAAGAGTGTGATATTAGCAAGATCAAGAAGTGAACCAACATTCCCTACCAAAAAGGCAAGTGACACTATCATCCAAGTCCTATTATTTTCATTACACTTAGTGGATTTTTGAAACATGCATGATAAGGTTTACTATATTTTATGCTATGATAAATCCTATTAGGATACCCTTATATATTCCTTAGTGGAAACATTGTAGTTGTAGTATGCTTAGCCCTGCTATATATTGGGATGGGATACATGTTATGATTATATGAAGTATTGAAAAGACTTATGTTTTATATAATAAAACAAGTACTCAATGAACCACCTGGGTCGACAAGGATACTCAAGCTTTTGGACAAGGTGGCAACAAAAGGAACCATGTTTATATGGCTATCTCTTTTTGTTGTGCACTAGAAGGAAACCACCCAGGGACTTAGAGATTGAACATGTTTCTCGTACAGTGGCTTCCATGTACAGCCACATGCTAAATGGGCTCTGGCTTAGTCAACTACATAGTGGAAGACCCATGCATTGGCATCTTCAGGTTAACTAGATTTGTGCTAGGGAACTTGGAACCCTACATTGGTGCCTGAATGACAAGCTAGCATTGTGTATTGGGAGGACTCCTATGGAAAGACTTTGTCACATTCTCAATCTGCCAGTACTCCATCTTGGTGAGTACTTATCCAGCGGCCACTGGTGGCATCAAGATGAGATTGTGTCGTGTGGGTAAAGTGTACAACTTTTGCAGAAGATCAAAATTCTAAGTACTTAGCCGTGTCCCCGGTTATGGACAACACTGAGCAACTAAGGCCTGAAGCTATGGAAGATCTCGACATTCCAATTTCTCAAAGTTAAAACTTGAGGGTGACAACAAGGGATTTGAAGCACTTGGAGTTTTCCAAGGAGTTCAGAAAGATTTGACAAAAGATCAAAAACTATTTTGAAAAGATAGGATAAAACTATTGCTTTCTGCAAAAGAGTCTAAACCCTACTTAGCCAAATATGCATGTAATGATAGGATCCTCTTATTTCTACATAGTAGTGAAACTTGCCAATACAATTCAAATGTGTTGACCCTTGTGGCTGCAACTTATTATGTTGCAGGTTTGTTTGATGTTAGTGAAGTGTGATGATTAGGATTACAAGTCTACAACCAACATGATTGCCTGTGGCACTTTGAAGATGAAGGACCCCATGCTTTATAGATATTCTGCTGCAATGTAATGTGATAGCCAAAGGAGCTATGTAAGATGTAATGAATTATTTTATTCCTGGTTATAAAGTTGTATTATGACCATTGTTTCTTGATATTACATCTTAACTGTGGATGCTAGCTATTGATCCAGGGACTAGCATCGTAAACACAGGGATCTCTACCTTATTAAAGGTTGGGAACCTTACAGATGGTATCAGAGCACTGTGTTGCCTGTAGGATTGTAACCCTAGGATTGGACAATCTTGTAAACTCTTTCCTCAACCATTTTGGTTTTGATTCTACATCTCTTCTATTTCAAACTTGATGGACAAAACCTACCCCATGGCCAAAGACTTCACCATGAGCTAAGAACATCTTCAACTCTAATGACTCCAACATCTTCAACTCTAATGACTTCAACATCTTCAACATTTTCACCAAGGACTTCAACCTTAGATATTCACTAAGGACTACAAGTGAAAACAAAGAAACACTAGATTGCCTACCAAAAGACATTGATATCAAGTTAGAGTATGGATCATATTGACCTATGAGGTATGATTATACTAAGTTATTATTTTCAAGAAAACTTGTTGTTTCCTTCAACTCATGAGTTAAGCTCATAAGTTGTTAAGTGGATAGTTGCTTGTTGATTGTTTGATGGTTTGATTGTTTGATTGAACTTGGTTGTTTTTGAGTTGTGTGTTAAAACTTCTTAAAAACCTATCCACCAATACTTATCCCTATCAAACCAACAGATGCCTCCTCGTCGTGCCAACCCCAACCAAAACAACAACATCACCCCTGAGATGCAGCAGATGATGGCAGATCAGACACAGTTGATGCAACAGATGACCACATATATACAGAATCAGAACAACAACAACAACAACAACAACAACAACAACAACAACAACAACAACAATCAGAATAACCCTCCAGCACTTGACATGCTCACCAAGTTTCTGAAACTTAGGCCTGCAAGGTTCTCTGGAACAACTGATCCAATGGAAGCTGATGATTGGTTACGTTCAGTGAACAAAGACCTAGTGACTGTTGGCTGCACCGATGAAGAAAAAGTTAGGTTTGCAGCATTTCTGCTTGAAGGACCAGCAGCAACATGGTGGGACAACTTTCAAATCACCACTCCCCTTGAAGATGTAACTTGGGCTATTTTTGAAGATGGATTTAGAACAACCCACATCTCACCTGGAGTAATGTACTTGAAGAAAAAGGAATTTCACAATCTGAAACAACGTCACCTCAGTGTGGCTGAGTATATTGAAGAATTCAACAATCTGGCACGCTATGCACCAGATGAAGTTGATACAGATGCTAAGAGAAAGGAGAAATTTCTTGAAGGACTTAATGATGAGTTGAACCTGCAGCTAGCTGTTGCCTATGTCCCAACTTATCAATCACTCTGTGACAAAGCCACAATATTGGAAAACAAGATGAATCAAGTTGAGAACAGAAAGAGGAAACATAAACTCAAGAACTATTCAGGATCATCAAAGAAGAAGCATTCATACAAAAAGAGCAATGAAGATTCTGAACCACATCAGCATCACCACTACAACAATGGAAATGAGAATAATGGAAATGATAATGACAATGGAGATGACCTTGGTCAGAACCAACATGACACTTTCAAGAAGAAAGACATTAGCCAGTTGCAATGCTATAACTGCAAGGAACTTGGACACTATGCATCAGACTGTCCTGAGAAGAAAAAGAATAAGGATGCTAGAAGAGCCAATGGAAATGACTCCAATGTGACCCAGAAAGGACATTTGAACCACATTGACATGGATGGAAACTTTGAAGAGATAGAAGAAGTGGATGTCAGGAATTAGACAACACAGTTGAGTCAAATAAGGATTCCTTGTCTGGATATTAAGTGTTGAACCCATAAGTGAACCATCAATGTAACCCTATGAGACTTTATTTTTTTAAGGGTGGTAGTACCCTAGTTGCCTTGAAGCCAACTTGTAACCTTTAGCCTTCCCAAATCTCGGGACGAGATTTATTTTAAGGGTGGTATCCTGTCACATCCCAAAATTTTCAAAATTTTGAAATGTGAAAAATAAATAAACAAAATAAAACTTTGTTAAAATTCAGGGTGAGAAGAAATTTTTTGAATCCAATTGGAAACTTTCAAACCTATTTTGGATCAAATAAAATCCTAAATGGATTTAAAAAGATAAATAAACAATAAAGTCAAAATATTTGGAATCACTAGTTTTAGATCTTTTAATAAAAGGATTTGATTTTCAAAAGCAAGGGTAGAATTATAAATAAAGATTATTTTATAGAGCCAAATTAAATCTTGGCCAAGCTTTTGAAATAAAAATATTTCTATTTAATAAAAAGAGTAAAAGTTTATTTAAATAAAATAATGAGGATTTATTAATATCCAAATTTATTAAAGTAAAGGCTTTGCCATTTTATTTAAACATTAAAACTTGTTAAATTATTTTAAACAAGTTTTCCAAGTATTTTATATTTTCAAATAAAACCTACTGATTTGGTTTTGATAATATTTAGATTTCAAATGGAGATTTTAATAAATCAAAACCTATTTGAATTAATAACTAAGGACTATTTTATTTAATTATTAAATAGATCCTAAAAAGAATAAAAATATTATTTTATTTTGGACTTTTGAATTGTGTTGTTAAACAGAACGAAAACTCAATACAAAGTTTGGAGGAGGTTTGAATTGATTTGGGTGTTTGAATTGTTGTTTGAAAACCAAAACAGGAAAATCAAATAGAAAAAGGCAATCAGTATAAAAAAAATGAATCGAACCAAACCCAACTGGCCAGCCCACTAAGCCCAGCAGGAGCCCACCCGGCATACCCCTCAGCGAAACGTTTTTCTACGCGTGAAAGCACCCGCAGAGTCGCAGACAGGTGGACCCCGTGCCTCTTCTCCCTCTCTCGCTGACAGACGGACCCCACTGCCACGCAGTCATCTTCAACCCCGCGCCGGCCGTTTCCCCCTCCCTCAATGTCGCTCTGCCGCGATTGAATTCGATTAAATTCGCGTTGATGACAGGCTTAATTCTCCGAGAGACCACGCAACCATAAACACCTCCCTCTTCCCTCCATTTCCCCTCAGAAACCACTGCAAGAGCGCCCCCAGGCCGTCGTTATTTTCGTTTGCACCGCCGCTGCTCCGGCGACCTTCTCCGAGCAATTCCGGCGCTGTCCAGCCTCCCCTCCCCTCCCTCTGCACACGAGCGTGCTCGCCACCCCCTCACAAACCTGCTGGTGCCTCCCACTCGCCCGCGCGTGACCCAGGAGCTCGCCTCGGTCTGCCTCTGAGCATCGCCGTCCTCTGCCGAATCTCCGGTGAGTCTTAGCCCTCAACCTCATGCGTGCCTCGAGTTGTGACTTACGCCATTTGGTTCGCCTGTTTCCTGTGCATCTCCAGGTGCCCTCCAATAATCCGCGCGTGGCCTACAAGCTCGTCTCCGACTTCAACAGAGAGCACCCGTCGTCAGGAGCTACTCCGGCGAGCAATCCCTGACATCACCGTGCGCCCCTTGGATTATTACGACCACGTCGAGCTTCTCTGCACCCTTGCGAACCCTGTGAGCTGCTCACCTCTCCTCCCTTCCTTCCTGCTTCGCCAGAACCACCGCGAGCAGAGCCGCGCCGCCATTCGCCGCCGCGCAGCGCCGCCAGTTACTGGTCAAGCTGCTATGAGCCGTTGGATCGTCATCCAGTGGCTACGATATAACAACTTAACGAAGGGGTATCAGTTGATCTGCACCGTGTGATCTAAATGAGATCCTACGGTCTGTAACAGTCGATCCAACCGAACCGTTTTCAACCAATAGGAAACAGCCACGTGGACGAAGTTTGATTTAAAAAGAGAATTAGAATCTGATTGAATTGCAAACTTGTAAATTGCATAACTTTTGATCCACGCGTCCAAAATTTGCAAATTTTATATCAATGGAATCAGTAGAACATGTACTTTGCAACCATGCACTTTGTTTAATGTTTTGCTTCTGGAAAATTGGTTGAATTTGCAGAAACATGTGTAGGCTTATTTTGAATATAAAAATTGTTCTAGATAAATTTTTAATGTGAAATCTTAGCAAAATGGTTTGTTGTGAGCTTACTGACCCTAGGAACCAACTCATGGATTTAAAAATGAATTTTGTGAAGTTTAGGAATAAATACTTGGACTAACTCATTTCTAGTCAAATAAAAATATTGATTTTGATATGGAAATGATTTTTGAGTAAAACCTTTGGGAAATGTTTAGATTCAAACCTTCTGACCCTAAACACCAAGTTTTGTGAATTAACAACTTATTTGGTGAACAATATAAAATTATTGCTTTACTAAAAGCATTTTCCACCACATGAAATAATGATTTGATTTAAGAAATGGTTTATAGATAAAACCCTTTCGCAAATGGTTTTACCACTTTAGTAAATGACCACTTTGAACCTTATAATGTTTAGAGCCTATTAGAAACCACCTTTGAAAATAAAACAATATTTTGCATGCTTGCATGCATGACTTTGTTTCTATTATTTTATGTGTGATGAATTGTTTGAATATTGGTTGGAATGCTAGTTGAATCTATGTTTGCTTGATTCATTTGTAGTGAAGTTAGAAGAGTGTGATATCAGCAAGATCAAGAAGTGAACCAACATTCCCTACCAAAAAGGCAAGTGACACTATCATCCAAGTCCTATTATTTTCATTACACTTAGTGGATTTTTGAAACATGCATGATAAGGTTTACTATATTTTATGCTATGCTAAATCCTATTAGGATACCCTTATATATTCCTTAGTGGAAACATTGTAGTTGTAGTATGCTTAGCCCTGCTATATATTGTCACATCCCAAGATTTTCCAAATCTTGTAATGTGAAAATAAATGAATAAAATAAAACTTTGTTTGATTTTCAGAGCCAGAAGAAACTTTTCGAATGCAATTGGAACTTCAAACCCATTTGAATTTAATAAAAACTAAAGGGATTTAAAAGATAAACATTCAATAAAAGGAAAATAAAAAACATTTGGAAATACTATTTTGAAACAATTAAATGAAAAGATTTGTTTTCAAATGAAATAGAAGTTTTACAAATAAGGATTATTTTATAAAGCCAAATTAATCCTTGGCCAAGCTTTTGAATTAAAACATTTTGTTTTGAACAAAAATAGTAAAGGTTTATTTAAAATAAAATAATAAGGAGTTAAATATCCAAATTTTATTTAAATATAAGGTTTTACCATTTTAATTAAAACATCAAACTCATTAAATTGTTTTAAATAAGTTTCTAAGTATTTTATATTCTCAAATAAAACCTACTGAAGTGTTTTGGTTTTATTTTAGTTTTCAAAATAAAGATTTTAATAAAACAAATCCTATTGAATTAAATGAATAAAAATCTATTCATTTAATTGTTATTGGACCTAAAATAAAATGTTATTTTATTTTAAACAAGTTTCCAAGTATTCCTTATTTCCAAATAAAACCTACTGATTTGGTTTTGAAAATATTTGGATTTAAAATGGAGATTTTATTAATTAAACCAAACCCTATTTTATTAATAAACCATGGTCCATTTTATTTAATTAATAAATGGAACCTAAAAAGATTTAAAATATTATTTTATTTTGGAAATTGGTTTATGCTACTAAATAGAACCAAAAACTCATCACAAGTTTGAATTGTTTGAATGGTTTGCATTGTTTATTGAATCATTTGTTTGAATATCAAATCAGAAAATAGAAATAGAAAAGAATAAAACAAACAGGCAGAAAAAAAATATGGAAAAGGACAAACCAACCCAGCAGCCCAACAGGCCCAGAAACAGCCCATTATTCCCTCCCCGAAAGAAAACGATTCGCACGCAGTATCAAACCCACTGAGTGAATGACGGGTGGACCTCCCTCTCACTTCTTTTCCTACTGACGACTGGACCCCACTCCTACTGTTCTTCTTTCTCACCCGCGCGACCTTTCCTCCCTCCCTCGACACCGTTCCTGCCGATGAACTCGCAGCCTTAATTCGCTTTAACTCGACCACCGTTACCAGCTTTGATCACGCAAGTTTAAACGCCCATGTCTCCTCTACATTTCCCCTCTGACACACCACGCTGGCATGCCCCAGACCTCCCCAATTTCCTCCCCGAGCACCCTCTGTTCCGACGAGGTCCGGTGCCGATTCCGGCGACTCGACACCGCCCCGAGCCTCCCTGAGCCCCCTGGCAGCTTCCCCACTCCCAGACGCATCTCCCCGTACCCTCTGTTCGACCATGGGCGCCTCAGAGCGTCGGCTACGACAAGCTCTAAACGCCGCCGCGACTGGTTCTTCTCCGACGACGTCTCCCAGGTAAACCAGACCGACCCTCTTCTTCTCGTTCACGCACACAACACCGCCATGATCTCCTGCGTCTAACCATAACCTCGGTTGTCCTTCTCGTGACCTGTAGCGACGTCTCCGACCACGACTGAGACCACCCGATGTTGTCCTCCACTCCGGCGAGCAATCCTGCTAAGACCAGAACGCCCCTCGCCCGACCAATGCCTCCTCGAGCTTCACCACGACCTCCTGCACCTGGTGAGCCTCTTCACTTCCCTCCTTGCGTCATGTATCGCTGGCACCGCCACTGCCAGGCCGTCACCACCGCGCGCAGCCGCCAAGCGCCGCCAAACTTTGGTCGAGTGCCGTAGACCGCAGGATCTTAATCCGACGCTTACGATAGATCATTTAAGTCGCGAAGAGGTACGCACTCTGGACCACATGATCGATTAGATCCAACGCACCGCAACGCTGATCCGCGCGAAGCGGTACCGTCCAGTGAAATCCTGCCGCGTGGCACTAGATCTGTTTAAAAGAATTTTTGAATCAGATTTATTTGCAGACTTCAAACCCTTATAACTTTGGATCCACACGTCCAAAAATTACAAATTTTATGTCGTTGGATTCAGGAGAACAAGCCCTAGCCAACCATGCCCTTGGTTTAGCAAATAGTATCTGTTTGTTTGCTTGTTTTTGTAGATTCATTTGTATGCTTATTTAGATTAGAAAAATTGTTTAAAAATGATTTTAGGGTTAAAACTTTTGCAAATGGTTTGTTGTGACCTTAATGACCCTAGGAACCAACCCATGGTTTGGAAAATGAATTTGGAAAAGTTTAGAGTGGATTAATTAGTTTAGTCCATTTCTAGCCAAATAAAACTATTGTTTTGTTATGAAAATGATTTTGAGTAGAAACTTTGGAGGAAAGGTTTTGGACCAAACCTACTGACCCCAAAACACCAAGTTTTGCAATAGCAACTCATTTGGTGAAAAATATAAAGTTTTGCTTTGATAAAAATAATTTTCACCACATAAAATAATGATTAGATTTAAAAATAGTTTAAGGACCAAAACCCTTTTGCAAATGACTTTGTCACTTTGGAAAATGACCACTTTTGACTTAACAAAGTTTAGAAGCCTAGTGGAGACCACCTTTGCAATTAGAACCATCTTTTGCATGCTTGCATGCATTACTTTGACTTTGTCATTTTATGTGTTGTTTTGCTTGATTGGTAGATTGAGTTTGTGCCTTGCTTGATTGATTTGTAGTGAATTGAAGAGTGTGATTGTTGCAAGGACAAGGAGTGAACCCATACTCTACCAAAAAGGCAAGTGATGCTTCATACTTTTTGTCCCATTACTTTCACTATGCATTAGTGTTTTTGCTAAGTAAAACTTGCATGGATTTTGTTAAGTATAAACCTTGCTATAGGAAAACCTAGTAGATGAAACCTTAGTGGAAATCTTCCTAAGTTAAGATTCCTATTACTATCAAGCTTAGCCTAGCTAATAGAAAACATGGGTGGAATATATATTCACACTATGGAAAAATATTCTAAGTCTAAGGACTAGTGATTTTGTCTAATAAAACAACTAAGTTAATGAATCACCTGGGTGGAATGGGATAGCTTGGTGGAGAATGGTTGAGTGGTTCACAAGGCCATGGACTTGGATTGTGTATCTCACTTGTGGATGGCCACCCAGGAGCAAAGAGATTTGAGATGTCAAATGTTGAGAAGCTTCAAGTGCAACCACTTGGCAATATGGGCTCTGCCATGATCATATAGGTTGCAAGAACTTAGCCATATGGACAGTGGGTGGTAGTGTTTGATAGGTTGGAGCGCGTCCATTTTGGTCTAAGGGAAGGCTTCTGAAAGATCTTGTCTTGGGAAACCAAGTCTTGTGGGGAAAGTGCACCACCTCTGCAGAGTGTAAAATCTAAGTACTTAGCCATGTCCCTGGTAAAGGACAATTTTGAGCATCAAGACATGGAAGCAATCAAGAATCTCATCATTCAAATTTCTAAGTTAAAATCTTGTGGTTTGAACAAGGGTTGTTTGAATTCTTCAATCATTGATGGAGAGATGGCTTGGTACAAGGATCTTGAAATCTTTGATTGAGAAAAATGATTTTGTCAAGCAAAAACTTAGTATTTTCAAAATGATAAGAAAAATCTATTTTGAGCAATGCAAGCCTCAACTCCACTTAGCCAAATGCATATAGATGATAGATTCCACTATACTACCATAGTATCACTTGCCAATACAATTCAAATGTATTGACCCTTGTGGCTGTAACTTGTATGTTGCAGGTTGATTGTTTTTAGTGAAGATTGATTGATTAGGATTACAAAGTCTACAACCAACATCTGCCTGTGGCATTTTGAAGATGAAGGACCCATGCTTATAATTATTCCGCTGCAATGTAATGTAATAGCCAAATGAGCTATGTTTTGATGTAATAAACTTATGTTATTCCTGGTTATAAAGTTGTATTATGACCTTTGTTTCTTGATATTACATCTTAACTGTGGATGCTAGCTATTGATCCAGGGACTAGCATTGTAAAACACAGGAGGAATCTACCTTATTAAAGGTTGGGACCCCTAACAGATGGTATCAGAGCATTGTGTTGCCTGTAGGATTTGTAAACCTAGGATTGGACAAAACCCCTTAGAAAAATAGGAGTTATACTTGTTCCAAAAACTTATTTACAAAAAACACCTGTAAACTCTTTCCTCAACCATTTTGGTTTCAACTCTACACCTCTTCTACTTCAACTTGATGGAAAAACCTACCCATAGACAAAGACTACACCATGTGCAAAGGACTTCTTCAACTTCCTCAACTCTAATGACTTCAACATCTTCAGCATATTCTCCAAAGACTTCCAACTTGGATATCACTAAGGACTACAAGTGAAACAAGGAAATCTTAATCAAAATTTAGAGACTAAGGGAATGCAAAATAAGAAGGAGCCATCAACAACTTTGAAGTATTGCAACTAAGAGTTTATCTCAAGGAAACCATGATCTCATACAAGAAGAATCATGAAGGAAGGAAGGATCACAAGTAAACCATATAGATGGACCACCATATTTTAGTTAACTCAAACACACCAACTTATGTGGTGTAACAAAATATTTTTGGTTGCCTAAGTATGTGCTTGAATTTTGTTGTTTGAGTGAATTGTTTGGTTTGTGATTGCATGCACATTGCTTGTGTGAATTGTGATGTGTGTGATTATAATTGACTCCTTAGAAATATCTTGCCTATTCTAAATCTCCCTTCAACCCAAACAGATGACTTCTCCAAGAGACTCCAACATCAAGGTTGATGACACCAACAACAACCAAGAGGACAACATGAGAGAACTTATAGCAACCCAAAACCAGTTGAGCCAAGAGACAACTCAACTTTTAGCCAACAACAATGGACTAGACCCAGCCATACAAAGGATTTTGAAACTTCAATCCCAAATGTTGCAAGGATTAGTTACTCAAATGATCAACATGAGAGAAAACTTTTCCCAAGGAGCTAATGATAACAAGGGTGACAAAGATGCTAATCCAGAAGGAACCCAAGCTAGCAAAAATTTTAGAGACAAGGATCATGCATCCAAGGAGCATGAAGATCAATGCCCCAAGAAGAGAGAAAGATCTCCCACCTATGAAGAACATGAACTGGAAGAACTCCTAGCTTTGGAGAAACCCAAGAAGAAGAAGAAATTCCCCAACACTAGCAAGAAGGATATTACACAAGTGCAATTTTTCAAATGCAAGGAGATGGGACACTATGCCAATGAGTGCCCAGAAAAGAAGAAGAAGAACCAAGGAAACAAACAAGAGACAATAATACCAAAGAAAAAGAAAGATATCAGCCAAGTGATATGTTTCAAATGCAAGGAACCAGGCCACTATGTAAACAATTGTCTAGAAAAGATGATGAACAAGTTGAACAAGCCTATGGAGAAACTCAACCTTGGTCCATGAGTCAAGCATGGAAAACCAAGGACACATGCAAAATTTTGCTTAGAGAAGTTTTCCCAGGATCCCAAAGAAGGACAATATGTAATTTTTGTTTGAGAATATTTTAAGGGTGGTAGTACCCTAGTTGTTTTGAACATGCTTGTAACACTAGCCTCCCCAAATCTCGGGACGAGATTTATTTTAAGGGTGGTAGCCTGTCACATCCCAAGATTTTCCAAATCTTGTAATGTGAAAATAAATGAATAAAATAAAACTTTGTTTGATTTTCAGAGCCAGAAGAAACTTTTGAATGCAATTGGAACTTCAAACCCATTTGAATTTAATAAAAACTAAAGGGATTTAAAAGATAAACATTCAATAAAAGGAAAATAAAAAACATTTGGAAATACTATTTTGAAACAATTAAATGAAAAGATTTGTTTTCAAATGAAATAGAAGTTTTACAAATAAGGATTATTTTATAAAGCCAAATTAATCCTTGGCCAAGCTTTTGAATTAAAACATTTTGTTTTGAACAAAAATAGTAAAGTTTTATTTAAAATAAAATAATAAGGAGTTAAATATCCAAATTTTATTTAAATATAAGGTTTTACCATTTTAATTAAAACATCAAACTCATTAAATTGTTTTAAATAAGTTTCTAAGTATTTTATATTCTCAAATAAAACCTACTGAAGTGTTTTGGTTTTATTTTAGTTTTCAAAATAAAGATTTTAATAAAACAAATCCTATTGAATTAAATGAATAAAAATCTATTCATTTAATTGTTATTGGACCTAAAATAAAATGTTATTTTATTTTAAACAAGTTTCCAAGTATTCCTTATTTCCAAATAAAACCTACTGATTTGGTTTTGAAAATATTTGGATTTAAAATGGAGATTTTATTAATTAAACCAAACCCTATTTTATTAATAAACCATGGTCCATTTTATTTAATTAATAAATGGAACCTAAAAAGATTTAAAATATTATTTTATTTTGGAAATTGGTTTATGCTACTAAACAGAACCAAAAACTCATCACAAGTTTGAATTGTTTGAATGGTTTGCATTGTTGATTGAATCATTTGTTTGAATATCAAATCAGAAAATAGAAATAGAAAAGAATAAAACAAACAGGCAGAAAAAAAATATGGAAAAGGACAAACCAACCCAGCAGCCCAACAGGCCCAGAAACAGCCCATTATTCCCTCCCTGAAAGAAAACGATTCGCACGCAGTATCAAACCCACTGAGTGAATGACGGGTGGACCTCCCTCTCACTTCTTTTCCCACTGACGACTGGACCCCACTCCTACTGTTCTTCTTTCTCACCCGTGCGACCTTTCCTTCCTCCCTCGACACCGTTCCTGCCGATGAACTCGCAGCCTTAATTCGCTTTAACTCGACCACCGTTACCAGCTTTGATCACGCAGGTTTAAACGCCCATGTCTCCTCTACATTTCCCCTCTGACACACCACGCTGGCACGCCCCAGACCTCCCCAATTTCCTCCCCGAGCACCCTCTGTTCCGACGAGGTCCGGTGCCGATTCCGGCGACTCGACACCGCCCCGAGCCTCCCTGAGCCCCCTGGTAGCTTCCCCACTCCCAGACGCATCTCCCCGTACCCTCTGTTCGACCGCGGGCGCCTCAGAGCGTCGACTACGACAAGCTCTGAACGCCGCCGCGACTGGTTCTTCTCCGACGACGTCTCCCAGGTAAACCAGACCGACCCTCTTCTTCTCATTCACGCACACAGCACCACCATGATCTCCTGCGTCTAACCATAACCTCGGTTGTCCTTCTCGTGACCTGTAGCGACGTCTCCGACCACGACTGAGACCACCCGATGTTGTCCTCCACTCCGGCGAGCAATCCTGCTAAGACCAGAACGCCCCTCGCCCGACCAATGCCTCCTCGAGCTTCACCACGACCTCCTGCACCTGGTGAGCCTCTTCACTTCCCTCCTTGCGTCATGTATCGCTGGCACCGCCACTGCCAGGCCGTCGCCACCGCGCGCAGCCGCCGAGCGCCGCCAAACTTTGGTCGAGTGCCACAGACCGTAGGATCTTAATCCGACGCTTACGATAGATCATTTAAGTCGCGAAGAGGTACGCACTCTGGACCACATGATCGATTAGATCCAACGCACCGCAACGCTGATCCGCGCGAAGCGGTACCGTCCAGTGAAATCCTGCCGCGTGGCACTAGATCTGTTTAAAAGAATTTTTGAATCAGATTTATTTGCAAACTTCAAACCCTTACAACTTTGGATCCACACGTCCAAAAATTACAAATTTTATGTCGTTGGATTCAGGAGAACAAGCCCTAGCCAACCATGCCCTTGGTTTAGCAAATAGTATCTGTTTGTTTGCTTGTTTTTGCAGATTCATTTGTATGCTTATTTAGATTAGAAAAATTGTTTAAAAATGATTTTAGGGTTAAAACTTTTGCAAATGGTTTGTTGTGACCTTACTGACCCTAGGAACCAACCCATGGTTTGGAAAATGAATTTGGAAAAGTTTAGAGTGGATTAATTAGTTTAGTCCATTTCTAGCCAAATAAAACTATTGTTTTGTTATGAAAATGATTTTGAGTAGAAACTTTGGAGGAAAGGTTTTGGACCAAACCTACTGACCCCAAAACACCAAGTTTTGCAATAGAAACTCATTTGGTGAAAAACATAAAGTTTTGCTTTGATAAAAATAATTTTCACCACATAAAATAATGATTAGATTTAAAAATAGTTTAAGGACCAAAACCCTTTTGCAAATGACTTTGTCACTTTGGAAAATGACCACTTTTGACTTAACAAAGTTTAGAAGCCTAGTGGAGACCACCTTTGCAATTAGAACCATCTTTTGCATGCTTGCATGCATTACTTTGACTTTGTCATTTTATGTGTTGTTTTGCTTGATTGGAAGATTGAGTTTGTGCCTTGCTTGATTGATTTGTAGTGACTTGAAGAGTGTGATTGTTGCAAGGACAAGGAGTGAACCCATACTCTACCAAAAAGGCAAGTGATGCTTCATACTTTTTGTCCCATTACTTTCACTATGCATTAGTGTTTTTGCTAAGTAAAACTTGCATGGATTTTGTTAAGTATAAACCTTGCTATAGGAAAACCTAGTAGATGAAACCTTAGTGGAAATCTTCCTAAGTTAAGATTCCTATTACTATCAAGCTTAGCCTAGCTAATAGAAAACATGGGTGGAATATATATTCACACTATGGAAAAATATTCTAAGTCTAAGGACTAGTGATTTTGTCTAATAAAACAACTAAGTTAATGAATCACCTGGGTGGAATGGGATAGCTTGGTGGAGAATGGTTGAGTGGTTCACAAGGCCATGGACTTGGATTGTGTATCTCACTTGTGGATGGCCACCCAGGAGCAAAGAGATTTGAGATGTCAAATGTTGAGAAGCTTCAAGTGCAACCACTTGGCAATATGGGCTCTGCCATGATCATATAGGTTGCAAGAACTTAGCCATATGGACAGTGGGTGGTAGTGTTTGATAGGTTGGAGCGCGTCCATTTTGGTCTAAGGGAAGGCTTCTGAAAGATCTTGTCTTGGGAAACCAAGTCTTGTGGGGAAAGTGCACCACCTCTGCAGAGTGTAAAATCTAAGTACTTAGCCATGTCCCTGGTAAAGGACAATTTTGAGCATCAAGACATGGAAGCAATCAAGAATCTCATCATTCAAATTTCTAAGTTAAAATCTTGTGGTTTGAACAAGGGTTGTTTGAATTCTTCAATCATTGATGGAGAGATGGCTTGGTACAAGGATCTTGAAATCTTTGATTGAGAAAAATGATTTTGTCAAGCAAAAACTTAGTATTTTCAAAATGATAAGAAAAATCTATTTTGAGCAATGCAAGCCTCAACTCCACTTAGCCAAATGCATATAGATGATAGATTCCACTATACTACCATAGTATTACTTGCCAATACAATTCAAATGTATTGACCCTTGTGGCTGTAACTTGTATGTTGCAGGTTGATTGTTTTTAGTGAAGATTGATTGATTAGGATTACAAAGTCTACAACCAACATCTGCCTGTGGCATTTTGAAGATGAAGGACCCATGCTTATAATTATTCCTCTGCAATGTAATGTAATAGCCAAATGAGCTATGTTTTGATGTAATAAACTTATGTTATTCCTGGTTATAAAGTTGTATTATGACCTTTGTTTCTTGATATTACATCTTAACTGTGGATGCTAGCTATTGATCCAGGGACTAGCATTGTAAAACACAGGAGGAATCTACCTTATTAAAGGTTGGGACCCCTAACATATATTGGGATGGGATACATGTTATGATTATATGAAGTATTGAAAAGACTTATGTTTTATATAATAAAACAAGTACTCAATGAACCACCTGGGTGGACAAGGATACTCAAGCTTTTGGACAAGGTGGCAACAAAAGGAACCATGTTTATATGGCTATCTCTTTTTGTTGTGCACTAGAAGGAAACCACCCAGGGACTTAGAGATTGAACATGTTTCTCGTACAGTGGCTTCCATGTACAGCCACATGCTAAATGGGCTCTGGCTTAGTCAACTACATAGTGGAAGACCCATGCATTGGCATCTTCAGGTTAACTAGATTTGTGCTAGGGAACTTGGAACCCTACATTGGTGCCTGAATGACAAGCTAGCATTGTGTATTGGGAGGACTCCTATGGAAAGACTTTGTCACATTCTCAATCTGCCAGTACTCCATCTTGGTGAGTACTTATCCAGCGGCCACTGGTGGCATCAAGATGAGATTGTGTCGTGTGGGTAAAGTGTACAACTTCTGCAGAAGATCAAAATTCTAAGTACTTAGCCGTGTCCCCGGTTATGGACAACACTGAGCAACTAAGGCCTGAAGCTATGGAAGATCTCGACATTCCAATTTCTCAAAGTTAAAACTTGAGGGTGACAACAAGGGATTTGAAGCACTTGGAGTTTTCCAAGGAGTTCAGAAAGATTTGACAAAAGATCAAAAACTATTTTGAAAAGATAGGATAAAACTATTGCTTTCTGCAAAAGAGTCTAAACCCTACTTAGCCAAATATGCATGTAATGATAGGATCCTCTTATTTCTACATAGTAGTGAAACTTGCCAATACAATTCAAATGTGTTGACCCTTGTGGCTGCAACTTATTATGTTGCAGGTTTGTTTGATGTTAGTGAAGTGTGATGATTAGGATTACAAGTCTACAACCAACATGATTGCCTGTGGAACTTTGAAGATGAAGGACCCCATGCTTTATAGATATTCTGCTGCAATGTAATGTGATAGCCAAATGAGCTATGTAAGATGTAATGAATTATTTTATTCCTGGTTATAAAGTTGTATTATGACCATTGTTTCTTGATATTACATCTTACCTGTGGATGCTAGCTATTGATCTAGGGACTAGCATTGTAAACACAGGGATCTCTACCTTATTAAAGGTTGGGAACCTTACACATATAGACAAAACCATTAATCAATCTGACATAGTAATCTCAATATCCATCAGATCCCCGCAAACACAACATGCATGATTACAAATAGATTAGATCTTGATCATGAAAGGAGCTCACAAGATCTATACATGAAAGCACAAGGAGGAGATACAACCATCTAGCTACTAGACCCGTAGTCCAAGGTGGAACTACTCATGCATCATAGCGGAGAAGAATGCCTTCGGGATGATCTCCCCTCCGGCAGGGTGCCAGGAAGAACTTCAGATCCCCCCGATCTAGGGACGATGGTGGCGGTGGCTACAGAAGGTTTCATGGAGTTTTGATCGGGTGCCTAGGGTTTCTGCATCGGGGGCTTCTTATAGGCAAAGAGGCGAGGCTGGGAGGCGGCCAGAGGACCCACACCCTGCCCAGGCGCGGGCCCACCCTGGCCGCGCCTAGGGGGGTGTGACAGCCCTGGCTCGCCTCTCCGTCTTCCCTCTGGACTTCGTGTCGCCCATGGTAAAATATTGAGTTTGGCTTTTGTCCCGTCCAATTCCGAGAATATTGATTTTCTGCCTTTCTGGAACCAAAAACAGAAGAAAACAGGCAACTGACACTATGGCAACTTGTTAATAGGTTAGTTCCAGAAAAGATATAAAAACACCTCAAAGTTTAAACAAAGCAAAGCAAAGTAGATACTAAACAAGCATGGAACATAAAAAATTATAGATACGTTTCTGACGTATCAAGCATCCCCAAGCTTAACTCCTGCTTGTCCTCGAGTAGGTAAGTGATAAAAAGAATAATTTTTAAGGTGACATGCACCATCAAAACCAAGATCAAACCATTTGAAAGCATTGAAAGCTAGGATCAAAGAACTCTAAACATGTGCATGAAAGATGGAGTTCTAACCATAAGACAAAGTAACTAAGCATGCAACATGAAAGGCTACAAACAAAGATCATGAATAACATGCATTGAAAAACATTTGTTTGTTTCACAAACAGAAAACATGGCATAGTGGCATTCAGTTGGTCCCTCATGGAGCAGCAAATAGATGCATAGGACACCTTCAAAGTTCATAAGAGTGACTAGATACAAATAGCACAAGAACAAGTAATATCACAATATGCATCAATCAATAAGTTTTGGGACACTGCACACAGAATGGCAACTATGCTCTCTTAATGGTGCCTAAAGGTAGAAGGTGGAGACTCAATATAATAGTGGAAGAAAGGCCCTTCATAAAGGGAAGCAGGGATTTCAAGTTTCAAAAAGAGCTTCCAAAAATTATGGTACTTGTTAGCTTTCAGCCCTCATTGCCCCTATCATAAGCATCTTGAAGTGATTAAGGTTAAAGTGAACAAACTATGGAGTATATGCTTGACAAAGTATAAGTTGGCAATCTCAAGTCCCTTGAATACGAGGGCCACACCTTATGCTACTCAACTTAAGTCACCTGTAAGTTCTTGTCATAGTAAGTACATGTGTATCATAGAGAACCGCCAACGGGGTACCCCTTGCACATGGTACAGGAGCTATCCCATAACCAAAATGACAAGTCAAGCAGACAATGAGCATCTCAGCAATCTTTTTATTTACTATGTGCATAGCTTTTTATTGAGGATGCTTCACAGATAGCTCGTTATGGTGATGCTGCAAGTTTCCACCATGATTAGGCATGGATTAGGCTAGCGGCCCAAGCATTTCTCTAACACAAAATACATAACTCCATGGACTTACAAGCTCCCTCTTTATTTCACACCGGTGACATCCATAGACAAAAGAGCATGATATCAACTGTGTACAAAGTACAAGTGCAATGTTGAAAACGTTCCCCATGACATCATGCTTCTGCTAATTCCAACATATAAGTGCAAGCATATACAACATAGACGACACAATGGTTCAAGTTTATTAGGGTCAAAGAGTATAAAGTGTGCCATCAAGTTTGTGAGGGCTTTAATCACTAAGTTTTCACATAACAAAATACTTTTTAATTGGAAGATAGCTGAAAACAAGAATATACTTGGAATGGTGTAACACACCATGCATAGGAGTTTATAGTGGACACTTTGGAATAACTTGGTTTCTTGGGAGTTGGAAGCACGAGTAGAACTTACTCATACAAGTCGAGGCTAGCAAAAGACTGGGAGCAACCAACTAAGAAAGCAATAATGGACATAATCATGCAGAGCGATAAAACATTACTAATCAAAGCATAGAGTGGTACTACAAGTCAAGGACTAAATGATCATATATGCTATGGTTACTTGTCATAGTCATAACATGGTGTGAGCATGTTCCAAGTCAACCCAAACAAATCATCAAAGGAGAATACCACAATACTATACTTTTGTATGCTAAAACAACGCATAATTTCTTCAAGGCACACTAAGCAATACCAATTGTTTGGAATAAGAAATGCTACAGCAATAATCACTAAGCATAAGGTCAAAATAACACCTAGCATGTCATGCTAAAGTCTAAGTCACAGTCAATGCAAGCTCCTCTTGCACTTCGAAGCAAGAACTTTCTACTCCTTTCCAACACCAATTGACTAATTTGAAACAACACAGCGAGAACGGGGGTCCAAACTACTTTATTCAAGCAAACTAAACAACTAAGCAAAGCAAACTAAAACTAAGATTCTCCAAAATAATAACACAACAATGCATGAAACAATAAAAATGAAGTGTCTAGACAGACCTGAGCTTTTTATTGATGAAGAAGGGGATTCCTTGGGCATCACCAAGCTTTGGCGCTTGTACCTCTTGGATATTTCTTGGGGTGACATAGGGGTGGCATCCCCAAGCTTGAGCTTTTGTCCATTCTTCATCTCATTACATCATTCTCTCTCTACACCTGAAATTTTTCCTTCATACAGAACTTCACACAATCTTCATTAGCAACATTAGTGTATTCAAAAGATAATAGACCTTTGGGTTTAGCTTTGGAACAGCAAAACTTCTCACTAAAAACACAAGCTACTGTAGTAACTCCTTCAAAAAGCTCAATTCCCCAAAAGAGAACTCAAAAGGAATCAATAAGAAGCAAATGCAAATAATGGCAGAAATCGGTCAAAACAGACCAGCAGATAGAAATCAATTTTTTCGAAAATCTTCTATTGCTCAAATCAAAAAGTGTTGAACTTACGAAAGTTAGCTAACATATCAGGGGATTTATTCATAAAATTTCAGCTCAATCCGACTTACAGACACTCCTCACGATTATTTTGGTGGAGAACAAAAATCTGTTTCGGGACAACAACTTCCCAAATTTTACTTCCCTCTCATTAGAGGTCATTATTGGCACAAAAAACAAACAAAAAGGATAAGGAGAGGTCATTACTGAAGTAATAACTTCCAAGAATCAAGGAAATTCTTGGGTTATCTCCCAATAAGTACTTTTCTTTAATGCCTTTAAGTTAGGCACAAGAAGCAAGAAATCAAGTATTTTCAAATGAAGCATTAACTCTCTTGTTCTTTCCTTTCTTACCTTTATTATTCTCTTTAGGGAAAATATAATTGCTTACTGGAGGAGAAAAATTCATAATGCCTTTTTCCACATCTATCATTGCTCCAAGGTGTTTAAGTAGGGATCTTCCAAGTGTAATATGTACTTTGCCTACACATTCAATAATAAGATAATCAGTAGACACCATTTTCCCTGAGATTTTTGTAAACACACCTTCATCTATTCCAATGGGTAATAAAGTGGCATTATTAGTAAGAAAGATTTCCTCTCCTCCTTTATAAAGCCCCCAAAGACTCAAAGATTCATAAATATCTTTAGGCATAAGGCAAAATTCAGACATGATATCATAGCGGGCATCAAAAAGTGTAGTATTTATAGAGATTTTGATTGCGGGAAACTACTTTGAAGGCTCAGAACTTATTGGAACATAATCATGGTACGCCCTAAGTGTGTGATAGCAACTATTCATAGCAGCAGACTCAAGAGTGTTCAACCTGGCAAAAATATCTATGAAAGAGTGAAAGAGCATTTTTCTATCCCTCTGATTTTGATGTTTGATAACAACACACTTATCAGTTTAATCGTGTGCTAAGTGTATCACATGTTTGATAAGGGTGTGGCACAAATATTGGCTTAACAATTCCCTTTGCGAAAAACCAATGTGCCAACCGGTAGTACCGGAAATATGACTGGTACTACCGCTTGGCACCGGTACTACCGGTTCAAGTACCGGTTGGATCCGTGCAAGACTGATAAGGATGGTTTTTAGTCAGTACCACCCGGTACCATGGAGCGGCACTACCGGTCCAACCGGTAGTACCGCTTGAGACAAGCGGTACTACCGCTTGGACACGATCATACCGCTCGGCAGTACCGGGCCGTTCTGAAGAAGAGCCACCCCTCTCTGTTTTGCTCAGTACCAAGCGGTACTTGGGACCGGTACTACCGCCCGGACCGGTAGTACCGCATCATACGACCGGTACTACCGCTTGGGGGTAGTACCGCAAGGGAATACCGGGCATCACTGATTGCTGGGTCAACCATTCAAGACTTCTCCGGTACCTGGTCCGGTACTGGACCGGTAGTACCGCTTGCCAGCGGTACTACCGCTTGAGGACCGGTACTACCGGTGCATTAAAGGCTCCAACGGCCATATTTCGTGGAGGGGTATAACCTACCTTGGGAAAAGTTGCTCAGCCACATTAAAGTCAAGACCACCATTGGAGCCACCAAATCTTCAAGATCTCCTCATTCCACCACCCAAAGTCCTTGATATTTGGGGAATCGAAGGAGGAGGCCCCGATCTACTACTTCACCAAAAGAGATCTTCATTTCCCCATCATATCATTGAGGGCCCCTTTGTTCTAGTGTTTTCTTGGAAACCCTAGTTCTTGTTTTGGTTCTTACAAGCTTGTCTTTGATTGCTTTGATAGCTTGCTTGTATTTGGGAGCCTCCGATTAAGTTGTGGATGTGTGCCCCAAACTTGTAAAGGTGTCGGCTTCCACCTTGAAGGTTGCTGATATAGTGGAAGGTGAATCGATCCCGTTGGGGTGAGATTCATCGGAGAACAAGGGAGGCCGTTCGTGGCGTTGGTGGTTTGAAACCACCCCCTCTCCAAACATAGACGTACTTCCCCTCAAAAGGAAGGAACTACGGGAAACAAATCCTTGTGTCTCCCCGTCCACCACTTTGGTTACTTCTATCCTTTACTACACTTCCCTTGTTCCTACTTTGTGTTGTGGTAGTTCTTGCATATTTGTCATATAGGTAAATTCACCTTAGTTGCATTATCTAGAGAATTTACCTTATTGTCAAACCTTAATTTGAAAAAGAAGAAAATTTGAAGTAGCACCTATTCACCCCCCCCCCTCTAGGTGCCCATACGATCCTTTCAATTGGTATCAGAGCCTCGGCTCTTTATTTGGGCTTTACTGCCTAAGAGAATATGGGTAGCGATGAAGGGGATGGTGGTAGTGAGCCAACACCGGTGACCATGGAAGATCTCAAAAACTTGGAAACAAGATTGAGCTCTTCCTTGGTCAACGAAGTCAAGAAGATGCTTGAGCAACTTCTTAAAGACAAAGAAGGCTCATCACCCCCATCTCCTCAAGAGGATCAACCATCCATTCTACCTAAAGGGAATACGTCGGTGTCCCCCAAGGGTATGATGGAGGGGGGTAAACAAGACCACACTAATTCCTCCACACAACTTGATGGGGGGAAGGGTGAGCACCGTGATTCTTGGTACTCTCCCGATCCTCCCATCCCTCACCCTCATGTGTACAATAGGGGTGACCCACCTAAGCTTGAAGAGTCGGCTACTTTTTCTCAATGGCAATCACTAATGAGAACTCATGTGCGCAGCTCTTGCATTGAACTATGGAACATCATCGAGCATGGAATCTTTATTGGGGATCCAAACAACATGACAAGAAGAGAGGTTGTCAATAGTCAACTCAATGCCACTGCTTTGCATATGATTCAACAAGGATTGGGTACAAAGGATTATCCACACATTGAGCACTTGAGCATTGCCAAGGAAGCTTGGGATGCCCTTACCGTATTGATTGTTGGAAATGAGAGTATGAGGAGGAACCGATGCTCTAAGCAATGAAGCCGAAGGCTTCTACATAAAAGAAGGTGAAGATCACGAAGACATGTACCGAAGGCTCAAAACCACCGCCACCGCTTTTAGAAATGTGGGTGCCTCACATGTGGATGATGGATGGATAAAAAGGAAATATGTGAGCGCACTCATGCCCTTTGAGCCCACGGACTTGAAGAGCTTGCAAGGTAGACACAACTACCATCTCATGACCTCCAATGAAGTTATGCAAGAGATGGCCACTTTCAAGGTTGCCGCCAAGAATGCCAAAGACGCACATGCTCGTGCCCTTGGTATGAGCAATGTTGTCAATGTTGCTTTGAAGGCCAAAGTTGTGTATCATGGGGATGAAGATGATAGTGATGAAGGACTCTCCATGGACCATCCCGATGAATTCAAGATTGCTCATGGTCAATATATGGCTTTCTATGCAAAGAACTTTTGGAAGAACCCCGCCAAGGCCAAGATGGAAATGCAACGGAGAAGCAACCCAAATGGTAAAAGAGAGAATACCACTAGGTTGAGAACTTGCTTCAACTGTGGTGACCGCTATCACTTTGTGGCAAGTTTCCCCTATGAAAAGAGAGAAGATCATGGTGGTAAACTTGTGTTGAAGAAGATTCTCAAGGCACCTTACAAGAAACCTTTCATCAAGAAGAATCCCATCAACAAGAAGTCGGGAGAAATTGTCTTAATCACTCATGAAGAATACTCGTCCGACAATGAAGATGATGAAGATGAGGAAGAGTAAACTTCTAATGGTGTGGCTGCGTTAGCCACCACTTCTACTCCAACATTCTCACTCTTCGATTCTCCAAATGAGAACTCTTCCACCAAGAACGTCACTTGCCTTATGGCAAGAGGAATGGAGGTATCCTCATCATCCCGCTCTACTCACTTAGATAATGATGAAATTGATGATGAGATGTCTCTTGATGTTAAAAAGGAATTAATTGCCTTTGATGAGTTTATGACTAACCTAGAAGGTGATGCTAAGCTACATTTTGGGAACATCTTAGATCAACTCTCACATACTCAAGAGATTCTAGATGTAAGATGTAAACTTGGGCATGAACATATGATTGAGCTAGAGGCTTTAAACAATGCTCTAGAAGAAGAACAAGAAACTAGGTTGTCACTTGAAGTAAAACTTGAAGGGCTTGATGAGGCCAATGACATTATTGTTAACAAACTCTTCAAAGAGCGTGATCATGCTATTGCTAAATACAAAAGGGCTAAAAAGGACAAGATTGAGTTTGGTGTGGTTCATGAAAAACTTGCTGAGGACTTTAGTTTGCTTAACAAGGCTCGCAAGGCCTTGGAGAGTGAACTCTTGTCACTCACAAAGTCCCATGAAATTCTTCAAACTCAATTGGCCAATATTCCTTCACCTAGTAACTTCATTCCATCTAGTAGCACAACAATTCTTGAAGAGAATGCTAGTTGAAGGGGGAGCTTGCTAAGGCCACATTTCCACAAGGCAACAAGTCCATTGATGATCTTTTGAGCAAGCAAAGGCGTAGTGGTGATAAAGGGGGCATTGGTTTTGTTTCCAAAACCAAGAAGAAGAACAATAAGAAGAAGAAGGCCAAGCCCGCACAAGAGACCAACAAGACCATTATGGAGAGTAAGACCACAAGTGGTAAAACTATGTCACATGATGACTTTGCGGGAAGTGCTAACCCTCACTATGTTCTAATGCGTGATTATTATGGTGATGTGTATTCTAAATATGTTGGCCCTTATGATGGTTATATTGCTTGGTATATTTGGGTTCCCAAGACCCTTGTTGCTAACAAAAGAGGACCCATTGAAAAATGGGTACCTAAAAATTAGCTTGATCTTTTGTAGACTTATACTTCCGGAGGGTCAAAATGGGTGCTTGATAGTGGTTGCACATGTCATATGACCGGAAGCTCTTCTATTGTGAAGGAGTTAAAGCCAAATGATGATCAAATCACCGTGACATATGCCGACAAATCAAAATCTAAGGTAATAGGTTTCGGCAAGGTTGTGGTTTCTCTTGACATTACACTCGTGAACGTCATGCTTGTTGAGACCCTTGGATACAACTTACTTTCAGTCCTTGCTCTTGGAAAGATGGTCTTTGCCGTCTTTATTGATGTTGATATTGTGGTCCTCTTGTGGAGCAAGTATCTCAAGGTCGCTTTCGTTGGGTACGTCGAACATGACTTGTATGTGGTGGACTTTTCGGAGCAAACCACTACAGGTCCGATGTTCTTATTCGGAAAGGCCGATGTGGGTTGGTTATGGCATCGCCGACTAGCCCATGTCAATATGAGAACTTTGCAAAGTCTCCATAAAGAGGGCCATATTGTGGGACTAAAAGAAAATGTTTCCTTTGCCAAAGATCGTGTTTGCAGGGCATGTGTTCTAAGGAAGATGCATGACGCTCCTCACAAGCCTAAGAACCAAATCAAGTCTACCAAGATCTTGGAACTCCTCCATGTGGACCTATTTGGTCCTCCATCTCATGCAAGTCTTGGTGGGAAGAAATATTGTTTGGTGATTGTTGACGACTTTTCAAGATACTCTTGGGTTTATTTCTTCAAGTTGAAGAGTGAGACTCAAAAGACTTTTATCGACTTCATCAACTTGGTTCAACGGAAATACAATGTTCCCGTGTTGATTATAGGAAGTGACAACGGCACCGAGTTCAAGAACTACACCTTGAATGATTTCCTTAGTGATGAGGGGATTGAACATCAATATTACGCTGCATACACCCCTCAACAAAATGGTGTGGCCGATAGGAAGAACCGGACTCTTATTGAGATGGCTAGGACCATGTTGGCGGAGTTTAAATCTCCATACAACTTTTGGGCCGAAGCCATCTCCACCGCTTGCCATGCTTCAAACCGGCTCTACCTCCGCAAAGAAATCAACAAGACTCCATATGAAATACTTACCGGTAACAAGCCCAACATATCTTACTTCCGGGTGTTCGGTTGTAAGTGTTTCTATCTCATAAAAGGTGTCCGTTTGTCTAAATTCGAGTCTAAAGCATTAGAGGGTATTTTTGTTGGCTATGGTCTCGAATCTCACACTTATAGAATCTATGATAAGCTCTCCGGAGCCGTCATAGAATCTTGTAGTGTGACCTTCGAAGAATATGATGGTCCCCAAGGGGTGCGTGTTGATGCTTGTGATGCAGATGATGAAATTCCTTAGGATGCCATAGGAAGAATGGGTGTGGGATATATCCGCCCCATTGAGGAACCCCTTATGGCAGATCGAGAAGAACTATGCTCCACTCAAGTGGAGCCCTCATCTTCACAACCTCAACATGCTCCATCCACCGAAGAGGACATTGACTCAAGCCAAAGACAATATGTGGACCCTCAACATGGGTGTGGGATACTTTTTCGACGTATCACTGCCTCGCGCCGTCGTCGGCTCATCGCCGCCGCCCTAGATGCCACCAAATCCTCCACCTCCTCCTCTCTGGCCTCTAAACCCTAGATCGCCGAGGAACCCTATTTATCCACCATAACCTGCTCCGGCTTAGGCGAAGCCCTGCAGGATCTTTCCTCTACTTCCGACACCACGCCGTCGTGCTACCGGAATCGCGAGGACAGAACTACAACCTCCGATGTCTGCTGGAACAAGGGAGAGTAAGGTCTTTATCGAGTATTGGACGTGTGACCGACTGCGGAAGCGCTGCCAGAATGCAGCACTAGAAGGATCGTCTACGCGATCTTGAGATCGGCAAGTGTACGACTACATCACCCATGAGAATCTTCTCTCGTTAACCGCTTTGGAATCTTCGAGGGTGAGTGCTCTAATCGACTTGTTGCTACAATCTAGTTGATAGATCTTGTCTTGTTTGTGTTCATGCGGTAGAATTTTTTTGTTTTCCATGCTACGAACCCCTACCGCTTCCACCATCGTCCCTAGATCAGGGGGATCTGAAGCTCTTCCCGGCACCCTGCCGGAAGGGAGAGATCATCTGGAGGCCTTCTTCATCACCATGCCAGCCTCCGGTATGACGCGTGAGTAGTTCACCCTTGGACTATGGGTCCATACAGTAGCTAGATGGTTGTTTCTCCTCCTTTGTGATATCATTTTTAGATCTTGTGAGCTCCGTTCATGATCAATATCATCTATTTGTAATCATACATGTTGTGTTTGTGGGGATCCGATGGATATTGAGATACTATGTCGGATTGATTATTGATTCTATCATGTCTATGTTATTTGTGATCTTGCATGCTCTCTGTTGTTAGTAACTATCTTGACCAAGTAGATGCTTGCAACTCCAAGAGGGAGTATTTATGCTCGATAGTAGGTTCATGCCTCTAGTAATCTGGGGAAGTGACGGAAATCTCTAAGGTTGTAGATATGTTGTTACTACTAGGGAGAAAACAACAATCTTTTGTTCATGGAACAATTGTATTGTTTACTTTACACACATTTCTTAATGTAATTATCTATTGCTTGCAACTTAATACTGGAAGGGGTTTGGATGATAAACTGAATGTGGATTATTAGTCATAGATGCAGTTGGATTACGGTCTATGTATTATGTTGTAATGCCCAATCAAATCTCATAGGAGTCAAGATGTCTAGTATATGCATTGTTATGCTTTCTCAATTGCCCCGATGTAATTTGTTCACCCAGCATGTTATCTATCTTAAGGAGAACACCTCTAATGAACCGTGGACCCTAGTCCAATCTTTACCATTGATACATCATCTACTGTTACCATTTACTTTCTAAAAGAAACTACTATCTTCCACACTATATGTTTAATCCTTTGTGTTTAGCAAACCGGTGAGATTGACAACCTCACTGTATCTTGGGGCAAAGTTTTGAGTTTGTGTTGTGCAGGTTCCAAGTTGTTAGCAACACCTTGGAGTTGTTTCCTTACTCCTACTGGTTCGATAACCTTGGTTTCATAGCCGAGGGAAAACTTGTCGTTGTGCTCATCACACCTTCCTCTTGGGGTTTCCCAACGAGGCTCTGCAGTTGTCTGAGCCGCATAAACCACGCCAACAAGACTATCAATAGATCCAGGAGGTAAACTATTAAACCTAGCTTTAGCTTCACCTTTCAATGAAAAAGGGGAAAAATATAGCAACAAAGTAGGTGCGTTTCTTAATATCATCAGAAAATAAGCCACTCAAAATAGAGAGCTCCTGCATATGTGCCACAGCACTTTCATTTTCAGTCCCACAAAAAGGTTCTTTCTCAACATTGGTTATATAAGATAAATCAAGAGAGAAATCATAATCCTTATCTTTGATGTGTATGGGAGATGTGGCAAACTTAGCATCAGGAGATAATTTATGTCTAATAGTATGTCTGTCAAGAAGACTCTTAATAGAACTTGCACCATGATTGTTTTGACATTCCTCAATAAATTCATCAGTCATTTCAATATAACCGTCATGAAGATCATAGCTAGGATACTCTCTAGACTCAGGTGAACTAACAGGTGTAGCAATATTTTCATTAGGAGTGTTAGTGTTTCCAATTATAGTTCTAGCAATTGTAGCATCTAGGAAAGGACCTAATGAACCACTCTCATCAAGCACAGTAGAAGCAGCATCAAAGTTATCAGAAGCATTTTCAGATTCAGCAGAAGTATCAGTATGTGTAGCATGTGTATGTGGTGGTGTAAGAAGCTTACTCATCATAGATGGTGAATCAAGAGCAACAGAGGTGTTCAGGATTGTACCTCTTCTTGTACTGGATGGCAATATAGGAACTTTTCCATCACGAGATTTACCCATGATGAATGGATAGTCGTGAACAATAATAATTCCAAGTGAACTTATAAATGAAGCTATGCTCCCCGGCAATGGTGCCAGAAAATAGACTTGATAACCCACAAGTATAGGGGATCGCAATAGTCTTCGAGGGAAGTAAAGCCCAAATTTATTAATTCGACACAAGGGGAGCCAAAGAATATTTATAAGCCTTAACAGATGAGTTGTCAATTCAGATGCACTTGGAAACAGTCTTGCTCGCAATAGTTTATCAGTAGCAACAGTTTTGTAACAGCAGTAGCAAAATAAAGACAGCAGTAGCAATTGTAGTAAACAGCAGGATTAAAGTGCGGTAGGCATAGGGATGGATGGACGGGCGTTGTATGGGAAAGATAATTCAAGTAACAATCAAGACATGGGCATTTGCAGATAATGAAGATAAAGCATCCAAGTACCAAGTAACCATAGGCATGTGTTCCATATATATTCATGTGTGCTCGCAATGAGAACTTGCACAACATCTTTTGTCCTGCCAGCCCGTTTGCAGCGGGGCCTCAAGGGAATCTACTGGCAATTAAGGTACTCCTTTTAATAGAGCACCAGAGCAAAGCATTAACACTCCATGAACACACGTGATCCTCAAATCACAGCCATCCCCTCCAGGTATCCCAATTTCTGTCACTTCAGGGCCTCGGGTTCCAGACAACGATATGTGTACACAACTTGCAGGTAAGATCACAAACAACAATATCATCATGAATCAATAACATGTTCAGATCTGAGATCATGGCACTCGGATCCTGGTGACAAGCATTAAGCATAACAAGTTGCAACAATGTCAAAAGCACTAACAATACATACTAGGCACCATGCCCTAACGGTCTTATGAAATTACATGATAGATCTCATCCAATCCCTACCATCCCCATAGCCTACAATGGGGAATTACTCACATATGGATGGGGGAATCATGGATGGTTGATGGAGAGGCGTCGGTGATGATGATGGCGATGATCTCCTCCAATTCCCCGTCCCAGCATGATGCCGATGACCCACAAGTATAGGGGTGTATCATAGTACTTTAGATAAATAGGAGTGTCGATCCCAATGAGGAGTTGTAACACCCTCAGATCAGACCTATGCAAGTTTTAGCGATTCCCGCCAAACCCGCATAGAAACGATTCAAAGGTGCCCACCAGGCACTTTCGTGCGGGTGGAAAATGAAGTAATAACATTACACAACAGTCCTCGATGGGACCCACAGAACAGATATAAACAACAGCGACTAAAAGAGTCAAGAATACAGATATAATATACAAAGATCCAAATCACCTTGAAAATGATAGAGCGTCCAGCTACGGACAAGATGCAAATGGGGCTAAGAGCCCTGAAGAATAACCAATGGCGTCCATAACCCTGCCTAGGCCAAGCCGGAAGGGTAACCCTGCTAACGACGTTGATCTCAAAACCTGCTTAAACAAAAGGGGTGCCGACAAAGGCAAAGGACAAAGAGGAGCGTCAGTACTGAGGCCAGTACACGGCGAGACTAGAATTCGGCGGTCCTCGCCTACATAGGTATGGTGGACTGTAGCGGCAGCGGTAGCATGCACTAAACAACCTATAGGGACTCGATACAACTAGCGGCTATCGGAGAGGGGTGAGAAAGACCTATTCGGAACCAACCTGATTCTACCATCAGACAAACCCATCCTGGTGTTTCCTCCTCGATACCAAACGAGGAAGTCAACCGAGGAACTCACACAGTTGGCAGTTTTACATATTCAGTTATCGTTGCAGCAAATTACTAGTCAGGTATAGATAGTCATCCTGATAAAATAAGCAGTGGGCAATATTAGTTAACCATTCCGTTATAGTTGCGATACTTACTAGTCAAATACAATTAGCATGAGATAACCCAAAACCCAGCAGTTGTTGGTACTTTTATTTAGCCATTCCGTTGTAGTTGCAATACTTACTAGTCAGGTACAATGGTCGCAAACGACAACCCAAGCAAGCAATTGTTGGCAGTTTTATTTAGCCATTCCATTATAGTGAAGCTGATTACTAGTCATTATAAAGTCAAATTTATAGCACTACTTTAGTTATAGTTGTCTATGATCGAGATACTGTGCTCCAAGTCGTCCATAACCGCGGACACGGCTTTCAGAAAGTTTTAACCCGGCCGGGGTGCACAAATAGCAACACACACACGATCAACCTCGGAAAAACCAAATCAAAACCCAACGAGGCTTTCACGACAAAGCAATCACAGGATTCAGAAATATTTCAGGGGGCCACCCCTTGGAGTACACCCGCAACGAAGTAAGCTAGCTCCGAGACGGACCCGAGGTTTGGGTGGACGGCTGTGAACGACTGGGAACCCAAAACTGAGCTTGTCGACACTGCGAAAACGTGTCCCGATCCTAAACAATACAGTGTGCTCCTCGCACAATCGTAAATAAAGCAGTAGCATGGCATAAGTACAGGGTAGTAAATTAAACCTCAAACTAGTTTGTGGCCCCAAGAAATAAGAATGAATCAAGCTCTGGCTAAGGGGGGGCCATAATTCCCCGTATGTGGATAGCGCGATAAATCAAGGAACAGGTATCAAGTACTCGGGGTCCTACGGGACACAAGTGGGCGGTCGGAAACCAAATATTATCTATCACCCACCGATGCCTCTGCTTACTTACTTCAATTTTAGTTGTTAAACATGAATTAAAGTGAACGATAAGTAAAACCATGATCATCTCCAACAATTAACTTGCGGCAATACTCCAACAACTGTGGTACTTGACGACACGCAACAGCACTTGAGCGAGCGACTACGACACGCAAGTCCAACTATCTACCAATCAACCGGTAATAGGATGTGTCCAAGGCAATATAAGGCTACAGGGGATATCACGGGTACGGAAACTAGAGCATCGCAACACAGATAGCAATAGATCAACAGGAGGAAATAAAGGCTCGAAAAGTAAGATAGGTAGAAAGGGGGAGATGCTCGCCTGAAAAACATTGTCGAAGGTTCAACCGAAGATCGGGTCGACACTCGCATCAACTCAACGGCTTAATCCGCGAAGAAGCAAAACACTAGAAGAAACACCGGATGTACTATTTAACACAACAGCAGAAGATCGGGCATGATGCATGCATGATGTATGACATGGCCAATGTGCGATGCAATTAGGCAAGATTAAGCGGAACCGGGGTCCCGACAATTAATTAAACGGTTCATGTTGTTTAGATACCCCGCAATTTAAATGTTGTAATAACAAGGCAAGATAAGTTACCGGTTCGCTACACAAGTTTAAATGAGGCCGATATGAGACTGGATTTGCCCGCATATGGGCCCCATATTTAATTATTAGGTGAATCGGCATAAGGCCCCCAAACCACACAAATATGCATGCAAGTATGGCAATTAGTATGCAACAAGTTGTTATGATATTATAAAAATAGGGTTTCGGGAAGGGGTTCACACATTAGGGTGCGACGAACTTGGGTTCCGGGGTTCGGGGTCTGACTCAGGGTTCGGATCTGGGGTTCGGTCGCGGCGGAAGCATCCTCGGATAACGGGGTAGATCTTGGCGCATCCGTGGTCTTCGGGTCATGTCGACGGTTATGGCGTTCGGGATGAAGTACTTGGCGTGTCGAGGGTTCGGTCTCGGGGATCGGTCTTCGGGGTGGAGAACTTTACGTCTGTGTAGACGAACTTGTCGGGTCCTCGCTTCGGCTTCCGTGAGGCGATCTTGCCGCTCCGTGTCGAAGTCCTTGAGGTTTTCTCCTTATTCACCTGTGGCGAACTTGGAACGGCGTCAGGGTCCTCGGCATCAGACCCGGGAAGAAGTACTTGGCGACATACTTCCATGTTGCTGTTCTTTTCGACGGGATCGGGGCTTGGATCCAGGCCTTGGCGTCCATGAAGGGGACCTTGGTGCTCCGTGTAGAAGATCTTGTTCGGTCCGCTGTCGTTGGCGTTGTGGTACTTTTTGGGGCACCGATCCGGTAAAACACCGAGAGCTGGGATTCAAGTGGATCTCCTGCAGCAGGGCCAAACAAACGTGCTCGTCTGACGGACAAGGGGACGATCTTGGGGCCTGCACGGCTAGGGGGGAGCTCGCACGCGCGGCCCAGACAAGGGGACCAGGACGCCGGCGACACGAGGAAGCAGAGAGAGGTAGCGCCCGCGGGAGAGGCGGGAGGCGCACGACACGCGTCGGCGAGGCAAAGGGGTCGGCCCGCGGGGAGGCGCACGGGGAGCCGGAGCGGGGTAGGCGGAGCGGCGGGCGTCTGGGGGCGAGCTCGAGCCGGCGTGGCTCGAGGCAGAGGGTGGAGAAGGGGAGGGGGAACGTCGGCGGCGGAGGCGACTCTGGGTGGGGGCCGGGGCGGAGGAGCTCTTGGCGGCGGCTGACGGTGGCGATGGAGGCGGCCAGGCGAGGGGACGCGGTGAGGGGCGACGGCGGCGCTGCCACGCGCCAGAGGGCAGAGGACGGCGGGGGGGGGGGCGTCGGGCTTGCGGGAGGAGGACGACGCGGGGGAGGAGCCGTCGAGCGGGCGGACGCAGGCGAGGCAGAGGCGGCTGCAGGAGGCGGCGGAGCCTGGGGGGGTTGGTGGCCGCCGGCGACGCGGCGCCGAGAGGAGGCGAGGTGGAGGCGGTGCCGGCGGTTGCAGAGCGGGGAGGCGGGAGCGCAAGAGGCGCGGCCGGCGCAGAGGGGGAAGGGGGCTCGCGGGCTCGGGCGGAGGCGAGCGGAGGAGGGCAGCGGCGCCGGCGAGGAGCGTCGCGGCTCGCCGGAGGCGGTTGGTGGGGCGCAGCGGAGAGGAAGGATGCGGGAGGAGAGGGGCTTCAGGGAAGAGGACGGGGAGAGCGGGGCACGGGTCGCGAGCGGCAGGTGGGGTCGGGGAGGCGCTATGGTGGGGCCGGGGCGGGTCAGGGGGTGGGGAGGTTGACTGGGGAGGTGGACAGGTGGGGACGTGGGCAGGTGGGCACGCGGTGGGGCCCGGGTGTCAGGGAGTGGAGTGGGGTGGGTGCGTGCTCTGCGTGTGTGCTGTGTGGGGTGGGGTTGTGTGCTGAGAGAGAGAGGGAAGGGAGAGAGGGCTGTGGCCAAGTGGCGGTGTCTGGTTGGGTGGGGGTTGGGGACAGGGCGACGTGGCGTACACTGATTGGATGGGGTGAGGTGGCTGGAGGGGTGGGTAGATTAGGACTAGGTAGACTAGGGATTTTTGGGTGGACCGATTTGTTCTGGGGTGGTCGTTCGGGTCGAATCGGCCCGTTCGACTTCCCCCACTAAAATAATTAAAATATTTTATTTGTTTAAAACAAAGTTTCTGCAAACCGATAGCAGACAAAACAAAATAATCCGGAGACCCGGGTTTGCGTGTTGAACAAAGGCGGGGCGTTTAGAAAACAAAACTAGGTTTTTCCGAAAATAATTTTGTGCAAGCAAATGCAAGATGATGACGATGCTCAAATGCAATGTGGCATGATGACATGAGCATGCGGTCATGATGATGCAATGCACAAAAACAACGCGATTTTCTAGTAGTGGTTTTGCGGGATGCCACAATTCGACACCAGTAACAATGGATCTCGCCCTCGAGATCCGCCTCATGGTACCGGAAGGAAGGTCGGCGATCTGCGTCTTCTCGCTTCGTGTCGGTTCTCACGACACCACTAACAAGAGGTCGTTGTCCGTGATCGTCGAGGGAACACTCCGGGAACAAAAGGTCAAAGGTAGAGGTATCCACAAATAAAGCCACCTCTAGCTTCCGTGGACGGTGTAAAACTGCTGGATCCACTGATTCGATGTACAAGAGCGAATGATAAGAGTAGTCGGATGGTGATCAGTCCATCGTGCACCCAAACCATTACTCTGCACACGAATTGGCGGATTATGCAACCAACTCTCGGAATCAGACTGAAGATCTCGACAATCGAGATTTAGGAACAAAGGAGTGATGCAGACTCTGCATCGGATCTGGCGTAGAGGATGTCGTCGCGTCGGAAAACACCGGAAGGCACAAACAAGGAACAAAGAATGGTACCACAGTAGATGGATTCCTCAGGCAGCTTGAACACCGGATGGTAGAACACCGTTATCAAAGGAGGAAGCGAAACCCTGAAGGTACGACGGAACCCAACCACGAGAAATCCTGGACTCGAAGAAAGATAAGAGGTGGATTCAAAACACGTAGAGGTAAGAGGATAATAGCAGAGGGGTAAGGAGTAAAATCAGACCTAATCAGAACTATCCAACCGATTTTTCAAAAATAGTTTTGACACTCTACTTCGGCCGTTAGCTAGGTTATCCTACAGACTGGACTTGTGGGGTATCGCAACTGCTGAGCTCTGATACCACTCTGTAACACCCTCAGAATCGGACCTATGCAAGTTTTAGCGATCCCCGCCAAACCCGCATAGAAACGATTCAAAGGTGCCCACCAGGCACTTTCGTGCGGGTGGAAAACGAAGTAATAACATTACACAACAGTCCTCGATGGGACCCACAGAACAGATATAAACAACAGCGACTAAAAGAGTCAAGAATACAGATATAATATACAAAGATCCAAATCACCTTGAAAATGATAGAGCGTCCAGCTACGGACAAGATGCAAATGGGGCTAAGAGCCCTGAAGAATAACCAATGGCGTCCATAACCCTGCCCAGGCCAAGCCGAAAGGGTAACCCTGCTAACGACGTTGATCTCAAAACCTGCTTAAACAAAAGGGGTGCCGACAAAGGCAAAGGAAAAAGAGGAGCGTCAGTACTGAGGCCAGTACACGGCGAGACTAGAATTCGGCGGTCCTCGCCTACATAGGTATGGTGGACTGTAGCGGCAGCGGCAGCATGCACTAAACAACCTATAGGGACTCGATACAACTAGCGGCTATCGGAGAGGGGTGAGAAAGACCTATTCGGAACCAACCTGATTCTACCATCAGACAAACCCATCCTGGTGTTTCCTCCTCGAGACCAAACGAGGAAGTCAACCGAGGAACTCACACAGTTGGCAGTTTTACATATTCAGTTATCGTTGCAGCAAATTACTAGTCAGGTATAGATAGTCATCCTGATAAAATAAGCAGTGGGCAATATTAGTTAACCATTCCGTTATAGTTGCGATACTTACTAGTCAAATACAATTAGCATGAGATAACCCAAAACCCAGCAGTTGTTGGTACTTTTATTTAGCCATTCCGTTGTAGTTGCAATACTTACTAGTCAGGTACAATGGTCGCAAACGACAACCCAAGCAAGCAATTGTTGGCAGTTTTATTTAGCCATTCCATTATAGTGAAGCTGATTACTAGTCATTATAAAGTCAAATTTATAGCACTACTTTAGTTATAGTTGTCTATGATCGAGATACTGTGCTCCAAGTCGTCCATAACCGCGGACACGGCTTTCAGAAAGTTTTAACCCGGCCGGGGTGCACAAATAGCAACACACACACGATCAACCTCGGAAAAACCAAATCAAAACCCAACGAGGCTTTCACGACAAAGCAATCACAGGATTCAGAAATATTTCAGGGGGCCACCCCTTGGAGTACACCCGCAACGAAGTAAGCTAGCTCCGAGACGGACCCGAGGTTTGGGTGGACGGCTGTGAACGACTGGGAACCCAAAACTGAGCTTGTCGACACTGCGAAAACGTGTCCCGATCCTAAACAATACAGTGTGCTCCTCGCACAATCGTAAATAAAGCAGTAGCATGGCATAAGTACAGGGTAGTAAATAAAACCTCAAACTAGTTTGTGGCCCCAAGAAATAAGAATGAATCAAGCTCTGGCTAAGGGGGGCCCATAATTCCCCGTATGTGGATAGCGCGATAAATCAAGGAACAGGTATCAAGTACTCGGGGTCCTACGGGACACAAGTGGGCGGTCGGAAACCAAATATTATCTATCACCCACCGATGCCTCTGCTTACTTACTTCAATTTTAGTTGTTAAACATGAATTAAAGTGAACGATAAGTAAAACCATGATCATCTCCAACAATTAACTTGCGGCAATACTCCAACAACTGTGGTACTTGACGACACGCAACAGCACTTGAGCGAGCGACTACGACACGCAAGTCCAACTATCTACCAATCAACCGGTAATAGGATGTGTCCAAGGCAATATAAGGCTGCAGGGGATATCACGGGTACGGAAACTAGAGCATCGCAACACAGATAGCAATAGATCAACAGGAGGAAATAAAGGCTCGAAAAGTAAGATAGGTAGAAAGGGGGAGATGCTCGCCTGAAAAACATTGTCGAAGGTTCAACCGAAGATCGGGTCGACACTCGCATCAACTCAACGGCTTAATCCGCGAAGAAGCAAAACACTAGAAGAAACACCGGATGTACTATTTAACACAACAGCAGAAGATCGGGCATGATGCATGCATGATGTATGACATGGCCAATGTGCGATGCAATTAGGCAAGATTAAGCGGAACCGGGGTCCCGACAATTAATTAAACGGTTCATGTTGTTTAGATACCCCGCAATTTAAATGTTGTAATAACAAGGCAAGATAAGTTACCGGTTCGCTACACAAGTTTAAATGAGGCCGATATGAGACTGGATTTGCCCGCATATGGGCCCCATATTTAATTATTAGGTGAATCGGCATAAGGCCCCCAAACCACACAAATATGCATGCAAGTATGGCAATTAGTATGCAACAAGTTGTTATGATATTATAAAAATAGGGTTTCGGGAAGGGGTTCACACATTAGGGTGCGACGAACTTGGGTTCCGGGGTTCGGGGTCTGACTCAGGGTTCGGATCTGGGGTTCGGTCGCGGCGGAAGCGTCCTCGGATAACGGGGTAGATCTTGGCGCATCCGTGGTCTTCGGGTCATGTCGACGGTTATGGCGTTCGGGATGAAGTACTTGGCGTGTCGAGGGTTCGGTCTCGGGGATCGGTCTTCGGGGTGGAGAACTTTACGTCTGTGTAGACGATCTTGTCGGGTCCTCGCTTCGGCTTCCGTGAGGCGATCTTGCCGCTCCGTGTCGAAGTCCTTGAGGTTTTCTCCTTATTCACCTGTGGCGAACTTGGAACGGCGTCAGGGTCCTCGGCATCAGACCCGGGAAGAAGTACTTGGCGACATACTTCCATGTTGCTGTTCTTTTCGACGGGATCGGGGCTTGGATCCAGGCCTTGGCGTCCATGAAGGGGACCTTGGTGCTCCGTGTAGAAGATCTTGTTCGGTCCGCTGTCGTTGGCGTTGTGGTACTTTTTGGGGCACCGATCCGGTAAAACACCGAGAGCTGGGATTCAAGTGGATCTCCTGCAGCAGGGCCAAACAAACGTGCTCGTCTGACGGACAAGGGGACGATCTTGGGGCCTGCACGGCTAGGGGGAGCTCGCACGCGCGGCCCAGACAAGGGGACCAGGACGCCGGCGACACGAGGAAGCAGAGAGAGGTAGCGCCCGCGGGAGAGGCGGGAGGCGCACGACACGCGTCGGCGAGGCAAAGGGGTCGGCCCGCGGGGAGGCGCACGGGGAGCCGGAGCGGGGTAGGCGGAGCGGCGGGCGTCTGGGGGCGAGCTCGAGCCGGCGTGGCTCGAGGCAGAGGGTGGAGAAGGGGAGGGGGAACGCCGGCGGCAGAGGCGACTCTGGGTGGGGGCCGGGGCGGAGGAGCTCTTGGCGGCGGCTGACGGTGGCGATGGAGGCGGCCAGGCGATTTTCTAGTAGTGGTTTTGCGGGATGCCACAGGAGTAGAAGGTGTTGACTAGTGGTATGGAGTAGGAAATCTCTATAAATACTTAGCAAATGGATTTTTAGGGGTTTTCTGATAAAGCAAAGAAATAAAGTGCAAGTAATAAAGACAACAAACAATTGCAGCAAGTGGCCCAATCCTTTCTTAGCAAAGGACAAGACGGTGGAAATACTTATAAGGACCAAACGTTCTCGAGGACACATGGGAAGTCTGTCAAGTGCTTTCGCTTCAAATAGCTGAGTAGTCTTCTTTGGTGTTGTAAGTGTTGTGTGGGTAACCCTGTGCTAATGTACCGACCTTATTTGGACTAATACATACTTGTGATTAAACCCCCTGCAAGCATCCGCAACTACAGGAAAGCAATTAAGATATAAACCTAACCATAGCCTTAAACACTGAGTGTCACATCCCAAGATTTTCCAAATCTTGTTATGTGAAAATAAATGATTGAAATAAAACCTTGTTTGATTTTCAAGGCCAGAAGAAACTTTTTGAATTTAATTGGAACTTCAAATCAATTTGGATCAAATAAAATCCTAAAGGGATTCATAAAGTTAAACATTTATTAAAGGAAATTAAAATGTTTTGGAATTACTATTTTGGATCTTTTAATAAAAGATTTTGTTTTCAAATGATAAGGTGGATTTATAAATAAAGATTATTTTATAAAGCCAAATTAAAACATTGGCCAAGCTTTGGATTTAAAACATTTTGTTTTGAATAAAAATAGTAAAGGTTTATCTAAATAAATTAATAAGGATTTAATATCCAAATTTATCTAAATAAAAGGTTTTACTATTTTTAATTAAAAACACCAAAACTTATTAAGTTATTTTAAATAAGTTTTTCAAATATTTTATATTCTCAAATTTGATTTCATAATGAAGGTCTATTGTATTTAATTTATAATGGACCCTTAAATAAAAGGTTAATTTGTTTTAAACAAGTTTCCAAGTATTCAATATTTTCAAATAAAACCTACTGATTTGGTTTTGAAAATATTTGGATTTCAAATGAGGAGTTTATTACATAAATCAAACCATATTTGATTAAATAACTATGGTCTATTTTATTTAATTATTAAATAGATCCTAAAATGAATAAAAATATTATTTTATTTTGAGATTTGGTTTATGTTGAAAAACAGAACCAAAAACTCATTATAAGTTTGAATTGTTTGAATGGTTTGAGTGAATGAATAATTGATTCAAATTCAAAACAGAAAAATAGAAATAGAAAAGGAAAAAGAATTCAGAAGAAACAAAAATATGAAATGGATCTGGCCCAACTGCCCCAGCCCAACAGCCCACTTAGCCCACCTTCCCCTCTCTCCCGAAGCATTTCTTTCCACTCAGAACTGCACCCACACAGAAGCTGATCGGTGGACCCAACTCCCTCTCCTTTCCTTCACTGCCAAGCGGACCCCACCCTCTCCTGTTCATCGTCCTCCCCGTAGCGACTCGTTCCTCCTTGTTCTGTCGTTGATTCCCCGGCTTAATTCGACTTAACGCCGCGCTTATTCCTCGCGGTGATCAAGCACCTTTAAACGCCATCGCATCCTCTCTCATTCCCCTCTGTCTTCTCCCCAAAGCACGCCCCCAGGCCGCCTCAATTCCTCCCCGAGCCCCTCTGTTCCGACGACCTTCCTCGTCGAATTCCGGCCAAGTAACGCCGCCCCTTGCCTCCCTATGCAACCTTGCAGCTCCCCCACTCCCAGACGCACCTCCCAGCACTCTTAGTTCGACCGAGGATGCCCCGGACCGTCGACTACGACAAGCTCCCGACGCCGTCGCGTTTGTCTTCTTCACCGACGACGTCCACAGGTAGTATTCGACCACCCCGCGCCTCCTCCTTCACGCTCGCATCACCGCAATGACTTTGCGCGTCTAACGCACCCTCTACCTTGCTTCGGCACGCACTGCAGCCTCGCCCTCGACCACGGCCACGCGCAACCGACGCCAGCTGGAACTCCGGCGAGCAATCCACCTCGCTCCCGTACGCCCCTCGACGAGATACTGACACGTTGAGCTTCCCCAGGCGCCTACGAGCACGGTGAGCCACCCCACTCCTCCTCTAGCTCCCTGTATTACCGGAACCATCGCGAGCAGAGCCGCGCCGCCAGTCGCCGCCGCGCAGCGCCGCCAGTTGCTGGTCAAGCGGTTGTGTGTCGTTGGATTGTCATCCAGTGGCTGAGATTAGTTTAGGTCGAAGAGGTATGCGTTGATCAGAGCCGCACAGATTCCTTTTAATCCAACGGTCTGCAGCTGTGCGATCCACACGAACCGGTACCGACCAATCACGGCTCGACGCGTGGCCAGTGTTTGATTAAAACAGAATTAGAAACCAGATTTAAAAGCCATTTTGAAACCTCTGTAACTTTCAAACCACACGTCCAAAAATTACAAATTTTATATCAATGGATTCAGGAGAGCAAGCCTAGCCAACCATGGCCTTAGTTTAGCAAATAGTATCTGTTAGCTTGTTTGAATTTGCAGAAATATTTGTGTACTTGTTTAGATTAGAAAAATTGTTTAAAAATGATTTTTTTTGGATTAAAACCTTTGCAAAATGGTTTGATCAAACCCACTGACCCAAAACACCAAGTTTTGCAAATTAGCAACTCATTTGGTGAACAACTTAAGAGTTTTGCCTTAATAAAAACATTTTCACCACATGAAATGATGAATGGATTTAAAAATAGTTTTTGGACAAAACCCTCTTGCTAATGACTTTGCCACTTTGGAAAATGACCACTTTTGACCTTACAAAGTTTAGAAGCCTAGTGGAGACCACCTTTGCAATTAGAACCATCTTTTGCATGCTTGTATGCATTACTTTGACTTTGTCATTTTGTGTGTTGTTCTGCTTGATTGGTAGATTGAGTTTGTGCCTTGTTTGATTGGATTGTAGTGACTTGAAGAGTGTGATTGTTGCAAGGACAAGGAGTGAACCCATACTCTAACAAAAAGGCAAGTGATGCTTCATACTTTTGTCCCATTACTTTCACTATGCATTAGTGATTTTCTCTAAGTAAAACTTGCATGGATTTTGCTAAGTATAAACCTTACAATAGGAAAACCTAGTAGATGAATCCTTAGTAGGATTTTCCTAAGTTAAAGATTCCTACTACTATCAAGCTTAGCCTAGCTAATAGAAAACATGGGTGGAATATATATTCACACTATGGAAAAATATTCTAAGTCTGAGGACTTGTGATTTGTCTAATAAAACAACTAAGTTAATGAATCACCTGGGTGGAATGGGATGGCTTGGTGGTGTTTGGTTGAGTGGTTCACAAGGCCATGGACTTGGCTTGTGTATCTCACTTGTGGTATGCCACCCAGGAACAAAGAGATTTGAGATGTCAAATGTTGAGAAGCTTCAAGTGCAACCACTTGGCAATATGGGCTCTGCCATGATCATATAGGTTGCAAGAACTTAGCCATGTGGACAGTTGGTGGTAGTGTTTGATAGGTTGGAGCGCGTCCATTTTGGTCTAAGGGAAGGCTTCTGAAAGATTTTGTCTTGGGAAACCAAGTCTTGTGGGGAAAGTGCACCACCTCTGCAGAGTGTAAAATCTAAGTACTTAGCCATGTCCCTGGTAAAGGACAATTTGAGCATCAAGACATGGAAGCAATCAAGAATCTCATCATTCAAATTTCTAAGTTAAAATCTTGTGGTTTGAACAAGGGTTGTTTGAAATCTTCAATCTTTGATGGAGAGATGCCTTGAAAGGATCTTCAAATCTTGATTGAGAAAAATGATTTTGCCAAGCAAAACTTAGTATTTTCAAAAGTTAAGGAAAAATCTATTTTGAGCAATGCAAGCCTCAACTCCACTTAGCCAAATGCATATAGTTGATAGATTCCACAATACTACCATAGTATCACTTGCCAATACAATTAAAATGTATTGACCCTTTGTGGCTGTAACTTGTATGTTGCAGGTTTGTTTGATTTTAGTGAAGATTGATTGATTAGGATTACAAAGTCTACAACCAACATCTGCCTGTGGCACTTTGAAGATGAAGGACCCCATGACTATAGTTATTCCGCTGCAATGTAATGCAATAGCCAAATGAGCTATGTTTGATGTAATAAACTTATGTTATTCCTGGTTATAAAGTTATTTTATGACCTTTGTTTCTTGATATTACATCTAAACTGTGGATGCTAGCTATTGATCCAGGGACTAGCATTGTAAACACAGGGGGCTCTATCTTATTAAAGATTGGAACCTCTACACTGAGATCCTACGCTCCCTTGTGCAATGGTGTCCTAACGGAGGTTCAGGTTTCTGTCACTCCAACAACCCCACAATTAGTAGCCAAATACACAATGCATTCCCTTAGGACCATAAATGGTGAAGTATCATGTAGTCGATGTTCACATGACACCACTAGAAGAATAGCACCACAACTTAAATACTAAACCATTGAATAATATCTCAACACAAATCCACTACTAACAACATGACTTCTCCCATCTCCTCAAGAACTAAACGAACTACTCACGAGATATCATATGGATCAAGATCAAAGATGATATGTTGATGAATAACAGTCTGAGCATAAACAATAATCCAATGGTTCCACTCACACGCATCAACTACAATAGTAATCAATACCAGGAAAGTTTCCCCTAAGATCTATGCAAGTATTCAACACAATTGTTACAGCGGGATGGAGTGGTGATGATGGTGCTGGTGGAGACAATGGTGTGTATGATGATGATGATGATCCCGATGAAGTCTAGCTTGATGATGGTGTTTATGGCAATGATCTCCCCTCTCCGGGAAGAAATTTCCCTGGCAGAAATCTGTCTGCCGGAGAGCTCTTTCTCTCTCGGTGTTTTATGCCCTGTAGAGGCGACAGAATCTTTATGTGGTCGCTCCCCATGTTTTAGGGTTTCGATGAGAAGATATAGGCGAGAGGGCGGAGCTAGAGGTGGGCTAGGTGGGCCACACCCCCTATAGGCGTGGCCTAGGGGTGGCCCGTGCCTTGGGGTCTACCTGGGCATGGGTAGCCCGGCCCGGCCGTCCTGATCCAGCCCGGCCCGGAAAAAGCCCGACGGGCCGGGCTTTTTAGGCCTGCGGGCTGAGCCTAGGCTTTAGTTATGCAGCCCGTTGAGTGCACGGGTCGGGCTCGGGCTTAGAGAAAACATAAAATAATGAGAGGCCCGGCCCATGGACCGATGGCCCGAACATTTTTGCACCTAGCAGGCCAGGCTTGGGCCTGATTTTGAAGCCCAAGGGTTGGGCCAGGCCGGGCTTAGGCCTAGAAAATGTGCTACTGGGCTTTGTGCGGCCCGGCCCGAGCCTAGCCCGGCCTGAAAATGCCCAAGTATACCTGGGGGGTGTGGGCCCCCTATGGCCCATCTCCGCCTTCCCTTCTAGCTTTCTTCGTCTTCTGGGAAAATATGATTTTCTGTAGTTTTTCTGGTATTTTTATGATCTTCACGAAATTGCATCAAAATGCCTCTTTTTCCATCAAAATCCTGACTCCGGCAGTTCATCCTCCAAGAATCATCCAACATGAAAAAACAGATGACAAGACATAAGTAACACCTCTTAATAAGAAATATATCAATGAATAGAGGCAAATTATGATATAGAATGGTGATGCAAATTGGATGTATTAACTCCCCCAAGCTTAGACCTTCGCTTGTCCCCAAGCGAAAACTGAGCTCAGTAAACATGCCCACAGGTTTATGGAGTGAAGTGTCGATAAAAGAATATGGACAAGAAGCATCATACTTACCATTACACAACTCATAGAAGAAAACAACTCACCATTATATAACATAGCTTGCAACAAGTAGAGTAGTCTGAAGGGAATATGCCCTGAGAGGCAATAATAAAGTGTTTATTATGTGTATTCCAAGTATATGATAGATGTTTATTTTGCATGCTATAATTGTATTAATACGGAAATGTTAATACATGTGTGTTTAATAAACAAACAGAAAGTTCCTAGTTATGCCTCTCTCATAAACTAGCTCGTTGATTAACAAGATGATCAAGGTTTCCTGATCATGGACATTGGATGTTGTTAATAACGGGATCACAACATTAGTGTAATGGTGTGATGAACATTCATCCGAAGTATAGCATTACGATCAAAGTCATTGAGTTTATATTGCTATAAAAACTTACGAAGTGATCCTAATCCTTAGACCATGAGATCATGTCAATCACTAACACCGGAAGAGTTTCTTGATAACATCAAACGTCACACCATAACAGGGTGATTATAAAGATGGGTTCAGAACTAATAAAGTGTTATGTTGAGGCTCATGGATCGAGAGTGGAATTTGTTCATCCCGATGACGGATAGATATACTCTGGGCCCTCTCGGTGATATCACATTGATTAGCTTGCAAGCAAGTGATTTGATCACTAGAATGTTATATCACAGGAACGAGAAAAGAGTGCATGTCGGTAACGAGATCAAACTAGGTATGGAGATACCGATGATCGAATCTCGGACATGTAATATATCGTGAAACAAAGGGATTAAGATACTAGAGTAAAAGGTTCCGACGATCACAAGAAAGTCATCGTTGAATGTGTGGGAGTCAGTATGGGTCTCCAGATCCCGCTTCTGATTATTGATTTGAGAGGGGTCTCGATCATGTCCGCATTATTCACGAACCGTAGGGTGACACACTTAAGAGACACCGACATCCAATTGGAGCAAATGTTTCATGCCGAAAGAATGAACAAGCGCAGGAATTTATTTCACTAGATACCGAAACAGGTTTTCGGGTGAAATTGCATAAAGTGGTTATGCATGTGAAATAGAATTCTAGCAAGGGGTTATTTGTGAATGTTTGTCATTAAAGTAATTGACAAAATTCTGAATAAAATAAAAGAGTTTTATTTAATGAGAGTTTGCATTAAATTTGGTGGAAATTTAATGGGAATTTGAGTGGACTTTTGAGTGGAGGGAATTTAAAGGAGATTTGTGAGTGGAGTGTCCACCCACATGAAGAGGGGAGGGCAAGGGGGCAGCCCCCATGCGCTAGCCACCCCCTTGGGGTCCCCCCCTCCTCCTATAAAAGGAGCCCCCCTCCTCACTTGTCTCTCACACCTCCTCGTGAAGGATCTCTCTCCCCCTCTAGAATTTATCCCACATGGTCTCGGACTAGCGAGATACATGTTCCCGGTGGCTATTCGGCAAGAAAGAGTTGTGCTTCCGCTGCATCGCTGGAGCGAGGAGGCGGAGGTTGCTCGGTGCCTCGAACGTGTGTGCGAGCACGGATGCGCTGCTGATTTGCGGCGCTAGGACTTCCTCTCGATCTTGAGATCGGCAAGAGATCGTCTACATCAACCACGAGTTGAACTCGTTAAGCTTTGTCGGTCTTCAAGGGTATGTTCTCTACGGATTTACATCCTCCCGTTGTTTGTATCTAGTAGATAGATCTTGGTATATAGTTCACATCGTAGGAAATTTTTTGTTTTCTATGCTGCGAACCCTTCAGAGTCACAATAGAGATGCATAAAGATAAATCATAATTGGAATTGGCAAACTTTGTTCTTGGTCAGAGAAGAGCTGGCAAAAAATTTCACAAAAATATTTTGTAGAAGTCTTCACAACAAGAGTACTCTTTGCTCAAACATAAAAGATTTTTCACAATGATGGCTTTCAAAGTAATACTCAATAGATAAGAGTCTTGTAAAACAAGGAAGATAAATAACATGATTGAATAAATCATCATATGAATGCTTGAAACACAACAACTCAAATGCTTGCTAGAGATAGAGAGGAAATAGGTTTACTGACTCAACTTAGAAATAGAAGAAAGGCCCTTCAAAGAGGGAAACAGGGATTTCAAGTTCATAAAGAGCTTCCAAAAGATTATGGTACTTACTAGATTTTAGCCCTCATTGCCCCTATCATAAGCATCTTGAGGTGATTAAGGTTAAAGTGAACAAAGATGGAGTATATGCTTGACGAAATATAAGTTGGCAATATCATGTCCCTTGAGTACGAGGGTCACTCCTCATGCTACTCAACTTTAGTTACCGGTAAGTTCTTGTCATTGTAAGTACATGTGCATCATAAAGAACCGCCAACAGGGTACCCCTTGCACATGATACAGGAGCTATACCATAATCAAAATGACAAGGCAAGTAAACAGTGACCATCTCAGCGATCTTTTTATTTGCTATTTTCATAGGTTTTTATTGAGGATGCTTCACATATTGCTCACTATGGTTATGCTGCAAGTTTCCACCATGATTAGGCATGGCTTAGGCTAGCGGCCCAGGCGTTTCTCTAACACACATACATAACTCCATGGACTTACAAGCTCCCCTTGTATTTCACACCGACGACATCCGCAAACAAAAGAGCATGATATCAACTGGATATGTATCCATAAGTGTTGAAAGCGTTCCCCGTAACAACATAGTTCTGCTAATCCCAATGTATAAATGCAAGCATATACAACTTTGATGACACAATGGTTCAAGTTTATTAGGGGCAAGAAAGTAAGGTGTGCCATCAAGTTCGTGAGAGCTTTACTAACTAGTTTTCACATAAAAAATAATTTTTAATTCAAAAGATGGATGAAGCTTGAGAATTTTCTTGGAATAGCAGTAATGCTAATAGGTAGATATGGTGGACACAAATGGCACATGTTTGGTTCAAAGGGGTTGGATGCATGATAAGTATGCCTTCTCAAAACAGGTTTTTGGCTAGCAAGGCTGGGTAGCAATCAAAAGAGTTGAGCAAACCTACAAGCGATAAAGCCAAACATGCAATCTTCCTTGAAGACACAAAAGATCTTAAATAAATAATACTAAGCTTATGAGCCAATCAAGAAAGAAAATAAATGATACAAAATACCTGTAAGCTTTTTCTCTTTTCCTTTCAAACCTCGAAAAGTGTTGCTACTGACCAGAGCTCGGTTTGCCAAAACCAATTTAGATCTACTTGATGCTCCCAAAGTGATACCAATACTGATCAACAAGATCAATCATATAATAGAGATTCCAAGATAAAATAAGAAGTGTAAAAATTAAAAGATGAAACTTCTCATTAATATTCCATAAAGGCACTCACACCAAGGGATACATAGATAATCAATTAAAGGAGAGATACTTCCACATGCAAACCAACCTATAAGATAACTTCTCTACCAAAGATACGAATCTACTAAAAAGGTAAAAGATAAAAGATAATGATGTGATTCGCGGCACTCCACCAAGCTTGGAACAAGCCAAGGGGATGCCAAACCTGATGACGAATTACTCCTTCGGTGGTGGTGGTGTTCTCTTGTTTAGGGTAAGGAAACCCTCCAGCATCTTAAGAAGCCTGTCATTCTCCTCTTTAAGTATATCCACTTTCATCCTTATAGCACAATACTTATCATAAAACTGATCAGTGGTTCGAAGGGCTTCCACTGCCTCAGTGCAGGTTCTGAAGTCTAGGATGGAGGCTATAATCCCCTGCATGTTATGAGAAAAAGCACGTCCAGTGTTAATTGCTCCTACAAAAGTAGATTTTCTTGCCCTTGACCCTGCGGCGGTTTGTTCTTCCATCTTAACTTCCTCCTCGATGCTCAAATCTGTGTCTTCGCGCTTAGCAGCGATCCTTTATTCTCCTACGGGCTTCTTGCCTTTGTCGTTGGCGGAGACCATGGTACTCTAAACTTTGAGAAGATTTCCTGACAGAAACGGATCGAAACGAAAACATGACGAGAACATGATATATGAACCTCGGGGGATCCGGGGGGTTATATATTACAAAGTTTCAAAGCATGAGGAAGGTACTGGTGCAAAAAAAAGGCGGAGACGGAGCTCAGGGGGCTCACACCCCCTCTAGGCGCGGCCAGCTGGGGCCCGCTCCTAGGGTGGGTGTGGCCACCATGGCCTCCGTTTCCTCCTCTATTTTGTTTTGTAACCTTCCGAATGTAATAAAAACATCAGAAATATAAAAATATAGGGTTTTCACGAACCTTCTCTTTTCACCACTTTTACCTATTCAAAGACGAACTCTGCAGATTCCTTTTCTCCTTCTTCTGGAAATTTCTTTCATGCAAAGCTTTACACAAACCTCAATGGCAACAGTAGTGTAAGCAAAAACAATAAACCTTTAGGTTCACACTTCAACTGAAATCCATAAAAGCAAAATCTACTATAGCAACTCCTTTCCAAAAACCCAAAAGAATCTGGAAGGTAATCAATAAAAGAGGCAAATGCAAATGATGGCAGAAATCTGTCAAAACAGACTAGCAGGTAAAGATTGATTTTTTTCCAAAACCTTCTGTTGCCCAAATCAAAAAGTGCAAAACTAATGAAAGTTGGGTAACAACATGGAGAACAAGCACAGAAAAATACAGCTCCATCCGAAGTACTGAGCTCCTTCATGAATTTTTACAATGCAGCACAAAAATCTGTCCTAGGACAGCCACTTTTCACAACTCCTCTACTTCTCAAAAGTAGTCGATCTTGACACAAAAACCAAAAAAAAGGATAAGGAGTGGTTATTACTGAGGTAATAACTTCCAAGACTCGACAAAACTATTGGGTTATCTCCCAAGAAGTACTTTTCTTTAATGCCTTTAAGTTAGGTTTGATAGTTTCAAAGATGCTCACATAGGAGATAAATATCTAAAGTGAAAGAGAGCATCAAGAAGCAAATAACTAACACATTTGAGTCTAACCCACTTCCTATGCATGGGGGTATCATGAGAAAACAAATTGTTGAAACAAAAATCCACTAGCATAGGAAGACAAAACAAATACAACTTCAAAGCTTTCAACATAAAACGGGGAAACTTAACATTATTGAGATGCATAAAAACATGTTTCCCTCTCTCATAATAACTTTCAGTAGCACTTTGAATAAAATTGACAATATAAATATCACTGTCAACAACTTTATCATCAGAATGAGCATACTTACAATCACCAAAAAGAGGTCCAAGGTCATAAACCGGATCAATAGAAGCAAGTTGTTCCATCCTAAAATCTTTATTAGGCAAGTTATTTTCACAGGGAGCTTTAGAAAATTTGGAAAAATTAAACTTATAAGACTCTCCATCAAACTTAGTCAAAACTCTTTCCTTCCTATAATCTATAATAGCTCCACAAGTGTTCAAGAAAGGTCTACCAAAAATGATAGGACAAGTTTTGCTAGCTGCTAAATTAAGCACTAGAAAATCAGCAGGATACTTAATCTTACCGCAGAGGACCTCCACATCTCTTACAATACCAATAGGGAAAATGGTTTCCCTATTAGCAAGGTGAATATCCACATCAATGTCCTCAAGCTCACAAGGACCAATTTCATGCATAATTTCCCTGTAAAGCTCATAAGGAATAGCACTAGAACTAGCACCAATATCACATAAACCATAATAGCAATGATCACCAATTCTAACAGAAAGCATATGGACACTAGATTTTCTAGCTTTACTAGGATGAGAAATAATATTAGAAGCGTCTTCACAGAAGACAATGTGCTCATCCTCTATATTTCTAGTGACAAGATTTTTCACAACAGCTACCACAGGTTCAATATTCATTTGCTCATCAGATTCCACAGTTTTCTTTGTACCTTTGTTATTCGCACTAATCATCATAGAATACTCCTTTACCTTAGCTGGGAAAGGTACTTTCTCAACATAAGGTTTAGACAAAATATGATCAATAGTACAAACTTCAGTGCTGCTAACAGGAACATGACTAACAACATCTTTATAAGGTGCATGGTACTTATTCCACTTCTTTTTTAGGAATTTCTATGTAAGAGGCAAAAGCCTTAAAAAATTGGCAATACTTTGGGAGAAAGATAATACTCATTACTAATATCACGGAAGTCATCAGTTCCCATAAAATATTTTATGCATTCATAATCATAATTTATACCTGACTTTCTCCCTTTGTCATTCTCCCAAGCTTCAGTGTTCTCTTGAATACGGTCTAGGAGATCCCATTTAGCTTATTCCTTCATACGTATGAATCCAGCACAAGAAGCATCTAGTAAATCTTTATCATGAAGAGAAAGCCTAGCATAAAAGTTATTGATAATTGTATTGTTAGGAAGTTCATGAATAGGACATTTAAGCACTAGTAACTTCAATCTCCCCCAAGCTTGAGCTGTACTCTCTCCATCACGAGGCCAAAAGTTATATATCAGATTCCTATTCTTATGAATTTCACTGGAAGGATAAAATTTAGAATAAAAGAGAGGTATTATTTCCTCCCATTCCATGGATTGCCCATTCTTAAGTAGCTTATACCATTCTTCAGCTCTCCCTTTCAAGGATATAGAGAGTAACTTCTTATTCACTTGTTCAGTTGTGATACCTACACACTTAAACAACCCGCATAATTCATGGATAAAAAGCAAATGATCACCAGGGTGGACAGTTCCATCCCCTAAATAATAATTATCCATAACACGACCAACAATACTTGTAGGTATCTTAAAAGGATCTATCTCAACAGGTGGTGGTTCATCTATTACCCTAACAATGGTATTAGTTTTCCCAAACAGAAAACCAAGTGGGTTATCCATATTGGAAACAAAGTAAAAAACATAAATAAAAAGCAATACTCATAGTAGAAGTTTCCTTTACCAGTTCTACTCTTCAATAGCGCTTCACTCCCCGGCAACGGTGCCAGAAAATAGTCTTGATGACCCACAAGTATAGAGGGTGTATCGTAGTACTTTCGATAAATAAGAGTGTCGATCCCAACGAGGAGCAAAAGGTGTTGACTAGTGGTATGGAGCAGGAAATCTCTGTAAATACTTAGCAAACGGATTTTCAGGGGTTTTCTGATAAAGCAAAAAAATAAAGTGCAAGTAATAAAGACAACGAACAATTGCAGTAAGTGGCCCAATCCTTTCTTATCAAAGGACAAGTCGGTGGAAATACTTATAAGGACCAAACGTTCTCAAGGACACATGGGAAGCCTGTCAAGTGCTTTCGCGTCAAATAGCCGAGTAGTCTTCTTTGGTGTTGTAAGTGTTGTGTGGGTGAACCTGTGCTAATGTACCGACCTTACTTGGACTAATACATACTTGTGATTAAACCCCCTGCAAGCATCCGCAATTACATGAAAGCAATTAAGATATAAACCTAACCACAGCCTTAAACTCTGAGATCCTATGCTCCCTTGTGCAATGGTGTCATAACGGGGGTACAGGTTTATGTTACTCCGGCAACCCCACAATTAGTAGTCAAATACAAAATGCATTCCCCTAGGCCTATAAATGGTGAATTATCATGTAGTCGACGTTCACATGACACCACTAGAAGAATAGCACCACAACTTAAATACTAAACCATTGAATAATATCTCAACACAAATCCACTACCAACAACATGTCTTCTCCCATGTCCTCAAGAACTAAATGAACTACTCACATGACACCACTAGATGAGAAATGTGAACTTTAAGGTGTGCTTTTATAGCCCTACGTGGTGAATTGGTGTTCGTTATCCAACCGGAGAGTAGTTTATGGTAGCATAGTGAAGAGAAGATATTTATGTGTTCAATTATGTTATCATTGTTGAGAGTATCCACTAGTGAAAGTATGATCCCTAGGCCTTGTTTCTCATCATAAAACACCGTTTACAATCAGTCCCGCTACATATTTGCTTGCTGCCATTTTTATTTTAGATTGCAATTACCACTTATAATCATCCATATTACTTGTATTTCACTATGTCTTCGCCGAGCTAGTGCAACTATACACCTAACAAGTGTATTGGGTGTGTTGGGGACACAAGAGACTTCTTGTATCTTAATTACAGGGTTGCTTGAGAGGGATATCTTTGACCTCTTCCTCCCTGAGTTCGATAAACCTTGGGTGATTCGGGAAACTTGATGATGTTCTACAAACCTCCGCACTTGGAGGCCCAACACCGTATACAAGAATAGAATCGTGCGTAGACATCAGCCATCCTCAACATGAATGACATACTCTACACCATACAATAACCACTAGGAGGATTATGATGAGTTTCACGATCGTCGTTGAAAATTTGGTATAAGTGACTAAAGGGGGTGAATAAGTGCTACTCAATTTTTAAATTCTTACCAAATTAAGGCTTGCCACAAAGTAGGTTCTCTATATATGCAGCTAGGTGAGAGAACCTGTATGACAAACAAACAAGCAAGCAACAATAATAAAGAGTAAAGAATAGAAATCACCGAAGGTAGACACAGAGATGTTTTCCTGAAGTTCTTTCCTTTTGAGGGGAAGTACGTCTCCTTGATGGGTGGGCGGTACTAAGACCACTAGCACCACAAAAGGCCTCACCCAATTATCCCATGCACCCGCTGACGAGGGTTCGACTCGTGAATGCCCATTGTTATGGACTTGGGTTATGGAGAATATGGGGATGCTGGAGATCGCGAGATGGTTAACATACACGCATCAAGGGGACACGAGATTTACCCAGGTTCAGGTCCCCGGAGGGAAAACCCTACTCCTGCTTGTCTGTTCTTGATTGATGGCGAAACCGAAAGTTACAGGGGTGCGCAGATGCAATCTGGAATGAGGTGTGTGTATGAGTTGGAGAGATCCTCCTCGTCCTTCCCTCCTGGCCTTTATATAGATAGGCCAGGTCCCGGGGGTAGGTCAAGTCGGTTACAAGTTAGGGTTTCACCCTTGAATATTCTATCTGTAGCTCGGCCATGTTCTTCCAGGAGTCAAACTTCTACTGGGCTTGGGCCACCCGGAATCTCCTTGGGCAGCAAGTCTTCACGTGGGCCTTCCCTGGGCTGGACCGGGCATACCAATGTGAGGTTCCCATAGGGTATATCCATGTCACCCGCTGGAAGGCAAGCACACGATCCACTATGCGATGGCCCTTGAAGGCGGCGACCGAAACCTTTACAAACTTGTTGAATAGACCTCCACAACACTTGGAGTCTCCCAACACGATCGCGAAGCTTTACAACCAATGTCTGAGCTCCTAGACTGACCTCTTCCGTCTAGGGTTCAAACAACCCAATAGTAACAAGATCCACAAATGAAAACTAGGGGAAATCAACTTTGCTTTCGTGAAACCCTATATCTAGACCTCCTCCACCAAATCCCAAAGTATCAAGGAGATTGAAGCACTATGGGGGGAGATCTAGTGAAATTTTCAGCTCAAGTCAATGGAAGGGAGAGATAAAAGAGGCAACCTTCTCATTGGGGAAGAAGGGACCTGTTATAACCACTAGAGGGAATCTACCTGTTGCCTACTATCCCGAACGATACTACCGGTACCAGAAGCGATAGTACCAGAAACGACCGATACTACCGGACTGGTACCGAATGCGGTACCGAATGGGGCGACAAGGAGGTGAGGAGCTCTCAATCTCCTCTGGTAGGACATGCTTGAAACAAACGGTACAACCGCTGAGCGGTACTACTGGTAGTAGAAGCGGTACTACCGGATGAAGCGATAGTGCCGCCCTAGAGGTACCGGGTGAGTCTGAGGAGGAGGCAAGGCTCGCAGATGCTATCAGACTCGCTCGGTACCGCCAAGCGGTACTACCGGGTGGCACAGACAAAGCAGGAAGCAGAGTAACATGAACATGATATCTTCTAGTTCTCAACCATTGAGGGAAATCTTGATGGACTATAAAATAGAGTTGATTCCACCCAAACTTTCTGACGCGGACACCCTCTTAATACTATGGTTTTCCTACGACTCAAGCAAAAGACCTAGGAAAAACTATGTCTTGCTATTGACCTTTTTGAGGGTAAACGAATGCCTTGCCAACAAGGATAACCTGAAACACACTTAGCAAACGATTAGTCCGACATGTGTGTTATCGTCAAACATCAAAATTATTTAGGGAGGAAAATGCCCTTTCAATTTTCCCCTTTTTGGTGTTTGATGACAACACACACACATTTGCATGACAAATATTATGATAACGCACAAGGTTTGGAAAATAGAGATGGGCTCCCCCTAGATGCATGCAACCAAATCAAGCACATACTAGGATCAACACTCCCCCTCAATTTTACACACCAACCAAGGGTGCAAAGGCAAGAAAATCTTGACTTGAAACTCATACCTTTGCACCTCACTATGTGATGAGAATTAGAAGGGCAACAATTAGATAGCATCATCACATAAGATGGATCCATATAGGCTTAACCACATAGTCACATACTAAGGATCCACATAAACATAACCACATAGTCTCCACTTACATAGAGCACAAATAGTTAGCACATAGAGTTCACGAATAATATGAGGCAAGGCAAATAAAGTTCACAAGCAACCAAAGATCAAAGAAAAAACGAGCTTGTGACTTTCTCATGCAAATCCCGCACATGCTATGTTGCAACTTTTCCCCCTTTAGCATCAAGACGCCAAAAAGGGACAAGAGCAAGACTAACGCCCCGAAGATCACTCCTCCTCATCTCCTAAAGTAAAAAAACCTTGACTACAATAGAATTTCCTATGTGCATATACTATAAGAGTACAAAGATAACACGTAAATTTCATTTTCTAACCTTAAAATAATTTAGTTGTATGCTTTTATTGGTTATTCAGATCTGCTTCTCGCCGTATAGTGATTTTACTTCATGCTAGCAACTCAATGGCGACCATCTAGATCCTAATACTCTGTATCACTCTAGAGGCCATGCGAGACTAGAATAATTTCGGTACCATACATACTGCATTTACCTTTGTGCTTCTCCTTGCTCATCTATGTAAAGTATAATCTCCTATGTTATTAGATATAACATTTGTACTTCTCCTTAACTTTTTTCAAAATGTTTGTTCAGATAGTGCTTGCGCGCCACGCTTCCTATCAACTTTCTCAAGGCGACAAAGAAAGAATTTATGTCAGAAAAATTCAGGCATAAAACGAATTGAGTTAAACAAAAAGACCAATGACATAGCCTGTACCGTGGATTTAAATTTGATTGTCAAGTCTTCAAATTCAAAGAATTGTTAAACCATTTTAGATTCTGTTAACATGGACTTGTATGCAAATTACAGGTTTATGAAATTAACACATGAATTTCACAAGCTATGTTTATGTTATATCAAACTGTGTATTTTTATCGGGTTTTTTACATCTGCTTAGCCGAAGTAGGCGGGTAAACAAGTCTTACCTTCATTGTTTTTTAAAGTGATTGTTTATATCGTGTTGCCCGCGAAGCGGGCTAGCGAGCGGCAAACCGCGTTTACTACCTAGTTTTGTTTATACTATATGCGAGCAGTGATCATGTGAAATGCCTGACGAACGCGTATACGCACCCAAGTACTCACTATTCTACACACATGTACGCTAGTGATTAAACAACAAGGCGTATGTATGGCTTCGACGTAGCCAATGGCGAGGGCGCGCCGACCACGTCCCGCTCAGCGCTGATGTATTCTATGCACTTCGCGATCACAGTGCCAGCTAGGGGGCGGGCGAGCTCGCGATGCCGTCGGGACGTCGCGTCTCACTTTCACAGTCTTCGATCTGATAATCCAAGCCTGGACTTCCTTTTCCACTAGTAGCCGTTCATTAGTCGCTACCACATGTACGCTGGCACAAGCCCTTTCAGTGCAATGTCCCTACCAAGAGGTCCAATGGTAAGTTGCCGCTGCGAATCTGCACTTTCTGGGCGTTTATAAATAATCAGCTTGACTGAGTTACACATGCAGAGGGGTTAACCGCTTCTGCATTACAGAACAAACAGCATATGTCTGCATATCCCTTGGATCTCTAGCTAGCTTCCTGCGGCGAGGGGTTCGAAGATACTCACGCACTGCATTACTATATGGGCTCGTGTTTTTGGCATTGTCTCTCTCTCGGGTGTATATATATAAACAGATGCCGGTGCCACCTCCGAATGAGCGCTAGCCAGAAACCTCCCTGAACAAGCAGTGAGCAGGCGTGGCAGGGGAGAGTCCAATGGCGAGCCGCGGCGGAGCGCTCACGCTTGTTGCGCTGTGCCTGTTCGGGCTCGCGCTGCGAGGCGCCGGCGCCGGGGAGCGGCTGGTGCCGGCCATGTTCGTGTTCGGGGACTCCACGGTGGACGTCGGCAACAACAACTTGCTGCCGGGCTGCAAAGCCGACTGCAGGGCCAACTACGAGCACTACGGCATCGACTACCCATCCGGCCTGCCCACCGGCCGCTTCAGCAACGGCTACAACCTTGCTGACCAGATAGGTACGTGATGCAACAAGTGTTACTTCGGGACTACTCCCTCCGTTTAGAAATATAAGACGTTTTAAGTTTGTGAATGAGATATATCTAGACACCTTTTAGTGTCTAAATTTATTTGAACCTATACACTAAAACATATCTAGATACATATCCTTCACAAACCTAAAACATCTTATATTTCTAAACGGAGGGAGTAGAAGTGGTTTAGTCCCACATCGATTGTGGGAGGAGACCAATTCATAAGGCTAAGGACCTCCAAGGGGCTGGTCATGGTCTTTTGGGAGGAGAGAGAGTCCAAGACCTAATGTAAGTCGGTGTTGATCTATGATTGAGTTGAATTGGTTGGCCAAGACGCTTGTGAAGCTGGCCTATAACAATTGGTATTAGAGCTCATGTGTCCAGATACAATCTCATGGTGGTCGATCATAGTTTGTGGGTTAGAAATGTTGTGTTTAGCGGGCTCATGGTGACCAACATGTGAGAAAGAGATTTGTTGGGTTTAGTCCCACATCGGTTGTGGAAGGAGGACGAGAAGCGACGGTTGGGCTGGGTTGGTGGAATGAGACACTTGTGATGTAGGCCCACTACAATAACAAGAAGTTTAGAATAACATATGGTTTGCACTTAGACTGCGACAAAGAAATACCTTTTTTCCTTACTAAGTGATGATCTACTAGCTAAGAGAAGATTTTTTTATTTCTCTTTCCTCCAACCCAGCAATCATCTTATATGGCATTGCTAACATAAGGCAATTGTACATGCCAATTCACTCCATAATTTTTCGCAAAAATAAAATTCACTCCATAATTATAGGGTAATGCAAACATTAATTGCTAGAGATATCACTAATGCATAACCTATTGTATAATTTTTTTGTTCTAATCTAAATGACATGCATGACATAAGAAAAGGCCGCCTTATCAACCATGTACATGCTCTTAACCCCGTTTTTTTGGACTGTTTAACTGATACTCCTTTTCTATATCTCAAAAAATATATCTACATTGTGTAATTTATATATTAGTTTGAAATATATAAAATTATGCGATGCAAAAAATCCACATACCAAAATAAATTTACTCGTATTTGTAAAAAAGGTTGTGTATTTGCGAAACATGTTCATGTACGCTAGTAAATATATTCATGGTGTGAAAAATGAAATGTTCAATATTTCACAATAAATATTTGTGTATTGCAAGGAAAACCTATTTATGTACCAAAACTAGAAACTAAAAAATGACAGAAAAATGTTCATCTCTAATAACAACAATGTTCATACATTTCCAAGAAATGCTCGTGTATTTCACAAAAGTGTCATGTATTCGTAAATAAAGGCGCATGTATTCTAAAAATTATAATGGCTTAATTAAGTCTAATTTTTTAAGTTCTTAAAAAAAAGCAATCCCTGCCACGTATTACATTGTCAACTTACAAGAGAGAACGTTGCATTTTAGCTAATTGATCACATTTCCAAGTCTCATCTATGTAAATTAGATGTTATTGAATGTCCAAATTTGCAGACCCATAGGGTATCTTTTGTACGTACTCCCTCATATTTAAAGTAACTGTCCCTGATTTAGTAAAAGGAGTAGTAGTTTCTTAGTCTTGTCCATATATAACCACCAATGCTCTTGCTGGTTGACAAATCAAAGTAGGGGCAAACCAGACTAATTTTTCCTTGATGTTGATGTCCGAATTAAGTAGTAATCTGTCGGAGCAAATTACAAAACCTTGAGGGTGAACCGTTTTTGTTGTGTTCGGTGGAGCAGCTCAATATCTTGGATTCGCGGAGAGCCCACCAGCCTACGAGTCCCTGTCGCCGGAGGGAATCGTTGGACAGATGAAGTGCGGCATCAATTTCGCATCAGGAGGGTCAGGCCTGAACGTTCTAACCGGCAAACAACCCGTACGTCGCACACACTGGCCTGACATATATCGTTTACGGGCTAACTGAAGCTGTACTCACTGGCTGGTTGTTTTCTGTGCAGTGCGGGCGAGTGTACAGGATGACCGACCAGCTCGACAGGTTCACGTCGGCGGTGGAGATGATGGGGAACTGCTCGTACGAGCTCGTCTCCAAGTCCCTCATCTTCATCAGCGTCGGCAGCAACGACCTGTTCGAGTACGTCGACGGCAACGCCACCTTGGCCCCTAACCGCAACGACACCGCCTTCCTGGAAGACCTCGTCGCCACTTACAGGGGATACCTGCAGGTGCATATTCTAGCTGTTCGATCTTGGAGTAGACATGGACACGGACTATATATATGTGTGTGTTGTTGTTGCTGCAGGAGCTGTATGAAGCCGGGGCGAGGAAGTTCGGCATCGTGAGCCCGTCGATGGTGGGGTGCTGCCCGACGCAGAGGCTTTTCGGGGCGATGAAGACTGACCTGGACGGGTACGGCTGCTTCGGCACCGCCAACAACCTCTCCAGGCAGCTCTACCCCAAGCTGTTCTCGATGCTCGAGGACCTGAGCGCCGGCCTGGCCGGCATGAACTACTCCATCTGCGACTCGGCCGCCATGGCCGAGGCCGTCTTAAAACACGCCGTCGCGCCTACAGTGAGTAAGTCAGCTAGCTGCAATAACTGCAATGCCCATCAGGCCATCACGTAGTTCCTTTGCTAATGTGGCTACTATCGTATTTTTTGGGCAGACCTGACGGTGCTGGACACGGGGTGCTGCGGCGGCGCCGGGCAGACCAGGGAGGGCAAGTGCAACATATCGGCTTCGGTGTGCCCCAACCGCGAAAACTACCTCTTCTGGGACGGCTTCCACCCGACGCAGACCGCGTCGGCGGAGGCCGCGGTGGCGCTCGTCGGCGACCCAGGGATGTACGTCCGCCCCATCAACATCACCAGGCTCGCGGCGATCTAGTTGCCGGACATGGAGAACTGCCAACGATCGGGCCGCGTGGCGTGTGCGGTGCGCTTCGGCGCCGTCTTGTGGTACTAATAAGTATATTGGGGTGGTGTGGGGCTACAGAGTGGCGATTGAGACATGGTTTATAGAGGTATTGTGGTGCACGTCCATAGAATTTGTGTTTCGGCGTGCTTGTCGTTCGATGATCAGTGTCTGGTTGTTCAACGATTTGACGTCTTTTCCTTCAAATAAGACCTTCGGGTATACACATAATTCGAACAGATGATTATGTTTGGAGAACTACAGTGTGTCTTGAGGCATTGGAAGCTTAACTGAAAGTCATGGATCTCAATTAGGTTATTTTTCCTGCTGCTCCTCCTTCCTCCTCCCTCGCGTGCGCGAACGCCCTACCCGCGAGAACTCCTCCACCATAGCTACTACCCCGCGGCGTGCTATTGGCATAGATACCATCCACCTCTCCCTCGTGTCTTGCTAGATCAAGAAGGAGACATCACCGAGCCGTACGTGTACATATCTCGGAGCTGTCGTGCGTTGCGGTGCTATAGGATTGGACCGCGACGAGATCTACATCAACCAACATTGTGAAACGTTTTCCGCTCGTGTTCATCAAGGGTATGATGATCTTACTTAACTTGTTACTTGCATCTTTTTAGATTAAATCTTGGTTTTTTCTGGCACATGTGACAGAATTTTTTGTGTTTTATCGTGCATTCCCCATCAATGTTATCAGAGACATGTCTATGTGGAGATACTTTGTACAAGTAGACATTGTTTAGTGAAAGTTGATTTTATTGTTGCTATCCTCTTTTGCTTATTTGCTTTTGGAGAGATTGTGAGATGCAGCTGCCCGAATCAACCTTACAGTCCTTGCACTGAGACCGAATCTGCACTAGACATGCAACTTGTATTGTATATGCAACCCGCAGGTGTCTGACTCTCTCACTCTAGTTCTAAACCACATGAGCAACGGAGGGCTTTTTAGATATAATCTACACGAAGTTAATAAGTAACTTGTACATCAATGTTGTGGCTTTGCTCGGTAAGAACGGTTTTTACGCATCTCATATAAACCACGTAAAATATCCAAAGGGTAAGAAAGAGGCATCTAACTTTTTTCGTAGGGCATGTGATATGGTATGGCCAAAACTGTGATTCATATGTGACATGTGTGATGTATGAGATGATCATATTTTGTAATTTTCATGACGTCATGTCAATAAGTACGCCAGCCAACTGATAGGAGCCATATGGTTGTCTTTTATTGCATATGACATGTGTATCAATTTCACCACCATGTAATTGCTTTAGTTTATCGCTATAGGTGTAGTTGCAATATATGGTGGAGACGACCATATGTCGTGCCTAAGACCTATGTGCCATGGTAGTAGATTGATGGAGATCATGCTAGCGCGTTGGAGATGGAGATCAGAGGTGCAAAAAAGGCTATACCATGTCACATATTTTATCCATGTGATTATTTTTCTTGATCATGACTATAGCATTATAAGATGATCCCTTATACATAATATCAAGGTGTTCATGTTCTTTCATATTATGCACCATCTTGACACATCATCATTTTGAAGCGCCTTGATGATCGGGTGTGATAAACTCGATGTTCACATATGACGTGTGTAAGCCAGTTTTACACATGTGTATACTATGATTAACTTGACGGGCTTAGCATGTGCATGTACATATATGACCCCGGAACACATCGAACTGAAATATTAAACATGAGTCAAATGAATGATATGATCAACATATTGATGTTCACTATTGTAGATACATCATCTCACGTGATGATCAAACTTGGTATAGTGAATTTGGATCGTGTATCACTAAACAACTATGAGGGATGTTGAATTTAGTGGGAGTTTATTAGTAATTTGATTATATGAACTATTATTCTACGTGAATTTGCATGGTTCATAGTAGTCATTGGCATCCGTTATTCACCTTACACTTATATTATTATTTGAGATAGAAAAACTATAAATATCTAGTAATTACTTTACAGACTTACCATATTGTTAGAAGTGCCAAGTAAAGATTAAGTCATATTGTAAACTTTCAGCAAACCTCACTTGCTCCATGCAATTTAATAAGTTGAATTAATCCAAGACCAATGGTTCCAATTTAGTATCTAACATCACGCTTGCCTCCGGGAAACTTGAACTTCAAAAGTTGTTTTGAGAATCAAGGTGATCTGGGAGCTGAAAGTCTTGTTTCAGAAACAAGCGAGGAGTATTTGATATTTAAAAATTGTTTGGTTTAAAGAAGATTGAGTATATTTCAATGAGATAACATATGCTCATATTATATGAGTATATGCGAAGATTGAAGACGTTAGGCATTCTAATCACCCAAAATGTTTGGGAATCGATATTATTCTCGCATTAGTCCTGATGAGATGTAGTTGTTTCATCATGAAAATTGTTATGATAGGATGCATAAAATGTATAGGTAATTACTTTTTACTATACTTTGCTTAAAAACGGAATCTAGAAGAATGCCAATCATGTTATAATGGTGATCAACTTCAACGTGTGAATACAAGGTTGCTAGTATTTGAATAACACAATTTGCACTATGTGGCATGTACTTGGAGCCACTATTGATGTTGGTAGATTCTTCTAAAAGGAAAAAAAACACTAGGAGAGGGTCTGCAAAAAGTATCAGGCGGAAAAAAGACTAAAAAAGTCTAGCTCGGGTATATATAGATGATATACATGTTATAGATTTTTTTGCTGGTTAACAATGTAATTCTTCGGTATTAGATATTGGATTGGCTGGTATGAAGTGACATATAAAGCAACACAATTAAATAACTAACAGCCTAAATAACTAGCAAAAGTATGTGGTCATTATGCTCGTCAAAAGCAAATAAAGTATTGTTGTGTTCGTCATCGGCATAAAACTGAGCCCTCAACATTTATTTCAGAACTTAATAATTATTATTTTGTTCCGGCCTTATGAGAACAGTGCTTCTTCAAATTATTATTATACTCCATAGATGATAGATAAATTATTATAATTCTTGTTTGTAAAATAACATTTGTAACAATGATGCTAAATGTTGCAATAGAAAAGATTAAAAATTCACTTATATGTGACACCGTCATTTAGATCATATTGGAAAAAATGAACAAACCCCAGGTTGACGAAAATTTGGAGTTATTTGAGTTTAAATCAGTTGACACTTGTGACACTTTTCTAAAGACGACTTAAACTCCGTTAACTAACCAATATTAAACGGACGACTAACTTGAAGATCATGTATGTTGATGTATGTATTCTATTATGTGTAGTCACGCAAGGTGGATTCATCTACTTCATATATTTTCACTAATGACTTGAATAGACATATGAGGGTATATCTATTTAATGAGAAAGAAGTATAAAATATTTAAAAATATTCAATTTATCATGAAGTGAAAAATCATCGTAACAAGAAATCAAGTATTCATTATTGGATCATAAAGAAGAATATTTGAGTTATAAGTTTAGCAAACATCTAAGAGTTGAGGAATTATTTTATAAACTTACGTCTCCTGAAACGCCATATGAGTATGGAGTGCTCGAGAGATGTAACTGAACCTTGTTGGACATGGTAAGATTAAAGATGTCATTTACAAACTACCATTTTATATTTGCGGGTTATACTTTAGAGACTATCGCTTTTACACTGAATAGAGCGCCATCATAATCAACTGAAATGGCAAACTATGAGTTATGGCATGGGATGCAAATTAAGATGTATTTTCTTAAATTTTAATATGCATAAAATATTTACAACCAAAGCCAGATAAGTATGTTTTTGTAGGTTATCCCAAAAAAACCGTTAGGTATTCTATCTACCATAAAAAACAAAGACGAAGTACTTCTATCTAGTGTTTGTCACTGAAAACAAAGCCATTCCCATGTCCGTACAAATGGTGAAGTTTTTTAGATTTGTCGTAAGTTTTCTTCGCGAAGTAGCTTCGTCTTGTCGTTTTACACTACTCCATGTTGTAAATTTTCCGTTTTAACATTTATATGAGTAGATCTACATCTCCCGTACTATGTATTAGGAAAATGCTAATCTACTCGTCAATGACGGTCAAAACGAAAAACATACAAGACGAAAGTTATGTAAAATGGCAAGCTAAAGGTACTCCTGAAAGGAAATTTCAAATGATTAAATGTGGGTGACAAGTTTGATACAATTCGTCTAAAAAGTCTCTGAACATGAACATGGCACTGAACTTCAAAAAATCAACAACTATGAACCAATCACGAGAATTGAATTACAACGTCGATGTGAATTTTTTTCATACATAGCTTATTTCGAATCAAACACCATTGTGGAGATTAGAACACTTGTTGCAAGCAGTGAAACCAAACACGCTGGCTGCGTTTTCACTGGCCTTCTTGATAATAAGCGGTGACCAAACGAAGTGTAAAACATGGATTTATACAATTATATTTGCTCTAGGTCATCATGGTTCCATGAGTTATGATGCGCATGCATGAAAAATGAGATTTTTTTAACAAAGAGAATATATTAATATCGTGGAGTTATGAATTACACCCAACCTCTACAACAACGAAATGTCCAAAAGACATTATGAATGCACACAACCCTAGAACAAAAAGAAGAAGAAAAAATAAAAGATCCCGCTATAGTGATCAAAACATTGTAGCTACAACAAAAATCCTAGTCAAGACTACACCCGGAGTCTAAATTCTCCAAAAGCAACGCCTCCAAGAAGGAAACAATGTACAAGCGTCGTTGTTTCCCGATCATCGATCTTAGGTTTTTATCCTGGAGAAAGTCCACCTTTTCAAAATAATGCATTCAAAAAAGCCATTGTCAAACACAACCAATTAAAGTCGGATCTTGGATTTTCACTCTAAGAGATAGATTATGAACCCTTCATGTATTGCCGCCCCCCGCTTGCTCATGTTGCCGCTACAATTCAAGAAACATCAAGCAAAGTCCTTATCGCCTCGAAGACTCAGTTCAGCGTTACTAGAGCTCAGACCTCAGCGACATGACATTCTTTGCCACTGTTTTCACCATGGAAATTGAAATACCGACATGTCTCATGATGAAAACAGGCAACGAAGCTTCGCGTCACACCCTCTTGAAGCCACATGGCTAGAAATAGTGGTGCACACGACCGAATCTCATCCGATACATCAGTCTACAGGCATCAATCTCTAGATGGAGATCTCCGATGGAGTCTTTTAGAACTCGTTACCGGCCAGATCAATGAGGTCGGGTATCAAGCGGAACATCGTCTTGACGCGAGAAGAACCCTAAGACCGCCTCCTTTATTCAAGTCGAGCCAGAAGCCCCTACGCCACCGTCCGGCTGTAGGGGACGACAAACCGGACCGCCACCAACCTCGCTGGAACCGACGCAGACTAGCCGATGCACGCAGTGGATGCCGCGACCCGTCGACCTAGATCGGACCCAGTTTAGGCCCGCATGCTGCCGCACTCCATGGCAGTAGCACAACAGATGGTGTCGTCGAGGACTTGCCTCACCCAATCTGCTATCCATAGCGCCGCCACCATAGTGTCGCCGCCTTCACATCCCACCAACCGCAAGTGCTCGCCGCCACGAATCTCTGCCCCGATGCACAGCAACCGTATACCTCCTCAGCCCTCCGCCTTAGGCGAGACGGGAACCGCCACTGCCGCCGGTGGCAGCAGCCAGGGGTATCGGAGGGAAGTGGTGCTGGCTAGGTTTTTTTTAGGGTGACATGGGAGGGAGTGAGCGTCAACAGGCAAGGTATGAGAAATGAGATGACAACCAAACATTGGCCTTGCTTGCTACTGTTTGGGGTCGTCTGTTTAACGACTAGTTCAAGCGAAAAAATCGATGCAGAGGATGGGTCACTTGAGCCCTTTTTGAATTTTTCGAAAAGCATAAGAGCAAGTACAATAAGGTCCAGTCAGCTGGCTATAAGAACTAAAATAATATATATGTGCTTAGTTGGAGGAAAGAGAATAGGAAAGAGAAGGGGAGTGGGCTCTCATGCAAAAGTCAGCTCTAGCACGTGCTCCTAGACATTGTGTGAGAGTGTCAAATGAGCCATATATTCATAAAGTAGTACACTTTTATAGCTAACTATTGTATATGTTGACTCCAGATGACATTGCATTGTCTTATAGCCAGCAGCTGACTCTACTATTGTTCTTGCTCTAAGATATTTTCAAAATAAAACCTATGTATAACCAACAATACCAAATACAAGTCTGCAAATTTTAAATGCAAAATATATTTTATTACGCGCCGCACAGCAAAAAGAAAAATATGACAAATTTTAGAAAAATGGAGATCCATTCAAAATTGCACTTTTCACGTCTAGATCTTAAAATTTCTTATTTTTTCTGAGACCAAAATACAAAGTATTTTTACATAATTTTTTTGCATACACGTATTATAAATCATGACCTATATCCCGAATTTTTTTGAATTTTTAAAATCATTAAATTTGAACTTTAAGAAAGAAAAGGGGGGGTCCACCATGGTGGACGGGCTCCAAAGCGAAAATCGATGTAGAGGAGTTTTTTCTATGTATTCTATCTATGCACTTCGCAATCACAGTGTGCCAGCTCGCCATCCCGTCTGAATGTGGCGTCTCGACATCGGTTTTGTAGGTACGTACGCACTCGTATTCTGAACCATAACACGCCAACCGGCTCGCAACCGCGCACTGGCTGAAAATCCAAGCCTGAACTTCCTTTTCCATCAGTAAGCAATCAAGAGTTATTCATCAGTCTATCTCAAAAAAAAAAGAGTTATTCATCAGTCACTACCTCACATACGCTAGCAGAAGAAGACTTCATACGTTTCAGTCCAATTGCAAGTCGCCATACATTGCGGACTCGCACCTATCAGTGACGTCTACAGTAATAATACACAAAAATTAGCTTGACTGAGATAAACATGCAGAGTGGTTAACCGCTTCTGCATAATAGAACAAGCAGCATATCCCCTGCGACGTTTACTGCGGCGAGGAGTTCGAAGATACTGTCGGAGCCAAAATTACTTGCGGCGACGGACTTCTTCAGAATAAACAATCTACTTATATCAAATGTAAAAAATGATTCAGCAATGCACTGAGACCAGACTCGCCGCCCATTGCTCGGGCACAAGAAGTGTATATAAACCTTCAAACGAGCGGCCAGGAATCCTTGAGACCAGGCGGCACACGGGCAGAGTGCGGGATACGAAGGGGCTAGCTCCGATGGGCAGCAGCCATGGCGGGGCGTCCGCGCTCGTTGCGCTGTGCTTTCTCGCCGAGCTCGCGCTGCGAGGCGCCGGCGCAGCCGGGGAGCCGCTCGTGCCGGCCATCTTCGTGTTCGGGGACTCGACGGTGGACGTCGGCAACAACAACTTTCTGCCGGGCTGCAAAGCCGACTGCAGGGCCAACTACCCGCTCTACGGCGTCGACTACCCGTCTGGCGAGCCCACCGGCCGCTTCAGCAACGGCTACAACCTTGCCGACCACATAGGTATTCTTATTAGTTCAGGTTTTATATACAGAGGCTACTTTTATTTTCTAGTATGTGATTATGTGAAAAAAAAATCAATGTTATCGCCTATGACAATGATGCCACGTTGCATAATAGCGTATGGTTTTACTAGAGTATATAGCCTATGCATGGTTTACACTTCACAGCTGAAATGCAACGATGAAATGCAGACTACCGAATACCGATCTTTTCTTCTTTGAGAGATGCGAACTACTCTTCCTGGTGCAAGAATGTAAAGTTGTTGTCCTTCTGGTCACGGGATGGCCATCTAGGCACCCGGGGCCAAAGCCTCTCAACAGACCATAACATGACTTGGAAGCAGAGGCTGCATAGCGTTATCAGGAAAAAGTGAAACGTGAAAGGCTGGTGCCGGCCGGTACCATTTTGTTGTTGTTTCAAGTTCACCGAGGCCGAATAGTTTAGTTCTTTTACCAATTGAAAATGTTAAGAAGAAATGAGAAATTGTTAGGGGAAGGGAGTGCTTAGCCTAGAGAACTTTGCACAACTAGTACTTCCTCCGTTCAGAAATATAAGACATTTTGGCTTTGTAAAATGAATGTATCTAAACGATTTTTAGTGTATAGGACTTCTAGATATATTCGATTCACAAAACTAAAATGTTTTATATTTCTGAACTAAGGGAGTACTAGTTTGCAACATTTTCATGCAAATCCTATTCTCCGCTTAATACAAGCCAAAATGGCGGTCTGCGTGCCCCTCTAGTGGCATGGGTTAGCCGAATAATGATTTCCATTTTTTACACAGCTAGTGCCCCTCTAGGGGGAAAAGAACATTAAGAAAGTAAAATAGAAATATAAAATAAAATAAGGAGATGAAATGAAAAGGAAAGAAATAATAAGCTTTATAAATCTAAGTCGATGTCTTAAGCCATTTGAAATCTATCAGACATTAAGTAAAAAATGTTGTTGTCAAATGAAATAGCATACTGATGTAAAGTGTGAAATCCATAAGAAATACTCGATCCAATACTACCAACAAAATAAATTTTTAGGATTTTCATTAATCATCAAATAAAGTCATATGATAATTTATGTTGATCGGGCTTCATTTTTTTGGGATATATCGCATGTTTGAATTTTTATAACTTGGTAATTCTATTTGGTATGAGTAGAATTTGATCTTGGCCACGAAGTTTCCCAACTTTACTTGATTTTTGTATTCCATACATGTTTTCAACTAGGGGCGACCATTTATCGGTTTATTTATTTAGAAATACTTATTTTTGTCACTATTCATAACCATTATTAAATGGGGATTTTCTTACTATCTCCGTTCTAAAAAAATAAGGAATATAATTGTAGTCCAAATCCATAGCATATGAAAAAAAAACAGGAAAACATACGATGTTTGACTGAATAGATACATAAAAATATCAGCATTTATGATACCAAAAATATATTTTATGGTGAATCTATTGATCAATTTTGGCATTTTACGTGTTCATGTTTTTACAAACTTGGCCAAAGTTAGTGCATGTTGATTTTTCTAACTAATTACTTTCCTTAATTTTTGAAATGGAGGGAGTACCTTTTAGTACTTTAGGTGCTTATATCAAATTGTTCTCATCGTCGTCTTATAAATAGTTTATCCTTTGTCGTCTAGGAAATAGTAATTAAAACCATTTAAATTTCCTTTCAAAGGGATTATTTTCCGAAATAGCATCCAAATTTGCAGCAATCTCAGTAATTTCTCAGACCAAAATATACTACGAGGGTGACCATTTTTGTTGCCATGTACTATTGTTTCGGCGAACAGCACGATTTCTTGGATTCCCCGAGAGCCCGCCAGCTTACGGATCCCTGCCGCTCGAGGGAATCATTGGACAGATGATGAGCGGCATCAACTTTGCATCAGGAGGGTCAGGGCTGCAGGATGTAACGGGCAAAGCACTTGTACGCCCACTGTCTCGGCTATGTCTGGATCTTTCTTGGATACTAACTAATTGGTCGATATGCCCGCTGTCTCTCGGTTGTGTCTGTGCAGTGCGGTCGAGTGCACAGCATGAGCGACCAGCTCGACAGGTTCACGTCGGTGGTGCAGATGATGGGGAACGGCTCGTACGACCTCGCCTCCCGGTCCCTCGTCTTCATCAGCGTCGGCAGCAACGACCTGTTCGAGTACGCCGGCGGCAACGCCACCTTGGCCCCTACCCGCAACGACACCGCCTTCCTGCAGGGCCTCGTCGCCTCTTACAGGAGCTACCTGCAGGAGCTGTATGCAGCCGGGGCGAGGAAGTTCAGCATCGTGAGCCCGTCGCTGGTGGGTTGCTGCCCGACGCAGAGGTTCGCCGGGTGGCTGAAGAACGACACGGACGGGTACGGCTGCTTCGGCACGGCCAACAACCTCTCCAGGCAGCTGTACCCCATGGTGCTCTCGATGCTCGAGGACCTGAGCCTCGGTCTGGACGGCATGAACTACTCCATCTGCGATTCGGCCGCCTTGGCCGATTCGGTCTTCAACCGCACCGTCTCACCCATGGGTAAGTCAGCCGTAACGCGCTCACTTATGTTGCCCGGATCATCTCTAATTCGACGGCGTCGTTTTCGGCATGCAGCGGTGCTGGACACGGGGTGCTGCGGCGGCTCGGGGCGGTTCGGGTCGGCCAAGTGCGACAAGTCGGCCACGCTGTGCCCCAACCGCGCAGACTACCTCTTCTGGGACGGCTTCCACCCGACGGAGACCGCGTCGGCGGTGCCGGCGCTGGCGATCTTCGCCGACCCAGGGATGTTCGTCCACCCCATCAACATCTCGACGCTGGCGGCGCTCTAGTGGCCGAACGTAGCTGGTGGAGAACTGCGGACGATCTGGCCGCGTGTGCGTGTACGTGCTTCGTCATCGTCGTCGTCGTCTTCGTACTAATTAATAAGTAGTGGTGTGGGACTACAGGAGTGTGGCGATTGGGAGATGCATGGACTGTCAAGATGCACGTCGACAAAATTCGTGTTTCGGCGTGCTTCTTGTTCGAGATCAGTGTTTGGTTCTTCTAACTTTGGCGTTTTTTCTTTTTTTTCAAACAAGACATTCGAGTGAGAATTAACAATTCGAATGGATGATTATGGTCTCCTCGCCGCTTTGAGAAATTTGGAATGAAACTGTGTGCTTCCATGCCTTCAACCATTAAGCATAGCGCCTCCCTTTGGGGTCGTCGGAGTTTAGTTAGGTCTTAATCTATTGAATTTGCATTGCGGTTCGTGTGCCTTGTAAGTTGCATGTGGAGTTGCAAGTTACAACTGAGATTTTTTAGCTACAAGTGAGATTGTAATTGAGATATTTATAGTTGCAAGGGGGCTTGCAAGTGAGATTGCATGACATCACCTGACCGAGTCAATTGAGAATTAGACATTGTATGTTAGAGCATCTCTAGCAGATCCTGGATATCCTGGCCCGAAAAATGTGTATCCAGCTCCCCAGAAAACGGTTATGCGGTTTCGTGAGGGCCGCGGTTGAAAGTTGCAACCTCACTTGTAATCTCACGGAACCGCATCCGGCATGACTTTCCAGGATCTATTCAACCGCAGCTCTCACGGAGCTGCATAACTATTTTTGAATCTAGTTGAAATTGAATCAATTTAGAACATTTATACTTGATGAAACATAGAAAAATATAATTTATTAAAGTTTTACAATCATACATTACAATAATAATTCAAAACCGAATAATTAAACAGTAATGAATGGTCCAAAATGCAAAGAATTGTTCAAATCAAACATAAATTTGAATGAAAATAAACGAGGATTTAGCTTGGAGATTATTTTCCACCGTAGAATTGCCGGTGGTGTTCAATGAGATCTTGTTGAAGTGTAGTATGTGTACCCCATGTTTTCAATCTCCCTATAACTTTGGAGAAAAGCTTCAACCTGGTTGCGGTTCCTTGAGGTTTTACATGGCTGCCTATATTATCGAAGAAAAACTCCAAGTTTTTATCGATCTCATCTTCAATGATAATGTTGTGGAGAATAACATATGCATTCATGATCTTACAGATCAATTTCTTAACCCAAAACTTTACAGGACCTCGAATAATAGCAAACTAGACTTGCAACACACTGAAAGGTCTTTCAATATCCTTTAAGTATGCCTCTTGAGATTTTACAAAAACTTGTCCCTTTTTTAGTTTTGGGTCTGAGATGGTCTTCACAAACGTTGACCAAGAAGGATAAATGTCATCGGGAAACCCCATTTTGTAGGCATTGCCCATTGACCGTGCAGTTGCAAGTTCAGAGCCTCTCCATTAGCAAGCCTAGAAAAAAGTTGAGATCTTTGCAACACATTAATGTCATTGAGGGAGTCGGGCAAACCAAAGAAACAATACCAATTCGATAGATCATGGGATGCCACTACTTCAAGCACAATGGTGCTTGGATCACAACGACGACCGGTGTACACCCTGCGCCATGTCGCATGATAGTTCTTCCAAATCCAATGCATGCAATCCCGCTTCCTAGCATGCCCGGCCAACCTCTTGCTTCATTCATCACCATCAACTTCTTCATGTCCTCCTTATTGGGAGCTCAGAGGTATTCCTTACCGAAGACATGGATCACCGTGATGGCAAAACGCCACACACACTCTCAAACTGTATCTTCGCAAGCGTAATCGGCTGGTATGCCGTATGAAGTCACTCTCATTGCGGTCGATATCTTCTGATAAGAAGTAAATCCAATGAGGCCGACGGCATTTCACCAGCAAGTAAGAAAAGATAGTTTTGCTCGCAAGCTTCGACGAAGCGCACAAAAATCTCTTACCGCTGACGAGGTTTAATCTCGTCAATGCCCATTGTTATGGACTTGGGTTTTGGAGAAGATGGGGATGCTGGAGATCGTGGCACGGTTAACTGACAAGCAACCAAGGGACACGAGATTTACCCAGGTTCAGGCTCCCGGAGGGAAAACCCTACTCCTGCTTGTCTGCTCTTGATTACGGCGGAACCGAAAGTTACAGGGTGCGCAGATTCGATCTGGCGTGGATGCGTGTGCGAGAGTATGAGTCGAGAGATCTAGGACGTGCCCTCCTGGCCTTTATATAGACTTAGGCAGGTCCCGGGCATAGTCCCAGTCGGTTACAAGTTCTAGGGTTTTACCCTTTTGAATTTCCTATCTCCGTTAGTCTTGCACTCCAAGGATCCGAAGGCGTCATGGGCCTTGGCCACCCGAAAAACTTCATGGGCCAGTGTATACCTATTGTGGGCCTTCCTTGGGCTGGACCAGGTATGCTGAAGTCACGTACCCGTAGGGTATAACCATGTCAGTAGCCCCCGAGTGTTTAGTCGAATTGTAGATTCGGCTGAGGACTCTTCCATCCTTCGGGTGCAGTTATATATTAATAGTATATGTGTGTAGGGATCGTTGATGCGTGTGCCTGACTCACCTGACGTATCAGGGTCAGTTAACTGCCTTAGGACGAAACGACACGATCTTCTTCAGGTTCGGGTCCCTCAACCCGGACCTGGAACATATGCTGGCGTAATTCGACTTAGGCCGCGGAGGACTTACAAGAGTGGAATTCCAGTGGTTTTAATCGGTATACCCAACGCGTCCGTCGGGATTTTCATCGTACCTGCTGGTACGGATTCATACTAGCAGAGCGCAGTCATGTGCGTTGCCAGGCCATCAGATGATATCTGCAGGTCTTATCTTTGCATCGCAGACGCAGCATCCGAACATTTATCACCTCGGAGGTGCTTCGGGTGGCCAAGGAGATTGTCACTCACTTAGCGTTTTGTTAGGGCAGAGTTGCCAAAAAGTTTTTGCGTGCGGATCCGGAAGATCGCAGTCGAAGATTTCATAGGGTGCGCGACCAGCGCTCCCTATGGAAGTAGCCCCCAAGTGTCTGTTCGAGTCGTAGACTCGAAGGGAGACTTTAGTTCAAGCGTTGTTTCAGTCGTTAAGTCCGAAGGACTCGAAAATTTTCGGATGCTTAAATCCATCCTCCCTATGGGAGTATCCCCCGAGTCCGTAGTGGAGTCGTAGACTCGACGTAGGACTCAGAGAAGTAATTTTGTCCTCATTTGTCTGTCGGGTGCGCGGCCAGAACTCCTGATAGGAGTAGCCCCCGAGACGGCGCCAATTGACGAGGTTTAATCTCGTCAATGCCCATTGTTATGGACTTGGGTTTTGGAGAAGATGGGGATGCTGGAGATCGTGGCACGGTTAACAGACAAGCAACCAGGGGACACGAGATTTACCCAGGTTCAGGCCCCCGGAGGGAAAACCCTACTCATGCTTGTCTGCTCTTGATTACGGCGGAACCAAAAGTTACAGGGTGCGCAGATTCGATCTGGCGTGGATGCGTGTGCGAGAGTATGAGTCGAGAGATCTAGGACGTGCCCTCCTGGCCTTTATATAGACTTAGGCAGGTCCCGGACATAGTCCTAGTCGGTTACAAGTTCTAGGGTTACAAAGAGGGCATAGTCCCGCATCTAATAGTGTCTACAAAAGAGATGGGGTGGGAATGTGAAAACCTCCGTGAAGTAATCCCTCATGAGATCGAATTGCCGAGAGCTCGATTCTGAGGGATGCAAAGAGGGCCAAGCGTTGAGCCCCGATGCCTCTTCCTTTTGTCGCCCTCGAGTTCTTTTGTGACGGCCACGAGGATGAGTGTCTCCACATCATTGTTGAAAAGGAAATCCTCAAGATCTGAATAGTGAGACGATGCTGATTCCTTGAGGAGAATTTTTTCCTACGTGGACAACATCTACAAAGTGGGATTTGTTCAGACGAATTCGAGGGTCAATTCTTAAATAGAAAAAGGATTTGAAGAAATTTACCTTTTGACCGAGCAGGCAAACGACGACGAACGAGCTGATTGTTGCTCAACAACGGCCGAAGGGGCTCGCTCTGACCCTAGCTGCCTCTTCCATGGAGCTTCGTAGTAGATCCATGGCGGCATGGGCGACAATACAAAAACGGCTGAGCTCGAACAAATTGACCGGCCTCAACCTTCCCCAAGAGCGGGAATGATACTATGGTGGCCCGAGAAGCATTTTCATGTTGCGGAGAGTCTTCGAGGATGTTAAATCTATGAAGATGGCATGAGAGAAAAGACAGCGGCGAAGAAGGAAGAAAGAGGAGAGGGCTAAAGTTTTAGACGCGCCCAATAGAATTTCACATGGCGAAAACCGATGATACGGAGACGTCAAATATCCCGCGTCCCGAAAATTTACGCTGACTGGCCTATTTTGCACGATCTGTTCGAAGGAAACACATGTGGTTCGGCACCGCCTGCCGCCTGCCGCCTGGTGGTCTACCAGCAGTCTCACACCATGTGCTCTGCTTCTGGCTAAAAAAAAAAACTACCAGTACTCTGCTGCAGCGGGGGATTAGCTAGGGTTTAACGAATCGCGGCGGGCACCATGACGGCCACATCCGCGGCGATGGAGGTGGACGCGGAGGCCAGGCGCATCCTTGAGCGGGCCGCGGCGGCCTCCTTCCCACCGCTCCACGCCGTCCACCACCTCCTCTCCGTCGGGGTTCGTCTCCTCACCCATACTCTTCTTCTTCTCCAAATTACGGCACGAGCGCCGCCTTTTCGATTTGAAGGAAGAAGCCTCAACAGTTCCTTAGAGTAATGTTATGCTTATGGTGCAACATCCGGTGAACAGCTTAGTTACTATTTTTTCCTGAGATGAATCTTAGCTGCTTGAAGCAGAGTACAAGAAATTCCCAAATTCAGATCGATTCTGGCGGGACCCATTTGGTATGCTGGCACTGTTTGGTTGCTGTCGAATGAAATCTGCTACTTCCCTGCCGCCCGAGCAAATTTTTTGGAGCAGACTGCTGCCCGAGCTATGCTGCTGGATCACAGAAACAGGGTTGATTGTTTGAGCAGTTTTGACAAGATATATGTAGATGGGTGGGGACTGAAGTCCCAGAATTATGCCACCCCTTTGATTTGGTCTGCTCGTTTTAATTGTTTCTAAATGTAACGAGGAATATAAGAAACTTCAAAGAAATTCTGATTGTGTTCATTGATATAGTAGAGCAGAGAAAAATATTTGTTCATGCTTTATAGGTTGAATGGGTATGGAGTATTTCTGTCCAGTGGCTTGTCAGTTGGTGGCATTGTTCAGCGTGATCTGCCTGTTAATACATATATTCATAACTGGAGGAAAAAATCATGGACATTATATCTTGTTGCAGGTTTGCGTGCGATGCATATTTCGCATGTTTGGAGCCTTTAGCCAAGCCTGCTCATGCACCTCGCTTACGGTGTCAGTCTTGCATTCATTTCTTGAAGAGCGTGATGATTCCGTGAAGAGTGAGTCTTGCTCATGTTTGTCAACGGATGAAGCATGCTGCTCTGTTTGCTTTGGAATATTGCTACCCACCTGCCATCAGGATGATGGTGTAGCATCGGTCGATGACACTTCTCGTATCGACATCATCACTTCAATGGTATCTCAAGCAGTCCAAGGAGAGAGTTATCAAATCGATCAGTTTTCTTTAGAAATTTCACTGCCTGCAGTCGTAGCAGCTAATGACCGTTCCATCAGGTAACCATCACAATTGTAAGACAATGTATTACCTTCTCTTATATGTACAGGGATTTCTTTTTTATGTTTCATTCTAACCTTCATGTTCTTATAATAAATATGTGATGATTCTGAACTGCTGTTTCCATAATGTGGTTGCCTTTTTTTTCTTCCTCTTAACAGGTTATATATGAAACAAAAATATGGCAAAGAAAATTGGTTTAAGGGAGAAATATTTTCTCAACAAACCATGTCAGTGAAGGAGGCCCTGAGACTATTGATAGTACCATCACTTGAGAAACAACTAGTAAGTGCTTCTGTGATATTTTTTTGCTTCGAGCAATGATGAAACCACTCCTACAATTAGCAATGGCTTGACTAAATAAATACATGCAGGATGTTAAGCATGGTAATAATTCATTTCGAATCCGCTTAACATATACTCATGATGATGCTTCGTTGAAGCTCAATAGTTTGTTGCCAAATGACCGTAATCGTAAAAGAAAAACAGGTAAGTATTTATTGCAAAAATACAGTAAATTTCTTATGCGTTGTCATTTCTAACAATGAAATTTAATCATCCTCTTGAATTCATGAGAATTTTCATTCATATGATGTTTTGCCTGATGTCATAACAGAGTCAAGAGAAGGAAATGATACTAGAAGAAATTCAACATATGATGATAAACAGATATTAAGTGAAACAGATTCATTCATCCACAGGACCCTTGAGGGTATTCAAGATCAAGAGTTCTGCAGTTTATTTCAGTTGCCTCCTGAAAAGGTGCAGTTCTATTATAATATTGCTTTATCCAAGAAACTGGCCATATATTGTACTCCCTCCGATCCATAATAAGTGAAGCTCATTTTGTACTAAGCTAGTACAAACTTTGTACTAAATGAGCGACAATTATTATGGATTGGAGGGAGTGCTGATTTTCATAACAATTTACTTGAATCCCCTTCAGGTGTTCAAACCTTGCCATCTTGTGATATCCTGCCTAAGGTCACCCATATATATTGGCGGAAGATACTTGAAGGTATCTTCAAGTAATCCTTTGTTTTAACCTGTGTAATTCTTACCAGAATGTCAATTATTGTTGAACACACCTTTTTGTTGTCTGTAAAGACTAATTCCGTAATCGCAAACTTATAAAATGCCATTTGAATCAACAATTTTCTATAAGAGTTACTTCATAAAAAGTTATATAGTGTCACTGACCAACCTTATAAAAGGTGGCACAACAGATCCAACCCTTAGTTTTATGTGCAATGCAAAATTTTGTCGTCGTGTCAAAGTCATTTATCTTCTTGTAAAGAGGGAATAGTTCACTTTGCACCATAATATCAATTGTTTGCTCTTCAGTTGAACTTGATATTATTCAAAATAGATTCTGAATCCCTTGTGATACTATTCCCCATTGTCAGCTTTCAAGAAATGTCAGTCAGTCATGTTGGATAATTGACGATGAAAGAATGGGGGAAGCATCAGTTGAGGTAAAACACACTGCCTTTTAGTCAAGTCCCAACCCAACAAATAGAAGTATCTGAACAACATTAACCCTTTTGTAGGAGATAATTGGGGAGAATGTCCGTGCCATCTGCAGAGGTGATGGCTGCAAGTTCCATGCTGCTGGAAGAGAAGATATCGATGTAATGTTTTTTGTAGATTGAAACTGTGTCTGTCAATATGTGTTATTCTGAATGCCCCACATTCGCAGGTACGGATGCTCGGATCTGGTCGTCCATTTCTAATTGAAATCTTGAATGTGTGATCTATCCCATCTGCGGTTGAAGTTCAACAAATTGCTGAGAAGATAAATAGCTCCGAAAAGAAATACGTAAGGAGTCGAATTGATGTTGGATTGACATTGCACATCATAGTTGCACACACATTGCATATGAGGTGCTCATGACTCAGCATTTTGTAGGTCAGAGTTCGAAATCTCAAGTTGGTAGACAATGAAATATGGGCCATGATGCGTGAAGGAGAAGCGGAGAAGCAGGTGCTCCATTCAAGCGGTGACAGTATCATTTTGCTGAAATGATATTGTCAGTTGACCTATCTCTTAACATTTGTTGTCACATTACATTATTGCCTGAAGCCAACACATTGCATTGTCTTGCAAAATTATGTTATTGTTTCCTGATTAACAAGGCTTACTCTTAATTTATGTCTGCAGAAGCAGTACGCTGCCCTCATATGGACTTCTAGTCCTCTGACAGATGATGACCTGCAGAAGATTTCTGCTGTTAAGGATATGGTACAGACTATTTGCTACTAGCAAATCAATAAAGCAATGTTTTGATTCTATTCTTTAAGTTCGTTTTTAGCATGTGACCGTGTGTTGCAGTAAGCTTTTGGTTTCTTTGATCTAACCAGGTAGGACTGTGGCAATTAGTACTAGTGGGGAATAGGCCTGTTGAACGCTGAGATGAACTTTGCCTAGATTTGATTATGTTCTTTCTTTGTTAACGCATCAATGCATTTGTTTAGGCAACTTGTTTGTCATGAATATGATGTGAAATATTGACTGGGACTTGGGACTGTATCTAAGTTTATTCAGCTATTTATTTTTTCATATCCTGCTACTCGCATACTAAGCCAACACTCCCAGCGAAGTACTCATGATGTCATCTTTTCTTGCCTGCCTTGTAGGAAATTATACAAAATACCCCAATAAGGGTTCTTCATCGAAGAAGCCCATTAGAGCGGAAACGGATTATACATTGGTGAGAGTTCAGACTGGCTCCAGGCTTCCAGCTTTATATAATCCATTTCATCATTCATTTATTTATTTGTGAAAATCCCCTTTTTTATTCGTTCATCTGAGGAACCGCAATTTATCTGTCAATCAGGATGAAGATTGAGAAAGTTGAGGGCAGCTCAAACTATTGCTTGTTGCATCTATGCACTCAGGTACCATCTTAACCATTTTGTTAGGGTTATTTGGTTTCTATGTTTTCGTTAGGTCCTATCTGTCTCTATACATTCTGATTGTGTACGTCCTAACTGGTGAGAAAATGCAGCATTTGTTGGATGCTTGTGTAAATATCGTTGTAGAAGATATCATCAAATGTAAATTTGTGTTCGACATTTTCCTTTTTGTTGTTTGATCAACTGCAGTTTGTTTACAGGCTGGAACATACATTAAAGAGTTTGTACACGGTGATCTCGGCCGCACGAATCCGAGGTACCCATCTTTCCTGTCTATATTCAGGTTCCTTGCTATTTATCAAGTATGTGTGGCATGTTATTGTGCTTAAAGAAACATGTAATGCATGTTAAACCTGTCAACCGTGAACGCCTCCTCATGCTCTATTCATCTGTTTGATAAATAATAATTGAATTTCTTTTAATTACTGATCAGCTTCTGTGCGCATGTCTTGCGCTCTTGCTATTGCAGTATTGGTGCCATGTTAGGTTGCAGAGCCGAGATACTGCAACTCGATGTCACTGATGTTAAGATGGACTTACTGCAGTAATGTGCTGCTGCCACAAGGTATCGTTCCTTGCCAGTTTGGCAGAGGAGGCGTACTGATAAGCCAAGAGTCCTGTGGAAGATGTATGCCGGTAGCAAATACGCTAAAGAATGACAGGCTGTTTCTTTTCATCGAGTGTGTATCAATTGGAAAATGTACACCAACCAAGCAGGCGACCAGAAACATTTTTGAGAGAATTGGAGAATTTGACCCCACTTGGCTCCAATGTTTTCTTTTTCCCAGCATCAGTTTTGTGAGAATTGAGGAATTGGCCCCTTCAGCTCCAATGTTTATCTCCTCTGTCACTTTGTGTTGTACTAAACAATCATACTCCCCACAAGAGAGTGATAGATAATATATGGTAGATTTTAATCTTGCGTAAAATCTGTTTAATGGCAACAGTGATGATAGCCGTTTTCCAGTGTATTTTGTTTTTCCATTTCTTCTAGTTTCATCAGATATGTTTCCACTTTTTTAAGTATTTTTTTTTTCAACTGCCCCATGTGTAGCGGTTATCCAACTGCGGCACCAACATAACATCTTTCTATTCTAAAAGTGATTGGTCTAATAGCCTTTCTAAAAGGAAAAGGTCCAGCCTTCCTCGCTCTGAAGCACAAGACTAGTATCCTACGATGAAGTGCCTTTCTTGCTTTGTGTGTTTCTTTGGAATAACTTCTCCTAGGCAATGTGCTTTCTCCTCTCAGCTTAGATTCATCTATCTTGCAATCTCCAGCTACGTCTTCTCCAGGGAGGGAAGCATGGGTGCCCTCTTCTATAAATTGTTGTTCATCAGCACAGACACTCACACAACAAACTCTCAGTCGCCTTTCCCAGAAGAGTTCGTGGACCTTCTCCACCAACCTTAACAAGCCTGGTAGTCTCTCACCACCATGGCCACCAAACTCAGTTTCAAGAGAATGGATAGTGTTGCCGAGAGCATGCCCGATGCGCTGCGACAAAGCCGGTACCAGATGAAGCGATGCTTTCAAAGGTACTAAAAACCAAACTTGGGTGTTGTGATCGATACATCGAAATTGTTTGCGATGTATTACGTGCGTGTAAAAGCTTATTCTTTACGTAGTTCATTGCTTGAAGGATATTGCTTCTGTGGAAGCTTTGCCATAATGAAATCTGAGACACAAAATATTTCAGGTATGTATCGAAAGGCAGGAGGCTCTTGAAGAACCAGCAGCTCATGGAGGAGCTGGAAAAGTCCCTAGATGACAAAGCCGAGAAGGAGAAGCTTGCTGAAGGGTTTCTCGGTTACATTATTTGTTCGACCCAGGTTATTTCACCTTAAATTACGCAATTCCCCTCTGATCTAGAATAACGTTTGATGGAAGGAGCTTGTTATAAATATGTATCCTTATGTTTGCAGGAAGCAGTAGTGCTACCACCATTCGTCGCATTCGCAGTTAGGATGAATCCTGGCATCTGGGAATATGTCAAAGTTCATGCCGATGATCTGTCGGTCGAAGGAATTACACCATCGGAGTATCTCAAATTCAAAGAGACATTATATGATGATAAATGGTATACATTAAGCTTCACATGGATGAGATATGCAATTTGATGATATGTGAGTGTAAGTGTGAAACTGAAAAAGAATATGTTTGTTCATGTGATTTTCAGGGCCAAGGATGACAACTCACTGGAGGTTGATTTCGGTGCTCTTGACCTCTCAACACCTCGTCTAACACTTCCCTCATCCATAGGGAATGGGATGCAGTTCGTCTCTAAATTCATGTCTTCTAAGTTGAGTGACAAGCCTGAAAGCATGAAGCCGTTGCTAGACTATTTACTTGCCCTGAACTACCGTGGTGAGGTAAGGAGATCGAACATTTGTATCAGGGATTATCAAAATATCAAAAGTAACAGGCTGGCTGGACTTATATTCCTTATGAACCTGCAGAAGCTCATGGTTAACGACACAATTGACACGGTGAACAAGCTTCAGACAGCACTGCTCCTTGCAGAAGTTTTTGTTAGTGGGCTGCCAAGATACACACAGTATTTGAAATTTGAACAAAGGTAATGTACCGCGAATTAAGTAGCTATAACATTCATGGTGCCAACAGTGTGTAACTATGCCTAAAGTTTCTTTACAATGCCTAAGGATTCTTTACAATTGTCTTGCAGATTTCAGGAGTGGGGATTGGAGAAAGGATGGGGTGACACTGCCGAAAGGTGCAAGGAGACGCTGAATTTCCTATCTGAAGTGCTCCAGGCACCAGATCCTATCAACATGGAGAAGTTCTTCAGCAGGGTTCCATCCATATTTAACATTGTTGTCTTCTCTATCCATGGTTACTTTGGCCAAGAGAAGGTTCTAGGCTTGCCAGACACCGGTGGTCAGGTATCAATATCATCAAACAGTAGGAAATGATACTCTAGTCAGGTTAGCATACTCTAAGGGCATGGTTTCTCTGTAACAGGTTGTCTACATCCTGGACCAAGTCAGGTCCATGGAAGAGGAGCTGCTGCAGAGAATCAAGCAGCAGGGTCTGCATATAACACCAAAGATTCTTGTGGTAAAGATTACTATAACATGATCCTGGCCATTCCTTCCTGCTATGTCACTTGCAGAACCGATAAACTAATGGCTACTGTTGTGATGCAGCTAACAAGACTGATACCAGATTCCAAAGGCACAAAATGTAATGTGGAACTTGAAGCAGTTGAAAATACAAAATATTCACACATACTCCGCGTGCCATTCAAGACCGAAGATGGGAAGGATTTGCGCCAGTGGGTTTCCCGGTTTGACATTTACCCTTACCTAGAGAGATATGCTCAGGTTTGCCAGCTACAAATCGTTGATTATCAGTACAATTGTGTTTGATCTTGTGTCGAGTAAAATTTCACCCGGACATAATTTCAGGATTCCTCTGCCAAAATTCTTGACATCCTAGAGGGCAAACCTGACCTGATCATTGGCAACTACACCGATGGCAACTTGGTGGCGTCCCTCATGGCGAGCAAATTAGGAGTCACACAGGTCAATAAATGTCTAATCAAATAGGATTCCTCAAGATTTATTTTGCATTGATCACAGTTGATATGCAATCTCTCAATGATCTTTCTGACAGGGAACAATTGCACATGCTCTCGAGAAGACGAAGTATGAGGACTCAGATGTCAAGTGGAGAGAGCTGGACCAGAAGTACCACTTCTCCTGCCAATTCACTGCTGATATGATTGCCATGAACACTACTGACTTCATCATAACTAGCACATACCAAGAAATTGCTGGGAGGTCTGTATACTGAACCATATTGTAACTTCAGTGCTTTAACAATGCTTGAATAATTACTCCTAGAAATGTTTAACATGAGTATCTGATGCAGCAAAGAGAAGCCTGGCCAATATGAACACCACTATGCATTCACAATGCCCGGGCTTTGCCGCTTCGCCACGGGCATCAATGTCTTCGATCCAAAGTTCAACATTGCTGCACCTGGCGCCGATCAGTCCGTCTACTTCCCCTACACACAGAAGCAGAAGCGGCTGACAGGTTTACACCCACAGATTGAGGAGTTACTGTACAGTAAGGAGGACACAGATGAACACATGTAAGTCCCTCGGAAACACACATACTTTTATTTGATCAGACGAAGTTACTAACTGTTGTGATGCTACCAAATCAGAGGGTATCTGGCAGACAAAAATAAGCCAATCATCTTCTCGATGGCAAGGCTGGACAAGGTAAAGAACATCACTGGACTAGTCGAGTGGTATGGCCAGAACAAGAAGGTCAGGGACCTCGTGAACCTCGTCGTCGTAGCAGGCCTCCTGAATGCTGCACAGTCCAAGGACCGAGAAGAGATAGAAGAGATCAACAAGATGCACAATTTGATCGACAAGTACCAACTGAAAGGACAGATCCGCTGGATCAAGGCACAGACTGACCGTGTCCGTAATGGCGAGTTGTACCGTTACATTGCAGATACAAAAGGTGCATTTGTGCAGGTAGGCAATAACCTGCAAAACTAGCTTTTTGGTCATGAACAATATATGCCTCCATCCTCTGAAGTGTATGCTTGGGGCAGTGCATAAAGCCTCAACTCCAGCCTTTTCTTTCTTGAAACAAAACTTAACTGTAGGCTCACATTGCATATCTCTGGTTTTCAGCCTGCTCTCTACGAAGCATTTGGGTTAACAGTCATCGAGGCGATGAACTGCGGGCTGCCAACCTTCGCAACAAATCAAGGAGGGCCAGCAGAGATCATCGTCGATGGGGTCTCTGGTTACCACATAAACCCAATGAACGGCATGGAGGCAAGCACCAAGATTGCAAACTTCTTCCAGACGTGCAAGGAAGACCCAAGCTACTGGAACAAGGTGTCAACCGCCGGACTTCGGCGCATCTACGAATGGTAGGCACCAACTCATATCCTGTCTCACCAATCTTTTTACCTATCATCTGATAAGAAAAAATTAACAATGTCCTATACATGATGGCAGCTACACATGGAAGATTTATGCAACTAAAGTGCTGAACATGGGATCAATGTATGGTTTCTGGAGGACTCTGAACAAGGAAGAGAGAGTGGCCAAACAACGCTACCTGCAGATGTTCTACAATCTTCAGTTCAGGAATCTGGTGAGTTTTCGCTCTGATATAGCTGATGCAGCACCCAATACACAATGCAAACAAGATTGATAACAAAAGGGGGTCTAACAATTGATCATATCATATCTTTCAGGCGAAGGCCGTCCCCAGAGTAGGCGAGCAGCCTCCAAGACCCGTAGCCTCAACGTCAACAGGCGTGGTGGCACGCCGTAACGAGATTGTAGCAAGGCCGAAAGAAAGGCAAGTGTGCCTACCCTTACGCAATTTACTGAAGAGAGACCGTGGAAGCAACTGACTGACACCCGTTTGTTGTTTGGGATTTGGGTGCTGCAGAAAGCCGCAGAGCAGGGTCCAAAGGTTAGTCAGTGTTCAGTTCTCCCAGCAGTGAAATTACCTGCAAAACAGCACACTGATGAGTGCTTGTCTGCTAGATTAGATCAAGCTTGCATACTGATCTTTGAGTGCTTTCTTGTGTGATCAGGATGATGACCAGCCTCCTCGGGCCGAAGCCGCCAACATATGAACAGAACAGCTACAGATGAACTGTGACTGTTTGTGAAGCAAAAATATTTGCTGCTCGATTCATCTCATTGATGCTACAGTGTGAAGTGATTGGTGTGGGATTTGTATACAGGTGTGATTTTTATTGTACTAGTGCAAGTGGGGCTTGATTGTGCTGTTGTGGTGTCCATGCTAACCGAAGGAGCTCGTGATCAGTCTCCATATTGCATTTGATAGAAGACAGCAAACTGCTGGTTCATCGTGGCTTGCAAAGCATGGGTGTGTTCATAAGCGGACCATGTACTGGATAGACACACAATGTGCATGTAATCTCTATTCATGGTTATGAAATTATATTCCATTGAAATGAAAAGGTTGAGATTCTCGAGTGGCAGAGTCTCTGTCTTTCGCCAGTGACCAGGGTCCAAGGGCGTACCAGATCGATCTGGATATTCGCCTAACAAGATCGGTGTTGGAGAGACCTGGCCACCACCTGAGAGTCCTTATGTTGTTATCTTGATTCATCACCATTACTACCTTTGTCTACAATCACGGTGATCAGATGAAAAATCACAAGGATTACAAAGACATTGGACAGAGAAAATTGCATAATTATCTCATAGATTTAGCCATAGTTCCAATTTGCCAACTGTTCAACACTCAAGTACTAACATGCCCCAAACATATCTAAATACAGCAGGAAATTGGACAAAATCTCTAATCAAAAGTAACCCTCACGATATACACTGCAACAATTTGTTGATTATTAGCCGAGAAGCTCTGAGTGTTTGGTTCAAGCTCAGCCACACATTCCAGTCCATGGACAAATATATCCAGGCAGCTACAGTTCAGTTCTCTTGGATGCCTGCATGTTAAGGCATGTTATCGTCCAAAAAAAATAGTGACAGACAGCAGTAAGATGTTCCCATTTAAGCCATACAAACTCACCTTACAAATCATATCGTTCAGTACGAAACTAGGAGTGCATCCTCACTCAGCAGCCTACACAAGATAATAGGTCAGAACTCAGTAGAGACAACAAACCACTACAGTATCAATCATACACCACTACTGCTGTCCAAGTTAAATTACAGGACGTGTCCATAATTATCACTTGTGGGATTCATTGTACTCCCTACGATCTATAATAAGTGTCGCTGATTTAGTACAAAGTTATACTAAATCAGCGACACTTAATATGGATCGGAGGGAGTACTAATGGTAACTATTTTCATCAAGATGCCATTGCCTATCGTCAAGGTTTGCGCCCCCCCCCCCCCCCCCCCCAACACACACACACACACACACCCAATCTCTTTCTTATACAGTGATAGATCAGCATAAGTTTTTTGTGTACTACAGTTATGCAACATAAGAAAAAAAAAACAGTAGCATATAACATTATGAGCAAACCTTGTTCAAAGGGTTGTCTGGGGATTTCTTCCATAGCTTCCATATCATGTCTTTGTACTGTTTCAGTGTTAGGCCTGGCTTTTCTTCCTTGAGCCTAGGAAGTTCTGCCTCTTCAAATGCCTGTCATAAATATAATTCAAAATGTATTTAGGAAACAGATGTCCAGTGACCATGAAAATTCCAAACATAGCATATTATATAAACTAAATGACTCACGACGAGTACACTAAATTGCATTCAATGTACGATTTTGCAAAGTAACATGGAGGCACATAGTGCAGAACACTCAATGACATGACAAAAAAGATATCTATGAATCAGAAGTCAGTGTTGAACTTGGAACTAAAGTGACCGCAAACTTATAAGACTAAATGTATTGCTACACACAAATATTATCCTTCTTCCATATGTAATCCACGACTGGCAGTGAAAGGTAGAGTGGCTAACCATCCTCTCGGACCATCTACTAAACATTGCGCTGGTAAGCTATTACCTCACTGACTAGCTAATCAGATGTGAGACCCTCTTCAGACTTCTTGATCCTCACCCTATACGTTATTACTTATTAACATACAACAAACGAACCAATAACTACCATATAGGATACTCTACTCATTATGTACAGGGAGAAACTGGCTCTATGATATCCAATGTCAACTTATTTAATTCTCTCTTCAGAAATAGTTCAAATTGGACTGCACATCTCCAGTTATGTTCATGGAACACCCAAACAATTGCAAACAAGCACCATATAGCACACCTGTGCAGCTAGTACCAGAAGAAGTTACTACTGTGCATTCTCACAATTCACCTCCAAACAATACTTATCACTGTCTGCAAACCCAATGTGCGCGAAACGATAAAATCGTACTATACTTTTGGTTGTTTCTAAACTCCTAGTAGCGCACAAATGTTTTTACTTTGTGACTATGGCATATATCATCAGATTTTGAAGTTACGCAGCAGTTCAGTGAACATCTATAAACTTTGGCCAGATAGTGTACTAAGAATATACCTTGAAGGATGCCTTGAGGCGACGCTCGGGATGCCTGTCGGCAGGCAAGGGCGCCTCTGAGTTGACAAGCGACATCCGCACGATGGCCTCGCCGACCGACGATGCCTCAACGATGGAGTCGTCCCTGTTGGTGTTGGGGACGACGACGACGCGCTCGTACTCCTCCTCCTCGTTGACGCGCGCGGCGCGCTTCTTGGCGGCTTCGGCGTCGCGCTCCAGGCGAAACCGCTCCTCCTCGCGTCGGCGCAGGAGCTCAGCCTCCGTGACCTTGGGGGCCGGGGCGGCGACGCGGTTGGCCTTGCGGGCGTCGGTCTTGGAGACGGCCTTGGCGACGGCGGCGGCCTCGGCCTCGGCGAGGCGGCGGTTCTCGGCCTTGCGAGCGGCGGCCTCGGCCTTCTTCTCGGCATCTTCCTCGCGGCGACGCGCCGCGCGGGACTTTGACCCCTCGGCATCGCGCCAGTACTCCTCCTCCTTGGCGCGCTCGGACTTCTGGCGCCGGTCGGACTCCTCGGCGGAGCGGCGCTCGCGGGCGGCCTCCGCCTTGGAGTTGACGCCCATCTTCTTCGGCATCGCGGCGGTGAAGAGGATTTCGCGTCGATCCGCGGTGCGGCGTGGGAATTGGGGGAGACTGTGTTCTGGATTGGGATTCCGGGGAGGTGCCTGGTCTAGGGCTCGCGTTTGGGTTATGTGCCAGAAGCTTGTTTTCTTTTTTTTCTGATGTCACGAGTGAGCTTAATATGTACGCGTGTTGCTTATCGGATTCTTTTGCTGTACGAAACGCGTTCTAGAGTCTTCTAGTTGCACAACTCGTATGGACGCAGATGGTCGAGGATCAAACACCTCAAGGCTGAGCAACGATTCTTATTGACATCCTATTAAAAAACGATCATGTTTTCTTAATTAAATCGACCTTATAGATACCTAAAAAAGGAAGAATAAAAAGAGGAATTACAATCGAGGTCCTAAACTTCAAGATTCTCACAGAATGACTTGTCGTTGTTGTGCCACCGTAGATGTCGATGGTCAATTGGTCATGGATAACATCGAGCAATTCACCCGCTGAAGTTCGGGCATAGACCTAATGCAAACCAAACCTCGTCAATTATCACGATAGTATACCACAGATTAAAGAAATCGACAACCACGTCAATCATATCATATCGGCCGAGGCACCCCAAATCTAGGAGACAACACCAACATCGCTACACTAAACCTATGACCTGTTTCGTAGAGACTAGGAAGAGGAGGCTTTGGATGTGACCAGTTTGCCCACCTCATGCCATTTACTTGGTGTCCTATGGTCGAGAAGAACAACCAACACACCAGTGTGCACCGCCGACTAGAAAACAATAACTAAAGCTAGCGTGTCGCTATCGACTCGCTAATGCAGGGGCTAAAAAGGGTCTAGCACAGAGCGTCACCATGGCAAGAGAAAAACAGGAGGGCACTGCCTCAGTATGAGGAGTGGGGGAGGATGATGTTAGAAGTGTCAGAGGTATCTAGGGCTTGGAACCAGAGATGAGGAAATGAGATTGTAGTTGGCCTAATAAATGACAAATGCAATATTTTCACTTGATGATTTTATGTGGTGTACGACGAAGGTGCTAAATGAAGTTTGGAAATGCAAAAATATGATTCCTAGAGTCAAAGCCTTTGCTTGGAGACTTCTTAAACGATATATTCCTTGAGGAGACGGGGCCTCCAGGTATTCCAAACACATTAATTGACATTCTTTGATGTAGGTGTGGCCTCCTGGAAGATGGCATGCATCTTTTTTCACATGTTCTTTTGCTAGAGCTTGGTTTCATAAACCTTGGTTTATCCGCTCGGATATCTTTGTCCAGGACACCAATCCCTCTAGCCTAGATAATTTTAGACCTGCTAGCTCTAAATCGCCGTTGCATAGACATGCAAAACATTTCTACTTCTCTTTGGTGTCCATGGAAGTTCAGGAATGAAAAAAATTAAGCACCAACGAGAGCTGGCCTCAGCAAGTAGCCATTCGAACTCAGCGATTCTCAAGGATCTGAAGATGGTGAACGATGTCTCTTCTTCGACTCATCAACAAGTGCATGCCAACACTGCTAGTCCTCCTCAAGGAGCAATGGTTGCAACTGATTTTGTGTTTTTATGAACAAAACTATATAAAGATGCAGTTGGAATAAAAGAAGCTTATGTGATTCAACTACAACCGGTCTTGGTGTCTATAGCCTTGCAAGATCTAGGAGTGGACATGGATGTATACCTCATGACCAACATCTCTCAAATAACACCGCATCTCCAAGCTGAAGCACATGCCCTTCTCATGTCAGCTTAGTGTGCGTCACCATGCAACTACAAAATCATGTCTTCTTTACTGACAACAACAACTTGGCGCGAGCAGCAGTGGCACTAGGGGAAAAAGATCTTGTAATCCTATGGGAGATCATGTTATACAACTTTAGAATCTAACTTGACCTCTGAACTCAAGAATCTTCCATGTCAAGAGAGAGATTAATGGGGTTGCCAATTATTGTGCACATCAGGCAAAACGATCTGAGCCTACTAGATTTTGCAGGAACACATTGGCCATTGCAATACCTGCAGCGCGAAAGAGGAAACATCATTTCATGCTCTCTTTGAGTGCACGTGGACAAGGAAATTTTGGCAAGAGCTAAAGAAGGAAACACGGATTAGAGCACCAGAATCATTCCCTGACTCTTGGACCATGGATGTGGTAGTGGGAAAGGTAACAATGCTAGAAAATGCATGTGTCATTTTATGTGGTTGTTGGGCGGTTTGGACCGAGCGGAACAAGGTTTGGCATGGAGATCGAGGGAGACCATAATAGCCTCTCTTAAGTGGACTCTGGATACCTCTATGGACCTGGCTCGAACTGGTGGAAAAAAGGAGCCTAAACCTCCTCGAGTGAAGGCTCAATGGAGGAAACCTATCCAAGCCGTCATCAAGATTAATGTTGATGCAAGTTTCCGCGAGGAGGAGATGCACGGAGCAACAGGTCTGGTGGTTCGTGATCACATTGGCTTACTCAGAGCACAATCCCTATGATACAATCATGCTGCTCTTCCTATGGTAATGGAGGCGATTGCCAACCATGCGCGATTAAGTGGGCAATAGAAAGAAACTACAATCGGATTGAAATTGAGTCTGATGCTCAGGAGGCGGTCAAACTTATGAACAAACCTAAAATTGGCAGATCTGAAATTACTAGTATTAACCAGGAAGTTAAGGAGCTTAGTGTTTTCTTTACCAGTTATAGCATTGCTTATGTGGGAAGAAAGTGCTCATGAAGCAACTCATAGTTATGCTACTCCTGCTAGTGCGAGAGGAGGAGATGTTAATGGATTAATTATAAGCCACCATTCCTCGTGGACTTTCTTGAAAGCGATTGCAATGACTCTGAGTAATATATAAAGCTCCTTGATTCGTCGAAAAAAATCTTGCACAAAACAACTCATAACAACTTTTATTGTCTAGTTATTGTGGCGGTTAGTCGCATGCAACACCCGGGACTTGTATTTTTCTTTCTAATGCTTCTGAGCTGAATGAAACCGTTTGGGTGTTGTTGTAACTTTGTGATAATAATAATAATTGATAATTTTACAATAAGAGAATACAATGGTTTATATAGGAGAGGGGGGGAGGAGGTGCAGCGCACCGGCCTAAACCCTAACTTGATATGCAAGTAAATATAATCTAACATCCCCCCGCAGTCTCAACCGTGGGCTCGACAACGTTGAGACTGAAACGAATCTCTGTAAATGGTGTAGTAGCAAGTCCTTTGGTAAAAATATCTGCAAACTAGGCCGTAGAAGGAACATGAAAAACGCGCACTTCTCCCAAAGCGACCTTCTCTCGAACAAAATGGATGTCAATCTCGATATGCTTTATCCGCCGATGCTGAACTGGGTTTCCAGACATGTAAACAGCTGAAATGTTATCACAATATACCACTGTGGCCTGACCAATAGGTCGATGTAACTCAACAAGTAACTGACGCAACCAAACTGTTTCAGCAACTACATGAGCAACAGCACGGTACTCAGCTTCTGCGGACGAGCGAGAAACCGTAAGCTGACGCTTCGAAGACTAAGAAATTAAATTATTGCCAAGAAAAACACAGTATCCTGAAGTGGATCGACGAGTGTCTGGACAACCAGCCCAGTCTGCATCGGAATATGCTGTCAATGATGTGGGTGATGAGTGGTTGATATGCAAACTATGATCTAATGTACCTTTGAGATATCTAAGTATGCGTTTGACATGGTTAAAATGCGGGACTCTTGGATCATGCATGTAAAGACAAGCTTGCTGGACAGCATATGATATTTCTGGACGTGTAATGGTGAGATACTGAAGGGCTCCAGTTAAGCTACGGTATAGAGTTGGATCAGGAAAAATATCACCATCGGAGGAAAATTTAGAAGAAATATCGACAGGTGTACGGGATGGTTGACAATCTAACATTCCAGCCCTAGTTAGGAGATCAACAGAGTACTGACGTTGAGAGAGAAAAAGACCAGAAGAATCACGAGTGACAGCTATACCTAAGAAGTGATGAAGGGAACCTAGATCAGTCATAGAGAATTCAGTTTGTAGGAGAGAAATAATATGAGTGAGAAAAGATGTGGAGGAGGCAGTGAGAACTATATCATCAACATAAAGTAGGAGATATGCAATCTGGGTGTTAGAGTGGTAAACAAAAAGAGAGTAGTCAGAACGAGAGGGAATGAATCCTATAGTTTGAATAAAGGTAGAAAAACGTTGAAACCAGGCTCGGGGTGCTTGTTTGAGGCCATAGAGAGATTTGTGGAGAAGGCAAACGTGATCAGGAAAAGAAGAATCTTCGAAACCGGAAGGTTGTTGAGAATAGACGACTTCGTTTAAGGAACCATGGAGAAAAGCATTTTTTACATCGAGTTGATGAATGGGCCAGGAAGAGGAAACGGCAAGACTAAGAATGGTTCGAATGGTGCTAGGTTTAACTACTGGAGAGAAAGTTTCGTCGTAATCGACACCGTGTTGTTGAGAGAACCCGCGGCAAACCCAGCGCGCTTTATACCGAGAGAGAGTGCCATCAAAATGTAATTTTTGACGGAACACCCATTTTCCAGAAACAACATTTGCATTAGGAGGTCGGGGAACAAGTTGCCATGTGTTATTGGATTGGAGTGCTTGAAACTCATCGCGCATGGCAGCGGACCAGTTCGGATCAAGAAGAGCAGATTTGTATGTTTTGGGAAGAGGTGAGAGAGTTGGAGAAGCATGAAGATTGAGGCGTGTTTTAGGAAGTCGAAAACCAGACTTGGCACGTGTGCGCATGGAATGGTTGTTGTTAGGTGCGATAGTGGGAACGGCATGTGAAGGAGGAGCTGCTGCATCCGGCGCAGCGGAGGAGGAGGACGCAGCAGCATTAGGGGTAGAGGATTGGGTAGCTTGATTGTCGGGGGCAGTAGTTGTGGGGCGGCGAGCGGAAACCTGTGTTATGGGTGGTCGAGACACGGGTGTTGATGGGGCTGTCGAGGCAGCCGAGTCGGCCGGGGAAGGGTTAGGGACTACCGTGGCAGGAGAATCGGGAGGGGTATTGGTCGAGGTAGGATAGTGAGCAGCCGTGGCAGGGTTGCAGGGAAGGTTAGGAACGAAAAGGTGAGGGTTTATGGAATTATCTGGGCGAGGGGTGGATGTGGTGGGAGTAGATGTAGGGGTTCTAGTGGCGAAAGGAAAGGTGTTTTCATCAAAAGTGACATGCCTAGAGATGTGAATGTGACCGGTCACAAGGTCAAAACACCGGTAGCCTTTGTGTTCATCTGAATAACCTAGGAAGACACAAGGAATGGAACGTGGAGAGAGTTTGTTTGGGGAAGTTGCATAGACATTGGGAAAGCAAAGGCAACCAAAAACGCGAATCTTAGTGTAGTTTGGGTGAGAGAGAAAAAGGGAGTAGAAAGGTGTGGTGTTTGGGTTAGTGCTAGATGGTCGAATATTGAGGAGATAGGTTGCGGTTCTAAGAGCTTCAGCCCAAAACGTGGAGGGCATAGATGATTGAATGAGTAGTGTGCGAACTATGTCATTGATGGTGCGGAGTGATCGCTCAGCCTTGCCATTTTGTGGGGAAGTGTAAGGGCAAGAGAAACGAAGGAGAATGCCATGTTGGAGAAAGAAATGACGGTTTGCAAAGTTGTTAAATTCTTTTCCATTGTCACATTGGATAAATTTTATGGGTAAAAAGAAGTGTGTGTTGACATAGGTTTTAAAGTTGATAAAAAGTGAGTGGACATCAGATTTGTTGCGAAGTGGAAAAGTCCAAACGAAGTGTGTAAAATCATCTAAAATAACTAAATAGTATTTGAAACCGGAGAGACTCACAGTTGGAGAGGTCCATAGATCACAGTGCAAAAGTTCAAAGGGATAAGTACTATGAGAAGTAGAATGCGCAAATGGTAAACGAACATGTTTTCCTTGTTGACAAAACTCACAAACGGAGGAATTATGAACCTCTTTATGACAAGGGATCGAAAAATCACTAAGTAGAGAGGATAAAGTGGCTTTATTCGGATGGCCTAAGCGTTTATGCCATAGATCTACGGAGGCGAGCAGGGATGATGGAGACGAGGCCGGAGGAGCGCCATGAACAGAGTAGAGGTCGCCAGAGCTATCGAAGCGAGCGATCTCCGCCTTGGTCATGAAATCCTTCACAGACAAGCCAAAAGGGTCAAATTCGACGGAAACAGAGTTGTCTTTGGTGAAACGACGAACAGAGATTAAATTTTTAATGAGGGCTGGTGCAACTAAGACATCTTTAAGTAGGAGTGGTTTGGAAGTGGAAGATGCAAGGTTTGTATGACCGACACATGAAATTGGTATGGAGGAACCATCGCCTAATGTAATGGATGAAAACTGAGATGGTATGCAAGTTGACAGCATAGTATTCGATGAAGACATGTGACTAGAAGCACCAGAATCGAAAATCCAATCAGTACCTGAGTTACCTTGAGCAGCAAAATTATTCATGGCCTGTAGAAACGCAGCTTGGTCCCAGCTTGGAGTAGAGGGAGTTGGTGCAGTTGACGGAGCAGGTACTGGCGCAGGTGGTGGCGGTGCAGCAGGAGTCGAGTACATGGTGTATGGCGAGTAGTAGCCTCCAGGATTATAAGTGACCGGTGCCGAAGGGCCATAAGGACCCATAGCAAAGGGCATCGGCGAGGCATAGGGAGCCGGAGATGGTGCAGCATACATGGGCGGTGAAGGAGCGGCGTAATGAGCTTGTGCAGGGACCCTTGGTGCAAGGAGGCCAGGTGAGCCTGTATGAGGATGCACGCCGGGCTGCCACGAACCAGTGTAGGCAGGTGGTGTGCCAACAGGAGAGGGCGCGGTCCAGGGCATTGGCCAAGCCTGAACCATGCCAGTCCAAAGGTCCTGAGGAGATCGCCAAGTTGGTGCTGCAGGTGGAGCCGATGGTGGTGCCGGGGCAGGTGGAGGAGTCGGTGCTGTTGGAGGAGGCCGTGGTGCAGGCGGCCGATAGATAGGCCGGGTGCCCCTATAGTTTGGGCTAGGGCGCCAACCTGGCGGTGGAACAGGCGCAAGCGGCGCCGGAGGCGGTGGCGGTGCAGGAGGCCGTGGAGCAGCAGCATAGGCCTGAGGGCGAGACTCTTGAGTGGTCATGGCGCGGTCCGCCCAGGAGAGCATGGAGCGGACTTCTGCAAAGGAAGGAGACGGCCGCATCATGGGGATGAAGGACTGCTGCTTGTCAAAGCGCGGATTGAGGCCGACGAGGAGGATCCTGATGAGCTGTTTGTCCTCAACGGGATCACCGAGTTCACGGAGTTCATCGGCGATGGTCTGGAGGCGCTGGCAGTATACCCCTACGGGCAAGTCGCCCTGGGCGGTGTTCCGAAGCTCCGTGTTGAGCGTGTTGACACGGGCGTCGGCGTTGTCCTGAAAAAGCTGACGGAGGGCTGCCCAAAGGGCGGCGGCGCTGGTGGCAGCCCTGAAAACGAGATTGAAAATCTCGGTGCTCACCCGCTGGTAGATCCACTGTATCACAGCGAGATCATCCTTGACCCAGCGGGGATCCGAGGGAGACGGCGTGATGTTGGGGTCGACGTGCGCCATGAGGTCGCAGCGGCCCAAGTGCACCTCAAAAAGATGCCTCCAATGGTAGTAGTTGTGTTTGGGGAGATCTAAAGTGATGGGAATCAATGGAGTAACATCGGAGATTGTATCGGCGAAGTTGATGGTGGTGGTGATAGGAGGTGGGGCGGATGAGGTGGATGGTTTGGCAGCCGCGACGGCGGCCATGGTGGCGCGCCACTCGAAGAACCCCGGAGGGGGCGGCGGCGGCGGGGTGGGAGGCGTGGGAGCCATGCCCTAGAATCTAACCTTAATCTGATACCATGTAACTTTGTGATAATAATAATAATTGATGATTTTACAATAAGAGAATACAATGGTTTATATAGGAGAGGGGGGAGGAGGTGCAGCGCACCGGTCTAAACCCTAACTTGATATGCAAGTAAATATAATCTAACAGTTGTGTTGTGTTGCATGGTGCATCCTTCACCGTTCAAAAAAAGAAAAATGACACCTTCATGCCACACGCCCACTGTTCCTTGAAATTCCTCACGGTATTATAATGTACTAGTAGAAAAAACGTGGAAAATATTATTGCTCACAGATAATATAGGTACCCTAGAAACAACCAGGGATCATATTTCCTCATTTTTGTTATGTTCAGCTGCGCGCATCATCATAGCATAGTATGGCAATCCCGACAGATGCCGGTTAGGATTAATACAGTGAACACCCAATGTCCCAAAGCCTTGTGTGGCAATGCATAAGGTCTGTTCAGTAGTAGCAGCACGACTAGCTGCAGTCAGTTGTCTGTATAGCCAGCCACAGTCACATTCGTCAGGTACGTAACTCAATCGATCCAGGAGATCCCCATCACCTTCGCCGCGAACGCGTAACGATCCGCAGCCTCGTCGATCTGCCACACATCCACACACAACGAACGCGTCAGCAAAGCGATTCGGTCACGACAACAAAAAAAAATCAAGGCGACAGCACAGTCGGGGTGAAGAAGAATACGATTTTCTGCGTGGAGCGGCCGCAGCCGTGGCCGCTCTTGCGGTCGATCCGGGCGACGATCGGGTTCGTCTGCGGGCTGTCCTCAGCGCTCGCGCACAGCACGTGCTGCATCGTCTGACGGATACGACAACGGGAAAAAAATCGTCAGTTCTTGTCGATACAGAAAAACGATCGAGGGAGGCAGAGAGTGTGTACCGCGAGGAATTTCAGCGTGTGCGACGGCACGACGCGGTCGTCGTGGTCCGCCGTCAGCAGCATGGTGGCGGGGTACTGGCGGGGGCGGAGGTCGCCGGCGGCGCCGCACTTCTCCTCCCACGGCCGCCTCACGTTGTGCAGAGGGGAGTACCTGCATTGAATTGGTGGTGGTCATAGTAAGCAACTATCCGAGAAATGCAGAAATAACAGAAGCCAACAGCGACTGTATTTCGTTCGTCAGGTACAGTTTCATACGTACTTGATAAGCCACTGAAACTCCTCCTGGTTCTCCGAGCAGCCGAAATCGCAGGTCCATGCACGACCTATGGTGAACTTGTGGAACCGGAGCATGTCCATGACACCGACGTGAGCAAGAGCGCACCCGAAAAGATCAGGCCGCTGCAACCACAAACAAAATCTCCCCTCATTTTTCTTTCTCTGAAGCACCCAACAAAACTGCTGCATCAACGTGGCACGTGGGACAAACCAAGATAGATAAACTAACCTGGTTGATGCATGCGGCCACCAGGAGCCCCCCGTTGCTGCCGCCCTCGACGCACAGCCGGCTCGGGCTCGTGTACCCGGCGGACACGAGGAACTCCCCCGCGGCGATGAAGTCGTCGAAGCAGTTCTGCTTGTTGGCGAGCGAGCCGGCCTTGTGCCAGCCTTCTCCGTACTCCCCGCCGCCCCTGATGTTGGCGACGCACGTCACGAAGCCGAGATTCCGCATGAGCACGACGCGCGCGGCGCTGAACTGCGGCGTCACGCTCATGCCGAACCCGCCGTAGCCGAACAGCAGCGCCGGGTGCGACCCGTCGAGGCACATGTTCTTCCTCGACACGACGAACATCGGGATCTTGGTCCCGTCCTTGCTCGGGTAGAACACCTGAAACGAACGAACGTGGTTAACTGAATCGCAAACACCTTACACATAGTTCAGGAGGTCTTTGTTTTCTTTCATCTTTCATCAGATAATAAAGGGAAATTTACCTGTTTTGCTTCGAACTCGGTGCGATCAAAGCCAGGGACCGAGATCTCCCTGTAAATTTCCATCACAGGAGCCCCAGCGCTGAGATCACACCGGTAGACGATTCCGGGAGTAAGGAAGCTGGCGAACTCGAGGAACACCTCGGAATCCGCGCGTCGGCCGGAGATCCCGTTGACGCTGCCGATGTCGATGGGTATGTCGTGGAGCAGCTCCCCGGTGACCAGGCTCCTCAGCTGCAGCACGTACCTGACGTCCGACAGGTAGTTCACCAGGAGCTTGTCCCCGTGGACGGCGCACGCCGATTCCAGGACGGCCCTGTCGTCTTCAGGCAGAACGTCGGCCCACGATTTGTGTGGATCCGTGACGTCGACCCGCGACAGTTTGTACCTCGGAGCGTCTCTGTTCGTGAGGATCGTGAACTGGGTGTCGTCGTTGGCGATGACCCCGTAGTAGGCCTCGAATTCGTCGACGAGCTTCACGAATGGGAGCAGTTCGTGGGTTCCGTTGAGGCCTGGTAGGCCGTGTGGGAGGGCTGAGAGGTCGCAGTAGTAGAGCTTGTTCACCGGCTCTGAAGTTTCTGAAACTGACAGCAGCACGTACTGCGGCGAAAGAGTATCAAGAGATTTCTGAATAATCTAGTGTCTGTTTCTGTCAGTGTTAAGTTGGGCGCGCAATGTATACCTTGCCGTCCTCTGTGACCTCAGGGGTGTAGATGTACTTGGGATGCTCGGGGTCGCTCCAGCACAGCACGTCGTCGGACTGCTCCGTTCCGAGGAGGTGGTAGTAGACCTCGTGGTTGAGATTGACGTCGGTCCTGATCCCGCACTCCGACGCGCCGCCCTCCCCGTCCCTGTTCACCAAAACCATCAACGCCGGCCACGGGAAGCGTGAGCCATTTTGGTGACACGAGAACGCTAGTACAGTACTAGTGTACAGTTTTCATGGCGCTTACTTTGGAGCCGGGAAGCGGGAGTAGAAGAAGCCTCTGCCGTCGCGCGTCCAGGCGATGCGCGAGAACTTGACCCAGGAGAGGGTGTCGGGGAGGCGGCGCCTGTCGCGGACGCGCATGACCCTGACGGTGACCCAGTCGCTGCCGCTGGCGCTGGTGCCGTAGGCCAGGTGCGCGGCGTCGTCGCTCACGCCGACCATGGACAGCGACACCGTGGCGTCGTCGCTGAGCGCGCTCGGGTCCAGCAGCACGGCGGGCTCGCCGCCCAGCCCGTGCTGCACGTACAGGACGCTGTGCGGGAGGAGGCCCGGGTTGTGGAAGTAGAAGTAGCTGCCGGCGCGCTTGAACGGGGCGCGGTGGCGTGGGTGGTCCAGGAGCGCCGTCAGCTGCCCGCGCAGGCGCCCGCGGTGGTCGCAGGTGGAGAGCACGGCGTCGGCCACGCCCGCCTGCGCGCGCACGAACTCCTTCGTCTCCTCCGACTCGAGGTCCTCCATCCTGAACGTACGCAGCAGCAAAACGTACGTTAGGGCATCACCTATTTATATAGAAGAACTTGTCCATAAGCTGGGACCCACATATCACACCACAAGCTTATGGATAGCCTCACAATGTATCTAGTTGAACTTGTCTATAAGCTGGTCCCACATGTCAATTAAAGTTCTATACATGCAAGAGAGAGGGGAGAAGCTAAAATAATATTTTATTGCTTATGGACAACCCACAAACTTGTAGGTCACCTTTAAGATTTTGAGCTTATGGATAGCTTATTGATAGCCTCTACTATGTATGTGGAACTCCTTGTAGTCTACTTTTTGCTTATGGATAGCCTTATTGCCAACATAGTGGATGCCCTTAGTCAAGGTGCGAACTAAACAACGTGTCAGCACTACGAAGATGCAAATGATTTTGGACTTATTTAATAAACTGTGTATAAAACTGTGAAAACTGCGATAAAAAGTGTTCTGCAGTCTACTGAAGACTATCCAGAGGAGCACGCGGTGTACAGTGCAGGCCACAGATACAGGGAGCCGCATGCGTGCCACGCCACGAGCTGTGTATCAGACTATACAGTCGCACCACAGTGAAATGAATGGAGCAGTGATCCTCTTCATCTCAGTGTGGTGCATTCTTCAGCAGCTTTTATTACAGTAGTGCCCATGGGAATTGCATATATTTCCTCCCTCCCGAAAATATGTCCGAGATTTGTCTAAATTTAGATAATTTTGCGACATTGTTTTTAAACAAAAGAAGTACTGTAGCAAAAATGGACCTTTCCGGTCGGAGAAAATTTTGTTCCCTATCCTAAAAATTGCTGATCTTTCAGAAAAAAAACAACGCTGATAAGCATGAATCAAGGCTCTCACACCCCCCATAGAATGGCCGGAGCCAGGACTGATATCTTGTTTGAAAACGTAAAATATCCCGAATCTCTGAATGTGCAAACACTCTTCTTCCCTCATGAACCCAGAAGAATGAAAACTACGGAAGGAGTAGCAGTACTTCGGGCCGTAGAGACTCGGAGGAGCAAACAAGCTTACAAACATGAACGCGCCTTCCATTCAAGAAGCTAGCTAGAGAAACAACTAAAACCAGATTGCCGGATGGAATAACCGGAGCATATATATTCAGATCACTCACCATCTGTAGGGGTCCGGCACAGGAACCCCGTGGTAGTCGTCGACAATGTCGCCGTCGCGGCGAGCCGGAGGGTACCGGAGCGGAGGCAGCGGCTCGTCGGCGGCGGCCAGGGAGCCCATGGCGATGGAGGGGTGCCTTGGTCTTGGTGAGTTGGTGCCTGGGTTGGTAGTACTCTGAATGGAACTGAACTGAACTACACGCCCTCGCAAGCGGAAGCACCAAGAAGTCGCACGATGACCACACAATGTACTCTAGCACTACTATAAATACACAGTTTTTTAAAGGAGAAAATAGATAGGGTAGGCCATGAGTGTGTGCAGGATGTTATCACGTGGCGGCGAGCATTTTCCTTACTCCATAAACAAAGAGCAGTTGGGCAACTGGCTACATTTAAAAATAAAGTAATAACAAGACAAAAACACTTACCTAGGACAGGGTAGTGTATAAAAAGTTCCCTGCGATGTTGGGTTGGGTTGCGTTGTGTGACACCTTTGCACCCCTACTCGTACGGGTCTGTGGGCACCCGGTTTTCGGCACTTGGGTGCATAGGGAGGGGATAAATGCTACACTAGGGCGAAGAGCGTGTGGGAATCAGTCGCAGAATCTTTGGGTAGAAACGGTAGCTGGATGTCGCCATAGAGGTGTAAGAATGTTGCCATGCTTCAGGACGCGTCGCTGTCAGCCTGTCATGTGCTTGCGAGGCCCGCTTCTGCCCTAACAGCTCGACCTTCTGGACTTCGCATTTACACGTTTTTGGGACCCCTTTTAATTAGACTCAACACTCTGATTCAAGGATGAATGTGGATGGATTTGGTAGGAAGGACGAATCTACATGAGTTGGAGCATCTACTCTTTTTTTTAAATCACCAATATATTAATTAAGCAAGCCATCTTATTAAAAACCTTCTAGCCCGTTAGCTACCCTGGTAAGTAAAATAGTGCGTAAAAAACTTGCCGCTACGAGTTTAACAAAATTACATGATCATCTATTACATCACAAAGAAACGGAAGGAGGAGGGTCTCCATTCCAACTAAAAGCTAGTATGATTGATAATAGAATAAAATTCACCGTTAGTATCTAAACTTGGCACCACATTTCGATACGGCCATCGACCTCAAGAACACGCAATTTACGATCACTAAATACGGCGAATGTGTCATAACGGTCACTGGGCACTTGTACAATGATGTATTCAGCGGATGTTGACCGGTCTAAACAGAAAAAATGTAACTTCTTTTGCAAAAAAGCCCTCCCCTAAATCAAGCCAAGCCTAGAGACTAACATGTAGGGTCCTCTGGTCCAGACTGATAGGTGGGCCCCACCTGTCAGTGTCACACTCCCCTTCTCCCTCCTCTCTCCCCCACCGGACTTCACCAGGTCGCCACCAGACGCCGGCATCCACGCCCATGGCGCACGTCAGCACTGGTCGCGTCGCCGCCCATGATGCCCTAGTCGCGTCGCCGAGGCGCTCTCTGGACTGCACATGCCGGGGGCGTCTGCAACGGGCCTGGTCTCTCTCCCACCGCAGGGATCTGGCAGGACACGGCGCCGACGGTAGGTGAGCTTGGAGGTCGGGGTCGTGAGGACAGCGCCGCTGGCGAGCGGCAGGGCGACGACCAGGAGCACTGGGGCACGGGGTCAAGCAGAAGGTGGGGTGGAGGCCCTGGCAGTGCGGGCTCGATGTCGAGCAGTGCGTCGTGGCCGTCGGGCAGTGGCTATTTGGTCCTTGCGACCCAATCCTCAGACGCGGCCGTCCACAAGTAGGCCACCTTCTGTAGGGGTTCGTAGCATGGAAAACAAAAAATTTCTACCGCATGAACACACAATCAAGATCTAATCTATGATCAAGCCAAGATCTATCTACTAGATTGTAGCAACGAGTCAATAGAGTACTAGCCCTCGAAGATCCAAAGCGGTTAACGAGAGCAGATTCTCGTGGATGATGTAGTCGTACACTCCCGATCTCAAGATCGCGCAGACGATCCTTCCGGCGCTGCGTTCCGGCAGCGCTTCCGCAGTCGGTCACACGTTCGGTAATCGATGAAGACCTTCCTCTCCCTTGTTCCAGCAGGCAGCGGAGGTTGTAGCACTCTCCTCGTGATTCCGGCAGCACGACGGTGTGGTACCGGAAGTAGATGGGAGATCTTGCAGGGCTTCGCCTTAAGCCGGAGCGAGTATGGTGGACTATGAGAGAGCCTTGGTGATCTAGGGTTTAGACACACCAATTAGAAGGGGCTAAACCAGCGGCTAGGGAAATTAGAGGCCCCAACTCGGCGGCTTGGGAGAAATCCCTATGCTGTGGCTAGGGTTTAGGTTTAGAGGGAGGCAACTTGTGTGTCTAGGAGGGGAGCCCTGCCCCTCCTCTTATAGGTGGAGGGAGGCGCGCCTGGGGAGGAGAGTCCCTCCCCAACTCGGACCCAAGGTGGGCCAGCGGTGGGAGGAGGAACTCCTCCCCCAAGTCGGTTTCAAACCTCCTTCTCCTCTTTCCCAAAACTAGCCGTTTGACTTTCAAACTAGCCGTTTGACTTTTCAAACTAGGATTTGAATAAACCCTCTATTTTGGTACAGCGATGACACCTAGTACATGATGCAATCATATCAACTTGATATAACACATTCATGTACCCTTTCCCCTCCGGAGTGCCGGACATTCCAGAACCTTCTAGAACATTCCTGATGAAAACACCGGAATCATTCCCAAACTCCGAAACAGGACTTTCCTTATATGAATCTTATTCTCCAGACCATTCCGGATCTCCTCGTGATATCCCGGATCCCATCCGAGACTCCGAACAACATTCGGTCTCTTTCTCATCATTCCATAACTACTCAACAACATCGAATCCTTAAGTGTGTCTCCCTACGGTTCGTGAATTATGCGGACATGATCGAGACACTTCTCCGAACAATAACCAATAGAGGAATCTGGAAATTCATATGGATCCCACATATTTCTACGATTACTTTGCGATCGAATGAACCACTTACATACGATACCAATTTCCCTTTGTCTCACGATAGTTTACTTATCCGAGGTTATGATCGTCGGTATCTCTGCATACCTAGTTCAACCTCGTTACCGATAAGTACTCTTTTCTCGTTCCCGTGGTATGTGATCCCTTGTGAGCCAGTCACATGCTTGCAAGCTAATTGGATGACATTCCACCGAGAGGGCCCAGAGTATATCTATCCGTCATATGGATGGACAAATCCCACTCTTGATCCATGTGCCTCAACACATACTTTCCGAATACTCAATACCACCTTTATAGCCACCCAGTTACGGTGTGGTGTTTGATGTCATCAAAGCATCCTTCTGGTGATGGTGATTGACATGATCTCATGGTCGAAGGAATTAGGTTACTATGTATCAGAAAGCATATAGCAAATGAACTATATTAAATGACTTGATCTTTATGCTACGCTTATCTATAGGAGTATGTCCATCACATCATTCTCCTAATGATATGACCCTGTTGTTAATAACATCTCTATGTTCATGATCAGGAAACCATGATCATATATTAACCAACAAGCTAGTTTAACAAGAGGCTTTACTAGGGACTCTTTTATGTTTACAAATCACACAAGTATTAATGTTTCCGTTTAATACAATTATAGCATGGTATGTAAACATTTATCATAAGTATGAAGATATGATAATAACCACTTTATTATTGCCTCTTGGGCATATCTCCAACAGTCTCCCACTTGCACTAGAGTCAATAATCTAGTTTCAAACCTTTGTGTATTCAACACCTATGGCTTTCCGGTGTTGTATGTACACGATTGCTAGTGGTCAACTGATCTCCGGATCTGACACTTCCAGGTCCGTGTGTAATTGCATGTCTTTGTGTCTCTACGCATCACTCATTCTCTAATGAGATGGCTTCGTACAAATTTGGTCCTTTGGTGTGACCTTTAGTTCTTTGGGGTTAAAAACATGTTGATAATATTGTCGTACAATATATCTTCATAGTATTATCCCACTGTGAACTACACCTAGTTTGATAACAAACTACTTGACACAAATGCCCTCTTTTGCTGCTAAAATAGTAGTCATATACTTAGCCTTTTGTTGTAGTATCTGTCACAATGTCTTAACTTTGGAACTCATCCAAATCCATTATGGAACTCACTTTCCATTATATTGTGCCACCCTTGGTTTAGATTGAGATAAACTTAATTTGTACTTTGTGACAAAACTAGTATCAATGTAGTACTTTTACAATGAACTAACCATCTATTTGTCACTTCTACAAATAATATACTCTTAGTTCTTCCAAAAGATCATAAGAATATCCTTACTATTGTCCAATGATCATCTTATGAATCATTCTGGTATATGCTCATAACATTTAGAGCATAGGACATATCTGGATTTGCACATATCACAGTATGATTGATATAAATACTCTTTGTGATTTCATACATCAAGTATCAATCTATACTTGAAGCTTTGTTTCACTTACCAAATGTCAATACACTTGAATATATTATCAATATTGAACTCATTCAATCCTTTCTGTGCGACAAGAACCTTTCTTGTAGTTTCTATATTGAACTCATTCAATATCTTATCTATGTACTTCTGGCACAACCATATTGGCGTCTATTGATGCCAATTATTTGGGTTTTGCCTAAGTCTTTCATCGAGATGAAATTCTTATCCTGTGTTAATAAAAAGATACATCACTTCCAATCAACAATATGTCTTCTACATAATGTATTAGAAATATGTCTTAGCGCTCCCACTTAATTTCTTGCAAATGCAAGCATCTTCATTGTCTCTGATGAATTTAAACTCTTTTAACAATTTCATCATTGTGAAGATTCCAACTCCGCTATGCTTACTTCAACCATTGAAGTTTGCATATGCTTTTAGCATCCTTTGAATTAACAAAACCCTATGGACCGTGTTATGCACATGTCCTAGGTAACAATTCTATTAGAAGAACTTGTTTTGTTTATTCAACTACCATATAACAAAATTATATGTAGTGGTTGCTACACTAATCCGTCTAGACTAAATATTACTATGAAAGATCAAATCTTATCATAGTCAACCTTTGAACATTGTTGTGAACTTTTTCCCAACATGTCGACTATTTCATAGATGTAAAACATCCATGTCTATTTCTTTATAGATCCAAACACGACTGTAAGGTCTTACACCTTTCTCGAGGGTCCTTCAAGTTCAAAACTTGATTTCTCATGTATGGAACTATCACGGATTTTATGGCTTCAAGCCATTTGATGGAGTCAGGGCTCATCATCGCTTCTTTGCATATAGTCGGATCATTATTGTCTAATAATGATTTAACTCTCAAATCTTGGTATTCGATTGTTTATCCGACCTACTTGTTTCAATAGGAACTTGGATCTCCGTGACCACAACCTTTGAGGTACGTGAGCCATGAGCATTGTTGCTACCTCCGGAACACTTTTCGGCGCTGCGCAACTTTGCACATATAGCTAAGGTTCTTTTAACCTTATCAAAATTCTATTGTCCTCCCACTTAACTTTTCACGAAAAATTCCTTCTCAAAGAAACTTGACGTTCTAAGCAACAAACACTTTTGTCTCCGGTGTTTATGGAGGAATACTTAACAGTTATACAAAGACAGGTTCATCCGACTTTGGTTGCACACATCTTTCTTATGCATAGCATACCAATGTTTTAAGAAAGGACTACTTGGGTTTTATCCCAAACCATAACTTTATATGGTGTCATTTCAACGGATTATGATGAAGCTCTTTTCAGTGGAAAAACGGTAGTCTCTAAAGCTTTTAATCTTTAAAATACAATGGCAGTTTTATGAATTACACCTTCGATCTTACCATGTCAAACAAGGTTTAATTACATATCTCGAACGCTCCATACTCTTATGGTGTTTCGGAAAAATGCAAATCCACAGAATGATTCCTTAAATCTTAGGTATTATGCTAAACTTGTAACTCAAATATCTTCCTTTATGATCTTATCATAAACTATTTATATTCTTGTTACAATGATTTTGCACTTCATCTTGAAAATCTTTGAACTTTTCAAATATTTCACACTTCATCCTTATTAAGTAAATATTCATATATTCACTCAAATTTTCGGAGAAAGCATATGAAGTTGAAATCCATCGCTCTTGACTACACATAATGGATTTCGTACAACAATATGTACAAGTTCCAATAAGCTAGTAATTCGTTCCCTTTTGGCCTATGAACGAAGTTTTAATTATCTCTAGGAAAGTTTCACAAGCGTCATTTGATCAAAAATCAAAAGACTCCAAAATTCCATCCACATGGAGTTTCTTCATGTTTTCTTTCCAATATAATTTAAACGGCGATGTCACTTCCTAAGTGATCTTTCAATCAATTTGTCTTTCGACATTTTTAGCACTAGTTTTATGGATGTGATTTCTCCAACAAGATTTGTGAATCATCCATCTTTTATGGATTACGGAAATTATTTGAACAATCCTTTTGTTCTCATAATACCTGATAAAACAAATCTTGAAGGCAAGCTTCGAGCAACACAATAACCCTTTATTTGTTCTCGATGAACATCATCACATATTCTTTTGCTAGTTACTTAGGCCATTGTAGTTCATGAATTGTGTTGTTTCGTATGACGATTCACACCAACAAATTCAGTATCAAATACTTAAGAACCACATTGTTTAATAAGCAAAGAATATAGCCATAACATGTATATCATCTATATACTTAAACTGAACAATTCTAGTCTTTTCTTTTCTGCCATATATTTATGAGATTCTCTTTCAGTATTTCCTTTTCTGTTTGAAAGAATCTATCAACATCAATAGTGGAGTCATACATATGACACATAGTCCAAAGCGTGTATAGTTAAATACCAATGTCTTTGGACTTGCACTTTGAAGTAGATCACCATTATCAAATGTTTGGTGTTCTTTCAAATTCCTTTCTTTAGTAATCTCTTGGTGTAGTAAACATTTACCTACATCAAATATTCACCCTCATCATGGTATTATCCATGATTAAACTACTTTTAGCTTGTAACGGTGAATTGCGAGTATAATGTTGCTCTCCAAAACCTTTTGGAGGATTAGGACAACAAGTGTCTCCAACCTTTTGAAAATTCTCATCAAATATGAGAACATGACTTTTGCCATATTATACTCTATCATGTTGCAACCAAAAATTCGTTTCAGATATCACAATATCTTCCACAGATCATGGTTTCTGAAACAACTCTTTCAGATCCTAGATAACCTTGATATTAATACAATCCTTTGAATATCAAGAATCATGGAGACAAACATGATACTCATACACTAACTCTTGGAATTGTCACTCTTGTTTTAATACCAATTATTAAACTTCATGGAGTAACCGGAATTTACTGAAAGTTTGCAATAGGACTTTTAAACTTTAGATTAACACTTCAAAACAATACGATACCAGTTCGTAAAGTAACTAACCAGAATTTTATAGTTCTATCATCTCAATTATAACTAAGCGCAAGGTGGTAAACGGATGCCAATGACTACAACAACTACGCAATTCACTTTGATTTAATTTATGATAAATAGTGTTCAACTTTTAATTATATTGCTGTTGAACTCCCACTCAAAACAATATCCCTCACATTGTTTTAGTGATCACACGAACCAAATCCACCATATCAAAACCGATCATCACGAGAGTTGATATAGCTTCAATGGCGAACAATCAACATGTTCATCATATCTACTATATGACTCATGCTTTACCTTTTGGTGATCCGTGTTCCGAGACCATGTCTGTACATGCTAGGCTCGTCAAGATTAACCTTAGCTTCCGAATGAGCAAATCTGGCTTGCCCACGTTGTATACACTTGCGGAATCTAACACACCCGATCATCACGTGGTGCTTCGAAACAACAAGCTTTAGCAACGGTGCTAACTACGGGTGAACACTTTATGACTTGAAATTCATGTGCATGAGGGATCATCTTATAATGCTACCGTCGTCTACTAAGCAATACAAGATGCATAAAGGATTAACATCACATGCAATTCATAATATGTGATATGATATGGCCCTTCTTCTTTGTGCTTCCGATCTCCATATTCTAGCACGAACATGATCTCCATCATCACCGACATTGCATCAAGGTCAATGATGCTTCTCCATGGTTGTCGTCCACCGGCTTCAACTATTACAACTACTTTGAATAGACACGCGGGTCTTAACAAAAATTAAATACAACCATATGGCTCCTGCCGGTTGCCGACTTACAATAAGGAACATTGCATACATCATATATAATCACAATCATGGCCATATCACATCACTGCACACCCCTGCAAAACAAAGTTAGACGCCTCTACTTTCTTTGCATATTTTACGTGGTTTGGGGCTTTCAATAAGTGTCGTTCTAACTTACGAACAAGAACCACAACATTGATACTAGTATTGTTAATCACCCGTTGTAAATTGGATCTTAACTATGCTAGGAGAAACAGGCACCCGCAAAGCCACTTATGCAATACAAGTTGCATGTCAAGCGTGGAGCAAGTCTCATGAACGATGTCATGTAAGGTTAGCCCGGGCCGCTTCATCCCAACATACCGCAAGATGCAAAGTACACAAGAAGCAATCGACAATAAAAGCATCAACGCCCACAATGACCATTGTGTTCTACTCGTGCAAACAGATCTACATATAGACACGGCTCTGATACCACTGTAGGGGTTCGTAGCATGGAAAACAAAAAATTTCTACCGCATGAACACACAATCAAGATCTAATCTATGATCAAGCCAAGATCTATCTACTAGATTGTAGCAATGAGTCAATAGAGTACTAACCCTCGAAGATCCAAAGCGGTTAACGAGAGAAGATTCTCGTGGATGATGTAGTCGTACACTCCCGATCTCAAGATCGCGCAGACGATCCTTCCGGCGCTGCGTTCCGGCAGCGCTTCCGCAGTCGGTCACATGTTCGGTACTCGATGAAGACCTTCCTCTCCCTTGTTCCAGCAGGCAGCGGAGGTTGTAGCACTCTCCTCGTGATTCCGGCAACACGACGGTGTGGTACCGGAAGTAGAGGGGAGATCTTGCAGGGCTTCGCCTTAAGCCGGAGCGAGTATGGTGGACTATGAGAGAGCCTTGGTGATCTAGGGTTTAGACACACCAATTATAAGGGGCTAAACCAGCGGCTAGGGCAATTAGAGGCCCCAACTCGGCGGCTTGGGAGAAATCCCTATGCTGTGGCTAGGGTTTAGGTTTAGAGGGAGGCAACTTGTGTGTCTAGGAGGGGACCCTGCCCCTCCTCTTATAGGTGGAGGGAGGCGCGCCTGGGGAGGGGAGTCCCTCCCCAACTCGGACCCAAGGTGGGCCGGCGGTGGGAGGAGGAACTCCTCCCCCAAGTCGGTTTCAAACCTCCTTCTCCTCTTTCCCAAAACTAGCCGTTTGACTTTCAAACTAGCCGTTTGACTTTTCAAACTAGGATTTGAATAAACCCTCTATTTTGGTACATCGATGACACCTAGTACATGATGCAATCATATCAACTTGATATAACACATTCATGTACCCTTTCCCCTCCGGAGTGCCGGACATTCCGGAACCTTCTAGAACATTCCTGATGAAAACACCGGAATCATTCCCAAACTCCGAAACAAGACTTTCCTTATATGAATCTTATTCTCCGGACCATTCCGGATCTCCTCGTGATATCCCGGATCCCATCCGAGACTCCGAACAACATTCGGTTTCTTTCTCATCATTCCATAACTACTCAACAACATCGAATCCTTAAGTGTGTCTCCCTACGGTTCGTGAATTATGCGGACATGATCGAGACACTTCTCCGAACAATAACCAATAGAGGAATCTGGAAATTCATATGGATCCCACATATTTCTACGATTACTTTGCGATCGAATGAACCACTTACATACGATACCAATTTCCCTTTGTCTCACGATAGTTTACTTATCCGAGGTTATGATCGTCGGTATCTCTGCATACCTAGTTCAACCTCGTTACCGATAAGTACTCTTTTCTCGTTCCCGTGGTATGTCATCCCTTGTGATCCAGTCACATGCTTGCAAGCTAATTGGATGACATTCCACCGAGAGGGCCCAGAGTATATCTATCCGTCATATGGATGGACAAATCCCACTCTTGATCCATGTGCCTCAACACATACTTTCCGAATACTCAATGCCACCTTTATAGCCACCTAGTTACGGTGTGGTGTTTGATGTCATCAAAGCATCCTTCCGGTGATGGTGATTAACATGATCTCATGGTCGAAGGAATTAGGTTACTATGTATCAGAAAGCATATAGCAAATGAACTATATTAAATGACTTGATATTTATGCTACGCTTATCTATAGGAGTATGTCCATCACATCATTCTCCTAATGATATGACCCTGTTGTTAATAACATCTCTATGTTCATGATCAGGGAACCATGATCATATATTAACCAACAAGCTAGTTTAACAAGAGGCTTTACTAGGGACTCTTTTATGTTTACAAATCACACAAGTATTAATGTTTCCGTTTAATACAATTATAGCATGGTATGTAAACATTTATCATAAGTATGAAGATATGATAATAACCACTTTATTATTGCCTCTTGGGCATATCTCCAACACCTTCCTCGTCCTAGACCTCCATGAGCGGGAAGAGGTGCGTCCGCGCCAGAATCGGTGAAGATGCACAACTGCCAAAGAGGAGGATAATAAAGATTCTGAGGCGCAAGGGACTCTTCGGTCTGATCCGCGTGGCGACGAAGAAGCGGGGGATGAGGCGGACCTCCTGGTAGCCATAGATCATCGAGGTGCTGCCCATGGCGGCGAGATGGAGAGGCTCCAGCGGCGAGATGGAGAGGCTCCAGCGGCGGCGGAGCTCGGACATCGAGGGGCTACCCACCGCGGCGAATCGAGGGGGGAGAGGGGTTCCACAACATTCCTATCGCCCCGCCCTCCTTAGCTACCTCTACGGAGGCGGCCATCGACGTTCCGCAATGCCGGCAGCGACAAGATGTGGAAGGGAGACGAGGAATTGGAGCGGTGGTTGGCATCGACATTACAAATTATAATTTCGTCCTAATCTTTTTTATTATTCGAAAGTAGTCTCTGTTGAGTCCTTTAGGGGATGACAGATGGGGTCCACCCACTACCACGTCGAAGAATACATCGTTGTACACATGCCCAGTGACTATCATGACACACCCGCTGTATTTAGTGACTGTAAATTACGTATTCCTGAGATCTAGCTAAATTATGAGCCACCTTATTTGACTTCCGGGGACAATGCTAAAAAGTGATGTTGCCAATCTGATGAGCTATTTGGACGCACTCAGATAAAATTGAAATATAAGAGCTCCAGATCTCCATCTCCCTATTATATGCCTTGATCAACTCCAAATTTATCAGATTCAATAATTATAGGAGATAATTACAGGAGTGCACCCAAGGTTTTCCAGCATTGAAAGGTCATAATGAAGGGCTGTAGCCTCAGCAGTTGTAGCGTCGAGTAGGTTAACAAGAAGTTTTGCACCTCCCGCCACTGCCTCACCTCTAGAGTTCCTGATCACTGCTGCCACCGATCCATCACCATTAGGGAAAAAAGGCATCAACATTCATCTTGTAATGATTTGGTGGAGGCTTAATCCACATTATTTCCTTGGTACTTGATTTTGAAGACACCGATCCATAATTAATAGTGAGAGCTTGAATAGAGGAATTTGTATTATTCGGAGGAGCCACTCTTTCACCTTTAACCGCTTCTCGCCGCTGCCACCAAATATACCAGGCTCCCACAACGACAATCTCCTGTAAACCAAGCCGACCGACGACTGGGGATTTCTTTATGTTGCTCCAAAGGATTTCTTCTAAGATAACTGATCCTGAACGATCTAGTTGAGTAGCTTTTTTAATTACTTCATCCAAACCGAGAGCCTTCCAAACCTTCTGCGCTCTCTTACATTTAAACATAAGATGTGCAACATCCTCTACTCCTCTGGAACAGATGGGGCACTGAGGGGAAACCTTAATATGACACGACACGATGCTAAAACCAACAATACCCGGGATCAGACCATGGAGAGCCCTACACATGAAAATCTTTATCTTGGCTGAAACTTTGAGATTACAAAGGATTTCCCACACAGGGTTTGGAGCAGATGTCCCCTGACCATCACTTCTTCTTGTCATCCCATATTGATGTTCCTATTCAGAATAGTAGGCCGAACGAACAGTAAACACATAGTTTTTTGACATGTGCCAGGCTACAAAATCCTCTTGAAAATTGCTACTTAAGGAAATTCAGAGAATATGCATTACCTCAATCAGATGAAATATGATTTTCACTAGTTCTACATCCCATAATCCTGAGACTGGATCAATTAGCTCATCCATAGTATTAAGAATTACTTGGCCTTTTAGTGTCTCAATTTTTCTAGAAGGCACACCTAGACCCAGTGATCCTTCCAGATGTTTATATTCCCGGCCACTCCCTACTCTCCAAATATGGCCTCTTTAAAAGGTTTGCAACCCTACAACAATGCTCTGTCAAGTAAAGTATGACCCCCTTTTTAGGACCCGCATTTAGTAAATCACCATTAGGAAAATATTTTGCCTTCAAAACTTGAGCAGAAACACTATCTAGTTTGTTTAATAGTCTCCAAGTTTGTTTTGCAAGCATTGCAAGATTGAAAGCATGCAAGTATCTGAAGCCCATATCACCTAATTTTTTAGGAATACACATCTGCCACCAAGTACTCCAATGCATTTTCTTTTGGTCTTCCGAATCTACCCACCAGAAAGCAGCCATAACATCTGCGAGAGCTTTAAGTAATTTCTTTAGAATTTTAAAAACCGCCATATCATCAACTGGAATTGATTGGATAATAGCCTTCAATAAGATCTCTTTTGCTCCCAATGAAAGAAACTTTTCCTTCCAGCCATTAAGTCGTGCAATTACTCTTTCCAGGAGATAAATAAAATCATTGCTTCTTTCTAAACCAACCATAGATGGTAGACCCAGGTACTTATCTGATAAAGCCCCAGTCATAGTATTCACTTCATTGCAAACATCAGCCTTCACCAGTGGATCTACATTTGGGCTAAAATAGATAATGCATTTAGCTTCACTCACCAATTGCCCGGAATTTTCACAATACTGATTAAGCACTTGCCTCAACGAGGTTGCATTAACTAAGTTTGCCTTCATAATGATCAAGGAATCACCTGCAAATAATAAATGTGATACTGATGGTGCATTTCTACGCACCTTTACTCTTTCGATGCCACGAACCTCCTCTTGATGATCCAAAAGATTTGATAAACCTTCTGGACAAAATAGAAACAAATATGGTGATAGAGGATCACCCTGTCTCAATTCTCTAGTTGGAACAAAACCTTCGGCTTCTTGATCATTATATCTGAACTTGTACTTGACTAATTGGACATAGGCTATAAGTAAAGCAAAAAACTCGGAATTTAAGCCTAGCGGAATCAGCATACTCTCCAAAAATCTCCACTCCACTCTATCATATGTTTTATGCATATCCAACTTAACTGCACAAAATCCCTTTTTACCTTTTTTTCTTGTTCTTCAAATAATGTAGGCTTTCATAGGCTAAGAGGATATTATCTGTGATCATTCTACCAGGTACAAAAGCACTTTAGACAGGAGAAATAATATCATCCAAAATATGCTTAAGACGAAAATCAATCATCTTCGAAATTACCTTGTAGAGAACATTGCAGAGGCTCATAGATCTATATTGAGAAATATCCTCCGGGCTCTCCACCTTTGTGATAAGAACAATTACCGTGTCATTCCAACCCTCTGGAATTTCTTTATTACTAATTGCCTCTAAAAATTCCTTTGTAAGAACATCACCCAGAATGTGCCAACATTTTTTAAAGAAAATTGGGTGAAGTCCATCAGCTCTCGGTGCTTTCATATCACCAATTGAAAATAAAGCTTTCCTGACATCCTTAGCCAAATAAGGGCTGTTAGAGCCGCATTCATCACCCCTACTGTGAGAGGAACAACCTTCTCCATAAACCAGGGTCCGTATCATAGACTTATATAGCAAACAACCCAGAGAAGTAATCCTTGATATGAGGATTTAAATAAGATGTCCCTTCCAACCAATCTCCTTGTGCATCTTTTAGTTTTTTTTCACCTTGTTTCTCTGCCTTCGTGCATTAGCAGAATTATGGAAATAGGATGTATTCCTATCTCCGAATTGGAGCCGGTTCAAACGGCTACGCTGCACCCAAAAAATTTCCTCCTTTTCCAAAAGTTTCTCAATTCCATCAGCAATTTCTTTTTGTTTTTTTATATTCTCAGTTGACAGAGTATCAATTGCCACTCTCTCCAATTCTCTTTGCGCTGCCCGGATCCGTTTACTAGTGCTCATTAGGACCGATTTATCCCATATGCGAAGCTTTGTATGCACTGTAGCTAATCTTCCCGCTAGATTATCATTTGAATTTTCACTCGAGGCCCAAGCTTCTTCCACTACTTCCCGAAACTAGGTTTATTTGAGCCATATCGCTTAAAACCACATCACCACTATTCCATATGTATCCTGGGCCGGTAATGGATTCAGACTCAGGAGGATGGGCCGGTGGTCCAACCTTCTATAGGGTAGATTTTCTAGAGTTGTGAATTCAAATTGGTTTCTCCAAGAATCGCTAATCAGACCTCTGTCCAATCTTTCCCTAATCGCTCTTTGATGCTAAGTAAACTTATCTCCACTATATCCTAGGTCAGTCAGATTGCAATCCACTAGAACATCTCTAAAATTCTGCATGTATTGGGCTGGTCTCGGATTACCTCCCTCTTTTTCAAAAGGGTATAAGATTACATTAAGATCTCCAATAATCAGCCAATGCATTGTACTTTGTGAATGGAGCTCCCTAATTCCGTCCCATGTTTTGTATTTGTCCCTCCACCTCGGCTCCCCATACATGCATGTCAGGCGCCAAATATTATCCACACCCTCCTTCCGCCACATTATACAAAACAAAGATCCCCTCTCGCGATGTGCTGCTCTGGTGCCAGCGGTGAACCTAAGATTTTATCGATGGATATGCCACACAAAAACATTGAGAGCAAATTCCATAAAATATATTTACTAATTAAATAAATAAATGTATAATTTGCATCGTAAAACAATATAGAAGCAATAAAGAATATCTAATTGTAATGTTTGTTGGAGATATGCCCTAGAGGCAATAATAAAAGTGGTTATTATTATATCTTTGTGTTTATGATAAATGTTTACATTCATGCTATAATAGTATTAACCGGAAACATTAATACTTGTGTGATTTGTAAACTTAATTTAGAGTCCCTAGTAAAGCCTTTTTATAATACTAGCTTGTTGGTTAATAGATGATCGTGGTTTCCCGATCATGAACATTGAGATGTTGTTAACAACAAGATCATATCATTAGGAGAATGGTATGATGGACATACTCCTATAGATAAGAGTAGCATAAAAATCAAGTCATTTTAATAGTTCAATTGCTATAAGCTTTCTGATACATAGTAACCTAATTCCTTCGACCATGAAATCATGCTAATCACCATCACCGGAAGGATTCTTTGATGACATCAAACACCGCACCATAACTAGGTGGCTATAAAGGTGACACTGAGTGTTCGGAAAGTATGGGTTGAGGCACATGGATCAAGAGTGGGATTTGTCCATCCATATGACGGATATATATACTCTGGGCCCTCTCGGTGGAATGTCATCCAATTGGCTTGCAAGCATGTGACTAGCTCACAAGGGATCACATATCACGGGAACGAGAAAAGAGTACTTATCAGTAATGAGGTTGAACTAGGTATGCAGAGATACCGACGATCAAAACCTCGGATAAGTAAACTATCGTGAGACAAAGGGAAATTGGTATCGTATGTAAGTGGTTCATTCGATCGCAAAGTAATCGTAGAAATATGTGGGAGCCATATGAATTTCCAGATTCCTCTATTGGTTATTGATCGGAGAAGTGTCTCGGTCATGTCCGCATAATTCACGAACCGTAGGGAGACACACTTAAGGATTCGATGTTGTTGAGTAGTTATGGAATGATTAGTAAGAGACCGAATGTTGTTCGGAGTCTCGGATGGGATTCGGGATATCACGAGTAGATCTGGAATGGTCCGGAGAATAAGATTCATATAAGGAAAGTCCTGTTTCGGAGTTCGGAAATGATTTCGGTGTTTTCACCAGGAATGTTCTAGATGGGTCTGGAAGGTCCGACACTCCGGAGGGGAAGGGTACATGGATGTGTCATGACAATGTGGAATGGTTGCATCATGTACTAGGTCACTTGGCTGGGCAATATGGATAGAGAAATCAAATCCAAGTTTGAAAGTCAAACGCCAATTTGAAAAGTCAAATCTCAAGTTTGCTTGGTGGAGGGAGAGTAGGAAACCTACTTAGGGAGGAAGTCGTACTCCCTCCACCCGCCAGCCAAGGAGGAGGAGTTGGAGGAGGACTTCCTCCTCCCAACCGCCTCCCTCCCACCTATATAAGGAGGGGTGGGGCTGCCCCCTACCCTCACACCCAAAACCCTAGCTCCAAGCACCGACACCACCTCCAAGTGTTGCCGCCGCCTAGGGCTCCTCCCAAATCGGCGGCTTGGGGCTTCCCCAAGCCCTAGCCGCCGGCCACACCCTCCCCTTGGTAATGTCACATCCCAAGATTTTCCAAATCTTGTAATGTGAAAATAAATTAATAAAATAAAACTCTATTTGATTTTCAGAACCAGAAGAAACTTTTTGAATTCAATTGGAACTTCAAACCCATTTGAATTAAATAAAACCTAAAGGGATTTAAAAAGATTAACATTTAATAAAAGGAAAATAAAAACATTTGGAAATACTATTTTGAAACAATTAAATGAAAAGATTTGTTTTCAAATGAAATAGAAGTTTTATAAATAAAAGAACATTTTATAAAACCCAAATTAAACCTTGGCCAAGCTTCAGAATTAAAACATTTTGTTTTGAATAAAAATAGTAAAGGTTTATTTAAATAAAATAATAAGGATTTAATATCCAAGATTTTATTAATAAAGGTTTTATTATTTCCAAACCATCAAAACTTGTTTATTTATTTAAATAGGTTTTCCAAGTATTTTATATTCACAAATAAAACCTACTAAAATGTTTTTGGCTTTGTTTTTTTAGATTTTAAAAATAATTATCTCAATAAAACAAATCCTATTTGATTTAATAACTGAGACCCACTTATTTAATGGACCATAAATAAAAGGTTGTTTGTTTTAAACAAGTTTTCCAAATATTCTTTATTTCCAAATAAACTACTGATTGGTTTTGAAAGTATTTGGATTTCAAATGAAGATTTTATTAAATAAACCAAACCCTATTTTATTAATAAACCATGGAACATTTTACTTAATTAATAAATGGAACCTAAAAAGATTTAAAATATTATTTTATTTTGGAAGTTGGTTTATGCTACTAAACAGAACCAAGTTCAAAGTTGTGAAGTGTGGTGTTTGTTTGAATTGATTTGGTTGATTGAATCATTTGTTTGAATTTCAAATCAGTAAATTGAAAATAGAAAAGGAAAAAAGTTTCAGACAGAAAAAAATAGAGCAGCTCACTATCTGGCCCAGCTCCAGCCCAACAGCCCACCTAGCCCACCTCCCCTCTCAGCGAGTGAGTCGTTTTCCACCGCAGAAGTAACCCGCTAGGTCACTGACGACTGGACCCCTTTCTGTCTCCCTTTCTCACTGACCAGGGGACCCCACCACCACGTCCCTCTTCTTCCCCACCCGCAGACGACGCCCACCCCTCGCCGGCCGTTGCAGGCGGAATAACTCCGGCGTAATACGTCTTAATCACGCAATGAAGCAGCCCCTTGACCACGCAGGATAAATAGTCTGCCTCCCCTCTTCCGTTTCCCCCAGACACCCCTCCTCGACACGCCCCCAGGTCTCAGATTTTGCTCGGACATCCCCCTGTCTCCAACGACCCTCCTCGCCGATTCCGGCCAGCACACGCCCCCTCATGCCTTCTCGAGCACACAGAGGTGATCAGCATTCCCCAACGGACCTCTCTGCAGTCGCATCTCACTCTCGCGCGCCCCTGAGCATCGGCAACGACAACCTCCAGCAGCGCCGCCGTCTGGTTCTTCTCCGACGTCGTCTCCCCGGTAAACCAAACCGCCCCTCCTCTTCTCTTTCACGCACGCGTCACCGCACTGACCTTACGCAGCTAACCTTGCCCTCTGTTTACCTTCGTGTGATCTGTAGCATCGACACCGACCGTGAGCAGGACCATCTGACGCCAACGACGACTCCGGCGAGCGATTACCTCCGTCTCCGTGCGCCCCTTGCTCCCTCGAGAGTACCTTGAGCACTACCTCGTCCTCGCGAACCCGGTGAGCACACTCTCCGTCTTCCTCGATTCCTAGAACCACCGTAGCATCACTGCCTGGCCGTGCGCCGCCGCAAGCCACCGCCAGCGCCGCCGATCCTTGGCAAGCGTGCTAGCAGCCGTAGGATTCAGATCCGGCGCTCACGATTAGTTCACTTAGCCGCGAAGAGTTACGCACTCTGGACCACACGATCGATTAGATCCAACGCACCGCAACGCTGATCCGGGCGAAGCGGTATCGTCCAATGAAATCACGCCGCGTGTCGCCTATTCTGTTTAAAAACAAATTTGAAAATAGAATTATTTGCAAACTTCAAACCCTTGTATCTTTGGATCCACACGTCCAAAAATTGCAAATTTGATGTCGTTGGAATCAGCAAGGCAAGACCTAGCCAACCCTACCCTTAGTTTAGCAAATAGTATTTGATAGATTGTTTGATTTTGCAGATTCTTTTGTGTGCTTGCTAACATTAGAAAAATCATTTAAAAATGATTTTTTAGATCAAACCTTTGCCAATTGGTTTGTTGTGACCTTACTGACCCTAGGAACCAACCCCTGTTTTGGAAAATGATTTTTGAAAAGTTTAGAATGGATTAATTGGTTTAGTCCATTTCTAGCTAATTAAAAACCATTGTTTTGTTTATGAAAATGCTTTCATAAAGAAAACTTTGAGAAAATGTTTTGGACCAAACCTACTGACCCAAACACCAAGTTTTGCAATAACAACTCATTTGGTGAACCCTATAGGTTAAGGCCTTAGGAAAAACATTTCTTCACCACATAAAATGACCAAATAGGTGCCTTGTTTGAAAATGGTTTTGAAGTAAAACCTTTTGCTAATAACTTTGCCACTTTGGTAAATGACCAATTTGGATCTTACAAAGTTTAGGAATCTAATAGAGACCCTCTTTGCAAATGACTTTGCCATTTTGGTAAATGACCAATTTGGACCTTACAAAGTTTAGAAGCCTAGTAGAGACCATCCTTACATTAGAACCAACCTTTGCATGCTCATGCATGACTTAGATTCCATTACTTTGTGTGTGTGAAGAATTGTTTGTTTGACTTTGGTTTGGAATGTGAATTGAATTTGTGTTTGCTTGATTGATTTGTAGTGAAGTGTGAGACTAGAAAGATCAAGGAGTGAACCACCATTCCCTACCAAAAAGGCAAGTGATGCTTCATACTTTCTATCCTATTACTTTTTCTATGCATTAGTGATTTTGCTAAGTAAAACTTGCATGGATTTTGCTAAGTATAGACCTTGCTATGGTAGAACCTAGTAGATGAATCCTTAGTAGGATTTTCCTAAGTTAAGATTCTTACTACTATCAAGCTTAGCCTAGCTAATAGAAAACATGGGTGGAAAATATATTCACACTATGGAAAAATCTCTAAGTCTGAAGACTTATGTTTTTGTTTAATAAAACAACTAAGTTAATGAATCCCCTGGGTGGAATGGGCTTGCTTGGTGGAGATTGGTTGAGTGGTTCACAAGGCCCATGTTTATGGTTGACCTTGTGTATCTCACTTGTGGTATGCCACCCAGGAAACAAAGGGATTTGAGATGTCAAATGTTGAGAAGCTTCAAGTGCAACCACTTGGCAATATGGGCTCTGCCATGATCATATAGGTTGCAAGAACTTAGCCAAATGGATAGTGGGTGGTAGTGTTTGATAGGTTGGAGCGCGTCCATTTTGGTCTAAGGGAAGGCTTCTGAAAGATTTTGTCTTGGGAAACCAAGTCTTGTGGGTAAAGTGCACCACCTCTGCAGAGTGTAAAATCTAAGTACTTAGCCATGTCCCTGGTAAAGGACAATTTGAGCATCAAGACATGGAAGCAATCAAGAATCTCATCATTCCAATTTCTAAATTAAAATCTTGTGGATTGAACAAGGGTTGTTTGAATTCTTCAATCATTGATGGAGAGATGGCTTGGTACAAGGATCTTGAAATCTTTGATTGAGAAAAATGATTTTGTCAAGCAAAAACTTAGTATTTTCAAAATAATAAGAAAAATCTATTTTGAGCAATGCAAGCCTCAACTCCACTTAGCCAAATGCATATAGATGATAGACTCCACTATACTACCATAGTATCACTTGCCAATACAATTCAAATGTATTGACCCTTTGTGGCTGTAACTTGTATGTTTCAGGTTTGATTGATTTTAGAGAAGATTGATTGTTTAGGATTACAAAGTCTACAACCAACATCTGCCTGTGGCACTTTGAAGATGAAGGACCCATGTCTATAGTTATCCCGCTGCAATGTAATATAATAGCCAAATGAGCTATGTAAGATGTAATAATATTATGTTATTCCTGGTTATAAAGTTGTATTATGACCTTTGTTTCTTGATATTACATCTTAACTGTGGATGCTAGCTATTGATCCAGGGACTAGCATTGTAAAACACGGGAGGAATCTACCTTATTAGGTGGAGACCCCTACAGGTAACCTCTAAACCGTAGATCGCCAAGGTCTCTCTCATACTCCACCATACTCGCTCTGGCTTAAGGCGAAGCCCTGCGAGATCTCCCCTCTGCTTCTGACACCACGCTGTCGTGCTGCCAGAATCGCGAGGAGAGTGCTATAACCTCAGCTGCCTGCTGGAACAAGGGAGAGGAAGGTCTTCATCGAGTACCGAACGTGTGACCGACTGCGGAAGCGCTGCCGGAACGCAGCGCCGAAAGGATCGTCTACGCGATCTTGGGATCGGCAAGTGTACGACTACATCTCCCACGAGAATCTGCTCTCGTTAACCGCTTTGGAATCTTCGAGGGTGAGTTCCTCTATCGACTTGTTGCTACAATCTAGTAGATAGATCTTGGCTTGTTTGTGTGCATGCGGTAGATTTTTTTTTGTTTTCCATGCTACGAACCCCTACAATATTAATTTATAAAATTGCACAAATAGTTCAAATACAACATATGCTATATATTTGACTTGTCTGGACTAAACTTCCTTAAGGACAAGAAAGTCTATATTATATTATCTTCATATACTTTAAAGAAAATATTCACGCACAATATATGTGACTAGACAATCATCCAAGAAACTACCACCCATCCTATTTCTTAACTTTGTTGTCGCTAAGAACATCTCCACTCGGGGTTCCTAAAGCCCCCTAAAGGGCCATCAGGGGCGTCGGCGCTTAAAATCACGACTAGCTCACACCTCTCCTAATTCTTTTTTAGCGTGGGCGTAGACGGTTTTGTTATCCAACGCCCCCAGGACGAATTCAACCCACAGGGGGTCTAGAGGGGGCGCCAGATGGAGCTGAAAACGACGTGGGCTAGTCCTGGCAGTGAGATAGGTGCTTTGTTTTTAGAGCCTACGGGTTCCGTCGTCTGGCCATGTGGCGGCGTGCCCTTTCTTCCCGCCCTTTCCAAGTCTTCTCGCCAGGTTTCTCGCCCTTTACCGCTATATCTTGTGAGGACACCATTGCCATCCACAGATCCACACTGCTCTATCTCACCATGGACATCCCACACTAGGCCTATCTCACCCTCAAGGAGACGGAGGCGTTGTGCACCTCCAGCTACCCATGTCCTCTGGGCTACCAGCTTCCCCTCCCCCGACTAGATGCTGAGCACCCGAGGGGTGCCTATCCCTCCTATGCCTTGTGGTTTCACCCGCTGGGCGGCCATTACGAGCCTATGCTACCTCGAGCTCACGTCGGAGCAGCGGATATATCCTAATTGGTGCCCCAACAACAACGCGACCTGGACCGCCTTCTTCACCAATCAGCAGGAAAGAGAGCTCGCCAGGTACGACGGTGACGACCCTCCTCAAGTCAACCACAATGAATCCCGACAGGTGGCTATGGTGGACGAACTGGACAATCGCTGGTGTGATGCGCCACATCGGTGAAGGAGATCATGAAGGGTTTCACAGCATAGTAAATCAAAAAATTTCTACGGATGCGAACGAGAAATCCAAGATCTAATCTAGGAGATGCAAACAACGAGAGAGATTAGATGAGATCTTCATACCCTTGAAGATTCACACAGCGGAACATTCGTCGGAACGTGGGTGATGTAGTCGTACTCGCTCCTCCTCCTCGCGATCCGCTCCGATCTAACACCGCAAGTGGCGATGCCTCCGAGAGATGCACATGTGCGGCACCTCGACGTCTCCTCCTTCCTCGGTCCAGCAAGTATGGTGGAGAGACGGATTGGATCTACAACGCGACGGCGCGGTGCAAGTGGTGGAGAGTTTCTGCAGCAGGGCTTCGCCTACACGCAGTCGGGAGGGAGAGAGAGAGAGGAGGGCAGCAGGGCGGCTAGGCTTGAGGGGAAGGTGTAGGGGGGTGGTGCGCCCCAGCCCTATATATATAGAGGGGTGGGCGGCAACCCTAGCCCCTCCCCCAAGCCTAGGACGGCGGCCAAGGAGGGAAGAGTGGGGGGCAAGTTTCCCCCTCCTTCTAGAAGCTCCAATTAGGGTTTCCCCTTGTTTGGCCGGCTGGGCCCTATGGGGCCTTGTGCCCCTAGCCCAATGCGGCCAGGCACTCCCTCATAGGCCCATGCCCCCTTCCGGCAGGTGGGGCCACGTTGGTCCCCCTTCGGAAGGTTCTAGAAGCTTCCGGTACAATACCGATTAACCCGAAACAATTCCGAACTCCAAAAACTGCATTGCCTTATATGAATCTTATTCTCCGGACCATTCCGGAACCTCTCGTGATGTCCCGGATCCCATCCGAGACTCCGAACAAAAACTCATAAACCAATTATCCAATCTATCCTAGCGTCGAGACACGTTAAGTGTGTGACCCTTCGGGTTCGAGAATATGCAGACATGATCTTCTATCAATAATCAACAGCGAGGTCTGGAAACCCATATTGATTCCCACACATTCATCGATGATCATATCGGATGAACCACGATGCCAGGATTCAATCAATCCCATATATATATTCCCTTCGTCTCGCGATATTTTACTTGCCCGAGATTTGATCGTCGGTACCGTCATACCTAGTTCAATCTCGTTCACAGCAAGTACTTTACTCGTTCCGTAATCCGATATCACTTTGTGATTAACACCTTAACCACATGCTTGCAAGCGGTGTTGATATCGATTACTGAGTGGGCCCGAAGTATATCTCTCCGACTTGGGAGGGACAAATCCCATCTCGATACATACAACCCAACAGGTACTTTCCGATCACCTGAGAGACGCCTTTATGATCACCCTCTCATAGGATGATGTTTGATGACCTCAAAGCTTTCTTCCGATACCAGGGAGTTGTATTATCTCATGGTCTAAGGAATACAATATTTGACATAAGAAAAGCTTCGCAAAGATGAACACGATGACACGATCTAATTGCTCCGCTTAGTTTGGGTCTGTCCATCATATCATTCTCCCAATGAGATGATCTCATTATTAATCGACAACTCATGTCTATGGTTAGGAAACCTTAACCATCATTAATCAATGAGCTAGTCCATAGAGGCATACTAGGGACACGGTGTTGTTCACAAACCACACAAGTATTAAAGTTTTCTCTTAATACAATTCTATCATGGAATATAAACATTATCATGAACAAGAATTATAATAATAACATCTTTATTATTGCCTCTAGGGCATAATTCCAACAGTCTCCCACTTGCACTAGAGTCAATAATCTAGTTTACATTTGGCAACAATCTCACACCCATGGCACTAAGGTGCTGATCATGTTTTACACGTGGAAGCGGTTTAGTCAATGGATCTGCGACATTCAGATCTGTATGTACTTTGCTAATCTTCAGATCTCCATCTGCTATATAATCTCGGATTATATGAAACTTGCGGTTGATATGCTTGGTCTTTGGATGATATCTTGGTTCCTTAGCGAGTGCTATGGCGCCAGTGTTGTCACACAATATCTCCAGTGGGTCCAATGCACTTGGAACCACGCCAAGCTCAGTGATGAAGTTCCTGATCCAAACTCCTTCACTTGACGCTTCTGCAGCAGCCATGTATTCCGCTTCTACTGTAGATCCCGCGATCATGCATTGCTTGCAGCTTCTCCAGCTCACAGCTCCTCCATTCAAAATATAAACGTATCCTGTTTGAGATTTAGAATCATCCTTGTCGGTGTCGAAACTAGCATCGACGTAACCTTTTACGACGAGTTGTTCATCACCCCCATAGACTAAGAACATTTATTTAGTCCTATTTAGGTACTTTAGGATGTTCTTCACGGCTGTCCAGTGTTCCACTCCTGGATCACTTTGATATCTGCTCGTCAAACTAAGAGCATTGGACACATCCGGTCTAGTACACAGCATGGCATACATGATAGAACCTATGGCCGAGGCATAAGGCACTTTGCTCATAGCTTCTCTATCATTTACCGTAGCTAGACACTGAGCCTTGCTCAATATCTTACCTGACAACATAGGCACTGAACCTTTCTTTGCCTTATCCATTCTGAACCTTTTTAGAACTTTGTCTAGGTATGTAATCTGGCTTAAAGCTATCAGGCGTCTTTGTCTATCTCTATAGATTTTGATGCCCAATATATAAGTAGCTTCACCTAGGTCTTTCATTGAAAAACACTTGTTCAAATAACTCTTCACATCGTTAAGCATGTTAATGTCATTTCCAATAATCAATATGTCATCCACATATAGTACCAGAAATGTCACTGATCTCCCACTCACTTTCTTGTAGATACAAGTTTCGTAGCAATTTGGAACAAATCCAAAGCTCTTGATCACTTGATCAAAACGAAGGTTCCAACTCCGAGATGCTTGCTTCAGTCCATAAATGGAACGCTGAAGTTTGCATACTTTATCAGCATCCTTAGGATCGACAAAACCTTCGGGTTGCATTATATACAACTCTTCATCAATGTTGCCATTGAGGAAAGCAGTCTTGACATCCATCTGCCATATTTCATAATCATGAAACGCAACAATTGCTAATAAAATCCGAATGGACTTAAACATCGCTACGGGAGAGAAAGTCTCATCATAGTCAACACCTTGAACTTGCCGAAAACCTTTCGCGACAAGCCGTGCTTTATAGACGGTAACATTACCATCCGCGTTCGTTTTCTTCTTGAAAATCCACTTGCACTCAACGGCCTTTCGGTCGCTAGGAGGGTCCACCAAAGTCCATACTTGGTTTTCGCTCATGGATCCCAATTCGGATTTCATGGCCTCTAGCCATTTCTCAGAGTCTGGGCTCATCATCGCTTCCTCATAGTTCGTAGGTTCACTGTCTTCTACCAACAAGACAGTCAAGACAGGGTTGCCGTACCACTCAGGAGGGGCACGCGACCTTGTCGACCTGTGACGTTCAGTAGGAGCATCGTCCGAAGCTTCATGATCCTTGTCATTAGCTTCCTCTATTGTTGGTGCAGGCGGCACTGGAACAATTTCAGGTGCTGCGCTACTCTCCAATTCAAGAGAAGGTTCAACAACCTCGTATAGCTCTACTTTCCTCCCACTCACTTCTTTCGAGAGAAACTCCTTCTCAAGAAAGGAACCGTTCTTTGCGACAAACACTTTGCCTTCGGTTCTGTGATAGAAGGTATACCCAATAGTTTCCTTAGGGTATCCTAAGACGCATTTCTCCGCTTTGGGTTCGAGCTTGTCCGGCATCAACTTCTTCACGTAAGCTTCGCATCTCCAAACTTTAAGAAACGACAACTTAGGTTTAGCACCAAACCACAGTTCATACGGTGTCGTCTCAACGGATTTAGATGGTGCCCTATTTAAAGTGAATGCAGCGGTTTCTAATGCATAACCCCAAAATGATAACGGCAAATCAGTAAGAGACATCATTGATCGGACCATATCTAATAGAGTTCGATTCCGGCGTTCAGACACACCGTTGCGCTGTGGTGTTCCGGGTGGCGTGAGTTGCGAAACGATTCCGCTTGCTTTAAGATGCGTGAGAAAATCATAACTCAAATATTCACCTCCACGATCGGATCGTAGAAACTTAATCTTTCTGTTACGATGGTTCTCCACTTCATTCTGAAATTCCTTGAACTTTTCAAATGTTTCAGATTTATGTTTCATTAAATAGATATACCCATATCTACTTAAGTCATCGGTAAAAGTGAGAAAATAGCGATATCCACCGCGCGTCGAAACACTCATCGGTCCGCATACATCGGTATGTATGATTTCCAACAAGTCCGTTGCTCGCTCCATCATACCGGAGAACGGGGTTTTGATCATCTTGCCCATGAGGCATGGTTTGCATGTGTCAAATGATTCAAAATCAAGAGACTCCAAAAGTCCATCAGAATGGAGTTTCTTCATGCGCTTTCCACCAATATGACCTAGACGACAGTGCCACAAATAAGTAGTATTATCACTATCTACTTTGCATCTCTTAGCCTCAATGTTATGGATGTGTGTTTCATCCCTTTCAAGATTTAGAAGAAATAAACCATTCACAACAGGTGCATGACCATAAAAGATGTTACTCATATAAATAGAACAACCATTATTCTCCGATTTAAATGAATAACCGTCTTGCAATAAACAAGATCCAGAAATAATGTTCATGCTCAACGCAGGCACATAATAACACTTATTAAGGTTTAAAACTAATCCCGAAGGTAAAACTAAGGAGAGCGTGCCGACGGCCATGTAAGGTTCCCAACCTTTAATAAGGTAGAGATCCCTGTGTTTACAATGCTAGTCCCTGGATCAATAGCTAGCATCCACAGTTAAGATGTAATATCAAGAAACAAAGGTCATAATACAATGTTATAACCAGGAATAACATAATTTTATTACATCTTACATAGCTCATTTGGCTATTACATTATATTGCAGCAGAATATCTATAAGCATGGGGTCCTTCATCTTCAAAGTGCCACAGGCAGACATGTTGGTTGTAGACTTGTAATCCTAATCATTAAACTTCACTAATATCAATCAAACCTGCAACATAACAAGTTACAGCCACAAGGGTCAATACATTTGAATTGTATTGGCAAGTGATACTATGGTAGTATAGTGGAGTCTATCATCTATATGCAATTGGCAAAGTGGAGTTGAGGCTTGCATTGCTCAAAAATAGATTTTTCCTTATCATTTGAAAACACTAAGTTTTTGCTTGACCAAAATCAGCCAAGGCATCTACAAATCAAAGATTGAAGATCCTTTAACCCTTGTTCAACCACAAGTTTTTAACTTTAGAAGTTTGGATGATGATATTCTTGATAGCTTCCATGTCTTGATGCTCAAATTTTCCTTTACCAGGGACATGGCTAAGTACTTAGATTTTACACACTGCAGAGGTGGTGCACTTTCCCCACAAGACTTGGTTTCCCAAGACAAGATCTTTCAGAAGCCTTCCCTTAGACCAAAATGGACGCGCTCCAACCTATCAAACCCTACCACCAACTGTCCATTTGGCTAAGTTATTGCAACCTATATGATCCAGGCATAGCCCATAATGCCAAGTGGCTGCACTTGAAGCTTCTCAACATTTGACATCTCAAATCTCTTTGTTCCTGGGTGGCAATCCACAAGTGTGATACACAAGGTAAACCATAGCCATGGGCCTTGTGTAACCACTCAACCAAAAACCACCAAGCAAGTCCCTTTCCACCCAGGTGATTCATTATCTTAGTTGTTTTATTAAACAAAAACACAAGTCCTCAGACTTAGAAAATTTTCCATAGTATGAATGTATATATTCCAACCTTGTTTTCATTAGCTAAGCTAAGCATGATAATATTAGGGATCTTAACTTAGGAAATTTCTACTAAGGTTTCATGTACTAGGATTTCCCATAGCATGGTTTATACTTAGCAAAATTCCATGCAAGTCCTATACTTAGAAATATGACTAATGCATAGTGAAGATAATGGGAAAAAAGTATGAAGCATCACTTGCCTTTTTGGTAGAGTATAGGTTCACTTATTGATCTTTTCAATGTTCACACACTTCAAGTCACTACAATTCAACCAAGCAAACAATATTTCAAACTACCATTCAAGCAAAACATCACATAAAATGATAAAGTCAAAATAATGCATGCAAGCATGCCAAGCTTTGTTTTATTTGAAATAGTGGTTCCTAATGGGTCATAAACATTTGAAAACACCTAATGGTCATTTTATAAATTGGCAAAGTCATTTGCAAAAGATTTCACTTCATTAACCATTTTCAAAACAAGGTATCATTTTATGTGGTGTAGAAATGTTTTTACTAAGGCATTAATCTATAGGGTTCACAAAATATGTTTTCAAACCATAAAACTTGGTGTTTGGGGTCAGAGAGTTTAAAACAAAACATTTCCCAAAGGTTTTCTTACAAAACCATTTTTAATAAATAAACCATATTTTTATTTGACCAGAATTGGTTTTAAATCCAAGATTCATTCTTTTGTTTCTCAAAATACATTTTTGAATCCACAAAGTGTTTCCTATGGTCAGTAGGTTCAAAACACTCCATTTGCAAAAGATTTTATCCTCAAAATCATTTTGGAATAATTTTTATAACCTAAACAAGCATACACAAGTTTCTGCAAAAACAAGCAATTTAATAGAAACTTTTTACTAAACAAATGGCATGGTTGGCTAGGGCTTGTTCCACTGATTCTATTGATATAAAGTTTGCAAAATTTGGACGTGTGGAGCAAAAGTTGTGCAATTTACAAAATCACATATCTAATAGATTCAAAACTGTTTTTAAACAAAACAACAGAGACACGTGGCGTGATTTAATTCGTCGGTACCGATTCGGTTGGATCAGCAATTCAGACCGTAGGATTAAACTAACATCGCACGGCGCAGATCGATCGATACCCCTTCGGCTAAGATTCTATCGTGACACTCAGATCTGGATCCAGTGGCTCACAGCAGCTCGACCTCAGATGGGCGGCGCTGGTGCGGCAGCGTGCTCAGACGAGGGTGGCGCTGGTGATGCAGGAAGCAAAAGAGACAGGGGAGGGGCTCACCGAGATCGCCGTGCTTCGCTGATGCTCAACGTGGCAGTATCTCGTCGAGGGGCGCACGGTGGTGACGCGGATTGCTCACCGGAGTTCTGCCTGGCGTCGGGCTCGTCTGCTCGACGACGGAGGCGACGATGTAGGGTGTGCTAGGACAAACCGAAGGCGCAGTTAGTTGCGTAAGAGAGTCACGAGTATGGGAGCATCATCGGGAGAGAGAGGGGTGGACGGGGCTTACGGGGAAACGTCGCCGGAGTCAAAGTAGTTCGCGGTGGCGCTCGGACAAAGACGGCGTCGGCAATCTGGGGTGCGCGCGAGCAAAATGGTGATACTGGCAGGTGCTAACGACTAAGGCGAGCAAGCTAGTGCGGGCTAGGGGGCCAGGGAATGACTGGGCTTGCCGGAATTTTGGTTGCGGCTCGTCGGAACAGAGGGAGTGCCAGCTCAAATCGTGGCAGCCTGGGGGAAGGAAGGTCTGGCGAGTGAGGGAGATCAGAGAGGGGAGAGAGATGCTTAAATGCGTGCGGTCACGGGGCTGATTCAACGCATGGTTATGAGGAATCAAGCGTGCAGTTAATTGGCAGAAACGACGACGAGGTTTGTGGGAGAAGAGGTCGCGGCGGGTGAGGAAGAAAGCTCGGGTGTGGGGCCGTTTCGTCAGCGGAGTGAGAGAGGGGAGTTGAGGTCCACATGTCTGCGTCTGTGTGGGTGTGAGTTCGGGTGAAAACGATTTGCAGTGGGGAAAGAAAGATGGGCTGCGAGTTGGGCCTTCCTGGGTCTGTTTGCTGGGCTGCTGTTGTTTCATTTTTTTTTGTACTGAAACTTTTTCCTATTTTCCATTTGATTTTCTGTTTTGAATTTCAATCAAACAATTCAAACATTCAAAACAATCAAACTTCCACCACACTTTGCATTTGAGTTTGGTTCTATTTAACAACACAAAACCAAGTCCCAAAAATAAAATAATATTTTTATTTTAGGGTCCATTAATAATTAAATAAATAGACCTTGATTATTTAATTCAAATAGAATTTGTTTTATTAAAATATTTATTTTGAAATCTAAAATAAAACCAAAAACACTTCAGTAGGTTTTATTTGAGAATATAAAATACTTGGAAAACTTATTTAAAATAATTTAACAAGTTTTGATGTTTAATTAAAATGGCAAAACCTTTATTTTAATAAAATTGGATATTAATAAATCCTCATTATTTTATTTAAATAAACCTTTACTATTTTTAATCAAAACAAAATATTTTATTTCAAAAACTTGGCCAAGGTTTACTTTGGCTTTAAAATAATAGTCTTTATTTAAATTTCTACCCTTTTCATTTGAAAATCAAATCTTTTTTTAAAGATCCAAAAATAGCAATTCCAAATATTTTTAACTTTATTGTTTATTTAACTTTTTAAATCCCTTTAAGATTTTATTTGATCCAAATAGGTTTTGAAAGTTTCCAATTGGAATCAAAAGTTTCTTCTCACCCTGAAAATCAACAAAGTTTTATTTTATTCATTTATTTTTCACATTACAAGATTTGGGAAATCTTGGGATGTGACAGGCTACCACCCTTAAAATAAATCTCGTCCCGATATTTGGGGAGGCTAGGGGTTACAAGTTGGCTCAAAAGCATCTAGGGTACTACCACCCTTAAAATATTTTCCATCTAGATTACATTTTGGCCTGCTTGGGATCTTGGGGAAACTTCTCTGGGCACTTGTTTGCATAATGGCCTAGTTCTTTGCATTTGAAACACATCACTTGGCTGATATCTTTCTTTTCCATTGCCTCTTGTTTGTTTCTTTGGTTCTTCTTCTTTTCTGGGCATTCATTGGCATAGTGTCCCATCTCTTTGCAAGTGTAACATTGCTCTTGAGTAATATCCTTCTTGCTAGGGTTGGGGCATTTCTTCTTCTTCTTGGGTTTCTCCAAAGCTAGGAGTTCTTCTAGTTCATGCTCTTCATATCTCACCTCAAAGCTGGGAAATCTTTCTCTCTTCTTGGGGTAGTTATTAGAGATATGACTTTCTTCTTCACAATTAGGGCATTGATCTTCATGCTCCTTGCATGTATGATCCTTGTCTCTACAAATATTGCATGCTTGGGTTCCTTCTAGAATAACATCTTTGTCATCCTTGTTGTCATTAGCTCTTTGGGAAAAGTTTTCTCCCATGTTGATCATTTGAGTAACCAATCCTTGCAACAATTGGGATTGAAGTTTGAAAATCCTTTGTATGGCTGGGTCTAGTCCATTGTTGTTGGCTAAAAGCTGAGTTGTCATTTGGCTCAGCTAGTTTTGGGTTGCTATAAGTTCTCTCATGTTGTCCTCTTGGTTGTTGTTGGTGTCACCATCCTTGATGTTGGAGTCTCTTGGAGAAGTCATCTGTTTGGGTTGGATTGGGATTAGAATAGGCAAAATATTTCTAAGGAAATAATTCTAATCACACACTTCATAATTCACACAAACAATGTGCAAGCAATCACAAACAATCATTTCACTCAAACAACAAGTTTCAAGCATATTTTTAGGCAATCCAAAAATATTTTTGTTACACCACATAAGTTGGTGTGTTTGACTTAACTAAATATGGTGGTCCATCTATATGGTTCACCTGTGGTCTTTCCATCCTTCTTGGTTGATTCTTCTTACATGAGATCATGGTTTCCTTGGGAAAAATTCTTGGTCACAAAACTTCAAAGGTGATGATGGCTCCTTCTATGTTGTGTTTCCTAAGTCTCCAAATCTTGAGCAAGGTTTCTTGTCTCACTTATCCTTAGTGATATCCAAGGTTGAAGTCCTTGGTGAAAATGCTGAAGATGTTGAAGTCATTAGAGTTGATGAAGTCCTTAGCTCATGGTGAAGTCTTTGGCCATGGGGTAGGTTTGTCCATCAAGTTTGAAATAGAAGAGATGTAGAATCAAAACCAAAATGGTTGAGGAAAGAGTTTACCAGATTGTTTGTAAATACGTTTTGGAACAAATATAACTCCTATTTTTCTAAGGGGTTTTGTCCAATCCTAGGTTTACAAATCCTACAGGCAACACAATGCTCTGATACCATCTGTAAGGTTCCCAACCTTTAATAAGGTAGAGATCCCTGTGTTTACAATGCTAGTCCCTGGATCAATAGCTAGCATCCACAGTTAAGATGTAATATCAAGAAACAAAGGTCATAATACAATGTTATAACCAGGAATAACATAATTTTATTACATCTTACATAGCTCATTTGGCTATTATATTACATTGCAGCAGAATATCTATAAGCATGGGGTCCTTCATCTTCAAAGTGCCACAGGCAGACATGTTGGTTGTAGACTTGTAATCCTAATCATTAAACTTCACTAATATCAATCAAACCTGCAACATAACAAGTTACAGCCACCAGGGTCAATACATTTGAATTATATTGTCAAGTGATACTATGGTAGTATAGTGGAGTCTATCATCTATATGCAATTGGCAAAGTGGAGTTGAGGCTTGCATTGCTCAAAAATAGATTTTTCCTTATCATTTGAAAACACTAAGTTTTTGCTTGACCAAAATCACCCAAGGCATCTACAAATCAAAGATTGAAGATCCTTTAACCCTTGTTCAACCACAAGTTTTTAACTTTAGAAGTTTGGATGATGAGATTCTTGATAGCTTCCATGTCTTGATGCTCAAATTGTCCTTTACCGGGGACATGGCTAAGTACTTAGATTTTACACTCTGCAGAGGTGGTGCACTTTCCCCACAAGACTTGGTTTCCCAAGACAAGATCTTTCAGAAGCCTTCCCTTAGACCAAAATGGACGCGCTCCAACCTATCAAACCCTACCACCAACTGTCCATTTTGCTAAGTTATTGCAACCTATATGATCCAGGCAGAGCCCATAATGCCAAGTGGCTGCACTTGAAGCTTCTCAACATTTGACATCTCAAATCTCTTTGTTCCTGGGTGGCAATCCACAAGTGTGATACACAAGGTAAACCATAGCCATGGGCCTTGTGTAACCACTCAACCAAAAACCACCAAGCAAGTCCCTTTCCACCCAGGTGATTCATTATCTTAGTTGTTTTATTAAACAAAAACACAAGTCCTCAGACTTAGAAAATTTTCCATAGTATGAATGTATATATTCCACCCTTGTTTTCAATAGCTAAGCTAAGCATGATAATAGTAGGGATCTTAACTTAGGAAATTTCTACTAAGGTTTCATCTACTAGGATTTCCCATAGCATGGTTTATACTTAGCAAAATTCCATGCAAGTCCTATACTTAGAAATATCACTAATGCATAGTGAAGATAATGGGACAAAAGTACGAAGCATCACTTGCCTTTTTGGTAGAGTATAGGTTCACTTCTTGATCTTTGCAATGTTCACACACTTCAAGTCACTACAATTCAACCAAGCAAACAATATTTCAAACTACCATTCAAGCAAAACATCACATAAAATGATAAAGTCAAAATAATGCATGCAAGCATGCCAAGCTTTGTTTTATTTGAAAGAGTGGTTCCTAATGGGTCATAAACATTTGAAAACACCTAATGGTCATTTTATAAAGTGGCAAAGTCATTTGCAAAAGATTTCACTTCATAAACCATTTTCAAAACAAGGTATCATTTTATGTGGTGTAGAAATGTTTTTACTAAGGCATTAATCTATAGGGTTCACAAAATATGTTTTAAAACCATAAAACTTGGTGTTTGGGGTCAGAGAGTTTAAAACAAAACATTTCCCAAAGGTTTTCTTCCAAAACCATTTTTAATAAATAAACCATATTTTTATTTGACTAGAATTGGTTTTAAATCCAAGATTCATTCTTTTGTTTCTCCAAATACATTTTTGAATCCACAAAGTATTTCCTATGGTTAGTAGGTTCAAAACACTCCATTTTCAAAAGATTTTATCCTCAAAATCATTTTGGAATAATTTTTATAACCTAAACAAGCATACACAAGTTTCTGCAAAAACAAGCAATTTAACAGAAAATTTTTACTAAACAAATGGCATGGTTGGCTAGGGCTTGTTCCACTGATTCTATTGATATAAAGTTTGCAAAATTTGGACGTGTGGATCAAAAGTTGTGCAATTTACAAAATCACATATCTAATAGATTCAAAACTGTTTTTAAACAAAACAACAGAGACACGTGGCGTGATTTAATTCGCCGGTACCGATTCGGTTGGATCAGCAATTCAGACCATAGGATTAAACTAACATCGCACGGCGCAGATCGATCGATACCCCTTCGGCTAAGATTCTATCGTGACGCTCGGATCTGGATCCAGTGGCTCACAGAAGCTCGACCTCAGATGGGCGGCGCTGGCGCGGCGGCGAGCGGCGGCGTGCTCAGACGATGGTGGCGCTGGTGATGCAGGAATCAAAAGAGACAGGGGAGGGGCTCACCGAGATTGCCGTGCTTCGCTGATGCTCAACGTGGCAGTATCTCGTCGAGGGGCGCACGGTGGTGACGCGGATTGCTCACCGGAGTTCTGCCTATCGTCGGGCTCGTCTGCTCGACGACAGAGGCGACGATGTAGGGTGTGCTAGGACAAACCGAAGGTGCAGTTAGTTGCGCAAGAGAGTCACGAGTATGGGAGCATCATCGGGAGAGAGAGGGGTGGACGGGGCTTACGGGGAAACGTCGCCGGAGTCAGAGTAGTTCGCGGTGGCGCTCGGACAAAGACGGCGTCGGCAATCTGGGGTGCGCGCGAGCAAAATGGTGATACTGGCAGGTGCTCACGGCTAAGGCGAGCAAGCTAGTGCGGGCTAGGGGGCCGGGGAATGACTGGGCTCACCGGAATTTTGGTTGCGGCTCGTCGGAACAGAGGGAGTGCCAGCTCAAATCGTGGCAGCCTGGGGGCAAGGAAGGTCTGGCGAGTGAGGGAGATCAGAGAGGGGAGAGGGATGCTTAAATGCGTGCGGTCACGGGGCTGATTCAACGCGTGGTTATGAGGAATGAAGCGTGCAGTTAATTGGCAGAAACGGCGATGAGGTTTGGGGGAGAAGAGGTCGCGGCGGGTGAGAAAGAAAGCTCGGGTGTGGGGCCGTTTCGTCAGCGGAGTGAGAGAGGGGAGTTGGGTTCCACATGTCTGCGTCTGTGTGGGTGTGAGTTCGGGTGAAAACGATTTGCAGTGGGGAAAGAAAGATGGGATGCGAGTTGGGCCTTCCTGGGTCTGTTTGCTGGGCTGCTGTTGTTTCATTTTTTTTTGTACTGAAACTTTTTCCTATTTTCCATTTGATTTTCTGTTTTGAATTTCAATCAAACAATTCAAACATTCAAAACAATCAAACTTCCACCACACTTTGCATTTGAGTTTGGTTCTGTTTAACAACACAAATCCAAGTCCCAAAAATAAAATAATATTTTTATTTTAGGGTCCATTAATAATTAAATAAATAGACCTTGATTATTTAATTCAAATAGAATTTGTTTTATTAAAATATTTATTTTGAAATCTAAAATAAAACCAAAAACACTTCAGTAGGTTTTATTTGAGAATATAAAATACTTGGAAAACTTATTTAAAATAATTTAACAAGCTTTGATGTTTAATTAAAATGGCAAAACCTTTATTTTAATAAAATTGGATATTAATAAATCCTCATTATTTCATTTAAATAAACCTTTACTATTTTTAATCAAAACAAAATATTTTATTTCAAAAACTTGGCAAAGGTTTACTTTGGCTTTAAAATAATAGTCTTTATTTAAAATTCTACCCTTTTCATTTGAAAATCAATTTTTTTTTAAAGATCCAAAAATAGCAATTCCAAATATTTTTAACTTTATTGTTTATTTAACTTTTTAAATCCCTTTAAGATTTTATTTGATCCATAATCATCTTTGCGCGACTGATAGACAACTTTCTCATCAGCCGGCGCAGTAGCAGCAGGGGCGTCACCTAGCACATTTTCAAGGACATAGTCCTTTTGACCGCCAGAGAGAATGATTCTCAGATTGCGGAACCAATTGGTGAAGTTAGACCCATTGTTTCTAAGCTTTTCCTTCTCAGCAAAATGTTGGAGATATGCCCTAGAGGCAATAATAAATGTAGTTATTATTATATCTTTGTGTTTATGATAAATGTTTACATTCATGCTATAATAGTATTAACAAGGAAACATTGATACTTGTGTGATTTGTAAACTTAATTTGAAGTCCCTAGTAAAGCCTCTATATAATACTAGCTTGTTGGTTAATAGATGATTGTGGTTTCCCTATCATGAACATTGAGATGTTATTAAACAACAAGATCATATCTTTAGGAGAATGATATGGTGGACATACTCATATAGATAAGCGTAGGATAAAGATCAAGTCATTTTAATAGTTCAATTGCTATATGCTTTCTGATACATAGTAATCTAATTCCTTCGACCATGAGATCATGCATATCACCTTTACCGGATGGATGCTTTGATGACATCAAACACCACACCGTAACTGGGTGGCTATAAAGGTGGCATTGAGTGTTCGGAAAGTATTGGTTGAAACACATGGATCAAGACTGGGATTTGTCCATCCATATGACGGATAGATATACTCTGGGCCCTCTCGGTGAAATGTCATCCAATTAGCTTGCAAGCATGTGACTGGCTCACAAGGGATCACATATCACGGGAACGAGAAAAGAGTACTTATCGGTAACGAGGTTGAACTAGGTATGCAGAGATACCGACGATCATAACCTCGGATAAGTAAACTATCGTGAGACAAAGGGAAATTGATATCGTATGTAAGTGGTTCATTCGATCACAAAGTAATCGTAGAAATATGTGGGAGCCATATGAATTTCCAGATTCCTCTATTTGTTATTGTTCGGAGAAGTGTCTCGATCATGTCCGCATAATTCACGAACCGTAGGGAGACACACTTAAGGATTCGACGTTGTTTGAGTAGTTATGGAATGATGAGAAAGAGACCGAATGTTGTTCGGAGTCTCGAATGGGATTCGGGATATCACGAGGAGATCCGAAATGGTCCGGAGAATAAGATTCATATAAGGAAAGTCCCGTTTTCGGAGTTGGAGAATGGTTCCGGTGTTTTCATTGGGAATGTTCTAGAAGGTTCCGGAATGTTCGGCACTCCGGGGGGGAAGGGTACATGAATGTGTCATTGCAATTTGGAATGATTACATCATGTACTAGGTGTCATCGCTGTCCAAAATAAAGGGTTTATTCAAATCCTAGTTTGAAAAGTCAAACGGCTAGTTTGAAAGTCAAACGGCTAGTTTTGGAAAGAGGAGGAGGAGTGGGAAACCGAGTTGGGGAGGAGTTCCCTCCTCCAACCGCCGGCCCACCTCCAAGCCGAGTTGGGGAGGGACTCCCCTTCCCTTGGCCGCGCCTCCCACCTATAAATGGAGGGGCAGGGCTGCCCCTCCTAGCACACAAGTCCCTTGCCCCGAAAACCCTAACCCTAGCCGCCGTCGCCCTCCAAGCCTCCGCCGCCGCCTAGGTATCTCCTTGCCGCCGACTTGGGCACCTCCAAGCCCTAGCCACCGGCCCTAGCACCTCTTCCTCGGCCTGTCTAAACCCTAGATCGTCGAGGGATTTCTCATAGCCCACCATACTCGCTCCGGCTTAAGGCGAAGCCCTGCGAGATCTCCCCTCTACTTCCGGTACCACGCCGTTGTGCTGCCGGAATCGCGAGGAGAGTGCTACAACCTCCGATGCCTGCTGAAACAAGGGAGAGGAAGGTCTTCGTCGAGTACCGAACGTGTGACCGACTGCGGGAGCGCTGCTGGAACGCAGCGCCGGAAGGATCGTCTACGCGATCTTGAGATCGGGAAGAGTACGACTACATCACCCACGAGAATCCGCTCTCGTTAAACACTTTGGAATCTTCGAGGGTGAGTTATTCTATCGACTCGTTGCTACAAGCTAGTAGATAGATCTTGGCTTGTTTGTTTGTATGCGGTAGAAATTTTTTGTTTTCCATGCTACGAAACCCTACAGTGGTATCAGAGCCGTGTCTATATGTAGATCTGTTGCACGAGTAGAACACAATGGTCATTGTGGGTGTTGATGCTTTTATTGTCGATTGCTTCTTGTGTACTTTGCATCTTGCGGTATGTTGGGATGAAGCGGCCCGGGCTAACCTTACATGACATCGTTCATGAGACTTGCTCCACGCTTGACATGCAACTTGTATTGCATAAGTGGCTTTGCGGGTGCCTGTTTCTCCTAGCATAGTTAAGATCCAATTTACAACGGGTGATCAGCAACACTAGTATCAATGTTGTGGTTCTTGTTCGTAAGTTAGAACGACACTTATTGAAAGCCCCAAACCACGTAAAATATGCAAATAAAGTAGAGGCGTCTAACTTTGTTTTGCAGGGGTGTGCTGTGATGTGATATGGCCATGATTGTGATTATATTTGATGTATGCAATGTTCCTTATTGTAAGTTGGCAACCGGCAGGAGCCATATGGTTGTCTTTAATTTATGTTAAGACCCACGTGTCTATTCAAAGTAGTTGTAATAGTTGAATCCGGTGGACGACAACCATGGAGAAGCCTCATTGACCTTGATGCAATGCCGGTGATGATGGAGATCATGTTCGTGCTAGAAGATGGAGATCGGAAGCACAAAAGAAGAAAGGCCATATCATATCACATATTTTGAATTGCATGTGATGTTAATCCTTTATGCATCTTGTATTGCTTAGTAGACGACGGTAGCATTATAAGATGATCCCTCATGCACATGAATTTCAAGTCATAAAGTGTTCACCCTTAGTTAGCACCGTTGCTAAAGCTTGTTGTTTCGAAGCACCACGTGATGATCGGGTGTGTTAGATTCCGCAAGTGTATACAACGTGAGCAAGCCAGATTTGCTCATGCGGAAACTAAGGTTTGATCTTGACGAGCCTAGCATGTACAGACATGGTCTCGGAACACGGATCACCGAAAGGTAAAGCATGAATCATATAGTAGATATGATGAACATGTCGATTGTTCGCCATTGAAACTGTATCAACTCTCGTGATGATCGGTGTTGATGTGGTGGATTTGGTTCGTGTGATCACTAAAACAATGTGAGGGATATTGTTTTGAGTGGGAGTTCACCTAGATTAATTTTATTATTAATTTGAACTCAATTTGTCATAAACTTAGTCTAAACTATTGCAAATATGTTGTAGATCAATGGCAGCCCCTACCATCAATTTTAATGTGTTCCTAGAGAAAGAAAAGTTGAAAAACAATGGAAGCAACTTCGCGGATTGGTTCCGCAATTTGAGGATTGTCCTCACAGCTGGTAATTTGACCTATGTGCTGGATGCACCACTGGGTGACCCACCTGCAGCTGATGCTGCCGATGAAGTAAAGAATGTTTACCTCGCTCGGAAGAATCAGTACTCCATAGTTCAGTGTGCTATCTTGTATGGTTTAGAATCGGAGCTTCAGAAAAGGTTTGAGAATTCAGACCCATATGATATTGTCGAGGATCTCAAATTGATTTTTGAGACTCATGCGGCAATTGAAAGCTATGAGGCTTCTGAAAAGTTCTTTAACTGCAAGATGGAGGAGGGCAGCTCCGTCAGTGAGCATGTGCTTAAGATGTCTGGGCACGCAAACAAACTTCAAAGCTTGGGTATAGTGATTCCTAATGCTTTGGGGATTTACCGTGTCCTCCAATCACTACCACCAAGTTACAAGAACTTTGTGATGAACTACAACATGCAGAACATGAACAAGAAGTTGCCAGAACTGTTTGCTATGTTAAAGTCTGCAGAAGTGGAGATCAAGAAAGAGCACCAAGTGTTGTTTGTCAATAAGACCACCAAATTCAAGAAAGGCAAGTCTAAACAGAAGGGACACTTCAAGAAGGGTGGTAAGAAAGTTACCACGCCGACGAAGAAGACCAAGGCTGGACCTAAGCCTGATACTGAGTGCTTTTACTGCAAGGGAGAAGGTCACTGGAAGCGGAATTGCCCAAAGTACTTGGCGGATTTGAAGAACGGCAACATCAAGAAGAAAGGTATATCTGATATACATGTTATTGATGTGTATCTCACTAGTACTCGTAGTAGTGCCTGGGTATTTGATACTGGTTCGGTTGCTCATATTTGTAACTCGAAACAGGTGCTGCAGAATAAACGGAAGCTAGCGAAGAACGAGGTGACGATGCGCGTGGGAAACGGATCAAAGGTTGATGTGATCGCGGTCGGCACGCTACCCCTTCATCTACCATCGGGATTAGTTTTATACTTAAATAATTGTTATTTGGTGCCTGCGTTGAGCATGAACATTATATCAGGATCTTGTTTATTGCGAGACGGTTACTTGTTTAAGTCCGAGAATAATGGTTGTTCGATTTATATGAGTAATATGTTTTATGCAGATGCACCTTTGATAGATGGTCTATTCTTGTTGAATCTCGATAGTGGAAATACACATATTAATAACATTGAGGCTAAACGTTTGAAATCGTGCGATAACTCGACCTATATGTGGCACTGTCGTCTTGGTCACATTGGAGTGAAGCGTATGAAGAAACTCCATTCCGATGGACTTCTTGAATCACTTGATTTCGAATCACTTGAAAGATGCGAAGCATGTCTGATGGGTAAAATGACTAAGACTCCATTCTCCGGTATGATGGAGCGAGCTACGGACTTATTGGAAATCATACATACCGATGTGTGTGGTCCAATGAGTGTAGCATCGCGCGGCGGTTATCGTTATGTTCTTACCTTCACGGATGACTTGAGTAGATATGGGTATATCTATTTCATGAAACATAAGTCCGAAACTTTCGAGAAGTTTAAGGAATTTCAAAGTGAGGTAGAGAATCAACGTAACAAGAAGATTAAATTTCTACGTTCTGATCGTGGAGGTGAATATCTAAGTTACGAGTTTGGCGAGCATTTGAAGAAATGCAGAATACTTTCACAATTGACACCGCCGGGAACACCACAGCGTAATGGTGTGTCCGAACGTCGTAATCGAACTCTCTTAGATATGGTTCGTTCTATGATTTCACTTACAGATTTACCGCTATCATTTTGGGGTTATGCATTAGAAACAGCCGCATTCAATTTAAATAGGGCACCGTCTAAATCCGTTGAAACAACACCGTATGAATTATGGTTTGGCAAGAAACCTAGATTGTCGTTCCTTAAAGTTTGGGGATGCGAAACCTATGTAAAGAAGTTACAGCCGGAAAAGCTTGAACCCAAAGCGGAAAAATGCGTCTTCATAGGATACCCGGAGGAAACTATTGGGTATACCTTCTATCATAGATCCGAAGGCAAAATCTTCGTTGCCAAGAATGGATCCTTTCTAGAGAAGGAATTTCTCTTGAAAGAAGTGACTGGAAGGAAAGTAGAACTTGACGAGGTTGTCGAACCTTCTCTCGAAATTGCGAGTAGCGCAGCACCGGAAGAAGTTCCTGTGGTGCCTGCACCAATAAGAGAGGAAGCTAATGATGATGATCATGAAACTTCGGTTGAAGTTGCTACAGAGCCTCGCAGGTCAACGAGAACTCGTACCACTCCAGATTGGTATGATCCCGTTATGAGTGTCATGTTGGTGGATAACACCGATGACCCTGAGACATATGAGGAAGCGATGATGAGCCCAGATTCCAATAAATGGCAAGAAGCCATGAAATCCGAGATTGGATCCATGTACGAAAACCAAGTATGTACTTTGGTGGACTTACCGGATGGCCGGAAGGCTGTCGAGAACAAATGGATTTTCAAGAAGAAAACAGATGCTAATGGTAATATTACTGTCTATAAAGCTTGACTTGTCGCAAAAGGGTTTCGACAAATTCAATGAGTTGACTACGATGAGACTTTCTCACCAGTAGCGAAGCTAAAGTCTGTGAGGATTATGTTAGCAATCGCTGCATATTATGATTATGAGATATGGCAGATGGATGTCAAAACAGCATTCCTCAATGGAGACATTGATGAAGAGTTGTATATGATGCAACCCAAAGGTTTTTTCGATCCTAAAGATGCTAACAAGGTATGCAAACTTCAACGGTCCATCTATGGATTGAAGCAAGCATCCCGAAGTTGGAATCAACGTTTTGATAAGGTGATCAAAAGTTTTGGTTTTATACAAACTTATGGAGAAGCTTGTATTTACAAGAAAGTGAGTGGGAGCTCTGTAGCATTCTTAATACTATATGTCGATGACATATTGTTGATTGGGAATGATGTAGACCTTCTTAATAGTGTCAAGGAATATTTGAATAATAGTTTTTCAATGAAGGATCTTGGCGAAGCAGCTTACATATTAGGCATAAAGATTTATAGAGATAGATCAAAACGCCAAATATCATTGTCACAAAGTACATATTTGGACAAAGTTCTAAAGAGGTTTGGAATGGAAGATAGCAAGAAAGGGTTCTTGCCCATGTTGCCCAATACGACCTTGAGTAAAACTCAGAGTCCGACATCGGCAGAAGATAGAGAAAGGATGAGTAAGACTCCCTATGCCTCAGCCATAGGATCTCTAATGTATGCCATGCTATGTACTAGACCCGACATTGCATATGCTGTTAGTTTAACTAGTAGATATCAAAGTGATCCAGGAGTGGATCATTGGACAGCGGTCAAAAACATCCTTAAGTACTTGAGAATAACTAAGGATATGGTTCTTTCTTATGGAGGTGATGAACAACTCGTTGTTAATGGTTACACCGATGCTAGTTGGAACACCGATCCGGATGATTCTAAATCACAATCTGGATACGTATTTATTTTGAATGGTGCAGCAGTTAGCTGGAGGAGTGCAAAGCAACGTTGTGGCGAGATCTTCAACTGAATCGGAATACATGGCTGCTTCGGAGGCTTCACAAGAAGCGATATGGATGAAAGAGTTCATTATAGAGCTGGGTGTGGTTCCTAGTGCGCTGGACCCAATGTCTATCTACTGTGATAACATGGGCGCCATAGCCAATGCGCAAGAACCAAGGTCACACAAGAAGCTGAAGCACATCAAGCTACGTTTTCACGCTATTCGAGAACATATCCAAGATGGGGATATAAAGATTTGCAAAGTACACACAGATCTGAATGTGGCGGATCCGTTGACTAAACCTCTCCCGAGGGCAAAACATGACCAGCACCAAACTGCCATGGGTGTTCGGTATATTACCATGTAATCTAGATTAGATGACTCTAGTGCAAGTGGGAGACTGTTGGAGATATGCCCTAGAGGCAATAATAAATGTAGTTATTATTATATCTTTGTGTTTATGATAAATGTTTACATTCATGCTATAATAGTATTAACAAGGAAACATTGATACTTGTGTGATTTGTAAACTTAATTTGAAGTCCCTAGTAAAGCCTCTATATAATACTAGCTTGTTGGTTAATAGATGATTGTGGTTTCCCTATCATGAACATTGAGATGTTATTAAACAACAAGATCATATCGTTAGGAGAATGATATGGTGGACATACTCCTATAGATAAGCGTAGGATAAAGATCAAGTCATTTTAATAGTTCAATTGCTATATGCTTTCTGATACATAGTAATCTAATTCCTTCGACCATGAGATCATGCATATCACCTTTACCAGATGGATGCTTTGATGACATCAAACACCACACCGTAACTGGGTGGCTATAAAGGTGGCATTGAGTGTTTGGAAAGTATTGGTTGAAACACATGGATCAAGAGTGGGATTTGTCCATCCATATGACAGATAGATATACTCTAGGCCCTCTCGGTGAAATGTCATCCAATTAGCTTGCAAGCATGTGACTGGCTCACAAGGGATCACATATCACAGGAACAAGAAAAGAGTACTTATCGGTAACGAGGTTGAACTAGGTATGCAGAGATACCGACGATCATAACCTCGGATAAGTAAACTATCGTGAGACAAAGGGAAATTGATATCGTATGTAAGTGGTTCATTCGATCGCAAAGTAATCGTAGAAATATGTGGGAGCCATATGAATTTCCAGATTCCTCTATTGGTTATTGTTCGGAGAAGTGTCTCGATCATGTCCGCATAATTCACGAACCGTAGGGAGACACACTTAAGGATTCGACGTTGTTTGAGTAGTTATGGAATGATGAGAAAGAGACCGAATGTTGTTCGGAGTCTCGAATGGGATTCGGGATATCACGAGGAGATCCGGAATGGTCCGGAGAATAAGATTCATATAAGGAAAGTCCCGTTTTCGGAGTTGGAGAATGGTTCCGGTGTTTTCATCGGGAATGTTCTAGAAGGTTCCGGAATGTCCGGCACTCCGGGGGGGAAGGGTACATGAATGTGTCATTGCAAGTTGGAATGATTACATCATGTACTAGGTGTCATCGCTGTCCAAAATAAAGGGTTTATTCAAATCCTAGTTTGAAAAGTCAAACGGCTAGTTTGAAAGTCAAACGGCTAGTTTTGGAAAGAGGAGGAGGAGTGGGAAACCGAGTTGGGGAGGAGTTCCCTCCTCCAACCGCCGGCCCACCTCCAAGCCGAGTTGGGGAGGGACTCCCCTCCCCTTGGCCGTGCCTCCCACCTATAAAGGGAGGGGCAGGGCTGCCCCTCCTAGCACACAAGTCCCTTGCCCCGAAAACCCTAACCCTAGCCGCCGCCGCCCTCCAAGCCGCCGCCTAGGGATCTCCTTGCCGCCGACTTGGGCACCTCCAAGCCCTATCCACCGGCCCTAGCACCTCTTCCTCGGCGTGTCTAAACCCTAGATCGTCGAGGGATTTCTCATAGCCCACCATACTCGCTCCGGCTTAAGGCGAAGTCCTGCGAGATCTCCCCTCTACTTCCGGTACCACGCCGTTGTGCTGCCGGAATCGCGAGGAGAGTGCTACAACCTCCGCTGCCTGCTGGAACAAGGGAGAGGAAGGTCTTTGTCGAGTACCGAACGTGTGACCGACTGCGGGAGCGCTGCCGGAACGCAGCGCCGGAAGGATCGTCTACGCGATCTTGAGATCGGGAAGAGTACGACTACATCACCCACGAGAATCCGCTCTCGTTAAACACTTTGGAATCTTCGAGGGTGAGTTATTCTATCGACTCGTTGCTACAATCTAGTAGATAGATCTTGGCTTGTTTGTTTGTATGCGGTAGAAAATTTTTGTTTTCCATGCTACGAAACCCTACACAAAAACGTTGAAGTTGAAGTTGGACTTAGCCATTTGATCTACAATATTTGCAAGTACAAATTAGACTATGTTCATGATAACTAGTTCAACTTTTAATCAAATTACTAGATGAACTCCCACTAAATTCAACATCCTTCAAGTTGTTTAGTAAACATGATCCAAATTCACCACACCTAATCCGATCTTCACGAGAAGAGATGTGGTTTCAATGGTGGACAACGAAGTGTCGATCATATCATTCATATGACTCATGCTTAACCTTTCGGTTCATGTGTTCCGAGGCCATGTCTGTACATTCTAGGCTCGTCAAGTTAAACCCAAGTATTTCCGCGTGTGCAAAACTGGCTTGCACCCGTTGTATGTGAACGTAGAGTCTATAGCACCCGATCATCACGTGATGCTTGGACACGACAAACTTTCGCAACGGTGCATACATGGGGAGAACACAGTTTTATCTTGATCTTTAAGTGAGGAATCATCTTATAATGCTACCGTCGCGATCTAAGCATAATACGATACATAAAAGGATAAGCATCGCATGCATATAACTTTATGTGACATGGTATAGCCAATCTTCGCGCAATGATCTCCATCTTGTGCGTGCCGGCATGATCTCCATCACTCCACCATGATTGCCTCCACCACGAATAGCAACTACAACTATTGCTAACTACTTAGCGATAAAGTGAAACTATTACATGGCGTATAAGAAGTTGACACACAGGTCATACACAATTATAAAGACAACCATATGGCTCCTGCCGGTTGTGTACTCATCGACATGCAAGTCGTGAAACATTACAAAACATGATCATTGCATACAACATACACATCACATCTTGGGCCATACCATATCACATAAAACACTCCCTACAAAAACAAGTTAGACGTCTCTACTTTGTTGTTGCATGTTTTACGTGGCTTATGGGAGTAGCAAGCTAAGAACGATTCTTACCTACGGAAAACCACAACGGTGATATTATGGTTGCCAAACTCCGGCTTAAATCCCATGACAACTATAGTGAGAGAAACTGGCATCCACCAGCCGCATGTGTGGAACAAGCCACACGTCAAGTGCGGAGCCGGTCTCGCGAACGACGTCGCGTAAGGTTGGCCTGGACCGCTTCAATCTCACTATCCCGCGTCATAAGAAGAACACAAACAAGAGGCTTGCAACAGAAAACATCAACGCCTGCAACAACCATGTTGCGTTCTACTCGTGAAACACATCTACGCATAGATCTAGCTCTGATACCACTGAAGGGTTTCGCAGCATAGTAAATCAAAAAAATTCTACGGATGCGAACGAGAAAGCCAAGATCTAATCTAGGAGATGCAAACAACGAGAGAGATTAGATGAGATCTTCATACCCTTGAAGATTCGCACGTCGGAACGTTCGTCGGAACGTGGGTGATGTAGTCGTACTCGCTTCTCCTCCTCGCGATCCGCTCTGATCTAACACCGCAAGTGGCGATGCCTCCGAGAGATGCACACGTGCGGCACCTCGACATCTCCTCCTTCCTCGGTCCAGCAAGTATGGTGGAGAGACGGATTGGATCTACAACGCGACGGCGCGGTGCAAGTGGTGGAGAGTTTCTGCAGCAGGGCTTCGCCTACACGCAGTCGGGAGGGAGAGACAGAGGAGGGCAGCAGGGCGGCTAGGCTTGAGGGGAAGGTGTAGGGGGGTGGTGCGCCCCAGACCTCTATATATAGAGGGGTGGGCGGCAACCCTAGCCCCTCCCCCAAGCCTAGGCCGGCGGCCAAGGAGGGAAGAGTGGGGGGCAAGTTTCCCCCCTCCTTCTAGAAGCTCCAATTAGGGTTTCCCCTTGTTTGGCCGGCTGGGCCCTATGGGGCCTTGTGCCCCTGGCCCAATGTGGCCAGGGCACTCCCTCATAGGCCCATGCCCCCTCCCGGCAGGTGGGGCCACGTTGGTCCCCCTCCGGAAGGTTCTAGAAGCTTCCGGTACAATACTGATTAACTCGAAACAATTCCAAACTCCAAAAACTGCATTGCCTTATATGAATCTTATTCTTCGGACCATTCCGGAACCTCTCGTGATGTCCCGGATCCCATCCGAGAATCCGAACAAAAACTCATGAACCAATTATCCAATCTATCCTAGCGTCGAGACACGTTAGGTGTGTGACCCTTCGGGTTCGAGAATATGCAGACATGATCTTCTATCAATAATCAACAGCGGGGTCTGGAAACCCATATTGATTCCCACACATTCATCGATGATCATATCGGATGAACCACGATGCCAGGATTCAATCAATCCCATATATATATTCCCTTCGTCTCGCGATATTTTACTTGCCCGAGATTTGATCGTCGGTACCGTCATACCTAGTTCAATCTCGTTCACAGCAAGTACTTTACTCGTTCCGTAATCCGATATCACTTTGTGATTAACTCCTTAACCACATGCTTGCAAGCGGTGTTGATATCGATTACCGAGTGGGCCCGAAGTATATCTCTCCGACTTGGGAGGGACAAATCCCATCTCGATACATACAACCCAACAGGTACTTTCCGATCACCTGAGAGACACCTTTATGATCACCCTCTCATAGGATGACGTTTGATGACCTCAAAGCTTTCTTCCGATACCAGGGAGTTGTATTATCTCATGGTCTAAGGAATACAATATTTGACATAAGAAAAGCTTCGCAAAGATGAACACGATGACACGATCTAATTGCTCCGCTTAGTTTGGGTCTGTCCATCATATCATTCTCCCAATGATATGATCTCATTATTAATCGACAACTCATGTCTACGGTTAGGAAACCTTAACCATCATTAATCAATGAGCTAGTCCATAGAGGCATACTAGGGACACGGTGTTGTTCACAAACCACACAAGTATTAAAGTTTTCGCTTAATACAATTCTAGCATGGAATATAAACATTATCATGAACAAGAATTATAATAATAACATCTTTATTATTGCCTCTAGGGCATAATTCCAACAGATCACCCTATCCTGCGGTACCTGCACTTTCAGCCACAATGGAGCCCAAGCAAGGGTAGCGGTGGCCGCGGGCGCGGCTTTGTCGCCAAACTAGACACCCCACCTCCAGGTGTCCTGCCTTCGTGGCCAGAGTGGCGGGTGCCTTCGTAATACGCTATGGCCGCACGCCAGCTTGGACGCACCGGCGACCCGGAGGAGTTCGCGGGGTAGCGCGCGACCATGCGTGCCTCTTTGTACCACATGAAGGACAACATAGTGGGCTGCTGCAGCAACTGCAGCCGCTGGCCCCCGCATCCTGTGCTGATCGACGGTCTCTGCTACCTACATCAAACCGTGAAAGGACACAGGTTCTAGCCGCGCACGGCAAGCGACGATGACGACGACCCTGAAGCAGTGTACTATAGGGCTAGACATGTGTTGGCGTGTTAATGACGCCTCGTTGGGAGACCCCAAGAGCAAGGTGTGATGAGCACAACCGCAAGTTTTCCCTCAGTAAGAAACCGAAGTTATCAAACCAGTAGGAGGAAGGAAACGACTCAAAGGTGTTGCTAGCAACTTGGAGACCTGCACAACACAAACTCAAGACTTTGCCCCAATGAACAATGAGGTTGTCAATTTCACTGGTTTGCTGAAAACAAAGGATTAACTGTATGGTGTGGAAGGTAATAGTGGTTTGCAACAAGTAAACAATAACAGTGGAAGATGTATCAATGGTAAAGATTGGACCGGGGTCCATAGTTCACTAGAGGTGTTCTCCTTATATAAACAAACATTGCATGCTGGGTAAACAAATTACAGAAGGGCAATTGACAGGAGTGAGCAAGGCATAACAATGCAATACTAGAAATTCATGATCCTATGAGATTCGATTGGGCAATACAACAAGATACATAGACCGCCATCCAACTGCATATATGAATAGAAATCCACCTCCGGGTTATCATCCGAACCCCCTCCAGTATTAAGTTGCAAGCAACAGATAACTGCTTTAAGCAAAGTATGTAAGGTAAACAATCCACTTGTTCCATGAACAAGAGATCGTTGTTTTCTCCCTAGTGGCAACAACACATCTACAACCTTAGAGATTTCTGTCACTTCCCTTAGATTAAATAGAGGCATGAACCCACTATCGAGCATAAATACCCCCTCTTGGAGTCACTAGCATCTACTTGGCCAAGATAGCTACTAGAAACGGAGAGCATGCAAGATCTCAAACAACACAAACATGATAGAATCAATAAGACAAAACCATTAATCAATCCGACATAGTAATCTCAATATCCATTGGATCCCCGCAAACACAACATGCATGATTACAAATAGATATGATCTTGATCATGAACGTTGCTCACAAGATCTAAACATGGTAGCACGGATGAGGAGATACAACCATCTAGCTACTAGATGGACCTGTAGTCCAAGGTGGAACTACTCAAGCTTCATACCGGGGGCTGACATGATGAAGAAGGCCTCTAGGATGATCTCCCCTCCGGCAGTGTGCCGGGAAGAGCTTCAGATACCCACTCTAGGGACGATGGTGGTGGCGGCTACAGACGGTTTCGTGGAATATTGATCGGGTCCTTAGGTTTAGGCATCAGGGGGGTCTTTATAGGCGAAGAGGCGAGGCAGGGGGGGCGCCAGGGTGGTCAAACACCCGCAGGCGCAGCTAGCCCTAGCCCGCGCCGCCAGGGGGTGTGGCCCCCTGGTGCCTCTCCTCCGTCTTGTATTCAGGCTTTGTGTTCCCCACGGTAAAATATTGACTTTGGCTTTTGTCCCGTCCAATTCCGAGAATATTTATTTTCTGCCTTTCTGGAACCAAAAACAGAAGAAAACAGGCAACTGGCACTATGGCATCTTGTTAATAGGTTAGTACCAGAAAACATATAAAAACACCTCAAAGTGTAGAAAAAGCAAAGCAAAGTAGATACTAAACAAGCATGGAACATCAAAAATTATAGATACGTTTCCGACGTATCAAGCATCCCCAAGCTTAACTCCTGCTCGTCCTCAAGTAGGTAAGTGATAAAAAGAATAATTTTTGAAGTGACATGCACCATGAAAATCAAGTTCAAACCATTTGCAAGCATTGAAAGCTGGGATCAAAGAACTCTAAACATGAACATGAAAGATGGAGTTCTAATAGTAAGATAAAGTAACTATGCATGCAACATGAAAGGCAACAAACAAAGATCATGAATAACATGCATTGAAAAACGTTTGTTTGTTTCACATACAGAAAACATGGAAAAGTGGCATTCAACTTATCCCTCATGGAGTAGAAAATATATGCATAGGACACCTTCAAAGTTCATAAGAGTGACTAGATACAAATAGCACAAGAACAAGTAATATCAACAATATGCATCAATCAATAAGTTTTGGGACAATGCACATAGAACTAAGAATGAAAACTATGCTCTCTTAACTAGTGCCTAAAGGATAGAAGGTGGAGACTCAATATAATGGTGGAAGAAAGGCCCTTCATAAAAGGGAAGCAGGGATTTCAAGTCTCAAACAGAGCTTCCAAAAATTATGGTACTTGTTAGCTTTCAGCTCTCATTGCCCCTATCATAAGCATCTTGAAGTGATTATGGTTAAAGTGAACAAACTATAGAGTATATGCTTGACAAATTAAAAGTTGGCAATCTCATGTCCCTTGAATACGAGGGCCGCTCCTCATGCTACTCAACTTTAGTCACATGTAAGTTCTTGTCATAGTAAGTACATGGGTATCATAGAGAACTGCCAACGGGGTACCCCTTGCACATGATACATGAGCTATCCCATAATCAAAATGACAAGGCAAGCAAAAAATGAGCATCTCAGCAATCTTCTTATTTACCATGGGAAAATTGTGCTTTTTTCTCTCTTTCCTCTTTTCAATATGTCTCTTTTTTTATAATAAGAAAGCTTCATAGATGTCATTATGGTGATGCTGCAAGTTTCCACCATGATTAGGCATGTCTTAGGCTAGCGGCCCAAGCGTTTATCTAACACACATACATAACTCCATGAACTTACAAGCTCCCCTTTTATTTCAGACCGGGACATCCATAGACAAAAGAGCATGATATCAACTGTGTACAAAGTACAAGTGCAATGTTAAAAGCATTCCTCGTGACAACACAGTTCTGCTAATTCCAATGTATAAGTGCAAGCATATACAACATAGATGACACAATGGTTCAAGTTTATTAGGGGCAAGAAAATAAAGTGTGCCATCAAGTTCGTGAGAGCTTTAATCAGTAAGTTTTCACATAACAAAATACTTTTTAAATGGAAGATAGATGAAAACAAGAATATACATGGAATGGTGTAACACACCATGCATAGGAATTTATAGTGGACACTTTGGAATAACTTGGTTTCTTGAGATTTGGATGCATGAGTAGAGCTTACTCATACAAGTGGAGGCTAGCAAAAGACTGGGAGCGACCAACTAAGAGAGCAATAATGGCCATAATCATGCATAGCGACAAAACATTACTAATCATAGCATAAAGTGATACTACAAGTCAAGGACTAAATGATCATAGAGTCTATGGTGACTTGTTCATAGTCATAACATGGTGTGACCATGTGTCAAGTGAACCCAAACAAATCATCAAAGGAGAATACCACAATATTATGCTTTTGTATGCTAAAACAACGCATGATTCCTTCAAGGCACACTAAGCAATCCCAATTGTTTGAAACAAGTCATGCTACAACAATAATCACTAAGAATAAGGTCCAAACAACATCTAGCATGACATGCTAAAGTCTAAATCACACTCAAAGCAAGCTCCTCTTGTACTATTCAAGCAAGAATTTTCTACTCCTCTCCAACACCATTCAACTTATTTGAAACAACACAACGGAAATGGGGGTCTAACCACTTTATTCAAGCAAACTAAATGAAAACTAAGACGCTTCAAGAACAACACAACAGTGCATGAAACAATAAAAACAAAGTGTTTAGAAAGACCTGAGCTTTTTATTGATGAAGAAGGGGATGCCTTGGGCATCCCCAAGCTTTGACGCTTGTACCTCTAGAATATTTCTTGGGGTGACATGGGGTGGCATCCCCAAGCTTGAGATTTTGTCCATTCTTCATGTCATTACATCATTCTCTCTCTACACCTGAAAATTTTCCTTCATATAAAACTTCACAAAATCTTCATTATCAACATTAGTGTATTCAAAAGATAATAAACCTTTAGCTTTAACTTTAGAACAACAAATCTTTCACTAAAAACACAAGCTACTGTAGCAATTCCCTCAAAAAGCTCAATTTCCCCAAAAGAACCCAAAAAGGAATCAATAAGAAGCAAATGCCAATAATGGCAGAAATCTGTCAAAACAGACCAGCATATAGAAACCGATTTTTTTGAAGACCTTATGTTGCTCAAATCAAAAAGTGTTAAATTAACGAAAGTTAGCTAACATACTGGGGGATGTATTAGAAAAATATCACCTTAATCGGACTTAGAGAGATTACTCACAAATTTTTACGGTGGAGCATAAAAATCTGTTTCGGGACAACAACTCCCCAAATCTTACTTCCCTCTCATTAGAGGTTATTCTTGCCACAAAAAGCAAACAAAAAGGATAAGGAGAGGTCATTACTGAATTAATAACTTCCAAGACTCAAGAAAACTCTTGGGTTCTTGTAACTACCTCGGTGAATTGCGCTCCTAGATACAAGCCTGGATGAGCGGAAATGGTTGAAATAGTACGGTGGGGCCCAAAAGCCACTCACGGGTAGACCTTGCGGCTGTCCCAACCATTTCCAGTCATCGGGACAAGTACGGGCGGCGTAATCGGCAGGCGAAGGGATCAACTACATACACAAATGAGTATGTATGCAAGCCACCATACAATAGTACATCAGAGCCATACCATCTAAAAAGAAAGGAAATATAGCAACGCCATACGGCAAGATTCAAATGACCTAGATAGATATAATAGTTTAGGATATTTCCTCATACATCACACATCAGAGTATCAGGCGGAAGCGGCAAACAAGGTCCGAGTACGGATAAGAAGCAAATCGGCATAAGATGCCCAGAAATAAGCACATCCCGCCCACAGATCTCACGGATCGCCGTTCCCGGAATCTCTACACCGAACGATCGTTGCCCACATCATCAGCCTCCTCCACCCAGTATCCGTCTTGCGAGGGTACCTGTTCATCTGAATCAATAATTTATCGTGTGAGACCCTAAGGGTACTCAGCAAGTCTTTATGCCTCTAAAGGGGACACAACCTGGGGTGACGCAATTGCAGCAAAAGATAAACCCTAACAGTTCTATAGATACTCGCTAACCATCCGCCTAACCAAAGATAGACGGATGTCCGTGAATTAATGACAACAATTATAACAGTAATATCCACAGATCCTTCCTCCTCCTCGCTTACCAACGAGGAAGCGGACGAACAACCCTCCATCCGTTGGCAATTTTATTAACCATTCCATGAGTGTGGCACTATTTACTAGTCAATTACTTAGTCAAATTAAAAGCGGTACTTTAGTTATGCTTGTCTATGATCGAGAAACTGTGCTCCAAGTCGTCCATAACCGCGGACACGGCTTTCAGAAAGTTTTACCCTGCAGGGGTGCACAAATAGCAACACACACTCGATCAACCTCGGAAAAACCAAATCAAAACCCAACGAGGCTTTCACGACAAAGCAATCACAGGATTCAGAATTATTTCAGGGGGCCACCCCATTGAGTAGACCCGCAACGAAGTTAGCTGACTCCGAGACGGACTCAAGGTTTGCGAAAATGGCTGTAAACGACCGGGAACCCGAAAGTGTGACTGGGCTTGTCGATACCGCGAAAACATTCCGCTTACCTAAACAGTACAGTGTGCTCCTCGCACAATCGTAATTAAGCAGTAAAGCATGGCATAAGTACAGGATAGTAATAAAACCTCAAACTAGTTTGTGGCCCCAAGAAATAAGAATGAATCAAGCTCTGGCTCAGGGGGGTCCCATAAGCCTCCCGGATGTGGATAGCGCGAATAATCAAGGAACAGGTTTCAAGTACTCGGGGGTCCTACGGGACACAAGTGAGCAGGAAAACCAAATAGCAGATATTGCCCACCGGTGCCACTTTCATCAGTTATCCCATTACTACTCAGGTTAAGTTGTTTAGGTACCTCGTTATCCATCAGACTCTCACATACCCTACACATGCTGTTCTACGACTCGCATGGCTCAAATAACTCCTGTAGTAATGGCTCATGGGATGGAGGAACAAGCTTGGTAGGGTTTAAAAGTAAAGGCTATGCAATACTTGGGATTCAGTTTAATGCAATCGCGACTCAATGATGCAAGAATAAGATAGAGGCAATAGGTACTGTATGTATGCAAGCATGTGGTAGTGCTTGCCTAGCAACTCAGTTGAAGCGAGAGACGGATCTGGGTAGTGCTCCTGGTTCTCTTGATATATTTCCTGCTCAGTGTCTATTCGAAGAAGAACCAAACAAACAAGGGCCAACATAAATAAAGTGCGCAAGCATAGGAATAAAATGCGTCAAGAAATCAATCATGCCATGATGAATGATGCACAAGTTGCATGGTAATAATGTAGCATGGCATGGGTGAGGTGTAGGATACAAGAAATATATTTTTATTGAGTTTTGGTCACATTTTATTGTCATATTAGTTGCTGTATACTATATATTTATATGATGCATGCTGCAATTGAAGTCATGGATAGCATAAACATAAAGGTCTCGTCGAGCTGATCATTTTAGACATATCATTTGTCAAATTTGGAGTTATTAATCAAAAGTTATTAATTAATTAAGGTGAGGGGCATTTTATGTAATTTTACTCAACTTGGAAAAATAAAGTGCTCAATTAAAAAGGTGGATAGCATATTTGAATTCCTCACATTTTTCTGATTCAAATTCATATATTATTTGTTGAATTTGGATTTATAATTTAAAAGTTATTTTAAAACAGAATTGAAATTTGAATTTTAAACTAATTTGAATAGTTTAAATTTGAACAGATATGCAGAAAACCTACTGTCACTCAGACAGATCCAGCCACGCCCAATGACGGGTGGGGCCAGAGCTGGCTCAGGCCACACGCGCACCGAGAACCTTTTATACCGCGGCTGCTGCCAGCCACCGAGGCTGACGAGTGGGGTCAGTGGCTCGCGGGCCCACGTGCCAGCGGGGGAAGCGGCGGAGGCTGACAGGAGGGTGGATAAGGGACCGCGGGTTGATTGTGAAGTTTGTCGGGAGCCTTTTTGCAAAAAGGCAGAGGCACAGACAGGTGGGGCCTGAGGGTCACGGCTGCGCAAACGAAAAAGTGTGTGTGTGTGGGGGGGGGGGGGGGTTCTATGGAAAAGTACCACGCGGTACTGTTTTTCTCCTTGCTCTGCATCTGACGCGCGCGGTGCGCGGCGTGGCGGGGCTGGGCGTCGAACCCGCGACGCAGGCGCGTGCGCATAGGGACAGAGCCACTGCGCTGGCTCAGGCTTGGTGACCGGAGGGTGAGGCACGGCTAGCTAAGGTTCCTGCGAGGCGCAAGCGGGCAGACGGTGCGCGCTCGCCGGTGCACGCAGAGTGCTCGACGGAACGCACGTCGCCGACAGGAAACGACGAAGGCCAGGGGCATGTCCAAGGGGTTCGGGGACTCACCGCGGGGCCGATGGTGTGGTTGGAGCGGTTAGTGGCGCAGGCGATCGTCGGCGTGGCTCGCGGACAGAGGCTAGGGTTTCGCGTCGGCTCGGTGCTGGTCCTGGGCTCCTGGGGCTTCTCCTTCACGACGGCGGGTACTGGGGCGATGCAGAGGTCCTGCAGAGCTTCCTCGACAGCCCTGCTCGCCACGACACCGGCTGGTAGAGGATGGGGAGGAGGAGGCCGACGGTGGCCGTTGCAGGAGGTAGAAGGTGGCGAGGGAGAGAGAAGGAGGAGGGCTGGCGAGGCAGGGCCTCTGGGGAGATCTGGGAGAGGCCAGAGGGTCGGGAGGGAGTAGATAAGGATGGGGGAGGAGGATGGCGTGGGGGAGGGGAAGGTGGCTTCGGCCACCTTTTTCCTTCCCACCTTCAAGTGCTCAGCATGGGCCAGGGAAGGGTAGCTAGGCAGGGAGGAGGGGGCTGCCAGGTGGGTCCGGTAAGCGGAAGCTCGGGGTGGGGCAGGCCAGGCAGAGAGAGAGAGCAAGAGAGAGGAGAGGGGTAGGCTCGGGTGTGGTTTGGTGCTAGGTTAGGAGGGGCGCGGCTAGGGTTGGTCTTAGGGTTTGGTGGGAAGAGAGAGAGAGAGAGAGAGCTGGGGTGTGGGGCCAGAGAGAGGGTGGCCAGGTGGGGCAGGCATGGTAGAGGGGGAGAGGCCGAGAGAGAGAGGGGGAAGCTTAGGAGTAGATAGGAGAGGGGTATGGTGATTAGGGGTTAGGGTTTAACTAGAGGGTAAGAGAGAGGGGGAAGATGGAATGGTTCATATGTCTAGATCAAGCATGACACACAACTCAAACAAGAAAGCAAAAGGGAGAAAGGAGCAAAGGTGGTGATGGGGTAAAAATAGAGATGACACAACCAGGAATTCAAGTAAAACCAAAAGATGACCAAAATTGGTGGTAGTTGCATGGCCCATGCATATGCATTAAATGCTAGGTCTTATATTGTGAAAACAAAACAATATCTCATGGCATTTATTTATTTGCATCCTCCAAAGTGGAGTAAGGCCAAGCAAAAGAATTTGAGAGAGATCCACCCAACCCACATGAGCTAGAGTAACTCAAATAAAATGCAAGCTCATATTAATTGGATGGTGGAATTATAAAGTGGTGAAAGAAAGGGTGGTGGAGTCAATAAAAGATATGCCCCCAACTCAACTTGGGCATTTAACAATATATCAAGAACCAAATACAATATCAAGAGGCAAATACAATTAATAATGCATATGGGATAAGAACCAACACAAAAAGGGTTTTGTATGATGCTCAATGCAAGGTGGCATGATGACATGAGCATGATAACATGATGAGGCAACAATTATATGTAGGAGGTAGCCATTTTATTACTAGATCAAGTAGCATTACAGTTGTTAGACAAATGGGATGCTACAACTCTCCCCCACTAAACAGGAATCTCGCCCCGAGATTCTAGGAAGAAGAAGACACAAAGAGGGTAGGATAGTTGGCACGGAGTTCATCTTCACGCTCCCAAGTGGCTTCATCAACGGAATGGTGCGACCACTGCACCTTGCAGAACTTGATGGACTTGTTGCGAGTCCTTCTTTCTGCGACTTCCAGGATTTTTGTGGGGTGTTCTTGATAAGACAAGTCTTCTTGGAGATTGATTAGATCATGGTCCACGGTCCTGCCGGGATCCTTGAAGCACTTCTTGAGCTGAGAGATGTGGAAAACATCATGAACCTTGAGTTTTTCCGGGAGCTCAAGAGCATAAGCAACTTCTCCTCTTCTACCACGAATTTTGAAAGGACCGATGTATCTAGGAGCCAGCTTTCCTTTGATACCAAAGCGGTGTGTTCCTTTCATGGGAGTGACGCGAAGGTAAACGAGATCACCAGGGACATACACCATGTCCGTGTGCTTCCTGTCATAATTGCTCTTCTGACGACTTTGAGCAATCTTCAGGTTCTCAAGAATGATATGCACCTTCTCCTCCGCTTGAGTTACAATGTCAGGGCCAAACCATATTCTTTCTCCTGCACCTGACCAACCAATCGGAGTTCTGCACTTGCGACCATAGAGAGCCTCAAATGGTGCCATCTTCATACTTTTCTGGAAGCTGTTGTTGTACGAGAATTCAGCATAAGGAAGACATTCTTCCCACTTCATGCCAAAAGAGATGACGCAAGCACGAAGCATATCCTCCAGAATCTGATTGATCCTTTCAACTTGTCCTTGCGACTGAGGGTGGTAAGCTGTGCTGAAGTTCAACTTTGTTCCCAAAGCATTTTGGAAACTTTCCCAGAACTTGGAAGTGAAGATGCTCCCACGGTCTGAACTGATCTCAAGCGGAACCCCATACAGAGAGACAATTCTGTTGATATAGAGCTCAGCCAACTGAATTCCAGAAATTGTTTCCTTGACGGGGAAGAAATGAGCCACCTTAGAGAGCCTGTCAATGACAACAAAGATTGCATTGTTGCCCTTCTGCGACCTTGGAAAATCAGTGATGAAGTCCATCTCTACTTTCTCCCATTTCCATTCCGGAGGTTTCAATGGCTGTAGAAGACCGAAAGGTTTCTGATGGACAGCTTTCACTCTGCGGCAGACATCACACTCCGAGACATACTTTGCACAATATCGTTTCAAACCAGGCCACCAATATTGTGTTTTCAAGTCCATGTACATCTTTGTGCTGCCAGGGTGGATAGATAGAACAGAATCGTGCGCCTCCTTGAGAACTTGCTCTCTCAAACCCGGTTAGTTCGGAACAAACATCCGGTGTTCAAAGAAAAGCGTGCCTTGATCATCGACGTGGAAGGACTCATACTTCGGAAGCTGAAGTTTGGAGATGATCTTTCTGATGTGCGGATCACCACGCTGACGAAAGCGAATCTTTTCTTCCAAGAGAGGAGTAGCTAGAAGGTTCAGGAGATGCCCTTGTTCCACAACTTCAAGGTTGAGCTGACGGAATTCCTCGCACAAGAGAGGTTGCTGCTCGTCCATCATGAGGTTGTTGACATAAGCTTTGTGGCTGAGAGCATCGGCCATGACATTAGCTTTGCCCGGTGTGTAGTTGATGGTCAAATCAAAATCATTGATTGCTTCAATCCATCTCCTCTGCCGAAGGTTGAGATCAGGTTGAGTGAAGATATACTTCAAACTCTTGTGGTCAGAAAAGATCTCACAACGGTTGCCAAGCAAGTAGTGCCTCCATAGCTTCAAAGCAAAGACAACTGCTGCGAGCTCGAGGTCATGTGTGGGATAGTTGATCTCATGCGTCTTCAACTGTCGAGAGGCATAAGCAACCACTTGATTTTCTTGCATAAGGACCGCACCCAATCCTTGCAAAGAGGCGTCACAGAATATCTGGAAAGGCTTAGATGTATCCGGAGGAACCAAGACTGGTGTAGAAGTGAGCTTCTCTTTGAGTGTCTCAAAGCTTGCTTGACATGCAGGAGTCCAAAGGTATTTCTTGCCTTTCTTGAGGAGATCGGTAAGAGGCTTCGCTATCTTCGAAAAGTTCTGAACGAAGCGACGGCAATAACTAGCCAAACCAAGGAAACTCCGCACTTCTTTGACATTTACAGGAGGAAGCCATTCAACAATTGTCTTCACGGTTTCCGGGTTAACTGCAATGCCCTTGGCAGAGATAACGTGACCAAGATAGGTTACTTGAGGCAGCCAAAACTCACACTTTGAGAACTTTGCATACAAGCGGTTCTCACGAAGCTTGTTTAGGACACAACGAAGGTGTTCTTCATGCTCTTCCTTGGACTTAGAATAGACCAGGATGTCATCCAGATAGACCACAACGAACTTATCAAGGTACTCCATGAAAACCGAGTTCATAAGCCTCGAGAAGGTAGCAGGTGCGTTTGTGAGACCGAAAGACATGACTGTGTACTCATACAGGCCATAGCGGGTGGTGAAAGCTGTTTTAGGCACATCTTCCTTGCGAATCTTGATTTGGTGATAACCACTTCTCAAGTCAAGCTTAGAGAACACCACAGCTCCAGCTAGCTGATCGAAGAGATCATTAATCCGCGGAAGGGGATATTTGTTCTTGATGGTTTTAGAATTGAGAGCCCGATAGTCAACACAAAGTCTATCCGTCCTGTCACGCTTCTTCACAAAGATTGTTGGGATACCCCAAGAAGAGGTACTGTGTTGAATGAAACCCAACTTCTCTTGTTCATCAAGTTTACGTTTGAGTTCAGCCAACTCAGCAGGACCCATTTTATAAGGCCGCTTGGAGATAGGAGCCGTTCCAGGTTCAAGCTCAATTACAAACTCAACCTCACGATCCGGAGGCATACCCGGCAACTCTTCAGGAAAGACATCCGGGAACTCACAGACCACTGGGACACTCTGAATAGCTTCCATAGCATCATCATTCAGAGCCGCTAGAGAGAAAAGCTGGATAGCAGGAGTCAGACTTGGAGAAAAGACTATATGGCCTTCAGGAACCTTCAGAGAAACCGAGCGTTCAGCACAATCAATCACAGCTGCATTTGCCGTCAACCAATCCATGCCCAAGATGACTTCAATGTCAGAATTGCCCAGAACAATTAAGGAAGACGAGAATGAAGAGCCACCAATCTCAATTTGATTGCCATGGCTGACTTTAGAAGCTACCATATTTGCTCCAGGAGAAAGGACCATTAACCGCTTAAGAAGAGGATCCGCCGCTAACCCATTGTCACTTGCAAACTTGATAGAAACAAAAGAATGTGATGCACCAGAATCAAACAAAACTCGTGCAGGGACTGAGTTAACGGAAAGCATACCCATCACAACTCCAGGTGCATGCTCAGCTTGAGCGGCGTTGACACAGTTGGCACGAGCAACAGTAGACCCAGGCTTGGTGTTGATGTTGAGAGCCCGAGGTGGTGGTGCACGAACCATAGGAGAGCTTGCCGCAGATCTTGGAGGGGGTGGAGGAAGAGCTTTGTTCTTCAACGGACAGTTCCAGTTCAGATGCCCAGGGTCTCCACACGTGAAGCAAGCACCAGGTGGACGTGGAGCAACGTAGCCAGGGACTCCGCCAGGCGCTCCAGGGTAGTTGTGGGTGTAGCCCCTGGGAGCAGCAGTGATGAAGTTTGGTGGCCTTGCCGCGTAGCTTGCAGGTCTTGGAGAAACCGGGAGCGACGGTGGGGTGTTAGGAACCCAGACACGCCGCTTAGAAGGAGCTGACATAGCTGAAGAGCTTGGTACATCACGGTTGTGTTTCTTTGACTCCTCAAACACTTGCCTACTTGCTTCCTCCTGCAGAGCTGTATGCTGAAGTTCCAGAAAAGATGCCGGCCTTGCATGTGTGATTGCATATTTAATCGATGCATTGAGCCCTTGTCTGAACCTATTTTGCTTCTTCTTGTCATTAGAGATCTCATCGCCACCATAACGAGAAAGATTCATGAAGTTCCTGATGTAGGTATTGACATTATCATTTCCCTGCTTGAGATTGAGAAACGCTTCCTTCATCCTCTCCATGACAATTTCTGACAGATACTGCTCTTTGAACGCTCCAGTGAACCGTTCCTAAGTAGGCTGAAAACCAGTGCAGTTTGCCTTCAGGTAATTCTCCCACCAGAGAGCTGCATCCCCCTTCAGAAGGTGAGTAGCACACTTTACCCACTCTTGCTCAGGAACATCAGCAGTCTCGAGTAGCCTTGACATCTCACGCAACCAATCATCCGCATCCAGTGGTCGATCAGAAACATCAAATTGGCGAGGGTTGAACTTCAGGAAGCTTTTGATGTCTCCTCGCTTGGGAGGTGGAGGTAGTGGAGCAAACTCATTCCTCCGAACACTCTCTTCAAAGCGCTGCTGGTTCTGCTGCATTGCTGCCAAGGCGTTGGCGATGTTTGACAATGCGGACCCCAGTTCTGGTGGAATGTCCTCATCAGAACGGCGTGGTGGAGCCATCCTGTGATTGATATAAAACACAAGTCAGTACTATAATGGAGAATAATAATAATCCAAAATAGTACCAAGATGGAATTAACCAAGATTAAAGGATACAATTTACTAAGATGATATTAAAATATCAACAAAGTTCAAAGCACCTAGAAGATATTAAGCATATCGCACACGACTGAAAAGGAGTGTGGTACACAAATATATCAAAGAAAATTTTTCCACAAATTTCGGCATTAAAATACCAATAGATGTGCAAAATCGCTTAACGAATCAAGATTAGTGACTCTACCAATTCAATATACAAAAGCGAATGATAAGAGTAGTGGTATGGTCGCGACTCCATCCCGCACTCAAATCATTACTCCGCACATGAATAAGTGGAACACATATCCTAACCCCTTCTTCTCACGTTGAACCTAAAGATTAGTAACTACGGAAATGAACACCCCAAACAAGATAACGTCGGATAACAAAGAGTAAGACAGATCGCGTCGGTTTGCAAAAGCCTGTCGGTATGGAATGTACCAACAGTTGATAACCAAAAGGTTGATTAGATAACAACTTGGATGCAACAGATAGACAAGGAATTACACACACACACACACAAACACACAACCTATGGTACTACAGAAACCCAGAACACGTAAATCCTAGTTTGAAATTTATAATAAGAGGATTGAAAACGTTACACTTCCTTACCAGAAAAGGGTGGGTGGGTGGGTAAGAAGAAAAGTGGAAGCAGTCCTACTTTCGCGTTTTGTTTTTCCCTAGTATACATAACTACCAAAAATATTTGCTAGACTGACAACGACCATTTGGCTGAGACCCTGAAGGTCGGGATAGCTCTGATACCAATTGTAACTACCTCGGTGAATTACGCTCCTAGATACAAGCCTGGATGAGCGGAAATGGTTGAAATAGTACGGTGGGCCCCAAAAGCCACTCACGGGTAGACCTTGCGGCCGTCCCAACCATTTCCAGTCATCGGGACAAGTACGGGCGGCGTAATCGGCAGGCGAAGGGATCAACTACATACACAAATGAGTATGTATGCAAGCCACCATACAATAGTACATCAGAGCCATACCATCTAAAAAGAAAGGAAATATAGCAACGCCATACGGCAAGATTCAAATGACCTAGATAGATATAATAGTTTAGGATATTTCCTCATACATCACACATCAGAGTATCAGGCGGAAGCGGTAAACAAGGTCCGAGTACGGATAAGAAGCAAATCGGCATAAGATGCCCAGAAATAAGCACATCCCGCCCACAGATCTCACGGATCGCCGTTCCCGGAATCTCTACACCGAACGATCGTTGCCCACATCATCAGCCTCCTCCACCCAGTATCCGTCTTGCGAGGGTACCTGTTCATCTGAATCAATAATTTATCGTGTGAGACCCTAAGGGTACTCAGCAAGTCTTTATGCCTCTAAAGGGGACACAACCTGGGGTGACGCAATTGCAGCAAAAGATAAACCCTAACAGTTCTATAGATACTCGCTAACCATCCGCCTAACCAAAGATAGACGGATGTCCGTGAATTAATGACAACAATTATAACAGTAATATCCACAGATCCATCCTCCTCCTCGCTTACCAACGAGGAAGCGGACGAACAACCCTCCATCCGTTGGCAATTTTATTAACCATTCCATGAGTGTGGCACTATTTACTAGTCAATTACTTAGTCAAATTAAAAGCGGTACTTTAGTTATGCTTGTCTATGATCGAGAAACTGTGCTCCAAGTCGTCCATAACCGCGGACACGGCTTTCAGAAAGTTTTACCCTGCAGGGGTGCACAAATAGCAACACACACTCGATCAACCTCGGAAAAACCAAATCAAAACCCAACGAGGCTTTCACGACAAAGCAATCACAGGATTCAGAATTATTTCAGGGGGCCACCCCATTGAGTAGACCCGCAACGAAGTTAGCTGACTCCGAGACGGACTCAAGGTTTGCGAAAATGGCTGTAAATGACCGGGAACCCGAAAGTGTGACTGGGCTTGTCGATACCGCGAAAACATTCCGCTTACCTAAACAGTACAGTGTGCTCCTCGCACAATCGTAATTAAGCAGTAAAGCATGGCATAAGTACAGGATAGTAATAAAACCTCAAACTAGTTTGTGGCCCCAAGAAATAAGAATGAATCAAGCTCTGGCTCAGGGGGGTCCCATAAGCCTCCCGGATGTGGATAGCGCGAATAATCAAGGAACAAGTTTCAAGTACTCGGGGTCCTACGGGACACAAGTGAGCAGGAAAACCAAATAGCAGATATTGCCCACCGGTGCCACTTTCATCAGTTATCCCATTACTACTCAGGTTAAGTTGTTTAGGTACCTCGTTATCCATCAGACTCTCACATACCCTACACATGCTGTTCTACGACTCGCATGGCTCAAACAACTCCTGTAGTAATGGCTCATGGGATGGAGGAACAAGCTTGGTGGGGTTTAAAAGTAAAGGCTATGCAATACTTGGGATTCAGTTTAATGCAATCGCGACTCAATGATGCAAGAATAAGATAGAGGCAATAGGTACTGTATGTATGCAAGCATGTGGTAGTGCTTGCCTGGCAACTCAGTTGAAGCGAGAGACGGATCTGGGTAGTGCTCCTGGTTCTCTTGATATATTCCCTGCTCAGTGTCTATTCGAAGAAGAACCAAACAAACAAGGGCCAACATAAATAAAGTGCGCAAGCATAGGAATAAAATGCGTCAAGCAATCAATCATGCCATGATGAATGATGCACAAGTTGCATGGTAATAATGTAGCATGGCATGGGTGAGGTGTAGGATACAAGAAATATATTTTTATTGAGTTTTGGTCACATTTTATTGTCATATTAGTTGCTGTATACTATATATTTATATGATGCATGCTGCAATTGAAGTCATGGATAGCATAAACATAAAGGTCTCGTCGAGCTGATCATTTTAGACATATCATTTGTCAAATTTGGAGTTATTAATCAAAAGTTATTAATTAATTAAGGTGAGGGGCATTTTATGTAATTTTACTCAACTTGGAAAAACAAAGTGCTCAATTAAAAAGGTGGATAGCATATTTGAATTCCTCACATTTTTCTGATTCAAATTCATATATTATTTGTTGAATTTGGATTTATAATTTAAAAGTTATTTTAAAACAGAATTGAAATTTGAATTTTAAACTAATTTGAATAGTTTAAATTTGAACAGATATGCAGAAAACCTATTGTCACTCAGACAGATCCAGCCACGCCCAATGACGGGTGGGGCCAGAGCTGGCTCAGGCCACACGCGCACCGAGAACCTTTTATACCGCGGCTGCTGCCAGCCACCGAGGCTGACGAGTGGGGTCAGTGGCTCGCGGGCCCACGTGCCAGCGGGGGAAGCGGCGGAGGCTGACAGGAGGGTGGATAAGGGACCGCGGGTTGATTGTGAAGTCTGTCGGGAGCCTTTTTGCAAAAAGGCAGAGGCACAGACAGGTGGGGCCTGAGGGTCGCGGCTGCGCAAACGAAAAAGTGGGGAGGGGGGGTCTATGGAAAAGTACCACGCGGTACTGTTTTTCTCCTTGCTCTGCATATGGCGCGCGCGGTGCGCGGCGTGGCGGGGCTGGGCGTCGAACCCGCGACGCAGGCGCGTGCGCAGAGGGACAGAGCCACTGCGCTGGCTCAGGCTTGGTGACCGGAGGGTGAGGCGCGGCTAGCTAAGGTTCCTGCGAGGCGCAAGCGGGCAGACGGTGCGCGCTCGCCGGTGCACGCAGAGTGCTCGACGGAACGCACGTCGCCGACAGGAAACGACGAAGGCCAGGGGCATGTCCAAGGGGTTCGGGGACTCACCGCGGGGCCGATGGTGTGGTTGGAGCGGTTAGTGGCGCAGGCGATCGTAGGCGTGGCTCGCGGACAGAGGCTAGGGTTTCGCGTCGGCTCGGCGCTGGTCCTGGGCTCCTGGGGCTTCTCCTTCACGACGGCGGGTACTGGGGCGATGCAGAGGTCCTGTGGAGCTTCCTCGACAGCCCTGCTCGCCACGACACCGGCTGGTACAAGATGGGGAGGAGGAGGCCGACGGTGGCAGTTGCAGGAGGTAGAAGGTGGCGAGGGAGAGAGAAGGAGGAGGGCTGGCGAGGCAGGGCCTCTGGGGAGATCTGGGAGAGGCCAGAGGGTCGGGAGGGAGTAGATAAGGATGGGGGAGGAGGATGGCGTGGGGGAGGGGAAGGTGGCTTCGGCCACCTTTTTCCTTCCCACCTTCACGTGCTCAGCATGGGCCAGGGAAGGGTAGCTAGGCAGGGAGGAGGGGGCTGCCAGGTGGGTCCGGTAAGCGGAAGCTCGGGGTGGGGCAGGCCAGGCAGAGAGAGAGAGCAAGAGAGAGGAGAGGGGTAGGCTCGGGTGTGGTTTGGTGCTAGGTTAGGAGGGGCGCGGCTAGGGTTGGTCTTAGGGTTTGGTGGGAAGAGAGAGAGAGAGAGAGCTGGGGTGTGGGGCCAGAGAGAGGGTGGCCAGGTGGGGCAGGCATGGTAGAGGGGGAGAGGCCGAGAGAGAGAGGGGGAAGCTTAGGAGTAGATAGGAGAGGGGTATGATGATTAGGGGTTAGGGTTTAGCTAGAGGGTAAGAGAGAGGGGGAAGATGGAATGGTTCATATGTCTAGATCAAGCATGACACACAACTCAAACAAGAAAGCAAAAGGGAGAAAGGAGCAAAGGTGGTGATGGGGTAAAAATAGAGATGACACAACCAGGAATTCAAGTAAAACCAAAAGATGACCAAAATTGGTGGTAGTTGCATGGCCCATGCATATGCATTAAATGCTAGGTCTTATATTGTGAAAACAAAACAATATCTCATGGCATTTATTTATTTGCATCCTCCAAAGTGGAGTAAGGCCAAGCAAAAGAATTTGAGAGAGATCCACCCAACCCACATGAGCTAGAGTAACTCAAATAAAATGCAAGCTCATATTAATTGGATGGTGGAATTATAAAGTGGTGAAAGAAAGGGTGGTGGAGTCAATAAAAGATATGCCCCCAACTCAACTTGGGCATTTAACAATATATCAAGAACCAAATACAATATCAAGAGGCAAATACAATTAATAATGCATATGGGATAAGAACCAACACAAAAAGGGTTTTGTATGATGCTCAATGCAAGGTGGCATGATGACATGAGCATGATAACACGATGAGGCAACAATTATATGTAGGAGGTAGCCATTTTATTACTAGATCAAGTAGCATTACAGTTGTTAGACAAATGGGATGCTACAGTTCTCTCCCAACAAGTACTTTTTAACGCCTTTAAGTTAGGCACAAGAAGTAAGAATCAAGTGTTTTCAAATAAAGAATTAAGATCAATACTTGCAATCTCTTCAACTAGGAAAGGTATCTCATCCAAATGAGTTTTGGAGGATCCCTTCTCATCTCTCCTTGGTTCACTACTTTCATCAAAAGGATTCTCAGGAACAATCCAATCAAAATTCTTTTGTCAGGCTTCATGCATTCCTACAAGTTTAAAAGGTATGGGTATCTTAATTTCCTCCCTGGGTTTGGTTTTATATAAAGTCCCCATAACATCTACGCATGAGCCTAGCATATTAAAACGTTCAAAGACCTTTTTGGCTTCCTTAGCAACATCATTGAACTCTTTTAGTAAAGTTTTTAGGATAAAATCTCTCTTTTCAGGCTCCTCTTCTTCTTTTAGTTTGAGAAACAAAATTTGCATCATGGGGTTAAGGTTAACAAACCCAGCCTCCAACATAAGAACTAAAGAAGCTGCAGCAATTTCATAATTAGGAACAAGTTCTGCTATAGATCTATCCTCAATATCCTCATGTTTGCTAACATGATTAAAGAATTCTTCAATATTTTGTTTCCCAATTATAGAGCCACTACCTAATGAAAGGTCCTTCAGGGTGAATTTGGGAATCAACATGGTGAGCTAGAGCAAGGTTACAACTAGAGTAGGAACTATTTTTGGGTTTTGATAAGAAAAAGCAAACCAAACTAAACTTATTTTTTTGGATTTTTTGATAAAAAGAGGCAAACAAAACCAAGCAAAATAAACTAAGTAAAACCAAAACAAAGTAAAGAAAAAGGTTGTGAAGGAATCCCCTTGTGAAGACGTCCTTAGCCTCCCCGGCAACGACGCCAGAAAAAATCTTGTTGGCGTGTTAATGACGCCTCGTTGGGAGACCCCAAGAGCAAGGTGTGATGAGCACAGCACCAAGTTTTACCACAGTAAGAAACCGAGGTTATCGAACCAGTAGGAGGAAGGAAACGACTCAAATGTGTTGCTAGCAACTTGGAGACCTACACAATACAAACTCAAGACTTTGCCCCAAACTCAAGACTTTTCCTCCACTCCGGAGATGGCAAGCTCCACAACCACTTCACAAGCTCCACGAAGGAGAAGCCCGGGCATCTTCACAATATTCCACGAAGAGGACACCGCGGTACCAACCGCCAAGCCAACTAGGAGGTCACCCTCCAAGAGTAACACGCCCACGGTCTTTCACTCGAACAAATTGTAATGGAGAGCTCAACACTTATGCAAGAATGCAAAGCAAGAACACCAAGAGTGCTCAAATCCTTCACTCTCAAATCCCACCAAAGCAATAAGTTCTAGGGAGGAATTAGAGAGGAAGAACAATGGTGGAAACCAACAAATGACCCCAAGATCTAGATCCAATGGGTTCCCCTTACTTAGAGGAGGAATTGATTGGTGGGGATTGTAGATCTAGATCTCCTCTTCCAAAGCCCTCAAAAAGATGCAAGAATCATATGAGGGAAGGGAGAGGAAGAAAGCTCAAAGAGGTCAACAATGGAGGTAAAAAACGTGCTCAAGAGCATTAGAACTTTGGGGAAGAAGCCCCCCTTTTATACCCCTTCAATGGGGATGACCGTTGGAAGCAAGATGCGCTGGGCGAATACGTTCCAATGACGAAACCGGCACCGCCGGATCAGCCGCCGGAATTTCCGATCAAAACCTAAAGTTCTGGTATAAACCGAAACAGCATACATAATAGTTTTTCGGCGGTTTGCCGGAAATTTTCGGCGGTCACCGGAAATTCCGGCCACAGACTCGGTCCACCGGAATTCCCGCCGAAATTCCGCTGGAACCAAACAGGACACACGAAAATGGCGATAACTTTTGCGTCCGGACTCCGATTTAGATGATCTTGGGCTTGTTTTGACGAGGACAAAAAGCCCTACAAGATGGTGCAGAGAAACATCAAAAAGCAAGAAAATAGGAAGATGCAAATTATGCAAAGGATTGAGCTCCCTATGACAATGTGATCAAGTTACCCAACCGAAAGCCCCTCTTAATAGTGCGGCTATGTATCCTATAACCCGGTCTCCCAACAACCACCTTGAGAACGATAAAAGGAAAACCTAGCAAGGCCATACCTTTTCCTTGCGCATCCCGCTTGATCTTGATGACAACACTTCAATCTCCATCCAAGCCGGAATGCATCACTTGATCATTGTTGCTTCGTGAAGACTCCTAATTTGCTCCCCCATACACCACTATTGGATAGATTAATTAATACATGTCTTCACATGTACATTATCACCAATATGGACGGCAAGCTTCAAGCAAATGATCTTCTCGAGATGATTATCTTGAACTTGCCCTTCTCAACCTTGATGACGATCACCACTTGATGTCATACTCTCATGGGCTATATAAGATCTTCACTTTTGAAGCATGCCCATAGAAAGATACCTATCCCATATAGAAAACGCAAAGGCACATATATAATAGGTTAGTTCATGATGCATATTTGACAAGGCTTACCATACCACAAGATCCATGTGGTACATTCTTTATGCTTCATGAGTTGACCATCTTGAAATCACTCTTCACTCTTTGTATAGGTCAACCATGTATCTTCTCATGCTCCATCTCAATATCTTGAGGTACATAGAGAACCCTTAATTTGATTACATGCTCTAAATCTTAGTCAATCATAGCTCAACTAATGAGGCTATCATGACACTGTCTTAGAGCCATATCTCAAATTCTTCTATTGAGATCACACTCTCAAGATCTTGATCATATCATATTCTTCTCTTCAACTCAATGATCTTGATGCCAATACTCAAGGTATATCTTTATCTTCATGGCATCCATACTTGAATCCAAAACATAGAATACAAGCATGACCTATGGAATATTCCTTCATATAAAACTCAGTGAAAACATTAGTCCATAGGGATTGTCATTAATCACCAAAACCACACATAGGGGCAATTACTCTTTCAATCTCCCCCATTTTTGTAATTGATGACAATCACAACAAGAGGGTTTATATAATGAATATTAGAAACAAGTACACAACTTATCCGAGAATAAGTTGTGTACAAGAGGTTGCATTTGATATGTTCAAGTAACACTTAGCTACTAGCACATATCAAAACCGATTCTACTTACACAAAATACAACTAATGCAAGAGATGTGAGTAGAACCAACATATATAGAGCAAACTCCCCCACAATATATGCATGTGTGATGAACTTGAATTTCATTGCATACATTGTTAAGAATAAACTTTGGGAGAGTTTACACTTATATACAACCATGCAAAACATAATAAATATGAAAGGCAAACACTTAAGAACAAACCAATCTTAAGTATAAAACCATTTCCCTTAAACCCTCCAAACTTCTCCCCCTTTCACAATAAGTGCCAAAATGGATGAAAAAGTTAGAAGGCCAATATAGTATGAGTTCCTCCCCAAGGTGTGCATTTCTCAAAATTTGAGCGAAATCAAATGCACGTATCCAAAGACGAATATTTGGAGGAAATCAAGCTATATTGAGGATCAAAGATTGCTACAAGGATAAACAGTGAAGAAACTTCAACGGATAAAGTAAGCAATCCAATGATCCAAAAAATCAAATGGACAAATAGTGCTCTAAATGAAATAAGGAAGCTCCCCAAGGTTCGTGCATAAATTTTAATTATTGTATTTGAATACAATATGCACAAACATGGAATCCTCACTCCCTCTATATCATTTAGAACACAACCAAGATACAAGGAGTAGATATAAAGAAATACACTTGTCAAGACAAGCTTAAGTCCAAAAGAAACCGAATATGAGATATGAGTGCGTGAAGATGCAATAAAAGTAAATCAAGCACTCATAAATCAAGACCTTACCAATATTATTAAAAACCAATAGGATAAGAGATATGGTCGACAAAGAGCGATGATATTAAGGCGAGAGATTAACACTCTCGTGTATATAAGTTTATAAGTGGACAAAACATGATAATAATCCACAAATAAACAACCATACATAAGAGGTTAATAAAATAAGAAAACATGATATCCAAGAGGAAGTCATAAGATATACCAAACATGATAATTGTTTTTGGCTTAAGTGCATATATAGCCCATGGCTCTATTTTCTCTTATGGTATATCAATGAACTTCACCAAAGAAAAAAAGAAAAACCTCAAAAACATCACAACTAACACTAAGGGAACAAATGCTAGTTGAGATACTTTGAGAAAGGCAACAAGTAGCAAAAGGAAGGATTCAAAGCAATTTCAACAATATAGCACATGAGAGTACCTTGAGGAATTGATATGTAATAAATTGATAGAAGGCATATTTGGAATTGGTGAATCATGAACATGATTTTATATACTCCCCATTATATGCATCATCTCAAATTACTCACATAAGAAATAATGATAAAGAAGTATTTCAAAGATCCTTGCAAGAACCGCAACATTTACAAATAGACAAATTCATGCCAAGATGCAACCTACAAGAGATTGGATGAAAGAATAGTATGCATGAATAAGATACTTGTTAACGAGATAGCAATGGTATGATGTAGTAGATAAGAATTTTTCGATCATCCTAGCTTGGCTCCAATTATCATGTGGTGACAACACTTTCCTTATAGACGAGACAAGCACCCATTGCATCTCCAATGTACCTAAAACAACATTCAAGTACATCTTGGTCCCCAAACTTATTGGGTACAAAGTTGGTAGACTAACCACAACACATAGGACACACTCCATAAAAATATGTACATATTTAGAGATGAAATTTGAATTTCATGCACATCTTAGATGTTTAAGGATTTGATGGAGTATACCCTATATATTGGATCAAAGAAAGCAAACACATGGAGACTTTCAATATCCAAAGAAGATATAATTTGGAAAAAAACCAAAATATTCAAGAAGGCATACAAGGTGTGACAAAACACATTTGTTGCCCAAACTATATCAAAGAATCAAATCAACACAAGATTTTTTCAATGAAGTTTAACAAATGAACTAAACAAAAAACTATAGAGCAAAAAAGATGAAATAAAAACACAAATACTCAAAGATTTATCTCATTCAAGCAAATAAAATAGAGAAGAAAGAATGAGATAACAAACTCCCAAAAGAGCAAGGTTTCAACAAATAAACCAAACCCTTAACACTTTTCACAATGGCATAATATTCTGAGAAGAAAAGGTTTGTCTTCCACTAAAACACATTTGATAATAATCAAAAACATCATCAAAGATATGTTCAAAGGCCAAGGAAGACAATGGGAGCCACACCAAAATTTTGGAAAAGAAAATAAGTCAATAATAGGTGAAATCTAAGGTGAAGATGATCCATAAATGCTACCACACACAAATATCTCAATTGTCGAAGACAATGAGTGTATTGGAATTGATTTCCGGTGGAATATTGCATGGGTATTAAAGATAAATCTTCACAATAAAAGCATAGGATAGGAATAAAAAGATTAAGCTGTTGGAATTATGCCCTAGAGGCAATAATAAAGATGTTATTATTATAATTCTTGTTCATGATAAAGTTTATATTCCATGCTAGAATTGTATTAAGCGGAAACTTTAATACTTGTGTGGTAAATGAACAACACCGTGTCCCTAGTACGCCTCTATGTACTAGCTCATTGATTAATGATGGTTCAGGTTTCCTAACCATAGACATGAGTTGTCGATTAATAATGAGATCACATCATTAGGAGAATGGTATGATGAAAAGACCCAAATCAAGCAGAGCAATTAGATCGTGTCATCGTGTTCATCTTTGCGAAGCTTTTTCTTATGTCAAATATTGTATTCCTTAGACCATGAGATAATGCAACTCCCTGGTATCGGAAGAAAGCTTTGAGGTCATCAAACGTCATCCTATGAGAGGGTGATCATAAAGGTGTTTCTCAGGTGATCGGAAAGTACTTGTTGGGTTGTATGTATCGAGATGGGATTTGTCCCTCCCAAGTCGGAGAGATATACTTCGGGCCCACTCGGTAATGGATATCAACACCGCTTGCAAGCACGTGGTTAAGGAGTTAATCACAAAGTGATATCGGATTACGGAACGAGTAAAGTACTTGCTGTGAACGAGATTGAACTAGGTATGCCGATGCCGACGATTGAATCTCGGGCAAGTAAAATATCGCGTGACGAAGGGAATATGTATATGGGATTAATTGAATCCTGGCATCGTGGTTCATCCGATATGATCATCGATGAGTATGTGGGAGTCAATATGGGTTTCCAGACCCTGCTGTTGATTATTGATAGAAGATCATGTCTACATATTCTTGAACCCGAAGGGTCACACACTTAACGTGTCTCGACGCTAGGATAGAATGGATAATTGGTTTATGAGTTTTTGTTCGGAGTCTCGGATGGGATCCGGGACATCACGAGAGGTTCCGGAATGGTCCGGAGAATAAGATTCATATAAGGCAAAGCAGTTTTTGGAGTTCGGAAGTGTTTCGGATTGTTCGGTATTGTACCGGAAGCTTCTAGAACCTTCCGGAGTGGGACCAACGTGGCCCCACTTGTCGGGAGGGGGCGTGGGCCTACGAGGGAGTGCCCAGCCAGCCAAGCCCTAGGGGAAACCCTAGGGAGAGCTTCTAGAAGGAGGAGGGGAAACTTGCCCCCCACTCCTCCCCCTTGGCCTCCGGCCCTAGGCTTGGAGGAGGGGCAAGGGGCAGCCGCCCACACATCTATATAAAGAGGGCTGGGGGCGCACCCTCCCCACACACCTCCTCAAGCCCTAGCCGCCCTGCTGCCCTCCTCTCTCTCTCCCTCCCGATTGCGCGTAGGCGAAGCCCTGCCGCAGAAACTCTCCACCGTTTGCACCACGGCGTCGTGTTGTAATCCAACCTATCTCTCCACCCCACTTGCTGGACCGAGGAAGGAGGAGACGTCGAGGTGCCATACGTGTGCATCTCTCGGAGGCATCGCCACTTGCGGTGTTGGATCGGATCTGATCGCAAGGAGGAGAAGCGAGTACGACTACATCAACCACGTTCCGTCGAACGTTCCGCTGTGCGAATCTTCAAGGGTATGAAGATCTCATTTATTCCCCCTCGTTGTTTGCATCTCCTAGATTAGATCTTGGCTTCCCCGTTCGCATCCGTAGAATTTTTTTGATTTACTATGCTGCGAAACCCATCAGTGGTATCAGAGCTAGATCTATGCGTAGATGTGTTTCACGAGTAGAACGCAACATGCTTGTTGTGGGCGTTGATGTTTTCTGTTGCAAGCCTCTTGTTTGTGTACTTATTATGACGCGGGATAGTGAGATTGAAGCGGTCCAAGCCAACTTTACGCGACCTCGTTCGCGAGACCGGCACCGCACTTGACGTGTGGCTTGTTCCACACATGCGGCTGGTGGATGTCAGTTTCTCTCACTATAGTTGTCATGGGATTTACACCAGAGTTTGGCAACCATAATATCACCGTTGTGGCTTTCCGTAGGTAAGAATCGTTTTAGCTTGTTACTCCCATAAGCCACGTAAAACATGCAACAACAAAGTAGAGGCGTCTAACTTGTGGGAGTGTTTCTGTGATATGGTATGGCCCAAGATGTGATGTGTATGTTGTATGCAATGATCATGTTTTGTAATGTTTCACGACTTGCATGTCGATGAGTACACAACCGGCAGGAGCCATATGGTTGTCTTTATAATTGTGTATGACCTGTGTGTCAACTTCTTATACGCCATGTAATAGCCTTACTTTATTGCTAAGTAGTTAGCAATAGTTGTAGTTGCTATTCGTGGTGGAGGCAATCATGGTGGAGTGATGGAGATCATGCTGGCACGCACAAGATGGAGATCATTGCGCGGAGATTGGATATACCATGTCACATAAAATTATATGCATGTGATGTTTATCCTTTTATGTATCTTATTATGTTTAGATCGCGACGGTAGCATTATAAGATGATTCCTCACTTAAAGATCAAGATAAAACTGTGTTCTCCCCATGTATGCACTGTTGCGAAAGTTCGTCGTGTTCAAGCATCACGTGATGATCGGGTGCTATAAACTCTACGTTCACATACAACGGGTGCAAGCCAGTTTTGCACAGGCGGAAATACTTGGGTTTGACTTGACGAGCCTAGCATGTACAGACATGGCCTCGGAACACACGAACCGAAAGGTTAAGCATGAGTCATATGAATGATATGATCGACACTTTGTTGTCCACCATTGAAACCACATCTCTTCTCGTGAAGATTAGATTAGGTGTGGTGAATTTGGATCGTGTTCACTAAACAACTTGAGGGATGTTGAATTTAGTGGGAGTTCATCTAGTAATTTGATTAAGTTGAACTAGTTATCATGAACATAGTCTAAATTGTACTTGCAAATTTTGTACATCAAATGAATAAGTCCAACTTCAACTTCAACGTTTTTGCTAAGAAAGAAAAGCTTAAGAACAATGGGTCTAACTTCACCAACTGGTTCTGCAATCTGAGAATCATTCTCTCTGGAGGACAAAAGGACTATGTCCTTGAGAAAGCGCTAGGTGACGCTCCTGCTGTAGATGCGCCGGCTGATGAGAGAGTTGTTTATCAGTCGCGCAAAGATGATTATGGTGTGATTAAGAGCACCATGTTGTTTGCTATGGAATCGGACCTTCAAAATCGTTTTGAAGATTTCCCCGGGCCCTTTGAGATCCTTGAGGAACTAAAAACTATGTTTCAGACTCGGGCCCGTTCTGAGAGATATGAGATCTCTGAGAAATTCTTTAACTGCAAGATGGAGGAAGGGAATTCCGTTAGTGAGCACGCCATTAAGATGTTGGGCTACACTCAACGCCTTGAGCAACTGGACTGCAAGATTCTAGAGGAGCTCAAGATTGACAGAGTTCTGCAATCACTCCCACCTAGCTACAAAGGTTTTGTAGTTACTCATAATCAGATTGGTTCCACTGATACGATCACTGAGATCTTTGCTAAGCTAAAAGCTGCGGAGGTGGACATCAAGAAAGATAACCATGTGTTGATGGTCAACAAGCCCCCCAGCTTTAAGAAAGGTAAGGGTGCAAAGAAGCCCTTCAAGAAGGGCAGCGGCAAGCGCGTTGCCCCTGCACAGAAGAAGCTCAAGTCTGGACCTAAGCCGGACACTGAGTGCTTCTATTGCAAGGACAAGGGTCACTGGAAGCGCAACTGTCTGAAGTACTTAGCGGACAAGAAGGCTGGCACCATCAAAGGTATATTAGATATACATGTTATTGATGTTTTCCTTACTAGCCCTCGTTGTAGTGCCTGGGTATTTTATACTGGTTCAGTTGCTAATATTTGTAACTCGAAACAGGAGCTACGGAATAGACGACGGCTAGCGAGGGATGAGGTGACGATGCGCTTTGGCAACGGATCAATAATTGATGTGATGGCCGTCGGCACGCTCTCCTTAGTTTTACCTTCGGGATTAGTTTTAAACCTCAATAAATGTTATTATGTGCCTGCGTTGAGCCTGAACATTATATCTGGATCGTGTTTATTGCAAGACGGTTATTCATTTAAATCGGAGAATAATGGTTGTTCTATTTATATGAGTAACATCTTTTATGGTCATGCACCTTCTATGAATGGTTTATTTCTTCTGAATCTCCAAAGAGATGAAACACACATCCATAACATTGAGGCTAAGAGATGCAAGGTAGATAGTGATAATACTACTTATTTGTGGCACTGTCGTCTAGGTCATATTGGTGTAAAACGCATGAAGAAACTCCATTCCGATGGACTTTTGGAGTCTCTTGATTTTGAATCATTTGACACGTGCGAGCCGTGCCTCATGGGCAAGATGATCAAAACCCCGTTCTCCGGAAGGATGGAGCGAGCAACGGACTTGTTGGAAATCATACATACCGATGTATGCGGACCAATGAGTGTTTCGACGCGCGGTGGATATCGCTATTTTCTCACTTTTACTGATGACTTAAGTAGATATGGGTATATCTATTTAATGAAACATAAATCTGAAACGTTTGAAAAGTTCAAAGAATTTCAGAATGAAGTGGAAAACCATCATAACAGAAAAATTAAATTTCTACGATCCGATCGTGGAGGTGAATATTTGAGTTATGATTTTCTCATGCATCTTAAAGCAAGCGGAATAGTTTCCCAACTCATGCCACCCGGAACACCACGGCGCAATGGTGTGTCTGAACGCCGGAATCGAACTCTATTAGATATTGTGCGATCAATGATGTCTCTTATAGATTTGCCGTTATCATTTTGGGGTTATGCATTAGAAACCGCTGCATTCACTTTAAATTGGGCACCATCTAAATCCGTTGAGACGACACCGTATGAACTGTGGTTTGGTGCTAAACCTAAGTTGTCGTTTCTTAAAGTTTGGGGATGCGAAGCTTACTTTCAAGAAGTTGATGCCGGACAAGCTCGAACCCAAAGCGGAGAAATGCGTCTTCATAGGATATCCTAAGGAAACTATTGGGTATACCTTCTATCACAGATCCGAAGGTAAAGTTTTTGTCGCAAAGAACGGATCCTTTCTTGAGAAGGAGTTTCTCTCGAAAGAAGTGAGTGGGAGGAAAGTAGAGCTAGACGAGGTTGTTGAACCTTCTCTTGATTTGGAGAGTAGTGCAGCACCTGAAATTGTTCCAGTGCCGTCTGCACCAACAATAGATGAAGCTAATGACAAGGATCATGAAGCTTCGGACGATGCTACTACTGAACGTCGCAGGTCGACAAGGTCGCGTGCCGCTCCTAAGTGGTATGGCAACCCTGTCTTAATTGTCCTGTTAGTAGATTACAGTGGACCTGCGAACAATGAGGAAGCGATGATGAGCCCAGACTCTGAGAAATGGCTAGAGGCCATGAAATCCGAATTGGGATCCATGAGCGAAAACCAAGTATGGACTTTGGTGGACCCTCCTAGCGATCGAAAGGCCGTTGAGTGCAAATGGATTTTCAAGAAGAAAACAGAAGCGAATGGTAATATTACTGTCTATAAAGAACGGCTTGTCGCGAAAGGTTTTCGACAAGTTCAAGGTGTTGACTACGATGAGACTTTCTCTCCCGTAGCGATGTTTAAGTACATTCGGATTTTATTAGCAATTGCTGCGTTTCATGATTATGAAATATGGCAGATGGATGTCAAGACTGCGTTCCTCAATGGCAACATTGATGAAGAGTTGTATATGATGCAACCCGAAGGTTTTGTTAATCCTAAGGATGCTGATAAAGTGTGCAAACTTCAGCGTTCCATTTATGGACTGAAGCAAGCATCTCGGAGTTGGAACCTTTGTTTTGATCAAGTGATCAAGAGCTTTGGATTTGTTCCAAATTGGTACGAAGCTTGTATCTACAAGAAAGTGAGTGGGAGCTCAGTGACATTCCTAGTACTATATGTGGATGACATACTGTTAATTGGAAATGACATTGACATGCTTAACGATGTGAAGAGTTATTTGAATAAATGTTTTTCAATGAAAGACCTAGGGGAAGCTGCTTATATATTGGGCATCAAAATCTATAGAGATAGACATAGACGCCTGATAGATTTAAGCCAAAGTACATACCTAGACAAAGTTATGAAAAGGTTCAGAATGGATAAGGCAAAGAAAGGTTCAGTGCCTATGTTGTCAGGTAAGATATTGATCAAGGCTCACTGTCCAACTACGGTAAACGATAGAGAAGTTATGATCAAAGTGCCTTATGCCTAGGCCATAGGTTCTATCATGTATGCCATGCTGTGTACTAGACCGTATGTGTCCAATGCTCTTAGTTTGACGAGCAGATACCAAAGTGATCCAGGAGTGGAACACTGGACAGCCGTGAAGAACATCCTAAAGTACTTAAATAGGACTAAATAAATGTTCTTAGTCTATGGAGGTGATGAACAGCTCGTCGTAAAAGGTTACGTCGATGCTAGTTTTGACACCGACAAGGATGATTCTAAATCTCAGACAGGATACGTTTATATTTTTAATGGAGGAGCTGTGAGCTAGAGAAGCTGCAAGCAAAGCGTGACCGCAGGATCTACAGTAGAAGCGGAATACATGGCTGCTACAGAAGCGTCAAGTGAAGGAGTTTGGATCAGGAACTTCATCACTGAGCTTGGTGTGGTTCCAAGTGCCTTGGACCCACTAGAGATATTGTGTGACAACACTGGCGCCATAGCACTGGCTAAGGAACCAAGATATCATCCAAAGACCAAGCATATCAACCGCAAGTTTCATATAATCCAAGATTATATAACAGATGGAGATCTGAAGATTAGCAAAGTACATACGGATCTGAATGTCGCAGACCTGTTGACTAAACCTCTTCCACGAGCAAAACATGATCAACACCTTAGTGCCATGGGTGTTAGATTGTTGCCAGATGTAAACTAGATTATTGACTCTAGTGCAAGTGGGAGACTGTTGGAATTATGCCCTAGAGGCAATAATAAAGATGTTATTATTATAATTCTTGTTCATGATCAAGTTTATATTCCATGCTAGAATTGTATTAAGCGGAAACTTTAATACTTGTGTGGTTTATGAACAACATCGTGTCCCTAGTACGCCTCTATGGACTAGCTCATTGATTAATGATGGTTAAGGTTTCCTAACCATAGACATGAGTTGTCGATTAATAATGAGATCACATCATTAGGAGAATGGTATGATGGACAAACCCAAATCAATCAGAGCAATTAGATCGTGTCATCGTGTTCATCTTTGCGAAGCTTTTTCTTATGTCAAATATTGTATTCCTTAGACCATGAGATAATGCAACTCCCTGGTATCGGAAGAAAGCTTTGAGGTCATCAAACGTCATCCTATGAGAGGGTGATCATAAAGGTGTCTCTCAGGTGATCGGAAAGTACTTGTTGGGTTGTATGTATCGAGATGGGATTTGTCCCTCCCAAGTCGGAGAGATATACTTCGGGCCCACTCGGTAATCGATATCAACACCGCTTGCAAGCACGTGGTTAAGGAGTTAATCACAAAGTGATATCGGATTACGGAACGAGTAAAGTACTTGCTGTGAACGAGATTGAAGTAGGTATGCCGATGCCGACGACCGAATCTCGGGCAAGTAAAATATCGCGTGACGAAGGGAATATGTATATGGGATTAATTGAATCCTGGCATCGTGGTTCATCCGATATGATCATCGATGAGTATGTGGGAGTCAATATGGGTTTCCAGACCCTGCTGTTGATTATTGATAAAAGATCATGTCTGCATATTCTCGAACCCGCAGGGTCACACACTTAACGTGTCTCGACGCTAGGATAGAATGGATAATTGGTTTATGAGTTTTTGTTCGGAGTCTCGGATGGTATCCGGGACATCACGAGAGGTTCCGGAATGGTCCGGAGAATAAGATTCATATAAGGCAAAGCAGTTTTTGGAGTTCGGAAGTGTTTCAGATTGTTCGGTATTGTACCGGAAGCTTCTAGAACCTTCCGGAGTGGGACCAACGTGGCCCCACTTGTCGGGAGGGGGCGTGGGTCTACGAGGGAGTGCCCTGACCGCATTGGGCCAGGGTCACAAGGCTCCATAGGCCCAGCCATCCAAGCCCTAGGGGAAACCCTAGGGAGAGCTTCTAGAAGGAGGGGGGAAACTTGCCCCCCACTCCTCCCCCTTGGCCGCCGGCCCTAGGCTTGGAGGAGGGTCAAGGGGAAGCCGCCCAACCCTCTATATAAAGAGGGCTGGGGGCGCACCCTCCCCACACACCTCCTCAAGCCCTAGCCGCCCTGCTGCCCTCCTCTCTCTCTCCCTCCCGACTGCGCGTAGGCGAAGCCCTGCCGCAGAAACTCTCCACCGTTTGCACCACGCCGTCGTGTTGTAGATCCAACCTATCTCTCCACCCCACTTGCTGGACCGAGGAAGGAGGAGACGTCGAGGTGCCGTACGTGTGCATCTCTCGGAGGCATCTCCACTTGCGGTGTTGGATCGGATCGGATCGCGAGGAGGAGAAGCGAGTACGACTACATCAACCACGTTCCGTCGAATGTTCCGCTGTGCGAATCTTCAAGGGTATGAAGATCTCATCTATTCACCCTCGTTGTTTGCATCTCCTAGATTAGATCTTGGCTTCCCCGTTCGCATCCGTAGAATTTTTTTGATTTACTATGCTGCGAAACCCATCATAAGAATTTTTTTGATTTACTAACGCCAACGGCAGATCTGACCATACACGTGTCAGCATCACAACGAACCGTCGTTACCACGCCGTCCACTACGCGTGGAAATCGAGGCGACTCCGTAATTATATCCACGCCGCGCGTGACCGGTCAATTCAAGGTCAGCAAGTGGGACCCACGTTCGTCCAGTCAAGTCACCTCTGGCATAGCAGACGCTTGAGGTCATCGATCGTCAGCACTGATGTCATCAAAAGCTATACTAGCAACAACTAAAATTCTTCGGCTTCAAAGCTAGGAGTACTCACTCGAATCTACGATTCGATCAAATACTTGGGGGCTACTCCTATTAGGAGCGCTGGCCGCGCACCCGAAATATGAATAAAACGAACTACTTTCTTCGAGTCCTACGTCGAGTCTACGACTCCACTACGGACTCGGGGGCTACTCCCATAGGGAGGATAGATTTAAGCATCCAAAAATTTCTGTGTCCTACGGACTTAACAACTGAACAATGTTCGAAGTAAAGTATCCGCTCGAGTCTACGACTCGAACAGACACTCGGGGGCTACTCCCATAGGGAGCGCTGGTCGCGCACCCTATGAGTTCTTCGACTGCGATCTTTCGGATCAGTATGCGAAAACTTTTCAGCAGCTCTGCCCCAATAAAACGCTAAGTGAGAAACGTTCTCCTTGGCCACCCGAAACACCTCCGCGGTGATAAACATTCGGATGCTGTGTCTACGACACAAAGATAAGACCTACAGATATCGTCTGATGGCCTGGCAACGCACATGACTGCGCTCTGCTAGTATAAAACCCGTGCCAACAGGCGCGATGAAAAATCCTGACGGACGCGTTGGGTACATCAATTAAATTCACTGGAATTCAACTCCTGTAAGTCCTCCGCGGCCTGAGTCAAATTACGCCAGCATATGTTCCAGTTTCGAGTTGAGGGACTCGAACCTGAGGAAGATCGTGTCGTTTCGTCCTAAGACAGTTAACTGACCCTGATCCGTCGGGTGAGTCAGGCACACGCATCAACAATCCCTACACACGAACTATTGAAATACATAGTTGCACCCGAAGGATTGAAGAGTCCTCAGCCGAATCTATGATTCGACTGATCACTCGGGGGCTACTGACATGGTTATACCCCGCGGGTGCATGACCTCAGCATACCTAGTCCAGCCCAAGGAAGGCCCACGGCAAAAGTACGTCGGCCCATGAAGACTTTCGGGTGGCCCAGGCCCATGGTGCCTTTGGATCCTTGGAGAGCAAGACTAGAGTAGATAGGAAATTCAAAGGGGTAAAACCCTAGAACCTGTAACCGACTAGGACTATGCCCGGGACCTGCCTAAATCTATATAAAGGCCAGGAGGGCACGACCTAGATCTCTCGACTCATACTTTCGCATACACACCTCCACGCCAGATTGCATCTGCGCACCCCTGTAACCTTTGGTTCCGCCGTAATCAAGAGCAGACAAGCAGGAGTAGGGTTTTCCCTCCGGGGGACTGAACCTGGGTAAACCTTGTGTCCCCGTGTTGCTTGTTTGCTAACCGTTCCACGATCTCCAGCATCCCCATCTTCTCCAAAACCCAAGTCCATAACAATGGGCATTGATGAGATCAATTCTCGTCACCGTTCGCATTCGTAGAATTTTTTGATTTACTATGCTGTGAAACCCATCATAAGCACTATGCAAAGATAGAGATTCTTGATAGCTTCAACTAGTCACACAATCATGCAATGCAACAATTAGAATATCTTGAAGCAAATGGTCTCCCAAACAAGATATAGAGATATGTATTCGAGGAAGACCGCACCAAGAATTTCTTACTCAAACAAAGACCGAAAAGATGAGCAATAAAAGATTATAACAAAATAGGACCTTGTTTGAGCCAACATGCCACCTAGAAACAAGATAATCAACAATATCAACTCTAAGTGGCACTACCTCATATGTTCACATTTCCTAGGATTGTGATATGCAAAAGAAGCATATTACTCCCCCATAATGTGATATTCATTTTTTCTTAATAAGAGGCAAAGCAACCTCAACTAGAGAGAATTAATGGAAATTTAGAATTTGAATTTCTCCTGAGTATGACACACCACATAGTGACTAGATAAGCTTGCAATATCAATACTAAGTGGTAGTACTCATGTACACACATTTTAAGGTTTGAGAGATGAGAGGCATGTCACTCCCCCAAAATGGGATGTTCCATTAACCACTCGAAAAGAGCCAAATAAGATATCATCAAGATGCATTAGAGGCTCAAAACAAAACACACGGGTAAATGATGTGCCAAACACCTAGACATACTTGAATACACAAAATAATCAAGCATGAGGCACACCAAATACAGACACATACTTGGTACACAACCAAAACATGTAAAGGGGCAAGTAACTTAAAAAATAAATGGGTTAAGTACAAGTTACTGCGAAGAGGCACATTGGATATAAGATAGGGAAATGATAATCCGCATGACTTGGCTAGATCAAATATAATATATGAAGATCCCTTAATTCTTCATGAGTTAGCCAAGTCTTCAATGCCCTCCATAAACACCTATTGATCAAGTTTGAGCTTGTTGGTCCCCAACCAAGTTGGGTCCTAGGAGGTTAGTCACAATAGGCTTGGCAACCCAAATGGCTTTTTTCTTGACACCACTTCGAGTTCCAACAAACTTGGCAAACACAATGCCATCCTTATCCTTCCTAAGATAATAATCATCATCAACAATGATAGGTTTAGATAAGGTACCGTTTGAACATGAAGAGGCAAAGTGCCCCTTAACACGACATATGTAGCAACAAGTGCTCCCCTTTCTCTTCTTCATTGATTTCTTGGCTTGGGGAGCATTATCTTGATTCTTGTTTGGAAGTGGCCTAACTTCAACTTGGGCTTGACTTTGTACTTGTGGCTGCTTCCCTTGTTGCTTCTCACTCAAGTGATTTTTCTCTAATGGACAAGATCTTACATGATGTCCTTCAACCTTGCACTTGAAGCAAATAATCTTGGCCAAATTCTTGACTTGGTTTTGGCCATTCTTCTTGTTTCTCTTGGACTTGTCCTTGTTACTGGAGTTGAATCCAAGTCCACTTTTATCATTAGGGGATTTTTGCACATTCAAAATATTATCGAGTGTGGATTTGCCTTCATGACTCTTTTACAAGTCATTCCTCAACGAAGTGACTTGGGCCTTGAGCTCTTTGATTTCCTCTACATGGTTAGTAGAAATACTAGTACTAGAGGAAGTAGAAGCTTCATTGTTAGAGAAACAAGGCAAAGCAAGTAATCCAACACAAGGTTTATCAATAGTATGGCTAGATGGATTACTAGGACTAGCACACGACAAAATAGCATTTTGAGTAGAAGTTGTGCTAATGTCCAAAAGAGGCTCACAAGATGTTACCTTGGTAATACTTTCCTCACGAGCTAACATTAGACCATCATGGGATATTAGAAGATCATTATGAGAGCCCGAGAGCTTTTCATGGCTTTCTTCCAATTTCCTATACTTGCTAGTTAGCAACTCAAGTTGAGCCCTTAGCTCAACGTTCTCCTTTAGGGTAGATGCTTCACAAGAAGTAGTGTTAGTAGAACAAGCATCATTAATGGAATTTTCCTTTTCAAGCTCATAAGATTCAATTTTTTGTGTGAGGAGACAATTAGTGTGCTTCTCCTCGTCAAGCTCTTGCTTAAGGAGATTGAATCTCCGACTCCCATCATCAAGTTGGAAATCCAACTCCTCTATGGTTTCCGTTTGTTTAGTTATGGTGTCCATAACGTGTTTAAGACAAGTAAAGGCCTTATAATTACCACGAAGAGAGGTACACAAAAAATTCAACTCAAGCAAGAGAGCACTAGTATCCTCATCAATGTCATCATCACTATCATCATTATCATTGCTATTATCTTTAGAAGATATATTGGGATCCAAAGTAGGAGATACCTTTGATCCTCTTGCCATAAGGCACATGTGAGCATGAGAGGATGAAGATGAGGATATTCTTGAATCTTCATTCATGATCTTGTCTTGTTCCATAGAATGTTTGATTTCCTATACATTGTTAAATCAACAACTAGATGACATAGAAGCATTTTGTTCATGGGAACAAGGCAAATCAAATATTTCTCACTCACATCATGAAGAGCTCCAAGTTGCTTCCACTCACATCATGAAGAGCTCCAAGTTGCTTCAAGTCTATCCCACTGTAAGGTTCCCAACCTTTAATAAGGTAGAGATACCTGTGTTTACAATGCTAGTCCCTGGATCATTAGCTAGCATCCACAGTTAAGATGTAATATCAAGAAACAAAGGTCATAATACAACTTCATAACCAGGAATAAAATAATTTATTACATCTTACATAGCTCATTTGGCTATCTCAATTACAATGCAGCAGAATATAACAATAGCATGGGGTCCTTCATCTTCAAAGTGCCATAGGCAGTCATGTTGGTTGTAGACTTGTAATCCTAATCAATAAACTTCTCTAATTTCAAACAAACCTGCAACATAATAAGTTACAGCCACAAGGGTCAATACATTTGAATTGTATTGGCTAGTGATACTATGGTCATATAGTGGAGTCTATCATCTATATGCATTTGGCTAAGTGGAACTTAGGCTTGCTTTGCTCAAAATATATTTTCCTTATATCATTTGAAAACACTAAGTTTTTGCTTGACAAAATCACCCAAGGCATCTCCCAATAGAAATTGGTGATCCTTCAACCCTTGTTCAACCACAAGTTTTAACTTAGAAATTTGGATGAGGAGATTCTTGATAGCTTCCATGTATTGATCCTCAAATTGTCCTTTACCAGGGACATGGCTAAGTACTTAGATTTTACACTCTGCAGAGGTGGTGCACTTTCCCCACAAGACTTGGTTTCACCAAGACAAGATCTTTCAGAAGCCTTCCCTTAGACCAGAATGGACGCGTTCCAACCTATCATTCCCCTACCACCAACTGTCCATTTGGCTAAGTTATTGCAACCTATATGATCCAGGCAGAGCCCATAATGCCAAGTGGCTGCACTTGAAGCTTCTCAACATTTGACATCTCAAATCTCTTTGTTCCTGGGTGGCCATCCACAAGTGAGATACACAAGGTAAACCATAGAAATGGGCCTTGTGAACCACTCAACACAAACCATTCCTTCCATTCCACCCAGGTGATTCATTCACTTAGTTGTTTTATTAAACAAAACACAAGTCCTTGACTTAGAAATATTCCATAGTATGAATATATATTCCACCCTTGTTTTCTACTAGCTAAGCTAAGCATGATAGTAGTAGGAATATTAACTTAGGAAATTTCTACTAAGGTTTCATCTACTAGGATTTCCCATGGCATAGTTTATACTTAGCAAAATTCCATGCAAGTCCTACTTAGAAATATCACTAATGCATAGTGAAAATAATGGGACAAAGGTATGAAGCATCACTTGCCTTTTTGGTAGAGAATATAAGTTCACTCCTTGACCTTGCAATATTCACACTCTTCAAATCACTACAATTCAATCAAGCAAGGCACAATTTCAATCTACCATTCAAGCAAACATCACATAAAATAATAGAAACAAAACAATGCATGCAAGCATGCCAAACATTGTTTTATTTAAAAAAGTGGTTTCTAATAGGTTATAAACATTCTAAAACACTTATTGGTCATTTTATAAAGTAGCAAAACTATTTGCAAAAGATTTTACTTATAAACCATTTTAATACCAAATCAATATTTTATGTGGTTGAAAATGCCTTTAGCAAAGTAATAATTTTTATAGGGTTCACCAAATACATTTTCAAATCATAAAACTTGGTGTTTGGGGTCAGAGAGTTTAAATCAAAACATTTCCCAAAGGTTTTCCTCCAAAATCATTTTTAAACCATAATCAACATTTTTATTTGGCTAGAAATGCTTTTATTCAAAGATTTATTCTTTTGCTTCACCAAATATATTTTTGAAACCAAAAATTGATTTCTATGGTCAGTAGGTTCAAAAAAAAACCATTTTCCATAGGTTTTATCTCAAAAATCATTTTAGAACAAATTTTATATCCAAAATATACCTACACAAGTTTCTGCAAAAACAACCATTTTATCAGAAACAAATTACTAAACAAAGGGAATGATTGGGTACGATTTGTCTTGCTGATTCCATTGATATAAAATTTGCAAACTTTGGACGTGTGGTTTGAAAGTTATGAATTTTACAAAATTGAACAACAAATAGATCAAATCTGTTTTTATTAGAACAGACAGGGCCATGTGGCTGCTTGTTATTCGTCTGTACCGCATCGTGTGGATCGACAGATGCAAGGCGTTGGATCTAAGTGAGGATGAACGGTGCAGATGAGCTCGTACCCTTTCGCTTAAGTGGATCTGTCAATGCCACAAGATGAGGATCTAACGGCTGCTGCGTGTTTGACCAAAGGTTGGCGGCGCTGGCGGCGACGACTGGCGGCGGCGCGCTCAAACGACGGCGGAGCTGGCGAAATAGGAAGCAAGGGGGTTAGAGGAGTATCTCACCAGAATCGCGGGGTGACGCTGAAGCTCAACGTGGTCTTCTTCGTCGAAGGGGCGCTCGGGTGGATGGCAATCGCTCGCCGGAGTTGTCCCTGGCGTCGGGCTTCTCTGTCCGTTGTCGTTGGTGAGGATACAGTGCCCGCTAGAGGAAAAGGAGGCTTCCATTAGACGTGCAAAGACGTGGCGAGTACGGGAGTGTCAACCAGGAGGGAAGGCGCGGTCGGAGTTTACCTGGAGACGTCGCCGAAGTTGGAGACAGACGTCGGCGCTACTCTGGGAAGATGTTGTCGATGACACGGTGCTCGCGCGGATGAATGGAAGGCACAAGGAGATGCGCCAGGGTCTGTGGAACACGCGTGTGTGATCGAGGGGGCGAGGGGCGACGGAGGCTGGCCGGAATTGCCGTCGGAGCTCATCGGAGCAGAGGGCGGTGCAGCGCAAAATGGGAACAGCCCGGTGGCAGAGGAGGAATGGGCTCTGGGGTAAAACGGAGAGGAGGAGCAGGCGTTTAAGATGGTGTGGACGATAGGGGGATTAATGGAGGCAGTAATGCGTATTGACGCCGGCTTCAACGGCCAGAAATGGCGAGGAGGGGTTGGGGGCGTGGTCACCGCGGGGAGGACGAAGCTGACGGGGCAGTGGGTCCTGGTGTCAGCGAGAGAGGAAGAGGGGGAATGGGGTCCAGTAGTCAGCGACCTTGCGGGTTCATTCGCGGGTAAAAGAAAACGCTTCGGGGGAGAGGAGAGAGGTGGCTGCTGCTCCTTTTCATTTTTTTTGTTCTAATTGTTTTTCCTTTTTTCCATTTCTATTAACCTTTTTTGATTTTGTTTAATTATTTCAAACATCAATTTGATTTCAAACCTCAACCAAAATTTGTGTGGATTCAAATACTGATCAATAGTTCATTTTAGAGTCAAACTTAGAGTATTTCTTTTATTCTTTTAGGGTCTATTAATAATTAAATAAATAGACCTTAGTCTTTAATTCAAATAGGTTTTAATTTATTTTAAATCTCTTTTTGAAGTCTAAATAATATCAAAATCTTTTCAGTAGGTTTCATTTGAATAACTAAAACACTTGGAATTCTTATTTAAAAAAAAACTTTAATAAATTTTAATGTTTATTTGAAAGGGAAAAGCTTTTACTTAAATAAAATTGGATATTATTAAATCCTTATTATTTTATTTAAATAAACTTTTATTCTTTTTAACAAATAGAAATATTTTATTTCATTTTCTTGGCCAAGATTTAATATGTCTCTTTCAAATAATACTTATTTATATTTCTACCTATGCTTATCAAAACCATATCTTTTTATTTATAGATCCAAAAATAGTGATTCCAACTATTATAACTTTATTTATTATTTGTTTATCTTTTTAAATCCTTTTAGGATTATTTTCTCACCATTTGGTATGGATTTTAGATAAGTGCTTTATTAGCTTTGGAAATTACTTTTCCTTATCTTATTAAATTCATAAGATTTTATTCATGGCTCCAAAGTAAGTGAATCCAATTCATATGGTTTTATAATATTTCTAATAGTCATTCTTGATCAATTTGAAATGTTTATTTGACCAATTTTTATATGGATCAAATCCATAGGCTTAGATATAACTTGAAAATGATTTTCTTCCATTAGGGTTTTAGAGTTTTGGTTTATTCTCCAAGTGTTTAATTTCAAGATGCACTTTATGAGGAATGCATTCCACTTGATTTGAATTTAGTCAGATTCAAACTTTAACCAAAGTTTTGTTCAAGATGGGATTTTAAGTTTCCATTTAGAAACAAAAGTTTCTTTTCACCCTAAATTTCAACAATTATTTATTTTGTTTATTTATTTTTCACATTATAAGATTTGGAAAATCTTGGGATGTGACACCCACTCACATCAAGCATTTTGTTCTTCTCCGAGTCTATCCCACGAAGGAATAGGCCCTTTCCTTATGGCTAGCTTTTCCTCCACTCCGGAGATGGCAAGCTCCACAACCACTTCACAAGCTCCACGAAGGAGAAGCCCGGGCCTCTTCGCAATCTTCCACGAAGAGGACACCACGGTACCAACCGCCAAGCCAACTAGGAGGTCACCCTCCAAGAGTAACAAGCTCACGGTCTCTCACTCGAACAAATCGTAATGGAGATCTCAACACTTATGCAAGAATGCAAAGCAAGAACACCAAGGGTGCTCAAATCCTTCACTCTCAAATCCCACCAAAGCAACAAGTTCTAGGGAGGAATTAGAGAGGAAGAACAATGGTGGAAACCAACAAATGACCCCAAGATCTAGATCCAATGGGTTCCCCTCACTTAGAGGAGGAATTGATTGGTGGGGATTGTAGATCTAGATCTCCTCTTCCAAATCCCTCAAAAATATGCAAGAATCATAGGAGGGAAGGGAGAGGAAGAAAGCTCAAAGAGGTCAACAATGGAGGTCAAAAGCGTGCTCAAGAGCATTAGAACTTTGGGGAACCCCCCCCCTTTATACCCCTTCAAGGGGATGACCGTTGGAAGCAAGACGCGCTGGGCGAACACGTTCCGGCGACGAAACCGGCGCCGCCGGATCAGCCGCCGGAATTTCCGGTCAAAACCGAAAGTTCCAGTATAAACCGAAACAACATACAGAACAGTTTTTCAGTGGTTTGCCGGAAATTTCCGGCGGTCGCCAGAAATTCCGGCCACAGACTCGGTCTGCCGGAATTCCCGCCGGAATTCTGCTGGAACCAAAGAGCGCACACGAAAACGGCGATAACTTTTGTGTCCGGACTCCGATTTCGATGATCTTGGGCTTGTTTTGACGAGGTCAAAAAGCCCTACAATATGGTGCAGAGAAACATCAAGAAGCAAGAAAATAGTAAGATGCAAAGTATGCAAAGGATTGAGCTCCCTATGACAATGTGATCAAGTTACCCAACCGAAAGCCCCTCTTAATAGTGCGACTATGTATCCTATAACCCGGTCTCCCAACAACCACCTTGAGACCGGTAAAAGGAAAACCTAGCAAGGCCATACCTTTGCCTTGCGCATCCCGCTTGATCTTGATGATAACACTTCAATCTCCATCCAAGCCGGAATGCATCACTTGATCATTGTTGCTTCGTGAAGACTCCTAATTTGCTCCCCCATACACCACTATTGGATAGATTCATTAATACATGTCTTCACATGTCCATTATCACCAATATGGATGGCAAGCTTCAAGCAAATGATCTTATCGAGATGCTTATCTTGAACTTGCCCTTCTCAACCTTGATGACGATCACCACTTGATGTCATCCTCTCATGGGCTATATAAGATCTTCACTTTTGAAGCATGCCCATAGAAAGATACCTATCCCATATAGAAAACGCAAAGGCACATATATAATGGGTTAGTTCATGATGCATATTTGACAAGGCTTACCATACCACAAGATCCATGTGGTACATTCTTTATGCTTCATGAGTTGACCAACTTGAAATCACTCTTCACTCTTTGTATAGGTAAACCATGTATCTTCTCATGCTCCATCTCAATATCTTGAGATACATAGAGAACTCTTAATTTGATTACATGCTCTAAATCTTAGTCAATCATAGCTCAACTAATGAGGCTATCATGACACTGTCTTAGAGCCATATCTCAAATTCTTCTATTAAGATACACTCTCAAGATCTTGATCATATCATATTCTTCTCTTCAACTCGATGATCTTGATGTCAATACTCAAGGTATATCTTCATCTTCATGGCATTCATACTTGAATCCAAAACATAGAATACAAGCATGACCTATGGAATATTCCTTCATATAAAACTCAGTGAAAACATTAGTCCATAGGGATTGTCATTAATCACCAAAACCACACATAGGGGCAATTACTCTTTCACACATCTACAACCTTAGATATTTCTGTCACTTCCCTTAGATTAAATAGAGGCATGAACCCACTATCGAGCATAAATACCCCCTCTTGGAGTCACTAGCATCTACTTGGCCAAGATAGCTACTAGAAATGGAGATCATGCAAGATCTCAAACAACACAGACATGATAGAATCAATAAGACAAAACCATTAATCAAGATGACATAGTAATCTCAGTATCCATCGGATCCCTTCAAACACAACATGAATGATTACAAATAGATATGATCTTGATCATGAACGGAGCTCACAAGATCTAAACATGGTAGCACAAAGGAGGAGATACAACCATCTAGCTACTACATGGACCCGTAGTCCAAGGTGGAAATACTCACGCTTCATACCGGAGGCTGGCATGATGAAGAAGAAGAACTTCGGGATGACCTCCCCTCCGACAGGATGCCGAGAAGAGCTTCAGATCCTCCCGATCTAGGGATGATGGTGGCGGCGACTACAGTCGGTTTCGTAGAATATTGATAGGATCCTTAGGGTTTAGGCATCGGGGGGTCTTTATAGGCGAAGAGGTGAGGCAGTGGGGCCGCCAGGGTGGTCACACCCTCATGCAATGCTAGCCCTAGCGCTGGCCGCCAGGGGGTGTGCCCCCCTGGTGCCTCTCCTCCATCTCGTATTCAGGCTTCGTGTTCCCCACGGTAAAATATTGATTTTGTCTTTTGTCCCGTCCAATTCTGAGAATATTGATTTTCTGCCTTTCTGGAACCAAAAACAGAAGAAAACATGCAACTAGCACTGTGGCATCTTGTTAATAGGTTAGTACCAGAAAACATATAAAAACACCTCAAAGTATAGACAAAGCAAAGCAAAGTAGATACTAAACAAGCATGGAACATCAAAAATTATAGATACGTTTCCGACGTATCAACATGATTACGACTAATTTTATTTTTCGGGCATGTAATAAAAATCGCCGAACAATAGGGAGTTTTTTCCAAATTAATTTTAAATTATAATTTTGATAGTTAATTCCAATAATTAATATTAGAATCCTATTTAATTAATTCCTCATGATCCAAAGACCATTTTGAGTCACTCCGAGCTACTTCGGATTCTCCCATAATGATTCTGGTTCTCTCTCGTCTTTCTTCCGGTGATCCCGATGATTCCAAAATGATCTCCAAGTAACCCTTAAGTGTATTACCCTATGGTTTAGAAACATCATAGACATGTTAGAGGCATTTCTCTAATCAATGATCATCAGCGGGATCTGGGTACCTATAATTACGCATGTGCATTCCATGATTTTAATATCGTTTGAACCATAAATGTCGAGTCTAATTACCTTTGTTACTTTGATACATGACTTGTCTGAGATCTGATTGTTGGTATTAACATACCTAGTTCCACATCGTTATCGACAAGTACTAGTTAACTCGTTCCCGTGATATTCCATCCTTATGACCTAGTCAAACGCTGCAACTTCTTGGATGTATTCTCACCGCGTGGGCCTAGTGTATCTTTCCCATCACAAGGAAGAACAAATTTCGATTTCGATACATACGACTCAACCTGTCCATTAGGAATACCTGAGATGGACCTTTATGATCACCCTGTTATGTTGTGAAGGTTGGTGCAATTAAAGCAACCTCGGGTGATAGTGATTAGATATGATCTCATGGTCTAAGGAGAAGGATTTGTTTCCTATTTATTACAACGATGAACTCTGTGACTTCAGCGTGTTGCAATACTTACCTTGGGTACAATATCCATCACATCATTAATATAATGATATGAACTCGTTGTCAATTGACATGAATGTCGATGATTAGGAAATCTTGTTCATCAGTTGAACAATGGACTAGTTGAACAGAGGCTACTAGGGACTTGGTTTGTTTACATACCACACGTGTACCAATGTTTCCGATTGATACCATTATAACATGGTATAAAACATACTATGAACTACTAAAATATGATAATAAAATCTCTTTATCATTTGCCTCTAAGGCATATCTCCAACACCGACTTGGTGACGTATCCTACTCCTTGATCCCACAAGCGAGAGAGAAAAGCTCCGCAAGATTTTGGCAGCACGACGGCGTGGATGCTATGGTGTATATGGAGTGCAATAGAGCTTCACTAAGCAAAAATTATAGAGGAAGGAGTATGGAAGAGAGGGGCGACAGACATCAATGGGGTGGTGATGGAGCCTCCTAGGGTTTGAGGCTGCTAGGGTTTAGGCAGGGAGGGTAGGCATGGGCTTGGGAGATGGGTGCCCTAGCCCATCTAGGCCAGGAAGCCCTCCCACAAGTCCCATACACTCCTCCGGATATGTCACACCCTTTTGGAACATTCTCGATGCTTCTAGAACCTTCCCGAAACAAATTCCCATAATATTGAATATTATCCTGGAACCCAAAACCAACACCCATATACTTTTTCTCTACCTTCGGAGCATTCCAAAACTCATCGTGATATAGGATACCGTCCAAAACTCCGAATCACCATTCATTTTCACCATCTATTATCTCTATGAAACCTAGCAACACTGAAGCGTTAAATGTGTGACCCTACGAGTTTGACAACATGCATACATGATCGAGACACCTCTATGATCAATAACCAGTAGCGGGACTGAGGATGCCCATAGTGTTTCCTATATATTCAATGAAGTTCTTTTATCACTTGAACCATAATGTCGAGTATTCAATTAATCTGGTATTCGATTCCCTTTGTCTCGCGATATATTACTTGCCTGAGATTCAATCTCGTTACCGTCAAGTTCTCTTTACTTGTTTCGTGGTATAGGATCGTCGTGAATAAACACATTAGTCACATGCTTGCAATCTTTAGGATGTTATATTACCAAGATGGCCTAGAGATATCTCTCTGTCAAGTGGAGGAACAAATCCTAGTCTTGATTTATACAACTCAACAAGTACCATGGGAGATACCTGAAAGCCATCTTTATAATCAACCAGTTATGAAGTGATGTTTGATGTCCACAAATAAATCCTCTAATATCAGGGAGTAACACAATCTCATGGTATAAGGAAATGATACTTGACATTTACGGAAGCGATAGAAATCAAACTAAGTGATGCGATCAACATCTATGCTTATTATTGGGTTTGTCAATCACATCATCCTAATGATGTGATCCGGTTATCAAGTGACATTACATGTCCATGCGAGGAAACCTTAACCAATACTTGACTAACGAACCAGTAGAAGATGCTCAATAGGGACACCGTGTTGTTTATTTATCCACATATGTATTTAGTTTCCTGTACATACAATTATAGCATGGGGAATAAACACTTATCATGAACATTGAATATAATAATAACAAATTTATTATTGTCTCTTGGGTATAATCCCAACACATATGACTGTGATCAAAATTGAATTCTCATTATTAATAAAATGAGTACAAGGTTGATTACAAAGGGAAATCAAAAAAAATTACAAGTTCACTTCATCACCTATTACAAACTATAAGAAAAATAAAATAAAACCTATCTAAAAATCCTATCTAATATTGCTCTTCTTATCTTTATCTCCTGAAAGAAACTCAAAGACAAAAATCTTTGTCAAGGTTAATATGTGGGATCCATTTGAGATGAATCCATTTAAATGTAGAATCTAATTTAGAAGTCCATGAACTTGCCCTAAATCTCAACAATTTGAGACTTTGAGCAAATTCAAATGGCAACAATGTGGACAACAAAGGACCAGTGCACCTAAAGGAAGGAGGGGGCATATGGTAGTGCACTAGATTAGTACCAGTAAAACATCAAGAGATAGTAATAACAATAGTAGCTAAATAAAATAGGATCCAACCTTTAAAATCTTGATCATGGAACAAACAACAGTATGAAACAAATAAAGAAAACATAGATGCAAATGAACACACCTCAAACCCTAGATTTTTGAAAGAAAAAAGAACCAAGCTAGTGAAAACTTGTTGTTCACAAAGCTTGATAAATAAATCATGAGCAGTTAAACATCTAGGTAACAAAATAGAGATCACTCTATGTAAAATAGACAATGACATAAATCACAAAACAAAAATTAATGTAATGTCCAAATTGATAAAGGACAATTACCAAAATAACCCTAATCCGACCTGCCTATTTAGGAAAATGAACTCAGCAAGCTTATACACTGAATCCACATATAAAACAAGGTAGAGAGGTAGTATAAGCATCACAGTCATCTCTGCATGAAATTGAGGTGTCCACACCACAACCAACTTACAACACTATAAATAGGGACCTTACACTAACCCCGGAGATCACAATCCTTAGAGCAAAGCTCATAAGAATCACACTCATGCCAGAGCCTGAGTGAGAGGACAAAAACAAAAACTACACACTCATAGTGAGATAAAGGGATCTGAGAAGAAGAAGCAAGCAAGAACATGAATAAAAGAAAGAAAGAACTGCACTAGATCTCCATCAACCAAACTTTGAAATCTAAAAAGGTTTATACCTAAAACCATATGATAGGATCTCTGTAGTAGAGAGTGTTTAGTAGCACCTTAGTATAGTAGTAGGCTAGTGTATATGTGCATCTTCATGAATGAAGAGCACCACATTATCATCAGGCCGTCACAATTATACTAGGCACAACCATGTTAAGATTAAGAAATTACCTGAGCCATATAAACAAGAACACGATCCTCATATCTAGCCTCACATCCCTATATAAGATTATATGATCAACCTAAGGATGAGAAGGTAGATACAAAGAGAGAGTTATGTCAATACAAAATTAAACATGCATTAGCAAGTGTATTGAACACTTAAGTAAATATAGTTACCTTAAACTGAACCAAATGTTCAGGAAACTAAACAACATACTTACACATAATACTTGAACTTCAAATTCAGGCAACACTTAAACATTAGACAGTAATCACTAAAGAAATTTAGTTAAACAATTAACATATGATTGAGTTGTGGATTTGACTACAATAGTAGCGAAATCAACCACAAGTAAGAATCAACACTAGTACTTGATTACTTAAACAGAGCACCACTGAAAGGAACACTTAACTAACCGAACTGTGAGGAAAAATTCAGTAAAACCTGTCAATATTGATCATGACCATCTAAATAAGTGCTAAGCCATCATAGCCACTATTTAAAACTAATTAAAAATTGTATCAAATAGTATTGCTTATTCCGGTGCTGTCACAACTGAGCCTTTCATTTGAATAGTCATCCAGTTTTCAAGGTTGCAACCTCTCTACTTCATACTTGGACACCTACATAATTACTACTTAGCTAGAGACTTGAGATCCTGAATACACAAATATGACCACTCTGATAGGTGCAACATGGCAACAAATTTCAAAAATTTGTCGCCCATGTTGTGGGCATCCTAGTTGACTGGATAGGAGGCGCATTCCGAACATTGATGTCTAGCGGTAACATGCGGTACTCGATTTCGAGATCTCTCAAGATCTTGATCATCTCGTGGAGAATCAGTTCCCTCCTCTCAAATCTCATCCCCATGTCCTGAAAGTTGATGGTATGGCGGCACCATATGGATATCTTCAGCCGGTTTGTATCATCGATGTCTCGAAGCACGACCATGGAACCAGGGTACCAGTGTTCTTTCTTGTTGTCCAGATAACTGAAATTTGAAACGACAAGTATTAAGCTCAACAACGTCGTTAGAGTACTATAAGAAAATAAGTAAATAAATTATCTGATCATGTAACTGATCGTGAGAGAGTAGGAATGAAAATGAGGCAAGAGGAACTATATATATGGCACGTACTGCATCAGCCTTTCTTTCATGAGTGCCAGTTTCTCCACAGGCGTAGCAACATTGACCGAGAAGTCCACGGCTTCTCCCATGTCAGGGCTCCGGTAGTAGTTCATAATGGGCAAGATGGCGAGCTGACTGTTTGGATAGTAAACCTTGAGGTTGTCATATCTTAGGAAGATCGCGTCAAGATGTTCATCTCCTCAACAACCAACTGAAATCCAAGCCCTAAGCATTGTTACACTACTATACTATATGTCAGTTGAGTAAAAGAATGCAGAAGCAAGAGTAGGATGATATTATGAGGTAGTAGTAGTAGTAATTAACCTGCACTCCATTAACTTCACAGCGGTCGCCGACATCGAAAGGGTGCATGACGAAGAGGAAGATGATGGCCTCGAAGATGGTCTTGAGGGTGTTGCCGAACATGAAGACGGCGACAAAGAGCTGGGAGCTGAGCAAGACGAAGATGCGCGTGGTGGCGATCTCCAGGATGAGGAGCCAGAGCACGAGCACGATGAGCGCGACGACGACGTTGGCCATATGGTGGAGCTTGTTCACCGCAGTCTTGGTGTCGTTCAGCGTGAGGGCCAGAGCCTTGCGCTCCCTGAACGCGTTCACCACCCAGTTCTTGAGCGACCTCTTGCTCACCCTGTCGTTCTCCTGCGCTCCTTCGAAGAGATTCATCGCTTTCTCGGCCTCCTCCTGCCTCATGAACCGCATCAAATCCGACAAGTATATGTACCTGTAACATCGTTGTTCACCGTTATAATCAGTAAGCATTCAACAGCCAGCCTTGTGGATCAGATCAGTAAAGAGATACTAGCTAGATACTCACTTGGATCCAGGTTTGGCGACATTGTGGAAAACCCTCTTGGCAGCAACCTTGGCCTCGTGCTCACTGTGTATCTGCGTGGCCAGCTCGTCCTCCTGCCCAGACGCGTGCTTGATCTGCTCGTCCATGGTCGTCAGCGCCCCATACCGAACAATCCTCATCAGCCTCTTCATGCTCCAAGCGGACACGTTTTTCTGGCTCAGCCTGTGGAGCTGATCGATCGAGATCCCATCGTCGAAGTTATGCCGCTCCGACTTCTGCCGCTGCAGCTGCTGCTTGCTGGTGCCGCGCCTGGACGCCGCCGCCGTGAGGCGCCCGCTCTTGGGCACCGGCGCGGCGGCGGACCCCCTCGGCATGGCCGCCGCCTGGAGCTCGTTCGGCATGGCCGCCCCGGCGCTCTGCAGCCGATGCACCTCGGCGATCATGCGGCTCTCCTCGACCAGCGGCGGGCCGGACAGCGTCTCGATGATGTACTGGTTGAAGAGCGCGTCCTGGATCCTGTCGAAGTAGGTGGACACGTGGAAGGAGGAGGCCAGCACCTTGAGCAGCAGCGTCTTCACCAGCCGGATCAGCGTGGCCGCCAGCAGGCACAGAAGCACCTTGGTCACGTACGGCAGCACCGGCGTCGGGTTCTCATCATCCTCCACGCTGCTGTCGAACAGCAGGTGCCAGGAGATGAGCGCCACGCCCAGCCACAGCACGTTGCGCACGGCGCGCCGCACGCCGTACACGAAGTAGAGCACCTACTTCCGGAGCATGTAGTTGCGCTCCACGAAGAAGACGGACACGGGGAGGACCCAGCCGGAGACGAGGCGCCCGCAGATGAGCACGAACACCAGCACCTCCCACTTCCAGAGGTGGAGCCCGGACAGCTTCTTCCCCGACAGCCTGCGTACGGTGAGGCTGCACACCAGCGACGCCACGATGATCACCAGGCCGACCCACTCCAGGATGATGAGGCAGCGCGGCGACTCGCGCTTGAGGCCGGCGGTGAGGCCCTCGTCGATGAACGGGTCGTCCTCCTCATCGTCGCCTGACTTGCCGACGGGCCCTGAGGTCTTGCCGATCAGCCCCGACCGGAGCTGCCCGGACTTGGGCGGGCCCTTCATGACGAACGACTTGCGGTCGTTGCGGTCCCCCTTGGCACCGGCGGGGCCATTCGACGGCGGCGGGGGATCCATCAGCCGGGACCGCGTCTTGCTGCGTGGCAGCAGGCTGGCCCCGGCCGACGACGACGTGCAGCGTAGCACCTCGGCGGTGTCGACCCCTGCGTTGGCAGCCTGGTTTCGACCGTCGGAGGAGGAGGATGCCTTGTGGGGGTCTTGGAACGAGACGCGCAGCTCCCGGGAACTCCCGGACATGGACGACGGCGCGCGCGGCGGGAGTCCGGCCGTCTCCTCCACCTCCAGGTCGGGATCGAGCAACAGCTCGCCGCCGGCCGCCGCCTGCCTCCGCAGAAAGTTGCCGATGAGTCGGCCCGCAGGGTCATCGCTGCATTCCGCTCCGACGCTCAACTCCGGCGAAGTGGGCGACTCCGGCTGGCGGCTCCTGAAGCTGAACGCCTCGCCGATGCGGCGGTTGGGCGAGGTCGAGCCGCTCGACCCCGACCGCGGCGCGTGCGAGGCCGAGGCGCCGTCGGCGTCGATCTTGACGACGACCTCCCGGGGGCGGTCGGTGTCGCGGTCCTTGTCCTGCTCGAAGTCGAACGAACCCGACTTCGACGACCCGGGCGACTTGGTGTTGCTGCCCTTCCGTTGAAGATCCATCAGGCGGCCGGGGCCTAGCAAAGAACCACCGGGCAAGCTAACCAGCGACGCTGAGATGGGCCGGCTCCCCGATCACTTAACTGGAAGAGTCGCGCGCGGCGCCGGGGCCGGAGGAGACAAACAGCGGTGCCGGATGCTCAGGCCATCTCCGGCCGGGAACGCGCATCCCGGGCGGCGCGCATGCAACGGCGGCCGCTAAGAAGCATGCACGCACGCACGCACGCACGCATGCGCCGGCCGGCGTGCGGCGAACAATGTTGATCTCGACCAAGCTACCGGGGCGATCCTGCTAAGAACAGAAAAGTGTTCGGCCCTGCGCGCGCCGGCCGTGAGCTAGCGTCATCGTTGGACGGGTGCCAACGGGAGTCCGGGAACCTCGTGCGCACTGTATATATAGGCAAATTGTGCCGGAGTCGACGTGGCTGCTGAACGCAAGGGAAAACGATCTCGGCAGCCGACGGCGAGCACATTAAGCTGCTGGCCTGCTGGGCTAGTTAGTTGGTGGCGGTGAAGTGTGGTGGACTGGTGGGCTAGTGCTGTTTATTTTGGGTGCTGCCGCAGTTTTTTTTTTGAAAGAAAGATGTATTAATCAAGGAACATGAGTTCCATCCTGAATACAAACTTACAAAAAGTTCATCTGGTACATAACGTAACCAAACTTTTGTACACAGTTTTGAACAACAAAGCTGGGCAAGACAATGACTCACTCTATTTATTTGTCTAGAAACATGCAACCTGGCATTCCCTGCCTCCATAGCTTGTGCGACCCAGATGGGCAGCCACTAGGCTAGACCGGCCTCATTGCACTCCGTTATTTTGCATCGTTGTACGGTAGAGACCGTATAAGACCAGTGAGAGTATTATAACTAGTATTATGCATATCATATTGGCAAAAATCTGATATGACATAACAATTAATGAAGAAAGAGAGAGTTAGAATGCTATCATAAGAGCAGGTATAATAGATCCTAGTCAGCTGACTATAAGCCATTCCACCTCGTCAAAATCCAACATGGAAGAGAGAGAAAAGAGGAGAGAGGAGAGAGCGGGCGCTCTGCTTACCGCCGGGCTGCAGCGCAGGAAACGAGAAACAATAGCTCGCTTGTAGCCGGTTGTGAACGCTAGAGCTAGCTCTCCCATGCCCTGCGGTCTTGCATGCGAGACATGCACATGCAGGCATTAAATAGTGAAACGTATTTATATATTTGATAGAGCCAATACAAGAGCCAACTTATTGTATGTGCTTACTTTATGGAGGGCTCTAGTTGACGTGTCATGTATATATAGCCGGCAGCTAGTTTTCTTATTGAACTTGCTCTAAGTAGATACCGTATCATAGCACGTAAAACTAGAAATCCTAAGAGCAAGTACAATAAGTCCTAGTCAGCTGGCTATAAGCTAATCCACGTCAGCAAAATCCTAGTTGGAGGAGAGAGAAGTGAGGAGAGAGAAGAAAGCGGGCTCTTAATCTACAGCCGGATGCAGCACAAGAAACAAGAAGTTATAGTCAACATGTAGCCCGCATCAAGTACTATAAGTGGGCTATTAGCATGGAGTGAGTCTTGCATGTCATGCAAGCACTAAATGCTACCTATTTTATATATCCAACACTATAGTCAGCTTATTATAACAACGTGATGGCTATATGTGACATGTCACAAGTATATAGTCCGCTACTAGCTATATTATTGTTCTTGCTCTAATGCATGTAAATCTTGTACACAATTTTACATGAGATTCTACAAATCATTAAATATAGTGCTACTATGATACTATCATATGATACCATGCACTATAAAGATATTATCATACATTAATATTAGTATCATATGCATGATACTACTAGTATGATACTCCCACTATGACCAGCCTAAGTTTGGCCGTGGGTGTACATTTACCAAAAGGACCCCAAAAAATAAATAAAATACAACCGAGTCCTTCTGTATTGCAACGAGTACCCCATAAAGAATCTTAGAAACACAATCGAGTCTAGGTTCGTCCCCAACAATAGATGACTTCTAGACGCAACTGCACTTACCTCAGTCGGGGATGACAACACTTGGGGAAGCACGGTTGCGCATCGTCGCGTCGTGGTCGAATAAGATCCTCCACTGAAGGAGAAAGAAGAAGCTTGAGCATCCCGCCTCAAGCGCAGCAGGACCATTCTTATGACCGAGGGTAGCAGCGGCGAAAGCACGATGTTGCTTGGGTGTTGCTGCCGAGGTCACGGACTCTGAAGACCCCCAACGCCACCTACATAAAGCCACATCAACTGACACCCTACCGTCTTCTCCCTCGCTGCCAAGGTCAGCCTAGAGGAGAAGCATGGGTGCGAGGTGGCAGCGCTTATTGGAGAAGGGGCTCGCCTTCGATACAAAATCTGAAGTCTCCCCCTTGGAAGCACGCATGAGACTACTGTAGACGACTGCCAGCACCGTGCCAATGCACCGGGACGAAGGACCTCGCCACCCTGCAAATCCGCCGACACCGCTACTGCCCCATCCCTCCCACTTGCCTCCACGGCCAACTAGCAGGAGAAACAATAGCAAAGCGACTCCCTAGATCGAAGAGCGGCAAACCTCGGCCTTTCTTAACGGATATCCCTGTGGCAAAGATGCCACCGCCAGATACATCCATCGAAGCTCAATAACTAGCTGGAACCTCCCCAACCTGCACCAGATCTGGCCAAGAAAGATCGGCGCCCTACTCCAAACTATTGGCATACAGCCACAAACCCTACACCTATTCTATACAACCCGCTACAGCAGCCCAGGTCCACGCCGGACGACATTGCCGCCAGGGGAGCAAGGGTGCTGGAACGATAAGACACTATCGACTTTCAAGGAGATGGGGGAGAGAGAAGAGGGAGGGAAAATGGATTCACCAGGATTGTTTGGCTCTATGCATACAGCCAAGCAATACGAGGTTGTTCCAAATTAAATTAAGTCCTAACTACTGTATATTATTTATTTAAACTTTTACTAAGTCTATAAAAAATGTAAGCTAGTGTTATTTTTCCGACAAAATGGTATATTAATGTCAAGACACTCCCAAATCGGTCATTACTTGTTGAAGCTATTGTATTGAGATTAATTGGACTCCCTCGGGTAAAATTACATGATACTCAAAACTGTAGGGTATCAATTATATTACCTTCCAATAAGTATTGAGTGTCAAACACATGAGGATGTGAAGGTATTAGTTAAAAAGTTTGGCAAAATAGAAACAATACAAGATGCAAAGATTTGTATTTTGATGTATAGATTGCTGAAAACAATATTGCAAGTAAAGTGCAAATAAAATATAAATGGTTCCTTTCGGAGAAATCTCAATCCTCTTGGATAGCTCCTCCTCTTGTTGGCTTGCTTACGGAAGAGAACTAACATGGTATTTTTTCTCTATTTGTTTAGAGTCTAGAAGGTTCCTAAAACAAAAAATATACAAAAAAGAAAATATTTGTCTCACAGAATTAAATACCAATGCAATTTTTTGGGAAAAATTCATAAATCATATAAAATTTGATTGAATAAAGTGATACTGATGTAAATAATACCATGAACTAAACATTTGTGATGCAACATAGGTGATACAAAATGCACGTATCAGAAGTCTGCCATTACCAGTTGCAACCAACAAACATATGAGCTAGGGTTCTCCCTAGAGGTTGAAACTCGATAGTCAAAGAGCACCATCATAAACGAAGTCACCCTATGTTTCCAGTACATTGTTGCAATATATCTAGATAGACTCTCGGTCGCCTGTGCACGACTTTAATGTGGACATCACCATGCAAACGAAACAAGTTCTCACAATGAGTTGTGAAGCAACCTCTTCAACCCATCCATTTCATACACACAGAGACAGTCGCATATATGCACAGTTCTAAACCATGGAAATGCAAAGAAAGTAGCCAGGCTGCCATCGTCAGTACATGCCTCCACACCCGCCTCTGCCGTCACTTAGTATTCTAAAACTCAATATGAGCCACTAAAATGGTGGTGCTTGCTTTGACATCCAGAATCTCGTCGGCTAGAGACCTTGACGATAGAGATTGGATAGCCTTTAATTAGAGTCACCTCACCATCTCGAGAAATAATACGGTCTCCTCCTCAGAAACAAACGTGATTCTAAAATATCAAATTATTCTTATTAGATCCATCAAAATAATCATAATATATATTTGATGATATAGATTTTAACATATTTTTGTATAGACTTGCTCAAACATGAAAATGTTTGACTTAATACAAAACTACAACCTCGAGCTGTAGGAGCACGTTCGTAGTTGGACACGGAAAAAAAATCTAGAACTAGGACATTTGGGCTTTATCTCATCAATCTATTTCCAACATTTGCATCAAGATTGCCGATTTTTATTTGGTTTGATGCACCCCTAGTTACATCCTTATATCTCCATGTAGTATTTCTTGATTGAAAACTACACTCTCTTTCTCTTTATATATGTCATTCTCCGCACTCTCCCCTCGGCCCCTCATTTTCCTTCCGAATCCCGACTCTCTCTCGTTATGTGGAGTATATCATCTACAAAGAGAGCCTCTTAAATTAATTTAGAGGACTTCCTAAAAATCCTTTAGAGTCTATTATATATGATGCTTTTCACACCTAAATTTCTCTCATTACTTTTCTCTTTATGTAAAATGCACTTTAAACATAATTTGAAATGTAAAAAATTTCCAAACAAAATTTGCACATACATTTACATTCTATATGAGCACAAACTCATTTCGCGGATTACCATCTTTTTGCATTTGTAAAAAGACAAAATTCGATGCTAAAAAGCCTTTTCACAAGACATTTTTTATTTGTTTACACATACCAAAAAATGTAGGACTTCGTGAAACTCGTAGACTGTGCAAATCTAACCTTGATGCTTTTGGAACTTTTTAGACTTTTAAAAATTGTTTTTGGGTAAAGGGGGCATATGCACCCAAGAATCAAAGTGAATTCTATTATTTCTTATATTTATTTCTTCTCCCTAAACTACAACGCACCTAACCACAACCTCCGTACACACGTCCACGATACCACTGACGCCCTTGTTGAGCCATATCTCGTCTCTAAGCTAGACTCCCTCGGACACCGAGGAGGGCCGCCTCAGCCTCCAGTCAACCCATTCTGGGGACGATGGACTCGAGAACTAGTAAGTTGGAGAGGTGCTCGAGCACCTCGAGGTTCATCCTAGTGTCATCTAAGGAGGATGCAGAGGCAAAGGAAGGAGGCAAAACGGTTGGAGACAACAAACGTGAGGCTGTCAATGTCCTTTGATGGGTAGATGTGGATGAAGCGGCTGCTGGAGAGATCGATGAGGCATTGGTAGCAGATGAGAATGGCAACAAACCCAAGAAGGTGCCTACACACGCTACGATAGTGGCCATGGCGTGGTTGCTAACCTCTATGGTCGACCGTGGAAATAGGGTACCCTGGACCCTCGCAACCGACTAGCGGCAGAAGATGGATGGAGTGGTTGATGGTATGGGATTTCCTTTCACGGGAGGAAAACTGAAGTACGAGACTCTTTATAAAATACCCCCTCTCCCCTAGATTTAGTCTAGAGGGGTGTTTTTACGAGGACCTATAAATCCTTAAGGGGTTGTCTAGAGGCCCCTGCCCCCCTAAAATGTCAATTTTAGCTATAGTTTTAAAAAACGGACCGGACTGCCAGTTCAGCCGGAAAATCCGGGGCTCCTGCCCCCCTAAAATGTCAGTTTTAGGCTTTTAGCATGATGACTTATTTTAGTAGGTTTGCTAGAGTCTCTACTAAAAGATATGTTTTGAAGGAAATGCATTCAATGTAACACCCCAGTTTTAGTAAATCTTTAATTAGGGTTTGTTTTGTGCATCATGAGCATCATATCTTAAATTGTGCATTAAAGAATAAACAAAACCCTAAAACCCTAGCTTTCCCCTCTCTTTCTATTTGCAAATCAATTCAAACAGGTTTTGAATTTTGAAAAGTATCAAAGTGTATGGGTCCCAAATTGTCTAAAGGGGTTCCTACAATATTTTATATATTTAGAAAACCCTCTGGTACTTTTGAAATAATTCAAAACAGATTCAAAATAGAAATACAAAATAGATTTTTAAATCAGAAAAAGAAAAGCTTCTGTAAATAAAAACAGCAGCCAGCAGCAACCAGGCCCAGCCCAGTTTCCTCTCCCCTCTCCCTGTCGCCTGCGCAGCAACTCCCGCAGCCCATCTGCAGCCCGTAGCCGTCCCAGGCCCACATACCGATTTTTCCGTTCTATCCCCATCGTCCACTTCCGGCCGCGTCGGAAGCACCTCGCTGGCGCCACCGCGTCGCTCGCCGGCGTGGATATGCACGCCGCCGCCCCCCGGACGCCTACAAGTGTCGCTGCCTCGACAAAGACGAACCCTAGCCGCCACTTCTTCCCTTCCCCTTCCTCTCTGGCTCTCGCACGCGCAAGTCCAAAACCCTAGCTCCGGCTCGCCGCCGTTCTGCATCGCCCCGAGGCCAGTCGAGCATGCCACGAGCTCCGCCTCTTCGTCCTCTACCTCCCCACCAATGGAATCGAGTCGAGGAGCCTCCAGTCGCCGACATCGAACCCGTCTTCTCCGAGCCCGACGCCGCTAGCCGTCACCATTGACGCCTCTCAACACCTTCCCGTGCCTCCTCGACCACCCCATCGGCTTCGCCGGTAAGCCTATGGTCCTTCTGGACCCCTCCGCTCTCTCCCTCTCACGTTGTATCCGTCGTTCGCCGTCGACCAGTGAGCTCTGCCGCCGTGTAGCTCGCTCTGGTGACCATCTGCGGGCGGCGCCACCACTAGTTGGTCCAGCGCAGCGCCCCGCGTCTAACCCGCCCCTCCGCGCGTCCCCGCTCATGCCCCAGCGTCATCGGCCGCCGTTGCCTGTGTGTGCTCCCCGGCGAGCCCATGTGGAGCCGACGTGGCTCCACCGTGGCGTCGACGTGGCGACCACGTGGGCCTTGACCAAGCCCCGCCAGCGTGCCTGTTGACCCGACCCAGGCCCCATCAGTCAGTGACTGTGGGTAGCCCCAGACCTATTGAATAACAACCCTAACCCCCTAGCTGACATCAGCATGACGCAGGAAAACAATTTAAATGGTTTAATAATTCCTGAAATTGGTATAATATTGTAAAATTCATAACTTATTATTTATAAGTCAGAAAAATACAAATAATATGTCAAAATGTTCAGAAAAATGAGAACTATCTAATAGAGCTATAATCATGCATTGTTCAACAACTTAAATGTCAAGTTTAATTAGAAGAACAAACTAACCCCTCTCATATGTTCCGGAGTTTCCCTGAGTTAGGGTTTGCGCCCCTCGGAACCCCGATTAAGTTATCGAGCATGCCTTAGGGTTACATTTCAAAGAAAATTAACTTGTCATATCATCATACTTGCTTGAGCATTGCATTGATGCCATGTGTTGATTGTTTCCCTCTCTTTCCGGTGTTTCGTTCTTTCCGATAGAATACGATATCGAGATCGAGATCGAAGACCAAGATCAAGACCGTCGAAGTTCGAAGATCGACAAACAATACTTGACCAACTATAACCAAGTCAAGTACAAGGCTCCCGAAGATCTGGTTATCTGCTATCAACTGGCAAAGGCAAGCATAGCCCCACCATGATATAATCCTATGATTTCGAAAGCAATTCAATTCTGCCATGATGCATACGATTCTACTGTGGTTTTTTATCGATAGATAGAGTATCCTATCTATTACATACTCCCTTTGAGCTTATATTACCTGATCCACTGCACCTAGCCTAACTAGGTTTGACTTGTGTGCACTGCTCGAGCTATCATCTGTGTCTGCTTAGCCATGCATAGCTGTCAGTTCTGATCCATCCAGATGATGTATCATATGCAGAGAATCTAGTATGACAGGAGATCGAGATATTATGATGAGGTGATATGATTTAAACATGCTAAGGCTTGTATGGGAGGCCACAGTGGGATGTGGTTTTCCTAGTCCCATGCTCGCCACCACTAGGACCTGAGTTCTTGCCTTTGGAACCAAGACGAGCGTGCAACCACACGGGGCCTGGACAACCTCACGAGCAACTAACTTGCCTAGTAGATTCCATGAGTCACAGGCGTTCCATTCGACATATGCATAGAAAATCTTTTGAAAGATTTGCCGGGTGAAGGTGCATTCATAACAGGTAGGTAAGCGTGGCTGAGGTTGCTTGGGTAGATAGCGCCCCTGGTAAACCAACCTCGCCTCACATCTTTAAGTACCAACTTCGGGATTTGACCCGTTACGGTGGAACCATACTTATTGCGTGACTCATGGTCTCGGCAAAAGCAAGGTAAAGGTCGTGTCTAACCACCCTCTGCCGGCCTTCCAAGGAAGAGGGCTAATCATTGTGGCATTAAGAGAAGGTTAGTACGTGTGGGTAAAGTTGTACATCCTTGCAGGGTAATAATCTTTTCGAAAAGCCGTGTTCACGGTTATGAACGACTTGGCGACCGGACTCAAGATCATAGATAACTTTAACCACTGTAAAACTTGTAGATCAACGTGTGCTTAATGATGCTTCCTCATGGGTGCGAGGGGTGATCCTAGTTCAGGTGATGATGATGATTTGGTGGATATCAAAAGATGATGATCAATGTTTCGGAGATGTCGCTCTCTTATCCCCTTTTAAAATACTCTGATTAGACGAGCTTCTTCTCTCTCTCTCTTATTTTATAAACAAAGATGGCTTTATGCAAAACAACTCCACCGTCCATAAGTATTGCGGAGTACACCCTGTACTCACCCTTGCTTTGTTGATACTTTTGGCAGAGTAAGTGTTCCTTGAAGACGAGTTCCGTACTACATCGACATCGACGAGTAGCTTGGGGTTCCTGGCCGGCAGCCTGGAATCTATGGGCTGGGACGTCATCGTTATGCTTCAGGCCTCTTAGACCCTTTGTTAAGTTTGCTATACTTAATAGCATAATTTGCCTTTCGTTGTTTGATGTTTGTGGTCGGTGACCTCTGCTTGTAATAATTTGGTTCTCTGCTCAGTTATGAGCTTGCTGTAATAAATTTTTGTGTCGTAGGGTCACTGATGTGTTACCGATTCTTCACTGAACATTCTCGAGCTCAAGGTTAAGTTTATGTCAGACAGAGGTCTGGGATTTGTTTAGCCCTGATCCCTGGGATGTCACATTCAATGTGTTAAATGGCTTAACCCATGGAAGTTAGTGCATTATCGGAGTGTTTTAGGCTAAATTGCACTATGTATCCTTTAAATAGAGGGGTTTTAAGGCATTTAATATAGAGGTAAACAGTAATTTATCATCTCAGATCAGAACTCGCAGGGGACAACTTGAGCCCTATTTCATTTTTTGGCCCGTTTCTCCTACAAAATCTCTAAAAAGAGGCCGACCTTTTCAAAAGTCTGGCCAACACGCACCAATTTTTCCAAGTGTCGGCTTCTCATTTCCCGCGTGCTACTATCTCTGCAAGCGTCGCTTTATTATTTGCATGGTCCCCTGTGGGATGTCTCCCTAACTGCCACTTCTCGCATGGACAAGCAAAGTGGGGATGAGGATGAGAGAGGGACACACGAAGGGTGCGAGTTCAGTTTTTCCCTCTTATTTTTCAAACTTGATGATTCAAAAAATTCTCGAACCATTTTTCAAATTACGAGCCGTTTTTACTTTTGAGATCCTCACGTCAAGATGTTCAAAACTATATCCCATGTTAGATAGGTTTCTAGAAACTTTTTTTGGTAATTCCAAGAACACTACAATTGTACTTTGTAGTACTTCAGTTGCGGTATATTTTGTACTTTGGAATTCTTAGTGTATGTTGTACTTTGTGTACTTCAGTTCTTAATACACTTGTAATTCGGTGTACTTCGGGGGTTTCGGTACTCTTGTAATTCGTGTACTTTGGTTATCAGTAGACTTGTACTTCGGGTTTCAGTAACTTGTACTTTGGTGTACTTCAGTGTGCATTGGTTCACTACACTTATACTTCAGTGTACATAGGTTTTCAATATATTTCTACTTCTATGTACTTCGATTTTCAATACACTTGTACTTTCAGGGTACGCCCCCGTTACATCTTGAAAGTAAGCATGCCTGAAAGTATGCCAACGCGAGGATGCTCCGCGTGTGACACATATCACCAGGGGAGCGCTATGTGCTGCACCAACCTGCCTCCGGGAAGGTCAGCCATTTGCTAGTGGTACCCCTCCTATGTTTTGCACTGGAGGTGTTATTTTGTTGTATGGCAAGATTATTCTTTTTGTCATGTTACTTTATTTTGTTGATGCAATACACAAAGCAGATTGTTTAAATTACACAAAAGTTCAAAATTCCACTAAATATCATTTGAAAACAGACCGAAACTCAGTTAATTTAACATATCAAAGCAAACTGACAAGGGCCGGAAAGAGTGAGGATTTACCCCTCCTAGGTTGGGCCCCTGGCGCCATCGCAGCCATTGATTGTTTCAAGATTCGTGCAAAAAGTCCACTAGTCAAAGGGTTCAATCTTTTTGCATTTTAACCCTTCAATATGTACAAAAAATTAAGCTGTCCCCCCTCATCGGCCACAACCCTAACCCACGCCTGCCCCCTACCAATGCCTCCCCCACAGCGCCACATCCTTCCTCGAGCTGCCCCGTCGCCTCCTCCCCCGAGTTGCACCGTCGCCTCCTCCCCCGAGCTGCCTCGTCGCCTCCTCCCCTCGTCGTCCCCCACCTCCGTCTCCTCCACCGTATCTCCTTTGTAGCCCCCAATCTCGTCGCCCCACCTCCATATCCTCCCACCTCGTCGGCCCCCACCTCGTCGGCCCCCACCCGAGCTGGAGGAGGACCTGCCCACGACGGCCTGCTTTCCCCTACTCAGGAGCCGCCGCAGCGACCGGAGGCTTGGGTGTCTTGGGAGGGCGCGCGGCGAGGCCAATGTCCAGCATGCCATCAGGTCGGCCATCATCGTCCGTCGTCGTCGGCAGCTCACCTCAAATCTAGGCCTGGATCTTTTTTTCTTGATATTTTGTTCAGAATTTCTGTGAGTTTTGGTTCAGATTTTTTTTGTTTCAGATCCGGTTTCCTATTGAATCTAGATGGTTGTTTTGAATTTTTGTTGAATTAAGAGAAGTTTCTAATATTCCCGTCAAGAGATGGTTATTGTTAGATTTATTTCATTATTCCTTGCAAAATTTTGTCAACTTTATTTCATTGTTCTTGCAAAATTCTGTCCCCTAAGCTTGAATTCTTGTAATATATTCTAGGATTGAGGTTTTAATTATGTATGAACACTAGGTTGTATCTTATATGTAACTTGATGCACGGAAAATCTGCTATGAATCTGGAAGGAAATAGAGAAGATCCAAGTATGTATTATGTATTATGTGTGATTCTTATATGTATCTTGAGCATATATATATTATACATGGATCTTGCTAAACCGAAAATTTTAGTATTCTAAAAAATGTGTATTGTGTTTGTTTCTTGTCCGAAACAATTGTGAAAGGTGTATAAAATCTTATGAATCTTGTATGAATCTTGATGGATCTTGTATGAATCTTCCAAATCTGGGATGAGACATGAATATCATATGATAAAGGGGTGTCTTGAAAATTATAATGTTAAAGAATTGTTATGAAATCAGATTAGATAGTGTGTGAAATCTCGTGAACCTTGTGTGAATCTTGTATGAAACGTTCTTGGTATTAATCTTGATTGATGCAGATTACAGAAAATCAATTTCTAAATTGTTGAAAAATCTTGTATGGAACCATGTTGAATCATATAGATTTTGATGGATTTGCATGAATTGTTCATGTTTCTTGCATGAATTTGGAAATATATGAATGTTCCTATTTGAAAAAAATCTGTGATTTTTTTGTAAAGATTCATACATGTTAACAGATAAATTTTGAATAAATATCCGTGAATTTATTTTTATGAAACTATATTGTAACTAAAAACGGATAATTAATATATTATATTAAAAATATATTGTAACTAAAAATCTGTCAAAAATCCCACCGTTGTCAAGAATCTCTATGTAACAAGTGGGGAGACAAACAACAACGAAATATGTGTAAAACTTGAAAACACTAGGGCCTGAGAAGTAAAACCGTAACAGACTCAAGAAGTGAGGTGGGAGGGTTGTTCTGTAAAAAAACTAGCACGAATTTCCAACAAATCGAGGACAGTAATGGTGCCGGGAGCCCAACCTATGGGGGATTGCATTGTCCGGGCCGGCAAGGCATAACCCGTTTCTGGTCAGCCCATGATATGTTTTTTTCCTTCAGCTTACGTGTCACAATGGCAGTCTTATTTTCTTGTCCCGCTATTTTTCTTAATAAAATATACTAGTCCCTCCGATTCTTATTACTTGTCGTAGAAATAAATGTATCTAAACATGTTTTAGTGCTAGATACATCCAATTCAGTGACTTTTTTGGATCATCCGTTCTATGGATTTTTTTTGTGGCATGTTGTTGTTTGTTCGCGGTTGTATAGTAGGTTGAGAGTGCTTGTCGGTTTGGAGGCTGCGTCCTTTTAGCTCTTCTTATGGTTGGCTTTTAGCTCTTCTTATGGTTCGGTTGTAATGGTTTTCGTCCAATTTTCTGTTAATTAACTAGACAATTCCCTTCTTCTTAATTAATAGATTAAGACAAAGCTTCTTGCCCTCGTTTCAGAAAAAAAATGGATTGGAGGAACTACCAAGCATAACCATTTTGACAATTACTCAGAAATGAATATGGTCTGTAGTATGTACAGTGCAGAGCAACAAGGTTATCCACTTAATTACATAAGTAGCACTCAGTCAAACTTAATTATACACATCATAATTTATTACACCCTTGTCATAACAGCTGAGATGCATATACCAGTACACGTTTCTGATTTGGTCGTATGCTTATCCTTGGAATGGATACCTAGAATATGACAAACGTAGCAGGAATCGGTGAGCAAACTTTCACGCATCTGTCTTTGGGTATGCATGTGAGTGTGCTTCTGCCGTTCTCATCCACTGATGTCGTCACTGCTGGTTCATTCAGATAAGCATAGGTGCTTCTTTTCCACCTGCACCCAGCGGGAGAACATGGTGCTCTGTCATATACATGCACTTGTACCTAATAATAACCTAAATAACTAGTAACTAAGAAAGATTCCCCAAGGACGTTAAGCATATAAGATACCAGAAGCAAACACTAACGTGTACGCTTGAGGTATCATCAAAATTGCATTTTTATTTCCATCACCTGTGCGTAGAGAACTTCCTAACAATTACTTGTATTGCGGCATTGTGAGCTGTGACAGGACATCCAACTATGGATTTGGGTGGACGAGTGGGATACAGATTGTTTCCCACATCCAATTTCCACAATGATGCTGAGAAACATACTGTTTCGAAAGGGACGCACTCTCGATGCTTGAATTACTACAGGAAAGTTGTTAGAAGAGGTTACCAGTGCTTGATGCCGACCCGTGCCTCAGTCCAGATATTCTTCCTGATTCCTCTCTCCATCTTCCTGCCTTTGTCCCCTTCGTTTCCCTCCTCAAGAATCTCCCTTATCATCTGCTCGAAAAGCATGTAGTCTTCCACCTGCTCTCCAGAAATTCGGTCACTCCAAAACCATGGCAATCACATGTTTTATTTATAAATCAACAAATTCAGAAGTTTCATGATCTTTTTTTAGGGACAGAAGTTTCATGATCTTAATAAGAGGAACGATATAATTAACAGAGCTTTTTGTTGTATTCTCTTGATGATGATGGTTTAAGCGTCTTCTTTTGGCAAGGAGAAAAGAAATACAGGGTCTGACCTTAAGTGTCTTGGCCTTGGTTCTGGCGGCCTTCTTCTCGGCGGCAAGGCGCCGCTCCTCTTCCTCCGTCTCCTTTCTCCTCCAGAACCCATCGATCTCCTTCCTGGTGATGCTGTAAGCCCGAGACGCCATCTTTCCTGGGTGGCTGATTTGGCGGGTGGCTGCAACTTAGTCGTCTTCCTTGGAGCTTTTCTTCCTAGGTTGGGACGACTGAGGTATAACAGGGACACAGAGGGCCGCCTCATATATACACCTTTCAGATGTTGGATCTTGCATCACCTTACTGAACAGACCTATCACAACTCAGGAAGTCATCATCGGAGCTACAGTGGCCGTGAGAATGATAGGTTGGCGGTTGGGTCAAGTTAACTTTCAATCTACTCTTCTCAACCATCGACTGGGCAGCTCGTGTAGTTGAGTTTGTTTATGTGTCGTTGGTCGGGTCAATGCCTTGTAAACTAATACGGCCAAAGTAATAATAAGGAAGATAAAGAGAAAGGTAGTTTGGAGTTTGTGGTAAAGAATAAGACTCAGGTTGGGTCAACAAGCAACATGATCTCCCTCTCACTGAATCTTGTAATTTATTTCTAGTCGGTGAATCAGAGCTGTTCATTAATCTTACAGAAGAAGAACCTATCACATGAAGTGCTTCCGTAACTTTGACAGCAATCAATCACCTTACATGTTCCTTTTGGTTTTTGCTGAGTGCTGACTAAGCTTCACTGAAATTGGTGTCCCTTTCTTTCGTGAAAAACAGGAGTTTTGGGGCGTTTGGTGGTGCAGGTAAGCCTGGCGGGGTATTGAACACAAAAATAAAAAGGACCAAAAAAAAGTAGATTGTTTCTAAAAGGAAGGAGTGGCTATGTCTCACTTAAGACGGTTTTGTGTGTCCTATATTTTTTTGATAAAGGGATTATATTAATATTATGGAGATATCATTACACCCAACCTCTACAACAACAATACTCTAATCATAGTACGGATGCACACAACCGAAAAAAATAGCTAAAAAGGAAAAGTCCCGCTATAGAGTCCTAGTTCCGCTATAGGGTCTAGCAACACAAACACCACCATGACAACAACTGAAGTCCATGTTCTCCAAGAGCGACGCTTCGAGAAAAAAATAAAGCACAAGCAACATCACCGGCCGATCATAGATCTTAGGTTTTCATCCTCGAGAATGTTCCCTCTCTCAAAACAATGCATTCAACAAGTCTATTGTCAGGCACAACCAGTTAATGCCAGACCTTGGATTTTGACCCTGAAAGATAGGATATTGAACTTCTCATGTGCCGACGCACCCACTCGCATGCCGCCGCTATGAAGCCCGAAACACCAAGCAATTTCACCATCGACGCAAAGCCTCGAACCACCAACTCTAGTCCTCAAAACTCGGCTTCCATGCCAGTCTCCGCCTATGAATCCACCATGGAACCAACAAGACATGTCACAGATGGCAGTAGATAGCAAAGCTTCGCGCAGCTTCCTCCTGAAACCAAACGGTCGAAAAAATATGGGAACACACGACCAAATCCCATCCAATTCAGCAATCTCTAGGCCTGAGTCACCCAAGTGAGTTCGCCATCGGAGCCTTCCAAAACTCGACACTTCAGTCAGAAAAAAGAGGACAAGCATCCAGTAGATATTCGTATTGATGCTAGAGGAATCCTTGGACTGCCACCTTTATTCTTCGATGCGGACGAACATGCCCCATGCCGCCATACGCCACCCAACGACGACAAAGGAGGCTCAGACAACCTCCAGCGCAGTAGGAAACGACGGGCACACCAGCAACATATGAGAAACGCGGTGCCCACCATCGCAGCACAACCAGCCATCACCCCAGGACCGACGAGGTACGTGCAGCGGTCGTGGCCCATGTAACCTAGATCGGGCTCGCGCGGCCAAAATCGAGCCACTGCGCTGCCCAGATCAGACCCTCCCGATCGGTCCCCGTCGATCGCCGCGTCGCTGCGCATCCGCAGTCTAGGCCGTCGTATCCCATCAGCCACGTCTATCGCCGAGAGCGCCACCAGCACGGAGCCACCGGAGCTTCACCTCTGCGCAGAGAGGATCCACCCGATGCGCCTCCTAGCCCTCCACCTTTGGCGGCCGGGCACCGGCGGTGGCAACTTCTAGGGAAGCCATGGGAGGGAGATCTTGTGTTGGGTCGGTTGCCCTCTGGAACCACGGCCGCATGGGCGACCCAGGAGGAGGGAGGACGGGAAGAGGCGGGAGGGGTGGTGGATAAAAATCTTTTGATTGTATAAATAAATGGCGGTGGTGTGCTCCTACATATACCGAGACCGGCTGTGAACTCTTTTGATTGTATCGTCTTGATGCAAATTTATAAGTTTAATTAAAATATAATTTTCCGAAGAAAAAATATATCACTTTTAATGTGAATTTATGAGTTCACCAGAAATATCATTTTCAGAAGAAAAAAATGTATCACTCAAGTATCTATGTCTATAGTGCTATAAAGGTACCGCCGCAGAATCCAAATGATCTCAACCATCCAACGTAATCTGAATGGATAGCTCACGAGTTAAGTTGGACCTTGCAAATAACCTTATAACTAAATAGTGCTAAAAGAGTTACTCCTTAGGGTACAGTTGAAAGGGCATTTATGTCTTTCATATTATTTTGATGTTTGTTGACAACACTTAGATTAGTTTAATGCTTTGCTAAATGTTTTAGAAGATATCAAATTTATTGTGGCCAATATATATATACATATCGAGAGATGACTTGACAGGAACAAAACAAAGGAAAAATATGTATCTGGCCGGACTGTCCGTCTGGCGTGCGCCGGACTGTCTAGCCTTACCGGAAACTCCACTCGAAAGAAGCCGGAATGTCCGGTCGTGAGTTTTCGCCAGGATTTCTCCCCAGCTGTGGATAACCAGTATAGCAAATCGGACACTGGCCGGAATCTGGCCGGAAACTTGGCCAGGCCGGAGTGTTCGGCTGGTGTTCAGCGGAATGTTCGGCCAGGCCGGACTGTCCGGCTTAAGTGGTTCCAACGGCTCTAAATTCTGGGGCCCTATAAAAGGACCCCTTCTTCTACCTTGGAACCTGCTCATCCAGTTCAAGAATAGCAGCACATTTTGAGCCACCAAATCCACAAGATCTCTTCATCCATCCATCCAAAGTCCTTGATATTTGGAGAATCGAAGGAGGAGGCCTTGATCTACAACTTCACCAAGAGAGATCTTCATTTCCCCCTCATTCACTTGAGGTCCCCTTGCTCTAGTGTTTCTTTGGAAACCCTAGCTTTGATTTGGTTCTTACAAGCTTGTCTTTGATTGTTTTGACAGCTTGCTTGTATTTGGGAGCCTCCAATTTGGTTGTAGATGTGTGCCCCGAACTCGTTGTAAAGGTGCCGGCTTCCACCTCGAAGATTGCCGATATAGTGGAAGGTGAATCGAACCCTTTGGAGAGAGGTTCATCGGAGAACAAGGGAGGCCTCTCGTGGCGTTGGTGGTTTGAAACCACCCCCTCTCCAAACGTAGACGTACTTCCCCTCAAAAGGAAGGAACTACGGGAAACAAATCCTTGTGTCTCCGCGTCCACCACTTTGGTTACTTCTATCCTTTACTGCACTTTACTTACTTGGTCTTGCTTAGTGTTGTGCTAGTTTGTGCTTGTTTGACATATAGGTAAATTCACCTTAGTTGCATAATCTAGAGAATTTACCTTTCTTGTCAAACCCTAATTTGAAAAAGAAGAAAATTTGAAGTAGCACCTATTCACCCCCCCCCCTCTAGGTGCCCGTACGATCCTTTCAATTGGTATCAGAGCCTCGGCTCTTTATTCGGGCTTTACCGCCTAAAAGTATATGGGTAGCAGAGAAGGGGAAGTGGATGGTGAGACTACCGCCTCCGTGACCATGGAGGATCACAATAACTTGGAAACAAGATTGAGCTCCACCATGGCCAACGAGATAAAACAATTGCACAAGTTACTTGAGCAACTTGTTAAAGATAAAGGTGGCTCATCATCCCCTTCTCCTCTAGAGGAAATTCCACCATTACCCAAGGAGAATGCCCCGGCATCACCCATGGGTAAAGTGGTGGGGGATAATCAAGACAACATTAACTCCTCCACTAAATGGGTTGGTGAGAAGGGAGAGCACCATGACTCTCATGGATGGTACACTCCCGACCCTCCAATTCCTCACCCTCATGTAAACAATAGAGGAGACCCACCAAAGCTTGAAGCATATATTACTTTTGCTCAATGGCAATCTCTAATGAAAACTCATGTGCGTAGCTCTTGCATTGAACTATGGAACATCATTGAACAAGGACTCTATATTGGGGATCCAACAAACTTGACAAGAAGAGAAGTTGTCAATAGTTAACTCAATGCCACCGCCTTGCACATGATTTGTTGGAGATATGCCCTAGAGGCAATAATAAATGTAGTTATTATTATATCTTTGTGTTTATGATAAACATTTGCATTCATGCTATAATAGTATTGACCAGAAACATTGATACTTGTGTGATTTGTAAACTAATTTAGAGTCCCTAGTAAAGCCTCTTTATAATACTAGCTTGTTGATTAATAATGATCATGGTTTCTTGATCATGAACATTTGAGATGTTGTTAATAGCAAGGTCATATCATTAGGAGAATGATATGATGGACATACTCATATAGATAAGCGTAGCATAAAGATCAAGTCATTTTAATAGTTCAATTGCTATAAGCTTTCTGATACATAGTAACCTAATTCCTTCGACCATGATATCATGCTTATCACCATCACCGGAAGGATGCTTTGATGACATCAAACACCACACCGTAACAGGGTGGCTATAAAGGTGGCATTGAGTGTTTGGAAAGTATGGGTTGAGACACATGGATCAAGAGTGGGATTTGTCCATCCATATGACGGATAGATATACTTTGGGCCCTCTAGGTGGAATGTGATCCAATTAGCTTGCAAGCATGTGACTGGCTCACAAGGGATCACATACCACGGGAACGAGAAAAGAGTACTTATCGGTAACGAGGTTGAACTAGGTATACAGAGATACCGACGATCAAAACCTCAAATAAGTAAACTATCGTGAGACAAAGGGAAATTGGTATCGTATGTAAGTGGTTCATTCAATCGCAAAATAATCGTAGAAATATGTGGGAGCCATATGAATTTCCAGATTCCTCTATTGGTTATTGATCGGAGAAGTGTCTCGATCATGTCCGCATAATTCACGAACCGTAGGGAGACACACTTAAGGATTCGATGTTGTTGAGTAGTTATGGAATGATGAGTAAGAGACTGAATGTTGTTCGGAGTCTCGGATGGGATACGGGATATCACAAGGAGATCCGGAATGGTCCGCAGAATAAGATTCATATAAGGAAAGTCATGTTTCGGAGTTGGGGAATGATTTTGGTGTTTTCATCGGGAATGTTCTAGAAGGTTCCGGAAGGTCCGGCACTCCGGAGGGGAAGGGTACATGAATGTGTCATGACAATATGGAATGGTTGCATCATGTACTAGGTATCATGGCTGGGAAAAATAAAGGGAGAAATCAAATCCTAGTTTGAAAAGTCAAACACCAATTTGAAAAGTCAAACGACAAGTTTGCTTGGTGGAGGGAGAGTAGGAAACCTACTTGGGGAGGAAGTCCTCCTCCCTCCACCCGCCGGCCAAGGAGGCCGAGTTGGGGGAGGACTCCCTCCTCCCAACTGGCGCCCTCCCACCTATAAAAGAAGGGGCAGGGGTGCCCCTCTTCCCTACACCCAACACCACCAAAACCCTAACCCTAGCCGCCGGCCTCCTGCAAGTCGCCGTCGCCCCTAGGGTTTCTCCTAGCCACCGACTTGGGGCTTCCCCAAGCCCTAGCCGTCGGCCAAGGTCCGCCCCTTGGTGCCTTCTAAACCCTAGATCGCCAAGGCCTCTCTCATAGTCCACCATACTCGCTCCGGCTTAAGGCGAAGCCCTGCGAGATCTCCCCTCTACTTCCGGTACCACGTCGTCATGCTGTCGGAATCACGAGGAGAGTTCTACAACCTCCGATGCCTGCTGGAACAAGGGAGAGGAAGGTATTCATCGAGTACCGAACGTGTGATCGACTGCGGAAGCGCTGCCGGAACGCAGCGCTGGAAGGATCGTCTACGCGATCTTGAGATCGGCAAGAGTATGACTACATCACCCACGAGAATCTGCTCTCGTTAACCGCTTTGGAATCTTCAAGGGTGAGTTCCCCTATCGACTCGTTCTTACAATCTAGTAGATAGATCTTGGCTTGTTTGTTTGCATGCGGTAGAAATTTTTTGTTTTCCATGCTACGAACCCCTACAGTGGTATCAGAGCCGTGTCTATATATGTAGATCTGTTGCACGAGTAGAACACAATGGTCATTGTGGGCGGTGGTGCTTTTATTATCAATTGCTTCTTGTATACTTTGAATCTTGCGGTATGATGGGATGAAGCGGCCCGGGCTAACCTTACATGACATCGTTCATGAGACTTGCTGCACGCTCAACATGCAACTTGTATTGCATAAGTGGATTTGCGGGTATCTGTCTCTCCCATTATAGTATAGATCCAATTTACAACGTGCACTTGATAGTTCAAACATCAATGTTGTGGTTCTTGTTCGTAAGTTAGATCGACACTTATTGAAAGCCCCAAACCACGTAAAATATGCAAAGAAAATTAGAGACGTCTAACTTTGTTTTGCAGGGGTGTGCTGTGATGTGATATGGCCATGATTGTGATTATATTTGATGTATGCAATGTTCCTATTGTAAGTTGGCAACCGGCAGGAGCCATATGGTTGTCTTTAAATTCTATTAAGACTCGCGTGTCTATTCAAAGTAGTTGTAATAGTTGGAGCTGGTGGACGACAACCATGAAACGGCGCCATTGACCTTGACGCAATGCCGGTGATGATGGAGATCATGTTCGTGCTTGAAGATGGAGATCGGAAGCACAAGAAGAAAAGCCATATCATATCACATATTATGAATTGCATGTGATATTAATCCTTTATGCATCTTGTATTGCTTAGTTAATGACGGTAGCATTATAAGATGATCCCTCATGCACATAAATTTCAAGTTTTAAAGTGTTCATCCTTAGTAAGCACCGTTGCTAAAGCTTGCTGTTTCGAAGCACCACGTGATGATCGGGTGTGTTAGATTCTGCAAGTGTATACAACGTGTGCAAGCCAGATTTGCTCATGTGGAAGCTAAGGTTTGATCTTGACGAGCCTAGCATGTACAGACATGGTCTCAGAACACGGATAACCGAAAGGTAAAGCATGAGTCATATAGTAGATATGATGAACATGTCGATTGTTCGCCATTGAAGCTACATCAACTCTCGTGATGATCGGTTTTGATGTGGTGGATTTGGTTCGTGTGATCACTAAAACAATGTGAGGGATATTGTTTTGAGTGGGAGTTCACCTAGATTAATTTAAATATTAATTAGAACTCAATTTGTCATAAACTTAGTCTAAACTAGTGCAAAAATGTTGTAGATCAATGGCGGCCCCTACCATCAATTTTAATGCGTTCGTAGAGAAAGAAAGTTGAAAAACAATGGGAGCAACTTCGTGGATTGGTTCCGCAATTTGAGGATTGTCCTCAATGCTGGTAATTTGACCTATGTGCTGGATGCACCGCTGGGTGACCCGCCTGCAGCTGATGCTACCGATGAAGTAAAGAATGTTTACCTCACTCGGAAGAATCAATACTCCACAGTTCAGTGTGCTATCTTGTATGGTTTGGAATCGGAGCTTCAGAAAAGGTTTGAGAACCATGACCCACATGATATTGTCCGTGAACTCAAAGTGATATTTGAGGCTCATGCGGCAGTTGAGAGTTATGAGGCTTCTGAAAAGTTCTTTAACTACAAGATGGAAGAGGGCAGCTCCGTCAGTGAGCATGTGCTTAAGATGTTTGGGCACGCAAACAAACTCCAAAGCTTGGGTATAGTGATTCCTAATTCTTTGGGGATTTACCGTGTCCTCCAATCACTGCCACCAAGTTACAAGAACTTTGTGATGAACTACAATATGCAAAACATGAACAAGACGTTGCTAGAACTCTTCTCCATGTTGAAATCTACAGAAGTGGAGATAAAGAAAGAGAATCAAGTGTTGTTGGTCAATAAGGCCACCAAATTCAAGAAAGGCAAGTCTAAGCAAAAGAGAAACTTCAAGAAGGGTGGTAAGAAAGTTGCCGCACCGGCGAAGAAAACCAAGGCTGGACCTAAGCCTGATACTGAGTGCTTTTACTGCAAAGGAGAGGGTCACTGGAAGCGGAATTGCCCAAAGTACTTGGCGGATTTGAAGAACAGCAACATCAAGAAGAAAGGTATATCCGATATACATGTTATTGATGTGTATCTCACTAGTACTCGTAGTAGTGCCTGGGTATTTGATACTGGTTCGGTTGCTCATATTTGTAACTCGAAACAGGTGCTGCAGAATAAACGAAAGCTAGCGAAGAACGAGGTGACGATGCGCGTTGGAAATGGATCAAAGGTTGATGTGATCGCGGTCGGCACGCTACCTCTTCATCTACCATCGGGATTAGTTTTATACTTAAATAATTGTTATTTGGTGCCTGCGTTGAGCATGAACATTATATCTGGATCATGTTTGTTGCGAGACGGTTACTTGTTTAGGTCTGAGAATAATGGTTGTTCAATTTATATGAGTAATATGTTTTATGCGCATGCACCTTTGATAGATGGTCTATTCTTATTGAATCTCGATAGTGGAAATACACATATTAATAACATTGAAGCTAAACGTCTGAAATTGAGCGATAACTCGACCTATATGTGGCACTGTCATCTTGGTCACATTGGAGTGAAGCGTATGAAGAAACTCCATTCTGATGGACTTCTTGAATCACTTGATTTCGAATCACTTGAAAGATGCGAAGCATATCTGATGGGTAAAATGACTAAGACTCCATTTTCTGGTATGATGGAGCGAGCTACGGACTTGTTGGAAATCATACATACCGATGTGTGTGGTCCAATGAGTGTAGCATCGCGCGGTGGTTATCGTTATGTTCTTACCTTCACGGATGACTTGAGTAGATATGGGTATATCTATTTCATGAAACATAAGTCCGAAACTTTAGATAAGTTTAAGGAATTTCAAAGTGAGGTAGAGAATCAACGTAACAAGAAGATTAAATTTCTACGTTCTGATTGTGGAGGTGAATATCTAAGTTACGAGTTTGGCGAGCATTTAAAGAAATGCGGAATACTTTCACAATTGACACCGTCAGGAACACCACAGCGTAATGGTGTGTCCGAACGTCGTAATCGAACTCTCTTAGATATGGTTCGTTCTATGATGTCACTTACAGATTTACCGCTATCGTTTTGGGGTTATGCATTAGAAACAACCGCATTCACTTTAAATAGGGCACCATCTAAATCCGTTGAAACGACACCGTATGAATTATTGTTTGGGAAGAAACCTAGATTGTCGTTCCTTAAAGTTTGGGGTTGCGAAGCCTATGTAAAAAAGTTACAACCAGACAAGCTTGAACCCAAAGCGGAAAAATGCGTCTTCATAGGATACCCGAAGGAAACTATTGGGTATACCTTCTATCATAGATCCGAGGGCAAAATGTTCGTTGCCAAGAATGGATCCTTTCTAGAGAAAGAATTTCTCTCGAAAGAAGTGACTGGAAGGAAAGTAGAACTCAACGAGGTTGTCGAACCTTCTCTAGCACAGCACCGGAAGAAGTTCCTGTGGTTCCTACACCAATAAGAGAGGAAGCTAATGATGATGATCATGAAACTTCGGTTGAAGTTGCTACATAACCTCGCAGGTCAACAAGAACTCGTACCACTCCTGTTTGGTATAATCCCGTTATGAGTATCATGTTGGTGAACAACACCGATGACCCTGCGACGTATGAGGAAGCGATGATGAGCCCAGATTCCAATAAATGGCAAGATGCCATGAAATCCGAAATTGGATCCATGTACGAAAACCAAGTATGGACTTTGGTGGACTTACCGAATGGCCGGAAGGCTGTCGAGAACAAATGGATTTTCAAGAAGAAAATAGCTGATGATGGTAATGTTACTGTCTATAAATCTCGACTTGTCGCAAAAGGGTTTCGACAAATTCAAGGAGTTGACTACGATGAGACTTTCTCACCAGTAGCAAAGCTAAAGTCTGTGAGGATTATGTTAGCAATCGTTGCATATTACGATTATGAAATATGGCAGATGGATGTCAAAACAGCGTTCCTCAATGGAGACATTGATGAAGAGTTGTATATGATGCAACCCAAAGGTTTTGTCGATCCTAAAGATGCTAACAAGGTATGCAAACTTCAACGATCCATATAGGGTTGAAGCAAGCATCCCGAAGTTGGAATCAACGTTTTGATAAGGTAATCAAAAGTTTTGGTTTTATACAAACTTATGGAGAAGCTTGTATCTACAAGAAAGTGAGTGGGAGCTCTGTAGCATTATTAATACTATATGTTTTATGACATATTGTTGATTGGGAATGATGTAGACCTTCTTAATAGTGTCAAAGAATATTTGAATAATAGTTTTTCAATGAAAGATCTTGGCGAAGCAGCTTACATATTAGGCATAAAGATTTATAGAGATAGATCGAGACGCCTAATATCATTGTCACAAAGTACATATTTGGACAAAATTCTAAAGAGGTTTGGAATGGAAGATAGCAAGAAAGGGTTCTTGCCCATGTTGCCCAATACGACGTTGAGTAAAACTCAAAGTCCAGCAACGGCAGAAGATAGAGAAAGGATGAGTAAGACTCCCTATGCCTCAGCCATAGGATCTCTAATGTATGCCATGCTATGTACTAGACCCGACATTGCATATGCTGTTAGTTTAACTAGCAGATATCAAAGTGATCCAGGAGTGGATCATTGGACAGCGGTCAAAACATCCTTAAGTACTTGAGAAGAACTAAGGATATGGTTCTTTCTTATGGAGGTGATGAACAGCTCGTTGTTAATGGTTACACCGATGCTAGTTGGAACAACGATCCAGATGATTCTAAATCTCAATATGGATACGTATTTACTTTGAATGGTGCAGCAGTTAGCTGGAGGAGTGCAAAGCAAAGCGTTGTGGCGAGATCTTCAACTGAATCGGAATACATAGCTGCTTCGGAGGCTTCAGAAGAAGCGATATGGATGAAGGAGTTCATTACAGAGATCAGTGTGGTTCTAAGTGTGCTGGGCCCAATGTATATCTACTGTGATAACATGGGCGCCATAGCCAATGCGCAAGAACCAAGGTCACACAAGAAGCTGAAGCATATCAAGCTGCGTTTTCACGCTATTCGAGAACATATCCAGGATGGAGATATAAAGATTTGCAAAGTACACACAGATCTGAATGTGGTGGATCCGTTGACTAAACCTCTCCCGAGGGCAAAACATGACCAACACCAAACTGCCATGGGTGTTCGGTATATTACCATGTAATCTAGATTAGTTGACTCTAGTGCAAGTGGGAGACTGTTTACATTCATGCTATAATAGTATTGACCAGAAACATTGATACTTGTGTGATCTGTAAACTAATTTAGAGTCCCTAGTAAAGCCTCTTTATAATACTAGCTTGTTGATTAATAGATGATCATGGTTTCTTGATCATGAACATTTGAGATGTTGTTAATAACAAGGTCATATCATTAGGAGAATGATATGATGGACATACTCCTATAGATAAGCGTAGCATAAAGATCAAGTCATTTTAATAGTTCAATTGCTATAAGCTTTCTGATACATAGTAACCTAATTCCTTCGACCATGAGATCATGCTTATCACCATCACCGGAAGGATGCTTTGATGACATCAAACACCACACCGTAACTGGGTGGCTATAAAGGTGGCATTGAGTGTTTGGAAAGTATGGGTTGAGACACATGGATCAAGAGTGGGATTTGTCCATCCATATGATGGATAGATATACTCTGGGCCCTCTCAGTGGAATGTCATCCAATTAGCTTGCAAGAATGTGACTGGCTCACAAGGGATCACATACCACGGGAACGAGAAAAGAGTACTTATCGGTAACGAGGTTGAACTAGGTATACAGAGATACCGACGATCAAAACCTCGGATAAGTAAAATATCGTGAGACAAAGGGAAATTGGTATCGTATGTAAGTGGTTCATTTGATCGCAAAACAACCGTATAAATATGTGGGAGCCATATGAATTTCCAAATTCCTCTATTGGTTATTGATCGGAGAAGTGTCTCGAGCATATCCGCATAATTCACGAACCGTAGGGAGACACACTTAAGGATTCGATGTTGTTGAGTAGTTGTGGAATGATGAGTAAGAGACCGAATGTTGTTCGGAGTCTCGGATGGGATCTAGGATATCACGAGGAGATCCGGAATGGTCCGGAGAATAAGATTCATATAAGGAAAGTCCTGTTTCGGAGTTGGGGAATGATTCCGGTGTTTTCATCGGGCATGTTCTAGAAGGTTCCGAAAGGTCCGGCACTCCGGAGGGGAAGGGTACATGAATATGTCATGACAATGTGGAATAGTTTCATCATGTACTAGGTATCATGGCTGGGCAAAATAAAGGGAGAAATCAAATCCTAGTTTGAAAAGTCAAACGCCAATTTGAAAAGTCAAACGGCAAGTTTGCTTGGTGGAGGGAGAGTAGGAAACCTACTTGGGGAGGAAGTACTCCTCCCTCCACCCGCCGGCCAAGGAGGCCGAGTTGGGGGAGGACTCCCTCCTCCCAACCGGCACCCTCCCACCTATAAAAGAAGGGGCAGGGGTGCCCCTCTTCCCTACACCCAACACCACCAAAACCATAACCCTGGCCGCCGACCTCCTGCAAGTCGCCGCCGCCCCTAGGGTTTCTCCTAGCCGCCAACTTGGGGATTCCCCAAGACCTAGCCGCCGGCCAAGCTCTGCCCCTTGGTGCCTTCTAAACCCTAGATCGCCAAGGCCTCTCTCGTAGTCCACCATACTCGCTCCGGCTTAAGGCGAAGCCCTGCGAGATCTCCCCTCTACTTCCGGTATCACGCCGTCGTGCTGCCGGAATCGCGAGGAGAGTGCTACAACCTCCGCTGCCTGCTGGAACAAGGGAGAGGAAGGTCTTCATCGAGTACCGAACGTGTGACCGACTGCGGAAGCGCTGCCGGAACGCAGCACCGGAAGGATCGTCTACGCGATCTTGAGATCGGCAAGAGTACGACTACATCACCCACGAGAATCTGCTCTCGTTAACCGCTTTGGAATCTTCGAGGGTGAGTTCCTCTATCGACTCGTTTCTACAATCTGGTAGATAGATCTTGGCTTGTTTGTTCGCATGCGGTAGAATTTTTTGTTTTCCATGCTACGAACCCCTACATGATTCAACAAGGATTGGGTACAAAGGATTACCCTCACATTGAGAACCTCAACATCGCCAAGGAAGCTTGGGATGCTCTCACAGTGTTGTTTGTTGGGAATGAGAGCATGAGAAGGAATCGGTATGATGCACTAAGCAATGAAGCCGAAGGCTTCTACATGAAGGAAGGTGAAGATCATGAAGACATGTACCGTAGGCTCAGTACCACCGCCACCGCTTTTTGGAATGTGGGTGCCTCACATGTGTATGATGCTTGGATAAAAAGGAAATATGTGAGTGCACTCATGCCCTTTGAGCCCACCGACTTGAAGAGCCTACAAGGAAGACACAACTACCACCTCATGACCTCCAATGAAGTTATGCAAGAGATGGCCTCTTTCAAGGTTGCCGCCAAGAATGCCAGAGATGCACGTGCTCAAGCCCTTGGAATGAGAAATGTTGTCAACCTTGCATTGAAGGCCAAAGTTGTGGAACATGGGGATGAAGATGATAGTGATGAAGGCCTCTCCATGAGCCACCCCGATGATGTCAAGATTGCTCATGGTTAATATATGGCTTTCTATGCAAAGAACTTTTGGAAGAACCCCGCCAAGGCCAAGATGGAAATGCAACGAAGAAGCAACCCAAGTGGAAGAAGAGAAAATGTCACTAAATTGAGAAGTTGCTTCAGTTGTGGTGACCGCTATCACTTTGTGGTGGGTTGTCCCTATGAGAAGAGAGAAGATCATGGTGGCAACCTCATGCCAAATAAAACTTCCAAAGCTCCCTACAAGAAACCCTTCATCAATAAGAATCCAATCAATAAGAAGAAGAGCGAAATTGTATTGATCACTCATGAAGAATTCTCCTTCGACAATGAAGATGATGAAGATGAGGAAGAGGAAACATCAAGTGATGTGGCTTCTCTAGCCACTACATCTACTCCAACATCCTCACTCTTCGATTCACCAAATGATAATGCTCCCAACAAGAACGTCACTTGCCTTATGGAAAGAGGAACGGAGGTATCCTCATCATCTCACTCCACTCCCTTAACCAATGATGAATTTTGTGATGAGATATCTCTTGAAGTAAAAAGAGAATTAATTGCTTTTGATGAGTTTGTGACTAACTTACAAGGGGAGGCCAAGATACATTTTGGAACATCTTAGATCAACTTTCCCACACACAAGAGCTTCTTGATGTAAGATGTAAACTCGGGAGTGAACACATGATTGAAATAGATGCCCTAAATAATGCTCTAGAATAAGAACAAGAGACTAGGATATCTCTTGAACTAAAACTTGAAGGGCTTGATGAGGTCAATGCCATAATTGTTAATAGACTCATCAAGGAACGTGATCATGCTATTGCTAAATATAAAAGGGCTAAAAAGGATAAGATTGAGTTTGGTGTGGTTCATGAAAAACTTGTAGAGGACTTTAGTTTACTTAACAAGGCTCCCAAGGCATTGGAAAGTGAACTCTTGTCACTCACAAAGTCCCATGAAACACTTCAAACTCAATTGACCAATATTCCTTCACCTAGTAATTTCATTCCTTCTAGTAGTACAACTATTCTTGAAGAAAATGCTAGGTTGAAGGGGGGCTTGCCAAGGCCACATTTCCAATAGGTAACAAATGCATTGATGACCTATTGAGTAAGAAAAGGTCAAATGGTGAGAAAGGGGGCATTGGTTTTGTCTCCAAAGCCAAGAAGAAGAACAACAACAAGAAGAAGGCCAAACCCGCACAATAGAAAAACAAAGCCATTGTGGATAGTAAGACCACAAGTGGTAAAACTATGTCTCATGATGATTTTGCGGGAAGTGATAACCCTCACTATGTTCTAATGCGTGATTATTATGATGATGTGTATGCACAATATGTTGGCCCATATGATGGTTACATTGCTTGGTCTATTTGGGTCCCCAAGACCTTTGTTGCTAACAAAAGAGGACCCATTGAAAAATGGGTACCTAAAAATTAGCTTGACCTTTTGTAGACATATGCTTCTGGAGGGTCAAAGTGGGTGCTTGACAGTGGTTGCACAAGTCATATGACCGGAAGGTCGTCTATTGTCAAGGATTTAAGGCCAAATGATGATCAAATATCCGTGACATATGCTGACAAGTCAAAGTCTAAGGTAATGGGTTTTGGCAAGGTAGTGGTTGCTCACGATATTACACTCGTGAACGTCATGCTTGTTGAGACCCTCATGTGGAGCAAGTCTCTCAAGGTCTCTTTCGTTGGGTACGTCAAACATGACTTGTATGTGGTGGACTTTTCGGGGAAAACCACTACAAGTGCGATGTGCTTATTCGGAAAGGCCGATGTGGGTTGGTTATGGCATCGCCGACTAGCCCATGTCAATATGAGAACTTTGCAAAGTCTCCACAAGGAGGGCCATATTGTTGGACTAAAAGAAAATGTTTCCTTTGCCAAAGATCGTTTTTGCAGGGCTTGTGTTCTAGGAAAGATGCATGATGCTCCCCACAAGCCAAAGAAACGCATCAAGTCAACAAAGATCTTGGAGATCCTTCATGTGGACCTCTTTGGTCCTCCATCTCATGCAAGTCTTGGTGGGAAGAAATATTGTTTGGTGATTGTTGATGACTTTTCAAGATTCTCATGGGTATATTTCTTCAAGTTGAAAAGTGAGACCCAAAAGACCTTCATCGACTTCATCAACTTGGTTCAACGTCAATACAATGTCCCCGTGTTGATAATAAGAAGCGACAACGGCACCGAGTTCAAGAACTACACCTTGAATGATTTCCTTAGTGATGAGGGGATAAAACACCAATATTCCGCTGCGTATACCCCTCAACAAAATGGTGTTGCCGAGAGGAAGAACCGGACTCTTATTGAGATGGCTAGGACCATGTTGGCGGAGTTTAAATCTCCATACAACTTTTGGGCCGAAGCCATCTCCACCGCTTGCCATGCATCAAACCGGCTCTACCTCCGCAAAGAAATCAACAAGACTCCATATGAAATACTTACCGGTAACAAGCCCAACATATCTTACTTTCGGGTGTTTGGTTGTAAGTGTTTCTATCTCATAAAAGGTGTTCATTTGTCCAAATTCGAGTCTAAAGCATTAGAGAGTATTTTTGTTGGCTATGGTCTCGAATATCACACTTATATAATCTATGATAAGCTCTCCGGAGCCGTCAAAGAATCTTGTAGTGTGACCTTCTAAGAATATGATGGTCCCCAAGGGGGGGGGCGTGTTGATGCTTGTGATGCAGATGATGAAATGCCTCAGGATGCCATAGGAAGAATGGGTGTGGGATATATCCGCCCCGTTGAGGAACCCCCTATGTTGGATCGAGAAGAACTATGCTCTACTCAAGTGCATCCCTCATCTTCACAACAACAACATGTTCCATCTACCGAGGTGGACAATGACCCAAGCCAAAGACAAGCTGTGGACCCTCAACATGTTGATCAAGGTGAAGTCTCTAGTGAGGAGGAACTTGATTCATTCTTTAGGATGTCAAGTGGTGCCAAGTAAATTACTCAAGGAAGATCCATAAAAACTGCCTTGAGACAAGCTCAAATCGATGCTAGAAGAGTGTCTAATCAAGACCAAGGTCAATCCTTGCCTCTTAATGAATAGAATGATTCCGGTAATGATCACGGTCAAGTTGATGGTCAAGACGAGGACCAAAATGATGAAGAGGGTTCTCCAAGAAACAATGAGGAGATCCACACTCGTCGTGAAGCTAGAACGGATAGAATGTTGGAATTAAGAGACCACTCCCTAGAAAATGTGGTTGGTGAGCTAAGGAGAGGCATTTCCACAAGAGCTCAATTCAAGAGGTTTAGTGAACACCAAGCACACATCTCCATGATTGAACCAAAGAAAGTATGGGAAGCTCTTGAAGATTCGGATTGGTTGGAAGCAATGCACAAAGAGCTCAACAACTTTGAGAGAAACAAAGTATGGAAGTTAGTTGAGAAGCCAAAGGATTGCCGCAATGTTATAGGAACCAAGTGGATATTCAAGAACAAGCAAGATGAGCATGGAATTATAGTAAGGAACAAGGCAAGATTGGTTGCACAAGGGTTCTATCAAATTGAAGGCATTGACTATGGAGATACATATGCACCCGTGGCTCGCCTTGAGTCCATCTGTATCCTTCTTGCTTATGCGGCACATCATAACTTTAAGTTGCAACAAATGGATGTATAAAGTGTCTTTCTTAATGGTCCATTAAATGAGTTGATATATGTAAAGCAACCCTCGGGATTTGAGGATCCCAACTTCCCAAACCATGTCTACAAACTTGACAAGGCGCTCTATGGGCTCAAACAAGCCCCACGTACGTGGTATGAGCACCTTAGAGAGTTGTTGTTTGACTGTGGGTTTGAGGTTGGGAAAATTGATCCCACTCTTTTTACTAAGAAGGTCAATGGGGAGCTTCTTGTATGCCAAATATATGTTGATGATATTATCTTTGGCTCTTCTAACAAAGCTTTTAATGATGAATTCTCAGAGCTTATGACTAGTAGGTTCTGGATGTCTATGATGGGGGAGTTGAGAGTATTCCTTGGTTTTGAGATGAAGCAAGTTAGATGAGGGACATTCTTCAACCAAGCCAATTATACTCAAGATATGCTCAAAAGATTCAATATGCAATATTTAAATGGAGCTCCTACTCCCATGGCTACAAAGACTCATCTAGAACAAAATCCAAATGGTAAAGATGTGGATCAAAAGGTATATCGGTCTATGATTGGTTATTTTCTTTACCTTTGTGCATTTAGACCCGATATTGTGTTGAGTGTAGGTGTATGTGCAAGATATCAAGCGGCTCCTAAAGAAAGCCATTTGATGGCGGTCAAGAGAATCTTTCGATATTTAGTTCATACCCCACATTATGGTCTTTGGTATCCTCGAGGGTCAACATTTGCTCTTTGTGGATACACGGACTCGGATTGGGCTGGTGATAAGGATGATAGAAAATCAACATCCAGGGCTTGCCAATTCCTTGGTAGGTCCTTGGTATGTTGGTCTTCTAAGAAACAAAATTGTATATCACTCTCCACCGCTGAAGTCGAGTATGTGGCAGCTGCTAGTGCTTGCACTCAATTGCTATGGATGAGGCAAACTTTAAAGGAATACGGTGTCCATTGTGACAAAGTGCTTCTTCTATGTGACAATGAAAGTGCCATCAAGATTGCCTACAACCCGGTGGATCACACAAGTACAAAGCATATTGAGATTCGACATCACTTCATTAGAGATCATGTGGCTCGAGGTGATATTGATCTATCTTATGTGTCAACCAAAGACCAACTTGATGACATATTTATGAAGCCACTTGATGAAGCAAGGTTTTGCTATTTGAGGAATGAAATAAATATCATAGATTCAAGGAGCTTGACTTGATCACCTTGCATACTCACCTATGTCTTGACCCGTATTTGGTTTAGGTGTAGGCATGGATATAGGGGGAGTGCGGTCCTAATTGATTGGACTATCCCACCCCCCATAATGCCAACATCAATGAAAATCAATTCTCTTAATATCATTTTGTGATATGTGAGCTTTATTGATGATTAGTGACTATGAACCAAGGATAATTCTTTGTGGTGTCATGTCACATACTCTTATATGGTGGCCTTGGCCACCACCCTCTTCTTAGTGAAGAGTGTGTTGTTGGATTGCTTTGATTAGTTTTCATCTTTGTCATCTTTTTAGATCTTTTTCGACTCTTTGGTTTTTCACAGTACATACTCTGAATCCCAGGCCTACTCTCGTCTCCAAACATACTCTTCTTGCCTCACGTTTGTCCAAAAACTTGAATCTGGGGTTTCTGGTCAAGGGGGGCCGGAGTGTCCGCCCTGTACCAACCAGAGTATCCGGCCCGGCCGAACTCTCCGCTTGATACAGACCGGACATTCCGGTCTGGCCGGACTATCTGGCGCATATGGCCCAGACTGTCCGGCCCCAGCGGTTTCATTTTGATATTAGAGGTCAGGGAGAAGTGGACGGTTCAGTCCTCCTTCTCCCCAACTCTCTCCTCTTCTCAGACCACTGCCCCCGACCAGGATCTCCATCGGGAGGGCTCCTCCACCCCGGATCTTGCCGTTGCCGCCGGCCATTTGCCTCCCCTTGCCATTGGTATCCTTTCCCCACCGGTGATGGCCCTCATGGATGCTGGTATGATGCCCCTTTCCTCTTCATCTCTAGGGTTGTCCTAGATGATTTTTTTTGGGCAATGTCCTACCTAGCTCCATGGATACATCATTCATGCGTGCCATATTCCTCCTGGTAGTGGTCTTAGCAATACCGATCTGTCCCGATTGAACTCACACGTGCAGCCCGAAAATTCGCCTAGAATCCAGCCGGAATGTCCGACGTGTACGGGTCGGACACTCCGGTCCAGCCGGAATGTCTGACTGGAACACGCCGGACTATCCGGCCCTGGCAGATTGTCCGACTCAGATATTCCGGACTGCCCGGTGATTTCAATTTGTACTGCTCCAGATTTCTTTGACTACTATTTTGTTTATATCCTCGACAAATGTGCTTACCCCATATGCTATCCCTCTATTCTGATTTCACAAGTGGTTCTCGTCCTCGCCATCCTCGGGCTGCCAAGAAGATCGCGAGTCGCAGGTTTCGGTATGATGACGAGCGCGACATTCACATTGATCCATATGTGTTCAGGCAGGCTGCTCGAGACTGTGCCGCAGCAAAGCATGAGAAGATGAGGCAGCTAAAAAGAGATGAAGCCAAGCGGATGAAGTTTGAGTCCTTGACCACTCTAGATTATTTGGGTACCGAGGAGTATGTGGAGATGAGTTCCCAACAATTCTATTCCTTGCCTCGCACCTCAACTGATGAGCTCTTCTGGAGGACTGAGCAAGCCCTACTATTTTCTGAGCTCTACGGTACCTTCCAGACTCCTACTTGTCCTATAGAGTGGTTGGACCTTGAGAAGATTTGTGCTCACAAGTACTTTGAGGATGCTCTTTGGGTGACTGAGAAGATGGGGTTGCACACCATCTTTCGGGCAAAAGAAGACTACAATGTTGAGTTGGTCCAGGAGTTCTATGCCACGGTGGTCTTTGGGGAGACTACTGACATTCCTCTTAAGTGGATGTCTAGTACTACCAGGATTCGCTCCAACATGGTTCAGTTTGCTCACATTCTTGGATTGCCTTTCAATCCCAATGGCCCCAGTGGTATCCGGATGCATGTACATGGCCAGTCATATGATAAGAATCAGCTGGCTCCTATTTATGCTCAGAATGGTGTGGTTGGGAAAACCACCAATATCAAGCTCATATACAACATCTTGCTTCGCATGTTCCGCCACACTCTCACTCCCAAGGCTGGCAACAAGGATGCGATGAGAGGCACGGAGATCAACCTAATGGCTCATGCTCACACTGTGTACATTCATGGTCCAGCTCATCCAGGTGGTGCTATTGATGTTATGGACTTCATCTATCAGGATTTGTACAAGTGCATCACTGACAAGAAGTGTCCTCTGTATGCCCCCTATGTGATGAAGCTCATTGCTGCCCACACTCCTGTCACTCCCTTGCTCTATCAGGATCTTGTTCCCCACACTGCTGCCAAACTACAGAGGAAGGGGTCCCCTACCACCAAGGATCCTCGAGGCTACCCTCCAGCTCAGGACGTATTTGAGGATGATGAGATTATGGCTGATGACTCTGACAGTGACGGTTCTAAGGAGGTACAGGATCCACCGTCTCGTGGCCCTAGGATGAAGCATGCTAGCAATGCAATCGCTTCAACACCTGTAAGGAGGAAGTGCATAGGAAGGTGAAGAAGGCCTCATGGTGGAAGAAGCTCCTCCTTTGCCAGAACATTGACATTCGCCATGGACAGTATGATGCATACAAGGCTAACATGAATGTCATGAAGGAACTCAAGCGGATCAACCATCCCATGGATGTTGATCCTTCTCAGCAGCAGGCATCAGATGGCACTCTCTCCTATGGTCACTAGAGTCAGGGACGTGTGGACTAGTCCATGTTTGAGGATGTGTCCTCTTCTTCTCGCCCTCACGGCCAGCGCTCGACTCAGGATGACGATGATGATGAGGATGGTGACGAGGATGATGAGGATGCCGATGAGGACTTCAGTGGCTAGTGTCTTGGGGCGTGTTAGTAGTGCTCTTTTCCCTTTTTGGCGTCTCGATGCCAAAGGGGGAGAAGTAGCCCCATATTCGGTTGCTATCGGGATTTTCATGGGTCCACGGGCTTCACTTTCTCTTGATTTGCCTCTTTGAAGCTCCGTCTTTATCTTTTATCCTATTTGTTTGAGATTGGTTTGAGAACTTTGTGTGTTGTGTGTTATGACTTGTGTACCCGGTTATGTCTAAGACTATGCTTTATCTAGCTTATCTACCTAGTCTTTATCATATCTTGTCATAACTTGCTTAACAATCTACCAAGGAAATGATCCTATGATGAGTGATCTTGTATTCAAAAGCAAAGCCAAAATTGGTCACACATCTAGGGGGAGCCGTAGTGTCCGGCTGGTGTTCAGCGGAATGTCCGGCCAGGCCGGACTATCTGAATCACACAGGTCAGACTGTCCGGCTTAAGTGGTTTCAATGGCTCTAAATTCTGGGGCCCTATAAAAGGACCCCTTCTTTCTAACTTGAAACTTGCTCGTCCAGTTAAAGAATAGCAGCACATTTTGAGCCACCAAATCCACAAGATCTCTTCATTCATCCATCCAAAGTCCTTGATCTTTGGAGAATCGAAGGAGGAAGCCTTGATCTACAACTTCACCAAGAGAGATCTTCATTTCCCCCTCATTCACTTGAGGGCCCCTTGCTCTAGTGTTTCTTTGGAAACCCTAGCTTTGATTTGGTTCTTACAAGCTTGTCTTTGATTGTTTTGACAGCTTTCTTGTATTTGGGAGCCTCCAATTTGGTTGTGGATGTGTGCCCCAGACTCGTTGTAAAGGTGCCGGCTTCCACCTCGAAGGTTGCCGATATAGTGGAAGGTGAATCGAACCCTTTGGGGAGAGGTTCATCAGAGAACAAGGGAGGCCTCTCGTGGCATTGGTGGTTTGAAACCACCCCCTCTCCAAACGTAGACGTACTTCCCCTTAAAAGGAAGGAACTACGGGAAACAAATCCTTATGTCTCCGTGTCCACCACTTTGGTTACTTCTATCCTTTATCGCACTTTACTTACTTGTTCTTGCTTAGTGTTGTGCTAGTTTGTGCTTGTTTGACATATAGGTAAATTCACCTTAGTTACATAATCTAGAGAATTTACCTTTCTTGTCAAACCCTCCTCTCTAGGTGCCCATACGATCCTTGAACAGTTAATCCAAAAAAATTAAGGTACAGTTTTTTTTGGAAATAGGAGTTTTATTAATTTAAAAGTTTACACCCGACCTCTGCATAGTTAGGATGCACACAGCCAAACAGACACAAAAACTCGAGTACAAAGCGGGAGTATGAAAAATACAAATAGTTGAGAAAATAAAGAAAATCCTCCATAATTCTATGACAGCTCTATCAGTAGATCACGCTACCATCCATGTCAGGAGAAAATATCCATCGCCGTGTCCTCCAACCGTATGCATCCCTCCACAAACAAGTCGCGGAACTGCATATGTTGTAGAGAGGTCCATGATCGGAGGATGGTCGTAGCTCGATAGATAACCTGCAAGGGCGAAGACACAATGTTATTAAAAATCCTGTCATTTCTACATAGCCAAAGCGACCAAATAATGGCAAGCGCTCCCACCCTAAATAATGTCTCATATTTGTTCTTAATTCCATTCAGCCAGTTACCAAATACATTTACCACCGAATGTGGAGGAGATAAATCAGAGGCTATTTGGATGATTGACCATATAGGACGAGCAAATTTACACTAGAAAAACAGATGTAGTATTGTCTCATTATGGTGACAAAAAATGCATTGTATACTTCTATGCCAATTCCTCCTAACAAGATTATCTTTTGTGAGAATAACCCCTTTGCATAGATACCACGCGAAAATCTTTGTTTTAAGGGGTATTTTCATCTTCCAAATTTTATTATTATCATCGACTGGAATATCAGGTTGGATCAAAGCTCTATACTTGGAATCAACAGAAAATTTACCACTCTGTAGTAAATTCCATTTGAATTCTTCCACCCCTTGTGACAATTGTATAATGGATAGTCTTAATAAAAGATTGTTCCAAGACACCAATCTAGGGCCTATGAGACTTTATCTGAAAGACACATTAGGCGGATTATTCTCCATTATCGTGGAAAGTGTATCCCATTTATGTCTAACAATCGAATATAAAGCCGGATATTGTTCACGAAGAGAGGTTTGGCCTAGCCATTTATCTTCCCAGAACCTAATCTAAGATACATCCTTAATATTGAAATCCCCAAACCGGAAGAAGTATTTTTTGTATGCCATAAGTCCGGTCCAAAAGTGTGAATCCCCAAGTTTCCAGACGACCTGAGACACAACTCTTGATCCAACATACTTCCTCCATAAAATGGTTTGCTAGACTCCTTCTTCCGTTAGAAGTTTGGAGAGCCATTTACCCAGGAGTGCGGTGTTTTTGACTTGCAAATCATGTATGCCAAGACCACCGTACTCCTTGGATCGGCAGACCACATTCCATCTGGCCAGTCGATATTTCTTTTTCTCACTATCCCCTTGCCAAAAGAATCTTGAGCGGAAGTAATCCACTTTTTTCAAGACACCTTTTCGCAACTAGAAAAACGAGATCATATACAGTACCATATTTGTGAGTATTGAGTTAATGAGTACAAGTCTTCTCCCAAGGGATAGTAATTTTTCTTTCCAACTATTAAGATGTTTTTGTAGTCTTTTCTCAACGAGTTTCCATTCAGCAATTGTGAGACTCCGATAGTGAATCAGTATTCCCAGATAATTGATTGGAAACTGCCCCTGGCCACAACCAAAAAGTTCGGCATAAAGGTGGGCATCATTTATGGCCTTTCCAAAACAATACAAATCACTTTTATGAAAGTTTATTTTCAATCCAGAGAGTTGCTCAAATGCTGATAATATTAATTTCAGATTTTTGGATTTCTCCAGATCATGTTCCATAAACAAGATTGTATCGTCAGCATATTGAAGAATAGAGATCCACCATCAACCAGATGTGGAACTAATCCTTCAATTTGGCCATCAGCCTTGGCTCTCTCAATAAGGATAGCCAACATATCGGCCACTATATTAAATAGTATAGGCGATAGTGGATCCCCTTGTCTCAGCCCTTTTCTGGTTTAGAAATATCTGCCAGTGTCATCATTTACATTTATAGCAACACTTACACCCGACACAAAAGACTTTACGAGAGCACACCATTCCTCCGAAAATCCTTTCATACGGAGTGTTCGCTGGAGAAAAGACCAATTAACTTATCATAGGCATTCTCAAAGTCAATCTTGAACAACACTCCGTTTAATTTCTTTGAGTGCAGCTCGTTGATTGTTTCATGCAAGATTACCACCCCATATAGGATGTTTATCCCTTGCATGAAAGCCATTTGTGAAGGGCGTACAACATGATCAGCTACTCAGTTTAATCTAATCGTGGAAACTTTTGTAAAAAAATAAAACTAACGTTAAGCAGTTGGACGATACTGTTGTATACGTTCTGCATTATGAACCTTAGGTAATAAAATTATGTTACCAAAATTAAGTCTAGAAAGGTCTAACTGACCAATTTTCAAAACCTTAAAAAAGTGCATCAGATCCCCCTTGAGCACTTCCTAGAATTTCTTATAGAATTCCGCTGGAAAGCCATCCGAACCTTGAGCTTTGTTATGTTTCATTTGAAAAATAGCTTTCTTGACTTCCTCCTCCGAATAAGAAGCGGTCAGGAAGTTGTTTTCCTCAACAGAAACCTGGGGGGTATCCTCTGTCTCAGACTCATCCAATAAAAATGAATTTTCTGGTGGTACCCAAACAAGGATTCATAATAACTCGTAATATAAGATTTTAGATGCTCCTGACCCTCAATTGTATCTTCATCCTGAATTAAAGAGTGAATAAGTTTCTTCTTATGCTTTCCATTGGCAACAGCATGAAAGTATCTTATATTCGCGTCTCCTTCAAGAATGAATTTAGCTTTAGAGCATTGGTACTATTTGAGTTCTTCCTCACGAAGAAGTCTGGCAATTTCCGCATTCGATTGTTTTTTAAGCTCAATCTCTTGTGCAGTCAATATCCTTACTTCCGCTGAAGCCTCTAAATCATCGATTATATTGAAAGGCGTATTTTATCTTTTTTAAGGATTCCAGTAGTGTGTCTAGCCCAACCACGAAGGAATTTGCGTAAAGCACTTATTTTGTTATTCCATCGTTGTATAGGCGTTTGACCTTTTATCGGTTTTTCCCAAATAGACTTCACCAAATCAAAGAACCCATCACGATTAATCCATCCAAGTTCAAACTTGAAACTGTTTCTGAATTTGCGTAGCGGTGTTTCAACAGGTAAAAGGATTGGAGCATGGTCCGACAAAGTCTCAATACGCTCTAGAGCACAGATAGTTACCATAGGAAATTTGGTCTCCCATTCGGTATCCATCAGCACTCTATCTATTTTTTTGTATGTAGGCTCCGGAAGACTATTAGCCCAAGTGAACTGTCTACCCAACATCGTAACCTCTCTTAAGTCCAAGTTGTCGATAACAGCATTAAACATGAAAGGCCAATGTTCGTCATAACGGCCCCTACTTTTCTCATGAGGGAATCTTAGCAAGTTGAAATCACCACCTATGAGGTTAGGGTATGGATTGTCCTTAGCCAGATTTACCAACTCACGTCAAAATTCAGCCTTATAAACGTCCTAGGCAGCCCTGTAAACAGCGACTAGAGACCAAACGAAATCATCGGCCTTGTTGCGGATGTGGAGTTTAATAAAAAAATCTCCAACCGAACTGGCTAAGACTTTCATAGTCTCATCTCTGACGCCTAACAGGATTCCCCCGGACCTCCCACGTGGCGGACGTGATACCCACGTAAAGTTTACTCCACCAAGAAGGCGATTGAGTTGAGCTTGTGAGAAATCACGTCCACTAGTCTCCGAAATACCCAAAAATTTCAACTTATGATCTCTCAGATAATCAGCAAAAAATAAATGTTTAGACAAGTCACGAAGACCTCTGCTATTTGCAAACATCCCTTCATTGAAAAACAATTGGAGTTTTGGATACACGAGACCTCTTGCGAGATTTCTATCTCTTTGACTTCCGACCAGAAGTTGTTAGCTCATATAATGAATCCAGCCCAGTCTCATCAAAGCCTGCCTCTGATACTTCACCAACTAAGTGAGACAGGAGTTGACCATCTACTGTGGCATGCAACTCCTCCTCCTCTATCGGTGAAGAATCAGGAACAACAGAGACCTTAGGAATAACCGTTAGACGGTCAGCCTCCATATGTCGCAAAGCAGAACTAGAAAAATTTGTACCCAAACTAACACCAATATTACCTAACTTAGTTAAGGTACAGTTAATTAATCATTAGTTCATTTTTTCTCTTCGAAAATGGCGCACATCAACGACTAACATAGAAATCACACTTCGATGGATATTTAAATGGTACATCTCTGTGCAATATATATTAGTATGTCCATTGCAAGTGCCGAATTACTCGTATTATGTAAATAATAGTCGGTTATTTTTTAGTAAAAAAACTTGTCTCGTTTTGCTGCCTCGCCACCTCTTCTACCACATCATCCTCCCTCCCCCTCTCCCCTATCATTTTTTTTGAGAAACATAGAACAAACACAGACGCTCACAATGCGTACATACACTCACCCTTATAAACACACGCACGCACACACTACCCTTATGAGCACCTTCGAGAGACTGAGTCGGCGGGTCTTGAGATTGACGAAGTCACCACAGGTGTCTCGTTATCGACGAAAACGTCGTCTCCCACTGAAAGAATATTCCGCCATTATGAGACATCAAAGCGTCAAACCTGGGGTTTGAACTCTGGTGGACTGGAGGTACCACTGCCCTCCTAACCATTCAACCATGGGTTAGTTCTCCTCTCCCCTATCATTTTGACATCACATAACAATATGAATCATATGATGATACCACCATTGTACCTATCGCTCTTTATGATCCATCTAAGCTCACAAAGGTGCATTCATCATAATTATTGCCTCGATATAACCTCACAGAGAGGCAGTGTCAGAGCTAGGAATGTTGATGACCAAATACACTGTCAATACACAAATCTTATAGGAAAAGTGTAAACAAAAAATTATCAAATGTCAAATAAAAGTCCATTTAAATAGTATACTCCTATGGTAGGAGAGAATGGTGAGAGAAAAGAAGACATACACATTTTGGGGAGCTCGTAAGGAATCATCGGCCACATCAAACTTTGTCTGGAGCTCGAATATTACCCCTAATATTTTCTAATGAAAAATAAAAATAAAAATTTGCAAAATCTCATTTAAGGAAAACTTGTATAAGAGAACATATGTTAAAAAGAATATTCTAACATATCCCATAAAGCTTCATACATAAATATGATGAAATATGTTCCAATATCTACCGAAAATGTTAATCTAGTTTTTTAAACCATTTATATATCATGTCACAAAATTTTGGATCCTCTTTAAATACAACTCTACAAATTAAAATGAAGAGTGTGATATTGTGGCTCAGGTTGAAACCGAGCAATATTTGTCTTCTTGGTTTCTTGAGTTTTAGGTTAATTTTGGATGTCTACTTTTTTGACATTGTGAAGCATCTTTTTTATTTTTATTTCTATTCTAAATTCTTGGTAACTTTAAGAGGTGTTTTTGGCAACTACACTAAATGCACACCAGATACATTCTCGAGAGGGGTTTGCGGAGGATCCTCATCTTCGATGGGAAATAGAAAAACCGACGTCGTACAAGCAAAGATGCCTAGGCAATTGGGTGTAGAGCACCAAACAATGAAAGGGAGTGTATTTCTGCTTTTTTAAAGGAAAGAAAAGTCCTTAGGGCAATACCTTGCGGTCGGACCAGCTTTTGGGCCTAACTTGACTTAAAAAATCCAAGCCCAAGAAACCCATGGCTTTAGCTTTGAAAAAACTTATATTTTGAAAAATAAAATAAATGTACTATTGCATTTAAAAAAATAAAATAGCCGAAATTTAGCCTGTTCCAGGATTTTCTCATGATTTTGGGCCAGACTTCAAACAGAAAACTGGAGCCCACCCAGCATCCAAGTCCAACCGTTATTTGTCGGGCTAGGCGGCTAACTTAATTAGGCCCGGTCGGAAACGAAGCATAAAAAGATGCCGTCCAGGCTCACACGTCGAGCAAAGTTGTACGTAGTGAAAGCCAGAGTGACCAAAGTAATGTGCTGTCACTTTAAGAAAAACCTGGCTGTGTGGCTGTGCTCCGTTGTTTCTGCATCACACCGACGCGGAATAAAATCAGTGCCCAAGATAGCGTGATCCCGAGGCCTGATTAGTCCCCTGCTTTGAATCTTTCTTTTCCCTCACGCGAGAACCAAACAACGCATAAAGCTCAAACCCTGGACCAAAAGCAAACAGCGGACGCGCCAAGGGGACACGCATATCAGCCTCATCCATCACGTCAAGCAGCTCCCCGCCGGCCCCCAAAACCCCCCGCATCAAAACCTTCCATCCCAATTCATTCTCAGCTCAGCTCAGCTCCTCCAAGAAAAGAGAAATGGGGAACTGCTTCACCAAGACGTACGAGATACCCATCACGTCGGGGACGATCGAGCGGCCTCCGACGTTCGGCAACCAGCCGGCGGCAACGGCCGGCCACGGTAAGCCGCCACGGCCGCCGTCTACATCACAGCGGCCGACATTCCCGCAGCAGACCGCTCCCAAGCCGTCGTCGGGCCGGCCGCCGCTGCCGAGCCTCCTGCCGGGATCGATGTCCCGGAAGCCGTCCCGCGCGGCGATCGGCCCGGTGCTGCAGAGACCCATGTCCGACGTGCGGTCTGTGTACAACCTGGAGCGGAAGCTGGGGAGCGGGCAGTTCGGGACGACGTACCTGTGCACGGAGCGCGCCACGGGGCTCAAGTACGCCTGCAAGTCCGTGTCCAAGCGGAAGCTGGTGCGCCGCGCCGACGTGGAGGACATGCGCCGGGAGGTCACCATCCTGCAGCACCTCAGCGGGCAGCCCAACATCGCCGAGTTCAGGGGCGCCTTCGAGGACGCCGACAGCGTGCACCTCGTCATGGAGTTCTGCTCCGGCGGGGAGCTCTTCGACCGCATCACCGCCAAGGGGAGCTACTCCGAGCGCCAGGCCGCCGCCGTGTGCCGGGACATCCTCACCGTCGTCCACATCTGCCACTTCATGGGGGTCATGCACCGGGACCTCAAGCCCGAGAACTTCCTGCTCGCCAGCGCCGCAGACGACGCCCCGCTCAAGGCCATCGATTTTGGCCTCTCCGTCTTCATCGAAGAAGGTCAGCACACAACTTTTACATCATTTTTCCACATTATTTACACTACAGACCGGAAGACTTGAGCATAATTCGAGGCAAAAGAATTCGCAGACACAATTCAGAGCAGCATTGCATTTAGCCACATATATGACATCTTTTCCTCAACGAATGCAGGAAAGGTGTATAAGGACATTGTAGGAAGTGCATACTATGTGGCGCCAGAAGTATTGCATCGAAACTACGGGAGAGAAATCGACGTCTGGAGCGCTGGAGTGATCTTGTATATTCTCCTATGCGGATCGCCGCCTTTCTGGGCAGGTATACATCTTCAGCTTAACATGCTACATTCTGTTATATCGCAGAGAGCTAAATGTTGCAATTTGCAAATCTGAGCAGAAACGGAGAAGGGCATATTTGATGCTATACTGGTGGGTCAACTTGATTTCAGCAGCATCCCGTGGCCGACGATATCTGAAAGCGCAAAAGATCTTATCACACAAATGTTAAATAGAGATCCCAAGAAGCGTATTACTGCAGTACAGGCCCTAGGTAGTAAACCATCTGGGGTTATATGAATGTACATCTCTTCTGCATTTGTATAATTTATATCGATAAATCAACTTCTCTTTGTGCAGAACATCCATGGCTCAAAGGTGGTGCATCTGACAGACCTATCGACAGCGCAGTCCTATCAAGAATGAAGCAATTCAAGGCAATGAACAAGCTAAAACAACTAGCGCTTAAGGTGATATCCTACATTCCTCCTTGACACACATGACTGCTACTTTGTCTTGGTATAATTCAGCTGACTCGCACTGCTCCTTTCATTTCATCTCAAGGTAATTGCAGAGAACCTATCACCAGAGGAAATCAAGGGCCTGAAACAGATGTTCAATAACATGGATACAGACAAGAGTGGGACAATCACAGTTGAAGAACTGAAGATTGGTTTGACAAAGCTAGGATCAAAGATTAGTGAAGCAGAGGTTCAGAAGCTTATGGATGCAGTAAGATAGCTTCTTTTGTTTGACTCTTCACCATACGTAAGTATATATCAAGATTTCACTGACCAAAGGGCCATTCAGGTTGATGTAGACAAGAGTGGCAGCATAGATTACACGGAATTCCTGACTGCTATGATGAATAAACATAAGCTCGAAAAGGAGGAAGATTTGCTCCTTGCATTTCAACACTTTGACAAAGACAACAGCGGGTAATATTAATTCTGCTAACCAACAAATATATTCTACCTTGCGTGCATTACCACAGATTAAGAGTGATACAGTTAACCAATGTTAAACTTCTGAAGCCAACCTACATACCAATCACGTTATTTAATGTATAAAATTAATGATAATTCATGCTGTTCTTGCATTATTTTCTGCTTGGAGTTAACAACTCAAGGGTGGGTGTGTTATGGTAGTTAATTGGTTTGTGTTATGGTAGCAAGTTTCAGAAAATATGACTACCCACTGAGAATAGACAGCAGGTATTAATCATAAACAATATGCATAATAATAACTGTAGGTACATATCAAGAGACGAACTTGAACAAGCCATGACAGAGTATGGAATGGGTGACGAAGCAAATATTAAAGAAGTACTGGATGAAGTTGATAAAGACAAGGTGAGCTTTTTTTCCCACCCTAGTGCCATTGAACATATTTAACCACTGTCGTTGTTAAATTTACAGGACGGGAATATCGACTATGAAGAATTTGTGGAAATGATGAGGAAAGGAATATATACCTGAGGAAACTTGGGCCTCTTGATGAACGGAGTTGTATACATGTTACAATATATACTGCGGAGATAAGCAAACTGTAAAGTACAACTCAGGAGCAAGTTGCTTTGCTATTGTGTATGTATAATTGTATATAGACAATCAATGTCGCCATATTCCAGAGCACTTTTTCCAGTCAATTTTTTAATATGCATTAGTAACATTCCACAAAAGAAAGATCTGCACTTCAACAAAGTGACACAAATAAACACAATGTGAAAATAAAATAAAATGAGAACTGGCTGACCTTTTATGTATAAGTTGTATGACAAAGGCACTGGTCATTGTCTAGGAAAATTACAATTATGTCACTGGAAAAAGATAAATTGATGAAAAACCAAAGGGACTTGGAGTTGGCTCACCTTTTATGTACGAGTTGTATGATGATAGCACTGGTCATGGTCTAGAAGAATTGCAATCATTTCATTGGAGAAAAAACTCCGAGAAAGGAATCTGAGTCTTTAGTTCATTGGCTCTTCTGTTGAGATCACGCAGTGTCTCTATATGAGGCTCATCTCCTTCCACCGCAATGATTTTAGCAAAGTCTCCACAGCCAAAATAGTCCACCGTCATATTAGCGGCTTCAAGCCCAGTCACATACGCTTTTTCCTATCACAAAAAGATATACCCATTATACAATTTCTAGTGACTGTAAATCAGTTTCTGACATATAATCCCCCCACCTTTGAAAAGGACCCATGTCGGTTCACTATCCAATCACCAGCAATGAACAAATTTGGAACGGAAGTTGTTCCCCGTACTGTGTGCTTGTAAGAACCTGCAGGCAACGTTTTAGTCCAAAGACTCGAGTAGATTTTTATCAGAGGTAGTTTAACCTGACAAGCAAATATATATATGCACTAAAAGGGGTCAACGAATAGGATGTCTTGATTCTGGAACCTTCCTATAGTATCATATGCACTAAAAGGGGTCAACGAGTAGGTTATTTTGATTATGGAACCTCCCTATAATATCATGTGCACTAAAAGAGATCAAGCATAGGATACTTTGTTCTGTAACTGTACACAGCATCAGTGTATAACTAACTCTCGATTTAATCGAACAATATGGACTGTAATGGGGTAATGCCTGTCGAGGCATCACAAATCATTGTTGTGGTTACTGATAACTTGGTTATCCTCACAAACAGAAATCAAAGTAATTTCCCTTCAGGAACATACATTACAGTAAGATAAAACTTAAGTCTACCTGGAAGAAAGTGCACTGCAGATCTAGGAGATCTTCTCACGCATTGTTGGATCACAGTGGCCCCCTCAAAATCACGAATGCATTTAATAAGGCGTCCTGAAGCTTCAGTACTTATTTGTTGATCATTCAGTGGCAACAGATGGCTAGCATTATACTGCAAAGAAATGATATTTCCAAGATTAAGATACATTATGTGAGAAAATGCTCTCTGCTAGTATAGAGTTGGTTGATTATGAATTGAACGTACAAATTCAGCCTCCACAACTGTTCCTGGTTCGTCACCGTAATCATCGTATACAGAGGTAAGGTCAAAGAAAATCCAGCCATATAAATCATCAAAGCTGGAACAAATGTTAGCAACCTTTGGAATTGTGACCTGTCATTTACATATCACAGAATTATATCATGAGCTTATTGTGAACAGTAATCCTTAGTCAATGCCATGTATGGTGTGTTTACCTTTTTATCAAACCATAATTTGACGGAGATCACGTCAATTGTTGACAAATACAGAAGGTCGGTGAATTCTTGTCGTGACTGTAGAAACGGGCTACAAAAAACATGGTGGTCATAAAATCTCGTAAATTTTCAAAGCAATCTTATATCTCAGAGTAACTAAATATAGGCATATAAAACAATATTGACCCAGTTGGCCAGTAGGCATGGAATGACCACCCCAAGGATTGGTTACCTGTTACGAATGATAGATTGTAGAGGTGACAGTCCAGCTGCCAAAACAAATGCATTTGTGTCATATACCTCCTCGCCACACATAACTCCAGAGATACATTCGGTGTCCTTGTTAATCGTCAAACTTGTTGGGACTGTATTTGCAATGAATCTTAAGCCTTTCAGTTCCAGTGATTTTAGCCATGGGGAGAAAATTTTATCTTCTACTTCCCCACGGCACAACACAAAATCAGAGTTTTCCTGTAAAATAGGAAATTGATGAGAAATCACAAGCGAAAAACGTACTCCCTTGTACCTACGAGTCACAGTGTAAATTGTTTTAAGTCTTTGAAGGATAGTGATGTAGTCCAGGTAAAGTAGGGAGCATGAGGTGCCTCCACAGTCCGTTGTCCACAGTAATGACAATGGCATGGATGCCGAGCAGACATTGTTTACTTATTTAATTTGAGTAGAGACATATAATATGGTGAAAGTGATAACCTTCTCAAAGAAGCCACTCAACGTGTCATTCTTATAATTTAAAAAACTTAGGATTTCTGATCAGTCCCTCAACATGGTCTTTTGAGTTATTTATGTTGTAAATTGGATCTTTGATGAACACCCAGTCAATTAATTTAGTAAAGTATGTTTGTTGTTTGCTCTACAGTATTAATTGGTAGGATTTTGCCCATTTGAATCTCTTGTGGGCTTCAGAATTTACTGAAATGGAACAGAGTTAAGAACTCACCTGTCATTGGAATTAATCAAAGGCATTATAGTAACAAACGTGCCTCAAAGTTCAAAACGAATTATATTTGAGAGAGTTAAAAACTGCTAAAACAATTTACATTATGACTTGGGGATCATTAGAGAAAATGGTTAAACATTTTAGTGAAAGCAGTCACAAGAAACAGGGGTAAGAAAAAGAAGGAACCTGGTGGGAGAGCATATAATAATACAACATCCCCAATGTTGCAGCTGCACTACATTGCTCACCAGGAACAAACAGGGCAGCCCAAATAGCCGGTTCAAAAACTTCCTTGTAGAGTCTTTGAGAGCACCCGGACATTTTGAAAAGCTCTCTTGCAGTCACTGTATGGAAGATGACTCATAATTTGAGAATGATAAGACTGTCACAGGAACATGAACAGAAGTGATTTACTATGAAGCAACTAGCAGCTTAACAAAAGTGAATATCGTTTCTTGAAATTTTAAGACAGTAGGCAATCAAATTTCCTCACTTGTATCATATTTCCTCCAGGCAGTGTCTGTGTTGTCGAAGTCAATGACTAGATAAAAGCAAAAGAAAAGTGGTCAGAAGTGAGCTTGTTAACAACAGAGCTGGACATATGCACAACTATACCTGCAGATAGGACAGGAATTGATGTCAACCTATCAATCAATGGAAGACTAGGGAACTGTAACAGAGAAAATTCATGATATTATGAGGTATTTAGAACTGGAAAAATTGGTGAGCAGCACTAATATTTAACGCCAGCAACCATACTTCAGGATACGCAAAGATTCCAAAGGGAGCTGGCAATCGAGGCTGGTCATGGAAAACAGGGAATTCGACCTACAGGAAGATGAGAACAATAAAAAAATACAGGATTCAGGACAGATGTCAGCACAGAAATCATTCAAATCCGGATTAGAGCTAAATGTGTATGACATGATAACATGCTATATTATGTACATTATTATTATTTTCTGGGAAATTTCCACTAATGTCCATTGTAAGAAGTAAATCGGACAAAATTGACTTGCACCTGAATCACCCAAACTATAAGAAATTGGTAGAATTTTCAGGAGCTTAGTTGAAAATCACTAAAATTCCCTTTAGTGTAGTTTGGACCTCTGGATCATGTTAACCTTGGTAAGTTTAGAGAAAACAATTATCTCTGTTTTACCATTTTTACGATCTAATCAGGAAGCTACTGAAAAATAGACATTGGGCCATCCAACCATTACACATTACAAGTGTAGACAAGCAACAAATATTTTAATGCAAAAAAAATTAAGGTATGCCCTAGGAAATTCCATGTGCATCACAAATTTAGCATGTTCAAGTGGACATAATTCACTGAATAAAACAAGAGAAAGAGGCATTACTGCAAGTCCTTGTGGAGAATAGTACGCCGCTTTAGTCCACCCCGTGAAAGGGGAGATCCCCAGATCATCGACCAGTGAGAAAATGTTTCGGTATGGGTACCAGAATCCTAGGTGCAACGTCACGGTGAAAGAAAATTACTGGAACAATAATGGCTGACCAAGTAGAAACAGATACTGACACTGACGGTGTACAAACTGGAAGCAAGGAAGTTGACATACCTCTGAGACCGACCTCCTCCGTTGGGCCGCTGTCCGCGGCGAAAAGAGTAACCTCGTATCCCTGATAAAGGAGAAACATAAGCAGCCGCCCATTGACGCACAAGCTGACGATGCGCACGAATCACACGAGAGCGAGCGCGCTACGAATCGAAGGCAGGAACGCGGAAGGAATAATCTGGCACAAGCACGAGGGAGAGAAAACCTGTTTGATGAGGTGGTGCGCGGCGGCGAGGCCCGCCCACCCGGCGCCGGCGACGGCGACCTTCTTCCGCTGTGCCTCGCCTGCGGGAAGCGCCTCTGCGCGGATGGAGTTTCCTCGGCGGCGGGAGAAGGGCGGAGTCCGCTGGCCTCCGGCGACGGGCGCGGCGGAGAGAGCCGTACACCAGCACATTCCTTCGGCGGGAAGCTTCGCGGATCGCAAGAGTGGGGGGCGAACGAGTGGCCGGTTATGCCGCGAGGTGTTCGTTCGCTCGGGCTGCACGCAGCCAGTCACTTCAACCTCTGGTTTACTTTTTATTAGTACTATAAAAAAAGTTCTCTGATATTTTTCAGGTGTGTATATTAAACCTTTTTTTTAAGGAAAAGTCCCTTCGCATTACATACCAAAGTGTGAGCCACTGTTACTTTTCCTTAGAACAGTGAGATCAAAATTTCTAGCTAAGAGAATTTCCCTCCACATTACATACCCGCAGAAAAAAAATCTAGCTAAGAGAGAAATCTCTGATACTTCAATAGAGTTCCCTCCATTCTGCATCCTGACAACAAACGTGAGCTTAGTCTTTCGGTTCTTATAGTAGCAGTATGTTTATAGTAACAGTATGTGATGGTGTATTTAAGAGATAACTATCCTTAATGTATTATATTTTAAGGGTTTTATATACCGCCGATGAGCTCCATATCCCATAACCGTTTTTTTGGCAGTTGGTTTCCCTCCTTGTACTAAACGGGCTGCTATGCTCCATTGTTGGAACCGTCGGTGTCCACCAAGAGCATTGTCTGTGTGCATGCATGAAGGTCCTCTCCATGGGAGGTGTCCATCTTCTGGACGTGTTGACAAGGTCAACAAGTATGACGGAATGGGCACGAGGGAGGCCGAGAGAGTGGCATGCCAGAGAAAGGCGGCGTCATGTGGCGAAGAAAGACGACGTTATATGGTGGAGAAAGACAAGACGGCAAGGGTGTGGAGCGGTTGTTGTGGCCAAGTGACACTTAGGATTCATCGCCTGATCTTGGGAGGGGATGGGAAAGGATATGGACATGATGCAATGATGGGAGAGAGATGTTTGCAATGGCGGGAGTTAAGTTGGAATGGCGCTAGCGGTGATTGCTAGTGGAGATGTCTTGCGTAATTATATGGTGATCTCAAGCATGCATTATTATTTTATCACAACTTTTGTTATAACTAGTTGAATGCCCGTGCGTTGCCATGACTCTCAAGTTTCTGTTCTTGTTGCATATACCAACATGATGAATGTAAAAATTGAGAAGATAGCTATATAATATTATTCCTACACATTGTAAGAAGACAATTGATTTTCCTCCTCTAGTTGTTGTCGGGTTGTCAACAAGTACGCCATAGGGGATCTTAGTGGCGTTGAAAAGATGGGGTGTGAGACGTCGTATGTTCTAGGAGCAGTGAACACAAGTTTACCCAGGTCCAGATCCGACTGCGGTGATCGGATCCTACTCCTGCTAGCAACCCAGTAATATATCGGCGTAAGCCGGATGTTACAGCGGATTACAAGAGAGGTTCGCCTGTACGAGTTGTGATTGTGGTAGTAAGATTGGTTGTGTTTTTGTTATGCCCTAAAGGCTCCCATAGGGCCAGTTTATTTAATCACCGGGGCCTAGGGTTACAGGAGAGACCTATCCGGCTACGTTACAGAGTCAGTAACTAGATACAGCGTGGACTACAAGTAATACTGCAGGCCTAAGTCGGTAACTCTTCTAGGCCTTGTCATAGCCGGAACTGGCTCCTCCTCTTTCTCTGACCGGGATGCCCGTGAAGCAAAGTCTAACCCGTTGGTGGGCCAACCTGGTCAGCGAGTCCTATGGATATACCGGAAAGTATATTCCCAACAATAGCCACAAATAGGCTTTGACGATACCACTACCACCTATGATGTGCCAGCGCTCTACACACCAATTATGTTGAGTAGTCTCCATTAGAATCATAATTTTATCAATTCTCTCGCTTCCACTCACTTGTCTAATTGATGATACAATAAATATTTCCCATAGAATGACCATGAACCATATGGTTGGATGATCCTAAAAAAAACATTAGGATCATCATATATCCTAGAAAACACTTGATATTTATAGAGTAGATGGAACCTACAGCAGTCTATGTATGGAAGTTGACTGAATCAATGAACACATTGCAATTACTAATCACACAATCAAGCAATGTATCAAACAGCAATGCACACAAGCAAGCAATGCTTCAAATAAGCATTCATCTCTTCAAGAGAAACATCGTCTACTTCCACTTCTTATCAGAAGTCATAAATTTCCCCCTTTTTGGATGCACAAGATGCAATTATGCACAAAAAACTTTCATAAAACCATTTATCTTGCCCTAATAAACCTTGGGATGTTACATTTGGAGGCCGAGGCCATGCTCTAGGTGAGACCGGAGGAACAACTTTTCTCCGTATTGGGGTTGGGGAGGAAATTCGGTCACCGGAGCTAAGTGCTAGTGACATACCTCTACCACCGGTAGATATCCCTCGCGGATGATATTTTCAAGATCGGCGAGCTCCACTATGAGTGCAATACATTTCCCCTTCACATGCTTCTTCACGGCTTCATCGCCCTCAGTGTCGGCTCCACATATTCAACACCATCATGTTCTGAATCTTCGTTCCTTTTTCCATCTCCTCCAATGACATGCTTGAATCATCTATTAAGTGTCAGTTGCCGATGTTGGATTGAGGAATTGGGTTGAGGTTTTTTGGGTGCTACTGTGGGAGCACGGAGATTTTGGGAAGGGAGCGTGAGGATGAAGATGATGGAGTGAATGGGGGAAGAGATTACCGGTGTGGTGATTTGTATCCCTATGTTGAGATACGTGCAACGTGTGAACTAAGAGCAGATCGTGTTCAACACGTGCAGCCAAACTTCTCCACTCGCCGAAAATCTCGCCCCATGCTTTGTATTCTACGTACAGGAAAATCACAATGATTACCTACGTCTTCTATGAGTTTCGAGGAAGGTATAGTGCATCTCACGTCGTCTCACTAACGCACCTAAGACGAACTAACAGAAGATTCCATCTGAGTTCTTCCGCCTAGCTATCTGATGAAGATGTTCCGCCTTACATTCTAAAGACGGATGATTATTGCAATTACTTCGGGGGGAGCTTCAAGATGTTGCGGCCGACTTGCCAAGACAAACTCTAGGCGGAGCACTCAAGTGCATCACCAAGTCAGTGTGGATCCTAAAGTTCTCCGGGGGCTGTTGTTGGGATATGCTAAATGGATATAACCATAGCATATCTTTTATCTGGCAAGATCGGGTGTCCCATAGACGGTGGTCAGGCCCATGGCCCACCAGACAAACCGGTTGCTGGAAAGAGAAGAGGAAGCCTAGTCGGAGGAGAAAGGCTTGCATCCGCCGCCTTAGGAGGAAGCCGGAGCTTTGGAGTGCAAGACACATAATATCTGTTGTATTAGTATAAGACCGTATAACCTATTCAACTTGACTTAACTTTGTAACTCTAGGTTTTGGAGACTTCATAAACCAGCCTAGGACACAACACAAGATACAATCAACACCATAATCCTTGTAACCTTGGATTATTAACGTTGTACTCCCTCCGTTCCAAAATATAAGACGTTTTAGGTTTGTGAAGAAAATGAATCTAGACTTTTTTTAGTGTGTAGATTCATTCCAAAGTTGAATGAACTACATACTAAAATAAGTCTAGATTCGTTTTCTTCATAAAACTAAAACGTCTTATATTTTGGAACGGAGGGAGTAATAATTTGTAGGATCTCACGGTGGTGAGATCTAGACCTGGATAACTTACTCAGCACCATCTCGGACGCTCGCCGGCTTACTTCTTCACCTCTCTTAAACTCTTTACGAGGATCCTCTCATGAGGTAGTGGTTGGCAATACCACGTCACAAATATTCATAAGAACCCCATTGTCGTTGGAGAAAAATCGATCAGAGGTAAAGTTACCTCCGCGGCATGATAGTATAGGACGCTAGGTGGGGCAAAAAGAATTGGATATAAACTTACCAAAGTAACTAGTAGTTTAGACGAGTATAGTATATAGTACATGTAGTATGAACAAATCAGGCTTTGCAGAACTGATCGAACTTGAGCTTGGGTATGGAGTATGCAGAGGTCAGTATGGCTGCAGCCGCGGCGGCATTGGCTGCCTCTGTAAGGTGCACGCCGTCCCAGCTGACAAACTTTGAGCCGTCAGTGCAGACCGTCGCATTCGGGGACTGGCAGGTTCTCGTAATATCGTAGTTGTAAGGCGGTCCTCCGTACCCACAGCATGTCATCAACGGTCTATCGAAACCTGGAGAAAATACTAATGGTCTTAGCAGCAATGTGTGTCATCAGATATCATCATGTGAATTCGTGTAAGTGACCAGCTTAGTTACCGTATTTGGTGCTGTTGGCCACAAGGTCATACTTGATGGCAAAAAGATCGGTGAACACGACGGTGGCGTCTTTCATCTGCGCATTCAGCTCGTCACAGAGGCTGCCCAGCGCTGCGTTGAACGCGACTGCAGCTCTGTTGTATGTGTTGAGGCAGCCATTCTGATCGAGATCGCTGTCGTTTGTACGCGGGATAGAAAGCTTTTGAGGCAGGCAACCGAGAGCCCCTGTTCCGTGTATCCAGAAGTTCCGGCTCCCGTTGGCATACAGGATCTGCAATTGTTCAAAAGGAACTAGTACAAAATTGCAGTAGTCTGTCTTGGCTGGAGGAGAAAAGGGTACAGCAAAAATTATATATGGACAGAAGGCAAAAAAAAAAAAAAATACTTAGAAAAGATCACCTGAACAGCGTCCTTAATCTCGGCAAGTATTGGAGGGAATTTTGCAACTACTTGGTCGTACGGCAATCTGGACAGAAGTGCGTTAACATCATTCTGTCCTATATCTATGGTATATAGAGCATTTCCGAACCCTTCTGCATCAATTGGAGCTTCCTGGCCTGTGTATAGCAAGAATTTATCATCAACTATGTGGCTCCTGGGCGATTCATTTCGTTTGCATGCGAAGGAAGGAAAAAAGGCACAGCAAACGAACCTTGATTGATGAGTTCCATGGATCTGGCTTTGAAGAACATGAATTGCTGTACCTGTACATGCAATGAAAAAAGAACGTCGCGTGGTAATGTCGTTGAACCGCCGATGGCAAAATTTACTCCGCTACTGTAATTGGAACCCACGGCCTTCAAATAAGGGCTCAAATAGCTTATGTTCAAGCTTTCACCTGGATGTATTTTGGTCATTCAAACTCATTATTAGTAAGGCCATACCAACTATATCCAACAGTAAATTAAATTAACGTCTCTCATGAAGACATGATGTCGGATAGACACAAAAATGTTTATTTGGATATTTTGACATAGTTCTCAAAATGTAACTTTAGCATAGCATCACTATATGTGCAAGCATGTTGCCTAACATACATAAACATTGCTTTGATCTTGACTTTTGGATTCGAGCGATGTTATGGTAGTGCGCCTAGGCTCTTTCACTAGCTGGCATGTCCTAGGCAACAGCACGCTTTGTAGTAGGAGTATATGATAGAGATTTTACTTGGTTTTACTTTCATTTTGACCCGAGGATGCCACAGCAGCAGCTTATTGTGAATCAAATTAATCGAGCAGCATTTTTGCTCAATGAATTATGATTGATTTTTTGGAAGATCTCGAAAATTCTAGGTTCCATATTTTTGGACAAAATTTGTAGGAAGAAGTATGATAAATGGTAAATAACTTGTCAAAATGAGCTCAACTTTTACAAGGTCACTCACTGAATTACATCTAATGGTCTGAAACAATTTCAAAAAAGCAAATGGCCACTTTCAAATTCCAAACAGGCGGGGAGAGAAGAGATGATACCATGGCGAGACGCAGGTCAAAACCAGTCAAATGGAGATCATGAGAGTTACCGTTTTCAATTGTTTTTGAGTAGTACAGTACTTTATTTAAACCGGGTTCTTATCCTCATCCTCAACCGTTTGATTTCAGATAAACAGTCAGTGATGGTCGGCAGAGAGAGGCCACGTTACCCTGCTACAGGTGTTTCCCGGTGGCCACACTTGCACAGTGCACTGAAGGCATGAATGCTACTACCCGCTGGCGCTGAAGCTGCCCCCATTCATTCATAAAAAGATGATGGAAGCACAAGCATTGAATATGAGAGAGGAGACAAGTGCGAGTGTCCCGTGTCGTGTGGAAAATTAAAGAGAACAGCTGGGCTTTGATCATGGATATCCTTGTCTCGTGTTCAAAAGGACACGGGACTGAATGAAGTCCACATGATATGCGTTGATGATGGAGTTCAGGTTGAGCCAGTGTCACACTCACACTGCCGTATTGTGTGCACAATGGTAATAATACTCTTTTTTTTTGAACAAATGGTAGTAATAATAATACTCAAGCCCTTGTGGAATGAAGGAGGATGTTCCACTGAAAAATGCGACAAAGTGCACCGTTTTACATCTTTGCAGTACATACACTCCCCCCTAAACTAAATAAAGGCTAAAGGACAAGCTCTGGCTTCACGCCCATGTGTCATGGCATGGGAATTCAGCTAGCTGACGACCAATCTGTCAGTGGTCGGTGTCGGCGAGTGCTCTGTCTTCGCTAGTACCAAGTTTACAGCTGCTACGACGCAAATCTACCCATGCACAGTGAGAAGCAAATATCTACTCCATTTATAAACGGGAGAAAAGACAAGAAAAGCAGAATCTTGATGATAAAATATACTACTCTGGTTTGGAGTTTGGGGTTGGAGGATTGGAAGAGGAGTACAGGACTCACAGAGGAAATCGATGATGAGACGGCCGTCGCAGAACCGGCCGGTGGGGTGGTGGAAGAAGGCGCGGCCCTCCGGCGGCGTAATGTGCCACCCCTTGGCCGCGGCCATGCCGCCTGTGTCGGAGTTGGAGTCCCCGAAGTTGAACACCACCGGCCGGGCGCCGGGCCGGCACGTGAACCCGGCAGCCCACGCCGGCGTCAGTGCCGGCGCCACCACCGCTAGCACGAGGGCAAGCTGCCATAGTGCGCCGCCGCCCGCTGCCGACATTGACGACCTTGGACCTCTGTCTGTCTTTCAGTCTTTCTACACTCTACAGCATGTGCCGTGCCCCACTCTCTCTCTCTCTCTCGATCTCGAGATCTCTAAAGTACTGGATCCTGTGAGGTCATGGGCGGCATATATGCTGCTAGCTAGTGCTGGTGCGTGCTGGTACTGGTGGTGCTGGGATAAGTGCGTTTGCGCGGCGCGCCGTTATCTCCTACTTTTTCCTCTTATTACAAACACGCGTTACGTTACATACTCCTAGTGCTTCTTTCGCACACGACATAGATGATGACACGCCAAATATCACCTGCCATGGCAGGGCACAAACTTGGAAATAGAGATAGCCGAGTGGAACCCGCAGCTACAGGACCTTTCAGTCGCTCGCTGCCCACTTTGAACAACTTTTCGGTACGCCTCTACAGAGAAAGTCCATCCAGGTACGTGCCGCTACATTCACGAGAGCATAAGAGCACCTTCGCTCTAGCACGAAATCCGGCGCTTTCACTCGGGTTTCCAAACAAACCCACAAATCGACATATATTTAAAAGTTCTTCTCCTACCAAAAAAAAAACAACATGAGTTTGACAGATTCTTGTTCAAACACGCAGTATGGCTATCGAAAGCGGTCCAAATTCGGCTTTCAGATTATTACATAAAAACCAGAATCACTCGTCCATCGAGATAGACTCCTCCGCCGTAGTAGTCGGTGGCGCCTACGCCGTAGCAGTTGTGTTAGACCTCGGCGATGGGGTAGAAGACATATGGAGGCAGAGCTCGGCAACGCTGTGGTGGCAGAGAGCGGTGTCGATGAAGGCGCGGTCATTGGTACAGAGCTCGGCGTAGATGTCGACGTGCTCGTGGCGGCGAAGCTCGGTGTCTCGTGGGGGTAGATGGGGTAGAAGACGTGGAGGCAGAGCTCGCCGAGCTGGATGGAGGAGCCGGCTCCCTGGTTTTGGGCGAAGGCTAGGGGACCACGGCGCAACGACGTGAACCGGCGTACGAGGGAGATCCATCATAGGGCAATGTTGATGTCGACGTTGAAGCCGGGCTAACAGCAAGGTGCAAGGCAGTGGGGCAATACCACGTTGGGGTTGAATCCGCCTAGCTGGTCGCCATCGAACTCGGGGGGATGCCGAGAACCTCGGGCATGACGTCATTTGGCTCTCATGGAACAGCGTTGGCGAGCACGGCGAGAATCTCACCGGAGATCCGATGCTATCCTGGCTTCCCAAGGTATGCCGTACTGCCCAGCATGGAGCGCTGGATGTCCCATGGACGCTCGAGTAGTCGTTGTGTTGCGCTCAATCTCCGCTTGCGCCTCCATGGCTTCTTGCGTCTGCGCCTCCTCCTCGACTTCCAGCTTGTTATTCAGCTTTGTCCCCTCACCCACAACCCTAGTACTTCTTTCGCACACGACATACTCCTAGTACTTCTTTCGCACACTACATAGATGATGACACGCCAAATATCACCTGTCATGGTAGGGCACAAACTTGAAAATAGAGATAACCGAGTGGAACCCGCAGCTACAGGACCTTTCAGTCGCTCGCTGCCCACTTTGAACAACTTTTCGGTACGCCTCTACAAAGAAAGTCCATCTAGGTGCGCGCCGCTACATTCACGAGCACAAAGAGCAACTTCGCTCTAGCACAAAATTCGTCGCTTTCGCTGGTGTTCCCAAATAAACCCACAAATTAATGATATATTTAAGAAAAATGATGTACATCCCGGGATGCCTTGACTCAGCTGAAGGGTTTCGCAGCATAGTAAATCAAAATTTTCTACGGATGCGAACAGAGGGAAAGCCAAGATCTAATCTAGGAGATGCAAACAACAAGAGAGATTGGATTAGATCTTCATACCCTTGAAGATTCGCACAGCGAAACGTTCGTCGGAACGTGGGTGATGTAGTCGTACTCGCTTCTCCTCTGCGCGATCCGATCCGATCTAGCACCACAAGTGGCGGTGCCTCCGTGAGATGCACACGTGCAGCACCTCGACGTATCCTCCTTCCTCGGACCAGCAAGTATGGTGGAGAGATGGATTGGATCTACAACATGACGGTGTGATGTATATGGTGGAGAATTTCTGCAGCAGGGCTTCGCCTACAAACAGTTGGGAGGGAGAGAGGAAGGACAGCAGGGCGACTAGGGTTGGAGGGGAAGGTGTAGGGGGGGTGGTGCACCCCCAGCCCTCTATATATAGAGGGGTGGGCGCAGCCCTAGCCCCTCCCCCAAGCTAAAACCGGCGGCCCCAAGGAGGAGGAGTGGGGGCAAGGAACCCCCCCCCTTCTAGAAGCTCTATCTCGAGTTTAAAACCCTCTTGGCCGGCTGGGCCCTATGGGGCCTTGTGCCCCTGGCCCAATGCGGCCAGGGCACTCCCTCATAGGCCCATGCCCCCTCCCGGAAGGTGGGGCCACGTTGGTCCCCTTCCGGAAGGTTCTAGAAGCTTCCGGTACAATACCGATTAACCCGGAACAATTCCGAACTCCAAAAACTGCACTACCTTATATGAATCTTATTCTCCGGACCACTCCGGAACCTCTCGTGATGTCCCGGATCCCATCCGAGACTCCGAACAAAAACTCATAAACCAATTATCCAATCTATCCTAGCGTCGAGACACGTTAAGTGTGTGACCCTGCGGGTTCGAGAATATGCAGACATGATCTTCTATCAATAATCAACAGCGGGGTCTGGACACCCATATTGACTCCCACACATTCATCGATGATCATATCGGATGAACCATGATGCCAGGATTCAATCAATCCCATATATATATTCCCTTCGTCTCGCGATATTTTACTTGCCCGAGATTTGATCGTCGGTACCGTCATACCTAGTTCAATCTCGTTCACAGCAAGTACTTTACTCGTTCCGTAATCTGATATCACTTTGTGATTAACTCCTTAACCACATGCTTGCAAGCGGTGTTGATATCGATTACCGAGTGGGCCCGAGGTATATCTCTCCGACTTGGGAGGGACAAATCCCATCTCGATACATACAACCCAACAGATACTTTCCGATCACCTGAGAGACACCTTTATGATCACCCTCTCATAGGATGACGTTTGATGACCTCAAAGCTTTCTTCCGATACCAGGGAGTTGTATTATCTCATGGTCTAAGGAATACAATATTTGACATAAGAAAAGCTTCACAAAGACGAACACGATGACACGATCTAATTGCTTCGCTTAGTTTGGGTCTGTCCACCATATCATTCTCCCAATGATATGATCTCATTATTAATTGACAACTCATGTCCATGGTCAGGAAACCTTAACCATCATTAATCAATGAGCTAGTCCATAGAGGCGTACTAGGGACACGGTGTTGTTCACAAACCACACAAGTATTAAAGTTTCCGCTTAATACAATTCTAGCATGGAATATAAACATTATCATGAACAAGAATTATAATAATAACATCTTTATTATTGCCGCTAGGCATAATTCCAACAGTCTCCCACTTGCACTAGAGTCAATAATCTAGTTTACATCTGGCAACAATCTCACACCCATGGCACTGAGGTGCTAATCATGTTTTACTCGTGGAAGAGGTTTAGTCAATGGATCTGCGACATTCAGATCTGTATGTATTTTTCTAATCTTCAGATCTCCATCTGCTATATAATCTCGGATTATATGAAACTTGCGGTTGATATGCTTGGTCTTTGGATGATATCTTGGTTCCTTAGCGAGTGCTATGGCGCCAGTGTTGTCACACAATATCTCCAGTGGGTCCAATGCACTTGGAACCACGCCAAGCTCAGTGATGAAGTTCCTGATCCAAACTCCTTCACTTGACGCTTCTCCAGCAGCCATGTATTCCGCTTCTACTGTAGATCCAGCGATCACGCTTTGCTTGCAGCTTCTCCAGCTCACAGCTCCTCCATTCAAAATATACATGTATCCTGTCTGAGATTTAGAATCATCCTTGTTGGTGTCGAAACTAGCGTCGACGTAACCTTTTACGACGAGCTGTTCATCACCCCCATAGACTAAGAACATTTCTTTAGTCCTATTTAGGTACTTTAGGATGTTCTTCACGGCTGTCCAGTGTTCCACTCCTGGATCACTTTGATATTTGCTCGTCAAACTAAGAGCATTGGACACATCCGGTCTAGTACACAGCATGGCATACATGATGGAACCTATGGCCAAGGCATAAGGCACTTTGCTCATAGCTTCCCTATCATTTACCGTAGCTGGACACTGAGCCTTGCTCAATATCTTACCTGACAACATAGGCACTGAACCTTTCTTTGCCTTATCCATTCTGAACCTTTTCAGAACTTTGTCTAGGTATGTACTCTGGCTTAAAGCTATCAGGCATCTTTGTCTATCTCTATAGATTTTGATGCCCAATATATAAGCAGCTTCACCTAGGTATTTCATTGAAAAACACTTGTTCAAATAACTCTTCACATCGTTAAGCATGTTGATGTCATTTCCAATAATCAATATGTCATCCACATATAGTACCAGAAACGTCACCGAGCTCCCACTCACTTTCTTGTAGATGCAAGCTTCGTAGCAATTTGGAACAAATCCAAAGCTCTTGATCACTTGATCAAAACGAAGGTTCCAACTCCGAGATGCTTGCTTCAGTCCATAAATGGAACGCTGAAGTTTGCATACTTTATCAGCATCCTTAGGATCGACAAAACCTTCGGGTTGCATCATATACAACTCTTCATCAATGTTGCCATTGAGGAACACAGTCTTGACATCCATCTGCCATATTTCATAATCATGAAACGCAGCAATTGCTAATAAAATCCGAATGGACTTAAACATCGCTACGGTAGAGAAAGTCTCATCGTAGTCAACACCTTGAACTTGTCGAAAACCTTTTGCGACAAGTCGTGCTTTATATACGGTAACATTACCATCCGCGTCCGTTTTCTTCTTGAAGATCCATTTGCACTCAACGGCCTTTCGGTCGCTAGGAGGGTCCACCAAAGTCCATACTTGGTTTTCGTTCATGGATCCCAATTCGGATTTCATGGCTTCTAGCCATTTCTCAGAGTTTGGGATCATCATCGCTTCCTCATAGTTCGTAGGTTCACTGTCTTCTACTAACAAGACAGTCAAGACAGGGTTGCCGTACCACTCAGGAGGGGCACGCGACCTTGTCGACCTGCGACATTCAGTAGCAGCATCGTCCGAAGCTTCATGATCCTTGTCATTAGCTTTCTCTATTGTTGGTGCAGGCGGCACTGGAACAATTTCAGGTGCTGCGCTAATCTCCAACTCAAGAGAAGGTTCAGTAACCTCGTCTAGCTCTACTTTCCTCCCACTCACTTCTTTCGAGAGAAACTCCTTCTCAAGAAAGGAACCGTTCTTTGCGACAAACACTTTGCCTTCGGTTCTGTGATAGAAGGTATACCCAATAGTTTCCTTAGGGTATCCTATGAAGACGCATTTCTCCGCTTTGGGTTCGAGCTTGTCCGGCATCAACTTCTTGACGTAAGCTTCGCATCCCCAAACTTTAAGAAACGACAACTTAGGTTTAGCACCAAACCACAGTTCATACGGTGTCGTCTCAACGGATTTAGATGGTGCCCTGTTTAAAGTGAATGCAGCGGTTTCTAATGCATAACCCCAAAAAGATAACGGCAAATCAGTAAGAGACATCATCGATCGAACCATATCTTAATAAAGTTCGATTCCGGCGTTCAGACACACCATTGCGCTATGGTGTTCCGGGTGGCGTGAGTTGCGAAACAATTCCGCTTGCTTTAAGATGCGTGAGAAAATCATAACTTAAATACTCGCCCCCACGATCGGATCGTAGAAACTTGATCTTTCTGTTACGATGGTTCTCCACTTCATTCTGAAATTCCTTGAACTTTTCAAATGTTTCAGATTTATGTTTCATTAAATAGATATACCCATATCTACTTAAGTCATCGGTAAAAGTGAGAAAATAGCGATATCCACCGCGTGTCGAAACACTCATCGGTCCGCATACATCGGTATGTATGATTTCCAACAAGTCCGTTGCTCGCTCCATCATACCGGAGAACGGTGTTTTGATCATCTTGCCCATGAGGCATGGTTCGCATGTGTCAAATGATTCAAAATCAAGAGACTCCAAAAGTCCATCAGAATGGAGTTTCTTCATGCGCTTTACACCAATATGACCTAAACGACAGTGCCACAAATAAGTAGTATTATCACTATCTACTTTGCATCTCTTAGCCTCAATGTTATGGATGTGTGTTTCATCCCTTTCGAGATTTAGAAGAAATAAAACATTCACAAGAGGTGCATGACCATAAAAGATGTTACTCATATAAATAGAACAACCATTATTCTCCGATTTAAATGAAAAACCGTCTTGCAATAAACACGATCTAGAAATAATGTTCATGCTCAACGCAGGCACATAATAACATTTATTAAGGTTTAAAACTAATCCCGAAGGTAAAACTAAGGAGAGCGTGCCGACGACCATCACATCAACTCTTGATCCATTGCCAACGCGCATCGTCACCTCATCCCTCGCAAGCCGCCGTCTATTCCGTAGATCCTGTTTCGAGTTACAAATATTAGCAACTGAACCAGCATCAAATACCCAGGCACTACAACGAGGGCTAGTAAGGAAAAAATCAATAACATGTATATCAAATATACCTTTGATGGTGCCAGCCTTCTTGTCCGCTAAGTACTTCGGACAGTTGCGCTTCCAGTGACCCTTGTCCTTGCAATAGAAGCACTCAGTGTCCGGCTTAGGACCAGACTTGAGCTTCTTCTCAGTAGGGGCAACGCGCTTGCCGCCGCCTTTCTTGAAGGGCTTCTTTGTACCCTTACCTTTCTTAAAGGAGGGCTTGTTGACCATCAACACATGACTATCCTTCTTGATGTCCACCTCCGCAGCCTTCAGCTTTGCGAAGAGCTTGGTGATCGTATCAGTGGAACCAATCTGATTATGAGTCACTACAAAACTTTTGTAGCTGGGAGGGAGTGATTGCAGAACCCTGTCAATCTTGAGCTCCTCTGGAATCGTGCATTCCAGTTGCTCAAGGCGTTGAGTGTAGCCCGTCATCTTAATGGCGTGCTCACTAACGGAACTCCCTTCCTCCATCTTGCAGTTAAAGAACTTCTCAGAGATCTCATATCTCTCAGAACGGGCCTGAGTCTGAAACATGGTTTTCAGCTCTTCGAGAATCTCAAAGGGCCCGGGATAGTCTTCAAAACGATTTTGAAGTTCTAGTTCCATAGCAAACAACATGGTGCTCTTAATCACACCATAATCATCTTTGCGCGACTGATAGACAGCTTTCTCATCAGCCGGCGCAGTTGCAGCAGGGGGGTCACCTAACGCTTTCCCAAGGACATAGTCCTTTTGACCGCCAGAGAGAATGATTCTTAGATTGCGGAACCAATTGGTGAAGTTAGACCCATTGTTCTTAAGCTTTTCTTTCTCAGCAAAAACGTTGAAGTTGAAGTTGGACTTAGCCATGTGATCTACAATATTTGCAAGTACAAATTAGACTATGTTCATGATAACTAGTTCAACTTTTAATCAAATTACTAGATGAACTCCCACTAAATTCAACATCCCTCAAGTTGTTTAGTGAACACGATCCAAATTCACCACACCTAATCCGATCTTCACGAGAAGAGATGTGGTTTCAATGGTGGAAAACGAAGTGTCGATCATATCATTCATATGACTCATGCTTAACCTTTCGGTTCTTGTCTTCCGAGGCCATGTCTGTACATGCTAGGCTCGTCAAGTTAGACCCAAGTATTTCCGCGTGTGCAAAACTCGCTTGCACCCGTTGTATGTGAGCGTAGAGTCTATAGCACCCGATCATCACGTGATGCTTGGACACGACGAACTTTCGCAACGGTGCATACTTGGGGAGAACACGGTTTGTTTATCTTGATCTTTAAGTGAGGAATCATATTATAATGCTACCGTCGCGATCTAAGCATGATAAGATACATAAAAGGATAAACATAACATGCATATAACTTTAATGTGACATGGTATAGCCAATCTTTGCGCAATGATCTCCATATTGTGCGTGCCGGCATGATCTCCATCACTCCACCATGATTGCCTCCACCACGAATAGCAACTACAACTATTGCTAACTACTTAGCGATAAAGTGAAACTATTACATGGCGTATAAGAAGTTGACACACAGGTCATACACAATTATAAAGACAACCATATGGCTCCTGCCGGTTGTGTACTCATCGACATGCAAGTCGTGAAACATTACAAAACATGATCATCGCATACATTATACACATCACATCTTGGGCCATACCATATCACAGAAAACACTCCCTGCAAAAACAAGTTAGATGCCTCTACTTTGTTGTTGCATGTTTTACGTGGCTTATGGGAGTAGATGCTAAGAACGATTCTTACCTACGGAAAGCCACAATGGTGATATTATGGTTGCCAAACTCCGGTGTTAATCCCATGACAACTATAGTGAGAGAAACTGGCATCCACCAGCCGCATGTGTGGAACAAGCCACACGTCAAGTGCGGAGCCGGTCTCGCGAACGACGTCGCGTAAGGTTGGCCTGGACCGCTTCAATCTCACTATCCCGCGTCATAAGAAGAACACAAACAAGAGGCTTGCAACAGAAAACATCAACGCCCGCAACAACCATGTTGCGTTCTACTCGTGAAACACATCTACGCATAGATCTAGCTCTGATACCACTGAAGGGTTTCGCGGCATAGTAAATCAAAATTTTCTACGGATGCGAACAGAGGGAAAGCCAAGATCTAATCTATGAGATGCAAAAAACAAGAGAGATTGGATTAGATCTTCATACCCTTGAAGATTCGCACAGCGGAACGTTCGTCGGAACGTGGGTGATGTAGTCGTACTCGCTTCTCCTCCTCGCGATCCGATCCGATCTAGCACCACAAGTGGCGGTGCCTCCGTGAGATGCACACGTGCAGCACCTCGACGTCTCCTCCTTCCTCGGACCAGCAAGTATGGTGGAGAGATGGATTGGATCTACAACACGACGGCGTGGTGTATATGGTGGAGAATTTCTGCAGCAGGGTGTCGCCTACAAACAGTCGGGAGGGAGAGAGGAAGGACAGCAGGGCGGCTAGGGTTGGAGGGGAAGGTGTAGGGGGGTGGTGCGCCCCCAGCCCTCTATATATAGAGGGGTGGGCGCAGCCCTATCCCCTCCCCCAAGCCAAAACCGGCGGCCCCAAGGAGGAGGAGTGGGGGGCAAGGAAACCCCCCTTCTAGAAGCTCTATCTCGAGTTTAAAACCCTCTTGGTCGGCTGGGCCCTATGGGGCCTTGTGCCCCTGGCCCAATGCGGCCAGGGCACTCCCTCATAGGCCCATGCCCCCTCCCGGAAGGTGGGGCCACGTTGGTCCCCTTCCGGAAGGTTCTATAAGCTTCCGGTACAATACCGATTAACCCGGAACAATTCCGAACTCCAAAAACTGCACTACCTTATATGAATCTTACTCTCCGGACCACTCCGGAACCTCTCGTGATGTCCCGGATCCCATCCGAGACTCCGAACAAAAACTCATAAACCAATTATCCAATCTATCCTAGCGTCGAGACACGTTAAGTGTGTGACCCTGCGGGTTCGAGAATATGCAGACATGATCTTCTATCAATAATCAACAGCTGGGTCTGGACACCCATATTGACTCCCACACATTCATCGATGATCATATAGGATGAACCACGATGCCAGGATTCAATCAATCCCATATATATATATTCCCTTCGTCTCGCGATATTTTACTTGCCCGAGATTTGATCGTCGGTACCGTCATACCTAGTTCAATCTCGTTCACAGCAAGTACTTTACTCGTTCCGTAATCCGATATCACTTTGTGATTAACTCCTTAACCACATTCTTGCAAGCGGTGTTGATATCGATTACCGAGTGGGCCCGAAGTATATCTCTCCGACTTGGGAGGGACAAATCCCATCTCGATACATACAACCCAACAGATACTTTCCGATCACCTGAGAGACACCTTTATGATCACCCTCTCATAGGATGACGTTTGATGACGTCAAAGCTTTCTTCCGATACCAGGGAGTTGTATTATCTCATGGTCTAAGGAATACAATATTTGACATAAGAAAAGCTTCGCAAAGACGAACACGATGACACGATCTAATTGCTTCGCTTAGTTTGGGTCTGTCCACCATATCATTCTCCCAATGATATGATCTCATTATTAATTGACAACTCATGTCCATGGTCAGGAAACCTTAACCATCATTAATCAATGAGCTAGTCCATAGAGGCGTACTAGGGACACGGTGTTGTTCACAAACCACACAAGTATTAAAGTTTCCGCTTAATACAATTCTAGCATGGAATATAAACATTATCATGAACAAGAATTATAATAATAACATCTTTATTATTGCCTCTAGGGCATAATTCCAACATCAGCATCGTCCACCTTCATACAACGACGTGTGTTCCCCGTGGACCCCACCACCGATGTGTCTCCTTTCCCGTTCTCCCCTACCTTATCCTCTCGCCCCTAGAACAATGCGACCGAGTCCCACCTTCCTCTCCTTCCGTCGTGAGCCGATGTAGCTCCGGCGGCAACTAAATCTTGTCGCCCTTAACTCTGGTGGCGGCGGCCACCTCCTCCCCTCCTTCTCCCTTCCTCCCTCACTCCATTGTTGTCTCCATGGCTGCTGGATTTGAAATCATGGAGGCACATCTTCAATGTCCAAGCGGCAAGGCGGTGGTGTTGGCTCCGGCGGGCAACGTTGCTGCACCTCCGCCCTCCACTCTCGTCGGCGGGGATGGATAGGCGATACCTTGCCCTGTGTGTCGCCTTACTTCCCTACCCTAGCAGCGTTGTCTCCGGTGACGCCCTGAGATCTCCTCCCTCCCGCAGGCCTCGAGGAGGATCATGAGGCAGGCGCAGTCACCGATAATGATAAGCTCGAGGTCACAGCTTCCTCCCGCACGGCTCCATCTGCATCGCACCCACAGCCGCAGGACGACTATCGTTGGAGATGTCCGCCTCCCCGATAGTCGTGGTTGCTACTGACGGCTGACGACGCTGCTGCAAGGGGTACGACGGGTTGCTAGCAACGGATGACGTTGTTGCTACATGTATGGTGACGGATTTTTGATACTGACGGTCGGTGTCTGGCCAATGGATTTGCTATGGTAGTAAAAATATTTCGCAAGAATCTTTCTCCTGTTTTTTGCTACGACATCCACGATGAGGTCTCCGACAAGGTGCCCAGAAAAGTCTCCGGCAAAGTTAGTTTTACGCTAGATTAGAAGAACTTTATTGCTACAGCCTGTAGGGTTTCGTAGCATGGAAAACAAAAAAATTCTACCGCGTACAAACAAACAAGCCAAGATCTATCTACTAGATTGTAGCAACGAGTCGATGGAATAACTCACCCTCGAAGATTCCAAAGTGTTTAATAAGAGCGGATTCTCGTGGGTGATGTAGTCGTACTCTTCCCGATCTCAAGATCGCGTAGACGATCCTTCCGGCACTGCGTTCCGGCAGCGCTCCCGCAGTCGGTCACACGTTCGGTACTCGACGAAGACCTTCCTCTCCCTTGTTCCAGCAGGCAGCGGAGGTTGTAGCACTCTCCTCGCGATTCCGGCAGCACAACGGCGTGGTACCGGAAGTAGAGGGGAGATCTCGCAAGGCTTCGCCTTAAGCCGGAGCGAGTATGGTAGAGTATGAGAGAGTCCCTCGACGATCTAGGGTTTAGACACGTCGAGGAGGAAGCTTGGCCGACGGCTAGGGTTGCTAGGCGGCGGCGGCTTGACCTAGGGCGGCGGCAGCAGGTGGCGGCGCCGGCGGCTTAGGGTTTGGAGGCGGGGATCTTGTGTGTCTAGGAGGGGAGCCCTGCCCCTCCTTATATAGGTGGAGGGGCCGGCCAAGGGGAGGGGAGTCCCTCCCCAACTCGGCTTGGTGGTGCGCCGGCAGTGGGAGGAGGAACTCCTCCCCCAAGTCGGTTTCCACCTCCCTCTCCACTTCCCAGAACTAGCCGTTTGACTTTCAAACTAGGCGTTTGACTTTTCAAACTAGGATTTGAATAAACCCTCTATTTTGTTCAGCGATGACACCAAGTACATGATGCAATCATACCAACTTGATATAACACATTCATGTACCCTTCCCCTCCGGAGTGCCGGACATTCCGGAACCTTCTAGAACATTCCCGATGAAAACACCGAAACTATTCTCCAACTTCGAAACGGGACTTTCCTTATATGAATCTTATTCTCCGGACCATTCCGGATCTTCTCGTGATATCCCGAATCCCATCCGAGACTCCGAACAACATTCGGTCTCTTTCTCATCATTCATAACTACTCAAACAACGTCGAATCCTTAAGTGTGTCTTCCTACGGTTCGTGAATTATGCGGACATGATCGAGACACTTCTCCGAACAATAACCAATAGAGGAATCTGGAAATTCATATGGCTCCCACATATTTCTACGATTACTTTGCAATCGAATGAACCACTTACATACGATATCAATTTCCCTTTGTCTCACGATAGTTTACTTATCCGAGGTTATGATCGTCGGTATCTCTACATACCTAGTTCAACCTCGTTACCGATAAGTACTATTTTCTCGTTCCCGTGATATGTGATCCCTTGTGAGCCAGTCACATGCTTGCAAGCTAATTGGATGACATTTCACCGAGAGGGCCCAGAGTATATCTATCCGTCATATGGATGGACAAATCCCACTCTTGATCCATGTGTCTCAACCAATACTTTCCGAACACTCAATGCCACCTTTATAGCCACCCAGTTACGGTGTGGTGTTTGATGTCATCAAAGCATCCATCCGGTAAAGGTGATATGCATGATCTCATGGTCGAAAGAATTAGATTACTATGTATCAGAAAGCATATAGCAATTGAACTATTAAAATGACTTGATCTTTATGCTACGCTTATCTATAGGAGTATGTCCACCATATCATTCTCCTAATGATATGATCTTTTTGTTAATAACATCTCAATGTTCATGATAGGGAAACCACAATCATCTATTAACCAACAAGCTAGTATTATATAGAGGCTTTACTAGGGACTCTTATTTTAGTCTACAAATCACACAATTAATGTTTCCTTGTTAATACTATTATATCATGAATGTAAACATTTATCATAAACACAAAGATATAATAATAACTATATTTATTATTGCCTCTAGGGCATATCTCCAACACAGCCGTCTTGTGGTTTTGCTACAACAGTGTCAACTTTTTGCTACAAGGTCTCCGGCGAGAGGCACCGGCGAGTTTTTCCGACGATGTCTCCGGTGAAGTCGGTTTTGCTACATTAGCATATATTTTTTGTTGCATGGTCTCCGGAGAGATATTCTATTTTCTGGAACGAACCGTTTTTTTTTGCTTCGGAAGCAAAAGCGGGAACATCTGTAGCAAAAAGGGGTGTTTTGCAGTAAAAGCAGGATTTCGGGCAATTTTAGGGGACACGCGGCGCGCGGTGAAGCAGGACAATTGGAAGCCTCCCATCGTCCGGGGGACGCCTAGTGTTGTCCTATATTTAAAAGTTCTTCTCCTATCAAAAAACAACATGAGTTCGACAGATTCTCGCTCAAACACGCAATTTGGCGATCGGAAGCAACCTAGGTTTGGCATTTAGATTATTACATAAAAAACAAAATCACTCGTCCATCAGGATAGACTCCTCAACCGTAGCAGCCGACGGCGCCTGAGCCGTAGCAGTTGTGTTAGACCTCAGCGATGGGGTAGAAGACATATGGAGGCATAGCTCAACGATGTTGTGGTGGCAGATAGTGGTGTCGATGAAGACGCGATCGCTGGTACAGAGCTTGGCGTAGATGTCGGCGTGCCCGTGGCGGCGAAGCTCAGTGTCTCGTGGGGTAGATGGGATAGAAGACATGGAGGCAGAGCTCGCCGAGCTGGATGGAGGAGCCGGCCCCTGGTTTTGGGCGAAGGCTAGGGGCCCGCGGCGCAACGCCGGTGACTCGACATACGAGGGAGATGTTGGAATTATGCCCTAGAGGCAATAATAAAGATGTTATTATTATAATTCTTGTTCATGATAAAGTTTATATTCCATGCTAGAATTGTATTAAGCGGAAACTTTAATACTTGTGTGGTTTGTGAACAACATTGTGTCCCTAGTACGCCTCTATGGACTAGCTCATTGATTAATGATGGTTAAGGTTTCCTAACCATAGACATGAGTTGTCGATTAATAATGAGATCATATCATTGGAAGAATGATATTATGGACAGACCCAAATCAAGCAGAGCAATTAGATCGTGTCATCATGTTCATCTTTGCGAAGCTTTTTCTTATGTCAAATATTGTATTCCTTAGACCATGAGATAATACAACTCTCTGGTATCGGAAGAAAGCTTTGAGGTCATCAAACGTCATCCTATGAGAGAGTGATCATAAAGGTGTCTCTCAGGTGATCAGAAAGTACCTGTTGGGTTGTATGTATCGAGATGGGATTTGTCCCTCCCAAGTCGGAGAGATATACTTTTGGCCCACTCGGTAATCTATATCAACACCGCTTGCAAGCATGTGGTTAAGGAGTTAATCACAAAGTGATATCGGATTACGGAACGAGTAAAGTACTTGCTGTGAACGAGATTGAACTAGGTATGACAGTACCGACGATCAAATCTCGGGCAAGTAAAATATCGCGAGACAAAGGGAATATATATATGGGATTGATTAAATCCTGGCATCGTGGTTCATCCGATATGATCATCGATGAATGTGTGGGAGTCAATATGGGTTTTCAGACCCCGCTGATGATTATTGATATAAGATCATGTCTGCATATTCTCGAACCCGAAGGGTCACACACTTAACGTGTCTTGACGCTAGGATAGATTGGATAATTGGTTTATGAGTTTTGTTCGGAGTCTCGGATGGGATTCGGGACATCACGAGAGGTTCCGGAATGGTCCGAAGAATAAGATTCATATAAGGCAATGCAGTTTTTTGAGTTCGGAATTGTTTCGGGTTAATCGGTATTGTACCGGAAGCTTCTTGTACCTTCCGGAGGGGGACCAACGTGGCCCCACCTGCCGGGAGGGGGCATGGGCCTATGAGGGAGTGCCCTGGCCGCATTGGGCCAGGGGCACAAGGCCCCATAGGGCCCAGCCGGCCAAACACCTAGGAAACCCTAGGGGAGCTTCTAGAAGGGAGGGGGGAAACTTGCCCCCCACTCCTCCCTCCTTGGCCGCCGGCCTAGGGCTTGGGGGAGGGGCTATGGCACCCATGTTATCACAGTAGATAGACATTGGGTCCAGCGCACTAGGAACCACACCCAGCTCAGTAATGAACTCTTTCATCCATATCGCTTCTTGTGAAGCCTCCGAAGCAGCCATGTATTCCGATTCAGTTGAAGATCTCGCCACAACGCTTTGTTTTGCACTCCTCCAGCTAACTGTTGCACCATTCAAAATAAATATGTATCCAGATTGTGATTTAGAATCATCCGGATCGGTGTTCCAACTAGCATCGGTGTAACCATTTACAACGAGCTGTTCATCACCTCCATAAGAAAGAACCATATCCTTAGTTCTTCTGAAGTACTTAAGGATGTTTTTGACCGATGTCCAATGATCCACTCCTGGATCACTTTGATATCTGCTAGTTAAACTAACAGCATATGCAATGTTGGGTCTAGTACATAGCATGGCATACATCAGATATCCTATGGCTGAGGCATAGGGAGTCTTACTCATCCTTTCTCTATCTTCTGCCGATGTCGGACTTTGAGTTTTACTCAAGGTCGTATTGGGCAACATGGGCAAGAACTCTTTCTTGCTATCTTCCATTCCAAACCTCTTTAGAACTTTGTCCAAATATGTACTTTGTGACAATGATATTTGGCGTCTCGATCTATCTCTATAAATCTCTATGCCTAATATGTAAGCTGCTTCGCCAAGATCCTTCGTTGAAAAACTATTATTCAAATATTCCTTGACACTATTAAGAAGGTCTACATCATTCCCAATCAACAATATGTCATCTACATATAGTATTAAGAATGCTACAGAGCTCCCACTCACTTTCTTGTAAATACAAGCTTCTCCATAAGTTTGTATAAAACCAAAACTTTTGATCACCTTATCAAAACGTTGATTCCAACTTCGGGATGCTTGCTTCAATCCATAAATGGACCGTTGAAGTTTGCATACCTTGTTAGCATCTTTAGGATCGACAAAACCTTTGGGTTGCATCATATACAACTCTTCATCAATGTCTCCATTGAGGAATGCTGTTTTGACATCCATCTGCCATATCTCTTAATCATAATATGCAGCGATTGCTAACATAATCCTCACAGACTTTAGCTTCGCTACTGGAGAGAAAGTCTCATCGTAGTCAACTCCTTGAATTTGTCTAAACCCCTTTGCGTCAAGTCTAGCTTTATAGACAGTAACATTACCATCAGCATCTGTTTTCTTCTTGAAAATCCATTTGTTCTCGACAGCCTTCCGGCCATACGGTAAGTCCACCAAAGTCCATACTTGGTTTTCGTACATGGATCCAATTTCAGATTTCATGGTTGCTTGCCATTTATTGGAATCTAGGCTCATCATCGCTTCCTCATATGTCTCAGGGTCATCGGTGTTATCCACCAACATGACACTCATAACGGGATCATACCAATCTGGAGTGGTACGAGTTCTCGTTGACCTGCGAGGCTCTGTAGCAACTACGACCGAAGTTTCATGATCATCATCATTAGCTTCCTCTCTTATTGGTGCAGGCACCGCAGGAACTTCTTCCGGTGCTGCGCTACTCGCAATTTCGAGAGAAGGTTCGACAACCTCGTCGAGTTCTACTTTCCTTCCAGTCACTTCTTTTGAGAGAAATTCCTTCTCTAGAAAGGATCCATTCTTGGCAACGAAGATTTTGCCTTCGGATCTATGATAGAAGGTATACCCAATAGTTTCCTTCGGGTATCCTATGAAGACGCATTTTTCCACTTTGGGTTCAAGCTTGTCCGGCTGTAACTTCTTTACATAGGCTTCGCAACCCCAAACTTTAAGGAACGACAATCTAGGTTTCTTCCCAAACCATAATTCATACGGTGTCGTTTCAACGGATTTAGATGGTGCCCTATTTAAAGTGAATGCGGCTGTTTCTAATGCATAACCCCAAAATGATAGCGGTAAATCTGTAAGTGACATCATAGAACGATCCATATCTAAGAGAGTTCGATTACGACGTTCGGACACACCATTACGATGTGGTGTTCCCGGCGGTGTCAATTGTGAAAGTATTCCGCGTTTCTTCAAATGCTCGCCAAACTCGTAACTTAGATATTCACCTCCACGATTAGAACGTAGAAATTTAATCTTCTTGTTACGTTGATTCTCTACCTCACTTTGAAATTCCTTAAACTTCTCGAAAGTTTCGGACTTATGTTTCATGAAATAGATATACCCATATCTACTCAAGTCATCCGTGAAGGTAAGAACATAACGATAACCACCGCGCGATGCTACACTCATTGGACCACACACATCGGTATGTATGATTTCCAATAAGTCCGTAGCTCGCTCCATCATACCAGAAAATGGAGTCTTAGTCATTTTACCCATCAGACATGCTTCGCATCTTTCAAGTGATTCGAAATCAAGTGATTCAAGAAGTCCATCGGAATGGAGTTTCTTCATACGCTTCACTCTAATGTGACCAAGACGACAGTGCCACATATAGGTCGAGTTATCGCTCGATTTCAAACGTTTAGCCTCAATGTTATTAATATGTGTATTTCCACTATCGAGATTCAACAAGAATAGACCATCTATCAAAAGTGCATGTGCATAAAACATATTACTCATATAAATCGAACAACCATTATTCTCGGACTTAAACAAGTAACCGTCTCGCAATAAACAAGATCCCGATATAATGTTCATGCTTAACGCAAGCACCAAATAACAATTATTTAAGTATAAAACTAATCCCGATGGTAGATGAAGGGGTAGCGTGCCGACCGCGATCACATCAACCTTTGATCCGTTTCCCACGCGCATCGTCACCTTGTTCTTCGCTAGCATCCGTTTATTCTGCAGCACCTGTTTCGAGTTACAAATATGAGAAACCGAACCAGTATCAAATACCCAGGCACTACTACGAGTACTAGTGAGATACACATCAATAACATGTATATCAGATATACCTTTCTTCTTGATGTTGCCGTTCTTCAAATCCGCCAAGTACTTTGGGCAATTCCGCTTCCAGTGACCTTCTCCCTTGCAGTAAAAGCACTCAGTATCAGGCTTAGGTCCAGCCTTGGTCTTCTTTGTCGGCGTGGTAACTTTATTACCACCCTTCTTGAAGTGTCCCTTCTGCTTAGACTTGCCTTTCTTGAATTTGGTGGTCTTATGGACCAACAACACTTTGTGCTCTTTCTTGATCTCCACTTCTGCAGATTTCAACATGGCAAAGAGTTCTGGCAACGTCTTGTTCATGTTTTGCATGTTGTAGTTCATCACAAAGTTCTTGTAACTTGGTGGTAGTGATTGGAGGACGCGGTGAATCCCCAAAGCATTAGGAATCACTATACCCAAGCTTTGAAGTTTGTTTGCGTGCCCAGACATCTTAAGCACATGCTCACTGACGGAGCTGCCCTCTTCCATCTTGCAGTTAAAGAATTTTTTCAGAAGCCTCATAGCTTTCAATTGCCGCATGAGTCTCAAAGATCAATTTGAGATCCTCGACAATATCATATGGGTCTGAATTCTCAAACCTTTTCTGAAGCTCTAATTCTAAACCATACAAGATAGCACACTGAACTGTGGAGTACTGAGTCTTCCGAGTGAGGTAAACATTCTTTACTTCATCAGCAGCATCAGCTGCAGGTGGGTCACCCAGCGGTGCATCCAGCACATAGGTCAAATTACCAGCTGTGAGGACAATCCTCAAATTGCGGAACCAATCCGCGAAGTTGCTTCCATTGTTTTTCAACTTTTATTTCTCTAGGAACGCATTAAAATTGATGGTAGGGGCTGCCATTGATCTACAACATATTTGCAATAGTTTAGACTAAGTTTATGACAAATTGAGTTCAAATTAATAATAAAATTAATCTAGGTGAACTCCCACTCAAAACAATATCCCTCACATTGTTTTAGTGATCACACGAACCAAATCCACCACATCAACACCGATCATCACGAGAGCTGATATAGTTTCAATGGCGAACAATCGACATGTTCATCATATCTACTATATGATTCATGCTTTACCTTTCGGTGATCCGTGTTCCGAGACCATGTATGTACATGCTAGGCTCGTCAAGATCAAACCTTAGTTTCCGCATGAGCAAATCTGGCTTGCTCACGTTGTATACACTTGCGGAATCTAACACACCCGATCATCACGTGGTGCTTCGAAACAACAAGCTTTAGCAACGGTGCTAACTAAGGGTGAACACTTTATGATTTGAAATTCATGTGCATGAGGGATCATCTTATAATGCTACCGTCGTCTACTAAGCAATACAAGATGCATAAAGGATTAATATCACATGCAATTCATAATATGTGATATGATATGGCCTTTTTCTTCTTTGTGCTTCCGATCTCCATCTTCAAGCACGAACATGATCTCCATCATCACCGGCATTGCATCAAGGTCAATGACGCTTCTCCATGGTTGTCGTCCACCGGTTTCAACTATTACAACTACTTTGAATAGACACGCGGGTCTTAACATAAATTAAAGACAACCATATGGCTCCTGCCGGTTGCCAACTTACAATAAGGAACATTGCATACATCAAATATAATCCAAATCATGGCCATATCACATCACTGCACACCCTTGCAAAACAAAGTTAGACACATCTACTTTCTTTGCATATTTTACGTGGTTTGGGGCTTTCAATAAGTGTCGTTCTAACTTACGAACATGAACCACAACATTGATACTAGTATTGTTAATTACCCGTTGTAAATTGGATCTTAACTATGCTAGGAGAAACAGGCACCCGCAAAGCCACTTATGCAATACAAGTTGCATGTCAAGCGTGGAGCAAGTCTCATGAACGATGTCATGTAAGGTTAGCCCGGGCCGCTTCATCCCAACATCCCGCAAGATGCAAAGTACACAAGAAGCAACCGACAATAAAAGCATCAACACCCACAATGACCATTGTGTTCTACTCGTGCAACAGATCTACATATAGACACGGCTCTGATACCACTGTAGGGTTTCGTAGCATGGAAAACAAAAAATTTCTACCGCATACAAACAAACAAGCCAAGATCTATCTACTAGATTGTAGCAACGAGTCGATGGAATAACTCACCCTCGAAGATTCCAAAGTGTTTAACGAGAGCGGATTCTCGTGGGTGATGTAGTCGTACTCTTCCCGATCTCAAGATCGCGTAGACGATCCTTCCGGCGCTGCGTTCCGGCAGCGCTCCCGCAGTCGGTCACACGTTCGGTACTCGACGAAGACCTTCCTCTCCCTTGTTCCAGCAGGCAGCGGAGGTTGTAGCACTCTCCTCGCGATTCCGGCAGCACAACGGCGTGGTACCGAAAGTAGAGGGGAGATCTCGCAAGGCTTCGCCTTAAGCCGGAGCGAGTATGGTAGAGTATGAGAGAGTCCCTCGACGATCTAGGGTTTAGACACGTCGAGGAGGAAGCTTGGCCGGCGGCTAGGGTTTCTAGGCGGCGGCGGCTTGACCTAGGGCGGCGGCGGTGGCAGCAGGTGGCGGCGCCGGCGGCTTAGGGTTTGGAGGCGGGGATCTTGTGTGTCTAGGAGGGGAGCCCTACCCCTCCTTATATAGGTGGAGGGGGCCGGCCAAGGGGAGGGGAGTCCCTCCCCAACTCGGCTTGGTGGTGCACCGGCGGTGGGAGGAGTAACTCCTCCCCCAAGTCGGTTTCCACCTCCCTCTCCACTTCCCAAAACTAGCCGTTTGACTTTCAAACTAGGCGTTTGACTTTTCAAACTAGGATTTGAATAAACCCTCTATTTTGTTCAGTGATGACACCGAGTACATGATGCAATCATACCAACTTGATATAACACATTCATGTACCTTTCCCCTCCGGAGTGCCAGACATTCCGGAACCTTCTAGAACATTCTCGATGAAAACACCGAAACCATTCTCCAATTCTGAAACGGGACTTTCCTTATATGAATCTTATTCTCCGGACCATTCCGGATCTCCTCGTGATATCCCGAATCCCATCCGAGACTCCGAACAACATTCGGTCTCTTTCTCATCATTCATAATTACTCAAACAACGTTGAATCCTTAAGTGTGTCTCCCTACGGTTTGTGAATTATGCGGACATGATCGAGACACTTCTCCGAACAATAACCAATAGAGGAATCTAGAAATTCATATGGCTCCCACATATTTCTATGATTACTTTGCAATCGAATGAATCACTTACATACGATATCAATTTCCCTTTGTCTCACGATAGTTTACTTATCCGAGGTTATGATCGTCGGTATCTCTGCATACCTAGTTCAACCTCGTTACCGATAAGTACTATTTTCTCGTTCCCGTGATATGTGATCCCTTGTGAGCCAGTCACATGCTTGCAAGCTAATTGGATGACATTTCACCGAGAGTGCCCAGAGTATATCTATCCGTCATATGGATGGACAAATCCCACTCTTGATCCATGTGTCTCAACCAATACTTTCCGAACACTCAATGCCACCTTTATAGCCACCCAGTTACGGTGTGGTGTTTGATGTCATCAAAGCATCCATCCGGTAAAGGTGATATGCATGATCTCATGGTCGAAGGAATTAGATTACTATGTATCAGAAAGCATATAGCAATTGAACTATTAAAATGACTTGATCTTTATGCTACGCTTATCTATAGGAGTATGTCCACCATATCATTCTCCTAATGATATGATCTTGTTGTTAATAACATCTCAATGTTCACGATAGGGAAACCACAATCATCTATTAACCAACAAGCTAGTATTATATAGAGGCTTTACTAGGGACTCTTATTTTAGTCTACAAATAACACAAGTATTAATGTTTCCTTGTTAATACTATTATAGCATGAATGTAAACATTTATCATAAACACAAAGATATAATAATAACTATATTTATTATTGCCTCTAGGGCATATCTCCAACACAGCCGTCTTGTGGTTTTGCTACAACAGTGTCAACTTTTTGCTACAAGGTCTCCGGCGAGAGGCACCGGCGAGTTTTTCCGACGATGTCTCCGGTGAAGTCGGTTTTGCTACATTAGCATATATTTTTTGTTGCATGGTCTCCGGAGAGATATTCTATTTTCTGGAACGAACCGTTTTTTTTGCTTCGGAAGCAAAAGCGGGAACATCTGTAGCAAAAAGGGGTGTTTTGCAGTAAAAGCAGGATTTGGGGAAATTTTAGGGGACACGTGGCGCGCGGTGAAGCAGGACAATGGGAAGCCTCCCATCGTCCGGGGGACGCCTAGTGTTGTCCTATATTTAAAAGTTCTTCTCCTATCAAAAAACAACATGAGTTCGACAGATTCTCGCTCAAACACACAATTTGGCGATCGGAAGCAACCTAGGTTTGGCATTTAGATTATTACATAAAAAACAAAATCACTCGTCCATCGGGATAGACTCCTCAACCGTAGCAGCCGACGGCGCCTGAGCCGTAGCAGTTGTGTTAGACCTCAGCGATGGGGTAGAAGACATATGGAGGCATAGCTCAACGATGTTGTGGTGGCAGATAGTGGTGTCGATGAAGACGCAATCGCTGGTACAGAGCTTGTCATAGATGTCGGCGTGCCCGTGGCGGCGAAGCTCGGTGTCTCGTGGGGTAGATGGGATAGAAGACATGGAGGCAGAGCTCGCCGAGCTGGATGGAGGAGCCGGCCCCTGGTTTTGGGCGAAGGCTAGGGGCCCGCGGCGCAACGCCGGTGACTCGACATACGAGGGAGATGTTGGAATTATGCCCTAGAGGCAATAATAAAGATGTTATTATTATAATTCTTGTTCATGATAAAGTTTATATTCCATGCTAGAATTGTATTAAGCGGAAACTTTAATACTTGTGTGGTTTGTGAACAACACCGTGTCCCTAGTACGCCTCTATGGACTAGCTCATTGATTAATGATGGTTAAGGTTTCCTAACCATAGACATGAGTTGTCGATTAATAATGAGATCATATCATTGGAAGAATGATATTATGGACAGACCCAAATCAAGCAGAGCAATTAGATCGTGTCATCATGTTCATATTTGCGAAGCTTTTTCTTATGTCAAATATTGTATTCCTTAGACCATGAGATAATACAACTCTCTGGTATCGGAAGAAAGCTTTGAGGTCATCAAACGTCATCCTATGAGAGAGTGATCATAAAGGTGTCTCTTAGGTGATCAGAAAGTACCTGTTGGGTTGTATGTATCGAGATGGGATTTGTCCCTCCCAAGTCGGAGAGATATACTTTTGGCCCACTCGGTAATCTATATCAACACCGCTTGCAAGCATGTGGTTAAGGAGTTAATCACAAAGTGATATCGGATTACGGAACGAGTAAAGTACTTGCTGTGAACGAGATTGAACTAGGTATGACAGTACCAACGATCAAATCTCGGGCAAGTAAAATATCGCGAGACAAAGGGAATATATATATGGGATTGATTGAATCCTGGCATCGTGGTTCATCCGATATGATCATCGATGAATGTGTGGGAGTCAATATGGGTTTTCAGACCCCGCTGATGATTATTGACGCTAGGATAGATTGGATAATTGGTTTATGAGTTTTTGTTCGTAGTCTCGGATGGGATTCGGGACATCACGAGAGGTTTCGGAATGGTCCGAAGAATAAGATTCATATAAGGCAATGCAGTTTTTTGAGTTCGGAATTGTTTCGGGTTAATCGGTATTGTACCGGAAGCTTCTAGAACCTTCCGGAGGGGGACCAACGTGGCCCCACCTGCCGGGAGGGGGCATGGGCCTATGAGGGAGTGCCCTAGCTGCATTGGGCCAGGGGCACAAGGCCCCATAAGGCCCAGCCGGCCAAACACCTAGGAAACCCTAGGGGAGCTTCTAGAAGGGAGGGGGGAAACTTGCCCCCCACTCCTCCCTCCTTTGCCGCCGACCTAGGTCTTGGGGGAGGGGCTAGGGCTGGCCGCCCACCCCTCTATATAAAGAGGTCTGGGGGTGCACCCCCTCCCCTACACCTCCTCCTCAACCCTAGCCGCCCTGCTGCCCCTCCCTCTCTCTCCCTCCCGACTGCATGTAGGCGAAGCCCTGATGCAGAAACTCTCCACCGCTTGCACCGCGCCGTCGCGTTGTAGATCCAATCCATCTCTCCACCATACTTGCTGGACCGAGGAAGGAGCAGACGTCGAGGTGCCGCACGTGTGCATCTCTCGGAGGCATCGCCACTTGCGGTGTTAGATCGGATCGGATCGCGAGGAGGAGAAGCGAGAATGACTACATCACCCACGTTCCGTAGAACGTTCCGCTGTGCGAATCTTCAAGGGTTTGAAGATCTCATCTATTCCCCCTCGTTGTTTGCATCTCCTAGATTAGATCTTGGCTTTCCCATTCGCATCCGTAGAATTTTTTTGATTTACTATGCTGCGAAACCCTTCAGTGGTATCAGATCTAGATCTATGCGTAGATGTGTTTCACGAGTAGAACGCAACATGGTTGTTGCGGGCGTTGATGTTTTCTGTTGCAAGCCTCTTGTTTGTGTACTTCTTATGACGCGGGATAGTGAGATCGAAGCGGTCCAGGCCAACCTTACGCGACCTCGTTCGTGAGACCGGCTCCGCACTTGACGTGTGGCTTGTTCCACACATGTGGCTGGTGGATGCCAGTTTCTCTCACTATAGTTGTCATGGGATTTACACCGGGGTTTAGAAACCATAATATCACCATTGTGGCTTTTCGTAGGTAAGAATCGTTCTTAGCTTGTTACTCCCATAAGCCACGTAAAACATGCAACAACAAAGTAGAGGCGTCTAACTTGTTTTTGCAGGGAGTGTTTTTTGTGATATGGTATGGCCCAAGATGTGATGTGTATGTTGTATGCAATGATCATGTTTTGTAATGTTTCACGACTTGCATGTCAATGCGTACACAACCGGCAGGAGCCATATGGTTGTCTTTATAATTGTGTATGACATGTGTGTCAACTTCTTATACGCCATGTAATAGCTTTACTTTATCGCTAAGTAGTTAGCAATAGTTGTAGTTGCTATTCGTGGTGGAGGCAATCATGGTGGAGTGATGGAGATCATGCCGGCACGCACAAGATGGAGATCATTGCGCGAAGATTGGCTATACCATGTCACATAAAGTTATATGCATGTGATGTTTATCCTTTTATGTATCTTATTATGCTTAGATCGCGACGGTAGCATTATAAGATGATTCCTCACTTAAAGATCAAGATAAAACTATGTTCTCCCCATGTATGCACCGTTGCGAAAGTTTGTCGTGTCCAAGCATCACGTGATGATCGGGTGCTATAGACTCTACGTTCACATACAACGGTTGCAAGCCAGTTTTTGCACACGCGGAAATACTTGGGTTTGACTTGACGAGCCTAGCATGTACAGACATGGCCTCGGAACACATGAACCGAAAGTTTAAGCATGAGTCATATGAATGATATAATCGACACTTCTTTGTCCACCATTGAAGCCACATCTCTTCTCGTGAAGATCGGATTGAAGGGAATATGCCCTGAGAGGCAATAATAAAGTGTTTATTATGTGTATTCCAAGTATATGATAGATGTTTATTTTGCATGCTATAATTGTATTAATACGGAAACGTTAATACATGTGTGTTTAATAAACAAACAGAAAGTTCCTAGTTATGCCTCTCTCATAAACTAGCTCGTTGATTAACAAGATGATCAAGGTTTCCTGATCATGGACATTGGATGTTGTTAATAACGGGATCACAACATTAGTGTAATGGTGTGATGAACATTCATCCGAAGTATAGCATTACGATCAAAGTCATTGAGTTTATATTGCTATAACAACTTACGAAGTGATCCTAATCCTTAGACCATGAGATCATGTCAATCACTAACACCGGAAGAGTTTCTTGATAACATCAAACGTCACACCGTAACAGGGTGATTATAAAGATGGATTCAGAACTAATAAAGTGTTATGTTGAGGCTCATGGATCGAGAGTGGAATTTGTTCATCCCGATGACGGATAGATATACTTTGGGCCCTCTCGGTGATATCACATTGATTAGCTTGCAAGCAAGTGATTTGATCACTAGAATGTTATATCACAGGAACGAGAAAAGAGTGCATGTCGGTAACGAGATCAAACTAGGTATGGAGATACCGATGATCGAATCTCGTACATGTAATATATCGTGAAACAAAGGGATTAAGATACTAGCGTAAAAGGTTCCGACGATCACAAGAAAGTCATCGTTGAATGTGTGGGAGTCAGTATGGGTCTCCAGATCCCGCTTCTGATTATTGATCCGAGAGGGGTCTCGATCATGTCCGCATTATTCACGAACCGTAGGGTGACACACTTAAGAGACACCGACATCCAATTGGAGCAAATGTTTCATGCCGAAAGAATGAACAAGCGCAGGAATTTATTTCACTAGATACCGAAACAGGTTTTCGGGTGAAATTGCATAAAGTGGTTATGCATGTGAAATAGAATTCTAGCAAGGGGTTATTTGTGAATGTTTGTCATTAAAGTAATTGACAAAATTCTGAATAAAATAAAAGAGTTTTATTTAATGAGAGTTTGCATTAAATTTGGTGGAAATTTAATGGGAATTTGAGTGGACTTTTGAGTGGAGGGAATTTAAAGGAGATTTGTGAGTGGAGTGTCCACCCACATGAAGAGGGGAGGGCAAGGGGGCAGCCCCATGCGCCGGCCACCCCCTTGGGGTTCCCCCCTCCTCCTATAAAAGGAGCCCCCCTCCTCACTTGTCTCTCACACCTCCTCGTGAAGGATCTCTCTCCCCCTCTAGAATTTATCCCCCATGGTCTCGGACTAGCGAGATACATGTTCCCGGTGGCTATTCAGCAAGAAAGAGTTGTGCTTCCGCTGCATCGCTGGAGCGAGGAGGCGGAGGTTGCTCGGTGCCTCGAACGTGTGTGCGAGCACGGATGCGCTGCTGATTTGCGGCGCTAGGACTTCCTCTTGATCTTGAGATCGGCAAGAGATCGTCTACATCAACCACGAGTTGAACTCGTTAAGCTTTGTCGGTCTTCAAGGGTACGTTCTCTACGGATATACATCCGCCCATTGTTTGTATCTAGTAGATAGATCTTGGTATATAGTTCACATCGTAGGAAAATTTTTGTTTTCTATGCTGCGAACCCTACACGGATTAGGTGTGGTGAATTTGGATCATGTTCACTAAACAACTTGAGCGATGTTGAATTTAGTGGGAGTTCATCTAGTAATTTGATTAAGTTGAACTAGTTATCATGAACATAGTCTAATTTGTACTTGCAAATATTGTAGATCAAATGGTTAAGTCCAACTTCAAATTCAACGTTTTTGCTGAGAAAGAAAAGATTAGAAACAATGGGTCTAACTTCACCAACTGGTTCCGCAATCTGAGAATCATTCTCGCTGGCGGAGAAAAGGACTATGTCCTTGAGGACACGCTAGGTGACGCCCCTGCTGTAGATGCGCCGGCTGATGAGAAAGCTGTTTATTAGTCGCGCAAAGATGATTATGGTGTGATTAAGAGCACCATGTTGTTTGCTATGGAATCGGACCTTGAAAATCGTTTTGAAGATTATCCCGGACCCTTTGAGATTATTGAGGAGCTGAAAACTATGTTTCAGACTCAGGCCCGTTCTGAGAGATATGAGATCTCTGAGAAATTCTTTAACTGCAAGATGGAGGAAGGGAGTTCCGTTAGTGAGCACGCCATAAAGATGTCGGGCTACACTCAACGCCTTGAACAACTGGACTGCAAGATTCCAGAGGAGCTCAAGATTTACAGGGTTCTGCAATCACTCCCTCCTAGCTACAAGAGTTTTGTAGTGACTCATAATCAGATTGGTTCCACTGATACGATCACCGGGCTCTTCGCTAAGCTGAAAGTTGCGGAGGTGGACATCAAAAAGGATAATCATGTGTTGATGGTCAACAAGCCCCCCAGCTTTAAGAAAGGTAAGGGTGCAAAGAAGCCCTTCAAGAAAGGCGGCGGGAAGCGTGTTGCCCCTGCTGAGAAGAAGCTCAAGTCTGGACCTAAGCCGGACACTGAGTGCTTCTATTGCAAGGACAAGGGTCACTGGAAGCGCAACTGTCCGAAGTACTTAGCGGACAAGAAGGCTGGCACCATCAAAGGTATATTTGATATACATGTTATTGATGTTTTCCTTACTAGCCCTCGTTGCAGTGCCTGGGTATTTGATACTGGTTCAGTTGCTAATATTTGTAACTCGAAACAGGAGCTACGGAATAGACGGCGGCTTGCGAGGGATAAGGTGACGATGCGCGTTGGCAACGGATCAAGAGTTGATGTGATGGCCGTCAGCACGCTCTCCTTAGTTTTACCTTCGGGATTAGTTTTAAACCTCAATAAATGTTATTATGTGCCTGCGTTGAGCATGAACATCATATCTGGATCGTGTTTATTGCAAGACGGTTATTCATTTAAATCTGAGAATAATGGTTGTTCTATTTATACGAGTAACATCTTTTATGGTCATGCACCTGCTGTGAATGGTTTATTTCTTATGAATCTCGAAAGGGATGAAACACACATCCATAACATTGAGGCTAAGAGATGCAAGGTAGATAGTGATAATACTACTTATTTGTGGCACTGCCGTCTAGGTCATATTGGTGTAAAACGCATGAAGAAACTCTATTCTGATGGACTTTTGGAGTCTCTTGATTTTGAATCATTTGACACATGCGAACCATGCCTCATGGGCAAGATGATCAAAACTCCATTCTCTGGAATGATGGAGGGAGCAACGGACTTGTTGGAAATCATACATACCGATGTATGCGGACCAATGAGTGTTTCGACACGCGGTGGATATCGCTATTTTCTCACTTTTACCGATGACTTAAGTAGATATGGGTATATCTATTTAATGAAACATAAATCTAAAACATTTGAAAAGTTCAAAGAATTTCAGAATGAAGTGGAGAATCATCGTAACAGAAAAATTAAGTTTCTACGATCCGATCGTGGAGGTGAATATTTGAGTTATGATTTTCTCACGCATCTTAAAGCAAGCGGAATCGTTTCGCAACTCACGCCACCCGGAACACCACAACGCAATGGTGTGTCTGAATGCCAGAATCGAACTCTATTAGATATGGTCCGATCAATGATGTCTCTTACTGATTTGCCGTTATTATTTTGGGGTTATTCATTAGAAACCGCTGCATTCACTTTAAATAGGGCACCATCTAAATCCGTTGAGACGACACCATATGAACTATGGTTTGGTGCAAAACCTACGTTGTCGTTTCTTAAAGTTTAGGGATGCGAAGCTTACGTCAAGAAGTTGATGCCGGACAAGCTCGAACCCAAAGCGGAGAAATGCGTCTTCATAGGATACCCTAAGGAAACTATTGGGTATACCTTCTATCACAGAACCGAAGGCAAAGTGTTTGTCGCAAAGAACGGATCCTTTCTTGAGAAGGAGTTTCTCTCGAAAGAAGTGAGTGGGAGGAAAGTAGAGCTAGACGAGGTTGTTGAACCTTCTCTTGAGTTGGAGAGTAGCGCAGCACCTGAAATTGTTCCAGTGCCGCCTGCACCAACAATAGAGGAAGCTAATGACAAGGATCATGAAGCTTCGGACGATGATACTACTGAACGTCGCAGGTTGACAAGGTCGCGTGCCCCTCCTGAGTGGTACGGCAACCCTGTCTTAACTGTCTTGTTAGTGGATGATAGTGAACCTGCGAACTATGAGGAAGCGATGATGAGCCCAGACTCTGAGAAATGGCTAGATGCCATGAAATCCGAATTGGGATCCATGAGCGAAAACCAAGTATGGACTTTGGTGGACCCTCCTAGCGACCGAAAGGCTGTTGAGTGCAAATGGATCTTCAAGAAGAAAACGGACGCGGATGGTAATGTTACCGTCTATAAAGCACGACTTGTCGCGAAAGGTTTTCGACAAGTTCAAGGTGTTGACTACGATGAGACTTTCTCTCCCGTAGCGATGTTTAAGTCCATTAGGATTTTATTAGCAATTGCTGCGTTTCATGATTATGAAATATGGCAGATGGATGTCAAGACTGCGTTCCTCAAAGGCAACATTGATGAAGAGTTGTATATGATGCAACCCAAAGGTTTTGTCGATCCTAAGGATGCTGATAAAGTGTGCAAACTTCAGCGTTCCATTTATGGACTAAAGCAAGCATCTCGGAGTTGGAACCTTCGTTTTGATCAAGTGATCAAGAGCTTTGGATTTGTTCCAAATTGCTACGAAGCTTGTATCTACAAGAAAGTGAGTGGGAGCTCAGTGACATTTCTGGTACTATATGTGGATGACATATTGATTATTGGAAATGACATTAACATGCTTAACAATGTGAAGAGTTATTTGAACAAGTGTTTTTCAATGAAAGACCTAGGGGAAGATGCTTATATATTGGGCATCAAAATCTATAGAGATAGACAAAGACGCCTGATAGCTTGAAGCCAGAGTACATACCTAGACAAAGTTCTGAAAAGGTTCAGAATGGATAAGGCAAAGAAAGGTTCCGTGCCTATGCTGTCAGGTAAGATATTGAGCAAGGCTTAGTGTCCAGCTACGGTAAATGATAGAGAAGCTATGAGCAAAGTGCCTTATTCCTTGGCCATAGGTTCTATCATGTATGCCATGTTGTGTACTAGACCGGATGTGTCCAATGCTCTTAGTTTGACGAGCAGATACCAAAGTGATCCAGGAGTGGAACACTGGACAGCCGTAAAGAACATCCTAAAGTACCTAAATAGGACTAAAGAAATGTTCTTAGTCTATGGAGGTGATGAATAACTCGTCGTAAAGGGTTACGTCGACGCTAGTTTCGACACCGACAAGGATGATTCTAAATCTCAGACAGGATACATTTATATTTTGAATGGAGGAGCTGTGAGATGGAGAAGCTGCAAGCAAAGCGTGATCGCGGGATCTACAGTAGAAGCGGAATACATGGCTGCTTCAGAAGCGTCAAGTGAAGGAGTTTGGATCAGGAACTTCATCACTGAGCTTGGCGTGGTTCCAAGTGCCTTGGACCCACTAGAGATATTGTGTGACAACACTGGCGCCATAGCACTAGCTAAGGAACCAAGATATCATCCAAAGACCAAGAATATCAACCGCAAGTTTCATATAATCCGAGATTATATAGCATATGGAGATCTGAAGATTAGCAAAGTACATACATATCTGAATGTCGCGGATCCATTGACTAAACCTATTCCACGTGCAAAACATGATCAGCACCTTAGTGCCATGGGTGTTAGATTGTTGCCAGATGTAAACTAGATTACTGACTCCAGTGCAAGTGGGAGACTGTTGGAATTATGCCCTAGAGGCAAGAATAAAGATGTTATTATTATAATTCTTGTTCATGATAAAGTTTATATTCCATGCTAGAATTGTATTAAGCGGAAACTTTAATACTTGTGTGGTTTGTGAACAACACCGTGTCCCTAGTACGCCTCTATGGACTAGCTCATTGATTAATGATGGTTAAGGTTTCCTAACCATAGACATGAGTTGTAGATTAATAATGAGATCATATCATTGGGAGAATGATATGATGGACAGACCCAAATCAAGCAGAGCAATTAGATCGTGTCATCGTGTTCATCTTTGCGAAGCTTTTTCTTATGTCAAATATTGTATTCCTTAGACCATGAGATAATACAACTCCCTGGTATCGGAAGAAAGCTTTGAGGTCATCAAACGTCATCCTATGAGAGGGTGATCATAAAGGTGTCTCTCAGGTGATCGGAAAGTACCTATTGGGTTGTATGTATCGAGATGGGATTTGTCCCTCCCAAGTCGGAGATATATACTTCGGGCCCACTCGGTAATCGATATCAACACCGCTTGCAAGCATGTGGTTAAGGAGTTAATCACAAAGTGATATCGGATTACGGAACGAGTAAAGTACTTGCTGTGAACGAGACTGAACTAGGTATGACGGTACCGACGATCAAATCTCGGGCAAGTAAAATATCGCGAGACAAAGGGAATATATATATGGGATTGATTGAATCCTGGCATCGTGGTTCATCCGATATAATCATCGATGAATGTGTGAGAGTCAATATGGGTTTCCAGACCCCGTTGTTGATTATTGATATAAGATCATGTCTGCATATTCTCGAACCCGAAGGGTCACACACTTAACGTGTCTCGACGCTAGGATAGATTGGATAATTGGTTTATGAGTTTTTGTTCGGAGTCTCGGATGGGATCCGGGACATCACGAGAGGTTCCGGAATGGTCCGGAGAATAAGATTCATATAAGGCAATGCAGTTTTTGGAGTTCAGAATTGTTTCGGGTTTATCGGTATTGTACCGGAAGCTTCTAGAACCTTCCGGAGGGCGACCAACGTGGCCCCACCTACCGGGAGGGGGCATGGGCCTATGAGGGAGTGCCCTGGCCGCATTGGGCCAGGGGCACAAGGCCCCATAGGGCCCAGCCGGCCAAACACCTAGGAAACCCTAGGAGAGCTTCTAGAAGGGAGGGGGAAACTTGCCCCCCACTCCTTCCTCCTTGGCCGCCGGCCTAGGGCTTGGGGGAGGGTCTAGGGCTGGCCGCCCACCCCTCTATATAAAGAGGGCTGGGGGTGCACCCCTCCCCTACACCTCCTCCTCAACCCTAGCCGCCCTGCTGCCCCTCCTCTCTCTCTCCCTCCCGACTGCGTGTAGGCGAAGCCCTGCTACAGAAACTCTCCACCGCTTGCACCGCGCCGTCGCGTTGTAGATCCAATCCATATCTCCACCATACTTGCCTGACCGAGGAAGGAGGAGATGTCGAGGTGCCGCACGTGTGCATCTCTCGGAGGCATCGCCACTTGCGGTGTTAGATCGGATCGGATCGCGAGGAGGAGAAGCGAGTACGACTACATCACCCACGTTCCGTCGAACGTTCCACTGTGCGAATCTTCAAGGGTATGAAGATCTCATCTATTCCCCCTCGTTGTTTGCATCTCCTAGATTAGATCTTGGCTTTCCCGTTCGCATCCGTAGAATTTTTTTGATTTACTATGCTGCAAAACCCTTGAGGAGATCCATCATAGGGCATGTTGATGTCGACGTTGAAGCCGGGCTAACAGCAAGGGGCAAGGCAGTGGGGCAATACCACGTTGGGGTTGAATCCACCTAGCTGGTCGCCGTCGAACTCGGGGGATGCCGAGAACCTCGGCGTAACGTCGTTTGGCTCTCATGGAACAACGTTGACGAGCATGGCGAGAATCTCATCGGAGATACGGTGTTGGTCTGGCTTCCCAGGGTATGTCGTACTGACTAGCGTGGAGCGGCGGATGTCCCATGGACGCTCGAGTAGCCGTCATGTTGTGCTCGATCTCCGCTTGCGCCTCCATGGCCACTTGTGTATGCGCCTCCTCCTCGACTTCCAGCTTGTTATTCAGCTTTGTCCCCTCACCCACGACCCTTTGTTTTGGTTTCCCTCTGTCGATAATCCTTCGCCCAGGTTGCGTCGGTCTAGCCCTCCGGCTTCGGTTGCGGCGCTCTCGGCTTTCTCATCTTTGGCTGCACAGGATCGGCAGTGGTGGTGCGAGGGTTGGTAAGTTTCTTAGGCGTCATGGCAGACGAAGATCGGGAGAAATGGTGGAGCGATGGCCAATAGGTGGGGAAAGGGAAAGAAGTGGAGGGAAGGGGAAGAAATGGAGGGAAGTGGGAAGAAATGGAGGGAAGTGTCTACGCCTCCTCCTCGACAACCATAGTTTAAAAAACCGGGCTAGTGACCGAACTGGCAAGGGTCTCGGTTCACGGTTCACCGGTTGGACCGCCAGCTTGTCTGGTTCATTTGCCGGTTTATTAGATATAAAATAGAGAAGAAATATTTAAAATATGTTAGAAAAAATTAAATATATGAAGACATATATGCACAATCATGACATAAACAGGCGTAGTACTAGTTGGCTAGCCCAACTTAGTATCACCCGCGTGGTATGGAGGAAATCGTCGTTCGGATAAAATAAAATGTCCCAAGAGGGGTGGAGGTTCTCTAAGCATCACTCATCATTAGTGCTAACTTTGCTAAAAAAATTAAACAAGGCAAAAAAATTGCCTTTTTCATTGATTAAGTGAGGTCGGCTACATCATCTACATTTCTTGTGAAACGCTAAACATTTTCGGTTTTCAAAAATATAAATATCGAATCCCTCTGTTATTTTACATCTGTATAAAATAGATCTTATCTATGTCCTTTATGTTGCTAGGAAAATTTTATTTTCTACTGCAAAACCGTTCAGACCGGCATACTCGCAAATGCGACCTCGATGCGGCGCAGCCGCCTGCCGCCGGTGCCATTATGGAAGAACACGTTGGCGTGCACTCCCGTTGCTATACTCGCCATGCTTGAAAAAAATCCGCCCTCCTCCACGACCATGTCCTGTGTCCCGCGAGTGGCCACGCCCCACATGACTCTTGGTTGGAATCTCTTGTTCTATTTGACAACATGAAGAAAACCACATGTCAGTTTTTTTAAAAAGAACCTCATGTTGGTTTAATCCAACAAATAAAGCAATACAAATGAATTGGGTAGGAGATAAGAACCTGATTACCATCAAAATCACACCGCAGATCATGTGCTAGACTACCGAAAATCCTCCCACATAATATCTCTCACTCTGTATCCCCTAAATCCTTCTTATTTTCAACAGCCCGGATCACCTTTAAGTGATCCACCATCTCTCTCCCTTGCTCCCTCTCTCTAGATGTATGTGATGGCGTTCGCCCGCTACGAGGGTCGTTCTTCCTCAAAGCAGAAAGTCCAACTAACATCTCCCCCCTCCTCCGCTGAGTTTCTCGACCACTTCTATCAGCAGTTCAACGTAGACATAGGGAAAGGATGATGAGACGCAGAGACAACAATGGCCCGCAATGACACATCATGTGAAGACAAGAAGAAACTCACCCTCTGAGATTGATTTATTGTTTGGTTAGTCCGTTGAGTAAAACAAGAAAAATGATCACAAGATTGGGTGGGTCTATTCAGTGATCGTGGCATGTGCTGGCAATAATAGCAATGAGTGTGCCTCTGTTGGTGAGTACCTTGCAAAGATGTATGCAACCCAGCTGCTAAAACAGCTGGTGACAGAAAAGTATACGGGAGGGCCACATGGCATTAGAGAGCACATCTTGAGGATGTCCAACATGGCGGCTAAGTTGAAGCCCATGGATGCGGACCTCGAGGTCAAGCCTGCTCTACTGGTGCATCTTGTCATGACCTCTCTTCCCCAACAGTTCGAGAACTTCGTCATCAACTATAACATGTCCACTGAAAAGTGAGACATTGAAAAGACCATAGGGATGTGTTCTCAAGAGGAAGAAAGGCTTAAGTCCATTCACGGTGGTTCTTTGAACTACGTGAAGGACAACAGGAAGAGGAACTTCACCAACAGCAACCATGGTGGCTCACCTTCCAAGCCACATGGCAAGGGCCCCCTACAGCACCAGCATCAGTATCAGCCGTCTCCCCCTGGGGACAAAGACCAGTGCCATCATTGCAAAAAGCCTGGCCACTTCAAAAAGGATTGCCCAATATGGCTAAAGTCCATAATGGCAAAGAACGGTAAAGACACAGTCTCTTTTGTAAATGAATCCTTGTATGAAAGTTTTCTAAATCTACTTGGTGGATTGACTCTGGTGCAACTTGTCAAGCTTCATGCACTAGCCAACGCAACCAAAAGTCCGAACTGATGGAAAGGGCCAGTGCAATCCACTTATACACTTCAACACCCCCTCTCACGTGTGACGGGGAGAAGTCAGCACGTGCAACCGGAAGAGAGCGACGGCGCGCGAAACTCACGTATGACTCAAGAGGCCTATACGTGGACACAGAGGGGTCAACAACAATTTTAGGATAAATTAAGAAAGACAGGACTCGAACTCGAGACCTTAGACTCTGATACCATGTCAAGCTTCATGCACTAGCCAACGCAACCAAAAGTCTGAACTGATGGAAAGGGCCAGTGCAATCCACTTGTTCATGTTGCCAACTCTTTACAGGGATTCCATTCGACAAGGATTTTGCCAAGAAGAGAAAGACTCATTGAAGTGGCAAATGGGATTCAAGCAGAAGTGGAGGCTGTTGGCGACATGCCTCTGGAGCCAGCTGATGGCTTTACTCTTTTGCTTAAGGATGTTTTATTTGTTCCTTCCATCCATAGAAACCTAATAAGTGTGTCGTGCCTGGATAAATACATGTATGAGTGTTATTTTGGACATGGCAAATGTGCCATTTGGTTGAAAGATACTTGTGTGGGTGTTGCTTCACTACATGACAAGCTTTATTTATTATCCTTGCATGAGAAAGTGTTTTCTGTGTGTGATGTGAATGAACAAGTTCCCTTGTCGAACAAAGAACAAAAGAAAAGAAAGCGAACTCTTGACTCATCGAAGTTATGGCACTGCAGATTAGACCATATTTCGAGGGGAAGAATAGAAAGCCTCATTAAAAATGACATTCTTCCTCCGTTAGAGTTCTTAGACATCGAGCAATGCATAGATTGCATCAAAGGAAAGTATGTAAAGCAAATTAAAAAGGGTGCAAACCGAAGTATAGCAACACTAGAAATCATCCACACTGATATTTGTGGACCGTTTCCTGTGAAAAGTGTGGATGGTTATGATTTATTCATAACATTCACGGATGATCACTCCCGGTATGTTTACATTTATCCAATTAAAGAAAGATCTGAAGCATTGGATAAATTTAAAATTTTCAAAGCTGAAGTAGAAAATCAGCATGATAAAAGAATTAAGATAGTCCGGTCTGACCGTGTGGGGGGGAGTACTACGGTCGACATACTCCATATGGTCAAGTACCGGGACCTTTTGCAAGGTTTCTACAGGAAAATGGAATAGTCGCCCAGTATTCTATGTCAGGCGAACCTCAGCAAAATGGAGTAGCTGAAAGACGTAACCGTACCCTTATGGATATGGTGTGCAGCATGATGAGCTATTCCATCCTCCCATTGGGATTGTGGATGGAGGCGCTTAAAACCGCCATTCACATTCTCAACAGAGTACCAAGTAAGTCGGTGCCCAAAACACTGTACGAATTGTGGACAGGCAGAGTCCCTTCTCTGCACCACTTGAGGGTCTGGGGGAGCCCAACTGAGGCAAAAGTTTTCAATCCAAACATTGCAAAGTTAGACTCCAAAACAGTATCTTGCCACTTCATTGACTATCCAGATAAATCAAAGGGCTATCGTTTCTACTGCCCTGGCAGATACACAAAGTTTGTAGAAACGAGACATGCAGTCTTCTTGGAGGACGAATCGATGAGGGGGAGCACGGTAGCTTGGGAAATTGATCTTGAGGAGAAGAGGGTGCATGCACCTAATCTGATAATTCAGGAGCCATTTTTCTCGCTACCTGTTGTGCCACCATCTACAACCCCTGAGGTTGTGGTGCCAGCACATGTTGTGACTCCACACGTGACAACAATGGGAGAAGGTTCAGAACCTGTCCATCAGGAGCCACCTAAACCCATTGTTGAGCATGAAAGAGAGCCAGAACACACATACTGAAAATGTGCCAGAACCTGAGGCACGAAATGAGCAAGAGTCTAATGAACTCAGAAGGTCTAAAAGGGAACAAAGACCAGCCATTTCCAAAGAAATTTACAAAGTCTACAACACAGAAACAATTCATATGGAGGGCAATCCTACCTCATATGAAGAAGCCATGAGAAGCCCTCACTCAACCAAGTGGGTGGATGCAATGGAAGATGAAATGAAATCGACGAGTTCCAACAATGTTTGGGACTTAGAGAAAATTCCTAAAGGAGCCAAAACAGTAGGATGCAAATGGGTCTACAAAACAAAGTATGACTACAATGGGAACGTAGAAAAGTACAAAGCTAGACTTGTGGCAAAAGGCTTTACGCAAAGAGAAGGGGTAGATTACAATGAGACTTTTTCTCCGGTCTCATGTAAGGACTCCTTCAGAATCATAATGGCACTAGTTGCACATTTTGATTTAGAGTTGCATCAAATGGATGTTAAGACGACATTTCTAAATGGATATTTAGAAGAAAATGTTTACATGAAACAACCAAAGGGTTTTTTCATGGAGGTGAAGGAATATATGGGATGCCATCTAAAGAAATCCATTTATGGGTTAAAGAAAGCCTCTAAGCAGTGGTATTTAAAGTTCAATGATACAATTAAAAGATTTGGATTCAAAGAGAATGTTGAGGACAACTGCATTTATGCAAAGTTTAAAAGTGGGAAATATATTTTCCTAATTCTGTATGTGGATGACATCTTGCTTGCTAGCAGTGATGTCAGTCTACTACTAGAAACAAAGAAGTTATTGTCTTCAAATTTTGACATGAAAGACCTTGGTGAAGCTTCTTATGTTTTGGGCATAGAAATTCACTGAGATAGAAAGAATGGAGTGTTAGGACTGTCGCATAAAGCATATTGTGTTGGGCGCGCGACCGTCAAGAGGAGTGGCGGCCGTACCCCTTGCCGGCGCGCGGCGGCCATGGGCAAAGGGTTCGACGGCGTGGGTGTGCGGTGGTGGCGGTGCTTCCCGTCGGCCTAGCGCAAACCCTAGATCGGTAGGGATTTCGGTAGGAGGCTGCGGCGCATAGTGAACCTCGTACCGTGTGCGTCCGGCCCCCCACCCTTTTATATGTGCGCTGGCGACAGGGGCCCACCAACCATGATAAGGTTGGGCGCCCCTGATCAGGGCGCGTTTGAGGGACTCCGTTAGGGCTATTGGGCTCGAACGGGAAGAGAGCAATCTAACAACAAGTTCTTCTTATGGCTTGCATTCAGAGTCAGGTTAAATACCAAAGACAACATGATAGCCATATCATGGTGTGATGAAGCAGGATGCGACCAATGCCCGGCTCTGGAATCTATACACCACATTGCCCTGCACTACCGAACATCCTCTTGGGTTTGGTCCAAACTCGGTCTACACCACACGGCGGCAACAGCCAACTCCATCTCATGGTTTGTTCAGGAGGTCCAAACCAATTTATCAGACAACACATGACCAGTCTGTTTCGCCGCTTGCCTCCTAGGGCTATGGAAAGCCAGAAACAACCGGGTGTTCAACTACAAGAAAACTTCATGTCAAGCCCTGCTGGCACAAATTGCAGACTATCTTAAGCTGTGGACATGCAGAGCAGGAAAGATAAGCAAAAATTGCTGAACTGGACGAAAAGGATCTACAACAACACCTCTTAGCGTCCGTGCAAACGGTTTTCTTTTACTTTCTCTATCGTTTCCTTTTTTATGCTAACACTTGTCAGCTGTAATTTCTTTTTTCTTTTTTTACATAACCATGTAAAAGCATAAGGTAGAGATCTCTACCTTTATAATATTCAAAAAAAAGATTGGATGGGTCATGGGTTGTTGGTGTGAGCTCGGACGCAAAGAGGTGAAACACAAGATAAGTTGGGCTAAGGACAATGAGTTAAAAAGTAGTGTGTTTTGTTGTTGTGATGGCACTTTCTAGCTAATTATGTTGAAGTGTGACACTGCAAACCATCGCATCTTTGGATTTAATAGTAAAGATGCTTAAAGGGTTATCAACTAATTTTGGTGTTTTCAACCTTTTATTGTGGGTTCCCATAAAAGCTTTCTATTGTCCATTAAAGGGATTACTTCGAAAGACCAGAGACACTTATTACAAAACACACACGCATACACACAAAATTCAGAAAATAAAAGATATACACATACAATACAACATGTGCACTATCTTCGTCTACACACTCACACACTGTTTATAAAAAACAAAAATAAAGTTTGTCTCCTGCTAAAATAATAGTTCACTAGTTATGCGTGAGTCACCTTTGCCATCATGTTTGCATACTAATATTAAGGCATGGGCCATGGTGGGGCCAAGCTTAATAACATTCTTGTAGTATGCAGTTTAGTAATGTTTAGAATGATTTATTTATTTATTTGAATAAAATGAGCAATTTCCATAATTTTATTTTAAAAAGTAGAAAAGAATTGACCAATTCATTAATGGGAAATTGGATGAAAATCGCTACAAATCACCGGTGTGTCACCATGGAACACGACCACATATGCATCCGGCCAACCTGGCCACCCACACGGAGCACACACACATGCCATCGATAAGAGACACCGTTGTCGAGGTCGTCATCGAGCGTCATCGTCATCACTCCTTCACGAGCCAGCAACAGCGACTTCACCTTTAACGACCACCAACGAGACCCTTGCCGCAAGCGACACCGGAGCGCATGTCAGCCTATGACAACTAGTCGACCCCAAGCACGTCGAGGAGGAGGCATCTCCGACTTCAACAGTGACCTTCAGAGGAGATAGTATCACACCTTGCACTGACGAATCCATGCAACATCTAGAGATCCACACACTTGTGTAGTCGATCAAGTGGCATCATTGACGCAGGTCACACCGCAATCGCAGCTCTGACTTCACTGCATCACGGTAGGCCGCCCCATAGGAACCCCAAAACACGCGGACATTCTGTGACGAAGGACATGTTGCGACTCGAATCCACGAACTGTTGTCACCGCTGCCACACAACTCTCAACACCAACACCACTGGCACCCACCGGTCCCTCCAGCCTAAGTGAGTTCCAAATCAATGCCCCCAAGAGGAAAGACAATACCACCCCCATCGATTGATCACGACGAATCTAGGGATTACCCTAGAGCTTCCTCGGGGGGGGGGGGGGGGGGAGAGAGAACATCACCTCGACGATGTCTTCAAGAAGAAAACGGCGCCAGAAGGCGTTGTCATTGCCGTGCCGGTTACTGGCCGAAGACAAGGATTTCTTTGGATCAACAATGTTAGGAGTTGTCTTGTTTTAATCTTCGCCATTGTGTAGAACTGGAGACAGCTTGGTGACCTCATCCGAGGGAGTGTGACCTCATCCGAGGGAGTACAATGTTAGTTTGCTAAAACATCTTATATTTTGTAATAGAGCGGAGTATATCACATTTGCCATAGGAAACTTTTATGTGGCCTAGCCAGTGACTAGGAAAAGTGGCAAAAATTCAGATGGGTTCAGTTCATAGGCTATCTTGTCAATCCCGATTACAACACTGAACACTGTCTTTCTCGAAAATGTCAACTCTTCTCGTTGTGTTGGTAGTTCACCTCCACCTACTCGTGCGCGCCCATGGCGTCGCCGCCGTCACAGCGACGCCGCCTCCCCTCCCGGTCATGCCCGTCCCCTCCTACGCGCAGCTCCAGTGGCAGCTCGCCGAGATGGCCCTCTTCATTCACTTCGGACCCAACACCTTCACGGACTCCGAGTGGGGCACTGGCCACGCCGATCCCGCCGTGTTCGCGCCGTCCGCGCTCGACGCCGGCCAGTGGGCGCGCGTCGCGGCGGAGGGAGGGTTCGGGCGCGTGGTGCTCACGGCCAAGCACCACGACGGCTTCTGCCTCTGGCCGTCGGCGCTAACGGATTACTCGGTGGCCGCTTCGCCGTGGCGGGATGGGGCGGGGGACGTCGTCGGCGAGCTCTCGGCCGCCGTGCGCGCGGAGGGGATCGGGCTGGGGCTGTACCTCTCGCCATGGGACCGGCACGAGAGGGTGTACGGCGACACCGTCGCGTACAATGAGCACTACATGGGTCAAATGACGGAATTGCTCACCAGGTGTGTTAATTTGTGCGTCTCGAGTTGTAGTGTTATCGTGTTACATTTTTATTTTGGCGCTTTTGAAATGACTGCTGAATTTAGTTGCAGGTCGTGGAAACCTTCGATCTTGATGTGAATTTGGAGTGAAAACTCAAAATAAAATAGCCTTTCTGATTGTTCCTTTACAGCAAGTTGTAGCATCGGTTCTTGGGATCAGGAGTCTTATGTTCTGATTGTGGTGCCCATGGCGAATGAAAAAGTTAACCTCTTGTGTTTCCTTGGTGTGGTGAAAGTCACTGCACCTCATCTCTATGATGATAAAATATTTGGTGCATATGTCTTCAGTTCTTTGTTTCATGCATTGATTCGGATTCAGGGAACTACACACATCAATGTTGGCACATTTTCCCTAATTTGTTATCTGTATTGCAGAGTGTGAGGATTCTGTCCATATGTTTTGTGGTGATCATTGTTTATTACTGTATATTCTACTCTATTTAAGATTCTGCTTTACATGTTCAGGTATGGAGATGTGGAGGAAGTTTGGCTTGATGGTGCAAAGGGGGATGACAGGGAAATGGATTACATGTTTGAGGCCTGGTTTGCACTTATCCATCAGCTCCAGCGAAGGGTTGTTATCTTCTCAGATGATGGACCAGATACTAGATGGGTCGGAAACGAAGCAGGGGCTGCAGGTTTTACTTGTTGGTCTCCTTTCAACAAGAGTGGCATGACAATTGGGGGCATCGTAACTGAGTAAGTGATTTAGTCTTGTTCAATGTATGAAGATTGCTGTTAATTATTAGTACCATTATATTGTACTACTAACTTATATGTAAATATAATATTTAGTCAAAACACATATGCCGCCTTAGATGTTATTCTCGATGGGACTGACCAAAATCACCGTGAGGAATTAGTCACAGATATTCAGAATTAAGCTCTGAAAGATGAGCCTTCATGTATACAGTGCATATGAGTATCGTCCTATGGTTTTGTAATAGCAATTCGATCAATCGGTAAAACAATCAAGAACACTGTGCTTATAACCCTCCTTACTGCTCACACGACACTGGCACTTACTGTAGTAAACAGGACAAGGTGAACAGCTAAGGGAAACGGTAGAGGTAGATAGCCTTGGGGAATCTCAACCGTCGACGCGAAGTGGCGATAGCAGTACAATAACTGATTGTTTTTGACACCTGACCTTCTTCAGTCAGATAGCTGCTAGGCATCTGACATGTTATCGCCCAACTTCCAATCACTGGTTATGCCATTTACCTCTGTTGAGATCCTAGCATGGACTCGGCCTTAAGTTATAGCTAGAAATCTCAATAGCTTTGCATGTGAGTGGATTTCCGGTTTTTGACAAACTAGTGTAATGCCATGCTTCTAAAAAACTAAGGTGTACGTTCTTCCTCAATTATTAGGAGACAATAATAATTAACCTTCATTCAGTATTAATTGGAACTATAAAGCTGCTCACTGACTTTTAATTGTTACTTAGAACACGCTGTTGCACTAGACCGGGGATGGCACCAGAACTCAAACTTTCATTTACAGTACAATACTATAGTCGTACTAGTACCTCCAAAGATTGCAATGATAACATATGTTGAGCAACCATTGTCCTTCCAAAGTACTAATGATAACATATGCAGACAGCTGACAATATGATTTAATTTACTGCTTTAATTACTATAATACTTTAATTTAGTTATCTTTTCTTTGAATGTAGGTATCATGCATAGCATCAGGAAGTTGAAATTACTTAAGTAGGGTGCTACTATTTAGCAGAATTAGGAGATAGATTTGTAGACTAAAAAGTACCTACCACAAATTCTCCTTTAGTAAAGCAAACACCATCCAGACAGTAAATTCAGTTACTCAGTGATGTGGATTTAAGTGCTACGATTACTCTGAATGAAATGGGCCATAAGAATGTCTACAAGCTGTGAAGTTCTTTATTCATAAGGAAACTTAAAAGTCAAAAGCCCTTGGGAAAATCTGAAGTTGGACTTCTGCAACTTGATTCATTTACTTATGTGTAGGAACGACAGACGTGAAAATGATTATTGCGAAAAACCTGTAGTAAGAACATGTATATTGGCATTGTTATCATGTGATAATTGTACAACCTGCAGTGTTCTGGTGTTCGAGAGATGATTAATGAAAGAGGAGTTTGCTCATCATTGACAATTATATTGTGTTCAGAAATTCATTACTTTACTGACTGGCATGCCAACTTTATCGCCAGATACTCAAGCAGTGGGGATCCTTTTGGGGAAGACTGGATTCCTGCAGAATGTGATGTTTCTATCAGGCCAGGGTGGTTCTGGCATGCCTCAGAGAAACCAAAAAGTGCTACAACTTTACTTGACATATACTACAAATCAGTTGGGAGAAACTGCCTCCTCATATTGAACGTTCCTCCCAACTCATCCGGACTCATCTCTGACGAAGATACACAAGTCCTGCAGGAATTCACTGAGATTCGGCAGATAATTTTCTCTCAGAATTTCGCTGCCAATGCGACTGTTAGCGCAAGCAGTGTGCGCGGTGGGCTGGAAAGTCTTCAGTTTGCACCCTCCAATTCGCTTCGAGATGGCATCTACTCCTACTGGGCACCACAGGAAGGGCAGACAAGCTGGGAAATGCTCTTTGACCTCAAGCAATCTACTTCCTTCAACTTGGTCCAGCTCCAGGAGCCTATCCAGATGGGACAGCGTGTAGTCGAGTTTCATGTGGACATCCTAGTGGGTGAACTGTGGCAAACAATTCTTGAAGGCACGACAATTGGATACAAGAGGCTGCTGCAGTTTCCAGCCGTCGAAGCCCGATACCTGAAGCTATGTGTTGACAGTGCACGTGCAGACCCACTGATTGCATTCTTCGGCGTTTTCATGGATCCTTTCTCCATCATATATAGTGTAGATCATGATGACAAGCCATCCCATACTAATAGCAGTGAAGTTATAATGTTGAGGACAGACCATGCTGCTGGCAACAAGAGCACTGCCACGATGTAAGACCGAGTACAGTTTGCAAAGCGGTACCTCCGACAGTGTTTTGTTTCATCACTTGGTCTTGTCTTGAGACCCAACATGTGGTCAGTGTATATCTTTCCATTCGATTCAAGAAGCTCATGCCATTGAACGATGAGCGATACACAGTATGTACATATCTTCTCCATCAGTTCGGTTTGTTCCTTGAATCATTCTGTACAAACATATCTAGTTTCTGCAATCAAGCATGGCCGATCCTGCATCCCTTCTGTACTTTCTCAGGTCAGTCATTCTTGTATAGAATCACTGAAGATGTTATCAGAAAAAACTTGTACACTAGATGCTCTTCCTACTGAATGATGTAATCAGATTATTAGAAAATTCACTTGGGAAGAGTTTCTGTAAAGTAACTGATGTACTTCCTCCGTTTTAAAATATAAGATGTTTTAGCTTTGTGAAGCAAATGTATCTAGACTTGTTTTAGTATGTAGGTCCATCCAGGTTTGAAATGAATCTATACACTAAAAGAAGTCTAGATACATTTTCTTCATAAACCTAAAACATTTTATATTTTAAAACGGAGGGAGTATGATTTATCATCAGTTTCTGTATGACTGTATAAGAGCACTCTGAACTTTCAAGTTTGCAAACCGCCTTCATAGTGGTACCACGGTACAGCTGTAATCTACGTTTCCTAAACTGGAAGGCGTAAACCAGATGCACAACCGTGTGCCCATGCCCCCTTCCCGTCTTCGGTCTTCGGTCTTCCGCCTGAACAGATGCACAAGCGTGCGCCCATGGCCCGAACTCGCACGAACCCGCTGTAAACCCCAGATTTATCGAACAGAAGAAGCAGCTAGCGCCGCCGCCGGCGAACATGTCCGACCAGCAGCTGCCCAGCACGCCCATCCCCCTCGCCTCCTCCCTTCCCCCAAACCCTGACCCCATTCCGCCTCCCGTACCCGCCCCGACCCTTGCCCTCCACATCCCCACCTTTGCCAGCAAGCGCAAGCGCACCGGGTTCCGCCGCAAAGTTCCCTCCGCCGGTTCCCCGGCCGACCCGGCCGCCGCCTCTCCTGCTCCCCACCCTCCAGTTCCTCCCTCCGCCGCCGACGACATCATAGTGATCAATCGGGAACCGACAGCAGAGGCCGTCACCGCGCTCACCGCCGGATTTCCGGCGGATTCCCTCACCGAAGAGGAGATCGAGGCAGGGGTGGTCTCCGACGTGGGGGGCATCGAGCAGGTCAACTACATCCTCATCCGTAACCACCTCCTCACCAGGTGGCGCGAGACCTTCAACTCGTGGCTCTCCAAGGAGCCCTTCGCGTCGCTCATCCCGCCCCACTGCGACCACCTCCTCAGCTCCGCCTACAACTTCCTCGTCTCCCACGGCCATGTCAACTTCGGCGTTGCCCCCGCCATCAAGGAGCGCCTCCCCAAGGAGCCCACGAGGCCCAACACTGTCATTGTCGTCGGAGCTGGCCTTGCTGGGCTCGCCGCCGCACGCCACTTGCTGGCGTCCGGGTTTAAGGTGATCGTCTTGGAGGGGCGCAAACGATGTGGTGGGCGGGTGTACACGAAGAAAATGGAAGGAGGTGGGCGTTCAGCTGCTGCCGATCTCGGTGGCAGCGTCCTTACTGGCACATTTGGGAACCCACTCGGAATTGTGGCGAAGCAGCTTGGCTTGCCGATGCACAAAATCAGAGACAAGTGCCCATTGTACCAATCGGATGGGTCACCAGTGGATCCAGAGGTGGATAAGAAAGTGGAGGGTACATATAACAAGCTTCTTGATAATGCCAGCAACCTGCGGGCATCCATGGGGGATGTGGCGACAGATATCTCTCTTGGGGCGGCGCTCGAGACATTACGGCAGTCTGATGGGGGTATCTCCACACAGGAGGAGATGAACTTGTTCAATTGGCATATAGCAAATCTTGAGTATGCCAATGCAGGATTATCTTCAAGGCTCAGCCTTGCATTCTGGGATCAGGATGATCCATATGACATGGGTGGGGATCACTGCTTCTTGCCTGGTGGCAACGGGAAGATCGTACAGGCCCTCGCAGAGAATGTGCCCATTGTTTACGAGAGGACAGTGCACACTGTACGTTATGGAGGGGATGGCGTGCAGGTGGTTGTCAATGGTGGGCAGGTGTATGAAGGGGACATGGTTCTGTGCACTGTGCCGCTTGGTGTTCTGAAAACTGGGGGTATCAAGTTTGTACCTGAGCTGCCACAGCGGAAGCTCGATAGTATTAACAGACTAGGTTTTGGTTTGCTGAACAAGGTCGCAATGTTGTTTCCTCATGTTTTCTGGAGCACTGACCTTGATACCTTTGGGCATCTGACTGAAAACCCAAGTCGCCGAGGGGAGTTCTTTCTGTTCTATAGCTATGCAACAGTGGCTGGTGGTCCATTGTTGATGGCATTGGTCGCTGGTGAAGCTGCCCACAACTTTGAAACCACCCATCCAACTGACGCAGTCAGCTCAGTTCTTCAGATACTGAGAGGTGAGACTTAAATTTGATAATTTCTGTCATCAAAATTTACATTCCTAGTACCTTCATTTCTAAAAACAAGGCGTATATTTTTAATCAAAATTCATTGGCGTGTAAGTTTGACCAATCTTATAGAAAAAATATAAACATCTACTCCATCCGTTCCAAATTATAAGATGTTTTAGCTTTTTCTGAAAACGCATGTATTTAGACACCTTTTAGTGTGTAGGTTCACTCGTTTCGGTCTGTATGTAGACTACAATGAAATATCTAAAACATCTTATAATTTGGAACGGAGGGAGTACAATACTCGATAAATATACTACAAAAATAATTCTACGGTAGATCTATTGAAATTGATTTGGAATTGTAGATTTTCATATTTTTTCTATATGATTAGTCAAACTTACAACATGTTGACTTATGACTAAAGATGTATGCCTTGTTTTGGAACGGAGGTAGTATTTAATAACGGATTATATAATATTATTCAATCTCCAGCAGCTGACTGTTAAAACAGATTGTTTATTCCATTCACCTCTGCAGTTACACTGAAATATGTAGCTGTGTATTAGTCATGCTGTGCCAATGAATTGAACTGCTCAAAAAGGTTTCTGTCTAAAAGAAGAACTTTGTGTGTTACAGGTATCTATGAACCACAAGGGGTTGAGGTACCAGATCCTCTGCAGAGTGTTTGCACTAGATGGGGCACAGACTCTTTCAGTCTAGGTTCATATTCGCATGTTGCTGTTGGAGCATCTGGAGATGACTATGACATATTAGCTGAAAGTGTTGGAGATGGGCGGTTGTTTTTTGCTGGAGAAGCCACCACAAGGCGTTACCCTGCAACTATGCATGGAGCTTTCATTACTGGTGTACGAGAGGCTGCTAATATCAGTATCCATGCCAACGCTCAAGTTACAAAGACCAAAGTACAAAAGAGCCCATCTACAAATGCTCTTGCTTGTGCTACTTTACTAGTAGACTTGTTTAGGCAACCAGACTTAGAATTCAGGAGCTTCTCTGTCATTTTTGGCGGAAAAGCTTCTGATCCTAAATCTCCAGCTATCCTGAAGGTGGAACTAGGCGGCCCTCAAAAGAAAAGTTCAACTGAAGGGGGGAAAAAGGAGCAGCACCATTCAAACAAATCGCTGTTCCAGCAGCTACAGGCACATTTCAACCAACAACAGCAGCTCTATGTTTACACATTACTCTCGCGGCAGCAGGCTATGGAGCTAAGAGAGGTTAGAGGAGGTGATGAAATGAGGCTGCATTACCTCTGTGAAAAACTGGGTGTAAAATTAGTTGGCAGGAAAGGTCTTGGTCCTGGGGCTGATGCTGTGATTGCTTCCATCAAGGCAGACCGGAACAGCAGTAGAACTAAATCTGGCCCCTCAAAGTTAAGAATGGCAGTTTCTAAACCCCAGCATGTACTAAATCGTGATCCCTGACTAGTGATTCTTTTAGGAGCCTGGCTGTATATACCGTACTTGATAGAGGTGTTGTCTTTGTTGTTCAATCACACAGTTGCTTGGAGATGGTTTATTTACATGGAGTCTCTGCTCAGATGTGCTGAATAGCCCCAGACCAAATTCATACCTCATATTTGCTGATTGTTTGATGATGCATTTATATTAGATTCCAAATGGGACCATTCAGATTTGCATAATATCTGCAGAAGATCGTGCAAAGCTAATTTGTAGTGTTGCGAGCGGGAACCCGTGAAAGTTTCGCTTCTAGTTCATTTGAAAAATTTCTAGTACACATTTCTTGACAAAAGTTGAACTAGAAAACACCCAAATGAACTGGGAGCGGGTCTTTCGCGGGATCCCACTTGCAACCCTACTAATTTGTCTGTTATGTTCTAATTGCTTCTTATTTAATCATCTTTGGTATCTTGGATATTCTTGAATGATATGCCCATTGATCAGGTAATTGCCTTCCAGTCTCTAGACGCTAGATTGAACTTCAAAAAACCTGTGCTTTGCTTTGTTGTCAGTGGGTCGCTGGATTATAAGCTGGCAGGCTGTACGTCTACTTACATACTCTCTCCGTTTTAAAATATAAGATGTTTTAGCTTTGTGAAACAAATGTATTTAGACTTCTTTTGATATGTAGGTTCACTCGGATTTGAAGTGAATATACACACTAAAAAAAGTCTAGATACATTTTCTTCACAAACCTAAAACATCTTATATTTTGAAACGGAGGGAGTAATATTCAATCACGTATATTCACTAATAACTGCTGAGTGCCCAATCTTTTTATTTTATATTTTGAAACGGATGGAGTAATATTCAATCACGTATATTCACTAATAACTGCTGAGTGCCCAATCTTTTTATTTTTGACAATCCTGAGTGCTCAGTCTTTGAATGGTTGTGATTGGAAGTATATTCTTGGATGGATGAAAATAGATGCCGATTAAACACTTCTGACTTCAATAGCATTCAAATTTGGAAGCAGCTGCTCATGTCTATGATTCAACAAAATTTCCATGATTAGTAGCATTAGCTGCTCATGTCTATGATTCAACAAAATTTAAAAGGTTTGCTTCTTTTGATTACTCCTTCACAGGAAAATCAATTTGATCTAGTGCTTTACATCGCTTAACATGGCCAGTTGGCCATAGCTCAACAAACACAGATATACATAAGCTCACCAAATGAACAGAATTCAACAGAGCGAAGCAAGAATGCTTATCAGCTTAAAACATTGCCCTTCATTTCCAAGTCAAACAAAAAGGCTTGGCGAAACAAGATAGATCCAAGATCAACTGGAAAGTAGACAATGTAGTGCACAAATAGTACTCCACATAAAAACAGCGTCCGCAAGACAAAGCCTGACAAATCACTATCACGAATGCAACCACAACCGATCATGCAGTCTCTCTTCTCCTGCACCAATCATCTCATCCACCTTTTCTCCGTCCCGGTAAAAATGGAAGGACGGAGTGTATCGTATGTTCTGGGTTGTCTCGGGGCATTCATCAACATGGGCATAGATGAAAGTTAGATTCTTGAATTCATTGCTGAACCTGCAGAAATGTGGATGAATCTGACTGCAAACACGGCACCTGGATAATCAGCAGTCACGAATTGAGTTAATCACATAATGGAACAACTTTAGATACTTCAGCTAGGAGTAAATAACTTATATTCAAACCAATATAGTTCGGAATACATAAATAAGGCGTTGGAAAAAGTGTTTGTCTCAAACTTTGCATATACATCCTGAAATGGCTGCAGCATTACATAACATGGGCATACAGTATTGGAACAAGTGCTCGTTAGTCAACTCAACCCGAAAATAGACAACCACAATAGTAGGTGATCAAGCAGTCAGTACTGATATACCATTATTGTAGTTGCTAGTAGTTGCAGCATAAACTTCTCACCAGCAAGAACAAATAAAGGTACAGATGCAAGAAGGTTACGTACCATGAAGCACCATAGTTGACCACACCCTGCAATGGAACAAAGCCAGAGAGTTCAATCAACATAAACTTCCAGGCCACAAACTTCTATGGACTCAAAAGTCCATTGATACTCTGAAGACAAATTTGAATAACAAACTGAAGGCATGCACAGGGAGCAGCTATACTTACAGGGGACTTGGAGGATTTGAGGGAGTCGAGCATCTGCCTCAGCTCCGGATCGTTGCTGGCGCTGCGCACGCTGCTGTTGGAGCAGCCTGGGAGGGACAGGACGGTGCCTTCTAGAGCTGTCGTCTTGGCCTCTTCCTTCCCATTGCCTGCCTCAGCGCCCATACCACCCAGGCTTACTTCAGTTGCTCAATTCCCACAAAGACCTGCAATCTGGCCAGTATTTAGGAACACAGTCTACAGAAACCTTCTAAACCTTGGGATTGAAGGGCAGTTCCGTCACGAGAAATAGGAAGAAACGGCACAAAGAACTCGCGATCGATCTCACCAGCCTGTGGCATACTGACCGATTGAGGCCTCGTTTGGTTTCCTGGAATCTAAGCTTTGCAGGAAACTAAACCCCATAGGGGTTGGGTGATCCCAACTAATTCCAAATCCCCACTAATCCCAATGCCCACTTATCCCTGCTATGAGTTCATTCGGTTAAACCTCTGGTGCAATATAAACAACTAATGTTCACAAGAAAAGCATTCCCACACATGCAAAGTGTGCACCTGACAGAATCCCATTGGACATGCAAACTCCATCTGTGTTATATGATCCTATATTGACAAACATATATTAACAGTTTGCGAATTGTCTGAAATACGAGACACAAAAAAGATTGACCTGGACATTACAATATTCTGAGATGCTAGTTTCAGTTGTTGATCTCTTAATTCTCGATTTTGACAACCCAAAATTTTCATTTATTCTCAGGATTATCAACGTCAATGGATGGTATCAAGAGGTGGATGAAAGTGGCTTATTGGAGACATAGAGCTTCCAGCTTCTCAAGTTTCTGCACGTGGCAAATAAATGGATAATAAGTAGTTGACTTTTTGACAACCAGGGTGCCAAATGGTGTTCACTTCAAAACATAAGTACATTATACATAAATATAGGCAAGAACATGCACATCATTACATAATTTACTCGGGGGAGTTGAAGATTAGAAAAAAATCAAGAAATGAGAAGAAGAAAAAACAGACCATGACAACTACAGCCTATCTGCATGACAATTAGATGACATCCTATTCTGTTCAGTTTGACATATCACAAGCATGCTCTTCTCAAATTAATTCCAAGCGAAATAGAAAAGGTGCTAGCAATTGAAAAGAACAGTCCAAGAATATACTCCCTCTGTTTCAAAATGTAAGATGTTTTAGCCTTTTTCTAAAACGCATGTATCTAGATACCTTTTAGTATGTAGGTTCGGAGTACCAGAGACTTGTGTGTTCAAAGAATCAAGCGCATGTCCTGACATCCCTATTTTCAACAGATCTCATTGAAAACCAAGAGGACATAAAATGCAACACCCCAAAATTCAGTTCAGTGCACTGTGAAGCTAAGGTTCTCTTGGTTCATAAAGAATTAATCATGGGCAATTTGCAGAGAAAATTCCCAAAGGATGCCAAGTAAGGATAAGCATCAATGAGTTAACGAGTGAACTAGCTAACTATGGGGACATTTTCTCAACTTCCCTTCATATTACGAAGTGAAATTCAACATTTTGGTAAAATTCCTATAAAGTATCAACTTTCAAACATGTTTCAATAAATTCATTTAGTGATGAATGATATATATTGCCCATCACACTTGCTAGTCGCTCTTTGCCCATCCATCTGAAATCAATTATGTATAGAAATATAGATTCCTCATCAAATGGTTTGACGACATCTGAGCTATAAAACGAACTATGCAGTGGTACCCCATGGCACCCGACTTACTAGTCACTTTTCATAAGGTATAGCTACTGGTCAGATTCTAAGTCACATATAGTTGCAGTGCCTAATCCAAGGCAAGGAGCAAAGAATGAAAGTACCTGACCCCCCATCATGGTGAACCTCTCCTTGTACAGCGGTCGCCATGGGGCCGGTCTCCAAAGCCATGGCCAATACACCCTGGAAGCGGGCCTCCACGCGGTGCTCGAGCAGTCGGGCGCGTCGGAGGCGGCCTTCATTAGAGGAGGCCTCGGCACGACCCGGAGGTGCGTGAGCACCTGCCGACGCGGCGGCCATCTAGCGGCAGCTACAGAACATAGACGTTTCCCGAGCCTGCAGCAATGGAGGCGGAAGCCGCTTCTGGCTAGATCGGCGTCGTCCAGGAGCGCGCGAATTTTGGTTCAGAACGACAAGGGGATTGGGGGAGAAGGACGGGGCGCTCACCGCGTTGACGGAGGCGGAGAAGACGGCTCGACACCAGCGATTACAGACGTCTCAGATCGATTCAATTGGAAAGAAATGAACCTAGAGTAGTTCACAGAATCATACCTGACCACACAGGAGCTCGAGCCAGGGTTTCGCACAAATGCGTGCGTGCGCACAGGCGAGCACCGCGGCGGCGGGGAATCCGTGGATGAGAGAGAGAGAGGTGGAGTGGAGCGGCGGTGGTGGATTTTTCCGCCGACGAATGGCAGAGAGAGAGGCTAAAGAAGTCCAAATAACCCCTATCTATTGGTTTGGAACACTAACCACCCCATGTTTAAACTGGGTCAAATAACTTTTCTATCTTTGTAATACCTGACAACTATGTGATACAGAACTGACGTATGGCTCAATAGAATTGATAAAAGAATTATACCAACAAATCATAACTTTTTTTTCCGGATAACTCTATTAGTGGTTGTTTGGATACTGAGTATTACCGTTCAGTTTACGAATTTTGAGCCGATTATTAGGAAAACCAGTTTTTACTAACATTTTAGTTAAAAATAAGCTCACGGAAAACTATGTTTGGATTACTAAAAGTGTAAAACCGATTACTAGCGCGTTTGCAGCGGCCGCAACGCACATGTCGTTGCATGCACGACAGCAACCTGGGAGCAACTCCACGCCTGTTGCCGCATTGGCTATGGCGACGATGTGCACCATGACCAAGTATCCGCCTAGAGCAGAAAGACACGCGAAACCACATGCATATATACATGGCGGCGTGTGCATGATGCAGCCGAGAAACGAAGATGCAGCACTGCCGGGGATCCCTTCGTGGCGCCGCTCCAACTATCGTCCGCCAAGATGAGCCAGCTACTCTTGGTCGCAATCACTATCACTATCGGCGAGCAGGTTAAGAGCGAGCTGCTGCAGCGGCCGGCGGCAGGGCTGCTTGATGCTACCAACGAGTTTGTTCACGAAAGTGCGGGGCATAAAAAGTTAGTTGCGGTTGAGTATCCGGCGATCGCGTTTTTCTCAAACCCCGAAATACTGGGTTTCTGAGATCTCGGTTTTGTGTATCCACAGATTACGAGAACAAGGCAAACAAGGTTTTAGTTTGTTATAGGCGGTTAATCGAGATTGTAGCAAACGCGTTCTGGATAAGCGACATATCCAAACAAGGCTTGGGCTAGATCAATTCTAGAATGGGTGACCAACCGGAAAGTGGGTACCAGATGCGCACGAGTGAGAACAAAGTGCGCAGAAAAAACTAGTGGTTGTCTATGAGGTTAGTCTAAAGATAAGCTGCCAGAAGTGTCAGCCATCGGTCCGAAGTGACCGGGGTATTACAAACTAACACCCCTGACCAGTGTAGGCTGTTTTGATACATGGTTTTGGGCACGTGGAGACTGGTTTAGGATACAGTGGACTCCGGTTAGGCAAAGCGGTCGGTCACTGATGTCGTTGCCAGCCCCTCGTCGTCGGCTCAGTCCGAAGAATCCCGCCTGGCTCCGCCCCTAGCCATCGGGGGTCACCACTGATGTCGCTGCCCGCCCTCGTCGTCGGCTTAGTCCGAAGACTCCCACCCAGCCCCGCCCCTCGCCTCTGAATCCCAGTGCCGCCCGACGCGGTGGTCGACGACCGTCACCGTTCTCGCACACCTTGCCTGCTCCTCGTCGCTGAATCCTAGTGTCGGCCAACGCGACAGTCGACGGTTGCCGCTGCCCCCGCACGCCCATGCCCGCCCCTTGCCGTGGCCTCCCACTTCCGTCCCTACCCGCCCACCACCGATGCATTGCATCTCGCCTCCTTGTTACCGGAGCAACACTAGCACTGCTCGTGCTGCCGCGGTTGCCGTGGACATATCCATGGAGAGAGGCATGGATGGAGCCTTACGCTCGGCCCCAAACGACCAAGATCAGTTTGACGGGTCCTTCATGTCCTCGTTTTTGACTGCCTACACTCCAACGGAGACGTTCACGGTCTGTCGCATGTGTACTCATTGGTGGAGGCCAACAGGAGGAAGCACAAATTCTGTACCATAAACATGTATACACTGCAGGATGGCCGGAGCATCCTGAAATTGTAGCTACACAAAAAACAGGGCAGTGAGCCTATTTTCTTCAGATATTATCTTCCAAAATTCACCAGATCCACTCCCCAATTTGATTCGAGGTGTAACAACACTCTAATCAAGACACCATGTCGCTGATCGTTCGCCAGTAGCCGCTCTCTAGGAGGAATTGCCACGACTACGTTCGAAAATAGGGATGAAGATGCCACACGTGGAAGAATAGGTTCATGATTTTTGGACCTATCCGGCCTCACTTTGCCACCGTGGCAACTACCCAATCTCCACATGACCAAAACCACCGAACAAAACAGCCTACACAGGCCAGGGGGTTAGTTGTCCGGTATTGCAAGGATAGGGGGGTTAAATGACCCAGTTTAAACATAGGGGGGTTAGCGTCCCAAATCCAATACATAGGGGGTTATGTGGACTTCTTTCAATACATAGAGAGAGAGGTGGAGTGGAGAGTGTTGGAGATATGCCCAAGAGGCAATAATAAAGTGGTTATTATCATATCTTCACACTTATGATAAATGTTTACATACCATGCTATAATTGTATTAACCGGAAACATTAATACTTGTGTGATTTGTAAACTAAAATAAGAGTCCCTAGTAAAGCCTCTTGTTAAACTAGCTTGTTGGTTAATATATGATCATGGTTTCCTGATCATGAACATAGAGATGTTATTAACAACAGGATCATATCGTTAGGAGAATGATATGGTGGACATACTCCTATAGATAAGCGTAGCATAAAGATCAAGTCATTTCAATAGTTCAATTGCTATATGCTTTCTGATACATAGTAACCTAATTCCTTCGACCATGAGATCATGCATATCACCTTTACCGGATGGATGCTTTGATGACATCAAACACCACACCGTAACTGGGTGGCTATAAAGGTGGCATTGAGTGTTCGGAAAGTATTGGTTGAAACACATGGATCAAGAGTGGGATTTGTCCATCCATATGACGGATAGATATACTCTGGGCCCTCTCGGTGGAATGTCATCCAATTAGCTTGCAAGCATGTGACTGGCTCACAAGGGATCACATATCACGGGAACGAGAAAAGAGTACTTATTGGTAACGAGGTTGAACTAGGTATGCAGAGATACCGACGATCATAACCTCGGATAAGTAAACTATCGTGAGACAAAGGGAAATTGGTATCGTATGTAAGTGGTTCATTCGATCGCAAAGTAATCGTAGAAATATGTGGGAGCCATATGAATTTCCAGATTCCTCTATTGGTTATTGTTCGGAGAAGTGTCTCGATCATGTCCGCATAATTCACGAACCGTAGGGAGACACACTTAAGGATTCGACGTTGTTTGAGTAGTTATGGTATTATGAGAAAGAGACCGAATGTTGTTCGGAGTCTCGGATGGGATCCGGGATATCACGAGGTGATCCGGAATGGTCCGGAGAATAAGATTCATATAAGGAAAGTCCCGTTTCGGAGTTCGGGAATGATTCCGGTGTTTTCATCGGGAATGTTCTAGAAGGGTCCGGATTGTCCGACACTCCGGGGGGGGGGGAGGGTACATGAATGTGTCATTGAATGATTGCATCATGTACTAAGTGTTCTTGCTGTTCCAAAAACATGAAAGTCAAATTGCCAGTTTGAAAGTCAAACGGCTAAAACAGGAAACTGTGGAAAACAGGAAACTGTGGGAAACAGGAAACTGTGGGAAACAAGCAAGAGGAGGTTGAAACCAACTTGGAGGAGGAGTTCCTCTCCTCCTTGGCCGGCGCCCAGCCCTAGGCCGAGTTGGGGAGGGACTCCCTCCCTCCCTGGCGCGCCTAGCCCCTCCACCTATAAAAGGAGGGGCAGGGCTCCTCCTTGAGACACACAAGTTCCTATCTTCTACCTCCGGTTTAGAGCCGTTTTGGTTTAGAGCTTCTAATTGCTTTAGCCAGCGGTTTAGAGCCTTCTAATTGGTTTAGAGACTTCTAATTGGTGTGTCTAATCTCTAGACCACTAATAGCCCTCTCTCATAATCCACCATACTCGCTCCGGCTTAAGGCGAAGCCCTGCGAGATCTCCCCTCTACTTCCGGTACCACGCCGTTGTGCTGCCGGAATCGCGAGGAGAGTGCTACAACCTCCGCTGCCTACTGGAACAAGGGAGAGGAAGGTCTTCGTCGAGTACCGAACGTGTGACCGACTGCGGGAGCGCTGCCGGAACGTGGCGCCGGAAGGATCGTCTACACGATCTTGAGATCGGAAAGAGTACGACTACATCACCCACGAGAATCTGCTCTCGTTAACCGCTTTGGAATCTTCGAGGGTAAGTTATTCCATCGACTCGTTGCTACAATCTAGTAGATAGATCTTGGCTTGTTTGTTTGTATGCGATAGAAAATTTTTGTTTTCCATGCTACGAACCCCTTCAGTGGTATCAGAGCCGTGTCTATATGTAGATCTGTTGCACGAGTAGAACACAATGGTCATTGTGGGCGTTGATGCTTTTATTGTCGATTGCTTCTTGTGTACTTTGCATCTTGCGGTATGTTGGGATGAAGCGGCCCGGGCTAACCTTACATGACATCGTTCATGAGACTTGCTCCACGCTTGACATGCAACTTGTATTGCATAAGTGGCTTTGCGGGTGCCTGTTTCTCCTAGCATAGTTAAGATTCAATTTACAACGGGTGATTGACAATACTAGTATCAATGTTGTGGTTCTTGTTCGTAAGTTAGAACGACACTTATTGAAAGCCCCAAACCACGTAAAACATGCAAAGAAAATTAGAGGCGTCTAACTTTGTTTTGCAGGGGTGTGCTGTGGTGTGATATGGCCATGATTGTGATTATATATGATGTATGCAATGTTCCTTATTGTAAGTTGGCAACCGGCAGGAGCCATATGGTTGTCTTTAATTTATGTTAAGACCCGCGTGTTTATTCAAAGTAGTTGTAATAGTTGAAGCCGGTGGACGACAACCATGGAGAAGCGTCATTGACCTTGATGCAATGCCGGTGATGATGGAGATCATGTTCGTGCTAGAAGATGGAGATCGGAAGCACAAAGAAGAAAGGCCATATCATATCACATATTATTAATTTGCATGTGATGTTAATCCTTTATGCATCTTGTATTGCTTAGTAGACGACGGTAGCATTATAAGATGATCCCTCATGCACATGAATTTCAAGTCATAAAGTGTTCACCCTTAGTTAGCACCGTTGCTAAAGCTTGTTGTTTTGAAGCACCACGTGATGATCGGGTGTGTTAGATTCTACAAGTGTATACAACGTGAGCAAGCCAGATTTGCTCATGCGGAAACTAAGGTTTGATCTTGACGAGCCTAGCATGTACAGACATGGCCTCAGGAACACGGATTACCGAAAGGTAGAGCATGAGTCATATAGTAGATATGATGAACATGTTGATTGTTCGCCATTGAAGCTATATCAACTCTCGTGATGATCGGTTTTGATGTGGTGGATTTGGTTTGTGTGATCACTAAAACAATGTGAGGGATATTGTTTTGAGTGGGAGTTCACCTAGATTAATTTAATTATTAATTAGAACTCAATTTATCATAAACTAAATCAAAGTGAATTTGCATAGTTGTTGTAGTCATTGGCATCCGTTTACCACCTAGCGCTTAGTTATAATTGAGATGATAGAACTATAGAATTCTGGTTAGTTACTTTACGAACTGGTATCGTATTGTTTTGAAGTGTTAATCTAAAGTTTAAAAGTCCTATTGCAAACTTTCAGTAAGTTCCGGTTACTCCATGAAGTTTAATAATTAGTATTAAATCAAGAGTAACAATTCCAAGTGTTAGTATATAAGTATCATGTTTATCTCCATGATTCTTGATATTCTAAGGATTCTCCTAATATCAAGGTTATCTAAGGATCTGAAAGAGTTGTTTCAGAAACCATGATGTGTGGAAGATATTGTGATATCTGAAACGAAGTTTTGGTTGCAACATGATAGAGTATAATATGGCAAAGTTCATGTTCTCATATTTTGATGAGAATTTGCAAAGGGTTGTAGACACTTGTTGTCCTAATCCTCCAAAAGGTTTTGGATAGCAACATTATACTCGTAATTCATCGTTATAAGCTAAAGGTAGTTTGATCATGGACGATTCCATGATAAGGATGAATATTTGATGTAGGTAAAATAATTACTACACCAAGAGATTACTAAAGAAAGGAATTTGAAAGAACACCAAACATTTGATGATGGTGATCTACTTCAAAGTGCAAGTCCAAAGACATTGGTATTTAACTATACACGCTTTGGACTATGTGTCATATGTATGACTCCACTATTGATGTTGATAGATTCTTTCAAACAGAAAAGGAAATATTGAAAGAGAATCTCATAAATATATGGCAGAAAAGAAAAGACTAGAATTGTTCAGTTTAAGTATATAGATGATATACATGTTATGGCTATATTCTTTGCTTATTAAACAATGTGGTTCTCAAGTATTTGATACTGAATTTGTTGGTGTGAATCGTCATACGAAACAACACAATTCATGAACTACAATGGCCTAAGTAACTAGCAAAAGAATATGTGATGATGTTCATCGAGAACAAATAAAGGGTTATTGTGTTGCTCGTTAAACATCAAAGCTTGCCTTCAAGATTTGTTTTATCAGGTATTATGAGAACAAAAGAGTTGTTCAAATAAATTACCGTGATCCATAAAAGATGGATGATTCACAAATCTCGTTGGAGAAATCACATCCATAAAACTAGTGCTAAAAATGTCGAAAGACAAATTGATTAAAAGATCACTTAGGAAGTGACATCGCCGTTTAAATTATATTGGAAAGAAAACATGAAGAAAATCCATATGGATGGAATTTTGGAATCTATTTGATTTTGATCAAATGACGCTTGTGAAACTTTCCTAGAGATAATTAAAACTTCGTTCATAGGCCAAAAGGGAACGAATGACTAGCTTATTGGAAATTGTACATATTGTTGTACAAAGTCCATCATGTGTAGTCAAAAGCGATGGATTTCAACTTCATATGCTTTCTCCGAGAATTTGAGTGAATATATGAATATTTACTTAATAAGGATAAAGTATGAAACACTTGAAAAGTTCAAAGACTTTCAAGATGAAGTGCAAAATCATTGTAACAAGAATATAAACAGTTTATGATAAAGATCATAAAGGAAGATATTTGAGTTACAAAATTTAGCATAATACCTAAGATTTATGGAATCGTTCCGTGGATTTGCATTTTCCCGAAACACCATAAGAGTATGGAGCGTTCGAGATATGTAATTAAACCTTGTTTGACATGGTAAGATCAAAGGTATAATTCATAAAACTGCCATTATATTTTAAAGATTAAAAGCTTTAGAGATTACCGTTTTTCCACTGAAAAGAGCTCCATCATAATCTGTTGAAATGACACCATATAAAGTTATGGTTTGGGATAAAACCCAAGTTGTCCTTTCTTAAACATTGGTATGCTATGCATAAGAAAGATGTTTGCAACCAAAGTCGGATGAACCTGTCTTTGTTAAGTATTCCTCCATAACACCAGAGACAAAAGTGTTTGTCGCCTAGAACGTCAAATTTCTTTTGGAAGGAATTTTTCGTGAAAAGAAAAGTGGGAGGACAATAGAACTTTGATAAGGTTAAAAGAACCTTAGCTATATGTGCAGAGTTGCGCAGCGCCGAAAAGTGTTCTGGAGATAGCAACAATGCTCATGGCTCACGTGCCTCAAAGGTTGTGGTCACGGAGATCTAAGTTCCTATTGAAACAAGTAGATCGGGTAAACAATCAAATACCGAGATTTGAGGGTTGAATCATTATTTGAGAATAATGAACCGACTACATGCAAAGAAGCGATGATGGGCCCTGACTCCGTCAAATGGCTTGAAGACATAAAATCCGTGATAGTTCCATACACGAGAAATCAAGTTTTGAACTTGAAGGACCCTCGAGAAAGGTGTAAGACCTTACAGTTGTGTTTGGATCTATAAATAAACAGACATGGATGTTGCACATCTATGAAATAGTCGACATGTTGGGAAAGAGTTCACAACAATGTTCAAAAGTTGACTATGACAAGATCTGATCTTTCATAGCGATATTTAGTCTAGATGGATTAGTGTAGCAACCACTACATATAATTTTATTATATGGTAGTTGAATAAACAAAACAAGTTCTTCTAATAGAAGGGTTACCTAGGACGTGTGCATGACACAGTCCAAAGGGTTTTTGTTAAAATTCAAGGGATGCTAAAAACATATGCAAACTTCAATGGTTGAAGTAAGCATAGCGGAGTTGGAATCTTCACTGTGATGAAACTGTTAAAGGAGTTTAAAAGTTCATCAGAGACGATGGAGATGCTTGCATTTGCAAGAAATTAAGTGGGAGCGCTAAGACATGTTTCTAATACATTATGTGGAAGACATATTGTTGATTGGAAATAATGTATCTTTTATTAACACATATTAAGAATTTCATCCCGATGAAAGACTTAGGCAAAACCCAAATATTTGGCATCAATAGACGCTAATATGGTTGTGCCAGAAGTACATAGACAAGATATTGAATGAGTTCAATATAGAAACTACAAGAGAGGTTCTTGTCACACAGAAAGGATTGAATGAGTTCAATGTTGATGATATATTCAAGTGTATAGACATTTGGTAAAGTGAAACAAATAATCAAGTATAGATTGATACTTGATGTATGAAATCACAAAGAGTATTTATATCAATCATACTGTGATATGTACAAATCCAGATATGTCCTATGCTCTAAATGTTGTGAGCATATACCAGAATGATTCGTAAGATGATCATTGGACAATAGTAAGGATATTCTTATGATCTTTTGAAAGAACTAAGAGTATAATATTTGTAGAAGTGACAAATAGATGGTTAGTTCATTGTAAAAGTACTACATTGATACTAGCTTTGTCACAAAGTACAAATTAAGTTTATCTCAATCTAAACTAAGGGTGGCACAATATAATGGAAAGTGAGTTCCATAATGGATTTGGATGATTTCCAAAGCTAAGACATTGTGACAGATACTACAATAAAAGGCTAAGTATATGACTGCTATTATAGCAGCAAAAGAGGGCATTTGTGTCAAGAAGTTTGTTATCAAACTAGGTGTAGTTCACAGTGGGATAATACTATGAAGATATATTGTGCGACAATATTATCAACATGTTTTAACCCCAAAGAGCTAAAGGTCACACCGAAAGACCAAATTTGTACAAAGCCATCTCATTAGAGAATGAGTGATGCGTAGAGACGCAAAGACATGCAATTACACACGGACCTGGAAGTGTCAGATCCGGAGATCAGTTGACCACTAGCAATCGTGTACATACAACACCGGAAAGCCATAGGTGTTATATACATAAAGGTTCGAAACTAGATTATTGACTCTAGTGCAAGTGGGAGACTGTTGGAGATATGCCCAAGAGGCAATAATAAAGTGGTTATTATCATATCTTCACACTTATGATAAATTTTTACATACCATGCTATAATTGTATTAACCGGAAACATTAATACTTGTGTGATTTGTAAACTAAAATAAGAGTCCCTAGTAAAGCCTCTTGTTAAACTAGCTTGTTGGTTAATATATGATCATGGTTTCCTGATCATGAACATAGAGATGTTATTAACAACAGGATCATATCGTTAGGAGAATGATATGGTGGACATACTCCTATAGATAAGCGTAGCATAAAGATCAAGTCATTTCAATAGTTCAATTGCTATATGCTTTCTGATACATAGTAACCTAATTCCTTCGACCATGAGATCATGCATATCACCTTTACCGGATGGATGCTTTGATGACATCAAACACCACACCGTAACTGGGTGGCTATAAAGGTGGCATTGAGTGTTCGGAAAGTATTGGTTTAAACACATGGATCAAGAGTGGGATTTGTCCATCCATATGACGGATAGATATACTCTGGGCCCTCTCGGTGGAATGTCATCCAATTAGCTTGCAAGCATGTGACTGGCTCACAAGGGATCACATATCACGGGAACGAGAAAAGAGTACTTATCGGTAACGAGGTTGAACTAGGTATGCAGAGATACCGACGATCATAACCTCGGATAAGTAAACTATCGTGAGACAAAGGGAAATTGGTATCGTATGTAAGTGGTTCATTCGATCGCAAAGTAATCGTAGAAATATGTGGGAGCCATATGAATTTCCAGATTCCTCTATTGGTTATTGTTCGGAGAAGTGTCTCGATCATGTCCGCATAATTCACGAACCGTAGGGAGACACACTTAAGGATTCGACGTTGTTTGAGTAGTTATGGTATTATGAGAAAGAGACCGAATGTTGTTCGGAGTCTCGGATGGGATCCGGGATATCACGAGGTGATCCGGAATGGTCCGGAGAATAAGATTCATATAAGGAAAGTCCCGTTTCGGAGTTCGGGAATGATTCCGGTGTTTTCATCGGGAATGTTCTAGAAGGGTCCGGATTGTCCGGCACTCCGGGGGGGGGGGGGGAGGGTACATGAATGTGTCATTGAATGATTGCATCATGTACTAAGTGTTCTTGCTGTTCCAAAAACATGAAAGTCAAATTGCCAGTTTTAAAGTCAAACGGCTAAAACAGGAAACTGTGGAAAACAGGAAACTGTGGGAAACAGGAAACTGTGGGAAACAAGCAAGAGGAGGTTGAAACCAACTTGGAGGAGGAGTTCCTCTCCTCCTTGGCCGGTGCCCAGCCCTAGGCCGAGTTGGGGAGGGACTCCCTCCCTCCCTGGCGCGCCTAGCCCCTCCACCTATAAAAGGAGGGGCAGGGCTCCTCCTTGAGACACACAAGTTCCTATCTTCTACCTCCGGTTTAGAGCCGTTTTGGTTTAGAGCTTCTAATTGCTTTAGCCAGCGGTTTAGAGCCTTCTAATTGGTTTAGAGCCTTCTAATTGGTGTGTCTAATCTCTAGACCACTAATAGCCCTCTCTCATAATCCACCATACTCGCTCCGGATTAAGGCGAAGCCCTGCGAGATCTCCCCTCTACTTCCGGTACCACGCCGTTGTGCTGCCGGAATCGCGAGGAGAGTGCTACAACCTCCGCTGCCTGCTGGAACAAGGGAGAGGAAGGTCTTCGTCGAGTACCGAACGTGTGACCGACTGCGGGAGCGCTGCCGGAACGTGGCGCCGGAAGGATCGTCTACACGATCTTGAGATCGGAAAGAGTACGACTACATCACCCACGAGAATCTGCTCTCGTTAACCGCTTTGGAATCTTCGAGGGTAAGTTATTCCATCGACTCGTTGCTACAATCTAGTAGATAGATCTTGGCTTGTTTGTTTGTATGCGATAGAATTTTTTTGTTTTCCATGCTACGAACCCCTTCAGAGAGAGCGGTTGGCGGGGGGAGCAATGGATGGGGGAGATGCGGGGAGAGAGAAAGGAGGGTGGCGGGAGATGCGACGGAATGGCCCGGTGCGGCAGAGGATGTAAGTGGCAGCGGCGTCCACTGACCCCTCATCTCATTGGTTTAGAGAAACTCTGACAGAGCCCTTCAAATACGGAACCTGAAAAATAACCGCCATTTTATGGTTTTACCCGCAAAAACTGGACCAAAAACCATATATTCCCATGTTTAGGGGAGCCGAGCAAAATGTCTCTCAGAACCACATATTCCCATGTTTCGACCACGATCTGGAGGCGACCCGTATCGCTGCGAATCGTTGGTGGGAGGGACATTTCGGCTTGTTCCCCTCCCTTTCGCGTCCACGTGTCGTCGCCACCATCGAGCGTCACCGTTGACTCAAGCCCCGACAGACAAACTCCGCCCGCCGAGACGGCCTCCGCTACTCACGTTTTCAACCCAAGCTGTGACAGAAATTGATCCGGGACGGAGATCCACCTCGAGGTGGAAATAGACTAGTTCATTGATTTAAGAACGATATCATTCTACAACAAGCTACGGTACATAAATCTAGTTAACTATTTCACTTCCACCGCCGTTGCCCTCGCCGTCCTCCTCCCCCGTGCTGCCGGCATTGTCCTTCTCATCGGACGGAATCTCCATGATTTCGGCGTTATTCGCCGCACAAAGGAGATCTTCGCGGCGAGTGGCGGCGATGACGGTGTACTTGGTCTATATGTCGTCTCTCTGAACTAGTTGCACGTGGTGAGGCGAAGGCGGCGCCAACTATACGGCGGCGGCCCGTATAGTTGGTCGTCAACCCTTGTGCCTCCTTTGATCGCTTCTTTCTTTTGGTATTATTAATATTTTCCAAGTAAGCGATTTACGTAGTTTTTTGCTTCTTTTCTCTCCAGTACAACTGTTCCAAGAATTGTGTCCATTGGATCCATCATCTGATATGATCCAGGTGAAAATAAACATAAAAAGTGTGTGCAAACGTCGTAAAATACCAAAATCCTACATCTACAATGCAAAATAATAATCCAAAACATGATGCAAATATGCACTCATCACGCGCCGCGCTGGTCGGTCCCCGCTCCTTCCCGGCCGTCCTTCTTCTCGTGATCCTCCCGCCCACCGTCGCCGCCGCCCGGAGCGTCTCCAGGCAAAGATCTGGTGGCGTGGTGGCGACGGTGACCCTGGCTGTGATCTGGCGGGGTTTGGCGGCGGCGGCCGCGCCTGCGCTGGTTCAGCGGCGGCCGCGTGGCTGGTGGTAGCCGGAGATCCTTGGTCTAGATGGCTACAAGCGGCGACGGGGATCCAAGCCTACAGGTCGCGATCTACTCCGTTCGTCGCCCAACGTCGGCGCCCAGGATTCTCGGGCCATGTTCGTGACGCTAGGGCGCTTGGGGCTTCTGCCCCTCGCATGGTGGTGGTGACTTCCTTCTCCATCGGAGGGGTCGGGCCGAGTGGTCTTGCCGTTCAACGGTGGATCCTGCTAGTTTTCGGTGGGTGGCCTGGGGGCTACTGGCTCGGTTTCAATAAAGGTGGCAGTCATGGATCCCCCTCAAGCCAAGATGAAGATCTGCCTGATGTTATCTCCATTGATCTAGTTTCTATGTCGTGTTCCGGAAGGCTCCACCGGCGAACTCCATAGTGCGCTTATGCCGTGAGATTGCTGGATCGGATGGAATTCGGTCGTGTGCATCCATGTCTTACTCTGACCGTTTGATTTCAGAGGGTGCTCTTCGAAGCTCTATTGGTTGTTATTATCATGGGGCATGTTTCCCGTTCCATGGTGCTGACGGAGAAAGTCATGGAGACCGAGATCTGAGGACTAACAATGGTGGTTCGAGTCTGGGCGGTGATGAGGAATTGGCTTGATGACTCGTGACTTGGAGTAGTGGCATGCAAGTGGGGGCGACTGCACAGGAGAGGTTCATGGTCCTATCTTTCAAGGTGAAAACCCAGGGTCTAGCCTTAATTGGTTGTGTCCGGCAATGGCCTTGTTGAAGGTATTGTTTTGAGAGCGTGGACTTTCTTCAGGGTGAAAACCTAGATCTTTTGATCGGGCAATGATGGTGTTTGTGCATCATTCCCTTCTTGGAGGCGTCGTTTTTTAGAGAAGCTGGACTTCTGGTGCTGCCTTGGTGGTAGTAGTACTGCTATTTTAATGAATGAGTCACTTTAGCAGGTCTGGCGAAAACGCCGCAGGCGCGAAGCATGGTGGGCCTGCACCGGGGGAGCATAGGGAGGAAAGGGAGCCCGAATGGTGGAAGAGCCAGGGGAAGCCGGGTCATTTGACGGAAATGGAAGGCGGCTCATTCATTCTTGAAAAAAGAGGGGGGAGAGTGAGCCTCTTCTTGTACAGGTTGTGTATTAATTTACTATAACTATCAAATACTTTATATATCCGCGTTGCTGTGTTTATCCGAGTGTTCCACAAATGACAAAAATCCCTATTTTTCCTACCTCTATCTCGATGAGAGGAAACAAAGCTCTGTTTACCTGTTGGGTAATCATTCGATTAAGTCTTAAATGAGCCCCCCAGAAGTTTCAGGCAAATGCATTTTTCTTTTTTATAATTCTTCTTTCTTTTTTTGGTTGTGTGCATTCGTGGCCGCTAGGACAATACGTTGTTGCAGAGGTTGGGTGTAATTGATATCTATGATATTAATATATGCTCCTTTCCAAAAAAAATGTCCTTTTCTTTTGGCTGTGTTGGTCCACTCGCTGGTGTCGCGGACTTGCTGTATTTTTTGGTTTAGTCCGATCGGGACTGTAGTCTCTCAGAATTTGATGCAACAATTCTTTTTTGGCTCCCAGATTGATAGCCTTGAGTGATGCAATCTGCCTGATCCATGTTGAGCCAGAGTCAGATCTTTGGGCGCCTTACCTATGAACTTGATGAAGAAACTGCAGATACCGGATCAGAGCGGATGAGTCTAATGACGATTGTGTTGACAAAGATGAGGAATCCTGCTTAGATCATCACTTCCAAGCACCGTTGGCCCCACGATAGGCGCCAACTATCATGGTATTGGCACGACAGATGCTATAGGGGGTAGCTTACGTAGAGGAGGCAAGACGACGTAGGAGAATCCAGGAGCGAGATTGGCACACGATGTACCCAGGTTCACGTCCCCTCAGTGGAGGATCGCTACATCCTGCTAGCAATCTAGTATATGATCATAGATTGGTTTACATGGGAGCTGCCGTAGGCGGAGGGAGAGACTAGGTATAATATGATGTACCCCGTGGGGGTGCCCCTGGTGGCTTTATATATGCATCCAGCTAGGGTTTACAAGTGTTTTGATGGGCTACGTATTGCAATCACTATGTCAGGCCTCCAGTCGGCGAGTCGTCTGGGTCCAGTATGCGCCAGTCGTCGTGTTTAGCGAGTCGATCCACCATGGATAGGCTTCAGTCGGCTCAATCTAGTTGGTGAATCCACTTCGTGGGTATACCCTGATTGGTATTCCCCCATCACTTGCGGAGGCCACGCCTCATTAGGCGGCTCTCGGAGGCGGTGCCAGGAAGACTCTCCTCGCGAAGAGTGCTTCTCGCAAATGGCCTTACCCGCTATACCAGTCTCTAGGCCTAGTAGTTTGAGCGATGCTAGCCTCGTGAGGCTTGCGCGTGCCCTTGTATCGCAGGTATCCTCCTTTGGGGAGTTCCGTAATGCAGGCGCCTCATCGTGGATGAGGTACTTGTTGTCAGTACCCTTTTTAGGCCGCGAGTGTGGCGATCGCGCCACTAGAGGGCTTTGCCTCTTGCGTCCCTTGTAGAGCCTCTCGAGGAGACGACTGAGAAGGAAACGCGCGTGTAGCGGTGGGCCTAAGATATGCTTGCATAGAGAGTTTTTGAGTGTCCGGAATCATGGGTGAGGTGATTTACTTCCGAGACCGGACCGTAAGTTCAGGGATTGACGCTTTAGATACAGTAAATGCATGGCCGCTAGAGGGTGAGTGCCTCACGAGCCGCCCCATAAGCCTCTCACTGAGAAGATCGTAGGGCAAACACTGGTTCCGCTAGTCCCTCGAGGAGGAGGCCGCCAGTTTAGCATGCAAGTTTTTATTTTCAAAGGCTAGGAATCGTGGGTGAGGTAACTTACAACCGAAACTGGTCCATAAGTTCAGAGCTCGACACTTTAGGTCTTGGAGAGGGTGTACCTCGCTAGTCACCCTGTGGGCCTCTTGGGGAGAGGGTCATGGGGCAAATGTCCATTCCGCTGTCCCCTTGAAGAGGGGGCTGCAGATTTTAACATGAGGATTTTTAAATTTCAGGAGCCATGGGTGAGGTGACTTACCGCCGGAACCGGTCAGTAAGTTTAGAGCTTGAAACTTTAGGTCTTGAGAGCTTGGGCTGCGGAGGTGCAGTGCCTAACGAGCCGGTCGCGTTGGTGTATATATTTTTTGGTCAGGAACCATGGGTGAGGTGGCACACTGCCGAAATCGGTCAGCGAATTTAGAGCTCGACACTTTAGGTCCTGAGAGCTTAGACCGCGGAGGGGCACTGCCTCACGAGCCAGTCGCGTTGGGCAAAAAACATGCACTAGTGAAATCTTGCATGCACGACATGTGAGAACTCCAGGTGCCAGGAACCATGGGTGAGGTAACTTGTCGTTGGACCCGGTCCGTAAGTTCAGAGCTCAACACTTTAGGTCCTGTAGTTTGGCTGTTAGATGACTTTGCCTCGTGAGCCACCCCATATACCTTACCAGGAGAGGGATGTAGGGCAAAGACACATACCCCTAGAGGACCTTACATGCACCGCGTGAGGGTCTCAAGCAATAGAAACCATGGGTGAGGTGACTTATGGCTAGAACTAGTCCGTAAGTTTAAAGCTTGACACTTTAGGCTTTGATGATGATAGGGAGTGACCCAATGATGAGCACCATGCCTAGCCCCTCGCTCGTGCGGTGTATGTGGAGGAACCCAGGTGGCACGGTTTTTGGAGAAATGTTTTTCCGGGGGAAAACAAAATAGCAAGACGTGCGTGAGGCATAAGATCCAAAACCCCCCAGCAATTCAAGCTTATTGCAGTGCCGCTATGGCTCTCATGGGGTTTCACAGAGATAAGGATGCAAGGGATGAGAGTTTTTCGAGGGTCACCTTCAAAAGTCATGGACTCAGGCGCGCCATTCAGAGAGGTTTGTCCACCTTCCAGTAGCCATGTACTCCTGCTGAGTTGGTAGCTTGGCTACCCTCGGGGAGGCAGTCGATGTTGTACACGCACTGAGTGAAGTCCACCGGGAAGTCAGGAGCCCTCGGGTCGATGCAGTTCTCGGTAACTTCCCCATCGCTCGCGAGGGTAGGCGGTGGTGGCCAAGAGTCCCTCTTGAGGGCACGGGTGCCGATCGCGCTCTGCTCCTCGCGAGGTGGGAACAATGCGACTATCGCCCTTTTGGCCATGGCGTTCCCCTAGGCCGCCATTTGCCTCCTTCTGGTGGAGCCTCCAACATAGTCCAACGCATCCATGTCCTCAGGGTAGGAAGTGGACGCTGTCTTGTAGGCATGCTCGAGGGAGCGCAAGGCTTCCACATCATCGCAGTTGATGACTCCATCGTTGCCTCTAGGCATCTTGAGGATGTAGTAGGTGTTGATGCAGGACGACCCAGCCCCCTCCCCACCCTACCTCCTCCCGATGCTATCGGCGCGCGCCGCCGGGCTAAGCACGTGCGGTGCCGACAACGGTGGGTCCTCTTTTATCGGCGGTGATGGAGGAGATGCGGCGCTCCTCTCCTTTAGCGGTGCTCCTCATGGTCCAGCGGGGTTGGAGGGTCGGAGAAGCGGCGGGCTGGGCGCTCTCGTAGCGGCGTGGAGGCTAGGTGCCTCCTCAAGATGGGCTGCGGAGGGGAGTGGTGCTCCTGGCGGTGGCCTTATAGAGCCAGATTAGGCCAGGATCTAGGCCCTGCGGGTATCGGCCGGGGACCTGGTCACCGGGCGGGTGGCTGGCTTGACACCGACGTGGTAAAGCCCGCGGGTGCCATCAGACTTCTTGAAGGGCGTCGGGTGTACCTATTTTCCACCTCCCGGAGAGTACCGGGGGAAACCCTAGGACCTATCCGGGCAGCAGTGTCGTCATCGTTGCTTTCCTTCCTAGAGGTGATGTTTGGTGCACGACGCTTCGAAGTGCTAGGCATGTGGTGGAACTTAGCTGGAGGGCGCACAGGTTGCGGACCCTCCTCATTTTTGTCAAGCCGCTATTTTCGTCTTTATTTTATTTTCTTGTTCTTCTTTGGTTTCTATGTTTTTCTCTTTTGGGTGTTGTGCTGTCTAGCCTAGCAGCGGTTCCAAATGGTTTCTATATTTATATAGCTGGGCATATGCCTGTTTCGAGAGAGTGGCTACCATGAACTTGGCCAACACGGGGTAGCCGTGGATGATGTTGTACGGGATCCTGATGTGAGCAACATCGAAGTAGATGAGCTCGGTGTGGTAGTTGTCACGTGTCCTGAACATGACAGAGAGGCACACCTGCCTAATGGTTATGGTGGTCCCATTGGTCACTCTGGAGAACGACATGGTCGACATCAACCTGTCATAGGGCACCTGTAGCTGGGCAAACGTCTTGGTGGAGATCATGTTCAGGCCTGCACCTCCATCTATGAGGGTCTTCGCGACCATGATGTTGTTGATGGCGGGGGTGCGGATCATGGGGAGAGTGCCCACGGGCCTGGTGGAGATGGGGTGGTCGCGGGCGTCGAAGGTGATGGCACACTGGGACCACTTGAGCTTTGGGGATGGGATACCTGGCCTGGCGGTGACGATCTCGCGAGTGAACATCTTGAAGTTTCGGTTGGACGCCGATGCCTGGAAACCATCGAGGATGCATACTATGGCACCCTGCGACACCTAGTAGCCCCCGGGTTCCTCGTCCTGTCCTTTCTCCTGTGGATGCGGGTGCTGTTGCATGGCATTGGCCTGGTGGCCCACCTGAGGGGTGTCGCGACCACCCGAGTTGTTGTTCTAGCGCTCACCCCCGTGGTTGCCACCCCTCGCTCCACTACTTTCACCGCCCTGTCTTCCCCTCCTCTGGTTGTTGCGCATGTCACGGAGTTTCTTGAGCTTGTAGAAGTCATCGGTAGGGTGCCCATGCTTCTTGTGGAAGTGGAAGCACAAAGCTGTCATCTTGTTCCCCTTCATCGTGCTCCTCGCGAGGACTCTTCCGGTCTGGCTCTGCGTCCAGGACAACGACGGTCTTGCGCTTAGGGTCCTTATCCTTGTTCTTGGATGAGTTCGAAGCTTTGGTCGTGGTCTCCGCCTCAAGAAGGCCAAACATCCGCCTGCCTCTGCCTTGGAACATTTTTCTTCCATGATGAAGAGTTCTGCAGCCGTGGTGAGGATCACACCTCGAATTCCAATATTATCCCTCATCTTGATCTCCTTGACGCCCGCAGAGAAGGTGTTGATGACGTTGGAGTCCAAGATCTTGGGGATCTTGTTACGGACTCGGCCGAACCTCTGCAGGAACTTGAATAGGGTCTCTCTAGGTTGCTGACATACCTGGCGAAGGTCGTAGTAAGTGTGCAGGCACTCGTAGGTCCCCTTGAATTTGGTGATGAAGAGGGATATGAGGTCATCCGATGAGTCAGCCAGGTGTTGTCCATGTCCTTTAGTCACATGGAAAACCAATTTGCCATGACGCGGTCTAAGGCGCTGCTCCCTCCTCCGCCCTCATGTAAAGTAGCCTCCTCTGGCACCATTTGTCTTCATCCAGTGCTCTCTGCTTTTCTTCCTGAAGGGTTCGCAGCATAGAAAACAAAAAAATTCCTACGATGAGAACAACTATGTACCAAGATCTATCTACTAGATACAAGCAACGGGTGGATATACATACATAGAATACATACCCTCGAAGACCGAATAGCGTTAATGAGGTTGTACTCATGGATGATGTAGTCGAACGGTTTCCGTTCTCAAGATCGAGAAGAAGTCCATCCAGTCCAGCAGGTCCAGCACCATCCAGTCCAGCACCGCAAAGCAGTGGTGCATCCGTGATCACACACACGTCCGGGTACCCCAACAACCTTTGTGCCCTCGCTCCAGCGAAGCAGCAGAAGCAACAAATCGTTCCAGAAAAATCCACCGGGAACATGTATCTCGCTGATCCGAGACCATGGGGAAATTCTAAAGGGGGGATAGAGATCCTTCGCGAGGAGGTGTGATGTGAGAGGAGGAGAGGGGGGGAATTTTATAGGGAGAGGGGGCACCCCAAGGGGCATGGCGCCCAGCCATGGTGTCTGCCCCCACCTCTTCCACATTCATGTGGGTGGAGCTCCCACTGAAAATGAAAAGCCTCCACTCCCATAAAAATGCCTCCACTCAAAAATCCACTCACATGCATTAAATTTCCACCAAATTTAATGCAAGCTCTCATTTAAATAAAACTATTTTATTTATTTATTTAGAATTTTGTTAATTACTCTAATTAACAAACATTCACATAAAACCCCTTATAACATTTCAATTTCACATGCAGAACCAGTTTCAGCAATTTCAACCGAAACAGTTCCGGTGCCTAGTGAAATAAATTCATGTGCTTTCCTTTTTCTTTCTCTGGCATATTATTTGCTCCAAATGGTGTCGGTATCCCTGAAGTGTGTCACCCTACGGTTCGCGAATAATGTATACATGATCGAGACCCCTCTCCGATCAATGATCAGCAGCGGGATCTGGAGATCCATACTGACTCCCACATATTCAACGATGACTTCTGTGATCGTGTGAACCTTATACACATGTAAATCAATCCCTCCGTCTCGAGATATATTATATGTCCGAGATTCGATCATCGGTATATCCATACCTAGCTTGATCTTGTTACCAACATGTACTCTTTTCTTGTTCCCGTGATATAACATTCTAGTGATCAAATCACTTGCTTGCAAGCTAACTAATGTGATATCACCGAGAGGGCCCAGAGTATATCTCTCCGTCATCGGGATGGACAAATTCCACTCTTGATCCATGAGCCTCAACATAACACATTCGTAGCACTGAACCCATCTTTATAGTCACCCTGTTATGGTGTGATGTTTGATGTTATCAAGATACTCTTCCGGTGTTAGTGATTGACATGATCTCATGGTCTAAGGACTAAGATTACTTTGTATGATTTTATAGCAATATAAACACAATGACTTTGATAATAATGTTATACTTCGGATGAATGTTCATCACATCATTCCAATAATGTTGTGACCTCGTTATTAACAACATCCAATGTCCATGATCAGGAAACCTTTAATCATCTTGTTAATCAATGAGCTAGTTTATAGGAGAGGCATGACTAGGAACTTCCTTTTTGTTTATTAAACACACATGTATTAATGTTTCTGTATTAATACAATTATACCATGTAAAATAAACATTTATCATAAATAAGTAATACGATAATAACCACTTTATTATTGCCTCTCGGGCATATTTCCTTCAGTCTCCCACTTGCACTAGAGACAATAATCTAGTTTGAAAACTTTGCGTATCGAACACATATGGCTTTCCGGTGTTCCATATACGCGATCGCAAGTGGTTAACATAATCTACGGATCTGACGCTTTCAGGACCGTGTGTATTTGCATGTCTTTGCGTCTGCACTCATCACTCATTATCCAATGAGATGGCATTATATAAATTTGGTCTTTTGGTGAGACCTTTAGTTCCTTGGGGTTAAATCATGTCGATACTATTGTCTTACAATTATTTTTAGTGTTAGCCCGTTGCGAACCACATATTAGTTTGATAACAAACTACTTGACACAAATGCCCTCCTTTGCTACTACTGTAGCAGTCAGATACTTAGCCTTTTGTTGTAATATCCGTCACAATGTCTTAATTGGAATTCATCCAAATCCATCATGGAAACTTTCTTTCCATTTCACTGTGCCACCCATAGTTTAACTTGAGATAAACTTAATTTGTATCTTGTGACAAAACTATTATCAATGTAACGCTTTACAATGAAATATTTGTAATTGTTTGTCACCTCTACACAAATATATTCTTAGTTCTTCCAAAAGATCATAAGAATTTCCTTACTATCCTCCAATGATCATCTTGTGATTCATTCTGGTATATGCTCATAACACTTAGAGCATAGAACATATCTAGATGTGTACATATCATGGTATGATTGATCAAAACATTCTTGTGATTTCACTCATTAAGTGTCAAAGCACTTGAATCTTGTTTCACTTATCAAGTGTCGATACACTTGAATCTTGATTCAATTCTTTTCTATGCGACAAGAACCGTTTCTTGTCGTTTCAATATTGAACTTCTTCAATATCTCATATATGTACGTTTGGCACGACCATATTAGTGTCACTGTCTATCCATGTAGACATTTATGCTAAATATTCGGGTTTTGCCTAAGTCTTTCATCGAAATGAAATTCTTAACCTTTGTCAATAAAAGATACATCATTTCCAATCAACAAGATGTCCTCCACATAATGTATTAGAAATATGTCTCAACACTCCTACTTAATTTCTTGCAAATGCAAGCATCTTCATCATCTCCTTATGAAAAACTCCTTTAACAGTTTCATCACGACAAAGATTCCAACTTCGCGATGCTTACTTCAACCATTGAAGTTTGCATGTCCTTTTTAGCATCCTTTGAATTAACAAAACCCTTTGGATCATGTCATGCACACGTCCTAGGTAACCATTTTATTAGAAGAACTTTGTTTTGTCCATTCATCTACCATATACCAATTTATATGTAGTGGTTGCTACTTTAATCCGTCCAGACTAAATATCACTATGAAAGATCAAATCTTGTCATAGTCAACTCCTTGAACATTGTCGTAAAATACTTTACATCATGTCGACTATTTCATAGATGTGAAACATCTATGTCTGTTTCTTTATAGGTCCAAATACGACCGATAGATTTTTACACCTTTTCGGAGGGTCTTCCAAGTTCAAAAAACTTGATTTCTCGTGTATGGAACTATCACAGATTTTATGTCTTCAAGCCATTTGACGGAGTCAGGGCCCATCATCGCTTCTTTGCATCTAGTCGTTTCATCATTGTCAAACAACAATGATTTACTCTCAAATCTTAACATTTGATTGTTTATCCGACCTACTTGGTTCAATAGGAACTTAGACCTTCGTGACCGCAATCTTTGAGGCACGTGAGCCATGCGCATTTTGGCTTCCTTCGGAACATTTTCCGGCGCTGCGCAACTCAGCACATATAGCTAAGGTTCGTTAACCTTATTAAAGTTCTATTGTCCTCCCACTTAACTTTTGCAAAAAATTCCTTTTTCAAGAAACTTCACGTTTCAAGCGACAAACCCTTTTGTCCTCGGTGTTATGGAGGAATACCCAATGGTTATTCGAAATAACCCACAAAGACATGCTCATCCGAATTTTGTTGTAAACATCTTACTTATGCTTAGCATATCAAAATTTAAGAAAGGACAACTTGAGTTCTATCCCAAACCATAACTTACATGGTGTCATTTGAACGGATCAAGATGGAGCTCTTTTCAGTATAAAAGTGGTAGTCTCTAAAGCTTTAATCTTTTAAAACATAATGGTAGTTTTATAAATAACACCTTTGATCCAACCATGTCAAACAAGGTTTCATTACAAATCTCAAACACTCCATATTCCTATGGTGTTTCAGGATATGCAAATCTAGGTGTTTTGCTAAACTTGCAACTCAAATAAATCCCTTTATGATAAAATCATAAATTATTTATTTTCTTGTTACACTTGCAACTCAAACAAATCCCTTCATGATAAAATCATAAATCATTTATTTTCTTGTTACAGTGATTTTCCACTTCATCTTGAAAGTCTTTGAACATTTTCAAATATTTCATACTTCTTTCTCATTAAGTGAATATTCACTCAAATTCTGGAGAAAGCATATGAAGTTGAAGTCCATCGCTTACAACTACACGTTACGGACTACATACATCGATATGTATAAATTCCAATAATTTAGTCGGTCGTTCTTCTTTGGCCTTTGAACGAAGTTTTAATTATCCCGGGGAAATTCTCACAAGCGTCACTTGATCAAATCAAGGACTCCAAAAATCCATGAATATGGAGATTCTTCATGTTTTCTTTCGAATATAATTTAAACGATGATGTCACTTCGTAAGTGATCTTTCGATCATTTGGCTTGCGACATTTTAGCATTAGGATTTTATGGATGTGATTTCTCCAACTAGATTTGTAAATCATCCATCTTATATGGAATACGGTAATTATTTGAAAAATCTTTGTTCTCATAATACCTGATTTAAATAACTATTATTAAAACAAATCTTGAAGGAAAGCTTTGATGTCAACGAGAAATACAAACAACGGTTTGTTTGTTTTCGATGAACATCATCACATATTCTCTTGCTAGTTACTTAGGCCATTATGGTTCATGAATTTTGTCATTCTGTATGAAATTTCATATCAACCAATTCGGTATCCAATACCCAAGAACCACATTGTTTAACTAGCAAAGAATACAATCATAACATGTATATCATCTATATACCTAAACTGGATATTTTCAGTCTTTTCTTTTTTGCCAAATATATTTTATAGATTCTCTTTTAGCATTTACTTTTTCCTTTTAAAAGAATCTATCAACATCAACAGTGGCGCCATATACATGACACATAGTCCAAAGCATGTATATTAAAATACTAATACCTTTGGACTTGCACTTTGAAGTAGATCACCATCATCAAATGATCGACATTCTTTCAAAATCCATTCTTTAGTAATCTTTTAGTGTAGTAAACACTTTTCATACATCTTCTATTCATCCTTATCATGCTGACTTTTATGATCAAGCTAATGTAGCTTATAAAGGCGAATCGTGAGTATAACATTACTTTCCAAAATCCTTTTGGATGATTAGGATATCTTGCATATCCAACCTTTGCAAATTCTCATCCAATATGAGAACATATATTATACTCTATCATATTGCAACCAAAACATTGTTTCAGATATCGTTATATCTGCCACACATGATGGTTTCTGAAACAATTCTTTCAGCTCCTAGATAATCTCGATATTTAAATCAAGAATCATGGAGGCAAACATGATACTTAAGATACTAACACTGGAATTGTTACTCTCGATTTAATACCAATTATTAAATTTCACAGAGTAAACAGAGTTTGCTGAAAATTTGCAATCGGACTTTAAACTTTAGATTGACACTCAACACAATACGATACCAGTTCGTAAAGTAAATATCCAGAATTCTATAGTTCTATTATCTCAATTACAACTAAGCATAAGGTGGTGAACGAATGCCAATGACTACAACAAATTATGAAAATTCACTTTGATTTAATTTATGATAAATTAAGTTCTACTAATCCTAGTTAGAAATGAACTCCCACTCAAAAACGACATCCCTCGTGTCTTTTTAGTGATTACATGAACCAAATCCACTACACCAAGTCCGATCATCACGTGAGTCGGTGTAGCTTCAAAGGCGAGCATCTATATGGTCATCATATCAAACATATGACTCATGCTTAACCTTTCGGTCCGTGTTCCGAGGACATGTGTGCACATGCTAGGCTCGCCAAGTAAGAACCTTAGTATTCGCGTGTGTAAAACTGTCTTACACCCGAGATATGCTTGTGGATTCAAGTACACCCGATCATCACGTGATGTCTTGAAGCGATGAAACATTGTCGGTGCATACTTAAGGAAGAACACATTTTTATCTTGATATCTAAATGAGGGATCATCTTATTATGCTAATAAAACGCCAAACTAGCAATATAAGATGCAACAAAACATCTTATGTTAATAAGTGAAATGATATGGTTCTTGCACTTGATCTCCATCATGTGCATCGTGGTATGATACTCATCATTCCTTTATGTGTAAGGCCAAGGTCTATGGAACTTACACATTATGTGTGTTGTAAGAGTATCGACTTATACTTTTACTTACAACATCACCATATCACGACACTAGCCCAGCAACAATCTAAACCAGACGCCTCTAATTTATTCATTGCAAGTTTTACGTGGCTTAGGGCTTTCGAAGACAAAACCGTCCTTACCTACGAACATGAACCACAACGAGGATAACCAAATTGTTGACAACTCATTGCAAATTAGATATTGACTATAGTAGGAGAGACATACACCCGCTAGCCACTTATGCAAAACTAGTTGCATGTCAAGCGTGGAACAGGTATCATGTGCGAGGACATGTAAAGTTTGTTCGGGCCGCTTCATCCCACTATGCCACCAATATCCAAAGTACAACTAAGAAGTAATAAAATGATCATCATCGCCCACATATACATATGTGTACTATCCGTGCAAAGCATCTACGCATAGATCCGGCTCTGATACCGCTGAAGGGTTCGCGGCATAGAAAACAAAAAAATTCCTACGATGGGAACAACTATGTACCAAAATCTATTTACTAGATACAAGCTGAAGGGAATATGCCCGAGAGGCAATAATAAAGTGGTTATTATCGTATTCCTTATTTATGATAAATGTTTATTTTGCATGCTATAATTGTATTAATACGGAAACGTTAATACATGTGTGTTTAATAAACAAAAGGAAGTTCCTAGTTATGCCTCTCTTATAAACTAGCTCATTGATTAACAAGATGATCAAAGGTTTCCTGATCATGGACATTGGATGTTGTTAATAACGAGGTCACAACATTAGTGTAATGATGTGATGAACATTCATCCGAAGTATAGCATTACGATCAAGGTCACTGTGTTTATATTGCTATAACATCATACGAAGTAATCTTAGTCCTTAGACCATGAGATCCTGTCAATCACTAACACCGGAAGTGTATCTTGATAACATCAAACGTCACACCGTAATAGGGTGACTATAAAGATGGGTTCAATGCTACAAAGGTGGTATGTTTAGGCTCATGGATCAAGAGTGGAATTTGTCCATCCCGATGACGGTTAGATATACTCTGGGCCCTCTAGGTGATATCACATTGATTATCTTGCAAGCAAGTGATTTGATCACTAGAATGTTGTATCACGGGAACAAGAAAAGAGTACGTCGGTAACAAGATCAAACTAGGTAACGAGATACCAATGATCGAATCTCGGACATGTAATATATCGCGAGACAAAGGGATTGAGTTACATGCGTATAAGGTTCACACGATCACAGAAGTCATCGTTGAATATGTGGGAGTAAGTACGGATCTCTATGAAGGGAATATGCCCTGAGAGGCAATAATAAAGTGTTTATTATGTGTATTCCAAGTATATGATAGATGTTTATTTTGCATGCTATAATTGTATTAATACGGAAACGTTAATACATGTGTGTTTAATAAACAAACAGAAAGTTCCTAGTTATGCCTCTCTCATAAACTAGCTCGTTGATTAACAAGATGATCAAGGTTTCCTGATCATGGACATTGGATGTTGTTAATAACGGTATCACAACATTAGTGTAATGGTGTGATGAACATTCATCCGAAGTATAGCATTACGATCAAATTCATTGAGTTTATATTGCTATAACAACTTACGAAGTGATCCTAATCCTTAGACCATGAGATCATGTCAATCACTAACACCGGAAGAGTTTCTTGATAACATCAAACGTCACACCGTAACAGAGTGATTATAAAGATGGATTCAGAACTAATAAAGTGATATGTTGAGGCTCATGGATCGAGAGTGGAATTTGTTCATCCCGATGACGGATAGATATACTCTGGGCCCTCTCGGTGATATCACATTGATTAGCTTGCAAGCAAGTGATTTGATCACTAGAATGTTATATCACAGGAACGAGAAAAGAGTGCATGTCGGTAACGAGATCAAACTAGGTATGGAGATACCGATGATCGAATCTCGGACATGTAATATATCGTGAAACAAAGGGATTAAGATACTAGCGTAAAAGGTTCCGACGATCACAAGAAAGTCATCGTTGAATGTGTGGGAGTCAGTATGGGTCTCCAGATCCCGCTTCTGATTATTGATCCGAGAGGGGTCTTGATCATGTCCGCATTATTCACGAACCGTAGGGTGACACACTTAATAGACACCGACATCCAATTGGAGCAAATGTTTCATGCCGAAAGAATGAACAAGCGCAGGAATTTATTTCACTAGATACCGAAACAGGTTTTCGGGTGAAATTGCATAAAGTGGTTATGCATGTGAAATAGAATTCTAGCAAGGGGTTATTTGTGAATGTTTGTCATTAAAGTAATTGACAAAATTCTGAATAAAATAAAAGAGTTTTATTTAATGAGAGTTTGCATTAAATTTGGTGGAAATTTAATGGGAATTTGAGTGGACTTTTGAGTGGAGGGAATTTAAAGGAGATTTGTGAGTGGAGTGTCCACCCACATGAAGAGGGGAGGGCAAGGGGGCAGCCCCATGCGCCGTCCACCCCCTTGGGGTTCCCCCCTCCTCCTATAAAAGGAGCCCCCCTCCTCACTTGTCTCTCACACCTCCTCGTGAAGGATCTCTCTCCCCCTCTAGAATTTATCCCCCATGGTCTCGGACTAGCGAGATACATGTTCCCGGTGGCTATTAGGCAAGAAAGAGTTGTGCTTCTGCTGCATCGCTGGAGCGAGGAGGCGGAGGTTGCTCGGTGCCTCGAACGTGTGTGCGAGCACGGATGCGCTGCTGATTTGCGGCACTAGGACTTCCTCTCGATCTTGAGATCGGCAAGAGATCGTCTACATCAACCACGAGTTGAACTCGTTAAGCTTTGTCGGTCTTCAAGGGTATGTTCTCTACGGATATACATCCGCCCATTGTTTGTATCTAATAGATAGATCTTGGTATATAGTTCACATCGTAGGAAAATTTTTGTTTTCTATGCTGCGAACCCTACAGTGGTATCAGAGCCGGATCTATGCGTAGATACTTTACACGGGTAGTACACATATGAGTATGTGGGCGATGATGATCATGTTGTTGCTCCTTTGTTGTAATTTTGGATATTGTTGGCATAGTGGGATGAAGCGGCCCGGACAAACTTTACATGTCCTCGCACATGAGACCTGTTCCACGCTTGACATGCAACTAGTTTGCATAAGTGGCTAGCGGGTGTCTATCTCTCCTACTATAGTCAATATCTATTTTGCAAGCGAGTTGTCAACAATTTGATTATCCTCGTTGTGGTTCATGTTCGTAGGTAAGAACGGTTCTATCTCGAAAGCCCTAAGCCACGTAAAACTTGCAATGGATAAATTAGAGGCGTCTAGTTTAGATTGTTGCTGGGCTAGTGTTATGATATGGTAGTGTTGTAAGTAGAAGTATGAGATGATACTCTTACAACACACATAGCGTGTAAAATCCATAGACCTTGGATTTACACATATAGGTATGATAGTGATCATACCACGATGCACATGATAGAGATCATCTGCGGGAACCATATAATTTCACTAATAAACATATGATGTTTGATAACATCTTATATTGCTTGTTTAGCGCTTTGTTAGCATAATAAGATGATCCCTCATTTAAATATCAAGATAAGAATGTGTTCTTCCTTTAGTATGCACCGATTATGTTTTCGTCGCTCCAAGACATCACGTGATGATCGGGTGTTCTTGGATCCACGACCATATTTCGGGTGTAAAACAGTTACACACGCGAATACTAAGGTTCTAACTTGGCGAGACTAGCATGTACAGACATGGCCTCGGAACACGGACCGAAAGGTTAAGCATGAGTCATATAGTTGATATGATGCCCATTTGATGCTCGCCTTTGAAGCTATACCGACTCACGTGATGATCGGACTTGGTGTAGTGGATTTGGTTCATGTAATCACCAAAAAGGCACGAGGGATGTCGTTTTTGAGTGGGAGTTCATTCGTAATATAGATTAGTTGAACTCAATCTATCATACACTTAGTCTAAACTTTACAAATTCTATTGTAGATGGCACCACCTGCTTTTAATTTCAATGTGTTCATGGAGAAAGAGAAACTAGCAACGAACGGTAGCAACTTTACCGAATGGGACATGAATTTGAGGATTCTCCTCTCTGCTGCACAAAAGCAATATGTGCTAGAAGCGCCGTTAGGCCCCCCACCTTTTGATGATGCCCCTGACGAGGAGAAGAATGTCTATCAGACTCGTCAGGAGGACCACAACTTAGTTCATTGCGGCATATTGTATGGGCTAGAGCCGGAACTTCGAAAGCGTTTCGAAAACGGCAATGCATTTGATACAATGGGTGAGTTGAAAATGATTTTCGACACACATGCTGCTGTAGAGAGCTACAACGCTTCAGAAAAGTTCTTTAGCTGCATGATGGAAGAGCACAGCTCCGTTAGTGAGCATGTACTCAAGATGTCGGGTTACACCGATAAGCTTGTGTCCTTGGGAATATCGATTCCCATTGACTTAGGCATCCATCGTGTTCTGCAGTCTCTGCCACCTAGCTATAAGAGCTTCGTGATGAACTATAATATGCAAGGCATGAAGAAGTCTCTCCCCGAGCTTCTGTCAATGCTTAAAACTGCAGAAGTGGAGATCAAAAAGGAACATCAAGTGTTGATGATCAATAGGAACACTGGTTTCAAGAAAGACAAGAAGGGAAAACGGAAGGGAAGTAAGGGCGGCAAGCCTGTTGCCGCGCCTGAAAAGAAACCCCGAGTTGGACCTAAGTCTGATTCCGAGTGCTACTATTGTAAGGGGACTGGCCACTGGAAGCGCAACTGCCCCAAGTATCTGGCAGACAAGAAGGCCGGCAAGGCAAACAAAGGTATATATGATATACATGTTATTGATGTGTACTTGACTAGTGCTCGCAGTAGCACCTGGGTATTTGATACCGGTTCAGTTGCTAATATTTGTAACTCGAATCAGGGGCTGCGGAACAAGCGACCGCTAGCAAGGGGTGAGGTCAAGATGCGTGTCGGCAATGGATCAAGCGTTGATGTGATCGCTGTCGGAACGCTGACTCTCCACTTACCGTCGGGATTAGTTATAAACTTGAATAAATGTTATCTGGTGCCTGCACTGAGCATGAACATTGTATCTGGATCGTGTTTGATGCGAAGTGGTTATTCATTTAAATCCGAGAACAATGGTTGTTCCATTTATATGAATGAAATCTTTTATGGTCATGCACCGATGATGAATGGTTTATTTCTATTAGATCTCGATGATAATGTTACACATATTCATAATGTTGATGCTAAAAGGATTAAACTTAATGATGATATATCCGCATATATGTGGCACTACCGTCTAGGTCATATTGGCGTTAAACGCATGAAGAAGCTCCATTCGGATGGAATTTTGGAATCACTTGATTATGAATCATTTGATACATGTGAGCCATGCCTTATGGGCAAGATGACTAGAACGCCGTTTTCCGGTTCAATGGAACGGGCGACAGATTTATTGGAAATCATACATTCTGATGTATGTGATCCAATGAGTGTGTCGGCGCGAGGTGGATATCGTTATTTTGTTACTTTCACGGATGATTTGAGTAGATACGGTTATATCTACTTGATGAAACACAAGTCTGAAACCTTTGAAAAGTTCAAGGAATTTCAGAATGAAGTGGAAAATCATCGTAATAGAAAGATCAAATTTCTACGGTCCGACCGTGGAGGTGAGTATCTAAGTTACGAGTTTAGCACTCACATGAAAGAGTGTGGAATTGTTTCACAACTCACACCTGCCGGAACACCACAGCGAAATGGTGTGTCGGAACGTCGTAATCGCACTTTATTAGATATGGTTCGATCTATGATGTCTCTGACGGACTTGCCGTTGTCATTTTGGGGTTATGCACTAGAAACTGCTGCATTCACTTTAAATCGGGCACCATCTAAATCCGTTGAAAAGACACCGTATGAATTGTGGTTTGGAAACAAACCTAAGCTGTCATTTCTTAAAGTTTGGGGATGCGATGTTTATGTGAAGAAACTTCAACCGGATAAACTCGAACCCAAAGCGGAAAAATGCGTCTTCATAGGATACCCTAAAGAAACTATTGGGTATTCCTTCTATCACAGATCCGAGGGCAAGGTTTTTGTTGCCAAGAATGGATCCTTTCTAGAGAAAGAGTTTCTCGCGAAAGGTGTGAGTAGTCGGAAGGTAGAACTCGAAGAGGTTGTGGAACCTTCTCTTCAAAGTATGGCGAGTAGCGCAGCGCCGGAAGTTGTTCCGGAGTTGGCTCCACCTGTTGAAGAGGGAACTAATGATAATGATCATGAAACTCCGAAAGAGAGTACTACCGAACCTCGCAGGTCAAACAGGACGCGTGCAGCTCCCGAGCTGTACGGAAATCCTGTCATGAATTTCATGGTTGATGAAAATGATGACCCTGCGACGTATGAAGAAGCGATGATGAGCCCGGATTCCAACAAATGGTTAGAAGCCATGAAATCCGAGATGGAATCCATGTATGAAAATCAAGTTTGGAACTTGGTGGAAATACCTCACGACCGAAAGGCCGTGGAGAACAAATGGATTTCAAAAGGAAAACTGATGTTGATGGTAATGTGACCGTCTATAAAGCTTGACTTGTCGCAAAGGGGTTTCGACAAATTCAAGGAGTTGACTACGATGAGACTTTCTCTCCCGTAGCGATGCTAAAGTCAGTTAGGATTATGTTAGCAATTGCTGCATATTTCGATTATGAGATATGGCAGATGGATGTCAAAACCGCGTTTCTCAATGGTAATATTGAAGAAGAGTTGTATATGATACAACCAAAGGGTTTTGTCGATCCTAAGGATGCTAACAAGGTGTGCAAGCTTCAGCGATCCATCTATGGATTGAAGCAAGCATCACGAAGTTGGAATCTCCGCTTTGATGAGGTGATCAAAGAGTTTGGATTTGTCCAAACTTATGGAGAAGCTTGTATTTACAAGAAAGTGAGTGGGAGCAATGTGGTATTTCTGATATTATATGTGGATGACATATTATTGATCGGAAATGATATAGATCTTTTAAACAGTGTTAAAAGTTATCTAAACAGCAAATTTTCAATGAAGGACCTAGGTGAAGCGTCATACATATTAGGCATAAAGATCTATAGAGATAGATCTAGGCGCCTAATAGGGCTATCGCAAAGTACATACCTTGATAAGATTTTAAAGAAGTTTAAAATGGACGGAAGTAAGAAGGGGTTATTACCTATGTTGCAACGCAAGACATTGAGTAAGACTCAAAGTCCGGCTTCGGCGGAATAAAGAGAGATAATGGACAAAGTCCCCTATGCTTCAGCCATAGGCTCTATAATGTACACCATGCTATGTACAAGACCGGATGTGGCACATGCTATTAGTTTGACTAGTAGGTACCAATCGGATCCAGGTTCGGAACACTGGATAGCGCTCAAGAATATCCTTAAGTACTTACGAAGAACTAAGGATATGTTTCTTGTATACGGAGGTGAAGAAGAGCTCGTCGCTAAGTGTTATGTCGACGCTAGCTTTGACACCGATCTGGATGACTCTAAGTCTCAATCCGGATACGTATTTCTCATGAATGGCGGAGCGGTTAGTTGGAGGATCTCCAAACAACCTGTGGTAGCGGGATCAACAACGGAGGCCGAATATGTTGCTGCTTCAGAAGCGGCTCAGGAAGCAGTTTGGATGAAGGAGTTCATATCCGAACTAGGAGTGGTGGCAAACGCGTTGGACCCAATGGTGATCTATTGTGACAACAATGGTGCCATTGCCAATGCCAAAGAGCCAAGGTCTCACAAGCATTCCAAGCATATTAAGCGCCGGTTTCACTCCATCCGCGAGCATGTCAAGGATGGAGATATAAAGATTTGTAAAGTACATACGGATCTCAATGTAGCATATCCATTGACTAAAACTCTCCCTAGAGCAAAACATGATCAACACCAGAACTCAATGGGTGTTAGATTTATCACTATGTAACTAGATTATTGTCTCTAGTGCAAGTGGGAGACTGAAGGGAATGTGCCCTGAGAGGCAATAATAAAGTGTTTATTATGTGTATTCCAAGTATATGATAGATGTTTATTTTGCATGCTATAATTGTATTAATACGGAAACGTTAATACATGTGTGTTTAATAAACAAACAGAAAGTTCCTAGTTATGCCTCTCTCATAAACTAGCTCGTTGATTAACAAGATGATCAAGGTTTCCTGATCATGGACATTGGATGTTGTTAATAACGGGATCACAACATTAGTGTAATGGTGTGATGAACATTCATCCGAAGTATAGCATTACGATCAAAGTCATTGAGTTTATATTGCTATAACAACTTACGAAGTGATCCTAATCCTTAGACCATGAGATCATGTCAATCACTAACACCGGAAGAGTTTCTTGATAACATCAAACGTCACACCGTAACAGGGTGATTATAAAGATGGATTCAGAACTAATAAAGTGTTATGTTGAGGCTCATGGATAGAGAGTGGAATTTGTTCATCCCGATGACGGATAGATATACTCTGGGCCCTCTCGGTGATATCACATTGATTAGCTTGCAAGCAAGTGATTTGATCACTAGAATGTTATATCACAGGAACGAGAAAAGAGTGCATGTCGGTAACGAGATCAAACTAGGTATGGAGATACCGATGATCGAATCTCGGACATGTAATATATCGTGAAACAAAGGGATTAAGATACTAGCGTAAAAGGTTCCGACGATCACAAGAAAGTCATCGTTGAATGTGTGGGAGTCAGTATGGGTCTCCAGATCCCGCTTCTGATTATTGATCCGAGAGGGGTCTCGATCATGTCCGCATTATTCACGAACCGTAGGGTGACACACTTAAGAGACACCGACATCAAATTGGAGCAAATGTTTCATGCCGAAAGAATGAACAAGCGCAGGAATTTATTTCACTAGATACCGAAACAGGTTTTCGGGTGAAATTGCATAAAGTGGTTATGCATGTGAAATAGAATTCTAGCAAGGGGTTATTTGTGAATGTTTGTCATTAAAGTAATTGACAAAATTCTGAATAAAATAAAAGAGTTTTATTTAATGAGAGTTTGCATTAAATTTGGTGGAAATTTAATGGGAATTTGAGTGGATTTTTGAGTGGAGGGAATTTAAAGGAGATTTGTGAGTGGAGTGTCCACCCACATGAAGAGGGGAGGGCAAGGGGGCAGCCCCCATGCGCCGGCCACCCCCTTGGGGTTCCCCCCCTCCTCCTATAAAAGGAGCCCCCCTCCTCACTTGTCTCTCACACCTCGTCGTGAAGGATCTCTCTCCCCCTCTAGAATTTATCCCCCATGGTCTCGGACTAGCGAGATACATGTTCCCGGTGGCTATTAGGCAAGAAAGAGTTGTGCTTCCGCTGCATCGCTGGAGCGAGGAGGCGGAGGTTGCTCGGTGCCTCGAACGTGTGTGTGAGCACGGATGCGCAGCTGATTTGCGGCGCTAGGACTTCCTCTCGATCTTGAGATCGGCAAGAGATCGTCTACATCAACCACGAGTTGAACTCGTTAAGCTTTGTCGGTCTTCAAGGGTATGTTCTCTATGGATATACATCTACCCGTTGTTTGTATCTAGTAGATAGATCTTGGTATATAGTTCACATCGTAGGAAAATTTTTGTTTTCTATGCTGCGAACCCTACACTCTAGGTCCCGTTGCTGATTATTGATCAGAAAAGGGTCTCGATCATGTCTACATTATTCGCGAACTGTAGGGTGACACACTTAAGGGATACCGACACCATTCATAACAAATAATATGCCAGATAAAGAAAAAGGAAAGCGCGGGAATTTATTTCACTAGACACCGGAATTGTTTCGGTTGAAATTGTTGAAACTAGTTCTGCATGTGAAATTGAATACTAGCAAGGGGTTTTATGTGAATGTTTGTTAATTAAAGTAATTAAAAAAATTCTGAGTAAAATAAATAAAAGAGTATTATTAACTGAGAGCTTGCATTAATTTTGGTGGAAAATTAATGCATGTGAGTGGAATTGTGAGTGGAGGTGTTTTTATGTGAGTGGAGCATCCACCACATGAATGAGGGAGAGGTGGGGAACCCTCCATGGCCGGCGGCCATGCCCCCTTGGGCTCCCCCTCCCCTATAAAAGGACCCCCTCCTCTCACTTGTCACTCACACCTCCTCGCGAAGGATCTCTCTCCCCCCTTTAGAATTTTCCCATGGTCTCGGATCAGCGAGATACATGTTCCCAGTGGATTTTTCTGGAAGGATTTGTTGCTTCCGTTGCTTCGCTGGAGCGAGGGCGCGGAGGTTGTCGGGGTACCCGGACGTGTGTGCGATCACGGATGCACCACTACGTTGCGGTGCTGGACTTGATGGTGCTGGACCGGCTGGACCAGATGGACTTCATCACGATCTTGAGATCGGCAAGCGTTCGTCTACATCATCCACAAGTACAACCTCGTTAACACTACTCGGTCTTCGAGGGTATGTATTCTATGGATGTATATCCACCCGTTGCTTGTATCTAGTAGATAGATCTCGGTACACAGTTGTTCTCATCGTAGGAATTTTTTTGTTTTCTATGCTGCAAACCCTACAGTGGTATCAGAGCCGGATCTATGTGTAGATGCTTTGCACGGGTAGTACACATATGAGTATGTGGGCGATGATGATCATTTTATTGCTTCTTAGTTGTACTTTGGATATTGGTGGCATAGTGGGATGAAGCGGCCCGGACAAACTTTACATGTCCTCGCACATGAGACCTGTTTCACGCTTGACATGCAACTAGTTTTGCATAAGTGGCTAGAGGGTGTCTGTCTCTCCTACTATAGTCAATATCTTATTTGCAATGAGTTGTCAACAATTTGGTTATCCTCGTTGTGGTTCATGTTCGTAGGTAAGAACGGTTCTATCTTCGAAAGCCCTAAGCCACGTAAAACTTGCAATGGATAAATTAGAAGCGTCTAGTTTAGATTGTTGTTGGGCTAGTGTTATGATATGGTGATGTTGTAAGTAGAAGTATGAGATGATACTCTTACAACACACATAACGTGTAAGTTCCATAGACCTTGGCCTTACACATAGAGGTATGATATTGATCATACCAAGGTGCACATGATGGAGATCATATGCAAGAACCATATCATTTCGCTTATTAACATGTGATGTTTGATTTCATCTTATATTGCTTATTTGGCGTTTTATTAGCATAATAATATGATCCCTCATTTAGATATCAAGATAAAAATGTGTTCTTCCTTAAGTATGCACCGACAATGTTTCGTCTCTTCAAGACATCACATGATGATCGGGTGTACTTGAATCCACGAGCGTATCTCGGGTGTAAGACAGTTACACATGCGAATACTAAGGTTCTTACTTGGCGAGCCTAGCATGTACAGACATGGCCTCGGAACACGGACCGAAAGGTTAAGCATGAGTCATATGTTTTGATATGATGACCATATGGATGCTCGCCTTTGAAGCTACACCGACTCACGTGATGATCGGACTTGGTGTAGTGGATTTGGTTCATGTAATCACCAAAAAGACACGAGGGATGTCGTTTTTGAGTGGGAGTTCATTTCTAATTTGGATTAGTAGAACTCAATTTATCATAAATTAAATCAAAGTGAATTTGCATAATTTGTTGTAGTCATTGGCATTTGTTTACCACTTTATGCTTAGTTGTAATTGAGATAATAGAACTATAGAATTCTGGATATTTACTTTACGAACTGATATCGTATTGTGTTGAGTGTCAATCTAAAGTTTAAAGTCCTATTGCAAACTTTCAGCAAACTCTGTTTACTCCGTGAAATTTAATAATTGGTATTAAATCGAGAGTAACAATTCCAGTGTTAGTATCTTAAGTATCATGTTTGCCTCCATGATTCTTGATTTAAATATCGAGATTATCTAGGAGCTAAAAGAATTGTTTCAGAAACCATCATGTATGGCGGATATAACGATATCTGAAACAATGTTTTGGTTGCAATGTGATAGAGTATAATATATGTTCTCATATTGGATGAGAATTTGCAAAGGTTGGATATGCTAGACATCCTAATCATCCAAAAGGGTTTTGGAAAGTAATGTTATACTCACGATTCGCCTTTATAAGCTATAGTAGCTTGATCATGAAAGTCGTCATGATAAGGGTGAATAGAAGATGTATGTAAAGTGTTTACTACACTAAAAGATTACTAAAGAATGGATTTTGAAAGAATGTCGATCATTTTGATGATGGTAATCTACTTCAAAGTGCAAGTCCAAAGGTATTATTATTTGAATATACACGCTTTGGACTATGTGTCATGTATATGGTGCCACTTTTGATGTTGATAGATTCTTTTAAAAGGAAAAGGAAATGCTGAAAGAGAATCTATAAAATATATTTGGCAGAAAAGAAAAGATTGGAAATATCCAATTTAAGTATATAGATGATATACATGTTATGGTTGTATTATTCGCTTGTTAAACAATGTGGTTCTTGGGTATTGGATACCGAATTGGTTGGTATGAAATTTCATACGGAATGACGCAATTCATAAACCACAATGGCCTAAGTAGCTAGCAAGAGAATATGTGATGATGTTCATCGAAAACAAACAAACCGTTGTTTGTATTTATCGTTGACATCAAAGCTTGACTTCAAGATTTGTTTTAATAATTGTTATTTAAATCGGGTATTATGAGAACAAAGGTTGTTCAAATAATTACCATATGCCATATAAGATGGATGATTTACAAATCTAGTTGGAGAAATCACATCCATAAAACCTAAAGCTCATGTACCATGTGCAAGGGGTACCCCGTTGGCGGTTCTCGATGATATGCATGTATTTACAATGACAAGAACTTTCAGGTGACCAAAGTTGAGTAGCTTGCGGAGCGGCCCTCGTACTCAAGGGACTTGGGATTTCCAGTATATGGTCTGTCAAGCATATGATTCATAGTGGACCTCACTTTCACCTTAACCACATGAAGATGCCTATGATAGGGGCAATGAGAGCTCAAAGCTAATGAGTACCTTCCTTTCAGCATTAGGAAGCCTTTCAAACCTTCACAAAACCGTTTTCAAAATTTTGTTGAGTCACCACTTATTCTTTGAGCACTTTCTTGAGAGCATAGTTGTCATTCTTGTGTTTGTTCCAAAACTTGGTTAATTATGTCATGACTTTGATGCTTGTATCTCTGATATCTTTATATCTAGTCTTCATGTGAACTTCAGAGGTGCCTCAACATTTATATTGTGCTCTTCAAACAAAGGCAAGTGAGATACCACTCTATCATACCTTATTATGAGCATTGCAATGTTGCTTATGTTTATGATTCATGCTACTTATTATTATTGAGTTGGTTCCTCTTCATAGCTTGCAATGACTATTGAGTAGACTTAGTTGCATACTCTTTATTATGAATTGTCTAAGAATCTACTCCTGTGCTGAGAATATATACATCATATGAAGCAAAGTGTTCGTGAAAGTTCTTTTATTGCACTCAGTTTTCAACTGAATTGCTTGAGTACAAGCAATAAGCTAAGCTTGGGGGGGAGTTGATACGTCAAAAACGTGTCTACTTTCTCGAACACTTTGCTATTGTTTTGACTCTATACTTGTGTGATTTGGATGCAACTAACACGGACTGACGCTGTTTTTAGTAGAATTACCTTGGTGTCTTGTTTTTGTGCAGAAAATGAACTATCAGGAAAAATCCCGGAACCTAATTCAGATCCCCTCCCACCACTTTTCCATCGCTTTTTATTCTCCGTTTGTTCTCTGGCTGTCCCTCTCTGTGGTTTTGAATATGATGCCCTCGGATCCTTATGCTGATCCCTCCTCGATCATTCACCGTTTAGATTTTCGGCCGGGTCATCTATTCAGATCTAAGGTACGTAACAACTTCTCGACCCCTATTAATCCAGTTTCATCATCCAATGGATTCTCTCTGGTTGTCTCATTTGGTTGGGCTACATTCAATCTGTCATTGATCAACGTGAGCATTGCCCTCTCGGCTTGTTTGGGTGCTGATTTCAAAGAATTATGGGTCACACCACTACGAGGAAGGGTCTTCCTTTTCGATGTCTGCTCTAAGGCGGTGGGTTTCATGGTTACTAAATTGAGATCTCATGCATGCAATGACTTTACCTGCTACTTTGATCTATGGGGCCATGGTGGTCCTAATTGGGAACGCGAGGAAAAACTATGGCACTCTGAACAGGAGAAGGAATGGACGTTGGTCCATCCCAGAAACAAACATCAAACCAACACTACCCCTGCTATTGGATCACTCTATCGTCCGCGACCAACCAGGAATCAGACTTCTACTCATCATCAAAGGTATGATCCTCACCAGATCACTGCTGTTAATTTTTTGACTGGTGCAAATTCGATTCCAGTTGGCCTCCGTAGATCATATGCGGATACTGTCAGATCTGAATCTCTACCCCATGTTCGACTTTCTCGCACACAGTTAGTTCAGTCTGCCACCTCCGATTTGAATTTGAATCCCCCGGTGGAGGACAGCCCACCTAATACAGATATTGTCCTTCAAAGCCCAACTTCTAATGGGCCTCTTTCTACCAATCAAATTACAAATCAATCCATCTCCTGTACGAAATGTCTGGGCATCGACCACCTGATTAGTTCGTGTTCAAACAGAATTCGTTGCAGAGTTTGTTATCATTACGGTCACATTGCTAGGAGATGTTTATCCTACCGTAATCGTAGCAGATTCTACTGGAGAAAGATTAACCGCTCCCAATCGGTTTGGAGGAAAGTTGTTAGTGATCTTGGATCGGAGTACATAACCCCTGATAAACCCCCTTTTTTGATCTCTTTTGTTTCTCACATTTCTGATACTCCATCTACCCAAAACCAATCTCCTCCCGCTGTGTTCCCTGCGATGGCAAACTACGACGTTGACCCCTACCCCCATGTCCCTGCAGGGATGGTAGCCATCCCTCCTGGCCCGCTTCGCACGCAGCGCGGCTATGTTGTCCTTGGTGGGGATCTTCCCCTATACGCCGATGACTGGGCTATCGCCATGATCGTGCCAGACATGAGCCAGAACCACTTCGATATTATCAGAGGTATGATTGAGAATCACATGCAGCAGCTGGGAGTTGCAGTTAGATCAATGTCAATGTGTGCCATGGGATCTGCTTTAGTTCTCTTTGCCATTGTTACTGACCGTGGTGCTGCTATCAACCTTAGTCCACACTTCCTAGAAGATTCTGTCCTGTGTTTTGTAGAACAGGATAGAGGTATCAACAGGCGTGCCACTCTGATGACACACGATGTTTGGGTTATGCTGCTTAACTACCCTCATGAATGTTGGGAAGTAGAAACAGTGATCAAAACCTTTGTGCCTTATGGTAGGTTCCTAGTTTGGAACAAAGATTTATCCAATAAAGCTAGGATCCTGGTGAAAATTAGAGCCTACAATGTGGACACTTTACCTATGAGTGTGGTGGTGCTGAGAAACCTTACAGGAGATGGGAATACTGACTCATGGACATGCCCTCTGGTGATGTTAGCTAGATAGATGTTAGGGGGTGTTGCTGGTGATGAGGACCCCCTTCCACCTAATGGAGGTAATCCTCACTCCACAATTTGAGGCAATTATCATTGATGGAATAGCTACTGCTCCTTCTCACCTTCCCATGGAAACCCTCCAGGCTATTGGTACTAGCCATTGTCAGATGCCTCTTAAAGATGTGTCTGAAGCTGTCTTAAACTACGATAGCACAAATGATAGTGCTTAAGCTGAGTCTCTAGGCCAGGAGCAGAGCCCAAATCTGCCCAGTTATCCTTAGGCTTTATATTTCCATCAACTACCAACCACCATTATGTCATTTATTACCCCCTCTTATTTCATTCGTCTATCTGGAACTATGTGTGTGTTTTACATCTGAACTATCTATCAGTGGCACCATTTGTAATTCTCTACAGTGTGTTTGGATGATGGTTTTAGCTATAATCTGTTATCTTTTACTTGTCTAGAAGTTTATGACTGCCTGTATTTCCTGCTGTTATATGCATCATGAGATCAGTACCTGGTCTCTAATCACCAAGCCCAATCTGTTTCCCAATGAATAGTCACAACAGAAACTTGAATATGATGGATTGGAATATTAGAGGGATAAACTCACACGACAGATGGAATGATATTCTTGACAAAATAAATGAAAGCAATTGCAATGTCTTATGCATGCAAGAAACCAAAAGAGAAACATTTGATAGCAATTATTTGAGAAATTTCTGCCCTAGAAGAATGAATCAGTTTGCATACTCTCCCTCAGTTGGCAATTCAGGAGGATTAATCATTGTATGGAATGGCAATGCATTTAATGGCAGAACTATAGAACAATCTGCCCACCACATCACTGTTGAACTCACATGCACCTACAGTAATCAAATCATTTTTGTTACTAATATTTATGCTCCCTGCAACAATGAAGGAAGACAAGAATTTGCCCAATGGTCCAATCTTGATTCCTCCACTTATGAATTATGGATCATAATGGGTGATTTGAATCTCATCAGAAGTAATGAGACCAGAAGTAGACCAGGGGGAAACACCAATAATATGCTATTGTTTAATTCTCTCATCCAGCATCATGATCTTGAGGAGATCCCTCTAAAAGGAAGGAACTACACATGGAGAAACATGCAAGACAACCCTCTATTGGAAAAGTTAGATTGGATTTTTACCTCTCACTCTTGGACAACTACTTTTCCCAATACTCTAGCCTCTCCAATGTCACATCTGGGTTCTGATCATGTTCCCATTTTAATTCAAATCAGTACCATTGTTCCTAAATCTAATATTTTTAGATTTGGAGAATATTGGCTAGAATTTGAAGGATTCTCTAAAACAGTGGAAAATTGCTGGAAAAACAATGGCTGGTATAAAAACACTGCACAAGATATCACTTCCAGATTCAAGTCATTAAGACAAGGCATCAAGAAATGGAGCAAGAACCTATCAAAGCTTAGTGCAATTATCAGGAACTGCAGTTATGTCCTTGCATTATTTGATGGACTTGAGGAACATAGAACTCTATCTATTATGGAAAAGAACTTCAGATTAGCACTCAAAGCTCACTATGCTAAACTTCTTGAAGCTAAACGATTGTACTGGAGAAAGAGGGCTAATATAAGATGGGCCAAACTTGGTGATGAAAACACCAAGTTTTTTCATGCCATTGCCACAAGAAACTACAAACACAATCATATTTCCATGCTGAAATCTGATGATGATGTGGAAGCCACTAATCATGACCAAAAAGCTGCTATTCTATGGAACTCTTTTAAATATAGACTGGGAAAGTCTGAACATTGTGAGATGCAATTCAACCTTCAGCAACTGATTTCTCCCTTTGAACTATCTGAATTAGAGCAGCCATTTACTAAGGAGGAGATAGATGATATTATCAAGCATATGCCTAATGACAAAGCCCCAGGACCTGATGGTTTTAATGGCATTTTCATGAAAAATTATTGGCATCTCATGAAACAGCAATTTTATGATTTATGCAATGCATTCTATGATGGTGATCTTGATTTGCACAGTATGAACACTGCCTATGTTGCACTAATCCCAAAGATCCCCTGCCCTGAAAAAGCATCTGACTTCAGGCCCATTTCTCTTGTTACTATGGCTATGAAAATCATCACCAAACTCTTGGCCAACATATTGCAAGCCAAAATCATCCCTATGCTCCATAAGAACCAATATGGATTCATTAAGTCCAAAACTATTCAGGACTGCCTATCTTGGGCCTTTGAATATCTTCATATACGCCACAAGTCTAAGAAGGAAATCATTATCATCAAATTAGATTTTGAGAAAGCATTTGACAAAGTGGAATACAAGGCTATTATTACCATGTTAAAACATCTGGGATTTGGAGAGAGATGGATTAAATGGATTAGCAATATACTGTACAGTGCCTCAACCTCTGTTATCCTCAATGGTGTCCCAGGAAAGAAAATTGTTTGCAAGAGAGGAGTTAGACAAGGGGACCCATTATCCCCCTTATTATTTGTCACCACAGTTGAGCTCTTACAAATAGTTGTCAACTTTGCATGGGAGGAAGGTCAGATTAACCTGCCAATTGGTGAATCATTTGGACAGGCATACCCCATCATTCAGTATGCTGATGACACACTCCTCATCATGCCAGCTGACCCCATTCAGATTCAGAATTTGATGGTTATACTTCAGAAATTCACTTTGTCCACTAGACTGAAGATTAACTATAGCAAGTCCTCCGTTGTCCCAATTAACATCACTTATCAGAGATGCTCAGAGCTTGCCAATATTATGGGTTGTAAATGTGAGTCTATGCCTTTTACTTACCTTGGCCTACCTATGGGAACCACTAAACCCAGAGTCGATGACCTTATGCCCATGATATCAAGAGTTGATAAAAAATTATCAGGAATATCTCACCTACTTGCATACAGCTCCAGGCTTGTGGCAATCAAGGCTATTATCTCTGCTATACCTAATTTTGCTATGCGTGCCCTCAGAATCCAACTTTTAAGCATTGAACACATAGACAAATCCACTAGGATGTTCCTTTGGCATGGGAAAGACATTCACAAAAAAGGTAAATGCCTTGTTTCATGGGACAAAGTATGTCTGCCCAAATCTGCTGGAGGGCTTGGAGTTATGAACCTGGAAGAACAGAATAAAGCTCTGATGATAAAAAACCTATACAAATTCTATAACCATCACGACATCCCCTAGGTGGATCTTCTTTGGAAAGCATATTATCAGATCAGAAGGCTTCCGAATACTCACTGCACCAAAGGATCGTTCTGGTGGCGAGGATGTGTGGCTCTCCAAGAATCATTCAAGCAGCTTACAATATTAAAGCTAGAACTGGCAATACCATCTTATTCTGGCTTGACCAATGGCAGGAACAACCACTAAAATCACTACTTCCTCACCTTTTTTCATTTGCAAAGGATAAAATGATTACAGTACAAAGAGCAGTCGAGATTTGGAAAGATGACATCTATAACATGCTCAACATTCCCCTATCCATGATTGCATTTCAGCAATGCAACTCCCTCTGTCAGATTCTGCAGCAGCACAGTTCTAATCAAACTGATGCCCCTGATGAATGGTGCTTCCCAGGTAATTGCAGGAAATACCCTACTAAAAAGGTATACCTTGCCCTAATCAATTCCCTAGATGCCCCAACCCCATTTAAATGGCTATGGAAGTCGGCTTGTCTCCCAAAGCAGTAATTCTTCTTCTGGCTGCTTATTCAAGATAGACTGAATACCAAGGCACTTATGGCCAGAAAAAACTTTCATGTTGAATCCAAATATTGTGTATTATGTGATGACCAAGTTGAAGAATCAATGATCCATATGTTCTTTGGATGTGACTTTATTCAGATCTTTTGGTGGAGATTGAGTCAGGAATGGGATATTGATCTTGGTATTATTGACATGCTTCTTGAAGCAAAGGAAAGAACCAACAACAGTTTCTTCAAAGAAACTATGATTACTGGCTGTTGGAGCCTATGGATTCACAGGAATAATATAATTTTTGATAATGAACCTAGGGATATTGAGCAATGTTACTCTTATTTCAAAAACTCTATTAGTCTGGTTAGGCATAGGGTCAAACCCATCCTAAAGGAGGGTATGTTGACTTGGATAGACACATTATAATTTCCTCATTTGATCTCCCTCCCTTTGTAAATACTCCACCCATGTACCTCCCCTTTGTATAATGAAAAATCTGACACTCTGGGGGTCTTCCCCACTGTTATTGCCAAAAAAAAGGAAAAATCCCGGAAAATATGCCAAAAACTATATTTCACCAGAAGATCCATAGAGCCAGAATGGGAGACAGAGGGGAGGCCTGGGGGGACCAGACCCACCCCAGGCGCGGGCCTACTGACCCCGCGCCTGGGGGAGGTTTGGCCACCCCAGGCAGCTTCTCGGCCTCCCTCCGCGTCTATAAGTTGCCTTCTGACCTAAAAACAGAGGGGGGGGGGTCGATAGTTTTCCAAAAAGAGTTCTACTCCGCCGCTGCCACGAGAAAACAAGATTCGGATCCAAAAACTCCGTTCTGGCACCCTGCCGGGACGAGGAATTTGGAGAGGATCATCGCCATCGTCATCACCAACGCATCTCCATCAACCACCGATGTTTCCCTCATCCATGAGTGAGTAATCCCCCGCTGTAGGCTTGGGGATGGTAGGGATTGGATGAGTTCTATCATGTAATCGAATAAGATCTGTTAGGGGCATGGTGCCTAGTATCTCTATTAGTGCTATTTGACTTTGTTGCAACTTGTTGTGCTTAATGCTTGTCACTAGGGCCCGAGTGCCATGATCTCAGATCTGAACTTATTATTGAATCATTATGATAGTATTGTTTATGGTCTTATCTACAAGTTGTGTACACATATCATTGTCCGGATCCAGAGGCCCCAAAGTGACAGAAATTGGGACAACCGGAAGGGATGGTTGTGGTGTGAGGATCACATGTCTTCACGGAGTGTTAATGCTTTGCTCCGGTGCTCTATTAAAAGGATCACCTTAATTTCCAGAAGTTCCCTAGAGGCCCCGCTGGCACGGGCTGGCTGGACAGAAGATGTTGTGCAAGTTCTCATTGCGAGCACGTACGACTATATATGGAGCACATTGCAGGTTTCCATGTTGCTTGCAACACCTGTGTGACGTTTCCTTCCTACTACTAGTTCGATAACCTCGGTTTCTTACTGAGGGAAGACTTGCTGCTGTGCTGCTTCACAACTTTCTCTTGGGTTTCACAACAGGCTCCACATCAACTGAGCTATCAACAAGTTTTCTGGCGCTGTTGCCGGGGAGGCTAAGGACGTCTTCACAAGGGGGGTCCTCCTCAACCTTTCTCTTTACTTTGTTTTTAGTTTGCTTAGTTTCTTTTGCTTGGTTTTGTTTGCCTCTTTTTATCAAAAACTCCAAAAAAAATATAGTTTAGTTTGGTTTGCTTTCTCTTTTAAAAAACACAAAAAAATTAGTTCCTGCTCTGCTACTGTTTTTGGCTTGCTCCACTTTTTCCAAAATGAACTCTGCTGAGAACACCAAGTTGTGTGACTTCACTAGCACAAACAACAATGATTTCCTTAGCACTCCTATTCCTCCACCTGCTCCTAATGCTACCTTTTATGAAATTATGCCTGCTTTGTTGAATCTTGTGATGAGAGAGCAATTTTCTGGTGCTAGTTCTGATGATGCTGCTGCCCATCTCAATAACTTTGTTGAACTTTGTGAGATGCAAAAGTATAAGGATGTAGATGGAGATATTATTAAGCTCAAGTTGTTTCCTTTCTCCTTGAGAGGGAAAGCTAAAGAATGGTTGTTATCCTTGCCTAGAAATAGTATTGATTCTTGGACTAAGTGCAAGGATGCTTTTATTGGAAAGTACTACCCTCCTGCTAAGATTATATCTATGAGAAGTGACATTATGAAATTTAAACAACTTGATAATGAACATGTTGCTCAAACTTGGGAAAGAATGAAATCTTTGGTTAAGAATTCTCCCACTCATGGACTCACTACTTGGATGATTATCCAAACTTTTTATGCAGGTTTGAACTTCTCTTCAAGAAACCTGTTGGATTTAGTTGCTGGAGGTACCTTTATGGGCATCACTTTGGGTGCTGCAACAAAACTCCTTGATAATATGATGGTTAACTACTCTGAATGGCACAGTGAGAGAGCTCCACATGGTAAGAAGGTAAATTCTGTTGAAGAAACCTCCTCTTTGAGTGATAAGATTGATGTTATTATGGCTATGATTGTTAATGGGAAAGCTCATTTAGATCCAAACAATGTTCCCTTAGCCTCTTTGGTTGCTCAAGAAGATCAAGTTGATGTGAACTTCATTAGAAACATCAATTTCAACAACAATGCCTATAGGAATAATTTTGGTGGTAACAACAATTATAGGCCTTATCCTCCTAGTGGAAATGCTTTTTAGGGTAGATCTGGAATGCCTAGTGAAGAAAGGATTCTAGAAGTAAAGAGATCCACTAAAAACTTTATGCAAATGCAATATGAGCAAAACAAGATTTTCACTAAAACTATGGATGAACAATCTATTATCTTGAAAAACATTAGTCATCAGCTTGAGAATCTGAATAGAGAAATTCCTAGTTTACAGTCAAAAATAAGTTTGCCTAGTGAAGAAAGGATTCTAGAAGTAAAGAGATACACTAAAAACTTTATGCAAATGCAATATGAGCAAAACAAGATTTTCACTAAAACTATGGAGGAACAATCTATTATCTTGAAAAACATTAGTCACCGGCTTGAGAATCTGAATAGAGAAATTCCTAGTTTGCTTGAGTAGTTTGGACCCCCATTCTCGCTATGTTGTTTTGCAAATAAGTTGCTTGGTGTTGGAAAGGAGTAGCAAGTTCTTGCTTGTAAGTGCAAGAGGAGCTTGCATTGACTGTGACTTAGACTTTAGCATGACATGCTAGGTGTTGTTTTAACCTTATGCTTAGTGATTATTGTTGTAGCATGTCTTGTTCTAAACAATTGGGATTGCTTAGTGTGCCTTGAAATAATTATGCGTTGTTTTAGCATGCAAAAGCATAGTATTGTGGTATTATCCTTTGATGCTTTGTTTGGGTTGACTTGGCACATGATCACACCATGTTATGACTATGAACAAGTCACCATAGCCTCTATGATCATCTAGTCCTTGACTTGTAGTACCACTCTATGCTTTGATTAGTAATGTTTTGTTGCTCTGCATGATTATGACCATTATTTCTCCCTTAGTTGGTTGCTCCCAGTCTTTTGCTATCCTCCACTTGTATGAGTAAGCTCTACTCATGCTTCCAACTCCCAACAAACCAAGTTTTTCAACAGTGTCCACTATAAACTCCTATGTATGGTGTGTTACACCATTCCAAGTATATTCTTGTTTTTAGCTATCTTCCAATTAAAAAAGTATTTTGTTATGTGAAAACTTAGCGATTAAAGCCCTCACAAACTTGATGGCACACTTTATATTATTTGCCCCTAATAAACTTGAACCATTGTGTCATCTATGTTGTATATGATTGCACTTATACGTTGGAATTAGCAGAACCGTGCTGTCACGGGGAACATTTTCAACATTGCACTTGTACTTTATACACAGTTGATATCATGCTCTTTTGTCTATGGATGTCACCGGTGTGAAATAAAGAGGGAGCTTGTAAGTCCATGGAGTTGTGTATTTTGTGTTAGAGAAACGCCTGGGCCGCTAGCCTAAGCCATGCCTAATCATGGTGGAAACTTGCAACATCACCATAATGAGCTATCTGTGAAGCATCCTCAATAAAAAGCTATGCACATAGTAAATAAAAAGATCACTCAGATGCTCATTGTCTGCTTGCCTTGTCATTTTGGTTATGGGATAGCTCATGTACCACGTGCAAGGGGTACTCCGTTGGCGGTTCTCTATGATACGCATGTACTTACTATGACAAGAACTTACAAGTAACTGAAGTTGAGTAGCATGAGGTGGCCCTCGTATTCAATGGACTTGAGATTGCCAACTTATACTTTGTCAAGCATATACTCCATAGTTTGTTCACTTTAACCTTAATCACTTCAAGATGCTTATGATAGGGGAGATGGGGGCTGAAAGCTAACAAGTACCATAATTTTTGGAAGCTCTTTTTGAAACTTGAAATCCCTGCTTCCCTTTATGAAGGGCCTTTCTTCCACCATTATTTGAGTCTCCACCTTTTACCTTTAGGCACCATTAAGAGAGCATAGTTGACATTCTGTGTGCAGTGTCCCAAGACTTATTGATTGATGCATATTGTTGATATTGCTTGTTCTTGTGCTACTTGTATCTAGTCACTCTTATGAACTTTGAAGGTGTCCTATGCATCTATTTGCTACTCCATAAGGGACAAGCTGAATGCCACTATGCCATGTTTTCTGTATGTGAAACAAACAAACGTTTTTCAATGCATGTTATTCATGATATTTGTTTGTAGCCTTTCATGTTGCATGCATAGTTACTTTGTCATATTGTTAGAACTCCATCTTTCATGCACATGTTTAGAGTTCTTTGATCCCAGCTTTCAATGCTTGCAAATGGTTTGATCTTGGTTTTGACGTGCATGTCACCTCAAAAAATATTATTTTTATCACTTACCTACTCGAGGACGAGCAGGAGTTAAGCTTGGGGATGCTTGATATGTCGGAACAGTATCTATAATGTTTGATGATCCATGCTTGTTTAGTATCTACTTTGTTTTGCTTTGTCTACACTTTGAGGTGTTTTTATATCTTTTCTGGAACTAACCTACTAACAAGTTGCCACAGTGCTAGTTGCCTGTTTTATTCTGTTTTTGGTCCCATAAAGGCAGAAAATCAATATTCTCGGAATTGGACGGGACAAAAGCCAAAGTCAATATTTTACCGTGGGCGACACAAAGCCAGAAGACGAGACGAAGGGGCGCCACAGGGCGGCCAGACCCCCCTAGGCGTGGGTGGGCCCACCCCGCACCTGGGTAGGGTGTGGCCCCCCTGGTGGCCCTCCTGGCTCGCCCCTTCGCCTATAAGAATCCCCCGATGCAGAAACCCTAGGCACCTGATCAAAACTCCACGAAACCTTCTGTAGCCGCTGCCACCATCGTCCATAGATCAGGGTGATCTAAAGTTCTTTCCGGCACCCTCCCGGAGGGGAGAGCATCCCGGAGGCCTTCTTCTCCGGTATGAAGTGTGAGTAGTTCCACCTTGGACTACGGGTCCATGTAGTAGCTAGATGGTTGTATCTCCTCCTTGTGCTTTCATGTATAGATCTTGTGAGCTCTATTCATGATCAAGATCTAATCTATTTGTAATCATGCATGTTGTGTTTGCAGGTATCCGATGGATATTGAGATTACTATGTCAGATTGATTAATGGTTTTGTCTATTTGATTCTATCATGTCTGTGTTGTTTTTGATCTTGCATGCTCTCCGTTGTTAGTAGCTATCTTGGCCAAGTAGTTGCTAGTGACTCCAAGAGAGGGTATTTATGCTCGATAGTGGGTTCATGCCTCTAGTTTCCAAGGGAAGTGACATAAATATCTTTGGTTGTAGATGTGCTATTGCCACTAGGGAGAAAACAACGGTCTCTTGTTCATGGAACAAGTGGATTCTTTACCTTACACACTTTGCTTAAAGCAGTTGTCTGTTGCTTGCAATTTAATACTGGAAGGGGTTCGGATGATAAACTGAAGGTGGACTTCTAGTCATAAATGCAGTTGGATGGCGGTCTATGTATATTGTTGTATTGCCCAATCGAATCTCATAGGATCTTTTTGTCTAGTATTGCATTGTTATGCCATGCTCATTTCCTGTCAATTTCTCTGCTGTAATTTGTTAACCCAGCATGCCATGTTTGTTTATCTAAGGAGAACACCTCTAGTGAACTATGTACCCCGGTCCAATCTTTACCATTGATATATTTTCCACTGTTACCTGTTTACTTGCTGCAAACCATTACCTTCCACACCATACAGTTAATCCTTTGTTACAGCAACCGATGAGATTGACAACCTCACTGTTAGTTGGGGCAAAGTCTTGAGTTTGTGTTGTGCAGGTTTCCACGTTGCTTGCAACACCTGTGTGATGTTTCCTTCCTCCTAATGGTTCGATAACCTCGGTTTCTTACTAAGGGAATACTTGTTGTTGTGCTGCTTCACACCTTGCTCTTGGGGTTCCCAACAGGCTCCACATCAACTGAGCCATCAGATCCTCAGGTTAAGTAGTGGACACGGTCGATTTTTCTTTCATGAATTGTACCATCTTTTCACGCAACTCACTTATTTTTCTAGACATGGATGATTCCAAAGGATTGAAGTCATTCGTGGTGACCGCGTCACTAGCCTCACCATCTTGGCTACCCATACTCTCTTAGGCGGTAAAGCCAGAATTAAGAGCCGAGGCTCTGATACCAATTGAAATGGATCGTATGTGCACCAAGAGTGTGTGTGTGGGGGGGGGATGAATAGGTGCTACTCTAAATTTTACTTATTTTTTAAATTAGGCTTGACATAAATGTAAATTCTCTAGATATGCAACTAAGGTGAATTTACTTATATGACAACCTAGCTACTAGAACCACCCAAGCAAAGGAATGATAAGAGGATATAGGTAACCGAGAGAGAAGCACGGAGGGACACGAGATTTGATTCACCATAGTTCCTTCCTTTTTAGGGGAAGTACATATGTGTTGGAGGGGTGGGAGGTTCTAAGACCACCACGCCAAAAAGGCCCCACCCTATTCTGCGATGAACTTCTGCCACAAATGGCCTAGTCTACTTTTCCATTACCGGTACCCTTTGAGGCAGGAACCGATGCCTTTACAACAATATTAGAGAAAACTTCCACAATGGAACATAGGCTTCCAAGTACAAGGCTAGCTGCCACAATGACAATAAGCAAGTTAGAACTGACAACACTATCTAGGGAATGCAAATCGCTTCGGTGAAGATGTAGATCGTGTTGGAGATATGCCCAAGAGGCAATAATAAAGAGGTTATTATCATATCTTCATGCTTATGATAAATGTTTACATACCATGCTATAATTGTATTAACCAGAAACATTAATACTTGTGTGATTTGTAAACATGTAAGAGTCCCTAGTAAAGCCTCTTGTTAAACTAGCTTGTTGGTTAATATATGATCATGGTTTCCTGATCATGAACATTGAGATGCTATTAACAACAAGGTCATATCATTAGAAGAATGATGTGATGGATATACTCCTATAGTTAAGCGTAGCATAAGATCAAGTCATTTAAATAGTTCACATGCTATAAGCTTTCAATACGTAGTAACCTAAATCCTTCGACCATGAGATCATGCTAATCACCATAACCAGATGGATGCTTTGATGACATCAAACACCACGCCGTAACTGGGTGGATATAAAGGTGACATTGAGTGTTCGGAAAGTATGTGTTGAGACACATGGATCAAGAGTGGGATTTGTCCATCCATATGACAGATAGATATACTCTAGGCCCTCTCGGTGGAATGTCATCCAATTGGCTTGCAAGCATGTGACTGGCTCACAAGAGATCACATATCACGGGAACAAGAAAAGAGTACTTATCGGTAACGAGGTTGAACTAGGTATGCAGAGATACCGACGATCAGACCTCGGATAAGTAAACTATCGCGAGACAAAGGGAAATTGGTATCATATGTAAGTGGTTCATTCGATCACAAAGTAATCATAGAAATATGTGGGAGCCATATGAATTTCCAGATTCCTCTATTGGTTATTGATCGGAGAAGAGTCTCGCTCATGTCTACATAATTCACGAACCATAGGGAGAACTACAACCTCCGCTGCCTGCTGAAACAGGGGAGAGGAAGGTCTTCATCGAGTACCGAACGTGTGACCGACTGCGGAAGCGCTGCCGGAACACACCGCCGAAAGGATCGTCTATGCGATCTTGAGATCGGCAAGTGTACGAGTACATCACCCACGAGAATCTTCTCTCGTTAACCGCTTTGGAATCTTCGAGGGTGAGTACTCTAATCGACTCATTGCTACAATCTAGTAGATAGATCTTGGCTTGTTTGTGTTCATGCAGTAGAATTTTTTTGTTTTCCATGCTACGAACCCAACAGATCGGTGTCTTCTCCTTCAATTCTCCAAAGATCAAGAGATTTGGGTGGTTGAGGGAGGAGATCTTGAAAATTTGGTGGCTCAGCTTCTAAGGTTCTTGAGGTTGGGGACAATCAGCTGTCCAAGGTAGAAGAAGGGACCTTTATATAGGGGCCCAGAAAAACTAGTTGTTGCTCCCACTTAACCCGGAGTGTCCGGCTGAAGCACATCGGACATTCCGGCTTGGGCCAGACATTCCGGCCTCACATCACCGGATATTCTGGACTGGCATAGTATCTTCAAAGAATCCGGCCAGAGTCCGGGTGGACTCTGATATGGCATACATAAAGGTAGAATTTTCATATGAGCTTTGCACATTTAGCAACTTAGGTAGAATTTTATCCCTTTTCATTGTCTTTGACATGTGTGTAGGTGTTGATGATGATTATGGATAAAACAAAGGGAAAAGTAACAAAGAGAGCATAATATGGAGGAACTGTAGGGACCAGACTTAGCCATTTGAGAGGTTGGAAATGAGATTTTTTTCCACTTTATCAAAATGAAGATCCAAGACCATGGGGTTGTATCCCTCGTCAAGGCGAATCCAACGAGCCAAAGAACACCCAAAATAGAGTTCATATGAAGAAATGGCGACCAAAATACTGAAGAGCCCGAAGGTTTAACGACCAACTATACGGCGGGAGCAAAAATTCCAGCCGTATAGTTGCGAAAAAGGTCGAAAACGACTTGTTTTCGACCCTGTACTGCTCCAGAACCTTCCCTAAGCCATATCATGGTATTGGGGGCGACATAGGGCACTTATAAGGCCTATATAAAGGTGGGAAGAGCCAAGAGAGAACCACCAATCCATATTCTCCACCATGACGGAGCCCTGCCGCCGTGCCACCGCCATAGCCGCCTCCAATCAGATCTACACCATCACCATCACACAAGAGGAGAAGGGACTAGGATCTTGAAGGCCTCCACATCAATCTACATCGTCATCTTCATCAACAACGTCTCCATCATCGACCCCCTTTGGTACTTGTTGTAATTCTAGATTGAATCTTGGATTTGCACTTGTCCTTAATTGTATCATCATACTTCATCCATATTATATCCATGATGTTGATTGCCTTCATGTGTGAGTAGTTTCCTTTGTTCTTGGGGAGATGGAGAAACCCTAGTATGTGACTGAACTGAGATAAATATTATTATGTGATATTGTTCATTATGTGTCTGTGTTAGATGTCCTTCATCTTGATGTTGGGTGAAGTGCGCCACTCAATATTTGCCTCACTGAGGACTAGATGGAGGGAAATACTTGTTGGTAGACGGAGGGGTGATAGAACTTATAGTGACTATAAAGCTGTTAACACTCTCCTACGTATCAACCCGGGGAAGCAAGGAGAACTCATTAAGCCATGTCCATGCCACGGGAGAAATCCCTTAATAGCGAGATAATACGACTAATGTCGTTTATCTGTCTACTGTGGCTATGACAAAATAATGTGAGCAGTGGTTGCTTCTTATTCGTCCATATATGGAGATCCTCCCACACATATCATAAATGGTATTATTTATTATAATAATTTTGATCACTCTTTCTAATTACTAGCGGTGGATCCACTACTCCCTCAGAACTCTTTCCATCATCTTGCAGACTTTCATAATCATACTCGCATGCTCTTGTTTACTTACAGCTTTAGTTTACTTATTGTTCTCTTATTTGAAAACCCAAAAATATCTTTTACACAAAACTCGCATTTTATCTTGTTACTTAGAACATTATTTAGCATTACTATTTCAGTATTTAGTTCAAGAGTTATTAGACTTCGGACTCCTGCTCCCTATGGGATCGATATCTTTATTTCGAAACTAGCTACAAACGATCTGTGCACTTGCAGTCATCAAGCTATTCAACTAGAACCCTCTTTTCCTTTTGAGGGAGCAACAATATAACAATATGCTGACAAGATAATTATGCCCTAAAACACTTAGCACACGATTAAACTTTCCTAGTGTTGTCAACAAACATCAAAACATTAAAAGAGGAAAAATGCCCTTTCAAGGGGAAAGCTTGGCAATAATGCCCCCGTTAACAAACTTGTCCGGTAACACACAAGGGAAGTGCTCAAGCTCCTTTTCCAGTGACTATATCTCATGAGCCTTCTCAACCACGGAGCGTCCATTAGTCATCTTCTAGTCATAGAATTTCTCCATGACATATCCGAGACCCCAAACTTGGTCTTGAGCGCATCCCACATGTCCTTGCCATTATCAAATGGCATATAGGGTTCAACAATGTTCTTGCCAAGAATAGACAACATAGCAGCCTTGAACAAGGTATCAGTTTTCTAAAAAACTTGCTCCTGAGCGGGAGTAAGCTCTCCCTTAGACTTGCCAAGAGTGTCATCATAGCAGTTCATGTTATGAAACTAGAGAACTGCTCTCACGCGCCATATCTTATAATGCGTACTCTCAAAGACAGGTGGCTTCACAGATGCAACGAAACCACTTGGAGTAAATTGCCTATAATAAGGTTTTTTGAATTTTTGAGAAAAAGAGCAATTTACCAAGATAATTAACCATAATAAAACATAGAAAAACATGAATAGAATAATAGAGATTACACTAATCATATGATTTAGTGGAGAACCTACTACAAACCAAAAGAAACGACAAACTATCTGACTACGATAAACAAGATTGAGAAAGATGATATACATCATAACAGAGGAAACACCCGTGTTGACTTTGGTTTCGTTAGCCATGTCGTCGAGGAAGAGGTTGTTGATGTCGAGGAATAAGTCATCATTGGGGAAGACGTCGGTGATGTCGCTATCCGTGAAGGAGTCCATGATGAAGATAGTAGTTGCGCTAATAGCACTCCCAAAAAACCTTATCGCCCTTCTCCCGTACAAGACTCGAAGTAGCGAGGTCTCGGAGGCCTACTGTCCTGGCTCGCGATGCATGCTGCGAGAGGGGATGCGGAAGATCATGTAGATAGTACAATGCTCTAGAACTGGAGTGCAAATGTATATGTCCAGCGGAGAGGAGCGTGTTGGGGATATGCTAAATGGGTATCATCATTGCATGTCTCTAATCCGGATAACCCGGGTGGCCCATAGTTGGTAGAAAGGCCCATGGCCTGTTGGACGACCCAGTTAGATGAATCCAGAAGGGAGACCCATGCCGGATAAAGGAAGGCTACGAGGGAGTCACCGACTTACCCGGAGCCTTGGAGTGCAATACACGCAAGACTAGTTGTATTCTGTGTAGGACTCTATAACCTGTCCGTCTAGGACTTTTCCCTATAGACCCGGCGTCTTGATAAGCCAGACCTATGGGAGCCTTTAGGGCACAACACAACTCACATCGCGCACAGCGAACCAATCCCTATAACTCGGCGTATTTCCCTTATAGTGAATTATAGCAGGATTAGGGTTCCGCCACCATCGTGGAACCTGAATCTGGGTAAGCTATATTACCTCGTACCCGCCAACCTTTTGCCTTACCCCACATCTCTAAATACACACTGTGAGGACCCCTCCATGGCGTACTCATCGGCAATACCACGGCAGAGTGACCTCTCTTATAGGCACCAGTAGAGGAGGTGAACAGGCTACACGAGGAGATGAAACGAGGTGCCGGGAGGTGAACCAAATAGGCGTCAACAGTAGTTGAACAACCACTCAGTTCGTAATCATTTCCCATTGCCTTTGTATTAAAACTACACTAGCGCAAACTGTATGTATTCCGTTCATGCATGACAAAAAGAAAGTCGGCTTGACGAGATTCCCGCAACCCTCAACCCGTGGCACGCACGTCGTGATGAGGCGGGGTGAGGCATGGTGTGGCGGTGGCATAGGAGGAGGAGAGCGCGTGTATGTCTCTCTCCTTCTTATCCTTTCACCAAGTGGTGGAAGAGACCTTATAAGGTGGTGAAACTTTTCTTCAACTAGCAATATGGGACTAAACATTTGTTCCACCTCTTATCATGCATGAATGGGCCACATGGGCCTCTAGGATTTTTAGAAATCATTAAAATGGAAATATGGGTTGGTCCATTTAGGCAAAAATTCCAACACTATTTTAGTCCAAATGTGGATGTTGGTGTGAAGACTCGGATTTGAGGGGAGCTAAATATCTTGACAGAAGCCATTTCTGGAAAATATCTTGGCTTACCCGCCATGGTGGGGTTAGATCGCTTTGAGAGCTTCATGTACTTGCTAGAGAGGGTTATTGAAAGGTTGAAGGTTTGGAGGGAAAAGTTTTTATCCTTGGGAGGAAAATAAATCTTATTCAAGCCATTATACAATATATTCGTGTGTATGCTATGGTTGTCTTTAAGATTCCAAAGAGTCTACGCAAAGAGCTGAATGATGCAATGGATAATTTTTTGTGTGGGGGGGGGGCACTAAGGAGCAGAATAAAATGCACTGGTTTGCATGGTGGAAGATGTGCATTCCAAAAAAAATCTGGAGGTATGAGTTTCTGTGATCTACATTCTTTCAACTTGGCAATGCTTGCTAAGCAGATCTAGAGGCTAATCACAAAACCAAATTCTCTCATTTCCCAAGTCCTCTGATCAAAGTATTACCCAAATGTGAACCTTTTAAAGGCTGTACCTAAGAGTTGTTCTGATGGGTTCGTAGCATGGAAAACAAAAAAATCCTACGCACAAACCACTATCTATCCAAGATCATCTACGAGATGGTAGCTGTTGGAGATATGCCCAAGAGGCAATAATAAAGTGGTTATTATCATATCTTCACACTTATGATAAATGTTTACATACCATGCTATAATTGTATTAACCGGAAACATTAATACTTGTGTGATTTGTAAACTAAAATAAGAGTCCCTAGTAAAGCCTCTTGTTAAACTAGCTTGTTGGTTAATATATGATCATGGTTTCCTGATCATGAACATAGAGATGTTATTAACAACATGATCATATCATTAGGAGAATGATGTGATGGACATACTCCTATAGATAAGCGTAGCATAAAGATCAAGTCATTCCATTAGTTCAATTGCTATATGCTTTCTGATACATAGTAACCTAATTCCTTCGACCATGAGATCATGCATCTCACCTTTACCGGATGGATGCTTTGATGTCATCAAACACCACACTGTAACAGGGTGGCTATAAAGGTGGCATTGAGTGTTCAGAAAGTATTGGTTGAAACACATGGATCAAGAGTGGGATTTGTCCATCCATATGACGGATAGATATACTCTGGGCCCTCTCGGTGAAATGTCATCCAATTAGCTTGCAAGCATGTGACTGGCTCACAAGGGATCACATATCACGGGAACGAGAAAAGAGTACTTATCAGTAACGAGGTTGAACTAGGTATGCAGAGATACCGACGATCATAACCTCGGATAAGTAAACTATCGTGAGACAAAGGGAAATTGGTATCGTATGTAAGTGGTTCATTCGATCGCAAAGTAATCGTAGAAATATGTGGGAGCCATATGAATTTCTAGATTCCTCTATTGGTTATTGTTCGGAGAAGTGTCTCGATCATGTCCGCATAATTCACGAACCGTAGGGAGACACACTTAAGGATTCGACGTTGTTTGAGTAGTTATGGTATTATGAGAAAGATACCGAATGTTGTTCGGAGTCTCGGATGGGATCCGGGATATCACGAGGTGATCCGGAATGGTCCGGAGAATAAGATTCATATAAGGAAAGTCCCGTTTCGGAGTTCGGGAATGATTCCGGTGTTTTCATCGGGAATGTTCTAGAAGGTTCCGGAATGTCCGGCACTCCGGGGGGGAGAGGGTACATGAATGTTTCATTGCATATTGGAATGATTGCATCATGTACTAAGTGTTCTTGCTGTTCCAAAACTTGAAAGTCAAACTGCCAGTTTGAAAGTCAAACGGCTAAAACAGGAAACTGTGGAAAACAGGAAACTGTGGGAAACAGGAAACTGTGGGAAACAAGCAAGAGGAGTTTGAAACCAACTTGGAGGAGGAGTTCCTCTCCTCCAAGCCGGTGCCCAGCCCTAGGCCGAGTTGGGGAGGGACTCCCCAACTTCCTGGCGCGCCTAGCCCCTCCACCTATAAAAGGAGGGGCAGGGCCTCCTCCTTGAGACACACAAGTTTCTACCTCTAATCTCCGGTTTAGAGCCGTTTGGTTTAGAGCTTCTAATTGCTTTAGCCTTCGGTTTAGAGCCTTCTAATTGGTGTGTCTAATCTCTAGACCACTAATAGCTCTCTCTCATACTCCACCATACTCGCTCCGGCTTAAGGCGAAGCCCTGCGGGATCTCCCCTCTACTTCCGGTACCACGCCGTTGTGCTGCCGGAATCTCGAGGAGAGTGCTACAACCTCCGCTGCCTGCTGGAACAAGGGAGAGGAAGGTCTTCGTTGAGTACCGAACGTGTGACCGACTGCGGGAGCGCTGCCGGAACGCAGCGCCGGAAGGAACGTCTACGCGATCTTGAGATCGGCAAGTGTACGACTACATCACCCACGAGAATCTGCTCTCGTTAACCGCTTTGGAATCTTCGAGGGTGAGTTCCTCTATCGACTCGTTGCTACAATCTAGTAGATAGATCTTGGCTTGTTTGTTTGTATGCGATAGAAATTTTTTGTTTTCCATGCTACGAACCCCTACAGTGGTATCAGAGCCGTGTCTATATGTAGATCTATTGCACGAGTAGAACACAATGGTCATTGTGGGCGTTGATGCTTTTATTGTTGATTGCTTCTTGTGTACTTTGCATCTTGCGGTATGTTGGGATGAAGCGGCCCGGGCTAACCTTACATGACATCGTTCATGAGACTTGCTCCACGCTTGACATGCAACTTGTATTGCATAAGTGGCTTTGCGGGTGCCTGTTTCTCCTAGTATAGTTAAGATCCAATTTACAACGGGTGATTAACAATACTAGTATCAATGTTGTGGTTCTTGTTCGTAAGTTAGAACGACACTTATTGAAAGCCCCAAACCACGTAAAACATGCAAAGAAAGTAGAGGCGTCTAACTTTGTTTTGCAGGGGTGTGCAGTGATGTGATATGGCCATGATTGTGATTATATATGATGTATGCAATGTTCCTTATTGTAAGTCGGCAACCGGCAGGAGCCATATGGTTGTATTTAATTTATGTTAAGACCCGCGTGTCTATTCAAAGTAGTTGTAATAGTTGAAGCCGGTGGAAGACAACCATGGAGCAGCGTCATTGACCTTGATGCAATGCCGGTAATGATGAAGATCATGTTCGTGCTTGAAGATGGAGATCGGAAGCACACAGAAGAAAGGCCATATCATATCACATATTATGAATTGCATGTGATGTTAATCCTTTATGCATCTTGTATTGCTTGGTAGACGACGGTAGCATTATAAGATGATCCCTCATGCACATGAATTTCAAGTCATAAAGTGTTCACCCTTAGTTAGCACCGTTGCTAAAGCTTGTTGTTTCGAAGCACCACGTGATGATCGGGTGTGTTAGATTCTACAAGTGTATACAACGTGAGCAAGCCAGATTTGCTCATGCGGAAACTAAGGTTTGATCTTGACGAGCCTAGCATGTACAGACATGGCCTCAGGAACACGGATTACCGAAAGGTAGAGCATGAGTCATATAGTAGATATGATGAACATGTTGATTGTTCGCCATTGAAGCTATATCAACTCTCGTGATGATCGGTTTTGATGTGGTGGATTTGGTTCATGTGATCACTAAAACAATGTGAGGGATATTGTTTTGAGTGGGAGTTCACCTAGATTAATTTGATTATTAATTAGAACTCAATTTATCATAAACTAAATCAAAGTGAATTTGCATAGTTATTGTAGTCATTGGCATCCGTTTACCACCTTGCGCTTAGTTATAATTGAGATGATAGAACTATAGAATTCTGGTTAGTTACTTTACGAACTGGTATCGTATTGTTTTTGAAGTGTTAATCTAAAGTTTAAAAGTCCTATTGCAAACTTTCAGTAAGTTCCGGTTACTCCATGAAGTTTAATGATTAGTATTAAATCAAGAGTAACAATTCCAAGTGTTAGTATATAAGTATCATGTTTGTCTCCATGATTCTTGATATTCAAAGGATTTTCTTAATATCAAGGTTATCTAGGATCTGAAAGAGTTGTTTCAGAAACCATGATGTGTGGAAGATATTGTGATATCTGAAACAAAGTTTTGGTTGCAACATGATAGAGTATAATATGGCAAAGTTCATGTTCTCATATTTTGATGAGAATTTGCAAAGGGTTGTAGACACTTGTTGTCCTAATCCTCCAAAAGGTTTTGGATAGCAACATTATACTCATAATTCATCGTTATAAGCTAAAAGTAGCTTGATCATGGACGATTCCATGATAAGGTGAATATTTGATGTAGGTAAAATGTTTACTACACCAAGAGATTACTAAAGAAAGGAATTTGAAAGAACACCAAACATTTGATGATGGTGATCTACTTCAAAGTGCAAGTCCAAAGACATTGGTATTTAACTATACACGCTTTGGACTATGTGTCATATGTATGACTCCACTATTGATGTTGATAGATTCTTTCAAACAGAAAAGGAAATACTGAAAGAGAATCTCATAAATATATGGCAGAAAAGAAAAGACTAGAATTGTTCAGTTTAAGTATATGGATGATATACATGTTATGGCTATATTCTTTGCTTATTAAACAATGTGGTTCTTAAGTATTTGATACTGAATTTGTTGGTGTGAATCGTCATACGAAACAACACAATTCATGAACTACAATGGCCTAAGTAACTAGCAAAAGAATATGTGATGATGTTCATTGAGAACAAATAAAGGGTTATTGTGTTGCTCGTTAAACATCAAAGCTTACCTTCAATATTTGTTTTATTAGGTATTATGAGAACAAAAGGGTTGTTCAAATAATTGCCGTAATCCATAAAAGATGGATGATTCACAAATCTCGTTGGAGAAATCACATCCATAAAACTAGTGCTAAAAATGTCGAAAGACAAATTGATTGAAAGATCACTTCGGAAGTGACATCGCCGTTTAAATTATATTGGAAAGAAAACATGAAGAAACTCCATGTGGATGGAATTTTGGAGTCTTTTGATTTTTGATCAAATGACGCTTGTGAAACTTTCCCAGAGATAATTAAAACTTTGTTCATAGGCCAAAAGGGAACGAATGACTAGCTTATTGGAACTTGTACATATTGTTGTATGAAATCCATTATGTGTAGTCAAGAGCGATGGATTTCAACTTCATATGCTTTCTCCGAAAATTTGAGTGAATATATGAATATTTACTTAATAAGGATGAAGTGTGAAATATTTGAAAAGTTCAAAGATTTTCAAGATGAAGTGCAAAATCATTGTAACAAGAATATGAATAGTTTATGATAAGATCATAAAGGAAGATATTTAAGTTATAAGTTTAGCATAATACCTAAGATTTAAGGAATCGTTCCGTGGATTTGCATTTCCCAAAACACCATAAGGGTATGGGGCGTTCGAGGTATGTAATTAAACCTTGTTTGACATGGTAAGATCAAAGGTATAATTCATAAAACTGCCATTATATTTTAAAGATTAGAAGCTTTAGAGATTACCGTTTTTCCACTGAAAAGAGCTCCATCATAATCCGTTGAAATGACACCATATGTTATGGTTTGGGATAAAACCCAAGTTGTCCTTTCTTAAACATTGGTATGCTATGCATAAGAAAGATGTTTGCAACCAAAGTCGGATGAACCTGTCTTTGTTAAGTATTCCTCCATAACACCGGAGACAAAAGTGTTTGTCACTTAAAACGTCAAGTTTCTTTTAGAAGGAATTTTTCGTGAAAAGTTAAGTGGGAGGACAAGAGAACTTTGATAAGGTTAAAAGAACCTTAGCTATATGTGCAGAGTTGCGCAGCGCCGAAAAGTGTTCCGGAGGCAGCAACAAAGCTCATGGCTCACGTACCTCAAAGGTTGTGGTCACGGGGATCCAAGTTCCTATTGAAGCAAGAAGGTCGGGTAAACAATCAAATACCAAGATTTGAGAGTTAAATCATTATTTGACAATAATGATCCGACTACGTGCAAAGAAGCAATGATGAGCCCTGACTCCGTCAAATGGCTTGAAGCCATAAAATCCGTGATAGTTCCATACACGAGAAATCAAGTTTTGAACTTGAAGGACCCTCGAGAAAGGTGTAAGACCTTACAGTTGTGTCTGGATCTATAAAGAAATAGACATGGATGTTTCACATCTATAATCGACATATTGGGAAAGAGTTCACAACAATGTTCAAAGGTTGACTATGACAAGATTTGATCTTTCATAGTGATATTTAGTCTAGACGGATTAATGTAGCAACCACTACATATAATTTTGTTATATGGTAGTTGAATAAACAAAACAAGTTCTTCTAATAGAATCGTTACCTAGGACATGTGCATAACACGGTCCATAGGGTTTTGTTAATTCAAAGGATGCTAAAAGCATATGCAAACTTCAATGGTTAAAGTGAGCATCGCGGAGTTGGAATCTTCACTGTGATGAAACTTTTAAAGGAGTTTAAAAGTTCATTAGAGACGATGAAGATGCTTGCATTTGCAAGAAATTAAGTGGGAGCGCTAAGACATGTTTCTAATACATTATGTGGAAGACATATTGTTGATTGGAAATGAAGTATCTTTTATTAACACATATTAAGAATTTCATCCCGATGAAAGACTTAGGCAAAACCCAAATATGGCATCAATAGACGCTAATATGGTTGTACCGAAAGTATATAGATGATGTATTGAATGAGTTCAATATAGAAACTACAAGAAAGATTCTTGTTGCACAGAAAGGATTGAATGAGTTCAATATTGATGTATTCAAGTGTATTGACGCTTGGTAAGTGAAACAAAGATTCAAGTATAGATTAATACTTGATGTATGAAATCACAAAGAGTATTTATATCAATCATACTGTGATATCTACAAATCCAGATATGTCCTATGCTCTAAATGCTATGAGGATATACCAGAATTATTCATAAGATGATCATTGGACGATAGTAAGGATATTCTTATGATCTTTTGGAAGAACTAAGAGTATATTATTTTGTAGAAGTGGCAAATAGATGGTTAGTTCATTGTAAAAGTACTACATTGATACCAGTTTTGTCACAAAGTACAAATTAAGTTTATCTCAATCTAAACTAAGGGTGGCACAATATAATGGAAAGTAAGTTCCATAATGGATTTGGATGAGTTCCAAAGTTAAGACATTGTGACAGATACTACAACAAAAGGCTAAGTATATGACTGCTATTATAGCAGCTAAAGAGGGCATTTGTGTCAAGTAGTTTGTTATCAAACTAGGTGTAGTTCACAGTGGGATAATACTATGAAGATATATTGTATGACAATATTATCAACATGTTTTAACCCCAAAGAACTAAAGGTCTCACCAAAGGACCAAATTTATACAAAGCCATCTCATTAGAGAATGAGTGATGCGTAGAGACGCAAAGACATGCAGTTACACACGGACCTAGAAGTGTCAGATCCGGAGATCAGTTAACCACTAGCAGTCGTGTACATACAACACCGGAAAGCCATAGGTGTTGAATACACAAAGGTTTGAAACTAGATTATTGACTCTAGTGCAAGTGGGAGACTGTTGGAGATATGCCCAAGAGGCAATAATAAAGTGGTTATTATCATATCTTCATACTTATGATAAATGTTTACATACCATGCTATGATTGTATTAACCGGAAACATTAATACTTGTGTGATTTGTAAACATAAAAGAGTCCCTAGTAAAGCCTTTTGTTAAACTAGCTTGTTGGTTAATATATGATCATGGTTTCCTGATCATGAACATAGAAGATGTTATTAACAACAGGGTCATATCATTAGGAGAATGATGTGATGGACATACTCCTATAGTTAAGCGTAGCATAAAGATCAAGTCATTTAATATAGTTCAATTGCTATAAGCTTTCTGATACATAGTAACCTAATTCCTTCGACCATGAGATCATGCATATCACCTTTACCGGATGGATGCTTTGATGTCATCAAACACCACACCATAACAGGGTGGCTATAAAGGTGGCATTGAGTGTTCAGAAAGTATTGGTTGAAACACATGGATCAAGAGTGGGATTTGTCCATCCATATGACGGATAGATATACTCTGGGCCCTCTCGGTGAAATGTCATCCAATTAGCTTGCAAGCATGTGACTGGCTCACAAGGGATCACATATCACGGGAACGAGAAAAGAGTACTTATCAGTAACGAGGTTGAACTAGGTATGCAGAGATACCGACAATCATAACCTCGGATAAGTAAACTATCGTGAGACAAAGGGAAATTGGTATCGTATGTAAGTGGTTCATTCGATCGCAAAGTAATCGTAGAAATATGTGGGAGCCATATGAATTTCCAGATTCCTCTATTGGTTATTGTTCGGAGAAGTGTCTCGATCATGTCCGCATAATTCACGAGCCGTAGGGAGACACACTTAAGGATTCGACGTTGTTTGAGTAGTTATGGTATTATGAGAAAGAGACCGAATGTTGTTCGGAGTCTCGGATGGGATCCGGGATATCACGAGGTGATCCGGAATGGTCCGGAGAATAAGATTAATATAAGGAAAGTCCCGTTTCGGAGTTCGGGAATGATTCCGGTGTTTTCATCGGGAATGTTCTAGAAGGTTCCGGAATGTCCGGCACTCCGGGGGGGGGGGGGGGGGGAGAGGGTACATGAATGTGTCATTGCATATTGGAATGATTGCATCATGTACTAAGTGTTCTTGCTGTTCCAAAACTTGAAAGTCAAACTGCCAGTTTGAAAGTCAAACGGCTAAAACAGGAAACTGTGGAAAACAGGAAACTGTGGGAAACAGGAAACTGTGGGAAACAAGCAAGAGGAGTTTGAAACCAACTTGGAGGAGGAGTTCCTCTCCTCCAAGCCGGCGCCCAGCCCTAGGCCGAGTTGGGGAGGGACTCCCCTCCCTCCCTGGCGCGCCTAGCCCCTCCACCTATAAAAGGAGGGGCAGGGCCTCCTCCTTGAGACACACAAGTTTCTACCTCTAATCTCCGGTTTAGAGCCGTTTGGTTTAGAGCTTCTAATTGCTTTAGCCTTCGGTTTAGAGCCTTCTAATTGGTGTGTCTAATCTCTAGACCACTAATAGCTCTCTCTCATACTCCACCATACTCGCTCCGGCTTAAGGCGAAGCCCTGCGGGATCTCCCCTCTACTTCCGGTACCACGCCGTTGTGCTGCCCGAATCGCGAGGAGAGTGCTACAACCTCCGCTACCTGCTGGAACAAGGGAGAGGAAGGTCTTCGTTGAGTACCGAACATGTGACCGACTGCGGAAGCGCTGCCGGAACGCAGCGCCGGAAGGAACGTCTACGCGATCTTGATATCGGCAAGTGTACGACTACATCACCCACGAGAATCTGCTCTCGTTAACCGCTTTGGAATCTTCGAGGGTGAGTTCCTATATCGACTCGTTGCTACAATCTAGTAGATAGATCTTGGCTTGTTTGTTTGTATGTGATAGAATTTTTTTTGTTTTCCATGCTACGAACCCCTACAGTAGCAACAAGTAACTCACCCTCGAAGATCGTAAGAGGGATTACGTTCCCGCTCAAACTTTGTCGGTGAATATGAAGGTGTATACCCGATGAATAAAATCAATAGCGGGAGTAGCATACTCCCCAAGTTTCTTTTAAGCCATGGCTATTTTATTTTTGGTGTTTTTGAATAAGAGAAACAAATAAACAATTAACTAACTTTTTGGGTTTTCAATAGATAACAAAAAAACTAATAACAACAAATAAACTAGAAGGAAAAATATAACTAAAAACAAGGTCTCTAGTGACCTCACCAGGATAGCGAATTGCTTCCCCGACAACGACGCTAGAAAAAATGGTTAATACCTTCGATCCGGATTTATGAATGCAGTATAGTAGATTTTTCCCAAGTAGACCTAGGTTTAATCGAACATTGGGAAACAATTCTAAAAGGAAATTAAATAAGGCACGTCTATAATACTTGCTTGTTCATTTTACCTTTGTTTACTAGACCTTTCTGGTTTACTTTATAATGTGGGTTGTTTCAATGGATGGAGATAGGCCCCAACCATTACACCGCGAAATACCGAGCTACAACAATTATTAAGTGAAAACACAGATCAAAGCCTTAAAAAGTGATGTTGTTGTTCTTAAATGGATCGCTAAACAAAAGCCGTACTTCTCTTTCTATCACTGGGTTTCCTACGAGATCGCTGTTTACCAAGTATCTCACCTCAAGCCTTTATCAATCACTGGGATCTTGGGTACCTATAAGCCATAAACCAAGGCAAATATACAAATCTATATTCAATCAATACTCAATACTCCCATGGATTAGATGCACATAATCGCTGCGAGGTTTCACTCCAACCCGTAGCCCGTGAGAACTACTCACTCATAACAATAAGATTAAGGATAGAAAATATTGTATAAAATACTTAGATTAAAATCAAATATTCTAATAATGGTCGCTGAATCACAAGGAGATCTCAAGTACAAGCTAATGGCTATGGCTATGGAGAGGATGGAGGGTGGAGAGGATGAACTATGGTGGTGAATCTTCTTTGGTGGTGTTGTGATGCAATATGAGAATGGTGGCCCTTTGCGCGATAGCTGAGACCTTGAAATATATAGATACCTTCACGAAAGTCGTTGGATTTGACGAGACAAAGCCAACGCCACATGGTATGGGCGGGTCGTACGTACGGGCGGACCTTGCCTATACCAGTGGTCGTTAAGGCCTCTATCGATTGGTTTTTGGTCTAGTATTGCTTGGCCATGTAGAATTTCTCAAAATCTTCATTAATAGCTCCTGATTTCGCCTTAAAAGCATGATTTCCCGCACAACACAATTCAAAACAAGGGATTGCATATCTTTGCAATAATTAGTCATTAGTAGCAATACTAGATAGATTATTGGTCAATTGTTTGACAAAAAAAAAATTTAAACGCAAAGAAAGATGGCTATTTTCACAGCCATCAGCCACCCCTTATCATCCTTCCCCTTGGATCTTGTTATGGCGTCTGTGAGGAGTAAGCAATGGAAGGGATCGACGCAGATTACGTCTGCGCAGCCGCCCTGGCTTTAGATTGTGCGCTCACCTTACGGATAGCCGCCTTCTTGCGTATAGGTTTATCCTGATCTCTGGGGTTGGACGGTTCCACTTTGAATCGAGGCTCGTCATCGCGACGACGAGGTTCATCCCATCGCCACCCTGGCGCATATGGCCGCGGTCCCAGTCCCGCTCCCTTCCATGGTGATATCTCTGGTACTCCTCGTATTCTAGCCTCTGGCGTAACTCACGCTCGATGCTTCTTCCCCCTTCCTCTGAATCGTCAAACGGCCTCTTACTTCCCGAGCCATGACCCCGCTCCGTCACGGCTTGCATGAAAGAGCGGATCTGCGAACTAGAGGAGGAGGCATGGATAAGGCGGGATATGAAGGCGCTAGATCTGGATCACTCACGTTAGAGAGTAGGGATGGATGGACGGAAATGAGACATAGGTCTTCCACTAAAACCCAGAACCACTTAAACAGTGTGTCGCTTCGCGAAGGAGCACTCTTAGCTGGGCCACGGCCCACATTACTTGGTGGCCCATTCAGCACGGAAAAGTCCTCTCCCCAAAAACTTGGCTCACCCCGCACGGTGGGCCATGGGCCGAACCAGGCCAATCAGTCCCGTGGACACATTTAAATCAAATCACATTTGCGATAAGAAACTTTTGTTGATCCCGATCATAATCATAGCCTTTCTTGTCGATCCCGATCCCTATCCCGATCCCTATCACAACACTGAACTGAACCCTGTCTTCCTCGAAAATGTCAACTCTTCTTGTTGTGTTGGTAGTTCACCTCCACCTACTCTTGCGCACCCATGGCGCCGCCGCCATCGCAGCGACGCCGCCTCCCCTCCCGGTCCTGCCCGTCCCCTCCTACGCGCAGCTCCAGTGGCAGCTCGCCGAGATGGCCCTCTTCATCCACTTCGGACCCAACACCTTCACGGACTCCGAGTGGGGCACTGGCCACGCCGATCCCGCCGTGTTCGCGCCGTCCGCGCTTGATGCCGGCCAGTGGGCGCGCGTCGCGGCGGAGGGAGGGTTCGGGCGCGTGGTGCTCACAGCCAAGCACCACGACGGCTTCTGCCTCTGGCCGTCGGCGCTGACGGATTACTCGGTGGCCGCCTCGCCGTGGCGGGATGGGGCGGGGGACGTCATCGGCGAGCTCTCGGCCGCCGTGCGCGCGGAGGGGATTGGGCTAGGGCTGTACCTCTCGCCATGGGACCGACACGAGCCGGTGTACGGCGACACCGTCGCGTACAATGCGCACTACATGGGCCAAATGACGGAATTGCTCACCAGGTGTGTTAATTTGTGCGTCTCGAGTTGTAGTGCTATCGTGCTACATTTTATTTGGCGTTTTTAAATGACTGCTAATTTAGATGCAGGTCGTGGAAACCTTCGATCTTGATGTGAATTTGGAGTGAGAACTCAAAAAATAAAATAGCCTTTCTGATTGTTCCTTTATAGCAAGTTGCAGTATCGATTCTTGGGATCAGGAGTCTTATGTTCTTATTGTGGTGCCCATGGCGAATGAATAAGTTAACCTCTTGTGTTTCCTTGGTGTGGTGAAAGTCACTGCACTTCATCTATATGATGATAAAATATTGGTACATATGCATTTAGTTCTTTGCTTCATGCACTGATTTGGATTCAGAGAAATACATACAATCAATGTTGGCACATTTTCCCTGATTTGTTACCTGTATTGCGGAGTGTGTGGATTCTGTCCATTTGTTTTGTGGTGATCATTGTTTACAACTGTATATTCTATTCTGTTTAAAATTTTGCTTTTACATGTTCAGGTATGGAGATGTGGAGGAAGTTTGGCTTGATGGTGCAAAGGGGGACAACAGAGATATGGATTACATGTTTGATGCCTGGTTTGCACTTATCCATCAGCTCCAGCGAAGGGTTGTTATCTTCTCAGATGCTGGACCAGATACTAGATGGGTCGGAGACGAAGCCGGGGCTGCTGGTCGTACTTGTTGGTCTCCTTTCAACAAGAGTGACGTGACAATTGGGCGCATCATTGCTGAGTAAGTAATTTAGTTTTGTTCAACTGGAAAATGCGTGAAGATTTACTGTTAATTCTGTACCACTATGTTGCACTTATTTGTATATAGAAATATTTTTGAGTCAAAACACATATGCCACATTAGCTTCATCACCCTGCTTACAAAGCTACAATCACACATGTCATGTCATCTACCTGTGTTCAGATCCTAGCATGGATGAGATCTTGAGCTATAGCTATACTTGAAATTTCAATATCCTTGCATGTGAGTGGATTTCGAATCGTTGACAAATTAGCGAAATATCTTGCTTCTAAAAAAATCAAGGTGTATGGTCTTCCTTTATTAGGAGACAGATCTAATTTAACCTTACTGGTGCTTCCAACTTTTCTCTGTTTGACGTGAGGAAAAAAACAGTACTGTAGTGTACAAATTGTTTTGGAATGAGACAGCTGTTTACTTACTTTGTTTGTTACTACTAATTACTACTTACACAAGCAATTAAAAACTACTTAGAGCACATTCCATCATTGTGTACCTTTTGTTAACAGTGTGCAGTACTGCAGTTGTACTAGTACCTCCAACTACTGCAGTGATAACCTATATTGAGCAAATATTGTCCTTCCAAAGTACCTAACGATAACCTCTAAACAGACATCTAACAATAATATTTGATGTAAATAAGTACTGCAGCTATCTTCTCTTTTAAGGTAAACATCATTCATGGCATCAGGCAGTTGAAGAACTTATTAGAGTGCTATTATATAGCATGTGTGGACCAACAAGTACCTACTGCAAAATCTCGTGATAGAGCTAACACAGTCCAGACATTATGTTTCAGCAATGTGATTTAGGTACTGCATTCCCCCAATATGAAATGAGCTAAGTACAAGAATGTCTGCACACTGAATTTCTGTATTCATGTTGAAACCCTAAAGTCAAAACCCCTTGGGCAAACCAGAAGTTGGAAAAGTGGAAACTTGAATCATTTACTTATGTGTAGCGATGACAGACATGAAAGTGATTGGCATGAGTATATTTGTAAAGCAATGTCTCTATGGCACATTGGCATTGACATCTCATGTGATAATTTTACAACCTGCAGTGTCTTGTTTTTGAGGGATGTTGGATGACTGTGGTGTTCGCGCACCATTGACTAGTAGTATATTGCTTTGAGAAATCAATTTAATCTACTGACTGGCATGCCAACTTTATTGCCAGATACTCACGCAGTGGTGATCTTTTTGGGGAAGACTGGGTTCCTGCTGAATGTGATGTTTCTATCAGGCCAGGGTGGTTCTGGCATGCCTCAGAGAAACCAAAAACTGCTACAACTCTGCTTGACATATACTACAAATCAGTTGGTAGAAACTGTCTCCTCATATTGAACGTTCCTCCCAATTCATCAGGGCTCATTTCTGACGAAGATATGCAAGTCCTTCAGGAATTCACTGAGATTCGGCGCATAATTTTCTCTCAGAATTTCGCAGCCAATGCGACTGTTAGCGCAAGCAGTGTGCGTGGTGGGCTGGACAATCTTCAGTTTGCGCCCTCCAATGCGCTTCAAGATGGCATATACTCCTACTGGGCACCACAGCAAGGTCAGACAAGCTGGGAAATGCTCTTGGACCTCAAGCATTTTACTTCCTTCAACTTGGTCCAGATCCAAGAGCCTATCCAGATGGGACAACGTATAATCGAGTTTCATGTGGACATCCTTGTGGGTAAAGTGTGGCAAACAATTCTTGAAGGCACGACAATTGGATACAAGAGGCTGCTGCACTTTCCTGTCGTCGAAGCCCGATACCTGAAGCTATTTGTTGACAGTGCACGTGCAGACCCACTGATTGCATTCTTCGGTGTTTTCATGGATCCCTTTTCCATCATATATAGTGTAGATCATGACGGCAAGCCATCTCATACTAATAGCAGTGAAGTTATAATGTTGAGCATAGACCATGCTGCTGGCAGTTAATAGCATAGAACTACCAGTTTTTGGGCAAAATTCCGGAAATCTACCAATTTACGTTATCGCAGCAAAAATCTGCCACATTTGGCGTCCGTTTTCTCAAATCGCACTAAACTCGTCCTGATCGCGAATTGACACGGAAACTGACAAGGCTGGCCCACCCGTCAGGCTGACGTGGCAGCGCGGGACTGTGTGCGGTCTGCCGTTTTGCATATAGGTCCTTAAGTTTTGACAGAAAATTGCGCAGAAGTCCCTGACACTATTAAAACCTTCATAACTTTTGAATACGAATTCAAATGGAAAAAGTTTAAATACAAAAAGTTCTTAGAATTGTTTGAATATTTTTTTTATAAACTTTATTTATTATTTTATATAATTAAAATATAAAAAGTATTTTATTAATTATAAGAAATTATTTTGTTAATTATACAAAACTTTGAAAATTCATAACTTTAACTATATAACTCCAAATAATATAAATAATATGTCGAAATTTATTAGAAAAATCTAAGGAATTCATTTCTTATATTTATAATGCATGAATCATATCCGTTCCTCTCGGATATTTTGATTATGCAAGTAATCATAATAATAAATGTGTACCTTGGATTTATTATTATGATTACTTGGATAACTGGATATTTAGATCGTTCCATTTTAGAAATAATTTATAGTCTCTATTTTACGTAATCGGAGGCGTGACTCACTTGGATCGTATAGGAATGGGAAGATATGATACCGCCACATGCATGCAACTCGCAAGGCCCTTCATGCATGCATGCCACGTCACCTCGTCCATGTACGTATTAGTTGCGTTGCATATCAGTACCGTTCGTTCGTTTTCAATATTACAAAAATAAAATAATATGTAACGGACTTGGCTAGCTATAGAAAGGTTCTCCTCGGACAGCGAACATCCCGGGCTACGATCATGACGTACGTGACATTCATTTGGAAAGCCCTCTATCCTATCGACCAAGACACGATCGAGGTGTAGAAAAGAAGGCGCGCGCGCAGACTTGGCTAGGCCCTTCGGTCAAGATGCTGTAGTCGGTGCTCCATGCCGCCTTGCCGGCCGTGCAGTCCACGCTCATCGACAGCAACCAGGGCTTCCCCTCCTTCTTTGTCATCGACAAGCTGTTCGAGGACGGTGTCTAGCTGCCACGCGCCGAGGAGCTCGGGTTCCTCCGCAGCGCCATCCCCCGCCTCCTCGAGCTCCTTCGCGATGGACCCGGCGACAATATCCTCCTCTTCGATAGACCTGCCAATGTCCAAAGTACGTACCCTAGCTAATCACAGTAGTACATGGTCAGCATTCAGCACATGCATGCATGAATATGTTCTAAATGCATGCGTGTCAATTACAAAATGCAGAGGACAAGTTCGGATGGTTGAGGGACGAGGAGTTCGCAAGGGAGACTCTGGTTGCATACTTTTGCATGATAATATGTCTACTAATATGCAAGAATAAATAAAATGGACATATTTATTATTATGATTACTTGCATAATCAAAATATCCGAGAGGAACGGATATGATTAATGCATTATAAATATAAGAAATGGATTCCTTGGATTTTTCTAATAAATTTAGACATATTATTTATATTATTTGGAGTTATATAGTTAAAGTTATGAATTTCCAAAGTTTTTGTATAATTAACAAAATAATTTCTTATAATTAATAAAATATTTCTTATATTTTAATTATATAAAATAATAAATAAAGTTTGTAAAAATAGATTCAAACAATTCTGAGCACTTTTCGTATTTAAATTTTTTACATTTGAATTCGTATTCAAAAGTTATGAAGGTTTTAATAGTGCTAGGGACTTCTGCGCAAATTTATGTCAAAATTTGAGGACCTACGTGTAAAACGGCAGACGACACACAGTCTCGCGCTGCCACGTCAGCCGACGGGTGGGCCAGCCTTGTCAGTTTTCATGTTAATTCGCGATCAGGACGAGTTTAGTGCTTTGAGAAAACGGACGCCAAATGTGGCAGATTTTTGCTGGAAAAACGTAAACAGGTAGATTTCCGGAATTTTGCCTAGAAACTGGTAGTTTTATGCTATTAACTCATGCTGCTGGCAACAAGAGCACTGCTATGATGTAAGACCGAGTACAGTTTGCAAAGCCGTACCTCACAGTGTTTTGTTTCATCACCTGGCCTTGTCTTGAGACCAACATGTGGTCAGTGTATATCTTTCCATTTGATTCAAGAAGCTCATGTCATTGAACGATGAGCGATACACAGTATGTACACATCTTCTCCATCAGTTTGGTTTGTTCCTTGAATCATTCTGTGCAAACATATCAAGTTTCTGCAATCAAGCATGGCTGATCCTGCATCCCTTCTGTACTTTCTCAGGTCAGTCATTCTTGTATAGAATCACTGAAGAATGAAGATGTTTATCAGAAAAAACTTATACACTAGTTGCTCCTCCTGCTGAATGATGTAATTATTAGAAAATACACTTTGGAGGAGTTTCTGTAAAGTAATTGATGTATGGTTTATCATCAGTTTCTGTATGACTGTATCTCTTCTCAGTAAGCAGATAGATAAGAGCACTCTGAACTTTCCAGTTTGCAAACCGCCTTCATAGTGGTACCACGGTACAGCTGTTATCTACGTTTCCTAAACTGGAAGGCGTAAAGCAGATGAACAAGTGTGTGCCAATATCCCCTTCCCGTCTTCCACCTGCACAGATGCACAAGCGTGTCCGTGTGCCCATGGCCCCGGACTCGCACGAGCCCGGTCTAAGGGCATCTCCACAGGGCCGACCCAATTGGGCGACCCAAAACGTCCGTTTCTGTCCGTATGGGTCGGGTCACGGTCACTTTTGGATCATGGTCTGGTCTGTCTGGCCAACCACGCTCAGTGGCACCACCCATCTGTCTGCGTTGTGCAACCGGCCACCCGCAACATGACCTGCTGGGCCTCTGCACCGTCGACCAGCGGCACGAATTTGTAGGGAAGGAGCATTATGTCCCGCATCATGCCCGAGTGGATGGTCATGGCAAACTCGAAGCCAGCGAGGCTGATGTCGATGGGCTCGAGCTCGGGCGACGACGGTGGCGGTGAGGGAGACCGTGTCGGCGTGCTGCTCTAGCCACGCCTACCTCGACGGCCAAGGCCCGGTGGTCGTCCTAGACGCCCTTCCCTCGATCCAATACCGCCGATCATGGCTTTGCTACGGGGTAGTGAAGGATGGGAGGGAGGAGAGTCTTTCACAACGGATTATAGTAGTATAAGGTTATTCAATGCCTCCAGCAGCTGACTGTTAAAACGGAATTGTTTATTCCGTTCACCTCTGCAGTTACACTGAAATATGTAGCTGTGTATTTAGTCATGTTGTGCCAATGAATTGAACTGCTCAAAAAGGTTTCGGTCTAAAAGAAGAACTTTGTGTGTTGCAGGTATCTATGAACCACAAGGGGTTGAGGTACCAGATCCTCTGCAGAGTGTTTGCACTAGATGGGGCACTAGATGTTGCTGTTGGAGCATCTGGAGATGACTATGACATATTAGCTGAAAGTGTTGGAGATGGGCGGTTGTTTTTTGCTGGAGAAGCCACCACAAGGCGTTACCCTGCAACTATGCATGGAGCTTTCATTACTGGTGTACGAGAGGCTGCTAATATGAGTATCCATGCCAACGCTCAAGTTACAAAGACCAAAGTACAAAAGAGCCCATCTACAAATGCTCTTGCTTGTGCTACTTTACTAGTAGACTTGTTTAGGCAACCAGACTTAGAATTCGGGAGCTTCTCTGTCATTTTTGGCGGAAAAGCTTCTGATCCTAAATCTCAAGCTATCCTGAAGGTGGAACTAGGCGGCCCTCAAAAGAAAAGTTCAACTGAAGGGGGAAAAAAGGAGCAGCACCATTCAAACAAATCGCTGTTCCAGCAGCTGCAGGCACATTTCAACCAACAACAGCAGCTCTATGTTTACACGTTACTATCACGGCAGCAGGCTATGGAGCTAAGAGAGGTTAGAGGAGGTGATGAAATGAGGCTGCATTACCTCTGTGAAAAACTGGGTGTAAAATTAGTTGGCAGGAAAGGTCTTGGTCCTGGGGCTGATGCTGTGATTGCTTCCATCAAGGCAGACCGGAACAGCAGTAGAACTAAATCTGGCCCCTCAAAGTTAAGAATGGCAGTTTCTAAACCCCAGCATGTACTAAATCGTGATCCCTGACTAGTGATTCTTTTAGGAGCCTGGCTGTATATACCGTACTTGATAGAGTTGTTGTCTTTGTTGTTCACACAGTTGCTTGGAGATGGTTTATTTACATGGAGTCTCTGCTCAGATGTGCTGAATAGCCCCAGACCAAATTCATACCTCATATTTGCTGATTGTTTGATGATGCATTTATATTAGATTCCAAATGGGACCATTCAGATTTGCATAATATCTGCAGAAGATCGTGCAAAGCTAATTTGTAGTGTTGCGAGCGGGAACCCGTGAAAGTTTCGCTTCTAGTTCATTTGAAAATTTTCTAGTACACATTTCTTGACAAAAGTTGAACTAGAAAACACCCAAATGAACTGGGAGCGGGTCTTTCGCGGGATCCCACTTGCAACCCTACTAATTTGTCTGTTATGTTCTAATTGCTTCTTATTTAATCATCTTTGGTATCTTGGATATTCTTGAATGATATGCCCATTGATCAGGTAATTGCCTTCCAGTCTCTAGACGCTAGATTGAACTTCAAAAAACCTGTGCTTTGCTTTGTTGTCAGTGGGTCGCTGGATTATAAGCTGGCAGGCTGTACGTCTACTTACATACTCTCTCCGTTTTAAAATATAAGATGTTTTAGCTTTGTGAAACAAATGTATTTAGACTTCTTTTGATATGTAGGTTCACTCGGATTTGAAGTGAATATACACACTAAAAAAAGTCTAGATACATTTTCTTCATAAACCTAAAACATCTTATATTTTGAAACGGAGGGAGTAATATTCAATCACGTATATTCACTAATAACTGCTGAGTGCCCAATCTTTTTATTTTATATTTTGAAACGGAGGGAGTAATATTCAATCACGTATATTCACTAATAACTGCTGAGTGCCCAATCTTTTTTATTTTTGACAATCCTGAGTGCTCAGTCTTTGAATGGTTGTGATTGGAAGTATATTCTTGGATGGATGAAAATAGATGCCGATTAAACACTTCTGACTTCAATAGCATTCAAATTTGGAAGCAGCTGCTCATGTCTATGATTCAACAAAATTTCCATGATTAGTAGCATTAGCTGCTCATGTCTATGATTCAACAAAATTTAAAAGGTTTGCTTCTTTTGATTACTCCTTCACAGGAAAATCAATTTGATCTAGTGCTTTACATCGCTTAACATGGCCAGTTGGCCATAGCTCAACAAACACAGATATACATAAGCTCACCAAATGAACAGAATTCAACAGAGCGAAGCAAGAATGCTTATCAGCTTAAAACATTGCCCTTCATTTCCAAGTCAAACAAAAAGGCTTGGCGAAACAAGATAGATCCAAGATCAACTGGAAAGTAGACAATGTAGTGCACAAATAGTACTCCACATAAAAACAGCGTCCGCAAGACAAAGCCTGACAAATCACTATCACGAATGCAACCACAACCGATCATGCAGTCTCTCTTCTCCTGCACCAATCATCTCATCCACCTTTTCTCCGTCCCGGTAAAAATGGAAGGACGGAGTGTATCGTATGTTCTGGGTTGTCTCGGGGCATTCATCAACATGGGCATAGATGAAAGTTAGATTCTTGAATTCATTGCTGAACCTGCAGAAATGTGGATGAATCTGACTGCAAACACGGCACCTGGATAATCAGCAGTCACGAATTGAGTTAATCACATAATGGAACAACTTTAGATACTTTAGCTAGGAGTAAATAACTTATATTCAAACCAATATAGTTCGGAGTACATAAATACAGCGTTGGAAAAAGTGTTCGTCTCAAACTTTGCATATACATCCTGAAATGGCTGCAGCATTACATAACATGGGCATACAGTATTGGAACAAGTGCTCGTTACTCAACTCAACCCGAAAATAGACAACCACAATAGTAGGTGATCAAGCAGTCAGTACTGATATACCATTATTGTAGTTGCTAGTAGTTGCAGCATAAACTTCTCACCAGCAAGAAAAAATAAAGGTACAGATGCAAGAAGGTTACGTACCATGAAGCACCATAGTTGACCACACCCTGCAATGGAACAAAGCCAGAGAGTTCAATCAACATAAACTTCCAGGCCACAAACTTCTATGGACTCAAAAGTCCATTGATACTCTGAAGACAAATTTGAATAACAAACTGAAGGCATGCACAGGGAGCAGCTATACTTACAGGGGACTTGGAGGATTTGAGAGAGTCGAGCATCTGCCTCAGCTCCGGATCGTTGCTGGCGCTGCGCACGCTGCTGTTGGAGCAGCCTGGGAGGGACAGGACGGTGCCTTCTAGAGCTGTCGTCTTGGCCTCTTCCTTCCCATTGCCTGCCTCAGCGCCCATACCACCCAGGCTTACTTCAGTTGCTCGATTGCGATTCCCACAAAGACCTGCAATCTGGCCAGGATTTAGGAACACAGTCTATAGAAACCTCCTAAATCTTGGGATTGAAGGGCAGTTCCGCCACGAGAAATAGGAAGAAATGGCAGAAAGAACTCGCGATCGATCTCACCAGCCTGCGGCATACTGACAGATTGAGGCCTCGTTTGGTTTCCTGGAATCTAAGCATTGCAGGGAACTAAACCCCATAGGGGTTGGGTGATCCCAACTAATTCCAAATCCCCACTAATCCCAATGCTCACTTATCCCTGCTACGAGCTCATTCGGTTAAACCTCTGGTGCAATATAAACAACTAACGTTCACAAGAAAAGCATTCCCACACATGCAAAGTGTGCACTGACAGAATCCCATTGGACATGCAAACTCCATCTGTGTTATATGATCCTATATTGACAAAAATATATTTAACAGTTTGCGAATTTTCTGAAATATGAGATACACAAAAGATTGACTTGGACATTACAATATTCTCAGATGCTAGTTTCAGTTGTTGATCTCTTAATTCTCGATTTTGACAACCCAAAATTTCATTTATTCTCAGGATTATCAACGTCAATGGATGGTATCAAGAGGTGGATGAAAGTGGCTTATTGGAGACATAAAGCTTCCAGCTTCTCAAGTTTCTGCACGTGGCAAATAAATGGATAATAAGTAGTTGATTTTTTGACAACCAGGGTGCCAAATGGTGTTCACTTCAAAACATAAGTACATTACATAAATATAGGCAAGAACATGCACATTATTACATAATTTACTCGGGGGAGTTGAAGATTAGAAAAAAAATCAAGAAATGAGAAGAAAAAACAGACCACGACAACTACAGCCTATCTGCATGACAATTAGATGGCATCCGATTCTTAAGTTTGACATATCACAAGCATGCTCATTCTCAAATTAATTCCGAGCTAAGGAGAAAAGGTGCTAGTCACTAAAAAGAACAGTCCAACAATATTCCAGAGACTTGTGAGCAGGGCCGGTCCTGAAATTTCGGGAGCCCGGGGCGAAACTAAAATTTTGGGCCCCTTAGTATAATTTTTTTATGTATATAATATGATGAAAAATAAATATTTTAAGTACACTTCTAACTATAATATTTATAAAAAATAACAATGTTTACATGATACCTTAAAATTTCCTTCGAAAATTCCTAAAAGCAAAGTCCGTGACGAATAAGTTAACCTCGCTCACTACAAACAAGAAATCAAGAACAATAATTACTAACTAGAATTAAGAATTAAGAATTAGGGCTAGGCGGGGACAGACCAGCAGGCAGATTTGAAGATCATCGATGGCCTTTCTGGCTTCCTGCGTGTGGCGTGCCTGGCGGTCGCTGGTGGATCGGAGAGGGCTCGAGCCTCAACGCTCCCGAGTCCCAAATTCCCGATTGGCGATTTTATCCAGGGGTGTGGGGAGGCGATCAGACGATGGCAGGAGCCTGCGGACTTGGAACCGTACGTGGGAAGCCGAACTGCCGAACAGCTGAAGCGAAAGCGCAGGGTCGTGGACACGGTGGACTCGTGGTTGAGTCGAGGCGAGCGATCCCTAGCGTGATCGTCGCGTACTAGCGTTGAGCCTAGCGACCGGCGAGCGATCGATGCCCCCAGATGTGAGTAATATCGATGCGTACCCCAGACATGAGAAATATCGAGCCCTTCACCGAATGATGGATGCCTGGGATCGATTACCGTACGTGCGACTGGCGAACGGTGGATGTCTGGGATCGATGCCTGGCGACTGGAGAACGATGGATTCCTAGGATCGTTTTTTTACTATGTATACTAGTCCTATATATATTTGGGCCCCTAGTTTTTTTGGGCCCGAGGCGGCTGCCCCGCTAGTCCCCCCTAGGGCCGGCCTTGCTTGTGAGTGCAAAGAATCAAGCGCATGTCCTGACATCCCTACTTTCAACAGTTCTCATTGGAAACCAAGAGGACATGAAATGCAACAACTTCTCACAAGCCCCCAAAAGTTTAGTTCAGTGCACTGTGAAGCTAGAGTCCAATCCAGCAGAAACATGAGCTGTAACTGTAACCTGGATTACTTAGCTAGGATATTCTGACGGCCTCTGATCCAGTACAACCCCCTCCCACCTAAACTAGTATAAACTCGTATAACCTCAAACACAAGGACGGCTCAGATCGCTTGATACCCTTCGTAATTAGTAAATACACCGTATAAGTAATCATATAGAAAACCCTGTATAACTCAACGAAAGCTGTACCGGTACTAGTACGACCTGTACGCGAACGGAAAGAAACACCGCTGTACAGATCATCGCCGGCCGAGTACGCCTGCGACGACCGTGTCCATGCGGTGGTACCAATGGTGTCCGGCGAGGCGGTGACTCGTCCTCGCCGGCGCACGCCTCGGCTTGGCCTTGTAGGTGTGTGCCGGCAGGTCTAGCATGGGGGCAGCGGCAAGCTGATTGGCGACGGCATGGCGGAGGCGAGGCACAAGATCCTGGCGGCGGCGGCGGCCGCCGCCGCGATGGTTGCGAATGGGAGCTTGGGGAGGACGAACGTACAGTCTGGCACGATGTCCAGCAGCCTACAAGACAGTCCGACGCGGTGTCCGGCGGCCTACCGGACAGTCCGGCGCGGTGTGCTGCAGGAAGCCGGATAGTTCGGTTGTGAGATGGCCGATGGCGACGGCGATGGACAGCGGCGGTGATGGCCGGCGGCGGCGGAGGTCGGCGTTGTAGAGGAGTTGGGTCTACTGTGTGGGAAATTGGGAATGCGTGTATCTATAGATCCAGATCGGTATCTCTATACGTACATAATACTCGATGTGGATACGGGTTCATATGTATATGTGGCCGTATTTGTACGAGTTTAGGTGGGAGGGGGTTGTACTGGATCAGAGGACTATTCTGACATCTTCTTTGTTGAACAAGCTAGCAGCCAATCTCAAGTTCTGGGACATCTTAACAGATGCTACCTTAAAACTTACATAAAAGATCTTGCCATGATAATGCTAAATCTAAAAGGTTCACTTGGTTCATAAAGAATTAATCATGGGCAATTTGCAGAGCAAATTCCCAAAGGATGCCAAGTAAGGATAAACGTCAACGAGTTAACAAGTGGACTAGCTAACTATGGGGACATTTTCTCAACCTCCCTTCATATTACGAAGTGAACTGCGGAGGTCTTGGTAAAATTCCTGTACAATATCAACTTCCAAACATGTTTCAATAAATTCTTTTAGTGATGAATGATATATACTGCTCATCACACTCACTAGGCGCCCTTTGCCCAACCATCTGCAATCAGCTATGTATAGAAATTTAGGTTCCTCATCAGAAGGCTTGATGACATCTGAGCTACAAAACGAACCATGCTATGCATCCAGAACTGAAACTATCGGTAATTCGGTATGTATTTTGAGAAAGGTTGGACCAGGCCGCCGGAATCCATGGCAGCAGCGATCAGATCATCTCCCTGCTCGAGAAGAACACTATACGCCAGGAACCGTCCAAAACGAACAAGCCTTAATTGTACAAGAGGAGGGGAAGGGGAGGAGGGGAGGAGCTTACCGTCTAGCGGCCGCAATCGGGAAGGTGGGGAGATGCCGGAGATTTGGAGCTGCCGGGTCGAGCGGCTAGCGCTTCGGTCCAGGCTCCGTGCCGGCGTCTGCGTTGAGAAGGGTAGCGAGGTTACGGAGCGCTTCTCCTCCGGTCGGCTGCGCCGGCGCGTCGCCGCCGTCCCTGTTAGTCAGGCTTCCGGCTAAGATCAGCTGGCAGAGTTTTTTTCTACCCAAACAGAAGGAAAAAATCGCAAATGTTCGATCCGTTAGGAGGCTTCAGTAAGACATAGCCGGCCCATCATTCACGAAGTCACGATCGGTTGTCATCTAATCGTCCCGGCCCATCCCATCCCTCGGGCACAGCGAAGCTTCGCCAGCGTTCCATCCCCTTCTCCCCCGGAACCGGAAGGGACCACCCGAGATGCTCCTCCGCTGCTCCCGCCGCTCCCATTGCCGCGTTCCTCTCCTCCCCGCCATCCATCGCATCACCATGTCGTCGTCCTCCTCCACGACGCCGCTCTCTTCAGCGGCAGTGGAGTACCACTGCCGCACGAAGCACAGCCTCACCGCCGGCTACGCGCGCGGCCCGGGCCGCCTCGACTGGGCCAACCAGCCCAACCCCTTCCTCCGCTTCTCCCCATCTCCCGTAATCGCTCTCCCGAACCCGCCTCCGGTAGCCTCCTCCGTCCACTACTCGGCCCTCTTCCACTCCCCGCCTCCTCCGCCGCAGCCGCTCTCGCTCGACTCCCTCTCCGATCTCCTCTTCCACTCACTCGCCCTCTCCGCCTGGAAGTCCGCTGGCGCCTCCACATGGTCCCTCCGCGTCAACCCCAGCAGCGGCAACCTCCACCCCACCGAGGCCCACGTCCTCTTCGAGCACCCACAGGAGCCCCGCCGTCTCCTCCTCTCCCACTACGCGCCCCGCGACCACCTCCTTGAGATTCGCACCACCGTGCCCTCTGCCAACCGTCCGGCTCTACTGCCACCGCCGGCGACCGCGGTCCTCGCGCTCTCGTCCATCTTCTGGCGGGAGGCTTGGAAGTACGGCGAACGGGCGCTGCGGTACTGCAACCACGACGTGGGCCACGCGCTGGCCGCAGTTGCGCTGGCCGCGGCCACGCTTGGGTGGGACGCCCGCTTGCTGGACGGCTTGTCCGATCAAGACCTTGGAAGGCTAGTGGGAGTGGACAAAGGATGCCCTGCTCCTCCCGTGGGGATGCCGGACAAAATGGTGAAGGGCAAGGCACCGTGGGTTGAGAGGCATCACCCAGATTGTGCTCTTCTCTTGTTCCCTGCGGGCTCAGAGCCGGAGGTGGACTATGCCAGGATAAGTGATGCTCTGAGGGGATTTGATGGGTTGGAATGGGTGGGCAAGCCAAATGGGCTTAGTAAGGATCATGTGGTGTGGGATGTCATATACCGCACGGCCGAGGCGGTCAAGAAGCACCATCCGGAGCCTGGTGAGCGCTTCTCGGTGAGCCCATGGCGCAAGAGTGCACAATTGTCGGAAGGGCTGTATAAGGAACTCAAGGTGCAGGAGGTGGTGCGGCAGCGGAGGAGTGCGGTTGACATGGACGGGATGCATGTAATGACCAAGGAACAATTTTATCAGATACTGTTGCATTGCTTGCCTTCAGGTGAGGTTAGCCCGGGGGAACGACAGGGAACACAGAGCGCTCTACCATTCCGTGTGTTGCCGTGGGACGCAGAGGTGCATGCCGCTCTGTTTGTGCACCGTGTCTCAGGGATGCCCAAGGGGCTGTATTTCTTGGTGAGGAACGAGGAACATTTTGATGCATTACGACTTGCTATGAGACAGGAGTTTGAGTGGGCTCGACCAGAGGGGTGCCCCGATGGCCTCCCACTGTATAGACTGTCTAAAGGAAATTACGAGAGGTTGGCAATGCAAATATCATGCTTGCAGGTATGTGAATATGTCAACTGTTATTAGTTATTATTTTTCGTTAACATAAATCATATTTTTTTGTCTCTGTGCAAAAAATTTACCGAGGATTTATAATAGCATATTAGCCTTTACCTTTTGTTTATGTAGTTAATCTTTCATTAATTAATTTATGGAGCTAAACTGAACATTCAAAATATTAGTTTTATAGTTTATCCAGGAAAGGAACAGGGGATGACATGCTCTGAACTTGTTATGCATTTTTTATTCTTGATGCAGGATATTGCATCACATGGATGTTTTAGCCTTGGGATGATTGCACGATTTGAAGCTGTGCTGCGGGATAAAGGTGAATGGATGTATCCGCGTTTATTCTGGGAGACTGGTGTTCTTGGTCAAGTTCTCTATCTTGAGGCGCATGCTGTAGGAATATCTGCCACAGGGATTGGTTGCTACTTTGATGATGGCGGTAAGTTGATGCAGAAATTTGAAAGATCAATTAGTATCTGAACTGCATCGTATAAGAAAATGTGCAATTATTTGCTCCATAAACCATATATGGTTAAGAAATCTCACGAGTTTTGTTTGGTGAGTGATCTTTGAGCCGTTTCTAATTTTCTGGCATGAAATTTCCCCTCTAAACAACTGATTCAAACATATCATTTGGCCGAACACACTTGTGCTCATTGTAATTGTGGTTCAAACCAAACTACAAAGTTGCATTTGTTTTGTCCAGACTTGCAGTAAAGTTTTGATGCTTTAGCTAAAGATCTGATTGTACTGTCCTTAGGTGGAACAACTAATCTCTCTTTATGGTCCTTTTGCTGAATATCTTGTAAATTCCACACTAAATTGCAGGAAATTTCTTGGGTGAGTGGGTATGAGAATCACCTTTCAATAGAAAATGTGTCCATGGATTCTGCAAATCTTGATGCTTTATTGATTTTGGTCACTAAAATGTTACGTGAATATGCTTTCATCTTGACTAACGGAACACACATTGCTGGAATATTATTATTTTCCAGTTTGTTCATTGAAGTAATGGCCCAAACTTGTAAATTTTTATGTGGTTGAAAGATCCCGTTTCGAAAAACTTACAAACTCATTAACTCATTTAAGTTCTTCATTATCTTTTGGTAGTTGTAATTATTACCTGTAATTTAGTTATCTTCTTATTCTCTGTATAGACAAGCATGCCTTACACCCTAATATGTGTTTGTTCTTGACAAAACATGTCGTCATGTAGTGCCTGCATTTCTCTCAGTTGTGCCTGAATTTGCTTTTTTTTGGTCACATTGTTGTCATCTGTTATGGATTATTAATCTTGTGGTTTTTGACTCTTGGGTCGCCTACACTATCATCACTTGTGAGTGAAAATATTTCTGATATTTATATGGAATGCATAGTTACTATTATGAGAATGCACCCTCCCTCAAATTGAATGATCCATCATACCAGATGCCTTATAATCTATTACTGCTATTGAATGTATTTCCTTCATTTGTTGTGCAGTTCATGAGGTACTTGGTTTGAAAGATCTGGAGTTTCAAAGCCTGTACCATTTTACTGTGGGCGCCCCTGTGCTTGACAAGCGTATCATGAGTCTCCCTGCCTACCCAGGTCCAGGGATTGATGCATGATTCCTGGTTCCAGAGAGTGATGATTCAGGCCTAGGGATCAATGCTTGCAGGTATGTGAATATGTCAACTGTACCATTTCATTGTAAATAGAGTTGACCAGTTTATAAGGAAAACCAGCCAAAAACCAAAATGTCATCGACCCCCGAGGCTGCGTCCCAACCGAGTCGATGGCTTTGCCACCCAAGTACCAAAAGCTGGGGTTAGCTACATTATGATCCATTGTGAAAGAAAATATTTCTGATATTTATACCGAATACATAGTTACTATTATGAGAATGCACCTTCCCTCAAATAGAACGATGCATCATCCCAGATGGTTTATAAGCTATTATGGCAATTGGATATATTTCCTTCATTTGTTGTGCAGGACATGAGGTGCTTGGAGTTTCAAAGCCTGTACCATTTTACCATGGGCGTCCATGTGCTTGACGAGCAGATCATGAGTCCCTGCCTACCCAGGTCCAGGGATTGATATGCATGATTCCAAATGCCTGGATGAAAGAGAGGACTCAGTTCCTTTCCTTGTGTGGCAGAGCAGCTTTGTTCCAAACATTTTTAAAGGTGGTTTAATAACTTCAAACCATTTGCATGGTTATAAACAAGGGTGCGACTGGCTCTGTTCGATCCAGAACTTAAATCTCAATCTCAGTCACCCACGTTATAAAAAGAAAAGAGCCAGTTGCACACAGTAAGCTTGTATGATCTCACCTGTGACCTCGGTGTATATATCCTCAAGAAATCCAAGAAAGTTCTCCAATTTTATACCAGTTCGTTTTCCTCACATATTACTAGTTCTTGTATTCTAAAGTGCTCATGGCTTAAGGGAAGGTTACAAACTTCTTTATCCAAATGTTCTTGTTATTTATTTATACATGATTGCTAATTCTCAATCAGATGAGAATTATCTTAGAGTCCACTCAACACCTATGCCATTGGATGTGACTGAGATTCGTGTTGGCCTGGGTGTAACTAAAATTTTCTTGAGTTGCACAATGATCGCAACTGAAATATTTCCATGGTAGAATCGATTTTTTATCAGTTGCACTATAGTTGTAACTGAAATTTTCTTCCATACTTGTTGCAACTATTTTTATTTTTGCACAATACGTCTGAAATTAAACCGATTAAATGCAGATGCTTGATGATGGTGTAGCTTGAAAGCGCAACTTAGGTGAGCTCTTGTGAGCACAAAAGGAAGTATTATGATACTGTCATTTTGTTCGGTGTAACCATAGCTGTTCTGAAAGTTATTGCACTGTAGTGATGCATTCTTGTTTAGTTAAATTGGGACACAAGCAGTTGCTCATACCTTTTTTGCGTGCCGCCGGATCGGCCAACCCATTTGCGGTCGTCGGGTTGATTGGGGGTTGCTCCGGTCGTCGTTGCGCGCAGTATTTCCGTGTCTCGTCGGAAGCTTCATTTCAGATGATTGTGGCCAACAGGCAAAAAGGAAATGTTAAAATGTTCTATGCTACAGCGGCTTTCTTAAATTTTAATGTAATTTGCTGCTGGACTAGTGGCGATAGCCATGGTATTTTATTTATTTTCCAAGGCAAATGCGTCCTGCTTCTATTTGATTCCATTCACACCGCCCATGACCATGGATGCCGGGAAGAGGATTCCCCTGACGCGCCCTCTCCTGCCATTGAGTCCTTGACAAGTGGAGTTGGCCAGTGGTGGGACCCACATGTCAGTGAACGAAAGTCGTTAGAGGAGCCACATCGGCAAGATGCTAAGGCTTCAGCCATGCGATAATTTGTATTTATTGTATCATACCACTTCGAAGAGTGGAGTTGATGTGTTCTTAAATGATATTTCTGGTTTTTTTTGGATGGGGTTAGGGAGAAATTTTTGTCGGTCTTTTTGGCTCCGACGACTCTGACCGGTGCTGTCTTCGGGTGGCACTATTTCTTCCTGAAGGGCGTCATGTCCTAGTCCACTCTACTCAAGTGTTGGGGGAACTGTAGGTCCATTGTGCTTGTTCGGACAACAGTGCCATATGGATGGTGCTCTCCTTTAAGGTGTTGTTTGGTACTGGACGCTTTTATTTGATAGGAGCGTGGTGGCACAAATCCGGAGGATGCAGCGACAGGTCTCCCTAGTTTCGTAGACTTGCCGTTTCTTTCACTTCTTTTTTGTTTTAACATGTTTTAGCTATTATCTCAACTTTTCCGTTTTTCAAACTCTTGTATCGTGTGGTTGCTTTATTTATAAAATGAGACGAAACGCTGTTTCGGAAAGGTTTTACTATAAGCATCTTGCACAGCTAAATACATGCCCCTTTCATGCTTTTAGTTAACTTCTAGCATTTAAGGCGCCTAATCATGTACTGTTATCTATTATTCTAATTAAAATGATATATTACAACAAACAATGCAGATTCATTAGTCTAAAAGGACGGTGATGACGGAGCCTCTGACGACTTTCCTGGCTTTAGATATGTATATGAACTTGGTAAAATTTACGACCCAGAAGACTGTGTGATAACATCCAAGTAGGAGCTCTTATCCGGCAAGGGATCAGAATCAACGAACCATCAATCAGAAGCAAATACTTCATCTACCACATCTAGGGTAAGGATCCAACGTGACACTTGCACGGTAGAAGTACTAATACTACATGTACTATATACGTCTATGGTTGGTCCAGATAATTATTTGATGCTTTTTGGACGTTCAACTATCATGCGTGGAAGCACCTATAAAAATCCTATTCCAGAGACTAATCCAAACACAAAGCTGCAATGCGGACAGTCACAAGGCATGTAGTTGTTGACGCTACATTTCCTCGAAACAGGCACGTTGGTGCTACATTTCGTAACAAGAGCATTTCCACCCGCCTACCCAAGAGGCCGATCCAGACGCCGAATTTTGGTCTGAACGCCGAAAATTGGTCTAGTCGTGTACCAAGGACCTGTTTTCGGCCGGATTTGGGCCAATTTTGATCCGGACTATCCAGGGCGAACCCAGGTTTTCGGGTACGCCCTGGGAACGCCGGACTCAGCGAGTTCGGCGAAAAAAACGAAGCGGCGCGTGGACCCACCGAGTCAGCGGTAGAAGCCGAGTCGTCGTCATCCTCGAAACCACGCGGCGACCGCCGGACATTAACTGCCCGTCGCGTCGGCCACGCGTCGCCGATTTACGGCGCCACCGCCGCCGCATCGACTCCCGTGATGGACCGGCGGGCACTAACTTCGCGCCGTTTCCCCTTTTCCCGCCCTCGCCGCTACGCCCCTCCCGCCCTCGTCGCCCACCTTGGCTTTTATAAGCCGTACCCTCTCGCCGGAGATCTCCACACTCTCTCACAGCTCCCCCACCCACAAACTCCGGCGAACCCTCTCTCACAGCTTTCCCCTTCCCAACCATGGCCTCACGGTACCCCGGTGATGGAGCTGCGGCGAACGGCTTCGGCCGACGCACTCTGCAGGCCTGGGAGGCACGCCTTCTGCACGACGCCGGCTATATGGCGCCACCGGACATGCGGATGCCTCCCGGCTGGAAGCTGAGTGCCGGCGGCATCCCTGTCCCGCCGTTGCCGACGCCGGACGAGTTGCCGTACGATGTACAGGAGTACATCAACGACATGGACGACCCCGCCGAAGCCGAGAGCGCCGACAACCTGCTCCACTGGGAGCAATTCTTCGCCGAACGCCGCGAGCAGGAGCTCGCCCACCATGAAGGGCCGCCCAACGAGTCGCCGCCGAAGCGCAACAACTCGGCGGGTCGCCGGCGTTGGTGGAGCGCGCCAGGGCGGACCCTCGAGGTGATGATGGAGCACATCAACCGCGGGAACACGCCGCGGCTCGGATTCCCGCGCACACCGATGCCGGCGACCAGGTCTGGCCGGCGTCCTCCGCCGAACTAGATGCCGAGGAGGATGGCGAGCATGAGCTCGTCCTCCTCCGTGTCGGCGTCCCACTCCTCCGGCTCGGCGCCGCTGCACGCGCCGACTTGCAGTCAAGCGCGAGGTGGAGTCGCCTGTACGCTCGCCGCCGCGGACGCGCTCGCGCGGCATCGTCATCCGCGAGCCGCGGGCGACAGCATCTCCAACCGGTCACCTACGCCTCCACCGCCCCAAGACAGAAGGCTCGGCGCCAGCCGAAGACGCAGCCTTGAAGATGGCGCTGGAGCAGTCGCTCCGCGACACCGCGCCGTAGACGCCGCCGCTGCCGCCGGTGGAGCCCTCCTCGCCGGACATCCTGGAGTGGTCTAGGAAGGACTGAGAGCTGGCGGAGCGGCAGCGCATCCTCGGCCTGCAGCAGCAGGCCGAGGAGCAGGCCGCCCGTCGTCGGGCGTTGTCTGGGCGTGAGCTCGCCTACGAGGGCGCCCCGCTCTACGTCCTGGACGACGAGGACGAGGACGTAGGGCCGTCCTACCTGCCCTGGAGGTGCGGCGACCCAAGCCAGGGGAGCTCCCGCCAGAACCAGCCGCCGAGCGACGACGGCGGCGAGGATGACGGCCGCGCCGACCCCGAATACACGGCGTTCTACGACAACTTCGGCATGTAGGACGGCGAGGGTCCGGCAGCGGCGGCTTTTTTTAAGTTTATTATGTATTAGTTTAGTTTAAATTTGATGTAATCCGCCTATATTCGCCCAAATTAATGAAATTCGCCCATCTTTGATGAATTTTAGTCGAACTTGGGAACTCGGCCTGGGTACGCGAGTAGAAAAATGGGCGTACCCAGGCCAAAAACTAGTTCCGTCCGGCCTGGGTTCGGCCAACGAGTGGAGATGCTCTAAATAGACAGACTACACAGAGACGAAATAGAAGAGGACAAACCGATATTAGTATTCCCTTTGTCTTGAAAAAGATGTCATAGATTTTTATAAATTTGTATGTATTTATACATGAAAATACGTTTAGAGATATATGAATATCTAGAAAAACCTGTGGCATTCCTTTTGGGACGGAAGAAGTACATAAATCCAGAACTTTTCATGAGGTGAGTTTCAGACGATGTCTTCGATTGTTGCACACCAACATATTTACCAAAACTTAATATATTGGATTAGAAAATATTTCAAAGTTCATAATAATAATATATTTAGTTAAAAACATTTCAAAATTCAACATTTTATAATTATAAAGTAAGTTTCCGCTAAAATATACCCCCTTCTTCCCGAATCACTTATCGCAGATTTTATCTACACTCATTTAAGTGTGTCATTCGAAATAATCTAGTCAAATCTATGACATCTAATTCGGTACCGAGGGAGTACATGCATGTTCCGTTTTGGAATGTTAAAATCAAATGACCAAGAAATACAACAACTAAAAGATCTAGTAGCGCAACACGGGCCACCCTGTTAGTTGTGAGTGCAATAACAAATTGTCAATTTTATTTCATACCGATCACCTAATGAAGTATCATTATTATATATGTTGAAACCAGATGAAAGGTTCACCAGAGGGGAAATTTCTTTGGAATAACATCCAAAGTGGGATTTCTGGGGATCAGATCATTGCCCGAGCTTGCGCTCATGGCGTCCTCTTCGTCGAGCTTGCGGTCATGGCGGCCTGGGTCACCGTGGATCTTCCGGCCTAGTTCCGGTGGGTCTGGTGGCCGGTGAAGACCGATAGTGTGGGGGCTTCCGGTCTGACTTTGAATAAAAGGGGTTTGGTCCTAGGATCCTTCTCACCCCAGGATGAAGATCTATCTGTTCCATGACTTCATCGATCTGGTCGGAGTGTTGTGTTCCGGAAGATTCCACTGGTGAACTCCAATGGACGACATGCCGGAGTTTGCCAGATTGGATGAATTTCGGTCGCACGCAACTATGTTTCTATCTGACCGTTTAGTTACAAAGAGAGTGTTGTGAAGTTTTGCAGACTGTTGCCATTAGTCACATGGTGAAGTCAGTCGTAGAAAATGACACGAAACCCGAGGTCTGAAGAATGGTAATGGTGGTTTGAATCATGTTCGCGATGAGGTTTTGGCTTGATGTTCTAGGTTTTGGAGCATCGATATTGGAAAGTGGGGGCGACAATACATGAGAATTCCAGAGTTCAAACTGCGGGGTGAAAATCCAAAGTCTGGCCTTAATTGGTTGTGCCTGGCAATGACCTTGTTGACCATTGTTTTGTCAGCGCGGACTTTCTCCGAGGTGAAAACCTATGATCGATGATTAGAGTGATGACGGCGCTAGTGTACCGTTTCCTTCTTGGAGGCGTCGCTATTGGAGAGTATGGATTTCTGGTACTGCCTTGGTGGTGTTTGGTCATTGTTGTAGGGCATAGATCACTATAGCGGGACCTTTTTTTTCTGTAGTTCTTCTTTCTTCTTTTGGCTATGTGCATCCGTAATACCATTAGGATAATGCATTGTTGCATATGTTTGGATATAATTGTTATCTCGCGATATTAATATATGCTACTTTCAAAAAACAAAAAAAGAGATCACTACCCGAAAGAAGGCGATGAAAAGGAATAGAAAACCACCCAAGACCCGGTCAGGCATAAATGGGGAGGCCTAGCCTCACTAGCTTAGGAAAAAAACCTATCCCCTCGCGTCGCTCCCGCGAGCGACTGAGGGGCTCCTCCGCGCCGCCGCCCTCCCTTCCTCCTCCTCGCCGCCGCCAAGCCGTGCCGGCAGCGAAGCTGCTCGGTGTCGGTGGCGGCGGGGCTTCCTCTCCCCTCGCTCTCGGAGCTGGTGCGGGCCTGCAAGGTGAGCGGCGGCGCTGCGTCTGCACGGAGCGCGGCGGCGGTCGGTGTGGCGCTTCGCCGGCAGCCAGGCGAGTGCGGCGACTGCGCGGCACGATGGCGTGGAGGTCTGTGCATCGTCGGGCGCGTGCGGCTCGGGCCCTGGCCCTCGCGCCCGGGTAAAGCCCCGACGCTCCGGCGAGGAGGGTGGCGGCGAGGCGGCGGGGTCTGCCCTTGGCGGCACAGGTGGTGGCGGTGCGGTTCTGAGGCTAGGCTCTCTGGGCCCGATCTGGACTGGGGCGGGCCGGGTCGGGCCCGACTGCGCTGGTTCTGGTTGGACCTAGGTAGGAACCGTGGCGAGGGGGGAGGCGCTGGTGCCACATCTGCTGCAGCAAGGCGGCGAGAGCCTCACGGGCCCGCCCGGCCGGGACTAGGGGCTGTTGGGTAGCGGCGACATGCCTACGTGCTGCAACATGGCGGCGAGGACTTCACGGACCCTTCTTGGGTTTGGCCGGGCCCTGGCCTAGTTTGTCCTTGCTGCTGCGTCCAGCCGGCACCCACTTTTAGCGGTGGAGGATGCCCTCCGGCTGGCTTTGCCGCTGCCGTCCTCCGGATCCTAGGGGCCTGGTCGGCTCTCGCTGTTGCGTTCGGCCGGCTATCGCCTATGGCGGTGGAGGTTGTTCCCTCCCACGGGGCGGAGGCTCTGCTCCTCCTCGTCTACGGTTGTTTGCTTTCAGTTTAGTCGGCCTCGCTTAGCTTGCCACAAAGATACGGCGATGGTGTCCTCAAGACCGTAGTGGTGCATGTTCGTGGGCATCAAACTTGGGGGGGGGGGGGGGGGGGGCGCTTCGGTCTGTCCGGGTGATGGGTTCTGGGGGTCGGGAGAAATCCTTGCCTGCGGAGTCGGCACTGACTCGGTGACGCCTGCGGGCGCCACCTTCCTTGTGCAGGGCGTCGGGTTCCCTTCCGTGTACCGGAAGAAATCCTAGGACCAGTCCGGGCAGCAGCGTCGTCGTCGTCGCATCCCTTCTTGAAGGTGCTGCTTGGTACACGGCGGTTCGAAGGCAGATGAGTGGGTGGGAATTCTCCAGAGGGCACAACGATCACGAGCCACCGACGCTTTCGTCGATCCGGCGTTGTCGGCATTATTTTCTCTTTTATTTCTCTTGTTTTTTCTCCTTTTGGGTTTTGTTGTGCTGTCTGCTCCAGCAGTGGTCTCGTGTGTGTTCTGGTTTTTTTGGGCGTTGTGCTGTCTGACCCAGCAGCGATTTCACCGGCATGCTTTATTTATAAAGCGGGACGAAAGCCTGTTTCGAGAGCCTCGCTAGCTTAGCTTCCCGACCGAGCATAAGCTGGCCATGCTTGACCAAACGGAGAAGAAGGTATAAAACCAATACACAAAAACATCCTTATCCACTCTGCCGAGCGATGCCTTCGAAGACTACCTAAACGAACAAAGGCAGGTTCGAGAGACCCTCGAACAGGCCATGGCCGAAATTCCACACGCCCTTAGGCGTTGCCAAGGAACATCGCTGCAACGATGACATGGTACATCTGTCGTGTAATAATCTGACATATAGTACATTCCACTTGCTTCAGCCGAGCTAAGATAAGCTAGCGTAGTTTTCCATATTATGCGGCACTGTCCGAGTGCGTAGATCCTGCCGGGTCAGATTTGTTTCTTCTGTCTGGCTAATCTAGCTCCGCCCAAACAAACCCTAGTTTAGTCGGGTCTTTCCCGCGTAGCATCCATAATTCAACAGCACACTAACCGTATTCACGTGCTTTCCCTGCTGGTGATAACCTAGCTAGGTACTCCGTATTGACAGAATGAAAGCAACACATATATATACTGAAGTCGCATTAAGAAAACAAGTGCTTGTCTGGCTGCACTACGTGTCTACGTCGTATGTATACACACACGCAGCATTTGACGACTTCCTTGGTTCCTCTTTGCCTAGATTCAGTCCGGTCTTAATTTTAATTTGACATGTTGGAGTTAACTAATCATGTCTGGCTTAATTAAACATCAACTAGTACGGACATGTTTTCATTATTACTACACGCCTTAATTACTAGTAGCTACTACACGGTTGCGCTGTAAAAAGAAAAAAACCCTACACGGTAGCGAGACTGACCATTCCACATGTGCTAGTGGGAGGCGATCGTAGTATTATAAGCCGGCGGATGGGCGGACGCGTGTGGATCGACGCGCGTCTCCGAACGTCTGCGGCGTATATATTACTGATCATGGTACGCAGATGGGAAGAACACAGAGACGATCCAGAGAAGCTCTTCATTCCCGACTCTACTCTTAGCTCGCTTAACCACTCCCGATTCTTCTTTTCAATTGCTCACACAACACAAACCCACTAGCAAGCTAGCTAACTAATGGCGCGGTCATCGTCTCTAGTCAAGGCCTCACTCCCGAAACAGCGCCGGCAGCTCCGTCCTCGCCGTTCTCCAAAGCAGTTCCAGCGCGCCGCCGCCCTGAGCCTCCCTGGCGCCGAGGACTTCTTTGTTGCTGCGGCCGAGCACCTGCAGCAGGACGCTCCAGCCCCGGGGTATACCGCCTCCGACGAGACCCTCGTGGTCCACGCAGGAGAGAAGCTCCGGAAGAACGGCATGGCGGACACGGACTCGATCGCGACGCCGATCGTGAGCGGCACGACGCACTGGTTCAAGAACTCGGCCGACCTCATCGCGTTCAAGGAAGGAAGGCGCCATAGCTTCGAGTACGGCCGGTACGGCAACCCTACCGTTAGTGTCCTCGAAGAGAAGATCAGCGCGCTGGAAAGAGCGGAGGCGACACTGGTCACCTCCTCCGGCATGAACGCCATCGTCGCCACGCTGCTCGCCCTCGTGCCGCCTGGCGGCCACGTCGTGACGACGACCGACTGCTACAGCGAGGCGCGCGCCTTCATCCGCGAAAGGCTCTCCAAGATGGGTATCAGGGTATGGCTCTCTGGCTCTAGCAAGACAAAGAGCATGCTTTCTTGCGCGATCAATTCTAATACTCTACCTTGTTTGCGTTGTTTTGCAGTCCACGTTCGTTGATCTGAACGACATCGAGACGCTGAAAGCCGTTCTTGACCAGGGCGATGTATGTTGCCTAACTTAAATCATGATCAAGTAGTAAATTGATCGAGTGACCCATCATGATATGGTTTCTAACATACTTAACTCTACTCATGCAGGTGACACTCTTCTACACCGATTCCCCGACGAACCCCCACCTCAAGTGCATCGACATTAAACTCGTCGCCGAGCTATGCCACCAGAAGGGCACCCTGATGTGCATCGACAGCACACTTGCCTCACCGATCAACCAGAAGCCGCTCACCCTCGGCGCCGACATTGTCGTGCACTCCGCCACAAAGTACATCGCTGGACATCACGACGTGAGTAGCTGCCTAGATCATAGATGTTCACTTGGATATATAACTTGTACCATTACCATCTTGGTACTTTACTTAGATAACATCACCAGCGTTTAAGTGACTACTATAAATTAACTAATGCATCTTCTCTTACAATTTAATTTCAGGTCATCGCAGGATGCATCAGTGGCTCCCAGGCCCTCATCAAAACAATACGCGCATGGCACCAAGACCTCGGCGGCGCCATCAGTCCGGTATGTAGTGTTACATCATCATAATCTAGATTTTTTTTGAACGGGATCATAATCTAGATTGATGTAGTCTCTTCCACAATGTTTACACTTGAATTATTATTGGATTTATATCTTTCAAATTTAACAATTTCTACCATAACTTACTGCAGGATGCGGCCTATATGATCATCCGTGGCCTCAAGACAATGGCGCTGCGCGTGGAGACGCAGAACCGCACGTCGTTGCGCATGGCGCGCCTGCTCCAGAACCATCCAAAGATCGAGCATGTGTACTACCCTGGGCTCAAAAGCAGCCCATGGCATCACATCGCCGAGAGCCAAATGACCGGTTTCGGCGGCATTGTTAGCTTCGAGGTGGCGTCAAACCTACACGGCGTCATGAGGTTCATAGATGTGCTACAGATACCCTTCATAGCGACATCGCTCGGTGGGTGCGAGAGCCTCGTGCAGCAGCCGGCGGTCATGTCGTTCTGGTATGTTACATTGGTCCTGCTTGCATCTTACATGATAGAATCTTTCTTGAAACAAGGCAAAATACTTGCCATTCATGATGGACAATTTGACTTACATGAATGGATTTCTATTTTTCGTCAGGGGCCAGAGTGACGAGGAGAAGGCTAAGAATGGGATCAAGGATAACTTGGTGAGGTTCAGTTTCGGGATTGAGAAGTTTGAGGATCTCAGGGATGACATTCTCCAAGCCCTAGAGAAGATTTAGGACTATTTCCTGATTAAGAATTGATTATGTAGAGATTTTGATAAAATTAGCCAGGCAGAAACGTTTTTGTTACATGTATAGCCTAGTAGGTAGGTTATTGGTGCTAAACTTTCAAGGGAGATTCTTTTATTTCTTGATTGAAGGCAAACTCAAGTTTGCCGATAGTCAGAAATATATGTTCAGGACCATATATATTGAAAGAAATTCAAATATGCAAGAAAAGTCACATTATATTTGCTTGTGTTTTGCATAACGTACTTTGAAACCAAAGACTGCAATCTCTTTCACTTGTACGTATCAACTCTACAACCTTTGCTCATATATCATCTCCCAATGCTTGGCTCTTAGCATGGTATCATAAGTAAAATGCCAAGATTCAATACCAAGAAGTTTGAGTGGATGTTAGATTCAAATGATTCTTACAAAGAGATTTGAGTGGATGTTAGATTTTCTATAAAATGTAGGGGAAAGGATTTTTTTTAGTAAAAAAACATATGAGTTCCATACTATACAGTTTAAAGAACCAGAATAGGAAAATTTTCATAGGATTTAGATCCTACAATTTTTTTAGGAGAATCCTTTGAATCAAGCACTAATGTTGTATCTTAGCAAACATATGACGCTTGCGCATCTTCAAGGTAAAAAAACTACTACCCCAATCACATGCAAGACTGACCCTTAACTCAACTAAATGCAATCTCGCTTAGATACAACACTTTCGATATAATGTATTGCGACACTTGCCTGTTAAGTTCTTCTATCTTCTAGGATATCGTGCTAATTGACAGTGCACCAAGAGATGTCTAAATACAGTTGTAACTATAGTTAAAGCTAACGAGTTGTATTAATTATGTACTCCATTTGCTCATGCATACATAATGTTTTAGACATTAGCATGAGCATAAATTGTTTCTTCATCCATTACGTCTTGTGCAAATATGCCTATAAATATTTTTCGTGACAATTTAGATAATGTTACATATTACTTGATCCACCTAAATAAAGTTTTTTGGGGGCTTTGTTATATGTTGATCCAAATTCTATAAAATATAGGCCAACTTCTGACGAGCGCAGCGAGGCCCGTCGCCGGAGGTATGGATCATCGAATACCTAGGTTCCCACCGTTATATAAACCTCTTGTAAGCCGCCGGCGGGGAAGAGTTGCATCTGTAAAATCCCCGGCATTTGTAAACACTTTCCGATATAGTGAAGTTTCGCTGGCTGGCCCCTGAGGTTTTTTTCTCTAAATCCGTGTCCCCTTTGTTGTGATTTTAATTTCGTTTTTCGTTACTTACTTGTCACAATTATAACATGCATGAATAGCTAACTCTACATGCCATTTTGCTTAGTTCTAGATGGCATACACAAAGTCAATTTAGGAAAGCGTAATAAACTAGTCATGATCAACATGTAAAATAGGAGGGAAGAAATAAATAAGAGTAGCTAGAAGAAAAATGCAAGTAAAAAGGGCATAAATAGTACAATAATTAGTGGGCTATTCCACTGTGTACTATGCACTACCTCTTCCTCTCTAGTCCACTGTAGACACATGGACCAAGTTCCCCCTCCCCTCTCTCACACACACATACACACTCTCTCTCCTCTCTCGGTAGCTTGGTCGACACGTGATAACCCCCAAGTGTATAGATAGTTGTAGCACCTCTCAATATGGAAGTATTCAGTATTGAATTGCAAGAGCAATAAGTTAAAGCTCATCATACTCTTCAACTAGACGGTCACAATTCTAGTTGTCCTGAACCCAAATAAAAAATAGATCTATAGAAAAATTTCATATGGAGTTACATATAAAGTTTATTTGAGGAAATGAATTGCATACAAAGTACTCCCTCCATCCCAAATATAAGTCGCCTAAGGATAACTCAAAAGTAAAATCTTACGAACTTTGATCAATTATTTAGAAAAATATTTACATCTATAATATCGAATGGACACATTAATAAAATATAATTTATCGTGAATCTATTAATATTGATTCAGTATGGTAAAATTTTATATTTTTATCTATAAACTTAGTCAAACTTATACAACGTTGACTTTTGACTAATCCTTAGACGTCTTATATTTTGAAACGGAGGGAGTACACAATAATTCTATGGTTTCTAACCTTGAAAACTACATAAAGATCGTAGGATGAATTTCTAATGTATTGAATCCTCCAAAATTCGGATGAACTTTCTTTGGAGTACTGAGACCCTCATTATTATGTATAGAAGCCGAGAACCAAGCGCTGGCTTGGTGGCAAGACTAGAGCATGCGTAGCCAGCCCACCCGGATTCGAGTTCCCATGGGACCGAATTAAACTGGGTGTTATCCGAGCGCGTTTAAATCGCTGCTGAAGAGATCCCATCTACCTAACAACGTATAGCCCATGAAGGATCATTTCCCGTGGGTGCGCCAATTGCCATCCATAGTCTGAAATCATGTTAAATCTTCTAGCTTTTGGTTTCTATGTATTTCCCTGCTATATAAATTCATTAGAACAAAATTAATTTTCTAGTTCAGTTTCTTTCTGGGAAGCCCTTTCCTTTACATCATCACTTGATCCATATAGCCATTTTATTCGAAGAGATAGGAAAACGCGCTAGCGCTAACGCAATACCATGGACACCCGTGGTAATCTGACATATAGTATATCCCACTTGGTTCAGCTAACCAAGCTACTTATCACAGGATGTCTAGTTTTCCATATTATGCGCAGCCGTCCTACTGTGTGGATCCTACTAGGTAAGATTTGTTGTTTCCGACTAACCTAGCTTCGTCCAAACAAACCCAAATTAATCCGATCTTTCCCGCGTAGCACCGATTGCCCAATAGTATGCACATGTATGCACATTCATGGTTTCCCTGTTGATAACTTATAGCTAGGTACTCCATGTTCACAAAATAGAAGCAAAAAGTATAGAAGTCGCATTATAAAAACGAGTGATTGATGACTAATAATGCTACACTACGCAGGTTTTGAGGACTTCCTCTTTGCCTACATTCATTCCGGTCTCCAGGTCATATTTTTTGGGATCGCATCACTTTAGAGTTAACTACTCATGCTTTGCTTGATTAAGCACCAACTACACACATGTTTATTATTACTACACGCCTAAGTTACTAGCTACACTGTTTTGGTGTCAAAAGAAACACCCCTACACGGTTGCAAGAGGTGAGAAGTAGCGCGGGTGTGACATCCACCATCCACATTGTTTTGAGATTGGTGAGACCGATTTTTTGTTAACACAAACCTACTAATTGAAACATAGTTAAACCATAATTGAAACTCTTAAAAAAATCAGTTTGAAACATGAATGATGTTGTGAAACATTTGTAAAACGTTTTTAAAATAATAAAAAATGTTTTACCAATTTCAGACATATTTCATAAGTTTTATTTTGTTTCAAAAAAAATTCAAAGTTTGAGTCAGCACATGGGACATCATGCTAACATCACCACTCGGGCATGTACCGGCGACCATTCCACGTGTGGTAGTGGGAGACGATCCTAGTATATTATAAGAGAAAAGCGGACGTGTATGGATCGATGTGTGTCTCTGAATGTCTACGGTGTATATATTAATGATCATTGTACACGGATGGGAAAACACAGACGATTGAGAAACACTTTTCTTGGGTAACCATTTTCTTCTTTTTCTTCTTCTTCTTCTATCCGCTGTAGAAAAATGGATCAAAAATATTCCCTCTCTCTTTCTCTCTTGGGTTAGCTTGGTCATTTTACAAGCACACGTGATAACCCCTAAGTGTAAGAATAGTTGTAGCACCTCTCACTATGGAAGTATAGGGTACTGGACGTGAGAGCAAGAAGTTGAAGCTATTTATTCTCTCCAATTAGGGTATCACAATTCTAGTCGTCGGTACACTAAAAAATAAAGAAAACAATTGAAATTGCTTGAAGTAAAATGCCACAAGTATAAAATATAAGGAAGCTAACAAATGGCGCAATCCTATCACTACGGCACACAGGCTCTTTGCCGTGTGGGCAAAACACACTACAAAGGCCTTTCGGAACACGACAAAGGCTTTGTCGTGTGTATACACACGGCAAATGCCACACGTCAACGTTCGTCACGACAAAGGCTATTTGCCGTGTGTTTTCTAAATAAGACACGGCAAAGACTTTGACGTGTGTCTTACGCGTAGACACGTCAAAATAAAGTGAAATGACGGTTGCCGCGGAGATAACGGTGTCTATTCTTTGCCGTTTGTCTTTTCGAAAAGTACACGGCAAAGAAGCTGTCTTTGTCGTGTGTCTCCTTGAAAAGTACACAGCAAAGAAGCTTTCTTTGTCGTGTGTCTCATGGAAAAAGTATACGGCAAAGAGATTGCCTTTTAAAAAAAATGAAAAAAATCAATTTTATTTCAATCTTTTTTGAATACAATTTACTTGATAATCTCATATAGGATATTTTAACCCTTTGTATATTTAATATTAGGTTAAATTGTAGTCATAATCAAACTTCTCCTTTGGTCACCATCCTAACATTACTGTAGCTCTAGCACGCTTAACTTATTCGTTTCTTCCGAATGAGCTTCCGAGAAAGAAATCATACCTTGTCGATAATACTTTCATATCAATCATATTAACTCTTCGACCATGATGTCACACATCTCAGTTTTAGATTCCAAAAAATTATTTAAGTAAACAATACTGAATATGTAATAATAATCTTGAATCCAAATAAAAATAAAAAATGATTTTATTTTATTTCCTTATTCTATTTAATATGGAATAATTCATATATTTAAATCCGTAAATCGGAATTCGACAAATAAAATGTCTAAATTGATTAGAAAAATGTGAGGAATCCAAATATGACATCCATATAACCTTGTGAAAATTGGGCGCTATCATTTTTAATTAGACATTTGGTGGTTGCTTCACAAAATCCCCCATTTTTTGTGCTCGGAAAATGGCTTTTTGGTGCAATGAAAAGAAAAACTTTCTCCTACAACATTGTTCTCCATCCCAGATGCACATGCATGCACAATATGTCACCACGCGAAGGTTTCACATTGTTTCGGTTGTTTTTGAATTTTTTATGCCTCTTTTAAACTATCAAAAAACTTTGTCGAACGACGGGTATGAAGATTCTTAGCTCGGAGCTGAGCCTCTCTAAACTTTCATTGGATCTCTGATGAAATAGCATATTGTTAACCTCAAAAATGATTTTTGTAAAAAAGCATGACTATCAGATCATGTACCTGTAGTTCATATCTAACCCACTTCCTACTGATTCGGCAAGAATTTGTCTTTTTCACCTGGAGGACGGAAAGGTTTGAGATACCTCAGTTGGGACATTGTCCATTTAAGGTGGTATAGTATTTTTAAAAAATGGGGTGGTAGCATTTTGAATTAGTCATTTGGTGGTTGCTTCATAAAATCCCCCGTTTTTTACGCTCAGAAAATAAAAAATGGATTTTTGGTGCGACGAAAAGGAAAACTTCCTCCCGCAACATTATTCACCATTCCATGATGCTGCATGCATAATATGGGCACATTATCACAAACTATGCCTTTATTCTAGCCATAACATTGGTCATTTGACCCGAAAGCCAGGAAACCTCGAACGAGATAGATCATTTTGTGAAGTTTTTTTAATAAATATTCAATATAACAAGTTTGATATTTTTCCTTCCAACTAGTTCACATAATATGATACCACGCGAAGGTTTCACATTGTTTCGATCATTTTTGAATTTTTTATGACTCTTTTACACTATCGACAAACTTTGTCGAACCACGGGTATGAAGATTCTTAGCTCGGAGCTGAGCCTCTCTAAACTTTCATTAGATCTCTGATGAAATGGCATATTGTGAACCTAAAAATGATTTTGTAAAAAATCATGACCATCAGATCATATACATGTAGTTCATATCTGACCCACTTTCTACCGATTCGGCAGGAATTTGTCTTTTTCACCTGGAGCGGACGGAAAGGTTTGGGATCTTCCTATTGGGACATTGTCCAGTTAAGGTGGTCTAGTATGTTTAAAAAATGGTTTGGTAGCATTTTGAATTAGCCATTTTGTGGTTGCTTCATAAAATCTCCCGTTTTTTACGCTCGAAAAATGGAAATTGGCTTTTTGGTGCGGCGAAAAGTAAAATTTCTCCTGCAATATTGTTTGCCATTCCATGATGCACATGCATGCACAATATGGGCATATTATCACAAACTATGTCTTGATTCTAGCCATAATATTGGTCATTTGACCCGAAAGCCAGGAAACCTCGAATGAGATAGGTCATTTTGTGAAGGTTTTTTGGGACATATTCAATATAACAAGTTTGATATTTTTCCTTGCAACCATGTCACATGATATGACACCACGCAAAGGTTTCGCATTGTTTCGATAGTTTTTGGATTTTTATGACTCTTTTAAATTATGGACAAACTTTGTCGAACGACGGGTATGAAGATTCTTAGCTTGGAGCTGAGCCTCTCTAAACTTTCATTGGATCTGTGATGAAATAGCATTTTGTGAACCTAAAAATGATTTTTGTAAAAAAATATGACCATCAGATCATGTACCTGTAGTTCATATCTGACACACTTCCTACCGATTCGGTAGAAATTTGTCTTTTTCACCTGGAGTGGACGGAAAGGTTTGGGATCCCCCTGTTGGGACATTTTCCATTTAAGGTGGTCTAGTATTTTTGGGGTGGTAGCATTTTGAATTAGCCATTTGGTGGTTGCTTCATAACCCCCCCCCCCCCTCTGCCTGTGTTTTACACTTGGAAAATGGAAAATGGCTTTTTGATGCGACGAAAAGGAAAACTTTCTCCTGCAACATTGTTCGCCATTCCATGATTCATATGCATACACAATATGGACACATTATCACAAACTATGCTTGATTCTAGCCATAACATTGGTCATTTGACCCGAAAGCTAGAAAACCTCGAATGAGATAGGTCATTTTGTGAAGGTATTTTTGAGACATAATCAATATACCAAGTTTGATATTTTTCCTACCAACTATGTCACATAATATGACACCACGCGAAGATTTCACATTGTTTCGATTTTTTTTTATTTTTAATGCATGTTTTAAACTATGGTCAAAACGGCAAGCATGAAGATTCTTATTTAATATAACTATCTAATATTTAAGTGTATATAGATAAATCTTATTTTTCTGCAAATTTTAATATATTATTTGTATTTTTCTGAATTAGAATGATTTTTTATAATTTTCCTAAGAGTAATGTGATAATAGGGAAAAAAAGGACTTTGCCGTGTGTACTGCGGAATACACACGGCAAAGGGCCTTTGTCGTGTGTACTATATATACTGTAGAATACACACGACAAAGGACCGGCGAGGGCACATGACAATGAGACCACCGTCTGCAGCTCATAGCTCCTCCCGTGGTAATCTGACATCTAGTACATCCCACTTGGTTCAGCTAACCAAGCTACTACTTATCACATGATGTCTAGTTTTCCATATTATACGCAGCCATCCTACTGTGTGGATCCTACTAGGTCATATTTGTTGTTTCCGACTAACCTAGCTTCGCCCAAACAAACCCAAGTTAATCCGACCTTTCCCGCGTAGCACCGATTGCCCAATAGTATGCACATGTATGCACATTCATGCTTTCCCTACTGATACTTATAGCTCGGTACTCCATATTCACAAAATAGAAGCAAAAAGTACAGAAGTCGCATTATAAAAACGAGTGATTGATGACTAATAATGCTACCTACGCAGGTTTTGAGGACTTCCTCTTTGCGTACATTTATTCCGGTCTCCAGGTCATATTTTTTGGGGATCGCATCACTTTAGAGTTAAGTACTCATGCCTTGCTTGATTAAGCACCAACTACGCACATGTTTATTATTACTACACGCCTAAGTCTACACGCCTAAGTTACTAGCTACACTGTTTTGGTGTCAAAAGAAACACCCCTACACGGTTGCAAGAGGTGCGAACTAGCGCGACAGACCATCCAAAACTTTTTTCTACCGGCGCATGTATGTACCGGTGTGACATCCACCATCCACATTGTTTTGAGATTGGTGTGACGTATTTTTTGTTAACACAAACCTGCTAATTGAAACATAGTTAAACCATAATTGAAACTCTTAGAAAATCAGTTTGAAACATGAATGATGTTGTGGAACATTTGTAAAACGTTTTTAAAATAATAAAAAATGTTTAACCGGTTTCAGAAATATTTCATAAGTTTTATTTTGTTTCGAAGAAAGTTCAAAGTTTGAGTCAGCACATGGGACATCATGCTAACGTCACCACTCGGGAATGTACCGGCAACCATTCCACGTGTGGTAGTGGGAGACGATCCTAGTATATTATAAGAGAGAAGCAGACGTGTATAGATTGATGTGTGTCTCTGAATGTCTATAGTGTATATATTAATGATCATTGTACGCGGATGGGAAGAACACAGACGATTGAGAAACTCTTTTCTATTTCTACTCTTTTCTTGGGTAACCACTTTCTTCTTCCTCTTCTATCCGCTGTAGAAAAATGGATCAAAAATATTCCCTTTCTCTTTCTCTCTCGGGTTAGCTTGGTCATTTTACAAGGACACATGATAACCCCTAAGTGTAAGAATAGTTGTAGCATCTCTCGCTATGAAAGTATAGGGTACTGAATCGTGAGAGCAAGAAGTTGAAGCTATTTATTCTCTCCAATTAGGGTATCACAATTCTAGTCATCGGTACACTAAAAATAAAGAAAACAATTGAAATTGCTTGAAGTAAAATGCCACAAGTACAAAATATAAGGAATCTCACAAATGGCGCAATCTTATCACTACGGCACACAGGCTCTTTGCCGTGTGGGAAAAAGACACTGCAAAAGCCTTTCGGGACACGAGAAAGGCTTTGTCGTGTGTATACACACGATAAATGCCACACGACATCGTTCGCCACGACAAATGTCCTTTGCCGTGTGTTTTCTAAATAAGACACGACAAAGACTTTGACGTGTGTCTTACGCGTAGACACGGCAAAGTAAAGTGAGATGACGGTTCCCGCGGAGATGACGATGTCTATTCTTTGTCGTTTGTCTTTTCAAAAAGTACATGGCAAAGAAGTTGTCTTTGTCGTGTGTCTCCTTGAAAAGTACACGGCAAAGAAGTTGTCTTTGCCGTGTGTCTCGTGGAAAAAGTACATGGCAAAGAGACTGTCTTTTCAAAAAAATGAAAAAAAACAATTTTATTTCAAACTTTTTTGAATATTATTTACTTGATAATCTCATATAGGATATTTTAACCCTTTGTATATTTAATATTAGATCAAATTGTACTCATAATCAAACTTCTCCTTTGGTCACCCATCCTAACACTACTGTAGCTCTAGCACACTTAACTTCTTCGTTACTTCCGAATAAGCTTCCGAGAAAGAAATCATACCTTGTTGATAATACTTTCATATCAATCCTATTAACTCTTCGACCATGATGTCACACATCTCACTTTTAGATTCCAAACAATTATTTAAGTAAACAATACTGAATATGTAATAAGAATCTTGAATCCAAATAAAAAATAAAATAATTTTATTTTATTTCCTTTTTCTATTTAATATGGAATAATTCATATATTTAAATCCGTAAATCGGAATTTGACAAATAAAATGTCTAAATTGACCAGAAAAATGTGAGGAATCCAAATATGACATCCATATAATCTTGTGAAAATGGGGTGATATCATTTTGAATTAGGCATTTGGTGGTTGCTTCACAAAATCCCCCGTTTTTTGTGCTCGGAAAATGGAAAATAGATTTTTGGTGCAATTAAAAGGAAAACATTCTTCTGCAACATCGTTCTCCATCTCATGATGCACATGCATGCACAATATGGCACCACACGAAGGTTTCACATTGTTTCGGTTCTTTTTGAATTTTTTATGTCTCTTTTAAACTATCGAAAAACTTTGTCGAACGACGGGTATGAAGATTCTTTGCTCGGAGCTGAGCCTCTCTAAACTTTCATTGGATCTCTGATGAAATAGCATATTGTGAACCTAAAAATGATTTTTTGTAAAAATGCATGACTATCAGATCATGTACCTGTAGTTCATATCTGACCACTTCCTGCTGATTCGGCAAGAATTTGTCTTTTTCACCTGGAGTGTGCGGAAAGGTTTGAGATACCCTAGTTGGGACATTGTCCATTTAAGGTGGTCTAGTGTTTTTTAAAAATGGGGTGGTAGCATTTTGAATTAGCCATTTGGTGGTTGCTTCATAAAATCTCCCATTTTTACGCTCGGAAAATGGAAAATGGCTTTTTGCTGCGACGAAAGGAAAACTTCCTCCCGCAACATTTTTCACCATTCCATGATGCACATGCATGCACAATATGGGAACATTATCACAAAATATGCCTTGATTCTAGCCATAACATTGGTCATTTGACCCGAAAGCCAGGAAACCTCGAATGAGATAGGTCATTTTGTGAAGTTTTTTTTGAGAAATATTCAATATAACAAGTTTGATATTTTCCTTCCAACTATTTCACATAATATGACACCACGCGAAGGTTTCACATTGTTTCGATCATTTTTGAATTTTTTATGACTCTTTTAAACTATCGACAAACTTTGTCGAACGACGGGTATGAAGATTCTTAGCTTGGAGCTGAGCCTCTCTAAACTTTCATTGGATCTCTGATGAAATAGCATATTGTGAGCCTAAAAATGTTTTTTATAAAAAAGCATGACCATCAGATCATGTACCTGTAGTTTATATCTGACCCACTTTCTGCCGATTCGGCAAGAATTTGTCTTTTTCACCTAGAGTGGTGATACATTGGAAACGTATCTATAATTTTTATGCTCCATGCTTGTTTTGTATCTACTTTGCTTTACTTGTCCGCACTTTGAGGTTCTTTTTACATGTTTTCTGGTACTAACCTATTAACAAGTTGCAACAGTGCCAGATGTCTGTTTTCTGCTGTTTTTGGTTTCAGAAAAGTTAGTAAAGAAATATTCTCGGAATTGGACGGGACAAACGTCGAAGTCAATTACTTTATGTGGGGAACAAGAAGTCGAGAGGAGAGCCGTAGGGGATGGCCAGGGGGCCAGACCCACCCCAGGCGCGGGGGCAAGTGGGCCCGCGCGTGGCTAGGGTTTGGTGGCCCTGGCCGCCTCCCGGTCTCGCCCCTTCGCCTATAATAAGCCCCCGATGCAGAAACCCTGAGTAACCGATCAGAAATCCACGAAACTGTCTGTAGCCGCCGCCACCATCGTCCCTAGATCAGGGGAGGGGATTTTAAGTTCTTGCCGACAACCTACCGGAGGGGATATTATCCCGAAGGCCTTCTCTCCGGCATGATTTGTGAGTAGTTCCACCTTGAACTATGGGTCCATGTAGTAGCTATATGGTTGTATCTCCTCCTTTGTGCTTTCATGTATAGATCTTGTGAGCTCCGTTCATGATCAAGATCTAATCTATTTGTAATCATGCATGTTGTGTTTGCGGGGATCCGATGGATATTGAGATTCTTATGTTGGTTTGATTAATGGTTTTATCTTTATGATTCTATCATGTCTGTGTTTTTTGTGGTCTTGCATCCTTTCCGTTGCTAGTGGTTATCTTGGCCAAGTAGTTGCTAGTGACTCCAAGAGGGAGTATTTACGCTCGATAGTGGGTTCATGCCTCTAGTTTTCAAGGGAAGTGACAATAATCTCTTAGGTTGTAGATGTGTTGTTGCTACTAGGGATAAAACAACGGTCTCCTGTTCATGGAACATGTGGACTGTTTACCTTACACACTTTGCTTAAAGCAGTTGTCTGTTGCTTGCAACTTAATACTGGAGGGGGTTCGGAAGATAACCTGAAGGTGGACTTCTAGTCATAGATGCAGTTGGATGACGGTCTATGTATATTGTTGTATTGCCCAATCAACTTCATAGGATCTTTCTGGCTAGTAATTGCATTGTTATGCCTTGCTCAGTTCCTGTAAATTGCCTCGCTGTAATTTGTTTACCCTTCATGCCATGTTGTTTATTTAAGAAGAGCACCTCTAGTGAACTATGGACCCCGGTCCAATCTTTACCATTGATACATCTTCCACTGTTACCTGTTTACTTGCTGCAAACCATTACCTTCCACACCATACTTTTAATCCTTTGTTACAGCAAACCAGTGAGCTTGACAATCTCACTGATTCGTTGGGGCAAAGTCTTGAGTTTGTGTTGTGCAGGTCCCCTCGTTGCTTGTAACACGTGTATGACATTTACTTCCTCCTTCTGGTTCGATAGCCTTAGTCTTAACTGAGGGAATACTTGCTGCTTGCTGCTTCACACCTTGCTCTTGGAGTTTCCAACGAAGTGCTCCACGTCAGCACCATCAACAAGTTTTCTGGCACCGTTGCCGGGGAGGCTAAGGACGTCTTCACTAGGAGAGTCCTTCACTTCCTTTCTCTTTACTTTATTTTTAGTTTGCTTTGTTTATTTTCCTTGTTTTTGTTTGCCTCTTTTAAAAAAAAAACAAAAAAATAGTCTAGTTTGGTTTGCTTGCTTTATTCAAAAACACAAAAAAATTAGTTCCTGCTCTAGCTGCTGCTGCTGTTTTTGGCTTGCCCACCTTTGCCAAAATGAACTCTGCTGAGAACACCAAGTTGTGTGACTTCACTAGCACCAACAACAATGATTTCCTTAGCACTCCTATCGCTCCACCTGCTCCTGATGCTAGCTTTTATGAAATTAAGCCTGCTTTGTTGAATCTTGTGATGAGAGAGAAATTTTCTAGTGCTGGTTCTGATGATCTTGCTGCCCATCTCAATAGCTTTGTTGAACTTTGTGAGATTCAAAAATATAAGGATGTAGATGGAGATATTATTAAGCTCAGGCTTTTTCCTTTCTCCTTGAGGGGAAAAGATAAATAATGGTTGCTATCTTTGCCTAAAAATAGTATTGATTCTTGGACTAAGTGCAAAGATGTTTTTATTGGAAAGTACTATCCTCCTGCTAAGATTATTGCTATGAGAAGTGACATTATGAAATTTAAACAACTTGATAGTGAACATGTTGCTCCTGCTTGGGAAAGAATGAAATCTTTGGTTAAAAATTTCCCTACTCATGGACTCACTGCTTGGATGATTATCCAGAATTTTTATGCAGATTTGAACTTCTCCTCAAGAAACCTGCTGGATTCTGCTGCTGGAGGTACCTTCATGGGCCTCACTTTGGGTGCTGCAACAAGGATACTTGATAATATGATGGTTAACTACTCTGAATGGCACGTTGAGAGAGCTCCACATGGTAAGAAGGTAAATTCTGTTGAGGAAACTTCCTCTTTGAGTGAAAAGATTGATATTATTATGGTTGTGCTTGTTAATGGGAAAGCTCATCTAGATCCTAATAGTGTTCCCTTAGCCTCTTTGGTTGCTCAAGAAGAGCAAGTTGATGTGAACTTCATTAGAAACAATAATTTCAACAATAATGCCTATAGGAATAATTTTGGTAGCAACAACAATTATAGGCCTTATCCTCCTAATAATGGAAACTCCTATGGAAGCTCTTACAATAATGCTAGAAGTGCCCCCTCTGAACTTGAAGTAATGCTCAAGGACTTTATTATTAAACAAACCACTTTCAATAAGACTATAGAGGAAAAACTTTTAACTGTTGAGAAAAATATATCCTCTTTGTCTGAAGCTCAAACTTCCTTGGTTAATAAAATGGCTGCTAAACCTGAAACTATGGAAAACACCTTAGCTCAACTTCATGATAAGTGGGAAAGGGAAGCTGAAATTGATAGAAACAATAGTGTGTGCAATATCACCACTAAACCACAAGTAGCCCCTATTCCTACTCCTACTATGCCTACCACTAGTGATGCTAAGTTTGACTTTGATATTAAAGGTTGCAATATTTATAAAGTGATTATGTTCCTACAAAAGCTTGTTAGAAGTCCTGATGCTAGTGATATGCATGTTGCCTTTACCAAACACACTACAGATGCTCTTGTTAAGATTAAGGAAGAGAACCTAAAACACAAAGCTTCTATTCCTAGGAAAGTAGAAGATAGTTGGGAACCCATTATTAATATGCAAGTGAATGACTTTGATCTCAAAGCTTCATGTGATCTTGGTTCTAGTGTCTCTATTATGCCTAGGAAGATTTATGAAATGCTTGATTTGCCACCATTAGAAGATTGTTATTTGGGTGTCCCACTCAAAATGATAATGCTAAGAACAAACTCATGGGGAGTGTTAATGATGTTCTTATTATGGTTAATAATGCTTATGTCCCTGTGGATTTCTATATTTTGGATGTTGAATACAATGCTTCTTGTCCTATTACTTTGGGAAGACCTTTTCTTAGAACAGTTGGTGCCATCATTGATATGAAAGAAGGCACCATTAAATATCATTTTCCATTCAAGAAAGGTATTGAACACTTCCCAATGAGAAGAGATAAGTTGCTTTTTGCTCCTCCTTTAAAAATCAAGGTTTGATGTTAATGCTTCCTCATTTGAAAATACTTGATTCTTCTTGCTTCTTGTGCCTAACTTAAAGGAGTAAAACAAAAGTACTTGTTGGGAGATAACCCAAGAGTTTCCTTAAGTCTTGGAAATTACTACTTCTGTAATGATCTCTCCTTATCCTTTTTGTTTGCTTTTTGTGCCAAGAATCACCTCTAATGAGAGTGCTGTCCTGAAACAGATTTCTGTCCTCCACCAAAAAAATTCGTGAGGAGTCTCTGTAACTCGGATTGAGCTCAAAATTTACGAATAAATCCCCCAGTATGTTAGCTAACTTTCATTAGTTCAACACGTTTTGATTTGAGCAACAGAAGATGTTCGGAAAAATCGTTTCTACCTGCTGGTCTGTTTTGACAGATTTGTGCCATTATTTGCATTTGCTTCTTATTGATTCCTTTTTTGAGCTCTCTTCAGGTAAATTGAGTTTCTTTGAAGGAGTTACTACAGTAGCTTGTGTTTTTAGTGAAAATCCTTGCTGTTCCAAAGCTTTGTCAGTGGTCTAATATCTTTTGAATAAGCTAATGTTGCTAATGAAGATTGTGTGAAGTTTTGTATGAAGGAAAAATTTTAGGTGTAGAGAGAAAAATGATGCAATGCGATGAAGAATGGACAAAATCTCAAGCTTGGGGATGCCCCCCATGGTTCACCCCAAGAAATATCCAAGAGGTACAAGCATCAAAGCTTCGGGATACCCAAGGCATCTCCTTCTTCATCAATAAAAAGCTCAGGTCTGTCTAGACACTTCGTTTTTATTTTTCATGCAGAGTTGTGTTGTTCTTGGAGAATTTTAGTTTTCGTTTGCTTTGCTTAGTTTGTTTAGTTTGCTTTAGTAGTTTGGACCCCCATTCTCGCTGTGTTGTTTTGCAAATAAGGTTGCTTGGTGTTTGGAAAGGAGTAGTAAGTTCTTGCTTGAAATACAAGAGGAGCTTGCATTGACTGTGACTTAGACTTTAGCATGACATGCTAGGTGTTGTTTTAGCATTATGATTAGTGATTATTCTTGTAGCATGTTTTGTTCCAAACAATTGGTATTACTTAGTGTGCCTTGAAGAAATTATGCATTGTTTTAGCATGCAAAAGCATAGTATTGTGGTGTTCTCCTTTGATGTTTTGCTTGGGTTGACTTGGCACATGCTCACACCATGTTATGACTATGACAAGTCACCATTAGACTCTATGATCATTTAGTCCTTGACTTGTAGTATCACTCTTTGCTTTGATTAGTTTGCTTTGTTGCATTGCATAATTATGACCATTATTGGTCTCTTAGTTGGTTGCTCCCGGTCTTTTGCTAGCCTCCACTTGTATGAGTAAGTTCTACTCATGCTTCCAACTCCCAAGAAACCAAGTTATTCCAAAGTGTCCACTATAAACTCCTATGCATGGTGTGTTACACCATTCCAAGTATATTCTTGTTTACATCTATCTTCCAAATAAAAACTATTTTATTATGTGAAAACTTAGTGATTAAAGCCCTCACGAACTTGATGGCACACTTTATATTCTTTGCCCCTAATAAACTTGAACCATTGTGACAACTTTGTTGTATATGCTTGCACTTATAAGTTGGAATTAGAGAACCGTGCTGTCACGGGGAACGTTTTCAACATTGCACTTGTACCTTGTTGTACTCAGTTGATATCATATTCTTTTGTCTATGGATTTCACCGGTGTGAAATAAAGAGGGAACTTGTAAGTCCATAGAGTTTGTATCCTGTGTTAGAGAAACGTCTGGGCCGCTAGCCTAAGCCATGCCTAATCATGGTGGAAACTTGAAGCATCACCATAATGAGCTATCTATAAAGCATCCTCAATAAAAAGCTATACATATGGTAAATAAAAAGATTGTTGAGATGCTCATTGTCTGCTTGCCTTGTCATTTTGGTTATGGGAAAGCTCCTGTACCATGTGCAAGGGGTACCCCGTTGACGGTTCTCAATGATATGCAAATACTTACAGTGACAAGAACTTACCTAGACCCAAAGTTGAGTATGCATGAGGTGTGGCCCTCATATTCAAGGGGCATGAGATTGCCAACTTATACTTCGTCAAGCATATACTCCAGCTTTGCCACTTTAACCTTAACCACTTCAAGATGCTTCTGATAGGGGCAATGAGGGCTGAAAGCTAACAAGTACCATAATTTTTGGAAGCTCTTTTTGAAACTTGTAATCCCCGCTTCCTTTACAAAAAGGCCTTTCTTCCACCATTATTGAGTCTCCACCTTCTACCTTTAGGCACCATTAAGAGAGCATAGTTGTCATTCTGTGTGCAGTGTTCCAAAGCTTATTAATTGATGCATATTGTGTTATTACTTGTTCTTGTGCTATTTGTTTCTAGTCACCCTTGTGAACTTTGCAGGTGTCCTATGCATTATATTTCTACTCTATGAGGGACAATCTGATTGCCACTATGCTATGTTTTCTGTATGTGAAACAAACAAACGTTTTTCAATACATATTATTCATGATATTTGTTTGTAGCTTGCCATGTTGCATGCATAGTTACTATGTCCTATTGTTAGAACTCCATCTTTCATGCACATGTTTAGAGTTCTTTGATTCCAGCTTTCAATGCTTGCAAATGGTTGGATGTTTATTGTGACGATGCATGTCACCTCAAAAATTATTCTGTTTATCACTTACCTACTCCAGGACGAGCAGGAGTTAAGCTTGGGGATGCTGATACGTTGGAAACGTATCTATAATTTTTGATGCTCCATGCTTGTTTTGTATCTACTTTGCTTTACTTGTCCACACTTTGAGGTGATTTTTACATGTTTTCTGGTACTAACCTATTAACAAGTTGCAACAGTGCCAGATGCCTGTTTTCTGCTGTTTTTGGTTTCAGTAAAGTTAGTAAAGAAATATTCTCGGAATTGGACGGGACGAAGGACAAAGTCAATTACTTTCCATGGGGAACAAGAAGTCCAGAGGAGAGCCGGAGGGGCCGGCTAGAGGGGCCACCCCCTCCCCCAGGCGCGGGGGCAGGTGGGCCCGCTCCTGGCTAGGGATTGGTGGCCCTGGCCGCCTCCCGGTCTCGCCCCTTCGCCTATAAGAAGCCCCCGATGAAGAAACCCTGAGTAACCGATTAGAAATCCACGAAACCATCTGTAGCCCCCGCCACCATCGTCCCTAGATCGGGGGGGGGGGAGGGGTCTGAAGTTCTTCCCGGCACCCTGCCGGAGGGGAGATCATCCCAGAGGCCATCTCTTCGGTATGATTTGTGAGTAGTTCCACCTTGGACTATGGGTCCATGTAGTAGCTAGATGGTTGTATCTCCTTCTTTGTGCTTTCATGTATAGATCTTGTGAGCTCCGTTCATGATCAAGATCTAATCTATTTGTAATCATGCATGTTGTGTTTGCGGGGATCCGATGTATATTGAGATTATTATGTTGGTTTAATTAATGGTTTTATATTTATGATTCTATCATGTCTGTGTTGTTTGTGATCTTGCATGCTCTCTGTTGTTAGTGGTTATCTTGGCCAAGTAGTTTCTAGTGACTCCAAGAGGGGGTATTTATGCTCGATAGTGGGTTCATGCCTCTAGTTTCCAAGGGAAGTGACAATAATCTATTCGGTTGTAGATGTGTTGTTGCTACTAGGGAGAAAACAATGGTCTCTTGTTCATGGAACATCTGGACTGTTTATCTTACACACTTTGCTTAAAGCAGTTGTCTGTTGCTTGCAACTTAATACTGGAGTGGGTTCGGATGATAACCTGAAGGTGGACTTCTAGTCATAGATGCAGTTGGATGACGGTCTATGTATATTGTTGTATTGCCCAATCAACTTCATAGGATCTTTCTGGCTAGTAATTGCATTGTTATGCCTTGCTTAGTTCCTGTCAATTGTCTCGCTGTAATTTGTTTACCCTTCATGTCATGTTGTTTATTTAAGGAGAGCACCTCTAGTGAACTATGGACCCCGATCCAATCATTACCATTGATACATCTTCCACTGTTACCTGTTTACTTGCTGCAAACCATTATCTTCCACACCATACGTTTAACCCTTTGTTAAAGCAAACCGGTGAGCTTGACAACCTCACTGATTCGTTGGGACAAAGTCTTGAGTTTGTGTTGTGCAGGTCTCCGCGTTGCTTGCAACACCTGTATGACGTTTCCTTTCTCCTTCTGGTTTGATAACCTCGGTCTCAACTGAGGGAAGACTTGCTGCTTGCTGCTTCACACCTTGATCTTGGGGTTTCCAACGAAGTGCTCCACGTCAGCACCATCAAGTGGACGGAAAGGTTTGAGATCCCCTCATTGGGACATTGTCCATTTAAGGTGGTCTAGTATTTTTGAAAAATGGGTTGGTAGCATTTTGAATTAGCCATTTGGTGGCTGCTTCATAAAATCTCCCATTTTTTACGCTCGGAAAATAGAAATTGGTTTTTTGGTATGACGAAAAGGAAAACTTTCTCCTGCAACATTGTTTGCCATTCCATGATGCACATGCATGCATAAAATTATGCATTGATTCTAGCCATAACATTGGTCATTTGACCCGAAAGCCAGGAAACCTCGAATGAGATAGGTCATTTTGTGAAGTTTTTTTTGAGACATATTCAATATAAAAAGTTTGATATTTTTCCTTGCAACCATGTCACATAATATGACACCACGCAAAAGTTTCGCATTGTTTCGATAGTTTTTGGATTTTTTATGACTCTTTTAAACTATCGACAAACTTTGTCGAACGACGGGTATGAAGATTCTTAGCTTGGAGCTGAGCCTCTCTAAACTTTCATTGGATCTGTGATGAAATAACATTTTGTGAACCTAAAAATGATTTTTGTAAAAAAGCATGACCATCAGATCATGTACCTGTAGTTCATATCTGACCCACTTCCTACTGATTCGGTAGGAATTTGTCTTTTTCACCTGGAGTGGACGGAAAGGTTTGGGATCCCCCTGTTGGGACATTTTCCATTTAAGGTGGTCTAGTATTTTTGGGGTGGTAGCATTTTGAATTAGCCATTTGGTGGTTGCTTCATAACCCCCCACCCCTCTCCCGTTTTTTACGCTCGGAAAATGGAAAATGGCTTTTTGGTGCGACGAAAAGGAAAACTTTCTCCTGCAACATTGTTCGCCATTCCAAGATTCACATGCATACACAATATGGGCACATTATCATAAACTATGCTTGATTCTAGCCATAACATTGGTCATTTGACCCGAAAGCTAGGAAACCTCGAATAAGATAGGTCATTTTGTGAAGGTATTTTTGAGACATAATCAATAAACCAAGTTTGATATTTTTCCTACCAACTATGTCACATAATATGACACCACGCGAAGGTTTCACATTGTTTCGATTATTTTTTTAATTTTTAATGCATGTTTTAAACTATGGTCAAAACGGCGAGCATGAAGATTCTTGTTCAATATAAATATCTAATATTTGAGTGTATATAGATAAATCTTATTTTTCTGCAAATTTTGATATATTATTTGTATTTTTATGAATTAGAATGATTTTTTATAATTTTCCTAAGAGTAATGTGATAATAGGGAAAAAAGAAAAAAAGGACTTTGCCGTCTGTACTGCGGAATACACATGGCAAGGGCCTGTACCGTGTGTACTATGTATACTGCAGAATACACACGACAAAGGACCGGCGAGGGCACATGGGAAAGAGACCACCATCTGCAGCTGTTAGCTCCTCCCGTCAAGTGGACCTGTGGGGTCATGGGTCCAACCTCGTTGCCGTGACAACACATATGCTGTGTGCCGTTGTAGACTTTGCCGAGTGTATTTTCTTTGCCGTGTTCCTTTGTGGGTCTTTGCCGTGTATATTTTTTTGCCATGTTCTTTTTTAGAGATTTGCCGTATTCACGTGCTTTGTCGTGTACTTTCTGAGTTACACACGGCAAAGACAGACTTTGCCGTGTTCCGGTCCGTTTGGCACACGGCAAAGATGTGTCTACACGGCAGCGACATTTTTCTCGTAGTGTATATAATGTATGAGCACAAGCCGGATATTTTACTGTTATGAAAATAGTGGACATGTGTCCGTTAATGGGGACAGAGAGAATACTAAGTAGTATTTTGTTAGTAAAAAGATAGACAAGGAGGGCCTAAGTAGAAGAGGAAAAGCCATAAGTATACATTTGACCTGATGTGTGTTTTAGTGCCAATGTCTTCCATTGTCACAGAAAAAAATTCCTTTTTACCAAAAATGTAGTAGTACTACATTTAATTAAATTACCCTTTTGGAATTCATTTACTTTTTTCAAGATGTATATGTTGGGCCTAACACTTTCATGTTATGAAGTTAAAGTTTCACTATAGGAAACCGACGAGGCGCCGATGGCTTTTAGTCGGGGCCATCGGCATATGTTCCGAGCTAGGCAGTCCAGCAATGAATCGCCAGCCTAGTTTAGTCATCGGTGTAGGGCCGGCTTGTCCGACGGCAATTGTCGGCGTAGATCAAGCCGTCGTCGCAACATCCCATTGGCCATCGGTGTAGGGACAAGGCCATGATGGTGAAGCGACGACGTAATAGCTTCCTGCGCCGACAACAAAAGGGGCTACGCCGACGGCTGCGATCGGTGTAGGGACAAGGCCATGATGGTGAAGCGACGACGTAATAGCTTCCTGCGCCGACAACAAAAGGGGCTACGCCGACGGCTGCGATCGGTGTAGGGACAAGGCCATGATGGTGAAGCGACGACGTAATAGCTTCCTGCGCCGACAACAAAAGGGGCTACGCCGACGGCTGCGATCGGCATAGCCCTATGCTGATGTCTTCTGTCTGTTGGCGCCTTGCTTGTTTCCTATAGTGTTTGGCTAAAACACGCTTCTTGGTTTGGAATGATAAGCTTAAATAACCAAGAAATATCAAAATCTAGCATCGCCCATGGCTGGTTGTGACTATGGCAACAGATTATAAATTATTATGTTGCACCAATTACGTAATGAAGTATCATTATTAATATTACATCTTGAAACCCAATGGTCGCATACAAAATAGACCATAGTTCAACCGTTTCCAACCCTTAAACCCCCCAAAAATTCTATTCGATATATTCCAAAGGTATGGAATCCTCCTAACTTCCAATGAAATTCCTTTAAACCAAAAAGGCTCTCATTATCATATCCTGAAGACCAATGTTTTCCATCAGCAATTTTGCGATATATATAGTCTGGAATTATGTTAACCGCTGCTTGCTTTTCGTTTCTATGTTGACCCTGATAAATGAATTTGTCTGAACACTTTCCTCTACTGACTATCGTTGTATTTTTTCCACATATTCCATCCACCGATCAGTTGGGAGACAGAAAGATGCATGCATATGCGTGTATGCAATACCATGGGCGGCCGTGGTAATCTGACGCATATGTATATATTGTAATACATCCCACTTGCTTTGGCTGAGCAAGTTACCAGTTACAGGAAGTCTAAATTTCCATAGTATGCGCAGCATCCTACTGCGTAGATTCTGCCAGGTCAGATTTGTTTCGTCTGACTAACTAACCTATCTCCGTGTCCAAACAAGGCAAAGTTAATCCGGTCTTTCCAGCAGTACACACACGTATGCACGTGCTTTCCCTGCTGTTAACCTAGCTAGCTAGGTGCTCTGTATTGACACAATGAAGGCAACACGTACTTAGGTCACATTAAAGAAACAAGTGCTTGCCTCAGATTTTGACGACTTCCTTGTTTCCTCTTTCTGGTCTTGTTTTTTTAGTGACATCATTCACATGTTGGAGTTAACTAATCATGCCTTGCTTAATTAAGCATCTTTGTTAGTATTATTACTACATGTCTTAATTAGTAGTACTAGCTACTACACTAAACTGTGTCAAAAGAAACATCCCTGCACATGTGGGAGCAGACGCGTGTGGATCGACGCGCCGAGAAGATCTAGCAGCCGCTTGTCTGCTGGCATATATATTACTGATCATCGTACGCAGATGAGAAGAACACAGACAGACGGTCCAGAAGCTCTTCTCTGACTGCTCTTAGCTCGATCGGGTAATCATTTCCAAGCTCCCACTAGCTAGCTAGCTAACTAATGGCACGATCATCGTCTGTAGTCAAGGCCTCGCTCCCGAAACAGCGCCGGCAGCTCCGTCCTCGCCGTTCTCCAAAGCAGTTCCAGCGCGCCACCGACCTGAGCCTCCCTGGCGCCGAGGACATCTTTGCTGCTGCTGCCGCCGAGCACCTGGTGCAGCAGGACCCTGCCGCCGCTACCGCTCTGGGGTATATCACTGCCTCCGACGAGACCCTCGTGGTTCATGCAGGGGAGAAACTCCGGAAGAACGGCATGGCGGATACGGACTCGATCGCGACGCCGATCGTGAGCGGCACGACGCACTGGTTCAAGAACTCGGCCGACCTCATCGCGTTCAAGGAAGGAAGGCGCCATAGCTTCGAGTACGGCCGGTACGGCAACCCCACCGTGAGTGTCCTCGAGGAGAAGATCAGCGCGCTGGAGAGAGCGGAGGCGACACTGGTCACCTCCTCCGGCATGAACGCCATCGTCGCCACGCTGCTCGCCCTCGTGCCGCCTGGCGGCCACGTCGTGACCACAACCGACTGCTACAGCGAGGCGCGCGCCTTCATCCGCGAAAGGCTCTCCAAGATGGGAATAAGGGTAAGGCGCCTCTCTCGCTCAAGTAGAGCATGCTTGCTTGCGCGATCAATACTAATACTCTACCTTGTTTGCGTTGTTTTGCAGTCCACGTTCGTTGATCTGAACGACATCGAGACGCTGAAAGCTGTTCTTGACCAGGGCGATGTATGTTGCCTAACTGAAATCATGATCATGTAGTACAATTGATAGAGTGACCCATTATGATATGGTTTCTAACATGATTAACTCTACTTATGCAGGTGACACTCTTCTACACCGATTCTCCGACGAACCCCCACCTCAAGTGCATCGACATTAAACTCGTCGCCGAGATGTGCCACAGGAAGGGGACTCTCGTCTGTATCGACAGCACACTCGCCTCACCGATCAACCAGAAGCCGCTCACCCTCGGCGCCGACATTGTCATGCACTCCGCCACAAAGTACATCGCCGGCCATCACGACGTGAGTAGCTGCCTAGATCATAGATGTTCACTTGGATATATAACTTCTACTATTACCATCTTGGTACTTTACTTAGATAACATCACCAGTGTTTAAGTGACTACTATAAATTAACTAATGCATCTGCTCTTGCAATTTAATTTTAGGTCATCGCAGGATGCATTAGTGGCTCCGAGGCACTCATCAAAACAATACGCGCATGGCACCAAGGCCTCGGCGGTGCCATCAGTCCGGTATGTAGTGTTACATCTTCATAATCTAGATTGATGTAGTCTCTTCCACAATGTTTACACTTGAATTATTATTGGATTTATCTTTCAAATTTAACAATTTCTACCATAACTTACTGCAGGATGCGGCTTACATGATCATACGCGGCCTCAAGACAATGACGATGCGCGTGGAGACGCAGAACCGCACGTCGTTGCGCATGGCACGCCTGCTCGAGAACCATCCAAAGATCGAGCATGTGTACTACCCTGGGCTCAAAAGCAGCCCATGGCATCACATCGCTGAGAGCCAGATGACCGGTTTCGGCGGCATTGTTAGCTTCGAGGTGGCGTCAAACCTGCACGGCGTCATGATGTTCATAGATGCGCTCCAGATACCCTTCATCGCGACATCGCTCGGTGGGTGCGAGAGCCTCGTGCAGCAGCCGGCGGTCATGTCGTTCTGGTATGTTACATTGATCCTGCTTGCATCTTACAAGATGGAATCTTTTTTGAAACAAGGCAAAATACTTGCCATTCATGGTGGACAATTTGACTTACATGAATGAATTTCTATTTTTTGTCAGGGGCCAGAGTGACGAGGAGAAGGCTAAGAATGGGATCAAGGATAACTTGGTGAGGTTCAGTTTTGGGATTGAGAAGTTTGAGGATCTCAGGGATGACATTCTCCAAGCCCTAGAGAAGATTTAGGACTATTTCCTGATTAACAATTGATTATGTAGCGATTTTGATAAAATTAGCCAGGCAACCTTTTTGTTACATGTATAGCCTAGTAGCTAGGTAGGTTATTGGTGCTAAACTTTCAACGGAGATTCTTTTATTTCTTGATTGAAGGCAAACTCAAGTTTGCCGATAGACAGAAATATATGTTCAGGAACATATATATTGAAAGAAATTCAAATATGCAAGAAAAGTCACATTATATTTGCTTGTGTTTTGCATCCAAAGACTGCAATCTCTTTCACGTGTACGTATCAACTCTGCAACCTTTGCTCATAAAGCCTCTCCCAATGCTTGGCTCTTAGCATGGTATCATAAGTAAAATGCCGAGATTCAATATAAAGAAGTTTGAGTGGATGTTAGATTCAAATGATTCTTACAAAGAGATTTGAGTGGACGACGTTAGATTTTCTATAAAATGTAGGGGAAAGAATTTTTTAGTAAAAAAACATATGAGTTCCATATTATACAGTTTAAACAACCAGAATAGGAAAATTTTCATAGGATTTAGATCCTACAATTTTTTAGGAGAATCCTTTGAATCAAGCACTAATGTTGTACACTTTTGTTTCGCCCCCCATCCCCTTATTTCAAACTTCGACAACAACTCGATACCCATTGTTTAGAGGACCATACGAACCCACTCGAAGTCCGTATGGTCCTCTTAGACGTATACTTACCGTATACGTATACTCCTGTGCCTGCGGAAGGCGAAAATCAAAAGTTATATAAGAACGATATTTTTTTTAAATATGACATGCAAAGATGTAGATCGCGATAATTGGAGGCGGGATCAGCCGACCTAAACGTGGATTATACTCGGTTCGACCGAGTTTACATATACGGAGATATACGTGGGTTCGATATGGGTTTCGACGGGTCAAAAAAATAAAACGACCCACACAGTTTAAGTTTAGGGGGGGGGGGCTGAAAGGATAGAGATGTCGCCCAGAGGGGAGGGGGGTGAATAGGCAATTTCAAAACTATTACGGTTTTGGCTTGATAGAATGCGGAATTAAACTAACGTTTATTTTACAAGCACAAAACCTAAATACACTAGGCTCAACTAAGTGCACCAACAACAAATTAAGCTAAGCAAGATAGCACAAGATAAATATACCACAAGTGATAAGCAAGATATAAGTACTTCAAGCTCGATGGCTATCACAAGGAAAGTAAGATCGGATATAGAGATAACCGAGGCACGCGGAGACGAAGATGTATTCCCGTGTTCACCACCTTTGGGAAGGGGGCTACGTCACGTTGGAGAGGTGTGAGGTTCCACGAAGGATTCCTCACGCGCCATAAAGGTTCACCTTCTTCTCCGAGTCTATCCCACGAAGGAATATGCCCTTTCCTTATGGCTAGCTTTTCCTCCACTCCGGAGATGGCAAGCTCCACAACCACTTCACAAGCTCCACGAAGGATAATCCCGGGTCGCTTCACAATCTTCCACGAAGAGAACACCGCGACACCAACCGCCAAGCCAACTAGGAGGTCACCCTCCAAGAGTAACAAACTCACGGTCTCTCACTCGAACAAATCGTAATGGAGAGCTCAACACTTATGCAAGAATGCAAAGCAAGACCACCAAGGGTGCTCAAATCCTTCACTCTCAAATCCCACCAAATCAACAAGTGCTACGGAGGAATTAGAGAGGAAGAACAATGGTGGAAGTCAACCAATGACTCCAAGATCTAGATCCAATGGGTTCCCCTCACTTAGAGGAGGAATTGATTGGTGGGGATTGTAGATCTAGATCTCCTCTTCCAAAGCCCTAAAAAAATGCAAGTATCATAGGAGGGAAGGGGGAGGAAGCAAGCTCAAGAGGTTCAACAATGGAGGTTAATTTCGTGGTCAAGAACCCCCTAAAACATTGGGGGAAGAACCCCCTTTTATAGTGGAAAGCAAATATGGCCGTTGGAAGAAATCTGTGCGAACTCGGTTGAAAGTTTGGTTGGACCGGCTCCAGAACCGGATGGTCCGGTTCCAGGACCGGAAAACCGAACTTAAAACCGGAATTAGAGTCAGTACACAGTCTCGGATAGACTCGGTATAGCAAAACCGAAAATCCCGGTTTCAGATCCGGTTTTCCGGTCCTGGCACCGGACCACCCGGTCTAGGAGCCGGTTGAACCGAATCCACAACCGGGATGAAACAGGCTTCACGGAAAACACAATAACTTTTGCATCCAGACTCCAATTTCGATGATCTTGGGCTTGTTTTGACGAGGACAACAAGCTTTACAAGATTGTGCAGAGAAACATCATAGCCCAACAAAGGAGGATAGAACCAAATGAAGAAAGGTAAGAAGCCTCCCTAAATAAGAACCGATAAAACCTTCAAACTCGAAAACGCCATAGAAGATGCATACGAATTCCGTTTTCGATGAACTTGGGCTTGTTGAAGAGCTAGCAACAAGCTCAAGAACCTCACATGTAGAAACACCAAGAAGCAACAAAATAGGAAGATGCAAAGTATGCAAAGGATTGAGCTCCCTATGACAATGTTATCAAGTTACACAACCGAAAGCCCCTCTTGATAGTGCGACTATCTATCCTATATCCCGGTCTCCCAACAACCACCCTGAGACCGGTAAAAGGAAAACCTAGCAAGGCCATACCTTTGCCTTGCGCAAACCTCTTGATCTTGATGACAACGCTTCAAGCTCCACCCAAGCCGGAATGCAACACTTGATCATTGTTGCTTCGTGAAGACTCCTAATTTGCTCCCCATACACCACTATGGGATAGCTTCATTAATACATGTCTTCACATGTCCATTATCACCAATATGGACGTCAAGCTTCAAGCAAATGATCTTCTCGAGATGCTTATCTTGAACTTGCCCTTCTCACCCTTGATGACGATCACCACTTGATGTCATCCTCTCATGGGCTATATAATATCTTCATTTTTGAAGTATGCCCATGGAAAGATACCTGTCCATATAGAAAACGCAAAGGCAAATATATAATGGATTAGTTCATGATGCATATTGACAAGGCTTACCATACCACAATACCATGTGGTACATTCTTTATGCTTCATGTGTTGACAAACTTGAAATCACTCTTCACTCTTTGTATTGGTCAACCAAGTATCTTCTCGTGCTCCATCTTAATATCTTGAGGTATATAAGGAACTCTTCATTTGATTACATGCTCTAAATCTTAGTCAACCATAGCTCAACTAATGAGGCTATCATGACACCGACTTAGAGCCATATCTTGAATTCTTCTATTGAGATCACACTCTCAAGATCTTGATCATATCATATTCTTCTTTTCAACTCGATGATTTTGATGCCAATACTCAAGGTATATCTTTATCTTCATGGCATCCATACTTGAATCCAACACATGGACTACAAGCATGACCTATGGAATATACCTTCATATAAAACTCAGTGAAAACATTAGTCCATAGGGATTGTCATTAATCACCAAAACCACACATAGGGGCAATTACCCTTTCAATCTCCCCCATTTTGGTAATTGATGACAATCACAACAAGAGGGTTTATATAATGAATATTAGAAACAAGTACACAGCTTATCCGAGAATAAGTTGTATACAAGAGGTTGTATTTGATATGGTTAAGTAACACAAAGATACTAGCCCATATCAAAACCGATTCTACTCACATAAACTACAACTAATGTAGGAGATGTGAGTAGAACCAACATATATAGAGCAAACTCCCCCACAATATATGCACACATGATGATCTTGAATTTCATTGCATACATTGTCAAGCATAACCTTTGGGAGAGTTTGCACTATATATACAACCATGCAAAACATAATAAAGATGAAATGCATGAAAGGCAAACACTTAAGAACAAACCAATCTTAAGTAGAAAACCATTTCCCTTAAAACCCTCTAAACTTCTCCCCCATTGATAACAAGTGCAAAATGGATAACAAGGTTAGAAGGACAATATAGTATGAGTTCCTACACAAGGTGTGCATTACTCGTAATATGAGTGAAATCACATGCACATATCCAATGACGAACACTTGGAGTAAATCAAACTATATTGAGGATCAAGGATTGCTAAAAGGATAACAAGGTGAAGGAACTTCAACGAATGAAGCAAGCAATCAAAAGATCCAAATAATCAAATGGACAAATAGTGCTCTAAATGGAATAAGGAAGCTCCCCAAGGTTCGTGCATAAATTAGTTGTTTCATTTGAATACAATATGCACAAACATGGAATCCTCACTCCCTCTATTATTTAGAACACAGCAAAGATACAAGGATTAGATATAAACCAATACACTTGTCAAGACAAGCTTAAGTCCAAAAGAAACCAAATATGAGATATGAGTGCATGAAGATGAAATAAAAGTAAACCAAGCACTCATAAATCAAAACCTTACCAAAACCATTAAAAATCAAGAGGATAAGAGTGATGGTCAGAAAAGAGCGAGCATATCAAGGGGAGAGATTAACACTCTCGTGTATATAAGTTTCTAAGGGGAAAACATGAGAATAATCCACAAAGAAACATACACACATAAGAGGTTAATAAAAAGAATACATGATATCCAAGCGGAAGTCATGAGATATACCAAAAAGTATACTTTTCTTAAGTGCATATATAGCCCATGGCTCTATTTTATCTTATGGTATATCAATGAACTTCACCAAAGAATAAACAAAAAATCTCAAAACCATCACAACTAACACTAAGGGAACTAATGCTAGTTGGGATACTTTGAGAAAGGCAACAAGTATCAAAAGGAATGATTCAATGCAATTTCAACAATATTGCACATGAGAGTACCTTGAGGAGTTGATAGGCAATAAATTGCTAGACGGCATATTTGGAATCGGTGAATCATGAACATGATTTTATATACTCCCCATTATATGCATCATCTCAAATTACTCACATAAGCAATAAGGATACAGAAGTCTTTCAAAGATAATTGCAAGTTATAACCAAATTAATTCATGCCAAGATGCAACCTACAAGAGATTGGATGGAAGAATAGTATGCATGAATAAGATACTTGTTACCAAGATAGCAATGGTATGATGTAGTAGATAAGAATTTTTATATCATCCTATCTTGGATCCAATTATCATGTGGTGACAACTTTCTTTATAGACGAGACAAGCATCCATTGCATCTTCAGTGTACCTAAAACAACATTCAAGTACATCTTGGTCCCCAAACTTATTGGGTCCAACGTGGTTAGAATAACCACAACACATAGGATACACTCCATAAAAATATGTGCATATTTAGAGATGAAATTTGAATTTCATGCACATCTTAGCCGTTAAGGATTTGATGGAGTATACCTTATATATTGGATCAAAGAAAGCAAAACATGACATAAGATATACATTTATTAAACATGCATGTGCGAGAATTTCAAGATCCAACGAAGATATACTTTGGACAAATCACCAAAAATATTCAAGAAGGCATACAAGGTGTGACAAAACACATTTGTTGTCCAAACTATATCAAAGAATCAAATCAACACAAGATTTGTTCAACAAAGTTCAACGAATGAACCGAGCAAAAACTATTAAGCATGAAAGATGAATTAAAAACACAAATGCTCAAAGATTTATCTCATTCAAGAAAATAAAATAGAGAATAAAGAATGAGATAGCAAACTCCCAAAAGAGCAAGGTTTCAACAAATAAACCAAACCCTTAACACTTTTCACAATGGCACAAGGTTCCGAGAAGAAAAGGTTTGTCTTCCACTAAAACACATTTGATAATAATCAAAAACATCATCAGAGATATGTTCAAAAGCCAAGGAAGACAATGGGAGCCACACATTTTTTTTGGAAAGAAAGTAAGGCAATAAGAGGTTAACTCCAAAGTGAAGATGATCCAAAAATGCTACCACACACAAGTATATCAATTGTCGAAGACAATGATTGTATTGGAATAGATTTTCGGTGGTATATTGCACGGATATTAAAGATAAATCTTCACAATAAAAAGCATAGGATAGAAATAAAAATATTAAGCACTATGCAAAGATAGAGATTCTTGATAGCTTCAAATAGTCACACAATTATGCAAAACAATGATTAGAATAACTTGAAGCAAATGGTATCCCAAATAAGATATATAGATATGTATTTGAGAAATACCGCACCAAGAATTTCTTACTCAAACAAAGACCAAAAAGACAAGCAATAAAAGCTTCTAACAAAAATAGGACCTTGTTTGAGCCAACATGCCACCTAGAAACAAGATAATCAACAATATCAACTCTAAGTGGCACTACCTCATATGTTCACATTTCCTAGGATTGTGATATGCAAAAGAAGCATATTACTCCCCCATAATGTGATATTCATTTTTTTTATAAGAGGCAAAACAATCTCAACTAGAGATAATTAATGGACATTTAGAATTTGAATTTCTCATGAGTATGATACACCACATAGTGACTAGATAAGCTTGCAATATCAATACTAAGTGGTAGTACTCATGTACACATATTTAAGGTTTGAGAGATGCGCGATGCATGTCACTCCCCCAAAATGGTATGTTCCATTAACCACTCTAAAAGAGCCAAATAAGATATCATCAAGATGCATTAGAGGCTCAAAATAAAACACACGAGTAAATGATGTGCCAATCACCTAGACATACTTGAATACACAAAATAATCAAGCACGAGGCACACCAAATACAAACACATACTTGGTACAAAACCAAAACATGTAAAGGGTCAAGTAACTTACAATATAAATGAGTTAAGTACAAGTTACCGCGAAGAGGCACATTGGATATAAGATAGGGAAATAATAATCCAAAGGACTTGGCTTGATCAAATATAATATATGAAGATCCCTTAATTCTTCAAGAGTTAGCCAAGTCTCCAGTGCCCTCCATAAACACGTATTGATCAAGTTTGAGCTAGTTGGTACCCAACCAAGTTGGGTCCTAAGAGGTTAGGCACAATAGTCTTGGCAACCCAAATGGTTCTTTTCTTGACACCACTTTGAGTTCCAACAAACTTGGCAAACACATTGCCATCCTTATCCTTCCTAAGATAATAATCATCATCAACAATGATAGGGTTAGATAAGGTACCGTTTGAACATGAAGAGGCAAAGTTCCCCTTCACACGACATATGTAGCAACAAGTGATCCCCTTTCTCTTCTTCATTGATTTCTTGGCTTGGGGAGCATTATCTTGATTTTTCTTCGGAAGTGGCCTAACTTCAACTTGGGCTGGAACATGAACTTGTGGATGCTTCCCTTGTTGCTTCTCACTCAAGTGCTTTTTCTTTAATGGACAAGATCTTACATGATGTCCTTCAACCTTGCACTTGAAGCAAATAATCTTGGCCGAATTCTTGACTTGGTTTTGGCCCTTCTTCTTGTTTATATTGGAATTGTTCTTGTTATTGGAGTTAAATCCAAGTCCACTTTTATCATTAGGGGATTTTTGCACACTCAAGATATTATCGAGTGTGGATTTCCCTTCATGACTCTTTTCCAAGTCATTCCTCAAGGAAGTGACTTGAGCCTTGAGCTCTTTGATTTCCTCTACATGGTTAGTATAAATACAAGTACTAGAGGAAGTAGAAGCTTCATTGTTAGAGCAACAAGGCAAAGCAATTAATCCAACACAAGGTTTATCAATAGTATGGCTAGATGAATTACTAGGACTAGCACATGGCAAAATAGCATTTTGAGTAGAATTTGTGCTAATGTCCAAAAGAGGCTCACAAGATGTTACCTTAGTAATACTTGCCTCATGAGATAACTTTATCCCATCATAAGAGATTAGAAGATCATTATGAGAGCCCGAGAGCTTTTCGCGACTTTCTTCCAATTTCCTATACTTGTTAGTTAGCAACTCAAGTTGATCCCTTAGCTCAACATTCTCCTTTAGGATAGATGCTTCACAAGAAGTAGAGTTAGTAGCACAAGCATCATTAATGGAATTTTCCTTTTCAAGCTTATAAGATTCATTTTTTGTGTGAGGAGACAATTAGTGTGCTTCTCCTCGGCAAGCTCTTGCTTAAGGAGATTGAATCTCCGACTCACATCATCAAGTTGGAAATCCAACTCCTCTATGGTTCCCGTTTGTTTAGTTATGGTGTCCATAACGTGTTTGAGACAAGTAACAGTCTTATTATTACCACGAAGAGAGGTACACAAAAAAGTCAACTCAAGCAAGAGAGCACTAGTATCCTCATCAATGTCATCATCACTATCATCATTATCATTGATATTATCTTTACAAGATATATTGAGATCCAAAGTAGGAGATACCTTTGATCCTCTTGCCATAAGGCACATGTGAGCATGGGAGAATGAAGATGAGGATATTCTTGAATCTTCATTCATGATCATGTCTTGCTTCATAGAATGTTTGATTTCCTCTACATTGTTAGATAAACAACTAGAGGAAATAGAAGCATTTTGTTCATGGTAACAAGGCAAATCAAGCGTATCATCTACACTAGTACTCAAATAATTTCTAGATGATATACAAGGACTAGCAACACAAGGGGATATAGCATTATTGTTGCAAGAAGTGCTTAAGTCCAAAGAAGAAACATTGCAATGGGCTAGAGATGAAGGATCATCATTAGAGAGCACAATATCAACATTGCAATTCCCAACACCACTCACCATATCTTTACCTTGTGTCTTGCCACACATTGGTGAAGTGGGTGAAGATGAGAACTCATCGCGACCGGAGGTGGAAGCAACTTGGAGCTCTTCATGATGTGAAGGAAAAGAGATCTCCTCGGAGAAACCACCGACAATATTAGAAATGGAACCACCAAATATTTCTTTAAGCTTGGTCCACTTCTCATGAGACGACTTGCGCTTTACAATCGTCAAGAACAAATTAACTGTGGGGCTCAAAGAGAAAATAAGCTCATTAGATACTTGAGCTTCGGGATGTAAATTTTTCTCATCCTCTAAAGATAGATTTTGAGGATCCATAGGAGGAGAAAAACCTACATCTAGAAATCGCTCAATATTTGGACACAAGGTTCGAAGATTACAAAGAAAGCAATTTCTCCACAAAGCATAATTTGTGCCATCAAAGATAATTGTGTCATTGTGCACTATACTACTAGCCGACATCTTTACACTCTAGGCGGTGAAGCCTAAACAAGGAGAGACCTTGCTCTGATACCAATTGAAAGGATAGAGATGTCGCCTAGAAGGGGGGGTGAATAGGCAATTTCAAAACTATTACGGTTTTGTCTTGATAGAATGCGGAATTAAACTAACGTTTATTTTACAAGCACAAAACCTAAATACACTAGGCTCAACTAAGTGCACCAACAACAAATTAAGCTAAGCAAGATAGCACAAGATAAATATACCACAAGTGATAAGCAAGATATAAGTACTTCAAGCTCGATGGCTATCACAAGGAAAGTAAGCTCGGATATAGAGATAACCGAGGCACGCGGAGACGAAGATGTATTCCCGTGTTCACCATGTTTGGGAAGGGGGCTACGTCACGTTGGAGAGGTGTGAGGTTCCACGAAGGATTCCTCACGCGCCACAAAGGCTCACCTTCTTCTCCGAGTCTATCCCACGAAGGAATAGACCCTTTCCTTATGGCTAGCTTTTCCTCCACTCCGGAGATGGCAAGCTCAACAACCACTTCACAAGCTCCACGAAGGAGAATCCCGGGTCTCTTCACAATCTTCCACGAAGAGAACACCGCGGCACCAACCGCCAAGCCAACTAGGAGGTCACCCTCCAAGAGTAACAAGCTCACGGTCTCTCACTCGAACAAACCGTAATGTAGAGCTCAACACTTATGCAAGAATGCAAAGCAAGACCACCAATGGTGCTCAAATCCTTCACTCTCAAATCCCACCAAAGCAACAAGTGCTAGGGAGGAATTAGAGAGGAAGAACAATGGTGGAAGTCAACCAATGACTCCAAGATCTAGATCCAATGGGTTCCCCTCACTTAGAGGAGGAATTGATTGGTGGGGATTGTAGATCTAGATCTCCTCTTCCAAAGCCCTCAAAAAGATGCAAGAATCATAGGAGGGAAGGGGGAGGAAGCAAGCTCAAGAGGTTCAACAATGGAGGTCAATTTCGTGGTCAAGAACCCCCTAAAACGTTGGGGGAAGAACCCCCTTTTATAGTGGAAAGCAAATATGGCCGTTGGAAGAAATCTGTGCGAACTCGGTTGAAAGTTTGGTTGGACCGGCTCCAGAACCGGATGGTCCGGTTCCAGGACCGGAAAACCGAACTTAAAACCGGAATTAGAGTCAGTACACAGTCTCGGATAGACTCGGTATAGCAAAAACGAAAATCCCGATTTTAGATCCGGTTTTCCGGTCCTGGCACCGGACCACCCGGTCTGGGAGCCGGTTGAACCGAATCCACAACCGGGATGAAACAGGCTTCACGAAAAACGCAATAACTTTTGCATCCGGACTCCGATTTCGATGATCTTGGGCTTGTTTTGACGAGGACAACAAGATTTACAAGATTGTGCAGAGAAACATCATAGCCCAACAAAGGAGGATAAAACCAAATGAAGAAAGGTAAGAATCCTCCCTAAATAAGAACCGATAAAACCTTCAAACTCGAAAACACCATAGAAGATGCATACGAATTCCGTTTTCGATAAACTTGGGCTTGTTGAAGAACTAGCAACAAGCTCAAGAATCTCACATGGAGAAACACCAAGAAGCAAAAAAATAGGAAGATGCAAAGTATGCAAAGGATTGAGCTCCCTATGACGATGTTATCAAGTTACACAACCGAAAGCCCCTCTTGATAGTGCGGCTATCTATCCTATAACCCGGTCTCCCAACAACCACCCTGAGACCGGTAAAAGGAAAACCTAGCAAGGCCATACCTTTGCCTTACGCAAACCGCTTGATGTTGATGACAACGCTTCAAGCTCCACCCAAGCCGGAATGCAACACTTGATCATTGTTGCTTCGTGAAGACTCCTAATTTGCTCCCCATACACCACTATGGGATAGCTTCATTAATACATGTCTTCACATGTCCATTATCAACAATATGGACGGCAAGCTTCAGACAAATGATCTTCTCGAGATGCTTATCTTGAACTTGCCCTTCTCAACCTTGATGAAGATCACCACTTGATATCATCCTCTCATGGGCTATATAATATCTTCGTTTTTGAAGCATGCCCATGGAAAGATACCTGTCCATATAGAAAACGCAAAGTTAAATATATAATGGATTAGTTCATGATGCATAATTGACAAGGCTTACCATACCATAATACCATGTGGTACATTCTTTATGCTTCATGTGTTGACCAACTTGAAATCACTCTTCACTCTTTGTATTGGTCAACCAAGTATCTTCTCCTGCTCCATCTTAATATCTTGAGGTACATAAGGAACTCTTCATTTGATTACATTCTCTAAATCTTAGTCAACCATAGCTCAACTAATGAGGCTATCATGACACTGACTTAGAGCCATATCTTGAATTCTTCTATTGAGATCACACTCTCAAGATCTTGATCATATCATATTCTTCTCTTCAACTTGATGATTTTGATGCCAATACTCAAGGTATATCTTTATCTTCATGGCATCCATACTTGAATCCAACACATGGACTACAAGCATGACCTATGGAATATACCTTCATATAAAACTCACTGAAAACATTAGTCCATAGGGATTGTCATTAATCACCAAAACCACATATAGGGGCAATTACCCTTTCAGAGGCGGACCGAAGCACACCTCAATGTTGTATATTAGCAAACATACGACGCTTGCGCATCTTCAAGGTAAAAATACTACCCCAATCAGGTGCAATCCTGACCCTTAACTCAACTAAATGCAATCTCGCTTAGATACAATACTTCAGATATAATGTATTGCGATACTTGCCTATTAAGTTCTTCTATCTTCTAGGATACCGTGCTAATTGACAATGCACCAAGAGATGTCTAAATACAGTTGTAACTATAGTTAAAGCTGACGAGTCATATTAATTATGTACTCAATTTGCTCATGCATACATAATGTTTTAGACATTAGCATGAGCATAAATTGTTTCTTCATCCATTACGTTTTGTGCAAATATGCTATAAATATTTTTCGTGACAATTTAGATAATGTTACATATTACTTGATCAACCTAAATAAAGTCTTTTGGAGGCTTTGTTATATGTTGATCCAAATTCTATAAAGTATATAGGTCAACTTCTGACGAGCGGAGCGAGACCCGTCGCCGGAGGTATGTATCGTCGAATACCTAGGTTTCCGCCGTTATATAAACCTCTTGTAAGCCGCCGGCTGGAAAGAGTTGCATCTGTCAAATCCCCGGCGTTTGTAAACACTCCCCGATATAGTGAAGGTTTGGTGGTTGGCGCCCGTGGTTTTTCTCTCTTTGTTGGAGTGGTTTTTCCACTTTAAATCCGTATCTCCTTTGCTGTGATTTTGAATTTCGTTCTTTGTTATTTACTTGTCGCAATTATAACAGGCATGAATAGCTAATTCTACATGCCTTTTTGCTCAGTTCTAGATGGCATACACAAAGTCAATTTAGGAAAGCGCAATAAACTAGTCATGATCAATATGTAAAATAGGAGGGAAGAAATAAATAAGAGTATCTAGAAGAAAAATACAAGTAAAAGGGGCATAAGTAGTACAATGATTAGTGGGCTATTTCACCGTGTACTATGCACTACCCCTTCCTCTCTTGTCCACTACAGACACATGGACCAAGTTTCCCCCTCCCCTCTCTCACACACATACTCACACTCTCTCTCCTTCTCTCTCGGTAGCTTGGTCGACACGTGATAACCCCTAAGTGTACAAATAGTTGTAGCACCTCTCAATATGGAAGTATTCAGTATTGAATTGCAAGAGAAATAAGTTAAAGCTAGTCATTCTCTCCAACTAGACGGTCACAATTCTAGTTGTTCTGAACCCAAATAAAAAATAGACCTATAAAAAAATTCATATGGAGTTACATATAAAGTTTATTTGAGGAAATGAATTGCATACAAAGTACTCCCTCCGTCCCAAATATAAGTCGCCTAAGGATAATTCAAAAGTGAAATCTTACTAACTTTGATCAATTATTTAGAAAAATATTTACATCTATAATATCGAATGGACACATTAATAAAATATAATTTATCGTGAATCTATTGATATTGACTCGGTATGGCAAATGTTTATATTTTTATATATAAACTTGGTCAAACTTAGAAAACATTGACTTTTGACTAATCCTTAAACGTCTTATATTTTGGAACGGAGGGAGTACACAATAATTCTATGGTTTCTAACCTTGAAAACTACATAAAGATCATAGGATGAATTTCTAATGTATTGAATCCTTCAAAATTCGGATGAACTTTCTTTGTAGTACAGAGACCCTTATTATTATGTAAAGAAACCGAAAACCAAGCGTTGGCTTGGTGGCAAGGCTAGCGAGTGCGCAGCCAGTCCACTCCGGTTCGAGTCTCCATGGGGACCGAATAAAACCGGGTGTTATGTGAGCGCGTATAATCTTCTGCTGGAGAGGTCTCATCTATCTAATAATGTATAGCTCGTGAGGATCATTCCCCAGGGGTCAATGTTTTATTATGTACAGAAACCCAATGTTCTTCCTCAATGGGTGCGCCAATTGCCATCCATAGTCTGAAATCATGTTAAATCTTCTTGCTTTTGGTTTCTATGTATTTCCCTGATAGATAAATTCATTAGAACAAAATTAATTTTCTAGTTCAGTTTCTTTTTGGGAAGCCCTGTCCTTTAAATCATCACTCGATCCATATAGCCATTTTATTCGAAGAGATAGGAAAACGTGTTAGCGCTAACGCAATACCATGGACACCCGTGGTAATCTAACATTTAGTACATCCCACTTGGTTTATCTAACCAAGCTACTTATGACAAGATGTCTAGTTTTCCATATTATATATGTGCAGCCGTCCTACTGCTTGGATCCTACTAGGTCAGATTTGTTATTTCCGACTAACCTAGCTTCGCCCAAACAAACCCAAGTTAATCCGATCTTTCCCGCGTAGCACCGATTGCCCAATAGTATGCACATGCTTTCCCGGTTGATAACCTATAGCTAGGTACTCCATATTCACAAAATAGAAGCAAAAAGTACAGAGGGCACATTATAAAAATGAGTGATTGATGACTAATAGTGCTACAGTATGCAGGTTTTGAGGACTTCCCCTTTTCCTACATTCATACCGGTTTCCAGATCATATTTTCTGGGGATCGCATCACTTTAGAGTTAACTACTCATGCCTTGCTCGATTAAGCACCAACTACGCACATGTTTATTATTACTACACGCCTAAGTTACTAGCTATACTGTTTTGCCATCAAAAGAAACACCCCTGCACTGCACGGTTTCGAGAGGTAAGAACTAGTGAGACAAATCATCAAAAACTTGTTTCTACCGGCGCATGTATGTACCGGTGTGACATCCACATTGTTTTGAGATTGGTGAGAACGATTTTTTTCTTAACACAAACCTACTAATTGAAACATGGTTAAAACACATAATTGAAACTTTTAAAAAATCAGTTTGAAACATGAATGATGTTGTGAAACATTTGCATTTTTTTTTAAAAAATAATGGACATTGTCTTACAAGTTTCGTAAGTTTTATTTTTGACAAAAATTACAAAGTTTGAGTCAGCACATGGGACTTCATGCTGATGTCACCACTCTGGTATGACATCATACAAAGTTTCTCTCTCTAGCTTGGTCATTTCAGAAGGACACGTGATAACCCTCAAGTGCGGGGATAGTTCACTACAGGAATGGAAAGCTACGCCGACGGCCGGTCGCTACGCCGACGGCCAAATGTCGGAGCCGTCGGCGTAGCCATCGTCTAGGCCAGTTCCGCCAAGCAGCCGTCGGCATAGAATTGCGCTCGGCATATCCTATGCTACGCCGACGGCTGCCCTCGGCGTAGCTATTTTTTATTTTATCTTATTAAACTTTGAAAAATCATAATTAAATCATTCTAATTCGGAAAAATACAAATAATATATTAAAATTTGCAGAAAAATAAGACCTATCTATCTACACTCAAATATTACACATTTGTAAATAAAAATTAAGTAAAACATAAAACATTATATATAGTTTAAAACGGGCATAAAAAATTCAAAAATGATCAAAACAATGCGAAACCTTCGCGTGGTGTTATATTATGTGACATAGTTAGAAGGAAAAATATCAAACTTGTTATATTGATTATGTCTCAAAGAAACCTTCACAAAATGACCTATCTCATTCGATGTTTCTTGGCTTTCGGGTCAAATGACCAATGTTATGGCTAGAATCAAGGCATAGTTTATGATAATGTGCCCATATTATGCATACACATGCATCATGGGATGGAGAATAATATTGCAGGAGGAAGTTTTCCTTTTCGTCGCACCAAAAAGCCATTTCCTATTTTCTGAGCACAAAAAATGAACGGTTTTGTGAAGCAACCACCAAATAGCTAATTCAAAATGGTACCACCACATTTTACAAAAAATACTATACCACCTTATATAGACAATATCCCAACAGGGGAATCCGAAACCTTTCCGTCCACCTCTGGTGAAAAAGACAAATTCATGTCGAATCGGTAGGAAGTGGGTCAGATATGAACTACAGGTACATGATCCGATGCTTATGTTTTTTAAAAAAAATCATTTTTACGTTCACAGTATGCTATTTTATCAAAGATCCAATGCAAGTTTAGCGAGGCTCGGCCCCGAGCTAAGAATCTTCATGCCTGTCGTTCGACAAAGTTTGACGATAGTATAAAACAGGCATAAAAAATTCAAAAACGATCGAAACAATGCGAAACCTTCGCGTGGTGTCATATTATGTGACATAGTTATAAGTAAAAATATTGAACTTGATATATTGATTATGTCTCCAAAAACCTTCACAAAATGACCTATCTCATTCGAGGTTTCTTGGCTTTCGGGTCAAATGACCAATGTTATGGCTAGAATCAAGGCATAGTTTGTGATAATGTGCCCATATTGTGCATACACATGTATCATGGGATGGCGAACAATGTTGCAGGAGGAAGTTTTCCTTTTCGTCGCACCAAAAGCCATTTCCCATTTTCCGAGCACAAAAGATGGACGATTTTGTGAAGCAACCACCAAATGGCTAATTCAAAATGCTACCACCACATTTTACAAAAAATACTATACCACCTTATATAGACAATATCCCAACAGGGGAATCCGAAACCTTTCCGTCCACCTCTGGTGAAAAAGACAAATTCATGTCGAATCGGTAGGAAGTGGGTCAGATATGAACTACAGGTACATGATCCGATGCTTATGTTTTTTTAAAAAAATCATTTTTACGTTCACAGTATGCTATTTTATCAAAGATCCAATGCAAGTTTAGCGAGGCTCGGCCCCGAGCTAAGAATCTTCATGCCTGTCGTTCGACAAAGTTTGACGATAGTATAAAACAGGCATAAAAAATTCAAAAACGATCGAAACAATGCGAAACCTTCGCGTGGTGTCATATTATGTGACATAGTTATAAGTAAAAATATTGAACTTGATATATTGATTATGTCTCCAAAAACCTTCACAAAATGACCTATCTCATTCGAGGTTTCTTGGCTTTCGGGTCAAATGACCAATGTTATGGCTAGAATCAAGGCATAGTTTGTGATAATGTGCCCATATTATGCATACACATGTATCATGGGATGGCGAACAATGTTGCAGGAGGAAGTTTTCCTTTTCGTCGCACCAAAAAGCTATTTCCCATTTTCCGAGCACAAAAGATGGACGATTTTGTGAAGCAACCACCAAATGGCTAATTCAAAATGCTACCACCACATTTTACAAAAATACTATACCACCTTATATGGACAATGTCCCAACAGGGGTATCCGAAACCTTTCCGTCCACCTTTGGTGAAAAAGACAAATTCCTGCCGAATCGGTAGGAAGTGGGTCAGATATGAACTACAGGTACATGATCCGATGCTCATGTTTTTTTTACAAAAATCATTTTTAGGTTTACAATATGCTATTTTATCAAAGATCCAATGCAAGTTTAGCGAGGCTCGGCCCCGAGCTAAGAATCTTCATGCCCGCCGTTTGACAAAGTTTGACGATAGCTTAAAACGGGCATAAAAAATTCAAAAACGATCGAAACAATGTGAAACCTTCGCGTGGTGTCATATTATGTGACATAGTTATAAGTAAAAATATCAAACTTGATATTAATTAAAGTCTTAAGCGTGGTGAGCTGTGAGTGTTTTGAAGGCATCTGCCGCAACGCTGCGGTTGGTTTGTCGCTGCTTCCATAAAAAATAGAGAGAAGAAAAGCCTACACACGCACACGATCCTCACTCTGGTTCTTCCCCCCACAAGGAAATGACAAAAAACCACCACATTTGGGACGGCGTTGTCACATGACCATCCAGTGGAGGCGGAGGGACACATAACCACCACCTCAGGGGCAGGTGCTCGACAGAGAGCACTGATAGCACGATTTGCTCGGTTTAATGGGTTTTCCGACAGGTGGGGCCCACAGTCAGGTTCGACGTGGCGTTGTCCTGACGGAGGGCGTCGACGGCCGTTAGGTTTGCGCATGTTGCTTATTAAGCGGCTGTCGGGACGGCAACATCGTCTTCTAGCCTAGTATTGATTATGTCTCAAAAAACCTTCACAAAATGACCTATCTCATTCGAGGTTTCTTGGCTTTCGGGTCAAATGACCAATGTTATGGCTAGAATCAAGGCATAGTTTGTGATAATGTGCCCATATTGTGCATACACATGCATCATGGGATGGAAAATAATATCGCAGGAAGAAGTTTTCTTTTTCGTCGCGCCAAAAAGCCATTTCCTATTTTCTGAGCACAAAAAATGGACGGTTTTGTGAAGCAACCACCAAATGGCTAATTCAAAATGGTACCACCACATCTTACAAAAATACTATACCATCTTATATAGACAATGTCCCAACAGGGTAATCTGAAACCTTTCCGTCCACCTCTGGTGAAAAAGACAAATTCCTGCCGAATCAGTAGGAAGTGGGTCAAATATGAACTACATGTACATGATCCGATGCTCATTTTTTACAAAAATCATTTTTACGTTCACAATATGCTATTTTATCAAAGATCTAATGCAAGTTTAGTGAGGATCGGCCCCGAGCTAAGAATCTTCATGCCCGTCGTTCGACAAAGTTTGATTATAGTATAAAACAAGCATAAAAATTCAAAAACGATCGAAACAATGCGAAACCTTCGCGCGGTGTCATATTATGTGACATAGTTATAAGTAAAAATATTAAACTTGATATATTGATTATGTCTCAAAAAACCCTTCACAAAATGACCTATCTCATTCGAGGTTTCTTGGCTTTCGGGTCAAATGACCAATGTTATGGCTAGAATCAAGGCATAGTTTATGATAATATGCCCATATTATTCATACACATGCATCATGGGATGGAGAACAATGTTGTAGGAGAAAGTTTTTCTTTTCGTCGTATCAAAAAGCCATTTCCCATTTTCCCAGCACAAAAAACGGACGATTTTGTGAAGCAACCACCAAATGGCTAATTCAAAATACTACCACCATATTTTATAAAAATACTATACCACCTTATATGGACAATGTCCCAACAGGGGGTTCCGAAACCTTTCCATCCACCTTTGGTGAAAAAGACAATTTCCTGCCGAATCGGCAGGAAGTGGGTCAGATATGAACTACATGTACATGATTCGATGCTCATGTTTTTTTACAAAAATCATTTTTAGGTTCACAATATGCTATTTTATCAAAGATTCAATGCAAGTTTTCCTTTTCATCGCACCAAAAAGCCATTTTTCATTATCCGAGCGCAAAAAGGGAATTTTCTAAAGCAACCACCAAATAGATAATTCAAAAACGGAGGGTTTTTGATTAGTTGATATGGATATCATATTTGGATTCCTCTCATTTTTCTGATCAATTTAGACATATTATTTGTTAAATTCCGATTTACAGATTTAAAGATATTAATTATTCCATATTAAATAGAAAAATACAAAAAAGTAAAATTATTATATTTTTATTTGAATTCAATAATATTTTTACTTATTCATTAATGTTTACTTAAATAATTGTTTGTAATTTCAAAAAATACAAACATGTGACATGTTGATATAAGGGTTAATAGGATTGATATCATAGTATTGACAACAATGTATGAATTACTTTGCGGAAACAGATTCTGAAGGAACGAGGAAGTTAAGCGTGCTGGAGCTGGAGTAGTATTAGGATGGGTGACCAAGACTGCAATTTAATTAAATATTAAGTGTAATTAGTGTTAAAAATGTTCAAAGTGAGAGATTAACGAGTCAACAATTTAAAGATTCAAAAATTAAGAACAAAAATAAATAAAAAAATTATAAAAAAATATTTTTGCAACCTGTCGACAAGCTATGCCGACGGCCGCTACGCCGAGGGCGTAGCATACGCCGACGTCCTCTATGTGCTCCGCGAGGGAGCCCTTTGCCGAGGAGGCTAAGCCGAGGGCAGCCGTCGGCGTAGCATACGCCGAGGGCATTTTAGCCTACGCCGACGGCTTTTTGCCCTCGGCGTAGCGCGCGCGTTCTGTAGTGGTTGTACCACCTCTCACTATGAAAGTATAGGGTATTGAACCGCGAGAGCAAAAAGTTGAAGCTGTTTATTCTCTCCAACTAGGATGTCACAATTCTAGTTGTTTATGCACTAAATAAATAAAAAAACAATGGAAATTGCTTGAAAGTAAAATGCCACAAGTACAAAATATAAGGAAGCTCACAGATGGCGCAATCCTATATAATGTGAGAGCACAAGCCAAATATTTTACTCTTATGAAAATACTGGACCTATGTTTGTTAATTTGGCACAGAGAGAATACCAAGTAGTATTTTGTTAGTAAAAAGATAGACAAAGGAGGGACAAGGTAGAAGAGGAAAAGCCATAAGTCTATATTTGATCTGATGTGTGTTTTAGTTTCATTGTCGCACAAAAACATTATTTTTTTACCAAAAATGTAGTACTGCTACATTTAGTTAAATTATCATTTTGGATTTAATTACTTTTTTCAAGATGTATACATGGGCTCTAACACTTTCATGTTATGAAGTTAAAGTTTGGCTAAAACACACTTCTTGGTTTGGAATGTTAAGCTTAAATCACCAAGAAAGATCAAAATCTAGCATCGCCCACGGGCTGGTTGTGACTATGGCAACAGATGATAAATTCTTATGTTGCACCAATTACCTAATGAGTATCATTATTAATATTACATCTTGAAACCCAATGGTCGCATACAAAATAGCTACCGTTTCCAACCCTATAAATCCTCCAAAAAAGTCTATTCGATATATTCCAAAGGTATGGAATGTTCCTAACTTCCAATGAAATTCCTTTAAACCAAAAAAGGCTCTCATTATCATATCCTAAAACCCAATGTTTTTCATCAACAAGTTTGCGATATATATATATATATATATATATATATATATATATATATATATATATATATATATATATATATATATATAGTCTGGAATTATATTAACCGCTGCTTGCTTTTCGTTTCTACGTTGACCCTGATAAATGAATTTATCTAAACACTTTTCTCTACTGACTGTAGTTGTATTTTTTCCACATATTCCATCTACCGATCAGTTGGAAGACAGAAAGATGCATGCATATGCATGTATGGAATACCATGGGCGCCCGTGGTAATCTGAACCATAGTATATATTGTAGTACATCATCCCACTTGCTTCGGCTGAGCAAGTTACCAGTTACAGGAAGTATATTTTTCCATAGTCTGCGCAGCATCCTACTGAGTAGATTCTGCCAGGTCAGATTTGTTTCGTCCGACTAACCTATCTCCGTACGTCCAAACAAGGCAAAGTTAATCCGGTCTTTCGAGCAGTACACACACGTATGCACGTGCTTTCCCTGCTGTTAGCTAGCTAGGTACTCTGTATTGAATGAAGACAACACGTACTGAGGTCGCATTAAAGAAAGGAAAATGATATATTTCCCCCGGACGACCGCGCGTTTAGTCGTCCTGGTCGCGCGCCGTTCGATCGCACGCGATCCAACTGTTGAAATCGTGCCACGTGTACAAGACCTGGACGGCCCGGAAGTTTGCCCAACTGTCCGCCTGGTCTTCATTCGGGACAGTTCCAGACAGTTCCTGTTTGAAGGCGACCCAGACAGCGACGGAGGGGAGGCGACCCAGATGGCGACGTCGACGGCGAGTGCTGGCCGGGGATGGCGCCGCCGGCGGTGAGAACAGCCGGTTCGTATCCCTCGCCATTTCCTCCTTGCTGCTTTCCCCGATCTCCTCTTTCTCTCCTAGCGCTCTCCCTTATTTTCCCCCTTTGGATCTCAAATCTCGAACACCGTGCAGGGCCGTTGAAGAAGAAGACATGTCGGAAGGGGAAGGCAACCGGCGTGGCCTTAGCCATGGCGGTGAGTTCATCCTCGATTTCACCATTTAGGGTTCCCCTGCGTTCACATCCCGTTATGTTTCCTGTATTGTGTGTGTGTGAGATTTGTTGCTATGATGTGTGTGGCTGTGATATCCCATGTTGTGTCTGTGAGATTTGCTGCTATGATGTGTGGCTGTGAGATTTCCTGTCCTTTCCTATGTTGTGTCTGTGTTGTGCCTTAGCCATGAAGTATATCCCCTCTTCAAGAGATGTTCTAGTGTCTAGTGTCTAAAATGTGTTGTGTCTGTGTTGTATATGTGTGTCTGAAGCATCTGCGCAATCAAATAGATGTTCTGGTGTCTAGTGTCTGCGCAATCAAATAGTTTTTTTGCTTCTGAAGCATCTGCGCAATCAAACAGATTTTGATGCAATCAAACAGTTTTTTGCTTCAAATGAGTTTTGCTGCTGTGATGTTCTAGTGTCTGTGATAATTGTTGCTGCAGGTACTAGTTTTGATATGTTTTGCTAGGATACATCTTATAGATCTGTATAGACCTACCAATTTTGATATGTTTCCTTTGATAATTGCTGCATTGTGATGTTGTCCCATCCTTTGATAAAATAGATAGAAATTTCAGATGGAATTTGATAATTGCTACTGTAGTTTTGCTATAGTAGTTTTATGGTGTAGGGGTTCGTAGCATGGAAAACAAAATTTTTCTATCGCATACAAACAAACAAGCCAAGATCTATCTACTAGATTGTAGCAACGAGTTGATAGGGAACTTACCATCGAAGATTCCAAAGCGGTTAACGAGAGCAGATTCTCGTGGGTGATGTAGTCGTACTCTTTCCGATCTCAAGATCGCGTAGACGATCCTTCCGGCGCTGCGTTCCGGCAGCGCTCCCGCAGTCGGTCACACATTCGGTACTCGACGAAGACCTTCCTCTCCCTTGTTCTAGCAGGCAGCGGAGGTTGTAGCACTCTCCTCGCGATTCCGGCAGCACAACGGCGTGGTACCGGAAGTAGAGGGGAAATCCCGCAGGGCTTCGCCTTAAGCCGGAGCGAGTATGGTGGAGTATGAGAGAGATCTATTAGTGGTCTAGGGTTTAGACACACCAATTAGAAGGCTCTAAACCACAGGCTAGAGCAATTAGAAGCTCTAAACCAAAACGGCTCTAAACCGGAGATTAGAGGTAGAAACTTGTGTGTCTAGAGGAGGAGGCCCTGCCCCTCCTCTTATAGGTGGAGGGGCTGGCGCGCCAGGGAAGGGGAGGGGAGTCCCTCCCCAACTCGGCCTAGGCTGTCCGCCGGCTTGGAGGAGAGGGACTCCTCCTCCAAGTTGGTTTCAACCTCCTCTTGCTTGTTTCCCACAGTTTCCTGTTTCCCACAGTTTCCTGTTTTCCACAGTTTCCTGTTTTAGGCGTTTGACTTTCAAACTGGCAGTTTGACTTTTCAGTTTTGGAACAGCAAGAACACTTAGTACATGATGCAATCATTCAATGACACATTCATGTACCCTCCCCCCCCCGGAGTGCCGGACAATCCGGAACCTTCTAGAACATTCCCGATGAAAACATCGGAATCATTCCCGAACTCCGAAACGGGACTTTCCTTATATGAATCTTATTCTCCGGACCATTCCGGATCACCTCGTGATATCCCGGATCCCATCCGAGACTCCGAACAACATTCGGTCTCTTTCTCATAATACCATAACTACTCAAAACAACGTCGAATCCTTAAGTGTGTCTCCCTACGGTTCGTGAATTATGCGGACATGATCGAGACACTTCTCCGAACAATAACCAATAGAGGAATCTGGAAATTCATATGGCTCCCACATATTTCTACGATTACTTTGCGATCGAATGAACCACTTACATACGATACCAATTTCCCTTTGTCTCACGATAGTTTACTTATCCGAGGTTATGATCGTCGGTATCTCTGCATACCTAGTTCAACCTCGTTACTGATAAGTACTCTTTTCTTGTTCCCGTGATATGTGATCCCTTGTGAGCCAGTCACATGCTTGCAAGCTAGTTGGATGACATTCCACCGAGAGGGCCCAGAGTATATCTATCCTTCATATGGATGGACAAATCCCACTCTTGATCCATGTGTTTCAACCAATACTTTCCGAACACTCAATGCCACCTTTATAGCCACCCAGTTACGGTGTGGTGTTTGATGTCATCAAAGCATCCATCCGGTAAAGGTGATATGCATGATCTCATGGTCGAAGGAATTAGGTTACTATGTATCAGAAAGCATATAGCAATTGAACTATTGAAATGACTTGATCTTTATGCTACGCTTATCTATAGGAGTATGTCCACCATATCATTCTCCTAACGATATGATCCTGTTGTTAATAACATCTCTATGTTCATGATCAGGAAACCATGATCATATATTAACCAACAAGCTAGTTTAACAAGAGGCTTTACTAGGGACTCTTATTTTAGTTTACAAATCACACAAGTATTAATGTTTCCGGTTAATACAATTATAGCATGGTATGTAAACATTTATCATAAGTGTGAAGATATGATAATAACCACTTTATTATTGCCTCTTGGGCATATCTCCAACAGTCTCCCACTTGCACTAGAGTCAATAATCTAGTTTCAAACCTTTGTGTATTCAACACCTATGGCTTTACGGTGTTGTATGTACACGATTGCTAGTGGTCAACTGATCTCCGGATCTGACACTTCCAGGTCCGTGTGTAATTGCATGTCTTTGCGTCTCTACGCATCACTCATTCTCTAATGAGATGGCTTTGTATAAATTTGGTCTTTCGGTGTGACCTTTAGCTCTTTGGGGTTAAAACATGTTGATAATATTGTCGCACAATATATCTTCATAGTATTATCCCACTGTGAACTACACCTAGTTTGATAACAAACTACTTGACACAAATGCCCTCTTTTGATGCGAAAATAGCAGTCATATACTTAGCCTTTTGTTGTAGTATCTGTCACAATGTCTTAACTTTGGAACTCATCCAAATCCATTATGGAACTCACTTTCCATTATATTGTGCCACCCTTAGTTTAGATTGAGATAAACTTAATTTGTACTTTGTGACAAAGCTAGTATCAATGTAGTACTTTTACAATGAACTAACCATCTATTTGTCACTTCTACAAATGTTATACTCTTTAGTTCTTCCAAAAGATTATAAGAATATCCTTACTATTGTCCAATGATCATCTTACGAATCATTCTGGTATATGCTCACAACATTTAGAGCATAGGACATATCTGGATTTGTACATATCACAGTATGATTGATATAAATACTCTTTATGATTTCATACATCAAGTATCAATCTATACTTGATTATTTGTTTCACTTTACCAAATGTCAATACACTTGAATATATCATCAACATTGAACTCATTCAATCCTTTCTGTGCGACAAGAACCTCTCTTGTAGTTTCTATATTGAACTCATTCAATATCTTGTCTATGTACTTCTGGCACAACCATATTAGCGTCTATTGATGCCAAATATTTGGGTTTTGCCTAAGTCTTTCATCAGGATGAAATTCTTAATATGTGTTAATAAAAGATACATCATTTTCAATCAACAATATGTCCTCCACATAATGTATTAGAAACATGTCTTAGCGCTCCCACTTAATTTCTTGCAAATGCAAGCATCTTCATTGTCTCTGATGAAATTAAACTCTTTTAACAGTTTCATCATAGTGAAGATTCCAACTCCGCTATGCTTACTTTAACCATTGAAGTTTGCATATAATTTTAGCATCCTTTTGAATTAACAAAACCCTATGGACCGTGTTATGCACATGTCCTAGGTAACGATTCTATTAGAAGAACTTGTTTTGTTTATTCAACTACCATATAACAAATTATATGTAGTGGTTGCTACATTAATCCGTCTAGACTAAATATCACTATGAAAGATCAAATCTTGTCATAGTCAACCTTTGAACATTTTGTGAACTCTTTCCCAACATGTCGACTATTTCATAGATGTAAAACATCCATGTCTATTTCTTTATAGATCCAGACACAACTGTAAGGTCTTACACCTTTCTCGAGGGTCCTTCAAGTTCAAAACTTGATTTCTCGTGTATGGAACTATCACGGATTTTATGGCTTCAAGCCATTTGACGGAGTCAGGGCCCATCATCGCTTCTTTGTATGTAGTCGGTTCATTATTCTCAAATAATGATTCAACCCTCAAATCTTGTCATTTGATTGTTTACCCGATCTACTTGTTTCAATAGGAACTTAGATCTCCGTGACCACAACCTTTGAGGCACGTGAGCCATGAGCATTGTTGTTGCCTCCGGAACACTTTTCGGTGCTGCGCAACTTTGCACATATAGCTAAGGTTCTTTTAACCTTATCAAAGTTCTATTGTCCTCCCACTTTACTTTTCACGAAAAATTCCTTCTAAAAGAAACTTGACGTTCTAAGTGACAAACACTTTTGTCTCCGGTGTTATGGAGGAATGCTCAACAAAGACAGGTTCATCCGACTTTGGTTGCAAACATCTTTCTTATGCATAGCATACCAATGTTTAAGAAAGGACAACTTGGGTTTTATCCCAAACCATAACATATGGTGTCATTTCAACGGATTATGATGGAGCTCTTTTCAGTGGAAAAACGGTAATCTCTAAAGCTTTTAATCTTTAAAATATAATGGCAGTTTTATGAATTATACCTTTGATCTTACCATGTCAAACAAGGTTTAATTACATATCTCGAATCCTCCATACTCTTATGGTGTTTCGGGAAATGCAAATCCACGGAACGATTCCTTAAATCTTAGGTATTATGCTAAACTTGTAACTCAAATATCTTCCTTTATGATCTTATCATAAACTATCTATATTCTTGTTACAATGATTTTGCACTTCATCTTGAAAATCTTTGAACTTTTCAAATATTTCACACTTCATCCTTATTAAGTAAATATTCACATATTCACTCAATTTTTTTTGGAGAAAGCATATGAAGTTGAAATCCATCGCTCTTGACTACACATAATGGATTTCGTACAACAATATGTACAAGTTTCAATAAGCTAGTCATTCGTTCCCTTTTGGCCTATAAACGAAATTTTAATTATCTCTAGGAAAGTTTCACAAGCGTCATTTGATCAAAATCAAATAGACTCCAAAATTCCATCCATATGGAGTTTCTTCATGTTTTCTTTCCAATATAATTTAAACTGCGATGTCACTTCCTAAGTGATCTTTCAATCAATTTGTCTTTCGACATTTTTAGCACTAGTTTTATGGATGTGATTTCTCCAACGAGATTTGTGAATCATCCATCTTTTATGGATTACGGCAATTATTTGAACAACCCTTTTGTTCTCATAATACCTGATAAAAACAAATCTTGAAGGCAAGCTTTGATGTTTAACGAGCAATACAATAACCCTTTATTTGTTCTCGATGAACATCATCACATATTCTTTTGCTAGTTACTTAGGCCATTGTAGTTCATGAATTGTGTTGTTTCGTATGACGATTCACACAAACAAATTCAGTATCAAATACTTAAGAACCACATTGTTTAATAAGCAAAGAATATAGCCATAACATGTATAACATCTATATACTTAAACTGAACAATTCTAGTCTTTTCTTTTCTGCCATATATTTATGAGATTCTCTTTCAATATTTCCTTTTCTGTTTGAAAGAATCTATCAATATCAATAGTGGAGTCATACATATGACATATAGTCCAAAGCGTGTATAATTAAATACCAATGTCTTTGGACTTGCACTTTGAAGTAGATCACCATCATCAAATATTTTGTGTTCTTTCAAATTCCTTTCTTTAGTAATCTCTTGGTGTAGTAAACATTTTACCTACATCAAATATTCATCCTTATCATGGAATCGTCCATGATCAAACTACCTTTAGCTTATAACGATGAATTACGAGTATAATGTTGCTATCCAAAACCTTTTGGAGGATTAGGACAACAAGTGTCCGCAATCCTTTGCAAATTCTCATCAAAATATGAGAACATGAACTTTGCCATATTATACTCTATCATGTTGTAACCAAAACTTCGTTTCAGATATCACAATATCTTCCACACATCATGGTTTCTGAAACAACTCTTTCAGATCCTAGATAACCTTGATATTAAGACAATCCTTTGAATATCAAGAATCATGGATACAAACATGATACTCATACACTAACTCTTGGAATTGTCACTCTTGTTTTAATACCAATTATTAAACTTTCATGGAGTAACCGGAACTTACTGAAAGTTTGCAATAGGACTTTTATACTTTAGATTAACACTTCAAAACAATACGATACCAGTTCGTAAAGTAACTAACCAGAATTCTATAGTTCTATCATCTCAATTATAACTAAGCGCAAGGTGGTAAACGGATGCCAATGACTACAACAACTATGCAAATTCACTTTGATTTAGTTTATGATAAATTGAGTTCTAATTAATAATTAAATTAATCTAGGTGAACTCCCACTCAAAACAATATCCCTCACATTGTTTTAGTGATCACACGAACCAAATCCACCACATCAAAACCGATCATCACGAGAGTTGATATAGCTTCAATGGCGAACAATCAACATGTTCATCATATCTACTATATGACTCATGCTCTACCTTTCGGTAATCCGTGTACCTGAGGCCATGTCTGTACATGCTAGGCTCGTCAAGATCAAACCTTAGCTTCCGCATAAGCAAATCTGGCTTGCTTACGTTGTATACACTTGCGGAATCTAACACACCCGATCATCACGTGGTGCTTCGAAACAACAAGCTTTAGCAACGGTGCTAACTAAGGGTGAACACTTTATGACTTGAAATTCATGTGCATGAGGGATCATCTTATAATGCTACCGTCGTCTACTAAGCAATACAAGATGCATAAAGGATTAACATCACATGCAATTCATAATATGTGATATGATATGGCCTTTCTTCTTTGTGCTTCCGATCTCCATCTTCTAGCACGAACATGATCTCCATCATCACCGACATTGCATCAAGGTCAATGATGCTTCTCCATGGTTGTCGTCCACCGGCTTCAACTATTACAACTACTTTGAATAGACACGCGGGTCTTAACAGAATTTAAAGACAACCATATGGCTCCTGCCGGTTGCCAACTTACAATAAGGAACATTGCATACATCATATATAATCACAATCATGGCCATATCACATCACGGCACACCCCTGCAAAACAAAGTTAGACGCCTCTAATTTTCTTTGCATGTTTTACGTGGTTTGGGGCTTTCAATAAGTGTCGTTCTAACTTACGAACAAGAACCACAACATTGATACTAGTATTGTCAATCACCCGTTGTAAATTGAATCTTAACTATGCTAGGAGAAACAGGCACCCGCAAAGCCACTTATGCAATACAAGTTGCATGTCAAGTGTGGAGAAAGTCTCATGAACGATGTCATGTAAGGTTAGCCCGGGCCGCTTCATCCCAACATACCGCAAGATGCAAAGTACACAATAAGCAATCGACAATAAAAGCATCAACGCCCACAATGACCATTGTGCTCTACTCATGCAACAGATCTACATATAGACACGGCTCTGATACCACTGTAGGGGTTCGTAGCATGGAAAACAAAATTTTTCTATCGCATACAAACAAACAAGCCAAGATCTATCTACTAGATTGTAGCAACAAGTTGATAGGGAACTTACCCTCGAAGATTCCAAAGCGGTTAACGAGAGCAGATTCTCGTGGGTGATGTAGTCGTACTCTTTCCGATCTCAAGATCGCGTAGACGATCCTTCCGGCGCTGCGTTCCGGCAGCGCTCCCGCAGTCGGTCACACATTCGGTACTCGACGAAGACCTTCCTCTCCCTTGTTCTAGCAGGCAGCGGAGGTTGTAGCACTCTCCTCGCGATTCCGGCAGCACAACGGCGTGGTACCGGAAGTAGAGGGGAAATCCCGCAGGGCTTCGCCTTAAGCCGGAGCGAGTATGGTGGAGTATGAGAGAGATCTATTAGTGGTCTAGGGTTTAGACACACCAATTAGAAGGCTCTAAACCGCAGGCTAGAGCAATTAGAAGCTCTAAACCAAAACGGCTCTAAACCGGAGATTAGAGGTAGAAACTTGTGTGTCTAGAGGAGGAGGCCCTGCCCCTCCTCTTATAGGTGGAGGGGCTGGCGCGCCAGGGAAGGGGAGGGGAGTCCCTCCCCAACTCGGCCTAGGCTGGCCGCCGGCTTGGAGGAGAGGGACTCCTCCTCCAAGTTGGTTTCAACCTCCTCTTGCTTGTTTCCCACAGTTTCCTGTTTCCCACAGTTTCCTGTTTTCCACAGTTTCCTGTTTTAGCCGTTTGACTTTCAAACTGGCAGTTTGACTTTTAAGTTTTGGAACAGCAAGAACACTTAGTACATGATGCAATCATTCAATGACACATTCATGTACCCTCCCCCCCCCCCGGAGCGCCGGACAATCCGGAACCTTCTAGAACATTCCCGATGAAAACATCGGAATCATTCCCGAACTCTGAAACGGGACTTTCCTTATATCAATCTTATTCTCCGGACCATTCCGGATCACCTCGTGATATCCCGGATCCCATCTGAGACTCCGAACAACATTCGGTCTCTTTCTCATAATACCATAACTACTCAAAACAACGTCGAATCCTTAAGTGTGTCTCCCTACGGTTCGTGAATTATGCGGACATGATCGAGACACTTCTCCGAACAATAACCAATAGAGGAATCTGGAAATTCATATGGCTCCCACATATTTCTACGATTACTTTGCGATCGAATGAACCACTTACATACGATACCAATTTCCCTTTGTCTCACGATAGTTTACTTATCCGAGGTTATGATCGTCGGTATCTCTGCATACCTAGTTCAACCTCGTTACTGATAAGTACTCTTTTCTTGTTCCCGTGATATGTGATCCCTTGTGAGCCAGTCACATGCTTGCAAGCTAATTGGATGACATTCCACCGAGAGGGCCCAGAGTATATCTATCCGTCATATGGATGGACAAATCCCACTCTTGATCCATGTGTTTCAACCAATACTTTCCGAACACTCAATGCCACCTTTATAGCCACCCAATTACGGTGTGGTATTTGATGTCATCAAAGCATCCATCCGGTAAAGGTGATATGCATGATCTCATGGTCGAAGGAATTAGGTTACTATGTATCAGAAAGCATATAGCAATTGAACTATTGAAATGACTTGATCTTTATGCTACGCTTATCTATAGGAGTATGTCCACCATATCATTCTCCTAACGATATGATCCTGTTGTTAATAACATCTCTATGTTCATGATCAGGAAACCATGATCATATATTAACCAACAAGCTAGTTTAACAAGAGGCTTTACTAGGGACTCTTATTTTAGTTTACAAATCACACAAGTATTAATGTTTCCGGTTAATACAATTATAGCATGGTATGTAAACATTTATCATAAGTGTGAAGATATGATAATAACCACTTTATTATTGCCTCTTGGGCATATCTCCAACATATGGTGCCCCATAAAACTACTTTTTTGCCCTATCCTTTTAATTGTTTCAGTAGCTTTTCTAGGCAACTTTTGTCCTTACCTTTTGTTTTTTGTTTTTGCTACTGTGCATCTATCTATTTTAGATTTGTTGCTTTAATGCAGCTGCTACATTGTCAACTAGTTTTGATGCACTGAGTTTTGTTTTTTCGTGTTTGACGTTGTGCCGGAGGATAGGGCGAAGACATGGATGTCTAAAAACCGCCTATCTGCGAAGCGTTTGCTCACCCTGGCTAAAGGTCTTAATCCCGAAAAGCGTGCAGTTATTGCTTCGAAGAGTGCGTTCAGATCATATTTAGATGTGTCGCCATTCAGGATTCCTAGTGGGTTGATAGATTACATTGCATTGCACACTGACCCTAATTTGCGGGAGTATAAAACACGCAAAAACATTATGGTTTTCACAAGAGATATGGTGAGGAAGGTGTTCGGAGTTCGCTGTGGCAACAAACCTGTAGAGATCCTGAATAAAAATGACCCCTGTGAGCTTCGGGACATTTGCAAAGATGGTAGCACCAGGGCTGAGATAGCTACTACAGTAGCTTTGCTCGAATCATGCGCCAACACTGATGAGGCAACAATAATCCGGACATGGGACCTTCTTTGCTTGGCTCTCGTGGTTGCTCCTAAGAGCTCCAACAACATTAGCATTGAATATATTGCTTCCATGGTTGACCCCACCAAGACCGATGAGTATGCTTGGGATGAACACCTTTTGGATTTAGCTATGGCACAAGTGGATCATATTCGGAAGCAAAAGGCGATGCCACTGAAGCTCAATGAGGGAGAGAGCAAATATGAGTTCTGGATCACTGGCCCTTTTGCTTTCCTTGGTGTATGTTACTCCTCTTCATACTTTTCTAGTTTCCATTATGTTTTGTTCTACTTCAGATTTCTGTACCTTAGTAGTTTGTTGTTCCATTCCCTATAACAGATTTCATACATGGACCATTTGAGCTTCCCACGAAACTGCGGCCATGTTTTCAACAAGTCACTGCCAAGAGTATGCTTCGTGACAAACAGCGACTTTGATTTTGTTGTGGAACACGACCTTGAGCTTAAGATATTGAACAATACTACAGTTTTCGGTTGGCGCCCGGTACGGCATTTCTGGAGCATTGACTTGGTTATCTTGTTTGTGTTTTTTGTGTTTTTGTTTGTCATCTGACTATATCGTCATTTGTGTGCAGTTTCTCCCCCTATCGAAAACTCCGTACAATACTGATCTTGGTAATGAGCAAGTAAACAAAGCTCCTCCAGCTCATACTTTAGATGAATCTGAAGTCAATCTTTCTGTCTCGTTGAATGAATGGCTAGTGTTTCCCAGTAGCCAAGAACTGGAGGTATAGAATCTGCTGCATTAATGTTTCAGTATTGCTACATTGCCTTAGATAGTTTGCTTCATTATCTAATTTTTTTGCTGCCTTGTATGCATCAGATTGCTTCATGATTCTATAACATTCTTGCTACATTAGGTTTAATTGTTTGCTTCATTAGTTTTATGTAGTTTCTTCATTGGTGTACATATTTTGCTTCCAGATTGCATACAAGATTTTGTTTCCCTTGCAGAACTATAACATTTTTGCTACATTAGTTTCTATATTTTGCTTCATTAGTTTTCTATAGCTGCTAACATGGTGTAGATATTTTGCTGCCATGCTTATATTTAGTTTTTGATGTTTTTGTTTCTTTTGTTTCCTTTTTCTTACTATCAGGTACCTGCTCGCTTCAAGCACTTGGCCAAGAAGCATAAGGCCTTTTGGGCGTCTGATGTTGAAACTACAATGAAGAATCTTGTTGTTGGTTTGAAATGGATGCATTCCCAACGCATGGCTGCGTTATTGGTCGACATTGATGCACAATTGAAGGACGGGGCTGGTCCTAGCGTCATGTTTCTAAAGGGAATATGCCCGGAGAGGCAATAATAAAGTGTTTATTATGTGTATTCCAAGTATATGATAGATGTTTATTTTGCATGCTATAATTGTATTAATACGGAAACATTAATACATGTGTGTTTAATAAACAAACAGAAAGTTCCTAGTTATGCCTCTCTCATAAACTAGCTCGTTGATTAATAAGATGATCAAGGTTTCCTGATCATGGACATTGGATGTTGTTAATAACGGGATCACAACATTAGTGTAATGGTGTGATGAACATTCATCCGAAGTATAGCATTATGATCATAGTCATTGAGTTTATATTGCTATAACAACTTACGAAGTGATCCTAATCCTTAGACCATGAGATCATGTCAATCACCAACACCGGAAGAGTTTCTTGATAACATCAAACGTCACACCGTAACAGGGTGATTATAAAGATGGATTCAGAACTAATAAAGTGTTATGTTGAGGCTTGGATCGAGAGTGGAATTTTTTCATCCCGATGACGGATAGATATACTCTGGGCCCTCTCGGTGATATCACATTGATTAGCTTGCAAGCAAGTGATTTGATCACTAGAATGTTATATCACGGGAACGAGAAAAGAGTGCATGTCGGTAACGAGATCAAACTAGGTATGGAGATACCGATGATCGTATATCGGACATGTAATATATCGTGAAACAAAAGGATTAAGATACTAGCGTAAAAGGTTCCGACGATCACAAGAAAGTCATCGTTGAATGTGTGGGAGTCAGTATGGGTCTCCAGATCCCGCTTCTGATTATTGATCCGAGAGGGGTCTCGATCATGTCCGCATTATTCACGAACCGTAGGGTGACACACTTAAGAGACACCGACATCCAATTGGAGCAAAAGTTTCATGCCGAAAGAATGAACAAGCGCAGGAATTTATTTCACTAGATACCGAAACAGGTTTTCGGGTGAAATTGCATAAAGTGGTTATGCATGTGAAATGGAATTCTAGCAAGGGGTTATTTGTGAATGTTTGTCATTAAAGTAATTGACAAAATTCTGAATAAAATAAAAGAGTTTTATTTAATGAGAGTTTGCATTAAATTTGGTGGAAATTTAATGGGAATTTGAGTGGATTTTTGAGTGGAGGGAATTTAAAGGAGATTTGTGAGTGGAGTGTCCACCCACATGAAGAGGGGAGGGCAAGGGGGCAGCCCCATGCGCCGGCCACCCCCTTGGGGTTCCCCCCTCCTCCTATAAAAGGAGCCCCCCTCCTCACTTGTCTCTCACACCTCCTCGTGAAGGATCTCTCTCCCCCTCTAGAATTTATCCCCCATGGTCTCGGACTAGCGAGATACATGTTCCCGGTGGCTATTCGGCAAGAAAGAGTTGTGCTTCCGCTGCATCGCTGGAGCAAGGAGGCGGAGGTTGCTTGGTGCCTCGAACGTGTGTGCGAGCACGGATGCGCTGCTGATTTGCGGCGCTAGGACTTCCTCTCGATCTTGAGACGCAAGAGATCGTCTACATCAACCATGAGTTGAACTCATTAAGATTTGTCGGTCTTCAAGGGTATGTTCTCTACGGATATACATCCGCCCGTTGTTTGTATCTAATAGATATATCTTGGTACATAGTTCACATCGTAGGAAAATTTTTGTTTTCTATGCTGCGAACCCTACAGTGGTATCAGAGCCGGATCTATGCGTAGATACTTTACACGGGTAGTACACATATGAGTATGTGGGCGATGATGATCATGTTGTTGCTCCTTTGTTGTAATTTTGGATATTGGTGGCATAGTGGGATGAAGCGGCCCGGACAAACTTTACATGTCCTCGCACATGAGACCTATTCCACGCTTGACATGCAACTAGTTTGCATAAGTGGCTAGCGGGTGTCTGTCTCTCCTACTATAGTCAATATCTTTTTTGCAAGCGAGTTGTCAATAATTTGGTTATCCTTGTTGTGGTTCATGTTCATAGGTAAGAACGGTTCTATCTCGAAAGCCCTAAGCCACGTAAAACTTGCAATGGATAAATTAGAGGCGTCTAGTTTAGATTGTTGATGGGCTAGTGTTGTGATATGGTAGTGTTGTAAGTAGAAGTATGAGATGATACTCTTACAACACACATAGCGTGTAAACTCCATAGACCTTGGATTTACACATATAGGTATGATAGTGATCATACCACGATGCACATGATAGAGATCATCTGCGGGAACCATATCATTTCACTAATAAACATGTGATGTTTGATAGCATATTATATTGCTTATTTAGCGCTTTGTTAGCATAATAAGATGATCCCTCTTTTAAATATCAAGATAAGAATGTGTTCTTCCTTTAGTATCCACCGATTATGTCTTCGTCGCTCCAAGACATCACGTGATGATCGGGTGTTCCTGGATCCACGACCATATTTCGAGTGTAAAACAGTTACACACGCGAATACTAAGGTTCTAACTTGGAGAGCATGTACAGACATGGCATCGGAACACGGACCGAAAGGTTAAGCATGAGTCATATAGTTGATATGATGCCCATTTGATGCTCGCCTTTGAAGCTATACCGACTCACGTGATGATCGGACTTGGTATAGTGGATTTGGTTCATGTAATCACCAAAAAGGCATGAGGGATGTCGTTTTTGAGTGGGAGTTCATTCGTAATATGGATTCATTGAACTCAATCTATCATACACTTAGTCTAAACTTTACAAATTCTGTTGTAGATGGCACCACCTGCTTTTAATCTCAATGTGTTCATGGAGAAAGAGAAACTAGCAACGAACGGTAGCAACTTTACCGAATGGGCCATGAATTTGAGGATCCTCCTCTCTGCTGCACAAAAGCAATATGTGCTAGAAGCGCCACTAGGCCCCCCACCTTTAGATGATGCCCCTGACGAGGAGAAGAATGTCTATCAGACTCGTCAGGAGGACCACAACTTAGTTCATTGCGGCATATTGTATGGGCTAGAGCCGGAACTTCGAAAGCGTTTCGAAAATGGCAATGCTTTTGATACAATGGGTGATTTGAAAATGATTTTCGACACACATGCTGCTGTAGAGAGCTACAACGCTTCAGAAAAGTTCTTTAGCTGCATGATGGAAGAGCACAGCTCTGTTAGTGAGCATGTACTCAAGATGTCGGGTTACGCCGATAAGCTTGTGTCCTTGGGAATATCGATTCCCATTGACTTAGGCATCCATTGTGTTCTGCAGTCTCTGCCACCTAGCTATAAGAGCTTCGTGATGAACTATAATATGCAAGGCATGAAGAAGTCTCTCCCCAAGCTTCTGTCAATGCTTAACACTACAGAAGTGGAGATCAAAAAGGAACATCAAGTGTTGATGATCAATAGGAACACTGGTTTCAAGAAAGACAAGAAGGGAAAACGGAAGGGTAGTAAGGGCGGCAAGCCTGTTGCCGTGCCTGAAAAGAAACCCCGAGTTGGACCTAAGTCTGATACCGAGTGCTACTATTGTAAGGGGACTGGCCACTGGAAGCGCAACTGCCCCAAGTATCTGGCAGACAAGAAGGCCGGCAAGGCAAACAAAGGTATATATGATATACATGTTATTGATGTGTACTTGACTAGTGCTTGCAGTAGCACCTGGTTATTTGATACCGGTTCAGTTGCTAATATTTATAACTCGAATCAGGGGCTGCGGAACAAGCGACCGCTAGCAAGGGGTGAGGTCAAGATGCGTGTCGGCAATGGATCAAGCGTTGATGTGATCGCCATCGGAACGCTGCCTCTCCACTTGCCGTCGGGATTAGTTATAAACTTGAATAATTGTTATCTGGTGCCTGCACTGAGCATGAACATTGTATCTGGATCGTGTTTGATGCGAAGTGGTTATTCATTTAAATCCGAGAACAATGGTTGTTCCATTTATATGAATGAAATCTTTTATGGTCATGCACCGATGATGAATGGTTTATTTCTATTAGATCTCGATGATAATGTTACACATATTCATAATGTTGATGCTAAAAGGATTAAACTTAATGATGATATATCCGCATATATGTGGCACTGCCGTCTAGGTCATATTGGCGTTAAACGCATGAAGAAGCTCCATTCGGATGGACTTTTGGAATCACTTGATTTTGAATCATTTGATACATGTGAGCCATGCCTTATGGGCAAGATGACTAGAACACCGTTTTCCAGTTCAATGGAACGGGCGGCAGATTTATTGGAAATCATACATTCTGATGTATGTGGTCCAATGAGTGTTTCGGCGCGAGGTGGATATCGTTATTTTGTTACTTTCACGGATGATTTGAGTAGATACGGTTATATCTACTTAATGAAACACAAGTCTAAAACCTTTGAAAAGTTCAAGGAATTTCAGAATGAAGTGGGAAATCATCGTAATAAAAAGATCAAATTTCTACGGTCCGACCGTGGAGGTGAGTATCTAAGTTACGAGTTTAGCACTCACATGAAAGAATGTGGAATTGTTTCACAACTCACGCCTGCCGGAACACCACAACGAAATGGTGTGTCGGAACGTCGTAATCGTACTTTATTAGATATGGTTCGATCTATGATGTATCTGACGGACTTGCCGTTGTCATTTTTGGGGTTATGCACTAGAAACTGCTGCATTCACTTTAAATCGGGCACCATCTAAATCCGTTGAAAAGATGCCGTATGAATTGTGGTTTGGAAACAAACCTAAGCTGTTTTTTCTTAAAGTTTGGGGATGCGATGTTTGTGTGAAGAAACTTCAACCGGATAAACTCGAACCCAAAGCGGAAAAATGCGTCTTCATTGGATACCCTAAGGAAACTATTGGGTATTCCTTCTATCACAGATCCGAGGGCAAGGTTTTTGTTGCCAAGAATGGATCTTTTCTAGAGAAAGAGTTTTTCGTGAAAGGTGTGAGTAGTCGGAAGGTAGAACTCGAAGAGGTTATTGAACCTTCTCTTCAAAGTATGGCGAGTAGCACAGCGCCGGAAGTTGTTCCGGAGTTGGCTCCACCTGTTGAAGAGGGAACTAATAATAATGATCATGAAACTCCGAAAGAGAGTACTACCGAACCTCGCAGGTCAAGAAGGACGCGTGCAGCTCCCGAGCTGTACGGAAATCCTGTCATGAATTTCATGGTTGATGAAAATGATGACCCTGCGACGTATGAAGAAGCGATGATGAGCCCGGATTCCAACAAATGGTTAGAAGCCATGAAATCCGAGATGGAATCCATGTATGAAAATCAAGTTTGGAACTTGGTGGAATTACCTCACGACCGAAAGGCCATGGAGAACAAATGGATTTTCAAAAGGAAAACTGATGCTGATGGTAATGTGACCGTCTATAAAGCTCGACTTGTCGCAAAGGGGTTTTGACAAATTCAAGGAGTTGACTACGATGAGACATTCTCTCCCGTAGCGATGCTAAAGTCAGTTAGGATTATGTTAGCAATTGCTGCATATTTCGATTATGAGATATGGCAGATGGATGTCAAAACCGCGTTTCTCAATGGTAATATTGAAGAAGAGTTGTATATGATACAACCAAAGGGTTTTGTCGATCCTAAGGATGCTAACAAGGTGTGCAAGCTTCAGCGATCCATCTATGGATTGAAGAAAGCATCACGAAGTTGGAATCTCCGCTTTGATGAGGTGATCAAAGAGTTTGGATTTGTCCAAACTTATGGAGAAGCTTGTATTTACAAGAAAGTGAGTGGGAGCAATGTGGCATTTCTGATATTATATGTGGATGACATATTATTGATCGGAAATGATATAGATCTTTTAAACAGTGTTAAAAGTTATCTAAACAGCAAATTTTCAATGAAGGACCTAGGTGAAGCGTCATACATATTAGGCATAAAGATCTATAGAGATAGATCTAGGCGCCTAATAGGGCTATCACAAAGTACATACCTTGATAAGATTTTAAAGAAGTTTAAAATGGACGGAAGTAAGAAGGGGTTCTTACCTATGTTGCAAGGCAAGACATTGAGTAAGACTCAAAGTACGGCTTTGGCGGAAGAAAGAGAGATAATGGACAAAGTCCCCTATGCTTCATCCATAGGCTCTATAATGTACTCCATGCTATGTACAAGACCGGATGTGGCACATGCTATTAGTTTGACTAGTAGGTACCAATCGGATCCAGGTTCGGAACACTGGATAGCGGTCAAGAATATCCTTAAGTACTTACGAAGAACTAAGGATATGTTTCTTGTATACGGAGATGAAGAAGAGCTCGTCGCTAAGTGTTATGTTGATGCTAGCTTTGACACCGATCCGGATGACTCGAAGTCTCAATCCGGATACGTATTTCTCATGAATGGCGGAGCGGTTAGTTGGAGGAGCTCCAAACAACCTGTGGTAGCAGGATCAACAATGGAGGCCGAATATGTTGCTGCTTCAGAAGCGGCTCAGGAAGCAGTTTGGATGAAGGAGTTCATATCCGAACTAGGTGTGGTTGCAAACGCGTTGGACCCAATGGTGATCTATTGTGACAACAATGGTTCCATTGCCAATGCCAAAGAGCCAAGGTCTCACAAGCATTCCAAGCATATTAAGCGCCGGTTTCACTCCATCCGCGATCATGTCAAGGATGGAGATATAAAGATTTGTAAAGTACATACGGATCTCAATGTAGCAGATCCGTTGACTAAAACTCTCCCTTGAGCAAAACATGATCAACACCAGAACTCAATGGGTGTTAGATTTATCACTATGTAACTAGATTATTGTCTCTAGTGCAAGTGGGAGACTGAAGGGAATATGCCCTGAGAGGCAATAATAAAGTGTTTATTATGTGTATTCCAAGTATATGATAGATTTTTATTTTGCATGCTATAATTGTATTAATACGGAAACATTAATACATGTGTGTTTAATAAACAAACAGAAAGTTCCTAGTTATGCCTCTCTCATAAACTAGCTCGTTGATTAACAAGATGATCAAGGTTTCCTGATCATGGACATTGGATGTTGTTAATAACGGGATCACAACATTAGTGTAATGGTGTGATGAACATTCATCCGAAGTATAGCATTACGATCAAAGTCATTGAGTTTATATTGCTATAACAACTTATGAAGTGATCCTAATCCTTAGACCATGAGATCATGTCAATCACTAACACCGGAAGAGTTTCTTGATAGCATCAAACGTCACACCGTAACAGGGTGATTATAAAGATGGATCCAGAACTAATAAAGTGTTATGTTGAGGCTCCTGGATCGAGAGTGGAATTTGTTCATCCCGATGACGGATAGATATACTCTGGGCCCTCTCGGTGATATCACATTGATTAGCTTGCAAGCAAGTGATTTGATCACTAGAATGTTATATCACGGGAACAAGAAAAGAGTGCATGTCGGTAACGAGATCAAACTAGGTATGGAGATACCAATGATCGTATCTCGGATATGTAATATATTGTGAAACAAAAGGATTAAGATACTAGCGTAAAAGGTTCCGACGATCACAAGAAAGTCATCGTTGAATGTGTGGGAGTCAGTATGGGTCTCCAGATCCCGCTTCTGATTATTGATCCGAGAGGGGTCTCGATCATGTCCGCATTATTCACGAACCATAGGGTGACACACTTAAGAGACACCGACATCCAATTGGAGCAAAAGTTTCATGCCGAAAGAATGAACAAGCGCAGGAATTTATTTCACTAGATACCGAAACAGGTTTTCGGGTGAAATTGCATAAAGTGGTTATTCATGTGAAATGGAATTCTATCAAGGGGTTATTTGTGAATGTTTGTCATTAAATTAATTGACAAAATTCTGAATAAAATAAAAGAGTTTTATTTAATGAGAGTTTGCATTAAATTTGGTGGAAATTTAATGGGAATTTGAGTGGACTTTTGAGTGGAGGGAATTTAAAGGAGATTTGTGAGTGGAGTGTCCACCCAGATGAAGAGGGGAGGGCAAGGGGGCAGCCCCATGCGCCGGCCACCCCCTCGGGGTTCCCCCCCTCCTCCTATAAAAGGAGCCCCCCTCGTCACTTGTCTCTCACACCTCCTCGTGAAGGATCTCTCTCCCCCTCTAGAATTTATCCCCCATGGTCTCGGACTAGCGAGATACATGTTCCCGGTGGCTATTCGGCAAGAAAGAGTTGTGCTTCCGCTGCATCGCTGGAGCGAGGAGGCGGAGGTTGCTCGGTGCCTCGAACGTGTGTGCGAGCACGGATGCGCTGCTGATTTGCAGCGCTAGGACTTCCTCTCGATCTTGAGATCGGCAAGAGATCGTCTACATCAACCACGAGTTGAACTCGTTAAGCTTTGTCGGTCTTCAAGGGTATGTTCTCTACGGATATACATCCGCTCGTTGTTTGTATCTAATAGATAGATCTTGGTACATAGTTCACATCGTAGGAAATTTTTTGTTTTCTATGCTGCGAACCCTATAGTTTCTAGCTGATGAAGGCTGGATAATGAAGAGGAACGTGAAAATGTTTTCGAGGAGCAAGAACCATTTGATGGTTTGAACAAGTCTGATGATGTTGAAGCAAGTGTGTATGCAGCAAAAGAGGATGTTGCTGAAGCAAGAAGGGATGAAGCAAAAGAGGACGATACGGAAGCAATAGAGGATGAAGCAAAAGAGAATGAGGCAGCAGCTATTAGAGGTGAGAAAAATCAAGAGTCTAAGTTGCAAACACATGTTCACATACTGGACATGCCACAGTCTGTTGTAGTTTTGGATTCATCACCCATGGGAGGAATTGATGTGCCAGAGCAGCAACCTGTTGATAGCCCGGTCACGTCACCGCGGCGCCGTGACCTGTCACCTTGCCCTGCACATATAGACCCTGAAGCATGGAATCGTGCTCCTGAAGCTCCAGGTTTTGAGCTGTTTTCGCAAGATTCTGATGATGTTGAAGGAGACGCAGATAAAGTGCCTGCAGGTATACCAGCTGTGGAGGTACCAGATTCCGCTCCCTCAGTTGCTGCTGAGACACCTAGTGTAGTGGATCGAACTGAACCATGCATGTACCTTTATCCCTTTCGTAGCATTTTTTACTTTTATGCATAGCTTTTGCTTACTTTTTTTTTGCTACATTTTTGTTCCTGTTGGCCTCCCATACAAGCGTCGTTTGTGCTAAAAACGACTTTTTTGTCTTTTGCAAGGTGTCATGCCTATTGATTCTAGTGCAAAGGGTGATGGAAGCTCTGGGATGGTGACACATGAGAAGAAGACGAGGTTCAAGCGGGCATCAAAGGAGGAACTTACACCTCCAAAGAGCAAGAAGATAAAGGTGTCTAAATATCAGGATGAAATTTATACCAGGTTTGTCTCAAATGGAAGAACATTTAAGAGGCTCACAAAGAAGAGGAAGGAGGAGGGACAGGGCCAGTGAGTTTTCTGTCACATTTTGTTTTGCTTCAGAAGCTTTTGAAATCTGCTACATTTGTTTTAAATTTTTGCTCATTAACTGTATTTTATTTGCTACACTGATTTAGATGTATTTTTGTCCTTTTCCAACCTTTTCCTATAGATGCTTCATTAGTGTCCTGTGTGTGCTACAATTGTGTTATTTAGTAGCTTATTTACTCTAAAATATTTGCTTCATCTATTTTGTTTGATTCATTTTTTCCATTGTTCGATATGCTTCATTACATGAGCTTTGCAGCATCTGTAGTAGTGGGGTGTAGATTACATGTTCAGATTTAAATGATGTGTTTTGCTTTTTGTTTGCAGGAGGTGTTTTGTGCAAATTGGACGCTACTTTTGCACATACAAGGGTTTTAAAGAATCTCTAAAGCCACGTGCATTTCTTAGCACCGAGGTGATGGATGTGTGGATTGAGAAGTTCAACCACGAGGCTATGATTATTTGGAAGAACAGTGCACGCCAGAAAAGAAGATATGCATTCACGCATAACATTGTGGTGAGCAATATCTTGCTGCGTAGTTTTTTTATGTTTTCTTTTTTTATTTGCTTCATATTGTGGTGAGCAAGATCTTGTTGTTATCCTCGATTACAGGAAAAATTGGTTTCTGATCCGAAGACATTCAACACATCAACTTGTTTGGATGAGTTCAATGATCAGTGTGCTAAGTACAAGATCCTAAAGTGTGATATTGTGAGTTGTTTTTTCTTGCTACATGTACTGCTACATGTACTGATACATGCTACATCCTGTTTAATCTTGTTTTTTGTTTACATGCTTCGATGTAGCTTTATTTCCCTACTGTGAGGAATGAGCACTGGGATGTACCTACTGTCAACATTATGATGAAGCAATACCACATCTTTGATTCGATGAATTTGGACAAGGGGGCTGGTCTCTTGGATGAGCTTGCACGAAACTTGGTATGATGAAGCAAGAAATGTTCATGCTATTTTTAGTAGCTTCCGTCTTTTCTTTTTTTGCTTCATTGAATAATCAACCTTTTCTTGTTTGAATGGTGCAGTTTTTGAACTTCACCACTCTTGTTGATGCATCAAAGTTAGCTCCTAAACTTGCTAAAGACATGGAGCTATACCTTCTAAAGACTCCTGATCACGCGCATCAAGTAACATTGTAAGTTTGCATTCTCACTTGTTTGCTATATCTTCTCCTTTTTCTCACATTTAGCTTCTTGTTTGCTTCTTTTCTGCATTTTCCAGATTTGACTGTGGATTCTTTGGCATCCTCTTCATGGATAATTTCAACGGCAAGGTTATGGCGGAATTCAACAATAACTACTGCCTGGATCTTCGTAGGACTCTTGCAGCAGATCTCATTGAAGCAAGGGAGAACCAAGATTCGGTGGAGAAGCTCATGGAAGAGGAGTTGAACCCAAAGTAGATTAGCTTATGTAGTAGCAGTAGTGTGATGGAAGCTTTCTATTGTAGATAGTGCGATGTAACCGTGAATGATGGAAACTTTCTTTTGTATTGCGATGTAACCGTGAATGATGGTTCGGTGTAATCGCATAACTAGTTCTTCTGAAATTAAGACAAATGTTAATGACAATTTGGTGTTGATGGTCCTCCTCCCTTTTTTATTGTTTGCAGTATAAAGATCATTTTTGCTACATTAGTAGTACATATTTGCTACAAACCAATATATTAGCAGCTTCAACAGTGCATATGAAATGCTACATGTCATCCTGCAGATTTTTTGCTCTCAAATTCAGGACACCACATGCCAGCCTGCAGATTTTTTGAATATCTGGACAAAATTTACCCATCACACCATATATGCTGCCAGAAACAAAATTTTGAATATCTGGACATAATTGTAGTTTTGCTGCATTATAAGAGCAAAAATGCTAACATGGTTGAACTTTCTAGCTCACAATGTAGTAAAAATTTGCTACCACAAATGCTATAGGAATGACAATTTGGTAAAATCTGAAAAGTTGATACAACTGTTCACACATGTTGCTGCACACACACTAAATATGAACTTTAACTGTATGTATGGAACCACTTTAGATATGCAATGGTGACTGTATGTATGGAAAAAAAGGTACTCAAAACTAGAGATTCAAATCTATCTTCGCAGCATTGCCCGACATCATAGCTTGGAATAACACACATTGTTGCACCGTGTGACCCTCTTCATGGCAGTACATGCACTTCTGCGCCCTTGGCTTCCGCTTGGTAGTTGCCTTCTTTGTCTTCTTCTCCGTGGGATGTAGTTCGCCTTCTTGTGCTTTCTTCCTTCGTTTTGCATTCTTTTCATCCCGAATCTCAACCAGTTGCTTTCTTCTAACTGACTTTTCTTTTGGACGCCCCTTTGGCTTAACTCGTGACGGGTTCTTCAACATGCTACTGGGAACATCATCTTGAGCATCTTGATGTTGCTGTTGTGTGTCTGTAGGTTGTTGTTCACCTTGGTGTGGAGGCAAGCCTTATTCATGAGCCACAGAATTTTGTTGCGCATCATCTGGAGCACTCCTCATGGCAGCAACATTTTTTCGTGCTTCATAAATCATTGTTGGCACAACACGATATGTTTCATCGTTGAAACATGCATCTGATGCCAAGTCATTAAACTTCCTGCACAATGAGTTGTATTTTAGAGTATTTGTGCCCGGCACACCAAATATTGCTGCATTGGAACCAGGATCAGGGGCAGGTGTTGTTGCTGCAGCAGACCAACGTTGGAGCATGTATCGGTCTGGTATTCTCTGGATGTTCAATTGCACCATCACCCTGACGATGTGCGGGCATATCAGTCCACACATCTCAAATGAGTTGCAGCCACACAAGTATATCCCCTCTTCAATGTTTGCTTCAACCCGATATGTCTTGAGATCGAATCCGGGGTTTGGTACAAGATCGAAACAATGCATTTCTGCCTCTGCCCGGAGTGGATAAAACCTTGTTGATGCTTCAAGAATCTTCTGGAACCTGCCAAAAACCTCCCTTGTGTAGAATTCAAGGGCCTGCTTTTCAATGCTCCAACTGCAAGGAAAATAAGTTTCACATATTGTCAGGGAATGCTATCAAAGTTACTTGAAGCAAAAACACATTTTGTAGCAACAAAAACACTACTGATGCAAAAACACACTTCTGGAGCAATAACGACACTTCTGAAGCAAAAATACACTTTCTGAAGCAAAAAAACACACTACTACTGAAGCAAAAACATACTACTAAAGCAAAAAAAACATTATAGCACTCACCTGCCCCAAAGTGGCGTTGTTGTTGTGTCCATTGTAAAACCTGCATTGTCTTCACGATCATGCATCAGGTTCTGGCACAACTCATATTGCTGCACAAAGTTCCATATCGTGTCACTTGGCCGAACTAGTGTTTTGAAGTAGCTGTTTAGAACTTCAGATCTGCCAGTTGTGCTGGTGAATGGGAAGAAACTTTTCCTGAAATATACATGTGCCCATGTGTTCCTTGTTTTCCACAAGTTTTGCAGGTGATTGTTCTCAGCCATCTCAAAGGTTCGTAGCATTGTCTGCCAGCAGACCTCGAACTCAGCAACCGTGTCAGTGCCATAGATACATGCATATAATGCTTCTCTGAATGGATGGCCTTCTCTCAAGTGAGGTCCGACTTTCGTTCTTGCAAGACGCAACACATGGAATAGGCAGCATTTGTGAACAGCATCAGGAAACACATTTTTGATCGCCCTGGCCATTGCTTGGTCCTGATCAGTCATTATATGGTCAGGGCACAACCCATTTGCAGCTTTCTTCATTTGTTTGAAAACCCATTCAAACGTTTCAATTGTTTCATCAGGCAAGAGAGCACATCCCAAAACTATTGTGTGTGTGTGGTTGTTGATACCCACAAGCGGAGCAAATGGAAGGTTGTATTTGTTGGTGCAAAAGGTCGTGTCGAAGAACACACAGTCTTTGTACTTGGGTACAGTGCCCTTGTCCTTCCATCAACCCAAAAGAGTGCCCGCACAACGTTGTCCTTATCTACTTGCTTCTCAAAGAAGAACCGACGGCATTCCGCCTTTCTCATCTCGAAGTATTCAATTGTCATGCTCAAATCACGCTCTGAAACTTCTTCTCGCAGCATTGTTCTAATGTTGGAAACATCACGCTTCACATACCCAAGGCATCTAGGATCACTCCCATGAACACTGCCGAGGCACCCCATCATCTGCGTTGTCGTTATGTTTTGCTCATGTAAGGTCTTTATTAGCTGGAAATCCTCTTCGGAAACTTTCCTGTGAGAACGATAATACCTACGCTTGCAAATTTGCTGCACCATTGGATGTGTATGCTCCTCGTTGAAAACTGTTACAGTCCACTTCCCGTCTCGCTTCACAACAAGCATCTTTGCTTTACAACCAAGCCGCAGCAATCTGTTTCTTTGCCTTGAGTCAGTGACATCCTTCTTCAAACCTTCTTGCTTGCTGCGAGGTTTCTGTGTAGAAGTGTTGCTCATGTCGATTGTAGCATCTTCTCCGTTAGCAGCAAGACCAGTTGTGCTGCAATGTTGTTTTGCTTCGTCAATAGGCTTCCCGGTGTGCACACACTCAAAAACCCTGCTCAGAATAGTGTCCTTTGCTGCTCCCCTTGCCATGCTGTATTTTGTATTTCCTATGTGTATTCCGAAGCCAAGTTTGAAAGCATAGTCATTATACACTTGCTGCGCCACGACAAGGTCATCAAATGTCATACCAACATAAGGAACTACTGGCCGAGAGCAAATCTCTTCCCCGGGATTTTCAGCAGCAATTGAAGCATTGTCACTTGCTACACTTTGAGGCCCAGGTTGAAATTCTGTCCTTTGTTGTCCTTCATCATTGCTTTCTCCAATGTCCGCAGCATAAGCTTCCGGAGGCTGGTTCAGGTCAAAACCTCCAAGCATACTATCAGCTACAAATCCCTGCATTTCAGAATAAGATTCAGAGTTGGAAAATCACAAGATAGCAAAATTTTACAAAATCAACATATATTGTTGCTACCAAATGAACGCAGCATAATTGTTCCCATAATCTATTGCTACCATAATTGGTATATGTAGCAATACTAATTTTCTAGCAAATCAACTAAATAATGCAACAATATAGTAAATACTAGTTTCTATACTGCTTTTTTTGCTAACAGCTTTGATACATGGATTTTTGCTACTGAAGCTAGCTGCTGTAGCATGTTTTTTTTGCTAACTACTTTGCTAATGAAGCTAATTGATTGGTCTAGTGTCTGTTCTAAACAGCTTTGCTACTGAAGCAACTTGTTTGGATGAGTTCAAACCTATCTGATTTCCTAACAGCTTTGCTACTGAAGCTAGCTGTTGTAGCAAGTTGAGGCAAAAATTGCTGCTGCCATTGACTTCAAACCCTAGCTTCAAAATACTTACCGATGAAGGAGCTGGTAGATCAGTCTCGGGGTCTTGATCGAAAAACACACCGGGATTGTTGTACCCGCCGCGCAACTACTGCTGCAACTGAGTTCCGGCGCCGCAGCTCGCCGAATCTGATCCATGGCGCCTCCGTGCTGCAGGGTTCGAAGAATTGCTCGAGGCGACGATTGGCGGTGGATTGGCGTGGTGAGGATGAACAGGGGTGGGGTACTTGATGGATGGGCGCCGCCGGGTTTTGGTGCAGGTGTCGCCGCGGCGCCGCCGTGCGCCGTGCGACGAGGAATAGCCGTGGGATCTGTGGGCTGGGTCTGCTAGTGTTTTGCTGCAATCAAACAGTTTTTTTGCTTCTGAAGCATCTGCGGGGTTATAACGGGCTGAGTGATTGGATGGCTACGACGATTGGACGGCTCCGGACCAGGACGATGCATCGCACGCATCGTCCGGGGACGCTTAGAAACAGGTGCTTGCCTCAGCTTTTGACGACTTCCTTGTTTCGTCTTTCCGGTCTTGTTTTTTTAGTGACATCATTCACACGTTGGAGTTAACTAAGCATGCCTTGCTTAATTAATCATCTTTATTATTACTAGTACATGTCTTAATTAGTAGCTACTCGTGGGAGCAGCCGCTAGCTCGTGTGGGAGCAGCCGCTAGCTCGTGGTCTTGCTTAATTAAACATCCCTGCACATGTGGGAGCAGCCGCTAGCTCGTCTACGAACATCTTCTGGCATATATATTACTAATCATCGTACGCAGATGAGAAGAACACAGACAGACGATCCAGAAGCTCTTCTCTGACTCTGCTCGATCTTAGCTCGATCGCTTAATCACTTCCAAGCTCCCACTAGCTAGCTAACTAATGGCACGATCGTCGTCTGTAGTGAAGGCCTCGCTCCCGAAACAGCGCCGGCAGCTTCGTCCTCGCCGTTCTCCAAAGCAGTTCCAGCACGCCACCGTCCTGAGCCTCCCTGGCGCCGAGGACATCTTTGTTGCTGCTGCCGAGCACCTGCAGCAGGACGCCGCCGCCGCCGCCGCTTCAGGCCCGGGGTATGCCACCTCCGACGAGACCCTCGTGGTCCATGCAGGGGAGAAGCTCCGGAAGAACGGCATGGCGGATACGGACTCGATCGCGACGCCGATCGTGAGCGGCACGACGCACTGGTTCAAGAACTCAGACGACCTCATAGCGTTCAAGGAAGGAAGGCGCCATAGCTTCGAGTACGGCCGGTATGGCAACCCCACCGTCACTGTCCTCGAAGAGAAAATCAGCGCGCTGGAGAGAGCGGAGGCAACACTGGTAACGTCCTCGGGCATGAACGCCATTGTCGCCACGCTGCTCGCCCTCGTACCGCCTGGCGGCCACGTCGTGACGACGACCGACTGCTACAGCGAGGCGCGCGCCTTCATCCGCGAAAGGCTCTCCAAGATGGGTATCAGGGTAAGGATCTCTGGCTCTAGCGAGAAGCACACTAGCAAGACGAAGAGCATGCTTGCTTGCGCGATCAATTCTAATACTCTACCATGTTTGCGTTGTTTTGCAGTCCACGTTCGTTGATCTGAACGACATCGAAACTATGAAAGCCGTTCTTGACCAGGGCGATGTATGTTGCCTAACTTAAATCATGATCATGTACTAGTCCAATTGATAGAGTGACCCATTTATGATATGGTTTCTGACATGATTAACTCTACTCCGATAGGTGACACTCTTCTACACCGATTCTCCGACGAACCCCCACCTCAAGTGCATCGACATTAAACTCGTCGCCGAGATGTGCCACAGGAAGGGGACTCTCGTGTGTATCGACAACACACTTGCCTCACCGATAAACCAGAAGCCGCTCACCCTTGGCGCCGACATTGTCGTGCACTCCGCCACAAAGTACATCGCCGGCCATCACGACGTGAGTAGCTACCTAGATCATAGATGTTCACTTGGATATATAACTTGTACTATTACCATCTTGGTACTTTACTTAGATAACATCACTAGTGCCTAAGTGTCTACTATAAATCAACTAATGCATCTGCTCTTCAATTTAATTTCAGGTCATCGCAGGATGCATCAGTGGCTCCCAGGCCCTCATCAACACAATACGCGCATGGCACCAAGACCTCGGCGGCGCCATCAGTCCGGTATGTAGTGTACATCATCATAATCTGGATTGATGTAGTCTCTTCCACAATGTTTACACTTGAATTATTATTCGATTTATCCTTCAAACTTAACTATTTCTACCGCAACTTACTGTAGGATGCGGCCTACATGATCATACGCGGCCTCAAGACGATGGCACTGCGCGTAGAGACGCAGAACCGCACGTCGTTGCGCATGGCGCGCCTGCTCGAGAACCATCCAAAGATCGAGCATGTGTACTACCCTGGGCTCAAAAGCAGCCCATGGAATCACATCGCCGAGAGCCAGATGACCGGTTTCAGCGGCATTGTTAGCTTCGAGGTGGCGTCAAACCTACATGGTGTCATGAGGTTCATAGATGCGCTCCAGATACCCTTCATCGCGACATCGCTCGGTGGGTGCGAGAGCCTCGTGCAGCAACCGGCGGTCATGTCGTTCTGGTATGTTACATCGTATTGATCCTGCTTGCATCTTACATGATAGAATCTTTTTTCAAACAAGGCAAAATACTTGCCATTCATGATGGACAATTTAACTTACATGAATGATATTTTTTTGTCAGGGGCCAGAGTGACGAGGAGAAGGCTAAGAATGGGATCAAGGATAACTTGGTGAGGTTTAGTTTCGGGATTGAGAAGTTTGAGGATCTCAGGGATGACATTCTCCAAGCCCTAGAGAAGATTTAGGACTATTTCCTGATTAACAATTTATTATGTAGCGATTTTGATAAAATTAGCCAGGCAGAAACCTTTTTGTTACATGTATAGCCTAGTAGGTAGGTTATTGGTGCTAAACTTTCAAGGGAGATTCTTTTATTTCTTGATTGAAGGCAAACAAATATATGTTCAGGACCATATATATTAAAAGAAATTCAAATATGCAAGAAAAGTCACATTATACTTGCTTGTGTTTTGCATCCAAAAACTGCAATCTCTTTCACGTGTACGTATCAACTCTGCAACCTTTGCTCATAAAGCCTCTCCCAATGCTTGGCTCTTAGCATGGTATCATAAGTAAAATGCCGAGATTCAATACAAAGAAGTTTGAGTGAATGTTAGTGTCGTGGTGGTGGCACGACAGATGCCATGGGTAGGCTTAAGTTGGGGGCCGAATGGGTGCTTGTGGTCACCGGGGAGGGAGTACACGGTCGAGCCATGCACGAAGAACAAGAAGAACTCTTCAGACTAAGCAATTTGATTGATACCCCAAAGATTACAAGTGCTCCTTGAGCTGTATAAGCTAGAGTTCTCCGCACTAGTTCACTACTTGGTCCAACCCCCTTCTACTACTGCTATGCCCTTCCTTATATAGGTAGTGCTAGCTAGCTAATACCCATTTGGATTTTAGGGTTTACTGTTTGGATCTTGGTCTCTACAATGTGGGCCGGGTCATGGGCTTGCCCTAAGCCCAGAGGCCCGGTCCATAAAGCTTGACAGCTAACGGTCTTCTGGTACGCTTCTTCTTGTTCCTTTTGGCGTCATGCTGTTACTTTGTACGTCAGCGTATGCTTTGGGCGTCACCCGGCTCCTTTTGTGTCACCCGGCGTGGCCCTTCTCTTTTGACCATGCGTTACCATGGTCTCTCCTGAACCTTACTCGGAATGGTGCCACACGTCCTTCTTGACTCGGCCCTTCCTCTGTCGACTCGGCTTGTCGGTTCCTGCAAGGGTTACAACTTTGTCCTATGCGGGCCGACATAGTTTGTATGTCGGATTTCTTGCTTATGTTACCTGGCCGCTCTTACCTGGCCTAGTTCTTTCTTTACTCGGAGACAACCCAGCTGCGCTATGTTTCCCCTCTCGTGACCCTACCGGGGGTTATCCCCCCGACATTAGTCCTCGAAGCTGGTGAGGTCTAGCAGTTCAAGCTGTTGGGCGTCTCCAGGTTCCTTTTGTGTGAGTGGAACTTAGTTTTTGTCTTTATCCGTCACAGTTTCGCACCTTGTCAGGTCAGTCTGACAATTTCCGGGTCGACTCTTTGACTTCTTGGCTCATTCTTGTCTCGAGCCGAGTTATTTTGGCCAATTCTGAGTCATTTTCGGCGCGCTTCAGTCACTGACAGCTGGTAATCATGATTACTTGCCTTAATTTTTGTTCCAAGCTCTGGCGGCACAATGACAGCTGAGCAGTTATTCCTCATTACCGTGGCAGTCCCATCGACCTGCGCCTCCTGTCCTTCTAGTCATGACGTGGCACGGGATTTTTCGTGTATCCTTGGCTACGTGGCGTTTACTGATTGGCTTTCCCGGCCTAGTACACGGCCACACGCTGGCTGCACGGCACAGATAGATCCCACGACTGGGGCCTTTTTACTGTCCTTAAGTAGGGGTTGGGGGTTTCCATTTCCCCCACGCCCGTTCAGTTTTCCCTTGCCCTTTCTTCTTCCTTGCGCCCGCAAAATCAAACTACCCCCTTTGCGGTTTCCTCTTCCTCCTGTCCTTGTGTTGCAATTGCCCCTTTCTTCTCTCCATTCCACTACGGGTCCACGCTGTTCCAAGCCTCTTCCAACCGCGGAGGAGACTGAGTTTGCTGATCTCATGGATGCTCGCGACGGCGCCGATGGTGCTGAGGAGCAGGAGATTCTCGCCGGCGAGCGCGGCGGCTGGGAAGGCTCGAAGGTCTCCATCGAAGAAGTGGAGTGGCTCCGCTCCACCAGACGCATCCCACTGCAAGTGGATTGCCGTCTCCCCACCGGTGAGATTTCTCTCAAACCCCAAGCTAACGAGCGGGTGGTTTTCCTTTCTCATTTCGAACGCGGTTTCGCTCTTCCTGTGAGCACCTTCTTCTCCTCGTTCCTTTCCACCTTCCATCTGCAGACCCACCATCTTCCTGCCAATGCGATTGGCTCTCTTTCTTGCTTCATCTATGCTTGCGAGGCCTACCTTGGAATTTGGCCTACGGTTCTTCTGTGGGCCAAGTATTTTAGATTTAGGGTTCAGGTTGTTCCCCAGCCTGGTGCTCCTCGTGCCGAGAAAAAGCCGACTCGGTGCGGTGCTGCTAGCATCACGCCCAGGAGAGACTCCATCTTTCCTCGGGTTGCTGGGCTTTATTCTTGCAAAAAAGGGGCATAGAACCTTTTTCTATGTCAAAAACAGCGGGTCCACCGATAACATCCGGCTCCTCCCTTTATCGGATGAGGTTCCCAACAACAAGCATTGGCAGCTTGACCCGCATGACCAAGACGCTGCAGTAAACGAGGCTAACACGATCTTGGAAAGGTTGCTGTCGCCGGATGAAAACTTTCATCTTGCCGACTCTGACCTCATGTGCACCTTCGTCTCACGCCGGGTAAGCCCCATCCAAGCGAGGAGCCACAAGATGTGCTTCATGAGAGGATCTCACGATCCCACTCGGCACTCCACTAAGGAGCTCACCCATGACTCCATCACCGGCCGAGTAAGCTCAATCTTCAAACTGAACTTGGCGGATGACTAGGCTTGGAGTTGCCCACCGTTTAGACGGGTCAGGCCTGTCCCCTAGGTATGTTTTCCAAATCACTTTCTCGTCGAGTAGGCTTTAGCTCTTTTGCCACTTCTTAGTTTAGTTTTTTAGTTTCTCATTCTGTTTATCCTCCGTGGAATCTCCTTCACTAGGTTGATGACAGTACTGTCCCTCCTGCTGGTTATAACGGGGATCGCTCCGACTCGGATGAGGTCGAGTATGACCTGGAGTGCTTCATGCCCACCCCGCACGCTGTGGCTGCTTCAGCTTCGGGTAAGAGTCAATCTCGCAATCCCTTACATGATTGGTCTGACGATGATGAGGATGATGATTGTACGATTTTGGAGGTATATGCCTTGTGACTATACCTGGGCATGGGCAGCCCGGCCCGGTCGGCCCGACCCGACGGGCCGGGCTTTTAAGGCCCACGGGTCGGGCCTGGGCTTCACAACTGCGGCCCGAAGGATGCACGGGCCGGGCTCGGGCCATAGAAAAGTGAAAAATAGGGAGAAGCCCGACCCGCAGCCCGAAGAAAAATGTGTACCACGGGCCGGGCTCGGGCTCAGTTTTCAGGCCCGACAGCCGGTCCGGGCCGGGCTCGGGCATGGGGTTTGCACGGGCGGGCTTTGTCAGGCCCGGCCCGAGCCCAGCCCGGCCCGGAACATGCCCAGGTATACTTGTGACCTTAATCTCCCAGCTTATCCGAGTAAGCCCGTTATTTACTTATGCAGCTGGCCAGGTACATGACACTCCTCCTCTCGCCGTGGGTGGAGTCGGCAAGGTCCCCGTCGCCAAGCCGAAGCGACGCGGAGCTTCCTCCAACACCCAGCCGGCCAAGAAGAGCAAGCTCACTCCGGCAGCTCCTGCTGCCTCTGCTGCTGCCAGCCTGGTTGAGACTCGTCAAGCTGCCGGGCGCCGAGTTTCACGCCGAGTCGTCCGTGACCCGGTCGTCACCGGGTTAGTTCTTGTACTCCGCCCTTTTTTCTTTTCTCTTTCGTCATTGACGTTTTCTTATATATGTCTCGTTGTTTTCAGTGCCGCACCTTTGTCGGAAAACCAGGCTGCTTCTAGCATTGCCTCGCCGCTAAGGCCTGTGCCTCCTCCAGCTGACTCAGTGGTGCCGAGTCCCGTCCGGGTCGAGGCTCCCATTGTTTAGGCTCACGCCTCTCAGTGTCAGTCAGACTCGGTGGGTCATTCGGCTGACGCCCCTGGCGCTAGCCAGGAGAAACTTCCTGATCTTGGTGCCAGTGATTCTGGCGCCGAGAAACCTTCCGCCACCAGTTCCTCTCGCATCGGCCCTCAGGCTGGTGTGAATGAACAACTTCCTGATCTTGGAGCCAGCAAAACTGCTAAGCCCAGTCAGCCGGCTCCACGATCTTCTCCAAATCCTCCTGCTCGCTCTCTAGTTCTGTCAAAGGGCCAGACCCAGCCCAAGGCTACTGGCTCTGCTCGCCCTACATCCGGCAAATTCACCTCCTCTAAGCAGACAACTCTGGTCTGCGCTCCGGGTTCTGCTCCCCAGATCCGGCCTCCGACGTTGGCGACCATGATCGCTCCAACGGGTAAGGGGGCGAATCCGCGGCTGCCGGGACAGGTGATGGCTCTAAGGCTGTTACCCTCCATGCTAGTGCTGCAGTAACTCGTGCCAATGTGGGAACCACCCTGAAAACGGGTCAGGTTCTCACTCGGACGCTCAGTGGCAAGAGCCTAGGTTCGGCTGAGCCTTACGCCATGGCGTGGAATGCAGCTGGCCAGCAGGAGGTCAGCACCCGTGCCGGCAAGAAACTGAAGTTGGGACCTAAGGTAGTCTCTGACATGACCCAGCAGGCCATTTCTTTGATGGCCCATGCCGACGAAGTGAACGAGGTAAAATAACTTCTTCTCTTTTGTACTGTTGAGTATTTCCTTTATGCATATCACCTAGTCCCCGAGGTTACGATTGAGTAAGGCACTTACTGGGCCGTAAGCTCTCACTAGTCACTTTAATCTTTGAATCCCAAGCTTGCATGTTAGAGCTTCGATCCCTAGCCCTCGAGGTTACTGTCGAGTAAGGAACTTACTCGGCTGTAAGCTCTTAAGATCTTTTAATTTCTTTATGCCAAACTCATGTTAGAGCTTCAATCCCTAGCCCTCGAGGTTACTGTCGAGTAAGGAACTTACTCGGCTATAAGCGCTTAAGCTCTTTGATTTCTTTATGGCAAACTCATGTTAGAGCTTCAATCCCTAGCCCTCGAGGTTACTATCGAGTAAGGGACTTACTCGGCTATAAGCTCTTAAGCTCTTTGATTCAGCCGGCTGCATGACTTGACCTTTCTTTATTGTATATCCTCTTTGTTCAGCTCACGCATAACGAGCGCACCAAGGTGCACCAAGCTCTCGTCCTGGCGCATCGCAAGCTCAAACTTGTGTATGAAAAGCTGCAGACTAACACCCAATGCCAAGGTAATATCCTTACCCATCCTTTCTCTTTTCGGCATACTTTTCTTTGGTTCATTATCTCAATCCTTTCTTGTTCTTTTTTCACAGCCTCCGCTCAGTCCACAATAAATGCTCTTCACTCGCAGATCAGCGAGGCCGAGAGTAAGTTTCTTGCCTCACTAAATCGATATCTGAAAGTTTCTGCTGATGCTGACAAGTAATATTTTCGAATAAGCAGAAAAGCACCAAACCGAGCTCCAGAAGGAACGAGAGGAGGTGACTCGGCTAAAGAAGCTGATTGCAGAGTCGGAGCAGAAGCACTTGGCCGAGGTGAAAGGGTTGAGGGAGGAACTTGCTGAGAAGAATGAGAAGTAGGCCGCCAGCGCCGAGAAGACCAAGAGGATGCTCGACGAGGCCGAGTCATCGGTCGAGTCGGCAAATCTGAACCTTGACGCCCTTCAAGCCAAGGCCAAGACTTGGCATAGCAAGCTCTCCGCCATCAACTTCTTTCTCGGTAGTGAGTTCTTACTCTTTGCGCACTGTATGAGTCCTTCTGGACTTCTTCCATCTGCCATTGTTATTTGCTAACTTTCTCTTTTTGCTTGCAAAGAATTTTCCTGAGGCCGATATGTTTGCCAACCGAGCCATGAAGAAAGTGAGAGCCGAAGCTGGTGCTCCTGCTGACGGCGAGGTGTCTATGGAGGAGCTTCTTGAAGCAGTGTCCGAACGGATCAAGACCCTCAGGTCTTGCGGTGTGGATCTGCTCAAGTCGGCTATTCATGCATTTCGCATGCTCTGGCCGGATGAAGATGCACCCGACCTCATTGAGCCCCTTGCCGATAGATTTCTCCTTACTGAAGACCGGCTGGATCAATGGCGCGAGTCGGCCGGCCTAGCTGCAGCGGACAAGTCTCTCTCCTTCTTGCTTTCATGGTACGGGACATCAAACTTGATGTTCTCGCTCGCATAAGGGGGGATGGAAAATGGCTGAACGATCCGGAGCTGATCAAGAAGTGCCAGGAGCGAGCTTATGCCATGATCGAGTACACCATGGTGCACGCTTGGTGCGACGGGCCCAGCTTCCTTGATCTTGGTGACCCGCCTGTCGAAGTTGCTGATGAGGAGGGTGGCGACAGCGAGGCAACCGAGTCAGATGATCCGGATGACCCGGCCACAGATGCCCCTCACCCGGCCGATGCTCCAAGCACTACTCCTGGCTCCGAGAGTGCTCTTCCGAGTTCTTCTACTCCTTAGGCTAACAAACACTCGAACTTTGATCAAATCCCCGGTATGTCGGGTACATATGTAACATACATTGCACTTTTAAGTTTGATTTTGCGCCTGTTAATGGGCTTTATACACTTGCATTATGTTCCAAGTGTGAATCATTCAAGGGAAAGTCCCCGAGTTTCATTTTGCCGTGTCACCTTTCCTTGACTTTGGCCCATGTCTACCTTTTTCGGTGTTCGGCATTAGAGTCTCAAAGTACTAAGGATATAGTTAGCGGGTATGAAACATGGATCACTTGGCCGAGATTACTCGACACGTAGTATAACACGACCTGTAGAGAGTTAGGAAAAAAACTAAAGCCGACTCGCGTTTCTCCTTTGTACTTATCCGGCGTTCGTGTTTACCCGTCTTACATCTTTTTCTCATGCTTTCCATGAAGCCGTATTTTCAGACAACAGCATAGTCGAAGTGTTGATTTCTTCCGATAAACAATACTTGTTCCGAGATAAATTTCGGGTATCACGCCAGCCGACATAAAATAATTGAGATGGAAAATTTAAAGGGTAGTCCCCGAGTCAGTTTTTCGAACCATACCATTTTATTATCAGCACATAGCTGGCACACACGTCCTACATATGAGAGTTCGAGTGATACATGCATTGCTTCTCCTAAGTATAGAAGGGATGAAGCAGTGCCACATTCCATGGCCTTTTGGTCTCATCTCCTGACCTGTCCGCCTTGTTCTTTTGCGCTTCACGAGCGTCTATGAGATAATAAGAATCATTGTGCAATGCTTTGCTTACAATGAACGGACCTTCCCATGGGGGTGATAACTTATGCATTCCTGCTGTGCGCTGCACCAGCCTGAGCACCAAATCCCCTTCTCGAAAAACACGAGGTTGCACTTTCCGGCTATGGTAGCGTCGGAGATTTTGTTGATATATAGCAGATCTGGATAATGCCAGTTCCCTTGCTTCTTTGAGTAAGTCTACTCCATCTTCTCGAGCCTCTTTTACCTCGGCTTCCGAGTATTGCCTTATCCTTGGCGAGTCATATTCTATGTCGGCAGGCAAAACTGCTTCAGCCCCATATACGAGAAAAAATGGCGTATAAACAGTTGACTGATTCGGAGTTGTTCTTAGGCTCCACAGTACTGAGGGTAGTTCCTCTATCCAACAACCAGGTGATCTCTGGAGTGGTTCCATTAAGCGGGGTTTTATCCCTGACAGAACTAAGCCATTAGCCCGTTCAACTTGTCCATTTGATTCTGGATGGGCGACTGATGCTACATCGAGTCTTATTCGGTGTTTCCCACAGAAGCGAGCAAAAGCTCCTTCGGCAAAGTTCGTTCCATTGTCAGTGATCACACTGTGTGGGTAACCGTATCTGAGGATTATATCCCTTAAGAATGTGACAACTATTTTACCGTCCAATTTCTTGATTGGTTTCACTTCTATCCACTTGGTGAACTTATCAATCATGACCAAGATATGAGTCATGCCTCCTCTTGCTGGTTTGAATGGTCCTACCATATCTAGGCACCATACTGCAAAAGGCCAAGTGATTGTTATAGTCTTCAATTCAGATGCTGGTAAATGCGACTTGGATGCATAGTGTTGACAACCACTGCATCTTTCGACTAACTCTTGCGCTTGTGCCAATGCGCTTGGCTAGTAGAATCCATGTCAGAATGCCTTGGCTACCAATGCTCTTGATGACGCATGATGCCCGCACTCTCCTTGATGGATATCCAATAAGATCTCCTGGCCTTTCTCTGGGCTGATACAATGCTGCAGTACACTTGTGTGAGACCCTGGAGCATGGCTCAATAGGATTGATAGGAAACCCATACAAACAAGTTGCAACTTCTTGTTGTTTCCGACTAACCTAGCTTCACCCAAACAAACCCAAGTTAATCCGATCTTTCCCGCGTAGCACCGATTGCCCAATAGTATGCACACGTATGCACATGCTTTCCCTGTTGATAACCTATAGCTAGATACTCCATATTCACAAAATAGAAGCAAAAAGTATAGAAGTCACATTATAAAACAGTGATTGATGACTAATAGTGCTACACTATGCAGGTTTTGAGTCTGTTCAAAAAAATGCAGGTTTTGAGGACTTCCTCTTTGCCTACATTCATTCCGGTCTCCAGGTCATATTTTTTGGTGATTGCATCACTTTAGAGTTAACTACTCATGCCTTGCTTGATTAAGCACCAACTATGCACATGTTTATTATTACTACACACCTAAGTTACTAGCTACACTGTTTTGATTGGTGTCAAAAGAAACACCCTTGAATTCTTGCGAGAGGTGAGAACTAGTGCGACAAACCATCGAAAACTTGTTTCTACCGGTGCATGTATGTACGGGTGTGACATCCACCATCCACATTGTTTTGAGATTGATGAGAACGATTTGTTTCTTAACACAAACCTACTAATTGAAACATGGTTAAAACATAATCGAAACTCTTAAAAAATCAGTTTGAAACATGAATGATGTTGTGAAACATTTGTAAAACTTTTTAAAAATATTAGACAATATTTTACAAGTTTCATAAATATTTCATAAGTTTTATTTTGTTTGACAAAATTTACAAAGTTTGAGTCAGCACATGGGATATCATGCTGATGTCACCACTCTGGTATGTATCGGCGACCATTCCACATATGGCAGTGTGGAAACGAGGTCTTTTGTTGATCCCGAAAAGGGGCTTTAACACCGGTTCTACGAACCGGTGTTAAAGGGGGGGGGGCGTACCAGCGTGGCCCCTGCGGCAAAAAAGGAGCCCCCCTTTAACACCGGTTCGTGCCACGAACTGGTGTTAAAGGTCCCTGCAGCAGTGGCCCGCGCACCCCCCCCCTTTAACACCGGTTCGTGGCATGAACCGGTGTTAAAGGGGGGGGGCTATATAAGAAACCACCCCAGCCCACACACACACCCCACTCTTCCATTCTTTCACATTTTGGAGCCTAGCAAGAGGGTGTGAAGAGTGCTAGTTTGTGCTTTTTTCATATGCACTAGAGGTGTTCGGTGAAATGCCCGAGAGCTCAAAATAAGCTTTCTTGTTGCTCTTTCCGTCTCGGTCGAGGTCGGCAACTATAGTTTCATGTGTCATTGATGTACTATATATATAAATGGTCATCTCCCTATTATTTTTTGATATATACTACATATTAATGCAGATGAATCGGCAATGGATGTACGGTGACCGCCGCACTTCCGAGTACATTACGGGCCTCCAAAATTTTATCGTTGTGGCTAATGCAAACCGTGGTCACAATGGTTTTATGTGCTGTCCGTGTGTTCACTGTCAGAACAAGAAAGACTACTCAAATACCAGAACCATTCACGCCCACCTGCTTCGATCCGGTTTCATGCCCAGCTATAATTGTTGGACCAAGCACGGAGAAAAAGGGGTTGTGATGGAAGACAACGAAGAAGAAGAGGATGATGAAAACTATCATAATATGTATCCTGAATATGATGAGAATGCAACGGAGGTAGATAATGAAGATCAAGAGGGAGCAGATGGGCCCGCTGATGATGATCTTGGTCGGGCCATTACTGCTGCAAAGGAAGAATGTGAAACTGAAAAGGAGAAGGAGAAGCTGGAGCAGATGTTAAAGGATCACAAAACATTGTTGTATCCAACTTGCGAAGATGGCCACAAAAAGCTAGGTGCCACACTGGATTTGCTGCAATGGAAGGCAGAGAATGGTGTGACTGACAGCGCATTTTCAAAGTTGTTGGTAAAAATGAAGAATCTTCTTCCAAGAAATAATGAGTTGCCCGACAGTACATACCAATCAAAGAAGGTTGTCTGCCCTCTAGGATTAGACGTGCAGAAGATACATGACTGCATTAATGACTGCATCCTCTACCGCGGTGAGAAGTACGAGAATTTGGATGCATGCCCGGTATGCACTGCACTGCGGTATAAGATCAGACGAGACGATCCTGGCGATGTTGAGGGCGAGGCCCCTAGGAAGAAGGTTCCCGCCAAGGTTATGTGGTATGCTCCTATAATACCACGGTTAAAACGTCTCTTCAGAAATAAAGAGCATGCCAAGTTGTTGCGATGGCACATGGAAGACCGTAAGAAAGACGCGATGTTGAGACACCCCGCTGATGGGTCACAGTGGAGAAAAGTCGAGCGAGAGTACCCGGACTTCGCACGTGACGCAAGGAACTTAAGGTTTGGTCTAAGTACAGACGGCATGAATCCTTTTTGTGAGCAGAGCTGCAGTCATAGCACCTGGCCTGTGACCCTATGTATCTATAACCTTCCTCCTTGGTTGTGTATGAAGAGGAAGTTCATTATGATGCCAGTGCTCATCCAAGGCCCGAGGCAACCCGGCAACGACATTGATGTGTACCTAAGGCCATTAGTTGAAGAACTTTTACAGCTGTGGGCCAAACCAGGTGTACGTATGTGGGATGAGCACAAAGGGGAGCCATTTGACCTACGAGCATTGCTTTTCGTAACCATCAATGATTGGCCTGCTCTTAGTAACATTTCAGGGCAGACAAACAAGGGATACAATGCATGCACACACTGTTTAGATGATACTGAAAGTGTATATTTGGATAAATGTAAGAAGGTTGTGTACCTAGGGTATCGCCGATTTCTTCCGAACCTGCATCCAGTAAGAAAGAAAGGCAAGCATTTCAAACGTCTGGCAGAACCCCGGAGGAAGCCTGTCCTCCGTACCGATGAGGAGGTATTTGGTATGGTCAAGGACCTAGAAGTAATCTTTGGAAAAGGTCCTGGCAGTCTATCTGTTCCGAATGACGATGCCGGACACGCGCCCATGTGGAAGAAGCAATCTATATTTTGGGACCTACCCTATTGGAAAGTCTTAGAGGTCCGCTCTTCAATCGACGTGATGCACGTGACGAAGAATGTTTGCGTGAACCTGCTAGGCTTTCTAGGAGTGTATGGGAAGACAAAAGATACATCGGAAGCACGGCAGGACCAGCAACGTCTGAAGGCCCCTGAAGAGCCTATGCATCCTGAGAACGAGAAGGGTAAACGATGCCACTTAACTCCTGCTAGCTACGCTCTTACCAAAGCAGAGAAGGAAATCTTTTTTGAATGTCTGAGCAGTATCAAGGTCCCGTCTGGCTTCTCGTCGAATATAAAGGGAATAATAAATATGGCAGAGAAAAAAATTCCAAAACCTGAAGTCTCATGACTGCCACGTGATTATGACACAATTGCTTCCGATTGCATTGAGGGGGCTTCTACCTGAAAATGTTCGAGTACCCATTGTGAAGCTATGTGCATTTATCTCAGAAGGTAATCGATCCAGAAAGCCTACCAGGGTTACAAACAGATGTGGCCCAATGTCTTGTCAGCTTTGAGTTGGTGTTCCCACCATCCTTCTTCAATATTATGACTCATCTCCTGGTTCACCTAGTAGAAGAGATTTCCATTCTCGGTCCTGTATTTCTACACAATATGTTCCCCTTTGAGAGGTACATGGGAGTCTTAAAGAAATATGTTCATAACCGTGCTAGGCCAGAAGGAAGCATCTCCAAGGGCTATGTAACAGAGGAGGTCATTGAGTTCTGTGTTGATTTTATTCCTGACCTTAAGGCGATTGGTGTTCCAGAATCACGACATGAGGGGAGACTGCGTGGAAAAGGCACCCTAGGATGTAAAGCAATGATATGTAGGGACGGGCATTCTCTCAATCAAGCACACTACACGGTTTTACAAAGATCTATCTTGGTTGCCCCGTATATCAATGAACACAAGAATTTAATACGCCTCAAACACCCAGGGCAGTCTGATGAATGGATTATAAGTGAACACATGGCGAGTTTTGGCGGCTGGCTGCAAAGACTTCTCACGAATAACACCACTATTGGGGATCAGCTGTACTTGTTGGCCAGGACACCATCTTCGACTGTATGTACTTTCCAAGGGTACGAGATAAATGGGAATACATTTTACACGATAGGCCAAGATAAAAAGAGCACCAACCAAAACAGTGGTGTCCGCTTCGATGCAGCAGAAGACAATGGGCAAAAGACCACGTATTATGGGTTCATAGAGGAGATATGGGAACTTGACTATGGACCTAATTTTAAGGTCCCCTTGTTTCGATGCAAATGGGTCAAGCTAACAGGAGGAGGGGTTGAGGTAGACAAGAAGTACGGAATGACAACGGTGGATCTCAACAATCTTATGAAGAACTTAGACGAACCATTCGTCCTAGCCAATGATGTGGCTCAGGTTTTCTATGTGAAGGACATGTCCTCCAGACCAAAAAAAGAAAAAATATGCAAACGAATACATCATATGATGAGCCAAAGCGTCACATAGTTCTTTCAGGGAAAAGAAACATCGTGGGAATCGAGGACAAGACAGACATGTCAGAAGATTATAATAAGTTTGATGAAATTCCGCCCTTCACAGTGAAAACTGACCCAAGCATTCCGTTAAGTAAAGAAGATGCTCCATGGTTACGTCTGAAGCGATCATAAGGAAGGACATATGCCAAGAAGTTCATGCTCATATTATGTAACTCTAGTTCATGTTTTTAATATCAATACATGTCTTGAGTGTTAGTCATGTTTTGTGGATGGACCGGGACTATGAGAAGAAGTTGTCCCGATTCGTACTTACCATTAAGATCTGATCTCCAAACGCGCGCGGTCACATATTAGGGAGTGCCTCTATGACCAGTTTCTTGGAGATGCCGGAGGACTAGGCTCCGTCGGCATCTCCCTGAAACTGGCCGTAGTGGTGTCCCTGCTCTCGAAAACCATCTTGCAGCTTTGTAACTTCTCTAACTAGATCAATACACCTGGGAGCTAACTAATTTCACATATTAGGGAGTGCCTCTATGACCAGTTTCTCGGAGATGCCGGAGGACTGGGCTCCGTCAGCATCTCCCTGAAACTGGCCGTAGTGGTGTCCCTGCCTCAAACTGGCTGGAGGACTGGACTATGCCTATTTATAGTACAAGCAGCTCGACATAGTGTTGACACTTACGAAATAATGTCGACACTCACCCCTATTATTAGTGCTGACTCGTGTTTTGTCCCGGATGGTGTCTCCAACCGGGACTAAAGGTTCATCTTTAGTCCCGGTTGGTGACACCATCCGGGACAAGGTACACGCCGCACGACATAATGTCGACACTCACCCCTATTATTAGTGCTGACTCGTGTTTTGTCCCGGTTGGTGTCTCCAACCGGGACTAAAGGTTCATCTTTAGTCCCGGTTGGTGACACCATCCGGGACAAGGTACACGCCGCACGACATAATGTCGACACTCACCCCTATTATTAGTGCTGACTCGTGTTTTGTCCCGGTTGGTGTCTCCAACCGGGACTAAAGGTTCATCTTTAGTCCCGGTTGGTGTCTCCAACCGGGACTAAAGGTTTATCCCGCCATTTTTTCCCGCCATTTTTCTTCCCGCCAGATCTTCTTCCCGCCATTTTTCTTCCCGCCAGTTCTTCCCTCCAGTTCTTCCCGCTAGTTCACTATATATATATGTAGGGGGTTGGCCTCCATTGTCATTGCACATCTCTAGACTCATATCTGCAACCTCATCACTCTTTCCCATGGCCTCCACCGTAGCACTAACCCCCAGGGAGGCGGAGGCGCTTTGCGCCTCGAACTACCCCTGCCCGCCGGGCTACTGTGTCCCCGTCGGCTGGATGCTGAGCGTCGGAGGCGTGCCGGTTCCTCCTGTCCCTCTAGGTGTGGCGCGCTGGATGGCCATCACGAACCACTACTACTTCGAGCTCACGCCGGAGCAGCGGAGGAATCCCAGATGGCATCCCGACTATTTCCCTACTTGGGAAGCCTTCTTCGTGGATCGGCATGAGAGGGCGCTCGCCAGGCACGAGGAGGACGGCCCACCTCCTCCTAACTTCAACGAGGCCGGCCTCGGCTATGGTGGCGCGGTCGGACTCTCCAGATCGTCATGGCCTATGACACTGCCGCCGACTCTAACCCCCGTCTGCGCTACCCTCAAGTCCAGCCCACGCGCTACCCTCAAGTCCAGCCCACGCGTACTCTCCAGAGGTTCAATTACGGCGACCCCGATGACGACAGCGATGACGGCGACGGCGAGTACGACGACTACAGTGGCGAGTATTACAGGTGTAGACAGGAGCATGACTGAATCACTCCAACATTCCAAAACAAGTTCGGCCGATTGTTACTTAATCTGGCCATGTATCTTAATTTTCAGTTCTTTTATGTATCTTAATTTTCAGTTCCAGTTCGGCCGATTGTTACTTAATCTGGCCATGTATCTTAATTTTCAGTTCTTTTATGTATCTTAATTTTCAGTTCCAGTTCGGCTTTATGTAACTGTCTCAAAATGACCTATCTCATTCGAGGTTTCTTGGCTTTCGGGTCAAATAACCAATGTTATGGCTAGAATCAAGGCATAGTTTGTGATAATATGGCCATATTGTGCATACATGTGCATCATGGCATGGCAAACAATGTTGCAAGAGGAAGTTTTCCTTTTTATCGCACCAAAAAGGCATTTTCCATTTTCCGAGCATAAAAAACGGACGTTTTTGTGAAGCAACCACCAAATGGCTAATTCAAAAAACCACCAACACATATGAACTATAAGTACATGATACGATGCTCATGATTTTTTACAAAAATCATTTTTAGGTTCACAATATGCTATTTTATCAAAAAACAATGCAAGTTGAGCGAGGCTTGGTGAGATTCAAGTGTATACAAAAGATGCGACATTTAAATATCCAATCAATTCAAAAATGTTAATACAAAAGATGCGGCATTAAAATATGATTTGATCTAATAAAAATCATTTTTTAGATGCTTAATATTTCTTATGTTCAAAGTTTTAGGATTTAACAATTTATTTTTGTTTGAATTGAATAATCAAAATTTATATGTAAGTGTTTTAATTATTTTGAAAAACTTTCATGTAAAGTAAATATAAAATGATTTACATGAATGGATAGATATTATTTTTCTGAAAATTATGATATATTATTCATATTTTTCTGAGTTGAAATGAAAAAGATATGAATTTTCTAAATTCATATCATATTTTTTAAATTAAAAAAGCCCCTTTAATGCATGAAATAAATGCCCCCCCCTTTAACACCGGTTTTAAAGGGGGGGGCATTTATTTCGTTTCCCGCGCGCACCCCCCACCTTTAATAAATGCGCGCGGGAAACGCCCCCCCCCTTTAACACCGGTTCCAGCCACGAACCGGTGTTAAAGGGGGGTGTATTTATTTCACCTTCCTCCCCTTCCATTCTTCCCCCACTGAGCCAGATCGATCGAGAACACAGAGAAGCGCCGCCCCCAACCCGCCGTCTCGCCGCCACCGCTTCGGAGCCCGACCCGCCGTCTCGCCGCCCCCGACCCGCCATCTCGCCGCCGCCGCTCGAAGCTCGAGGTTCGCCGCCCCCGACCCTCTCTTCCCCGCATCCTTCCCCTCCCTCTAACACCTCCTTCGTTCGGCGCCTGCTCCGGCTGCGCCCGGCCGGCCCTCCCCCGCTCCTCCCGGCGTTGGCGATGTCGTCCACGGCGTTGGCCACGGCGACCACAGACACAGTGGTCGCGACCATGACCACGACTGCCAACACCTCGCCGATCCCGCGGTTCAGCTAAGAGCAGGCCACCGTCGAGCCCCGTGACGGCGGCACGGTACACCCGCGCCTGGCCCTCCTCCTCCTGCTGCTCCCGGCGACGCTACTGCTGCCGCGGGCACGACGCTGCTGCTGTCGGCGTCGGCGGCTACGACGTGCCGGCGGGCACGAGGGTGGCTGTGAACGCGTGGGCCATCGAGGGACCCGGTAAGCTGGGGCGATGGCACGGTTCGACCCGGACAGGTTCACGGGCGGCGAGGTGGACCTGCACGGCGCGCATCTGGAGATGGCCGGTGCCGTTCGGCTCCGGGCGGCGGCTGTGCCCGGGCAGGTCGATGGCGCTGATGAACGAGTGGAGTTTGCCCTGGCCAGCATGCTCTGTGGCTTCGATTGGGCGCTGCCGGAGGGGACACATATGAACATATTTGCATAATATATCAACTATATAAACACAGTTCTTTAGGCCTCGTTGGTTTAGGCTCTAGAAGACCGGGATTGACTTGGGTTACGGTCCAATCCACATCATCCTCCCCGCCGAGGCAAAAATTCGAGAAATATGGAGTATTTGTCTATTTCTGTATAGTATTTTTTTGTTTGGCCAATTCATTTCATTTACATAGTCTTGGGATGAAAATAAATAATCGCCAATTGACCCTCGGAACGATTCCAGGGTGCCAAAGATGGGCAAGATGAACGTAGTGACATCGACCCCGACGATCTAGGCCTTAATCCTTGCACATGTGAATTAGAAGCATGTGGAGTAAAAATAAAATAGCTTATAGCAAAGATATTATAATAGGCCACGCCTAAACCCTAACTGACCACCTCGCTCTCTTCCCCGTGCAGGAGCGTCTCGCCACCGCCGCTTCGGAGCTCATAGGCCACGCCTAAACGCCGACGCTGCCTGACGAGCCCTCCGCTAGCACCGCCGCATCCGTCCGACGAGCACCGCCGCCCGACGAGCACCGCCGCCCGACGAGACCAACGTCACCCCACCGGTGAGCGCCACGTGTCTGCCACGTGTATGATTGCTGACTCATCCTGATTAAAACTTGTTTGCTCGATAAATTGTACTACATGCATAGATTAAAAGTTGTATACAAATTGGACCTCTGACTCATTTGTGTATTTATTTGTGTATTTTGGTATGAATAATATGTATATTTGTGTATGAATCCAAGTCCACTTGAATGTTTACACTCTTACTCTAGATAATATTATTATTTTAGAAACTATGGATCCACTTAGTAGAAACCTTGAAGAAGAAGAAATAATGGAGAACATTATTGATGAGGACACCTCACAATATCTGAACTTGGAGGGACATGATGACGACAACTCAAGTACTAGTCATGGAGAAGATGAAGACTCCGGTGAATGCAATTTAATGGTTACAAAGTCCGGCGAGGTATAAGCATTGATTAAGCCTCTGCTGACTTTCGTGTATACAAATTAACGCTTCTTTCTTCTTTTAGCCCTCCGGATCGACCAGCCAGCAACCATCTTCTTCTACGAAAAAGAGCAAGCGAGGCGCGAGCCAGCGGTTGAAAGATCGTGCAAAGTTCACGATCGAAGCAGTCCGTGTTGATGGCAAGCCGATGGAGCCCAAGAAGGCCGCAGACAAATTTGTACGTCAGGTTGGAGTTCTTGTTAGGGACCAAATCCCAATCATAATTGAAAATTGGAATAAGCCAAAGAAGGGCGACGGTACCTTTGTCGATGACAGATCCAAAGAAACGCTTTGGAATTCGTTGTTGGTAAATTTCACCCTTCCGCCAGAGGAGGATGAAAACAGCCCGGTTATAAAGGAAAAGGTCAAAGAGTGGACTCTAAAGAAGATGGCTGACGCTTTCCGCAACTAGAAGACAAAATTGAACAAATTTGTCAAATCTGGCGAGACTCCAAATTTCGAAGACGCATATTATGCGAAGATAAGACCTCACTGGCCCGAATTTGAGACATATAAAAAAGTGCTATAGCTAAAAAGAGGTCAGAAACTAATACGCTTAATGCCCTGAAGAAGGAATATCACCAGAGGACGGGGTCAGGTGGCTACATATCTCAAAGGCCTAAGTAGGAGGAAGCTGAGAAGGCCCTGCGCGAGAGAGGGATCACACCCCAGATAGATGGGTGGGACCTACGTGCAAAGACTTGGTTCCACGGAATCGGGGCAAGGTTGGACCCAGAAACAGGATTGTGTATCTTCCCAACCCTCCTTGCCAAACCCGTCACTGAACTCATCACGGCATACGAGGAAACATCCGCCAGGACCTTCCATCCCGATAGAGAGAATGACCAGCTCACACGCGCCATTGGTAAAAAAGAACACCCTGGACATGCACGAGGCACAGGGGGTATGACGTGGAAGGATGGGTTTGCCGACTGGAGCGACTCTTACAGATGGCGCGGCAGAAAAGAAAAAGAGCGTACAGAGCGGATGACACAGATAGAACATGCACTTGCGGCGCTGCAGGCGCAAGTGAATGCACAACAGAGCCATCAAGCTACCGGCCCATCTCAGCGGCACGAAGAGCCTGCATTGGAAGCTACCCGCGGCCCAGACTCTGCGCGGAAAAGCAGTTTGGCTTCCACGGAGAACGTGCAGCCCACGCTTGAAATGACGGGTCCTCGATACCCCGTGGATGAGATCACGGAGAGCGAACACGCTGAGCTGCATGTGAGATTAATGGGCTTATCCATTAAGGTGGCTGTCGGCTATGCCTTACCTCCTGTAGCTGGTGGAACTTACCACTGCCGACTGATTCCAGATGGCTATGCTATTGTCGGGGTGGATGAGGTTGTGAAGGAATATGAGGAAGCACAGCTTGACCATGCTACAGGTGAAGGGGAAACTCAACTCAAATTTGCAGTGAAAACAACCATTCTTTGGAAGAAGGAACACATTGTGCTTCCAAATTGGAGGTCACTGGCACCCCCGCCGTCTCTGCAGCGTCAGCAGTCTGAGCCGCTTCAGCTATCTCCTGGGCGGCAGCCATCTCCGGCGCGGCAGCCATCTCCTGCGCGGCAGCCATCTCCGGCCCGTCAGCCATCTCCTGCGCGGCAGCCATCTCCGGCCCGTCAGCCATCTCCGGTGCTTCAGCCATCTCCTCAGCGTAAGCGGAAGAGCACTGCCACGAGGAGCATCAGTAGCACTGCCACAAAGAAATCCGCAGGAAACCGTACGCCAAAGAGTTCAAAAAACTACGTCCCGCAGCCTTCCGCCAAGCCATTGCCGGTTTTACCGTGGAATCGCAGCGACGAGGAGACCAATAGGATCTCGGAAGAACAGGTCAAGAAATTCTTTGCACCTAGACGGGCCGAGCCAAAGGAGAAAATAGATCCGGCGGTGGTGGAGAAGTTTTACAATAATCATTCGAAACCTGAAACCCCACTTGTGCCGGACTACGAGCGCCAGATTTTAAAGGCGGATGCAAGGCGCCGTAGGGAGACTGAAAGTAGCAGTCGTGAGGCACCCCAGAAACAGTTCCCATGCTCGGAGAGCAGGAAAACCAATCATGTGCCCCGCTCCAAATGTTCGACACACGGGACGCTCCTCCCGTAAATGATTACAAGGCATAGCTACAAAGAAAGGCCAATGAGATGGGGATGACTTACATTGCATACTTGAACGTCATGGGAGACAACTTGCCCAAATGCGATGCCAACCCCATACAGCCATGGAAGTATGGGAAGAATCTCGTCAAGAAAGAGGAGCTCAAGACTCTACCAACAAAGATGCGAAAATTGCACAAGTGGTACCTTCATTTCTGCAAGACGAGAAAGGTAGAATGGATCACGGCGCATATAAGAGATGATATTTTTTTCTGCGGAGATGACGCGATCGACTTCAACATTCAAGACTTGCATTTTCTATTCAATCAGAAGGAACTCGACAAAGCTGCCATCAGCCTTTATTGTGTGTAAGTACTATTTCTATAATTTATATCTCATCTCATTCACTTTATTAATTGCATGTATATATATATGCTCACCATATATGTATATACTATTATGCAGGAAAAAGGTTATGGAATGCATGAAAGGAGGCCCTTTTGACATTGGGTTCGTTGACCCAAATAGAGTTCATGAAGAAGTGGTAGAAACCAAACCCGGGCAAACAGAAGATTACTTGCAAACATCTTTACTGAGACAACAAACCAAAAGGGAAATACTCTTGCCTTACAACTTCTCGTGAGTACTGTTACCCTCTCTCTTTCTCTTATACACATTCTATTTCAGCTTACTCGATGTTAAGTGTAATTGATGATGAGTTATGCGTGCGTAGGTTCCACTTTATTCTGCTAGTCATTCAACCCGACTCAGGAAAAGTCCTTGTCATGGACTCGTTACGAAAAGAAAAAGAGATATGGGCAAACTTTAGAGAGATGCTCCAGAGGTAATTTCAATCATATTATCGCACTAGATCGGCAACTTTCGTGACAATAAGTAATTAATTACTCCTTTATCCATTTTCTTTATCGGACAGGGTTTGTAAAAGGTTCACGGGCAGGGCCGTGGGTGAATGGTCAGAAGAACTAAAATTTGTAGACCAAAATGTAAGTAATACTAGCTAGCTTCCAATTCCATTATATCATGCTTTATTGATTATTATTTTGATTGAACTCTCTATTCTCGTAAAGTGCGCGCATCAGGGACACGGCAATAACTTATGTGGATACTATGTTTGCGAATTCATTCGCAACACGATATGTGCGACGGGCCAAGCCGCACTAGAACAACTTAGAGTAAGTAAACAAAGTCCACAACATTATTTTATTACCATCAATTGTGTTGAGTTTTATTCTTATATATATATATTGACGGCCCATTCTTCATATATATTCAGATCGAACGGATGCGGGACCAACTCCTACCATTTGAACGCATACGAGCCATTCAAGAGGAATTGGCGGGGTTCATACTTGATGAGGTCGTCACGCCTGGCGGAGAACTCTTTAGATATCCACCAAAATGAACGATGACGATGTATGTGCCGATGACGATGTATGTGCCGATGACGATGTTTGTGTATAATAATAGTTGCTTAATTATTCATGTACTCGTATGTACCGATGACGATGTTTGTGTATACCGCTCCCGATCGATTCCCCCTCGCTCCCCCCCTCCCGCAGAAATACGCCCAGAACGGGGCAGAGGCAGAAGTCTGCCGCGGCAGAGATTTAGGCCGTTTTCCTGCCGCGGCAGACTAACCTTTAACACCGGTTCCAGATACGAACCGGTGTTAAAGGGGGGTCCTGAGGCCTGCGGCAGCCCCACGTGCGCCACCCTTTAACACCGGTTCGTATAAGAACCGGTGTTAAAGGCCCCCCCCTCTAACACCGAACCCTCAACAGCGGTTGGGGAACCGCTGTTAGAGGGCCCTCCCAACCGGAGTTAAAGGGGGGCTCTGCACTAGTGGTGGGAGGCGATCCTAGTATATTATAAACGGGCAGCAGACGTGTATGGATCGATGTGCGTCTACGAATGTCTGTGTCATCTATATTATTACTAATCATTGCAGGCAGATGGAAAGAACATAAACGATCGAGAAACTCTTTTCTATTTCTACTCTTTTCTCGGGTAACCACTTCCTTCTTCTCTAGTCCACTGTAGGCACCACCTGTGCTTCGGTATCCCCCTGAGGGCAATCGAAGAGAAAAACCGGATTTGGGTGGGGTTCAGGGTGGCTGCTCGTTCGGCACGAACCGGTGGAAGTCGTATTAGCCGGGGTGTGGGTATACGGTCACGTGTATGCACGAGTGTATCCATGTACGGTACGGTTGAGACGTCATCCTCCCCCTTCGTATATAAGCAACAACCGAATCGTCCGCCCCCCTTCGACGTTTCATTCCCCACCTGGATTTGGCAAAAAATCTCACCAACCAACTCCCACTTCCCACACCCAGCACTAGCCACCGGGGTCGCCTCGCCGCATCGGCTTCTCTCCAACTAGGACGACGATGGAAGGCCGCGGCCGTGCCGTGTCCGCCGCGGATCTGCAGCAGAGGGAGGAGAAGGGCGAGGCCGTGGTGCACGAGGTGGAGGTGGCCGTGGCGGTTGCGGAGGAGAAGGAGGCGGGGGTGGAGGTGATGGCGCCCTCTGCTGATCTGGAGCGGAAGCGGGCGAGGGAGGAGGATGTGGGGGGCTCTTCTTCTTGCAAGAGGAAGAAGGAGGCGGGAGACGAGCTGGAGGTGGTGCCAGAGGAGGGCGGTGCCGAGTCCGCTCTCGGTGCTGATCTGGAGCAGGTGGTGTCGGAGGAGGCCCGGGCGGTCGTGGATCTGGTGGTGGGCGACGATATCCTGGCGGGCGTCGATCTCGTTGTGGCGGATGTGGGGGCGTAGGTGGCAGTGCAGGACGTGGAGGTCACTTCCGTGGTGGTGGCTGCCGTGGCGGTGCCTGGCGTCGCGGAGCCTGCCATCGCGGAGCCTGCAGTGCATGTTGGCGAGCCTCAGGTGAGTTAAATTTGACGGTCTCTTTTAGATTGTAGGGTTCTTATTTAGGGTTTTGATTTGTACTTTGGGTTTGTGGTTAGGGTTTTGATTTGTAGTTAGGGTTTGTACTTAGGCAGGGGCGAATCTACCAGCTATGCTTCATTAGTCTAGATTGATTGAAACCAGAGTTTTTCCCCTTCATCTTGTATTTATCTATAAGCCACGTGATCCGAAATCGGTGATATTTTAGATGATGGAATTTCCTATTGTAAGGAAAATGGTTGGATTGGATCAAAGCCAGATATTTTTAAATGATGTAATGTGATCTATTTATCATTTTGGAGTTCACAGTAATTCTTAAAAATAGCGTTTGAAGCCCACTTTCGGCTATGTCTGCATCGTCAGAGGAGCAAATCCCACTGTTGAACCCTCAGTAATCATAATTTTCCAAATTACCCGAACAAAAACTTTTTGATTATCCTATTTCCATATGTTGCTAGCTATCTACAGAAGTTATAGCATAAAGATATAAGCATTAATAATGAAGATGGAAATACATAATAACATTCATTATTGTCACTAGGATATTGATGGTGCATAAGTGTTATGACATGATCTTCTAGATTTATTCCATCCTATTTTCATATGTTGCTAGCTATCTAGAGTAGATACTTGTGATCTGTCTATGTAAACTTAGATGAACTGCTGATACAAACTTGATCTAGCTAATCAACCTGTTGTTGAATTGTAGCTTATTTTTTTGGATGTTGAATAGCCTACTTCTTAAGGTTATTGTACATCTCCTAGATGTTTGGCATGTTTCCAAGTTTCTCTAGCTCACCATCTTGCTCTAAATAAATTCTTGGGTGTTTCTAGTTTCCTTGTTGGTGTGTAGATGGGAAACCTTGCTTTCGAAGTCTCTTGTATGATGGCCAGTGTTGCTTATATGTTGTTCATGATGTTTTCTCTAGGTTGATGCCTAGATAAGTTGCATGGTGATTGTGTGTTTCTACCACGTGGTCCCATGTGATGCAAGTTACCACATGTCCTAGTTTACTCTCCCCTAGTGGTTTGTTTCATATGATGCATGTTTATCCATGTTCAGCTAAATTTTGTGGGCTTGTCAAGATTATCCTTTGATAGGAAATGCATATTGTTGACCAATTATGTCCATATAGATTAGTGTTATCCATTTGTTTTTCATATATATAGTTTATTCCGAAGTGTAAAACAATTAACTTTGCATCTGTTTGTTTTAATATGAAGGAGGTACAGTACATTGATCCATATGAGTTCCAGGAGGATGGAAGCCCACTTTCGGTGATACATTCAACTTTTTACATATTACATTGCACATTCATTTTGTAATATATTTTTTTGCATTTTGTAAGATTGAATGTTTGTTGTGTGCATTGTAGTTTGACTCGCAGGACAGTGCTGAGTCTGTGGACAAGAGAAATGAAAATTCCTTCATTCAGAAGGAAGTGATCCAGCTGCAAGCAAACAACCGCGGCCCATATGTGGTGAACAACATGTACAGGTGTCCATACCATCCAAGGAAGCCTAGGGATTATAGATCGTGGCCTCTTCTGACACATTGCTTTCAAAAATGTTTTCAGGAGCCAAGCATAAGTATCCTCGCTCTCGTTTGATATGATGGCACACCCGAATACGGTAGTCTTCCGGTGATTGTTCAGGCCTACAAACGAAACAAAAGGCATACCGTATCGATTCATCTTGTAGGTGTTGTCAAAAACCAAAACGTCACCATAATCTTGGTAGTCCTGACGTGACTGAGAATCGCACTAGAAGAGACATTTCAAACGTCCCTTATCTTCAAGCTGATGATCATAAAAAAAGTCAGGGTCCTTTTCCTTCCTGCTTTGCATAATGTCGATGGCCGTGGCCGCATCGCCGCTTGAAAGTAGCTTCCTTTTCTCTCTAGCACACATGTTATACAAATCCTTCCTCGTGAATCCAACTTGATTGTATCTACCGTACTTTCTGATGAAAGAACTCGTGATCATATGCTTTCTAATCCCACTAGCTGCCATTGCTAATATCTCTGCCCTTTGGAAATCTTTGATCTTCCTATGAGACCAAAGAAAAGGCACCTCATTAGGTCTAGCTAAAATATGATTGTGCTTGTCATCAAACTTCTCAACACACCAAACACCTTTAGATTTATCTAACTTCACGACCAGTTGCGCTGTGCATCCACAACGAGACTTTGCTCTTGGCTTGTATTTTCTGCCTTCCAAAGGCAAGTATTTGCTACTACGTTTCCCTTCCCTGGAGCATACGAACTGCCTCTTACGTATATCATGTGATGCCTTTTTGTTTTCCTTATACCTGCCCTTTCTTATGCTGAATCCATGATCTTTAGCATAGCTGTTGTAAAAATAATATGCCACAGGTTCAGAAACAAAAGTCATATCCATTATTTTCCAATACTTCTCCCGCTCTTCACCTGGATGCCCAATATCCCTGTCACATTCCCCCTTATATTCTTTCTCTTTAAAAACATTCCCAACCACCTACAAATCCATAACATATAACACATAAGTTCTTAGTACAATGGTACAGCTTGGGTATATATATCACATAAAATATGAAACACATACCTCAACATTATCACATGTCTCCAAGTCTGAATCACCATAGTAGTCAAATTTTTTTATCACTCCCAACTATTAACTGAACAATTTAATACGAAAATAATAGTAAGTTATATTTTTCATGCAACTAATTTCATCCACATATATACCTACAATAATGCACATACCTTATTCACGTACTCACTGTCCAATACCTCAGAATCGTTCTCCTCATTAGCAACTTATAACTCAATCTACACAACACAAATGAAAATGAACATAAATTTATTTTGTTGACTTCATTGCAATTACTAGTACACCACATAAAATCAAGGTCACTCACATTTTCGTCTGATGCATCATCAGGATGGACGTGCCCATCTACATGAGAATATGATCCATGGTGGTCAGAGGACTCGGAATCTGATCCATGGTGGTGAGAGGACTCGGCCTTATTGTCCAAGTACTCGTCATCTACTTCCATCATACTTGAACCACTGCTATCCACCATTATCTGCAACCACTAGAAACCATGAGAGTCGGAATTATGTTACGACAACACAGAGGAGTAGGAGGAGGAGCCGTCACCGAACCCTAGCAGCCGACGAGATCTCACCTCTTACGCGTACTAGGTCCAGATCGTCTCCGATCTGGAAGTGCTGCGATCTAGACTCGTACGATCTGGAGGTGCTCTGATCTCGAATTTGTCTAGAGGAGAGGAGCGGCGATGAGGTCTGTCCCGCGTCTTAGGGTGCCGCCGTGTCTAGAGGAGAGAGGAGCGGCAATGAGGTGAGATCTCGTCGGCTGCTAGGGTTACGCCGCCGGTTGATCGCTGTGAATCTCCCAAGGGTGCTACTCTGCATAGATGTTCTCAGTAACCGCACGACTAGAACGTGGGACCTAAACTTTTTTCCCCTAAACACGCCCTATACAAAACGGATACGCACACCGATACAAAAAATATACAGCGCTAAACCGGCTCTTAAACTAACCCGGAACATACCGTCGAACCACCAGACCCGGTTTTTCTCTTCGATTGCCCTAGGGGGGATACCGAAGCAAGCCTCTGTAGGCACATGGACCAAAAATTTCTCCTCTCTCTCGTGTTAGCTTGGTCATTTTACAAGGACACGTAATAACCCCCAAGTGCATGAATAGTTTTAGCACCTCTCACTATGGAAGTATAGGGTATTGAACCGCGAGAGCAAAAAGTTGAAGCTATTTAATTTTCTCCAAGTTGGGTGTCACAATTCTAGTTGTTTGTGCACTAATCAAATAAAAAAACAATGGAAATTGCTTGAAAGTAAAATGCCACAAGTACAAAATATAAGGAAGCTCTCAGATGGCGCAATCCTATATAATGTGAGAGCACAAGCCGAATATTTTACTCTTATGAAAACAGTGGACCTATGTTTGTTAATTTGGCACAGAGGGAATACTAAGTAGTATTTTGTTAGTGAAAAGATAGACAAGGAGGGACAAAGTAGAAGAGGAAACGCCATAAGTCTACATTTGACCCGATGTGTGTTTTAGTGCCAATGTCATTCATGCACAAAAACATTCCTTTTTACCAAAATTGTAGTACTCCTACATTTAATTAAATTACCGTTTTGGAATTTAGTTACTTTTTTCAAGATGTATATGTGGGCTCTAACACTTTCATGTTATGAAGTTAAAGTTTGGCTAAAACACACTTCTTGGTTTGGAATGTTAAGCTTAAATCACCAAGAAATATCACAATCTAGCATTGCCCACGGCTGGTTGTGACTACGGCAACAGTCAACAGATTATAAATTGTTATGTTGCACTAATCACGTAATGAAGTGTCACAATTAATATTACATCCTAAATCCCAATGGAATTCAGATCTAAGAAAAAATTCCACACAATTACATACAAAATAGACCATAGTTCTACCGTTTCCAACCCTGTAATATCCCCCCCCCCCCCCCCCCCCCCACACACACACACACACACCCCACCACCACCACCCAAAAGTCTATTCGATATATTCCAAACGTATGGAATCCTCCTAACTTCCAATGAAATTCCTTTAAACCAAAAAAGGCTCTCATTATCATATCCTGAAACCCAATGTTTTTCATCAACAAATTTGCGATATATATTGTCTGGAATTCTGTTAATCGCTGCTTCCTTTTCGTTTTTAAGTTGACCCTGATAAATGAATTTATCTGAACACTTTCCTCTACTGACTATAGTTGTATTTTTCCACACATTCCATCTACTGATCAGTTGGGAGACAGAAAGATGCATGCATATGCATGTATGGAATACCATGGGCGCCCGTGGTAATCTGAACCATATCTTCTATATCTAAATAGGAGTCCCCACTATCTTATTTTTCTGGCTTCTGGTGCAGCCACGTCACCTCTTTTTCCACACAGCTTTCCTCCTCGCTTCGTCCCTCCCGCATGGAACAATTCTCCCTTGGTCGACCGTCGATCGATACATCGTTTTTTTTTCATATATTCGAGACTTCTGGCTCTGTGTGGATGTCTGTCTGTCGGTCGTATCATATCCCCGCCAAGCGCCGATTGATTTACTCGGTAGTCACGCTCTCCTCATCTCCTGCATGATTGCCTTCCTAACAAATGCAAGAGTAACGGATGGATCTGGTCTCCTCTTTTAAGCAATGGATCTGCCCACCCATCTATTCTCCTGGTTCGTGACTCTTTGCCCAGTTAGTGCTCGCACCCGCCGGCAACAGCTCCGCCTCGACGTACCTTACCGGCCTCGACATCACCCGTCGTGCTATTTGACGCCAGCGCTTCTGGTACGCCGCTCAACTGCTACATCTTTGGCTCGGCCGTGCGGTCAAATTAGAGGGCCTTCTATCAGTTGCAGGTAGCGGTGCACCAGTGCGGCCAATCCGTTTTTCCGGCCGTGGTCGATGCTGTAGATCGACAACCTCGACAGATCGTCATCTTTGTGGCCAGCTGCTTGCCCTACCATCAAGAGAGCTCCATAGACAACTAAACCGGCATCTTCGGCGGTAGTTGAATCATCCCCATATGGTTGTACCTGCTCACCGTCTCATCAGTCTACACGTTTGGTCCATCCAATTTCTTTTATTCACACGGTTGTTTCTCAAGACCTCAACACTGGCCAATGCTACATGCATTTTTTCTTGGTATGTCACTCTAATTTCTCATTAAAATGTTTTATGCTTCCTATTTACTTATATATCAATCTAAATAATATGCATGTCCTCTATTGGTATCTCCATCATTAGTATTTTTCTTTTGCCCCATTTTGGGTATTTTATATTCAAATACGGAAACTCCTTTTCTCTTCCATTTTGGCTTGGTTAGGATCTCCACAAATTTGGTAAGTGCAGTGGCGGTGAAGAAAACATGATGATCTATTCCCACTGTAATCATATCAGGTATCAACTTTGATGCCATGTTTTATCTTTTGTTACCTGCAATACATAAATTTTTTCAGCTTGAACAACAAACACTCAACGGCAAGATAGGGGTAGTAATTTCACCTCTCTTTTACATGCAGCAATAGTTCTACAACCATGCTTTTGCCACTGCATGGTTTCATAGGTAAACTGTAGTTTTATTTTGCGAGGTGGGCATAGTAATTAACAAGACGTTTATTGGTTCTCATTTATTTTGTGATTTTTTTAATGCTAGGTTCATTCCGTGTTGGAAACTTCTGCAATCATCATGAAAAAAGATGTCATACCGAGCAGTGGCTGTTTGCCACATGTATCAGGTACGAAACCCAATTTCCTCTGTTTTTGCTTGATTATGTATGAAAATAATCTCAAGCTATTAAAATCGGCTCTATATTTTTCCCTCAAATAAATTAATCACTGAATGAGGTTTCATGTCCTTTGTAATGAAGATCGTGCACATCTATCATGTCACATAGAATCAATTTCGGTCACATTGAACCAACGGTTTAAGTTACTTGGTATGATCGTGTCTTTTATACGATGCTAGGATCAGTACAACTTTGGTCTATTCAGATTTACGAAATAATTCTTAACATAACACTCATTTGTTTGTTCTCTCCATTTTACCATTATTGTAAGGGAATGAGTAATCAATTGTAAGAAGAAAATATTCTATATCTAAATAGGAGTCACACCTATTTAATGGTTTAGACTTACGGTTTTTCAATGGCTTAGTTAGACTAGGTTTTGCTTTCTTCACTTGCTCTATGTGTGAATATTATACACTGAAAGTTTAAAAGATGTTTTTTTTCCTCTTGCAACTATGATGGGAAAATACCCAATTGACAAAGATTTTACTTTTTGCATTTGCAATGCATCCTACCGAAAGTTGGCACAAATGCAGGGATCAAGTTGTATTTAAGTCTACACAACAATTATTGACTAGAGAAGAATGAGCTAGATTAATATAGTGTATGCAAATGACCTGCTATGATTTATATATATCGTTATTTTTTTGTGATGTTATATTTTATTTTATTTTCTTACACATGATTTTTTGGGAGCATATCTGCTACTATCTCTTTAACTGTAATGCCTTCCTGGCTTTAGTCGACGTCTCAATCATTTTATCATTATGTACCACATGTTTTCGCAGCAACGCGCGGGGTATCATCTAGTATATTGTAGTAGTACATCCCACTTGCTTCGGCTGAGCAAGTTACCAGTTACAGGAAGTCTAAATTTCCATAGTATGCGCAGCATCCTACTGCGTAGATTCTGCCAGGTCAGATTTGTTTCGTCTGACTAACTAACCTATCTCCGTGTCCAAACAAGGCAAAGTTAATCCGGTCTTTCCAGCAGTACACACACGTATGCACGTGCTTTCCCTGCTGTTAGCTAGCTAGGTACTCTGTATTGACACAATGAAGGCAACACGTGCTGAGGTCGCATTAAAGAAACAAGTGATTGCCTCATCTTTTGACGACTTCCTTGTTTCCTCTTTCCGGTCTTGATTTTTTAGTGACATCATTCACATGTTGGGGTTAACTAATCATGCCTTGCTTAATTAAGCATCTTTATTAGTACTAGCAGAGTGCCCGTGCGTTGCTACGGTATCTTAAAAATAAAGAAAAAAACATTGATTTATAGACAATTTACTTTTGAAAATGCACACTTAGCATGATAAATTCCCCTTAGGAAATTTATGTCATTCGGAGATAAACTGAAATTAGTGTCTTCTTCATGGACCTATGTTGCCGAAACAACCTTTGGAAGTATTTGTGAATCAAATATGCTTCATGAACTCACCATTAAATGATGACAATGTCCAAACTTAGATTTATCAAAATTCACAAGCAATAATCAAATTTTGTTGTATATTTGGCACTGTTTTTTCTTTTCTTTAATAAAATATTTATACCGTGGATGCCTCCCCTACAGTTTGATAGCCAAAAACTAATTTATATTTTTCTCACCGACCAGTAAGGCCTCTACTTCCCCCCCAAAAGAGGTGAGGCCTCCTTCTCGTTGGGGCCACCTCCCCTGATTAATCTGGATCGGTTATGCCTTCTCTGTCGAGATCTTTTCCCCCAAATCCACTGCCCTACATCGTTTGCCATGGTTGTAGGTCGTCACCTACGCCTGGAGTGGGAGGAGTTTTGGCCAAAGCATCCATGTCGTAGCGGTGCTCGGGAGGAGGCACATGGAGGTTGCTGCAGAGAGCATGGACGATGCGACACTCGGTACAAGGCCCATGGAGTTCGATGCGGAGAATGTGGACGGTCCGTGCAGACAGTGGCGGCCTAAGGGGCCGACCAGCGCGACGCTCAGGACGAGGCCATGCAGATCGCTGCGGAGAGCGTGTCCAGATATGGAGGCACACCAAAATCGCTGCGGATGGCCGGTGCGGGCGGCGCGTGTGGGCAGGAAGCCTCAACCATCGAGATCCAGTGCGGGCGGCGTGTGTGGGCCGGAGGCCTCATCCATCGAGATCCAGTGCTTCCTGACGCCCCAATAAAAAGTAGAGCGCCCCTCCGTGGAGAAATAGGCGGTGGAGGCGATTTCTCAAACGAGCACCAAACCGATCACTTCACCGTGCTAGTGGGGGTAATATAGCATACGATGCAGAGATAAAAGTGAAAATAAAAAAGACGTACCAGACCAATAAGACCATAAGCCTTTTGATAGTAAAGATTGTTATCTTGTTTTTACTTAATCTACTATCTTGATCAAGGATGAGGGACACAGAGCAAATAAAGGCAATGCAAATCCAAGAGATTGCAAAGTTTGATAAGTCTGCAGTAGACATTTAAGGTGAGAAGAGCAATTTGAAGGTCAATACTATAAAAACAGGTGCAAATGAATTACTTTGTGGTAGATGCTCCTCGGCTCTGGAGAAACATGAGAATACATGAATTCAGTGAAATACTATCCTAGGGACCAAAACGTAATAATTTTTCCTTTACTTCTCATTATTACCTGACAATATGAGATATGAAGATGGTAGGATCATCAACCTGACACGGAATTCATACACTGGATGGCCATTGCTTCTCATTACAAGTCCAACTAAGCTTAAATACTATCCGATGGTCAGGTCGTCAGGATATGTATACTTTACAGAGATTTGCAATTTTGAATTATCAACAATAGCAAGTAAGAGAGGGAAGAAATATACCTCATTTGAGCAAAAGCCGCGGTAAAGTACAACAAATTACATATCAATTCACCACCAATTTCTTTCCGGTGTATTTTACCGCGGTCTTATTTCTTTTCAGTGGCGTTGTATTATCAGTAAAACTATCGTGTCCAATACGTTTATGTCTTGGTATTTCTTAACCTGAAAAAAGCATCAGATGTTATATTAAGTGTCCCTGGGTAATGTATATATATTCAACAGTGCGTTGTATCTGTCCTTGCTGTATACCTGTCTATTTCTTCATGCAGTCCTTGCTGTCCTACCTATCAAAACAATTATCGCTGCAGTCTTCTTTCTTCCTGGTATTGTTTTTTTTCTTTTTTGGCAGGGAAACTCTCTCCAGCAGTGTATGTTTTGGCAGAACAGAGACAATCGAGCGCAATGCACATCGTCGCTAGCCGAGAAGCAGAGCAGGTGTGGCTGCTCGCACGGCGCCACAGACAGAAGCATAGGTCCACAATATGACAATATGTCTAGCGGCCAGCGCGGGCAAGTCTTGAGGCCGTCGTCTCCTGGTGCTGCACTGCACTTGCGTGGACTGAAGTGAAATTGGGGCTATGGCTCCATCTTCCGTCGCTGAGTTCTGCACGTCACTGCGAGTCCCCGTCGCCGCCGTGGATGACCACAACCAGGAGGCCGAGGCTCGTGCCCCACCGACTCCCCTGCACCTCCCACCTCCTGTTCTGCTTCCTGTGTTCGTGCTGCTGCCCGAGTCCGCCGGCGCAAGCTCTGCCTCGTGCCCTCGTCGTCTTGTTGTGACGCACCCACGTCCGCGCACAGTAGCCGTGACCCCGCCATTTCCGCCGTCGCGCCTCTCTATTGGCCGCGCGAGCTGCTCCTCTTCCTCATCCACATCGCCACCTACCTGTGCATCCCCGCTCGAGCCGAGGCCCCGACGCTCGGTCCAGCGACCGAATAGGCGGCAGGCTCCAGTCCCGGCCGGCAGCGACGGTGTCGAGGGGCTCCAGTCCCGCGCGGGGCAGCGTCGGTGCTCCAGTCCCGGCCGTCGGATGGGGAATCAAAGCCTGGCAAGGACACATAGATAGGGCCCTGCGGGAATTGATAGAAGGGGTTGCTCGCAGGTTACTTGGTATCAGCAGGCGACAGAATCGGCTGCAGTCCTGACCAGCAGGGAGGGGCTCCAATTCTGTCTAGCAGCGTCGGTGTTGCAATCCCGGTCGCGCGCTGACACAGAGAGAAGGAGCAGCCGGAACGATCGAACCGTTTTTTTCACTTCAGGATGGCAGCGGTGGGTAATTTTCACAAAATCATAAGGGCAAAACCGTCCAAATAAAAAGACCTACCAGACCATCAAAACCGTAAGCCTTTTAATAATATAGTTAAATGCCCGTGCGTTGCCACGGCTAAGAAACTTAGACTCGCCAAATAAAATATTAAGCATGATGTTTGTTGTATTTCATATGTTTGTTAGTGTCGGGATACTCAACTTACTCCCATACATGCAGTCCCTCTTGCATATGTTTCATGCAAGAAGAGAACATGTATCCTTCTCCTAGAATCCTACCTTTACCACTCACTCGACTGCGGCTTTCTATTGTTTTGTTGCCTCTAAACTATGAGAATCTAATATTTCCTGTAGTACTTGGCTAGTGCATCGCCCCAATGTAGATAGTGAAAGAGGCATAAGTAATCATGGAAATTGAGTTGTGCTCTCCTATGTAGTGAAAAGAGATTATCCGCAAGCAACCGACTGTTTTGAGTAAAAATATGATAGTTTAGGGGTCGAGGCAATAAGATAATTTTTGCATCTATTAAAACTGAATCTATAAATGATAGAATCTATAAATGATATGTAACATATGTGTTTACCTGATAGCATGACATTTTATTTCGAGATCTTGTTTTGTGGTCCAACGGTTAGACAAGATATTATACCATGATGATTTAATTCCAATCCATTCAAACCTGCCTCGAATGCCTATAATTTTTGTAAAAAAACAAGAAAAATACCATGGTCACATATACTCCCCCGTTTCAAAATAGATATCTTAAATTTCTCAAAATTTGGATGAATCTAGACATAAATTAGTATATACATTCATTCAAATTTTGAAAAACCTAAGACATCTATTTTGAGACGGAGGGAATACACGAAAACAATTGACGGGCTACATGTTTTTGAGAAATGCAGATCACACTTTACATCACCTACGTACAGTCCTACGTCAGCGGTCAAAAATAGTCTCATCCTTGAGCATACCAGCATTCACGGTTCTAACCCTCAGCCTATCAGCCATTCTTTTGGGAGGAGCCCTCTACCATTCTAACATCCAAGGTAGCACACCTCCAATGGTACTTGAAGTTTTTTTTTGTTTTTTTGAGAAAATGAGCACACAACTCCCAGTTTTGACTATATGATACTTGAGGTGCAAGCGAACAAACTTTCAATGGTGTAGGGATTTACCCTGCTGAAAAGTTTTCATGGAAAATGAATTCACCAACCATTGCGAGTTTTGGAAAATTAATTCATAATCAAAACAACATAGGAATTTACCGGCGCTCGAAAAAATTTAATTCATGTGAAATATTTGACCTACGCTGGTCTGTTGATGTCAATTAAGAAAACTGAACTGAGCACGACTTGGCGCACTGATCGATCAGCATCCAGAGGCGGCATAGCTCCTGCGATAGTAGCTGCACACTTCAACACCGTAGCCGAGCAGAAGATCAGCTCTGAATTTCACCTGGACTTCACCGGCCGCACAATGATGCATAGCAGCAGATCACAAACAAAGAAAACATATTAAAAATCGAGACTGCACAAAGTAAGCAGGACTGCATGCTACGACTGCTCGTTGCCTCGCTTAAGAAAGTTCAAAACAGTCAGCAGCGGTTCTTGAAGTTCAGACAAGTGAACATGGCGTATTGCAGGCTCCGCGTATGATCTGGTCGGCGATGCAGTAAGTGCAAAAGTCGGAGGAGGAGGTGGAGATGAAGCAGTGATGGCAGCGACCTGATCTTGAACGGTATCGAAGGAAGGCTCACGATCCTGTTGACTGCAGAGTCGAGCCGAGATTGGCACACACGGCTGCCCCCTGCCGCTGGCAGGCTCCCCTACGCGCGCCCTCAGGCCGTCGTCAGGCTCCCCACCGCAGTCTGGTTCCCCTGCGTCCCCACCCTCCGGCGTGTCGTCGGGCTCCCCTCCGCGGTCCGGTTCCTCTGCACCCTCGCCCTACGGCGCATCGTCGGGCTCCCCGCCGCGGTCCGGTTCACCTGTGGCCCCGCCCTCCAGCGCGGACCAGCTCATCGCCGGAATCTCAACCCATCCCATCCTCTGCCTCGAGCAAGCCAGCCTTCCAATCCACCAAGTCGAGATCGACGGGGAGCTCTACCCTCTTCTTCTTCCGTTCGTCCGCCGGATCGAGGCGTCGCGTTGAGGAATCTCCTGCCCCGCTGACTGTGCTGCCCGAATCAAGGATCGTGAGCCCCTCCTGCCCCGCTGATTGAGCCGCCTGGATTGAGGAGCACGAGCACCTCATGCCCTGACTCCAGCGCCCCTCCTGCCTAACCGTGCAGTTTTACTAAGAGGTGGCAGTCCTGTAATACCCTCAAAAGGTTAGGGGCAAAATCGTCTCCAAAAAATTGGAACGAAAATTTGGATGGACTAACCTACCTCTGTGTAAATTAGTAGATAGATAGATTATTACTACTCCCTCCGTCCTAAATAAATGTCTCAAATTTGTCAAAATTTGAATGAATCTAGACACTATTTAGTATATAGATTCATCTAAAATTTAAAAAACCTAAGACATCTATTCTTGAACGGAGGGAGTACATGTCTTAATTAGTAGTACTAGCTACTACAGTAAACTGTGTCAAAAGAAACATCCCTGCACATGTGGGAGCAGACGCGTATGGATCGACGCGCCGAGAAGATCTAGCAGCCGGCATATATATTAGTACTGATCATCGTACGCAGATGAGAAGAACACGGACAGACGACCCAGAAGCTCTTCTCTGACTCTCCTCTTAGCTCAAGCTCTTCTCTGACTCTGCTCTTAGCTCGCTTAATCACTTCCAAGCTCCCACTAGCTAGCTAGCTAACTAATGGCACGATCATCGTCTGTAGTCAAGGCCTCGCTCTCGAAACAGCGCCGGCAGCTTCGTCCTCGCCGTTCTCCAAAGCAGTTCCAGCGCGCCACCGTCCTGAGCCTCCCTGGCGCCGAGGACATCTTTGTTGCTGCTGCCGAGCACCTACAGCAGGACGCCGCCGCCGCCGCCGCTCCAGCCCCGGGGTATATCACTGCCTCCGACGAGACCCTCGTGGTTCATGCAGGGGAGAAGCTCCGGAAGAACGTCATGGAGGGCACGGACTCGACCGCGACGCCGATCGTGAGCGGCACGACGCACTGGTTCAAGAACTCGGCCGACCTCATCGCTTTCAAGGAAGGCAGGCGACACAGCTTCGAATACGGCCGGTACGGCAACCCCACCGTCAGTGTCCTCGAGGAGAAGATCAGCGCGCTGGAGAGAGCAGAGGCGACACTGGTAACGTCCTCGGGCATGAACGCCATCGTCGCCACGCTGCTCGCCCTCGTGCCGCCTGGCGGCCACGTCGTGACGACGACCGACTGCTACAGCGAGGCCCGCGCCTTCATCCGCGAAAGGCTCTCTAAGATGGGACAATGCAATTCCCTCCCTAGGAGGGGACCCGGCACCATCTCTACTCTCCAATTGTTGGAGATTTGTGCTATACGTTTTACAAAATAACCCTCTCATCTCATCTCTCAGCCCTGCTGCAGTTTTTCTATTTAACCCCTAACGTTTTCGGATATTATTAAAAAATCGCTTGTTTGTCTCCTTACAATCGATAGTCTTCTACACGTTCCTATTTCTTTTTCACCTTATTTTTTCTCGTACAATTTCAGGAATATTCAACAATTTTTTATGTACATTTTTAATTTTGAAAATAAAACATGCATAATTTATTTTTTCAACAATCTCTTTTGATAATTTTTATTTTTTTACTTTTTATTTAATAATATTTAGACACTCTTACATTGTTTCATCCTAGATTCAGAAGTTTTATACAAGATTCACACGTTTTACAAACTTGTTTCTGCCAAAAGATATTCATATAATTTTTTCACAAAATACATGCATAATGTTTGTTTCTTTTACACCTCATTATTTCACAGAATACATATTTCGTTGCTATATAAAACCCTACACATGTTATACCGAGAACATGTTTCTTTAAACAATCTGCATAATGTCTGTTTCTTTTTCACCTCATTTTTTTAAAAAATTTCAGGAATATTCAACTTTTTATGTACATATTTTATTCCAAAAATGAAACATGTATAATTTGTTTTTTACAATCTCATTTAATAATTTTTATTCTTATACTTTTTATTTAACAATATTTAGACACTCTTACTTTGTTTCTTCCTAGATTCAGAAGTTTTATACAAGATTCACATGTTTTACAAACTTGTGTCTGCCAAGTACAGAACTTGTACACTAATTTTTTAAAAGATTTATAAATATTAATATATATTTATTATTCACTAAACATTCCATATTCATAAATTTAATCAACAATTTTTTCTACACACACGTTTCTTTTTCTTTTTCACCTCATTTTTCTCTTAAAATTTTAGGAATATTCAACAATGTTTTTATGTACATTTTTTATTCTAAAAATGAAACATGCACAATTTGTTTTTTGAACAATCTTATTTGATAAATTTTATTTTTGTACTTTTTATTCAACAATATTTAGACACTCTTACTTTGTTTCATCATAGATTCAGAAGTTTCATACAAGATTCCCATGTTTTACAAACTTGTTTCTGCCAAGTACAGAACTTGTACACTAAATATTTTAAAGATTTATAAATATTAATATATATTTATTATTCACTAAATATTCTAGATTCATAAATTTAATCAAAAAATTGTACACACACGTTTCTTTTTCTATTTCACCTTATTTTTTCTCTTAAAATTTCAGAAATATTCAAAAATGTTTTTTATGGACATTTTTTATTCTAAAAATGAAACATGCATATTTTTTTATGGATATTTATACAGTGCAGATCATACATACAAAATCCAAAAAACATTAAAGATTCATACAAGTTTTAGTAGATTATTACACACATGATTTAGTCTAGCTACAAGCAAGATCAAACATCAGTTTCATACATGTCACCTATCAAGATAAAACAAGTAGTCTCACGACCTTAATCTGATATTAAAAATCATTCAAAAAACCATACAAGTTTCATCCATGAACAGAATCTGGAAAGAGGAAATACATGTTTCATCCATGAACTAGATATGGTTATTTTTCATACACGTTTCCAACATCACTTTTTTAAAGATTCATCCAAACAAGAAACTCAAATCAAGATCCAAGCACGAATGAAAAGAAAGGATCCAAACATGAACAAAATCCATACAAGATCCGTGTCAAAAACTTGATAATACATTATACCATGAATTTAATCAAGATTCAATAAAGGAAAAGTAGGGGCCCCATATCCACGAATTTAAACAAAATCTGTACAATATTCAATAAAGATTCAATCAAGATTCAATCAAGATTCAACCACGAATTTAATCCAAACAAAATATTCAACCACGAACTGGATCCAAGCATGAAGAAAAACCAAAAGGAAAAGTAGAGGCCCCAAAAAACCACAAACTGGATCCAACCACAAACTGGCCGCGTGGGCTGGGGGTTGGTGTGGGCCGGTGGGGTGGTCATTCTCTTCCTGGACTGCGGGTGAAATACCAAAAAACAGGAGGGCTTAAATATAAACGTACGACAGACGATTGACTGCATTGACTTCGCACGAATCTCCAACAAATCTGTGGCACAGATGGTGCCGGGGGCCCAACTTACATGTGGAAAATCCGCTCTCAGACTCTAAGATGGGTGTCAGGGTAAGGGCATCACTGCTACTCTAAGATGGGCTCTCTAGTAGCAGTCTACTAGCAAGAAGAGCAGCAATTCTAATACTCTACCTGCTTTCCTTTGCAGTCCACGTTCGTCGATCTGAACAGTATGGATACGCTGAAGGCCGTTCTTGATCAGGACGATGTACGTTGTCCAAGTTACATCATACATGATCATGCACAATTGATCGAGTGACCCATCATGATATGGTTTCTGACGAGCTGGACTCTTGTTATGCAGGTGACACTTTTCTATACCGATTCTCCCACGAACCCCCACCTCAAGTGCATCGACATTAAACTCGTCGCTGAGCTATGCCACCAGAAGGGCACCCTTGTGTGTATCGACAGCACACTTGCCTCACCGATCAACCAGAAGCCGCTCACCCTTGGCGCCGACATCGTCGTGCACTCCGCCACAAAGTACATCGCCGGGCATCACGACGTGAGTAGCTGCCTAGATCATAAATGTTCACTTATAGATATATAATTTGTACTAGTACAATCTTGGTACTTTACTTAGATAATATCACTAGTGTCTAAATTAACTAATGCATCTGCTCTTGCAATTTAATTTCAGGTCATCGCAGGTTGCATCAGTGGCTCCAAGGCACTCATCAAGACAATACGCGCATGGCACCATGACCTCGGCGGCGCCATCAGTCCGGTATGCAGTGTTACCCCGTTATAATTTAGATTGATGTTTTTTTCCACAATATTCGGCTTAAACAGTTGGATTTTATTCTTCAAAGCTAACATTTCTATATATCTATACTTACTGCAGGATGCGGCCTACATGATCATACGCGGCCTCAAGACAATGGCGCTGCGCATGGAGACGCAGAACCGCATGTTGGAACAAATCTTGTTAGCAAGTATTAAGTTTAGAATTGCATGATGTGTAGTTTTTAGTGGTCGGCTAAGTTCTAGCAAGTTGTATGCATAAACATGGTAGAGAGGCAGATCGGCAAGAGTGGACAGCACTAAGCGATATAGAGTGTAGTCAGCAGCCAGATTGCAAGCCATTAGTGGAGTAGTGCATGCACGAGTTGTTAGAATTAGTCAAGTTGATTAGTGGCAAGCTAAATGCATGGATCAAGTTGGCCTGGTCATGCGGCCGTTGAAGAGGAGCCCGCACAGGAGCTAAACGTGGGTGCATGCGGGTCATGGAGCTGGTCATGTGTGAGTGGCGTGAGTAGCGGCACTACTGGCTGCATGTATCCAATCCTTGTACGGGTATTTAAGCTGGAAAATGGAAAGAAAAGAGAAGCCTGCGGGCAGAGCAACAATGTAGCCCGTGTGTGATACCAAGGAGAAAAACACCTCTCGGCAAAACCATTGTTTTCCCTCCTGGTTGAGTGTGTGTGCGTGTGTATTTTTAGTTTTCTGATCTCTTGTGTGTGTTCATGAGAGAAGGAAGATTAAGAGAGAGAAGAAGATCAGGGGCTGCGAGGAGCAGCTCCGTCACCGCACAACGTTGCGCATGGCGCGTCTGCTCGAGAACCATCCAAAGACCGAGCATGTGCACTACCCTGGGCTCAAGAGCAGCCCATGTCACCACATCGCCAAGAGCCAGATGACTGGTTTCGGCGGTGTCGTCAGCTTCGAGGTGGCGTCGGACCTGCAGGGCGTCATGAGGTTCATAGACGCGCTCGAGATACCCTTCATCGCGACATCGCTCGGCGGGTGCGAGAGCCTCGTTCAGCAGCCGGCGGTCATGTCCTTCTGGTGCGTTACATTTTAGGATTATTTCTGCCTGCACATCTTACATGATGCTGGCATCCTGTTTGGAACAAGGCAGAAGACTTGCCATTCATGATGGAAATTTTGACTTACATGCATAATTTTCTGTTTTCTCAGGGGTCAGAGTGACGAGGAGAAGGCCAAAAATGGGATCAAGGATAACTTGGTGAGGTTCAGTTTCGGGATTGAGAAGTTTGAGGATCTCAGGGATGACATTCTCCAAGCCCTAGAGAAGATTTAGGAGTATTTCCTGATCAACAATTGATTATGTAGCGATTATGATAAAACTAGAAAGGCAGAATCCTTTTTGTTACATGTATAGCCTAATAGGTAGTAGGTTATTGGTGCTAAAGTTTCAAGGGAGATTCTTTATTTCTTTAAGGAAAACTCAAGTTTGCCTATAGACAGAAACATATGCTTCGGGGCGTACATATTAAAAGAAATTCAAATATGCAAGAAAATTCACATTATATTTGCTTATGTTTTGCACCTTAATGTACTTTGAAACCAAAGATTGGAACTTTTTTTTTACTTTACTACTTATCAACGGTAGAGGATTTACTACCTTTGCCCATAAAGCCTCTCCCAATGCTTGGCTCTTAGCATGGTATCATAAGTGAAATGCTGAGATTTTCTCTCAAAGCAAATGATTCTTAAAAAAAAGGTTCGAGTGGATGTTAGATTTCCTATAAAATGCAGGGAATGATTCATTAGTAAACAAATCATATGAGATTCATACTATAAAATTTAAACAACCACAATGGATTTTTTTAGAGTATTTAGATCCTCTACAAGAATCCTTTGAACAAAGAATCGCTAATATTGTATCTTAGCTAACATACGAACGCTTGCACATCTTCGAGGTAATTACTACCTCAATCACGTGAAAGGATGACCCCAAAATCAACTAAATGCAATCTCTATTAGATACAATGATTTAGAGATAATTCATTCGGTAGTTGCTTATTAAGTTCTTCTATCTTCTAGGATAGCATGCTAATAGACAATGCACAGGAAGATGTCTAAATAAAGTTGTGAATATAGTTATATCTGATGGGTCATATTAATTATGTACTCCATTTACTCATAAGTATATAATGTTTTATACATAAGCACAACATCAAATATTTCTTCATCATTACAACTTGTGAAAATATGCCTATATATATTTTTCGTGTAAATGTACATAATGCTACATCTTATCTTATCGACCTAAATAAATCTTTTGGGGACATGAATCTATTTCTACATGCCCTTTCGCTTAGTCCTACATGGCATACACAAAGTCAATTAAGAAATTCCCAATAAACCAGTCATGGTCAACATGTGATGAAATAGCTATGTCTAAGGGAATCTTATGGACCTTAGACCTATGTCTAAACGGTGCAAGGGTTGAGTATAGCTAAGCTTTCTCTAGACTTGAGTTTAGCACTAGACATATGTCTAAGAGAATCAAATGTCAGATGGGCTTGCTTGTTAGTGTATGATAAATATTACTGTTTATTTTTATTTTTATTGGTGGGGCCCTTAGGTGTGCTAAACATTGGAGCAAATTTCATCTCTTAGATATAGTGTCTAACAAAATTTTTAGATTGAGTCTAGCTATTATCACACCCCTAAAGGAGGGAAGAAATAAAGAAGAGTAGCCTAAAGAAAATGCAAGTAAAAGGGACTCAAGTAGTGCAATGATTAGTGGGCTAGTCCTCAAGTATTGCAATGATTACTTGACTAGTCCACAGTGTACTATTCACTACACTTTACTCTCTAATCCATTATAGACGCATGGACCAGGTTTTCCTCTCTCTGTCTCTCTATTGGTAGTTTGGTTATTTTACAAGGACACGTGATAGCCGTGGCATCCTAAAAACCACATATTAGAAATTCTTTTTATTTTCTTTTATGCACCATCATGCATTGTTTTGTCTCTAAAACTATTTTATTAAAACTGTATTTTTGTTTTAAGAATCGTCCTTCTCTTTCAACAAATTAATTTTTTTTCTTTTATTTTATTTGACTTAAAAACTATTTGCAAGGATTTCAAAATAAAATAGAAAGAATATTAAAAGGTTTTGTTTTTAGGGGAGGCAGCCTAGCCGGTGTGGCTAGACCAGCCTACCACCCCCACCTAGTCCTAACCCTAAGCATAAACCCTAGACACACCTGACTGGACCCAGGCCCCTAGCTAAACCTAACACTAACACCACACACCCTACTTCGCCGCCACACACACACCAACCAGTAACACACAATTACACAAAACGCATGCACACATCGGTGCACACCTCACGCACGCACGACACCACCCTGAACCCCACACCCGATCGGACCCAAACAACATCACACCCCTGCACACCCAACACCGACATGAACGACATAGTGCACTGGACACACGCACTCATGCGACACAGCGTCCACCACCAACCACATCGACCCATCGTTCCCGATTGATCTCATCCCCACACATAAAACCCACATTGGCCTCCTTCGCCACCTGCCCGATGTGTTGGAGATATGCCCTAGAGGCAATAATAAATATAGTTATTATTATATCTTTGTGTTTATGATAAATGTTTACATTCATGCTATAATAGTATTAACAAGGAAACATTAATACTTGTGTGATTTGTAAACTTAATTTGAAGTCCCTAGTATAGCCTCTATACTTCACTAGCTTGTTGGTTGATTAATGATTGTGGTTTCCCTATCATGAACATTGAGATGTTATCAACAACAAGATCATATCGTTAGGAGAATGATATGGTGGACATACTCCTATAGATAAGCATAGCATAAAGATCAAGTCATTTCAATAGTTCAATTGCTATATGCTTTCTGATACATAGTAACCTAATTCCTTCGACCATGAGATCATGCATATCACCTTTACCGGATGGATGCTTTGATGACATCAAACACCACACCATAACTGGGTGGCTATAAAGGTGGCATTGAGTGTTCGGAAAGTATTGGTTGAGACACATGGATCAAGAGTGGGATTTGTCCATCCATATGACGGATAGATATTCTCTGGGCCCTCTCGGTGAAATGTCATCCAATTAGCTTGCAAGCATGTGACTGGCTCACAAGGGATCACATATCACGGGAACGAGAAAAGAGTACTTATCAGTAACGAGGTTGAACTAGGTATGCAGAGATACCGACGATCATAACCTCGGATAAGTAACATATCGTGAGACAAAGGGAAATTGGTATCATATGTAAGTGGTTCATTCGATCGCAAAGTAATCGTAGAAATATGTGGGAGCCATATGAATTTCCAGATTCCTCTATTGGTTATTGTTCGGAGAAGTGTCTCCATCATGTCCGCATAATTCACGAACCGTAGGGAGACACACTTAAGGATTCGACGTTGTTTTGAGTAGTTATGGTATTATGAGAAAGAGACCAAATGTTGTTCGGAGTCTCGGATGGGATCCGGGATATCATGAGGTGATCGGGAATGGTCCGGAGAATAAGATTCATATAAGGAAAGTCCCGTTTCGGAGTTCGGAAATGATTCCGGTGAATGTTCTAGAAGGTTCCGGAATGTCCGACACTCCGGGAGGGGGGAGGGGTACATGAATGTGTCATTACATATTGGGACGATTGCATCATGTACTAAGTGTTCTTGCTGTTCCAAATAAAGGATTAAATTGAATCCTAAAATAGAAAAGTCAAATGGCCAGTTTGAAAGTCAAACGGCTAAAACAGGAAACTGTGGGAAACAAGCAAGAGGTGGTTGAAACTGACTTGGGGGAGGAGTCTCCTCTCCAAGCAGGCGCGCCACCCAAGTCCGACTTGGGGAGGGACTCCCCTCCCCTTGGCCGCACCTCCCACCTATAAGAGGAGGGGCAGGGCCTCCTCCTCTAGACACACAAGTTCCTATCCTCTAATCTCCGGTTTAGAGCCGTTTTGGTTTAGAGCTTCTAATTGCCCTAGCCTTCGGTTTAGAGCCTTCTAATTGGTGTGTCTAATCCCTAGACCACTAATATCCCTCTCTCATACTCCACCATACTCGCTCCGGCTTAAGGCGAAGCCCTGCGGTATCTCCCCTCTACTTCCGGTACCACGCCGTTGTGCTGCCGGAATCGCGAGGAGAGTGCTACAACCTCCGCTGCCTGCTGGAACAAGGGAGAGGAAGGTCTTCGTCGAGTACCGAACGTGTGACCGACTGCGGGAGCGCTGCCGGAATGCAGCGCCGGAAGGATCGTCTACGCGATCTTGAGATCGGGAAGAGTACGACTACATCACCCACGAGAATCCGCTCTCGTTAAACGCTTTGGAATCTTCGAGGATAAGTTATTCCATCGACTCGTTGCTACAATCTAGTAGATAGATCTTGGCTTGTTTGTTTGTATGCGATAGAAAATTTTTGTTTTCCATGCTACGAAACCCTACAGTGGTATCAGAGCCGTGTCTATATGTAGATCTGTTGCACGAGTAGAACACAATGGTCATTGTGGGCGTTGATGCTTTTATTGTCGATTGCTTCTTGTGTACTTTGCATCTTGCGGTATGTTGGGATGAAGCGGCCCGGGCTAACCTTACATGACATCGTTCATGAGACTTGCTCCACGCTTGACATGCAACTTGTATTGCATAAGTGGCTTTGCGGGTGCCTGTTTCTCCTAGCATAGTTAAGATCCAATTTACAACGGGTGATTAACAATACTAGTATCAATGTTGTGGTTCATGTTCGTAAGTTAGAACGACACTTATTGAAAGCCCCGAACCACGTAAAATATGCAAAGAAAGTAGAGGCGTCTAAATTTGTTTTGCAGGGGTGTGCAATGATGTGATATGGACATGATTGTGATTATATTTGATGTATGTAATGTTCCTTATTGTAAGTTGGCAACCGGCAGGAGCCATATGGTTGTCTTTAATTTATGTTAAGACCCGCGTGTCTATTCAAAGTAGTTGTAATAGTTGAAGCCGGTGGACGACAACCATGGAGAGGCGTCATTGACCTTGATGCAATGCCGGTGATGATGGAGATCATGTTCGTGGTTGAAGATAGAGATCGGAAGCACGAAGAAGAAAGGCCATATCATATCACATATTATGAATTGCATGTGATGTTAATCCTTTATGCATCTTGTATTGCTTAGTAGACGACGGTAGCATTATAAGATGATCCCTCATGCACATGAATTTCAAGTCATAAAGTGTTCACCCTTAGTTAGCACCGTTGCTAAAGCTTGTTGTTTCGAAGCACCACGTGATGATCGGGTGTGTTAGATTCTGCAAGTGTATACAACGTGAGCAAGCCAGATTTTCTCATGCGGAAACTAAGGTTTGATCTTGACGAGCCTAGCATGTACAGACATGGTCTCGGAACACGGATCACCGAAAGGTAAAGCATGAATCATATAGTAGATATGATGAACATGACGATTGTTCGCCATTGAAACTATATCAACTCTCGTGATGATCGGTGTTGATATGGTGGATTTGGTTCGTGTGATCACTAAAACAATGTGAGGGATATTGTTTTGAGTGGGAGTTCACCTAGTTTAATTACATTAATTAATTTGAACTCAATTTGTCATAAACTTAGTCTAAACTATTGCAAATATGTTGTAGATCATTGGCAGCCCCTACCATCAATTTTAATGCGTTCCTAGAGAAAGAAAAGTTGAAAAACAATGGAAGCAACTTCGCGGATTGGTTCCGCAATTTGAGGATTTTCCTCACAGCTGGTAATTTGACCTATGTGCTGGATGCACCGCTGGGTGACCCACCTGCAGATGATGCTCCCGATGAAGTAAAGAATGTTTACCTCGCTCGGAAGAATCAGTACTCCATAGTTCAGTGTGCTATCTTGTATGGTTTGGAATCGGAGCTTCAGAAAAGGTTTGAGGATTCAGACCCATATGATATTGTCGAGGATCTCAAATTAATTTTTGAGACTCATGCAGCAATTGAAAGCTATGAGGCTTCTGAAAAGTTCTTTAACTGCAAGATGGAAGAGGGCAGCTCCGTCAGTGAGCATGTGCTTAAGATGTCTGGGCACGCAAACAAACTTCAAAGCTTGGGTATTGTGATTCCTAATGCTTTGGGGATTTACCGTGTCCTCCAATCACTACCACCAAGTTACAAGAACTTTGTGATGAACTACAACATGCAGAACATGAACAAGACGTTGCCAGAACTCTTTGCCATGTTGAAATCTGCAGAAGTGGAGATCAAGAAAGAGCACCAAGTGTTGTTGGTCAATAAGACCACCAAATTCAAGAAAGTCAAGTCTAAGCAAAAGGGACACTTCAAGAAGGGTGGTAAGAAAGTTACCACGCCGGCGAAGAAGACCAAGGCTGGACCTAAGCCTGATACTGAGTGCTTTTACTGCAAGGGAGAAGGTCACTGGAAGCGGAATTGCCCAAAGTACTTGGCGGATTTGAAGAACGGCAACATCAAGAAGAAAGGTATATCTGATATACATGTTATTGATGTGTATCTCACTAGTACTCGTAGTAGTGCCTGGGTATTTGATACTGGTTCGGTTGCTCATATTTGTAACTCGAAACAGGTGCTGCAGAATAAACGGAAGCTAGCGAAGAACGAGGTGACGATGCGCGTGGGAAACGGATCAAAGGTTGATGTGATCGCGGTCGGCACGCTACCCCTTCATCTACCATCGGGATTAGTTTTATACTTAAATAATTGTTATTTGGTGCCTGCGTTGAGCATGAACATTATATCGGGATCTTGTTTATTGCGAGACGGTTACTTGTTTAAGTCAGAGAATAATGGTTGTTCGATTTATATGAGTAATATGTTTTATGCACATGCACCTTTGATAGATGGTCTATTCTTATTGAATCTCGATAGTGGAAATACACATATCAACAACATTGAGGCTAAACGTTTGAAATCAAGCGATAATTTGACCTATATGTGGCACTGTCGTCTTGGTCACATTGGAGTGAAACGTATGAAGAAACTCCATTCCGATGGACTTCTTGAATCACTTGATTTTCAATCACTTGAAAGATGCGAAGCATGTCTGATGGGAAAAATGACTAAGACTCCATTTTCTGGTATGATGGAGCGAGCTACGGACTTATTGGAAATCATACATACCGATGTGTGTGGTCCAATGAGTGTAGCATCGCGCGGTGGTTATTGTTATGTTCTTACCTTCACGTATGACTTGAGTAGATATGGGTATATCTATTTCATGAAACATAAATCCGAAACTTTCGAGAAGTTTAAGGAGTTTCAAAGTGAGGTAGAGAATCAACGTAACAAGAAGATTAAATTTCTACGTTCTGATCGTGGAGGTGAATATCTAAGTTACGAGTTTGGCGAGCATTTGAAGAAATGCGGAATACTTTCACAATTGACACCGCCGGGAACACCACAGCGTAATGGTGTGTCCGAACGTCGTAATCGAACTCTCTTAGATATGGTTCGTTCTATGATGTCACTTACAGATTTACCGCTATCATTTTGGGGTTATGCATTAGAAACAGCCGCATTCACTTTAAATAGGGCACCATCTAAATCCGTTGAAACGACACCGTATGAATTATGGTTTGGGAAGAAACCTAAATTGTCGTTCCTTAAAGTTTGGGGATGCGAAGCCTATGTAAAGAAGTTACAGCCGGACAAGCTTGAACCCAAAGCGGAAAAATGCGTCTTCATAGGATACCCGAAGGAAACTATTGGGTATACCTTCTATCATAGATCCGAAGGCAAAATCTTCGTTGCCAAGAATGGATCCTTTCTAGAGAAGGAATTTCTCTCGAAAGAAGTGACTGGAAGGAAAGTAGAACTCGACGAGGTTGTCGAACCTTCTCTCGAAATTGCGAGTAGCGCAGCACCGGAAGAAGTTCCTGTGATGCCTGCACCAATAAGAGAGGAAGCTAATGATGATGATCATGAAACTTCGATTGAAGTTGCTACAGAGCCTCGGAGATCAACAAGAACTCGTACCACTCCAGATTGGTATGATCCTGTTATGAGTGTCATGTTGGTGGACAACACCGATGACCCCGAGACATATGAGGAAGCAATGATGAGCCCAGATTCCAATAAATGGCAAGAAGCCATGAAATCCGATATTGGATCCATGTACGAAAACCAAGTATGGACTTTGGTGGACTTACCGGATGGCCGGAAGGCTGTTGAGAACAAATGGATTTTCAAGAAGAAAACAGATGTTGATGGTAATGTTACTATCTATAAAGCTCGACTTGTCGCAAAAGGGTTTCGACAAATTCAAGGAGTTGACTACGATGAGACTTTCTCACCGGTAGCGAAGCTAAAGTCTGTGAGGATTATGTTAGCAATCGCTGCATATTATGATTATGAGATATGGCAGATGGATGTCAAAACAGCATTCCTCAATGGAGATATTGATGAAGAGTTGTATATGATGCAACCCAAAGGTTTTGTCGATCCTAAAGATGCTAACAAGGTATGCAAACTTCAACGATCCATCTATGGATTGAAGCAAGCATCCCGAAGTTGGAATCAACGTTTTGATAAGGTAATCAAAAGTTTTGGTTTTATACAAACTTATGGAGAAGCTTGTATTTACAAGAAAGTGAGTGGGAGCTCTGTAGCATTCTTAATACTATATGTGGATGACATATTGTTGATTGGGAATGATGTAGACCTTCTTAATAGTGTCAAAGAATATTTGAATAATAGTTTTTCAATGAAGGATCTTGGCGAAGCAGCTTACATATTAGGCATAAAGATTTATAGAGATAGATCGAAACGCCAAATATCATTGTCACAGAGTACATATTTGGACAAAGTTCTAAAGAGGTTTGGAATGGAAGAAAGCAAGAAAGGATTCTTGCCCATGTTGCCCAATACGACCTTGAGTAAAACTCAAAGTCCGACATCAGCAGAAGATAGATAAAGGATGAGTAAGACTCCCTATGCCTCAGCCATAGGATCTCTAATGTATGCCATGCTATGTACTAGACCAGACATTGCATATGCTGTTAGTTTAACTAGCAGATATCAAAGTGATCCAGGAGTGGATCATTGGACAGCGGTCAAAAACATCCTTAAGTACTTGAGAAGAACTAAGGATATGGTTCTTTCTTATGGAGGTGATGAACAGCTCGTTGTTAATGGTTACACCGATGCTAGTTGGAACACCGATCCGGATGATTCTAAATCACAATCCGGATACGTATTTATTTTGAATGGTGCAGCAGTTAGCTGGAGGAGTGCAAAGCAAAGCGTTGTGGCGAGATCTTCAACTGAATCGGAATACATGGCTGCTTCGGAGGCTTCACAAGAAGCGATATGGATGAAAGAGTTCATTACAGAGCTGGGTGTGGTTCCTAGTGCGCTAGACCCAATGTCTATCTACTGTGATAACATGGGTGCCATAGCCAATGCGCAATAACCAAGGTCACACAAGAAGCTGAAGCATATCAAGCTACGTTTTCACGCTATTCGAGAACATATCCAGGATGGGGATATAAAGATTTGCAAAGTACACACAGATCTGAATGTGGCGGATCCGTTGACTAATCCTCTCCCGAGGGCAAAACATGACCAACACCAAACTGCCATGGGTGTTCGGTATATTACCATGTAATCTAGATTAGATGACTCTAGTGCAAGTGGGAGACTGTTGGAGATATGCCCTAGAGGCAATAATAAATATAGTTATTATTATATCTTTGTGTTTATGATAAATGTTTACATTCATGCTATAATAGTATTAACAAGGAAACATTAATACTTGTGTGATTTGTAAACTTAATTTGAAGTCCCTAGTATAGCCTCTATACTTCACTAGCTTGTTGGTTGATTAATGATTGTGGTTTCCCTATCATGAACATTGAGATGTTATCAACAACAAGATCATATCGTTAGGAGAATGATATGGTGGACATACTCCTATAGATAAGCATAGCATAAAGATCAAGTCATTTCAATAGTTCAATTGCTATATGCTTTCTGATACATAGTAACCTAATTCCTTCGACCATGAGATCATGCATATCACCTTTACCGGATGGATGCTTTGATGACATCAAACACCACACCGTAACTGGGTGGCTATAAAGGTGGCATTGAGTGTTCGGAAAGTATTGGTTGAGACACATGGATCAAGAGTGGGATTTGTCCATCCATATGACGGATAGATATTCTCTGGGCCCTCTCGGTGAAATGTCATCCAATTAGCTTGCAAGCATGTGACTGGCTCACAAGGGATCACATATCATGGGAACGAGAAAAGAGTACTTGTCAGTAACGAGGTTGAACTAGGTATGCAGAGATACCGACGATCATAACCTCGGATAAGTAACATATCGTGAGACAAAGGGAAATTGGTATCATATGTAAGTGGTTCATTCGATCGCAAAGTAATCGTAGAAATATGTGGGAGCCATATGAATTTCCAGATTCCTCTATTGGTTATTGTTCGGAGAAGTGTCTCCATCATGTCCGCATAATTCACGAACCGTAGGGAGACACACTTAAGGATTCGACGTTGTTTTGAGTAGTTATGGTATTATGAGAAAGAGACCGAATGTTGTTCGGAGTCTCGGATGGGATCCGAGATATCACGAGGTGATCCGGAATGGTCCGGAGAATAAGATTCATATAAGGAAAGTCCCGTTTCGGAGTTCGGAAATGATTCCGGTGAATGTTCTAGAAGGTTCCAGAATGTCCGGCACTCCGGGAGGGGGGAGGGGTACATGAATGTGTCATTACATATTGGGATGATTGCATCATGTACTAAGTGTTCTTGCTGTTCCAAATAAAGGATTAAATTGAATCCTAAAACAGAAAAGTCAAATGGCCAGTTTGAAAGTCAAACGGCTAAAACAGGAAACTGTGGGAAACAAGCAAGAGGTGGTTGAAACCGACTTGGGGGAGGAGTCTCCTCTCCAAGCCGGCGCGCCACCCAAGGCCGACTTGGGGAGGGACTCCCCTCCCCTTGGCCGCACCTCCCACCTATAAGAGGAGGGGCAGGGCCTCCTCCTCTAGACACACAAGTTCCTATCCTCTAATCTCCGGTTTAGAGCCGTTTTGGTTTAGAGCTTCTAATTGCCCTAGCCTTCGGTTTAGAGCCTTCCAATTGGTGTGTCTAATCCCTAGACCACTAATAGCCCTCTCTCATACTCCACCATACTCACTCCGGCTTAAGGCGAAGCCCTGCGGGATCTCCCCTCTACTTCCGGTACCACGCCGTTGTGCTGCCGGAATCGCGAGGAGAGTGCTACAACCTCCGCTGCCTGCTGGAACAAGGGAGAGGAAGGTCTTCGTCGAGTACCGAACGTGTGACCGACTGCGGGAGCGCTGCTGGAACGCAGCGCCGGAAGGATCGTCTACGCGATCTTGAGATCGGGAAGAGTACGACTACATCACCCACGAGAATCCGCTCTCGTTAAACGCTTTGGAATCTTCGAGGGTAAGTTATTCCATCGACTCGTTGCTACAATCTAGTAGATAGATCTTGGCTTGTTTGTTTGTATGCGATAGAAAATTTTTGTTTTCCATGCTACGAAACCCTACACGATGTGCCTCGCGTCGGCACCGCCTCCTTGTCGGATCATGTGCCTCATCTACCGTGTGCCTTCCCTACACCGCCTTGTTCCCAAACCACTGCTTAATTTCTCATAGCGTTGCTTTCCATTGCCTCCCTCTAACGTGTGCCATCATGATGCTCGCCCTTGCAGCACCGCTGGGTACCACCATGTGTCTCTTGTCCAGGATCCTGAGAGCTCAATCCTGAGCTCGTCTCCCATGGCGCGACTCCAACCTCCATGGCCATCGTTGCCCACGTGCGCCCTCTTCCGTACTGTGACCTTGTTGCCTGCACGTCCTCGTCAGCTCCTACTCGAGCTCTCCCACATCGGGTGTCGTCGTCCTCAGCTCTGCCTCATACAGCGTCATGCGACCTCCTCGGCCCGAGATCAACATCGCCTAGATTTCTCACCCTACTGCTCGTTGTCCATGCCTCACTGCGTCACTGACGTCTACCTCGGCTAAACGTTCCACTAGCGGATGATAATCCCCCAAGAGTAGGAAATCACTATAGCACAATTCGATAAGTATCTGGATGTCACACCCACAAGGAGCTGAAGGTAAACTAACTCTTCTCTAAAGCCCTATAACCCACTTATATGGCCTTGCCTACAAAGCAATGAACTAGAATGTGTAAGGTACTTTTTACTTCTAACTACAAAACTTTAAAGTCCTAAAAGTAATACAGAAAGTAAACTAGTGCAAGTAAATTAAAACCAAGTAAAAGTAACAACTAGTAAAGTGAAAGAAAGTAAAAGTAAAAGGGAGTAACTCAAGGGAGTAAGTGTTCTAGAAAATTGTTATTTCATTCGTTTGGTTTCACAATTAGTGAAGCACACGAATAGTGTTTATTGTTTCTTCTAGAGAGGAGCCATAAATAGGTGTGGCCGTCTAACCGCACAATTAGACCCCTAGTGATTGATCCCAAGGTCATTTCTGTGCAAGCAAGAGAGTTGTTAAGAAATAAAGTCTAATCACCACAGTAAGTTTCCGTGCACTCATATATCAGTATGTAAGACCATAATATAAGATAACAAACTTGTATACAACCAAAAACGAACTATTTCACAATTGCCATTAACAAATCAGTACTCAAGCATATTGTAACATCCCAAAAATGTTGAACAATGATTATCAAATTCCAATCACCAAATTTAGGGTTAACAAAAACTTTTGTTAATTCAAATCATTATGAATGCATGTGTGTATGTGATGATTGTATGAATGCATGAATGGACTTGTGTGATTGATCTAAATAGCAAGGAATGGTTTAAAGATGAAAACAACATCATCTAAAACATTTCCAAGCAGAAACAGATCAAGAGAAAATCAAATACAAAACAATTAAAGCAAATGGTCATTTTTGCCAATCTTGCTCACTAGGCCACTTTGAGTGTTTCTAGTCCAAGATTTTGAACAAAAACTTTTCCATTTCTTTTCACCCCTTGCAAGACCAAGTAAAAGTGAATCAAAGCCCACCTTTCAAACTTGCAGAAACATTTGGCCACTTGATTCAAATCACATTTCAAAATTGAATCTATATTATATGTGAAGATCACACATTTTAAAAACCCAACCAAACCAGTGCCCCTTGACCAATCCAACTAACCAGAGACTCCCTAGTATGTAACCAACACACCCACCAAGTTTGAATCCAAAATTCAAATTTGAATCTCTTTCGGCCATTTCATCAAACACCTTGTACTCAGCAAACAAACAAACATCAAACACTATTAGGAGTAGTGATTTTGGCCAACCTTGTTCCCTCTATAGCTCACACTACACTCTCAGTAGATGATCTAGCTCAATTAACAAGCTTTAGCACCACTGTGAGCATTCCATAGCCATCAATGGTGACCATGCCGAGCCTAACTTGCCACCCCCATGTCGCTAGCAAGCTAGGAGCAGCACCAAGCCTAGCAAGCATGTGTGGGACACTCACTACCGTCCATCGCCACCCCCTGTCCAAGCCTCGACCACTGTCATCCCCTGGACCACACTGCCCGAGCATGCCAAGCCTCTATGCGAGCGAGCCGAGAGCGCGCCAGCGCGCCAGAGCACCAACCGCGACACACGCTCACAGACCGCGCGCTGCCCTCGCCGCGTGCAAGCAGGATCACCAGCACCCCAGCAACACCGCGGACATGCCCGTTCGCCGCCACGCGGATCGTAGACTTTGTACGCCATTAAAACCACTGTCGGACCCGCCCAGAGCGCCATGATGTTCCGACCGTTCCGCATCGCCCCATGCCGCATACCATGCCGTTGAGCTTCCCTAGGGAGCACAGCACCGCCCCCTACCGTCGCCCATGCCAGTAGCCCGTTGTGCCGACGACCACGACGAGCTTAGACCGCGCCCGCCTGTCCCCTTCAGGCACTATAAAAGGAGGCCACCCCCATTTGATTTGAGCACACCATCTCACTCCCCACCTCTCACTGATCACACCCACTCACTCACGGAGCAAGACGAGCACCAGGTGGCCGGAATTTCACCGGAGTCCGCCGCTGCAGAGGAGGAGAGGCGCCGTCGATTTAAGCCGCCCAAGGAGGAGCTACCGGTACCAGGAGGATCACCGTTGTCAACTTCGTCGTTCGCCCCCATCGCCGACCATCGCCTGAGCCCCGGTGAGCCCCCGTCGACCCCCACTGGCCGCGCTAGGGTTCGTGTTCGTCACGTCCTGTTCAGGCGTGGACGATGAACCACAACCATAGATCTAGCTTCTAATCCTACGGCCTAGATCACCCCGTACCGTTTTGCCACTCTCTGTCTCACTGACGAGTGGGGACAACCATTTAAGCAGCCCGCGTGCGCTGTACGTAGTGGGCCGGCCCAGTTAACCTCCTGCGCGACCCAATAATTCAAATTTAGGTTTATTCTTTTAGTTTCAAACCTAGTTCTATACCCAGATTCAAAAATCAACCCAGCTCAATTCACTGAACCAAAATGCATGAAACCAATTTTGTTAGAAATGTACTAGAGTGCTTAATCCAAGCCCGTTTGATTCAACTCATTTGGAATTGTAGATCACCTATAGTAAAAATAACAAGGCAGAAGCTTTTCTGCATTCAAACATTTTTCAAAATTCAACCATGAAAGCCTTTGAGTTGATTCCAACTCTCAAAAATCACATTTAACCATACCTTTCAGAATATATAAAAATATATAGGTTTACCTGCAGAAATAATGATCAAGTAATAAAAGAATGCCCCATAGGCATTTCTAGTCACTTTATTTAATTAAAATAAAAAGGTCAAACCTTATTAAATTGTGACACCACTTTAAATCACATTCCCATGTACTGAAATATGAGGTGATGACATGTGTCAACATGATCCCATGTTTTAGTTGGAGAATATTAAATCTTAAGTAGTTTTTCAATGAGTAGAAATTACTTTTCCAAATAAAATAATTAAAACTTTGCCCTAATGGTTGTAATGCTTGTGATGATCCTAGATCATCTAGTGAAAACCTTGGTGTGATAAATAGAAATAGTTAAGTATTGTTTGGTGATTGTGTACACCGTATTTATTTATAGACGATAGTACCGACCAAGGATACGAGGAAGAAGGAGGATACTATGAGGAAGAAGCCGAGGAGAACTTCAACCACTGCTCTACACAAGGCAAGTTATTACCTGAGCAAGCCTAATACTACCAGTTGACTTGGCAAGCTATTACCTGAGCAAGCCTAATACTACCAGTTGACTTGGCAAGCTAAACTTGCTTGTTACTATGCCAACTAGATGCCTTAAGCATATGTGATTATACCCACTTGATGATACCAAATCCCAGTTTTACTTGCAAGCTTAATTATTTTATTTCTTTATCAAAGCTTTCTATTAGAATTTACTTAGTGAATTCTAGATATTATAAAGATATTTAAAGGTAGCATAAAGAGCATAAAACTTGGCCTAAGTTAGATAATCTTGATGTCATCCTGAGGCATGAGATTGAACTTAGCTAGTTCACACTTGTTTATCACCCGTCATTAGTACTTACCCCCACTTATAGATGCTAGTGCTAAGCATAAAACTTGATCAACTTTAGATGGGAATACTTTGTGAAAATGGTTATAAAAACCTTAGAATGATGAGTCATTCTACTGAAATGTTTTGACATGTGTTCTTGAACACCAGATGATTTTTATGATGAAAATGTTAAGGCATGAGCCTTATCCCTTTATAAAACTGATGGTTGTCTGGATGCGATACCATTCCAATTTTACCGTACAACCACAATACCCGAAATTTGGGTAGGGCTTGACTGGAAATTTATATACCTTAGTATGGGTTCCCTTGCGGCCAAGGTTTGAGCTGAGGATACCTTGTGAAGATTGTCCACCTATGCAGTTCCCAAGATGACAGTTGGTCATGGTTGCGAGGCCAAACTCATAGGAGAGGTGCCTATACTAGGGCGTGTAATTGAAAGGTTAGTATTGATTATCCGCATACTGAGTGTGGTGAAATTAGGATTGTTCCTAACGGATGTATCGACTATTGTGGTGAAAGTGTACCACCTCTGTAGAGTGTCAAACTATTTGAATAGCCGCGTCCGTGATACGTCGGAAACATATCTATAATTTTTTATGCTCCACCGCTAGGGTTTGCAGCCCCTGGCCGCCGCCTCGGCCTCCCCCTTCGCCTATAAGAAGACCCCGATGCAGAAACCTGGAGGACCCGATCAAATATCCACGAAACCATCTATAGCCGCCGCCACCATCGTCCCTAGATCAGGGGGATCTGAAGTTCTTCCCGGCACCTTGCCGGAGGGGAGATCATCCCGGAGGCCTTCTCTCCGGTATGACGCGTGAGTAGTTCCACCTTGGACTATGGGTCCATGTAGTAGCTAGATGGTTGTATCTCCTCCTTTGTGCTTTCATGTATAGATCTTGTGAGCTCCATTCATGATCAAGATCTAATCTATTTGTAATCATGCATGTTGTGTTTGTGGGGATCCGATGGATATTGAGATTATTATGTTGGTTTGATTAATGGTTTTGTCTTTATGATTCTATCATGTCTGTGTTGTTTGTGATTTTGCATGCTCTCCGTTGTTAGTAGCTATCTTGGCCAAGTAGTTGCTAGTGACTCTAAGAGGGGGTATTTATGCTCGATAGTGGGTTCATGCCTCTAGTTTCCAAGGGAAGTGACAATAGTCTCTTCGGTTTTAGATGTGTTGTTGCTACTAGGGAGAAAACAACGGTCTCTTGTTCATGGAACATGTGGACTGTTTACATTACACACTTTGCTTAAAGCGGTTGTCTATTGCTTGCAACTTAATACCGGAGGGGGTTCGGATCAATAAAAAGCTTAGGTCTGTGACTTAGACTTTAGCATGACATGCTAGGTGTTGTTTTAGCATTATGCTTAGTGATTATTGCTGTAGCATGTCTTGTTCCAAACAATTGGGATTGCTTAGTGTGGCTTTAAGAAATTATGCTTTGTTTTAGCATGCAAAAGCATAGTATTGTGGTATTCTCCTTTGATGCTTTGCTCGGGTTGACATGGCACATGCTTACACCATGTTATGACTCTCACAAAGTCACCATTAGCCTCTATGATCATTTAGTCCTTGACTTGTAGTACCACTCTTTGCTTTGATTAGTATGCTTTGTTGCACTGCATGATGTTGGCCATTATTGCTCTCTTAGTTGGTTGCTCCCAGTCTTTTGCTAGCCTCCACATGTATGAGTAAGTTCTACTCATGCTTCCAACTCCCAAGAAACCAAGTTATTCCAAAGTGTCCACTATAAACTCCTATGCATGGTTTGTTACACCATTCCAAGTATATTCTTGTTTTCAGCTATCTTCCAATTAAAAATATTTTGTTATGTGAAAACTTAGTGATTAAAGCCCTCACGAACTTGATGGCACACTTTATTCTTTGCCCCTAATAAACTTGAACCATTGTGACAACGTTTTTGTATATGCTTGCACTTATAAGTTGGAATTAGCAGAACCGTGTTGTCACGGGGAACGTTTTCAACATTGCACTTGTACTCTGTACTCAGTTGATATCATGTTCTTTTGTCTATGGATGTCATCGATATGAAATAAAGAGGGAACTTATAAGTCCTTGGATTTTGTATCCTATGTTAGAGAAACGTCTGGGACGCTAGCCTAAGCCATGCCTAATCATGGTGGAAACTTGCAGCATCACCATAATGAGCTATATATGAAGCATCCTCAATAAAAAGCTATGCATATGGTAAATAAAAAGATTGCTGAGATGCTCATTGTCTACTTGCCTTGTCATTTTGGTTATGGGAAAGCTCCTGTACCATGTGCAAGGGGTACCCCGTTGGCAGTTCTCAATGATATGCAAATACTTACAGTGACAAGAACTTACCTGGACCCAAAGTTGAGTATGCATGAGGTGTGACCCTTGTATTCAAGGGACTTGCGATTTCCAACTTATACTTTGTCAAGCATATACTCCAGCTTTGCCACTTTAACCTTAACCACTTCAAGATGCTTATGATAGGAGCAATGAGGGCTGAAAGCTAACAAGTACCATAATTTTTGGAAGCTCTTTTTGAAACTTGTAATCCCTGCTTCCTTTACAAAAAGTCCTTTCTTCCACCATTATTGAGTCTCCACCTTCTACCTTTAGGCACCATTAAGAGAGCATAGTTGTCATTCTGTGTGCAGTGTTCAAAAGCTTATTGATTGATGCATATTGTGATATTACTTGTTCTTGTGCTATTTGTTTCTAGTCACCCTTGTGAACTTTGCAGGTGTCCTATGCATCTATATTGCTACTCTATGAGGGACAAGATAATTGCCACTATGCTATGTTTTCTGTATGTGAAACAAACAAATGTTTTGCAATGCATGTTATTCATGATCTTTGTTTGTATCCTTTCATGTTGCATTCATAGTTAGTATGTCCTATTGTTAGAACTCCATCTTTCATGCACATGTTTAGAGTTCTTTGATCCCATATTTTAATGCTTATAAATGGTTGGATCTTTATTGTGAGGGTGCATGTCACCTCAAAAATTATTCTGTTTATCACTTACCTACTCGAGGACGAGCAGGAGTTAAGCTTGGGGATGTTGATACATCGGAAAAATATCTATAATTTTTGATGCTCCATGATTGTCTAGTATCTACTTTGCTTTACTTGTCCACACTTTGAGGTGCTTTTTACATGTTTTCTGGTACTAACCTACTAACAAGTTGCAACAGTGCCAGATGCCCGTTTTCTGCTGTTTTTGGTTTTAGAAAATTTAGTAAAGAAATATTCTCGGAATTGGACGGGACAAACGTCAGTCAATTACTTTCCATGGGGAACAAGAAGTCCAGAAGGGACATAGAGGGGCTAGCCAGGGGGGCCAGACCCACCCTAGGCGCGGGTCGGCCCTACCCCGCGCCTAGCTAGGGTTTGCAGCCCTGGCCGCCGCCTCGGCCTCTCCCTTCGCCTATAAGAAGCCCCCGATGCAGAAACCCGGAGGACCTGATCAAATATCCACAAAACCGTTTGTATCCGCCGCCACCATCGTCCACAGATCAGGGGGTATCTGAAGTTCTTCCCGGCACCCTGCCGGAGGGGAGATCATCCCGGAGGCCTTCTCTCCAGTATGATGCGTGAGTAGTTCCACCTTGGACTATGGGTCCGTGTAGTAGCTAGATGGTTGTATCTCCTCCTTTGTGCTTTCATGTATAGATCTTATGAGCTCCCTTCATGATCAAGATCTAATCTATTTGTAATCATGCATGTTGTGTTTGCGGGGATCCGATGGATTTTGAGATTATTATGTTGGTTTGATTAATGGTTTTGTCTTTATGATTCTATCATGTTTGTGTTGTTTGTGATCTTGCATGCTCTCCGTTGTTAGTAGCTATCTTGGCCAAGTAGTTGCTAGTGACTCCAAGAGGGGGTATTTATGCTCGATAGTGGGTTCATGCCTCTAGTTTCCAAGGGAAGTGACAATAGTCTCTTCGGTTGTAGATGTGTTGTTGCTACTTGGGAGAAAACAACGGTATCTTGTTCATGGAACATGTGGACTGTTTACCTTACACACTTTGCTTAAAGCAGTTGTCTGTTGCTGGCAACTTAATACTCGAGGGCGTTAGGATGATAACCTGAAGGTGGACTTCTAGTCATAGATGCAGTTGGATGGCGGTCTATATATCTTGTTGTATTGCCCAATCGAATCTCATATGATCTTTCTAACTAGTATTTGCATTGTTATGCCGTGCTCAGTTCCTGTCAATTGCCCTGCTGTAATTTGTTTACCCTTCATGCCATGTTGTTTATCTAAGGAGAGCACCTCTAGTGAACTATGGACCCTGGTCCAATCTTTACCATTGATACATCTTCCACTGTTACTTGTTTACTTGCTGCAAACCATTACCTTCCACACCATACGTTTAATCCTTTGTTACAGCAAACCAGCGAGCTTGACAACCTCACTGATTCGTTGGGGCAAAGTCTTGAGTTTGTGTTGTGCAAGTCTCCGCGTTGCTAGCAACACCTGTGTGACGTTTCCTTCCTCCTACTGGTTCGATAACCTCGGTTTCTTACTAAGGGAAACTTGTTGTTGTGCTGCTTCATACCTTGCTCTTGGGGTTTCCAACGAAGCGTCCCACGACAAGTGCTGGGCGCCATCAGTCCGCAGTTATGGACAGTTGGAGTGGTCATACTGTTCTATCGTCAGATGTTGGCAAAATGACTTATGACTTTGACTTGACCACAACAGAGTTGTGATATGAAATTTAAGTTCCCACTTAGGTGTTATAAAACTTTCAACTAGCTTTCTTTGCTTCTGAACTCAGTAGAGGTAAATCTGGCTTTTTGAAAAATAACCCTAGAGCTTAGTATATCCTACTCAAAAAACACTTCACTTGTTAGTATTAGTTTGCGAGTACTTAAAGAGTACTCATGGCTTTGTCCCTGGCTATTCCTGTGGCCAGACTATGAATAGGAGTATCGGGAAGATGGACATCAGGAAGGTTACGACAACTAGGATCATCTCCCATCATCAGCATTGCATGTGACCATGAAGATGGAGTCTCGCCTACGCTATCGTTATTATTACGTTATTCCGCTGCTTGAATTGTATTAAGACTGGATCATGAGATCCTTATTTGTTGTAAGACCTTATGTATGGTTTGTAATGGATGATGTACTGTGATATCCAATCTGTTATGTCTTGCAACAATGGTAATCCTGGGATTGTGATGTATAACATAACAGGCATTTGGGATTAAAAATCCGGGTGTTGACAAGTTGGTATCAGAGCCATCCTGACCATAGGAGACCCTAGTTTAGAATGGACGTTTGAATCAAAAATTTAGTTTCAAAACCAAGGAAGTGAATATTTATGAAAACTTATTCTCATTCTTATCACTTAGACTCTTTCATGAAAATTCATGTTCCTCAAAAATTCTTGCAAAATTACATAAAATTTGACACACTTGATCACTCTACTAACTTACTAATCCTATATTCTTATAGATGGACGTGAAGTACATCAAGTTCTATCAGTTGGGGAATGGAGGAGACCTCATCTTTGAGCGTGACTTGGACCAGCTTTGGGAACTTCTGGAGCGTCCGCACCCCGAGTTCTTCGGAGCTCAGCTTAACGGTCATGAAGGAGAGGATTTGCGGTGGCTAGTTGTTTGTCAACACCCGGATTTTTAATCCCAGATGCATGTTATGCCATACATCGCAATCCAGGATTACCATTTTTGCGATACATAACAGAATTGGATACCATAGTACATCATCCATTACAAACCATACATAAGGTCTTACACAAATAAGGATCTCATGATCCAGTTCTTAATACAACTCAAGCAGCGGAAATACGTAATAATAACGGTAGCGTAGGCGAATCTCCATCTTCGGGGTCACAGGCAATGCTGACAATGGGAGATGATCCTAGTTGTCGTAACCTTCCTGGGGTCCATCCTCCAGGTACTCCTCTTCATAGTCTGGGCATGGGAATAGCCAGGGACAAAGCCATGAGTACTCTTTAAGTACTCGCAAACTAATACTAACAAGTGAAGGGGGTTTTTGTAGTAGGACACTAAGCTCTAGGGTTGTTTTGCAAAAAGCCAGATTTACCTCTACTAAGTTTAGAAACGAAGAAAGCTATTTGAAGTTTTATAACACCTAAGTGGGAACTTGTATTTCATATCACCACTCTGTTATGGTCAAGTCAAAATCCCAATTCATTTCATAAGTCATTTTGAAAACATCTGACGGGGAAACAGTATGGCCACTCCAACTGTCCATAACCGCGGACGCGGCTATTCGAATAGTTTGACACTCTGCAGAGATTGTAAACTTTCACCACAACATTCGATACATTCGTCGGGAACAAATCATGAATTCACCATACTCAGTATGCGGATAATCAATCCTAACCTTTCGATTACACGCCCTAGTATAGGCACCTCTCCTGTGAGTTTGGCCTCCCAACCATGACCAACTGTCATCTTGGGTACTGCACAGGTGGACAATCTTCACAAGGTAGCCTCAGCTCAAACCTTGGCTGTGAGGGAACCAATACTAAGGTATATAAGTTTCCAGTCAAGCCCTACCCAATTTTCGGGTATTGTGGTTGTACGGAAAAATTGGAATGGTATCGCATCCAGACAACCATCAGGTTTATAAAGGGCTAAGGCTCACGCCTCAACATTTTCATCACCAAAATCATCTGGTGTTCAGAAACACATGTCAAAACATCTCAGTAGAATGATCCATCATTCTAAGGTTTTCATAACCATTTTCACCAAGTATTCCCATCTAAAGTTGATCAAGTTTTATGCTTAGCACTAGCATCTACAAGTGGGGTAAGTACTAATGAGGGGTGGTAAACTAGTGGAGTTTAATTAAGTTCAATCTCATGCCTTAGGATGACATAAAGATTATATAGCTTAGGCCAAGTTTTACGCTCTTTATGCAACCTTCAATTATCTCTCTCGAATCTACAAATCACTTAAGTAAGCTCTAAGTAAATTGCTTTGATAAGGAAATAAAGTAGAAGCTCGCAAATAAAACTAGGATTGGGTATCCTAAAATGTGTCTAACCAAGCATGCTTAGTGCATTGCATAGGTTATTTAACTCTCATAGTTGCAAGTGTTAGCTTGCAAGTATTGGCTTGCATAGGTAAAGTATCTTACAAGTGTTAGCTTGCTCAATCAACTAGTAGTATTAGGCTTGACTTGTGCAGAGCAGTGGTTGAAGTTCTCCTCGGCTTCTTCTTCGTAGTATCATCCTTCTTCCTTGTATCCTTGGTCGGTACTAGCGTCTATAAATAAATACGAGGTACACAATCACCAAACAATACTTAACTATTTTCAATCATCACACAAAAGGGTCCTATAGATGATCTAGCATCATCACTAACATTACAAGATTAAAGCTTGGTTTAATTTCTTTTATTTTTAGAAAAGTAATTTCTACTCATTGAAAAAGTACTTAAGATTTAATATTCTCTAAACCAAACATGGGATCATGTTGACACATGTCATCACCACACATTTCAGTACATGGGAATGTGATTTAAAGTGGTGTCACAATTTAATAAGGTTTAACCTTTTATTTTAATTAAATAAAGTGACTAGAAATGCCTATGTGGCATCCTTTTATTACTTGAAGATTATTTATGTAAGTAAACCCATATATTTTTATATATTCTGAAAGGTATGATCAAATGTGATTTTTGAGAGTTGGAATCAACTCAAAATCTGTTATGGTTTAAATTTGAAAAATGTTTGAATGCAGAAAAGGTTATGCCTTGTTATTTTACCAAGGTTGATCTATAGATTCAAATTATTTGAATCCAACGGGCTTGGATTAAGCATTTCAAAACCTTTCTAAAAAAATTGGTTTCATTCAATTTGGTTCACTGAATCGAGCTGGGTTGATTTTTGAAACTAGGTACAGAACTGTGTTTGAATGAAAATGGAAAAATCCAAATTCAAACGACTGGGCTGCGCGGGAACTTCTAATGGGCCGGCCCAGTGTCACTCCGCGGCGCGGGGCTCAACTGACAGGGGGTTCCACCAGTCAGTGGCTCTTTAAACGCGAAGTGGTATGGGGAAACATGGTGCGTTGGATCTAGTTCTAATCCAACGGCTCTGGTTCATCGTCCACGTCGGGCAGCGCCGGCGAGACAGAACCCTAACGCGGCAGTTGGGGGTCGTGGGAGGCTCACCGGGGCTCAGGCGAAGGTCGGCGATGCGGGCGAACGACGAAGTCGATGACGGCGAACCTCCTGGTACCGGCAGCTTCTCCTGGGGCAGCTCCAATCGCTGGCTCCCTTCTTCTCTAGCAGCGGCGGGCTCCGGCCAAATTCCGTCGATGCGCTGCTCGCCTTGCTCCGGGAACGGGGTGGAACGATCAGTGAGGAGAGGGAAGTGAGATGGTGTGCTCAATTCGGCTGGGGGTCGTCTCCTTTTATAGGCCCGACGGTGAGACCGAACGGGATGGGCAGGCGACGGTGGCGACATGGCTACTGGCTGCTAGAGGCATGGCCGAGGGTGGCGATCGATCAGTGGTCTCCTGGCGATGCTCTATGGCTTTAATGCGCGTGTAGGGGCGGTGGCAAACGGTCTGGAACGCTCAACGTTCTACGTGGCAGAGGCGGCGTCTTCGACGGCGAGCGGTGGCTACGGGGCACGGGCGGTGAAATGGGCATGTCTGGCGTGTTCCTGGGACGGTGGGGAGCATGTTGGCAGGCGGCGAGGGCTCGAGGTGGTCGGGTTGCGTGGGAACGGTGCGTGCTCTGCGGCACGCGTCGGCATGGTCGACAGCGGTACGGGCGCGGCGTTCCTAGCGGTTTTGGGCATTGTCTACGAGGCAGGGCTGGTCGAGAGGGGGCGGTGAGGCATGGGCTACCTCCCAGACATGTTGGGTAGGCTTGGTGCTTCTCCTAGCTCGCTGTCGACATGTGGGTGGCAAGGGTTCACTCGGCTGTTCACCATTGATGACATTGGCGAGCTCACAGTGGTGCTAGTGATTAGTTAAGTTCGTTAGATGATCTACTAAGGCTAGTGGTGTCTAGAGAGGGAACAAGTTTGGGCCAAAACACTGCACACTATAGTGTTTGTGATTTTGTTGATTTGAATCTGCAAGGTGTTTGATGAAATGGCCGCATGAATTCAAGTTTTGAATTTTGAAAAGATTTTTGGTGGGTGTGCTAGGCAAGTGCTGGTGAGTCTGTAGATGCTTGGGTTTTGAAAGTTGAGCTTGTTTGAGTGGTTTTTGAAAAAGTGGGATCTTCCCATATGATATAGATTCAATTTTGAACTGTCATTTAAACTATGCATTTGAATGGTGGGCCTTGATACTTTGTTATGAGTACTATCAAGGGGTGCAAAGATCCAAACAAGTTTCTGTTAAGTTCTGAAAGTTAGAGACAGCCAAAGTAGGCATGGGAGTTAATTTGGCCAAAGTGGCCATTCCCTTATTTTGTTTGTTTTGATTTATTTGTCTTTGGGAAAAGTTTGGGGATTGTTTAAATGATGTTTATTTCACCTAAGCATCCTTCTACAAGCAAGGAAACACACAAGCAAGGTAATTAAAAATAATTCAATTTGGAATGAATACACACATGCATGCTTTCATATTTTTATTTAGAAAAGTTTTTGTTAATCCTAAATTTTGATGATTCTAGTTTAATATTTTTGGGATTTTACATTGTTGCAAGTATCCGGGGAAAGATTAAATCCCCCACCTCAAAGGGAATTCAGTTCACCTTGAGAGAGAACAAGTGGCTCGATGGACTTGCCAGGGCCATGCAGGAAGCTCTTGCCCATCTGTGTGGGCAGAGTATCAATCAGATCAAGGGTACCCGCTTTCAGTTCTACCCAAGGCGTGATGTTATGGGACAACCACTGGAGGCCCCATATCACCACGAGCTGAAGAGTCAATTGGACCACCTCAGCTTCATGATGTATGACCACTAGAAGGAGTTAGACAATGCCCGCTCCTACGCCAACCACAAGTACGCCATCGCCGCCAAGATGGATCGGATTATTGCCATGCTAGTGAAGGATTGCCAGTCTCGTCGCCGTCAGCTCGACAAGAAGGAGCGCATCATTGCCTGTCTTCGCCACCGGATCACGGATTTGGAGGAGACCATCCACGAGAGAGATATGCAGTTGGAGGAGAGGGAGAATGTAGGGGAAGACCTTCGTGCAGACCCCTACTCCTATCTCAGCGATGATGATGACTATCTGGAGGATCAGGCCATGGACTTCTTCACCGATGAGGATGACTTCGCCTTCATCAATGATGATGATGATGATGATGATGATGAGGATGATGAGGCCACCGACTCCGAGGAGTAGTAGCACTTGATCACTAGCGTTAGTGAGTTGTATTCGGTCCCACTTTATTCCCAGAATGGTTGTTAAAACCATTTGTTTTCATTTGTTGTGGTGTGTGTTTGTATCGTGTGCGATGAATGAATGAATGAATGAATGAATGAAAAGAAAGTTGCTAGAAAAATATGAGTCAAACTTCAAAAACTTTACAAAACCCCTAAACCTTAGAAATTTCCCTCTTTTCTCATGATATATCTCAATCTTTAGATGTCTCGCGAAGGAAGCACTTCATCCCCGGACCCGATGATGCAAATCTTGCAAATGTTGGTTTCGGATCACGAAGCCGAAAGAGACGAACGTCAAGCCAACTTATCCACCCTTCAACAGATAGCTCAGATGGCCAACAACAATCAAGGCCATGGAAATCAGGACAACCATGGATCTAAGCTCAAGAATTTCCAGAACACCAATCCACCCATTTTCACTAAGTCTGAAGAGCCCCTAGATGCAGATGATTGGCTGCAAACCATGGAAAACAACCTAGAAGTTGCAGGAGTGGAAGCTAACGAGAAGGTATTGTTCTCCACCCACTATCTGGCCGGAGATGCAAGAGCATGGTGGAATAGCGTTCGCGCAATGACTACAGGATAGATGGTGACTTGGGAAGAGTTCAAAGTCAAGTTTAGCAGAACCCATGTGCCACCGGGTTTGATCAAGAGGATGAGAGATGAATTTAGGGAACTTAAGCAAGGTAGGATGACCGTAGTTGAGTACTGTGACAATTTTTTATCATTGGCTAGGTATGCACCAGATGAGATAGACACTGAAGCCAAGAAGAAGGAGAGATTCCTAAATGGTCTGCACGATGAAATGCAGACAGTGTTAGTCAATATCCCCTTTGTTGATATTGAAGCTTTAGTTGACTCTGCCATTCAGATGGAAGGCAAGATCAACCAAGCTAATGAGAACCGCAAGCGTCGCATGATGCATCAACCAGGAACCCATCATACACAAAATTATTGCCCCAACCCATCTCCAGGATTTGCCCCAAGAACCAATAGACCCCCGATGAACCATCCGACCTATCCCAACCGTGGAAACCCAAGGCCCGGAGGAAACCACAACAACCCCGGCAACCCCAGCAATTTCAACTGTGCACCGCCTAAGTTCAACAACAAAAATGTCGCCACCAACACCAACAGTACCCCAAGGACTGGAAGCAATGATGTGCCTGTTGCAGCAAAGGACAAGTCTCAGGTGACTTGTTATGAATGTGGAACCAAAGGTCACTATTTCAATGAGTGCTCCAAGAAGATTGCCGCAGACCCCAATGCAAATGCCCTAGCTCAGCAGCAGTGTCATGTTCAGCCTGGAAGAAGGTTTGCCCCAGGAAATTCGCTCAACCGCAACGGCCGTCTCTTTCTCATGCATGCTGAAGAAGTCCAGGAAGCGCCAGATGTCGTGCTGGGTATGTTTTCTATTAACTCAGTACTTGCAAGAGTGTTGTTCGATTCTGGAGCATCGCACTCATTTGTTACTGATGAATTTGCATGCACTAGTAAGATTCAACCCACCAAATTGAAGCATGTTATGATAGTTCAAATAACTGGTTCAACCACCAAAGCTAGACAAATTTGCAAGGCCGTACCTATCCGAATACATGGCATAAATTTTTATGCTAATCTAATAGTACTCGGAACTAAAGATTTGGAAGTAGTACTAGGAATGGATTGGATGTCAAAACATAAAGGATTAATCGATTGTGCCAAGAAAGCCATAACCATGACCAGTACAGCCGGAATATCATTAGAGAATGTATCTGAAACCTTGCCCCAAAAATTCAAATGCAACAAGAGTATAGCCCAGCCAACCCTTGACCAAGTCCGGATAGTCTGTGTATACCCCGATGTATTTCCAGATGTTTTGCCCGGTATGCCCCCAGATCGGGATATCGAGTTTATCATTGAACTAATCCCTGGAACCGGACCCATAGCCCAGAGACCATATAGTATGAACCCGTCTGAGCTAGTGGAGCTGAAGAAGCAACTGTATGCTATGCTGGAGATTGGATTGATCAAACCAAGTGCGTCGCCATGGAGATCACCTGTCTTGTTTGTGGACAAGAAGGATGGAGGTAACCGTTTATGTACGGATTATCAGAAGTTGAATGATGTCACCATCAAGAACAAGTACCCGCTGCCAAAGATAGAAGACCTGTTTGACCAGTTGACTGGTGCCAAAGTGTTTTCTAAGATTGATCTTAGAACTAGTTATCACCAACTCAAGATTCGCGCAGAGGATATTCCAAAGATTGCCTTTACCACCAGATATGGATTATACGAGTATACTGTCATGTCTTTTGGATTAACCAATGCCCCCGCTTATTTCATGAACCTCATGAATAAGATTTTTATGGACTTCCTGGATAAGTTTGACGTTGTTTTCATCGATGACATTCTGATTTATTCCAAATCAGAAGAAGAACATGAGCTACACCTAAGGACCATTCTTGGAACCCTTAGGGAGCATCAGTTGTATGCCAAGTTTAGCAAATGTGAATTCTGGTTACATGAGGTAGGATTCCTCGGACATATCGTATTAGCCGGAAGAATTGTCGTTGACCCTGCAAAGGTGAAGGATGTTGAAGATTGGCAAGCCCCAACCACCCAAACCCAAGTTCGTGCATTTCTCGGATTAGTGGGATACTACCGCAAGTTCGTAGAAGGATTCTCGAGTATCGCAAGACCCATGACCCAATTGCTGAAGAAGGACAAGAAGTTTGAATGGACAGACAAATGTGAAGCGAGTTTTCAAGAACTCAAGAGGAGATTGATTTCAGCCCCAATCTTGATCATGCCGGATATTACGAAGCAATTTGATGTGTATTGTGACGCATCCAAGATAGGTCTCGGATGTGTGTTGATGCAAGAAGGAAAAGTTATATCTTATCTATCCCGACAACTAAAACAGCATGAACAGAATTATCCTACCCATGACCTTCAACTAGCACCCGTAGTTCTAGCCCTAAAGACATGGAGGCATTATCTTATGGGAAACCGTTGTGAGATTTATTCGGATCACAAGAGCCTGAAGTATATATTCACTTAGAAGGAGCTGAATACGAGGCAGAGAAGATGGATAGAGCTAATCAAGGACTATGATCTGGACATTCACTATCACCTCGGTTAAGCCAATGTGGTAGCAGATGCCCTTAGCAGATTGCCGTGCCGCTTGAACTCCATGATTCTGAAGGAGCAACCAAGTTTGCACAAGGAGATGGAAGATTTTAGAATGTAATTAGTAAGTGAAGGATTTTTGGCTAGCATAGAGCTTCAACCCACTTTGATCAGTCAGATCAAGGAGGTGCAGAAAGGAAATGCTAGTATCGACGGAATCAAATGTCGTATTGGTATAGGCAAAGTACCCGGATTCACCGAGGATGAAGAAGGAGTTCTGTGGTACAAAGGACGTCTCTGTGTACCAGCAGATTCAGAGCTGAAGGAAACTATCTTGAAGGAGGCCCATGATACTCTTTATTCTATCCACCCCGGAGGAACAAAGATGTATCAGGATCTGAAGGAGCAATTTTGGTGGCATAAGATGGAGAGAGAAATCGGAAGCTATATCGCCAAGTGTGACATTTGTTAGAGACTCAAGGCAGGACATCAGAGACCCGCAGGATTATTGCAACCATTGCAGATTCCGGAATGTAAATGGGAGTCAGTTGGAATGGACTTTATCACCAGATTGCCTACTTCTAGTAGGGGAAATGACTCTATTTGGGTCATAGTTGACAGATTGTCCAAGGTAGCCCATTTCTTACCAGTCAAGACTACCTACCAAAGTTCGAAGCTAGCAGAGTTATACATCGCTAGAATCGTCAGTTTGCACGGGAGTCCCCAAGAACATCGTATCGGATCGAGGAACTCAGTTTACCTCGAGATTCTGGAAGAAAATCCAGGAAGGACTGGGAACCCGACTAGATTTCAGCACATCGTATCACCCCCAGACTGATGGACAAACGGAGCGATTAAATCAAATGCTCGAAGATATGTTGAGAGCATGTGTGCTAAAGTATGGATCTAAATGGGAAGACTGTCTGCCGTTCGCAGAATTTTCTTACAACAACAGTTATCAAGCTAGTTTGCAAATGTCCCCATTTGAGTTCATGTATGGAAGGAAGTGTCGCACCCCTTTGAATTGGTCGGAAGTAGGAGAGAGTCAGATCTTAGGACCCGACATCCTACGAGAAGTAGAAAAGAATGTTCACAAGATCCGTGAGCACCTCAAGACCTCCCAGTCAAGATAGAAGAGTTACGCCAACAAGAGACATCGAGACCTCGCTTTCAATATCGGAGATTTTGTGTATCTCAAAGTGTCGCCTTTGAAAGGAATGCAGCGTTTCCAGCTAAAAGGAAAGTTAGCCCCCAGATATATCGGACCTTTCAAGATTCTGAATCGTCGAGGAGAAGTATCATATCAATTGGAACTGCTAGAGGAGATGTCAGCAGTGCACAATATGTTCCATATGTCGTTACTTCGCAAATGCCTTGAAGTTCTAGAGAAGACTGAAGTTTTAAGAACATTGATCACCGCACCATAGAGATCAACGATGAACTGACATATTCCGAAGTACCCATCTGTATTTTGGAGGAAGCTTTCGGGACCACCAGGACCAGAAGCATCAAGTTTCTCAAGATTCAGTGGAGTAACCACACTAAAGAAGAAGCTACCTGGGAGCGAGAGGATCACATCAAGTCAGAGTTTCCCAATCTTTTTAAATCCTAGTTTTCTTCGTCTTCTTTCTCAAATCTCGGGACAATTTTTTTTAAGGAGGGAAGGTTTGTAACATCCCAAAAATGTTGAACAATGATTATCAAATTCCAATCACCAAATTTAGGGTTAACAAAAACTTTTATTAATTCAAATCATTATGAATGCATGTGTGTATGTGATGATTGTATGAATGCATGAATGGACTTGTGTGGTTGATCTAAATAGCAAGGAATGGTTTAAAGATTAAAACAACATCATCTAAAACATTTCCAAGCAGAAACAAATCAAGAGAAAATCAAAAACAAAACAAATAAAGCAAATGTTCATTTTTGCCAATCTTGCTCACTAGGCCACTTTGAGTGTTTCTAGTCCAAGATTTAAAACAGAAACTTTTCCATTTCTTTTCACCCCTTGAAAGACCAAGTAAAAGTGAATCAAAGCCCACCTTTCAAACTTGCAGAAACATTTGGCCACTTGATTCAAATCACATTTCAAAATTGAATCTATATCATATGTGAAGATCACACATTTTCAAAACCCAACCAAACTAGTGCCCCTTGACCAATCCAACTAACCAGAGACTCCCTAGTATGTAACCAGCACATCCACCAAGTTTGAATCCAAAATTCAAATTTGAATCTCTTTCGGCCATTTCCTCAAACACCTTGTAATCAGCAAACAAACAAACATCAAACACTATTAGGATCAGTGATTTTGGCCAACCTTGTTCCCCTTTATAGCTCACACTACACTCTCAGTAGATGATCTAGCTCAATTAACAAGCTTTAGCACCACTGTGAGCATGCCATAGCCATCAATGGTGACCATGCCGAGCCTAACTTGCCACCCCCATGTCGCCAGCAAGCTAGGAGCAGCACCAAGCCTAGCAAGCATGTCTGGGACACTCCCCACCATCCATCGCCACCCCCTGTCCAAGCCTCGAGCACTTCCAGCCCCTGGACCACACTATCCGAGCATTCCGAGCCTCTGTGCGAGCGAGCCGAGAGCGCGCCAGAGCGCCAACCACGACACACGCCCACAGACAGCGCGCCGCCCTCGCCGCATGCAAGCAGGATCGCCAGCACCCAGCAACACGGCGCACATGCCTATTCGCCGTCGCGCGGACCGTAGACGCTATACACCATTAAAACCACCGTCGGACCCGCCCAGAGCGCCGCGACATTCCGACCATTCCGCACTGCCCCACACTGCATAGCCATGTCGTTGAGCTTTGCCAGGGAGCACAGCACCGCCCCCTTCCGTTGCCCTTGCCCATGCCAATAGCCCGTTGTGTCGACGACCACGACGAGCTCAGCCCGCGCCCGCCGGTCCCCTTTAGGCACTATAAAAGGAGGACACCCCCGTTCGATTTGAGCACATCATCTCACTTCCCAGCTCTCACTGATCACACCCACTCACTCCTGGAGCAAGGCGAGCACCAGGCGGCCGGAATTTCACCAGAGTCTGCTGCTGCAGAGGAGGAGAGGCGCCATCGATTGAAGCCGCCCCAGGAGGAGCTGCCGGTACCAGGAGGATCACCATCGTCGACTTTGTCGTTCGCCCCCGTCGCCGACCATCGCCTGAGCCCCGATGAGCCCCCATTGATCCCCATTGGCTGCGCTAGGTTTCGTGTTCGTCGCGTCATGTTCAGGCATGGACGATGAACCACAACAGTAGATCTAGCTTCTAATCCTACGACCAAGATCACCCCGTACCGCTCCGCCACTCTCTGTCTCACTAACGAGTAGGGACAGCCACTTAACCAGCCCCCGCGCGTGCTGGGCGTAGTGGGCTGGCCCAGTTAACCTCCCGCGCGACCCAGTAATTCAAATTTGGGATTATTCTTTTAGTTTCAAACCCAGTTCTGTACCCAGATTCAAAAATCAACCCAGCTCGATTCACTAAACCAAAATGCATGAAACCAATTTTGTTAGAAAGGTACTAGAGTGCTTAATCCAAGCCCGTTTTATTCAATTCATTTGGAATTGTAGATCACCTATAGTAAAAAATAACAAGGCAGAAGCTTTTCTACATTCAAACATTTTTCAAAATTCAACCATGAAAGCCTTTGAGTTGATTCCAACTCTCAAAAATCACATTTAACCATACCTTTCAGAATATATAAAAATATATAGGTTTACCTGCAGAAATAATGATCAAGTAATAAAAGAATGCCCCATAGGCATTTCTAGTCACTTTATTTAATTAAAATAAAAAGGTCAAACCTTATTAAATTGTGACACCACTTTAAATCACATTCCCATGTACTGAAATATGAGGTGATGACATGTGTCAACATGATCCCATGTTTTAGTTGGAGAATATTAAATCTTAAGTAGTTTTTCAATGAGTAGAAATTACTTTTCCAAATAAAATAATTAAAACTTTGCCCTAATGGTTGTAATGCTTGTGATGATCCTAGATCATCTAGTGAAAACCTTGGTGTGATAAATAGAAATAGTTAAGTATTGTTTGGTGATTGTGTACACCGTATTTATTTATAGACGATAGTACCGACCAAGGATACGAGGAAGAAGGAGGATACTATGAGGAAGAAGCCGAGGAGAACTTCAACCACTGCTCTACACAAGGCAAGTTATTACCTGAGCAAGCCTAATACTACCAGTTGACTTGGCAAGCTATTACCTGAGCAAGCCTAATACTAGCAGTTGACTTGGCAAGCTAAACTTTCTTGTTACTATGCCAACTAGATGCCTTAAGCATATGTGATTGTACCCACTTGATGATACCAAATCCCAGTTTTACTTGCAAGCTTAATTCTTTTATTTCTTTATCAAAGCTTTCTATTATAATTTACTTAGTGACTTGTAGATATTATAAAGATATTTAAAGGTAGCATAAAGAGCATAAAACTTGGCCTAAGTTAGATAATCTTGATGTCATCCTGAGGCATGAGATTGAACTTAGCTAGTTCACACTTGTTTATCACCCCTCATTAGTATTTACCCCCACTTGTAGATGCTAGTGCTAAGCATAAAACTTGATCAAATTTAGATGGAATACTTGGTGAAAATGGTTATGAAAACCTTAGAATGATGAGTCATTCTACGGAAATGTTTTGACATGTGTTCTTGAACACCAGATGATTTTTACGATGAAAATGTTAAGGCATGAGCCTTAGCCCTTTATAAAACTGATGGTTGTCTAGATGCGATACCATTCCAATTTTACCATACAACCACAATACCCGAAATTTGGGTAGGGCTTGACTGGAAATTTATATACCTTAGTATGGGTTCCCTTGCGGCCAAGGTTTGAGCTGATGCTACCTTGTGAAGATTGTCCACCTGTGCAGTTCCCAAGATGACAGTTGGTCATGGTTGGGAGGCCAAACTCATAGGAGAGGTGCCTATACTAGGGCGTGTAATTGAAAGGTTAGGATTGATTATCCGCATACTGAGTATGGTAAAACCAGGATTGTTCCTGACAGATGTATCGACTATTATGGTGAAAGTGTACCACCTCTACAGAGTGTCAAACTATTCGAATAGCCACGTCCGCGGTTATGGATAGTTGGAATGGCCATACTGTTCCGTCGTCAAATGTTTTCAAAATTACTTATGAAATGATTTATGACTTTGACTTGACCACAACAGAGTTGTGATATGAAATTCAAGTTCCCACTTAGGTGTTATAAAATTTTGAACTAGCTTTCTTTGCTTCTGAACTCAGTAGAGGTAAATCTGGCTTTTGCAAAAATAACCCTAGAGCTTAGTATATCCTACTCAAAAACCACTTCACTTCTTAGTATTAGTTTGCGAGTACTTAAAGATTACTCATGGCTTTGTCCCTGGCTATTCCCGTGGCCAGACTATGAAGATGAGTATCAGGAAGACGGACAGCAGGAAGGTTACGACAACTAGGATCATCTCCCATCGTCAGCATTGCCTGTGACCATGAAGATGAAGTCTCGCCTATGCTATCGTTATTATTACGTTATTCCGCTTCTTGAATTGTATTAAGACTGGATCATGAGATCCTTATTTGTTGTAAGACCTTATGTATGGTTTGTAATAGATGATGTACTGTGATATCCAATCTGTTATGTCTCGCAAAAATGGTAATCCTGGGATTGCGATGTATGGCATAACATGCATCTGGGATTAAAAATCCGGGTGTTGACACATATGCATAGATATAGAATAGATCATGGGAAAACATTTGATTACATCACACATCGTGTTTTCCAAGATATTAGAGCAAGGGGTGGTGAGATCTTGCTGTAGATGTTGATGATGACCACACTAGAGGGGGTGGAGGCTACCGGAGGGGATTAGCGTTCCCCCTCTAATCTATGTTGGCGACGGACTACAGACTCTTTGTTTTTATGTGTTTTTATCTCCGCCTCCGTATGTGTTGAGGATGCAAAGGGCAGTCTATATATATTTGGTTTTAGGTCAAGCCGAGGAGAACCGAACAAAAATGGACGGCATCGACGCTCGACAAAGAGGAGCGGTGAGAGTGGGTCCTCGTGTCTCACCCCTCTCCCGTTACGGAAGAAGTTCCCTACTTCTCCGCATGACTATCTCTTATAGTCTGGTAGCTCGCATGCGTGTTTTTTTTGTTACTTAAGTGTTCTTCTAGCCTTTGTTAAGCCAAAGTTAACAAAATTATATCAATTTCATACGAAAACGAAGCAACATTTATGACACTTTTTTTTGGAAAAGAGTATATATTAATATCACAGGGATACCAATTACACCCAGCATCTCCAACAACGCATTCCCTAGCGGCCCTACGGATGCACACAGCCCAGAAAAAAAAACTACAAAAAAGAAAAGTCCCGCTACAGAGAAGTAATCCTCAAAACAATGACACTGACATCATCAGAACAACACCAGTAGTCCTCCACTCCAATAACAACGCCTTCAAGAAGGAAACAGTGCCCAAGCGTCGTCGTTGTCCGATCAAAGATCATAGGTTTTCACCCTGGAGAAAGTCCTCGCTCACAAAACAATGCCTTCAACAAGGTCATTGCCAGACACAACCAGTTAAGGCCAGATATTGGATTTTCACCCTGCAAGGTAAGACTAGAAACTCCCCCTGTGTTGTCTTCCCGCACCAACAATCGCTGCAACGAGTCCCAGATCACGCAGTCAGTTCTCCATCGTCACAAGAACAAAAATCACCATCACTACCCTCATATTTCTGCTTTCCTGACATTCTCGGCATCTGACTTCACCATTGCTCTAAGAATGGCACTTGGTGGGAACAAACAACAAAGCTTCGTAGCGCTCCCGCTGAAACCAAACAGCCAGAAAAACAAGGTGTGCACATCCGAATACCTTCCGATCCAATAATCTCCAGGCATGATACACCCATGGGAGTTCGCCGGCGGAGCCTTCCGGAACCCGCCTCTCCAGACTAGATCAACGAGGGCAAACATCAAGCAGATCTTCGTCTTCGTGTGAAAGAAACCAAAGGACCACCTCCTTTATTAGATCCGACACAGCGATCCCCACACCGCCGGCCGGTTTTCGGAGAACGGATCGAGCAGACCGACCATCGGTGCCGATGAGAACATAGGCTTAGCACCACCACTAAGGGCGCGCCTTCACCTCCATCCTGCAGCACCATGTCCGCCGCTTCCCCCAGATCCCGGCCAATGCCGCCCACGGCCCTCGCCGCCCCGGTCCAGCAGCCGCCATCCCCGAGCACGAAACCACCGCTCCACGCAGCCCTCCTCGCCACAGCAGGGTGACGCCACCGCGCCGAGCCGCGCCACCTAGCCGGACGCCGCCGCCGGTCGCCGATCTTGGCCCGCGCCTAGATCTGGCAAACCAGGGGGAGAAGAGGGGCCCCGCCGCCACCGACGGCGAGCGGCTTTGCCGCCGGCGTGTCCCGGCGGCGGCGAGGAGGGAGGAGCGGAAGGGGGGCGGGAGGCCTGGCAGCGGCGGTAGGGTTCTCCTCGGTCGCTCGCGGGAGGGGTATGTGAGTGGCTAAATTTTTTACCATTCGATCCGTTTTGAAATGTAGATTCATAATCTAGCGACTTGATTGTATATATGTTGCCAAATTTATCTAGAAAATTGGTCAAATGTTAAAAAGTTTGACTTCAAGAGTATATTTTTTGTTGGAAAAATTTACTCATAGACACTGCAGCACGTTGTTCTGTACGGCACGTAATGTCCACCGTTCGATCCGTGACGTAGACCGCACACAGCACACTTGAACAAGTGCGATTCTTTTTTAGGATATGCGCGGCCATCATACGGGACAGCGCGAGCACATATTCTGTGTGGTGCTACCAGAACTTATTGCAGTGCGTGTAACAGTATGCTAGTAGGTCTGTAACGTGTACATGCTAGTAGCACCCAGGACCTGCTACACTTATGTGCTGCATTATGCTAGTAGTACTAGTGTACGACCGGTTATGGATGATGTGTAGAAATTCAGGAGCAGCACACGGAGCTATGTGCAAAACGACTCATCTTCACGTGTGTCAATTAAAAAACAGTAAAACTCAGCTAGCTAGGTCCTCTCACAGTGATTTGAGTGTCTGAGTCGTTGGATTCTGTCTATCAACGTACGCGATGGCTTAGTCGTGCCGATTACGAACGGCGGCCTTTTCACCCTTCACCCAATACGTCAAAGTTAGCCCACATCTCTGGGCTGCTGCTCTGCAGACCAAATTAGGTACCATATCGTCAATTGGGCCGAAAAGCAGACCAGAAAATATACCCTTAGCCCCAAAGCCGTGAAGTAGAGGCCCAACGTCTGAACATCGTATCTCCTTGACGTTCGCCTCCTGCGCTTAGTCCGACCTCAAACTGTCAGAGGCGTCTCATTAATGGTGATGAAGCTCGACCGTCCCCCTCTGATAACCGTCCCTGGTAAATGCATCGGCGTTACTAATTGCTTGCATCTTGTACTATATGATGCTGCCAATCACCCATTCTTTCTCCGGATCAGCGCCACTCTGGCCCAGACCCTCTCCCTCTGCGATGCTCACATCGGCACGCCCTCTTGCCTCCTTGATCTGCCCTCTGACTAATCTCTTCTCCATGTCAACAACGTATGCTTCATTGCCGTTCACTGCGCTTTCACCAAGCTTCAGATCTTCACCTCACCGGCTGTGGCAACCTGCTCTGCTACTGAATGGAGGCAAGCAAATGGTCAACATGGACCTCATACCTTGATCCCATGATCTTCTTGCTTTGTGCTTCAGCGAAGAAAAAATAGAGGTATGGCCTGCTGTCCTTCTTTAACAGTGCAAAGGGATGGATATGGACCTTCACATGTGGAAGTCCGTTCAACAATTCCCCCATGATCGCAGTTGAAGTCTGTTCAACAACTCCCCATCATAGTGTGCTGCGAAGCTAAACAAGTTTGGCACATATCTCAGCGAGGTGATCAGACGGTAGAGGTAGAGGGGGCAGCTATCCCGATAGCAATAGACTATTATCGTAGATTTTTTTTACTTTTGGTTAGTGTTTTTCTAGGGGAAGTTTTGTTCACTGTCGATTTGCATACTCAACTTACATTTTTTGTCACACTGAAACTGATAGGTATTGAATTGTTCAGGAATCCGGTTTTACTGATCAAGTTGATGCCTTGATAAAACAGATTATGCACGAGGAAGTGCCATCAGGTGTGAAGTAAGATACAGGCCAATACATGTTTTTGGTTGCACACACACACGCACTCTTTTAATTTCATTTCCTATCTGATCCAATGGAATATCTAATATTTGTACAGATCCTGCAAAGGAACAATGGATTTATTGAATATCTGCTTCTTCCAAGGTTTTCTATATTGGCAGCCTTTTTTAGCTACTTGGATAATTAATAGTTTTTAGAAAATGTGAATTTACATGATGGTAAGAACATTCTTTGCATTGGTATTTGAAATATAATTCACGTAGGTTTGAGAAATTGAGTTTATGTAGGCACTCCTAGAGAAGCTTATCATGACATATCTACTTTTTGTACGGAACCTCAAAGGAAAAAAAGATTATTCAATATCTGCTGCTTCTAGGGTATGCTTGATTAAGGGACCTTTGGCCCATGTGGATAATTTGTACTCCACATATAGATGAATGTAGCTTGTAGTAACTCTCAAGGAGTGAACTTACCATTCAACCACATATAGATTATGGATCTTCCAGAGGTAGTCTAGACAAGCTTACAACACCTACACAATTGACGAATGTAGCTTCAGCCTTGATCGCTGCCATTTGCTACTTCGGCTACCAAGTATCGACAATCAGTTAAGATTTCTATATCTATATGTGCTATTCGTTGAATTAAGCTTTGTATAGAAAGATACTTCACATTTATGTATTTCTTTATATTTCACTTCTATTTTTTGTGTACTATTATAATCATATATAATTAAAGTGCAATACATGGAAATATTATGGAATGGTGCATAATTGCCAAATTTGGTACGAAGTTGACATCTTTGTGCTTTGGGCAAGTACACGGTCTTATTAATTTTGCATGTGAAAGGAATAAAATATGTAACCTAAAAATGAGGTGAGTTACTAGCAATCACAATTCCTATACCCTTTTGTTTCATCTCAATCCTTCTGTAAGTTAATTTTTGTACTTTTCTTAGTATAGAATACCAGATGATAATGTAGCAAGACACTAAAGTATGCCCTGCAAGTGTTATTATGCCAGTCACTTTGTAGTATGGTTCTTGATTATTTTCATAAAAAAGAGCTATAAATATGTAGCATACAACATACTTCTACTCAGCATATGATCATTATTGACTATTTAGAGACGGGCGCGGCAACGCGCGCTACCATGGTCTAGTTCGACGGAAAATAGAGCCCGGTCAGCTGTTCCATCGCGCTCATCCAAGTATATGCCGACAAGTCTTCGGCTCCACCAGGCCTTGTTTAGGATGATTGCCAAGTTTAAACAAGAATAATTGCTAGGTTAATTAGTACATATTATTCAAGCTATATCTATTCGTGAAATAATTGCTAGGTTAATTAGTGCATATTATTCAAACTATATCTATCCGTGAAATTCATATTACCCAAGCTATATCTATTTGTGTAATCGGGCAATTAGCTTCTAGTGACTTTTTTATTTAAATCGATCATGCATTACTTCACCGAGGGAGAGCATCGCCAAGAAGCTATGTCGAGGACGGCCGTCGGCGTAGCGTACGCCGACGGTTTGTTTGGCTACGCCAACGGCTATTTGCTCTCGGTCTAGCATTCAATTCATATAGTGCTAGCATGTTAGCCTGCCACTACATGATACTCTAGTCCTGCTGTTCTGTATATTAAGTCACACATGCATGCGAACACGCCAACCATGATGAGGTGGCCTAGCGCTTGCCGCACAGCATGAGTACATGACCTATGGATGTGCATACCTTGTCAGTCTATTTTCTGGACGCAGACTTGGCTGAGCCGTGAATATTACCCGCCGCGCACGGAAAACAACTTGTGCGGCGCCGCTGCTAGCACCGTCCTTTTTTTTTGTTTAACACGTGCGACACGATTACTAGCATCCCATAGGAGCACGGCACGGCCGAGCGCTAACGATCACATAAACGTGTGGCACCTGCGCATACCCCAGTAACGCTACGCGTACGGAATGCATCTTACAAAATTTACTTACGCGAAAACGTGGGATGATTTAGTTGGAGTAGAGTCCTTCAATCATGGGAGAGAAAAATATCAGAACCAACTAACTATGCGCATGTCATTTCGTAAGTCTTTTTCCATAGCAACTGCCCTTAGGTCTAGCATTATTGCGCGTACGCCGTCTACGGACAGAATCCTATGGATTTTTTCTTACAGGATGACGTGTGACTCCCAGATTTGCTCGAATAGATTTGTTTGAAACCGCTGCATGTTGTTTCTCCAATCGCACGACCCCACGTCTTGCCCGTAAGATTAGTCTGTAAAACAATTCCGTAGGTGTAGCATTGTTTGGTCCAAATCCACTACTGCTCGTGGGCCTGCCGCCAGCGTATTCTCTAGGGACAATCGGCCTATTTACAACTTCTTTTTCTTGTCTACTAGGAGCTTTTCTGTAAAAAGAAAAATCAAAGTTGGAGACTAGTGACCGTAGTGCCACGTCAGCGATACACCACTCTTTTTTTGTTGCATGGTAGCGATACACCACTCTAGGGAACTGGACGAATAGTAAGCCATATTGAGATACCGTACGGTGCCTATTCGAAAGGTGGTTAACCGTATTTATTTTAGGTGTCAAGTATAAGATACACATTTTACTCTTTATTAGTAGTAGAGGTTCGTATGAATTAAGATAAGACAGTAAGTATTTTTTCAGTTTAGCTTCTGCAGAAAAAAAAAAAATATATATATATATATATATATGAAAGAACAGGAATAACGAAATACCAAAGGACCTCTATGGAAGATTTGTAGATATTTTCCATCGCTCTTGTCTCTCACATTATCTCTTAGCTTGGTTTAAAATAAAAGTCAAGAATGTTGTGTTCTTATCCTTAAATTCCTTGGCCAAGCTTCCAATGATCCTGTACGAGGTTTCGATCCTATAAATACCGTTGCTGCAGACCCCTATATATCACAGCTCGGGTTCCTGTCCTCAGTCCTTATATTACCCCCATGTTGTGTGGTGCTGCTAGTTCCTGAGTTAGGCAGCTGGCGGATCATTTGAAGGCTGAAGAGCTGGTGAGCAGAGGTACGAAACTATTTTAATCTAACTCATCCGCCATTAGTAGTCCATGTTGATATCTTAGCTAGCTTTCGTGCTAGTGAATGGTATTCGATCGTCCAAGCTGACCGATCCATCTTTCTATGCAAAATAGCACGTTCCAACTTCTAGTTCTGAACAAACTAGCTAAAGATCATTTGCGCGTATATTGGATATAAATGGCTAACTCTACTGAATCAGTCCTTTAATCAAATTACTTATTGTCTGCCCGTCGTCGGTGCGGCAATGGCCTGCGGTCATGCTCGTCGGCAAGGCGGTGACCGCGGGATGAACGTGGTCTCGTCAGAAAATGCGCCCCGTTATACATGAGCATGTCAAATGACCTTTGACTGAACGAGCCAAGCAATAAGATTATACAGAAATATTTCACACTGATGAACTGATGAAATAAACTAAGCCTAGCACTGCATGGGCATATTCTTGGAACGTGAACGGGGACAAGGAATGAAAGAAAAATCAAGATTACTAGCTTGTACATTCACGGCAATAAAAATAGATCATGAACCACATATGTATTTGGGCAGAAGTTAACTATGAACGTGTGAGAAATAACATCAATTACTCGCCAAAACTTATAGACTTTGTAATATGGTTAGGCCTGGAGGAGACAGAAGTGTGACCACTGAGAAGATTCAAGGCAAGCTGGGTATATACCAGACTGTTTTAGATACTTTAACAATCTTACTTTGTTTGTCTTATTTTAGTGCAAGCTCTGCATAGCCCATGCTTTTCCCTTGATTCATTTATTTGGTTGTACTTATATGTTTTGGATGTTCTACGTGCCACTAGTTTTTTCTATATCTCTAGAACTGCTCACTTTGTGTTTTCAGCACATTTAGTGTGTTGCATATTGGTCCAGCAAAAAAAAAACATATATTAACAAAATGATTGGTCATAATCATGGGAAGTGTGGTGTATCTAGCAGACGGTCGATACCTGAAATATGTGGATGGATAGGCTGCCACACAAGTAGGGGAGTCGGAGACGTGGTTCTCAGAGATCGATACTATCACGAGGCGAGACTATGACCATTGATTTTGTTGATACTCTACAGATGTTAAACTAAAATTGAATATGTATTCAATATCACTGATGATACTATTGTTTGTGGTATTTGGGTTATTGTACCAACTAGTCCCTAGTAGGCAAGGTGGAGTGTTGAGCTTATTGAGTTGTATGTATGTGCCAAGGTTTATAAATTGTGTATATTGTTGATGAGCATGTTTAACATACTCATTTATTTTATTTTAATCTAGAATGCGCGGATCAATTTTAGGATATCACGACTAAAAATCTATATAATGACATCTAGCGTAGAAGTGGAGATAATAAAGAATAATGAGAGTAGATATCATTTTTGTTGTAATAAAATAAATTGTACTTGTAATATTTGATAATGAATAAAGTGGAGACCTTGTTTGGCTTTTATTCATGATACTTCACTATACTTAGCCTTGTGTGCTTATGGTTCCTTCTGACTCATAAGCATACGACGGCTTTCATTCTCCCAGGCCGTGTCTTGGGATGTGACTATGTGAGATCCTTGCTAGAAATGGGACCTATACGTAAGTGCCAAAAATTTGCCGAAACAGAAATGAATCAATATTCTAGCAAAACATTGGCAACTCATTTTCATGTCATCATCTTTGGATCGAAAACATAATACTCATATATAGTCCATTTCGTCATCTAGTCACTATAACATGGGTTGCGTGCCCTGACGCTTATAAACCTCGAGGTACACATCTAGTCGCCGCGCTCACGCTATCGCAGTAAAAAAGCTGCCAGAGATAACTGCCTCGGGAAAAGTTCTTAGGCGGCACTTTTTTTTGGCTCAGAACATCGTCATCCCCAGAGCGATCTCTACTGCGGCAGAGCGATCTCTACTGCGGCGGTGCACGAGGATACGCCTGGTAACATGAAACCCGACCATTAGAATAAGCGACCCATATAAAGTATTTTGTTTTGTCGTGCTACATTTAATTAAGAAGCACAAATGTTAATGACGATCAATTAGTAATATATTATTTTGTTCAGTGATAAATAAATAATAATTTCCATTATATTTAAGATATAAAATTCCATTTTCCTCTATTACATTTAAGATTTTAAATTCCATTTTCATTAACATCTGCATCTGCACCAGTTTCGCTGCGGATGTCAATGAGTAGGAATTTTCCTAAGAAGGAACTCATGAGTTCCTCAATTTCCAATTAAACCTAAAAACAAAAAAAAATGTAAAGAAAAATCCCCAATCTTTTTTTGTAGTCCTTGAGCATGTTGCGATTTTATACAGATCGGGGTTACAAGATCTTCTTGACACATAGGTCATAGCTACTATCGATCTACAAGTATCATCCGACCGGCGTGACCTCGACGAAGATCTCCCAGCCAGCATGCTCCACTGTGGATCTAGAAGGTGGCATCCTCGCAGCTGATCTAGCACCGGCCTGCTCATAACTAATCTAGTAGTTGGCTGCCTCACAGCGGATCTGAATAAAGAAGATACCTACGGAACAGGAACGACGGTGAAAGCCTCGCGACATGAGCATGTCGGGCGGTACCGCCCGACGCTAACCTCTAGCACTTATGCTTGCTCGATAACTACTTGTGGGAAAAGAGGGTGGGATCTTGGGGGCCAGGACTACACACTAGAGAGGAGAGATGTGATCTTGAATTAGTTGAATTAGTGGATACTTGGAGGGATGGGGTTGGGATCTTGTACTGTGAGATCTAGGGTTTGGAGTATAGCGGCATCGTTAGAGGGCAAGTGTTTCCTGTATTATATAGAAAACGCTGAGAGAGATACGGTTTGCTGTATGGGCCCTTTGAGCAAGTGAGGCAAAACGCTGGACCTCGCTTTCTCAAAGTCCCTATAAGCCATGGATGCTCACTCTTGTTGGTATAATTGGTGGGTCTCACATGTCATCGACTTGCGTTTGGCGACCCGCATACAAACACGTGATTGTTTGTTGACCTCTTCTCCTAGGTGGCGGGGACGTCGACGAAGACCCGCGCCTTGGTGGATCACAGTGCATGGGGCCGAGAGCCACCGATCTGGCTTGGCATAACCGGCATCCAATAGATGCGTGGCGGGAAGGGGCCATGGAGTTTCTGGGAGCTGAATTGTTTGTGTTTTTCCTTTTGAAAGGAGTACGGATCTAGTGGTAAATAAATAACGCATGCAATGATGACACAACGCTGAATTCAAGATGGGACACACATGTCAGCGATACATACCTTATCAGTTAGTGTGATTTTTTTTTTTTGACCAGTTGCTCACAATTAACGGCTCATGCCTAGTAAATTTAGCGGCGACGTACATAAATTTTGATGCGCCACCATAGGCATCTACCTAATAGACGAGCCACACTGTGGTAAAAAAGCGATTGCAAGACTAGTATGAACCGATTCGATACAATGTAGCATGGTGGAAAAGCGATTCCAAGGTGTGTCGGCAGAGAAAGTGAACCAAATTGTTGATACAGTTCAAGGGTTTCAATGTGTCAGGTGCATGCATTGTAGCCCCACATGTAAGAGAGATATGAAAGAGACTTCAAGGGAAGGAAACAATTGACAAATAATATTTGCATGGTAGAGGGACCGAACATGATACTCATCAAAAGCGCTTGCAACACTACATCATAACTAGAGCGGTTCCTATCTCTACCATATTTTTCAATGAATTGATACCACGGTGTGGCTGGTCTAAGCTTCTTGCTACTAGTAAGGCAATGTTGTGGTCGAAGCCTCGCTAGCCATTGCTGCAGGGAACTGAAGCTGGACTGCCATCTGACCTAGGCGTCGAAGCAGCCCGGCAGACGTCCACTTGAACATGTGCGGCCTTCTCGGAGTAGTCGCCGCTGGTTCGTTGGGCCGCACCGGAAGTAGGTCTGATAGCACGCCGCTAACAACGCTTGGAGGAGGAACTGTGGCCATGGATGTACTGCTTGCACGCTTTTACACTACAGGAGAAGCCGAATACGCCGACGATCGCCCTAAATCCCATCGGCGTAGGCTGGCCCGACGGCTGTCGTCAGCGTATGGCCATCGGCATACATGCCCGTAGGCGTAGAAAAGTCGTCGGCGTATATAACTACGCTGACGGCTTTGCCATCGGCGCAGACCGTATGGGTCCCACCTAGATGACTAACGGCCGTTTGGCTACGCCGAAGGCTTTGCCGGCGGCCTAGATTTTCTATTTTTTTCAAAAAAAAAAATCAAAAAAAAAATTCCAAATTTTTTTTCAAATTTGTTTTTCAATTTTTTTTACATTTTTGAATTGTAACTTGTTAATCTCATATGGACATTTTTTATTCTAAGTACACTTAGTCTAAGTTAAATTGCACAATTAGTCAAACTTCTTCGTTCCTAATACTACTCCAGCCCCAGCACGCTTAACTCCGTTCCTTCCACATGAGCTTCTGACAAAAAAATTAGAACTTGTTGTAAATATTATCATATTAATCCTATTAATCATTAGACTATAATGTTAGACGTCTTTACTTTTTTACATTCCATATAATTATTTGAGTAAACAACAATGAATAAGTAATTATAATCTTGAATTCAAATAAAAATAAAAATAAATTTTATTTATTTTGCCTTTTTTCATTTAAAATTGAATAATTCATATCTACAAATCCGTAAATCATAATTCGACAAATAATATATCCAAATCTATTAGAAAAATGAGAGGAATCCAAATATGACATCTCTATCATCTATTTAATTATATGTCATAACTTTTTAATATTAGACCAACTGAAACTATGTCAGGATTCATGAAACACCCCATTTTTGGCACTTAGAAAATAGAAAATAGCTTTTTGGTGCGACAAAAAGGAAACCTTGCATTAGATCTCTAATGAAATAACATATTGTGAATCTAAAAATGATTTTTGAAAAAAATCATGAGCATCATATCATGTACCTATAGTTCAAATCTAACTCATTTTCTACCGATTCGGCACGAATTTGTCTTTTTCACGAGGGGCGGACGGAAAGGTTTGAGATACCCAGGTTGGAAATTTTTCCATTCAATATGGTCTAGTATTTTTGAAAAATGTGGTATTATCATTTTGAAACTTTCATTTGGTGGTTGCTTCACAAAACACCCATTTTTTTCACTCGGAAAATAAAAAAATGGCTTTTTGGTGCGACAAAAAGGAAAACTTCCTCCTGCAATATTGTTCGTCATACCATGATATACATGCATGAACAATATGGCCACATTATCGCAAAATATACCGTGATTATAGCAATAACATTGGTCATTTGACCTAAAATCCAGAAAACCTCGATTGAGATAGTTCATTTTGTGAAGGTTTTTTTGAGACACATTCAATATACCAAGTTTGGTATTTTTCCATGCAAATATGTCGCATAATATGACACCACGCGAAGGTTTTGCATTGTTTCGATCGTTTTTGAATTTTTTATGCCCGTTTCAAACTATCGTCAAACTTTCTAAATCGAGGGGCATGAAGATTCTTAACTTGGGGCTGAGCCTCACTAAACTTGCATTAGATCTCTGATGAAATAGCATATTGTGAATCTCAAAATGATATTTGAAAAAAATCATGGGCATCATATCATGTACCTGTAGTTCAAATCTAACTCATTTCCTCCCAATTCGGCAGGAATTTGTCTTTTTCACGAGGGGTTGACGGAAAGGTTTGAGATACCCAGGTTGAAAAATTGTCCATTCAATATGGTCTAGTATTTTTTTTAAATATGGTATTATTATTTTGAAACTTTCATTTGGTGGTTGCTTCACAAAACACCCCATTTTTGCACTTGGAAAATAAAAAATGCCTTTTTGGTGCGACGAAAAGGAAAACTTCCTCCTGCAACATTGTTCGCCATCCCATGATACACATGAATGCATAATATGGGCACATTATCGCAAACTATACCGCGATTCTAGCAATAACATTGGTCATTTGACCTGAAATCCAGAAAACCTCGATTGAGATAGGTCATTTTGTGAAGGGTTTTTTGAGACACAATAAATATACCAAGTTTGGTATTTTTCCAAGCAAATATGTCACATAATATGACACCACGCGAATGTTTTGCATTATTTCGATCGTTTTTGAATATTTTATGTCCGTTTCAAACTATCGTCACACTTTCTAAATCGAGGGGCATGAAGATTCTTAACTCGGGGTTGAGCCTCACTAAAATTGCATTATATCTCTGATGAAATAGCATATTGTGAATCTAAAAATGATTTTTGCAAAAAATCATGGACATCATATCATGTACCTGTAGTTCAAATCTAACTCATTTCCTATAGATTCGACAGGAATTTGTATTTCTCACGAGGGCTGGACGGAAAGGTTTGAGATAATCAGGTTGGGAAATTGTCCATTCAATATGGTCTACTATTTTTGAAAAATATGGTATTATCATTTTGAAACTTTCATTTGGTGGTTGCTTCACAAAACACCCCTTTTTTGCATTCGGAAAATAAAAAATAGATTTTTGGTGTGACGAAAAGGAAAACTTCCTCCTGCAATATTGTTCGCCATCTCATGATACACATGCTTGCATAATACGGGCACATTATCACAAACTATACCGCAATTCTAGCAATAACTTTGGTCATTTGGCCTGAAATCCAGAAAACCTCGATTGAGATAGGTCATTTTGTGAAGGGTTTTTTGAGACACAATCAATATACATGGTTTGGTATTTTTCCATGCAACTATGTCACATAATATGACACCACATGAAGGTTTTGCATTGTTTCGATCCTTATTGAATTTTTTATGTCCGTTTCAAACTATCGTCAAACTTTCTAAATCGAGGGGCATAAAGATTGTTAGCTCAGGGCTGAGCTTCACTAAACTTTCATTAGATCTCTGATAAAATAGCATATTGTGAATCTAAAAATGATTTTTTCAAAAAATCATGGGAATCATACCATGTACCTGTAATTCAAATCTAACTCATTTTTTGTCGATTCAGCAGGAATTTGTATTTTTCACGAGGGATGGACGGAAAGGTTTGAGATACCCAGGTTGGGAAATTGCCCATTCAATATGTTCTAGTACTTTTGAAAAATGTGGTATTATAATTTTGAAACTTTCATTTGGTGGTTGCTTCACAAAACATCCCTTTTTGCACTCAGAAAATAAAAAATGGCTTTTTGGTGCGACGAAAAGGAAAACTTCCTCCTGCAATATTGTTCGCCATCCAATGATACACATGCGTGCACAATATGGGCATATTATCGCAAACTATACCGCGATTCTAGTAATAACATTGTTCATTTGACCTGAGATCCAGAAAACCTCGATTGAGATTGGTCATTTTGTAAAGGTTTTTTGAGACACAATCAATATACCAAGTTTGGTATTTTTCCATGCAACTATGTCACATAATATGACACCACGCAAAGGTTTTGCATTGTTTCGATCGTTTTTGAAATTTTTATGCATGTTTCAAACTATCGTCAAACTTTCTAAATCGAGGGGCATGAAGATTCTTAGCTCGGGGCTGAGCCTCACTAAAATTGCTTTAGATCTCTCATGAAATAGCATATTGTGAATCTAAAAATAATTTTTGCAAAAAATCATGGGCATCATATCATGTATCTATAGTTCAAATCTAACTCATTTCCTACTGATTCGGTGGGATTTTGTCTTTTTTACGAGGGATGGACGAAAAGGTTTGAGAAATTCAGGTTGGAAAATTGTCCATTCAAGATGGTCTACTATTTTTGAAAAATGGGGTAGTATCATTTTGAAACTTTCTTTTGGTGGTTACTTCACAAAACACCCCGTTTTTTGCACTCAGAAAATAAAAATTATGTTATACGAATGTATTTGTATTTTTTATAAATTTTTTGATAACTAATATGTAATATTTGAGTTTATATAGACAGATCCTATTTTTCTTCAAATTATGATATATTATATGTATTTTTCTGAATTTAAATGATTTAGTTATGATTTTTCTAAGATTAATGTGGCAAAAAATAAAAATGGCTACGTTGCCGTTGGCGTAGGTGTAAAACCTACGCCGCGTAGACTTGACGCCATCGCTCTACCGTTAGCCTAATATGCTACGCTGACGGTTCCTTTTACGGTGACGGTCGCCGTCGGTCTATTTACCCTATGCCGATGGCAAAACTGGGGACGGCCTCGACATTTTGCCATCGGCGTATAAAAAGGCCGTCGGCCTATCTTGTTATTCACGTAGTGTTACTCGCCAACTGAGTCCAGCGGTAGATACTGTAGATGGCGAAGCACCCACGAGCGGGTGACATACACTACAGGACGCGCGCTACGTCGAGAGCAAAAAGTCGTCGGCATAGGCCTAATTGTCCTCGGCGTAGCCTCCTCGGCAAAGGTCTTCCTCGGCGGAGCACATACAGGCCGTCGGCGTAGTGGCCGTCGGCATAGCCTATCAGCAGGTTGCAAAAACATTTTTTTTTAATATTTTTTTTCTCAAATTTTTAAATCTTTGAATTGTTAGAATTGTTAATCTCTCACTTTGAATATTTTTAACACTAATTACACTTAATATTTAATTAAATTGCAGTCTTGTTCAAACTTTCCAGCTGGTCACCCATCCTAATACTACTCCAGCTCCAGCACGCTTAACTTCCCGGTTCCTTCATGATCTGTTTTCGCAAATTAATTCATACATTGTTGTCAATACTATGATATCAATCCTATTAACTCTTATATCATCATATCACATGTTTGTATTTTTTGAAATTTCAAATAATTATTTAAGTAAACATTAATAAATAAGTAAAAATATTATTGAATTCAAAAAAAATATAACAATTTTACTTTTTTTATTTTTCTATTTAATATGGAATAATTAATATCTTTAAACCCGTAAATCGGAATTCGAAAAATAATATGTCTAAATTGATCAGAAAAATAAGAGGAATCCAAATATGATATCCATATCAACTAAACACTAACCCTCCATTTTTGAATTAGCTATTTGGTGGTTGCTTCACAAAATCCCCCTTTTTGTGCTTGGAAAATAAAAAATGACTTTTTGGTGTGATGAAATGGAAAATTTGCATTGGATCTTTGATAAAATAACATATTTTGAAACTAAAAATGATTTTTGTAAAAAAATATGAGCACCGGATCATGTACATGTAGTTCATATCTGACCCAGTTCCTACCGATTCGGCAGGAATTTGTCTTTTTCACCAGGGGTGGACGGAAAGGTTTAAGATCCCCCTGTTGGGACATTATCCATATAAGATGTTCTAGTATTTTTGTAAACTGTGGTGGTAGCATTTTGAATTATCCATTTGGTGGTTGCTTCACAAAACCGTCTGTTTTTTGTGCTCGGAAAATAGAAAATGGCATTTTGGTGCGACGAAAAGGAAAAATTTCTCCTGCAATATTGTTCGTCATCCCATGATACACATATATACATAATATGGGCACATTATCACAAACTATGCCTTGATTCTAGCCATAACATTGGTTATTTGACCCGAAAACCAAGAAACCTCGAATGAGATAGGTCATTTTGTGAAGGTTTTTTCCAGACATAATCAATATACCAAGTTTGATATTTTTCCTTGTAACTATGTCATATAATATGACACCACGCGAAGGTTTCACATTGTTTCGATCGTTTTTGAATTTTTTTATGCCCGTTTTAAACTATCGTCAAACTTTGTCGAACGACGGGCATGAATATTCTTAGCTCGGGGCCGAGCCTCGCTAAAATTGCATTGGATCTTTGATAAAATAACATATTTTGAACCTAAAAATGATTTTTTGTAAAAAAATGAGCATCAGATCATGTACCTGTAGTTCATATCTGACTCACTTCCTACCGATTCGGCAGGAATTTGTCTTTTTCACCAGGGGTGGACGGAAAGGTTTCAGATCCCCCTGTTGGGACATTGTCCATATAAGGTGGTCTAGTATTTTTGTAAAATATGGTGGTAGCATTTTGAATTAGCCATTTGGTGGTTGCTTCACAAAACCATCTGTTTTTTGTGCTTGGAAAATAGAAAATGGCATTTTGGTACGACGAAAAGGAAAACTTTCTCCTGCAACATTGTTTTCCATCCCATGATGCACATGTATGCATAATATGGGCATATTATCACAAACTATGCCTTGATTCTAGCCATAACATTGGTCATTTGACCCGAAAACCAAGAAACCTCGAATGAGATAGGTCATTTTGTGAAGGTTTTTTCCAGACATAATCAATATACCAAGTTTGATATTTTCCTTGTAACTATGTCACACAATATAACACCACGCGAAGGGTTCGGATTGTTTCGATCGTTTTTGAATTTTTATGCCCGTTTTAAACTATGGTCAAACTTTGTCAAACAACGGGCATGAATATTCTTAGATCGGGGCCGAACCTCGCTAAACTTGCATTGGATCTTTGATAAAATAACATATTTTAAACCTAAAAATGATTTTTGTAAAAAAACATAAGCATCGGATCATGTACATGTAGTTCATATCTGACCCACTTCCTACCGATTCAGCAGGAATTTGTCTTTTTCACCAGGGGTGGACGGAAAGGTTTAAGATCCCCCTGATGGTACATTGTCCATATAAGGTGGTCTAGTATTTTTGTAAAATATGGTGGTAGCATTTTGAATTAGCCATTTGGTGGTTGCTTCACAAAACCGTCTGTTTTTTGTGCTCGAGAAATAGAAAATGGCATTTTGGTGCGACAAAAAGGAAAACTTTCTCTTGCAACATTGTTCGTCATCCCATGATGCACATGTATGCACAATATGGGCACAATATCACATATATTCCTTGATTCTAGCCATAACATTGGTCATTTGACCCGAAAGCCAAGAAACCTCGAATGAGATAGGTCATTTTGTGAAGGGTTTTTTCAGACATAATCAATATACTAAGTTTGATATTTTTCCTTATAACTATGTCATATAATATGACACCACGCGAAGGATTTGAAGGGAATATGCCCGAGAGGCAATAATAAAGTGGTTATTATCGTATTCTTTATTTATGATAAATGTTTATTTTACATGCTATAATTGTATTAATACGGAAACGTTAATACATGTGTGTTTAATAAACAAACAGAAAGTTCCTAGTTATGCCTCTCTCATAAACTAGCTCGTTGATTAACAAGATGATCAAGGTTTCCTGATCATGGACATTGGATGTTGTTAATAACGGGATCACAACATTAGTGTAATGGTGTGATGAACATTCATCCGAAGTATAGCATTACGATCAAAGTCATTGAGTTTATATTGCTATAACAACTTACGAAGTGATCCTAATCCTTAGACCATGAGATCATGTCAATCACTAACACCGGAAGAGTTTCTTGATAACATCAAACGTCACACCGTAACAGGGTGATTATAAAGATGGATTCAGAACTAATAAAGTGTTATGTTGAGGCCCATGGATCGAGAGTGGAATTTGTTCATCCCGATGACGGATAGATATGCTCTGGGCCCTCTCGGTGATATCACATTGATTAGCTTGCAAGCAAGTGATTTTATCACTAGAATGTTATATCACGGGAACGAGAAAAGAGTGCATGTCGGTAACGAGATCAAACTAGGTATGGAGATACTGATGATCGAATCTCGGACATGTAATATATCGCGAAACAAAAGGATTAAGATATACTAGCGTAAAAGGTTCCGACGATCACAAGAAAGTCATCGTTGAATGTGTGGGAGTCAGTATGGGTCTCCAGATCCCGCTTCTGATTATTGATCCGAGAGGGGTCTCGATCATGTCCGCATTATTCACGAACCGTAGGGTGACACACTTAAGAGACACCGACATCCAATTGGAGCAAATGTTTCATGCCGAAAGAATGAACAAGCACAGGAATTTATTTCACTAGATACCGAAACAGGTTTTCGGGTGAAATTGCATAAAGTGGTTATGCATGTGAAATAGAATTCTAGCAAGGGGTTATTTGTGAATGTTTGTCATTAAAGTAATTGACAAAATTCTGAATAAAATAAAAGAGTTTTATTTAATGAGAGTTTGCATTAAATTTGGTGGAAATTTAATGGGAATTTGAGTGGACTTTTGAGTGGAGGAAATTTAAAGGGCATTTTGTGAGTGGAGTGTCCACCCACATGAATGAAGGAGGGGAGGGGGCTGCCCCCCATGGCCGGCGGCCACCCCTTGGGTGCTCCCCCCTCCTCCTATAAAAGGAGCCCCCCTCCTCACTTGTCTCTCACACCTCCTCGTGAAGGATCTCTCTCCCCCTCTAGAATTTATTCCCCATGGTCTCGGACTAGCGAGATACATGTTCCCGGTGGCTTTTCGGCAAGAAAGAGTTGTGCTTCCGCTGCATCGCTGGAGCGAGGAGGCGGAGGTTGCTCGGTGCCTCGAACGTGTGTGCGAGCACGGATGCGCTGCTGTTTTGCGGCGCTAGGACTTCCTCTCGATCTTGAGATCGGCAAGAGATCGTCTACATCAACCACGAGTTTGGACTCGTTAAGCTTTGTCGGTCTTCAAGGGTATGTTCTCTACGGATATACATCCGCCCGTTGTTTGTATCTAGTAGATAGATCTTGATACATAGTTGTTCCCATCGTAGGAAAAATTTTGTTTTCTATGCTGCGAACCCTACAGTGGTATCAGAGCCGGATCTATGCGTAGATGCTTTGCACGGGTAGTACACATATGAGTATGTGGGCGATGATGATCATTTTATTGCTTCTTAGTTGTACTTTGGATATTGGTGGCATAGTGGGATGAAGCGGCCCGGACAAACTTTACATGTCCTCGCACATGAGACCTGTTCCACGCTTGACATGCAACTAGTTTTGCATAAGTGGCTAGCGGGTGTCTGTCTCTCCTACTATAGTCAATATCTAATTTGCAACGAGTTGTCAACAATTTGTTTATCCTCGTTGTGGTTCATGTTCATAGGTAAGAACGGTTCTATCTCGAAAGCCCTAGGCCACGTAAAATTTGCAATGGTTAAATTAGAGGCGTCTAGTTTAGATTGTTGCTGGGCTAGTGTTATGATATGGTGATGTTGTAAGTAGAAGTATGAGATGATACTCTTACAACACACATAACGTGTAATCTCCATAGACCTTGGACTTACACATATAGGTATGATAGTGATCATACCACGGTGCACATGATGGAGATCATATGCGGGAACCATATCATTTCACTTATAAACATGTGATGTTTGATAGCATCTTATATTTCTTATTTGGCATTTTATTAGCATAATAAGATGATCCCTCATTTAAATATCAAGATAAGAATGTGTTCTTCCTTAAGTATGCACCGACAATGTTTCGTCGCTTCAAGACATCACGTGATGATCGGGTGTACTTGAATCCACAAGCATATCTCGGGTGTAAGACAGTTACACACGCGAATACTAAGGTTCTTACTTGGCGAGCCTAGCATGTACAGACATGGCCTCGGAACACGGACCAAAAGGTTAAGCATGAGTCATATGTTTTGATATGATGACCATATGGATGCTCGCCTTTGAAGCTATACCGACTCACGTGATGATCGGACTTGGTGTAGTGGATTTGGTTCATGTAATCACCAAAAAGACACGAGGGATGTCGTTTTTGAGTGGGAGTTTATTTCTAATTTGGATTAGTAGAACTCAATTTATCATAAATTAAATCAAAGTGAATTTGCATAATTTGTTGTAGTCATTGGCATTCGTTCACCGCCTTATGCTTAGTTATAATTGAGATAATAGAACTATAGAATTCTGGATATATACTTTACGAACTGATATCGTATTGTGTTGAGTGTCAATTAAAGTTTAAAGTCCTATTGCAAACTTTCAGCAAACTCTATTTACTCCGTGAAATTTAATAATTGGTATTAAATCGAGAGTAACAATTCCAGTGTTAGTATCTTAAGTATCATGTTTGCCTCCACGATTCTTGATTGATTTAAATATCAAGTTTATCTAGGAGCTGAAAGAATTGTTTCAGAAACCATCATGTGTGACAGATATAACGATATCTAAAACAATGTTTTGGTTGCAATATGATAGAGTATAATATATGTTCTCATATTGGATGAGAATTTACGAAGGTTGGAGATGCTAGACATCCTAATCATCCAAAAGGGTTTTGGAAAGTAATGTTATACTCACGATTCTCCTTTATAAGCTAAATTGGCTTGATCATGAAAGTCGTCATGATAAGGATGAATAGAATATGTATGTAAAGTGTTTACTACACTAAAAGATTACTAAAGAATGGATTTTGAAAGAATACCGATCATTTTGATGATGGTGATCTACTTCAAAGTGCAAGTCCAAAGGTATTATTATTTGAATATACACGCTTTGGACTATGTGTCATGTATATGGCGCCACTTTTGATGTTGATAGATTCTTTTAAAAGGAAAAGCAAATGCTGAAAGAGAATCTATAAAATATATTTGGCAGAAAAGAAAAGATTGGAAATATCCAATTTAGGTATATGGATGATATACATGTTATGGTTGTATTCTTTGCTTGTTAAACAATGTGGTTCTTGGGCATTGGATACCGAATTGGTTGGTATGAAATTTCATACGGAACGACGCAATTCATGAACCACAATGGCCTAAGTAACTAGCAAGAGAATATGTGATGATGTTCATCGAAAACAAACAAACCGTTGTTTGTTTTTCTCGTTGACATCAAAGCTTGACTTCAAGATTTGTTTTAATAATTGTTATTTGAATCAGGTATTATAAGAACAAAGGTTGTTCAAATAATTACCGTATTCCATATAAGATGGATGATTTACAAATCTAGTTGGAGAAATCACATCCATAAAACATAATGCTAAAATGTCGCAAGACAAATGATTGAAAGATCACTTACGAAGTGACATCGCCGTTTAAATTATATTGGAAAGAAAACATGAAGAATCTCCATTTTCATGGATTTTTGGAGTCTTTGATTTGATCAAGTGACGCTTGTGAGACTTTCCTCGGGATAATTAAAACTTCGTTCAAAGGCCAAAGAAGAACGAACGACTAAAATATTGGAATTTATACATATCGATGTATGTAGTCCATTATGTGTCGTCGTAAGTGATGGATTTCAACTTCATATGCTTTCTCCGAAAATTTGAGTGAATGTTCACTTAATGCGAGAGAAGTATCAAATATTTGAAAATGTTTCAAATACTTTCAAGATGAAGTGCAAAATCATTTTAAACAAGAAAATAAATGGTTTATGATTTTATCATAAGGGATTTGTTTGAGTTACAAGTGTAACAAGAAAATAAATGAATTATGATTTTATCATAAAGGGATTTATTTGAGTTGCAAGTTTAGCAAAACACCTAGATTTACATCTCCCGAAACACCATAGGAGTATGGAGTGTTTGAGATTTGTAATGAAACCTTGTTTGACATGGTTGGATCAAAGGTGTTATTTATAAAACTGCCATTATGTTTTAAAAGATTAAAGCTTTAGAGACTACCGCTTTTACACTGAAAAGAGCTCCATCTTGATCCGGTAAAATGACACCATGGAAGTTATGGTTTGGGGTAAAACCCAAGTTGTCATTTCTTAAATTTTGGTATGCTAAACATAAGTAAGATGTTTACAACCGAAGTCGGATGAGCATGTCTTTGTAGGTTATTTCGAATAACAATTGGTTATTCCTCCATAACACCAAAGACAAAAGGGTTTGTCGCTTGAAACGTGAAGTTTCTTGAAAAAGGAATTTTTTCGTAAAAGTTAAGTGGGAGGACAATAGAACTTTGATAAGGTTAACGAACCTTAACTAAATATGCTGAGTTGCGCAGCGCCGGAAGATGTTCCGGAGGCAGCCAGAATGCTCATGGATTATGTGCCTCAAATGTTGCGGTCACAGAGATCTAAGTTCCTATTGAACCAAGTCGGTCGAATAAACAATCAAATACTAAGATTTGAGAGTAAATCATTATTGTTTGACAATGATGAACCGATTATATGCAAAGAAGAGATGATGGGCCCTGGCTCCGTCAAATGGCTTGAAGCCATAAAATCCGTGATAGTTCCATACACGAGAAATCAAGTTTTGAACTTGGAAGACCCTCCGGAAAGGTGTAAAAACCTATCGGTCGTATTTGGATCTATAAAGAAATAGACATGGATGTTTCACATCTATGAAATAGTCGACATGTCGTAAAGTATTTTACGACAATGTTCAAGGAGTTGACTATGACAAGATTTGATCTTTCATAGCGATATTTAGTCTGGACGGATTAAAGTAGCAACCACTACATATAATTTGTTATATGGTAGATGAATAAACAAAACAAAGTTCTTCTAATAGAATGGTTACCTAGGACGTGTACATGAAACGATCCAAAGGGTTTTTTTAATTCAAAGGATGCTAAAAAGGGCATGCAAACTTCAATTGTTGAAGTAAGCATCGCGGAGTTGGAATCTTCACCTTAATGAAAAGGAGTTTTCATCAGGAGACGATGAAGATGCTTGCATTTGCAAGAAATTAAGTGGGAGCGCTGAGACATATTTCTAATACATTATGTGGAGGACATCTTGTTGATTGGAAATGATGTATCTTTTATTGACAAAGGTTAAGAATTTCATTTTGATGAAAGACTTAGTCAAAACCCAAATATTTAGCGTGAATGTCTATAGTGGATAGACTGTGACGCTAATATGGTTGTGCCAAACGTACATATATGAGATATTGAAGGAGTTCAATATAGAAACGACTAGAAACGGTTCTTGTCGCATGGAAAAGAAATTGAATCAAGATTCAAGTGTATCGACACTTGATAAGTGAAACAAGATTCAAGTGCTTTGACACTTGATGAGTGAAATCACGAGAATGTTTTGATTAATCATACCATGATATGTACACATCCAGATATGTCCTATGCTCTAAGTGTTATGAGCATATACCAGAATGAATCATAAAATGATCATTGGACGATAGTAAGGATATTCTTATGATCTTTTGGAAGAACTAAGAATATATTTGTGTAGAGGTGACAAACAATTACACATAGTTCATTGTAAAGCATTACATTGATACTAGGTTTGTCACAAGATACAAATTAAGTTTATCTCAATTTAAACTATGGGTGGCACAATGTAATGGAAAGGAGATTCCATGATGGATTTGGAAGAGTTCCAAAGTTAAGACATTGTGACGAATACTACAACAAAAGGCTAAGTATATGACTGCTATAGTAGCAGCAAAGGAGGGAATTTGTGTCAAGTAGTTTATTATCAAACTAAGATGTGGTTCGCAATGGGCTAACACTAAAGATATATTGTATGACAATAGTATCAACGTGTTTTAACCCCAAGGAACTAAAGGTCTCACCAAAATACCAAATTTATACAATGCCGTCTCATTGGAGAATGAGTGATGCGTGAAGACGCAAAGACATGCAAATACACACGGACCTGAAAGTGTCAGATCCGTAGATTATGTTAACCACTTGCAATTGCGTATATGGAACACCGGAAAGCCATAGGTGTTCAATACGCAAAGTTTTCAAACTAGATTATTGTCTCTAGTGCAAGTGGGAGACTGAAGGGAATATGCCCGAGAGGCAATAATAAAGTGGTTATTATCGTATTCCTTATTTATGATAAATGTTTATTTTACATGCTATAATTGTATTAATACGGAAACGTTAATACATGTGTGTTTAATAAACAAACAGAAAGTTCCTAGTTATGCCTCTCTCATAAACTAGCTCGTTGATTAACAAGATGATCAAGGTTTCCTGATCATGGACATTGGATGTTGTTAATAACGGGATCACAACATTAGTGTAATGGTGTGATGAAAATTCATCCGAAGTATAGCATTACGATCAAAGTCATTGAGTTTATATTGCTATAACAACTTACGAAGTGATCCTAATCCTTAGACCATGAGATCATGTCAATCACTAACACCGGAAGAGTTTCTTGATAACATCAAACGTCACACCGTAACAGGGTGATTATAAAGATGGATTCAGAACTAATAAAGTGTTATGTTGAGGCCCATGGATCGAGAGTGGAATTTGTTCATCCCGATGACGGATAGATATGCTCTGGGCCCTCTCGGTGATATCACATTGATTAGCTTGCAAGCAAGTGATTTTATCACTAGAATGTTATATCACGGGAACGAGAAAAGAGTGCATGTCGGTAACGAGATCAAACTAGGTATGGAGATACTGATGATCGAATCTCGGACATGTAATATATCGCGAAACAAAAGGATTAAGATATACTAGCGTAAAAGGTTCCGACGATCACAAGAAAGTCATCGTTGAATGTGTGGGAGTCAGTATGGGTCTCCAGATCCCGCTTCTGATTATTGATCCGAGAGGGGTCTCGATCATGTCCGCATTATTCACGAACCGTAGGGTGACACACTTAAGAGACACCGACATCCAATTGGAGCAAATGTTTCATGCCGAAAGAATGAACAAGCGCAGGAATTTATTTCACTAGATACCGAAACAGGTTTTCGGGTGAAATTGCATAAAGTGGTTATGCATGTGAAATAGAATTCTAGCAAAGGGTTATTTGTGAATGTTTGTCATTAAAGTAATTGACAAAATTCTGAATAAAATAAAAGAGTTTTATTTAATGAGAGTTTGCATTAAATTTGGTGGAAATTTAATGGGAATTTGAGTGGACTTTTGAGTGGAGGAAATTTAAAGGGCATTTTGTGAGTGGAGTGTCCACCCACATGAATGAAGGAGGGGAGGGGGCTGCCCCCCATGGCCGGCGGCCACCCCTTGGGTGCTCCCCCCTCCTCCTATAAAAGGAGCCCCCCTCCTCACTTGTCTCTCACACCTCCTCGTGAAGGATCTCTCTCCCCCTCTAGAATTTATTCCCCATGGTCTCGGACTAGCGAGATACATGTTCCCGATGGCTTTTCGGCAAGAAAGAGTTGTGCTTCCGCTGCATCGCTGGAGCGAGGAGGCGGAGGTTGCTCGGTGCCTCGAACGTGTGTGCGAGCACGGATGCGCTGCTGTTTTGCGGCGCTAGGACTTCCTCTCGATCTTGAGATCGGCAAGAGATCGTCTACATCAACCACGAGTTTGGACTCGTTAAGCTTTGTCGGTCTTCAAGGGTATGTTCTCTACGGATATACATCCGCCCGTTGTTTGTATCTAGTAGATAGATCTTGGTACATAGTTGTTCCCATCGTAGGAAAAATTTTGTTTTCTATGCTGCGAACCCTACAGGATTCACATTGTTTCGATCGTTTTTGATTTTTTATACCCGTTTTAAATTATATATAATATTTTATGTTTCACTTAATTTTTATTTACAAATGTATAATATTTGAGTGTAGATAGACAGGTCTTATTTGTCTGCAAATTTTGATATATTATTTGTATTTTTCTGAATTATAATGATTTAGTTATGATTTTCCAAAGTTTAATGAGGTAAAAGAAAAAATAGCTACGCCGAGGGCAGCCGTCGGCGTAGCATAGGATACGCCGAGGAAAATTATACGCCAACGGCTGCTTGGCAGGGCTGGCCTGGACGATGGCTATGCCGACGGTCCTGACGTTTGGCCGTCGGCGTAGCTTCCTATTCCTGTAGTGATACACTTCGCGCCCTTTCGACGATCTCAACACCCGCGTAGTAGTAGGATTCGGGTCAAACAGAGTCACGAGAATGATAGAAAAAACGGACTCGAGGCCACCGTTATTCCAAAGAGGAAGAACTCAGAGTACGAGATGCGTCAACCTCCATATTGGTTGAAAGGGACAAAACACCTACTATGTAAATCCTTGAAAGAAGGGTGGCCAATAAGAAAAGAATCAGATCCATGAGGGAGGGCCTCTCATTTCCATTGAGACTGTCTATGACAAATTCTATTACTGATCATTATAGGCAGATGGTAACAACATAGACGATCGGGAAGCTCTTCTCTGACTCTACTCTTAGCTCGCTTAATTAACCACTTCCAATTATTTTTATTTTTTAGCTCCAGCTAGCTAAGCTAACAAATGGCACGGGCGCCGTCGTCTCTAGTCAAGGCCTGGTTCCCGAAGCAGCTCCGGGAGAACGGCATGACGGACTCGATCGCGACGCCGATCGTGAGCGGCACGACGCACTGGTTCAAGAACTCGGACGAACTCATCGCGTTCAAGGAAGGCAGGCGCCACAGCTTCGAGTACGGCCGGTACGGCAACCCCACCGTGAGTGTCCTAGAGGAGAAGATCAGCGCGCTGGAGAGAGCGGAGGCGACACTGGTCACCTCCTCCGGCATGAACGCCATCGTCGCCACCCTGCTCGCCCTCGTGCCACCTGGCGGCCACGTCGTGACGACGACAGATTGCTACAGCGAGGCGCGCGCCTTCATCCGCGAAAGGCTCTCCAAGATGGGAATAAGGGTAAGGACCGATCGAGCACTACTCTGTAGTCTGAACCAGAAATGTCCATTCTAGCAGTCTAGCTAGCAAGAGCGCGCATGCTTGCGCTATCAATTCTAATATTCTATGTACTACCTTCTTTGCTTTGCAGTCCACCTTTGTTGATCTGAACAACATCGAGACGCTGAAAGCCGTTCTTGACCAGGGCGATGTACGTTGCATAACTTAACAATTGATGATCGAGTAAACCGTGTTTATGGTTCCTGACATGCTTAACTACTTACGCAGGTGACAGTCTTCTATACCGATTCTCTGACGAACCCCCACCTCAAATGCATCGACGTCAAACTCGTTGCCGAGCTGTGCCACCGGAATGGTACTCTCATGTGTATCGACAGCACCCTTGCCTCGCCGATCAACCAGAAGCCGATCACCCTCGGGGCCGACATTGTCGTGCACTCCGCCACAAAGTACATCGCCGGCCATCACGACGTGAGTAGCTGCCTATAGATCACACATACATGTTCACTTTGATAACTTGTACTGGTACTAGTATCATATTGGTACTTTACTTGGATAACATCACTAGTGTCTAACTATCAACTAAAAACTAACTAATGCATCTGCTCTTGCAATTAAATTTCAGGTCATCGCAGGATGCATCAGTGGCTCCGAGGCGCTCATCAAGACAATACGCGCATGGCACCAAGACCTAGGCGGCGCAATCAGTCCGGTAGTGTTACATCATTATAGATTGATGTAGTTTCTTCCACAATATTTGGGCTTGAACAGTTGGATTTGATTCTTCAAAACTAACATTTGTGCCCATACTTTATGCAGGATGCGGCCTACATGATCATACGTGGCCTTAAGACGATGGCGCTGCGTGTAGAGACACAGAATCGCACGTCGTTGCGCATGGCGCGCCTGCTCGAGAACCATCCAAAGATCGAGCATGTGTACTACCCTGGGCTCAAGAGCAGCCTGTGGCACCACGTCGCCAAGAGCCAGATGACCGGTTTCGGTGGTGTTGTCAGCTTTGAAGTGGCGTCGGACCTGCACGGTGTCATGAGGTTCATAGACGCGCTCGAGATACCCTTCATCGCGACATCGCTCGGCGGGTGTGAGAGTCTCGTGCAGCAGCCCGCGGTCATGTCCTTCTGGTACACTACGTTTTAGCATTATTATTTGTGCTTGCACACCTAACAGGATGCAGCGTGAATGATGGAAATTTTGACTAAATTACATGCGTGGGTTTCTGTTTTCATCAGGGGTCAGAGTGACGAGGAGAAGGCCAAGAATGGGATCAAGGATAACTTGGTGAGGTTCAGTTTCGGTATTGAGAAGTTTGAGGATCTCAGGGATGACATTCTCCAAGCCCTGGATAAGATCTAGGACTATTTACTGATGAATAATCTGTGTAGCGATTTTGAGAAAACAAGCTAGACAGAAACCTTTTTGTACAAGTATATATTGTGTTGATGGTGTAAATCAAACGTTAAGGGGTGTCCCGGGTGAAGTGGAATCATCTCCAGGTGAAACCTTTGTTATGAGAATCATGATGTGTCCCCTTGCTTCCTTTCCGGTCTTGGAATGATGGAGAGCTCATGCCCTCCTGGTGGAACGACTCCCGAAGTCAGTAACGGTGTGGCACAACCGGTCGGATGGCTACCTCTCACCATGTTGCCGGGTTGGATCCCGCGAATAGGGGTATCTTCCTGGGTGTCCTCCCATAACCTCGCACTCCGGCCCGCTCCCTCTGACGTAGCTTGCCCCGTACCGACTCCTGGGCTAATTCTGAGTAATGTGAGATCTCGGCTGCTGATACCTTCAATCCGGATTACAGATGTAGTATAGCTCTTTTTCCTAGTAGACCTAGGTTATCGAATCCTCGGAAAGAAGAAAGCATAGTAAAGTTACTTTAACGGACCTTCGGGAGTTTTAGAATTCTTTTTGTGTTTTACTGGACTAAGAGTTTGCGATCTTTTGTTGTTGTCGATGATGGAGAGAGAGGGTCTAGGGCTTTCGGTTTCACCTGTAGATGTGCAAAACATCTGATGGGAATAAAAGATAATAAAAATAAAGTATACATGTAATTGTTAGAGCAACATAATTATATATGGACAGTGCATCCATAATTGCTGCTGTCTCCGCAACCGCTTATAGCAATAACCTACTAGTCTCATCCATAAAAAAAGAAAACTAATGATATGCATAGTGATGTCACCGTTAATCCCAAGTAAATCCCTCATATGCAGCCATACTACCCTTTCTATTACTGGGGTTTCCATCCTGCTGATTAGTCATTACTCACACTCCCTATATCTGGATCAATCATTGGGGTCTTGGGTACCTGACAAGTCCTTGGATTGAGGCAAGAGAGGATACAATAATTATCATGTCATACAAACTAATACATAATCTCATCTATGATAAATAACATGCACATACTACAAGGCTAGGACGAAGCCCTTAGCCTAAAGAGAATTACCCACACACAGAGATGAGATCAACAACCATAAACATTGTAATGGAAATCATAAGATTGATAGTAATAGTCTTACAATGTCGTCAATTGGAGATGAGATCTACTATTAAAAGTGGTGGAATATGTCTATGGTGGTGGAGAAAGGTTTTGCGATTAGATTTAGATCTATCCCTCTGGTGTTGTGGTTTCTGATGGCTTGGTGTAGTCTGGTAGAGTCGGGGGCGGCTTTTCTCGTCGCTCGAGGTCTCTTTATATAGGGGTCCCTTCACGAAAGTTGTTCTGTTTGACCTAGCGGTGTCGGTGAAAACTATACGGCTAGAACTATACGGCCGGAATTTTATTCCCGTCGTATAGTTGGTCGTTAAAGCTTCTGTCTCCACCTCCCGACTCCTGGTTTATTTGTGTTGTTGGAAATCTCGTATCTTTGACTTTAATATTATGATTCCCATCATCAAACGTTATTTCCTATGTAGGGAAAAATAGAAAGAAATGATTGCATACCCCTTTGATCATTAGGCATTAGTGGTAGGGTTTAGAGAGATATTTCATCAAAAATATGAATAATATCCAGTTTAAATGTGGGTGTGGATGGCTATTTTTCACAACCATCAACCTCCCCAAGCAACTTGATCGTCCTCGAGCAAGAAAACCAAAAACGAAAAGGAACTCAACATTTAAACTGAAATAACGAGATGATGATCTTACTCATGATTGGTAGGCTCATGTTTCCTCCACTTTATTAATTTGAAAAACTTCAACATAGATAGAGTAATGGCAAGCATATCATACAGATTTTAATGAATCCTTATAGCGCAGCAAGATTATTGTTAGCATGGTTGATTCAAATGAGTAAACTCTATTCCATGTCATGTAATCAACTCATAAGCTTGCCTTTGAACAATAAAGTATAATCATGTAAAATCAAGAATGTGAGAGTTTGTCATGAAAATCATATACACTAAAGTATCTCAATTCTCCCATATCAATAAGTCAAGACTTTTCAAGCACTACTTTTCTATTCATTGTCCTTCAAGAATTTCAGTTCTTAAGTAATTGAGAGCATGCCAAAAAATTTAATTAGTTTATCGGGCTGTGATGGACACTCGTGGCATCACCAAGGTTTTTGTTTCTTTTGCATAATGATTACTCATATCAGCCAGAGGAGTGATTCCATCATGAACACAGCTACATGAGAATGCCAAGAATCTTACCCATTATAGCATTGCTGCTACATATGTTTAATTAACTCATAGCCAAAATCTTGGTGTTTCTCCCATAAAAATCGTTTGTAGGCTAGCGGAGTTGTTGGAATCCCATGAAGTTTGACATGCATAAAGCTATATCATTCTTATGATTCACAAGTCAAACTTTGGCATGCTCACAAGAACCGCTAAACATTAATTCAATTAAACAAATCCTTTCAAAGATAGCTATCGAGTCAATTATTATTTTCTGTGGTGTTGAGTGTCTCTAAGAATAAGCTTTCAAGACTAAACACTACAACAACCAAGCCTTCAATTGTGAGACTTTTTCTTATTACAATTGTTTAGCAAATTTTTAGGCAAGACTTGGTTAACTACAAGAGCTGGAACAAAACATACTCAACTAAATACCCATGCAAACAAAATTTTACTCCAATATAAAGACTCACTCTACCAATATAATATCTTAACATTTACTACTAACTAGCATGGGTTTCTCAAACTTCAAAACTGGGGAGTCATAAGGCATACCTCTCATGATTGGTTCCACTTCTCTCTTCCCTTTTGATTCGTTTCTTGGAAACTCGAAGTCAATCACTCTCCTGCAAATATGTGAGAGCCACAAGGAGAATAGAAAGAAGGAAGAGGGAAAATAAAGATAAATGGGCAAATCTTTTTGTTGTTTTTAAGAGGGAATTGAAGAATAGAAAAATTGCAGCAAAGCTCGGCTTGAAAGTCTCGAAAACAAATAAAAATAACTAAAGATAAAGTGTTGGGGAAACCAGCACGAGTGCTTATAAACTCAAATTAAAATCATAACCTCAAAATAAATAAAAATAAATGAACGCCAAATAAAGATAATGAGGAAACTTCTCCAAGCTTAGGCTTTTGCAAGCCCTTCAAATCATTGTGGTGGCAGAAAAAAGTTGTAACTCTAGTTCGCAAATTGAGTTGATAAGTTACTAGTGGTTTCTCGGAGGTTCAGGTCAATATTATGCATCCCCTCCACAGTTCTTCCAAATTCTTGAAAGTCTTGATATGTAGCGAACCGGGTTGGTGGCTGCCCCTCTTGATCTGGAATTTCTTGCTCCTCTTCTTGGTCTTCATCCTCATCCAAGATCTCCTTCTCGGGTTGGTGTAGTTTAACATGCACATCATATAGCAAACGTCCTTCCTCGATAGATAAAATACCATTAGGCAAAGGAGCAGGGTAGATACGCCCAGCTCCTGCAATATGCAAGTAATAATCACCACCTCTCCTAGTGAGCATTCCACAAGATTTTAAAGTATAGAAAGCAACAAGTTTCTCACCTAGCAAGGGTTGCAACTCACCTAGATTGATGCCTAAGGCAATGGAAAGCACGGTGATGACGCATCCACCTATGATTGGTCCTTGGATTTGGGAGGATTGGTGCTCCAAGTAGCGCACAAGAATTGCGCCCAAGTTGAGTGACAAGTTGTTGTTGAAAGCAGCTTTTGCGAGGACCAAGATGTCCTCCTCATTGAGTCTTGTAAACTCATTTCGTGCCTGCAAGGTGTTAGCAATAACATAGAACAAATAGCGAATAGCAGGATGCAGATTATTCTTCCCCTTGTTGACTCTAGAAGTGAAACTCATTCTATTATAATAATGGTCTGGGGAAGGGTTCATGTCGGCATAAGATGCGCGTAAAGCATTAACATCATTGTTTGGTAAATCAAAATAATTTCACCATTCATCAAGTGATAATGTATAATTTTTGTTCATAAGTCGGAAAGAAATCATGTCCTCTCCGTGTCATGTTTTAATGGTGCTTTCCAAAGAACTTAAAAATTTAAGAGTTAATCGGCGATAAGTAGGCACATCATGGAATACAAAAAATTTCAGGCCAACTCTATTGCAAAGTAAATTGAAGTCATTATAAATACCTAGTTGATTCATTATAATGGGACAAGCCCACTTAGTTGTCTTCACTTCTTAGTTCTTGATCCTGTTGAAGTGATCACGTTGGAGCTTATTCCTAAACCGTATCCCCATGCGGTGCTGAGCTGCAGCGGCAGCCTGAGAAGAACTTGCAGCGGCACGAGCATGAGTTTGGATCTTTCTGTTCATCGTCTAAAATAATAAGAAAGGACAAAAATAAAACTTTTTGATCCAATAGTATAATCATAACATGTTCCTCATCATAGCACACTAAAGAATCTCCTAAAAATAATAATCTAGGGAAGAGAAACATGGCAATTAGTTCATAGTAGGTCTCACCCTAGATTGATAATGAAAAAAGATCGGAGATGAATTTGCAAAAAGTAATTGGAGGATCGGAGGAGAAACATACCTTAAATCACCTGTGTGCGAGGAAATCAAACGACATTGAGTAGATATGAAGATCCCTTGAGGTTTTGAGAGGGTTTGGAGGTAGAAGAGAGAAAAAGGATTGAAGTTTTGGTATTAGGGGTACCTTCTCGTGGAGTTTTTGTGGTCGCACGAACTACACGGCCGGAACATTTGTTCCGGCCGTATAGTTGGTCTAATGGAAAAAAATTTAGGGTTTCCTCCTAGGGGCGCAAGCTATATGGCCAAACTATATAGTCAAGAATTTTTGTTCCCGCCGTATAGTTGGTCGTTAAACTTACTGTACCTAAGAAAAGAAAATTGATGAAGGCATTGATATATATATGGCCACAACTATACGGCCGGAAACTTTATTCCCGCCCTGTAGTTGGTCATTAAACCTTTTGTATCCTAGCAAAGAAATTTTTCGAAGGCATTCATAACTATACGGCTGAAATTATTATTCCTGCCTTCTGTACTCGCCAAATTTTACCTGTTTCTTCGAGAATTCTTTCTTAACCTGAAACATAGCAAAATACCATGTTTTGACAAAAAATGACAGACTAAATTGTCAACCAACATCGACATGTATAAAATAGGATTTCAGTACCACCGAACTTCTCCTCCTCAACTCGAGTTTTCTAGAACTCTTTATTCAATATAAAACTAAAACTAAAACTTAAAAACTTTACTGAAACCTTTATTTCACATGGGTTGCCTCCTATAAAGCTCTCTTTTATGGTCAATAGCTTGACCTTGATGTTTCTCACTTAGGCCAAATGAGTGGAACACCCACTCCAAAATAGTTGGCCTTCAAAGTGATGGCCTCCTTCTCATCATGCTTGGATTTCTTTTTCCTGGGAAAATGAATAACAAAATAATCCCGTGAAGGCAATTTAAGCTTCACGTTCACTTCATGTAGATTAATAAAATCCTTATTAGTTTTTAAGAATGGATGGCCTAATATGATAGAAGCAGTAGCACCTTCAGGCATGTCAACAATAACAAAATCAATAAGAGCAGGACAACCTTTAGTGTATACTAAAGTATTCTCCTTAATTCCTACAACTTGTTTATAGGTAGAATCTGTAGATGTAATTTTAGTTCAGTAATTTCAAATGAGCCAAGATTTAACTTATTAAAAAGGCTCTTTGGAATTGTTGAAACACTTGCACCTAAATCACAAAATGCAGCTATCTCATTAGTCCCAATTTTAATTTTAATAGTAGGCTCAAATATATCATCAAGCTTTATAGGTAATTTTTCAGAAATTTTCTTATATTCTTCCTCAAGCTCACGTACCTTTATTGCTACCTGATTAACGAAGTGTTGATACATAGCTTCCTCATTTCCTTCACTTACGGGAATCTTGATATTGATCCTTTTCACAAGATCTTCAACCGTGTAATTTGGTGAAGGGAAATTGCTATAGTCAAGGTCTTCAGGCTCCTCCCTTTGGATTCTTGTCATCTTGAGGTCTTCAACCAGATTGGGCTCAGCTTTACCTGCAAATTTAGCTAGAATGAGAGTTTGACTCTCGGTTATCTTACCTAGTTGTGCCTCAACAATCCTTGTTATTTCTTGGAGGGTCTACAAATCATTCCTCAAACTCACGGATTGGTTATAAAATTTACCAAGCATATTAACATGGTTCTCCGTTATCTTAACTAGGATATTGTTTTGCTCATTTTGCGGGTCCATAAAGGACTTAAGAGTTTCTTGGAGACTACCATTACTTGATCTCATATTATTATTAGAGTTACCTACAGGACTAGAATAATGTTTCTGGAAATTAGGATTATAGTTCTTCTTCCAAGCAGGGTTATAATCATTACAAGCTATGAAGTCTATTTCTTCAATATTTGATTCGGTGATGGCTCTTACCTAGGTTTCCTTACCCTTGATGGCTAATATGAGATCATACAACTTAGCATTGAGTTCTTCATTTTCCTGAGGTGTGACGGAGTTCACCTTCTTTGTGTTTGATCTATCCACATGCCATTGGGCATGGTTGTCTTGCATATTGTCTAGCAGCTGCTTTGCTTCAGTAATTTGTTTGCCTATAAATGTTCCTCCAGCTGCAGTATCAAGCATAGACTTAGACACAGGGTTAAGAGCATTATAAAACAAATGGAGAATTAACCAATCTTCCATCCCATGGTTGGGACAGTTTCTCATGCATTCTTTCATTCTCTCCCATGCAAGCGCTAGTGGCTCATGCTCTTTCTGTTTAAAACCAGTAATATTAGATCTTAGTTGCATAGTCTTTGCTGGTGGAAAAAATTTAGTCATAAATAAAGAAGTACATTCCACCCATGATGCAATATTATTTCTATGCAAAGTTAGCAATCATTCTTTTGCTCTTCCTCTAAGAGAGAAAGGAAATAAGCACAACTTGACCACATCAGGCTCAACATCTTTAATGTGCATCATATCACATATTTCAGTGAAAGTTTTCAAGTGCATACCTGCGTCCTCAACAACAGAGCCTCCAAATTGATTATGTTGAACCAAACTTAAATAGTTGGGCTTAATTTCATAGTCATAGCAGTAATTGTTAGCTGTGTAATAGGAGTACCCAAATAATCATTATCAGGAGTTGCAAACTCCCCAAGCTTCTTTTTAGCCATATTACCTATGTTTTTGGGTTTTCCTTAAACAAAACTTATGATGGTAAAAACAAGAATTTAAAGACTAACTTTTTTTTGGTTTTTCAAATAAAGACTAAAAGCAAACTAACAAAATAAAAAACAAGAATTAAAATTAGCAAGGTCCCTACTAACCTTACCAGGGTAGCTATTGCTTCCCCGGCAACGGCGCCAGAAAAAGGGTTGATACCTTCGATCCAGATTACGGATGTAGTATAGCTCTTTTCCCTAGTAGACCTAGGTTATCGAATCCTCGGGAAGCAGAAAGCGTAGTAAAGTTACTTTAACAGACCTTCAGGAGTTTTAGAATTCTTTTTGTGTTTTACCGGACCAAGAGTTTGCAATCTTTTGTTGTTGTCGATGATGGAGAGAGGGCCTAGGACTTTCGGTTTCACCTGTAGCTGTACAAAACATCTAGTGGGAATAAAATATAATAACAAAGTATGCATGTAATTGTTAGAGCAAGATAATTATATGTGGGCAGTGCATCCATAATTGCTATTTCCTCTGTAACCTCTTATAGCATTAACCTACTAGTCTCATCCATAGAAGAAAGAGAACTAATAATATTCATAGTGATATCACCATTAATCCCAAGTAAATCCCTCACATATAGCCGTACTACCCTTTCTATCACTGGGGTTCCCATCCTGCAGATTAGTCATTACTCACACTCCCTATACCTGGATCAATCCTCGGGGTCTTGGGTACCTTACAAGTCCTTAGATTCAGGCAAGAGAGGATATAATAATCATCATGTCACACAAACTAATACATGATCCCATCTATGATAAATAACATGCACATACTACATGGCTAGTCCGAAGCCCTTAGACCAAAGAGAATTACTCACACATAGAGATGATATCAATAACCATAAACATTATAATGGAAATCACAAGATTGATAGTAATAGTCTTACAATGTCGCCAATTGGAGATGAGATATACTATTACAAGTGGTGGAATATGGATATGGTGGTGGAGAAATGTTTGGAGATTAGATCTTGATCTATCCCTCCGGTGTTGTGGTTTCTGATGGCTTGGTGTAGTCTGGCGGAGTTGGGGGCGGCTTTTGTCGTCGCTCGAGGCCTCTTTATATAGGGGTCCCTTCATGAAAGTTGTTTTGTTTGACCTAGCGGTGTCGGTGGAAACTATACGACCGAAACTATCTGGCCGGAATTTTATTCCCGCCGTATGGTTGGTCGTTAAAGCTTCTGTCTCCACCTCACGACCCCTGGTTTCTTTGTGTTGTTGGAAATCTCGTATCTTTGACTTTAATGTTGTGATTCCCATCATCAAACGTTATTTCCTGCATAGGGAAAAATAGAAAGAAAGGATTGCATACCCCTTTGATCATTAAGCATAAGTGGCAGGGTTTAGAGAGATATTTCATCAAGAATATAAATAATATCCAGTTTAAGTGTGGGTGTGGATGGCTATATTTCACAGCCATCAGCTGCCCAGGAACGTAGTAGATAGGAAGGTGACTGAATGCCCGAGGATGTGTTGATAGGCGGATAGAGGCGTCCTCCCTCCTGAGTGTGGTCAACCCGAAACTTCGTCTCATCACAGTAGTCCCTCGATGATCGGGGAGGTAGTGGAGTGCCTAGTCGGGTGGCCAGACAATCTAATAAAGGGATTGTAGGATCGACCTAGGAAATGTACATTCTCAAAGAAAGGGGAGTCGATACGACTATCGAGAGTCTGATGTCGGTTATTGTTCAAAAGGTGTTCCGAACATATTCATCCACGTCTCGGTCACACACTTAATGGTGCATCTTCATTTAGGTATATGTTTGGTTACAGATATATGATAGAAGGGTTCCAAGAATGTATTGTATAATCTTAGAATGATTATGAGAGGTCTCAGATTACTCCAAATGAGGTTTGGTTGTCAGCAGGAGGTCTCCTCCCTCCATAGGCGACGTGTGGTTGTTTGGTGGGTGAGTTCCTACTAAGGTAGATCGTCAGAGGGCTTGGGGTAGACCGATGATGGTCCTGGGGTGTCCTCCTACCTCCGGCGAGGTTTCCATACGGTGGTCTAGTGATACAATGGATTCCAGTTGGTTGCACTAGCTTTGGCGAGGAGATGGAAATTCTAGTGAGGATTACGTCTAGTGGTCATGTGAACTAGCCGGATTCTGATGTTGTGGTCGTGGTGTATCATGGTGGCTTCCAGAAAAGTTGTGCATGACAACTCTTTGCACTTGAAACAACTTAACTTGATCAACCTTGAATATTCTTCTTTATTCAACATGATTCTAATAGGCTCAATTTATCACACGACCATTCTTCGGTCATGGATTATTCATTTTCCTTTCTTTATTGTTCAACCTTGAAGCCAACAAATGGTCCAAGCGATGCCAATGGACAATTCCTACAAATGTAACTCAATTCAAACATTACTTCATAAAGATAGTCATTAATTACCAAAACCACACATGGGGCACACATGCACTTTCATCCACCCTGGATGCCGCCTCCCATGATCCCCCTCCCCCCGGATCTCCTCCACTTGAATTCTATGATCTCCCATTAATGATACTATAATTTCCTTCCTAAAACATAAGATCTGATATCTTGCATAATGGCTAAATCAAATCAATTCACAATTAGCGATATGATCAAAACCTTCCTAAAATGGATCGCAACAAAATAGGAAGGTGTGGGTGCTCCGGATGGCAATGGGTACCCGATACCCACTAACTCGATGGGTACCTACCTTAAACAGGGAGGGTTTGATAAAGAAAAAAACCACTCGGTGACTTATTGGTAAAAATCTAGACCCGTCGAGTCTACCAAGGGTAGGTATGGGGGTGTCAAACCCGTACCCGCATACCCGCAGACTCGTCAACCCTACACACCTCTGATACATTGGAAACGTATCTATAATTTTTGATGCTCCATGCTTGTTTTGTATCTACTTTGCTTTACTTGTCTACACTTTGAGGTGCTTTTTACATGTTTTCTGGTACTAACCTATTAACAAGTTGCAATAGTGCCAGATGCCTGTTTTCTGCTGTTTTTGGTTTCAGAAAAGTTAGTAAAGAAATATTCTCGGAATTGGACGGGACAAATGTCAAAGTCAATTACTTTCCGTGGTGAACAAGAAGTCCAGAGGAGATCCGGAGGGGCTGGCCAGGGGGCAGACCCACCCTAGGCGCGGGGTCAGGTGGACCCGCGCCTGGCTAGGGTTTGGCGGCCATGTTCGCCTCCCGGACTCGCCCCTTCGCCTATCTGTAGCCGATCAGAAATCCACGAAACTGTCTGTAGCCTCCGCCACCATCGTCCCTAGATCGGGGGGATCTGAAGTTCTTCCCGGCACCCTACCGGAGGGGATATCATCCCAGAGGCCTTCTCTTCGGTATGATTTGTGACTAGTTCCACCTTGGACTATGGGTCCATGTAGTAGCTAGATGGTTGTATCTCCTCCTTTGTGCTTTCATGTATAGATATTGTGAGCTTCGTTCATGATCAAGATCTAATCTATTTGAAATCATGCATGTTAGGTTTGCAGGGATCCGATGGATATTGAGATTATTATGTTGGTTTGATTAATGGTTCTATCTTTATGATTCTATCATGTATGTGTTGTTTGTGATCTTGCATGCTCTCTGTTGCTACTGGTTATCTTGGCCAAGTAGTTGCTAGTGACTCCAAGAGGGGGTATTTATGCTCGATAGTGGGTTCATGCCTCTAGTTTCCAAGGGAAGTGACAGAAATCTCTTTGGTTGTAGATGTGCTGTTGCTACTAGGGAGAAAACAACGGTCTCTTGTTTATGGAACATGTGGACTGTTTACCTTACACATTTTGCTTAAAGAAGTTATCTGTTGCTTGCAACTTAATACTAGAGGGGGGTCGGATAATAACCTGAAGGTGGACTTCTAGTCGTAGATGCAGTTGGATTACGGTCTATGTATATTGTTGTATTGCCCAATCAACTTCTTAGGATCTTTCTAGCTAGTAATTGCATTGTTATGCCTTGCTCAGTTCCTATCAATTTCCCCGTTGTAATTTGTTTACCCTCCATGCTATGTTGTTTATCTAAGGAGATCACCTCTAGTGAACTATGGACCCCGGTCCAATCTTTACCATTGATACATCTTTCACTGTTACTTGTTTACTTGCTGCAAACAATTATCTTCCACACCGTACGTTTAATCCTTTGTTACAGCAAACTGGTGAGCTTGACAACCTCACTGATTCGTTGGGGCAAAGTCTTGAGTTTGTGTTGTGCAGGTCTCCACGTTGCCAGCAACACCTGTGTGACGTTTCCTTCCTCCTACTGGTTCGATAACCTCGGTTTATTACCGAGGGAAACTTGCTATTGTGCTGCTTCATACCTTGCTCTTGGGGTTTCCAACGAAGCGTTCCATGACAAGTATTGGGCGCCATCAAGCTAATTTCTGGCGCCGTTGCTGGGGAGGCTAAGGACGTCTTCACTAGGGGAGTACTTCACTTCCTTTCTCTTTACTTTGTTTTTAGTTTGCTTTGTTTCTTCTGCTTGGTTTTTTTTGCCTCTTTTCAAAAAAAATTAGTCTAGTTTGGTTTGCTTGATTTATTGAAAAACACACAAAAATTAGTTCCTACTCTAGTTGCCATCTTTCTATAGTTCACCATGTTGCTCCCCAAGTTCGCTCTGAAAAATCTTGCAATAGGTAGTGGTTCTATAATTGGGAAATATAATATTGAAGAATTCTTTAATTATGTTAGCAAGCATGAGGATATTGAGGATAAATCTATAGCCGAACTTGCTCCTAATGATGAGATTGATGCAGCTTCTTTAGTTCATATGTTGGAGGCTAGGTTTGTTAGCCTTAACCCCTTCATGCAATTCTTATTCCTAAAACTAAAAGAAGAGAAGAATGTTGAAAAAAGGGAATTAATCCTTGAAACTTTATCAAAATAATTCCATGATGTTGCTAGGGAGGCCAAAAAGGTTTTTGAATGTTTTAATATGCTAGGTTCAAGTGTAGATGTTGTGGGTATTTCTGATAAAACTAAGCCTAGAGAGGAATTCAATATACCCATACCCTGTAAGCTTGTTGGAATGCATGAAGCCTTTGAAAATAACTTCGATTGGATTGCCCCTGAAAATCTTTTTGACGAAGGTAGTAGACCAAATAGAGATGAGAAAGGATCCTCCAAAACCCATTTGGATGAGATATCTTTCATAGTTGAAGATTTTGCAAGTATGAATGTTAATGCTTCCTCATTTGAAAATACTTGATTCTTCTTGCTTCTTGTGTCTAACTTAAAGGCGTTAAAGAAAAGTACTTATTGGGAGATAACCCAAGAGTTTCCTTGAGTCTTGGAAGTTATTACTACTGTAATGACCTCTAATGAGAGGGAACTAAGATTTGGGGAGTTGCTGTCCCGAAACAGATTTATGTCCTCCGCCAAAAAAATTTGTGAGGAGGATCTGTAACTCGGATTGAGCTCAAAATTTATGAATAAATCCCCAAGTACGTTGTCTAACTTTAATTAGTTCAATACTTTTTTATTTGAGCAACAGAAGATGTTCGAAAAAATTCGTTTATACCTGCTGGTTTGTTTTGACAGATTTCTGCCATTAATTGCATTTTCTTCTTATTGATTCCTTTTTGAGCTCTCTTCAGGTAAATTGAGTTTCTTTGAAGTAGTTACTTCAGTATCTTGTGTTTTTAGTGAAAATCCTTGCTGTTCCAAAGATTTGCCAGTGGTCTAATATCTTTTGAATAAGCTAATGTTGCTAATGAATATTGTGTGAAGTTTTGTATGAAGGAAAAATTTCAGGTGTAGAGAGAGAATGATGCAATGAGATGAAGGATGGACAAAAGCTCAAGCTTGGGAATGCCACCATGGTGTCACCCCAATAAATATCCAAGAGGTAACAACGTCAAAGCTTGGGGATGCCCAAGGCATCCCCTTCTTCATCAATAAAAAGCTCAGGTCTGTCTAGACACTTCACTTTTATTGTTTCATGCACAGTTGTGTTGTTCTTGGAGCGTCTTAGTTTTCGTTTGATTTGCTTAGCTTGTTTAGTTTGCTTTAGTAGTTTGGACCCCCGCTCTCTCTGTGTTGTTTTGCAAATAAGTTTGCTTGGTGTTTGGAAAGGAGTAGTAAGTTCTTGCTTGAAGTGCAAGAGGAGCTTGCATTGACTGTGACTTAGACTTTAGCATGACATTCTAGGTGTTGTTTTAGCATTATGCTTAGTGATTATTGCTGTAGCATTTCTTGTTCCAAACAATTGGGATTGCTTAGTGTGCCTTGAAGAAATTATACGTTGTTCTAGCATGCAAAAGCATAGTATTGTGATATTCTCCTTTGATGTTTTGATTGGGTTGACTTGGCACATGCTTACACCATGTTATGACTATGACAAGTCACCATTAGCCTCTATGATCATTTAGTCCTTGACTTGTAGTACCACTCTTTGCTTTGATTAGTTTGCTTTGTTGCATTGCATAATTATGGCCATTATTGCTCTCTTAGTTGGTTGCTCCCAGTCTTTTGCTAGCCTCCACTTGTATGAGTAAGCTCTACTCATGCTTCCAACTCCCAAGAAACCAAGTTATTCCAAAGAGTCCACTATAAAATCCTATGAATGGTGTGTTACAAAATTCCAAGTATATTCTTGTTTTCAACTATCTTCCAATTGAAAACTATTTTGTTATGTGAAAACTTAGTGATTAAAGCCCTCACGAACTTGATGGCACATTTTATTCTTTGCCCCTAATAAACTTGAACCATTGAGGCAACTTTGTTTTATATGCTTGCACTTATAAGTTGGGATTAGCAAAAACGTGCTGTCACGGGGAACGTTTTCAACATTGCACTTGTACTTATTATACTCCGTTGATATCATGCTCTTTTTTCTATGGATGTTACTTGTGTGAAATGAAGTGGGAACATGTAAATCCATGGAGTTTGTATTCTGTGTTAGATAAACGCCTGGGCCGCTAGCCTAAGCCATGCCTAATCATGGTGGAAACTTGCAGCATCACCATAGTGACATCTATGAAGCATTCTTCCTATAAAAAAGAGACACATTGAGAAAAGAGGAAAGAGAGAAAAAAACACCATATTCCCATGGTACATAAGAAGAATTGCTGAGATGCTCATTGTCTGCTTGCCTTGTCATTTTGGTTATGGGAAAGTTCCTGTGCCATGTGCAAGGGGTACCCCGTTGGCGGTTCTCAATGATATGCAAATACTTACAGTGACAAGAACTTGCATGGGCCCTAAGTTGAGTATCCATGAGGTGTAGCCCTCATAGTAAAGGGACTTGAGATTGCCAACTTATACTTTGTCAAGCATATACTCCAGCTTTGCCACTTTAACCTTAACCACTTCAAGATGCTTATGATAGGGGCAATGAGGGCTGAAAGCTAATAAGTACCATAATTTTTGGAAGCTCCTTTTGAAACTTGTAATCTCTGCTTCCTTTACAAAAAGGCCTTTCTTCCACCATCAATTGAGTCTCCACCTTCTACCTTTACGCACCATTAAGAGAGCATAGTTATCATTCTATGTGCAGTGTCCCAAAGCTTATTAATTGATGCATATTGTGTTATTACTTGATCTTGTGATACTTGTTTCTAGTCACCCTTGTGAACTTTGCAGGTGTCCTATGCATTTATATTGCTAATCTATGAGGAAAAAGCTGATTGCCACTATGCTATGTTTTCTGCATGTGAAACAAACAAACGTTTTTCAATGCATTTTATTCATGATCTTTGTTTGTATCTTGTCATGTTGCATGCATAGTTACTATGTCCTATTGTTAGAACTCCATCTTTCATGCACATGCTTAGAGTTCTTTGATCCCAGCTTTCAATGTTTGCAAATGGTTGGATCTTTATTGTGAGGGTGCATGTCACCTCAAAAATTATTCTTTTACCACTTACCTACTCGAGGACGAGCGGGAGTTAAGCTTGGGGATGCTGATACGTTGGAAACGTATCTATAATTCTTGATGCTCCATTCTTGTTTAGTATCTACTTTGCTTTACTTGTCTACACTTTGAGGTGCTTTTTACATGTTTTCTAGTACTAACCTATTAACAAGTTGCAACAGTGCCAGATGCCTGTTTTCTGCTGTTTTTGGTTTCAGAAAAGTTAGTAAAGAAATATTCTCGGAATTGGACGGGACAAACGTCAAAGTCAATTACTTTCCGTGGGGAACAAGAAGTTCAGAGGAGAGCCGAAGGGGCTAGCCAGGGGGCCCAGACCCACCCCAGGCGCGTGGTCAGGTGGACCCGCGCCTGGCTAGGGTTTGGCGGCCCTGGTCGCCTCCCAGACTCGCCCCTTCGCCTATAAGAATCCCCCGATGCATAAACTCTCAGGACCCGATCATAAATCCACGAAACCATCTGTAGCCGCCACCACCATCGTCCCTAGATCGGGGGGATCTGAAGGTCTTCCCGGCACCCTGCCAGAGGGGAGATCATCCCGGAGGCCTTCTCTCCGGTATGATTTGTGAGTAGTTCCACCTTGGACTATGGGTCCATGTAGTAGCTAGATGGTTGTATCTCCTCCTTTATGCTTTCATGTATAGATCTTGTGAGATCCGTTCATGATCAAGATCTAATCTTTTTGTAATCATGCATGTTGTGTTTGCGGGGATCTGGTGGATATTGAGATTATTATGTTGGTTTGATTAATGGTTCTATCTTTATGATTCTATCATGTATGTGTTGTTTGTGATCTTGCATGCTCTCCGTTGCTAGTGGTTATCTTGGCCAAGTAGTTGCTGTAGGGGTTCGTAGCATGGAAAACAAAAATTTTCTATCGCATACAAACAAACAAGCCAAGATCTATCTACTAGATTGTAGCAACGAGTCGATGGTATAACTTACCCTCGAAGATTCCAAAGCGTTTAACGAGAGCGGATTCTCATGGGTGGTGTAGTCGTACTCTTTCCGATCTCAAGATCGTGTAGACGATCCTTCCAGCGCCACGTTCCGGCAGCGCTCCCGCAGTCGGTCACACGTTCGGTACTCGACGAAGACCTTCCTCTCCCTTTTTCCAGCAGGCAGCGGAGGTTGTAGCACTCTCCTCGCAATTCCGGCAGCACAACGGCGTCGTACCGGAAGTAGAGGGGAAATCCCGCAGGGCTTCGCCTTAAGCCGGTGCGAGTATGGTGGAGCTTATGAGAGAGGCTATTAGTGGTCTAGTAATTAGACACACCAATTAGAAGGCTCTAAACCAACTAGAAGGCTCTAAACCGATGGCTAAAGCAATTAGAAGCTCTAAACCAAAACGGCTCTAAACCGGAGGTAGAAGATAGGAACTTGTGTGTTCTAGGAGGGGAGCCCTGCCCCTCCTTTTATGGGTGGGGAGGCGCGGCTAGGGGAGGGGAGTCCCTCCCCAAGTCGGCCTTGGGCTGGGCGCCGGCTTGGAGGAGTGGGACTCCTCCTCCAAGTTGGTTCCAACTCCTCTTGCTTGTTTCCCACAGTTTCCTGTTTCCCACAGTTTCCTGTTTTAGCCGTTTGACTTTCAAACTGGCAATTTGACTTTCATGTTTTTGGAACAGAAAGAACACTTAGTACATGATGCAATCATTCAATGACACACTCATGTACCCTCCCCCCCCGGAGTGCCGGACAATCCGGAACCTTCTAGAACATTCCCGATGAAAACACCGGAATCATTCCCGAACTCCGAAACGGGACTTTCCTTATATGAATCTTATTCTCCGGACCATTCCGGATCACCTCGTGATATCCCGGATCCCATCCGAGACTCCGAACAACATTCGGTCTCTTTCTCATAATACCATAACTACTCAAACAACGTCGAATCCTTAAGTGTGTCTCCCTACGGTTCGTGAATTATGCGGACATGATCGAGACACTTCTCCGAACAATAACCAATAGAGGAATCTGGAAATTCATATGGCTCCCACATATTTCTACGATTACTTTGCGATCGAATGAACCACTTACATACGATACCAATTTCCCTTTGTCTCACGATATGTTACTTATCCGAGGTTATGATCGTCAGTATCTCTGCATACCTAGTTCAACCTCGTTACTGATAAGTACTCTTTTCTCGTTCCCGTGATATGTGATCCCTTGTGACCAAGTCACATGCTTGCAAGCTAATTGGATGACATTCCACCGAGAGGGCCCAGAGAATATCTATCCGTCATGTGGATGGACAAATCCCACTCTTGATCCATGTGTCTCAACCAATACTTTCCGAACACTCAATGCCACCTTTATAACCACCCAGTTACGGTGTGGTGTTTGATGTCATCAAAACATCCATCCGGTAAAGGTGATATGCATGATCTCATGGTCGAAGGAATTAGGTTACTATGTATCAGAAAGCATATAGCAATTGAACTATTGAAATGACTTGATCTTTATGCTACGCTTGTCTATAGGAGTATGTCCACCATATCATTCTCCTAACGAAATGATCTTGTTGTTGATAACATCTCAATGTTCATGATATGGAAACCACAATCATTTAATCAACCAACAAGCTAGTGAAGTATAGATGCTATACTAGGGACTTCAATTTAAGTTTACAATTCACACAAGTATTAATGTTTCCTTGTTAATACCATTATAGCATGAATATAAACATTTATCATAAACACAAAGATATAATAATAACTATATTTATTATTGCCTCTAGGGCATATCTCCAACAGTCTCCCACTTGCACTAGAGTCATCTAATCTAGATTACATGGTAATATACCGAACACCCATGGCAGTTTGGTGTTGGTCATGTTTTGCCCTCGGGAGAGGTTTAGTCAACGGATCCGCCACATTCAGATCTGTGTGTACTTTGCAAATCTTTATATCCCCATCCTGGATATGTTCTCGAATAGCGTGAAAACGCAGTTTGATATGCTTCAGCTTCTTGTGTGACCTTGGTTCTTGCGCATTGGCTATGGCGCCCATGTTATCACAGTAGATAGACATTGGGTCCAGCGCACTTGGAACCACACCCAGCTCTGTAATGAACTCTTTCATCCATATCGCTTCTTGTGAAGCCTCTGAAGCAGCCATGTATTCCGATTCAGTTGAAGATCTCGCCACAACGCTTTGCTTTGCACTCCTCCAGCTAACTGCTGCACCATTCAAAATAAATACGTATCCAGATTGTGACTTAGAATCATCCGGATCGGTGTTCCAACTAGCATCGGTGTAACCATTAACAACGAGCTGTTCATCACCTCCATAAGAAAGAACCATATCCTTAGTTCTTCTCAAGTACTTAAGGATGTTTTTGACCGCTGTCCAATGATCCACTCCTGGATCACTTTGATATCTGCTAGTTAGACTAACAGCATATGCGATGTCGGGTCTAGTACATAGCATGGCATACATTAGAGATCCTATGGCTGAGGCATAGGGAGTCTTACTCATCCTTTCTCTATCTTCTGCTGATGTTGGACTTTGAGTTTTACTCAAGGTCGTATTGGGCAACATGGGCAAGAACCCTTTCTTGCTTTCTTCCATTCCAAACTTCTTTAGAACTTTGTCCAAATATGTACTCTGTGACAATGATATTTGGCGTTTCGATCTATCTCTATAAATCTTTATGCCTAACATGTAAGCTGCTTCGCCAAGATCCTTCATTGAAAAACTATTATTCAAATATTCCTTGACACTATTAAGAAGGTCTACATCATTCCCAATCAACAATATGTCATCCACATATAGTATTAAGAATGCTACAGAGCTCCCACTCACTTTCTTGTAAATACAAGCTTCTCCATAAGTTTGTATAAAACCAAAACTTTTGATTACCTTATCAAAACGTTGATTCCAACTTCGGGATGCTTGCTTCAATCCATAGATGGACTGTTGAAGCTTGCATACCTTGTTAGCATCTTTAGGATCGACAAAACCTTTGGGTTGCATCATATACAACTCTTCATCAATGTCTCCATTGAGGAATGCTGTTTTGACATCCATCTGCCATATCTCATAATCATAATATGTAGCGATTGCTAACATAATCCTCACAGACTTTAGCTTCGCTACCGGTGAGAAAGTCTCATCGTAGTCAACTCCTTGAATTTGTCGAAACCCTTTTGTGACAAGTCGAGCTTTATAGACAGTAGCATTACCATCAGCATCTGTTTTCTTCTTGAAAATCCATTTGTTCTCGACAGCCTTCCGGCCATCCGGTAAGTCCACCAAAGTCCATACTTGGTTTTCGTACATGGATCCAATCTCGGATTTCATGGCTTCTTGCCATTTATTGGAATCTGGGCTCATCATCGCTTCCTCATATGTCTCGGGGTCATCGGTGTTGTCCACTACCATGACATTCATAACGGAATCATACCAATCTGGAGTGGTACGAGTTCTCGTTGATCTCCGAGGCTCTGTAGCAACTTCAACCGAAGTTTCATGATCACCATCATTAGCTTCCTCTCTTATTGGTGCAGGCACCATAGGAACTTCTTCCGGTGCTGCGCTACTCGCAATTTCGAGAGAAGGTTCGACAACCTCGTCGAGTTCTACTTTCCTTCCAGTCACTTCTTTCGAGAGAAATTCCTTCTCTAGAAAGGATCCATTCTTGGCAACGAAGATTTTGCCTTCGGATCTATGATAGAAGGTATACCCAATAGTTTCCTTCGGGTATCCTATGAAGACGCATTTTTCCGCTTTGGGTTCAAGCTTGTCCGGCTGTAACTTCTTTACATAGGCTTCGCATCCCCAAACTTTAAGGAACGACAATTTAGGTTTCTTCCCAAACCATAATTCATACGGTGTCGTTTCAACGGATTTAGATGGTGCCCTATTTAAAGTGAATGCGGCTGTTTCTAATGCATAACCCCAAAATGATAGCGGTAAATCTGTAAGTGACATCATAGAACGAACCATATCTAAGAGAGTTCGATTACGACGTTCGGACACACCATTACGCTGTGGTGTTCCCGGCGGTGTCAATTGTGAAAGTATTCCGCATTTCTTCAAATGCTCGCCAAACTCGTAACTTAGATATTCACCTCCACGATCAGAACGTAGAAATTTAATCTTCTTGTTACGTTGATTCTCTACCTCACTTTGAAACTCCTTAAACTTCTCGAAAGTTTCGGACTTATGTTTCATGAAATAGATATACCCATATCTACTCAAGTCATCTGTGAAGGTAAGAACATAACGATAACCACCGCGCGATGCTACACTCATTGGACCACATACATCGGTATGTATGATTTCCAATAAGTCCGTAGCTCGCTCCATCATACCAGAAAATGGAGTCTTAGTCATTTTGCCCATCAGACATGCTTCGCATCTATCAAGTGATTCAAAATCAAGTGATTCAAGAAGTCCATCGGAATGGAGTTTCTTCATACGCTTCACTCCAATGTGACCAAGACGACAGTGCCACATATAGGTCGAATTATCGCTTGATTTCAAACGTTTAGCCTCAATGTTGTTGATATGTGTATTTCCACTATCGAGATTCAATAAGAATATACCATCTATCAAAGGTGCATGTGCGTAAAACATATTACTCATATAAATCGAACAACCATTATTCTCTGACTTAAACAAGTAACCGTCTCGCAATAAACAAGATCCTGATATAATGTTCATGCTTAACGCAGGCACTAAATAACAATTATTTAAGTATAAAACTAATCCCGATGGTAGATGAAGAGGTAGCGTGCCGACCGCGATCACATCAACCTTTGATCCGTTTCCCATGCGCATCGTCACCTCGTTCTTCGCTAGCTTCCGTTTATTCTGCAGCACCTGTTTCGAGTTACAAATATGAGCAACCGAACCAGTATCAAATACCCAGGCACTACTACGAATACTAGTGAGATACACATCAATAACATGTATATCAGATATACCTTTCTTCTTGATGTTGCCGTTCTTCAAATCCGCCAAGTACTTTGGGCAATTCCGCTTCCAGTGACCTACTCCCTTGCAGTAAAAGCACTCAGTTTCAGGCTTTGGTCCAGCCTTGGTTTTCTTCGTCGGCGTGGCAACTTTCTTACCACCCTTCTTGAAGTGTCCCTTTTGCTTAGACTTGCCTTTCTTGAATTTGGTGGTCTTATTGACCATCAACACTTGGTGCTCTTTCTTGATCTCCACTTCTGCAGATTTTAACATAGCAAATAGTTCTGGCAACTCTTTGTTCATGTTCTGCATGTTGTAGTTCATCACAAAGTTCCTGTAACTTGGTGGCAATGACTGGAGGACGCGGTAAACACCCAAAGCATTAGGAATCACTATAACCAAGCTTTGAAGTTTGTTTGCGTGCCCAGACATCTTAAGCACATGCTCACTGACGGAGCTGCCCTCTTCCATCTTGCAGTTAAAGAACTTTTCAGAAGCCTCATAGCTTTCAATTGCCGCATGAGTCTCAAAAATCAATTTGAGATCCTCGACAATATCATATGGGTCTGACTCTTCAAACCTTTTCTGAAGCTCCGATTCTAAACCATACAAGATAGCACACTGAACTATGGAGTACTGATTCTTCCGAGCGAGGTAAACATTCTTTACTTCATCGGGAGCATCAGCTGCAGGTGGGTCACCCAGCGGTGCATCCAGCACATAGGTCAAATTACCAGCTGTGAGGACAATCCTCAAATTGCGGAACCAATCCGCGAAGTTGCTTCCATTGTTTTTCAACTTTTCTTTCTCTAGGAACGCATTAAAATTGATGGTAGGGGCTGCCATTGATCTACAACATATTTGCAATAGTTTAGACTAAGTTTATGACAAATTGAGTTCAAATTAATTAAATTAAACCAGGTGAACTCCCACTCAAAACAACATCCCTCACATTGTTTTAGTGATCACACGAACCAAATCCACTACATCAACACCGATCATCACGAGAGTTGATATAGTTTCAATGGCGAACAATCATCATGTTCATCATATCTACTATATGATTCATGCTTTACCTTTCGGTAATCCGTGTTCCTGAGACCATGTCTGTACATGCTAGGCTCGTCAAGATCAAACCTTAGCCACCGCATAAGCAAATCTGGCTTGCTTACGTTGTATACACTTGCGGAATCTAACACACCCGATCATCACGTGGTGCTTCGAAACAACAAGCTTTAGCAACGGTGCTAACTAAGGGCGAACACTTTATGATTTGAAATTCATGTGCATGAGGGATCATCTTATAATGCTACCGTCGTCTACTAAGCAATACAAGATGCATAAAGGATTAACATCACATGCAATTCATAATATGTGATATGATATGGCCTTTCGGCTTTGTGCTTCCGATTTCCATCTTCAAACACGAACATGATCTCCATCATCTCCGGCATTGCATCAAGGTCAATGACGCTTCACCATGGTTGTCGTCCACCGGCTTCAACTATTACAACTACTTTGAATAGACACGCGGGTCTTAACATAAATTAAAGACAACCATATGGCTCCTGCCGGTTGCCAACTTACAATAAGGAACATTGCATACATCAAATATAATCACAATCATGGCCATATCACATCACTGCACACCCCTGCAAAACAAAGTTAGACGCCTCTATTTTCTTTGCATATTTTACGTGGTTTGGGGCTTTCAATAAGTGTCGTTCTAACTTACGAACAAGAACCACAACATTGATACTAGCATTGTTGATTACCCGTTGTAAATTGGATCTTAACTATGCTAGGAGAAACAGGCACCCGCAAAGCCACTTATGCAATACAAGTTGCATGTCAAGCGTGGAGCAAGTCTCATGAACGATGTCATGTAAGGTTAGCCCGGGCCGCTTCATCCCAACATACCGCAAGATGCAAAGTACACAAAAAGCAATCTACAATAAAAGCATCAACGCCAACAATGACCATTGTGTTCTACTCGTGCAACAGATCTACATAAAGACACGGCTCTGATACCACTGTAGGGGTTCGTAGCATGGAAAACAAAAATTTTCTATCGCATACAAACAAACAAGCCAAGATCTATCTACTAGATTGTAGCAACGAGTCGATGGTATAACTTACCCTCGAAGATTCCAAAGCGTTTAACGAGAGCGGATTCTCGTGGGTGATGTAGTCGTACTCTTTCCGATCTCAAGATCGTGTAGACGATCCTTCCAGCGCCACGTTCCGGCAGCGCTCCCGCAGTCGGTCACACGTTCGGTACTCGACGAAGACCTTCCTCTCCCTTGTTCCAGCAGGCAGCGGAGGTTGTAGCACTCTCCTCGCAATTCCGGCAGCACAACGGCGTGGTACCGGAAGTAGAGGGGAAATCCCGCAGGGCTTCGCCTGAAGCCGGTGCGAGTATGGTGGAGCTTATGAGAGAGGCTATTAGTGGTCTAGTAATTAGACACACCAATTAGAAGGCTCTAAACCAACTAGAAGGCTCTAAACCGATGGCTAAAGCAATTAGAAGCTCTAAACCAAAACGGCTCTAAACCGAAGGTAGAAGATAGGAACTTGTGTGTTCTAGGAGGGGAGCCCTGCCCCTCCTTTTATGGGTGGGGAGGCGCGGCCAGGGGAGGGGAGTCCCTCCCCAAGTCGGCCTTGGGCTGGGCGCCGGCTTGGAGGAGTGGGACTCCTCCTCCAAGTTGGTTCCAACTCCTCTTGCTTGTTTCCCACAGTTTCCTGTTTTAGCCGTTTGACTTTCAAACTGGCAATTTGACTTTCATGTTTTTGGAACAGCAAGAACACTTCGTACATGATGCAATCATTCAATGACACACTCATGTACCCTCCCCCCCCCCGGAGTGCCGGACAATCCGGAACCTTCTAGAACATTCCCGATGAAAACACCGGAATCATTCCCGAACTCCGAAACGGGACTTTCCTTATATGAATCTTATTCTCCGGACCATTCCGGATCACCTCGTGATATCCCGGATCCCATCCGAGACTCCGAACAACATTCGGTCTCTTTCTCATAATACCATAACTACTCAAACAACGTCGAATCCTTAAGTGTGTCTCCCTACGGTTCGTGAATTATGCGGACATGATCGAGACACTTCTCCGAACAATAACCAATAGAGGAATCTGGAAATTCATATGGCTCCCACATATTTCTACGATTACTTTGCGATTGAATGAACCACTTACATACGATACCAATTTCCCTTTGTCTCACGATATGTTACTTATCCGAGGTTATGATCGTCGGTATCTCTGCATACCTAGTTCAACCTCGTTACTGATAAGTACTCTTTTCTCGTTCCCGTAATATGTGATCCCTTGTGACCAAGTCACATGCTTGCAAGCTAATTGGATGACATTCCACCGAGAGGGCCCAGAGAATATCTATCCGTCATGTGGATGGACAAATCCCACTCTTGATCCATGTGTCTCAACCAATACTTTCCAAACACTCAATGCCACCTTTATAACCACCCAGTTACGGTGTGGTGTTTGATGTCATCAAAACATCCATCCGGTAAAGGTGATATGCATGATCTCATGGTCGAAGGAATTAGGTTACTATGTATCAGAAAGCATATAGCAATTGAACTATTGAAATGACTTGATCTTTATGCTACGCTTGTCTATAGGAGTATGTCCACCATATCATTCTCCTAACGAAATGATCTTGTTGTTGATAACATCTCAATGTTCGTGATATGGAAACCACAATCATTTAATCAACCAACAAGCTAGTGAAGTATAGAGGCTATACTAGGGACTTCAATTTAAGTTTACAATTCACACAAGTATTAATGTTTCCTTGTTAATACCATTATAGCATGAATATAAACATTTATCATAAACACAAAGGTATAATAATAACTATATTTATTATTGCCTCTAGGGCATATCTCCAACAGTTGCTAGTGACTCCAAGAGGGAGTATTTATGCTCGATAGTGGGTTCATGTGTCTAGTTTCCAAGGGAAGTGACAGAAATCTCTTCGGTTGTAGATGTGTTGTTTCTACTAGGGAGAAAACAACGGTCTCTTGTTCATGGAATATGTGGACTGTTTACCTTACACACTTTGCTTAAAGCAGTTGTCTGTTGCTTGCAACTTAATACTGGAGGGGGTTCAGATGATAACCTGAAGGTGGACTTCTAGTCATAGATGCAGTTGGATTACGGTCTATGTATATTATTGTATTGCCCAATCAACTTCATATGATCTTTCTAGCTAGTAATTGCATTGTTATGCCTTGCTCAGTTCCTGTCAATTGCCCCGTTGTAATTCGTTTACCCTTCATGCTTTGTTGTTTATCTAAGGAGAGCACCTCTAGTGAACTATGGACTGTTGGAGATATGCCCTAGAGGCAATAATAAATATAGTTATTATTATATCTTTGTGTTTATGATAATTGTTTATATTCATGCTATAATAGTATTAACAAGGAAACATTAATACTTGTGTGAATTGTAAACTTAAATTGAAGTCCCTAGTATAGCCTCTATACTTCACTAGCTTGTTGGTTGATTAAATGATTGTAGTTTCCATATCATGAACATTGAGATGTTATCAACAACAAGATCATATCGTTAGGAGAATGATATGGTGGACATACTCCTATTGATAAGCGTAGCATAAAGATCAAGTCATTTCAATAGTTCAATTGCTATATGCTTTCTGATACATAGTAACCTAATTCCTTCGACCATGAGATCATGCATATCACCTTTACCGGATGGATGCTTTGATGACATCAAACACCACACCGTAACTGGGTGGCTATAAAGGTGGCATTAAGTGTTCGGAAAGTATTGGTTGAAACACATGGATCAAGAGTGGGATTTGTCCATCCACATGACGGATAGATATACTCTGGGCCCTCTCGGTGGAATGTCATCCAATTGGCTTGCAAGCATGTGACTTGGTCACAAGGGATCACATATCACGGGAACGATAAAAGAGTACTTATCGGTAACGAGGTTGAACTAGGTATGCAGAGATACCGACGATCATAACCTCGGATAAGTAAACTATCGTGAGACAAAGGGAAATTGGTATCGTATGTAAGTGGTTCATTCGATCGCAAAGTAATCGTAGAAATATGTGGGAGCCATATGAATTTCCAGATTCCTCTATTGGTTATTGTTCGGAGAAGTGTCTCGATCATGTCCGCATAATTCACGAACCGTAGGGAGACACACTTAAGGATTCGACGTTGTTTTGAGTAGTTATGGTATTATGAGAAAGAGACCGAATGTTGTTCGGAGTCTCGGATGGGATCCGGGATATCACGAGGTGATCCGGAATGGTCCGGAGAATAAGATTCATATAAGGAAAGTCCCGTTTCGGAGTTCGGGAATGATTCCGGTGTTTTCATCGGGAATGTTCTAGAAGGTTCCGGATTGTCCGGCACTCCGGGGGGGGAGGGTACATGAGTGTGTCATTGAATGATTGCATCATGTACTAAGTGTTCTTGCTGTTCCAAAAAACATGAAAGTCAAATTGCCAGTTTGAAAGTCAAACGGCTAAAACAGGAAACTGTGGGAAACAAGAAACTGTGGGAAACAAGCAAGAGGAGTTGGAACCAACTTGGAGGAGGAGTCCAACTCCTCCAGGCCGGCGCCCAGCCCTAGGCCGACTTGGGGAGGGACTCCCTCCCTCCCCTGGCGCGCCAAGGCCCCTCCACCCATAAAAGGAGGGGCAGGGCTCCTCCTTGAGACACACAAGTTTCCACCTCTAATCTCAGGTTTAGAGCCGTTTGGTTTAGAGCTTCTAATTGCTTTAGCCTGCGGTTTAGAGCCTTCTAATTGGTGTGTCTAATCTCTAGACCACTAATAGCCCTCTCTCATAATCCACCATACTCGCTCTGGCTTAAGGCGAAGCCCTGCGGGATCTCCCCTCTACTTCCGGTACCACGCCGTTGTGCTGCCGGAATCGCGAGGAGAGAGCTACAACCTCCGCTGCCTGCTGGAACAAGGGAGAGGAAGGTCTTCGTCGAGTACCGAACGTGTGACCGACTGCGGGAGCGCTGCCGGAACGCAGCGCCGGAAGGATCGTCTACGCGATCTTGAGATCGGAAAGAGTACGACTACATCACCCACGAGAATCCGCTCTCGTTAAACACTTTGGAATCTTCGAGGGTAAGTTATTCCATCGACTCGTTGCTACAATCTAGTAGATAGATCTTGGCTTGTTTGTTTGTATGCGATAGAAAATTTTTGTTTTCCATGCTACGAACCCCTATAGTGGTATCAGAGCCGTGTCTATATGTAGATCTGTTGCACGAGTAGAACACAATGGTCATTGTGGGCGTTGATGCTTTTATTGTAGATTGCTTTTTGTGTACTTTGCATCTTGCGGTATGTTGGGATGAAGCGGCCCGGGCTAACCTTACATGACATCGTTCATGAGACTTGCTCCACGCTTGACATGCAACTTGTATTGCATAAGTGGCTTTGCGGGTGCCTGTTTCTCCTAGCATAGTTAAGATCCAATTTACAACGGGTAATCAACAATGCTAGTATCAATGTTGTGGTTCTTGTTCGTAAGTTAGAACGACACTTATTGAAAGCCCCAAACCACGTAAAATATGCAAAGAAAGTAGAAGCGTCTAACTTTGTTTTGCAGGGGTGTGCAGTGATGTGATATGGCCATGATTGTGATTATATTTGATGTATGCAATGTTCCTTATTGTAAGTTGGCAACCGGCAGGAGCCATATGGTTGTCTTTAATTTATTATAAGACCTGCGTGTCTATTCAAAGTAGTTGTAATAGTTGAAGCCGGTGGACGACAACCATGGAGAAGCGTCATTGACCTTGATGCAATGCCGGTGATGATGGAGATCATGTTCGTGCTTGAAGATGGAGATCGGAAGCACAAAGAAGAAAGGCCATATCATATCACATATATATTGAATTGCATGTGATGTTAATCCTTCATGCATCTTGTATTGCTTAGTAGACGACGATAGCATTATAAGATGATCCCTCATGCACATCAATTTCAAGTCATAAAGTTTTCACCCTTAGTTAGCACCGTTGCTAAAGCTTGTTGTTTCGAAGCACCACGTGATGATCGTGTGTGTTAGATTCTGCAAGTGTATACAACGTGAGCAAGCCAGATTTGCTCATGCGGAAACTAAGGTTTGATCTTGACGAGCCTAGCATGTACAGACATGGTCTCGGAACACGGATCACCGAAAGGTAAAGCATGAATCATATAGTAGATATGATGAACATGTCGATTGTTCGCCATTGAAGCTATATCAACTCTCGTGATGATCGGTGTTGGTATGGTGGATTTGGTTCGTGTGATCACTAAAACAATGTGAGGGATATTGTTTTGAGTGGGAGTTCACCTAGTTTAATTTCATTAATTAATTTGAACTCAATTTGTCATAAACTTAGTCTAAACTATTGCAAATATGTTGTAGATCAATGGCAGCCCCTACCATCAATTTTAATGCGTTCCTAGAGAAAGAAAAGTTGAAAAACAATGGAAGCAACTTCGCGGATTGGTTCCGCAATTTGAGGATTGTCCTCACAGCTGGTAATTTGACCTATGTGCTGGATGCACCGCTGGGTGACCCACCTGTAGATGATGCTCCCGATGAAGTAAAGAATGTTTACCTCGCTCGGAAGAATCAATACTCCATAGTTTAGTGTGCTATCTTGTATGGTTTGGAATCGGAGCTTCAGAAAAGGTTTGAGGATTCAGACCCATATGATATTGTCGAGGATCTCAAATTGATTTTTGAGACTCATGCGGCAATTGAAAGTTATGAAGCTTCTGAAAAGTTCTTTAACTGCAAGATGGAAGAGGGCAGCTCCGTCAGTGAGCATGTGCTTAAGATGTCTGGGCACGCAAACAAACTTCAAAGCTTGGGTATTGTGATTCCTAATGCTTTGGGGATTTAGCGTGTCCTCCAATCACTACCACCAAGTTACAAGAACTTTGTGATGAACTACAACATGCAGAACATGAACAAGACGTTGCCAGAACTCTTTGCCATGTTGAAATCTGCAGAAGTGGAGATCAAGAAAGAGCACCAAGTGTTGTTGGTCAATAAGACCACCAAATTCAAGAAAGGCAAGTCTAAGCAAAAGGGACACTTCAAGAAGGGTGGTAAGAAAGTTACCACGCCGGCGAAGAAGACCAAGGCTGGACCTAAGCCTGATACTGAGTGCTTTTACTGCAAGGGAGAAGGTCACTGGAAGCGGAATTGCCCAAAGTACTTGGCGGATTTGAAGAACGGCAACATCAAGAAGAAAGGTATATCTGATATACATGTTATTGATGTGTATCTCACTAGTACTCGTAGTAGTGCCTGGGTATTTGATACTGGTTCGGTTGCTCATATTTGTAACTCGAAACAGGTGCTGCAGAATAAACAGAAGCTAGCGAAGAACGAGGTGACGATGCGCGTGGGAAACGGATCAAAGGTTGATGTGATCGCGGTCGGCACGCTACCTCTTCATCTACCATCGGGATTAGTTTTATACTTAAATAATTGTTATTTAGTGCCTGTGTTGAGCATGAACATTATATCAGGATCTTGTTTATTGCGAGACGGTTACTTGTTTAAATCAGAGAATAATGGTTGTTCGATTTATATGAGTAATATGTTTTATGCACATGCACCTTTGATAGATGGTCTATTCTTATTGAATCTCGATATTGGAAATACACATATCAACAACATTGAGGCTAAACGTTTGAAATTAAGCGATAATTCGACCTATATGTGGCACTGTCGTCTTGGTCACATTGGAGTGAAGCGTATGAAGAAACTCCATTCCGATGGACTTCTAGAATCACTTGATTTTGAATCACTTGAAAGATGCGAAGCATGTCTGATGGGAAAAATGACTAAGACTCCATTTTCTGGTATGATGGAGCGAGCTACGGACTTATTGGAAATTATACATACCGATGTGTGTGGTCCAATGAGTGTAGCATCGCGCGGTGGTTATCGTTATGTTCTTACCTTCACGGATGATTTGAGTAGATATGGGTATATCTATTTCATGAAACATAAGTCCGAAACTTTTGAGAAGTTTAAGGAGTTTCAAAGTGAGGTAGAGAATCAACGTAACAAGAAGATTAAATTTCTACGTTCTGATCGTGGAGGTGAATATCTAAGTTACGAGTTTGGCGAGCATTTAAAGAAATGCGGAATACTTTCACAATTGACACCGCCGGGAACACCACAGCGTAATGGTGTGTCCGAACGTCGTAATCGAACTCTCTTAGATATGGTTCGTTCTATGATGTCACTTACAAATTTACCGCTATCATTTTAGGGTTATGCATTAGAAACAGCCGCATTCACTTTAAATAGGGCACCGTCTAAATCCGTTGAAACGACACCGTATGAATTATGGTTTGGGAAGAAACCTAAATTGTCGTTCCTTAAAATTTGGGGATGCGAAGCCTATGTAAAGAAGTTACAGCCGGACAAGCTTGAACCCAAAGCGGAAAAATGCGTCTTCATAGGATACCCGAAGGAAACTATTGGGTATACCTTCTATCATAGATCCGATGGCAAAATCTTCGTTGCCAAGAATGGATCCTTTCTAGAGAAGGAATTTCTCTCGAAAGAAGTGACTGGAAGGAAAGTAGAACTCGACGAGGTTGTTGAACCTTCTCTCGAAATTGCGAGTAGCGCAGCACCGGAAGAAGTTCCTGTGGTGCCTGCACCAATTAGAGAGGGAGCTAATGATGGTGATCATGAAACTTCAGTTGAAGTTGCTACAGAGCCTCGGAGATCAACGAGAAATCGTACCACTCCAGATTGGTATGATCCCGTTATGAGTGTCATGTTGGTGGACAACACCGATGACCCCGAGACATATGAGGAAGCGATGACGAGCCCAGATTCCAATAAATGGCAAGAAGCCATGAAATCCGAGATTGGATCCATGTATGAAAACCAAGTATGGACTTTGGTGGACTTACCGGATGGCCGAAAGGCTGTCGAGAACAAATGGATTTTCAAGAAGAAAACAGATGCTGATGGTAATGTTACTGTCTATAAAGCTCGACTTGTCGCAAAAGGGTTTCGACAAATTCAAGGAGTTGACTACGATGAGACTTTCTCACCAGTAGCGAAGCTAAAGTCTGTGAGGATTATGTTAGCAATCGCTGCATATTATGATTATGAGATATGGCAGATGGATGTCAAAACAGCATTCCTCAATGGAGATATTGATGAAGAGTTGTATATGATGCAACCCAAAGGTTTTGTCGATCCTAAAGATGCTAACAAGGTATGCAAACTTCAACGGTCCATCTATGGATTGAAGCAAGCATCCCGAAGTTGGAATCAACGTTTTGATAAGGTAATCAAAAGTTTTGGTTTTATACAAACTTATGGAGAAGCTTGTATTTACAAGAAAGTGAGTGGGAGCTCTGTAGCATTCTTAATACTATATGTGGATGACATATTGTTGATTGGGAATGATGTAGACCTTCTTAATAGTGTCAAGGAATATTTGAATAATAGTTTTTCAATGAAGGATCTTGGCGAAGCAGCTTACATATTAGGCATAAAGATTTATAGAGATAGATCGAAACGCCAAATATCATTGTCATAGAGTACATATTTGGACAAAGTTCTAAAGAAGTTTGGAATGGAAGAAAGCAAGAAAGGGTTCTTGCCCATGTTGCCCAATACGACCTTGAGTAAAACTCAAAGTCCAACATCGGCAGAAGATAGAGAAAGGATGAGTAAGACTCCCTATGCCTCAGCCATAGGATCTCTAATGTATGCCATGCTATGTACTAGACCCGACATTGCATATGCTGTTAGTTTAACTAGCAGATATCAAAGTGATCCAGGAGTGGATCATTGGACAGCGGTCAAAAACATCCTTAAGTACTTGAGAAGAACTAAGGATATGGTTCTTTCTTATGGAGGTGATGAACAGCTCGTTGTTAATGGTTACACCGATGCTAGTTGGAACACCGATCCGGATGATTCTAAATCACAATCTGGATACGTATTTATTTTGAATGGTGCAACAGCTAGCTGGAGGAGTGCAAAGCAAAGCGTTGTGGCGAGATCTTCAACTGAATCGGAATACATGGCTGCTTCGGAGGCTTCACAAGAAGCGATATGGATGAAAGAGTTCATTACAGAGCTGGGTGTGGTTCCTAGTGCGCTGGACCCAATGTCTATCTACTGTGATAACATGGGCGCCATATCCAATGCGCAAGAACCAAGGTCACACAAGAAGCTGAAGCATATCAAGCTACGTTTTCACGCTATTCGAGAACATATCCAGGATGGGGATATAAAGATTTGCAAAGTACACACAGATCTGAATGTGGCGGATCCGTTGACTAAACCTCTCCCGAGGGCAAAACATGACCAACACCAAACTGCCATGGGTGTTCGGTATATTACCATGTAATCTAGATTAGATGACTCTAGTGCAAGTGGGAGACTGTTGGAGATATGCCCTAGAGGCAATAATAAATATAGTTATTATTATATCTTTGTGTTTATGATAAATGTTTATATTCATGCTATAATAGTATTAACAAGGAAACATTAATACTTGTGTGAATTGTAAACTTAAATTGAAGTCCCTAGTATAGCCTCTATACTTCACTAGCTTGTTGGTTGATTAAATGATAGTAGTTTCCATATCATGAACATTGAGATGTTATCAACAACAAGATCATATCGTTAGGAGAATGATATGGTGGACATACTCCTATTGATAAGCGTAGCATAAAGATCAAGTCATTTCAATAGTTCAATTGCTATATGCTTTATGATACATAGTAACCTAATTCCTTCGACCATGAGATCATGCATATCACCTTTACCGGATGGATGCTTTGATGACATCAAACACCACACCGTAACTGGGTGGCTATAAAGGTGGCATTAAGTGTTCGGAAAGTATTGGTTGAAACACATGGATCAAGAGTGGGATTTGTCCATCCACATGACGGATAGATATACTCTGGGCCCTCTCGGTGGAATGTCATCCAATTGGCTTGCAAGCATGTGACTTGGTCACAAGGGATCACATATCACGGGAACGAGAAAAGAGTACTTATCGGTAACGAGGTTGAACTAGGTATGCAGAGATACCGACGATCATAACCTCGGATAAGTAAACTATCGTGAGACAAAGGGAAATTGGTATCGTATGTAAGTGGTTCATTCGATCGCAAAGTAATCGTAGAAATATGTGGGAGCCATATGAATTTCCAGATTCCTCTATTGGTTATTGTTCGGAGAAGTGTCTCGATCATGTCCGCATAATTCACGAACCGTAGGGAGACACACTTAAGGATTCGACGTTGTTTTGAGTAGTTATGGTATTATGAGAAAGAGACCGAATGTTGTTCGGAGTCTCGGATGGGATCCGGGATATCACGAGGTGATCCGGAATGGTCCGGAGAATAAGATTCATATAAGGAAAGTCCCGTTTCGGAGTTCGGGAATGATTCCGGTGTTTTCATCGGGAATGTTCTAGAAGGTTCCGGATTGTCCGGCACTCCGGGGGGGAGGGTACATGAGTGTGTCATTGAATGATTGCATCATGTACTAAGTGTTCTTTCTGTTCCAAAAAACATGAAAGTCAAATTGCCAGTTTGAAAGTCAAACGGCTAAAACAGGAAACTGTGGGAAACAAGAAACTGTGGGAAACAAGCAAGAGGAGTTGGAACCAACTTGGAGGAGGAGTCCAACTCCTCCAGGCCGGCGCCCATCCCTAGGCCGAGTTGGGGAGGGACTCCCTCCCTCCCCTGGCGCGCCAAGGCCCCTCCACCCATAAAAGGAGGGGCAGGGCTCCTCCTTGAGACACACAAGTTTCCACCTCTAATCTCAGGTTTAGAGCCGTTTGGTTTAGAGCTTCTAATTGCTTTAGCCTGCGGTTTAGAGCCTTCTAATTGGTGTGTCTAATCTCTAGACCACTAATAGCCCTCTCTCATAATCCACCATACTCGCTCCGGCTTAAGGCGAAGCCCTGCAGGATCTCCCCTCTACTTCCGGTACCACGCCGTTGTGCTGCCGGAATCGCGAGGAGAGAGCTACAACCTCCGCTGCCTGCTGGAACAAGGGAGAGGAAGGTCTTCGTCGAGTACCGAACGTGTGACCGACTGCGGGAGCGCTGCCGGAACGCAGCGCCGGAAGGATCGTCTACGCGATCTTGAGATCGGAAAGAGTACGACTACATCACCCACGAGAATCCGCTCTCGTTAAACACTTTGGAATCTTCGAGGGTAAGTTATTCCATCGACTCGTTGCTACAATCTAGTAGATAGATCTTGGCTTGTTTGTTTGTATGCGATAGAAAATTTTTGTTTTCCATGCTACGAACCCCTACATGGACCTCGGTCCAATCTTTACCATTGATACATCTTCCACTGTTACTTGTTTACTTGATGCAAATAATTATCTTCCACATCATAGTTTAATCCTTTGTTATAGCAAATCGGTGAGCTTGACAACCTCACTGATTCGTTGGGGCAAAGTCTTGAGTTTGTGTTGTGCAGGTCTCCACGTTGCCAGCAACACCTGTGTGACGTTTCCTTCCTCTTACTGGTTCCGTAACCTCGGTTTCTTACTGAGGGAAACTTGCTGCTGTGCTGCTTCATACCTTGCTCTTGGGGTTTCCAACGAAGCGTTCCACGACAAGTATTGGGCGCCATCAACCTCCACGTACACACACAACACCACACGCATGCGACACCGCACACAGGTGGGAGAATGTTGGAGATATGCAAATAGATTATTAGTACTCTAGTGCAAGGGGAAGACTCTTACGCTGTGTTCGGATGCACTGAATTGAATCTTGTAATTGAATTGGATGGGAATAGTAAAACCAAGATGGAAAGGAAATGACCTCAATTCTAATTTTGTTGTTTGGATGTGCATGGTATTTGCTATTAAAATCAAACGGTGATATCTAATTCCAATTCCTGTTTGGATTGTACAAATAATGGAATTGAATGTTTTGTTGTGTTTGTACAATATAAACCTATTTACATGTTTGGAAAATATTTTGTGTATATTAGTTTGGACAATATATGAATTATTCAAAGAAAATTCATATTATATTTTATATTCAACTTAAAACACATATGTAACACAAATCATATCCACACTAGCAAAATATCACACTATGAGTCAAAAAATTCATGTTTATATCTCCAATTGGCCCAACAGGTTCTCCAAAAATCTGCCAAAATTGATCAAACAAAATTAGCCCCAAAATGAAGCCGCAGGAAGGGGAGGGTTATTTCAAGAAGAACAAGGTCGGCCATCCCCTCCATTCAACCTCCAGACACCGATGGGGAAGAGGAGGGGATGCACTGCCAATGGATTTACTGATGTCGCGGAGAGAGGGGCCAGAGAGGGGAGCGCGCAACCTCTAGCCACCACTGCCCGTCAACCTCTGGCTGCCGCTGCTCCTTTCCAGCCGCCGATGGGAAAGAGGGGGATGCGCCACCAATGAAATCACTGCTTTCGCGTGGAGAGGATGCCAAAGAGAGGGCACGGTGGGGAGGGGGCCAGAGAGGGGGCGCGGGAGAAAAGGAGGGCACGTGCGGGAGAGGCTCGACGGAGGTAACTGAGTCGTTGCCTCTGGCAGTCGGTAGTCGCGCGAGAGAGGGTTGGGAGATGAGCGTGCGAGGCTGCCAATTCCACACCGATACAGAGGGTCGAGCCTCCGTATTCGCTCGTGTGGGAGATAGGCACGCGAGGGGAAACGTGGAATTGGGCCTCTATTTCCAGGCTACGATTCAGGCGCGACCAAACAGTGGAAATGGGTCCTCAATTCTAGAATACCAATTAGGAGGTCCAATTCTGTGCATCCAAACACAACGTTAGAGATATGCCCTAGAGGCAAATAATAAGGGTGTTTATTAGCATATCTTATTAGTTCATCATAGTTTTATACCATGCTATAATGTATCAATCAAAAACATTAGTACACGTGTGGTATATAAACAAATCAAGTCTGTAGTTGCCTCTATTCAACTAGTTCATTGGTTAAATGGTGATCACGAATTCCTGATCATGGAAATTATATTCATTTCAATTGACACCGAGGTCACTTAATTAGATAAATGATGGGTGGACACTTTACCCAACTTAAGTATTGCAACACGACCAATTCACATAGTTTGCAATAATTAGGAAATTAAGTATCCTAATCCTTAGACAATGAGATCATATCTAATCACTATCACCCAAAACTGTTTTGATTGCATCAACCGTCACATCGTATCAGGGTGATCACAAAGATGTATGTCAGGTATTCCGAAGGGATAGGTTGAGGCGTATGTATCAAGATGGGAAAAGATACACTGGGCCCACTCGGTGAGAATACATCCAAGAAGTTGCAGCGTATGACTAGGTCATGAGGATGGAATGTCGCGGGAACAAGTTAACTAGCACTTTTCGGTAACTAGATAGAAGTAATTATGGTGATACCGATGATCAAATCTCGAACAACTCATGTATCGAAGTAACAAAGGGAATTGGACTCGTTGTTTATGGTTCAAACGACATTGATGTCATGGAATGCATAGAGGTCATTATGGATATCCAGATCCTATTGATGATCATTGATTGGAGAAGTGTCTCAATCATGTCTATGATGTTTTCGAACTTAAGGGTTCTACGATTCTTTGAGATCGTTTTGGAATCATCGGGATCACTAGAAGAAAGAGAAGAGAGAATATGAATTATTCTGGGAAGGATCCGAAGTAGTTTGGACTGATTCAAAATGATCTTTGGATCATGAGAAATTGTTAAATATGATTTTGATATTAATTAATGGAACTAATATTTGAAAATGTAATTTAAGTTTAATTTGGGCAAAACCTCCCTATTAGGCCACTTCTCGGAGGGAGGCCCATGAAGGAAGGACACCGCCCTAGGGCAAGGGATTGGTCGACCTTGGGTCGCGCACGGGTGGGGAGGGGCCCACCCGGGTGCCGCCACCTCCCCATGTGCGCCTCCTCCTCCCTTTAGTCCCATATTGCCAGCTGTCAAGTGGGAGTCTGATACGTCGGAAACGTATCTATAATTTTTGACGTTCCATGCTTGTTTACTATCTACTTTACTTTGCTTTGTCCACACTTTGAGGTGTTTTTATATGTTTTCTGGTACTAACCTATTAACAAGTTGCCACGGTGCAAGTTGCATGTTTTCTTCTGTTTTTGGTTCCAGAAAGGCAGAAAATCAATATTCTCGGAATTGGACGGGACAAAAGCCAAAGTCAATATTTTACCGGGGGAAACACGAAGTAGGAGTACGAGACGGAGGGGACCCACCAGGGGCCACACCCCTGGCCGCGCGGGTGGGCCCACCCCGCCCCTGGGGGTTGCAGCCGCCCTAGTGGCCCCCTACCTCGCCTCTTCGCCTATAATAAGCCCCCGATGCAGAAACCCTAGGCACCGGATCAAAACTCCACGAAACCGTCTATAGCCGCCGCCACCATCGTCCCTAGATCAGGGGGATCTGAACATCTTCCCGGCACCCTGCTAAAGGGGAGATCATCTCGGAGGCCTTCTTCTTCATCATGCCAGCCTCCGGTATGAAGATTGAGTAGTTCCACCTTGGACTACGGGTCCATGTAGTAGCTAGATGGTTGTATCTCCTCCTTGTGCTTTCATGTCTAGATCTTGTGAGCTCCGTTCATGATCAAGATCTAATCTATTTGTAATCATGCATGTTGTGTTTGCAAGGATCCGATGGATATTGAGATTACTATGTCAGATTGATTAATGGTTTTGTCTTATTGATTCTATCATGTCTTTGTTGTTTGTGATCTTGCATGCTCTCCTTTGTTAGTAGCTATCTTGGCCAAGTAGTTGCTAGTGACTCCAAGAGGGGGTATTTATGCTCGATAGTGGGTTCATGCCTCTACTTAATCAAGGGAAGTAACAGAAATCTCTATGGTTGTAGATGTGCTGTTGCCACTAGGGAGTAAACAACGGTCTCTTGTTCATGGAACAAGTGGACTGTTTACCTTACACACTTTGCTTAAAGCAGTTGTTTGTTGCTTGCAACTTAATACTGGAGGGGGTTCAGATGATAACCCAAAGGTGGACTTCTAGTCATAGATGCAGTTGGATGGCAGTCTATTGATACGTCGGAAACGTATCTATAATTTTTGTTGCTCCATGCTTGTTTAGTATCTACTTTGCTTTGCTTTGTCTACACTTTGAGGTGTTCTTATATGTTTTCTGGAACTAACTTTTTAACAAGTTGCCATAGTGCCAATTGCATGTTTTCTTCTGTTTTTGGTTCCAGAAAGGCAGAAAAATCAAATATTCTCGGAATTGGACGGGACAAAAGCCAAAGTCAATATTTTACCATGGGCGACACGAAGCCATAAGACGAGGTGGAGGGGCACCACAGGGCGACCAGACCCCCCTAGGTGCGGCTAGGACTGGCCCGCGCCTGGGCAGGTTGTGGCCCCCCTGGCTCGTCCCTTCGCCTATAAGAAGCCCCCGATGCAGAAACCCTAGGCACCTGATAAAAACTCCACGAAACCTTATGTAGCCGCCGCCACCATCGTCCCTAGATCAGGGGGATCTGAAGTTCTTCCTTGCGGTGACCCAGCATACCACTGCATGATGTAGTACACTATAGTCATTGACATAACACCAATGAAACACCATTCACTACTATTACATCCCTTAGAGTGGTACAACAGAAACACAGCAGGTCCAAGACATGACTATAGATTACACATGATACATTACAAAAGATCCAGAGAGCTTCCTCGAGACAGTGAGGAAGATAATATACAGAAGAAATTCAGGGATAACAACTTGAAGACTATGCAAGAACACTGCTAATATATATCTATGGCTTGGCATTGCTACTAAAGCAATACCCTTCAGAGGTAGGTTCTACTATCTAGGGATTTATTTATATAGAACAGTCCATCTTGACTATAGAAACTTCTGATGTAGTCGTTGACTCTGGTTTATCTCCACTGGATACCTTTAATTCTTCAGAAGAACTTCTCTTCTAGGTTCATCGTTGGTTGCTCCGAAATCTAGCAAGGGTTAAGAAGATACGTTGAGTACGAGCATACTCAGCAAGTTCACTAAAAAGGAGTGTTTGATGCACTATCTACAGCCACAGACCAAAGGTCGTAGGCTATGCAGGTTTTCGTAAACATTTCTTCAAAGGTTGCTTTTATTCTGAAAAGCTATGTCCGTCAGCCTTCACAGGTTTACCACAACTTTCGTGGAGTTCCTTTCCTGCAGCGTTCGCAGCTCCTTCCCGAAACAGGGAGTAACAAGTTACAGTTCTTACACTCTGCAGAGGTGCATTGCTTTACCCATGAGAGACCTTAGCCTTGTTGCACAACCAAGTCACGACCTTGTCCATACTTCGTTGGTATGGGGCCCAGTCTAAGATCCAACCCAATCACTGCCCTTCTCTGTGACCCCGCATACAGCGCAATTGTTGTATGTCCACACTCAAGGTAGACTTTTCCCCATATAAAATGGCTATACCTTAGTTGGATACAAACAACAACCATTAACACTAGAAATCTATATTTTGTAAGCCCAGATCCACGGTAGACTTTTCCCTGTATAAAACGGCTATACCCATGATCTGCAACTTACAAATGCCCAGAACAGTGTCTGATGCATGCGAGAGGAAGCCGATCCAACTGACTTCCCTAGAGCCATATAGATCTCATGGTTAACGCGTAATATACGGCGCAAGAATCACTGGCGATGTTGGTTGTTAAGTCCTAGATAATATGTTCCTTTACCACCGGAACTTTCATAGTAGGTTATTACCTAAGGGTAAGTAATCCCATAATCATATTATTATGAAATGCAGGTGATGACAACACTTGATTTGCAAAATACTTTATAGAAAATAATCAAAGTACATGAGCAAGTGTGAACTTGCCTTTGTGATCACAAGATTATGTAATCACGGTCTTCGAGACAATATAAGATCCAATATCTAAAAACAACATCATTTGTCCGGTAAGGACTAATGTTTAAAGAAGCAATATGTAGTTATGCATAAGTATGCTATGCATTTTGTAAAGCTCCCAGAGTGAATACCCAATACTTTGAGTGATTTGAATTTAGGTGATTTTTTAAGAGTTGATTTATCTTCAAATTTGACTTTATAAGTAATGACCTTTATAAGGAACTTAAGTGTTAACAACCCACAATATACAAGTAAAGTATAAAATAATGTGATTATAGTTAATTGTTATTTGGTGACTATGATAAAAGTCTCTGGGTTGATTTGTTAAGTGTTTGAGAAATTATTATGAGATTATTGTTTGAAGTGGCAAAAAGAATAACATTTGAAGAAAATATTTCCTTTCTAAGGTTTAAACAATCTTTATTATTAATAGGATGTGATTAATGTCTTTTGTGTGTGATTGATTAGTTTGGACTTGAGATGCGTTATGTCTTAATCTAACTAGATCAAATTTAAATGTAACAACATAAGTAGTTTATTAGACATGGTGATTATAAATTTTGAGACTAAAGTTAACTTTAAAAAAAGTAAAGAAACTTAAGGTGTAATATGTTTTAATTATTCCCAAATTTTTGATTTATGATAAGTGTGATTAGGGTATGAGATAATTTATTTGGTATTTAAGTGACTGGTTGGTTTAAATTTTATTTAAAGGTTTCAAAAGGGTATTATAAAGTTAATAGTTTCCATTTAAGTTTTACTATGAATCATAATTGTGGGTTTGGACTTAGTAATTAATCTTAAAGAATTTAGTGTCTTATAAGGAAATGTGGTTATTTCTTACTTAGGAAATAATTTTTAATGAATTAACAAAAAAGTTGTCTCATTATGATAAAATAGGTAATAGATAAGGATTTTATTATTTTTTATAATCTTTAAAACCTTTCTAATGGTATATTTAATATTTTCTAGTTTAGTATATTTATTTAAGATCTTAAAAGTGATTTTTATTTATTTTTAAATATTGGCCTTATGTTTATAAAATTCTTTAAAGATTTAAATGTCTTTGAATACTTACTTCAAATTTTATTTATAAAAGAATTAAGTTAGTATTTTTATAAAATAGTAAATTTATTTTTATACACAAATATGATTTTTATTCATTTTTAGGATTTTCCTTATTTTATGAAATTTCACTTAGGATTTAATGGTGTTAATATTTATTTGCTTTATATATAAATCTTAAACAATAAAGTTATATTTTTATTAGGTAGATCTTATGCTTGTGATGTTTTAAAATATATATACATTTGTTTTTAAGATTTTCTATATTTTAGTAGAGCTAAAATAAGCTTAGGGTATTTTGGTAATTATATATATATATATTTTCTTGACTTATTCTTTTTACTCCCTTATTGGGCCTGACCCACGAGTCACTCTGGCCCATAGGCCGATTTGGTCCAATTCAGCCTCGTAGATCCTTATCTTCTCCCACGTTCTCACATCGCACCCACACGTTCCCCTCCTGGACGCTAGCGATGCCGCGCCGTCGCCTGCCCAATCCCGGCAGTGACTCCGCCGCCGTGGCCATGCCGGGGTGCAAGACTGCTGAGTTGACGCCGCCGTACGATCCTGTCCAAGCTGATTCCCCTCTGGGGTCTTATCTCGGTCGCGCTGACCCTCGCCCGAGGCTAGGGTTAGGGTTCGGCCGCCTTGGTGCTTCGTCGATGCCGTGCTAGGTTGCTCAGGATCCTCACCCCTTCTCCACAGGCTGCTCCTGATGAGCTGCAGGTGCGGGTTGTAGCGCCCCTTCGGGGGTGCTCCCCGTGCTGCCGCCTCTTCATCGCCGTCGACCACTCCTCTACTTCCTCTTCTAACTTCTTACGAGGACCTCGGGTAAGTGTGCTTCCCCTACTGTGTTTCTCTCTATGCTCTATCTACCTTGACATGTCAAGCATGTTTGCTGTGATTACCCCTATCAAGGTTACATATCTGTAACTAGGGTTAATACCCTCTGTAGTGATGTTTGGTTACTATGAGATTGCTGGCAGATGTTCTCCTAAACTTGTACTTTTGATGCTGGCTATGCCTGGTTAAATAACAGACTCTGCCATTTGATTCTCTATACTACAAGTAATGTTGATACAAATTCAGTTCTCTGAATTTTGGATAATGGCCTCCTGTGGTATGTCCATGTATTAGCAATTTGAGATTGCTAGATGGTTCTTTATACTGAAGCCATTTGCTAAAGTAATTAGGTTATCTAGATGTGATGTTGTCACTAAATGGTACTGTCTATTTGACAGATCATTGATCTTACTTGATGATTCCTAGATTGGTGGCTAGGCTATAATCTTATATGAGATATATTGGATGCCCTGAATCTGATTCATTGATGATCTTGGTCCTCTCTTGAATATAGTTGCATCATTTTAAATGATTCCCAGCAAAAGATAGTTAGTAAAATGATTTAAATAATGATTGATTCCTATTTGATTATAGGAAGATGATTTACTTAATGGTCTCTGACAAGTGTGTCTTAATGATAGACACTGTTATATTCACTGTCTTTTCTGAATCAAATGTGTAATATGATTCCTGGATTCATTTAGGAAAGTGATTATCTGGTTTTTTGTAGATATGGATGAACCTGTTGGTACAGAGGTGCTACCCAGTTGGGATGTGCCCTGTACCAGTAGTGTGGTGAATATAGATCTAGTTAGAACTAGATCCACTGGTCTGTGATGCTGGTCTGAGACTATGCTAGGTAGAAACTAATGTTTTTATTTGCTGCTTCCTTTCTTAAATGATGGATAATCTCTAAGTATGATTCTTACAGTGCTTGGAAAATGATTTGATAGGTCTTGGTAAGGAGAATATGATAGATCCTTACTATTTAAGATGAAATTTTATGATGTATTCATTTCTGAGGTGCTACCATCCATAGGATGTGCCTAGAAATGATTGTTCTAAGAATTTTGTGTATCTAGTTATAAAACTAGAGCTTTTAATCCAAGATCTGTGATGCAAGGCTGAGATCTTGATTGTGGTTTGTAAAGAGTTACTATTAGCTTTGTTTTCTTTCTTCCATGATGGTTGTACACCCCACTTGGGTGTTTTTCTGAGAAGACCATGTACAGGACATCACATGTTCTGTTGAAATGGATAAGATCAATTATGTGTGGTTTTGTATAAACTCACCACACAACTGCTATTGATGATGTAGCTGTGATGATTGCTCTTGCTGTTGGGCTAGTGCTGATCTTGATCATCTTTCTTGTGCTCCTTATTGAACTTCTAGCCAGTTCCTCCTGAGTTACTGCCTTCCCTATGGAACTCCTCCCCTCCTAGCTCTTGGATGTCTTTCCTAGCAACCAAATGCTGGTGATGTGGTGGTGTGGTTTTCTTGGATAGGGAGTGAAATGGATATCTCTGGTGCTAGTGTTGTATTGTGGCTGGTGCTCTATCTCTTGTGTGCTTTGATGGATTAGGTGTAGTTCTTGAGTCCTTGTTTGGGTGGAGAAACAAATAGTACACTAGCAGCTGTGCTACGGCTGCTCCCTCCCTTATCTACTTCCCAGACATTCCTTGTTCTGTTGACACCACAGCTGCTGCATGCAGTGACTGTGATGTGTGCCTGATTGTGTCATATGTGGATCAGATCAAGTGGAAACTTGATATTTGCTGTTGATTTACCTTTTTACCATTTTATTTGGATTTGGTGAAACTTGCCCCTTACTAGCCAATGATGCATCTGTCCGAGGCAAAATCTACTGATAAGAACATATCTTATATTTTTAGCCCTATTCAAATTACTCAGTGATGATCTAGCAGTGCACTTCACTGCAATTCTGAGAGTAAAACACTAACACACTAACCCCTATTTTACTTTTGATTTGTTATTTTTTGTGTTGTGTTGCAGGTACAAAACTACTGATGGAAGATCAATGAAGACTAGATTAGGAAATAGTTAGATGGTAGTTCAGGATTTAATCTTCAATGTAATCATTTATATATTCTCTTGTAAAGACTCCTTGTAAGAACCTTCTTTTATTTAATAAAGTTTATTTTTCTTTTGAGATTATTCTTGTGAGGTAATATGTTACTAATTCTATTCTAGTTGATTTGTTGTTACTGAATAAGGAACAGAATAAGAAATATTCTTTTGTGTATTATATAAAGGACAATAAATATTCATATTTATTTTAAATATAATAATTCTTTTGTATTATATTTTTGTAATACCTTTATTATAAAGAAGGTTGTAACATGTATTTATTATAATAAGAAATACTTTTATTCCCTATTTGCAATTCTTATTCCACTAAATTTTGAATGTTCATCTCTTATATTATTGATTATATTTTACATCACAATTTTTATTTTATTGTTTATATATTATTTACTTAACATGGAAATATTCCCAAATATTCAAATTTGTATTTCAATTCTTAGTTTCAAACATGAATTGAATTGCTTTCGAAAGACACAAGAATATAGTAGAGGTCATGTCGAAATCCATACACTTGAGCTAACATTTTCATCAGAACAAGAGAGATACCGATCCCTCTACAACTCTTTGCATTTTGCGCGAAAGTTCCCCGGATTTTCTTATGCATGAATGCAATGCACACACATGTGGGCTCACTATTTATAGGTGCTAAACCTGGGATGTTACATTCCCGGCACCCTGCCAGAGGGGAGATCATCCCGGAGGCCTTCTTCTTCATCATGCCAGCCTCCGGTATGAAGCATGAGTAGTTCCACCTTGTACTATGGGTCCATGTAGTAGCTAGATGTTTGTATCTCCTCCTTGTGCTTTCATGTATAGATCTTGTGAGCTCCGTTCATGATCAAGATCTAATCTATTTGTAATCATGCATGTTGTGTTTGCGGGTATCCAATGGATATTGAGATTACTATGTCAGATTGATTGATGGTTTTGTCTATTTGATTCTATCATGTCTGTGTTGTTTGTGATCTTGCATGCTCTCCGTTGTTAGTAGCTATCTTGGCCAAGTAGTTGCTAGTGACTCCAAGAGGGGGTATTTATGCTCGATAGTGGGTTCATGCCTCTAGTTTCCAAGGGAAGTGATAGAAATCTCTTCGGTTGTAGATGTGTTGTTGCCACTAGGGAGAAAACAACGGTCTCTTGTTCATGGAACAAGTGGATTGTTTACCTTACACACTTTTCTTAAATCATTTCTCTGTTGCTTGCAACTTAATACTGGAGGGGGTTCGGATGATAACCTGAAGGTGGACTTATAGTCATAGATGCAGTTGGATGGCGGCCTATGTATATTGTTGTATTTCCCAATCGAATCTCATAGGATCTTTTTGTCTAGTATTGCATTGTTATGCCTTGCTCAGTTCATGTCAATTGCCCTGCTGTAATTTGTTTACCCTTCATGCCATGTTGTTTATCTAAGGATAGCACCTCTAGTGAACTATGGACCCCGGTCCAATCTTTACCAATGATACATCTTCCACTGTTTACTTGCTGCAAACCATCATCACCTTCCACACCATACGTTTAATCCTTTGTTACAGCAAACCGGTGAGCTTTACAACCTCACTGATTCGTTGGGGCAAAGTCTTGAGTTTCTGTTGTGCAGGTTTCCATATTGCTTGCAACACCTTTGAGACGTTTCCTTCCTCCTACTGGTTCGATAACCTCGATTTCTTACTGAGGGAAGACTTGCTGTTGTGCTCATCACACCTTGCTCTTGGGGTTTCAAACGAAGCGTCCCACGACAGTACTAGGCGCCATCATCTATGTATATTTTTGTATTGCCCAATCGAATCTCATATGATCTTTTTATCTAGTATTGCATTGTTATGCCTTGCTCAGTCCTATCAATTGCCCTGATGTAATTTGTTTACCCAGCATGCCATGTTTGTTTATCTAAGGAGAACACCTCTAGTGAACTATGGACCCCGGTCCAATCTTTACCATTGATAAATCTTCCACTGTTACTGTTTACTTGCTGCAAACCATCATCACCTTCCACACCATACAGTTAATCCTTTGTTACAGCAACTGGTGAGATTGACAACCTCACTGTTAGTTGGGGCAAAGTCTTAAGTTTGTGTTGTGCAGGTTTCCACGTTGCTTTCAACACCTTTGAGACGTTTCCTTCTTCATACTGGTTCGATAACCTTGGTTTCTTACTGAGGGAAAACTTGCTGTTGTGCTACATCATACGTTGCTCTTGGGGTTTCCCAACGGGGCGTCAACACGCATCAAGACTTTCTGGAGCCGTTGTCGGGGAGGCTAAGGACGTCTTCACAAGGGGAGTCCTCCTCAACCTTTATTTTTACTTTGTTTTTAGTTTGCTTAGTTTCTTTTGCTTTGTTTTGTTTGCCTCTTTTTATCAAAAACTAAAAAAATAGTATAGTTTGGTTTGCTTTTTCTTATCAAAAACACAAAAAAAATTAGTTCCTGCTCTAGTTGCTACTGCTGTTTTGGCTTGCTCCACTTTTGCCAAAATGAACTCTGCTGAGAACACCAAGTTGTGTGACTTCACTAGCACAAGCAACAATGATTTCCTTAGAACTCCTATTGCTCCACCTGCTCCTGATGCTACCTTTTTTGAAATTAAGCCTGCTTTGTTGAATCTTGTGATGAGAGAGCAATTTTCTGGTGCTAGTTCTGATGATGTTGCTGCCCAGCTCAATAGCTTTGTTGAACTTTATGAGATGCAAAAGTATAAGGATGTAGATGGAGATATTATTAAGCTCAAGTTGTTTCCTTTCTCCTTGAGAGGAAAAGCTAAAGAATGGTTGCTATCCTTGCTTAGAAATAGTATTTATTCTTGGATTAAGTGCAAAGATGCTTTTATTGGAAAGTACTACCCTCCTGCTAAGATTATATCTATGAGAAGTGATATTATGTAATTTAAACAACTTGATAATGAACATGTTGCTCAAGCTTGGGAAAGAATGAAAACTTTGGTTAAGAATTGTCCCACTCATGGACTTAGTGCTTGGATGATTATCCAGACTTTTTATGAAGGTTTGAACTTCTCTTCAAGAAACCTGTTGGATTCAGCTGCTGGAGGTACCTTTATGAGGATCTCCTTGGGTGTTGCAACAAAATTCCTTGATAATATGATGGTTAATTACTCTGAATGGCACACTGAGAGAGCTCCAAATGATAAGAAGGTAAATTATGTTGAACAAACCTCCTCTTTGAGTGATAAGATTGATGTTATTATGGCTATGCTTGTTAATGGGAAAGCTCCTCTAGATCCAAATAATGTTCCCCTAGCCTCTTTGGTTGCTCAAGAAGAGCAAGTTGATGTGAGCTTCATTAGAAACAACAATTTCAACAACAATGCCTATAGGAATAATTTTGGTAGCAACAACAATTATAGGCCTTATCCTCCTAATAATGGCAATTCCTATGGAAACTCCTACAACAATGCTAGAAGTGCCCCCTCTGAACTTGAGGTTATGCTCAAAGACTTTATTAGTAAACAAACCGCTTTCAACAAGACTATGGAGGAAAAGCTTTTAACTGTTGAGAAAAATATTTCCTCCTTGTCTGAAGCACAGTCCTCCTTGATTAATAAAATGGCTGCTAAACCTGAAACCATGGAAAGTACCTTTGCTGCTACTCATGCCATACAAGTTACTATTGATGAAAATGTTAGACTATTAGCCCAACTTCATGCTAAGTGGGAAAGGGAAGCTGAAATTGATAGAAACAATAGTGTGTGCACCATCACTAAAATGGATACCACTAAACCACAAGAAGTCCCTATTCCTCCTCCTACAATGCCTAAGCCTAATGAGTCTACTACAAGTGATGCTAAGTTTGATTTTGATCTTGATGGTTGCAATATTTCTGAAGTGATTTTGTTCCTGCAAAAACTTGCTAGAAGTCCTGATGCTAGTGATATGCATGTTGCTTTCACCAAACACATTAGAGATGCTCTTGTTAAGATTAAGGAAGAGAAGTTAAAACACAAAGCTTCTATCCCTAGGAAAGTAGAAGATAGTTGGGAACTCAGTATTAATATGCAAGTGAATGACTTTGATCTCAAAGCTTCATGTGATCTTGGTTCTAGTGTCTCTATTATGCCTAGGAAGATTTATGAAATGCTTGATTTGCCACCTTTAGAAGATTGTTATTTGGATGTCCCACTTAATGATAATGTTAAGAAGAAACTCATGGGGAGTATTAATGATGTTCTCATTATGGTTAACAATTCTTATGTCCCTGTTGATTTCTATGTTTTGGATGTTGAATACAATGCTTCATGCCCTATTACTTTGGGAAGACCTTTTCTTAGAACTGTTGGTGCCATCATTGATATGAAAGAAGGCACCATTAAATATCAATTTCCATTCAATAAAGGTATTAAACACTTCCATATGAAGAGAGAGAAGTTGCTTTTTGCTCCTCCTTTGAAAGCAAGGTTTGATGTTAATGCTTCTTTATTTGAAAATACTTGATTTCTTGCTTCTTGTGCCTAACTTAAAGGCGTTAAAAAAATTACTTGTTGGGAGATAACCCAAGAGTTTCCTTGAGTCTTGGAAGTTATTACTTCAGAAATGACCTCTCCTTATCCTTTTTGTTTGCTTTTGTGCCAAGAATGACCTCTAATGAGAGGGAAGTAAGATTTGGGGAGTTGTTGTCCCGAAACAGATTTCTGTCCTCCACCATAAACATTCGTGAGGAGTCTCTGTAAGTCTGATTGAGCTGAAAATGTATGCATAAATTCCCTAGTATGTTAGATAACTTTCATTAGTTCAACACTTTTTAATTTGAGGAACAGAAAGTCTTCGAAAAAATCAGTTTCTACCTGCTGGTCTGTTTTGACAAATTTCTGCCATTATTTGCATTTGCTTCTTATTGATTCCTTTTTGGATTATTTTTGGGAAATTGAGCTTTTTGAATGAGTTGCTACAGTAGATTGTGTTTTTGGTGAAAAGTTTTGTTGTTCTAAAGCTAAACCCAAAGGTATATTATCTTTTGAATACACTAATGTTGCTAATGAAGATTGTGTGAAGTTTTGTATGAAGGAAAAATTTCAGGTGTAGAGAGAGAATGATGTAATGAGATGAAGAATGGACAAAATCTCAAGATTGGGGATTCCACCCCGGTGTCACCCCAAGAAATATCCAAGAGTTACAAGCGTCAAAGCTTGGGGATGCCCAAAGCATCCCCTTCTTCATCAATAAAAAGCTCAGGTCTTTCTAGACACTTTGTTTTCATTGTTTCATGCACTGTTGTGTTGTTCTTGGAGCGTCTTAGTTTTTGTTTGCTTTGATTAGTTTGTTTAGTTTGCTTGAATAAAGTATTTTGGACCCCCGTTCTCGCGGTGTTGTTTCAAATAAGTCGATTGGTGTTGGAAAGGAGTAGAAAGTTCTTGCTTGAAAGTGGAAGAGGAGCTTGCATTGACTGTGACTTATACTTTAGCATGACATGCTAGGTTTTGTTTTGACCTTATGTTTAGTGATTATTTCTGTAGCATGACTTGTTCCAAACAATTGGGATTGCTTAGTGTGCCTTGAAAGAATCATGCGTTGTTTTAGCATACAAAAGCATAGTATTGTGGTATTCTCCTTTGATGCTTTGTTTGGGTTGACTTGGCACATGCTCACACCATGTTATGACTATGAACAAGTCATCATCGCCTCTATAATCATTTATTCCTTGACTTGTAGTACCACTCAATGCTTTGATTAGTAATGTTTTGTCGCTCTGCATGATTATGGCCATTATTGCTCTCTTAGTTGGTTGCTCCCAGTCTTTTGCTAGCCTCCACTTGTATGAGTAAGCTCTACTCATGCTTCCAACTCCCAAGAAACCAAGTTATTCCAAAGTGTCCACTATAAATTCCTATCATGGTGTGTTACACCATTCCAAGTATATTCTTGTTTTCAGCTATCTTCCAATTAAAAAGTATTTTGTTATTTTGTCTAACTTTAATTAGTTCAATACTTTTTTATTTGAGCAACATAAGATGTTCGAAAAAATTCGTTTATACCTGCTGGTTTGTTTTGACAGATTTCTGCCATTAATTGCATTTTCTTCTTATTGATTCCTTTTTGAGCTCTCTTTAGGTAAATTGAGTTTCTTTGAAGTAGTTACTTCAGTATCTTGTGTTTTTAGTGAAAATCCTTGCTGTTCCAAAGATTTGCCAGTGGTCTAATATCTTTTGAATAAGCTAATGTTGCTAATGAATATTGTGTGAAGTTTTGTATGAAGGAAAAATTTCAGGTGTAGAGAGAGAATGATGCAATGAGATGAAGGATGGACAAAAGCTCAAGCTTGGGGATGCCACCATGGTGTCACCCCAATAAATATCCAAGAGGTAACAGCGTCAAAGCTTGGGGATGCCCAAGGCATCCCCTTCTTCATCAATAAAAAGCTCAGGTCTGTCTAGACACTTCACTTTTATTGTTTCATGCACAGTTGTGTTGTTCTTGGAGCGTCTTAGTTTTCGTTTGATTTGCTTAGCTTGTTTAGTTTTCTTTAGTAGTTTGGACCCCCGCTCTCTCTGTGTTGTTTTGCAAATAAGTTTGCTTGGTGTTTGGAAAGGAGTAGTAAGTTCTTGCTTGAAGTGCAAGAGGAGCTTGCATTGACTGTGACTTAGACTTTAGCATGACATTCTAGGTGTTGTTTTAGCATTATGCTTAGTGATTATTGCTGTAGCATTTCTTGTTCCAAACAATTGGGATTGCTTAGTGTGCCTTGAAGAAATTATACGTTGTTTTAGCATGCAAAAGCATAGTATTGTGGTATTCTCCTTTGATGTTTTGATTGGGTTGACTTGGCACATGCTTACACCATGTTATGACTATGACAAGTCACCATTAGCCTCTATGATCATTTAGTCCTTGACTTGTAGTACCACTCTTTGCTTTGATTAGTTTGCTTTGTTGCATTGCATAATTATGGCCATTATTGCTCTCTTAGTTGGTTGCTCCCAGTATTTTGCTAGCCTCCACTTGTATGAGTAAGCTCTACTCATGCTTCCAACTCCCAAGAAACCAAGTTATTCCAAAGTGTCCACTATAAATTCCTATCATGGTGTGTTACACCATTCCAAGTATATTCTTGTTTTCAGCTATCTTCCAATTAAAAAGTATTTTGTTATGTGAAAACTTAGTGATTAAAGCCCTCACAAACTTGATGGCACACTTTATATTCCTTGCCTCTAATAAACTTGAACCATTGTGTCATCTATGTTGTATATGCTTGCACTTATACGTTGGAATTAGTAGAACCATGTTGTCATGGGGAACGTTTTCAACATTGCACTTGTACTTTGTAAACAATTAATATCATGCTCTTTTGTCTATGGATGTCACCGATGTGAAATAAAGAGGGATCTTGTAAGTCCATGGAGTTATGTATTTTGTGTTAGATAAACACCTAGGCCGCTAGCCTAAGCCATGCCTAATCATGGTGGAAACTTGCAGCATCACCATAATGAGAAATATGTGAAGCATCCTCAATAAAAATCTATGCAGATAGTAAATAAAAAAGATCGCTGAGATGCTCATTGTCTGCTTGCCTTATCATTTTGGTTATGGGATAGCTCTTGTACCATGTGCAAGGGGTACCCCGTTGGCGGTTCTCTATGATACACATGTACTTACTATGACAAGAACTTACAGGTGACTAAAGTTGAGTAGCATGCGGTGTGACCCTCGTATTCAAGGGACATGAGATTGCCAACTTATACTTTGTCAAGCATATACTCCATAGTTTGTTCACTTTAACCTTAATCACTTCAAGATGCTTATGATAGGAGCAATGAGGACTGAAAGCTAACAAGTACCATAATTTTGGAAGCTCTTTCTGAAACTTGAAATCAATGCTTCCCTTTATGAAGGGCCTTTCTTCCACCATTATTGAGTCTCCACCTTCTTTCCTTTAGGCACCAGTTAAGAAAGCATAGTTGCCATTCTTAGTTCTATGTGTAGTGTCCCAAAACTTATCGATTGATGCATATTGTTGATATTGCTTGTTCTTGTGCTATTTGTATTTATTCACTCTTATGAACTTTGAAGGTGTCCTATGCATCTATTTGTTACTCCATGAGGGACAAGCTGAATGCCACTATGCCATGTTTTCTGTATGTGAAACAAACAAACGTTTTTCAATGCATGTTATTCATGACTTTTGTTTGTAGACTTTCATGTTGCATGCATAGTTACATTGTCTTATTGTTAGAACTTCGTCTTTCATGCTCATGTTTAGAGTTCTTTGATCCCAGCTTTCAATGCTTGCAAATGGTTTGATCTTGGTTTTGATGGTGCATGTCACCTCAAAAATTATTCTTTTATCACTTACCTACTCGAGGACGGTCAGTAGTTAAGCTTGGGGATGTTTGATACGTCGGAAACGTATCTATAATTTTTGATGTTCCACGCTTGTTTACTATCTACTTTGCTTTGCTTTGTCCACACTTTGAGGTGTTTTATATGTTTTTTGGTACTAACCTATTAACAAGTTGCCACAGTGCCAGTTGCCTGTTTTCTTCTGTTTTTGGTTCCAGAAAGGCAGAAAATCAATATTCTTGGAATTAGACGGGACAAAAGCCAAAGTCAATATTTTACCGTGGGGAACATGAAGCCGGAGTACGGGATGGAGGGGATCCACCAGGGGGCCACACCCCCTGGCTGTGCAGGTGGGCCCACCCCGCGCCTGGGGGTGCAGCCGCCCTGGTGGCGCCCCTGCCTCTCCTCTTCGCCTATAAGAAGCCCCCAATGCAGAAACCATAGGCACCGGATCAAAACTCCACGAAACCGTCTATAGCCGCAGCCACCATCGTCCCTAGATCGGGGGATCTAAAGCTCTTCCCGGCACCCTGCCAGAGGGGAGATCATCTCGGAGGTCTTCTTCATCATGCCAGCCTCCGGTATCAAGTGTGAGTAGTTCCACCTTGGACTATGGGTCCATGTAGTAGCTAGATGGTTGTATCTCCTCCTTGTGCTTTCATGTCTAGATCTTGTGAGCTCCGTTCATGATCAAGATCTAATCTATTTATAATCATGCATGTTGTGTTTGCGGGGATCCGATGGATATTGAGATTACTATGTTAGATTGATTAATGTTTTTGTCTTATTGATTCTATCATGTCTGTGTTGTTTATGATCTTGCATGCTCTCCATTGTTAGTAGCTATCTTGTCCAAGTAGTTGCTAGTGACTCCAAGAGGGGGTATTTATGCTCGATAGTGGGTTCATGCCTCTACTTAATCAAGGGAAGTGACAAAAATCTCTACAGTTGTAGATGTGATGTTGCCACTAGGAAGAAAACAACGGTCTCTTGTTCATGGAACAAGTGGAATGTTTATCTTACACACTTTGCTTAAAGCATTTGTCTGTTGCTTGCAACTTAATACTGGAGGGGGTTCGGATGATAACCCAAAGGTGGAATTCTAGTCATAGATGCAGTTGGATGGCGGTCTATGTATATTGTTGTATTGCCCAATCGAATCACATATGATATTTTTGTCTAGTATTGCATTGTTATGCCTTGCTCAGTCATGTCAATTGCCCTACTGTAATTTATTTACCCAGCATGCCATGTTTGTTTATCTAAGGACAACACCTCTAGTGAACTATGGACCCCGGTCCAATCTTTACCATTGATACATCTTCCACTGTTACTGTTTACTTGCTGCAAACCATCATCACCTTCCACACCATACAGTTAATCCTTTGTTACAGCAACCGGTGAGATTGACAATCTCACTATTAGTTGGGGCAAAGTATTCAGTTTGTGTTGTGCAGGTTTCCACGTTGCTTGCAACACCTTTGATACGTTTCCTTCCTCCTACTGGTTTGATAACCTCGGTTTCTTACTGAGGTAAAACTTGATGTTGTGCTGCATCATACCTTGCTCTTGGGGTTTCCCAATGGGGCGTCACCACGCATCAGAGTCTCTTCCCCTCACCTTATATAAAGAGGGGACACATAGGAGGGAAAATAATAACAAATCAATAATAATTCCTAAGGCAATTTTCCTTAGATATTTTCTCTCTCTTTGGCTCTCGTGCTTGCGGTTCCTGGAAGAGCATGGGAGATGACGTATCTTCGGCATGTCGTCGTGCTGCTAGATCTACTTCCGCAATCTCGGCTGGATTGGGGAGAACGGGAGTCGCCGTTGAGCATCGAACCTGTGCGGAACCACAGGAATGTTGCCAGTTGTAGCACCTGGACTATCGTGCGAGGAGCAATGCAACTTTGAGGTTAGTTACGAGTGCGACTATATCATCCACATTCATCGTGAACATTAAACGCTTTCGGTCTACAAGGGTATGTCACTGAAACCTCTCTCCATTACAGCATTAACTCATAAATAGATCTTGGCATTGGTGCGCTAGTCATGATTTTTTTTTGCCGCATACCCCTTCAGTTGTGCATTTCGGCAAGGCCTCTCATTTTATGATGTTGTGTGTAGGTGTGAGGTCGGGACACATGACCTCAACATAGCCACCCCTTCATCAAGGTTGTAGGTGGTGCGATAATTATCGTTAGTGGGGTGTCTTCGGGTTGATTTATGTATTTTGTTTGTAAGACTATATTGAAAAGTAATTAAAGAAGGATGTGTGTATCATTTTGATGTAGAGCCCGGGTATCACCCTCATCTTGAAAATAAGGTGGGTAAGGTACCTAAGTTCTCTCCGCCCGTGCACCTCTATTTGTCTATTTCCTTTTCCGTTCTACAACAACTCTATATTTTTAGCATCACTATAATTTAATTATCTATAAATGTTCCACAAATATAATTCAATAATAGTGAATTTACATTTTAATTTTCATATGTTTGACGTAAACTTGATTTTTTGGACATCTCAATAGTCAGAAAAGAGTACCCAAATGAGCAATACATCCTCACACATAGTTTATGAGATAGGTAGCAGTACACAAGCATAGACCATAGCACAAAGACACCAACATCAAATGCCCTCACTATCGGAATGGTGATCCAAGATCTTGTCCGGCGTCATATCAAACCGCCTGTAGTGTTTCTCACTCTCGATTGTTGTATCGGTTAACATTACCCTAGACTCTTCGGTGAACTTGGCAAAGGAAAAACTGTTCAACATATGCTAGTAGGTGTACCCCTAATAGTGAATTTGTAGTACCCCTTTTTAGAAGGCTATGGAGAGGAGCTGCTCTCATCCTCTCTAGGCCTCTTGTATGGACTTCAGAGTGAGAGGCAACCATTTCTTCTCATGGGAGTGTTGTGGGACATTGTGTTTTCATGCTCATTATATATGGGTTCAAATTGAGATTTTGCACGTTTGTGGGATACATTATCAGGGTGACTTCTTCTGGACTTCTAAACTAGCTTATATGTTTCCTAGTTGAGAAGCCCAAAAGAAATGTATGCTTCCAAACAATTTCTTCCCACCGTTGTCTTTTGCTTACAGTGCAACTTTTACGGTCCCGAGAAGCGACCCGAGACCTGCTTCTGCGGGCCAAAAATTACACCAACATTGCCACCCTAGGCCTACCTTTTTTCCTAATTTTTCCCCGAGTTGGTGATGACCCACAAGTGTAGGGGATCACAACAGTCTTCATAGGTAGTATTACCCAATTTATTGATTCGACACAAGGGGAGCCAAAGAATACTTGCAAGCCTTAACAACTGAGTTGTCAATTCAGCTGCACCTAGAAATAGTTCTTGCTCACAGAAGTTTATCAGTAGCAACAGTTTGGTAGTAGCAACAGCAAAGCAATAACAACAGTAAAACAGGAGCAATAGTAACAGTAACAGTAAACAGTGGAATATGAGCGTGGTAGGCATAGGGATGGATGGACGGGCGTTGCATGGAAGAGTATAAACATGTAACTTCAAGATCTAGGGCATTGCAGATAAATAATAACAAGCATCCAAGTACTAAAAAATCCTAGGCATGTGCTCCATATATAGTCATACGTGCTCGCAATGAGAACTTGCACAACATCTTCTGTCCAGCTAGCCCATGGCAGCGGGGCCTCTAGGGAACTACTGGCAATTAAGGTGCTTGTTGGGGAGATGACCCTCGATAGGGTCAAGACAGGGGAAGATAAAGGAGTCTCCCTTGTCACATGCCGAGTTACTGTTTATATCGGCCGAATCATGTAAAGGTCGGCCGAGATAAGCACGGCCATGACACCTATGGAAGGAGCGATACCTTACCCAGCTGACATACGAATTAAGTCGGCCGAGTAAGCCCGAATAACTTGAATGCAGGTGAAGGCCGAGCCGAGTTACGCGAGACAGGGCCGAATAACATGAAGCTTGCAGGAGAAGGAGGTGCCTATAGTCAAACCCAAGTCACGGGCTAGGAAGAATCTGAACAGAGCCAAGCACAAAGGACAAGGAGCAGAGCAGCAGAAGGGCAGAAGGAGGTCACGGAGGTGACAGTCATGGAGACCGAGGCGCGCGGGTGGGGTTCTCTGGAACCTTGCCATCGTTAAAAGGGGGACACGGAAAGGAGGTCGCCGAGTTACTATATTGGGACAAGCATATTCCTCGAATATGCTTGCCACGTCAGCCCTAGAGGAGCCAAGGCACCCCTTTATAAGGGGAGACGCGGGATCCTGAGGGGGGATCGATTCATTCAAGGTCGTTAGGTTCGTGTATTATCTCTCTTCTTCCTGCATACAGCTCGAGGAGCACTTGTAGCCCAACAAGAAGAGAAATAAAGATCTGCATGTTAGCCATTTGAGTGTAGAGATAACTACATCTTCCCTCCCCGGATCCCTCTAGCATCCATTGGCCCCATACTTTAGCCTACCCATGGCATCTGCCGTGCCACCACCACGACAGTTGGCCCATCGTGGGGCCAGCAGCGGTGCTAGCTGGAGTCAAGATCCGGACGGGAAACTTCATCCACACCGTCGAGCGCGTTGTCTCTGCCTTAGTCCAGAGATTTGATTTCTGTGACTATGTCAGCGATAACGCAGGCAGCTTTAGGAGAAAATCTCCTCCGCACAATGGCGTCTTCATCAACTTGGGCATGCACCAGATCTATGTCGGGGTTGACACGTCCTGCGTTTATCCTCACCAAGTTATTGATGCAGGAGATCCTCCCCTCAGCGCTGCAAACAGTCCGCGTGGAGAACGCCCCGTCAACAGTGTCGAGGTGATGGTCGCAGCCGGGGTACAGGCCGCAGCAGCAGGCGCCGGATCAAGGAAGGACCCAACGACGGGAGGACAGGTGGCCACGAAGCAGGCAGCTCCACAGCCCACCGAGGTAGATCCGTCCGCAGCCAAACAAGCGGAGGTACAGGAGACAACCCCTAAGGCAACAAGGGTAAGATGGCCACCTATGGAAAGACCAGAAAATATTCTCCAGGCAACTATAGATAATCTGACCACGCCTATAGCGTCGATACTTGATCCGGCTAATGCTCAGGCTGAGTTAGAAGAGACTAGGCAGAAAGTACTGGTAGAAGCAAAAAAGGTGTCGGCTTTGCGGGAGTCCCTGAACAGGACCCTGCGAGAATATGCCAAGGAAAATAAACTAGATGTTGCCCTCGAGCGGGTATATGAGTTAAGATTTAGAGGAAAAAACCTCATGAATGATATCAACAAAGAGCATGAGACTCAGAAGGCAGATTCAGTTGATCTAGGCTTGCCGAGGTATAGCACCCCGGCAAAGAACCTAAGGGCGGCAAATGCTGCTGCATTGGAATTAGAAGGATTAACCGGCGAAGCCCGGCAGAAACAGCAAGAAAGAGTGAATGAGCTGGTACGCATTGCGAACCAGCAGAATGAAGAAATGCTTAGGGCTGACTCGGCAAGACCGGTAGCCTCGCGCATGGTTCATTCGGCTGGAGCAGCACCCGCCCTATCAGTCGCAGCAGCATCCTCACCCGGAAACAACGCGCGAAAAGATAGAGCAGTAACTTCAGGAAAAAGAAATAAGCAAATTGTTCCGTATGATCTGGCAGTAGCCGGAAAGGTGAATGAGAACAGAGGCAATGGGAGCCGAGGTAACAGTGGCGAAAGAAATCCTGGCCGTGCCAACAAAGGCAACGGAAGCCGAGGTAATGGAGACCTCGGAAGAGGAAATCATGAGAACAATAACCCGGCGAAAGGAAGGAGAGACCCACCACCCGATCCTCAGCCGAGGTATGAACCTCGGCAAGAGCGAGAAGTGAGACCAGCTCACCATAATTAGGCAAACGAGAGATACAATGATGGTTACTCAGATATGGAATATGCAGGGCATGGTGGAAATAACCATTATGGAATGCAGGCGAGAATCATGTACAGAAACTTGCCATCAAATGATGCAAGATTAAAACTAGATAGGTTGTATCGGTCCGAGTTGTTAGAAGAGCAGGGTCCGCCCGGTCCGACATGTTTTGGGCCTCGGATCATGGGCGAGCCACCAGTGCCAAACTTTCAGCTGGCAAGGGGCACGAAAACATAAAATGGGAGCACCAAACCACAGGATTGGTTGATTGACTATGCTACTGCAGTAAAGATAGCTGGTGGAAACCTGCGATGGGCGGTAAGATATGTCCCGCAAATGCTGGAAGGACCAGCCAGAGTATGGGTAAACAATCTGCCAGCAGGCAGTATCAACTGTTGGCTAGATTTTAAAGAGATGTTTGTCAGCAACTTCACCAGTACTTACAAAAGACCAAACATGCCACAGCAGCTTGCTATGTGCAAGCAGAGGCCGAATGAGACAGATAGAGAATTCTTGACTCGGTGGTGTAACCTTAGAAACTCATGTGAAGGAGTTATAGAATCTCAAGCGATAGCTTGGTTCGCTCAAGGCTGCCGATACGCCAGTGTTTTGTGGCAGAGGTTGCAAAGAGATATGTTGACCACCTTGGCAGAAACCATCAGGATAGCGGATTCGTATGCATTGGGCGATCCGACACAACCAGAACTAATGTCGGCAGAGCATCGGGAGCATCAAGATCAATATACAAGAGATGCAGCCGGATCATCGAGGCGCAACGAGTTCAGAGGTAGAAGAAGAGAGGAAATATCGGATTACATATATGCCTCCAATCATGTGGCAGCGGTAGTGCAAGATCAGCCGAGTCATGGAAACAGTCAGCGGCAGAAAAATGGTCCTCAGCAATGGACACCAAGGAATGAAGGGAAGAGACAGTGGACACCAGAACAGAAAAAGCAGTGGCAGGAAAGGCCGAAGTACACGTTTGAATCCATGTTGGATCAACCATGTAAGTTTCACACTCCAAACTCGGCCAAGCCGGCTAATCATACAACTCGGCAATGCGCCTGGATGAAAAATGCAATGGGAAACTAGGCGGGCATGCAGGAGCCTTCTCATCAGGCGCATCAGCAGCAGCAGCCGCAGTTGACTGGGGCGAATGCACAGCAGTTGATGTTGCCACCTCCTCCCCCAGGGTATAAAATCTCGGACCGGAGAGATCAAACCCCGGGAATAATGGACGTAATGATTACAGGGAACATCATCAATTGTATTGCATGTTCACAACAGAATAGCAAGACAGGCAAAGTGTACAGCGCCGGCATATGGAAGTGAATGCAGTTATGCCGGCGGTACCAAGATATGTACCTTGGTCAGATCAAGAAATAACTTGGAGCATAAAGGATCACCCCAAAATAATGCCGAATCCAGGGTCGTATGCACTCGTACTAGATCCGACTTTCGTCGGGCCCAGCATTAATGTGAAATTTTTGAAAGTACTCATTGACAATGGGAGCAGTATCAATATCATGTACAAATATACGATGCATAAACTCGGAATAGCGCAAAATATGATGCAATCCACAAGAACCACATTCCATGGAATAGTGCCAGGACTTTCATGCGAACCTATTGGGAAGGTCCGAGTAGATGTATTATTCGGCACGAGGGAGAATTGCAGAGCAGAAAATTTGGAGTTTGAAGTGGTGGACCTAGAAAGTTGCTATCACGCCTTACTCGGACGGCCGGCATTGGCCAAATTCATGAGCAGCTGCCACATCACTTACTTGAAAATGAAGTTACCCGGACCACAAGGGGTGATAACAGTAGCAGGAGATTACAGGAAGTCGATGGAATGTGATTCAGCCGGATCAAATCTGGCCGAGTCATTGGTGATCGCAAGAGAAAAAATAAGGATTCGGGAGGTAGCGTCTCTAGCTCAGTCGGCACAGCTGAATATGCCAGCTTTAGCCAACCCACATGGAAGTGTTTCTTTCCAGCCGACTAAAGAGACAAAAAAGGTCCAGATAGATGAGCAGTTCCCAGAGCGCACCATCACGATTGGTGTCGGCCTAGATGCCAAATAGGAAGGCGAGCTCACCAACTTCCTCCGTGAGAATCGGGACATCTTTTCCTGGTCAACTCAGGACCTGCAAGGTGTGCCGAGGGAGTTGGCTGAGCACTCTCTGCATGTAAGGCCAGGAGCAAGGCCGGTGAAGCAACCTCTCCGCCGCTTCGCCGAAGACAGGAGAAAAATAATAGGGGATGAGATAGCTTGGCTGCTTGCGGCCGGGTTCATCATAGAAGTGCTCCATCCGGATTGGTTATCAAACCCAGTATTAGTAGAAAAGAAAAAGGATGACCCAAATATAGCCGTCGTATGGTGAATGTGTATCGATTACACGAGCCTAAACAAGGCGTGTCCCAAAGATCCTTTTCCTTTACCTAGGATAGACCAAGTCATTGATTCGACCGCTGGTTGTGAGCTATTGTCATTTGTAGACGCGTATTTTGGTTTCCACCAGATACCGTTAAATTCGACCGATCAAATAAAGACTGTGTTTATCACCCCATACGGGGCTTATTGCTATCGCACCATGCCATTCGTCCTGCGTAACGCAGGAGCAACATACCAGAGATGCATGCAAAAGTGTCTACATGACCAGATAGGAAAAAATGTACGAGTATATGTAGATGATGTGGTTATAAAAACCAAAGAGAGCAAAACACTCCTGGATGATATTCGGCAGACATTCGCAAACCTAAGAAGGTTCCGAATGAAGCTTAACCCGGAAAAATGTACCTTCGGTGTACCAGCTGGGAAATTACTCGGTTTTCTCATGTCCAGCCGAGGTATAGAGGCAAATCCAACTAAAATACGAGTGGTAGTAAGAATGGAGCTGCTGAGGTGTCTAAATGATATACAAAAATTTACGGGCTGCCTGGCCTCGCTTAGTCGATTTGTATGTCGGCTGGGAGAGAAGGCGTTACCTCTGTATCAACTGATGAAAAAGTCTGATAAGTTCATTTGGACACCGCAAGCAGATAATGCTTTTCATGAACCGAAGAATATGTTGGTCACAGCACCAATCCTGGCCTCTCCATTGTCAAAAGAGCCTATGTTACTTTATGTAGCCGCCACAAACAGAGTGGTAAGTGCGGTGATTGTCGTGGAGCGAAATGAAGGTGACAAGTCAATACAAAGGTCGGTATATTACCTAAGCGAGGTACTATCGGCCTCAAAACAGAACTACCCGCACTATCAAAAGATGGCCTATGGAGTATACATGTCGGCGAAAAAACTTAAACATTACTTCGAAGAACATCCGATAAAATTAATTTGTGAAGCGCCCATAGTCGAGATATTGAGCAACAAAGATGCAAGTGGCCGAATAGCAAAATGGGAAATCGAGTTATCACCTTATGCTCGGCAATTTGATAGGCGAGATGCAATCAAATCTTAGGCAGTGGCCGACTTCTTTGTGGATTGGGCCGAGGTACAATATGAACCACCCTTACCAGATCTGAATTATTGGATAATGCATTTCGATGGATCCAAACTGAGAAGTGGCTTGGGGGTAGGGATAGTATTGACTTCACCAAAGAAAGATCAGTTGAAATATGTGTTGCAAATACATTTTGCCGCATCAAATAATGTAGCCGAGTATGAAGCACTCGTCCACGGGTTAAAGGTGGCAAAAGAGATTGGTATATGTCAGATCCTATGCTACGGGGATTCAGATCTAGTAGTGCAGCAAGTATCAGGCAATTGGGACGCATTAGATGCGAATATGGCCCTATATAGATTCCATGTGCAAAAAATCAGTGGATACTTTGATGGATGTGAGTTTCATCATATACCTCGGGCGGAAAATGATGCTGCAGACACGCTGTCAAAACTCGGATCAACTAGGCAATCAATTCCCCCGGGTATCGCCCTAGAGCACCTGAGAAAACCATCGATAACACCATCACCAGAGTCCGAGTCCATTCATATCTCGGTAGAATCAAGAGAAGGTAGTATGCCAATGGAAATTGACAAAGAATGCAACCCGGAATTTCCGAAAGTGAACCCGGCCGTCACACAAATGAATATAGGGAAATCCGAAGTTGTTATGTCGACATAAAATATGGAAATAGATAGTGAAATTATCCCAGAGAAAATCATGTTGACATGGGCGCAACCCATATTTTCCTTCCTTAAGGACGCAATCTTGCTGAGTAATGAGGTACTGGCTAGACAGACAGTAAGAAGAGCAAAAGCCTATACAATCATAAATAATGAGATGTATAAAAGAAGCATCACAAGCGTGCTGCAAAGATGTGTTGACTCGGCAGAAGGCCAGGAGATACTCCTAGATATACATGAGGGAGAACGCGGGCATCACGCCTCGTCCAGAGCTTTAGTGGCCAAAGCATTTAGGCATGGATTTTATTGGCCGACAGCGTTGAAAGAGGCGAAAGAATTGGTAGAAAAATGTAATGGTTGCCAGAGATACGCCAGCAAGATACATATGCCATCGTCCGAGTTAAAGACGATACCAATTACTTGGCCATTTTCTGTATGGTGTTTGGATATGGTGGGACCATTCAAGCCAGCCCGAGGCGGAATGACTCACATTTTAGTCATGGTGGATAAGTTCACAAAGTGGATCGAAGTAAAACCAATAAAAAAGTGTGATGGACCAACAGTAGTAAAATTCCTCAAAGATATTATCTTAAGATATGGTTATCCACATTGTGTTATTACAGATAATGGCACAAACTTTGCTGAAGGGGCTTTTGCTAGATTCTGCCAAGAAAAACACATAAGACTAGATGTCGCCTCGGTGGCTCACCCAGCATCGAATGGGCAGGTAGAAAGATCAAATGGACTAGTATTGTCTGGAATAAAACCCCGGCTTGTCGAACCTCTGCAAAGGTTGGCAGGATGCTAGATCGAGGAACTACCAGCAGTACTATGGAGCCTCCGAACTACACCAAACATGTCAACATGGTATACCCCATTTTTTCTGGTATATGGAGCAGAAGTTGTGCTTCCAGCCGACATAATACATGACTCGCCAAGAGTAACCCAGTATACGAGTGCCGAGGTAAATGAGGTAGCTCGGCAAGACGACGTCGATTTACTAGAGGAGGCAAGGGAATTGGCACTATCAAGATCAGCTATTTATCAGCAATACCTACGACGATATCACAGCAAGAAAGTCAATCCAAGAGTCTTTAAAGAGGGAGATTTGGTTCTTCGGCTAGTGCAGCGCACAGCCGGCATGCACAAACTATCACCCCCATGGGAAGGACCATTCATCGTGAGTAAAGCATTGCACAATGATGCATATTACCTAATCAATGCTTAGTCACCAGAAAAGAACAAGGCAAACAAAGCCGGCGAAGAATCGAAAAGACCATGGAACATAGCTTTACTTCGCCCATTCTACTCTTAGGAGCCATATATGGTACGTTGTAATATGACGCTTCAAGTCGGAGTAACAAGCGTGTATTAAACCTCGGCACCTCGAGCAACGACTCGTGGATTGCACAATGTTGTTTTTATTTTTTAGGACTATGTAGTAAACCTCGGCACCTCGAGCAGTGACTCGGGGACTGCACTATGTTATTTCTTAATCTGAGCTATGTGTTAAACCTCGACACCTCGAGCAGGGACTCGGGGACTGTGCCGTGTTATTTATTGTTCCTAAATTATGTGTTACGTTTCAAGACCTCGAGCAGGGACTCGGGGACTGCGTCATATTATCCCTTATCTCCGATCATGCATTAAAACCTCGATACCTTGAGCACTGCCTCGGGGACTACCTCATGATTATCTCTTGTTCTAAACACAAGTATTAAACTCCAGCACCTCGAGCAATGACTCGGGGACTACCCTGTAGTGTTTTATGCATTAACCCATGAAATATATTTCAGCAACTCGGTTTGTAACTTGGGGACGACCACATGGTCCAAGGTAAATCTTTGAGCACACGCAAAAACTCGATAACCCAAGTGATAACTCAGGGACTTGTTGGTACAATCGACTATTTGTCGCCAGACACATAAAAGTTCCATAGCTCAACAAATAAAGATCTCTAAGGATAGTGCAAAGTAATAAGGATTACCATCCTCCATGCCTTAGCGGCAAAAGAAAAAAAAAGGTTCGTATCACAAGTCAGACAATTGTTCCATAGACCTCATACGCCCGGCATACCGGGGACTGGAAATCAATTAAGAGGTTTTTTAAACATAAACTGTGAAAAGGGCCAGAGCACCCTTAAGGGGCAACAGCATGTTCAGGGGCACCAGGAACGGTTATCTCGGATGATGGCGGCACGACCTCGGTCTCCCGTGCAGGGGCGCTTTCAGGAACTGGGCGCTCCGAGGTAGAGGGCGCCTCGGCCGAAGTTACCTCGCCCTCAACAGAAGCGACAGTAACCTCGGGGGAAATCCTGGGCTGCTGGGAAACATTAGTTTGAGCTTGAGAATGCCCAGTCCCCTTGGAAGATGATTGCGCGTCGTCATCCTCATCCGAGCTTCCATTGAAATCACGGGAGTTGTCCGAGTCATCCTATGCTTCATCCTGGTCGGCCGAATCCTCGTCAGAGGCATCTTCAATCCCGACGTCATCCGCTGGATTGGGAAGGAAACTCGGCCCTTCAATCCAATTATGCACATCAGCGTACTCAACCAGCTGGAAGGCACGAGCTTGGCGGCGAGCGACGAACGCTGGATCCTCAACCCAACGAGAGCTAGTGCGCAAATTTATCAAAGTATCGAGGGAAATGTCCTCGTACCAAGATAGAACGGTTGTAAGTGCCATGTCAGCACCGGTCCTCCTAGCAGATTCCCTCCAGAGATTTAGCTGGTTCTAAGATGCCATTAATCTCTCCACGAGTATTTTGACCTCGTCAATATCAGGTGTTCCAGAAGTGTTCGGCCAGAGAACATGGTAGGCCCGAATGGCTGCTTGCACCAAATCCCTACCCATAATCTTCATTGGCCCAATAGCAGCACCAACGGCAATCAAGAAGTCTTCCATTGAATATTCTGGACTCGAGTCTGCGGGGACACCTCGGCGCTGGCAAGCAGAAATCACTGCTTTAGAGCTCACAGGTCTAGCTTCCGGAAAATGATCTACGTGAAATACAAAGTGTATCAATTAAAGGTAAGAAAGAGAAGAAAATAACTCGGCCACAGTCAGAAACTTACGATGAATATAACTCAACATTTTCTGGAGATCCTGGGCCCAGTCAGCCTTAGTTTTCTCAAAGCGAGTGATTTCCTCGCTCATCATCCGATTCTTCAGCTCGGCAGACTCGAGGAATTCTTTATCTTTCTGCAGTTGCAGACTCAGCCGATTCTTCTCTTCAGAGAACTCCTGGTCAACTTTCTCTAACTCGGATTTCTGAGAAAGCTTGAGAGACTCAACCTCGGCACGTAACCAGGTTATCTCGTCATCTTTCTCTTTCAGTTGCGCCGAATGAGTGGCGGCTTGCTCTAAAAAATGCAGCATCATATCAGGCATGGGTATGCATTCTTGATGCGACGCTGCAAGTGTTTGTAACTCGACTATACCAAAGCCAGAAGGTTATAAGAAACCCAGGATAAGTCTCGAACAAAAATCAATAGAGGGAAAGAATAACTAACCTTCCAGAGCTTTTACCTTCTTGTTAAGACGGATATTAAGATTATTGATATTACCTGTTTCAAAGCAAAAAATGGGTTAGCACCTCAAGTTGTAAATATTAAGAATGTATGGGACAATACAAAAATTCGTTAAGTTACCAGTTTTCTTCACCACGGGGAGAACTTTCTCATACTTCTCTTCCAATTTCTTGTGCGCAAAAAGCAACCTTTGGAATTCGGCTGTCCGCCGATCATGGGCAACCTAAGTGCCAAAATGAATTACACGGTTAGATATTCAAAGCTAAGACAAATCCGAATCAAGCAAAACTTAACTCGGATCTAGGTGGCTGGATATTCAAAGCTAAGACAGATCCGAATCAAGCAAAACTTAACTCGGATCAAGGTGGCTGGATTTTCAAAGCTAAGACAGATCCAAATCAAGTAAAACTTAACTCGGATCTAGGTGGCTAGATATTCAAAGCTAAAACAGATCCGAATCAAGCAAAACTTAACTTAGATCTAGGGGGCTGGATAACCAAAGCCGAAATAGATCCGGATTAAGCTACGCTTAATCGGAAATATGGATGAACAACGATCAATCCAAGGTATATAGGAAATAAACTTAGCAAATAATGTATTTGAAGCCTAACAAAGCTTCCAAACGAACAACAAGTTATTCGGTTGCAAGCTTCGAGGACTAGTGTATATATACTATCATTTGAATAATAGACAAAATATCAACAGAAGCGCTTACCTCGTTCATCTTATCACTCTCAAGAACAATCTTAGCAGCCATATGCAAACGACTGCTGATGTCGGAAAGCTGAAACGGCTGGTTACTCGGATTGCCCTCAAGCTGACCGGCGGCATTCCAATTTTTGGCATATTCCACCAAGGAACCGAGGTTGTTCCCACTCTCGGTACGGGTCAGGACTTTACCTCGGACCCGTTGGGTAACCACCGCCGCCACGGGACTCTTATGGAGAGTAAGCTAACTATCAGCGGCCGGGGTGACAACGGGCCTAGCAGAGGAAGCCCCCTTACGGAACGCATCAGCGATGTTGGGTTGAGAAGAGCTAGCCAGCCCCTTCTGAGATGATGAAGGTTTGGTAACAACAACCTTCTTAGCCTTAGAAGAGGTGTCGGCAGGGGCCGCAACCTCGGCAATAAGAGTGGAATCTTTGGAGGGAGGAGGAACTATGGTTTCCGAGGGGCCGAGATGGTGATATCCTCGGCAGGAGTTGGAGTCGCAGTTGGAATTGGGGGAGTCAAAGGAATTTCGGGGGAAACTTCGGGGTTCATAACGGAGGGAACAGGTTCGGTAGGAGGATCTACTGACGGAGTTATGTCGGCATCAGCAATGGAGACTGTGGGTACATCTGGCCGAGGTGATGTCTGAGTCGGCGCAGGAGGAGAGTCAACGCGAGCGGGACTAGGAGCTCGAGTATCTTCAGGGGGCGGAGGAGAAGGCAGCCGAGTTGTATGACTCGTCATACTCGGACCGCTTGGCTTGGCAGAGAGAGGAGCGCTCCAAAAGCACAAAAAGTCGAATCAAAAGACAGAAAGAGAGAAGCAAGAAATACAAATGAAAATGAACTCACCCAGTAACTCCGGGCATGGTTTTACGCTTCGGAAGATGCTGGGCTGATTTCTTGGTTCGCTTCTTGGGAGCAGCTTCGGAGGGACCTGCCGAAGTAGTGCGCTTCCTCGAGGTAGCAGGAGGTTGAGAGGCGAGAGGCTTGGCGTCATGCACCTGACCGTCCTGATTAGCTGGGAAAGTAGAAGCCGGAAATGCATAAGAGATAGGCATTGCGGCGACTACCTCAAGAATTTGGACGTCTTGCCACGAGCGCGAGCCAGAGCGACGTCCGACTTAGGAATAAACTCCTCCGATTCAGGTTCCCCGTTGTCCGGGGTGTTCCGATCTGCGGTCCACGGAAGGGCCAGAACCTCGGCATCCTCGATCTTTTGCTCCGCAAACCTCTGCAAGAAAAGAAACAAAGTGGAGTTAGCAGAAGAAGTCACAAACGCAATTAGGAAGCAAATACACATGCGTAAATTTACCTCGGGAGGGGGATTCCCGCGAGTGAATGGATTTAGCCCCCATGTCCAGTCCTCTGGCATATCAGTCTTGAAGATAGCTCGGACACGCTTGTAAATGAGATAGTTGTCGAGCTCAACCGTCGAGACTCGGTTGGGATCGAGAGGACCGCTCATGTAGCAGAGCTTGTGCGAGCGAAGCTAGAAAGGGCAAATCCGGCTGCTGACAAATGTGGTCATCAAATCCTCACCGCGGAGCCTGGCGCGGATCAACTCCTTCAGCCGAATCTCGAAGGCCTCGGCCAAAGCATGGCTCTTCCTGGGGTTGTAGTTCCAGTTCTTCTTGGAAGGGGGCCGATAAAGAAGGCAGGGAGCCGAATCTTGTCTTCCTTTCCAGTGTTTTTGACATAGAAAAACGATCTATACCACTTCTTGCAAGACTCGAGGCCAGCGACACGAGGGAACTCGGATTTTCTCCGAGGTGTAATGGACGCGGCTCCACACTGGGTAAGCAACTTCTCAGAGGGGTGAAGGGATTTGTCTGGAACGACGTTGGATCGGATCTGGAAAAATTTGGACCAAACGGACACAGAAGGCCAAAGACCGAAGTATCCCTCCGAGGCCGAGATATAAGCCGATAGGGACGCGATGGCATTAGCCGGAAGATGATGCGACTGAAGGACAAAGTAATCAAGGAATTCCCTAGCAAAATCGCTAAGGGGAAGGCCGAACCCACGAGCAAAGTGGGACATGAAAACAACGTACTCACCTTCGTTGAGTACAGGAGACGATTCGCTGCCGGGTAAGTGACAGCTTACCTCGGCAGGAATCCGGCGAGTCCTAATTAGCCACTCAATCTCAAGACGAGTGACGGAGGAGCCTTGCCAAGAGCCCCGCTATGGGCCGGAAGCTACGTCGTCGTCTTCGACGAGCGCGCCACTAACTGAACTAGACATAGGGTCGTCAGATGAATCAACGGAAGAAGGGCTAGCGGCGGAGATAGGCTTAGAGGCGCGGGGCCCCGTCGTGGTTCTAAGCGAGCACGGCGGCGGAACGGAAACGAGCCGCCACAGGAAATCTAGAGAACAGCAGATGCGCCTAGGGAAGGAGCCTAGCAACGAGACTGAAGAAAAACTCACCGGCGGCAACGCCGGAGCAAGCGCACGACGATGAGGTCGTCGGAGCGGAAGAACGGCAGCATCGCCGTCAAGAAGATCGACGATGGCGAGAGCACCAGAACACGCAGAAGAGCGGCGGCGCGAGGAAGAAGATGAGGGAGAGCGGAAGGGGAAAAGTGAACTACCCAAACCCCTCTCCCCTCTTTATAACCACGCCACATGAGATCGTGGCTGCGCCGCAGTAACCGTGGTGAGATCGTGGCTGCGCCACAGTAACCATGGCGAGATCGTGGCTACGCCACGATACCCACATAACCGCGTGTACCGCGAAACTGTGAACAGCTAGTGGAGCCACACCCCAGGCCACACGGCACAGGAGAGGATCGGGCCTATTGACCAATGCGGTACTCGAGGCGTCACTGCGCCGACGTGACAGGCGCAGTAATCACTGTAGCTTGTCAGTGGGCACTGTAGAGGAACAAAAAACTAGGGAAATAATGATGAGTGTTACACGTAGAACGAGGCGTGCACGAGAAGCTGCTTCGATACCTCGGACAGAAAAGAGTAACTCGGAAGTGAGGAGAAATGAATATTGGGAAACTGATGTGGCCCGGCCGAGGTTACGAGCAAGACCACACCAGCTTCGGGGACTAATGTTGGGGAGATGACCCCCGATAGGGTCAAGACAGGGGAAGATAAAGGAGTCTCCCTTGTCACATGCCCAGTTACTATTTATATCGGCCAAATCATGTAAAGGTCGGCCGAGATAAGCACGGCCATGACACCTACGAAAGGAGCGATACCTTACCCGGCCGACATACGAATTAAGTCAGCCGAGTAAGCCCGAATAACTTGAATGCAGGTGAAGGCCGAGCCGAGTTACGCGAGACAGGGCCGAATAACATGAAGCTTGCAGGAGAAGGAGGTGCCTATAGTCAAATCCAAGTCACGGGCTAGGAAGAATCTGAACAGAGCCAAGCACAAAGGATAAGGAGCAGAGCAGCAGAAGGGCAGAAGGAGGTCACGGAGGTGACAGTCATGGAGCCCGAGGCGCGCAGGTGGGGTTCTTTGTAACCTTGCCGTTGTTAAAAGGGGGACACGGAAAGGAGGTCGCCAAGTTACTATATTGGGACAAGCATATTCCTCGAATATGCTTGCCACGTCAGCCCTAGAGGAGCCAAGGCACCCCTTTATAAGGGGAGACGCGGGATCCTGAGGGGAGATCGATTCATTCAAGGTCGTTAGGTTCGTATATTAGCTCTCTTCTTCCTGCATACAGCTCGAGGAGCACTTGTAGCCCAACAAGAAGAGAAATAAAGATCTGCATGTTAGCCATTTGTGTGTAGAGATAACTACATCTTCCCTCCCCGGATCCCTCTAGCATCCATTGGCCCCATACTTTAGCCTACCCATGGCATCTGCCGTGCCACCACCACGACAGTTCTCCTTTTAATAGAGCACCGGAGCAAAGCATTAACACTCCGTGAACACATGTGATCCTCACACCACAACCATCCCCTCCGGATGTTCCAATTTCTGTCACTTTGGGGCCTTTGGATCCGGACAATGATATGTGTACACAACTTGCAGATAAGATCACAAACAATACTACTAATGATTCAATAATAAGTTCAAATCTGAGATCATGGCACTCGGGCCCTAGTGACAAGCATTAAGCACAAGTTCCAACAAAGTCAAATAGCACTAATATAGATACTAGGCACTATGCCCTAACAATCTTATTCGATTACATGATATAACTCATCCAATCCCTACCATCCCCAAGCCTACAGTGGGGGATTACTCACTCATGGATGAGGGAAACATCGATGGTTGATGGAGAGGCGTTGGTGATGATGATGGCGATGATCCTCTCCAAATTCCCCGTCCCGGCAGGGTGCCGGAACAGATTTTCTGGATCCGAATCTTGGTTTCCGATGGTGGAGGCGGAGCGGAACTCCTTCTGGAAAAACGTCGAACCCCCCTCGATTTTTAGGTCAAGGGGTAACTTATAGGCGCAGAGGGAGCCCGAGGGGGTTCCTGGGGTGGCCGCACCCCCTAGGCACGGGGCAGGGGTGTGCCCCCAGGCCTCCACTCCGTTTTGTCTTCTGGATCCGTGGGTCTTCTGGTGAAATATAATTTTTGGCATATTTTCCGGGATTTTTCCTGATAGTTGATTTTCTGCATAAAAACTAGACACCAAGGTAAATCTGCTGAAAACAATGTCATTCCATGTTAGTTGTATCCAAATCACACAAGTTTAGAGGAGAAACGATAGCAAAAGTGTTCGGGAAAGTAGATACGTTTTGGACGTATCAACTCCCCCCAAGCTTAGCTTATTGCTTGTCCTCAAGCAATTCAGTTGAAAACTGAGTGCGATAAAAGAACTTTCACGAACACATTTGCTTCATATGATGTATATAATCTTAGCACAAGAGTAGATACTTAAACCATTCATAATAAGAAGTATGCAACCAAGTCTACTCAATAGTCAATGCAAGCTATGAAGAGAAACCAACTCAATAATAATAAGTAGCATGGAACATAAACATAAGCAACATTGCAATGCTCATAGTAAGGTATGATAGAGTGGTATCTCGCTTGCCTTTGTTTGTAGAGCACAATATAAATGTCAAGGCACCCCTGAAGTTCAAGTGAAGACTAGAAGTAAAAATGTCAGAGATACAAGCATCAAAGTCATGACATAATTAACCAAGTTCTGGAACAAACACAAGAATGAAAACTATGCTCTCAAGAAGGTGCTCATAGAATAAGTGGTGACTCAACATGGAAGTAAAACGGTTTTGAAAAGTTTGAAAGGCTTCCAAATGCTGAAAGGAAGATACTCATTAGCTTTGAGCTCTCATTTCCCCTATCATAGGCATCTTTATGTGGTTAAGGTGAAAGTGAGGTCCAGTATGAGTTATATGCTTGACAGACCATAAACTGGAAATCCCATGTCCCTTGAGTACGAGGGCAGCTCCGCATGCTACTCAACTTTGGTCACATGTAAGTTCTTGTCATTGTACATACATGCATATCATAGAGAACTGCCAACGGGGTACCCCTTGCACATGATACATGAGCTATCCCGTGATCAAAATGACAAGGCAAGCAGACAATGAGCATCTCAGCGATCTTTTTATTTACTATCTGCATAGCTTTTTATTGAGGATGCTTCACATAATGCTCATTATGGTGGTGTTGCAAGTTTCCATCATGATTAGGCATGGCTTAGGCTAGCAGCTCAGGCGTTTCTCTAACACAATGTATAGACTCCATGAACTCACAAGCTCCCCTTTTATTTCACACCGACGACATCCGCAAACAAAAGAGAAGGTATCAACTGGATATGTATCCAAAAAGTATTGAAAGTGTTCCCTGTGACAGCACGGTTCTGCTGACTCCCAGCATATAATTTGAAGCATATAACTTTCATGGACAGGTTACAATGGTTCAAGATTATTAAGTGCAAGGAATAAAGTGTACCATCAAGTTCGTGAGAGCTTTACTAACTAACTTTCTCAAAACAGACAAACATTTTATTTGGAAGAAAACAAGGCATATAGAATATGCACTGAAATAGCAAATGATGCTAATAGGTAGGTATGGTGGACACGGTTGGCAATATTGGTTTTGGGGAATTGGAAGCACAGGTAGAGCTCATACTCAGTGCAATTGAAGGCTAGCAAAAGAGAGGGAGCGACAAACGATAGAGCAATAATTGTCATAATCATGCTTGCAACAGAACATGACTAATTATGGCATGAAAGTGATACAAGAACTCTGAGGCAAAATAAATCATCGAGGCTTACTGACTATTGTTGAGTCATATGCATGCGCGATCATGTGCCAAGTCGATTCACATGAAACTTCCAGAGGAGGATACCACAATATCATACCAAAATATGAATAAAACAATGCAAGCAAACATTCATATGACATGCTACAAACTATTAGCAAGCTGGAGCTAATCATAGACAAGCAAAAACTACTAAGCATCCATCAGTAACACACTCCTTACAATGAACAGACTAAGCATGCTCACAATGATGAGTATATGTACAAAAATGAAAACAAATAGAGTTCATTATCATCCTCTTACCACTCCTCAAGTTGTCTTAATCTTCATTATTGCCCTTCACTTGTGTGACTTGAATAATAACATGAAACCAAATCCACTGAGGACGGCTGAAACCTGCAAAGAACTCACAAAACCAAAGAAGAACAGCAAATATTTTTGGTGTTTTCAATTTTCAAAGCAAGCAAACAAAGCAAAACAAAAACAAACCAAGCAAAGCAAAATCTTTTTGGATTTTTTTTCTTTAAAGGCATACCAAAGCAAAGAAACAAACCAAGAGAAACAATGAAAATATTTTTGGTATTTTTGTGTTTTTGAGAAAGAAGCAACAAGAACCAAAAAGAAAGTGAAACATGGATATACAAAGAACCGACCGAACATGATATATAGATGAGTGTGATGTCGGTATACCTCCCCCAAGCTTAGGCTTTTGGCCTAAGTGGGGCTCAATCCCATGGTGCCCAAGTAGGTGCACCTCTGTAGTACGACGAGGAGGCTCCCTCGTCCTTGTACGAGCTTGAGGATTCCCCTGTGTAGTGTACAACGGGGTCATACGAGGGTGCTTCCTCCTGATAGTGTCCATAGAAGCTAAGAGAGCGCAGCTTGTCATCCATATCCTCCTTGGAGCGTGAAAAAGGTCCCTGAGAAATACTGAATAAAGTGGTTTGGGGTAGAGGGATCTCTCTCTCTTCCCCGTCAATAAACAACATTTTATAAACCAAGTTCTCAAGGGTAGATCCATTAGTGACAAAGTCATGCGCCTTCATGGCAGCAAGATCAAGCCTCTGAGGAGCCAAAACTGTATCATTTGGATCAACAGCAATGTCCAAGGCGGTAGCAACATGCGTAGCAATAATTCCCCCATAAATGGGTCCCTTAGCAGTTAAGCGACGAGCAATGAGAGAACCAAGATTATACTTGGTATCATTGTTGAGCGCAGCAGCTAAGAAAGCCAAATGATAGCTGGAAATATTACTAGTGTTCTCCCTACCAAGAACACTAGTGGCAAGATAGTAAGCAAAGTACCTGATGGCTGGAAGCTGAATATTTCTTATCTTTCCTCGTTGAGCTCTACGGTTGTAATCATTAGTTATCCCGCGGTAGAGCTCCAAAAAATCAGCGGGTTGAGCTGGAATCTTGTTTGCTGACCCAGCTATACCAAGTCCCAGAGCCTCACAAAATTTCTTCAACGTCATATTGTAAGTCCTGCCATAAATTTTGAAAGAAACATCTGGCTTGAACATGCTGTTAGTAAAGGAGAAGCTCTCCACAAATGTTTTAGTAAGTGTAACATATTGCACGCTCTCATCCTTCATAAGGCTTGTTAGTCTATCCCTCCGAGCCAAGGTTGTAAAATCATCAAGAATCCCAACAACCTACAAAAAGGTTGGGCAAGGAAAGGTGGAAGGGTGAGCATCTCCCTCATCTCCCTCATCGCCGAATCGTGGTGTGATGAGATCCTCATTATATGAGGGCCTGGCTCGGGAGGATGATCTTGAAGGCCTTGCCCTCCTAGGTGCATCACCCTCAAATATCTCTCCAAATGTGTGGTTGTCCATGACTACTCTTTTCTGAAATTTTTAGACAAACATCAAATCAAGTGATTTCCAAGTTGATAAATGATGAGAAACTACTATAGGAACTTGCTAGAGGGATACACATGCATCAAAATGAAATCTCTAAGCATAGAACAAGCATGCAATCTCACACAACCTGACACCTATAGCAGCAAAATACTCAAGATACAATCTACCAATCACAAATCTAATTGGACAAGTGGAGGAGGCACATACCAATGAGCAATCCCTCCAAAAATTAGCAGCAAAGATGGGCTGAGCAAGGAGATCAAAAATCACGAGCAAGAACAACAAGAACTCGAGCTTGAGCAAGTTTTCCGGTGTTTTTTGGGAGAGAGAAAGAAGATGGTTATGAGGAGGCACCTTGGAGGGGCCCAGGTGGCCACACCCCCCTAGGCGCCACCCATAGGCAGGTCGCGCCTACCTGGGGTGTGGGCGCCTGGGGTGGCCCCTGGGTCACTCCAGATAACCCTCTGCCCCTTTTTTTGAGGAAAAATTTATTTTGAATTTTCTGGGATTTTTCGGGAAACTTTATTTTTGGCCAATTTTCAGGGTATGAAAATTGATTTTCTCGCATAAACAGTTTTTTTTAGAAGAAGCAAAAGCAAACTAAAAACCAAACTACAGAAGTTCTGAGACACTCTAACAAGCAGCAACTAGCAAAACCAAAGCTAGAAAAAGAAAAGCAAAGACTAGGAAGGAGAAAAATTAAAAGTGAGCAAATATAACCATAATGAAAACATTATTTTGTTCATTAAAATCCTTTTGTTAACAAGGTTTAACAAGTCTTGTTACCAAAAAAATCTTATATGAAACAAAACATTGTATTCCACAAGGTTATTATGTTACCTCATACTTGATAGCAATGGTCCCAATCATAATAGTTTCAAAATTTTCTTGTGGAATGGGACAATATATTTCTCCAACCTTGATGCTCTCAATATTTTCAATGGAATTCAGGCAATAGATCTTAGCAACCTTCTTGGGGAAATAGACAGCATGCTCTTTGTCATTAATATTGAATGTTACTTTTCCTTGATTGCAATTAATAACAGCACCTGTAGTATTAAGAAAAGGTCTCCCAAGAATAATAGACATATTATCATCTTTAGGCATTTCAAGCACAACAAAATCAGTTAAAACCAAGAAATTATGAGCCACTTGAACATGAACATCCTCACATATAACAATAGGATAGTAGTTGACTTATTAGCCATTTGCAAAGATATATCAGTTGGTATCAATTTTTCTAGTTGGAGTCTCTTGTAGAGAGAAAAAGGTATAACACTAACTCCAGTTCCCAAATCACATAAAGCAGTTCTAACATAATTATTCTTAATAGAGCAAGGAATAGTTGGTATACCTGGATCACCAAGTTTCTTTGGAACCTTACCATTGAAGGAGTAATTAGCAAGCAAAGTAGAAATCTCCTCATTAGGAATCTTCCTTTTATTAGAGACAATATCCTCCATATACTTTGAATAAGGAGGCAATTTAATAGCATCAGTCAAAGTAATTTGCAAAAATAAAGGTTTCATCCACTCACAAAACTTGTTGTAGTGTTCTTCCTCCTTTAACTTGTGTTTCTTACCTGGAAAAGGCATAGGTTTCTGCACCCAAGGTTCTCTCTCACTACCATGTTTCTTAGCAATAAAATCTTCCTTAGTGTACCTAGTGTTCTTAGTGTGCTTCTCAGGTTCTTCCTCAACTTCCTCCTTATCAGGAGCATCATTATTATTGCCACTCTCAGTTTCAGCACCAGAGACAGATATACTATTAGGATCTATAGCAGGTTCAAGTGGTTCCTCAACTACTTTATGTTTCTTTTTCTTTCTCTTACGAAGACTACCACTACTTTCACCTTGTTGAGAATCCTGCTCAATTCTTTTAGGGTGTCCTTTGGGATATAAAGGATCTTGAGTAGCTATACCACTCCTAGTTCTAATTCCATAAGCATGTTTATCTCCTGAGGCATTAAGTAACATATCTTTTTGTACCTTAGCAAGTTGATCAAGTTTGGTTTGAACCATTTGAAAGTGTTTACAAAGAATTTTAATATCATTAGAAGTTCTTTCCACAATATCTTTCAACTCATTGATAGCTCTAGAGTTTTCCAATAAATGATTCTGAACTTGTTTATTAAAATTACCTTGTTTAACAATAAATGTGTCAAGTTCCTCTAAGCATTGATCATGAGGCTTACCATAAGGAATATCACCTTCATTAAAGTGCAGATAGTGTACCTCAATAGTAGATGAGTGGGGAATTGGCTTACATAATTCTTCTATAGGAGGTATATTCTTCACATCTTCAGCTCTAATACCTTTCTCCTTTAGACACTTCTTAGCTTCCTTCATCACTTCATCATTTAATGCAATAACTCCCCTCTTCTTTGGTGTTGGTGTTGGATCTGGTTCAGGCACAACTAGTTCAGGAGTAATAGGCTCAGATGTATTTAGCTCAGTTGAATTCCAATCATCATAATTCTTGCTTATTTTACCCATTAATTCTTCAGCATCTGTAGGAGTTCTTTTCCTGAAAACACAATCAGCAAAGCTATCTAGGTAGGTCCTAGAATCATCAGTTAGTCCATTATAATAAATATCAAGAAGCTCATTCTTAGGCAATGGACATCCAGGATGTGCATGAATCAAGGCACAGAACCTTGTCCATGACTCAGGCAATTTCTCTTCTTCTCCCTGTTTAAAATTAAAAAGTCCCTGCAAAGCAGCATGTCTAGCACTGGGAGGAAAATATTTCTGGAAGAAAGAAGCAATCAAGCAATCAGGGCTATTAATGGAACCAGGAGGTAATCTATTAAACCAAGCCCTAGCTTCTCCTTTTAGTGAAAAAGGGAAGATCTTAGTGACAAAGTACTTGCGCATCTTAAAATCATCGGAGAATAAAGCACTTATAGTAGAAAGCTCATTCATATGAGCCACAACACTCTCATTTTCAGTCCCACAAAAAGGTTCTTTCTCAACAATGTCCAAATAGGATAAATTAAGAGAGAAATCATAATCTTTATCTTTAATATCTATGGGACAATTTGGGCATAATGTTTTCACTGTAGTTATATTTGCTCAATTTTAATTTTTCTCCTTCATAGTCTTTGCCTTTTCTTTTGCTAGCTTTGGTTTTGCTAGTTGTTTGCTTGTTAGAGTGTCTTAGAGCTTCTGTAGTTTGGCTTTTGGCTTTTGGTTTGCTTTTGCTTCTTCTAAAAAAATTGTTTTCGCGAGAAAATCAATTTTCATACCCTGAAAATTGGCCAAAAATAAAGTTTCCCAAAAAATCCTAGAAAATGCAAAATAAATTTTTCCTTGAAAAAAGGGGCGGAGGGGTACCATGAGTGACCAAGGGGGCCACCCCAGGAACCCACACCCCAGGTAGGCGCGGCCTGCCTATGGGTGGCGCCTAGGAGGGGTCTAGCCCACCTGGGCCCCTTCAAGGTGCCCCCTCACAACCATCTTCTTTCTCTCTCCCGAATAACACCGGAAAACTTGCTCAAGCTTGAGTTCTTGCTGTTATTTCTCGTGATTTTCGATCTCCTTGCTCAGCCCATCTTTGATGCTGATTTTTGGAGGGATTGCTCCTTGGTATGTGCCTCCTCCACTTGTCCAATTAGATTTGTGATTGGTAGATTGTATCTTGAGTATTTTGCTGCTGTAGGTGTCAGGTTGTGTGAGCTTGCATGCTTGTTCTATGCTTAGAGATTTCATTTTGATGCATGTGTAGCCCTCTAGCAAGTTCCTATAGTAGTTTCTCATCACTTATCAATTTGGAAATCACTTGGTTTGATGTTTGTCTAAAAATTTCAGCAAGGAAGATGAGTGCTTATCCACTGAATCAATATGACTTGATGGTGCCTAAGCCAATGAAGGTTCATTATGAGGAAGCAGTCTTTCCTTCCATATATCTCTGCCACGAATTTATGAGAACTGCGGGAATCCTCTAGGATTTCCAAACTATGGTTACCAATGCAGGGTTGGAACACTTTGTTGAAGGTGAACCATTTAAATTTTTTAAGATAACCATGGCTTTTGTGTAGGAATTACGGTTTAGTTGGTCTACATCTAATCCCATGGTCCATTACAAAATATACAATATACCTGTCGACCTGCCTTTTGCTGATTTTTGTGCAGCAATTAGAGTACCTCAGTGGGGATCTTGTGAGAAGATCAAGGAGAGACCCAAGTCACTTATGGAATTATATTCTTAGATTTTCCAAGGTTTTGACTTCTCCAAGGAAAGTGGTAAAATTCGGAACATTCAGTTCCCAGCCCTTAGATATTTTGCCTATTTCATTACCAAGTGTGTTCTTGCTAGAAAGATTGCTAGGAAGTTATCTTCTTTTGATCTATATTTTATCACAGCTGCTCTAAATAGGAATAGATCTTATAACTTGGGTGCTTTGATAGCTTACCGTCTCACCAACAACTGCGAGAAGGGTGGAATTTGTGGAGGTCTCATTCCTTCTAGGTTGCTAGCTTTCCATGGTTTAGAGCCTCACCATTCACATTATCGGTTCCCCATAGAGAGGCTTGATCTTGAATCCATGATTCAGCATGGTTTTGTTTCCTTGGGGGCTAATGTTAGAAGTTTATCGTATGAATTATCTTTTGCCCAGCAAGGTTGGAAGGGTAGGATTGAGAAAATAGTTTATTTTCCTGTACCTGCTTTGTTTAATTTTTATAACAGGCAAGGATGGTCACTCACGGAGGAGGAGTTCGACACTTATGTGGCAGAGCTCTACCAGCAAGAGGAGAATGTTGGAGAGGATGTCGAAGATGATTCCGTTCATCCCTCCAACTTGGCAGAGTCTTCATGCCAACAACCCTTATTTGATTAGGGTGTGTCTTCTTATTCATCACAAGCGCCTGACTATGATCATTCCTATGATGACCCACCAGCTTGGGGTTATTACCCGCGCTATTGAGCCCCACTTAGGCCAAAAGCATAAGCTTGGGGTGAGGTATACCGACATCACATGCATCTATATATCATGTTCGGTCGGTTCTTTGTATATCCATTGTTCGCTTTCTTTTTGGTTCTTGTTGCTTCTTTCTCAAAAACAAAAAAAATACCAAAAATATTTTTGTTGTTTCTCTTGCTTTGTTTGCTTCTTGTTTGGTTTGCCTTTTCTTTGTTTGGTTGTGCTTTATTTGCTTTCTTTAAAAAATTGAAAACACCAAAAATATTTGTTCTTCTTCTTTGGTTTTGTGAGTTCTTTGCAGGGTTCAGCCGTCCTTAGTGGATTTTGGGTTTCATGTTATTATTCAAGTCACATAAGTGAAGGGAAATAATGAAGATTAAGACAACTTGAGGTGTGGTAAGAGGCTGGTAACAAACTCTATTTGTTTTCATTTTTGTACATATACTCATCATTGTGAGCATGCTTAGTCTGTTCATTGTAAGGAGTGTGTTACTGATGGATGCTTAGTAGTTCTTGCTTGTCTATGATTAACTCCATCTTGCTAATAGTTTGTAGCATGTCATATGAATGTTTGCTTGCATTGTTTTATTCATATTTTGGTATGATATTGTGGTATCCTCTTCTGAAAGTTTCATGTGAATTGACTTGGCACATGCTCACGCATGCATATGACTAAACAATAGTCAGTAAGCCTCGATGATTTATTTTGCCTCGGAGTTCTTGTATCACTTTCATGCCATAATTAGTCATGTTTGTTGCAAGCATGATTATGACAATTATTGCTCTCTCATTTGTCGCTCCCTCTCTTTTACTAGACTTCACTTGCACTGAGTATGAGCTCTACCTGTGCTTCCAACTCTCCAAAACCAATATTGCCAACTATGTCAACCATACCTACCTATTAGCATCGTTTGCTATTTCAGTGGATATTATATATGCCTTGTTTTCTTCCAAATAAAATGTTTGTCTGTTTTGAGAAAGTTAGTTAGTAAAGCTCTCACGAAATTGATGGCACACTTTATTCCTTGCACTTAATAATCTTGAAACATTGTGACATGTCCATGAAAGTTATATGCTTGCGAATTATATGTTGGGAGTCAGCAGAACCGTGCTGTCACAGGGAATGCTTTCAACACTTTTTGGATACATATCCAGTTGATACCTTGCTCGTTTATTTGCTGATGTCGTCGGTGTGAAATAAAAGGGAAGCTTGTGAGTTCATGGAGTCTATACATTGTGTTAGAGAAACGCCTGGGCTGCTAGCCTAAGCCATGCCTAATCATGATGGAAACTTGCAACACCACCATAATGAGCATTCTGTGAAGCATCCTCAATAAAAAGTTATGCACATAGTAAATAAAAAGATCGCTGAGATGCTCATTGTCTGCTTGCCTTGTCATTATGATCACGGGATAGCTCCTGTATCATGTGCAAGGGGTACCCCGTTGGCGGTTCTCTATGATATGCATGTATGTACAATGACAAGAACTTACATGTGACCAAATTTGAGTAGCATGCGGAGCGGCCCTCATACTCAAGGGACATGAGATTTCCAGTTTATGGTCTGTCAAGCATATAACTCATACTGGACCTCACTTTCACCTTAACCACATGAAGATGCCTATGATAGGGGCAATGAGAGATCAAAGCTAATGAGTACCTTCCTTTCAGCATTTGGAAGCCTTTCAAACTTTTCAAAAACCTTTTCACTTCCATGTTGAGTCACCACTTATTCTATGAGCACCTTGTTGAGAGCATAGTTGTCATTCTTGTGTTTGTTCCAAAACTTTGTTAATTATGTCATGACTTTGATGCTTGTATCTCTGATATCTTTACTACTAGTCTTCACTTGAACCTCAGAGGTGCCTTGGCATTTATATTGTGCTCTACAAACAAAGGCAAGCGAGATACCACTCTATCATTGTTGGGGAGGTGACCCCGGATAGGGTAAGGATGGGGAAAGACGAAAGGAAGTTCCCCATCCAGTTTCCGAGTTACATTCTAAATTGGCCGAATCCTGTAAAGGTCGGCCGAAGTATGCAAGAGTAGGACCCTTATGAGAAGAGCAAGGCGTTACCCGGCCGACATACTGTGTAAGTCGGCCGGGTCAGCCCGAATAATCTGAATGCAGGTGAAGGCCAAGCCGAGTTAAGCGAGACAAGGCCAAATGATATGAAGCTTGCAGGAGAAGGAGATGCCTATAGTCAAACTCTAGTCACGGGCTAGGAAGAATCTGAGCAGAGCCAAGCACAAAGGACAAGGCGCAGAGCGACAGAAGGGCAGAAGGAAGTCACGGAGGTGACAGTGCTGAAGCCCGAGGCGTGCGGGTGGGGTCCTCTGGAACCTTGCCGTCATTATAAGGGCGACACGGAAAGGAGGCCGCCGAGTTACTATATTGGGACAAGCATATTCCTCGAATATGCTTGCCACGTCAGCCCTAGAGGAGCCCACGGCTCCCTTTATAAGGAGAGGCTTGGACTCTGAGAAGGGCATCGAGTCATTTGGTACCGTTAGGCTAGTAAAGTTCTTCTTCTCCACTTGTATACAGCTCAAGGAGCGATTGTAGCCCAAGAAAGGAGAAATAAAGATCTTTACGTTAGTCTTCTGTGTGTAAAATCAACTACATCTTCCCTCCCCAGATCCCTCTAGCATCCATTGGCCCCATACTTTAGCCTACCCATGGCATCTGTCGTGCCACCACCACGATAGTTGGCGCCCACCGTGGGGCCAGCAGCGGTGCTAGCTGGAGTCAAGATCCGGACGGGAAACTTCTTCCACACTGGCGAGCGCGTGGTCTCTGGCCTAGTTCGGAGATTTGATCTCTACGAATACGTCAGCGACAACGCAGGCAGCTTCAAGGGAAAAACTCCCCCGCGCAACGGCATCTTCATCAACCCGGGCATGCACCAGATCTACGTCGGCGTCCACACCACCAGCGTTTATCCTCACCAAGTTGTTATTGCAGGAGAGCCTCCCCTTAGCGCCGCAAGCGGTCCGCACAGAGTGCGCCCCGTCAGCAGCGTCGAGGTGATGGTCGCAGCCGGGGTGCAGGCGGGAACAGCGGGCGCCGGATCAAGTAAAGATCCGACGACGGGTGTGCAGGTGGCCACCAAGCAGGCAACTCCATAGCCCACCGAGGTAATTCCTTCAGCGGCCAACCCAGCCAAGGTGTAGGAGACGACCCCAAAGGCACCAAGGGTAAGAGGGCCTCCTCTGGAAAGACCAGAAAACATTCTTCAGGCAACTATAGATAATCTGACTACACCTGTAGCGCTGATACTTGATCCAGCTAATGCTCAGGCAGAGTTAGAAGAGACCAGGCAAAAAGTGCTGGTAGAGGCAAAAAAGGTATCAGCATTGCGGGAGTCCTTAAACAGGACCCTGCGAGAATATGCTAGGGCAAACAAGCTTGATGTCGCCCCCGAGCGGGTTGACGAATTAAGATTAAGAGGGAAGAACCTCATAGATGATATCAACAAAGAGCATGATGCTCATAAGGCAGAATCAGTTGATCTAGGCTTGCCGAGGTATAGTACCCCGGCAAAGAACCTGAGGGCGGCAAATGCCGCTGCACTAGAGTTAGAAGGATTGACTGGCGAAGCCCAGCAAAAACAGCAAGAAAGAGTGAATAAGCCGGTGCGCATTGCGAACCAGCAGAATGAAGAAATGCTCAGGGCAGACCCGGCAAGGCCTGGTGCCTCGCGAATGGTTCATTCGGCTAGTGCAGCACCTGCCTTATCTGTGGCAGCAGCATCCTCGCCCGGAAACAATGCGCGGAAAGACAGAGCGGTAACTTCAGGAAAAATAAATAAGCAAATTGTTCCATATGATCCGGCGATAGCCGGAAAAGCAAATGAAAACAGAGGCAATGGAAGCCGAGGTAACAGTGCCGAGAGAAACCCCGGTCGTGCTGAGAAAGGCAACGGAAGCCGAGGTAATGGAGATCTCGGAAGAGGAGATCTCGGAAGAGGAGATCTCGAAAGAGGAAATCACGAGAATAATATCCCGGCTGAAGGAAGGAGAGAACCGCCACCCAATCCACAACCGAGATATGAACCTCGGCAGGAAAGAGAAGTGAGACCAGCTCGCCACAATCAGGTGAATGAGAGGTATAATGATGGTTATTCTGAGATGGAATATGCGGTTCATGGTGGAAATAACCACTATGGAATGCAGGAGAGAATTCTGTACAGAGATTTGCCGTCAAGTGATGCGAGAGTAAAGCTGGACCGACTATACCGGTCTGAGTTGTTAGAAGAGCAGGGTCCACCGGGCCCGGCATGTTTCGGACCACGGATCATGGGCGAGCCGCCAGTGCCGAACTTTCAGCTGGCAAGAGGCACGAAAACATACAATGGGAGCACCAAACCACAGGATTGGTTGATTGATTATGCCACTACTGTAAAAATAGCAAGTGGAAACTTGCGATGGGCAATAAGATATGTCCCACAAATGCTGGAAGGACCAGCCAGAGTATGGCTGAATAATCTGCCTCCAGGCAGCATCAACTGTTGGTTGGATTTTGAAGAAATGTTTGTTAGCAACTTCACCAGTACTTACAAAAGGCCAAACAGGCCGCAGCAGCTAGCAATGTGCAAGCAAAGGCCGAATGAGACAGACAGAGAATTCTTAACTCGGTGGTGTAATCTCAGGAATTCATGCGAGGGAGTTATAGAATCACAAGCGATAGCTTGGTTCGCTCAAGGGTGTCGTTATGGCAGTGTATTATGGCAGCGATATGCCAACCACTTTGGCAGAAACTATCAGGATAGCGGATTCGTATGCATTGGGGGATCCGACACAACCAGAACTAATGTCAGCAGATCACCGGGAACATCAAGATCAATATGCAAGAGATGCGGCCGGGTCATCGAGGCGCAATGAGTTCAGAGGAAGAAGAAGAGAAGAAAGACCGGATTATAGATATGGCTCAAATCAGGTGGCAGCGGTAGTACAAGATCAGCCGAGTCACGGGAACAATCAGCGGCAAAAGAATGGTCCTCGGCAATGGACACCAAGGAATGAAGGGAAGAGACAGTGGACACCAGAACAAAAGAAGCAATGGCAGGAAAAGCCAAAGTACAAGTTTGAATCTATGTTAGATCAACCGTGTAAGTTTCATACTTCAAACCCGGCCAAGCCGGCAAATCATACAACTCGGCAATGCGCCTGGATGAAAAATGCAATGGGTAACCCGGCGAGCATGCAAGCAACTTCCCACCAGGCGCATCAGCAGCATCAGTCGCAGTTGACTGGAGCAAATGCACAGCAACTAATGTTACCACCTCCTCCCCCGAGATATGATAACTCGGACCGGAGGGATGCAGTGCATCAAGTGATAAATCAGGGTCTGGATGGAAGGACGAACCTAGGAAATAATGGACGCAATCATTATAGGGAACATCATCAGTCATATTGGGTGTTCACAACAGAACAACAGGACAGGCAAAGTGTACAGCGCCGGCATATGGAAGTAAATGCCGTTATGCCGGCAGTATCAAGATATGTGCCTTGGTCAGATCAAGAAGTAACTTGGAGCATGAAGGACCACCCCAAAATAATGCCGAATCTAGGGTCCTACGCACTCGTACTAGATCCGACATTTGTCGGACCGAGCATTAATGTGAAATTTTCAAAAGTACTCATTGACAATGGGAGCAGTATCAATATCATGTACAAGGATACAATGCATAAACTCGGAATATTGCAGAATATGCTGCAATCCATGAGAACCACATTCCATGGAATAGTACCAGGGCTTTCATGCGAACCCATTGGAAAGGTTCGAGTGGATGTGTTATTCGGCACAAGATACAACTGCAGAGCGGAAAATTGGGAGTTTGAAGTGGTGGATCTAGAGAGTTGTTATCATGCACTACTCGGGTGGCCGGCATTGGCCAAATTCATGAGCATTTGCCACATAACTTACTTGAAAATGAAGTTACCCGGACCACAAGGGGTGATAACAGTAGCAGGAGATTACAGGAAGTCAATGGAATGTGCTTCAGCCGGATCAAATCTGGCCGAGTCATTGGTAATAGCAAGAGAAAAAAGAAGGATTCAGGAGGTAGCGGCCCTCGCTCAGTCGGCACAACTGAATATGCCGGCATTGGCCAATCCGCATGGAAGTGTCTCTTTCCAGCCGACTAAAGAAACAAAAAAGTTCCAGATAGATGAGCAGTTCCCAGAGCGCACCGTCACCATTGGTGCCGACCTAGATGCTAAATAGGAAAGCGAGCTCACCAACTTCCTCCGTGAGAATCGCGATATCTTTGCATGGTCAACTCAGGATCTGTAAGGTGTGCCGAGGGAGTTGGCTGAGCACTCTCTGAATGTAAGGCCAGGAGCAAGGCCGGTGAAGCAACCTCTCCGCCGCTTCGCCAAAGACAGGAGAAAAATAATAGGGGATGAAATAGCTCGGCTCCTTGTGGCCGGGTTCATCATGGAGGTGCTGTATCCGGATTGGCTATCGAACCCAGTGCTAGTGGAAAACAAGAAGGATGATCCAAATGTAGCCATTGTATGTCGAATGTGTATTGATTACACTAACCTGAACAAGGCGTGTCCAAAAGATCATTTTCCTTTACCTAGAATAGACCAGGTCATTGATTCGACCGCTGGTTGTGAACTGTTATCATTTGTAGACGCGTATTCTGGTTTTCACCAGATACCGTTAAATCCGGCCGATCAAATAAAGACTGCGTTTATCACCCCGTACGGGGCTTATTGCTATCACACCATGCCATTCGGCCTGCGTAATGCAGGGGCAACGTACCAGAGATGTATGCAAAAATGTCTGCATGACCAGATAGGAAAAAATGTACAAGTATATGTAGATGATGTGGTTATCAAAACAAAAGAAAGCAAAACGCTACTGGATGATATTCGGCAGACTTTCGCGAACTTGAGAAGGTTCCGAATGAAGCTTACCCCAAAAAAATGCACTTTCGGTGTACCGGCGGGAAAACTACTCGGTTTTCTCGTATCTAGCCGAGGTATTGAGGCCAACCCAACAAAGATAAGAGCAGTAGAAAGGATGGAATTTCCAAGATGCCTAAATGACGTACAGAAGTTCACAGGTTGCCTGGCCTTGCTTAGCCGATTTGTATGTCGGCTGGGAGAGAAAGCATTACCACTTTATCAACTGATGAAAAATCTGATAAATTCATTTGGACACCACAAGCAGACAATGCGTTCCATGAATTGAAGAAGATGTTGGTCATAGCGCCAATCCTGGCTTCTCCATTGTCAAAAGAGCCTATGTTACTTTACATAGCCGCCACAAACAGAGTATTAAGTGCTATGATCGTGGTGGAACGAATTGAAAATGATAAATCAGTACAAAGGCCGGTATATTACCTAAGCGAAGTACTATCAGCCTCAAAGCAAAATTATCCACATTATCAGAAGATGGCATATGGGGTATACATGTCAGCAAAGAAACTTAAACATTACTTCGAAGATCACCCCATCAAAGTGATGTGTGAAGCACCCATAGCCGACATATTAAGCAACAAAGATGCAAGTGGCCGAATAGCTAAATGGGCAATTGAATTGTCACCTTATGCTCCGTAGTTCGATAGGCGAGATGCAATCAAATCTCAGGCTGTGGCCGACTTCTTCGTGGATTGGGCCGAGGTGCAATATGAGCCACCATTACCAGATCCGAGTTATTGGACGATGCACTTCGACGGTTCCAAACTGAGAAACGGTTTGGGGGCAGGAATAGTGTTAACCTCGCCAAAAGGAGATCAGCTGAAATATGTGCTGCAAATACATTTTGCCGCATCAAACAATGTAGCCGAATATGAAGCACTCGTCCATGGATTGAAGGTGGCAAAAGAGATTGGGATACGCCGAATCTTATGTTACGAAGATTCGGATCTGGTAGTACAACAAGTCTTAGGCAATTGGGACGCGCTAGATGCCAATATGGCCTTATATAGGTTTCATGTGCAAAAACTCAGCGGATACTTCGATGGATGTGAATTACATCATATACCTCGGGCAGAAAATGACGCCGCAAACAATTGTCAAAACTCGGATCAACCAGGCAGTCAATTCCCCCAGGTATCGCCCTAGAACACCTGAGAAAACCATCGATAACACCATCACCAGAGTCCAAATCCATCTTTATGCCGGCACAATCAAGAGAGGATAGTATGCCGATGGAAATTGACAAAGAATATAACATCGAATTTCCAAAAACAAACCTGGCCGAGGCACGGACGGATATGGAAAAATCTGAGGTAGTTATGTCGGCGGAAAATATGGAAATAGATAGTGAGATTACCCCAGAAAAAATCATACCAACATGGGCGCAACCCATATTTTCTTTCCTTAAATATGAGATTTTGCCGAATAACGAGGTATTGGCTAGACAGACAGTGAGAAGAGCTAAAACTTATACAATCATAAACAATGAGCTGTATAAAAGGAGCGTCACAAGCGTGTTGCAAAGATATGTGAGTTCGGCGGAAGGCCAGGAGATCCTCCTAGATATACATCAAGGAGAGTGCGGGCATCACGCCTCGTCTAGAGCTTTAGTGGCCAAAGCATTCAGGCATGGATTTTATTGGCCAACAGCATTGAAAGAGGCCAAAGAACTGGTGGAAAAGTGTAATGGCTACTAGAGATATGCCAGCAAGATACATATGCCATCGTCCGAGTTAAAAACAATACCAATTACTTGGCCATTTTCTGTATGGTGCTTAGATATGGTGGGACCATTCAAGCCGGCCTGGGGCGGGATGACCCACATCCTAGTCATGGTCGACAAATTCAAAAAATGGATTGAAGTAAAACCAATAAAGAAGTGTGATGGGCCCACAACAGTAAAATTCCTCAAAGATATTATCTTGAGATATGGTTACCCACACAGTGTTATTACAGACAATGGTACAAACTTTGCTGAAGGAGCCTTCGCTAGATTCTGTCAAGAAAAACACATAAGACTAGATGTCGCCTCGGTGGCTCACCCAGCATCTAATGGGCAAGTAGAAAGATCTAATGGACTAGTATTGTCCGAAATAAAACCACGACTAGTCGAACCACTGCAAAGGTCGGCAGGGAGTTGGATTGAGGAACTACCAGCAGTACTATGGAGCCTCAGAACTACCCCAAACAGATCAACAGGGTATACACCATTTTTTCTAGTGTACGGGGCAGAAGTTGTGCTTCCATACGACATAGTACATGACTCGCCAAGGGTTACCCAGTATAAAACCGCTGAGGCAAATGAGATAGCTCGGCAAGATGATGTCGATCTTCTAGAAGAAGCCAGGGAGTTGGCACTATCAAGATCAGCTATTTATCAGCAGGACTTGCGACGATATCACAGCAAGAAAGTAAATCCAAGAGTGTTTAAAGAAGGAGATTTGGTTCTTCGGTTAGTGCAACGCACGGCCGGCACGCACAAACTATCACCCCCATGGGAAGGACCGTTCATCGTGAGCAAAGCATTGCACAATGATGCGTATTACCTAATTGATGCTCAGTCACCAGAAAAGAACAAGGCAGACAAAGCCGGCGAAGAATCGAAAAGACCATGGAACGTAGCTTTACTTCGTCCATTTTACTCGTAGGAGTCATATATGACACGTTGTAAATGAACGCTTCAGGACGAGGTATCAACTATGTATTAAACCTCAGCACCTTGAGCAGTGGCTCGGGGATTGTCCTGTATTGTTTCTAAATTTGGGTTATGTACTAAACCTCGGCACCTTGAGCAGTGGCTCGGGGACTTTCCTATATTGTTTCTGAGTTTGGGTTATGTATTAAACCTCGGCACCTGGAGCAGTGACTCGAGGACTGTCCTATATTGCTTATGAATTTGGGGTATGTACTAAACCTCAGCACCTTGAGCAATGACTCGGGGACTGCCATATTTTGTTTTTGAGTTCGAGTTATGTATTAAACCTCGGCACCTCGAGCAATGACTCGGGGACTGCCCAATATTATTTCGCATTTGTAGTGATGTGTTAAGTCTCAGTTTTTAAAGCAGTGATTAGGGAATTGCCCCATAATTGTCCCTTGTTACAAAAATGGATATCAAACTTCGGCACCCAGAGCGATATTATTTTGCTCTCCCCAGATATGGGCTTCGAGATCTACAACTTGGATAAAATTCAAGAGCACAATGGTTGAATTGTCAAATTTATCAAGGTCAAGCAATATTAGACGCCGAACTATCATACGACAAAGGCAAACACGTAATTCGAACTTAAGAAATTAAAGGCCACCAAAGCAAAGATTTAGACAAACATGATCAGTTTAAACAACATAATAACGATCACAACCATGTGTACCTCAGCGGCAAAAGGCAAAAGAGGTTCAAACCACGCAGAAAGTAGGGCAATTGTTTCACAAACATCATACGCCCGGCATACCGGGGATAAGAAACGACTTAAGAGTTTTTTAAACCTAAGGGGCAGCGAATTGGTCAGATACTGGGCGCTCCGAGGTAGACGGCACCTCGGCCGAAGTTGCTTCGCCCTCCACAGAACCAGAAGCGACTTCTGGGGGAGCCCGGGGCTGTTGAGAAACATCGGCTTGAGCTTGGGAATGCCAGTGCCTTTGGAGGAGGATCACGCGTCGCCATTGCCACCCGAGCTTGAGCTGGAATCACCAGAAGTATCCGAGTCGCCCTCAGCCTCATCTTGGTCGGCTGAATTATCATCAGAGGCATCTTCAACTTCGACCTCATCCGCCAGGTTCGAAAGGAAACTCGGCCCTTCAATCCAGTTATGCACGTCCGCATACTCAACAAGCTGGAAGGCACGAGCTTGTCGGCGAGCGACAAATGCTGGATCCTCAACCCAACGGGAGCCAGTGCGCAAATTTATCAAGGTATCGAGGGAAATATCCTCATACCATGACATAACGACTGTGAGCGCCATATCAGCACCAGCTCGTCCAGCGGATTCCCTCCAGAGATTCAACTGGTTCTGGGATGCCATTAATCTTTCCACCAGTAGCTTGATCTCATCAATATCAGGAGTTCCGGAAGTATTCGGCCAGAGAACATGGTAGGCCCGGATGGCTGCCTGCACCAAGTCTCTGCCCATAATCTTCATTGGACCAACGGCAGCGCCAACGGCAACCAAGTAGTCTTCCATCGAATATTCTGGGCTCGCATCTGCGGGGACACCTCGGCATACACGAGCATTAACCACCGCTCTAGAGCTCACGGGCTTAGCTTCTGGAAAATGGTCTACAAAAAATAAACATACATCGGTCAACACTAAAAAAGAGAAAAAGATGACTCGGCCACGGTCAGAGGCTTACGATGAATATAGTTAGATCTTGAGCCCATCACCCTTGGTTTTCTCAAAGCGAGTGATCTCCTCACTCATCGCCCGTGTCTTCAGTTCGGCAGCCTCGAGGAGCTCTTTATTTTTCTGCAATTGCAGAGCTAGCCGATTCTTCTCCTCGGAGAACTCCTGGTCAACTTTTTCTAACTCAGATTTCTGAGAAAGCTTGAGGGACTCCACCTCGGCGCGCAAGCGAGTTATCTCGTCATCTTTATCTTTCAGCTGCGCCGAGTGAGTGGCGGCTTGTTCTAAAAAATGCAGCATCATATCAGGCATGGGTATGCATTCTTGGTGTGACGCTGCAAAAGTTTGTAACTCGGCTATACCGAAGCCAAAAGGGTTAAAAGAAACCCGATGCACATTTCAAATAGATATCTGTAAAAGAAAAAAGAGTAACTAACCTTCTTGGGCCTTGACTTTTTTCTCAAGATGGATATTAAGATTGTTGATATTACCTATTCACCAGCAAAATGAGCTAACACCTCACGTCCAAAACAATAAGAACTTTAGGGATAATGCGAAAGTTTGTTAACTTACCAGCTTTCTTCACCACGGGAATGACCTTCTCATACTTATCTTGCAATTTTTTATGTGAGAAGAGCAGCATTTGGAATTCGGCGGTCCGCCGGTCATGCGCAACCTAAGCAACAAAACAAATAACAATAAGATATTCGAGCCTAAGACAGATCCGAATCAAGCAAAGCTCAACTCAGATCTAGGTGGCTGGATATTCGAAGCTAAAATAGATCTGAGTCAAGCAAAACTTAACTCGGATCTAGGTGGCTGGATACTCGAACCTAAGACAGATCCGAGTCAAGAAAAACTTAACTCGGATCTAGGTGGCTGGATATTCGAACCTAAGACAGATCCGAGTCAAGCAAAACTTAACTCGGATCTAGGTGGCTGGATATTCGAACCTAAGACAGATCCGAGTCAAGCAAAACTTAACTCGGATCTAGGTGGCTGGATATTCGAACCTAAGGCAGATCCGAGTCAAGCAAAACTTAACTCGGATCTAGGTGGCTGGATATTCGAACCTAAGACAGATCCGAATCAAGCAAAGCTTAACTCGGATCTAGGTGGCTGGATATTCGAAGCTCAGACAGATCCAAATCAAGCAAAGCTTAATTCAGATCTAGGTGGATGGATATTCGAACACTAACGCAAAACTGAACCAGGTAAAGCCTAATAAAACTTCCAAACGAATAACAAATTATTCGGTTGCAAGTTTCGGGGACTAGAGTATATATAATATCATTCGAATGACTAATCAAACATCCATAAAAACAATTACCTCATTCATCTTGTCGCTATCAAGAACGATCTTGGCAGCCAAATGTAAGCGACTGCTGATGTCGGAGAGTTGAAATGGCTGGCTGCTTGGATTGCCCTCGAGCTGATCAGCAGCGTTCCAATTGTTGGCATACTCGACCAACGAGCCGAGGCTGTTCCCACTCTCCGTACGAGTCAGGACTTTACCTCGGACGTGTTGTGTAGCCACCGCCGCCGCGGGACTCTTGTGAAGAGCGAGCTGTGTATCAGCAGCCGGGGTAACAATTGTCTTGGTAGAAGAAACCCCCTTGCGCAGCGCATCAGCAATTGTAGGCTGAGAAGAGCTGGCAAGCCCTTTCTGGGATGAGGGAGGTTTGGTGACGACGAACTTTTTTGCCTTAGAAGAGGCATCGGCAGGAGCCGTTACCTCGGCACTCGGAACGGCATTTTTGGGGGCCGGAGGGATTACGATTTCTGAGGGTGCCAAGATATTGATACCCTCGGCTGGAGTCGGAGTCGCAGTAAAGGCTGTGGGGGTCGAAGGGATCTCGGGGGAAACTTCAGGATTCACGGAGGAGGCAGCAGGCTCGGTAGAAATATCTACTGGCCGAGTTATATCGGCATCAGCAGGAAAGACCTCAGGCACATCCTGGCGAGATGATGTTTGATTCGGAGCGGGAGGAGAGTTGATGCGAGCAGGACTAGGAACTCTAGTATCTTCAGGAGGCGGAGGAGAAGGCGGCTGAGTCCTGTGACTCGTCATGCTAGGACCACTAGGCTTAACAGAAAGAGGAGCCCTGCAAAGGCAAAAAAGATCAGGTCAAAAGGCAGAAAGAGAGAAACAAGAATACAAATAAAAAGCAACTCACCCAGTAACCCCGGGCATAGTTTTACTCTTCGGAGGGTGCTGGGCTGACTTCTTCATTCTTTTCTTGGGATCTGTTTCCAAGGTACCAGCTGGAGCGCTACGTTTCCCCGAGGTAACAGGAGGTCGGGAGGCGAGAGGCTCGGCGTTGTGAACCTGACCGGCCGGATTAGCTGAGAAAGTAGAGGCCGGAAATGCATAAGAAATTGGCATGGCGGCAACTACCTCAAGAACTTGGACCTCATCAGAATCACCTTCCTCCTCGTGGGCCGGGGTCTTGCCACGGACACGAGCCGGAGCAAGGTCCGACTTGGGAACGAACTCCTCCGAGTCCGGCTCCCCGCTGTCCGGAATGTTCCGATCCGCGGGCCACAGGAGAGACAAAACCTCGGCATCCTCAATCTTCTGCTCCTCAAACCTCTGCAGGAAAAGAAATAAAGAAATTAACAAGAGAAATCACAGATGCGATTAAAAGGCAAAACACGACTGCGAGAACTTACTCTGGGAGGGGGATGCTCGCGGGTGAATGGCTTCAATCCCCAGGCCCAGTCCTCCGGCATCTCCATCTAAAGATAGCCCGGACGCGCTTGAAGATAAGATAATTATCGAGCTCCACCGTGGAGACTCGATTGGGATCAAGGGGACCGCTCATATAGCAGAGCTTATGCGTGCGTTTCTGGAATGGGAAGATCCGGCTGCTGACGAAGGTGGTCATCAGATCCTCTCCGCGTAGCCCGGAGCGAATCAGTTCCTTCAGCCGAATCTCGAAGGCCTCGGCCAGAGCATGACTTTTCTTCGGATTATAAGTCCAATTCTTCTTGGAGGGGGGCAATGGAAAAAGCAGGAAGCCGAATCCTATCTTCCTTCCCAGAATTATTGACATAAAAGAACTATTTATGCCATTTCTTACATGACTCTAGACCAGCAACGCGAGGAAACTCGGATTTCCTCCGAGGTGTGATTGACGCAGCTCCACACTGGGTGAGCACTTTCTCGGAAGGTTGAAGGGATTTGTCTGGGACGACATTGGATCGGATCTGAAAGAACTTCGACCAAACGTGCACAGACGGCCATAGGCCAAAGTACCCTTCCGAGGCAGAGATAAAGGCGGAAAGAGAAGCAATGGCATTAGCCGGAAGATGATGCGGCTGCAGGCCGAAGTAATCAAGGAACTCACAAGCGAAATCGCTAAGGGGGAGACCAAACCCGCGAGCAAAGTGGGACATGAAGACGACGTACTCGCCCTCCTTGAGAACTGGAGAAGATTCACTGTCGGGTAAGCGACAGGCTACCTCGGCAGGAATCCGGCGAGTTCGGATTAACCACTCAATCTCTCGGCGGGTGACGGAAGAGCCCTACCAGGAGCCCCGCTCGGGCCCAGACGTTGCATCGTCATCCTCAATAAGCGCACTGCTAACGGAGCTCGACATGGGGTCGCCGGAGGAATCTACGGAGGCTGAACTAGCGGCAGAGTGAAGCCTAGAACTGCAAGGCCCCGTCGTGATCCTACGCGAAAACGGCGGCGGAGCGAAGAAGGAACCGCCGCGGGAAATCTAAGGAGAAGCAGATGCGTCTAGAGGATAAACTAGGCAATAAGACCGGATAAACTCACCGGCAACGGCGCCGGAGCAAGTATGCGAAGACGGGGTCGACGGAGCAAAGCGATGGGAGCCTCGCCATCAAAGATTCCGATGGGCGCACGGCGGCGGGAGCACGAACGGGCACGGAAGCGAGAGGAAGAAGAAGGGCAACGGTAAGCTGAGGAGGAAAGTAAATCTCCCAGCCCCACGCCCCTCTTTATAACCACGCAGCGTGAGTGGTAGTGGGATCGTGCGTGCGGATGTTAACTATGCAGATCGTGTGTGCGGCACAACCGCACGCCGCTGAGTGGAACCACACCAACGACCACACGATGCAAGAAAGGATCACGATCCCTGACGGAAACGGTGCACGAGGCGTTGCAGCGCCGACGCGACAGGCGCAGTAATTACTATAGCCTGTCAGTGGGCACTGTAGAGGAACAAAAAACTAGAGAAACAATGATGAGCGTGACACGTAGGACGAGGCGTACGCGAGAAGATGCGCAGATACCTCGGACGAGGGAAAAACAACTCGAAAACAAGGAGAAACGAATATTGTGCAACTGATATGGCCCGGCCGAGGTTATAGGCAGGACCTACCAGCTTCGGGGACTAATGTTGGGGAGGTGACCCCGGATAGGGTAAGGATGGGGAAAGACGAAAGGAAGTTCCCCGTCCAGTTTCCGAGTTACAGTCTAAATCGGCTGAATCCTATAAAGGTCGGCCGAGGTATGCAAGAGCAGGACCCTTATGAGAAGAGCAAGGCGTTACCTGGCCGACATACTGTGTAAGTCGGCCGGGTTAGCCCGAATAATCTGAATGCAGGTGAAGGCCAAGCCGAGTTAAGCGAGACAGGGCCAAATGATATGAAGCTTGCAGGAGAAGGAGATGCCTATAGTCAAACTCTAGGCACGGTCTAGGAAGAATCTGAGCAGAGCCAAGCACAAAGGACAACGCGCAGAGCGACAGAAGGGCAGAAGGAAGTCACGGAGGTGACAGTGCTGAAGCCCGAGGCGTGCAGGTGGGGTCCTCTGGAACCTTGCCGTCATTAGAAGGGTGACACGGAAAGGAGGCCGCTGAGTTACTATATTGGGACAAGCATATTCCTCGAATATGCTTGCCACGTCAGCCCTAGAGGAGCCCAGGGCTCCCCTTTATAAGGAGAGGCTTGGACTCTGAGAAGGGCATCGAGTCATTTGGTACCATTAGGCTAGTAAAGTTCTTCTCCACTTGTATACAGCTCAAGGAGCGCTTGTAGCCCAAGAAAGGATAAATAAAGATCTTTACGTTAGTCTTCTGTGTGTAGAATCAACTACATCTTCCCTCCCCAGATCCCTCTAGCATCCATTGGCCCCATACTTTAGCCTACCCATGGCATCTGCCGTGCCACCACCACGACAATCATACCTTACTATGAGCATTGCAATGTTGCTTATGTTTATGTTCCATGCTACTTATTATTGAGTTGGTTTCTCTTCATAGCTTAATGACTATTGAGTAGACTTGGTTGCATACTTCTTATTTTGAATGGTTTAAGAATCTACTCATGTGCTGAGAATATATACATCATATGAAGCAAATGTGTTCGTGAAAGTTCTTTTATCGCACTCAGTTTTCAACTGAATTGCTTGAGGACAAGCAATAAGCTAAGCTTGGGGGATTTGATACGTCCAAAACGTATCTACTTTCCCGAACACTTTTGCTATTGTCTATCCTCTAAACTTGTGTGATTTGGATACAACTAACACGGATTGACGCTGTTTTCAGCAGAATTACCTTGGTGTCTAGTTTTTGTGCAGAAAATCAACTATGAGGAAAAATCCTGGAAAATATGCGAAAAATTATATTTCACCAGAAGATCCACAGATACAGAAGACGAAACGGAGTGGAGTCCTAGGGGGCCCACACCCCTGCCAGGCACGGGTGGGCCCTGCCCCGCGCCTAGGGGTGCGGCCACCTCAGGCACCCCCTCGGGTTCCCTCTTCGCCTATAAGTTACCCCTTGACCTAAAAACCGAGGGGGGTTTGACATTTTTCCAGAAAGAGTTCCGCTCTGCCGCCACCATCAGAAACCAAGATTCGGATCCAGAAACTCCATTCTGGCACCCTGCCGGGACGGGGAATTTGGAGAGGATCATCACCGTCGTCATCACCAATGCCTCTCCATCAACCATCGATGTTTCCCCCATCCATGAGTGAGTAATCTCCCGCTGTAGGCTTGGGGATGGTAGGGATTGGATGAGTTCTATCATGTAATCGAATAATATTGTTAGGACATAGTGCCTAGTATCTCTATTAGTGCTATTTGACTTTGTTGCAACTTGTTGTGCTTAATGATTGTCACTAGGGCCCGAGTGCCATGATCTCAGATCTGAACTTATTATTGAATCATTATGATAGTATTGTTTGTGATCTTATTTGCAAGTTGTGTACACATATCATTGTCCGGATCCAAAGGCCCCGAAGTGACAGAAATTGGGACAACCGGAGGGGATGACTGTGGTGTGAGGATCACGTGTGTTCACGGAGTGTTAATGCTTTGCTCCGGTGCTCTATTAAAAGGAGCACCTTAATTGCCAGTAGTTTCCTAGAGGCCCCACTGCCACGGGCTGGCTGGACATAAGATGTTGTGCAAGTTCTCATTGCAAGCACGTATGACTATATTTGGAGCACATGCCTAGGATTGTTTAGTACTTGGATGCTTGTTATTATTTATCTGCAATGCCCTAGATCTTGAAGTTACATGTTTAGACTTGTCCATGCAACAACCGTCCATCCATACCTATGCCTACCGCACTCATATACTATTGTTGCTTCTACTGTTACTGTTGCTCCTGTTTTAGTACTGTCGTTGCTTTGCTATTGCTACTACAAACTGTTGCTACTGAAAAACTTCTGTGAGCAAGAACTATTTCCAGGTTCAGCTAAATTGACAACTCAGTTGTTAAGGCTTGCAAGTATTCTTTGGCTCCCCTTGTGTCGAATCAATAAATTGGGTAATACTACCCACGAAGACTGTTGCGATCCCCTACACTTGTGGGTCATCAACTAGTACCATGTGTGTTTCGGCACTCTTCAACAAATTCATCAGTGAACTCAATGTAACCATCATTAATATCATAACTCACTACTAGGAAAAGGGCTATAGGTAATCCACACATCCGTGGCTCACGTGGTTGAAGTGCCCCACGAGTAAAACAGGCATGGCTCACCAGTGGGCAATGCCCTACTAGTAACTAGAACAACCGCGCACGTTGTTATAGTGCGCCACATATATGTGTGGGCAAGGGGCCTGCTGGCCACATGGCACATACCCGTAGCGCACATGGAGTAAGTGCACTACGGTTGTTAGGGATAGCCGTAGCACACATGAGGCAAGTGCGCTACGCCTAAGTTACGTCCGCTCTGCTCTGTAAATGGGTAAACTTAGCCGTAGGGCACCTTGCCCTAGTTCCCTACGACTAAGTACCTTGCACAAACTCCACCCCACCCCCCCCCCCCCCCCCCCCCGTCCCCCGCGTGGATCGCCTTTTTAGGATTTGCAAAAAATAAAAGAAAATGAAGAACACTTCAATAAATAAAATCCTTTCATATTTAGGTAGATAATATGGTCTAGTTTCTAGGAAAATTAACAAACATGAGTTTCGACTTTTTCTGCAAAAAAAGTCATGCCATGGTAAAATGGTCGTAATTTTTGCATACGATGTCGAAAAAAATCGTATAATATACCAAAATGACGAGAACGAGTTTTCGCATCCGCTCGCAATGACCTATGGTCGTTTAGCGATTATTTACATTTTATAAATTCGAAACGAGAAAAAAGTTACGGTCAAAAGACCGTTTTTTCCTGCTGAAAAAAAATAGAGGGCAACTTACCCGTAGCGCACCACCACCTAGTGCGCTACGAGTAAGTTGGGCGGGATTCAAAATTTGAATCCCCACCCAGCCCACCTACCCCTCTTCGCTTCCCTCCCTCTTCTCCCTTTCCTTCTTTTTTCTCCTTCTCCTCCTCCTTTTCCTTCTCTCTTCTCCTCCTTCCTTTCCATATCCTCCTTCCCCTTCTCCTCTGTCTGGCCTCCTCCTCTCCTTCCACTCACGACAACAACGGCAGCCTTCTCCTCCCCTCCTTGCACTGACAACGGCGACGACGGCCTTCTCATCCTCCTTGCTCCGGCATCCTCCTCTCCTTGCAGTGACGATGGCGACAGCGACCATCTCCTTCTCCTTGCAGTCATGATGAGCGACGATGACCTCCTTCTCCTTGTGGCGACCTCCTCCCTTATCTACCCACACCTTCTTATCCCTCTCTTCCTCGATGTCGGTGAGGACTAGCACGGCCATGGCCTCCCGCACCTCCCTGCGGTGGTAGGTCATGGTCATGGCCACCATGCTCCAGTGAGGCGACACGATGGCGGTGATACGTTGGAAACGTATCTATAATTTTTGATGTTCCATGCTTGTTTAGTATCTACTTTGATTTACTTGTCTACACTTTGAGGTGCTTTTTACATGTTTTCTGGTACTAACCTATTAACAAGTTGCAACAGTGCAAAATGCCTGTTTTCTGCTGTTTTTGGTTTCAGAAAAGTTAGTAAAGAAATATTCTCGGAACTATATGGGACAAACGTCAAAGTCAATTACTTTCCGTGGGGAACAAGAAGTCCAGAGGAGAGTCGGAGGGGCTGGCCAGGGGGCCAGACCCACCCCAGGCGCGGGGTCAGGTGGACTCGCGCCTGGCTAGGGTTTGGCGGCCCTGGTCGCCTCGCGGACTCGCCCCTTCGCCTGTAAGAAGCCCCCGATGCAGAAACTCTTGGTACCCGATCAGAAATCCACGAAACCGTCTGCAGCCGCCGCCACCATCGTCCCTAGATCAGGGGGGATCTGAAGCTCTTCCCGGCAGCCTGCCGGAGGGGAGGTCATCCCGGAGACCTTCTCTCCAGTATGACTTGTGAGTAGTTCCACCTTGGACTATGGGTCCATGTAGTAGCTAGATGGTTGTATCTCCTCCTTTGTGTTTTCATGTATAGATGAGCTCCGTTCATGATCAAGATCTAATCTATTTGTAATCATGCATGTTGTGTTTGCGGGGATCCAATGGATATTGAGATTATTATGTTGGTTTGATTAATGGTTCTATCTTTATGATTCTATCATGTCTGTGTTGTTTGTGATCTTACATGCTCTCCGTTGCTAGTGGTTATCTTGGCCAAGTAGTTGCTAGTGACTCCAAGAGGGAGTATTTATGCTCGATAGTGGGTTCATGCCTCTAGTTTCCAAGGGAAGTGACAGGAATCTCTTCGGTTGTAGATGTGTTGTTGCTACTAGGGAGAAAACAACGATCTCTTGTTCATGGAACATGTGGACTGTTTACCTTACACACTTTGCATAAAGCAGTTGTCTGTTGCTTGCAACTTAATACTAGAGGGGGTTCGGATGATAACCTAAAGGTGGACTTCTAGTCATAGATGCAGTTGGATTGCGGTCTATGTATATTGTTGTATTGCTCAATCAACTTCATAGGATCTTTCTAGCTAGTAATTGCATTGTTATGCCTTGCTCAGTTACCGTCAATTGCCCTGCTGTAATTTGTTTACCCTTCATGCCATGTTGTTTATCTAAGGAGAGCACCTCTAGTGAACTATGGACCCCGATCCAATCTTTTCCATTGTTACATATTCCACCGTTACTTGTTTACTTGCTGCAAACAATTATCTTCCACATCATACGTTTAATCCTTTGTTACATCAAACCGGTGAGCTTGACAACCTCACTGATTCGTTGGGGCAAAGTCTTGAGTTTGTGTTGTGCAGGTCTCCACGTTGCCAGCAACACCAGTGTGACGTTTCCTTCCTCCTACTAGTTCGATAACCTCGGTTTCTTACTGAGGGAAACTTGCTGTTGTGCTGCTTCATACCTTGCTCTTGGGGTTTCCAACGAAGCATTCCACGACAAGTATTGGGCGCCATCAAGCTAATTTTTGGCGCCGTTGCCGGGGAGGCTAGGGACGTCTTCACTAGGGGAGTCCTTCACTTCCTTTATCTTTACTTTGTTTTTAGTTTGCTTTGTTTCTTTTGCTTGGTTTTGTTTGCCTCTTTTCAAAAAACACAAAAAAAATTAGTCTAGTTTGGTTTGCTTGCCTTATTCAAAAACACAAAAAAATAGTTCCTGCTCTAGCTGCTACTGCTATTTTTGGCTTGCCCACCTTTGCCAAAATGAACTCTGCTGAGAACACTATGTTGTGTGACTTCACTAGCACCAACAAAAATGATTTCCTAAGCACACCTATTGCTCCACCTGCTCCTGATGTTGTCTTTTATGAAATTAAGCCTGCTTTGTTGAATCTTGTGATGAGAGAGCAATTTTCTGGTGTTGGTTCTGATGATCCTGCTACCCATCTTAATAGCTTTGTTGAACTTTGTGAGATGCAAAAGTATAAGGATGTACATGGCGATATTATTAAGCTCGGGCATTTTCCTTTCTCCTTGTGGGGAAAAGCTAAAGAATGGTTGCTATCTTTGCCTAAAAATAGTATTTATTCTTGGACTAAGTGCAAAGATGCTTTTATTGGAAAATACTACCCTCCTGCTAAGATTATTGCTATGAGAAGTGATATTATGAAATTTAAACAGCTTGATAGTGAACATGTTGCTCCTTCTTGGGAAAGAATGAAATCTTTGGTTAGAAATTGCCCTACTCATGGACTCACTGCTTGGATGATTATCCAAAAAACATTATGCAGTTTTTAACTTCTCCTCAAGAAATCTGTTGGATTCTGCTACTGTAGGTACTTTTATGGGACTCACCTTGGGTGCTGCAACAAGGCTCCTTGATAATATGATGGTTAACTACTCTGAATGGCATGTTGAGAGAACTCCACATGGTAAGAAGGTAAATTCTGTTGAGGAAACTTCCTCTTTGAGTGAAAAGATTGATGTTATTATGGCTATGCTTGTTAATGGGAAAGCTCATCTAGATCCTAATAGTGTTCCCTTAGCCTCTTTGGTTGCTCAAGAAGAACAAGTTGATGTGAACTTCATTAGAAACAACAATTTCAACAACAATGCCTATAGGAATAATTTTGGTAGCAACAACAATTATAGGCCTTATCCACCTAATAATGGCAATTCTTATGGAAGCTCTTACAATAATGCTAGAAGTGCCCCCTCTGAACTTGAAGTCATGATCAAGGACTTTATTAGTAAACAAACCACTTTCAATAAGACTATAGAGGAAAAGCTTTTAACTGTTGAGAAAAATATATCCTCTTTGTCTGAAGCTCAAACTTCCTTGGTTAATAAAATGGCTGCTAAACCTGAAACTATGGAAAATACCTTTGCTACTGCTCATGCCATACAAGTTACTATTGATGAAAATGTTAGGTTGTTAGCTCAACTTCATGCTAGGTGGGAAAGGGAAGCTGAAATTGATAGAAACAATAGTGTGTGCACTATCACCACTAAACCACAAGTAGCCCCTATTCCTCCTCCTACTATGCCTAAGCCTAGTGAGCCTACTACTAGTGATGCTAAGTTTGATTTTGATATTGATGGTTGCAATATTTCTGAAGTGATTATGTTCCTACAAAAGCTTGCTAGAAGTCCTGATGCTAGTGATATGCATGTTGCCTTCACCAAACATATTACAGATGCTCTTGTTAAGATTAAGGAAGAGAAGCTAGAACACAAAGCTTCTATTCCTAGGAAAGTAGAAGATAGTTGGGAACCCATTATTAATATGCAAGTGAATGACTTTGATCTCAAAGCTTCATGTGATCTTGGTTCTAGTATCTCTATTATGCCTAGGAAGATTTATGAAATGCTTGATTTGCCACCATTAAAAGATTATTATTTGGATGTCCCACTCAATGATAATACTAAGAATAAACTCATGGTGAGTATTAATGATGTTCTCATTATTGTTAACAATGCTTATGTCCCTGTTGATTTCTATGTTTTGGATGTTGAATACAATGCTTCTTGTCCTATTACTTTGGGAAGACATTTTCTTAGAACAAATGGTGCCATCATTGATATGAAAGAAGGCACCATCAAATATCAATTTACATTCAAGAAAGGTATTGAACACTTCCCTATGAGGAGAGAGAAGTTGCTTTTTGCTCCCGCTTTGAAAGTAAGAATTGATGTTAATGCTTCCTCATTTGAAAATACTTGATTCTTCTTGCTTCTTCTGCCTAACTTAAAGGCGTTAAAGAAAAGTACTTGTTGGGAGATAACCCAAGAGTTTCCTTGAGTCTTGGAAGTTATTACTACTGTAATGACCTCTATTTATCCTTTTTGTTTGCTTTTTGTGCCAAAAATGACCTCTAATGAGAGGGAACTAAGATTTGGGGAGTTGCTGTCCCGAAACAGATTTCTGTCCTCCACCAAAAAAACTTCATGAGGAGGATATGTAACTCGGATTAAGCTCAACATTTACGAATAAATCCCCCAGTATGTTGGCTAACTTTAGTTAGTTCAACACTTTTTGATTTGAGCAACAGAAGATGTTCAAAAAAATTCGTTTCTACCTGCTGGTCTGTTTTGACAGATTTCTCCCATTAATTGCATTTGCTTCCTATTGATTCCTTTTTTAGCTCTCTTCAGGTAAATTGAATTTATTTGAAGGAGTTACTTCAGTAGCTTGTTTTTAGTGAAAAGCCATGCTGTTCCAAACCTTTTCCAGTGGTCTAATATCTTTTGAATAAGCTAATGTTGCTAATGAAGATTGTGTGAAATTTTGTATTAAGGAAAAATTTCGGGTGTAGAGAGAAAATGATGCAATGAGATGAAGGATGGACAAAAGCTCAAGCTTGGGGATGCCACCATGGTGTCACCCCAAGAAATATACAAGAGGTACAAGAGTCAAAGCTTGGGGATGCCCAAGGCATCCCCTTCTTCATTAATAAAAAGCTCAGGTCTATCTAGACACTTCACTTTTATTGTTTCATGCACAGTTGTGTTGTTCTTGGAGCGTCTTCGTTTGCTTTGTTTAGCTTGTTTAGTTTGATTTGGTAGTTTGTACCCCCGCTCTCGCTGTGTTGTTTTGCAAATAAGTTTGCTTGGTGCTTTGAAAGGAGTAGTAAGTTCTTGCTTGAAGTGCAAGAGGAGCTTGCATTGACTGTGACTTCGACTTTAGCATGACATGCTAGGTGTTGTTTTAGAATTATGCTTAGTGATTGTTGCTTTAGCATTTCTTGTTCCAAACAATTGGTATTGCTTCGTGTGCCTTGAAGAAATTATGCGTTGTTTTAGCATGCAAAAGCATAGTATTGTGGTATTCTCCTTTGATGTTTTGCTTGGGTTGACTTGGCACATGCTTACACCATGTTATGACTATGACAAGTCACCATTAGCCTCTATGATCATTTAGTACTTGACTTGTAGTACCACTCTTTGCTTTGATTAGTTTGCTTTGTTGCATTGCATAATTATGGCCATTATTGCTCTCTTAGTTGGTTGCTCCCAGTCGTTTGCTAGCCTCCACTTGTATGAGTAAGATATACTCATGCTTCCAACTCCCAAGAAACCAAGTTATTCCAAAGTGTCCACTATAAACTCCTATGCATGGTGTGTTCCACCATTCCAAGTATATTCTTGTTTTCAACTATCTTCCAATTAAAAACTATTTTGTTATGTGAAAACTTAGTGATTAAATCCCTCACGAACTTGATGGCACATTTTTGTAGAGGTCCCAACCTTTAATAAGGTAGAGATCCCTGTGTTTACAATGCTAGTCCCTGGATCAATAGCTAGCATCCACAGTTAAGATGTAATATCAAGAAACAAAGGTCATAATACAACTTTATAAGCCGGAATAAAATAATTCATTACATCTTACATAGCTCATTTGGCTATCTCATTACAATGCAGCAGAAATAACTATAGCATGGGGTCCTTCATCTTCAAAGTGCCACAGGCAGTCATGTTGGTTGTAGACTTGTAATCCTAATCAATAAACTTCACTAACATCAAACAAACCTGCAACATAACAAGTTACAGCCACAAGGGTCAATACATTTGAATTGTATTGGCAAGTGATACTATGGTATTATAGTGGATTCTATCATCTATATGCATTTGGCTAAGTGGAGATTAGGCTTGCATTGCTCAAAATAGATTTTTCCTTATCATTTGAAAATACTAAGTTTTTGCTTGACAAAATCACCCAAGGCATCTCCCAATAGAAATTGGTGATCCTTCAACCCTTGTTCAACCACAAGTTTTTAACTTAGAAATTTGGATGAGGAGATTCTTGATAGCTTCCATGTCTTGATGCTCAAATTGTCCTTTGCTAGGGACATGGCTAAGTACTTAGATTTTACACTCTGCAGAGGTGGTGCACTTTCCCCACAAGACTTGGTTTCACCAAGACAAGATCTTTCAGAAGCCTTCCCTTAGACCAGAATGGATGCATTCCAACCTATCATCCCCTACCACCAATTGTCCATTTGGCTAAGTTATTGCAACCTATATGATCCAGGCAGAGCCCATAATGCCAAGTGGCCGCACTTGAAGCTTCTCAACATTTAACATCTCAAATCTCTTTGTTCCTGGGTGGCATTCCACAAGTGAGATACCAAGTTTTCCCTAGTATACTGGACTTGGTGATGCCCAAGTTTTCCCCAGCATACTGGACTTGCATAACCACTCAACACAAACCATTCTTTCCATTCCACCCAGGTGATTCATTCACTTAGTTGTTTTATTAAACAAAACACAAGTCCTTGACTTAGAAATATTCCATAGCATGAATATAATCCACCCTTGTTTTCTACTAGCTAAGCTAAGCATGATAGTAGTAGGAATCTTAACTTAGGAAAATTCTACTAAAGTTTCATCTACTAGGATTTCCCATTGCATAGTTTATACTTAGCAAAAATTCCATGTAAGTCCTACTTTAGAAATATCACTAATGCATAGTGAAAATAATGGGACAAAATTATGAAGCATCACTTGACTTTTTGGTAGAGAATATAAGTTCACTCCTTGATCTTGTAATGATCACACTCTTCAAATTCCACTATAATTCAATCAAGCAAGCAATATTTCAATCTACCATTCAAGCAAACATCACATAAAATAATAAAAACAAAGCAATACATGCAAGCATGCCAAAGATTTTTTTATTTGGAAAATTGGTTTCTAATAGGTTATAAACATTTTAAAACACCTATAGGTCATTTTATATAAGTGGAAAAACCATTTGCAAAAGATTTTACTTATAAATCATTTTTAAACCAAATCAATATTTTATGTGGTTGAAAATTCCTTTAGCAAAGTAATAATCTTTATAGGGTTCACCAAATACATTTTTAATTATAAAACTTGGTGTTTGGGGTCAGATAGTTTATTCCAAAACATTTCCCAAAGATTTTCTCAAAAAAGTATTTTTAATAAATAAACATTATCTTTATTTGATTAGAAATGTTCTAAATCAAAGATTTATTCTTTTGCTTCACAAAATATGTTTTTGAAACCACAAGTTGGTTTATATGGTCAGTAGGTTGAAACAATCCATTTCCCCAAAGGTTTTATCACAAAAATAATTTTAGAACAAATTTTATATCCAAAATATGCCTACACAAGTTTCTGCAAATCAATCAATTTAACAGAAGCATTTTACTAAACAAAGTACATGGTTGGAAAGTACTTGTCTTGCTGATTCCATTGATATAAAATTTGCAAAATTTGGACGTGTGGATCAAAAGTTATGAATTTTGCAAACTTGAACATCTAATAAATCATTTCTGGTTTTTATTCAAACAAACTGGCCACGTGTCTTGTTCCTATTCGCCAGTACCGTTTCGCGCCGATCGACTAACGTGGGCCGCTGGATCTAATGCAAATCTCACGGCACAGATCAAAAGATACCTCTTCGCTTAGGTTCTATCGTATCCACTGGATCTACATCCTACGGCTCACAGCGACTGACCATCGAGTGGCGGCGCTGGCGGCGGTGAGTGGCGGCGCGCGCTCTGTCAGTGGTGTCGCTGGCGAAGTAGGAAGCGAGGGAGAGGTTGGCGAGGCTTACCAGGCTCGCAGAGACTTGCTGAAGCTCGAGGTGGGGTCGGCTACTCGAGGGGCGCACGGGGTTGCTGTTAATCGCTCACCGGAGTTCAAGACGGCGTCGGTTGCGGTCAGTCGTCGTCGAGGGTGACACTACAGAGCACTAGAGAGCAATTAAACGGCGTGGTTAGATGCACAGAAGAGTGGGGAGTATCGAAGCATCAAAGAGAAGAAGAGGCGCGGTTAGAGACTACCTGTAGGATTCGCCGGAGTTGGAGCAGACGGTGGCGATGCTCGGGAAGACGTTGCCGAGCTCACGGTGCTCGCGCAGATGAACGGAAAGCACAGGGAGATGCGTCAGAGGCTGGGTAACGTGCTCGTGTGGTCGAGGAGGCGAGGGGCGGTGGAGGATGGCCGGAATTTGAAGAAGGTCTCGTCGAAGTAGTGAAAGTGCGCGCTCAAATCGTGGTAGCCTTGGGGCGAGGAGAGTCTGGCGAGTGAGGGAGATCAGAGAGGGGAGAATGGTGCTTCAATGCGCGAGGTCACGGGTTGAATCAACATGTGGTTAATGAGGAATCAAACGCGCCATCAATCGGTAGAAACAGCGACGAGGGCGTGGTCTTCGCGGGGAGGAAGAAGACTGGCAAGTGGGGCCTGTTTGACAGCGAATGAGAGAGAGAAGGAGTGGGTCCAAGCCGTCAGTGTCTGTGTGGGTGTCTTTCTGAGTGAGAAACGATTCACTGCGGGGAGTGAGGGAGTGGGCTGGACTGGGCTAGCTGGGCCAGGTCTGGTTGGCTGCTCTGTTTCATATTTTTTCCTTCTTCTGTTATTTTTCTTTTTCCAATTCTTTTATTCTGTTTGGATTTTGTTTAATAAATTCAAGCATCCATTTGAATTCAATTTTCAACCAAACTTTGTGTATCTTCAAATACTGTTTATTAATGCATTTTAAAGTCAAATCTAGAATATTTCTTTTATTCTTTTTAGGGTCTTTTAATTATTTAAAATAGGCCCTTGCATTTATTCAAATAAGGTTTAATAATGTTTTCAAACTCCATTTTAAATCTAAATATTTTCAAATATTTTCAGTAGGTTTTATTTATTTAATAGGGTTTCAAATTATTCACCTTGAATTATTTGGAATATTTTTAATATGATTTATTAATCGTTTTGATTTGGGTACTTGTCTTTATTCTAATGAAAATAATTATGGGTTTAATTCCATAAATTTATTTAGTTGATTTCTTTGATCCCACTTAAGTTAATTAAATAACTTTTATTCCACTTGGGTAAATTCCAAATACTATTTTCCCATGATTTTAATTAATCATTCTTATTAGAGATTTGTCTTTATTTAAATAGGGATAGAATTTGGTTAATGCCATTTTATTTTATTTGGAAATTCTTTATCCTTTTATTTTATTTGGACTTGGATTATATTCATTCCATTTGCTTATGATTTATGCCAAGATTTAATTTGGTCTTTAAATATTCCTCATTTAATATTTCTTTCTTTATCTTATAAAATCCATATCTTTTTATTTATAGATCCAAACTTGGTGATTCCAATTGGTAAAATCTTATTTAATATTTGTTTATCCTTTTAAATGCCTTTAGGATTATTTGCTCACCATTTGGTATGGATTTCTAGATAGGTGCTTTATTAGCTTTGGAAATTCAATTTCCTTTTCTTATTAAATTCATAAGATTTTAACTATGGCTCCAAATTAAGTGAAACCAATTTCTATGGTTTTATAATATTTATATTTGTCATTCTTGATCATTTGTAAATGTTTGTTGACAAATTTTTATATGGATCAAATCCATGGTCTTAGAGATATCTTGGAAATGATTTTATTCCATTAGGGTTTTAGGGTTTTGGTTTATTTCTCAAGTGTTTAAATTTCCAGATGCAATTATGTAGAATGCATTTCACTTAATTTGAATTTAGTTGGATTCAAACCTTACTTAAGTTTGTTCAAGATGGGATTTTAAGTTTCCATTTGGAATCAAAAAGTTTCTTTTCACCCTAAATTTCAACAATTATTTTGATTTTGTTTATTTATTTTTCACGTTACAAAATTTGGAAAATTTTGGGATGTGACAGGCTACCACCCTTAAAATAAATCTAGTCCTGAGATTTGGGAAAAATAGGGGTTACAAGTTGGTTCAAAGCAACTAGGGTACTACCACCCTTAAAAATTTTCCAACTAGATTACTTCTTGGCTTGCTTGGGATCTTGTTGAAATCTCTCTGGGCAAACATCTGCATAGTGTCCTTTGTTTCTACACTTGAAACATGTGACAAGGCTGAGATCCTTCATAGGCTTTTTTATCTTGTGCTTCATCTTTTCTGGACAATTGCTTGCATAATGTCCTTGATCACCACAATTGTAACATGTGACAAGATTGAGTTCTTCACGTATCTTCTGTGGACAAGTTGACACATAATGACCTAGCTCTTTGCAGTTGTTGCACCACACTTGGTTAATCTCCTTATATTTTTGTTTCTTCTCAGGACACATTGTCATAGTGTCCCATCTCTTTTCAATGGCAACATTGCACTTGGCTTTTGTCCTTCTTCTTCTTGGGTTTCTCCAAAGCTAGGAGTGCTTCTAGTTCATGCTCTTCATATCTTATCTCAAAGGTGGGAAAGTTTCCTGGTCTCCTTGATATTTTCCTTGGATAATACATATGTCTCCTCTTTGGTCCATCAAATTGAGTCATATTGCAGGCGGTGCAAGCTGAGATTTTCCTTTGTCTTCACCCTTCTTGGTAGAAGTTGTTCTCTCATGGAAGTCTGCAATCTGTTGTTGCACTCCACCTTGTTTCCTTTGTTGAACTATGGAATAGATGGGGCATTGGATAGGGACATGATTATTTCCTTCACATAGGAAACAAGTAGCTTGAGATGTGGGGCATTGATTTGTTGGATGTTTCTCTTCACAATTGGGGCATTGATCTTCATGCTCTTTGGAAGTGTGATCCTTGTCTCCACAAACATTGCAAGCTTGAGTTCCTTCTAGTATATCATCCTTTACATACTTGTTATCACAAACTCCTTGGGAAGGGTTGTCTTTCATGTTGATCATTTGAGTGGTCATCCCTTGCATTAATTGGGATTGAATTTCCAAAAACTTTTGCATGGTTTGGTCTAACTCATTGTTGTTGGCTAAAAACTGAGTTGTCATCTGATTCAACTGGGTTTGGTTTGCTAGTAGTTATTCTCTCATGTGCATCTCTTGATTGTTGTTGTCACCATTCTTGATGTTGGAGTCTCTTGGAGTAGTCATCTGTTTGGGTTGGATTGGGATTAGAATAGGCAAAAGATTTCTAAGGAATTAATTCTAATCACACACACCACAATTCACACAAGCAATCACAAACAAACATTCCACTCAAACAACAAGTTTTCAAGCACATTTTTGGGCAATAAAATATTTTTGCTACACCACATAAGTTGGTGGGTTTTATCTAAACTTAATATGGTGGTCCAACTATATGGTTCACTTGAGATCTTTCCATCCTTCTTAGTTGTTTCTTCTTGAACAAGATCTTTGTATCCTTGGAGAATTCTTGTGTCTTGGTCACAATCTTTCAAAGGTAATGATGGTTCCTTCTAAGTTGTGTTTCCTTAGTCTTCAATTCTTGAGTAACATTTATTGTCTCACTTGTAGTCCTTAGGGATATCCATAGTTGAAGTCCTTGGTGAAAATATAGTTTGAAGTCTTTGGTCATGGTGGAGGCTTTGTCCATCAAGTTGAAATAGACCATATGTAGAGTCAAAACCAAAATGGTTGAGGGAAGAGTATACAAGATTGTTTGTAAATAAGTTTTGGAACAAATTCAACTCCTATTTTCCTAAGGGGTTTTGTCCAATCCTAGGGTTACAATCCTACAGGCAACACAGTGCTTTGTGAAAGGTTTCGGGGCATAGTAAATCAAAATTTTCTACGGATGCGAACAGAGGGAAAGCCAAGATCTAATCTAGGATATGCAATCAACGAGAGAGATTGGATTAGATCTTCATACCCTTGAAGATTCGCACAGCGGAACGTTCGTCGGAACGTGGGTGATGTAGTCGTACTCGCTTCTCCTCCTCGCGATCCGATCCGATCTAGCACCACAAGTGGCGGTGCCTCCGTGAGATGCACACGTGCAGCACCTCGACGTCTCCTCCTTCCTCGGACCAGCAAGTATGGTGGAGAGATAGATTGGATCTACAACACGACGGCGTGGTGTATATGGTGGAGAATTTCTGCAGTAGGGCTTCGCCTACAAACAGTCGGGAGGGAGAGAGGAAGGGTAGCAGGGCAACTAGGGTTTGGAGGCAAGGTGTAGAGGGGAGGGGGCGCACCAGCCCTCTATATATAGAGGGGGGCGGCCAGCCCTTGCCCCTCCTCCAAGCCTTGGGCCGGCGGCCAAGGGAGGGAGAAGTGGGGGGCAAGGACTCTCCCCCTTCTAGAAACCCTATCTCTAGTTGAAACGAGTTTAAACTCTCTAGGATCGGCTGGGCCCTATGGGGTCTTGTGCCCCTGGCCCAATGCGGCCAGGACACTCCCTCATAGGCCCATGCCCCCTCCCGGAAGGTGGGGCCACGTTGGTCCCCTTCCGGAAGGTTCTAGAAGCTTCCGGTACAATACCGATTAACCCGAAACAATTCCGAACTCCAAAAACTGCATTGCCTTATATGAATCTTATTCTCCGGACCATTCCGGAACCTCTCGTGATATCCCGGATCCCATCTGAGACTCCGAACAAAAATTCATAAACCAATTATCCAATCTATCCTAGCGTCGAGATACGTTAAGTGTGTGACCCTGCGGGTTCGAGAATATGCAGACATGATCTTCTATCAATAATCAACAGCGGGGTCTGGGCACCCATATTGACTCCCACACATTCATCGATGATCATATCGGATGAACCACGATGTCAGGATTCAAATAATCCCATATATATTCCCTTCGTCTCGCGATATTTTACTTGCCCGAGATTCGATCGTCGGTACCGTCATACCTAGTTCAATCTCGTTCACAGCAAGTACTTTACTCGTTCCGTAATCCGATATCACTTTGTGATTAACTCCTTAACCACATGCTTGCAAGCGGTGTTGATATCGATTACCGAGTGGGCCCGAAGTATATCTCTCCGACTTGGGAGGGACAAATTCCATCTCGATACATACAACCCAACAGATACTTTCCGATCACCTGAGAGACACCTTTATGATCACCCTCTCATAGGATGACGTTTGATGACCTCAAAGCTTTCTTCCGATACCAGGGAGTTGTATTATCTCATGGTCTAAGGAATACAATATTTGACATAAGAAAAGCTTCGCAAAGACGAACACGATGACACGATCTAAAAGCTTCGCTTAGTTTGGGTCTGTCCACCATATCATTCTCCCAATGATATGATCTCATTATTAATCGACAACTCATGTCCATGGTTAGGAAACCTTAACCATCATTAATCAATGAGCTAGTCCTTAGAGGCGTACTAGGGACACGGTGTTGTTCACAAACCACACAAGTATAAAAGTTTCCGCTTAATACAATTCTAGCATGGAATATAAACATTATCATGAACAAGAATTATAATAATAACATCTTTATTATTGCCTCTAGGGCATAATTCCAACACTTTTATACCATCTATAGAGGTCCCAACATTTAATAAGGTAGAGATCCATGTGTTTACAATGCTAGTCCCTGGATCAATAGCTAGCATCCATAGTTAAGATGTAATATCAAGAAACAAAGGTCATAATACAACTTTATAACCAGGAATAAAATAATTCATTACATCTTACATAACTCATTTGGCTATCTCATTACAATGCAGCAGAAATAACTATAGCATGGGGTCCTTCATCTTCAAAGTGCCACAGGCAGTCATGTTGGTTTTAGACTTGTAATCCTAATCAATAAACTTCACTAACATCAAACAAACCTGCAACATAACAAGTTACAGCCACAAGGGTCAATACATTTGAATTGTATTGGCAAATGATACTATGGTATTATAGTGGAGTCTATCATCTATATGCATTTGGCTAAGTGGAGATTAGGCTTGCATTGCTCAAAATAGATTTTTCCTTATCATTTGAAAATACTAAGTTTTTGCTTGACAAAATCACCCAAGGCATCTCCCAATAGAAATTGGTGATCCTTCAACCCTTGTTCAACCACAAGTTTTTAACTTGGAAATTTGGATGAGGAGATTCTTGATAGCTTCCATGTCTTGATGCTCAAATTGTCCTTTGCCAGGGACATGGCTAAGTACTTAGATTTTACACTCTGCAGAGGTGGTGCACTTTCCCCACAAGACTTGGTTTCACCAAGACAAGATCTTTCAGAAGCCTTCCCTTAGACCAGAATCGACGCATTCCAACCTATCATCCCCTACCACCAACTGTCCATTTGGCTAAGTTATTGCAACCTATATGATCCAGGCAGAGCCCATAATGCCAAGTGGCTGCACTTGAAGCTTCTCAACATTTGACATCTCAAATCTCTTTGTTCCTGGGTGGCATTCCACAAGTGAGATACCAAGTTTTCCCCAGTATACTGGACTTGGTGATGCCCAAGTTTTCCCCAGCATACTGGACTTGCATAACCACTCAACACAAACCATTCTTTCCATTCCAACCAGGTGATTCATTCACTTACTTGTTTTATTAAACAAAACACAAGTCCTTGACTTAGAAATATTCCATAGCATGAATATAATCCACCCTTGTTTTCTACTAGCTAAGCTAAGCATGATAGTAGTAGGAACCTTAACTTAGGAAAATTCTACTAAGGTTTCATCTACTAGGATTTCCCATGGCATAGTTTATACTTAGCAAAAATTCCATGTAAGTCCTACTTTAGAAATATCACTAATGCATAGTGAAAATAATGGGACAAAAGTATGAAGCATCACTTGACTTTTTGGTAGAGAATATAAGTTCACTCCTTTATCTTGCAATGATCACACTCTTCAAATTCCACTATAATTCAATCAAGCAAGCAATATTTCAATCTACCATTCAAGCAAACATCACATAAAATAATAAAAACAAAGCAATACATGCAAGCATGCCAAAGATTGTTTTATTTGGAAAAGTGGTTTATAATAGGTTATAAACATTCTAAAACACCTATAGGTCATTTTATATAAGTGGCAAAACCATTTGCAAAAGATTTTACTTATAAATCATTTTTAAACCAAATCAATATTTTATGTGGTTGAAAATGCCTTTAGCAAAGTAATAATATTTATAGGGTTCACCAAATACATATTTAATTCTAAAACTTGGTGTTTGGGGTCAGAGAGTTTATTCCAAAACATTTCCCAAAGATTTTCTCCAAAAAGTATGTTTAATAAATAAACATTATCTTTATTTGACTAGAAATGTTCTAAATCAAAGATTTATTCTTTTGCTTCACAAAATATGGTTTTGAAACCACAAGTTGGTTTAGATGGTCATTAGGTTCAAACAATCCATTTGCCTAAAGGTTTTATCACAAAAATAATTTTAGAACAAATTTTATATCCAAAATATGCCTACACAAGTTTCTGCAAAAACAATCAATTTAACAGAAGCATTTTACTAAACAAAGTGCATGGTTGGAAAGTACTTGTCTTGCTGATTCCATTTATATAAAATTTGCAAAATTTGGACATGTGGATCAAAAGTTATGAATTTTGCAAACTTTAACATCTAATAGATCATTTCTGGTTTTTATTCAAACAGACTGGCCACGTGTCTTGTTCCTATTCGCCAGTACCGTTTCGCGCCGATCGACTAACGTGGGCCGCTGGATCTAATGCAAATCTCACATCACAGATCAAAAGATACCTCTTCGCTTAGGTTCTATCGTATCCACTGGATCTACATCCTACGGCTCACAGCGACTGACCATCGAGTGGCGACGCTGGCGGCGGTGAGTGGCGGCGCACGCTCTGTCAGTAGTGTCGCCGGTGAAGTAGGAAGCGAGGGAGAGGTTGGCGAGGCTTACCAGGCTCGCAGAGACTTGCTGAAGCTCGAGGTGGGGTCGGCTACTCGAGGGGCGCACGGGGTTGCTGTTAATCGCTCGCCGGAGTTCAAGACGGCGTCGGTTGCAGTCAGTCGTCGTCGAGGGCAACACTATAGAGCACAAGAGAGCAATTAAATGGCGTGGTTAGATGCACAGAAGAGTGGGGAGTATCGGAGCATCAAAGATAAGAAGAGGCGCGGTCAGAGACTACCTGTAGGATTCGCCAGAGTTGGAGCAGACGGTGGCGATGCTCGGGAAGACGTTGCCGAGCTCACGGTGCTCGCGCAGATGAACGGAAAGCACAGGGAGATGCGCCAGAGGCTGGGTAACGTGCTCGTGTGGTCGAGGAGGCGAGGGGCGGTGGAGGATGGCCGGAATTTGAAGAAGGTCTCGTCGGAGCAGTGAAAGTGCGCGCTCAAATCGTGGTAGCCTGGGGGCGAGGAGAGTCTGGCAAGTGAGGGAGATCAGAGAGGGGAGAATGGTGCTTCAATGCGCGAGGTCACGGGCTGAATCAACGTGTGGTTAATGAGGAATCAAACGCGCCATCAATCGGTAGAAACAGCGACGAGGGCGTGGTCTTCGCGGGGAGGAAGAAGACTGGCAAGTGGGGCCTGTTTGACAGCGAATGAGAGAGAGAAGGAGTGGTTCCAAGCCGTCGGCGTCTGTGTGGGTGTCTTTCTGAGTGAGAAACGATTCACTGCGGGGAGTGAGGGAGTGGGCTGGACTGGGCTAGCTGGGCCAGGTCTGGTTGGCTGCTCTGTTTCATATTTTTTCCTTCTTCTGTTATTTTCTTTTTCCAATTCTTTTATTCTGTTTGGATTTTGTTTAATCAATTCAAGCATCCATTTGAATTCAAATTTCAACCAAACTTTGTGTATCTTCAAATACTGTTTATTAATGCATTTTAAAGTCAAATCTAGAATATTTCTTTTATTCTTTTTAGGGTCTTTTAATTATTTAAAATAGGCCCTTACATTTATTCAAATAAGGTTTAATAATTTTTTCAAACTCCATTTGAAATCTAAATCTTTTCAAATCTTTTCAGTAGGTTTTATTTATTTAATAGGGTTTCAAATTATTCACCTTGAATTATTTGGAATATTTTTAATATGATTTATTAATCGTTTTGATTTGGGTACTTGTCTTTATTCTAATGAAAATAATTATGGGTTTAATTCCATAAATTTATTTAGTTGATTTCTTTGATCCCATTTAAGTTAATTAAATAAATTTTATTCCACTTGGGTAAATTCCAAATACTATTTTCCCATGATTTTAATTAATCATTCTTATTAGAGATTTGTCTTTATTTAAATAGGGATATAATTTGGTTAATGCCATTTTATTTTATTTGGAAATTCTTTATCCTTTTATGTTATTTGGACTTGGATTATATTCATTCCATTTGCTTATGATTTAGGCCAAGATTTAATTTGGTCTTTAAATATTCCTCATTTAATATTTCTTTATTTATCTTATAAAATCCATATCTTTTTATTTATAGATCCAAACTTGGTGATTCCAATTGGTAAAATCTTATTTAATATTTGTTTATCCTTTAAAATGCCTTTAGGATTATTTGCTCACCATTTGGTATGGATTTCTAGATTGGTGCTTTATTAGCTTTGGAAATTCAATTTCCTTATCTTATTAAATTCATAAGATTTTAACTATGGCTCCAAATTAAGTGAAACCAATTTCTATGGTTTTATAATATTTCTATTTGTCATTCTTGATCATTTGTAAATGTTTGTTGACAAATTTTTATATGGATCAAATCCATGGTCTTAGAGATATCCTAGAAATGATTTTATTCCATTAGGGTTTTAGGGTTTTGGTTTGTTTCTCAAGTGTTTAAATTTCCAGATGCAATTATGTAGAATGCATTTCACTTGATTTGAATTTAGTTGGATTCAAACCTTACTTAAGTTTGTTCAAGATGGGATTTTAAGTTTCCATTTGGAATCAAAAAGTTTCTTTTCACCCTAAATTTCAACAATTATTTTTATTTTGTTTATTTATTTTTCACATTACAAAATTTGGAAAATTTTGGGATGTGACAATTTTATTATTTGCCCCTAATAAACTTGAACCATTGAGGCAATTTTGTTGTATATGCTTGCACTAAGTTGGGATTAGCAGAACCGTGTTGTCACGGGGAACGTTTTCAACATTGCACTTATACTTTTTGTACTCAGTTGATATCATGCTCTTTTTTCTATGGATTATAGCGGTGTGAAATGAAGTGGGAACATGTAAATCCATGGAGTTTGTATTCTGTGTTAGATAAACTCCTGGGCCGCTAGCCTAAGCTATGCCTAATCATGGTGGAAACTTGCAGCATCACCATAGTGACATATATGAAGCATTCTTCTTATAAAAAAGAGACACATTGAGAAAAGAGGAAAGAGAGAAAAAGGCACCATATTCCCATGGTACATAAGAAGAATTGCTAAGATGATCATTGCCTGCTTACCTTGTCATTTTGGTTATGGGAAAGCTCCTGTTCCATGTGAAAGGGGTACCCTGTTGGCGGTTCTCAATGATATGCAAATACTTATAGTGATAAGAACTTGCCTGGGCCCTAAGTTGAGTATCCATGAGGTGTAGCCCTCATAGTCAAGGGACTTGAGATTGCCAACTTATACTTTGTCAAGCATATACTCCAGCTTTGCCACTTTAACCTTAACCACTTCAAGATGCTTATGATAGGGTCAATGAGGGCTGAAAGCTAATAAGTATCATAATTTTTGGAAGCTATTTTTGAAACTTGTAATCTCTGCTTCCTTTATAAAAAGGCTTTTCTTCCACCATTATTTGAGTCTCCATCTTCTACCTTTAGGCACCATTAAGAGAGCATAGTTGTCATTCTGTGTGCAATGTTCCAAAGCTTACTAATTGATGCATATTGTGATATTACTTGTTCTTGTGCTACTTGCTTCTAGTCACCCTTGTGAACTTTGCAGGTGTCCTATGCAATTATATTGCTACTCTATGAGGGACAAGCTGATTGCCACTATGCTATGTTTTCTGCATGTGAAACAAACAAACGTTTTTCAATGCATATTATTCATGATCTTTGATTGTAGCTTGCCATGTTGCATGCATAGTTACTATGTCCTATTGTTAGAACTCCATCTTTCATGCACATGTTTAGAGTTCTTTGATCCCAGCTTTCAATGTTTGCAAATGGTTGGATCTTTATTGTGAGGGTGCATGTCACCTCAAAAATTATTCTTTTATCACTTAACTACTCGAGGACGAGCAAGAGTTAAGCTTGGGGATGTTGATACGTTGGAAAGGTATCTATAATTTTTGATGCTCCATGCTTGTTTAGTATCTACACTTTGAGGTGTTTTTACATGTTTTCTGGTACTAACCTATTAACAAGTTGCAACAGTGCCAGATGCATGTTTTCTGCTGTTTTTGGTTTCAGAAAATTTAGTAAAGAAATATTCTCGGAATTGGACGGGGCAAACGTCAAAGTCAATTACTTTCCGTGGGGAACAAGAAGTCCACAGGAGAGCCGGAGGGGCTGGCCAGGGGGTCCAGACCCACCCCAGGCGCGGGGTTAGGTGGACCCGCGCCTGGCTAGGGTTTGGCGGCCCTGGTCGCCTCCCGGACTTGCCCCTTCGCCTATAAGAAGCCTCCTATGCAGAAACTCTCGGTACCCGATCAGAAATCCACGAAGCCGTCTGTAGCCGCCGCCACCATCGTCCCTAGATCGGGGGATCTAAGCTATTCCCGGCACCCTGCCGGAGGGGAGATCATCCCGGAGTCCTTCTCTCCGGTATGATTTGTGAGTAGTTCCACCTTGTACTATGGGTCCATGTAGTAGCTAGATGGTTGTATCTCCTCCTTTGTGCTTTCATGTATAGATCTTGCGAGCTCCGCTCATGATCAAGATCTAATATTTGTAATCATGCATGTTGTGTTTGCGGGGATCCGATGGATATTGAGATTATTATGTTGGTTTGATTAATGGTTCTATCTTTATGATTCTATCATGTCTGTGTTGTTTGTGATCTTGCATGCTCTCTGTTGCTAGTGGTTATCTTGGTCAAGTAGTTGCTAGTGACTCCAAGACGAGATATTTATGCTCGATAGTGGGTTCATGCCTCTAGTTTCCAAGGGAAGTGACATGTCACATCCCAAAATTTTCCAAATTTTGAAATGTGAAAAATAAATAAACAAAAGAAATAAATGTTGAAATTTAGGGTGAAAAGAAACTTTTTGATTCCAAATGGAAACATCAAAACCCATCTTGAACAAATAAAATCATAAAGGGATTTAAAAAGATAAACAAATAATAAATAAAATTATAAAAGTTGGAATCACCGTTTTTGGATCTTTAAATAAAAAGATATGGATTTTATAAGCAAAGGAAGAAATAAATAAATAAGGAATATTTAAAAGCCAAATTAAATCTTGGCCAAACAAATGAAATGAAAGATTTTTGTTTAATAAAAAGAGTAAAGGATTATTTAAATAAAATCATAAGGATTTATTATATCCAATTTTATTTAAATAAAGACAATTCCCAGTTTAAATGAACATTAAAACATATTTAAATAATTCAAAGTGAAATTATTTTGGATAAATAAAACCTACTGAAAAAGGTTTGGTAAAAATTAGAATCCAACCAGAGTTTGAAAACATATTTAAATCTTATTTTAAAATAAAAACAAATGTCTATTTTTTTAAATAATAGACCCTAAAAGAATAAAAGAAATATTCTAAAATGAACTTTAGAATATGTTAATAAACAATATTAAAAATATACTCAAAGTTTGAAAAGGGTTTGAAAAATAAATCTGAATTCAAATGGATGTTTGGATTTGAAAACAGAAATTCAAAATAGAAAAATAAAAATAAATCAGGAAGAAAAAAAAGGAAAAGAAGCAAACCCACCCATCTGGCCCAACTAAAGCCCAGCAGCGCAGCCTACTCATTCCCCTCTCGCGAAACGTTTTCCACCCACACAATCACCCACTCAGTCACTGATGTTGCGACCCCACGTGCTTTACCTCTATTCGCTGACCGCTAGACCCCACTGCCCCGTCATCATCGTCTACCCGCGACGACCACGCCCCAGTTCATCTCTGCCGTTTCTAGTGTTAATTCGCGGCTTGAAATTCGCATTGATACAGGCATAATTCGCCCAGCCATCACGCAAGATAAAGGCGCATTCCTTCCCTCTCCATTTCCCCTCACTCTCCCCTTCCCCTCCGCCACCAGGCTGCACAAATTTGACTTGCGAACACACTGTCTCCGACGAGCAACTCCAGCCGATTCCGGTGACGTAGATCCTCCCCTTACCTCCCAGTACACACGAGACTGCTCCCCATCTTCTTGTGCTTCTCCCGGTACCACTCACACGCTCGCGCGAGCTTCAGAACGTCGGCAAGGACCACCTCCGAACGCCGCCATCGTCTGCCACTTCTCCGGCGACCCCTCCCCGTAAGAACAAGCTGTCCCCTCCTCTCTGGTTACTAGCCACGCGTTCATCATTCTTGCTCGCATCTAACTGTGTTGTTCTTTTGCTTTGGCTTGGCCTGCAATCTCGCCTCCGACAACAAACAGACGGACCCGACGATGCCACGAACTCCGGCGATCAATAGCCACTGCTCCTGTGCGCCCCTCGAGTAGCTGAGGCCACCTTAAGGTTCACTGCAACCACGCGAGCACGGTAAGCATCTCCATTTCCTCTCTTTCTTCCTAGTTCACCGGCAACGTCTCTGACAGAGCCGCGCTGCCGCGCGCCATCGTCGAGCGCCGCTAGTTCTTGGCAGATGCGCTGGTAGCCGTCAGATCTGAATCGCCTGGTTAGGATTAGATCTTGGATCGAAGGGGTATCGCGTGCTTTGTATCGCACGATCTTATTTAGATCCAATGATCCATAGAGCGCAATCCGCACGAACCGGTACGCGCTAGTAAGATTAAGACACGTGTCCAGAGTTTGTTTTAAAAACAGAAATTTGATCTATTAGGTGATAGGATTTGTAAAATTCATAACTTTTAATCCACACGTCCAAATTTTACAAATTTTATATCACTGGATTCAGAAAAATGTGAACTTTCCAACCATGCCATTTGTTTAGTATTTTTATTCTGTAGAATTTGTTGTTTTTGCAGAAAACATGTGTAGGCTTATTATGAGTATAAAATTTATTCTAAAAAAGTTTTCAGGGTAAAATATTTTGTATATGGATTGTTTTGAACCTACTGACCATAGAAACCAACTTGTAGATTTAAAAGTATATTTGGTGACACTTAGGAATTAAATCTTTCAATAAAAGCAATTCTAGCTAAATAAAAATATTGATTATGGTTTAAAAATGCTTTTAAAGTAAAACCTTTTGGAAAATGATGTGAATTAAACTCTTTGACCCTAAACACCAAGTTTTGGGATTTGAAAATATATTTGATGAACCCTAGTAAATTATTACTTTATTAAAGGCATTTCTAGCAAATAAAATATTGTTTTGATCTAAAAATGGAATTTAGGTGAAACCTTTTGCAAATGGATTAATACTAAACCCTTTAACCATAAACACTAACATTTGTGTTTAAAGAATATATTTGACTAAAACTATAAAATGTTACTTTGATTTAAATCATTTTTAGCAAGACAAAAATGATTTAAATGGCCATTTTCATCAACTTGAATTTAAATGGTATTACCACTTTTGTAAATGACCAATAGGAGCTTTAAAATGATTAGAGCCTAATAGAACCACTTTTTCAAATAAAACCATCTTTTGCATGCTTGCATGCATTACTTCATGTTATTGTTTTATGTGGTGAATTGTTTGAATGTTAGTTTGAATATGTGCTTGCTTGATTGAAATTGTAATAAAATTTGAAGAGTGTGATTGTTTCAAGATCAAGGAGTGACCCAATATTCTCTAATAAAAAGGCAAGTGACACTATCATCCATGTCCTACTATTTTCACTACACTTAGTGGTATTTTTGTAGTATGCATGATAGGGGTACTATGTTACTATGCTATGCTATGTCCTATTAGGAAATCCATCTTCCTTAGTGAAAACATCATAGTTGTAGTATGCCTAGCCCTGCTATAGACTTGGGATGGAACACATGATAAGATTATATGAAGTGTTGGAAAAATATATGTTTTATATAATAAAACAAGTACTCAATGAACCACCTGGGTGGAATGAGGATACTCAATTTTGGACAAGGTGGCAACAAAGGGAACCATGTTTATATGGCTATATTGTTGTATGTGCACTAGAAGAAAATCACCCAGGGACTTAGAGATTGAACATGTTTCTTGTACAGTGGCTTCCGTGTATAGCCACATGCTAAATGGGCTCTGGCTTAGTCAACTACATAGTGGAAGACCCTTGCATTGGCACCTACTCAGGTTAACTGGATTCGTGTATTGGAAATATATCCTTACATTGGTGCCTGGTAGACAAGCTAGCATTGTGTATTGGGAGGACTTTTATGGAAAGACTTTGTCACATTCTCGATCTGCCGGTACTCCATTTTGGTGTGTACTTATCCAGCGGCCACTGGTGGCGTCAAGACGAGATTGTGTCATGTGGGTGAAGTGTACAACTTCTGCAGAAGATCAAATTCTAAGTACTTAGCCGTGTCCCCGGTTACGGACAACTCTGAGCAACTAAGGCCTGAAGCTATGGAAGATCTCGACATTCCAATTTCTCAAAGTAAAACTTGATGGTGTCAACAAGGGATTAGAAGCACTTGGATTTTTCCAAGGAGTTCAGAAAGATTGTCAAAAGATCAAAACTATTTTGAAAAGACAGGATAAAACTATATTGCTTTCTGCAAATGAGCCTAAAACCCTACTTAGCCAAATATGCATGTATTGATAGGATCCACTTATTTCTACATAGTAGTGAAACTTGCCAATACAATTCAAATGTATTGACCCTTGTGGCTGCAACTTATTATGTTGCAGGTTTGTTTGATGTTAGTGAAGTGTGTTGATTAGGATTACAAGTCTACAACCAACATGACTGCCTGTGGCACTTTGAAGATGAAGGACTCCATGCTATATAATTATTCTGCTGCATTGTAATGAGATAGCCAAATGAGCTATGTAAGATGTAATGAATTATTTTATTCCTGGTTATAAAGTTGTATTATGATCTTTGTTTCTTGATATTACATCTTAACTGTGGATGCTATCTATTGATCCAGGGACTAGCATTGTAAACACAGGTATCTCTACCTTATTAAAGGTTGGGACCTCTACATGACAGAAATCTCTTCGGTTGTAGATGTGTTGTTGCTACTAGGGAGAAAACAACGGTCTCTTGTTCATGGAACATGTGGACTGTTTACCTTACACACTTTGCTTAAAGCAGTTGTATGTTAATTGCAACTTAATACTGGAGGGGGTTCGAATGATAACCTGAAGGTGGACTTCTAGTCATAGATGCAGTTGGATTACGGTCTATGTATATTGTTGTATTGCCCAATAAACTTCATAGGATCTTTCGAGCTAGTAATTGCATTGTTATGCCTTGCTTAGTTCCTATCAATTGCCCCGCTGTAATTTGTTTACCCTTCATGCTATGTTGTTTATCTAAGGAGAGCACCTCTAGAGATAATCGTAGCGCGCGGATAGTGGCGCACAGCTAGTGCGCCACGGATGCCCTTTTCAGGTGCGCCACGAACGACCATTTTCCTAGTAGTGACTCTCTATAGACTCAGGTGAGGTAACAGGTGTAACAGTGTCTTCACTAGGAGTTTCAGTATTTCCTAGACTAGCCATAGTAGCATCTAAGAAAGGACCTAATGAACCACTCGCATCAAGCATAGTAGAAGTAACATCACGAGCATCAAAAGCAGTTTCAGATTCAGCAGTAGTAGCAGTATGTGTAGCATGAGTATGTAGTGGTGGTGTGACAAGCTTACTTATAACAGACTGTGAATCAAGAGCAACAGATGTGTTTAGGACTGTACCTCTTCTTGTACTGGATGGTAAAATAGGGAACTTTCCATCACGAGACTTACCCATGGTGAACGGAGCAGCAGTGAACAATAATAGATCCAAGTGAACTTACAAATAAAGCTATGCTCCCCGGCAACGGCGCCAGAAAATAGTCTTGATGACCCACAAGTGTTGGGGATCGCAACAGTCTTCGCGGGTAGTATTACCCAATTTATTGATTCGACATAAGGAGAGCCAAAGAATACTTGTAAGTCTTAACAACTGAGTTGTCAATTCAGCTGCACCTGGAAATAGTTCTTGCTCACAGAAGTTTATCAGTAGCAACAGTTTGGTAGTAGCAATACTAATCGTTAACTGCTCGGTTGGCTTGGGAGTAGCGACTAATCAGAATTCGGATGATTAACTGATTTAATCGGTCGGCTATTAATCGGTGCAGCCTACAAAAAATAGCACCTAAAACATGTATAAATCCTCTTGCACCTCAACCATCTACCCTATTAAAGGCAGCCTTAAGCTCCTGGGTGAGATCCTAAAGCGCTCGAGCTCTTGTATCTAAGGTCTAGTCGGCAACTACGAGGAACTTGTCAACAACAAGGAACTGATTGGTGATAGCGGAAATCGAGCTCCTGGAGACAGAGATCGAGCGGGAGCTTCACAAAACCTACTTCATTGGGGCGGGCTAGCGGATGGATAGGCGATATGTGTTGATAATTTTGCAACTTTTTAGACCAAGTGTAGTGGTTAATCGGGAACATACCTAGTAATCAGAGTGTCAGACCTATTAATCGGGCTAAACGATTAACATAAAGGATTAGTGGTAATCGACACGGTCAGGTCCCTAGTAGCGATTAATCGGCCTATTAATCGCTGATTCGGCCTATTTTTTGAACAGTAGCAAAGCAACAGCAACAGTAAAACAGGAGCAATAGTAACAGTAATAGTAAACAGTGGGATATGAGCGCGGTAGGCATAGGGATGGATGGACGGTCGTTGCATGGAAGAGTCTAAACATGTAACTTCAAGATCTAGGGAATTGCAGATAAATAATAACAAGCATCCAAGTACTAAACGATCATAGGCATGTGCTCCATATATAGTCATACATGCTCGCAATGAGAACTTACACAACATCTTCTGTCCAGCCATCCCGTGGCAGCGGGGCCTCTAGGGAACTACTGGCAATTAAGGTGCTCCTTTTAATAGAGCACCGGAGCAAAGCATTAACACTCCGTGAACACATGTGATCCTCACACCACAGCCATCCCCTCCGATTGTCCCAATTTCTGTCACTTCGAGGCCTTTGGATCCGGACAATGATATGTGTACACAACTTGCAGATAAGATCACAAACAATACTATCATAATGATTCAATAATAAGTTCAGATCTGATATCATGGCACTCGGGCCCTAGTGACAAGCATTAAGCACAACAAGTTGCAACAAAGTTAAATAACACTAATAGAGATACTAGGAACTATGCCCTAACAATCTTATTCGATTACATGATAGAACTCATCCAATCCCTACCATCCACAAGCCTACAGCGGGGGATTACTTACTCATGGATGAGGGAAACATCGATGGTTGATGGAGAGGCATTGGTGATGACGATGGCGATGATTCTCTCCAAATTCCCCGTCCCGACAGGATGCCAGAACGGAGTTTCTGGATCCGAATCTTGATTTCTGATGGTGGCGGCGGAGCGAAACTCCTTCTAGAAAAACATCGAACCCCCCTCGGTTTTTAGATCAAGGGGTAACTTATAGGCGCAGAGGGAGCCTGAGCGGGTGCCTGGGGTGGCCGCACCCCCCTAGGCGCGGGGTAGGGCCCACCCGTGCCTGGCAGGGGTGTGGGCCCCCTAGGCCTCCACTCCGTTTCGTCTTCTGGCTTCATGAGTCTTCTGGTGAATTTTTTGGCATATTTTCCGGGATTTTTCCTGATAGTTGATTTTCTGCACAAAAACTAGACATCAAGGTAATTCTGCTGAAAACAGCGTCAGTTCGTGTTAGTTGTATCCAAATCACACAAGTTTAGAGGAGAAACAATAGCAAAAGTGTTCGGGAAAGTAGATACGCGTATCAGTTGGCGAATGAGTCGTTCCCGAGCATCCTCATCTCCTCTGTCGACCGATGTGTACGCGCGCCGCCACCTAGAGTTTCCCCGCCGCGAGATATTGCTTTTATTTCAATGTGTAATAACTATGTAGCTTGAATATTATTGACTATCTACTTAACATTTCTAGTTGATTTTGTACTTATAAAATAAGTTATTTTTATTTACCTGTGTCACACAAAAGATTCATGGGAAATACAGATATTACACATGTCATAAGTCCAAATCACATAAGCCCCAAAAAATGTATATGAACAGTTCTAGGCGATTATCCCCACGCTAGCTTATCCCCATCGAAATCCACAAGCTTGCTTCTCCATAAGCAAAATCCCAAAAGAAGTCACCCTAGCTACTTTCAAAATAGTTTTCATAATTTTTTCAAACTTGTAAATATAATTTTTTTATATGTAGGGAGCACTCTAGCTTATGGGCGAATTTCATGTTGTGTACAATATTTTTTGACATGCCAAAAAAAATGGAAGACAAGTTGTTTTTTTCAACCTTTTTCCTACCAACGGAAAAGAGGCATGCTTAGAAAGTAAGTTGATCATTTTGCTTCTTCTATTAACGTCTCCCTCTCCCCTCCCTCTCCCTGTAGCTGCGCCCCCTTCTTTCCATTTTGGGCTGAGTTGACGCCCTCTCCGGTGGCACGGCCGCCGGAGAATGGCAGAGGCAAGGCCCCCCAGTAGTCTAGGTTCGTGGCTTCTCGTCATAATTGTCTTAGGTTTAGGTTTAGGCTCTTCTGTGTCTGTCCTTGTGACGTGTGGCGAGATGCCGTCTGACCTGTCCCCTCCTGCGTTCCTGCACGACACCGGCTGGCCATCTCTTCGGTGGTCCGGCAAGCTCCGGTGGTTGGAGCATGCTGTTGTGGATGTAGGCCATCCGAATAAGTGCATATGCTCCTGGATCTGGCAGCCCCGTGCGGACCTTCTCTTTCTGGTCGGCCTTGGTGGCGAGGGGGAGAAGGTTTTAACATAATATTATAAGAATGTACGGTTGTCTGACTCCGGTCTTTGAGCCGTACTTGGGTCCCGTTGGGGTAAATGTGGGTGATCCACCGACCTATCTCGAAAGTCCAAACCATCGCACCCGAGGGCAAACGCGCGCGCAGCCGCGGTGCAGGGCTGGCGCTTGACCTCGATCTGTTCCTCTGATGCACCAAAAACCGAACCCGGAAGCCGCTGGCCAGTTTCAACACCCGGCCATCTACTTGCACCAGGTGACGTACTGTCGTTTTTGGCATGTGCATGTACGTGTCCACCGAATCAAAAGCAAAGCTGCGTCCTTGCACGCACGCATGTTTCCTCTAGCTAGCTAACTTGTGAACCTGCGATATAATACTAAGAACATCCCTAACCAAATACCTAAAACTAGTAGATGAGTAAAAGCCTCCATACCCCTTAAAGGAGCAAATTTAGTCATCTAAAAGATATTGTTCCTAACCGACTTCTATTCTTAACTCCCTATATCATAGATTTACTCGCACATTGAATCAAACACCTTGGATGCACTTAAACATTGAGACAAATATATATAAAAGCATTGGTTTAAACATGATTCAAACATGGAGGAGAAACATACTTCAAACACACTACAACAAAACAGTCGTTAAAACTCTACATAGTTAAACTATCTCTAAGCTAAACTAGTTTCAGAACTTGAGCTAAACTAGTTTTGGAACTTGCCAGCGTCGTTGTTGCTGTCGGCATCGGCGTCACCTCTCCATCTAGTCATCCAAACTCTAGAGCCACCTCTCAAAGGACACATTGATGTCATACTCTAGTCCTCACCTGAGAGGTCGATGAAAGTGGCAGAAGATGTACCTACGGCGCCGCCAGCAGATGAAGGTTTCGCAACAGCGATAGAAGAAGAACTTGTGGCAGTGTACTTGCCCTATGTGTGTTGCGGAGCTCTGCCATGTACGCCTCCCCGACGGCCTCGACCTCGAGGCGCTCACGAGCCTCATGGTCCTCCCGTGATTCGCATGCCGTGTGCCCATGGCTAGGGGGTGTGGGTCAAATCCAGCACCGCCTCGTCAAACCAGGGGAAGTTGAGCTCACCGTAGTCACGGATGTGGTGCTGGAATTTTTCAATGTCGTAGGCCCATGTCGCCTGCCTCACCGACTAGTAGGTGCCTATCCAGATCCAGCGGCCGGTGTTTTGGCCAGACATCTCATCCACCCAAGTCCCCTACTACCGCTGCCGCACGTTGTGATAAAGGCCGTGTGGTGGTACGGCGGGAGGTCTAGGGGTGGTGGATCTTTGCGGTGATGTGTGTGGCTCCAATTTGCGCTGCGGATGGGCGGCGGTTACCGGCGGCGAGATGAGCCGGATATCTTCGATGGGGCCGAGAGTCGTTGGCGCAGAGCGGAAGGTAGGGAGGTTTGTCAGTGGGAATATTTTTAGGAGTAGTTGTCACAACTAAGTAAAAATAGGAGCCAAGTCAGCCGATTCCTAAAACAATTGCTCGGGTAAGGCTTTAGGAGTTCGGGTAGTAGGTGCTGTCCAGACGTCTAAACAAAAAAAATACTCATCTAAATATTTCTAGGGGTTCGGCTAGAGAGCTCTAAGAGCATCACTAGTAATACCCTCAAACCCTCAAATTTTCAAAGCAGTTTAAGGGTTGAGAATTGACATTTTTTGGCAAAAATGTCATTTGACATATCACAATAATCATTCTAGTTATTATTACAACATCCAATATTACTTTCAAGCACATACTAATCATTCAAGTTATTACAACAATGTTTTTGCAAATAACAATAATTGTTCGAATCAAATAGGACATAGAAAAGTAAAACAAAGGTAGATCATGGGCCTTGGCGCCGCCCATCCAACTGCCAATGGTGCTCTACTAGATCATCTCGACATCGTCGTTTTGAAGCAACTCCTCAATGTCTGAATCGTCCGATGAAGACCAACCGGAATCATCGGACAACGACATGGAGTCATCGTGTTCACCTCCATCTACACAATACAACATAAAATAAATCGTGAGTGCCAACAATGAATAAAAAGGGGGGAAATGAAACAAAAAGAAAGAAAAGGAGGCATACCTGCGGGTCGGCGAGGAGAGCCCGGGGCGCGCGGCTGCCTCTGGCCCGCCTGGACTCTGGCATGCGGCGAGGAGAGGTCGAGGAGGCCTGGGCCGGCCTGCCTCTGGCTGCGGGAGGTGGCTGGCGGGCGGGAGGGCGGGGGCAGGGCGCGGCGGGTGGTCTGGTGCGGGAGGCAGCGGGCGGGGGGAGGGAGGCGGCGGCTGGGGGAGGTCGAGGAGGTGGAGGAGGGGTTGAGGAGGCCGGGGGACGGCGAGGAACGACGGGGAGAGCTCGGGGCGGTGGTGGCGGTTGCGCGGCTCGGGAGGCCGCTACGCGGGGCGGGAGGCGACGGGGACGGCGGATCCGGCGGAGGGGCGGGCGCGGCGGGCTCGCACTCGTCGAGGGGAGGCGGGGAGCGGCCAGAATGGTGGCGGGAGGCGGCCGGCGGTGCGGGCGGGCGTGGGCGGGAGGTTGGGGACGGGAAATTTCCCTCCTGCGCGACGAAGGAAGAGGAGTGCGGGTTGGGGTCGTTTTCCCTCTCCAACCCTCACTTCTACATGTTGGGAGCCGGTTTGAGGGTTCCACCCTCAAATTTTTTTAAGGGTTTGAGGGTTAAGGGTTCTAGTCTATGCATTTTTTTCACTTGCAAACCGTAAAAAAAAACGGTTATTTAAGAGTTTAAGGGTACGATGCTCTAACTCCTGTGTAGTACTACTAACAAGCAAAAGTTTACCCAGCTATACGCTCTCAGCAACAACTCAAAGCAGGCCCTTCAGGCTTCAGTGTGCGGCGCGCGTCGCCGTATTCAATGTGCGCCTCCCGGGCACGCATTGAATAGCTGCCCCCACACGTACTCGTACTGTTAGCTGCGGTTGGGTGATGCCGCGAGCGGCATCGGCACGCGTCCGCGCTAGCGCTAGCTCGCACCGTCGGGCGCTCCTGCACCGGCACCGCGCCGCTGGTTCGGTTCGGAGCGCGGCCGCCCCAACGGCCACTGACGGCGATTAATGGTCTGACCCGGACGTTCCCCCCACGCGAAGCTAGGCCCTCCTGCCCCTGCCCCTGCGCTGCGCTGGAGAACCACGAACCTGCACGTCAAACCAGCTTCGTACACACTCACCGGATATCCCGCGCACACGCAGGTAGGATGGGAGTGGGGGGCCTGCCTTGGCTACATCAGGAAGCATACACGCTGCTACTTACTGGACTAGCCCGTCTGCTGCAACCTGCAAGCTGCTACTAGTACTACCAAGGAGTGGCTAATCCATTGATTGCCATCCATCGCCGTGTTCGCTCGGCCCCGCCGGCTCTACCTATATAGCCTCCCGCTACCCAGCTGATCACATCCTGCATATTGCAATTGCAGCACCACTCTCTCGATCAATTTTGCACTCCTCGATCGATCGTCTCAGCGTACGTGGTGTAGCGATCGATGGAGTCGGGGACGTGGGCGGTGGTGGCGGCCGTCCTGGCCGCGTACCTGGCGTGGTTCTGGCGGATGTCGCGCGGACTCAGCGGCCCGCGCGTCTGGCCGCTGGTGGGCAGCCTGCCGGGCCTCCTGCAGCACGCCGAGGACATGCACGAGTGGATCGTCGCCAACCTGCGCCGCGCCGGGGGCACCTACCAGACCTGCATTTTCGCGGTGCCGGGCCTGGCGCGCCGCGGCGGGCTGGTCACCGTGACCTGCGACCCCAGGAACCTGGAGCACGTCCTCAAGTCACGCTTCGACAACTACCCCAAGGGCCCCTTCTGGCACGGCGTCTTCCGCGACCTCCTCGGCGACGGCATCTTCAACTCCGACGGGGACACCTGGGTGGCGCAGCGCAAGACGGCGGCGCTAGAGTTCACCACGCGCACGCTGCGCACCGCCATGTCACGATGGGTCTCCCGCTCCATCCACGGCCGACTCCTCCCCATCCTCGCCGACGCCCACGTCGTCGACCTGCAGGACCTCCTCCTCCGCCTCACCTTCGACAACATCTGCGGCCTCGCCTTCGGCAAGGACCCCGAGACGCTCGCCCCTGGCCTCCCCGACAACGCCTTCGCATCCTCCTTCGACCGCGCCACCGAGGCCACCCTCAACCGCTTCATCTTCCCGGAGTGCGTCTGGCGCTGCAAGAAGTGGCTCGGGCTCGGAATGGAGACCACGCTGACACGCAGCATGGCGCACGTCGACGGGTACCTCGCCGCCGTCATCAAGACGCGCAAGCTCGAGCTCGCCGGCAAGACGACGTCAGCCACCACCACAACGCCGCACGACGACCTCCTCTCGCGGTTCATGCGCAAGGGGACCTACTCCGACGACTCCCTGCAGCACGTCGCGCTCAACTTCATCCTCGCGGGCCGCGACACCTCCTCCGTGGCCCTCTCCTGGTTCTTCTGGCTCGTCTCCACCCACCCCGCCGTGGAACACAAGATCGTGCGCGAGCTCTGCGCCGTCCTGGCCGCGTCCCGCGGCGCCCACGACCCGGCATTGTGGCTCGCCGCCCCGTTCGGCTTCGAGGAGCTCGACCGCCTCGTGTACCTCAAGGCGGCCCTCTCCGAGACGCTCCGCCTGTACCCGTCCGTGCCGGAGGACTCCAAGCACGTCGTGGCCGACGACTTCCTCCCCGACGGCACCTTCGTGCCGGCCGGCTCGTCGATCACCTACTCCATCTACTCGGCGGGGCGCATGAAGACGGTGTGGGGGGAGGACTGCCTCGAGTTCCGGCCGGAGCGGTGGCTGTCCGCCGACGGCACCAGGTTCGAGCCGCACGACTCGTACAGGTTCGTGGCGTTCAACGCCGGGCCGCGCATATGCCTCGGCAAGGACCTGGCGTACCTGCAGATGAAGAACATCGCCGGGAGCGTGCTCCTCCGCCACCGCCTCGCCGTCGCGCCGGGCCACCGCGTCGAGCAGAAGATGTCGCTCACGCTCTTCATGAAGCACGGGCTCCGGATGGAGGTGCGCCCGCGTGACCTCGCCCCGGCCCTCGACGAGCTCCGCGCCGCCACCGCCGCGGCGCCTGCCGTCGCAGCCTGCGCGTAGAAGATCGCGTCGTCATGCATGGGGTGCCGTGCATGCTCCACGTACGGCTCCTGCTATATGGGGGAGGGGGAGGGACAAGCTGCTTGGAATGGCAAGAAAAATGTGTGTGTAGATAGATCAGTCCAACACTGCAAGTAATTACGTAGTAAAGGGGTTCGGTAGGTGGGTTCACTTAAGCCACCTAAGAATATCTCCACCGGATCGGGATAAATGGATCCGTCTAAAAGTACCCAAATCGTGTGTTGATCCCCAATATAGGAGCAACAATGGTAGTAATACTCATCTCATGTACGCTACTCCCTCGTCCGCAAATAAGTGTAAGTTTTGTTTTAAGTCAAATCTTTTAAAGCTTGACCAATTATTTTGAAAAACTTAGCCATATTTATGATACCAAACTAGTAGTATCACTAGATTCGTTTTGAAGTGAAGTTTCATAACATATCAATTTAATTGCACCCTACCTCCATTCCGGTTTATAAGTCAAATACGTGCTCCGAGAAAATAGTTTGACCATAAATTTAGTAAACAAAATACAAACTATATTTAACAAAAATTATACTAGTATTAGATTCATATTCAAAACACGCTTTCAATGGTATAATTTTTATGACATATGATTCATATATCGCTGACCAAAAATTTACAGTTAAACTATATTTTTAAAATACGTATTTGCCTTATAACCGGAATGGAGGTAGTATATTAGATAGATCAGTCCAACACAGCAAGTAATTAGCAAAGGGGTTTGATATGTGGGTTCACTTAAAACACCGAAGAATATCTCCATGGATCCATCGGGATAAAAGGATCCGTCTACAGGTATCCAAATCATGTGTTGATTCCGAATAGGAGCAATAGCAACAGTGGTACACTCAATCTCATGTACGCTGTAATTAAAACTGTAAGCTCCAAATTCGTCTGGGCGGTTTGTGTTAATGCGCCGCCGATTGTTGGTGGAGAGTTTGCGTGTGTGCAAGCTGAAAACACAAGTAGTACTGGATTTGTTGCTTGTTTTCGGGATGAACAGTTGAGCATGTCGGCCGTCCCCCCTTCCTGGCATCTTGATTGGTGATGGCTACTCGATCGATCGTGCAACAATCGCAGGAGGTCGATCGATCTGAGAGTTAATGCACTCATCGTTGTTTGCCATCTTAAGATCGTTTAAGACTCGCGTGCGAGACCGACCTGTGATGTCCCATTCTCATTTCTGCATCTGTGTTTTAAATGTCTGTAGGTTGCACCGTTTTATCTGATGAGGAGTTGCCCGCGGCTGCAACGTTGCCCAAGTAGTAATGATTGGCTCGCGATAGGCTGACGAAGATCGATGTTTAGTACTCCTTTGCAGTAATGCTTGGCTCGCGATAGTACTGATTTTTCGTCCCCTTCTCGTACGCTCCAATGCTACCTGCTTTCTGTATTTCAGCTTCACGTGATCAAACTATCACCGTTGGAGTACGTACTCCTAGCTAGTCGCCACAAGCACTATGACAGGGTAGATTTTTAGGGTCATTTCCTTTCTAGATCGTGCGTGCATGCGAAAATACGTTTTGTGACACTTTTCACCTAGTGCCTGTAAAAATATACATTGCAGCATTGCGTGAAATGGTACAGTTTTAGGGGCACTTTCTCAAAATTTTCTCTACTCTTTTTTGTTATTTAGGGGCACTTTTTTTACTTAGTATCTCTAAAAATATTCTTTATAGAGACACTTTTTACCTAGTCCTTCTGAAGATAATATTATTTTTGGGCATTTTACTTAGTGTATTTGGACATAGCATTTTTAGCGGTATTTCTGGAAAGTGTCCTGAAAAATCTGTACATCTTTTATAAATGAAATATATTAATACTAAGATGGTATCGATTACCTAGCCTCTGCAACAATATAATGTTTAGACAAAGTCTCGACATAAGAGATGCACATAGCCGAAAACAAAATAAGAAGGAAAACAAAATAAAGACCTCGCCGAAGCAATAAGAGACTTGCGGCAACAATAGCACCACCACTACTAAGTGAAGTTAAGTAGCACTTCAGCTGAATAGATTCCGATCAAGCAAGCAGGAGAAGGTGGTCCTTTCATCTCTCTGTCTGCTCCATGCTCTATAGCCTAAGGATCATGAGCAGGTTTAATGCTAGAAAAAAGCGCGCTCACGTAAAACACACGAACAGAACTAGCAAGATTTAGGGTTTGGTATTTCAGACGGCGCAGACTCAAAAGGAAACCTAAGAGCTGGAAAGGCTTAATCTCCAGTAGTACACTTAGCCCTTCGGCCGGTGGTGATGACACCTTGTCTCTGAAAAATCATCTCCAAAACGACGTCTCCAGGAAGGTGACAATGCACAAACACAATCATCGTCCGGTCAAACCAACAATGGATAAATGGTGGGTTTTCATCCCAGAGAAGGTCCAATCTCTAGATAATGCCTTCAATAAGAGAATGACTAGGGAGTCATCATTGCTAGGTACAACCACCGAAGGTCAAACCTAGTGTTTTCACCTCGAAAACTAAGACACAAAGCTTAGAGAGCACCACCAAGAATGAAGCATGTCGGTGTTAGTGGGCCCACACGTCGAGAACACTGATGCAAAACGTCGTTCGTTCGACACACATACATCTCCCGAACCATTATGGGCACTATTTGGAATCTTCTTGACTCGACACAAGCATGCGAGATGGAACCTTTAAAACTGATCTGGTGTTCTTTAGACATGACCGCCATGATCCCCTCATTAATACCTTGCTAATCGCTGAAAAGGAGATGTCAATGCATACCCAGTGTGGATGGAGATCGCACATTGCAATGGAAAAAATCTTCACATCGGGCCACACTCATGTGGCATGGGTAGAGCAGGGCGAAGAGCCCACCGCGCTGCCTACCACAAACGATTATTTGGCTATGTAAGATTCAAGCACGCACGCACACTTCCTAAGTGAGATCTTGTGCGCTTGCAATGGCGGAAGAAACATAAAAGAGGAATCAACTTATATTTCACTTCATACCTTAATAGTGGCGAACCTTGACCATAATTGTAGGAGGGGTCAAAAGAGATTAGATGGCGATTGAGGAGGCTAACTTGAATTTTTTATTTTATATGGTTAAAAATGATAAATAGTAAGTAGTATTGTGTAAATTGTAGTTGAGTTGAGGGGGCGTGGACCTTTTTTACCTCCATTAAGGTCCACCAATGTACCTCAACACGTTCTTCGTCTTCGCGTCCTAGAGCTTCACTCAACACCGAATCGGCTTGTTGACATTGTGGGCAAGCAGATTATGAATATAGTTACCCCACACCCGTCCTTTGATATCTTTCACCACCTCGTTGAAGGTTCATAGTTCTTCCGTCTTGCGTGCCCAATCCTCTGTGATCATTGAAAGCATTCTAATTATGTCATTGCAAGGCTTATTCATTGTAAAAAGATGTCTATAGTAAGACGAGTCTTTCCGTGTCGACCCTAGACGGGGAGTCCAATTCCTCAAGATGGTATACCAAGTGAAGAGTTCACTAAAAGCAAGTACCAACCCAACCTCTGTCCATTCAAACCTATATAATTTTTAGCCTTGTTTCCTTATCCTCTTGCTACCCCCCCACCCCACACACACACACAAACAAACTCACCCAAACATTTGAATTAGAGTGTGTGCACCGTTTAGAGCCAACTCTATCAAAAAGGTGTGCCACGCAACACCGAGCTAGCAGAGAAATTTTCACCGCAGTGCTTAGCTACCTTAGCAGGACCCACGAGTCTAGGAAAAAGTGCCTTTTGAGTCTGCATCCCTGCCATTTATGTCAATATACTAAGAGGGCACTGCAGCTTTTTGAGTTCTTAGAGTTGAGTTTAGTATTAGAGCATCTCCACTCGCCTACCCAGGACGCCGAAATTCGGCCCGAACGCCGAAATTCGGCCCAGTCCCGTACCCAGGGACCTGTTTTCGTCCGGATTTCGGCGTGTTTTGGTCCGGCCTACCCAGGCCGAACCCAGGTTCCCGGGTACGCCCCGGGGACGCCGGACGCCGTAAAAAAGGGCGTGGGCCAGCTCTGTCGGCGAGACATTCCTATTTCCGCCCACTCCACTTGCCCAGACTGCCGCGAAGTTCTCCCAGCGCACCCTGTCGCCATGACTTCGCCGGCGGAGCTCCTGCGCGCCGAGACATGCCCACGCCTCTAGCTACGCTCGCCGTAGTTTTCGCCCACCACCACGCCTTTCCCGCCGCCGATCTCGCCGACCTAGCCTCGCCATAGCTCTGCTTCGCTACCTACTCCCACCACCATGCCCGCCAAGTGTTCGACATTTGGCCGGATTCGGCCATGGACTCCGACGACGACGAGATACTCGCCACTGACTCCGACGAGGACGAGATACTTGCCATGGACTCCGACGACGAGGAGATGCTCGCCGTACTCCTAGAGGAGGAGAGCGCCGAGGTCGCCGAAGGTGAAGAGCACTTGCAGATCCTCGCATCGCTTGCCCAGCTGTACATGCAGATGGCGAAGACGAAGCGCGGTGGTTTGGCGCCAGGTCGCCGGAAGTGCAAGGCGAGACAAAGGATAGAGGGCTACTGCATGTTGTACGCTGACTACTTCGCCGACCAGCCACTCCATGGAGAGGACGTGGTTCCCCGTCGTTTCAGGATGAGCCGGAAGCTCTTCCTCAAGATCATGCATTCCATTCGGGAGTTCGACCCATATTTCCTTTGCAAGAAGGACTGCACCGGCTTGGTTGGGTTTTCCTCGCTTCAGAAGTGCACCGTGGCGATGATCTTGCTTGCATATGGAGCGCCGGCTGACAGTGCCGCTGACTATCTCCGTATCGCCGAGTCCACCGCCCTTGATTGCTTGTACATGTTCTGCAGGGCAGTGATTGTAGTGTTCGGGGAACAGTACTTGAGATCACCCACTGTTGAAGACACTGCTCGGATCCTAGCAGTCAATGAAAGTAGAGGATTTCCTGGTATGCTTGGAAGCATATATTGCATGCATTGGAAGTGGAAGAACTGTCAATTTGAATGGCAAGGAATGTACAAAGGCCACAAAGGAGGATGCACTGTGATACTTGAGGCAGTTGCTACACATGATCTTTGGATCTAACACTCCTTCTTTGGCATGGCAGGATCGAACAACGATATCAACGTCCTCAACTCCTCAACTGTCTTTTCCAAGCTTGTCGAGGGTCATGCTCCCCCCGTGAAATTTGAGATCGGTCGGCACCACTACAACAAGGGATACTATCTAGCAGATGACATCTATCCAAGATGGCCAACATTTGTGAAGACTATCTTAAGCCCAATGCTCCCCAAGCATTCTCACTTTGTCAAGGAATAGGAAGCTTGCAGGAAGGACGTGGAGCGGGCATTTGGTGTGCTCCAGCAGAGGTTTGCAGTTGTCCGGTTCCCTTCTATGACCTGGTCGAAAGATCAGATGTGGGAAGTGATGAACTGTTGTGTAACCTTGCACAACATGATCATTGAGGATGAGAGGAAGGATCCAGTGGGTTTGCTCGAGGAGGACGAGCCATACTACAGACATGGTCCTCTTGCCGAGCCTGATCATCAGGTGCCTCCAACATGGGCTGCATTCATCGCAATGCGTCAGGAGATTCGAGATCCGGCGATGCATCAACAGCTGCAGGATGATCTTGTTGAGCACCTATGGATACGCAGGGGCAACACGACGTAGATGCCGAGCATGAACTGGCCGAACTTGGCCGAAATATGTTGTACTTTTATTGCAGGCCGAACTATGTTTACATTTACACCGAACTCTGTTTAAAATTCCGCCAAACTTTGGTCTTAAAATGTTTTATGACGAATTATGCCAAAATCTGGACGAACTTGAGCCGAATTTGAGCGAAAACGGGCGACCCGGAAACTCGGCCTAGGTACGCGAGTGGGAAACTGGACGTACCCAGGAAGAAAACTTGCGCCGTCCGGCCAAAGTTTGGTCCGGATTTCGGCCTAGGTTCGGCCAACGAGTGGAGATGCTCTTAGACACTGAGTCTTGTAGTTTGTTGCTAGACTTAGCTGCTCCACCGTTTAGACTCAACTTCTACAAAGATTGTCTTAGACATAGGTTTTCACATACACTCCACACGCCCTTAAGAGCATGTGCACCCGTTGGCCATGTCTAAGAAATCACTAGACCAGAGTCTATGTAAAATGAATGTGCTCCACCGTTTAGGCACCCTCTGTGAGTCCCGCAAAAATTTCTTAGACAGTGTTTAGACTATATCTAAGAATTCTTAGACACTCATTTTGACCAACAACTGCACATGCTCTAATGGCTAAAGTGGAATTAGAGTTGGAAGACTTGTAAGTTCCAATCTACTGATGATGGTTTGAGTGCAAACTTGACACTGAAAAAGATTTGTCAATCTAGTACTAGTATCTTTTTTTATTTGCAAATTTGTCAATCTATTACCCAAGTCGACATATCTCCTTCTTTTAGTTAGTGCGATAAAAACAAAATCGATAACAATTATGTGGGCTTATAAGATGGAAAATTTCCACTAACGTGCTCCCTTGGACTTGGAGTATATAACCTACGCTAAGAATTCGCTTCAGAGAAAGAATATTGACACGTGCTCTGAAGTTCTCCTGAAAGCAAATAAAACACTCTCAGTCTGCAGAGCCGAACTCGCTCTCTTTCCAGTACACCTTTTCTCGAGTTCTCGCTCCTGACCTTCCAAACCGGATCTACCTACAGCTTCAGCCGTGCCGTACATATAGCGTGACCGCCGACGCCTCGATCCCGCCCCGTGCTGCCGCCCCTCGCGCGCGTCGCCGCCGCCATCGCCGCTCCACCTCGGCCCCGGAACATCGCGCGCGTTCCTCTTGCTGCCTCCACCCCGTCCCGGTCTTTGGCCGTCGGGTCTCCTTCCTTTGAGGTACGAGCTAGGTCGTGCTCATCTCTAGATCCGCCCCCTGCTACTAGAAGCAGTTTATTTTCAGAAAATTTCCGGGGGTCCAACTGATCCCCGTGCCCCTTGTTAAGTTCCGCCTCTGTGATGCTAGAGAGAGAACCTCACTTGCTGCTTTGTCGCGGAAGAATAATTTGCATGCGATTTCTTCCCAACCAAATGAGCCGTTACCGCACTACAGGTCTTTAGATGGGTACTAATCGGTGATATAGTTTGTTAGACTGTCAATTCTGGCCTTGGCGACTTCTTAGCTGAGTGAAGTTTGAAAACACGGATGTTTTCCCCTTTCCGTTTCCGTCACTCAATCAAAGCACACCAGTATTACTTCACTGATCCTGTCTACGCCGCCTGCCCTACAGCTGCCACCGTGGCGTACCTTACCGTCGACGCCTCAATCCCGCCCCACGCCCCCCTCCCTGCTCATCATTTTCTGGTTGTGCTGTTGAATCACACAAGCTACACATGAAAACCTGAATGAAATAAAGCAAATTTTATCTTGACACTTTCTTCATCCTGCACTTTCCCTAAGAGCTGCTATTGACACATGTTCTATACTGATTCTAATTGAATTGCTGTTTTTATAATACCTGTAAAAGTATTAGAGACTGTGAGATGATCAAATTGCTAGCTGGTATCTTAATCTATCTTGGACCAATTATTTTGCAGGTGATTGAACTGTTGTTATATTGTTGCCGGTCATCGTGGAAGTCAAGGGTGTTGTATGCCATCACAAGAAAAGCCTGTGCTTATGCTCTCCTCTAATTGGCAGAATATGGTAATTGATCTGTTTTGACAACATTGCGGCGAGTACATAGACGGATCAGATACACCACAGAATCTTCCATATTCGAAATGCCATCATGGTGGGGGAAGTCTTCTTCAAAAGATGCAAAGAAAACCACCAAAGAGAACCTCATCGATACATTTCATCGGTTGATAAGTCCAAGTGAGCAAAAAGGAACCACGAAATCAAAACGGAGTCATAGACGTGGCAATGATACAGCTGTCGAAAAAGTCTGCCGATCTACCACAGTATCGCGCGCAACTTCACCTTCCAAAGAAGTCTCTCGCTGTCAAAGCTTTTCGGCGGATAGGTTTCATTCCCAACCACTTCCTGTTCCTGGATTACGTCCTGCAGTGACGCGCACTGTTTCTGATGTCACGGAATCGAAGCCCATATTAGAAAAACGTGGCAAGCCACCACTGCTTCTGCCACTTCCTAAACCTAACAAGCCTCAGAGAAGGTCGGAAATAGTGATTGCTTCAGTCTCTAGCAACTGTTCTGCTGATAGTGATGACCGTGGAGATTCTCAGCTTCCAAGCCCTGTTGAAAAGGATGCTGAAAACACCACAAATGTTGCTTCGAAGAGCAAGTCAAGGTATGCTCCTTACTGTAGTGCATTAAATTTGGCCTCTTTGTTTAAACTTGCTCTTACACATGTTTTATTCCGTTTGAACCCTGAAGTAATATGCACAAAGAGCGCCCTGGTGCTATTACCACCAAGAGTACGAAGGCGACGACAAAGGCAGCTAATCAATTCCTTAGTAACCATACAATGTCGACATCACCGAGAGGCATTGCAGCTGACTGTCACCAATCCAATATACAAAATCTTCGGCCAGTAGTCTTGGAGAGTGCTCCCAATAGTTTGATGTCAAGTCCTTCTAGAAGTCCAAGAAGAATATGCCCAGATAATATTCCAACTTCAGCCTTTTGGGCAGTGAAGCCTCATGCGGATGTTACTTTCCTTGGCTCTGGTCAGTGCTCCAGTCCAGGATCAGGGCAAACATCTGGTCATAACTCGGTCGGTGGTGATATGCTAGCCCAGCTTTTTTGGCAGCCCAGCAGGGGTAGTCCAGAGTGTTCACCAATTCCTAGCCCAAGGATGACAAGTCCTGGCCCTGGCTCCAGGGTGCATAGCGGAAGTGTTTCTCCATTACATACGAGGTCTGGAGGGATGGCACCTGGATCTCCAACTAGTCAGAATGATGGTGGAAAGAAGAAGCAAACCCACAGATTGCCCCTTCCACCATTAAGCATATCTAATAGTTCATTTTTTCCAAACAAGTCCACGCCGGCCAGTCCTATTTCAGCACCTCGCAGTCCTGGTAGAACAGAGACTCCAGCAAGTCCGGGATCACGATGGAAGAAGGGGAAGCTGATAGGCCGTGGGACATTTGGCCATGTATATGTTGGCTTTAATAGGTATGTGTTTCCCTACATGTGGAACTTCGAATTTTCACCGTATGACTCTGTACATTGAGCATGATTAGAGTTTTTTTTAAGATGGTTGCATTAAGACAGAACTTGTTCCGTTCTGGCTATCTTATTTTCCTGCAAGGTCTTTGTGTGTATGAAATTTATAGCAAGTCTTGTTTTATTCCATATTGTCTCTATAATTTTTCTCTTTTGCAGAGCTATAGTAAATATTTTATGTGGTGATCACTGTAGCTGGTTCCTACTACATATTTTACGGTTAAGGCTAGATGGCCAGCATGTTTATATAAATTTGTGGCGTGCAATGTCTCTTTCCATTGAGGAACTTAAAACTAGTGAATAAAAATCATTCAAATCATAACCTTATGTAACTTGCATAAAGTTCGCGACTCCCTACATATATCATTCCTAGATTGGTCGACATCCTTAGTTTCTATGACTTTCAGCAAACAAGATTGAATAATCTAGGGTACATATAGCCAAAAAGGGCGTTTCCCCGAGCCATTTGTCCTCCCAAACTCTTAACAATTCGCCATTCTCTACACAAAATGACTCAAACTGCATGAAATCAGTCTTAACCCTCATTAGGCCCTTCCAAAAGTATGAGTCTGTCGGCTTGGTTGTAAACAAAGAAGTGGCTTTTGACTCGTATATTTATTACGCAAAAGCACTGTAAACCCAGTCCACAGTAAACAACTTGTAGAGCCATTTACTTAGTAGGCATTTATTTTTAACATCCAATCTTAATACCTAGGTTTCCTTGGTCCTTTGGGATACACAAAATCTCTCATTTCGCTGAAAGATATTTTCTCTTATGCTTATTTGAGTGTAAAAAAAATCAAGAGTGTAAAAATCTAGTCTCTTCTGAACCTTCGTCGAGATCTCCAAAAAGGTCATAAAGATGGTCAGACTACTCAGCACATAATTAATCTAGACCAGACGTCTGCCATAGGATAAGTTCTTCAAGCGCTAACTGCTGAGACGTTTCTCAAAGCAATTTTCGATGTCCTTCCAATCCCGGTTACAAAGCTTGAGATAATGTATTGGAATACCAAGGTATTTAAAGGGGAAAGAGCCCAACGGACAACCAAAACGATGATTATAATCGAGTTCATGTGCCTTAGCCTTTCCAAAACAGTATAACTTGCTTTTAAGGAAATTAAATCTTTAACCCCGAGAGTTGTTCGAACACACATAAAATTAATTTCGTATTAGTTTAGCTAAATCATGATCCATAAGAGGGATTGTGTCGTCGGCATACTGTAAAATAGACAGCTCATTATCTACAAAGTGTGGAATAAGTCCGGTAATCTGTTTGACCTCCTTTGCCATATTAATCAGGATTGCCAGCACATCAGCCACGATGTTAATAAAACATGAGATAAAGAACCCCCCCCCCCCCCCCCCCCCCCCCCCCCCGTCGAAGGCCTTTCTTAGTTTGAAAGTACGGCTCAACATCATCACTGACTTTATTGGCAATACCACCCTGCTGGACAAAATCGTCCATTCACATCCTCCGAGTTGAGAAAAACCCCTTCATTCGCAAGGCTTGTCGTAAAAAGGACCAGTGTACCTTGTCATAGGCTTTCTCAAAATCTATTTTAAAAACCATACATCTTAGTGTGCAGCTCGTGGATAGTCTCATGTAGAATAACGATTCCTTCCATAATATAACATCTGGGTAAAAAGGTCATGTATGGTTAAATGACATAATTGGTCTTGTAAACATGCATTACAGCTTTTTTTAAATCTGTAGCATCTCACAGGTTCCTTGTTAGTACTATATGACGATTATTTGAGTGTGTTCAAATCATGTCCTGAGTCCTCACAGTTCTCTCCCCTTTTTTGTTTTCACCATCTATGTCAGTGATAGCGGTGAGATGTGTGCTATGAAAGAGGTTACCCTGTTCTCGGATGATCCTAAATCAAAGGAAAGTGCAAAGCAGTTGGGGCAGGTATGGTTTTTCAATTGCGCTTGCATCTAAAATTCTATACCGGTGAAAAGATCGGTTCATTTGTTATTCTCATTATTGTTTTCCATTTAATCTACCATTTCTTTTCCTTTTCTCAGGAAATATCACTCTTGAGCCGCCTACAACATCCAAATATTGTACGATACTATGGCTCAGAAACGGTATAAACAGTTGCCTTCTATTGTTATTTACTTGCTTACTCTTGTTTTATTTTCTTTCCAATTATCGTTGGTTGTAAGAGAGTTTATGATAGCTTCTTTTATGCACCACTTTTAATTTTTGGCATGACTTTAATACTTTATTCATTAATATGCCCCAAAGCAGGTTGATGACAGACTCTATATATACCTGGAGTATGTATCTGGTGGATCTATCCATAAACTTCTACAAGAGTATGGAAGGCTTGGTGAACCAGCAATACGCAGCTACACTCAGCAGATACTTTCTGGATTAGCTTATTTACATGCGAAGAATACAGTCCATAGGTATCATTCAATTTGGTTTGGTTGCATTTATTTGGCTGTACGCATTAGTGGAACACTGGTGTATTAAAATCTCGCTTACACAAAATGCAGGGATATAAAAGGTGCAAACATACTAGTAGATCCTTGTGGTCGTGTTAAGCTTGCAGACTTTGGAATGGCTAAACATGTAAGTTTTCCATCACTTCACTTTCTTTTAGAAGAATCTAGTCACATCACCGTTTGAGAAATAACTTTACCTGTTTCCCGAGCAGGAATGCCGTCCTTTCATTCATTTTCTCCTTTATGTGTTCTGTGTTTGTGCCCATAAAGTCATTGCCATAACCCACTTGAATTAGATCGACATGTCATATTTGCTGTCCTTGTCAGTGTCTGTATGCCAACTTGTTCTTGTATCTCGTGGTCAGCAGTTGCCCTGCTGTGCATACTACATTTACTACTGATGTTAATGGTGCTCCTCTAACCTCTGTGACCATGTTTTAATATAATTAGTCTTTTGGCTATCCCAAGTCTGATAGGTCACCGATGACCTCTCGTAGAAGACATAAATGTATTTTACTTGTTACTGTGTTGTATTAATTGTGTCTTCTCACCTTTTTGGGTCCTTTTCGCAGATCAACGGGCAGCAGTGTCCTTTCTCATTTAAGGGTAGTCCATATTGGATGGCTCCAGAGGTATTATTGGAAATCCTATGCTCCTACTTTACTTTGTATATTTTTCAATTTAGTTTCTTATGTATCTTCTTCTCTTTTAATTACGAGTTCACACGTAACATGCTTGCAGGTTATAAAAAGCTCAAATGGTGGATGCAATCTTGCAGTTGACATATGGAGTTTAGGATGTACTGTCCTGGAGATGGCTACCTCAAAACCCCCATGGAGCCAGTACGAAGGGGTCAGTATTCTTACCACAAAGATGCACTTTATATTTGTTTTGTAACATCAGATGGCTAATGTGAGTTGCAAGCTGCATTTCTTGTTTGTCTGCTATACACACCTTTGAACTCGACTAATACTATTGAAGTGTATTAAGACCAATAGTGCTGTTTCCTGCTGTTTGTTTCGGATGATGGCTATCTTGGGTTTCTTGAACTGGACAGTGTCCTGGAAGCAATTTTTTCCAGTTTACCTTGATAGAGTGACCATGCTGTTTGGAGTAATCATTGATGTGCAACATTCTCAGTAAAATAACCTATCTCATATAAACTATGAAACACTTGTACTCTGAATAGTGTCAAGACATTCACCTGTACATGTCTATTGTCTTGTTTTCACCCATCTTCTGAAGATAAAATACCTTTTTTTTTTGTAAAATTTTGTATAAAAATAAGGAAAGTTTGATGGCTGCCTGCCCCTGAAATATTTCCAGTTACCAACATTTTTTTTTGCGAAAACGAAAAGCTTTGCGTTTCGATGCATTGATAGAAAAGAAGGTTGTACAAGGTTATGTACCGGCCCTAAGAAGGGCGAACACCACACCATACAACTCGACCTGAAACCTAGTCTAGGGGAGTAGCTGGCGAAGCCCTCGAGCTCCCGCGTTCACCCAATCACGAGCTTCCGCTCTGATCGTGTCGAACAGGGAGGACACCGAGGGGCGCGCGTTGTCGGTAACAGACCAAGAGTTCTATGCAACATAAATTGACCAGCTACCCACTTGTAAACGTTGATACTAGGAGATAGACCAAGAGTTCTATGCAACATAACTATTCCATTAAACTGGGAGAATATGACAAAAGATGCTGTAAAAAATAAACAAACTAGTTATTAAATACACTTTGCTCCACACCAGATGATTGGATACACCACCTTTATGTTCCGGAGTTGTCTAAGAACTTATTACTGTCTCAAGTGGAAGCTCCAAAACTCATTTACTTGCATGCAATTTTATGAAATATATGGATATAAGGCTTGCTCTTTAGGCTGGTAATCAGAAGTGAAGTAAATCATCAAATACTTTCCCACTTTTTTCTCCTACAGATTGCTGCAATGTTCAAGATTGGAAATAGCAAGGAACTTCCACCAATACCAGATCACCTGTCAGAGCAGGGCAAGGATTTCATCAGAAAGTGTCTACAACGTGATCCTTCTCAACGTCCCTCGGCAATGGAGCTTCTGCAACACCCATTCATACAAAATAGTGTCCCACTTGAGAAATCTGTTATTTCTGATTCTTTGGAACACTTGGCTGTTATATCTTGTAGACCGAATTCCAAGGTACCACCTGAATACTTCTGTTGTAACTGACATTTTGTGGATGATCGAGTGTCTTTGTTTGTCATGCTCGTGGTCTGCTCACTCTGCTAGGCTTCCACTGATCTTATAGGTGGTTGGGCATACAAGAAATATCTCGTCATTGGGATTGGAGGGTCAGACAATTTACCAAAGAAGGGGTGCAAAATTTTCTTCGAAACACAGGTACATCATTTCCCAAGTTCTCCTTATTTTCTTTAGAGCACATACTGTCAATGTGTCTTAACATATTGCAACACGCTAGTAACCGAGAACTAAAGCATTAGCTATGCAAACTGAAGGCATACTGTTCAGTACTTTTTGCGCCGCTGATCATATGGCCGCCAGACCTCCTACTGTTTTATACTGCCAGTGTCTTTTAAGGCTAGGTGGTGCGGTGCCGCCTAGCACCTAATTGTGGACTATTGAGGCCAAACAGGTGCCTAGGTGTGCTGGACTGACTAGAGGGCAGCGCCTAGGTTCTCACCATTTTTTAGTGCACTGTCTAGTTTGTACAGCTAACCTGATGCTCACCAGCAAATGGATTTCTGGTGAACTTCATTTATCTTTTCATGGCACCTCAAATTGTTACTTTTTGCAGCGATCTCCATATACGGAGCAATATATCCTGTCCAGTTTCTCCATGTGGAAGTCCTCTGCTAAGGTCAAGGTCTCCCCAAAATACAAATGGCAGGATGTCACCCTCTCCAATTTCGAGCCCGAGAACTCTTTCTGGCGCTTCCACTCCCCTGTCTGGTGGTAATGGTGCCATTCCTTTTAACCATTTGAAGCAACCAACCTACAGCAATGAAGGATTTGCGATCGCATCAAGAGGACCTACTGATCGTAACCCTGGACAATTTGTTAGAGTGCATCAAGTTTCACAGGGACTTCAGCAGAGAGAAGTTTCTGACACTGACATTCTGAGCCCTCAATTTGGAAAGAGGCTTGGAAACGTTTTTGATTTGCGTGATAGACTGTCACCTTCTGAACATTTCACTCGTAATGCCTTTGTGGATCATGTGAAGCCAAATCCTTCACTGGACTTCACATCTGGTTCTCCACACCTTGGACTCAGGCGTGATAACTAATTATCAAGGATAAACAGCCAAGCGGTATTTTTTTGGAGCTTGGCAAGGTAACTGAGTAGTTTTCAGCTGCTTTGGCCATTCAGTAGCTGGAATTGTATCATAGCATGACTGTATGGGGAATATCATTGATTTATTTCGAAGCTAACAGCTGTCGACGGATGGGGTCTTTGTTCTCATCTCACAAATAGACAAAGGTATGTGTACCTTGTGATAAACTCACAGCCTTTAGTTGATTATCTGTGTTTAATTACATGAAGTCGGGATTATTTGCATCTTCAATGTTTTGTACACGCAATCCTGCTAAATTCACAACTGGTTTTATACCATGCTAGCTTGCTGCCAAGTGAGCATGGCTCAAAATGATCTGAGCTTGGTGGGCTTCTGCAAATATATTATTAGATTAGGTTATCATTGCATGAAGACATAGAATCCCAGTTTCATCTTTAATATTTCTAATAGGTGGCAGTCTTACTGATGAAGTGACAATTTTTATGCCCCCTCATTTGCCAGAATTATGTGGCTTGTTCCAAATTGTTACGTAATAGAATTCTGAAGCTTTGCACCTGTTAGTAGTGCATATAAGATGATCTATATCAGGTGCAGCCGTCACTTCGCGAGAAGTGGATGTCCCCAATTTCATCTTTAATAATTTATGAGGCGGCAGTCCCACCGATTAAGTGATTAATGAAATTTTTAATGTCCCCTCATTTGCATATATCATTTGGCTTGTTCTGAATTATTACTTGATAAAATTCTGAAGTTCTGCAACTGTTAGTGATGCATATAGGGATATAGATAGCAGGTACAGCCGTCACTTTGTGAGCTTGAAAAGCACACCCGCACCACCTTTGACCTTTGCTTTTCGAACATCGAACTTATTTTCAAGACCATAGTTCGTACTGTACTAAGCTTTCTCTATATACATCGCAGACCATCCATCCCTGTCAGGCAGAACAATTCGGCGTCGCAAACTACAGCTGGCATGCTAACATATGTCTCCAAATGACAGAAGTGTATACTACTAAGATCCCGTACAAACTGAAGGGCCCAGAAGCAGTAGTTGGCCGCCTGTATACTCCGCTTTGCTGCTACATGTAATTTATTCTTTCTCGGCAGTCCCGATGCCATTGTACAGAAGCAATCTCGAGTGAAAGCCAAAATATTTTGCACAGAAGAAACAGCTGAGCCATCCAGCACCCCGAGGGTTGAAGCTACCGCTGCAAGTTGCGCCAAATTGATCTTTAATAATACTGGAAGTAATTCGCAGCACCGCTGGGCAGATGCGCCAACCCATTCGAATGTATGTACCAGTTTACTCTGGAAACTCGTGAGATGGAAATATGAACCCCCCTGGTTGAATTTAGCTTGCTCCATATGTGTAACCTTGCTTTGAGCCGTGGAATGCATGCTGTGCTATCCGTATCGAACTGTGCTGGTGTTGGTGCTGGTAAGTTCTATCCTCGCAAGTTACTGCATCCATGCCATGCATCGTGCGCATGTTTCTGGGCATGGTGATGGTGCCTGACTGCCCATGGTACGAAGGCAGGTAGACTTTGTTTTTGATGGTGGCCTGGCCTTTGCCGTAATAAAGGTTTTAGGTGTTTGCGGTGTCGTGTCTTCCTTGTTACCATCCAGGGTTTGGTGAGCTCCTAGTCAGCTCGATTTTGGCGTCTTCCATCCTTTCAGTTTGCGTACGGTTGTTCCAGATCCCAGATCGCCCCGGCAGACAGCGTGAGCCCCTTTCGAGCTGGCGCGGTGGGCCGGTAGCCATCCATCAGGGTTGTTGTTTTCACCTGTCTCTGGTCATTCCGAGCTTTCACCGGGGCCTGTAAGACGTTTTCCTTGCACATCCATACATTTCCCTTTGCTTCCTTCTTGTATCCACATCTGCCACTTGCACCCGTTGCCACATTATTACACAGGAAACAACAATCCAGCGCTGCCTGTGCCACGGTGTGATTACGGCTCGTAGCGTTCGCGTCAGGACCAGGATGGGCGGACCACACGGGTGTGGCTCCGCTCCGTTGTGCTCATCATTGTCCTTGACCCCCATCACCGCTAGCTATAGCCTGTGACCAAGGAATTGCCATAGCTTCAGCAGCCACAGCATGGCAGGTCTAGGCTAGGCTGTAAGCATTCGTTGCGTAGCACGCAGCTGAACAACGGGTTATGTGCAGCCGATGTTCACACAGAAACATCTCAGTTATGTGCTGACGCTGATTGCAGAAACACAGCAGCCGAGAAACTGAACTCTTTAACAATGGGGCGCATAAATAAATAAACAACTTGATTCGATTTGCACAATAACGGCAGCGGCATACACAGTTGGGTACTGACGATGATGATGATATTACAGGTCTGGGTGTTCAGTTCAGATGGGAGACGGAGGAGGAGAGCAGCAGTACATCAAACTTGGAAGGCAGTACTGACGATGATGATGATATTACAGGTCAGACTTGATTCCACGAGTAACGTAGCAAGGCACGGGATGAACAGGCAGGCAGCAGACCCATCGGCGGAGAGCAGCTTGCTCTTCTTCTGAATTTGTAGCAGCTTTTAGCTTAGCTTAGGACTTGCTCTTGAACGGGATGGCCCTGATGACCACCTGGTGGTAGATGGCCGCCAGCGCGGCGCCGATGAAGGGGCCGACCCAGAAGATCCACTGCAAAAGGAGATAATTGGATAGATTGGTTAGTTAGTTAGCGCTTGTCAGCACCAATGATAAACTGTTTGCTAAATAGTAATGAAGGTTAAGCGTCTAGTCTAGAATTTATTATGATGGCCACTCGAGTCGCTATCCTATTCCTGAAGGTCAGTAGTTGCGTGCGACACCGGGGCAAGTCGTTCAGCATTTCCCTTCGGATGAGGTAGACTTTCCGTTTTTAAATAACTAACAAAATTATATACTAGCCTAAACCAGCTGCTCAATTATTGCTGCTGCTACCAGGGCTACTGATGTTAGTACATGGACATGGAGAGAATTGAAAATTTGGCACCAGTACGTTCATCAGGTTAAACCTCACAATTTCATGTTCACCTGGTTAGATGAGTTACTGAATAAGTAAGCACTACATGGCTGCAACTAGTAGTGCGGAGAACAGTTAATCTTTTCAAGTTCAGAGCAATATGGGGGGTGGTTTAAGTTTCGGATCACTCACGTGGTCTGACCAGGCGTGCTCCCTGTTGTAGATGAGGGCAGCGCCGAGGCTCCTGGCCGGGTTGATGCCGGTGCCGGTGATGGGGATGGTGGCCAGGTGGACCAGGAACACGGCGAACCCGATGGGCAGCGGGGCAAGGATCTGTTGTTCCACACACAATCATTAATCGGTAAGAAAATTTTACTAACCCACAGGTTGAATATTTACTGCTAATAGCCCATGAGCAAGGGAGGATGGTACTACTCACCGGAACGTGCGAGTCCCTGGCGTTCCTCTTGGCGTCGGTGGCGGAGAAGACGGTGTAGACGAGGACGAAGGTGCCGACGATCTCGGCGCCGAGGCCGTCGCCCTTGGTGTAGCCGGGCGCGACGGCGTTGGCGCCTCCGCCGCTGCTCATGTAGAGGCTCTGCTGGAACCCCTTGACCACGCCGGCGCCGCAGATGGCGCCCAGGCACTGCATCACGATGTAGAACACCGCCCTGGTAAGGGACAGCTTCCTCGCCAGGAACAGACCGAAGGTCACCGCAGGGTTGATGTGCCCGCCTGTCAACAGAAAACATGCATCCATCAGATTAGCACGCAACCCAAGAAGAAAAGAGGAAGAACAGAGCTAGGGAGACAGGAACAGGTACCGGAGATGCCGGCGGTGCAGTAGACGAGCGCGAAGATCATGCCACCGAAGGACCAGGCGATGCCCTGGATGCCGACGGTGGCGCACTTGGAGGGGGAGTTGTTGACGCCCATCACGGTGAGGATGGTCACGTAGAGGAAGAGGAAGGTGGCCATGAACTCGGCGATGCCGGCGCGGTAGAAGGACCACGACTTGAGCTCCCCGGGCTCGAAAAGCGGGGCCGGAGGGGGCTCCTTGTAGTCCTTGTCCTCGGACCCCTGCGCCGCCGTGCCGATGGGCTGGCGCTCCGAGAACTTGTTCGCCCCCAGGCGGACATCCTCCTCCTTGCCCTCCATTGCTACCCGAGCTGCAGCTGTGTGTGGCAAGCTAGCTAGGTGCTCGCTTGAGCTGGAATGGATGGCTAGCTTTCGTTTGCGTGTGTGGAGGTCACACTGGGAATGAAGAGTCTTATAGGGCCGAAGGATTGCAGAGGCTCGGGCGGTTCTGGAAGGAGTGGAGGACGACGGGTGACGAGGACGGGGCTGGCTGGTGGGGACGGTGACAGCGAGGAGGAAGAGGAGCGGGTTGGTTTGCTGCTCTTGCCTTGCCGCGGCAGCGCTCGTGTCTATCCGCTTGTGTTTAACGTTTGTTTGGACCAGCATTTTTCAAGTTTCAGGAAATCAATTAGCGCCAACTGCTGCATGCATGAGTATGATCAATGAACAACTTGTAATTGTTAATTACTGTGAAATCTCGGAGAACATGAATGTAGCATCAGACAACACATGGACGATTCTCGTGTCCTACTACCTCCGTGGCTCAAGCCTTAAGGCCTAAAACTTTTTTTTGAAAGTCAAACTATCAAAAATTTAACTAAGATTTTTTTTAAAAATATTAATATTTATAATATGCAATTCATATCCTTTCATATATCATGAAACATTTTTTCATATGGTATCTATATAATATAATAGTTTTTTCTAAAAGTATGGTTAAACTTTACATGACTTAACTTTAAAAAAAATTATAGACATTACGCCTTAGAACGGAGGGAGTACTCGTTTTTCACGGTTGGCATTCTCATGATGGTGGTGTCTTTGTTTCGGTGTTTCGGTGAGGCGTAACGAATGTTTTTAAAAACATTTTAATAATTTGGCACAAAATAAATTTATCACTTTTTCTTATTATTAGTCTGACTGAAAAATAGATAATTGATTTTCTCTGTTGCCATGGGTTGCAACCGAGAAAAGTGTCCCAAAACATTAGATTGCTTCCTGATTCGTGCTAGCAATGATTTTTAACATGGATTGCAATTGATATTTGGTGACGCTACCTGGCTGAAAAATTAAGTTAATTCTTAATCGACCAAAAATTTAGCCTCTCCCTAAATTTATATTGGAAATAATCCTGAAACATTAGCCACTCGCAAAATTTAATAGTTCGGAATAAAATATAGTGCTTGTTTGAGACATAGAGTGCTTTATCAAGTTTATACACATCGAAGGTCCCCTAAGGGTGTGTTCGGTTCGGGAACAAAGTGGAATAGAATGTTGTGGTTCCATTTCATTGGAATGGGTCGGTTCCGTTCTTGTGTTCGGTTTGGATAAAAATGAGAAAAGGAATGGTTCCCTTTTTTGTTTTGTTGCGGCAATTGGAGAGTAGAACGGAACTAGGTTAAAGTTGATTTTTTTGTCTCAATATCGTAATTAACAGTGGAAAATGGTCTTTTTAATCTCACAATCATAATTAACATCGCTTAATGGCCTTTTAAATCTCAAAATCGTAATTAACATCATTTTTTGTTCGGTTGAGGGAATTTGGAGAGCAGAACGGAATGTCTCAAAATTGTAATTAACATTGGCAAATGGCCTTTTTAATCTCAAAATCGTAATTAACAATGACTAATTATTTTCTAGCTGGATTATTGGAGTGCTTCGTAATTAACTGCGGCTAATTAACCGTTGTTCCACCACATTCCACCGATTTAGTGGAATGGTTGCATTCTACGTTGGGGGAATATTCCCTTTCGAGGAACCACTTGGTTCCGTTCCATTTCACAACCGAACATAAGAATTGGCTCTAGGTACGGAATGGTTCCGTTCCATTTCACAACCGAACATAAGAATTGGCTCTAGGTACGGAATGGTTCCGTTCCATTCCACTTGGTTCCACGAACCAAACAAACCCTATATCTTTTACCCAACAGTGGTCAATCTTGGTAGCACCGGACTCAACACTAGTGATACCATTTTGAAGCTCTACGAGGTTCAACATAACAAGTTGCAACACACACAATAGACGCTAGAACCGGTCATATGTATGTTCAATCTGGTTGTACTGGTCATGCCCTAATCTCTCTCCTCAGCGATTCCAAAAGGATTTGTTGTAGGAAGACTATCCTAGATGTGTAAACTCTCAAGTTTCACTACCGACCTAAGGCACTTTACCACTCTTTATAGTAGTACGCCATGTCATATACTCAATGCTGTTGTTATTATTAGCTATCTAGGAATTTCAATACACTATCGGCGTCTGACTAATGCTGAATGGAAACATGTCGATGAGAGATTACAAAAAAGGCTTAATAATTGAAAAAGAAAGATGCTATCTCTTATTGGAAGATTAGTTCTCGTTAATACGGTTCTAAGAAATATGATACGCTAGATTATTTCTTTCTCCTAGTTGCCCAAAGAAGTCTTAAACATGTTGGACTATTTTCCGTTGAAGATTCTTTTAGCAAGAAGATAGTAAGAAAAATAAATATCGAAAAGCGAAATGGAGTGTGTTCTATCATTCCAAAGATCAAGAAGGGCTTAGGATTCAAGATCTTGAGTTCAAAATAGGGCCCTCTGTTAGGGCATTTCTTATCCTAAGTTTGGTTTTGGTGTTTTTCATTAACACATGGACATCTAACGGTTTGCTTAAGTTCTTTTAGTGGTTAAGGTCATGGCAAATGGTGTGGAGCATCCCCTTCTGGACGAGAAGAGAAGTTTGCGGAAAGATGTTGTTTCTATTTCTCATTTTAGGTAATTCCCATACTATCAAGAGGGGGTCCATGTTGGAAAGCTTGGGTGGAATCATCTTCACGACCACAAATCAAATGCACCCCTACCGCTATCCCACTTGTTCTAGAAATCAGTCATATTCCATTGTTGTTTTGTTTTGCTAGCTTCAGCACCAGTAGTTCCCGCCCTGGTACCAGAAGTGTCGCTTGAGCGGTAGTGTTGTTGTCAGTGCCGTTGCACTGCCAGGGGTCAAGGTTTTTGTTTGAGTAACGGGACTAGTAGTAGCGCTTAACCGTATTTTGGCGGTACCGCACTTCTCCCGGTTTGTGGCTGAGAATTCCTGAACGACATTGTCACCTATAGTGTCGTGCCTTGTGCCACAATCCATGAAAACTACACTATCACATGGGCGGCAGTGCTGCGACACTGCCACTTCACTTCCTTCCCTAGGGCATTCACACCTCAATATGACCGAGGTGGCCGTTAGTGCCATGCCGGGGACTGGCAATGTGCCTCATGCGGCCTAGAACATAATATCTAGATCTTGTGACCCCTTTATAAAGAGGATCTTCTTCCCCAAGGACATTCACGACTTGCATCTCTCTCCTCCATTACTCCACTTGTATTTATTTCCTTGATCTCACACCATAGTACTCCAAGCTCCTTGATTTTTTGGGATTTGGTGGAGAAGGTCCAGATCTAGGGTTTCACCAAATAAAAGTTGATTCCCTCTTGTTTTCCTTTGTGAATCTTTGAAAGGATCGTATGGGCACCTAGAGGGGGGGGGGGTGAATAGGACCAATTTTCTTCTTTTTCAAATTAAAGTTTGACAATAAGGTAAATTCTCTAGATAATGCAACTATGGTGAATTTACCTATATGACAATTATGCAAGAGCTACCACAACACAAAGTAGTAACGAGTAAGTAAGGTGCGGTAAAAGGATAGAAGTAACAGAAAAGTGGACGCGGAGACACAAGGATTTGTTTCCCGTAGTTCCTTCCTTTTGAGGGGAAGTACGTCTACGTTTGGAGAGGAGGTGGTTTCAAACCACCAACGCCACGAAAGGCCTCCCTTGTTCTCTGATGAATCTCACCCCAACGGGATCGATTCACCTTCCACTATATCGGCAACCTTCAAGGTGGAAGCCGGCACCGTTACAAGTTTGGGGCACACATCCACAACTTAATCAGAGGCTCCCAAATACAAGCAAGCTGTCAAAGCAATCAAAGACAAGCTTGTAAGAACCAAAACAAGAACTAGGGTTTCCAAGAAAACTCTAGAGCGAAGGGGCCCTCAATGAAATGAGGGGGAAATGAAGATCTCTTTTGGTGAAGTAGTAGATCGGGGCCTCCTCCTTCGATTCCCCAAAGATCAAAGACTTTGGGTGGTGGGATGAGGAGATCTTGAGGATTTGGGTGGCTCCAATGGACTCCAATGGTGTTCTTTGACTTTAATGCACTAAGCAACTTGTCCCAAGGTAGGTGGTACCCCTCCACAAAATCTGACTGTTGATGCATTTATTGCAGCGGTAGTACCGGAAGTTCAAGCAGTACTACCGGAGAACTCCGGTACTACCGGACCTGGTATCGGACCACCCTTTTTCAAACTGCATCAAGTCCTGCCCCCAGCGGTATTACTATTGCTGCTACCGGAAAGCGGTAGTACCGCTTGTGGCAACCGGTACTACCGGACATAGAGAAATCAGCATCTTTCAAACGAAAAAAAAATCTCTGTCACGCCGGGTAGTAAAATGCGGTACTACCGCATTTTGCTACCGGCGCAGACAGAGGCTTTTTACAACGTACAAAAAGTCTCTGCCCTGAGCGGTATACCGGAGCAGGCAGAAGCTTTTAACAAACTGTAAAAAGCTTCTGTCGTGCTAGGTACTAAAATGCGGTACTACCGCTTTTTAGTACCTGGCGCGGCAGAGGCTTTTTGACAGTTAGTCACATCCTTCTGTCTGGTCCGGTAGCAAAAAGCGGTACTACCGCTTTTTGGTACCCCTCCAGGCAGACAGTTTTTTGAACGTTTGCAGATCTTTTTAATGTACCTGTGACACACTTAGAAAATCATTAGTCCGATATGTGTGTTGTTATCAAACACCAAAATCACTAGGGATAGCAAATGCTCTTTCAATCTCCCCCTTTTTGGTGTTTGATGACAACACACATTTTGCAGGGAAATCTAGTGCTGACAAGATGTAGATGGGGCTCCCCCTAGATATGTAGAAACTGTAGGGGTTCGTAGCATGGAAAACAAAAATTTTCTATCGCATACAAACAAACAAGCCAAGATCTATCTACTAGATTGTAGCAACGAGTCGATGGAATAACTTACCCTCGAAGATTCCAAAGTGTTTAACGAGAGCGGATTCTCGTGGGTGATGTAGTCGTACTCTTTCCGATCTCAAGATCGTGTAGACGATCCTTCCGGCGCTGCGTTCCGGCAGCGCTCCCGCAGTCGGTCACACGTTTGGTACTCGACGAAGACCTTCCTCTCCCTTGTTCCAGCAGGCAGCGGAGGTTGTAGCACTCTCCTCGCGATTCCGGCAGCACAACGGCGTGGTACCGGAAGTAGAGGGGAGATCCCGCAGGGCTTCGCCTTAAGCCGGAGCGAGTATGGTGGATTATGAGAGAGGGCTATTAGTGGTCTAGAGATTAGACTCACCAATTAGAAGGCTCTAAACCGCAGGCTAAAGCAATTAGAAGCTCTAAACCAAACGGCTCTAAACCTGAGATTAGAGGTGGAAACTTGTGTGTCTCAAGGAGGAGCCCTGCCCCTCCTTTTATGGGTGGAGGGGCCTTGGCGCGCCAGGGGAGGGAGGGAGTCCCTCCCCAACTCGGCCTAGGGCTGGGCGCCGGCTTGGAGGAGTGGGACTCCTCCTCCAAGTTGGTTCCAACTCCTCTTGCTTGTTTCCCACAGTTTCCTGATTCCCACAGTTTCCTGTTTTAGCCGTTTGACTTTCAAACTGGCAATTTGACTTTCATCTTTTTGGAACAGCAAGAACACTTAGTACATGATGCAATCATTCAATGACACACTCATGTACCCTCCCCCCCCGGAGTGCCGGACAATCCGGAACCTTCTAGAACATTCCCGATGAAAACACCGGAATCATTCCCGAACTCCGAAACGGGACTTTCCTTATATGAATCTTATTCTCCGGACCATTCCGGATCACCTCGTGATATCCCGGATCCCATCCGAGACTCCGAACAACATTCGGTCTCTTTCTCATAATACCATAACTACTCAAAACAACGTCGAATCCTTAAGTGTGTCTCCCTACGGTTCGTGAATTATGCGGACATGATCGAGACACTTCTCTGAACAATAACCAATAGAGGAATCTGGAAATTCATATGGCTCCCACATATTTCTACGATTACTTTGTGATCGAATGAACCACTTACATACGATACCAATTTCCCTTTGTCTCACGATAGTTTACTTATCCGAGGTTATGATCGTCGGTATCTCTGCATACCTAGTTCAACCTCGTTACCGATAAGTACTCTTTTCTCGTTCCCGTGATATGTGATCCCTTGTGACCAAGTCACATGCTTGCAAGCCAATTGGATGACATTCCACCGAGAGGGCCCAGAGTATATCTATCCGTCATGTGGATGGACAAATCCCACTCTTGATCCATGTGTTTCAACCAATACTTTCCGAACACTTAATGCCACCTTTATAGCCACCCAGTTACGGTGTGGTGTTTGATGTCATCAAAGCATCCATCCGGTAAAGGTGATATGCATGATCTCATGGTCGAAGGAATTAGGTTACTATGTATCAGAAAGCATATAGCAATTGAACTATTGAAATGACTTGATCTTTATGCTACGCTTATCAATAGGAGTATGTCCACCATATCATTCTCCTAACGATATGATCTTGTTGTTGATAACATCTCAATGTTCATGATATGGAAACCACAATCATTTAATCAACCAACAAGCTAGTGAAGTATAGAGGCTATACTAGGGACTTCAATTTATGTTTACAATTCACACAAGTATTAATGTTTCCTTGTTAATACTATTATAGCATGAATATAAACATTTATCATAAACACAAAGATATAATAATAACTATATTTATTATTGCCTCTAGGGCATATCTCCAACAGTCTCCCACCTGCACTAGAGTCATCTAATCTAGATTACATGGTAATATACCGAACACCCATGGCAGTTTGGTGTTGGTCATGTTTTGCCCTCGGGAGAGGTTTAGTCAACGGATCCGCCACATTCAGATCTGTGTGTACTTTGCAAATCTTTATATCCCCATCCTGGATATGTTCTCGAATAGCGTGAAAACGCAGTTTGATATGCTTCAGCTTCTTGTGTGACCTTGGTTCTTGCGCATTGGCTATGGCGCCCATGTTATCACAGTAGATAGACATTGGGTCCAGCGCACTTGGAACCACACCCAGCTCTGTAATGAACTCTTTCATCCATATCGCTTCTTGTGAAGCCTCCGAAGCAGCCATGTATTCCGATTCAGTTGAAGATCTCGCCACAACGCTTTGCTTTGCACTCCTCCAGCTAACTGCTGCACCATTCAAAATAAATACGTACCCAGATTGTGATTTAGAATCATCTGGATCGGTGTTCCAACTAGCATCGGTGTAACCATTAACAACGAGCTGTTCATCACCTCCATAAGAAAGAACCATATCCTTAGTTCTTCTCAAGTACTTAAGGATGTTTTTGACCGCTGTCCAATGATCCACTCCTGGATCACTTTGATATCTGCTAGTTAAACTAACAGCATATGCAATGTCGGGTCTAGTACATAGCATGGCATACATTAGAGATCCTATGGCTGAGGCATAGGGAGTCTTACTCATCCTTTCTCTATCTTCTGCCGATGTTGGACTTTGAGTTTTACTCAAGGTCGTATTGGGCAACATGGGCAAGAACCCTTTCTTGCTTTCTTCCATTCCAAACTTCTTTAGAACTTTGTCCAAATATGTACTCTGTGACAATGATATTTGGCGTTTCGATCTATCTCTATAAATCTTTATGCCTAATATGTAAGCTGCTTCGCCAAGATCCTTCATTGAAAAACTATTATTCAAATATTCCTTGACACTATTAAGAAGGTCTACATCATTCCCAATCAACAATATGTCATCCACATACAGTATTAAGAATGCTACAGAACTCCCACTCACTTTCTTGTAAATACAAGCTTCTCCATAAGTTTGTATAAAACCAAAACTTTTGATTACCTTATCAAAACGTTGATTCCAACTTCGGGATGCTTGCTTCAATCCATAGATGGACCGTTGAAGCTTGCATACCTTGTTAGCATCTTTAGGATCGACAAAACCTTTGGGTTGCATCATATACAACTCTTCATCAATGTCTCCATTGAGGAATGCTGTTTTGACATCCATCTGCCATATCTCATAATCATAATATGCAGCGATTGCTAACATAATCCTCACAGACTTTAGCTTCGCTACCGGTGAGAAAGTCTCATCGTAGTCAACTCCTTGAATTTGTCGAAACCCTTTTGCGACAAGTCGAGCTTTATAGACAGTAACATTACCATCAGCATCTGTTTTCTTCTTGAAAATCCATTTGTTCTCGACAGCCTTCCGGCCATCCGGTAAGTCCACCAAAGTCCATACTTGGTTTTCGTACATGGATCCAATCTCGGATTTCATGGCTTCTTGCCATTTATTGGAATCTGGGCTCATCATCGCTTCCTCATATGTCTCGGGGTCATCGGTGTTGTCCACCAACATGACACTCATAACGGAATCATACCAATCTGGAGTGGTACGAGTTCTCGTTGACCTCCGAGGCTCTGTAGCAACTTCAACCGAAGTTTCATGATCACCATCATTAGCTCCCTCTCTAATTGGTGCAGGCACCACAGGAACTTCTTCCGGTGCTGCGCTACTCGCAATTTCGAGAGAAGGTTCGACAACCTCGTCGAGTTCTACTTTCCTTCCAGTCACTTCTTTCGAGAGAAATTCCTTCTCTAGAAAGGATCCATTCTTGGCAACGAAGATTTTGCCTTCGGATCTATGATAGAAGGTATACCCAATAGTTTCCTTCGGGTATCCTATGAAGACGCATTTTTCCGCTTTGGGTTCAAGCTTGTCCGGCTGTAACTTCTTTACATAGGCTTCGCATCCCCAAACTTTAAGGAACGACAATTTAGGTTTCTTCTCAAACCATAATTCATACGGTGTCGTTTCAACGGATTTAGACGGTGCCCTATTTAAAGTGAATGCGGCTGTTTCTAATGCATAACCCCAAAATGATAGCGGTAAATCTGTAAGTGACATCATAGAACGAACCATATCTAAGAGAGTTCGATTACGACGTTAGGACACACCATTACGCTGTGGTGTTCCCGGCGGTGTCAATTGTGAAAGTATTCCGCATTTCTTCAAATGCTCGCCAAACTCGTAACTTAGATATTCACCTCCACGATCAGAACGTAGAAACTTAATCTTCTTGTTACGTTGATTCTCTACCTCACTTTGAAACTCCTTAAACTTCTCGAAAGTTTCGGACTTATGTTTCATGAAATAGATATACCCATATCTACTCAAATCATCCGTGAAGGTAAGAACATAACGATAACCACCGCAATATGCTACACTCATTGGACCACACACATCGGTATGTATAATTTCCAATAAGTCCGTAGCTCGCTCCATCATACCAAAAAATGGAGTCTTAGTCATTTTTCCCATCAGACATGCTTCGCATCTTTCAAGTGATTCAAAATCAAGTGATTCAAGAAGTCCATCGGAATGGAGTTTCTTCATACGCTTCACTCCAATGTGACCAAGACGACAGTGCCACATATAGGTCGAATTATCGCTTGATTTCAAACGTTTAGCCTCAATGTTGTTGATATGTGTATTTCCACTATCGAGATTCAATAAGAATAGACCATCTATCAAAGGTGCATGTGCATAAAACATATTACTCATATAAATCGAACAACCATTATTCTCTGATTTAAACAAGTAACCGTATCGCAATAAACAAGATCCTGATATAATGTTCATGCTTAACACAGGCACTAAATAACAATTATTTAAGTATAAAACTAATCCCGATGGTAGATGAAGGGGTAGCGTGCCGACCGCGATCACATCAACCTTTGATCTGTTTCCCACGCGCATCGTCACCTCGTTCTTCGCTAGCTTCCGTTTATTCTGCAGCACCTGTTTCGAGTTACAAATATGAGCAACCGAACCAGTATCAAATACCCAGGCACTACTACGAATACTAGTGAGATACACATCAATAACATGTATATCAGATATACCTTTCTTCTTGATGTTGCCGTTCTTCAAATCCGCCAAGTACTTTGGGCAATTCCGCTTCCAGTGACCTTCTCCCTTGCAGTAAAAACACTCAGTTTCAGGCTTTGGTCCAGCCTTGGTTTTCTTCGTCGGCGTGGCAACTTTCTTACCACCCTTCTTGAAGTGTCCCTTTTGCTTAGACTTGCCTTTCTTGAATTTGGTGGTCTTATTGACCATCAACACTTGGTGCTCTTTCTTGATCTCCACTTCTGCAGATTTTAACATAGCAAATAGTTCTGGCAACTCTTTGTTCATGTTCTGCATGTTGTAGTTCATCACAAAGTTCCTGTAACTTGGTGGCAATGACTGGAGAACGCGGTAAACCCCCAAAGCATTAGGAATCACTATACCCAAGCTTTGAAGTTTGTTTGCGTGCCCAGACATCTTAAGCACATGCTCACTGACGGAGCTGCCCTCTTCCATCTTGCAGTTAAAGAACTTTTCAGAAGCCTCATAGCTTTCAATTGCCGCATGAGTCTCAAAAATCAATTTGAGATCCTCGACAATATCATATGGGTCTGACTCTTCAAACCTTTTCTGAAGCTCCAATTCTAAACCATACAAGATAGCACACTGAACTATGGAGTACTGATTCTTCCGAGCGAGGTAAACATTCTTTGCTTCATCGGGAGCATCAGCTGCAGGTGGGTCACCCAGCGGTGCATCCAGCACATAGGTCAAATTACCAGCTGTGAGGACAATCCTCAAATTGCGGAACCAATCTGCGAAGTTTCTTCCATTGTTTTTCAACTTTTCTTTCTCTAGGAACGCATTAAAATTGATGGTAGGGGCTGCCATTGATCTAGAACATATTTGCAATAGTTTAGACTAAGTTTATGACAAATTGAGTTCAAATTAATTAATGAAATTAAACTAGGTGAACTCCCACTCAAAACAATATCCCTCACATTGTTTTAGTGAACACATGAACCAAATCCACTACATCAACACCGATCATCACGAGAGTTGATATAGTTTCAATGGCGAACAATCATCATGTTCATCATATCTACTATATGATTCATGCTTTACCTTTCGGTAATCCGTGTTCCTGAGACCATGTCTGTACATGCTAGGCTCGTCAAGATCAAACCTTAGCCACCGCATAAGCAAATCTGGCTTGCTTACGTTGTATACACTTGCGGAATCTAACACACCCGATCATCACGTGGTGCTTCGAAACAACAAGCTTTAGCAACGGTGCTAACTAAGGGCGAACACTTTATTATTTGAAATTCATGTGCATGAGGGATCATCTTATAATGCTACCGTCGTCTACTAAGCAATACAAGATGCATAAAGGATTAACATCACATGCAATTCATAATATGTGATATGATATGGCCTTTCTTCTTTGTGCTTCCGATCTCCATCTTCAAACACGAACATGATCTCCATCATCACCGGCATTGCATCAAGGTCAATGACGCTTCACCATGGTTGTCGTCCACCGGCTTCAACTATTACAACTACTTTGAATAGACACGCGGGTCTTAACATAAATTAAAGACAACCATATGGCTCCTGCCGGTTGCCAACTTACAATAAGGAACATTGCATACATCAAATATAATCACAATCATGGCCATATCACATCACTGCACACCCCTGCAAAACAAAGTTAGACGCTTCTACTTTCTTTGCATATTTTACGTGGTTTGGGGCTTTCAATAAGTGTCGTTCTAACTTACGAACAAGAACCAAAACATTGATACTAGCATTGTTGATTACCCATTGTAAATTGGATCTTAACTATGCTAGGAGAAACAGGCACCCGCAAAGCCACTTTATGCAATACAAGTTGCATGTCAAGCGTGGAGCAAGTCTCATGAACGATGTCATGTAAGGTTAGCCCGGGCCGCTTCATCCCAACATACCGCAAGATGCAAAGTACACAAAAAGCAATCTACAATAAAAGCATCAACACCCACAATGACCATTGTGTTCTACTCGTGCAACAGATCGACATATAGACACGGCTCTGATACCACTGTAGGGGTTCGTAGCATGGAAAACAAAAAATTTCTATCGCATACAAACAAACAATCCAAGATCTATCTACTAGATTGTAGCAACGAGTCGATGGAATAACTTACCCTCGAAGATTCCAAAGTGTTTAACGAGAGCGGATTCTCGTGGGTGATGTAGTCGTACTCTTTCCGATCTCAAGATCGTGTAGACGATCCTTCCGGCGCTGCGTTCCGGCAGCGCTCCCGCAGTCGGTCACACGTTCGGTACTTGACGAAGACCTTCCTCTCCCTTGTTCCAGCAGGCAGCGGAGGTTGTAGCACTCTCCTCGCGATTCCGGCAGCACAACGGCGTGGTACCGGAAGTAGAGGGGAGATCCCGCAGGGCTTCGCCTTAAGCCGGAGCGAGTATGGTGGATTATGAGAGAGGGCTATTAGTGGTCTAGAGATTAGACTCACCAATTAGAAGGCTCTAAACCGCAGGCTAAAGCAATTAGAAGCTCTAAACCTGAGATTACAGGTGGAAACTTGTGTGTCTCAAGGAGGAGCCCTGCCCCTCCTTTTATGGGTGGAGGGGCCTTGGCGCGCCAGGGGAGGGAGGGAGTCCCTCCCCAACTCGGCCTAGGGCTGGGCGCCGGCTTGGAGGAGTGGGACTCCTCCTCCAAGTTGGTTCCAACTCCTCTTGCTTGTTTCCCACAGTTTCCTGTTTCCCACAGTTTCCTGTTTTAGCCGTTTGACTTTCAAACTGGCAATTTGACTTTCATCTTTTTGGAACAGCAAGAACACTTAGTACATGATGCAATCATTCAATGACACACTCATGTACCCTCCCCCCCCCCCCCCCGGAGTGCCGGACAATCCGGAACCTTCTAGAACATTCCCGATGAAAACACCGGAATCATTCCCGAACTCCGAAACGGGACTTTCCTTATATGAATCTTATTCTCCGGACCATTCCGGATCACCTCGTGATATCCCGGATCCCATCCGAGACTCCGAACAACATTCGGTCTCTTTCTCATAATACCATAACTACTCAAAACAACGTCGAATCCTTAAGTGTGTCTCCCTACGGTTCGTGAATTATGCGGACATGATCGAGACACTTCTCTGAACAATAACCAATAGAGGAATCTGGAAATTCATATGGCTCCCACATATTTCTACGATTACTTTGCGATCGAATGAACCACTTACATACGATACCAATTTCCCTTTGTCTCACGATAGTTTACTTATCCGAGGTTATGATCGTCGGTATCTCTGCATACCTAGTTCAACCTCGTTACCGATAAGTACTCTTTTCTCGTTCCCGTGATATGTGATCCCTTGTGACCAAGTCACATGCTTGCAAGCCAATTGGATGACATTCCACCGAGAGGGCCCAGAGTATATCTATCCGTCATGTGGATGGACAAATCCCACTCTTGATCCATGTGTTTCAACCAATACTTTCCGAACACTTAATGCCACCTTTATAGCCACCCAGTTACGGTGTGGTGTTTGATGTCATCAAAGCATCCATCCGGTAAAGGTGATATGCATGATCTCATGGTCGAAGGAATTAGGTTACTATGTATCAGAAAGCATATAGCAATTGAACTATTGAAATGACTTGATCTTTATGCTACGCTTATCAATAGGAGTATGTCCACCATATCATTCTCCTAACGATATGATCTTGTTGTTGATAACATCTCAATGTTCATGATATGGAAACCACAATCATTTAATCAACTAACAAGCTAGTGAAGTATAGAGGCTATACTAGGGACTTCAATTTAAGTTTACAATTCACACAAGTATTAATGTTTCCTTGTTAATACTATTATAGCATGAATATAAACATTTATCATAAACACAAAGATATAATAATAACTATATTTATTATTGCCTCTAGGGCATATATCCAACAGAAACAAGCCCCATACATTCTAACAAGCTACCTGGGAGTAGAAGTCGCACATAGAGGACATACCTTTGCTAGATAACATGTGATGAACAATATTGATTAGGAATGGGGAAGGTCGTCACATAGGATGGATCCAAACAAGAATAACCATATTACACACAAGATGGATCCATACGATAACCACATAGTCTTATCATACATAGCACAAATAGTTAGTTCACACATAGTAAGTCACACATAATAAGAGGCAACCAAATAAAGTTCATAAGTGAATAAAATCAAAGGCAAGAACGAGCTTGTGACTTTCCCTCGCAAATCCTGCATACCTAATGTGCAACTTCTCCCCCTTTGGCATCAAGACGCCAAAAAGGGACAAGAGCAACACTAACGCCCCGGAGGTCACTCATCATCATCATCAACAAAGTCGTCCCATGCATCATCATGAGGTGGAGGGGCACGGAAGGAGGAGGTGGCATCATCGTCCCAGTTGCTGTGCTTGGAGATCCATTGATCTTCTGGGGTAATGTTGTTCTCGGAGCCCTTGGAAGTGGTCAAGCCTTGAGCCTCCATCATTTCCTTCTGACGAGCACATGCCTTCTTGGTATAGACATGGGCCTCGTACATGCGTTTCTGATTGTCCATTTGAAAGCAGAATATCTTCTTGAGTTTGGCCTCAAACCTCTTGGCCCAAGATGTCTGAGCGGTCTTGCGACGAGAGACCACAAAAGCAGCATCCTACTGTGCATCAGCAGCATCACCTGAGTCCTCCTCATACGGGTTCCCATCCTCATCAACAATATGACCATCCGCATTGCGTGGTTTGAGATGGGTCTTGATCAGCAGATTCTTGTGGCGGTGAGTGGCAAGACGAAGAGAAGGCAAGTCACGGGCAATCACAGGGCACTTGCTAATGATTAGAGCCATGATGTATGGAGCAAAAGGAGGTACCCTCCTCTGAAAAGTGGCGCAGACCATCTCATTCCAAATAACATCCATCACATCCATAGGTAAGCCAAAGTCACGGTGGTGATAGGTGGCCATCATAATATCCACCATGAAAGCATGTATCTCATCAACATTCCCAGCACGAGGGGCGACGGTCTCACGAAAAAATGCGATGCAATATGTCATATGTAGGGAGGAGCCCTTTGATCTTTCCAGGGATTCCGCGCCCTCAGATGTACAGTGGGGCAAGCACATCTTTCTTCATGGGACGATCATTGGCGTGGCACCGAAAACCAACGGGAATGTCCTTGCCATGGTCTTCGTACCAGAGGATAGCCCCAAACTCAGCCAATGTTGCTTGCTTGACAACACCCTCGGTCATCCAGGTGAGAGTCCGAGTATCATTCTTGGCAAAGTGAACGGTTGCATAGAACTGAGCAATGAGCATAGGATCATAGTTGCACCGGAACACCATAATGGGAAGCAAGCCAATGTTGGTGCAAATGTCAAGGGCCTCACCAAAGTAGTCCAGATGCTTCCTCACATGATTCATATCGATCCATTTTTGAGGAACCACAATTTTATCATCTTTCATGAGAATCTCATGGAACACCCGCTCCTGAAAATCTGTAAAGAAGAGGCTATTTTCTCGAGCATGAGAGCGAGCTGTCCCATATGGACTGACCACCCGCAGGGCATGAAATTCAGACTCAGACAAATTAGACAGCAGCTTTGGCCCAGATGGCCCTGAACTGTGGCTCTTGCGAGGACCGGAAGGATGAGGAGGTGGAGGAGCTTTACCACGACCAGCACTTTGCTTGACCCCCCCACCCCGACGACCACGAGTTGTTTGCAGTTTCAGATGGGCACTAGGTTGGGGCATGACCTCCTCTTCTGACTCAGTCGCGGATTCTGACTCATAGTCCTCTATCTCATAGTGAGCTTTGGAGCGCTTGCGTGATCCTCGGGAACCCCCTGCACCTGTGAAAGAACGAGGGAGATAGCATAGGGGTACGGGCACAAGAACCTGAGACAACACAGAGGATGGAGCTTGGTGTTTTTTAAAAAAAAATTGCTGTCAGTACTGGGCGGTAGTACCGGACCTGCACTGGCGGTAGTACCGCCAAGCGGGAGTACCGGAAAAAGATTCCCGGTACTACCGGCCCGCGACTATAGTGCAGATCTGGACTAGAGATCCAAGTACGGGCAATAAATTTGTTGTAAAACACGATTTCCATCGGACCAAGTGATAGATCTGGTAAATAGCACACGATACAACCTCAAGAATGCGAGTTTTAACCAAGAATCAAAGTTACCCTAGATTCAATGGAGAAAACAAGTAAGAAGATGAGGAGGGCGGTAGTACCGGTGTCCATGACGGTGGGGAAGAGAGAGGAGCCCACAGGGAGGCCGAATCCGGTGTGGATCCGGGAGAGGGAGGGAAGGGCGGGGTTCCTCCGACGTCGTCTTGCTCTGGTGGTGGCGCTGGTGAGGAGTGGAGACAAGGGATGAATGAGGCACTGAGGGGTGCCTCTCCCCCGTCTCCAGTCTTAACCGACGCGCATAAGCGGTAGTACCGGTTCCATGGGCGGTAGTACCGCTACGCGGTAGTACCGCACCTGGGAAGTTTTCAGGCATGAACCTGGAAACACAACCAGGGGCGGTAGTACCGCTAGTAACGTCCGGTAGTACCGTTAGGCGGCAGTACCGCATATGAGATCCGGTAGTACCGTTACCATCAAGACAGAGAGCCAAGATACATAAAAATGGAAGGTTCTTGTGCAGAGTAGATGGGTTTTGTTGGGGGATAAGAATGGCATGGGTTTAGAGAGTCACGCGGATATGGGCCAATGAACTCAAAGAAAAATTACTAAAAACATATGGAGATCCCAATATGAGTGCATGACCAAAAGAACAACACCAACTAGAGGATGACAAACATGAGTAAGAACCAATTTAAAAAGTGACAAACACGAGTAAGCACATCAACCTCTCGATTGAGAGGGTGCGGTGGCCTAGGCCACCATATTTGAGTATACTCGGCTTGGCACCACGAAGATATATCTTGGGTCCATTACCGAAACTCATCATTAAGCTCACATATCACAAAATGATATTAAGAGGAATGATTTTGTTTACTTTGTGCATAATGGGGGGGAGGGATAGTCCAATCAATTAGGACCGCACTCCCCCTATGTCCATGCCTACACCTAAACCAAACATGGGTCGAGTATTAGGTGAGAGTGCAAGATAATCAAGTCAAACTCCTAGAATCTACGATATTTAGTTCATTCCTCAAGTAGCAAAACCTTGCTTCATCAAGTGGCTTCGTGAAGATATCGGCAAGTTGATCTTTGGTTGATACATAGGATAGATCAATATCACCTCTAGCAACATGATCTCTAATGAAGTGATGTCGAATCTCAATATGCTTTGTTCTTGTGTGATCCACTGGGTTGTATGCAATCTTGATGGCACTTTCATTGTCACATAGAAGAGTCACTTTGTCACAATGGACACCGTATTCCTTTAAAGTTTGCCTCATCCATAGCAATTGGGTGCAAGCACTAGCAGCAGCAACATACTCGGCTTCGGCGGTGGAGAGAGATATACAATTTTGCTTCTTAGAAGACCAACATACCAAGGACCTACCAAGGAATTGGCAAGCCCCGGATGTTGATTTTCTATCATCCTTGTCTCCCGCCCAATCCGAATCCGTGTATCCACAAAGAGCGAATGTTGAGCCTTGAGGGTACCAAAGACCATAAAATGGGGTATGAACTAAATATCGAAAGATTCTCTTGACCGCCATTAAATGGCTTTCCTTAGAATCCGCTTGATTCTTGCACACACACCTACACTCAACACAATATCGGGTCTAGATGCACAAAGGTAAAGCAAAGAACCAATCATAGATCAGTATACCTTTTGATCCACATCTTTACCATTTGGATTTTGTTCTAGATGAGTCTTTGTTGCCATGGGAGTTGGGGCTCCATTCAAATCTTGCATTTTGAATCTCTTGAGAATATCTTGAGTATACTTGGCTTGATTGAAGAATGTTCCTCCTCTAACTTGCTTGATCTCAAAGCCAAGAAATACTTTCAACTCCCCCATCAAGGACATCCGGAACCTACTAGTCATAAGCTTTGAGAATTCATCATTAAAAGCTTTGTTAGATGAGCCAAAGATAATATCATCAACATATATTTGGCATAAAAAAAGCTCCCCATTGACCCTCTTAGTAAAAAGAGTGGGATCGATTTTCCCAACCTCAAAGCCACGGTCAAACAATAACTCTCTAAGGTGCTCATACCACGTGCGTGGGGCTTGCTTGAGCCCATAGAGCGCCTTATCAAGTTTGTAGACATGGTTTGGTATGGGGTCCTCAAATCCCGGGGGTTGCTTAACATATACCAATTCATTTAAAGGACCATAAAGGAATGCACTTTCTACATCCATTTGTTGCAACTTAAAGTTATGATGTGCCGCATAAGCAAGAAGGATACAGATGGACTCAAGGCGAGCCACGGGTGCATAAGTCTCTCCATAATCAATGCCTTCAATTTGGGAATAACCTTGTGCAACCAATCTAGCCTTGTTCCTTACAATAATCCCATGCTCATCTTGCTTGTTCTTGAATATCCACTTTGTTCCAATAACATTGCGGCAATCCTTTGGCTTCTCAACTAACTTCCACACTTTGTTTCTCTCAAGGTTGTTGAGCTCTTTGTGCATAGCTTCCAACCAATCCGAGTCTTCAAGAGCTTCCCACACTTTCTTTGGTTCAATCATGGAGATGTGTGCTTGGTGTTCTATGAACCTCTTCAATTGTGCTCTTGTGGAAATTCCTTTCCTTAGATCTCCAACAACATTTTGGAGGGTGTGGTCTCTTATTTCCAACATTCTTTCCTTTCTAGCTTCGCGACGAGCATGGATCTCTTCATTGTTTCTTGGGGGACCCTCTTCATCATTTTGATCCTCGTCTTGACCATCAACTTGACCTTGATCATCATTGGATTCATCCTCCATATTGGGAGGCAAGGATTGACCTTGGTCTTGATCAAGTGCTCTTCTAGCATCAATTTGAGCACGTCTCAAAATAGCTTGGATGGATCTTCCTTGACAAATTGACTTGGCACCACTTGACACCCCATCGAATGGACCAAGCTCCCTTTGACTAGAGTTCACACATTGATCACTATGTTGAGGGTCCACATCTTGTCTTTGGCTTGAGTCAATGTCCTCTTCGGTAGATGGAGCATGTTGAGGTTGTGAAGATGAGGGCTCCACTTGAGTGGAGCATAGTTCTTCTCGATCCGCCATAAGGGGTTCCTCAATGGGGCGGATATAACCCACACCCATTCTTCCTATGGCATCCTGAGGCATTTCATCATATGCATCACAAGCATCAACACGCCCCCCTTGGGGACCATCATATTCTTCGAAGGTCACACTACAAGATTCTATGACGGCTCCGGAGAGCTTGTCATAGACTCTATAAGTGTGAGATTCGAGACCATAGCCAACAAAAATACCCTCTAATGCTTTAGACTCGAATTTAGACGAACGAACACCTTTGATGAGATAGAAACACTTACAACCGAAAAACCGGAAATAAGATAAGTTGGGCTTGTTACCGGTAAGTATCTCATATGGAGTCTTGTTGATTTTCTTGCGGAGGTAGAGCCGGTTTGAATCATGGCAAGCGGTGGAGACGGCTTCGGCCCAGAAGTTGTATGGAGATTTAAACTCCGCCAACATGGTCCTAGCCATCTCAATAAGAGTCTGGTTCTTCCTTTCGGCCACACCGTTTTGTTGAGGAGTGTATGCAGCGGAATATTGATGTTTAATCCCCTCATCACTAAGAAAATCATTCAAGGTGTAGTTCTTGAACTCGGTGCCATTGTCACTTCTTATAATCAACACGGGAACATTGTGTTGCCGTTGAACCAAGTTGATGAAGTCGATAAAAGTCCTTTGAGTTTCACTCTTCAACTTGAAGAAATAAACCCAAGAGTATCTTGAAAAGTCGTCAACAATCACCAAACAATATTTCTTCCCTCCAAGACTTGCATGAGATGGAGGAAAAAATAGGTCCACATGGAGGAGTTCCAAGATCTTGTTAGACTTGATTTGGTTCGTGGGCTTGTGAGGAGCGTCATGCATCTTCCCTAGAACACATGCCCTGCAAACACGATCTTTGGCAAAGGAAACATTTTCTTTTAGTCCAACAATATGGCCCCCTTTATGGAGACTTTGCAAAGTTCTCATATTGACATGGGCTAGTCAGCGGTGCCATAGCCAACCCACATCGGCCTTTCCGTATAAGCACATCGGACCTGCAGTGGCTTGCCCCGAAAAGTCCACCACATACAAGTCATTTTCGACGTACCCAACGAAAGCGACCTTGAGAGACTTGCTCCACATGAGGACCACAATATAATCATCAATAAAGACGGCAAATCCCATCTTTCCAAGAGCACGGACAGAAAGTAAATTGTATCCAAGGGTTTCAACAAGCATGACGTTCACGAGTGTAATGTCGTGAGCCACCACTACCTTGCCGAAACCCATTACCGTAGACTTTGACTTGTCGGCATATGTGACGGTGATTTGATCTTCATTTGACACCAAGTCCTTGAAAATAGACGAGCTTCCGGTCATATGACTTGTGCAACCACTATCGATCACCCATTTTGACCCTCCGGAAGCATAAGTCTACAAGAGATCAAGCTAGTTTTTAGGTACCCATTTTTCAATGGGTCCTCTTTTGTTAGCAACAAGGGTCTTGGAAACCCAAATAGACCAAGCAATATAACCATCATAAGGACCAACATATTGTGCATACACATCACCATAATAATCACGCATTAGAACATAGTGAGGGTTAACACTTCCCGCAAAATCATCATGAGACATAGTTTTACCATTTGTGGTCTTACTCTCCACAATGGTCTTGTTGGTCTCTTGTGCGGGCATGTCCCTCTTCTTCTTGTTGTTCTTCTTCTTTGTTTTGGAGACAAAACCAATGCCCCCTTTATCACTACTATGCCTTTGCTTGCTCAAAAGATCATCAATAGACTTGTTGCCTTGTGGAAATGTGGCCTTAGCAAGCTCCCCCTTCAACCTAGCATTCTCTTCAAGAATAGTTGTGCTACTAGATGGAATGAAGTTACTAGGTGAAGGAATATTGGCCAATTGAGTTTGAAGCGTTTCATGGGACTTTGTGAGAGACAAGAGTTCACTCTCCAAGGCCTTGTGGGCCTTGTTAAGCAAGCTAAAGTCCTCGGCAAGTTTTTCATAAACCACACCAAACTCAATCTTGTCCTTTTAGCTCTTTTGTATTTAGCAATAGCATGATCACGCTCTTTGATGAGTTTGTTAACAATGATGTCATTGACCTCATCAAGCCCTTCAAGTTTTAATTCAAGTGACAACCTAGTTTCTTGTTCTTCTTCTAGAGCATTGTTTAGGGCCTCTAGCTCAATCATATGTTCATGCCCAAGTTTACATCTTACATCTAGAAGCTCTTGAGTATGTGATAGTTGATCTAAGATGTTCCCAAAATGTAGCTTAGCATCACCTTCTAGGTTAGTCATAAACTCATCAAAGGCAATTAATTCCTTTTTAACATCAAGAGACATCTCATCATCAATTTCATCATTATCTAAGTGAGTAGAGCGGGATGATGAAGATACCTCCGTTCCTCTTGCCATAAGGCAAGTGGCGTTCTTGGTGGAGGAGTTCTCATTTGGAGAATCGAAGAGTGAGAATGTCGGAGTAGATGTGGTGGCAAGAGCAGCCACACCATGAGAAGTTTCCTCTTCGTTATCTTCATTGTCGGAGGAGTACTCTTCATGAGTGATCAACACAATTTCTCCCGGCTTCTTGTTGATGGATTCTTTTTGATGAAAGGTTTCTTGTATGGTCCCTTGAGAGTCTTCTTCAACACAAGCTTTCCACCATGATCTTCTCTCTTATCATAGGGGCAACTAGCCACAAAGTGGTAGCGGTCACCACAATTGAAGCAAGTTCTCAATCTTGTGGTATTCTCTCTTTTCCCATTTGGATTGCTTCTCCGTTCCATTTCCATCTTGGCCTTGGCAGGGTTCTTCCAAAAGTTCTTTGCATAGAAAGCCATATATTGACCATGAGCAATCTTCACTTCATCGGGATGGTCCATGGAAAGCCCTTCATCACTATCATCATCATCCCCATGGTCTACAACTTTGGCCTTCAAAGCAACATTGACAACATTACTCATACCAAGGGCACGAGCACGGGCATCTTTGGCATTCTTGGCGGCAACCTTGAAATCAGCCATCTCTTGCATAACTTCATTTGAGGTCATGAGATGGTAGTTGTGTCTTCCTTGTAGGCTCTTCAAGTCAGTGGGCTCAAAAGGCATGAGTGCACTCACATATTTCCTTTTTATCCATGCATCATCCACATGTGAGGCACCCAAATTCCTAAAAGCTGTGGCGGTGGTCTTGAGCCTTCGGTACATGTCTTCGTGATCTTCACCTTCTTCCATGTAGAAGCCTTCGGCTTCATTGCTTAGAGCATCATATCGGTTCCTCCTCATACTCTCATTTCCAATAAACAACACAGTGAGAGCATCCCAAGCTTCCTTGGCAATGCTAAAGTGCTCAATGTGTGGATAATCCTTTGTCCCCAAACCTTGTTGAATCATATGCAGAGCAGTGACATTGAGTTGACTATTAACAATCTCTCTTCTTGTCAAGTTGTCTGGATCCCCAATAAAGAGTCCATGCTCGATGATGTTCCATAGTTCAATGCAAGAGCTGCGCATATGAGTTCTCATTAGTGATTGCCATTGAGCAAAAGTAGCGGATTCTTCAAGCTTAGGTGGGTCACCTCTATTGTATACATGAGGGTGAGGGATTGGAGGGCCGGGAGAGTACCATGAGTCACGGTGCTCACCCTTACCACCATTATTGTGTGTGTAGGAATTAGCGTTGTCTGGTTTACCCCCTACCAATGCACCCTCGGGGGATACTGACGTATTCCCCTTAGGTAAAATGGATGGTTGATCCTCTTGAGGAGATGGGGGTGGTGAGCCTTCTTTGTCTTTAAGAAGTTGCTCAAGCATCTTCTTGACTTCGTTGACCAAGGAAGAGCTCAATCTTGTTTCCAAGTTTTTGAGATCTTCCATGGTCACCGTGGTCGGCTCACCATCACCATCCCCTTCGCGGCTACCCATATTCTCTTAGGCGGTAAAGCCCAAATAAAGAGCCGAGGCTCTGATACCAATTGAAAGGATCGTATGGGCACCTAGAGGGGACTGAATAGGACCAATTTTCTTCTTTTTCAAATTAAAGTTTGACAATAAGGTAAATTCTCTAGATAGTGCAACTATGGTGAATTTACCTATATGACAATTATGCAAGAGCTACCACAACACAAAGTAGTAACGAGTAAGTAAGGTGCGGTAAAAGGATAGAAGTAACCGAAAAGTGGACGCGGAAACACAAGGATTTGTTTCCCGTAGTTCCTTCCTTTTGAGGGGAAGTACGTCTACGTTTGGAGAGGAGGTGGTTTCAAACCACCAACGCCACGAAAGGCCTCCCTTGTTCTCTGATAAACCTCACCCCAACGGGATCGATTCACCTTCCACTATATCGGCAACCTTCAAGGTGGAAGCCGGCACCGTTACAAGTTTGGGGCACACATCCACAACTTAATCGGAGGCTCCCAAATACAAGCAAGCTGTCAAAGCAATCAAAGACAAGCTTGTAAGAACCAAAACAAGAACTAGGGTTTCCAAGAAAACTCTAGAGCGAAGGGGCCCTCAATGAAATGAGGGGGAAATGAAGATCTCTTTTGGTGAAGTAGTAGATCGGGGCCTCCTCCTTCGATTCCCCAAAGATCAAAGACTTTGGGTGGTGGGATGAGGAGATCTTGAGGATTTGGTGGCTCTAATGGACTCCAATGGTGTTCTTTGACTTTAATGCACTGAGCAACTTGTCCCAAGGTAGGTGTACCCCCTCCACAAAATCTGACCGTTGATGCATTTATTGCAGCGGTAGTACCGGAAGTTCAAGCGGTACTACCGGAGAACTCCGGTACAACCGGACCTGGTACCGGACCACCCTTTTTCAAACTGCATTAAGTCCTGCCCCCAGCGCTACTACTATTGCTGCTACCGGAAAGCGGTAGTACCGCTTGTGGCATCGGTACTACCGGACAAAGAGAAATCAGCATCTTTCAAACGAAAAAAAACTCTCTGTCACGCCGGGTAGTAAAATGCGGTACTACCGCATTTTGCTACCGGCGCAGACAGAGGCTTTTTGCAACTTACAAAAAGTCTCTGCCCTGAGCGGTACTAAAATGCGGTACAAGCTTTTGACAAACTATAAAAAGCTTCTGTCGCGCTAGGTACTAAAATGCGGTACTACCGCTTTTTAGTACCTGGCGCGGCAGAGGCTTTTTGACAGTTAGTCACATCCTTCTGTCTGGTCCGGTAGCAAAAAGCGGCACTACCGCTTTTTGGTACCGCTCCAGGCAGACAGTTTTTTGAACGTTTGCAGATCTTTTTAATGTACTTGTGACACACTTAGCAAATCATTAGTACGATATGTGTGTTGTTATCAAACACCAAAATCACTAGGGATAGCAAATGCTCTTTCAATCTTATTACTCTTGGTTCTTAAAACCCTAGATATAAGAAGTTTTCCTCTAAGCTTGAGCTTGGTGTTGTAAAACTTTGTGGTCGTGTTGGGAGCCTCCAAGATGTTTTGAAGCTTGCCAACCTTGTTGTAAAGGTTTTGGTCTCCGCCTTCAAGGTCGTGCTTAGTGGATTGTGTGCCTTCCTTTGTGGTGCTCCTGCGGGAGAATAGGGTGATGCCTTTGTGGTGATGGTCTCCTTGGTGAAACCACATACCTTCAACATAGACGTACTTACCCTAAAAAAGAACTACGAGGGTCATCTCCGAATCTACGTTACGATTACCTCGTTTTTTACCCTTTACTACTTGTTGTTTTCTTGCTTGCTTGCTTGTTCCTTGCCACATAGGATTGTCCACATATTTTCATATATAGACAATCTATATTCTTGCCACCGATGGAGTTATGTTGAGGCCACCCCCCTCCCAAGGATTGGGCACATGGATGAAGGGGAAAAAATGGAGGACATATATTAGAATTTTTTGTCTATTTTGCCCCCTCCCCCGCAACTCATATGTATCCCCCCCAACCATAGGTGGCAAGCTCCGCTACTGATTCTTGCCAAACCTAAATCAAATAAGAAACTAAAATTTAGTTACTCGCCTATTGACCCCCCTGTAGGGGTTCGTAGCATGGAAAACAAAAATTTTCTACCGCATACAAACAAACAAGCCAAGATCTATCTACTAGATTGTAGCAACGAGTCGATAGAGGAACTCACCCTCGAAGATTCCAAAGCGGTTAACGAGAGCAGATTCTCGTGGGTGATGTAGTCGTACACTTGCCGATCTCAAGATCGCGTAGACGATCCTTCTGGCGCTGCGTTCCGGCAGCGCTCCCGCAGTCGGTCACACGTTCGGTACTCGACGAAGACCTTCCTCTCCCTTGTTCCAGCAGGCATCGGAGGTTGTAGCACTCTCCTCGCGATTCCGGCAGCACGACGGCGTGGTACCAGAAGTAGAGGGGAAATCTCGCAGGGCTTCGCCTTAAGCCGGAGCGAGTATGGTGGAGTATGAGAGAGCTCCTCGGCGATCTAGGTTTTAGACACACCAAGGAGGAGGTGCTAGAGCCTGTGGCTAGGGTTTGGGGCACCCCAAGTCGGCGGCTAGAGCAACCCTAGGAGGCGGCGGCAGCTGCAGGAGGTGGTGGCGCCAAGCTAGGGTTTGGAGGAGAGGTACTTGTGTGTTCTAGGAGGGAGCCCTGCCCCTCCTTATATAGGTGGAGGGGCCGGCCGGCCAAGGGGAGGGAGTGGAGTCCCTCCCTAACTCGGCTTGGGTGGTGCGCCGGCTTGGGGAGGAGGGACTCCCTCCCCAACTCGGTTTCACCTTCCTCCTCTTTTCCTCTTTCCAAATTTAGCCGTTTGACTTTTCAATTTAGCTATTTGACTTTTCAAACTAGGATTTGAATTAATCCTTTACTTGGAACAGTGATGACACTTAGTACATGATGCAATCATTCCAACTTGCAATGACACATTCATGTACCCCTTCCCCTCCGGAGTGCCGGACATTCCGGAACCTTCTAGAACATTCCCGATGAAAACACCGGAATCATTCCCGAACTCCGAAACGGGACTTTCCTTATATGAATCTTATTCTCCGGACCATTCCGGATCTCCTCGTGATATCCCGGATCCCATCCGAGACTCCGAACAACATTCGGTCTCTTTCTCATCATACCATAACTACTCAAACAACGTCGAATCCTTAAGTGTGTCTCCCTACGGTTCGTGAATTATGCGGACATGATCGAGACACTTCTCCGAACAATAACCAATAGAGGAATCTAGAAATTCATATGGCTCCCACATATTTCTACGATTACTTTGCGATCGAATGAACCACTTACATACGATACCAATTTCCCTTTGTCTCACGATAGTTTACTTATCCGAGGTTTTGATCGTCGGTATCTCTGCATACCTAGTTCAACCTCGTTACCGATAAGTACTCTTTTCTCGTTCCCGTGGTATGTGATCCCTTGTGAGCCAGTCACATGCTTGCAAGCTAATTGGATGACATTCCACCGAGAGGGCCCAGAGTATATCTATCCGTCATATGGATGGACAAATCCCACTCTTGATCCATGTGTCTCAACCAATACTTTCCGAACACTCAATGCCACCTTTATAGCCACCCAGTTACGGTGTGGTGTTTGATGTCATCAAAGCATCCATCCGGTAAAGGTGATATGCATGATCTCATGGTCGAAGGAATTAGGTTACTATGTATCAGAAAGCATATAGCAAATGAACTATATTAAATGACTTGATCTTTATGCTACGCTTATCTATAGGAGTATGTCCATCACATCATTCTCCTAATGATATGACCCTGTTGTTAATAACATCTCTATGTTCATGATCAGGAAACCATGATCATATATTAATCAACAAGCTAGTTTAACAAGAGGCTTTACTAGGGACTCTTTTATGTTTACAAATCACACAAGTATTAATGTTTCCTGTTAATACAATTATAGCATGGTATGTAAACATTTATCATAAGTATGAAGATATGATAATAACCACTTTATTATTGCCTCTTGGGCATATCTCCAACAGTCTCCCACTTGCACTAGAGTCAATAATCTAGTTTCAAACCTTTGTGTATTCAACACCTATGGCTTTTTGGTGTTGTATGTACACGATTGCTAGTGGTCAACTGATCTCCGGATCTGACACTTCCAGGTCCGTGTGTAATTGCATGTCTTTGCGTCTCTACGCATCACTCATTCTCTAATGAGATGGCTTTGTATAATTTTGGTCCTTTGGTGAGACCTTTAGTTCTTTGGGGTTAAAACATGTTGATAATATTGTCGTACAATATATCTTCATAGTATTATCCCGCTGTGAACTACACCTAGTTTGATAACAAACTACTTGACACAAATGCCCTCTTTTGCTGCTATTATAGCAGTCATATACTTAGCCTTTTGTTGTAGTATCTGTCACAATGTCTTAATTTTGGAACTCATCCAAATCCATTATGGAACTTACTTTCCATCATATTGTGCCACCGTTAGTTTAGATTGAGATAAACTTAATTTGTACTTTGTGACAAAACTAGTATCAATGTAGTACTTTTACAATGAACTAACCATCTATTTGTCACTTCTACAAATAATATACTCTTAGTTCTTCCAAAAGATCATAAGAATATCCTTACTATTGTCCAATGATCATCTTATGAATCATTCTGGTATATGCTCATAACATTTAGAGTATAGGACATATCTGGATTTGTACATATCACAGTATGATTGATATAAATACTCTTTGTGATTTCATACATCAAGTATCAATCTATACTTGAATCTTTGTTTCACTTACCCTGTGTCAATACACTTGAATATATCATCAATATTGAACTCATTCAATCCTTTCTGTGCGACAAGAACCTTTCTTGTAGTTTCTATATTGAACTCATTCAATATCTCATCTATGTACTTCTGGCACAACCATATTGGCGTCTATTGATGCAAATATTTGGGTTTTGCCTAAGTCTTTCATCGAGATGAAATTCTTATCTTGTGTTAATAAAAGATACATCATTTCCAATCAACAATATGTCTTCCACATAATGTATTAGAAACATGTCTTAGCGCTCCCACTTAATTTCTTGCAAATGCAAGCATATTCATTGTCTCTGATGAATTTAAACTCTTTTAACAATTTCATCATTGTGAAGATTCCAACTCCGCGATGCTCACTTCAACCATTGAAGTTTGCATATGCTTTTAGCATCCTTTGAATTAACAAAACCCTATGGACCGTGTCATGCACACGTCCTAGGTAACAATTCTATTAGAAGAATTTGTTGTTTATTCAACTACCACATAACAAAATTATATGTAGTGGTTACTATATTAATCCGTCTAGACTAAATATCGCTATGAAAGATCAAATCTTGTCATATACAACCTTTGAACATTGTTGTGAACTCTTTCCCAACATGTCGACTATTTCATAGATGTGAAACATCCATGTCTATTTCTTTATAGATCCAAACACAACTGTAAGGTCTTACACCTTTCTCGAGGGTCCTTCAAGTTCAAAACTTGATTTCTCGTGTATGGAACTATCACGGATTTTATGGCTTCAAGCCATTTGACGGAGTCAGGGCTCATCATCGCTTCTTTGCATGTAGTACGTTCATTATTCTCAAATAATGATTCAACCCTCAAATCTTGGTATTTGATTGTTTACTTGACCTACTTGTTTCAATAGGAACTTAGATCTCCATGACCACAACCTTTAAGGCACGTGAACCATGAGCATTATTGCTGCCTCCGGAACACTTTTCGGTGCTGCGCAACTCTACACATATAGCTAAGGTTCTTTTAACCTTATCAAAGTTCTATTGTCCTCCTACTTAACTTTTCACGAAAAATTCCTTCTCAAAGAAACTTGACGTTCTAAGCGACAAACACTTTTGTCTCTGGTGTTATGGAGGATTACTTAACAGTTATTCGAAATAACATACAAAGTCAGGTTCATCCGACTTTGGTTGCAAACATCTTTCTTATGCATAGCATACCAATGTTTAAGAAAGAACTACTTGGGTTTTATCCCAAACCATAACTTTATATGGTGTCATTTCAACGGATTATGATGGAGCTCTTTTCAGTGGGAAAAACGGTAATCACTAAAGCTTTTAATCTTTAAAATATAATGGTAGTTTTATGAATTATACCTTTGATCTTACCATGTCAAACAAGGTTTAATTACATATCTCGAATGCTCCATACTCTTATGGTGTTTCGGGAAAATGCAAATCCACGGAACGATTCCTTAAATCTTAGGTATTATGCTAAACTTGTAACTCAAATATCTTCCTTTACGATCTTATCATAAACTATTCATATTCTTGTTACAATGATTTTGCACTTCATCTTGAAAGTCTTTGAACTTTTCAAATGTTTCATACTTTATCCTTATTAAGTAAATATTCATATATTTACTCAAATTTTCGGAGAAAGCATATGAAGTTGAAATCCATCGCTCTTGACTACACATAATGGACTTCGTACAACAATATGTACAAGTTCCAATAAGCTAGTCATTCGTTCCCTTTTGGCCTATAAACGAAGTTTTAATTATCTCTAGGAAAGTTTCACAAGCGTCATGTGATCAAAATCAAAAGACTCCAAAATTCCATCCACATGGAGTTTCTTCATGTTTTCTTTCAAATATAATTTAAACGGCGATGTCACTTCCTAAGTGATCTATCAATCAATTTGTCTTTCGACATTTTTAGCACTAGTTTTATGGATGTGATTTCTCCAACGAGATTTGTGAATCATCCATCTTTTAGGGATTACAACAACCCTTTTGTTCTCATAATACCTGATAAAACAAATCTTGAAGGCAAGCTTTGATGTTTAACGAGCAACACAATAACCCTTTATTTGTTCTCGATGAACATCATCACATATTCTTTTGCTAGTTACTTAGGCCATTGTAGTTCATGAATTGTGTTGTTTCGTATGACGTTTCACACCAACAAATTCAGTATCAAATACTTAAGAACCACATTGTTTAATAAGCAAAGAATATAGCCATAACATGTATATCATCTATATACTTAAACTGAACAATTCTAGTCTTTTCTTTTCTGCCATATATTTATGAGATTCTCTTTCAGTATTTCCTTTCTGTTTGAAAGAATCTATCAACATCAATAGTGGAGTCATACATATGACACATAGTCCAAAGCGTGTATAGTTAAATACCAATGTCTTTGGACTTGCACTTTGAAGTAGATCACCATTATCAAATGATTGGTGTTCTTTCAAATTCCTTTCTTTAGTAATCTTTTGGTGTAGTAAACATTTTACCTACATCAAATATTCATCCTCATCATGGAATTATCCATGATCAAGCTACTTTTATCTTGTAACGGTGAATCGCAAGTATAATGTTGCTCTCCAAAACCTTTTGGAGGATTAGGACAACAAGTGTCTCCAACCCTTTGCAAATTCTCATCAAAATATGAGAAACATGAACTTTGCCATATTATACTCTATCATGTTGCAACCAAAACTTCGTTTCAGATATCACAATATCTTCCACACATCATGGTTTCTGAAACAACTCTTTCAGATCCTAGATAACCTTGATATTAAGACAATCCTTTGGATATCAAGAATCATGGAGACAAACATGATACTCATACACTAACTCTTGGAATTGTCACTCTTGTTTTAATACCAATTATTAAACTTCATGGAGTAACCGGAACTTACTGAAAGTTTGCAATAGGACTTTTAAAACTTTAGATTAACACTTCAAAACAATACGATACCAGTTCGTAAAGTAACTAACCAGAATTCTATAGTTCTATCATCTCAATTATAACTAAGCGCAAGGTGGTAAACGGATGCCAATGACTACAACAATTATGCAAATTCACTTTGATTTAATTTATGATAAATAGTGTTCAACTTTTAATCATATTGCCGTTGAACTCCCACTCAAAACAATATCCCTCACATTGTTTTAGTGATCACACGAACCAAATCCACCACATCAAAACCGATCATCACGAGAGTTGATGTAGCTTCAATGGCGAACAATCAACATGTTCATCATATCTACTATATGACTCATGCTTTACCTTTCGGTGATCCGTGTTCCTGAGACCATGTCTGTACATGCTAGGCTCGTCAAGATCAAACCTTAGTTTCTGCATGAGCAAATCTGGCTTGCTCACGTTGTATACACTTGCAGAATCTAGCACACCCGATCATCACGTGGTGTTTCGAAACAACAAGCTTTAGCAACGGTGCTAACTAAGGGTGAACACTTTATGACTTGAAATTCATGTGCATGAGGGATCATCTTATAATGCTACCGTCGTCTACTAAGCAATACAAGATGCATAAAAGGATTAACATCACATGCAATTCATAATATGTGATATGATATGGCCTTTCTTCTTTGTGCTTCCGATCTCCATCTTTAAGCACGAACATGATCTCCATCATCACCGGCATTGCATCAAGGTCAATGACGCTGCTCCATGGTTGTCGTCCACCAGCTTCAACTATTACAACTACTTTGAATAGACACGCGGGTCTTAACAGAAATTAAAGACAACCATATGGCTCCTGCCGGTTGCCGACTTACAATAAGGAACATTGCATACATCATATATAATCACAATCATGGCCATATCACATCACTGCACACCCCTGCAAAACAAAGTTAGACGCTTCTACTTTCTTTGCATATTTTACGTGGTTTGGGGCTTTCAATAAGTGTCGTTCTAACTTACGAACAAGAACCACAACATTGATACTAGTATTGTTAATCACCCGTTGTAAATTGGATATTAACTATGCTAGGAGAAACAGGCACCCGCAAAGCCACTTATGCAATACAAGTTGCATGTCAAGCGTGGAGCAAGTCTCATGAACGATGTCATGTAAGGTTAGCCCGGGCCGCTTCATCCCAACATACCGCAAGATGCAAAGTACACAAGAAGCAATCGACAATAAAAGCATCAACGCCCACAATGACCATTGTGTTCTACTCGTGCAAACAGATCTACATATAGACACGGCTCTGATGCCACTGTAGGGGTTCGTAACATGGAAAACAAAAATTTTCTACCGCATACAAACAAACAAGCCAAGATCTATCTACTAGATTGTAGCAACGAGTCGATAGAGGAACTCACCCTCGAAGATTCCAAAGCGGTTAACGAGAGCAGATTCTCGTGGGTGATGTAGTCGTACACTTGCCGATCTCAAGATCGCGTAGACGATCCTTCTGGCGCTGCGTTCCGGCAGCGCTCCCGCAGTCGGTCACACATTCGGTACTCGACGAAGACCTTCCTCTCCCTTGTTCCAGCAGGCATCGGAGGTTGTAGCACTCTCCTCACGATTCCGGCAGCACGACGGCGTGGTACCGGAAGTAGAGGGGAAATCTCGCAGGGCTTCGCCTTAAGCCGGAGCGAGTATGGTGGAGTATGAGAGAGCTCCTCGGCGATCTAGGTTTTAGACACACCAAGGAGGAGGTGCTAGAGCCGGTGGCTAGGGTTTGGGGCACCCCAATTCGGCGGCTAGAGCAACCCTAGGAGGCGGCGGCAGCTGCAGGAGGTGGTGGCGCCAAGCTAGGGTTTGGAGGAGAGGTACTTGTGTGTTCTAGGAGGGAGCCCTGCCCCTCCTTATATAGGTGGAGGGGCCGGCCGGCCAAGGGGAGGGAGTGGAGTCCCTCCCCAACTCGGCTTGGGTGGTGCGCCGTCTTGGGGAGGAGGGACTCCCTCCCCAACTCGGTTTCACCTTCCTCCTCTTTTCCTCTTTCCAAATTTAGCCGTTTGACTTTTCAATTTAGCTATTTGACTTTTCAAACTAGGATTTGAATTAATCCTTTATTTGGAACAGCGATGACACTTAGTACATGATGCAATCATTCCAACTTGCAATGACACATTCATGTACCCCTTCCCCTCCGGAGTGCCGGACATTCCGGAACCTTCTAGAACATTCCCGATGAAAACACCGAAATCATTCCCGAACTCCGAAACGGGACTTTCCTTATATGAATCTTATTCTCCGGACCATTCCGGATCTCCTCGTGATATCCCGGATCCCATCCGAGACTCCGAACAATATTCGGTCTCTTTCTCATCATACCATAACTACTCAAACAACGTCGAATCCTTAAGTGTGTCTCCCTACGGTTCGTGAATTATGCGGACATGATCGAGACACTTCTCCGAACAATAACCAATAGAGGAATCTGGAAATTCATATGGCTCCCACATATTTCTACGATTACTTTGCGATCGAATGAACCACTTACATACGATACCAATTTCCCTTTGTCTCACGATAGTTTACTTATCCGAGGTTTTGATCGTCGGTATCTCTGCATACCTAGTTCAACCTCGTTACCGATAAGTACTCTTTTCTCGTTCCCGTGGTATGTGATCCCTTGTGAGCCAGTCACATGCTTGCAAGCTAATTGGATGACATTCCACCGAGAGGGCCCAGAGTATATCTATCTGTCATATGGATGGACAAATCCCACTCTTGATCCATGTGTCTCAACCAATACTTTCCGAACACTCAATGCCACCTTTATAGCCACCCAGTTACGGTGTGGTGTTTGATGTCATCAAAGCATCCATCCGGTAAAGGTGATATGCATGATCTCATGGTCGAAGGAATTAGGTTACTATGTATCAGAAAGCATATAGCAAATGAACTATATTAAATGACTTGATCTTTATGCTACGCTTATCTATAGGAGTATGTCCATCACATCATTCTCCTAATGATATGACCCTGTTGTTAATAACATCTCTATGTTCATGATCAGGAAACCATGATCATATATTAATCAACAAGCTAGTTTAACAAGAGGCTTTACTAGGGACTCTTTTATGTTTACAAATCACACAAGTATTAATGTTTCCTGTTAATACAATTATAGCATGGTATGTAAACATTTATCATAAGTATGAAGATATGATAATAACCACTTTATTATTGCCTCTTGGGCATATCTCCAACACCCCCGTAGTCGACCATAACGATCTTTCACCCTTCTAGGCAAGTGGCTTTAAAACCCCCTCACAAAGGATGGGGCATGGCAAACACTCCAAAAGAGAAAAATATATAGACTCAAAGAAGTTTTCCCAAAGTTTATTGGAAATCTGGGGACTCGTATTTTTGGGCAGGTCTAATGGCGACGAAGAAGCACTTATTCCAATTTGGATAATTTATAATTAAACATGAATCAACAATCAGGTTCTAGTAAGATAAGTGGCTAAGAAATGCTACCCTCTAAAAACAATACTCAACTCTATATAATATTGCTTGTCACAAAAGCGATACCATCGCGACGGTGTTGGAGTTTCCTCCACCAAACGTGATGTTTAGGATGGACTTATTGGACCCCATGCTTGCATGTTGGTACGCCTTGCTATAGAGATTGGCTTTGGTCCAACTAACGCGAGTGACCGATGAGTCCGTTGGAACCTACACGAGAATGGTAAATTCTCGGTAGATTCCATGTATAGAGTTAGTCCAACCAAAAGTATCGGTCAATGATAATAATTTTTTAGAAATGAAAATACCTCTTAGGAAAAAAAATTGCATGTATCTTCGTAGATGAGTTATCCTCACGAAAGACAACCTTGTAAAACATAATTGGCATGGTGTGAGGCGTGTGTTTTTATCATCATGTCATGATGAGACAATGAAACAACACTTTCAATACAAATTTGTCCGTGCTGTATGATCGGTCATCCAAGTAGCTTTTACAATGTATTCACCATATAGTGTTGCATATATATTTGGCAACTCGTTATATGATAATATTGATCACGGGTTTAGAATTCTTATTCGGGTGGAAGCGCTTGCCGTCATTTGGTCATTATGGTTGTGTAGAAAATGACAAGGTTTTTAATAATAAAAATGTTCTACTTATGCTTGTTATCTACCGGTGCACCAGTTTGTTTCGTTTGTGATCGTCACTACAACCAACATGTGGAGAATAGAGACATGTTTACGAAGTTGCCTACACGGTTGGAGGATACGACGAGAGATATTTTTATTCAATATGGATAATATGGATGGTAGGATGACCTACGCATCGGTCTTTTGTCACCACTAGCAAAAGTGCCCGTGCGTTGCACCGGGAAATAAAAACATAAATATTTAAGTGAAAAATAAAATAAATAAAACAATATTTGTTGTCCAGTTTTCATCATCACAACGCCTATAGTCATCTGCTCTGTTTGTTCCCGCCAGCTTCGCCAACCAGCTTGCCCCTCTCCGTGCCACCCCTACCTTTTGTCCTCCCATCTCCGCGCTCCCTCGTCACAAGGACCACACAGGGTGCCCCTGATAGTTCGCCACATTCCGCCTGCCGACTCTACGTAGATGCCCCCTTCTGCTCTCTTTGTGTCGAGCTCCGATTGCTACACCATCTCGCCAGCTCCGTCGCCAGGATCCCGTCGCCACCTTGTCGGACGTCCAAGGCTTCCTCATGCGCATTTACCCCATCGTTGATAGAAGCCCTCTCTCCGACCATCTCAGTCTGGCCCAAACCAAAAATGTCCGGCTCACTTGGCTGCGATGGTGTGCGTGCATCACAGCGTACATGCCCTTTTGACGCACGAAGTGGCTTGACAAATAAGAAGAAAACGAATAGTCCAGTGGTATGCAGTTGTCATTTATTTAAAAATATATAGAAAGTGTTTAATCTCCTCTCAAAATCAATGATTTATAAAAAGAGGAGAAATCTAAAGTATCGTTGCACCATATACTGGTCAAATTTGTTCTTTGACATCTAGTATTTTATAAGAAAAAACAGATTATTATGCACCACACACAACTTCCTTATCATCTCCTTTTCCCCACTTTTAGCCACCGCATATGATGTAGTGACCCCAAACATAGAAACAACAACACTTGAATGAATTAAGGAGCGACAGAGCCGGGAGGATGTTAACTGGCCAGCCAGGACCAAGACCTGGGATGCCGATTCTCGATCGCAGCAGTCCCAATTCACGAGCTTGTTGACAACAACACCAGACGGCTTGAGAAATTAGGCAAGAGGACCTCAGGGATGGAGGCGGAGTGTCGAAGCATGGCTGCATGTGGACACGCACGGGAAGGTTAATTCCAGAGGCATTGCATGTGCGAGGCCAGCTCTGCGAGCTAGAAAGCAAACCAGATGCGGCATCTCGGCAGGGCTCTCTCCTTTCCGCCGTGTCATGCTCGAGTTTGGGGCGGCGCTGCGTATGCAGGTGAAGAACACGGGTGCTGCGTATCCAGGCGAAGAACAACTGGGCCGGGTGGAACGGGATTCGGCAGCAAGAGGTCAAAGCCCTCTCGCTCCTCGCTATCTCCCTCCGGTGGCGCCCCACTCGACACTATTTTCATACGGCATCCTTTGTTACTAAAGCTTATGTATGTGCACACCTTCAGGAGCAATTAGAAAAGAAGAAGGCTGAATACGCAGAGAAGATGAAGAACAAGGCTGCACTCATCCACAAGGAAACTGAAGAGAAGAGAGCGATGGTTGATGCGAAGCGCGGCGAAGAAATCCTCAAAGCTGAGGAGACGGCCGCCAAGTACCGCGCCGCTGGCAACTCTCCCAAGAAAGCTATGGGGGTGCTTTGGGGCCTAGAAAAAAAACTTTCCCTGGTCATAAACGGGGCAAGAGTGAAGTGTTCATCCGTGGTTGCTTGCTTCCCTTTTTTTTCACCCGTTCAAGAGAGTGTTTTTTTAAGGAACGGTTTTTCTTATTGTGGGTAATATTACTTAAAAAATAAGGAGTAAAGTCATCCAAAAAAATGTAGGTACTACAAGTAACATGCCAAAAAAGTGTTTTTTTCTTTTTCACTTACCGATGGTATTGGTGGGTAATTTCTTTTTCTTTTTCACTAATCGGTGGCATTGGTGGGTAATTTATTTTTTGGTCAAAGAGTAAAATCGTCTAAAAAAGTATAGGTACAATAAGAAACACTCATTCCTTTATTATATATATATATATATATATATATATATATATATATATATATATATATATATATATATATATATATAGGTATTAGGTATTAGGTATAGGTATAGATAGGTGTTTTGCGGTTCTTTTTGTATGATTTGATTTATTTAGTTCTTCGAGACATGAGCAACTGTGTTTATCCTATATGTAACCTTCTAAATAATAAAACGCTCATTATTATAGAAAAAAAAACAATTGGAATGGGCTAGCCGCTGGACGGCAAAGGTACGGGACGAAACATGTAATTTTCAAGTCACGGTCTGTTGCTGGAATACAAGTGAAAAAACCTCAGCCTCGCGTGCTAACAGATTTCGCGATTCTTCTTCTCCGGTGGCCGCCTGATCCTGACTGCCCCGGCCGTCTTTCTCTGGTCTCTCATAAATGATTCCTTTCTCGTAAGTAGTATTACTCCTATTACTATTTGTCTAGTGTTTGTTTTCAGCAGGGCAGCGGTGGTGATGTGATCGTGATGTGATGTGTGGTTGCGCACGCCTTGGCACGGCACGGCACGGCAGCCCATCCCGCTGCGCAACGGTCGGCCGAACAAACTGGCCCGTATCTTCTCGTATCTCCCACCGCACCGGCCATCTCACCCGCGCCACAAGTTGCATCATAATTCACGAATCTCTCACTCTATTCCATGAAAACTCCCACGCCATCAACGTTCACGGACACGTAGCTGCCAGCCCTTGTATCAGGGACGGGGGCGCGCGGCCAGCGTGTGCCTGGTGGTGGGATTCGATCGTCCGGGCTGCCGCCGTTGCCCCTTTCCCAGCATCAGGATTCACGAGTTCATTAAGCTCGTGGGTTTGGCCGTATCTGCGGAGCTAATGATTAGGATTAGTTCCAGGGAGGAAGCGACGTGATTACCCGTAAACAAAGATATCCGGGATGGAGGGAGGGTGCCTGTTGACGAGCATCGCCCAACCACCGCCTGTTCGATCGGGAACGAACCTTCGAGCTCGTTTTCGCTGGACTGTCGAGCTAGTTGATCGAACAGAGTTTATTTTGTTTGTTGGAGAGGGCAGCATGACGGTTTCAATAATAATAATAATAATACTGGAGTACTCTACATGCTAGCTCGTGAAAGGAATGTCCTGAATATCAAAATCGATCGAACCGACCTCAGGCGTCATCCAACTCATCCGCTCAGGGTGAGCGCATCCCCAGCGGGCCAACACACAAACGGTCCTGTCACGTCTAGACAGGTTCGTGACGCGATTCATTCGGCGTGACCCACTGGTTCATGAAATTTGGTTCACGGTTGTGCGTTTCTCGGCGTAGGCCGATAGCACCCGTGTGTAAGTAAAACATTAATTTAATAATATTTTTTGTTAGATTGATAGCAGGTTACATGTAGATCTAAAACTAATTTAATTAAACTACAATAACTTCTTCTGCTCGTCATCTCGTCGCCGCGACTAGTTCTAGCCATAGTCGTGACCTGAGAAACCAGCTACGCCAACACGACCACCATTAAGGTGTTGGAGATATGCCCAAGAGGCAATAATAAAGTGGTTATTATCATATCTTCATACTTATGATAAATGTTTACATACCATGCTATAATTGTATTAACAGGAAACATTAATACTTGTGTGATTTGTAAACATAAAAGAGTCCCTAGTAAAGCCTCTTGTTAAACTAGCTTGTTGGTTAATATATGATCATGGTTTCCTGATCATGAACATAGAGATGTTATTGACAACAGGGTCATATCATTAGGAGAATGATGTGATGGACATACTCCTATAGATAAGCGTAGCATAAAGATCAAGTCATTTAATATAGTTCATTTGCTATAAGCTTTCTGATACATAGTAACCTAAATTCTTCGACCATGAGATCATGCATATCACCTTCACCGGAAGGATGCTTTGATGACATCAAACACCACACCGTAACTGGGTGGCTATAAAGGTGGCATTGAGTATTCGGAAAGTGTCGGTTGAGACACATGGATCAAGAGTGGGATTTGTCCATCCATATGACGGATAGATATACTCTGGGCCCTCTCGGTGGAATGTCATCCAATTAGCTTGCAAGCATGTGACTGGCTCACAAGGGATCACATATCACGGGAACGAGAAAAGAGTACTTATCAGTAATGAGGTTGAACTAGGTATGCAGAGATACCGACGATCATAAACCTCGGATAAGTAAACTATCGTGAGACAAAGGGAAATTGGTATCGTATGTAAGTGGTTCATTCGATCGCAAAGTAATCGTAGAAATATGTGGGAGCCATATGAATTTCCAGATTCCTCTATTGGTTATTGATCGGAGAAGTGTCTCGATCATGTCCGCATAATTCACGAACCGTAGGGAGACACACTTAAGGATTCGATGTTGTTGAGTAGTTATGGAATGATGAGTAAGAGACCGAATGTTGTTCGGAGTCTCGGATGGGATCCGGGATATCACGAGGAGATCCGGAATGGTCCGGAGAATAAGATTCATATAAGGAAAGTCCTGTTTCGGAGTTGGGGAATGATTCCGGTGTTTTCATCGGGAATGTTCTAGAAGGTTCCGGAATGTCCGGCACTCCGGAGGGGAAGGGTACATGAATGTGTTATATCAAGTTGGTATGATTTCATTATGTACTTGGTGTCATCGCTGTACCAAATAGAGGGTTTTATTCAAATCCTAGTTTGAAAAGTCAAACGGCTAGTTTGAAAGTCAAACGGCTAGTTTTGGGAAAGAGGAGAAGGAGGTTTGAAACCGACTTGGGGGAGGAGTTCATCCTCCCACCGCCGGCCCACCTTGGGTCCGAGTTGGGGAGGGACTCCCCTCCCTAGGCGCGCCTCCCTCCACCTATAAGAGGAGGGGCAGGGCTCCCCTCCTAGACACACAAGTTGCCTCCCTCTAAACCTAAACCCTAGCCACAGCCTAGGGATTTCTCCCAAGCCGCCGAGTTAGAGCTTCTAATTGCTCTAGCCGCTGGTTTAGCCCCTTCTAATTGGTGTGTCTAAACCCTAGATCACCAAGGCTCTCTCATAGTCCACCATACTCGCTCCGGCTTAAGGCGAAGCCCTGCGAGATCTCCCCTCTACTTCCGTTACCACGTCGTCGTGTTGCCGGAATCGCGAGGAGAGTGCTACAACCTCCGCTGCCTGCTGGAACAAGGGAGAGGAAGGTCTTCGTCGAGTACCGAACGTGTGACCGACTGCGGGAGCGCTGCCGGAACGCAGCGCCGGAAGGATCGTCTACGCGATCTTGAGATCGGCAAGTGTACGACTACATCACCCACGAGAATCTGCTCTCGTTAACCGCTTTGGAATCTTCGAGGGTGAGTTCCTCTATCGACTCGTTGCTACAATCTAGTAGATAGATCTTGGCTTGTTTGTTTGTATGCGATAGAAAATTTTTGTTTTCCATGCTACGAAACTCTACATAAGGTTCTGATGGCGTTCCCTAGCAACGGCACAGAGGCGCCGACTCATGTAATCATCGGCCTGCTCATGCTGCTCCCTTATCACGCTTCCTTCATCGGCAGCCCGACGCGTGTACATCACCTCTATCTCCGCTGTCCAGTGGTCCCTGCTTTCCTGTGCAACTCGTTCCACAGCCGTGAGAGCGTGAGAATGAGTGAGGCGGTGCGTGGTTTTGTTGAAGTGGGTGAGTAAAGCGTTGTTTTCGTCCTCCTCCTCCTCCCTCGGCATGTCCATATCCGCGGCAGCCGCCTGCGTGATGCGCTGCACCTCCACCTACTTAATGCCGCAGTGGCAGCATCGCGAGCCACCTTATCACTCGCCGCCTCCTTGGTCATGGCATTGCGCATCGCACCCATCGTGTGAGAAGCATCTTCGCATGCCACCACCTCCACCGACGCCTTGGCGGCGAGGCTTCTCCTGCTCTCTGCAGCGGCGATGCATGAGTGCTGAGATTTTGTTTGGGGCTTGGTGACCTCCCTTCCCTCCTGCAGCAGTCTTTTATAGACCGCATCCAGGTACGGAAAACGTCATGGACGGGCGTGAGATATTTCCAGCCGTGGGCGGGAAAGGGTAATGGCGAGTTAGCGAGGGCACGAAACGTCGGCCACACGGGAAGCCGACGGTGATTGGCGACTTCCTGTCGCCATTAAATTCTCGTCGCCATTGTAGAGAGGTCGTCAAACTGTTACAGCGGGCGAGCGAGTTCAAAATGTGTCAGGCTACTGAGCGCACCCCTCGACCTGACCTTACTATGACCCTTTTTCTGTCCGTGAGCAGCGTTTCGTTTTGATAAAATCAGACGGTTTGTGTTGCTTGTTTGGATCTGTACGGTGAAAATGCCCTGACAAGATCTAGTCCACCGGGTCGACCTAGACTGTTGGAAATATAAGCAATAATCCATATGATTTAATCCGAATAATAAATTGATAAGGCATGATCATACAAACGGTACTAAAATCAATTATGCAGATCAACAAAGTAGATGAACAGATTAAGTTAAAAGCCCATGGATACTGACCTCGAGCTCAAGCCTGCTCTACTGGTGCATCTTGTCATGGCCTCTCTTCCCCAAACAGTTCAAGAACTTCGTCATCAACTACAACATGTCTCCTGAAAAAGGGACATTAAAAAGACCATTGGGATGTGTTCTTAAGAGGAAGAAAGGCTCAAGTCCATTCACGGTGGTTCTCTGAACTACGTGAAGGACAATAGGAAGAGAACCTTCAACAACAGCAACCATGGTGGTTCCCCTTCCAAGCCACATGGCAAAGGCCCCCTCCAGCATCAGCATCAGCAGAGTCTCTCTGGGGACAAGGACCAGTGTCACCACTGCAAGAAGCCTGGTCACTTTAAGAAAGATTGCCCAATATGGCTCAAGTCCATAATGGCAAAGAACGGTAAAGACACAGTTTCTTTTGTAAATGAATCCTTGTATGAAAAGATTTCTAAATCTACTTGGTGGATTGACTTTGGTGCAACTGTTCATGTTGCCAATTCTTTACAGGGATTCTATGCGACAAGGACTTTGCAAAGAAGCGAAAGATGCATTGAGGTCGCGAATGGGGTTCAAGCAGAAGTTGAAGCTATCGGCAACATTCCTTTGGAGCTAGCTGATGGTTTTACTATTATGTTAAAAGATGTGTTATTTGTTTCCTCCGTCCACAGAAACTTAATAAGTGTGTCGTGCTTAGATAAAGACATGTATGAATGTTATTTTGGACATGGCAAGTGTGCCATTTGGTTTAAAGATACTTGTGTGGGTATTGCTTTACTTCACGATAATCATTGTTATCTTTGCATGATAAAGCGCTTTCTGTGTGTAATGTGAGTGAGTAAGTTTCCTTGTCGAACAAAGAACAAAAGGAAAGAAAGCGAACTCATGACTCATCAAAGTTATGGCACTGTAGATTAGACCATATTTCGAGGGGAAGAATAGAAATCCTCATTAAAAATGACATTCTTCCTCCGTTAGAGTTCTCAGATATCGAACAATGCATAGATTGCATAAAAGGAAAATATGTAAAGCAAATCAAAAAGGGTGCAAACCGAAGTATATCAACACTAGAAATCATTCACACTGATATTTGTGGACCGTTTCCTATGAAAAGTGTGGATGGTTATGATTCATTCATAACATTCACGGATGATCACTCCCGATATGATTATATTTATCCAATTAAAGAAAGATCTGAGGCATTGGATAAATTTAAAAAAATTAAGGCTAAAGTTGAAAATCAGCATGATAAAAGAATTAAGATAGTCCAGTCAGACCGGGGGGGGTACTACGGTCGGCACACTCCATATGGTCAAGTACCTGGAACTTTTGCAAGGTTCTTACAGGAAAATAGAATAGTCGCCCAGTATTCTATGCCAGGCGAACTTCAGCAAAATGGAGTAGCTGAAAGGCGTAACCGTACCCTTATGGATATGGTGCGCAACATGATGAGCTATTCTACCCTCCCATTGGGATTGTGGATGGAGGCGCTTAAAACCACCATTCACATTCTCAACAGAGTACCAAGTAAGTCGGTGCCCAAAACACCATACGAGTTGTGGACAGGCAGAGTCCCCTTTTTGCGCCACTTGAGGGTATAGGGGAGCCCAACCGAGGCAAAAGTTTTCAATCCAAACATTGCAAAGTTAGACCCCAAAACAGTGTCTTGCCACTTCATTGGCTATCTAGACAGATCAAAAGGTTATCGTTTCTACTGTCCTGACAGATACACAAAGTTTGTAGAAACGAGACATGCAGTCTTCTTGGAGGACGAATTGATGAGGGGGAGCACGGTAGCTCGAAAAATCGATCTTGAGGAGAAGAGGGTGCATGCACCTAATCCGATGACTCAGGAGCCATTTTTCTTGCTACCTGTTGTGCCACCATCGACAACCCTTGAGGTTGTGGTGCCGACACCTGTTATGACTCCACACGTGACAGCAATGGGAGAAGGTTTGGAACCTATCCGTCAGGAGCCGCCTGAACCCACTATTGAGCACGAAAGGGAGCCAGAACATCCACACTCATCAAATGTGCTAGAACCTGAGGCACGAAATGAGAAAGAGTCTGACGAACTCAGAAGGTCTAAAAGAGAAAGAAGACCAACCATTTCTAAAGAAAATTACAAAGTTTATAACACAGAAACAGTTCATATGGAGGGTGATCCTACCTCATATGAAGAAGCCATGAGAAGCCCTCACTCAGCCAAGTGGGTGGGGGCAATGGAAGATGAAATGAAATCAATGAGCTCCAACAATGTTTAGGACTTAGAGGAAATCCCTAAAGGAGCCAAAACAGTAGGATGCAAATGGGTCTACAAAACAAAGTATGACTCCAATGGGAATGTAGAACAATACAAAGCTAGACTTGTGGCAAAAGTCTTTACGCAAAGAGAAGGGGTATATTACAATGAGACTTTTTATCCGGTCTCATGTAAGGATTCCTTCAGAATTATAATGGCACTAGTTGCACATTTTGGTTTAGAGTTGCATCAAATGGATGTGACGACATTTCTAAATGGAGATTTAGAAGAAAATGTTTACATGAAACAACCCAAGGTTTTTTTCATGGAGGAGAAGGAACATATGGGCTCCCGCCTAAAGAAATCCATTTATGGGTTAAAGCAAGCCTCTAGACAGTGGTATTTAAAGTTCAATGATACAATCAAAAGATTTGGATTTAAAGAGAATGTTGAGGACAACTGCATTTATGCAAAGTTTAAGAGTGGGAAATATATTTTCCTGATTCTGTATGTGGATAATATCTTGATTGCTAGCAGCGATGTCGGTCTACTACTAAAAACAAAGAAGTTCTTGTCTTCAAATTTTGACATGAAAGATCTTTGTGAAGCTTCTTATGTTCTGGGCATAGAAATTCACCGAGATAGAAAGAATGGAGTATTAGGACTATCGCAGAAGGCATATTGTGAAAAGATTCTAAAGAAATACAATATGCATGCGAGTAATGCCACACCTGCTCACATAGTCAAGGGCGATAGTTTTGGAAAATTTCAATGTCCAAAGAACCAATATAAGATCGATCAAATGAAGTCAGTACCATATGCTTAGGCCGTTGGAAGTTTACAGTATGCACAAGTATGCACTCGCCCTAACTTAGCTTTTATCACCGGGGTACTCAGTAGATATCAAGAGAATCCAAGCATAGAGCACTGGAAGATGGTAAAGAAGGCTTTGCTTTATGTGCAAGGCACAAGAGGCCTCATGCTAACATATAAAAGATCTGATTCCCTAGAGATAAGAGGGTATTCAGATGTATATTTTACGGAAGATAAAGATGATAGAAAGTCCACGACAGGATATGTCTTTACTCTCGCAGGAGGTGCTATTTCGTGGAGAAGCTCCAAACATTTAATAGTTGCATCATCTACGATGTATGCAGAATTTATAGCATGTTATGAGGCCATGGAACAGGCATGATGGTTAAAGAAATTTCTACCCGACTTGAAAGTGGTAGACTGCATTAGCAAGTCACTAAAGATGTACTGTGACAACGAGCCCGCAGTATTTTATGCTCAAAACAACAAGTCGAGTAATGCTACAAAGTCAATAGATATAAAGTATTATGTTGTGAAGGACAAAGTCCAGGATCAAACTATAAGTCTCGAGCATATAAGGACAAAGGATATGCTTGCGGATCCGCTAATGAAAGGCTTACCACCCAATGTGTTCAAGGAACACATAGCCGGCATGGGTTTAATGGAAAGCCTATGATTGCTGGACTACCGATGCCCAAAAGTAATAGAATTTGTTTCAAAATAGAAAAGTATATAGTGGCTGTCTAATTCTATCGACAATAGAGCTGAGACGATGAAACATGCTCTATATACCGATCCGTGATGAAACGAGTAAAGTATAAAGTATAAAGTTAAAAGTAAAGTTGAGATCAAGGGGGAGAATGTCAGATTGATCTCCACCCGCACGAGTCTAATGACTCGAATGGGAACCCTATCCGCGCCCTGATCAGGGGCGCCCAACCGCATCTGGTTGGTTGGTGGGCCCCTGTCGTCAGCGCTATATTAAGGAGGTGGGGGCCGACATCACGCCTCACGAGGTTAGTCGTGCCCTAGCCGCCCCACCTACAAGCCTTACCGATCTAGGCTAAGCGATGCGCTGACGGGAAGCACCACCGCCGCCATCCTCACCACTCGCTCGCACCACCCCTTTCCCATGGCTACTGACGCTAGCAGCAGCGCCAACTCCGGCATCCCCTCTGGCTCCTGCTCGTCGAGCCAGGGCGCAGGTAGTACCTCTCCTCTCCGATCTCTCTATCCCTCTCAGATCTACGAGTTCCAACCTTATAGCATTTCTACCGAGAGTAGTCTAGCCTAACAATGGTATCAAAGCATCTAGTCCTAGATCCTCTTCGGTAGAAAGAAATAAAAGCAAAAAGTCAAAGTGAAAAACCCGTAACAAATCGAGACTAGTGTTAGACTCTGGACCGAATCGGAGACCCTATTTTACTAGTGTTTGGATCGGTACGGTGAAGATGCCCCGGCAAGCTCTGGTCTACCGGGTCGACCTAGACTGAACTATACCAGAATTGTCTTTCTAGCGTGCATGTGAGATAGTGTGCATGTGTTATCCGTCCATTTCATTTGAGATCGGTACCTGGCACTATAAATTTATTGAATAGTTCTAATACCAGTCTGAAGTATGTTGAAACATATTCAAACATGATGATGCATAATAAACCGATATAAAACGAGATATAAAATATTGTGTCTCCGAATTGTGCTCGCGCAAGCATCGTGTGTTTCCGTTAGGCTTTGGACTCAAATCCAATGTTGCTTAATTTTTTCCGTTAATATATTTTAGTTTTACATCTAAGGAAATTGTCAATTATTTTCTAGAAATGATGTACGAATTGAAACATATTTTTTCCAATAAGAAAAATTACTAGGTTTCATAAAGTTTTTAAGAGTTTCACCAAGTTTTAAAATTTGATTTTGAAATATTATCGATATATATATTCAATATTAGTCTTGTTTTGAAGGCCTTTTTATTAGAAACTCAGATATGCAAACGGTTTTCAAATTGAACTCCTGGTTCAAAATCTACGAATATTTTAAATTTTAGAAAAATGTGTGCACGGGAGAGAGTAGCCTGATCCATACGCTGACACGGCTTACTGGAAGGAAACAAGGAGGAGAGAGAGCACGCTACCTCCCGTGCATATGATAGAAAATCCTCTCTGGTAACTATAGAGGACATCCACAGAACGCAGAGCAGAAAGGTGTTGGCGGCCGGGGACGATCGAGGCGGAACAAAAATGTGGAATCAAAACTGGTAGACGCAGCAGGCTGTACGTATCAGCAGCCTGATTCCGTGTCCTGCGCCGTCCTCATCTCATCTCATCTCATCTCATCTCGTCTCGTCTATCGGGAGGGGACGGGAGGTACGAACAGGCATGTGATGTGAGGACAGCTCACCGCTGCCTGCCTGCCTGCCTGCATCGCAGGTCCCTCCCGCGCGCCCCGCTCTACCTCTACCTGTCTGGCACACACGAGGCCCACAGGCCCTAGTCCCAGCAGGGCCCAACCACCGCTCCGGCCTCCGGAGCCAGGCGCGCCAGAGAGAGAGCGATGTCCAGATCGGTCTAATCCTAATCGTCGTCTCATCATCGCGAATTCGCGATCCTCTCGCCGTGCAGCTGCATGATTGGGCGTGGAGTTAAGAACAGTCGCGTCGTCTGCGTGATCTCGGGAAATTTGTCGTCTGGTGATGATCGGGCTTACCTGCAAGTTGTAACCGCCGCGCGTCGCCAAATCTGCCGCGCACTGGTGTTCCGTTCCGTGAAACCTGATGCCGTACCCCAGGTTGGTCTAGCTAGTGTATCGTCCTAGTACTATCTCGAACAAGAGACAGTCATTCGCCGGCCGACCAATCGAAGTGGTGGTAAAATGGTAACCGTGACGCAGGCGCGAGTGATCCTCAACCGTTGCCACGGACCAGATCCGCTCTCTCACCCGATAGATCCCCAGCTAGCCGCGTTATTAGGAAGAAAAAAGATAATTACTACCGTCTTCCATGGATCTCGATTCGCCAACCTCTCTCTCTCTCTCTCTCTCTCTCTCTCTCTCTCTCTCTCTCTCTCTCTCTCTCTCTCTCTCTCTCTCTCTCTCTCCGGAGCAATTTCCAATAGCAACATGTGCCAACGAGAGGTACGTGAGTATGTGTGTGGTATGCTCAGACGCACAGTTTAAGTGCAGGTTCGCGATGCGGTGGCGAGCGGCAGTCGACGAGTGAAACACACAGGTGTGAGGCCGAGGATCGCTCAAGCTCCGTGTCCTTGTCGTTTGCGTTTATTAGTCGCTCATCTAATCCCTATACAGTATCCCAGCAGAGAGGAACAGTGTTCCTGATGGTAGCCAGTTCGTCGTCGTCCTGACCAGTATTTTGACGTGGAGGCAAATCGTACTGCTGCTACGGCACATTGATCAACTTGTCGATCATGCCTGCCAAAGTTTCCCTTTAATTTCGACAAGACTCAAGATTGTGTATGCCCATGCAGATTTGCAACAATGTACTACTATAGCAGTAGAACGCTAGGAGGAAATCTGAAGCACGGTACGTAGATTTTTTTTTATTACGAAATGTAAAGTTCAGTAAACCAGGGATGATTAATGGGGTCAAAGAGCATGTCACGTGAATGCCTACAGACGCGTGTCTTACGGTGACATGTGGCCCACGGAAGAAGAAGAGCAGTGATATTGTTTGTAGTGCCCATCTGGACTAGTCTAACAAAAAAAACTGAAGCCTTCAGGACAGAAAATCACGGGAGGCACTTTGAGCTGGAAAACAACGAGGCTGCTGGTCAAGACAGCGATTAGACCTAAGCCCAGGGCGGCATCCTAGAGGCCGAGTACAGGGGCATACGGTGGGCCGGCTGCTGTACAGCCCAGTTTAGCATTTTATGAAGTAGTAGGAGTATATTTTTTCGTTGATTTTCTCTACTAATTCTATTCAAAAATATTTATTCTATATTATAAAATAAAAATTGTTGTTTCAGAATATCATGTGATAAAAAATATAAATATTTTTTAAATACGTAATAGCACGAGAAAAAAATTATGTTCATATATGTTAGTAGCACAATATAAAGTCAGATGCAACCAAGTTGAAGATGAAGAAGATCACATCATGGCATCATGTATAAAGGTTCACGCGACTCGTAAAAATTATCTCTGTAGGTGCAAAAAAAAGACTCCACATGTAGTTATAGGAGTATGTTGAAACATCCATATAAAGCGTTAAAGTACTTACAGTGTTCTTCAATTCTTTTGAATGTTCACCTTACTCACACGGTTAGAAAAATTGATTGTATTATTGCTTTTTTGTGCATAAAACATTAACAAACACCGTTAGAGCAAAACTATATATACCAATGGAAAATAGTAGTTTGCTTGGGAATTAATATATAATCCACGAAGGAAGTTTGTACTGACGAAACACATCAATGGCTAAAAGAGTTAAAACTAAAGTTAATGAAAAAGGAATTAGAAACTAAGAAACACAATGAAATACATTAAAAGTAAACTAAACAAAACAAAATAAGTAAACGGAGCTGGTCCGAGTGGCGTTTATGGCAGTGCATTGAGCTTCCCAATTCTCCGCGATCAGCGGACATGATTCTCCACATAGTAAATGAGTAAATTTGGCCAGCCATTTTGGTCACTTGGCATATGTAAATTATGCGGCAACATCGTCGTCTAGGAGGTGGGTATGGTGCAAGTTTAAGCTAACGAGTTACCATGTCTTGTTTGATTACTCTTTATAATGAAACACATGTAAGATAAACCCGTGCAATGTATTTGGTAGCACTAAATGCCTTTGGACTCATAATGATATTGATATGTCATGAATTATGCTCTTCAATTTATGCATAATCACTAAAATATGCTAAACCCAATGAGCATGGTTACTCTACGGGTTTGGGTATAGATGTGCTTGTAGGCACACGAACAAGGCAATGCCACCTTTTAGGACAAACAAAGTTGTGGATGGACGATGAAAGTTCATGGATATGAATCGCACTGAAGGAAATCATGAGATACAGTACAACTTAACAGATTATCGGGTGGTAACTCCAAAGACAAAAAGCCGCACGTATAAATATGAAGCTATCGTAAAAAAAGTCAGCAATGAAGACACGTCTTAAAAACAGTTTTACGTTTAGAGAGGTAAGGCATTTTTCAGAATCAAATTGTAATAAAATACCGATGATGTTACTTGTACTTGCATGCAGGTGTCGTATCGCTTCCTTCCGTCCCGTGTGTTTTTTGGCGCACTTTTGCTGTCCTTTTACTTTTTTTTAGAAGAAATCTGACAAGTTCTTTTCAAGGGAAATGAATTTTTAAGGCTTTGTTTGGTTATGCTCATCCCCGGGTGGATTGGCCGGGTTTCAGGGGTTTCAACCCGGCGGGGCCGAAATCTCGGTCCAGCGAGAATTTTGCGTTCGGTTATACCGGCTAGGCTGAATCCCAGCCCAAACCCCGTCGAACCCGTCCATTCCGCGGGGGAGAAAACAATCGTGTCTCCACCCAAGGAAAATATCCTGACAGGCAAGAGACGCAGCGTCGTGACCCAGTCAGGCGAACTAGTTGGCGACCTTGTTCGGCGACTCCGGCGTTGCCTTCCTCGGCAGCAGCGGTGCATATTCTCCATCCTAATCCTTGACTCCTCCCGTATCCTTCAACTCCCACTGTCACCTCGACTAGCCAGACTCGCGTGCTCCCTGGTGCCGCTGGATCTGACCGGTCCTCCCTCTCTTCCATGGTGTCGCTGCATCTCCCCCGCGGTTGTCAAGCCGACATAGCTCGATAGCCGGCACCCTTCTGGCGATCCGAGCCTGATAAAGAGTGATGCCCTGGATTAGGTCCTGCCTCGCTTGATCTTAGGAGCTGGGTGTGCCTCCGTCTCTCATGGTAGTGATCAGAGAGTTACGAGGCTGTGCACCTTCCCCTTCTCATGATTTTGCCTGGTGTTCTGTTGAGTTCCTCCTCAACACATCACAATCGCTGGAGGGATTCAATCCCCAAGTAGATTTGGGTGGAGGGATGTGGATCACCCTAATCCATGTGGGGTTTGGTTCCACGTGGGGTTAATTCCCTGACAACCCAACAAGCCTTAAGTTTGTTTTTTCTGTTTAGCGGGAGAAATTGACAAGTTGTCTGAGCAGAAATTGTTGGGCCAAATAGACGTTGCTCTCCGTACCAACTTACCAAGGCAAACTTGACATGAGGAACAACCAGCCTACCAACCCGGGCCCATGAGGCCATGACCGAATTGCTTCAGCCCACTTTTCTCCTTCCTCTAGCCGCGGCCCGCGGGTACCTCGGCCGGCCGAAGCAAACGATCGCCGCCTCTGTCTCTGCTCTGCCTCGTGCAGTCGTGCCGCGCCCGGCGCCTCCTCACCTGCACCGCACTGACAGGTGAGCCGGGAGCCCCACGCCTCGACTAAACAATCCCACCTTCGGGACTCCGGAGACCGCGCCACACGCCCCGCCGAACCAATGTCAACGAGCCGCCGGCACGTTCGCCGTCCGTGCGTTCCCCAGCCGCCACCGGCGACCCCGTCTCCCGATCTCCCCCAACGAGCCAGGTAGTCAAACCCACCTACCCCTCCTACCTCTCCCTGCCCCGCCCCAGCGCGACATACAAATATGGAGCTCCGCCTCCGCGCCTCCGCGTCCCCCGCTTCCGCTTCAGCACGCGGCACGGTTGTACCCCCCACGCTGCGTCGGCGATCTTCCTCACTCCCCGTAAGTACACGAGTTTTTCTCTGTGACTCTCTAGTCTGTACTGCAGCACGACGGCCCGTTCAGTGGTACGGCCTGCACGGAACTGATTGGTGCTGTCTGCAGATTCAGCGGCAATTGGCCGGCGCTGCCGTCTCCGTCTCCAGACGAGGCCCTGCCGCGAAGAGTAGCCGGTGTTCAACTCTGATGGCGGCTGCATACCGGTATGACAACTTGAGCCGGGTGCACTTCCGTTTTCGTTTTAAGATGCCACACTAGGATCCCCTCTGAGGCCCTGATGTTACTGTTATAACGAGAACATGGTGAAGCAGTGAATTGTATGCTAAGAAGGGATATTGATTCACGCCGTAGTTCATAGTTGATGTACAGGTGAAGGAAAAGATATTGATACCAGGGAAAGGGAGTAATAATCACATTAGTTAAAAAGAATAATCACATTAGCTCTGATACCAATGTTATAAATGACTTTATCACGGATCTAGTCTAGATATGACAGTAGCAATAGAAACATCACCTTTGTAGATCAAGAACGGAGAGAGAGAGAAAGAGAGAGAGAACGGAGACGAGCTCTACCTGCTCCCTGGCTCGACAGACAAGAGCCAGAGGGAATGCCCGAACCGGCCCCGGAGCTAGAACCTCCGTCATTGGCCATGGGTGAAGGGGGGTGAGTGTGGCGAGCGTGTGGCTAGAGTGGCGGCGGTGGAGCTTCCCGTCGGCGCAGCGCTAGCCTAGATCGGATTGGCTTGTAGGTGGGGCGGCTAGGGCACGGCTAACCTCGTAGGTCGTGCTGCCGGCTCCCCACCACTTTATATAGCGCTGGCGACAGGGGCCCACCGTCCTAGATAAGGATGGGCGCCCCCGATCAGGGCGCAGTTAGGGGGCGTGCTGGGCCGTTGGGCCCAGTCACGTTGAGATCTATCCAACAAGGGAGTAATAATCACATTAGTCAAAAAGAATAATCACATTAGTCAAAAAGAATAATCACATTAGTCTTTGATTGTGTCAAGGTTTACTAGTAGCATGAAAGAGATAAATAAAAAACAAATCGGTGTAGTATACTAACTATTACTGTATCGTTATGCATTTTCATTTAGTAGCTGGTAAACTTGCTTCCCCTCTGGCTGTTCCTTTATGGGTATTTTCCTGTTTTACTGGGTTCTTGCTTGTTTATGTGAGCTCTGTGTTTCAGCACAGGAACGGCGGATCTAGTCGACTTCAACTGGGAGACTCTTGGATTTCAGCTGGTGCCGACAGACTTTATGTACATAATGAGATCTTCGTCAGACGGGGTGTTCACCAACGGTGAATTGGTTCCATATGGACCAATCGAGCTTAACCCAGCTGCTGCGGTGTTAAATTATGGCCAGGTCTGTTTAGCTCCCTGCTGGTGCCTTCAAGATTATGTTGGTTGCTAAACAGTGTTTATAATAAATAGCCTATAGGCTTCTTTCCGTTACTACATTTTGTTGGAAATGCTCTAACATGTCTGTAAAACTTGCAGGGATTGGTCGAAGGTCTTAGAGCACATAGAAAAGAGGATGGCTCAATCGTTCTTTTTCGCCCTGAGGAAAATGCATTGCGGATGAGGATAGGTGCAGATCGGCTATGCATGCCTGCACCAAGCGTTGAGCAGTTCCTATCAGGTGTCAAGCAAACTATATTGGCAAACAAGCGTTGGGTAAGGACATATCTCTTCTTGAACAGTAACATGTGATGCATCTCTTCTTTTTCATGGATTATGCGCTCAACTGCAGGTGCCTCCCACCGGCAAAGGTTCTTTATACATCAGACCTCTGCTGATAGGGAATGGGGCTATCCTAGGTGTTGCACCTGCCCCACAGTATACGTTTGTCGTGTTTGTTTGCCCTGTTGGTCACTATTTTAAGGTCAGTGATTTTTGATTGTTCTCTTTTATGTATATCCATTTTGTAAGGTTACACATGTAAGATTTTAATCTCTTATTATTTACTTTCAGGGTGGCCTGTCTCCCATTAGCTTATTGACCGAGGAAGAATATCACCGCGCTGCACCTGGCGGAACTGGTGATATTAAGACCATTGGAAATTATGCTTCGGTAACACACCTTTCTATATGATGTGATTTTATTCATCTGGTTCCGGACAACCTTATGTACATCTTTAGCTTCCAGTATTTTTGCAATCACCCTAAACTTGCATTCTACTGTTGTGCTGCTAAATGCATCTCAGCACTGTTTTTGCATCGGAATCTAGTTAGTGGTAGCTTTACTCCACAACATGGTGTGTATAGATGCCTATCTTTATCGCTCTGGTTTGATAAGACAGGAAGAACATTGACATGCATTTATGTGGTTCCTGATTCTTTTCACTTCTGTTGGGTATATGCAGGTTGTTAGTGCTCAAAAAAGAGCCAAAGGCAAAGGTCATTCTGATGTTCTTTACTTGGATCCGGTGCATAAAAAATTTGTGGAAGAAGTTTCTTCCTGTAATATATTCATGGTGAAGGTACGTATGGTGGACTATGTTCTATTTGACTTCCTTTGGAAAATGCTAATGTAAAGCAATTTGAGTATTGCCACCAATGGTTTGATGGTTTCTTTGAAAATGACACGGTGAGCGTTTCCAGAGTCTACTGAAAGAACTGAACAAGGCTCATATGCAGAAGATCAGCACCTGATTAGTTGTTAGGATAGTTTATTAATTACTTGACTGCTCCAAACTGTACATGTCCAATTCTTGGGCATTATTTTCTTATTATTATACTTTTGTTGGAAAGTCACCATTGCATTTTTCTTACAGGATAATGCTATTATTACTCCACTGTTGACGGGAACAATTCTGCCTGGAATCACAAGAAGAAGTATAATTGAAATAGCTGGAAACCTTGGATTTCAGGTAACTTGAACAGGGATGTTCGCCTTCTGCTCACACTACCAATGGAGCGACAAGACAAGATAGGAACATGATCTTGCCCTTTTAATATATTGTATATACCCTTTTGTTTTCAGGTTGAAGAGCGCCTTATTGCAATAGATGAGTTGCTTGATGCTGATGAAGTCTTTTGCACCGGGACTGCCGTTGTACTATCACCTGTTGGTTGCGTAGTGTACCATGGAAGAAGGTAAATTCATCGACCTCCAGCTCCCAAGTGATATTTTCTCTGCTACTTGTGCTATTTGGGTGTTTGAGAAATAAACTGCCGAATCAGGACAAGACAGGTAGGGTTGAAAGCTTATGAAAGTGGATATTTCTGGCATATTGCCGGTCGTACTATGAGTTAAGTGCCTAGCAGCAGGCATTTCATGGTGACCGTAGGTGTATGAATCTGCAAGTACAGTAAATTGTTGGGCTTATTATGTGTTCCCCAGTTATATGGTTCATTCCATTCAGACAAAATGTGCAGTTGACAGTCCTTGCAATATTGGAAAAATAGTGGGCTCCTCCATGTTATCTAATAACTGCCCTCCTTTTATTGCCGACAATCAATCTCTTATCGACCCCATTCTGATTTGCAGAGTGGAGTATGGGAACGGGAAGGTCGGAGCTGTGTCGCAGCAGCTCTATTCGGCGCTTACAGCTATTCAGAAAGGCGTTGCGGAGGACAGTATGGGATGGGTTGTGCAACTGAATTAGCAGCTTGCTGATTTTGTGTCAAGTAGTCTCTTCGGTATTTCCTCAGCAGCGAAATAATGAAAAACACCAGAATTTCTCACCCAAATAGTTTGCAGAGTGCATAATAATAATCGAATATAATCTCGTGCAGATATCAGGTACACAAACATCATAGCATTGCTCACCCATTTGTGGGAGTGATTGACCACACTGCCACTGTAAAAAAACTTTACCATGACACAGTATATATTTCTTTCACCAAGTGCGTTGATTACCTGTCTCCTTTGTGTCTGATGTGTATTCAGGCCAGGTTATTATTGGCTCATCCGGACGATGGGGTGTGCGTTCTAGCACTGTGCCTAGTTAGTAGTTATGCATCGTCAGGCGGCCAACAGGCGAAGCCATGAAAGCATGTTTGCCAATAATGTCTCGCTGCATCTCATTTACACTCGGGGGTTGGTCTCGTCTCGGCGCCATGCGATGCACAGATGCACCGTTTCTGATCTGAAAATCTTAAATTTTGCTACAGTACATGCAGCTACGCATGTGACATATCCATCTAGTTATTTTTTCTCCCCAAAAGAGCTATGCTTTCCCTGTGTTTGTAAGTCATGCACTCGGGCATCTCTAGAAGATCCCTTAAAATCCGTTAGAAAGTGAAATTTTCGTTTTACTCCTCTATAAACTGCAAATAGATCTCAAACCGGTTAGAGGAGTAATTTTTTTTACTCCTCTGCTGCTTGGTCCCTTATATTTACTTGTTGATCGAACTTCCGAGTTAAACTTCTCCTCTCCCAGCATCCATGTTGGCGCCCAATACTAGAAAAAGGGCTATAGTTAATCCGCACATCCGTGGTTATATGGTTGAAGTGCCCCACGGATAAAATAAGCGTGACTCACCTGTGAGCAGTGTCCTACTAGTAACTAAAACAACTGTGACGCACATGAGGTATGTGCGCCACAGATATGTGTGGACCAAGGGCCTGCCAGCCGCATGCCACGTACCCGTAGCGCACATGGGGTATATGCGCTACGGTTGTGGCTAGTTCTGTGGCACTATGACATGTGCCCACGGATGGGTAAACTTAGCCGTAGGGCACCTTGCCCTAGTGTCCTACGGCTAACTACCCTGCACCAACTCCACCCATCCACCCCCTAGGTGGATCGCCTTTTTAGGGTTTGCAAAAAATAAAAGAAATGATAAACACTTCAAAAAATAAAATACTTTCATATTTAGCTAGATAATGTGGTATAGTTTCTAGGAAAATTAACGAACATGAGTTTCCACTTTTTCTGAAAAAAAAGTCATATCACGGTAAAATGGCCGTAACTTTTGCATACGATGTCGAAAAATATCGTATAATATACCAAAAATGACGAGAATGAGATTTCGCATCCGCTCGCAACGACCAGCGATTATTTAGATTTTTAAATTTCGAAAAGAGTAAAAAGTTACGGTCAAAAGACCGTTTTCCTGCAGAAAAAAAATAGAGGGCAACTTACCCGCTACGAGTAAGTTGGGCGGGATTCAAAATTTGAATCCCCACCCCGCCCACCTACCCCTCTTCTCTTCCCTCCCCCTTCTCTCCTTTTCCTTTTCCTCCCTTCTACTTTTCCTTTTCCTTTTCCTTTTCCTCCCTTCTCCTTTCCTTCTTCTCCTCCTCCTTCTTCTCCTCCTCCTTTCCTTCTCCTTCTCCTCCTCCTCCTTCTCTTTCTCCTTCTCCTTCTCCTTCTCCTCCTCCTCCTCCTCCTCCTCCTCCTCCTCCTCCTCTTCCTCCTTGCAATGAAGATGGTGATGGCGGCCTCCTCCTTGCAATGGCGACAGCGACGTCGGGCTCCTCCTCCTCCTCCTCCTCCTCCTTCTTCTTCTTCTTCTTCTTCTTCTTCTTCTTCTTCTTCTTCTTCTTCTTCTTCTTCTTCTTCTTCTTCTTCTTCTCCTCCTCCTCCTCCTCCTCCTCCTCCTCCTTGCAGTGACAACGGCGATGGCGACGACGAGCTCTCTCCTCCTTGCAGTTCCGAGGGCGAGCTCTCCTCCTCCTTGCAGTTCCGACGGCGACGGCGGGCTCTCTCCTCCTCCTCCTCCTTGCAGTTCCGACGAGGTGAGGTAACAGCGACAGCGGTGACCACCGACGGCGGTGGACCCACTCTGACGAGGAGACGGCGACGACACCGACGAGCGATGGCACTGACGGCGACGGCACCGACGAGATCCAGATCTCCCACTTTTTTTTTTGAATTTTGAAATTTGTATCTGTGGCGCACAACACCTAGTGCGCCACGGCTAGCTTTTCATATGCGTGGCGCACAACACCTAGTGCGCCATGGTTATCTATTCATACGCGTGGCGCACCACCTAGTGCGCCACAGCTAAAAGTTAGCCGTAGCGCGCGCTTTGTGGTGCACCCCTAGTGCGCCACAGATGGACAAAACAGGTGCGCCACGAATTAGCTGTTTTCTAGTAGCCCCACTGCCACCGCATACCCATTCCGGCATTGCCAGATGGCCGGATCCTCCCGTCTTAGGTCCCCTCCACTGACGCCGAGCGCAGCCATCCCGAGCTCGAGGACGCGATGACTACTCCCACAGTGGTACATCCTCCTCACGGTTCCCTGGCCCGCCATCGCCGTCGAGGAAGTACCTCGACATGCGTCAATGGGTGGTGGTGGTGGTGGGGGGGGGGGGGGCGTTGGTGGCAGAGATCGCCGACCGTGTCACCCACAAAAGGATTTGGATCAGGACATTTCACTCGGCGGCGCAAGTGTACGACATCGAGTCTGTGCGCCTCCATGGCTCGGTGGTGCGGGTCAACTTATCCTTGGGCAGCCCCGAGTGGCCGGATGTGACTCTAGTCGACCCCCCACGTGGCCTCCGCACGTGAGTGGCGGGAGGATAGGTAGGTCCACAAGATCCTCGAGGCGTACATGGCGGAGCTCCACCACTGATATTTGGAATTCGTTGAGGAGGAGCGCCAAGCTTGCGAGCTCTACGAGGCGAGGAAGACTGACGAAGGCATCAACCTCATCTCGGACACCGGCGAGTCGGCAAAGGCAGTGGTAGATGGCTTATTCCCTAGCGACGAGGGATACATTTCGTTTAATGGTAACAGTTAGTTTATCCTAGTAGTTTGAATCGAGTTTAATGTAGTAGTTTGTGTCAGATTTGTATGAATTTGTGTTACTTTCTGAGGAGCAAATACATCCTTCTTTTAAAGGATATAGTTGGTCGTTATACTTGACTAAAATTTGAGAGATCGGGCTAGAGATACCTTACTGATTCACTCTACATTCTTATTGGTGCAACTAGCTCTCTAGATAATAAGGATTAGTATTGTCAGAGCTGCTCGCAGGCATACATCAGACCACACCAGACAAAAGCGTCAGAGTGGCTCGCCCGCTTCTGGTTTTCCTGACTTGTAAATTGTGGAAAAGAGATCGGCGGTTGCATGCAATGAGGAGGATGTGTGGAATCGGACTGCGACGACCACGACGACGACGACGACGCTAACACCGTACCGACCGGTTCTTCTTCTTCTTCTTTGGTGTTGTAGTAATGCGCAAATAGACAGACCGGGACAAAATGTGGATGATGTCTGGTGAAGTGTTGGCCTCGAAACTGGGTATGTAGTAGTACGTGTGCTCACGTAGTAGTAACAAAACCCTGTCTGTCTGTCTGGGTTGTTAAGCAAATTGATTGATGGAATGATACATCAAATCACCTTTTCTTTGAGATGCGAGGCCAGTCGGGGCGAGACGACGTCGCTGAATCGATCGCCCACCTAGCAGGCTGGCAGGCAGACAGCGGTCGCCGTCACCGAGGCTGCGTGCGTGCTCCGCTCCCCGTCCGGAAATGTTGAGAGGCGGCTCGGCTCTTCTTTGGTGCTGTGCAGCTCGTACGTGTGGAGGTGCAGCAGCCAAAGGAACAACAAACGGCAAACGGCTAGAGGGCGTGAAATGCATGCATGCGCTTGAGAAAACGGAATCTCTTGTCGATGTGTTACTTGTGTTTCTTTTTCTTATATATCGAGGTCTATACTACACCTGATGCCGTCCCCTGTACCGAATTGCAGCACCAACTGAGCAATCCCACCGTGGCATCGTCGTCGTCGTCGTCATCATCATCGGCAAAGCGTATATATATGGTGCATCACGCGTCGTTTACCACGTATGTTCGTCCATTTGATTTGAAAACTGGGACGGAGGGAAGAATAGGCAACGCGAGCATCGCAATGAGGAAGCTGCTAGCGAAGGTTGAGATGTCGCCGGAATAAAATACGGTCTGTCCAGCGGCGTATACCCATACACGGTCGCGCGTCCGCTCGCCAATGATGCCGAGACGCGAAACCCACCGGCCGACACGCACGACACCGACCCTTCCGCCAACGCTTCTTCCCTCTATCCGATCGGCCGCGCCGTCGTCAGACAGACAGGATGAGCCGGCGTCGCTCTCCACGTCCGCACGTACGTCTTCTCGGTTCTGAGTTCTGACCTTCCGTTGCCACGTCATAAATGGTTTTGCAGAGCCATTATTATCCGAACCAGGCCCATCTGCATATGATGCGCGTATAATAGTACTAGATTTTTTTTTTGAATATTATAATAGTATACGTACTGGATGATGCCCATTGTTTCCCGTGTACATAGATATAAAACGTAAAAGAAACTTTCTGTGCTGCGTGTAGTTTTTCTTTTAGTTGCCGAGCAGGAGAGGTCCACGAAATGCATGACACGCTCATAAAATGTTTTAATTGAAAAAAAGAAAAAATGAAACGGGTGGTATGGGAATAGATTACTCGCTTGCTGTTTCATCCTGCTATAACCTAACTAATTTCTGGCGAATCCTATTTTAGTTGGTTTGTCACATCCTCCAAATTAAGAATTGAAGGATGACAGTCGCTGCTGTTGCGCCTAGAGGGGAAATTTTATAAATACAGCCTTCAAATTGCTCACATTCGTCTAAGAACCACCTTTCTCGATGTCTTGCGGTGATCCGCATGCCATTGATCGACTCTAGCTTTGGTACTACCGAAAAAGTCAGAGATATTTGGTCATGGACCTGATTGTTAAGCCAAGTGATTCAATATATATGAAGCTTTTCCTAAACCGAGGCAATTCTAATGGGCCGCACAAGAATAATTTGTACTACTATATATGTATTGAACACTTTTGGTGTACCGCATAAATTTCTTGCCCCGCAGAGAACGAAGTATATTTGCACTTTTGTATCATATGCTAAAAATATAATTAAATTGTATTTTCTCAACATCTAAGCAGTCCACATCTCTTTCTCTAAAAAAATGATACATATCTCGGTTAACCATTATCCAAAATGTATACATGTAATCGTACAAACTCGTATGATACAAATATCTTGATTATTGTACCGGTGTGAGATAAAAATTTACACTTTTCTTTCAAGTTGAGCCACATTTGATATTTTCTAAAGTTAATGAGTGTCCAAATTATATAACCAATTAATTGATACCTTGTCCCGTACAAGTGTCATTTGCAAGTTACGGTATAGCTTCTCACTCAAATGAGCTAGTGAAATCTCCCGCTATATAGAAATTTATGCTAGCATTTAACATTTGAGTCTCCTACATAAAGTTCTAAGGTTGTTTTGTGTTAAGAGTTGGATTAATGCGACAAAAAATAACTTGTAGCCAACAGAGATTGTGCGATGCCTTGTTTAGTGGTTCTTTTTTTGGATGTGGAGAAGAAAGTGTGTGGTTTAGACGTTGCGCTAATCAATTCTTGGAGGAGAGGGGTCACTCGTAAAGGCGCTAAGTCCTACTTGATGCACCCAAAAGAAACCATAACCAGGAGAGCATGCATAACTCGACACTATGCACATGTAATTTGTCATGCTTACACTGTTTCATCCATCTTATGTGTTCGTTTTTGTCTTCATAAAAATTTCAAGCAAAAGAAATCATAAAATGTTAAAAAAAAGGTGGAGGTAACCTCCACCAAAAAATAGCCCATAGCCGCCAAAATCCACAAACAACACATGTAATCTACTATGAAGATAAGAAAACAAAAGTGAACAACTGTAGGATTGTTAGAACCAACTCAACCAACATTAGTGCACTACCCACACGACAAATGCTCACCGTGAGGCTAGATCACAACAACATGAGTAAATGAACAAATGTCAACCTACCAAGTGGATCATATGACACCACCCTTTAAACGCTGACTCGATATTACTCAAATAATGGCAAAGTAACCCTGTGCGAATGCAAAACGACACGAAACAATGACCAGATGACATCAACCGATCGGACCTGCATGAACCCAACCAGCATCAGAGCACCACCACGCGACACAAACTCATCATGCACCAATAAAGAAACATGACCAAAAGAACCAAGCAAAACACAATAGGAGCACACGGGACACCGGCTCCTATAATAATAATAATAATAATAATAATAATAATACATCGTAATAGTAACAATAGACATAATAATATGATTTCAACTAGCTGGTGTTCTATCACTTCATGTATATATTCCGTGTCTAGATTTGAGTCAAGAATTAGTTAATAGTAGCATGTTCAGGGGTGTACATGTAAAACTTTTATTGTTCTCTGTCCTTTTCCTGCCATCCACTACGTGTTGAGCTTGATCGAGCAAGCAGCTGTGACGTAGAAAAAGAGGGGCATACCAAAATAGAGACATATATCAAATCCCAATCCCCCTCTTTTAATCCGCTACACGGAAAGTACAAAATCACCTTCCAAATCCCACCTCCCCATCCCCCTCGACCATCATCATCAACAGCAGCAGCTCACGGAGAGACAGAGAGGGAGAGGGAGCGGTGGCATGTCAGAGATATGGCCGGAGCAGCGCAGCCACTGAGCGCAAGGTGTTCCACGTCCCAAGAAGCCTGCCGATTGGTAAGGAGGAGCGGTGCATGCGTCTCCACGGCGGATGGTCCAGTTTCTTGAAGGATACAGCACAGAGGAAGAAGGGATCATCAGAAAAGGCAACCGGATTTCCATTTGGGCGAGAAAGGGGAAGTTTTGCTGGTGAGTAATCGCCCATCCGCATTTGGTAATTATTTGTTTCCATCTCTGGAGGGCGGAGAACTCGATCTTGGTGTCGGCGTGTTTCGAGGATTTCGCTCTGAAGAAACAGAGGATCAGAGCGGAGGGGGGGACAGAGCGGCTTCAGGGTTCGCTGTGAAGAAACTCTGGTCTTTCTTGCCGGCCTGTGAGATTCTGAATCGCTGGAAGCGGAAGGACTGAAACTCCACGGTGAGGTTATTCCTTGCCGAGTGCCAACTTCATCGATTTCGGACGAGAATTCCAAGGATTGGGGGCATCTCGTGGGAACCGAGGAAGCACGGCAATTGCAAGAAGGGTTACCTACTTACTTACCTGCCGAGGGGCTATCAGAAGATCATTGCCTTCTGTCTAGGTTCTTCGTTGCTGAAGGCCCAGAGGTTGGATTCTGAGTCATCTCTGAATATTGGTGCCAAGTCTGAAGAAGGCGCAAACAGGGTAATTCAGAGGATTCAGCAACTTGTTTCTCCAAGGACAGTCGTAGAGGCTCCACCCGGATTGTTAATTGGTGAGTTCTCTGATCATCAATATACTCACCTGTAAACAGGTACATCAACCAATTTTGATGTAGTAGTATTTGTTCATATGGCTGATCGTCTGATTCAGAAGTTTAAGTTTCCATAGTCCTTCCGTCGGTGTTTTGTTTTTTTAAATGATACATATTCATCTTGGTATATTATTTTACAGAACTCTGGTAATCTAGTAGCATAGGTTGGGAGATTCTTAATCCGACATGATAATTGTTCCTTTCATTATCAGGAAACAGGGAGCGAATGAGTTAAATTCTTCAGACTTTTCACCAATTTGCCTTTTCGATACCATGAAAAATTCCTGCCTCTCCACTTTCAGTTGATCTATTCAGCATATTTACCTTTTCGATACCCCGGAAAACTTCTGTCTCTCCAATCATAATCAATTTTAATATATGTGGCATATTTGCCTTTCCAATATCTGGAAGAACTCTGTTCCGTCACGGTTAAAGTTACTAAAGAATGTAATATTAAACAGAAAGGCATGTAACTTGTAAGCATGTGAAAACGACATTTGCATCCGGAGGGTCCAATGTGGTCTTTGTCTCTTTTCGAAACGGTGTGGTCTTTGTCTCTTGTATCTTTGTTTCATTTCTCATTCTTTTTGTTTGTAGTGCTGTATTGTTTATGGAGTTAGTTCTGCCACCATTGAATAGTTGGAAGATAGACATAAACAAAAACTAGTTGGAAGATACTATGAGAAAATCTTAGTTGTTGGGACTTCGGAGAGTAGAGAAAAAGGAAGCTTCTGCTGCCATTATATACTCCTAACTATGTATCCTTCACACACTTTCTTCTTACACGTGTGCTTTCTGTATTCAGGTTAGCTTGTCTCAAGAGTCCTTAGAAGATAACACTATTTGGCCATGTTGTCCCCCAACATGGCAAAGAAAAGTTACAAGGAGCGGAACGAGAAGGTTCAGGTTGGTTGCATGTCGGGGCTGATACGCATGTTCGACTTCCGTCGTGGTCAGAAATATCTTTCAGATGGGAGCCGTCGGATTAATACGTTTTCAGGTGAGCATGCTAGTTACATTCCTTAGCCGCACTTTACCAGTAAGAGCTTATCTATTATCCGGTCCGTGAAGTTGCTAAAAGTAAACTGTGTGTTTTGTGCAGCTATAAGGGACCTAAAAGGTTCTGAAGATTTCCATCGAATTATGCCTGCAGATGTAAGTTTTGGATTGGCCAAAAACTATTTTGTCCAGGATTTCACATAGCAAGTAGAAAATTCACGCAGTCGCTTTATAAAATACACGAGAAAAGGAAGGACAAAATTTGAATACGTATTAGAATAAAGGAAAAATATGGAAATTCAGTTACTAAATTTAACCTGCAACTGCTTGTTAGATAGCTTGCATCAAAATATGCTGCTTCTACTACACTTGCATACTGTTATAACTGTGTGGTATAGCTTTTAAAACTCTATAGCTGTGTATAATAAAAACACAAATGCTCCTGCTAAAAACCAACATAGTGCTATAACCTCAAAATATGGTAACTTTTGAACTTCTACAAGCTTTTGAAGATGTAAAGCACTATGTAGTACCTAAGTTATTAGCATAAAAAGGACTAACAAGAAAAAATAGTGCTTCGGCATGTCGGAGTTTAACATGGTCAGAAGTATTTCCAACATTTTGAAAATAAGTCTGAATACAACAAATTTGCCTTCTTCAGAATGACAGAGATCGTGGGGTTGAAGGAATTTATGCCGGCAGAACAAGTATTAAAGCACTGATGGAAGAAGAGATGGCCAGTGATACACAGCCCTTGAAGCAAACACAAAGAAACACATTTGGGGTATTTTCTAATGATATGAAGTCTGTGAATTTGCCTGAAGGATCTGATATTGACCTAAACTTGGCTGCAAGTCTCAAAGAAATTTACAGAAGTCATAATGAAAGTCAAGGAAGTAGCGATTCGGTTGAATCTGGTAATATTTCTTATTCGATTGACCAAGAGAGCAATGCTGATGCTGGCACACATCCCAATCGGATCCCCTGTATTATTCAGAAAGCACTAGAAGATGTCGCTGAAGCGGTTATAAGCCACCAATCAGCGAATGCAGAATACATAACCAACAGTGGTGAAGCTAGGTCCAAAGAATTGGTTGACGCACTGCAGCTGCTGAGCTCAAACAAAGAATTGTTTCTGATACTTCTGCGAGACCCGAGCTCTAGATTGTTACAATGCCTCCAGAACCTGTATACATCACTAGGAGGTCCCGAGTTAGAACCGGCAGAACCTGATGAAGTAAGTAAGCTGCAAGGTGTGACTAACAATATAGAGCAGTCGGAGGTTTCACCAAGTAAAATGCAGAGAAAGAATAATTCTTTCTTGAAAGGGGATAAATTAGTCATAAGGAAACCATCACAGCTAAATGATATTTCCCGCGGCCTTAGCACAATAGTAATCTTGAAGCCAAGTCCTGCAAGAAGTCAGAGTAGTCTGATCTCAAGTAGTGTAACTTCTTCACCACTATCAAATCATAATAATTTGCAAGGTCAGGTTGAAAGTGGCAAACCTACTCACCATTTCTCTCTTAGAGAGCTTAGAAGGAGGCTAAGGCTTGCCACCATAAGTAGTACTTTTCAGAATGCTGATCCACCCAAGCAGTTGCCTGTCGAAAGTTTGTCGATAAGTTCAGAAAGTGCAGATTCTTCTGACTGTGAGATATCTAAGCAACCATCCATTGATGACAAGGAAACAAACTTTGGAGATAGTGGAATTGGCATGGGAAATGATGCCACTCATGGTGTTGGCTCTTTCTCCTATGAAAAAGCTAGGAAGCATCTAATTGAGAAGCTAGAGAATCAAGATGAAGACATTTCTCAGACTTTAAGTAAATCAGAATCCATTGGAAGATTAATTTCATATCCGGATTATGACACATTTTATCCCAGTCATTGCCCAGCAGAGGAGGGCATTAGTATATCTCAGGAAGCTACAGACTCAAGGTTACAAATAGTTGAACAAGATGATAGTTCAGAAAATTTTAACTTACCGAGCGAACACCAAGAGACAGTATCAACCGACACAAGCACTTCAGCTAGTAAGGGCTTGGATGAACTCGAGACAAATCATGGCAACCGTCTTTTGGAGGAGCGCACTATATCTCAGGAACTAATCAGTGAAGGTATGTGCTCATGTATTATGTAGTGTAAAATGACATTTTCTTCAGCTTTAGTTCTTTGCTGCTGTAGTGTAATATATATGCATACATTTTTTTGCAGATGTTAAGAACATGCAGGGTGGAGTGAAAAACCTACAATTCTGTACCGAGATCGAACATCCAAGTGAAAGCTTTGAACAAATAAATACAAACCAGGTAAGTCATACTTTCTAGAAAATTCGATACGAAGTTGAATTCTTTCTATGGGAAGTTGATAATTTTCTTGTCTAACAATGATATTGCTTTCCCCCTCTACCAAAGTTTTCTTCCGAGGAAACACAACCCGTGGATGCGTTACCAGAAGAAGTGACCCTACATTCTCTTGAGGACCCTGTTGAGGAACAGGACGATCATAGTCCATCAGCAGTTGTTGGATTAGCCAAGCCATCCAAGTTGACATTTGATTGCTTGCCAGAGAATTCTGATGACAAAGAGGCGAAACTTAGTCCACAATCCGTCCTTGATCCTTCCTTGGGAAATAGTTCCAGTCCTGGCAACAAAACGCAAAAGCAAGGTACTTAAGTGAAAATAAGAAACATCACTTTTTTGCATTTTCAACTGATTAGTAATAGAACAAAACTTATGTGCTTGCAGATGAGTTGTCCATGCCTAGCTCAAGAATTCTTTTCGAAGAACTTGACACTCCTTCATCTCCGACCTCGGGGGACAGACCGCGAACAGCTGTTCTTTATGATAAACATGAAAGGGTTTCCTTCATCAAGTCCGTGCTAGAAGCTTCAGAATCGCTGGCCAAAGGAAGTTCAGAGAGGTGGTATATGGGTGTGTCAGTGCTCGAGACATCTGTATTGGCTGAAGTAGGAATGTCATACTGCCTGACAGACGATGTGGTTCTTCTTTTTGATTGTGTCGAAGAAGCTCTTGTCAAGATAAGCGACAACTTCTTTGGTGGTGACCCTTGGGTATCTTTTCTGAAGCACAATGTCAGACCGGCTCCTCTGGGAGCGGAACTCGTTAAAGAGGTGGCTAAGTGCATCGACTCTCTTGTTGATACCGATCCTCCAAAAACACTAGATCAGGTGGTGATGAAAGATTTGGATTTTGGACCATGGATGGACCTTCGATGTGATACTGAAGACGTCGCTATTGAGCTTTGGGATGGTATGCTTGACGACCTACTAGAGGAGATGGTATTTGACCTGTGGCTTTAAGATTTGCAGATCTCTGTAGTCATCCGTGAAGCTACATCCCCATCAAAACTGAAAAGGATTTTATAGATTTAGCAGTGTTTTCTTTTCTAAAAGAAGATGGAGATTCAACAGTGTTCTGGTATAAGGAGAGGTAAAGTGGGTATTGATAGATTTCAACAGATTATAGAGTTAGGCATTTCGTCATGATAGGATATTAGATTCCATTTCCCGGATGGAGTGAATAACAGTTTTTTTCGCAGCCGTGTAACTGTGTACAAACACCAGGAATTGGTTTGTTATATGCTTCTTTTCTCAATCCCCGTTCGCTGTAAAATTGTGAAAAAAGGAAAAATAAATCTGGCTGTGCATACATTGTGCCTTTAACTGTCCTCAAACTATTTTCCCTCTTGAGGACAGGATAATTCTCCTTGTTTATGAGATACAATCCTACTATGTTACAACTCAGACTCTGGTTAATCATATCAGTTGGCAGCTTGTGAGGCCCATGCCCATCCATATATGTGAGAAAGATTCACTGGTGACAACTGATACTGTACTCATGACAGAGAATGCAATGTAACAGAGGGACCATGGGAATGACTGAATGCAGCCCCAAACATGGCTAAGCTAGATAGGAGAGTAGCCTGCTCTACTGTTGCTCATGCTATCTTCAATTACTACTACCACTACATGTTATGGCATAATGTACAGATTGTTGGATGGATGTATGGACCCTTATTTTGGTTTCTGGTCCAGGCAGGATGAACAAATGATCATCAGATCTTCGTCGCGGACTCGTCGGCGAAAAGAACATCGTCTATACATGTTACTATGGTGTATGCCAGGCTCTCCAGCACCCTGGAGTAGCTCTCCAGGATGGCTTGCCCAACGTCCTGCAACACAAGAAGCAGATTCATGTCAGAAATTCACATTCAGGCCGTTAATGGCGATGTTGTTTTCAGACAGCACTGTTGTGTGTGTACCTTGTTGTGCTGTATCTTGCTCGCGTCGAGGGTGGTCTGGGAGAGGCCGGGGAATCGCTGCTTGAGGCAGAGCAGGACGTCGTTGGCCCTGCTGGCCAGCATCACGTTCTTGTCCGACTCCATGAGGTCCTTGACGGCGCTCCACGGCGACCTCGAGTGGCCGTGGTTGGCCTTCCGCCGCCACACGTGCATCGCCGCCTCCACGCGGTCGGCGGCCTCCAGGGCCTCGTGCTCCGACGAGATCTCCAGGCAGTCCAGCAGGTACTCCGGCGCGAACTTGCCCGGGAACGACATGTGCCGGTAGATCGCGTCGCCCACGCTCGCCCGCCCGCACTGCACGTTCAGAAGTCAGAACCAACAACTTGTTCAGAGGAATCACACACAATCCGGGGAGAAAAAAATGGAGAAGTTTCAGGGCGAGAGATTCGATGTTGCTACCTACCTTGGGAAGCGTCTGCGTGTACGACTCGGGAATCTTTATCTCGGCGAGAATGCCGTTGTTGATGGCCATGGCGGCCTTGTGGATCTGGCTCGCGCAGTCGTGCTTCTGCCGCAGGTCCCTCCGGGCCGACTCGGTGAGCCCGAGCTTGGTGACGCACGGCACGGGCAGCCACCACCTCTCCTCGCCCCGGTGGCTCGCCGGACGGCAGGGCGCCGAGTCGTCGCTGCTGTCCTTGTGCCCCTTGTCGTTCAGGTACCAGAATTCGGTCTTCTGAAACCCGTCCAGGATCTCCTGCACATACAGCAGCCACATGAACAGCAGTTCTTGGAATCTATCTATTGGACGTGGACGGTGCGAGAAGGTGCTTGGATCTTACGAGCAGCATGTCGTCGAGCTTCTCGAGGGCGGGGAGGTTGACGTAGATGTCGGGTCTGGGCCTGGTCGCCATGACCTCTCGGGCGGTGCCGTCGGGCAGGACCTCCTTGGACGGGAAGAACTCGACGATGTAGTCGCAGACGGAGAGCAGGCAGTCCATCTCCCGCCGCCACATGGACCTCTTCTCCACCGGCAGCGGCTCCAGCCTGTGGCAGCTCCCGAAGACGGTCGCTGCAGAGCAGAGGAAGCAAGCAGACGATGTCAGTCAGAGTCCTCTGCTGCAGATTCGGTGTTTCGAACAAGGAAGGAAATGTGTGCCGTGTGCGTGCGTACCGTAGAGGTTGGTGATCGCGTTGGAGATGGCGGCGGCGGTGGAGACCCCCTTGCCGCCCCCGGACATGTCCTCCCCGAGCAGCAGCTTCGAGAACCTCTCCTTCATCAGCTGCAGCTCTGCAGTTCCACCACCGCCGCAAGTAAGTATATTATGGACGGACGAGAGCAAGAACCTGAAAAGCAACAGAAGACGTCCTGCGTACCGCTGTAACCGGCCTTCCGGTCGCGCATGCCGCCGGCGATCCGTGGCGCCGTGCCGAGCCTCTGCAGCAACGGTGGCTGTGGCATCCGCGCCGCTAGCTTGCAGACCGGCCACCGCGGGTAGGGCGACCCGTACGGGCTCCCCGGCTCGCCGCTGCACTCGGAGGACACGTCGGAGGCGTCGTCGTCCTCTTCGCGTCGGTGTCGAGGGAGTCCCACCTGGATCGGCCGCAGCTCCATGCCGTTGTCGTCGTCGAGGTCGGCGTAGTCGGACTGCGATCCCTCCTCCCACGTGGACGACGGCGTGTCCATCGTCGCATCGGTCGACCGAGCACCACCGCGTGCGTCGTGATCGATGGTGCGGGCGAAGTGATGGTAGTTAACGGAAGGGATAGCGATGGCTGTCTGGTCGTACAGAGCGGCTGCTGCGTAGGCGTAGGAACATGCGGGGGAAGTGGCAGTGGGAACAAGGAATGAGCAGAAATAGGTGGCGTCCTCCATCATGAGGCCCCACGATGACGCCCATGAGGTGAGGCAAAGAAAGCGTGCGATTCCCTCTACCCCTGCCGCCGCCGACGATGCCCCCTACCCTGCTGTGCCCTGCCGCGGGAAATTTTCTTTGAAATGTGCGAAAAAACTTACTGCTGCCCGCCAGTAATCTAATCTGGTACACTGTCACTGCGGCGAGAGTGGCAGGCAGAGCTCTGCCGCGGGCATATGATCATGTGCCCACCTGCTTAACGCCATGACACGCAATAATCACCACATCTGTCCCCCCTAAACGCCGCAGCCGCACCTCATTAGCGGCCGGCCGCGTGGCTGGCGTGGAGGTCGCGTCGTCGCCGCCGTGAGCTTTACCTGACACAAAAGGTGGCGAGCATGCATGCATGCCCCGGCCACCGGAATCATGGCGACATTACGGACGGGCAAAAGGGGAAAGGGGACCCGTCCCGTCCCCCTCACTGTTCCGGCCTTTCTCCGATCATCACCCGGCAGTTGCGCGCCCCGAGGAACCCGATCGAGTTTTTGCACTAGCAAAGTCCCAATTATTTTACCTCCTCCATCTCACGTCTCATCCTCGCTATGGAAACGTACGGTTGCTTTTTCTTTCTTCTCCCACTTCTGCATTCTCTGTTCGTTATTAGCCTTTGTACTGCCTAGTGCTGTAGTAAAGTACAAAAAAGCAGGGTTTTTTTTTTTTTGAACGTTGAACGGGTGCAAAGCACCCGACATATATTGCTGCATAATAGTCCCTGGAGTACAAAAAGGCCATAAAAAATAAAAATTACACAGAGGCCCAGGAAATTGCATTGAGGACCCTAAAAGAAACTTGAAAAGGCAATCAAGTCCTTCTTCCTCATCCTCCTCCAGATCGACGAAGCTCCGGCGCCGGCGAGCATCCTTGCCAGAGGAAGCAATCGGCGAGAGGAGCAGAGCAGCAGAGGAGCGGCAGCCCTACTGCCATTGAGTCCGGCGAGCTGGCGAGACCCGCCGCCAGGGAAACACCGGAGAGAAGCTCCAGAGGACTTCTCCACCCAAGGATGCCGCAGACACCGTCGCCTGCAAAGAGCCGCCATGGCTCCCTGAAGCAGACGAAACGCCGCCAAGGCCCCCTAGCCAGAGAAGCCGACGAACCGACCTCGCACCGCTGAAGAAGAAGCATAGTCTTCATCTCTCCTCCTCGCCACCACGGCCGGCCAGGAGAGACGGAGACACCGCACACCGCCCAGAACACCGCACCTCCTCGCCACCACGGCCGGCCAGGCACGGAAGAAAAAGGCCGTGGAACCTCAGCGGCGGAGGACCACCCAGCCTTATTAGCGGAGACGGCGGCTCGAACCACCACAAGCAACTCCGACCGGAGGAGGAAACCAGCGGCGGCGGAACCCTAAGATCCAGATCTGGCCAGGATCTAAATCTCGCTCCAAACTACGGGCATAAAGCCCAAAACCAATCCTAAACTACTTCCGGCGCCTCTCCTCCGCCATCTCCGGCCGGCAAAGCCGCCGGAGAGGCTCGGGATCGGCCCGGTCCGGCGCGGGGAAACCCTAGCTACTGTAGCGAAGAGAGAGAAGGCGAGGGGAAAGTGAATCCGAGCTTCCCTCTACAAAAAAGCAGGGTGTTTCTTTGCCTGCCACGAGCTGTATTCTACTAGTACTCCTACTATTGAGAGAAAGAGAGAAGTGCGATAGTTCGGATCATGCAGATGAGTGGCTGAATAGAATAGAGCTGTGCCGTGAGTTTGCCTGTGGATGGATGGCGAGATTAGATTAAGGGGATAATACTAAATTTTTCTAAAGCTTATCCGTGGCACGCTTAAGCCAGCTCTTGATTGGCCTGCAGGGCGCATCATAGCCTACGGAGTAGCGCCACGTGCCTACGGCTCGTAGGTTGCTAATGACATGTTTGTGCACGCTCATGATCAGATAATGCCGTTCTAAGTTTGCCTGGCTTCGCATTGTCTATTTCATGTCTAAATCCAGTAGATCATGGATAGACTTGTTTGTGTTCTTCTTTTAGCATCACATGTTTTGAGGATTAGACTGCCTATCTTTGATTAGTTGGATTACAATGTTTAATAGCCCTATTTTTTAAGAGCTTACAAAATAAAATGCATCTATGTTCTTTTATAGTTTATTATGTTATATTTCATCATATCAATCATTAAAATTTTAAATTACATTAATTTCGAGGAAATTACATTAATTTTGGGTATTTTTCTAAAAGGTTCCCTTTATTCTGGTGTTAACCATCGACGGCGGAAAAACCTTCTTTTAGTATTTATTAACTTTCAGGGAGCTTTGTAACTACAAAAAGGGCAAGATCAAAGAGCACGTCGTCCTGACCTAAAAATGCATATAAAAGGTACTCGGCCGCGATCTCACGACAGGCCGAGGCGGTGATCAAAAACTATGAAACAGAGACAGTCCGTCGCTGACGGAAGATTGGAGGGTGAACCGCTACTGGAATCGCCTCTAGCCTCTTTTTTTCACCAACACCTCCTCATCGCTCTCCGCCATGAGAGGGGATTAGTTCACCCCTGGACTTGGGGTTTGTGGTGGTAACTTGAACCAATATCTCTATGTATGGTAATTGCTCTAGTCCGTATGAGCTTCCCTACATAATTACAATGCTATCTGTGTAATTTCTACGGTGGATATTGTGGTATGAAATGATATATGTCATGCATTTATCTCTGTGTTGAGACTTTATACCTTGTCATACTCTGGAAGCATGGTTATGATATCTAAGCATTGGTTTGTTATTATACATCATGGAAGCATCGACGTAATGATAGTAGTAATGTCTTGTCTTCCCACATCATGAGGTGTTCGAGAACACCGAGTGTAGGTAGACGAGAGAGATGTAGGATGTAGGATGCGCACAACAAATAAAACTTTTGCCATGGTGTTATAGTGTGTTTTAAATAAAGGAGTATGATGTATATAGATGAAGTGAAGTATTGAGGATGTAGCCGAGTGAAAGATACGTGTCGCTAGAGTGACAACTAGCACCGCATCCTTAGTATACTGATAGCTCCCATTTTTGTCACATTTTATCGAGGCTTTTCTATTGGTTTTTATTTGATTTTGCTGATTTTCACTCTTCAACTAACGCTAATACAGCGAAAACAAAGTTGTTATCTATTGTGACTTTTAGGTTTTGTGCACTTTTCGAAGAATTTGAAGCCATTTATGTGTTGATTGAAGAAAATCAAGCAAGTCATTAAATGGGAGAAATCTCGTAAGAGGCATTCAGGGGCTTTAAATACCATCAGTACGGGGCGCATTCCGTCTGTACCGCCCGCCCGTAGCACATGGAGTTGCCTTCGCCTAGTCAAAATAAACACTTCTCATGAAGGAGGCATACGCAAAAACACAACATAGCAGCCACCTTCCGCTCGAGAACATAGAAAGAAGTGATCTGGAGGAGAAGAAGAATTCCTTCATTCTGCTCTGCAATCTTTGACCTCTAGATCATCCACTCCACTATCATTCCCCTTGCATAAGAGAGAGAGAGAGAGAGAGAGAGAGAGAGAGATTCACACATGTAAGATTGTTGTTTGAGACTTTGTTCATACTTGGATTTGTATTTGATTTTATCTTGCTTCTTATTGTGGCTTGCTACGGTAATATCGAGATGAAACCTATTTACATTACGATAATATTATTATGTTATTCTCCTCTCATGTGCGAGTAAATCACCATAGGCTTGGAGATGTAATGGGTTGGTGAGATGTGACGTGCATTTATAATTTCCATTTATTTGTGATTGTTGTTATTTTTACTCTCTACAAGAATGATTGTCTTTGTTATGTGTAATGCTTATTGTCTCATCTAAGTGCCCACACAACATGATCTAGATATCCCCATAGACAAGATCTTGTTTGCAAGTGAATTGATAACCTCTGAGTAACATGTCTGATATCAAAGAGGATATAGTATAACTCGAGGAGCATGAGTAACCATGAAGCTTAAAGCCTTGATTTGGTCTTGTGACCTTAATTGTTGCACTGACCATGGTTGGTGGTAACAGGCAACAAGATCATGGGAGTCAGATGAATCCACCAAAAGGAGTCTCGGCTAGTAGTAGTTTTCTCGTCCACTTGCACACTTACACGAAGACTTACAATTACTTACTTCATTTATTCCATTTTGGCACATTCACTATCATCATTAACTGAATCTCTCTGTGCCTAAGTTATCGTTAGCAGGAACTCCAAACGGCCTTCGTAATCTTTTCTTTTTTGGTATTTACTTTTAAGCACTATTCATACTGTTTCAGAATCAATCATATCCAGCTCTTTTACATCTCAATACTTGCGAGTTCACTTAAGACTAGTGACACCTTGGGTGTAACAAAAACGCCTCAGATAAATGCTTGCACGGGCTCTTTGTTGGGATCGATATAAAAACCGAAAGTAATACTTCCACAAAAACGTGATTTGACGAACTTGTGCTCTTGCAAGCATCATATAGTCGCATCGATCTAGGGGTGCTCATCCTACTACTATGGTGTTAACCGCGGTTCATAGTGCATATCAGTGGGCTTGTTGTCCCTAATGGCCTACACAACGTCCTTGACAACATCGGTCATGTTGCTGAAGGAAAATTAGTGGAAGAAGATCGATCCAGACCGAGAATCCAACAACACGATGGCATGCATATGGTGGATAAACCCCTATCCATGTATGCAGTTCCAATCTTGGAAACCACATGTGTGAGAGAGGGGGAGAGAGAATAGGCAAAGCCAGTTGGGATGAAGTGGGATCGAGGGGAGGGGCTCCCCTCTTTATATAGGTGGAAGGGAGGTACCATAGGGCAGAGGGAGACAGGGTGGGACTAATTCCACCACCGTCCAGCCCCTCCCACATGGGCCCTACGTGGAGGGAGGCCCATTAGTGGCTGTCGGCCTCCCTTGGCCTTCCTAGGGCACGCGACCCCCTTCTTGGGCCTCTTCGGAGGCCCATTTAGGTGGGATCCCCATTAAATCAACTAAAAAATAAATTTTAAATATTATTTCACTTAATTAAAATTAATACATATTATTTAATACCTACCACTCTGAAACACCTTTTGGACCTCTCTGATCATCATCGGATATCTTTGGAAACATTATGGTATCACCCCGGAACAATTTCAGAGTTCTCTCTCTTTTCTCTACGATCTCGATCAATACCTAAGGGACATCTAACCTGAAGCATGACACCCTACGGTTTAGGAATACACAAACGTGATCGAGACACTCTCTGATCAATGACCAACATCGGTGTCTGGAAACTCATGATGGGCCCCGTGCATTCCACGAATAATTCGATCGTTTGAACCTTGAACGCCGAGTCTCTTTACCTTTGTTCTATGACACCTAGTTTCTCCAAGGCCAGATATCTGGTATTGACATACTCGGTTCGATCTTGTCACCGATAAACACATATACTCGTTCCCCCGTGATATTATATCCCCGTGACCTAGTCACATGTTTGCAAACTTGTAGAAGTAATCTCACCGAGTGGGTCCAGTGTATCTATTCGTCACTTGGATGGGAAAATCCTGATCTTTATGCATACGCCTTAATATACCCCTTCGAAATACCCAATATACAACTTTATGATCACCATGTTATCATGTGATGGTTGATGCAATCAAAGCAGCATCGGGTGGTAGTGATTAAATATGATCTCATGGTCAAAGTAGTGAGTTACTATGTCTTACTAGATATCTCAATGTTGAATTTTGTGACCAGATCATATTGCAGTACTAGGGTTGAGTGTGTGTCCATCACATCCTTTTATCTAATGAATTGACCTCATTGTCAATTGACATAAATGTACCATGATCGGGAAACCTCGATCATCAATTGCCCAACAAGCTAGTCTACTGGAGGATACTAGGGACTTCACATGTATACCAATGTTTTTTATTAATACAGTTATAGCTTGATATAAAACTATTACGAACTAATGAGATATGATAATAAAAACCTCTTTATTATTTGCCTCTAGGGCATATCTCCTTCAACCATTTCATGGTCCCCTACATATGCGTATTCTTCCGCGTGTTTGCAAGCTTTGTTGCCACTTTTGCAGCGATAAAATTAGCAAAGATTTGCATCTTGAGGTCTAAACAAACAACTACACTCATACCGGCCGTCATTGAAGGCACCACTTTATTCGGCGCCAAGCGCTGGTTGTCATCCACATAGGAAGGGATTTGGGAGTCTCCAATAGGGATCATAGGTTGGCTAAATTTGTCGCGGGACGAGACCTATATTCATCACACAACATATATACATGTAAATATATCTAGCAACACACATATGATGTACAACATGCATTCTGCAATATGTAGTTCAAGACATAAATTATATGTTAGGAAGATTGCATAACAATTTCGAAATACACATTAAGTCTATGAATCAAGCTAGAAACTACAAAGCAATGCCAATGAGCCTACAAAAAATATAGATCAAGGGTATGAACCAACCTAAAACTACATAGGAGATCTACGGACCCTAGAACATTGCAGATCTAAAAAAACGCTAGGTGGAGATGTGGCCACTTACCATCATCGTCATCGCTGAAGGTGGACGATAAAGCTGACCGCTGCGGGAGCATGAGGAAGCAGTCTTCACACTATCGCTGATGTCGCGTCAAAGGACGGAGATGAGATGCTTAACTAACGCAAATCGACTGGGGAATGGATCTTGATGCGAGGGCTGAATTTTGGTGATGACTGATGAGAGTAGAAATATGTGAGAGTTTCGGCGGGAGGTGAGGGAATCTCTCCAGCCCCCCTTTTTTTGCTACAGCGGAAACACTCCCGCCAGCGCCATCATCGGATGTGCTCATGCGAGGAGCGCCTCTTTTTTTTACGTCGGGTGAGTGCACGACGAGTCTGGCTTCTTGAAAACTCCCAAATCAAGCATTGTTGTTGGGCCTAGCTATGGGCTGATTTAACGTTTGTGCTAGCACAACCCAAAGTGACATGCGGACATCAAACAGCCCGTTTCCATCTCGCCAGGGGCAGGCTAGGCCTCCTCTAGAAACACGCCTTTGAAAATAACTGTTATTCAGTTAGTGTAGCTCAATACAGTGCAGGATGAGACACCTCCTTTAATGCCCCGTGAAAAAAGCAGGAGAAGGGAAGGTTGTAGTGTACTCACAATCTTGCACTTGATTAGTAGTTTATTTATCACATGTATAAAGTAAAAAACTCAATAATCCGCCCCCTTCCGGTTTACAATGCCCATACATATTTTAGATTCTCAACTTAGAGGTGTGCTTCGGTATTCTCACCTTACTCCTAAATTTAGCAGGTTAAAAACACAAGATTAACCAATACCTTTGATTTGGTGGGCTTGAAAGAGCATTGGCAAATCACCGTCCTTATGTTCTCAGTTCACCAAGCAAAACTCCTCAACTTAACCAATAAGGTATGTGTTACATGCTAGTAAAAAATGTTTAACTCTACGATCTCTCGGTAGAAGCTATAGGGCTTGATGTATCTAGATCTAAGAGGGAGAGAGAGAGAGAGAAGAAGTACCTTCTTCGGTGGACGAGCTTGATGAGTAGTTGGCCAAGATGGTCGACGGCGAGAGCGGGCGAGAGTGGGCTATGCGGTGGCGGTAGAGCGATCAGTTAGGGTTGTAGGTGGGGGGAGAAGCGGCACGACGAAACTCGTAGTCCGTGCCCCAGCCCCACCCCTCTCTTTATATTGCGCTACCATAGGGGCCCACCAACCATGAAGTGGTTGAGCGCCCCCGATCAAGGCGCGAGCAACGGTTCGACGAACCGTTGGGTTCGTTCGGGGAGAGTCAACCTAACAAAAAAGTATAGCGTTAAATTCATACCGCAAATAAGTTTAAAATGATGTGCCTTATGTGGCATAGAATTTACATTTTTTTTGAAAAAGAGTATATATTAATATCACAGAGATACCAATTACGCCCAGCCTCTGCAACAACGCATGCCCTAGCGGCTCTACGGATGCACAGAGCCCAGAAAAAAGAAAGAAGAATTACAAAAAAGAGAAAAGTTCCGCTACAGAGAACCAATCCTCAAAGTAACGACAGTGACACCATCATAACAACACCAGTAGTCCTCCACTCCAATAACAACGCCTTCAAGAAGGAAACAGTACCCAAGCGTCGTTGTTGCCCGATCAAATATCATAGGTTTTCACCCTGGAGAAGGTCCTTGCTCACAAAATAATGTCTTCAACAAGGTCATTGCCAGGCACAACCAGTTAAGGCCAGACCTTGGATTTTCACGCTGCAAGATAAGACTTGAAACTCCTCTGTGTTGTCTTCCCGCACCAACAATCGCTGCAATGAGTCCCAGATCATGCAGCCAGTTCTCCGTCGCCAGAAGAACAAATATCACCATCGCTATCCTCATATTTCTGCTTTCCTGACATTCTCTGCATCTGACTTCACTATGGCTCTAAGATGGCACTTGGTGGGAACAAACAATAGAGCTTCGCAACGCTTCCGCTGAAACCAAACGGCCAGAAAAACAAGGTGTGCACGACCGAATACCTTCCGATCCAGCAATCTCCAGGCATGATATGCCCATGGGAGTTCGTCGGCGGAGCCTTCCGGAACCCGCCTCTCCAGACCATATCAACGCGGGCAGACATCAAGTAGATCTTCGTCTTCGTGCGAAAAAAACCAAAGGACCACCACCTTTATTCGAGCAGAGCAAATCTAAGAGATGGCAATCCAGAGTGATGTTTCGCCAGCATGGCCAAGCCAACAACAGTACTCACAGCTCCCCGGATGGACCACTCCGGCCTAGATCTTGGCGCAAAATCCCATCTTGAACGACAGCCCAGATCGCCACGGATCGGATCCACGTCTGAACCGGTGGTTCACCGCCGTCTCCATGAGGTCGCTCCGCCTGTGAGCGCCGGCCAGACCAGCGCCCTGGCCGCGCCGCCCACCACCCGCTCACATTGCCGGGAAGACGGCTGGTCTAGACGGGCCGCCTAGACCCACGACGAACCACATCCCGAGAAGCCGAAGCCGGGTAAGATTGTCGTCGCCGCCAGGCCGAAAAACCGACCACCGCCCACGTCCATCCCCGACGACCCAGCCCCAGCCGCCCCGATGGGGATGTACGCCGCGCCCACCTCTCCTAGCACCGTTCGGTACCAGGGGCACCACCACCGCGGCCGGCGCCGGCGACAGCAGCAGAGAGAAGGGGATCAGGGAGAGGAAAGGTTAGGCGGCGGGAGGGGATCCCCCGGCGGCGCCCTGGGGGTGCGCCACGGGAGGAGGTTAGCGATGCCTGGGAGGAGGGTCCGATTGATAGTGTCGAAACTGTAAACTAGAGAAGTTGAGTAAAATTCATCCACAATACTTAAACTTGCCACCCATTTTCGATACGGTTACTGACGTTAGAAATACAGGACTTACAGTACCTATATACGTCGCATGTCACGTTCTGGTCAGTACGGCGCGTAGACGCTGGCGTACAATGTACTGTGGCCCACATGTTAGTGTGATAGAGCGCGCCGTTTTGCAAAATCCCCCTCAGACAGGCCCATCTTAGTGAAGGGGTATATTGCAAATCGCCGTTTTCCTCTCTGGACGCTTCTCGCATCTCCCCTCCCCCCCCCCCCCGAAACCTAGCATCTCCTTTCTGGACCTAGCACGCGCCGCCACCACCGCCGCCGTCATGTCGTGGTCTGTTAGTTCCTTCTCCGCACCTGGATTCCGAGGAGCTTCTGGAAGAAGCGCTAGGACGGATGCCAGGTCGCCGGTGACCATATCGGGAGAATCCCATGGCGTATGAGCCGGATGTGTTGTGCCATTGCAATCCGAGGAAGAAGGTGCCTAGGTGGATCTCTTGGAGTGCACAAAACCCAGGGCGTAGGTACTACGCGTGTGTCGATGCCATGGTGAGTAACCTGAGTCGCCCCTACTCTTTCTGATTCTGCTATTCTCTCACTCTCACTCTTTTCTTCGGATTTGGTTGTGGATGTGGATTCTGCTATTCTCTCACTCTTTTCTTAAAATTTGCGCAGAATGGTCGTGGATGTGGTTTTGTTGAGTGGCATGATAAACCACTGCCTGAGTTCTTGAGCGACTTGATTGGAGATTTGCGAGATGCTGTCTGGAGGTTACGTGATGAACAAGGATGTGGTCGGCTTGGAGAAGATGCAGGTACTGAAGGAAAGATTCGGGCTCTGGAAGATGAGTTGAAGGAGAAGAAATCAGAGATAGTGAAGCTAAAGGGGAAATATGAGACTTTATTTTTGGTATTTGTTGTCTTTGTGGTTGGCTTAGTTGCAGGGAAGCTTTGCTTCCAGTAGTGTGTTAGATGGCAGGGAAGATTTGCTTCAAGTAATGAAGCTATGCAGTGTAATGTGAATGTGTGAATCAGAGCTATCAAGTTTGTGTTGCTTCAATGAAATTCTGCCTAATTCACTTGAATTTGTGTTGTTCCAATGACAGAATTTGACAGTAGTGTCCATAGAATGAATGTACATGAACCAATGGTCAAAATGATAGAACATCGACATAATGAATGTACATTGACAGAATGATAGAACATTGACATTGTGAAATGACATGAACATAGTGACACACTCCTGTTCCAATGACAGAATTTGACAGTAGTGTCCATAATAGAGTGGCATAAATAGAGTGGCAAAAGAACATGAACATAAATAGAGTGGCAAAAGAAGTTTGCAAGTACTAGGAGTTTCAGAAATGGCATTTTCATTCTAACATAGCCATTTCTTCCAAAATGATGAGGTCAAACACATAGTCATTGGGCACTTGCAAGTACTAAGAGAAATATAGATTATTTGGACCTAAGTTTATCAAACATGCTAACTCTCTTTCTTGGAACTTGGGCACTTGCAGATCCTTCTGTAGGGGTTCATAGCATGGAAAACAAAATTTTCTATCGCATACAAACAAACAAGCCAAGATCTATCTACTAGATTGTAGCAACGAGTCGATGGAATAACTTACCCTCGAAGATTCCAAAGCGGTTAACGAGAGCAGATTCTCGTGGGTGATGTAGTCGTACTCTTTCCAATCTCAAGATCGCGTAGACGATCCTTCCGACGCCACGTTCCGGCAGCGCTCCCGCAGTCGGTCACACGTTCGGTACTCGACGAAGACCTTCCTCTCCCTTGTTCCAGCAGGCAGCGGAGGTTGTAGCACTCTCCTCGTGATTCCGGCAGCACAACGGCGTGGTACCGGAAGTAGAGGGGAGATCCCGCAGGGCTTCGCCTTAAGCCGGAGCGAGTATGGTGGATTATGAGAGAGGCTATTAGTGGTCTAGTAATTAGACACACCAATTAGAAGGCTCTAAACCAATTAGAAGGCTCTAAACCGCTGGCTAAAGCAATTAGAAGCTCTAAACCAAAACGGCTCTAAACCGGAGGTAGAAGATAGGAACCTGTGTGTTCTAGGAGGGGAGCCCTGCCCCTCCTTTTATGGGTGGGGAGGCGCGGCCAGGAGAGGGGAGTCCCTCCCCAAGTCGGCCTTGGGTGGCGCGCCGGCTTGGGGAGGAGACTCCTCCCTCAAGTCGGTTCCCAACTCCTCTTTCTTGTTTCCCACAGTTTCTTGTTTTAGCCGTTTGACTTTCAAACTGGACATTTGACTTTTCTGTTTTAGGATTCAATTTAATCCTTTATTTGGGACAGCAAGAACACTTAGTACATGATGCAATCATTCAATGACACATTCATGTACCCTCCCCCCCCGGAGTGCCGGACAATCCGGAACCTTCTAGAACATTCCCGATGAAAACACCGGAATCATTCCCGAACTCCGAAACGGGACTTTCCTTATATGAATCTTATTCTCCGGACCATTCCGGATCACCTCGTGATATCCCGGATCCCATCCGAGACTCCGAACAACATTCGGTCTCTTTCTCATAATACCATAACTACTCAAAACAACGTCGAATCCTTAAGTGTGTCTCCCTACGGTTCGTGAATTATGCGGACATGATCGAGACACTTCTCCGAACAATAACCAATAGAGGAATCTGGAAATTCATATGGCTCCCACATATTTCTACGATTACTTTGCGATCGAATGAACCACTTACATACGATACCAATTTCCCTTTGTCTCACGATAGTTTACTTATCCGAGGTTATGATCGCCGGTATCTCTGCATACCTAGTTCAACCTCGTTACTGATAAGTACTCTTTTCTCGTTCCCATGATATGTGATCCCTTGTGAGCCAGTCACATGCTTGCAAGCTAATTGGATGACATTTCACCGAGAGGGCCCAGAGTATATCTATCCGTCATATGGATGGACAAATCCCACTCTTGATCCATGTGTTTCAACCAATACTTTCTGAACACTCAATGCCACCTTTATAGCCACCCTGTTACGGTGTGGTGTTTGATGACATCAAAGCATCCATCCGGTAAAGGTGATATGCATGATCTCATGGTCGAAGGAATTAGGTTACTATGTATCAGAAAGCATATAGCAATTGAACTAATGAAATGACTTGATCTTTATGCTACGCTTATCTATAGGAGTATGTCCATCACATCATTCTCCTAATGATATGACCTTGTTGTTAATAACATCTCTATGTTCATGATCAGGAAACCATGATCATATATTAACCAACAAGCTAGTTTAACAAGAGGCTTTACTAGGGACTCTTATTTTAGTTTACAAATCACACAAGTATTAATGTTTCCGGTTAATACAATTATAGCATGGTATGTAAACATTTATCATAAGTGTGAAGATATGATAATAACCACTTTATTATTGCCTCTTGGGCATATCTCCAACAGTCTCCCACTTGCACTAGAGTCAATAATCTAGTTTCAAACCTTTGTGTATTCAACACCTATGGCTTTCCGGTGTTGTATGTACACGATTGCTAGTGGTCAACTGATCTCCGGATCTGACACTTCCAGGTCCGTGTGTAATTGCATGTCTTTGCGTCTCTACGCATCACTCATTCTCTAATGAGATGGCTTTGTATAAATTTGGTCTTTCGGTGTGACCTTTAGCTCTTTGTGGTTAAAACATGTTGATAATATTGTCGCACAATATATCTTCATAGTATTATCCCACTGTGAACTACACCTAGTTTGATAACAAACTACTTGACACAAATGCCCTCTTTTGCTGCTAAAATAGCAGTCATATACTTAGCCTTTTGTTGTAGTATCTGTCACAATGTCTTAACTTTGGAACTCATCCAAATCCATTATGGAACTCACTTTCCATTATATTGTGCCACCCTTAGTTTAGATTGAGATAAACTTAATCTGTACTTTGTGACAAAGCTAGTATCAATGTAGTACTTTTACAATGAACTAACCATCTATTTGTCACTTCTACAAATATTATACTCTTAGTTCTTCCAAAAGATCATAAGAATATCCTTACTATTGTCCAATGATCATCTTACGAATCATTCTGGTATATGCTCACAACATTTAGAGCATAGGACATATCTGGACTTGTACATATCACAGTATGATTGATATAAATACTCTTTGTGATTTCATACATCAAGTATCAATCTATACTTGATTATTTGTTTCACTTTACCAAATGTCAATACACTTGAATATATCATCAACATCGAACTCATTCAATCCTTTCTGTGCGACAAGAACCTCTTCTTGTAGTTTCTATATTGAACTCATTCAATATCTTGTCTATGTACTTCTAGCACAACCATATTAGCGTCTATTGATGCCTAATATTTGGGTTTTGCCTAAGTCTTTCATCGGGATGAAATTCTTAATATGTGTTAATAAAATATACATTATTTCCAATCAACAATATGTCTTCCACATAATGTATTAGAAACATGTCTTAGCGCTCCCACTTAATTTCTTGCAAATGCAAGCATCTTCATCGTCTCTAATGAACTTTTAAACTCTTTTAACAGTTTCATCACAGTGAAGATTCCAACTCCGCGATGCTCACTTTAACCATTGAAGTTTGCATATGCTTTTAGCATCCTTTGAATTAACAAAACCCTATGGACCGTGTTATGCACATGTCCTAGGTAACGATTCTATTAGAAGAACTTGTTTTGTTTATTCAACTATCATATAACAAATTATATGTAGTGGTTGCTACATTAATCCGTATAGACTAAATATCATTATGAAAGATCAAATCTTGTCATAGTCAACCTTTGAACATTTTGTGAACTCTTTCCCAACATGTCGACTATTTCATAGATGTAAAACATCCATGTCTATTTCTTTATAGATCCAGACACAACTGTAAGGTCTTATACCTTTCTCGAGGGTCCTTCAAGTTCAAAACTTGATTTCTCGTGTATGGAACTATCACGGATTTTATGACTTCAAGCCATTTGACGGAGTCAGGGCTCATCATCGCTTCTTTGCACGTAGTCGGATCATTATTGTCAAATAATGATTTAACTCTCAAATCTTGGTATTTGATTGTTCATCCGACCTACTTGTTTCAATAGGAACTTAGATCTCCGTGACCACAACCTTTGAAGTACGCGAGCCATGAGCATTGTTTGCTAACTCCGGAACACTTTTCGGCGCTGCGCAACTTTGCACATATAGCTAAGGTTCTTTTAACCTTATCAAAGTTCTATTGTCCTCCCACTTAACTTTTCACGAAAAATTCCTTCTCAAAGAAACTTGACGTTCTAAGCAACAAACACTTTTGTCTCCGGTGTATATGGAGGAATACTTAATAGTTATACAAAGACAGGTTCATCCGACTTTGGTTGCACACATCTTTCTTATGCATAGCATACCAATGTTTTAAGAAAGGACTATTTGGGTTTTATCCCAAACCATAACTTGATATGGTGTCATTTCAACGGATTATGATGGAGCTCTTTTCAGTGGAAAAACGATAATCTCTAAAGCTTTTAATCTTTAAAATATAATGGCAGTTTTATGAATTATACCTTTGATCTAACCATGTCAAACAAGGTTTAATTACATATCTCGAACGCTCCATACTCTTATGGTGTTTTCAGAAAAATGCAAATCCACGGAACGATTCCTTAAATCTTAGGTATTATGCTAAACTCTGTAACTCAAATATCTTCCTTTATGATCTTTATCATAAACTGTTTATATTCTTGTTACACTGATTTTGCACTTCATCTTGAAAGTCTTTGAACTTTTCAAGTGTTTCATACTTTATCCTTATTAAGTAAATATTCATATATTCACTCAAATTTTCGGAGAAAACATATGAAGTTGAAATCCATCGCTTTTGACTACACATAATGGACTTTGTACAACAATATGTACAAGTTCAAATAAGCTAGTCATTTGTTCCCTTTTGGCCTATGAACGAAGTTTTAATTATCTCTAGGAAAGTTTCACAAGCGTTATTTGATCAAAATCAAAAGACTCCAAAATTCCATCCACATGGACTTTCTTCATGTTTTCTTTCCAATATAATTTAAACGGCGATGTCACTTCCTAAGTGATCTTTTAATTAATTTGTCTTTCGACATTTTTAGCACTAGTTTTATGGATGTGATTTCTCCAACGAGATTTGTGAATCATCCATCTTTTATGAATTACGGCAATTATTTGAACAACCCTTTTGTTCTCATAATACCTGATAAAACAAATCTTGAAGGCAAGCTTTGATGTTTAACGAGCAACACAATAACCCTTTATTTGTTCTCGATGAACATCATCACATATTCTTTTGCTAGTTACTTAGGCCATTGTAGTTCATGAATTGTGTTGTTTCATATGACGATTCACACCAACAAATTCAGTATCAAATACTTGAGAACCACATTGTTTAATAAGCAAAGAATATAGCCATAACATGTATATCATCTATATACTTAAGCTGAACAATTCTAGTCTTTTCCTTTCTGCCATATACTTATGAGATTTTCTTTCAATATTTCCTTTTCTGTTTCGAAAGAATCTTTCAACATCAATAGTGGAGTCATACATATGACACATAGTCCAAAACATGTATAGTTAAATACCAATGTCTTTGGACTTGCACTTTGAAGTAGATCACCATCATCAAATGTTTGGTGTTCTTTCAAATTCCTTTATTTAGTAATCTCTTGGTGTAGTAAACATTTTACCTCCATCAAATATTCATCCTTATCATGGAATCGTCCATGATCAAACTACCTTTAGCTTATAACGATGAATTACGAGTATAATGTTGCTTTTCAAAACCTTTTGGAGGATTAGGACAACAAGTGTCTACAACCCTTTGCAAATTCTCATCAAAATATGAGAACATGAACTTTGCCATATTATACTCTATCATGTTGCAACCAAAACTTCGTTTCAGATATCACAATATCTTCCACACATCATGGTTTCTGAAACAACTCTTTCAGATCCTAGATAACCTTGATATTAAGAGAATCCTTTGAATATCAAGAATCATGGAGACAAACATGATACTTATATACTAACACTTGGAATTGTTACTCTTGATTTAATACTAATTATTAAACTTTATGGAGTAACCGGAACCTACTGAAAGTTTGCAATAGGACTTTTAAACTTTAGATTAACACTTCAAACAATACGATACCAGTTCGTAAAGTATCTAACCAGAATTCTATAGTTCTATCATCTCAATTATAACTAAGCGCAAGGTGGTAAACGGATGCCAATGACTACAACAACTATGCAAATTCACTTTGATTTAGTTTATGCTAAATTGAGTTCTAATTAATAATTAAATTAATCTAGGTGAACTCCCACTCAAAACAATATCCCTCACATTGTTTTAGTGATTACACGAACCAAATCCACCACATCAAAACCGATCATCACGAGAGTTGATATAGCTTCAATGGCGAACAATCAACATGTTCATCATATCTACTATATGACTCATGCTCTACCTTTCGGTAATCCGTGTTCCTGAGGCCATGTCTGTACATGCTAGGCTCGTCAAGATCAAACCTTAGTTTCCGCATGAGCAAATCTGGCTTGCTCACGTTGTATACACTTGCAGAATCTAACACACCCGATCATCACGTGGTGCTTCGAAACAACAAGCTTTAGCAACGGTGCTAACTAAGGGTGAACACTTTATGACTTGAAATTCATGTGCATGAGGGATCATCTTATAATGCTACCGTCGTCTACTAAGCAATACAAGATGCATAAAGGATTAACATCACATGCAATTCATAATATGTGATATGATATGGCCTTTCTTCTTTGTGCTTCCGATCTCCATCTTCTAGCACGAACATGATCTCCATCATCACCGACATTGCATCAAGGTCAATGATGCTTCTCCATGGTTGTCGTCTACCGGCTTCAACTATTACAACTACCTTGAATAGACACGCGGGTCTTAACAGAAATTAAAGACAACCATATGGCTCCTGCCGGTTGCCGACTTACAATAAGGAACATTGCATACATCATATATAATCACAATCATGGCCATATCACATCACTGCACACCCGTGCAAAACAAAGTTAGACGCCTCTACTTTCTTTGCATATTTTACGTGGTTTGGGGCTTTCAATAAGTGTCGTTCTAACTTACGAACAAGAACCACAACATTGATACTAGTATTGTTAATCACCCGTTGTAAATTGGATCTTAACTATGCTAGGAGAAACAGGCACCCGCAAAGCCACTTATGCAATACAAGTTGCATGTCAAGCGTGGAGCAAGTCTCATGAACGATGTCATGTAAGGTTAGCCCGGGCCGCTTCATCCCAACATACCGCAAGATACAAAGTACACAAGAAGCAATCAACAATAAAAGCATCAACGCCCACAATGACCATTGTGTTCTACTCGTGCAACAGATCTACATATAGACACGGCTCTGATACCACTGTAGGGGTTCGTAGCATGGAAAACAAAATTTTCTATCGCATACAAACAAACAAGCCAAGATCTATCTACTAGATTGTAGCAACGAGTCGATGGAATAACTTACCCTCGAAGATTCCAAAGCGGTTAACGAGAGCAGATTCTCGTGGGTGATGTAGTTGTACTCTTTCCAATCTCAAGATCGCGTAGACGATCCTTCCGGCGCCACGTTCCGGCAGCGCTCCCGCAGTCGGTCACACGTTCGGTACTCGACGAAGACCTTCCTCTCCCTTGTTCCAGCAGGCAGCGGAGGTTGTAGCACTCTCCTCGTGATTCCGGCAGCACAACGGCGTGGTACCGGAAGTAGAGGGGAGATCCCGCAGGGCTTCGCCTTAAGCCGGAGCGAGTATGGTGGATTATGAGAGAGGCTATTAGTGGTCTAGTAATTAGACACACCAATTAGAAGGATCTAAACCAATTAGAAGGCTCTAAACCGCTGGCTAAAGCAATTAGAAGCTCTAAACCAAAACGGCTCTAAACCGGAGGTAGAAGATAGGAACCTGTGTGTTCTAGGAGGGGAGCCCTGCCCCTCCTTTTATGGGTGGGGAGGCGCGGCCAGGGGAGGGGAGTCCCTCCCCAAGTCGGCCTTGGGTGGCGCGCCGGCTTGGGGAGGAGACTCCTCCCTCAAGTCGGTTCCCAACTCCTCTTTCTTGTTTCCCACAGTTTCTTGTTTTAGCCGTTTGACTTTCAAACTGGACATTTGACTTTTCTGTTTTAGGATTCAATTTAATCCTTTATTTGGGACAGCAAGAACACTCAGTACATGATGCAATCATTCAATGACACATTCATGTACCCTCCCCCCCCGGAGTGCCGGACAATCCGGAACCTTCTAGAACATTCCCGATGAAAACACCGGAATCATTCCCGAACTCCGAAACGGGACTTTCCTTATATGAATCTTATTCTCCGGACCATTCCGGATCACTCGTGATATCCCGGATCCCATCCGAGACTCCGAACAACATTCGGTCTCTTTCTCATAATACCATAACTACTCAAACAACGTCGAATCCTTAAGTGTGTCTCCCTACGGTTCGTGAATTATGCGGACATGATCGAGACACTTCTCCGAACAATAACCAATAGAGGAATCTGGAAATTCATATGGCTCCCACATATTTCTACGATTACTTTGCGATCGAATGAACCACTTACATACGATACCAATTTCCCTTTGTCTCACGATAGTTTACTTATCCGAGGTTATGATCGTCGGTATCTCTGCATACCTAGTTCAACCTCGTTACTGATAAGTACTCTTTTCTCGTTCCCATGATATGTGATCCCTTGTGAGCCAGTCACATGCTTGCAAGCTAATTGGATGACATTTCACCGAGAGGGCCCAGAGTATATCTATCCGTCATATGGATGGACAAATCCCACTCTTGATCCATGTGTTTCAACCAATACTTTCTGAACACTCAATGCCACCTTTATAGCCACCCTGTTACGGTGTGGTGTTTGATGACATCAAAGCATCCATCCGGTAAAGGTGATATGCATGATCTCATGGTCGAAGGAATTAGGTTACTATGTATCAGAAAGCATATAGCAATTGAACTAATGAAATGACTTGATCTTTATGCTACGCTTATCTATAGGAGTATGTCCATCACATCATTCTCCTAATGATATGACCTTGTTGTTAATAACATCTCTATGTTCATGATCAGGAAACCATGATCATATATTAACCAACAAGCTAGTTTAACAAGAGGCTTTACTAGGGACTCTTATTTTAGTTTACAAATCACACAAGTATTAATGTTTCCGGTTAATACAATTATAGCATGGTATGTAAACATTTATCATAAGTGTGAAGATATGATAATAACCACTTTATTATTGCCTCTTGGGCATATCTCCAACACCTTCACCCAAATCAGCAACCACCTCTGTTATTCTTTGTTCTTCTCAATACCTAGCTCTTTTAGCAGCATTCTCAGCTTGCTTCTGTGCTTGAGCCTCTTTCTTCCTTTGCTTCTCCTTCTGCTTCCTTTCTTCAGCTAGTTCCTTCTTTGTTTCTGCAACTATTCTTCTTGTCTCAGCTCTAGCTTTCTTGTTCAACTCCATTTCATGTCTTTTCTTCTCTCTTCTCACAGCAGCCTCTTGTGCTCTGGCTTGAGCTAGATCTTCCTTCCTCCTATTCTCCTCCTCTTTCCTCCTAGCTTTCTCATCTGCTCTATTCAAGTTTGTTGTATATCTATCTTCTAGGATGGCAGTCCTCTTATCCTCCAACTCCCTATCCTTCTGCTGCATTAAGGCATGCAACTTCTCTGCCATCACTGTAACTGGCCTTGTGGTTGGTTGACTCATGTTTCTTCTAGCATCACTGAGGAAGGTTGACTCTGGGACAGGCCCTGTTGTTGGTTGCCTAGGATTTGTTCTCTGAAAATGAAAATAACAGGTTCATGAACTAGATGGATTAAAAAAAACAAGTACACAGCTGAGAGGTTCATCGTCTACCTGCTGTGACATGGATTCAACCATTGGATCTTCTATAGTAGTTGCATTAACACTGTTACCTTGTGGCTGCCCAACCTGTCGGAAAAACAACATTAGTACATGGACAAAATAAAAGAGTTGCTTGCTTAGTGTAGGGAAAGACCATAACCTCTGTTATTATAGGCTCTGTTCCTGGGGGTGGTGTAGGCACACTGTTAGAGTTTGGTGCTGGGAGTCCAGCTTTTTTCCATTTGCATCCTCCACGATTGTGACCAGGCTCACCACAGTAAGAACAGTGCATAATTACACCATGTCTACTCATCTTTTTTCCTCCACTCCTTGAATCTATCTCATATGGAGCCTTTCTTCTACATCTTGTTGGTCTCCCAACATGCTTCTTATATTCAGGAGGAAGAACAGCTGGTCCATGCATTTTCACCCATTCTGTGTTGTCCTTACATGGGTATACAATTGGTCCATAAGCTTTCTTGTACATTTCAAGTGAATAGCACTTGTGAACAAAGTCAGTAGGGTTCCAGTCCTGTGCTCTCATGCATGAGATTGCATGTGGGCAAGGTATCCCACTCTGCTCCCACCTCTTGCAGGTACATGTATGATGAGTAAGGTCAAAAATGTAATCAACAGGAGTAGAGGCCACTATTTCACCAACTTTAAATATACCATCACCCGATCCTTCTACATAGCTGTTATTTGACCACTCTATGTGTTTATCTAGCCTTTTCTGAATCTTAGGGCATAAAGGACCTTCTAGTGCATCTGCTTCTTTCCTCTTGGTGTAGTTTCTTGTCATAATCTGGTCTTTAATCCTAGTGAACATTGCTAAGACTGGGAGTTCTCTAGCATCTAAAATGTACCTGCATTTATTGGTAGTTTTTTGTCATAATTTATTGGAAGAGGACAAGCATATGCATAACACTGGTAGAACATGACAAGCTTAAGTGGAAGAGGACAAGAATACTTACTTGTTGAAGACCTCACAATTGTTATTCAACAAGATATCACACTTGGAAATGTCACTTTGGAATGCCCTCACCCAAGTCCTAGGATCCAAATTGTCAAGCCATGCATATGCATCAGGATTTAATGCCTTCATGTGCTCCATGTTCTTCTCATATTTCACAGTTGTACTACTCCTAGCAATTATCCATAACTGCTTCTTTAGTGCATCACCTTTGAAATGCATCTGGAAATTTTGCCACAAGTGCCTCACACGGAACCTGTGTTCAGATTCTGGAAATTGATCCCTAACTGCATTAATAAGACCCTACACAAAGGTAATAACCATGAGTTGGAAATACAAACAAGCATCACTACCACTAACAGTTGGAAATAAAAGGAATAGCAATAGGCAGTTAGATGTATTCACAATAGCAATAGGCATTTACCTTCTGCTTGTCAGACACTATTGTCCAGGGAGCTGTGTTCACAATATCTAGATCTTTTTTCAAAGTTTCCAAGAAACATGTCCAGTTAGATGTATCTTCTACTTCCACATCAGCAATAGCAATAGGCAGGATACAATCATTAGGATCAATTGCAACTGCACACAAGAGTTGGCCTCTGTACCTTGTTTTAAGATGGCAACCATCAAGAAATATAATGGGCCTGCAACCCTGAAGGAATCCTCTCTTTGAAGCTTCTAAACTCATGTAACATCTGCTGAACCTTGAATTTTCATCAACAGCTAAGTAAAAGGAGCTGCCAGGATTGCTTCTTCTTAGTTCATTGCCAAAATCCCAAATCTTATTGTACTGAGCTTCTTCATCCCCATATATTGTTTGCATTGCTATCCTCCTTGCTCTTTGTAGCTTACTATTGGTAGGAGTCATGTTCCATTCTTTCTGTACAAGCCTCTGGAAATTTTTTAGGTTCATGTCCTGATCAGCCTTGAAGGTTTCCAGGAATTTGGTTGCAATGAACCTTGAATTGAAGGCCCTGACATTCCATTTCCTACCACAATTGTGCTTCTGGTCATATGTTTTTACCATCCAACAATCAGACCTTGCATCATAGCTAACCCACATGTTCCAAGAACATGGAGGACTTCCATAACATCTTGCATTAATTCTCTTCTTATCATTGATTGGCAACCTAATATCTCTCCTGTCCTTACAACTATATTCCTTGATAGCTCTCCTAACCATGTCAACAGACTCAAATTTCAGGCCAACATGGAATGTAACTGAACCAAGATTCTCTCTTCTGAAAGTCTTAAACTTCATTTGCACCTTCTCCTCATCTGAGTCAGGAGCCCATAGGTCTTCATCTTCTGATTCACCCTCATCCTCAAACTTCACTGTTCGTTTCATTTTCATCTTCTTAACATGTTCCTCATCATCATCTACATTGTCTGCATAAAGGTCATCATCATCATCAGATAGATCAACCTCTGAATCATTAAATTCAAAGTCTAAATCTGCATCTTCAGATGACTCTGACTTCTCTCTGCTTGCATCTTCTGTTTCAGAGTTGTCTGCATTCCTCACTTTGCTTCTTGTTCTGACACATGGCTGTGGTTGCACTTCCTGAAATGGCTGTGGTTGCACTTCCTGAAATGGACCAGAATCATCAACCACATGACTTGATGCATCATCAGCAGTAACAATGTTGATAGGCTTCACAGGGCTCAAAACTGGTGGGAGCTGAACAATAGGGAAATCTACAACATCATCCCAATCAACTGCTCTAATTGACTCATCATGGTCCAGGTATATACTGATGAAATGGTTCCCACAACCAGCCCAGTTGGCCATTGCACTTGTGTCAATTTCATCGACCAATTTCCTCAGACCATTCTTTTCAATTGACATAATTGGGATGCAATAAAAGACATTCATTCTTCCATGCATCTCATACCCTAGATCCTCCACCAGATTTTCAAGAAAAATTGGTGTCCATTCATCACTGTCCAGATGATCATACCAGACAGAGGCACCACCAACATAGCTCCTATTGTTGCCTTGACCAAGAAAATAACCTCCATGGTGGATTTCGACTGAGAAATAGCCACTACCACGAACTGCAAGAATAAAACAAGGAAACAACCCATCAAAATCCCCTCTTTTCTTCAAGACATTTCGCAACAGCAAACCCTCCCAAACCCCAAGATTTCGAGAAAATTAAGGAACAAATTTGGGGTACTTACGGTAGTTTGGTGGAGGCTCATCTTCTGGCCGCTGTTGCGGAGCCATCGCCGGCGAAGCGCCGCCTGCTTCTTCAACGGTGCCGCCGTCAAACCCTCCGCCTCGGTGCCGCCCTCGAACCCTCCACCTCGGTGCCTCCGCGGAATGGTCGGGAAGACAACGACAGTTGCCTTTTACCTGGACGCTTCGGTTCCAGGGGAATATTTGTCGGGCCTGTCTGAGGGGGATTTTGCAAAACGGCGCGCTCTATCACACTGACATGTGGGCCACGGTACATTGTACGCCAGCGTCTACGCGCCGTACTGACCAGAACGTGACATGCGACGTATATAGGTACCGTAAGTCCTGTATTTCTAACGTCAGTAACCGTATCGAAAATGGGTGGCAAGTTTAAGTATTGCGGATGAATTTTACTCAGAGAAGTTCATTGGGAAACAGTTTCAGATTAGTGTAGCCAGCTCTCACAGGAAATCCGTAACAAGGAGAACTGCGTACATACTAGTAGTGTTACCTTTCCAGAAACATTAGATCTTGTGTTTTCTTGTGATTCTCGATGAAGAGTACCGCGACCTGACTATGTCGCGAAAACTCTCAATGGCGCCTACGCAGTTCAGATGACAAATGACAGATACGATGCGCCATGCGTATGTACTTGAGCAGTGATGAGCCGTATGTACACGTGGTCCCCATGACTGCCTTTCCGATCTAATCACTGATATTTCGTATTATTCTAATTAGGCCCTCACGCCTCCCTGTCTGTGGTTAGGCACACATGTTTAGCGCGTAATAAGCACCCCTTTTGTACTAGGAAACACGAGGGAGCTTCTGGGCACAAGCATAACGAAATTATGGTGGTAGGCATGCAGATGCAGGGGAGGAATATGTGGGTTTTGAACAACGCACTATGAATGTACTCCCTCTGTTTCAAAAAATAAGATATTTTAGATTTGTAAAGCAAATATATCTAGACTTGTTTTAGTATATAAATTTACTCAACTTTGAGATGAATCTATACATTAAAAGAAATCTAGATTCATTTTTTTACAAATCTAAAACATCTTATATTTTGAAAATGGAGGAAGTAGTATTCAAGTAGAAGTGTGATCGGAGCCGTTCTATCTAATGATGTCCTCACAACCGTCTCAGTTCTAATGATTTTACTGAAATCATCACCTCTGCGCACGTGTTGGCGTGTTGCCTAAACTGCTAGGGACGGAAATGGATGCTTTGGGCCTTCAATATCATTCGTACATCCTCGAAAAAAGTCCTGCCATCCTATTGTGGGTTTTGCAAAATGAAACGTAGACAATCCCAGCCGTTGCTACTGTTTGGCACCATGTATTGTTGAGACAAAATCGTGTGAACACCATGCTAAAAAAAACTTAATCTACTAAAATATACCTTCAGAAAAAGACTGGTGCAAAGCCCGACGATGCTTGCAGCTTTAAAATTGGCCCATGTTCACGTCAAATCCTTGGCCAGGCCGGACGCCGGGCCTGTACGCAGGCCTTTTGGTAGACAGCAAAGCAAAAGCTGCAGCGGCCCTACACCAGCCCAGCAATGAATTTATCTTTCAGATTCATCACTTTTTCTACGGAATACCTTCCCTGAAATAAAGCACGTAGCAGCCGAAATAAATCGATACATTTTCAAAAAAGAGACTGAAATAGATTATGAAGAGTTCAGAAAACTGAAACAAACACTTGCAACGTTGAAGATCTTTGGATGTCAATAAAAGACACAACAGAATTATCCAGCACATTACTTTTAAACTACGTATTAATTAATGCATGTTTTCTCACTAGCAACGTCTGAAGAGATTTGGATATAAATAATAAAATAGCACAATAATTCAGTAATCACTCCTTTTATCTATTAATGTGCATTGTCCCACTAGCCATATGCAATAATTCAAGTTATTGCCAAATAAAATAAAATATACAAAAATAAATCAACCAACATCATATTGTATGTTCATAATGTCTTAGTCCTTTTATTTTTCTTGATGGAAGGAGCCGTGACACATGTTACATGATGTTATAGTAAATTTCACATTTTCTTTTTAGTCTCAACTATATTTGCTTGATATTGTAGATGTTGATTTTCTATAAGTATCTTCATGAGATTTCATGTTAGCTTGGTCAAACTTTTTCATGAGATTTCATGTTAGCTTGGTCAAAAGTTTGACCAATCTTCATGAGATTTCATGTTATAGTAATCATACTTATTTAAGTCCAACTTATTCATGTTAGTATCTTCTGATTTAGGATGTCATCATTCACTATGGTTGATGCTCTAGTGCGCTAGTCCTTCGGGGTCTTAGCATGACAAATTTCTATTTGTCTACTGCAACATGCTCTATACGACAAGTTTTAGCCGATTCCGATGATGGAGGGGCAAGGACAGCGTCGTGTTTTTGGCTCGCTCTATTGTGTAGTCGTCGCTATGTGGTCAATGTACCTTTTATTATATTTTATTACTTTTAGGTTTCTTATAGGATGTTGATGATTATTAATACTCCTAGATAGGTGGAATTGTTTTTTAAAAAAAGACCGTTAAATGAGGCAGCGTAGATAGAGAAGGACTTGGATCGAACTAGGTAAGATCACGGGCGGCTGCCACAAGGTTCCTCTGCAGCGAAGAGCTCCCACACGGAGTGTGGATTTACCCCTCCTAGGTTGGGCCCCCGGCACCATCTATACCATTTATTTGTTGGAGATCCGTGCAAGCTCAATGCAGTCAATCGTCTGTCGTACGTTTATATTTAAGTCCTTCTGCTTTTTGGTATTTCACCCGCAGTCCAGGAGAGAGGAGGACCACCCCACCGGCCCACACCAACCCCAGCCCACACGGCCAGTTTATGGTTGGATCCAGTTTGTGGTTTTTCTGGGGCCTCTACTTTTCCTTTTGGTTTTTCGTCATGCCTGATCCAGTTCGTGGTTGAATATTTTGTTTGGATTAAATTCGTGGTTGAATCTTGATTGAATCTTATATGGATTTTGTTTAAATTCGTGGATCTGGGGCCCCTACTTTTCCTTTATTGAATCTTGATTACGTTCATGGTATAATGTATTATGAAGTTTTTGACACGGATCTTGTATGGATTTTGTTCATGTTTGGACCCTTTCTTTTCATTCGTGCTTGGATCTTGATTTGAGTTTCTTGTTTGGATGAATCTTTTAAAAAGTGATGTTGGAAACGTGTATGAAAAATAACCATATCTAGTTCATGGATGAAACATGTATTTCCTCTTTCCAGATTCTGTTCATGGATGAAACTTGTATGATTTCTTGAATGATTTTTAATATCAGATTAAGGTCGTGAGACTACTTGTTTTATCTTGACAGGTGACACATGTATGAAACTGATGTTTGATCTTGCTTGTAGCTAGACTAATCATGTGTGTAATAATCTACTAAAACTTGTATGAATCTTTAATTTTTTTTGGATTTTGTATGTATGATCTGCACTGTATAAATATCCATAAAAAAATTGTGCATGTTTCATTTTTAGAATAAAAAATGTCCATAAAAAACATTGTTGAATTTTCCTGAAATTTTAAGAGAAAAAATGAGGTGAAAAAGAAAAAGAAACGTGTGTGTAGAATTTTTTTTGATTAAATTTATGAATCTGGAATATTTAGTGAATAATAAATATATATTAATATTTTAAATCTTTAAAATATTTAGTGTACAAGTTCTGTACTTGGCAGAAACAAGTTTGTAAACATGTGAATCTTGTATGAAACTTCTGAATCTATGATGAAACAAAGTAAGAGTGTCTAAATATTGTTGAATAAAAAGTACAAGAATAAAATTTATCAAATAAGATTGTTCCAAAAACAAATTGTGCATGTTTCATTTTTAGAATAAAAAATGTACATAAAAACATTGTTGAATATTCCTAAAATTTTAAGAGAAAAATGAGCTGAAAAAGAAAAATAAAGCGTGTGTGTAGATAAAATTGTTGATTAAATTTATGAATCTGGAATGTTTAGTGAATAATAAATATATATTAATATTTATAAATCTTTAAAAAAAATTAGTGTACAAGTTCTGTACTTGGCAGACACAAGTTTGTAAAACATGTGAATCTTGTATGAAACTTCTGAGTCTAGGATGAAACAAAGTAAGAGTGTCTAAATATTGTTAAATAAAAAGTATTAGAATAAAAATTATTAAATGAGATTGTTAAAAAACAAATTATATATGTTTTATTTTTAGAATAAAAAATGTACATAAAAAGTTGAATATTCCTAAAATTTTACAAGAAAAAATAAGGTGAAAAAGAAACAGACATTATGCAGATTGTTTGAAAAAACATGTTCTGGGTATAACATGTGTAGGGTTTTATATAGCAACGAAATATGTATTCTGTGAAATAATGAGGTGAAAAAGAAACAAACATTATGCATGTATTTTGTAAAAAAATTATATGAATATCTCTTGGCAGAAACAAGTTTGTAAAACGTGTGAATCTTGTCTAAAACTTCTGAATCTAGGATGAAACAAAGCAAGAGTGTCTAAATATTATTAAATAAAAAGTAGAAAAATAAAATTATCAAAAGAGATTATTGAAAAAATAAATTATGCATGTTTTATTTTCAGAATTAAAAATGTACATAAAAAATTGTTGATTGTACAAGAAAAAATAAGGTGAAAAAGAAACAGGAACATGTAGAAGACTATCGATTGTAAGGAGACAAACAAGCGATTTTTTTTATAATATTCGAAAACGTTAGGAGTTGGATAGAAAAACTGCAGCAGACCTGAAAGATGAGGTGGGAGGGTTATTTTATAAAACACATAGCACGAATCTTCAACAATTGGAGAGTAGAGATGGTGCCGGGGCCCTCCTACGGAGGGAATTGCATTGTCCCTCCCACACGCCCCATGCCTCCACGGCCTTTTCCGTTCTCCCCAATGCGAGCGGCAACGCCTAAGCAATATCCTATGCTCCATGTCCGTATCGACGCGCTTCGTCGTTGTTGGTTAACAGAGAGCTTACACAGAGACGCAGGAAGCATAAGCCTCCAATTAATGGGACATCATCTTCCTTCACGTAGTAATTCAACTCTAGTTTCCGCTCATTGACAGTAAATTACCATCGCATTTACACATGGTTTCGTTGGTGTCAGATGGCGGCTCCGTCCCTGCTACATACACCGGCTGCAACGCCCGCGCATATGTTGTAACGGCTCCTGAAGAGGACAAGTCCTCCGTTTGGAGCAATAATCTGAGACGGTGACATGAGCCTAGCACGTACCTCGCCCTATAAATAAGTTGGGCCATGCATTCTCCCACACAAGCACAAAAGCTCAAGCAAACAAAGCCATGGAAGGCAGCAAGCTCTCCTTGCTCTCTCTGCTTCCGTTCCTTCTCCTCGCGATCCTTGCCGAGGCAACCGGCGACGAGCTAAGCACCTTCATCATCCATGTACAAGCACCGGCGGGCCACGTGTTCGGCACCGCCGACGACCGGAAGGCATGGTACCACTCCTTCCTCCCCGAGGATTCCCGGCTCGTCCACGCGTACCACCACGTCGCGAGCGGGTTCGCGGCTCGGCTCACGCAGCAGGAGCTCGACGCGCTGTCCGCCATGCCCGGGTTTCTCAGCGCGACCCCTGACCAAACGTACACGGTGCTGACCACGCACACGCCCGCGTTCCTCGGGATGAACGTGGAGCAAGGGAGGCGGAACTACTCCTCGGAACTTGGCGCCGGCGTCATCATCGGCGTGATCGACACCGGCATCTTTCCGGACCATCCGTCCTTCAGCGGCGACGGCATGCCCCCGCCCCCGGCCAAGTGGAAGGGCCGCTGCGACTTCAACGGCACCTCGTGCAACAACAAGATCATCGGCGCGCGCAGCTTCGTCTCAGCCACCTCGAGCTACGGCACGCCCCTCGACGATTACGGCCACGGAACACACACGGCGAGCACGGCGGCAGGAGCCGTCGTGCCGGGAGCCAACGTCCTTGGCCAGGCCATGGGTGTCGCCGCCGGGATGGCGCCCCGTGCGCACATCGCCGTCTACAAGGTGTGCGACGCGGAAGGGTGCGTCATGTCCGACATACTGGCTGGCACTGACGCGGCCGTGGGCGACGGCTGCGACGTCATCTCGATGTCTCTTCGCGGGCCGTCTGCGCCGTTTCACCAAGACCCACTTGTCATCGGGACGTTCGCCGCCATGGAGAAGGGCATCTTTGTCAGCATGGCTGCTGGCAACTCCGGCCCGTCCGAGAGCTCTGTGACAAACGACGCTCCGTGGATGCTCACAGTCGGCGCGAGCACCATGGACCGATCCATCCGTTCGACCGTCCAGCTCGGGAACGGCGACTATTTCTATGGGGAGTCGCTCTACCAGCCCAATGGCGCACCCGTCTTCTACCCGTTGGTCTACGCGGGAGCGAGCGGGAAGCCATTCGCCGAGTTCTGTGGAAACGGCACGCTGGATGGGTTCGACGTCAACGGCAAGATAGTGCTATGTGAATCCGGAGGGAACACATCGTCGATCATGAAAGGTGCGGTGGTGCAGAGCGCCGGCGGCGCTGGCATGATTACGATGAATCCGCCTATCATGGGCCACAACACGTTTCCGCAGCCGCACGTCCTCCCGGCGTCACAGGTCGACTATGCCACGGGCTCGGCCGTCAAGTCTTACATCAACTCCACGGCGAACCCGATGGCACTCATCAGGTTCGAGGGTACAGTGCTGGGCACGGCTCCTGCTCCGTCGATCGTTTTCTTCTCGTCTCGTGGGCCTAGCCTTCGGGTTCCTGGCATCATGAAACCCGACATCACGGGTCCCGGAGTGAACGTGCTCGCGGCATGGCCGCCGTATCAAGTTGCTATTCCTTCTCCACCGGTCCTCCTCCCTGGACCGACCTTCAACCTCCTCTCCGGCACGTCCATGTCGACGCCGCACCTCGGCGGCATTGCGGCGGCGATCAAGGGCAAGCACCCAGACTGGTCACCCGCGGTGATCAAGTCGGCCATGATGACCACCGCCGATATAAACGACCGCTCCGGCAATCACATGCTCGACGAGCAGTACGCGAGGGCCAACTTGTTCGCCACCGGCGCCGGACACGTCAACCCGGTGAAGGCCGCTGACCCTGGCCTTGTCTACGACATTACCCCCGAGGACTACATCGGCTACCTTTGCGGGATATACACGAGCCAGGAGGTCTCGGCGATCGCGCACCGCTTCATCAACTGCTCGACTGTCACGGTGATCGACGATCTCATGCTGAATTACCCATCGATAACGGTAAGGTTCCCAATTTCGTGGAATACGACCACGCCGATCGTCATCCAGCGCAAGGTGAGGAACGTCGGAGAGGTGCCTTCGGTGTACTACGCGGCCGTCGACGTGCCAGACGGCCCCGTAACACTTGACGTGTACCCTCGCGAGTTGGAGTTCACCGAGGCAAACGAGGAGAAGGTTTTCTCGGTTGTCGTGAGGTCGACGACCGGTGGTGCCAATGTCGGGCAGGGTGCGCTACGCTGGGTGTCTGAGATGCACACCGTGCGAAGCCCCATATCTTTCACATTTGGACCTATGTGACGAGCAGTTGGAAGTTCGAGCCGCTAAGATTATGAAAAGACAACTGCAAATGGATCCGAGGACGAGAGCAGCACAATCAATTGGATAGTGATCCCCTGGTTCTACTATTAAAGATGTAATAAGGATGTAACAAATTTGATAATTCAATAAACGCTGCTAGGCATTCCAAAAATATTTGACTGGTTGACGAGTGTAATGCGCCCTTACGTGTATTTTTCCTGCAAAATGGGGACTTAGCCCGGCCTCTGCATAAGTGATGAACACAACCGATTTTATGAGTATAGTGCCTTTAGGACAACTCCAACGGTGCCTCATTTCGGACCTCGATTTTGTGTCTGTCCGCCGCTGGCATAGGGACAGGTCAAAGGGCTATGTCCTCGTTGTGTTTGTTTGAAGGTATTTGGAGGTGGTTGTGCACCGGACGGCAGTCCACAAAAAAATACACAAAACAAAAACAGAAAAACAAAAGCAAATAGAAATATAATTTATACATTCACTATCAAAAGACATTGTTCAACTAGTAAAGGAAAACATAAAATAATTGACACCCTGCTCTAGTAGGTTGTGCTAGTTAGGTGATGGTAGCCGGCGGCAGAGGCCCTAGTCGTTGTCGATGCAGACGAAGATCTGCGGTGGCGGCCACGGGGAGGTGGTCAATGGTGCAGGAAGAAGTGGCGCATCTCTTTTACATTGGGACCTCATTGAGAAAGCAGTTGGAACCAACAAAAATAAGAAAAGACGACCAGAAATGTATGCATAATAAATTGGCTTGTATAATGCTCTTATATACTCCCTCCATCCCAGGGCTTAAGACATATAACTAAATTTGAAAAGTCAAGCCATGTAAAGTTTGACCAAACTTTTAGAAAAAAAGTATATAATGCTCGCCCTCAATCCGCCGCCGTATGCTGCCCTTGCTGTGGTATTGGAGCTGCATGCAGTAGAGGAACCGCCGATGGTGAGAGGGGAGAGAAGAAGAAGCGGTTGCTAATGGGGAGAGTGAGAGTGGTGAGCGAGCAGTGAGGGAATTTATGGCACGTGTTCTCGATGCATCGTGCGGTCTCCCGCTCTTCTCCCTTTGTGCATACGTGTGCCGCCTCTTGGCTCTCTAGGGACTGTCCCCGCAAAAACGCCCAATTTTGGCATTCCTAGCGGGCCAAGTTTTCGGGTGCTTAAAACCCATGCGGTGCGAGTTTGGCTCACCAGGCGTTTCTCCAAATAGGATTATTTCTGCCGGTTCAGGTACAGGAAACGGGTGTGAGGCCTACCGCCCTAAGAGTCCATAGACAACACGATGTTCCTGCGATGCACGAGCCGGAACTGCGGCGCCACCTTGTGGAACCCAATCAGGTGGAGGAAGTCGCTGACGTGGATCTGGATCAACCCGGTGTACATGGAGACCACCAGCTTAGCTCGTTTGCCCATGCTTAGCTCGTTAGCGCACGCTCTCTTCCCACCTCCCCATCCCCTTCCCCCAACCTCCAGCTGGTCCGGCCGCCATCGCCACCCCCGAGCTCTCCATCCTGTCGGGTGGTGGCTACGGGTGCTGTCTCTCCTAGACCCTCTCCTTTCTCCTCAGCATAGATCTGGCTGGATTCGGTATAGGAGAGAGGAGCGGTGCTCGTTGAGAGAAGAGGTGGATCTGATGCAGCAGACGACCATGCTGAAGAGGGATGGGGCGGAGGCTCTGATGGTGCTTGCGGAGGTGATCCCGAGCAAGGACAGAGGAGCCGCATGGCGATTTTTCTGGAGCATGACCTCGGAGGTGGTCCGCACGATGCAGCTGCCTCTACATAAGAGAAGGGTTACCTTGGAGGAAATTTCGGAGAGGTGCAAGGAGCAGGGCTGGCCGCTTCTGGTACAGAAGGATTCAGGTGTGCAAGCGTTATAGGCTCTAGTGGTCAGGGAGGATGTAGCGGTAGCAATGCGTCAAGCTGCGTCGGCCAGCTCGCTGTTGGCGAAGCGCTCAGTGGTGGTTATGGTCAGATATCCTCGCACCTCAGAGCAACGTCTGGTAGCCATGGATCATTAGAGTGCGGTTCCCTTGGTGGCCTCCACTCATGCCCAGCGAGCGTCCTTGAGGCTGAGAAGGGAGGAGCTCAACTCTTCTCGTCTGCAGTTCGTTCAGGAGATCGAGTCTACGGGATTTCGCCTGGAACAATTACCTCAGCATCCGTCCTGAATCTTTCAGCTAATGAGGGGTTGATCTGAGGCGGGGCTCGGTGACTGATTCTGAAAAATCATGGCCAGATTCCCCTTTGCCGACACCGACTACAGGGTTAAAGAGCCTCTGGATTCTTCCTTCACAACCTGAGCATGAGATACTTGCCCGAGTTGATTTTGTGGAGTCAGGTAGTTTTGTGCTGAGGGAAATTGATGCTCCAGTGCTTCATGGGATTGATGGAGAGATTTGGGCGCTGTCGATGCTGGCAGAGATGGTGTTCCCGCTAACCTGGGTCTGAATTTTTGGACTGAGCTACCCAGGCAGAGAAGCGTATTTTTCGGGCCCGTGTCCGACTCTTTGGAAGTAGTTTGTCCTGAAGTGGAAGAAGAAGGAGAAGACGTTTTCCATAGGCATCTCTGGCTCTCCCCGCCCGCTTCTAGGGTTCCTCCATAGCACCGCTTGGACTGGATCTATAAGGATTTGTTGCTGGCTCGATCGTTCTCTCTAGAAGATTGCTTCCCTCCTTGCTCCCGTGAACCTAGGATTGTTCATGGTTCCTCGAGTGAGAAACCAAGCTTGTTATAGATTCAAGAGAGGATCTCGATGGTAGATAGAGCTCGAGGCAAGGGGCATGGGAATTCATTTGGGGGATGGAATAACCAGTAGTTGACGTAGCAGATGCCTCGGGACCCCCAGCGGCAATACGGTTTCCCTCCTCCCCCTTCTTATGGTTACCAAGGTCCTCCATGGACGGTATTTCTACAGCAATTTCCTGGCGGCCCTTTCCCTCAATTTCCACCTGGGAATCAGTGGCAAAACCCTGGTATCTGGTTGGGGCCTCCTCCATAGATGATGCAGCAGGGTCAGCAGTTTCAACAACAGAATCAGCAGCAAGGTCAGCAGAATCAGCAGTAGAACTCTGGAAGTACCAATAACAACAATCATGATGCTTTGAGGGCTAGGAACAAATCTCAGCAATAGGTTGTTGCTGCTAATTCTAGCTCTGGTCTTTTGGGAGATGGTAGGAACCCTACTTATGAGAATTCTGTCTGCTATAATTGTGGAGAGCCTGGTCACAGTGTTGGTAATTGCCCTCTTCCTAAATCCTTCTTCATCTGTAAGAAAGTGAATCATGAGGTGGAGAATTTCCCAGTGAAGATACAAGGGCATTCCACTGCTAGGTATGTAGGGAGTGTTGCATCTGGCTTAGGTTTTTACCATATTGAGTTGCCTGCAAAAATTTCCTCGAGAAGCATGACAAAGAATGTAGGCCTGGTGCTAGTTGAGTATGGTGAGGTTATCAAAGAGGAGCTAGCTAGTGAGTTTGCTGTGATCTACAGAACCAATTGGCTATGGCAAATCAGGCAGTTGGACACTTGGAACTTCCTAGTCAGATTCCCTCCCCACATTGATGTAGCTGATGTTGTAGGTTACCCTAGCTTTGGATTAGTCAAGGAAGGTGTTACTGTGAAGGTGGAAGTGTGGAAGGGATATTTGGACATGTTTGCTGAGATGCAAAAGGTTTGGGTTCAGCTGAGGGGTTGCTGCCAGATTGGTGTGAGTGGGCAGTCTTGGACCAGTTTACTTCTGTGTTTGGTATCTTGCAGGATGTGGACTGGAAGGGGAACTGTCACAACATTAGTGAAGTAGTTAGAGTTAAAGTTAAATGTAGGGATTTCTCCAAAATACCTAACAGCGGGTTGTTTGGTCTGGAAGGTGTTCTTTATCAAGTTGGGATTATAGTTGAGGCTCTAGATGGCTTGGGTACTACTGAGACCAGTGAGACTGCTATGGGAAATGGTAATGAGGACAATGATTAAGATAAAGGGAATGAAACTGAAAATGCTGATCATAGGCTCCTCCCCTCCCCCTCATGCAGCTCCACCTTCCTCACAGCTCCCTGCTAAAAATGGTCCTACCAATGGTGCCTCTGGTAGAGTGGGATAAAGAAATGTCAGTGAGCTGCCCTGTGTTGAGAATCATGATATCTCTCCCATCAGTTTGCCAAAGAGAAAGTTAGATGACCAGCTTTCAGGTATCAGCAAAGACATGCTAGCTTGGGTGCAAAATGAAGATTTGGACCAGCAAAAATTCTTTGCTCTGCTGCAAGATATGTAGGTGGTTGATGAAGCTAGCCACTTTGAGGAGGAAATCTTGTCTGATGACTTTTCTCATTCAGAGTTCCTTGGTATACCTGCCCTTGCTGCATATGTAAAGGCATCCTTGCCTGATAAGCAGATAGACGTATCATATTTGTAAGTAGCTCAGATGTCTCTGGATGTGTGTGATGGTAAGAAGAGGATTCCTAATATGGAGGTGGACAATAAGGTTCATAAGAAATCTAAACAGTGGGGTCCCATCTTTGGAACAAGGCAAAGTGCTAGGTTTGATGTTGGAGTCAAAACTATGATGGAGCTAGCTCAGGAGAATAAGAAGAAGCAAAACATCGAGGTGCCTAAAATCAAGCCTACTAATCAAGGTAAAAACAAAATTTCCTTTGCTGCCATGCTAGAACCTGAGTTCATTTCAGTAGCTAAGTCTGTTGGCATAGATGTTGATTAAGATATTCTTACTGTTAGTGATATTCCTTTGGTTTCCTGTGCCAGTGATCCTGTTTTAGCACATGATACTGGTCAGTACTGTTCCCTCTACACTCCTGGCCACCTACAGGGTGTTCCTGAGGAGAGTATGGACAGTGGTGAGAATTGGACTAAGATCTGCAAAATAGGACAGGGCAAGCACCCTAAGAAGAAACTTTTTAGATGAATTTTGAATCTTTGAATATTTGGGGTATTCATGCAGAGGGTAGGAAAGAATGAATTTTAGACAATTTTGCTAAAACTTAACCAACTATTATTGGATTTCAAGAAATTAAAAAAGAAAGTATCTGATTCTTATCTTAACTCAATTGTAGGAGGACGTATGTTTGAGTGGAGGATTCTGCCTGCAAAAGGTACTGCAGTGGACTTCTCTTAGGGGTGAATTTAGAGATTTTTTAGCCCATTAGCTGGCTGATCAAAGATTTCTCTATTTCTTGTACTATTAGAGTTAAAAGTAGTGGTGTTATTTTTAGAGCAGTTAATGTCTATAGCTCTCCTTATGAGGAAGGTAAGGAGCTGTTTCTATCTGAACTCCATAGTCTTTTCTTAGATTGCTCTACTATGAGTATTGTTGGAGGAGATTTTAATTTGGTTAGGTTTTCTTCAGACAAAAGTAATGGCAACATTAATCATAAATGGTGTGATAGATTTAATGCTTGGATTGAGATTTGGAGCTTGTTAGAGACCAAGATGGGTAATAGGCAATTCACTTGGGCTAATAACCAAGTGGACCCTATTTTAGCTACTTTAGATAGATTTTTTTGTACTACTGATTTAGATCAAGTTTTCCCCCTAGCTACTGTTCAAGCACTACCCAGGTTAGATAGTGACCACACTCTAGTTATTTGGGATGCTGATGTTGGCTAGATTCCAAAAACTGCTAGTTATAAACTAGAGAAATGGTGGCTCCTGAGAGCAGATTTTGCTGCTTCGGTAGAGAAGAATTGGAAGATGCCTACTAAAGGCATTTCTGCTACTGATATTTGGCAATAAAAAATTAGGAGATTTAGGAAAGCCACCAAAGGGTGGAGCAGCAATGTAGAAGCTGAACTTAGGAAAATTAAAAAGGATATGATGCTAGAGTATGATTGCCTTGGTATTAAATCTGAAACTGAAGAGTTCTCCTTGGAGGAAGCTACTAGATTAAAAAATATTTTTTGCTAAAATGAATAGAATCTGGCTTAAATAAGAAATTAAGGCTAGGCAAAGATCTAGGGATAGGGATATTAAAGAGGGTGATAGGAATACTTCTTACTTTCAAACTGTAGCTAATGAAAGGAGGAGGAAGACCTTGATTCATTCTCTGGATGGGCCTGATGGGCCCATTACTGATCATGATAAGATGTTGGAAGTGGCTGTTAACTTTTATAAGGACTTGTTTATTAAGGAGGATAGATAGGGGTTTAGGTTATCAAAAGGTTTCTTCTTTGATAATGACTTAGTTACATATGAAGAGAATGATATGTTGGAAGCTCCTTTCTCCGAGGAAGAGGTTAAAACTACACTGTTTAATTCTTATGCTAATGGAGCCCCTGGCCCTGATGGCATTCCTTTCTTTTTACCAGAAATTCTGGGATCTAGTCAAGAATGACATTATGAATATGTTTTCTTATTTTCATGCTGGTAGGTTGGATATTTTTAGGCTAAATTTTGACATGCTGTATCTCATCCCAAAAGAGGCTAATGATACACATATTAAAAAGTTTAGGCCTATTAGTTTGCTTAACCGCGTTTTTAAGTTGTTTACCAAAGTAATTAATGTTAGGCTAAGCTCTTTGCATAGGTTAATTTCCTTGAATCAGTCAGCTTTTTATAAAAGGTAGATATCTTAAAAAGTGTGGTTACAGCTCATTCTGTTCACAAATCTAAATAGAAAGTCATGTTGGAGATATGCCCTAGAGGCAATAATAAAAGTGGTTATTATTATATCTTTGTGTTTATGATAAATGTTTACATTCATGCTATAATAGTATTAACCGGAAACATTAATACTTGTGTGATTTGTAAACTAAATTAGAGTCCCTAGTACAGCCTCTTTGTAATAATAGCTTGTTGGTTAATAGATGATCATGGTTTCCCGATCATGCACATTGAGATGTTGTTAACAACAAGACCATATCATTAGGATAATGGTATGATGGACTACTCCTATATATAAGCGTGGCATTAAGATCAAGTCATTTCAATAGTTTGTTTGCTATAAGCTTTTTGATACATAGTAACCTAATTCCTTCGACCATGAGATCATGCTAATCACCATCACCGGAAGGAATCTTTGATGACATCAAACACCACACCGTAACTGGGTGGCTATAAAGGTGGCATTGAGTGTTCGGAAAGTATGTGTTGAGGCACATGGATCAAGAGTGGGATTTGTCCATCCATATGATGGATAGATATACTCTGGGCCCTCTCGGTGGAATGTCATCCAATTGGCTTGCAAGCATGTGACTGGCTCACAAGGGATCACATATCACGGGAACGAGAAAAGAGTACTTATCGGTAACGAGGTTGAACTAGGTATGCAGAGATACCGACGATCAAAACCTCGGATAAGTAAACTATCGTGAGACAAAAGGAAATTGGTATCGTATGTAAGTGGTTCATTCGATCGCAAAGTAATCGTAGAAATATTTGGGAGCCATATGAATTTCCATATTCCTCTATTGGTTATTGATCGAAGAAGTGTCTCGGTCATGTCCTCATAATTCACGAACCGTAGGGAGACACACTTAAGGATTCGATGTTGTTTAGTAGATATGGAATGTTAGTAGGGATACCGAATGTTGTTCGGAGTATCGGATGGGATCCGCGATATCACGAGGAGATCCGGAATGGTCCGGAGAACAAGATTCATATAAAGAAAGTCCGATTCCGGAGTTCGGGAAAGATTCCAATGTTTTCATCGGAGAGGTTCTAGAAGGGTCTAGAAGGTTCACCGGACCGGAAGGGGAATGTACCATGAATGTGTCATGGATAAGTGGAATTATTGGATCATATCCTAGGTCACTTGGTTTGGGCATTTGCAAGAGAGAATTAACGCTCTAAATTAAAAGTCAAACTGGAACAATGGTTTCCTACTGGAAGAAGGAAAGAGTCCTTATCTCAATCTAACTTGGGTTTGGATTCAAACCCACCCCTCCCAAGGCTGCCCCCCTCTCATAAATAGAGGGGAAGGGCTGCCCCAAAATCCAAGCCCTAGCCCTCTACCCCGTGCGCCGCCGCCAAGCCATCGCCGCCGCCGCAAGCCGTTGCCGCCTTGTCGCCGCCGCCCTAGCCGCCGCCGACACCTCCTCCTCATGGTCTTCTAAACCCTAGATCACCGGGAATCCCTAGATCCACCATAACTCGCACCGGCTTAGGCGAAGCCCTACGGGATCTTACCTCTACTTCCGACACCACGCCATCGTGCTGCCGGAATCGCGAGGGGAGAACTACAACCTTCGCTGCCTGCTGGAACAAGGGAGAGGAAGGTCTTCATCGAGTACCGAACGTGTGACCGACTGCGGAAGCGCTGCCAGAACGCAGCGCCGGAAGGATCATCTACGTGATCTTGAGATCGGCAAGTGTACGACTACATCACCCACGAGAATCTGCTCTCATTAACCGCTTTGCAATCTTCGAGGGTGAGTGCTTCTATCGACTCGTTGCTACAATCTAGTAGATAGATCTTGGCTTGTTTGTGTGCATGCAGTAGAATTTTTTTCCATGCTACGAACCCCTACAGTGGTATCAGAGCCATGTCTATATGTAGATCTGTTGCACGAGTAGAACACAATGGTCATTGTGGGCGGTGGTGCTTTTATTATCAGTTGCTTTTTGTGTACTTTGCATCTTGCGGTATGATGGGATGAAGCGGCCTAGGCTAACCTTACATGACATCGTTCATGAGACTTGCTCCACGCTCAACATGCAACTTGTATTGCATAAGTGGCTTTGCGGGTGTCTGTCTCTCCCATCATAGTATAGATTCAATTTACAACGGGCACTTGATAGTTCAAACATCAACGTTGTGGTTCTTGTTCGTAAGTTAGAACGACACTTATTGAAAGCCCCAAACCACGTAAAATATGCAAAGAAAATTAGAGGCGTCTAACTTTGTTTTGCAGGGGTGTGCTGTGATGTGATATGGCCATGATTGTGATTATATATGATGTATGCCATGTTCCTTATTGTAAGTCGGCAACCGACAGGAGCCGTATGGTTGTCTTTTAATTCCGTTAAGACTTGCGTTTCTATTCAAAGTAGTTGTAATAGTTGATGCTGGTGGACGACAACCATGAAGCGGCACCATTGACCTTGGCGCCATACCGGTGATGATGTAGATCATGTTCGTGCTTCAAGATGGAGATCGGAAGCACAAGAAGAAAGGCCATATCATATCACATATTATGAATTGCATGTGATGTTAATCCTTTTATGCATCTTGTATTGCTTAGTTCGCGATGGTAGCATTATAAGATGATCCCTCAAGCACAAAATTTCAAGTTATATAGTGTTCATACTTAGTAAGCACCGTTGCTAAAGCTCGTTGTTTCAAAGCACCACGTGATGATCAGGTGTGTTAGATTCTGCGAGTGTATACAACGTGAGCAAGCCAGATTTGCTCATGCGGAAGCTAAGGTTTGATCTTGACGAGCCTAGCATGTACAAACATGGTCTTGGAACACGGATCACCGAAAGGTAAAGCATGAGTCATATAGTAGATATGATGAACATGTTGATTGTTCGCCATTGAAGCTACATCAACTCTCGTGATGATCGGTTTTGATGTGGTGGATTTGGTTCGTGTGATCACTAAAGCAATGTGAGGGATATTATTTTGAGTGAAAGTTCATCTAGATTAATTTAACTATTAATTAGAACTCAATTTGTCATAAACTTAGTCTAAACTATTGCAAATATGTTGTAGATCAATGGCATCCCCTACCATTAATTTTAATGCGTTCCTAGAGAAAGAAAAGTTGAAAAAACAATGGAAGCAACTTCGTGGATTGGTTCCGAAATTTGAGGATTTTCCTCAATGCTGGTAATTTGACCTATGTGCTGGATGCACCGCTGGGTGACCCACCTGCAGCTGATGCTACCGATGAGGTAAAGAATGTTTTCCTCGCTCGGAAGAATCAATACTCCATAGTTCAGTGTGCTATCTTGTATGGTTTGGAATCGGAGCTTCAGAAAAGGTTTGAGAACCATGACCCACATGATATTGTCCGGGAACTCAAAATGATATTTGAGGCTCACGCGGCAGTTGAGAGTTATGAGGCTTCTGAAAAGTTCTTTAACTGCAAGATGGAAGAGGGCAGCTCCGTCAGTGAGCACGTGCTTAAAATTTATGGGCACGCAAGAAAGCTTCAAAGCTTAGGTATAGTGATTCCTAATGCTTTGGGGATTCACCGTGTCCTCCAATCACTACCACCAAGTTACAAGAACTTTGTGATGAACTACAATATGCAAAACATGGACAAGTCGTTGCCCGAACTCTTCTCCATGCTAAAGTCTGCGAAAGTGGAGATCAAGAAAGAGTACCAAGTGTTGATGGTCAATAAGACCACCAAATTCAAGAAGCAAGGCAAGTCTAAGAAAAAGGGAAACTTCAAGAAGGGCGGTAAGAAAGTTACCACGCCGGCGAAGAAGACCAAGGCTGGGCCTAAGCCTGATACTGAGTGCTTTTACTGCAAGGGAGAAGGTCACTGGAAGCAGAATTTCCCTAAGTACTTGGCGGATTTGAAGAACGGCAACATCAAGAAGAAAGGTATATCCGATATACATGTTATTGATGTGTATCTCACTAGTACTCGTAGTAGTGCCTGGGTATTTGATACTGGTTCGGTTGCTCATATTTGTAACTCGAAACATGTGCTACAGAATAGACGGAAGCTAGCGAAGAATGAGGTGACGATGCACGTTGGAAATGCATAAAAGGTTGATGTGATCACGGTCGGCACGCTACCTCTTCATCTACCATCAGGATTAGTTTTATACTTAAATAATAATTATTTGGTGCCTGCGTTGAGCATGAACATTATATCCAGACCATGTTTATTACGAGACGGTTACTTGTTTAAGTCCGAGAATAATGGTTGTTCGATTTATATGAGTAATATGTTTTATGCACATGCACCTTTGATAGATGGTCTATTCTTATTGAATCTCGATTGTGGAAATACACACATTAATAATATTGAAGCTAAACGTTTGAAATTGAGCGATAACTCGACCTATATGTGGCACTGTCGTCTTGGTCATATTGGAGTGAAGCGTATGAAGAAACTCCATTCCTATGGACTTCTTGAATCACTTGATTTCGAATCACTTGAAAGATGCGAAGCATGTGTGATGGGTAAAATGACTAAGACTCCATTTTCTGGTATGATGGAGCGAGCTATGGACTTATTGGAAATCATACATACCGATGTATGTGGCCCAATGAGTGTAGCATCACGCGATGGTTATCGTTATGTTCTTACCTTCATAGATGACTTGAGTAGATATGGGTATATCTATTTCATGAAACATAAGTCCGAAACTTTCGAGAAGTTTAAGGAATTTCAAAGTGAGGTAGAGAATCAACATAACAAGAAGATTAAATTTCTATGATCTGATCGTGGAGGTGAATATTTAATTTACGAGTTTGGCGAGCATTTGAAGAAATGCGGAATACTTTCATAGTTGACACCGCCGGGAACACCACAGCGTAATGGTGTGTCCGAACGTCGTAATCGAACTCTCTTAGATATGGTTTGTTCTATGATGTCACTTACAGATTACCGCTATCATTTTGGGGTTATGCATTAGAAACAGCCGCATTCACTTTAAGTAGGGCACCATCTAAATCCGTTGAAACGACACCGTATGAATTATCGTTTGGGAAGAAACCTAAATTGTCGTTCCTTAAAGTTTGGGGTTGCGAAGCTTATGTAAAGAAGTTACAGCCCGACAAGCTTGAACCCAAAGTGGAAAAATGCGTCTTCGTAGGATACCCGAAGGAAACTATTGGGTATACCTTCTATCATAGATCCGAGGGCAAGATCTTCGTTGCCAAGAATGGATCCTTTCTAGAGAAGGAGTTTCTCTCGAAAGAAGTGACTGGAAGGAAAGTATAACTTGACGAGGTTGTTGAACCTTCTCTCGAACTTGCGAGTAGCGCAACACCGGAAGTAGTTCCTGTGGCGCCTACACCAATAAGAGAGGAAGCTAATTATGTTGATCATGAAACTTCGGTTGAAGTTACTACGGAACCTCGCAGGTCAACGAGAACTCATACCACTCCTGATTGGTATGATCCCGTTATGAGTGTCATGTTGGTGGGCAACACCGATGACCCTGCGACATATGAGGAAGCAATGATGAGCCCAGATTCCAATAAATGGCAAGAAGCCATGAAATCCGAGATTGGATCCATGTACGAAAACAAAGTATGGACTTTGGTGGACTTACCGGATGGCCGGAAGGCTGTCGAGAACAAATGGATTTTCAAGAAGAAAACTGATGCTGATGGTAATGTTACTGTCTATAAAGCTCGACTTGTCGCAAAAGGGTTTCGACAAATTCAAGGAGTTGACTACGATGAGACTTTCTCACCAGTAGCGAAGCTAAAGTCTGTGAGGATTATGTTAGCAATTGCTGCATATTATGATTATGAGATATGGCAGATGGATGTCAAAACGACGTTCCTCAATAGAGACATTGATGAAGAGTTGTATATGATGCAACCAAAAGGTTTTGTCGATCCTAAAGATGCTAACAAGGTATGCAAACTTCAACGGTCCATATATGGATTGAAGCAAGTATCCCGAAGTTGGAATCAACGTTTTGATAAGGTAATCAAAAGCTTTGGTTTTATACAAACTTATGGGGAAGCTTGTATTTACAAGAAAGTGAGTGGGAGCTCTGTAGCATTCTTAATACTATATGTAGATGACATATTGTTGATTGGGAATGATGTAGACCTTCTTAATAGTGTCAAGGATTATTTGAATAATAGTTTTTTAATGAAAGATCTTGGCGAAGCATCTTACATATTAGGCATAAAGATTTATAGAGATAGATCGAGACGCCTAATATCATTGTCACAGAGTACATATTTGGACAAAGTTCTAAAGAGTTTTGGAATGGAAGATAGCAAGAAAGGGTTCTTGCCCATGTTGCCCAATACGACCTTGAGTAAAACTCAAAGTCCTGCAACGGCAGAAGGTAGAGAAAGGATGAGTAAGACTCCCTATGCCTCAACCATAGGATCTCTTATGTATGCCATGCTATGTACTAGACCCGACATTGCATATGCTGTTAGTCGACTAGCAAATATCAAAGTGATCCAGGAGTGGATCATTGGACAGCGGTCAAAAACATCCTTAAGTACTTGATAAGAACTAAGGATATGGTTCTTTCTTATGGAGCTGATGAACATCTCGTTGTTAATGGTTACACCGATGCTAGTTGGAACACCGATCCGGATGATTCTAAATCTCAATCTGGATATGTATTTACTTTGAATGGTGCAGCAGTTAGCTGGAGGAGTGCAAAGCAAAGCGTTGTGGCGAGATCTTCAACTGAATCGGAATACATAGTTGCTTTGGAGGCTTCACAAGAGGCGATATGGATGAAGGAGTTCATTACAGAGCTCGGTGTGGTTCCAAGTGCGCTGGACCCAATGTCTATCTACTATGATAACATGGGAGCCATAGCCAATGCGCAAGAACCAATGTCACACAAGAAGCTGAAGCACATCAAGCTACATTTTCACGCTATTCGAGAGCATGTCCAAGATGGTGACATAAAGATTTGCAAAGTACACACATATCTGAATGTGGCGGATCCGTTGACTAAACCTCTCCTGAGGGCAAAACATGACCAGCACCAAACCGCCATGGGTGTTTGGTATATTACCATGTAATCTAGATTAGTTGACTCTAGTGCAAGTGGGAGACTGTTGGAGATATGCCCTACAGGCAATAATAAAAGTGGTTATTATTATATTTTTGTGTTTATGATAAATGTTTACATTCATACTATAATATTATTAACCGGAAACATTAATACTTGTGTGATTTGTAAACTAAATTAGAGTCCCTAGTAAAGCCTCTTTGTAATACTAGCTTGTTGGTTAATAGATGATCATGGTTTCCCGATCATGCACATTGAGATGTTGTTAACAACAAGATCATATCATTAGGAGAATGGTATGATGGACATACTCCTATAGATAAGCGTAGCATTAATATCAAGTCATTTCAATAGTTCGTTTGCTATAAGCTTTGTGATACATAGTAACCTAATTCCTTCGACCATGAGATCATGCTAATCACCATCACCGGAAGGAATCTTTGATGACATCAAACACCACACCGTAACTGGGTGTCTATAAAGGTGGCGTTGAGTGTTCGGAAAGTATGTGTTGAGGCACACGGATCAAGAGTGGGATTTGTCCATCCATATGACGGATAGATATACTCTGGGCCCTCTCGATGGAATGTCATCCAATTGGCTTGCAAGCATGTGACTGACTCACAAGGGATCACATATCACGGGAACGAGAAAAGTGTACTTATCGGTAACGAGGTTGAACTAGGTATGCAGAGATACCGACGATCAAAACCTCGGATAAGTAAACTATTGTGAGACAAAAGGAAATTGGTATCGTATGTAAGTGGTTCATTCGACCGCAAAGTAATCGTAGAAATATGTGGGAGCCATATGAATTTCCAGATTCCTCTATTGGTTATTGATCGGAGAAGTGTCTCGGTCATGTCCTCATAATTCATGAACCGTAGGGAGACACACTTAAGGATTCGATGTTGTTTAGTAGATATGGAATGTTAGTAGGGATACCAAATGTTGTTCGGAGTCTCGGATGGGATCCGGGATATCACGAGGAGATCCAGAATGGTCCGGAGAATAAGATTCATATAAAGAAAGTCTAATTCCGGAGTTCGGGAAAGATTCCAATGTTTTCATCGGAGAGGTTCTAGAAGGGTCTAGAAGGTTCACCGGACCGGAAGTGGAATGTACCATGAATGTGTCATGGGTAAGTGGAATGATTGGATCATATCCTAGGTCACTTGGTTTGTGCATTTGCAAGAGAGAATTAAAGCTCTAAATTAAAAGTCAAACTGGAACAATGGTTTCCTAGTGGAAGAAGGAAATAGTCCTTCTCTCAATCCAACTTGGGTTTGGGTTTGGATTCAAACCCACCCCTCCCAAGGCTGCCCCCCTCTCATAAATAGAGGGGGAGGGCTGCCCCAAAAGCCAAGCCCTAGCCCTCTACCCCGTGCGCCGCTGCCGCCGCCTAGCGCCGCCGCGTCGCCATCGCCGCCGCCGCCCTAGCAGCCGCTGACACCTCCTCCTCCTCCCGGTATTCTAAACCCTAGATCACCGGGAAACCCTAGATCCACCATAACTCGCACCGGCTTAGGCGAAGCCCTGCGGGATTTTCCCTCTACTTCCGACACCACGCCGTCGTGCTGCCGGAATCGCGAGGGTAGAACTACAACCTCCGCTGCCTGCTGGAACAAGGGAGAGGAAGGTCTTCATCGAGTACCGAACGTGTGACCGACTGCGGAAGCGCTACCGGAACACAGCGCCGGAAGGATCGTCTACGCGATCTTGAGATCGACAAGTGTACGAGTACATCACCCACGAGAATCTGCTCTCGTTAACCGCTTTGGAATCTTTGAGGGTGGGTACTCTAATTGACTCGTTGCTACAATCTAGTAGATAGATCTTGGCTTGTTTGTGTGCATGCGGTAGAAATTTTTTGTTTTCTATGCTTCGAGGGTGAGTACTCTAATCGACTCGTTGCTACAATCTAGTAGATAGATCTTGGCTTGTTTGTGTGCATTCTCTTGATGACCAGAAACTCTGAAAACAGATTGTAGATAAAAAATATTCTGCCTCTTCTCCTAATATTTTCTGTAGTGAGAACATCAATATATCTACTTTCTGGAAGGGTGTGATGTGGCCTGCTCAAGCTGTGAAGTTTGGGTATAGGTGGAATGTAGGTGATGGTAATAAAATTAGATTTTGGCAGGACACTTGGTTTGGCTCCTCCCCCTTAGCAATCCAGTTTTGGGATCTCTACTCCATCTGTAATGAACAATGTAGTACCATTGCTCAAGTCTGGGATGGATCCATTTTGAAGCTTTCTTTTAGGAGGAAATTTCCCCCTTGCTTATGGAGCTCTGGTACAATATGGAGTCCATCATTCGAGCTGTCAGCCTGTCTATAGACAATGATGCTCTGGTTTGGACCTTTAATAGCTCTGGATCTTATTCTACTAGTTCCTTGTATGCTGTTATTAACTTTAGAGGGGTTAAACATATTTTCATTCTTGCTGTTTGGAAACTAGTCATCCCTCCCAGGATTCATATCTTCTTATGGCTAGTTATGCATAATAAGATTATTACTAGAGATAATATGCAAAAAAGGAATCTAAATAAGCCTCTAGAATGTGTGTTTTGTTCTAGTTATGAAACAGTGCAACACCTGTTTTTTTGATTGTATAGTAGCTAAAAAAAATTGGGGAGAAGTTAGTGCTTTATTTGGTAGGCCTTTAGGTACTAATCTAGCTTCTATTTCCCATTTTTTGGATTGCTAATAACAAACATGCTTCTATGAATTCCATATGGGCTGCTGTGTTATGGTCCATTTGGAGGCTTAGAAATGATTTGATCTTCAATGGATTGACAAGGCTTAGTATGAAACAGATTTGGTTAGTCATATTGAGAACTATTAGAGGGCGGCGGATCCTTTTCAAGGAATCGTTGATGGAATTGGTGAAAAGCTTCTGCCAGCACTTCCACCGAAGTGTTCTCCTCCAACATCTCTATCGGCCGTGGGATTCGCTGGGATGATTGCGGCTTCTCCGGCCTAGAGCCCACAAGACCTCCCCAAAGCTGCTCCTGGAGCTGAGCATGAAAAGCTCCTTCGCCCTCGTCAGCCAGCACCTTCAGTCTCTGCCAGTCCTACCTCCACTCTGGAAGCTGAGCTCTGGGCATCCTCGATCGTGAGGCCAGGAGTCTTGGACCCTGAAGAAGTGTTTGTCTGAAGCTTTCGAGTGGTTCTTTGTTCCTGTCTGTGGCGGTTGAGAGTACTTAGAGTTATTTTCCCTTGTTGTTTTTGGGAAGTTTCTTTAGTCTTAGTCTTTTCCTTTTCATTTGATACCTGAACCCCTTTGTACTTGTTGGATGGTTGGTTTCTAAATTGGAACCGGGAGGATCCCTCCTGTTTTTCTAAAAAATAATTGGCCCATGTTCACGTCAAATTCTTGGCCAGGCTAGACGCTGAGCCTCGACGCAGGCCTTTTGGTAGACGGCAATGCAAAAGCTGTAGCGGGTCTACACCAGCCCATCAATGCAATATATCTTTCTATTCTTCACTTTTCCTACAAAATACCTTCCCTGAAATAAAACACATAGCAACCTAGATAAATTGTTATATTTCGGAAAAAGAGACTAAAATATATTTTGAAGAGTTCAGAGAGCTTTGTATGTCAATAAAAGACATAACCAAATAATCCAGCATATTACTTTATAAACTATGCACTTTCTTATTAGCAACGTTGAAGAGCTTTTGATATATAAATAATGAAATAGCATAAGAAGAAGGATCCGGTTAGCATTAAGCTAAGGCAGTTTTTGAGTCGCATGGAATAGGAGTCGATTAATACTGACATGAGGGAAAGATGAAAGGAGCCTTCTTAGGGGGGATTAATGACTTAAGTTGTGGGGAGAGCATAAGACATGTGTTACCGTGTGCCCGTGGAGAAGATAAAGTATCAACAGTGTGGCGGAGAAGAAGAACGATGATGTGCCAGATATTGCGATTTTCTAAACTATGTAAGCTGGGCTGTAAATGGGCAGGAGTAAGATCCTGCATTTGGTGTGATTTTGTTTGGTCACCACAAAGGTAAACTAAGTAATAAAAAGGTTGTGTGCATCTCTTTGATGCAGAGGCCGGGTTTACCCCCATTTAAAAAAAAACAAAGATAATGTCGTCCACGGCTTGCATGTTAAGAGAAACAGATTTATGGAGATCATCTATTTAGTTATTATAGATTTCCCCTCCTTAAACCCTTAGATTATTATGGAAATATAACATGAACTAAATAGAGTTATATAAGTTTACTAAGGACTTTTAAATTTGTTTCTGAACTTGTATTCAAATTATCGAAACATTTTGAACAAAAATTTCTATTATAAATATATTTATACAACTATGTTGAAACAGTTAAAACTATTGTTTGACCAATGTCTGATTTCCCAAGAATATAGAGAGTATGTATTAAAGATTACCTTTTATAATTTTTTGTGACATCCTAGTTGGCCATCACATGGGTCTTACATGTAAGTTGAAGCTGTCATGTTAACTGTCAGGGATGCGCCGTTAAATGAGGTAGACCATGGGGAATAAAGCTAGTATTACTAGAGAAATATATTCTGTTAAAGGCTTGTCTATTTATAAGTTGTGAGGTTTTCTTATCTCCTCGAAACAGGCTTTCGTCCCGCTTATCGTCGTTGGAACAATATAGAACAATCCTTATATGTGCTTACTTTATACGGGACCGAAAATCAAAATATTGCACTAAACAAGCGTGCCAAAGTTGTATACACTTTTTTTGTCCACACAGATAAGGTGTATACACTTCAGTACTGTAACTGTAGGCTAACTTAACGTTAGAGGATGATAGGAATAGTCCTATGAAATTAGTCACCGACGAGGGGGCGATACTGCCATCGTCTAGGCACCGTCTAGAACGACTTGAATCATTTTTTTTGGCAATGCGACTTGGATCCATGGTACTCCCTCCGATCCATATTACTTTTCATTAAAATGGATGTATCTGGCACTAAAACATGTTTAGATACATCTATTTTAGTGACAAATAATATGGATCGGAGGGAGTACCATCAGAGGGCGGCAGGCACAAGGGTTAATTATCCGCTGTCCACGCGCGCGGAAAAACCCAGGCGTATCTAAACGCTGCATATGCCCGTATCGCCCCCTTTCGTTCGTCAACGAGAGATCGCAGCATCGGCCAGCTCCTAACACACGTACTTATGTTGTCACGGCTTAGCTCCTGATGGGGACAAAGCCGGCTTCTAACACACGTACATATAAAAAGGGCATGCATGCTCCTAGTCTCCCCACACGGGAAAAATCTCAAGCAAGAAAGCCATGAGATGCTTCAGGTTCACCTTGCTCTCCCTTCTTCCTTTCCTCCTCCTCGCGCTTGTGGCAGTGGAGGGCGCCGGCGATGAGCGCCGCACGTTCATCGTCCACGTGCAACCTCAGGCGAACCACGTGTTCGGGACGGCCGACGACCGGAAGGCATGGTACCAGTCGTTCCTCCCCGAAAATGGTCGGCTCCTCCACGCGTACCACCACGTCGCGAGCGGGTTCGCGGCCCGGCTCACGCAACAGGAGCTCGAGGCGATGTCCGCCATGCCCGGGTTCCTCAGCGCAATCCCTGACCAGACGTACACGGTGCTGACGACGCACACGCCCGAGTTCCTCGGGATGAACGTGGAGCAGGGGAGGCGAAACTACACGTCGGAGTTCGGCGCCGGCGTCATCATCGGCGTGCTCGACACGGGCATCTTTCCAGACCACCCATCCTTCAGTGACGCCGGCATGCCGCCGCCGCCAGCCAAGTGGAAGGGGCGCTGTGACTTCAACGGCACCTCGTGCAACAACAAGCTCATCGGCGCGCGCACTCTCGTAGCCGCTCTCATCGGTCAAAACGGCACTTCGTCGAACGACACTCGGGTGCCGCCCGTAGATGACTTTGGGCACGGCACTCACACGTCGAGCACCGCGGCCGGAGCCGTCGTGCCGGGAGCCAACGTGCTTGGCCAGGCCATGGGCACGGCCGCCGGGATGGCCCCCCTCGCGCACATCGCCATGTACAAGGTTTGTTGGAAAGGATGCGAAGGGTCGGACATACTGGCCGGCATTGACGCTGCCGTGGGGGACGGCTGCGACGTCCTCTCCGTGTCTCTCGGCGGGCCGTCCGTGCCCTTTCACCAAGACCCTGTTGCCATCGGGACGTTCGGCGCCATGGAGAAGGGCATCTTTGTGAGCATGGCTGCTGCCAACTCCGGCCCGGCCAGCAGCTCTCTGTCAAACGACGCTCCGTGGATGCTAACGGTGGCCGCGAGTACCATGGACCGTTCCATCCGTTCGACCGTGCAGCTGGGGAACGGGGCCGATTTCCACGGAGAGTCACTCTACCAGCCAAAGGACGACTCGCCCAGTGTCTCCTACCCGTTGGCCTACGCGGGAGCGAGCGGGAAGCCACTCGCCGAGTTCTGTGGGGACGGCACGCTCCAAGGCTTCGACGCCAAAGGCAAGATTGTGCTCTGCGAGTTCCAGAGAAACATCTCGGTGACCACCCAAGGGAAGGAGGTTCTCGGTGCCGGCGGCGTCGGCATGATCCTGACGAACCAGTTTGTCATGGGCTACAACACCTTCGCCCAGGCGCACGTCCTCCCAGCGTCAAGCGTCGACTACTACGCCGGCGCAGCCATCAAATCGTACATCAACTCCACGGCGAACCCGGTGGCCCGTATCCGCTTCGAGGGTACCATACTCGGCACGACTCCGGCTCCGTCGATCGTTTTCTTCTCGTCTCGTGGGCCTAGCCTTCAGGTACCCGGGATCCTCAAACCCGACATCACGGGTCCCGGAGTGAACGTGCTCGCCGCGTGGCCGTTCCAGGTCGGTCCGCCGTCGACGCCGGTCCTACCTGGACCGACCTTCAACATCATCTCCGGCACATCCATGTCGACACCGCACCTCGCCGGCATTGCGGCAGCGATCAAGAGCAAGCACCCGGACTGGTCACCGGCGGCGATCAAGTCGTCGATGATGACAACCGCTGACATAAACGACCGCTCCGGCAATCCCATACTCGACGAGCAGTACGCGCCGGCCAACTTCTTTGCCACCGGCGCCGGACACGTCAACCCGGTGAAGGCCGCTGACCCTGGCCTTGTCTACGACATTGCCCCTGAGGATTACATCGGCTACCTCTGCAGCCTCTACACTAGCCAGGAGGTATCGGTGATCGCACGACGACCGGTCAACTGCTCGACTATCACGGTGATCGACGACGGCCGGCTAAATTACCCGTCGATAACGGTCGATATCCCGGAGACGTGGAATTCGACCACGCCGGTCGTCGTCCAGCGCAAGGTGAAGAACGTCGGGGAGGTGCCTTCGGTGTACTACGCAGCGGTCGACCAGCCGGACGGCGCTGTGACCGTCGACGTATACCCGCGCGTGTTGGAGTTCACCGAGGCAAACCAGGAGAAGGTTTTCTCGGTTATTGTGTCACCGAGGGACGGTGGTGGTGCGAGGGTGGTGCAGGGAGCGCTACGGTGGGTGTCTGAGATGCACACCGTCCGGAGCCCTATCTCTTTCATCGTTGGTCCGAGGTAACATGTTTCAGAAGGGTCCCTGTTTTAAGTGTGCACTAAGATCTTCGTGCAAGCAGATGGAACTGACTGCATACTAAATAAGAAGCTGGAACTGGCAATTGGAGGAAAGATTTACACTCCCTGTGTCACAAATATTCCCTCTCTTCCACGATATAAGCCCTTTTAGAAAGGTAATATAAGATAGCTTGCTAAAAAGCTTACATTGTGGAACGGAGGTAATAAGTGATTTGGATTTGTTTATATTTCTATGTATCTTGACACATTTTAGTATATATATACATACGAATCTAGACAAATTTAAATAAATTATTTTCAAACCAGAGAAGTAATAAGTAACTTAAAAATAGCAAGACGTAATCAATCATGAGAAGGACTTCAGAATTTACTAGTAGAAAATGCATGCAGCACGCTGTTATGGCCTTTGTTGTTGTTTATTATGCTTCTTTTCATGTTATATTTACCATACTGTTATAAGAGATTCGGTTGCTGTCACAGACGGCGATATATTTCCCACGGAACAAAGAGGTACCAAAATAACTGAGAAAATCAACAAGTATGCAATTCGTATATTGTTATTGATCGTGAGACAAAATAATAAATATAAAGTTTTGATAGTTACGTTCTACGTCGACAAAGAATTATATTAGAGTTTGGTCACCTTTAAAACCATGGATTGTAATTGTGATTGCGATTCGTGAGTCCAGAAAGTTGCAAGTGGATTGCAATTGCGTCTTTCTCAGTTGCAAGGGGACTTGCAAGTGTGCTGCAAGTGACCAAGAGTAAAATTAATTCTGGTTCAACTGAGAATCACATAGGGTGGGGGCGCCGTCTAGCGTCGTGGTGATGTCGTCGGTAGGATCAGATCAGCATAAGTGCTCGCTAAGAGTCTGCTATAAACCCTTTAGGACATCATGTATTAAATCACAAGCTGGTATAACCCAAATTATGGTTGCAGGACATACTACCGTGAAGACCGTTAGACTATCCACAAGCAGGCCCAAGGTCATGGCATGGTACAAATGGGCGCATACGAGATACGACGTACAAGAGTACAAAAGAGTGATTTCATCTAGAAAAAATAGAAATATATTGCAACACCATTATGACAAGATCCAAATACATAGATAGTAGTAATAAAAGGATTACATCCTCATACATCAATCATCAAACATCAAGCCAAAGCGGAAGCAGAAATCCGAGTACAGATTAAGATACAACTGTGCATAAGATGCCATGAAAAAAGTAAATCCCATCCCACATGCCTCAGAATCGTAAGCCATAGAATCTCTACTCGAGAGGGTCGGCTCCTCTATCATCGGCTTGCCATTAGACAGGCTTGACGAGCCAACATAGCCAAGTTAAAAAATTGAATGTCGCAAAACCCAATCCACCTAAAAACTTTGGTGAGCACATGGTTTTCCATGAGACCCAGCATGTCTTCCGGCTGCCATTCTTGCCGCCCCACCAGAAGCTTCACAACATCGAATTAATATTCAAACAGAGACCCCTTGGTAATTTAAAGAAGGAAATGGAAAATATAGGAATTATTTGTGCCACTTCTTTAATGAAAACCTCATTAATTCCAGATACTAGGAGCTGTTATAGCCATCCATGTATATGCTTCAAAATCCAATCCTTCAAGTATTTAAAGGCACTATTTTTGGATCTCCCAATATCTGAGGGCATGGTGAGATATTTTTTATTAAGTGTCTCATAGGGGGCATTTAAAATGTCCTTCACAACTTGTCAACGAACCTCTAGACAACCCTTACTAAAGAAAATAAATGACTTGTCCAGATTAATATGTTGTCATGAAGCATTACAATACTTATCCAACATGTCAGTTACTGCTCTGGCTCCCTTAACACTGGCTTTAACAAATAACATGCTATCATCCACAAACAGGAGGTGGTTCGCAGTTGGAGCTCTGGAGGCCACCTTAAGGCCTTGAAGGTGTGGTGATTGATGAGTTTGTTTTGACAGACCAGAAAGACCCTGTTCTGCAAGTAAAAAAGGTAGGGGATAATCAATCACCTTGGCATAACCTCCTAGACGGACGGAACCCATCCATGGGTGCTTCACTAAATAACACCGAGAAAGAGACTGAGGATACACATGATACTAGTCTCATAATCAAATCCACCCAGCGACGATGGAAACCCATGTGCTTCATGATCACACGAAATAAGCCTACTCCATGCGAGCATATGCCTTCCTCGTGTCTAGCTTCATAGCACAATGATGATGTTTTTTTTGGCTCCATTACGCTTCATCGAAGTTTAGCTTTTGGGCTACCACACTGTCCTCCACCGGGCCAATGGTCCCTTGTGCCTTGCAGTGCAACATCATATGAGGGGAAGTAGGATTCTACACATTCTTTATCGGGCTACCTTCCGTCAACATGGATTTAGAAGACTTATGATTCCGAGTATCCACAATAGTTGCAGTGATGCCATGTCCTCAACCCATATCTCTCCCTCTGCTTCTGCCTGCTCCACCACGACCCACCCCACCAGTGCCACAAGACTAGCCCCATCATCGGTCCTCGGGGTATGGCATGGTGACGCCTCTCTAGATTCACCCTGCAGTTGTGCACGATTCCATGTCGTATCGGCCAACATCCACATCTCTAAACTTGTAGTCCTCGAGGGATGAACACCAGTGATGCACTCCTCCTAGACGAGTCCAATGATACCGCAAACAACACAGTAACGTGACACTTTATCATACTTTACTCGCATGAAAGCGAGATCTTCACCCTCTGGTTTAATAGTTACAAAACGTGCGAGTTATTTCCTCATATCCAACCAAACCCTTGCACGGACATGATCTCCACTCTCAACCCTTGTACTGCTCATGTCCATGGTTATAACCTCTCCAATATTATCTGCCAAAGCTGAGATGATAGGATTCTTCTATAGGGTTCGCAACATAGAAAACAAAAAAATTCCTACGATGGGAACAACTATGTACCAAGATCTATCTACTAGATACAATCAACGGGCGGATATACATTCATAGAGAACATATCCTTGAAGACCGACAAAGCTTAACGAGGTTGAACTCGTGGTTGATGTATACGATCTCTTGCCAATGCCAATCTCAAGATCGAAAGGAAGTCCTAGCACCGCAAATCAGCGGCGCATCCGTGCTCACACACACGTCCGAGGCACCGAGCAAACTCCGCCTCCTCGATCCAGCGATGCAGCGGAAGCACAACTCTTTCTTGCCGAATAGCCACCGAGAACATGTATCTCGCTAGTCCGAGACCATGGGGGATAAATACTAGAGGGGGAGAGAGATCCTTCACGAGGAGGTGTGAGTGAGAGAGAGGAAGGGGGGCTCCTTTTATAGGAGGAGGGGGAACCCCAAGGGGGTGGCCGGCGCATGGGGGTTGCCCCTTGCCCTCCCTTAATTCATGTGGGTGGAAACTCCACTCACAAAAATCCCTTCTATTTTCTCCACTCAAAATCCCACTCAAATTCCCATTAAATTTCCACCAAATTATGCAAACTCTCATTAAATAAAACTCCTTTTATTTATTCAGAATTTTTTCAATTACTTTAATGACAAACATTCACATATAACCCCTTGATAGTATTTCATTTCACATGCAAAAACACTTTCTGCAATTTCACCCGAAAACCCGTTTTGGTATGTAGTGAAATAAATTCCTGCGCTTGTTATTCTTTCCGGCATGAAACCTTTGCTCCAAATGGTGTCGGTGTCTCTTAAGTGTGTCATCCTACGGTTCGAGAATAATGCGGACATGATCAAGACCTCTCTCAGATCAATAATCAAAAGTGGGGCCTGGATATCCATACTGACGCCCACACATTCAGCGATGACTTTCTTGTGATCGCGAGAACCTTTTACACTAGTATCTTAATCCTTTTGTTTCACGATATATTACATGTCCGAGATTCGATCATCGGTATCTCCATACCTAGTTTGATCTCGTTACTAACATGCACTCTTTTCTCGTTCCCGTGATATAACATTCTAGTGATCAAATCACTTGCTTGCAAGCTAATCAATGTGATATCACCGAGAGGGACCAGAGTATATCTATCCGTCATCAGGATGAACAAATTCCACTCTCGATCCATGAGCCTCAACATAACACTTTAGTAGTACTGAACCCATATTTATAATCACCATGTTACGGTGTGACGTTTGATGTTATCAAGATACTCTTCTAGTGTTAGTGATTCACATGATCTCATGGTTTAAGGATTAGGATCACTTCGTATGATGTTATAGCAATATAAACTCAATGACTTTGATCGTAATTCTATACTTAGGATGAATGTTCATCACACCATTACACTAATGTTGTGACCTCGTTATTAATAACATCCAATGTCCATGATCAGGAAACCTTGATTATCTTGTTAATCAACGAGCTAGTTTATGAGAGGCATAACTAGGAACTTTCTGTTTGTTTATTAAACACACATGTATTAACGTTTCCGTATTAATACAATTATAGCATGCAAAATAAACATCTATCATATACTTGGAATATACATAATAACCACTTATTATTGCCTCTCAGGACATATTCCCTTCAGTCTCCCACTTGCACTAGAGACAATAATCTAGTTACATAGTGCTGAATCTAACACCCATGGAGTTCTGGTGTTGATCATGTTTTGCTCTAGGGAGAGTTTTAGTCAACGGATCTGCTACATTGAGATCCGTGTGTACTTTACAAATCTTTATATCTCCATCATTGACATGCTCGCGGATGGAGTGAAACCGGCGCTTAATATGCTTGGAATTCTTGTGAGACCTTGGTTCTTTGGCATTGGTAATGGCACCATTGTTGTCACAATAGATTACCATTGGGTCCAACGCGCTCGCAACCACACCTAGTTCGCATATGAACTCCTTCATCCAAACTGCTTCCTGATGACCCACAAGTATAGATGAGCGCAACAGTCTTCGCGGGTAGTATTACCCAATTTATTGATTCGACAAAAGGGGATCCAAAGAATACTTGCAAGCCTTAACAACTGAGTTGTCAGTTCAGCTGCACAAGGAAATAGTTCTTGCTCACAGAAGTTTATCAGTAGCAACAGCAAAGAAACAGCAACAACAACAGCAACCGTGAAACTACAGCAATAGTAACAGTAATGGTAACAGTAGGATTCAAGTGCGGTAGGCATAGGGATGGATGGATGGGCGTTGCATGGACGAGTCTAAACATGTAACTTCAAGATCTAGGAAATTGCAGATAAATAATAACAAGCATCCAAGTACTAAACAATCCTAGGCATGTGCTCCAAATATAGTCATACGTGCTCGCAATGAGAACTTGCACAACATCTTCTGTCCAGCCAGCCCGTGGCAGCGGGGCCTCTAGGGAAATAATTGAAATTAAGGTGCTCTTTCTAATAGAGCACGGGAGCAAAGCATTAATACTCCATGAACACATGTGATCTTCACACCACAGTCATCCCCTCCGGTTTTCCCAATTATTGTCACTTTGGGGCCTTTGGATCCGGACAATGATATGTGCACACAACTTGCAGATAAGATCACAAACAATACTATCATAATGATTCAATAATAAGTTCAGATCTGAGATCATGGCACTCGGGCTCTAGCGACAAGCATTAAGCACAACAAGTTGCAACAAATTTCAAATAGCACAAGAGAAACTAGGCACTATGCCCTAACAATATTATTCGATTAGATGATAGAACTCATCCAATCCCTACCATCCCCAAGCCTATAGCGGAGGATTACTCACTCATGGATGAGGGAAACATCGGTGGTTGATGGAGATGCGTTGGTGATGATGATGGCGATGATCCTCTCTAAATTCCTTGTACCAGCAGGGTGCCAAAACGGAGTTTCTGGATCCGAATCTTGGTTTCTGGTGGCGGTGGCGGAGCGGAACTCTTTCTGGAAAACTATCGACCCCCCTAGTTTTTAGGTCGAGATGCAACTTATAGGCGCAGAGGGAGGCCGAAGAGCTGCCTGGGGTGGCCAAACCCCCACCAGGCGCGGGGTCAGGTGGGCCCGCGCCTGGGGTGGGTCTGGGCCCCCCAGGCCTCCCCTCCGTCTCTTCTTCTGGCTCCGTGGATCTTCTGGTGAAATATAATTTTTTGCATATTTTCCGGGATTTTTCCTGATAGTTCATTTTCTGTAGAAAAACAAGACACCAAGGTAATTCTGTTGAAAACAACGTCAGTCTGTGTTAGTTGTATCCAAATCACACAAGTTTAGAGAAGAAACAATAGCAAAGTGTTCGAGAAAGTAGATACGTTTTGGACGTATCAACTCCCCCCAAGCTTAGCTTATTGCTTGTCCTCAAGCAATTCAGTTGAAAACTGAGTGCGATAAAAGAACTTTCACAAACACTTTGCTTCATGTGATGTAAATATTCTCAGCACAGGAGTATATGCTTAGATAATTCATAATAAGGAGTATGCAACTAAGTCTACTCAATAGTCATTGCAAGCTATGAAGAGAAACCAACTCAATAATAATAAGTAACATGAAACATAAACATAAGCAACATTGCAATGCTCATAATAAGGTATAATAGAGTGGTATCTCGCTTGCCTTTGTTTGAAGAGCACAATATAAATACCAAGGCACCTCTGAAGTTCACATGAAGACTAGAAGTAAAGATATCAGAGATACAAGCATCAAAGTCATGACATAATTAACCAAGTTTTGGGACAAACACAAGAATGACAACTATGCTCTCAAGAAGGTGCTCATAGAAAAGTGGTGACTCAACAAGGTTGTGAAACGGTTTTGTGAAGGTTTGAAAGGCTTCCCAATGCTGAAAGGAAGGTAATCATTAGCTTTGAGCTCCCATTGCCCCTATCATAGGCATCTTCATGTGGTTAAGGTGAAAGTGCGGTCCACTCTGAATCATATGCTTGACAGACCATAGACTAGAAATCCCAAGTCCCTTGAGTATGAGGGTCGCTCTGCATGCTACTCAACTTTGGTCACCTGAAAGTTCTTGTCATTGTAAATACATGCATATCATCGAGAACCGCCAACGGGGTACCCCTTGCACATGGTACAGGAGCTTTTCCATAACCAAAATGACAAGGCAAGCAGACAATGAGCATCTCAGCAATCTTTTTATTTACCATATGCATAGCTTTTTATTGAGGACGCTTCATAGATGCTCATTATAGTGATGCTGCAAGTTTCCACCATGATTAAGCATGGATTAGGCTAGCGGCCCAGGCGTTTCTCTAACACAGTGTATAAACTCCATGAACTCATAACCTCCCCTTTTATTTCACATCGTCGACATCCGTAAACAAAAGAGCAAGGAATCAACTGGATGAGATAACCAAAAAGTGTTGAAAGCGTTCATCGTGACAGCACGGTTCTGCTGACTCCCAGTATATAATTAGCAAGCATATAACTTTCATGGACTAGTCACAATGGTTCAGGATTATTAAGCACAAGGAATAAAGTGTGCCATGAAGTTCGTGAGATCTTTACTAACTAACTTTCTCAAAAAAGACAAACATTTTATTCATATGGAATATGCACTGAAATAACAAATGATGCTAATAGGTAGGTATGGTGGACACAGCTGACCATATTAGTTTTGGGGAGTTGGAAACACAGGTAGAGCACGCACTCAGTGCAAGTGAAGGCTAGCAATATAGAGGGAGCGACAAACAAGAGAGCAATAGCTGTCATAATCATGCTTGCAACAAAACTGGACTAACTATGGCATGAAAGTGATACAAGAACTCTGAGGCAAAATAAATCATCGAGGCTTACTGAATATTGATTAGTCATATGCATGGGTGAGCATGTGCCAAGTCGATTCACATGAACAGTCAGAGGAGGATACCATAATATCATACCAAGGTATGAATAAAACAATGCAAGCAAATATTCATATGTCATGCTACAAACTATTAGCAAGTTGGAGCTAATCATAGACAAGCAAGAACTACTAAGCATCCATAATGACATACACCTCGAGTTGTCTTAATCTTCATTATTGCCCTTCACTTGTGTGACTTGAATAATTAACATGAAACCAAAATCCACTGAGGACGGCTGAACCCTGCAAAGAACTCACAAAACCAAAGAAGAAAAACAAACATTTTTGGTGTTTTTGATTTTTTAGAAACAAGCAAACAAAGAAAAACCAAACAAAAACAAACCAAACCAAACAAAGCAAAATCTTTTTGGATTTTTCTTTTAAGGCAAACCAAAGCAAAGAAACAAAGAAACAAACCAAGAGAAACAACGAAAATATTTTTGGTATTTTTGGGTTTTTAGAAAGAAGCAACAAAAAACAAAAAGAAAGCGAAACAATGGATATACAAAGAGTTGACCGAACATGATATATATATGAGTGTGATGTCGATATACCCCCCCCCTCCCCGCCCCCAAGCTTAGGTTTTTGGCCTAAGTGGGGCTCAATAGCGCGGATGGTACCCCCATGGTCATCATAGGAATGATCATAGTCAGGCACCTGCGATGAAGAAGACGACGCACCCCAATCAAATGAGGGATGCTGGTATGAAGACTCTCCCAAGTTGGAGGGCTGAACCGAATTGTCTTCGGCATCCTCTTCAACATTCTCCTCTTGCTGGGAGAGTTCCCCCACATAAGTATCAACCTCCTCCTCCATAAGCGACCATCCTTGCCTGTTATCAAAGTTAAACAAAGCAGGTGCAGGCAAATAAACTATTTTCTCAGTCCTACCCTTTCTCCGACCTTGCTGGGCAAAAGATATTTCATATGGTAAACTTCTCACGTTTCCCCCCAAGGAAACAAAATCATGCTGAATCATAGATTCAATATCAAGCCTCTCTATGGGGAACTGAAAATCTGAAAAGTGAGGCTCTAAACCATGGAAAGCTAGCAACCTAGAAGCAATGAGACCTCCACAAATTCCACCCTTCTCACGGTTGGTGGTGAGACGGTGAGCTATTAGAGCACCCAAACTATAATAACTATTCCTATTCAGAGTAGCTGCAATAAAAGCTAGATCAAAAGAAGACAACTTTCTTGCAGTCTTTCTAGCAAGAACACACTTGGTAATGAAATAGGCAAAGTATTTAATAGCTGGGAGCTCAATGTTCCAAATTTTACCACTTTCCTTTGAGAAGTCGAAACCTTGGCAAATCTCAGCATATAAATCCACAAGTGACTTGGGCCTCTCCTTGATCTTCTCACAAGATCCCCATTGAGGTACTCTAATTGCTGCACATAAATCAGCAAAAGGCAGGTTGATAGGTATATTATATATTTTGTAATGGACCATGGGATTAGAACTAGACCAAGTGAACCGGAAGTCCTGCAAAAAAGCCATGGTTAGCTTAACATATTGGATTGATTCATCTTCAACAAAGTGCTTAACCCTGCATTTGTAACCAAAGTTTGAAAATCTTGGAGGATCCCCGCAGCTCTCATGAACTCATGGCATGGATATATGGAAGGAAAAACTGCCTCCTCCCGATGAACCTTCATGGGCTCATGCACCATCAAGTCATATTGGTTCAGTGGATAATCACTCATCTTCCTTGCTAAATTTTTTAGACAGCCATCAAACCAAGTGATTTATAAGTTGATAAATGAAGAGCAACTACTATAGGAACTTGCTAGAGGATTACACATGCATCAAAACAAAGTTTCTAAGCAGAGAACAAGCATGCAAGCTCAAACAACCTGTCACCTATAGCAGCAAAATACTCAAGATACAATCTACCAATCACAAATCTAATTGGACAAGTGGAGGAGGCACATACCAATGAGCAATCCCTCCAAAAAATAACACTTGAGATGGGCTGAACAAGGAGATCGAAAATCGCGAGCAAGAATAGCAAGAACTCGAGCTTGAGCAAGTTTTCTGGTGTTTTTCGGGAGAGAGAAAGGTGGCTTTGAGGAGGCATCCTGGAGGGGCCCAGGTGGGCTAGACACCCCTAGGCGCCACCTCCTGGTAGGCCGCGCCTACCAGGGGTGTGGGGCCCTGGGGTGGCCCCCTGGGTCATCTCAGGTGCCACTCTGCCCCTTTTTTCGAGGAAAAATTTATTTTGAATTTTTTGGGATTTTTTGGGAAACTTTATTTTTGGCCATTCAGGGTATGAAAATTGATTTTCTCGCAAAAATAGTTTTTTCAGAAGAAGCAAAAGCAAACCAAAATCCAAACTACAGGGGCTCTAAGAAACTCAAACAAGCAAATAACTAGCAAAACTAAAGCTAAAGCAAAGACTAGGAAGGATAAAGGAAAAAGAAAGCAAGTATAACCTCAGTGGAAACATTATTTTGTTCATTAAAATCCTTTTGTTAACAAGGTTGATCAAGTCTTGTTACCAAAACAATCTTATATGAAACAAAACTTTGCATTCCGCAAGGTGATTATGTTACCTCATACTTGATAGCAATTGTCCCAATCATAATAGTTTCAAAATTTTCTTGTGGAATGGGACAATATATTTCTCCAACCTTGATGCTCTCAATATTTTCAATGGAATTCAAGGAATAGCTCTTAACAAACTTCTTGCGAAAATAGACAGTATGCTCTTTGTTATTAATATTGAATGTTACTTTTCCTTGATTGCAATTGATGACAGCACCTGCAGTATTAAGAAAAGGTCTCCCAAGAATAATAGACATATTATCATCTTCAGGCATGTCAAGCACAACAAAATCAGTTAAGACCATGCAATTATGAGCAACTTGAACAGGAACATCCTCACAAATACCAATAGGAATAGTAATTGACTTATCAGCCATTTGCAAAGAAATATCAGTTGATATCAACTTGTCTAGCTGGAGTCTCTTATAGAGAGAAAAAGGCATAACACTAACTCCAGCTCCCAAATCACATAAAGCAGTTCTAACATAATTATTCTTAATGGAGCAAGGAATAGTTGGTATACCTGGATCACCAAGTTTCTTTGGAACCTTACCATTGAAGGAGTAATTAGCAAGTAGAGTAGAAATCTCCTCATTAGGAATCTTCCTTTTATTAGAGACAATATTCTTCACATACTTTGAATAAGGAGGAAATTTAATAGCATCAGTCAAAGGAATTTGCAAGAATAAAGGTTTCATCCACTCACAAAACTTGTTGTAGTGTTCTTCCTCCTTTGACTTGTGTTTCTTACCTGGAAAAGGCATAGGTTTATGCACCCAAGGTTCTCTTTCTTTACCATGTTTATTAGCAATAAAATCTTCCTTAGTGTATCTAGTGTTCTTAGTGTGTTTCTCAGGTTCTTCCTCACCTTCCTCCTTATCAGGAGACTCATTTTTATCATTACCACTCTCAGTTTCAGCATCAGAGACAAATATACTATTAGGATCTACAGCAGGTTCAAGTGGTTCCTCAACTCTCTTATGTTTCTTTTTATTCCTCTTACGAGGACTACCACTATCCTCTCCTTGTTGAGAATCCTGCTCTATTCTTTTAGGGTGTCCTTCAGGATATAAAGGATCTTGAGTAGCTATACCACTCCTAGTTCTAATTCCATAAGCATGTTTATCTCCTGAAGCATTAACTAGCATATCCTTTTGTACCTTAGCAAGTTGATCAAGTTGGGTTTGAACCATTTGAAAGTGTTTACAAAGCATTTTAATATCATTAGAAGTTCTTTCCACAATATCTTTCAACTCATGGATAGCTCTAGAGTTTTCCAATAAATGGTTCTAAACTTGTTTATTAAAATGATCTTGTCTAACAATAAAAATGTCAAGTTACTCTAAGCATTGATCAAGAGACTTACCATAAGGAATATCACCTTCATCAAAGTGTTGGAGAGAGTGTACCTCAATAGTAGATGAGTGGGGAATTGGCTTGCATAATTATTCTATAGGAGGTATATTCTTCACATCTTCAGCTCTAATGCCTTTCTCCTTTAGACACTTCTTAGATTCCTTCATTACTTCATCATTTAATGCAATAACTCCCCTCTTCTTTGTTGTTGGTGTTGGAACTGGTTCAGGAGTAATAGGCTCAGGTGTATTTAGCTCAGTTGAAGTCCAATCATCATAATTCTTGCTTATCTTGGTCATTAATTCTTCAGCATCTATAGGAGTCCTTTTCCTGAAAACACAATCAGCAAAGCTATCTAGGTAGGTCCTAGAATCATCAGTTAGTCCATTATAATAAAGATCAAGAAGCTCATTCTTAGGTAATGGACATCCAGGATGTGCATGAATCAAGGCACATAACCTTGTCCATGACTCAGGCAATTTCTCTTCTTCTCCCTGTTTAAAATCAGAAAGTCTCTACAAAGCAGCATGTCTAGCACTCGGAGGAAAATATTTCTGGAAGAAATAAGCAATCAAGCAATGAGGGCTATCAATGGAACCAGGAGGTAATTGTAACATCCCATCATTAGAGCTTAGAAATAAGTTGAACACAGATGTGTGCATTGCATTCATGCATAGAAAATCTGAATAAATTTCGCGCTTTTGAACAAAACTTGTCAAAGTGATTGAAGCTTCTCTTAACTTGATGGAATCGAAGTAGATCATGAAGTTGACTGCGATAAGTTTCAATATGACCTTTGCTAAAACCTTATTTTGGGTAAGGGAGATTTGATCTAAGGGTAGATAAATGTAATAAAAGTTAAACCCTAATACATTACTTAATGATGTATATTTGATCCTTAAGTAATCATATCCTAGTATTCATTACACAACTCATGAATACCAAGTTATAAACATAACTTAAGTAATTGGGATGTAACAACTAAATCTTAATCTCATCTACTTATACCATGAGTATCATGGTAATACTTAACCTTAACTCTTTAGTGAGTTTGAGTAGGAAAGAAACCAAGTCAAGATCATTCACCATATATCTTTCTTTCCATATCAATCTTTATCATCTCTAATGAACCTTATCTTAATATCTGTTGTTCATCAATGTTGAGTAATCAACTATTGATTCACCAATTCTTAATCTATCAACTCTTGTCCTTATCATAGCATCCACTCTAAAACCTTTAGAGAAAGAAGTAAGAAGAGATAGGTGGTAATGCTAGATTTAGATATCATCTTTAGGATGGGAGTGTTGGAAGTGAATAAGATCGTTGTGATAATTGATGGAGTTAACTCACTCCAGAATGGATAGAAGAGTTATTTGAAATAAAGATCAATATGGTAACAAACAAGATTACAAGGATGAATTCTGAAGATAAGTTACCAGGAGTAATCCTATTGAATAAAGAAGGAATAGTAAATGAATAATCTCTATTAGTCAGATACACTGAGAAGATAATTATAATACAACTGTAGTGTTTTATTGATGAAGGCCTTGATTAGCCAACTGGAAACCTAAGCCATAAATGATCAAAGGATTCTAATGATCATGCTTTTGTCACCAAGATTGAATGCTTATATCATGTATAAGTGACATTGGTGGATAAAACATGATTGAACCCTAGTATAGATATGTTATTCTAGGTTAGCCATGCTAAGTCACCATGATATGATGTGAAGTTTGAATATAAGATATTGGAGTTAAGTAGATACAAGATAGTATGACTAAGATGAAGCTAGAGTAGCATGAAGTTATTGAAGTAGTGTTATTCCTCTTAAAGAGTAGTAAGCTTTTGAGGAAGGTATTTTGATATATATAAATCCATTGTAGTAATATTAGTGAAGGGTAATAAAGGAAGCATATGAATGGAAGTAACTGTAAACATTTGTTAGGTTGGAGATTATCAGCAGTAGAATAGTTAATATAACCAAGTCTGGATAGGTGAAGATTATGAAAAGCTTTAGTGTCAAGCTCATTGGATTTATCAATGGGTTTAGAAGAATAAAACGTGGATAAGAATATTCTTGTGAAGTAAACCTCATCATGTTAACACATGATGATGGATATAAAGGAGCAGAATATCTAGGAAAGGAATTCCTTAATTAGAAGTCTAGAATTATTAAAGTATGGAAGATAGGAATTATGGATAAAATACTAAACCCTAAATCTTTAACCAAACATAAAATCCATTTCATCTGATTGATCTATCATCTTGTTTCCACAATGGTTTATAGGAATATTTTCCTATAGCAAATCACTTAAGCACATCTTTGTCATTTTCAACTATCATGATCACATGTGCTTAGGAACTATCTTAATTAATTCTTCCTCATAAGTCATTCTGTAAAATAACCTTATTATTTTAAAAAAGGTGATATCCATAATGACCACAATCATAAAGACAATATGTATAGCCATTCATCTTTATTCACATCAACAAAAGAATATAAGTAAATTAAGAACCCTAAACCCTAGGGTAAGCATTTACAATTCAAACCCTAACTCTTTTGTTAGTTATAATAAAATATATATACCTTGTTATTCCCTAGATTCATGGGAGTAATATTAACCATGTTAAATCCTTCGGATATTATGCATCAAATAATAATAAAGGATCACATATAAAAATTTCCTTCATATTATGAGTTAATGAGAATCAAATATCATGAGTTAATAGTAATGCATTCTATAATAAGTTTATGGATATTAGCTCAATTAAATGCATATCAAAAGCCCTAACAAATAATAATAGGAAAAGTATATATATAAAGAAAATAAAGAAACTAATCACTACATAATAAAAACTCACAAAATGATTTTAAATACCATTTATCATTGCTGCAAGTATGAGCAAAGGAATTATATAAAGATAAGTCAAAATTATTGCTTAAATAAAAAGGTTAGAAAAGAAAACAGATAATAGAAATCGAAAAATAAAAACAAATAGAAAGAAAATAATAATAGAGGAATCAGATCTTGCACATGGCCCATTCCCCCTCTCTCTTACTCGTCGCCCGCGTACGGCCAAATGTAGCCCATCTGGCCCAAGTGCGGCCCGACACTGGCCCATACCTGTTCAGCCTCCTATCCACGCCGTCTTCCTCGCGCCACCGGCGACCTCACGATGTGGCGAAGCAGCTCGCTGGCGGCCACCCCGTCGCCGGCCACGTCAAGATCCGCGCCACCGCTCCCGGTCGTCTAAAAGATGCCCTAGACGCCGCCAAGAAAACCCTAGCACGCCATTTTGCTTCTCCTTCTTCCTTTTGAGCTCCGGCTAGCCCCCTAGCCATAGGTGTCTAAGCTCCTCGCCATCTCCGATCTCCCCTCGGTCTGCGGAGTTGTCTATCAGATGCGCCATGATCTTCTCCATCATTTTCCCCTACTCATGGAAGCTGGGGAGCTCTCTGTCGAGCAAATCGACCCCTCATCTCCACCGCCAGACACCGCCGTTCATCGTCAATCGCCGCCACCACGGACTTCCTCCGGGCACGCCGTCGTGCCCTTCAGCTTCACGGTGAGCTACCGATGCTCACACACCTTCTCAAATTCCTCCTTGCTTCCTCGTTTGCTTCCCCGACAAGCGTCTGCCACCGCCACCGTTAGCCACCGTCGAAACTAGTGTTTCGACGACCACATAGGGGCGGCGCTACCACCAATCGAATCGCCTTAGTCTCCCGCATCTAAATCTCCTAACCCCGCAAGTGCGCGTGCACCCAATCACTCGATTGATGATCGATCTGAGAGGATCAATCCCAGGTGATGTCAGCATGACATCGTGTTGATGTCATAACACCTCTTATTGATTTATTTGATTGATCTGTAGTGACGTGGCATAGGCCCCACTGATCAGTGACTTGGGCTAGCTGTGAGTGCGGTGTAAAAGTTCTGTGTCTGTTTCAAAAATAAACAAAACAATATAAATTCAAAAACAAATAAATTCCAGAAATTAACTAAAATGAATAAATCTTGTTAAGTTAATAACTTTTGTTGTATAATTCAGAAAAATACATATAATATATGAAAATTTGTAGAAATCTATAACTTAAAACTATTATCAAACATTATTATGTTAACAATTTAAATAATTATTGTTTAATAAATATTTTAAAAGTAATAAAACTTTGATAATTCATATTTTAATAATGGTAAATGTTAAAAATATAAATAAAATACCAAAATCTTAGAAAAATAAGAACTATAATTTAAAACTATAATCATGCATTATTATTTCACTTAATTAAATATTTATTATTTGTTAAGTATTTATAAAATAATAAACCTTGTAAAAATCATATCTTACTATTTATAAGTCACAAAAATAAATATAATATACCAAAATGATCATAAAAATAATACCTACATGTTAAAAATATAATATTCCACTTTTGAGTTAAATAAAAATTTAAATACTTTAATAACTTGAATTTAAACCTATTTCCTGAGTTGTTAATTCATATAAGGGTAAATAAAATTTGTTAATATTTTAAAATTGCCAATTTAGGTCTAATGAGTAATACTAGTCATAAATATTGATGGTATGAAGTAAAAATGGTTTAACACACTTGAAATACAATTTTATTGAATTATCCTTCAGCCATAAGTGTAGATTATTTTATAAAAGGATCATTATCCAATATAAAATCTCCAAGAATAATTTGTAGTGAAATAAAACATATTCCTTTACTCTAACCACAAGTTTATCAACATATCAAAACACTATAGTGAATCCATAAGTAGTTAAGTAATATTATTACCTTGATTACAAATCATAACCATACCTTAATAAAAAGATAAATGATTCTATTCCATTATACAGTTAAGAAACCACTACTCAAATAGAGGTAATGCCATTCTTAAGTAACTTTAAGGAAACAGTATAAAGTGAAAAGATACAAGTATCATAAGTAATACACCTTAAGTCTATCCATGTCTTTAAAGTTAACTTTAGTCTACAAGACTTTAAATATTAAAATAAAAAATTTATTATGTGTTTTATAGTTAACTTTGGTCAGTTATAATTAAGTTATAAAGCATATCAAATCCAAACTATTCCAGCAAGCACAAACAATATCAACCACCTCTGATTAGCCACAAGGATTGTTTAAACCTTAATAAAGGAATCTTTTCTTCAAAAGTTATTCATTTTGCCACTTCAGTCAACATATGACAATTAATAGTAAACACCTTACTTTATACTTTACTTGTATACTTAGGTTTGATAACACTTAAGTTCTTTATAAGTGACATTACTTGTAAAGTAAAACTTTGAAGGTAAACAATTATAGTATAAGCAATCTTGAGTAGCATTTCACATTTGTGTGTATCTCATTGTTTTATAATATTGTAATTACAAATTGTTTCACACACACTCACAAGCCTTAATAAGAAGCACAAGTATGAAACTTATCAAAAAAGGACAACACATTCTAAAGTAACCATTTCCAATATCCAAATCCTAGAACAGCGTTAACCCGGGCTTCGAGTTTACGAAATTGCATTACATTACTTATGCATAATAGCATCTTGCTTCTTTAAACATTAGTCCTTACCGGACCAATGATGCTGATTTTAGATATTGAATCTCATACTGTCTTGAAGATCGTGAATGCATATTCTTGCAATCACAAAAGGCAAGTTCACACTTGCTCATGTCCTTTGATTATTTTCTGTAAAGTATACAAATCCAGTGTTGTCATCACCTGCATTTGAAAAAAAGGTCAGAAAACACTATTTTCATAATAATATGATTATAAGTTATTTACCATGAGGTAATAACCTACTATGAAAGTTCCGGTGGTAAAGGAACATATTATCTAGGACTTAACAACGAATGTAGCCAGTGATTGTTGCGCCGTATATTATGTGTTGATCATGAGATTTGGAATGGAACGAAGAATTCAGTTGTATCTTTTCCCTCTCGCATGGAGCCGGATGTGCGGCTCGTGGCTGTTATCACTTGTAGCGTGCATTCATAGAGGATATGCGGCATATGGGTGGGAGCCCTCAACGTCCCACGATAGTTCCGACATCTGAACGGTCTGTACTGCCAATTGTTGTAATTCAATAGGTGGGCTGGCGTACACCAACGAGACATGCGGGGTCGCGGAGAAGGCAGTGATTGGCTTGGGTCTTAGTCTGGGCCTCACACCAAGGAAGTGTGAACGGGTTCGCGGCCCGGATGTGCAACAAAGCTAAGATCTCTCATGGGTAAAGTAACGCACCTCTGCAGAGTGTAAGAACTGTAACTTGTTACTCCCTGTTCCGGGAAGGAGCTGCAAACATGGCAGGAAAGGAACTCCATGAAAGTTCTGGTTAACCCGTGAAGGATGACGGACATAGATTTTCAGAATAAAAGCAACCTTTGAAGAAATGTTTACGAAAACTTGCATTGCCTATGACCTATGGTCTGTGGCTGTAGATATAGTGCATCAAACACTCTTTTATAATGAACTTGCTAAGTACGCTCGTACTCAACGTATCTTCTTAACCCTTGCTAGATTTTGAAGCCATTAAGACGACGTCTACATCAAGTTATGCTCCAAGAATCATCATCAAAAGCTAAAGCTCTTCAATGAAGTCAAGAAGGTCAACATATACACCAACTCAAGTGAAGACGAAGTTACTAATTAGATAGGAATATAATCTCTAGCCATATAACCTATTTCTTTAGTGTATTGCAATAGCAGCAATGCCAAACCATTAGTTGAGATACTAGTCTTAATAGTATGATAATTTTTGAGTTATTTTTTTCTAATTCTTCTTTGTAAGAAGTTTCTTTCTCTCTCTTTAACCTAGAGTGTTCTCTGGATCTTGTGTAAAGAGTTGAGTTGTAACCTATAGTCATGTCTTGGACCTACTGTGTTTCTGTTGTACCACTCTGAGGGATGTAATACTAGTGAACGGTGTTTCATTGGTGTTATGTCAATGACTATAGTGTACTACATCATGCAGTGGTATGCTGGGTCACCGCAGTTGGTATCAGAGCATATGCTTTGACCTTAGGATTAAAACCCTTTTAGGAAGATCTGTACGTTGGATAGTGACTATAGGAGCCATCTTATCTAAACCAAATATTCTATGATTTGTGATGAGTATCCACTTGAGGATAACCTTGTCACACCTAAGTCAGATGCTTAAGTCATTCTTTCTTAGGAGTAATTATGTCACATCCCAAGATTTTCCAAATCTTGTAATGTGAAAAATAAATGAATAAAATAAAACTTTGTTTGATTTTCAGAGTGAGAAGAAACTTTTTGAATCCAATTGGAAATCTTCAAACCAATATTGGATTAAACAAAATCTTAAAAGGATTTAAAAAGATAAACATTTAATAAAGGAAAATAAAAATATTTAAAATTACTATTTTGGATCTTTTAAATAAAAGGATTTGGTTTTCAAAAGAAATAGAAGTTTTATAAATAAGGATTATTTTATAGAGCCAAATTAAACCTTGGCCAAACTTTTGGAAATAAAACATTTTTTATTTTGATTAAAAAGAATAAAGGTTTATTTAAACAAATTAATAAGGATTTAATATCCAAGTTTTATTAATAAAGGTTTTACTATTTCCAAAACATCAAAACTATTTATTTATTTCAAATAAGTTTTCCAAGTATTTTATATTCCCAAATAAAACCTACTGATTTGGTTTTAAAAATAATTAGATTTCAAAAGGAGTATTTAAATAAAACAAATCCTATTTGATTTAATAACAATGGTCTATTTATTTAATTAATAATGGACCCTAAAATAAAATTATTATTTTGATTTTGGAAATTTTGGTTTATGTTACTGAACAGAACCAAATTCAAAGTTGCAAAGTATGGTGATTGTTTGAATTGATTTGAGTATTGTTTGGTTGTTTGAATTTCAAAACAGAAATTAGAAATAGAAAAAGAAAAAGGTTTCAGGAAAAAAAAATCTGGACGCAGCCCAACTGGCCAAGCCCAGCAGCCCAGTACCAGCCCACTCCCACTCTCCCACGGCGAAACGTTTTTCACTTAAAACCGCACCCGCGCAATCACTGACCGGTGGCCCTCTTCTCCCTTCCACCTTCTCGCTGACAGACAGACCCCACACGCATGTTCTTCGTTTCCACCCGCTGCCAGCTCCTCGCGACCGTTTTCTGCGCCTTGATTCGAGGTTTAATTCCAATTGATGGAGTGATCAATCCACGCCAGTAAGCACGCACACATAAACGCCACGCCCCCTTCTCTCTTTCCCCTCAAACGCCAACTCCTCATCGCCACCAGGCTGCTCGGAATTTCTCTGACACCGCCACTGCTCCGGCCACCGTCCCTAGCTAATTCCGGCCAGCAGACGCCGCCCCTCACCTCCCCAACCACACGAACTTACTCCCCACTCCCAGACGCTCCTCTCTGTACCATCCATTCAACCGCGGGCGCCCCAGAACGCCGTCTTCGACAAGCTCTGAGCGCCGCCGCGTCTGTCTTCTTCTCCGGCGAGCTCCCCAGGTAGAATCCGACCGCCCCTCAGCTTCTCGATCATGCAAGCATCTTCACCTTGGTCTTACGCACCTAATCATGCCCTTTGTTTGGCTTCTCGTGATCGACAGCGTCGCCTTCGACCGCGAACAGAACCACCCGTCGCCAGACCCTACTCCGGCGAGGAATTCCTCCTGTCCTCGTGCGCCCCTTGCCCATACGACTTCACGTTGAGCTTACCCAGGCCTTTGCGATCACGGTGAGCCTCTCCTCCTCTTCTCTCGCTTCCTGTTTCACCAGCGCCGCCACCACCTGACCTCGCCGCCGCCAGCCACCGTCGCTGCGCCGCCAGACTTTGGTCAACCTCCTGAGAACCGTTAGATCATAATCTAGCGGCTAGGAAAGAAAGTGAGCGAAAGGGTAAGAGAGAACCTGCGCCGTGTGATATCAGTTAGATCCAATGGCCTACAGCACGCGATCCACCCGAACCGGTACCGGCCAATAGCTTTGCGACGCGTGGCCAGTTGTGTTTAAAACAGAAATTTGAAAACAAAATTGTTAGCAGTTTTGAAAACACTATAACTTTTGATCCACACGTCCAAAAATTACAAACTTTATATCGTTGGAATCAGTGGAACAAGCCCTAGCCAACCATGGAATTTGTTTAGTAAATAGTATCTGTTAGATTGTTTGTTTTTGCAGAAACTTTTGTATGCTTGTTTAGATTAGAAAAATTGTTCAAAAATGTTTTTGAGGTTAAAACCTTTGCAAATTGGTTTGTGGTAAACTTACTGACCCTAGGAACCAACCCATGGTTTTGAAAATGGTTTTGGTGAATTTTAGGATGGATCAATTGGTTTATCCCATTTCTAGCCAAATAAAAATAATGGTTTTGTTATGAAAATGTTTTTGGAGTAAAAACTTTGGGAAAATGTTTTGGATCAAACCTACTGACCCTAAACACCAAGTTTTGAGAAACAACAACTTATTTGGTGGAACAACTTAAAGTTGTTGCTTTGATAAAAATATTTTCCACCACATAAAATGATGATTGGATTTAAAAATGGTTTATGGACAAAACCCTTTTGTAAATGACTTGGCCACCTTGGAAAATGACCACTTTGAACCTTACTAAGTTTAGAAGCCTAGTGGAGAACATCTTTGCAAACAAACCTATCTCTTGCATGCTTGCATGCATGACTTAGATCCCCTTGTTTTATGTGTGTGAAATGGTTTGATTGATTATTGGTTTGGAATGCTAGTTGATATTGTGTTTGCTTGATTGATTGTAGTGAAGTTAGAAAAGTGTGAGACTAGCAAGATCAAGGAGTGAACCATCATTCCCTACCAAAAAGGCAAGTGACACTATCATCTAAAGTCCTACTATTTTCATTATACTTAGTGGATTTTTGAAAACATGCATGAAAAGAATTTCTATACTTATGATATGCTAAATCCTAATAGGATACCCTATACATTCCTTAGTGAAAACAATGTAGTTGATACATTCTTAGCCATGCTATGTTTTGAAAAGAGTTACATGTTGAGATTTTATGAGATTGAGAAAAGACTTATGTTTTATATAATAAAACAAGGACTCAATGAACCACCTGGGTGGACAAGGATACTTTGAGTTTTGGAGAAGGTGGCAACAAAAGGAACCATGTCTATGGCAATCTCTTTGTGTTGAGATCCAAAGGAAAACCACCCAGGAAACTTAGAGATTGAACATGTTTCTCGTACAGTGGCTTCCGTGTACAGCCACATGCTAAATGGGCTCTGGCTTAGTCAACTACATAGTGGAAGTCCCATGCATTGGCATCTTCAGGTTAACTAGATTTGTGTAAGGGAGCAACCCTACATTTGTGCCTGGTAGACAAGCTAGCATTTTGTATTGGGAGGACTCCTATGGAAAGACTTTGTCACATTCTCAATCTGCCAGTACTCCATCTTGGTGAGTACTTATCCAGCGGCCACTGGTGGCATCAAGATGAGATTGTGTCATGTGGGTAAAGTGTACAACTTCTGCAGAAGATCAAAATTCTAAGTACTTAGCCGTGTCCCCGGTTATGGACAATGCTGAGCAACTAAGGCCTGAAGCCATGGAAGATCTCGACATTCCAATTTCTAAAAGAAAAACTTTTAAGTGACAACAAAAAGACTTGATGCACTTGGGGTTACCAAGGAGCTCAAGAGATTTTGATAAAACTTGATGCACTTGGGGTTACCAAGGAGCTCAAGAGATTTTTGACAAGGACTTGAATACTTGGGGATACCAAGGAGTTCAAGGGTTTTTGATAAAGAGATTTTACAAAGGAAACAAAACCATTTGAAAAGATAGGATAAATTATTGCTTTCTGCAAATGAGCCTTAAACCCTACTTAGCCAAAAATGCATGTAATGATAGGATCCACTTATATTCAACATAGTAGTGAAACTTGCCAATACAAATCAAATGTATTGACCCTTGTGGCTGTAACTTGTAATGTTGCAGGTTTGATTGATTTTAGTGAAGATTGATTGATTAGGATTACAAAGTCTACAACCAACATCTGTCTGTGGCACTTTGAAGATAAAGGACCCCATGCTTATAGTTATTCTGCTGCAATGTAATGTATTAGCCAAATGAGCTATGTAAGATGTAATAAAATTATGTTATTCCTGGTTATAAAGTTGTATTATGACCTTTGATTCTTGATATTACATCTTAACTGTGGATGCTAGCTATTGATCCAGGGACTAGCATTGTAAACACAGGGATCTCTACCTTATTAAAGGTTGACAGATGGTATCAGAGCATTGTGTTGCCTGTAGGATTTGTAAACCTAGGATTGGACAAAAACCCTTAGAAAAATAGGAGTTGTTTTGTTCAAAAACTTATTACAAACAAATCTTGTAAACTCTTTCCTCAATCATTTTGGTTTCAACTCTACATCTCTTCTACTTCAACTTGATGGAAAAACCAATCCATGGCCAAAGACTACACCATGTGCAAAGGACTTCTTCAACATCTTCAACTCTAATGACTTCAACTTCTTCAACTCTAATGACTTCAACATCTTCAGCATATTCACCAAGGACTTCCAACTTGGATATCACTAAGGACTACTAGTGAAAACCAAGAGACATTAGATTTCCTACCAAAGACATTGATATCAAGTTAGAGTATGGATCATATTGTCCTATGAGGTATGATTATACTAAGTTGTTATTTTCAAGAAAACTTGTTGTTCCTTCAACTCATGAGTTAAGCTCATAAGTTGTTAAGTGGTTAGTTGCTTGTTGATTGTTTGATGGTTTGATTGTTTGATTGAACTTGGTTGTTTTGGGGTTGTGTGTTAAAACTTCTTAAAAAACTATCCACCAAAACTTATCCCTATCAAACCAACAGATGCCTCCCCATCGTGCCAACCCCAACCAAAACAACAACAACTTCACCCCTGAGATGCAACAGATGATGGCAGCTCAGACACAGTTGATGCAGCAGATGACCACATTCATACAGAATTTGAATAACAACAACAACAACAACAACAACAATCAGGATAATCCTCCAGCACTTGACATGCTCACCAAGTTTCTGAAACTTAGGCCTGCAAGGTTCTCTGGAACAACTGATCCAATGGAAGCTGATGATTGGTTACGTTCAGAAACAAAGACTTAGTGACTGTTGGTTGCACTGATGAAGAAAAAGTAAGGTTTGCAGCATTTCTGCTTGAAGGACCAGCAGCAACATGGTGGGACAACTTTCAAATCACCACTCCCCTTGAAGATGTGACTTGGGCTATTTTTGAAGATGGATTCAGAACCACTCACATCTCACCTGGAGTAATGTACTTGAAGAAAAAGGAGTTTCACAATCTGAAACAACGTCACCTCAGTGTGGCTGAGTATATTGAAGAATTCAACAATCTGGCACGCTATGCACCGGATGAAGTTGATACAGATGCTAAGAGAAAGGATAAATTTCTTGAAGGACTTAATGATGAGTTGAACCTGCAGCTAGCTGTTGCCTATGTCCCAACTTATAAATCACTCTATGACAAAGCCATAATATTGGAAAACAAGATGAATCAAGTTGAGAACAGAAAGAGGAAACATAAACTCAAGAACTATTCAGGATCATCAAAGAAGAAGCATTCATACAAAAAGAACAATGAAGATTCTGAACCACATCAGTATCACCACAACAACAATGAAAGTGAGAATAATGGAAATGATACTAACAATGGAGATGACCTTGGTCAGAACCAACATGACACATACAGGAAAAAGGACATTAGCCAGTTGCAATGCTATAATTGTAAGGAACTTGGACACTATGCATCAGACTGTCCAGAGAAGAAAAAGAAAAAGGATGCCAGAAGAGCCAATGGAAATGACTCCAATGTGATCCAGAAAGGACATGTGAACCACATTGACATGAATGGGAACTTTGAAGAGATAGAAGAAGTGGATGTCAGGATTTAGAAAACTCAGAAGAGTCAAATAAGGATTCCTTGTCGGGTTATTGTGTTGAACTTTTAGCCAAGAGAACCATCAATGTAACCCTATGAGACTTTATTTTAAGGGTGGTAGTACCCTAGTTATTTTAAGCCTACTTATAACCTTTAACCTTCCCAAATCTCGGGACGAGATTTATTTTAAGGGTGGTAGCCTGTCACATCCTAAGATTTTCCAAATCTTGTAATGTGAAAAATAAATGAATAAAATAAAACTTTGTTTGATTTTCAGAGTGAGAAGAAACTTTTTGAATCCAATTGGAAATCTTCAAACCAATATTGGATTAAACAAAATCTTAAAAGGATTTAAAAAGATAAACATTTAATAAAGGAAAATCAAAATATTTAAAATTACTATTTTGGATCTTTTAAATAAAAGGATTTGGTTTTCAAAAGAAATAGAAGTTTTATAAATAAGGATTATTTTATAGAGCCAAATTAAACCTTGGCCAAACTTTTGGAAATAAAACATTTTTTTATTTTGATTAAAAAGAATAAAGGTTTATTTAAACAAATTAATAAGGATTTAATATCCAAGTTTTATTAATAAAGGTTTTACTATTTCCAAAACATCAAAACTTATTTATTTATTTCAAATAAGTTTTCCAAGTATTTTATATTCCCAAATAAACCTACTGATTTGGTTTTAAAAATAATTAGATTTCAAAAGGAGTATTTAAATAAAACAAATCCTATTTGATTTAATAACAATGGTCTATTTATTTAATTAATAATGGACCCTAAAATAAAATTATTATTTTGATTTTGGAAATTTTGGTTTATGTTACTGAACAGAACCAAATTCAAAGTTGCAAAGTATGGTGATTGTTTGAATTGATTTGAGTATTGTTTGGTTGTTTGAATTTCAAAACAGAAATTAGAAATAGAAAAAGGAAAAGGTTTCAGGAAGAAAAAAAAAGAATCTGGACGCAGCCCAACTGGCCAAGCCCAGCAGCCCACTCCCACTCTCCCACGGCGAAACGTTTTTCACTTAGAACCGCACCCGCGCAATCACTGATCGGTGGCCCTTTTCTCCCTTCCACCTTCTCGCTGACAGACAGACCCCACACGCCTGTTCTTCGTTTCCACCCGCGGCCAGCTCCTCACGACCGTTTTCTGCGCCTTGATTCGAGGTTTAATTCTGATTGATGGAGTGATCAATCCATGCCAGTAAGCACGCACACATAAATGCCACGCCCCCTTCTCTCTTTCCCCTCAAACGCCAACTCCTCATCGCCACCAGGCTGCTCGGAATTTCTCTGACACCGCCACTGCTCCGGCCACCGTCCCCAGCTAATTCCGGCCAGCAGACGCCGCCCCTCACCTCCCCAACCACACGAACTTACTCCCCACTCCCAGACGCTCCTCTCTGTACCGTCCATTCAACCGCGGGCGCCCCAGAACGCCGTCTTCGACAAGCTCTGAGCGCCGCCGCGTCTGTCTTCTTCTCCGGCGAGCTCCCCAGGTAGAATCCGACCGCCCCTCAGCTTCTCGATCATGCGAGCATATTCACCTTGGTCTTACGCACCTAATCATGCCCTTTGTTTGGCTTCTCGTGATCGACAGCGTCGCCTTCGACCGCGAACAGAACCACCCATCGCCAGACCCTACTCCGGCGAGGAATTCCTCCTGTCCTCGTGCGCCCCTTGCCCATATGACTTCACGTTGAGCTTACCCAGGCCTTTGCGATCATGGTGAGCCTCTCCTCCTCTTCTCTCGCTTCCTGTTTCACCAGCACCGCCACCACCAGACCTCGCCGCCGCCAGCCACCGTCGCTGCGCCGCCAGACTTTGGTCAACCTCCTGAGAACCGTTAGATCATAATCCAGCGGCTAGGAAAGAAAGTGAGAGAAAGGGTAAGAGAGAACCTGCGCCATGTGATATCAGTTAGATCCAATGGCCTACAGCACGCGATCCACCCGAACCGGTACCGGCCAATAGCTTTGCGACGCGTGGCCAGTTGTGTTTAAAACAGAAATTTGAAAACAGAATTGTTAGCAGTTTTGAAAACACTATAACTTTTGATCCACACGTCCAAAAATTACAAACTTTATATCGTTGGAATCAGTGGAACAAGCCCTAGCCAACCATGGAATTTGTTTAGTAAATAGTATCTGTTATATTGTTTGTTTTTGCAGAAACTTTTGTATGCTTGTTTAGATTAGAAAAATTGTTCAAAAATGTTTTTGAGGTTAAAACCTTTGCAAATTGGTTTGTGGTAAACTTACTGACCCTAGGAACCAACCCATGGTTTTGAAAATGGTTTTGGTGAAGTTTAGGATGGCTCAATTGGTTTAGCCCATTTCTAGCCAAATAAAAATAATGGTTTTGTTATGAAAATGTTTTTGGAGTAAAAACTTTGGGAAAATGTTTTGGATCAAACCTACTGACCCTAAACACCAAGTTTTGAGAAACAACAACTTATTTGGTGGAACAACTTAAAGTTGTTGCTTTGATAAAAATATTTTCCACCACATAAAATGATGATTGGATTTAAAAATGGTTTATGGACAAAACCCTTTTGTAAATGACTTGGCCACCTTGGAAAATGACCACTTTGAACCTTACTAAGTTTAGAAGCCTAGTGGAGACCATCTTTGCAAACAAACCTATCTCTTTCATGCTTGCATGCATGACTTAGATCCCCTTGTTTTATGTGTGTGAAATGGTTTGATTGATTATTGGTTTGGAATGCTAGTTGATATTGTGTTTGCTTGATTGATTGTAGTGAAGTTAGAAAAGTGTGAGACTAGCAAGATCAAGGAGTGAACCATCATTCCCTACCAAAAAGGCAAGTGACACTATCATCTAAAGTCCTACTATTTTCATTATACTTAGTGGATTTTTGAAAACATGCATGAAAAGAATTTCTATACTTATGATATGCTAAATCCTAATAGGATACCCTATACATTCCTTAGTGAAAACAATGTAGTTGATACATGCTTAGCCATGCTATGTTTTGAAAAGAGTTACATGTTGAGATTTTATGAAATTGAGAAAAGACTTATGTTTTATATAATAAAACAAGGACTCAATGAACCACCTGGGTGGACAAGGATACTTTGAGTTTTGGAGAAGGTGGCAACAAAAGGAACCATGTCTATGGCAATCTCTTTGTGTTGAGATCCAAAGGAAAACCACCCAGGAAACTTAGAGATTGAACATGTTTCTCGTACAGTGGCTTCCGTGTACAGCCACATGCTAAATGGGCTCTGGCTTAGTCAACTACATAGTGGAAGTCCCATGCATTGGCATCTTCAGGTTAACTAGATTTGTGTAAGGGAGCAACCCTACATTTGTGCCTGGTAGACAAGCTAGCATTTTGTATTGGGAGGACTCCTATGGAAAGACTTTGTCACATTCTCAATCTGCCAGTACTCCATCTTGGTGAGTACTTATCCAGCGGCCACTGGTGGCATCAAGATGAGATTGTGTCATGTGGGTAAAGTGTACAACTTCTGCAGAAGATCAAAATTCTAAGTACTTAGCCGTGTCCCCGGTTATGGACAATGCTGAGCAACTAAGGCCCGAAGCCATGGAAGATCTCGACATTCCAATTTCTAAAAGAAAAACTTTTAAGTGACAACAAAAAGACTTGATGCACTTGGGGTTACCAAGGAGCTCAAGAGATTTTGATAAAACTTGATGCACTTGGGGTTACCAAGGAGCTCAAGAGATTTTTGACAAGGACTTGAATACTTGGGGATACCAAGGAGTTCAAGGGTTTTTGATAAAGAGATTTTACAAAGGAAACAAAACCATTTGAAAAGATAGGATAAATTATTGCTTTCTGCAAATGAGCCTTAAACCCTACTTAGCCAAAAATGCATGTAATGATAGGATCCACTTATATTCAACATAGTAGTGAAACTTGCCAATACAAATCAAATGTATTGACCCTTGTGGCTGTAACTTGTAATGTTGCAGGTTTGATTGATTTTAGTGAAGATTGATTGATTAGGATTACAAAGTCTACAACCAACATCTGTCTGTGGCACTTTGAAGATAAAGGACCCCATGCTTATAGTTATTCTGCTGCAATGTAATGTATTAGCCAAATGAGCTATGTAAGATGTAATAAAATTATGTTATTCCTGGTTATAAAGTTGTATTATGACCTTTGATTCTTGATATTACATCTTAACTGTGGATGCTAGCTATTGATCCAGGGACTAGCATTGTAAACACAGGGATCTCTACCTTATTAAAGGTTGACAGATGGTATCAGAGCATTGTGTTGCCTGTAGGATTTGTAAACCTAGGATTGGACAAAAACCCTTAGAAAAATAGGAGTTGTTTTGTTCAAAAACTTATTACAAACAAATCTTGTAAACTCTTTCCTCAATCATTTTGGTTTCAACTCTACATCTCTTCTACTTCAACTTGATGGAAAAACCAATCCATGGCCAAAGACTACACCATGTGCAAAGGACTTCTTCAACATCTTCAACTCTAATGACTTCAACTTCTTCAACTCTAATGACTTCAACATCTTCAGCATATTCACCAAGGACTTCCAACTTGGATATCACTAAGGACTACTAGTGAAAACCAAGAGACATTAGATTTCCTACCAAAGACATTGATATCAAGTTAGAGTATGGATCATATTGTCCTATGAGGTATGATTATACTAAGTTGTTATTTTCAAGAAAACTTGTTGTTCCTTCAACTCATGAGTTAAGCTCATAAGTTGTTAAGTGGTTAGTTGCTTGTTGATTGTTTGATGGTTTGATTGTTTGATTGAACTTGGTTGTTTTGGGGTTGTGTGTTAAAACTTCTTAAAAAACTATCCACCAAAACTTATCCCTATCAAACCAACAGATGCCTCCCCATCGTGCCAACCCCAACCAAAACAACAACAACTTCACCCCTGAGATGCAACAGATGATGGCAGCTCAGACACAGTTGATGCAGCAGATGACCACATTCATACAGAATTTGAATAACAACAACAACAACAACAACAATCAGGATAATCCTCCAGCACTTGACATGCTCACCAAGTTTCTGAAACTTAGGCCTGCAAGGTTCTCTGGAACAACTGATCCAATGGAAGCTGATGATTGGTTACGTTCAGAAACAAAGACTTAGTGACTGTTGGTTGCACTGATGAAGAAAAAGTAAGGTTTGCAGCATTTCTGCTTGAAGGACCAGCAGCAACATGGTGGGGCAACTTTCAAATCACCACTCCCCTTGAAGATGTGACTTGGGCTATTTTTGAAGATGGATTCAGAACCACTCACATCTCACCTGGAGTAATGTACTTGAAGAAAAGGAGTTTCACAATCTGAAACAACGTCACCTCAGTGTGGCTGTAACTTGTAATGTTGTAGGTTTGATTGATTTTAGTGAAGATTGATTGATTAGGATTACAAAGTCTACAACCAACATCTGCCTGTGGCACTTTGAAGATAAAGGACCCCATGCTTATAGTTATTCTGCTGCAATGTAATGTATTAGCCAAATGATCTATGTAAGATGTAATAAAATTATGTTATTCCTGGTTATAAAGTTGTATTATGACCTTTGATTCTTGATATTACATCTTAACTGTGGATGCTAGCTATTGATCCAGGGACTAGCATTGTAAACACAGGGATCTCTACCTTATTAAAGGTTGACAGAATTCCGAGGGAGACATAAACCACCAAGATACCGTAGGAAAGTGTAATACATCATATGAAAGTAGTCTTAAATGGTGTAGCCTAACCCTAGAATTCATGTAAGTCAGTGGAATTTTAGTGTTAGTTGGTAACCAAAGTCAACATGATGGATATCATTAGGATAAATGTTGATGTAATGATTAGTAATCATGTGGGATTCACTTGAGGATTCTACGTGATGAAGTGAAATTATGTTAAGACTTAATAAGAGTGTAGTGAGAAACAAAGTTATTATGATGAGATTAGCTCTTAAATTATCATGTAAATAGGTAAAACATAACAAGATCATGGTGAGATTAGCTCCGAAACCATGATGATAGTATAATTATGATAAGTAATTAGTAATATCTTGAAGTAGAGTAAGAAAATAGCATGGTAGAACTATGATAGAAGTCTTAAGTGCTAGAAAATTACCCTAATATTTAGTTTAAGTTAGTTAATAGAATCTGAATAGTCATTTGGAGTGACCATGTGAGGTTAGTTACTAATAAATGATAGGTTGGTTATATTATCCATTCCAAGAGTGAGACTAAAGGTTAGTCAAAACCAAATTGAGACCACTTTTCTTAAGATTATCCTGTTGCACTTGAGCAATTTGGGTAAATATTGAGATAAAGAATAGTTTGACCCTATGTGCTAAGTATCACAATGTAAACCTATACGAGGAGGTGTCATATACTACGCAACTAAGCATGAATTCTAGAGATATTATACTCAACTACTATATTTTGGGATTAGGTTATTGTGTGTTATATGTACCACATTGGAATTTCTTGGTTTTTCTTGGATCTTCTTGATTGACTAGATCTGTACAGGAAGTTTGACTTGGTGTGCAAATGCATGTTGCAACATCTAGTAATTACTTGATGTTATATACCTAGATAGAAAAGGGAATTCGTGTAAGGGAGTGACGAGTTCCAAAGACCAAGATGAAGGCTTACATAAAGAATTAAGCTAAGTATAAGGAGTATCAAAACAATTTAAAGGATGAATCAAGTTCAGATCATTCTTATCCAGCTATAAGAAGAAACATCAATGAAGGAAATGTATGGAGCAATAAGAAGTGATGAACTCAATGTTCAATCAAATTAGGTAATGTTGCTAAGAAGTTAATGGAGTAATTGTACCAGTTCATGGTAGTATCATGAATAAGTACAAAGAAGAAGCCTTGGAACCAAAATGGTATTCAAGCTCTGACAATTCAGAGAGAATGCCATAAGGATGTTGGAAGCCGTAGGGTAATAATTACAACCTAGGATGATCCGCAGCTGGTATTTAATCCATAGTTGGTATCTTGTCCGCAGCCGGTGTTGGTTGACATAGTTAAACAGATCATCTTAAAAGTTGCATAAAGAGCATAAAACTTGGCCTAAGCTAAGTAAGACCTAAAGGAGTATAAACATTTAAGCGACCGTCTTTCGAGGCGCTTCGCGAAGTCAGACCTATCAAAGTGAAAATGTCTAAATAGTAAGTAAGACAAATAATGCTAAAAGATTCACTTCGGAGATCCACAATTGTGTGGATACACCGTACAATCTTTCATAAGACCCTAACTAGGTAGAGTATAAGCTGGATAGGGACCCATATTCTAGTTATAAAGCCAATGGTTATTTTATAAGGCAGTTTAGAGACCATTAGTACACCCTAGGGGGGAGAGTAAACAATTTATGGAAATATTGTTATCTAACTTTCCAAGTAAAGGATGGAGAGGAAATACTAATCTACAACAACATTAAGCCTTATTTTCATAAGGTTAAAAGAAAGTCATTATTATAAAAGTACTTAAGATAAATAATAACAAGCATCCAAGTACTAAACAATCCTAGGCATGTGCTCCAAATATAGTCATACGTGCTCGCAATGAGAACTTGCACAACATATTCTGTCAATCCAGCCCGTGTCAGCGGGGCCTCTAGGGAACTACTGGCAATTAAGGTGCTCCTTTTAATAGAGTACTGGAGCAAAGCATTAACACTCCGTGAACACATGTGATCCTCACACCACAGCCATCCCCTCCAGTTGTCCCAATTATTGTCACTTTGGGGTCTTTGGATCCGGACAATGATATGTGTGCACAACTTGCAGATAAGATCACAAACAATACTATCATAATGATTTAATAATAAGTTCAGATCTGAGATCATGGCACTCGGGCCCTAGTGACAAGCATTAAGCACAACAAGTTGCAACAAAGTCAAATAGCACAAGAGAAACTAGGCACTATGCCCTAACAATCTTATTCGATTACATGATAGAACTCATCCAATCCCTACCATACCCAAGCCTACAATGGAGGATTACTCACTCATGGATGAGGGAAACATCGGTGGTTGATGGAGATGCGTTGGTGATGACGATGGTGATGATCCTCTCCAAATTCCTCGTCCTGGCAGGGTGCCAGAACAGAGTTTCTGGATCCGAATCTTGGTTTCTGGTGGCGGAGATGGAGCGGAACTCTTTCTAGAACTATCGACCCCCCCTGAGTTTTTGGCATATTTTCCGGGATTTTCCTGATAGCTCATTTTCTGCACAAAAACAAGACACTAAGGTAATTCTGCTAAAAACATCGTCAGTCCGTGTTAGTTGTATCCAAATCACACAAGTTTAGAGAAAAAACAATAGCAAAGTGTTCGAGAAAGTAGATATGTTTTGGACGTATCACTTCCTGAGCCGCTTCCGAAGCAGCAACATATTTAACCTCCGTTGTTGATCCCGCCACCACGGGTTGTTTAGAACTCCTCCAACTAACCTCTCCACCATTCATGAGAAATACGTATCCGGATTGAGACTTAGAGTCATCCGGATCGGTGTCAAAGCTAGCGTCGACATAACACTTAGCGACGAGCTCTTCTTCACCTCCATACACAAGAAACATATCCTTAGTTTTTCCGCAAGTACTTAAGGATATTCTTGACCGCTATCCAGTGTTCCGAACCTAGATCCGATTGGTACCTACTAGTCAAACTAATAGCATGTGCCACATCTGGTCTTGTACATAGCATGGCGTACATTATAGAGCCTATGGCTGAAGCATAGGGGACTTTGTCCATTATCTCTCTTTCTTCCGCCGTAGCCGGACTTTGAGTCTTACTCAATGTCTTGCCTTGTAACATAGGTAAGAACCCCTTCTTACTTCCGTCCATTTTAAACTTCTTTAATATCTTACCAAGGTATGTACTTTGCGATTCCCCTATTAGGCGCCTAGATCTATCTCTATAGATCTTTATGCCTAATAAGTATGACGCTTCACCTAGGTCCTTCATTGAAAATTTGCTGTTTAGATAACTTTTAACACTGTTTAAAATATCTATATCATTTTCAATCAATAATATGTCATACACATATAATATCAGAAATGCCACATTGCTCCCACTCACTTTCTTGTAAATACAAGCTTCTCCATAAGTTTGGACAAATCCAAACTCTTTTATCACCTCATCAAAGCGGAGATTCCAACTTCGGGATGCTTGCTTTAGTCCATAGATGGATTGCTGAAGCTTGCATATCTTGTTAGCATCCTTAGGATCGACAAAACCCTTTGGTTGTATCATATACAACTCTTCTTCAATATTGCCATTGAGGAACGCAGTTTTGACATCCACCTGCCATATCTCATAGTCGAAATATGCAGCAATTGCTAACATAATCCTAACTGACTTTAGCATCACTACGGGAGAGAATGTCTCATCGTAGTCAACTCCTTGAATTTGTCAAAACCCCTTTGCGACAAGTCGATCTTTATAGACGGTTACATTACCATCAGCATCAGTTTTCCTTTTGAAAATCCATTTATTCTCCACGGCCATTCGGTCGTGAGGTAAGTCCACCAAGTTCCAAACTTGATTTTCATACATGGATTGCATCTCGGATTTCATGGCTTCTAACCATTTGTTAGAATCTGGGCTCATCATCGCTTCTTTATACGTCGCAGGGTCATCAATTTCATCAACCATGAAATTCATAACAGGGTTTCCGTACAGCTCGGGAGCTGCACGTGTCTTGCTAGACATGTGAGGTTTGGTAGTATTCTCTTTCGGAGCTTCATGATCATTATCATTAGTTCCCTCTTCATTTGGTGAAGTCAACTCCGGAACGACTTCCGGCGTTGCGCTACTCGTCATACTATGAAGAGAAGGTTCAACAACCTCTTTGAGTTCTACCTTCCGACTACTCACGCCTTTCGCGAGAAACTCTTTCTCTAGAAAGGATCCATTCTTGGCAACAAAAACCTTGCCCTCAGATCTGTGATAGAAGGAATACCCAATAGTTTCCTTAGGGTATCCTATGAAGACGCATTTTTCTGCTTTGGGTTCGAGTTTATCAGGTTGAAGTTTCTTCACATAAGCATCGCATCCCAAACTTTAAGAAATGACAGCTTAGGTTTGTTTCCAAACCACAATTCATATGGTGTCTTTTCAATGGATTTAGATGGTTCCCGATTTAAAGTGAATGCAGCAGTTTCTAGTGCATAACCCCAAAATGACAGTGGAAAGTCCGTCAGAGACATCATAGATCGTACCATATCCAATAAAGTACGATTATGACGTTCTGACACACTATTTCGCTGTGGTGTTCTGGCAGGTGTGAGTTGTGAAACAATTCCACACTTTTTCATATGAGTGCTAAAATCGTAACTTAGATACTCTCCTCCATGGTCGGACCGTAGAAATTTGATCTTTCTATTATGATGATTTTCCACTTCACTCTGAAATTCCTTGAACTTTTCAAAGGTTTCAGACTTGTGTTTCATCAAGTAGATATAACCGTATCTACTCAAATCATCCGTGAAAGTAACAAAATAACGACATCCACCTCGCACTGACATACTCATTGGACCACATACATCGGAATGTATGATTTCCAATAAATCTGTCACCCGTAAGGCATGGCTCACATGTATCAAATGATTCAAAATCAAGTGATTCCAAAAGTCCATCCGAATGGAGATTCTTCATACGTTTAACGCCAATATGACCTAAACGGCAGTGCCACATATATGCGGATATATCATCATTAAGTTTAATCCTTTTAGCATCAACATTATGAATATGTGTAACATTATTATCGAGATCCAAAAGAAATAAACCATTCATCATCGGTGCATGACCATAAAAGAGTTCATTCATATAAATAGAACAACCATTGTTCTCGGATTTAAATGAATAACCACTTCGCATCAAACACAATCCAGATACAATGTTCATGCTCAGTGATGGCACCAGATAACAGTTATTCAAGTTTATAACTAATCCCGATGGTAAGTGGAGAGGTAGCATTCCTATGGCGATCACATCAACGCTTGATCCATTGTCGACACGCATCTTGACCTCACCCCTTGCTAGCGATCGCTTGTTCCGCAGCCCCTGATTTGAGTTACAAATATTAGCAACTGAACCGGTATCAAATACCCAGGTGCTACTGCGAGTACTAGTCAAGTACACATCAATAACATGTATATCATATATCCCTTTCTTTGCCTTGCCGTCCTTCTTGTCTACTAAATACTTGGGCAGTTGCGCTTCGAGTGGCCAGTCCCCTTGCAATAATAGCACTCGGTATCAGATTTAGGGACAACTCGGGGTTTCTTTTCAGCCAAGGCAACCGGCTTGCTGCCCTTACTTCCCTTCCGTTTTCCCTTCTTGTCTTTCTTGAAACCATTGGTCTTATTGATCATCAACACTTGATGTTCTTTCTTGATCTCCACTTTTGCAGTTTTAAGCATTGACAGAAGCTCGGGGAGAGACTTCTTCATGCCTTGCATATTATAGTTCATCACGAAGCTCTTATAGCTAGGTGGCAGAGACTACAAAACACGATGGATGCCTAAGTCAATGGGAATCGTTATTCCCAAGGACACAAGCTTATCGGCGTAACCCGGCATCTTGAGTACATGCTCACTTACGGAGCTGTTCTCTTCCATCATGCAGCTAAAGAACTTTTCTGAAGCATTGTAGCTCTCTACAGCAGCATGGGTGTCGAAAATCATTTTCAACTCACCCATTGTATCAAATGCATTGTCGTCTTCAAAATGCTTTCGAAATTCTGGCTCTAGCCCATACAATATGCCGCAATGAACTAAGTTGTGGTCCTCCTGACGAGTCTGATAGACATTATTCTCCTTGTCAGGGGAATCATCGAATGGTGGGGGGCCTAGCGGCGCTTCTAGCACATATTGCTTTTGTGCAGCAGAGAGGAGAATCCTCAAATTCATGGCCCATTCGGTAAAGTTGCAACCGTTCGTTGCAAGTTTCTCTTTCTCCATGAACACATTGAAATTAAAAGCAGGTGGTGCCATCTACAACAGAACTTGTAAAGTTTAGACTAAGTTTATGATAGATTGAGTTCAACTAATCCAAATTAAGAATGAACTCCCACTCAAAAACGACATCCCTCGTGCCTTTTTGGTGAATACATGAACCAAATCCACTACACCAAGTCCGATCATCATGTGATTCGGTGTAGCTTCAAAGGCGAGCATCAAATGGGCATCATATCTTCCATATGACTCATGCTTAACCTTTCGGTCCGTGTTCCGAGGCCATGTATGTACATGCTAGGCTCGCCAAGTAAGAATCTTACTATTCACGTGTGTAACTGTCTTACACCCGAAATATGGTCGTGGATCCAAGAACACCCGATCATCACGTGATGTCTTGGAGCGACGAAACATAATCGGTGCATACTTAAGGAAGAACACATTCTTATCTTGATATCTAAATGAGGGATCATCTTATTATGCTAATAAAATGCCAAAGAAGCAATATAAGATGCAATCAAACATCACATGTTAATAAGTGAAATGATATGGTTCTTGCACTTGATCTCCATCATGTGCACCATGGTATGATCACTATCATACCTCTATGTTTAAGGCCAAGGTCTATGGAACTTACATGTTATGTGTGTTGTAAGAGTATTGACTTATACTTCTACTTACAACATCACCATATCATGACACTACCTCAGCAACAATCTAAACTAGATGCCTCTAATTTATCCATTGCAAGTTTTACGTGGCTTAGGGCTTTCGAAGATAGAACCGTTCTTACCTACAAACATGAACCACAACGAGGATAACCAAATTGTTGACAACTTGTTGCAAATTAGATATTGATTATAGTAGGAGAGACAGACACCCGCTAGCCACTTATGCAAAACTAGTTGCATGTCAAGCGTGGAACAGGTCTCATGTGCGAGGACATGTAAAGTTTGTCTGGGCCGCTTCATCCAACTATGCCACCAATATCTGATACGTCAGAAACGTATCTATAATTTTTGATGTTCCATGCTTGTTTAGTATCTACTTTGCTTTGCTTCGTCTATACTTTGAGGTGTTTTTATATCTTTTCTGGAACTAACCTATTAATAAGTTGCCACAGTGCTAGTTGCATGTTTTCTTCTGTTTTGTAGAAAGGCAGAAAATCAATATTCTCGGAATTAGACGGGACAAAAGCCAAAGTCAATATTTTACCGTGGGCGACATGAAGTCCAGAGGAGAGACGGAGAGGCAAGCCAGGGCGGCCAAACCCTCCTAGGTGCGGCCAGGGGTGGGCCCGCGCCTAGGCAGGGTGTGGCCCCCCTGATCGCCTCCCAGCCTCGCCTCTTCTCCTATAAGAAGCCCCCGGGGAGAAAACCAACAGTCCATCATACTTCCAGAAAAAGTTCCGCGGCGCCACCGCCACCGAAGGGGAGATTCGGGGGACAGAAAGTATGTTCCGGCACCCTGCCGGGACAGGGAAGTGCCCCTGGAGCCATCTCCATCGATCTCCACCACCATCTCCATCACCGTTGCTGATTCCAATGATGATGAGGGGGTAGTTCTTCCTCGAGGCTAAGGGATCTACCGGTAGTTATGTGTTCATATCTCTCTCTCTATGCATGATCTTGTTGTGGTCATGAGCTTTGTAATCTAGTAGATCTACCTTGCTACTCAAGTGCTTCAATAGATCTCTGCTCTCCCCATGTGTGTGAAAGTGACAGCGTGCACGCCATGGTGGCACTTAGGCTTGAGTCCACATAAATACTCTTTGTGCTTTAATAGATCTAAGCTATTCCCCACGTGTGTGAAAGTGACAGCGTGCATACCATGTGTGGCACTTTGGCTAGATTGAATATTTTTATGAGTTATATTTGGAGTTGGATGTCTCTATGAGATTGTGGTGTTTGTTGGAACCATCTAGAGCTCAAGATGACAGTGTGGGGTTATCTAGATTGGGGAAGGCGGACTTTGAGGTGTGCTGTTATAGCCCTACCGTGGATTAGAGTGTCCAACCGGAGAGTAGTTAAGAGTAGTATCATAAAGAGAGGATATTTATACGAGAGAGTGTTCACTAGTGAAAGTATGATCCCTAGGCCTTGTTTCTAAACATTGAAACACCGTTTGCTACTAGATCTGTTGCATGTTTGCTTGCTTCCATCCTTTTGTATTTAGTATTTACCTCACCATCAGGCTATTTTATGGCACTCACGCACGTTACCCCATGTCAACAACAAGTCAGAAGCTATTTTCTGGCATCATTACCACTTGTATTTCACCATCTCTTCTCCGAACTAGTGCACCTATACACCTGAAAAGTGTATTGGGTGTGTTGGGGACACAAGAGACTTCTTGTATCTTGATTGCAGGGTTGCTTGAGAGGGTATACCTTTGACCACTTCCTCCCTAAGTTCGATAAACCTTGGGTAATCCACTTAAGGGAAAACTTGATGCTGTTCTACAAACCTCTGCACTTGGAGGCCCAACAACTATCTACAAGAATAGAAGTGCGTAGACATCAAGCTCTTTTTTGGCGCCGTTGTCGGGCAGGTAAGGTAAAAGGTACTCACATCCTCCGGTGTGAGTGCTCGAAGTTATTTCCTTTAGATTCTGCAATTTTGTCTTTTGTTTCTTGTTTTCACTAGTTAGGCTTAATGGAAAACAACAACAAAATTAGAGAGCTTTTTAGTATTTTTCCTAAGTTAGAACTTGAGTGGTTTGAAAAGAAAATTAAAAAACCTATGGAACTTTCTTTGCATGCTAATAACAATGTTATTAGCATGAATTTTTTGAACACCATTGTTACTAATGTATGGAAACGTCTAAGCTTGGGGAAGCTAGTTTTTATGAGAAGGATCTTTTTAGTCCCCCAGCTTTGGAAGATAGCTATTCTATTGCTTATGATGATACCAAACCTCCAATATATGATGATTACAATGATGAGTATGATATTTTCAGTCCACCTACTATTGAGGAGGAAATTAATTGTGATTACAATATGCCTCCTATATTTGATGATTATGGTGATGAGAATAATAATGATATCTATTTTGTTGAATTTTCTCCCACTATAATTAATAAGAATGACTATGCTTGTGTGGAGAGTAATAATTATTTTATACATGTGGCTCATGATAAGTATGTTTTATGTGATAGTTATATTGTTAATTTTATTCATGATGCTACTGAAAGTTATTATGAGAGAGGGAAACATGGTTTTATGCATCTCAAAAATATTAAGTTTCCCCTCTTTATGTTAAAAATCTTGAAGTGTCACTTGTTTTGCTTTATTATGCTTGTTGCTTTGTGCTTTCATGATTTGTTTATTTACAAGATTCCTATGCATAGGAAGTGGGTTAAACTTAAATGTGTTTTGAATTTGCTTCTTGATGCTCTCTTTTACTTCAATTCATATTTCTTATGTGAGCATCTTCTCAAACTATCAAGCCTAACTTAAAGGCGTTAAAGAAAAGTACTTGTTGGGAGATAACCCAAGAGTTTTCTTGAGTATTGGAAGTTATTACTTCAGTAATGACCTCTCCTTATACTTTTTATTTGCTTTTTGTGCCAAGAATGACCTCTAATGAGAGGGAAGTAAGATTTGGGGAGTTGCTGTCCCAAAACAGATTTCTGTCCTCCACCATAAATATTCATGAGGAGTCTCTATAACTCAGATTGATCTTATAATTTATAAATAAATCCCCCAGTATATTATCTAACTTTCGTTAGTTCAACACTTTTTTATTTGAGCAACATAAGGTGTTCGGTAAAATGGTTTCTACCTGCTGGTCTGTTTTAACAGATTTCTGCCATTATTTGCATTTGCTTCTTATTGATTCCTTTTTGGGTTCTTTTTGGAAAATTGAGCTTTTTGAAGGAGTTGCTACAGTAGCTTGTGTTTTTAATGAAAGTTTTGATGTTCTAAAGCTAAACCTAAGGGTCTATTATCTTTTGAATACACTAATGTTGCTAATGAAGATTGTGTGAAGTTTTGTATGAAGGAAAAATTTCAGGTGTAGAGAGAGAATGATGCAATGAGATGAATAATGGACAAAATCTCAAGCTTGGGGATGCCACCCCGGTGTCACCCCAAGAAATATTCAAGAGGTGCAAGCGTCAAAGCTTGGGGATTCCTTGGCATCCCCTTCGTCATCAATAAAAAGCTCAGGTCTTTCTAGACACTTCGTTTTTTATTGTTTCATGCATCGTTGTGTTGTTCTTGGAGCGTCTTAGTTTTTGTTTTTGTTTTTGGTTTTCGTTTGCTTAGTTTTCTTGAGTAAGTTGGTTTGATCACAGCACACTTGTTTTGAAGAGAGACACACTCTGTTTCCATTGCCCAGAACACTCTAGTTTTCCTTCTTATTGTCTTGTGAGTGTTCTCTTTTGCTAGCACTGTGTTTAGCCTTAGTTTTCTTGTGCTTTCAGCTTAGAACTTTTGAGTTCTTCTTGTCGGATTTGTGAGACATTCTCACTGATCTTTGTTGATTATTATATTTGTGAGTTGTTTCAAATAAGTTGATTGGTGTTGGAAAAGAGTAGAAAGTTCCATGCTTATAGTGGTACAAACGTGAGCTTTCTTTGACTGTGGCTTAGGCTTTGTCTTGTCATGCTAGATGTTTTTTTGACCTTAAGCTTAGTGATTATTGCTGTAGCATGACTTGTTCCAAACAATTAGGATTGCTTAATGTTCCTTGAAAGAATCATGCGTTGTTTTAGCATACAAACGCATAGTATTGTGGTATTATCCTTTGATGCTTTGTTTGGGTTGACTTGGCACATGCTCACACCATGTTATGACTATGAACAAGTCACCATAGCCTCTATGATCATTTAGTCCTTGACTTGTAGTACCACTCTATGCTTTGATTAGTAATGTTTTGTCGCTCTGCATGATTATGGCCATTATTGCTCTCTTAGTTGGTTTCTCCTAGTCTTTTGCTAGCCCCCACTTGTATGAGTAAGCTCTACTCATGCTTCCAACTCCCAAGAAACCAAGTTATTCCAAAGTGCCCACTATAAATTCCTATGCATGGTGTGTTACACCATTCCAAGTATATCTTGTTTTCATCTATCTTCCAATTAAAAAAAACTATTTTGTTATGTGAAAACTTAGTGATTAAAGCCCTCACAAACTTGATGGCACACTTTATATTCTTTGCCCCTAATAAACTTGAACCATATTGTCGTCTATGTTGTATATGCTTGCAATTATACGTTGGAATTAGCAGAACCATGCTGTCATGGGGAACGTTTTCAACATTGCACTTGTACTTTGTACTTAGTTGATATCATGCTCTTTTGTCTATGGATGTCACTGGTGTGAAATAAAGAGGGAACTTGTAAGTCCATGAAGTTTTTATTTTGTGTTAGAGAAACGCCTGGGCCGCTAGACTAAGCCATGCCTAATCATGGTGGAAACTTGCAGCATCACCATAGTGAGATATCTATGAAGCATCCTCAATAAAAAGCTATGCACATAGTAAATAAAAAGATCGCTGAGATGCTCATTGTCTGCTTGCCTTGTCATTTTGGTTATGGGATAGCTCCTGTACCATGTGCAAGGGGTACCCCGTTGGCGGTTCTCTATGATATGCAAATACTTACAATGACAAGAACTTATAGGTGACTGAAGTTGAGTAGCATGAGGTGTGGCCCTCGTATTCAAGGGACTTGAGATTGCCAATTTATACTTTGTCAAGCATATACTCCATAGTTTGTTCACTTTAACCTTAATCACTTCAAGATGCTTATGATAGGGGCAATGAGGGCTGAAAGCTAACAAGTACCATAATTTTTGGAAGCTCTTTTTGAAACTTGAAATCCCTGCTTCCCTTTATGAAGGGCCTTTCTTCCACTATTATGTTGAGTCTCCACCTTCTACCTTTAGTCACCATTAAGAGAGCGTAGTTGCCATTCTTAGTTCTATGTGCAGTGTCCCAAAACTTATTGATTGATGCATATTGTGATATTGCTTGTTCTTGTGCTATTTGTATCTAGTCCCTCTTATGAACTTTGAAGGTGTCCTATGCATCTATTTGCTACTCTTTGAGGGACAAGTTGAATGCCACTATGCCATGTTTTTTGTATGTGAAACAAACAAAAGTTTTTCAATGCATGTTATTCATGATCTTTGTTTGTAGCCTTTCATGTTGCATGCATAGTTACTTTGTCTTATTGTTAGAACTCCATCTTTCATGCTCATGTTTAGAGTACTTTGATCCCAGCTTTCAATGCTTGCAAATGGTTTGATCTTGATTGCGATGGTGCATGTCACCTCAAAAATTATTCTTTTTATCACTTACCTACTCGAGGACGAGCAGGAGTTAAGCTTGGGGATGCTTGATACGTCGGAAATGTATCTATAATTTTTGATGTTCCATGCTTGTTTAGTATCTACTTTGCTTTGCTTTGTCTATACTTTGAGGTGTTTTATATCTTTTTTGGAACTAACCTATTAACAAGTTGCCACAGTGCCAGTTGCCTGTTTTCTTCTGTTTTTGGTTCCAGAAAGGCAGAAAATCAATATTCTCGGAATTGGACGAGACAAAAGCCAAAGTCAATATTTTACCGTGGGCGACACGAAGTCCAGAGGAGAGACGGAGAGGCAAGCCAGGGCGGCCAAACCCTCCTAGGCGCGGCCAGGGGTGGGCCCGCGCCTAGGCAGGGTGTGGCCCCCCTGGTCGCCTCCCAGCCTCACCTCTTCGCCTATAAGAAGCCCCCGGGGATAAAACCCTAAACAATCCATCATACTTCCAGAAAAAGTTCCGCAGCACCGCTGCCACCGAAGGGGAGATTCGGGGGATAGAAAGTTTCTATTCCGGCACCCTGCCGGGACGGGGAAGTGCCCCCGGAGCCATCTCCATCGATCTCCACCACCATCTCCATCACCGTTGCTGATTCCCATGATGATGAGGGAGTAGTTCTTCCTCGAGTCTAAGGGCTCTATCGGTAGTTATGTGTTCATATCTCTCTCTATGCATGATCTTGTTGTGGTCATGAGCTTTGTAATCTAGTAGATCTACCTTGCTACTCAAGTGCTTTAATAGATCTCTGCTCTCCCCATGTGTGTGAAAGTGACAGCGTGCACGCCATGGTGGCACTTAGGCTTGAGTCTACATAAATACTCTTTGTGCTTTAATAGATCTATGTTATTCCCCACGTGTGTGAAAATGACAACGTGCATACCGTGTGTGGCACTTTGGCTAGATTGAATATTTGTTATGAGTTATATTTGGAGTTGGATGTCTCTATGAAATTGTGGTGTTTGTTAGAACCATCTAGCGCTCAAGGTGACAGTGTGGGGTTATCTAGATTGGGGAAGGCGTACTTTGAGGTGTGCTGTTATAGCCCTAACGTGGATTAGAGTGTCCAACCGGAGAGTAGTTAAGAGTAGTATCATGAAGAGAGGATATTTATATGAGAGAGTGTTCACTAGTGAAAGTATGATCCATAGGCCTTGTTTCTAAACATTGAAACACCGTTTGATACTAGATTTATTGCATGTTTTCTTGCTTCCATCCTTTTGCTTTTAGTCTTTACCTCACTGTCAAGCTATTTTCTGGCACTCACACACGTTACCCCACGTCAACAACAAGTCAGAAGCTATTTTCTGGCACCGTTACCACTTGTATTTCACTATCTCTTCGCCAAACTAGTGCACCTATACACCTGACAAGTGTATTGGATGTGTTGGGGACACAAGAGACTTCTTGTATCTTGATTGCAGGGTTGCTTGAGAGGGGATACCTTTGACCACTTCCTCCCTGAGTTTGATAAACCTTGGGTAATCCACTTAAGGGAAAACTTGCTGCTGTTCTACAAACCTCTGCACTTGGAGGCCCAACAACTGTCTACAAGAATAGAAGTGCGTAGACATCAATATCCAAATACAACTAAAAGAAATAACATGATCATCATCGCCCACATACTCATATGTGTACTACCCGTGCAAAGCATCTACGCATAGATCCGGCTCTGATACCACTTTAGGGTTCGCAGCATAGAAAACAAAAAAATTCCTCGATGGGAATAACTATGTACCAAGATCTATCTATTAGATACAATTAACGGGTGGATATACATCCGTAGAGAACATAACCTTGAAGATCGACAAAGATTAACGAGGTTGAACTCGTGGTTGATATAGACGATCTCTTGCCGATCTCAAGATCGAGAGGAAGTCCTAGCACCGCAAATCAGCGGCGCGTCCGTGCTCGCACACACGTCCGAGGCATCGAGCAACCTCCGACTACTCGCTCCAGCGATGCAGCGGAAGCACAACTCTTTCTTGCCGAATAGCCACCGGGAATATGTATCTCGCTAGTCCGAGACCATGGGGGATAAATACTAGAGGGGGAGAGAGATCCTTCATGAGGAGGTGTGAGTGAGAGGGAGGGAGGGGGGCTCCTTTTATAGGAGGAGGGGGGAACCCCAAGGGGGTGGTCGGCGCATGGGGGCTTCCCCCTTGCCCTCCCTTCATTCATGTGGGTGGACACTCCACTCACAAAAATCCCTTCAATTTTCTCTACTCAAAATCCCACTCAAATTCCCATTAAATTTTCACCAACTTTAATGCAAACTCTCATTAAATAAAACTCCTTTTATTTATTCAGAATTTTGTCAATTACTTTAATGACAAACATTCACATATAACCCCTTGCTAGTATTTCATTTCACATGCAAAAACACTTTCTACAATTTCACCCGAAAACCCGTTTCGGTATCTAGTGAAAATTCATGCGCTTGTTATTCTTTCCGGCATAAAACCTTTGCTCCAAATGGTGTCGGTGTCTCTTAAGTGTGTCATCCTACGGTTCGAGAATAATGCGGACATGATCAAGACCTCTCTCAGATCAATAATCAAAAGCGGGGCCTGGATATCCATACTGACGCCCACACATTCAGTGATGACTTTCTTGTGATCGCGAGAACCTTTTACACTAGTATCTTAATCCTTTTGTTTCGTGATATATTACATGTCCGAGATTCGATCATCGGTATCTCCATACCTAGGTTGATCTCGTTACTAACATGCACTCTTTTCTTGTTCCCGTGATATAACATTCTAGTGATCAAATCACTTGCTTGCAAGCTAATCAATATGATATCACCAAGAGGGCCCAGAGTATATCTATCTGTCATTGGTATAAACAAATTCCACTCTCGATCCATGGGCCTCAACATAACACTTTAGTAGTACTGAACCCATCTTTATAATCACCCTGTTACGGTGTGATGTTTGATGTTATCAAGATACTCTTCTAGTGTTAGTGATTGACATGATATCATGGTCTAAGGATTAGGATCACTTCATATGATGTTATAGCAATATAAAATTAATGACTTTTATCATAATGCTATACTTCGGATGAATGTTCATCACACCATTACACTAATGTTGTGACCTCGTTATTAATAACATCCAATGTCCATGATCAATAAACTTTGATCATCTTGTTAATCAACGAGCTAGTTTATGAGAGAGGCATAACTAGGAACTTTCTGTTTGTTTATTAAATACACATGTATTAACGTTTCCGTAGTAATACAATTATAGCATGCAAAATAAACGTCTATCATATACTTGGAATATACATAATAACCACTTTATTATTGCCTCTCAGGGCATATTCCCTTCATCTTCTGATACAACTCAAGGACATTAGGAATATGGATCCAGGCATGGATCAGATTGAGCTCCACCATAGAAGCTTTGCAACTAGCATCATATTTTTCTATCAACGGGTCATTTAACCCTAAAGATCTAGGGGCCCTTATTGGTAATCCTCTGACAATCACCCAAACAATTTGCCTGTACCATAAACTTGTTCTCTTCCAGGTCACGAAAAGAAATCTCCTAAGGAGGAGCCCATGCGAAACATATGGTTTTCTTGAGAGATGTCGCACCGAAAGGTTTTGGAGACAACAAATTCATCACGACTATTCACCTTGCTCCCTCCTTCAAGGATGCAACTTCGTCCTTTGGGACGAACACCCCTCCAATGTCCTCGCTCTTGGGGTTAAGGCTACACAAAAACTCCTTGAGCAAAGGTTTAGATCCCTTCTTCCTTGCCGTGCTAGTTGCCTCTCCCTTGTCATGAGCTGCCGCCATGTCGAACCAATCTCAAAGCCTAGACAAAAGCGAACCACCAAGGCCGGGAAGTTGAGCCAATCGACCCCTGAATCAGCCCCAGTGGTCGCTTCCCTGGGGAGAAGGAGATCATTCAGATCGTGTGAGAAGAAAGCCCTTGTCGCCAAAGATCGCTGATCGCAGGTGCGGTTACCGAAAACCCGAGTCGCAAGGTATAACATCCTGTTCCTATGGTACCAACCGGATAACTATCCATCTGGGTAGCAACTCGATGCTAGACTTGGCCACCATGAGCTAGTTGGACATTGTTTGTCGTCTTGGTCCACCGTGGCTTCTATGGGTTTTCTCCAATTCTTGGGCCTAGCCATAGGTGATCTCACTAACACACACGGAGCCTCTAAGGTGACATCATGTAAAAAATAATTGATGTAAAATTAGAGTTCAAGAGTACCACTCTGGACCCTATATCTAGCAAATTTCCTTGCCAACATGCATGATTTTTTTCATCATATCTTGAACAGGTTTTCAATGCATATTTAGAAGTTGTTTTCTTATCAGTAGGAATACCCAAGTACTTTTTTTTAGATCGGATACCCAAGTACTTAATTAAGAAACAAGGCCTTAAAGTTTTGCAAGTAATAAATTTCCTCGTATACACTTGCTTGTTGAGCACAGTTTTCCAGACAGAGCACCTCACTTTTATAACGCAAAAGCAGAGCTCGTGCTAAAGAGAACTGAAACCACAAAAGGTGAATTCCCACAATGGCACAAGGCCTCAGTTTTGGAAAGCACAGGCCCAACAAAAGTACTATTGAAGGCGAACATGTATGGGCCAACACATCAGTCTATCAGGTGCTGGAATTACCTTCTAGTTGGACCTTGTTAGTACTACGTAGCAGAACGTATCAAGGCAAAGTGTTGGAACATCCTGGCAGTGTTCAAGAAAAACACCAGCAGCTCTGTCCGTGTGGTAGTACCCGGAGTGTAGGAACATTTATTTAAGTCACAATTCAGAGGCACACAGCTCACCTTGTGCAAACATGATAGTATTGTAACTAGTACTCGACCGGACTAAAATTACTCCCTCGTCCCAAAATAGATGTCTTAAATTTGTCAAAATTTGAATGAACCTATATACTAAATAGTGTCTAGATTCATTTAAATTTTGACAAATCTAAACATCTATTTTGGGACGGAGGGAGTACTAAACTTCTACGTACATTAGCTCAGTTGAAGAGGTCAGCCGGTACAGAATAATTTCGACAGCTGCTGACGGCGACGTTACGCGGGCGCAGGCAGGTACATGACCATTTCATGCTGCTTGATGATGGGCTTGTTCGCGATGAAGAAGCAATCGACTAATCAAGCTCCCCGTGGACATTTCCTGTTGCCTTCTATAGCCCGCGCGATAGCGAATCGGCCGGCTGCCGGCTGCCGCGCCGCTCCTAGCGGTTTGCCTTGTGCAGCCGGCCGGACTGAGTGTCGAGTATTTATGCCCAGGGGTATGTCGAACTTCGATGAAACTCACGCGAAAAGAAACATGAGTCATCGATGAAACAAGGGTATGCATCCTGTGAAGAAACTTATTTTTGCTGACCGATGCATCAAAGAAGATACACACATCCAAATTATTTGCCAATGGCTAAGTAGTATATGAAATGAAAATAATAATAGGCAATTTCATAGTAACTATAAGACATGATAATAATCACTGAAGGTCGCTATTTTTCGGAACAATTGCATTGTTATGTCCAGGTCCAGCCATCCAAGACTGGATCATCGATACGAAAACAACACACGATGAGAGTTTTTCATCCAGACATAAAACAGTATTCAGCTCATCATCCGGCCTAATCTGTGATCTCTCATGAGCTGTGACCCGCGAACTCTTCTCGAGCGTGCACCGACTCGATCGGCAAAGATCACCCCATCAGACCAAGTCAGTGGTACTCTCCAACAAGATAAGCCACCACAGGATGGTGGAAGGGAAAACCACATACACTACAAACTAATCAATCGTGCTTATACTAGTTTGGAAAGATACAAGTTTTGATTGTTTCCAACACTGGAGATTGCGACAAAATCCAGCATAGTCCATAATAACCTGGTCTCCTTCGCCACCCGCGCACATCCAAAAGGCTCCGATATCAGAGCCGGCCATTGCCTGCAGCGACGGCAATAGTACTCTAATCAACGGGCCGCAACCAACATGTATAAATATGGCAATGCAGAGGCACTCACCAGAACACCAACAGATCAGAGCAAGTTAGCCATGGAAAGCTTCAGGGTCTCCTTCCTCTCCCTCCTGGCCTTCCTCCTCCTCGCCCTTGTCTCCGTGGAGGGCGCCAGTGACGACGAGCGCAGCACGTTCATCGTCCACGTGCAACCGCAGGCGAACCACGTGCTGGACACGGCCGACGACCGGAAGGCGTTGTACCAGTCGTTCCTCCCCGTCCATGGCCGGATCCTCCACGCGTACCACCACGTGGCCAGCGGCTTCGCAGCCAGGCTGACGAAGCAGGAAGTCGAGGCGATGTCCAAATTGCCCGGGTTTCTCGCGGCGCTGCCGGACCGGGTTTACAAGCTGCACACCACGCACACGCCGCGGTTCCTCGGGCTGGACACGCTGCAGGGCACGAGGAACAGCTCCTTCGGGTTCGGCGACGGCGTCATCATCGGGGTGCTCGACAGCGGCATTACTCCCGACCACCCCTCCTTCAGCGGCGCCGGCATGCCGCCGCCGCCAGCCAAGTGGAAGGGCGCATGCGACTTCAACGGAAGCTTCGTGTGCAACAACAAGCTCATCGGTGCTCGTGTTTTCGACACCTCTGGGAATGGCACGCCGGTCGACGAGGACGGGCACGGCACGCACACTTCTAGCACCGCGGCGGGAGCCGTCGTGCCAGGCGCTCAGGTGCTTGGCCAGGCCAGGGGCACCGCGTCCGGGATAGCCTCCCGTGCGCACGTCGCCATGTACAAGGTCTGCAACGAGGACTGCACCAGCGCCCAAATACTCGCCGGCATCGACGCCGCCGTGGATGACGGCTGCGACATCATCTCCATGTCCCTTGGCGGGCCGTCGCTGCCGTTCCACGAGGACACCATCGCTATCGGCACGTTCGCCGCCGCGGAGAAGGGACTGTTCGTCAGCATGTCAGCCGGCAACTCCGGTCCAAACTACACCACGCTGTCGAATGAGGCGCCCTGGATGCTCACGGTCGGCGCGAGCACCATGGACCGTTTAATCCGCGCCAAAGTGCGCCTTGGGAACGGACTCGTCTTTGATGGCGAGTCAGTGTTCCAGCCAGACATGTCGGCGGCCGTCTTGTACCCGCTGGTCTACGCGGGCGCGAGCTCCACACCCGACGCGCAGTTTTGCGGCAACGGTTCGCTGGACGGCCTCGACGTGAAGGGCAAGATAGTGCTCTGTGAGCGTGGCAATGACGTGGGGAGGGTTGACAAAGGTGCTGAGGTGCTTAGAGCCGGAGGCATCGGAATGATTCTGACCAACCAGTTCATCGACGGCTTCAGCACCATCGCCGACGTGCACCTCCTCCCGGCGTCTCATGTCAGCTACACCTCCGGGTCTGCAATCCTCGACTACATCAAGACGACGGCGAGACCGATGGCGCAGTTCTCCTTCAAAGGCACCGTCCTTGGCACATCGCCGGCCCCCGCTATGACTTCGTTCTCCTCTCGCGGGCCCAGCACGCAGAACCCCGGCATTTTGAAGCCCGACATCACTGGCCCTGGTGTGAGTGTGCTGGCGGCGTGGCCATTCCAGGTAGGCCCACCATCGGCGGGCGGGCATAACAACGGGCCCACATTTAACTTTGAGTCCGGAACGTCCATGTCAGCGCCGCACCTCAGCGGTATCGCGGCGCTGATCAAGAGCAAACACCCGGAATGGTCGCCGGCGGCGATCAAGTCCGCTATCATGACAACTGCCGACAATGCCGACCACTCCCGCAAGCCGATACTCAACGAGCAGCACAAGACGGCCGACTTATTCGCCATTGGAGCTGGCCATGTCAACCCGGACAAGGCCATGAACCCCGGCCTAGTATACGACACTACTCCCGCTGACTACATCGGATTTCTCTGCGGCTTGTACACGGACAAGGAAGTCTCCATTATCACGCGTAAGGCGGTGGACTGCTCGGCTATCAAGGTGATCCCCGAACGCCTACTTAACTACCCATCGATCTCTGTCACGTTCCCTCAATCCTGGAACTCGACGACACCGATGTTGGTGGAACGCACGGTGACGAACGTCGGAGAGGTGCCGGCGGTGTACTACCCCCAGTTCGACTTACCAGACAATGTTATGAACGTCAGCGTCATGCCGGCCTCGCTACGGTTCGACGAGATGAACCAGGTGAAGACTTACACGGTGACCGTCTGGCCTAGGATGGGCAGCACTTCTGTGGTGGTGCAGGGCTCGCTTCGGTGGGTGTCGGACAAGCACACTGTGAGGAGCGCCTTCTCAGCCACATTCGCAGGACAGTAGAGCTTGATTTGCTTGATGAGTTGCTACATTGTAATAGTAATTGTGTATGTGCAGTGCACACCTTTTCTAATATGAACCACACACCAAATTTGTTTTTCGAAAAAAGGAGTATAGATACACAATCTGCACCAATTGATGCACACGTCATTTTATTACTAAGTTTAAGTTCAAAATTTTACATCTCAAGGATCACTCGATGTCGATACAAATAATCAACCAACAAAAAAGAATAAGCAAAAGGCAGCTGTGCATTGAGAATTCTATTAGCAAGCATCACCACACGATTTCATCCAGTAACCAATAACCATAAACTCCCGCTGGTCGATAGAATATAACGTCATTACTGGATTTGATGCACCGCCGAGTAGATAACATGTAGAAAATTAGAAGTTCCAGCCTTGTTAAACACAAATTATTTCTGCAATTCTATATTGATCAACATAAAGTTGTGTTACGGATATGTGTATTATATTCTAGCTTTAGTTTTTATCAATGACATTAACCAATTACCAAACATATTAGTTATGTTTCTTTGGTGGCAAAATACTGAAGGTTAGATGAACAATTCTCCACACAAGTCGGGCAAAAGGATATGAGAGAAACAAATGCACTACATGAATGGATGAATACACCGATGGCTGGTCGCTAAACGTCCGCCGGCGTAGACCGTGACCAGGCCAGTCCTGCCAAGTAGCCGTCAGCGTAGAATTGTCCTCGGCGTATCCTATGCTACGCCGACGGCTACCCTTGGCGTAGCTATTTTTCCTTTTATCTCATTAAATTTTTGAAAAATCATAACTAAATCTTTCTAATTTGGAAAAATACAAATAATATATCAAAATTTGCAGAAAAATAAGATCTATCTATCTACGCTCAAATATTACACATTTGTAAACAAAAATTAAGTGAAACATAAAACATTATATATAGTTTAAAACGGGCATAAGAAATTCAAAAACGATCTAAACAATGCGAAATCTTCACGTGTTGTCATATTGACATAGTTAGAAGTAAAAAATATCAAACTTAGTATATTGATTATGTCTCAAAAAACCCTTCACAAAATGACCTATCTCATTCGAAGTTTCTTGGCTTTTGGGTCAAATGACCAATGTTATGACTAGAATCAAGACATAGTTTATAATAATGTGCCTATATTGTGCATACATGTGCATCATGGGATGGCGAACAATATTGCAGGAGGAAGTTTTCTTTTTCGTCGCACCAAAAAGCCATTTTTCATTTTCCGAGTGAAAAAAACGGACGGTTTTGTGAAGCAACCACCAAATGAATAATTCGAAATGCTACTATTACATTTTTACAAAATACTATACCACCTTACATGGACAATGTCCTAACAGGGGGATCTCAAACATTTCCGTTATCCCTGATGGAAAAGACAAATTCCTGCCGAATAGTTAGGAAGTGGGTTAGATATGAACTATAGGTAATCTGATGCTTATGATTTTTTATAAAAATCATTTTTAGATTCATAATATGCTATTTTATCAGATATCCAATACAAGTTTAGCGAGGCTCGGCCCCGACCTAAGAATCTTCATGCCCGTCGTTCGACAAAGTTTGACGATATTTAAAACGGGCATAAAAAATTCAAAAATGATCGAAACAATGCGAAACCTTCGCGCCGTGTCATATTATATGACATAGTTGGAAGGAAAAATATGAAACCTGTTGTATTGATTATGTCTAAAAAACCTTCACAAAATGACCTATCTCATTCGAGGTTTCTTGGCTTTCAGGTCAAATGACCAATGTTATGGCTAGAATCAAGTCATAGTTTATGATAATGTGTCCATATTGTGCATACATGTGCATCATGGGATGGCGAAAAATATTGTAGGAGGAAGTTTTTCTTTTCGTCGCACCAAAAAGCCATTTTTTATTTTCCGAGCGCGAAAAGGGGGATTTTGTGAAGCAACCACCAAATATCAAATTCAAAAACAGGGGGTTTGTGATAACTTGATATGGATATCATATTTAGATTTCTTTCATTTTTCTGATCAATTTAGACATATTATTTATCAAATTCCGAATTTACGGATTTAAAGATATTAATTATTCCATATTAAATAGAAAAATACAAAAAAGTAAAATTATTATATTTTTATTTGAATTCAATAGTATTTTTATTTAAATCAGTAATATTTTTACTTATTCATTGTTGTTTACTTAAATAATTGTTTGTAGTTTCAAAAAATAAAAATATATGACATAATGATATACGAGTTAATAGGATTGATATCATAGTATTGACAACTAGATATAAATTGCTTCGCAGAAACTGATTCGGAAGGAACTGAGAAGTTAAGCGTGCTGGAGCTGGAGTAGTATTAGGATGGATGACCGAGCGAAAGTTTATTAAAGACTGCAATTTAATTAAAGATTAAATGTAATTAGTGTTAAAAATGTTCAGGTGAGCGATTCAAACAATTCAAAGATTAAAAAAGTTGAAACAACCTGCTGTTATTATGCCGACATGGCTATGCAAAGCCGTCGGCGTTGGATACTTGGATTTTTTTACAACCTGTCGTTATTATGTCGACGGGGCTATGCTGAGGACAAAGTCGTCGGCGTATCATACGCCAAAGGCTAGAGCTACGCCGACGAGCAAAAGTGCCTCCGCCGAGGGAGACCTTTGCCGAGGAGGCTATGCCGAGGGCATTTTTGCCTACACCGATGATATTTTGTCCTCGGCGTAGCGCGCGCGTTCTGTGGTGATGCTCCACTGTCTCCTCGGAGTCACAAAAACCACATTTCTTATTCCTATTCCAGTTCTTTTTGCCAAGTTATTTGTTTTAAGCAAACCTTTTCTATTTAGGAATCACTTGAAAATCTTCAAATTTTAGTAGGATTTTAAGCTTCCATAGGTATTTTCATAAAAACCTTGTGTGATGACTATTGATTAAATTAGGATACATCGACTTCATCGTGAACTGTGTATGTGTGAGATTCCATACAGATTTAGTCATCTCATTAGATGAATGTACCGCCATTAAGAATCCCTAAACTGTATAAAAATTCAAAAAGGTCCATCATACTTTGCATATGAGATTAAAATATAGGAATGTAGTATATATGTTGATGGTATTGAACTATGTGGTGTGCTTTAGGTTCTCTTGCATGTGATGAATATTGTTTGATGCATGTCACAGTGACAAGAGATGAAATTTCGAGAGGCCTCAAGTGTGACTATTTAGTATGATATTGCAATACACCCAGGGTAACATTGAGGTGATTCTCCATATAAGGAGTCACTAAGATGTGATGCTTTCCCATGTCTAGTTTGTCTCGAGAAACTTGCATATATTTATCTAACCGCAGGAACTTCTTTTATTTTTGTGCGTCTACTAATAATCCTAAAATAAACAAATTGGTTGTTCTCCACCCTTGCAAGATCGCTTTTATCAGACCAAGTCAGTGGTTCTCCACCCTCGCAAGAGAAGCCACCACTAGATGGATGTAAAATACACAGGCTACTAGAAAAACTTATCAACTGTATATACTCAGTTTGGAGTTTGGAGATTCCAAAGCGACCAAATCCATGTCCATTACCCGGTATTCTCTTCCACGCGCGCGCCACAATCTTCCAACATTTGGACGGCTCCAAATCGTAGCCGGCCTTTGCCTGCAGTGACAGCAAGATTGAATAATTAACAGGCCGGAAGCAGCATGTATAAAGGCAAACGCAGGAGCATGTATAAAGGCAAACGTATGGATCCGGCGACGGCGTCATCATCGGGTTGCTCGACAGCGGCGTCACTCCAGACCACCCCTCCTTCAGCGGCGAGGGGATGCCTCCGCCGCCGGCCAAGTGGAAGGGGAAATGCGACTTCAACGGCCGCTCTGTGTGCAACAACAAGCTTATCGGTGCTCGCGTTTTTGACACGGCTGGGAACGGCACCTCCTCCTCTAGCGGGGCGCCCCAGTCGCCGATCGATCAAGACGGGCACGGCACGCACACGTCAAGCACGGCAGCCGGAGCAGTCGTGCCAGGCGCTCAGGTGCTTGGCCAGGGCAGGGGCACCGCGTCTGGCATAGCGCCGCGTGCGCACGTCGCCATGTACAAGGTGTGCACCCTGGAGGACTGCACAAGCGCTGACATACTTGCAGGCATCGACGCCGCCGTGGCTGACGGCTGCGACATTATCTCAATCTCCCTTGGTGGGCCGTCGCTACCGTTCCACGAGGACAGCATGGCCGTCGGCACGTTCGGCGCCGCGGAGAAAGGATTGTTCGTCAGCATGTCAGCCGGCAACTCAGGGCCGAACTACACCACGATGGAGAACGAGGCGCCCTGGGTGCTCACCGTCGCCGCGAGCACCATGGACCGTTTGATCAGAAGCACAGTGCACCTTGGAAACGGTCTCGCCTTCGATGGCGAGTCAGCCTACCAGCCAAACGTCGCGGCGACCGTCTTGTACCCACTGGTCTACGCCGGCGCGAGCTCGACACCCGACGCCAATTTTTGCGGCAATGGCTCACTGGACGGCTTCGACGTGAAGGGCAAGATAGTGCTCTGTGACCGTGGCAATGACGTGCCAATGCTTGAAAAGGGTGCCGTGGTGCTGAGAGCCGGAGGCTTTGGCATGATTCTAGCCAACCAGCTCACGGATGGCTTCAGCACCCTCGCCGCGGTTCACGTCCTACCGGCGTCGCATGTGAGCCACGTCGCCGGAGCAGCAATCATGAACTACATCAAGATGACGGCGAATCCGATGGCACAATTCTCCTTCGGAGGCACCATACTCGGGACGTCGCCGGCCCCGGCAATCACTTTCTTCTCCTCTCGTGGCCCCAGCACGCAGAACCCCGGCATCCTGAAGCCCGACATCACCGGCCCTGGCGCGGGTGTAGTCGCAGCATGGCCATTCCAAGTAGGCCCACCGTCGGCGGGCGGGCATAACGGTCCGGCATTCAACTTTCTGTCTGGAACGTCAATGTCAGCACCGCATCTCAGTGGTATCGCCGCGCTGATCAAGAGCAAGCACCCGGAATGGTCGCCGGCAGAGATCAAGTCAGCCATCATGACAACGGCCGACATCACCGACCGCTCTGGCAAGCCCATACTCAACGAGCAGCACAGGACGGCCGACTTATTCGCCGTGGGAGCCGGTCATGTCAACCCAGAGATCGAAGGCCATGAACCCTGGTCTTGTATACGACATTACTCCTGCCGACTACATCGGCTTTCTATGCGGCCTGTACACGAACAAGGGAGTATCCTTGATCGCGCGTAGGGCCGTGGACTGTTCGGCCGTCAAGGTGATCCCGGAGAGCCTACTAAACTACCCATCGATCTCCATCACGTTCCCTTCGTCATGGAACTCGACGACTCCAATGCTGGTGGAACGAACGGTGAAGAACGTCGGAGAGGTGCCGGCGGTTTACTACCCCGTGTTCGACTTGCCAGAAAATGCTATGAATGTCAGCGTCATGCCAGCTTCGCTACGGTTCAACGATGTAAACCAGGTGAAGACTTACACGGTGATTGTGTGGCCGATGGAGGGCATCTCTTCCATGGTGGTGCAGGGCGCACTCCGGTGGGTGTCGGAAAATCACACCGTAAGGAGTCCCATCTCGGCCACATTCGCCGGACAATAGAGTCTAATCTTCTTCATGACTTATATGTGATTGTAATAGTATTTGTGTGTGTGCATTGCACCATTTGTCTAATTTATACGCCACACAACAATATTTTCTTTGACAATATATGTAACCAGCACAAAGCCCGTGCGTTGTTACGGTACCACGTTAAATCAAATACTTTCGTTAATCCATACAAATTTAAGTCAAAAAGAGAGAAATTTTGTAATATACGCGTGAAGAATAATAATCGATCGGATTGGCGATGTATTTGTTGTTCCAGCTAGCTAGCTAGTTAGTTTCGGAGATCTTCATATAATAAGAAGGCATTCACCTGTACCTGTGGGCAGATTTTGGCGGCAGGGCTCGGAGGCGATCTCGCGTCCAGCACGCATGCATCAGATAGCCAGCATGGTACGTCAAGGGAAAGAGGTACCTAAAAAAACCAACTACCATCGCAAAAAAGACCAGCGATCAGAAAACCCAATCGGAGTAACGTACTGGTTCTAGAAAAATACCAGCAACCAGAAAACTGCTTCCAGCGACCACCGATCCGAGCGACGTACTGGTTCAGCGGACTGGTTGTCGTCGTCGGGATGGGAGGTGGCCATGAGGCTTGACTGGTCCCGGCCGGCTGAGGACGGCAAGATTTACCTTATCGACAGACGAAGCCAACCTATTTCTTCACAAACAGAAAGTAGATGCTACTGGGCACCAGGACCTCCCGCAAGGCAAGAAGTTTCAGCTGTGTGTGGACTTGATCAACCAGAACATAGCGCTGTCCATGGGAGGACCGGAGGGAGTCGCTCTCTAAGCAGATCCTTCCACCGCGAGTATCTTGGGACTGCCGCACATGCCTGAGTGTCGTGTGCGCCGCTGCCTGTGCGAGGCGGTCTCCGGGGGCCCATAGACTCGGGTTGGCCGTCCGAAATTCATCCAGATCAGATCCTCAAGAGAAACCCTAACAAAAGCCAATCGATTCGCAACTCACCGGGATCGACTTGGTCGATGTAGACCTAAGTCGGACGATGGGTGGGGTGGGATATACATAAACGGTGGCAGTGGGTAATAAGTTAGTGCCCGTGTGTTGCACCGGATCGATAATTGGTGGGCAATTTGCTATTTGATGGGAGGACAAACCTGTCTAAAAAATGTTGGGCGACAAGAAACAAATTATTTCATGTAGCTTTAAAAATAAATTTATACTGCAATTTGATATTTGACATATGAAGCAATCAGAGAACACATACCTCCACCCAGGATTTAATCTCGGACAATCAGATATATTGCTTGCATATATAGCAGGAGCCAAATTGGGCTACTTATTTTAAGCATAAATACTCTGAACTTTTACATCTTGCTATCTCTGCTGCGTCCATTATTTTAATCTGAATTTTCTTACACTGGTTTGTATCTAGCCGATGTCCCTGCGAAATTCTCATCAGCTATGACATGTTTGTCCTCCGTGTCCTCCTATGCTGCAAAATACACAAATAATTGTGATCTTGAATTTAATGTCCAAGAAACATTAGATATATGATATGTTCCTTCTAAGTTGAGCTAACTGGAGGACTAACCCTTCGTTGGCTCGCGTTGTAGTGCAATCAGATCGCAATCAGCTGCTGTGGCATGGAGCATGACTCCAAAATCAAACACGATACAGCGGATGCACGTACGTGTGGAGACCGGAAAGTCAAGTGTCTCATGAAGACTTCTTGGGCTAGGTAGTCAATGATACTTGCAGTGCGGTTGGCCATCGGCATAAAGGATTATGCCTGTCTCCCGACATGGGTACCGTCGAGCTTGCACCAGAGGCTAGACCCAGTATACTTCTTCCGCTCGACGTGACCATCCGTCGTGAACGCCGATACATGGATTAATCAGATCGTCATCAAAGCAGGCAGCAAATCGTGCATGTTGGAGTATACAGATCACTATTTGAGCAATTTAATTCAAGCCCAGCACCAACTATCGAAGATGGATGGGACACAGCTAGGTCAGAGTTAAATTAGGTACAACAAGGTTGGGAATGCTTGATAGATCCCTAGGCCTTGTTTATAAACACTGAAACACCGTTTGTATCTAAATGTGTTGCATGTTTGCTTGTTTTAGTCTTTACCTCACCATCAAGCTATTTTCTGGCACCGTTACTACTTGTATTTCATTATCTCTTCGCCAAACTACATATACTAGATTTTGTAGTGTATATTTATTATTGCCATTTACAAATATTAAGTTTCCATTATATGATGGGAAATATAAAATGATATAGGGCTCCAGGAAACTATACCCAAAAAAGATAGAGGCTGAAAGATTGGCAACCCTCTCGTTTCCCAAGACTCTGTCAAAATACAGATTGTCCGATGTGTAGTACCCTGATGTGGCACTTCCATCAGCATACGTCTGAATGTAGCGACATTGGCTTCTAGAGTTCTAGGGGACTTTGAGGTATTACAAACCGCATATCCTGTTTCAATGGCATCTGTACACCTATCATCCGAGCATGATATCCTTGACGATGTTGAAGAAGAGTTTGGGTTGTAGGACTTCAACTTGATCTGAAAAAACAATGGAATGAGAAGACGTGATTCTTTCTCAATGTTCATAAAAAAGGTTTTCCATAGAGAGATGGATAAGAGATTTGAGAATGATTTCCTTACATTGTTTTCAGTTGATGTTGGGCAACCTTTGCAAGGGGTGCAAGACACCCATGGTATGTCACTTCCGGTGTCAAATTGAAGAATGTAATCCTTCGATGGGGTTCCCAATTTCACACGCGTATAGTACAACCTGAAAATTCGAACGTTAGAAATAACAACCACAAAAGATTGTTCTGTACAAATTAATTGTCAAATATACAAGTTAATTAGAACAATGGTACAACAATTCTAGTATATGTAGTTCAGTCCCACATGGCTTCTTGACCCGAAATAGATCCAGTACTGCCTAAATAAAATTTTCATCAATCTATCTTGGAAAAGAAAATTTTGCTCAACACAACTTGCAAACTACTAGGAAAACCCCAATCATCCTTACTGCTACTAGGAGAGAACAAGTTAATTGGTGTGTCTTCAGCCGCACGTTGTCCGCCTTCTTGAGGTCCTCCAACTTCACGCCGGAGAGCGGGAGAGTGCGCTCCAGAACCAAAGCTGGCGCCGGCGCTGCCGCTGCAGCGGCAACAGCAAGGAAGATGGCGAACGCCATGGGAGAAGCAGCAGCGGCCAGCTTCATTGTAGACGTGGGGTGAACGCGAAAGGGAACTAGAAGGCGAGATGTGAGCGACGGGAGCTTTGCTCTGTCCACCGGCGGTGCTGCATTCTACTCTGGGCTAAACAGCTCCTCAGTCTCAGCTTTTCCTTTTGAACTTACTATGCATAACCCCCCGTGGTTTCCTGAAATCATAAATGAAAGCCCTGAAGTTTTAAAGTGCGTACTTGCCTATGAGTGCGCGTTGCGACAAGACAAGACCCTCGATGGACGACTTTCCGGTGAGGGAGGGGACAAGGATGGCGGCGTGTCTTCGGGTTGTGCTAGTGTTCGTAGTCGTTGTTAGGTGATCCATCGATCTATTTGTAAATTTTATTATATTTAGATATCTTTGTACTACTGTTGATGATTATTAATAGATCGGTGAAATTCAAAAAAAGAAAACTATGAGAACGTCCATGTATGTCGAACAAAAACTCATGTCAACTTGCAAAAAATTGTTTTCCTAGAAAAAAATATCTAACCCAAGCCCCGCGGTCTATTTCGAATAAAAACTGAAAAACCCACTAAATAAACGGCTCGTAAGGGTGAAAACATTTTCCCCTAACTAGGTGGCCAGGGGTATTGTGCCCGTCGGCCACATCTTCTATATCTAAATAGAAGACCCCCACTATCCTATTTCTCTTAACATGCAGCTATGCCACCTCATTGGCCTTTCACATCGTCCTTTTAAGTGCCACATCATCACTTATTATTTAAATGTTTATTAGCAACAAATTATTACTTATGTTCGTTCTATCAATTATGTAGTCACAAGAAACTAGCCGAGCATCCATTCACCTCCCCACTAAGCACCTTTCTCTCTTTTCTCATCAGTTATGTTTGTTTATTTATTTCAAATGTAGACCTTGCTGTGTAGTTTTCCACTCACGTTCTTTTATGCCTGTTGCACTTCCTTCCATGATCCTCCGCCATAAAAGCAAGAAACCGACGAGGCAGGCAGCCAAGCAGGTGATCCTCACCCTTTTAAATAGAAAGTACCTCGGTCCTGTCAGGAGTCAAGCCATCCCAAACATCCTCCAAAACAGAATATGGCGTTGTTGTTCAAGAGTTTTTGAGGAATCGTCGTTGTTCAGATTGACGTCCGTGTTGCCGGCAACGATTTATATCTTGCCTCTTTCCAGCCTTGTGCTATTTTTTCATTTGATTTTCTCAGATTCTACCGGCCGGTAGCAAGGGTGATACAAGATTTTCAAGCTTCTTGCTCCTTACACTTCAGATTATTGTTTCTTGAGAGCGTTTTGGCTTCCAAATAGGGATTATGGAGGGTAAATTATGGATAAACTGGAGAATCGAAGGTACAGTTGCTAATTCACGTTATTCATTTGCCATACTAACGAGAGTACTCTCTTCCATTTGTAGCAGGACAGGATTTGAGGACGATTGTTGACCAGATTGATATTACGTACTGTAGAAGCTGAAGGAGACTTGATCAGTACGAGGCCCAAAAGATTTCCTTGCATGTTGTCTTGGCAATATTTTGTTTGGCTGTACAGTTGAGTTCGCAACATGTAACAACAATTATACAGAAACTTTTTCGCGTATGTTTAGTGTCACTTTGTTCACCCAAATTTGTTATCCGGATGGAAGTTTTTTTTATTTCAGATTAATGTAACAAACCCTAAGTTGCATTTTGTGCTATCGTGGACAGTATATGTTGGATCTTTGACCGTATAAAACCTAATTGTTGTCCAGGATTCACATTTTTGTTAGAAAAATGGCACTATTTGAACAACAATCCATAAATTCCTCAATTTCTACATATTTATGTTACATGCCACTTTTTTTGAAAATGTAAAACCCAAAACGCTCTTACATTGTTTTTGCAAATTGTATATTAATTTTAGAGTACCTACTCATGCATTTTCTTAACACAGTTGCCGCAGCAATCGCATGGGGTGTCATCTAGTTGTACCTAATAGGAATAGGGAGATTTACGGTGCATCGGACTACACGTTTAGGTGTGTAATATATGGTCTGATCTGACGGTTGAAATTAATTAGGCCAGCTAAGGCCATTAGCAAGTTTGGTAATTTATGTCAAAAAAAATTGGGGTAAACTTATAGTTTTACTCTAAATGAAAAGAAAATATTACGGTTTGACCAGAAAATTGGATACGCGATTTGAAAAATGTAATACTGAAAATGCCAGTTGAGTCCTCCCTTGTTTGAGAACACCACAACAGAAGAATAAAAGGTTCCCCCCTCACATCGTCTCCTCCAGGCAACCAAGGGGGCGAAACCCTAAGCCCCTGCCACCACCCCCTCTTCCTCCTACTCTCCCCCTTCCTGTCACCATCGGAGAGCCGACAGCCAAAGGCGCCTGGCGCCGGTGAAGGGGGTGGAGTGGCTCTGGCCGCCTGGATCTCGCGTGACAATAGAGAAGGATTTGTTGCTCGAGCCAGGACCCTCTCGTCGTTGATGTCGCTGCCGCTGGTCGCGTCCTTCCTTTTTGCCCCTTTCTAGGCTGACAACTCCAGCAAACGCTCCCTCCCTTGTGGTGGCGGGTGGCCCGATCTAGAGCTCGTCCCTTGGTTGCTGCGGTGACCTAGTGATGCGTGCACCCAGTATTGACGTGGGACATTTCGTTGGAACCCCAAGAGCAAGGTGTGATGAGCACATCAACAAGTTTTCCTCAGTAGAGACTGAGGTTATCGAACCTGAAGAATAAAGGAAACGTCTCAAAGGTGTTGCAAGCAACGTGAAGACCTGCACAACATAAACTCAAGACTTTGTCCCAACGAATCAGTGAGGTTGTCAAGCTCACCGATTTGCTGTAACAAAGGATTAAACGTATGGTGTGGAAGGTAATGGTTTGCAACAAGTAAACAAGTAATAGTGGAAGATGTATCAATGGTAAAGATTGGACCGGGTTCCATAGTTCACTAGAGGTGCTCTCCTTGGATAAACAACATGGCATGAAGGGTAAACAAATTACAACAGAGCAATTGACAGAAACTAAGCAAGGCATAACAATGCAATTACTAGTCAGAAAGATCCTATGAGATTCGATTGGGCAATACAACAAGATACATAGACCGCCATCCAACTACATCTATGACTAGAAGTCCACCTTCAGGTTATCATCCGAACCCCCTCCAATATTAAGTTGCAAGCAACATACAACTGCTTTAAGCAAAGTGTGTAAGGTAAACAGTCCACATGTTCCATGAACAAGAGACCATTGTTTTCTCTCTAGTAGCAACAACACATCTACAACCGAAGAGATTATTGTCACTTCCCTTGGAAACTAGAGGCATGAACCCACTATCGAGCATAAATACCTCCTCTTGGAGTCACTAGCAACTACTTGCCAAGATAGCTACTAACAACGGAGATAATGCAAGATCACAAACAACACAGACATGATAGAATCATAAAGACAAAACTATTAATCAACATAATAATCTCAATATCCATCGGATCCCCGCAAACACAACATGCATGATTACAAATAGATTAGATCTTGATCATGAATGGAGCTCACAAGATCTATACATGAAAGCACAAAGGAGGAGATACAACCATCTAGCTACTACATGGACCCATAGTACAAGATGGAACTACTCACGCATCATACTGGAGAGAAGGCCTCCAAGATGATCTCCCCTCCGGCAGGGTGCCGGGAAGAACTTCAGATCCCCCTCCCCGATCTAGGGATGATGGTGGCGGCGGCTACAGACGGTTTCATGGAGATTTGATCGGGTGCTCAGGGTTTCTGCATCGGGGGATTTTTATAGGCAAAGGGGGAGGCCGAGGAGGCGACCAGGGGGGCCAAACCCTAGCCAGGCGTGGGCCCACCCCTGGCCGCGTCTGGGGGGTCTAGCTGCCCTGGACTACTTCCTCGTCTCCCCTCTAGACTTCTTGTTCCCCATGGAAAGTAATTGACTTTGACGTTTGCCCCGTCCAATTCCGAGAATATTTTTTTACTAACTTTTCAGAAACCAAAAACAGCAGAAAATAGGCATCTGGCACTATTGCAACTTGTTAATAGGTTAGTACCAGAAAACATGTAAAAGCACCTCAAAGTGTAGACAAGTAAAGCAAAATAGATACTAAACAAGCATGGAGCATCAAAAATTATAGATACGTTTCCGACATATCAAGCATCCCCAAGCTTAACTCCTGCTCGTCCTCGAGTAGGTAAGTGATAAAAGAATAATTTTTGAGGTGACATGCACCCTCACAATAAAGATCCAACCATTTGCAAGCATTGAAAGCTGGGATCAAAGAACTCTAAACATGTGCATGAAAGATGGAGTTCTAACAATAGGACATAGTAACTATGCATGCAACATGACAAGCTACAAACAAAGATCATGAATAACATGCATTGAAAAAGTTTGTTTGTTTCACATACAGAAAACATAGCATAGTGGCAATTAGCTTGTCCCTCATAGAGTAGCAATATAGATGCATAGGACACCTTCAAAGTTCACAAGGGTGACTAGAAACAAATAGCACAAGAACAAGTAATATCACAATATGCATCAATTAATAAGCTTTGGAACACTGCACACAGAACGACAACTATGCTCTCTTAATGGTGCCTAAAGGTAGAAGGTGGAAACTCAATAATGGTGAAAGAAAGGCCTTTTTATAAAGGAAGCAGGGATTACAAGTTTCAAAAAGAGCTTCCAAAAATTATGGTACTTGTTAGCTTTCATCCCTCATTGCCCCTATCATAAGCATCTTGAAGTGGTTAAGGTTAAAGTGGCAAAGATGGAGTATATGCTTGACGAAGTATAAGTTGGCAATCTCAAGTCCCTTGAATATAAGGGTCACACCTCATGCATACTCAACTTTTGGTCCAGGTAAGTTCTTCTCGTTGTAAGTATTTGCATATCATTGAGAACCGCCAACGGGGTACCCCTTGCACATGGTACAGGAGCTTTCCCATAACCAAAATGACAAGGCAAGCAGACAATGATCATCTCAGCAATCTTTTCATTTACCATATGCATAGCTTTTTATCGAGGATGCTTCATAGATAGCTCACTATGGTGATGCTGCAAGTTTCCACCATGATTAGGCATGGCTTAGGCTAGCGGCCCAGGCGTTTCTCTAACACAGAATACAAACTCCATGGACTTACAAGTTTCCTCTTTATTTCACACCAGTGACATCCATAGACAAAAGAACATGATATAAACTGAGTACAAAGTACAAGTGCAATGTTGAAAACGTTCCCCGTGACAACACGGTTCTGCTAATTCCAACCATAAGTGCAAGCATATACAACAAAGTTGTCACAATGTTTCAAGTTTATTAGGGGCAAAGAATATAAAGTGTGACATTAAGTTCGTGAGGGCTTTAATCACTAAGTATCCACATAACAAAATAGTTTTTAATTGAAAGATAGTTGAAAGCAAGAATATACTTATAATGGTGTAACACACCGTGCATATGAGTTTATAGTGGACACTTTGTAATAACTTGGTTTCTTGGAAGTTGGAAGCATGAGTAGGACTTACTCATACAAATGGAGACTAGCAAAAGACTTGGAGCAACCAACTAAGAGAGCATAATGGCCATAATCATGCAGTGCAACAAAGCATACTAATCAAAGCAAAGAGTGGTACTACAAGTCAAGGACTAAATAATCATAGGGGCTAATGGTGACTTGTCATAGTCATAACGTGGTGTGAGCATGTGCCAAGTCAACCCAAGCAAAGCATCAAAGGAGAATACCACAATACTATGCTTTTGCATGCTAAAACAATGAATAATTTCTTTAAGACACACTAAGCAATCTCAATTGTTTGAAACAAGACATGCTACAATAATAATCACTAAGCATAAGGTCAAAACAACATCTAGCATGTTATGCTAAAGTCTAAGTCATAGTCAATGCAAGCTCCTCTTGCACTTCAAGCAAGAACTTACTACTCCTTTCCAACACCAAGCAACTTATTTGCAAAACAACATAGCAAGAACGGGGGTCCAAACTAAGCAAACTAAACAACCTAAGCAAAGCAAATGAAAACTAAGACGCTCGAAGAACAACACAACTGTGCATGAAACAATAAAAACGAAGTGTCTAGACAGACCTGAGCTTTTTACTGATGAAGAAGGGAATACCTTGGGCATCCCCAAGCTTTGACGCTTGTACCTCTTGGATATTTATTGGGGTGGCATATTGCTGGCATCCCCAAGCTTGAGATTTTGTCCATTCTTCATCTCATTGCATCATTCTCGCTCTACACCTGAAATTTTCCTTCATACAAAACTTCACACAATCTTTATTAGCAACATTAGCTTATTCAAAAGATATTAGACCTATGGCAAAGCTTTGGAACAGCAAGGCTTTTCACTAAAAACACAAGATACTGTAGTAACTCCTTCAAAAACTTCAATTCACCTAAATATAACTCAAAAAAGAATCAATAAGAAGCAAATGCAAATAATGGCAGAAATCTGTCAACACAGACCAGCAGGTAAAAACCGATTTTTTATAACATCTTTTGTTGCTCAAATCAAAAATTGTTGAACTAACGAAAGTTAGCTAACATACTGGGGGATTTATTCGTAAATTTTGAGCTCAATCCGAGTTACAAAGACTCCTCACGAATTTGTTTGGTGGAGGACAGAAATCTATTTCGGGACAGCAACTCCCCAAATCTTATTTCCCTCTCATTAGAGGTCATTCTTGGCACAAAAATCAAACAAAAAAGGATAAGTAGAGGTCATTACTGAAGTAATAACTTCCAAGACTCAAGGAAACTCTTGGGTTATCTCCCAACAAGTACTTTTCTTTAACGCCTTTAAGTTAGGCTTGATAGCTTGAGAAGATGCTCACATAAGAATTATGAATTGAAGTCAAAGAGAGCATCAAGAAGCAAATTCAAAACACATTTAAGTCTAACCCACTTCCTATTCATAGGAATCTTGTATGCAAATAAATTCACAAAGAACAAAGTGACAGACATAGGAAGATGAAACAAGAGCAACTTCAAAACTTTCAGCACATAGAGAGGTGTTTCAGTATCATGAAAACTTCTACAACCATATTTTCCTCTTTCATAATAATTTTCAGTAGCCTTATGAATAAACTCAACAATATAGCTATCACATAAAGCATGCTTTTCATGATCTACAAACTCATAATTTCTATCAAGCTCAAAAACAGTGGGATTAAAACCTCCACAGGTTTTATCCAGAGTAGATATTTCAAAAGGATCCACAGGAACAATAACATTCATCCTCCTTTGGTAAGCATGGGGGACAATCAAATAATTCAAGGGATAAAGAGTTACTCTCATTAGAAGGTAGGCATGGATAGATAATACATTCTTCCTCCTTTTGTTCATCACTCTCCCCCTCTTTTTCATCTAATGAGCTTCGAGTTTTAACAATTTCTTCTTACGTAGGCTCCTGCAAGGCATTAGTCTCTTCCATTTGTGGAAAACACCTATTAAAATATTTAAGAATATAGCCATTTTCTTCCTTGTAATTATTAAAGAAAAATTTAAGTATCTCAAAAAACTCATGCTTATAAGGTGCATCATCAGTATTTTCAAGCAAACTGGCAAGTTCAAATGCACCCTTGAAGGCAATAAATTCTTCAATTTGTTACACATCATAAAAGTCATAATTCCCTTTAACATAAGAGGATATGGTAACATTATCATTATACTCACATTGAAAAGGGAGGTGTTTATACCTCCTATAGCAACAAGCTTTATCAAAGCAATAAGTAACATCATAAGTAGAGCACACGTCTCTAGCAATAGTATTCAACTTATTAATTTGTTCCCATAAGTGTTTCCCTTTTTGTGACAAACGGTGTTCCTTATAATAATACGTTTTCTCTTCCGTGAACCCACCTTGCCAATAAGAACTAATTTTAAAGAAACCATCCATTGATAGAAAGCATGAACAAGCAAGGCAATAACAGAACACCAACTAGAGTAGGAACTAATTTTTGTGTTTTTGAATAAAGCAAGCAAACCAAACTAGAATAATTTTTTGGTTTTTTTTTTGAAACGAGGCAAACAAAACCAAGCAAAAGAAACAAAGCAAACTAAAAACAAAGTAAAGAGAAAGGAAGTGAAGGACTCCCCTTGTGAAGACGTCATTGGCCTCCCCGGCAACAGCGCCAGAAATCTTGTTGATGGCGCCTTGTTGACGTGGGAGGTTCTTTCTTTATTCCCCGGCAACGGTGCCAGAAATCTTGATGCGTGCACCCAGTATTGACGTGGGACACTTCATTGGAACCCCAAGAGCAAGGTGTGATAAGCACAGCAGCAAGTTTCTCTCAGTAGAGACCGAGGTTATCGAACCTGAAGGAGGAAGGAAACGTCTCCAAGGTGTTGCAAGCAACATGGAGACCTGCACAACACAAACTCAAGACTTTGTCCCAACGAATCAGTGAGGTTGTCAAGCTCACCGGTTTGCTGTAACAAAGGATTAAACGTATGGTGTGGAAGGTAATGGTTTGCAGCAAGTAAACAAGTAACAGTGGAAGATGTATCAATGGTAAAGATTGGACCGGGGTCCATAGTTCACTAGAGGTTCTCTCCTTAGATAAACAACATGTCATGAAGGGTAAACAAATTACAGCAGGGCAAATTGACAGGAACTGAGCAAGGCATAACAATGCAATTACTTGTCAGAAAGATCCTATGAGATTCGATTGGGCAATACAATAAGATACATAGACCGCCATCCAACTGCATCTATGACTAGAAGTCTACCTTTAGGTTATCATCCGACCCCCCCTCCAGTATTAAGTTGCAAGCAACAGACAACTGCTTTAAGCAAAGTGTGTAAGGTAAACAGTCCACATGTTCCATGAACAAGAGACCATTGTTTTCTCCCTAGTAGCAACATCACATCTACAACCGAAGAGATTATTGTCACTTCCCTTGGAAACTACAGGCAGGAACCCACTATCGAGCATAAATACCCCCTCTTGGAGTCACTAGCAACTACTTGGCCAAGATAGCTACTAACAACGGAGAGAATGCAAGATCACAAACAACACATACATGATAGAATCATAAAGATAAAACCATTAATCAAAACAACATAATACTCTCAATATCCATCGGATCCCCGCAAACACAACATGCATGATTACAAATAAATTAGATCTTGATCATGAACGAAGCTCACAAGATCTATGCATGAAAGCACAAAGGAGGAGATACAACCATCTAGCTACTACATGGACACATAGTCCAAGGTGGAACTACTCATGAATCATACCGGAGTGAAGGCCTTCAAGATGATATCCCCTCCGGCAGGGTGCCGGGAAGAACTTCAGATCCCCCCCCCCCCCGATCTAGGGACGATGGTGGCGGCAGCTACATACAGTTTCGTGGAGATTTGATCGGGTGCTCAGGGTTTCTGCATCGGGGGCTTTTTATAGGCGAAGGGGGAGGCCGAGGAGGCGACCAGGGGGGCCAAACCCTATCCAGGCATGGGCCCACCCCTGGCCGCGCCTGGGAGGGTCTCGCTGCCCTGGCCCGCTTCCTCGTCTCCCCTCTAGACTTATTGTTCCCCACGGGAAGTAATTGACTTTGACGTTTGTCCCGTCCAATTCCGAGAATATTTCTTTACTAACTTTTCTGAAACCAAAAACAGCAGAAAACAGGCATCTGGCATTGTTGTAACTTGTTAATAGGTTAGTACCAGAAAACTTGTAAAAAGCACCTCAAAGTGTAGACAAGTAAAGCAAAGTAGATACTAAACAAGCATGGAGCATCAAAAATTATAGATACGTTTCCGACGTATCACCCATCATACCATTGCATAATGTAGTACACTATAGTCATTGACATAACACCAATGAAACATCGTTCATTATGTTGGAATTATGCCCTAGAGGCAATAATAAAGATGTTATTATTATAATTCTTGTTCATGATAATGTTCATATTCCATGCTAGAATTGTATTAAGCGGAAACTTTAATACTTGTGTGGTTTGTGAACAACACCGTGTCCCTAGTACGCCTCTATGGACTAGCTCATTGATCAATGATGGTTAAGGTTTCCTAACCATAGACATGAGTTGTCAATTGATAATGAGATCATATCATTGGAGAATGATATGATGGACAGACCCAAACTAAGCGAAGCAATTAGATCGTGTCATCGTGTTCGTCTTTGCGAAGCTTTTCTTATGTCAAATATTGTATTCCTTAGACCATGAGATAATACAACTCCCTGGTATCGAAAGAAAGCTTTGAGGTCATCAAACGTCATCCTATGAGAGGGTGATCATAAAGGTGTCTCTCAGGTGATCGGAAAGTATCTGTTGGGTTGTATGTATCGAGATGGAATTTGTCCCTCCCAAGTCGGAGAGATATACTTCGGGCCCACTCGGTAATCGATATCAACACCGCTTGCAAGCATGTGGTTAAGGAGTTAATCACAAAGTGATATCAGATTACGGAATGAGTAAAGTACTTGCCGTGAACGAGATTGAACTAGGTATGACGGTACCGACGATCGAATCTCGGGCAAGTAAAATATCGCGAGACGAAGGGAATATATATATGGGATTGTTTGAATCCTGACATCGTGGTTCATCCGATATGATCGTCGATGAATGTGTGGGAGTCAATATGGGTGCCCAGACCCCGCTGTTGATTATTGATAGAAGATCATGTCTGCATATTCTCGAACCCGCAGGGTCACACACTTAACGTATCTCGACGCTAGGATAGATTGGATAATTGGTTTATGAATTTTTGTTCGGAGTCTCGGATGGGATTCGGGATATCACGAGAGGTTCTGGAATGGTCCGGAGAATAAGATTCATATAAGGCAATGCAGTTTTTGGAGTTCGGAATTGTTCCGGGTTAATCGGTATTGTACCGGAAGCTTCTAGAACCTTCCGGAAGGGGACCAACGTGGTCCCACCTTACGGGAGGGGGCATGGGCCTATGAGGGAGTGTCCTGGCCGCATTGGGCCAGGGGAACAAGGCCCCATAGGGCCCAGCCGATCCTAGAGAGTTTAAACTCGTTTAAACTAGAGATAGGGTTTCTAGAAGAGGGAGAGTCCTTGCCCCCCACTTCTCCCTCCCTTGGCCGCCGGCCCAAGGCTTGGAGGAGGGGCAAGGGCTGGCCGCCCCCCCTCTATATATAGAGGGCTGGTGCGCCCCCTCCCCCCTACACCTTGCCTCCAAACCCTAGTTGCCCTGCTGCCCTTCCTCTCTCCCTCCCGACTGTTTGTAGGCGAAGCCCTGCTGCAGAAATTCTCCACCATATACACCACGCCGTCGTGTTGTAGATCCAATCTATCTCTCCACCATACTTGCTGGTCCGAGGAAGGAGGATACGTCGAGGTGCTGCACGTGTGCATCTCACGGAGGCACCGCCACTTGTGGTGCTAGATCGGATCGGATCGCGAGGAGGAGAAGCGAGTACGACTACATCACCCACGTTCCGACGAACGTTCCGCTGTGCGAATCTTCAAGGGTATGAAGATCTAATCCAATCTCTCTCGTTGTTTGCATCTCCTAGATTAGATCTTGGCTTTCCCTCTGTTCGCTCCGTAGAAATTTTTTGATTTACTATGCCGCGAAACCCTTCAGTGGTATCAGAGCTAGATCTATGCGTATATGTGTTTCACGAGTAGAACGCAACATGGTTGTTGCGGGCGTTGATGTTTTCTGTTGCAAGCCTCTTGTTTGTGTTCTTCTTATGACGCGGGATAGTGAGATTGAAGCGGTCCAGGCCAACCTTACGCGACGTCGTTCGCGAGACCGGCTCCGCACTTGACGTGTGGCTTGTTCCACACATGCGGCTGGTGGATGTCAGTTTCTCTCATTATAGTTGTCATGGGATTAACACCGGAGTTTGGCAACCATAATATCACCATTGTGGCTTTCCGTAGGTAAGAATCGTTCTTAGCATCTACTCCCATAAGCCACGTAAAACATGCAACAACAAAGTAGAGGCGTCTAACTTGTTTTTGCAGGGAGTGTTTTCCGTGATATGGTATGGCCCAAGATGTGATGTGTATATTGTATGCGATAATCATGTTTTGTAATGTTTCACGACTTGCATGTCGATGAGTACACAACCGGCAGGAGCCATATGGTTGTCTTTATAATTGTGTATGACCTGCGAGTCAACTTCTTATACGCCATGTAATAGCTTTACTTTATCACTAAGTAGTTAGCAATAGTTGTAGTTGCTATTCGTGGTGGAGGCAATCATGGTGGAGTGATGGAGATCATGCCGGAACGCACAAGATGGAGATCATTGCGCGAGGATTGGCTATACCATGTCACATAAAGTTATATGCATGTGATGTTTATCCCTTTATGTATCTTATTATGCTTAGATCGCGACGGTAGCATTATAAGATGATTCCTCACTTAAAGATCAAGATAAAAATTGTGTTCTCCCCAAGTATGCACCGTTGCGAAAGTTCGTCGTGTCCAAGCATCACGTGATGATCGGGTGCTATAGACTCTACGCTCACATACAACGGGTGCAAGCCAGTTTTGCACACGCAGAAATACTTGGGTCTAGCTTGACGAGCCTAGCATGTACAGACATGGCCTCGGAACACAAGAACCGAAAGGTTAAGCATGAGTCATATGAATGATATGATCGACACTTTGTTGTCCACCATTGAAACCACATCTCTTCTCGTGATGATCGGATTAGGTGTGGTGAATTTGGATCGTGTTCACTAAACAACTTGAGGGATGTTGAATTTAGTGGGAGTTCATCTAGTAATTTGATTAAGTTGAACTAATTATCATGAACATAGTCTAAATTGTACTTGCCAATACTGTAGATCACATGGCCAAGTCCAACTTCAACTTCAACGTTTTTGCTGAGAAGGAAAAGCTTAGAAACAATGGGTCTAACTTCACCAATTGGTTCCGCAATCTAAGAATCATTCTGTCTGGCGGACAAAAGGACTATGTCCTTGGGAAAGCGTTAGGTGACCCCCCTGCTGCAACTGCGCCGGCTGATGAGAAAGCTGTCTATCAGTCGCGCAAAAATGATTATGGTGTGATTAAGAGCACCATGTTTTTTGCTATGGAACCGGAGCTTCAAAATCGTTTTGAAGAGTATCACGGGCCCTTCGAGATTCTCGAGGAGCTGAAAACCATGTTTCAGACTCAGGCCTGTTCTGAGAGATATGAGATCTCCGAGAAGTTCTTTAACTGCAAGATGGAGGAAGGGAGTTCCGTTAGTGAGCACGCCATAAAGATGACGGGCTACACTCAACGCCTTGAGCAACTGGAATGCACGATTCCAGAGGAGCTCAAGATTGACAGGGTTCTGCAATCACTCCCTCCCAGCTACAAAAGTTTTGTAGTGACTCATAATCAGATTGGTTCCACTGATACGATCACCGAGCTCTTCGCAAAGCTGAAGGCTGCGGAAGTGGACATCAAGAAGGATAATCACGTGTTGATGGTCAACAAGCCCTCCTTTAAGAAAGGTAAGGGAGCAAAGAAGCCCTTCAAGAAGGGCGGCGGCAAGCGCAATGCCCCTGCTGAGAAGAAGCTCAGGTCTGGTCCCAAGCCGGACACTGAGTGCTTCTATTGCAAGGACAAGGGTCACTGGAAGCGCAACTGTCCGAAGTACTTAGCAGACAAGAAGGCTGGCACCATCAAAGGTATATTTGATATACATGTTATTGATGTTTTCCTTACTAGCCCTCATTGTAGTTCCTGGGAATTTGATACCGGTTCAGTTGCTAACATTTGTAACTCGAAACAGGAGCTACGGAATAGACGGCGGCTTGCGAGGGATGAGGTGACGATGCGCGTTGGAAACGGATCAAGAGTTGATGTGATGGCCGTCGGCACGCTCTCCTTAGTTTTACCTTCGGGATTAGTTTTAAACCTTAATAAGTGTTATTATGTGCCTGCGTTGAGCATGAACATTATTTCTGGATCGTGTTTATTGCAAGACGGTTATTCATTTAAATCGGAGAATAATGGTTGTTCTATTTATATGAGTAACACCTTTTATGGTCATGCACCTCTTGTAAATGGTTTATTTCTTCTAAATCTCGAAAGGGATGAAACACACATCCATAACATTGAGGCTAAGAGATGCAAAGTAGATAGTGATAATACTACTTATTTGTGGCACTGTCGTCTAGGTCATATTGGTGTAAAGCGCATGAAGAAACTCCATTCTGATGGACTTTTGGAGTCTCTTGATTTTGAATCATTTGACACATGCGAACCATGCCTCATGGGCAAGATGATCAAAACCCCGTTCTCCGGTATGATGGAGCGAGCAACGGACTTGTTGGAAATCATACATACCGATGTATGCGGACCGATGAGTGTTTCGACGTGCGGTGGATATCGCTATTTCCTCACTTTTACCGATGACTTAAGTAGATATGGGTATATCTATTTAATGAAACATAAATCTGAAACGTTTGAAAAGTTCAAAGAATTTCAGAATGAAGTGGAGAACCATCGTAACAGAAAGATTAAGTTTCTACGATCCGATCGTGGAGGTGAATATTTGAGTTATGATTTTCTCACGCATCTTAAAGCAAGCGGAATCGTTTCGCAACTCACGCCACCCGGAACACCACAGCGCAATGGTGTGTCTGAACGCCGGAATCGAACCTTATTAGATATGGTCCGATCAATGATGTCTCTTACTGATTTGCCGTTATCATTTTGGGGTTATGCATTAGAAACCGCTGCATTCACTTTAAATAGGGCTCCATCTAAATCCGTTGAGACGACACCGTATGAACTGTGGTTTGGTGCGAAACCTAAGTTGTCGTTTCTTAAAGTTTGGGGATGCGAAGCTTACGTCAAGAAGTTGATGCCGGACAAGCTCGAACCCAAAGCGGAGAAATGCGTCTTCATAGGATACCCTAAGGAAACTATTGGGTATACCTTCTATCACAGAACTGAAGGCAAAGTGTTTGTCGCAAAGAACGGTTCCTTTCTTGAGAAGGAGTTTCTCTCGAAAGAAGTGAGTGGGAGGAAAGTAGAGCTAGACGAGGTTATTGAACCTTCTCTTGAATTGGAGAGTAGCGCAGCACCTGAAATTGTTCCAGTGCCGCCTGCACCAACTATAGAGGAAGCTAATGACAAGGATCATGAAGCTTCGGACGATGCTGCTACTGAACGTCGCAGGTCAACAAGGTCGCGTGCCCCTCCTGAGTGGTACGGCAACCCTGTCTTGACTGTCTTGTTAGTAGAAGACAGTGAACCTACGAACTATGAGGAAGCGATGATGAGCCTAGACTCTGAGAAATGGCTAGAAGCCATGAAATCCGAATTGGGATCCATGAGCGAAAACCAAGTATGGACTTTGGTGGACCCTCCTAGCGACCGAAAGGCCGTTGAGTGCAAATGGATCTTCAAGAAGAAAACGGACGCGGATGGTAATGTTACCGTCTATAAAGCACGGCTTGTCGCGAAAGGTTTTCGACAAGTTCAAGGTGTTGACTACGATGAGACTTTCTCTCCCGTAGCGATGTTTAAGTCCATTCAGATTTTATTAGCAATTGCTGCGTTTCATGATTATGAAATATGGCAGATGGATGTCAAGACTGCGTTCCTCAATGGCAACATTGATGAAGAGTTGTATATGATGCAACCCGAAGGTTTTGTTGATCCTAAGGATGCTAGTAAAGTATGCAAACTTCAGCGTTCCATTTATGGACTGAAGCAAGCATCTCGGAGTTGGAACCTTCGTTTTGATCAAGTGATCAAGAGCTTTGGATTTGTTCCAAATTGCTACGAAGCTTGTATCTACAAGAAAGTGAGTGGGAGCTCGGTGACGTTTCTGGTACTATATGTGGATGACATATTGATTATCGGAAATGACATCAACATGCTTAACGATGTGAAGAATTATTTGAACAAGTGTTTTTCAATGAAAGACCTAGGTGAAGCTGCTTATATATTGGGCATCAAAATCTATAGAGATAGACAAAGACGCCTGATAGCTTTAAGCCAGAGTACATACCTAGACAAAGTTCTGAAAAGGTTCCGAATGGATAAGGCAAAGAAAGGTTCAGTGCCTATGTTGTCAGGTAAGATATTGAGCAAGGCTCAGTGTCTAGCTACGGTAAATGATAGGGAAGCTATGAGCAAGGTGCCTTATGCCTCGACCATAGGTTCCATCATGTATGCCATGCTATGTACTAGACCGGATGTGTCCAATGCTCTTAGTTTGACGAGCAGATATCAAAGTGATCCAGGAGTGGAACACTGGACAGCCGTGAAGAACATCCTAAAGTACCTAAATAGGACTAAATAAATGTTCTTAGTCTATGGGGGTGATGAACAGCTTGTCGTAAAAGGTTACGTCGACGCTAGTTTTGACACCGACAAGGATGATTCCAAATCTCAGACAGGATACGTTTATATTTTGAATGGAGGAGCTGTGAGCTGGAGAAGCTGCAAGCAAAGCGTGATCGCGGGATCTACAGTGGAAGCGGAGTACATGGCTGCTGCAGAAGCGTCAAGTGAAGGAGTTTGGATCAGAAACTTCATCACTGAGCTTGGCGTGGTTCCAAGTGCATTGGACCCACTGGAGATATTGTGTGACAACACTGGCGCCATAGCACTCGCTAAGGAACCAAGATATCATCCAAAGACCAAGCATATCAACCGCAAGTTTCATATAATCCGAGATTATATTGCAGATGGAGATCTGAAGATTAGCAAAGTACATACAGATCTGAATGTCGCAGATCCGTTGACTAAACCTCTTCCACGTGTAAAACATGATCGGCACCTCAGTGCCATGGGTGTGAGATTGTTGCCAAATGTAAACTAGATTATTGACTCTAGTGCAAGTGGGAGACTGTTGGAATTATGCCCTAGAGGCAATAATAAAGATGTTATTATTATAATTCTTGTTCATGATAATGTTTATATTCCATGCTAGAATTGTATTAAGCGGAAACTTTAATACTTGTGTGGTTTGTGAACAACACCGTGTCCCTAGTACGCCTCTATGGACTAGCTCATTGATCAATGATGGTTAAGGTTTCCTAACCATAGACATGAGTTGTCAATTGATAATGAGATCATATCATTGGAGAATGATATGATGGACAGACCCAAACTAAGCGAAGCAATTAGATCGTGTCATCGTGTTCGTCTTTGCGAAGCTTTTCTTATGTCAAATATTGTATTCCTTAGACCATGAGATAATACAACTCCCTGGTATCGGAAGAAAGCTTTGAGGTCATCAAACGTCATCCTATGAGAGGGTGATCATAAAGGTGTCTCTCAGGTGATCGGAAAGTATCTGTTGGGTTGTATGTATCGAGATGGAATTTGTCCCTCCCAAGTCGGAGAGATATACTTCGGGCCCACTCGGTAATCGATATCAACACCGCTTGCAAGCATGTGGTTAAGGAGTTAATCACAAAGTGATATCGGATTACGGAACGAGTAAAGTACTTACCGTGAACGAGATTGAACTAGGTATGACGGTACCGACGATCGAATCTCGGGCAAGTAAAATATCGCGAGACGAAGGGAATATATATATGGGATTGTTTGAATCCTGACATCGTGGTTCATCCGATATGATCATCGATGAATGTGTGGGAGTCAATATGGGTGCCCAGACCCCGATGTTGATTATTGATAGAAGATCATGTCTGCATATTCTCGAACCCGCAGGGTCACACACTTAACGTATCTCGGCGCTAGGATAGATTGGATAATTGGTTTATGAATTTTTGTTCGGAGTCTCGGATGGGATCCGGGATATCACGAGAGGTTCCGGAATGGTCCGGAGAATAAGATTTATATAAGGCAATGCAGTTTTTGGAATTCGGAATTGTTTCGGGTTAATCGGTATTGTACCGGAAGCTTCTAGAACCTTCCGGAAGGGGACCAACATGGTCCCACCTTCCGGGAGGGGGCATGGGCCTATGAGGGAGTGTCCTGGCCGCATTGGGCCAGGGGCACAAGGCCCCATAGGGCCCAGCCGATCCTAGAGAGTTTAAACTCGTTTAAACTAGAGATAGGGTTTCTAGAAGAGGGAGAGTCCTTGCCCCCCACTTCTCCCTCCCTTGGCCGCCGGCCCAAGGCTTGGAGGAGGGGCAAGGGCTGGCCGCCCCCCCTCTATATATAGAGGGCTGGTGCGCCCCCTCCCCCCTACACCTTGCCTCCAAACCCTAGTTGCCCTGCTGCCCTTCCTCTCTCCCTCCCGACTGTTTGTAGGCGAAGCCCTGCTGCAGAAATTCTCCACCATATACACCACGCCGTCGTGTTGTAGATCCAACCTATCTCTCCACCATACTTGCTGGTCCGAGGAAGGAGGAGACGTCGAGGTGTTGCACGTGTGCATCTCACGGAGGCACCGCCACTTGTGGTGCTAGATCGGATCGGATCGCGAGGAGGAGAAGCGAGTACGACTACATCACCCACGTTCCGACGAACGTTCCGCTGTGCGAATCTTCAAGGGTATGAAGATCTAATCCAATCTCTCTCGTTGTTTGCATCTCCTAGATTAGATCTTGGCTTTCCCTCTGTTCGCTCCGTAGAAATTTTTTGATTTACTATGCCGCGAAACCCTTCACATTAGTATTACATCCCTCGGAGTGGTACAACAGAAACACAGCAGGTCCAAGATAATACTATAGGTTACAACTTGACTCTTTACAAAAGATCCATAGAACGCTCTAGGTTAAAGAGAGAGAAAGAAACTTCTTACAAAGAGGAATCAGAAATATTCAACTCAAATCTATTCTGCTAATAAGATTAGCATCTAATTATTTGGCTTGCATTGCTGCTATTGCAATACTCTACAAAAGTAGGTTCTATGGCTAGATATTATATGTCTATCTAATCAGCAACTACGTCTTCACTTTAGTTGATGTATATGTTGAACTTCTTGACTTCATTTAAGAGCTTGAGATTTTGATGATGATTCTTGGAGCATAAGTTGATGTAGACGTCGTCTGTATTGGCTTCATAATCTAGCAATGGTTAAGAAGATACGTTGAGTACGAGCATACTCAGCAAGTTCAATAAAAAGAGTGTTTGATGCACTATATCTATAGCCACATACCAAAGGTCGTAGGCAATGCAGGTTTTCATAAACATTTCTTCAAGGGTTGATTTTATCTGAAAAGCTATGTCCGTCAGCCTTCACAGGTTTACCAGAACTTTCATGGAGTTCCTTTCCTGCTGCGTTCATAGCTCCTTCCCGGAACAGGGAGTAATAAGTTACAATTATTTCACCCTGCAGAGGTGCGTTACTTTATCCATAAGAGATCAAATCCTTGTTGCACAACCGGGCAGCTTATTCCCGTCCACAATTTCGTGATGTGGGGCCCAGTAGATGATCAAATCCAATCACTGCCCTCTCTGCGACCCCGCATGTCTCCTTAGTGTACGCCATGCCCACACATTGAATTATGGCAATGGTTGGTACAGACCGTCAGATGCCAAAACTATCGTGGGACAATAAGGGTTTCCACCCATATGCTACATATCCTCTACGAATTACCAATTAATGCACGCTACAAGGATAGCAGCCACGACCTGCACATCCAGCTACATGCGAGAGGAAGAAGATACAGCTGACTTCTCACGTCCCATTCCAAATCTCATGGTTAACACGTGATATACAACGCAAGAATCACTGGCGACATTGGTTGTTAGGTCCTATATCATATGTTCGTTTACCACCGGAACTTTCATAGTAGGTTATTACCTCATGGTAAATAACCTATAAGCATATTATTATGAAAATAGTGTTTTCTGTCCTTTTTGAAATGCAGGTGATGACAACACTGGATTTGCAAAATACTTTATAGAAAATAATCAAAGGACATGAGCAAGTGTGAACTTGCCTTTTGTGATTGCAAGATTATGCACTCACGGTCTTCGAGACAATATAAGATCCAGTATCTAAAAACAGCATCATTGGTACGGTAAGGACTAATGTTTAAAGAAGAGAGATGCTTTTATGCATAAATAATGTAATGCAATTTGATAAACTCGAAACCCCGGAATAAGCGTCATCGATCTAGGGTTTGGAAATTGGAAATGGTTTCATTTGAATGTGTTACACTTTTATATTAAGTTTCAGACTCGTGCATCTTGTTAAGGCTTGTGAGTGTGCGTGAAATAACATGTAAGTATAATAAATAGCATACAATAATAAGGCACACAAAAATGGAATACTCAAAGGTGGAATGTGTTCAAAGACTGTGTATATAGGGGTTGTTCATCTTTTGAAGCTTTCAGAAGAATGCTTATGTCTTGATTTATAATAACTTAAAAGCATAACTTTTGAAGAAAAATTTACTTAACTACACAAAAGTATTTAAACTTTAAGTTAACTTTCTTAGGTGTGTTTACAAGTTATAGTTCTTAAGTGAGAAAGAATTACTTCATTTGAATAATGACCACACTAATAGTTGAGCCTTATCTATCTTGGTCATTAGATGGTATTATAACTTGTTCAATTCATAATGTTCCTTTAGGGTTAATTAAGACTGGTATTACTTTTATTTTGAGTATTGGTCTTCTTAACATTATAGTTGAAGAGAAACATTGATCTTTTTAAAAATGAGTGGTTACAATTTATAAATATGGAAACAATATTATTTAACTACTTATGAATTATCTTTGGATTTTAGTATGTTTATAAAAATGTGGTTGAATAAATAGTAAAAGGTTTTATTTAGTTAAGAATATTATTCCTGAAGATTTTATAATTTCATAAGAATTTTTTAGGAAATAATATACACTTATAGTTGAATGATAATTCAGTAAAATTTGTATTTTTAATTGTGTTAAACTATTTTGATTTCATATTATCAATATTTAAAGCTAACACTATTTCTAAACCACAAAGGAATAATTTTAGAAAGATTAGCAATTTTTTATTTATCCTAATAGGAATTATCAATTAAGGAAATAGGTTTAAATTCAAGTTATTAGAGAATTTGATTTTTTTTTACTTACTTCAAAAGTGCAATGTTATATTTTTAACATGTAGATACTATTTTTGTGATCATTTTTGTTATATTATATGTATTTTTATGAATTTTAAATAATAAGATATGATTTTTATAAGATTTATTATTTTATAAACACTTAATAAATAATAAATATTTAGTTAAGTGAAATGATATTACATGATTATAGTATTAAATTATAATTCTTATTTTTCTAAGAATATTGGTATATTATTTATATTTTTATCATTTACCATTACTAAAATATAAATTTTCAAAGTTTATTACTTCTAAATTCTTTATTAAATAATAATTATTTAAATTGTTAACATAATAATGTTTGATAATATTTTTAAGTTGTATATTTATTTTTCTGAAATTTTCTATATATTAAACATATTTTTCTGAATTATAAAACAAAAGATATTAAATTTATAAGATTTAGTCATTTTCTAATTAAATTCTAAATATCAAATTACCTTTTACACACGGACCTAACCTACCCAGGGTCACTGACCAGTGGGGTCAGTACCACATCGTAGGCCACCTAAGCACAAGACTAGTCAACATTGGACCCGGTCAACACGTCGACGTGGCGAGGGATGACGTGAGCATGACATCACGATGACATCATTTGAGAGCAACCTCATAGATCGAAGATCGATCGATCGCTGGGGTGCATGCACCGGACTGTGGTTGGTTTTGTTGGAAAGAGGGCGTCGCTAAGATCCTGTCTGTGGTGGTGCCACCCACTTTTGGTCGCCGGAGCTACTCTGGTGACCAACAACGTTGGTGGCCGACAACGGTGCACGGCGGAATGATGATACACAGCGAGAGGAAGAGATTGGAGAGGTCCATAGGGACCGGTATCTCACCCTGATGCTATTGCGGTGGTTGACAACAATGGCGTTCCGGTACGACCTAATCTTCATGGATTCCGACGATCACCGGCGAAAGGGAACAACGAAATCACCATGATTCCGGAGCGCCATTTGCTTCACTGCTACCCCTCAAGCGACAAGGAAGGCGAGGCGCTTCTCCTCGACTACTCCACGGTCTTCAGGACGACCTCTACTAATGACGGTGGTCGGCTCTGGCCGGCTAGGGTTTCAGCCCTTTGCGAAATAGAGAGGATAAGAGAGAGTGCGAGCGAGCGAGTGAGAGGATGAGGACGAGAGGACATCACGGTGGCGTTCTTATCCCTCCCGGCGATGAGGGCGAGCATCTTGGCGCACCCCGACGCGGCGGACAACGACACACACCTGCTTCGGCCGTTGCGCGAGGTGGACGACGACGATAGCGAGGACGAAAGGGTAAGTTGGGCTGGGCTAGTGTTGGGCCTTTGCAGAGTGAGCGGAAAGTGTTGTCTGCTGCACGCGACCGACAAATAGAACTTGTGCCATGGGCTGTAACGAATGGGTATTCTGTTCCCTTTTATTTTCAATTTTTATTTCTGTTTTTCTCTTTTCCTTTTCAATTTGAATTTCCTCAATGATTTAAATATTCAAACTCCAGCGAATCATCAACGTTTCTACATGGTTAATGTAGCTAGTTGGTTTGGCATTCCTTTTTAGTACTTTTATTATTCATGATTAAATAAAGGATTATTTTCATTAGAAAATTATAAAGAGGAATTAGGGCTTTAGGGATTTGTTTCTTTTAATAAGATGTCATAAAAAATAATTCTGTTTTATTCAACTCTACTTAGTTTGTGGGGTTTAGAACTATCATGGAAAAATCTGGATTGAGTTTTCATACATAAGTAACAATTAATAATGGAACAATGAAGCTATTCATTTACAAGTGGTTTTTCTTGAGTTTTGAGAATATTGAATAGTCTCACATTCTATTATGTATAGGGATGAAGATTAAGAGCTAAGAGATATTGCCTTCTTGTTTTGGTGAGCATGAACAATATCTAATTTAGAATGAGCTATAAAGATTACCACTTAATGATTTTGATGGCTTATGAGACTAGGTTTTTAATTAGGGTATAAGAGGTTAAGATATACATGGCTTTCTCCAAGACTACACTCCTTTGGTATTCTAATTATCTCTTAGGAACTTCATTGGTATAAGAGATATTATCTAATGGTTACCTAGGAATAGGAAATGGTCCCACTAGCAACTTGATTCTAGGTTTGTGAATAAAGGATGGACATAGGATTAGTCATGGTCTGATAAGTCCTTGCTTAAAGGTTTCTCAAGAACTTATATCCTTAATACCTCACTAAGCTTATCCTTAGTTAAGGAATTCCTTTTCTAGATATACTCTATTTAAATCTTTCATCTCATTCACCAAGATCACATCTTCCTGAATAAGTCAATCATCTAACTCCACCATATCAATCATCATATGATGACATGGCCATGTTACCTGACAAAACTCATCCTTCATTAATCCTCTAATACACAACCTCCACTTCTTATCTCCCCTTTATGAATTCATTCATATAATCCTTTCTAACCCCATTACTTAACTCATTTGTATTCTTCTTTCATTTGCTTCCAAAGCTTGCAGAATTACAATCCTCACTAATTCACAAGTGAAATCAATACTCCAAAAAGATATGGTATTGCTCCCCATAATACAAGTTTGTTCTTGCATAAGCTTGATTAAGGTACTAAGACTCCAACTACTCTACACAACTCAGGTTATATACTTCATCATACACTAACTTGACTTCTCATGATCAAGCTAGGTGATTAAGCTTTCTAAGGTTTTGCCTAGTTTGGTATACTCACAACTCTTCTTTAATATCTATTCATCTATTCTCAAGTGACTGGAGAATAATGACCACCAACCTTTGATCATACAAAGTTTAGGCTTCTAATTGTCTGATCAAGATCTAACATTAACTAAGTAGTAGGCTTGTACTAGTCTCTCTATAGGATTATCTTGTTAAGGAAACTTACTCCATATTCATACCTACTTGGCTTAACAAGTTTATCATTGGATACTCTGATGCTTCTAGCTTTCTCATATCTCCATAATCACTACCTTAACTCTTAGGTTTAGATACTTCTTCTAGTTAACTCATGAGTTAACTCCTTCAACACCAAATGGTTTGATCACCACTAAGGATAACATTCCATTGATGATGGCACACTTCACCATAGCTAGTTCCTCTTTTTATTAATTTACTTAAGGTCTTTGGAAGGTCAATATAATAGGTCACATGCTAAGATTCAACAAGTGCTAGGTCAAGAATTGATCACTCACATTGATGATCAATTGACACTAGGACTTGGTTAAATAGGAATGTCACCTACTAATATGGAAACAAGGATATGAGATGAATGGTCTTGGCTCAACTTCCTTTCAACTCTATTTGTGATAAGAATTAATGTTTAAGAATCACCATGATACCCATGGTAGGAATCACTATGGCAATCAAGTGTATCAAATTTAGTTATAGAGTTTCTTTACTTAAGTTATATACTTAACTTGGTATTCAGGGTTTGTGGTAGATAATACCCTGATATCATCTTTGGAATATTAAGTATTCATCCTGAGTTATTGTAATGAGTACTATGATATGATCTCTTAAGGATCTAATATTAATGATTAAGTAATGTATTATTATCTAATTTTATTATATTTGATCTACCCTTAGATCAAATTATCTTTGCCTAAAATAAGGTTTTAGCAAAGCTCATATTGAAACTTATCATAGTCAACTTGATGATCTACTACAATTCCATCAAATTAAGAGAAGCTTCAATCACTTTGATAAGTTTTTATTTAAAAGCGTGAAAATTATTCGGATTTTCTATGCATGAATGCAATACAAACATCAGGGTTCAGCTTATTTCTAAGCTCTAATGCTGGGATGTTATAGTTGAGGAGGCCTCTGGTGGGGAGGTGTTGTCGGTGATGCTTTCAGTGGGGTTTCTGGATGCCTGTGCGGTGACCCTGAGAGGTGGGGCGACATCGATCATGGCGGCGCGAGACACTCGTCGGTCTTGCGGTTTGCCTCACGGTGGACGTTCAGGTATACCTGATAATTCGGGTCGGGTTATTCTTATTTTATCACATTCGGGTTTTGAAAACTGATACCCGAGATTTGTCTCAAAAGCTGAAGACCCGACACTTCGGGTACGTGGAAAATCAGGTTCGGGTTCAGGTTTTCCCGATTAACCCGACCAAATTACATGCACTAATGCCTTTTGTCGGCTCGATGCAGACGACCTCGTACCAATGTCGGCGTCCCTAATCGGCCAACCCCCTGGTGCTCCTCGTGCGAGAGCCCACCTGTGTGGCGATCGGCTGGCCTCGAGGAGATGCAGCCAACAACGTGGCGGTGGACGCCGTTGAGCGGAAGAGGCATGAGCGCGGCATGGAGGATCTTCATCAAATGGAGCTTGTAGGTGGGAGGAAGAGGAATAGTAGAAGGGGACCAGAGGAGCAGCTGGAGACGATTGAGCACTAGTCTCATGAAGCGCAGACGAGACTGCGTGGCTGCGCTCGTCCGTACGCTGTACCTGTGGCGGCGGCTTGGAAGTCTGGAGAGGAGATAACGAGGATAAGGTTCACGTAACCTTGGGCTAATGCGAAGTTGGGTTGTATGTGGGAATTTTTAGTTGGGTTTCTGCCGTTCCTACTAAAAAACACGGGTCTATTTTCTATCTCGGGTAGTTCGGGCATATCAGGTACCGTGAGATGTTATCCGTATTTTTCTAAATTAATTCGTTTTTTGTCAACTGCCACCCGATTTTACATCAGAGTTTTTGGGTTTCGGGTTATATAGGTTCGGGTTCAGGGTTTTTGGGTTCGGGATTCGGGTAACGAGTTTTATGCCCACCGTGAGGTTCACCCTCCTCGGTCACGCATGTGATGAGGAGGTGGTGGATAGTGGTCGTTGTGGAGGTAGCCCTGTCAACCTCCGGTCAGATCTAAAGACGGTGACCTCATCTCGTGTTGCACCCATTCTCTATCCCTAGATCTCACTTGCCGGATCTAGAGCCTAGTCGGATGGCTGGGTTAGGCACTCTGGCCGGGAGAAATCTGTGGTCAGCGGTGGTGGTCACAATGTCGACGACTTTTTTGGACGTTGTCTTCCTCCTTGGAGGTGACGTAGAGGTACATCCCCCTTCCCACCTTATTCGATGCCTGGGTGAAAATCATAAATCCTAGGATTGGGAGGCAGCAGCGTTCTGGCATTGTATTCTCCTTGGAGGCGTCGTACTGGTCCTGTGGGAAGGTGGTCATGCTGCGTGTGGTTCGTGGTCTGCTTGTGTTGGCCTTGCCGTGTCTTTGGTTTGTGGTCTCATCCTAAAAGATTGCATCTTGCTGGGTGGGCGATGCTTTCGCCAGCGACGACTTTTGGGGGTATCGCGTGAAGAGGTGGTTATTCTTTTGTTCCTTGGCAAATTGTCCCTTCTGTGCATGCGTGCTCTCGAGAGAGTTGCTCTACTTGCCGACGGCGCGGCGCCCTTTGAACCAGGGTGAGTAGGTTGGGCCCTTCTTAGGAGGTAGTGGCGGATGGCACTAATGAGATGGAACTTGATTAAGGAGGGATTCTCCGGAGCTGTGCTTCTCGTCATTTCCCCATCAAGGTTTTACCTGTTCCAACGGATGAAGACCTCGAAGGCCAAGCTATGTTCTCTTGTATTTTTTTAGTTTTCTTGGTGTTCTTGGCCAATAAGAAGATTTTTCAGCACCTTGTACTTGTCGATTTGGCTCCATTAATTCAAATACAGACCCATTTCGAGCCTACTATCTAAAAAATGCCCGCTAAGGAAAAATATACGTCCCACCAGTCATAGTTCCCTTTACCTCCCCGGGTCATAGTTCCCTTTGCCTGATCCAAGAAGCTCTCCTAAAAAAACTTCTATCCAAACTCCCCACTCATACCTGAAAATATACCCAAGTTTTGAGAGGTTTATATGGGGCTTAGTAAATTCCTTGCAAATGAGTTTATGGGTGGAAGTTCCACCAAGCTCCCACACAGGGCCTAAAGCATCGATCACATGCCTCCATTCAGTATCACCACTCCGGACATCACACAACCAACCATCATCAAGCCAAATGTAGTCAAATTCTAAGTCAAAATTTGGTTATATTTTGCCCACTTTTGAGAAAACATGGTTGTTACCATGATCTAGAATATTCATTAATGAACCAAATCCAACACCACACTCCCTCTAAGGCTTGGTGAACTAACTGGACGATGTCTCAAAGTGGAAAACACACAACGACATGGACATGCCATGGATCCTTCATAAGGTGTTGCTGGTTCGACCATGTTATCGATCTCATCAATGAACCATTAATTACGCAGCAGAAGTAGAAGGCATTAAAAATCAGTTTCATAACCTTATCCTAGCAAAATTAGCAAGCACTAAATCCATTAATTAGGCGGCTTGGGTAGCATGTTGTGTTTTGTTGAACAGTTTGCATGAGATAAGAGAACCATGTACAAATAAAATCTGATACCCTTGGTGGAAAAGAAATCAAGGACAAAAAGTTCTGTTCTAAAAGTATCCCAAAGTGCACCTAAGGGAAAGAGAAAAAATAAAGGTGTCCTAGTCTATTTGGTCCAATAACTTGGTGCATGGAGAAGGAATTGCATTGGTCCATGAGAGATGAGCACTAATTGGCTTAATGTGATCCCTTCTCCCTTATGAACCTATTTCTGGGATCATTTTGATTTCGTAAACTAGCCTTCTCGTGTATATTACCTTTTTTCTTGCTTGGTACACTACAAGGAATCTAGGCTTTTATGACTTTCAATTTTCGTCACAGAATCATCACAGTAGTCCATCTATGACGATCCTATGACGAAAATGAAATCGTCAAAAGCTGGTCGTCGCTAATAAACTATAATGATGTTTTTTTTTTGAAATCGTCATAACCGTTATGACGATCCAATATCGTCACAGACCATCTAGTCAGACCAGGTCAGATTCTACGTGGCCGATGCACCGTAGCAAAACTATGAAGACATGAGATCGTTTTAATGCAAATTCAGCCCAATCTATTCACTGGACTAAATGGGACGAGCCCAATAATTCTAGCCTTTTTCTTCTTTAGGCCCTTATCTTTGATTCATTTCTTTCTATACCATGCCCTTCTTACAATCAATTTTCGTTTTTGTGCCCTAGGCTTTTTACCACACATATTGTTTTCAACAATTTTGGTTCTATTCTACTCCCTCCGTTTCAAAATATAAGATGTTTTAGATTTGTGAAGCCAATGTATCTAGACTTGTTTTAATATGTAGATTCACTCTAAACATGAGTGAACCTATATACTAAAAGTAGTCTAGATACATTTTCTTCACAAAGCTAAAACATCTTATATTTTGAAACGGAGGGAGTATGAATTATGCACTGTTAAGTCCAACAAGAATTGGGTCATGGCCTTTTCACAATGATGCCATGAAGATTGTTTGCAAAGCGAAACTTCAAAGATGTCTTAACTCTCAAACCGTGAATTTGATTTACAACGTGTATTCACCATCAACTTTGTTTCGATGGTTGCTTCAAATCTAGACCCTATGTATGTTTCGACAAATTTTCTTTTCCCTTAAAGTTACCACCCAATTTAGGAAGTTTCTAGCATATTTGTTAGAAAAGGTTGGCAGGTAATTTGTGTAGGGATTCGTAGCATGGAAAACAAAAATTTTCTATCGCATACAAACAAACAGGCCAAGATCTATCTACTAGATTGTAGCAACGAGTCGATGGAATAACTCACCCTCAAAGATTCCAAAGTGTTTAACGAGAGCGGATTCTCGTGGGTGATGTAGTCGTACTCTTCCCGATCTCAAGATCGCGTAGACGATCCTTCCGGCGCTGTGTTCCGGCAGCGCTCCCGCAGTCGGTCACATGTTCGGTACTCGACGAAGACCTTCCCCTCCCTTGTTCCAGCAGGCAGCGGAGGTTGTAGCACTCTCCTCGTGATTCCGGCAGCACAACGGCGTGGTACCGGAAGTAGAGGGGAGATCTCGCAGGGCTTCGCCTTAAGCCGTAGCGAGTATGGTGGAGTATGAGAGAGTCCCTCGACGACCTAGGGTTTAGACACACCGAGGAGGGGGCAAGCCGGCGGCTAGGGTTAGCTAGGCGGCGGCGGCGGTTTGCGGCGACGGCAGTGGAGGTGGCGGCGTCGGCGGCTAGGGTTTAGAGGTGGTGGAGTTGTGTGTCTAGGAGGGGAGCCCTGCCCCTCCTTTTATAGGTGGAGGGGCCGGCCAAGGGGAGGGGAGTCCCTCCCCAACTCGGCTTGGTGGTGCGCCGGCGGTGGGAGGAGGAACTCCTCCCCCAAGTCGGTTTCCACCTCCCTCTCCACTTCCCAAAATAGCCGTTTGACTTTCAAACTTGGCGTTTGACTTTTCAAACTAGGATTTGAATAAACCCTCTATTTTGTTCAGCGATGACACCGAGTACATAATGCAATCATACCAACTTGATATAACACATTCATGTACCCTTCCCCTCCGGAGTGCCGGACATTCCGGAACCTTCTAGAACATTCCCGATGAAAACACCGAAACCATTCTCCAACTCCGAAATAGGACTTTCCTTATATGAATCTTATTCTCCGGATCTCCTCGTGATATCCCGAATCCCATTCGAGACTCCGAACAACATTCGGACTCTTTCTCATCATTCCATAACTACTCAAACAACGTCGAATCCTTAAGTGTGTCTCCCTACGGTTCGTGAATTATGCGGACATGATCGAGACACTTCTCCGAACAATAACCAATAGAGGAATCTGGAAATTCATATGGCTCCCACATATTTCTACGATTACTTTGCGATCGAATGAACCACTTACATACGATACCAATTTCCCTTTGTCTCACGATAGTTTACTTATCCGAGGTTATGATCGTCGGTATCTCTGCATACCTAGTTCAACCTCGTTACTGATAAGTACTCTTTTCTTGTTCCCGTGATATGTGATCCCTTGTGAGCTAGTCACATGCTTGCAAGCTAATTGGATGACATTCCACCGAGAGGGCCCAGAGTATATCTATCCGTCATATGGATGGACAAATCCCACTCTTGATCCATGTGTTTCAACCAATACTTTCCGAACACTCAATGCCACCTTTATAGCCACCCAGTTACGGTGTGGTGTTTGATGTCATCAAAGCATCCATCCGGTAAAGGTGATATGCATGATCTCATGGTCGAAGGAATTAGGGTACTATGTATCAGAAAGCATATAGCAATGAAACTATTAAAATGACTTGATCTTTATGCTACGCTTATCTATAGGAGTATGTCCATCATATCATTCTCCTAACGATATGATCTTGTTGTTAATAACATCTCAATGTTCATGATAGGTAAACCACAATCATTCATTAACCAACAAGCTAGTATTATAAAGAGGCTTTACTAGGGACTTCAATTTAAGTTTACAAATTACAGAAGTATCAATGTTTCCTTGGTAATACTATTATAGCATGAATTATCATAAACATAAAGATATAATAATAACTACATTTATTATTGTCTCTAGGGCATATCTCCAACAATGTGGTCATTGTAATGAAATAGCCTAAAAAAAGTTTGTCAAAACATAACCATGTATGAGTTAATTTTGAAGTCCTCTTTGATATGAAGCCAACATTGAAAACAAATTGCGATTTGGGCATTTGGTTTGAGCTAAAAAATAATTTTACACTGAAATAAACTTATAATACAATGAGAGCATCTCCAACGGCTTCCCCATATTTTGGTTGGATTCCACCCAAGTAGTCATGGTCAACAATTCAAGTAATAAGAAACAATAAAACAAAAGGTTAAGACAAAAAAGGCTTATTAGATCAATGAAAATGCGGGCTGGTACAAACCACATCTCTTTTCTATTCAAGATGGACCAAGGATGCCATCCACTACCCCTTTCATCTACCATCTCAAGTGTAGCCTTGTCATTTGACAAGGACCCTAACCTATAAATAGCCTCCACGAACATATTATTCAATCATTCTCACTAAATTCAAGGAGGCACTAGAGCTAAAGGACTTGTTTCTAGGAGACTAGGGTCAAATATGATAAGTTATGCATGGCTCGAATTGATGTTGAGGAAGAGTGTCTAGGAGCCTCAAGAAGTTCTGAACAATTGGATCCTTCTACCAAGCCTCTCTAGATGCTCCTCTAACATAAGATTAAGTCACACTTATGGCCGGGCATATTCAAAAATATATCATGGTGCCAATTCTTGTGAGTAACAATAACCTTCGCTATAAGGTCATGGTACATGCCTCCACTCGTTCAATTCTACGACGAGATCAATATTTTTGTCGCTTTAATCTATGAATGGCAATGGGTACCGCTACCCGCTTACCCTGCGGGTTTTTACCCATTAGGGTAAGGGTATGGTGGTAAAGTTATACCCACGGGTAAGTAATTGGGCAAAAATCTCTACCCGTTGGGTATTGCGGGTGTGGGTATGGTAATGAAAAACCTGCACCCGCATACCCACCTACCCGACAACTTAGTAGATGACACGTGGGGCATTAGTATTATAGCATTTTTCTAAAAAGTTGTGAACTTGCTATTTGATTAATTGTGGTATGTCGTGTGACTGTTTTGCAATTCTTTTGAGATTTTGAAGTTTGAGCTATATACTTTCTATGCAACTTATGTTTGGACGTAACTTGTTTTCTTCACAATATCATGCGTTTGACAATGTATTTTTATTATTTAATATATATTTGCTTGCTTGCTGAAACCATGAATGAATGAAAATGTATGCTGTCATTTTTTTTATATATTATGTTATTACAATGACTTGTTACGTTGTTTGAATTGATGGGTGGGTATTACCCGGGGTTTTTTTTACCCTCGACGGGTGCGGGTATGGGACAAAATCTGTAACCATGTGCGGGTGCGGGTGCGGGTTTGGTTAAGCTTCACCCGCACCCAACAGCCGCGGGTGCCATCCGTACTTTAATCGGTATCTTATTTTTAGTATTTGTTTAGCTTGTGTTTCTGTTTAACTTATAAGGTCAATTTGTTATACTAAATATTGGGGATTAGGATAACATATTTTGGACCATGATTGAAAGTAATACATACTACAGAAAAAGTACACAGAAACCTGAGGCATAGGATTATTTTCCAAGAAACTTTCTTTCGAACTGGGTGCAAAAGTAGCGATCCTTGAATACATCCTCTACCAAAAGAAAATAGAGATCACATTATGTCCATATAGAGTGGAACTGAAACCACACCGATATCGATCGTCCCTGAAGTACAAAAACAGTTATCCGTAACAAAGAAAAGAAAGGAAATCCTCTCTCACATCACTCTAATACATAATTAATGGGAACGTCTACGTCTCAGGCGACTAAGAAATAACTATTTCTCAGTCGGCTGACGTGGCTGGCTCAATCGGATGGAAACATGCATGGTTTACAAACAAAAAACTGCAACCAGAATGTACAAATCTTGAAACCAAAATCCAACGGTAAACAACGATGACCGAGAAATAACTATTTCTCAGGCGCCTGAGAAATAACAAAATCGTGTCCATCTAATCCGAAGCTAGTAGTAGTAGTAGTAGTAGTACAATAATTAAGGTTCGGGTGAAGGCGCTGGAGCCTCCGCCGTGGTGTCGTAGTCCTCCCCGGTTCCGGGAATGATTAGGATGGGGCTGCGAACGACGTGCTTTTTGGACACCCATTTTAGCTGCCCTTCAATCGCGCCGTCCGGCACGGACGCCGTCTTGACGCTGACGGTGTAGTTCAAAACCTCCTCCAGCTCCTTGAAGGTCAGCTCCTCCGGCAGCACCTCCACCGTCACCGATTTCGGCACTTCAACCTCCACTTTGTACGTTGAGCTTGCCACGCCGACGTTGGTCACCGCTCGGCTCGCGTTCACGACGGTGTCTGCCTTGTCGACCATGATCGTGATTGACGGGTAGTTGAGGTCCTTCTGTTCCAGGTTTGGTAGCTTGTCGCACGAGACCGGCGGCTCCGGGTGGATGATCGAGTTCACCTGCTGGTCCGTGTAGTTGAGCCCGCACAGGTAGGGGATGTAGTCTGCCGCCGTCAGGTTGTAGACGAGCCCCGGGTCCATGGCTTTCTTCGGGTTCACGTGCCCGGCGCCCGTGGCAAAGTATGTCGCCTGCGTGCCGTCCACGTCGGAGATTGGCTTCTTTGTGTTGTCGTTGGTTTCGGCCGTCGTCATCAGCGCCGACTTAATGGACGCCGACGACCATGTCGGGTGCGCGTTCTTCAGCAGCGCGGCGATCCCGGAGAGGTGCGGGCAGGACATGGACGTGCCAGACTTGATGTCGAACTTTGGCATCTCTGCGTTGGGCTCCAACACCATCTCCACGACGCCGGGGACACCTGCGAGCACGTTCACTCCGGGACCGATGATGTCGGGCTTCAGAATCCCCCGGCTCTCCACGTTGGGCCCCCGCGACGAGAAGGGTGCCATCATCGGCGACCGCGGGGTGTCCAACTCCGTTCCTTTGAAGAGGAGGCTCGCCTTGGCCTCACGCTCGTCCTGGATGTAAGCCTTAATCTTCTGCCCGGCGACGTAGGGCACTTGCACCGTCGGGAGGACGTGCGGCCTCGGGACGATCACCGGGCCGAACACCTCAGGGGCGACGATGATCATGCCAAACCCGCCTGCTTTGAGGACGATCTTCGCCTTGGCGGTGCTAATGACGCCGCCAGACTCGCAAATGATGATCTTCCCGGTGATGTTCTGTGCCGTCAACACGCTCTCACTTGTGCACTTGCCGTCGCCCACGTCGCGCACCAACGGGCGCATCTCCTTCCCGTAGTCCTTGGGCTCGCTGAGCGACTCCCCATCGAGTTCATCGTCACTGCCAAGCTTCACGGTGGCCGCGAACCGCCTGTCGGTGGTGCTTGCCCCCACGGTGAGAAGCCACGGTGCCCCGTTGGCGAGGGTCGCCGGGTTGGGGCCGATGTTGCCAGCCGCCGTGCTGACGAACACGCCGTTCAGGGCAGCGGTGTACCCTCCGAGCGACACGGGGTCCTCCGAGAAGTCAGCACCCGCGGTCCCACCAAGCGAGAGAGACAGGATGTCCACGCCGTCCTCGATGGCATCGTCGATGGCCGCCAGTATGTCATCCCGGTCGCAGCCCTTCTGCTCGAAGCACACCTGGTAGAAGGCGATGTGCGCACGGGGTGCCATGCCGGCCGCCGTGCCCACCCCGTTGCCAGAAATGTTGGCGCCGGGCACGAACGCGCCGGCAGCCGTGCTGGACGTGTGCGTCCCGTGCTGGCCCTCGTTAATGGGGAGCACCGGGTCATCGAGGCCCTTCCACTTCCATTTGGCCGACTCGAAGAAGGACCGCGCGCCGATGAGCTTGTTGTTGCACACCGTGTTGTTGAAGTCGCACCTGCCGTTCCACTTCTCCGGCGGCGGCTTCATCCCGGCGTCGTCGAAGGAGGGGTGCCCGGCGTAGATGCCGTCGTCGAGGACACCGATGATGATGCCCTCGCCCATGTTGCTGGTGTTCCACACGCCTTCCCCGTCGCGGCCCTCGCCCCCCATGAGCCCCAGCATCTTGGGCGTGTGCGTGGTCATGAGATGGTACGTCTGCTCAGGGAACGCATTGGCGAACCAGTCCTTCGTGGACATCTCCTCCAGCTCCTCGGACGTCAGGCGGGCGGAGAAGCCATTGACGACGTTGCGGTAGGAGTAGAGGAGCCGGGTGACGGAGGCCGGGTCCTTGTCCATCGCCTCCTTGGCCATGTCGCACACCGAGGCCAGGAGCGACGCGTGCCAGCTCGACACGTTCTTGTACAGGTTCGTGTCGTACTCGTACGGCCTGCGCACGATGACGAGGAAGTTCCTGTGCACGCCGGTGTCAGGACCACCCCCATGGTGGCTCGCCGCCGGGGTGACGGCTACGCACAGGAAGAGGACGGCGGAGGCAACGAGGTGGACGAGACGCGGCGGCGAGCAGTGGCGCCCATGGCTTGGGTTGTCCATTTGAGTGTAAGCAGAAAGGATGATGAGAGGAGCATGGAGCCGAGCGAGGTGACTGTTACATATGGGGGAGCTAGTCTGCTCCTGTCATCTAAAGATGGAACGTAGCGTTCTGTGGTCAGACGGGGGGGATGGCTTAATAAGGGTAGGGGAGGCATGCAGGATTTAGAGAGGCTAAGCGCTGACCAGAAGTTCAATTGCATTCCTTTCGGAAGGCTTTCTTGTAGAGGAAACCAAGGAGACTCCTCTCGTTTCAAGGAGATCGACTTTCATGGAGCATGGAATGATTATCTTGAATTCTTGATTATGGATTCCCTTCTCCAGGCTACCACAAGTTTAGTCTCTGCGTGTTAGCATGACTCTGAACGCAATATCACTACACTGCAGTACATTTTAGACATCAATCTGAACTTTTTTCATGTATAAGAAATAGGCTCCACCCTTGTAAATACTTCCAGAAAAAGAAAACATTGATGCTGCATCCACTTGTTCTCTCTCTCAGCTCAACCTAGTTGCGAAATTCAGGCAGGAATAGTGGCATGTACATGATGTAAAGAAATCCGAACTGCATGGTCGTTCCGCTACGAACTAGAACAATGTACACCTTCCACCTCCAGGATCACAATGCAGCGGCAACTCTCCAGGTACCTAATTGCAAGTCTACAAATGGCAGCCGAGATCGCACAAAGACACCAATCACCTTGCAGTCATGGACGAATTTGATGTACTACATGGAACGTTTGTGCACGCGACACCGTTTTCACCTAGAAGTTTAAAGACCAGAACACCAATAGCCACAAAGTGGTTCAGTTTGAGAAAAGGATGGAACTCGAGAAATAATGGAAATTAATCCGACGATAAGGAAAGGTTGAAAAAAAGTTTGATATCGTTCCATCCTTTGGGAGAACAAGACCTGTAGAGAGGATGATGCATTTATCTTAGAGGTATATACATTTTTACTCCCACAACAGTCCCACAACTTGCAACCGGGAAGCATTTTAGTCCAATTTAATCGAATTTCTATAATTTTGACCAAATTCATCCACTTGTATGTCTTTTTTTTTAGAAAGTCCACTTGTATGTGGAAACTCAGTCCGAAGGTGACACGCGGCATCACAATTTTTGCAAAATAATCCCTATGTATTTTTCTTTACCGCTTGGGGCCTTGGTACGGCCTAACAAGCAGGCCCCATCTGTCAGTGATTAAATAATAAAATCTCTTGTTCCTGTGGCAGGAATCAAACTCAAAACCTGCGTTGCAAAACTAGTAGAAGCTTGCCATTATAGCACTCAGAGAGATTAGATAACTACAAGAAAGCCGTCTATTATATTATATATATATATATATATATATAAATTTAAGCCTAATGCGTCTTGCCTACCAGCATAACGTGCTGTGCTGCGTTCTAACTGCTCGCTTCCAAGCACACACACGAGTTAAGTACCATTGAGGCAACAGGCTAGGTAGCTCTCGCTGGCTCACATAGACATAAAACACAATAAGAAAGAGTTACGTATCCTAGCACACACACGAGTGAACGAAGTGAAGCTTTATTGATCGAGTGTATATATCCGAACAACATATAAGACTTTATTTTAGACACTAAAAAATACGTGTTCTAAATTTAGAGAAATTCTAAAAAATGTACATATTTTCAATCTGAATTATTTGTGTTCTAGGCTACATAGAAAAGAGAAAATTAGAGATCTGTCTTCGTAAACGGTGCACCTTCAAATCCTGTCAGAATTATCTTTTTTTTGTAGCCTCAATTTAATCCACATTGAAATTTTGCACACTGAAAGCTTATATTATTGCCCACATGTATGTAATTTTTAAGGTGTTTTTGATACTTTGAATTGCATTTTTAAATGGTTAAAATAAAGCAGTCCACATAGCCCGAGTTTCAAAATAAAGGTCTAACAGATGACGCACAAGATTATGCTGACATCGGATGTGAGCATTTTTTTACATATACGTGTGTTTATATTGTATAAAAATAATTATGCTCTCAACAGTAACAAGTAGCGTCGTTCAATAAAGTTGATTCAGCGGTTGGTTAGTGATGCAAAGGTCACTAGTTCGAATTCAAAACATCCTATAGTTTTAATTATTTTGTTTGTCTATTGACAGGTGGACATGCATGTTGGTTAGCACCAAGGACACAAGTGATATAAAAATACACAGGGTCATTTTTAAAAATTGTGAGGCCATAGGTGGACGAATTTGGTTAAAATCTATCAAATTCACTAAATTTGATCAAATTGGAATAAAATGGTCCCACGATGCAAGTTGTGAGACTAGTGTTGCCCACTTTGCAAAATGTGGGAATAAAACACTCCCACGATGCAAGATATAAGACTAAAAGTGTACATACCTCTTTATCTTAGATTCAAGTGAGACTGTTCAGATTTGCATAATAAGTGCAGAGGATCATGCAAAGCTAATTTATCTACACTTTTGCGGTTTATCCTTGAAGAAGCTTGTGACTGAGATGTTTATTTGAAAGTTCTATGTCACCCAGAACTGGAACAGCTGTCACCCTAATAGGTAGGGTGTCAAGTGAGATCCCACATATATCCTTATCAGTAGGCTTCCCTGAAATTCTAAATGATTAGGTTATCAGAGTTGTTAAAGGGGAAGAGTAGCAATTAAATTCAACCACGAACAGTGTTTGTACTTTTGCACATACCAAGGTCTTAGAGAGGGCGACATATTGTCTCCCATTCTCTTTCACCTTATTGTTGATGCATTAGCAATTCTGATCCATAGAGTTGTTGAGCAGGATTTGATAACAGGTTTAGCTTCAAAAATCACAAAGAAGGGTGTGTCCATCTTGCAAAAAAGGGTGTGTCCATCTTACAATACGCGGATGACACAATCCTTCTCCTAGAGGACAACTTGGAGCAAGCCATGAACTTGAAATTCTTAGTATGCCTTTTGGAGCAGATGTACGACCTCAAAATAAACTGTCACAAAATTGAGGTTTACTGTCTAGGTCGGGCTAAAGATAGATTTAAAGATTGCAATGAAATTTTCGCCTGTAAATATGGAGAACCCCTCATGAATTATCTAGGGATACCTCTTGATGAGAAGAGATTGAGTTTAAGTTGCTAGAATCCTATAATTGAGAAGTCTGACAAGAAACTTAATCCTTGGCAAGTGAGAAACTTAGTGACCGCCGGCAGAACTACTCTCATTAATTTGTTCCTCACTAGCATGTCACTAAATATGTTGTCGCTTTACAGACTACCACCTGGGGTACAAATTAAAATAGACAGACATAGATGTCGTTATTTATGGAGTGGAGATAGAGATAAAAAGAAGTATTGTATGGTTAGCTGGCCCGTTGACCGCCTTCCTAAAGATTAGGGGGTTTAGGTATACTGGACCTAGAGGTCATGAACATTGCTATTTTGTCCAAGTGGCTAGGGAAACTACTTAAAGATAAAGGTGATTGGCAAGATTTGTTAGAAAGGAAATATCTCAAAAGTACTACTCTTGGGAAAGTTTTTGCAAATCTACGAGGTTCTCATTTTTTGCAAGTTTTAATGGACGTGAAAAGATTGTTTTGGCCCTATTTTAGAATTATGATTGGTAACGGTTTGAAATGTAGATTCTGAGAGTATGTTTGACTAAGAGAGAAATCTATGGCAAACCTTTTCCCTAGACTATACACTATTTCAAATAACCACAATGTTACCATAGCGGAAGCTTTTGGGCAGACGTTGCATCAATTAATATTTATAAGCATGTTAGTTGCGGAGAAAATAGCTTTGTGGAATGAGCTAATTGCTTGTTGCAAAGATGTCACACTTGTCGCTGATTTGGATGACAAACTGGTTTGGACCCTATTGTCATGACGTGAATTCAATGTGAAATCCTTCTATACATAAATGCAAAATTGTGGTATTGCTCCCTACACATTTCTTTGGCAGGTTAATATCATTACTAGGATCAAAACCTTCTTGTGGATGCTTCTCAAAAATAGCATACTCACAAGGGATGTTTTGCTACGGAGAGGAGAGAAATGCACCGTTAATTGTCTCTTTCATGGTCAAACGAAAGAATAGATCATATTATCTTTGTGTGCCCCTAGCTAGGTACATTTGGAACATAGTTAGTTGTGCCACGGGTTTTAACTGTCAATTCCCTAGGGCTGACTATTCTTTCAACACATGGCTCAAGGTTTTCGTTGCTAAGAGAAAGAAAATTTTAATTAAGGGGGTTGTTGTTGTGATTTGGGCAATTTGGAAGGCGAGGAACCCTGTATTGGATTTAATATCCGCGCTCTTTGCAGGTGAAGGAAACCACAAAAAAGGAGTTGATGTTGGGCGCAAAGCTGTTGGGAGGAGTTGTGGATGAAGTTTTCAAGCAAGGAGGTGCTGGGCATCATGGACGGTGCGGCTGAAGATTTGATGATACCGTTCTAGCTTTTTGGTTGTGATTTGGAGGAAGGTTCTAGATATGGATTTATGTTAGGTTGCAGATTATATATGTTTTCTTCTTGCTGAGTGGTGGTGTTTAAAGGTTGTTTAGTTGTCTCCTCCCAAGACATAGTATTTTTAAATTTGTTGAGGTTGTTCTCCAGTGGTTCTGGCTATGTTGATGACGGAATTATGTAGATGACCTTTTTAAAAAATATTTAGAAAAACATGACCTTTTTCGAAGCCAAACTCAAACCATTTAACTCATCGCCAAGACAAAGATCTTCTTGATGCATGTTCTCCTTGATCGGGTCGGAGTGTCGACTTCTGGAAGGTTCCGCCGGCGAACTCCACTAGGTGCCTCGTGCTTAGACATTACTAGATCGGATGGGATTTGGTCGTTCGTGATACGTCGGAAACGTATCTATATTTTTTGATGATCCATGCTTGTTTAGTATTTACTTTGCTTTGCTTTGTCTACACTTTGAGGTGTTTTTATATCTTTTCTGGAACTAACCTATTAACAAGTTGCCATAGTGTCAGTTGCATGTTTTCTTCTGTTTTTGGTTCCAGAAAGGCAGAAAATCAATATTCTTGGAATTGGACGGGACAAAAGCCAAAGTCAATATTTTACCGTGGGCGACATGAAGCCAAAAGACGAGACGGAGAGGCACAGGGAGGCCAAACCCCCCTAGGCGCGGGTGGGCCCATCCCGCGCCTAGGTAGGGTGAGGCCCCCCTGGTGGCCCTCCTCGCTCGCCCCTTCTCCTATAAGAAGCCCCTGATGTAGAAACCCTAGGAACCCGATCAAAACTCCACGAAATCTTCTGTAGCCGCTACCACCATCGTCCCTAGATCGGGGGGGTCTAAAGTTCGTCCCGGCACCCTGCTAGAGGGGAGATCATCCCAGAGGCCTTCTTCTCCGATATGAAGCGTGAGTAGTTCCACCTTGGACTACGGGTCCATGTAGTTGCTAGATGGTTGTATCTCCTCCTTGTGCTTTCATGTATAGATCTTGTGAGCTCCGTTCATGATCAAGATCTAATCTATTTGCAATCATGCATGTTGTGTTTGCGGGGATCCGATGGATATTGAGATTACTATGTCAAATTGATTAATGGTTTTGTCTATTTGATTATATCATGTCTATGTTGTTTGTGATCTTGCATGCTCTCCGTTGTTAGTAGCTATCTTGGCCAAATAGTTGCTAGTGACTCCAAGAGGGGGTATTTATGCTCGATAGTGGGTTCATGCCTCTAGTTTCCAAGGGAAGTGACAGAAATCTCTTCGGTTGTAGATGTGTTGTTGCCACTTGGGAGAAAACAACGGTCTCTTGTTCATGGAACAAGTGGATTGTTTACCTTACACACTTTGCTTAAAGCAGTTGTCTGTTGCTTGTAACTTAATACCGGAGGGGGTTTGAATGATAACCTGAAGGTGGAATTCTAGTCATAGATGTAGTTGGATGGCAGTCTATGTATATTGTTGTATTGCCCAATCGAATCTCATAGTATATTTTTTTTCTAGTATTGCATTGTTATGCCTTGTTCAGTTCCTGTCAATTGCCCTGCTGTAATTTGTTTACCATTCATGCCATGTTGTTTATCTAAGGAGAGCACCTCTAGTGAACTATGGACCCCGGTCCAATCTTTACCATTGATACATCTTCCACTGTTACTTTTTTACTTGCTGCAAACCATCACCTTCCACATCATACGTTTAATCCTTTGTTACAGCAAACCGGTGAGCTTGACAACCTCACTGATTCATTGGGGCAAAGTCTTGAGATTGTGTTGTGCAGGTTTCCACGTTGCTTGCAACACCTTTGAGACATTTCCTTCCTCCTACTGGTTCGATAAACTTGGTTTCTTACTGAGGGAAAACTTGTTGTTGTGCTCATCACACCTTGCTCTTGGGCTTTCCAACGAAGCGTCCCATGACAGTGCTGGGAGCCATCATCAGTTCGCACTTGTGTTTTTCTGATTGTTTGGTTTCAGCGGGAGCGTTGTGAATCTCTATTGTCTAATACCATTATGGTACATGTCTTATGTTCCATGGTGAAGTCAGAGGCAGAGAATCTCATGAAAGCCGATATATGAGGACTAGCAATGGTGGTTCGAGTCTTTGTGGCGGTGAGGAACTGGTCTGGTGATGCATGACTCATAGCAGCGACATCGAAAGTAGGAGGGGCGATGCAGGAGAAGTTCACAATCTTACCTTTTAGGGTGAAAATCCAAGGTTTATACTTAATTGGTTGTGCCTGGCAATGGCCTTGATGAACGCATTGTTTTGTGAGTGAGGACTTACTCTAGGGTAAAAGCCTACGATCTATGATCGGACGACAAAGATGCTTGTGCACTATTTTCTTCTTGGAGACACCGCTTTTGAAGAATCTAGACTTCTAGTGTTATCTTGGTGATGTTAGTAACGATGTTATAAGAAATAGATCACTATAGCGGGACTGTTTTTTGTAATTCTTCTTTTTTGAGCAGTGTGCATCTGTAATGACATTAGGGCACTACATTGTTGTAGAGGTTGTGTGTAATTGGTATCTCCACGATATTAGTATATTCCCTTCGCCAAATATTTTTAAACTCATATCCATCCTTTGGTGGTTGGAGTCGATTGTGTTAGCACCATATATCTACGAGCTAGAAATTTTACATTTTTCACGAGCAAAACAAATAATCCAAGGCGCGCCATGGACTATGGTGTTTCATAAGCTGCAGAGCCAGATGCAATAAGCTACAGGGGCCTGCAGATAGAGTGAGACACGCCATTTGACAAAACCAAACTCACACAATTTAATGAATATGTGCCATGTTGTTCCATAAGCCGCAGGGCCAAATACAATAACAATCAACCATGATGTTAATCTCGCAGCACCTATAAATCCAAAAAAAGACTCTTCTAAAGAAAAATCTTGGCACGATGCTCACATGATACTAAATAAGCTGCAACAACAAAACCAAGAATAGATCCTAGAGCCTAAACTAAGAACAAACAAGCAAAACTCACAGAGCACTTAATAAGCTGCAGGAACAAAACCACCAACAGTCAATAATCTTTATAACCCCACACCACCATCACTATCCTCACCTAACCTTGATCGACTCATAACACTAGCTAAACCAACAACATTATTTCCTATTGTCACCACAACCTAGATCTACATCAAACTATGTACTCACATAACACTAGAACCATGCTCTTCCACCGAAAAACTCACAACACCGTCCATAGTTAACTATAACCCTAAACAAGAAACAACATATGACAAAACTACCATAGATCTATCATAGAAACCTAGCACATCACATACTGAACAAGAAGCCTAGAACAATGCACGCTCCCTCCAACAACAAACAGGCTGCAAAGATTCGGTATAAACAAGAACAAAAGAGGAGAAATGATTAATCTAATATATACAAGCTCAAGAAGAAAATATATTAGCAAAAGATCGAGAAGAAAATAGAAAAAGAGGAAAGCGTAGATCACCTCAACCAGGTCTAACACACACGAACACCATGGTCGCGAGAGGGGCGAGAGATCAGATTGAAAGGAGCGGGTGATGACTCCTTGGTGGCACCAGAGAACTTGGTGCTTGATGTGGTATTGTTGGGAACCCCAAGAGCAAGGTGTGAAGAGTACAGCAGCAAGACTTCCCTCAGTTGAGACCGGGGTTATCGAACCAGTAGGAGGAAGGAAACGTCACACAGGTGTTGCAAGCAACACGGAGACCTACACAACACAAACTCAAGACTTTACCCCAACGAATCAGTGAGATTGTCAAGCTCACCGGTTTGATGTAACAAAGGATTAAACGTATGGTGTGGAAGGTAATGATTTGCACCAAGTAAACAAGTAATAGTGGAAGATGTATCAATGGTAAAGATTGAACTAGGGTCCATAGTTCACTAGAGGTGCTCTCCTTAGATAAACAACATGGCATGAAGGGTAAACAAATTACAGCGGGGCAATTGACAGGAACTGAGCAAGGCATAACAATGCAATTACTAGCCAGCAAGATCCTATGAGGTTGATTGGGAAATACAACAATATACATAGACCGTCATCTATGACTAGAAGTCCATCTTCAGGTGATCATCCGAAACCCCTCCAGTATTAAGTTGCAAGCAACAGAAAACTGCTTTAAGAAAAGTATGTAAGGTAAACAGTCGACATGTTCCATGAACAAGAGACCGTTGTTTTCTCCCTAGTAGCAACAACACATCTACAACCGAAGATATTTCTGTCACTTCCCTTGGAAACTAGAGGCATGAACCCACTATCGAGCATAAATACTCCCTCTTGGAGTCACTAGCAACTACTTGGCCAAGATAACCACTAGCAACTAGAGCATGCAAGATCACAAACAACACATACATGATAGAATCATAAAGATAAAACCATTAATCAAACCAACATAATAATCTCAATATCCATCGGATCCCCGCAAACACAACATGCATGATTACAAATAGATTAGATCTTGATCATGAACGGAGCTCACAAGATCTATACATAAAAGCACAAAGGAGGAGATACAACCATCTAGCTACTACATGGACCCATAGTCCAAGGTGGAACTACTCACAAATCATACCGGAGAGAAGGCATCGGGGATAATCTCCCCTCCGACAGGGTGCCCGGAAGAACTTCAGATCCCCCCTTATCTAGGGATGATGGTGGCGGTGGCTATAGACGGTTTCATGGATTTATGATCGGGTACCCAGAGTTTCTGCATCGAGGGCTTCTTATAGGCGAAGGGGAAGGTCGAGGCGGCGGCCAAAAGGGGGCAAACCCTACCCAGGCGCGGGGTAGGGCCCACTCGCTCCTAGGGGCTTTAGCCGCCCTGGCATTCCTCCTCGTCTCCCATCTGGACTTCTTGTTCCCCACGGAAAGTAATTGACTTTGACGTTTGTCCCATCTAATTCCGAGAATATTTCTTTACTAACTTTTCTAAAACCAAAAACAGTAGAAAATAGGCATCTGGCACTATTGCAACTTGTTAGTAGGTTAGTACCAGAAAACATGTAAAAAGCACCTCAAAGTGTGGACAAATAAAGCAAAGTAGATACTAAACAAGCATGGAGCATCAAAAATTATAGATATGTTTTCAACGTATCAGCATCCTCAAGCTTAACTCCTGCTCGTCCTCGAGTAGGTAAGTGATAAACAGAATAATTTTTGAGGTGACATGCACCCTCACAATAAAGATCCAACCATTTGCAAACATTGAAAGCTGGGATCAAAGAACTCTAAACATGTGCATGAAATATGGAGTTCTAACAGTAGGACATAGTAACTATGCATGCAACATGGCAAGCTACAAACAAAGATCATGAATAATATGCATTGAAAAACGTTTGATTGTTTCACAAGCAGAAAACATAGCATAGTGGCAATCAGCTTGTCCCTCATAGAGTAGCAATATAATGCATAGGACATCTGCAAAGTTCACAAGGGTGACTAGAAACAAATAGCACAAGAGCAAGTAATATCACAATAAGCATCAATTAATAAGCTTTGGAACACTGCACACAGAATGACAACTATGCTCTCTTAATGGTGCCTAAAGGTAGAAGGTGGAGACTCAATAATGGTGGAAGAAAGGCCTTTTTGTAAAGGAAGTAGTGATTACAAGTTTCAAAAAGAGCTTCCAAAAATTATGGTACCTGTTAGCTTTCAGCCCTCATTGCCCCTATCATAAGCATCTTGAAGTGGTTAAGGTTAAAGTGGCAAAGTTAGAGTATATGCTTGACGAAGTATAAGTTGGCAATCTCATGCCCCTTGAATACGAGGGCCACACCTCATGCAAACTCAACTTTGGGTCCAGGTAAGTTCTTGTCACTATAAGTATTTGCATATCATCGAGAACCCCCAACGGGGTACCCCTTGCACATGGTACAGAAGCTTTCCCATAACCAAAATGACAAGGCAAGCAGACAATGAGCATCTCAGCAATTCTTCTTATGTACCATGAGAATATGTTGCTTTTTTTCTATCTTTCCTCTTTTCTCAATGTGTCTCTTTTTTTATAAGAATGCTTCATAGATGTCACTATGGTGATGCTGCAAGTTTACACCATGATTAGGCATGGCTTAGGCTAGCGGCCCAGACGTTTCTCTAACACAGGATACAAACTCCATGGACTTATAAGTTCCCTCTTTATTTCACACCGGTGACATCCATAGACAAAATAACATGATATCAACTGAGTACAACAAGGTACAAGTGCAATGTTGAAAACGTTCCCCGTGACAGCACAGTTCTGCTAATTTCAACTTATAAGTGCAAGCATATACAACAAAGTTGTCACAATGGTTCAATTTTATTAGGGGCAAAGAATAAAGTGTGCCATAAAGTTCACGAGGGCTTTGATCACTAAGTTTTCACATAACAAAATAGTTTTTAATTGGAAGATAGTTGAAAACAAGAATATACTTAGAATGGTGTAACACACCATGCATAGGAGTTTATAGCGGACACTTTGGAATAACTTGGTTTCTTGGGAGTTGGATGCATGAGTATAACTTACTCATACAAGTGGTGGCTAGCAAAAGACTAGGAGCAACCAACTAAGAGAGCAATAATAGCCATAATTATGCAATGCAACAAAGCAAACTAATCAAAGCAAAGAGTGGTACTACAAGACACGGACTAAATGATCATAGAGGCTAATGGTGACTTGTCATAGTCATAACATGGTGTGAGCATGTGCCAAGTCAACCCAAGCAAAACATCAAAGGAGAATATCACAATACTATGCTTTTGCATGCTAAAACAACGCATAATTTCTTCAAGGCACACTAAGCAATCCCAATTGTTTGGAACAAGACATGCTACAACAATAATCACTAATCATAATGCCAAAACAACACCTAGCATGTCATGCTAAAGTCTAAGTCACAGTCAATGCAAGCTCCTCTTGTACTTCAAGCAAGAACTTACTGCTCCTTTCCAAACACCAAGCAAACTTATTTGCAAAACAACACAGCGAGAACGGGGGACCAAACTCCTGAAGCAAACTAAACAAACTAAGCAAAGCAAATTAAAACTAAGACGCTCCAAGAACAACACAACTGTGCATGAAACAATAAAAACGAAGTGTCTAGACAGACCTAAGCGTTTTATTGATGAAGAATGGGATGCCTTGGGCATCCCCAAGCTTTGACGCTTGTACCTCTTGGATATTTCTTGGGGTGACACTATGGTGGCATCCACAAGATTGAGCTTTTGTCCATTCTTCATCTCATTGCATCATTCTCTCTCTACACCTAAATTTTTTCCTTCATACAAAACTTCACATAATCTTCATTAGCAACATTAGCTTATTCAAAAGATATTAGACCACTGGCAAAGCTTTGGAACAGCAAGGCTTTTCACTAAAAAACACAATCTAATGTAGTAACTCCTTAAAAAACTCAATTTACCTGAAGAGAGCTCAAAAAGGAATCAAAGAAGCAAATGCAAATAATGGTAGAAATCTGTCAAAACAGACCAGCAGGTAGAAACGAATTTTTTCGAACATCTTTTGTTGCTCAAATCAAAAAGTGTTGAACTAACTAAAGTTATCCAACATACGGGGGGATTTATTCGTAAATTTTGAGCTCAATCCGAGTTACAGAGCCTCCTCACAATTTTTTTTGGTGAAAGACAGAAATCTGTTTTGGGACAGCAACTCCCCAAATCTTACTTCCCTCTCATTAGAGGTATTTCTTGGCATAAAAAGAAAACAAAAAGGATAAGGAGAGTCATTACTGAAGTAATAACTTCCAAGACTCAAGGAAACTCTTGGGTTATCTCCCAACAAGTACTTTTCTTTAACGCCTTTAAGTTAGGTACAAGAAGCAAGAAGAATCAAGTATTTTGAAATGAAGAAGCATTAACATCCATACTTGTAAAATCTTCAACTATGAAAGATATCTCATCCAAATGGGTTTTGGAGGATCCTTTCTCATCTCTCTTTGGTCTACTACCTTCATAAAAAAGATTTTCAGGGGCAATCCAATCAAAGTTATTTTCAAAGGCTTCATGCATTCCAACAAGCTTAAAGGGTATGGGTATATTGAATTTCTCTCTAGGCTTAGTTTTATTAGAAATACCCACAACATCCACACTTGATCCTAGCATATTGAAACGTTCAAAAACCTTTTTGGCCTCCCTAGCAACATCATGGAATTATTTTGATAAAGTTTCAAGGATGAATTCCCTTTTTTCAACATTCTTCTCTTCTTTTAGTTTTAGCAACAAGAATTGTATGAAGGGGTTAAGGCTAACAAACCTAGCCTCCAACATATGAACTAAAGAAGCTACAGAAATCTCATAATTAGGAGCAAGTTAAGCTATAGATTTATCCTCAATATCCTCATGCTTGCTAACATAATTAAAGAATTCTTCAATATTATCTTTCCCAAGTATGGAGCCACTACCTATTGCAAGATTTTTCGGAGCAAACTGGGGGAGCAACATGGTGAGCTAGAGCAAGGTGGCAACTAGGGTAGGAACTATTTTTTTGTGTTTTTGAATAAAGAAAGCAAACCGAGCTAGACTATTTTTTGGGTTTTTTTTTGTGAAAAGACGCAAGCAAAACCAAGCAAAAGAAACAAAGCATACTAAAAAAAATTAAAGAGAAAGGAAGTGGAGGACTCCCCTTGTGAAGACGTCCTTAGCCTCCCCGGCAACGGCGCCAGAAAACTTGTTGATGACTCCTTGGTGGCACGAGAGAACTTGGTGCTTGATGTGGAGTCTTGTTGGGAACCCCAAGAGCAAGGTGTGAAGAGTACAGCAACAAGTCTTTCCTCAGTTGAGGTCGAGGTTATCGAACCAGTAGGAGGAAGGAAACGTCACACAGGTGTTGCAAGCAATGCGCAGACCTGCACAACACAAACTCAAGACTTTGCCCCAACGAATCAGTGAGGTTGTCAAGCTCACCGGTTTGCTGTAACAAAGGATTAAACATATGGTGTGGAAGGTAATGGTTTGCAGCAGGTAAACAAGTAACAGTGGAAGATGTATCAATGGTAAAGATTGGACCGGGGTCCATAGTTCACTAGAGGTGCTCTCCTTAGATAAACAATAAGGCATGAAGGGTAAACAAATTACAGCGGGGCAATTGACAGGAACTAAGCAAGGCATAACAATGCAATTACTAGCCAGAAAGATCCTATGAGGTTGATTGGTCAATACAACAATATACATAGACCTTCATCCAACTGCATCTATGACTAAAAGTCCACCTTCAGGTTATCATCCGAACCCCCTCTAGTATTAAGTTGCAAGCAACAGACAACTGCTTTAAGCAAAGTATGTAAGGTAAACAGTCCACATGTTCCATGAACAAGAGACTGTTGTTTTCTCCCTAGTAGCAACAGCACATCTACAACCGAAGAGATTTCTATCACTTCCCTTGGAAACTAGAGGCATCAACCCACTATCAAGCATAAATACTCCCTCTTGGAGTCACTAGCAACTACTTGGCCAAGATAACCATTAGCAACGAAGAGCATGCAAGATCACAACCAACACAAACATGATAGAATCATAAAGATAAAACCATTAATCAAACCAACATAATAATCTTAATATCCATCGGATCCCCGCAAACACAACATGCATGATTACAAATAGATTAGATCTTGATCATGAACGGAGCTCACAAGATCTATACATGAAAGCACAAAGGAGGAGATACAACCATCTAGCTACTACATGGACCCATAGTCCAAGGTGGAACTAATCTCAAATCATACCGGAGAGAAGGCCTCCGGGATGATCTCCCCTCCGGCAGGGTGCCGGGAAGAACTTCAGATCCCCCCCGATCTAGTGACGATGGAGGCGGCGGCTACAGACGGTTTCGTGGATTTCTGATCGGGTACCCAGGGTTTCTGCATCGGGGGCTTCTTATAGGCCAAGGGGGAGGTCGAGGCGGCGGCCAGAGGGGGAAAACCTTACCCAGGCGCGGGGTAGGGCCCACCCGCGCCTAGGGGGGTTTAGCCGCCCTGGCACGCCTTCTTCTCTCCCCTCTGGACTTCTTGTTCCCCACGAAAAGTAATTGACTTTGACGTTTGTCCCGTCCAATTCCAAGAATATTTCTTTACTAACTTTTCTAAAACCAAAAACAGCAGAAAACATGTATCTGGTACTGTTGCAACTTGTTAGTAGGTTAGTACCAGAAAATATGTAAAAAGCACCTCAAAGTTTGGACAAGTAAAGCAAAGTAGATACTAAAAAAGCATGGATCATCAAAAATTATAGATACGTTTCCAACGTATCAGCGGGTCGAAAGGAGCAGATCTCTAGCGAGTATGAGATCAAAGGAAAGTGGTGAGGAAGTAGACGACATGACTAGATAAAAAGGAGAAAGCAACCGCAAGCAACCTCCCGTGACGCCTCTAGAGGTGTACCCGACGAGCAAGCACGACAAATCACGTCGATGGCGAGGCATAGAAGCACACGGAAAAAACAGCATATAGCCCTAGGCAAGGCAAGAAACCACAAGGAAGTGCATCAAGCCTCTCTCTCAATGGCCGCGAAGGGGACCCTGGACCACAATCGAGGCAGGGAGTGCCGTACCTGCCGACGAAGGGGTGACCGCCACACCCATCCTCTCCATTGCCGACCCGACAAAAATGAGAGTTGGAAAGTCTATTTTGCCCCTGACAACTGAAGCTGAATACGAGAGAACCATCGAACGGGCTCTCCCAGTTGACCTCAAGCCAACACCACATACTCACGGTCTATGACCAGTGGTAGATGCAGGCCCCGCAAATCCATGGGAGTAACTAGAGAAGTTACTGGTGCATGTAGAAATGAGTTGGAGAAGATCATCCAAAAGAGAAGATTGGATGGCCCGGACCATACATTGCCTTCAAAGGCTCTATTCATGGTAACTATGCTTCTTTTAGATTATCACTGGGTTTACTCAAAGTCAAACTTTGAAAAGATTTTTTTGCAGGTAAATTTAAATTTTTTTAACCAAATATAGAAAAAATACTACCAAAACTGTAATATAATGAATGAAGAGTGAGTTCATTTTTCACCTTCTAACTATGCATTTTGTGGCACTAATTACTCCGTCGAGTAAAAATCGTCTAGAAAATGGGGTTAAGCAAAACATGCTGCATTTAGTCGAGTTTTTGGAGGTAATCATATTTTGCTGAATTTTGTTGAAGAGATTCTCACTAGCATAGTGTGTACAGATAATAACGCGCGCACACGACAGCAGAAAACACGTCGCTCGCATTTCTGAAAAGGACGATGTGGCCCCACCGGAGGACCGCTGGCAGGATGGACCGGAATGTGCCAAAATGCAGAGACCGAAGGAGCTGGGTACCGCGCCTGACCACGCAGCTGTCGCACCACCTCCCCTCCCATCGTGGCCGTCGTTATCGCATCGCACGACCCCACGCCTCCCTCCCAGTCGCCGGGCCGAGTCGTTCCCATCCGCCTCAGCTACCAGTCGGCCAGACCAACCAACCATCTCGATACACACGCCTCACTCCCCCCTCTTCGAGGTAGTAGTTGCGAGAGTAGCCGCGTGCCATGTGGGCCTCGCCGGGGAGGCTGCCGGCGACGGCGGAGTGCGAGGACGGGGAGGCGGACGTGAACACCGGGAAGATGGCGTCGTGCTGGGGCCGCTTCGGCCTGGCGGCGCTGTGGGGCAGGCTCCGGCAGCTCAGCCTTGCGCGGCGAAGGGCGCGGCACGGCCGCTCCATCCTCGGCGCCGGCGGGCTCAACTACGACCCGCTCAGCTACGCGCAGAACTTCGAGGACAGCAGCCTCGCGCCCTTGGAGCACCGCGAGCCGGACTTCACCGCCAGGTTCGCGCCCGCCCGCAGCGCCAGCTCGCCGAGGCGGGCATGAGCGGCGACGTACGTGCTTCTTGGCGCCCCGGATGTGGCTTCTTTGTGCGCCTCTTTGTTGAGTGGTAAACTGGCATTACTGATTACATAATAGACATGTCAGTAGTCTTGGTTTAGTAATCTACATGCTCCCCTTTTTCTTTAGAGAGAGATGCCATAAAGTATAGTTGTACTTTTTTGTGGAAAGCAAGTATATATTCCTTTCTTCAGTTCCAGCATTCATGAACAGTTGCTGCGATCGCCATGAACTGCAAATGGGCTCTCGATCGCTCGGAGCATGCTGGTTTTGCTGTAAACTTGTAATCAGAAATTCAGAACAAACTCCTCTCAAATTTCTCCGCTCCAGATGGGTGACAGTGGCACCAGTGAAGTGGCACACATACCGCGAGCCTTTCATGTGGCACTTGTCAGCTTCGGCTTGATCACCGTCGTTAAGCTCTATCCATCCTGCCTTTCCAGTACGCACCAAATAAGTTCCCAAAAGTCTTAATTTGCTGGTGATGTGTGGTTGATTTCTGTACCGATATTGCGGAGTCTCTTGTGAACAGTATATACGTACTCCCTGAAATGCTTTCAGGTCCTATATTGGTATGTATACTACCGCCAAATTTACTTTGCTGTATTAGTAAACGTTTTTTGATATTTGGGATGGATATATGCCATTTCATCGGGGAATGTTTGCTATAGATTGTAGCTTGACTTTAGTAGGGAATATTCTTGCAAAAAATCCGTGATCGCGGTTATCAGTCTCTCTCGTTCGGGCACCGCATCAAAACGCAACTTTGGGAGAGGAAATATCACCAACCGGGACCATCAAGGCCACCGAAGAAATAATCATTGATCCGGTGGTTTATCTGCTCCAGCCCAACTGAACAACGATAGAGGAAGACAGAACGTGCTCATGTACTCCCTCCTTGCAGTAGGATGGATATCAGGCATGGTCAAAGTCTGACTTTATGAACTTTGACCAAATGTATAGAAAATCATATCAACATCTGCAACAATAAGTCAATGTCATTAGAATCATCGTGAAACATGTTTACATGTTATATGCAATTGATATTATGAAAGTTAGTATATTTTTAGATATATGGTTGGTCAAACTTTATAATGTTTAACTATGACCAAACTAATATACATCCTAATTTAGGGAGGAAGGAGTATTATCACTAGAGCATAATTAACTAATCATTATTCACGTTTTAAAAAGTCCATTGCACATAGGGTGCAGCCCACTTGATGTTTCGAGCCTGCTTTAAGCTCCGGAAGTTCCAAGATTTTGCTAGGTAGGGCGTGCGCACGATGCACACCCGTTTTGCATAGGACTTGTTTTGCGGGCGTGGTTTGACGAGGATTACTAGATATTAACCTAACCCTATTGAAAGACACTAGAAACCACGAGTGGGTTGTTTTGTAGAGGAGTTTCGGTCGGGCTCAACCCTAGAGATCCGCAGAATACGCCTCCACCCACGCGTTTTCCGTCGATGCTCGGGATCAGTTGAGAGGGGATTGGGTGAAGGAAGTGTTTTCCCGTCAGATGAAACTCGGGAAAACACTCTAAACATTTGTTGCAAAACAAGGCCTTAAGGAGTTTTCTTTGTGGGCTGGCCCATGTAGGCTTTTTAGTGCCACACAATCTCGTGCTAATTGTCGCTCAGTGTGGCGCGGGCGGGGGGGGGGGGGGGGTCGGTCGCGCCACACAGGGGCTTCCCCTATTTCTTCATTTTTATGTTTTATTTTTTCTTTTCTTTTTTTCTGTTTGAAAAAATCAAAATTTCAAAAACTGGTTTATGTTTTTGAATTTGGTTCATGGTTTTTGAAAAATTCTTCACGATTTTTGAATTTTGGCGCATGACTTTTTGAATTTTGGTTCACGAGTTTTCAAAAAATGTTTATGATTTTTTTCTAAAAGAACATGATTTTTGAAATTTTGTTCATAATTTTTGAAAATCTTTAGAAATATTTGCAAAATTTTAACTGCTTTTAAATCATTTATAACAATATTAAGAGTTTAAAATAAAATATAGAAAAAGAAGAAGAAATAGGAGAGTGCCAATTTAGACCTACAAAACAGTTGTTAACCTTGTTGTTCTCTTTGTTTTGAGTAAATTACATAAAACTATCATAATTGGGGCCGACTTTGAGAGTCGGTAATTTTATCTAAAATCTACCAACTCTAGGCCAGCTCGCAACAAATAGCACTAATCTTTGTTTAACACTGCTCTGATGGCAAATCTGACTGATAGGGCCTAACTATAGGTACTGAGTTGGTAAACATATGCTCAGGTGGACGTGGGACCCACATGTAAGCACCATTTATTTTATTTTATTTTTATTTTTTATTTAGTGCCCTTGGGCCCTACCTGTCAGCCCCACGCCTCCTTTTCCCCTCCTCCTTCTTCACGGGTGTGCGCCCAAGTAGAGCACGCGCATGACAAGGGAGAGCGCGCTAGGATGGGCTGGTGCATCCATTCGACGCACACGACTATGGCGAGTCGAATTAGTGTGGCGTCGCCATTTACTGCTCACCGGAGAAGCTCCGGCGTCGAGCTATTGCGGCGGCCGACTGAGATGTGCGACACGACGACGATAAAGAGCTGGAATGATGAATCGAAGTGGCCCATCCCGGACCGGATGCTCACGGGGAGTGCGATGGAGGGTTCAACGAGGACATGCATGGACGGACGGCGTCAGAACCTCGCCACCATAGGGCAATGATGGAGAAGAAGCGGGCGAAGGCGACGATTAGGGGCGTGGCTCCGATTCCTTCAAGGAGGATGACCAGCGCAACAAGGCGGAGCTCCAGGGCTGTTCAGTGAGGCGAGGAACGGCAGCGGTCGACGCCGGCCTGAGGTGAAGAAGGAGGAGGGGAAGGAGGTGTGGGCTGACAGACAGGGCCCGTGGGCGATGAATAGTAAAAGAGAAAAATAAAAAAGAAAAGAAAATGATGCTGACGTGTGGGCCCCATGTCCACCTCAACATGTGTTTGCGACCACGTCCACCTCAACATCTTTTTGCCAACTCATCCCTTATGGATGGGTCCTATCCATCATATTTGTAATTATAGCTATATTAAAGAAATATTAGTTTGATTTGTTACACTGTGTCCCAGAGTTGGTAGATTTCAGATAAAATTTTCAGAAGTGGTATTCACTCGAAAGTCTGCTCCAGTTGTGGTAGTTAGTTTTGTGTAATTTACTTCTCTGTTTTAGATACATTTTGTTTGCTAAAGTTGGTTTGTGCCTCCAAATCCGTGGACCATGTTAATTATTTCCCCAATAGCGTTTCGACATGGACGTGTTCAAGTCCCGGTAACCCTGGCCTCGGCGGAGAGGCGTTCATCACCACCGACTCCTACGAACTTTGCTACCCCGCCTTCCGCGCGGTGCTCAACAGCGCCGGCATCGACGACTCCACTTCCCCGCCGACCCTCCAGCTCTGCGTCAGAGATGAGTCGAGGCTGGTCATCCGCGCCAAGCCTGCCGATGACCACTGGATTGCACTCTACCCCAGCGAGAAGTTTAACAACCGAATTGGCATGCTACATTATACTTATCGCTGTGCCGGAGCATCATCAGCCCCGATTGCTCATCAGCAAAGATTAAGGTCGCCCTCCAGCGGGACTTGATCTTTTTTTTTTGAAATTAGCGGGACTTGATTCTGTACGGTGGGTACTGCAATTTGGAGTGCCAAGTTTGTTTTATCTCATCATAGTACTGTATATTGGTTTTATGGATTTGCACGAGTAGTTTATTATCAGGTGTGCTTTGTTACATGTTTTGGATTCGGTTTTCCAATAAAAGTTTAGCTACCGACTATTGGACAGCTAACTGTTCTCAATTTAGAAACAGGTAGTATAATTTTTTCAACCAAGATGTAAACCGAAAGTCAAAAACTAAATCAGAAAAGGTGTCTATTTGGTAGACTGAAACAGTCAGGTTTATGTAGTAGCCTAGACTCATTTCCTGGGCCCAACTTGAGTCCACTGTTATTTTGTTGCAACGTTCTTGTTGTTCTCAAATACTTCTTCTACTCCCTCCGATTCAAATTAATTGACTCAAATTTATTTAGATTTGAATGTATCTAGACATGTTTTAGTATTAAATATATCCGAATTTAGATAAATTCAAGTCAATTAATTTGGATCGGAGGGAGTATTTGTCTTTTCCCAAGGCTTTATCCCCGTTTTCCTCTTTTTTGACGAGAAAGCATTAGGTGCCTTTCCTGTTATAACATAACATGAATAATGCACATAGATAGAGGAAATCCACTTTGGCTCATAGGTGTAGATGCACCCACCGTCTAAATAACGAGAAAGCATTAGTTGCCTTTCCTGTTATAACATAACATGAATAATGCACATAGATAGAGGAAATCCACTTTGGCTCACAGGTGTAGATGCACCCACCGTCTAAATACATATTTCAAAATATCTAAAAAATTCCAAAAAAAATCTCCGCGTATGTTCGGACATTTTATGTTTGCACAAAAAGTTTCGGCACCAAAGAACTTTTTTTGTGGCTTAGGTGAAAAAGACAATTTTCGATGCTCTAATATGACTATTCACAAGACATTTTTTTTGTCTTTTTTGCATAAGTCGCAATTTTTTTGGCAAAGCTTTGTGTGCCAACATAGAATGTTCTGAGGCAGACACGAATTTTTCTTTCAGAATTGTTTGACATTTTGAAATGTGTTTTTATACATTTCCCATAATAAGTGCATTTACACCTATAAGCAAAGAGATAGTTACAACACTAGCATCTGGCAACCAGAGATGAGACGATATGAACAAAATCTAACAACAACGAAAAAATAGAAACAAAATTATAACCACTACTACATGTATTGTAACTAAGACTGAACTAACAGCAGTACGATTTAGTAGTATAAACATCCACTACTATTAAGGCAAGGGCACCAGTTAAGGGAGCAACTTTTATTGGTCCTGAGTGGACGTGAAGTGCTAGCAGGGGCGGAGCCAGAAACTGAGTTCAAGGGGGGCAAACCATGTATGTGATCTCAATGAGGGGGGCTAAGCTAGTTAAATTAGCTTAAAATATGAGCTTCCATGGCTAAATTTCCAATAAAAATCCCAAGCATAGGGGGGGCGTAGCCCCTGCTCGTCCCCCCTTGTCTCCGTCCCTGAGTGCTAGCTCACCCATAATTCGAGAAGAATTTGTACTTCACAGCACAAAGATTTCCTGGTTTTTTCCTAGAAATCAGAGAAAGAGATATTGAGAACTAGAGAGAAACAAAATGTGCATATACAGAACAAGGTAGCAACAAGGAAATAAGTTAGAAAACATATTATATGCAAAAATTAAAAGTTAGAAAACATATTGACACACATAATAAGCAGATACAGAGACTTCAAATAATCTTAAAATCAACCAGTCTATATGTATCGAGGCATGCCTACTGTGTATGTATTAAGGCCTGCCAAAAATATTGTATTGCCTACTATGTACTCCCTCCGTCCCAAAATGTAAGGCGCCTAAGGTTTAGTTAAAATTCAACTTTTTCTAAGTTTGACCAAGATTATACATAAAAATATAAATAATTACAATAGAAAACTATCAATAGATTTATCATAAAGTATATTTTCTTAATGTATCCATTCCATAATATAGATATACATATTTTTTTCTAAATATTTGGTCAAGGTGAACTGGCTCAAAAATTATAGCAGTTGCAACAAGATAAGAACAAAGCCAATGAAGAAAGGAAGCCAATTATTCTTGAAGCAAAGTATCAAGATGAGGTCAAGAGAGCAAAGGATAAAGCTAGGAGGAAGCTGGAGCAAGAGAAGATAAAGGCTCAACTTGCAGAAACCAAAGACATGAAAGATGTAGAGAAAAGAGAGATGAGAAGTCAAGAAAGTGAGCTTTAGAAGAAAGCTAGAGAAGAGACTAAGAAAATCATAGCAGAGGTGAGAAAGTAGGTATCTAAGAAGAAAATAAAGAAGCTATGGAGAATAAGGTAGAAGAGAAGATACTAGATGCTAAAAAGAAGATAAAGGCATAGAGAGATGCTCAAATTGCAGCACACCGAGCACAAAAGGAAACAGATGAAAGTGAGATGGTAGTCCAAAGAGCTCTATTGCCAGCTCAAGAAATCAAAGATGATCATGTTCCAGATGCCCCACAACTAAAGAAAAAAGTGAACATGTTTGATGAGTCCAGAGCTCCAAGGAAATCTATCATCTATGTAAAGTTTAAGTCCATTTGGTGTGTGCAGCTAGTCCTTTTGGTGTACTAGGAAATCTATGACTATAATGTTATGTGTTGGCTTTCTAGAACTCGTGTTAAGTCCATTTTTATGTTTTTGGAACTATCGTGACCGTGTGAAGGGGAAATGGCAGATAATTATGCTTTATTTTTTCCTAGATTTTCTTATAATTTCTTAATACATGTACTTCCTTCGTTTCAAAATATAAGATGTTTTAGGTTTATAAAGAAAATGAATCTAAACTTGTTTTAGTATGTAGGTTCACTCAACTTTGGGATAAATCTATATACTAAAAGAAGTCTTAGATTCATTTTATTCACAAACCTAAAACATCTTATATTTTGAAAAGGAGGGAGTACATTCTTATGTCACAAAATAGTGGTTATTGTCATACATCACAAAAATGCACAACACATTTGGACACTGGATTTTCTCTATTTCATCCGTCAATACTTAATTCATCACATCAGGTTCATTAAAAACACCATTAGACCGGCAAGCAAAAGGTCCTTCCCTATATCACTACATAGCATCACTACACTGTTCCAGTAGATCATCACTACAAACACCAAGAGAACACATTTCTTTAGAAGATCATACCTCACTTCTTCCTCCAAAAAGGCATATGCCCAGCTATATAAATATAGCAACCAGTTGAGATCGCTGTTGCGCCAGACAACACATCGCCTAAGAAATAACAAAGAGAAACACAAAGGAAAAATAAAAGAAAGCAAAGCCGATAACAATGGCTTGACAAAAACGATGACGACCCGCAACCGTCGCGCCCTCCAACTAAGTTCCGCCGCATGCCTAGCACTACGAAGCGCCACACACCAAGCAACACCTCCAAGAAGGAAAGCAACGATGACGACGCTGCTGCCCGGACAGGTCCTAGGGTTTCCCCCGGTGCGCTCTTCAGGAAGGACGGTGGCACCCGCTGGCATCACCGCGTCGACAAGAATTTCTTCCGACCCCTCAGAAAAAACACACTCTCGGACGCAAACGCAGTGCTCCACCAATCTCATCGCCCGCCAATGCACGCCCACGGTCTTGCAGCCGCCAACGCCGTCGCACCGTGACCCACGTAGTAAGGCCGGTAGGACAAAAAAGAACAAGCTTCGGCGGGGTTGCCGGGACAACAATGCGTGGGAGGGAACCTCCACCACCGATCGGGTACAACTACAGAGCAAACCAGACCCACCTGGCCCGGTCGAGCCCCCGAGGGCCCGTGAAGCCCCACCGCCACACTGCAGCAAGGGAACCGTCGACCACGCCAACCCCACACTAGCCCCTACTGATCTGTCCACCAGGGGAACAACTTCCACCGTCTACCCCTACTGCCAAGTGGCAGCACCATCACCACCGCGCTCACCCGGGGCTTCTGGACCACCATCGGTCTGAGAAACACCACCTAGACCCGCAAGGGCGCTAAGAGACGAGCGTGACAAACACAGTAGTTCCGTGCTGCCCACGAGACACCCCGAACACGGAGACCACCAGATCCAGGCCCGGCTGGCCCAAATCTGGAATCATAGTCCGTGGCCTGGAGGAGGCGTCTACCCGCTGGTGACCAAGGGTCCCGTCTGGCCCAGATCGAGCCCAATCTAGCCCAAATCAGGCATGGCAAGGGCCACCGATGGGAGCACCCGCAGCGTCTCCGTCCCCCTTCATGTCGAAGGGCCCACCACCACGCAGCCACCGTCGGGGGGGGGGGGGGGGGGCTTGCTGCCACACAAGTGGTGACCACGATTGACACAAGTGGTGACCACAATTGATGCTTTAACACGACTTCAATGACCGTAAATTCATGTACAATGATTAGTTTAGTTATTAACGATAGATTTAACTCCATCGCTAGCTCCCGAGTAGTAGTTCAGATTTCACAAGGGAACCAAATTTCGTTCGAAAAGCAGAGAGAAGCGAGCCAACTTTAATGTGGGCCCCAGCTCCCATTTGCCAAAATTGAATCGCTCTCAACTCACCGCTCCCCCATTCGTCGGCTTCTCTCGACTGGCCTCCGCTCTCACGCGCTCCATATAAATCTGGCAATGGTTGGGGAACTCAACCATAACTAAATTGAACCCACGTGACGCGTTAGACAAACCAAACCCAAACTGACCCACTGAAATTTATATTACCACCCAACCAAAACTAAACCCCAAGAAATTTTCACCTAAACCAAATTGAACTGATCCCAGGAACCGTGGTTTTAACTGATGGGTTGAATTCAGTTATCCACCCGTGCTGTTGTGCATGGTGAACGACATGCATGGCTCGTCCATTCACGATGACAGTGTGTGGGCAGGAAGGCGCCGTGGTTGGATCAAAAACAGTTCTCGAAGCATTTCTAGTTTTTTACTTAAGGCATCTCCAGCGGCAATGATCCATTTAGTATAAGACACTCGGTCCGATGGGTCACGGTCTGCGTCTAGACCAGTGCGCCCGGCTAGACTCAAACGGTCCGAGTTGATCAGGCTTTTTTTAACACATTTTCATTAATTGAAACATGAATTACTTACTCTTTAACCCGGTTAAAACAAAACCATTTCCAGGTTTACTCATAAGCATGTAAGCAACAACCATAAGAGAGTATATTTGAACAACCATACATCAGTGCCATCATAAGCAATACAGTATATTTGAACCAAATTCTATAGATCTTGCCGACAGTGAATTGCTTTCCTGATGTGTACTATTTGTGACATGAACAAGCTTCCTCGGGTCCTCAAATGCATCCATGGTTCTCTATGTCAAATTCTCCAACAAACTGAAAAGAAAAACTGTCAATTTAGAACATGGTCATTGAAATAAGCCAATGCATGAATTGTGTGGTTGATGTACCATGTACTAGCAATGCATTCTTACAACAAGTACAAAAAACTGCCAATTTAGAACATTACCATTGAAAAGGTCGGCTTGGGGGCTCAATGTGTGACAGACTTACAACAAGAACAAAAAAGGACCCCAAATGCATGAATAGGAGTGTAACTCTACACAACTGGCTGTGGGATCTACCTTGAATCTTATAACAAGGTTAGGAACATCAAAGTACCTTCTACTAGCTGAACCAAAACTAGCCAGAACAGTCAAGGAGAAAATTAAAATGCTCCATGTTCTGGAGTGTAACTCTACACAGTAGCCACATCCTTGGTACTTCGAATTGTCAACAGAAACAACAATGTTGAGCATGAATTCAAGAAATAATGAAGAGCATGTTCTGGCTCGCCGGACACACCTCCTTCACCGCCGCCACCTTCCCTTGCCCTTGTGCTGCATCTGCTCTGGCTCCTGGAAGCGACAGAGGAGGAGAAGACCCTGACCTTGAGATGCAAGGACTTGGTCAGACGAGAAGTAGCGTCTGCAGTCGCGGGGTGGGGGCGAGGCAGCGAGCCATGGCGGCGGTCGTGGAGGAAGACGGCGGCTCGAGCGACACGCACAGACCCAATCTTAGGAACTGGGTTAGAACCACAAGTTGAGACTGTTTGGAACCAGAACCATTCACACCCATACCTGACCGGACCCAACTGCTTTTGAGACGTAACTGAACCAAACCCACCTGTTTTCTCGACCAGCGCATTAGCACCCAAACCAAATAAGCCCATAGGCAAAACTGAACCATCAGACCCGGTTAAAGAAGAACCATTCCCAGATTTAGCTCCATACTCTCCATGGCGGGGGGCTCGCTCGCGCTGAGCCAAGCTGGAGCCACGCCCAACCGCCTAAAGCGCAAGGCCCCTGACTCTTCCGACGCCGCCACCACCAACACCTCAGAAGGAGAGGACGAGGCGGCGGCGGGGGAGGAGGAAGATATAGAAGAGCTGGAGAGGAAGGTGGCCGATCTGGGCCGCCGCATACTCGAGCACCGCCGCGACGCCGCCACCCGCTTCCTCGGCGCTGCAGTATCGCGGCCCGCCGCCTTCCGTCCGACCGCCTCTCCCGGTATGCGCGCTTTCGGCCTTGCTCTAGTGCTAGGGTTTCCAGTTAGTTCTTGTCAGATCCCGCTAGCCGGAATCCAACGATGAACTCCCGAAGTGGAGACCCCACGATGAATTGGGGATTTCTACGGTAGCTAACCCTAGAACAGTAAGGTAAAGGAAACGAATTTAGGATTTAGTTCTTTTTTCATAGCCCAGACCAGGTAGCCCACTGGCTTATATGTTCGGTTACAGAAGGGGATTTCAGAGCGTGTAGCTCAGCACAGGAATAATAATTCTGGGAAGATAATAAACAGTAAATAAAGATAATAGTGGTAACTGACGAGGTATCTCTACCGTTGATCTCCTTCATCGCTTTGGAACCATTCCTTCCTCTTCAGTGTACTGAAACGTTACCTTTGACATGTCGAACTGAACTTCGACAGTCCGTCAGGAGAAGCAGGGTTTGACATTGCCCCCTTCTGGAATCACACTTGTCCTCGAGTGTGTTCTTGTGGAAACCATGACTTGAGTGTATTGGAGTAGAATTCTGGGAATACCGTTTTGATGAGATTGGCATCCTCCCAAGACGCATCTTCTGGATCCAGATTCGCCCACTCCACGTGCCATTGGGTCACCAACACTCCATTGCGGGGTAGGGATCTTGTTTCGAGCACAGATGTAGGCTCAGTTTTGATCTTGCCATCTGAAGTTACCCATGGCAGATTCTTCTCAGGAACAACCATCTTGCCCAGGTGTTTCTTTAGTTGGCTTACATGGAAAACTGGGTGGATTTGAACTCCCTCTGGCAACTGTAATTTGTAAGCTAGGTTTCCCACCCTTTCCAAGACGCGAAATGGCCCGTAAAACTTACTTGTCAGTTTGATGGCTTGCCTTATACCAAAAGCAGACATACGGTAGGGCTGCATTTTGATGTAAACCATATCTCCCACTGCCAGTGTCCTCTCGCTGCGTTTCTTATCAGCATGTTTCTTCGTACGCGCTTGTGCTTGTGTTAGGTTGGCTTTGAGCTTGGTCAGCATCTGCTGTCTGGCCTGTAAGAATTCCCGAGCATCCAAATCTTCAGGGCCAGGTAGGGACACCTCATTAATCATTGGTGGTGCGAATCCATATAGAGCTTGAAATGGGGAAATCTTCAGAGCTGTGTGATAAGTGGTATTGTACCACCATTCAGCCATGGGTAGCCATGAAGCCCATTTCTTGGGATGTTGGAAACACATGCAGCGTAAGTAGGATTCTAAGCACTGGTTGACTCGTTCAGATTGACCGTCGGATTGAGGGTGGTAAGCTGTGCTTAGATTGAGCTTGATGCCCATGGACTTGAACATTTGTTGCCACATCTTGCTCGTGAATATCCTATCACGATCTGTGACAATACTAAGTGGAGGTCCATGTAGCTTAAACACATTGTCCATGAAAGCTTGAGCCACTATTTGGACAGTGTAAGGATGAGCTAATGGAATGAAGTGAGCTGTCTTTGTCAATCTATCCACAACAACCAATATTACTTCCTTCCCATTAGATTTAGGCAGGCCTTCTGTGAAGTCCATGGCGATATCTTGCCAAGGCATGTCTGGTGTTCGGAGAGGTTCTAGTAGTCCTGGGTAAGGACAGTGTTCTGATTTTGCTCGCTGACATGTTGGACATTCAGTTATATACTTCTCAATTTCCTTTCGCATAGCCGGCCAGTAGAATAATCTCTTTATCCGTTGATAAGTGGCAACCATACCGGAGTGGCCTCCAATGGCAGACGCATGGAGGGAATCCATCAGGTGTGTCTTGAGTACCGCATCATTGCCAATGTAAATGCGGCCCTTGTATCTCAGGATTCCAGCTTGCAAAGAAAATGGTGATGTAGGATCAGGAGTGACTGTTAATTTCTGGATTTGTTCCATACAAGTTGGGTCATTTGTGTAACTGCTCTCCACATTCTCAATCCAATTCGGAGTGATGAGAGTCATGGGCATTAGGGAGTGGTCTTGTCTGCTCAAAGCATCAGCAGCTCGGTTTTCTTTTCCCTTTTTGTAATCAACCTTGTAGTTGAACTCTAGGAGTTTAAGGAGAAGCTTGTGTTGTATGCCCTCGGCCACCTTTTGCTCAGTTATGTACTTTAGGCTTTTCTGGTCTGTTTTGATGAGAAGATCGTTGCCTAGCAAGTAATGACGCCATTTCTTGAGTGATTCCAAAATGGCAAGAGCCTCCTTGTCATAAGTAGACCATTGTGCTGCTCTAGGACCCAAAGACTTGCTGAAATATGCAATGGGCCTGCCTTCTTGCATAAGCACAGCACCTAATCCTTGTCCACTTGCATCAGTTTCCAATGTGAAGGGCAATTCGAAATTTGGTAGTGCCATGACCGGGGCTGATGTCAATTTGGCTTTCAGTTGTTCGAATGCCTGTGTTTGGGTGTCTGTCCAGTGAAATGATTCCTTCCGAAGCATATCATGGAGTGGACGACAGATGACACCATAGTTAGGAACAAAGTGCCTATAATAACCAGCCAACCCTAGGAATCCTCTCAACTGAGTGATAGTTTTGGGAATTGGCCACTTCTGGACAGCAGCTACTTTGTTGGGGTCTGTAGCTACTCCTTCTCCTGAGATGATGTGCCCTAAGTATTCGACCTGAGGGGAGGCAAAAACACACTTGCTTAGTTTGGCAAACAGCTTGTGTTGTCTCATCTTTTGCAGCACAAGCTTGAGGTGTTGGAGGTGCTCCTTCTTAGATCTGCTGTAGATTAGTATGTCGTCAAAGAATACTAGCAGAAACTTCCTCATGTAGTCAGAGAATATATTGTTCATTAGTGCTTGAAATGTTGCTGGAGCGTTTGTGAGCCCAAATGGCATCACGAGGTACTCGAAATGGCCAAAGTATGTGCGAAAAGCTGTCTTGTGAATATCAGATGGTTTCATTCGGATTTGATGGTAACCTGAACGAAGGTCCAATTTAGTGAAGTATTGTGCACCGAATAGTTCATCCAACAAATCCTCAATAACTGGAATTGGGAACTTATCTTTTACTGTTTGGGCATTGAGTTTCCTATAGTCAATGCACAGGCGCCAAGAACCATCCTTTTTCCTTATTAATATTGCAGGACTAGCATATGGGCTGTTACTTGGTCTGATTATAGTAGCTTCAAGTAGTTCTCGAATTTGCCGCTCCATCTCATCCTTTTGTTTGTGAGGCACTCGGTAAGGTCTAATCATGGGAGGTTCACTGTCTCCTTTGAGGGGAATTGCATGATCACATGGCCTCTGTGGTGGGAGTTGCTTTGGTTCCTCAAATATATCAGGGAATTCAGATAGGAGCTGTTGTACGTCCGCATCAGGCACTGGAGCTGTGTTGTCAGTTGTTGTCAGGGGAAACAAGCAATATCCTTGAGCTCCTTGCTGTAACTCTTTATGCATCTCTGCAATAGACATCAGCTGGACTCCTTTGGGGAAAGAGTTGTCCTTGAGGATTAATTTGTCTGTGCCCAGAATCTTGATTTTCAGCTCTCTTGTTTTATAGTCAAATTTGACTGGGCTATGGGCATTCAACCAGTCACCTCCAAGAACAATGTCATATTCTTTTAGTGGCAGGATTTTGAAGGAGTTGTTGAATTCTTGTCCTTGGATTGTATAAGTCATGCTTGTGACTGTTGCTCCAGTTTGCAATGTACCTCCACCGGCTACCGACACCTTTTCCATGTTAGTGTTGACAGTTGAGCAGTGAATTCTGGTGGAAAATGTCATATCCATAAAGGTGTGAGTACTCCCTGTGTCTACCAATGCCAGCCCTATTTTTCCACCAATCTTTACTGGTAGGGTGAAGGTATTGTTGGAATATTTTCCACTAACAGCTTGAACTGAGATTTGCATCATTATTTGTTCTTCTGTAGTGGGGCTTGTTGCTGGTTGCTGGGCAGTGTTGTTGTCTTGCTGTTGCAGCTGTTGATCATCTGCTTCTTGTTGCTCATCTTCTTCTGTGGCCATAAGGTTGAGCTTTTTATATTGTTGACAACGGTGCTCAAAGAACCATTTCTGCCCGCAGTACTTACACAGCCCAGGAGCAGTAAATTTGGTTTCTGGTTTTGCTGCAAGCTTGTCAGGTTCCTTCTTTGCAGCTGTGTTATCACTATATTGGCTTGGTTTGTTCTGTTGATAAGAACTGTAGTTGCTCTTAGAGTAATTGCTGGAAAACTGGGACTTTTTGTTGCCAAGCTGGGCAGTGGCATTAGCTGCCTTTTCCATGTCTCTAGCATATTCCACGGCCTCATACAATGTAGTGGGCTTCAGTGGTTTCATATAGTGTTTTATCTCCCCCCTGAGCCCATTGATATAACATTTAATATAATAGGCTTCCTTTACTTCTGGGTTTTCCTTTTTGTAATTGGCCATCTTGTCCTCAAATCTGTCAGTGTACGCATTTACTGAATCTTGCCCCTGTTTAATGGTGTTGAAATCCTCCAGGACATCATAAGCATTATCACCAGTAAATCGTTGTAGCAAGACCTGACAAAATTGTTTCCAGGTGAAATTTTGCTCAAGTATGCCAGAGTTCCTGAGCCACGTGTCCGCTCTGCCCGTGATGTACATCTGACCATAATCAAATTTAGCATCCTCAGGGACATACACCATAGCATAGTATTTCTCTGTCAGGCGTAACCATTCCTGTGGATTAGAGCCATCAAACTTCGGGAAATCCATTTTAGGAGCCTGTGCAATTGATTTGTAGAATTGCTCATCTCTATCAAATCCTTGTTGCCTGTCATTTCTGTGGAGTTGTCCTCTGGCAGGCTGTTGATTGTTCCTGTCTTGTCGGTACCAATCCTGCTGGTGCTGTATGTTCGGAGCAGGTTGGGGATTTGGGTTGTGGTTTTGGTTTTGGGTTGGGTGAGGGTAGGGTTGCTGCCAGTTGGTTTGGTTGTAAGTTGGGTTGTGGTGTTGGTTTGGGTATTGGTTGGGGTGTGTATAGGGTGGGAATTGTTGGGTGTAATTTGGTTGAGGAGGGTAGGGCTGCGGAATGTAATGTGGTGGCCGGTTCATGTATGTGTTGTCATTTGGAAATGGTTGGGGTTGAAATGGTGGTTGTTGGTAGTGTTGGTATTGGGTGTCATGGTATTGGTATTGGGTATGAGGGTATGGGTACTGGTTTTCTTGCTCCATGGCATGCACTTCATAGTACGCTTGCTGGTATTCTTCTGGAGGGTGCTCCTGATCGCTGTACTGTTGATAGTGAAACTCATACCTTGGCTGTTCAGTAGCCTCGCTACGTCTGCGCCAGTGTGGTGGCTGGGAGTGGCCACGCGTTGCAGCTGCCTCGGGTGCTGGTTGTGTGCTTGCGTTGGCTGTGTTCTGCTCCATCTCAGCAGCACGACTACGGTCTTCCAGGAGCATGGATGCCAGCTTGGACATCTGTTCAGATAGTGACTGTAACTGTTCTTGGACGCTATCCATCTTGCCTCCGAGTTCTTCCGTCCTTGTGTTGACGTGCTCCATGTCAAGCCTGAGAGCTGCAAGCTCCTCTGCATCCGCGCTGTCCGTGTTTTTGGACCGCGGCATCTTGTAGCTCTGGTTCGTCGACGTCCAGGTCGCTGTTTTCTACCGCCGCCTTGCAGTCCCGCCGCCGCAGTGCACACGAACTGAGTTCGTCAGAGGGATTTTACTCCCAGAGAAATTTTCTCTGGTAACCCCGACGAAAACCAGTTTGTGCTCGAATGGTGCCACCGCCGCCAAGCCGCCTCCGTCGACTCGCGTCACAGGGGACGTCGCCGCCTCCTTCGCCGCCGTCGACAATCACCCCCGTCGCCGCGAAACGGGAGAGGAGGGTGGGATTTTACGAGAGATCCCAACCACCCTCTCGTCCCGGATCGATTCGCCCCCACGAACTGGAGACGAGCTCTCAGATCGCGATTTGGTTGAAGAATTCCTGGCCGGAGGTCGTCTGCTCTGATACCAGTTTGTCAGATCCCGCTAGCCGGAATCCAACGATGAACTCCCGAAGTGGAGACCCCACGATGAATTGGGGATTTCTACGGTAGCTAACCCTAGAACAGTAAGGTAAAGGAAACGAATTTAGGATTTAGTTCTTTTTTCATAGCCCAGACCAGGTAGCCCACTGGCTTATATGTTCGGTTACAGAAGGGGATTTCAGAGCGTGTAGCTCAGCACAGAAATAATAATTCTGGGAAGATAAACAGTAAATAAAGATAATAGTGGTAACTGACGAGGTATCTCTACCGTTGATCTCCTTCATCGCTTTGGAACCATTCCTTCCTCTTCAGTGTACTGAAACGTTACCTTTGACATGTCGAACTGAACTTCGACAGTCCGTCAGGAGAAGCAGGGTTTGACAGTTCTTCCCCTTTCTTTGGGGTTTGTACGATTTGCGCGTCGATAGGTGGTTCTTGAAGCACACATAGAAAAATGCCCCTCTTTATTGTTTACTTATAGTCAGGACTTGGAATTAGGGAGACAAGGGTGGAAGCTAGCCTTTTGGATCTAAGTTGAGATTTTGAGCGAGCAAGAGAGAAATGAAGGGATGGATTTGTTCCTGTTTGCAAAATTGTTGACAAACCAATCATTGGAATCGGTGATTCATAGTCTAGGTAAGTTGTAACCGGGTCTCTTGTTGCCGCTCGTAGCTAACAAAATTTGCCATGGCTCAGTTTGGGGTTGCTAGGCTGCGATGTGCTGTGTGGAACTTGTTTATAATCTGGTGTGGAAAATAGCCTCGAAAATATGCAAAAACTAATTAGAAAATCGTGATTGTGAAAAAACAACCTAGAATTTTATGGTTATGTCTTTTTATGGTTAGTTATAATAATCAAACTTAGTTCAGATACTAAACAAAATTCTTGGCAATTTTATCATCTGGCCTTATTACCTTACATGATGTGCTTTGTTTGCTCTGAGTGAAAGGGAATTATGTAAAATTTGACATAAGAGAACATGTGGCATGACTCTCACTATCTACATGGCGCACTTATTTTTCATGATTTTACTTTGACCATCAGTTTGACTAAGAATAAGTGAAATATTTGTGTAAATGTTATACCATCGAAAACTTCTTTCAAATACGAATTGAATGATATAATTTTTGTAACACGTAACACATGCTTTATTGGTCAAAGTTGAATCTCGAAAGTGTGCGCTCCACGTAAATAGGGATGGAGGGAGTAAGATGCTAGATATCATAGTATATTATATTCTGATCGGTTGTGCTGTAAATTTAGATGACTCTGTTGCTCCGTCAGAAATTGCTGAGAATTGTTTGTGTAACTGCTTACTGCAAGACAGACTAATCCACCCTTTCAACTGTCAAACCCCAAAAAATGAACCATTCCTTTATCATGTTTTCCCCTTTGCAAATCCAACCAAACATTTGTGTTAATTAATCACAAGTTAGTCCCCTACTGATTTCACTGCCATTTACTCAATACTTGACCACGTGCTCAGTCTGCTACTTGGCAACCATATTATATTAAACCTCGCTTGGCATGGCATGAATAAGGGGCAAACCTAAATAATATACAACTGAGAAATAACTTGCACAGTTTTGGTAGTTCAACATAGGCTGACACCAGTATGGATATTGCAGAAGCCTCAAGTGAACAACAGTCCGTCTCTGGAACCTCTCTTGCTGAAGCCGAACAAGATATGCTTGAAAAGCTAAAGATCTTCAAATCCAGGGCTGAGGCTAGCATTGCAGCTAGGCCCAAGGTGCTGAACCAAATGAATGGATGTGTTGCTCGGTTGGAGAAGCTGGAGCAACTGAATGTCTACCAAAGAAAACGGTAGCAGTTAACAGTGATAATGGTCTCTTCTGTTGTTTTATTCATTATTGTTTATGAGGCTGTGTGTTCACTCGGCAAGTGTACCATCTGTAACAATTTGGTGTTGAAATAGCTTGATTCAGTAGTGTTTAGCAAAAGCTCTCTCACTGACAGAGCATCCATCATTGCAGTTTGGATGTAATCTACTACAGGTGTATTTAATCAGAAAGCACTGTGTGTAGCTGTTTTCTTCACCACTTCTCCAGATTGTACTCTTGCTTACTGATTTGTTTCTGATCATCTATGGGAAACATGCCATGCATTTGCACACTTCCATTTTTGTCAGTTATAAATCTAATACTCCCTCCGACCCATATTACTTGACTTGGATTTCCCAAAATTTGGATGAACCTATATCCTAAATAGTGTCTAGATTCATCCAAATCTAGACAAATTTGAGTCAACTAATATGGGTCGAAGGGAGTACTATCTTATTTGTAGAACTGGCTGTTCTAATATTTAGGTAGCACCTTGGCAGCCATTAGTGTCACTGTTACAGTGAATCTGATGAAGGGCGAGATGTCAGATGTGTATTAGCTAATACAGGGTGATGACCGTGAAGCTTGATCATTCCTTTAAAAAAACGTGTGAAGCTGTCTTGTCAGTTTTTCTTACAGTAACAACCAGTTCTGTCCCTGGAGCGGAAGAGTTTATAAATATATTTCAGTTTTTTGGCATGAGCCCAGAAGACTCTGAATTATGCAAAATCATATAATGGAAATGGTACATAATCTAACGTTAACACTTCTGATCCAAATCGAATACAAGGCAGAATTGTGTCGTCTGGTATTCATGTGCCACTAAAATCCAGATGTAAGTTACATTTATACACATAATCTCACTGCTCTTTCACTTGATGCCACCCTTTCAGGTTAACATACATAATATGCTGCATCTTGGCTCAATCGTGTTACACGTAGTATTTGAAAAATAAATACAGGCACCTCTCAAAGCTTTGGCCTTGGGGTTTGTCCAGGTGTCTTAGCCCTCCTAATCAACGCCTCTTGGGTCAGCGACACGACAAGCTGACAATTTAGGGAAGAGGAATTGTAACCATTACGATGACAAAAGATAGTTAGCAGCATCACAGACAAAGCTTTGAAACACAACAAATGCACATACCTCTCCTTGCTGGTTGAACATACGTCCAGTAACGAATCCCCTACCACCGTGTGCAGATGGGCTGTCAATCTGTGTTTATCAAAGGATGATGACGTTGTGATAAGAGCCTCTTGAAGAAATTTCATTCTTCTGTCAGCGTCAACTGAAAGATACGAACAAGTAGCTTACCACATATAACAACCAGTCGTCAGCTTTCACTGGCTTGTGGAACCACATCCTGAGAAACATTAGCAAGCAAAAGAAGAGACCATTTACTGGTGGGGCGAATGAGGTAAATTAAAATCCTGATACTGCGTAGATTGTTGGAACATACGAGTGATCAAGACTGAGAGAGTATGTCTTCAAACCCTTCTCTCGGTGCGGATTTAGGCTGACGCCTGAATATAGTAGATCCGAAGCATATGCTACAACACATCTGTAATACCATAGAATAACTTCATTGACATACCCAACTCTGTAGGACATGAACAGTGACCGTGATAAAATGGCAAACCTATGAAGAGCTGGATCATCTGAAAGTTTTCCTCTAGCTCTAAACCAATAATACAGGCTGAAAAAAGCAGAAACATTACTGAATCATACAAAAATATAGTACTAGCAATATCATCTATATAAAAGTTATTTCTCTGGAGGATATACACTGAAGATTGTCTAGAAAGGCATGTGAGCTTTTGTATGGCCACAAAGAAAGTTCATGGTGAACTTACCTTGGTTTATGTTGAGACCCAGAATCTTGGCAGAACCTCATTTCAATGGGCCAAGGAACAAACTTCTTCTTGGCAGCCGAGTTCCTATATTGCCTGCATATTACTAAACTGTCAGGACAGCGAGCTTGTCATACAGAAATGAACAAACTGTCAAACTCACGGGATAACTGAAGGTTAAGATGTTGTACAATATTTAATATTCTAAATGTGCTGCCCAACTAGTGGCATTACAAGAACGGGAGAACCATTTGATAATTAATACACATAAAGACTCATGCATTTCTAACAACACAGAAGATATTGCTTCCGAAGGCCAAGATATTCGAGTTAAAATGGAATATCTGAGAACAATAAATTTAGAAAATTATCGAAACATATAAAGAATATTTACATTGGAAACCGTGGATCAGTGAGCCTTCTTTCTCGTATCTCCTCCATGTTCAGGAGCTGCATTTGATTACTTATTAGTTAACAGTACTTTTTTCCCACAGGGCATCAGAATAAAGTGTAGACATTCTTGCCTGTTCTGGAGGAGGAACATCAGGCATGATTGCAGCCTGATGCTCAAATCCTAGTTCTTCCTTCTGCAAAAGAACCAGAGAAGAAGTTAGATCCCATTCTTCTTCTGTCTGGTAGATTGATATCCTGACTCCTGAGGCTGCTCCTCACGACCTCATATATATCGCAACTTAGTTGTATCATTTCACGTAGTAACATAGGACAAATATGTCACTGGGCTAATTGATGTTTGAGACAAAGAATGATATTGATCTGTCGGTGATGATACAGAAAAACAACTCAGGGTTTGAATTAAAGAATTTGAAACTTATATAGTATAACTGTTCATGTTTGATTTAATTAACATGGAAAGCTCTTTGGATCATATGAACCTCACAAAATTCTGTTTGTCTGGCACACTCTTCATTTTCTTTTTCCATTTTAGTGCACAAGAGTTTGGACATATGCTATAGTATAGGCCTTTAGGAGATTATTAGACATTAAGATCAACAAAGAAACGGCAATCTGATACAACATACAGAACTGTCATTTGAGCTACTATCTATAATGATCCTCAACATGAACAAGGCACACGCTTTCCCTGGTTATATCACTGGCAGTGTTAAAAAATATTAATTTGCCTAAAAATGACTGCTGTAATTGTTAAAAAACTATACGGATAATCACCTGGAAAGAAACAATTAAAGTGAATATAACAAGGCCTTTCTGCTTTGCCTCCACTTTTCGGGTGGCAAAGCTGGTTCCATCACGCTCCCGCTTTACCTGATATATTATTGGCACTGTAGCAGAGATAGCAAGACAGATGGTTACAGACTTGATACAATAATTACAGAAACCGGACTTTAGTTTCTATTTGACCACGAGTTGTGGACAAAAAAAATGAGCCATAAAGTGCAAAATATTCTTACTATTATTGTCCCCTGCGATAAGAAAAATTGCATGCAAACTATGCACAAGTTTCAGGCAATCGACAGTCTTGGATGCTGCTGCTAGTGCCTGCATGAAGATTAAGGCATAGTGAAAACCATTGGCAATGATGCATGTAACATTTTAGTAAATGGTTTCCGGCTCGTTTGGGAGTGTAGGGAGTGAGTTATGATGACCACTGATAAAGCCTTGCAAAACCACAGATAGTTGAATCAGAATAAGATCGATATAATGATTACAAGTACAATCAGGCAATGAAATTAAACCTTTACAGGATACTTTGTCTGCATGCATCCATGCCAGTATGACATAAAAAACTGGCAATTTTTCATCTTATATCTTGAGTGAACGTCATTTCAATAAAATAGATGCCATACATTATCTAGGTTGGAAGTATTGTATTCAAAATATATCTATAGCGACCAGCAACCACAACAAAGATGATTTCAAATCGATCCTGTTCTGAGTTGAAATAAGAAAATACAAAAATTCACATGAAACCTAGAGTCACCAGTAAAAGAATTCCCATAGATGAACTCACATGGATCTTGATCTAAATTCAAATGAATTCATAGAGGTATTTAAAAGGAAGGTTAATTACCAATATGGTAGATAACTGGGATGTCTACCTTAGTCGAACACATCATGAAAGATTACAAAAGGATAAACATCAACATCAGCAATGCAGATAGCATGTCTTATAGAAAGTTGACTACATTATTCAAACATAAAATGCATATCTGTTAATGCATTGCTGGTTGTGTAGATATTATTACATGTGAATTATATGTTTTCCAAACGTTGAGGAGATTCAGAAGCATGCTTAAGAAACTTCCTTTTTAGCATTAGTCGGTGATTCACATATTTCTACTTATATATAGGGACTTGCATGTCAGAGCATAGAAATGAAGCAGTGAAATGGACACAGTTAGCAGATGAAAGATGACAGAAACTAAGAGCGAGGGTGGTTGAAACATGCCTGTCCAATCAATTGTCCTCCAAAAACTTGCCTAAAAGTTGGAGCTTCTGGCAAAGTAAATCCACGGAAGATATCAACCTACAAAATAGACAATAAAAATAAGCAACATCAGCAAGTTAACTACAAATCATTATAATAGCCTGCTTGTCTCTTTAACTTGTAAATCATGAGATGCGAATCTGAAACTGCCCAATTCGCACTCGTATTTCTTTCTTTTATGTAATATACAATTAAAATCACATGGCCAATGGTGGTATTAAATCAAAGCTTAGACTGAAATTCACAGTAATGTAGGTCCTGTTTTAACAGAGTGATAAAAGTTACAAAACTAGAAGACAACGCATATATGTTATAACATTTGAGGAATTAGTATTTCTGATTATTGTTTCTCCAGTCCAATGAGCAGAGTACAACACAATAAATACCTCCCAAGGAAACTAAAAACATCACAAAACACCAACATACATCTAGACTTACCTCTAATTTCTCCAAATGCAAAATTTGTTCCAGCAAAGAATGGTTTTCAGCTGTCTCCTCTGCATTCCAAATTGTCTTTGTTTGCAGCAGATGTCCGTATTGACTTGGCAATACAAAGCAGGTGAGCTGCAATACATGGTTAACAATAAGCTAAAGCCAACTGTTGGATCTGGAAAAGCCAAGCTATCAGCTAATATCATTGCAAAACGGGTTCCTACAGCTAATAAAATGTCAGGTTAATAAAATCTCTTTATAAAAAAGCTAATAAAATGTCAAGTTAGAAATACAAGTATGGAAAATGACCTTTGTTACTGCAGTTACATTTACTTGATGGACAGAACTATTGGTCCCTACAAAAAGAATGAAAATATTAGGACTTGCAAAAAATAGTACATGAAAACGGAACTGTTTTATCTTTTCATGCAAAATATGGACATACTTGCTGAATCTAGAATCAATCCTAGAAATTTTAGAAACATGTATAGAGATGTATTACCATAACCAAAGTAGTCATACTTATTTAACACATAGTCTGGGCGGTTTGTTTCTTCTGTGTTTGCCGGAGCAGAAACTTCAGCCTGTTGTATTATCAACACGTATTTCAAGTGTCAGAAAAGTTTTAGCACTAAGAATTCCATTGGCATCAAATTGTGGGTTGGCATCAAATTGTGGGTATACGTGACGTAGCAATACATTGAGGTGACAATAAATATATAAGAAAACTAACATAGCAGAAGTATGAAAATGTTAAATAAACCAACATGACAATGAAGTAGTTGGAATATAAAACCAACAGACAGTTGTAGCAGGAGATGGGTATACAATAATAGTATCACAATTTTACTATGTACTAGGTCTGAAACTCAGATTGAACAAGAATGCAAACGATCAATGTTATAGTAATTGATCAACGTTATTTTCTTTGCAAACAAAGTCTGCCATATATTTTTGAGATAAAACAAAAGATTTGCGTATGCATTGATAGATAAAAAAAAGTTATTTTCAAGCCTAAGCGTAGGCCAATCAGTGATGCCCAAAATGATGCACTACACCCATTCAAATTGAGTACTGGTATATTGTAATGCAATGGAGAGCTAGCATAACTTATACCTGTCCATCCAATATGATGCAAAGGCCATCTACAGGTTCACCCTCACGAGCAACGTAATCACCAGATTCTGGAAAATAGCACCATGAAAAACTAAAAGCATAAATCAACTTGATTCTACACCACATTTAATGGATAATAAAATTGACACATTTCTAGACAGTGCATCCATTGAAGAATCAAAGGCTAAACAACATGAAGCAACTGTACTACTCCCTCCGTTCCATATTAACTGTTGCAGATTTGTCTGAATACGCATGTATCTAGACGACATTTAATATTGAATGGTGGTAGTAGTATATTAACTATGCATTGAAAAAGGTTTGTCCGTTTCATGGGTGTAAATTGCATTTGGGAGCTTGCGCTCCTTAATTCAAAAAAAAAAAAAAAGCTATGCTAGGCTTGGAAGCAACGATTGATTTGGCAACCTACTTCGCGTGCATTTGCTGCTTATATTTATATCTATGTTGTTGACCACACGACAGTAACAGTTCACACTAGTAAATCGCACATAGTCAAGTCAGCTGTAGACAAAATCATGTGTGTAAATTGAGACTACAGTGAACCATCAATCTAGAGAGACGGTAGCTAACATAGGGAGCATCCTTCAGTAAGCTAAAGAGAGATTTAGGATTTGCTCGCCGTAACTAGAAAACCCGATCGGTCGACCTCGGGGGCGCTAAGACAACGGGGAAGGTGACCGTGGTACTCACCGTAGTGCTTGACCTGGACCGCTTCGGCGATCCTGCGGATGGAGGAGCCCGGGAGGCACTGCAGGAGGGGCACCTGCCCCAGGAACTCGGTCACTGCACACCAAGCGGAATCATCATCCCCCAAATTAGCCAGAGTCGCTCCCCCCAAATTCGCTAGGCTCAGCGCTGCTTTACCTTCTTCCCGATCCATCGGCGCGCGCGCGGCGGCGTGCTGTCGGCGGCGCGCGGCGGTGGGGGGTGGGGGAGCACCGGGGCTGGGAGGCAGCTGCGCTTCAGAAGGCGGACCAATAAAATCTCGTCTTTGTCTCGGATTTAAAAGCGAGAGGGACTGGCAGGTCGAGGAACTCGTGGGGAGGACGATACCCAAAGAAATACAGATACCTACTCAAGTTAATCATTTTTAAATATTTTCCGCACGTGAGAGGTGTGGACGGGCCAGACCGCGGGTCCACGTCTCAATTGCGCGTGGGGCCGAGGTTGTTAACCACGCGGTTATGATTTTTGCCATGATCAATCATGAGTCCTACTTTGTGCAAAAACAAAGGACGTTGCTACATAGAGTACGGTCTCGAAAGTTAAAATTCGAAGGGCGTTTGGACATGCACCGTAACATGCTACACACTAAAAAAAGATTTTTTATTAGCCAGTTCAATTTAAATACGAAAAATTAAAATGTTTTTTTTAGTTAAACCATTTGTCAGAATTAATATCCGGTTTTACCATTAGGCTAGTCATGATAAGATCTTCGAAACTAGATCTCATGTTGGTATGTTTCGATAATTTTATTTTTTACCAAAAGTTATTCATCTGTAGTACGCGAGTTATCCCGAATTCAGCATATAAGTTATGGGAATGTCTACGTGTTCTTAGTCGGCTGTGGTTAGCTCAATCGAATGGAAACATGCATGGTTTACAAACAAAAAATTGCAACCAGAATGCACGAATCTTGGAACCAAAATCCAACGGTGAACAAAGATGACTAAGAAATAACTATTTCTCAGACGCCTAAGAAATAGCAAAACCGATAAGTTATTCACCTAATAACATTTAAGTTATCCACTACTATAAAATTTATCCACGGATCACGTGTTATAGATGGGTAACTTTTTTGTTTACCTAATCCTTACCCACCAGTAACACAAGAGTTATCCAACCTTCAACATGTAAGTTACCCACCAAATAACATATAAGTTATCCATCACTATAAAAATTTATCATAAATAGAATATAAAAAGTTTTTCTAACGGCATGCCCTCGTCGCCTATCGCCGCTTTCACAGCGTACGGACTATTCAACCTCGAAAGTCTACCATATCAAATATTAAACATAATTTATTTAAAAGAATTAAATCTAAGCCTCTTTTACATGCTATATGAATTTTATTTTATTTTACGGGATTACATACTATATAAATTAATAGGGTCTTATGCCTATCCACCACGCGCAACCAGTAATCTAGCGACTCGACTTTATCGACGTCCATCGCGGCTACCGTGGCGAACGGGTGACGAAGGCTTGAAGGATTTTAGGATACCGAGGCTCAGCGACACTAACGCGTTGATGGCAATAAAGTCTTAGTATTCTAACAGCTAGACTATCGCGGTCCAATTAAACTTGCTCAACACATATGCAAGAACGCGTCTATCCAATATGTTTATATGGTGGGTAACTTATGTGTTACTGGGTGGATAACTTATATATTATAACATGGATAACTCGTGTGTTTGGGGTGGATAACCTTTTGATCCGAATTTTTTCTCGAAACATACCAATATGAAACCTAGTTTTGAAGATCTCGTCACTACTAGTTCAATGATAAAAACGGATCTTAAATCGAATAAACGGTTTGACCTACAGGACATTTTGAAACTTTTTTTGAGATGGTACAGTCATAACTTTAACTAATGGAATAATTCTTGAAACTTTCCTTTTTTAAGGCGCACACGATTTTTCCATGTATTTCACATGTTCGGATCAGGTGTGGAGCACTGAAACCCCGCCCGGGTTCGTTCGAGGTCATTGGATGACGATCGCGTGGCTGTTGTGAGCCCGCCAAAATTAGACTATTTTCAAACTGGTCTGAAACTAGAAATTCCGAAAACAAATCAAATCATAGGTCGATCTCCAACATGTATAATTTATTTTTATCTTCAGCGGCATCGACAATATGAGGAGAGGGCCGTGGGAGTTATCAAGTATGCTCATTCTAAAATTTGCACCAGAAATACATTATACTCCCTTCGTTTTAAAATATAAGATGTTTTAGGTTTATGAAATATGTTTTAGTGTGTAGGTTCACTCAGTTTTAAAATAAATCTACACACTAAAAAAAGTCTAGATACATTTGCTTTACAAACCTAAAATATCTTATATTTTAAAACAGATGAAGTAGCTTATTATTTTGGTCCCATAAGCTATTCCAAACATAATCTTTTGTCTCACAGTTGCAACCTTCTTGTGCTTATTCATCCCTATATCCATTTTATCTTCTTTGACAAATACCCGCAACACTATTCTTGTGCTTATGTAACGTTGTACCTTACTCTTATCCACCCCAATCGGTAGTGACAAGTCTAGCATGTGAGGTGTCATGCTCACCGTGTGTGTGAAGCTACTAGCCATATTTGGCACAAGCATAATGTAACACCCATAGTTTTATTAATTTATGCACAACACGAGCATTATTAATTTTTGCTAAGGAAAATTGCATGCAAGAAAATAAATGCAACACCCTAAAAAACAATATTTCCCCTCTACATACAAACCCTCTCAAAATGGTTTGAATTTTGAAAACAAAAAATGTGGAGAGTCCAAACACTATAAAGGGTCATCGCAATATTTCAGATATTTGTAAAACCCTCTCGTATTTTAAAACTGCTCAAAACCGATTTGAATTTGGTTCTACAAAATGAGAAAGTGGCAAATAAAATTGGAAAAAGGTTTTCCCTGGAAAAAATATGAGAGAGAGAGAGGTGGCCGCAGCCCAGCAACCCTTTTTCCCCCTCAACATTTTTTGTAGCCCACCTCACCCGCCTAGCCCAGCTTCCCGGCCCGGTATCGCTTTGAGTTTCTTTTCCTTTCTTCTTCCTATCGGTAGAAGGACGAGGAAGCAAAGCTGCTCGCTGTCACGGCAGCCGCCGTCGCCGCGATTCTTGCCTCGCAAAAATCCTTGCTACTTTGGCGTCGTCTATAAGAACCCTAGTAGCCGCTGAATGAACCCTAATGCCCATTCTCCCTCTCTCGCCCTCGCTCGCCATAACCCTAGCTCTCTGGAGCTTCCAGGCGTCGTCGCTCCCGTATACCTCTCGCCCAACTGAGCGCACTATTGAACTTCTTGTGCTCGTATCATTTGTTTTCCCTAGCTCGTGAAGATGGAGAAGACATAAATGCTCCAATCGACCCCTCCGTCTCCGACAAGCTCCGTCGGTATCCCCGTTGATTTCGACCACCACAAGCCTCGTCGCCAGGCTCTTCACGCTCATGGTGAGCTGTTGGTGCTCAAGGCACCCTCTGCTTGATTTCTCACTTTCTATAGCCACCGCTTGTATGTCCTGCCATCTTCGTCACTGCCGCTCGCCGTATATGCGTCTTCGGTGACCCAAAACTACCTGCATCACGGTAGTTAGGTCCGTCTTGCTCGTGTGTTTTGAATGCACCCAGCTCCGCCTCTGCCATTAGTGACGGCCACCCTCCGACGTGTCGTCGATGCATCACTCGGACCCGAGCTAACCAAGCTTCGCCACAGTGGAATCTGACATGGATTTGGGTCCCAGTAGTCACTGACTAGGGCTAGGTTAGCCTCGGTGAGGAAGTTTTGGTTATGTTGAGCTGGCGTCAACCTGACGCGGTAAAAGGTTTAATATTTTTAGAATCCCAGAAAATGGTATAATCTTGTATAATTCATAACTAATTTATTTTACATCAGAAAATACAAATAATATATCATAATGTTTAGAAAATGAGATCTACTCTTTAGCATCAAAATCATGCATTGTTAAACAACTTCAAATGCAAGTAATTTAGGAGAACCATTTGAAGCATATGGGCATTCCAAATACTAGGGTTCATATGCCTAGACCCCATTTAAATTGATGATCTTGTCTAGGGTTTTAATTTAAGTAACCTTTAACTTGACATATCATGCATACTTGCTTGAGTATTGCAGTGATGCCATGTGTTGATTGTTTCCCTTATTTTTCGATGGTTTGCTTCTTCTCAGTAAAATTCGAGACCGAGTCCGAGATAGATATGAAGATAAACACCATCGAAGATCAAAAATCAATATCCATCAATGATCAAGTCAAGTACATGATATTCAAATATCTATATTTTGGGTATCAATGAGAAAAGTCAAGCATAGCCCAATCATTATACAATCCTGTGATTTCTAAAGCATTTCATTTATTGTCATGATGCATACGATTCCAATATGGTCTTTTATCGATAAATAGAGTATCTTATATGTTGCATTGTTCACTTTGAAGCCTATATTGTTGGGTCACGTAGAGATAAAACAAAAAAAAATCCTCTAACATGGTGATTCCAAGATCTAGCTGAGGTAGAAAGCCACGAGGATTACCACTAGACGTGCAATTGCGAATTATTGATGAAGCGCGCCAGTTGAATGCAGTGCAGTCCTCAAGATTCGATCTGATCACGATCGTCCTGGTGTTAATCGTACATCACCCCTGCTGGTATCCACACGTATAAGGAGGAGCGCCGACGGTGAACTGCTAGGTTCGTTACGACAACAGGACTGCTGTGGAGCTAGGGTTTCCAACGTATGGAATGACCTAACCGATCAATGATTAACCCTTCTGGGTTACTGTGCTCCACTATATATAGGGAGTGAATGTGGGCTCCACTCTCGTGGCCCATTCACTAAAGCATTAATCACCGTGAGTCCGACTCACTGACTCAGTCCAAATCTGGCTCAGGTCCAACCCAACCAGATTTTCGGTTCAGATCTAATCCGAACTTGCTCCCACTCTTAAGTATGTGACCCCGCAGGCTCATGGCTACTTGGACACGATTGGAGTCCGACTCTCAATCGATCAGTCGGTAGCGGCTCCTAGCAGAACATGCCGACTCCCAAGTACCAAGGAGTCATGAAAACTTGCCTTTTCAATGCGACTTGCGTCCGAGTCCCTTTAGCCTCACGATATACCTTGTAAGACTATAGGCGAATATTTATCATCTATTAAATAGTCCGACTCTCTTCTCGATCCGAGATAAGTGATTCATCCGACTAACTATTAGTCGATCGCCTCGGTTAACACTTAACCGAGTCATGCATGACCATGATTTCCGAATCATATCATCCGAGAGGCCCCAGAGAATATCTCTCCAAGTGGAGGGGGAAATCCTATCTTGGTTATTTACATCACGCACCTTGATTCTCAGTCGACCCGAACTCTGCCTTTATAACTGCCCAGTTACGGATCAGCGTTTGACAGAACCTAAGTCAGTGATCCTCAACTCAGACTATGCAACAACCTCGGGTCTAAGGATTACATTGATTGAGATATACAAATGACAACTTGTTCATTGTACCTCAATATGGGCCAATCCGACTCGCTAAAATCTTTAGCTGAATCTGTGTAAATCGGAATGGCATCACCATGCCCATGACAAGTGGAACCAAGTCATCAAGCCAACTTTCACATTGGTCTAAGTTGTGTGTCCAGCACAACCTCGATGACCAAGGATATTTAGTACAAACAACATGAATATATAGTTCCACAAACGAATCACATATTCAATGATATACATCAGATGCTCATATAAGGATTAATTACTTTATGAATACAATGGGAAATATCTTCATACATGATTGCCTCTAGGGCATATTCCCAACAGTCTCCCACTTGCACTAGAGTTAATCTTCCGACATCACATTTCTAGGCATCTAATGCCCATAGCTCTTAGGTGCGCCTCATGCTTTTGCTGTGGTAATGGCTTTGTCAATGGATCCGCAATATTTGCATCCATGTGTACCTTGCATAACTTGATATCACCCTGATCCACGAACTGGCGAATCAGGTGGTATCGCATGAGTATGTGCTTGTTCTTCTGGTGTTGTCTAGGTTCCTTGGCTTGTGTAATAGCACCATTGTTGTCACAATACACGTCTAACAGATTGGACGAGCCCTGAACCACACCAAGATCCATGAGGAAATTCCTCATCCAAACAGCTTCCTTTGCTGCCTCCGAGGCGGCAATATACTCAGCCTCTGTTGTAGATGCAGACACAATATCTTACTTGGAACTCTTCCAGCTCACAACACCTCCGTTTATAATAAACACGTATCCGGATTGCGAACGAGAATCATCAGAGTCGGTAAGATAACTCGCATCCTGATACGCCCAATTTGCATCATCTTTCTATATCATAATTTACCTCTATTCATTAATATTTGTCTTATTATGAGGTATTACTTATGGCTTTTCATCTGTTTATGCATGTTGGATGATTCCTAGAGGATGGACTGCCGGATTCTGGATTCTGATGGAAACGAAGGTGTTTCGGTGCAATTTCACAAAGATCAGAAAAATATGGAAACATATTATTTTACCAGAAGACGAAGGAAGCCGGAAGGAGGGTGTGGCCCACCTGCCCGGCCTCCGACTTCGCCCCTTCGCCTATATCTTCCCTTCGAAACCCCAAGTCTTAGGGAGCGACCACAGATAGATTTCCGCCGCCTCTAGGAGAAAGATCTCTCTGGCAGATAGATTTCTGTCGGGGGAATTCCTTCCCGGAGAGGGGAGATCGTCGCCATCAACACCGTCATCAAGCTAGGCTTCATCGGTATCATCATCATCATCCACACCATCATCTCCACTAGCACCATCATTACCACTCCGTCATGCTGTAACAATTGTGTTGGATATTGCTTTAGTTCTTAGGGGAAACTTTCCCGGTGTTGATTACTATTGTAGTTGAAGCTTTTGAGTGGAACCATTGGATTATTTTTTATGTTCAGATTGTTATCCATTACCATATCATCTTTTATCTTGATTCATATGATGTTTTGTGAGTAGTTCGTTTAGTTCTTGAGGACATGGGAGAAGTCATGTTGTTAGTAGTGAATCTGTGATGAGTTATTATTCAATGGTTTAGTATTTAAGTTGTGGTGCTATTCTTCTAGTGGTGTCATGTGAACGTCGACTACATGACACTTCACCATTTATGGGCCTAGGGGAATGCATTGTGTATTTGGCTACTAATTGTGGGGTTGCCGGAGTAACAGAAACTTGAACCCCCGTTAGGACACCTTTACACAAGAGAGCGTAGGATCTCAGAGTTTAAGGTTGTGATTAGATTTATATCTTAATTACTTTCCTGTAGTTACAGATGTTTGCAGGGGGTTTAATCACAAGTATGTATTAGTCCTAGGAAGGGCAGTATGTTAGCACAAGTTCACCCACACAACACTTACAACACCCGAGAAGAGTACTCGGCTGTTTGAAGCGGAAGCACTTAACAGAATTCCCATGTGTCCTTGAGAACGTTTGGTCCTTATAAGTATTTCCACCGGCTTGTCGTTTGCTAAGAAAGGATTGGGCCACTTGCTCTGTTTGTTCGTTACTTCTGTTACTTTCTCTTTGTTTTGTTGCCTCGTCAGAAAACCACTAAAAATCCGATTGCTAAGTATTCACAGGGATTTCCTGCTCCATACCACTGTTCAGCACCTTCTGCTCCTCGTTGAGATCGACACTCCTATTTATCGAAAGTACTACAATACACCCCCTATACTTGTGGGTCATCACATCCGTGTAACCCTTTACACTGAGTTCATATTCACCACCATAAACCAAAAACATATCCTTAGTCCTTCTCAAGTACTTTAGGATATTTTTAGCCGCTGTCTAGTGGATTTTTCCAGGATCAGCCTGGTATCTTCTCACAACACTTAGAGCATAGGAAACATCCGACCTAGTACAAATCATGGCATACATGATGGATCCGACTACATAAGCATACGGAATCGCACTCATCCGACTTCGCTCATCAGTTGTCGAGGGACACCGAGTCTTGCTAAGTTTTACACCATGGGACATCGGTAAGAACCCCTTCTTAGACGATTCCATGTTGAACTTCTTCAGCACTTTTTCAAAATAAGTACTCTGACTCAATCCAATGAGCCTTCTTGATCTATCTCTATAGATCCGGATTCCGAGAATATATGTTGCCTCACCCAAGTCTTTCATTGAGAAACTCCTTTCCAATGATACCTTGGTTTCTTACAACATCTGGACATCATTTCCAATCAGTAATATGTCATCCACATATAAGATTATAAAGTTTACTTTGCTCCCACTAAACTTCTTGTATAAACAAGAATCATGATCACTCTTGATGAAGCCAAACGATTTGAATACCTCATCAAAGCGAATATCCCAACTCCGAGATGCTTGCTTCAATCCATAAATGGATTTCTGAAGTTTGCATACTTTTTCAGCATTAGCCGGATCGACAAAACTCTCGGGCTGTATCATATACACATTCTCGGTTAAATTTCCGTTAAGGAAAGCCGTTTTAACATCCATCTGCCATATCTCATAGTCGAAATAGGCTGCTATAGCTAACATGATCCGAACTGATTTAAGCATCGCTACGGGCGAGAAAGTATCGTCGTAATCAACTCCTTGAACTTGTTGGAAGCCCTTCGTGACAAGACGTGCTTTATAGACGGAAACATTTCCATCCATATCAGTTTTCTTCTTAAAGACCCATTTGCACTCGACGAGTCTTGCACCGTCTGGCAGATCAACCAAGTTCCAAACTTGATTTTCATCCATGGACTTTAACTTGGATCTCATGGCTCCAAGCCATGACTCGAAATCAGATCCCACCATCGCTTCCGAATAATTTGTTGGCTCATCACTGTCTAACAGTAATACATCACAAACACTTCGTAATCTCGCCGATCTTCGTAGTATAGGTGTCGCAGTCGGCTCATCCACCACGACTGGCTCAACCTCCAAGGTTTTTGCCGACTTGCTACTAGTCGGTTCCTCTCGAATTTCTTCGAGTTGCACCGTACTCCCACTGACTCCCCATCTGAGAAACTCTTTCTCAAGGAAGACACCGTTCTGAGCGACAAACACTTCGCCCTCTTCTCGGTTGTAGAAGGAGTAACCCAACGTTTCCCTCGGATACCCCACGAAAATACACTTATCCGATTTGGCCATAAGCTTGTCCGACTGAAGTCGCTTGACAAATGTTTCACAACCACAAATCTTAAGAAAAGACAAACTCGGCTTTTTGCCTGTCCACATCTCATGCGGTGTCTTCTCTACCGACTTTGATGGTACTCTGTTTAGTGTGAATGCCGCTGTTTCTAGACAATAACCCCAAAATGATAAAGGCAGATTTGTCCGACTCATCATTAATCATACCATGTCCAACAAGGTCTGATTCTGTCTTTCCGAAACACCGTTCCATTGCGGCGTTCCTGGCGGAGTAAGTTGAGGAACTATTCCACAACTTTTCAGATGGTCATCAAACTCATGGCTCATGTACTCGCCTTCTCGGTCCGATCGAAGAAACTTTATTTTCTTGCCGAGTTGATTCCATGCTTCATTCTGGAATTCTTTGAACTTTTCAAAGGCTTCTGACGTATGTTTCATCAAGTAGATATATCCATACCGACTCAAATCATCAGTGAAGGTAATGAAGTACTCATAACCACCCCTGGCTGTCGTGCTCATTGGTCCACATACATCACTATGTACTAGTCCCAACAAGTTGGACGCCCTTTCACAACTCTTTGCAAAAGGTGTCTTGGTCATTTTGCTGAGTAGGCAAGATTCGCATGTCTCGAACGACTCCAAGTCGAACGAAGTTAGGAGTCCATCATCATGGAGCTTCTTCATGCATTTCCAACTTATATGACCAAGCCGACAGTGCCAAAAGTAAGTCATCTTTAGATCATTTGGTTTCAACCTTTTAACATTTATGTTATAAACCGACTCACCATCAAGATTCAAAATAAATAACCCGTCTTGGATGGGTGCAAAGCCGTGAAACATATCATTCAAATACAAAGAACAACCATTATTCTTGATATTCGACTCATAGCCTTGCCTCATCAAACATGAAGTAGAAATAATGTTTCGACTGAGCACTAGAACATAATAACAATTATTCAGTTCCATAATGAATCTGAAAGGTAAATGAAGTTGCATCGTGCCGACTTCCAATGCAGCAACTCTTGCTTTGTTGCCGACTCGAATATCAACCTCTCCTCTTGGTACGCTCCTAGTTCTTACCAGTCCCTACAACGAGTTGCAGATGTGAATAACTGATCCTGTATCATATACCCAAGAACTATTAGGTGCATCAGAAAGATAAATGTCTATAACATTGCAAACAAGTGTACTTGAGTCGGAAGTCATACCTCCACTCTTGGCTTTGTCGGCCAAGTACTTGCTGCAATTCCTCTTCTAGTGGCCATCCGCCTTGCAGTAGAAGCAAGTGGATCCGGCTGAAGGAGATGGCTTAGTCCCTAAGGAAGCGCTTGGGACCGGGTCCTGAGCCTGCTTTCCTCCCGACTTAGCCTTCTTCTTAGTCCAATAACTCTTCTTAAACTTAGCCTTATTCTGCACCATCAACACTTGATTGGCGCCCTTCTTGAGATCCGCCTTTGCCTGCTTAAGCATCCCATGCAATTTAGTGAGCTTCTTATCCATACCATGCATGTGGTAGTTCGAAATGAACTGACCATACGCACTAGGAAGAGAGTTCAGAATTATATCTCTAGTGAACTCTTCGCTAATGGGGTAGCCAACCCTCTCCAGAGACTGCACGTAACCAACCATTTTGACCACATGCGGACTCAGTGGATCACCATCCTTAAGCTTGCAACTTAGCAAAGCCTGAGAGACTTGATACCTCTCAGTCTTCGCCTGATCCTGGAACATACTTTTGAGGCTTTCGATCATATCGTAGGCCTCAACATTCTCGAACTGCTTTTGCAAGTCTGGTTCCATGTGAGCAAGCATAAGACAACTAATATCCGTGGACTCATCCTTAGCCTGATGGTAGGCATTGGTGGCCGCGACAGTCGCTTTCTCATTCGGCTCATCTAGAAGTAGGCTGTTTAGGACATGGTCCTTCTTTTCTTGTTTGAGAACAATTCTTAGATTTCGATACCTGTTGGTAAAATTAGTTTCGTTCAGTTTATCTTTCTCAAGAATGGTTCTCAAAGCAAAACCGGATATCTGAGAGTGACTGCTACTTGGTGCCATGATCTACAACAGAAAATATGCAAAACACTTAAGACATGTATTCATAAAAGAGCAAGCACATTAAACACTTTAATATTGTATACTCCCACTAGAACCAACACCCCTCCAATGGTTTCTTAGTGATTCAGGATCCTAAATAAGCAAGTCGGCTAGTGAGCTTTAGCATCACCGCTAGCCGCCAAGTGATCTAGGTAGACAACTCCTTGTCAATCGCATCTCATACGACTCTTGTTGGTCGGGTGGCATCACATGCCCCGGCTCCCGTCCGACTTTTCCCCGAGTCCCACAACCGTTGTGATAGACCCGTCTAGCTTACCGAGTGTTTCCGAGTACGAGTCCGACTCGAACCCACCTAGTCGGAAAGAATTGGCAGTACCTCAATTTTATGAGCCCACTACCAAAAATGTCCGACTTGTGATGGTGCAAACACTGGCGGTAAAACCGACTAGACCTTCTTTGAGGGATTAAATTTCACCGACTATTAATAAAGGTAAAATAGAGACATATCAACAACACAAAATAAAGCAATTATAATGTGAAATGGTATGGCTCTCTTCATGGCAATCTCCATCTCCACAATGCCCGTAATCCGACTCGTGCCAACTCTTGTCACTTGCCGTCTTACTCCATGTCGCCGACATGTACATCGACTTGCACGCCATCTGGGTTCTCCAAACAACTACACTAGCTTAGTAAAGTAAATTACATGGAGAATCCGACACGCGGGTCGTTATACAATAGTATGACAGCACCTAGGCTCCATCCGGCTGACAAAACCGTGATTTGAAGATCACGTATGGAGTACACACATACATCACATGCACATGAACCATACCATTCACAATTTCCTGCAAAAACAAGTTATGCATAGATACGATATCTACCGGCGTTGTGAAACTCGCAACGACATCTAAGGCGCTACGACAGGGCGAAGCCGGCGGGCCGGATAGCGGGCGGGAATCGAAGGGGCAGTGCCCGGTGATTTTTCCGAAAACATATATCACATCTACGATCCGAACATGGATTCCGACCATTGTTCTGACTCAATCAAACTCCTTTGATCTTCGATCACCGCATCTGGATTTATGTGTCATAGTCTACCCCGATGGCAGAAACCGACCGGTAGGGGTATTGTGGTTCCACGACCTCAGCAGCATGATCACAGAAATCAGATCTACCATTCCCCGAGTACAGTTGATCCAATAAATATCGTACAAAACCGAACTATCTCATAGATCGACCACCAAAACAGCACATAGATCCAATCTACAGCCAACCGCATATCACATATGCGAGATCTTGAGCCTAAAACCAGAAGCTATCGCTCTGATCCCACTGTTGGGCCACGTGGAGATAAAACAGAACTTTTTCCTCTAACATGGTGATCCCAAGATCTAGCTGAGGTAGAAGGCCATGAGGATTACCACTAGACGCGCAGTTGCGGATTATTGATGAAGCGCGTTGATGACTCCTTGATGGCGCCAGAGAACTTGGTGCTTGACGTGGAGTCTGTTGGGAACCCCAAGAGTAAGGTGTGAAGCAGCACATCAGCAAGTCTTTCCTCAGTAAGAAACCGAGGTTATCGAACCAGTAGGAGGAAGGAAATGTCACACAGGTGTTGCAAGCAACGCGGAGACCTGCACAACACAAACTCAAGACTTTTCCCCAATGAATCAGTGAGGTTGTCAAGCTCACCGGTTTGCTGTAACAAAGGATTAAACGTATGGTGTGGAAGGTAATGGTTTGCAGCAAGTAAACAAGTAACAGTGGAAGATGTATCAATGGTAAAGATTGGACCGGGGTCCATAGTTCACTAGAGGTGCTCTCCTTATATAAACAACATGGCATGAAGGGTAAACAAATTACAGCAGGGCAATTGACAGGAACTGAGCAGGGCATAACAATGCAATTACTAGTTAGAAAGATCCTATGAGATTCGATTGGGCAATACAATAAGATACATAGACCGCCATCCAACTGCATCTATGACTAGAAGTCCACCTTCAGGTTATCATCTGAACCCCCTCCAGTATTAAGTTGCAAGCAACAGACAACTGCTTTAAGCAAAGTGTGTAAGGTAAATAGTCCACATGTCCCATGAACAAGAGACCGTTGTTTTCTCCCTAGTGGCAACAACACATCTACACCCGAAGAGATTTCTATCACTTCCCTTGGAAACCGGAGGCATGAACCCACTATCGAGCATAAATACCCCCTCTTGGAGTCACTAGCAACTACTCGGCCAAGATAGCTACTAACAACGGAGATAATGCAAGATCACAAACAACACAAACATGATAGAACCATAAAGACAAAACTATTAATCAACATAATAATCTCAATATCCATCGGATCCCCGCAAACACAACATGCATGATTACAAATAGATTAGATCTTGATCATGAACGGAGCTCGCAAGATCTATACATGAAAGCAAAAAGGAGGAGATACAACCATCTAGCTACTACATGGACCCATAGTCCAAGGTGGAACTACTCACGCATCATACCGGAGAGAAGGCCTCCGGGATGATCTCCCCTTCGGCAGGGTGACGGGAAGAACTTCAGATCCCCCCGATCTAGGGACGATGGTGGTGGCAGATACATACGGTTTCATAGAGATTTGATCGGGTGCTTAGGGTTTTTGCATCGGGAGCTTCTTATAGGAGAAGGGGGAGGCCGAGGAGGCGGCCAGAGGGGCCACACCCCTCCCAGACACGGGCCCACCCCTAGCCGCGCCTAGGGGGTTTGGCTGCCGTGGCACGCCTCTCCGTCTCCCATCTAGACTTCTTGTTCCCCACGAAAAGTTATTGACTTTGACGTTTGTCCCGTCCCATTCCGAGAATATTTCCTTACTAGCTTTTCTGAAACCAAAAATAGCAGAAAATAGGCAACTGGCACTGTGGCAACTTGTTAATAGGTTAGTACGGGAAAACATGTAAAAACCACCTCAAAGTGTAGACAAAGCAAAGAAAATTAGATACTAACAAGCATGGAACATAAAAAATTATAGATACATTTCCGCCGTATCAAGCATACCCAAGCTTAACTCCTGCTCATCCTCGAGTAGGTAAGTGATAAAAGAATAATTTTTTGAGGTGACATGCACCCTCACAATAAAGATCCAACCATTTGCAAGCATTGAAAGCTAGGATCAAAGAACTCTAAACATGTGCATGAAAGATGGAGTTCTAACAATAGGACATAGCAACTATGCATGCAACATGAAAGGCTACAAACAAAGATCATGAATAACATGCATTGAAAAACGTTTGTTTGTTTCACATATAGAAAACATAGCATAGTGGCAATCAGCTTGTCCCCCATAGAGTGGCAAATAGATGCATATGACACCTTCAAAGTTCACAAGGGTGACTAGAAACAAATAGTATAAGAACAAGTAATATCACAATATGCATCAATCAATAAGCTTTGTGAAAGGATACGGATGTCGCCTAGAGGGGGGGGGTGAATAGGCGATTAAAACTTTTCCTAGAGTGGCTCAACAAAGGCGGAATTAAACTAGTGTTTACTTTGTAAAGCACAACCTAGAAACAACTAAGGTTTACCTATGTGCACCAACAACTTATGCTAAGCAATACAAGCAACAAAGTGATAGCAAGACATATATTACTTCAAACACGAAGGCTATCACAATGTAAAGTGCATAAGTAAAGAGCTCGGGTATAGAGATAACCGAGGCACGCGGGGACACCGATATTTTACCGAGTTCCTCCCAACATGGAGTACGTCTCGTTTGGAGAGGGGGTGGTATCAAACCACCAACATCACAAAAGGCCTCCCTTATTCTCCGGTGAATCTCACCCCAATGGGATCGATCCACGCTTCCACTATCGGTGCACTTGTCGGTGGCAACCGGAACCTCTCACAAGGTTGGGGCACAACTCCACAACTTAATTGGAGGCTCCCAACAAACGCCACAAAAGGCCTCAACAAATGCCACCAAGGCCACAAAACCGTCTAGGGTTCCAAGAACCCAAGAGGGACAAGCTCCAATGAGCAATTCAAACCAAATCCTCCGAGGAGAACTCAAACCGATGCACCAAATGCAAATGGCAAGAAAACCACAAAGGTGTTCAAATCCTTCTCTCCCAAATTCCACCAAAGCTACAAAAGCTTATGGGGGAATAAGAGAGGAAGAACAATGGAGGAAATCCACAAAAGACTCCAAGATCTAGATCCCAATATGTTCCCCTCACTCAAAGGAGAGATTGATTGGTGGGATTGTAGATCTAGATCTCCTCTTTCAAATCCCTCAAGAATATGCAAGAATCATTGGAGGGATTGAGAGAAAGCAAGCTCAATAAGGTCAACAATGGAGGGGAAAACTTGCAAGAAAGGTTGAGGAACCATTGGGGAAGAAGGCCCCTTATATAGGTCCCTCCAAAATCCAACCGTTGCAGCCCAAAAACGCGATTCCCGGTACTACCGTACTTTTTCCCGGTACTACCGGACTTTCCCGGCACTACCGGACATTTCCTGGGGTTCCTGGGACTCCAAACGCATTTTCTCTCTGCGCTCCCCGGTACCAAAAAGCGGTACTACCGGACCCCGGTACTACCGGTCATCACAGAACGAAAACAGCCATAACTTTTGCATCCGGACTCCGATTTCGATGATCTTGGGCTCGTTTCGAAGAGGACAACAACCTCTATAAGATCATGCAAAGACACATCATAGTCCAGCAAGGGAGAATAGATCCAAATGACGAAGTAAAAAACCTTCTACCGCGCTAGGTACTAAAATGCGGTACTACCGCTTTTTGGTACCTAGCCCGGCAGTGGCTTTTGGAAACTTGTCAAAAACCTTCTGCCGTGCTAGGTACTAAAATGCGGTACTACCGCATTTTGGTACCTAGGAGGGCAGTGGCATTTGGCAACTTTCCAAAACCTACTGCCGCGCCAGGTACTAAAATGCGGTACTACCGCATTTTGGTACCTAGGAAAATTCAAACCTCTATAACTTTTGATTGGTAACTCCGATCGACCCGATTCCAATTGCGTTGGAAAAAGGACGACATGGGCTACCCTATGAAAGGTGAAAATATTGGTTATCACCAAGTGAGAATGTATCATGTATAATAATGTGAGATACCTCACTTGGTGAGAAACCGAAAAGCTGCATAAATCAAAATCGCAACAAGATACAAATGGAAGATCCGATTTTGATGAACAAGAGCTTGTTATGGAGATTACCACAAGCTCTATATCATCACATGGATAATACCAAATAACAACCAAATATGATGATGCAAGTATGCAAAGGTTTGAGCTCTCTCCAAACGATGTGACCGAATTACTCATATGAGAGCCTCTCTTGATAGTACGGTTATCTATCCTAAACCCGGTCTCACACACATGACGTGAGACCGGCAAAAGAGAAAACCTATCAAGATTATACCTTTGCCTTGAGCATTCCACTTGAGCTCGATGTAGACGATCTTGCCCTTCTCAAGATGGAACGCCTTCCTTAATTCCTCATCATCGACCTCGCATATTGAGCTTGCCCAACAAATCTTCTTTGCATTTATTTGACCTTGAAGCCAACACATGCTCCAAGCGATGCCAATGGACAAATCCTACAAGTATAACTTAATACACACATTAGTCCATAAGGATTGTCATTAATTACCAAAACCACACATGGGGGCCCAACATGTTCTTTTAATCTCCCCCATTTTGGTAATTGATGACAATCCTTTTAAGAGGGTTTATATAAGGAATATTAATGAATAAAATGGTAATACGAATATCAAATACTATAAAAGTATGTGATATTGGTACCACCATCATATATAGAGCAAACTCCCCCACAATCTATGCATGTGTGATGAACTTGAATTTCATTGCATATATTGCCAATCATTATCATTGGTGGAGTTTCCTCTATATATACCATATGCTAAGCAACAACAAAGATGCAAGAGCATGAGAGGCAAATGCACAAGAACAAACTCTTGCCAATCATTATCATTGGTGGAGTTTCCTCTATATATACCATATGCTAAGCAACAACAAAGATGCAAGAGCATGAGAGGCAAATGCACAAGAACAAACTCAATGCATAAACCAACTTCCCTTAAACCCTCTAAAACTTCTCCCCCATTGGCATCGATTGCCGAAATGGGTGACAAGTTCTAGAAGGCAAATATAGTAATAGTTCCTCCAAAGGTGTGCTTTCGCACATATCCAATGATGAATACTTGGGAGGGAGTAGAACTATATCGAGGACCCGAAGGTTGCCAAAATAAAGTCAAATGATGTAAGCAACTACAAGGTCCGACAAACCAATTTGAAAACAACAAATGAGTCCAAATGGAAACAACAAGATATTATGATATGAGCAAAAGAGTGTTTTAAATAACAAATAGAGAAGCTCCCCAAGATTTGTGCACAATTCAAAATAAATGTATTGGAATACATAATGCACAAATATGGAATCCTTGCTCCCCCATAAGCATTTAAAACACAACAAATGTGAAAGAATGCAAATGAGTATTATTAAATGAATTAGATGAGCTCCCCAAAGAGCATGCACCAATTATGATAATTGCATTTGGGAACAAAGTGCATAGTCATGGAATCCTCACTCATCCAAATTCATTTAACAATACACGGCATGAGAGAACAAATATGAGTGTCCGAAGATGTAGACAAGAGGAACAATCACTCATAGGCAAATAAATTTGGAAGCCATCAAAGAATAAAAAGAAATAAAAGGTGGCATCCAAGGATTAAAAATCAATTAAAATTATCTTCTCATATGTGTATATGTCTATAAGTGGAAAACATCACAGAGACATATGCCAACAAATAAATATGCACACATAAAGAAGATATACAAGAAGGCATATGAAAAGCAAAAATGAAGTCATAATATATACCAATAAGATTTTTGCTTCAAACCATGGCCAAAGGCTCAAATCTATCTTATTGTACATTAATGAACTTCAAACACCAACACACTACATATATTACAACTATCACCAAGGGAAAAAGGAGAAAGTTGGAAAATATGGAGAAAGGCAACAAGTATCATAAGATAGAATAGACTAGCAAAAATCTCACTATTGCACATGAGAGAAGTTGATGAAATGATAGGCAATAAAATTGCTAGATTGACATATTTGGGATTGGAGGATCATATGCATGATTTTGTATAGTCCCAACTATATGTACTCATCTCAACTTATACACATTTACAATAGAGAGTTCTATTAAAACCATGGCTAGAATTACAACAATTTACAAATACATGAATTCATGCTAGAAGGCAACCGACTAACGGTTGGAATCAAGATATATGAGCATGAGAAAGAGATACTTGTTACCGAGATATAATTGGTAGGATGTAGAGTATATGAATTCGTTGATCATCCTATAGCTTGCCTCAAATTTTCTTCTAAGCACCACTTCTTCAAAATTGAGAGACAAGCGTCCAATATATCTCCAATGTACCTAAAACACATTTAAGTACAAAATGGTCCCAAAACTTCTTGGGTCCAAAGTAGTTAGAGAAACTACAATACATAGGAGAGACTCCACATAATTATGTGCACATTGATATGAAATTGAATTTCATGCACAACTTAGCCGATGGGAATTGGTGGAGTTTCCCCTATATATTGGATCAAAGAAAGCAAACATGCCTTAATATAATCATATAGTAAATATGCATGCATAAAGCTTTCAAGAACCAAAAAGGAGATACAATTTGAACAAAAACACCAAGTAAACCGAGATGGCACACACAAGAGTGTGACAAGACATGCGGTGTCCAAATTGTATCAAAGAACCAATTCAACACATGAACGATCACAAGTTCAACAAATGAACTAGGCTAAGGCCAAAAGAGCAAAAATAGATAGAAATAAAAATGCTCAAGGATTTATCTCATTCCAAAATGGTCAAATCAAGAAGCAAGGAATGAGACAAAACCAACTCCCAAAAGGAGCAAGGTTCCAACAAGAAACCAAACTCCCCAAACTTCTCATGATGGCACAAAATACCAAAACGAAAAGAGTGAGGTTCCAAGCACATAAAAAACCTATATGGATCAAAACAAAGAAGCATAAATATGAGTGTTCTAAATAATATAGGATAGCTCCCCCATGGATAGTGCATTATGTAGGATTTTCCTTTTGAATGCAAAATGCACACAAATGGGATCATCACTACTACCTACGTTAAATAAAACACAAGAGGATACCAATAAAATAAGAAGATCCAAAAAGTAGCAAGGAATACATGGGAGCACACAAAACATTTACTTGGCCAAAGATAGGACAATATTAAGCAAAGGCCAAAGTGAATATGATCAACAAATTCAACCATAAATTGCTCATTGTCCAAGGACAAGAAATATTGGGAATAATTTTCCCAAGGTAGCTTGCATAGATATCCAAGATCATAGTCACAACAAGAAGCATATAACTAAATGTAAGAATTGAGCATGATACTTCGAACAAGATTCTTGGTAGCTTCCACTAGTCACACAATCACTAGTGATTAGAGTAACTTGAAGCAAATGGTTTCCATGATGATATAGAGATCTAAATATGAGGAAACACATACCAAGAAACACTCTCATATACAAAATCCAAAATATGATCAACAACAACATTCAAACAAATTGGAACTTGTATGAGCAAATGTGTCACATAGGTGCTAGATAATTATCAATATCAATTCTAAGTGACACAACCTCGAATATTCACATTTTCTAGGATTGTAATATGCACTAAGCATATGACTCCCACATAATGTGATACTACCATAAAACCAACGCGAGGCAAAAGGATACAAATAGAGATAATTAATGGACATTATAAACTTAAATTTCTCATGAGACTTGTACAACATAGAGACTTGACAATAATCCAATATAAATACTAGGTGGTATTCTCATGTACACAAAATTTTAGGATTGTGGAATGCCTAAGCATAACACTCCCCCAAAATGGGATAATCCATTAATCTCTCAAACGAGCCAAACAAGATATCAAATATAATCAATTAAGGCTCAAACATAAGAAACACACATACATGGTGTGCCACCTAATCATACACAAATATGCTTGATACCTCAAGATAATTAAGTGGAAAGCACAACATGTACAAAAGCATGGAAGATACAAAACCAACACATGCACAAGGGGGAGAGTAACTTTCAATGTAAAGAGTTTAGCATATGTTACCGCAAGGAGGAACATTGGAAATATAATAGGAGCAATATAATCCACATGACTTGGCTTGAAAAAAAAAATAATGAAGATCCCTCAATTCTTCATAATGTAGCCAAGACTCCAATCCCCTCCAATAATACCTATTGATCAAGTTTTGGCTTGTTGGTCCCCAACCAAGTTGGGTCCTAAGAGGTTAGTCACAATAGGCTTGGCAACCCAAATGGTTCTTTTCTTGAATCCACGTTGAGCACCAACAAATTTGGCAAACACATTGCCAACCTCATCCTTACAAAGAGAATAAGCATCATCAATAATGATAGGGTTGGATGAGGAGATACCGATAGTGCATGAGGAAGAAATATGCCCCTTCTCACGGCATATGTAGCAAGTTCTACTCTTGCCATCTTTCTTCTTAGGTGAAGCCACAACTCGAGGGATAGCTCGAGTAGTCCTCTTAGGAAGGGGCCCATTAGTGACTTGAGGTGGAGCTTGAGGCCGCTTCCCTTGTTGCTTCACACTAAGAGACTTTTTCTTCAATGGGCAAGATCTAACGTGGCGCCCTTCTTCCTTGCACTTGAAGCAAAAAATGTTGGCCGGATTCTTGACTTGATCTTGGCCATTCTTCTTGTTGTCTTTGTGCTTCAACTTGATAGTGGACTTGTTGGAGTTGAATCCAAGCCCACTCTTGTCATTGGGGGATTTTTGCACACTCAAAATTTTGTTGAGTGTGACCTTCCCTTGTTGACCCTTTTTCAAGTCATTCTTCAAAGAAGTGACTTGAGCCTTGAGCTCTTTGATTTCCTCTACATGGTTAGTTTCAATACAAGTACTAGAGGAAGTAGATGCTACATTGTTAGAGCAACAAGGCATGGAATGTAATTCATCACGAGATATAGCATGGTTGTGAGAGGATGAATTACAAGGACTAGCACATGGCAATATAACATTTGGAGTAGATATAGTGCTAATGTCCACATGAGGCCCACTAGATGTTACCTTTGACATGATGGCCTCATGAGCCAACTTTATCCTACCATGGGAGACTAGGAGATCCTCATGCGAGCTTGAGAGCTTATCATGGCTTTCTTCTAATTTCCCATAGTTGCTAGTTAGCAAAGCAAGTTGAGCCTTTAGCTCAACATTCTCCTTCAAAATAGATTCTTCACAAGAAATAGAGTTAGTAGCACAAGCATCATTACTATTAGCAAGAGGTGAGGGCAACTTGTCAAGCTCTTTTGAATATGAGGCTTTAAGTTGCTCATGTGACTCGGTGAGTTTGATGAGCTCACCCTTTATGACCCTAGAGCCATTTTTGAGGTGCTCAAAATCCTCAACAAGTTTAGCATAAGCAACTTGAGTCTCATCATTTTTATGTTTGAGATCACTTGCCACCTCAAGATCTCTATCATGAGATTCCTTTACTCTAGATAGCTCTAAAGCAAAGGTCTCCTCAAGAGATTCCTTGGTGGTTTGTTCCTCTTCTAGAGCTTTATTTAGGTTTGCAATTATATTAGCATACTCACGCTCAAGACTACACATTTTATCAACGTTGTTATCATGCACCTCAATTTGTGTTTCTAACTTATCAATATGTTCTTTGCTCTTAATAGCAAAGTCCAAGACTTCAACAAAGTTAGAACAAGCAATATCCTTTTTAACAAGGGCACGATAAACAATCTCACCCTTCTCATATAAATCATCAATATCAAGCTCTTCTTCCACATTATCCACATCCTCCTCATCACAAGAGGTAATGGGTTCCAAAGTAGGAGTTACCTTAGAATCCCTAGCCATAAGGCATAGGTGGGTACCGGAAGAAGTTGAAGATGAGATTGCATTTGTGGCTTCATTCAAAACCATGTCTTGGCCCATAGAATCTTCGGTTTCCTCTACATGGTTAGCAACACAAGCACTAGAGGAAATGGAAGCATTTTTATCATGGAAACAAGACAACACAAGCATATCATCATGAGATTTATTAAAGTCATTTCTACATGATATGCAAGGACTATTAACACAAGCATGTAAGGAGTTTGTAGTGCTAGAAGTGTTGAAGTCCAAAGATAGATCATTGCAACTAGATAGAGATGAGGGATTACAAATAGTAAGCACACTATCCAAATTGCAATTTCTATCACCACTCACCATATCATTACCTTGTGAAAATTCACATGTTGGTGAAGTGGTAGAGGATGAGAACTCATCTCGACCGGAAGTGGAAGCAACACAATCATCCTCAATAATGTTGGACACAACATATTTATCTTGAAGTTTTGTCCATAACTCATGAGCGCTCCAAAAAGGAATGATTGAAGATGTAACTACATAGCTCAAAGAATTAACAAGCACATTAGAATCTTGAGCATCGAGATATAAGTTTTTCTCATCCTCACTAGATAGATTTTTGAAATCCATTGGAGGAGAAAAACCTATATCTACAATACGCTCCAAATTTGGGTCCATGTCCCAAAAATGAATGAGCATGCCATTTTTCCATATATCATAATTTGTGCCATCAAATATAAACATGTCATTATGCACTAATCCTCTAGCCGACATCTTTACTCTCAAGGCGGTGAAGCCTAAAATGAGAGACCGGGCTCTGATACCAATTGAAAGGATACGGATGTCGCCTAGAGGGGGGGTGAATAGGCGATTAAAACTTTTCCTAGAGTGGCTCAACAAAGGCGGAATTAAACTAGTGTTTACTTTGTAAAGCACAACCTAGAAACAACTAAGGTTTACCTATGTGCACCAACAACTTATGCTAAGCAATACAAGCAACAAAGTGATAGCAAGACATATATTACTTCAAACACGAAGGCTATCACAATGTAAAGTGCATAAGTAAAGAGCTCGGGTATAGAGATAACCGAGGCACGCGGGGACACCGATATTTTACCGAGTTCCTCCCAACATGGAGTACGTCTCGTTTGGAGAGGGGGTGGTATCAAACCACCAACGCCACAAAAGGCCTCCCTTATTCTCCGGTGAATCTCACCCCAATGGGATCGATCCACGCTTCCACTATCGGTGCACTTGTCGGTGGCAACCGGAACCTCTCACAAGGTTGGGGCACAACTCCACAACTTAATTGGAGGCTCCCAACAAACGCCACAAAAGGCCTCAACAAATGCCACCAAGGCCACAAAACCGTCTAGGGTTCCAAGAACCCAAGAGGGACAAGCTCCAATGAGCAATTCAAACCAAATCCTCCGAGGAGAACTCAAACCGATGCACCAAATGCAAATGGCAAGAAAACCACAAAGGTGTTCAAATCCTTCTCTCCCAAATTACACCAAAGCTACAAAAGCTTATGGGGGAATAAGAGAGGAAGAACAATGGAGGAAATCCACAAAAGACTCCAAGATCTAGATCCCAATATGTTCCCCTCACTCAAAGGAGAGATTGATTGGTGGGATTGTAGATCTAGATCTCCTCTTTTAAATCCCTCAAGAATATGCAAGAATCATTGGAGGGATTGAGAGAAAGCAAGCTCAATAAGGTCAACAATGGAGGGGAAAACTTGCAAGAAAGGTTGAGGAACCATTGGGGAAGAAGGCCCCTTATATAGGTCCCTCCAAAATCCAACCGTTGCAGCCCAAAAACGCGATTCCCGGTACTACCGGACTTTTTCCCGGTACTACCGGACTTTCCCGGCACTACCGGACATTTCCTAGGGTTCCTGGGACTCCAAACGCATTTTCTCTCTGCGCTCCCCGGTACCAAAAAGCGGTACTACCGGACCCCGGTACTACCGGATCCTGGTCCGGTACTACCGGTCATCACAGAACGAAAACAACCATAACTTTTGCATCTGGACTCCGATTTCGATGATCTTGGGCTCGTTTCGAAGAGGACAACAACCTCTATAAGATCATGCAAAGACACATCATAGTCCAGCAAGGGAGAATAGATCCAAATGACGAAGTAAAAAACCTTCTACCGCGCTAGGTACTAAAATGCGGTACTACCGCTTTTTGGTACCTAGCCCGGCAGTGGCTTTTGGAAACTTGTCAAAAACCTTCTGCCGTGCTAGGTACTAAAATGCGGTACTACCGCATTTTGGTACCTAGGAGGGCAGTGGCATTTGGCAACTTTCCAAAACCTACTGCCGCGCCAGGTACTAAAATGCGGTACTACCGCATTTTGGTACCTAGGAAAATTCAAACCTCTATAACTTTTGATTGGTAACTCCGATCGACCCGATTCCAATTGCGTTGGAAAAAGGACGACATGGGCTACCCTATGAAAGGTGAAAATATTGGTTATCACCAAGTGAGAATGTATCATGTATAATAATGTGAGATACCTCACTTGGTGAGAAACCGAAAAGCTGCATAAATCAAAATCGCAACAAGATACAAATGGAAGATCCGATTTTGATGAACAAGAGCTTGTTATGGAGATTACCACAAGCTCTATATCATCACATGGATAAGACCAAATAACAACCAAATATGATGATGCAAGTATGCAAAGGTTTGAGCTCTCTCCAAACGATGTGACCGAATTACTCATATGAGAGCCTCTCTTGATAGTACGGTTATCTATCCTAAACCCGGTCTCACACACATGACGTGAGACCGGCAAAAGAGAAAACCTATCAAGATTATACCTTTGACTTGAGCATTCCACTTGAGCTCGATGTAGACGATCTTGCCCTTCTCAAGATGGAACGCCTTCCTTAATTCCTCATCATCGACCTCGCATATTGAGCTTGCCCAACAAATCTTCTTTGCATTTATTTGACCTTGAAGCCAACACATGCTCCAAGCGATGCCAATGGACAAATCCTACAAGTATAACTTAATACACACATTAGTCCATAAGGATTGTCATTAATTACCAAAACCACACATGGGGGCCCAACATGTTCTTTCACTTTGGAACAGTGCACACAGAATGACAACTATGCTCTCTTAATGGTGCCTAAAGGTAGAAGGTGGAGACTCTATAGAGGTGGAAGAAAGGCCTTTTATAAAGAAAGAATGGATTTCAAGTTTCAAAAAGAGCTTCCAAAAATTATGGTACTTGTTATCTTTCATCCCTCATTGCCCCTATCATAAGCATCTTGAAGTGATTAAGGTTAAAGTGAACAAAGATGGAGTATATGCTTGACGAAGTATAAGTTGGCAATCTCAAGTCCCTTGAATACGAGGGCCACACCTCATTCTAATCAACTTCAGTCACAGGTAAGTTCTTGTCATTGTAAGTATTTGCATATCATAGAGAACCGCCAACGGGGTACCCCTTGCACATGGTACAGGAGCTTTCCCATAACCTAAATGACAAGGCAAACCGACAATGAGCATCTCAACAATCTTTTTATTTACCATATGCATAGCTCTTTATTGAGGATGCTTCATAGATATCTCACTATGGTGATGCTGCAAGTTTCCACCATGATTAGACATGGCTTATGCTAGCGGCCCAGGTGTTTCTCTAACACAGAATACTTACTCCATGGACTTACAAGTTTCCTCTTTATTTCACACCGGTGACATCCATAGATAAAAGAGCATGATATCAACTGAGTACAAAGTACAAGTGCAATGTTGAAAACGTTCCCCGTGATAGCACGGTTCTGCTAATTCCAACGTATAAGTGCAAGCATATACAACATAGACGTTGCAATAGTTCAAGTTTATTAGGGGCAAAGAATATAAAGTATGCCATCAAGTTTGTGAGGGCTTTAATCACTAAGTTTTCACATAACAAAATAGTTTTTAATTGGAAGATGGCTGAAAACAAGAATATACTTGGAATGGTGTAACACACCATGCATAGGAGTTTATAGTGGATACTTTGGAATAACTTGGTTTCTTGTGAGTTGGAAGCATGAGTAGAGCTTACTCATACAAGTGGAGGCTAGCAAAAGACTGGGAGCAACCAACTAAGAGAGCATAATGGATATAATCATGTAGAGCAGCAAGGCATTACTAGTCAAAGCATGGAGTGGTACTACAAGTCAAGGACTAAATGATCATAGAGGCTAATGGTGACTTGTCATAGTCATAACATGGTGTGATCATGTGCCAAGTCAACCCAAACAAAGCATTAAAGGAGAATACCACAATACTATGCTTTTGCATGCTAAAACAACGCATAATTTCTTCAAGGCACACTAACCAATCCCAATTGTTTAGAACAAGACATGCTACAACAATAATCACTAAGAATAAGGTCAAAACAACACCTAGCATGTCATGCTAAAGTCTAAGTCACAGTCAATGCAAGCTCCTCTTGCACTTCAAGCAAGAACTTACTACTCCTTTCCAACACCAAGCAACTTATTTGCAAAACAACACAGCGAGAACGGGGGTCCAAACTACTTTATTCAAGAAAAGTAAACAACCTAAGAAAAGCAAACGAAAACTAAGACTCTCCAAGAACAACACAACTGTGCATGAAATAATAAAAACGAAGTGTCTAAACAAACCTGAGATTTTTATTAATGAAGAAGGGGATGCCTTGGGCATCCCCAAGCTTTGACGCTTGCACCTCTTGGATATTTCTTGGGGTGACACCATGGTGGAATCCCCAAGCTTGAGATTTTTTCCATTCTTCATCTCATTGCATCATTCTTTCTCTACACCTGAAAATTTTCCTTCATATAAAACTTCACACAATCTTCATTAGCAACATTAGTTTATTCAAAAGATATTAGACCTCTGGCAAAGCTTTGGAACAGCAAGGCTTTTCACTAACAACACAATATACTGTAGTAACACCTTCAAAAAGCTCAATTCCCCAAAAGAGAACTCAAAAAGGAATCAATAAGAAGCAAATGCAAATAATGACAGAAATCTGTCAAAACAGACCAGCAGGTATAAACCGATTTTTTCGAACATATTATGTTGCTTAAATCAAAAAGTGTTGAACTAACGAAAGTTAGCTAACATACTAGGGGATTTATTTGTAAATTTTGAGATCAATCCGAGTTACATAGACTCCTCACGGATTTTTATGTTGGAGGACAGAAATCTGTTTCGGGACAACAACTCCCCAAATCTTACTTCCCTCTCATTAGAGGTCATTCTTGGCACAAAAAGCAAACAAAAAGGATAAGGAGAGGTCATTACTGAAGTAATAACTTCCAAGACTCAAGGAAACTCTTGGGTTATCTCCCAACAAGTACTTTTCTTTAATGCCTTTAAGTTAGGCACAAGAAGCAAGAAGAATCAAGTATTTTCAAATGAGGAAGCATTAACATCAAACCTTGCTTTCAAAGGAGGAGAAAAAAGCAACTTACCTCTCCTCATAGGGAAGTGTTCAATACCTTTCTTGAATGGAAAATGATATTCAATGGTGCCTTCTTTCATATCAATGATGGCACCAACTGTTCTAAGAAAAGGTTTCCCCAAAGTAATAGGACAAAAAGCATTGTATTCAACATCCAAAACATAGAAATCAACAGGGACATAAGCATTATTAACCATAATGAGAACATTATTAATACTCCCCATGAGTTTCTTCTTAGCATTATCATTGAGTGGGACATCTAAATAACAATCTTCCAACGGTGGCAAATCAAGCATTTCATAAATCTTCCTAGGCATAATAGAGACACTAGAACCAAAATCACATGAAAGCTTTGAGATAAAAGTCATTCACTTGCATATTCATAATGGGTTCCCAACTATCTTCTACTTTCCTAGGAATATAAGCTTTATGTTTTAGCTTCTCTTCCTTAATCTTAACAAGAGCATATGTAATGTGTTTAGTGAAAGCAACATGCATATCACTAGCATCAGGACTTCTAGCAAGCTTTTGTAGGAACATAATCACTTAATAAATATTGCAACCATCAATATCAAAGTCAAACTTAGCATCACTAGTAGTAGGCTCAATAGGCTTAGGCATAGTAGGAGGAGGATTAGGGACTACTTGTGGTTTAGTGGTGATAGTGCACACACTATTGTTTCTATCAATTTCAGCTTCCCTTTCCCACCTAGCATGAAGTCGAGCTAATAGCCTAACATTTTCATCAATAGTAACTTGTATGGCATGAGCAGTAGCAAAGGTATTTTCCATAGTTTCAGGTTTAGCAGCCATTTTATTAATCAAGGAAAACTGAGCTTTAGACAAAGAGGATAAATTTTTCTCAACAATTAAAAGCTTTTCCTCTATAGTCTTATTGAAAGTGGTTTGTTTACTAATAAAGTCCTTGAGCATGACTTCAAGTTCAGAGGGGGCACTTCTAGCATTATTGTAAGAGCTTCCATAGGAATTGCCATTATTAGGAGGATAAGGCCTATAATTGTTGTTGCTACCAAAATTATTCCTATAGGCATTATTGTTGAAATTGTTGTTTCTAATGAAGTTCACATCAACTTGCTCTTATTTAGCAACCAAAGAGGCTAAGGGAACACTATTAGGATCTAAAGGAGCTTTCCCATTAACAAGCATAGCCATAATCACATCAATCTTATAACTCAAAGAGGAAGCTTCCTCAACATAATTTACCTTCTTACCATGTGGAGCTCTCTCAACATGCCATTCAGAGTAGTTAACCATCATATTATCAAGGAGCCTTGTTGTACCAACCAAAGTGAGGCCCATGAAGGTACCTCCAGCAGCTGAATCCAACAGATTTCTTGAGGAGAAGTTCAAACCTGCATAAAAAGTCTGGATAATCATCCAAGCAGTGAGTCCATGAGTGGGGCAATTCTTAACCAAAGACTTCATTCTTTCCCAAGCTGGAGCAACATGTTCACTATCAAGTTGTTTAAATTTCATAATGTCACTTCTCATAAATATAATCTTAGCAGGAGGATAATACTTTCCAATAAAAGCATCTTTGCACTTAGTCCAAGAATCAATACTATTTTTAGGCAAGGAAAGCAACCATTCTTTAGCTTTTCCTCTCAAGGAGAAAGGAAAAACTTGAGCTTAATAATATCTCCATCTACATCCTTATACTTTTGCATCTCACAAAATTCAACAAAGCTATTGAGATGGGCAGCAGGATCATCAAAACCAGCACCAGAAAATTGCTCTCTCATCACAAGATTTAACAAAGCAGGCTTAATTTCATAAAAGATAGCATCAGGAGCAGGTGGAGCAATAGGTGTGCTAAGGAAATCATTGTTGTTGGTGCTAGTAAAGTCACACAACTTGGTGTTCTCAGCAGAGTTCATTTTGGCAAAGGTGGGCAAGCCAAAAACAACAACAGCAGCTAGAGCAGGAACTAATTTTTTTGTGTTTTTGAATAAAGCAAGCAAACCAAACTAGACTTTTTTTTTGAGTTTTTGAAAAGAGGCAAACAAAACCAAGCAAAATAAACAAAGCAAACTAAAAACAAAGTAAAGAGAAAGGAAGTGGAGGACTCCCCTTGTGAAGACGTCCTTAGCCTCCCCGGCAACGACGCCAGAAAACTTGTTGATGACTCCTTGATGGTGCCAGTAAACTTGGTGCTTGACGTGGAGTCTGTTGGGAACCCCAAGAGCAAGGTGTGAAGCAGCACAACAGCAAGTCTTCCCTCAGTAAGAAACCGAGGTTATCGAGCCAGTAGGAGGAAGGAAACGTCACATTGGTGTTGCAGGCAACACGGAGACCTGCACAACACAAACTCAAGACTTTGCCCCAACGAATTAGTGAGGTTGTCAAGCTCACTGGTTTGCTGTAACAAAGGATTAAACGTATGGTGTAGAAGGTAATGGTTTGCAGCAAGTAAACAAGTAACAGTGCAAGATGTATCAATGGTAAAGATTGGACCGGGGTCCATAGTTCACTAGAGGTGCTCTCCTTAGATAAACAACATGGCATGAAGGGTAAACAAATTACAACAGGGCAATTGACAGGAACTGAGCAAGGCATAACAATGAAATTACTAGTTAGAAAGATCCTATGAGATTCAATTGGGCAATACAACAAGATACATAGACCGCCATCCAACTGCATCTATGACTAGAAGTCCACCTTCAGGTTATCATCCAAACCCCCTCCAGTATTAAGTTGCAATCAACAGACAAATACTTTAAGCAAATTGTGTAAGGTAAACAGTCCACATGTCACATGAACAAGAGACCGTCGTTTTCTCCCTAGTGGCAACAACACATCTACAGCCAAAGAGATTTCTGTCACTTCCCTTGGAAACTAGAGGCATGAACCCACTACCGAGCATAAATACCCCCTCTTGGAGTCACTAGCAACTACTCGACCAATATAGCTACTAACAACGGAGAGCATGCAAGATCACAAAAAACACAAACATGATAGAATCATAAAGACAAAACCATTAATCAAACCAACATAATAATCTCAATATCCATCGGATTCCCACAAACACAACATGCATGATTACAAATAGACTAGATCTTGATCATGAACGGAGCTCACAAGATCTATACATGAAAGCACAAAGGAGGAGATACAACCATCTAGCTACTACATGGACCCATAGTCCAAGGTGGAACTACTCACGCATCATACTGAAGAGAAGGCCTCCAGGATGATCTCCCCTCCGGCAGGGTGCCGAGAAGAACCTCAGATCCCCTCCGATCTAGGGACGATGGTGGCGGCGGCTATAGACGGTTTCATGGATATTTGATCGGGTGCTTAGGGTTTATGCATCGGGGGCTTCTTATAGGCGAAGGGGAAGGCCGAGGAGGTGGCTAGAGGGGCCACACCCCTCCCAGGCGTGGGCCCACCCCTGGTCACGCCTAGGGGGGTTTGGCTGCCCTGACACACCTCTCCGTCTCCCCTCTGGACTTCTTGTTACCCACGGAAAGTTATTGACTTTGATGTTTGTCCCTTCCAATTCCGAGAATATTTCCTTACTAGCTTTTCTGAAACCAAAAACAACAGAAAACATGCAACTGACACCGTGGCAACTTGTTAATAGGTTAGTACCAAAAAACATGTAAAAATCACCTCAAAGTGTAGACACAGCAAAGCAAAGTAGATACTAACAAGCATGGAACATAAAAAATTATAGATAGGTTTCCGACGTATCACATGCGAGTTGAATGCAGTGCAGTCCTCGATATTCGATCCGATCATGATCGTCCTGGTGCTGATCGTAAAACACCTCTGCTGGTATCCACACGTACAAGGAGGACCGCCTATGGTGAACTGCTAGGTTCGTTACAACGGCAGGACTGCTGTGGAGCTAGGGTTTCCAACGCATGGAATGACCTAACCGATCAACGATTAACCCTTAACCCTTATGGGTTACTATGCTCCACTATATATAGGGAGTGAACGTGGGCTCCACTCTCGTGGCACATTTACTAAAGCCCATATAATATTAGTCACCGTGAGTCCGACTCACTAACACAGTCCAAATCCGGCCCAGGTCCAACCCAACCAGATTTTTGGTTCAGATCCAATCCAAACTTTCTCCCGCTCTTAAGTGTGTGACCCTGCAGGCTCATGTCTACTTGGACACGATTGGAGTCCGACTCTCAATCTATCAGTCGGTAGTGGCTCCTAGCAGAATGTGCCGACTCCCAAGTACCAAGGATTCATGACGACTTGCCTTTTCAATGCGACTTGCGTCCGAGTCCCTTTTGCCTCACGATATACCTTTTTAGACTATAGGCGAATATTTGTCATCCATTAAATAGTCCGACTCTCTTCTCGATCCGAGATAAGTGATTCATCCGACTAACTCTTAGTCGATCGCCTCGGTTAACACTTAACCGAGTCGTGCATGGACATGCTTTACGAATCATATCATCCGAGAGGGCCCAGAGAATATCTCTCCAAGTGGAGGGGCAAAATCCCATCTTGGTTGTTCACATCATGTAGCTTGATTCTTAGTCGACCCGAACTCTGCCTTTATAACTGCCTAGTTACGGATCAGCGTTTGGCAGAACCTAAGTCGGTGATCCTCAACTCGAACTATGCACCAACCTTAGGTCTAAGGATTACACTGATTGAGATATACAAATGATAACTTGTTCGTTGTACCTCAATATGGGTCAGTCCGACTCGCTAAACTCTTTAGCCGAATCTGTGTAAATCGAAATGGCATCACCATGCCCATGACAAGTGGAACCAAGTAATCAAGCCGACTTTCACATTGGTCTAAGTTGTGTGTCTAGCACAACCTCGATGACCAAGGATATTTAGTACAAACAACATGAATGTATAGTTCCACAACCGAATCTCATATTCAATGATATACATCAGATGCTCATACAAGGACAACTTAATAACTTTATGAATACAATGGGAAATATCATCATACATGATTGCCTCTAGGGCATATTCCCAACATATATTACCTGATACACTGGTCCTATCATAACTAGGTTTGGTTTGTGTGAACTTTTAGACCTTTATGTGTGTTTCTTAGCCATGCATAGCTGTTGGGTCCGATCCGCCTAAAAGATGTATCAGAGATGCAAATGAATCTAGAATGACAGGAGAACATGGTATGATGGTGATATGAGGTGAATATGCTAAGACTTGGATGGGAGTCCATGTGGGTTGTAGTTTTCGTAGTCCTATACTCGCCAGCACTAGGAACCGAGTTCTTTCCTTCAAAACCAAGACGAGCATACAACCACACGGGGATCAGGAACCTCCTGACCCTAACTTGCCTAGTTTGATCCATGAGTCGGTAGTTTAAAATTTTGAGTTGGAATCTGCATGGAAAATGTTTTGAAGATGGTGCATCGCATACAGGGCGTGGCCGAGGTGAAGTGTTTTGCGAGACTTCCAACTAAGGATCCTCATAACACAAGATTGGGACCGAGATGAGAGTGCGGCTGACTATAGCAGGCGAGTGGCCCTTTCTGGTGACTCATGGATTAGGGGAAAGTAAGGTAAATGTTTTGGTCAATCGCCCTTTGTCGGCGTACAGGGAAGTGTGTTATACTACTGGTATTAAGAGAAGTCTGGCGCGTGTGGGTAAAGTTGTACACCCCTACAGGGTTAAATATTTTCTATAAAATAATGTTCACGATTTTGAATGACTTAGAGATGAACGTGATGATCACAAAGAATTTTAACCTAATCGTAAAATTTGGAGCAATGCATGCTTAAAGATGCTTCCCCAGGGAACAAAGGGGTGATTCTAGTTGAGAGGTTAGATGATGATTTGATGGATATCAAAACATTGTCCACGCTGCACTTAGTTTGCGTCGGTCCGCTGGAGATGCCCTTACACCTCACCTAAACTTAGAGAGGGTATAACGTGGCAGTCTGGCACATGGTAGTCTTGTTTAACCATCGTTGCATCATGCTAATTAACCTCCTGCTGCAGGTAGGCCAGTCGATCACTCGACACCGAAAAAGTGTAGTTTGGAAACATGAAAGGCCAGCATAACCTTGTGCGGCCATTGAACGGCTCCAAATGTGTGGCCTTTCCCTTTCTTTTTTATTTAATTTTATTATAGCTTTTGTCTTTCGCCTTTTGTCCCACATATTGGACCTCTTAATGGGACCAATCAAATTGTCCCATGTAGGCCTCTTCCTCTGGGCTACTTTTATCTCATATTTATTTCTATTTAATAAATAAATATATTAATATTTATTAATTTAATTAATCAATAAATTATTAATTCTCCTTTTGGAACAATTCTATAACTCAAACACTCAAAACTACCCATAGCATCATCAAACCTTAAGTGTGTCATCCTATAGTCCGAGAATATGCAAGCTGATCGCAACATCTCTCTAATCAGTAATCATTAGCGGTATCTTGATATTCATAATGACTCTTATTCATCTCTCATTGATCGATTGAACCATGACTTTCGTTACCCTATTCTCGTTGTCTCGCGATATATTATATGCCCGAGATCTGATCATCGATATTCAGTACCTAGTTTAATCTCATTTCCAACAAGTACTATTTTCTCATCCGTAATGTCGAGTGTGTGTTACCGAGTGGGTCCAAAGTATATCTCTCCGTCATGTGGATGGACAAATCCCACTCTTGATACATACAACCCAACAAGTACTTCTAGAGATACCAGAAATACACCTTTATGATCACCCAATTAGGAAGTATCATTTGATGCCCACAAAGTATTCTTCCGGCAATAGGGAATGGAATAATCTTATGGTCTAAGGAATTAGGTTACAACGCTAATGATATCACCCATTTCTAAAAAAGGTTACAACGCTAATGAATGTTTTAGCAATTTAAACTATGTGACTGAATCTAATTGCTTTGCTAACTTGTGTGTGTCCATCACATCATTCTCCTAATGATATCACCTCGTTATTAAATTGACAACTTATGTCTCTAGTCAAGGAAACCATGACCATCATTTGACCAACAAGCTAGTCTAGTAGAGGCTCCCTAGGGACTCCTTATTTGTTTAAGAATTCACAAATGTATTATGTTTTCGGTTAATACAATTATAGCATGAACAATAAACACATATTATGAACAAAGAAATATGATTAATAACAACTTTATTGTTGCCTCCAGGGCACATCTCCAACATTTCCACCGTCTCTCCTTCCATCTCATCGCCATCTACGGTCTCCATCGAGGTTGCACACTTTCTAGACACCAACTATCTACGACCTTGATGGGCCTCTCCGATCCTCTCCACCTCATGTGGACATCTCTATGTTTGCTCCACCACTAGTCATTCCCTGCGCCGACAACCTACACGCTAGCTTGATGCCGCTACGCCATACGCAGCACAGGCGGATGCCCCACTGGCGTGACGCTGCTCTAACATCCTCAGATCCTATCATTTGTGGGCCGGTTCTTGAGGTGAGCGCCAAATCCAGTTATTGTCTTGTTGTTCCATCAGTTGTGAAGCACAATTAGGCCAGGGGCTTCATGTCGAGACGTATAAGTTTTATAGAAGAAATAGCCAAGCGGTCTATGAAAGTAATTTTTCGACCCTTTGGACATTTTCTTGTTAAGAAGACTTACTACTTCCTTCATTCGCAATTAACTCGCGTTTTGGGTATAGGCAAAGTCAAAATTTGCAAAGTTTCACCAAGAACATAACATCCATAATTCCAAATGCATATAATATGAAAATATATCTTTTTATAATTCTAATACAATAGATTTTACATTATTAATATAGATATTTTTAAAATGTATGATTAAAGTTCACAAAGTTTGACTTTGACTGAACCTAATATCGTAATATAATTGTAAATGGAGGGAACATATGGTTACCATTGTCTAATAGATGGAGCATCAGCTCCTAGAAAAAACGCACAATCCAACAAGCACGGACTAATTAGTTCACAAAAAAAAAGCACGGACTAATTGAAGGCAAACAATTGATCCCACTCATGGGGGTCCTCAACATTCTGTGCTTCTCCCAATAATGGATACTTCCAACTATACATCTCTAACTTCTCATCATCCGGAAGGCCCTCCACGATGCGTTTCCTGATCTTCGTCACCTTCCTAGTGACGGCCACCACCGCCAGGTCGAACGCGTCATTCACCGTCGACTCAAGCTTCGACGACGTATCGGTGTAGGTCATCGCCGGGATGAGGCCCACGACCGCGCCCCTCATCCTCTCGACGGCGTCCGGCGGTATCCTCCGCAGCCTCTCCTCCACGCTGACGTTGGCGCGGACGTCCTCTTCGGTGATGTACACCGAGTACTCGGCGTGATTCTTGGGCAGATGCCAGGTGTACTGCACGAACGCCGTGCCGGGGTGGAAGAAGACCGGGATGCAGCCGGCGAGCACGGCGTCGAACACCGACCTGCGCGTGTACGTGTCACCCTGCGGCTGTAGGCAGAACGTGGAGCTCTGAAAGAGCTTCATGACTCCCGCCGGGGAGTCGCACCTGTTGCTCGGCGCCTTCGAGCATTCCATGAGCGAGCAGGCAGCGGACGCCGCGCACTGCTCCACGAGGCGGCCTGCGATGGACCTGGCGTCCTCGGGCCGCGGGGCGCCGGCGAAGGAGAAGAGCCACTGGCGGTCCAGATCGCGCACGCGGTCTTGCCATAAGAGAACGCCCTCGTCGGTCGCCGGGTGGAAGGATGTCGGGTACGGGATGGCGGCGTCGTTCAGGTTCCACGGGCTGGCCTCCAGGACGAGCGCCGTCATGTTCCGGACGGCCGGAAGACGGTGGAGGTTGCTCCCCCACCCGGTGTCGCCGTCGCCCTGCCGCCGAAAGTCCCACGTGGTGCGGCCGGCGACGAAGAAGTGGTCGCGGCCGCCCATGGCGCGCCACTCTGGGCGCGCGGTCACCAAGCGCACCATGTCGAGCGCCAACGCGTCCCGCGTGGAGACGTTGTGGCCCCAGAGGTGCCGCGCCACGTCGAGGCCGGCGTAGAACGGGACGAAGACGGCGGCGGCGAGGGAGGAATCGTTGGTGAGGCACTCGTACCGCTTGATCCGGTCGTGGAAGATGACGTCCAGCATGTGCTCGTCGGTGTCGTACCAGCCCGCGGTCTCCTGGAGCTGCGTGCCGAAGCCGCCGTTGGCCGTGTACTTGCACTTGTCCGACCACGGGGAGAGCGTCTGGCAGTCCCGGAGCATGTCCGTGTTGAAGCGTGGAGGCAGCTCCTGCACGTAGATGTACCGGTCGCCGCACAGGTCGCCCCTGTCGTTTGCCGCCGCGAGCGCGCGGGCGAAGGCGTGCTCTCCGCGCTGCTCTCCATCTATAGTTGCCGACAGCGAGGGCTTGGACAATGTCTCGCCTCCACTGTCAGGTCTCGTGGCGGACAATGCCTTGCCACTTTTGTCAGGCGAAATCTTCCTGTGGCCGCCGGCGTCACGCTCACGCGGCGGCGAGAAAGAAGGATCGGAAGAGGGCGATCTGCCGCGAGCGATCGGGTTTACCTTCAGCGAGGGCGAGTGGCCGTGCTCGACGCCGGTGGCGCTACTACCGGCGAGGCCGTAGTCGTAGCAGTGGCGCGTTAGCATCGAGACGGTGGCGGCGAAGATGAGGAGGGAGCAGAGGCGGGAGCAGCGGCGGCCGGCGCCGTTGTCGACGACCTTATGCAGCTTCTCCTTGAGTATGTCGTCGCCGCCCGCCGACGGCGGCAGGTCGGTCGCGTGGTGTCGCCTCATGTCATGCAGGGATATGCTCGGGATTCACGACAGCATAAAAAGAAGAGCTTTCGCTCGACAAAGCACTGCAGTGAGCCAGTTACTTATTCTCGCTCTTCGGTACAAAAAACAAGTCAACTTGTAGCATCCATGTTCGTAAAAAAACAAGAGACACATCCAGCCAGTTGGTACCGATCGATATCATGCTTAGATTCATAGGATAATGCTAACTTCACAAGGAGGCCAGATGTACAGTTAGGTTGAAGTACAAGGAGGATCCAATAAGCCACAACACTGGGACGCCCGATCTAGATCAACTGGCTTGAGCGATAAATATTGGTTGACCCCTATTGCTTCTCCACTCATCTGAATCAACTTGGTGAGATTCTTTCTGTGAAGCTTCTTGTCAGCTTCATCGCAGGCTCCGACGCTCGCGGATCGTTCCTTGCGCCATTAACTCCTTGTAATAATATACTCTAATAAATAGATTGGCTATGCTTATGCCTCCGATCCGTTTGTACATTACCGGAAACAAGGCAGACGTCGACGGCCACCTTTCGTCGGCGTAGGCTAGCTGTCGTTGGCGTCTGGCCGTCAACATTTTGTCCCGTAGGCATAGAACACATTGCTATTGGCGTAGCATACGTGGGTTTACATCTATATCGGCGGCGGTTAACGACCGTTTGGTATGACGGTAGCTATACCGACGGCAATATCGTCGGTCTAGGTTGATTGCTGTTTGGTATGACGGTAGCTACACCGATAGCAAGGTCGTCGGTTTAGGTTTCTTTTAATTTTTTTTAAATTGTTTGACTCGGCATTTCCAGACGCGTCTTTTTTGAATTGTTTGTCTCGTTAATCTTTCAAACGTCTTCTTTTAACTCTAAGTATACTTAATTTTCGGTTAAATTGCACTTATAGTTAAACTTTCTGATCGATCACCCATCCCCACACTACTTCAGTCCTATCACGAGTAACTTCTTTATTCCTTCCGAACGAGCTTCTAATAAGAAAATTAGACCTTATTAATAATACTGTTATATCAATCCTACTAACGCTTGGACCATGGTGTCAAAGGCTTTATTTTTAAAATTTCAAACATTTATTTAAGTAAAAAAACTAAATAAGTAATAATAATATTGAATTTAAATAACAAAAAAATAATATTTATTTTGTGTTTTTCTATTTGATATGGAATAATTCACATCTTTAAATCCGTAAACCGGAATTCAACAAATAATATGTCCAAATCGATCAGAAAAATGAGAAGAATCCAAACATGACATCCATATCATGTTTTTAATCATGTATCATGTCTTTTTAAATAAATTCATTTAATAGTGTTTAAATCTTCAAAACATCATATAAAAATTTCCCTTTTGAATTTGAGGATTAAAAAAATCTTTAGCTCGGGGCTGAGCCTTGCTAAACTTGCAATGGATCACTGATGAAATAGCATATTGTGAACCTAAAAATGATTTTTAAAAAATCATGAGCATCATATCATGTATCTATAGTTTAAATCCGAACCACTTTCTATCGATTCAGCATGAATTTGTCTTTTTATGAGGGTTGGAAGGAAAGGTTCAAGATATCCCGTTTGGAACATTGTCCATTCAGGGTGGCCTAGTATTTTTTTAAAATAGGGTGGTACTATTTTGAAAATTTTATTTGGTGGTTGCTTCACAAAACACCCTGTTTTTACACTCGAAAAAAATAAATAAAAAATGCCCTTTTGGTACGACAAAAAGGAAAACTTCCTCCCAACATTGTTTACCATCTCATGATGCACATGTGTGCACAATATGGGAACATTATTACATACTATGCCACAATTCTAGCCATAACATTGGTCTTTTGGCCTGAGAACCATGAAACCTCAAATATGATAGCTCATTTCTAAGAAGTTTTTTTAAGATGGAATCAATATACCAAGTTTGATATTTTCCCTTGTAACTATGTCACATAATATGACACCACACGAAGGTTTTATATTGTTTGGATCTTTTGAATTTCTTATGACCGTTTCAAACTATGGTTAAAACATCAGGCATGAAGATTCTTAGCTCGGGGCTAAGCCTCGCTAAACTTGCAATGTATCTATGATAAAACAGCATATTGTGAACCTAAAAATGATTTTTCCAAAAAATCACGAGCATCAGTACTAGTAGTTTAAATCTGACCCACTTCTTATCGATTCGTGGTGAAAGGAAAGGTTTAAGATATCTCGGTTGGAAAATTATCAATTTAAGGCGGTCTAGTATTTTTAAAAATTGGGTGGTACCATTTTGAAATTTTCATTTGGTGGTTGCTTCATAAAACATTCCATTTTTGACACTCGAAAAATAGAAAATGGCTTTTTGGTACGACAAAAAGGAAACTTCCTCCGGCAACATTGTTCACCATTCCATGATACACATGTGTGCACAATATGGGTATATTATCACAAACTATGTCGCGATTCTAGCCATAACATTGGTCTTTTGGCCTGAAAACCATGAAACCTCAAACATGATAGCTCATTTCGAGAAGGTTTTTTTGAGATGCAATCGATATACCAAGTTTGATAGTTTTCATTGTAACTATGTCACATAATATGACACCATACAAAGGTTTACATTGTTTGGATCGTTTTTGAATTTCTTATGGCCGTTTCAAACTATGGTCAAAATGGCGGCATGCAGATTCTTAGTTCGGGGCAAAGCCTTGTGGCATCCCGCAAAACCACTACTAGAAAATCGCGTTGTTTTGTGCATTGCATCATCATGACCGCATGCTCATGTCATCATGCCACATTGCATTTGAGCATCGTCATCATCTTGCATTTGCTTGCATAAAACTATTTGTAGAAAAACCTATTTTGTGTTTTCTAAAACGCCCCGTCTTTGTTCAAACGCAGAACCGGGTCACCGAAATATTTTGTTTTGTTTGCTATCGGTTTGCAAAAAGCCCGGTTTGAAATAAATAAAATAGTTAATTATTTTAGCGGGGTAGTCGAACGGGCCGATTCGACCCGAACGACCACCCCCAGAATAAAATCGGCCCAGCTCGCAGCAGTCTACTTCCCCAGATAAATATCTACCCAGTCCCCCCTAAATCTTTTCTTACCCTGTCCTAGTCTACCCACCCCACCTCCACCTCACCCGGACCAATCCCGGGCTGCCACCTCACCCTCTCCCTCCCCTCTAACTAATCCTCAACCGCCACATCACCCCAACCCGCAGCCACCTGGTCTCCCCACCCTCTCTCTCCCTGGGTCCCACCCCCAGCACACACCCTGCCGACGCCCCACGCGCGCCCCACCCTGTTCACCCTGGCCCACCCCGACCCCGTCGTCCCCATCCTCCCACCCCACGCGCCCTGTTCTTCTTCCTCCTCTCCCTCCCTTCTCTCCTTCTCCCGTGCGCCGCCCCTTCTTCCCCTAACCCGCAAGCTCCCTCCGGCCGCCCGCGTCTCCCCCTCTACCGCCGGCCCCGACCTCGCCTCGCCCTCTCCGCGTTCCGCGCCTCCGCGACCGAGCTCCGCCCCGCGGCCCCAACCTCCCTCCCCTGGCCTCAGGCGTCGCCGCTCGCCGTCCCCCTTCTCTCCTCGCCGGCCCGCGTCCCCGGCTGCCGTCCAGGCCGCTCTCCTCGCCCCGGAGCTCGGCGCCGCCGCCCATGAGCCCGCCTTCGACCGCCGTCTCTGCTCTCCCCGTCGCCTCTGCGGGCCGCCTCGCCTCCGGCCTCCCTCCCCAGGCGCCGCCGCCGGCCGGCCCTGCATCCATCCTCGCCGTCCTGCGATCCCCAAGCACGAGCCCCACCGCCGCCCGCCTCCAGCCTCTCAGGCGCTAACCGCGCCGGCCTCCTCCGTCGGCCAGCGACCCGACCGCATCGAGCGTGTTCGCCGCTGCCACCGCTGGCTTTGAGCTTCCAGTGCTGCGCAGCCCCGTGCAGAGCCGCAGTACCCCGCCGGTCCCTGCTGTGTTGACGCTGCTGCTCTGCTGCAGCAGGCAACTCTGAGGCTTTTGGAGTTGACCGTGTCCCTGCCGTGTCGGCTCTCTGCAGCGTTGTACAGCATGTGGTGAACGCGTGGGGAGATGGGCTACCTCGACAATATTATCCTCACGGGATGACAACTCTCCATCCCGGGTTGCCGGGAACTTTGACCGGAACTAGAGAAGTCGGTACCTCAAGATCTCCCTCACGGACCGCAAGACCGTTCCCCGAACCCGAAGACCGATCCCGTAACCGGTGCCGCGCCAAGAACTCCGAAAAACCCCGGTACCGGACAAGTTTGCCATCGACCTCGAGTTCTCCTACACGGATACCAAGCGACAAGATCTCCTTCATGGGTTGGATGGAAACCGCCATGACCTCCTCCAAGGATCTGATGGCCGAGACCTCGCACCGGTCCCGGAATCCGAAGCTCGACCTCGGCGCGGAACCCCGAAGACCGCGGAACCCCAAGACCGCCGACAGGGAACCGATCAGTTCGCCGAGAACCGCACCCGATCCCTCGGAACGCCAAGCACTTCGCCCCGGACGCCAAGTCCGACCCGACCCGCGGACCCGACAAGGTCTTCACGACGACAAGAACGACATCGACCAGGGCGAATCCGATGCGCCCCGACGCCAACCCAAGTCCTGCTTCCGCGGATGCGACAAGAACGACTTCCGTTGTCCGAGAACGCTCCCGCCAAGACCGAAACCTAGATCCGAACCCTGAGACCGACCCCGAACCCCGGAACCCCAAGATCTGCCGAACCCTAATGTGTGAACCTTTTCCCGAGCCCCTATTTTATAAATGCTTTATATAAAACTTGTTGCATATTAATTGTTCATCTCGCATGCATCTTGTGTGGTTTGGGGGCCTTATGCCGATGCACCATATAATTAAATATGGGGCCCATATGCGGGCAAATCTAGCCTTATATTGGCCTCATTTAAATTTGAGTAGCGAACCCGGTGATAAATTCTGCCTTGTTAAACAACATTTAATTTGCGGGGTAGATAAACAACTAGAACCACATATGTAATTGTCGGGACCCCGGTTCCGCTTAATATGATCTAATTGCATCGCATCTTTGCCATGACATACATCATACATGCATCATGCCCGATCTTTTGCCGTAGTATTAAAGATTGCATCCGGTGTTTATTCTAGTGCTTTGCTTCTTCGCGGATAAGGCCGTTGAGTTGATGCGAGTGTCGACCCGATCTTCGGTTGAACCTTCGTCAATGTTTTCAGGCGAGCACCTCCCCCTTTCTACCTATCTTACTTTTATAGTATTTATTCCCTCCTGTTGATCTATTGCTATCTGTGTTGCGATGCTCTAGTTTCGTACCCGTGATATCCCCTGTAGCCTTATATTGCCTTGGACACCTCCTATTACCTGTTGTTTTGGTAGATAGTTGGACCTGCGCGTCGTAGTCGCTTGCTCAAGTGCTGTGGCGCGTCGTTGAGTACCACAGTGGTTGGAGTATTGCCGCACGTTGAATGTCGGAGATGCTCATGGCTTTATTTATTGTTCACTTTAATTATTGTTTAACAACTAAAATTGAAGTAGGTAAGCAGAGGCACAGGTGGACAATAGATGTTATTTGGTTGTTAACCGTCCACTTGTGTCCCGTAGGACCCCGAGTGCTTGATACCTGTTCCTTGATTTATCGCGCTATCCACATCCGGGAGGCTTATGGGACCCCCCTTAGCCAGAGCTTGATTCAGTCTTATTTCTTGGGGCCACAAACTAGTTTGGGGTTTTATTACTATCCTGTACTTATGCCATGCTTTACTGCTTTATTTACGTTTGTGCGAGGAGCACACTGTACTGTTTAGGATCGTGGCACGATTCCGCGGTGTCGACAAGCCCAGTTTTGGGTTCCCAGTCGTTCACAGCCGTCCCCACAACCTTGAGTCCGTCTCGGAGCCGGCCGGCTTCGTTGCGGGTCTACTTTAACGGGTGGCCCCCTGAAATATTTCTGAATCCTGTGATTGCTTTGTCGTGAAGACCTCGTTGGGTTTTGATTTGGTTTTTCCGAGGTTGATCGAGTGTGTGTTGCTATTGGTGCACCCCGGCCGGGTAAAACTTTCTGAAAGCCATGTCCGCGGTTATGGACGACTTGGAGCACAGTATCTCGATCATAGACAACTATAACTAAAGTAGTGCTATAAACTTGACTTTATAATGACTAGTAATCAGCTTCACTATAACGGAATGGCTAAATAAAATTGCCCACAATTGCTTGTTTGGGTTGTCGCTTGCGACCATTGTACCTGACTAGTAAGTATTGCAACTACAACGGAATGGCTAAGTAAAAGTACCAACAACTGCTGGGTTTTGGGTTATCTCATGCTATTTGTATCTGACTAGTAAGTGTTGCAACTATAACGGAAAGGTTAACTAAAAGTGCCCACTGCTTACTTTATCAGGATGATTATCTATAATTGACTAGTAATTGCTGCAACGATAACTGAATAGATAAAACTGCCAACTGTGTGAGTTCCTCGGTTGACTTCCTCGGGTGGTCTCGAGGGGGAAACACCAGGATGGGTTTGTTGGTGGTAATGTCAGGTTGGTTCCGAATAGGTCTTTCTTATCCCTCTCTGATCGCCGACAGTTGTATCGAGTCTCTATAGGTTGTTTAGTGCATGCTGCCGCTGCCGCTTCAGTCCACCATACCTTTGTAGGCGAGGACCGCCGAATTCTAGTCTCGCCGTGTACTGGCCTCAGTACTGACGCTCCTCTTTTTCCTTTGCCTTTGTCGGCACCCCTTTTGTTTAAGCAGGTTTTGAGATCGACGTCGTTAGCAGGGTTACCCTTCCGGCTTGGCCTGGGCAGGGTTATGGACGCCATTGGATACTCTTCAGGGCTCTTAGCCCCATTTGCATCTTGTCCGTAGTCGGACGCTCTATCATTTTAAGGTGATTTGGATCTTTGTATATTATATCTGTATTCTTGACTCGTCGAGTCGCTGCTGTATATATATCTGTTCTGTGGGTCCCATCGAGGACTGTTGTGTAATGTTATTACTTCGTTTTCCACCTGCACGCAAGTGCCTGGTGGGCACCTTTGAATCGTTTCTATGCGGGTTTGGCGGGTTTCGCTAAAACTTGCATAGGGCCGATTCTGAGGGTGTTACAGAGTGGTATCAGAGCCCAGCAGTTGCGATACCCCACAAGTCCAGCCTGTAGGATAACCTAGCTAACGGCCGAAGTAGAGTGTCAAAAACTATTTTTGAAAATCGGTTGGATAGTTCTGATTAGGTCTGATTTTACTCCTTACCCCTCTGCTATTCTCCTCTTACCTCTACGTGTTTTGAATCCGCTCTCTTCTCTCTCTTCGAGTCCAGGATTTCTCGTGGTTGGGTTCCGTCGTACCTTCAGGGTTTCGCTTCCTCCTCTGATAACGGCGTTCTACCATCCGGTGTTCAAGCTGCCTGATGAATCCGTCTACGGTGTTACCATTCTGTGTTCCTTGTTTGTGCCTTCCGGTGTTTTCCGACGCGACGACCTCATCTACGCCAGATCCGATGCAGAGTCTGCATCACTCCTTTTGTTCCTGAACCTTGTTGTCGGGATCTTCAGTCTAAATCCTGAGGGTTTGTTGCATAATCTATCTATTCGTGTACATAGTAATGCTTTGAGTGCGGGATGGAGTCACGACCATACCACTACTCTTATCATTTGCTTTTGTATAATGAATGGTGGATCGATGCAACTTACTCCTTCCATGAAAGTTAGAGGTGGCCTTACCTTTAACTTCGACCGTTGTTTATCCGGAGTGCTCTCTTGACGAACAGGATCAACGACATCTTGTTGGTGGTGTCGCTGTATTCAAGATGAAGAAGGAACCCTCGTTAGTGGTGTCGCGAGGATCTACACGAAGCGAGAAGACGCAGATCGCCGACCTTCCTTCCGGTACCATGAGGCGGATCTCGAGGGCGAGATCCCTTGTTAGTGGTGTCGAATTGTGGCATCCCGCAAAACCACTACTAGAAAATCGCGTTGTTTTGTGCATTGCATCATCATGACCGCATGCTCATGTCATCATGCCACATTGCATTTGAGCATCGTCATCATCTTGCATTTGCTTGCATAAAACTATTTGCAGAAAACCTATTTTGTGTTTTCTAAAATGCCCCGTCTTTGTTCAAACGCAAAACGGGGTCACCGGAATATTTTTGTTTTGTTTGCTATCGGTTTGCAAAAAGCCCGGTTTGAAATAAATAAAATAGTTAATTATTTTAGCGGGGTAGTCGAACGGGCCGATTCGACCCGAACGACCACCCCCAGAATAAAATCGGCCCAGCTCGCAGCAGTCTACTTCCCCAGATAAATATCTACCCAGTCCCCCCTAAATCTTTTCTTACCCTGTCCTAGTCTACCCACCCCACCTCCACCTCACCCGGACCAATCCTAGGCTGCCACCTCACCCTCTCCCTCCCCTCTAACTAATCCTCAACCGCCACATCACCCCAACCCGCAGCCACCTGGTCTCCCCACCCTCTCTCTCTCCCCCCTCTCTCTCCCTGGGTCCCACCCCCAGCACACACCCTGTCGACGCCCCACGCGCGCCCCACCCTGTTCACCCTGGCCCACCCCGACCCCGTCGTCCCCATCCTCTCACCCCACGCGCCCTGTTCTTCTTCCTCCTCTCCCTCCCTTCTCTCCTTCTCCCGTGCGCCGCCCATCCGCCTCCGACCACCGCCCTCTTCCCCTTCTCTAGCTCGCCGCCCGGCCCCGCCACCTCCACCGGCGCCGCGCCCTCCACCTCGCCCCGCTTCCGCTCGGGCTCGCCGCCGCCATCAGCCCGTCCGCCAGCGCCGCCCCTTCTTCCCCTAACCCGAAAGCTCCCTCCGGCCGCTCGTGTCTCCCCCTCTACCGCCGGCCCCGACCTCGCCTCGCCCTCTCCGCGTTCCGCGCCTCCGCGACCGAGCTCCGCCCCGCGGCCCCAACCTCCCTCCCCTGGCCTCAGGCGTCGCCGCTCGCCGTCCCCCTTCTCTCCTCGCCGGCCCGCGTCCCCGGCTGCCGTCCAGGCCGCTCTCCTCGCCCCGGAGCTCGGCGTCGCCGCCCATGAGCCCGCCTTCGACCGCCGTCTCTGCTCTCCCCGTCGCCTCTGCGGGCCGCCTCGCCTCCGGCCTCCCTCCCCAGGCGCCGCCGCCGGCCGGCCCTGCATCCATCCTCGCCGTCCTGCGATCCCCAAGCACGAGCCCCACCGCCGCCCGCCTCCAGCCTCTCAAGCGCTAACCGCGCCGGCCTCCTCCGTCGGCCAGCGACCCGACCGCATCGAGCATGTTCGCCGCTGCCACCGCTGGCTTCGAGCTTCCAGTGCTGCGCAGCCCCGTGCAGAGTCGCAGTACCCCGCCGGTCCCTGCTGTGTTGACACTGCTGCTCTGCTACAGCAGGCAACTCTGAGGCTTTTGGAGTTGACCGTGTCCCTGCCGTGTCGGCTCTCTGCAGCGTTGTACAGCATGTGGTGAACGCGTGGGGAGATGGGCTACCTCGACAATATTATCCTCACGGGACGACAACTCTCCATCCCGGGTTGCCGGGAACTTTGACCGGAACTAGAGAAGTCGGTACCTCAAGATCTCCCTCACGGACCGCAAGACCGTTCCCCGAACCCGAAGACCGATCCCGTACCCGGTGCCGCGACAAGAACTCCGAAAAACCCCAGTACCGGACAAGTTTGCCATCGACCTCGAGTTCTCCTACACGGATACCAAGCGACAAGATCTCCTTCATGGGTTGGATGGAAACCGCCATGACCTCCTCCAAGGATCTGATGGCCGAGACCTCGCACCGGTCCCGGAATCCGAAGCTCGACCTCGGCGCGGAACCCCGAAGACCGCGGAACCCCAAGACCGCCGACAGGGAACCGATCAGTTTGCCGAGAACCGCACCCGATCCCTCGGAACGCCAAGCACTTCGCCCCGGACGCCAAGTCCGACCCGACCCGCGGACCCGACAAGGTCTTCACGACGACAAGAACGACATCGACCAGGACGAATCCGATGCGCCCCGACGCCAACCCAAGTCCTGCTTCCGCGGATGCGACAAGAACGACTTCCGTTGTCCGAGAACGCTCCCACCGAGACCGAAACCCAGATCCGAACCCTGAGACCGACCCCGAACCCCGGAACCCCAAGATCTGCCGAACCCTAATGTGTGAACCTTTTCCCGAGCCCCTATTTTATAAATGCTTTATATAAAACTTGTTGCATATTAATTGTTCATCTCGCATGCATCTTGTGTGGTTTGGGGGCCTTATGCCGATGCACCATATAATTAAATATGGGGCCCATATGCGGGCAAATTTAGCCTTATATTGGCCTCATTTAAATTTGAGTAGCGAACCCGGTGATAAATTCTGCCTTGTTAAACAACATTTAATTTGCGGGGTAGATAAACAACTAGAACCACATATGTAATTGTCGGGACCCCGGTTCCGCTTAATATGATCTAATTGCATCGCATCTTTGCCATGACATACATCATACATGCATCATGCCCGATCTTTTGCCGTAGTATTAAAGATTGCATCCGGTGTTTATTCTAGTGCTTTGCTTCTTCGCGGATAAGGCCGTTGAGTTGATGCGAGTGTCGACCCGATCTTCGGTTGAACCTTCGTCAATGTTTTCAGGCGAGCACCTCCCCCTTTCTACCTATCTTACTTTTATAGTATTTATTCCCTCCTGTTGATCTATTGCTATCTATGTTGCGATGCTCTAGTTTCGTACCCGTGATATCCCCTGTAGCCTTATATTGCCTTGGACACCTCCTATTACCTGTTGTTTTGGTAGATAGTTGGACCTGCGCGTCGTAGTCGCTTGCTCAAGTGCTGTGGCGCGTCGTTGAGTACCACAGTGGTTGGAGTATTGCCGCACGTTGAATGTCGGAGATGCTCATGGCTTTATTTATTGTTCACTTTAATTATTGTTTAACAACTAAAATTGAAGTAGGTAAGCAGAGGCACAGGTGGGCAATAGATGTTATTTGGTTGTTAACCGTCCACTTGTGTCCCGTAGGACCCCGAGTGCTTGATACCTGTTCCTTGATTTATCGCGCTATCCACATCCGGGAGGCTTATGGGACCCCCCTTAGCCAGAGCTTGATTCAGTCTTATTTCTTGGGGCCACAAACTAGTTTGGGGTTTTATTACTATCCTGTACTTATGCCATGCTTTACTGCTTTATTTACGTTTGTGCGAGGAGCACACTGTACTGTTTAGGATCGTGGCACGATTCCGCGGTGTCGACAAGCCCAGTTTTGGGTTCCCAGTCGTTCACAGCCGTCCCCACAACCTTGAGTCCGTCTCAGAGCCGGCCGGCTTCGTTGCGGGTCTACTTTAACGGGTGGCCCCCTGAAATATTTCTGAATCCTGTGATTGCTTTGTCGTGAAGGCCTCGTTGGGTTTTGATTTGGTTTTTCCGAGGTTGATCGAGTGTGTGTTGCTATTGGTGCACCCCGGCCGGGTAAAACTTTCTGAAAGCCGTGTCCGCGGTTATGGACGACTTGGAGCACAGTATCTCGATCATAGACAACTATAACTAAAGTAGTGCTATAAACTTGACTTTATAATGACTAGTAATCAGCTTCACTATAACGGAATGGCTAAATAAAATTGCCCACAATTGCTTGTTTGGGTTGTCGCTTGCGACCATTGTACCTGACTAGTAAGTATTGCAACTACAACGGAATGGCTAAGTAAAAGTACCAACAACTGCTGGGTTTTGGGTTATCTCATGCTATTTGTATCTGACTAGTAAGTGTTGCAACTATAACGGAAAGGTTAACTAAAAGTGCCCACTGCTTACTTTATCAGGATGATTATCTATAATTGACTAGTAATTGCTGCAACGATAACTGAATAGATAAAACTGCCAACTGTGTGAGTTCCTCGGTTGACTTCCTCGGGTGGTCTCGAGGGGGAAACACCAGGATGGGTTTGTTGGTGGTAATGTCAGGTTGGTTCCGAATAGGTCTTTCTTATCCCTCTCTGATCGCCGACAGTTGTATCGAGTCTCTATAGGTTGTTTAGTGCATGCTGCCGCTGCCGCTTCAGTCCACCATACCTTTGTAGGCGAGGACCGCCGAATTCTAGTCTCGCCGTGTACTGGCCTCAGTACTGACGCTCCTCTTTTTCCTTTGCCTTTGTCGGCACCCCTTTTGTTTAAGCAGGTTTTGAGATCGACGTCGTTAGCAGGGTTACCCTTCCGGCTTGGCCTGGGCAGGGTTATGGACGCCATTGGATACTCTTCAGGGCTCTTAGCCCCATTTGCATCTTGTCCGTAGTCGGACGCTCTATCATTTCAAGGTGATTTGGATCTTTGTATATTATATCTGTATTCTTGACTCGTCGAGTCGCTGCTGTATATATATCTGTTCTGTGGGTTCCATCGAGGACTGTTGTGTAATGTTATTACTTCGTTTTCCACCCGCACGCAAGTGCCTGGTGGGCACCTTTGAATTGTTTCTATGCGGGTTTGGCGGGTTTCGCTAAAACTTGCATAGGGCCGATTCTGAGGGTGTCACAAGCCTCGCTAAACTTGTAATAGATCTCGGATTAAATAGCATATTGTGACCCTAAAAATGAGTTTTCCAACAAATCATGAGCATCATATCATGTAGATGTAGTTTAAATCTGACCCACTTCCTACCGATTTAGCGGAAATTTGTCTTTTTTAAGAGGGATGGACGGAAAGGTTTAAGATATCCGGTTGGGACATTGTCCATGCAATATGACCTAGTATTTTGGAAAAATAGAGTGGTACCATTTGGAACTTTCATTTGGTGTTTGTTTCACAAAACACTGCTTTTTGACACCTAGAAAATAGAAAATGTGTTACACAAAAGTATATGTAATGTTTTTTATATTTTATTCAACACAAATATGTAATATTTGAGTTTACATAGATAGCTCTTATTTGTCTGCAAATTTTGAAATATTATATATATTTTTATGAATTAGAATGGTTTAGTTATGATTTTTCTAGGATTAATGTGGAAAAATAGAAAATAGCTACGCCGCCGTCGGCGAAGATGTGAAACCTAGGCCGATGGCTAAGCTGTTGGCATAGATTTGATGCCGTTGCATCACCGTCATGTCCAATCCTTACGTCGATGGCCCGATCTATGCCGACGGCTCTCGTCGTTCTATCACACCCTACACCGACGGAAGGTTTGCTTAGTCGCCCGCCTTCGGACCTATGCCAACGGACCCGACAAATAGCCGTCGGCATAGCCCTCTTCTCCTGTAGTGGTACTTGTATGTTCAACAAGCTAGGATTGGTGTGGCGTTACGTGGTGTCCTTGTGAGATGCATTGCATTGTATGTTTCCAAGTGCTAGGATAAGGCAAGTGATGCGTGCACCCAGTGTTGACGTGGGACGCTTCGTTGGAAACCCCAAGAGCAAGATGTGATAAGCACATCAGCAAGTTTCCCTCTGTAGAGACCGAGGTTATCGAACTAGAAGAAGGAAGTAAACGTCTCAAAGGTGTTGCAAGCAACATTGAAACTTGTATAACACAAACTTAAGACTTCGCCCCAACGAATCAGTGAGGTTGTCAAGCTCACCGGTTTGCTGTAACAAAGGATTAACTGTATGATGTAGAAGGTGATGAATGGTTTGCCAGTGGAATATGTATCAATGCTAAAGATTGGACCAGGGTCCATAGTTCACTAGAGGTGCTCTCCTTAGATAAACAACGTAGCATAAAGGGTAAACAAATTACAGCAGGGCAATTAACAGTAACTGAGCAAGGCATAACAATGCAATACCAGACAAAAAGATCCTATGAGATTCGATTGGAAAATACAATAATACACATAGACCACCATCCAACTGCATCTATGACTAGAGGTCCACCTTCAGGTTATCATCCGAACCCCCTCCAATATTAAGTTGCAAGCAACAGACAACTGCTTTAAGCAAAGTGTGTAAGATAAACAATCCACTTGTTTCATGAACAAGAGACCATTTTTTTCTCCCTAGTGGCAACAACACATCTACAACCGAAGAGATTTTTGTCACTTCTCTTGGAAACTAGAGGCATGAACCCACTATCGAGCATAAATACCCCCTCTTGGAGTCACTAGCAACTACTTGGCCAAGATAGCTACTAACAATGCAAGATCACAAACAACACAAACATGATAGTATCAAATAGACAAAACCATTAATCAATCTGATATAGTAATCTCAATATCCATTGGATCCCCGCAAACACAACATGCATGATTACAAATAGATTAGATCTTAACCATGAACGCAGCTCACAAGATCTATACATGAAAGCACAAGGAGGAGATACAACCATCTAGCTACTGCATGGACCCGTAGTCCAAGGTGGAACTACTCACGCTTCATACCGGAGAAGAAGGCCTTCGGGATGATCTCCCCTCCGGTAGGGTGCCTGGAAGAACTTCAGATACCCCCGATCTTGGGACGATGGCGGCGACGGCTACAGAAGGTTTCGTGAAGTTTTGATCGGGTTCCCAGGGTTTCTGTATAGGGGGATTCTTATAGGCGAAGAGGCGAGACATGGGGGCCGCTAGGGGGGACACACCCTGCCCAGGCGCGGGCTAGGCCCACCCGCGCCTAGGGGGGTTTGGCCGCCCTGTGGCGCCCCTCCGTCTCGTCTTCTGGCTTCGTGTTGCCCACGGTAAAATATTGACTTTGGCTTTTGTCCCATCCAATTCCGAGAATATTGATTTTCTGCCTTTCTGAAACGAAAAACAGAAGAAAACAGGCAACTGACACTGTGGCAACTTGTTAATAGGTTAGTTTCAGAAAAGATATAAAAACACCTCAAAGTGTAGACAAAGAAAAGCAAAGTAGATACTAAACAAGCATGGAACATCAAAAATTATAGATACGTTTCCGACGTATTAGCAAGTATATTTTTTTCGTCCATACAGGAGTTGAACCTAGGGTATCCAAAATAACCAAAGCAAAAAAGGAAAAACAAGCAAAAGATCTCCAGACGATCACCAGAAGATCACCTATAGCTAAAAATCCGACCTGCACGCACTCTAGAACATGTCTAATCCGAGGGCCCCGCGGGTCTACCCCGTAGCATTCTCCGTACGAGGGTTGAATAATGCACTCTCTTGGTGGTTTAGGTTTGTTTAGCTCACATATACATGGAAAACCAAGGATAGGCCCAAGGTTCCACCGGTCTAACCTCGTTTGATCCGCGGCGGGAGCCTACTCTTACATGTCCAGCACACTTCTATAACTGTTATCGCATTCAACATGGACGGGCACACCCGGGAGCTAGGTTTTCCATCTAGGGGCAATCCACCACCTTTGTGCATGTATGCTAGGGCCACACTCATGTTCCCGTGGCATCCCGGCACTCGGGCGGTCCTTTTCCGATCAAACCCTAATCCGAGGGCCCCGCGGGTCTACCCCCGTAACATTCTTCGTACGAGGGTTGAACAATGCACTCTCTTAGTAGTTTAGGTTTGTTTAGGTCATATCTACATGGAAAACCAAGGATAGGCCCAAGGCTTGCGACCATTGTACCTGACTAGTAAGTATTGCAACTACAACGGAATGGCTAAGTAAAAGTACCAACAACTGCTGGGTTTTGGGTTATCTCATGCTATTTGTATCTGACTAGTAAGTGTTGCAACTATAAAAGGAAAAACAAGCAAAAGATCTCCAGACGATCACCAGAAGATCACCTGTAGCTAAAAATCCGACCTGCACGCACTCTAGAACATGTCTATGACCTTTTCCTGCAACCCTTTCCTGCAACCCTAGGTAGAGAAAGTGAACAACTTATAGAAACTACCCAAGATTAACCTACTTATTACAAGCACCAACATCTTCACAGCCAAACCAACCTGAGTATGTTAAGACGAAAAACACGAGGAAACGGATAAGGCGAGCACATGGACCACTGTTTTTATCTGAAACACATGTTGACGGTTTGCTGCCAAGTATTGCTCTCTTCGGGTAGCATGTCGATCTAAAGAAGACAAAGATGAAGCTGACATGTTATGTACCCAAGTGATCTCAGTCTTAGTTTATAGCTCTCTCATGTGTGTTGTCTTGAGAGGTCAATGGCTGAATTGTTTGGCCATGGGGTGGATATTGCTGCACTTAATCCTCGCGTCGATGGTAGAACACTGCAGTTTAGGTCCGTGGGTGGCTGGGTGGCAATTTTCCATTAGTCGTGACTGCAAAGATTTTCGTTCGTATTCGCCGTGATACCTGTGGCTTTCATAGTGGTATTTGGCAGCAATAGGGTCTTTGTGTTTGTTCTGTTCTCTGATCAAAGGACACATGGGATGTCCATGGGAGGGCTGTATGGCTCGCCGATATGTTGGTACCTTATGCAAAGGTTGATCAGGCTCTGATCTACAACGAAGATCTTCATGTTGCTCAACTCATCTAGTGTAAAATATCCGGACCGTGCAGAATAAACCATCTCTCGAACAGTCGAGCGTGCGTTCCAGTATCGCTTTCTTGTTGGTGTATATGTGTCCTGCATAGCTTTCCATGTGTTGTACTAATTTGATGTTAAATAAGTGGTAACACATTTCATCATAACTATTGTTTTGCATGGACCGTGTACATTGTTTTGTTTACATGAGCTACGCTAGATTGTAATTGTTCTACCGGGATTGTTGTGCTTCCTAAATTCATGCCATGTTCTCTGAATCCGCATCGACAGGAAATACTGGTCCGATATATTGTGAATGTAAACATAAAGTGCAACATGCTCGTACACATAATGCATTTAACAACACTTTTACATAGGGGATGAAGAATTCTGAAATATTGCAATCAAAAGCTATCTTATAGGCACATTGTTTATAATCACATTAATCAATTTAAGAGAAACTTCATATCACTTTTGGCAATAGAGACGAAGAGGATGAAATACAAAGGATCGAACTAGACCACCTATTTGATTTTCTGATGGTCTTGAATCTCTCGAACCTATGGTCCTGTCAACTCTAGTTTCTTTAGCAGATTCAACATTGTAAATCTGAACAATTAAAACGAAAAAATACATCTTCGAAGTATAATGCAATTATTGGTGGTAAAAGATGAATGCCCTAGCCTATATTAGCCATGCAAGCTATATAATCGCCATACAAACGCACGTCAGGCTCACCACAACCGATCAACCATGTGGAAGACGCATGTACCACATGAACACAAAGCTCCAAACCACCTTGCAGCTATGGTCATAGGATCGAACGTACCCAAACACCTCAGCATCCAAGCATCAAGAAAATAACAAAATGAGCTGCTCACATGTGTCGGCACCACAAGGATTCTGAGCAGCACCAGAGCACGCAAACAGTACACACCAACAAACAAAGATCATATGAGACACACGTGTCGATGCCACGTTAATCCTTGGGGCTGGCCAAAATTCTCAAAAAATGATAAGCTTGCAAGTTTAGCACCTTACATATTATCATGTCCAAGTTGCGGTAAGCTATAAAGACGTAAGGCAAAAATTTGGAGCTCATGTATCTTGTTTTAGAGTTTTCTCTCTTATTTTTTTCGGTTTTTCTAATTCCCGGTCGACTAAAAATTAAGTTAGAGCTCATTCAAATTCCGATATATTGGATTGCACCATTATTTGTGTTGATCAAGGAGCACGCGAGTAGCAACTCAGACTTCGGTGGCGTCAAAGGACGATGAATTGTCGACGGAGCGCTAGTCACTCCCTCGTTTTTCTGGTTAGAACGACGATTGATCAATTTTGTTGAACTTCATTGCGTGAGGTATCAAAGAGCTTGGATTTGAGTCTAAATTTGAACTCCCATATTTGTAAGAAATTTGAAATAGAAGCTCTCTGCTACTTCTTTTTTTTTCTTTGAAATGAAGCTGTTGACTTCTTGTCCAGACCCGCGCGCTTTATTTTCCCGGCAAAAAGAAATGTAATTAAAGGCATCTCGAGGCGAGTCGGTTAGTTCATCTTTGACTGAGCAACGGACGCCGGCACACGGCACCGCCTTCGATCAGTAACCGACTTGCGGATCTCTATTTTATCCGGGTCTTTCAACGCCTCGGCGCCTTTTGATCTCGCGACGCCAATGGCGAAGACAAGCGCCGCCTCCCCCGTCCGGGAGACCACGCGCCCGTCGAGATCGCTCTCCAGGGCCGTCAGCCGCCGCGCCGCCACGGTGTCCCAGAAGCTCAAGGCGCGCGGCCTCGGCGCCTTCGTCTGGCACAAGAAGCTGGACCGCGATCTCGCGCGCGGCCTCCTCCCGGACATCGTCTCGCTCCGCTCCGAGCGTCGCCGCTGCCTCGCCCGCCGCCAGGAGGCCAACGCCGTGAGCTCATCGGCCGCGTCCCGACGAATCTCGCCGCCGCCCCCAATCACCGCCGCGTCGTTCGCAAGGGCGGAGGAGGAGGCGAAGGAGGCCGCCTTCCTCCTGGAGCAGAGCAGGATCCGGGCCGAGACGCGGTTCGGCTACGGGCGGCCCAAGCCCATCGACGTGCTCGTGAAATCTCTCGACGGCACGCGGCCCAACGCGGTGGCGGCGTTCCGTGGCGCGTCCTTGGAGGCCCTGAGGGAGCTCGGCAAGGAGATCGCGGAGCATGCCGGTCTCGACAGGGCGAACGGACCTTTCTGGGAGGCCGCCAAGGTGATGTGCGATGCCGAGATCGCCAAGGCTGCCGGGACGGCTGAACACGGCGAGAGGTTGGTGCACTCTGCGATCTTCGACGATGTTAAGGGCGTCGTCGAAGGCAAGAGCATCGAAGAGCTTGACGCGATGCAGGAGATCATCGCCGCGCGGTTGGCGGCCGGTGAGGACATGGTCGCCGAACACTGGCAGGGCGTGACAGAGCTCATCCGAGTGGAGAAAGCCAAGAAGTACCTGCAGCAGAATTGCTCAACTGGCGAAGAGGAGACGCCCTCTTCTGACAACAAGGACGGCGAGGAGGAACCTGAAAGTGGAAACGACGGTGACGACACCGCCGACATCGACGAGGAGGAGTCGGATACGCTCTGCCCGGTCGCGTTGCCGCAGACACCGCCGTCACTGGAGCTCAGGAAGCCCAAGTACATCACGCGTGTCCGGTCAGGGTTCGAGTGGAACAAGTACAACCGCGTGCACTACGACCATGACCACCCTCCGCCCAAGATCGTCAAGGGCTACAAGTTCGTGGTGTACTACCCCGACCTCGCCGGCACGAAGCCTCCGGAGTACACCGTCCACCAGGACGGGGAGAGCGACGAGACCTGCATCATCAGGTTCCACGCGGGGCCGCCGTACGAGGACATCGCGTTCAGGATCGTGAACAAGGAGTGGGAGTACTCGAGGAAGGCGGGATTCAAGTGCACCTTCGAGAGGGGTATTTTGCACCTGAACTTTCACTTCAAGCGCTTCTTTTACAAGCGATGAGAGTAATGTTTTGCTTACTGAATTTCCTGATGCGCCAGAGGGTGAAATTAACCAATTTAATTTGTGATGATGTATAGTTAGTCTAAAAGGTAGATGAACAGGACATGGTGATACTTAAGTTAACTTGCTCTGAATTTGTACAATCAGCTTATTAGTTTATATCTAGAAGACTATTTCAGCAGAAGCCCACTGCTGTTGGTTCAAATTTGGTTCCGTGTGGCTTACTAAGGGCATGTACAGGACAGAGCGCTTAGGTAGATGTTTAAGCGAGCCAAAATAATTCTCTTAGAGGCTAAGCGCCTTGTATGCTTAGGTAGATGTTTAAGCGAGCCAAAATAATTATGCACAAATTCTCTTAGAGGCTAAGCGTCTTGTATGTCAATGCGGAGCGCTTAAGCGGCCACTACTAGAATTAAAAAAAAGAGCCAACAATAATGCCCCACCACCTCCAACGCGAGACACTTGCACCAGAATCTGACAAGCCTACATGGTACTTCTCTTCCGGCCATAAGAGCATCTCCACTCGCCTATCCAGAACGTCGATCCGGATACCGAATTTTGGTTCGGACGCCGAAAATCGGCCCAGTCGCGTACCCAAGGACCTGTTTTCGTCCGAATTTTGGCATGTTTTTGGTCCGGCTACCTAGGCCGTACCCAGGAACCCGGGTACGCCCTGGGAACGCCGGACTCAGTGAAAACGGGCGTGAGCCAGCTCTGTCGGCGAGAGAAGGCACCACTCCCGCCAATTCGCCGAGCTCCCCCGTCCTTTTCTTCCCCCTCCCGCCTTTCTCCCCCTTTCCCCACGCCGAAGCTCCACCGATCACCGCCGCCCGCCATGCCGCCCAAGAGTTTCGTCCAACCCAGATCGATCCTTGGCGAGGGTCCGGCGGAGAAGAAGGCGAGGAAGCCGAGAGCGCCGCCAACCAAGCCGGAGGGCATGTCCTCGGCGGAGTGGGAGAAGAGGGAGCAGGTCAGGCAGATCCCGTCGGCCGAGCGGAAGGACAGGAAGGAGAGGGCGAAGCTCCGACAGCAGCAAGCGGAGGAGGAGAAGGCGATGGTGAAGGCGGCGACGGAAGAACAGGCGATGGCGAAGACGAAGCAGGCGGCGGCGACGCGTTCGGCGTTGATGGCCGCGCCGTACCCACCACACTGGGGGAGCCAGGCGAGCGTCGGCTCGTCCGCCGGCTTCTCGCCGATCTCTCCGGCCAACTTCCAGTAGAGCCAGGCGGCTGCTCGGCAGAGGTACTCCCCGTCACCGGAGTTCGACGGCAGCTTCAAGTTCCTCATGGGCGGCGAGGACACGTCGAAGATGAGCTCGCCGGTCAAGGCCTGGTACATGGCGCAACGGCAGGCCATCCTGGAGGGCATGACCACGGCTTCCCCTACCTCCACGCCGAGCTCTGCGCAGAACGTGCCAGCGCCGAACGCTCCCACGCCGATCTCTGCCTCGACTTCCTCCAACCCGGGGGCCTTCGCCGGCGAGACGGACGACAACGCCGCGTCGGCCACCTCTCAGGAGCCCATCCCATCGACGACTGATCGTTGCTTCCCCTGTTATGTAATAAAAAATATGTCGCCAAACATGTAGGCGCATCTGTCGAACACATTGTGGCCGAACACTTGCCGGCGGGAATTATACAGATTCAAATATATAGCCGTTTTGTGTCCGACTGGGTACTCGGTTTGTGTAGCCGAGTGGAAAACTAGGTGTACCCAGGCCGAAAACTAGACATACCCAGGCCGATAACTAGGCATACCCAGTCCTTCGCCGGCGAGACGGAAGAAGGTCCGGATTTCGGCCTAGGTTCGGCCAGGAGATGCTCTAACTCTCGTCAGGTCCCTCTATGATAAGCAGCGTCCGGCCTCTCCAGCCGTTCTTGGCGGCCGCCCAAATCCTCTCCTCGCCCCAAATCCTTGGACGACCAGTGGATCGATCCGCCCTCCGGGTTCAATGGACCTGGAGGTGGACGCAGCGGGGTCTTCAATCCATCCCGGACCGCCGGCACAGTCTAAGGTCTCCTCAAGCTCGTCTCCGCGGCGAATGAACCGTGGAGCCGCCTCACTACGGACTCTCTAACAACGAACACGTGCCGTAGCCTCCGCCTCCCTTAGGTACCTCTTCAGGTTGTTGTAGTGTACTTTGTCTCTGACAAGGTACCTAGCAGCCGGTCTCCAAGTATAGCATTATAAGCATGCTTCCAACCTCAACCGTCTGCTTTCATTGTTGACACTATTAGAGATGTAATATTGATATGTATATGAGATGTAATATTGATACGTATATAACATATATCCCTAAATATTTGATGATACATGTCAATCTCTTTGTTAAGAGAAGACATGTCTTTTTTGTTTCTCTATCATCTAACTCAGAAGTCATCCTAAATGGCATTGCTAGGATAAGACTAAGATAAGACTATTGTACATGTCCTTACGCTGGATACCGACAAGCCTACTGAAACTTCTCTTCCGATCCTCACTCTTGTCAGCTCCCTCTGTAACAGACGGTAGCCGACCTCTCCATCCGCTCTCGGCGGCCGCCCAAATCCTCTCCTGCCCAAATCCTTGGAGGACCGGTGGCTGGATCCGCCCCGGACCTGGGCCGCCAATTTCAATGGAGATGGAGGTGGACGCAACGAGGTCTTCAATACGTCCCGGACCGGTGACGCTATTCAGATTGGGAAGAGATATTGATAACATACTCCCTCCGTTTACAAAATATAAGACGAAAACGAATCTAGACTTATTTTAGTATGTAGTTCATTCAACTTTGGAATGAATCTACACACTAAAAAAAGTCTAGATTCATTTTCTTCACGAATCTAAAACGTCTTATATTTTGAAACGGAGGGAGTACAAGCATAAGCGATGGAAAGAACACGAAAAAGGTGATCTTAACACTACCCTTTAATTTTTGGCACCATATAAAAAAAGAGCCTCTGATATATTTTTGCAATACCTCTGCTATCAGCCTATCACAAATCAATTTGGAGTCACCATAGTCTGTTTCAGGAAGTATTTTTGATTTTCTATAAATGTATTACAACATGGCACCTGATATGCGGAATACCCTAGTATGTATATTTTCTTTTCTTATTATGTACATGCTTGCTTTGCATCCTTATGAAGTTGTTAATAGATGAAATTGAATTATTATTTGTTAATCTCGATAGCATTATGTTGTATGCTCGACAATTCACATTAACTAGTAGAATCAATCATACAAGGGAAAAAAACCCTAGCCCCCCGCGTCGCTCCCGCGAGCGACCGGGGGCTCCCCGCCGCCGCCACCCCCAGTCCCCTCCCCTCCGGTCTGCACCCCCTCGCCGCCACCGGGTAGCGCCGGCGGCAAAGCCGCTCGGCGTCGATGGCGGCGGGGCCTTCCTCTCCCCCTGCTCTCCGTCTTCTGGCGCGGGCCGGACTCGCAGAGTGGAGGCGGCGCGGCGGCGCGCGGTGCGATGGCTTGGCGGCGGCAGCAGAGACGCGACGCGGAGGACCGCGTGGGTCGGTGGCGGCGGCTCGGCCCTGGCGGCTTCAACAGGACCCGGGGCGGCGTCGTGCTCGTCCGACGGCGGGGCTTCGGCAGCGACGTGTCTGCGGCGACGGCGGGCCATGCCTCCGGGGGCCGCAGCGGTGGAGCTCACCTGCTAGAGGCGCGTGGCTCGACCAGCGCAGCTAGCGGGCGCGCTCTGCCGCGGTTGAGGTCTGCCGGCGGCGGGTCATGGCGGCGGGGTTGCTGTAGCGGTGCTGGTGGGGGGCACCTCGCGGAGTAGCTCGGTGGCGGCGGTGAGACCTGGTTGCAGCAGCGGGGGGCAGTTCCACGGCCCAGATCTGGGCCTGATCCGGGCCTGGCCGGGCTAGCTAGGCCTGGCCGGGCCTGATCTGGGCCTGATCTTGGCACTATGGATGTCGCTGCCCGTCCGGACGGCACCCACCGCAAGGTGATGGAGGGTAGTTCTCCTCCACTAGGTTTCCCGTGTGCTCATTGACTGTGAATCCGAGTCCTGGCCTTCACCGGAACTCTCGGCGGCTGTGTGTTGTGACGGTGGCCGGGGCCTTGGCTCGAGTGCAGGGAAGCCAGGGCGGCGGCCCCGGAAGGTGGTTTGCGCGGCCGTTCCTTTGGCCATGGGGTGGCGAGGCTCGGTCGCTGTTCCTCGGACTGACAACGGTCCGGCTGGCCTGGGTGATCTCGGTGGCGATGGTGCTGCTGCTTGGCGGCGGGGATTTGTCAAGGTGGCGGATCCTCTGGTGGAGGGAGGAGTGGAGCCTGGTGCTAGGGGAGGCGTATGGGGAGGCACCCTTGCTGCAGTGCGGCGGCGGGGCTTTACGAGCCTTGACGGGCTCGGCCGGGCCAAGAAGGTCTGGTATGACCTGCTGCTTCATCCGGTCGGCTATCGCCTTCGGGCGGTGGAGATTGTTCTCTCCCGCATGCTGATGCCATGCCTTTCCACATCGATGGCCCCGCTCTCTCGCTCCTACCGGCCTCGGTCTGTGTTCCACGGTGTGACGGTGGTGAAGTCCTCAAGACCGTGTTGGCGCGTGCAGGTGGGCAGCAAGCTTGGCGGATCAATACATAGCGGTCGGGAGGGTCGTTGGAGGGATCGGGAGAAATATTTGTCTCTTTGACACCGGCGCGGTGACGCCTTTGGGTATCGCCATCCTTCTTGAAGGGCTTCGGGGTATCTCCTCCGCGTCTCCCATGACGTACCGGGGGAAACCCTAGGACTAGTCCGGCCAGCAGTGTCGTCATCGTCACTCCCCTTCTTGGAGGTGCTGCTTTGGTACGTGGCGCTTTGGATTGCTAGTGATGTGGTGGTACTTCTCCGGTGGGCGCAACGGTTGCGAATCTTCTCTGTTTCGTCGCTCCGCCGCTGTCGGCCTTGTTTTCTTTTCTCTCTTCTTGTTTTTGTTTTTGTTTTGAACTTGCCTGTTCGGTCCGTGTATCGTGTTGGTCCTTTGGGCGTTGTGCTGTCTGGCCCAGCAGCGGTCTCACCTGTGTGCTTTATCTATAAAGCGGGACGAAAGCTTATTTCGAGAGTAGTAGAATCAATTTACTGGGAAGAAAATTCTATGAGATAATCTAGAGGTGGATACACTTTCGAGTTGTATTGTAAATTCTGGGAAGTGTACCATCCATCACCGAAATGATTCATCTAGAAAGATTGTGGTGTGTAGTGAAGAAATTTTCAGGATATGTGTAGAAGTAGAAGTAGGAGAATTTTGTGAGTCATGCGGAGTACAAGCTCCGAGCATGACTATGCATAGATATGGCTTAATTGCAGCCATTCGTTCACTCACATTTATTGGTGACTAAATCATGCATGCATTCGAGCCATCTCTATATATAGTCATGCTCGTAGCTTCTACTCCACACGACTCACAAAATTATGCTACTTCTACTTCTACACATATCCCAAAAGTTTTTATTCACTACACACCACAATCTTTCTAGATCGATCCTTTTGGTGATAGATGGTACACTTCTCAGAATTCACAATACAACTCTTGAGATGTATCCACCTATAGATTATCCTATAATTTTTTCTTCCTAGTCAATCGATTCTACTACGTACGATGACTTGTCGAGCATGCAACACAATGCTATCGAGATTTAACAAATAATAATTCAACTGTATCTATGAACAACTTTATAAAATATGAGAAATCATGTACAAAATAAGAAAAGGAAATATCCATACCAGGAGATTCTACAGATCAGGTGCCATGTCGTAATACATCTATAGAAAATCGAATTATTTTCTGAAATGACTATGGCGACTCCAAATTGGCTTGTGATAAGCTGATAGAAGAGGTACTACAAAAAGGTCATAGGCTACTTCGTTTATATGGTGCCAACAATGAAAGGGTAATGCTCCACGGCCGTCGACGAAGTACTCCAAGAACCAAAAGAGGTACCTGAGGGAGGCGGAGGCGACATCGCGTGGTCGTCGTCAGAGAGACCACAGTGAGGCAGCTCCACGGTCCCGCCGCCACGGGCGACGAGCTCGAGGAGACCTTAGGTGCGTCGGCGGTCTGGGACGGATTGAAGACCGCACTGCGTCCATGTCCATTTCCATTGAATTAGGCGGCCTAGGTCTGGGGCGGATCCAGCCACTGTTCCTCCCAAGGATTTGGGCGGCCGCCAAGAGCGGATGGAGGGGACGGTCGCCGTCTGTCACAGAGGGAGCTAATGAGAGTGAAGACCTGAAGAAAAGTTTTGGGTAGGCTTGTCGGGTTCCGGGGCAAGCGTCCCGCGTTGGAGACGGCGGGCATTATTATTGATTTTATTTCCTTTTATTTTAATTCGAGTAGTGGAAGGGATCCGCATTGCCAGACATGGCATTTAGCCTATTAAAAAATTTGTGCATATTTATTTTGGCTCGCTTAAGCGCTTTGTGCTGTATTTTCCTTGAGGAATGTCTTTTAGGATAGGTCATCTCTTTTTTTTTGGAAATGGGCGCATTTATTAACCAAATATTTGATTCTTACACCCGGCCTCTGCATAACTAAGATGCACACAGCCACACAAAAGACAAACTAAGACAATAATGAAAAAAGCATTACAAAAAGGCACTAAATTAAAGCCTGGAAACTAAGATAGCTCAATCCTCAGATCACGCGGCCATCCATGTCGTGAGAAAATATTCCTCGCCGTGTCCTCCAATCGCGTACATCCGTCCAGAAATACGTCCCGAAACTCCATGCGTTGGAGAATATTCCATGATCGAAGGATAGCCGTGGCTCGATAAATAACCTGCAGAGGGGAAGACACAATGTTATTAAAAATCTTGTCATTTCTACAAAGCCATAGCGACCATATAATGGCAAGCGCTCCCACCCTAAACAAGGTTCTGTACTTATCAACAATTCCATGTAACCAATTACCAAAAACATTGGTTACTGAACGTGGGGGAGATAAGCCAGAAGATATTTGGATGAATGACCATATAGACCGAGCAAATTTACAGTGAAAGAATAAGTGTCGAATTGTCTCATCTTGATGACAAAAAACACATTGTGTACTTCCATGCCAATTCGTTGTCAGTTTTGTCGTCAATTCGTGTTCAACTCATGGTTAGTACTTTTTTTTTTTTTGCAACAACTTGGTTTAAATATGGTGGTTTGTTGCGATTGAAACGTCAATTGATACGAATTAGAAAAAATTACCACAAAAATGGTGGTTTTATGCTAACAACCCGCTGCCTGTTGCTGCAAACAACCGTGGATGCACATGCGAGCTCTTTACGACGGGCAGCTACCAGACAGTGCTATTCTGCTCATGGATCTCCATATCCTTTACACGCTCTGAATGTCGACCCCAGATCAAATGCAGACGAACACCACGGGGGTGAAGCCGAGGAACAGTTCTGTCCGTTGAACATGTGGCTTAAACTGTTTGCCTGATTGAACCAGGCAAAATTCAGAAGCTAGTATTCAGAGATGCTGGACGTGGATCAGGTCCAGTACCTCGGATTGCATTGCCAACCTTTTTGATCTTCTCTTGTCGTGGTCAGAGTTACAGCGACGCCCTGCTGTAGTGCTGTCGGCTCCTTCATATGTTTGCTGCGAACAACTATGGAGGCACATGTTTGAAGATTAAGGTAGGATGCATTACTCAGAGCCTTATTGTCGATGATTAGACTGTGATACTGCTCATGGATCCGCATAGATCTTACACCAGTATGTTGAAATGACAGCTAAATAAATTGCAGATGAACACCGGGAGCAGTTCAGTCAGGGGGGGGGGGGGGGGGGGGGGACATTTGGAAACTGTTGGCTGATTGAACCAAGCAAAATGCAGATGAGTGATGAATTAATTTTACGTAGATAGACGACAGCACATGTTGATTCTTAAGTTAACTTGCTCTGAATACTACGAGCAAGCTAGTTTATATCTAGAAAAGTCAAAAAAAAAGTTTATATCTAGAGAAATATTTCAGCAAACCCACTGCTGTCAGTTCAAATTTGCTTCCGTGACCGTGAGGCTTACATGTTGTTCGATGAGGAATGTCTTTTAGGATGGATCATCTATGTTTGCTAGTTAGTGCGTAGATGTTCGTTTTCTGAACGTCAGCACGCATCGCCGGTCCAGAAAGGTGGTTTAGGAGGTCATGTGGGTCGACGCCGAGCAATCCGGTGCATCTGTTTCTGTCTTCTTCTTTTCTTTCTGCAATGATTTTAGTCTACCGATCAGCATTGCTGATCACATCCACAGATCTATATATGGGCAATGAAACTGTTCGTTTTTCACTCAGTTGTTCAAACTTTTGGTTCGCAAATCCATGCTGGAGCTGTCGTTAGAGCACAGTTCTCCGTTTTTATCTATCCTAGCCCATAAGAAGTGGTAATCTTGCACATGTTGTTGGAGCAGAGGGCTGCAGTGGCGATCTTGTTTGAGATCAGGCATGTGGTCTTGTGTGGCTATATATATTCGTATTCTCTGCTTTGGTGCGGTTGAAACCAGCTGCAGATATGACATGTTCTCTTGTTTGTTGTCTACTGTAAATGGTCACTTGAGTTCACCGAAGATAACAAATGAATGGCACATCTGTGAAATTATTGGAAACTTAAGATACTCCCTCCGACCCATATTAGTTGACTTCAATTTGGATATATTAGACAAGTTTTTGTGATAGATACATCCAAATTGGAGTCAACTAATATGGGTCGGAGTGAGTACTACATTACTTCATATTTACAGTTATTTCCATCCAATAGCTCAAATGCCTGCCTAAGGCTAAACACGGTACAATAGTTAGTACTCGCAGATGCCTCTAGACGCGTTTTAGTATATAGATACATCTGAATCTAAAAAAATCTGTAAAATCTAATTCGGGACAACCATTTTAGCCGTACGAATGAATTAGTTGTCTATTGTGTCATTTCCACCATGGTTGTGACTTGCACTATGAAACCATACAGTTTCTTCAAGCTGCATGCAGTCTATTAATGTACTTTTGTTTCCGAATTATTTGATCCCTGACTGTTGCGTTTTAACAACCATTCTGTTTTCAAAGCAGTGGTACTACATCCATGTCATCCAAGGAAGATTACAAAATGCAGGCAGATGCTAGCTGCCAGTTGCTGCAAACAACTATGGATGCCCATGCTTGACGCACGAGGTATATGTAATCACTCTGAGCTCTCTTATGACAGTGCTGATTCTGCTCATCGATCTCCATATCTCTTACACTATAGTCTGCCCTGTACGTCGACCCCCAGACCAAATGCACGTGAACACCACGAGGGTGAGGGCGATGAGTAGCTTTGTCTATTGAACATGTGGTGAAAACTGTTGTGTGATTGAAGCAGGCAAAATGTAGATGAACAGATTCCCAATATCTTACGAAATGCCTGCTGTAGTTCTGTCAGCTCCTTGGACTTTAACACCCGTTGCTTTTCATGCAGGCATGCTTATGTTTGCTGCGGCAACTATAGATGCACATGGTAGACGATTAAGGTTGCATTACTCAGATCCTTTTCGTCGATGATTAGACTGTGTGATGCTGCTCATGGATCCGCATAGATCTTTCACTGGTATGTTGACAGCTAAGTAGACTGCAGATGAACACCGGGAGCAGTTCAGTCCAGGGGAAAACATTTGGCAAACTGTTGTCTGATTGAACCGAGCAAGATGCAGATGTGCGGTGAATTAATTTTTCGTGCCTAAACAAACAGTCGTTAACCAAATAATACCACGCTGATACAACTTTTGGTCGTGTCATCTCAGAGTTGAATAGAAAGGAAGTGGTACCGCTTATCTCCACAACTAAATCCGTTAACCAAATAGTACTCTCTCCGTCACAAAATATAAGATGATGTAGTCTTCTTCTAAAACGCATGTATGTACTCCCTCCGTCTTAAAATAAATATAATTTTTTTGGCTAAATTTGAATGTATTTAGACACTATCTGATACTAGATATATCCATGTCTAGAAAAATTTGTGACGTTTATTTTAAGACCAAGAGCATTTTAGTACGAGTTCATTCATTTTCTCTAAATCTACACACTAAAAGATGTGAGATTCATGTGTAACATCTTTTATTTTAGAACAAAGGGAAGGGCCAAAACTATGCCTTGATCAACTGTACCTAATTAATTAGATGGAACATGTTATACGATACGATAATATCTACGTGTAGTTTGATTCATAGTACGAAACAAATCTACTCCATCCATCTTAAAATAGATGTCACGTATTTAATATATAGATTTATTTAAATTTTGATAAATTCGAGACATCTATTTTAAAACGGAGGAAGTAGAACACTTCCATAGAACATCAGTGAAATGTTGACATTTAAGAACCAGGAAAATCAAGAAAAAAAGAACCAGGAAAATTAAGAGAAACATAGCGAGCCCATGTTTCCTTCGTATAGAAAACGGGCAAAAGGACTAAAAGCATCTTTAACGGAGCCTGTAAAAATCCGACCCTTAAAATGTGTATATATGTCACTGGAAACTGCTTTTACGGGGCTAAAAACGGCCCAGATAGAACAATTACTGTAAACCCGAAAAGTAGTACATGGGACCCACCACTTACTCTTTTTTTTTATTATTCATCCTCCTTCTCGCTTTCCTGCCCGCCCGCCGCCGCAAGGCTGCTCGCGCTGCTACCGCCCCTGCTCGCCCATGCCGGTTGCGTGTTGTTGCTGCTGCTAGCATGCCCGCGCACTGCTCTTGTTGCTTGCCCTCGCTGGCTGACCCGCGCGCTGCGAGCCCATATGGTTCGAGGTGGTCAACTTCACCAATGCCTACCATGCTCCTCGAGCTCCCAGTGATGACCAAGTTCATGGCGGTGCCGCACTATGCATACCTCAAGATGAAGCTCCCCGAACCCAAGGCAGTGATCACTGTCGCCGGCTATTAAAAGCGGTCAATGGAGTGCGCTTCCGATGGCTCCAAGGTAGCCGAGGCGATTGTTGACATGGTTATACCCCGCGGGTACACGATCTCAGCTTACCTGGTCCAGCCCAAGGAAGGCCCACGGCAAATATACGCCGGCCCATGAAGACTTTCGGGTGGCCAAGGCCCATGACGCCTTCGGATCCTTGGAGAGCAAGACTAGAGTAGATAGGAAATTTAAAGGGGTAAACCCTAAAACCTGTAACCGACTCGATCTGTGCCTGGGACCTGTCTATCTCTATATAAAGGCTAGGAGGGCACGACGAGGAGGCTCCCTTACAATCTCTCGCACACCACCGCATACACACCTCCACGCCAGATTGCATCTGCGCACCCCTGTAACCTTCAATTCCATCATAATCAGAGCAGACAAGCAGGAGTAGGATTTTCCCTCCGGGGGCCTGAACCTGGGTAAACCTCGTGTCCCCGTGTTGCTTGTTTGCTAACCATTCCGCGATCTCCAGCATCCCCATCTTCTCCAAAACCCAAGTCCATAACAATGAGCATTGACGAGATTAAACCTCGTCAATTGGCGCCGTCTGTGGTAACTGGGGACGCTGATTGTGCGATCGTGACGGTCCCAACCCGAGCGATCTACAACTCCGCGGCGACAGAGAGTCATCTCCTCTTCGGCGCCTTCGACTTCACCGCCCACTCGCCGGCCACCCTGAAGGACTTCGAGCCCGTTGGCGACGGACTCGAGATCCTGTTCGAGAGCTTTTGCTTCCAGGTAGGGCAGATCGGCACTCTCCGCCTCCCGGAGCGGGTGCCCCTGCCGTCGATCAGGCCTGCTTCATGGGCTCCACACCCCGTGCTATGCACATCATCATCGACAGATGAGTCCTATGACAGCAGCAGCTGCAACTCAGATCTGTGCGATCCACCATCGGATGAAGGGACCTACGGTTCCGGATCCGAAAGCTGCAGCAGCAGCGATCCAATCTACAAGCGCTACCAGTGCGCCGCGGTCATCCAAGATCAGGAACACAATCCGCCACCCAACCCACAGGGTAGAAATGACGAGAACAGAAGAAGCCAGCCCCCCACCCAACGGGGACAACAATAATCGAGTCATCCACCTCAACGAGGAGGGATGGGCTCAAGCACGCGAAGCCGTAGCAGGCAACAAGATCCTGCCAGCAGATGCCTCACGGGACCTGCTGATGGCATACCACATGCTCCTCATCGAGGAGCACAAGAAGCAACTGAGGATGCAAGAGGTGCTCGACAAGCGCAAGCAAGCGACCTCGGAGTCCAGTGCACGGAGAGCTGCGCTCTCCGCCATGGGAATCGGTTCCAGCTCGCATGGAAACCATGACAATAAGCACCGTTCTCGCACAAAGAACATGGATCCCAAAGAACGCCGCGAGGTTACTAGTGTTGGAGATATGCCCTAGAGGCAATAATAAATGTAGTTATTATTATATCTTTGTGTTTATGATAAATGTTTACATTCATGCTATAACAGTATTAACAAGGAAACATTAATACTTGTGTGATTTGTAAACTAAATTAGAGTCCCTAGTAAAGCCTCTTCATAATACTAGCTTGTTGGTTAATAAATGATTATGGTTTCCCTATCATGAACATTGAGATGTTATTAACAACAAGATCATATCGTTAGGAGAATGGTATGATGGACATACTCCTATAGATAAGCGTAGAATAAAGATCAAGTCATTTTAATAGTTCAATTGCTATATGCTTTCTGATACATAGTAACCTAATTCCTTCGACCATGAGATCATGCTTATCACCATCACAGGAAGGATGCTTTGATGACATCAAACACCACACCGTAACTGGGTGGTTATAAAGGTGGCATTGAGTGTTCGGAAAGTATGGGTTGAGACACATGGATCAAGAGTGGGATTTGTCCATCCATATAACGGATAGATATACTCTGGGCCCTCTCGGTGGAATGTCATCCAATTGGCTTGCAAGCATGTGACTGGCTCACAAGGGATCACATATCATGGGAACGAGAAAAGATTACTTATCAGTAACAAGGTTGAACTAGGAATGCAGAGATACCGACGATCAAAGCCTCGGATAAGTAAACTATCGTGAGACAAAGGGAAATTGGTATCATATGTAAGTGGTTCATTCGATCGCAAAGTAATCGTAGAAATATGTGTGAGCCATATGATTCCATATTCCTCTATTGGTTATTGTTCGGAGAAGTGTCTCGATCATGTCCGCATAATTCACGAACCGTAGGGAGACACACTTAAGGATTCGATGTTGTTGATTAGTTATGGAATGATGAGTAAGAGACCGAATTTTGTTCGGAGTCTCGGATGGGATCCGGGATATCACGAGGAGATCCGGAATGGTCCGGGGAATAAGATTCATATAAGGAAAGTCCTGTTTCGGAGTTAGGGAATGATTCCGGTGTTTTCATCGGGAATGTTCTAGAAGGTTCCGGAAGGTCCGGCACTCCGAAGGGGAAGGTACATGTATGTGTAATAACAAGTTGGAATGGTTCGTCATGTACTAGGTGTCATCGCTGAGCAAAATAAAGGGATAAATCAAATCCTAGTTTGAAAAGTCAAACGCCAATTTGAAAAGTCAAACGACAAGTTTGCTTGGTGGAGGGAGAGTACGGAACCTACTTGGGGAGGAAGTCCTCCTCCCTCCACCGCCGGCCAAGGAGGCCGACTTGGGGGAGGACTCCCCTCCCCCTTGGCCGCGCCCTCCCACCTATAAAAGGAGGGGCAGTGCTGCCCCTCTAGACACACACCTTGCCCCACCAAAACCCTAACCCTAGCCGCCGACCCTCCTGCAGCCGCCGCCCTAGGGTTTTCTCCCAAGCCGCCGAGTTGGGGATTCCCCTTGCCCTAGCCGCCGGCCTAGCCCTCTCACCTTGGTGCCTCTAAACCCTAGATCGCCAAGGCCTCTCTCATAGTCCACCATACTCGCTCCGTCTTAAGGCGAAGCCCTGCGAGATCTCCCCTCTACTTCCGGTACCACGCCGTCGTGCAGCCAGAATCGCGAGGAGAGAACTACAACCTCCGCTACATGCTGGAACAAGGGAGAGGAAGGTCTTCATCGAGTACCGAACGTGTGACCGACTGCGGGAGCGCTGCCGGAACGCAGCACCGGAAGGATCGTCTACACGATCTTGAGATCGGCAAGAGTACGACTACATCACCCACGAGAATCTGCTCTCGTTAAACACTTTGGAATCTTCGAGGGTGAGTTATTCTATCGACTCGTTGCTACAATCTAGTAGATAGATCTTGGCTTGTTTGTTTGTATGCGGTAGAATTTTTTTTTCCATGCTACGAACCCCTACAGTGGTATCAGAGCCGTGTCTATATGTAGATCTGTTGCACGAGTAGAACACAATGGTCATTTTGGGCGGTGATGCTTTTATTATCAATTGCTTCTTGTGTACTTTGCATCTTGCGGTATGATGGGATGAAGCGGCCCGGGCTAACCTTACATGACATCGTTCATGAGACTTGGTCCATGCTCAACGTGCAACTTGTATTGCATAAGTGGCTTTGCGGGTGTCTGTCTCTCCCATTATAGTACAGATCCAATTTACAATGGGCACTTGATAGTTCAAACATCAACGTTGTGGTTCTTGTTCGTAAGTTAGATCGACACTTATTGAAAGCCCCAAACCACGTAATATATGCAAAGAAATTAGAGGCGTCTAACTTTGTTTTGCAGGGGTGTGCTGTGATGTGATATGGCCATGATTGTGATTATATTTGATGTATGCAATGTTCCTTATTGTAAGTTGGCAACCGGTAGGAGCCATATGGTTGTCTTTAATTTCTGTTAAGACCCGCGTGTCTATTCAAAGTAGTTGTAATAGTTGAAGCTGGTGGACGACAATCATGGAGCAGCGTCATTGACCTTGATGCAATGCCGGTGATGATGGAGATCATGGTCGTGCTTGAAGATGGAGATCGGAAGCACAAAGAAGAAAGGCCATATCATATCACATATTATGAATTGCATGTGATGTTAATCCTTTGTGCATCTTGTATTGCTTAGTTAACGACGGTAGAATTATAAGATGATCCCTCATGCACATAAATTTCAAGTTATGAAGTGTTCATCCTTAGTAAGCACCGTTGCTAAAGCTTGTTGTTTCGAAGCACCACGTGATGATCGGGTGTGTTAGATTCTGCAAGTGTATACAACGTGAGCAAGCCAGATTTGCTCATGCAGAAGCTAAAGGTTTGATCTTGACGAGCCTAGCATGTACAGACATGGTCTCGGAACACGGATCACCGAAAGGTAAAGCATGAATCGTATAGTAGATATGATGAACATGTCGATTGTTCGCCATTAAAGCTACATCAACTCTCGTGATGATCGGTTTTGATGTGGTGGATTTGGTTCGTGTGATCACTAAAACAATGTGAGGGATATTGTTTTGAGTGGGTGTTCACCTAGATTAATTTAACTATTAATTAGAACTCAATTTGTCATAAACTTAGTCTAAACTATTGCAAATATGTTGTAGATCCATGGCGGCCCCTACCATCAATTTTAATGCGTTCCTAGAGAAAGAAAAGTTGAAAAACAATGGAAGCAACTTCGCAGATTGGTTCCGCAATTTGACGATTGTCCTCAATGCTGGTAATTTGACCTATGTGCTGGATGCACCGCTGGGTGACCCGCCTGCAGCTGATGCTACCGATGAAGTAAAGAATGTTTACCTCGCTCGGAAGAATCAGTACTCCACAGTTCAGTGTGCTATCTTGTATGGTTTGGAATCGGAGCTTCAGAAAAGGTTTGAGAACTCAGACCCACATGATATTGTCCGTGAAATCAAATTGATATTTGAGACTCACGCGAAAATTGAGAGTTATGAGGCTTATGAAAAGTTCTTTAACTGCAAGATGGAAGAGGGCAGCTCCGTCAGTGAGCATGTGCTTAATATGTCTGGGCACGCAAACAAACTCCAAAGCCTGGGTATAGTGATTCCTAATGCTTTGGGGATTTACCGTGTCCTCCAATCACTACCACCAAGTTACAAGAACTTTGTAATGAACTACAATATGCAAAGCATGAACAAGCAGTTGCCATAACTCTTCTCCATGTTAAAATCTGCAGAAGTGGAGATCAAGAAAGAGCACCAAGTGTTGATGGTCAATAAGACCACCAAATTCAAGAAAGGCAAGTCTAAGGAAAAGGGACACTTCAAGAAGGGTGGTAAGAAAGTTGCCGCACCGACGAAGAAGACCAAGGCTGGACCTAAGCCTGATACTGAGTGCTTTTACTGCAAGGGAGAAGGTCACTGGAAGCGGAATTGCCCAAAGTACTTGGCGGATTTGAAGAACGGCAACATCAAGAAGAAAGGTATATCCGATATACATGTTATTGATGTGTATCTCACTAGTACTCGTTGTAGTGCCTGGGTATTTGATACTGGTTCGGTTGCTCATATTTGTAACTCGAAACAGGTGCTGCAGAATAAACGGAAGCTAGCGAAGAACAAGGTGACGATGCCCGTTGGAAATGGATCAAAGGTTGATGTGATCGCGGTCGGCACGCTACCTCTTCATCTACCATCGGGATTAGTTTTATACTTTAATAATTGTTATTTGGTGCCTGCGTTAAGCATGAACATTATATCAGGATCTTGTTTATTGCGAGACGGTTACTTGTTTAAGTCCGAGAATAATGGTTGTTCGATTTATATGAGTAATATGTTTTATGCACATGCACCTTTGATAGATGGTCTATTCTTATTGAATCTCGATAGTGGAAATACGCATATTAATAACATTGAAGCTAAACATTTGAAATTGAGCGATAACTCGACCTATATGTGGCACTGTCGTCTTGGTCACATTGGAGTGAAGCGTATGAAGAAACTCCATTCCGATGGACTTCTTGAATCACTTGATTTCGAATCACTTGAAAGATGCGAAGCATGTCTGATGGGTAAAATGACTAAGACTCCATTTTCTGGTATGATGGAGCGAGCTCCGGACTTATTGGAAATCATACATACCGATGTGTGTGGTCCGATGAGTGTAGCATCGCGCGGTGGTTATCGTTATGTTCTTACCTTCACGGATGACTTGAGTAGATATGGGTATATCTATTTCATGAAACATAAGTCCGAAACTTTTGAGAAGTTTAAGGAATTTCAAAGTGAGGTGGAGAATCAACGTAACAAGAAGATTAAATTTCTACGTTCTGATCGTGGAGGTGAATATCTAAGTTATGAGTTTGGCGAGCATTTGAAGAAATGTGGAATACTTTCACAATTGACACCGCCGGGAACACCACAGCGTAATGGTGTGTCCGAATGTCGTAATGGAACTCTCTTAGATATGGTTCGTTCTATGATGTCACTTACAGATTTACCGCTATCATTTTGGGGTTATGCGTTAGAAACAGCCGCATTCACTTTAAATAGGGCGCCATCTAAATCCGTTGAAACGACACCGTATGAATTATGGTTTGGGAAGAAACCTAAATTGTCGTTCCTTAAAGTTTGGGGTTGCGAAGCCTATGTAAAGAAGTTACAGCCGGACAAGCTTGAACCCAAAGCGGAAAAATGCGTCTTCATAGGATACCCAAAGGAAACTATTGGGTATACCTTCTATCATAGATCCGAAGGCAAAATCTTCGTTGCCAAGAATGGATCCTTTCTAGATAAGGAATTTCTCTCGAAAGAAGTGACTGGAAGGAAAGTAGAACTCAACGAGGTTGTCGAACCTTCTCTCGAACTTGCAAGTAGCATAGCACCGGAAGAAGTTCCTGTGGTGCCTGCACCAATAAGAAAGGAAGCTAATGATGATGATCATGAAACTTCGGTTGAAGTTGCTACAGAGCCTCGCAGGTCAACGAGAACTCGTACCACTCCTGATTGGTATGATCCCGTTATGAGTGTCATGTTGGTGGACAACACCGATGACCCTGCGACATATGAGGAAGCGATGATGAGCCCAGATTCCAATAAATGGCAAGAATCCATGAAATCCGAGATTGGATCCATGTATGAAAACCAAGTATGGACTTTGGTGGACTTACCGGATGGCCGGAAGGCTGTCGAGAACAAATGGATTTTCAAGAAGAAAACAGATGCTGATGGTAATGTTACTGTCTATAAAGCTCGACTTGTCGCAAAAGGGTTTCGACAAATTCAAGGAGTTGACTACGATGAGACTTTCTCACTAGTAGCAAAGCTAAAGTCTGTGAGGATTTTGTTAGCAATCGCTGCATATTATGATTATGAGATATGGCAGATGGATGTCAAAACAACGTTCCTCAATGGAGACATTGATGAAGAGTTGTATATGATGCAACCCAAAGGTTTTGTCGATCCTAAAGATGCTAACAAGGTATGCAAACTTCAACGGTCCATATATGGATTGAAGCAAGCATCCCGAAGTTGGAATCAATGTTTTGATAAGGTAATCAAAAGTTTTGGTTTTATACAAACTTATGGAGAAGCTTGTATTTACAAGAAAGTGAGTGGGAGCTCTGTAGCATTCTTAATACTATATGTAGATGGCATATTGTTGATTGGGAATGATGTATACCTTCTTAATAGTGTCAAGGAATATTTGAATAATAGTTTTTCAATGAAAGATCTTGGCGAAGCAGCTTACACATTAGGCATAAAGATTTATAGAGATAGATCGAGACGCCTAATATCATTATCACAAAGTACATATTTGGACAAAGTTCTAAAAAGGTTTGGAATGGAAGATAGCAAGAAGGGTTCTTGCCCATGTTTCCCAATACGACCTTGAGTAAAACTCAAAGTTCAGCAACAGCAGAAGATAGAGAAAGGATGAGTAAGACTCCCTATGCCTCAGCCATAGGATCTCTAATGTATGCTATGCTATGTACTAGACCCGACATTGCATATGCTGTTAGTTTAACTAGCAGATATCAAAGTGATCCAGGAGTGGATCATTGGACAGCGGTCAAAAACATCCTTAAGTACTTGAGAAGAACTAAGGATATGGTTCTTTCTTATGGAGGTGATGAACAGCTCGTTGTTAATGGTTACACCGATGCTAGTTGGAACACCGATCCGGATGATTCTAAATCTCAATCTGGATACATATTTACTTTGAATGGTGCAGCAATTATCTAGAGGAGTGCGAAGCAAAGCGTTGTGGCGAGATCTTCAACCGAATCGGAATACATAGCTGCTTCGGAGGCTTCACAAGAAGCGATATGGATGAAGGAGTTCATTATAGAGCTCGATGTGGTTCCAAGTGCGCTGGACCCAATGTCTATATACTGTGATAACATGGGCGCCATAGCCAATGCGCAAGAGCCAAGGTCACACAAGAAGCTGAAGCACATCAAGCTACGTTTTCACGCTATTCGAGAACATGTCCAAGATGGTGACATAAAGATTTGCAAAGTACATACAAATCTGAATGTGGCGGATCCGTTGACTAAACCTCTCCCGAGGGCAAAACATGACCAACACCAAACTGCCATGGGTGTTCGGTATATTACCATGTAATCTAGATTAGTTGACTCTAGTGCAAGTGGGAGACTGTTGGAGATATGCCCTAGAGGCAATAATAAATGTAGTTATTATTATATCTTTGTGTTTATGATAAATGTTTACATTCATGCTATAACAGTATTAACAAGGAAACAATAATACTTGTGTGATTTGTAAACTAAATTAGAGTCCCTAGTAAAGCCTCTTCATAATACTAGCTTGTTGGTTAATAAATGATTGTGGTTTCCCTATCATGAACATTGAGATGTTATTAACAACAAGATCATATCGTTAGGAGAATGGTATGATGGACATACTCCTATAGATAAGCGTAGCATAAAGATCAAGTCATTTTAATAGTTCAATTTCTATATGCTTTCTGATACATAGTAACCTAATTCCTTCGACCATGAGATCATGCTTATCACCATCACAGGAAGGATGCTTTGATGACATCAAACACCACACCGTAACTGGGTGGTTATAAAGGTGGCATTGAGTGTTCGGAAAGTATGGGTTGAGACACATGGATCAAGAGTGGGATTTGTCCATCCATATGACGGATAGATATACTCTGGGCCCTCTCGGTGGAATATCATCCAATTGGCTTGCAAGCATGTGACTGGCTCACAAGGGATCACATATCACGGGAACGAGAAAATAGTACTTATCAGTAACGAGGTTCAACTAGGTATGCAGATATACCGACGATCAAAGCCTCGGATAAGTAAACTATCGTGAGAGAAAGGGAAATTGGTATCGTATGTAAGTGGTTCATTTGATCGCAAAGTAATCGTAGAAATATGTGGGAGCCATATGAATTTCCAGATTCCTCTATTGGTTATTGTTCGGAGAAGTGTCTTGATCATGTCCGCATAATTCACGAACCGTAGGGAGACACACTTAAGGATTCGATGTTGTTGAGTAGTTATGGAATGATGAGTAAGAGACCGAATGTTGTTCGGAGTCTCGGATGGGATCCAGGATATCACGAGGAGATCCGGAATGGTCCGGGGAATAAGATTCATATAAGGAAAGTCCTGTTTCGGAGTTAGGGAATGATTCCGGTGTTTTCATCGGGAATGTTCTAGAAGGTTCCGGAAGGTCCGACACTCTGAAGGGGAAGGGTACATGTATGTGTCATAACAAGTTGGAATGGTTGCGTCATGTACTAGGTGTCATCGCTGAGCAAAATAAAGGGATAAATCAAATCCTAGTTTGAAAAGTCAAACGCCAATTTGAAAAGTCAAACGGCAAGTTTGCTTGGTGGAGGGAGAGTAGGAAACCTACTTGGGGAGGAAGTCCTCCTCCCTCCACCGCCGACCAAGGAGGATGACTTGGGGGAGGACTCCCTCCCCCTTGGCCGCGCCCTCCCACCTATAAAAGGAGGGGCAGGGCTGCCCCTCTAGACACACACCTTGCCCCACCAAAACCCTAACCCTAGCCGCCGGCCCTCCTGCAGCCGCCGCCGCCGCCCTAGGGTTTTCTCCCAAGCCGCCGAGTTGGGGCTTCTCCTTGCCCTAGCCGCCGGCCTAGCCCTCTCACCTTGGTGCCTCTAAACCCTAGATCGCCAAGGCCTCTCTCATAGTCCACCATACTCGCTCCGGCTTAAGGCGAAGCCCTGCGAGATCTCCCCTCTACTTCCGGTACCACGCCGTCGTGCTGGCGGAATCGCGAGGAGAGTACTACAACCTCCGCTGCCTACTGGAACAAGGGAGGGGAAGGTCTTCATCGAGTACCTAATGTGTGACCGACTGCGGGAGAGCTGCCGGAACGCAGTGCCAGAAGGATCGTCTACACGATCTTGAGATCAACAAGAGTACGACTACATCACCTACGAGAATCTGCTCTCGTTAAACACTTTGGAATCTTCGAGGGTGAGTTATTCTATCGACTCGTTGCTACAATCTATTAGATAGATCTTGGCTTGTTTGTTTGTATGCGGTAGAAATTTTTTGTTTTCCATGCTACGAACCCCTACAACTAGAGCCCTCAATGCGTCCTTCATGGAGATGGATGCCTACGGCAACGTCATCCCGAAGACGCCGCAATCTACGATCATGGCAGCCACCGCATACCTCGCGTCCCATCCTCCTCCGGAGGGGGACCCGAAAAGGGCCATGCACAAGTCCGCGCTCACCGGACTCGGACTCGTTGGAGCCGCGCTCCACGGAGAAGCTCCTGCGGAGCCAAAGAAGAAAGCTGCGGTCAGGTTCAACCGCAGCCCCACACCCTCATCCGAGGACGAAGAGCACGACCTTCCTCGAAGGCATAAGAGCTCGCGCCGTCACAACCACGACTACGGTGCTCGAAACGAGCTAACGCAGCGCAAGATCGACAAAGCGCGCGCTAAGCGCGTATGCTCCTCTGAATCCGAGGAAGATGACGACGGAGGAGAACTCTACAGAGCCTGATGCTTCAGTAGATCCGTCCGGCGGACGCGGATGCCGCGAAACTTCAAGCTTCCTTCGGACATTCCGAAGTTCGACGACACACAGGACCCCAAGGCGTGGCTCAGCGACCACCTGTCGTCCGTCAAGCTACACGGCGGGAATAAGGAAACCGCCATGCAATGCCTTCAGCTGCAGCTGACGGGCGCAGCCCGAATCTGGCTCAACAGCCTATCCTCGGGATCCATCCCAAGCTAGGAGTAGCTGGCGTACAGTTTCGTCCGAAACTTCAAAGGCACCAGCAAGAGGCCTGCCTCGATCGAAGAGCTGCGGGCCTGCACCCAACGAACGGGCGAATCCATTCGCTCGTACATACTATGCTGGTCCAACACCAAGAACTCCGCGGCGCATATCTCCGAGGAGAGAGCTATCGACGCCTTCAGGGACGGCGTCAAACGCCCGGACTTCAAGGAAGAGCTCGGGCGCGTCAAGCCCAAGACACTCGACCACCTCATGGACATCGCCAACAGGTGGGCCGACGGTGAAGCCTCCATCCACCGAGCGCACTCGAAGGAAGAAGACGACTACGGCCGGCGACGTGAGTGCCATAGCAAGAGAAGATCGCGCGTCTACGACGATCGCGATGGACCCAACATGGTCGCGGCTGGCTACGCCGACCGCCGCAGCGATGGCAACCGCAACAGCGGCGGATACCGCGGAGGCAATTTCCGCGATGGAGGACGCCTAGCTCAGTCGTGGCAGCACCGCGGTCTCGACGACGGACCCTCAGCATACGAAAAACTGTCGGGTGCATGCACCATCCACTTCTACATCGACAAGCAGGATGGTAAGAAGGAGGCAAGCCACATGCTCAAGGACTGCCGCGAGTTCCAGAAACTCAGCGAAAGCATGGCTCAGATGAGACAGCAAGACCCAAACACTGGATTCGGGAACGCACCCGCACCAGGCGAGATCGCGCATGGAGCTCCTCCACCGCCACCTGCAGGAGGCCCGAACCACCCAATCGCACCCGCACAGAATAGCGGTAGGCACGGGTATCCCCCGCAGAAAGGAGCGCTGATGATCCATAAAGGGCGCCCAACGAATAGGGTGCAGAAGAAAATCACCCGTCAGATCAACCTGGTTGTGACAGCTCCACCCGCCACCCACCATCTACGACGATCGCGATGGACCCAACATGGTCGCGGTTGGCTACGCCGACTGCCGCAGTGATGGCAACCACAACAGCGGCGGATACCGCTGAGGCAATTTCCGCGATGGAGGACGCCCAGCACAGTCGTGGCAGCGCCGCGGTCGCAACGACGGACCCTCAGCATACGAAAAACTGTCGCGTGCATGCACCATCCACTTCTACATCGACAAGCAGGATGGTAAGAAGAAGGCAAGCCACATGCTCAAGGACTGCCGCGAGTTCCAGAAACTCAGCGAAAGCATGGCTCAGATGAGGCAGCAAGCCCCAAACCCTGGATTCGGGAACGCACCCGCACCAGGCGAGATCGCGCATGGAGCTCCTCCACCACCACCTGCTGGAGGCCCGAACCACCCAATCGCACCCGCACAGAATAGCGGTGGGCACGGGTATCCCCCGCCGAAAGGAGCGCTGATGATCCATAAAGGGCGCCCAACAAATAGGGTGCAGAAGAAAATCACCCGTCAGATCAACCTGGCTGTGACAGCTCCACCCGCCATCCCTGAGTACCTCAGCGGATTGGAGTCCTGCATCACGTTCAGCCGTTCGGATCACCCTTGCCAGGTCCCTCGCCCAGGTCATGCTGCCCTGGTGCTTGAGGCGCAGATCGGAGGGTTCGAGATGAGCCGCGTCTTCATGGATGGCGACAGTGGCATCAACCTGATGTTCGCCAGCACCCTAGCAGCAATGCGGATCCCCCTATGTAGCCTGGAACAGTCAGACAAAACGTTCCATGGCATCGTCCCAGGAAAGGGAATATTCCCCCTGGGAAATATATGTCTCGACGTCATCTTCGGCAAGCCGGATAACTTACGATGCGAGCGACTCGAGTTCGAAGTGGTGGACTAGCCATCACAATACCACGCCATCCTCGGGCGTGTAGCATTCGCAAGGTTCCTGGCAGTACCGCACTACGCGTACCTGCTGCTCAAGATGCCAGGACCCAGGGGCGTCATCACGATCCACGGGAGCTTCACCCGATCGGACCACTGCGACAGGGACTTCAACAGAATCTCCCAGTCATTCGGCATGCAAGAGGAGCTCGTAAGGCTTCGTGAGGTGACGGACAACGGGGCACCCCCAGTCGCACGACAGAACGCACCAGATATGTCCTTTGACTCCACCGTCAACACAAAGAAGGTGCAGGTCCACCCGATGGATGCCTCCAAGACGGCACTGATCGCCAACGATCTCAGCTCCGCATAGGAAAGCGCGCTCGTTGAATTCCTCCGTGAGCGCTGGGAAATCTTCGCCTGGTGTCCTGCGGACATGCCAGGAGTTCTCAATGAATTCGCCGAGCACACACTCAACTTGTTTCCAGACGCAAAGCCCGTCAAGCAGTCCATCCGACGACTGTCCGAACCACGGGCCGAAGCAATCGGAGTCGAAGTGAACAGACTACTCGACGCAAACTTTATCAGGGAGATCAAGGAGAGTGAGTGGCTCGCCAACACCGTAATGGTCACCAAAAAGGACACGGACATCCTGCGGATGTGCGTGGACTTCACATCGCTGAACAAGCACTGCCCGAAGGATCATTTCCCTCTCCCTCGGATCGACCAGATCATCGATTCAACGGCAGGATGCGAGAAACTCTCCTTCCTTGATGCCTACTCAGGCTATAACCAAATTCGACTAAAGGTCGAAGATCAGGAAAAAACGGCGTTCATGCCGTTCGGAGTGTTCTGCTACAACACAATGCCCTTCGGGCTAAAGAACGCAGGTGCCACGTACCAGCGGTGCATGCAGGCATGCCTGAAGGACCAGATCGGTCGCAATATCCAAGTCTATGTTGATGACATAGTCATCAAAAATAGGGAGGCGAGAACACTCATCGACGATCTCCGCGAGACGTTCGATAATCTCGACCGCTACAGGATCAAGCTTAACCCTGAAAAGTGCGCCTTCGGCGTCCCATCTGTCAAGATCCTTGGTTACTTCATCTCCCAGCGAGGGATTGAGGCGAACCCGAAAAAAATCCGGGCCATAATGGCCATGGAGAAGCCGAAGAACCTCAAGGGTGTCCAGCAGCTTGCAGGACGAATCGCGGCATTGAGCAGGTTCATCAGCCGCATGGGCGAGAAAGCCCTGCCATTTTACCAGCTGCTACACAAGGCAGACAAATTCAAGTGGACGCCTGAAGCGGATGATGCATTCGAAGACCTAAAGCGGCTGCTCTCTACCTCGCCCGTCTTGGTTACGCCAAAAGAGCGCGAGCCTCTACTGTTGTACATAGCAGCTACACACCAGGTGGTAAGCACCGTACTGGTGGTCGATCGACCTGAAGAAGGCAAGACCCATGGGGTCCAACGCCCAATCTACTACCTCAGTGAGGTATTGACGCTGACAAAGTAGAGGTACCCTCACTACCAGAAACTCGCCTACGGCGTGTTCATGACGGCTCGTCGGCTGAGCCATTACTTCCAGGAGCACCAGGTGCTGGTCGTCAATGAGGCACCCCTGAACAGCATCCTGAACAATCCGGAGGCCACAGGACGCGTAGCCCTGTGGGGCATCGAGCTGTCACCTCTAGACATCGTCTATGAGAAACGCCACGCGATCAAGTCTCAAGTCCTCCCGGACTTCCTTGCACACTGGATGGAGCTGCAGCTGCCAGACACCCCAGACATGACACAGTCATGGACGATGCACTTCGACGGCTCCAAGCGTGAAGCCGGAGCAGGATCCGGAGTCATACTGACCTCCCCGCAGGGCGACAAGATGAAGTACGTCCTCCGGATGAAGTTTCGAGCTTCCAACAATGAGGCAGAATACGAGGCCCTCATCCACGGCATGAGGATGGCAAAGATCTGTGGCGCAACGCGCCTGGTCATCTATGGAGACTCAAACCTCGTCGTCCGGAAGACGATGAATGAATGCGACGCACACGCCGAAAACATGATTGTGTACCGCGCACTCTACAACTCACTCGAGGGAGAATTCGACGGCTGCGAACTTCAGCACGTTGGGATAGAAAGCAACGAGGAGGCCGATAGACTCGCCAACATCGGCTCCACCTGTGCACGGGTGCCACCAGGCGTGTTCCTCGAACAGATCTGCGTGCCATCCATCAAGCGGAAATTCCCCAAGGGATCATCCGAAGAGGCAGAGCACTCGGGGGCTGCGCTACCCGAAGGACAGGAAGGACCCGAAAAGCTCGACACAGAGGTCGCTGTGGTCAACCTGATGAAGGTCATGGCAGTCGAAGAAACTTGGACGCAGCCATACATCAAGTACTTGATAGACGGCGAGCTGACTGATAGCCCGACAGATGCCCGGCGCATATCTCGCCGGTCAAAGGCCTTCACCATCATCAATGGGGAACTGTACAAGCGCAGCATTTCGGGTGTACTCCAAAGGTGCGTCACCATCGGTGACTGTAAAACCGTCCTCCAAGACATCCACGAGGGCATCTGCAGCCATCACGCGGGCAGCCACGCCCTTGTCGCCAAAGCTCTACGAGCCGGATTCTACTGGCCAACGGCCATGAACGACACCAAGGACATCGTCCGAAGATGCAACGGGTGCCAAAGGTTCGCCGACAAACCACACGCACCCGGATCAGAACTCAGGCCCATACCCTTGGCCTGGCCCTTCGCCCAGTGGGGCCTCGACATGATCGACAAGCTACCAAGGTCCTCGAAAGGAGGTCACGTCTATCTCCTGGTCGCAATTGACAAATTCACCAAGTGGATTGAGGCCATGCCAGTCACTAACCAAAAGGGCAAAACTGCCGTCAAGTTCTTTGAATCCATTGTCTACAGGTTCGGCATGCCACACAACATCATCACCGACAATGGGTCGAACTTCATCTCCAAAGAATTCCAGGACTTCTGCGAAGACCTCGGAATCAACATCACATACGCCTCCGTGGCGCACCCGCAAACGAACGGGCAGGTCGAAAAGGCCAACGGCCTCGTCGGTGCTGGTATCAAGAAGCGCCTAATGATCCCACTCGAGCGACTCGCGGGTGCCTAGACACAAGAGCTACCTTCGGTCCTGTGGAGCCTGCGCACAACGCCAAACAGCTCAACCGGCTACACGCCTTTCTTCATAGTACACGGAGCCGAAGCCGTGCTACCAGCAGAAGTACGCCACAAGGCCCCACGGGTAGTCGCTTACAGCGAAGCCGAATCGACGGCTGCACTCGAAGATGCCGTTGACACACTCGACGAAGTGCGCGACATAGCAGCGGCTCGATCAGCGGTGTACCAACAGAGTCTCCGCAACTACCACAGCCGACGGCTGCGTCCAAGGTCCTTCGTCGAAGGAGACCTGGTCCTACAACTAAAGCAAGAGTGACCGAAGAAATTCGAGTCACCATGGGAAGGACCCTACATCATCACTGAAGTCATCCCAGGTGGCGCCTATCGCCTCAAGCACGTGGAGTCTGGAGTCGCATACTCCAACCCATGGAACGTCGCACAGCTGCGACGCTTCTACCCCTAGATACCCTCCTCTTTTACTTTCAATAAGGCTATTCAGCCAAGGCTACTCAGACGAACAATGTACCTCCTCCTTACGATATGAATAAAGCTAAGTGTCTCGCCCCAAAATCTTTCGATTATTATCTGCATCTTACTACATATTACAACACACTCGGGGGCTCCCCTACCTCACGACTTCGTCGACTGAGAAAAACGCGTGTACACCTGAGTAGTTGACCACGTCAGGCTAACAAAAAGGACACGTATGCAAAAAAGCATCACATGCTACACAACAAGAAACCTTTACCATAATAAAGGGCTCAACACGCCCAGCCGAATATATACAAGTTTTACATCTATCTCTTTTACATGTCCTACCTATTCTGAAGAATAGCCTGCGCACGCTGCTCAAACAGATCTACAATCTGTTCGGCATACTGCCTTACAGCCGAATAATGCGGACGCATATCCCACTCGCCACCATCTGGCCGAAGAGGCGGCCCAGCCACTACAACATATAGGTCTACATCAGGACGATGCAACCGCACAAGAGAGAGCGCAGCCTTCACCCCAGCGACGAGCTGATGACGCACCAGTTCCCTGACACGATGAACACTCCGATACTTCGACAGCAGGCCAGAGAAAGTCGATGACGCCCCATCCAACGGAAACATCACATGCAGAACGGACACCAAAGAAGACTGCACTTGACGAAGCACCCGCGATACCTGGTGGACACGATCCTGCATTGTCGCAAGGACCATGGCATGATCCCGATCCATCCAGAAAAACCCGATGGCCTCCATGTCCTGCTAGGTCAAGCAGTTAATCCGAATAGCAACACGTTCCTTTTCCTCCTTCGAAGAAAGGTTCGCACCTGCAATACTTGCAAAAGTAAGATGCCAGGCCAATAGGCGCATCCGAAACAATGATCAGCAGCTCGAAAAACTCACATTCAAGCTGTTTGGCCAGACAACGCAACTCCCTCATAAAAAATTCCTCTCGAGCAGCGCCTCGCTCCGCCTTCGACTTCCACACATTAGCATGGCCACACACTCCAATAAATTCCCTCTCAAGACTACGGATGCAGTCTCGAAGAAACACAAGCTGCGACGCACCATCCAAAGATGTCCGCAGCTGCGCTGCAGACGAAGTGTCCATGGGAGCATCACCCGAAGGATCCTAGAGTAGAAGAAGACAACGATATGAACAAGCAGACAAATGAAGACAGAACTTGGAAATTCATTATGTACAGCAAAAATCCACTACGTGGCGCAGGGATTGTTCATAAACACAATTACAAAAGCTGAAACAAAAGCTATCCTATGACTAGAAGATCTAAGAGGCTGCATCCTAAGTAGCCTCGGATCCGGACTGGCTCCCCTTGGCCTCTCCCTGCTGCTTCAACGCGTACTCAGCCAGCAGGTCAATCAACTTTGTCCCATAACGCTTACAACGAGCAGCATAGATGGCGAAGGCTACCTCGGATCCGTCAGCAGCCGTCGGCATCCGGGAGGTGATCTGAGGAAGGTCCAGCTCAGCTCTAGACGCCAAGGCCATGGCCAGCCCGACGGACGCACCAATGCCCTTCTGCTTGCGCTTGTACGCCGCAGGTGCTTCGGCTGACAGCGCCTCTGCCAAGGCATCGACATCTTCAAGGGAGACGCCCTTGGGGACGAGCTCCTTGTAGAAGCGCCCGAGGACCTCCTTGGCCTTGGCAAGCGAGCCGACCATGGTACCGCAATGGTCTTCGACCGCCGCATCAGCATCATCCAGAGCACTATCGTGCTCCAGAGCACCGCGATCAAACTCGATGCCCGCAACATATAAAATAACAAAGGAAGAAGCTTAAATAAAAAGCACTACAAGGAAAGGCAAGGAATCCGAAAAGAGAATACGGAGAAACTCACCCGAAATAGCCTTGGCAGCCGCATCATCAGCCTGCCGGCTACCTCTCTCTCGCCCGAAGCCGTGGCGGTGGCGAGCTGCTCCTCGCGGTCCGTAGCCTCCTGCTGCAGGCGCTCCTTGGCCTCGGCCGCGTTGGCCAGCTCCAGCTCGAGGCACTCCTTCGCGCCAACGACGACCTCGGCTTTTTTCTCCGCTTGCCCAAGGCTCTTTTTGAGAGCATCAAGCTCACGGAGAGATGTATTGTGGTCCTCTGCAGTCAGCAACACACCCATCAGATCGAAGGACAAAAATACAAGAAGAAGCAAAAGGCCAAGTCGTAAGCATACCTTGAAGCTGTTTGAAGCTCGCCTCCAATGCCAGGTGTTGCTGCACCAGCTGGTTGGCGCCTTGCACAAAAGGCTACAAAAAGAATTACTGGTCAAAAGAATGGCTCGGGGGCTACGCCCAAAAGAACGAGCAAAAACAAAGCACACATACAAAAAAACGCTCGGGGGCTCCCCCCGAGACTCGAAGGAAAAACGAACAACAAAACACCCTACAGATGCTCGGGGGATCCCCCCGAGGCACAAAGAATCAACAACCAACAGATCATTCGAAAAGGCTCGGGGGCTCCCCCTGCGGCAGAAAACAGATATTACTTACATGAATAGACGGCGACTCCGAAGGTTCGCCTGCAGTCTTCTGAGGGAACACCACCAAAGCCTCCTGCGGAGAAGACCTCGGAGCAGCGCCCTCAGAGGTGGCCACCATCTGAGGAGGAGGAGAAGGAATCTTCGACTCCCCCACCATCTCTCGAGCGCCATCGCTGGAGGAGCTGTCAGAGGAGTGGCTGCAAAAGAAAAACGTCAGCCAAGAACAATAAAGCGAAATCTAAAGATTGCAAAAAGAAATTGAGGAAGTTTACGAGTCAAGATCGCTAAGGTCGATGACAGGAGGGGTTTTGTTGCCCTTCTTCTCTTCCTTCTTTTCTTCCTTCTTCTCTTCCTTCTTCTCTTCCTTCTTCCGCTTCGCCGGCGGGTGCGGTGCCACGGCCCGCACAGGAACAACAGGAATTGGAGAATAAGAGTCCCCATGCCCATCACTGTGACGCTCAATGTAGGGGTTCGTAGCATGGAAAACAAAAAATTTCTACCGCATGAACACACAATCAAGATCTAATCTATGATCAAGCCAAGATCTATCTACTAGATTGTAGCAACGAGTCAATAGAGTACTAACCCTCGAAGATCCAAAGCGGTTAACGAGAGCAGATTCTCGTGGATGATGTAGTCGTACACTTCCGATCTCAAGATCGCGTAGACGATCCTTCCGGCGCTGCGTTCCGGCAGCGCTTCCGCAGTCGGTCACACGTTCGGTACTCGATGAAGACCTTCCTCTCCATTGTTCCAGCAGGCAGCGGAGGTTGTAGCACTATCCTCGCGATTCTGGCAGCACGACGGCGTGGTACCGGAAGTAGAGGGGAGATCTCGCAGGGCTTCGCCTTAAGCCGGAGCGAGTATGGTGGACTATGAGAGAGCCTCGGTGATCTAGGGTTTAGACGCACCAAGGAGAGGGAGCTAGGACAGCGGCTAGGGCAAGGGGATTGCCCCAACTCGGCGACTTGGCAAACCCTAGGAGGCGGCGGCGACAATGGTGGAGGACGGCGGCTAGGGTTTTGGTTTAGAGGAGAGAGGTGTTGTGTACTTGGAGGGGCAGCCCTGCCCCTCCTTATATAGGTGGAGGGAGGCGCTCCAGGGGAGGGGAGTCCCTCCCCAACTCGAATCCCAAGTGGGCCGGCGGTGGAGGGGAGGAACTCCTCCCCAAGTAGGTTTCCTACTTCCCCTCCACCTTCCAAAATAGCCGTTTGACTTTTCAAATTGGCGTTTGACTTTTTCAAACTAGGATTTGATTAAACCCTTTATTTTGTTCAGAGATGACACCTAGTACATGATGCAATCATTACAACTTGGTATGACACATTCATGTACCCTTCCCCTCCGGAGTGCCGGACATTTCGGAACCTTCTAGAACATTCCCGATGAAAACACCGGAACCATTCTCCAACCCCGAAACAGGACTTTCCTTATATGAATCTTATTCTCCGGACCATTCCGGATCTCCTCGTGATATCCCGGATCCCATCCGAGACTCCAAACAACATTTGGTCTCTTACTCATCATTCCATAACTACTCAACAACATCGAATCCATAAGTGTGTCTCCCTACGGTTCGTGAATTATGCAGACATGATCGAGACACTTCTCCAATCAATAACCAATAGAGGAATCTGGAAATTCATATGGCTCCCAAATATTTCTACGATTACTTTGCGATCGAATGAACCACTTACATACGATACCAATTTCCCTTTGTCTCACGATAGTTTACTTATCCGAGGTTATGATCGTCGGTATCTCTGCATACCTAGTTCAACCTCGTTACCGATAAGTACTCTTTTCTCGTTCCCGTGATATGTGATCCCTTGTGAGCCAGTCACATGCTTGCAAGCTAATTGGATGACATTCCACCGAGAGGGCCCAGAGTATATCTATCCGTCATATGGATGGACAAATCCCACTCTTGATCCATGTGCCTCAACCCATACTTTCCAAACACTCAATGCCACCTTTATATCCACCCAGTTACGGTGTGGTGTTTGATGTCATCAAAGCATCCTTCCGGTGATGGTGATTAACATGATCTCATGGTCAAAGGAATTAGGTTACTATGTATCAGAAAGCTTAGAGCAAATGAACTATATTAAATGACTTGATCTTTATGCTACGCTTAACTATAGGAGTATGTCCATCACATCATTCTCCTAATGATATGAGCCTGTTGTTAATAACATCTCTATGTTCATGATCAGGAAACCATGATCATACATTAACCAACAAGCTAGTTTAACAAGAGGCTTTACTAGGGACTCTTTTATGTTTACAAATCACACAAGTATTAATGTTTCCTGTTAATACAATTATAGCATGGTATGTAAACATTTATCATAAGTATGAAGATATGATAATAACCACTTTATTACTGCCTCTTGGGCATATCTCCAACAGTCTCCCACTTGCACTAGAGTCAATAATATAGTTTCAAACCTTTGTGTATTCAACACCTATGGCTTTCCGGTGTTGTATGTACACGATTGCTAGTGGTCAACTGATCTCCGGATCTGACACTTCCAGGTCCGTGTGTAACTGCATGTCTTTGCGTCTCTACGCATCACTCATTCTCTAATGAGATGGCTTTGTATAATTTTGGTCCTTTGGTGAGACCTTTAGTTCTTTGGGGTTAAAACATGTTGATAATATTGTCGTACAATATATCTTCATAGTATTATCCCGCTGTGAACTACACCTAGTTTGATAACAAACTACTTGACACAAATGCCCTCTTTAGCTGCTATTATAGCAGTCATATACTTAGCCTTTTGTTGTAGTATCTGTCACAATGTCTTAACTTTGGTACTCATCCAAATCCATTATGGAACTTACTTTCCATTATATTGTGCCACCCTTAGTTTAGATTGAGATAACTTAATTTGTACTTTGTGACAAAACTAGTATCAATGTAGTACTTTTACAATGAACTAACCATCTATTTGTCACTTCTACAAATAATATACTCTTAGTTCTTCCAAAAGATCATAAGAATATCCATGCTATTGTACAATGATCAACTTATGAATCATTCTGGTATATGCTCATAACATTTAGAGTATATGACATATCTGGATTTGTACATATCACAGTATGATTGATATAAATACTCTTTGTGATTTCATACATCAAGTATCAATCTATACTTGAATCTTTGTTTCACTTACCCAGTGTCAATACACTTGAATATATCATCAATATTGAACTCATTCAATCCTTTCTGTGTGACAAGAACCTTTCTTGTAGTTTATATATTGAACTCATTCAATACATCATCTATGTACTTTCGGCACAACCATATTAGCGTCTATTGATGCCAAATATTTGGGTTTTGCCTAAGTCTTTCATCGGGATGAAATTCTTAATATGTGTTAATAAAAGATACATCATTTCCAATCAACAATATGTCTTCCACATTATGTATTAGAAACATGTCTTAGCGCTCCCACTTAATTTCTTGCAAATGCAAGCATCTTCATTATCTCTGATGAAATTAAACTCTTTTAACAGTTTCATCATAGTGAAGATTCCAACTCCGCGATGCTCACTTCAACCATTGAAGTTTGCATATGCTTTTAGCATCCTTTGAATTAACAAAACCCTATGGACCGTGTTATGCACATGTCCTAGGTAACAATTCTATTAGAAGAACTTGTTTTGTTTATTCAACTACCACATAACAAAATTATATGTAGTGGTTTCTACATTAATCCGTCTAGACTAAATATCGCTATGAAAGATCAAATCCTGTCATAGTCAACCTTTGAACATTGTTGTGAAATCTTTCCCAACATGTCGACCATTTCATAGATGCGAAACATCCATGTCTATTTATTTATAGATCCAAACACAACTGTAAGGTCTTACACCTTTCTCGAGGGTCCTTCAAGTTCAAAACTTGATTTCTCGTGTATGGAACTATCACGGATTTTATGGCTTCAAGCCATTTTACGGAGTCAGGGCCCATCATCGCTTCTTTGCATTAGTACGTTCATTATTCTCAAATAATGATTCAACCCTCAAATCTTGGTATTTGATTGCTTACTCAACCTACTTGGTTCAATAGAAACTTTGACCTTCGTAACCACAACCTTTGAGGCACGTGAGCCATGAGCATTGTTGCTGCCTCCGGAACACTTTTCGGCGCTGCGCAACTTTGATCATATAGCTAAGGTTCTTTTAACCTCATCAAAGTTCTATTGTCCTCCCACTTAACTTTTCACGGAAAATTCCTTCTCAAAGAAATTTGACGTTCTAAGCGACAAACACTTTTGTCTCCGATGTTATGGAGGAACCGTTATTCGAAATAACATACAAAGACAGGTTCATCCGACTTTGGTTGCAAACATCTTTCTTATGCATAGCATACCAATGTTTAAGAAAGGACAACTTGGGTTTTATCCCAAACCATAACTTTATATGGTGTCATTTCAACGGATTATAATGAAGCTCTTTTCAGTGGAAAAACGGTAGTCTCTCAAGGTTTTAATCTTTAAAATATAATGGAAGTTTTATGAATTTACACCTTCGATCTTACCATGTCAAACAAGGTTTAATTACATATCTCGAACGCTCCATACTCTTATGGTGTTTCGGGACATGCAAATCCACGGAATGATTCCTTAAATCTTAGGTATTATGCTAAACTTGTAACTCAAATATCTTCCTTTATGATCTTATCATAAACTATTTATATTCTTGTTACAATGATCTTGCACTTCATCTTGAAAGTCTTTGAACTTTTCAAATGTTTCATACTTCATCCTTATTAAGTAAATATTCATATATTCACTCAAATTTTCGGAGAAAGCATATGAAGTTGAAATCCATCTCTCTTGACTACACATAATGGACTTCGTACAACAATATGTACAAGTTCCAATAAGCTAGTCATTCGTTCCCTTTTGGCCTATGAACGAAGTTTTAATTATCTCTAGGAAAGTTTCACAAGCGTCATTTGATCAAAAATCAAAAGACTCCAAAATTCCATCCACATGGAGTTTCTTCATGTTTTCTTTCCAATATAATTTAAACGACGATGTCACTTCCTAAGTGATCTTTCAATCAATTTGTCTTTTGATATTTTTAGCACTAGTTTTATGGATGTGATTTCTCCAACTAGATTTGTGAATCATCCATCTTTTATGGATTACGACAATTATTTGAACAACCCTTTTGGTCTCATAATACCTGATAAAACAAATCTTGAAGGAAAGCTTTGATGTTTAACAAGCAGCACAATAACCCTTTATTTGTTCTCGATGAACATCATCACATATTCTTTTGCTAGTTACTTAGGCCATTGTAGTTCATGAATTGTGTTGTTTAGTATGACGATTCACACCAACACATTCAGTATCAAATACTTAAGAACCACATTGTTTAATAAGCAAAGAATATAGCCATAACATGTATATCATCTATATACTTAAACTGAACAATTCTAGTCTTTTCTTTTCTGCCATATATTTATGAGATTCTCTTTCAGTATTTCCTTTTCTGTTTGAAAGAATCTATCAACATCAATAGTGGAGTCATACATATGACACATAGTCCAAAGCGTGTATAATTAAATACCAATGTCTTTGGACTTGCACTTTGAAGTAGATCACCATCATCAAATGTTTGGTGTGCTTTCAAATTCCATTCTTTAGTAATCTCTTGGTGTGGTAAATATTTTACCTACATCAAATATTCACCCTTATCATGGAATTATTCATGATCAAGCTACTTTTAGCTTATAAAGATGAATCACGAGTATAATGTTGCTCTCCAAAACCTTTTGGTGGATTAGGACAACTAGTGTCTCCAACCTTTTGCAAATTCTCATCAAATATGAGAACATGACTTTTTCCATATTATACTCTATCATGTTGTAACCAAAACTTCGTTTCAGATATCACAATATCTTCCACACATCATGGTTTCTGAAACAACTCTTTCAGATCCTAGATAACCTTGATATTAAGACAATCCTTTGAATATCAAGAATCATGGAGACAAACATGATACTCATACACTAACTCTTGGAATTGTCACTCTTGTTTTAATACCAATTATTAAACTTCATGGAGTAACCGGAACTTACTGAAAGTTTGCAATAGGACTTTTAAACTTTAGATTAACACTTCAAAACAATAAGATACCAGTTCGTAAAGTAACTAACCAGAATTCTATAGTTCTATCATCTCAATTAAAACTAAGCGCAAGGTGGTAAACGGATGCCAATGACTACAACAATTATGCAAATTCACTTTGATTTAATTTATGATAAATAGTGTTCAACTTTTAATCATATTGCCGTTGAACTCCCACTCAAAACAATATCCCTCACATTGTTTTAGTGATCACACGAACCAAATCCACCACATCAAAACCGATCATCACGAGAGTTAATGTAGCTTCAATGGCGAACAATCAACATGTTCATCATATCTACTATATGACTCATGCTTTACCTTTCGGTGATCCGTGTTCCGAGACCATGTCTATACATGCTAGGCTCGTCAAGATCAAACCTTAGCTTCCGCATGAGCAAATCTGGCTTGCTCACGTTGTATACACTCGCTGAATCTAACACACCCGATCATCACGTGGTGCTTCGAAACAACGAGCTTTAGCAACGGTGCTTACTAAGGATGAACACTTTAAAACTTGAAATTGTGTGCTTGAGGGATCATCTTATAATGCTACCGTCGTGAACTGAGCAATACAAGATGCATAAAAGGATTAACATCACATGCAATTCATAATATGTGATATGATATGGCCTTTCTTCTCGTGCTTCCGATCTCCATCTTCAAGCACGAACATGATCTCCATCATCACCGGTGTGTCGTAAAGGTCAATGGCGCCGCTTCATGGTTGTCTTCCACCAGCATCAATTATTACAACTACTTTGAATAGACACGCGGGTCTTAACAGAATTTAAAGACAACCATATGGCTCCTGCCGGTTGCCAACTCCTGTTGTTAATAACTTCTCTATGTTCATGATCAGGAAACCATGATCATACATTAACCAACAAGCTAGTTTAACAAGAGGCTTTACTAGGGACTCTTTTATGTTTACAAATCACACAAGTATTAATGTTTCCTGTTAATACAATTATAGCATGGTATGTAAACATTTATCATAAGTATGAAGATATGATAATAACCACTTTATTATTGCCTCTTGGGCATATCTCCAACACTCAAGGCACAACGGGTTCCTAGGCGTCGGCGGAGTCGAGGCATCCGATGATTCGCTGGAGCTCTGTGTTCTCTTGCGAGTATGATCCTCGCTCGACTCGATGGCCTCTTCGGCCGGCGACCGCGCTGATGGAAGCTCAGACATGGAGTCCACCACTTCATTGTCCGGTGCATCCGGAAACACTTCGGGAAGCGGCGGTGACATGCCCGACACCTTGAACTCCTGCGCAAAAGAAGCAAATTTGTCAGCAGACAAATAAATAACAAGTAAAACACAGTTGAAACATAGCGCTACGCGCATATCCAAGCTTTACACCTGCGGAACCGGACGAGAAGCGGAGAACGGAGAAGTCAGCGACTTCCACGGAAGATCCTCTCTAGCCTTGTACTTCAGCAGCGGGTGAAGGACCCCGTCAAGATATCCCCTGGAGAATTCCTCAGCCGAAACCCTAGTCGGATCACGGCGACCAAAATAAAGGAACACCGGGTGCTCCCTAGCCTGGAGTGGCTGCACCCGACGTTTGAGAAAGGTGCGGATGATGTCCACACCATTCACCTCCTTCTCCGGAGTCAATTGAAGATCCTCCACTCGGCGATAGAGTCCTTCAATCTCAGCCACCTCGCCATCCAAGATCTGGTTTTTCCAGGACCTTTTCGGCTCGATTTTCTGGGAGGGGTCGAAAGGAGCAAGACCAAAATCCTGCCCAGCCACCGTGGAGTCGCGGATGTAAAACCATCGCCTCCGCCAGTACTGGATAGATTCAGACATATAAAAGGAGAAGAAAAGAAGATTGGATCGAAGGGAAATGATGCAACCCCCAATGGGATAGACACCATCAAAACCAGATTGCCTCTTCACGGAATAGAGTATCCGGAAGAGGCCAAAATGCGGCTTGATACCGAGCCAGCACTCGCAGAAAGTGACGAAACAAGCAATGTGAAGAAGAGAGTTGGGGGAAAGATGATGCAGCTGGATGCCGTAAAGGAAAAGCAGCCCACGAAGAAAATTGTGGACTGGGAAGGAAAAGCCCCGAAGAACAAATGCGAGGAACATAACCCGAAACCCAGCAGGGGGACGGGGAATTACCTCGTTGTCAGGGAGCTTGACGGCCTCCCTATCCTGCGGGATCAAGCCCCGCTCACGGAGCTTGCAGAGATCACTATCCCGCGTCTCTGATCGCTGCCAGCCACCGTCGGTGACACGGTCAGCTGTCGAACCTTTCTTGCCACCACCAGCGCTGGTGCCAACCACAGAAGAGGACTTCTTGGGCTTCCCCATCGCGGTGCGGCGGCGCCGGCGGCAAGAACATAGGATCAACGAAGGAAATGTTCGAGGATATTCCAGCGCGCAGCAAGAAAGCTCAGAGAAGATGGGAGCAGTGAAACACGAATGGCTGCGGTGAAAACAGATTAACTTTTCCCCAATGATTATAAGGTGAAACACGACGGGAGCAGTGAATACGATGCACGACGACCGTCCATCGGGAAGACCTAGAGCCAACTGCAATATCTGACCGCCCACGTGTCAGCACAGCAGCGAACCGTCGCTCACACGCCATCCACTACGTGCGGAAATCGAGGCGACGCCGTAATTATCTCCACGCCGCGCGTGACCGGTCAACTCAAGGTCAGAAGGTGGGACCCATGTTCGTCCAGTCATGTCATCTCTGGCGCAGTAGACGCTTGAGGTCACCGATCGTCAGCACTGACGTCATCAAAAGCTATACTAGCAACGGTTACAATTCTTCGGCTACACAACTAAGAGTACTCACTCGAATCTACGATTCGACTAACTACTTGGGGGCTACTTCTATCAGGAGCGCTGGCCGCGCACCCAAAATTGACAAAACACTACAGCGCTGAACTAATTTCTTCGAGTCCTACGTCGAGTCTGCGACTCCACTACGGACTCGGGGGCTACTCCCATAGGGAGGATGGATTCAAGCATTCGAATTTTTTTGTGTCCTACAGACTGGAAATCGAAAAAATAATTGAATTAAAGTCTCTGCTCGAGTCTACGACTCAAACAGACACTCGGGGGCTACTCCCATAGGGAGCGCTGATCGCGCACCCTATGAATTCTTCGACTGCGATCCTACGGATCAGCATGCAAAACTTTTTCGGCAACTCTGCCCCAATTAATGCTAAGTGAGCAACATTCTCCTTGGCCACCCGAAACACCTCCGCGGTGATAAACATTAGGATGCTGTGTCTGCGACGCAAATATAAGACCTACAGATATCATTTGATGGCCTAGCAACGCACACGACTGCGCTCTGCTAGTACGAAACTGTGCCAACAGGCGCTGAAAAAACCCGACGGACGCGTTGGGTACATCATTTAAATTCACTGGAATTCCGCTCCTGTAAGTCCTCCACGGCCTGAGTCGAATTACGCCAGCATATGTTCCGGGTTCGAGTCGAGGGACTCGAACCTGAAGAAGATCGTGGTGTTTTGTCCTAAGACAGTTAACTGACCCTGATCCGTCGAGAGAGTCAGGCACACGCATCAACAATCCCTACACATTCTCTTGAAAGACAGAGTTGCACCCGAAGGATTGAAGAGTCCTTAGCCGAATCTACGATTCGACTGAACACTCGGGGGCTACTGATATGGTTATACCCCGCGGGTACACGATCTCAGCATACCTGGTCCAGCCCAAGGAAGGCCCACGACAAATATACGCCGACCCATGAAGACTTTCGGGTGGCCAAGGCCCATGATGCCTTCGGATCCTTGGAGAGCAAGACTAGAGTAGATAGGAAATTCAAAGGGGTAAACCCTAAAACCTGTAACCGACTCGATCTGTCCTGGACCTGCCTATCACTATATAAAGGCTAGGAGGGCACGACGAGGAGGCTCCCTTACAATCTCTCGCACACCACCGCATACACACCTCCATGCCAGATTGCATCTGCGCACCCCTGTAACCTTCGGTTCCATCATAATCAGAGCAGACAAGCAGGAGTAGGGTTTTCCCTCCGGGGGCCTGAACCTGGGTAAACCTCGTGTCCCCGTGTTGCTTGTTTGCTAACCGTTCCGCGATCTCCAGCATCCCCATCTTCTCCAAAACCCAAGTCCATAAAAATGGGCATTGGCGAGATTAAACCTCGTTAATGGTCATCGCAGAAGAGAAACGCACCTTCTAGAAAATGTGGCGCTGGCCGCACGATCCTGTATGACGCATCTCCTGGTGGCGGTGGATAAATTCACCAAGTGGATCGAGGCAAAACCCATAAAAATCTAGAAGGACCCATAGTCGTCAATTTCTTCAAGGACATCATCACACGATATGGCTACCCGCATAGAATCATCACCGATAATGGCACAAATTTTGCCAAGGTGGCCTTCGCGTGCTATTGCAGAGACAAGGGCATCTCTATGAACCCAGCGTCTGTCGCGTACCCTCAGTATACCGGGCAATGTGAAAGAGCAAATAGCTTGGTTCTAGTCGGCATCAAGCCCCGGCTGGTGGAGCCCCCGATGAGATCACTTGGATGCTGGATAGAAGAGCTGCCGGTTGTGCTGTGGAGCCTACGCACCATGCCCAACCGGTCAACCGGCTATACTCCTTTCTTCCTCATCTAAGGGGCAGAGACAGCTGACATCGAGTTCGACACACCCTAAAAGTTGCACTACACAGAGCAAGAAGCCAAAGGATCTCGCGAATATAGCGTCGATCTCCTCGAGGAGGCGCGTGACCTGGCCCTTTACAGATCAGCCATCTATCAACAAAGCCTACGTTGCTACCATGCCAGCCGGATCCTCCCTACCTCATTCCGAGAGGGCGACCTGGTGCTCCGGCTAGTCCAAAGCACCAAGGGGATGCACAAGCTGTCTCCTCCTTGGGAGGGGCCGTTCATCATTAACGCCCAACAGCCATCAAAGAAGAAGATAGATCGTTCGAGGAAACGGAGCGTCCCTGAAATGCGAACCTGATATGCACGTTTCACACTTAAGCGGGAAGTGTATGTATCCCCGCCCCTTTTGTATCATGAATGAAAAACTATGAAACCCCAAAATATTATCAGGGGATCCATCGCCATGATTTAGCATCTTTACTTCTTGTTCAATCCAGCTCCGGCAACCTCTCCGGGGGCTTGCCGGTTGGCCCAGACAATTATTTTTTTAGCCGTCTTAGTATTGTACACGACACCAAAGGGCCACTCTTTGGTTCCGGTTGCAGACTCCAACCCGGCGGTCACTCCGGCAAGAGCAAGAGCTGGAGGATGAAAGTTTGGACATCCCGGTTTTGCTCGCTCGCCTAATCCGGCTACAGATATCTGAAGTATCATGCAACACGCTTACTAGCTGCGCCTTCACGGCTATCAGTCGACAGACACACGCAACGGCCAACGCTCATGAAAAAAAGACAAAATCGCTGGCTAAACATAAAACGACATTTTTCTACAACACACCCAGTGATTACAAACTATAGTTGTATAGTACATATCTAACGAACAAATAAATATTTATATTTTTTGCACGATCCACTACACCGGCTGCTCGAGCCAGGCGCAGGCCAAAGGCTCCATCAGATGAAGTTTTAGCCCCACTGACTCGGTCAGTCAACCCGGAACTTGGGGGCTACATCCAGTGGATGGGCTTCCGTGTCCCCAGAGAAAGATGAAAGCAACCAGCCGGCTAGCGAGCCGGCCAAGCATTGAAGCGACAAGTGTATAGATTACTCGGAGACTTCTCGTCGATGATTAGACCGTGATCCTGCTCATGGATCCGCATAGATCTTACGCCAGTATGTTGACAGCTAAATAGACTGCAGATGAACCCCCGGAGCAGTTTCAGTCCGGGGGGGGGGGGGGGGGGGGGGAACATTTGGCGAACTGTTGCCTGATTGAACCCTGCCAAATGCAGATGAGTGATGAATTATTTTTTCCGTGTCTAACAAACCCACACGTGGTCTTCTAAACAATTTTTTTTATAAAATTCCATCGATTTATTAATAATCATCAATAGCAGTACAAAAAGTATATTTCCCTACAACCCATTCAACCTCCCAATGAACCGCAAAGCAGGTGCATCAGTTTGCTTTTAGTAGCCCAGTGAAGCTCATCGAGAGCTCTCTATGTTAAAAAAAAAGATATATGTATATGTTTTTGTGCTTTGAAAACTCGCTCAAACTTAAAAGTAAACGATCGGTTGGCAGCAGACAACACACTGTGAAAGAGAGGCAAACACTAGCAGGAAGTTGAGCAAAACTTCGGCCGGCAACCAACATACCACCGCTGATACAACTTTTGGTTGGTGTCATCTCACTCAGAGTAGAGCATAAAGCAAGCGGTACCGCGCTTATCTTGACTAAGTAAATCCTTCAACCAAATAATAGAGTATAGTAAGCATGGGACCAGGTAAACTACGCCTTGATGGCTTGATCAACTGTACCTAATATATATCAATTATAGATGGAACATGATGTAGTACGATACGATATTTCTACATGATGTACGATTCATAGTACGAAACAAAGACGTCAGTGTAAGGTATTGACGTTTCAGAACCAGTAACATCAAAGGGGAACACATGTAGTTCATCACGTTTCCCTTTGATTAGAGCCTTCTCGATCGTCCATGATTAGACTGTGACCCTGCTCACGCATGGATCATACACCAGTATGTTGACAGCTAAATAAACTGCAGATGAACACCAGGCGGAGAGTGAGGTCGATCGAGGAGCAGGTGAAAACATTTGGCAAACATTAGCAATATACCACGCTGCAGGTACCATCTTTTGATTTGAGCACGTACATAACTGTTGATTGATGTCGTTATCTCGGAGTAGAGCGCATCACACAGAAAGTGACGCCGCCGCTTATCTTAATTAATTACATCGATCTGTTAAGCAAATATATAGTAAGCATGCATGGGGCCAAGTTACGTCTTGATCAACTGTACGTACCTAGTTGATAGTAGGAAACAAATTCAGTAACCTCGCCATGGCACGATCAGGTGGAAGGTTGACGTTTCGGAAGCAGGAAAATCAAGGTAAATGCAGGGAGCTCACGCTTCTTCTTCTTCTTATAGAAAATTAATCAAGGTAAATGCAGGGAGCTCACGTATCGTCTGCAGCGAGCATGTGGAGCCTTGTTGGCCTAGTGCCTCAACAAGTGGAATCGATGAACACCGGATCCGCTGTACTTTTGAGACGGAGAGAGTACTTTTTCTTTAATTTTCCTCCGCTGTACTCCCTCTCTTCACAAACTTATAAGTAGAAAACTAAAAACACAAGAGCAGACATAATTTACCAATATCTATTATTCATGCCTTTCGAACCGAAGAGTATTGATTAATCCTAGCCCTTCTTGTGTTTTCAGGTTTCAAATAAATTTAAAAGGAGGGGGAGCACGAGCACACCGATGCAAATTTCACTTTTTTTTGGGTACAAACCCTGATTAATCAAGATCCGCTGCCAATGAACAACACCGGATCCGCTGTCGCCCATCCGAGACTGGAAACGAAGATTGCCGCTGGCCCACTGCCCACTTGGGTTGAACCTTTGCCCGCCAAGCTTCCACGGCCCACAGGGGGATGCCACATCTCTGCCATGACACGGACCGGTGGCCGGCTTGGAGCTTTTCCCTTCCGGTAGCGATGGCTGTCGCGAGATGAGCTCCATTACTGCACATCCTCGACTTTGCCATGCTGAGGGGGCGAGGTCCCTGTCTCTCGCCAAAAGCTAGCTATCGATCTACCTCTTCCTGCTGCAGGGCTACAGTCCTACTCTCTCCGACTCTTCTCACTCGTGCTGGGCACGGAAGCGGACAAAACCACGTGAGATTCGACCAAGCCAGGCGACGTAGGTGCTCCTGGAGTCTCCCATGCATATAGCTGGGCGGCAACCAATTTGCCTTTCGAGTTTCGACTTTCGACCGACGGCCCCGCTGGCTTGCTTTGAGTACAGTCTTTTCTTTTCCGTCTAGTGAGCCCTCTCTTCCCGGCCAGACGTCCGGTGCCATGTCTGGGGACGTCAGGTATCCTACCTTCGGTAAGTGTATCTTTACACGGGATCCATCCGGTCATCTTAAACCGTCCGTTTCTGTCCGTTTGGTCAGGCCGTGGTTGATTTGGGTCGTAGACCGACCTGTTTGGCCGACCGTGTTCAGCGGCACGACCCATTTGTTCGTGTTTGGCCAGCGCTGGCTAGAGCTGGCAAGGGATTTCACTTGTTTGCAAATTTTGTCACAAAATTAATTTTTAGGATGCAAATAAACTAGATTAGGTAATCAAATTAAAATAGTGCTTGCATATAAATAGCTTAGACCCATATGGTTCGATACAAAACAACTAAACCGTCATTCAAATTACACAAAACAAATAAATGATTAAACATTGAGATTTCCCACACGAGCCCATATATGCTCAACCAAATCCAGTTGAAGTCGTTTATGGGTTTGCCTGTGACGCAAATTTTTATGCACTTGCATAAAATCTTTCCAAGATGTTAGACCTGGCTCTGGCTCAACCAACTGATCCTAAAAGTCGCAGTCTTGGTCCAAGATGCCATCATCACGCTTGTCCTCGACGATCATGTTGTGCATGATGACACAAGCAGTCATCACATACCACATCCTCTCTATGCTCCAGGTTCTAGAAGGGTATCGAACAATAGCCCACCTTGAATGAAGCACACCAAATGCTCGCTTGACATCCTTCCTAGCGGTCTCTTGCTCTTTCGCAAACCTCTTGCACTTCTCATCTCCAGGATTGCAGATTGTCTTCACAAAGGTGGCCTAGGAGGGATAGATATCGTCAGCAAGATAGTAACCCATATCATCTGGATTGCCATTGATCTGATAAGAAATCTGTGGGGCATTGCCTTCTGCCAGCCTAGCAAACAACGGAGACCGCTGCAGCACATTGATATCATTGTTTGATCCAGCCATACCAAAAAAGGAGTGCCAAATTTAAAGATCATGTGATGCAACAACCTTTAGTATGATGGTGCACCCCTCTGCATGTCCTTTGAACTGCCCTTGCCAACCAAAGGGACAGTTCTTCCACTGCCAATGCTTGCAGTCGATGCTGCCAAGCATACCAGGAAATCCCCTTCTCTCGTTGATGGACAAAAGACGGGCAGTGTCTTTGGTGTTTGGCTCTCTCAGGTAAACCTTGCCAAACACCACAATAACCGCGCTGCAAAATCGGTACATAGTCTCATGGCATGTGGACTCGCTCATGCGCATGTAGTCGTCGAGGAGGTCACCGAGAACTCCATATGCAAGCTGCCGAATGGCAGCAGAACATTTTTGGTAAGAGAAGAAGCCAATCTTACCGGTGCAATCATACTTGGCCTAAAAGTAGTTATCGTGCTCCGTCACACCATTGAGAATTTGCACGAACAGATCCCTCGACATCCGATAACGGCGACGGAAAGCCTTCTCTTTAAAGACTGGATCAGTTGGATGGAAGTAGTCCTTGTAAAGGCGTATGTGGCCATCTTCTCGGTCGCGCTCTTGGTTGGCTTCGCGCCGCTTGGACGAGCCACCTCTCCGCGGCGGCATGAGGTAGCGGTCGTGCACCATTTGTGCAGCCGCCAACAGAATCTCGGTCTCACCGTCGGACTCCTCCTCAGACGACGACTCGACGAAATTCTTGTAGAAGAACTTCATTGCCCTTCGGCTGCTGCCCATCTGCAAAGTATGCGGCCGTCAATAACGATGCCAACTCGGGCAGCGGGCCGAATAAAATCTAGAAAGGGCCGGCAAACGTACCTCAGGCAAATGATCAAGCAGATTGTGCGCCACGCAGAGGGTGTCGCGCTTCCTGTTGGAGATATGCCCTAGAGGCAATAATAAATGTAGTTATTATTATATCTTTGTGTTTATGATAAAAGTTTACATTCATACTATAACAGTATTAACAAGGAAACATTAATACTTGTGTGATTTGTAAACTAAATTAGAGTCCCTGGTAAAGCCTCTTTATAATACTAGCTTGTTGGTTAATAAATGATTGTGGTTTCCCTATCATGAACATTGAGATGTTATTAACAACAAGATCATATCGTTAGGAGAATGATATGATGGACATACTCCTATAGATAAGCGTAGCATAAAGATCAAGTCATTTTAATAGTTCAATTGCTATATGCTTTCTGATACATAGTAACCTAATTCCTTCGACCATGAGATCATGCTTATCACCATCACCGGAAGGATGCTTTGATGACATCAAACACCACACCGTAACTGGGTGGCTATAAAGGTGGCATTGAGTGTTTGGAAAGTATTGGTTGAGACACATGGATCAAGAGTGAGATTTGTCCATCCATATGACAGATAGATATACTCTGGGCCCTCTCGGTGGAATGTCATCCAATTAGCTTGCAAGCATGTGACTAGCTCACAAGGGATCACATATCACGGGAACGAGAAAAGAGTACTTATCAGTAACGAGGTTGAACTAGGTATGCAGAGATACCGACGATCAAAACCTCGGATAAGTAAACTATCGTGAGACAAAGGGAAATTGGTATCGTATGTAAGTGGTTCATTCGATCGCAAAGTAATCGTAGAAATATGTGGGAGCCATATGAATTTCCAGATTCCTCTATTGGTTATTGTTCGGAGAAGTGTCTCGATCATGTCCGCATAATTCACGAACCGTAGGGAGACACACTTAAGGATTCGATGTTGTTGAGTAGTTATGGAATGATGAGTAAGAGACCGAATGTTGTTCGGAGTCTCGGATGGGATCCGGGATATCACGAGGAGATCCGGAATGGTCCGGAGAATAAGATTCATATAAGGAAAGTCCTGTTTCGAGGTTGGAGAATGGTTCCAGTGTTTTCATCGGGAATGTTCTAGAAGGTTCCGGAATGTCCGGCACTCCGGAGGGGAAGGGTACATGAATGTGTCATAACAAGTTGGAATGGTTGCATCATGTACTAGGTGTCATCGCTGAGCAAAATAAAGGGATAAATCAAATCCTAGTTTGAAAAGTCAAACGCCAATTTGAAAAGTCAAACGACTATTTTGCTTGGTGGAGGGAGAGTAGGAAACCTACTTGGGGAGGAAGTCCCTCTCCCTCCACCGCCGGCCAAGGAGGACGAGTTAGGGAGGGACTCCCCTCCCCTTGGCCGCGCCCTCCCACCTATATAAGGAGGGGCAGGGCTGCCCCTCGAAGACCTACACCTTGCCCTCTCCAAACCCTAGCCCTAAGCCGCCGGTGCCACTACCTCCTGCTGCTGCCGCCGCCTAGGGCAAACCCTAGCCGCCGACTTGGGCTTCCCCAAGCCCTAGCCGCCGGCCTATCCCTCTCTCCTTGGTGCGTCTAAACCCTAGATCACCGAGGCCTCTCTCATAGTCCACCATACTCGCTCCAGCTTAAGGCGAAGCCCAGCGAGATCTCCCCTCTACTTCCGGTACCACGCCGTCGTGCTGCCGGAATCACGAGGAGAGTGCTACAACCTCCGCTGTCTGCTAGAACAAGGGAGAGGAAGGTCTTCATCGAGTACCGAACGTGTGACCGACTGTGGAAGCGCTGCCGGAATGCAGCGCCGGAAGGATCGTCTACACGATCTTGAGATCGGCAAGAGTACGACTACATCACCCACGAGAATCCGCTCTCGTTAAACACTTTGGAATCTTCGAGGGTGAGTTATTCTATCGACTCATTGCTACAATCTAGTAGATAGATCTTGGCTTGTTTGTTTGTATGAGGTAGAAGGTTTTTGTTTTCCATGCTACGAACCCCTACAGTGGTATCAGAGCCGTGTCTATATGTAGATCTGTTGCACGAGTAGAACACAATGGTCATTGTGGGCGGTGGTGCTTTTATTATCAATTGCTTCTTGTGTACTTTGCATCTTGCGGTATGATGGGATGAAGCGGCCCGGGCTAACCTTACATGACATCGTTCATGAGACTTGCTCCACGCTCAACATGCAACTTGTATTGCATAAGTGGCTTTGCGGGTGTCTGTCTCTCCCATTATAGTATAGATCCAATTTACAACGGGCACTTGATAGTTCAAACATCAACGTTGTGGTTCTTGTTTGTAAGTTAGATCGACACTTATTGAAATCCCCAAACCACGTAAAAAATGCAAAGAAATTAGAGGCGTCTAACTTTGTTTTGCAGGGTTGTGCTGTGATGTGATATGGCCATGATTGTGATTATATTTGATGTATGCAATGTTCCTTATTGTAAGTTGGCAACCGGCAGGAGCCATATGGTTGTCTTTAATTTCTGTTAAGACCCGCATGTCTATTCAAAGTAGTTGTAATAGTTGAAGCTGGTGGACGACAACCATGGAGCAGTGTCATTGACCTTGATGCAATGCCGGTGATGATGGAGATCATGTTCGTGCTTGAAGATGGAGATCGGAAGCACAAATAAGAAAGGCCATATCATATCACATATTATGAATTGCATGTGATGTTAATCCTTTATGCATCTTGTATTGCTTAGTTAACGACGGTAGCATTATAAGATGATCCCTCATGCACATAAATTTCAAGTTCTAAAGTGTTCATCCTTAGTAAGCACCGTTGCTAAAGCTTGTTGTTTCGAAGCACCACGTGATGATCGGGTGTATTAGATTCTGCAAGTGTATACAACGTGAGCAAGCCATATTTGCTCATGCGGAAGCTAAGGTTTGATCTTGACGAGCCTAGCATGTACAGACATGGTCTCGGAACATGGATCACCGAAAGGTAAAGCATGAATCATATAGTAGATATGATGAACATGTCGATTGTTCGCCATTGAAGCTACATCAACTCTCGTGATGATCGGTTTTGATGTGGTGGATTTGGTTCGTGTGATCACTAAAACAATGTGAGGGATATTGTTTTGAGTGGGAGTTCACCTAGATTAATTTAACTATTAATTAGAACTCAGTTTGTCATAAACTTAGTCTAAACTATTGCAAATATATTGTAGATCAATGGCAGCCCCTACCATCAATTTTAATGCGTTCCTAGAGAAAGAAAAGTTGAAAAACAATGGAAGCAACTTCGCGGATTGGTTCCGCAATTTGAGGATTGTCCTCAATGCTGGTAATTTGACCTATGTGCTGGATGCACCGCTGGGTGACCCGCCTGCAGCTGATGCTACCGATGAAGTAAAGAATGTTTACCTCGCTCGGAAGAATCAGTACTCCACAGTTCAGTGTGCTATCTTGTATGGTTTGGAATCGGAGCTTCAGAAAAGGTTTGGGAATTCAGACCCACATGATATTGTCCGTGAACTCAAACTGATATTTGAGACTCACGCGGCAGTTGAGAGCTATGAGGCTTCTGAAAAGTTCTTTAACTGCAAGATGGAAGAGGGCAGCTCCGTCAGTGAGCATGTGCTTAAGATGTCTGGGCATGCAAACAAACTTCAAAGCTTGGGTACAGTGATTTCTAATTCTTTGGGGATTTACCGTGTCCTCCAATCACTACCACCAAGTTACAAGAACTTTGTGATGAACTACAATATGCAAAGCATGAACAAGCAGTTGCCAGAACTCTTCTCCATGTTAAAATCTGCAGAAGTGGAGATCAAGAAAGAGCACCAAGTGTTGATGGTCAATAAGACCACCAAATTCAAGGAAGGCAAGTCTAAGCAAAAGGGACACTTCAAGAAGGGTGGTAAGAAAGTTACCGCACCGACAAAGAAGACCAAGGCTGGACCTAAGCCTGATACTGAGTGCTTTTACTACAAGGGAGAAGGTCAGTGGAAGCGGAATTGCTCAAAGTACTTGGCGGATTTGAAGAACGGCAACATCAAGAAGAAAGGTATATCCGATATACATGTCATTGATGTGTATCTCACTAGTACTCGTAGTAGTGTCTGGGTATTTGATACTGGTTCGGTTGCTCATATTTGTAACTCGAAACAGGTGCTGTAGAATAAACGTAAGCTAGCGAAGAACGAGGTGACGATGCGCGTGGGAAATGGATCAAAGGTTGATGTGATCGCGGTCGGCACGCTACCTCTTCATCTACCATCGGGATTAGTTTTATACTTAAATAATTGTTATTTGGTGCCTGCGTTAAGCATGAACATTATATCAGGATCTTGTTTATTGCGAGATGGTTACTTGTTTAAGTCCAAGAATAATGGTTGTTCGATTTATATGAGTAATATGTTTTATGCACATGCACCTTTGATAGATGGTCTATTCTTATTGAATCTCGATAGTGGAAATACACATATTAATAATATTGAAGCTAAACGTTTGAAATTGAGCGATAACTCGACCTATATGTTGCACTGTCGTCTTGGTCACATTGGAGTGAAGCGTATGAAGAAACTCCATTCCGATGGACTTCTTGAATCACTTGATTTCGAATCACTTGAAAGATGCGAAGCATGTCTGATGAGTAAAATGACCAAGACTCCATTTTCTGGTATGATGGAGCGAGCTACGGACTTATTGGAAATCATACATACCGATGTGTGTGGTCCAATGAGTGTAGCATCGTGCGGTGGTTATCGTTATGTTCTTACCTTCACGGATAACTTGAGTAGATATGGGTAATCTATTTCATGAAACATAAGTCCGAAACTTTTGAGAAGTTTAAGGAATTTCAAAGTGAGGTGGAGAATCAACGTAACAAGAAGATTAAATTTCTATGATCTGATCGTGGAGGTGAATATCTAAGTTACTAGTTTGGCGAGCATTTGAAGAAATGCGGAATACTTTCACAATTGACACCGCCGGGAACACCACAGCGTAATGATGTATCTGAACGTCGTAATCGAACTCTCTTAGATATGGTTCGTTCTATGATGTCACTTACAGATTTACCGCTATCATTTTGGGGTTATGCATTAGAAACAGCCGCATTCACTTTAAATAGGTCACCATCTAAATCCGTTGAAACGAAACCGTATGAATTATGGTTTGGGAAGAAACCTAAATTGTCGTTCCTTAAAGTTTAGGGTTGCGAAGCCTATGTAAAGAGTTACAGCCGGACAAGCTTGAACCCAAAGCGGAAAAATGCTTCTTCATAGGATACCCAAAGGAAACTATTGGGTATACTTTCTATCATAGATCCGAAGGCAAAATCTTCGTTGCCAAGAATGGATCCTTTCTAGAGAAGGAATTTCTCTCGAAAGAAGTGTCTGGAAGGAAAGTAGAACTCGACGAGGTTGTCGAACCTTCTCTCGAACTTGCGAGTAGCGCAGCACCGGAAGAAGTTCCTGTGGTGCCTGCACCAATAAGAGAGGAAGCTAATGATGATGATCATGAAACTTCGGTTGTAGTTGCTACGGAACCTCGCAGGTCAACGAGAACTCGTACCACTCCTGATTGGTATAATCCCGTTATGAGCGTCATGTTGGTGGACAACAGCGATGACCCTGCGACATATAAGGAAGCGATGATGAGCCCAGATTCCAATAAATGGCAATAAGCCATGAAATCCGAGATTGGATCCATGTACGAAAACCAAGTATGGACTTTGGTGGACTTACCGGATGGCCGGAAGGCTGTCGAGAATAAATGGATTTTCAAGAAGAAAACAGATGCTGATGGTAATGTTACTGTCAATAAAGCTCGACTTGTCGCAAAAGGGTTTCGACAAATTCAAGGAGTTGACTACAATGAGACCTTCTCACCAGTAGCGAAGCTAAAGTCCGTGAGGATTATGTTAGCAATCGCTGCACATTATGATTATGAGATATGGCAGATGGATGTCAAAACAGCGTTCCTCAATGGAGACATTGATGAAGAGTTGTATATGATGCAACCCAAAGGTTTTGTCGATCCTAAAGATGCTAACAAGGTATGCAAACTTCAACGGTCCATATATGGATTGAAGCAAGCATCCCGAAGTTGGAATCAACGTTTTGATAAGGTAATCAAAAGTTTTGGTTTTATACAAACTTATGGAGAAGCTTGTATTTACAAGAAAGTGAGTGGGAGCTCTGTAGCATTCTTAATACTATATGTGGATGACATATTGTTGATTGGGAATGATGTAGACCTTCTTAATAGTGTCAAGGAATATTTGAATAATAGTTTTTCAATGAAAGATCTTGGCGAAGCAGCTTATATATTAGGCATAAAGATTTATAGAGATAGATCGAGATGCCTAATATCGTTGTCACAAAGTACATATTTGGACAAAGTTCTAAAGAGGTTTGGAATGGAAGATAGCAAGAAAGGGTTCTTGCCCATGTTGCCCAATACGACCTTGAGTAAAACTCAAAGTCCAACAACGGTAGAAGATAGAGAAAGGATGAGTAAAACTCCCTATGCCTCAGCCATAGGATCTCTAATGTATGCCATGCTATGTACTAGACCCGAAATTGCATATGCTGTTAGTTTAACTAGCAGGTATCAAAGTGATCCAGGAGTGGATCATTGGACAGCGGTCAAAAACATCCTTAAGTACTTGAAAAGAACTAAGGATATGGTTCTTTCTTATGGAGGTGATGAACAGCTCGTTGTTAATGGTTACACCGATGCTAGTTGGAACACCGATCCGGATGATTCTAAATCACAATCTGGATACGTATTTACTTTGAATGGTGCAGCAGTTAGCTGGAGGAGTGAAAAGCAAAGCGTTATGGCGAGATCTTTAACTGAATCGGAATACATGGCTGCTTCGGAGGCTTCACAAGAAGCGATATGGATGAAAGAGTTCATTACAGAGCTCGGTGTGGTTCCAAGTGCGCTGGACCCAATGTCTATCTACTGTGATAACATGGGCGCCATAGCCAATGCGCAAGAACCAAGGTCACACAAGAAGTTGAAGCACATCAAGCTACGTTTCCACGCTATTCGAGAACATGTCCAAGATGGTGACATAAAGATTTGCAAAGTACACACAAATCTGAATGTGGCGGATCCGTTGACTAAACCTCTCCCGAGGGCAAAACATGACCAACACCAAACTGCCATGGGTGTTCGGTATATTACCATGTAATCTAGATTAGTTGACTCTAGTGCAAGTGGGAGACTGTTGGAGATATGCCCTAGAGGCAATAATAAATGTAGTTATTATTATATCTTTGTGTTTATGATAAAAGTTTACATTCATACTATAACAGTATTAACAAGGAAACATTAATACTTGTGTGATTTGTAAACTAAATTAGAGTCCCTGGTAAAGCCTCTTTATAATACTAGCTTGTTGGTTAATAAATTATTGTGGTTTCCCTATCATGAACATTGAGATGTTATTAACAACAAGTTCATATAGTTAGGAGAATAATATGATGGACATACTCCTATAGATAAGCGTAGCATAAAGATCAAGTCATTTTAATAGTTCAATTGCTATATGCTTTCTGATACATAGTAACCTAATTCCTTCGACCATGAGATCATGCTTATCACCATCACTGGAAGGATGCTTTGATGACATCAAACACCACACCGTAACGTGGCTATAAAGGTGGCATTGAGTGTTTGGAAAGTATTGGTTGAGACACATGGATCAAGAGTGGGATTTGTCCATCCATATAACGGATAGATATACTCTGGGCCCTCTCGGTGGAATGTCATCCAATTAGCTTGCAAGCATGTGACTAGCTCACAAGGGATCACATATCACGGGAACGAGAAAAGAGTACTTATCAGTAACGAGGTTAAACTAGGTATGCAGAGATACCGACGATCAAAACCTCGGATAAGTAAACTATCGTGAGACAAAGGGAAATTGGTATCGTATGTAAGTGGTTCATTCGATTGCAAAGTAATCGTAGAAATATGTGGGAGCCATATGAATTTCCAGATTCCTCTATTGGTTATTGTTCGGAGAAGTGTCTCGATCATGTCCGCATAATTCACGAACCATAGGGAGACACACTTAAGGATTCGATGTTGTTGAGTAGTTATGGAATAATGAGTAAGAGACCGAATGTTGTTCGGAGTCTCGGATGGGATCCGGGATATCACGAGGAGATCCGGAATGGTCCGGAGAATAAGATTCATATAAGGAAAGTCCTGTTTCGGGGTTGGAGAATGGTTCCGATGTTTTCATCGGGAATGTTCTAGAAGGTTCCGGAATGTCCGGCACTCCGGAGGGGAAGGGTACATGAATGTGTCATAACAAGTTGGAATGGTTGCATCATGTACTAGGTGTCATCACTGAGCAAAATAAAGGGATAAATCAAATCCTAGTTTGAAAAGTCAAACGCCAATTTGAAAAGTCAAAGGGCTATTTTGCTTGGTGGAGGCAGAGTAGGAAACCTACTTGGGGAGGAAGTCCCTCTCCTTCCACCGCCGGCCAAGGAGGCGGAGTTGGGGTGGGACTCCCCTCCCCTTGGCCGCGCCCTCCCACCTATATAAGGAGGGGCAGGGCTGCCCCTCCAAGACCTACACCTTGCCCTCTCCAAACCCTAGCCCTAAGCCGCCGGTGCCACCACCTCTTGCTGCTGCCGCCGCCGCCTAGGGCAAACCCTAGCCGCCGACTTGGGCTTCCCCAAGCCCTAGCTGCCGGCCTAGCCCTCTCTCCTTGGTGCGTCTAAACCCTAGATCACCGAGGCCTCTCTCATAGTCCACCATACTCGCTCCGGCTTAAGGCGAAGCCCTGCGAGATCTCCCTTCTACTTCCGGTACCACGCCGTCGTGCTGCCGGAATCACGAGGAGAGTGCTACAACCTCCGCTGCCTGCTGGAACAAGGGAGAGGAAGGTCTTCATCGAGTACCGAACGTGTGACCGACTGCGGAAGCGCTGCCGGAACGCAGCGCCGGAAGGATCGTCTACACGATCTTGAGATCGGCAAGAGTACGACTACATCACCCACGAGAATCCGCTCTCGTTAAACACTTTGGAATCTTCGAGGGTGAGTTATTCTATCGACTCGTTGCTACAATCTAGTAGATAGATCTTGGCTTGTTTGTTTGTATGCGGTAGAATTTTTTTGTTTTTCATGCTACGAACCCCTACACTTACAGTCTATAGGCGGAGGCCGAGGGCGGTGGGATTGCCTGCGGCGCGTCCAGACAACTACGACAACGCGCATGCCCTACGGTGGCGCTCGATATCGCGAGGGCATCGGCGGCAGCGAGCGACGGTGGCGACGGCAAAGATTGCGCTTGATCGAGGCGCGGGATATGGAGTGCGAGGGTTTGGGGGAAGGATAGCGTTTGTTCTGCCACTGGCGGGAGGCCCAGACGAATTATTGGAGGGCCGCGCGTCCGTGTGTGCGGACGCGCGTCCGGACCGACGCAACCGTTTTTCAGATTAGATGCATGGATGAGTTAAACTGAATGCGTTTATCCGGACGGGTTGGCCCGCTGGGACGACGCGCACGCCCACACGTCTGCGCGAACCGGTTCGAACATCGAACGGGATGCGTCAGCCGGTGGAGATGCCCTAAAGAGACCATCTCACTTCCGAATATAAATGACTGATAAGCGAGTGGAGATTCTGTGCTCTTGAGCACCAGTCCGGTGCTCCTACCATTTTTTTTGGTGAAAGAGCAGATAACCATTACAGCAACGTTATTATAGATAGGTCCAGTAAGAAAGATAAAATTACAAATAAGGACAGCCAGACCCTGATTTCAAATAAGGACGAGCAAGACGAGCCGAAAAATCATATTTCAAATTTCAAAAAATATTCTGATGTAGCCAAAAAAATCTACAAACATGAAAAATACCAGTTTTAAATACTTTGTATTCTGAACTACACAAAAATAACAAATGTGTGGATCTGTAAATGTATTTTTTAGATCCCCAAACTTTATCAGATTTTGTCATTTTTACGTAGCCCATAATACAGAGAATGTGGTGTTGTAATTTTTCATGCTTGTGGAATACAAAGTTAACTATGTCCAGACTTATTTTCAGATTTTTCTAGAACTTATACATATGTTTTTTCTTAAAACGAAGGAAGCACAGGAGAGCTCGGGAGACAAAAAAAAAACACTTTCCGCTGGTAAGCTTTTTACATTTCTGTCAGAGGGATTACATGCTCTATGAATGTTAGAGTGTTAGAGAACAAAAACAAACCTAAACTGTGAACTGAGCGAAGCTTAGAGGATCTAATCTGCTCTCTTAGTGATGGAACCAGCCCACCCATTCAAGCCATTGAATTATTCATGATTAATTTTTTTGACAGATTATTCATGATTAAATGGAGAGAAATCTCCTTCATTTTAATTTCAAAGAAAACATGGTATTTTTTTGCTGACTTGGACCTCTCTTACCTAAGCATGAAGTTATCCTAATGATATCTTATCATATTGTTTAACTTTGATTTGACTGTGTGTTACTAGGATCCTTGATTTTCCATATTCGTATGAAATGAACCAGTCACACACATTTACAAAATTATGTATTTTATGTCCCTTTATTTTGCATATGTATTCCTATCCCGCTCATATATGTTCCATTTTATGTATTTTATGTCCCTTTATGAGCTAACACAACACGATTCCAACAGAGATGACGTCTCTCTCTCGCGACTGGCGACCGCCTCTCCCAAATTCAAAATCCCACGCTAGATCCACCTCGCCGGCGCCCCCTTGCTAGTTGCTCCCGTGCATAGGGTTGGTACGCGCCTCATGCCGATGGGGCGGTGGTAGACCTTGTGTCTGGATCTGGATCTAGGGGGTGGGTGAGAAGGGGATATATCTACATGTTTGAGGACATGAGGTATATATATGTATTATTATGAGCTCTTACTTATGACGAGCAGTTACCAGACAGTGCTATTTTTCTCATGGATCTCTATATCTTTTACACTATAGTCTGCTATGAACGTGGACCCCCAGATCAAATGCAGATGAACACCACGAGGGTGGAGTCGAGGAGCAGATCTGTCCGATGAACATGTGGCGAAATCTGTTTGTCTGATTGAACCAGGCAAAATGCAGACGCAAGTGGATTAGTATACAGAGATGCTGGACGTGGATCGGGTACAGTACCTCGGATTGCATTGCCAACGTTGATCCTTTCTTGTCGTGGTCAGAGTTACAGCGATGCCCTGCTCTAGTGCTGAGTGCTGCTGTCAGCTCCTTGCAGTTTAACACCCATTTGTTTTTCGAGCTACCGCACTCATGTCACTGAAGTAGGCAAATGCACGCTGTTCAAACTTTTGGTTCGCAATGAAGCTGTTCCTTTTCCACTCAGATGTTCAAACTTTTGGTTCGCAAATCCATGCTGCAGTGGTCGTTAGAGCACAGGTCTGCGTTTTTATCTACCCTAGCCCATATGAAGTGGTAATCTTGCATATGTCGTTGGAGCAGATAGCTGCAGTGGCGATCTTGTTTGAGATCAGGCCTATGGTTGTATCTTTTCAGGCTATATATTCGTATTCTCTGCTTTGGTGCGGTTGAAACCAGCTACAGATATGACATTTCTGTTGTATGTTGTCTACTGTAAATCGTCATTTGCGTTCACCGAAGATGACAAATGAACTTATTGGAAACTTAAGATAAGTAGTACATTAGTTCAGATTTACAGTGATTTCCATCAGCTCAAATGCCTTCCTAAGGATAAAAACGGTATTCCCTCCGGTCCATATTAACGTTTTTAACTTTGTCTAGATTCGGATGTATCTATTTAAGTATTTAGACTAGATGTATTCGTATCTAGACAAACTTAAGAACATTAATATGGACCTAAGGAAGTACAATAGTTAGTACTCCCTCTGTCCCGAATTACTTGTCATAGATCTATCTAGATACGTATGTATCTAGATGTTTTTAAATGCACATATACATTCGAATCTAGACATATCTGCGACATCTAATTGGGACAGAGGAAGAACCATTTAATCATACTGTTTCTTCAAGATGCATGCAGTCTATAAATGTACTTTGGTTTCAGAATTATCTGATCCCTGCGGTTAACCTATGCGGTTTAACAACCGTTCTGTTTTCAAACCAGAGCTACTACATCCATGTCATCCAAGGAAGATTGCAAATGCAGAGTTACTACATCCATGTCATCCAAGGAAGATAACAAAATGCAGGCATATGCTAGCTGCCAGTTGCTGCAAACAACTATGGATGCCCATGCTTGACGCACGAGGTATATGTATCATTCTGAGCTCTCTTATGACGAGGAGTTACCAGACAGTGCTGATTCTGCTCATGGATCCCCATATCTCTTACACTATAGTCTGCTCTGAGGGTCGACCCCCAGACCAAATGCACGTGAACACCACGAGGGTGAGGGCGATGAGTAGCTTTGTCTGTTGAACATGTGGTGAAAACTGCTGTCTGCTTGAACCAGGCAAAATGCAGATGAACAGATTCCCAATATCTTACTAAATGCCTGCTTTAGTGCTGTAGGCTCCTTGCAGTTTAACACCCATTGTTTTTCCAGCTACTGCATTCGTGTCAACTGAAGAAAGATTACCATGCAGGCATATGTTTGCCGCGAACAACTATGGATGCAGATGGTTGACGATTAAGGTAGTATATAGATTATTCGGAGCCTTCTCGCCGATGATTAGACTGTGATCCTGCTCATGGATCCACATAGATCTTACACCAGTATGTTGACAGCTAAATAGACCGCAGATGAACACCCGGAGCAGTTTCAGTCCGGGGGGAAAACATTTGGCGAACTGTTGCCTGATTGAACCAAGCCAAATGCAGATGAGCGATGAATTATTTTTCTCGTGCCTAACAAACCCACACGTGGTCTACCTAATAAAACTAAGAAGTGAGTCTTCCAGGTCAAGGACATGAAACTAAGAAGTAACCCAAAGTAAAAAAGCATAAATACCCATACCAATGATAGGAATGAGTCTTCCAACAATTCTATAGGTTCATCTAAATATGCTTGAAGGTTTGTTTTATCTATCATTTGTTTGAACACAAGTCTAGTTATTATTGAGCATGTTTGTAGAGTGCGAAAGATATAATAGCCCACTTGCTTGTTGCTATTTTGTAAAGAGAAAACCTAGTGAACTTTGTGTGGCAATGCAAAAAAAAAGAAAAGCAGCAAACTCCATGGTCCATGTTAATTTTATCACCTTTATTCTCAAGGACGAGCATAGGTTAAGCTTGGGGATGTTTGATGCATGTAAAATGCATCCATAAACTTTGTCGTTTATTGTTTTAAAATTATTATTATTTTGCAACATTATTATATTTATTAGGACTAACCTACTAATATTTGCAAAAGTGCATAAGTTCTTGTTTTACACTTTGTTGTGTAGAAAATACACAAATATGCAAGGAAACCACGCGTTATGGAGAAATCTGGAAATTTTTGGAATATGTCCCTACAGAACTCTTTTCGAAGATTTCCAGAAATGACCCCGAAGATGACGTCTAATGGAAAAGTGTAGAAAGTAAAGTTGTGGGGAATTTTATGCGCAACAATTTAGACATACAATTTGCCCCCAATCGGAGTCCGGATGCATTTTTATAGCCATATTACTGTAAAGGACAGAAGTAGTTTTGGGACTCCAAATATATGTGACGTGGTTGACTTAAACTCTTTCCATCTATGATGATTTTGACCGAACCAGGACTTGATGGACTCATTAAGGACAGAGAGGACTCCTGAGAAGGTCCTAGAGATGCCCAAGAGCCCTTGGATCCAAGGGGCATCCATCATATGGCCAAGATTTGATCTCCACCACTATATATAGAGAGAAAATCCTATTTTTGGAAACATCCACCGATAGCCATGAAATTCCCCCTCCTTGGCAGGGAGGAGCTCCTTAAGATCAGAACCATCTCCAAGGAAGAAGAAGGGGCAAGGGACCGCTGCCCCCAAGGGTAGCCGCCGCCCATAGAAGGGCGCCGACGCCTTCCTACCGCCAGCGCCACCTCCTCTCACCGCGTGGCCTCCTCTCCCCCTTAGGGAGGCTCATCTCCATCACCATCTACTCCAAGATCCCATCATCTCCCACTGTAATCTCTTGGAAAACATGATGTATGATGCAATATATTATTTCCCCATGATCTATTGTATGACTATGTTGATGTTTGAGTAGTGAATTTGTCGTGGTGGTGGCACAATAGATGCCATGGGTAGGCTAAAGTATGGGGCCAATGGATGCTAGAGGGATCTGGGGAGGGAAGATGCAGTTGATTCTACACACAGAAGGCAAAGGTAAGATCTTATTTTTGCTTCCTTGGGCTACAAGTGCTCCTTGAGCTGTGTTCGAGAAGGAAGAACTATACCAGCCTAACGGTACTACAAAATGAGCCGATCCCCTCCTCAGGGTCCAAGCCTCCCCTTATAAAGGAGAGCCCTGGGTTCCTTTAGGGCTGATGTGGCAAGCATATTCGAGGAATATGCTTGTCCCAATATAGTAGTTCGGCGCCCCCTTTCCCTGTCGCTCCTCTAATGACGGCAAGGTTCCAGAGGGCCCCTCCTGCACGCCTCGGGCTTCAGGACTGTCACCTCCGTGACCTCCTTCTGCCTCTCTGTCGCTCTGCGCCTTTGTCCGTAGTGCTTGGCTCCACTCAGATTCTCCCTAGCCTGCGGCTAGGGTTTGACTTCTGGCTTCTTCTTCTCCTGCAAGCTTTGTATTATTCGGCCCTGCCTCCCGTAACTCGGCTTGTCCTTCACCTGCATCAAGATTACTCGGGCTAACCCAGCCGACTTACACAGTATCTCGGCCGGGTAATGCCTTGCCATTACTATAAGGGTCCTGCCCTTTCGTATATTGGCCGACCTCTACATGATTCGGTCGACTCATACTGTAACTCGGAAACCAGACGGGGAACATCCTTTCGTCTTTCCCCGTCTTTACCCTATCCGGGGTTATCTCCCCAACATTAGTCCCCGAAGCTGGTACGGCCCCGCCGATACCTCGGCCGGGTCGTATCAGTTTCATGTCACACGTTTTGTATTGTTTCCGAGTTGTTTCTTTCTCATTCAAGGTATCATCGTATCTTCTCGCGTACGCCTCGTCCTACGTGTCATCCCCATCATTGTTTCTCTAGTTTTTTGTTCCTCTACAGTATTTACTGACAGGCCACAGTTACTACTGCGCCTGTCGCGCCGGCGCTGCGACGCCTCGTGTGCCGTTTTCGTTGGGGATCGTGATCTTTCTTTGCTACCGTGTGGCCCTTGGTGCGGTTCCGCTCAACGACGTGTGGTCGTGCGGCGCACACGATCTACACGGCCAACCGCCACACCCACGATCCCACTACCTCGCTTGCGGCTTGGTTATAAAGAGGGGCGCGGCGCTAGGGGATTTACTTTCCCCTTTCCGCTCGCCCGCGCCCTTCTTCTTCCTCTCGCTTCCGCGCCCGTTCGCAGCTCCGCCGCCGCGCGCTCATCTGAACCTCCGACGGCGAGGACTCCGCCGTGTTGCTCCGTCTGCCCCGTCCTTGTTCGCTATCTTAGCCGTCGTCGCCGGTGAGTTCTTTCAGGCCGCGTCGCCTAGGCTTTCCTCTAGATTTCTCTGTCTCCTTTTCGTTTTCGTGCGGCGGTTCCTTTGTTCCTCCTCCGCCGTTTCTGTGTAGAATCACGATGGGGCCCTATAGTTCTAAACTTTCCTCCGCCGCTAGTTCTTCCTCCGCTGATTTTTCCGGCGAGCCCATGTCTAGCTCCTTTAGTGGTGCCCTGATTGAGGATGACGATGCTGGCTCTGGGCCCGAGCGAGGCTCGTGGCAAGGCTCCTCCGTTACTCGCCGCGAGATCGAGTGGCTTATCCGAACTCGGAGAATTCCCGCCGAGGTCTCCTGTCGCTTACCCGGCAGCGAGTCCTCTCCGGATCTTAGGGAGGGCGAGTATGTAGTTTTCATGTCGCATTTCTCGCGTGGCTTTGGTCTCCCTCTTAGCGACTTTGCTAGGGAATTTCTCGACTACTTCGGCCTTCAGCCGCATCATCTTCCTGCAAACGCCATTGCCTCTCTCTCTGCTTTTATCTCTGCCTCGGAGGGATACTTCGGCCTATGGCCGTCCGTGCATGTCTGGTCGAAGTTCTTCCAGGTTCGTTCCAACGTTATCCCTGACAAGTCTCTACACCCTTCTGAGAAACTGCTTACTCAATGTGGAGCAGCGTCCATTACACCTCGGAGGAAATCCGTATTTCCTCGTGTCACAGGGCTAGAGTCGTGCAAGAAGTGGCACAAATCCTTCTTCTATGTCAAGAACACGGGAACGGGGGACAAGATTCGGCTTCCTGCGTTCTCCATTGGTACGCCCTCCAAGGTGAATTGGACTTATAATCCGAGGAAGAGTCACGCCTTGGCCGAGGCTTTTGAGATTCGGCTTAAAGAGCTGATCCGTGCCGGGTTACGCGGCGAGGATTTGATGGCTACCTTTATCAGCAGCCGAATCTGCCCATTCCAGAAACGGACGCACAAACTCTGCTACATGAGCGGTCCTCTCGACACCAACCGAGTCTCGACCGTGGAGCTGGACAACTATCTCATCTTTAAGAGTGTCCGAGCCATCTTCAAGACGGAGATGCCTGAGGACTGGGCTTGGGGATTGAAACCGTTCACACGCGAGCGTCCCCCTCCCGAAGTAAGCTTAACCACTAACGCTCTGTTTTCCAATTGTTTCCGTAACTGTTTTCGCTAATTTTCCTTTTTCTTGTCTTACAGAGGTTCGCAGAGCAGAAGGATGAGGATGCCGAAGTTTTGTCGCTTCCGTGGCCCGCGGACCGGAATACCCCGGACACTGGGGAGCCGGACTCAGAAGAGTTCGTCCCTAAGTCGGATCCTGCCCTAGCTCGCGCTCGTGGCAAGACCTCGGCCCACGAGGAGGAAGGCGATTCGGACGAGGTCCAAGTTCTAGAGGTAGTTGCCGCAATGCCTATTTCTTATGCATTTCCGGCTTCTACTTTCCCAGCTAATCTGGCCGGTCAGATTCGGTGTATGCCAATTTCTTTTGCTACTTTCAATCCATGGACCAGTGCTTCATATTCGGCTACATTGTTTGACGCAACAAAATGTATTTGCAGCACATATTTCAGCTGATCTCTTTTGGGCGAGGTTAACACTATTCCTGCCCCCAAACCATTTCTTAGTTTGGAACCGTCGAAATGCATCGTCCAATAATTTTGGTCCGGTAATGGTGGATCATATTGCACCTTGGCCCAATCTACGAAGAAGTCGGCGAATGCCTGAGATTTGATTGCATCTCTCCTATCGAATTGTGGAGCATACGGTGACAACTCAATTGCCCATTTTGCTATTCGGCCACTCGCATCTTTGTTGCTCAATATGTCGGCTATGGGTGCTTCGCAGATCACTTTGATGGGGTGTTCCTCGAAGTAATGTTTGAGTTTCTTTGCCGACATATACACTCCATAAGCCATCTTCTGATAATGTGGGTAATTTTGCTTTGAATCGGATAACACCTCGCTCAAATAATACACCGGCCTCTGTACCGACTTATCATCTTCGAGCCGTTCTACGACGACTACAACACTCACTACTCTGTTGGTAGCCGCTATATAGAGTAACATAGGTTCTTTCGATAATGGAGAAGCCAGAATGGGTGCTGTGCTCAACATCTTTTTTAGCTCATGAAATGCCCTGTCTTCTTGTGGAGTCCAAATGAACTTATCTGATTTCTTCATCAGTTGATAGAGTGGTAGTGCCTTTTCCCCCAGCCGACATACAAACCGGCTGAGCGAGGCTAAACATCCCGTGAACTTTTGTACGTCATTTAGACACCTTGGCAACTCCATTCTTTCTACTGCCTTTATCTTCGTTGGGTTGGCCTCTATACCTCGGCTAGATACAAGAAAACCGAGTAATTTTCCTGCTGGCACGCCAAATGTGCATTTTTCCGGGTTAAGCTTCATTCGGAACCTTCTTAGGTTCGCGAAAGTCTGCCGTATATCATCTAGTAGCGTTTTGCTTTCCTTGGTTTTGATGACCACGTCATCTACATATACTTGTACATTTTTTCCTATCTGGTCGTGTAGACATTTTTGCATGCATCTCTGATATGTTGCTCCTGCGTTTCGCAGGCCGACTGGCATTGTGCGATAGCAATAAGCCCCGTACGGGGTAATAAACGCAGTCTTTATTTGATCAGCTGGATTTAACGGTATCTGGTGAAAACCAGAATACACGTCTACAAATGACAATAACTCACAACCAGCGGTCGAATCAGTGACTTGGTCTATTCTAGATAATGGAAAAGGATCTTTTGGACACGCCTTGTTCAGGTTCGTGTAATCGATACACATTCGCCATACAATGGCTACATTCGGATCATCTTTCTTATTTTCTACTAGCACCGGATTCGACAACCAATCCGGATACAACACCTCCATGATGAACCCGGCCGCGAGGAGCCGAGCTATTTCATCCCCTATTATTTTTCTCCTGTCTTCGGCGAAGCGGCGGAGAGGTTGCTTCACCGGCCTTGCTCCCGGCCTTACATTCAGAGAGTGCTCAACCAACTCCCTCGGAACACCTTGCAGATCCTGAGTTGACCATGCAAATATGTCCCGATTCTCACGGAGGAAGTTGGTGAGCTCGCTTTCCTATTTAGCATCTAGGCCTGCACCAATAGTAACAGTACGTTCTGGGAATTGCTCATCTATCTGAAACTTCTTCGTTTCTTTAGTCGGCTGAAAGGAGACACTTCCATGTGGATTGGCTAGTGCCGGCATATTCAGCTGTGCCGACTGAGCGAGGGCTGCTACCTCCTGAATCCTTCTTTTTTCTCTCGCTATAACCAATGATTCGGCCAAATTTGACCCGGCTGAAGCACATTCCATTGACTTCTTGTAATCCCCTGCTACTGTTATCACTCCTTGTGGTCCGGGTAGCTTCATTTTCAGATAACTTATATGACAGCTTCCCATGAATTTGGCCAACGCGGGCCGTCCGAGTAAAGCATGATAACAACTTTCTAGATCCACCACCTCAAACTCTAAGTTTTCTGCTCTGAAGTTATCTCTTGTGTCGAATAACACATCCACTCGGACCTTACCAATGGGTTCGCATGAAATCCCTGGCACTATCCCATGGAAAGTGGTCCTTGTGGATTGCAGCATGTTCTGCGATATTCCGAGTTTATGCATGGTATCTTTGTACATGATGTTGATACTGCTCCCATTGTCAATGAGAACCTTTGAAAATTTCACATTAATGCTTGGTCCAACAAACGTCGGATCCAACACGAGTGCATACGACCCCGGATTCGGCATGGTCTTGGGGTGATCCTTTATGCTCCAAGTTACTTCCTGATCTGACCAAGGCACATATCTTGGCACTGCCGGCATAACTGCATTTACTTCCATATGTCGGCGCTGCACACTCTGCTTGTCTTGCTGTTCCGTTGTGAACACGCAATAAGACTGATGATGTTCTCTGTAATCATTGCGTCCAGTATTTCCTGGATTTGTCCTTCCATCCTGGCCTTGGTTCATCACCTGATGTACCGCATCTCTCCGGTCCGAGTTATCGTATATCGGGGGAGGAGGTGGTAACATCAGTTGCTGTGCATTTGCTCCAGTCAACTGCGGCTGATGCTGTTGATGTACTTGAAGGGGCGCTGCCTGAATGCCTGCGGGGTTTCCCATTGCATTTTTCATCCATGCACATTGGCGGGTCGTATGGTTGGTTGGCCTGGATGGGTTTGACGTGTGAAATTTACATGGCTGATCTAACATAGATTCGAACGTGTACTTCGGCCTCTCCTACCATTGCTTCTTTTGTTCTGGGGTCCACTGTCTTTTTCCTTCATTCCTTGGTGTCCACTGCTGAGGACCATTCTTTTGTCGTTGAGTCGTTCCGTGACTTGGCTGATCCTGCGCTACCGCTGCCACTTGGGCCGAATTGTATCTATAATCCGGCCTTTCTTCCCTTCTTCTTCCTCTAAAGTCATTGCGCCTGGATGACACGGCCAAATCTCTTGCATATTGGTCTTGCTGCTCCCGATGATCTGCCGACATTAATTCTGGTTGCGTTGGATCTCCTAATGCATAGGAGTCCGCTATTCTGATAGTTTCTGCCAATGTGGTTGGCATATCTCTTTGCAGTCGTTGCCATAATACACTAGCATAACGGCATCCTTGAGCGAACCAAGCTATTACTTGCGACTCTATGACTCCTTCACAGGAGTTTCTCAGGTTACACTATCGAGTTAAAAACTCTCTATCTGTTTCATTCGGCCTCTGCTTGCACATGGCTAACTGTTGCGGCCTGTTTGGCCTCTTGTACGTGCTGGTGAAGTTGCTGACGAACATTTCTTCAAAATCTAACCAACAGTTGATACTGCCTTGAAGGGAATATGCCCTGAGAGGCAATAATAAAGTGTTTATTATGTGTATTCCAAGTATATGATAGATGTTTATTTTGCATGCTATAATTGTATTAATACGGAAACGTTAATACATGTGTGTTTAATAAACAAACAGAAAGTTCCTAGTTATGCCTCTCTCATAAACTAGCTTGTTGATTAACAAGATGATCAAGGTTTCCTGATCATGGACATTGGATGTTGTTAATAACGGGATCACAACATTAGTGTAATGGTGTGATGAACATTCATCCGAAGTATAGCATTACGATCAAAGTCATTGAGTTTATATTGCTATAACAACTTATGAAGTGATCCTAATCCTTAGACCATGAGATCATGTCAATCACTAACACCGGAAGAGTTTCTTGATAACATCAAACGTCACACCGTAACAGGGTGATTATAAAGATGGATTCAGAACTAATAAAGTGTTATGTTGAGGCTCATGGATCGAGAGTGGAATTTGTTCATCCCGATGACGGATAGATATACTCTGGGCCCTCTCGGTGATATCACATTGATTAGCTTGCAAGCAAGTGATTTGATCACTAGAATGTTATATCACAGGAACGAGAAAAGAGTGCATGTCGGTAACGAGATCAAACTAGGTATGGAGATACCGATGATCGAATCTCGGACATGTAATATATCGTGAAACAAAGGGATTAAGATACTAGCGTAAAAGGTTCCGACGATCACAAGAAAGTCATCGTTGAATGTGTGGGAGTCAGTATGGGTCTCCAGATCCCGCTTCTGATTATTGATCCGAGAGGGGTCTCGATCATGTCCGCATTATTCACGAACCGTAGGGTGACACACTTAAGAGACACCGACATCCAATTGGAGCAAATGTTTCATGCCGAAAGAATGAACAAGCGCAGGAATTTATTTCACTAGATACCGAAACAGGTTTTCGGGTGAAATTGCATAAAGTGGTTATGCATGTGAAATAGAATTTTAGCAAGGGGTTATTTGTGAATGTTTGTCATTAAAGTAATTGACAAAATTCTGAATAAAATAAAATAGTTTTATTTAATGAGAGTTTGCATTAAATTTGGTGGAAATTTAATGGGAATTTTAGTGGACTTTTGAGTGGAGGGAATTTAAAGGAGATTTGTGAGTGGAGTGTCCACCCACATGAAGAGGGGAGGGCAAGGGGGCAGCCCCATGCGCCGGCCACCCCCTTGGGGTTCCCCCCTCCTCCTATAAAAGGAGCCCCCCTCCTCACTTGTCTCTCACACCTCCTCGTGAAGGATCTCTCTCCCCCTCTAGAATTTATCCCCCATGGTCTCGGACTAGCGAGATACATGTTCCCGGTGGCTATTCGGCAAGAAAGAGTTGTGCTTCCGCTGCATCACTGGAGCGAGGAGGCGGAGGTTGCTCGGTGCCTCGAACGTGTGTGCGAGCACGGATGCGCTGCTGATTTGCGGCGCTAGGACTTCCTCTCGATCTTGAGATCGGCAAGAGATCGTCTACATCAACCACGAGTTGAACTCGTTAAGCTTTGTCGGTCTTCAAGGGTATGTTCTCTACGGATATACATCCTCCCGTTGTTTGTATCTAGTAGATAGATCTTGGTATATAGTTCACATCGTAGGAAATTTTTTGTTTTCTATGCTGCGAACCCTACAGTGGTATCAGAGCCGGATCTATGCGTAGATACTTTACACGGGTAGTACACATATGAGTATGTGGGCGATGATGATCATGTTGTTGCTCCTTTGTTGTAATTTTGGATATTGGTGGCATAGTGGGATGAAGCGGCCCGGACAAACTTTACATGTCCTCGCACATGAGACCTGTTCCACGCTTGACATGCAACTAGTTTGCATAAGTGGCTAGCGGGTGTCTGTCTCTCCTACTATAGTCAATATCTATTTTGCAAGCGAGTTGTCAACAATTTGATTATCCTTGTTGTGGTTCATGTTCGTAGGTAAGAACGGTTCTATCTCGAAAGCCCTAAGCCACGTAAAACTTGCAATGGATAAATTAGAGGCGTCTAGTTTAGATTGTTGCTGGGCTAGTGTTATGATATGGTAGTGTTGTAAGTAGAAGTATGAGATGATACTCTTACAACACACATAGCGTGTAAAATCCATAGACCTTGGATTTACACATATAGGTATGATAGTGATCATACCACGATGCACATGATAGAGATCATCTGCGGGAACCATATAATTTCACTAATAAACATATGATGTTTGATAGCATCTTATATTGCTTGTTTAGCGCTTTGTTAGCATGATAAGATGATACCTCATTTAAATATCAAGATAAGAATGTGTTCTTCCTTTAGTATGCACCGATTATGTTTTCGTCGCTCCAAGACATCACGTGATGATCGGGTGTTCTTGGATCCACGACCATATTTCGGGTGTAAAACAGTTACACACGCGAATACTAAGGTTCTAACTTGGCGAGCCTAGCATGTACAGACATGGCCTCGGAACACGGACCGAAAGGTTAAGCATGAGTCATATAGTTGATATGATGCCCATTTGATGCTCGCCTTTGAAGCTATACCGACTCACGTGATGATCGGACTTGGTGTAGTGGATTTGGTTCATGTAATCACCAAAAAGGCACGAGGGATGTCGTTTTTGAGTGGGAGTTCATTCGTAATATAGATTAGTTGAACTCAATCTATCATACACTTAGTCTAAACTTTACAAATTCTGTTGTAGATGGCACCACCTGCTTCTAATTTCAATGTGTTCATGGAGAAAGAGAAACTAGCAACGAACGGTAGCAACTTTACCGAATGGGCCATGAATTTGAGGATTCTCCTCTCTGCTGCACAAAAGCAATATGTGCTAGAAGCGCCGTTAGGCCCCCCACCTTTTGATGATGCCCCTGACGAGGAGAAGAATGTCTATCAGACTCGTCAGGAGGACCACAACTTAGTTCATTGCGGCATATTGTATGGGCTAGAGCCAGAACTTCGAAAGCGTTTCGAAAACGGCAATGCATTTGATACAATGGGTGAGTTGAAAATGATTTTCGACACACATGCTGCTGTAGAGAGCTACAACGCTTCAGAAAAGTTCTTTAGCTGCATGATGGAAGAGCACAGCTCCGTTAGTGAGCATGTACTCAAGATGTCGGGTTACGCCGATAAGCTTGTGTCCTTGGGAATATCGATTCCCATTGACTTAGGCATCCATCGTGTTCTGCAGTCTCTGCCACCTAGCTATAAGAGCTTCGTGATGAACTATAATATGCAAGGCATGAAGAAGTCTCTCCCCGAGCTTCTGTCAATGCTTAAAACTGCAGAAGTGGAGATCAAAAAGGAACATCAAGTGTTGATGATCAATAGGAACACTGGTTTCAAGAAAGACAAGAAGGGAAAACGGAAGGGAAGTAAGGGCGGCAAGCCTGTTGCCGCGCCTGAAAAGAAACCCCGAGTTGGACCTAAGTCTGATTCCGAGTGCTACTATTGTAAGGGGACTGGCCACTGGAAGCGCAACTGCCCCAAGTATCTGGCAGACAAGAAGGCCGGCAAGGCAAACAAAGGTATATATGTTATACATGTTATTGATGTGTACTTGACTAGTGCTCGCAGTAGCACCTGGGTATTTGATACCGGTTCAGTTGCTAATATTTGTAACTTGAATCAGGGGCTGCGGAACAAGCGACCGCTAGCAAGGGGTGAGGTCAAGATGCGTGTCGGCAATGGATCAAGCGTTGATGTGATCGCCGTCGGAACGCTGCCTCTCCACTTGCCGTCGGGATTAGTTATAAACTTGAATAAATGTTATCTGGTGCCTGCACTGAGCATGAACATTGTATCTGGATCGTGTTTGATGCGAAGTGGTTATTCATTTAAATCCGAGAACAATGGTTGTTCCATTTGTATGAATGAAATCTTTTATGGTCATGCACCGATGATGAATGGTTTATTTCTATTAGATCTCGATGATAATGTTACACATATTCATAATGTTGATGCTAAAAGGATTAAACTTAATGATGATATATCCACATATATGTGGCACTGCCGTCTAGGTCATATTGGCGTTAAACGCATGAAGAAGCTCCATTCGGATGGACTTTTGGAATCACTTGGTTTTGAATCATTTGATACATGTGAGCCATGCCTTATGGGCAAGATGACTAGAATGCCGTTTTCCGGTTCAATGGAACAGGCGACAGATTTATTGGAAATCATACATTCTGATGTATGTGGTCCAATGAGTGTGTCGGCGCGAGGTGGATATCGTTATTTTGTTACTTTCACGGATGATTTGAGTAGATACGGTTATATCTACTTGATGAAACACAAGTCTGAAACCTTTGAAAAGTTCAAGGAATTTCAGAATGAAGTGGAAAATCATCGTAATAGAAAGATAAAATTTCTATGGTCCGACCGTGGAGGTGAGTATCTAAGTTACGAGTTTAGGACTCACATGAAAGAGTGTGGAATTGTTTCACAACTCATAGTTGCCGGAACACCACATCGAAATGGTGTGTCGGAACGTCATAATCATACTTTATTGGATATGGTCCGATCTATGATGTCTTTGGCGGACTTGCCGTTGTCATTTTGGGGTTATGCACTAGAAACTGCTGCTTTCACTTTAAATCGGGCACCATCTAAATCCGTTGAAAAGACACCATATGAATTGTGGTTTGGAAATAAACCTAAGCTGTCATTTATTAAATTTGGGGATGCGATGTTTATGTGAAGAAACTTCAACCGGATAAACTCGAACCCAAGGCGGAAAAATGCGTCTTCATAGGATACCCTAAGGAAACTATTGGGTATTCCTTCTATCACAGATCCGAGGGCAAGGTTTTTGTTGCCAAGAATGGATCCTTTATAGAGAAAGAGTTTCTCGCGAAAGGTGTGAGTAGTCGGAAGGTAGGAATCGAAGAGGTTATTGAACCTTCTCTTCAAAGTATGGCGAGTAGCGCAGCGCCGGAAGTTGTTCCGGAGTTGGCTCCACCTGTTGAAGAGGGAACTAATGATAATGATCATGAAACTCCGAAAGAGAGTACTACCAAACCTCGCAGGTCAAACAGGACGCGTGCAGCTCCCGAGCTGTACGGAAATCCTGTCATGAATTTCATGGTTGATGAAAATGATGACCCTGCGACGTATGAAGAAGCGATGATGAGCCCGGATTCCAACAAATGGTTAGAAGCCATGAAATCCGAGATGGAATCCATGTATGAAAATCAAGTTTGGAACTTGGTGGAATTACCTCACGACCGAAAGGCCGTGGAGAACAAATGGATTTTCAAAAGGAAAACTGATGCTGATGGTAATGTGACCATCTATAAAGCTCGACTTGTCGCAAAGGGGTTTCGACAAATTCAAGGAGTTGACTACGATGAGACTTTCTCTCCCGTAGCGATGCTAAAGTCAGTTAGGATTATGTTAGCAATTGCTGCATATTTCGATTATGAGATATGGCAGATGGATGTCAAAACCGCGTTTCTCAATGGTAATATTGAAGAAGAGTTGTATATGATACAACCAAAGGGTTTTGTCGATCCTAAGGATGCTAACAAGGTGTGCAAGCTTCAGCGATCCATCTATGGATTGAAGCAAGCATCACGAAGTTGGAATCTCCGCTTTGATGAGGTGATCAAAGAGTTTGGATTTGTCCAAACTTATGGAGAAGCTTGTATTTACAAGAAAGTGAGTAGGAGAAATGTGGCATTTCTGATATTATATGTGGATGACATATTATTGATCGGAAATGATATAGATCTTTTAAACAGTGTTAAAAGTTATCTAAACAGCAAATTTTCAATGAAGGACCTAGGTGAAGCGTCATACATATTAGGCATAAAGATCTATAGAGATAGATCTAGGCGCCTAATAGGGCTATCACAAAGTACATACCTTGATAAGATTTTAAAGAAGTTTAAAATGGACGGAAGTAAGAAGGGGTTCTTACCTATGTTGCAAGGCAAGACATTGAGTAAGACTCAAAGTCCGGCTTCGGCGGAAGAAAGAGAGATAATGGACAAAGTCCCCTATGCTTCAGCCATAGACTCTATAATGTACGCCATGCTATGTACAAGACCGGATGTGGCACATGCTATTAGTTTGACTAGTAGGTACCAATCGGATCCAGGTTCGGAACACTGGATAGCGGTCAAGAATATCCTTAAGTACTTACGAAGAACTAAGGATATGTTTCTTGTATACGGAGGTGAAGAAGAGCTCGTCGCTAAGTGTTATGTCGACGCTAGCTTTGACACCGATCCGGATGACTCTAAGTCTCAATCCGGATACGTATTTCTCATAAATGGCGGAGCGGTTAGTTGGAGGAGCTCCAAACAACCTGTGGTAGCGGGATCAACAACGGAGGCCGAATATGTTGCTGCTTCGGAAGCGGCTCAGGAAGCAGTTTGGATGAAGGAGTTCATATCCGAACTAGGAGTGGTGGCAAACGCGTTGGACCCAATGGTGATCTATTGTGACAACAATGGTGCCATTGCCAATGCCAAAGAGCCAAGGTCTCACAAGCATTCCAAGCATATTAAGCGCCGGTTTCACTCCATCCGCGAGCATGTCAAGGATGGAGATATAAAGATTTGTAAAGTACATACGGATCTCAATGTAGCAGATCCGTTGACTAAAACTCTCCCTAGAGCAAAACATGATCAACACCAGAACTCAATGGGTGTTAGATTTATCACTATGTAACTAGATTATTGTCTCTAGTGCAAGTGGGAGACTGAAGGGAATATGCCCTGAGAGGCAATAATAAAGTGTTTATTATGTGTATTCCAAGTATATGATAGATGTTTATTTTGCATGCTATAATTGTATTAATACGGAAACGTTAATACATGTGTGTTTAATAAACAAACAGAAAGTTCCTAGTTATGCCTCTCTCATAAACTAGCTCGTTGATTAACAAGATGATCAAGGTTTCCTGATCATGGACATTGGATGTTGTTAATAACGGGATCACACCATTAGTGTAATGGTGTGATTAACATTCATCCGAAGTATAGCATTACGATCAAAGTCATTGAGTTTATATTGCTATAACAACTTACGAAGTGATCCTAATCCTTAGACCATGAGATCATGTCAATCACTAACACCGGAAGAGTTTCTTGATAACATCAAACATCACACCGTAACAGGGTGATTATAAAGATGGATTCAGAACTAATAAAGTGTTATGTTGAGGCTCATGGATCGAGAGTGGAATTTGTTCATCCCGATGACGGATAGATATACTCTGGGCCCTCTCGGTGATATCACATTGATTAGCTTGCAAGCAAGTGATTTGATCACTAGAATGTTATATCACAGGAACGAGAAAAGAGTGCATGTTGGTAACGAGATCAAACTAGGTATGGAGATACCGATGATCGAATCTCGGACATGTAATATATCGTGAAACAAAGGGATTAAGATACTAGCGTAAAAGGTTCCGACGATCACAAGAAAGTCATCGTTGAATGTGTGGGAGTCAGTATGGGTCTCCAGATCCCGCTTCTGATTATTGATCCGAGAGGGGTCTCGATCATGTCCGCATTATTCACGAACCATAGGGTGACACACTTAAGAGACACTGACATCCAATTGGAGCAAATGTTTCATGCCGAAAGAATGAACAAGCGCAGGAATTTATTTCACTAGATACCGAAACAGGTTTTCAGGTGAAATTGCATAAAGTGGTTATGCATGTGAAATAGAATTCTAGCAAGGGGTTATTTGTGAATGTTTGTCATTAAAGTAATTGACAAAATTCTGAATAAAATAAAAGAGTTTTATTTAATGAGAGTTTGCATTAAATTTGGTGGAAATTTAATGGGAATTTAAGTGGACTTTTGAGTGGAGGGAATTTAAAGGAGATTTGTGAGTGGAGTGTCCACCCACATGAAGAGGGGAGGGCAAGGGGGCAGCCCCATGCACCGGCCACCCCCTTGGGGTTCCCCCTCCTCCTATAAAAGGAGCCCCCCTCCTCACTTGTCTCTCACACCTCCTCATGAAGGATCTCTCTCCCCCTCTAGAATTTATCCCCCATGGTCTCGGACTAGCGAGATACATGTTCCCGGTGGCTATTCGGCAAGAAAGAGTTGTGCTTCCGCTGCATCGCTGGAGCGAGGAGGTGGAGGTTGCTCGGTGCCTCAAACGTGTGTGCGAGCACGGATGCGCTGCTGATTTGCGGCGCTAGGACTTCCTCTCGATCTTGAGATCGGCAAGAGATCGTCTACATCAACCACGAGTTGAACTCGTTAAGCTTTGTCGGTCTTCAAGGGTATGTTCTCTACGGATATACATCTGCCCGTTGTTTGTATCTAGTAGATAGATCTTGGTATATAGTTCACATCGTAGGAAAATTTTTGTTTTCTATGCTGCGAACCCTACATGCCTGCCGGTAGATTATTCAGCCATACCCTAGCTGGTCCTTCCAACATTTGTGGAACATACCGTACTGCCCATCGTAAGTTCCCACCCGCTATTTTCACAGTAGTGGCATAATCAATCAACCAGTCTTGTGGTTTGGTACTCCCATTATATGTTTTCGTGCCTCTCGCTAGCTGAAAGTTCGGCACAGGTGGTTCGCCCATGATCCGTGGTCCAAAGCACGTCGGACCTGGTGGACCCTGTTCTTCCAACAACTCGGACCGGTATAGCTGGTCCAGCTTCACTCTTGCATCATTTGATGGCAAATCTCTGTACAGAATTCTGTCTTGCATTCCATAGTGGTTATTTCCACCATGAATCGCATATTCCATCTCGGAATAACCATCATTGTACCTTTCATTCACTTGATTGTGGCGAGCTGGCCTCGCTTCTCTTTCCTGCCGGGGTTCATGTCTTGGCTGTGGGTTGAGTGGCGGTTCCCTCCTTACTTCAACCGGGGTATTGTTCTCATGATTGCCTCTTCCAAGTTCTCTTCTGCCGAGGTCTCCATTGCCTCGGCTTCCGCCGTCTTTCTCAATACGGCCGGGATTCCTCTCACCACTGTTACCTCGACTTCCATTGCCTCTGTTCTCGTTTGCCTTCCCGGCTATTGCCGGATCGTACGGAACAATTTTCTTGTTTCTCTTTCCTGAGGTTACTGCTTTGTCCTTTCGTGCATTATTTCCGGGTGAGGATGCTGCTGCCACGGACAAGGCAGGTGTTGCTCCTGCCGAGTGAACCATTCGCGAGGCCCCCGGCCTCGCCGGGTCTGCCCTGAGCATTTCTTCGTTTTGCTGGTTCGCGATGCGCACCAGCTCATTCACTCTTTCTTGCTGTTTCTGCCGGGCTTCGCCGGTCAACCCCTCTAACTCTAATGCTGCGGCATTTGCCGCTCTTAGGTTCTTTGCCGGGGTACTGTACCTCGGCAAGCCCAAATCAACTGATTCCGCCTTATGAGCATCATGCTCCTTGTTGATATCATCTATGAGGTTTTTCCCTCTCAATCTTAACTCGTCCACCCGTTCGGGCGCGACGTCAAGCTTATTAGCTTTGGCATATTCCCGCAGTGTCCTGTTTAAGGACTCCCGCAAGGCCGACACCTTTTTTGCCTCTACCAGCACCTTTTGCCTGGTTTCTTCTAACTTTGCCTGAGCATTCGCCGGATCAAGTATCGGCGCTACAGGTGTAGTCAAGTTTTCTATGGTTGCCTGAAGAATGTTTTCTGGCCTTTCCAGAGGTGGCCCTCTTACTCTTGGTGCTTTTGGGGTAGTCTCCTGTACCTCGGCCTGATTGGTCACAGGAGTGATTACCTCGGTGGGTAGTGGTGCCGTCTGCCTGGGCGCACCCTGCACGCCTGTGGCGGGGTCTCTAGTCGATCCGGCAGCCGCTACTCCCGCTTGCACTCCGGCCGCGACCATCACCTCGACGCTGCCTGCGGGACGCGCTCCGCGTGGATGGCTCGCAGCGCTAAGGGGTGGCTCTCCTGCAACAACAACTTGGTGAGGATAAATGCCGGAGATATCAACGCCGACGTAGACCCTGTGCTCGCCCAAGCTGATGAAGACACCATTGCGCGGGGAAGTTTTTCCCCTGAAGCTGCCCGCATTGTCGCTGACGCAGTCACAGAGATCAAATCTCCGGACCAAGCCAGAAACCACGCGCTCGCCAGTGTTGATGAAGTTTCCCGTCCGGATCATAACTCCAGCTAGCACCGCTGCTGGCCCCACGGTGGGCGCCAACTGTCTTGGTCGTGGCACGGCAGATGCCATGGGTAGGCTAAAGTATGGGGCCAATGGATGCTAGAGGGATCTGGGGAGGGAAGATGCAGTTGATTCTACACACAGAAGGCAAAGGTAAGATCTTGTTTCTGCTTCCTTGGGCTACAAGTGCTCCTTGAGCTGTGTTCGAGAAGGAAGAACTATACCAGCCTAACGGTACTACAAAATGAGACGATCCCCTCCTCAGGGTCCAAGCCTCCCCTTATAAAGGAGAGCCCTGGGTTCCTTTAGGGCTGATGTGGCAAGCATATTCGAGGAATATGCTTGTCCCAATATAGTAGTTCGGCGCCCCCCTTTCCCTGTCGCCCCTCTAATGACGGCAAGGTTCCAGAGGGCCCCTCCTGCACGCCTCGGGCTTCAGGACTGTCACCTTCGTGACCTCCTTCTTCCTCTCTATCGCTCTGCGCCTTTGTCCGTAGTGCTTGGCTCCACTCAGATTCTCCCTAGCCTGCGGCTAGGGTTTGACTTCAGGCTTCTTCTTCTCCTGCAAGCTTCGTATTATTCGGCCCTGCCTCCCGTAACTCGGCTTGTACTTCACCTACATCAAGATTACTCGGGCTAACCCAGCCGACTTACACAGTATCTCGGCCGGGTAATGCCTTGCCATTACTATAAGGGTCCTGCCCTTTCGTATATTGGCCGACCTCTACATGATTCGGTCGACTCATACTGTAACTCGGAAACCAGACGGGGAACATCCTTTCGTCTTTCCCCGTCTTTACCCTATCCGGGGTTATCTCCCCAACAGAATTGTTATGGAAATTGTGATCTAGTTTGTTTTGGTTGCATACAGGTATATTTTATCTTCTATAATGATCTTGATGCACCACAAGGTTTTTACCGTTGCATGTTGATAGGATAAGGAATAAATGAAGTTTGACAGAAGCCGAATCCCAAGTCTTAAAAATATATGTAGTATTAATTCATGGTTAATCAACATGTGTATTATCATGGGGACCTTAGATCTAAATGCGGTGGTTGGACTTTATGTCTTAATATTACCTCGTTTGTTCTTAGTTGGCCCTAGGATCAATCACTAGTGGTGTATTTGCTCATATCCATTGCAACACCTAGTTATGGCTCCTCCTAGAAGAAACAATAAGAAGACTATATATGTGCTTCACTAATTGTGACAACCAAATAAATAAAATAGCAATTTTCCTAAACATTTTCTTCCATAGATTATCCACATCCACTCCACTAGCTCCACTTCATTTGCATTATTTTACTTATAATATTTACTTTAACTACTTTATTATTTTCTAGTTAATACAAAAAACAACCACACACACACACACACACTTTAGATCCTAGCTTTACATAGAAGGTCATATAAGTGGGTTATAGGGCTTTAGAGAATTATTTTTTGAAACGAGGCAAAAGAATTGCCTTTTCATTGATATAGTAGAAGAGAAAAAGACAGCTTATGAGGAAAACTGGCCAAAAACCGATACAACTCGACACAACACGCCGGCCCCGAGGCCGCGCTCCACACAGGTCGACGACCAAGACACCCAAGCGAACAAGGTCAACACCTAAACATGAACACCTCAACGCAACAAGGCGGAGGCAAAGACCGGAGCCGCCGCTCCGACACCCATGCCGACCCCGGGGCCGCGCTCCTTCTAGCCGAAGACGAAAACGCCAACGCCAACCACCCAAACACCCTCCACAGGTCCCTCCGGTCGGCGGAACATCCAAAGAGAGGCATCAAGAGGAAAAACGACGCAAGAGCGCCGCACTTGCCCGAAACCACAAGGGATCAAGGGTTTCCCCTGGAAAACCTAGGCGGAGGGGCAAACACACCGCTTCGATGATGACTTCAAGAAGCACACGACTCCCAAAGGCGTCACCGTCGTCAGTCCTAGCCAGCCGCTAGGACAAGGCTTTCGCCCAGCAATGAGTCACAAACCACACGCCCGCCCCGCCACGCAAGGACCAGCCAAACCACCACACCAAACCACGTCACGGCGCCCGACGACAAAGCCTCAAAAAGGAGCAGCCAGATCCAGCATCCCGCACGCCGCCACGCCTAGGCTCCCCGTCGCCGCGACGAAAGCCGATGCCGGATCATCACCGCTGCCCGAGAAAAAGAAGAGAGCCCGGGCAGCCGCCACCGCGAGCGGGATCAGAGACCACATCCATCCTCCGTCCAGCCTCAAACCAGATGCCGCAACGCTCCCAGCGCCCACACAACCACCACGCGTGACCTCCACCTTCGCAGCCACAAGGCCCAGCCAGCGTGTCTGCAGGGCCCGCCAAGGCCCATCTGGCCCGTGCCGCACGGGCGCCACCGTGGCCACGGGAGCAACCACATCGACAGGAGAAGCGCGAGAGCAGTAGACGACCACCGCGACATCCAGGGCCCATATCGGGCCCGCAACGCTGCCAGCAACGAAGCCGCCCTCACACCACGTCGAGCACCACCGCAAGCGCCACCTCCGCCATCCCGCAAGCTCTCCAGCTCCACCGAAGCCGCCGCCTCTGGCCGCCGACACGAGGTCCGCCTCCTAACCGCCGCGTGGAGCCGAGAAGAACTAGGGCCCCGCTGCCCCCTTCACCGGCAGTGCAGTCTTCAGGGGGCGACAAGGAGTGGGGGCAGGAGGGGAAGGCCGGCGGCGGACGGGAACTAGGGTTTTCGCCCCCCACGTCGCCTGGAGGAGGGCGACGCGAGGAGAATAGATAGTTTAATTTCAGATCCTCTTGTGTTCGACACTCAAATACTTATCGAATTGTACTACGGTGATCCCTGCACTTGGGTGTTATCAATGTTAGAGCATCTCTAGCAGATACCGCATGTCGCGGTACTGCATCCCGCGGATGCGGTGTACCGTAAACCTATTTTGCAGTATGAAAAACACTATGGCATAATAGATACGCTAATCCAACCCGCATATTTAAAAAACACCACACATGGGCGCCAGATTCATACATATGGGAGGTTTTGATCGTCGAGATCGATAAATGTTTAGCAAAAAATGATGCCGCGCACTACATCCCAGACTAACCTAGCATCTACGTAACTCCACCAGCGGTACCTACTCACCGGAGCATCTACGGCGGCGGTGGCGCGCGCTTAGTCGTCGTCGGTGGCGGCGTCTTTTGTGGCAGTCGGTGGCGGCATCGTCGGCAGCGGCGCCTGGTGCTCGCGGGCGGATTGCATGGCGAAGCTCATGCTTCTTCGCTCTGCGCGCGATGCGGAGGCGCTTCCGGCGCTCCACGATGTCCATGAGCGCGGTGTAAAGGGAGTGGAACTTTGCCTCATGCACCAAGAGCTTCTTTCTCTCATCGTCCGAGTTGTACTCCACATCATCAGCGAGAGTGGGCTCCAGCGGGGCCGCGATGATTTCGTTGAGAAGAGATCCTCCGCATTGTTCACGGCAGGGTCGAACGGCAGCTTCTCCCTTGCCGGCAAGGTCACGCGGGTGCGCCCAAGGGCGCCACGGCCGCATCCCTACTCAGAGCGGCGTCGGCGTACCTCCGACGACGACGACGGCGACATATGATCTCGCAAGCCGGAGCTCCTACCATGGCGCAGAAGCGCGGCCGCTTTCGCCCAAATCGCGGCTCAATTGGTCGGCCATGGCAAGATGGGGGTTGACACAAAGGTGGGACACGGCGATTTGTTTTTTGACATCGGATGTGGCCGGAATCAAAGACGGGGACGGACGGCGGCGAGGGTTTTTGGGCGGGGAAGGAAGAGGAAAATGGATGCGGCATACCGCATCGAAGCGTTCCTGCACAAAATATATGCGGGTCGGATGACCCTCGATGTGGGATACCGAAAAAAATTGTGATATCTGCCGTTTACGTATCTGGACAGGCCATTTTTTGGCCATGATACTGCATATATCGACGCAAAATTTTGCGGTCCGACCGATATGCGGTATCTTCTAGAGACGCACCACTTATCCTAAGCAGTGAGAAAAACAAACACAGGTATGCATACTACACTGGCAGCCTTAAATATTTGATGTTGGTGTAATAGTGTTTGGACAACGTTGTTCGTATTCATAACAGTGCTTAGCTGTTGTCTACTTGTGCGTGTCGCGGTCGTTGCTGCTTTGCTGCAGAGATCTACAGTATATAACGTGCCTTTGATTCTTGATACATTTGCATATATAGTAGTAGTTGCATATCTTCCTCTCCGCGACGACAGGTTGTCAATGTTGAAACGTACGGTTGTTGGCTCCTAATAATAGAGCTTCTTTGCTGCTTGGTCTCGAGAGCTCAAGTAAAGCTCAACTTCCTTTTTAGTTGGAACTCTTTCTTCCGTTCTTGGCTAGCTTAACTAATTTCTTTCCTCCTACTTTCTACCAATTGCTAGCTCTATGTACTCGTCGGTTAGAAATCTCTCAAGAAGTTTCTTAGAACAAGTGCATGCAACTGACTATAGACCCGGCCTATATCATGCATGCCAGAAATTAATTAAGATGCTGCTTACTAGCTAGAGTGCTATACAACACAAAACCATGCATAACTTTCACGATTATTTTATTTTTTGCTACTGTAGTATTTTATTTGCTCTAGCTTCACCTTCTGATTTTGGATGCATATATATATAGTATGCAGGAAGGAAATAGTGTGGTAATGGCACCACCATCAGCTCCTCCGAGCCTGCCGGCGTCTCCGGGCAAGCAGTTCAGCAACCAGCTCGCTGCTGCTGTGAGGAACATCAACTGGACTTACGCCATATTCTGGTCCATCTCAACCAGCCGCCCAGGGTAATAATATAGTACGTTAAAGATCACTTTCTACCGGAGGGAACACCGGCCGGTTCCTTTCCTCTTACGACGATATTGTTTTGCAGAGTCTTGACGTGGAAGGACGGGTTCTACAACGGCGAGGTAAAGACGAGGAAGATCACCAACTCGCCGGGCCTAACCGCCGACCAGCTCGTCCTGCAGAGGAGCGAGCAGCTGAGGGAGCTCTACCAGTCGCTGCTCTCCGGCGAGTGCGACCACCGGGCGAGACGTCCCGCCGCCTCGCTATCGCCGGAGGACCTCGGGGAAGTCGAATGGTACTACGCCGTCTCTATGACCTACGCCTTCCGGCCTGGCAAAGGGTTCGTCTATACTCTTGACTTTTTTTTATCTTAATATCTCATGATAAGATTTACTGTAGTGGTCACTGGAGACTGAAGTTGTTACTCTGACGTGTAAGGTTGCCTGGCAAATGCTTTGCGAAGAACGAACATGTTTGGCTGTACGACGCTCCGTTCGCGGACACCAAAATCTTCCTGCGCGCGCTCCTAGCAAAGGTACGTTCGCGTATGTACGTCTTCAACTTTTCTCTCTGTAATTTCCTGCATAATAAGAAAAAAAAGTCTCCCTACCCTTTAATAGCAGATGAATCTGTACCCGATCGAACTGTTTATGTTAGTCACTGATATACTCCATGATTTCTACTATTGTGCATGGCCATGCTATATCTCTGTTGGTTAATTCAGACCGCGTCTATTCAGGTCAGTACACTTCATGCCTCGATCACGTCATAATTAGCACTGCATGTTACGTGTTTGCCGTTCAGATTTCTGACCCCAACTGCACTGATGCATGCCTTGCCTCAAAATTTTCAGACAATTGCTTGCATCCCCTTCATGGGCGGTGTGCTTGAGATGGGGACTGTTGATAAGGTGAGTTCGTTTGGTGTATAGAAGACCAATTAATGCAAAAATAAACCCAAGCCAGACCAATGAAGCACGGACCAACTAGGATCAACATCTTCTGGAGAGACATAAACATAGATGAGAAGTACTCCCTCCGTTTAGAAATATAAGACGTTTTAACTTTGTAAATCGAATGTATCTAGACGATTTTTGGTGTATAGATTCGTAGAGGTTTAGAGTGAACCTATACATTAAAAAGCGTCTAGATACATTCAGTTTATAAAGCTAAAATGTCTCATATTTCTAAACGGAGGGAGTAATAAACACACCCCAGATCAGCGGGACAATTGCACCCCTTTTAATTTCCACAATCAGCCATTTTTCGTTGTTGATATAACTAGAGTAGGGATGTCCCTAATAAAGTAGTCGCGATGTTATTTTAGTAGGAGTGTTTTACGGAGGCTTTATTTCAAAGATTTTTGTACCATAAAAAGTTGACATATAGAAGTTTTTTAAATACATTATTTCACCGTCTCATGGAACATGACCTACTCTTACCTTAGGAGAGGTGATGAAGGAGTCGTCCAATGTGACTTAATCACGTGAGAGAGAGCCTATGATTTTCAACTATTTTCAGTATATAACTATCGCATATTTGTTTAGATATGAATATGATTGTATCTAGAAACATTTTAGTCAGTAAAATGCATGCGATTGTAGTCAAATCCATGACAGTAAATATGGAACAGAGATAGTAGATTACAAATAGTGGAATATATCGAGCGATTTGTAACATTTTCTCTAAAACACTCTCTTGAAGTGTGCATTCACATAAAAAAATATTCATGCACTAAAAAATGTTGAAGAAACTCCTTCTGATCCAAATTAAATGTTACATATTTAGACAGAATATTGCCTAGCTATGATCTATTAAATTGAATGAACCCACAACAACTAATTTGGGTTAGAGGTAAACATAAAAGAAAGTGAGTACATAGACTCATAAGAAAATAAAGCTTAGACAAAATCCGTGAAATTAAAAATAAAACCTACAAAGATTAGACTAAACTTACGTGTTTTGAAATCACCAAGAGAGTCCACTTAAAAAGAGTGATATTTGAGTTCGTCCCTGAACTAACAAACAAATAAAAGCATGAAAATGAAAAGCCATGGAATCATAGGTTGAACTAAATAGACCGTAAAGGATACTCCTCTCTCTTGGCGACATAGTCTACATATAAGTATAGGAGGAACACACAAAAACCTAACAGAGAAGGTACATGCAATACTCGCGAGAGGCTTGAGTCTCTATCCTCCCAACACCTTGTGGGATGGTTAAGGCAATGTAGAACGACAAATTTTGAAATGTTGGAGTTCTCACCACCAAACTGGTATGAGAATGGCAAACCCCATAGATATTGCCATAATATTTCAAAAATGAAGGACCGTGTAGGTGTATGTTTCTTAAATTAAATGTGTGGTCCATGTTGTAACATAATCGGCATATTGATTATTAGAGAAAGTAAATAAAGATTATAGTACTAATCTACCACATTCTAGAAATCCATACATAAAACTATGTATATGTTAGAATCACAATATATGAGAGACATGTAAAAAATCCTTATGAAAAGAACAAGAGTATGTCAATATGAGGAACCATATTTTCATTTGTATACCACAACCTATATATCTTCATTACTATGCGAAAACTTCATCAAAGCCTATGGATTATCATAATTGTGACTTAGTATAACATGACACAACCTATATATTGTTAGAGATGTATGCGGAGCCAATACCTATTGAGATAAGGACAAAACTCGACGAAAACATTTGTTTCCCAACATCATACACCGATACAACGGATATTGCTTTTGACATGCTCACAAACAAAGCATCATAGTCAAATGTATCTGTGGCAAAAGAAGTGAGCCTAGCTCACTTGGCTAGGAAAGTGGATGTATAACTCAACCACTCAGGTTCAAGTCCTCACGGACGCAGATTTGGGTTTTTCACATTCCTTTTAAAAAATGGACCAGTGGCAATTGTAGACCAAACGCTACGCCAATGAAAACAATGTTGATACTCAAGGAACATGAAGATCCTCTAAAACACATATGTTATACATCAACCATAATTTTACATTTACATATCAGAACCAGTATATCTTCTTAACCATACATAAATACACAACATTCACTAGATATTTATAGTTGAACCTACATGTATCAAACCCAAAGATTCATGACTAACCTTATTCATGCCAGTTGACGGCACTATAGGTAAATGATAGTACGAGAGAACAATGACTTGATTTGAGATTGGGGGTAACAATGGGTAGATTAGGGATAGTAAATAAAAAGTACAAAGATATGCATAAGTGTAAATTCTTATTTATTCCACTTCATTGTTTATTGCACAAATCATTTTACCTATTATTTAAGAAATATTGTGTAAACATAATTGGTGATTGCTTAGGTGGCCGTAATTATTATTTGGATCACAATATATTGAGTATTTTATATCAAAATTTAGTATCAAGAGCCGACAATTTGGAAGTTGATATTTCATACATATTTAACATCATATAAAAACTATCAGCCAACTCACCATCAAAATTTTAATTCGACTTATTGATGAAATATCATATACAAACGACGGTCATGGTTAACATCATTGTGTCCATAAATGCATAATCACCACACATTCCCTATATCAAATATGATTAAAATTTATTTTTGCAGTGACATCATAGGAGAGTTTCAGATGGTAATATGAATATTGTTGTTAACAAATATGTGACATTTAGTAGCATATAATTTGCGGCGCCCATGATGTCATGTGATTTTGAAAGCATGATAATTTATTCCATGGTCATTATCGGCACATTAGAAATGATTCCCTCGCAAATAGGAGGGTCACCATGGTAGTTGAGTTAATAAAAACTCCTTTTATCGATAAAGTTAACAGAGATTTATAAATTTGAGGAGCATTAACAAAAGTTAAAAAAACACTACGTGAAGTTAATAAAGACATACTACCAATTGCAGTAGTACTTTGTGCGAGTTTGTATGTGTTTATTTTTGTTTCATTCATTGGAGATGCATGTAGATCGAATAATCCAATGAACTGATGATCATCCTTCAGAACATAAAAGAAAGAGCTTCCCATTTGCTAGGTTTTGGAGGACGCGGCGACGGTTAAACGGATCGGCACATCTTTCTGGGAGCGACCGTTTCCGACATGCTTAGAGTTGGAGGAGCCGAGCTCCAGCCCATCGGAAAACGAAACCGGCGAAGAAGCTAATATCATGTCCCAGGATATCGACGAGTTCTACAAGGAGCTGGACGTGCGTGCTCTCGAGGATGACTGGATCATGGACGGGTCCTTTGAGGTCATCTCTTTGCTGGAGGCAGACGGGATCACTGATGGTGTGGTAGAGCTCTCTCTCTCGTCGTGTTTTACGGCCTGGAAGAGGTCGTCGGAAGATGTGGCTGCGTCGATCGCGGTAGAGTCGCAGAAGTTGCTGAAGAAAGCTTTGACAGGCGGTGCGTGGACGAATAATAATGGTATTGGCGGCAGGGAGAGCAGTGTCAAGGGCCATGTTATGTCGGAGAGAAGGCGCCGGGAGAAGCTCAACGAGATGTTCCTGATTCTCAAGTCAATGGTCCCGTCCATTCGCAAGGTACCACAGATGCACAATCTTGAGAAAAGGCGTGTATTCAATTGTTTACTTCTTTTCCAAAAACAAAGTGTAGCAGGCGTACGTATGCTATAAGAGATATTTTAGCTATTCTAAATTATAAGATATTTTAGCCATTTTTAAAACACATGTTATTTAGAAGCCTTTTAGTATAGGTTTACTCATTTTACTCCCAACCTACATACCAACACATGTTTCACAAAAAGCTAAAACATCTTATATTTTAAAATAACGGATTACATTTTTTCTGATTATTAAACTTTTAATAAAAGGCTATGTATATTAACCGATGCAGAGGCCGGAGTTTTACTCCTTTCCGAAAAAACATTTTTTCTGATCTGGATAAATTGTTGCAGGTGGACAAAGCATCCATCCTAGTAGAAACGGTAGCCTATCTCAAAGAGCTGGAGCAAAGCATAGAAGACCTAAAAAAGTCCACCAGGGCACCGACGCGACCGATCGAAACAATAGGCCGGAGGCGCCATGACGTCGCAGGGAAGAAGCTCTCATCACCTGGTTCCAAAAGGAAGGCGTCGGAGCTCGGCGATGCCAACACGGAGGACAGGCCGAGCAACATGGTCAACGTCACCGTGATGGAGAAGGAGGTGCTTCTGGAGGTGCAGTGCCGGTGGAAGGAGCTGCTGATGACACGGGTGTTCGACGCCTTGAAGGCCCTCAGCCTAGATGTTCTCTCCGTGCAGTCCTCGACGCCCGATGGCCTTCTTGCTCTCAAGATACGAGCTCAGGTATGGCACGCGCGCATCAGCTAAGATCGATCGGGCAAATACCTCCGTTTTTAAAATACAAGATGTTTTATGTTCGTGAAGAAAATGTATTCAGACTTTTTTTATTGTGTAGATTTATTCCAAATCTGAGTGAACCTATATACTAAAAAAAGTCTAGATACATTTGCTTTACAAAGCTAAAACATTATATATTTTAAAACGAAGGGAGTAGAAATGTATGCAGCTTCACACGCCCAGGTCTGTCCATATCGATTTACTAATGTAACTTTCTCTTGCTGATATTTTGCAGTACGCTGGTTCTGCCGCCGTGGCACCTGGGATGATCAGCGAGGCGCTTCAGCGAGCTATAGGGAAGGGCTGAAAGATGTGAAAGCGCTGAGAGATGCGAGCTAGGGCTCCGCAACACATTCGGCACAAACATAATTTTATTTATGTGGCATTTTCATGTTATAATTGTGTGGGTGATGACCGTGAGGTAGGCGATTGGTGCTTTGAAACAGACTTTCCCGCCAAGTGGGTGTTGACTTTATTTTGGTGGTGCTGAGAACCCTTCGCAAACTAGATTTAAGATAAACACAGTATTGCCTTTGCTTCTATGACATGATGATGATGATGTTGAATATCAAATATACTGTCTCAAAAGATATGGGATCACCTAAGATTATCACTAGGAAAATAGTAGTACATGTATTCATTTATTCCTAGTGAGGTAACAACGGAAAGGTAAAAAACATAGTTAGACCCAAATATTCTATCACTATCCAGTTCGAAACTCCTATGTTACTCCCAGTAATGCACATGTTCCCCTCTCATGCCCTATCATACTAGTTTAACAAGAACAAAATAATCAAGAACGGGGTATATAATATGCATCATACAAAATCAAAAAAGTACAATCTCACATACTCATCTTATAAAAACCAAGATCCACCACAAAAGGGATTACAATAGATGTTCGTAATCATGTTAGGCAGCTCATATGGCATTAGAACAATAATAAAATGAGAGAGATATATAACAAGCTACTTCCACAAATCCATAGTCCGGGGACGGACTACTCCCTCTTCATCACACTACTAGGAAAATGGTCTTTAGAGGCGCACCTGAAAACATCATCTGTGGCGCACTAGCAGTGCGCCACGTGCCTTGCGCTACGGCTATCTCTCAGCCGTGGCGCACTGCCTAGTGCGCCACGGTTGTGTAGAGACAGGCGTAGCGCACCTGCTAGTGCGCCACAGATGTTTGGGCAGGTGTAGTGCGCCACTAAGCTTCCATAGTGCGCTTTAGGTGTAGTGCGCCACAGAAGGTAGATCATGTGCGCCACAGATGTGTTTTTTGTTTTTTTTTTAATTTCCGAGCCAGATTATATACAATACAGATTATATACAATATTACAGCAGATATACACACAGATACAAGATATACAATTATATATATAAATACACAATATGAAAAACAAGATTGAAACAAATACATATAGATAAGTCTCATACATAAATACATAGTCTAAGTTACATTGTTTCGATCATGTTACAAAGTAGTAGTTGGTGACATGCGAATACATGTGTCGATCGAACAAGTTAGAGCTCGAAAGCTCGCCTAGACATCTAAACTATCTAGACACAAACGCGGGATAAATAACCAAAGAAGATAAGCATGATCACCGCCGCGACGAAGGTGTAGGTCTTCATCCGGTTCCTTGTCCTAACTCCCGCTAGGTAGCGCGTGTATCTAGCTTCCGTCTCCGCCATAGTGTTGTACCCTTTGTAGCTATTGCCGCTGAAACGGTGCACCTGTCTCCGGCAGTCTTCCCAATCATCGTAGACTCCGGGAACCCGTCCCTTGTACACGACGTACCACGTCATCTATAAGTTGACAATAATAATTAACCGGTGATTGAAAAAAAACATATATAATTAAAGTCGTATATGAAGATACAATTATAGAAAGTACTCCTAAATCAAAAAGACCAAACTCAAAAAGCATGCCTCATATATAACTAGGTTGTTCGACACAGGAATATGCTACGATGGAACTGTTCGCCAAATAGGATGCACAACACCTGGACCTGTGGATAGCACAAGGCGAACAATCCCATCGCAGCACATTCACATATAATGTGCCACGACATTTCAATCATCGGCATTATTCTCGAAAAAGACCAAAGTAACTCAAAAAGCATGCCTCATATATATACATAGGTCGTTGGACACAGGAATATGCTATGATAGAACCGTACGCCAAGTAGGATGCACAACACCTGGACTTGTGCATAGCATAAGGCGTACAATCCCATCGTAGCACATTCACATATATAGTGTGCCACGACATTTCAATCATCGGCATTATTCTCGAAAAAGACCAAAGTAGCTCGAAAAGAATGCCTCATATATAACTAGCTAGGTCGTTGGACACAGGAATATGCTATGACGGAACAGTTAGCCAAGTAGGATGCACAATTCCTAGACTTGTGCATATCACAAGGCTAACTATCCCGTCATAGCACATTCACATATATATTGTGCCACGACATTTCAATCATTGGCATATTCTTGAAAAAGACAAAAATAACTCGAAAAGAATGCCTCATATATATACATAGGTCGTTGGACACAGGAATATGCTATGATGGAACCGTGAGCCAAGTAGGATGCATAAGACCTGGACTTGTGCATATCACAAGGCTCACAATCCCATCATAGAACATTCACATATATAGTGTGCCACGACATTTCAATCATCGGTATTATTCTCGAAAAAGACAAAAATAACTCGAAAAGAATGCCTCATATATATACATAGGTCGTTGGACACAGGAATATGCTACGATGGAACGGTGAGCCAAGTAGGATGCACAAGACCTGGACTTGTGCATATCACAAGGCTCACAATCCCATCGTAGCACATTCACATATATAGTGTGCCACGACATTTCAATCATCGGCATTATTCTCGAAAAAAGAGTAAGGAAAAAAAGAAGGACCAAATTGAGCAAAGGACCAAAGAGTAAGCAAAAAAACCAAACATTGATTGATATATAATAATAATAAGCAAAATAAGTAAGCGATGATTCATAAACCTAATAAGATAAGTACACTTGTCCACACACACACAAAGGTCATCTATAGTTTGTAACTACAACTAGGCCAACATCAAGCCTTCTGGCTCGGCTTAGGGAACGGGAGGACGCCTTGTCTCGTCATGAACTTCCTATAGTCACCCTGCATCTCTAGGCGATCTTCTATGGCACAGTTATTCGGGATATTTCCTCCGTAGAAGATCCCCCCCAAAGTCATGACATCACGAAAGATGATTGCCCCAAACTGCTGCTGGATGCGATACATCTCTTGTCTAATATCCGAATCATTGATCTTGGCCTTTGCTTCGGCTCACTGTTTGAGATGATCTGGCAGCGTAGAATTCTGCTGGTCAAGTAGGAACGCCCTCATGTGATGGAGTGCGTAGTAGGCTTCCTTCTTACTGTTTTCCGGTTGCTTCACGCAGGGGAACTCCGTTAAGTGGTTGAAGACGTGCCTGCCGAACTTGACCTTCGTACGCACGAAGGTGGTGCCTTCCGTCGAGGCAAAGCCAGTGAGAGCATCATCCAGAACTTCCTTGATCTTGTCGTAGTTTTTCTTTTTTTCTAGACTCCCCGAGTCGAAATACGTGGCGTGGGAATGCTTCGGCGATAAGGAGATGAGCGTGCAGTGTTCATCTCTGTGCAAAAAATTCAAATGGAATGTGTTGGAAAAAGAATGATGATGATCTAATAAAGCCAATCGACGCTGGCGAGTGAATAACGACTTACTCGGGAAAGTAAGGCACGAGAATGTATTCCTTTGTCTTGTTCGCCACGAGGATTCTTTTTAGGTACGAGGCCACGATACGTCGTTCGGCGGGGGAACCCAAGCAGCCGTCACACATGTAGTAGGGGTCCACTATAGCGATGCCCGGTGTGTTCTCTCTAATGATCTGCATGGCCAGGCTGAGAGAAAACAGACGGACCATGGTATAGTGCAGCGGGTATAGGTGGAACATATTGAAGATGTCGTCGAACCGCAGGAAGAACAGATCCGCAGGGGCATTGTCGACGAAGCCCAAGCCTGGTGGCACCTTAACCACGAATACCGGGTGCGAGGGATCTTTCTCCGATAGAAGGCGTCTCTCTATCGTCAGCACGCCGTCATGCACACTCTGCAGTTCCGAACTGGCGAGCTTCCGCAAATTCTTAGGTAGCATGGGCTCACCTGCCACATGAATCCTCCACATAATACCCTCGGGTCTTGGTGGCCCGTCCCGAAACCTGATCGGATTCATAGTTGTTGACGCCACCGGCTGGCTCGAGCTGCTAGATTTTCTTTTCCTGCCCTTTTTTCCTTTTGGAGAGCGGGCAGGCACCGCAATCTGAGCACCGGCCGCCCTATGTAGTGTGTCATGGCTTAGAATAAAGGGCCGGTTGGTTGTATCAGCTGGCTCTGTAAAGGCGCAAGCTGGAGGCGTCTCCTGAGAACCAAACAGATGCTTGGTGATAGTGGCTTTCTCTGTGGGGCCGCCAGCTAGGTCTTCTTCGTTGCCAAACTGAGTGCTGAAGAAGTGATCATTCCAGTCTTCGTCATCCTCGGCCGGATCCTGCGCCATGTGCATATCATCAACATGATCATCCGACCCACCGCGTGGAGGTGACGGCGAGGGCGGTAAGGGGGCCTTGCCACCGCTTGTCGCTGGCACGACAGGCGGTGTTGTTGTCTGTGGCGTGATGGCCCCCGCCGTCCCCAAACGGATCATGCTCTTTGGCCATAGAAAGAATAAGCCGAAGCAAGTTCTGAGGACAGACGGCTCTTCTTCATCCGCTCCTGGGGGTTGAATGGGAGGTTCCAGGTCGTCGCAGCCCCTTAGCACCCGACTAATTTTAACCCTGTGCACGCTATCTGACATCGGCCTTGAGTGGAACGTGCGCTGCAAGGGTTGAACGATGGTACCCTTGGCAACATCCCTCAGCTCGTTTTTCACGTAGCATAAGAGAGTGCAAGGAACATCTGTCTGCGGAAAACATGTACGGCGTCGTCAGAGATGCCATAAGAGTAATAGATGGCATGAAAGGTGGTAATTAAAGCAATTTGTTTACCGTGATGGCGTCGAGATCGGCTAATGTCGACGCACCGCATATGGAGACGGGCGTGCAAGAGACGGAAGGGCTGCTTGATGGCGCGGTGCTGGCCGCCGGTGTATTCTCCCTACCGACGGGTGCTTGGAGCTCCGGTGCCGCTGCGACGATGGCAGGGGGGCACCAACATGTACTCCGGCGCCGCGGTGATGGCAGAGGGAGTCACCAACACTTGCGGCTCCGCGGTGCTAGCGGGCGGAGTCACGAACACGTAGTTCGCCTGATTCGTCGGTGCCGCGTTGTTCGAGTGGCTGCTGACCATGCTTGGAATCGGGCACGGCCCTACTCGACCACCCGCACTCTAGTTTGCTATTGACTCCACCAAGGTAGGCAGGAAGGACGTGAGGGTGATTGCCAGGTTGTCTTGGACGATCTGCGGGATCCGCGCCACTTGTGCCTTAAGTTCTTGAACCTCGCGGTTTTCCTCCTCGCTCCTTCCCGACGGCGCCACATGCGTCCTCGGCGGTGGACCAAAATGATCCACCCAATTCTTACCCCCGAGGCCGGCCAGACGGCCAGCCTACGACGGCTTCTTCGTAACCGGCTCTATTTTCTTGGCCCGGTTCATCGCCCTGTTAAAAGGGTTATCCCACCGGGTGGCCGCCGTCGACCCCTGGGATGAGGAACCCTGGGATCCATGACTAGCAACAATTTCCTCCTCCTGCAGAAGAAGTAACAGTGAATCATTTAGATCATCGATTAGATTGCAATCGAGTTGATCCGCGGTAATTAGATTATACTTACCACAATTTCCTCGAATTCCTTCACCGCGGGATCCGCAGTGAGTTGTTTGGTTTTTGGGTCCACATGGTAACGGGCCCTGATGAAGTTTCGAACCTGCCCGGGTTCGAATTTAGCAAAGGGGTTTTCTATCCCCTTGGATCTATAATCTTCGTCCTCCTTATTCCATTTGGCCTCCGCGGTTCTGTATCCACCAGATCCGAGATGGTGATGACCTATATTCATCTCCTGCAGCACCTTTCCCCGATTACTATTGGCCAGGGCTCTTTCGGATTCACACCTCTCCTTGAACTCCCGGAACTGATCTTCGGTGATCTGCGGGTCAATCTTCTGGATCTCCTCGAGACTTTTGCCTTCTTTATAGATCTTCTTCTTTATCCGGGTTCTCCAGCTGGCCAGGGCGGTGCTCATCTTTGTGAGGGCAGATTTGTTTACTTCGTTCCCATGATAATTTGTGTTCTGATACTTAGCGGGGAACTTGTATCTTGCGTGCAGCTTCTCGAAGAGGAGTGTGCGCAAGTGGCCATTATCTTTATGCCGGAGATTCTCGGTGTTGATCGAGATGGTTGTCCGGGTGATCGCCGCCACTTGCCCACCGTACCCTTTGACGACAAGGTCGGGCTCCAAAGGAACCCCTGATGGGCTCACTTCGGTAATTTCCTCCCTGACCGTGCCGACCGTGTTCGGGCGCCGGTCCTTCAGCTTCTTCTTCTTCTTCTTCTTCTTCTTCTTCTTCTTCTTCTTAGGAGGGTTTCTACCACTCCCTGTGCCCTCGCCGCCATCAGTGGTTTCATCGTTCGCCGTTCCTTCGGCTTCTTCCTCCGCGTCTTCCATCTCATCATCCTCGTTCTTCGAAGGATGGTATTCTTCATCGTCTTCTAGCCGCTGGGCCACCTCCCAGAATGTCAATTGTTTATTCGGAGGTCTGAGTTCTCCTTCAGCGCTGATGCGCTTAGAACATCCAGCCTCGTCGTTGTCACACATCTTTGCACTAATAAAAAACAAATAATTGGTTAAATGCACGGAAAAATCCGGCATGACCTTTGCTAATTTTCTTAAACTAGGAGTGCCCGATTTCTGCCGAAACGGAAGTTAATCAACATTCCGGCAAAAATCGGGACTCATTTCATACAAGAACCTGCATATATATGACCAGCATAGCTAGCACACAATAAATTGCCATCATAGCCAACACAACCATCACACAATAAATGGCCAACACAGCCAGCACATAATCTGGTCACATAGGATAATCTGGCCAACATAGCCAGCACATAAATGGCCAACACAACCAGTACATCGCAATGGCCTTGTAAATGCAATGGAGTTCAGATGTTCAGGTTTTTATCTTATGTATAAAGCAATAAAAATCAGTACATTGAGTGATTCATAAAAACTCACCACAAAAACATCTAGGTAGAAAACACATTGGTTAAGAATGCATCAACATGCCCAGCCACATCAAGCAATGGGCATTTACAGTTATCATCTGGATTCACCAGGCACCAATCTAGCTTTTTTTTGGGTAAAACAGTGGGAGAGTTTCCATTTGAAATGTTTATTAGCACCTTAATTCAGCTAGTTGTTGAATCAAATTGCTACTGATCTGAACCTTGCTACTCTGAACCTTGCTACTGATCTGAACCCTAAGCTTACTCTGAACCCTTGCTACTCTAAACCCTAAGCTATCTACCAAGCTTACTCTGAACCCTAAGCTATGAACCAAGCTTACTCTTGACCTTGTCAACCAAGCTACACTAAATTTTCTACCAACCAAGCTACACTAAACCTTGATATCATCATATCATATGTGAATATGACCAACATATTCTTGTACAGACACAGTGGGCTGAAACTACTTTTCATATCAACAGCCATGATTCAGACACCATTTGAACTTGTAGTGAATTCAAGAAATACTGGTGAGCATGTGCTCATCATCCAATACAAATGCATAATGTAATCACCACTTTAGTGCTGTGTTCTAAAAAAAAGTACTACACACAATGCTGAAAGTTTTGCTGTGTACAGTAGTCAACCTTCCTGGAAATTATCCAGTCATACCACATATATTTTACCCTGATGGTGTCAGTTATAGTTGAAGCTTTATTTACCATGGTTGGGACTTGGGAAGTGATCAAATTAAAGATGCACTACTAAAACAAATGAGGATATAATGATATCATGCCAATAATCATTGTATCTTATTATTCTAGTTTTTTATTCCTTGCTTCCTATCAGACATCTGTTCTAAAATGTACATAGTTTTTCCTTGCTTGGATGCCGATACGTGCCCTGCAGCTGTTCCCTGATACATGCACATGTTACTGCTTAGATACCTCGCCTTGTTGAGACGACTGTTCATTTTATTTAAATTCTAGAATAGTACTTGCAAAGTTCCTAAAATCTCTATAAGGCTGTACTTGTGAGATGTATGCTAGCAGTGTATTGCTTCCATTTTGCAATTACTACATTCAGGTGGGTTGCTAATTCCATCATGCTACTATTTGTGGTGTACTGGTAATGGTAACAGAACCTGGGAGTTGTGAGTTACTGCAAGAAAGTTTGTCATTATGTTATTGAAGAATTCAATTACTAGTTCATACTCCTAGTCTCTGGTAATGGTAACAGAGATGAACCATGCTACTGCTGGAGACCATGAACCCTAACTTCCTTCCTTCCCTGTCCACTACACGGCCACCAAATCCCAACTTGGGTTGGATAGATTCGGCATGTGTGCATCCATGTCGACTACGCTAAAGGCAGAGCCGTCGGCATTGCCCCTGGCGCGCGCATCGCCGTCTACAAAGCATGCTGGAAAGGCTGCGCGAGCTCAGACATCCACTCCTGCGTGTCCGAGGCCACCATACAGAGGGAGAGAGAGGGACAGAGGGAGAGAGAGTGAGAGAGAGGGAGAGAGAGGGAGAGAGGGAGAGACAGGGGAGGGGCGACGCTCACCTCTGATGGGCGGGCGACGGGCGGACGACGGCGGCCTCCACCTCCTCGAGCGGCGCGAGATCCTCCTCCTCCACAAGCGGCGCGGGCCTCCTCCTCCTCCACGGATCGGCAGCGGCGCGGGCCTCCTCCTCCTCGAGAGCGCAGCGCGGCGGTGGCGGATCGAGAGCGCAGTGCGGCGGTGGCAGATCGAGAGCGCAGTGCGGCGGTGGCGATGTTTGTGAGATGCGGGGATGAGAGAGGCGGACGTGGCACACGCGGTTGACTAGTCCAACACACATAGGCGTAGCGCACCCTGGTCAAGTGCGCTACGAACCGTAGCGCACTTGACCAGGGTGCGCTACGCCTATGTGGGTTGGACTATCAGATAAGAGGGTGGCCACCCCACTAGTTAACACTAATACTGTCTTATCCCACTGGTTCTGCCCCTTAGCTCTATTCTAAACTATGAGCACCCAGGTTCGAATCCTGGTGCTCCACTTTTTTATTTTTATTTTAAAAATACTTTTAAATGTTCCAAAAAATGCCCAAAAGTGGTGATATATGCCATACAAGTTTTGTTTTGTTTTTAAAATACTTTTAAATATTCCAAAAATGCCCAAAAGTGGTGATATATGTCATAAAAGTGTTATAAATATGATTCAAAGTATAACTAAATTTCATAATAATTTGTCCATGAATATTACAATATTTTTCGACCACGCTTTTTACAATATTTTTTGAGCTAGCGTTTTACAATCTTTTTTCCCTTCTTTGTCGCGGTTGAATAATTTAACCCCGACACTTTAATGTTTCTTCTTTCGAACGGGCTACCTTTTTTGGGTAGGGTTGTCCTTTTTCTTCTTGTGATGTATGTTGCTGCATCGTAGTCGTCGTCATCTTCAATCTTTGGATCGCCATACTGGTCGAAGTCTTGCTCGCTGGCGACTCCATCCATTCCGATGATGTTTCTTTTTCCTCTCCTCACGACAACACGGCTAGGCTTTGTCGGGTCGGTAATGAAAAAACATTGGTCCACTTTGGTAGCCAGTACCCACGGTTCATTTTTCGCGGCCACGTTTGCACCGGCGGCCTTGGATTTGGCTGCTTCGGGTATAACCATGGTTGTGAAATACCGGTCTTCTCTTTCGACGCTCTTTGCCCATCTGACACGGAACATCGACACCTTTTATCCACAGTAGTCGAGCTCCCAGATCTCCTCGATTCTTCCGTAGAATCTTTCCTTCACGTTGTCATCGGTGTAGAATTCGGACATTACGCCTGAGTTCTAATAATCACACTTGTTGTCCTTTTCCTCCGTGTAGAATGTGTAGCCGTTGATATCATACGCCTGATAGGTCACCAGGTTTTGCATCGGTCCCTGCGACAAGGTGAATATGATCTTTTCCGTGTCAGAAGAATGCGATCGCGGGGGATTATCAAGGAGCGTCTGCCTAAACCAACGCGTGAAATCTGAGTTGTGCTCTTTGATTATTTCTCCCTGCGTCCTCTGTATGCCCCGGTCACTGTACTTCTTCTCGATTAACCTTTTGTGCTTCTGTACCCAAGGATCGACCATTTCGAAATGCTGTAGCGCGACAAGGTTTGCTCGATCAAAGTCTGCGCGTCGAAAATCGAAGTCTGCATGCAGTATGCGACGACCCTCTCGGTGACCAGATCCGTCGAGCTTGCCAAGGTGCCTGTTGACGGGAAGACCGACAGGGTTCTCGATGTCTAGATAATTCGTGCAGAAAGAGATGCACTCTTAGGCCAGAAAGCCCTTGGCTATGCTTCCATCTGGACGGGACCTGTTGCGAACGTATCCTTTGATGTGTCCGTTCATCCTTTCGAACGCCATCATGCTATGGAGGAACATCGGCCCGAGTTGTACGATGTCCTCCACGACATGGACCAGCAGATGCACCATAATGTCGAAGAATGCGGGTGGGAAGTAGACCTCAAGCTCACATAGTATCACCACGATCTCCTCCTGTAGCCTCCCGAGCTGATTCACGCCAATCGACTTCCTAGAGATGACGTCGAAAAACTTTCATAGGCCAAATAACGTTTCACGGACGTGCTCGTCCATTATCGCTCTTAGTGCGACCGGAAGTACATGCGTCATTAGCACGACACAGTCGTGAGACTTCATGACACTGAACCTCTGCTTCGCCTCGTCTAGGTATCTTCTTATCTTGCCCGCGTAGCCGTAAGGAAATTTGACTCCTAGAAGGCACTTGAAAAACTGTTTGATCTCATCCTGGCTTAGAGTGAAGCAAGAAGGAGGGCAGTAATATTTGTTCTTCTTGAACTTTTTACCCTTCCGACGACCTTGTGTCGTCTCCGACTCATGATCATCGTCATCTTCCTGATCATCAGGAGTAGTGCGTCCTCCGTGAAGCTCCTTCCGGATACCCAAGCATATCTGATGGGGATATGCCTACCGGGGTATACCCAGCAGGACGTTTCCGACTGGCCCAAGACCCGGCGAGTGGGCCTGCAGAACGGCGAGTGGATTGAAGCCCGACAAGGAACCGAGCGACTGGAAGCTGAAGGCCCAGGCAAGTAGATAGGCCCAGTCGGGTGAGGTTAAACGGCTACCGAAGCTTTAACCGAATCGGTTGAGATATGTAAACCCTAGGGGAGGTGAGCCTATATAAACCTCCCTATAGGGTGAGTAGAGACACATTTTCTCAGATACCCAAGCGACTCGCTGCCTAGCCGCCGAACTCGCCCATTGTAACACCTTGATAATACAATCTAGCAGGAGTAGGTCTTTACCCTCCGAGGGGCCGAACCTGGGTAAACCCTGTGTCTTAGCCCTCATCTCGCACCGCAGATGGCTGGCCGCCCTTGCCCCTCGTTCTACTACTCGCTGCCGATTGCAGCATCTGCCGTGACCATTCCCACGACAGTGGTGCCCACCGTGGGGCCTGGCCGGTCTGGCCGGTGTTCTGCGGCGAGATCCAATCTGCCCATCAACGAGACGGTCGCCACCGGCCGCATGATAGCGATCGGCGAGATGCTCCAAATCTTGCCGAGCAGCTACGTCCCGGCGGCGCGACCCGTCACGCACAGCGTGATCCTGCCGATCGGCACGATCAGCCTCTTCGTCGGCCTCACCGACGTCATCGTCTCGGAGGATTCGGCTCGCATCCGCGAGTCGCCGCCACGCGATCGGCTCTCCGAGAGCCAGATCCGCACGATCCATCGCCTCGCCTCTGAGTACAACTCGGCCCACAGCAACGTGGCCGGGAATTCAGCGGCCGCAGAGGATGCGGCCCTCACCGACGACGCCGACTCGGCGATCCCGGCGTCACTCTCCGGATCCATCACCGCAGCCTTATCCGCGGGCTCCATCGCCCAGGTCTCCAACGCAGGAGATTTCGAGAACCCCTCCATCCTCGGGATCTTCGAATTCGACTCCGGGTCGGAGAACTCCACCGATCTCCGCGACGGAACCGGTCGCTACGCCGCGACCTACATGGCGACCGGCACCGACCCGCCGGAGGATCCATTCTCCACCCCGATCCCTCCTAACGCCACGGCCACGGAGGTCGAGGAACTCCGCCTGAAACTGGCGGAGGCGGTACGCAAGGAGCAAGCTGAGCGCGAAAAATTTCGCCTCGAGCAGGTGACGGCGCAGGAATTATCGCGCTACCACCAGCAGCGGATCAGGACGCGCCTGAACCCCACCGTTCAGGGGCGCGCCCTGAACTTCGACGACGAAAACGACCCGGCCCGCGTGGCCGAGCGCGCGATCTGCGAGAACGCGCCACCAGGAGGGAGCGCCCGGCCCCCGCCAGGATCAACGGCAATGGGTGCCCCACCTCCACCCAACCGCACCCCCCCAGGGACCAGCCGCGGATAGTAGTCTCCTCACGAGAGCAAGACGCAAACGGCCTTCCACTGTTCTCCACCCCGATGGACAACCTCGTGGCAGGCCGAGCAGCAGTCGACAGCATCACGGCGACCGACAACGGCGCCCTGCAGATCGAATACGTCAAGGCCCTGCTCGCGAAGGCCGTCGAGCAGCAGAGAGCGGGCGCCGACTCGCAAGGACGGGTATACTCGCGTTCCTCAGGAAGCAGAGCGGCCTCCAGCGGCCGCTCAGCGGCGGCAAACACCCTCAACTGCCCGCCACCAGAGCCACTGCAGCTCCAATACCGACCCACTAACGCGGCACTCTCCACCAACGACCCCAGGCCGGCAACCAACCTTGTCGCCGCCAACGGGCAACCCATCGACGCCCGCACCCACATCATCAACAACCAAAGCTGGCGCGCACGCTAGCCCGACGACCTGCGACATACCCTAACCAATCGCCGCGACGGCGAGCCCATGGGGTCGCTCAGTCGACTCGGGCCAAAGTGCTTCGGACCAATGATCCGAGGCGAGAAGTATCCGCCAAACTTCAAGGCGCCAAAAGAAATAGAAAAGTACGACCCCGCCGTATGGCTCGACACATACCTCATGGCGATGGGGATCGCGGGTCACACTGACCTGCTCGCCGCCCGTTACCTCCCCTGATGATGGAGGGGACGTGCAGGCAGTGGATCAACACTCTCCCCCAGGACAGTATCGACTCCTGGGAGGAAATGCGCGATGCCTTCGTCAGGCACTTCGAGTGCTCCTACACCCGCGCCACCACTATTGAGGACCTGGAACGGTGCGTCCAGGGACCCCGCGAGTCGACCCGCAACTGGGTCCAACGGTGGCAAGAGCTTTGGTACAACGCGGTCGGCATCCACTCGGACACCGCGATCCATTGCTTCAAGACCTCGTGCCGCTACGAGCCCCTAGTCGCCAAGCTCAAGCGACACTCCCGCACACTCGACAACATCCCCGATCTCCTCGAGATCGCCAAACGGTACGCCGAGGAAGATCCAAACCAGGAAACTGACGACGAGTCAGGAGGTCAACGCCGCACGGGCGGCAACAACGGCGGACGCCGAACCGACCTACGCTATAGCGGCACTCGCCTCACTGGCAAGCGCCGCAGTGATGGGCGAGTCGACTTCGTCGCCAACACCGGGCACGCGCAGCGCGAGCCCAAGAGCTTCCGCCGCGATGGAGGGCAACGCCGCGACGGCGGCAACTACAAGAACAAGCCAAGGTTCGATCCTGCGGCCCTCCTTAACCAACCATGTGCGTTCCATAGCAGGGAAGGGAAGCCCGCAACGCACACCACCGCCGACTGCCACACCCTCAGGGAAATCGAGAAGGCACGGCGAGCGCGGGAGGACCCCGACAACGACCCGCCAAACGGCGGAAAATTCGGCAAAGTAGCCGGCTCGCTCCACACTTTCACAGGCTTCAACACGACGTGCGAGAAGAAGGTCATCGCCCGCGCCGTCGCCGTCAACGCGGTGGCCCAAATAGACGTCCCCCAGTTCCTGAACTGGTCAGAGCAGCCCATCACCTGGAGCCGCCAAGACCACTCGCCACGCATCGAGTACCCAGGACGAGTCGCCTTGGTGGTCAAGCCGAAGGTTGGCGACTACTGGCTCCCCAAGACACTCACACCACATTCCACGGCATCGTTCCCGGTCGGAAGGCGTACCCGATCGGCAAGGTCACGCTGCCAGTAACCTTCGGCACACCGGCAAACTTCCGCACCGAGCGGATCGTCTTCGAGCTGGTGCCCTTCGACAGCCCCTACCACTGCGTCCTGGGGCGCCAGGCGTTCGCTAAATTCATGGCAGCACCCCACTACGCGTACAACGCGATGAAGCTCCCCGGGCCATGCGGCGTCATCACCATCCATGGCGACCCCGACATGGCCGCCGAGTGCGAGGCCAAAGGAGCCGAACTCGCCGACGCCGTCATCGCGGCGGAGACCAACCACGCCGATGAGCTCGCCAAGTACGCGAGCGGGGTCAACAACGACGACCCCACCATACTCAAGAAACCCAACTCAGAGGGCGCAAACACCTCAACCTTTGAGGCCACGACACACACCCGCACCGTCGAGCTGGTCCCAGGCGACTCCAGCCAGACGGTGACGATCAGGACGGGCATGAGCCCAGCATAGGAAGGCACGCTCATCAAGTTCCTCCGTGAGAACAGGGACATCTTCGCATGGAAGCCCTCCGACATGCCCGGTGTTCCCAGGGAGCTCGCTGAGCACAAGCTAAACGCCGACCCCAAAGTGCGACCTGTCAAGCAGTCGCTGCGGCCCTTCAATGAAGAACGCCGTCGAGCAATCGCCGAGGAGGTGCAGCGTCTACTCGCTGCCGGCTTCATCCGGCCAATCAAATACTCCAAGTGGCTGGCAAACCCAGTCCTGGTCGAAAAGAAGAACGGGACCAGGAGAATGTGTATCGACTACACAAACTTGAACGGCGCCTGCCCAAAGGAGCAGTTCGTCCTCCCGCGGATCGACCAGATAATCGATTCAACCGCGAGCTCAGAGTCGCTCTGTTTTCTCGATGCCTACTCTGGATACAACCAGATCAAAATGGCTGTTGAAGATGAGGAGAAGACGGCGTTCATCACGCCATTCGGAGCCTTCTGCTACACCGCCATGACCTTCGGCCTCAAGAACGTCGGGGCGACCTACCAGCGGTGCATGCAAGAATGCCTTGCGAGCCAAATTGGCCGCAACATCCACGTCTACATCGACGACGTGGTCATGAAGTCCGCTCGCCAAGGCGACCTACTCGCCGACCTGGCGGAAACTTTCGCCAACCTGCGAAGATATAAGATAAAGCTCAACCCAGGCAAATGCACCTTCGGTGTACCCGCCGGACAACTACTAGGGTACGTCGTCTCCAAACGAGGGATAGAGGTGAACCCCACAAAGATCGACACGATCGCCCGGCTCGGCAAACCCGAGTGCCTGCGCGACGTCCTAAAGCTGGCCGGGCGAGTAGCGGCTCTCAGTCGCTTCATCCCCCGCCTGGGCGAAAAGGCGATGCCCCTATACCGCCTGATGCGCAAGAACCCCACCTTCCAGTGGGACAAGGAGGCGGACGATGCGCTCCACGACCTCAAAAAGGTGCTACTCGCCGCACCACTACTCGCCGCCCCCGCTGACAAAGAACCCATGCTGGTTTATGTCGCGGCGTCCGAACGCGTCGTCAGCGCCGTAATGGTCGTCGAGCGACCAGAGGAAGGAAAGGAACGCCCGGTCCAGCGACCGGTGTACTACATCAGCGAGGTCCTCACCGAGTCGCGCCAGCGGTATCCACAGTACCAAAAGCTAGTATACGCAGTCTTCAGAGCTCAGCGGCGCCTGCCGCACTACTTCCAGGAGCACCCGATCACGGTCGTCTCCTCAGCACCACTGCAGGATATCATGCGCAATCGCGAGGCGACCGGGCGGGTCGCCAAGTGGGCCGTCGAGATCGGCGTCCACAACATCAAATACGAGCCACGAAAGGCAATCAAGTCGCAGGCACTGGCAGGCTTCATCGCCGACTGGGAGGAGGCCCAGCAACCAGAAAAGCTGCCGTACCTCCATTACTGGAGTCTGCACTTCGACGGCTCCAAAAACGCAGACGGCGCAGGCGCAGGGATCGTACTCACTTCACCAAAGGGAGACAAGCTCCGCTACATCCTCTGCCTCGACTTCACGCCCTGCACAAACAACATGGCCGAGTACGAGGCCCTACTCCACGGCATGCGAGCCGCCAAGGAGATGAACGTCAATCGACTCCGCTGCTACGGAGATTCCGACCTTGTTGCGGGGCAAGTCGCTGGCACCTGCGACGCCGTCTCCCCTACCATGGCGGCGTACCGCCAAGCGGTGGACAAGTTGGGCGGCCACTTCACCGGCTACTCCGTCGAGTGGATCGACAGGCGAAAGAATGAGGAGGCCGACGCACTCTCCTGCATCGGGTCGGCTCGACTCGCACTACCCGCCGGCGTTTTCCTCGACAAGATTACCAAGCCGTCAGTCTCTCCCCCGAGGGAGATCGACATTGGGGTCCCACTCCAACCAGAGGCAGCCTTCGTCGCACTCGTCAACGAGCCAGACGACTGGACCAAGCCCTACATCGCCTACCTGGAAGCCGGCACCCTGCCGGCAGACGAGACAGACGCTCGAATGATCGCTCGTCAATGCAAGTCCTACACCATCATCGACGGCGAGCTCCACAAGCGCAGCGTCACCGGCGTGTCCCAACGCTGCGTCCAACCAGCTGAAGGACGCAAAATCCTCCACGACATTCACTCCGGTGACTGCGGCCACCACGCTGCCGCTTGTTCCCTGGTCGCCAAGGCTATGCGACATGGCTTCTACTGGCCCACCGCACACGCCAACGCTGTCGACATCGTCCAGCGATGCGCCGGGTGCCAGAAGTACGCCAATCAGACGCACGTACCGAGCTCGGCGCTAAAAACAATCCCCATCACCTGGCCATTCGCCGTGTGGGGCATGGACATGGTAGGCCCCTTCAAGAAGGCCCCCTCCGGCTACACTCACCTACTAGTCGCCGTCGACAAATTCACGAAGTGGGTGGAGGCCAAGCCAGTCCGGAAATGCGACGGGAAGACCGCCACCAAATTCCTACGCGAGATCATATATCGCTACGGGTTCCCAAATAGCATTATCACGGACAACGGCACCAACTTCGCCAAGGGAGCCATGGCCGAATTCTGCGAAGAGCACCACATCCGGCTCGACCTCGCGTCAGTCGCCCACCCGGAATCCAACGGCCAGGCGGAACGAGCCAATCAAAGCATCCTCCACGGCTTGAAGCCGCGACTCCAAGTACCACTTTAGCGCACCGCCGGGTGCTGGGTCGAGGAGTTGCCCTCTGTTATCTGGGGGATCCGCACCTCAGTCAACAGATCGACGGGATTCACTCCCTTCTTCATGGTCTACGGCGCCGAAGCAGTCATGCCCACCGACCTCGAACACGACTCACCACGGGTCGTCCACTATACGGAGGCTGCAAACGAGCTCACCCGCCAAGACGGGATCGACGAACTCGAAGAAGCACGCGACCTCGCTAGGTCACGCACTGCCATCTATCAGCAAGGACTCCATCGCTACCACAGCCGGCGGGTGAAAGCTCGCACCTTCCAGGAAGGCGACCTGGTGTTACGCCTCATCTAGGACAAGAAGGGCATGCACAAGCTCTCCCCGCCGTGGGAAGGCCCATTCGCTATTGGGCGCGTCCTCGGCAATGACGCCTACTACCTCATCGACGTCCGCGGGGACGGCGAACTCGACATCAAGCGACCATGGAATGTAAACCTCCTACGGAAGTTCTACTCCTAGAACCCCACACATGTACTCTCCAGTCGCTATGAAATAAAAAAGAAACGGTTACCGCAAATTGCGCCTACTCTCCATGACTTGTGCCACTCGCACTCGTAATAACAGCGTCAAGCTAACTGCAGAAGTCAACCTTTGGTACAGCGATCGGAACGGCTAAGTAGTGCGGTGTAAGAGCACTGAATCACCTCAGGTCTTGCATCGTCCACGAAAAACGCCCACCCGGAGCCCCATTGGAGTCGCCTGGCTCGACTGGTTCTACGAGCCAAGACGACTGCCCTCGCTTCTCACAGCGACCTTGGTCCTCCGCATCCTCGGCATAGCGACTCGAACAGCTAAGTACCACGCTCGGGGACTGAAAACCAGTTCGTCGCGAGCGGCCAGGGAAAACGCCAAGTAAGAGAGCATGCCCGGGACTCGCCATGCGACTGACCCCACGGGCCAGGCAGGAGTGACGCGCTCACACCAACGCGCTAAATCCTCAACCACCCTTGAGTCGCGCCTAGAACAACCAAGTACCACGCTCGGGGACTCGGCCACCCGACCTCGTTCGCGCAAGGGAAAACGGTAAAGTATAGAGCACCCAAGGGAGTTGCCTTGCGACTGGCTCTCCGAGCTCGGGCGAGTCGACCAAAACAACAAAACACATGATAACAACACATATATCATATACGAGGTAAACCCCACAAAAGAGCGGACGCGCTCGGGGACTCGTTCAAAATCAATCAAAAGCACACAAACAAATACCAAAATAGACACGACGTCTCATTCACTCGCATATTGCATTGTTTTATGTTACAAAATATGCCCGCGTGGCAGAACTGCTGCTAACGCCACAAAGCAAACTACCCTACTCTGCAGGCTTCGATGACGACTCGCCAACATCCCGGCGATTGCGGATGAACGCCGTGTACGGGTTTGATGGATACGTCGTCAGTTCACCCGCCATCGCCGCGCAAAAAGGTTGCTCGACCTTGAAATCACGATGCGGTGGCTCGGGGTCGTTCGGCGCGAAAACCGTCTCCTGGTACGGCAGGAGGTCGCCCATTGCCCAGACACGTTCCGAGTACGTGGCGGCACGTTCTTGCAACTTGAGGACCTCGGACAGCTCCACCGCGCCAGTCGACGATGGATACCCACTCGTCACATCGGCAATGTCGAAATCCTCGGGGAAGTGGGCGAGTCCAAGGCTCAGTGCCGTCGATGCTCCACGCCGAAACGCCAACCGCGTCATGAACTCAACGACCGCGGGCGCCTTCTCCAAATACTTCCACACCTCAACGAGGTCGCTGGGAATCACCTCCGTGGGCGATATTTCTTGGAGGTAGGCGCGGATGCACGTCGCCGACAACGTCGCCGAATCGACGAGCATGCTTACGCACTGCCTCGCGTCGAGCGAGCTCGCCTCTCCTTCGCTATCAATGATGCGACCTGCGAGTAGAAGACAATGATGAGTACGACGGACACCACAAAAGCCACAACCACTAGAAGGGAAGATGTACTCACCAAGCAACGGGCGGGCGAGTCCCGTGATGAAGCACTGAAGCGACGTATGGTCGTCCTGAAGCCCAGCAATAAGGACTTCCGACACCTTGCGATCCTCCTCAGCGGCCGCAATGGCGGCCTTAGCTCGCTCGTCCGCCGAGCTCGCTTCTTATCTCGCTTCCCGCAGTTCGCGCTCGAGGTCGGCGATCCGCTGTTTAGCGGCACTCAGAGCAGATCGCGCCGCCACCAACTCACCAGCGGGGACAAGCCCCTGGCGAGCTTCCTCTGCCTTCACAGCAGCAGCCTGAAGCCCCTCGTTCGCCTCCTGGACGATGGCCAGCTCCCTCTCCGCGCGCTGTTTCGCGGCCAATCGGTCCGCTGACTCAAGCTGCAGACCCTGCACGTCACCAAAAGGTTAATCAAAGAAAAATTCCTAAGTGCCCACCCGCTGAAATTCAGCGAGTGCGCACTCGGGGACTGGAGGTCAAGAAATCTCTAAGTGCCCACCCGCTAAAATTTAGCGCGTGCGCACTCGGGGACTGGATGCGGCAAACAAAAAGATGAGAAATTATAAGAATCAGGCCGCTACAAAGCACCGACCTGATCCTCGGGGACTGGACGTACCTGGATGGCCGCGCCAAGCATGCCGTGGAGTTGTACCGCGTCCACGGACGCGAGAAGTGCCAGCGTGTGCCCGCGACGTTGGTCGACTTCAGCATAGGCGGTCCCAGGAGCGTGGCTCGAGGGCGTAGGCCCACTCGCCATGGCCGCTTTGGTCACGAAGCGCGGAAAGGTAGCGATAGAGGCACCCGCTCCGAGAGAGGTCGCCTCCGCCGTTCCAGGCAAGGAAGCACCCTCCTTCGTAGACGCGGCTGCCTCCAACACGGGCCCGGCTGGTGCGACCGCTGTATCATCAGAGATAGTGACGGTGTCGTCGCCCTTGGCCTTCTTACTGCCATCCGCCGAGGCGATAACCTCGTCCGCCTTCCTCTTGCGGGAAGGATCCTCCTCGCTAGCGGCGGAGGGCACCTTGGCCACGGTCGGGTGGCCCATCCTTTTCACTCCGGTCCTGCGCATCAATCGAATCAACAAAGACAATCGAAATAGTTATGAAAAATAAGGAAGGGTGAGCGCACTCACTTGGCGACTGGGATGAAACGTAGCCCCGTACGGAGGCCGGCCGGTTTTTCCAGTTCAGGGCCCAGTCGGCGACTGAGCCCCAGCTCCAGGACGTCGCGCGCCCAAGACACGGACGGCTTCTTTGTCGTTGAGGCCACAGCTGGCGCCTCTGGGACATCCTCGGCGGGAGCCTTCTTGCGAGGCGAAGCCACTGTAGCCGGAACCTCCTTGCGAGGCGAAGCCGCCGCAGCCGGAGCCTCCCCCAACCCAGAGACTGGGGCGAATGGCGGAGGCATTGAAGCCAAAGGCACTTCCACGGTTGCCGCGTCCAGCACGGCTGTCGCTGGCGGCGCGCCGTCACCGGCTGGGCTGGGAGCGTCGGAGCTGCTCGCCGAGTGCGGTGGCGAGGCCGTCTTCGACGGCTTCGTCTTCTTCTTCAGGGGGGCCCTCGCCTCCCTTTCCTTCTTCTTCTTCTTTGACGGAGTGGCCCGACGGCGCGAGGTGGTCTCTGGGAGCTCGTCGTCGTCATCATGACGCTCGAGGCTTCTGCTTGCCTTGATCTCGCGCTGTCGTTGCCTGCGGGTCTTTCGGACCAGCGGGGCGACCTCCTCTTCGGACTCGTCCTAATCGTCCTCGTTGCCCCTGGCAGGCGGCGACTCGCCTATGTCCTGGGCGGATGGGCCCGAGCTCTCATCGTCCGAAGGTGGGAGCCACCCTTCCACCACTTGGAATAGCTGCAACGAATACGGAATCAGAATTACCGCGATTGCATAAACTGCGACTGCGAGCAAAGTAAAGTAATTACCGTTGGAGCCGGACGCTTCGCGGTGTAGGGGCGACCCCAGCCTGTGCATCCAGATACACCGCCTGGGTAATCTTCTTCAATGCTGGGAGATAATCCTCCAGCTTCCACTCGTCGAGGCAGGCCTTCGTCGAGTCTCCCCGGACCGTGTACTGGTACATGTAGTGGTCGCGCTGGGCGAGTGGGACGAGCCGCCGCCCAAGCCAGCAATTGTACAAGTTTATCGTCTGAAGGCCCTTCTTTTTTAGACCACGGATGGTCTGGAGCATCTCGTCAACGACCATCCGATGGTCGTCGGGGAGCTTGCCGACTTGGAGATGGCGCGGCTCGGAACGATTGGCAGAGTACCGCGGGATCGCCACCTCGCCCTCCGGGGTCGCCTCGGCCACGTAGAACCACGACTTCTTCCAGTTGCTCGCTGCCTTGGCGGGTAGCATCAGATCAAAGAAAGAAGATTTGGACTTGATCCGGAACGTCAAGCCGCCCGCGGTTAGCATTGGGCCGCCTGCCTCCTCGCGGCTGATCCGTCCGTGGAACAGATCTTGCCACAAGGGAAAGTAGGGCCGGCAGCCCAAGTAGCATTCGCAGAACGCCACAAAGATGGCAAGCTGCTCGATGCTGTGGGGACCCAGATCTGAAGGCTGGATCCCGTAGTAGGCGCAGAAGCGCCGGAAGAACAAGGACGTAGGAAACCCTAGCCCCCGCTCGAGGTGACTGGTGAAACAGACGAATTCCCTCTCTCGCGGGTTTGGGGTCATTTCTCCGGCTGCGGGGATACGCCAACAGCCGGCTCGCAGGATCCCGGCCTCCTCGAAAGAGGCCAGCTGCGCCCTCGTGCACTTGGATCTGCCCCATGGTTCGGTGGAAAGGGCCATGGCCGAGAGATTGTTTGGAGATCGGAGGATTTCGAGTCGGCTGGATCGCGGTGCGAAGGAAGGAAAATGCGCGCACTCGGAAGAAGTGGTGAGGAGTTGGCTCTACGATTGCCTGCCATTCCTCTTATATAGCGGGTGTTACCCGCCAAATCAGGGAGCCGTTACCACGCGGTGATTACGCCAAAAGTTACCGTTGGATTACCCCAACGGCTAGTTTGACCACGCCTGACGGTCCAACTACGGCCACTCGGCTCGCCGACCCACTCACTAAGACAGTGTTTTCGCCGAATCGACTCGCCAAAGCTGTGACCTGGATCATTCGTTGTCTCCTTTATACAGGAGCCCGCCGACGATTCGACTGGATGCCTACTTTGAAGCCGCATACTCCGACTGCCAGCAGCCACCTACGCCTAATCGACGACAGCCTCGGGGACTACTGATGGGTATATGCCTACCGGGGTATACCCAGCAGGACGTTGCCGAATGGCCCAAGACCCGGCGAGTGGGCCTGCAGAACGGCGAGTGGATTGAAGCCCAGCAAGGAACCGAGCGACTGGAAGCTGAAGGCCCAGGCAAGTAGATAGGCCCAGTCGGGTGAGGTTAAACGGCTACCGAAGCTTTAACCGAATCGGTTGAGATATGTAAACCATAGGGGAGGTGAACCTATATAAACCTCCCTATAGGGTGAGTAGAGACACGTTTTCTCAGATACCCAAGCGACTCGCTGCCTAGCCGCCGAACTCGCCCATTGTAACACCTTGATAATACAATCTAGCAGGAGTAGGTCTTTACCCTCCGGGGGGCCGAACCTGGGTAAACCCTGTGTCTTAGCCCTCATCTCGCACCGCAGATGGCTGGCCGCCCTTGCCCCTCGTTCTACTACTCGCTACCGATTGCAGCATCTGCCGTGACCATTCCCACGACAATATCAGGTCGTGCCTTGCTTTCGGACCATCCTTCGTCCTATCTGGCATGTTGATTATGGTGGCGACCTGAATCTCGCACACGTTTTTCGTGATATGCATGATGTCGAGGCTATGAGGCGTGCGGAGAAACTTCTAGTATGGCAACTCCCAGAAAACAGACCTTGTTTTCCATACCTTCATCAGCGGCTTGTCTTGTTGCTGCCTCTTTCGTTTCTTTCCAGGCTTAGGACAATCTTTCCAGTTTTTCTGCAACTCTTCCACTTCTTCGCTGCTCCTACGCTCTGGGATTCCTCGGGTCTCTGATTTGCCATCGAACAGGTCTCCACGTTTTCTCCATGGATCATTCTTGCCGAGCCACCTCCGGTGTGCCATGAACACGGTTTTCGATGACCCTAGATCTTTCTCTAGTTGGAGATAGCTTGTGTTATCCATGCACCTAACGCATGCGCAGAATCCTTGGATAACCTGCCCCGAGATATACCCGCAACCTGGATAGTCTTGCACCGTAGTGACCAACGCGGCTCTCATAGTGAAATAATCTTGTGCGACGGCGTCGTAAGTATTGGATCCAGATTCCCATAATGTGGCTAGCTCCTCTTTCAACAGCCCAAGATACAGATTGATGTCGGTACCAGGTTGTTTCGGCCCTTGAATTAGCATACTCATTTGTATGTACTTCTTCTTCATGCACAACCATGGAGGGAGGTTGTACATCCATACAAACACGGGCCAAGTGCTGTGCGTGCTGCTCTGGCTACCGAATGGATTGAGTCCATCGGTGCTGGCACCAAGCCTGATGTTCCTCGAATCTCCACCGAATTCTGGGAATTCGAGGTCCAATGCTTTCCACTGGCTAGCATCTGAAGGGTGCGTCAGCAGCTCATCCTTTTCGGGGTCATCATCATCTCTTGGCTTCTTCCTTTCCGCATGCCATCGCATGAGCTTCGCTTCCTTAGGGTCCGCGAAATAGCGCTGCAGATGAGGAGTGATAGGAAAGTACCATACCACTTTTCGAGGTGCTTTCTTCCCTTTATTGTATCGACTCACGCCGCACACCGGACATGTGGTTTTCTCCGCGTCCTCGCCCCAATAAATGATGCAATCGTTGATGCATACGTGATATCTAACGTGCGGTAGATCGAGAGGACAGACGATTTTCTTGGCATCCTCGATACTAGTTGGACATGTGTTCCCCTCCGGGAGACGATCGTGCTAGAATGCCATCATATCGTCGAAGCTTGCGTCACTCAATTTGTGTTTTGCCGTCATCTCCATAGCCTTGAGCGTTACATTCAACCGGGTATCATCGGGCCTGCATCCTTCATACAATGGAGTAACCGTGTCTTTCTCAAGTTGTGCAAGCTTGGCTTTCTCTCTAGCGGCAGCCCTGGCGTTACTCGTCTGCTTGAGAAGCAGCTCTTGCACATAAGGGTCCCGCACCCAGCCTGACGTTGTTCCATCGTCGTCTGCTCCTCCGGCATCTAGATCATCATCATCCCGGTCTGCTTCCGCACCTTCACCATCTCCAGGAGACTCTTCATCATCTCGCCCGTTCTCGCCGTGATGATGATCATTGCCATGTTGGCCACCTTCACCGTCTCCATCGTCTACGTCATCGCTTATCCAACGAGTGTATCCATCCACGAAACCATGGCGGAACAGGTGCGACTGCAGATTCCCGGAATCTGGGTCGATCACCCAGTTGAGTTTGCATCTTCTGCACGGACATCTTATATCTGTCTTGTTATTTCGTATCATGTCGACCGTCGCACATTTAAAAAATCTAGCCATAAATGCCTTCGCTCATTATGCAGACCATTTTTGCCTGCACGGTGTACACGGTACAATTTTGAAGTCTATTAGAACCACATAATGAATGCATGCATGCAATGGTCGATATAAAATTTCGGCATGACCTATCCTAAAATTAGGACCTTTGAGAAATGCCAAAGTCTTGCCAAAATGGAAATAAATCAACATTTTGGCAAAACAAATGGCATGTTGTTCACATACAAACACAAGAGAGAGAGAGACTGAATCATACACACATGAACATATCATTATCCTCTCCATACACACATGCATGAGCATCATCGATACTCTCCATATACACACACATATGACCATCGATCCTCTCCATACACACATCATGAGCATCGATCATATACATACATATGAGCACATCATCCATATACACATGAACACATCCTTACATGGACAACTTACCGAGATGAGAGACCGATCGCGAGAAAGATTGAAAGGAGAGGTGCGCGCGTTGACCGGAGAAGGAGATGAGAGACCGGAGACCTTCTTCTATTACTTATGTAACATCCAAAGCAAGTTTTACATGCTAAAAATGGTGAATGGGTGGAGAAATTGAGGTGGGAAGGAGAAGATCCCGACTAGATCTAAGGAGGAAGAAGAAGGGGAAAGTGAAGTGTGGGGTGGTGGATGTGGTCACACATGTGCACATAAAGTGCTGTCCTAAAAAAATCGACACATCCGTGGCGCACACGGCCCTAGTGCGCCACAGGGAGTAGAAACATCTGTGGCGCACTATGCCATGTGCGCCACAGATGTTCCTACTCCCTGTGGCGCACTAGGCAGAGTGCGCCACAGATGTTTGTGGCCGTTTCACAGCAGGGGGGGGGGGGCGTAGCGCACCCCCCATGTGCGCCACGGTTGACACTAACAACCGTGGCGCACATGACTATAGTGCACTACAGATGTTTGGCGTGCGGCCAACAGGGCCCTGGCCCACACATATCAGTGGCGCACTATAGTCATGTGCGCCACGGTTGTTCTAGTTACTAGTAGGGCACTGCTCACAGGTGAGCCACGCCTGTTTTAGCCGTGGGGCACTTCAACCATGTGAGCCACGGATGTGCTGATTACCTATAGCCGTTTTCCTAGTAGTGTCATTGTCGGGGATATGACCCCGGATACCCTAGAGTTATGTCATAAGTGAGTCAATAAGAGACATGTATAACGAAAGGATACTTGATGTAAGTATAAAAGCTAAATAGAAAAAGATAAAGGAGAAAACTAGACCAGGCCAAGTTAAAAGTAATTCGGCCCAGACCCCATTTACTCTTTCCAGGCCTAAACTGTATCCGAGGCAGAATTAATAAAGATTCGGGGCACTGGGCCGAGTTTACCTTGGTTCGGCCCATAGCTCCTCACCCTGGCAAGCTCCAACCGACTATGCTCCCTCCCCGGGTGGGCCGACCTGAGCCAAAGTCGGCCCACCACGGGACTCCAGCTTTCCCGCCAACACACCTCGTTGATCCCGCCGAACTCCTCCATCGCGATCGACCCCGCGCAGGAGATCCTCCGCCACCGACGCTCATCACGCCACCTCAGCTACATCCCCCGGGTGGGCCGGATTCAGCCCACCGCGGGGAGACAGGCCCTCCGCTTGCGCCTGGACGCCCACACAGGAACCGAACCACCTCACCCGGGTGGGCCGAATCAGGGGAGCTTCGGCCCACTCCGGGTCCTCCCCGCCAGGCCGGAGCACTCCACTACAAGCCAACACCAAGGAACCCCGGCTGGGCCTCTACTGACCCGGCTGGGCTCAGATTCAGTCCAAGCAGACCAGGAGAACCTCGGCTGGGCCGATGGATGATCCGGCTGGGCCCATCCTCTCCCAGGCCGAATCAACCTCAAGCCAGGCCGAATTTCCTTCTATCCCAGGGCGTTTGGGCTGAGGTATAATGACCCAAACAACCCTTTATTCACCTCCAGATGTCTTCACAATATCTACCGTGACTCACCATCGAGCCAGACAAACTCCACGAGGATCATGTCAGTCTTGGGACGCCCACGGCTCAAACTGGCATGTGCAATAGGGAATATGCCCTTGGCATCCAAGAATATGCTAGGGAATATGCCATGGCATCTCCAAAGATGCCAAGGCATATGCTGAGCATCTAAGAAGATGCTAGGAATATGCTACACAGATGCCAAGCGTGGGGAACAAGATTGTCCTTTGGGCTCCCCTTTATAAGGATCACCAGGGGGATCGTTCTAAGGGAGGCCCCGAAGGGCTCTTTCCCTCTCTGCTCAATAGGAGTTCTCCTTCTTCTTCCTCCTCCACTCTCACAGAGAGATCTAGATAGAGGCATAGGAAATACAACTCAAGGAGCATGATTGTAGCCACAAGTATGGGAAGATTATAAGAGATTAGATGTAGAGATAGAGGTGTTATCTCTACATGAGAGCCTCAATCCTAGATACATTGTACTTCTCTTTGTTCATACGAGTGCGGTCTTCACTGCATCATCCCTCCCCGGATTCCTCCACGTCCATCGGCCCCAACTTTAGCCTACCCATGGCATATGCCGTGATACCACCACGACAATTGGCGCCCACCGTGGGGCCTTTTTAGTGGCGTTGGTTGGGTTTCCATCCGGACGGGAGAATCTTCATCAACCTCATCTTCATAGAGCACCTTCAGCTCCTCCAGGCGAACAGAGAACAGAGAGAGCACCTTCAGATCCTCCAGGCAAAGAGAGAACAGAGAGAGCACCTTCAGCTCCTCCAGGCGAACAGAGAACAGAGAGGTAAGAACAGGGGTCTCCAAGTCTGACTCAGCAAGGCAGGTAAGACTCAGCGAGAATGACTCAAACTCTTCTCCAAGCATACTGTAAGTAACAGATAGCTCAGCCACCAACATTCGATCCTTCACCCTGGGGAGAAAATAACTCAACCCGGGGACTAGCCAGCGTATCCATAGAATCACCTTTAGATGGACAAAAACTTATATAGTTTTGGGTATGTATTTCACTAGCTTATTTATGATTCAGATAGAATTTGAGTCAGTTTATTTACGCTTTGGATTAAACTTTAACTCAGCTCACCAGCCAGCTTATTGATGATTCAGATAAAATTTGAGTCAGTTTATTTATGCTTTGGATTGACCTTTAACTCAGCTCACAAGATTATTGATGATTCGGATAGAATTTGAGTCAGTTTATTTATGCTTTGGATTAAACTTTAACTCAGCTCACCAGCCAGCTTGTTGATGATTCAGATAAAATTTGAGTCAGTTTATTTATGCTTTGGATATACCTTTAACTCAACTCACAAGCTTATTGATGATTCGAATAGAATTTGAGTCAGTTTATTTATGCTTTGGATTAAACTTTAACTCATCTCACCAGCCAGCTTATTGATGATTCAGATAGAATTTGAGTCAGTTTATTTATGCTTTGGATTGACCTTTAAATCGGCTCACCAGCCAGCTTATTGATGATTCAGATAGAATTTGAGTCAGTTTATTTATGCTTTGGATTGACCTTTAACTCAGCTCACAAGCTTATTTATGATTCGGATAGAATTTGAGTCAGTTTATTTATGCTTTGGATTGACCTTTAACTTAGCTCACCAGCCAGCTTATTGATGATTCGGATATAATTTGAGTCAGTTTATTTATGCTTCGGATTAACCTTTAACTCAGCTTAGTAGCTTATCTCTGATTCGGACTAACATTTGATTCAGCTTGCCAGGGTATATTATAATTCGGATCTGTATTTGGACTCGTCGTACTAGCTTATCCCTGATTCGGACTAAAGTTTGATTCAGCTTGCCAGATTGCCAGGTTATGTTATGACTCGGATTGATATTTCACTATCTTGTCGGGTTATCTCGTATCTCGGATGACTATTTGCCAGCTTATCATATCTCGAATCTATATCTCATATCAACATCTCGAATCAGATCTCTCAGGGATTAGCCCTATTATCATATCCCAAAACTTAATCTCGGATCTATATCTCGGATCAATATCAAAGGCAAATTGACATCTTCTCATCGAATCAAATTATATCTTGGAAAACAGATGACTCGGATTTGAGTCATATAACTCGGACTTAGAGCCAGATAACTCAGACTTAAGACATAAGTCAATTTTGAGTAAAATAACTCGAATTGGAGTCATATACCTCGGATTTGAGTCAGATGACTCAGATTTGAGATGTAAGCCAAAATTGAGTAAAGTAACTCGGATTTGGAATCGGATAACTCGGATTTGAGTCATATACCTCGAATTTGAGTCAAATGACTCATATTTGAGATGTAAGTCAAAATTGAGTAAGGTAACTCGGATTCGGAATCAGATGACTCAGATTTGAGTCATATACCTCGGATTTGAGTCAGATGACTCAGATTTGAGATGTAAGTCAAAATTGAGTAAATTAACTCGGATTTGGAATCAGATAACTCGGATTTTAGTCATATACCTCGGATTTGAGTCAAATGACTCAGATTTGAGATGTAAGTCAAAATTGAGTAAGGTAACTCGGATTCGGAATCAGATGACTCGTATTTGAGTCATATACCTCGGATTTGAGTCAGATGACTCAGATTTGAGATGTAAGTCAAAATTGAGTAAATTAACTCGGATTTGGAATCAGATAACTCGGATTTGAATCATATAAATCGGATTTGAGTCAGATGACTCAGATTTGAGACATAAGTCAAAATTGAGTAAGGTAACTCGGATTTGGAATCAGATGACTCGGATTTGAGTCATATACCTCGGATTTGAGTCAGATGACTCAGATTTGAGATGTAAGTCAAAATTGAGTAAATTAACTCAGATTTGGAATCAGATAACTCGGATTTGAGTCATATACCTCGGATTTGAGTCAGATGACTCAGATTTGAGACATAAGTCAAAATTGAGTAAATTAACTCGGATTTGGAATCAGATAACTCGGATTTGAGTCATATACCTCGGATTTGATTCAAATGACTCAGATTTGAGACATAAGTCAAGATTGAGTAAAATAACTCGGATTTGGAATTAGTTGACTCGGATTGGAGTCAGATGACTCAGATTTGAGACGTAAGTCAAAATTGAGTAAAATAACTCGGATTTGAGTCACATAACTCGAAATTTGAGTCAGATTGGAAGCACAAGACGAATGCAACCCACACGAGATAACTCGGATCATAACTTACCCAAAAGGGTTAAAAGATGACCAAGAAGGCCAGAACTCATAACTTACCCAAAGGGGTTAAAAGAGCGGTACCCAAGAAGGCCAGAACTCATAACTTACCCAAAGGGGTTAAAAGAGCACTGCCCAAGAAGGCTAGAACTCATAACTTACCCAAAGGGGTTAAAAGAGCAGTGCCCAAGAAGGCCAGAACTCATAACTTACCCAAAGGGGTTAAAAGAGCAGTGCCCAAGAAGGCCAGAACTCATAACTTCCCCAAAGGGGTTAAAAGAGCGGTGCCCAAGAAGGCCAGAACTCATAACATCCCAAAGAGGTTAAAAGACCACTGCTGAAAATGGCCAGAAGTCATAACTTACCCAAAGAGGTTAAAAGACTAGTGCCAAAAATGGCAAGAAGTCATAACTTACCCAAAGAGGTTAAAAGACGAGTGCCAAAAATGGCCAGAAGTCATAACTTACCCAAAGAGGTTAAAAGACCAGTGCCAAAAATGGCTAGAAGTCATAACTTACCCAAAGAGGTTAAAAGACCAGTGCCTAAAAAGGCCAGAAGTCATAACTTACCAAAAATGGTTATGGGACAAATGAACATATAAATTCTCAGTCGGAAGACAACTCTAGGAATATTTGAATATAGAGACTATGCACGACTCTACAAATCCCACATAGCCTCGGGGACTAATGTCGGGGATATGACCCCGGATATCCTAGAGTTATGTCATAAGTGAGTCAATAAGAGACATGTATAACGAAAGGATACTTGATGTAAGTATAAAAGTTAAATAGAAAAAGATAAAGGAGAAAACTAGATTGGGCCGAGTTAAAAGTAATTCGGCCCAGACCCCATTTACTCTTTCCAGGCCTAAACTGTATCCAAGGCCAAATTAATAAAGATTCAGGGCACTGGGCCGAGTTTACCTTGGTTCGGCCCATAGCTCCTCACCCTGGCAAGCTCCAGCCGACTATGCTCCCTCCCCGGGTGGGCCGACCTGAGCCAAAGTCGGCCCACCACGGGACTCCAGCTTTCCTGCCAACACACCTCGTCGATCCCGCCGAACTCCTCCATCGCAATCGACCCCGCGCAGGAGATCCTCCGCCACCGACTCTCATCACGCCACCTCATCTACATCCCTCGGGTGGGCCGGATTCAGCCCACCGCGGGGAGACAGGCCCTCCGCTTGCGCCTAGACGCCCACACAGGAACCGAACCACCTCACCCGGGTGGGCCAAATCAGGGGAGCTTCGGCCCACTACGGGTCCTTGCAGTGACCCAACATACCACTGCATGTGTAGTACACTATAGTCCTTGACATGACATCCACAGAACACCGTTCCGTAAATATCACATCCCTTAGAGTGGTACAACAGAAACATTGCGGGTCCATATTACAAAGGTACACACATTATTATCATTACAATACCGGAAGTTCAAGACTTCCAAAAGATCCAACTTACAAACCAAAATATAAGATGTTCAGCGAAATTTTAAAAGTAACAACTCCGACTAGGAGTGGGGCTCAACAGCTTATTTTATATAGTTCATGATGTTCGACTCCGTTAGTTACTACTAACTAGACCCTTAAGTGGACTCGTTCTCATCGACACCGTAGCGGATCTCGTAGTCCACGCCTTCAACTCCTCCGGATAGATCAGGTTCCTCGTAGAACACGTCTTCTTGGCATTCGGCTACATACATTGACACGTCTTTGGGATCCTCAGAGTCTAAGCAAGGGATCAAAGGAAAGAATGAGTAAGAGCGTTACCCAACAAGTTCATTATATGCAAGGTGGGAAGTTTGATGCTCTAACTACCACCTCGGATTATAAATCCTTGGCACTTTGCAGTTTTTATAAACCTTTCTTGAAAGATTGATTTTATTCTGAAAAACTATGACAATCAGCCTTCACATGTTGACTAGAACTTTCATGGAGTTCCTTTCCTGCTGCGTTCGTAGCTCCTTCCCAGAACAGGGAGTAACAAGTTACAGTTCTTACACTCTGCAGAGGTGCGTTACTTTACCTATGAGAGATCAACTCCTTGTTGCACAACCGGGCGTACTTTCCCGTCCACATTTCCATGATGTGGGGCCCAATAGTTGGTCCAAGCCAATAACTGCCCCCTTCGCGACCCCGCATGCCTCCTTGGTGTACACCATGCCCACATAATGAATTACGACAATGGTTTGTACAAACCGTTAGATGCCAGAACTATCGTGGGATGTTAAGGGTTCCCACCCATATGCTGCATATCCTCTACGAATTACCAATTAATATGCATGCTACGAGGATAACAACCACGACCTGCACATCCGGCTTCATGCGAGAGGGAGAATATACAGCTGACTTCTCTGTCCCATTCCAAATCTCATGGCTAACGCGTAATATACGGCGCTAGAATCACTCATGTCAGGGGTTATTAAGTCCCTATTTGATTATCATTGTTGCAATTAGAACTCTAAGTTCTATTGACCCTTTATATCACCACTTAGGATGATATCTATGATTTCTTTGTTTTTTAAAATAATATTTTCTTTCTTTTATAGCACATATGATAACACACAATTTGAAAATACTTGGATAAAGACTCTTCAAAGGACATGAGCAAGTGATGAACTTGCCTTGTGATGGAAAGGTAGTGAAGTCTGATGCTTGCACTGCACCTTGAGCTTCTAGTTCTACAAAAACATCATTATTGCCCGGTAAGGACAATATTTAAAGAAGAAAAATGATTATGCAAGTAATGTAATGCATTATTTAAATTTATATGCATTTTCCCAAAAATTCCCTTTTGAGTAATAAGGGATTTATAAATATTTCTTTTTAATATTTATAACATGTATTGAGTAATTTTATTTTATTTCCCTTTATTTGACTTTTATTGATTTAATAATTCCTTTAGGAATTATTAATTATACCTTAATTTTATTACTAAATATTTATTTAGTATTTTTAGAAAATACTATAAAATTAATAAATAATGAAAGTGATTTTTATTTATTTTAATCACCTTTCAATAATTTTGTAAAATTCCACAAGAAATATTTAAATTACAAAATTCTTATAAAAATTTGAATGTCCAAAATTTGATATCTTATTTTATTTGGACAGAATGGATTATTGTGAATGCAAAAATATTTTATTTATGATTTTTGGACTATTATTTTATTTTCTATCATTTTATTGAGGTCAGGGGTATTTTGGTCTTTTCCAATTGATCAAAAGAAGGATTAAATATCCTGCGCTGGCCCCTTGGGTTATTGGGCCAAGGTGGCCCAATAGGGTAGGGTAACCTGACTACCCCGAAGGGTTTTAGCCCACCCAGCCCACTCTGCCTCCTTCTCTCCCTCGACCTCATCTCCTCCTCCTCCTTTGACTCGATCCCGTGGCCGGTGATGCCGCCACCGTCGTTACCCGCCACCGACGGCCGTTCTGGCCACCGTCATGGTGCGGGTTGGGGTTGTCGACGATGCTCGTTCGTTCTGTCCACTTGGATTTGACTCTGGGGCTCCCCCGTGGCCAGGTCCACCCCATTCCCGAACCCTAGGGTTGGGAAAAGGTACTGCCGCCGCCGCCGCGATCCCGCCTATGGTGGTGTGCTGGGCTCGTGTGCTGCTGCGGCCGCCATCGTGGCAGGTGCAGATTGCAGCGCCCTTCTGGGTGCTCCCTGTGCCGCCGCGGTGCGTCGGCCCCTCTGCTTCCTCTTCGATTCATCAGCGAGTACCTCGGGTAAGTGGTCTCTATGGTGTTCGTTCATGCTACTGCCTTGATTCTTTTTGCTGTGTAGCTAGTGGCTTCTGATGTTGAGTGATGATGTGCTGATTGGGTTCATCTCAGGATTAGGGTTCATAACCCCTCTGTTGATCACATCTAGGATGCTTTCGATCTAGTGTTGATCATATTTGATCATGTGAAATGATTGCTTGCTGTGGTTAAGGATTGATAGTAACTTTGATGTTACTAGTTGCCTGTCAGATTTGTCCTAGTGGTAATCTACCATGATCCAGGCTAGTTGTTTCAATCAAATCCTTAATTGGATTATGTTGTTGGTCTGAGGCTTTACTCTACTGTCAGTTTGCTTATACTGACAGTGTTTGCTTACTGCAATTATACTGTTGGCTTGTCTGAGATTTTACTTACTGAATCAAATCATTGCTTGCAATTATTTGTATGAATGTATAAATGAATTTAAGATTGATTCCTGGCATTTGGCTCAGGAAAATGATATGTAATGATTTGTCCCTTTTCCTGTGGAAGCTAAGTAAAGATTGGTTTTAGCTCATTAAGAACTTGTCCTTGTGATCCTTTGTATTCTGCCACACAAGTGATTGGGTTTTTATTTCTGGGCTTAGCTTGATTATGCTTGTGATTAAAACTGATAAGATAATATGGAAGCTTTCTTATCTTGCCTATGATGTTGGTCTGAGGCTCTAGGATGTAATTCCTAGTTAGTTGGACAATAATTTGTTTGAATCTTGTAGGATTAGAGGTGCTACTCTCTCTTTGAGAGATGTGCCCCGATCTGATAGGATCAAATGAAAATGATCTAAGTTGCAAAAATAACACTAAACCCAATGACGCTGGTCTGAGGATTTAGTGTTTGTGGTTGAGCTTGATTTCTTATCCTTATGCTTGAATTCTCTAGGATAGATTCACCCCTCTTGGGTGCATATTTAGAGATCATTACATAAAGCAACACATGCTTTTATTTAGATATTCTAATGAAAGCATGTGATGGTTTTATGAGACTCGCCACAAGATTTGATGTTGGTGTAGTATATTGATGATGATCTTGATCTTGGTCTGGATCTTGATCTGCTTTAACTGTGCTCCTGAGATTGCTCTTGAGTTTGCCTGCTCCTCCTATCTCTTGGGCTTGACCTTGCTGTCCACCAGATTCATCCCTCTCCTTATGTTACCATCCTGGTGATGTTTGGGTTAATCTGGGTGGTTGGTTTGGCTGTTGTTCTTGGTTTACTTGCTGTTCACCCTGGCTGTGCTTTGGTGTGGTGTGGTGTAGTGATGCACTGAGGTGCTTCCCCACGGCTGTGCTCTGGTTTTGTTTGATCTGGTTGTGCTTGTGAAGTCGACAGCACACCCTTTGCATGCTTGTGTGTGTGCAGCCTGTGTGCCTGCTATGCACATATGGATAGGTTCAAAAAATTTGAACTTACTATTACCAATCTAATTTTACCTTGGCTGGTTAATTGGTCCCTTTTGGCTGTTATTTGCATTCTGGCTGTGAATTTATGAAAGATGAAATCTTTCATATTGGTGAAACTTGCCCCTCTTTAACATTTCTCAATGATGAGATTGTCAAGTGCACCTCACTGACATATCTGAGAGAAATATATATTAACACTAATCTTGTTTTATTTTTGTTTAATCTTTGTTTTGCAGGTTAAAAGATAAAGATGAAGATTTAGTGTAGGTTTTAGATATAGGATAGTTAATAGATGTAATTTTCTTAGTCCTTTGTAATTTTTCTTTTGTAATTCTTGTAATCTTTATTTTATTCAATTGTAATAAAGACTATATTATTATTAATAAAGAATATTCTTATTCTTTATTCTGTTTTAACTTGTTTCTGTCTTTATAATATGAAATTGAATTTCATAATTTCTATTGTTTTGAGATTTAAGTTATATACTACCTATATCTTAATTAATTTAAGATTCAAATCCTCTATCTAAATCATTTTAATTATTATTCAAACACTTAAGTTTTTAAATTCAAACCCATTTCAAAACACACTTAATTCTTTTAAGATCACATCAAAGTTTATAACAATCCTCCTTTAAGTCTAGACCTAATCTTAAAGTAAGAAAGAAACATTGATCACTTAAGGTTTTATTTGGCGAAAATTTTACCTACCTTTTCACAAATAGATGCATGCAACAATACATAATCCTAAGTCTACCCTTCGTTAGGTTCCTAAATTCTGGGATGTTATAGACTTCCCCCCTTAAATTAAACTTTGTCCCGAAGTTTGTGGAGATGTACCTGAATAGTTATGGATAAGCTTTTCTTAAATCCTCTTCTTTCTCCCATGTGGCTTCTCTCTCAGGGTGATGTTGCCATTGGACTTTGCAATATTTGATTGCCCTATTCCTTAATCTTTTCCAGTTTTCTTCCAGAATCTTGCAGGGATTTTCAATATAAGTCAGGTCTGCTTGTAGTTCTATCTCTTGATGTGTTATTGCATCATCAGGAACTTTCAAACATTTGCGGAGTTGTGACACATGGAAAACATTATGCACTTGAGCCAATCTTGATGGTAACTCTAAAGCATAAGCTATAGTTCTATTTTGGCTCAGTATCTTGAATGGTCCGATATATCTTGGACTTAATTTCCCTTTAACTCCGAACCTTTTTACTCCTTTCATTAGACTTACTTCCAAATAAACCATATCTCCTACTTCTGGATGCCATGATCTTAGGATTTGATCCGCATAACTTTTCTTCGTGCTCTGGGCTATTTTCAGTCTATCCCTGATCTTATCAATGATGTCTTGTCTCTCCTTGATATAATCTGGCGCAAATTCTTTGTTGCTTCCAGGTTCATACCAACATATTGGTGATCTACACTTCCTTCCATATAGAACCTCATATGGAGCTGCCTTTAGACTACTCTGATAGCTATTGTTATAAGAAAATTCTGCCAATGGTAGGTGATCCTCCCATGTTCCTCCAAAATCTAGTGCACAAGCTCTCAACATGTCTTCTAGTATTTGATTTGTTCTTTCAGTTTGACCTCCTGTCTCAGGATGATATGCCATGCTGAAATCTAACTTTGAACCAAGTGCTTCATGCAATTGCTTCCAAAATGTTGAAGTAAACACTGATCCCCTATCAGTTACGATCTTCTTGGGTATTCCATGCTTACTTACTATCTCTTTGACATATACTTCAACTAACTTCTCGGCATTATCCTTTTGATTCACTGGAATAAAATGTGCATTCTTAGTGAGTCTGTCCACTATTACCCATATCATGTCCTTCTTTTTTGGTGTCATAGGTAATGCTGTGATAAATCCACGCCTATTTCCTCCCATTTCCATTCAGGAATTTCTAAGGGTTGTAATGGTCCTGCTGGATTTTGATGTTCAGCTTTCACCCTTTGACAAGTATGGCATTTAGATACATATTTAGCAATATATCTTTTCATGTTATTCCACCAGAATAGTTCCTTTAAATCCATATACATCTTAGTACTTCCTGGATGTATAGAATATGGTGTATCATGTGCTTCTTTGAGTATGACATTTCTGATCTCAGTCACATCTGGAACACATAGACGGTCTTGGAACCATAAAGACCCATAATCCCCAAGGCGAAAAACTAATTTTTGCCCTTGAGATATCTTCCGAATTTCCTTAGCAATAAAAGGATCTTCTTCTTGATGTCTAAAAATTTCTTGCTTAAGATCACTGTCCTGCTCTGCAACTACCTGCATAGTAGCTAATCCTCCAAGAACCTCTCTTCTGATGAATTGAAGTTCTATCTTTCCAAGTCCATTTGTTACTCTTTTGGTAACTCTCTGTTGCTAGGCTGAATATCTGCACTCTTTCTGCTTAAAGCATCTGCTACAACATTTGCTTTCCCTGGGGTGTAATTAATTGTTAGATCATAATCCTTGATTAATTCCAACCAACGTTTCTGCCTCATGTTCAATTCCTTTTGAGTGAAGAAGTACTTGAGGCTTTTATGATCAGTGTATAACTCACATCTGGCTCCATAAAGAAAATGCCTCCATCCTTTCAGTGCAAAAACTACTGCTGCTAACTCTAAATCATGAGTTGGATAATTGACTTCATGGGGTTTCAATTGTCTTGAACCATAAGCAATTACTTTCCGATCTTGCATTAATACACAACCCAAACCTTCTTTAGATGCATCATAGTATACGGTGAAATCTTTCCCTATTTCAGGAACTGCTAAGATTGGAGTTGTGGTTAATCTAGTTTTCAACTCTTGGAAACTTGCTTCACACTTCTCATCCCACTTAAATGGTGTATTCTTCCTTAATAATTTGGTCATTGGTCTGGCTATTTTGGAGAAACCTTCAATGAATCTCCGATAATAACCAGCCATTCCTAGGGAACCTCGAATTTGTTTCACATTGGTTGGTGCAGTCCACTCTAGTACCGACTGAACTTTAGATGGATTCACAGCAATCCCATCTTTACTGATCACATGACCGAGGAATTCTACCTCATCTAACCAGAACTCACACTTACTGAACTTAGGATAAAGCTTATGTTCTCTTAAAGTCTGCAGTGCTATTCTCAAATGGTCAGCATGCTCTTCTTTATCCTTGGAATATATCAGAATATCATCAATAAAGACGATGACAAACTTATCCAAATATGGCATGAAGATCTTGTTCATCAGATTCATGAATATTGCCGGTGCATTGGTCAAACCAAATGGTACAACCAGATACTCATGGTGTCCATATCTTGAGACAAATGCTGTTTTTGGAACATCTTCCAGCTTGATTTTTATTTTATGGTATCCAGATCTTAAATCGATCTTTGAAAATACTCTAGCTCCTTTCACTTGATCAAACAAATCTTGAATTCTTGGTAAAGGATACTTGTTCTTGATCGTCACGTTGTTCAGATTTCTATAATCACCACACATCCGTCTTCCACCATCTCTCTTTTCCACAAAGATTACTGGTGTTCCCCATGGAGATACACTTTCCTGTATAAATCCTTTTCTTGCTAACTCATCAATTTGCTCCTTGAGTTCTTTCAACTCCTTGGGTCCCATTTTATATGGTGCCTGAGCTATTGGTGTTGTACCAGGTATTAGGTTAATGGTGAACTCTATCTCCCGGTCTGGTGGCATTCCTGGTAACTCTGTTGGAAAAACATCTTGAAATTCATTAACTATAGGGATCTCTTCTAATTTAACTTCTTTCATTGAATTCAACTGCAGATCCACCATGACATGACTGTGTTTATCAGCCTGGTAAACTATCCTTGCTCCACTTGGAGTTTTGATTGAGACAGTTTTCTCCTCACAATTAATCTGAGCTCCGTGTTCCATCATCCAATCCATCCCCAGCACTACCGCAATTCCCTTCAAAGGAATCACATAAAGGTCTGCGAAATATGTACAGCCACATATCAAGATAACCTGATCTTGTTTTATGTGGCGTACAATCACATTCCCTCCTGCCGTAACTACGGTCATAGGACGTTCTAACGTTGCCCTTCTAATCCCAAACTTATCACAGAATTCTTCAGAAATGAATGAAGTAGTTACACCAGTATCAAATAGAACTTTGTCGGGATTGGTAAGGATATTGAGTGTACCTATTACTGCATGCTCTGAATTATCCACCTCCTCGAGGGTTGCACAGTTCGGTTTTCTGGTAGGTCCGTTTCTCTTGCCATTATTGTTCTTGCCATTGTTTCCTCCTTTATTGGGTTGTCCATTTCCTCCACTGGCTTGTCCTCCTCCCTTTGTAGGCCATCCTCCTGGTGGTTTGCTCGGACATTTCGGCTTGATATGCCCCTTCTGACCACAACCGTAATAGATCACTACAGGCTTTTTGCACTCCCTCTAGAAATGCCCTGGAATTCCACAGTTGTTACAGATAACATTCCTTCTCGGATTAGATTGATTTCCACCACTTCCCTTGTTATTGTTATTATTGTTGTTGCCATAATTCCTATTCCGAGGTTTGAACTCCAGGTTGGGTTTAGATTTGGTTGCCTGAATTCTCTTGGTTTCCTTCTTGGCTCTCTTCCTCCGGTCCTCTTGGACATTCTTGTAATCATCTTCAAAAGTAATGGTTGCGTCCAACAACTGCTGATAAGTTTGCTTATTGGCTAACCTTAGCTGCATCTTCACAAACAGATTTAATCCATGCAAGAAACGTTTCTTCCTCTTCTCTTCAGTGTTAACATCCTCCTCAGCATAACGAGACAGTTGGCTAAACTCCCGGATGTACTTCATGACACTAGTATATCCTTGCTGAAGCTCCTCAAATTCTCTCTGCTTCAACTCCATGATGCTTTCCGGAACATGATATTCACGGAATCTCTGCTTAAACTCCTCCCAGGTAAACTCCCTCCCTGGTGGTTGCATGGCTAATTGATTTTCCCACCATGATGCTGCAGGTCCGGTCAGCAGATGAGTTGCATACCTCAATTTTTCCTCATCATTGCAACCTACAGTTTTCAGCTTCCTCTCTGTATCTGCTAGCCAGTTTTCTGCATCCATTGGTTCAGGAGCTGATGCAAAAGGTAACAGTCTTGCATTCTGGAAATCAGATAAACTCACTCCTCCACCTTCAGGTGTCCTCTGACTTTCTCTACCCAACAATTCTTCCATGAACTTGTTCTGGGTCTCTTGCATCATTTGCATACATTGCATAAAGTTCTGCTCCATTAACGGCCTCATTGGTGGTGGTGGTAATGCTCCTTGATTTACTGTATCGGCATCGGCTTTTTCCTTGGCCTCACGCTCCATCCGCTGCTGCTCAGTTTCCATTTCTACCCCCGTATCCATGACCCCCTAGTCCTGCATCATAAAGAGAATACTCATAATTACATCATGCACATGTGTTCTGAGCTCGACTTTATGCACAGAACTAGTCACACAATAAAGATCCAAAGAAATCCAAATATGCATTTTGCATATTTACATAATATCATAATGATACAAAGTCATTACAACATATACCATATTGGTATTTTACAAAACTACTTTATTTCTAGAGTACAATACACAGTACTTGATACTACTGTCTAGTTGTCTCTTTCTAATAGTAACTATGCTCATCATACATGCCTGAGGTCCAACCGTGATGACGTGTTGACCGTCGCATAGTTTGTGGAACAAATGGCCTTCCAGAAGGAACATACTCTGTATCTGAAGTATCAGGACTTGAGTCATTACTCAACCTGAGCGCATCGACTCCCTCCAGCTCAGCTGAAAAGTCTTCAGAAACATATTCAACATTATCTCCAGCCTGCATCTCCTGAACTTCATCTCTATAGTTGTCAACAGGATACGCAGATCCTGCTGCTCCGCAGGTGCTCTCGTGGACAAGATAATTGAATACTAGATAATGTATATTCCCTGGGCTTTGAGAAGATGTTGATGATTCAAACACTCTTTCCTCAGGATCTTCTTCTTCATCCTTATCATCTATTGACATGGTATTTCTACTTCTGTTATTAGGATTCATCCTTGCACCCATCCAACTAGATTGTCAAACATTTCTGTCAGAACCATCTGTGTACATCTTGAAGGGAATATGCCCTGAGAGGCAATAATAAAGTGTTTATTATGTGTATTCCAAGTATATGATAGATGTTTATTTTGCATGATATAATTGTATTAATACGGAAACGTTAATACATGTGTGTTTAATAAACAAACAGAAAGTTCCTAGTTATGCCTCTCTCATAAACTAGCTCGTTGATTAACAAGATGATCAAGGTTTCCTGATCATGGACATTGGATGTTGTTAATAACGGGATCACAACATTAGTGTAATGATGTGATGAACACTCATCCGAAGTATAGCATTATGATCAAAGTCATTGAGTTTATATTGCTATAACAACTTACGAAGTGATCCTAATCCTTAGACCATGAGATCATGTCAATCACTAACACCGGAAGAGTTTCTTGATAACATCAAACGTCACACCGTAACAGGGTGATTATAAAGATGGATTCAGAACTAATAAAGTGTTATGTTGAGGCTCATGGATCAAGAGTGGAATTTGTTCATCCCGATGACGGATAGATATACTCTGGGCCCTCTCGGTGATATCACATTGATTAGCTTGCAAGCAAGTGATTTGATCACTAGAATGTTATATCACAGGAACGAGAAAAGAGTGCATGTCGGTAACGAGATCAAACTAGGTATGGAGATACCAATGATCGAATCTCGGACATGTAATATATCGTGAAACAAAGGGATTAAGATACTAGCGTAAAAGGTTCCGACGATCACAAGAAAGTCATCGTTGAATGTGTGGGAGTCAGTATGGGTCTCCAGATCCCGCTTCTGATTATTGATCTGAGAGGGGTCTCGATCATGTCCGCATTATTCATGAACCGTAGGGTGACACACTTAAGAGACACCGACATCCAATTGGAGCAAATGTTTCATGCCGAAAGAATGAACAAGCGCAGGAATTTATTTCACTAGATACCGAAACAGGTTTTCGGGTGAAATTGCATAAAGTGGTTATGCATGTGAAATAGAATTCTAGCAAGGGGTTATTTGTGAATGTTTGTCATTAAAGTAATTGACAAAATTCTGAATAAAATAAAAGAGTTTTATTTAATGAGAGTTTGCATTAAATTTGGTGGAAATTTAATGGGATTTTTGAGTGGACTTTTGAGTGGAGGGAATTTAGAGGAGTTTTGTGAGTGGAGTGTCCACCCACATGAAGAGGGGAGGGCAAGGGGGCAGCCCCCATGCGCCGGCCACCCCCTTGGGGTTCCCCCCCTCCTCCTATAAAAGGAGCCCCTCCTCCTCACTTGTCTCTCACACCTCCTCGTGAAGGATCTCTCTCCCCCTCTAGAATTTATCCCCCATGGTCTCGGACTAGCGAGATACATGTTCCCGGTGGCTATTCGGCAAGAAAGAGTTGTGCTTCCGCTGCATCGCTGGAGCGAGGAGGCGGAGGTTGCTCGGTGCCTCGAACGTGTGTGCGAGCACGGATGCGCTGCTGATTTGCGGCGCTAGGACTTCCTCTCGATCTTGAGATCGGCAAGAGATCGTCTACATCAACCACGAGTTGAACTCGTTAAGCTTTGTCGGTCTTCAAGGGTATGTTCTCTACGGATATACATCCGCCCGTTGTTTGTATCTAGTATATATAGATCTTGGTATATAGTTCACATCGTAGGAAAATTTTTGTTTTCTATGCTGCGAACCCTACAGTGGTATCAGAGCCGGATCTATGCGTAGATACTTTACACGGGTAGTACACATATGAGTATGTGGGCGATGATGATCATGTTGTTGCTCCTTTGTTGTGATTTTGGATATTGGTGGCATAGTGGGATGAAGCGGCCCGGACAAACTTTACATGTCCTCGCACATGAGACCTGTTCCACGCTTGACATGCAACTAGTTTGCATAAGTGGCTAGCGGGTGTCTATCTCTCCTACTATAGTCAATATCTATTTTGCAAGCGAGTTGTCAACAATTTGATTATCCTCGTTGTGGTTCATGTTCGTAGGTAAGAACGGTTCTATCTCGAAAGCCCTAAGCCACGTAAAACTTGCAATGGATAAATTAGAGGCGTCTAGTTTAGATTGTTGCTGGGCTAGTGTTATGATATGGTAGTGTTGTAAGTAGAAGTATGAGATGATACTCTTACAACACACATAGCGTGTAAAATCCATAGACCTTGGATTTACACATATAGGTATGATAGTGATCATACCACGATGCACATGATAGAGATCATCTGCGGGAACCATATAATTTCACTAATAAACATATGATGTTTGATTACATCTTATATTGCTTGTTTAGCGCTTTGTTAAGCATAATAAGATGATCCCTCATTTAAATATCAAGATAAGAATGTGTTCTTCCTTTAGTATGCACCGATTATGTTTTCGTCGCTCCAAGACATCACGTGATGATCCGGTGTTCTTGGATCCACGACCATATTTCGGGTGTAAAACAGTTACACACGCAAATACTAAGGTTCTAACTTGGCGAGCCTAGCATGTACAGACATGGCCTCGGAACACAGACCGAAAGGTTAAGCATGAGTCATATAGTTGATATGATGCCCATTTGATGCTCGCCTTTGAAGCTATACCGACTCACGTGATGATCGGACTTGGTGTAGTGGATTTGGTTCATGTAATCACCAAAAGGACACGAGGGATGTCGCTTTTGAGTGGGAGTTCATTCGTAATATAGATTAGTTGAACTCGATCTATCATACACTTAGTCTAAACTTTACAAATTCTGTTGTAGATGGCACCACCTGCTTTTAATTTCAATGCGTTCATGGAGAAAGAGAAACTAGCAACGAACGGTAGCAACTTTACTGAATGGGCCATGAATTTGAGGATTCTCCTCTCTGCTGCACAAAAGCAATATGTGCTAGAAGCGCCGTTAGGCCCCCCACCTTTTGATGATGCCCCTGACGAGGAGAAGAATGTCTATCAGACTCGTCAGGAGGACCACAACTTAGTTCATTGCGGCATATTGTATGGGCTAGAGCCGGAACTTCGAAAGCGTTTCGAAAACGGCAATGCATTTGATACAATGGGTGAGTTGAAAATGATTTTCGACACACATGCTGCTGTAGAGAGCTACAATGCTTCAGAAAAGTTCTTTAGCTGCATGATGGAAGAGCACAACTCCGTTAGTGAGCATGTACTCAAGATGTCGGGTTACGCCGATAAGCTTGTGTCCTTGGGAATATCGATTCCCATTGACTTAGGCATCCATCGTGTTCTGCAGTCTCTGCCACCTAGCTATAAGAGCTTCGTGATGAACTATAATATGCAAGGCATGAAGAAGTCTCTCCCCGAGCTTCTGTCAATGCTTAAAACTGCAGAAGTGGAGATCAAAAAGGAACATCAAGTGTTGATGATCAATAGGAACACTGGTTTCAAGAAAGACAAGAAGGGAAAACGGAAGGGAAGTAAGGGCGGCAAGCCTGTTGCCGCGCCTGAAAAGAAACCCCGAGTTGGACCTAAGTCTGATACCGAGTGCTACTATTGTAAGGGGACTGGCCGCTGGAAGCGCAACTGCCCCAAGTATTTGGCAGACAAGAAGGCCGGCAAGGCAAACAAAGGTATATATGATATACATGTTATTGATGTGTACTTGACTAGTGCTCGCAGTAGCACCTGGGTATTTGATACCGGTTCAGTTGCTAATATTTGTAACTCGAATCAGGGGCTGCGAAACAAGCGACCGCTAGCAAGGGGTGAGGTCAAGATGCGTGTCGGCAATGGATCAAACGTTGATGTAATCGCCGTCGAAACGCTGCCTTTACCGTCGGGATTAGTCATAAACTTGAATAAATGTTATCTGGTGCCTGCACTGAGCATGAACATTGTATCTGGATCATGTTTGATGCAAAGTGGTTATTCATTTAAATCTGAGAACAATGGTTGTTCCATTTATATGAATGAAATCTTTTATGGTCATGCACCAATGATGAATGGTTTATTTCTGTTAGATCTCAATGATAATGTTACACATATTCATAATGTTGATGCTAAAAGGATTAAACTTAATGATGATATATCCGCATATATGTGGCACTGCCGTCTAGGTCATATTGGCATTAAACGCATGAAGAAGCTCCATTCGGATGGACTTTTGGAATCACTTGATTATGAATCATTTGATACATGTGAGCCATGCCTTATGGGCAAGATGACTAGAACGCCGTTTTCCGGTTCAATGGAACGGGCGACAGATTTATTGGAAATCATACATTCTGATGTATGTGGTCCAATGAGTGTGTCGGCGCGAGGTGGATATCGTTATTTTGTTACTTTCACAGATGATTTGAGTAGATACGGTTATATCTACTTAATGAAACACAAGTCTGAAACCTTTGAAAAGTTCAAGGAATTTCAGAATGAAGTGGAAAATCATCGTAATAGAAAGATCAAATTTCTACGGTCCGACCGTGGAGGTGAGTATCTAAGTTACGAGTTTAGCACTCACATGAAAGAGTGTGGAATTGTTTCACAACTCACACCTGCCGGAACACCACACCGAAATGGTGTGTCGGAACATCGTAATCGTACTTTATTAGATATGGTTCGATCTATGATGTCTCTGACAGACTTGCCGTTGTCATTTTGGGGTTATGCACTAGAAACTGCTGCATTCACTTTAAATCGGGCACCATCTAAATCCGTTGAAAAGACACCGTATGAATTGTGGTTTGGAAACAAACCTAAGCTGTCATTTCTTAAAGTTTGGGGTTGCGATGTTTATGTGAAGAAACTTCAACCGGATAAACTCGAACCCAAAGCGAAAAAATGCGTCTTCATAGGATACCCTAAAGAAACTATTGGGTATTCCTTCTATCATAGATCCGAGGGCAAGGTTTTTGTTGCCAAGAATGGATCCTTTTTAGAGAAAGAGTTTCTCGCGAAAGGTGTGAATAGTCGGAAGGTAGAACTCGAAGAGGTTGTGGAACCTTCTCTTCAAAGTATGGCGAGTAGCGCAGCGCCGGAAGTTGTTCCGGAGTTGGCTCCACCTGTTGAAGAGGGAACTAATGATAATGATCATGAAACTCCGAAAGAGAGTACTACCGAACCTCGCAGGTCAAACAGGACGCGTGCAGCTCCCGAGCTGTACGGAAATCCTATCATAAATTTCATGGTTGATGAAAATAATGACCCTGTGACGTATGAAGAAGCGATGATGAGCCCGGATTCCAACAAATGGTTAGAAGCCATGAAATCCGAGATGGAATCCATGTATGAAAATCAAGTTTGGAACTTGGTGGAATTACCTCACGACCGAAAGGCCGTGGAGAACAAATGGATTTTCAAAAGGAAAACTGATGCTGATGGTAATGTGACCATCTATAAAGCTCAACTTGTCGCAAAGGGGTTTCGACAAATTCAAGGAGTTGACTACGATGAGACTTTCTCTCCCGTAGCGATGCTAAAGTCAGTTAGGATTATGTTAGCAATTGCTGCATATTTCGATTATGAAATATGGCAGATGGATGTCAAAACCGCGTTTCTCAATGGTAATATTGAAGAAGAGTTGTGTATGATACAACCAAAGGGTTTTGTCGATCCTAAGGATGCTAACAAGGTGTGCAAGCTTCAGCGATCCATCTATGGATTGAAGCAAGCATCGCGAAGTTGGAATCTCCGCTTTGATGAGGTGATCAAAGAGTTTGGATTTGTCCAAACTTATGGAGAGGCTTGTATTTACAAGAAAGTGAGTGGGAGCAATGTGGCATTTCTGATATTATATGTGGATGACATATTATTGATCGGAAATGATATAGAACTTTTAAACAGTGTTAAAAGTTATCTAAACAGCAAATTTTCAATGAAGGACCTAGGTGAAGCGTCATACATATTAGGCATAAAGATCTATAGAGATAGATCTAGGCGCCTAATAGGGCTATCGCAAAGTACATACCTTGATAAGATTTTAAAGAAGTTTAAAATGGAAGGAAGTAAGAAGGGGTTCTTACCTATGTTGCAAGGCAAGACATTGAGTAAGACTCAAAGTCCGGCTTCGGCGGAAGAAAGAGAGATAATGGACAAAGTCCCCTATGCTTCAGCCATAGGCTCTATAATGTACGCCATGCTATGTACAAGACCGGATGTGGCACACACTATTAGTTTGACTAGTAGGTACCAATCGGATCCAGGTTCGGAACACTGGATAGCGGTCAAGAATATCCTTAAGTACTTACAAAGAACTAAGGATATGTTTCTTGTATACGGAGGTGAAGAAGAGCTCGTCGCTAAGTGTTATGTCGATGCTAGCTTTGACACCGATCCGGATGACTCTAAGTCTCAATCCGGATACGTATTTCTCATGAATGGCGGAGCGGTTAGTTGGAGGAGTTCCAAACAACCTGTGGTAGCGGGATCAACAACGGAGGCCGAATATGTTGCTGCTTCAGAAGCAGCTCAGGAAGCAGTTTGGATGAAGGAGTTCATATCCGAACTAGGAGTTGTGGCAAACGCGTTGGACCCAATGGTGATCTATTGTGACAACAATGGTGCCATTGCCAATGCCAAAGAGCCAAGGTCTCACAAGCATTCCAAGCATATTAAGCGCCGGTTTCACTCCATCCGCGAGCATGTCAAGGATGGAGATATAAAGATTTGTAAAGTACATACGGATCTCAATGTAGCAGATCCGTTGACTAAAACTCTCCCTAGAGCAAAACATGATCAACACCAGAACTCAATGGGTGTTAGATTTATCACTATGTAACTAGATTATTGTCTCTAGTGCAAGTGGGAGACTGAAGGGAATATGCCCTGAGAGGCAATAATAAAGTGTTTATTATGTGTATTCCAAGTATATGATAGATGTTTATTTTGCATGCTATAATTGTATTAATACGGAAACGTTAATACATGTGTGTTTAATAAACAAACAGAAAGTTCCTAGTTATGCCTCTCTCATAAACTAGCTCGTTGATTAACAAGATGATCAAGGTTTCCTGATCATGGACATTGGATGTTGTTAATAACGGGATCACAACATTAGTGTAATGATGTGATGAACACTCATCCGAAGTATAGCATTACGATCAAAGTCATTGAGTTTATATTGCTATAACAACTTACGAAGTGATCCTAATCCTTAGACCATGAGATCATGTCAATCACTAACACCGGAAGAGTTTCTTGATAACATCAAACGTCACACCGTAACAGGGTGATTATAAAGATGGATTCAGAACTAATAAAGTGTTATGTTGAGGCTCATGGATCAAGAGTGGAATTTGTTCATCCCGATGACGGATAGATATACTCTGGGCCCTCTCGGTGATATCACATTGATTAGCTTGCAAGCAAGTGATTTGATCACTAGAATGTTATATCACAGGAACGAGAAAAGAGTGCATGTCGGTAACGAGATCAAACTAGGTATGGAGATACCAATGATCGAATCTCGGACATGTAATATATCGTGAAACAAAGGGATTAAGATACTAGCGTAAAAGGTTCCGACGATCACAAGAAAGTCATCGTTGAATGTGTGGGAGTCAGTATGGGTCTCCAGATCCCGCTTCTGATTATTGATCTGAGAGGGGTCTCGATCATGTCCGCATTATTCACGAACCGTAGGGTGACACACTTAAGAGACACCGACATCCAATTGGAGCAAATGTTTCATGCCGAAAGAATGAACAAGCGCAGGAATTTATTTCACTAGATACCGAAACAGGTTTTCGGGTGAAATTGCATAAAGTGGTTATGCATGTGAAATAGAATTCTAGCAAGGGGTTATTTGTGAATGTTTGTCATTAAAGTAATTGACAAAATTCTGAATAAAATAAAAGAGTTTTATTTAATGAGAGTTTGCATTAAATTTGGTGGAAATTTAATGGGATTTTTTAGTGGACTTTTGAGTGGAGGGAATTTAGAGGAGTTTTGTGAGTGGAGTGTCCACCCACATGAAGAGGGGAGGGCAAGGGGGCAGCCCCCATGCGCCGGCCACCCCCTTGGGGTTCCCCCCCTCCTCCTATAAAAGGAGCCCCTCCTCCTCACTTGTCTCTCACACCTCCTCGTGAAGGATCTCTCTCCCCCTCTAGAATTTATCCCCCATGGTCTCGGACTAGCGAGATACATGTTCCCGGTGGCTATTCGGCAAGAAAGAGTTGTGCTTCCGCTGCATCGCTGGAGCGAGGAGGCGGAGGTTGCTCGGTGCCTCGAACGTGTGTGCGAGCACGGATGCGCTGCTGATTTGCGGCGCTAGGACTTCCTCTCGATCTTGAGATCGGCAAGAGATCGTCTACATCAACCACGAGTTGAACTCGTTAAGCTTTGTCGGTCTTCAAGGGTATGTTCTCTACGGATATACATCCGCCCGTTGTTTGTATCTAGTATATATAGATCTTGGTATATAGTTCACATCGTAGGAAATTTTTTGTTTTCTATGCTGCGAACCCTACACATCTGGTGTTCATGAGGTCCATTATATGATCCCATTCTCCATCCATCCGAGTTCTCAATAGGAAGTTCTGAGTCAGAACCATCCTCTGAGCCCTGTGGTACCGCATACCGCATATCTATAGTAGGATCATGTATTGGTTCAGGTCTTGGTGAGTAAGGATATGGTGTAAAAGATTCCGGATCTATAGGTATATCCTTAAATATAGGTGTTGCACTACTACTTGCTTCTTTCTCTAACTGGGATGCTAACTGATTCCTCCTTTCCGGATCAGTTAGATCCTCTAACATGTCATTTTTTGTCTTCAACAATCACTTGATGAGTCTTATAAAAAGACGCAACGAGTGTCCGGTATCTGTCCATAAACTTGGAAGCTAACTTAGGATGCTTCTTAACCAAATTAAGATGATCCGGTATAGGCTCCGAGTCTATAGAATCATGAGGTATCACAGAAAATGTGCTACCTTCTAGCTCCTTGGTTTTCTGCTCCCGGATATTAGCTATTGCCTCCACAACAGCAACATGATAGGCTGCTAAATGACTCCTACCTTCTCCTATTGGTAGATCATGGTACAGTCCAAGCTTCTCTGGAAGTTGGATACTCACACGATACTTGGATAACATCCGGCCATCAAGATAAGTGATAGTGTTCACTGGGATTCTAGTTGGACAATTAAAGATCTTTAGAAGTTGACAAAGTTGGTCCGTAAATGATCCTTGATAATCATCAAGAGTCTCCTCTTTCCTTACCAAAGTCTGTTTTGGAAACTTTGGTGCCATATCTCTGTATATCAGAAAAATAGGTTTGATTAGTATCCAATAATATATTGCATCATAACAAAGAATTATCGCACTAAAATATATAACGGAATATTCTCATTTGAATACCCATTATATGACTTTTAGAGAATTCTTTACCGTTGCCAAATCTCCTACCGGTAATACCCTTAACTAGGTTTCCAACCTAAGGTCAAAGCAATTTGCTCTAATACCAACTGCGGTGACCCAGCATACCACTGCATGTGTAGTACACTATAGTCGTTGACATGACATCCACAGAACACCGTTCCGTAAATATCACATCCCTCAGAGTGGTACAACAGAAACATTGCGGGTCCATATTACAAAGGTACACACATTATTATCATTACAATACCGGAAGTTCAAGACTTCCAAAAGATCCAACTTACAAACCAAAATATAAGATGTTCAGTGGAAATTTAAAAGTAACAACTCTGACTAGGAGTGGGGCTCAACAGCTTATTTTATAGAGTTCATGCTGTTCGACTCCGTTAGTTACTACTAACTAGACCCTTAAGTGGACTCGTTCTCATCGACACCGTAGCAGATCTCGTAGTCCACGCCTTCAACTCCTCCGGATAGATCAGGTTCCTCGTAGAACACGTCTTCTTGGCATTCGGCTGCATACATTGGCACGTCTTCGGGATCCTCAGAGTCTAAGCAAGGGATCAAAGGAAAGAATGAGTAAGAGCGTTACCCAAAAAGTTCATTATATGCCAGGTGGGAAGTTTGATGCTCTAACTACCACCTCAGATTATAAATCCTTGGCACTATGCAGTTTTTATAAATCTTTCTTGAAAGATTGATTTTATTCTGAAAAACTATGACAATCAGCCATCATAGGTTGACTAGAACTTTCATGGAGTTCCTTTCCTGCTGCGTTCGTAGCTCCTTCCCGGAACAGGGAGTAACAAGTTACAGTTCTTACACTCTGCAGAGGTGCGTTACTTTACCCATGAGAGATAAACTCCTTGTTGCACAACCGGGCGTACTTTCCCGTCCACAATTCCATGATGTGGGGCCCAGTAGTTGGTCCAAGCCAATCACTGCCCCCTTCGCGACCCCGCATCCTCTACGAATTACCAATTAATATGCATGCTACGAGGATAACAGCCACGACCTGCACATCCGGCTTCATGTGAGAGGAAGAAGATACAGCTGACTTCTCTGCACCATTCCAAATCTCATGGCTTACGCGTAATATACGGCGCTAGAATCACTGATGTAAGGGGTTATTAAGTCCCTATTTGATCATCATTGTTGCAATTAGAACTCTAAGTTCTATTGCTCCTTTATATCACCACTTAGGATGATATCTATAATTTCTTTGTTTATGAAAATAATATTTTCTTTCTTTTATAGCACATATGATAACACAAAATTTGAAAATACTTGGATAAAGACTCTTCAAAGGACATGAGCAAGTGATGAACTTGCCTTGTGATGGCAAGGTAGTGAAGTCTGATGCTTACACTGGACCTTGAGCTTCTAGTTCTACAAAAACATCATTATTGCCCGGTAAGGACAATATTTAAAGAAGCAAAAATGATTATGCAAGTAATGTAATGCATTATTTAAATTTATATGCATTTTCCCAAAAATTCCCTTTTGAGTAATAAGGGATTTATAAATATTTCTTTTTAATATTTATAACATGTATTGAGTAATTTTATTTTATTTCCCTTTATTTGACTTTTATTACCTTAATTTTATTACTAAATATTTATTTAGTATTTTTCAAAAATACTATAATATTAATAAATAATGAAAGTGATTTTTATTTATTTTAATCACCTTTCAATAATTTTGTAAAATTCCATAAGGAATATTTAAATTACAAAATTCTTATAAAAAATTGAATGTCCAAAATTTGATATGTTATTTTATTTGGACAGAATGGATTATTGTGAATCCAAAAATATTTTATTTATGATTTTTGGACTAATATTTTATTTTCTTCATTTTATTGAGTTCAGGGGTATTTTGGTCTTTTCCAATTGATCAAAAGATTTATTAAATATCCTGGGCTGGCCCCTTGGGCTTATTGGGACAAGGTGGACCAATAGGGCAGGGTCAAATGACTACCTCGAAGGGTTTTGGCCCACCCAGCCCACTCTGCCTCCTTCTCTCCCTCGACCTCATCTCCTTCTCCTCCTCTGACTCGATCCTGTGGCCGGCGATGCCGCCACCGTCCTTCCCCGCCGCCGTCAGCCGTTCTGGCCGCCGTCGTGGTGCGGGTTGGGGTTGTCGACGATGCTCGTTCGTTCTTTCCACTTGGATTTGACTCTGGGGCTCCCCGTGGCCAGGTCCACCCCATTCCCGAACCCTAGGGTTGCGAAAAGGTACTGCCGCCGCTGCCCTGATCCCGCCTGCGGTGGTGTGCTGGGCTCGTGTGCTACTGCGGCCGCTGCCGTGGCAGGTGCAGGTTGCAGCGCCCTTCTGGGTGCTCCCTATGCCGCCGCGGTGCGTCGGCCCCTCTGTTTCCTCTTCGATTCATCAGCAAGGACCTCGGGTAAGTGGTCTCTATGGTGTTCGTTCATGCTACTGCCTTGATTCTTTTTGGTGTGTAGCTAGTGGCTTATGATGTTGAGTGACGATGTGCTGATTGGGTTCATCTCAGGATTAGGGTTCATAACCTCTCTGTTGATCACATCTAGGATGCTTTCAATCTAGTGTTGATCATATTTGATCATGTGAAATGATTGCTTGCTGTGGTTAAGGATTGGTAGTAACTTTGATGTTACTAGTTGCCTGTCAGATTTGTCCTAGTGGTAATCTACCATGATCCAGGCTAGTTGTTTCAATCAAATCCTTAATTGGATGATGTTGTTGGTCTGAGGTTTTACTCTACTGTCAGTTTGCTTATACTGACAGCGTTTGCTTACTGCAATTATACTGTTGGCTTGTCTGAGATTTTACTTACTGAATCAAACCATTGCTTGCAATGATTTCTATGAATGTATAAATGAATTTAAGATTGATTCCTGGCATTTGGCTCAGGAAAATGATATGTAATGATTTGTCCCTTTTCCTGTGGAAGCTAAGTAAAGATTGGTTTTAGCTCATTAAGAACTTGTCCTTGTGATACCTTTGTATTCTGCCACACAAGTGATTGGGTTTTTTTATTTCTGGGCTTAGCTTGATTATGCTTGTGATTAAAACTGATAAGATAATATGGAAGCTTTCTTATCTTGCCTATGTTGTTGGTCTGAGGCTCTAGGATGTAATTCCTAGTTAGTTGGACAATAATTTGTTTGAATCTTGTAGGATTAGAGGTGCTACTCTCTCTTTGAGATATGTGCCCTGATCTGATAGGATCAAATGAAAATGATCTAAGTTGCAAAAACACTAAACCCAGTGACGCTGGTATGAGGGTTTAGTGTTTGTGGTTGAGCTTGATTTCTTATCCTTATGCTTGAATTCTCTAGGATAGATTCACCCCTCTTGGGTGCATATTGAGAGATCATTACATAAAGCAACACATGCTTTTGTTTAGATATTCTGATGAAAGCATGTGATGGTTTTATGAGACTCACCACAAGATTTGATGTTGGTGTAGTATATTGATGATGGTATTGATCTTGGTCTGGATCTTGATCTTCTTTAACTATGCTCCCGAGCTTGCTCTTGAGTTTGCCTGCTCCTCCTAGCTCCTGGGCTTGACCTTGCTGTCGACCAGATTCATCCCTCTCCTTATGTCACCATCCTGGTGATGTTTGGGTTAATCTGGGTGGTTGGTTTGGCTGCTGTTCTTGGTTTACTTGCTATTCACCCGTGCAATGCTGTGGTGTGGTGTGGTGTGGTGTGGTGTAGTGATGCACTGAGGTGCTTCCCCATGGTTGTGCTCTGGTTTTGTTTGATCTGGCTGTGCTTGTGAAGTCGACAGCACACCCTTTGCATGTTTGTGTTTGCAGCCTGTGTGCCTGCTATGGACATATGGATATGTTCAGAAAATTTGAACTTACTATTAGCAATCTACTTTTACCTTGGCTGGTGAATTGGTCTCTTTTGGCTGTTATTTGCATTTTGGCTGTGAATTTATGAAAGATGAAATCTTTCATATTGGAGAAACTTGCCCCTCTTTAACATTTCTCAATGATGAGATTGTTAAGTGCACCTCACTGACATATCTGAGAGAAATATATACTAACACTAATCTTGTTTTATTTCTGTTTAATCTTTTTTTGTAGGTTCAAAGATAAAGATAAAGATTTAGTGTAGCTTTTAGATATAGGATAGTTAATAGATGTAATTTTCTTAGTCCTTTGTAATTTTTCTTTTTTAATTCTTGTAATCTTTATTTTATTCAATTGTAATAAAGATTATATTATTATTAATAAAGAATATTCTTATTATTTATTCTGTTGTAACTTGTTTCTGTCTTTATAATATGAAAATGAATTTCATAATTTCTATTGTTTTGAGATTTAAGTTATACTACCTATATCTTAATTAATTTAAGATTCAAATCCTCTATCTAAATCATTTTAATTATTATTCAAACACTTAAGTTTTTAAATTCAAACCCATTTCAAAACACACATAATTCTTTTAAGATCACATCAAAGTTTATAACAATCCTCCTTTAAGTCTAGACCTAATCTTAAAGTAAGAAAGAAACATTGATCACTTAAGGTTTTATTTGGCGAAAATTTTACCCACCTTTTGACAAATAGATGCATGCAACAATACATAATCCTAAATCTACCCTTCGTTAGGTTCCTAAATGCTGGGATGTTACAGTCCTCCCCGCCAGGCCGGCGCACTCCACTACGGGCCAGCACCAAGGAACCCCGGCTGGGCCTCTACTGACCCGGCTGGGCTCAGATTCAGTCCAAGCAAACCAGGAGAACCTCGGCTAGGCCGATGGATGATCCGGCTGGGCCCATCCTCTCGCAGGCCGAATCAACCTCAAGCCAGGCCGAATTTCCTTCTAGCCCAGGGAGTTTGGGCCGAGGTATAATGACCCAAACAACCCTTTATTCACCTCCAGATGTCTTCACAATATCTACCGTGACTCACGATCGAGCCAGACAAACTCCACGAGGATCATGTCAGTCTTGGGACGCCCATGGCTTAGACTGGCACGTGCAATAGGGAATATGCCCTTGGCATTCTAGAATATGCTAAGGAATATGCCATGGCATCTCCAAAGATGCCAAGGCAGATGCTGAGCATCTAAGAAGATGCTAGGAATATGCTACACAGATGCCAAGCGTGGAGAACAAGTCTTGTCCTCTGGGCTCCCCTTTATAAGGAGCACCAGGGGGATCGTTCTAAGGGAGGCCCCGAAGGGCTCTTCCCCTGCTCAATAGGAGTTCTCCTTCTTCTTCCTCCTCCACTCTCACAGAGAGATCTAGATAGAGGCATAGGAAATACATCTCAAGGAGCATGATTGTAGCCACAAGTATGGCAAGATTATAAGAGATTAGATGTAGAGATAGAGGTGTTATCTCTACATGAGAGCCTTAATCCTAGATACATTGTACTTCCCTTTGTTCATATGAGTGTGGTCTTCACTGCATCATCCCTCCCCGGATTCCTCCATGTCCATCGGCCCCAACTTTAGCCTACCCATGGCATATGTCGTGATACCACCACGACAATCATGGTAATGAAGGAGATGTTGTTGGAGAGATTGGAGATGCGACCCATCGGTGTTTTCCTCTCCGATCTTTATAGGATCTTCTCTGTTTCGTGTTTCTATCTCCATGGTGCGTCGTGCTTTGGTATCACAATCGAGATAGTATATATATATATTTTACCTATATATAAATGTGTGTGTGTTTACTTAAATACAAATCCATGGGAATCAAGATCAACGACAATAGAGCAGCGGGGCCCAAGGTGGGCCCCAGTGCGCGACTAGGTATCTAGCCGCACCATGGGCTCCCTTTCGAGTCTCCTGCACCCCAGGTGAGGTCCAAGTGATCTAGGCCTTCTTCCATAAAAACTTGTGTGGAGAAAATCTCAGTACCTTTTGAGTTCGCAAAGGTCCGTGAAAGTCAAGCAAAGCAAAACAAAGTTTTCTTTTGTCTGCGGAGTTATAATACAAACAAATAAAAGTGATCTTATAGAAAAATCTTGAAACTCATTTTAAAACCTTATTCTAATCACATATATGAATCAATTATACTAAAATATGACACAATATACAATGAAGTTTATATACGCGTTTTACATGCATTACGTGACACGACATTGCATCCTCGTTTTCCTTACATATGTGCGGTATGAACTTCAATCGGACCGGGACGCGATCTGCGCGAACTTTGTCCTTCCTCTCCTGGCGCATGCAGACTACATCACCTTCAACAACTACTGCGAGTAGAGGACCGATTTAGCTGGGGTGGAGGCGCATATGGTGACGGGAAGGACCCCACATGTTCCGATGAGCGTGCCAGTAAGGACTATTAAGTTTTGTGAGAGCATGCCATACAAATAGAGTGGTTTTTAGGACGCCTGTTCTTCATGAAAGGGTGGAAGCATTTTGCCATGAAAATAGAAATGAGTGATGACAACGTACTCTTATTCAACATGATGAGCACGAAGACAGAAATTCAGTAACCCTGCGCCGAGGCACATCCATGAAAAGCGATGTCTCGGAAGAAGGAAATTGAGGTATTAGCATGGGGGGAGGGGTACAAATAGTTGTTAATAAGGAGCAAACTCATATAACATGTTGCAAAATAGGGCCAGACAGTACAAAACCTATACTTTGCTTGCTAGTTTAGTACATCACAGTCCGAAACAGGCCAGCTAGGACCACACAGGATTGGTAATTTTGTAGAAACAACCTTTGCTAGTTGGACAATCTCACATTTTAGTAGTTGGAGACAGGGTGACATTTAATGACTTGAACCCTTTGTTCCGACCAATTAATGAATTAGTACATGTACTGTAGCTGGGACCCACCCCCACCTGGTCTGTGTGATCGGCTATTTTGTCGCCACCACTGTCTCCCCGCCCTGCACTTTTCCTCGTACTCTTTGCCCTCTCGCCACTGCCACGACGTACACGAGGAGCGGAGCACCACCGCCCACGAGGAGCGGAGCTAGGCCACCATGGCCGACGATCTTTACTATCATCGGTGGGATATAGAGGCGCCCGATTATGGTATGTGTCTCACATACTTCTTTGTTCGATTCTGCGGCTCTAGCTCGTCCTCCTCCATGGGTTTAGCTAGGGTTCTTGGTTGCGTCTGTTTAGTTAGGGTTCTTGGCTGCCATGGTCAGGGTAATGGCCATGATCCCCCTAGTGTTTTGTGTGGTCAGATTTTTGTTCATCATGCAGAAGTTGCCCCCCCTGTCTTGGTATCGATCCTGTGTTCGGCTCCCGTTTGTGCAAAATTAATGGTATTGAACAGCTTTGGGGCATGTTGAGATGTTGTTCCAGATGTTAGAGATGTCGATGGATAGTGCCATGTTTTCATATTCAGAGAAAAATGTGGTCTTTTTCTGAATTTTGTGCAACAAAAAATTCTGCCCTGTTTTCAGATTCAGAGAAAGGTGGTCTATTTGCTCAATTTTTTGCAACAAAAATACAGATAGCAGTGCTTTGTTGTTATATATCTGTTCTTGGGTGTGATCTATGTGTGGTTGGTGTGCATGAAAGCTTCTTTTTTGTACTACAGTTAACTGAATTTGTGCTTTACTGAATTTATGCACTCTAGTGGTCTGAATTTAGCACTGCTATTCAGTTATTTGATGGATTGTGTACTACCATGTAGGTGGTGACCGAGAAAAGTTTACATTGTTAATTGAGCATAATGGATTCTTCTATGGATTGGAAGGTGATATAGATTATGTGGAAGGGACAATTGACTTTTTTGACAATTGCAGATGTGAGACATGGTCACTACTATGGAAACATGATTTTCTAGTCCAGCTAGGGTGTGTGATAACTGAGAGGTTAAGTTTGTATTAGTGTATACCTGGGAAAGAACTCAAAGATGGTGGGCTTGTGTGCATTGAGGAAGATGCTGATATTGTGTCAATGATTGTAGCTGCCAAGAAGCACAGACAGTTGCAAGTTTTAGTTGATCATGGGAATTTTCTCAAGGGGCTCAGGCCAGATGTAATTCTCAATCCAAGGCAGCACCCATCAGATGGCAATGTTCAGAGTGGTAGTGCACTGGAGCAACCAGCAGTTGAGAAAGAGAAGAGTGCTATTATTTGGGCAAAAGATGATGAAGAATATGGCCATGGAAGTGCTACTAGAGTGGCAAAGAGGGCTAGGGTACATGAACTTGGCATGGGAGAGTATGAAGAAGAAGAAGGAGAAGATACAGATTCCGATTTCTATGACAGTGTATGATGCTGAAGATGGTGCTGATGACATCTGGGAAGCAACAGTTGGCAAGGATGTGAATGATCATGATGAAATGGTGGAAATGGTTGAAGAAGAGGATGATGCGGGGTATCAGTATGAAGAGCTCAGTTTGACAAAAGAGCAAGAGGAGAAGTTGAAGTACAGATTTCAAATGTTCAATGCAGAAGTTGACATGGAGGTGCCACAATTCAAGGTTGGCATGGTATTTTCTTGCATAGAAGAGCTAAGGAAAGCAATCAAAGCATACAACATTAATGAAAGAGTGAACCTTCACAAAATTAGAAATGTGCAAGCCAGACTCAATGTTGTGTGTGTTGGAAAGTGTTCAACGGGAGTGTGCACATGGTTCCTAAAGGCATCAAAGGATAGCAGGACAGAAGCAATGACAGTAAGACAATATTGTGGTGCACACAAGTGTGAAAGAGTTTGGGAGCTAAAGGCACTAACATCATATTTTCTAGCAGAGTACTTCATAGATGAATTTAGAGACAACCAGAAGATAGATCTACCAACTTTTGCAACTAAAATCCAGAGAAAGTTCAACTTGACTCCCAACAGATGGAAATTAAGAAGAGCAAGAAAGCAGACTCTGACCAAAATACATGGTGATGAGGCACAATAGTTTAATTTGTTGTGTGACTATGGCCATGAGTTGAGGACAAAAAACCCTGACTCGAAATTTTTCCTTACCACAAATCAGTCCACGAAAGATGGAGAAGATAAGGAGCATTTGGCTACACTATATTGGTCATATGCTGCATGCAAAAGGGGATTTTTTGAAGGGTGTAGGCCTTTTATTTGCATAGATGGTTGTCACATCAAAACAAGGTACAAGGGGATTTTGCTAACAACAGTGGCTATTGATCCCAATGATTGCATCTACCCACTAGCATTTGGGGTTGTTGAAGTGGAATGTACTAGTTCTTGGGAGTGGTTCTTAACCACATTGAGAGATGACTTGGGCATCACCAATACATCCACATTCACAATAATGAGTGACAAACAAAAGGGCCTCATTAAGGCAGTGAAGCAAGTGTTCCCAGATGCTGAGAACAGATTTTGTGTCAGGCATTTGTACCAAAACTTTCACAAAAAGCACAAAGGGGAGAAACTCAAGAATGATCTATGGTGCATAGCAAGGGCAACCAACATACCTCAGTGGAAGCTAAGGATGGACATAGCAAGGGCAACCAACATACAACAGTGAAAAAGCTTTTGCTTGGGTTGAAGAATTACAACCAAATACATGGATTAAAGCATTCTTCAATGACTTCCCAAAATGTGATATGCTTTTGAACAACCATTCTAAAGTGTTCAACAACTACATCTTAGAGGGAAGAGAAATGCCAATGCTTTCCATGCTAGAGAATGTGTTCTACAAGATCATGCATAGGATTGTTACTAAAAATAAGGAATCTAAAGATTGGCCTGGCATCATTTGTCCAAAAAGAAAGAAAAAATTAGACAAATACACTGACTGGAGCAGGAACTGTCCAGTGGAAAGTGCTGGTGGAAGGGTGTTCAAAGTGAGTTCATCAGAAGTAGAAGGTGGCTACATTGTTGATCTTCAAGCAAGGACCTGTGAATGTAAGAAATGGCAGCTAAGTGGGATACCTTGTCATCATGCTATTGCTTGCTACAGAGAGGACAGAATTGACCCTGAAAAACGTGTGCATAGCTGCTACTCCATTGACACACACAAGAAGGCATATGCACATTACTTGTATCCACTAAGAGTTAGATGCCATTGGGAGAAGATGAATGGAGTGGTTGTACACCCACCATTGTTTACCAAAGTAATGGGGAGGCCTAAGAAGAATAGAAAGAAAACACCAGAGGAGGTACAAAAAAATGGTGCCAAGACTCTTACTAGGGCTGGCCTGACAATGCATTGTTCTCTATGTGGAAATGCAGACCACAATAAGAAAGGGCATGACAAATACATGGAAAGTAATGCCAATGTCCAAGAGAATGGAGATGACAGTGATGGAGATGAACATGAAAATCCAAACATTCTCTAGGTTTATAATGTCAATATGAACTCTTGCCATCATATATACTGCTGTCAATATGAACTCTTACCTGAATTTCTTGTTTTCACAGCACATTATCCCCCATAATCCTAGACCTGCCAATGATCCAAGTAATCAACCCCACATGATGGTATATAGGATGGGCCATGAGGTTGTATTCTTGTACTCTACCAATTGTCAAAAGTTTAGGGCTTAATCTTATTCAGCTTGTAATGTTTCATTATTGCAGGAGACTGCTTTTGTACCATTACATAGGGAAACTGGCCCCTTACCTGGGGAGAGTGCATTTGTTGTTGATACAAGAGATGCAATGCCATCTGGGTCTAGAAGAGTGACTACTGCTCTTGCAAGAGGGAGCTTGAGGAGAAGAGGAAGAGGAAGAATGCCCACTACAGAAAGAGAGAGTGCAGATGTTGAAAGAGATAGTGCAACAACTGAAAGGGGGAGGGGCAGGAATGTAGCAATAGCTAGAGGGAGAGGGGCAGGAAGGAAGGGCAAAGCCATCAAAAAGGCTGATCCAAAGCCATCAACAGTAAGAACAAGGAAAAGGGGATACAAAATTGGCCTGGATCAGCTCATTACCTACTTTTTGGTGATGAGCATGAACAAAGACTAGCCATCCCAGATTTGAATGAATCAATTCCTGAGCAAACCCAGGAGGAGGTTGTTGTTACTCAAAATGCACCTGTCTGAACCTGAAGCCCACTACACTGGGTACTGTAATTTTTTTGGGTTAGTTCATATATGAACTTGGGTACTGTAAGACATACTTCATGAGTGAACTGGCATTGATTATGGTTGGATGAACTGTAATTTTGGATGTTTCAATGTCTGATATGAAAACACAACTTCTTCATATTTTACCAAAAGGTTGCAAAGTACATAGTGCCAAACTACACAGCTGATTCTTCTTATCTGAACCTGAAGCCCACTGCATTGCTTCTTCTTCTCTGAACCTGAAGAAAACTACACCAGCCAAAACACCACTTTTATGAACTAGCTAAAACCCTGCACTACTCCTGCACTAACTGAAACCTACACTACTCCTGCACTTTTCTGAAGGCAAAAGGCAAATAAATACCAAAAAGGCAACTAACTCCTGTACTTCTTCTCCTCTAAATATAAGCATTGCTGGTGTCACTGTAACTCCTGGACTATTACTGCACTTTTCTTGTAGGAGCACCCAGGGATGTGCAGCCCTATAACTCCAGAAACCCATGAAGGTGGCACTGTTAGTTCAGGAGTTGGGAACTGACGACATTTCTCGAGCAAAACTTCAAATTCTTGCTTAGAAACAAACTGAAACAAAGGTTGCTCCTGTCCTACGAGCTTCATGATCTTAATCACCTCAGAGAGCTGCTCAGTGGATGAGCTGGATGCTGTCTCTTGAGCTCTGATGAATCACATTGTACAGGAATGTACCTCGAGCATCCTCCTCCTCTTGAAGTCCGATGATAGCCTGATGACGAGCTCGCTGCCCCTACGCCTCAGCTCTGGCCCCAGCAGTCGAGCTCGACCAGGGACCTCGGAGGCTTCAGCTCTTCCTTCGCCACCCGAGCCAAATCAATCAACGCCGCAGCTGCTTCCTCCTTCCGCTACACTTCCAACGGCGCAATGTGCAGGTACTAGACCGCCTCCTCCTTCGGCTGCACTTCCATCATCGACGGCTAAGCTCGAACAGGGGAGAACAGGGGAGAACAGAAGAGGGTTTCTGCGCCGAAGGGGAAAAGAAGAGAGGAGAACAGGGGAGGGGAGAACAGAGGAGAGGGTTTCTGTGCCCTCTTAGTGCATATTGAATGCATATTATAATATGCTGATGTTACAACACATTGGCACATTTCAACATCAAACATGATGGCAATGCACTGTTGGCATCTTGCACTCTGCTAAAAATCCTGCACTCTGCTAGCATTACTTGTTACAGGGCTGCAACATTCAAATTTAACAACTCAAACATGATGGCAATGCACTGTTAGCATCTTGCACTCTTCTAAAAATCCTGCACTCTGCTAGCATTACTTGTTACAGGGCTGCAACATTCAAATTTAACAACTCAAACATGATGACAATGCACATTCAAATTTAACAACTTAACAAATACTGCAACATTACTTGTTCAAATTTAACAGCAGGTCAACAAGTACTACAACATAAATTGCACAACTTCTTGGTCCCACCTTACTACATACATTCTAAGACAATGCATGCTTGTGGCATAGAAACAGAAAGACTAAGATGACAATACATTGCATTCTAATAAATTGCATTCTAAATCACTCATCAACTATGGCCTTGATCCTTTTCACCTTCTCCTTGTTGTCATCACTAGCTTTGAGCAGATCATACAACATGTATTCCAGTTTTTTCTTTTCAGCCTTGAGAGCATCCCTTTCTTCCTCCCATTTCTTCTCCTTTGTATTCATCACATATGCCTGTGTTTTCTGCACATGCTTCAGCATATCCACTGCAGTTTTCAGAGCATCCCTCTCCTTCTCCATCTCCACAACTTCAAGTTCAGTCTTACCATTCAGCAGTGCCAAGTTTTCCTCCATCACCTTCTTCTGAGAATCATCCACAAACCTACCAACATCAGCCATCAGGATTGCATATTTCTTCTCGGCCTTGGTCTTCTCCTCAGCTAGTTGAGATAGCAGCTTGCCATTCTCCACCCTCTCCTCAATTCTGCAAGTGTTGGCATCATCATACATGGACCAGAGCTTTGCCAAAGCATTCTGAAGGGCATCTGGACAATCTTGATCATCTACCCAAGATATAAAACCACAATACAAGGCATCCTACAAATAAAAATGCACATAAATTCAGTGCATACAATTCAAAGCTTTTTCCAAAACACAATCCAAAGCACATGGAAGTGGCAGACAATACAAGAATGCATATGACCATATCGACATATTAGCACACATTGTTGATCATATTAGCATATGAGAAATTACATTGTTGATCATATTAGCATATGAGAAATTACAAGCAGTGCATGTACATCTTATTGGCACACAATATAAGCATATGCACAACAAAAGGCTAACAAGTGTAACAGTACATCTTATTGGCACACAATATAAGCATATGCACAATAAAAGGCTAACAAGTGTAACAGAAAACTCATCTCTTTGGCTCCATGTACAAATGTAAAAGGCACACAATACAAGCATTGGTGGGCAGAAAACTCACATTCTCAATAGGGCACATGTAAAATCTTCTACCAGTGTTTGTGCCTTCAAATGCAACACATCTCTTTGGCTCCAGATAATGCCCAGAACACCTTTCTAAGCACCCCTGGCAATCCCATTGAAATTGGGATCATCACAGTGATCTGGAGCGTAGTATATTGTCATGAACTCCTAATCAAACATATACACAAGCTCAATCGAACAAATCATTGACAAATCATGGAAGTTCCCCAAATTTCTATGAACCCTAACCATAGAGAGAGAGAAGCGGAACTTACCCCGAGCCCCGATTGGATGGAACTTTCCCCGTCGTTCCAGCTAGGCATCGCGGCGAGGAGGCGGCGGAGCTGGGGCAGAAGAAGCGGCGAGGAGGCGGCGGAGCTAGGCAGCAGAGGCGACGAAGCTAGGCAGCGTGTGGCGACAGGTGCGGGCACAACGTGTGGAGACAAGGCACCACGTGGTGCGGCGGTCTGTCTTATCTGGCCACCACCGCTGAGCTAATGTGTGCCAAAATAAGGGAATCCGTAGGGGGTTTTCTGCAAATTTTACGCGCCAGGGTGGAGATGACATGGCATACACATGTCGGCTGCAGAAGAGTTGTATACCAAATCCAATCCGAAAGTATAGGTTTTGTACTGTCTGGCCCCACACTAGTAGAAAACAGGCCTTTCGTCCAGGCCATTAGTCCCGGCTGTGGCTGGGGCCGGGACTAATGGCCCTGGCCGGACGGCTCGAGCCACCCAGAACCATATGTCCCGGCCCGTTAGACCCCATTAGTCCCGGCCTGAGACTCAAACCGGGATTAAAGGGCCCTGGCCCTGCCGCTCTCTGGGGGCACCCCCTTTAGTCCCGGTTTATATCTCCAACCGGGACAAGTGGTCTGGCCCTATATATACGCACAGCCCCCTCCCCCTCCCAAATGTCTTTTTCCTGGTGGGAGAGAGTGTTGTTGTGCTATTTTTTTTCTTGTTCATACATATGCACCAGAGGTGTTCGGTGAAATGTCCATTAGAGTGATGCAAGTTTAGGTCACACAAGACAGACATGATATGAGGTGCCCGAGCCACACTTAAGTTTTCTCATCTTTGTTTCCAAGTGTAATAAAAGGTTAGCAACTATTTTCTCGTTAATACCGTCGTACGATACTAATTTTAGCATCGTGATTGTGTTTGACATATATTTGTATGATACAGATGAGCCATCCATGGATGTACGGTGACCGACGCTCTGCCGCTTTCAGAGAAGGCGTGCGTTCTTTTCGAGTTGTGGCCGAGGAGAACAAGCGACGGGATGGTTTTATGTGTTGTCCATGTGTTGACTGTAGGAATGAGAAGGCTCACACTTCCGCAAGAGTCATTCAGAGCCACCTGCTTCGGTCTGGTTTTATGTCCGGCTATAATGTTTGGACCAAACACGGAGAAAGAGGGGTTGTGATGGAAGACGGCGATGAAGAAGAGAACGATGATGACAACTACTGATTTATGTTCCCTGAATACGTTGATACCGCAATGGAAGACAACGAATAAGAAGGAGGTGAAGAACGGGAACCAGACCGGCCCGCTGATGATCTTGGTCGGGTCATTTCTGATGCAAAGCGAGACTTCGACACAGAAAAGGAGAGGTTGCAGTTTGAGCAGATGTTACAGGACCACAACAAATTGTTGTACCCAATTTGTGAAGATGGCCAGAAGAAGCTGGTTAGCACACTGGAATTGCTGAAGTGGAAGGCAGAGACCAGTGTGACTGACTCGGGATTTGAGAAGTTGCTTGTACTCATGAAGAGGTTGCTTCCAAGAAATAACGAATTGCCCGCCAGTACATTCAGAAAGAAGTGGCGAAGAGAAAATCAAGTAAATCAAGCAAATCAAGTGCAAGCGGTAAAAAATCAGCAAGCACAGGTGCAAGTGGGACCAAAAATGCAATCAGTAAAAAATCAGACGTTCCCCTTCTCGGACAACAGGCAAAACAAACGATCGCACCCCTCAAGGTGGTTTCACAAAACGTTCCACTCCTCGCACAACAGCCACTTGATTTGTCAATAGCTGCGGAGTTGGCGGCCAACATGGAAATTACACTTGATGAACTGTTAGGCCCCCAACTTGACCATCTACCCAAGATGCCACTAGCTCCTAAATATGTCACAGGTGAGGATTTGGTCAGCAAAGAGAGGCTGAGAGAACTGCCAACATAAATACGGAATCTCCATCAATGGTACTCGACGGTCATAAAACAGGGGAGAATATTTATCGTAGCCAATATCCCACGTGAGTAATACTTCAGACCCGAAGAGGTCCATATTGAGTTTCCAGAACTGTTCCAGTTATACCATCTCGACGCCCTGGACAAATCCATCCTCAGTTGCTATTGTCTGTAAGTTGTTGAATTCATTGTCTACATGTTCAGTTTTTTCAGTTGTTCAGTTCAGAACATGTAATTATCCTTATTATGCAGAATGAAGATGCTGGAATGTAAAAGAAAAAGAATCTATAATATCGGGTTCATTGACCCAGATAAAGTGCATATAGCCACGCTAAGGGATAACCCCGAGGAGACGGAGGAAAACATTCTAAGGTTTCTACTGGAGCAAAATTTCTCTGACCACATATGTTTCCTTACAATTTCAGGTGAGGGTCTTACTCTGTTGTACACATTCACTTTTGATTAGTCGATGCTAATAAGTGTAACTAATGTATATATAAATGTTTGCAGCTTCCACTGGATTCTGCTAGACATTCAACTTGATAAGGGAAGAGTTGATGTCATGGACCCATCAAAGAGAAACCTAAAAGATTTTCGCAGTATGCAGGACATGCTCCAGAAGTAAGTTCCGCGCTATATCGGTATCTTTTGTTGATTTCCTGAGATATCAGGTAATGAATAACTCATTCATTTATTTTCTTCGTCGGGCAGGGTTTGGATCCGGTTCAAGCGCGAGGTTATGGGTGTATTTAGTAAGAAGCTGACGTTTAAGGCGGTCTCCGTAAGTAGCACGTGATATGTCCGCGCATCTCTTTACTTCTAGTTTCAATACAATAATGATGCTCTAGATTATTATTCTGATTGAATTCTATTCTCGTAAAGTGCGCGAGGCAGGGGGTCGAATCTATGTGGATTCTACATTTGCGAGTTCATTCGTACGTTTACCACCGAACACAACGATGATTATAGAGTCGACGTAAGCAATGCATTCACACCATCATTTTATTGCCATCACCTTTTGTTATCATGATTGATACATATTGATCTCCTTTTTCTTATATATAGTTTGAAAGAATGCGGGATCAACTACTACCAGAGCAACGCGTACTAGCAACTGCGGAGGAGCTGGCGGAATTTATTTTTAAAGAGATCGTAGACGATGCCGGAGAATTTAGTGTGAATAGGCGCTACTGATCTCCATGTAATCGAACTATTTTGTGCTCTAGTCCTGGTATTCTGTGATCTCCATGTAACTATGTAAATTGTATATATTTGTATACTCGATTTCGTAATACAAGTAATCTTATATATATATATGCAAGAATGTGTGAGATATGTGGTGGCGTACAAATATTAAAAACCATTTTGAAATAAAAAATAAATAAACAAAACAATACAAAATGAATTCTATGCCACAGCAAAGAAAGGGCACAAAATGCTGCCGCGGCAGAGAAATAACTAGTCCAAGGTAATACTCTGCCGTGGCAGAGAAAAGACGCAAAATGCTGCCGCGGCAGAGACCCACCAGTCCCGGTCTGTGGCACCAACCGGTACTAGTAGGGGTGCACTCTGAGCGAGCAGGGGCATCCACTAGTCCCGACTGGTAACTCGGCCGGGAGTAGTGTTGGGCTTCTAGTCCCGCTTGATTAGTCCCGGTTTAAAAACCGGGACTAGAGGCCCAGTCTCCACTAGTGCCATTTTGCAACATGTTGTATAAGTTTGCTCCTTATTTGTAACTATTTGTACCCCATGCTAATACCTCAAGGAAATTCTTGGGAAATGCAGGTGGCCCATATGCTCCTTCTTTTTATAGAACACATGTGCCTGAAAGATACACACGTCCGCAGCGAGCATGTGGAGCCGTGTTGGCCAAGCGCCTCGACAAATTAAGCGCTGATCGATCAGGCTATATTTCAATGAGAACGCTGGTTAATCAACGTGGCCTCCGAATAGATGAACGTACAAACTGATTCGCTATCGCCCGTCCGACCTGAAATAAAGATTGCCACTGGCAGGTGAGATGACACACTTCGCCCGCGAAGCTTCCACGGTCCACAGCGTGACGCCATCGCCGCCATGACAAGGACCGGTCGCCGGCTTCGAACTTCCCATCCGGCAGCGATGGCTGTCGATCTCCATTACTCCAGATCCTGGACTTTGGCACCGCGAGATCTCGATCTTTGCCAAAAGGCGTCCCAACCTGAACCTAGCTATTCTGCGGCTACCTCTTTCTCGTCCTTGAGTCCTACTCACTGTGACTCTTCTCGCTCGCTGCTGGGCGCGGAAGCGGACAAGAACACGGCGGGGAAGGTCTCGTCACCGGTGATCAAACCATGCTACGTAGGTGCTCCCTGGGTCTCTCACAGAGCTAGCCGGAAACTAATTTGCCTTTCGGCCGACAACGCCATGGCTTGCTTAGGGTCGGGGCTCGAACCAATGTTGTTGTTGTCCAGACGGACGCTCAGAGTACAGTCTAGTACTCTTCTCTTCCCCTGCCGATGTGAGGTTACGCACGTACTCCTGGCTAACCACGACATATGCGTCATGCTTGCACGCTATGGAATACTCTTTCCGTGTGCGCTAGCTGCGTAAGATTCCCGACGCCAGAAAATTTTGGCCGTCTACCCGTGGCTCATACAGTTTCCTTTGCACACGGAAAGGTTTCTTGAAACATGCGTGGATATTATTTACATACATTTAGTACAAATAGAATCATCAGCGTACATCCTCATTGTCGCACACCTTTTACCTCTCTGAACCATGTGAACATTATTAGCTACATTTACTCATTTCAAGCGTTGCTTTTTCCTGAGAGATATCTTAGACGGTTTTCGATACTCATTTCAAGCTACCTAGGAATATTTCAAAGCCTGGACGTGTCCCAAGGCAACTAAAAATTTTCTCAGACAAACATAAACATTATATAGAGCAAATATAGTTTCACAATAGTTTTAGTGTGCGTGGAAACACGAATACAAAACATTATAGCGTTCAGAACACACTCCAATGTTCATAAGTTCACAACACACTTGAATATTCACAGGTGTACGACACATTCAATTTGGTAAAATTCACCACGGGTCCTAAAAGTACTCGAGGGATGTCAATTGAGTACCAAAAGTATGACACTGCAAATTAAAATGAACGGGAACAAAATATTAGCATATGTAGAACAAAGCAGGTTTACAAGCGAGATAAAAACATGGAGTAACTACAATAAAATGGGTATCACCATAGCACGTCTCTAATTCGGCTAACCCGGATCACCCATAGTTGATAGCAAGGCTTATGGCCTACTGGACAACCCAGTTAGACGAATTCAGAAGGGAGGCCCAAGCCGGATAAAGGAAGACGGTGGTATAGTTAAAGACCAACCTGGAGCCTTGGACTGCAAGGCACGAAGACTAGTTAGTATTAGCGTAGGACTTTGTGACCTGTCCGACAAGGACTTTTTCGTGTAACCCTAGGTTCTGGTGTCTTTAGCGTACTCGTCGACAATACCACGACAGTTGGCGTCCACCGTGGGACAAGAAGCGTTTTGGCTCTATATCGGACAAGGCCCAATCTCTTCACGGTAATCAGCAAAACTGTACCCATTGAACGTGTCCTTTTCTCCGACAACGTTCCTATCTTTTCCCATGATGAGTTCTGGATCCTGACGAAGTCAAACCCCACCCGCTACTCAATTGTTCCAATCAGGAACATCCACATCTTCATCGGTAAAACCGGCTAGGGATCAATCTCCCAGGAAGTCAGAAACACATCAAGGCCCGCACATACCGCGTACGAGCAGGATACGATCTATCATCGGTCGATCGTCCTCCACCAGGCTACAATCCTGCTCACTGTCTCTTCTCGCTCGCTGATGGGCGCCGAAGCGGACAAGAACACGGTTTTAGACGGTTTTTGATACTTTGCTTACTTGGCATTGCATATAGATGCATGTTATTAGCTAAGTTACTTCCACTATGACCAGTCTTAGACGGTTTTTTATACTTTGTTTGTATATAATATTTTCCCGTATTTTTTCTGGCCTAATATCTCCCACCTTTATATTAATTGACCGTAGTGTGAACTCTCAAAATGTTCGTACCGTTTACATCCTTGTTGTCTACATATTGTCCTGCACAATCTTTCTGTCAGATGCATCTCACACAGGCAACATGCCTCAATGCAAATCCACTCTAAGTTACATCAACCTCACGGGCGTCTAATGCGGACGAGGGGCGTTGCACAACGCATGAGCTAGAGCCATTAGCATCGACCTCGCGGAGTTTGGTTTAGAGGATGAGCACACTCCAGTGACCCCTGAGTCGAAGGTGTTGCTGGGTGTTAGCTCACAGGATGGTCCAAACGACATGGAGGAGGACAATGTGCATGAGCATATGGTGGTGGAGGCGTCCATCGTGTCAGCGTGACATGAAGAATTTGTGGTGCATCGTGTGGTGGTGGAGTCCTTCAAGTCTCTCTGCGAGGATCGGGTGCATGCATGACTGCAGGGCGCAAGGCCGCTTGGCCAGCCATGTGCCCTGTTCGTGGATTACCTCCGGCGGCAGGTGGTTATGTTCGTGGAGTACCTCTGCTTGGCCAGTCGCTTGGCCAGACGTGTGCCCTGTTCGCGGAGTACCTCTGGCAGCATTCGGCTACGCGTGACCCCACCAACCCGGCCGACTCGCCGGTTCTTAGCCAGCGCTCTGGCAGCCCACGGATGACGTGTCGCCGCTGACGGAGAAATTCACCAAACGATGTTCCGTGCAGGGAAGCGACAACATTATCAACCTTGACGACATCGACTCCGATGGCTTCTCGCCCCGGTGGGACAAGAACGACGACTGCGGGGAGGATGGCGACAATGGCTGTAACATCCCAGCATTAGAGCTTAAAAATAAGCTGAACCCACATGTGTGCATTGCATTCATGCATAGAAAATCCGAATAATTTTCGTGCTTTTAAACAAAACTTGTCAAAGTGATTAAAGCTTCTCTCAACTTGATGGAATTGAAGTAGATCATCCAGTTGACAGTGATAAGTTTCAATATGACCTTTGCTAAAACCTTATTTGGGTAAACATAATTTGATCTAAGGGTAAATCAAATATAATAAAATGCTACTCATAATGCATTGCTTAGATAATTAATATATGAGCCTTAAGGGATTCTATCCTCACATTCAGAACAACAATTCATAAGTGCCAAGTTAAGATTACAAAATGAAGCAATATAAATGAAATGACTAACCCTGACCTATCTTATTCTTATCTATTCTTACTATGAGTATCATAGTAATACCTAACTTTAACTCTTTAATGAGTTTGAGTTGGAAAGAGACTAAGTCAAGATCATTCGTTATATATCTTTCTTTCCATATCAATCCTTAACATCGCTATTGAATCCTATTCTTATAATTGTTGTTCATCAATATTAAGTAATCAACTATTGATTCACCAATACTTAACCTATCAGTTCTTGACATATCAACTCTTGTTCTTATTACAGCATTCACTTAAGGCTTATAAAGAAAGAAGTAAGAAGAGGTAAATAGTGATGCTAGTTTCAGATGTCATTTATTGGATAGGAATGATTGAAAAGAATCCAATCAATAGGATAATTGATGGAGTTAAATCCCTCCTCAATAGATAGAAGAATTTTTTATATTACCCAATCATATGATAGAAAAGAAGATTACAAGGATGAAGTCTGAAGATAGTTACCAGGAGTAGTCCTATTGGATCAAGTAGGTATAGTCAATGAATTATATCTCTTAATCCAATAGAGCTAAATAGAAGAAAATTATAATACAACTGTAATGTTGTATTGATGAAGTCTTGATTAGCCAACTGGAACCCCAAAACCATAAAGGATCAAAAGATTATAATGATCATGCTTTATTCACCAAGATTGAATGCTTATATCATGTATAAGTGACATTGGTGGATAGAACATTATTGAAACCTAGTCTAGATATATTATCCTAGGTTAACCATTACAAATCACAATAATAAAATGTAAGGTTGAAGTGTGAGTTATTAGAGTAAAGTAAATGTAGGATGATATTATTCAATTAAAGCCATTTTAGCATAGAGTTATGGAAGAAGTGTTATTCATCTTAAAGGATAGTAAACCTTAGAGAAAGGTAGTTGGATACATATGACGAGGTTTGATCTCATCAATGCCCATTGTTATGGACTTGGGTTTTGGAGAAGATGGGGATGCTGGAGATCGTGGAACGATTAGCAAACAAGCAACACGGGGACACAAGGTTTATCCAGGTTCAGGCCCCCGGAGGGAAAACCCTACTCCTGCTTGTCTGCTCTTGATTACGGCGGAACCGAAGGTTACAGGGGTGCGAAGATGCAATCTGGCGTGGAGGTGTGTATGCGAAAGTATGAGTCGAGAGATCTAGATCGTGCCCTCCTGGCCTTTATATAGACTTAGGCAGGTCCCGGGCATAGACCTAGTCGGTTACAGGTTCTAGGGTTTTACCCCTTTGAATTTTCTATCTACTCTAGTCTTGCTCTCCAAGGATCCGAAGGCGTCATGGGCCTGGGCCACCCGAAATTCTTCATGGGCCGGCGTATATTTGCCGTGGGCCTTCCTTGGGCTGGACCAGGTATGCTGAGATCATGCACCCACGGGGTATAACCATGTCAGTAGCCCCTGAGTGATCAGTCGAATCGTAGGTTCGGCTGAGGACTCTTCAATCTTTCGGGTGCAACTATGTATTTCAATAGTTCATGTGTAGGGATTGTTGATGCGTGTGCCTGACTCACCCAATGGATCAGGGTCAGTTAACTATCTTAGGACGAAACTACACGATCTTCTTCAGGTTCGAGTCCCTCAACTCGAACCTGGAACATATGCTGGTGTAATTCGACTCAGGCCGCGGAGGACTTACAGGAGTGGAATTCCAGTGATTTTAATTGATGCACCCAACGCGTCCGTCGGGATTTTTCATCGCGCCTGCTGGCACGGGTTCATACTAGCAGAGCGCAGTTGTGTGCGTTGCCAGGCCATCAGATGATATCTGTAGGTCTTATCTTTGTGTCGCAGACACAACATTCGAATGTTTGTCACCGCGGAGGTGTTTCGGGTGGCCAAGGAGATCGTTGCTCACTCAGCTTTTGTTGGGGCAGAGTTGCCGAAAAGTTTTTTTTGCATGCTGATCCGAAAGATCGCAGTCGAAGATTTCATAGGGTGCGCGACCAGCGCTCCCTATGGGAGTAGCCCCCGAGTGTCTGTTCGAGTCGTAGACTCGAGCGAAGACTTTAGTTCAAACATTGTTCAGTTGTTAAGTCCGTAGGACACAAAAAAAATTCGGATGCTTAAATCCATCCTCCCAATGGGAGTAGCCCCCGAGTCCGTAGTGGAATCGTAGACTCGACGTAGGACTCGAAGAAACAGTTCGTTTTTATTCATCTTTCGGGTGCGCGGCCAGCGCTCCTAATATAAGTAGCCCCCGAGTATTTAGTCGAATTGTGGATTCGAGTGAGTACTCTTAGCTTTGAAGCCGAAGAATTTGTAGTTGTTGCTAGTATAGCTTTTGATGACATCAGTGCTGACGATCAATGACCTCAAGCGTCTGCTACGCCAGAGATGACTTGACTGGACGAACATGGGTCCCACTTGCTGACCTTGAATTGACCGGTCACGCGCGGCGTGGAGATAATTACGGCGTCTCCTCGATTTCCGCGCGTAGTGGACGGCGTGGTAACGACGGTTCGTTGTGATGCTGACACGTGTATGGACAGATCTGCCATTGGCGTTAGGTCTTCTTGATGGACGGTTGCCGTGCATCGTCTTCGCCGTTATAATCATTGGGGAAAGCTGCAGTTTGTTTTCACCGCATCTACTCTTGTTCTCACTGCCTCCTTGTGCTCTAGCAGTTCTTGCTGCGCGATGGAATATCCTTCCACATTTTCGTCTTCCCTTCTGCTCTCTCACCGCCGGCGCCACCGTAGCACGATGGGGAAACCGAAGAAGTCATCATCTGCGGTTGGTACCAGCGCCACCGGAGGAAAGAAAGGCGCCACCGCTACCCGTGTCACCGACGGTGGTTGGCGGCGATCAGAGACGCGGGAGAGTGACCTCCGCAAACTTCGCGAGCGGGGTTTGATCCCGCAGGATAGGGAGGCCGTCAGACTCCCCGGCAACAAGGTAATTCCCCGTCCCCCCGCTGGGTATCGGGTTATGTTTCTTGCCTTCGTTATGCGTGGGTTTTCCTTCCCAGTCCACGACTTCCTTCGCGGGCTGCTCTTTCTCTATGACATCCAGCTGCATCATATTTCGCACAATTCTCTTCTTCACATTGCTTGTTTTATCACTTTCTGCGAGTGCTGGCTCGACATCGAGCCGCATTTTGGCCTCTTCCGGAAACTTTATTCCGTGAAGAGGCAATCTGGTTCGGATGGTGTTTATCCCATTGGGGGTTGCATCATCTCCCTCAAGGCCAATATTCTTTTCTTTTCTTTCTCTATGTCTGAATCTGTCCAGTACTGGCGGAGGCGGTGGTTTTACATTCGCGACTCCACAGTGGCTGGGCAGCATTTTGGTCTTGCTCCTTTCGACTCCACCCAGATAATCGAGCCGAAAAGGTCCTGGAAAAACCAGATCTTGGATGGCGAGTCAGCTGAGATAGATGCCCTTTACCGTCGGGTGGAGGATCTCCGGTTGATTCCGGAGAAGGAAGTGAACGGCATGGATATTATCCGCAGGTTTCTCGAGCGTCGGGTGCAGCCTCTCCAGGCTAGGGCACACCCGATTTTTCTTTATTCTGGGCGCCGTGATCCGACGAGAGTCTCGGCTGAGAAAATCTCCGAGGGAGATCTTAACAGGGCCCTTCGCTTGCTGCTGAAGTTCAAGGCCGGAGAAAAAATCCCGGGGAAGTCGCTGACTCCTCCGTTTTCTTTGACGCTGGCCATTCCACAGGTGTAGATTCGTGCGCGTAGCGCTTTTCGTCGACTGCGTATTTATTTTCCTTTGTTTGCTAACAAAGTTCCTTCTTTTTAGCAGAGCTTCAAGGTGCCGGGCATGGTGCCGCCATTGCCTGAATTATTTCCGGATGCTCCGGATAATGATGTGGTGGATTCCGTGTCCGAGCTGCCGTCGGCGCGATCTCCGACGGAAGATGCCAACGAGTCGAGCGAGGACCACACGCGCAAACAATCGCGGAGCTCCAGCGAGTCTTCGGATGCCTCGACTCCTCCGACTCCTAGGAACCCTCTGTGCCTTGAGCGTCACAGTGACGGGCATGGAGGCTCTTCCTCCCCTCTTCATGCCATTCCTGTGCGGGCTGTAGCGCCGCACCCGCCAGCGAAGCGGAAGAAGGAAGAAAAGAAGGAAGAGAAGAAGGAAGATAAGAAAGGGGAGAAGAGAGCCCGAAGGACTCCTCCTGTATTCGACCTGAGCTCACTGGACTCGTAAGTTTCTTTTATACTGTTGTCCTGTTCCTGTTGACTTTTGTGCTTGTGCTAAATATTTCGTGTGCAGGCACTCCTCCCACGACTCCTCCAGCGATGGTGCTCGGGAGATGATGCGAGAGTCGAAGGTTGCGTCTCCTCCTCCTTAGATGGTGGCTACTTCTGAGGGTGCTGCGTCGGTCCCTTCTCCGCAGGAGGCTCAGGTGGTTGCGCCCCAGAAGGCTGCAAGCGGGCCGTCGGAGTCGCCATCGGAGCATGTAAGTACTTCTGCTTCCAGCTACGGAGGGAGCCCCCGAGCGTCTGAAAAAAATTTCTTGTCTTGTTCTTTCTTCGAGTCTTCTGGGGGAGCCCCCGAGCGTTTTCGTGTGCGAATTTTGCTTTTGTTCCTTCATGTTGGGCGCAGCCCCCAAGTCCTTTTCCTTACTGGTAGTTCTTCTTCCTGCAGCCTTTTGTACAGGATGCCAAGCAACTGGTGCAGGAGCACCTGGTGCTGGGGGTCAACCTCCGACAGCTTTAAGGTACCTAGATGCTTTGGTGCTTCTTTCTTTTTGCATTGTTATCTTGCTTTCTGACTCTTGTATGTTTTGAATGCAGAGGAGCATAACACTTCCCTCCGTGAGATTGATGCTCTCAAGAAGAGCCTTGTCAAGCGGAGAGGAAGGATGAGGATGCTGCTGGTGCGAAGGAGCGCCTTGAGCTGGAGCTGGCCAAGGAAGCCGAAGCTAAGGAGCGTCTGCAGCAGGAGGCTATGGACCGCGAGGAGCAGCTTGCCATGGCTGCGACTGCGCGTGAAAGAGAGGTGGCAGGCAAGCTCATGGCTGCTGCCAAGGCTGTTTCAGGTGAGTACCTTATTTTTGCTCCTTTATTTCCTTTTTCTTGTCTTTCTTCTGTGTTACTTTCTTCATTCCTTCTCTTTTTGTCTCAGATGCCGCAGGCATCGAGTTTGACCGCGGCGCTCTGGAGCATGGGAGTGCTCTAGATGATGCTACTGCAGCGGTCGAAGATTGCTGCAGCATCGTCGTCAACTCCCTTGCCAAGGCGAAGGAGGTCCTTGGCCGCTTCTACAAGGAGCTTGTCCCCAAGGGCGCGACCCTTGATGATGTTGACGCCCTGGCAGAGGCTTTGTCAGCCGAAGCGCCTGCGGCGTACAAGCGCAAGCAGAAGGGCATCGGCGCGTCCGTCGGGCTGGCGATGGCCTTGGCGGCTGGAGCGGAGCTGGACCTTCCCCAGATCACCTCCCGAATGCCGACGACCGCGGATGGATCCGAGGTAGCCTTTGCTGCCTATTCTGCTCGCTGCAAGCGATATGGGCCAAAGCTCATTGATCTGCTGTCTGAGTATGTGCTGCGGCAGCAGGGGGAGGCCAAGGCGAGGCAATCCGGCTCCGAGGCTACTCAGGGTGCCGCGTCTTAGGCGTTGTAGCTGTAGGATAGTTTGTAGTCTTCTTTTGCTGTAACTATGTTGAGGAATGAAATCATTGTGCCACGTAGTGGCCTTTATATGCTTAATGAATTCTTCTGAGTTGTGCTCTTTTCTGTCTGAATGTTTATGTCCTTTGCTTTTCTGCTGTTCTAGGTTCCTTCGGGTGCTAACCCCGTTGACACCTCGCCTGCAGCGCAACTGCGGCCATCTTTGGATGATTCCTCACAACTCGCTTTTCTTCGGGACCGTGTTCGTAGTCTTGAGAGGGAGTTGCTTGGGGTGCGTGGTCACGCCGATGTTTGGAAGTCCAAGGCAGATCCCGGTGCGGCCAGGGAGGAGTACTTAATGGCGGAACTGCTTCGGCTGTCTGAGTAGCTTCAATGTAAGTTGTTCTTTGTTTCGAGCTGCAGCTCAGATTTTCGGATGCGCCTGCTGGCCTTGTGTCTTATTTCCTGCGAGTGTCGCAGGTGCCAATCTTGCTCCGAGGGAGGAGAAAGAGCGTGTCGCTGTTCGGGTCAATTGCTTGACTCAACAAGACATGGAGGCTAGCGGCTTCTTCTGGATGGATCGTGACCGTGCCATGGCTCTGGCGATGGTGCAGGATCGTGTGCACCAGGTTTCGTGTGTGCTTCGTCAGGTGTAGACGTCGCTTGCGTCGGTGTTGCATGTCATGTTTCCATTGGATGCCGTGCCAACAAGCCTTGCGGGTATTCTATCGAAGTTTCAGAGCGTGAATAATGTCAAGGAGCTGGTGCGGCAACAGCTCATCGCAGGAGTGAAGGCTGCTTTGTCCCTTGTGAGGCTGCACCGTCCTGATGTAGATTTGTCTGCTGTGGCGGCTGGGCCACCTCCTCGACCGGATGGTGATGATTGGGACATGCGTCCACATTATGCGGCTGTAAGGCAGTATGCCGAACAGGTCGTAGATTTGTTTGAGCAGCGTGCTCAAGTTATTCTTCAGAGTAGGTAGTACCTGTAAAAGAGATAGATGTAAAATTTGTATATTTCGACTGGGCGTGTTGTGCCCTTTGTTATAAAGGTTTGTTTGTTGTAAGCACGCAGTGCTTTGTTTGAGTTCATGTCCTTTTCGTTTGCCTGACGTTGTCAGCTACTCAGGTGTACACATGTGATCCTCGGTCGATGAAACCGTGAGGTGGGGGGAGCCCCCGAGTGCGTTTGTAGCATAAAGTAAAGTTGCGAATAGCGAAACAAAGATTTGGGGCGAGACACTTAGCTTTATTTATATCGTAATGGAGGAAGTACATTGTTCGGCTGAATATCCTTGGCTAAAAAGCCTTATTGAAATTAAAGGGGTAGGTAGCTAGGGGTAGAATCGTCACAAGTGCGCGATGTTCCATGGGTTGGAGTATGCGACTCCAGACTCCACGTGCTTGAGGCGATAGGCGCCACCTGGGATGACCTCGGTGATGATGTAGGGTCCTTCCCATGGTGACTCGAATTTCTTCGGTCGCTCTTGCTTGAGTCGCAAGACGAGGTCTCCTTCGACGAAGGACCTTGGGCGCAGCCGACGGCTGTGGTAGTTGCGGAGACTCTGCTGGTACACCGCTGATCGAGCTGCTGCTATGTCTCTTGCTTCGTCGAGTGTGTCGACGGCATCTTCGAGTGCAGCCGTGGATTCGGCTTCGCTGTAAGCGACGACCCGGGGGGCCTGGTGGCGTACTTCGGCTGGTAGCACGGCTTCGGTTCCGTGCACCATGAAGAATGGTGTGTAGCCGGTGGAGCTGTTTGGCGTAGTACGCAAACTCCATAGGACGGATGGCAGCTCTTTCGTCCAGGCTCCGGCCTTTCGTTCGAGTGGGCTCATTAGGCGCTTCTTGATGCCAGCGCCGATTAGGCCGTTGGCCTTTTCGACCTGCCCGTTCATTTGCGGGTGAGCCACTGAGGCGTATGTAATGTTGATCCCGAGGCCTTCGCAGAATTCTTGGAATTCTTTGGAGACGAAGTTTGATCCATTGTCGGTGATGATGCTGTGCGGTACGCCGAACCTGTAGACAATGGACTCGAAGAACTTGACGGCGGTCTTGCCATTTTGGTTAGTAACCGACATGGCCTCGACCCATTTGGTGAATTTATCGACTGCGACCAAGAGGTAAACGTGCCCCCCTTTCGAGGATTTTGGCAGTTTGCCGATCATGTCGAGGCCCCATTGGGCAAAGGGCCAGGCTATAGGTATGGGCCTGAGTTCTGACCCGGGTGCGTGCGGTTTATCGGCGAACCGTTGGCACCCGTTGCATCTTCGGACGATTTTCTTTGCATCGCTCATGGCCGTTGGCCAGTAGAATCCAGCTCGTAGAGCTTTGGCGACAAGGGAGCGGCTGCCTGCATGATGGCCGCAGATGCCCTCGTGGATGTCTTGGAGGATGGCTTTCCCGTCATCGATGGTGACGCACCTTTGTAGTACACCCGTAATATTGCGCTTGTACAACTCGTCATTGATGATGGTGAAGGCTTTTGACCGGCGAGATATGCGCCGTGCATCTGTCGGGCTGTCAGGCAGTTCTCCGTTTATCAAGAAATGGAGGTACGGTCGCGTCCAAGTTTCTTCGACTGCCATGACCTGTTTCAGGTTGACCATAGCGACCTCTGTGTCCAGATTCTCGGGTCCTTCGTGTCCTTCGGGCAGCTTAGCCCCCGAGTGTTCTGCTTCTTCGGGTGATCCCTTGGGGAATTTCCGCTTGATGGATGGCACGCAGATCTGTTCGAGGAACACACCCGGTGGCACCTTTGCGCAGGTGGAGCCGATGTTGGCGAGTCTGTCGGCTTCCTCGTTGCTTTCTCTTCCAACGTGCCGAAGCTCGCAGCCGTCGAATTCTCCTTCGAGTGCGTTGTAGAGTGCGCGGTACGCGATCATGTTTTCGGTGTGTGCGTCGCACTCGTTCATCGTCTGCTGGACGACGAGGTTGGAGTCACCGTAGATGACCAGGCGCGTTGCGCCGCAGATCTTTGCCATTCTCATGCCATGGATGAGGGCTTCGTATCCGGCCTCGTTGTTGGAGGCTCGGAATTTCATCCGGAGGACGTACTTCATCTGGTCGCCCTGCGGGGAGGTCAGTATGACCCCGGCTCCTGATCCAGCTTCACGCTTGGAGCCGTCGAAGTGCATTGTCCATGACTGCGACATGTCTGGGGTGTCTGGCAGCTGCAGCTCCATCCAATGTACGAGGAAGTCTGGGAGGACTTGAGATTTGATTGCGAGTCGCTTCTCGTAGATGATGTCCAGAGGTGACAGCTCAATGCCCCACATGGCCACGCGTCCTGTGGCCTCAGGGTTATTCAGGATGTTGTTCAGGGGTGCCTCGTTGACGACCATCACCTGGTGCTCCTGGAAGTAATGGCTCCGCCGTCGAGCCGTCATGAACACGCCGTAGGCGAGTTTCTGGTAGTGAGGGTACCTCTGTTTTGTTGGCGTTAGTACCTCGCTGAGGTAGTAGATTGGGCGTTGGACCCCGTGGGTCTTGCCTTCTTCGGGTCGTTCGACCACTAGCACGGTGCTGACCACCTGGTGTGTGGCTGCTATGTACAGCAGCAGAGGCTCGCGCTCCTTAGGCGTGACCAGGACGGGCGAGGTGGAGAGTAGACGTTTGAGGCTTTCGAACGCATCGTCGGCTTCGGGCATCCACTCGAATTTATCTGCCTTGCGTAGCAGCTGGTAGAATGGCAGGGCCTTCTCACCCATGCGGCTGATGAATCTGCTCAACGCCGCTATTCGTCCTGCGAGCTGCTGGACACCCTTGAGGTTTTTCGGCTTCTCCATTTCCATGATGGCTCTGATTTTATTCGAGTTTGCCTCGATCCCTCGCTGAGAGATGAAGTACCCAAGCAGCTGACCCGATGGGACGCCGAAGGCGCACTTTTCGGGGTTGAGTTTGATCCTGTAGCGATCTTGGTTGTTGAACGTCTCGCGGAGATCGTCGATAAGTGTCATCGCCTCCCTGGTTTTTATGACTATGTCATCGACATAGACTTGAACGTTGCAACCGATCTGATCCTTGAGGCATGCCTGCATGTATCGCTGGTACGTGGCACTTGCGTTCTTTAGACCGAAGGGCATTGTGTTGTAGCAGAACACTCCGAACGGTGTGATAAACGCCGTTTTCTCCTGATCTTCGACCTTGAGTCGAATCAGATTATAGCCTGAGTAGGCGTCGAGGAAGGAGAGTTTCTCGCAACCTGCAGTCGAATCGATGATTTGATCGATCCGAGGAAGAGGGAAGTGGTCCTTTGGGTAGTGCTTGTTTAGCGACGTGAAATCCACGCACATCCGCAGGATGTCCGTGTCCTTCTTTGGGACCATCACTGTATTTGCAAGCCACTCGCTTCCTTTGATTTCCCTGATGAAGTCTGCAGTGAGTAGTCTGTTGATTTCTTTGCCGATAGCTTAGGCTCGTGGCTCGGACAGTCTCCGGATGGACTGCTTGACGGGCTTGGTGTCTGGAAACACGTTGAGTGCGTGCTCGGCGAATTCCCTAGGAACTCCTAGCATGTCCGCAGGACACCAGGCGAAGATTTCCCAGCGCTCACGGAGGAATTCGACGAGTGCGCCTTCCTATGCGGGGTGAGGTCGTTGGCAATCAGCGCCGTCTTGGAGGCATCCGTCGGATGGACTTGCACCTTCTTTGTGTTGACGGTGGAGTCAAAAGACATGTCAGGTGCGTTTTGTCGTGCGACTGGGGGTGCCCCATTGTCCGTCACCTCGCGTAGCCTTAGGAGCTCCTCCTGCATGCCGAATGACTGGGAGATTCTGTTGAAATCTCTGTCGCATTGGTCCGATCGGGTGAAGCTCCCGTGGATTGTGATGACGCCCTTTGGTCATGGCATCTTGAGTAGCAGGTATGCATAGTGTGGGACAGCCAAGAACCTTGCGAATGCTACACGCCCGAGGATGGCGTGGTACTGTGATGGCCAGTCCACCACTTCGAATTCGAGTCGCTCCAGCCGGAAGTTGTCCGGCTTGCCCAAGATGACGTCGAGCCATATTTTGCCTAGGGGGAATATGCCCTTCCCTGGAACTATGCCGTGGAACGTTGTGTCTAACTGTTCCAGGCTGCACTGCGGGATCCGCATTGCTGCTAGAGTGCTTGCGAACATCAGGTTGATGCCGCTGCCGCCGTCCATGAAGACGCGACTCATCTCGAAACCTCCGATCTGCGGCTCCAGCACCAGGGCAGCATGACCTGGGCGAGGTATCTGGCAAGGGTGATCCGAACGACTCAACGTGATGCAGGACTCCGATCCGCTGAGGTACTCAGGGATGGCGGGTGGAGTTGCCACGGCTAGGTTGATCTGTCGGGTGATTTTCTTCTGCACCCTATTCGTGGGGCGCCCCTTCTGGATCATCAGTGCTCCTTTCGGCTGGGGATACCCGTTCCCAGCGTTGTTCTGTGCTGGTGCGACTGGTTGGTTTGGGCCTCCAACGGGTGGCGGTGGAGGAGCTCCATGCGCTATTTCACCTGGCGCGGGTGCATTTCCGAACGCAGGGATTGGGGCTTGCTGCCTCATCTACACCATGGTTTCGCTGAGTTTCTGGAACTCACGGCAGTCCTTGAGCATGTGGCTGGCCTTCTTTTTGCCATCCTGCTTGTCGATGTAGAAGTGGATGGTGCATGAACCCGAAAGCTTTTCGTATGCTGAGGGTCCGTTATCGCGGTCGCGGCGTTGCCACGACCGCGCTGGGCGTCCTCCGTCGCGGAAGTTTCCTCCGCGGTATCCTCCGCTGTTGCGGTTGGCGTCGTTGCGGCGATCGGCGTAGCCGACCGCGACCATGTCGGGTCCGTCGCGATCGTCGTAGACGCGCGATCTTCTCTTGCTACGGCGCTCTCGCCGTCGACCGTAGTCGTCTTCTTCTTCCGATTGTGCTCGGTGAATGGAATCTTCTCCGCCAGCCCACCTGTTGGCGATGTCCATGAGGTGGTCGAGTGTTTTGGGCTTGACGCGCCCAAGTTCCCCCTTGAAGTCTTGGCGCTTGACGCCGTCCCTGAAGGCGTCGATGGCCCTCTCTTCGGAGATGTGCGTGGCGGAGTTCTTTGTGTTGGACCAGCGTAGTATGTACGAGCGAATGGATTCGCCCGTTCGTTGAGTGCAGGCTCGCAACTCTTTGATTGAGGCGGGCCTCTTGCTGGTGCCTTTGAAGTTTCGGATGAAGCTGTAAGCTAGCTCATCCCAGCTTCGTATGGACCCTGAAGATAGGCTGCTGAGCTAGATCCGGGCTGCGCCTGTCAGCTGCAGCTGAAGGCATTGCATGGCAGTCTCTTTGTTTCCACCGTGCATTTTGACGGATGATAAGTGGTCGCTGAGCCAAGCCTTTGGGTCTTGAGTGCCGTCGAACTTCGGAGTATCCGAAGGAAGCTTGAAATTTCGCGGCATCCGCGTCCGCCGTACGGATCTGCTGAAGCATCGGGCTCCGCAAAGTTCTCCTTCGTCTTCATCCATCACTACACCACAGCAAAATATTCCCAACAGACATGTTGGTCGGGGAAGCCGCTTTCACCGACGGAAGGTCTGTGGGGAATCAGTTTTGCCGACCAACCCTGTCTGTCACCGTAAGTCCTGTCGGCAAAGGGCTTTCCCGACCGATTTATATTTGCCGACAGATAGTCCGACAGTCCTAGTCAATCTTTCCCGACCAGCATATGTTTCCCGACCGACATTTGTTTACCGACGAACAACCGGTCGATGTACCTTTTACCGACCAACGTACCGTTGGTTCTTTCACAAAGATTTCCAGTCAGACTGTTGGTCGGCGTTCGTTTTGCCGACCAACTTCTGTTTGTATTTTGCCATCAAAAGGTTTCAAATGTACATTTTAGACAATTGAGAACCAAAAATCAATCAAAACCACTAGTTTAACGCAACAGTACATAAGCATATCCTGTAAAATATAAAGAGGAATTAATCCACAACTACCACTAGTAACATATGCATTAATCCACAAACCACCAGTAACATACAAATCTGGTTACAAAATGATAGCTAACTGATTACCATGTAATCAGGTCCGCGGAATGATAGATAAATGTTTCCACATTACCAAGTTTACAAAATGGTAGCAAAAAAGCATTCAGTCAGACATAATTCACTCCATAACAAGACATCATGTTTATGTGAAACCGACATCTACTTGGTGGCGACATCTACTTGGTGGATTGTGATGCAAGTTCTACATGATAACTCATACTTGAGGTGCCTGCACAAACACAAACACAAACAAACGGATGATTGGCCATTGTTTCACTTCAAGAGAAATACATGCAGTAAACCTTTATAAACATGTGTGCTAAATTGGCCATATAATCATCACATATGGTAGACATATGATAAGAGGACAAAAGAAAAGAAGAGAGCAAAAGCGATGCAATCAGCAACTGAAGAAGCAATTTATAGCCAGATTTGAGGGAACACATATTTTGCAGCACCAGAGTGGTAGTGCTCATAGTATTTGAAATGAGTACTTTGAGTTTCAATAAAATATAAAATTTATTCTATGAATACATACACATGTCTAGAACATTGATGTGAAGTTCCGGTAGAAATCATTGTGTTTTGAGCTGCAGAAAAAAAAAGAATCTAGCTGGACTTATAGATTGTGTGTTATGGTGTGGTTATTGTAGTTTCCTCGCCAACTAGATACGATGGTTCTCTTGATTTATTCCCCATGTCCTAATTGACCCACTATTTACCTCTTCTTTTACAATGAAATATGGGTTGCCCTCGGGAAGTCTGAGAGTTTATGATGTATATCTATTGCCCTCAGGAAGGAAGTCTCAGTAAGTAAAAATTGTTACATAACATTATAACATGCCATTATATAGTGAAGTTTCAGTGTATGTAAAAATTGTTAGCCTATGCCTTAGATTGCTTATCTGTGGCAAACTTAGATACAATAACTGATAGTGGCATGTGACCAGTAAACAAATAGTCTTATCCGTGCTTAATATGTTTCTGTCTTCACAATCCACATAGATTTAATGGAGGCATTTTAGCGTTAATTCACATTATTTGATACTCTAAAAATTAAGAACTGGCATGAAGCAGGTAGACATTTCCATCTTGATTTTGTCAATCAGTTATAACAAGCACATACTAATTAAGCATAGTTTTGATGCACTTATCAATTTTCAACCACTGGAAAATAATTGGGTACGACATGTAATATGCTTGGCCTGGAATAGTTCTCATCCTCTCAGCTATGATTTTCTTTTCGATCTATGTGTATAGATTTATGTTTTTTAAAAGACTTAGAAAACAGAGAATAATCTAAACAACACTACTGAAAGTTCGCACAAGAAGTAGAAAGAAAGAGCAACACTGCTGAGACTAATATATGTTGTGTATTTTGGAACTATATAACATCATACTATAACTATGTCTCTTATTTTAGAGTATCATCGCGGGATCAATTGAAATACCTCAGTGTCAGGATGATGTAGACGCCCTGGCTTGTAGGGCCTCATCTAGCAAAATTATCACAATTCAGCATAATCAACACGTAAAACAAAACAAGTTGTGTGGAGAAAACACACAACAATGGTTATTACCTTGCTAGATGGCCATGCAATAGACCTTGTGACAGCATCGCTGATATAACGTAAATCATCATACTGATACGGTAGCGTAGCATCCCTTCTAATTGCAACATTCACAACAACCTCATAAGTTGCCGGTCCAAGGGGTTCCCCACCCACAATTGTGTCTGGATCAATCGAGAGAATTGTTACCTTAGCAACAGGAGATTTAGGACCAGTCCATGCGTATAGAAGCACATCCATCCCAATCTGAGAAATTAATAGTTCAAAACCATGAAAATGAAAAAACATTTAAGCATGCAACTAGTAAGAATGCATGAGAAGATTACGAGGCTTTCATCATGGTGTGTTGAAGAGATTTTTGGGTTTGCAACCCTTCTCTGGACATAGTCTTCTTCGCCATCTTCTTCACCATCATTATCTTCCCCTAGTTCAGCTCTTGAGTTCTGCCAAAAACAATATGTAACTTACTGTATGCATGATGAGTAATTAATGCAATGCTCAGATTACTAATGTGCAAAATAGTTCATTACTTTTCGAGAATTAGAACCATGTTGCGATCCTGGAGTCTCCAAATTATGCTCTCCTTGTGAAGTTAACATCGTTGCTTTCATTTGGTTTATTTGTTCCTGCAGTTTTTGCATCTCCTCCTCCATCGTCTTCATGCGATGTTCAGATTCTCGACGTGCTACCATTTCAACTAGAGTCCTTGTGTTCATTTTACCCCGTGTACCTGGTGTGCCCACATCTTGAGGTGTTGGACCTAGACCTAGTACACGGACACGACCCCTTGGCTCTTTCATTCCACAAACTCGTGCAAATAGATCACCTTCATTCATAGTTTTTTCCTTCCAGTCAGGGTGTTTTTCAGCTGCCTCTAGGAGATCATTCTGCAGAATACATTGCATTTACTTTAGTACAATTTCCAAGTTATACAAAAGTTAGATGGAAACAAGACATACAATAATTGGTGCTACCTGTGGCACATATTGTCCTTTTCGAGGTCCTTGCTTGAGGGTATGTGTTCTGATAAACACTTCGTCTCTCCCAGGGGCATACCCAAGTTCATCAGCCTTGAAACAAAGCAATTATAATCAGCAATTTATAGGACATGCGACACCATTTAATTAATTGAGACAATATTCTTACCATTTCTTGGGTAACACGAGCATGACTCTTGCTACCAGCTGTATGAGGCACTATCGACTTGGCACGATTCTCTTTGGCTATAGCACTGCGAGCCTGCAATAAATCAATGTGAGCCAATGGTAACTACCAGGATGGTTCAACTAGATGGATTTAAGTACAACACATAAGTAAGCTGCCTAACTTACTTCGAATTCAGGAGATCTCCAATATTTAATAAGGTCCTTCCAATCAGTTTCACTAATTCTTTCGTCATGTTTCTTCATAAGTTGTTCATCAGTCAATGCAGCATCAAACTTTTTTTTCTTTAAATATGCCTTCCATTCCTTCCATTTTGTGTGTGAAGTGTTAATAACATATCTCAAAGCAGTTGAGTCCAGCTCATAAAATGCCTGTTAAAATAAGTGAAAGGATGATGTTCATCTAGATGGTTCAGCTAGATGGCTTTAAGTAGGACACGACAGTTGTAAATTACGCAATGGAATACCTGTAAGTGATCCCACACTAACAGCTTATTTTCTTCGTCAACATCTCTCCAGTCTAAGTTTTTTGGCGGTATATGCTTCCTCACCAGAGTACCAATGAAATTAGCAAATTCAGTTGCATCTGGCCCAATTGGTTGGCCATGCTCATTGAGTGGAATTTTGATTTTGGACTTATTCATCCTTGAATATATGTTCGCCTTTAGGGTAATATTTCGGCCACCTTTCTTAGCATCAACAAGCTCAGGAGTGATCTCTTCACCACAAGAAAATGAAGTGAGTTAAATAAAAAACATTCTAGCTAGTTACATGAGGCTATGATCTTAAACAATTATAACCTACTATATACCTTTGGAAGGTTGGTCTGTAGGATTTGCATTATCAGTATCTTTTGATGCACTAGACCTCAAAACACGTCTTTCAGTTGTATTTTCAAATGCCCGGGAGGGTGCCTGCATAGATATGCCAGCAATGAACTACATTTGCTTCCACGAGGGAGAAAAGTAACATGTTTGAAGCTACATACCTTTCTTTTCTGTTTTGTGGGTCTGCTTGCTTGGATATCCTCACTAAGTGCAGAACTTGCTTGGCGTACTAATGCCATCCTTCTCTCATTTTCTTCCATTCTCCTTTTTCTTTGTAGTTCGTACTCAACTTCTTTCAGTTGTTCATCGGTGACCATCGCATCTTTACACTTTCCTCTTCCGCTTGCCATTTTTCCTCCTACAAAAGAGACACTATATAAATACATTGCTAAGAATGCACAGCATAAGAGAAATATTGTGCACAACGCTTACTTTTTCTTAACATCACTTGATTTAAGAACTGTTCCGTCTAGATCTGTCCTAGCAGAACCAATGCCTCCATCGGAAACACTCACACGTATAGTAGTACATGGATCAGGCAATGTCACATGTAAAGCATTACCAGGGTGAATATTTTCAGCTTCGTTTATGTCATAAAATGATGGTATGACAACACTAGACCACTCAACATCAATGGGATCTTCAACATAGTAAACTTGAGTTGCTTGTGCTGCTAAAATAAATGGTTCGTCTGACATCTTCTCACCGGTATTGAATAGATGCTTGAAATTCACAGAAGTGATTCCAAACTGATCAGTCTTTACCCATTTGTCTTCTACACGGTTATCAACCCAGTCACATTTGAACAAGACTACTTTTCCTTCATGTTGATAGTTCAGCTCAAGAATTTCCTTTATAATGCCATAATATGCCTTATTTCTTACAGTAGCATTGTCACCATTTCCTTTTTCAAAGGATGTGGTTTGTGCAACAAGAGCTACCCCACTACTTTGAATTGGACGACCCTCATCATATGATTGTGTATGAAAGTCTATCCCATTTATAGAATAGCTACTATACTTGAGCGCGACCATGTTTGGCTCTTTAGCTAATATTTTTATCTCTTGTGGTGCTTCATCACCCATTTCTGCCACCTGTGATTATGGAACGCAAATGTTACACTAATGGAATTACATGTCTTATAGGTTGAAAAATCCGCATGTCTACTTACATGAAACTTAAACCACTCATGAAAGGTCTCATAATGTACACGGTCAATTTCTCGTCTACTTCGAATACCAATAGAGGAAAGGTACTTAATATTCTTGCTGCAAAGGTTACATTTGTCACTCAAACATGGAAAAGAGAAACAGCCTAATAACACTACATAATGGGGACATCTTACTTTAAGAATGGCTCTATGTGGTCATAGTTGAATAGGACGTATTTGTGGGCTTGAAGCCAAGTTTGTTTATCTAACATCACAATGCACTTGCCAGCCAGCCCTCGGCCAATGTTGCGGAAGAAAGGAGTTGCAGCAGCAATTTCCAAATCCAAATCTCCATCATTCCTAGCTCCTCGGTTAAACCGAGTCTCACCATCTAGATAGCGAGAGCAAAATGTCAAGCTCTCATCAAACAAATACCCCTCAGCTATTGATCCTTCCACATGGCTTCTAGTATGGACATGTCCCTTAAGCTTTCCAATATACCTATATTTACGCACACATAACTAACACATAAGTTCAATTATAAAATAAATATTACTATCCTAATAAGCTAATACTACAAACAATACCTCTCCGTAGACCACATGCTGCGAAAATATACTGGACCAGCAATCATTGCTTGGGCAGGAAGATGCACCATCAAGTGTACCATAATATCAAAAAAAGATGGAAGGAATATAGCCTCCAAAAGGCTCAAGGTCTCAGCGATTTCAGTCCCTAATCTTTCCATTTCACTTATGCTAATAACCGGTGAGTACATTTTCTTGAAAAATCTGCTAACACGTATCAATACTGCACTCACTCTTTCTGGCAATGTTCTTCACACAGCAAGTGGCAACAAGTCTTGAAAAATAACATGATTGTCATGGCTTTTTAATCCGGTTATCTTTCTCTCCTTGACATGCACATTACGACGTAGGTCAGATGCATAATAGGCACTTTTAAATACTTTGCAGAACGTTCTTTGCTGATCTGGTTCCATTGCATAAGGTGCAGGAGGAAAATAAATTTCATCTTTACTAATATCAATAGGATGAAGATCCTTTCTAATATTGTGTTCTACCAAGTCATACCGAGAATTAATGTTATCCTTGGTTTTTCCCTCGATTGCCAACAATGTGTTAACTATGTTATCACACACGTTTTTCTCTATGTGCATGATATCGAAGTTATGGTGCATTTTTAAATTCTTCCAATATGGCAGCTTAAAAAAAATAGAATGCCTTTTCCAAATGATAGGTGGTTCCCCTTCCTTGCGTTTCTTCGTTCTAGGCTTCTTCCCTTTAGGATCCTTCCCAAAGTTGGTTGGAATATTTTTAGTCAGCTCAAAGATTTGACTACCAGAAAGTGGAACGGGTGCTGTCTCAAGTTCTGTGTCATCAAATGTACGTGTGTCATACCTCAAGTGGTGATTTGCATGCAAAAACCTACGATGCCCCATATAGCAAGTCTTGCTACCATTATTAAGCCTAAGAGAACGTGTATGGAAGTGGCATTCAGGACACGCTCCTGCTCCAGATGTAGCACATGCAAACACATTCCCAAGACCAGGAAAATCTGTAATTGTGCATAATATGGCAGCATGCAACTGAAAGTAGTCCCCCGTTGAAGCATCATAGGTCCTAACACCATGAAGAAACATATCTATCATATCATCAACTAGCGGCTCGAAATATACATCAATATCACTACCAGGAGCGTTTCGTCCTGGAATCAACAATGATAATATGAAATTTGGTTGCTTCATAACCATTGAGGGTGGCAAGTTATAAGGAATCAATAGGACAGGCCAAATGCTATAGCTGAGATTCATGGACCGAAATGGGTTAAAACCATCTATGGTAAGTGCAAGCCTGATATTTCGGCTGTCTTTAGCAAAATTTGGATGTTTTTCATCAAAGTCTTTCCAAAGGAGAGAATCTGCTGGATGCCTAAGCAAACCATCTTCTGTGCGCTGTTCTGCATGCCATCTTGTGAGAGCTGCTGTTCTAGAGCATGCAAACAACCTTTGAAGCCTTTTCTTTATTGGGAAGTAGCGAAGAACCTTCTTAGAAGCCTTGTAGACACGTTTCCCATCTGCATACTTCCTTTCAGATTTCCATCGTGAAGCTTTACATTTTGGGCATGAATTGGCATTGGCATTGTCTTTCCAGAACAGAAGGCAATCATTCTCACATGCATGAATGTTAACATATCCAAGTCACAGGCACTTGACTAGTTTTTTTGGCTTCATTGAAGTTTTTAGGTATTGCAGACTCAGGGTAAGCTTCTTTGAGTAGATCTAATAGCAGATTAAAACTTTTATCAGACCACCCTCCGAGCAATTTGGTGTGAAGAAGTCTCACTAGGAAACGAAGTTTTGAGAAGTTTTTACATCCTGGATATAACTCCTGCCTAGAATCAACTTCCAACTTGTGAAGAGATTCTAAGAAAGAATTATCCTGATCTGTACTGCCATCATCTTCAAAATCACCCCTCCCATCTAAACCTCCCGCTAGGTCTCTTAGCAAATTAGAAATATCGTCACCCTCATCCCTCTCTTCGACATCATAATAATTTGATGGATTCAACAAAGAGCCACTCTCTCCATGAAATATCCATTGTGTGTATCCTTCTACAAAACCTTCACATACCAGGTGCTCACGAACTACTCTTTCTTCTCTCCAGTACGAGTTCACACAGGTTTTGCAAGGACATAATATTTTGTTCTCAACCGATGATTTAGTAAACGCAAAGCCCAGGAATCTAGCAAGCCCTTGTAAGTACTCCTCTGTATGCCTATATGCAAGCGTACATATGCATCGTGTTACATCCGAGTTCAGCAAGTACTAACATCTCAGAAATTAAAAATATTTGTTTGGTACCTAGGGGCATCCATCCAACTTTTATCCATGTTGGTTGCACACTTGATTACTACCGATAGTAATTCCTGGCAGAATAATAGTAGAACCATAGAACACAAGGAATAATTGGAAGTAATGTAAATAGATCTTATCGTGTTTCGAAAAAAAAGCATGCATCCAATTGTACATAAAATAAAGATAGATACCACCATAAACAAAATAGATCAAAGGGGAAGGACAAGGATGGCTTTATTTTTAGACCGAAGTAGTAAGTCAACTCACCAACTAGTGGGCAGACAGTGATAGGCAGGGAGGATGATCTTTGTGCCACACCAATGAACTCGTGAGTCTTCGGGAGCAAGAATCCTAATAACCATAAAATTAGGCAATATTAATTAGGCTCTGGTAGTTTTATGAAAATAGTGCCAAACAACAATGTTCTAGTAAGCAAGGACCAGTAATAGAATATTGGTTGCATATAAATTAAGGAGATGCGAAACTACCTAAGCATGAAAATATACCAGGTTATAAATTAGTGTCAAATCTTGGGCGAAGATGGTGACTACTTCTGATTATACTAGTTACTCCCTAAAATGAAATACACACATGATCTGATGCACTATATATTAATCCAATACTAGGAACTACCAAAGTAAGATGCTGGAGATCATAAACTAAAATCCCGAATTGGGGAACAAAAGGCAAGGAGTACATGAACTCACAAACTGGCGGGGGACGATAGTAACAAGCAGTGAGGGGGCGTCGCTGTGTTTCCCTGAGAGCTCGTTAGTTGGCGGTAGCAAGAAACCTAAAAAACCTAACAAAATAGATATTATAAATCTAGGCTTCACCTACAGTAAAAATCAGTGACAAAAAACAATTCATAGATCGCATATTTTCAAGAATTAAGAATACGTAAGAAGTCACTTCTTAACTCTTAGCCGGCAATCTACTTATTTATCTAAATTTCCTATTTTTCTAGAATTCTTAGATTAAATAATCTTAACAGACACATTGACTATATGAACAATAGTGAGTACAAGTTATCGCATATAAAACTAACTAGTACCAGATCTAACATCTTTGGAATATATTAACTCACCACAACTAAGTAGTAGTCCCTCCGACCCATATTATTTGACTCAAATTTGTTTAGATACGGATGTATCTTGGCTAGATACATCCGTATTTAGATAAATCTAAGTCAACTAAAATGGGTCAGAGGGAGTACCAACATAATCCATCCAATTTAGTACAGTTACCAACTCATGAACATGCGCACATCATACTATTGAGAAAAAGAGGGTTGAATCACAATGGGTAAATCAGCTAGCAGCACATCAATCCATAAAGAAACAAAATCGAACTAGTTTTCTAAAGAGCAGTTGCTGCGCATGACGATTGACCAAGTTATAGTCGCACGACGGAGACGTCATCGGCCGTTTCCTATGGCTTTGACGCAGGCAGGCGGGCAGGGCAGGCTGCACGGCGCTGGGTGGCTGGAACAATCAAGCCCATGATGCATCTGCCCGCCGTGGATGGCTCCGCGCGCGTGATGGGGGTCGACAATGCAAGGGACCAGAGCATGCGTGTCCTCTAGGCTCATGCACTACACACGCGAGAAGTGAACTCACCGAAACTTGGGCGTAATTCAGCGGCCGGCCAGACAGGCAGCGTCGCCGCCGGCCGGAGGGAACTTCAATGCAGCACGCACGTGGTGGAGAGCAGAGTGCGGGGAGAGAGTGCGCCGTCCGCGAGAACGAATTTGGGGATTTAGGGTTTGCTCTATGGTGGAGATAGGGATAAGGGTAAAACTTGCGCGCGCTGGGCCAAGTTTTTGGCGCTAATATTTTTCAGCCCGCGCGCTGGGCCAAAAACTGGTACGCATCGGCCCATTTCATGACCCACAGTTGGTCGGCAATATTTACCGACCGACAAGCGGATGTGGATGAACGCATTACCCACCGACTGTTCGACATTAAAGTGTCATCCATTGCCGACCGACAGTCTGCCATTATATATATGTTATCCCGACCGACTGTTCGACACATACTTTTTCCGACCGACAATCTATTGGCGACCAAGACTTTTGCCGACTAACAACGGTCGGGAATCTAGTGCTGTGGTGTAGTGCATCTCTGATTCAGACGAGCATGCGCGCTTGGCTCGCGCTTTGTCGATTTTGCGCTGTGTGAGCGCATCTCTGGCGTCGTAGTCGCGATCGCGGCGGCTCGAACTCTTCTTCCTTCGAGGAAGGTCATGTTACTCTTCTTCGGATGAAGGGGTGGGGCTGCGGTCGAACCTGACCGGAGCTTTCTTCTTTGGCTCCGTGGGAGCTTCCTGGTGGAGCGCAGCTCCAACGAGTCCGAGTCCGGTGAGTGCGGACTTGTGCATGGCCCTCTTCGGGTCCCCCTCCGGCGGTGGGTGGGCCGCGAGGTACGCAGTGGCTGCCATGATCGCAGCCTGCGGCGTTTTCGGGATGACGTTGCCGTCGGCGTCCATCTCCATGAAGGATGTGTGGAGGGTTCGGGTCACCTCACGGCGCTCCTTGGGGTCCATGTTCTCCACCCGAGAGCGGTGCTTGTTGCCTTGGTTGGCGTTCGAGCTGGAGCCGATGCCCATGGCGGAGAGCGCAGCTCGTCGCGCGCTGCACTCTGAGGCTGCTTGCTTGCGCTTGTCGAGCACCTCCTGCATCTTGACCTGCTTCTTGTGCTCCTCGATCAGGAGCAGGTGGTAGGCCATCAGCATATCTCGGGAGGGGTCTGCAGGCAGTACTATGTTGCCTGCCACGGCGTTGCGGACCTGGACCCATCCTTCTTTGCTAAGGCGGATGACATGGCCGGTGTTTTCCCCTTCGGGTGGGGGGACTGGCTTCTTCTGTTCCCGCCGTTTTGTTCTGGCGGGTTGGGTGGCGGGTTGGGTGTTTGCTGATCCACGTCGCTCTGGATGACTACGGCGCATTGGTAGCGCTCGTAGATTGGTCCGCTGCTGCCGCAGCTTTCAGATCCGGAACCGTAGGTTCCTGCATCCGATGGCGGATCGCACAGATCGGAGTTGCAGCTGCTGCTGTCGTAGGAGTCATCTGTTGATGATGTTGTGCGTAGCACGGGGTGTGGGGTCCATGAAGCGGGCCTGATTGATGGCAGAGGCACCCGCTCAGGGAGGCGGAGGGTGCCAATTTGCCCCACCTGGAAGCAGAAGCTCCCGAACAGGATTTCGAGTCTGTCGCCTACGGGCTCGAAGTCCTTCATGGTGGCCGGTGAGTGGGCGGTGAAGTCGAAAGCGCCGAAGAGGAGGTGACTCTCCGTCGCCGCATAGTTGTAGATCGATCGGGTTGGGACCGTCACGACCGCACAATCAGCGTCCCCAGTTCCCATAGACGGCGCCAATTGACGAGGTTTGATCTCATCAATGCCCATTGTTATGGACTTGGGTTTTGGAGAAGATGGGGATGCTAGAGATCGTGGAACGGTTAGCAAACAAGCAACACGGGGACACAAGGTTTACCCAGGTTCAGGCCCCCGGAGGGAAAACCCTACTCCTGCTTGTCTGCTCTTGATTACGGCGGAACCGAAGGTTACAGGGGTGCGAAGATGCAATCTGGCATGGAGGTGTGTATGCGAAAGTATGAGTAGTGAGATCTAGGTCGTGCCCTCTTGGCCTTTATATAGACTTAGGCAGGTCCCGGGCATAGACCTAGTCGGTTACAGGTTCTAGGGTTTTACCCCTTTGAATTTCCTACTCTAGTCTTGCTCTCCAAGGATCCGAAGGCGTCATGGGCCTGGGCCACCCGAAAGTCTTCATGGGCCGGCGTATATTTGCCGTGGGCCTTCCTTGGGCTGGACCAGGTATGCTGAGATCATGCACCCACGGGGTATAACCATGTCAACATACATACACCTGATGAAGGAATATTAGTGATGGATGATTAAGGAAGATTATGAGTGGAGTTTGAAGGAACTGCTTGTTGGATGGAAGGTTATCAACAGTAGAGTAGTGGATATGATCCAGAATTAATATAAGGAAACTATAAAAGCTTCAATGTCAAGCTCATTAGATTTATCAATAAGTTTATAAGAATAATAGGTAAATAAGAATATTTATGTGAAGTAAAGCTCATCATGTTAACAATGAAGATAGTTAGGAAGAAATAGTATATCTAGGAAAGGAATTCCTTAATTAGAAATCCAGGAGTATGAGTTATGGAAAGATAGACATTCTTGTTAAACAACCAACTCTAAATCTTAAACCAAATATAATGTCCATTCAGGGAATTGATCCATCATCTTATATCTATAATACTTTATAGGAATATCTTCCTATAGCAAATTACATAAGCACCTCTCTGCCAATTTCAACCATCATAAGTCTATGTGCTTAGGAGTATCTTTATCAATTCCTTTCTATAAAACATTCTAAATATAACTTTCTAATACTAAAGATGATGTCATTAAATATCCCAAACAGAAAACAATATGCTCAGTTCTTAAATCTTTACCCACATCCATAAAGGAATCTAAGTATATTAAAAACCCTAAACCCTAGGGTAAATAATCATAATCCAAAATCCTAAATGAAAGAACATGTTGGGCCCCCATGTGTGGTTTTGGTAATTAATGACAATCTTTATGGACTAATGTGTGTATTAAGTTATACTTGTAGGTTTTGTCCATTGGCATCGCTTGGAGCATGTGTTGGATTCAAGGTCGATGAAATGCAAAGAACATAAGTTGTGCAAGCTCAATATGCGAGGTCGATGATGAGGAATTAAGAAAGGCGTTCCATATTGAGAAGGGCAAGACCGTCTACATCGAGCTCAAGTGGAATGCTCAAGGCAAAGGTATAATCTTGATAGTTTTTCCTTTTGCCGGTATCTTGTTGTATGTAGGAGACCGGGTTTAGGATAGATAACCGTACTATCAAGAGGGGCTCTCGTATGAGTAATTCGGTCACATCGTTCGGAGAGAGCTCAAACCTTTGCATACTTGCATCATCGTATTTGGTTGTTATTTGGTCTTATCCATGTGAGGATATAGAGCTTGTGGTAATCTCCATAACAAGCTCTTGTTCATCAAAATCGGATCTCCCATTTGTATCTTGTTGTGATTTTGATTTATGGCGGCGTTTCGGTTTCTCACCAAGTGAGGTATCTCATATTATTCTACTTGATACTTTTTCACTTGGTGATAACCAATATTTCCACTTTTTATTGGAAAGCACTTGTCGTCCTCTATCCAACGCAATTGGAATCGGGTCAATCGGAGCTACCGTTCAAAAGTTATGACCGTTTGAATATTTGCCTATTCAATTTGAAAAAGAAAAAAGAAAAAATATTTTTTGGGCCGTTCGGTACTACCGGGCCCAGTACCGAATGAGCCTGTTTCAGCACGCTCCCTTCCTGGCCCATGCGGTAGTCCAGGCCGGCACTACCGGCCCGTGCCGTACTACCGCCCCATGCGGCCGGTAGTACCGGGCCGCCCACTCTCTGGCCCAGCCTACTTCCTCTCCTGCGCTGCTCCCGCTTGGCCTGCTCCCCACTGCCACCACCTCGCTCTGCCCCTCGCGCGCTCCGCTCGCCCTGCCAAGCGGGCCGCTCGCGCGCGCTGCCGCGTGCTCTCCCGCGCGCTGCCTTGCACGCATTGACCTCATGCGCGCGCGCGTCCGCGTCGCTCGCGCCGCCTCCGCGCGACCCCGTCTGGCCCCACTGCTGCTGCCTGGTCCCGCTGGCGCGCGTGCCTTGTGCTGCTGGCCGCTGGGCCCGCTTGCTGCTGCCGCCGCTTGCGCGCACCTGCTCGCGTGCCTGCTGCGCGCCCTGCACTGCTGGGCCCCGCCCAGCTGCAGCTGCTGCCGCGCGTGCAGGCCCTGCCCTGGCCCCGCCCAGATCTGCTACCGGGCGGTAGTACCGGTCAAAACCGGTACTACCGGTCCAGACCGAAAAATAGCCCCAACGGCCATATTTTCTGGGCCCTCTATTTAAGCTTTCCCGTTTTCAGTTTAGATAGCACCTCTCTTATCTATTAGGCTAAACTTTGTCCACACTTGCTCTAGATCTTGAAGCTTGCCTAATCTTTTCCCTCCGATGATTCTTGCCCATATTTGAGTGGAAGAGAGAGGAGATCTAGCCCCACGTTTTGACCTAACCGATTCATCTCTTTGTGAGTGCATCTTTGGGGATCTAGATTTTGGGGGATTTTGTGTCTCTCTTTGATTTCTCCTCTCTTGTTCCCCCAATAACTTTGGTAGCTTTGTTGGAACTTGAGAGTGAGGGGTTTGAGCATCTTTGTGGTGTTCTTGCCATTTGCATTTGGTGCATCGGTTTGAGTTCTCCTCGGAGGATTTGGTTTGAATTGCTCATTGGAGCTTGTCCCTCTTGGGTTCTTGGAACCCTAGACGGTTTTGTGGCCTTGGTGGCATTGTGGCCTTGGTGGCATTGTGGCCTTGGTGGCATTTGTTGACGCCTTTTGTGGCGTTTGTTCGGAGCCTCCAATTAAGTTGTGGAGTTGTGCCCCAACCTTGTGAGAGGTTCCGGTTGCCACCGACAAGTGCACCGATAGTGGAAGCGTGGATCGATCCCGTTGGGGTGAGATTCACCGGAGAATAAGGGAGGCCTTTTGTGGTGTTGGTGGTTTGATACCACCCCCTCTCCAAACGAGACATACTCCATGTTGGGAGGAACTCGATAAAATATCGGTGTCCCTGCGTGCCTCGGTTATCTCTATACCCAAGCTCTTTACTTATGCACTTTACATTGTGATAGCCTTCGTGCTTGAAGTAATATATATCTTGCTATCAATTTGTTGCTTGTATTGCTTAGCATAAGTTGTTGGTGCACATAGGTAAACCTTAGTTGTTTCTAGGTTGTGCTTTACATAGTAAACACTAGTTTTATTCCGCCTTTGTTGAGCCACTCTAGGAAAAAGTTTTAATCGCCTATTCACCCTCCTCTAGGTGACATCCGTATCCTTTCAATTGGTATCAGAGCTCGGTCTCTCATTTTAGGCTTCACCGCATTGAGAGTAAAGATGTCGGCTAGGGGATTAGTGCACAAGGACACGCTCACATTCGATGGCACAAATTATGATGTTTGGAAAATTCGCATGCTTAATTTATTTCGGGAAATTCACCCAATTATCGAGGGCTATCTATATGTGGGTTTCTCTTCTCCTATGGATACCCAAAACGAATCTTTAGAGGAGAAGTTGAACTCTCATATAGATGCTCTAGCTACTAAAATTCTTTTGCATGTTGTGAGCAATGTAGTTCTTTCGTCTATCATGCCTTATTCAAGCGCTCGTGAGATATGGACCAAGCTTCAAGATAAATATAGAAAGTCCAACATTATTGAGGATGATTGTGTTGCTTCCACTTCCGGTCGAGATGAGTTCTCATCGTCTACCACTTCACCAACATGTGATTTTTCACAAGGTAATGATATGGTGAGTGGTGATAGAAATTGCAATTTGGATAGTGTGCGTACTATTTGTAATCCCTCATCTCTATCTAGTTGCAATGATCTATCTTTGGACTTTAACACTGCTAGCACTACAAACTCCTTACATGATTGTGTTAATAGTCCTTGCATATCATGTAGAAATGACTTGAATAAATCTCATGATGATATGCTTGTGTTGTCTTGTTGCCATGATAAAAATGCTTCCATTTCCTCTAGTGCTTGTGTTGCTAACCATGTAGAGGAAACCGAAGATTCTATGGGCCAAGACATGGTCTTGAATGAAGCCACAAATGCAATCTCATCTTCACCTTCTTCCGGTACCCACCTATGACTTATGGCTAGGGATTCTAAGGTAACTCCTACTTTGGAACCCATTACCTCTTGTGATGAGGAGGATGTGGATAATGTGGAAGAAGAGCTTGATATTGATGATTTATATGAGAAGGGTGAGATTGTTTATCGTGCCCTTGTTAAAAAGGATATTGCTTGCTCTAACTTTGTTGAAGTCTTGGACTTTGCTATTAAGAGCAAAGAACATATTGATAAGTTAGAAACACAAATTGAGGTGCATGATAACAACGTTGATAAAATGTGTAGTCTTGAGCGTGAGTATGCTAATATAATTGCAAACCTAAATAAAGCTCTTGAAGAGGAACAAACCACCAAGGAATCTCTTGAGGAGACCTTTGCTTTAGAGCTATCTAGAGTAAAGGAATCTCATGATAGAGATCTTGAGGTGGCAAGTGATCTCAAACATAAAAATGATGAGACTCAAGTTGCTTATGCTAAACTCCTTGAGGATTTTGAGCACCTCAAAAATTGCTCTAGGGTCATAAAGGGTGAGCTCATCAAACTCACCGAGTCACATGAGCAACTTAAAGCCTCATATTCAAAAGAGCTTGCCAAGTTGCCCTCACCTCTTGCAAATAGTGATGATGCTTGTGATACTAACTCTATTTCTTGTGAAGCATCTACTTTGAAGGAGAATGTTGAGCTAAAGGCTCAACTTGCGTTGCTAACTAACAACTATGGGAAATTAGAAGAAAGTCATGTTAAGCTCTCGAGCTCGCATGAGGATCTTCTAGTCTCCCATGGTAGGCTAAAGGTAGCTCATGAGGCCATCGTGTCAAAGGTAACATCTAGTGGGCCTCATGTGGACATTAGCACTATATCTACTTCAAATGTTATATTGCCATGTGCTAGTCCTTGTAATTCATCCTCTCACAACCATGCTATATTTCGTGATGAACTACATTCCATGCCTTGTTGCTCTAACAATGTAGCATCTACTTCCTCTAGTACTTTTGTTGAAACTAACCATGTAGAGTAAATAAAAGAGCTCAAGGCTCAAGTCACTTCTTTGAGAAATGACTTGAAAAAGGGTCATCAAGGGAAGGCCGCACTCAACAAAATCTTGAGTGTGCAAAAATCCCCCAATGACAAGAGTGGGCTTGGATTCAACTCAAATGTCAAGAACAAGTCCACTATCAAGTTGAAGCACAAGGATAACAAGAAGAATGGCCTAGATCAAGTCAAGAATCCGGCCAACATTGTTTGCTTCAAGTGCAAGGAAGAAGGGCATCATGTCAAACATTGCCCATTAAAGAAGAAGTCCCTTGGCAAGAAGAAACAAGGGAAGCGGCCGCAAGCTCTACATATTGTTAGAGATGGGCCTCCTCCCAAGAATACTCAAGCTCTTCCTCAAGTTGTTTCTTCATCCAAAAAGAAAGATGGCAAGAGTAGAACTTGCTACATATGCCGCGAGAAGGGGAACATTTCTTCCTCATGCACTATTTGTATCTCCTCATCTCATCCTATCTTGATTGATGATGCTTATTCACTTCGTAAGGATGAGGTTGGCAATGTGTTTGCCAAATTTGTTGGTGCTCAATGTGGTGTCAAGAAAAGAACCATTTGGGTTGCCAAGCCTATTGTGACTAACTTCTTAGGACCCAACTTGGTTGGGGACCAACAAGCCAAAACTTGATAAATAGGTGTGTATTGGAGGGCATTGGAGACTTGGCTACATCATGAAGAATTAAGGGATCTTCATTAAATTTTTTTGTCAAGCCAAGTCATGTGGATTATATTGCTCCTATTATACTTCCAATGTTCCTCCTTGCGGTAACATATGCTTAACTCATTTCATTGAAAGTTACTCGCCCCCTTGTGCATGTGTTGGTTTTGTATCTTCCATGCTTTTGTACATGTTGTGTTTCCACTTAATTACCTTGAGGTATCAAGCATATTTGTGTATGATTAGGTGGCACACCATGTATGTGTGTTTCTTGTATTGGAGCCTTAATTGATTATATTTGATATCTTATTTGGCTCTTTTGAGAGATTAATGGATTATCCCACTTTGGGGGAGTGTTATGCTTGGGCATTCCATAATCCTAAAAAGTGTGTGTACATGAGGAATACCACCTAGTATTTATATTGGATTATTGTCTAGTCTCTATGTTGTATAATTCTCATGAGAAATTTAATTTTATAATGTCCATTAATTATCTCTATTTGTATCATTTTGCCTCGTGTTGGTTTTATGGTAGTATCACATTATGGGGGAGTCATATGCTTAGTGCATATTACAATCCTAGAAAATGTGAATATTCGAGGTTGTGTCACTTAGAATTGATATTGATTATCTAACACCTATGTGACACATTTGCTCATACGCGTTCCAACTTGCTTGAATGTTGTTGTTGATCATATTTTGGATCTTGTATATGAGAGTGTTTCTTGGTATGTGTTTCCTCATATTTAGATATATATATCCTCATGGAAACCATTTGCTTCAAGTTACTCTAATCACTAGTGATTGTGTGACTATTGGAATCTACCAAGAATCTTGTTCAAAGTATCATGCTTAATTCTTATCTTTTGTTATATGCTTCTTTTTGTATCTATGATCTTGGATATCCATGCTAGCTACCTTGGGAAAATTATTCCCAATATTTCTTGTCCTTGGACAATGAGTACTCAATTTATGGTAGAATTTATTGATCATATTCACTTTGGCCCTTGCTTAATATTATCCTATCTTTGGCCAAGAAAATGTTTTGTGTTGTCTCCCAAGCCTTCCTTGCTTCTTGTGGATCTTCTTATTTTATTGATATCCTCTTGTGTTTTACTTATTGTAGGTACAAGTGATGATCCCATTTGTGTGCATTTTTCCCTTAAAAAGAAAATCCTACATAATGCACTATCTATGGGGGAGCTCTCCTATGTTATTTAGAACACTCATATTTATGCTTCTTTGTTTGATCCATATCGTGTTTTATGTGCTTGGAACCTCAATCTTTTCATTTTGGTACTTGTTCCATCATGTGAAGTTTGGGGAGTTTGGTTTCTTGTTGGAACCTTGCTCTTTTTGGGAGCTGGTTTTGTCTCATTCCTTGTTTCTTGATTTGACCATTTTAGAATGAGATAAATCCTTGAGAATTTTTATTTCTATCTATCTTTTGCTCTTTTGGTCTTAGCCTAGTTCATTTGTTGACCTTGTGCTCTTTCATGTGTTGAATTGGTTATTTGATACAATTTGGACACCGCTTGTCTTGTCACACTCTTGTGTGCCAACTCGGTTTACTTGGTGTTTTTTTGTTCAAATTGTATCTCATTTTTGGTTCTAGAAATCTTTATGCATGCATGTTTACTTGTAAGATCCCTCCTTTATAAAGGAAAAGGATCCCTATGATTGCAATGCTAGTCCCTGGATCATTGCTAGCATCCACAGTTTAAGATGAAGTACACAGATACAAAGGTCATTTATTACAGCCATTCCAGAGATAAACATAGTCTTTACAACTCCAAGGCCACAGGCCTAATACAAGAGTTTGAACAAGTAAATAAATAAAAGTCTTCATCTTCATGTGCCACAGGCAAACATGTTGAGTGTAGACTCATGACACCTAATCCTCATCAGAGTAACCTGAAACATCACAAGTTACAGCCATAGTGGGTCAATACTTTGGAATAGTATTGGCAAGTGATACCTTAGTAAAATTTTAAGTGGACTAGATACTATATGCAATTTGGCTAAGTGTAGCTTTGCTTGCTTTGCTCAAAATAGATTTTGCCTATTAGTTGAAATCACTAAGTTTTTCTTTGTCAAAACTTTTCCCAAGGAACCACCAATAGACATTGAAGTCCTTCACCCTTGTTCACCCACAAATTTTTACTTAGAAATTGGGATGAGGAGATTCTTGATAGCTTCCATGTCTTGATGCTCAAGTTGTCCATTGTCATGGACTTGGCTAAGTACTTAGATTTTTCCATCTACAGAGGTTGTGCACTTTCCCCACCAGACTTGGTTTCACCAAGACAGGACCTTTCAGAAGCCTTCCCTTAGACCAAATGGACGCGTTCCAACCTATCATCCCACTACCACCATCTGTCCAAATGGCTAAGTTCTAGCAACCTATGTGATCCAGGCAGAGCCCATATTGCCAAGTGGTTGCACTAGAAGCTTCTTAACACTTGGCCTCTAAAATCTCTTTGTTCCTGGGTGGCTTACCACAAGTGAGATACACAAGGTAAACCATAGAAATGGGCCTTGTGTAACCACTCAACATAAACCATTCCTTCCATTCCACCCAGGTTTTTCATTAACTTAGTTGTTTTATTAGGCAAAACACAAGTCCAAAGGACTTAGAAATATTTTCATCATAGCATGTATATATTTCACCAACCCTTGGTTGCTACTAGCTAGGCTAAGCATGGCATAGATAGTACCTTAACTTAGAAAATTTTCTAGCAATTCTACAACTACTAGGATTTCCCAACATGGCATATAAGCAAAATATAGCATGCATGTCTAACAAAAATATTTCTAATGCTTAGTAGAAAACATAGGAATGATAATATTCATGAAGTACCACTTGCCTTGGTAGTTGGGAGAGTAGCACTCCTCACAATCACAATCACTAGCACCAAAATCTACACAAAGATTGGTAGCAACAAATTACACACAAAACATATACAATCAAAAATATATGCATGCATGCAAGATGGTATATGATGATTTTTAAAATTCAACCAAGCAAGTAAACAGTACTGATTCACTAACAAGTTAAAAACTTGCCAAACAACATTTGTTTAAACCCTAAATCATTTCCTAAACTTTTCATATACTCAAATTTGTCCTACACAAGTTTCTGCAAATAAAACCTTTTTAACAGAAGCTAAACATTAAACACATTGCATATTTAGAAAGAGCTTGCTCTCCTGATTCCAACGGTATAAAATTTGTCAAAATCTAACGTGGGAATCAAAAGTTACAATCAAAACAAATTTGAACAATAATCAGATTCAAATTCTGTTTTAAATCTAAACTACTGCCACGCGGCGCTATCCTATCGGCGCTATCCTATCAAGTTAGATCCAACGTGCCAGATCTAAGGAAAATGGTTCGTCCCCGTTCTAATCTAATCCCTACGATGCAGATCTAACGGCGGCTGTTGCTTTGACCAAAGTCGAGCGGCGCTAGCGGCGGTGACTGGCGGCGGCGCCTCTGTCAGAACTGCTACCGGCGTTCTAGGTCGCGCGGGAGAGGGGGAAGGGGCTTACCGAGCTCGCCGTGTGATGCTGATGCTCAAGGTGGCGATGGCTGGTCAAGGGGCGCGCTGTAGTGGCTGAGGGAGCTCGTCGGAGTTGCGGGCGGCGTCAGGTTTGAGTGGACGGCGACGTTGGCGACGTTCCTGGTCTCCCTAGCACAAACCAATGGCTTCAGATGATGCACAAGATAGTGGCGAACATACTCGTGTGAGTCAGAGGTGAAGGGGTACAAGGGACTCACCGAATTTGGTCGCCGGAGTTGAGGGTGTCGTCAGGAGCTCGCAGCGTTGGATGAAGTCGACGACCTGGGACAGTACAGGACGAACTAGAGGTGTCAGTAGGAGCGCAAGGAGGTTGCGAAGCTGTTCGTATGAACCAGAGAGGAAGGGGCGCACGAAGTTTACCAGGATTGGTCGCCGGAGTAGGTTCTGTCTGCGGCGGTGCAAGGGAGAATACTGGCAGCCTGGTGGCGCTTCTGTCTGGCTTTGTTGGGGGAAATGGCCGCGAGGGGGAGAGGTTTATGTAGCCTGAGCTGGGCGTGGAGTTACTCGCGGAATCAATGGGAATCAACGCGGCGGTGACTGCGGCGAGTAACGGCGGAGTGAGCGTCGCAGGCGCGCGTGATTGACGAAGACCACGACGTGGTCACGGGTCCACTTGTCAGCGAATAAAACAGAGAGGGGGTGGGGTCCGGGCGTCAGCGACTCTGTGGGTGCGTCTGCGAGTGAAAGAGAGAGAGGGGGAACCCGGGTGGGCTTAGTGGGCTGCTTTCTCAGTTGGGCTAGAATCCTGGCGCTGGCCCTTTTCTCTTTCCTTTCTCTTTTTCTTTTTCTGTTTTGAATTTCTGGAATGAATTTCAAATGGTTTCAAAAGCTTTTGAATTCAAACTTTTTCCAGGATTTTGTACGGTGCAACATTCACACTTCTGGGCATAAAATCAAGTGGTCACTTTGTATTAGCTTGGTCCTTTTGTTCAAACAAAATAAGCAGTGCTATAGCACATGATTTGAATAAGTTTTGGAAATGGTTTCTGATTCATATTTGTTTTGTAAAATTTCACCAAACTTCAACAATCAAACACAATAACAAGTGAGCAAGCAAGGCTTGGTTTAAAACAAATAACTCTTCAATTGAGAGTGGCATTAGACTAATAGCTGTTCACATAAAATAATGAGCTCATATGCTCCTGTTTTTGAAGTGTTTTGTTTGAAATAAAAAACATAAGATCATGGATGCATGGATGATATGCATAAGTTTGAAACATGATTTTAGGGATGTTACAAATCTAACCCCCTTAAGGTGAATCTCGCCCTCGAGATTCGGATTGGCTATAGCAAATAGGTGAGGGTGGTCTTTCCGAAGATCATCTTCTCTTTCCCATGTTGCTTCCTCTTCGGAATGATGATTCCACTGCACTTTGCAGAACTTGATAGTCTTAGTCCGTGTGACTCTTTCTGCAGTCTCAAGAATCTTGATAGGTTTCTCTTCATAAGTGAGATCACTTTCCAGTTGAACCTCCTCCAAAAGTATAGTATCCTTCAAAGAAGTTTCTTCAATTTCTGGATGACATTTCTTAAGTTGACTCACATGAAACACATTATGGACAGCTGACAGAGATTCTGGCAGTTCTATTTCATAGGCAACTTCTCCTTTACGACTCAGAATCTTGAATGGTCCAACATATCTTGGTGCCAATTTTCCTTTGACTCCGAATCTCTTCACTCCACGAAGTGGTGACACTCTAAGATAAGCTCTATCACCGACTTCGTAGGTGACTTCTCTACGCTTAGGATCTGCGTAGCTTTTCTGCCGGGACTGTGCTATCTTCAATCTGTCCTTAACCAACTTGACCTTCTCTTCGGCTTCCTTGATAAGATTTGGTCCGAATAAACTTCTTTCTCCCACACCATTCCATAACAATGGGGTGGTACACTTTCTTCCGTAGAGAAACTCAAATGGTGACATCTCAATACTGGCTTGATAGCTGTTGTTATAAGAAAATTCTGCGTAAGGCAGACTTTCATCCCAACTGGCTCCATAGTCTAGGGCACATGCCCTCAACATGTCTTCAAGAATCTGATTAGTCCTTTCTGTTTGTCCATCAGTTTGAGGATGAAAAGCGGTACTGAATTCCAACCTCGTTCCCAATGACTCATGTAACTGTCTCCAAAAATGGGAAGTGAATTGAGTTCCCCTATCAGACACAATACTCTTGGGCACTCCATGCAGACATACAATTTTACTCATGTAGATTTTGGCTAACTTAGCACTTGTATAGGTTGTCTTCACGGGTATGAAATGAGCCACTTTAGTTAGGCGATCCAATACTACCCAAATAGAATCGTATCCTGACCGGGTCCTTGGTAATCCGGTAATGAAATCCATACCAATCTTGTCCCACTTCCAATCAGGAATAAGTAGTGGTTGAAGCAGACCTGCTGGTCTCTGATGTTCCGCTTTCACTCTACTACACACATCACACAAAGCAATATGTTCGGCGATGTCCTTCTTGAGATTATTCCACCAAATCTTTCTTTCATGTCCATGTACATTTTGGTGTTACCCGGATGAATGGAATACGGTGAGTTGTGTGCTTCCTGCAAAATCAGTTTCCGAAGCTCCGGATCTTGTGGAACACAGATACGTTTCCCATGCCATAAAGTACCCTGTTCGTCTTCATGGAACCCTTTGTCTTTTCCTTTGCCAATCTTTTCTTTAATCTCTTCAATTTCCTTATCAATCTTCTGGGCTTCTTTGATCTTGTCCAACAAAGTGGGTTGAACATCCAAAGTCATGAGATGTCCTTCAGGCACAATCTCCAATCTGAGTTTTCTAAATTGGGTACACAGATCATCTGGCAATTCTCCTTTGGTAAGGCCATTCACAAAAACCTTACGACTTAGAGCATCTGCTACAACATTTGCTTTACCGGGGTGGTATTGCAAACTTAAGTCATAGTCCTTGATAAGTTCTAGCCATCTTCTTTGTCTCATATTAATTTCCTTCTAGGTAAATATATACTTCAAACTTTTGTGATCCGTGAACACTTCACAACGCTTTCCCAAAAGATAGTGTCTCCATGTTTTGAGTGCATGGACAACAGAGACTAACTCTAGATCATGAGTAGGATAGTTCACTTCATGAGTTTTGAGTTGTATCGAGGCATACGCCACAACTTTTCCTTCTTGCATAAGTACTGCACCCAAACCCTGATGAGATGCATCACAATATACTTGGAAATCTTTTTCCAAATCTGGCAGACACAAGACTGGTGCTGTCACAAGTCTCTTCTTCAATTCCTGAAAGCTAAGCTCACAACCTTCAGACCAAGAAAACTTCTTGTCTTTCTTTAGCAATTCCGTCATAGGCTTAGCTACCTTTGATAAATTTTCAATGAACCTTCTGTAGTAACCTGCTAAGCCAAGGAAACTACGAACTTCTTTCACGGACTTGGGAGATTCCCATTCAGTCACAGCTGAAACTTTAGCAGGATCAACTGCTACACCATCCTTTGTCATAACATGTCCTAGAAAACCAACTTCATTCAACCAGAATTCACACTTGCTGAATTTGGCATAAAGTTTATGCTCTCTTAACTTCTCAAGTATCAATCGCAAATGTCCTTCATGCTCTTCTTTGCTCTTGGAGTAGACTAAGATGTCGTCGATGAAAACGACAACAAACTTGTCAAGGAATTCCATGAACACCTTGTTCATCATATTCATGAAGTATGCTGGAGCATTGGTCAAACCAAAAGGCATTACGGTATACTCATACAATCCATACCTTGTAGTGAACGTTGTCTTAGGTATGTCTTGTTCCCTTATTTTGAGTTGAAAATAGCCTGACCGGAGATCAATCTTTGAGAACACACAAGCTCCTTCTAGCTGATCAAACAAGTCATTGATTCTAGGCAAAGGGTCTTTGTTCTTGATAGTCACCTCGTTGAGTGAACGGTAATCTATGCATAACCTTTGACTTCTATCCTTCTTCTCCACGAACAAAACTGGGGCTCCCCAAGATGAAGAACTTGGTTGAATAAATCCTTTCTGCAACAGTTCTCCAAGTTGTTTCTTGAGTTCTTTCAGTTCATCAACTGACATTTTATAAGGTCTCTTTGCTATTGGTCCAGATCCTGGTACCAAATCTATCAGAAACCCCACATCTCTATCTGGTGGAATTCCCGGCAATTCTACCGGAAACACATCCGGATACTCACTCACAATTGGCACACTGTCCATGCTAACCCCCTTAAGAGAATTTAGCATACTCCTTTTTGCTTCAAAGTTGGTCTTGAATCTGATCCTTTTATTTTCTGGAGTTGTGAGTGAGACAGTATGGTTGGCACAATCTATCACTCCCTTGTGCTTAGTCATCCAGTCCATTCCCAAAATGACATCCAATCCTTGGGAGTTTAGAATTATCAAGTTAACGGGAAACTTATACTTCCCAAATTCTATGACTAGATCATGACATCCTGAATTCACTATCATTTCTCCACCAGGAGAACTTACTTTTATAGGACACCCAATAGTTTCTACCGGCAGTTCATTTCTTTCAACAAATGCTCTTGATATGAATGAATGAGATGCACCAGTACCAAAGAGAACAAATGTTGGAACATAATTGAGTTTGAACTTACCAGCAACAGCATCAGGCTCCTCATAGATTTCCTCCACATTGATGTGGTTCACTTGTCCCTTCTGAAAAGGGTTGGGATTGTTGGGTCCTTCAACTTTCTTTTCCGGGCATTCATTTGCATAATGCCCCATCTTCTTGCACTTGAAGCATTCAACCTGACTTATGTCTTTCTTGACAGGCTGGCTTCCACTTCCACTTCCATTACCACTGTGGTGGCTCTTGTATCCACCCTTGTGGTTCTTGTACTTGTCATTGTCATGACTACGATGATGCTTGTTGTCATGACGGTTGTGGTTGTGGTGCTTGTTGAATTTCCCATGCTTGTGGGATCCTAAGCTTCCACTGTCATCATAATGGGAACGTTTGTGAGACGATCCCGAGCTGTGCTTGTCTGAGTGCTTTCTCTTCCTGCTCTCAACTTGTTTCATTTTGTTCTCCAAAATAGCAGCCTTGTCACAGAGAGACTGATAAGTGGGAACATAGGCCACAACCAACTGCAGATTCAGCTCATCATTCAACCCTTCGAGGAACTTTTCTTTCCTCTTAGCATCTGTGTCAACTTCATCTGGTGCATAACGCGCCAGATTGTTGAACTCCTCAATATATTCGGCCACGCTGCGGTGGCGCTGCTTCAGATTATGGAACTCCTTCTTTTTCAGACTCATCACTCCGGATGAGATATGAGCAGTACGAAAGCCATCCTCAAAGATAGCCCATGTCACATCTTCGATGGGAGTGGTGATCTGGAAGTTGTCCCACCAAGTGGCGGCTGGTCCCTCCAGCAAATGTGCTGCAAATCTGACTTTTTCAGCATCAGTACAGCCCACGGTTACCAAGTCCTTGTTCACTGAGCATAGCCAATCATTGGCCACCATGGGATCAGTTGTTCCTGAGAACTTTGCTGGCCTCAATCTCAAGAACCTGGTAAGCATATCAAAACCCGGTGGGTTGTTTTTGTTGTTGTTATTGTTGTTGTTGTTATTGTTGTTGTTGTTGTTATTGTTGTTATTGTTGTTGTTTTGGTTCTGGATGAACGTCGTCATCATCTGCATCAGCTGAGTTTGAGCGGTCATCATTTGCTGCATTTCTGGAGTGATGTTGTTGTTGTTGTTGTTGGGGTTGGGGTTTGCACGACGAGGAGGCATCTGTGGTTTGTTCAATAGAGGTAAGAATGAGATACCCATAGATGCTTTCATGCACATTACATCACATAAACAAACACAAAGCATGCAACACAATGATAAAGGTTCAACAAAATAACAAGTTCGCAAAGTAAAACACACAAGTAGCAAGCCATCCACATGTCGGATGGTCAAATAACAAGTTCTCAAACAACAAGTACGATAATAAATAATAAATGAGTAGTCAATCTACTCCTCGGCATCAATCTCCTCCTCGACAAAGGTAAGACCTGCGTTCTCCATCGCGGTCTTGTATTCCTCGACACTAGTGGTCAAGGTCTCTATCTTGGCCTTGAGAGCCCTCTTCTGGGAACGAAGCCTCTCAATCACTGTCTGCTGATGCTCGAGCTCGAAGTCCTTGGCCTGCAGTTCTTCCGTCATGTCCCAGATCTTCTTGTTTCTATCCTGGACACGCTTCTCCTGAGTTTTGAACTTCCTGTCCTGGCTCTCGAACTTCGCCTCCATTTCCTTGACTATCTCGTCTTGCTCCGCGAAGATCTTGTCCTTCTCGCGAAGCTGCACCTGGAGTTCTTCATTGTTGAGCATGACGTTGGTCCTGTCAGTGTCCACGTGCCTAATGAGAGACTCTAAGTCCTGGAGTTAAAAGCGAATCGGCTCTGCTGTGTCCCTCGAATCGTCCTCGAAGTCGATGGACTCTCCATCCTCATCACGTCTACCGAAGACGTGGAAGTGAGTACCTCTAACCTGTCGGGAGTGTCTCCCCAGCAGACGTCCTATCAGATCCTGCATAACCACCTCAAGGCCTCTCTCCTTGTCATCGTGCATGAGCTTGAAGACAATGGCCTCCGTGGTAGGCTCTGTCTGGCGTCCGGGCTGGTTGACCTTGAAGCCCCAGAGGTCCTTCCTCTCAAACTTAGTGAGGGGAAGCACCATGATGGTAGGAAGAGGAAGATTGAGCAAAGTAGTAAGCTCAACGATACGAGGACCAAAGCGAGTAACCTGGAACTCCTCAACAGTGCTGATGGTAACAGTAGGCATCTATTTATAAGATAGAAAAGTTAGAACAACACAATCAAGATAAAACAAAAGACAAAACATCACATACATATCCTTGGAAATCAAAACACACAAGTCATGGCATACATGGATCCATTACAGCAACCAAGGTTCAACTTATTTTAAAGTCACATTTTGGAAAATAAGGTGATAAGTGGTGGTCCAACTAACGAAGTACATTTACAATCCTATCTCACTGGATTTGTTGGCTAACACAATATGTCTAGAAGCAATCAGCCTATCTTGCTCACATGACTCCATCACTAAGTCTATAATGTCTCCTCTTAAGGTTTGGTTGGTAGCTTCCAACTCTTGGGTATGTTCCTTCTCTTTCTTCAGATCATTGTGGAGGTTGAGCATTCTGCACTTTACTCTATCACCAAGTTCTTTGATGGTCTTCCAAGCTGCATCCCTTGCTGATTCAAAGAATGTAGTGTGCACCACTGAATTGGTGAACATGCAGAATCCTTTTTCCTGGTGGTTGTCTTCCTTGTTTTTATACAAGTGAAGTCCACCAGTATTCCACTCCTTCATCCATCACAGGAAAACCTTTGTACACAGCTGCACCTTGTATCTCTAATGCAACCATGAGGTCTTTGAGAGCCTTTGGGAATTCTGTCTCACACTCCAAAGTCATTGTCATGAGTGGTCCATTCCTTACGGCTTCGTTGATGGAGTTCATCTACAAATAGAGATGAGGAAGAAGATTAGAAACGTTTACGAGAAGAATAGACAAGTGTAGAAGTTGCTGATTTTTTTTCCTTAGTGGTTTCCAATCCTAGGGTCATAATCCTACAGGCAACAACCTGGCTCTGATACCATCTGTAAGATCCCTCCTTTATAAAGGAAAAGGATCCCTGTGATTGCAATGCTAGTCCCTGGATCATTGCTAGCATCCACAATTTAAGATGAAGTACACAGATACAAAGGTCATTTATTACAGCCATTCCAGAGATAAACATAGTCTTTACAACTCCAAGGACACATGCCTAATACAAGAGTTTGAACAAGTAAATAAATAAAAGTCTTCATCTTCATGTGCCACAGGCAAACATGTTGAGTGTAGACTCATGACACCTAATCCTCATCAGAGTAACCTGCAACATCACAAGTTACAGCCATAGTGGGTCAATACTTTGGAATAGTATTGGCAAGTGATACCTTAGTAAAATTTTAAGTGGACTAGATACTATATGAAATTTGTCTAAGTGTAGCTTGGCTTGCTTTGCTCAAAATAGATTTTGCCTATTAGTTGAAATCACTAAGTTTTTCTTTGTCAAAACTTTTCCCAAGGAACCACCAATAGACATTGAAGTCCTTCACCCTTGTTCACCCACAAATTTTTACTTAGAAATTGGGATGAGGAGATTCTTGATAGCTTCCATGTCTTGATGCTCAAGTTGTCCATTGCCATGGACTTGGCTAAGTACTTAGATTTTTCCATCTGCAGAGGTTGTGCACTTTCCCCACCATACTTGGTTTCACCAAGACAGGACCTTTCAGAAGCCTTCCCTTAGACCAAATGGACGCATTCCAACCTATGATCCCACTACCACCATCTGTCCAAATGGCTAAGTTCTAGCAACCTATGTGATCCAGGCAGAGCCCATATTGCCAAGTGGTTGCACTAGAAGCTTCTTAACACTTATCCTCTAAAATCTCTTTGTTCCTGGGTGGCTTACCACAAGTGAGATACACAAGGTAAACCATAGAAATGGGCCTTGTGTAACCACTTAACATAAACCATTCCTTCCATTCCACCCAGGTGTTTCATTAACTTGGTTGTTTTATTAGGCAAAACACAAGTCCAAAGGACTTAGAAATATTTTCATCATATCATGTATATATTTCACCAACCCTTGGTTGCTACTAGCTAGGCTAAGCATGGCATAGATAGTACCTTAACTTAGAAAATTTTCTAGCAATTCTACAACTACTAGGATTTCCCAACATGGCATATAAGCAAAATATAGCATGCATGTCTAACAAAAATATTTCTAATGCTTAGTAGAAAACATAGGAATGATAATATTCATGAAGTACCACTTGACTTGGTAGTTGGGAGAGTAGCACTCCTCACAATCACAATCACTAGCACCAAAATCTACACAAAGATTGGTAGCAACAAATTACACACAAAACATATACAATCAAAAATATATGCATGCATGCAAGATGGTATATGATGATTTTTAAAATTCAACCAAGCAAGTAAACACTACTGATTCACTAACAAGTTAAAAACTTGCCAAACAACATTTGTTTAAACCCTAAATCATTTCCTAAACTTTTCATATACTCAAATTTGTCCTACACAAGTTTCTGCAAATAAAACCTTTTTAACAGAAGCTAAACATTAAACACATTGCATATTTAGAAAGAGCTTTCTCTCCTGATTCCAACGGTATAAAATTGTCAAAATCTAACGTGGGAATCAAAAGTTACAATCAAAACAAATTTGAACAATAATTAGATTCAAATTCTGTTTTAAATCTAAACTACTGCCACGCGGCGCTATCCTATTGGCCGGTACCGTTTCACTCAGGATCACGCTTCCGCGCCGTCGGATCAAGTTATATCCAACGTGCCAGATCTAAGGAAAATGGTTCGTCCCCGTTCTAATCTAATCCCTACGATGCAGATCTAACGGCGGCTGTTGCTTTGACCAAAGTCGAGCGGCGCTAGCGGCGGCGACTGGCGGCGGCGCCTCTGTCAGAACTGCTACCAGCGTTCTAGGTCGCGCGGGAGAGGAAGAAGGGGCTTACCGAGCTCGCCGTGCGATGCTGATGCTCAAGGTGGCGATGGCTGGTCAAGGGGCGCGCTGTAGTGGCTGAGGGAGCTCGTCGGAGTTGCGGGCGGCGTCGGGTTTGAGTGGACGGCGAAGTTGGCGACGTTCCTGGTCTCCCTAGCACAAATCAATGGCTTCAGATGATGCACAAGATAGTGGCTAACATCCTCGTGTGAGTCAAAGGTGAAGGGGTACAAGGGACTCACCGAATTTGGTCGCCGGAGTTGAGGGTGTCGTCAGGAGCTTGCAGCGTTGGATGAAGTCGACGACCTGTGCCAGTACAGGACGAACTAGAGGTGTCAGTAGGAGCGCAAGGAGGTTGCGAAGCTGTTCGTATGAACCAGAGAGGAAGGGGCGCACGAAGTTTACCAGGATTGGTCGCCGGAGTAGGTTCTGTCTGCGGCGGTGCAAGGGCGAATACTGGCAGCCTGGTGGCGCTTCTGTCTGGCTTTGTTGGGGGAAATGGCCGCGAGCGGGAGAGGTTTATGTAGCCGGAGCTGGGCGTGGAGTTACTCGCGGAATCAATGGGAATCAACGCGGCAGTGACTGCGGCGAGTAACGGCGGAGTGAGCGTCGCAGGCGCGCGTGATTGACAAAGACCACGACGTGGTCACGGGTCCACTTGTCAGCGAATAAAACAGAGAGGGGGTGGGGTCCGGGCGTCAGCGACTCTGTGGGTGCGTCTGCGAGTGAAAGAGAGAGAGGGGGAACCCGGGTGGGCTTAGTGGGCTGCTTTCTCAGTTGGGCTAGAATCCTGGCGCTGGCCCTTTTCTATTTCCTTTCTCTTTTTCTTTTTCTGTTTTGAATTTCTGGAATGAATTTCAAATGGTTTCAAAAGCTTTTGAATTCAAACTTTTTCCAGGATTTTGTAGGGTGCAACATTCACACTTCTGGGCATAAAATCAAGTGGTCACTTTGTATTAGCTTGGTCCTTTTGTTCAAACAAAATAAGCAGTGCTATAGCACATGATTTGAATAAGTTTTGGAAATGGTTTCTGATTCATATTTGTTTTGTAAAATTTCACCAAACTTCAACAATCAAACACAATAACAAGAGAGCAAGCAAGGCTTGGTTTAAAACAAATAACTCTTCAGTTGAGAGTGGCATTAGACTAATAGCTGTTCACATAAAATAATGAGCTCATATGCTCCTGTTTTTGAAGTGTTTTGTTTGAAATGAAAAACATAAGATCATGGATGCATGGATGATATGCATAAGTTTGAAACATGATTTTAGGGATGTTACATTACTATATGTTTATATTAAGGCATGTTTGCTTTCTTTGATCCAGTATATTGGGGAAACTCCACCGATTCCCATTGGCTAAGTTGTGCATGAAATTCAATTTCATATCAATATGCACATAATTATGTGGAGTCTCTCCTATGTACTGTAGTTTCACTAACTACTTTGGACCCAATATGTTTGGGGACCATTTTGTACTTAAATGTGTTTTAGCAACATTGGAGATATATTGGACGCTTGTCTCTCAATTTTGAAGAAGTGATGCTTAGAAGAAAATTTGAGGCAAGCTATAGGATGATCAACGAATTCATATCCTCTACATCCTACCAATTATAGCTCGGTAACAAGTATCTCTTTCTCATGCTCACATATCTTGATTCCAACTGTTTGCCGGTTGACTTTTAGCATGAATTAATGTAATTGTAATTGTAATTGTTGTAGTTCTAGCCATGGTGTTAAGAGGACTCTCTATTGTATATGTGTTTAAGTTGAGATGGGTGCATATAATTGGGACTATACAAAATCATGCATATGATCCTCCTATCCCAAAATATGTCAATCTAGCAATTTTATTGCCTATCATTTCATCAACTTCTCTCATGTGCAATATTGAGATTTTTGCTAGTCTATTCTATCTTAAGATACTTGTTGCCTTTCTCCATATATTTCAAATTTCTCCTTTTCCCTTGGTGATAGTTGTAATATATGTAGTGTGTTGGTATTTGAAGCTCATTAATGTACAATAAGATATATTTGAGCCTTTGGCCGTGCTTTGAAGCAAAAAATCTTATTGGTATATGTTAAGACTTGATTTTTGATTTCATGTGATTTTTTTAATATCTTATTTATGGGTGCATATGTCGTTGTTGGCATATGTCTTTGTGATGTTTTCCACTTAGAGACATATGCACATATGAGAAGATAATTTTAGTTGAATCTTGTTCCTTGGATACCACCTTTTACTCATTTTGATTTTTCGGTAGCTTCCAAATTTATTTGCCTATGAGTGCTTGTTCCTCTTGTTTGCATCTTCGGGCACTCATACTTGTTCTCTCATGCCTTGTATTGTTAAATGAATTTGGATGAGTGAGGATTCCATGATTATGCACCTTGTTCCCAAATATAATTATCATAATTGGTGCATTATTTTTGGGGAGCTCATCTAATTCATTTAATAATGCTCATTTGTCTTATTTCTCATTTGTTGTGCTTTAAATGCTTATGGGGGAGCAAGGATTCCATATTTGTGCATTATGTATTCCAATGCATTTATTTTACAATTGTGCCCAAATCTTGGGGATCTTCTCTATTTGTTATTTGAAGCACTCTTTTACTCATATCATAACATCTTGTTGTTTCCATTTGGACTCATTTGTTGTTTTCAAATTGGTTTGTCGGATCTTGTGATTGCTTGCATCATTTGTGATGCGTCGTTTTATTTTATTCCTTTGGCGATCCTCGGATCCTCAATATAGTTTACTCCCTCCCAAGTATTCATCATTGGATATGTGCGAAGGCACACCTTTGGAGTAATTATTACTATATTTGCCTTCTAGAACGTGTCACCCATTTCGGCAATCGATGCCAATGGGGGAGAAGTTTTAGAGGGTTTAAGGGAAGTTAGTTTATGCATTGAGTTTTTTCTTGTGCATTTGCCTCTCATGCTCTTGCATCTTGGTTGTTGCTTTGTATGTGGTATATATAGAGGAAACTCCACCAATGATAATGATTGGCAATATATGCAATGAAATTCAAGTTCATCACACATGCATAGATTGTGGGGGAGTTTGCTCTATATATGGTGGTGGTACCAATATCACATACTCTTGTAGTATTTTATATTGGTATTACCGTTTTATTCATTAATATTCCTTATATAAACCCTCTTAAAGGGATTGTCATCAATTACCAAAATGGGGGAGATTGAAAGAACATGTTGTGCCCCCATGTGTGGTTTTGGTAATTAATGACAATCTTTATGGACTAATGTGTGTATTAAGTTATACTTGTAGGTTTTGTCCATTGGCATCGCTTGGAGCATGTGTTGGCTTCAAGGTCGATGAAATGCAAAGAAGATAAGTTGTGCAAGCTCAATATGCGAGGTCGATGATGAGGAATTAAGAAAGGCGTTCCATATTGAGAAGGGCAAGACCGTCTACATCGAGCTCAAGTGGAATGCTCAAGGCAAAGGTATAATCTTGATAGTTTTTACTTTTGCCGGTATCTTGTTGTATGTAGGAGACCGGGTTTAGGATAGATAACCGTACTATCAAGAGGGGCTCTCGTATGAGTAATTCGGTCACATCGTTCGGAGAGAGCTCAAACCTTTGCATACTTGCATCATCGTCTTTGGTTGTTATTTGGTCTTATCCATGTGAGGATATAGAGCTTGTGGTAATCTCCATAACAAGCTCTTGTTCATCAAAATCGGATCTCCCATTTGTATCTTGTTGTGATTTTGATTTATGGCGGCGTTTCGGTTTCTCACCAAGTGAGGTATCTCATATTATTCTACTTGATACTTTTTCACTTGGTGATAACCAATATCTCCACTTTTTATTGGAAAGCACTTGTCGTCCTCTATCCAACGCAATTGGAATCGGGTCAATCGGAGCTACCGTTCAAAAGTTATGACCGTTTGAATATTTGCCTATTCAATTTGAAAAAGAAAAAAGAAAAAATATTTTCTGGGCCGTTCGGTACTACCGGGCCCAGTACCGGATGAGCCTGTTTCAGCACGCTCCCTTCCTGGCCCATGCGGTAGTCCAGGCCGGCACTACCGGCCCGTGCCGTACTACCGCCCCATGCGGCCGGTAGTACCGGGCCGCCCACTCTCTGGCCCAGCCTACTTCCTCTCCTGCGCTGCTCCCGCTTGGCCTGCTCCCCACTGCCACCACCTCGCTCTGCCCCTCGCGCGCTCCGCTCGCCCTGCCAAGTGGGCCGCTCGCGCGCGCTGCCTTGCACGCATTGACCTCATGCGCGCGCGCGCGTCCGCGTCGCTCGCGCCGCCTGCGCGCGACCCCGTCTGGCCCCACTGCTGCTGCCTGGTCCCGCTGGCGCGCGCGCCTTGCGCTGCTGGCCGCTGGGCCCGCTTGCTGCTGCCGCCGCTTGCGCGCACATGCTCGCGTGCCTGCTGCGCGCCCTGCACTGCTGGGCCCCGCCCAGCTGCAGCTGCTGCCGCGCGTGCAGGCCCTGCCCTGGCCCCGCCCAGATCTGCTGCCGGGCGGTAGTACCGGTCAAAACCGGTACTACCGGTCCAAACCGAAAAATAGCCCCAACGGCCATATTTTCTGGGCCCTCTATTTAAGCTTTCCCGTTTTCAGTTTAGATAGCACCTCTCTTATCTATTAGGCTAAACTTTGTCCACACTTGCTCTAGATCTTGAAGCTTGCCTAATATTTTCCCTCCGATGATTCTTGCCCATATTTGAGTGGAAGAGAGAGGAGATCTAGCCCCACGTTTTGACCTAACCGATTCATCTCTTTGTGAGTGCATCTTTGGGGATCTAGATTTTGGGGGATTTTGTGTCTCTCTTTGATTTCTCCTCTCTTGTTCCCCAATAGCTTTGGTAGCTTTGTTGGAACTTGAGAGTGAGGGGTTTGAGCATCTTTGTGGTGTTCTTGCCATTTGCATTTGGTGCATCGGTTTGAGTTCTCCTCGGAGGATTTGGTTTGAATTGCTCATTGGAGCTTGTCCCTCTTGGGTTCTTGGAACCCTAGACGGTTTTGTGGCCTTGGTGGCATTGTGGCCTTGGTGGCATTTGTTGAGCCCTTTTGTGGCGTTTGTTCGGAGCCTCCAATTAAGTTGTGGAGTTGTGCCCCAACCTTGTGAGAGGTTCCGATTGCCACCGACAAGTGCACCGATAGTGGAAGCGTGGATCGATCCCGTTGGGGTGAGATTCACCGGAGAATAAGGGAGGCCTTTTGTGGTGTTGGTGGTTTGATACCACCCCCTCTCCAAACGAGACGTACTCCATGTTGGGAGGAACTCGGTAAAATATCGGTGTCCCCGCGTGCCTCGGTTATCTCTATACCCGAGCTCTTTACTTATGCACTTTACATTGTGATAGCCTTCGTGCTTGAAGTAATATATATCTTGCTATCACTTTGTTGCTTGTATTGCTTAGCATAAGTTGTTGGTGCACATAGTTAAACCTTAGTTGTTTCTAGCTTGTGCTTTACATAGTAAACACTAGTTTTATTCCGCCTTTGTTGAGCCACTCTAGGAAAAAGTTTTAATCGCCTATTCACCCCCCCCCTCTAGGCGACATCCGTATCCTTTCACTAAACTTCCTTGTTATCATAATAGAATATATACATTGCCATTTTCCAAATTAATGGGAGTAGTAATAACCATATTATTTTATTTTATATTTCATGCATCAAATAATGATATAGGATCATTATACATATAAAATTTCTATTCAAACTATGAGCCAACTAGAGTTAAGTTTTATAAACAAATAAGAATATATCATTTAATAAAACCATGATTAAAAGAAGAAAGAAAAATAATAAGAAAAGCTTCTACAAAATATTAAGAGGGAGTTCATATTGAGAAAATAAAAGAAATATAAAAAGATTATATAATAAAAGTTTGCAAATGATACTAAATATATTTTAGTATTACTACAATTATCCAGCAAATAAATTCTACAAAGAAAAATTCAAATTAAAGATTTTATACAAATCTGAAAAGGAAAATAGAAAATGGAAAAATAGAAAACAAATAAAAAACAAGACCTGACCGTAGCCCAACTCCTAATTGCTTATGTGACGCCCAGGTGCAGCCCACAAAGGCCCAGTAACCAGCCCAGTTCGTTTCCATCTGTGACTGACAAGTGGGGCCAGGAAAGGATTGCGGGTTGAGAGGAAAGAAACGCCAGGGGGTTATCCGCAAAACAGCAGATCATCGTCACCCTCACGCACACAGACAACTCACTAGAGGAGCTCGCCGCCGCCCGATGCCGTCATCGTCGTTCTTGTGCCAAGATCAACGCCACCGTTGCCAGGAGAGGATAAGGAGGCCACCGCGACGTCCCTGCTCGTCCTTATCCTCAATCTCGCTCTCCAGACTCACTTCCCTTCCTCGCCCGAAAACCTAGCTCGTCGGAGTTAGTCGTTCCGGTCAACTCCGACCACCCCTCGTCTCGTGGTAGCCACCGTTGGACGCGTCGTCGTGGACTGACTCATCTAGGACCAAGCACGGAAGCCCGCTCGCCGGGAATCATGTGAAATCGAGCATTCCTTTTCCTCGGCCACCGTGGCCATTACCATTGATTCGTCGTCGTCACTCCTCCCCAAGCCTCCTCGACCGCTCTATCATCATCAGGGTAAGCTTACACATCTCTGGACCCTAATTTCGCTTGCTAATCTGCACCGTAGATACCATTTCATTGAGCACCGCCGCTGACCGCCACAGAAGCTCGTCGCCGTCGTATTTCCGGTGACCTTTAGGTAGCAGCGTTACCACCAATAGATTCGCCTCAGTTCCCTCTATCCAGTAACATCGACCTTGTCCACCGGAGCATAGTGGTTCGCCGCCGGCGAGCATCCTCTGGTGGTGGAGGCCAGGCTGATGTCAGCACGACATCATGCTTGCGTCATCCTAGCCACGTCAACATGTTTTAACCGGTCTTTGTCTCACGTGGCATGTGACATGGCATAGGCCCCATATGTCATTGACTGGGGGTAGCCAACCAGTCAGTAACAAATACATTTTTACTAACCTGAATGCTGAGGTGGACATAGGCCCACTGGTCAGTGACTTACACTAGGTATAGGTGCGGTGTAAAAAGTATTTCCTGTTTAAAAAATAAATAAAATGTTATAAACTTAATTATTAATATTCCAGAAATCAAATAAAAGATTAAATCTTGTTTAATTAATAACTTTTGATTTATAATTCAGAAAAATGTGTATAATATATGAAAATTTGTAGAAAAATAAAATATACAACTTAAACTTATCATCAAATATTAGAATAATGATTATTTAAATAAATATTATTTAATAAAGGTTTTAATAGTAATAAAAATTTGATAAATCAAATTTTAATAATGGTAAATGTTAAAAATGTAAATAGAATACCAAAAATCCTAGAAAAATAAGAATTATAATTTAAAATTATAATCATACATTATAATTTAACTTAATTAAGTATTTGTTATTATTAAGTATTTATAAAATAATAAATCTTATAAAAATCATATCTTATCATTTATAAATCATAAAAAATAAATGTAATATACCAAAATGATCACAAAAATAATATCTACATGTTAAAAATCTAATATTACACTTTTGGGTTAAATAAAAATTCAAATATTTTAATAACTCAAATTTAAACTTATTTACTTAATTGATAATTCATATAAGAATAAATACAAATTAGTTAATCAAGTCTAATAAATAAATAAATGTCTTGAATATTACTAATAAATCATAATGATTCAAAACATTAGAAATACTATTATACTGAAGTATCCTTCTACTATATGAATAAATTTTATTTTAAAAAGATCTCTAATAATTATAGAACCTTCAAGAATGGTATATCAATCAAGTACAACTTTATAATGGACTCAATCCAAGAATAATTCCTGAGTAGTCACTAGTACTATTTATTTATCCACAAACCATGATTATACCTTTATAAGGAAACAAGAAATCTTGTTCCACTACAAAATTAAGAGATCACTACTTAAATAGAAGAATAACCATTCTTAACTAACCTTCAAGCAACATTACCAAAGTACACCAGGTACAAAGGTTAAAAACATTACACTTTCAAACTATCTTTGATTTAAAGTTAACTTTAGTCTACAAGAATCTAATTATAACACTATAAACATTGTTATATGTTTTATAGTTAACTTTGGTCTAAACTAGTTAAGTTATATAGCATCTCAAGCCAAACTATTCAGGCAAACACAAATAACATCGACCACCACTAACTAATCACAAAGATTGTTTATACCTTAGAAAAGAAATCTTTTCTTCAAATGTTATTCTTTTTGCCACTTCAAACAAGAACTTTTATATAAGCCATCTTGAGTAGTATCTCACATTTATGTGTATCCTACTGTCTTATGATATTATAATTATATAGGTGTTCACACACACTCAGAAGCCCTAATAAGAAGCACAAGCGTGAAACTTATCTAAAAGGACAAAACCTTTTAAAGTAACCATTTCCGAAATCCAAAACATAGAACCACGTTATCCCCGGGATTCGCGTTCAGAACGTGCATCACATTACTTATGCATAAGAACATATTGTTTCTTTAAACATTAGTCCTTACCGGATCAATGATGATGATTTCAGATTCTGGATCTTATATTATCTTGAAAGCCGTGAGTGCATAATCTTGCAATCACAAAAGGAAAGTTCACACTTGCTCATGTCCTTTGTTTATTTTCTGTAAAGTATTTTAAAAAATCCAGTGTTGTCATCACCTGCATTTGAAAAAGGTCAGAAAATACTATTTTCAATAATAATGTGAGCTATTGATTACTGATCCAGTGTGATCATGTAGGGTTCGCAACATAGAAAACAAAAATTTTCCTACGATGTGAACTATATACCAAGATCTATCTACTAGATACAAACAACGGGCGGATGTATATCCGTAGAGAACATACCCTTGAAGACCGAAAAAGCTTAACGAGTTCAACTCGTGGTTGATGTAGACGATCTCTTGCCGATCTCAAGATCGAGAGGAAGTCCTAGCGCCGCAAATCAGCAGCGCATCCGTGCTCGCACACACGTTCGAGGCACCAAGCAACCTCCACCTCCTCGCTCCAGCGATGCAGCGGAAGCAGAACTCTTTCTTGCCGAATAGCCACCGGGAACATGTATCTCGCTAGTCCGAGACCATGGGGGATAAATTCTAGAGGGGGAGAGAGATCCTTCACGAGGAGGTGTGAGAGACAAGTAAGGAGGGGGGATCCTTTTATAGGAGGAGGGGGGCACCCAAGGGGGTGGCCGCCGGCCATGGGGGCTACCCCCTCCCCTCCTTCATTCATGTGGGTGGACACTCCACTCACAAAACTCCTTTAAATTCCCTCCACTCAAAAGTCCACTCAAATTCCCATTAAATTTCCACCAAATTTAATGCAAACTCTCATTAAATAAAAATCTTTTATTTTATTCAGAATTTTGTCAATTACTTTAATGACAAACATTCACAAATAACCCCTTGCTAGAATCCTATTTCACATGCATAACCACTTTATGCAATTTCACCCGAAAACCTGTTTCGGTATCTAGTGAAATAAATTCCTGCGCTTGTTCATTCTTTCGGCATGAAACATTTGCTCCAATTGGATGTCGGTGTCTCTTAAGTGTGTCACCCTACGGTTCGTGAATAATGCGGACATGATCGAGACCCCTCTCGGATCAATAATCAGAAGCGGGATCTGGAGACCCATACTGACTCCCACACATTCAACGATGACTTTCTTGTGATCGTCGGAACCTTTTACGCTAGTATCTTAATCCCTTTGTTTCACGATATATTACATGTCCGAGATTCGATCATCGGTATCTCCATACCTAGTTTGATCTCGTTACCGACATGCACTCTTTTCTCGTTCCTGTGATCTAACATTCTAGTGATCAAATCACTTGCTTGCAAGCTAATCAATGTGATATCACCGAGAGGGCCCAGAGTATATCTATCCGTCATCGGGATGAACAAATTCCACTCTCTATCCATGAACCTCAACATAACACTTTATTAGTTCTGAATCCATCTTTATAATCACCCTGTTACGGTGTGACGTTTGATGTTATCAAGAAACTCTTCCGGTGTTAGTGATTGACATGATCTCATGGTCTAAGGATTAGGATCACTTCGTAAGTTGTTATAGCAATATAAACTCAATGACTTTGATCGTAATGCTATACTTCGGATTAATGTTCATCACACCATTACACTAATGTTGTGATCCCGTTATTAACAACATCCAATGTCCATGATCAGGAAACCTTGATCATCTTGTTAATCAACGAGCTAGTTTATGAGAGAGGCATAACTAGGAACTTTCTATTTGTTTATTAAACACACATGTATTAACGTTTCCGTATTAATACAATTATAGCATGCAAAATAAACATCTATCATATACTTGGAATACACATAATAAAAACTTTATTATTGCCTCTCAGGGCATATTCCCTTCAGTCTCCCACTTGCACTAGAGACAATAATCTAGTTACATAGTGATAAATCTAACACCCATTGAGTTCTGGTGTTGATCATGTTTTGCTCTAGGGAGAGTTTTAGTCAACGGATCTGCTACATTGAGATCCATATGTACTTTACAAATCTTTATATCTCCATCCTTGACATGCTCGCGGATGGAGTGCAACCGGCGCTTAATATGCTTGGAATGCTTGTGAGACCTTGGCTCTTTGGCATTGGCAATGGCACCATTGTTGTCACAATAGATCACCATTTGGTCCAACGCATTTGCCACCACTCCTAGTTCGGATATGAACTCCTTCATCCAAACTGCTTCCTGAGCCGCTTCTGAAGCAGCAACATATTCGGCCTCCGTTGTTGATCCCGTTACCACAGGTTGTTTGGAGCTCCTCCAACTAACCGCTCCGCCATTCATGAGAAATACGTATCCGAATTGAGACTTAGAGTCATCCGGATCGGTGTCAAAGCTAGCGTCGACATAACACTTAGCGACGAGCTCTTCTTCACCTCCGTATACAAGAAACATATCCTTAGTTCTTCGCAAGTACTTAAGGATATTCTTGACCGCTATCCAGTGTTCTGAACCTGGATCCGATTGGTACCTACTAGTCAAACTAATAGCATGTGCCACATCCGGTCTTGGACATAGCATGGCGTACATTATAGAGCCTATGGCTGAAGCATAGGGGACTTTGTCCATTATCTCTCTTTCTTCCGCCAAAGCCGGACTTTGAGTCTTACTCAATGTCTTGCCTTGCAACATAGGTAAGAACCCCTTCTTACTTCCGTCCATTTTAAACTTCTTTAAAATCTTATCAAGGTATGTACTTTGTGATAGCCCTATTAGGCGCCTAGATCTATCTCTATAGATCTTTATGCCTAATATGTATGACGCTTCACCTAGGTCCTTCATTGAAAATTTGTTGTTTAGATAACTTTTAACACTGTTTAAAAGATCTATATCATTTCCGATCAATAATATGTCATCCACATATAATATCAAAAATGCCACATTGCTCCCACTCACTTTCTTGTAAATACAAGCTTCTCCATAAGTTTGGACAAATCCAAACTCTTTGATCACCTCATCAAAGCGGAGATTCCAACTTCGTGATGCTTGCTTCAATCCATAGATGGATCGTTGAAGCTTGCACACCTTGTTAGCATACTTAGGATCGACAAAACCCTTTGGTTGTATCATATACAACTCTTCTTCAATATTACCATTGAGAAACGCGGTTTTGACATCCATCTGCCATATCTCATAATCGAAATATGCAGCAATTGCTAACATAATCCTAACTGACTTTAGCATCGCTACGGGAGAGAAAGTCTCATCGTAGTCAACTCCTTGAACTTGTCGAAACCCCTTTGCGACAAGTCGAGCTTTATAGACGGTCACATTACCATCAGCATCAGTTTTCCTTTTGAAAATCCATTTGTTCTCCACGGCCTTTCGGTCGTGAGGTAATTCCACCAAGTTCCAAACTTGATTTTCATACATGGATTCCATCTCGGATTTCATGGCTTCTAACCATTTGTTGGAATCCTGGCTCATCATCGCTTCTTCATACGTCGCAGGGTCATCATTTTCATCAACCATGAAATTCATGACAGGATTTCCGTACAGCTCGGGAGCTGCACGCGTCCTGTTTGACCTGCGAGGTTCGGTAGTACTCTCTTTCGGAGTTTCATGATCATTATCATTAGTTCCCTCTTCAACAGGTGGAGCCAACTCCGGAACAACTTCCGGCGCTGCGCTACTCGCCATACTTTGAAGAGAAGGTTCCACAACCTCTTCGAGTTCTACCTTCCGACTACTCACACCTTTCGCGAGAAACTCTTTCTCTAGAAAGGATCCATTCTTGGCAACAAAAACCTTGCCCTCGGATCTGTGATAGAAGGAACACCCAATAGTTTCTTTAGGGTATCCTATGAAGACGCATTTTTCCGCTTTGGGTTCGAGTTTATCTGGTTGAAGTTTCTTCACATAAACATCGCATCCCCAAACTTTAAGAAATGACAGCTTAGGTTTGTTTCCAAACCACAATTCATACGGTGTCTTTTGAACGGATTTAGATGGTGCCCGATTTAAAGTGAATGCAACAGTTTCTAGTGCATAACCCCAAAATGACAACGGCAAGTCCGTCAGAGACATCATAGATCGAACCATATCTAATAAAGTACGATTATGACATTCCGACACACCATTTCGCTGTGGTGTTCCGGCAGGTGTGAGTTGTGAAACAATTCCACACTCTTTCATGTGAGTGCTAAACTCGTAACTTAGATACTCACCTCCACGATCGGACCGTAGAAATTTGATCTTTCTATTACGATGATTTTCCACTTCATTCTGAAATTCCTTGAACTTTTAAAAGGTTTCAGACTTGTGTTTCATCAAGTAGATATAACCGTATCTACTCAAATCATCCGTGAAAGTAACAAAATAACGATATCCACCTCGCGCCGACACACTCATTGGACCACATACATCAGAATGTATGATTTCCAATAAATCTGTCGCCCGTTCCATTGAACCGGAAAACGGCGTTCTAGTCATCTTGCCCATAAGGCATGGCTCACATGTATCAAATGATTCATAATCAAGTGATTCCAAAAGTCCATCCGAATGGAGATTCTTCATGCGTTTAATGCCAATATGACCTAGACGGCAGTGCCACATATATGCGGATATATCATCATTAAGTTTAATCCTTTTAGCATCAACATTATGAATATGTGTAACATTATCATCGAGATCTAATAGAAATAAACCATTCATCATCGGTGCATGACCATAAAAGATTTCATTCATATAAATGGAACAACCATTGTTTTCGGATTTAAATGAATAACCACTTCGCATCAAACACGATCCAGATACAATGTTCATGCTCAGTGCAGGCACCAGATAACATTTATTCAAGTTTATAACTAATCCCGACGGTAAGTGGAGAGGCAGCGTTCCGACGGAGATCACATCAACGCTTGATCCATTGCCGACACATCTTGACCTCACCCCTTGCTAGCGGTCGCTTGTTCCGCAGCCCCTGATTCGAGTTACAAATATTAGCAACTGAACCGGTATCAAATACCCAGGTGCTACTGTGAGCACTAGTCAAGTACACATCAATAACATGTATATCATATATACTTTGTTTGCCTTGCCGGCCTTCTTGTCTGCCAGATACTTGGGGCAGTTGCGCTTCCAGTGGCCAGTCCCCTTACAATAGTAGCACTCGGAATCAGACTTAGGTCCAACTCGGGGTTTCTTTTCAGGCGCGGCAATAGGCTTGCCGCCCTTACTTCCCTTCCGTTTTCCCTTCTTGTCTTTCTTGAAACCAGTGTTCCTATTGATCATCAACACTTGATGTTCCTTTTTGATCTCCACTTCTGCAGTTTTAAGCATTGACAGAAGCTCGGGGAGAGACTTCTTCATGCCTTGCATATTATAGTTCATCACGAAGCTCTTATAGCTAGGTGGCAGAGACTGCAGAACACGATGGATGCCTAAGTCAATGGGAATCGATATTCCCAAGGACACAAGCTTATCGGCGTAACCCGACATCTTGAGTACATGCTCACTAACGGAGCTGTGCTCTTCCATCATGCAGCTAAAGAACTTTTCTGAAGCGTTGTAGCTCTCTAGAGCAGCATGTGTGTCGAAAATCATTTTCAACTCACCCATTGTATCAAATGCATTGCCGTTTTCGAAACGCTTTCGAAGTTCCGGCTCTAGCCCATACAATATGCCACAATGAACTAAGTTGTGGTCCTCCTGACGAGTCTGATAGACATTCTTCTCCTCGTCAGGGGCATCATCAAAAGGTGGGGGGCATAACGGCGCTTCTAGCACATATTGCTTTTGTGCAGCAGAGAGGAGAATCCTCAAATTCATGGCCCATTTGGTAAAGTTGCTACCGTTCGTTGCTAGTTTCTCTTTCTCCATGAACACATTGAAATTAAAAGCAGGTGGTGCCATCTACAACAGAATTTGTAAAGTTTAGACTAAGTGTATGATAGATTGAGTTCAACTAATTGTAGGGTTCGCAGCATAGAAAACAAAAATTTTCCTACGATGTGAACTATATACCAAGATCTATATATACTAGATACAAACAACGGGCGGATGTATATCCGTAGAGAACATACCCTTGAAGACCGACAAAGCTTAACGAGTTTAACTCGTGGTTGATGTAGACGATCTCTTGCCGATCTCAAGATCGAGAGGAAGTCCTAGCGCCACAAATCAGCAGCGCATCCGTGCTCGCACACACGTTCGAGGCACCGAGCAACCTCCGCCTCCTCGCTCCAGCGATGCAGCGGAAGCACAACTCTTTCTTGCCGAATAGCCACCGGGAACATGTATCTCGCTAGTCCGAGACCATGGGGGATAAATTCTAGAGGGGGAGAGAGATCCTTCACGAGGAGGTGTGAGAGACAAGTGAGGAGGAGGGGCTCCTTTTATAGGAGGAGGGGGGGGGACCCCAAGGGGGTGGCCGGCACATGGGGGCTGCCCCCTTGCCCTCCCCTCTTCATGTGGGTGGACACTCCACTCACAAAACTCCTCTAAATTCCCTCCACTCAAAAGTCCACTCAAAAATCCCATTAAATTTCCACCAAATTTAATGCAAACTCTCATTAAATAAAACTCTTTTATTTTATTCAGAATTTTGTCAATTACTTTAATGACAAACATTCACAAATAACCCCTTGCTAGAATTCTATTTCACATGCATAACCACTTTATGCAATTTCACCCGAAAACCTGTTTCGGTATCTAGTGAAATAAATTCCTGCGCTTGTTCATTCTTTCGGCATGAAACATTTGCTCCAATTGGATGTCGGTGTCTCTTAAGTGTGTCACCCTACGGTTCGTGAATAATGCGGACATGATCGAGACCCCTCTCAGATCAATAATCAGAAGCGGGATCTGGAGACCCATACTGACTCCCACACATTCAACGATGACTTTCTTGTGATCGTCGGAACCTTTTACGCTAGTATCTTAATCCCTTTGTTTCACGATATATTACATGTCCGAGATTCGATCATTGGTATCTCCATACCTAGTTTGATCTCGTTATCGACATGCACTCTTTTCTCGTTCCTGTGATATAACATTCTAGTGATCAAATCACTTGCTTGCAAGCTAATCAATGTGATATCACCGAGAGGGCCCAGAGTATATCTATCCGTCATCGGGATGAACAAATTCCACTCTTGATCCATGAGCCTCAACATAACACTTTATTAGTTCTGAATCCATCTTTATAATCACCCTGTTACGGTGTGACGTTTGATGTTATCAAGAAACTCTTCCGGTGTTAGTGATTGACATGATCTCATGGTCTAAGGATTAGGATCACTTCGTAAGTTGTTATAGCAATATAAACTCAATGACTTTGATCGTAATGCTATACTTCGGATGAGTGTCCATCACATCATTACACTAATCTTGTGATCCCGTTATTAACAACATCCAATGTCCATGATCAGGAAACCTTGATCATCTTGTTAATCAACGAGCTAGTTTATGAGAGAGGCATAACTAGGAATTTTCTGTTTGTTTATTAAACACACATGTATTAACGTTTCCGTATTAATACAATTATAGCATGCAAAATAAACATCTATCATATACTTGGAATACACATAATAAACACTTTATTATTGCCTCTCAGGGCATATTCCCTTCAGTCTCCCACTTGCACTAGAGACAATAATCTAGTTACATAGTGATAAATCTAACACCCATTGAGTTCTGGTGTTGATCATGTTTTGCTCTAGGGAGAGTTTTAGTCAACATATCTGCTACATTGAGATCCGTATGTACTTTACAAATCTTTATATCTCCATCCTTGACATGCTCGCGGATGGAGTGAAACCGGCGCTTAATATGCTTGGAATGCTTGTGAGACCTTGGCTCTTTGGCATTGGCAATGGCACCATTGTTGTCACAATAGATCACCATTGGGTCCAACGCGTTTGCCAGAACTCCTAGTTCGGATATGAACTCCTTCATCCAAACTGCTTCCTGAGCTGCTTCTGAAGCAGCAACATATTCGGCCTCCGTTGTTGATCCCGCTACCACAGGTTGTTTGGAACTCCTCCAACTAACCGCTCCGCCATTCATGAGAAATACATATCCGAATTGAGACTTAGAGTCATCCGGATCGGTGTCAAAGCTAGCATCGACATAACACTTAGCGACGAGCTCTTCTTCACCTCCGTATACAAGAAACATATCCTTAGTTCTTCGTAAGTACTTAAGGATATTCTTGACCGCTATCCAGTGTTCCGAACCTGGATCCGATTGGTACCTACTAGTCAAACTAATAGCGTGTGCCACATACGGTCTTGTACATAGCATGGCGTACATTATAGAGCCTATGGCTAAAGCATAGGGGACTTTGTCCATTATCTCTCTTTCTTCCGCCGAAGCCGGACTTTGAGTCTTACTCAATGTCTTGCCTTGCAACATAGGTAAGAACCCCTTCTTACTTCCGTCCATTTTAAACTTCTTTAAAATCTTATCAAGGTATGTACTTTGTGATAGCCCTATTAGGCGCCTAGATCTATCTCTATAGATCTTTATGCCTAATATGTATGACGCTTCACCTAGGTCCTTCATTGAAAATTTGTTGTTTAGATAACTTTTAACACTGTTTAAAAGATCTATATCATTTCCGATCAATAATATGTCATCCACATATAATATCAAAAATGCCACATTGCTCCCACTCACTTTCTTGTAAATACAAGCTTCTCCATAAGTTTGGACAAATCCAAACTCTTTGATCACCTCATCAAAGCGGAGATTCCAACTTCGTGATGCTTGCTTCAATCCATAGATGGATCGTTGAAGCTTGCACACCTTGTTAGCATACTTAGGATCGACAAAACCCTTTGGTTGTATCATATACAACTCTTCTTCAATATTACCATTGAGAAACGCGGTTTTGACATCCATCTGCCATATCTCATAATCGAAATATGCAGCAATTGCTAACATAATCCTAACTGACTTTAGCATCGCTACGGGAGAGAAAGTCTCATCGTAGTCAACTACTTGAACTTGTCGAAACCCCTTTGCGACAAGTCGAGCTTAATAGACGGTCACATTACCATCAGCATCAGTTTTCCTTTTGAAAATCCATTTGTTCTCCACGGCCTTTCGGTCGTGAGGTAATTCCACCAAGTTCCAAACTTGATTTTCATACATGGATTCCATCTCGGATTTCATGGCTTCTAACCATTTGTTGGAATCCTGGCTCATCATCGCTTCTTCATACGTCGCAGGGTCATCATTTTCATCAACCATGAAATTCATGACAGGATTTCCGTACAGCTCGGGAGCTGCACGCGTCCTGTTTGACCTGCGAGGTTCGGTAGTACTCTCTTTCGGAGTTTCATGATCATTATCATTAGTTCCCTCTTCAACAGGTGGAGCCAACTCCGGAACAACTTCCGGCGCTGCGCTACTCGCCATACTTTGAAGAGAAGGTTCCACAACCTCTTCGAGTTCTACCTTCCGACTACTCACACCTTTCGCGAGAAACTCTTTCTCTAGAAAGGATCCATTCTTGGCAACAAAAACCTTGCCCTCGGATCTGTGATAGAAGGAACACCCAATAGTTTCTTTAGGGTATCCTATGAAGACGCATTTTTCCGCTTTGGGTTCGAGTTTATCTGGTTGAAGTTTCTTCACATAAACATCGCATCCCCAAACTTTAAGAAATGACAGCTTAGGTTTGTTTCCAAACCACAATTCATACGGTGTCTTTTGAACGGATTTAGATGGTGCCCGATTTAAAGTGAATGCAACAGTTTCTAGTGCATAACCCCAAAATGACAACGGCAAGTCCGTCAGAGACATCATAGATCGAACCATATCTAATAAAGTACGATTATGACATTCCGACACACCATTTCGCTGTGGTGTTCCGGCAGGTGTGAGTTGTGAAACAATTCCACACTCTTTCATGTGAGTGCTAAACTCGTAACTTAGATACTCACCTCCACGATCGGACCGTAGAAATTTGATCTTTCTATTACGATGATTTTCCACTTCATTCTGAAATTCCTTGAACTTTTAAAAGGTTTCAGACTTGTGTTTCATCAAGTAGATATAACCGTATCTACTCAAATCATCCGTGAAAGTAACAAAATAACGATATCCACCTCGCGCCGACACACTCATTGGACCACATACATCAGAATGTATGATTTCCAATAAATCTGTCGCCCGTTCCATTGAACCGGAAAACGGCGTTCTAGTCATCTTGCCCATAAGGCATGGCTCACATGTATCAAATGATTCATAATCAAGTGATTCCAAAAGTCCATCCGAATGGAGCTTCTTCATGCGTTTAATGCCAATATGACCTAGACGGCAGTGCCACATATATGCGGATATATCATCATTAAGTTTAATCCTTTTAGCATCAACATTATGAATATGTGTAACATTATCATCGAGATCTAATAGAAATAAACCATTCATCATCGGTGCATGACCATAAAAGATTTCATTCATATAAATGGAACAACCATTGTTTTCGGATTTAAATGAATAACCACTTCGCATCAAACACGATCCAGATACAATGTTCATGCTCAGTGCAGGCACCAGATAACATTTATTCAAGTTTATGACTAATCCCGACGGTAAGTGGAGAGGCAGCGTTCCGACAGAGATCACATCAACGCTTGATCCATTGCCGACACATCTTGACCTCACCCCTTGCTAGCGGTCGCTTGTTCCGCAGCCCCTGATTCGAGTTACAAATATTAGCAACTGAACCGGTATCAAATACCCAGGTGCTACTGTGAGCACTAGTCAAGTACACATCAATAACATGTATATCATATATACTTTGTTTGCCTTGCCGGCCTTCTTGTCTGCCAGATACTTGGGGCAGTTGCGCTTCCAGTGGCCAGTCCCCTTACAATAGTAGCACTCGGAATCAGACTTAGGTCCAACTCGGGGTTTCTTTTCAGGCGCGGCAATAGGCTTGCCGCCCTTACTTCCCTTCCGTTTTCCCTTCTTGTCTTTCTTGAAACCAGTGTTCCTATTGATCATCAACACTTGATGTTCCTTTTTGATCTCCACTTCTGCAGTTTTAAGCATTGACAGAAGCTCGGGGAGAGACTTCTTCATGCCTTGCATATTATAGTTCATCACGAAGCTCTTATAGCTAGGTGGCAGAGACTGCAGAACACGATGGATGCCTAAGTCAATGGGAATCGATATTCCCAAGGACACAAGCTTATCGGCGTAACCCGACATCTTGAGTACATGCTCACTAACGGAGTTGTGCTCTTCCATCATGCAGCTAAAGAACTTTTCTGAAGCATTGTAGCTCTCTACAGCAGCATGTGTGTCGAAAATCATTTTCAACTCACCCATTGTATCAAATGCATTGCCATTTTCGAAACGCTTTCGAAGTTCCGGCTCTAGCCCATACAATATGCCGCAATGAACTAAGTTGTGGTCCTCCTGACGAGTCTGATAGACATTCTTCTCCTCGTCAGGGGCATCATCAAAAGGTGGGGGGCCTAACGGCGCTTCTAGCACATATTGCTTTTGTGCAGCAGAGAGGAGAATCCTCAAATTCATGGCCCATTCAGTAAAGTTGCTACCGTTCGTTGCTAGTTTCTCTTTCTCCATGAACGCATTGAAATTAAAAGCAGGTGGTGCCATCTACAACAGAATTTGTAAAGTTTAGACTAAGTGTATGATAGATCGAGTTCAACTAATCTATATTACGAATGAACTCCCACTCAAAAGCGACATCCCTCGTGTCCTTTTGGTGATTACATGAACCAAATCCACTACACCAAGTCCGATCATCACGTGAGTCGGTATAGCTTCAAAGGCGAGCATCAAATGGGCATCATATCAACTATATGACTCATGCTTAACCTTTCGGTCTGTGTTCCGAGGCCATGTCTGTACATGCTAGGCTCGCCAAGTTAGAACCTTAGTATTTGCGTGTGTAACTGTTTTACACCCGAAATATGGTCGTGGATCCAAGAACACCCGATCATCACGTGATGTCTTGGAGCGACGAAAACATAATCGGTGCATACTAAAGGAAGAACACATTCTTATCTTGATATTTAAATGAGGGATCATCTTATTATGCTTAACAAAGCGCTAAACAAGCAATATAAGATGTAATCAAACATCATATGTTTATTAGTGACATTATATGGTTCCCGCAGATGATCTCTATCATGTGCATCGTGGTATGATCACTATCATACCTATATGTGTAAATCCAAGGTCTATGGATTTTACACGCTATGTGTGTTGTAAGAGTATCATCTCATACTTCTACTTACAACACTACCATATCATAACACTAGCCCAGCAACAATCTAAACTAGACGCCTCTAATTTATCCATTGCAAGTTTTACGTGGCTTAGGGCTTTCGAGATAGAACCGTTCTTACCTACGAACATGAACCACAACGAGGATAATCAAATTGTTGACAACTCGCTTGCAAAATAGATATTGACTATAGTAGGAGAGACAGACACCCGCTAGCCACTTATGCAAACTAGTTGCATGTCAAGCGTGGAACAGGTCTCATGTGCGAGGACATGTAAAGTTTGTCCGGGCCGCTTCATCCCACTATGCCACCAATATCCAAAATCACAACAAAGGAGCAACAACATGATCATCATCGCCCACATACTCATATGTGTACTACCCGTATAAAGTATCTACGCATAGATCCGGCTCTGATACCACTGTAGGGTTCGCAGCATAGAAAACAAAAATTTTCCTACGATGTGAACTATATACCAAGATCTATATATACTAGATACAAACAACGGGCGGATGTATATCCGTAGAGAACATACCCTTGAAGACCGACAAAGCTTAACGAGTTTAACTCGTGGTTGATGTAGACGATCTCTTGCCGATCTCAAGATCGAGAGGAAGTCCTAGCGCCGCAAATCAGCAGCGCATCCGTGCTCGCACACACGTTCGAGGCACCGAGCAACCTCCGCCTCCTCGCTCCAGCGATGCAGCGGAAGCACAACTCTTTCTTGCCGAATAGCCACCGGGAACATGTATCTCGCTAGTCCGAGACCATGGGGGATAAATTCTAGAGGGGGAGAGAGATCCTTCACGAGGAGGTGTGAGAGACAAGTGAGGAGGAGGGGCTCCTTTTATAGGAGGAGGGGGGAACCCCAAGGGGGTGGCCGGCGCATGGGGGCTGCCCCCTTGCCCTCCCCTCTTCATGTGGGTGGACACTCCACTCACAAAACTCCTCTAAATTCCCTCCACTCAAAAGTCCACTCAAAAATCCCATTAAATTTCCACCAAATTTAATGCAAACTCTCATTAAATAAAACTCTTTTATTTTATTCAGAATTTTGTCAATTACTTTAATGACAAACATTCACAAATAACCCCTTGCTAGAATTCTATTTCACATGCATAACCACTTTATGCAATTTCACCCGAAAACCTGTTTCGGTATCTAGTGAAATAAATTCCTGCGCTTGTTCATTCTTTCGGCATGAAACATTTGCTCCAATTGGATGTCGGTGTCTCTTAAGTGTGTCACCCTACGGTTCGTGAATAATGCGGACATGATCGAGACCCCTCTCGGATCAATAATCAGAAGCGGGATCTGGAGACCCATACTGACTCCCACACATTCAACGATGACTTTCTTGTGATCGTCGGAACCTTTTACGCTAGTATCTTAATCCCTTTGTTTCACGATATATTACATGTCCGAGATTCGATCATCGGTATCTCCATACCTAGTTTGATCTCGTTACCGACATGCACTCTTTTCTCGTTCCTGTGATATAACATTCTAGTGATCAAATCACTTGCTTGCAAGCTAATCAATGTGATATCACCGAGAGGGCCCAGAGTATATCTATCCGTCATCGGGATGAACAAATTCCACTCTCGATCCATGAGCCTCAACATAACACTTTATTAGTTCTGAATCCATCTTTATAATCACCCTGTTACGGTGTGACGTTTGATGTTATCAAGAAACTCTTCCGGTGTTAGTGATTGACATGATCTCATGGTCTAAGGATTAGGATCACTTCGTAAGTTGTTATAGCAATATAAACTCAATGACTTTGATCGTAATGCTATACTTCGGATGAATGTTCATCACACCATTACACTAATGTTGTGATCCCGTTATTAACAACATCCAATGTCCATGATCAGGAAACCTTGATCATCTTGTTAATCAACAGGCTAGTTTATGAGAGAGGCATAACTAGGAACTTTCTATTTGTTTATTAAACACACATGTATTAACGTTTCCGTATTAATACAATTATAGCATGCAAAATAAACATCTATCATATACTTGGAATACACATAATAAAAACTTTATTATTGTCTCTCAGGGCATATTCCCTTCAGATCAGCTAATCTAGTAAATCTGACAATTGGAATATCACTGTTCAGAACTATATCACCTAGGACTTAACAACCAATATCGCCAGTGATTCTTGCGCCGTATATTACGCGTTAACCATGAGATTTGGAATGGGACGGAGAAGTCATCTGTATCTTCTTCCTCTCGCATGAATCCAGATGTGTAGGTCGTGGCTGTTATCCTTGTAGTGTGCATATTAATTGGTAATTCGTAGAGGATATGCAGCATATGGGTGGGAACCCTCATCGTCCCACGATAGTTCTAGCATCTAACGGTTTGTACAAACCATTGCCGTAATTCATTATGTGGGCATGGTGTACACCAAGGGGGCATGTGAGGTCGCGAAGGGGGCAGTGATTGGCTTGGACCAACTTCTGGGCCTCACATCATGGAATTGTGGACGGGAATAAGCTGCCCGGTTGTGCAACAAAGAGTTGATCTGTCATGGGTAAAGTAACGCACATCTGCAGAGTGTAAGAACTGTAACTTGTTACTCCCTGTTCCGGAAAGGAGCTGCGAACGCGATGGGAAAGGAACTCCATGAAAGTTCTGGTAAACCCGTGAAGGCTGACGGACATAGCTTTTCAGAATAAAAGCAACCTTTGAAGAAATGTTTACGAAAACTTGCATTGCCTACGACCTTTGGTCTGTGGTTGTAGTTATAGTGCATCAAACACTCCTTTTCTAGTGAATTTGCTGAGTACACTCGTACTCAAAGTATCTTCTTAACCCTTGCTAGACCGTAAAGCCGGAATAGACAACATCTACATCAAGTTAGACTCCAGGACTCGTCATCCAAAGCCAAAGCTCTTCAATGAAGTCAAAGGAGGTCAACATATACATCAACTCAAGTGAAGACGAAGTTACCGAATAGATAGGAATATAATCTCTAGCCAAAGAACCTAATTCTGTAGTGTATTGCAATAGTAGCAATGCCAATCCCTTAGTTAAAATACTAATCTTCATTAGTATAATAGTTCTTGCATTATTTATCTTTGATTCTTCTTTGTAAGAAGTTCTTTCTCTCTCTTTAACCTAAAGCGTTCTCTGGATCTTGTGTAAACAGTGAGTTGTAACCTTTAGCCATGTATTGGACCCGCTGTGTTTCTGTTGTGCCATTCTGAGGGATGTAATACTAGTGAACGGTGTTTTATTGGTATTATTGCCAACGACTAGTATACTATATCATGCAGTGGCTGGGTCACCGCAATGGCCTGGACAGGTGGACTCTAGCCCTGTCCACCGACGCCGCAACTAGATCTAGGGTTAGTGTAGTTTAACAAAATTTCGTTCAATCCTATAAAAAAATCCTAAGATTTGAATAAATTATCACCAATTAGTTGAAATTTATCGGTTCAATTTATTAGCTAAATATTATCGGACGCCGGTGTGAGTAGTCGGTCCAAAGCCACGACATCTTTTACCGGTGTCCCCCAAAACGATTGTCCGGCGCACGGGGCGCAGTTGCCGCACGCCCCTGGGCTGCGGAGATGCCCTCGGAGTGAAACGTGTAGCTTGAAGTGACCGTCCAATTCAAAGTATGGGACGACCACACACCCATGCTGTTTTCTTGCCTCGTGACACTATTGTCGCTGTGTGTATAGGCGTGTAGCTTGTCATCTTCTATCTGGCAGCAATCCCTCTAAGTTCTACCCGTGATCAGCGGCTAGCTACACGTATGCTTTTTGTACAGCAAGTTGTTTGGTCTAACTTAAGCCTAGCTTGCATAGACTTCAATCTAAAATACTAGTATGGTCCGGGGTACATTATGATCCCGACTTTGGGACCGGCCAAAAATCGATTACCATGCATATATATATTCCCTGCCAAATTTATTTCGATCGAAAGACAGCATCAAGTTCAACAAAGTCTCCCACATTTGGATTGTTGTTGGTCTTATTAATTTAAAGTCCGCAAAAAAAAAGTCAGGATCTATTCAAGTCTATTTGTCTAGCAAAGTGTCCCACATTTTAGTGGAAAAGATGTCCTCCACATACTCAACAATACCGATGAGGTGTCTTCAATCACTTTTCAGTCAATCTGGGCTTACATTATAGGAAAAATTGGTTATTTACCCAAAAGTTCACCGGCCTTTGATAATGTATCCAAAGTTGATTGCTCATTGGTAAAATACCTAATATGGACTTAGAAGCAAATAATAGTTCACACTCTGGCCTGAAATGATAACTGGATAGGAAAGAACAAAACTGCTCTTGAGCAATGAAACGGAATTTTCATCTAAAAAAATGAAACGGAATTGGGTATAGGGGCAATGAAACCAAGATTGGTTAGCATCAATTGACAAGATTGGAATCCCTTGTCGCGTGAGCGTGCAGGCAGCTACCACGGCATCATCCCTTGGCTGTCACAGCCGTATCCGCCGCTCGTGAGGGATGTTGTTTCCGCCAACCGCCGCTGTCGGCATGTACACCTCGGATCTTATTTTACTTTCTCTCTTTTTGGTGTTGCCAGACCACCTAGAATACATGACTCTTGCTCTTGGCTAAGGTATTGGTGAGTTGCAGCTTCAACATCCAAACGTATCATCCCGTCGCCAGCAGGTGTGCAAGGAGCATGTGGCGAGCAGCACAGAGGCGTACATATGCGCGTGATGGGGCGGCTCGGCGCTGGCCATGGCCCATGGCAGCGACACGCTCGGCACCATGGGCGTGGGCGGTGACGGCTTGCACACCACAGGCGACCGTGCAGTACGATGTGTTTGACCAGGGTTGCAGGTCTGTAGCGACCGACCACAAGCACGCACATGATTAGTACTGGACTAGGGCATGTAGTCTTTTTCTTGACTGAGTTTGTGTAGTTTACAGATAACTCCCTTTTAGTAAATCAAAAACAGATCGAATCCTTATAGTGGGTATTTTACCAATGGACAATCAACTTGGGTTACATGACCAAAGGCCGATGAACTTTTGGGTAAATAACCAATTTTCCCTACATTATATGAGTTCTTTTATTTTAGAAAAAAGGTTAACTCGGTCAAACTTGGGGACCGTCGTCTTGACAAAACAACAAAAGCTTGTAGACTCCCATCAATCGAACAGTCTAGCACTTTGAATTTGGGCCGAAAATGATGTTCTTGCATACGCACGACCTGTATGGTTTAGAGAAAAAGTGGAGAAAAAACAGAGACAAAGGATTTTTTTTTCTTTGGTTGGTATCACTGGTACTACGTTTTATCAAGGGATGGGAAAAGAAAACATGGAGGAATAATTTAGTTGGTCTCTGTCAGCTGGAAAGTTAAAAGCATAAATTTTGGAATCCATTTGAATCGCTTTTGTCCTCTTTGATCCACACGATTCTAAGAAACCCGTTCACGTTTCAATCCCGCTTGTTCCGAGGATCCCAGCTGTGGGCTGGTTTGCGTTAGCGACAGAGAATTTTTGCAACGTACAATACTCCTTCTGTTCTAAAATATAAGATGTTTTAGTTTTGTAAAAAAAATATATCTAGACTAGTTTTAGTATATATGTTCAATCGGGTTTGGAGTGAATCTACACACTAAAAAAAGTCTAAATATATTTTCTTCACAAACCTAAAACATTTTATATTTTAAACGATAACACTTATGTCAAATCAAGAACATAAACCTGTCGTTCCATGCACGTATATGCGGCACCAACAGACCAAGGAGGCAGACAAGGATACGTGGCATCGCTAGTAGAAAAAAGACGATCCCGATAAGGAACGTGTGTACGGCGGGAGTGGCCAGCTAGCGCTCTGGTGATAATTGATGTGATGAGATACATCACCACATAAGGGTTGCTTAGATAGATAGACACTTGGCGTGCGGACAAACACCATAGATATATTAGCTGTTGCGGAGGGGGAGTTTCATATTAAACTACACATCCGTAACAAAGCTGATAATTTCGTGTGGAGTCTGGTTGCTGTGTATGGTGCGGCTTAAGAGGCTTTTAAGGCCGATTTTCTTCGAGACTTGAAGGAAGTAAACATGATTGGTAGACAATTTACTTGGGCTAATTATTTACCGGAACCAACATACGAAAAACTTGATCGTGTACTGATGGACTCAGATTGGGAAGCCCACTTCCCTCTAGTTTCGATACGAGCTCTAGAACGTATTGAGGCTCTGTCTGATCACGCTCCCATTTTGCTAACCACTGGTTTGCCATCACCATGTTATGGCCATCCTTTCAAATTTGAGCTTGGATGGCTGCTTCGTGATGGCTTCCATGATATGGTGAAAGCAGTTTGGAAAGGCCGGTTGCTGGTGATAACCCAATCTAGAGATGGAATAATAAAATGCGTTTGACACGAAAACATCTCGGGGGTTGGGCGCGTCACACCGCTGGTATTCTCAAAAAAGAAAAACTTAGACTTTCAGCTACTATTGATGAACTCGAAGCTTTAGCAGAAACCCGGTTGCTTACTTAACAGGAAATTGAGCTGAAAAGTCAATCAAATGCGGAGATTGCCCGGTTACTACGCGAGGAGAAACTCAAATGGTATCAACGTTCTAAATCACAATTTATTTTGCATGGGGATTCGAATACTAGATACTTCCATAGTGTAGCCAATGACAGACACAAGAAGAAACGTATTCATTCCTTAAGGCATAATGATGAGTTGATTGAAGAACACGAGCAACTAAAGTCTTACATTACGAATTATTATAAGGGTTTGTTTGGGGATCCGGAGGAAGGCACTTTCTCAATGGCTGAATCCCAAATTAACGATGTACCCCAAGTTTCTGTGGAGGAAAACAACTATCTGATTGCTCCTTATTCTAAGGAAGAAGTCAAATTAGCTGTTTTCCAAATGGAGCATAATAAGGCACCTGGTCCGGATGGTTTCCCCGCTGAGTTCTATCAAACTTTTTGGGATGTAATCAAACCTGACCTCTTGAACATGTTTAGTGCTTTACATGAGGGTCAACTTGAACTATTTCGGTTGAACTTTGGTGAAATCATCTTATTGCCTAAAGTTAATGAAGCAGAACGGATTCAACAATATAGACCGATTTGTCTTCTTAATGTTAGCTTAAAGATTTTTACCAAGGTTGCCACTATCAGGTTGAACTCTGTAGCTGATCATGTTGTTAGGCCTTCACAAACTGCCTTCATGCAAGGTAGAAACATTTTGGACGGTGTGGCTACCTTGCATGAAACGGTTCATGAACTTCATAGAAAGAAATTGAATGGGGTAATTCTAAAAATTGATTTTGAGAAAGCTTATGACAAAGTTAATTGGTCTTTTCTACAACAAGCTCTTAGAATGAAAGGTTTCTCAACGGAATGGTGTTCCTTGATTGAAAGCTTTGTAGTCGGAGGTAGTGTTGCCATAAAAGACAATGACAATGTTGGCAACTACTTTCATACTAAGAAAGGGCTAAGACAAGGAGATCCATTATCGCCAATGCTTTTCAATATAGTAGCTGATATGTTATCCATTTTGATTGAGCGGGCTAAGTCTGATGGCCAAATTGAAGGTGTGATCCCCCACCTTGTAGATGGAGGGTTATCTATACTTCAATATGCAGACGATACAATTCTTTTTATGGAGCATGATCTTGAAAAAGACAAGAATCTGAAAATCATACTTTTGGCTTTTGAGCAGCTTTCTGTATTAAAAATTAATTTCCATAAAAGTGAATTGTCTTGTTTCGGCGAGGCCCAGATGGAGGTTGGTCTTTATACTGAACTCTTCGGCTGTTATCATGGCACTTTTCCGATCAGGTATTTGGGCATTTCGGTGCACTACCGAAGGCTTACAAATGTAGAGTGGAAAACTGTCGAGGAAAGATTACACATACGTTTGAGTAGTTGAAAAGGCAAACTTCTTTCTATGGGGGGAAGATTAGTACTCATCAACTCAGTCCTTAGTAATATGGTTTTGTATATGCTTTCTTTTTTTTAACTACCAAAAGGTGTCTTAAAAAGGTTGGATTACTTTCGATCAAGATTCTTTTGGCAGGGAGATAGTGAGAAAAAGAAGTATATGCTGGCTAAATGGAGTGTTTTGTGTAGACCCAAAGAACAGCGTGGGCTCGGTATTCATGATCTACAGGTTAAGAATACAACCCTCCTTAGTAAATGGCTCTATAAGTTATTAAATGAGGAAGGGATTTGGCAAACTATTATTAAGAGAAAGTATATTGGTTCAAAGGCTTTGTCCCAAATGGTTTGGAAACCTGGTGACTCTCACTTTTGGGCTGGTCTGATGGCGTCAAAAAAACATTTTTATGCTTTGGGACTTTCTCCATTAATAATGGGACGCAGATAAGGTTCTGGAAGGATAAATGGCTAGATAATGCTACCCTTCGAGAACAATATCCTTTGTTATATTTCATCGTCCGTTATAAGGAGGAAACAGTTGCCACAGTGCTCGAATCATTCCCGCCAAATATAACGTTCAGAAGGGATTTAATTGGTTCTAGACTTGACTCTTGGATCATGTTGCTACAACGTCTGGAACATGTACATTTGTCGAAAGAGCCAGATGAATTTCGTTGGAATCTAACTAAGAACGGATCCTTTTCTGTTAGCTCTTTGTATAATGCTTTAATACAGCCAGCTATTCCAGTGGTAGATAATAGGATGATCTGGAAGATGAAGATACCATTTAAAAACAAAATCTTTGTTTGGTATCTTCGTCGTGGGATTATTCTTACAAAAGATAACCTTATTAAGCGAATTGGTATGGAAATACTGGGTGTGTGTTCTGTCACCATGATGAGACAATCAAACACCTATTTTTCCAATGTAGTTTTACCCGGTCTATATGGTCAATCACCCAAGCAGCTCAGGCTTGTATCCAGCACGTAGTATTGCCCACATTTTTGGGAACTGGTTACATGGTATTGATAACAAGTACAAAAATCTTCTTAGGGTCGGAGTGATAGCCATTATATGGTCGCTATGGCTTTATATGTAGAAATAATAAGGTTTTTGATGATATAAACTGTTCTGTTCTGCAGGTTCTTTACAGGTGTACTCATACCCTTTAGGCTTGGTCGACTTTGCATCGTGCGGATTATCGCGATCTCTTCATATAAGTGTGTACGAGGCTAGAGGATACAGCACGGGATCTTTTTTACCAGACATGGATGGCAGCATAATCTTCGGATAGACTTGCCCTATGCATCATAGGCGCTTTTGCATTTGCTCAACTTCATATGTAATTCGCATGTATCTTTTCTTTTATGTCGGACCGTGTGGATTGATGTCGGCTGTGTGCATCTAGTTATGCAGAGGCCGAGTGTAAGTTATTTTCTAAGTAATAAAGACACCCTTTATAAAAAAAAAGATAGATAGACACTTTGGCGAAGTACACCTTGCATGTGGATGGCTGCTCTCCAGATCTCGCTCATGATATTGTGTGTAAAACACAAATGTTAAATGGCAAGCACATAACAAAGATGTCATATGTAAGCCCCATGTAAAAGCCTAAAGCCATATTCGGTTAATCCATGTCTGAGGTGGATTGAAGTGTATTGGAGAGGATTAGAGGGAAATTTGACTTACATGGGATCTAATCCACTTTGATCCATGCCAATTCCGCCCATTCCCGTAGTAACCGAACAAGGCCTAATAAAAACAACATAGAGATTGATTTCGCAAAAACACACACACGCACACGCGCAGGCATGCACACACACAGTGACACAGATTAATAACGTCTCGTTGTACCTGGCCTCCTAAAAAGGAAAGATAACGAGTTCCATATATAGCACATATCGTCCACTCAATAGTTTATTGTCCATATGTCTCATGGTCCAGCATATCGTCATCTCCTGGTGTGCCCACATATCTATCGTATGCACACGTACCCGATGTGGGCTGTCCGGCCGGTTGATCAAAATTACTAAACTACAAAACGCTAGACGCTAGCACTATAAATTAGATCAAACAAACACCACGGAAAATGGCATAAGGAAGAAGACAGAAAACTGCAAAACAAAAAGTAGGACCGTCAAATAATAGCATCGTCATAGCAGGAAAAAATGTAGGGAGATTTTAAGGTGCACCGCACTACACATTTAGGTGTGTAGCATATGCCCTGATTTTGACTGTCTAAACTAATTTGGGCCAAAAGTTAATAAGGTAATTTCTCTCAATTTTTCGGAGGTAAAGTTGGAGCTTTAATTTTTAACAAACGCCAAAGGTTAATTATTCGGCAATTTCGCTCAAATCTTACCATTTCGAATCATTATGGAGGGAAATTGTTGCGTGATTGAAATAGTGTAACACCAAAAATGCCACGTGAGATAAAATATACTACGACAATTCTGAGGTAGTTTATTGGATCCAGACCGTATGATTGTGTCACATGAATGGCCCATATCGCGTTGATGTATTGTAAAAACAACCAGAAATGTAGCATTATGTTACTTAATGGGTGATTTTTGTCTAATTTCACGGGTTGTCATTGAGCCATTTCTGTTGAAAGCAACCCGACGATCGTGATGTGGAAAGGCCCACATGGCTACAAGAGTGCCAAGCTGTTTTTGGTTTGGCTGCTCCCACACCACACTCATTTTTTGATGACTCACCAGACAGCGTATTTGTTATTGATGCATAATATTGCTTACCTTACAAAATGGTCATTTTCAACTTTGATTTGATGTGGGGCCTGTGACCATGACGTGGACTACTTTGTGCACGTTTGGTCGTGTACCTTTCACAGACTCATGAAAGGGTACAATTGATCTACACAGAGGAGAAAGCACATAGTAGAACATGGCCTACATGGATATGGATCCTGTTTTCTTTTAAGGTGAAAACAACATCTAATACATAAAAAATGAACTTATTTTATATGTATACAAAAAACCGTGTGTTTCATATGTAAATATAGATGTGAGCTATATGTTTTTACATGCAGTATTTCAATAATATCCTTTTTGGGCTACACATGGATCCATAGATTTATTTTTTTGTGTAGCTTAAAAATTAACGTATTATATAAAAGTTATAAATATGTATAACTACCTCTGCATGGATATTTTTTAAAGACTTTTGCAACTTCAAAATAAATGTTTCGTATATTTTGAACATACCAGACTCCATGGAGCCAAGAAGCAACACATAAAACAAGGGTACCTATGAAATTATGGTGATGATTTAATGCTATCGTGCTAGTTTCCATTTGTATGATATTACTCCGTGGTCGTAATTTTATTTGTACATGTGAACATTGGCAATAAACTATTTGTGCGTGAATTGTGTAACACGGCAACATTTTTTCTGAATTAGTGGAATACTATCAACCTCGAACTATTGGAATACAACCTATCTAATTAAGATGATGAGAAGCAAGAAAAAATACGTGCTACTCCACACACAACACAAAGTGCAAGTCGTAATTATTTGGGAAGACATAAAGTGCGAGCTGTAATTATGTATATGTGTTGTGTTTGAATATATTATTATCACACACAACATTAAATATGTATCATGTGTTCACATATTAATTTATGTTGTAGCTATGCGATCTATATGGTCCATTTGGTTGAACCGGAATTTTTTTATCAAAAGAGTTCATGCCCCATCTTGGGTACGTGATGATCACATATGTATTGTGTAGTAAATAATTTATTTATGTTATATATGACATGTCAAGCCTCTCTTATGCTTGGTTTATTATATTACACCTTTTGTTGTGGGCATACGTCGATGCATAGGACAAACTCAACATCTTTCAATAATTCACAAGAGACATAGACACCAACAGTTTTGGCTTTTAGTGGATTGTGACATGTAAGCAAATTACGCAAATTGTCCGTCTTATACTCCAGTGTGCCATAACAAGGAAGTAATCGCTTTGAAAAACTAGAACCAGTACACTTTGAGGTTGATGGTAGTAGCAATACAACCTTTAGAATTATGAGGGTGGTGCGGTGCGCACATTCTCTCCATTGATTGATGGGGGCAAGAGTGTGCCTGGATTTAATCGCGATATTAGCAAGTCTCCTTTCGCAGCTACTCTGGTTACTAGACTAAGACATATATAATAGGAGTAGAACGTTGAACTGGTCCATAGCAACCTAGATAGGGTCCATGCCTTCTTGGTGACACTAATTGATTACAATCACATTTTCTTATTACTTGATGGTAACCTTGCTAACTCTGTGTTGATATATCTGCAACACAAACCAAGCTAGGTGAAGCACTGATGAACTACATTATTGATTAACACGTTGGGTTATAATGATAAAGACTTGTCTTTTTGTACATTGTGGACATAAGAATGCATATATACCATGTAAAAAAAAATCACATCTTAAACCGAGTAGTGATAGGACAGGAAACAAAAATTGACAAATCTGACAGTGTATGTCGCTAAGGTAATAGTGCACCGTAGTGTATGTCGCCGTCAATTTTACCGTCAAATATACATCATTGGTGAGGACGTCGTACCTGTTACTCCATTTTTACTAACCAGTGACAAAATCAAGCAGGCATGCATACTGCACTACCTAGAAAGTGACTGCCTTAATTATATGTTGGTGTATACAGGGTCTTGCTGTACAGGGTCTTGCTGTTGTGTGCTTGTACACATGTCGCACTCATTGCTCCTCTGCTGAAAAAGATCTACTCGCTCCGTTCTATAATCTTAAATGATTTAGTTTTGTAAGATAAATGTTTCTAGACTTTTTTAAATGTATGGTTCATTCTGAATTTACACATTAAAAGATGTCTAGACATATTTGTTTTATAAAGAAACATCTTATATTTTGAAACGGAAGGAGTACGAGGGAGTACTCCGTAACATGCCCTGGATTCTTGGAACATTTGCATATATATAGTAGTTGCATCTTCCCCTCGGACGATAGGCCGTAGTGTGTGTGGAAACGTACGGGTTGTTGGTACCTAACTTCTTAGCTGCTTGGTCTCTCCAGAGCTCAAGTAAAGCTCAACTCCTTCGTAGTTAGAAGTCTTTTTCTTCCATTCTTGGCTAGCTTAAATTAGTTTCAGTCTCTTAATTACTCTCTTTCGTCCTACTTTGTACTTCAATTCTTCTTTCGTCCGGAGGTTTCTTAGCATGCATGCACCGGCATGAACTAGCACGCTAATTAAGATGATGCTTACCATACGGCACAATTCCATGCACACCTTTCTTGAATGTTTTTGCTTCTTTGTTGGCTTTTAGGTTCACCTTATTCTGTAATGGCACCATCAGCTCCTCCTGGTCAGGAAGAACTCAGCCAGATGCCGTCGCCGGGGAAGCAATTCAGCAAGCAGCTCGCTGCTGCGGTGAGGAGCATCAACTGGACCTATGCCATATTCTGGTCCTTCTCAACCAGCCGCCCAGGGTAACAAATATACATCTCGGCCGGTTTCTATGTCACATCCATTTGATGAACACTCAAGGCTAGCGACGAACACCGGCCGGTTCTTTTCCTCTTACGAAATACTCCGGCTGCTCCGTTTGTTTTGCAGGTTCCTGACGTGGAAGGACGGTTTCTACAACGGCGAGATAAAGACGAGGAAGATCAGCAACTCCAGGGAACTGACCGCCGACCAGCTGGTCCTGCAGAGGAGCGAGCAGCTGAGGGAGCTCTACCAGTCGCTGCTCTCCGGCGAGTGCGACCACCGGGCGAGACGCCCCGCCGCCTCGCTGTCGCCGGAGGATCTCGGTGACGCCGAGTGGTACTACACCGTCTGCATGACCTACGCCTTCCGGCCTGGCCAAGGGTACGTCTCAACTTCGCCCTGCAACCAAGCACAACCCTGCTTGTTTCTTGTCGACAAAATAAAAAATTCACGCTGACAGTATCCAGTACCTTATCATGATAAGATATTACTGTACACACTGATTACTGAATTTCTCTGATGCGTGTAAGGTTGCCTGGCATAAGCTTTGCGAGCAGTGAATATGTTTGGCTGTGCAACGCTCAGTTCGCGGACACCAAAACCTTCCAGCGCGCGCTAATAGCAAAGGTACGTACGTGTTGAACCCTCTCTCTTAATTTTCTAGCCTTTAATTACGAATCTGAACCCAAACTATATTTATGTAAGCTAACTGGCATACCATGATTTCCACTGTGCATGGCCGTGCTATCTTCTTCTCGTTGATTCAGACGGCTTCTATTCAGGTTAGTGTCAAGTGTTACATCATAATTACTGCTGCGGGTCACGTGTTTGCCGTTCAGATTTCTGACCCCAACTGCATCCCTGTTTTGGATCATATTTTCAGACTGTTGCTTGCATCCCCTTCATGGGGGGTGTGCTCGAGCTGGGGACGGCTGATCAGGTGAGTTCGTCGTTAGAGTGTGCATAGATTTCCACCATTCCTTTTCAGTAACCCGTTCCGTTCCTAAAAGTAAATCCTATAGGTTTTTTCAACAGAAATTGGAGAACTTTTATCAACAGCTATATAATTTTAAATTAAATATCTATGAAAATATGTTTCATGATGTATCTAAAGCCATTGATGTGGTATTATACATGTTAATGACTTCTCCTATAAGAACTTTGTGAAAATATACATTGATTCACGATATAATGCGTTTATTTTTCATTCACTCACCGAACACTCAACATTCCAGAAAACCGACACTACAAGAAACTAATTTTTATGCTGAGGGCTCCAAGGCGTTGACAAAGTGCTAAAAGCCCTTTGCTGATGGTCGCCCTCGGCATACATCCATGGACAACCACTCTATCGGCACAAAGCACTTGGCCTGGCCGTACGCCTGGCCATCGGCATACACATGTATGCCTGGGGTTTTGAGTGGCCGTTGGCAGGAAAAAAGTGCCTATTCCGTCTGTTTGACAGCCGGTATGCGGACGACAAAATGAGCCACATGGCGTCCGCTGGGAAATGAGAGCTCGACGTGGAGAACTAATGCTGAGGGCCTGGCGGTTTTTGTAAGCCGTAGGCATTTGGCCATAAGTGCCGACGTGCCGATAAAAAGCCGTCGGCAACATTGTGTCTTTCTGTAGTGCGAATCCATCTAGTACTCGTAACTGTTTCTTCGAAAACACGAATGAAACCGTCCATATATGCTCTCAGCCATATGCTTAGTTGCTCACCCAATAAAGTTCCACTGACGATGATTCTTCCAAAACATAAAACAAAGTGCAATCGATTTCGTAGGTTTCGGAGGACACGGGCATGGTGAACCGGATCGGCACATCTTTCTGGGAGCTACGGTTTCCTACACAGCCGTCGGAGTCGGAGGCGCCGAGCTCAAGCCCATCATCAGGAGACGAAACCGGGGAGGCCGACATCGCGTTCGAAGACCTCGATCACAATGCCGCCGCCGAGGCGATGATCTCCAGGGAGATCGAGTGCATGTCCGATGGTAACCTGGAGCGGATCACGAACGGGATCGACGAGTTCTACGGCCTCTGCGAGGAGCTGGACGTGCGCGCTCTCGAGGATAACTGGATCATGGACGGGTCTTTTGAGATCATGTCTTCTGCGGAGCCGGCGCCGCCGGCCATTCATGGTGTTGTCACTTTGAGTAGCTCCGTTGTTGAATCCTCTCGGTCGTCATGCTTTACGGCATGGAAGAGGTCGTCTGAAGTCGTGGCTGCCCCGGTCGCCGGGGAGTCTCAGAAGTTGCTCAAGAAAGCTGTTGCCGGCGGTGCATGGACGATTGATGGCGGTGGCGACACGTCGAGAGCTCAGGAAAGTAACGTCAAGGGCCATGTCATGTCGGAGAGAAGGCGCCGGGAGAAGCTCAACGAAATGTTTCTGATTCTCAAGTCGTTGGTCCCGTCCATTCACAAGGTACCTCACAGTCTCACACCATCTTGACACCGGCGTTATGGTTACTCAAGTGTTCTTTTTTTTTCTGAACTGTTAATTGTTGCAGGTGGATAAAGCATCCATCCTAGCAGAGACGATAGCGTATCTCAAAGAGCTGGAGCAAAGGGTGGAAGAGCTAGAATCCACTCAATCCAGCTGCAGAGCACCGACGCGGCCGGTTGCCGAAACAACAGGCTGGAGGCGCCATGATGTCGCCGGGAAGAAGTTCTCGGCTGGATGCAAGAGGAAGGCGTCCGAGCTCGGCGATGCCAACACCGAGAGAGAGAACCTCTCCAAGTCCAAGGACGACGGGCCGAGCAACGTGGTCAACGTCACTGTGATGGAGAAGGAGGTGCTCCTGGAGGTGCAGTGTCGGTGGAAGGAGCTGCTGATGACACGAGTGTTCGACGCCTTGAAGGACCTCGGCCTGGACGTTCTCTCCGTGCAGTCGTCGACGCCGGACGGCCTTCTTGCTCTCAAGATACGAGCTCAGGTCTGGCATGCGCACATCAATCAGCAATAGAAATGCAGAATTAACGCCATGACCGTCGATTTACTAATGAGAGTAATTTGGTGGGTTTTTTGCAGTACGCCAGTTCTGCTGCCGTGGCACCTGGGATGATCAGCGAAGCGCTTCAGAGAGCCATAGGAAAACGCTGAAAGATGCGAGCTATCGAAAATGTTGGCTTATCAGCATATTTTCGGCACCAACACAGTTTCATTTGTGGTGGCAGCAGCGGGCCGATTTGCAACACTATTTCTCGGCAAGCAGGTCCCGATGAATTGCGCTAAGACATACATATGCCAAAATGCACAAAAATACAAACAAATTCCAAAAAAAAAACTCGGGGCCAAAACAATTTCCAAAATTTAACCCTTTCTCTCAACGCCCAACACCTAGCCCCTAGGAGCTAAGGGCATCTCCACCGGGCCGACCCAAACGGTTACCCCAAATAGTCCGTTCCCGTCCGTTTGGGTCGGGTCCACGGTCGATATGGGTGGGAGGTCCAGCCTGTCCGGCCGACCGCGCACAGCGGCCCGACCCATTTGTCCATGCTTGGCCATCGCCAACGCCGGCGTATTTCCAGTGTCTTCCCGTCGCCACGCCTCTCCCGTCTTTCTTTCCGGCCGCTTCCCACGAGTTCTCGGTGTTTCCCGCCGCGTTCAGGCGTGGCCATAAAAAGGGGAGCTATCTTCGACCATACTCACGCAACCCACAACACAAAAAACCACCATGCCTGGCCACCGGCATCGACACGACGAGCTCGGTGGCAACCCCGATGCCGGCAGAGAAGTGGTTCCCGAGCGGCCGCTGCCGTCGTGGTGGCCGAATTCGCCAGAGTTGCCAGACGTGCTGCCTTCTCCGATTTCGGGGCACCGCGAATTTACAGGATGGGCACACCGCCGGTTCGCCCTTCCTACAGCCGTCATGTGACCACCGGTGATCCTTTCACGACGGCGGTGGCAAAACGCGTCTTTCTGCCGGAATACCGGCGATTGGACCAGCTCGGATTGGTATGTGGCAACCTCCGGGAAGCGGTGCGGGCGAATCCTGATGATGCTTTCCTGCGTGCCCGACCCAATTGAGCTGAAGAGGAGGTGCAAACGCAACAAGCGCTCATCAATTCTCTCAATGAAGAATGATGTATTTGACCCGCCGCAGCCGCTGCCCCCCGCGCCGGCGGCTGTGCGTAGTCTTAGGTTGTGTGGCGTGAGTGTAACGGTGTTTTAAGGCTTGAATAAAGTTTTTCATTTCAAATGGACAATGCCTACATTCATACATCATACAAGGCGCGCGCACAGTCTAGCCTACTCATCGGAGTCGGAGGAGGACTCGAAGTGGTAACAGCGGCGACACATGGTGTGGTCGAAGACGCTGACACCAAACTTTCCTTTGATGTCGTACTTGAAGACGACGATGTTGCCCGCTTCGATCTGGTGCGAGCGGGCGAAACGCTCCTAGCCATTTTCGAGGTACATCTGGCCGAGGTGGTCGGACTGCAGGTCGACTGGGTACCTGCCAGTCCTGAAGCCGTTTGCTCGTAGCGTGGCGAACAGGGGCGGCTCGTTGCCGATCAGCGTCACGAACCCGCGGGGCAGGAGCAACCTATCACGCGGCATGTCGTGGTGGATGGCCACGGTGAACTGGGTGCCTGGGTCGAAATCTTCGGGCAACGACGGCGTTGAGGGAGAGCGTGGTGGCGCGGTGAGTTGGCCGCGTCCTCCATGCCTCCCTCGACGTCCACGGCCGCCACAGCCTCCTCTCGACCCAGCGCCGCCGGCCATGGCTAGCTACAAGCAGTGGAGAAGGAAAAGGTGAAGGAGGGGAGGGATGGTGTTCTGTGTGGGAGAAGATGGCCGCGGGTGGCCGGTTAAAAAGGGTCGGCATCGAATGCCGGTGTGGAGGCCGAAGAGGGGCATTAAAGTGTCCAGTCAGTAGGGCAGGCGTTGGGCGGCGCCTGCAGCAGCGTTGGAGAGCATGTCGTCCTATCAGTCAGCGTGCCGTCGTGTCGCTATTGATGGCGCAGGCTGCCGCCGGTCAACCTTCCGCTAGCGCCTCTGAATCGGTGCCGCTACAAGCGTCTGAATCTGTGTCGCTGACCGCGTCTGAAATCAATGCCGCGGATTAAGATGGCTGACAGGTGGGTCAGTAGCACGCGGGAACAATGTCCGCGCTGTCCGCGCGCGTCCGGGCTGACGCAACCGAGCCCAGGTTAGATGCATGGATGGGTCGAGCCGAATGGATCGGTCTGCTAGGACGCCGCGCACACCCTACGTGTCGAGCGGACAGTTTCGAACACGCGCATACCGTTTGAATCGGTCCAATAAAGATGCCCTAAGGACACGTGTAACCCAGACGAGCTTACTGCAGACGTTAGGATAGCCTTCCCAGCCGTTTCACTGGATTCCCGGCCGTTCCCGGCCGTTCCGGGGATATCATCCTGCGTGGACGCTTGAAGTTGAGTCAACCCTTATTCCCTTTTTTTTTTCCTGAAGCGAACAGTTTTGCTAGCAGCGGACTCTAGGGATGCCAAGAAAACAAATCGTAACTAAACGCCTCCCTAAGCAGGTTGGGTTGGAGAATCGGGCGCCTAGCTGTTTTTCTTTTTTATTCGTACTTTAAGTCGCCTAAGCGCCCTGCTTAAACGTCCAGCAATATACCCTTATAGTATCTCCACCAACGCCCCCAATCCCGGCCCTAATGGATTTTGGGGGTTGAGGAAGAAAAACTGCTCGCACCGGCGCACCCTGACCGCTGCCGACAAATTGGGCCGCCTACCAATATGCCCGGCACCTGTCGCCCCCGCACGCAGAGGCGTGCTAAGTCTGCCGACAAGGCGTGCCATGTCGGACCACCTGCTTCGAGCCCCTTGGCAGCCACCGAAACAGCTAGTAAATCAAAGGACAGTGCTAGGCGTCCCCCGGGATTTGTGGTTTTCATCCCGGGTCCCCAGCCAACCACGTGTCCTTTTTTGAATTCAAAATCCCGCTTTTGCTACATTTGCCCCGCTTTTGCTATATTTGTCCCGCTTTTGCTACATTGTAGCAGAAAACGGTTCGGTCTAGAAAAATAAAAACAGACTGGACCTCGCCGGAGATTTCGCCGGAGACCTCGTCGGCGACCGTGTAGCAAAAACGTTTTGCTATTGTAGCATATCCGACCTCGCCGGAGACTCGCCGGAGAATTTCGCCGTTAGACCTCACCGGAGACCGTGTAGCAAAAATGTTGTGCTATTGTAGCAAAATCACAAAACAGTTGTAGCAAAAAAACTTATATTGTAGCAAACTCCTATTTCGCCGGATATCTCGCCGAAAAACCCAAGGCACCCTTGTAGCACTGCCGCCGGCTGCATGTAGCAAAAACGCATTGTCGACGTAGAAGAAAAGATGTTGCCGGAGAAGACGCCGCCGTGCCTCTATAGCAAGGACGTTATGCCCCTGTAGCAGGGCTTCACACCGTTTGTAGCAAAAAAAAGCCGTCACTGGAGAAGGTGATGTTGTTCCTCTATAGCAAGGCTGACGCCATCGTCCAAGAAGACGATGCCATACATCTGTAGCAAGGCTGACATACCTTTGTAGCAAGGCCGTCGTGCCTTTGTAGCAAAGCTTCACGCCGCTTGTAGCAAAAAGCGGCTCCGCTATACCTCTCCCCTGCTGCCTATGTAGCAAGGCCTGCATGCCTATGTAGCAAGTCTGATAACTGCACATAGCAAACCTCGACGCCTGTTGTAGCAGCGTCACCAAACGCATTTAGCAACCACCGATGCCGCACGTAGCAGCACTGCCAGCTTGCCGTAGCAGAAGCCGACGATGCACGTAGCGTCGCACCGTCGGCAAGCACCGTCATCAGCCAGCACGTAGCATCACCATCAGCCACATGTAGCACCATTGCTGGCCCGTTGTAGCAAGCGGCACCGCCGCATGTAGCGAATCACCGCATGTAGCAAGGCCGGCCACGGTCGGTAGCAAAGCTTGGCACCGCAGGTAGCAAGTCCATACATGGTCGGTAGCAAAAGCTTGCGCCACATGTACCAAGACCGGGCGCATGTAGCAAACTTGACGTTGTCCTGCTTCTACTCGCTCCGTGACATGAACGTGGCCATGCACAAGGACAAGCCTGAGGGTGAGTTCGTGGTGTCGGGCATGCCGATGCGCGTGGAGCTGACCAAGGGCACATGGCCATTGACCTTCTTCTCCCCGCCTTCGTGGGAGGCGTTCCTGGAGGAGAGGAACGAGAGGTCGACGGCGTCGTGGTGAACTCGTTCCTGGACATCGAGGGGCAGTTCGCCGAGTGCCTGGGAGCGACGCTGGCTATGCCAGTGTGGGTGCTCGGGCCCTTCTTCCTGAACAACCGGGACGAGGAAGCCCTGGCGGAGCACACAAACCAGTACAAGCCTAGCCCCAGCTTGGACGAGAACGCGGTCACAGCTTGGCTCGACGACATGGCCCGGCGCGGCCGCGCGGAGGAGCGGCGACGCGGAGGAGCAGAGGTGTGGTGGCGCCGGGGAGGAGCAAGAGACGAGGCGGCGCGTGGAGGAGCTTGCCATGGGGAAAAATAACGGTGGAGAAGAGACGATAAACAGATAAGGTTGTTTTGTGTTACCAGGCAGTGAGCTAGTGAAAGGTCTTGATCGTTTTCATCCAACGGCTCCGCACCCGGGGGACGCGAGCGCGTGATCCCCCAGGGGAGTAGTATCATTTTCCTAAATCAAACCAGGGAAAATCCGGCGTTTCAAATCCTTCTACACACAAATCCAACCGCTTCAAACAAAGCGTTTGCTCAGAGGTGCCTCAACATGCGGGTACACAACCACACTTACAACTTAGTATAATTTAACACCCCTTCTGTTGGGTTGTGCGCGTGTGCATGTTGCGCCATGCTGCTTCGCCTTGTTTAGGCGCCGACGCATCAAGACTCATCTTCCGATGAGCCGGAGTTAATGGCGCGGTGGTCGTTGGGTCTACCCACGGTGCCCGTAAAAAGACGCAGCGCCGATCACTCATCACATGAACAAACCGCATATTTTTTGACAAAACTGACCAATTTGACGAACTTCAACCGCGTCTGCCCTCCGGGCGAAACTAGTTTGGAATCTGACCTCTCACGTCGGCGCCATTTCAACCGGCGCCGACCTAACACAGGTCGGCGATGGCGCCGAACTTGCCACTGGGGTGGGCGCTTGGCTGACGTGGCCGCTATGTCGGTGATGGGGATATGCCTACCGGGGTATACCCAGCAGGACGTTTCCGACTGGCCCAGGAACTGGCGAGTGGGCCTGCAAGACGGCGACTGGATCAAGGCCTGGTGTGGATCCAAGCGACTGGAAGCTGAAGGCCCAGGCGAGTAGATAGGCCCAGTCGAGTTAGGTTAAACGATTACCGAAGCCTTAACTGATTCGGTTGAGATATGTAAACCCTAGGGGAGGTGAGTCTAAATAAACCTCCCTAAAGGGCGTGTAGAGATACATTCCATCATACACCCAAGCGACTCGCCGCCTAGCCGTCGAGCTCGCCCATTGTACCGCCACCATAATACAATCTAGCAGGAGTAGGTCTTTACCCTCCGGGGGGCCGAACCTGGGTAAAACCTTGTGTCTCCGCCCTCATCTCGCACCGCAGATGGCTGGCCGCCCTTGCCCCTCGTTCTACTACTCGCTGCCGATTGCAGCATCTGCCGTGACCATTCCCACGACAGTGGCGCCCACCGTGGGGCCTGGCCGGTCTGGCCGGTGTTCTGCGGCGAGATCCAATCTGCCCATCAACGAGACGATCGCCACCGGCCGCATGATAGCGATCGGCGAGATGCTCCAAATCTTGCCGAGCAGCTAAGTCCCGGCGGCGCGACCCGTCAGGCACAGCGTGATCCTGCCGGTCGGCACGATCATCCTCTTCGTCGGCCTCACCGACGTCATCGTCTCGGAGGATTCGGCTCGCATCCGCGAGTTGCCGCCACGCGATCGACTCTCCGAGAGCCAGATCCGCAGGATCCATCGCCTCGCCTCCGAGTACAACTCGGCCCACAGCAATGTGGCCAAAAACTCAGCGGCTGCAGAAGACGCGGCCCTCAACGACGACGCCGACTCGGCGACCCCGGTGTCACTCGCCGGATCCATCACCGCGGCTTCACCCGCGGGCTCCATCACCCAGGTCTCCAACATGGGAGACTTCGAGGATCCCTCCATCCTTGGGATCTTCGACTTTGACTCCGGGTCAGAAAATTCCGCCGACCTCCGCGACGGGACCGGTCGCCACGCCGCGACCTACATGGCGACCGGCACCGATCCGCCGGAGGATCCCTTCTCCACCCCGATCCCTCCTAACGCCACGGCAACGGAGGTCGAGGAACTCCGCTTGAAGCTGGCGGAGGCAGTCCGCAAAGAACAAGCCGAGCGCGAAAAATTTCGCCTCGAGCAGGTGACGGCGCAGGAGCTGTCGCGCTACCACCAGCAGCGGATCAGGACGCGCCTGAACCCCACCGTCCAGGGGCGCGCCCTGAACTTCGACGACGAAAACGACCCAGCGATCTGCGATAACGCGCCACCAGGAGGAAGCGCCCTGTGGCATCCCGCGAAACCACTACTAGAAAATCGCCGTGTTTTTGTCTTGTGCATCATCATGACATCAGCATGCATCTTTTTGCCTAAAACTATTTTGCAAAAACCTATTTTTGTTTGACAATACTTCCCGCCATCTTTTCAATTTAAAACCCCAGACTCTCTGGATATTTTGTATGTCCAAAACTATCTACAAATCTTTTATTAAAACTAAAACAAACGAATATTAAATAAGAATATTTTATTAAATCGGGGAGGCAGCCGGCCAGGCCCAAAGGCCCAACCATCCAGCCTACCACCCCGCAGCAAACCCTAATCCTAATGCCTAGACCACCCCCAACCCCGCACCCTCACCTGCCGCCGCCACACTCACCACCCAGCCCTAGACCCAGCGACCGAGCCTACCCCGTGCCCTACAGCCCGACCCCACCCCGTGTCCCTCGCTTCCTCTCTTTCCACAACGTCACACCACAAACGCACGCACACACTCCTCCTGGAACCAACGCACCCGACCACCCCGCTCTACCGCTGTCACGTTGCCTCTCGCACGCAACCACCGCCACACCAACGCGACGCTCTCCCTGGCCCACAGCCCCCTCGACTCACGCGCCCGCCCCGCTCCATCGCCCGACCCCGTCCCGCGTTTCTTCCTCCCCCGTCCATCTCTGTGCCACCCCACCCGCTCGGTCCTCCGCCGCCGCCACCTACCGCGCTCGCCCCACCTCCTTCCCCTTCCCCCTCTGGCCCTCCTCGCCGCTAGCCTCACCCCCGCCTCCAGCCTCGGCTAGCGAGCGCCCTCCTTCGCCCCGAGGCCGCCCCTGCTGCCGTCCTCACCTCGCCGCCCGAGCTCCTTCTCTCGCCTCCGTCCCCGCAGCGCCGGCCGCCGCTCCTTCCGCCGGGCCTCCCCTGCGACCCCTCCCGCTGCGGTGCTCGTCGGCCGCCCTGCATCGCGGTCAAGCACCTCGCCGCCTTCCGCCGCCGGTTCTCCCCAAGCACTGCAGCGCCGCCCCTGCGAGCGTGCTCACCGCCGTGCCAGCCGAGCTTCCTCCCCGCCAGTACCCCGCCTCTGCGAGCTCCCCTCCGGTTCCTTCCCTCGCGAGCTCGTGCCTCCTCCTCCTATGGCCAGAGCGTCCCCGTCCTCGCCTCGTCTGCGGCCGCCCGCCGGCCTCTGCCCTCCGCGGCCGCGAGCCTCCTCTTCGATCTCCATACCGACGCTGTCAGGTTCTTCCATCTTCCGCGTCAAGCCTGCTGTCTTGAAGCTCTGTCAACCGGTGGCGTCTGTGCGTTACTGCCCCCTCCTGTTGATCTCTGTGTTTGAGTCTGGAGTGTGCAGTGATACAAGGGGCAGCTGTGTACTGTTGGCGTGGATATATATGTGTTGTTGATCAAGTTCTTGCTGTGAACAAGTGCCAAGTTTGGTCAATGTTATCAGTGATGCTCGGATGGCCTCTCGACCACTTCTGCTCCGGAGATTGAAGAAATACATGATACCACTTGAAGACCACCGGTGCCAAGCCCAAGATCAACACCGGCAATTGAAGTCGCAAGACCTCGTGAACACGGACGTCGAGCGGCAAGATCTCCTTCATGGGATGGATGGAACCACCATGACCTTCTTCAAGGATCCGAAGAACAAACCCCGAAGCCCGATCCCGGCGCGCCCGAACCCCGTCGAACACCAAGACCCTCGGGATCGCCAAGTTCTCCTTCCGGAAGCATTGGCGCCCGTGCGACAAGATCTACTTCACGGATTCGGAGACCCCGGTACCCGATCCACTCAAGTTCGCCATCGACGACAAGATCGACACCGACCAGGGCGAGACCGATGCGCCCCCGACGCCAACCAAGTCCTGCTTCCCGGATGCGACAAGATCTACTTCTGTTGTCCGAGACCGATCCCGTCGAACCCTGAACCCTGCCGGACCCCGAACCCCCGGAACCCCAAGTTCGTCGAGACCTCCCTAATGTGTGAACCTTTTCCCGAGCCCCTATTTTATAAATGCTAAATATAAAACCTGTTGCATATTAAATTGTCATACTCGCATGCATATTGTGTGGTTGGGGGCACTATGCCGATTCACCTTATAATTAAATATGGGGCCCATATGCGGGCAAATCTAGTCTCATATTGGCCTCATTTAAATTTGGGTAGCGAACCCGGTGCTATTTTCTGCCATGTTAAGACAACATTTAATTTGCGGGGTAGTTAAACAACTTGAACCGTTTAACTAAATGTCGGGACCCCGGTTCCGCTTAATATGGCCTAACTGCATCGCATCTTTGCCATGTCATACATCATACATGCATCATGCCCGGTCTTCTGCCGTAATCTTAAATAGAGCATTCGGTGTTTATTCTAGTGTTTTGCTTCTTCGCGGATAAGGCCGTTGAGTTGATGCGAGTGTCGACCCGATCTTCGGTTGAACCTGCGGCAATGTTTTCAGGCGAGCCTCTTCCCCTTTCTACCTATCTTACTTTTACAGTATTTATTCCTCTTGTTGATCTATTGCTATCTGTGTTGCGATGCTCTAGCTTTCGTACCCGTGATATCCCCTGCAGCCATATATTGCCTTGGACACATCCTATTACCTGTTGTTTGGTAGATAGTTGGACCCGCGCGTCGTAGTCGCTTGCTCCAGTGTTGTTGCGTGTCGTCCAGTAACACAGTTGTTGGAGAATTGCCGCATGTTCAATGTTGGAGAAGACCATGGCTTTACTTATTGCTCACTTTAATTACTGTTTAACAACTAAATTTGGAGTAGGTAAGCAGAGGCACAGGTGGGCAATAGATGTTATTTGGTTGTTAACCGTCCACTTGTGTCCCGTAGGACCCCGAGTTCTTGACACCTGTTCCGAGATCGAGCGCGCTAACCACATGTGGGGAGATATGGGCCCCCCATCGATTTAGTACCTGATTTCAAAGTACTGTACTGGGGGCCACAAGTAGTTTGGGGTTTTATTTACTATCCTGTACCTATGCCATGCTTTACTGCTTTATTTACGATTGTGTGAGGAGCACGCTGTACTGTTTTGGAAGCGGAGTGTTTTTGCGGTATCGACAGTCCCAGTTTTGGGATTTGCTGTCGTTTACAGCCACTGTCGCAAACCCTGAGTCCGTCTCGGAGACCGGCCGACTTCGTTGCGGGTACACTTAGTGGGGTGGCCCCCGTGCTTGCTTTAGGTCTGGGAAACGTCATGACTTAGGTCCCGCCGACATACCGATGGGTGTATGTTAACTGATCTGGCAAAAAGGGTCGAAGTGCGTGTGGATACTTTGGTGCACCCCTGCAGGGTTTAATCTTTTCGAGAAGCCGTGTCCGCGGTTATGGACGACTTGGAGCACAGGTCTCGATCATAGACAACTATAACTAAAGTTTACTGATATAAATTGACTTGTATCTGATATGATTAGTAATCAGCTTCACTGCAACGGAATGGCTAAATAAAAGTACCAACAACTGCTGGGTTTTGGGATATCTCATGCTAATTGTATTTGACTAGTAAGTGTCGCAACTACAACGAAATGGTTAAATAAAACTGCCCACTGTTTAATTTATCAGGACGATTATCTATACCTGACTAGTAATCGCCGCAACAATAACCGAATAAATAAAACTGCCAACTGTGTGAGTTCCTCGGTTGACTTCCTCGTTTGGTCTCGAGGGGGAAACACCAGGATGGGTTTGTTTGGGGTTTATCTTCAGGTTGGGCCCGGATAGGTCATTCTTATCCCTCTCTAATAACCGCCAGTTGTATTGAGTCTCTATAGGATGTTTAGTGCAAGTTGCCGCTGCCGCTCAGTCCACCATACCTATGTAGGCGAGGACCGCCGAATTCTAGTCTCGCCGTGTACTGGCCTCAGTACTGACGCTCCTCTTTTTCCTTTGCCCTTTGTCGGCACCCCTTTTGTTTAAGCAGGTTTTGAGATCGACGTCGTTAGCAGGGTTACCCTTCCGGCTTGGCCTGGGCAGGGTTATGGACGCCATTGGTTATTCTTCAGGGCTCTCAGCCCTATTTGCATCTTGTCCGTAGCTGGGCGCTCTGTCGTTTTCAAGGTGATTTGGATCTTTGTTCTGTATATCTGTATTCTTGACTCATGGAGTCGTGTTGTATATATATATCTGTTCTGTGGGTCCCATCGAGGGCTGTTGTGTAATGGTATTACTTCGTTTTCCACCCGCACGAAAGTGCCTGGTGGGCACCTTCGAATCGTTTCTATGCGGGTTTGGCGGGAATCGCTGAAACTTGCATAGGGCCGATTCTGAGGGTGTTACAGAGTGGTATCAGAGCTCAGCAGTTACGATACCCCACAAGTCCAGCCTGTAGGATAACCTAGCTAACGGCCGAAGTAGAGTGTCAAAACTATTTTCGAAAAATCGGTTGGATAGTTCTGATTAGGTCTGATTTTACTCCTTACCCCGCTGCTATTCTCCTCTTACCTCTACGCGTTTTGAATCCACCTCTTATCTTTTCTTCGAGTCCAGGATTTCTCGTGGTTGGGTTCCGTCGTACCTTCAGGGTTTCGCTTCCTCCTTTGATAGCGGTGTTCTACCATCTGGTCTTCATGCTATCCGAGGAATCCTTCGTCTGATGGACTTCTCTTTGTTCCTTCTCGTGCCTTCCGGTGTTTTCCGACGCGACGACATCGTCTACGCTAGATCCGATGCAGAGTCTGCATCACCCGTTTGTTCCTGAACCTTGTTTGTCGAGATCTTCAGTCTAAATTCAAAGGGTTGGTTGCATAATCTATCTGTTCGTGTACAGAGTAATGCTTTGAGTGCGGGATGGAGTCGCGACCATACCACTACTCTTATCATTTGCTTTTGTATATGGAATGGTGGATCGATGCAACTCTTACTCCTTCCATGAAAGTTAGAGGTGGCCTTACCTTTAACTTCGTCCGTTGTTTATCCGGAGTTCTCTCTTGACGAACGTGAACAACGACCCTTTGTTGGTGGTGTCGCCGATTTCAAGATGGAGAATGAACCATTGTTAGTGGTGTCGCGAAGATCTACACGAAGCGAGAAGATGTAGATCACCGACCTTCCTTCCGGTACCATGAGGCGGATCTCGAGGGCGAGATCCATTGTTAGTGGTGTCGAATTGTGGCATCCCGCGAAACCACTACTAGAAAATCGCCGTGTTTTTGTCTTGTGCATCATCATGACATCAGCATGCATCTTTTTGCCTAAAACTATTTTGCAAAAACCTATTTTTGTTTGACAATACTTCCCGCCATCTTTTCAATTTAAAAGCCCAGACTCTCTGGATATTTTGTATGTCCAAAACTATCTACAAATCTTTTATTAAAACTAAAACAAACGAATATTAAATAAGAATATTTTATTAAATCGGGGAGGCAGCCGGCCAGGCCCAAAGGCCCAACCAGCCAGCCTACCACCCCGCAGCAAACCCTAATCCTAATGCCTAGACCACCCCCAACCCCGCACCCTCACCTGCCGCCGCCACACTCACCACCCAGCCCTAGACCCAGCGACCGAGCCTACCCCGTGCCCTACAGCCCGACCCCACCCCGTGTCCCTCGCTTCCTCTCTTTCCACAGCGTCACACCACAAACGCACGCACGCACTCCTCCTGGAACCAACGCACCCGACCACCCCGCTCTACCGCTGTCACGTTGCCTCTCGCACGCAACCACCGCCACACCAACTGATGGGGATATGCCTATTGGGGTATACCCAGCAGGGCGTTTCCGACTGGCCCATGAGCTGGCGAGTGGGCCTGCAGAACGACGAGTGGATTGAAGCCCAGCAAGGTACCGAGCGACTGGAAGCTGAAGGCCCAGGCGAGTAGATAGGCCCAGTCGGGCTAGGTTAAACGACTACTGAATCTGTAACCGAATTGGTTGAGATATGTAAACCCTAGGGGAGGTGAGCCTATATAAACCTCCCTATAGGGCGAGTAGAGATACGTTCCCTCATACACCCAAGCGACTCGCCGGCTAGCCGCCGAGCTCGCCCATTGTAACACCTCCATAATACAATCTAGCCGGAGTAGGTCTTTACCCTCCGGGGGGCCGAACCTGGGTAAAACCCTGTGTCTTTGCCCTCATCTCGCACCGCAGATGGCTGGCCGCCCTTGCCCCTCGTTCTACTACTCGCTGCCGATTGCAGCATCTGCCGTGACTATTCCCACGACAGTGGCGCCCACCGTGGGTCCTGGCCGGTCTGGCCGGTGTTCTGCGGCGAGATCCAATCTGCCCATCAACGAGACGGTCGCCACCGGCCGCATGATTGCGATCGGCGAGATGCTCCAGATCTTTCCAAGCAGCTACGTCCCGGCGGCGCGACCCGTCACGCACAGCGTGATCCTGCCAGTCGGCACGATCAGCCTCTTCGTCGGCTTCACCGACGTCATCGTCTCGGAGGACTCGGCTCGCATCCGCGAGTCGCCGCCACGCGATCGGCTCTCCGAGAGCCAGGTCCGCACGATCCACCGCCTCGCCTCCGAGTACAACTCGGCCCACAGCAACGTGGCCGGGAATTCAGCGGCCGCAGAAGATGCGGCCCTCACTGACGACGCCGACTCGGCGACCCCGGCGTCACTCGCCGGATCCATCACCGCGGCCTCGTCCGCGGGCTCCATCGCCCAGGTCTCCAACGCGGGAGACTTCGAGGACCCCTCCATCCTCGGGATCTTCGAATTCGATTCCGGGTCAGAGAACTCCGCCGATCCCCGCGATGGAACCAGTCGCCACGTCGCGGCTTACATGGCCACCGGCACCGATCCGCCGGAGGATCCTTTCTCCACCCCAATCCCTCCTAACGCCACGGCGACGGAGGTCGAGGAACTCCGCCTGAAACTGGCGGAGGCGGTGCGCAAGGAGCAGGCCGAGCGCGAAATTTTTTGCCTTGAGCAGGTAACGGCGCAGGAGCTGTCGCGCTACCACCAGCAGCGGATCAGGTCACGTCTGAACCCCACCGTTCAAGGGCGCCCCCTGAACTTCGACGACGAAAACGACCCGGCCCGCATAGCCGAGCGCGCAATTTGCGAGAACGTGCCCCCAGGAGGAAGCGCCCGGCCCCCGCCAGGATCGACGGCGATGGGTGCGCCACCACCACCCAACCGCACCCCTCCCAGGGACCAGCCGCGGATAGTTGTCTCTTCACGAGAGCGAGACGCAAAAGGCCTTCCACTGTTCTCCACCCCGATGGACAACCTCGTGGCAGGCCGAGCAGCAGTCGACAGCATCACGGCGACCGGCAACGGCGCCCTACAGATCGAATACGTCAAGGCCCTGCTCGCGAAGGCCATGGAGCAGCAGAGAGCGGGCGCCGACTCGCAAGGTCGAGTATACTCGCGTTCCTCGGGAAGCAGAGCGGCCTCCAGCGGCCGCCCAGCAGCGGCAAACACCCTCAATTGCCCGCCACCAGAGCCACTGCAGCTCCAACACCGACCCGCGAACGCGGCACTCTCCACCAACGACCCCAGGCCGGCGACCAACTTCGTCGCCGCCAACGGACAACCCATCGACGCCCGCACCCACATCATCAACAACCAAAGCTGGCGCGCACGCCAGCCCGACGACTTGCGGCACACCCTAACTAATCGCCGCGATGGCGAGCCTATGGGGTCGCTCAGTCGACTCGGGCCCAAGTGCTTCGGACCAATGATCCGAGGCGAGAAGTACCCGCCAAACTTCAAGGCACCAAAAGAGATAGAAAAGTACGACTCCTCGTACGACCCCGCAGTCTGGCTCGACACATACCTCATGGCAATGGGGATCGCGGGTCACACTGACCTACTCGCCGCCCGTTACCTCCCCCTGATGATGGAGGGAACGTGCAGGCAGTGGATCAACACTCTCCCCCAGGACAGTATCGACTCCTGGGAGGAAATGCGTGACGCCTTCGTCAGGCACTTCGAGTGCTCCTACACCCGCGCCACCACTATTGAGGACCTGGAACGATGCGTCCAGGGACCCCGTGAGTCGACCCGCAACTGGGTCCAACGATGGCAAGAGCTTTGGTACAACGCGGTCGGCATCCACCCGGACACCGCAATCCATTGCTTCAAGACCTCGTGCCGCTACGAGCCTCTAGTCGCCAAGCTCAAGCGACACTCCCGCACACTCGACAACATCCCCGACCTCCTCGAGATCGCCAAACGGTACGCCGAGGAAGATCCAAACCAGGAAACTGACGATGAGTCAGGAGGGCAACGCCGCACGGGCGGCAACGACAGCGGACGCCGAACCGACCTACGCTATAGCGGCACTCGCCTCACTGGCAAGCGCCGCAGTGACGGGCGAGTCGACTTCGTCGCCAATGCCGGGCACGCACAGCGCGAGCCCAAGAGCTACCGCCGCGACGGAGGGCAACGCCGCGATGGCGGCAATTACAAGAACAAGCCAAGGTTCGATCCCGCGGCCCTCCTTAACCAACCATGTGCGTTCCACAGCAGGGAAGGAAAACCCGCAACGCACACCACCGCCGACTGCCACACCCTCAGGGAAATCGAGAAGGCACGGCAAGCACGGGAGGACACCGACAACGACCCGCCAAATGGCGGAAAATTCGGCAAAGTGGCCGGCTCACTCCACACCTTCACAGGCTTCAACACGAAGCGCGAGAAGAAGGTCATCGCCCGCGTCGTCGCCGTCAATGCGGTGGCCCAAACAGACGTCCCCCAGTTCCTGAACTGGTCGGAACAGCCCATCACTTGGAGCCGGCAAGACCACTCGCCGCGCATCGAGTACCCAGGACGAGTCGCCCTGGTGGTCAAGCCCAAGGTTGGCGACTACTGGCTCCCCAAGACACTGATGGACGGCGGTAGCTCCATCAACATCCTCTACCTCGACACCTTCAGGCGGCTGCGGCTCCCGCAGTCGATGATCGAGACGACCCACACCACGTTCCACGGCATCGTCCCCGGTCGGAAGGCGTATCCGATCGGCAAGGTCACGCTACCAGTCACGTTCGGCACACCGGCCAACTTCCGCACCTAGCGGATCGTCTTTGAGCTGGTGCCCTTCGACAGCCCTTACCACTGCGTCCTGGGGCGCCAGGCGTTCGCTAAATTCATGGCAGCACCCCACTACGCGTACAACGCGATGAAGCTCCCCGGGCCGTGCGGCGTCATCACCATCAACGGCAACCCCGACATGGCCGCCGAGTGTGAGGCCAAAGGAGCCGAGCTCGCCGATGCCGTCATCGCGGCGGAGACTAACCACGCCGACGAGCTCGCCAAATACGCGAGCGGGGTCAACAATGACGACCCCACAATACTCAAGAAGCCCAACTCAGAGGGCGCAAACACCTCAACCTTTGAGGCCACGACGCACACTCGCACCGTCGAGCTGGTCCCAGGCGACTCCAGCCAGACGGTGACGATTGGGACAGGCATGAGCCCAGCATAGGAATGCGCGCTCATCGAGTTCCAACGTGAGAACAGGGACATCTTCGCATGGAAACCCTCCGACATGCCCGGTGTCCCTAGGGAGCTCGCTGAGCACAAACTAAACGCCGACCCCAAAGTGCGACCTGTCAAGCAGTCGCTACGGCCCTTCAATGAAGAACGCCGTCGAGCAATCGCCGAGGAAGTGCAGCGTCTACTCGCTGCCGGCTTCATCCGGCCAATCAAGTACTCCAAGTGGCTGGCAAACCCAGTCCTGGTGGAGAAGAAAAACGGAACCTGGAGGATGTGTATCGACTACACAAACCTGAACAGCGCCTGCCCAAAGGAGCAGTTCGTCCTCCCGCGGATCGACCAGATAATCGATTCAACCGCGGGCTCGGAGTCGCTATGTTTCCTCGACGCCTACTCTGGGTACAACCAGATCAAAATGGCTGTCGAAGACGAGGAGAAGACGGCGTTCATCACGCCATTCGGAGCCTTCTGCTACACCGCCATGACCTTCGGCCTCAAGAACGCCGGGGCAACCTACCAGCGGTGCATGCAAGAATGCCTCGCGAGCCAAATTGGCCGCAACATCCACGTCTACATCGATGACGTGGTCGTGAAGTCCGCTCGCCAAGGCGACCTACTCGCCGACCTGGCAGAAACCTTCGCCAACCTGCGAAGGTACAAGATAAAGCTCAACCCAGGCAAGTGCACCTTCGGCGTACCCGCCGGACAACTACTGGGGTACGTCGTCTCCAAACGGGGGATCGAGGCGAACCCAACAAAAATCGACACGATCGCCCGGCTCGGCAAACCCGAGTGCCTGGGCGACGTCCAGAAGCTGGCCGGGCGAGTAGCGGCTCTCAGTCGCTTCATCCCCCGCCTGGGCGAAAAGGCGATGCCCCTATACCGCCTGATGCGCAAGAACCCTACCTTCAAGTGGGACAAGGAGGCGGACGACGCGCTCTGCGACCTCAAAAAGGTGCTACTCGCCGCACCACTACTCGCCGCCCCCGCCGACAAAGAACCTATGCTGGTTTACGTCACGGCGTCCGAACGCGTCGTCAGCGCTGTAATGGTCGTCGAACGACCAGAGGAAGGAAAGGAGCGCCCGGTTCAGTGGCCGGTGTACTACATCAGCGAGGTCCTCACCGAGTCGCGCCAACGGTACCCACAGTACCAAAAGCTAGTGTACGCGGTCTTCAGGGCTCAGCGGCGCCTGCCGCACTACTTCCAGGAGCACCCGATCACGGTCGTCTCCTCAGCGCCACTACAAGACATCATCCGCAACCGCGAGGCAACCGGGCGGGTCGCCAAGTGGGCCGTCGAGATCGGCGTCCACAACATCAAATACGAGCCACGAAAGGCGATTAAGTCGCAGGCGCTGGCAGACTTCATCGCCGACTGGGAGGAGGCTCAACAGCCAGAAAAGCTGCCGTACCTCCATTACTGGAGCCTGCACTTCGACGGCTCCAAGAACGCGGACGGTGCAGGAGCAGGGATAGTATTGACCTCACCAAAGGGCTGCAAGCTCCGCTACATCCTCTGCCTCGACTTCACGCCCTGCACCAACAACATGGCTGAGTACGAGGCCCTACTCCACGGCATGCGAGCCGCCAAGGAGATGAACGTCAATCGCCTCCGATGCTACGGAGATTCCGACCTCGTCGCGGGGCAAGTCGCCGGCACCTGCGACGCCGTCTCCCCCACCATGGCGGCGTACCGCCAAGCGGTGGACAAGTTGGGCGGCCACTTCACCGGCTACTCCGTCGAGTGGATCGACAGGCGGAAAAACGAGGAGGCCGACGCCCTCTCTCGTATCGGGTCGTCTCGACTCGCACCACCCGCCGGCGTGTTCCTCGACACAATCTCCAAGCCATCAGTCTCTCCCCCGAGGGAGATCGACATCGGAGTCCCACTCCAACCAGAGGCAGCCTTGGTCGCACTCATCACCGAGCCAGACGATTGGACCAAGCCCTACACCGCCTACCTGGAAGCCGGCACCCTGCCAGCAGACGAGACAGACGCTCGAATGATCGCTCGCCGATGCAAGTCCTACACCATCATCGACGGCGAGCTACACAAGCGCAGCGTCACCGGCGTGTTCCAACGCTGCGTCCAACCGGCTGAAGGGCGCAAAATCCTCCACGACATTCACTCAGGCGACTGCGGCCACCATGCCGCCGCTCGCTCCCTGGTCGCCAAGGCTATGCGACACGGCTTCTACTGGCCCACCGCACACGCCGACGCCGTCGACATCGTCCAGCGATAAGCCGGGTGCCAGAAGTACGCCAGTCAGACGCACGTACCAAGCTCGGCGCTCAAAACAATCCCTATCACCTGGCCATTCGCCGTATGGGGCATGGACATGGTAGGCCCCTTCAAGAAAGCTCCCTCCGGCTACACCCACCTGCTAGTCGCCGTCGACAAATTCACTAAGTGGGTGGAGGCCAAGCCAGTCCGGAAATGCGACGGGAAGACCGCCACTAAATTCCTACGCGAGCTAATATATCGCTACGGGTTCCCAAACAGTATCATCACGGACAACGGCACCAACTTCGCCAAGGGAGCCATGGCTGAATTCTGCGAAGAGCACCACATCCGGCTCGACCTCGCGTCAGTTGCCCACCCAGAATCCAACGGCCAGGCGGAACGGGCCAACCAAAGCATCCTCCACGGCCTGAAGCCGCGACTCCAAGTACCACTCGAGCGCAACGCTGGGTGCTGGGTCGAAGAGTTGCCCTCCGTCATCTGGGGAATCCGTACCTCGGTTAACAGATCGACGGGATTCACTCCCTTCTTCATGGTCTACGGCACCGAAGCAGTCATGCCCACCGACCTCGAACACGACTCGCCGCGAGTCGTCCATTATACGGAGGCTGCAAACGAGCTGGCCCGCCAAGATGGGGTCGACCAGCTCGACGAATCACGCGACCTCGCCCGGTCACGCACCGCCATCTACCAGCAAGGACTCCGCCGCTACCACAGCCGACGGGTGAAAGCCCGCACCTTCCAGGAAGGCGACCTGGTGTTACGCCTCATCCAGGACAAGAAGGGCATGCACAAGCTCTCCCCTCCGTGGGAAGGCCCATTCGCTATCGGGCGCGTACTCCGCAACGACGCCTACTACCTCATCGACGTCCGCGGGGACGGCGAGCTCGACGTCAAGCGACCATGGAATGTAAACCTCCTCCGGAAGTTCTACTCCTAAGAACCCCACACATGTACTCTCCAGTCGCTATGAAATAAAAGAAACGGTTACCGCAAATTGCGTCCACTCTCCATGACTTGTGCCACTCGCACTCGTAATAACAGCGGTATGCTAAAATGTAGAAGTCAACCTTTGGTACAGCGATCGGCACGGCTAAGTAGTGCGGTGCAAGAGCACTGAATAACTTTAGGTCTCGCATCGTCCACGAAAAACGCCAACCCGGAGCACCATTGGAGTCGCCTAGCTCGACTGGTTCTACGAGCCAAGACAACTGCCTTCGCTTCTCACAGCGACCTTGGTCCTCCGCATCCTCGGCATAGCGACTCGAACGGCTAAGTACCACGCTCGGGGGCTGAATACCAGTTCGGCACGAGCGGTCAGGGAAAACGCCAAGTAAGAGAGCATGCCCAGGACTCGCCAAGCGACTGACCTTACGGGCCAGGTAGGAGTGACGCGCTCAAACCAACGCGCTAAGTCCTCAACCACCCTCGAGTTGCGCCTAGAACTACCAAGTACCACGCTCGGGGACTCGGCCACCCGACTCCGTTCGCGTACGGGAAAACGGTAAAGTACAGAGCATTCCAGGGAGTCGCCTTGCGACTGGCTCTCCGAGCTCGGGCGAGTCGACCAAAGCAACAACACACATGATAAACAACAAACATCATACACGAGGTAAACCCCACAAAAGGGCGGACGCGCTCGGGGACTCGTCCAAAATCAACCCAAAAGCACACAAACAAATACCAAATAGACACGACATCCCATTCAATCGCATATTGCATTGTCTTATGTTACAAAATATGCCCGTATGGCAGAACTGCTGTTAACGCTTCAAGGCAAACTACCCTATTCTGCAGGCTTTGATGATGACTCGCCAGCATCCCGGCGATTACGGATGAACGCGGTGTACGGGTTTGATGGATACGTCGTCAGTTCACCCGCCATCGCCGCGCGAAAAGGCTGCTCGACCTTGAAGTCACGATGCGGCAGCTCGGGGTCGTTTGGCGCGATGACCGTTTCCTGGTAGGGAAGGAGGTCGCCCATCGCCCAGACACGCTCCGAGTACGTGGCGGCACGCTCTTGCAACTTGAGAACCTCGGACAGATCCACCGCGCCAGTCGACGATGGATACCCACTCGTCACATCGTCGACGTCGAAATCTTCAGGGAAGTGGGCGAGTCCAAGGCTCAGTGCCGTCGACGCTCCACGCCGAAACGCCGACCGCGTCATGAACTCAACGACCGCGGGCGCCTTCTCCAAATATTTCCACACCTCAACGAGGTCGCTGGGAATCACCTCCGTGGGCGATATTTCTTGGAGGTAGGCGCGGATGCACGTCGCCGACAGCGTCGCCGAGTCGACGAGCATGCTTACGCACCGCCTCGCATCGAGCGAACTCGCTTCTTCTTCGTCATCAATGATGCGACCTGCGAGCAGAAGACAACGATGAGTACAACGGACACCACAAAAATCAGAACTAATAGAAAGGAAAGATGCACTCACCAAGCAACGGGCGGACGAGTCCCGTGATGAAGCACTGAAGCGACGTGTGGTCGTCCTGAAGCCCAGCAATAAGGACCTCCGACACCTTGCGATCCTCCTCTGCGGCCGCAACGGCGGCCCTCGCTCGCCCGTCCGCCGAGCTTGCTTCTTCTCTCGCCTCCCGCAGTTCGCGCTCAAGGTCGGCGATCCGTTGTTCAGCGGCACCCAGAGCAGATCGCGCCGCCACCAGCTCACCGGCGGAGACAAGCCCCTGGCGAGCTTCCTCTGCCTTCGCAGCAACAGCCTGAAGCCCTTTGTTCGCCTCCTGGACGACGACCAACTCTTTCTCAGCACGCTGTTTCGCGGCCAATCGGTCCGCCGACTCAAGCTGCAGACCCTGCACATCATCGAACAAGTTAGTCAAAACGAAATTCCTAAGTGCCCACCCGCTGAAAGTCAGCGAGTGCGCACTCGGGGACTAGCGATCAAGAAATGCCTAAGTGCCCACCCGCTGAAATTCAGCGAGTGCGCACTCGGGGACTAGCGATCAAGAAATTCCTAAGTGCCCACCCGCTGAAATTCAACGAGTGCGCACTCGGGGACTGGCAATCAAGAAATTCCTAAGTGCCCACCCGCCAAAATTTGGCGCGTGCGCAATCGGGGACTAGATACGAAAATAAAAGACGAGAAATTATAAGAATCAAGCCGCTGCAAAGCACCGACCTGATCCTCGGGGACTGGATGTACCTGGATGGCTGCGCCAAGCATAGCATGGAGTTGTATCGCGTCCACGGACGCAAGCAACGCTGGCGTGTGCCCACGACGCTGGTCGACTTCAGCATCGGCGGTCCCCGGAGCGAGGCTCGAGGGCGCAGCCCCGCTCGCCGCTGCCGCCTTGGTCACGAAGTGGGGGAAGGTAGTGATAGAGGCACCCGCTCCAAAGGAAGTCGCCTCCGCCGCTCCAGGCAAGGAAGCGCCCTCCTTCATAGACGCGGCTGCCTCCACCACGGGCTCGGCCGGCGCGGCCGCCGTATCGTCAGAGATAGTGACGATGTCGTCGCCCTTGGCCTTCTTACTGCCATCCGCTGAGGCGACGACCTCGTCCGCTTTCCTCTTGCGGGAAGGATCTTCCTCGCTAGCGGCGGAGGGTACCTTGGCCACGGTCGGATGGCCCATCCTTTTCACTCCGGTCCTGCGCATTAATCGAATCAACAAAGACAATTGAAATAATTATGGAAACTAAGGAAGGGAGAGCGCACTCACTTGGCGACTGGGATGAAACGTAGCCCTGTACGGAGGCCAGCCGGCTTTTCCAGCTCAGGGCCCAGTCGGCGACTGAGCCCCAGATCCAGGACGTCGCGTGCCCAAGACACGGACGGCTTCTTCGTCGTTGAGGCCGCGGCTGGCGCCTCTGGGACATCCTCGGCGGGAACTTCTTCGCGAGTTGGAGCCGCTACAGCCGGAGCTTCCTTGCGAGGCGAAGCCGCCGCAGCCGGAACCTCCTTGCGAGGCGAAGTCGCTGCAGCCGGAGCCTCCCCCAGCCCAGAGACTGGGGCGAATGGCGGGGGAATCGAGGCCAGCGGCACTTCCACGGTCGCCGTGTCCAGCGCGGCTGTCGCTGGGGGCGCATCGTCACCAGCAGGGCTGGGAACATCGGAGCTGCTCGCCGAGTGCGGCGGTGAAGCCGTCCTCGACGGTTTCGTTTTCCTCTTCGGGAGGGTCCTCGCCTCCCTTTCCTTCTTATTCTTCTTCTTTGACGGAGTGGCTTGACGGCGCGAGGTGGTCTCTGGGAGCTCGTCGTCGTCATCATGACGCTCGAGGCTCCTGCTCGCCTCGATCTCGCGTTGACGTTGCCCGCGGGTCTTTCGGACCAACGGGGCGACTTCCTCTTCGGACTCTTCTTCGTCGTCCTCGTTGCCCCTCGCGGGTGGCGATTCGCCTATGTCCTGGGCGGATGGCCCCGGGCTCACATCATCCGAAGGTGGGAGCCACCCTTCCACCACTTGGAATAGCTGCGATGAATACAAAACAGAATCAGAATTACCGCGACTGCATACACTGCGACTGCGAACAAGGTAAAGAAATTACCGTTGGAGCCGGACGCTTCGCGGTGTAGGGGGCGACCCCAGCTTGCGCATCCAGGTACACCGCTTGGGTGATCTTCTTCAGCGCTGGGATATAATCCTCTAGCTTCCACTCGTCGAGACAGGCCTTCGTCGAGTCTCCCCGGCCCGTGTACTGGTACATATAGTGGTCGCGTTGGGCGAGTGGAACGAGCCGTCGCCCAAGCCAGCAATTGTACAAGTTTATCGTCTGAAGGCCCTTCTTTTTCAGACCGCGGATGGTCTGGAGCATCTCGTCAACGACCATCCGCTGGTCGTCGGGGAGCTTGCCGACTTGGAGATGGCGCGGCTCAGAACGATTGGCCGAGTACCGCGGGATCGCCACCTCGTCCTCCGGGGTCGCCTCGGCCACGTAGAACCACGACTTCTTCCAGTCGCTCGCTGCCTTGGCGGGCAGCATCAGATCAAAGAAAGAAGCTTTGGACTTGAGCTGGAACGTCAAGCCGCCCGCGGCTAGCATTGGGCCGCCTGCCTCCTCGCGGCTGATCCGTCCGTGGAATAGATCTTGCCACAAGGGAAAATAGGGCCGGCAGCCCAAGTAGCACTCGCAGAACGCCACGAAGATGGCGAGCTGCTCGATGCTGTGGGGACCCAGATCTGAAGGCTGGATCCCGTAGTAGGCGCAAAAGCGCCGGAAGAACAAAGACGTCGGAAACCCTAGCCCCCGCTCGAGATGACTGGTGAAACAGACGAATTCCCTCTCTCGCGGGTTTGGGGTCGTTTCTTCGGCTGCGGGGATACGCCAACAGCCGGATCGCAGGATCCCGGCTTCCTCGAAAGAAGCCAGTTGCGCCCTCGTACACTTGGACCTGCCCCATGGTTCGGTGGAAAGGGCCATGGCTGAGAGGTTGGTTGGAGATCGGGGGATTTCGAGTCGATTGGATCGCGGAGCAGAGGAAGGAAAATGTGCGCACTCGGAAGAAGTGGTGGGCAGATGGCTCTACGATTGCTTGCCATTCCCCTTATATAGCGGGAGTGCCCGCCAAATCAGGGGGCCGTTACCGTGCGATGATTACGCCAAAAGTTTCCATTGGATTACCCCCAACGGCTAGTTTGACTATGCCTGACGGTCCAACTTCAGCCACTCGGCTCGCCGGGTCAATCACCATGACCGCGTCCCGCCGACTCGACTCGCCCAAGCCGCGACTTGGTTCATCGGATTTTCTCCTTTATACAAGAGCCCGCCGACGATTCGACTGGATGCCTGCTTTGAAGCCGCATACTCCGACTGCCAGCAGCCATTTACGCCCAATCGACGACGGCCTCGGGGACTACTGATGGGGATATGCCTATTGGGGTATACCCAGCAGGGCGTTTCCGACTGGCCCATGAGCTGGCGAGTGGGCCTGCAGAACGGCGAGTGGATTGAAGCCCAGCAAGGTACCGAGCGACTGGAAGCTGAAGGCCCAGGCGAGTAGATAGGCCCAGTCGGGCTAGGTTAAACGACTACTGAATCTGTAACCGAATTGGTTGAGATATGTAAACCCTAGGGGAGGTGAGCCTATATAAACCTCCCTATAGGGCGAGTAGAGATACGTTCCCTCATACACCCAAGCGACTCGCCGCCTAGCCGCCGAGCTCGCCCATTGTAACACCTCCATAATACAATCTAGCAGGAGTAGGTCTTTACCCTCCGGGGGGCCGAACCTGGGTAAAACCCTGTGTCTTTGCCCTCATCTCGCACCGCAGATGGCTGGCCGCCCTTGCCCCTCGTTCTACTACTCGCTGCCGATTGCAGCATCTGCCGTGACTATTCCCACGACACCAACGCGACGCTCTCCCTGGCCCACAGCCCCCTCGACTCACGCGCCCGCCCCGCTCCATCGCCCGACCCCGTCCCGCGTTTCTTCCTCTCCCGTCCATCTCTGTGCCGCCCCACCCGCTCGGTCCTCCGCCGCCGCCACCTACCGCGCTCGCCCCACCTCCTTCCCCTTCCCCCTCTGGCCCTCCTCGCCGCTAGCCTCACCCCCGCCTCCAGCCTCGGCTAGCGAGCGCCCTCCTTCGCCCCAAGGCCGCCCCTGCTGCCGTCCTCACCTCGCCGCCCGAGCTCCTTCTCTCGCCTCTGTCCCCGCAGTGCCGGCCGCCGCTCCTTCCGCCGGGCCTCCCCTGCGACCCCTCCCGCTGCGGTTCTCGCCGGCCGCCCTACATCGCGGTCAAGCACCTCGCCGCCTTCCGCCGCCGGTTCTCCCCAAGCACTGCAGCGCCGCCCCTGCGAGCGTGCTCACCACCGTGCCAGCCGAGCTCCCCTCCGGTTCCTTCCCTCGCGAGCTCGTGCCACCTCCTCCTGTGGCCAGAGCGTCCCCGTCCTCGCCTCGTCTGCGGCCGCCCGCCGGCCTCTGCCCTCCGCGGCCGCGAGCCTCCTCTTCGAGCTCCATACGTACGCTGTCAGGTTCTTCCATCTTCCGCGTCAAGCCTGCTGTCTTGAAGCTCTGTCAACTGGTGGCGTCTGTGCGTTACTGCCCCCTCCTGTTGATCTCTGTGTTTGAGTCTGGAGTGTGCAGTGATACAAGGGGCAGCTGTGTACTGTTGGCGTGGATATATATGTGTTGCTGATCAAGTTCTTGCTGTGAACAAGTGCCAAGTTTGGTCAATGTTATCAGTGATGCTTGGATGGCCCCTCGACCACTTCTGCTCCGGAGATTGAAGAAATACATGATACCACTTGAAGAACACCGGTGCCAAGCCCAAGATCAACATCGGCAATTGAAGTCGCAAGACCTCGTGAACACGGACGTCGAGCGGCAAGATCTCCTTCATGGGATGGATGGAACCACCATGACCTTCTTCAAGGATCCGAAGAACAAACCCCGAAGCCCGATCCCGGCGCGCCCGAACCCCGTCGAACACCAAGACCCTCGGGATCGCCAAGTTCTCCTTCCGGAAGCATTGGCGCCCGTGCGACAAGATCTACTTCACGGATTCGGAGACCCCGGTACCCGATCCACTCAAGTTCGCCATCGACGACAAGATCGACACCGACCAGGGCGAGACCGATGCGCCCCCGACACCAACCAAGTCCTGCTTCCCGGATGCGACAAGATCTACTTCTGTTGTCCGAGACCGATCCCGTCGAACCCTGAACCCTGCCGGACCCCGAACCCCCGGAACCCCAAGTTCGTCGAGACCCCCCTAATGTGTGAACCTTTTCCCGAGCCCCTATTTTATAAATGCTAAATATAAAACCTGTTGCATATTAAATTGTCATACTCGCATGCATATTGTGTGGTTGGGGGCACTATGCCGATTCACCTTATAATTAAATATGGGGCCCATATGCGGGCAAATCTAGTCTCATATTGGCCTCATTTAAATTTGGGTAGCGAACCCAGTGCTATTTTCTGCCATGTTAAGACAACATTTAATTTGCGGGGTAGTTAAACAACTTGAACCGTTTAACTAAATGTCGGGACCCCGGTTCCGCTTAATATGGCCTAACTGCATCGCATCTTTGCCATGTCATACATCATACATGCATCATGCCCGGTCTTCTGCCGTAATCTTAAATAGAGCATTCAGTGTTTATTCTAGTGTTTTGCTTCTTCGCGGATAAGGCCGTTGAGTTGATGCGAGTGTCGACCCGATCTTCGGTTGAACCTGCGGCAATGTTTTCAGGCGAGCCTCTTCCCCTTTCTACATATCTTACTTTTACAATATTTATTCCCTCCTGTTGATCTATTGCTATCTGTGTTGCGATGCTCTAGCTTTCGTACCCGTGATATCCCTTGCAGCCTTATATTGCCTTGGACACATCCTATTACCTGTTGTTTGGTAGATAGTTGGACCCGCACGTCGTAGTCGCTTGCTCCAGTGTTGTTGCGTGTCGTCCAGTACCACAGTTGTTGGAGAATTGCCGCATGTTCAATGTTGGAGAAGACCATGGCTTTATTTATTGCTCACTTTAATTACTATTTAACAACTAAAATTGGAGTAGGTAAGCAGAGGCACGGGTGGGCAATAGATGTTATTTGGTTGTTAACCGTCCACTTGTGTCCCGTAGGACCCCGAGTTCTTGACACCTGTTCCGAGATCGAGCGCGCTAACCACATGTGGGGAGATATGGGCCCCCCATCGATTTAGTACCTGATTTCAAAGTACTGTACTGGGGGCCACAAGTAGTTTGGGGTTTTATTTACTATCCTGTACCTATGCCATGCTTTACTGCTTTATTTACGATTGTGTGAGGAGCACGCTGTACTGTTTTGGAAGCGGAGTGTTTTCGCGGTATCGACAGTCCCAGTTTTGGGATTTGCTGTTGTTTACAGCCACTGTCGCAAACCCTGAGTCCGTCTCGGAGACCGGCCGAATTCGTTGCGGGTATACTTAGTGGGGTGGCCCCCCGTGCTTGCTTTGGGTCTGGGAAACGTCATGACTTAGGTCCCGCCTACATACCGATGGGTGTATGTTAACTGATCTGGCAAAAAGGGTCGAAGTGCGTGTGGATACTTTGGTGCACCCCTGCAGGGTTTAATCTTTTAGAGAAGCCGTGTCCGCGGTTATGGACGACTTGGAGCACAGGTCTCGATCATAGACAACTATAACTAAAGTTTACTGATATAAATTGACTTGTATGTGATATGATTAGTAATCAGCTTCACTGCAACGGAATGGCTAAATAAAAGTACCAACAACTGCTGGGTTTTGGGATATCTCATGCTAATTGTATTTGACTAGTAAGTGTCGCAACTACAACGGAATGGTTAAATAAAACTGCCCACTGTTTAATTTATCAGGACGATTATCTATACCTGACTAGTAATCGCCGCAACGATAACCGAATAAATAAAACTGCCAACTGTGTGAGTTCCTCGGTTGACTTCCTCGTTTGGTCTCGAGGGGGAAACACCAGGATGGGTTTGTTTGGGGTTTAGCTTCAGGTTGGGCCCGGATAGGTCATTCTTATCCCTCTCTGATAACCGCCAGTTGTATCAAGTCTCTATAGGATGTTTAGTGCAAGCTGCCGCTGCCGCTCAGTCCACCATACCTATGTAGGCGAGGACCGCTGAATTCTAGTCTCGCCGTGTACTGGCCTCAGTACTGAGGCTCCTCTTTTTCCTTTGCCCTTTGTCGGCACCCCTTTTGTTTAAGCAGGTTTTGAGATCGACGTCGTTAGCAGGGTTACCCTTCCGGCTTGGCCTGGGCAGGGTTATGGACGCCATTGGTTATTCTTCAGGGCTCTCAGCCCCATTTGCATCTTGTCCGTAGCTGGGCGCTCTGTCGTTTTCAAGGTGATTTGGATCTTTGTTCTGTATATCTGTATTCTTGACTCATGGAGTCGTGTTGTATATATATCTGTTCAGTGGGTCCCATCGAGGGCTGTTGTGTAATGGTATTACTTCGTTTTCCACCCGCACGAAAGTGCCTGGTGGGCACCTTCGAATCGTTTCTATGCGGGTTTGGCGGGAATCGCTGAAACTTGCATAGGGCCGATTCTGAGGGTGTTACACGCCCGGCGCCCGACAACATTGCGGCCACCGGCGACGGCGCCCTACAGATCCAGTATGTCAGGGCCCTGCTCGCAAAGGCCGTCGAGCAGCAAAGCGCAGGCGCCGACTCGCAGGGTCGAGTGTACTCGCGTTCTTCGGGAAGCAGAGCGGCCTCAAGCGGCCGCCCAATGGCGGCAAACACCCTCAACTGCCCGCCACCAGAGCCATTGCAGCTCCAACACCGACCCGCGAACGCGGCACTCTCCACCAATGACCCCAGGCCAGCGACCAACTTCGTCGCCGCCAACGGTCAACCCATCGACGCCCGCACCCACATCATTGTTGGAGATATGCCCTAGAGGCAATAATAAATATGGTTATTATTATATCTTTGTGTTTATGATAAATGTTTACATTCATGCTATAATATTATTAACAAGGAAACATTAATACTTGTGTGATTTGTAAACTTAAATTGAAGTCCCTAGTAAAGCCTCTTCCCAATACTAGTTTGTTGGTTAATAAATGATTGTGGTTTCCCTATCATGAACATTGAGATGTTATTAACAACAAGATCATATCGTTCGGAGAATGATATGGTGGACATACTCCTATAGATAAGCGTAGCATAAAGATCAAGTCATTTTAATAGTTCAATTGCTATATGCTTTCTGATACATAGTAACCTAATTCCTTCGACCATGAGATCATGCATATCACCTTTACCGGATGGATGCTTTGATGACATCAAACACCACACCGTAACTGGGTGGCTATAAAGGTGGCATTGAGTGTTCGGAAAGTATTGGTTGAGACACATGGATCAAGAGTGGGATTTGTCCATCCATATGAAGGATAGATATACTCTGGGCCCTCTCGGTGAAATGTCATCCAATTAGCTTGCAAGCATGTGACTGGCTCACAAGGGATCACATATCACGGGAACGAGAAAAGAGTACTTATCGGTAACGAGGTTGAACTAGGTATGCAGAGATACCGACGATCATAACCTCGGATAAGTAAACTATCGTGAGACAAAGGGAAATTGGTATCGTATGTAAGTGGTTCATTCGATCGCAAAGTAATCGTAGAAATATGTGGGAGCCATATGAATTTCCAGATTCCTCTATTGGTTATTGTTCGGAGAAGTGTATCGATCATGTCCGCATAATTCACGAACCGTAGGGAGACACACTTAAGGATTCGACGTTGTTTGAGTAGTTATGGAATGATGAGAAAGAGACCGAATGTTGTTCGGAGTCTCGGATGGGATCCGGGATATCACGAGGAGATCCGGAATGGTCCGGAGAATAAGATTCATATAAGGAAAGTCCTATTTCGGAGTTGGGGAATGGTTCCGGTGTTTTCATCGGGAATGTTCTAGAAGGTTCCGGAATGTCCGGCACTCCGAAGGGGAAGGGTACATGAATGTGTTATATCAAGTTGGTATGATTGCATCATGTACTAGGTGTCATCGCTGAACAAAATAAAGGGTTTAATCAAATCCTAGTTTGAAAAAGTCAAACGGCAATTTGAAAGTCAAACGACTATTTTTGGGAAGTGGAGAGGGAGGTGGAAACCGAGTTGGGGAGGAGTTCCTCCCCTCCACCGCCGGCCCACCTCCAAGCCGAGTTGGGGAGGGACTCCCCTCCCCTTGGCCGGCCCCTCCACCTATATAAGGAGGGGTAGGGCTCCCCTCCTAGACACACAAGATCCCTACCTCCAAACCCTAAGCCGCCGGCGCCGCCACCTGCTGCCGCCGCCGCCGCCCTAGGGAAAACCGCCACCGCCGCCTAGCAACCCTAGCCGCCGGTCTTGCCCCCTCCTCGGTGTGTCTAAACCCTAGATCGTCGAGGGACTCTCTCATACTCCACCATACTCGCTCCGGCTTAAGGCGAAGCCCTACGAGATCTCCCCTCTGCTTCCGGTACCACACCGTTGTGCTGCCGGAATCGCGAGGAGAGTGCTACAACCTCCGCTGCCTGCTGGAACAAGGGAGAGGAAGGTCTTCGTCGAGTACCGAACGTGTGACCGACTGCGGGAGCGCTGCCGGAACGCAGCGCCGGAAGGATCGTCTACGCGATCTTGAGATCGGGAAGAGTACGACTACATCACCCACGAGAATCCGCTCTCGTTAAACACTTTGGAATCTTCGAGGGTGAGTTATTCCATCGACTCGTTGCTACAATCTAGTAGATAGATCTTGGCTTGTTTGTTTGTATGCGATAGAAATTTTTTGTTTTCCATGCTATGAAACCCTATAGTGGTATCAGAGCCGTGTCTATATGTAGATATGTTGCACGAGTAGAACACAATGGTCATTGTGGGCGTTGATGCTTTTATTGTCGATTGCTTCTTGTGTACTTTGCATCTTGCGGGATGTTGGTATGAAGCGGTCCGGGCTAACCTTACATGACATCGTTCATGAGACTTGCTCCACGCTTGACATGCAACTTGTATTGCATAAGTGGCTTTGCGGGTGCCTGTTTCTCCTAGCATAGTTAAGATCCAATTTACAACGGGTGATTAACAATACTAGTATCAATGTTGTGGTTCATGTTCGTAAGTTAGAACGACACTTATTGAAAGCCCCAAACCACGTAAAATATGCAAAGAAAGTAGAGGCGTCTAACTTTGTTTTGCAGGGGTGTGCAGTGATGTGATATGGCCATGATTGTGATTATATTTGATGTATGCAATGTTCCTTATTGTAAGTTGGCAACTGGCAGGAGCCATATGGTTGTATTTAAATTATGTTAAGACCCGCGTGTCTATTCAAAGTAGTTGTAATAGTTGAAGCCGGTGGACGACAACCATGAAGAAGCGTCATTGACCTTGATGCAGTGCCGGTGATGATGGAGATCATGTTCGTGCTTGAAGATGGAGATCGGAAGCACAAAGAAGAAAAGGCCATATCATATCACATATTATGAATTGCATGTGATGTTAATCCTTTATGCATCTTGTATTGCTTAGTAGACGACGGTAGCATTATAAGATGATCCCTCATGCACATGAATATCAAGTCATAAAGTGTTCACCCTTAGTTAGCACCGTTGCTAAAGCTTGTTGTTTCGAAGCACCACGTGATGATCGGGTGTGTTAGATTCCGCAAGTGTATACAACGTGAGCAAGCCAAATTTGCTCATGCGGAAACTAAGGTTTGATCTTGACGAGCCTAGCATGTACAGACATGGTCTCGGAACACGGATCACCGAAAGGTAAAGCATGAATCATATAGTAGATATGATGAACATGTCGATTGTTCGCCATTGAAACTATATCAACTCTCGTGATGATCGGTGTTGATATGGTGGATTTGGTTCGTGTGATCACTAAAACAATGTGAGGGATATTGTTTTGAGTGGGAGTTCACCTAAGATTAATTTTATTATTAATTTGAACTCAATTTATCATAAACTTAGTCTAAACTATTGCAAATATGTTGTAGATCAATGGCAGCCCCTACCATCAATTTTAATGCGTTCCTAGAAAAAGAAAAGTTGAAAAACAATGGAAGCAACTTCGTGGATTGGTTCCGCAATTTGAGGATTTTCCTCACAGCTGGTAATTTGACCTATGTGCTGGATGCACCGCTGGGTGACCCGCCTGCAGCTGATGCTGCCGACGAAGTAAAGAATGTTTACCTTGCTCGGAAGACTCAGTACTCCACAGTTCAGTGTGCTATCTTGTATGGTTTAGAATCGAAGCTTCAGAAGAGGTTTGAGAATTCAGACCCACATGATATTGTCCGTGATCTCAAATTGATCTTTGAGACTCACACAGCAATTGAGAGCTATGAGGCTTCTGAAAAGTTCTTTAACTGCAAGATGGAAGAGGGCAGCTCCGTCAGTGAGCATGTGCTTAAGATGTCTGGGCATGCAAACAAACTTCAAAGCTTGGGTATAGTGATTCCTAATGCTTTGGGGATTTACCGTGTCCTCCAATCACTACCACCAAGTTACAAGAACTTTGTGATGAACTATAATATGCAAAACATGAACAAGCAGTTGCCAGAACTGTTTGCTATGTTGAAATCTACAGAAGTGGAGATCAAGAAAGAGCGCCAAGTGTTGATGGTCAATAAGACCACCAAATTCAAGAAAGGCAAGTTTAAGCAAAAGGGACACTTCAAGAAGGGTGGTAAGAAAGTTACCGCACCGACGAAGAAGACCAGGGCTGGACCTAAGCCTGATACTGAGTGCTTTTACTGCAAGGGAGAAGGTCACTGGAAGCGGAATTGCCCAAAGTACTTGGCGGATTTGAAGAACGACAACATCAAGAAGAAATGTATATCCGATATACATGTTATTGGTGTGTATCTCACTAGTACTCGTAGTAGTGCCTGGGTATTTGATACTGGTTCGGTTGCTCATATTTGTAACTCGAAACAGGTGCTGCAGAATAAACGGAAGCTAGGGAAGAACGAGGTGACAATGCGCGTGGGAAACGGATCAAAGGTTGATGTGATCGCGGTCGGCACGCTACCCCTTCATCTACCATCGGGATTAGTTTTATACTTAAATAATTGTTATTTGGTGCCTGCGTTAAGCATGAACATTATATAGGGATCTTGTTTATTGCGAGACGGTTACTTGTTTAAAATCGAGAATAATGGTTGTTCGATTTATATGAGTAATATGTTTTATGCACATGCACCTTTGATAGATGGTCTATTCTTATTGAATCTCGATAGTGGAAATACACATATTAATAACATTGAGGCTAAACATTTGAAATCGAGCAATAACTCGACCTATATGTGGCACTGTCGTCTTGGTCACATTGGAGTGAAGCGTATGAAGAAACTCCATTCCGATGGACTTCTTGAATTACTTGATTTCGAATCACTTGAAAGATGCGAAGCATGTCTGATGGGTAAAATGACTAAGACTCCATTTTCTGATATGATGGAGCGAGCTACGGACTTATTGGAAATCATACATACCGATGTGTGTGGTCCAATGAGTGTAGCATCGCGCGGTGGTTATCGTTATGTTCTTACCTTCACGGATGACTTGAGTAGATTTGGGTATATCTATTTCATGAAACATAAGTCCGAAACTTTCGAGAAGTTTAAGGAATTTCAAAGTGAGGTAGAGAATCAACGTAACAAGAAGATTAAATTTCTACGTTCTGATCGTGGAGGTGAATATCTAAGTTAAGAGTTTGGCGAGCATTTGAATAAATGCGGAATACTTTCACAATTGACACCGCCGGGAACACCACAGCGTAATGGTGTGTCTGAACGTCGTAATCGAACTCTCTTAGATATGGTTTGTTCTATGATGTCACTTACAGATTTACCGCTATCATTTTGGGGTTATTCATTAGAAACAGCCGCATTCACTTTAAATAGGGCACCATCTAAATCCGTTGAAACGACACCGTATGAATTATTGTTTGGGAAGAAACCTAAATTGTTGTTCCTTAAAGTTTGGGGATGCGAAGCCTATGTAAAGAAGTTACAGCCGGACAAGCTTGAGCCCAAAGCGGAAAATGCGTATTCATAGGATACCCGAAGGAAACTATTGGGTATACCTTCTATCATAGATCTGAGGGCAAAATCTTCATTGCCAAGAATGGATCCTTTCTAGAGAAGGAATTTCTCTTGAAAGAAGTGACTGGAAGGAAAGTAGAACTCGACGAGGTTGTCGAACCTTCTCTCGAAATTGCGAGTAGCGCAACACTGGAAGAAGTTCCTGTGGTGTCTGCACCAATAAGAGAGGAAGCTAATGATGATGATCATGAAACTTCGGTTGTAGTTGCTACAGAGCCTCGCAGGTCAACGAGAACTCGTACCATTCCAGATTGGTATGATCCCGTGATGAGTGTCATGTTGGTGGACAACACCGATGACCCTGAGACATATGAGGAAGCGATGATGAGCCCAGATTCCAACAAATGGCAAGAAGCCATGAAATACGAGATTGGATCCATGTACGAAAACCAAGTATGGACCTTGGTGGACTTACCGGATGGCCGGAAGGTTGTCGAGAACAAATGGATTTTCAAGAAGAAAACAAATGCTGATGGTAATGTTACTGTCTATAAAGCTCGACTTGTCGCAAAGGGGTTTCGACAAATTCAAGGAGTTGACTACGATGAGACTTTCTCAGCAGTAGCGAAGCTAAAATCTGTGAGGATTATGTTAGCAATCGCTGCATATTATGATTATGAGATATGGCAGATGGATGTCAAAACAGCATTCCTCAATGGAGACATTGATGAAGAGTTGTATATGATGCAACCCAAAGGTTTTGTCGATCCTAAAGATGCTAACAAGGTATGCAAACTTCAACGGTCCATCTATGGATTGAAGCAAGCATCCCGAAGTTGGAATCAACGTTTTGATAAGGTGATCAAAAGTTTTGGTTTTATACAAACTTATGGAGAAGCTTGTATTTACAAGAAAGTGAGTGGGAGCTCTGTAGCATTCTTAATACTATATATAGATGACATATTGTTGATTGGGAATGATGTAGACCTTCTTAATAGTGTCAAGGAATATTTGAATAATAGTTTTTCAATGAAGGATCTTGGCGAAGCAGCTTACATATTGGGCATAAAGATTTATAGAGATAGATCGAGACGCCTAATATCATTGTCACAAAGTACATATTTGGACAAGGTTCTAAAGAGGTTTGGAATGGAAGATAGCAAGAAAGGGTTCTTGCCCATGTTGCCCAATACGACCTTGAGTAAAACTCAAAGTCCGACATCAGCAGAAGATAGAGAAAGGATGAGTAAGACTCCCTATGCCTCAGCCATAGGATCTCTAATGTATGCCATGCTATGTACTAGACCCGACATTGCATATGCTGTTAGTTTAACTAGCAGATATCAAAGTGATCCAGGAGTGGATCATTGGACAGCGGTCAAAAACATCCTTAAGTACTTGAGAAGAACGAAGGATATGGTTCTTTCTTCTGGAGGTGATGAACAGCTCGTTGTTAATGGTTACACCGATGCTAGTTGGAACACCGATCCGGATGATTCTAAATCACAATCTGGATACGTATTTATTTTGAATGGTGCAGCAGTTAGCTGGAGGAGTGCAAAGCAAAGCGTTGTGGCGAGATCTTCAACTGAATCGGAATACATGGCTGCTTCGGAGGCTTCACAAGAAGCGATATGGATGAAAGAGTTCATTACAGAGCTGGGTGTGGTTCCTAGTGCGCTGGACCCAATGTCTATCTACTGTGATAACATGGGCGCCATAGCCAATGCGCAAGAACCAAGGTCACACAAGAAGCTGAAACACATCAAGCGACGTTTCCACGCTATTCGAGAACATGTCCAAGATGGGGACATAAAGATTTGCAAAGTACACATAGATCTGAATGTGGCGGATCCGTTGACTAAACCTCTCCCGAGGGCAAAACATGACCAGCACCAAACTGCCATGGGTGTTTGGTATATTACCATGAAATCTAGATTAGATGACTCTAGTGCAAGTGGGAGACTGTTGGAGATATGCCCTAGAGGCAATAATAAATATGGTTATTATTATATCTTTGTGTTTATGATAAATGTTTACATTCATGCTATAATAGTATTAACAAGGAAACATTAATACTTGTGTGATTTGTAAACTTAAATTGAAGTCCCTAGTAAAGCCTCTTCACAATACTAGCTTGTTGGTTAATAAATGATTATGGTTTCCCTATCATGAACATTGAGATGTTATTAACAACAAGATCATATCGTTAGGAGAATGATATGGTGGACATACTCCTATAGATAAGCGTAGCATAAAGATCAAGTCATTTTAATAGTTCAATTGCTATATGCTTTCTGATACATAGTAACCTAATTCCTTCGACCATGAGATCATGCATATCACCTTTACCGGATGGATGCTTTGATGATATCAAACACCACACCGTAACTGGGTGGCTATAAAGGTGGCATTGAGTGTTCGGAAAGTATTGGTTGAGACACATGGATCAAGAGTGGGATTTGTCCATCCATATGACGGATAGATATACTCTGGGCCCTCTCGGTGAAATGTCATCCAATTAGCTTGCAAGCATGTGACTGGCTCACAAGGGATCACATATCACGGGAACGAGAAAAGAGTACTTATCGGTAACGAGGTTGAACTAGGTATGCAGAGATACCGACGATCATAACCTCGGATAAGTAAACTATCGTGAGACAAAGGGAAATTGGTACCGTATGTAAGTGGTTCATTCGATCGCAAAGTAATCGTAGAAATATGTGGGAGCCATATGAATTTCCAGATTCCTCTATTGGTTATTGTTCGGAGAAGTGTCTCGATCATGTCCGCATAATTCACGAACCGTAGGGAGACACACTTAAGGATTCGACGTTGTTTGAGTAGTTATGGAATGATGAGAAAGAGACCGAATGTTGTTCAGAGTCTCGGATGGGATCCGGGATATCACGAGGAGATCCGGAATGGTCCGGATAATAAGATTCATATAAGGAAAGTCCTATTTCGGAGTTGGGGAATGGTTCCTGTGTTTTCATCGGGAATGTTCTAGAAGGTTCCGGAATGTCCGGCACTCCGAAGGGGAAGGGTACATGAATGTGTTATATCAAGTTGGTATGATTGCATCATGTACTAGGTGTCATCGCTGAACAAAATAAAGGGTTTAATCGAATCCTAGTTTGAAAAAGTCAAACGGGAATTTGAAAGTCAAACGGCTATTTTTGGGAAGTGGAGAGGGAGGTGGAAACCGAGTTGGGGAGGAGTTCCTCCCCTCCACCGCCGGCCCACCTCCAAGCCGAGTTGGGGAGGGACTCCCCTCCCCTTGGCCGGCCCCTCCACCTATATAAGGAGGGGTAGGGCTCCCCTCCTAGACACACAAGATCCCCACCTCCAAACCCTAAGCCGCCGGCGCCGCCACCTGCTGCCGCCGCCGCCTCCTAGCAACCCTAGCCGCCGGTCTTGCCCCCTCCTCGGCGTGTCTAAACCCTAGATCGTCGAGGGACTCTCTCATACACCACCATACTCGCTCCGGCTTAAGGCGAAGCCCTGCGAGATCTCCCCTCTACTTCCGGTACCACGCCGTTGTGCTGCCGGAATCGCGAGGAGAGTGCTACAACCTCCGCTGCCTGCTGGAACAAGGGAGAGGAAGGTCTTCGTCGAGTACCGAACGTGTGACCGACTGCGGGAGCACTGCCGGAACGCAGCGCCGGAAGGATCGTCTACGCGATCTTGAGATCGGGAAGAGTACGACTACATCACCCACGAGAATCTACTCTCGTTAAACACTTTGGAATCTTCGAGGGTGAGTTATTCCATCGACTGGTTGCTACAATCTAGTAGATAGATCTTGGCTTGTTTGTTTGTATGCGGTAGAAATTTTTTGTTTTCCATGCTATGAAACCCTACAATCATCAACAACCAAAGCTGGCGCGCACGCCAACCCGACGACCTGTGACACACCCTAACCAATCGCCGCGACAGCGAGCCAATGGGTTCGCTAAGTCGACTCGGCCCCAAGTGCTTCGGACCGACGATCCGAGGCGAGAAGTACCCGCCGAACTTCAAGGCGCCAAAGGAGATAGAAAAGTACGACCCTTCGTACGACCCCGCCGTGTGGCTCGATACATACCTCATGGCGATGGGGATCGCAGGCCACACCGAGCTGCTAGCCGCCCGTTACCTCCCCCTGATGATGGAGGGGACGTGCAGGTAGTGGATCAACACCCTCCCCCAGGATAGTATCGACTCCTGGGAGGAGATGCGCGACGCCTTCGTCAGGCACTTCGAGTGCTCCTACACCCGCGCCACCACCATTGAGGACCTGGAGCGATGCGTCCAGGGACCCCGCGAGTCGACCCGCAACTGGGTCCAGTGGTGGAAAGAACTCTGGTACAACGCGGTCGGCATCCACCCGGACACCGCGATCCATTGCTTCAAGACCTCGTGCCGCTACGAGCCTTTGGTCGCCAAGCTCAAGCGACATTCTCGCACACTCGACAACTTACCGGACCTCCTCGAGATCGCCAAACGGTACGCGGAGGAAGATCCAAACCAGGAAACCGACGACGAGTCGGGAGGCCAACGCCGCACGAGCGGCAACGACAACAGACGACGGTCCGACCTACGCTATAGCAACACTCGCCTCACTGGTAAGCGCCGCAGTGACGGGCGAGTCGACTTTGTCGCCAACGCCGGGCATGCACAACGCGAGCCCAAAAGCTTCCGCCGCGACGGAGGACAACGCCGCGACAGCGGCAACTACAAGGCCAAGCCAAGGTTCGACCCCGCGGCCCTCCTTAACCAACCCTGTGCGTTTCATAGCAGGGAAGGGAAGCCTGCAACGCACACGACCGCCGACTGCCACACCCTCAGGGAGATTGAGAAGGCACGACAAGCACGGAAGGACCCCGACAACGACCCGCCAAACGGCGGAAAATTCGGCAAAGTGGCCCACGCCGTCGCCGTCAACGCGGTGGCCCAGGTGGACGTTCCCCAGTTCCTCAACTGGTCGGAGCAGCCCATCACCTGGAGCCGCCAGGACCACTCGCCACGCATCGAGTACCCAGGCCGAGTCGCCCTGATGGTCAAGCCAAAGGTGGGCGACTACTGGCTCCCCAAGACATTGATGGACGGCGGCAGCTCCATCAACATCCTGTACCTGGACACCTTCAGGCGGCTGCGGCTACCACAGTCGATGATCGAGACAACCCACACCACGTTCCATGGCATCGTCCCCGGTCGGAAGGCGTACCCGATCGGCAAGGTCACACTGCCAGTCACCTTCGGCACACCAGCAAACTTCCGCACCGAGCGGATCGTCTTCGAGCTGGTACCCTTCGACAACCCCTACCACTGCGTCCTGGGGCGCCAGGCGTTCGCCAAATTCATGGCAGCGCCACACTACGCGTACAACGCGATGAAGCTCCCCGGGCCGTGCGGCATCATCACCATCAACGGCGACCCCGACATGGCCGCCGAGTGCGAGGCCAAAGGAGCCGAACTCGCCGATGCCGTCATCGCGGCAGAGGCCAACCACGCCGACGAGCTCGCCAAGTACGCGAGCGGGGTGAACAATGATGACCCCACCATACTCAAGAAGCCCAATTCGGAGGGCGCAAACACCTCAGCCTTCGAGGCAACGATGCACACCCGCACCGTCGAGCTGGTCCCAGGCGACTCCAGCCAGACGGTGACGATCGGAACAGGAATGAGCCCAGCCTAGGAAGGCGCGCTCATCGAGTTCCTCCGTGAGAACAAGGACATTTTCGGATGGAAGCCCTCTGATATGACTGGTGTCCCTAGGGAGCTCGCTGAGCACAAACTAAATGCTGACCCCAAAGTGCGACCCGTCAAACAGTCGTTGCGGCCCTTCAATGAAGAGCGCCGCTGAGCCATCGTCGAGGAGGTGCAGCGTCTACTCGCTGCAGGCTTCATCCGGCCAATCAAGTACTCCAAGTGGCTAGAAAACCCAGTCCTGGCCGAGAAGAACGGGACCTGGAGGATGTGTATCGACTACACAAACTTGAACAGCGCCTGCCCGAAGGAGCAGTTCGTCCTCCCGCGGATCGACCAAATAATCGACTCCACCGCGGGCTCGGAGTCGCTATGTTTCCTCGACGCCTACTCTGGATACAACCAGATCAAAATGGCCGTCGAGGACGAGGAGAAGACGGCGTTCATCACGCCATTCGGAGCCTTCTGCTACACCGCCATGACCTTCGGCCTCAAGAACGCCGGGGCGACCTACCAGCGGTGCATGCAAGAGTGCCTCGCGAGCCAAATTGGCCGCAACATCCACGTCTACATCGATGACGTGGTCGTAAAATCCACTCGCCAGGGTGATCTACTCGCCGACCTGGCGGAAACATTCGCCAACTTGCGAAAATACAAGATAAAGCTTAACCCAGGCAAATGCACCTTCGGTGTACCAGCAGGACAACTACTGGGGTACGTCGTCTCCAAGCGAGGGATCGAGGCGAACCCCACCAAGATCGACACGATCGCCCGACTCGGCAAACCCGAGTGCCTGCGCGACGTCCAGAAGCTGGCCGGGCGAGTAGCGGCTCTCAGTCGCTTCATCCCCCGCTTGGGCGAAAAGGCGATGCCCCTATACCGTCTGATGCGCAAGAACCCCACCTTCCAGTGGGACAAGGAGGCGGACGACGCACTCCGCGACCTCAATAAGGTGCTAGTCGCCGCACCGCTACTCGCCGCCCCCGCCGACAAAGAACCCATGCTGGTCTACGTCACGGCTTCCGAGCCCATCGTCAGCGCCGTCATGGTCGTCGAGCGGCCGGAGGAAGGAAAGGAGCGCCCAATACAGCGACCGGTGTACTACATCAGCGAGGTCCTCACCGAGTCGCGCCAACGATACCCGCAGTACCAGAAACTGGTATACGCGGTCTTCAGAGCACAGTGGCGCCTGCCGCACTACTTCCAGGAGCACCCGATCACGGTCGTCTCCTCAGCACCGTTGCAGGACATCATCCGCAACCGTGAGGCGACTGGGCGAGTCGCTAAGTGGGCCGTCGAAATCGGTGTCCACAATATCAAGTACGAGCCACGAAAAGCGATCAAGTCGCAGGCTCTAGCGGACTTCATCGCCGACTGGGAAGAGGCCCAGCAGCCAGAAAGGCTGCCATACCTCCATTACTGGAGCCTGCACTTCGACGGCTCCAAGAACGCGGACCGTGCAGGAGCAGGATCGTACTGACTTCCCCGAAGGGCGACAAGCTCCGTTACGTCCTTTGCCTCGACTTCACCCCCTGCACCAACAACATGGCCGAGTACGAGGCACTACTCCACGGCATGCGAGCTGCCAAGGAGATGAACGTCAACCTCCTACGCTGCTACGGAGACTCCGACCTCGTCGCTGGACAAGTCGCTGGCACCTGCGACGCCGTCTCCCCCACCATGGCGGCATACCGCCAAGCAGTGGACAAGCTGGGCGGACACTTCGCAGGCTACTCCAACGAGTGGATTGACAGGCGGAAGAACGAGGAGGCCGACGCACTCTCTCGCATTGGGTCGGCTCGACTCGCACCACCCGTCGGCGTCTTCCTCGACACGATCACCAAGCCATCAGTCTCTCCCCCAAGGGAGATCGACATCGGAGTCCTGCTGCAGCCAGATGCAGCCCTGGTCGCACTCGTCACCGAGCCAGACGACTGGACCAAGCCCTGCGTCGCCTACCTGGAGGCGGGCACCTTGCCGGCAGACGAGACGGACGCTCGGATGATCGCACGCCGATGCAAGTCCTACACCATCATCGACGGCGAGCTCCACAAGCGCAGCGTCACCGGCGTGTTCCAACGCTGCGTCCAACCCGCCGAAGGACGCAAGATCCTCCACGACATCCACTCCGGCGACTGCGGCCACCACGCCGGCGCCCGCTCTCTGGTCGCCAAGGCTATGCGGCATGGCTTCTACTGGCCCACCGCACACGCCGATCCCGTCGACATTGTCCAGCGGTGCGCCGGGTGCCAGAAGTACGCCAACCAGACGCACGTGCCGAGCTCAGCGCTCAAGACAATCCCCATCACCTGGCCATTCGCCGTGTGGGGCATGGACATGGTAGGACCCTTCAAAAAGGCTCCCTCCGGTTACACCCACCTCCTGGTCGCGGTCGACAAATTCACAAAGTGGGTGGAAGCCAAACCAGTCCGGAAATGCGACGGGAAGACCACTACCAAATTCCTACACGAGCTCATATATCGCTACGGGTTCCCAAACAGCATTATCACGGACAACGCTACCAACTTCGCCAAAGGAGCCATGGCCGAGTTCTGCGAGGAACACCACATCCGGCTCGACCTCGCGTCAGTCGCCCACCCGGAATCCAACGGCCAGGCGGAGCGGGCCAACCAGAGCATCCTCCACGACCTGAAGCCGCGGCTCCAAGTACCACTCGAGCGCACCGCCGGGTGCTTGGTCGAAGAACTACCCTCTGTTATTTGGGGCATCCGCACCTCGGTCAACAGGTCGACAGGATTCACCCCCTTCTTCATGGTGTACGGCGCCGAGGCAGTCATGCCCACCGACCTCGAGCACGACTCGCCGCGGGTCGTCCACTACACGGAGGATGCAAACGAACTCGCCTGCCAGGATGGAGTCGATCAACTCGACGAGGCACGTGACCTCGCTCGGTCACGCACCGCCATCTACCAGCAGGGACTCCGCCGCTACCACAGCCGGCGGGTGAAAACTCGCACCTTCCAAGAAGGCGACCTGGTGCTGCGCCTAATCCAGGACAAGAAGGGCATGCACAAGCTTTCCCCTCCGTGGGAGGGACCATTCGCCATCGGGCGCGTACTCGGCAACGACGCCTACTACCTCATCGACGTCCGCGGGGACGGCAAACTCGACGTCAAGCGACCGAGGAATGTAAACCTCTTACGGAAGTTCTACTCCTAGAACCCCACATATGTACCCTCCAGTCGCTATGAAATAAAAATAATTGGTTACCGCAAATTGCGCCTACTCTCCGTGTCTTGTGCCACTCGCACTCGTAATAACAGCGTCAAGCTAACCGCAGAAGTCAACCTTTGGTACAGCGACCGGCACGGCCAAGTAGTGCGGTGCAAGAGCACTGGGTCACCTCAGGTTTTGCATCGTCCACGAAAAACGCCTACCCGGAGCCCCATTGGAGTCGCCTAGCCTGACTGGCTCAAGACAACTGCCTTCGCTTCTCATAGCGACCATGACCCTCCGCATCCTCGACATAGCGACTCGAATGGCCAAGTACCACGCTCGGGGACTGACGACCAGTTCAGCGCAAGCGGCTCGGGAAAACGCCAAGTATGAGAGCATGCCTAGGACTCGCCATGCGACTGACCCAACAGGCCAGGCAGGAGTGATGCGCTCAAACTAACGCGCCAAGTCCTCACCCACCCTCGAGTCGCGCCTAGAACAACCAAGTACCACGCTCGGGGACTCGGCCACCCGACCTCGTTCGCGCAAGGGAAAACGGTGAAGTACAGAGCGCTCAAGGGAGTCGCCTTGCGACTGGCTCTCCGAGTCCGGGCGAGTCGACCACAATAAAAAAACATTCAAAAACTGCAAACACATTATAAACGAGGTCAACCGCATAAAAAGGGCGGACGCGCTCGGGGACTCGTTCCACCCTCAATCGAAAAACACATGTCAAATCACAAAACAAACACGATATCTTATTAATAGCATGTCGCAAATTGTCTCAAAATACATAGTATGCCCAACGGCAGAACTGTTACTAACGCCCCAGGGCAAACTAGTTCACTCTGCAGGCTTCGACGACGACTCGCCAGAACCCTTGCGATTGCGGATAAAGGGAGTGTACGGGTTCGACGGATACGTCGTCAGCTCACCTGCCATCGCCGCACGAAAGGGCTGCTCGACCTTGAAGTCCCGGTGCTGCGGCTCGGGGTCGTTGGGCGCGACGACCGTCTCCTGGTAAGGACGGAGGTCACCCATCGCCCAGACGCGCTCGGAGTACACCGCGGCGCGACCCGTCAACTTGAGCACCTCGGAGATCTCCACCACGCCAGTCGATGACGGGTAGCCACTCGTCACGTCGTCCAGATCGAAATCCTCTGGAAAGTGAGCAAGACCAAGCCTAAGCGCCGTCGCCGCTCCGCGCCGGAACGCCGATCGCGTCATTAACTCAACGACCGACGGCGCCTTCTCCAAGTACCTCCACACTTTGACGAGGTCGCTGGGAATTACTTCTGTGGGCGATATCTCCTGGAGGTAGGCTCGGATGCATGTCGCCGACAACATCGCCGAGTCGACGAGCATGGCCACACATTGCCGCGCGTCGAACAAGCTCGCCTCTTCCGCGCTATCAAGGAGGCGACCTGCGAATAGAAGATAACAGTGAGTACATCGGATATCACAAAAAGGCACATGCAATAGGCAGGGGCAGACACACTCACCAATCAAGGGACGGGAGAGATCCGTGATGAAGCTCTGAAGAGAAGTGTAATCATCCTAAAGCCCAGCAACAAGGGCGTCAGAAACCTTACGTTCTTCCGCGGCGGCCGTAACGGCGGCCTTGGCTCGACCATCCGCCGAACTCGCTTCTTCTTTCGCCTCCCTCAGCTCGTGCTCGAGGTCGACGATCCGCTTCTCAGCCGAGCTCAACGCCGATTGAGCCGCTGCCAACTCACCCGCTGGGACAAGTCCCTGGCGGGCCTCCTCTGCCTTCGCGGCAACTGCCTGAAGCCTCTTATTCGCCTCTTGGACGGCGGCCAGTTCCTTCTCCGCGTGGTGTTTCGCTGCCAATCGGTCAGCTGACTCACGTTGCAGACCCTGCACACAATTCAAACAGTTAACCAAAGCGAAATCCTAAGTGCCCACCCGCTGAAATTCAGCGAGTGCGCACTCGGGGACTGGCAATCAAAAAATCCTAAGTGCCCACCCGCTGAAATTCAGCGAGTACGCACTCGGGGACTAGCAATCAAAAAATCCTAAGTGCCCACCCGCTGAAATTCAGCGAGTACGCACTCGGGGACTGGCAATCAAAAAATCCTAAGTGCCCACCCGCTGAAATTCAGCGAGTACGCACTCGGGGACTGGCAATCAAAAATCCTAAGTGCCCACCCGCTAAAATTAAGCGAGTACGCACTCGGGGACTGGCAATCAAAAAACCCTAAGTGCCCACCCGCTGAAATTCAGCGAGTGCGCACTCGGGGACTGGACGCAAAAAATAACAACAAGAAACTAAAAGAATCAGACCGCTGCAATACACCGGCCTGATCCTCGGGGACTGGACATACCTGGATGGCTGCGCCAAGCATGCCATGAAGTTGTACCGCATCCACGGACGCGAGGAGAGCCGGCGTGTGCCCACGACGCTACTCGACCTCCGCATCGGCGACCCCAGGTGCACGGCTCAAGGGCGAGGTCACACTCGCTGTAGCCGCTCTGGCCATGAAGCGCGGGAACATTGCGATTGAGGCACCGGCACCAAAGGAGGCCGGTTCGGCCACCCCAGGCGAGGGAGCACCCTCCTTCGCGGGTAAGGTCGCCTCCGTTGCGGGTTCACTCGGCGCGATCGCCGTGTCATCGGAGATCGTGACGACATCGTCGCCCTTGGCCTTCTTGGCGCTATCCGTGGGGACGACGACTTCGTCCGCCTTCCTCTTCGGGGAGGGATCCTCCTCGCTGACGACGGGTGGTACCTTAGCCATGGTCGGATGGCCTATCTTCTTCGCTCTGGTCCTACAAATTGATTGCGTGAGCAAGATGATCCAAGTATAATGAAAGACGAAAGAAGGTGAGCAAACTCACTTGGCGACTGGAATGAAGCGTAGCCCCGTGCGGATGCCGGCCGGCTTCTCCAGTTCGGGGCCCAGTCGGCGACTGAGGCCCATTTCCAAGACGTCGTGTGCCCAAGACACGGATGGTTTCTTCGTCGTCGAGGCTGCGACGGGAGCCTTTGAGACATCTTCAGCAGGAGCTTCCCTGCGAGGTGAAGCCGCCGCGACCGGAGCGGCCCCTAGTCCAGAGACTAGGGCGAATGGCGGAGGAATCGAAGCCAGTGGCAACTCGCTCAGGACAGTGGCCGTGTCCAGCGCGGTTACCACCGGCGGCGCCTCGCCCTTGGCCAGGCTGGGGGCGTCGGAGCTGCTTGTCGAGTGCGGCGGGGAGGCCGGTCTCGCCGGCTTCGTCTTCTTCTTCGGAGGGGCCTTAACCTCCTTCTCCTCCTTCTTCTTCTTCGACGGAGTAGCCTGGTGAGGTGGTCTCCGGAAGTTCGTCATCATCATCATCATGACGCTCGAGGCTTTTACTCGCCTCAAGTTCACGCTGACGCTGCCCGCGGGTCTTGCGAATCAGCGGGGCAACCTCCTCCTCGGATTCGTCGTCGTTACTCTCGTCGCTCTCGGTGTCGCCCTTGGCGGGAGGCGATTCCCCCCTGTCTTGGACGGACGAGCTCGATTTCTCGTCGTCTGAAGGCGGGAGCCATCCTTCCACAACTTGGAATAACTGCAATGAGCACAAGATGAAATTAGAATGACCGCGACTGCATAAACTGCGACTACGAATGATGAAAGGTGACTTACCGTTGGGGCTGGATGCTTCGCGGTGTAGGGGCGACCCCGGCCTTTGCGTCCAGGTACACCGCCTGGGTGATCTTCTTCAGTGCTGGGGTGTAATCCTCGAGCTTCCACTCGGCGAGGAAGGACTTCGTCGAGTCCTCCCGGCCCGTGTATTGGTACATATAGTGGTCGCGCTGAGCCAGAGGGACGAGCCGCCGCCCGACCCAGCAGTTGTATAAGTTAATTGTTTGGAGGCCCTTCTTCTTCAGACCGCGGATTGTTTGAAGCATTTCGTCCACGACCATCCGCTGGTCGGTGGGGAGCTTGCCGACTTGGAGTCGGCGCGGTTCGGGCCGGTCAGCGGAGTATCGTGGGATCGCCGCCTCGCCCACCGGAGTCGCCTCGGTAACGTAGAACCAAGACTTCTTCCACTCGCTCGCCGCCTTGGCGGGCAACATCAAGTCAAAGAACGAGGCCTTCGACTTCAGCTGGAATGTCAGGCCGCCCGCGGCAAGCATTGGGCCGCCCACTTCCTCGCGACTGATCCGTCCGTGGAACAGATCTTGCCATAGAGGGAAGTAGGGCCGGCAGCCCAGGTAGCACTCGCAGAACGCCACGAAGATGGCGAGCTGCTCGATGCTGTGCGGCCCCAGGTCCGACGGTTGGATCCGGTAGTAGGCGCAGAAGCGCCGGAAGAACAGGGACGTAGGGAATCCCAGCCCCCGTTCTAGGTGGCTGGTGAAGCAGATGAATTCTCCCTCGCGCGGGTTCGGGGTCACCTCTCCGGCCGCAGGGATGCGCCACCTGCCGGCACGCAGGATCCTGGCCTCCTCGAAGGACGCCAGTTGCGCTCTCGTACACTTAGATCTGCCCCAAGGCTCGGTGGAGGGGGCCATTGGCGGAAGGATTCGTGGGGGTCGAAGGATTTCGGGTCGGCTGGATCGCGGTGCGGAGGAAGGCGAAAGTGTGCGCAATCGGAGGAAATGACGAGGAGATGGTTCTCCGATTGCCTGCCATTCCCCTTATATAGCGGTTGTTACCCGCCAAATTAGGGAGCCGTTACTATGCGGTGATTACGCCAGAAGTTACCGTTGGATTACTCCAACGGCTAGTTTGACCGCGTTTAACGGTCCAACTTCAGCCACTCGGCTCGCCGACCCGATCACTACGACAGTGACTAAGTATTTTGCCGACTCGACTCGCCAAAGCTGCGATCAGAATGACTAGTTTTTTTCTTCATTTAAGAGCCCGCCGACGATTCGACTGGATGCTTGCTTTGAAGCCGTATACTCCGACTGCCAGCAACCACCTGCGCCCAATCAACGACGGCCTCGGGGACTACTGATGGGGATATGCCTACCGGGGTATACCCAGCAGGACGTTTCCGACTGGCCCAGGAACTGGCGAGTGGGCCTGCAAGACGGCGACTGGATCAAGGCCTAGTGTGGATCCAAGCGACTGGAAGCTGAAGGCCTAGGCGAGTAGATAGGCCCAGTCGAGTTAGGTTAAACGATTACCGAAGCCTTAACTGATTCGGTTGAGATATGTAAACCCTAGGGGAGGTGAGTCTATATAAACCTCCCTAAAGGGCGTGTAGAGATACATTCCATCATACACCCAAGCGACTCGCCGCCTAGCCGTCGAGCTCGCCCATTGTACCACCACCATAATACAATCTAGCAGGAGTAGGTCTTTACCCTCCGGGGGGCCGAACCTGGGTAAAACCTTGTGTCTCCGCCCTCATCTCGCACCGCAGATGGCTGGCCGCCCTTTCCCCTCGTTCTACTACTCGCTGCCGATTGCAGCATCTGCCGTGACCATTCCCACAACAGTCGGCGCCCGACCCTAGGGTTATAGTGAATCGAGCAGTTTCCCTTTCTCCCCGATCCAATCATACACCACAGCCGCCTCCGGCCGCCTCTGCGCTCACTCGCGACGCCGGCCGGCGCACCACCTCCCTCCGCCGCTCCTCCGCTCTCTCCACCGCCGCCCATCTTCGGACCACCTCCCTCCGCTCCTCCACCACCCCGCAGGCCGGCCGCCGCGTCCGCACGCACGCAGGTCGCCGCACGCACGCAGGCTGCCGGCCGCTCCGGCGGGTGGGCTGCCTCCCTCCAGCGGGTGGGCTGCCTCCCTCTCCGGCCATCTCCTCGTCCCGCACCTCTCCCTCCGGCCGCAGGTACCTCTCCCCTTCCCTCTCCTCTCTCAAATCCGCTCCCCCTATTCTAAAATGTTAGTTAATTGTAATTATACAATGTTGTATGTACGAACTAATGTTGTATGTAAAGTAATGTTGTATGTAAACTTAGTTAATTGTAATCATACAATGTAATTATGTTGTATGTGAAGCACATGTTCTAGTTAATTGTAATTATTCAAGTGTTGCTAATGTAGATATTTCAATTAGATGATATTGCTACAAGTTTGGCCAACATATGATGTAACATATTGCTAATGTAGATAGTAATGTCGATATTTCACTTAGATGATATTTTGTAGGAGTTGTTGGTAGGAGTTGTTTGTAGGAGTTGCTAGATTGATTGGTATTGGCTAGTTTGTGTGTGTGTTGTAAGCATGTGCAACATATATGAATGATATTGGCTAGTTTGTGTAGGGTGATTGTAGCAAAATGAGTAGGTTAGAGCAATGGAGCAATGGTATTTTAGGGTGATTGTAGATGACATGGTATTATTGGTTGCACATTGTCGCATTTTGTTGGGTATTGCATTTTCTAATGGATGCTTTGGTATTTGTTTTGGATATTAATATAGATGGCTTATGCAAAAGTCCTTCATGTGCATCACGGTGGGCGTGTTGTGCAATCGGACTGTGGTGTTGAGTTTGTGGATATGGCAAAGACTGTGATATTTTTTCTGACTAGTCCTAGTCTTAGTGATGTTGTTGTCAAGGTTAGAGCTGCCCTTGGATGGAGTGACAAAGGCGATGAAGTTGTTTTGGAAGGAATATATGATGCGGGTGGCTCTAGATCTTATACTGAGATGATCCCCATCAACGGTGACAACGAGTGGGATCTATACAAAGAGCTAGTGGAGAACTCGCAAATAAAATATTTGGTCGTGTTTGCCGTCAAGGTCACCGGGCATGCCCATCTTCTCATTGACTTGAACAAGCGGCCCTCGGTCATCGAAAGAAGCAACGATGACCGTCCTGAGGATGTGTATGATGCGGGTCCAAGCCAACCTCCTATGTGGGACACAGAAAATCAATAAGATGAAAATTACTTGGAGGAGATTATGGAGGAACCCAGTTATGTTGAAAGAGAACGAGTAGAGATCATCGAGGAGAAAATGAATGTTGAAACCTTAGAGCCGATCAAGGAAGAGTTTGTAGCTGTCTCGCCAATCAAAATTCCATCATCGCCTTGTGTACCTTTGGTGGCATCCTCGATGCTTGAGGGATATCCATATACCTATGAAGATGACAATGAAGAGGACGAGGGGTATGAACATGCTTACGCTACGGACTCGGACGATGATCGTTCGGTTCCCAAGTTTTCGGAGAAGGAGACCGATGCATTTGTCAAGGTGTGGGGCAGAGATCCTAATGTTCATGAGTTCAAGGATGTTAGGCAGGCTCACCTAGCCGTGGCAGACTCGAACCTGCGGGAGTATGGGCCGGAGCGGCCTAGACCCCTCACCGAAGACGAGGCACAGAGTCGACCTAGGGCACGGCCTTTGATATACCCGGGGCTAAAATTCAAGGCTATGTTGGACATGCAAGTATGGTTCCAGGAGTACGCCGTTAGTCATCATCGACCCTACATAGTGTTCAAGTCCGACCAAAATGAATGATATGTTTTGATATGCGAGAATGAAGATTGTCCATGGAAGGTATGGGCAAGGAAGAAGAAACCTGAAGGTTGGTGGAAGATAAGTAAGTATGAAGGCCCGCACACATGTGGCAATGCCGTCCTGGAGGGCAACAAGCACCGGCAACTGACATCTACTTTTATTGCACACCGGCGTGCCAATGCCATCAAAGCTACACCTACCCTGCAAGCGGCCTCTTTGGTCCAATTTGTGAAACTCATATTTGACTATCATATCAAGTATGGAAAGGCTTGGAGGGCTAAGCAAATGGCTATGAAGATGGTTTATGGTGATTGGGAGGAAGCATATGGGAGGCTCCCTAGGTTGTTGGCGGCGATGGCACATCGAAACCCTGGTATGACGCACATTGTGCAGCCCCATCCAATCGAGACTCGCACGGTCGAAGGTGTCAAGTACCAAGTGTTCTGTCGAGCATTTTGGTGCTTCCGCCCTTGTGTTGAAGCATTCAATCATTGTCGTCCATTTCTTTGTGTGGATGGAACATTCCTTATAGGGAAGTTTAGGGGCACCCTTCTTGTTGCTATCTCTTGCGACGCAGACAACCGATTGGTCCCGCTTGCCTTTGCTCTTGAAAAGGAGGACAACGTCAGCTGGAACTGGTTCATGCACTTGGTGAGGACTACGATTGTTGGCCCCGGAAGAGAAGTCTGTGTCATTTCTGATCGCAATCCGGCCATATTGAATGCCATGAGGGCAGAAATACCTGAGCATCCCCTTGTTAAGCACCGTTGGTGCATAAGGCATTTCGCGGGTAATTTCTACCGTGCTTATCGTAATAGAGAAATGACTGAGTATCTCCGTAGGCTTACCTTGGTGTTCGAGACGGCTGTATTTGAAAATATGTTCAATGAGTTGTATGGCTTGACAAATGAGAAAGGGAATGGTTTTCTTAGGGAGAATTTGCCGAAGAAACACCTATGGGCTCAAGCTTTCGATCAGGACGGGGTTCGGTATGGTCACATGACAAGTAACATGGCCGAGATATTCAATAAGGTGCTAAAGGGTATCCGCACGCTACCGGTAACTGCCATCGCATCCTTTACTTTTGACAAGTGCAACGAGTATTGTGTCACGAGGAGCGACGAAGTGAAGGTGCTAATTAATGCCGACAAAAGATGGCCAAAGACTGTTGAAGAAGAACTTGGATACCAAGCCACGAAATCTCATGACCAAACATGGACTTGTTTTGATAAGGAGGTCTGGAAGTATGAGGTTTCGGAGGTAGGAGGTACCAACTCAGGTGGTGAGCAGTATGATGGTCGCAAATATGTTGTTGTGCTTGCCCAGTACTCTTGCACGTGCCAGATGCCTTTACAGATCCATCTACCATGCTCTCATATAATAACCGCGTGTCGTGCTCGGGCCGTGGACCCATACAACTCCGTATCATGGTTCTACAATCTTGAAGAGCTATATCGCACATGGGCTGGTAGATTCGAGCCTTACCTAGACATGGCCCAATGGCCTAAGTATACCGGGCCGGTGTACTTACCAGATAGCAAGCTAATGATCGACACAAAAGGGCGAAGAGCGACTAAGCGGTTCAAGATGGACATGGACCAAGCCGATGGAGGGACAACCTTCAAGCGACCCCGTCCGAATGATGATTTTGTGCAGGACTCCGTGAAGAACCGTTGTTCGGTATGCGGCGAAGAAGGTCACAAGAACACAAAAAAACTAAGTTGTGAGGATCGGAAGAAGAAACTAGCCGCGGAAAAAGCAGCGGCGGAAGCCGCTGCCGCCGTGGCCGCTAGTAACCCTTCATCAAGTGGGCGTGGTAGAGCCCCTAAGAGGCGTCGAGGGACTAGACATATGAAAGGTTATTGTCGTCGTCCAAAGGTGATAGGGAAATTAGCCGAGGCGTTGCAACGGGCTAGAAAGGTTATATTTTGTCCTATGCATGTTTACCTTCTGTTTTTAACACATTATTCTTGTTAGGTGTCTTTATTTTGTCCTATGCTATAAATTATCTTTCAATTATAACTGCATGTTTCTGAAACTCACAAAAAAACCTTGTCTTTGCAGGATGGCGGCTCGGGCACGGTACCATCTTCTTGAGGCGGAGTACGAGGAGAGCCACCGAGGTCGCATACTCTCGGAAACTCAGGTATGCACGTATTGTCTAACATGATCATCACTAAATTAATTATTGTTCTCTATTACTTTTTATTACTTGCTTAACTAATGCTAATCTCTATATTAGCAAGCTCTACTACCCCTTCGCATACGTGGACACAAGGTCAATACACAGCAGATGGTTTTTGATGAGAGGTACACACCGTACTTACGGAGGGCGAATCTGATTGGCTTTATGACCATGATTGAGCGCGGGCTGCCGACCTACAATAGTGTTGCCCTTACAACGCTAGTTGATAGATGGCACGTGGAGACACACACGTTCCACCTTCCATGTGGCGAGATGAATATAACTTTGCAAGACATGGCGATGTTGACCGCCTTGCCTATCTCAGGATGGGCTGTGACTGGAAAGATACAGGCAGACAGATTCAGGGACATGGTTGAAGAGCTTCTAGGAGTAAGGCTACCGGAGAAAATTTCTGGGACAAAGGGGAGCAAGACAGGTGGGCTGAGATTGACTTGGATAGAACACCACTTTGGGCATCTTCCCCTCGATGCCAACGAGGAGACCGTATCACGGTATGCTCGAGCGTATGTGATGTATGTGTTTGGGAAGGTGCTTTTTTCAGACTCCGGGGGTAGCGATGTCTCATGGATGTATTTGCCTCTACTACGTGACTGGGACGATGCTGGGAGATACAGCTGGGGTTCGGCTGGGTTGGCTTACTTGTATCGACAACTTTATGAGGCTTGTAGGAGGAGCAAGGGTACATCAAACATGGGTGGTTGTGTTCTGGTCTTACAGGTTGGTTTACTTTGACCAACATAATTATTTGCATTACCATTTAGCTTTGCATAACCATCTAGCTTTTCATAACCTATTTGCTTATTTTCAGGTTTGGAGCTGGCTTAGATTTCCCATAGGCCGACCCACCACCTACACACCCAGGGATTGGGAACACCCGGAAGAAGACTGTGCACCCACCATTGTGTACTTTTATGAGGATGTATCTACCAAGTGGGGGCCCTCTAATAATCTGTATCGATCATACACCGACGATTTTGACTCCTTGCGTTGGGGGAAGGTGAGTGTCATATCGATTTTGCTTAATGCATGTTGTCATTGTTGCCTAACATCTTCTTTTTTCACTCATAGGTTACATGGCAGCCGTACACTGTGAGTGAGCTAGGCGAGGACTTTAACTTAAATCCGATGTGCACTCAAGACATGGATATGTGGACGAAGAGGTGCCCGCTCATTTGCTTCTACGCGGCCGGGTACCACCTTCCACACCGAATTGGGATGCAGTTTGGTAAGGTCCAGGAATTGCCCCCGGAGCACACATGTCCGGAGAATCTACAAACATTGGGATAATTAACATAGCAAACACTATCACTTATAAACTCCTAAGCTATATTATCATACAACCGGCTAATTTTCCATTGAAGTGCTTCCCAACTTAGTAAACACTATAGCAAACACTAAGACAAGCTCATATCCAATGCATACATACCCTAGCAAACTCTATGGAAATGAATCCCTACAAATATATTTTCACATGTGCATATTTTTGTTTTGTCATATGTAAACTAAATTAGCAAACACTAAGACAAAGCTCCTATCAAATGCATACATACACTAGCTACAATCTATTCAAACAAATATTATTTACAAAGATATCTAAATAACATATCTATGATCTTCTAGGGTTTCAACAAAAAAGAGATAAATGAGATCAAATTAGACATTCTAATAGGCGGAATCAAAGGGGATTTGAGAGAGATTACCTCTAAGAAGACTTGCCATGGTCCCAATCCAAGAAATCTTGGAGTTTCAACAAGATTTGAAGAGAGGGGCGAAAAACAGGAGAGAGAGAGAGCTTGTGGCGGCTGGGAGGAGGAAATGGGAGGGCTGGGAAAGGGAAACTGGTCGATTGGCTATAACCCTAGGGTCGGCGCCATTTCAAATGGCGCCGACATAGCGGCCACGTCAGCCAGGCGCCCACCCCAGTGGCAAGTTTGGCGCCATCGCCGACCTGTGTTAGGTCGGCGCCGTTTGAAATGACGCCGACGTGAGGGGTCAGATTCCAAATTAGTTTCGCCTGGAGGGCAGACGCGGTTGAAGTTTATCAAATTGGTCAGTTTTGTCAAAAAATACACAAACCGCACTCTCCTCCTCCCCCTTTCTCTCCATTGGCGAGGCCGCAAACCATGGGTCAAAACCAAGGGAATTAAGGGAGAATAACTCTAAGAACTTGGGGGAGGGGGCAAAATCCATGAAGGAAAGCTTCAGATCTGAAGAATTTGGGAGAGGGATTTGAGAAGTGGAGCGAGGGGAGCCGCCATCCTCGAGACCCTCTCTTCTCTCTTTTGCTTGAGTGGGAAAAGTGAGGAAGGGCTGGCCGTTTGTCCGGCCTAAACATAGTAGGAGCTTAGCGCGCTAATCTACATACCATGCATAGCACTTGCCCATAGGCGCTCAGCTCCCACGAGTGGGGCCGGCCTAGCCCTGCCCCGCCACGTTGTCAGCTTGTTTAGCACATTTTAGGTCGGCGCTAAGCAAATGTACTTTAGCGTCTTCATGTCGGGCGCTAAAAAAAGGAATTGAATATAGAAATACTTTTGGCAAGGGGTTTATTTTTCGAATTACTTTGCCATATAGGTTATTTTTTTATCCATTTTGCACATACACATTGGCGCTGGGCAACCCTGTAGTGGTTCAATCTTGGTCGACTTGGCATTAGTACATCCGTTAAGCAACTAGTAAATCATGGGACAAAAACTAGGCCTTGACCAAATGTATCTCATTAGCTGAATCAATTTATATCCCATGTTATATATGCATGATTCATAGTAGCAAGCAAATTCAGCAACCCTGCCAAGGCACAGCATCCTTGAAAGGCGACGTCTCTGAAGAAGGAAATTCATGGGAAGTGCAGGTTCTTCTTTTTATAGAACATGTGTGCCTGAAGATAACAACGTCCGCAGCGAGCATGTGTGGAGCCTATTTCCAGGGGAAACGCATGCTGATTAATCAAACAGTCGCCTCAGAGTCAGAATCGATGAAGACTGCCACTGGCACGTGAGCTGAAACTTGCGCAGTCATGACATTGACCGGTGGCCGGCTTGGAACTTCCCGTCCGGTAGCGATGGCTGTCGATCTCCATTACTCCACATCCTGGACTTTGGCACGCGCGCTGGGACCGCGAGATCTCCATCTTTGCCAAAAGGTGTCCCAACCTTTTCCGTCAATCAGCTAGCGATCTACCTCCTCCTCGTCCTACAGTCCTACTCACTGACTCTTCTCGCTCGCTGCTGGGCGCCGAACACGTCGGAAGTCTCGTCACCGGTGATCAAACAACCATGCTACGTGGGTGCTCCCTGGGTCTCTCACAGAGCTAGCCGGAAACCAATTTGACTTTCGTCGACAGCGCTCATTGTCCAAGGACGTACACACGCTCTCCCTGGCCGACCAACGCAATATTAACCTATCTAGCTAGGCAGGGGCTACATACCCGTACGTACGTCATGCTTGCACGCTACTGACGACGCCAACGCGCCATCTTAGCTAGTATCGTCTACAGCGATCAAAGTAGTATTGTCCGCATTTCGTTACATATATATGCTGATCGCTGTTCCGTTACTTTCCTTGCTAGGCAGGGTTGACAAGGCCATGTAAAATCACTGGACGGTAGACACGTAATGACGACGGTAGATGCGATTAAACAATTTTATATTTGCACATACATTTGAAACATGATTAAACAATTTTTTGTAATATCCATTTTGTTTCGCAATAATTTCAGAAACGTTTCAGAGTAGATCTCCCCATGTTTTTCACAGATCTGTTTTTAAAAGATCTAGATATTTTCAAAGTTATTTCAGTGAGATTTCATTAATAAAATAAATCATGTTTACAAATAAATATGTTATTTTTCTTTATTTTTCAAATATATATCACTCATACCACTAATTTCACCAATTCCATTAAATCTGTAGATATTTAAAATATATTTTAATGATATTCATCTATTTTAGAATATTTCAATGTTCTTAGGTTTTTACATTAATTTGAGACATGATTGGACAATTTTTTTTCAATTAATTAATCCATATGGTATCGGAATGATTTCATAAATTTTTCGAAGCAAATTTCACTATAGTATATTTTAAAGGAAATTTTCACTATAGTATTCAAATATATCATCGCTAATTTCACTATTTTTTAAAGATCCAATTTTTTCAAAGATATTTCAATAATGTTACATATTTATCTAATAAATTGAAAGTAGGACTGGAATTGTTTTCCCAAAATCCAGCGGGTTTCTGATTTTTTTTTTGTAAAGTTTCAGTGCAAATGTTATTCTATTTTTCAAACATATATAATTGAATTTTCACTTGTTCAAAGAAGTTCAAGATTTGTTCACAAATATTGTACCGAGATTTCATTTTCCAAAAACAATTCAGTGGATGTTAAACTCTTTTTGGAGACATTTTGTTTTAAAAAAATCCATTTGGTGTTAAAAAGTCATTTTTTATTTAATACTTGGAATATATGTGGTATATAAATACATAACCTATTTGTAGTAGCTGAATCATTGAATTTATAGGGAAATATAACATAGATCTCAAATTTGGAAAATGTCGTGGATTTTTCAATTTCACATACTGTGCATGTTAGAAAAACTTACGACACATTCTGCCATATGGATGTAATGTGCCTCTTTTGTCAATTATGTGTCTGCGACGATCAATAGGGACCATCTTACTTCCCCATCATACATTAGTGATAACTGATAAGTTGCCACCGGAGCTAATACTTAGGTGACCGCTAGGTTTGTATGTACACTCTCTATAAAAACCTATTTGGGAAAGTAGATCACTCCCGGGTCGCTCGTGCAAGGCGGCCCCGGGTGGCTCCCATCCTGACCCTAACCAGCTGCCGCCATTGCTCTCCTGCCGGCTGCTGTCGCCGCCCTCGCCGGCGGTGGCGGCCACGCCTAGGATGCCGAAGGCGGCGTGCAATCTGCACGGCCCCGTCGACCCTCTTCGCACCACAGGGTGGACACCAAAGGGCGGTGCCGGTGGATCCAAGCGGCGGGTGGCGGCGCTCGCCCGAGCGGGGTTTGCCAGCGGCTTAGATGGAAGGCGCGGAGGAGAAGATGGGGGCGATGGTGCGGACTTGGAAGTGGCGTGGTGGTTGCCTTAGGCGGCGACCCTGCATCTCAGTATCTCTCTAACCAATCTATGGGTTCAGCCATGGCTTCAAAAGGGTTAAAGGCTGACCCGCTCGTTTCGTTCGCCGGAAGTCATCCGGCGGTGTGGGGACTGCTGGATCAGCCTAAATAATGGTGGCCGTCCTAGGGTTTCTTCCGCGCAAAGACGAAGATCTGCTAGCTGCTTGTCCTCGATGATCTGGTCTGGAATGGCGAGTTTCAAAAGACTCCACCGATGAACTCCCATGGGAGATTATGCCTGGAGATTACTGGATTGGATTGAATTCGGTCGGATGTAGTCATGCTTTTTCTGGCCGTTTGGTTTCAGCAGGAGCGTTGTGAAGCTTTGATATCTGTTACCATCGTGTGTCATGTCTTCGACGATCCATGGTGAAGTCAGATGAAGAGAATGTCAGGAAAGCTGGAACATCTGGGAAGCGATGGCGATTTGAGTCTTTGTAGCGACGAGGAACCAGTTGCATGATCTGTGTCTCGTAGCAGCGACTGTTTGTGAGGAAGACAACACATGAGGAGTTTCCAGTCTTACCTTGCATGGTAAAAATTCAAAGTATGGACTTAATTGGTTGTGCCTGGCAATGGCCTTGTTGAAGGCATTGTTTTGTGAGTGAGGACTTTATTCAGGGTGAAAACCTATCATCTTTGATCGGACGATGACGATGCTTGTGCACTGTTTCCTTCTTGAAGGCGTCACTATTGGAGTGGTTGGACTACCGGTGTTGTTCTGGTGGTGTTAGTGTCGTTGCTTCGGGAAATCGTCCATTGTAACGGGATTTTTCTTTTTATAATTTTTCTTCTTTTTTCTAGGTTGCATATATCCGTAAGGCCACTAGGGCATGCGTTGTTGCAGAGGCTAATTATAATTTATATCTCATGATATTAATATATACTCTTTTTCAAAAAAAAAACTATTTAATTGTTAGGTCAAACTCATTGGCCGCCAGAATGACAAATGGAGGAAAACTCGGTGACTTCGATCAACAGAATTAATAGTCCAACACTTTTATGTAGAAGTCCAATAGTCCAACACTGGAATTTGGACCAATAATTCTATTCTTTGCACACGTATGGCTTTTTGGGTTGAAATAAAGAGTGGATATGTTTTCCTATTCCGACGAACCTCTTCGAAATAGACCAGCGCCTAGCTTTATAAATAAAGCAACATTCATATAAGATTCAGCACAGTCAAAGCCAAAAACGAAAAAAGTCAAGAGAAGCCAACACACACATGCCCTCAGAGAGAGGCAAACACATAGAAACACGATACAACTGCCATCCGAGGTACTCCTTAGCGGCTAGGTGATGTAGCTAACTGGTGAGCTTCCACGATCTTGTGCTCCATTATCCCGTCTAGCCACTTCCTGTCTTGTTATCTATCGGGTACCACCGCTGGATCATGTATTCTGATGAACCAAGCAACACTACTGGAAAAACCATCTTCGGTTCGACGTGAACAAGGCCAGCAGTCCTGGCCTGTCACAGCCCGCGACTAGTGGGAGCACTAGTCCCGGGCCGTGAGGCCTCTAACGGCTAGAAACGTCCGTAGTCACTAGTCCCGGGCCGGACCAGATCTTTAGTCCCGGTCCGTAATGACCTGGAGCAGGCCAGCTTGTTTTTTCGTGGACTATTAGTCCCGGGTCGTATCATGGCCCGGGACTAGTTGTCCACTACTATATATTCTGCTTCCTGTCCTGCTGCCCTAAAGCATATGGTGGCCATTTTTCTCAAAGAAGCAAGAGAGTTCATGCCATTTTTTTCTCAAGATTTGTCAAGATTTAGTTTGCAACACCTAAATCCAAAGCTTTAAAAGGTTAGAACTTCATTCTTTCATCTCTTATTGCTACTTTAGCTCTATAATGCTCTAGAAGTATAGAGATATGGATCACTGCATGCATGCTCTAGAAGTAGCTAGAAGGATTTTGATATATATGTGTAACAAATTTTGATTAGGCACATAGTTACTGAAAATTGAAATGTGTAATTTTAGAGTTTCAGAGCTTAGAATGGAATGAGGTTTTCACTGATAGAACAATAATAAAAAACTCCACATTTATCATGTTGATTGTTTTCTCCAATTCACAAATTGGTGCATGTAAATTTTTCAAAATTCAAAATTAATGCTCTAGAAGCTCTCAATATAACTTGTAATAATTTTATCATGTTGTGTAATGGTTTTTGATATACTTTTACTATAATGCATATGGTCCGGGAATGGATGTACGGTACTGACCGACGCTCTGGCGAGTTCATTAATGGCGTGCATGAATTCATCCGTGTTGCTGATGCAAATAAGCATAATGGTTTTATATTCTGTCCATGTAATGGATATAGGAATCAGAAGGATTACTCTGACTCAAAAACCCTTCACAGCCACCTTTTAAAGTCCGACTTCATGCCCAGTTATAATTGTTGGACCAAGCACGAAGAGAGAGGGGTTATAATGGAAGACAATGAAGAAGAGGAGGAGGATGACAACTATCATGATTTCCCTGAGTACGGAGATACTTCCATGGGGGATGCTGAAGGGGAGGATGAAGAAGAGACGCATGATGAACCCACTGATGATCTTGGTCGGACCATTGCTGATGCACGAAGAGATTGTGAAACTGAAAAGGATAGGGAGAAGTTCAATCACATGTTAGAGGATCACAAAAAGTTGTTGTACCCAAATTGTGAAAATGGTTTGAAAAAGCTGGGCAGCACACTGGAATTGCTGCGATGGAAGTCTGAGTGTTCTATACCTGACTCCTCATTTGGAAAGTTGCTGAAAATGATGAAGAATAGCTTCCAAAAGATAACGTATTGCCCGCCAGTACGTACAAAGCAAAGAAGGTTGTTTGCCCTCTAGGTTTAGAGGTTCAGAAGATACATGCATGCCCTAATGACTGCATCTTCTAACGTGGTGAGGAGTATGAGAATTTGGATGCATGCCCGGTATGCACTTCACTTCGGTATAAGATTAGACGAGATGACCCTGGTGACGTTGAGGGCGAGCCCCCCGGAAGAGGGTTCCTGCCAAGGTGATGTGGTATGCTCCTATAATACCATGGTCGAAACGCTTATTCAGAAACAAAGAGCACGCCAAGTTGTTGCGATGGCATAAAGAGGAACGTAAGTCAGATGGGATGTTGAGACACCCCGCTGATGGGTCGCAATGGAGAAAAATCGATAGAAAGTACCCGGACTTTGCAGATGACGCAAGGAGTTTAAGGTTTGGTCTAAGTACAGATGGCATGAATCCCTTTGGGGAGCAGAGCTCTAGTCACAGCACTTGGCCCGTGACTCTATGCATATATAACCTTCCTCCTTGGTTGTGCATGAAGCGGAAGTTCATTATGATGCCAGTGTTGATCCAAGGTCTGAAGCAACCCGGCAACGATATTGATGTGTACCTAAGGCCATTAGTGGAAAAACTTTTACAGTTGTGGCACGAACCCGAGATACGCGTGTGGGATGAGCACAAGCAGGAAGAATTTAACCTCTGAGCATTGCTTTTCGTAACAATCAATGATTGGCCTGCTCATAGTAACCTTTCAGGACAGTCAAACAAGGGATACAATGCATGCACACAATGTTTAGATGAGACTGAAAGTATATATTTGGAACATTGTAAGAAGAATGTATAAAATGAGCATCGTCAATTTCTTTTGGCCGAACATCCCTTAAGAAAGAAAGGCAAGCATTTCAACGGTCTGGCATGTCACCACACGAAGCCTAAGGAGCGTACTGGTGCTGATATATTTGATATGGTCAAAGATTTGGATCAAATGGTAACCTTTGGAAAGGGTCCTGGCGGAAAATCTGTTTCGAAGGACGTTGAAGGACACACACCCATGTGGAAGAAGAAATCTATATTTTGGGAGCTACCATATTGGAAATTCTTAGAGGTCTGCTCTGCAATCGATGTGATGCATGTGACGAAGAATCTTTGTGTGAACCTGCTAGGCTTCTTGGGCGTGTATGGGAAGCCAAAAGATACACCGGAAGCACGAAAGGACCATCAACGTATGAAAGACCCAGATGGCCTGCATCTAGAATAGTTTCAAGGTTATGCCAGCTATGCTCTTACCAAACAAGAGAAGGAAATATTTTTTGAATGCCTAAGCAGTATTAAGGTCCCGTCTGGCTTCTCGTCGAATATAAAGGGAATAATAAATATGGCATAAAAAGTTCCAAAACCTAAAGTCTCATGACTGCCACGTGATTATGACGCAAATGCTTCCGATTGCATTGAGGGGGCTTCTACCAGATAATGTTCGAGTACCCATTGTGAAGCTATGTGCATTTCTCAATGCAATCTCTCAGAAGATAATCAATCCTGAAGATCTACCATGGTCACAGAATGATGTGGTCCAATGTCTTGTCAGTTTTGAGTTGGTGTTCCCACCATCCTTCTTCAATATTATGACGCACCTGCTGGTTCACCTAGTCGAAGAGATTTCCATTCTCGGTCCTGTATTTCTACACAATATGTTTCCCTTTGAGAGGTTCATGGGAATCTTAAAGAAATATGTTCGTAACCGTGCTAGGCAAGAAGGAAGCATCTCCAAGGGCTATGGAACAGAGGAGGTCATTGAATTTTGTGTTGACTTCGTTCCTGACCTTAGGCCGATTGGTCTTCCTCAATCGCGGTATGAGGGGAGACTGGGTGGAAAGGGTACTCTAGGAAGGAAATCAATAATATGTAGGGACGGACATTCTTACACCGAAGAACATTACACCGTTCTATAGAATTCTATCTTGGCAGCCCCATATATCGAGGAACACAAGAAAATCTTACGCTCCAACAACCCTGGAAAGCATGACTCTTGGATTAGAGATGAACACATGAAGACTTTTGGCGGTTGGTTGCAACATCTCATCAAAAACAACACTCTTGGAGATCAGCTATACTTGTTGTCTAGATCACCATCTTCGACTATATCGACTTTCCAAGGGTACGAGATAAATGGGTATACATTTTACACGATAGCCCAAAATAAAAAGAGCACCAACCAAAAAAGTGGTGTCCGCTTTGATCCAACAGACAACAATGGGTCAAAGACCACATATTATGGTTACATAGAGGAGATATGGGAACTTGACTATGGACCTACTTTTAAGGTCCCCTTGTTTCGTTGCAAATGGGTCAAGATGACAGCAGGAGGGGTTGTGGTAGACAAGAAATACGGAATGACATCGTTGGATCTCAACAATATTGGGTACTTAGACAAACCATTCGTCCTAGCCAATGATGTGGCTCAGGTTTTCTATGTGAAGGACATGTCTACCAAACCTAGAAAAAGAAAAATAAGAAAAAGAATACATCAGACGATGAGCCAAAGCGCCACATAGTTCTTTCAGGAAAAAAGAAACATCGTGGGAGTGGAGGACAAGACAGACATGTCAGAAGATTGTGATAAGTTTCATGAAATTCTGCCCTTCACGGTGAAGGATGACCCAAGCATCATGTTAATGAAAGAAGATGCTCCATGGATACGGCGGGATCAGAAAGGAACACACGCGAAGAAATGATGTGTAATAATTGTAACATTTTATGAGTGAAGATGCTCCATGTGTCCATTTTTATAGTGTTGTCTGCAAACAATCTTGAGTGTGTTAGTCCTATTTTGTGGCTGGACCGGGACTAAAGGGGGGCCTTTAGTCCCGATTCATACTTACCATTAAGATCTGATCTCCAAACGCGTGAGGTCACATATTAGGGAGTGCCTCTATGACCAGTTTCTTGGAGATGCCGGAGGACTGGGCTCCGGCGGCATCTCCCTGAAACTGGCCGTAGTGGTATACCCGCTCTCGAAAACCATCTTGCAGCTTGTAACTTCTCTAACTAGATCAATACGCCTAGGAGCTAACTAATTTCACATATTAGGGAGTGCCTCTATGACTAGTTTCTTGGAGATGCCGGAGGACTGGGCTCCGGCGGCATCTCCCTGAAACCGTTCGTAGTGGTGTCCCTGCTCTCGAAAACCATCTTGGAGATGCCTCAAACTGGCTGGAGGACTGGACTCACAAGGATGCCTATTTATAGAACAAGCAGCCCGGCATAATATCGACACTCACGACATAATGTCGACACTCACCCCCTATTATTAGTGCTGACTCATGTTTTGTCCCGGTTGGTGTCTCCAACCGGGACTAAAGGTTCTTCTTTAGTCCCGGTTGGTGACACCATCAGGGACAAGGTACAAGCCGCACGACATAATATCGACACTCACCCCTATTATTAGTGATCCCTGGCCCAGTCTGCCGCAATCCCTTCAGTTGCGGTTGGTTTCTCCAACCGGGACTAAAGATGGACCCTCTCTTTGTAGGCATTTCCCTCTATTTATAGGCTGCTCGATCCAGCCTGCCCGCCCTTTCCTCTATTTATAGGCCTTTTCCTCTAAATACAACATCTTCATATTTAGGTAACACTCAAGACATTTATTAATATTAAAAACCGGGACAAACTGGGACTAACTAACACTCAGGACTAAAGCTGCCCCCTTTAGTCATAATCATGCCTAGTCCTATAGTACACAGCTTCAGGGTCTTCTTCGTCATCGTCATCATCATTGTCATCGTCACCTTCCACTCCGGGGATCCTCAGCCCAGCCATGGCATATACCAGGGTCCATTCCGGCCTCGGATTCACGGCGGGCGGGGGAGGGGTCTCCTGGAAGACGATGCCGCTACCGCCGGACGTGGGTGGGGCCTTCTTGTGGATCTGTGGCGGGTGGACTTGTGGGCACCGTAGGCGAGGATGGTCTCCCCCGGCGATGTAGCGCATCACTCCGATGATAGTACGGTTCGCCCACCACAGACGGCGGCCGGCTTCGTTGTTCACCGGGGGCGGGCCATCACCCTCGTACCTGGAGAGCTCCCTTTCCTGCCTATTAGCGAAGAAGGCATTCCAGGTGTCGTAGTTGTCGGGATCCCACTAGGGATCCATCCGCTGCTCCGGCGTGAGCTCGTGGTAAAAGTGGTTCGTGATGACCGCCTGGCGTGCGGAACCTTGAGGGACAGGAGGGACAGGAACCCCTCCAGTGCTCAGCATCCAGCCGGCGGGCGGCCGGTAGCCCGACGGACAAGGGTAGTTGGAGGCGCACAGCGCCTTGGTCTCCTCGAGGGTCAGAATGCTCCAGTAGGCGTTGTCCATTGTTCTAAGAGAGGAAGGTGTGGATGTGTGGATAGCCTTGGCACGATCGCCCTAGATATAGAGGGAAAGGGCGGGAAAACTTGGTGTGAAGCTTTGGGAAATGGCGGGAAATATCTTTAGTCCCGGTTAGTGACTACAACCGGGACTAAAAGCTCTCGTAAAAAGGAATGGGCGGGAAAACTTGGCGGGAAGCGGTGGGAAATGGCGGGAAATATCTTTAGTCCCGGTTTGTGACTACAATCGGGACTAAATGGATATTATATTAAGATTCTTTATATTTTTATGATAATAATAGACATATTATTTGTTTTATTTGGATTTTTACAATAAAAGATATGATTTTCCAAAGTTTTATATTTGACTTGAATTAAAAAAGAAATTTACAAATGAAATAATTTATAAATGATGCAAACAGATATATGGATATTATATTAAGATTCTTTATATTTTTTTTGATAATAATATACATATTATTTGTTTTACTTGGATTTTAACTTTGATTTGAATTAAAACAAATTTACAAATGAAATAATTTATAAATGATGCAAATATATATATGCATATTATATTAACATTCTTTATATTTTTCTGATAATAATAGACATATTATTTGTTTTATTTGAATTTTTGAAATAAAAGATATGATTTTCCAAAATTTTATATTTGATTTGAATTAAAAAAAGAAATTTACAAATGAAATAATTTATAAATGATACAAACAGATATATAGATATTATATTAAGATTCTTTATATTTTTCTGATAATAATAGACATATTTTTTGTTTTATTTGGATTTTTACAATAAAAGATATGATTTTCCAAAGTTTTATATTTGATTTGAATTAAAAAAAATTACAAAAAATAAATTATTCGCGGGTCGTGGCTGGACACGGGACTAGAGGGTGCGTGCGCGCGTGAAAACCAAGCGGGCGAAAAAACACATTGGTCCCGGACCATGGTTTAACCCGCGACTAAAGGGGGGTCTTTAGTCGCGAGTTAAGCCACGACCCGGGACTAATGACCCTCTATTCCCGGGCGGTGGCTTAGCCCGGAACTAAAGGGGGGGGGGTATAAGTAAAATGCGCCCGCCCCTAGCCTTCCCCACCCAGCACTTGGTGAAATCGTCGAGGTGGAGACGAACAGACGATGGCGAGCTCGATCGACGCAGGGGAGGTGCTGCCTGATTCCACCACGCCGTCGCCCTCGTCTCCGGCCGCCGCGCCGTGCCGCCGCCCTACACTGTGCTGCCACACGCCTCGCCGTGCTGCCCCGCCGTGCCGTCGCGCGCTATCACGTCGCCCCGCAACGCCGCCTCTCTGTGCCGCCGCACGCCGTCCCGCCGCCCCGCAACGCCGCCGCCTCGCCGTGCATCGATCTTAGCATTTTTTATATAATTGTTTATATAATTGTTTTGAGGAATATATATATAATTGTTTATATAATTGTTTTTAGGAATATATAATTGTTTTTAGTTTCTTTTTTTAGGAATATATAATTGTTTTTAGTTGTTTTAGGAATATATAATTGTTTTTAGTTGTTTTAGGAATATATAATTGTTTATATAATTGTTTTTAGTTCTTTTAGGAATATATATAATTGTTTTTAGTTGTTTTTAGGAATATATAATTGTTTTTAGTTGTTTTTTAGGAATATATAATTGTTTATATAATTTTTTTTAGGAATATATAATTGTTTATTAGGTTTATTCATAATATTAATTGTTTTTAGTTATTTTTAGGATTATATAATTGTTAGGATTATTAATTAGTGTTATTAGGGTTATTAATTATATAATTATTAGGGTTATTAATTTGTGTTATTAGGGTTATTGTTTTTTTGTTTTAGTTATTAGGGTTATTGTTTTTTCTAACCTGTTTAACTCTCTTTTTGTTATAGTTAATTAAGTCATGGATCCATCCAAAGATCCTGGTCGCATTGGTGAAGGTTTTCTTCAGGGCATGATAAGAGGTGAAATTCCTCTTAATATTAATACCGGTGAAGATATTTTGCTCGAGGAAGAGATATCCTCATATCTGAATCCATTCGGTGATGGACTAGAGGAAAACCTAATGTACCACGGGGAAGACCGGATGGACGAGGTACATATATATATAAAGCCTCGTGTTACCTCTATTCATTAACTGATCTAGATATATATTAATCACTCTCTCTTCTTCTTTTAGCCCACCGGATCGAAGCAATCGACAGCTCAAACGAAAAGAGGGCCGAACAAAAAGTTGGATGGTAATCAGAGGTTCACCATCGAAGAAATAGATGATGATGGTGAACCGATTGCTCCAGAAAAGCACCAGAGGATGTTCATAAATCAATGCGGGGTGCTTGTTAGGGAAACCTGCCGATCACCATCCAAGAATGGGATCAGTCAAAGAAACCCGGTGAAAAATCCAACAGCTATGTCACCGATGATGCCAAAGATGACCTTTGGCAGAAGCTCATAGCGCATTTCATACTACCTCCAGAGTATGAAGAATTTGAGGTAGATGGTATTACCCCAAGGCCGGGTGGGCTTGAAAATAGAGCGAAATTCAAGGAGTGGGCTCTGAGCAAGATGGCTTAACTGTACCGGAACCACAAGAAAAGTTTATACGGGAAATATGTTGCGAAAAAGAAAACTCCAGACTTCAAAGGAGTAAACGAGAAGTTGAGAGAACAGTGGCCCGATTTTGTACAGTACAAGAAATCTGATAAAGCAAAGGCAAAGTCGGCAAAGAACGCGTTAAATGCTGCCCAAAAGAAATACCATCATAAAATGGGGACAGGTGGCTACAAGAGTGCCGTCCCTAAGTGGGAAACTATGGAGAATAAAATGAGGGCTAGAGGCGTCACTCCTGGTATAGATGGATGGCCCGAGAGGTCAAAGCACTGGTGGTACGGGCACGGGGGATCCTTGGACCTAGAAACAGGGAAGACATTATTTCATGAAAAATTTCTAAAACCCTCCCAAGACCTTATTCAAGCAATGAGCGATGCTCAATTGGGATTGTTCCGTCCCGAGAGAGAACGACGAGTTGACACGCGCCCTAGGGAATCCTGAAAAGGGAGGATGAACACGAGGCAAAGACGCCGGTGTCTCGTGGAAGAAAGGGTTTCCTTAGTACGATGCCAGTTACAGAAGCCGACAGAGAAAGAAGGACCGGGAGGCGGACCGGATCTCCAGGGTAGAGCAGGACCTAGCTGTTCTGAAGAACCTCATGCATGAAATTAGCTAAAGTCCACCGTCGTCAACTCACCCACGGGCTGATGATCCTGCATTGGATCTTAGCCAGCGGAGAGGCAGCATGGCTTCCACGGAGGTCCGGGCTGATGATCAAGCACTGCTGGATGATGCATCGGCTCCTCACTACCCCGTGGATGATGTCAGAGAGATGGCACAATGTGAGCTACATCAGCCAATGAACAACCTGTCCTTCAAGGTGGCGATCGGTACTACTTTACCTTGTCTACCTGGAGCACTCCACCATTCACTTCCGATTGCACCAGGCTATGCTCGTGTCAAGGTGGATGACATAGTGGAGGATTTTGCGGACCTAGAGATTGAAATCGCTACGCCTGAAGGCCTTACGAAACTAGGAGATGTCAAGCGCAACATCATTCTATGGAATAAGAAGTACATCAAGTTTCTAGGCTCGGCGCCAAGGCCACCGACTCCGAGGAATCCAAGTCCACCCTGCATCGAATATCGTCAACCTCCAAGTCCACCCCAACCCGATTATCGCCAACCTCCAAGTCCACCCCGCCCCGCTGACGATCGCCGGAGCAGGAGTACATCAACTCGATCTTCGCCTCCGCGCAATACTCGATCTCTGCCTCCGCCTTCGTGCAATACTACTACCTCGTCGAAGAAACGGAAGTTCGACGCTCCCCCGCGCCCCACATCGAAGAAAGGTCAAACGACGAAGATAGTCGACATCCCACCAGCTCTTCCAAAGAGACCTTATGACAAGACCGATGAGGAAACTAACGCGGATGTGGCTTCCCAAGTTAAGGCGCATTTTGCACCCAAAAAGTCTGAGCCAAAGCCGGTATATGATGAAAAAACCAAAAAGTAGGCTAAGTCCTTTCTTGAGCAACCATCCCAGATATCGATGAATCTGGAATCAGACTATGACCGGGAGATTATTAAGTAAGCATAGAAGAAAAACTCACAAGTGCAAAAAGCGGGAAGCAAGTTGCCCAGCTCGGAGCACAGAAGAATCAATCGGTCGCCCCACTCAAAGTCATTTCAGACCTCGACAAGGCCTTCAGAGCTGAAATGTATATGGACATGCAAATAATGGACCCCAGAGCCTGTAATAATTCTGCACTAATGGGAATCACTGTATCGCATGCCAAAGCACTTGCTACCGAATCAAAAATGTCTCTTGGTCAATATTTAGGCTATGAAGATACGCCAGTGGGTCAGATAGTACTGAAGTATGTCCAAGGGGAGCCTCTAGTCAGTAATGAGGAGCTCGCGCGTCTATCCACACATATGCGAAATCTGTATGAATGGTACATGTTGCAAGCAGAAAAAAGCATCAGAAAGATTGGTTTATGGTGGACGTTAGAAAGGAGCATCAATTCAAACCATACTCGATACAGGTTCAAATGACCGAACTGTTTTAGTTATACAACCAGCGCGCCCTCGACAAATCTATCATTGGTTGCTACTGTCTGTAAGTGATTTATTTCTATAATTAAGTTTGTATCTCAGCTCGTTCATTGCATTTAATATATTATCCTAACTATATATCCTTTTGTATGATGATATTATATTCTTTAGAATGAAGATGCTTGAATGCAAAAGAGCTAGAAGATACGACATTGGGTTCATTGACCCATATATCGTTAATGAATATACGTTAAAGAATCACCCCAAGGACGTGGAGGAAGACCTGTGCAGGTTCTTAACCGAGAATAATTTTGTTAAGGAAATACTATTTTCTTACAACTTCAAGTGAGTGTTTATATCTTGTACACATTTTATTTTTGCTTACTGGATGAGCTATGCATGTATGCTTATGATGCAGCCCAACACATGGCATTCACCATTGGTCCACACCATGCTACGTCAACCACACCCTCAAAGGTGAACTCATTCCATACCTCACCTCCTTTGGTTATCATGTGAATGGAATCCTACTTGAGACAAGTGCCCATGCTATGACCAGGCCCATGACCATGACACCGAGAGGAGATGACAAGAGGACCCCAGAAACCAAGACCGCCAAACAAGAGGCCTGGAAGAGAAGACGCAAGAAGTGGCGGACGCCATACCGGAGTCTCCGGCCAGTTGTTATGGGATCCCTTGTGGGATTGACCCTAGGGTGGCCCGATCTTCACGGATTTGAGGCGGGGAGTGAGGGGATACCCGATGATCACGATGAACGCGACACAAACGCAAGGTAAAGATACAAACACACGCAAACACAACCCGATTCGATTTGCTCCCGTTGGCTCGAACAACCAATCCAATAGAATCCTCGGCGAGAGACCGTTAGGTAGAATCACCAAAGGAGAGATCGTCAAGCGGATGATAGAATCCAAATCAAAGGAGAGAGTAGCAACCAAGTAGAATCCCAAAGGGGAGAGACCTAGCACTACTAGAATCCTTGATGAGGAGAGACCAAACACTTGAGGAGGGTCTTGACGACTTGGAGACGAACAACCGAACTCCAAGGCCTTGTACAACTCATAGATTAACTATAGAGAGGGGTTCCCATCTAGGGTTAGGCACAAGCCTTCTTTCATCATCAACTCTAGGGTTTCAAGGAGGGCGTGGGGGATTATATATAGGCCAGCCACGAGCTAGGGGTAAACTAGACATAAATAGGGAGTCCTGGGCGTTACATTGGCCAGGCCCAAAAGGCCTTAACATGCCTGGCATCGAGCAGGCTGGAGACTCCGGTGTTGGGTCCGGAGACTCCGGTCTGGACCGGAGACTCCGGTCAATCTCCGGACCCATATCCGGAGGGGGCTTCTGGCTGTACCGGGCTTGGTTCCTGGGTCTGGACCGGAGGACGGTCCGGAGACTCCGGTGTAGTCCGGAGACTCCGGTGTGATGGCCGGAGACTCCGGTCTGGCGTCCGCCACTTCTTGCGTCTTCTCTTCCAGGCCTCTTGTTTGGGGGTCTTGGTTTCTGGGGTCCTCTTGTCAGCTCCTCTCGGTGTCATGGTCATGGGCCTGGTCATAGCATGGGCACTTGTCTCAAGTAGGATTCCATTCACATGATAACCAAAGGAGGGTGAGGTATGGAATGAGTTCACCTTTGAGGGTGTGGTTGACGTAGCATGGTGTGGACCAATGGTGAATGCCATGTGTTGGGCTGCATCATCTCCCCCGCTTCAAAACGAGTCGTCCTCGACGAAGTTCCATCATCATATAGTGAGGAAGGTGTGCGCAAGGTCTTGAGCTTGTATGTTGTGGGATCTCCGGTGTCGTAGCCTTGTTCAAATTGGTCGAAGATCTTGAAGGTGAGCTTGTCATCAAGGTGTGGTTGGAGATCTTGTAGCGTGTTCCTTGTAGGTGGTAGGTAAGGTTGGGTATCCTGCAAAACCGACAACAAGGAGAAAGAGTTGTATGATGGATTGTTAGTATTGGGCACACTCAAATCACTCTTCTCACGTGTGGTGGCTTGCGACGTGGCACTCATGATTTTTCCACTCATTTGGGGCTTGTAGCACTCACTCACGTGTTGGTGGATCACTCTCTCACCACTCATCTCACAAGGGTCCTTAGCTTGTTTTATCTTGGGCAGCGACGTCATGTTGGAAGTGATAATTTGGCTTGGCGTCATAGGTTGTAGCACCAATGTCTTGTCATTCCACTTAAAGGAGTATTGGTTGGAGGTACCATCGTGTAGTGCGCCCTTGTCGTATTGCCATGGTCTTCACAGGAGCATGTGAGACACGGTCATAGGCACGACATCACACTCGACGGTGTCTTGATATGGACCAATCTTGAAGGAGACTTGGACCTTGTGTTTGATTTGAATGGTGCCATTGTCATCAAGCCACTTGACATGATAGGGCTGAGGGTGCTCCATGTATGGTAACTTGAGTTTCTCACAAAGATCGATGCTCGCAAGGTTGTGACAACTTCCTCCATCAATGATAAGTTTTATGGACTTGCCATCAATTCCGCCTCGGGTTTGGAAGATGTTGAGGCGTTGGTCCTCTCTAGGGATGGAGTTGGTCATCAAGACTTGGGCGATAACAAGTGAGGGGCTTGGATCATGTTCACAAAGAAGCGTGTCCTCATCTTGCATTGCGACATCTTTTGCTATAGCGGCTTGGTTCATAGCGTCAAATTCATCTTCGCTCACGGAGTATGTTGCGCCGTTCTCATCCGTTAGCATGACTCTTGTGTTGATGCACTCATACGACTTGTGGCCCTTTCCTCCACACTTGTAGCAAACTACTTGACTCTCCGTTGTTGTGTTGGAGGAGGAGGCCATAGGTGTCTTGGCTTGCTTAGAGGAGCTTGTTGCTTGGTTTGTTGGCTTGGAGGGGTTACTCGAGTTGATTGAAGCGAAGTACGCCCTTTGCTTCTCATAAGCATGTTCCTTTTGCAAGTGGCGCTCGGCCTTGGTTGCTTGGTGAAGAAGGTTCACGAGAGTCTTGTAAGGTTGGAAATCGACTATCTTGCGTATTGGGCGGCTCAAACCGTTGAGGAACCGTGCTATTGTTTGCTCCTCGAGTTCCTTCACATCATAGTCATCTCCATCTCCTTATAGAACTCTTCAATTGTCTTTGTGCCTTGCTTCAAGTTTTGTAGCTTATCGAAGAGGTCTTGGCGATAGTGCTCGGGGACAAATCTTGCATACATCACATTCTTCATCTCGGTCCAAGTGGTGACCGGTGGTTCTTCTTGCTTCTCATGATTGCTTTGGTAGTCTTCCCACCAAACATTGTCGTAGTCCTCAAACTCAAGATGCCATTGCCACTTTCTTCTCTTCAGAAAAGTTATGGACTCGGAAGATCTTGTCGACTTTGAGCTCCCATTCAAGGTATGCATCGGCATTTTCTTCTCCTTTGAACTTGGGCATAACGAACTTGAGCTTCCCAAACTTGCCATCATCACGCTCATGGTGGTTGCTGCGACGTTCATGGTGCATACTTGCGTCACTTGGAGGGCGTGGAGGTGGAGGAGGAGGCTCTTGATTGCCTTGAGGTTGTTGTGGTGGATGAGCTTGATGATGCTCGAAGTCTCTCCTTCGCCGTTGGTCGGCATCATTGACGTTCATAGCTTGACGGTGTCGGTGGTGGTGTTGTGCATGTCGGTTATTGCGTCGAGCTTGGCGTGCATCCTCATCATCATCACTTGTGTCCCATATCGGTTCTTGAGTTTGTTGACGTTGCTCGTGTTGGTCATGAGGAGGATGACGACGTCTATCATTATGGTTAGCTTCATCTTGGCGTTCTCGAGGTTGGTGCATGTCGATGATTGCTTGGTGTGGTGGTGGACCATGCTCTTGTCGTTGTTGTTGAGGTTGGGAAGCATTTGGGTCCACCGCTTGAGGGCGACTATGACGAGCTTGTGGGTCCCCATTATGGTGGTGGGGTTCTCCGCGGCGGGAGTGTGCCCTTGAAGACTCGCCATGTCGACTTGAGGAGTGCGTGCGGGAGGAACTTGACGAGCTTGAGCAATGACCGTGTCGGTTGCCAAGGTTGGAAATAGTTTGGTGAAGAGCTTGGAATTGAGCATGGTGCTCCTCTTGATGTTGCCGCTCACGGTACTCAAATTCTCGAAAAGTATCATCAAGACGGTGCTCAAGTTGCTCAAATTGATTGTTGAATTCTTGGCGTTGCGCCCATAAGTTGTGGCGCGTGGCAAAGCCATCTTGGTTGTTGAAATTGCTATCTCCACTAGCTCCACTTGCCCTAGACATGGTGCACAAACACACTTGATAGATATGGTGAGATTGGTGGAATGGTAATTGCTACCTTGCCTCACCGGAGTCAACGATTGGAAAGATTGTTGTTGCCGAGAGCAAAGCGAATAGAGGGTACACAAGACACACACACACAAAGGCCTATGGTGGTAAGTTAGAAAGGTGGATAGCAAATGGAACAACCAAAAGAAAAGGATATTGTCAAAAGTGGGTACAATCCAACAAAAACAAAGTCAAAGGAAAAGGTCAAAAAGGGTGACGAGAACCTACGACTATACACACACGGTGGAGATTAATGTGGCTAGCACGACTATGAAAAATGAGCAACGAACAAAATTGGACCTAACAAAGACTAATGCTCGGTGTCGTGCCAACACTAGGAGAGACCGTAGCCCGTTCGCACAAGGTTGAGAAGCAACGGATTCGTACGCTTGACTTGCTCTTGCTCGCACTCTTGCTTACAAGCTTTGGACTCTCTTTAGCTATTGGTATCTTTCTTTGTTTCTTTTGCTTAGAAGCTTTTTTTTGTGTAACACTATGGAGTCAATTTTGTTATTGCCTCTATATCATGACTATGCAAGAGCAAGCACACAATGCTTCGGCAAACATAGGAGGGCTACTCTCGATAGGTTAGGTAACACACACAGGAAGAAGGGGGGTTAACAACGGTTGTACAAGTTATACCTTTTGGTGATGTTGTACTTGCAATCGTTGGTGAAGGGATGGTTCGAGTTCCGCGGTGTCGATGTCGAGCACGAGGTGTTGTTGGCGTTGCGGAAGCTTGTTAGTTGATAGACACTCAGGCGAAACACAAACACACAAAGGAAATTAGTTGAAAAAGGAAGAGGGGTCAAAATTTTGTTCAGGGCCGGAGACTCCGGTGTGTTGGGGCCGGAGACTCTGGTCTGGACCGGAGACTCCGGTCTGGTTCCAGCACGATGAACAACTCGAGTTCTTGAGCGGAAATTCGGCCCTTTAACCCTCAAATCCAGAAAATTTCGACCAAATTGGGCTAGGAAACGCAGGGCAAAGGTAGACCAAATCCAAGGACAAGTTTCTAATGGACCAAAACCACAATCAACTCACCAAATCAAGAGATCGACCCAAAAGAAAATTGGGGCTAATTTTTTTGGTATTTTCGAATTTATGGTGGATATGGGGAACGAAGTCAAATCCGTGGCAACCAAAAGCTCTGATACCAGTTGTTATGGGATCCCTTGTGGGATTGACCCTAGGGTGGCCCGATCTTCACGGATTTTAGGCGGGGAGTGAGGGGATACCCGATGATCACAATGAACGTGACACAAACGCAAGGTAAAGATACAAACACACGCAAACACAACCCGATTTGATTTTCTCCCGTTGGCTCGAACAACCAATCTAATAGAATCCTCGGCGAGAGAACGTTAGGTAGAATCACCAAAGGAGAGATCGGCAAGCGGATGATAGAATCCAAATCAAAGGAGAGAGTAGCAACCAAGTAGAATCCCAAAGGGGAGAGACCTAGCACTACTAGAATCCTTGATGAGGAGAGACCAAACACTTGAGGAGGGTCTTGACGACTTGGAGACGAACAACCGAACTCCAAGGCCTTGTACAACTCATAGATTAACTATAGAGGGGTTCCCATCTAGGGTTAGGCACAAGCCTTCTTTCATCATCAACTCTAGGGTTTCAAGGAGGGGGTGGGGGCTTATATATAGGCCAGCCACGAGCTAGGGGTAAAATAGACATAAACAGGGAGTCCTGGACGTTACATGGGCCAGGCCCAAAAGGCCTTAACATGCCTGGCGTCGAGCAGGCCGGAGACTCCGGTGTTGGGTCCGGAGACTCCGGTCTGGACCGGAGACTCCGGTCAATCTCCGGACCCGTCTCCGGAGGGGGCTTCTGGCTGTCCCGGGCTTGGTTCCTAGGTCCGGACCGGAGGACGGTCCGGAGACTCCGGTGTAGTCCGGAGACTCCGGTGTGATGGCCGGAGACTCCGGTCTGGCGTCCGCCACTTCTTGCATCTTCTCTTCCAGGCTTCTTGTTTGGGGGTCTTGGTTTCTGGGGTCCTCTTGTCATCTCCTCTCGGTGTCATGGTCATGGGCCTGGTCATAGCATGGACACTTGTCTCAAGTAGGATTCCATTCACATGATAACCAAAGGAGGGTGAGGTATGGAATGAGTTCACCTTTGAGGGTGTGGTTGACGTAGCATGGTGTGGACCAATGGTGAATGCCATGTGTTGGGCTGCATCATCTTATGTAAACGTCCGCAGATTCCACTGGATATTGCTAAACATTCAAGTTGACAACTCCCTAGTTGAAGTCCACGACTCATTAAGTTGGGACCAAGAGCAGTGGAGCGACATGAAAGCAATGCTCCATAAGTAATTTCAATAATTATCGCATTATATCGGCCTCTTTCATTCATTTCTTGATATCAAGTAACTAATAACTCCTTTGTTCATTTTCTTTGCCGAGCAGGTGTTGGACACGGTTCAGACAGAAAATACCAGGTCCATTCAAAGAGGAGTTAACTTATAAAATTGTGAAGAGTTTACAGCAGCCACCGGGAACTCATTTATGTGGATACTACATCTGCGAGTACATCCGCGAGTTGACCAGTGAGAGGAAAGTTGACTCACATTATATTTATGATTTGCGGGAGAAACTAGAGCCAGACCAGCGCATAAGAGCAATTCAAGAGGAGATGGCGGGATTTATGATGAAGGAAGTCCTTGATGTACATGGAGAGCATTATGCGGATGACGTGGAACTCGATTTGCCTTAGTGATCTCCATGTAGCTGATATGATATATATATTCATCAATGACCATGTAATTTCAAAACATTTCTTCCTTTTGATGTATATATCATCAATGTATGCTTGCAAGGGATCGATTAATTATATAGATGCATCAACGTGTACTGTGTATGTAGTAGCGTAGAATATGTGTACTTAAATATATGTTTGAAATTATAGTGAAACACAAAACGAAAAAAGAACGAAATGGCAAAAAAAAGGAAATACACAATCTCTGTCGTGGCAGAGAAACACACAATTCTGTGCCGCGGCAGGAAACCTTATAGTCCCGGGTGGTGTTACGGCCCGGGACTAGAGGGTTTCCGCCCCCGCGGCGCTGAAACAGCCACGTGGTTGTTATCAGTCGTGGGCCGTAGCAAGCTAGGACTAGTGGGGGGTGGCTCTAGTCCCGTTTTCGCAGTCCTGGGCCCAAAACCGGGACTAGAGCCCGTTGTGGCCCGGGACTAGAGGCCTGTTTTCCACTAGTGCAAGCAAATTTATAAAACTCATGTTTTTTCACACCCTCCCTTATTATTTTTCAATTCCTATGTTTTCAGAATCCTACAAATCAAAGAGGTCTATATGTTTTTCTTACAACTAGTATGGCACTCATACCCCTCTCCAACAGGTTATGTCTTGCTAGTTTACAGGAAAGAGGAGATAAAAGAGAACAACTATTATGTGCATTTGCCGAACGCGATGGATTGAGAGAAAGAAAAAATTCTCTGGTCCGCTCCTGTGAGCGGACGCAGGCAAACCCTAACCCCGTGCCGCCGTCTCCCCCACCCTCCCACTCCCCTCGCCGCTGCCGAAGGGCGTCGACGAGTGAAGCCCTGGTGGCGTCAGCGGCAAAGGGCCCTCTTCTCTCCCTCCTATGGCGAAGGCGGCACGGGCGGCTTCGTATGACAGGGGCATGATGCTGGGGAAGGGTGTGGTGGCACGGCTGCTCCCTGTATGTGCTTCAGGCGCTGGTGTCGGCGTGGAGGTGTGCAGCAGCGCCAAGGCGTGGCATTGGAGGTGGTGGCGCTGCTATGAGGCGACAGCAGTAGGCGGGTGCTACTGTGAGGCATTCTGGTGCACTGGTGCACACGAGGGCGGGACTAGGCATCGTCGAGGCTGTGTGGCGGCAGCCACTTGACGAGGAGGGTGAAGGGAGGAGCTGTAGATGTTCCCAGCGGTGGCCCTTGTAGGGCCAGATCTGGGCCAGGTTGGGCCGGATTTGGGCTAGGCGGGCCTCGGTAGGGACCTTTGGCCACCAGGCGGGTGACTGGCGCCTCCTCCTGGCAGCTCGCAGTCGGGATACTGGATCTGGGCCAGGCGGGCTTGGTTCTGGTGGTCACCTGATATTCTTGCTCAGGAGGTCTCGTTGGCAGCACGAAGATTTCCATGCTTGTCCCTTCGCGCCCTTACGGGCCCAGGTAGCGTTTCTCAGACCGATGGTGGTCCAGTATTCTCGGGTGAGTGCGGTGGTGGTGGTGCTGCTACTTGGTGATGCGTCGGAAACATATCTATAATTTTTTATGTTCCATGCTTGTTTAGTATCTATTTAGCTTTGCTTTGTCCACACTTTGAGGTGTTTTTATACGTTTTCTGGTACTAACCTATTAACAAGATGTCGCAGTGCCATTTGCCTATTTTCTGCTGTTTTTGGTTCCAGAAAAGCTAGTAAGGAAATATTCTCGGAATTGGACGGGACAAAGCCAAAGTCAATATTTCACCGAGGAGAACATGGAGTCCAGAGGAGAGATAGAGGGGAGCAACAGGGCGGCCACCCCCTCCCAGGCGCGGGCCCACCCTAGGCCGCTCCTGGGCAGGGTGTGGGCCCCCTGGCCGCCTCCCTGCCTCTCCTCTTTGCCTATAAGAAGACCCCGATGCCTAAACCCTAAGTACCCGATCAATATTCCACGAAACCATCTATAGCTGCCGCCACCATCGTCCCTAGATCGGGGGGATCTGAAGCTCTTCCCGACACCCTGTCAGAGGGGAGATCATCCCGGAGGCCTTCTTCTTCATCATGCCAGCCTCCGGTATGAAGCGTGAGTAGTTCCACCTTGGACTATGGGTCCATGTAGTAGCTAGATGGTTGTATCTCCTCCTTTGTGCTTTCATGTATAGATCTTGTGAGCTCCGTTCATGATCAATATCTCATCTATTTGTAATCATGCGTGTTGTGTTTGCGGGGATCCAATGGATATTGAGATTACTATGTCAGATTGATTAATGGTTTTGTCTATTTGATACTATCATGTCTGTGTTGTTTGTGATCTTGCATGCTCTCCTATTAGAGGTCATTCTTGGCACAAAAAGCAAACAAAAAGGATAAGAAGAGGTCATTACTAAAGTAATAACTTCCAAGACTCAAGTAAACTTTTGGGTTATCTCCCAACAAGTAATTTTCTTTAACGCCTTTAAGTTAGGCACAAGAAGCAAGAAATCAAGTATTTTCAAATGAGGAAGCATAACATCAAACCTTGCTTTCAAAGGAGGGCCAAAAAGCAACTTCTCTCTCCTTATAGGGAAGTGTTCAATACCTTTCTTGAATGAAAATTGATATTTAATGGTGCCTTCTTTGATATCAATGATGGCACCAACAGTTCTAAGAAAAGGTCTTCCCAAAGTAATAGGAAAAGAAGCATTGTATTCAACATCCAAAACATAGAAATAAACATGGACATAAGCATTGTTAACCATAATTAGAACATACGTAATACTCCCCATGAGTTTTTTCTTAGCATTATCATTAAGTGGGACATCCAAATAACAATATTCCAAAGGTGGAAAATCAAACATTTTATAAATCTTCCTAGGCATAATAGAGACACTAGAACCAAGATCACATGAAGCTTTGAGATCAAAGTCATTCACTTGCATATTAATAATGGGTTCCCAACTATATTCTACTTTCCTAGGAATAGAAGCTTTGTGTTTTAACTTCTGTTCCTTAATCTTATCAAGAGCATCTGTAATGTGGTTGGTGAAAGCAACATGCATATCACTAGCATCGGGACTTGGTGGGCCCACCCCGCGCTTGGAGGGGTGCAGCTGCCCTGGCCGCCCCCTGCCTCGCCTCTTCGCCTATAAGAATCCCTCGATGCCTAAACCCTAAGGACCCGATAAATATTCCACGAAACCGTCTATAGACGCCGCCACCATTGTCCCTAGATCGGGGGGATATGAAGCTCTTCTCGGCACCCTGCCGGAGGGGAGATCATCCTGTAGGCCTTCTTCTTCATCATGTTAGCCTCCGGTATGAAGCGTGAGTAGTTTCACCTTGGACTACAGGTCCATGTAGTAGCTAGATGGTTGTATCTCCTCCTTGTGCTTTCATGTCTAGATATTGTGAGCTCCGTTCATGATCAAGATCTAATCTATTTTTAATCATGCATGTTGTGTTTGCGGGTATCCAATGGATATTGAGATTACTATGTCAGATTGATTAATTTTTTGTCTTATTGATTCTATCATGTCTGTGTTGTTTGTGATCTTGCATGCTCTCCGTTGTTAGTAGCTATCTTGGCCAAGTAGTTGCTACTGACTCCAAGAGGGGGTATTTATGCTCGATAGTGGGTTCATGCCTCTACTTAATCAAGGGAAGTGACAGAAATCTCTACGGTTGTAGATGTGATGTTGCCACTATGGAGAAAACAACGGTCTCTTGTTCATGGAACAAGTGGATTGTTTACCTTACACACTTTGCTTAAAGCAGTTGTCTGTTGCTTGCAACTTAATACTGGAGGGGGTTCGAATGATAAACCAAAGGTGGAATTCTAGTCATAGATGCAGTTGGATGGCGGTCTATGTATATTGTTGTATTGCCCAATCGAATCTCATAGGATCTTTTTGTCTAGTATTGTATTATTATACCTTGCTCAGTCCTGTCAATTTCCCTGCTGTAATTTGTTTACCCTTCATGACATGTTTGTTTATCTAAGGAGAACACCTCTAGTGAACTATGGATCCCGGTCCAATCTTTACCATTGATACATCTTCCACTGTTATTGTTTACTTGCTGCAAACCATCATCACCTTCCACACCATACAGTTAATCCTTTATTATAGCAACCAGTGAGATTGAAAACCTCACTGTTAGTTGGGGCAAAGTCTTGAGTTTGTGTTGTGTAGGTTTCCATGTTGCTTGCAACACCTTTGACGCGTTTCCTTCCTCCTACTGGTTCGATAACCTCGGTTTCTTACTGAGGGAAAACATGCTGCTGTGCTGCATCATACCTTGCTCGTGGGGTTTCCCAATGGGGCGTCAACACGCATCATACCTGGGCAGGGTGTGGGCCCACTGGCCGCCTCCCTGCCTCGCCTCTATCAAGATCCCGATGCCTAAAGCCTAAGTACCCGATTAATATTCCACGAAACCGTCTGTAGCCGCCGCCACCATCGTCCCTAGATCGGGGGGGGGGGGGTCTGAAGATCTTCCCGCCGCCACCTGGGCGTCAACACACATCATACCTGGGGTTTCCCATTTGCTTCCTCCTACTGGTTCGATAACCTTGATTTCTTACTGAGGGAAAACTTGCTGCTGAGCTGCTTCACACCTTGCTCTTGGGGTTTCCCGACGAAGCGCTCCCACATCAACGAAGCGCCATCATCACTTTGCGGCAGGGATCGACGGTGACAGTTGATCCGCTGGTGGATGAAGAAGTAGGGGATAGTGTGGGGTTGGCTTGGTCGACGGTTCCGCTGCTGAAGTGCGACGACGGGGCTTCACGGGCCCTGGTGGGCTCGTCCGGGCTAGGACGGCCTGGTTTTCCCTACGGTTGTATCCGGTCTTCTACCGCCTTCCGGTGGTGGAGGTAGTTCCCTCCCGCGCACTATTGTTCCGGCAAGCCCCAACAAAGCTTCGTCTTTGATGTTCTATCGGCCCTACTGTGTGTGTGTCATCGTGCGGCGGTGGTGGCAGATGCAAGACCGTGGTGGCGTGCGTTGGCGGGTGGCGAGCATGGTGGAGCACTGCGAAGCGTCTGGGAGTGTGGTTTTTTTGAGGGGTCGGAAGAAATCCTTGTCATCTTGACACCGACACGGTAAAGCCTGCGGGTGCCACCGTCCTTCCTGAAGGGCATCAGATGTACCTCTTTCCACCTCCCGGAGCGTACCGGGGAAAACCCTAGGACTGTCCGGACAGCAGCGCCGTCATTGTCGCCTTCCGTCTTGGAGGTGCTTCTTGGTGCGCGGCGCTTCGGAGTGCTAGGCATGTGATGAAGCTTAGCTGTTGTGCGCAATGGTTGCGTATCTTTCTTTTTTTCGTCAAGCCATTATTATCGATTTTGTTTTCTTTCTATTTTCTTCTTTATTTTTTAAACGTTGTATTGTCTGGCTCAGCAGCGATATTAAATGGTTGTTATATTAATATAGCTTATGGCTGTTTTGAGGATGCATTTGGCAAAGAAAGCCGCCACTCGCCAATGACTCGAAGCTTCACCAGCGAAGCTTCCTCACTGTCCACAGAATGACGCCATCGTCGCGCCATGACATGGAACGGTTGGCCGGGGCTTGGAAACTCCCCATTCGACAGAGATGGCCGTGCCGAGGAATCAACACAATTAGTATTACTCTAGATCCTGCATTTTTCCGTGCGGAGACCACGAGACTATCAACATTTTGTGGAGAGTCGTCACGTAGCTGATCACTGTTCTGTTCCTTTCCTACATAAAGGCAGGGTAAAGATCATTATATATGCAGTTGAAAAAGGCCATATAAAATCACTAGACATAGACGCGTACCGTCCAGCTGAAGTCGGCGAGGACCGCGCGTGCTGTTTTTATGACTCGTGATAGCGTGTGCAGCTTTGTCGTCTTCTCCGCCAGCGACCGCTCTATAAGCTCTACCGCCGGTGGTCGACGGTGGCACGTACGTGTTTTTTTTTGCCAGAACCAGATGTTTGGTGCAAACTCGACGTAACCCTGTCACACTGCTTTTAAGTGTACCAGACATGTATACTTCCAGCCAAACTCCTAGTCCTATATGATCGCGATCGCTTCAACAAAGACCGCTCACGCTCAGCTCTCCGCGCGGATGCAGTGCATTTCCAGCAGGAAATCCACTTTGGCTCGTAGTCCTATTATAAAAATATACTCCTTTTGGTAAAATATATAATCCTTTTGGCGCGGAGTACTTTTTTATGTTTCATAATTGGTTCATATGTATTGACATGTGTAATCCTTGATTATGTGATGACTAAAATGATCAACCTTTTGGTAAAATAGTTGTGGGCATCGATTGATGCAAAACCCTGGGTGATGCTCCCCATTTCAATAAAAGAATATGTGATTTACTTTACTTTTTTTTCATATTTTTGTGAATATATAATCAAACGAATATTAGCATTGGTGAAAAAAAGATAACAAAGGGAAAAATATCAAATAGAAATTAAGAAGGAAAAAAGGTGCAACAAGAGCCTTCAACACTTTGCTTGTTTTTGCACGCTTCCCAATGGTGACAAGTCCAAACATAGGTTGATCGAGGGATTTTCATTGTTAAAGCCATGCTTCCCAATGCGTGTCAACATAGCCTGATCAGAGATCTTGTGTTTCTATTGGAGTGCACATACTCGAGAACAAAGCTGACATGGTTATACCCTGCGGGTACACGACATTAGCATATCTGGTCCAGCTCAAAGAAGGCCAACAAGAATATACGCGGCCTGTGGAGATTTTCGGGTGGCCCAAGTCTATGACATCTTCGGATTGTTGGAGAGCAAGACTAGAAGAGATATAATATTCAAAGGGGCAAACCCTAAACTTGTAACCGACTCGATCTGTGCCCGAGACCTGCCTAACTCTATATAAAGGCTAGGAGGGCGCGGCGAGGAGGGCCAATCCTTTTCCACCGCATACACACATTTACACCAGATTGCATCTGCGCACCACTGTAATCTTCGGTTCCGCCGTAATCAAGAGCAGACAAGCAGGAGTAGGGTTTCCCTCCGGGGGCCTGAACATGGGTAAATCTCGTGTCCCCTGGTTGCTTGTCTGTTAACCGTTCCGCGATCCCCAGCACCCCCATCTTCTCCAAAACCCAAGCTCATAATAATGGGCATTGACGAGTCGAAACCTCGTGAATTGGCGCCGTCTGTGGGAATCAGGGGCGTTGATTGTGCGATCGTGACGGTCCCGACCAAAGAGATCTACAACTCCTCAGCGACGGAGATCCATCTCCTCTTTGGCGCTTTCGACTTCACCGCCCACTCGCCAGCCACCATGAAGGACTTCGAGCCGGTAGGCGACGGGCTCGAGATTCTGTTCGGGAGCTTCTGCTTCCAGGTGTGACAGACTGGCACTCTCCGCCTCCCAGAGCGGGTGCCACTACCATCGATCAGGCCCGCCTCATGGGCCCCGCATCCCACCGTGCTACGTACGTCAACGTCGACAGATGAGTCATATGACAGCAGCAGCTGCAACTCAGATCTGTGCAACCCTTTGTCAGATGAAGGAACCTACGGTTCCGGATCCGAAAGCTGCGGCACCAGCGATCCAATCCGCGAGCGCTACCAGTGCGCCGTGGTCATCCAAAGCGACGTGGAACAACCACCAGGTTCGGGTGCCCGCGCGCCGCCACCCAACCCAAATGGTAGAAACGGAGAAAACATGAGGCAACCATACCCCCACCCAACAAGGACGACCCCGATGCCAATCAAGTAATTCACCTCAATGAGGAAGGATGGAACCAGGACGCAAAGCCGTGGCGGGCAATAAAATCCTGCCTGTGGACGCTTCACGGGACCTGCTGATGGCATACCACCTACTCCTCATCGAAGAGCACAAAAAGCAGGTGAAGATACAAGAGGTACTCGATAAACGCAAGCAAGCGGCCTCGGAGTCTATCGCGCAGCAAGCTGCGCTCTCCGCCGCTGGTGGCTCCAGCTCACACGGCAACAATGCCAACAAGCATCGCTCTCGCATAGAGCACATGGATCCCGCTGCATGTCGCGAGGTCACTTGAACCCTCAACACGTCCTTCATGGAGATGGACGCCAATGGCAACGTCATCCCGAAGACGCCGCAAGCTGCAATCATGGTAGCCACCACATATCTCGCGTCCCATCCACCCCCGGTGGGGGACCCGAAGAGAGCCATGCACAAATCCACACTAGCTGGACTCGGACTTGTTGGATCTGCGCTCCACGAGGAGGCTCCTGCGGAGCCAAAAAAGAAAGCTGCGGTCAGATTCAACCGCAGCCCCACAACCTCATCTGACGAGGAAGAGCATGATCTACCTCGACGACGCAAGAGCCCAAGGTGTCACAACCGTGACTACGACACTCGAAGCGACCTCGCTCAGCGCAAGATCGACAAGGCACGCGTGTGCTCATCAGATTCCGAAGAGGATGATGACGGAGAACTCTGCGGAGCCCGATGCTTCAGCAGATCTGTTCGGCGAACACGGATGCCGAGAAATTTCAAGCTCCCTTCGGACACTCCGAAGTTCGACGGCACGCAGGACCCTAAGGCGTGGCTCAGCGACCACCTATCATCCGTCAAACTACATAGCGGAAACAAAAACACTACCCTGTAGTGCCTTCAGCTACAGCTGACAGGCGCAGCCCGGATTTGGCTCAGTAGCCTGTCCTCAGGTTCCATCCGAAGCTGGGAGGAACTGGCGTACAGTTTCATCCGAAACTTTAAGGGTTCCAGCAAGAGGCCAGCCTCGATCGAGGAGCTGCGGGCCTGTACTCAACGAACGGGCGAATCCATTCACTCGTACATAGTACGCTGGTCCAACATCAAGAACTCCACGGCGCACATCTCTGAGGAAAGGACAATCGACGCCTTCAAAGATGGCGTCAAACGCCAGGACTTCAAGGAAGAACTTGGGCGAGTCAAGCCCAAGACACTCGACCACCTCATGGACATCGCCAACAGGTGGGCGGATGGCGAGGATTTCGTCCACCGAGCACACTCGGATGAGGAAGATGACTACGACAGCAGACGCGAGCACCATAGCAAGCGAAGATCGCGCCGCTATGACGATCGCGGCGGACCCGACATGGTCGCGGCTGGCTACGCCGACCGCCGCAACGAAAACAACTGCAGCAACGGCGAATACCGCGGAAACAACTTGCGCGATGGAGGACGCCCAACGCAAACGTGGCAACGCCGCGACCGCGATGACGAACCCTCGGCATACGACAAGTTTTTGGGTCCATTCACCATCCACTTTTACATCGACAAGCAGGATGGCAACAAGAAGGCCAGCCACATGCTCAAGGACTGCCGTGATTTCTAGAAACTCGGTGAGGGCTTCACCCAGATGAGACAGCATGTCCCAAACCCTGGGTTCGGACACGAACCTGCACCAGGTGACATCGCCCACGGAGCTCCTCCACCACCACCCGTGGGACCTTCGAATCCCGCGATCGCGCCCGTGCAACATAATGGCGTACTCGGGCACCCCGCGCCAAAAGGGTCCCTAATGATCCAAAAAGGGCGCCCAACAAACAGGGTGCAAAAGAAGATCACCCGCCAAGTGTCCCTGGCTGTGACCGCCCCACCCGCAATACCTGAGTACTTCAGCGGTTCGGAGTCCTGCATCACATTTAGTCATTCGGATCACCCCCGCCAGATCCCTCGCCTAGGTCATGCTGCCCTGGTGCTTGAGGCGTAGATCGGAGGGTTTGAGATGAGCCGCGTCTTCATGGATGGCGGCAGTAGCATCAACCTGATGTTCGCCAGCACCCTAGCAGCAATGCGGATCCCGCTGTGCAGCCTGGAACAATCCGACACAACGTTCCATGACATAGTCCCAGGGAAGGGCATATTCCCCCTGGGAAAGATATGGCTCGATGTCATCTTCGGCAAACCCGAAAACTTTTGGTCCGAGCGGCTTGAGTTCGAAGTGGTGGACTAGCCATCATAGTACCATCCCATCCTCGGGCGCGTGGCATTCGCAAGGTTCCTAGAAGTACCGCACTATGCGTACCTGCTACTCAAGATGCCAGGACCTAGGGGAGTTATCACATTCCAGGGCAGCTTTACCCGATCCGACCACTGCGACAGGGACTTCAACAAAATCTCCCTGTCATTTGGCATGCAGGAGGAACTCACGAGGCTTCGAGAGGTGACAGACAACAGGGCACCCCAGTCTCCAGAAAAAACACACCCGACATGACATTCGACTCCATAGTCAACACAAAAAAGGTGCAGGTCCACCCGACGGACGCCTCCAAGACGACGCTGATCGCCAACGACCTCAGCCCCGCATAGGAAAGCGCGCTCGTCGAATTCCTCCATGAGCGCTGGGAAATCTTCGCCTGGTGTCATGTGGACATGCCAGGAGTTCCCAGGGAATTCACCGAGCACGCACTCAATGTGTTTCCAGACGCCAAGCCCGTCAAACAGTCCATCCGATGTTTGTTCGAGCCACGGGCCGAAGCCGTCGGGGTCAAAGTCAACAGACTGCTCGACGCCGACTTCATCAGGGAGATCAAGGAAAGCGAGTGGCTGGCAAACACTGTGCTGGTCCCTAAAAAGGACACAGACATCTTGCGGATGTGCGTGGACTTCACATCGCTCAACAAACACTGCCCGAAGTATCACTTCCCTCTCCCTTGGATCGATCAGATCATCGATTCGACTGCAGGATGCAAGAAACTCTCGTTCCTCGACGCCTACTCAGGCTACAATCAGATTCGACTGAAGGTCAAAGATCAGGAGAAAACGGCGTTCATCACGCTGTTCGGAGTATTCTGCTACAACACAATGCCCTTTGAGATGAAGAACGCAGGTGCCGTGTACCAGCGGTGCATGCAGGCATGCCTGAAGAGCCAGACCGGCCGCAATATACAGGTCTATGTCAACGATGTAGTATTCAAGACAAGGGAGGCCAATACATTGATCGACGATCTCCGCGAGACGTTCGACAACCTTGATCACTACAAGATCAAGATGAACCCAGAAAGTGCGCCTTCGGCGTCCCATCTGGCCAAATGCTTGGCTACTTCATCTCCCAAGGAGGAATTGAGGCGAACCCGAAGAAAATCCGGGCCATACTAGCCATGGAGAAACCGAAGAACCTCAAAGGTGTCCAGCAGCTAGCTGGGCGCATCGCGGCGCTGAGCAGATTCATCAGCCGCATGGGTGAGAAGACCCTTCCTTTCTACCCGCTGCAACGCAAAGCAGAAAAAATCGAGTGGACACCTGAAACAGACGACACATTCGAAGATCTGAAGCGGCTGATCTCCACCTCGCCCGTCCTGGTCACGCCAAAGGAACGCGATCCTCTAATGCTATACATAGCAGCCACGTATCAGGTGGTAAGCACCGTGCTCGTGGTCGAACGACCCGAAGATGGCAAGACCTATGGGGTCCAACGCCCAATCTACTACCTCAGCGAGGTCCTGACGCCAACATAACAGAGGTACCCTCATTACCAGAAACTCGCCTACGGCGTGTTCATGACGGATCGTTGGTTGAGCCACTACTTCCAGGAGCATCAGGTGATGGCCGTCAACAAGCCGCCACTAAAAAACATCCAGAACAACCCCGAAGCTACAGGACACGTAGCCCTGTGGGGCATCGAGTTGACCCCTCTAGACATAGTCTACGAGAAGCGCGACGTGATCAAATATCAGGTCCTTCCGGACTTCCTCGTCCACTAGATGGAACTACAGCCGCCGGACACCCCGGATATGACGCAATCATGGACGATGCACTTTGACGGATCCAAGCGCGAGGCAGGAGCATGAGCCGGCGTCATACTGACGTCCCCGCAAGGCGACAATATGAAATACGTCCTCCGGATGAAATTTCGGGCCTCCAACAACGAAGCCGAATACAAGGCCCTCATCCACGACATGAAGATGGCAAAGATCTGCGGTGCAACATGCCCAGTCATCTATGGTGACTCGAACCTCGTCGTCTAGCAGACTATGAACGAGTGCGACACACACGACGCTAACATGATCGCGTATCGCGCGCTCTACAACTCACTCGAAGGAGACTTTGACGGCTATGAGCTTCGGCTTGTTGGAAGGGAAAGCAACGAGGAAGCCGATAGACTTGCCAACATCGGTTCCACCTGCGCACGGGTGCCACCAGGTGTGTTCCTCGAGCAAATCTGTGTCCTCTCCATTAAACGGAAATTCCCCAAGGGATCACCCGAAGAAGAAGAGCACTCGGGGGCTGCGCTACCCGAAGGATAGGAAGGACCCGAAAAGCTCGACACGGAGGTCGCAGTGGTCAAGCTGATGCAGGTCATGGCAATCGAAGAAACATGGACGCAGTCGTACCTTTGGTACCTAATAAAAAGAGAACTGCCTGATGACCCGACAGATGCCCGGCGCATATCTCGCCGGTCCAAGGCCTTCACCATCATCAACGGCGAGTTGTACAAGCACAACATTTCGGATGTACTCCAGCGGTGCGTCACCATCGGTGATGGTAAAACCATCCTCCAAGACATCCACGAGGGCATCTACGACTATCACGCGGGCAGCCGCGCGCTCGTCGCCAAAGCTCTACGAGCTGGATTCTACTGGCCAACAGCCATGAATGACGCCAAGGACATCGTCCAGAGGTGCAATGGCTGCCAGAGGTTTGCAGATAAGCCGCACGCACCAGGATTGGAGCTCTGGCCCATACCCCTGGCCTGGCCCTTCGCCCAATGGGGCCTCGACATGATCGGCAAACTGCCCAAATCTTCGAAAGGAGGCCACATCTACCTCCTGGTCGGCAGTCGATAAGTTTACCAAGTGGATCGAAGCAATGCCCGTCACCAACCAAAAGGGAAAAACGGTCGTCAAGTTCTTCGAGTCCGTAGTCTACAGGTTCGGCGTGTCGTACAACATCATCACGGACAACGGGTCTAACTTCATCTCCAAAGAATTCTAGGACTTCTGCGAAGTCCTTGGGATCAACATATCATATGCCTCTGTGGCGCACCCGCAAACCAACGGTCAGGTCGAAAAGGCCAACGACATCGTAGGCAACGGCATCAAGAAACGCCTACTCATCCCACTCGAACGGCTTGCGGGAGCCTAGGCAGAAGAGCTACCCTCCGTCCTCTGGAGCTTGCGCACAACGCCAAACAGCTCAACTGGCTACACGCCCTTCTTCATGGTACACAGAGCCGAAGCCGTGTTACCTGCAGAAGTACGCAACAAGGCCCCACGGGTCGTCGCCTACAGCGAAGCCAAATCGACGGCCACACTTGAAGACGCCGTCGATACGCTCGACGAGTCACGCGACATCACCACGGTTCTCTCGGCGGTCTACCAGCAGAGCCTCCGCAACTATCACAGCCGTCGGCTGCGCCCAAGGTCCTTCGTCGAAGGAGACCTCGTCCTTTGGCTCAAGCAAGAGCGGCCGAAGAAGCTCGAGTCACCCTGGGAAGGACGCTACGTCGTCACCGAAGTCATCCCAAGTGGCGCCTACCGCATCAAGCACGTGGAGTCTGGAGTCGCATACTCCAATCCATGGAACGTCACACAATTGCGACGCTTCTACCCCTAGCTATCCGCTTTTACTTTCAATAAGGCTACTTAGCCAAGGCTACTCAGCCGAACAATGTACCTCCTCGTTACGATATAAATAAAAGCTAAGTGTCTCGCCCGAAAATTTGTCCTTTATCCCTATATTACTTTCTGTTACAACACACTCGGGGGCTTCGCCTCAACTCACGACTTCGTCTACTGAGTATGATGCATGTAAACCTGAGTAGCTGACCACGTCAGGCTAACGAAAAGGGCATGCATACAACCAAGCACTACGTGCTAATACAAATAATCTTTACAACAAAGGGCACAACAAGCCCACTCGAAATATATACAAGTTTTACATCTATCTTTTTTACAGGGCCTACCTAGCCTGAAGAATCACACGCGCCCGATGCTCAAAAAGATCTACAATCTCTTCGGCATACTGCCTAACAGCCGCATAATGCGGGCGCATATCCCATAGGCCACCATCTGGCCGAGGGGGCGGCCCAGCCGCCACCGCTGCAAGATCAACATTCGGGCGGCGCATCCGAACAAGCGATAGGGCGACCTTCACCCCTGCAACCAGCTGGTGCCACACCAACTCCCTGACGTGACTCACGTCTCAAAACTTCTCCAGCAAACCCAATAGAGTCGAAGGTACCTCATTAAGGGGGAACATGCCGTACAGAATGGACGCCAAGGAAGTCTTCACCTGCCGTAGCACCCGTGACACCTGATGAGCACGATCCTGCACAGTTGCAAGGATAGTGGCCCGGTCGCGGTCCATCCATGTTGGGGAGATGACCCCGGATAGGGTCAAGACAGGGGAAAGACTCCCTTGTCATGAGCCGAGTTATTGTTTGTGTCGGCCGGGTCATATAAGAGTCGGCCGAGATAAGCAGGGCCATGGCAAGTGTAGAATTAGTACACCTTATCCGGCCGACATATGAGTTAAGTCGGCCGAATGAGTCTAGCTAACTTGAATGCAGGTGAAGGCCGAGCCGAGTTATGCGAGACAAGGCCGAGTAACACGAAGCTTGCAGGAGAAGGAGGTGCCTATAGTCAAACCCTAGTCACTGGCTAGGAGGAATCTAAGCAGAGCCAAGCACAAAGGACAAGGAGCAGAGCAGCAGAAGGGCAAAAGCAGGTCACGGAGGTGACAGTCAGGGAGCCCGAGGCGCACATGTGAAGGTCTCTGGAACATTGCCGCCGATATAAGGGGGACACGGAAATGTGGCCGCCAAGTTACCATATTGGGACAAGCATATTCCAAGAATATGCTTTCCACGTCAGCCCTAGAAGGAACCAATGCACCTCTTTAGAAGGGGGGACGCTGGCTCCTGAGAGGGGGATCGATTCATTCTACTTCGTAAGGCCCGTGTAGTAGTGTTCTTCCTCTCTATGAGACTTCTCTTGGAGCACTTGTATTCATTGAGGAGAGGAATAGAGACTTACTTGTTGAGCATTTGAGTGTAGAAATCACTACATCTTCCCTCCCCGGATCCCTCTAGCATCCATTGGCCCCAAACTTTAGCCTACCCATGGCATCTGTCGTGCCACCACCACGACAGTTGGCGCCCACCATGGGGCCAGCAGCGGTGCTAGCTGGAGTCAAGATCCGGACGGGAAACTTCATCCACACTGGCGAGCGGGTTGTCTCTGGCTTAGTCCAGAGATTTGATCTCTGGGACTATGTCAGCGATAACGCAGGTAGCTTCAGGAGGTAAGCACCTCCGCGTAACGGCGTCTTCATCAACCTGGGCACGCACAAGGTCTACGTCGGCGTCGACACTTCCTGCGTCTATCCTCACCGAGTTATTGATGCAGGAGATCCTCCCCTCAATACTGCCAACGGTCCACGTGGAGCACACCCCGTCCGCAGCGTCGAGGTGATGGTGACAGCCGCAACACAGGCGGCAGGAGCAGGTGCCGGACCAAGCAAGGACCCGGCGGCAGGAGGACATGTCACCACGAAGCAAGCAGCTCCACAGTCTACCGAGGTAGATCCACCAGCAGCCAAGTCAGCCGAGGTGCAGGAGACAACCCCAAAGGCAGCAAGGGTAAGATGGTCGCCTCGGGAAAGACCAAAGAATATTCTCCAGGCAACTATAGATAATCTAACCACGCCTGTGGCGCCGATACTTGATCCGTTAACGCCTAGGCGGAGTTAGAAGAGACTAGAAAAAAAGTACTGGTAGAGGCAAAAAAGGTGTCAGCCTTGCGGGAGTCCTTGAACAGGACCCTGCGAGAATATGCTAAGGCAAACAAGCTGGATGTGGCCCTCGAGCGGGTAGATGAGTTTAGATTGAGAGGAAAAAACCTCATGGACGATATCAACAAAGAGCATGAAGCTCGTGAAGGTGATCCAGTCGATCTAGGATTGCCGAGGTATAGTACCCCAACAAAGGACCTAAGGGCGGCAAATGCCGCTGCTTTGGAACTAGAAGGATTAACCGTCGAAGCCCGACAGAAACAGCAAGAAAGAGTGAATGAGCTGGTGTGCATTGCGAACCAGTAGAATGAAAAAATGCTTAGGGCTAGCCCGGTAAGACCGGGAGCCTCGCGTATGGTTCATTCGGCTGGAGCAGCACCCGCACTATCTGCGGCAGCAACATCCTCACCCGGGAACAACGCGCGAAAAGATAGAGCTGTGACCTCAGGAAAAAGAAATAAGCAAATTTTTCCATATGATCCGGCGGTGGCCGGAAAGGTCAATGATAACAGAGGCAACGGCAGCCGAGGTAACAGTGGAGATAGAAACCCCGGCCGTACAAACAAGGGGCACAGAGACCTCGGAATGGGAAATCATGAAAACAATGACCCGGCGGAGGGAAGGAGAAACCCTCCACCAAATCCTCAGCCGAGATATGAACCTCGGCAAGATCGAGAAGTGAGACCAGCCCAGCATAATCAGGCAAATGATAGTTACAATGATGGTTACTCGGATATGGAGCATGCAGGACATGGTGGGAATAACCATTATGGAGTACATGAGAGAATCATTTACAGAAACTTGCCGTCAAGTGATGCAAGGCTAAAGCTCGACAGGTTATATCGGTCTGAGCTATTGGAGGAGCAGGGTCCGCCTGGTCCGGCGTGCTTTGGACCTCGGATCATGGGCGAACCACCAGTGCCGAATTTCCAATTGGCAAGGGGCACAAAAACATACAATGGGGGCACAAAACCACAAGATTGGTTGATTGATTATGCCACTGCAGTAAAAATAGCTGGTGGAAACCTATGATGGGCCGTGAAATACGTCCCACAAATGCTGGAAGGACCAGCCAGAGTATGGTTGAACAATCTGCCAACAGGTAGTATCAACTGTTGGTTAGATTTTGAAGAAATGTTTGTCAGCAATTTCACCAGTACATATAAGAGGCCGAATAGGCCTCAACAGCTCGCTATGTGCAAACAAAAGCCGAATGAAACAGATAGGGAATTCGTGACTCGGTGGTGTAACCTCAGAAACTCATGCGAAGGGGTCATAGAGTCTCAAGCGAGCTTGGTTTGCTCAAGGCTGCCGATATGGGAGTGTGCTATGGCAGAGGCTGCAAAGAGATATGCCGACCACCTTGGCGGATACCATCAGGATAGCCGATTCGTATGCATTAGGGGATCCGACACAACCGGAGTTAATGTCGGCAGAGCATTGGGAGCACCAAGATCAATATGCAAGAGATGCCGCCGGATCATCGAGGCGCAACGAATTCCGAGGTAGAAGGGAGGAAAGACCGGATTACAGATATGCATCCAATCAGGTGGCAGCGGTAGTACAAGACCATCCAAGTCATGGAAACAGTCAGCGACAGAAGAACAGTTCTCAGCAATGGATGCCGATGAATGAAGGGAAAAGGCAGTGGACACCAGAACAGAAGAAGTAATGGCAGGAGAGGCCGAAGTACACGTTTGAATCCATGCTGGATCAACCATGTAAATTCCACACCCCAAACCCAGCCAAGCCGGCTAATCATACAACTCGTCAATGTGCTTGGATGAAAAATGCAATGGGGAACCCGGCGGGCATGCAAGCGCCCCCTCATCAAGCGCACCAGCAGCCACAGCTAACTGGAGAAAATACGCAGCAGCTAATGTTACCACCACCTCCTCCGAGGTATGATAACTCGGACCGGAGGGATGCAGTGCATCAAGTGATAAATCAAGGTCAGGATGGAAGGACAAACCCCAGAAACAACAGACGTAATGATTACAGGGAACATCATCAATCATATTGTGTGTTCACAACAGAACAGCAAGACTGGCATAGTGTACAACGCTGGCATATGGAAGTGAATGTTGTTATGCCGGCAGTACCAAGATACGTGTCTTGGTCCGATCGGGAAATAACCTGGAGCATTAAAGACCACCCGAAGATAATGCCGAATCCAGGATCATATGCACTTGTACTAGATCCGACGTTTGTCGGACCCAGTATTAACATCAAATTCTCAAAAGTGCTCATTGATAATGGGAGTAGTATCAACATTATGTACAAGGACACAATGCACAAACTTGGCATAACACAGAATTTGTTACAATCCACAAGAACAACGTTCCATGGAATAGTGCCGGGTCTTTCATGCGAACCCATTGGAAAAGTCCGAGTAGATGTGTTATTCGGCACAAGGGAGAACTACAGAGCGGAGAATTTGGAGTTTGAGGTGGTGGACCTAGAGAGTTGCTATCATGCTTTACTCGTACGACCAGCGCTGGCTAAATTCATGAGTAGCTGTCATATTACTTATCTGAAAATGAAGTTACCCGGGCCACAGGGGGTGATAAAAGTAGTTGGATATTATAGAAAGTCAATGGAGTGTGCTTCGGCCGGATCTAATCTGGCCGAGTCATTGGTAATCGCGAGAGAAAAGAGAAGGATTTAGGAGGCAGCGGCTCTGGCTCAGTCGGCACAGCTGAATATGTCGGCACTGGCCAACCCCCATGGAAGTATTTCTTTCCAGCCGACTAAAGAGACAAAAAAGATTCAGATAGATGAGCAGTTCCCAGAGCGCACCATCACGATTGGTGCCGGCCTAGATGCGAAATAGGAAGGAGAGCTCACCAACTTCCTCCGTGCGAATCGGGGTATCTTTGTGTGGTCAACTCAAGACCTGCAAGGTGTGCCGAGGGAGTTGGCTGAGCACTCTTTGCATGTAAGGCCAAGAGCAAGGCCGGTGAAGAAACCTCTCCGCCGCTTCGCCGAAGACAGGAGAAAAATAATAGGGGATGAGATAGCTTGGCTTCTTGCGGCCGGGTTCATCATGGAGGTGCTTCATCCGGATTGGCTATCAAATCCGATGTTAGTGGAAAAGAAAAAGGATGACCCGAATGTAGCCGTCGTATGGCGAATGTGTATCGATTACACGAACCTAAACAAGACGTGTCCCAAAGATCCTTTTCCTTTACCTAGAATAGACCAAGTCATTGATTCGACCGTTGGTTGTGAACTGTTGTCATTTGTATACGCGTATTCTGGTTTCCACCAGATACCGTTAAATCCGGCCGATCAAATAAAGACTGTGTTTATTACCCCGTACGGGGCTTATTGCTATTGCACCATGCCATTCGGACTGCGTAATGCAGGAGCAACATACCAAAGATGCATGCAAAAGTGTCTACATGACCAGATAGGAAAAAATGTACAGGTATATGTAGATGATGTGGTTATAAAAACCAAAGAGATCAAAACGCTCCTTGATGATATTCGGCAAACATTCGCAAATTTGAGAAGATTCCGAATGAAGCTTAACCCGGAAAAATGTACCTTCGGTGTGCCGGCTGGAAAATTACTCGGTTTCCTCGTGTCCAGCCGAGGTATAGAGGCAAATCCAACTAAAATCCGAGCAATTGAAAAAATGGAACTGCCGAGGTTTCTAAATGATGTATAAAAGTTCACGGGCTGCCTGGCTTCGCTGAGTCGATTCATATGTCGGCTAGGGGAAAAGGCATTACCTCTATATCAACTAATGAAAAAGTCTGATAAATTCATCTGGACACCGCAGGCAGATAATGCGTTTCATGAGCTAAAAAATATGTTGGTCATAGCACCAATATTGGCTTCTCCACTGTCAAAAGAACCTATGTTACTTTATGTAGCTGCCACTAACAGTGTGGTAAGTGCGGTAGTTGTCGTGGATCGGAATGAAGGGGATAAGTCAATACAAAGGCCGGTATATTACCTAAGCGAGTACTATCGGCCTCAAAACAGAACTACCCGCACTACCAAAAGATGGCTTATGGAGTATACATGTCGGCGAAAAAACTTAAACATTAGTTCGAAGAGCATCTGATAAAAGTGATTTGTGAAGCGCCCATAGCCGAGATATTGAGCAACAAAGATGCAAGTGGCCGAATAGCAAAATGGGCAATCGAGTTGTCACCTTACGCTCCGCAGTTCGATAGCGAGATGCAATCAAATCTCAGGCAGTGGCCGACTTCCTTGTGGATTGGGCTGAGGTACAATATGAGCCGCCATTACCAGATCCGAATTATTGGACAATGCATTTTGACGGATCCAAGCTGAAAAATGGCTTAGGGGCAGGGATAGTGTTAACTTCGCCAAAAAAGATCAGCTGAAGTATGTGCTGCAGATACATTTCGCCGCATCAAACAACGTAGCCGAGTATGAAGCACTCGTCTATGGGTTAAAGGTGGCAAAAGAGATTGATATACGTCGGATCTTATGCTACGGGGTTTCAGATCTGGTAGTACAGCAAGTATCAGGCAATTGGGACGCATTAGATGCAAATATGGCCCTATATAGATTTCATGTGCAAAAAATAAGTGGTTACTTCGACGGATGCGAGTTTCATCATATACCTCGGGAAGAAAATGACGCTGCAGACACACTGTCAAAACTCGGATCAACTAGACAGTCAATTCCCCCAGGTATCGCCCTAGAGCACCTGAGAAAACCATCAATTACACCATCATTAGAGTCCGAGTCAATTCGTATCTCGGCAAAATTGAAAGAAGGAAGTGTGCCAATGGAAATCGACAAAGAATGTGACCCAGAATTTATGAAGATGAACCCGACCATCGTACGAACGAACACAGAAAAATCCGAAGCTGTTATGTCGGCGGAAAATATGGAAATCGACAGTGAAAATATCCCAGAGAAAGTCACGCCAATATGGGCACAACCCATATTCTCATTCCTCAAGGAGGCAATCTTGCCGAGTAATGAAGTACTGGCTAGACAAATAGTAAGAAGAGCAAAAGCTTACACAATCATAAACAATGAGCTATATAAGAGAAGTGTCACGAACATACTACAAAGATGTGTTGACTTGGCAGAAGGACAGGAAATACTCCTGGATATACATCAGGGAGAATGCGGGCATCATGCCTCATCTAGAGCTTTAGTGGCCAAAGCATTCAGACATGGGTTTTATTGGCCGACGGCATTAAAGGAGGAAAAAGAGTTAGTGGAAAAATGCAATGGTTGCCAAAGATACGCCAGCAAGATACATCTGCCCTCGTCTGAGTTAAAGACAATACCAATCACTTGGCCTTTTTCTGTATGGTGTTTGGATATGGTAGGACCGTTCAAACCAGCCTGAGGCGGAACGACTCACATTCTAGTCATGGTAGACAAGTTCACAAAGTGGATTGAGGTGAAACCAATAAGAAAATGTGATGGAATAACAGCGGTAAAATTCCTAAAAGATATTATCTTGAGATATGGATATCCACACAGTGTTATCACAGATAATGGCACAAATTTTACTGAAGAGCCTTTGCTAGATTTTTCCAAGAAAAGCACATAAGACTAGATGTTGCCTCGGTGGATCACCCAACTTCAAACGGGCAAGTAGAAAGATCAAATGGACTGGTATTGTCAGGAATAAAACCCCGGCTAGTCGAGCCACTGCAAAGGTCGGCAGGATGCTGGATTGAGGAACTTCCAGCAGTACTGTGGAGCCTCAGGACCACCCCAAACAGGTCTACAGGGTATACCCCTTTCTTTCTGGTATATGGGGCAGAAGCTGTGCTTCCGGCCGACATAATGCATGACTCGCCAAGAGTAATCCAATACACAACGGCCGAAGTAAACGAAGTATCACGACAAGACGATGTGGATCTGCTAGAGGAAGCAAGGGAATTGGCGTTATCAAGATCAGCTGTTTCTCAACAAAACCTCAGACGATACCATAGCAAAAAAGTAAATCCAAGAGTTTTTAAAGAAGGAGACTTGGTTCTTCGACTAGTGCAACGCACAGCCGGCATGCACAAACTATCACCTCCATGGGAAGGACCATTCATTGTGAGTAAAGCAATGCACAATGATGCATATTACCTGATCGACGCTTAGCCACCAGAGAAGAATAAGGCAAATAAGGCCGGAGACGAGTAAAAAAGACCATGGAACATAGCCTTACTTCGCCCGCTCTACACTTAGAAGCCACATGTTGTACGTCGTGATGCGACGCATCAAGTTGAAGTATCAAGCATGTATTAAACCTCGGCACTTCGAGCAGCGACTCGGGGACTGCACAATGTTGTTTCTATTTTTTAAGACTATGTAGTAAACCTCGGCACCTCTAGCAGTGACTCGAGGACTGCACCGTGTTGTTTCCTATTTTGAATTATGTATTAAATTTCGGCACCTCGAGCAGTGACTCGGGGACTACATCGTGTTATCCCTTATTTCGGATTATGCATTTAACCTCGGTACCTCGAGCATCGACTTGGGGACTCCCCCATGATTGTTTCTTGTTTTGAAATATGTATTAAACTTCGGCACCTCGAGCAATGACTCGGGGACTGCCACGTGGTATTCTCTGCATTGAATTATATTTCGACAACCCAGTTGGAAACTCGGGGACTGTTTCATGTTATTCGATATCCTCTGAACAGATATAAACCTTCAGCGACCCAAGGGATAACTCGGGGATGACTTACACCACCCGTTAATTTCTTCCATTCATATAAGAGGTCGATAGCTTCAGCAGAAACTCAAGGACTATCCCAATCTGCTACTCATAACTCATAAGAGGCAACATAAGCTTGCCTTGATCGACAACCTCAGTGAGTCGAGGTATGATAAGGGATACAATCCAATCTATAAGAAGCATTGTACTTCAAGTAGAAATCACGAAAACAACAGTTATACAACCAAATCTACAAAGGTCAAGAAAGATAAATGTCGGACGAAGGTCAACCACATGGGAGAATACGATCCGGCCTTATGAAATTAAAGTGGCTCAAGGCAAAGATATGAAATAGATAGCTTAACTTAGACGAAATAACAATAGTTACCATCACCAACGCCTCAGCGGCGCAAGGCAAAAAGGTTCGCGCAACACCAAAAGATGGACAATTGTTTCACAAACGTCATACGCCCGACATGCCAGGGACTTAAAGCAAATTGAAGTTTTGTCAAGCCCAAACACCAGAAGAGGCCAAATAACCCTTAATGAGAAGTAGCATGGTCAGGAGCATTGGACATGGGTATCTCGGACGATGGAGGAGGGACCTCGGTCTCCTTCAGGAGGGTATCTTCAGCAACTGGGCGCTCCGAAGTAGCTGGTGCATCAGCCGACGTTACCTCGGCTTCAACGGAAGCCATAGTAACCTCGGGCGTAAGCTCCGGCTGCTGAGGGTCATCAGTCTGAGCGCGGGAGTTCTCAGTCCCTTTAGAGGACGACCGCGCGTCACCATCCCCGCCCGAGTTGTCGTTTGAATCACAGGAGTTATCCAAATCACCCTTCGATTCATCCTGATCAACCAAGGCATCACCTGATGCATCTTCAGCTTCGACATCATCCGCCGAGTTGGGAAGAAAACTCGGCCCTTCGATCCAATTATGCACGTCAGCATACTCAATAAGCTGGAAGGCACGAGCTTGGCAGCGAGCGACGAACTCGGGATACTCAACCCAATGAGAGCCAGTGCGCAAATTCATCAGAGTATCGAGTGAGATATCCTCATACCAAGACAAAACTGCTATAAGTGCCATATCAGCACCAGCCCTCCCAGCAGATTCCCTCCAAAGATTTAATTGGGTCTGAGATGCCATTAGCCTCGCCACAAGCACTTTAACTTCATCAATATCAGGCGTTCTAGAGGTATTCAGCCAAAGAACATGGTAGGCCCGAATGGCTGCTTGCACCAGATCTCTTCCCATAATCTTCATTGGTCCAATAGCAGCACCGACGGCAATCAGGAAGTCTTCCATCGAGTATTCTGGACTCGAGTCTGCGGGGACACCTCGGCACTGACGAGCAGAAATCACTGCCTTAGAGCTCATTGGTCTCGCTTCGGAAAGTGATCTGCACGAAAGGAAAACATATCAGTTAAAAATAAGAAAGAGAAGGAAATAACTCGGCCACGTTCGAAAACTTACGATGAATGTAACTCAACATTTTATGGAGATCCTAGGTCTAGTCGGCCTTATTCTTCACAAAGTGAGTGATTTCCTCGCTCATCGTCCGGTTCTTCAGCTCGGCAGCGTCGAGGAGTTCCTTATCTTTCTGCAACTGCAGGCTCAGTCGATTCTTTTCTTCGGAAAATTCCTGATCATCTTTTTCCAATTCGGACTTCTGGGAAAGCTTGAGAGACTCAACCTCGGCGCGTAACCGGGTTATCTCATCATCCCTCTCTTGGAGTTGCGTCGAATGAGCAGCAGCTTCCTCTAAAAAATGCAGCATCATATCAGGCATAGGTATGCATTCTTCATGCGATGCTGCAAGTGTTTGTAGCTCGGCTATACCAAAGCCGGAAGGTTGTAAGAGACCCAATATTTATCTCGGACAAAAATTAATAGGTCAAAGACTATAGAGGAACCAACCTTCAAGAGCGGTAACCTTCTTGGTAAGGCGGGTATTCAGATTATTGATACTAGCTGCACGCCAACGAGGAGTAAATCAGCACGACAAGCCAAAAGTATTATGAACCTAAGGAACAGTACACGGATTAGTTAAATTACCAGTCTTTTTCACCACAGGAACAACCTTCTCATACTTCTCTTGCAGTTTCTTGTGGGCGAAGAGCAACCTTTGAAATTTGTCCATCCGCCGATCATGGGCAACCTAGATATAATGGAGGGTTAAAAGACTAGATATTCAAAGCTAAAATAAATCTGAATCAAGTTAAACTTGACTCGGATCTAGGTGGCTGGATATTCAATGTTAAAGCAGATCCGAATCAAGTTAAACTTGACTCGGATCTAGATGGCTGGATATTCAAAGTTAAAGCGGATCCGAATCAAGTAAAACTTGACTCGGATCTAGGTGGCTGGATATTCAAAGCTAAACCAAATCCGAATCAAGTAAAACTTGACTTGGATCTAGGTGGCTGGATATTCAAAGTTAAAGTAGATCCGAGTCAGGCAAAAATTAACCCGGATCTAGGTGGCTGGATATTTAAAGCTAAGACATATCCGAATCAAGTAAAACTTGACTCGGATCTAGGTGGTTGGATACTCAAAGTTCAGGCAGATCCGAATCAAATGAAACTTGACTCGGATATGCATGGACCACGGCTAATCCGAATCGCAAAAGGGTTAAGTTAGCAAGAAATGCAATTGAAGCCTAATAAAGCTTCCAAATGAACAACAAATTATCCGGTTGCAAGCTTCGCGGACTAGTGCATATATAGTACCACTTCAATAATAGGCAAAGTATCAACGAAAGCACTTACCTCGTTCATCTTGTAGCTATCAAGAACAATGTCAGAAAGATGAAATGGTTGGCTACTCGGATTGCCCTCAAGTTGATCGACGGCGTTCCAGTTATTGGCATACTCCACCAAAGATCCGAGGTTGTTTCCGCTCTCAGTACGGGTCAACGCTTTACCTCGGGCCCGTTGTGTAACTACCGCCGTCGCAGGACTCTTATGAAGAGTAAGTTGGGTGTCGGCGGCCGAGGTGACAACAGGCTTAGCAGAGGAAGACCCCTTGCGATGTGCATCAACTATGTGGGGCTGAGAAGAGCTAGTCGGCCCCTTCTGAGATGCTGAAGGTTTGGTGACAACAACCTTCCTATTCTTAGGAGAGGCTTCGGCAGGGGCAGCAACCTCGGCACTAGGAATCACATACCGAGGAGCAGGAGGAACTATGGTTTCCAAGGGGGCCGAGATAGTGATATCTTTGGCTGGAGCGGGAGTAGCAGCTGGGATCGTGGTGATCAAAGGGTCATTGGGGGAAACCTCGGCGGTCTGAAGAGGGGCAACAGGTTCAATAGGATGATCTACTGGCGGTGTTATGTCGGCATTAACGGTGGGAGCACTGGGCACATCTCGCTGAGGCGATGTATGGGTCGGCGCTGGAGGAGAGTCAACACGAGAGGGACTGGGAGCCCAAGTATTCTCCGGGGGCGGAGGAGAAGGCTGCCGAGTAGTATGGCTTGTCATACTCGGACCGCTTGGCTTCGCAGAGAGAGGAGCTCTGCAAGAGACAAAGAGTCGAATCAAAAGATAGAAAGTTAGAAACAAGAAGTACAAATGAAAATAAACTCACCCAGTAACCCCAGGCATGGTCTTACGCCTCGGAATATGTTGGGCAGACTTCTTCACTCGCTTCTTGGGAGAATCGTCAGAGGGATCTGCCGGAGCGGTGCATTTCTTCGAGGGAGCAGGATCTTGAGAAGCAAGAGGCTCGGCGTCGTGCACCTGACTGGCTGGATTAGCTGGGAAAGTAGGAGCCGGAAATGCGTAAGAGATAGGCATCGTGCAACTACCTCAAGAATTTGGACGTCGTCCGAGTCACCTTCATCCCCGTGGGCCGAGGTCTTGCCACGGGCGCGAGCCGGAGCAACATCCGACTTAGGGACAAACTCTTCCGAGTCAGGTTCCCCACTATCCGGGGTATTCCGATCTGCAGTCCACGGAAGAGCTAGAACCTCGGCATCCTTAGTCTTTTGCTCCGCAAACCTCTGCGAGAGAAGAAACAAAGTAGTATTAGCAAAAGAACAGTCACAAAGGCGACTCGGAAGCAAACACCAATGCGTAAATTTACTTGAGGAGGGGGATTCCCGCGAGTGAATGGCCTCAGTCCCCATGCCCACTCCTCCGGCATATCGGTCTTGAAGATAGCTCTGACACGCTTATATATGTGATAGTCGTCGAGCTCAACCGTCGAAACACGGTTGGGATTGAGAGGACCACTCATGTAACAAAGCTTGTGAGAGCGAAGCTGAAAAGGGCAGATTCGGCTACTGATGAATGCAGTCATCAGGTCCTCACCACGGAGCCCGGCGCGAATCAACTCCTTGAGCTGAATCTCGAATGCCTCGGTCAAAGCATGGCTCTTCCTAGGATTGTAGTTCCAATTCTTCTTGAAAGGGGGGCCAATAGAAAAGGCGGGGAGCCGAATCTTATCTTCTTTTCCAGTGTTTTTGACATAAAAAAATGATCTATGCCATTTCTTGCAAGACTCGAGGCCGGCGACACGAGGGAACTCGGAATTTCTCCGACGTGTAATAGACGCAGCCCCGCATTGGCTAAGGGATTTCTTGGAAGGGTGAAGAGATTTGTCCGGTATGACATTAGATCGAATTTGGAAGAATTTAGACCAGACAGGTACGGAGGGCCAGAGGCCTAAGTACCCCTCCGAGGCCGAGATGAAGGCTGACAAAGAGGCGATATCATTGGACGGCAGATGATGCGGCTGAAGGCCAAAGTAATCGAGGAACTCCCTAGCGAAATCGCTAAGGGGGAGGCCAAACCCACGAGCAAAATGGGACATGAAGACTACGTACTCTTCCTTGTTGAGCACTGGAGAGGATTCATTGCCGGGCAAGCGACAGCTTACCTCGGCAGTGATCCGGCGCGTCTTGATTAACCACTCTACCTCATGGCGAGTGACAGTGGAACCCTGCCAAGAACCCCGTTCTGGACCGGAGGCAAAATCATCCTCCTCGACGAAGGCTCCGCTGGCAGAACTACACATGGGCTCGTCGGAGGAATCAACGGAGGAGAAACTAGCGGCGGTGGAAGGCCTAGAAGTGTAGGGCCCCGTCTTGGTTCTAACGAGCGCGGCGGCGCAACGAAGAAGAACCTCCGCGAGGAATCTGGGAAACCGAGGGATTGCCTAGGGCAGAAATCTAGTGGAAATGCAGTAGGATAACTCACCAGCAGAGGCGGCAAAGAAGGGCACGACGGTGAGGTCGTCAGAGCAGAAGAACTGCAGCGTCACCGTCGAGGAGATCGATAATGGCGCAGCCACCAGCACACGAACAGAGGCACGGGCGCGAGGAGGAATAAGAAGGGCAAACGAAGGGGGAAATTAATACCGTCTAGCCCCGTTTCCCTCCTTATAACCGCGCAGTCCTGGCGGTAGTGGGATCGTGGGTGCGCCACGATAACCATGTAAATCACGCGTGCGGCGGGACTGTTCGCTACTAGTGGAGCCACACCGAAGACCACACAGCGCAGGAGGGGAACGGGCCTCCTGACCGATGCGATACTCGAGGCATCACTGCGCCGACACGACGGGCGCATTAATCACTGTAGCTTGTCAGTGGGCACTGTAGAGGAACAAAAAACTAGAAGAATAATGATGAGTGTTACACGTAGGACGAGGCGTGTTCAGGAAGCTGCACGGATGCCTCGAACAGAAAGAAGTAACTCGGAAAGAAGGAGAGAAGTATGTTGGGAAACTGATGTGGTCCGGCCGAGGTTTCAGGCAGGACCACACCAGCTTTGGGGACTAATGTTGGGGAGGTGACCCCGGATAGGGTCAAGACAGGGGAAAGACGAAAGTAATCTCCCTTATCATGAGCCGAGTTATTGTTTGTGCTGGCCGGGTCATATAAGAGTCGGCCGAGATAAGTAGGGCCATGGCAAGTGTAGAATGAGTAACACCTTATCCGGCCGACATATGAGTTAAGTCGGCCGAATGAGTCTAGCTAACTTGATTGCAGGTGAAGGCCGAGCCAAGTTATGCGAGACAAGGCCGAGTAACACGAAGCTTGCAGGAGAAGGAGGTGCCTATAGTCAAACCCTAGTCACTGGCTAGGAGGAATCTAAGCAGAGCCAAGCACAAAGGACAAGGAGCGGAGCAGCAGAAGGGCAGAAGAAGGTCACGGAGGTGACAGTCAGGGAGCCCGAGGCACGCATGTGAAGGTCTCTGGAACATTGCCGCCGATAGAAGGCGGACACGGAAAGGAGGCCGCCGAGTTACCATATTGGTACAAGCATATTCCACGTCAGCCCTAGAAGGAACCAATGCACCTCTTTATAAGGGGGGACACTGGCTCCTGAGAGGGGGATCGATTCATTATACTTCGTAAGGCCCTTGTAGTAGTGTTCTTCCTCTCTATGAGACTGCTCTTGGAGCACTTGTATTCATTCAGGAGAGGAATAGAGACTTATTGTTGAGCATTTGAGTGTAGAAATCACTACATCTTCCCTCCCCGGATCCCTCTAGCATCCATTGGCCCCAAACTTTAGCCTACCCATGGCATCTGCCGTGCCACCACCACGACAATCCAGAAAAATCCTCCGGCTTCCATATCCTGCTGGGTCAAGCAGTTCATCCGAACTGCAACGTGCTCCTTCTCCTCCCTCGGAACAAGGCTGGCACCTGTAGAAAGTACAGAGTAAGATGACACACAAACCAGGTGCATCCAGAAACGAGCAGCAACTCAAGGAAAAAACTTACACTGCAGCTGCTCGGCCAACTGCCGCAGCTCCCCCATCAGATACTCCTCCCTGGTGGTAGCCCGCTCTGCCTTCGATTTTCACACATCCCCATGGCCTCGGATGCCAAGTATCTCCTTCTCAAGACTGCGGACGCGGTCACGAAGAAAAGCAAGATGCGACGCATCATCCAAAGATGGTCCTGGCTTCGGAGCAGACGAAGTACCGACGGGATCCTCACCCGAAGGTCCCTAAAGTAAAACATGCAAGAGTATGAACAACACATGACTGAGCAACAGTTCGAAGCAAAATTTATATACAACAAAAGGCCACTGCGTGGCACAAGGAAACTGTTCGACAAATATTACAGCAAAATAATAAGACAAATATCCGAAAGCTACAACGAGAAGGCCTAAGCAGTCGTATCCGGAGTGGCCTCGAAGCCAGAGTGCCTACTCTTGACCTCCTCCTGCTTCTTCTCTGCATACTCCGCCAGAAGGTCTATGAGCTTCGGCCCATAGCGCTTACAGCAAAAAGCGTAGAGAGCGAAGGCTACCTCGGAACCGTCGGGAGCCGTTGGCATCTGGGAGGTGACTTGATGAAGATCCAGCTCCACCCCGGACGCCATGGCCATAGCCAGCCCCATGGAAGCGCCGATGACCTTCTGCTTACGCTTGTAGGCCGCAGGCGCATCAGCGCATCCGCCAAAGAATCCACATCCTCAAGGGCAGCGCCCTTGGGAACGATCTCCTTGTAGAAGCGCTCGAGGATTTCCTTGGCCTTGGCAAGGGAGCCAGCGGCAGTACCGCAACGGTCTTCGACTGCCACGGCGGCATCGTCCAGGGCGCTCCCGTGCTCCAAGGCACTACGATTGAACTCAATGCCCGAGGCATCTGGAGCAAAAGATAAAGCATAAATCAAATAAGTATAGGGAGACTGAGTAGCCGAAAAAGCAGAGACGGGCAAAAACACTCACCGGAAATGGCCTTGGCAGCAAACATCAGTTTCTCGGCCACCTCCTTCTCGCGCGCAGACGCAGCGGTTGCGAGCTGCTCCTCGTGATCCGAAGCCTCTCGCTGCAGACGCTCCTTAGCCGCTATGGCATCAGCCAGCTCCTGCTGCAGGCGCTCCTTCGCCCCAATGGCATCCTCAGCCTTTTTCTCCGCTCGCGAAGGGCAGTGTTATTTTCATCTGCAAAAGCACCAAGAACATACATAAGCAACACAAGCTACAGACCAGCGAGCAGCCGAAAAAGAACAAGATCAATTCAGCAGGTACCTTGAAGTTGTTGCATGCTGGCCTCTAGCACCAGATGTTGCTGCACAAGAAGGTTTGCACTGTGCACAAAGGGCTGCTGAAGGAAGCAAAAGAAAACAATCAAAGAAAGAATGAAGAAAAGGGCTCAGGGGATGCGCCCCACAACAAGAACAACGTCGAGCAAAAATGACCCAACAAAGGCTCGGGGGCTTCCCTCCCCCCCCCCCCGGGACAATAGGGGAAAATCACTTACATGATCATAGGGAGACTCCGAAGGTCCCGGTGTAGTCTTCTGGGATACGATCACTCGAGCCTCCTGTAGAGAAGGCTTCGGAGCATCGCCCCCAGAGGTGGCCACCGTCTGAGAAGGAGGAGGCGTCAGTTTCGACTCCCCTACTGCCTCTTGAGTGGCCTCACTAAAAGAGCCCTCGGAGGAGTGGCTGCAAGGAAAATACCAATCAAAAGCAAGACGACAAGAAGACAAGAAAGAAACGAACAACATCCAAAGGTACTTACTTGTCCATGTCGCTCAAGTCAAAAACGGGCAGCGCCCTCTTCTCTTTCTTCTCTTCCTTCTTCCTCTTGGCCGGCAGCTGCGGCGCTATAGCCCGCACAGGCACGGCCGGGATAGGCGAGGAAGAAGCCCCGTCACCTCCGCTATGGCGAACAAGGAACGGTAGATCCCTAGGCATCGACGGAGTCGAGGCATCCGAAGATTCGCTCGACCTCCGTGCCCACTTTCGGATCTGCCCCTCGCTCGCCTCGGGGGCTTCCTCAGTTGGCGACTGCGCCGGCGGAAGCTCGGACTCGGAGTCCACAACTTCGTTGTCAGGCGCATTTGGAAACCTTTCGGGTAGTGGAGGCACCATGCCAGCCACCTTGAGGTCCTGCACAATGAAGACATAAAATTTTAGTATAAGTAATCACAAGGAAAAGCACTCGAAAAAGGCGCTACGCGCACGTCGCAAATCTACACCTGCGGAACTGGTCTCGCGGCACTGAACGGGGGCGTCAGGGACTTCCCCGGAAGGTCCTCGTCGGACTTGTACTTCAGAAGTGGTCGAAGAACTCTGTCGAGATCCCCCCGGGAGAGCTCCTCAGCTAAAACTCTCGTCGGGTCATGGCGTCCAGAGTAAAGGAACATCGGATGCGCCCTAGCCTGGAGTGGCTGCACCCAACGTTTGAGGAAGGTGCGGATGATGTCCACACCGTTCACGTCCTTCTCCGCAACCACCTAGAGGGCCTCCACCCGATGATAGAGCTCCTCTACTTCCTCCACCTCGCCCTCCAGGATAACGTTCTTCCAGGATCTCTTCTTCAAGATCTTCTGGGTGGAGTCAAAAGGGGAGAGGCCGAAGTTTTGCCCGTCCACTATGGATTCGCGGATATAAAACCATTTCCTTCGCCAGTATTGGACAAACTCAGACATAGAGAAAGAGAAGAAAAGAATAGTAGATCGAAGAGAAATGATGCAGCCGCCAATCGGATAGACTCCGTCGGAGCCGGATTGCCTCTTCACGGAATAGAGTTTCCGGAAGAGGCCAAAGTGCGGCTCGGTACCGAGCCAGCACTCGCAAAAAGCAATGAAGCAGACGATGTGGAGAAGAGAATTGGGCGAAATATGATGGAGTTGGATGCCATAGAAGAACAACAGTCCACGGAGAAAATCGTGGACTGGGAGCGAGAGGCCGCGAAGAACAAAAGCGACAAACATCACCTGAAACCCTGCGGGTGGATGGGGAGTTACCTCATCGCCGGGGACCCTGACGGCGTCCTTCTCCTGCGGGATTAAACCCGCATCACGAAGCTTGCGCAGGTCACCCTCGCGCGTCTCCGAGCGCCGCCATCCACCATCGGTGATACGAGCGATGGTGGTGCCCTTCTTGCCACCGGAAGTAGCACTGGTGCCCGCTCCGGTGGAGGCCTTCTTCGATTTTCCCATCGCGGCGCGTCAACGGCGACGGTGTGTGTGCAAGAATGAGGAAGGGAAAGATTGGAGAATTCCAGCGCGCGCAAGGATGAGCTCGTGAAATTGGAGGCAGTGAAAGCAAATGGCTAAGGGTGAAAACAAACTACAGTTTTCCCCACAGTTATAAGGACGAAGACTATGAACAACCGTTCATCTAGAAGCCCTAGCGTTAGGATCAGATCCAACCGTCCACGTGTCAACACAGCAGCGAACCGTCGCTCACACGCCATCCACTACGCACGGAAACCGAGGAGGCGCTGTAATTTTCGCCACGACGCGCATGACCAGTCAACTCCAAGTCAGAAAAGTGGGACCCACATTCATCCAGTCACGTCACCTCTGATGCCACAGATGGTTGATGTCACCGATCGTCAGCACTGACATCATCTAAACCACACTAGCAACGATTAGAAATCTTCGGCTAATAGCTAAAAGTACTCACTCGAATCTATGATTCGAGCAAATACTCGTGGGCTACTCCTATAAGGAGCGCTGGCCGCGCACCTGAGGCATGATTAAGGTGCTATACCAACATTGATTCTTCGAGTCCTACGTCGAGTCTACGACTCCACTACGGACTCGGGGGGGATACTCCCATAGGGAGGATTGATTCAAGCATACAGAAAAATTGTGTTCTACGGACCTGAAGCTAACAATGGCTGAATTAAAGTCTCTACTCGAGTCTACGACTCGAACAGACACTCGGGGGCTACTCTCATAGGGAGCGCTGGTCGCGCACCCTATGAATTATTCGACTGTGGTCCTTCGGATCAATATGCAAAAACTTTTTGGCAACTTTGCCCCAACCAACGCTAAGTGAGTAACATCCTCCTTGGCCATCCGAAACACCTCCGCGGTGAAAAAATTTCGGATGTTGTGTTTGCGACGCAAAGATAAGACCTACAGATACCATCTGATGGCCTGGTAACGCACCTGACTGCGCTCTACTAGTAAAAATCCGTGCCAACAGGCACGATGAAAATCCCGAAAGACGCGTTGGATACATCATTCAAAAACTACTGAGATTTGACTCATGTAAGACCTCAACGGCCTGAGTCGAATGACGCCAGCATCTGTTCTAGGTTCGAGTCTAGAGACTCGAGTCTAAAGAATATCGTGTTGTTTTGTCCTAAGACAGTTAACTGACCCTGATCCGTCGGAAGAGTCAGGCTCACGTATCAACAATCCCTACACACTAAAATCATCTGATGAACAAAAACAACTGCACCCAAAAAATTGAAGATTCCTCAGCCGAATCTACGATTCGACTGAACACTTGGGGGATACTGACATGGTTATACCCTGCGGGTACACGACATTAGTATACCTGGTCCAGCCTAAGGAAGGCCCACAAGAATATACGCGACCTGTGGAGATTTTAGGGTGGCCCAAGCCCATGACATCTTAGGATCCTTGGAGAGCAAGAGTAGAAGAGATAGAATATTTAAAGGGGCAAACCCTAAACTTGTAACCCACTCTATTTGTGCCTGAGACCTGCCTAACTCTATATAAAGGCTAGGAGGGCACGGCAAGGAGGGTCAATCTTTTTCCACCGCATACACACCTTCACGCCAGATTGCATCTGTGCACCCCTGTAATCTTCGGTTCCGCCGTAATCAAGAGCAGACAAGCAGGAGTAGGGTTTCCCTCCGGGGGCCTGAACCTGGGTAAATCTCGTGTCCCCTGGTTGCTTGTCTGTTAACCGTTCCGCGATCTTCAGCACCCCCATCTTCTCCAAAAGCCAAGCTCGTAACAATGGGCATTGGCGAGTCAAAACCTCGTCAAAAGCTGCATCTACCATCATATCTTGTCCTTCTCACGATACCTTGAAATTAGGATATCGTTGGAGGAGATGCTAAAAGACGGATACGTCCAATACTGCCTAGCTCTCGTGACTGTCGCTCCATCTTCGATCCAACAGCAACATGCATGACTTAAACCCTAGGACTCACCATGCATAGCACCTGTCAGCTGGCATGAGTTTGCACCTTTGTGAGTCGCCATGCTTAGCACCTTCCAGTGCGAGGCATGACTTCGCGCATTTGTAGGAGTAACTACGTGTAGCACCTGATGAGCCAGATCGACCCAGCCTGATATTCCGTTTCCATTACTTTTCCGTAAAATGTCATTTCTTTTTCTTTTTCAACTCTTCATATTCTTTTTTTCGGAAGCGGATGAAAAGTGTTCTTATCGTTTTCAACGCTACCTATATGTAAGGTTTTTTCAAAATATATGCAAGTGTGCGGCACTTTAATTTTGCCACGCGAACTATAGTATGTAACTACGGAAATCTAGTTATGACACGAGCGAGTATGAGAAGGGGGCCAACATGCATACAGACCACTACCTTTAGATCTCTCGAAATAGGCTTTCACCCAGCTTTATAAATAAAGCAGCATCCACATACAAGGTTCACATAACATCCGAACTGGCCGGAGCCAAGCAAAAAGAAAAAAGGTACGACAGACTGCTGGGGCCACAGCACAGGCAAGCCCAAACAAGAAAAGAAAAAGGCATGACGCGGCGACAGGAGGACCTCATGCCACCGAGGAGACCGACCGGGCAGGGGCCGAGAGGGGGAGCGTCGCTGCCCTCAAGGACCGAAGAGAGTCGTCGAAGGTCGCCCGGTCACGCTGGCGCACCAGGGGAGACCACTACTGTAGGAAGGCCAGAAAGGAGAAAATTGGGTCAGTCACGCGGGAAGTAGGGATGCAGAAGTGGGACAATTGGGACAAGTGGGATACCACTTACTACTAGACTAACTCAAAATTAAGTGAGACAAATGGGATAAGCTAGATTTGACATATCCCGCTTATCTCACTTATCTCACCTAAATTAAAGTTAGTCTATTAGTCTAAAAGTGGTATCCCACTTGTCCCAATTGTCCCACCTCTGCATCCCTAGCGGGAAGAGAAGACCTTCTCAATCACCATCTTGTTACGCACATTCCACAAGGTCCAAGAGATGCCCGCAAACACGAGACAGAAGAGGTGGCGCCCTCCTCCGGCCCTGTATGCCTGGGTTTGCAAGAACTCCCCGAGCTCCTGCGCCTCCCAAGCAGGCCCCAGCGCCTCCTGGACGAAGGACCACAGCGCCCGCGCAGCCGAACAAGAGAACATAATATGGGCACAGGATTCCGGAGTCCCACATAGGGGACATAGGCCGTTGCCCGGGCCCTGCCGCTCAGACACCTCGACACCCGAGGGGAGTCTGTCTCGCAGCAGCTGCCACACGAAAATCCAAATACTAAGCGGAAGGGGGGCCTTCCACAAGGGGGAGGTCCAGGTTAGCTTCGGGCCCTGGAACAGGGCCCGGTAGGCTGAGTTAACCGAGAACTCCCCCGAGGCCATCATCTGCCATGAGGCCAAATCCGGGGAAGAAGCTAAGTTTCCCGGGAGGGAGCCCCGGAGATGCAGAAGGTCCGCGGCTTCATCTACACTGAGGTAGCGACGGAACAGGATGTTCCAGTGGCCGTTATCAAAGACTTCTGCCACAAGCGCCGCGGGGGAGGAAGAAATGGCGAATAGGCCGGGCAACTGGACCCCCAACGTGATAGGGAGTAGCCATGGGTCCAGCCAGAACCGTACCCCCTGGCCATCCCCACCGCAAAGGAGATACCCAGGCCAATGAAGTGCTTAATCTCCTGAATGGCTCTCCAGAACTGAGAGCCCTCCCGCCGCTCACAAGCCAACAGGGGTCGACCCCGAAGGTACTTGGCCTTGATAAGCTGCAGCCAGAGCCCTCCATCATCTCTGAGGATGTGCCAGACCCACTTCAGCATCAGCGCCACATTAAAGCGTCGAGAGTCGAGGATCCCCAATCCCCCAAGACACTTGGGAGAACAGATATCTGCCCATTTGACCATATGATAACGCTGGTGGCCATCCCTTGCCGCCCAAAAGAACCTAGATAACTGAAGGGAATATGCCCGAGAGGCAATAATAAAGTGGTTATTATCGTATTCCTTGTTTATGATAAATGTTTATTTTACATGCTATAATTGTATTAATACGGAAACGTTAATACATGTGTGTTTAATAAACAAAAAGGAAGTTCCTAGTTATGCTTCTCTTATAAACTAGCTCGTTGATTAACAAGATGATCAAGGTTTCCTGATCATAGACATTGGATGTTGTTAATAACGAGGTCACAACATTAGTGTAATGGTGTGATGAACATTCATCCGAAGTATAGCATTACGATCAAAGTCATTGAGTTTATATTGCTATAACAACTTACGAAGTGATCCTAATCCTTAGACCATGAGATCATGTCAATCACTAACACCGAAAGAGTTTCTTGATAACATCAAACGTCACACCGTAACAGGGTGATTATAAAGATGGATTCAGAACTAATAAAGTGTTATGTTGAGGCCCATGGATCGAGAGTGGAATTTGTTCATCCTGATGACGGATAGATATGCTCTGGGCCCTCTCGGTGATATCACATTGATTAGCTTGCAAGCAAGTGATTTGATCACTAGAATGTTATATCACGGGAACGAGAAAAGAGTGCATGTCGGTAACGAGATCAAACTAGGTATGGAGATACCGATGATCGAATCTCGGACATGTAATATATCGTGAAACAAAGGGATTAAGATACTAGCGTAAAAGGTTCCAACGATCACAAGAAAGTCATCGTTGAATGTGTGGGAGTCAGTATGGGTCTCCAGATCCCGCTTCTGATTATTGATCCGAGAGGGGTCTCGATCATGTCCGCATTATTCACGAACCGTAGGGTGACACACTTAAGAGACACCGACATCCAATTGGAGCAAATGTTTCATGCCGAAAAGAATAACAAGCGCAGGAATTTATTTCACTAGATACCGAAACGGGTTTTCGGGTGAAATTGCAGAAAGTGTTTCTGCATGTGAAATGAAATACTAGCAAGGGGTTATATGTGAATGTTTGTCATTAAAGTAATTGACAAAATTCTGAATAAATAAAAGGAGTTTTATTTAATGAGAGTTTGCATTAAATTTGGTGGAAATTTAATGGGAATTTGAGTGGTTTTTTGAGTGGAGAAAATTGAAGGGCCATTTTGTGAGTGGAGTGTCCACCCACATGAATGAGGGAGAGGTGGGGGCACCCTCCATGGCCGGCGGCCATGCCCCCTTGGGCTGCCCCCCCTCCCCTATATAAGGAGCCCCTCCTCTCACTTCTCACTCACACCTCCTCGTGAAGGATCTCTCTCCCCCTCTAGAATTTATCCCCCATGGTCTCGGACTAGCGAGATACATGTTCCCGGTGGCTATTCGGCAAGAATGAGTTGTGCTTCTGCTGCATCGCTGGAGCGAGGAGGCGGAGGTTGCTCGGTGCCTCGAACGTGTGTGCGAGCACGGATGCGCTGCTGATTTGCGGCGCTAGGACTTCCTCTCGATCTTGAGATTGGCAAGAGATCGTCTACATCAACCACGAGTTGAACTCGTTAAGCTTTGTCGGTCTTCAAGGGTATGTTCTCTACGGATATACATCCGCCCGTTGTTTGTATCTAATAGATAGATCTTGGTACATAGTTCCCATCGTAGGAAATTTTTTTTTCTATGCTGCGAACCCTACAGTGGTATCAGAGCCGGATCTATGCGTAGATACTTTGCACGGGTAGTACACATATGAGTATGTGGGCGATGATGATCATTTTATTGCTTCTTAGTTGTACTTTGGATATTGGTGGCATAGTGGGATGAAGCGGCCCGGACAAACTTTACATGTCCTCGCACATGAGACCTGTTCCACGCTTGACATGCAACTAGTTTTGCATAAGTGGCTAGCGGGTGTCTGTCTCTCCTACTATAGTCAATATCTAATTTGCAACGAGTTGTCAACAATTTGGTTATCCTCGTTGTGGTTCATGTTCGTAGGTAAGAACGGTTCTATCTTCGAAAGCCCTAAGCCACGTAAAATTTGCAATGGATAAATTAGAGGCGTCTAGTTTAGATTGTTGCTGGGCTAGTGATATGATATGGTGATGTTGTAAGTAGAAGTATGAGATGATACTCTTACAACACAAATAACGTGTAATCTCCATAGACCTTGGACTTACACCTATAGGTATGATAGTGATCATACCACGGTGCACATGATAGAGATCATATGCGGGAACCATATCATTCCACTAATAAACATGTGATGTTTGATAGCATCTTATATTGCTTGTTTGGCGTTTTATTAGCATAATAAGATGATCCCTCATTTAAATATCAAGATAAGAATGTGTTCTTCCTTAAGTATGCACCGGCAATGTTTCGTCGCTTCAAGACATCACGTGATGATCGGGTGTACTTGAATCCACGAGCATATCTTGGGTGTAAGACAGTTACACACGCGAATACTAAGGTTCTTACTTGGCGAGCCTAGCATGTACAGACATGGCCTCGGAACACGGACCGAAAGGTTAAGCATGAGTCATATGTTTTGATATGATGACCATATGGATGCTCGCCTTTGAAACTACACCGACTCACGTGATGATCGGACTTGGTGTAGTGGATTTGGTTCATGCAATCACCAAAAAGGCACGAGGGATGTCGTTTTTGAGTGGGAGTTCATTTCTAATTTGGATTAGTAGAACTCAATTTATCATAAATTAAATCAAAGTGAATTTGCATAATTTGTTGTAGTCATTGGCATTCGTTCACCACCATATGCATAGTTGTAATTGAGATAATAGAACTATAGAATTCTGGATATATACTTTACGAACTGGTATCGTATTGTGTTGAGTATCAATCCAAAGTTTAAAGTCCTATTGCAAACTTTCAGCAAACTCTATTTACTCCGTGAAATTTAATAGTTGGTATTAAATCGAGAGTAACAATTCCAGTGTTAGTATCTTAAGTATCATGTTTGCCTCCATGATTCTTGATTGGTTTGATATCAAGTTTATCTAGGAGCTGAAAGAATTGTTTCAGAAACCATCATGTGTGGCAGATATAACGATATCTGAAACAATGTTTTGGTTGCAATATGATAGAGTATAATATATGTTCTCATATTGGATGAGAATTTATGAAGGTTGGAGATGCTAGACATCCTAATCATCCAAAAGGATTTTGGAAAGTAATGTTATACTCACGATTCGCCTTTATAAGCTACAGTATCTTGATCATGAAAGTCGTCATCATAAGGATGAATAGAAGATGTATGTAAAGTGTTTACTATACTAAAAGATTACTAAAGAATGGATTTTGAAAGAATGCCGATCATTTTGATGATGGTGATCTACTTCAAAAGTGCAAGTCCAAAGGTATTATTATTTGAATATACACGCTTTGGACTATGTGTCATGTATATGGCGCCACTTTTGATGTTGATAGATTCTTTTAAAAAGGAAAAGGAAATGCTGAAAGAGAATCTATAAAATATATTTGGCAGAAAAGAAAAGATTGGAAATATCCAATTTAGGTATATAGATGATATACATGTTATGATTGTATTCTTTGCTTGTTAAACAATGTGGTTCTTGGGTATTGGATATCGAATTGGTTGGTATGAAATTTCATACGGAACAACGCAATTCATGAACCACAATGGCCTAAGTAACTAGCAAGAGAATATGTGATGATGTTCATCGAAAACAAACAAACCGTTGTTTGTATTTCTCGTTGACATCAAAGCTTGACTTCAAGATTTGTTTTAATAATTGTTATTTAAATCAGGTATTATGAGAACAAAGGTTGTTCAAATAATTACCGTATTCCATATAAGATGGATGATTTTCAAATCTAGTTGGAGAAATCACATCCATAAAACCTAATGCTAAAATGTCGCAAGACAAATGATTGAAAGATCACTTATGAAGTGACATCACTGTTTAAATTATATTAGAAAGAAAACATGAAGAAACTCCATTTTCATGGATTTTTGGAGTCTTTGATTTGATCAAGTGACGCATGTGAGACTTTCCTCGGGATAATTAAAACTTCGTTCAAAGGCCAAAGAAGAACGAACGACTAAAATATTGGAATTTATACATATCGATGTATGTAGTCCATTATGTGTAGTCGTAAGCGATGGGTTTCAACTTCATATACTTTCTCTGGAAATTTGAGTGAATATTCACTTAATGAGAAAGAAGTATGAAATATTTGAAAAACGTTTTCAAAGACTTTCAAGATGAAGTGGAAAATCATTGTAACAAGAAAATAAATGGTTTATGATTTTATCATAAAGGATTTGTTTGAGTTACAAGTGTAACAAGAAAATAAATGAATTATGATTTTATCATAAAGGGATTTATTTGAGTTGCAAGTTTAGCAAAACACCTAGATTTACATCTCCCGAAACACCATAGGAGTATGGAGTGTTTGAGATTTGTAATGAAACCTTGTTTGACATGGTTGGATCAAAGGTGTTATTTATAAAACTGCCATTATGTTTTAAAAGATTAAAGCTTTAGAGAATACCGCTTTTACACTGAAAAGAGCTCCATCTTGATCCGTTGAAATGACACCATGGAAGTTATGGTTTGGGGTAAAACCCAAGTTGTCATTTCTTAAATTTTGGTATGCTAAACATAAGTAAGATGTTCACAACCGAATTCGGATGAGCATGTCTTTGTAGGTTATTCCGAATAACAATTGGTTATTCCTCCATAACACCGAGGACAAAAGGGTTTGTCGCTTGAAATGTGAAGTTTCTTGAAAAAGGAATTTTTCGCAAAAGTTAAGTGGGAGGACAATAGAACTTTGATAAGGTTAACGAACCTTAGCTAAATGTGCTGAGTTGCGCAGCGCCGGAAATCGTTCTGGAGGCTGCCATAATGCTCATAGCTTATGTGCCTCAAAGGTTGTGGTCACGGAGGTCTAAAGTTCCTATTGAACCAAGAAGGTCGGTTAAACAATCAAATGCTAAGATTTGAGAGTAAATCATTATTGTTTGACAATGATGAACCGAATACATACAAAGAAGCGATGATGGGCCCTGACTCCGTCAAATGGCTTGAAGCCATAAAATCCGTGATAGTTCCATACACGAGAAATCAAGTTTTGAACTTGGAAGACCCTCCGGAAAGGTGTAAAAACCTATCGGTCGTATTTGGATCTATAAAGAAACAGACATGGATGTTTCACATCTATGAAATAGTCGACATGTCGTAAAGTATTTTATGACAATGTTCAAGGAGTTGACTATAACAAGATTTGATCTTTCATAGCGATATTTAGTCTGGACGGATTAAAGTAGCAAACCACTACATATAATTTGGTATATGGTAGATGAATAAACAAAACAAAGTTCTTCTAATAGAATGGTTACCTAGGACGTGTACATGACACGATCCAAAGGGTTTTGTTAATTCAAAGGATGCTAAAAGGGGCATGCAAACTTCAATTGTTGAAGTAAGCATCACGGAGTTGGAATCTTCACCATGATGAAAAGGAGTTTTCATCAGGAGACGATAAAGATGCTTGCGTTTGCAAGAAATTAAGTGGGAGCGCTGAGACACATTTCTAATACATTATGTGGATGACATCTTGGTGATTAGAAATGATGTATCTTTTATTGACAAAGGTTAAGAATTTCATTTCGATGAAAGACTTAGGCAAAACCCGAATATTTAGCATGAATGTCTATAGTGGATAGATTGTGACGCTAATATGGTTATGTCGAACGTACATATATGAGATATTGAAGGAGTTCAATATAGAAACGACAAAAAACAGTTCTTGTTGCATGGGAAGGAATTGAATCAAGATTCAAGTGTATCGACACTTGATAAGTGAAACAAGATTCAAGTGCTTTGACACTTGATGAATGAAATCACGAGAATGTTTTGATCAATCATACCATGATATGTACACATCCAGATATGTCCTATGCTCTAAGTGTTATGAGCATATACCAGAATGAATCATAAAATGATCATTGGACGATAGTGAGGATATTCTTATAATCTTTTTGAAAGAACTAAGAATATATTTTTGTAAAGGTGACAAACAATTACAAATAGTTCATTGTAAAGCGTTACATTGATACTAGGTTTGTCACAAGATACAAATTAAGTTTATCTCAATTTAAACTATGAGTGGCATAATGAAATGGAAAGAAAGTTTCCATGATATATTTGGAAGAGTTTCAAAGTTAAGACATTGTGACGAATACTACAACAAAAGGCTAAGTATATGACTGCTATAGTAGCAGCAAAGGAGGGCATTTGTGTCAAGTAGTTTGTTATCAAACTAAGGTGTGGTTCGCAACGGGCTAACACTGACGATATATTGTACGACAATAGTATCGACGTGATTTAAACCCAAGGAACTAAAGGTCTCACTGAAAGACCAAATTTATACAATGCCATCTCATTGGAGAATGAGTGATGCGTGAAGATGCAAAGACATGCAAATACACACGGACCTGAAAGCATCAGATCCGTAGATTATGTTAACCACTTGCAGTTGCGTATATGGAACACCAGAAAGCCATATGTGTTCAATACGCAAAGTTTTCAAACTAGATTATTGTCTCTAGTGCAAGTGGGAGACTGAAGGGAATATGCCCGAGAGGCAATAATAAAGTGGTTATTATCGTATTCCTTTTTTATGATAAATGTTTATTTTACATGCTATAATTGTATTAATACGGAAACGTTAATACATGTGTGTTTAATAAACAAAAAGGAAGTTCCTAGTTATGCCTCTCTTATAAATTAGCTCGTTGATTAACAAGATGATCAAGGTTTCCTGATCATAGACATTGGATGTTGTTAATAACGAGGTCACAACATTAGTGTAATGGTGTGATGAACATTCATCCGAAGTATAGCATTACGATCAAAGTCATTGAGTTTATATTGCTATAATAACTTACGAAGTGATCCTAATCCTTAGACCATGAGATCATGTCAATCACTAACACCGAAAGAGTTTCTTGATAACATCAAACGTCACACCGTAACAGGGTGATTATAAAGATGGATTCAGAACTAATAAAGTGTTATGTTGAGGCCCATGGATCGAGAGTGGAATTTGTTCATCCTGATGACGGATAGATATGCTCTGGGCCCTCTCGGTGATATCACATTGATTAGCTTGCAAGCAAGTGATTTGATCACTAGAATGTTATATCACGGGAACGAGAAAAGAGTGCATGTCGGTAACGAGATCAAACTAGGTATGGAGATACCGATGATAGAATCTCGGACATGTAATATATTGTGAAACAAAGGGATTAAGATACTAGCGTAAAAGGTTCCGACGATCACAAGAAAGTCATCGTTGAATGTGTGGGAGTCAGTATGGGTCTCCAGATCCCGCTTCTGATTATTGATCCGAGAGGGGTCTCGATCATGTCCGCATTATTCACGAACCGTAGGGTGACACACTTAAGAGACACCGACATCCAATTGGAGCAAATGTTTCATGCCGAAAAGAATAACAAGCGCAGGAATTTATTTCACTAGATACCGAAACGGGTTTTCGGGTGAAATTGCAGAAAGTGTTTCTGCATGTGAAATGAAATACTAGCAAGGGGTTATATGTGAATGTTTGTCATTAAAGTAATTGACAAAATTCTGAATAAATAAAAGGAGTTTTATTTAATGAGAGTTTGCATTAAATTTGGTGGAAATTTAATGGGAATTTGAGTGGTTTTTTGAGTGGAGAAAATTGAAGGGCCATTTTGTGAGTGGAGTGTCCACCCACATGAATGAGGGAGAGGTGGGGTCACCCTCCATGGCCGGCGGCCATGCCCCCTTGGGCTGCCCCCCTCCCCTATATAAGGAGCCCCTCCTCTCACTTCTCACTCACACCTCCTCGTGAAGGATCTCTCTCCCCCTCTAGAATTTATCCCCCATGGTCTCGGACTAGCGAGATACATGTTCCTGGTGGCTATTCGGCAAGAATGAGTTGTGCTTCCGCTGCATCGCTGGAGCGAGGAGGCGGAGGTTGCTCGGTGCCTCGAACGTGTGTGCGAGCACGGATGCGCTGCTGATTTGCGGCGCTAGGACTTCCTCTCGATCTTGAGATCGGCAAGATATCGTCTACATCAACCACGAGTTGAACTCGTTAAGCTTTGTCGGTCTTCAAGGGTATGTTCTCTACGGATATACATCCGCCCGTTGTTTGTATCTAATAGATAGATCTTGGTACATAGTTCCCATCATAGGAAAATTTTTGTTTTCTATGCTGCGAACCCTACAATAACTCCTTAGCGAAGTCGGCATGAGTCCCTTCCGACAGAAGGTATAGGCCCATCTGGTACATGGGCAGGCTCGAGAGACATGAGTTGATCAGTATGGACTTGCTCCCCTTGGACGTAAGGCGTGCTCTCCAGGGCTCCGCTCGCGAGCGTACCCTCGAGACCAAGGGGGTCAAGTCCTTGATCAAAACTCTAGTGTCCCGGACAGGCATCCCCAGATACGTAATGGGGAAATCCGCCAGCTTACAATTCAGGTTATCAGCTATCCTCTGTCGCTCCTCCTCAGAGTACCCCAGAACCATCACCTCACTCTTGTTGAAGTTGATCGTCAAACCGGACAGGGATTCGAAGCAAAGGAGCAGGAACTTCAAGTTAATGATGTTAAGGTCCGAGCCCTGAACCATGATCATGGTATCATCAGCGTATTGGAGGTGGGAGATCCTGCCACCGGGGATCAGATGGCCCACCACCCCCAAGATGTGGCCAGCTACTCTGGCCCTATCCAAGATCTCAGCCAGGGCATCCACAGCCGCGTTGAACAGGAGAGGGGAAATAGGATCCCCTTGCCTAACCCCGCAGGATGGACAAAAGTATGGGCCAATCTCCCCATTAATGTTGATCGCCGTCTGCCCGCTCATCACGAACTACATAATCCAGCGGATCATGCGGTCGTCAAAACCCCGCCTCTCCAGCACCAACCTCAAGAAGGCCCAGTCCAAGCGGTCATAGGCCTTCTGGAAGTCTAACTTGAGAAACACCCCTCATTGACATTGAGTCTTGACCTCATGAATAATTTCATGGAAGGCCAGAACATCGTCGTGAATGAGGCGTCCCTTCAAGAAGGCGAACTGGAGGGGGTGGGTAAGCCGCTCCAACACCGGAGTGAGACGAAGAACACAGACCTTGGCAAATAGACGCTGGATGACGTTAATCACGGTAATCGGGCGGAATTGGTGAATGTCCGTGGCCCCCACTACTTTGGGGATCAGGGTAATCACGCCAAGGTTCAGGCGCCACATAACCAGGGTCCCGACATAGAATTCCTGGAACATCTGGAGAACCACCGGCTGGAGCTGGGGCCAAAAAGACTGGAAGAAACCCACGGGCAACCCATCAGGACCCGGGGCCGAACTAGCCTTCATGGTTTTAAGGGCTGCCGACACCTCCTCCGGGAGAAAAGGACGAGTAAGGTCCTCATTCTCCACAGGAGAGACCATCGCTCCAGCCGACCAAAAGTCCGGAGCAAGCGAGAGGCCCAAGGGAGGTGACGCCAAGAAAAGATCCCGGTAGAAGGCGTAAATATGGACAGACAGGGCCTGTGGGGATTCCAACAGGTCCGCACCCGCCCAGAGGCAGGGGATCGAGCACTTCCTCCTCCTACCGTTCGCAACAGCATGGAAGTAGGCCGTGTTCGACTCCCCTTGGACAGTCCAGTTCTGGCGGCTCCGCTGCCGCCAGAACGCCTCTTCTCCCTTGTAGATCTCCATAGTGGAGGACTCAAGGGAGTATCTAAGGGACCACTCCTCGGCCGAGAGGCCGTGGCGGTCAGCCTACCGATCCAAGGTCTGAATAGCCTCCAGAATAGACGCCTTCTGGGCGCGCAGGTCCGCCCCCAGGTTCGCCCCCCAACCCCTCATGAACTAGCGAGATAACCTGGCATAGTGGTGCCAGATGTCCATAGCACAGTAAACCCGAGGGGTCGAGGCGGCCGCCGAAAGCCACCTCGCACGAACCGCCTCCACAAAGCCTCGCTTTTGAATCCAGAAGGATTCAAAGTGGAAGCGGTTTAGACGAGGTGGGCGACCCCCTCCGGAAGATAAGAGGAGCGGGGTATGATCGGACCCAATCCTAGTGACCGCCTTCAGCGCACACAGAGGGAATGCCACTTCCCACTCAACAGAAACAAAGACACGGTCGAGGACGCTGCGGATGGGATGAAGCTGCTTATTTGTCCACGTATATCTCGCGCCCACCCGCGTAATCTCGCGGAGAGCAAGATCAGCGATGCAGTCGTTGAACATACGCACCTAGGGAGGTCCACGTTTGCCGAGCTCTTGTCCTCAACAGAGCGGATCAGATTGAAATCACCATCTATAACCACTGGGATTTTAGTCCGTTCCACCTTCGACTTGAGCTCAAGCAAAAACTCGGTAGACCTCCGATGGTCCGCGGGGCCATAGACAATAATCACCTCCCATTTGAAGCGAGTTTGTCTATGCGTGAGGGCCATGCTCACGAAAAAGTCCCCGCGGTCCATATCATCTATCTCAAAGGTATCCTCCTTAACACCCAGGAGGATCCCCCAGAGTGGCCAGATGCAGGGAGCCAGGACCAGGAGAACTTGCAGCGGCTGAGGGCCTCCAACTCCGTGATGGAGAAATCCTGGCGAATCGTCTCCTGAAAGCCAACGATGTCTGGCAGCTCCTGGCGGATGTAATCCTTGATCTGGCGACGACGGCCCTCGTGTCCGAACCCCCGGATGTTCCAAATGAACATCTGGAAGGCCCGAGGGAAATCCATCAGGACCCTCAGGCCGGGGCGGTCCCCTTAGTGGGGACCGAGCGGGCACGGGGGGGGGGGGGAGGAGGGCGGGACGCAGCAGCCTTGGGAGGTCTCCCACATGGCCTACCCGAGGGGGTGGGCACATGGATGACCTCCAGCGCATCAGGGGCAGGAGGGGGATCCCTACTAGGGTCAGGCCCAACGATCCTGTCCTCCGTAAGGATCCGGGAGCGTTCCCGCTCCCGGGCGTTACGCGCCCGGGCAGCGGCGATCGCCCCCGCATACCCCTCCCGCGCCTTAATGGCGACGAGCTACTCGAGACGCGGGCCCTTCTCACCCCGGAAAACAATCCCACAGTTATCAGCTACCTCGCCTAGGTGAGCGAGCGAGACCTCTAAAAGAACACAGAACGGAGAACCAGACAAACCCGAGGGGCCCGGGGCAGAGGGGGGGGGGCGACAGAGTCGGAAGAGGTACCTGAGAACTCGTCACGTGCCGCCACCTGGCGAGAGGCCCTCTCCGCCACCGTCGGCTCAGGCCCGGACAGGCCTGTCCGGGAGTCTGCGAGACGGACACTGTGGCGGGAGGGGGCGGGGGAGGAGGCCTGGGGGCCCTGGCCCGGCGCAGCTTGGAGGCCGCCGCAGGAGTGGCGGGGTCCCCGGCGGCCGGGGTGAGACCCAGCGGGTCAGGGGTGTCCGGAGCGAGGGAGTAGCACACCACACCAGGGGAGCGCAGGGACAGGTTGCGGCACACGACCATCCCCTCACTCCCGAGGACTCTAGCTCCAATGGGGCCGGGGCGACCGGGGGAGCTCGGCGAAGAGGTGAGCCCCGGGAGAGGTTGGAGCCGTACTGCGCGATGTCGAGGTCGAGGAAGACGGGGGGGTCAGGGGCGGTAGCAGCGAGGGAGATCCACCGGGTCCAGCTTGGCCGGAGCACTCAGAGACAGGGGCGCCTCCCAGGGAAGAAGGGACCTCCACCGGAGAGACCTGTCGACCGAGAGGGGGGCAGACCACCTCTAGTGGCCCCTGGGAGGGACGCGGCGGTGGCGGGGAGGCGTCGGTGGGGAGGGGTGACTCGGGGTCGGAGCCCGAGTCACTGTCGTATGAGCGCTCCGCCCCGCGTCCCGCCCCCAGGTCGTCAGCGCCCGGGGGAGGGAGGATGGGTGGGGGACTAACCTCCTTGGTGACCTCCTCCTCGTCCAGCTCCACCAAGAGGTCCCAGCCCACACAGTCGAAGAATAACCGGGGAAGCGAGACCGGGAACACTGAGGCGGACGGGCAGAGTAAGCGAAACCTGATCGCACCGTGACCCTCCAGAGACCCCAAGTCCATCTCCGTCAGCTTGCCAACCGCCTGGGAGATAAGCGCCACGACCTCAGGGGAGCGAGCCTCGAAGGGGACCCCGTGGAAGCGAACCCAAACCTCCGAGAGGGGGCACCTGGTCCGAGAGGATCATCACCCTCGCCAGAGTCTCTGGAACCGTCATCTGCACCCCTCCAAGGTCAATGTAGTAGAATCCACCGTCGACGCCGTGCCCATAGTATTCTAGAGTCTCTCTGGGCCGCGGGATGGCGGCCGCCGGAACACTGCCACTCCTCCGAGGTGCCACGGAAACGGGGGTAGGAGCCGCGGTCCCCGAAGTGCCTGCGGTGGCCAAAGACGGGCCCTTATTCTTCTTCCTCTTCTTCTTTTTCTTAGGGGCCGCCGCCGCATCCACCCCGACCTCGCGACGCGCCAGCACAACGTCCGCGGGAGCCAGCGCCAGGGCCTCCCAGCGCCAGGGTCCAGCGTCCGCGCGGCCAGCCCCCTGCCGGGCCGGAGCAGCCCCGTCGCGGGCCAGCAGTGTCTGTCTGCCGTGGTTGGGCGCGGGGGGAGCGATGCGGCTCTTCCAGACGGCGCCTAGCACGGGGAGGAGAGCGCGAGGAATGACGGGGAGGAGACCGCGAGGGCCGACGGTCAGCCGTGCCCCGCGCCGGCGGTGGCGAGCGGCGGGCAGGGTGGCCGTAGGCCCCCTGCAAGCCCCGCGTGGGTGGCTGGGGAGGGGGAGCGGCGCGGCGGGGGGGGGGGGAGTACCAGCGCGGGGAGGACGGGCGAGATGCCGCCGGCGGGCTGCGGGGGCGCGGCGCCATCAGGGCGGCTAGGTATGAACATCGAGGAGCGGAGCAGGAGGGAGGCGGCAGAGGCGGGACGAGGGAGGGAGATGCAAAGCGGGGGCATGCGCGGGCGAGACTTAGGGCACAGGGAGAGGGCGTTGCCTCCTGGGCCGGGGTGGGCCTAAGTGGGCGACGGCCCACGGGGGGACCCGACAACCTCGCAGCGGCCTCCTGGGCCGGGGTGGGCCTAAGTGGGCGACGGCCCACGGGGGGACCCGACAACCTCGCAGCGGCCTCCCGCAGGCCACGGCCCACAGGTGCCCCGGCCACCCAGCCCAGCCGCCGTAGGACGCGAGCCCCTCCCCACCCCTCCGAGCCATTGCTGGGGCGCCGCCAGGGCAGCCTTGGCCGGGGACCCTCCCCGCCGGCGAGGCCGCCGGGCGGCAGCCCTAGCCAGGGGGAGGAAGTCGCCCAAGGATGGAGGGAGGAGGGGAGATTGGCAGCGGGTCCGCGGGACACCGCGCTCACTGTCGGATATGTCACCCGCCATGCGAACCCCGAGCAGTGGCGCCGGCGCCGGCATCTCCTCCGTCGTGGCCACCACCGTGCGAGTGCGGCCACCTGCTCCGGCGGGAGCGGGTTGGGGGGCGGCGGCGGCGGGCGATGGCGAGGAGGAGCCGTTGGCGAGGGGGGAGACGGGGTGCGAGCCCCCACCTTCACCGAGTGGGCCGGGAAGAGAACGGAAGCCCCCTGCCGCACGAACTCGTGGCGGCGGCGATCCCGGGCGTCGACGACGACTCCTGCCGCATTGAGGAGCACCAGGCGACCCTCGGCCGGGCGGAGGACGAGCGTCGCCGCCGAACAGCCCGGCCGGCAGCCGGCGAAAAGCGAGGACGAGGACGCCCGCCACCGTAGCAGCGGCGGGAGGTCCGGCGAGGAGCGGCCGGGGACCGGCATGGGGGGAAGGGGGGAGGGCGGACCGGTGCGCCGGCCGACCGAGCAAGCCGCCGGCGGGGTTCAAAATTTGAACGCCATCCCCGCCTCCTTCAGACGCTCCTTCTAATCGCCATCAGTTCGTCCGCCGCTACGACATCTATGTATTTAAACTTCTTTTAATGTATAGATTCGTTTCAAACCTGAGTGAACCTACTAAAAGAAGTTCTTCACGAACCTAAACATCTTATATTTTAAAACGGAGGAGTATATGGTAAGGTTGCATATAGACATACCACAGATCACTAACATATACTCGTCACTCCGTTCCAAATTATAAAATGTTTTAGCTTTTTTGCAAAGCATGTACTTAGACGTCTTTTTCGGAGCAAAATGAGTGAACATAAAACATACACACTAAAAGACGTCTAGATACATATATTTTAGAAAGAAAAAAAGACTAAAATATCTTATATTTTTGAATGGAGGAAGTACTCATAATTTTCTCGTCGGTTTGTAGATTTTTGTGACGTGTAAGTGTAAAATATAAATGGCAAGTTGGCAACGTCCTCGTAGTGAATAACACATGTCCACATATAATCAAACAAGACCTGCCAACTCGACCTCGGAGAGTCCAAGATATTGTGAAGATAATGTGTCGTGCCATTGTACCATTGTACATAGCGTCCATTCGATATAGTTGGTTGTCTTTAATCTTGCTGTCCAGCTTACGCTCCTCAACTTGTGTCGACCAATATGTCCTATATATATATGTACACACACCCAGTTGGCGGTGTCCTTTTGATCACGATTGCTAAACTAAAAATACAGTACATGCTTGCAATAGATATTATTACATTCGTTCCGAAATGTCATATGTTTGGAAAGCTAAATTAGGTTTCAAAACACATACTAGATAGAAGACAGAAAAAAATGCTAGTAACAAAATTATGACTGTCTAGGAAAACGAGTACATAAACTACCATTATATTTCTTAATGGGAATTTTCTAGCAATTACATATGTGATATTAAAAAGCCACTTCTGTTAAAAGTAAAGTACATAGCAAGCAATCGCGATGTGGAAAGGTTAACATCACTAGGAGACTGTTAATTAGGCTATTTCTGATGATGATTGGCTGGCTGCTCCTGCCACACTCACTTTTCTAGTACGTTTTGTCGATGCACATTATTGCTTAGCTTACAAATCGGTTGTTTTCAACTTTGATTTTGATGTGGCCAGTGACTGTGACGTGGCTAGCTCCTACGAGGATTGACTACTTGGCATGTCTGGTTGCGTACCTTTCACACGGTCACAAGAAGGTAGTAGGCACTATTGGAATTAATCTAATAGAAGCTAAAATGTATAATAATATGCGGGGCTTGTGTGGCCCATTTTAAAAGTAGATACATTTTAACATCTCAAAAGTATAGACTTTTTATGTAAACATGTATAAGTGACTACGTACGTAAAACATTTATTAGTACATATTTTTATTTGTGGGATATACATAAATAAATATGTACACAAAAATAGTTATACTATCTGATATTTTGGATAAACAAAAAGTTTTTTGTACCTTAGTAAAATACTATTTAGTAAAATTTAATGCACATATATGGGTGTGAAATTTTCATAAGAACTTTTTGATACTTCTAAATGATAGTTTCATCTTTTTGAAAATACTAGGCTTCATGGAGCCCGGGAGCCAAGTAGCCACACACAGCGGCTGCAAAACTATGGTCACCATTAAGTGTCCTCAAATGGCGACATCTACCTCATGGCTGTTGTGTTTTTCAAATAACTAATTTATATCATTTCGAACTATTTGTTCAGATATTTTCATGTGAGGTTTCCCATAGACACCATGCAAATATATGCTTGTACACTTGGCCATCTTCAATGCATAAATTATTTAACCAATTTTCCGGTGGTAATATGAGGATTTGATGATAGCTTATACTAGGAGATATATGCTTGGCAACAAGTTTATGCCGATTTTTGTGACCACATACAAGATACGTAGTAATTTTTTTGAGGAATTGATATGTCACTGGTAGAGAACGCCCCATGCGTCCCGGTTGGTAAGGGCCATTAGTCCCGGTTGCCCAACCGGGACGGGGCAATCGGGACTAAAGCTCTAACCTTTAGTCCCGGTTGCCCCACCAACCGGGACAAATGGGGGCACACGTGGCGGCATCAGAGCGCGAGGGGGGGTGGAGCATTAGTCCCGGTTCGTAACACGAACCGGGACTAATAACCTGCTGCCGCGGCAGAGATTTGGCCCATTTCTCTGCCGCGGCAGAGAATTCATTTTGGCACATTTTGTTGCCGCGGCAGCATTTTCGCCACTTTCTGTGCCGCGGCAGAGAATTCATTTATGTTGTTTTATTGTTTATTTAGTGTTTTGCACTTATCAATGAAGGAACCTTATATTACACAAGATCATCATGACAACATTTTACATTCAATACACGGATCGAATTCATGCACTACATACAAAAGTTGCTATTCGATGCTACCGGCCAATTTCTTGAAAGTTGCTATTTTTACAATTCCTATTGTCTATACACAGCCGAGTAGTATTCCCCTTGTGTGTTTAGGACTTCTGCATCCAAGAATCCCGCCAATTCCTCCTGTATTGCTCATATGCGATCCTTTGGCAGAAGACCGTCCCGTAGACGTTCGATCTGATTTAAAAAAGGAGTCAGCCTATATGAATATGAAACTAAACACAATTTGATTGTAATTAAAAACTATAGAAATTGTTTACGTACATGGAGTTGCTCTAAATTTTTGCCCTTCTCACCGCACGTCTGCCGGATGAACTCGCATACATAGTATCCGCATAGATTGTTACCTGGTCCCTGCGTTAGGCACTTTACGACAACAGAGTTCAATCAAAATAATAATCAAGCATGATAATAACTGTATCAAAACTAGAATCAAAGAGATGCGCGGATATAGCTAGTGGTGCTTACATCTAGTGGTTGAAATGTAAGCTCCTCTTTCCAAACACCCCTAGCCTTCTTGGTGAACCGTTTCCAAGCGCTGCCCGGCGTAGAAAACGAATAAAATAAGTTATTAAGTACTTGATATCATAAAATTCACGAACGTTGCCGATATAGTGTCGTAATGATTAGAATTACCGCTGGAGAAGTATCTGCATGTCCTTCCACGTCTCAAGGGGTTTATGTTTCGAGTCCATGACTAGTACACGCCCTTTGTCAAGTTGAATGATTAACAGAATATAGTGGTACCTGCGAATACAGAACTAATCAATTATATACTTAACATCGAGTAAGCGAAATAGAAAGTGTATACAAGACAATAACACTCACTGGAAGTTGTAAGGAAATAGTATTTCCCTTTTGGTTTCTTGAAACCTTAACGCGTGTACTATATTATCCTCCGTATCCTGGGGGCTTATTTTGAGATTAGCTTCATGAACCCAATATGGGTCAATGAAGCCAATGTCATAGATTTGTCCTCTGCTGCATTCGAGAATCTTCATTCTGCATATTAAAGTATGATTATATACATGCAATAAACAAAATAATATAGATGGAGACTAAATTAATTACAGAATTAGTACTTACAGACAATAGGCACTCATGATCGATTTGTCCAAGGCGTCTTGATTGAATAATTGAAATAGTTCATCAAATTCAATGGATATCATGTCATCCCTTTCTTTCCCATGATGCTTTTTTGTAACCCTCAGCACTATCCAGTTAGCCCCGGCCTTTGTGGCATGCAAGTACCAGTTATGCAATCTTCGCATTTTTGTTGGAAGATTGTTTACCTCCTCAGGTTTGACGAGAGGTTTTCCGTACTGGTATTGGTATGCTACTTCACTCACGGGGAAGAACTCTAACTGGGATAAGTACTGGGCAATACTCATACCTTGAGCAGCGGCAGCTTCTCCGTATTGTGCAACTACCTCTGGATCATACTGCTCTTCGGCCCCATATTTGCTCGACCCCACATTGGTTTGAGAAATCACCTTGAGAGGGGCGCAAGTCTGTTTTGCTTGTTCTCCGAGCTGGGCAACAGATTTCCCGCTTGCATCAGTACTGCTCTTCGAGGCTTTTTGTGCTGCATGTGACTTGAGAATAGAACGCTCATAGTCTGATGACAGCTTTGGCTCAGGTTGATGAAGAGTCTTTAGCATTTTCAACACTTTGGCTTTTTCTTCTTTGGTGCTGGGGAACTCTGGCTCTTTCGGCCGCCTCAGCTTAGCGAAAAACGCTGTCGTTTCCGCATCAACGATCGCCGCAGTCTCCTCTTCAGTACAGTCATAAGCTCTCTTGGGAGGAACCGTTGGTACTTTTGGAAGAGGCTCTTGTTTACGTTTCGGCGATCGCTTACGACGCACAGTAGCGGTACGCTTACGCTTTTTATCCTGAGGCGCCGGCGATGGCTCCCGCGGCGATGGCTGCACCGGAGACGGGTGAGGCGACGGAGCCGGGTGAGGCAACGAAGACGGCTGCCGCGGCGGCGACGACCTCGCTGGAGACGGGTGAGGCGGCGGCGAAGATGGCCTTGGCGTGTGATTTCGAAGCACGATACAATCCTTCGGCCATAGAATGGTGACGTTTTTTGCGTCACCCAGCACAGTCACATCCCCTTCACCAGCAGGGTAGTGAAGATCCAAAACCTCAAAGGTGGGCATGATTTCATCCACGCCGACAACAGCGTAGCCCTCTGGAACCGGACGACCGTGGTAAGTTGGTGTGGGTCCAATTGGTAAGGCATAGCCGACCGCCACCTTCATTGATATGTTCACAACTTTGACATGTAGCTCGCAGTGTGTCATCTCTGTGATATCATCCACTGGGTAGCCAACAGGAGCCATCGTCGGTGCATCATCGGCATCGCCATTGTCATCACCCGGGACCTCGGTGGAAGCCACACTGCTTTTTCGATTATTCGATAGGCCGGTAGCATCGAATGCAGTGTGCTGCTGAGATGGGCCGGTAGTACTTTGCTCTTTAAGTGAGTTAATTTCATCTTGTTGTTGCTTTAATCGTTCTTCAATTAAATGCATTCGCTCTTTCTGACTTTCTGCTTCAACTGCCGCCCTGTCCTTACTCCTCTGACTGCTTCTATCAGGATATTTCTTCCTCTCTTCGGGAAACCCAGTCCTCCATGATTGGGAGCCTATTGTGCCTCGTGTTCGTCCATCATGTTCCTTATTTCCAAGGGCGAGTGTGAGCTCATCATTCTCTCTATCGGGAATGAAGTCCCCATCTTTAACAGCCTTTACTGCTTTTCTCATCCTCTCGATTGGCAAGGGGTCTTCTTTATGTCGTATGTTATATATACACCTCCCTTCCGAGTCCAACGTGCCCCCATGCCCGTAAAACCAATTCCTTGCACGTTCTACCCAATCGTCTGTCTCTGGAGTGATCTTTTTAGCACGCAGTTCTTCCTCAAGTTTCTCCCACTTAGGAATGCCAGCCCTGTAGCCACCTTGCCCCATAGTATGGTGATACTTCTTGTTAGCAGCATTCAGCTTATTCTTTGCAGACATTTCCTTAGCTTTTTCCGATGTCTTGTATTCCACAAACTCAGCCCAGAATGGTTTTATCTTCTGAAACTGAGTCTTCTTGAAATCCGGAGTCTTCTCTTTCACGACATAGTCAAGGTGCAATCTTTTCTTCCAGTTGGTGAAACACTGGGCCATCTTCTTCAAAGCCCACTCCCTGACCTTAGCCTCCATGGCTCTCCCATGTTGTAAGGCGTCCTCAACTGGATCCTCCGCATTTGGATCCAGCTCTATCTTCGGTAGTTTGAAATTAACCATGAGCCTCTTCCACAGTAAATCTTTGGCGTGGTTAGGGACAAATAAACATGTTCCCTCTTCATCCGCTTTAGCAGGCCTATTCCAATTTCTAATGGTGATCGGGATTAAGTCCCTAACGATTACTCCGCATTGTGCCACAAATTTGGTTGCGACAACTTCGGGAGCTGTCGGTCTGCCGTCTTCAGCGACATCTTCGATCCTAAACCTCTCATGGTCTTGCAACTTTTTGGTTGGGCCTCGTCTGCTCTTTTCAGTAGATTCCTTCGATCCGGAGGGCTAAAAGAAGAAAGATCGTCGTTACTATTTCTATATAGATAGCAGATGATTAATTAATGAATTGATTTATATTACATGCACCTCGCCGGAGCGGTCGTCTTCTCGATTACACAAGGCATCGCCTTCTCCCTCGCGGAAGGCAACACCTTCAACCTCAAACAAGTTGTCTACTTTGGTAAAAAGAGGATCACCCTCACCGGAGTTGTTCAGAAACGTTGATACGTCTAAATTATCTTCCCCACGGATCACACCTTGGATCAACTCTTCCTTTTCTTCGTCTCTGACGTGTGGGTCCATATTTTCTGCATAGGTGGAAAAACGAATAAGTCAAAGCGGCTAAAGGAGAAAGTTAAGGAGAAACCCTAATATATACATACACAATAATAAAAATGAAGAGAAACCCTAAACCTAGCTACAAAAAGGAAACCATGTAGTAGATAGGTAACTCTAGCTAAAATCAACTAAAATCAATATTCCGGAGTTCCGAGGGGTGTAACCTAGTTCGGAGAAACCTCCGATGCATATGAGAGGGGAACATGAGTATAAGGCTACAAAAGGGAAACTATCCAGCAGATAGGTAACACTAGATACTAACAAAATACCATATTGGAATCGATTTAAGAGGGTTCAGAATGCCCTGGCGAAGGCACATCGTCGAACCCACATGCACCTAAGGGGTATTAATGATTCCTTATCTAACCACAGTGACTGACAATGTGAATCGGGTTTGGGTCTACCCACATTGACTGACCAGTGGGGTCGAATACCAATAATACCAAACTAATTAATAAACCTAATAATACCTAACTAATAATAAACCTAATAATCGAAACACCGAAAAGAAAGGGAAACAATCAACACATGGCATCGATGCAATGCTCAAGCAAGTATGATGATATGACAAGTTAATTTGCATTGGAATGTAACCCTAAGACATGCTCGACGATTTAATCGGGGTTCCGACGGGTGAAAACCCTAACTCGGGGAAACTCCGGAACATATGAGAGGGGTGCATTTGTTCTTCTAATTATACTTGTCATTTAAATTGTTGAACAATGCATGATTATAGGTTAAATAGATAGGTTTCATTTTTCTGAACAATTTGATATATTATTTGTATTTTTCTGACTTATAAATAAAAAGATATTGAATTTACAAGTTTATATCAATTTCTGGAATTATTAAATCATTTAAAATTGAATTACTGTGTCAATATGACATCAGCAAAGGGTTGGGTTTTTTTTTACCAAGACAGAACCTAGCCACTGTCACTGAGTGCTGGTCCCTAGGCCACATCAGCAAGCCACCGTGGGCCACGTCAGCGGGCCCGTACCTGACGCGCGGCGGTGGGGGAAACGGCGCGGGGGTGGAGGAAACGGCACGGCGACGATGCACCACCACCAGCAGCAGAGGGAGGGGGAGGACAGAGAGGGGCAGGGAGGGGCGGCGCCGTACCTGACGCGCGGCGGTGGGGGAAGGGCGCGGTCGTCGACGGGAAGCAGAGAAGCGGGAGGCCGGCGGTCGTCGGGGGAAGGAGACGCGCGGGCGGCGCGGTCGTCGGCGCGCGGGAAGAGACGCGGGTGGCGGCCGGAGGCGGAGGCGTTGACGACGGAGCCGCTACGGGGAGCGCGCGACGGTGGCGGGGGCAGCCTGGCGGCGTCGTCGTCGGCGAGGGCGCGGGCAGAGGCAGAGTGGGGAAGGGAAGAAGAAGAGGAGGCACGCGCTGTTATAACTAAAGGGCCTTTAGTCCCGGTTCGTGGCTCCAACCGGGACTAAAGGTGCATACGTCCCGGTTGGAGCCACCAACCGAGACATATACTCCAAAATTTTCAGCAGACCAAGGGTTGGCGCGCAGTGGGTCTTTAGTCCCGGTTGGTGGCTCCAACCGGGACATATTCCCCTGTTTTCAAAAAATTTCAGGTATTTTCTCTCTGTTCCCGCCTTATTTTTTATTTTGGGGTTTAAATTTGTATTGTTTTTTAAATGATAATTAATTTGGAATTTAGAAAAACTTTAAACATAAAAAGTGTTTGGATTTGAATAAATAATTCAAAACCATTTTCTGTTTTAAAAAATAATTAATGTAACCATTTAAAACATGAACCATTTACAATTAAAAATGAATTAACTTATATTTTTTTAATATCAATTTGGAATTTAGAAAAACTTTAAATATAAGAAGTGTATGGATTTGAATAAATAATTCAAAAACATATTCTATTTTTAAAAAATAATTAATGTAACCTTTTAAAATGTATTAACTTATATTTTTGAATATTAATTTAGAATTTAGAAAAAATTTAAACATAAAAAGTGTTTGGATTTAAATAAATAATTCAAAAACATTTTCTGTTTTAAAAAATAATTAATGTAACCATTTAAAATATGAACCATTTAAAATTAAAAATGAATTAACTTATATTTTTTTAATATCAATTTGGAATTTAGAAAAACTTTAAACATAAGAAGTGTTTGGATTTTTAACTTATATGCCCGTTTTTTTTGAATTTATTATGCCCGTTTTGAATTATCTGAATTTCTAACTATGGTCGAACCGGTGTGCATGAAGATAGGGGACGGGCATCGTTAGAACTTGCATTGGATCTCTGAAGAAACCACATATTGCGAGTCTAAAAATGATTTTTTCAAAAAATCACGGGCGATAGATCATGTACCTGTAGTACAAACCGGACCCACTTCCTGCCGATTCGGCAGACATTTGTCCTTTTTACCCGGGATGGACGAAAAGGTTTGAGATGTACCGGTTGGGATATAGTCCATGTAAGGTGGTCTAGTATTTTAGGAAAATAGGACGGTAGCATTCTGAAACGGCATTTTGGTGGTTACTTCACAAAACGACCCGTTTTTTGCGCTCGGAAAATGGAAAAGGGATTTTCCGTGCGACAAAAAGGAAAACTTCCTCCTGCAACATTGTTCTACATACCAATGTCCACACACATGCATAATATGGGCACAACATCACAAACTATGTCGTGATTCAGCACATAACATCGGTCATTTGGACCGAAAGCCATGAAACCTCGAACATGATAGGTCATTTTGTGAAGGTTTTTTCGAAACATGATCAATATACCAAGTCTGGTATTTTTCCTTTCAACTATGTAACATAATATGACACCACGCGAAGGATTTTCATTGTTCGTATTTTTTTGAATTTATTATGCCCGTTTTGAATTATCTGAATTTCTAACTATGGTCGAACCGGTGTGCATGAAGATAGGGGACGGGCATCGTTAGAACTTGCATTGGATCTCTGAAGAAACCACATATTGCGAGTCTAAAAATGATTTTTTCAAAAAATCACGGGCGATAGATCATGTACCTGTAGTACAAACTGTTGGAGATATGCCCAAGAGGCAATAATAAAGTGGTTATTATCATATCTTCACACTTATGATAAATGTTTACATACCATGCTATAATTGTATTAACCGAAAACATTAATACTTGTGTGATTTGTAAACTAAAATAAGAGTCCCTAGTAAAGCCTCTTGTTAAACTAGCTTGTTGGTTAATATATGATCATGGTTTCCTGATCATGAACATAGAGATGTTATTAACAACTGGATCATATCATTAGGAGAATGATGTGATGGACATACTCCTATAGATAAGCGTAGCATAAAGATCAAGTCATTTAAATAGTTCAATTGCTATATGCTTTCTGATACATAGTAACCTAATTCCTTCGACCATGAGATCATGCATATCACCTTTACCGGATGGATGCTTTGATGACATCAAACACCACACCGTAACTGGGTGGCTATAAAGGTGGCATTTAGTGTTCGGAAAGTATTGGTTGAAACACATGGATCAAGAGTGGGATTTGTCCATCCACATGACGGATAGATATACTCTGGGCCCTCTCGGTGGAATGTCATCCAATTAGCTTGCAAGCATGTGACTTGGTCACAAGGGATCACATATCACGGGAACGAGAAAAGAGTACTTATCAGTAACGAGGTTGAACTAGGTATGCAGAGATACCGACGATCATAACCTCGGATAAGTAACATATCGTGAGACAAAGGGAAATTGGTATCGTATGTAAGTGTTTCATTCGATCGCAAAGTAATCGTAGAAATATGTGGGAGCCATATGAATTTCCAGATTCCTCTATTGGTTATTGTTCGGAGAAGTGTCTCGATCATGTCTGCATAATTCACGAACCGTAGGGAGACACACTTAAGGATTCGACGTTGTTTGAGTAGTTATGGTATTATGAGAAAGAGACCGAATGTTGTTCGGAGTCTCGGATGGGATCCGGGATATCACGAGGTGATCCGGAATGGTCCGGAGAATAAGATTCATATAAGGAAAGTCCCGTTTCGGAGTTCGGGAATGATTCCGGTGTTTTCATCGGGAATGTTCTAGAAGGGTCCGGATTGTCCGGCACTCCGGGGGGGGAGGGTACATGAGTGTGTCATTGAATGATTGCATCATGTACTAAGTGTTCTTGCTGTTCCAAAAAACATGAAAGTCAAATTGCCAGTTTGAAAGTCAAACGGCTAAAATAGGAAACTGTGGGAAACAGGAAACTGTGGGAAACAAGCAAGAGGAGTTGGAACCAACTTGGAGGAGGAGTCCCACTCCTCCAAGCCGGCGCCCAGCCCAAGGCCGACTTGGGGAGGGACTCCCCTCCCTTGGCCGCGCCTCCCCACCCATAAAAGGAGGGGCAGGGCTCCCCTCCTAGTACACACAAGTTCCTATCTTCTACCTCCGGTTTAGAGCCGTTTTGGTTTAGAGCTTCTAATTGCTTTAGCCAGCGGTTTAGAGCCTTCTAATTGGTTTAGAGCCTTCTAATTGGTGTGTCTAATTACTAGACCACTAATAGCCTCTCTCATAAGCTCCACCATACTCGCACCGGCTTAAGGCGAAGCCCTGCGGGATTTCCCCTCTACTTCCGGTACCACGCCGTTGTGCTGCCGGAATCGCGAGGAGAGTGCTACAACCTCCGCTGCCTGCTGGAACAAGGGAGAGGAAGGTCTTCGTCGAGTACCGAACGTGTGACCGACTGCGGGAGCGCTGCCGGAACGTGGCGCCGGAAGGATCGTCTACACGATCTTGAGATCGGAAAGAGTACGACTACATCACCCACGAGAATCTGCTCTCGTTAACCGCTTTGGAATCTTTGAGGGTAAGTTATTCCATCGACTCGTTGCTACAATCTAGTAGATAGATCTTGGCTTGTTTGTTTGTATGCGATAGAAAATGTTTTTCCATGCTACGAACCCCTACACAAACCGGACGCACTTCCTGCCATTCGGCAGACATTTGTCCTTTTTACCCGGGATGGACGAAAAGGTTTGAGATGTACCGGTTGGGATATAGTCCATGTAAGGTGGTCTAGTATTTTAGGAAAATAGGACGGTAGCATTCTGAAACGGCATTTTGGTGGTTACTTCACAAAACGACCCGTTTTTTGCGCTCGGAAAATGGAAAAGGGATTTTCCGTGCGACAAAAAGGAAAACTTCCTCCTGCAACATTGTTCTACATACCAATGTCCACACACATGCATAATATGGGCACAACATCACAAACTATGCCGTGATTCAGCACATAACATCGGTCATTTGGACCGAAAGCCATGAAACCTCGAACATGATAGGTCATTTTGTGAAGGTTTTTTCGAAACATGATCAATATACCAAGTCTGGTATTTTTCCTTTCAACTATGTAACATAATATGACACCACGCGAAGGATTTTCATTGTTCGGATTTTTTTTGAATTTATTATGCCCGTTTTGAATTATCTGAATTTCTAACTATGGTCGAACCGGTGTGCATGAAGATAGGGGACGGGCATGGTTAGAACTTGCATTGGATCTCTGAAGAAACCACATATTGCGAGTCTAAAAATGATTTTTTCAAAAAATCACGGGCGATAGATCATGTACCTGTAGTACAAACCGGACCCACTTCCTGCCGATTCGGCAGACATTTGTCCTTTTTACCCGGGATGGACGAAAAGGTTTGAGATGTACCGGTTGGGATATAGTCCATGTAAGGTGGTCTAGTATTTTAGAAAAATAGGACGGTAGCATTCTGAAACGGCATTTTGGTGGTTACTTCACAAAACGTCCCGTTTTTTGCGCTCGGAAAATGGAAAAGGGATTTTCCGTGCGACAAAAAGGAAAACTTCCTCCTGCAACATTGTTCTACATACCAATGTCCACACACATGCATAATATGGGCACAACATCACAAACTATGCCGTGATTCAGCTGTAGGGGTTCGTAGCATGGAAAACAAAAATTTTCTATCGCATACAAACAAACAAGCCAAGATCTATCTACTAGATTGTAGCAACGAGTCGATGGTATAACTTACCCTCGAAGATTCCAAAGCGTTTAACGAGAGCGGATTCTCGTGGGTGATATAGTCGTACTCTTTCCGATCTCAAGATCGTGTAGACGATCCTTCCGGCGCCACGTTCCGGCAGCGCTCCCGCAGTCGGTCACACGTTCGGTACTCGACGAAGACCTTCCTCTCCCTTGTTCCAGCAGGCAGCGGAGGTTGTAGCACTCTCCTCGCGATTCTGGCAGCACAACGGCGTGGTACCGGAAGTAGAGGGGAAATCCCGCAGGGCTTCGCCTTAAGCCGGTGCGAGTATGGTGGAGCTTATGAGAGAGGCTATTAGTGGTCTAGTAATTAGACACACCAATTAGAAGGCTCTAAACCAATTAGAAGGCTCTAAACCGCTGGCTAAAGCAATTAGAAGCTCTAAACCAAAACGGCTCTAAACCGGAGGTAGAAGATAGGAACTTGTGTGTTCTAGGAGGGGAGCCCTGCCCCTCCTTTTATGGGTGGGGAGGCGCGGCCAGGGGAGGGGAGTCCCTCCCCAAGTCGGCCTTGGGCTGGGCGCCGGCTTGGAGGAGTGGGACTCCTCCTCCAAGTTGGTTCCAACTCCTCTTGCTTGTTTCCCACAGTTTCCTGTTTTAGCCGTTTGACTTTCAAACTGGAAATTTGACTTTCATGTTTTTGGAACAGCAAGAACACTTAGTACATGATGCAATCATTCAATGACACACTCATGTACCCTCCCCCCCCGGAGTGCCGGACAATCCGGAACCTTCTAGAACATTCCCGATGAAAACACCGGAATCATTCCCGAACTCCGAAACGGGACTTTCCTTATATGAATCTTATTCTCCGGACCATTCCGGATCACCTCGTGATATCCCGGATCCCATCCGAGACTCCGAACAACATTCGGTCTCTTTCTCATAATACCATAACTACTCAAACAACGTCGAATCCTTAAGTGTGTCTCCCTACGGTTCGTGAATTATGCAGACATGATCGAGACACTTCTCCGAACAATAACCAATAGAGGAATCTGGAAATTCATATGGCTCCCACATATTTCTACGATTACTTTGCGATCGAATGAACCACTTACATACGATACCAATTTCCTTTTGTCTCACGATATGTTACTTATCCGAGGTTATGATCGTCGGTATCTCTGCATACCTAGTTCAACCTCGTTACTGATAAGTACTCTTTTCTCGTTCCCGTGATATGTGATCCCTTGTGACCAAGTCACATGCTTGCAAGCTAATTGGATGACATTCCACCGAGAGGGCCCAGAGTATATCTATCCGTCATGTGGATGGACAAATCCCACTCTTGATCCATGTGTTTCAACCAATACTTTCCGAACACTTAATGCCACCTTTATAGCCACCCAGTTACGGTGTGGTGTTTGATGTCATCAAAGCATCCATCCGGTAAAGGTGATATGCATGATCTCATGGTCGAAGGAATTAGGTTACTATGTATCAGAAAGCATATAGCAATTGAACTATTGAAATGACTTTGATCTTTATGCTACGCTTATCTATAGGAGTATGTCCACCATATCATTCTCCTAACGATATGATCTTGTTGTTGATAACATCTCAATGTTCATGATAGGGAAACCACAATCATTAATCAACCAACAAGCTAGTGAAGTATAGAGGCTATACTAGGGACTTCAAATTAAGTTTACAAATCACACAAGTATTAATGGTTTCCTTGTTAATACTATTATAGCATGAATGTAAACATTTATCATAAACACAAAGATATAATAATAACTACATTTATTATTGCCTCTAGGGCATATCTCCAACAGTCTCCCACTTGCACTAGAGTCATCTAATCTAGATTACATGGTAATATACCGAACACCCATGGCAGTTTGGTGTTGGTCATGTTTTGCCCTCGGGAGAGGTTTAGTCAACGGATCCGCCACATTCAGATCTGTGTGTACTTTGCAAATCTTTATATCCCCATCCTGGATATGTTCTCGAATAGCGTGAAAACGTAGCTTGATATGCTTCAGCTTCTTGTGTGACCTTGGTTCTTGCGCATTGGCTATGGCGCCCATGTTATCACAGTAGATAGACATTGGGTCCAGCGCACTAGGAACCACACCCAGCTCTGTAATGAACTCTTTCATCCATATCGCTTCTTGTGAAGCCTCCGAAGCAGCCATGTATTCCGATTCAGTTGAAGATCTCGCCACAACGCTTTGCTTTGCACTCCTCCAGCTAACTGCTGCACCATTCAAAATAAATACGTATCCGGATTGTGATTTAGAATCATCTGGATCGGTGTTCCAACTAGCATCGGTGTAACCATTAACAACGAGCTGTTCATCACCTCCATAAGAAAGAACCATATCCTTAGTTCTTCTCAAGTACTTAAGGATGTTTTTGACCGCTGTCCAATGATCCACTCCTGGATCACTTTGATATCTGCTAGTTAAACTAACAGCATATGCAATGTCGGGTCTAGTACATAGCATGGCATACATTAGAGATCCTATGGCTGAGGCATAGGGAGTCTTACTCATCCTTTCTCTATCTTCTGCCGATGTCGGACTTTGAGTTTTACTCAAGGTCGTATTGGGCAACATGGGCAAGAACCCTTTCTTGCTTTCTTCCATTCCAAATCTCTTTAGAACTTTGTCCAAATATGTACTCTGTGACAATGATATTTGGCGTTTTGATCTATCTCTATAAATCTTTATGCCTAATATGTAAGCTGCTTCGCCAAGATCCTTCATTGAAAAACTATTATTCAAATATTCCTTGACACTATTAAGAAGGTCTACATCATTCCCAATCAACAATATGTCATCCACATACAGTATTAAGAATGCTACAGAGCTCCCACTCACTTTCTTGTAAATACAAGCTTCTCCATAAGTTTGTATAAAACCAAAACTTTTGATTACCTTATCAAAACGTTGATTCCAACTTCGGGATGCCTGCTTCAATCCATAGATGGACCGTTGAAGTTTGCATACCTTGTTAGCATCTTTAGGATCGACAAAACCTTTGGGTTGCATCATATACAACTCTTCATCAATGTCTCCATTGAGGAATGCTGTTTTGACATCCATCTGCCATATCTCATAATCATAATATGCAGCGATTGCTAACATAATCCTCACAGACTTTAGCTTCGCTACCGGTGAGAAAGTCTCATCGTAGTCAACTCCTTGAATTTGTCGAAACCCCTTTGCGACAAGTCGAGCTTTATAGACAGTAACATTACCATCAGCATCTGTTTTCTTCTTGAAAATCCATTTGTTCTCGACAGCCTTCCGGCCATCCGGTAAGTCCACCAAAGTCCATACTTGGTTTTCGTACATGGATCCAATCTCGGATTTCATGGCTTCTTGCCATTTATTGGAATCTGGGCTCATCATCGCTTCCTCATATGTCTCGGGGTCATCGGTGTTGTCCACCACCATGACATTCATAACAGAATCATACCAATCTGGAGTGGTACGAGTTCTCGTTGACCTCCGAGGCTCTGTAGCAACTTCAACCGAAGTTTCATGATCACTATCATTAGCTTCCTCTCTTATTGGTGCAGGCACCACAGGAACTTCTTCCGGTGTTGCGCTACTCGCAATTTCGAGAGAAGGTTCGACAACCTCGTCGAGTTCTACTTTCCTTCCAGTCACTTCTTTCGAGAGAAATTCCTTCTCTAGAAAGGATCCATTCTTGGCAACGAATGTTTTGCCTTCGGATCTATGATAGAAGGTATACCCAATAGTTTCCTGCGGGTATCCTATGAAGACGCATTTTTCCGCTTTGGGTTCAAGCTTGTCCGGCTGTAACTTCTTTACATAGGCTTCGCATCCCCAAACTTTAAGGAACGACAATTTAGGTTTCTTCCCAAACCATAATTCATACGGTGTCGTTTCAACGGATTTAGACGATGCCCTATTTAAAGTGAATGCGGCTGTTTCTAATGCATAACCCCAAAATGATAGCGGTAAATCTGTAAGTGACATCATAGAACGAACCATATCTAAGAGAGTTCGATTACGACGTTCGGACACACCATTACGCTGTGGTGTTCCCGGCGGTGTCAATTGTGAAAGTATTCCGCATTTCTTCAAATGCTCGCCAAACTCGTAACTTAGATATTCACCTCCACGATCAGAACGTAGAAATTTAATCTTCTTGTTACGTTGATTCTCTACCTCACTTTGAAACTCCTTAAACTTCTCGAAAGTTTCGGACTTATGTTTCATGAAATAGATATACCCATATCTACTCAAGTCATCCGTGAAGGTAAGAACATAACGATAACCACCGCGCGATGCTACACTCATTGGACCACACACATCGGTATGTATGATTTCCAATAAGTCCGTAGCTCGCTCCATCATACCAGAAAATGGAGTCTTAGTCATTTTACCCATCAGACATGCTTCGCATCTTTCAAGTGATTCAAAATCAAGTGATTCAAGAAGTCCATCGGAATGGAGTTTCTTCATACGTTTCACTCCGATGTGACCAAGACGACAGTGCCACATATAGGTCGAATTATCGCTTGATTTCAAACGTTTAGCCTCAATGTTGTTGATATGTGTATTTCCACTATCGAGATTCAATAAGAATAGACCATCTATCAAAGGTGCATGTGCATAAAACATATTACTCATATAAATAGAACAACCATTATTCTCAGATTTAAACAAGTAACCGTCTTGCAATAAACAAGATCCTGATATAATGTTCATGCTCAACGCAGGCACCAAATAACAATTATTTAAGTATAAAACTAATCCCGATGGTAGATGAAGGGGTAGCGTGCCGACCGCGATCACATCAACCTTTGATCCGTTTCCCACGCGCATCGTCACCTCGTTCTTCGCTAGCTTCCGTTTATTCTGCAGCACCTGTTTCGAGTTACAAATATGAGCAACCGAACCACTATCAAATACCCAGGCACTACTACGAGTACTAGTGAGATACACATCAATAACATGTATATCAGATATACCTTTCTTCTTGATGTTGCCGTTCTTCAAATCCGCCAAGTACTTTGGGCAATTCCGCTTCCAGTGACCTTCTCCCTTGCAGTAAAAGCACTCAGTATCAGGCTTAGGTCCAGCCCTGGTCTTCTTCTCCGGCGTGGTAACTTTCTTACCACCCTTCTTGAAGTGTCCCTTTTGCTTAGACTTGCCTTTCTTGAATTTGGTGGTCTTATTGACCAACAACACTTGGTGCTCTTTCTTAATCTCCACTTCTGCAGATTTCAACATGGCAAAGAGTTCTGGCAACGTCTTGTTCATGTTCTGCATGTTGTAGTTCATCACAAAGTTCTTGTAACTTGGTGGTAGTGATTGGAGGACACGGTAAATCCCCAAAGCATTAGGAATCACTATACCCAAGCTTTGAAGTTTGTTTGCGTGCCCAGACATTTTAAGCACATGCTCACTGACGAAGCTGCCCTCTTCCATCTTGCAGTTAAAGAACTTTTCAGAAGCCTCATAGCTTTCAATTGCCGCATGAGTCTCAAAAATCAATTTGAGATCTTCGACAATATCATATGGGTCTGAATCCTCAAACCTTTTCTGAAGCTCCGATTCCAAACCATACAAGATAGCACACTGAACTATGGAGTACTGATTCTTCCGAGCGAGGTAAACATTCTTTACTTCATCGGGAGCATCAGCTGCAGGTGGGTCACCCAGCGGTGCATCCAGCACATAGGTCAAATTACCAGCTGTGAGGACAATCCTCAAATTGCGGAACCAATCCGCGAAGTTGCTTCCATTGTTTTTCAACTTTTCTTTCTCTAGGAACGCATTAAAATTGATGGTAGGGGCTGCCATTGATCTACAACATATTTGCAATAGTTTAGACTAAGTTTATGACAAATTGAGTTCAAATTAATAATAAAATTAAACTAGGTGAACTCCCACTCAAAACAATATCCCTCACATTGTTTTAGTGATCACACGAACCAAATCCACCATATCAACACCGATCATCACGAGAGTTGACATAGTTTCAATGGCGAACAATCGACATGTTCATCACATCTACTATATGATTCATGCTTTACCTTTCGGTGATCCGTGTTCCGAGACCATGTCTGTACATGCTAGGCTCGTCAAGATCAAACCTTAGTTTCTGCATGAGCAAATCTGGCTTGCTCACGTTGTATACACTTGCAGAATCTAACACACCCGATCATCACGTGGTGCTTCGAAACAACAAGCTTTAGCAACGGTGCTAACTAAGGGTGAACACTTTATGATTTGAAATTGATGTGCATGAGGGATCATCTTATAATGCTACCGTCGTCTACTAAGCAATACAAGATGCATAAAGGATTAACATCACATGCAATTCAATATATATGTGATATGATATGGCCTTTCTTCTTTGTGCTTCCGATCTCCATCTTCAAGCACGAACATGATCTCCATCATCACCGGCATTACATCAAGGTCAATGACGCTTCTCCATGGTTGTCGTCCACCGGCTTCAACTATTACAACTACTTTGAATAGACACGCGGGTCTTAACATAAATTAAAGACAACCATATGGCTCCTGCCGGTTGCCGACTTACAATAAGGAACATTGCATACATCAAATATAATCACAATCATGGCCATATCACATCACTGCACACCCCTGCAAAACAAAGTTAGACGCCTCTACTTTCTTTGCATATTTTACGTGGTTTGGGGCTTTCAATAAGTGTCGTTCTAACTTACGAACAAGAACCACAACATTGATACTAGCATTGTTGATCACCCGTTGTAAATTGGATCTTAACTATGCTAGGAGAAACAGGCACCCGCAAAGCCACTTATGCAATACAAGTTGCATGTCAAGCGTGGAGCAAGTCTCATGAACGATGTCATGTAAGGTTAGCCCGGGCCGCTTCATCCCAACATACCGCAAGATGCAAAGTACACAAGAAGTAATCGACAATAAAAGCATCAACGCCCACAATGACCATTGTGTTCTACTCGTGCAACAGATCTACATATAGACACGGCTCTGATACCACTGTAGGGGTTCGTAGCATGGAAAACAAAAAATTTCTATCGCATACAAACAAACAAGCCAAGATCTATCTACTAGATTGTAGCAACGAGTCGATGGTATAACTTACCCTCGAAGATTCCAAAGCGTTTAACGAGAGCGGATTCTCGTGGGTGATGTAGTCGTACTCTTTCCGATCTCAAGATCGTGTAGACGATCCTTCCGGCGCCACGTTCCGGCAGCGCTCCCGCAGTCGGTCACACGTTCGGTACTCGACGAAGACCTTCCTCTCCCTTGTTCCAGCAGGCAGCGAAGGTTGTAGCACTCTCCTCGCGATTCTGGCAGCACAACGGCGTGGTACCGGAAGTAGAGGGGAAATCCCGCAGGGCTTCGCCTTAAGCCGGTGCGAGTATGGTGGAGCTTATGAGAGAGGCTATTAGTGGTCTAGTAATTAGACACACCAATTAGAAGGCTCTAAACCAATTAGAAGGCTCTAAACCGCTGGCTAAAGCAATTAGAAGCTCTAAACCAAAACGGCTCTAAACCGGAGGTAGAAGATAGGAACTTGTGTGTTCTAGGAGGGGAGCCCTGCCCCTCCTTTTATGGGTGGGGAGGCGCGGCCAGGGGAGGGGAGTCCCTCCCCAAGTCGGCCTTGGGCTAGGCGCCGGCTTGGAGGAGTGGGACTCCTCCTCCAAGTTGGTTCCAACTCCTCTTGCTTGTTTCCCACAGTTTCCTATTTCCCACAGTTTCCTGTTTTAGCCGTTTGACTTTCAAACTGGCAATTTGGCTTTCATGTTTTTGGAACAGCAAGAACACTTAGTACATGATGCAATCATTCAATGACACACTCATGTACCCTCCCCCCCCCGGAGTGCCGGACAATCCGGAACCTTCTAGAACATTCCCGATGAAAACACCGGAATCATTCCCGAACTCCGAAACGGGACTTTCCTTATATGAATCTTATTCTCCGGACCATTTCGGATCACCTCGTGATATCCCGGATCCCATCCGAGACTCCAAACAACATTCGGTCTCTTTCTCATAATACCATAACTACTCAAACAACGTCGAATCCTTAAGTGTGTCTCCCTACGGTTCGTGAATTATGCAGACATGATCTAGACACTTCTCTGAACAATAACCAATAGAGGAATCTGGAAATTCATATGGCTCCCACATATTTCTACGATTACTTTGCGATCGAATGAACCACTTACATACGATACCAATTTCCTTTTGTCTCACGATATGTTACTTATCCGAGGTTATGATCGTCGGTATCTCTGCACACCTAGTTCAACCTCGTTACTGATAAGTACTCTTTTCTCGTTCCCGTGATATGTGATCCCTTGTGACCAAGTCACATGCTTGCAAGCTAATTGGATGACATTCCACCGAGAGGGCCCAGAGTATATCTATCCGTCATGTGGATGGACAAATCCCACTCTTGATCCATGTGTTTCAACCAATACTTTCCGAACACTTAATGCCACCTTTATATCCACCCAGTTACGGTGTGGTGTTTGATGTCATCAAAGCATCCATCCGGTAAAGGTGATATGCATGATCTCATGGTCGAAGAAATTAGGTTACTATGTATCAGAAAGCATATAGCAATTGAACTATTGAAATGACTTTGATCTTTATGCTACGCTTATCTATAGGAGTATGTCCACCATATCATTCTCCTAACGATATGATCTTGTTGTTGATAACATCTCAATGTTCATGATAGGGAAACCACAATCATTAATCAACCAACAAGCTAGTGAAGTATAGAGGCTATACTAGGGACTTCAAATTAAGTTTACAAATCACACAAGTATTAATGGTTTCCTTGTTAATACTATTATAGCATGAATGTAAACATTTATCATAAACACAAAGATATAATAATAACTACATTTATTATTGCCTCTAGGGCATATCTCCAACATCAGCACATAACATCGGTCATTTGGACCGAAAGCCATGAAACCTCGAACATGATAGGTCATTTTGTGAAGGTTTTTTCGAAACATGATCAATATACCAAGTCTGGTATTTTTCCTTTCAACTATGTAACATAATATGACACCACGCGAAGGATTTTCATTGTTCGGATTTTTTTTGAATTTATTATGCCCGTTTTGAATTATCTGAATTTCTAACTATGGTCGAACCGGTGTGCATGAAGATAGGGGACGGGCATCGTTAGAACTTGCATTGGATCTCTGAAGAAACCACATATTGCGAGTCTAAAAATGATTTTTTCAAAAAATCACGGGCGATAGATCATGTACCTGTAGTACAAACCGGACCCACTTCCTGCCGATTCGGCAGACATTTGTCCTTTTTACCCGGGATGGACGAAAAGGTTTGAGATGTACCGGTTAGGATATAGTCCATGTAAGGTGGTCTAGTATTTTAGGAAAATAGGACGGTAGCATTCTGAAACGGCATTTTGGTGGTTACTTCACAAAATGACCCGTTTTTTGCGCTCGGAAAATGGAAAAGGGATTTTCCGTGCGACAAAAAGGAAAACTTCCTCCTGCAACATTGTTCTACATACCAATGTCCACACACATGCATAATATGGGCACAACATCACAAACTATGCCGTGATTCAGCACATAACATCGGTCATTTGGACCGAAAGCCATGAAACCTCGAACATGATAGGTCATTTTGTGAAGGTTTTTTCGAAACATGATCAATATACCAAGTCTGGTATTTTTCCTTTCAACTATGTAACATAATATGACACCACGCGAAGGATTTTCATTGTTCGGATTTTTTTTGAATTTATTATGCCCGTTTTGAATTATCTGAATTTCTAACTATGGTCGAACCGGTGTGCATGAAGATAGGGGACGGGCATCGTTAGAACTTGCATTGGATCTCTGAAGAAACCACATATTGCGAGTCTAAAAATGATTTTTTCAAAAAATCACGGGCGATAGATCATGTACCTGTAGTACAAACCGGACCCACTTCCTGCCGATTCGGCAGACATTTGTCCTTTTTACCCGGGATGGACGAAAAGGTTTGAGATGTACCGGTTGGGATATAGTCCATGTAAGGTGGTCTAGTATTTTAGGAAAATAGGACGGTAGCATTCTGAAACGGCATTTTGGTGGTTACTTCACAAAACGACCCGTTTTTTGCGCTCGGAAAATGGAAAAGGGATTTTCCGTGCGACAAAAAGGAAAACTTCCTCCTGCAACATTGTTCTACATACCAATGTCCACACACATGCATAATATGGGCACAACATCACAAACTATGCCGTGATTCAGCACATAACATTGGTCATTTGGACCGAAAGCCATGAAACCTCGAACATGATAGGTCATTTTGTGAAGGTTTTTTCGAAACATGATCATTGTTCGGCACACATTTAGTCCCGGATGTAGTCACAAACCGGGACTAAAGGGATTGCGGCAGAGTGGGCCAGACAACACTAATAATAGGGGTGAGTGTCGACATTATGTCGTGCGGCTTGTACCTTGTCCCGGATGGTGTCACCAACCGGGACTAAAGATGAACCTTTAGTCCCGGTTGGAGACACCAACCGGGACTAAAGATGAGTCAGCACTAATAATAGGGGTGAGTTTCGACATTATGTCGTGAGTGTCGACATTATGCCGAGCTGCTTGTACTATAAATATGCATCCTTGTGAGTCCAGTCCTCCAGCCAGTTTGAGGCATCTCCAAGATGGTTTTAGAGAGCAGGGACACCACTACGTCCAGTTTCAGGGAGATGCCGACGGAGCCCAGTCCTCCGGCATCTCCGAGAAACTGGTCATAGAGGCACTCCCTAATATGTGAAATTAGTTAGCTCCGAGGCGTATTGATCTAGTTAGTGAAGTTACAAGCTGCAAGATGGTTTTCGAGAGCAGGGACACCACTGCGGCCAGTTTCAGGGAGATGCCGACGGAGCCCAGTCCTCCGGCATCTCCGAGAAACTGGTCATAGAGACACTCCCTAATATGTGAAATTAGTTAGCTCCGAGGCGTATTGATCTAGTTAGTGAAGTTACAAGCTGCAAGATGGTTTTCGAGAGCAGGGACACCACTGCGGCCAGTTTCAGGGAGATGCCGACGGAGCCCAGTCCTCCGGCATCTCCGAGAAACTGGTCATAGAGGCACTCCCTAATATGTGAAATTAGTTAGCTCCGAGGCGTATTGATCTAGTTAGTGAAGTTACAAGCTGCAAGATGGTTTTCGAGAGCAGGGACACCACTGCGGCCAGTTTCAGGGAGATGCCGACGGAGCCCAGTCCCCCGGCATCTCCGAGAAACTGGTCATAGAGGCACTCCCTAATATGTGAAATTAGTTAGCTCCGAGGCGTATTGATCTAGTTAGTGAAGTTACAAGCTGCAAGATGGTTTTCGAAAGCAGGGCCACCACTACGACCAGTTTCAGGGAGATGCCGACGGAGCCCAGTCCTCCGGCATCTCCAAGAAACTGGTCATAGAGGCACTCCCGCTCCAGCCACAAAATGGGACTAACACTCAAGACATTTATTAATATTAAAAACTGAGACTACAAAACCGGGACTAAAGGCCACAAACCGCGAAAGATATCCTTCGGTCAAGCCACAAACCGCGAAAGACATGAACTAGAGTTACATAATATGAGCATGAACTTCTTGGCATATGTCATTCCTTATGACCGCTTCAGACGTAACCATGGAGCATCTTCTTTACTTAACGGAATGCTTGGGTCAGTTTTCACTGTGAAGGGCGGAATTTCATCAAACTTATTATAATCTTCTGACATGTCTGTCTTGTCCTCGATTCCCACGATGTTTCTTTTCCCTGAAAGAACTATGTGACGCTTTGGCTCATCATATGATGTATTCGTTTGCATATTTTTTCTTTTTTCGGTCTGGAGGACATGTCCTTCACATAGAAAACCTGAGACACATCATTGGCTAGGACGAATGGTTCATCTCTATAACCAAGATTGTTGAGATCCACTGTTGTCATTCCGTACAACTGGTCTATCTTTACCCCTTCCCCATTCAGGTTGACCCATTTGCAGCGAAACAAAGGGACCTTAAAAGAGACTCCATAGTCTAGTTCCCATATCTCCTCTATGTAACCATAATATGTGTCCTTTTGTCCATTCTCGTCTATTGCATCAAAGCGGACACCACTATTTTGGTTGGTGCTCTTTTTATCTTGGGTGATCGTGTAGAATGTATTCCCATTTATTTCGTACCCTTGGAAATTCAATACAGTAGAAGATGGTGACGCGGCCAACAAGTATAGCTGATCTCCAACAGTGGTGTCATTCAAGAGATGTGTCCGCATCCAACCACCGAAAGACTTCATGTGTTCATCTGTAATCCATGATTCAGGCTTCCCCGGGTTTTTGGAGCGTACAATATTCTTGTGTTCCTCGATATACGGAGCTGCCAAGGTGGAATTATGTAGAACTGTGTAGTGTGCTTTAGTGAAAGAATCCCCGTCCCTACATATCATTGCTTTCTTTCCCAGCGTGCCTTTTCCACTTAGTCTTCCCTCATGCCGCGAGTCAGAAACACCAATCGGCTTAAGGTCAGGAATAAAGTCAACACAAAACTCAATGACCTCCTCTGTTCCATATCCCTTGGAGATGCTTCCTTCTGGTCTAGCACGGTTATGAACATATTTCTTTAAGACTGCCATGAACCTCTCAAAGGGGAACATATTGTGCAGAAATACCGGACCGAGAATGGCAATCTCTTCCACTAGATGAACCAGGAGATGCGTCATAATATTGAAGAAGGATGGTGGGAACACCAATTCAAAACTAACAAGACATTGTACCACATCCTTCTGTAACCTTGGCAGAATATCTGGATTGATTACCTTCTGAGATATTGCATTGAGGAATGCACACAGCTTCACAATGGGTACTCAAACATTTTCCGGTAGAAGCCCCCTCAATGCAATCGGAAGCAACTGCGTCATAATCACGTGACAGTCATGAGACTTCAGGTTTTGGAACTTTTTCTCTGCCATATTTATTATCCCCTTTATATTAGATGAGAAGCCCGACGGCACCTTGATACTGTAAAGGACTTCAAAAAAGATTTCCTTCTCTGCTTTGGTAAGAGCATAGCTGGCACGACTTAAGTGACGCCCTTTATCCGTCTTGTTATCTGTATGCATGTTCTTTGGGTCTTTCATAATTTGTTGGTCCTCCCGTGCTTCAGGTGTATCTTTTGTCTTACCATACACGCCTAGGAATCCTAGCAGGTTCACGCAGAGATTCTTCGTCACGTGCATCACGTCGATTGAAGAGCGGACACGCAGAACTTTCCAATATGGCAGCTCCCAAAATATAGATTTCTTCTTCCACATGGGTGCGTGTCCTGTAGCGACGTCGTTCGGAACTGATTGACCGCCGGGACCCTTTCCAAAGATTACTTCTATGTCCTTGACCATACCAAATACATCATCACCAGCAGGGAGTTCAGGCTTCTTCCGGTGATCTGCCTCACCTTTAAAATGCTTGCCTTTCTTTCTTACGGGATGATTGGTCGGAAGAAATCGTCGATTCGCTAGGTACACAACCTTCTTGCATTTATGCAAATATGTACCTTCGGTCTTATCTAAACAGTGGGTGCATGCCTTATATCCTTTGTTTGTCTGTCCTGAAAGGTTACTAAGAGCAGGCCAATCATTGATGGTTACGAATAACAACCCTCGTAGATTAAATGGCTCCTGTTTGTTCTCATCCCACGCACGTACACCTGGTTTGCCCCACAACTGTAAGAGTTCTTCAACTAATGGCCTAAGGTACACATCAATGTCGTTGCCCGGTTGCTTCGGGCCTTGGATGAGCACTGGCATCATAATGAACTTACGCTTCATGCACAACCAAGGAGGCAGGTTGTAGATACATAGAGTCACGGGCCAGGTGCTGTGACTGCAGCTCTGCTCCCCAAAAGGATTCATGCCATCCGTACTTAGACCAAACCATAAGTTCCTTGCGTCACCTGCAAAGTCTGGGAAGTCTCTCTCGATTTTTCTCCACTGTGACCCATCAGCAGGGTGTCTCAACTCCCCGTCTTTCTTACGGTCTTCTTTGTGCCATCGCAACAACCTGGCATGCTCTTTGTTTCTGAACATGCGTTTCAACCTTGGTATTATAGGAGCATACCACATAACCTTCAACATCACCAGGGTCATCTCGTCTGATCTTATACCGCAACGCGTTGCATACCGGGCATTTATCTAAATTCTCATACTCCTTACCGCGGTAGAGGATGCAGTCATTAATGCATGCATGTATCTTTTGCACATCTAATCCCAGAGGACAGAGAGTCTTCTTTGCTTCGTAGGTACTCTCGGGAAGTTCGTTATGTTTTGGAAACTTCGGCTTCATTATTTTCAGCATCTTTTCAAATGAGGAGTCAGTTAGACCACACTCTGCCTTCCATCGCAACAATTCCAGTGTGGTACCGAGCTTTGTGCTGCCATCTTCACAATTTGGGTACAACAATTTCTTGTGATCTTCTAACATGCCCTCTAACTTCAACTTCTCATTTTCTGTTTCACAGTCTCGCTTTGCATCAGAAATGACCCTACCAAGTTCATCAGCCGGCTCATCTGATGCCCGTTCTTCACCTTTTTCCTCTCCATTGTCTTCCATTGCAGTATCACCGTATTCAGGAAACATATGATGATAGTTGTTATCATCATCTTCTTCTTCACCATCTTCCATCATAACCCCTCTTTCCCTGTGCTTGGTCCAGCAATTATAGTTGGGCATGAAACCTTTCATAATCAGGTGGCCGCGAATGATTTTCGAGGAAGAGTATGATAGGATCTCTAGATTTACTCTCATTGAAGAGAGGGGATGACACTAGGAGTTGGGGCAATTTTTCTGGTTTTATTTCTCCACAAACTCACACACAAATGCCATGCCAACCACAGGGGTTGGGGATACATATTTATAGGCTGCTAGCCAGCCAAGAATATGCTAAATGCTAGTCCAAGATGCTAGTCTAAGATGCTGCCTAAAAGCAGTCAAGGATGCTTGGTCCTTTGCTGCTCCTAACTGATGCTGCTAAAGCAGTCAAGGATGCTTGATCCTTGCTGCTCCTAACTGCCCGTCCTTGCTACAGCCCCACAAGGACCCACAAAGGACACAGCCCCACAAAGACCAACAGTACAGAGGCTTATTCATCATTCTCCCCCTAAGTCTTGTGCGTTGTCTTGTGGGAAGGCTGGACCATCCCAATCCTGGAGCAGAGTCCAAGGAACGTGATCCGCCCAAGAGGCTTGGTGAGTAGGTCTGCAAGCTGATCCTTGGTGTTGATGTAGCTCGCCGTGATGCTCCCTTCATCCAAACAGCGCCGGATGAAGTGGTACCTCACTCGGATGTGCTTGCTCCGTTCGTGGAATACGGGGTTCTTCGCCAGGGCCAGAGCGGACTTGCTGTCCACCATGAGCTGCACTGCGCTGGTGTCTCGACCGAGGAGATCACCAAGCAGTCGAGCAAGCCAGAGGGCCTGAGTGCAGGCAGTGGAGGCCGCTATGTACTCGGCCTCGCAGCTGGACATGGCCACCACCTGCTGCTTGACGGACTGCCAGCTCACGAGGCACTTGCCGAGGAAGAAGAGGATCCCGCTTGTGCTCTTGCTGGTGTCGATGTCGCCGGCGTGGTCGCCGTCGCTGTACCCGACGAAGTGTGTCGCCCCAGGGCACCTAGGGTAGTAGAGGCCGTGGTCGAGAGTCCCCGCAACGTAGCGGACGATCCTCTTCACAGCCTGCTGGTGTTCCGTCGTCGGTCGCTGCATGAACCGACTAACGTAGCCGACGGAGAATGCCAAGTCCGGCCATGTGTGGGCGAGGTAGCGAAGGCTCCCCACAAGACGCCGGTACTGTGTAGCGTCCACCTCCTCCGCCGTGCTGTCACGGCTCAGTTTCAGCCTCTCCTCCATCGGGGTGAGAGCTGGGTTGCAATCGGTGAGCCCGGCGAGCTCAACGACGCGCTTGGCGTAGGCGGTCTGTCGAAGCGTGATCCCAGAGTAGTCCTGGTGCACCTCGATCCCCAGGTAGAAGGAGAGGAGCCCCAGATCACTCATCTGGAAGGCGGCCTTCATTTCTTCCTTGAACGCCGCCACCTCTGCATCCTTGGTGCCGGTGATGACCAAGTCGTCGACGTAGACACCTACCAACAGGGCATTTCCTCCATTGCCCCGTCGGTAGACGGCCGCCTCGTGCGGGCTTTGCCCGAAGCCCATCGTCTTGAGCGTGGAGTCCAGCTTGGCGTTCCATGCCCTTGGTGCCTGCCGCAAACCATAGAGAGCCTTGCGTAGACGAAGCACCTTGCCCTCCTGGCCAGGGATCGCAAATCCCGGCGGCTGTTGCACGTAGACCTCCTCCTTCAAGTCGCCGTTGAGGAAGGCAGACTTGACATCCATGTGATGGACGCGCCAGCCCTCCTGAGCGGCTAGCGCAAGGAGGAGTCGCACGGACTCCATCCGTGCCACAGGAGCGAAGGCGTCGTCGAAGTCGACCCCCTCCTGCTGCAAGAAACCTCGGGCCACCAAGCGAGCCTTGTGCTTGACGATGGCGCCGGCTTCATCCCTCTTCAGCTTGAACACCCACTTAAGGGTGATCGCCCGGTGACCTCGAGGGAGATCAGCGAGCTCCCAGGTGCGGTTCTTCTCGACCGCATCCATCTCCAACTGCATCGCAGCTCGCCATCCCGTGTCTTGCTCCGCTTCTGCAAAAGACCGAGGCTCACCGTCGTCACATGCAAGTTGCAGTTGCGCCTCCAGGTTGCGTGGCACCGGTCCCGGCACCGGCTGGTCGCCGAGAAGACCCTCCATCGTACGGTACCGTAACGGCTCGCCGTCGTAGTACGCGTCGATGCGCTCCTCGTCGTGAGCGAGCGGGGAAGCGAACTCCACCGGGCTGCGCTCGACGCGAGCTGGTGCTGGTGTAGACGCGCCCGGAGGTGTGACTGCTGGTGCCGGAGTGGACATGCCCGGAGGTGTGACTGCTGGTGCTGGAGCACGTGGCGTCGGTGGCGTCAGCAGCTGTGGTGCCGTCGGTGTGACAGCCACCGGGACAGATGGAGACTTGGGAACTGAGGTAGACGCGCTCGGCGAGGAGCTGCCTGCTCCCCCGGCTCCCTCGAAATGGACGTACTCGACAATGAAGTCGTCATACGTCGGAGTCGAGCCGTCGTCCACCGCCTTGTCCCACGTCCACCCTCGCCCTTCGTTGAACACAACATCTCGCGCCGTGCGCACACGCTGTGTCTTCGGGTCGAGGATGCGGTAGGCCTTCGAGCCCTCCGCGTAGCCGATGAACACTCCTGGAGTGCTCCTGTCGTCGAGCTTGCCGATGTGGCCGAGCTCCTTGGCGAACGCGAGGCAGCCGAAGACCCGTAAGTGGGAGACCGCCGGCTTGCGCCCATGCCAAGCCTCGTACGGCGTCTTGCCGTCAAGTGCCTTCGTAGGTGAGCGGTTGAGGATGTAGACGGCTGTCAGCACCGCCTCCCCCCAGAAGACAGCCGGCATCCCTCTCTGCTTGAGGAGGGCCCGGGCCATCCCCACAACCGTCTGGTTGCGCCGCTCGACGACGCCGTTCTGCTGCGGGCTATAGGGGGCGGAGTAGTGGCGCTGAATGCCCTCATCAGCGCAGTACGACGCGAATTCAGTTGCTGTGAATTCGCCGCCGTTGTCGGTGCGCAGCACGCGCAGCTTGCAGCCGCACTCCGCCTCTGCAGCAACCTGCGTACGCCTGATGGCGTCCGCTGCTTCTCCCTTGCTGCGGAGAAGCACCACCCGCATGTAGCGGGAGAAGTCATCGACGAGCAGCAGGAAGTAGCGTCGTCCTCCCGGTGTGGCCGGAGTCACCGGTCCACACAAGTCCCCGTGCACGAGCTCGAGCTTCTCCTTAGCTCTGAAGCTCGCCTGCTGGGGGAAGGGGAGTCGCCTCTGCTTCGTCACCACGCAGACGTCGCAGAACTGCTCCACGTGTTCGAGGCACGGCATGCCTCGCACCATCTCCTTGCTGCTGAGCCGCTTCAGAGCCTCGAAGTGAAGGTGCCCGAAGCGCTCGTGCCACTGCCACGCCTCGTCGTCCCGACGGGCGGCGAGGCAGAGGGGCTGTGCCACTTGCACATCAAGGACATAGAGCCGATTTGCGCCTCTAGTTACCTTGGCAAGAAGGCGACGGTGGCGATCCCAGATGCGCAGGATCCCGTGCTCGATCAGCACGCGCGAGCCGTTCTCATCCAGCTGTCCCAAGCTGATGATGGAGTTCCTCAGCGCAGGGATGTAGTAGACACCGGTGAGCATCCGGTGCTCTCCGGTCTTGGCAGCGAAGATGATGGAGCCGACGCCCTGAATCTCCACGGCGGAGGCATCTCCAAACTTGACGGAGCCTCGCACATCGGAGTCGAGCTCGGCGAAGAACTCCCGTCGACCAGTCATGTGGTGGGTGGCGCCGGTGTCCAGGCACCACCCGCCAGTCTTGTCGGTGCCGGAACCATCGCCGAGAAGGGCGTGTGCCTTTGGCTCGTCGAGGTGGAGGGGAGCCGCTGCAGTCGGTGCCGCAGGGCGTAGCTCGATGCTCGCATGAGCCATGAACAAAGCCGGCTCCTCCTCTCCTGCCTGTGCGACGTGGGCCTGGCCGCGTCGTGGCTGTCGACACTCCTTGGCCCAATGGCCAAGCCGGCCACAGTTGTGGCAGGCGTCATCTTGGTCCAACTTGGGCCTACCGGCGGCGCCTTCCCGGGCACCTCCGCGGGCGCCACCTTGCACCCTGACCTGGCCGCCTTTGCGCCCCTTGCGCGGTTTGCCGCGCCTGCGGCCACCTGATGCGGAAGAGGACTCCCCCTTCTTCCTGTCACCGTGGCCGGCGTCCCACCGCTCCCGAGTGAGGAGCAGCTTCCCAGCAGTGGTGATGGACCCTGAGGGAAGCTCTGGCTCGTCGAAGTCGACGACCTTGAGGCGACCGATTGCCTCCTCGATCGACATCGTGCTGAGGTCCAGCAGGGATTCGATCGAGCGAGCTATCTGCCTGTACTTCGTGGGGACGCAGCGAAAAAGCTTCTCGACAGCTTTTTCCTCGTTGTAGGTGGCATCGCCGAACCGCTCCATCTTCTGCAGCAAAGTGTTGAGACGGAGAGCAAAGTCGTCGATGTCCTCACCTGGCTTGAAAGCCAGGTCGTCCCACTCCTTGCGGAGTGCCTGCAACGCGGCCTTGCGAGCACGGTCGCTGCCGATGCGCGACGCAGCGATGGCCTCCCAGGCCTCCTTGGCAGTCCGCTTGTTGGAAAGCGAGAACTGCATCTCGGGCGGGACAGCGGCGAGGAGGGCGTCCAGCGCCCGTCGATCGTCATGGTGGTCGACGTTGGCATCCTGGACTGCCTCCCACATGTGTCGCACCTGGAGCCGGACCTTCATGACCGCGGCCCACTCGACGTAGTTGGTTTTGGTGAGGGTAGGCCACCCAGCACCGGGACCAACGTCCCTGACCACAGCCCGGACCTCGTAGAGGCCACGGTCTTGGTCGTTTCGGCCGCCGCCGCCGTGCGCGCCTCCTCCTGGAGCGTCACCGCCGTGTGCGCCTCCTCCTGGAGCGCCACCGCCGTGCGCGCCTCCTCCTGGAGCGCCACCGCCGTGCGCGCCGCCTCCTGGAGCGCCACCGCAATGCGCGCCGCCTCCTGGAGCGACACCGCCGTGTGCTTGGGCATGCTCGGCTGCCCACCGCGCCGTCCGCTCGTGGGCTGTGTCGACGCTGCTTCCGCCTGAAATGGAGCCGCTGATGCTGCCGCGCAGAGCCTGGGCCTCTGCCGCTGCTGTACGTGATGCCTCCACCGCTGCTGCTGCTTCTGCCTCCGCTCTGGCTGCTGCCAGTTCCGCCGCTGCCAGCCTTGACGCCCTGGCTGTCGCCACAACGGCTGCTGCTGCCGCCCGCTCACGCTCCTCTGCCGCGGCGAGCTCGGCCTCCTGCCGACGCCGCACGCTCGAGGTAGCCGAGTGCTGAGAGCGACCTTGGGACATGGCTGGCCGCTGGGGGGCTGTTGCGTGGAGGGAGAGCTGCTGCTAACGAGCTGCTGCTCGACTGCGCGGAAGGGGAGAGGCCACCAGCAACAGCTTGAGCTGCTGCACTTGCTCGCTGGGGCTGCTGCACACCCGGTGAAGGGGATGAGCAGGAAACACTCAGCCTACAAGACAACCTTGCTCTGATACCACTTGATAGGATCTCTAGATTTACTCTCATTGAAGAGAGGGGATGACACTAGGAGTTGGGGCAATTTTTCTGGTTTTATTTCTCCACAAACTCACACACAAATGCCATGCCAACCACAGGGGTTGGGGATACATATTTATAGGCTGCTAGCCAGCCAAGAATATGCTAAATGCTAGTCCAAGATGCTAGTCTAAGATGCTGCCTAAAAGCAGTCAAGGATGCTTGGTCCTTTGCTGCTCCTAACTGATGCTGCTAAAGCAGTCAAGGATGCTTGATCCTTGCTGCTCCTAACTGCCCGTCCTTGCTACAGCCCCACAAGGACCCACAAAGGACACAGCCCCACAAAGACCAACAGTACAGAGGCTTATTCATCAGAGTACTCCTTGTTGTTCCGACATTGAACACATGGACAACGTATAAATCCATTCTCTTTGTTTGTCGTAGCCACATCGATAAATTTATCCACGCCTTTGATATACCCGGCTACCCGCCGGTCACCGTACATCCATTCCCGACCGTTCATCTGCATCATATAAGTAAGTTTATCAAAAAACAGGACATCATAAATAGTGAAATAACCAATTCACACCGACACATGAATTGTATCAATGACCTAGAAAAGATAGGATTGCTAACCTCGATCGAGGGAAATAAAGAGGAGAAAGCTCAAGTGCGTCTCGGACACCTTCTATATTTTTGTTCTATGAGAAATTTAACTGGATTTTTCACTCAAACATTTCAACAAACACCTTCAATGCATGCATGAGAAAAAACTAGCACACACCCTCACACCTTACACCATTCGAAAAAACAGAGTGGAGGCAGAGGGGGCTGGGGCGTTGCATTTATAGAGGGCAAGGGGTCTTTAGTCCCGGTTGGAGCCAGCAACCGGGACTAAAGGTGCGTGCCACGCCACGTGGCTGTGGCCAAACCTTTAGTCCCGGTTGGTGGCTCCAACCGGGACGCATGCCCCCTTACCAACCGGGACCCATGCCCCTGGCCCCGTGCCCGCTCCAACCGGGACGCGTGCCAGCATTAGTCCCGGTTGGTGGCGCAACCGGGACTAATGCTCCCAGGGGTGGCGAACGGATGGCCCTTTTTCCTCTAGTGTGTGTAGTAATTTTTCTGATATACTTGGCTTGGCATGTCAGGTCTTTAATGTTTCATTTTGTTTTCTTATGTCATTACTTCTAATAATCTTTTGTTGTGTGCATGTGTCGATGCATAGGATGAAAAGCATTCTCTTTCAATAATTTACTAGAGACGTTGACGCAATTGTCTTTTTATAATTGCTTTCAGAAAAATTAGGACATGGATACTTTTTGAAGTTGATGGTGTACCTCGCCATTCTTCATTAATGGAGAGGCAAGAATATGCCAGCTGAATCTAATCAAATCTAGTAGTACAAATTAGTCACTTTTCGTAGTTACTCCGGTTACTAGACTAAATCTCATATTATGAATATTAATTAGGAGCACAAAGTTGCAAATGATATCTAATTCTTGCTTTCTTAGGGCATGTGCAATGGTAGAGAAGGCATGCCTTCTCTTAGCTCTTCACATCATTTAGAAAAGACACAATATATAACTTATACAATGCATTATCTCTTATTGCTATCTCTAGCAATTAATAAGAATTAACTATTTTTAGTAAAAAATTGGTTGACTAAGTGAAGACATATAATACAATGGAGAAAAATAGTCTTCTCTTATTGTTAAGAGATCATCCCTTAGCTAAGGGAAGACAGCCCTCTTTCTCTTGTTTCTCTCTCCTCCAACTAAGCAAAAATCCAACATGGCGAGCATAAGGGAAGGCTGACGTCACCGCATTGTACGTGCCCTTAGCAACACTAATTAATTGAAAATGATATTATCAGTCACACAACTGATCCCCTCTCTCTTTTCTCTTTCCCCGTCGGCTCACCGATAAATATGTGAAATCTGACAATCTAATCCTTATCAAAATGCTCCGCCAAAAATGGACTGTTCTGAAATTAACCCTAGATCCAACCCTTTCTCAACTTCTTACATCAGAACGTTGTACACAAAGGTATAATCCGAAATAATTTTGTAAACCCGTTCATTTTGTCCGATTTGTTAACTTTTACTTCAAATATACATCGATGAGGACATCGTACAAGTTACTACTGTTAGTATGTTACCATACAATGAGAAAATAAAGCAGGCATGTCGAAAATCCTATTTGACTCCTAGGTGTATATACACTCATTGTTTAAAAACATATTTATAAATGCCAGAAAAGAAACTTTCACATACACGTCTAAATATTTAATTTCCAGGCACAAACTTCCGGGCAAAATGAATATTTTTAAGTTCTATGTAAAAAAGATATTTTTTGCAATATAACTCTTCAAGAGACATTTTCTTTCTTGTTTACATCACTATAGGAAAGATTTGAGGCGCCGACGGCCGGCTGCCATTGGCACAGCGCCAAATTGCCGTCAGCATAGGCTGTGCTGACGGTGGCCGTCGGCGTAGCCCCCTCGGCGTACGTCCTGGTTTGTACAGCTCTGTGGTCGTCGGCACAGCCCCTCCCCCTCGGCATAGCGTCTTCCAGCAGGCCCCGCGTGTCAAGAAATGGCCGTCTTCGATAACGGCCTAGACTGAAGCTACGCCGACGGCCAGGCCGTCGGCACAGGAATGGAGCTACGCCGACGGCCAGGCCGTCGATATAGCCCTGAATAAATTTTTTTAATATTTTTTTAAATCTTTGAATTGTTTGACTCGTTAATCTCTCGCTTTGATCATTTTTAATCACTATTTCTATTTAATAATTGATTAAATTTCAGTCTTAGTCAAACTTACCTGTCGGTCATCCATCCTAACACTACTCCAGCTCTAGCATGCTTAATTTCCTCGTTCCTTCAGAATCTCTTTTCGCAAAACAATTTACACGTTGTTGTCAATACTATGATATCAATCCTATTAACTCTTATATCATCATGTGAATTACAAGCAATTAGTTAAGTAAACAACAATGAATAAGTAAAAATATTATTGAATTCAAATAAAAATATAATAATTTTATTTTTTGTATTTTTATTTAATATGGAATAATTAATATCTTTATATCTGTCAATCGGAATTCTACAAATAATATGTCTAATTTGATTAGAAAATGAGAGGAATCCAAATATGATATCAATATCAACTTATCACAAACTATGCCGTAATTTTTATCATAATTTCATTTGCCATTTAAAACGGCACGCATAAAGATTCTTAGCTCGGGGACGAGACTCGCTAAACTTGAATTGGATCTCTGATGAAACAGCATATTTTGAACCTAAAAATGATTTTTGTAAAAAACATAAGAATCCAATCATGTACCTGTAGTTCATATGTGACCCACTTCCTACCGATTCGGCAGGAATTTGTCTTTTTCACTAGGGATAGACGGAAAGGTTTGAGATCCCCCTGTTATGACATTATCCATGTAAGGTGGTCTAGTATTTTTAAAAAATGTGATGATAGCATTTTGAATTAGCCATTTGGTGGTTGACGAGGTTCGATCTCGTCAATGCCTATTGTTATGAGCTTGAGTTTTGGAGAAGATGGGGATGCTGGAAATCGTTAAACGGTTAACAGACAAGCAACGCGAGGACATGAGATTTACCCAGGTTCAGGCCCCCGGAGGGAAAAGCCTACTCCTGCTTGTCTGCTCTTGATTACGGCGAAACCGAAAAGTACAGGGGTGCGCAGATGCAATCTGGCACATGAAGGTGTGTATGCGGTGAGAGGTACCCTCCTCGTTGTGCCCTTCTAGCCTTTATATAGATAGGAAGGTCCCGAGCGTAGGTCGAGTCGGTTACAGATTAGGGTTTGCCCTTTGAAATTCTATCTACACTAGCCTTATTCTCCAAGCATCCGAAGGCGTCATGGGCCTGGGCCACCCGGAGTCTCCGCAGGCCGCATATCTTGCAGTGGGCCTTCCTTCGGGCTGGACTAGGTATGCTGATGTTGTGTACCCGTGGGGTATAACCATGTCAGTAGCCCCCGAGTGCTTAGTTGAATCGCAGATTTGGCTGGGGAATCTTCAATCTTTCGGGTGCAGTTTTATGCCTGTTTATAAAAGAATGGTGTTTTAGTTTGTAAGGATTGCTGATGCGTGTGCTTGACTCTCCTGACGGATCAGGGCCAGTTAACTGTCATAGGACAAAACAACATGATCTTCTTCAGATTCGAGTCCCTACACTCGAACCTGAAACGGATGTTGGTGTAATTCGACTCAGGCTGCTAAGGTCTTATAGTAGTCAAATCCCAGTAATTTTCGAGTGATGTACCCAACACGTCCGTTAGGATTTTCATCGCGTCTGTTGACACGGGTTTTTACTGATAGAGCACAGTCAGGTGCGTTACCAGGCAATCAAATGATATCTGTAGGTCTTATCTTTGCGTCGTAGACACAACACCCGAAAGCTTATCACCGCGGAGGTGTTTCGGGTGGCCAAGGAGGATGCTTCTCACTTAGCGTTGATTTGGGCAAAGGTGCCAGTCCGGATTTTTTCATGTTTGATCCGAAGGATTGCAGTCGAATAATTCATAGGGTGCGCCCTACGGGAGTAGCCCCTGAGTGTATGTTCGAGTCGTAGACTCGAGCAGAGACTTTAGTTCAGTTAGTTGAGCTCCAGGTCCGTAGGACACAATTTTTTCGGATGCTTGATCAATCTTCCCTATGGGAGTAGTCCCCGAGTCCTTAGCGGAGTCATAGACTCGACGTAGGACTCAAATAGATCGAGTGGTCTAGTACCTTAATCATGCCTCAGGTGCGCGGCCAGCACTCCTGATAGGATTAGCCCCCGAGTAGTTGCTCGAATCGTAGATTCGAGTTAGTACTTTTAATTATCAGCTGAAGATTTCCAACCGTTGCTAGCTTTGTTTTGATGACGTCAGTGCTGACGATCGGTGACCTCAACCGTCTGCGGCGCCGGAGGTGACATAACAGGACGAACATGAGTCTCACTTTCTGACTTGGAGTTGACTAGTCATGCGCGTCGTGGTGAGAATTACGGTGTCTCCTCAATTTCCGTGCATAGTGGACGGCGTGCGGGCGACGGTTCGCTGCTGTGTTGAGACGTGGACGGTTGGATTTGACCCTAGTGTTAGGGCTTCTGGATTAACGGTCCCCATTCGTCATCTTCATCCTTATAACCGTGGGGAAAACAGTGGTTTGTTTTCACCCTTTGCCATTTGCTTTCACTGCCTCCGTTTTCACGAGCTCGTCTTCGCGCGTATTGCACGCTCTTCGATCTTTTCCTTCTTCGTTCTTGTGCATGCACCGCCGCCGTCGACGCTCCATGATCGTGAAGTCGAAGAAGGCCTCCACCATAACAGGCTCAAGTGCTGCTGCCGGCGGCAAGAAAGCTGCCGCCGCTGCGCGCAACATTGATGCCAAGTGGAGGCGCTCTGACGTGCGTGACACCGATCTGCGCAAGCTACGTGATGTGGGGTTAATCCCGCAAAACAAGGAGGACGTCAAGATCCCCGGCGATGAGTTAATCCCTCGTCCACCCGTGGGTTTTCTGGTGATCTTCGTTGCCTTTATTCTTCGTGGTCTGTCGCTTCCTGCCCACGAGTTTCTTCGTGGGCTCCTTTTTCTCTATGGGATTCAGATTCATCATCTATCTCCCAATTCCCTTCTTAACATTGCGTGTTTCATCACGCTTTGCGAGTACTGGCTCGGCATCGAGCCGCACTTTGGTCTCTTCCGGAAACTCTATTCCGTGAAGAGGCAGTCCGGCTCCGACGGAGTCTATCCGCTCGGCGGTTGCATCATTTCTCTTCGTCCCTTTGTCCAGTTTTTCTCCCTCTCCATTTGCGAGTACGTTCAGTATTGGCGTCGCAAGTGGTTTTACATCCGTGATGTCAAGCTGGGTGGTCAGCAATTTGGTCTTTCCCCCTTTGACTCTGAGCAGAAGATCGTTCGAAAGAGATCGTGGAATAACCACATCTTGGAGGGCGAAGTGGCGGAGGTGGAGATGCTCTACCAGCGGGTGGAGGCTCTCCAACTGGTTCCAGGCAAGGAGGTCAACGGAGTCGATATCATCCGCACCTTCCTGAAGCGTCGGGTGCAGCCACTCCAAGCCAGGGTGCACCCAATGTTTCTCTACGCCGGCCCTAGTGATCCCACCCAGAGTGTCATCCAAAGAATTATCTTTGGGTGATCTTGATAGGGCCCTCCGTCCTTTGCTGAAGTACAAGGCTGGTGAGGACCTGCCGGGGGAGTCGCTGACCCCCCTCTTAGCGCTAGTAAAGGCGCCTCGAAGGTGAAGATTGTTCTTGCGCGTTGCGCTTTGCTGTGTGTTTTTGCTTGTTGTAGTTTCTCATATCTTAGTTATCTTTGCTTGCAATGTCTCCAGGTTACGGGGTCCATGCCCCCTCTGCCTGAGAAATATAGGGAGGCGCCAGAGAATGAGGAGGTAGACTCCGAGTCTGAGCTGCCGCCGACGCAGTCGCCCACTCACAAAGCCCCCTAGGCGAGCGAGGGGCGCACCCAGAAGCGAGCACGGAGCCCGAGCGAGTCTTTGAATGCCTCGACTCTGCCGACGCCTAGGGACCCATCTTTCCTCGTGCGCCACGGCGAGGAGGATGGTGCTTCTTCCGCACCATTCCTGGCCGTGCCTCTGCAGGCAGTGGCGCCGCAGCCACCGGCTAAGAAGAAGAAGAAGGAGAAGGCGTCGCCCGTCTTCAACTTGAGCGACATTGCCTCATATGTACCTTCGGATTCCTTTTGTTCTAAATTTTGCATGCGCAATTTTTCATGTTGTCTTGACCAGTACTATTTCTTGCAGCCACTCCTCGGAGGGTTCTCTTAGTGAGGGCGCTCAGGAGGCCGTAGGGGAGTCGAAGATGAGAGCTCCTTACTATTAGATGGTGGCCGACTCTGAGGATGACGCCCCGAATCCCTCTCTGCTAGAGGTGTTGGGGATATGCTATATGGGTATCCTCATAGCATGTCTCTTATCCGGATAACCCAGGTGGCCCACAGTTGGTAGCATGGCCCATGGCCTGCTGGGCGGCCCAGTTAGATGGATCCAGAAGGGATGCCCATGCTAGATAAAGGAAGGCTACGGTGGAGTCACCAGCGTACCCGGAGCCTTGGAGTACAAGACAAGCTAGACTAGTCATAGTCAGTGTAGGACTCTGTAACCTGTCCGACTAGGACTTCTCCCTGTAACCCTAGGACCTGGCGACTATATAAGTCAGGCCTATGGGATCCTTTAGGGCATAACTTCAGACAATCGAGTAGCGATTAGCACACACCTCGCATAGAGAACCTATCTCTGTAACTCGGTGTATTGCCATTATAGTGATTTATAGCAGGAGTAGGATTCCGCCACCGTTGTGGGATCTGAACCTGGGTAAGTTGTGTTACCTCATACACGTCAACCGTCCGCCTTCCCCCACGTCTCTAAACACGCACTGTGAGGACCCCTCCATGGCGTACTCGTCGGCAATAACACGACAGTTGGCGCGCACCGTGGGGCAAGAGGCGCTTCAGGCTATTCAGCGGGCGAGGACCAAGATCTTCGCGGGAATCGACGAAACCGTAGCCATCGGTCGCGTTCTCTTCTCCAACAATGTTCCGATCATCCCTCCCGACGAATTCTGGATCCCGGCGAAGACGAACCCTACGCGGTGTTCGATCGTTCCTATCGGAGACATCCACCTCTTCATTGGTGAAACCGACTCGGGCACTAGTTCCCTGGGAGTTGGAGGAGCATCAAGACCCGCACGGACCGCCTACGGGCAGGATACGTTCGCGGAAGGATCGATATCTCGGATCTCTCTTTGGAGTTTGCCGGCAAAGATCGGAAAAATTCAAGGCCCACCCAAACCGCCCCTGTGCAGGATATAAAGGTGGAAGATCACTGCAAGTTTGTCGTCTTCGCCCGTGCGTTTGGACAGCAGAGATCCAAGTTCGTAGGCGTGGTTACCATCTTCGATCTGGCGCGTTGCGTTCAGAGAGAAGGCGAAAACCCCAGCGATTACCTTGCCAGGTGGCTCCGTATACGAGCCGATCTGGCCCACTACCCCAATGATGATGCTATGTATCACTTTGTGGAAGGACTGGACCATGGCACGCTTCTCCGGCATTCTCTAAGACGGCAGCAGGCTTCGGGGCGTCTCACTTTCTAAAGTAGGTTGAACACCGTCAACAGCTACGTGGAGGCCGACGGGGCAGCTCAGGCGGATCTCGCGCTCATTGGCGGAGCGCCGCCGCCTCAGTAACCGCCACCACCGCCTTCGGCTGCCATAGTCACAGCTGCGCCACCACCTCCAGTCATCGTCGCTGCTGTTGCACCTCTACCCCCCGTCATGGAGGAAGTCCTGGCACCCTCCGACTCTGTGATTGATGCGCTATACGCCGACTTCAGCGCAGATTTGGAGGAGATAGATTTTAGTCCAGAAAAGCTAGACTCCGCCATGCAGGAGATGGAGGAGGAGTACACGCGCGACGAGAAAGCCAACAACACCGTCGCGTCTCAAGAGGTGTTCGTCACCATTGGGATGGCGATGGATGAAGACCAACCCGGACGAGCTCCGCCTACAGCGCTGGATAAGGGGAAGGGGCCACTTCTTGATGCTGACGATGATCGTGCAAAGTTCATGCCTCCTCCGCCTAACCCAGTGCAACAGCCGCAGGAACTCGGCACCGGCCTGAGCAACAACAACACCGCAAACTTGCCTCCTCCGGCATCTACGTCTGTTGCTGCCCAAGTTACTCCAGCTGATAGAGTGATGTACGGCAACCTCCTCGTCGAGCCACTGACTGTCGCTCATATCCGGAACGTGATCCATCTTGACGAGAAGCGCCAGCAGTTGTTGGAGGAAGCACAGGCCATCGTGGAGCAAGGCGCTAAGCTAGATCGAGATCTGGTCAACGCGCAGAAATCCATAGAGAAAGCTAGAGCAATGGAGGCCGAATACAAGACTCTGCTACAGCAGCAGAAGGCCAAGAAAGCTCCAGCTCGCGTCATCAACGATCCTGGCGTACGGCGAAACCTAGGATGGGCTCCCACGAAGCCGGCACAGGCCAAACCATACATTGACAGTGAAGGTAGACAGGTGATGCCCACTCCCCTCCTTAACCTCGCCGTCGCCAAGACCCTTCTGGAGCAGGATCGATCGCCTGAGGCGGTGGAACATGTCTATGACCTAGTGGCCAAGGCGGTGAAACAGCAGGAAAAGGCCACCTCACAGAGGCTGGAGTATGACCCAGTGTTTTGCCGATCTAGCCAGCATAAGCCGCCAAGGGACATATCTCCTCTTGATGCCGGGTCTCAGACGGGTTCATCAGAACCAAGACGGAGGGATGCGCGCAACAGGAAGGATACTATTCCCATATCCTCCGACCACGGAGAAAAAGCCCGACCTCGTCGCCCATCACCACCATCCCGCTCCCCTCGACATCGCGAAGACCCCAAGGCTCACCGTCGTACGGATACGCCCCCGCCAAGGCAGGACGGAATCATCATCCGCGACAACACGGAGCAGACCCGTCACGACGGAGAGCGCAACCAAGGACATAAGAGCAGGTCGCGCCATGACCCTCCGCATCCGACAAGCAACCGCGACAGGCGTGAGGCGTCTCAGGAGGGTAATAGCAAGAAGGCTAACCCACCGCCACCTCCACCTCCACCTCCATCGCCACCTAGCAGTCACCATGGCGGAGGAGGCCCACGTCGTTCACGCAGCCCATCCCCTGTTGACAAGAAGAAGAAAAACCCGGAGCCATACGATGCGCGTTCGCGGATCAATAAGATCCACGAGGCCCGGGAAGGACCATACCTGGTACCACGTTGCTTTGGACCTGCAATACGGTCCACAACTTACCCCAAAGGCTTCCGGATTGACAAGACGATCAAGCCCTACAACGGCACCGCAAAGCCAGCCACATGGTTGTAGGACTACGGCAACACGGTGGAGATTGCCGAAGGCAACCCCAACGTCGCCGTCAAGTACCTCCCTTTAATGTTGGCAGGCACGGCCCGTCAATGGATTGATGACTTGCCGGATAAGCCCATCTGCAAATGGTTGGACATGCAAGAAGCATTCACCAAGAACATCGAGGGTACGTACAAACGTCCCTGCACTATCGGAGATCTACAGCGGTGCGTGCAAGAGAAAGACAAGACATCTCGTGCCTACCTCTCCCGCTGGCTGGATATGAAAAATTCCTGCGCAGGAGTGCACGCTCAGACCGCCATGGCCGCCTTCATCGATGGGTTGGAAAGGGGCCCTTTGCTCCGACATAAGCTAAAGCGCTTGCAGGACAATCACCAGCTTGACTTGAACCCGATGATTCAGTTGGCTAGTGAGTTCGCAGCTGCCGATGATGATGCTCGCGGCTCCTTGCCGGCGATGGCCGTTCCAACTCAAGCTCGGAGGAACAACGGTACAAAGCGGAAAACCTCTCTAGAAGAAAAGAAAACTCCCAACATGGTCGCCATGACCTTTTGTAGGATGAGGCGATGGAGGACAACGTGGCCGAGGACGGGGAGCTGGTCGTGGGCAGCAGCGAGGAAGTGAAACTACCTCGGCAGCGCACCATGTTCCCCAAACCTACGAGGAGTACCGCGATATGTCGTGCCTCGTACACCTCGATGCAACGGTAAAGCCACTCACACCAACCGACACTGCAAGTTCGTCAACGACCTTAAGGAAGACCCGGAGTCCGGCTACAAGCAAAGTCGGAAGAACAGACCGCGAGGCAAGGGCAAGGGGAAGAAGAAGGAGGAGGAGTCCAAGGATTCAAGTGACATGTACGAGGACGTCGACCCCAAGCACACCGGCAATAGAGACGACAAAGGAAAGAACCCCTTCGTAAAGAAGGCGCCAGTTTACCACACTTTCCTTCGCACCCCCTCCGCCCGACAACAGAAGACCTCTATGAGGATCCTAATGGCTACTCTACCCCCAGTTCCCCAGTACCTGTGCTGGTCGGAGGTTCCAATTACTTGGGACAGGAAGGATCACCCAGACCTCATTCCTACGGAGAACCAATACGCCATGGTCATCAACCCCCGGATTGACGGCAATGAGTTCACCAAGTGTATGGTGGATAGTGGAAGCAGCATCAACATCATGTACCTGGATACACTTCAGAAGATGAACTTGACGGAGGCAAACCTAAGGCGGACCAACACCATCTTCCATGGCGTAGTTCCTGGTCGGGAGGCTTGGTCCCTTGGGTGCATCACACTTCAGGTAGATTTTGGCGATGTTAATAATTACCGCCAAGAGCGCATGACCTTTGAGGTGGTACCCTTCAAGAGAGTGTACCACGTCATATTCGGCCGCGACATATTCCACGCCTTCATGGCCAAGCCATGCTTCGTCTACAACAAACTCAAGATACCCAGACCAAACGGTGTCATCACAGTATCCGGAAGATTTACCAAGGCTAGGGACTGCGAGATTAATGAAGCAGCCTATGCAGAAGCTGTCCTCTATAGTGAAGAATTCAAGGAGATCCAGAGGAAGGTCAATGACTCAGAGATGCCCGCATCAAAGAAACAAATCTCCGACTCCGCTCCAGCATTCAAGGCCGCCATCGAGACCAAGCCGGTGGAACTTGTGGTAGGCAATGCCTCCAAGACCACCGCCATTGGGACAAACCTGGATCCCAAATAGGAAAGCGCGCTCGTCGAGTTCCTCCATGAGAATAGGGACATATTTTCCTGGCAACCTGCCGACATGAAAGGTGTACCTAGGGAACTTGCCGAGCATAGCTTAAACATTGATCCAAAATGCAAACCAGTGAAGCAACCTCTACGATGCTTTGGAGATGAGAAGAGACGCGCCATTGGCAAAGAGATAGCTAGATTACTTAAGGCTAGTTTTATCCGAGAAGTCCTTCACACCCAATGGGTGGCCAATCCTGTACTTGTCCCCAAAAAGGGAACCAATAAATTAAGAATGTGCATTGATTACACCGGCTTGAACAAAGCATGTCCCAAAGATCCGTTTGCTTTGCCTCGCATTGACCAAGTCATTGACTTGATGGCTGGCTCGGAACATTTGTGTTTTCTCGATGCATACTCAGGATACCACCAGATCAAGATGAGGAAGTCGGACCAATTGGACACTTCGTTCACTACTCCATACGACACGTTTTGCTATGTCACGATGCCCTTTGGGCTGAAAAACGTTGCCTACACGATCAAATTGGTCAGAACATTCACGCCTACATGGACGATATAGCGGTGATGTATAAAAAGTCAAATGACTTAATCTCCGACTTAAAATAAACCTTTGATAATCTCCGGAAATACAACATGATGCTTAACCCTAAGAAGTGTGTCTTAGGGGTCCCAGCCGGCAAATTGTTGGGCTTCATCGTTTCCTAGCGTGGAATCGAGGTCAACCCGGAAAAAATCAAGGCCATTTTAAACATAAATCATCCGACATGCCTAAAGGACATTCAACGACTAACAGGTTGTGTTGCAGCAGTTAGCCGGTTCATCAGCCGACTTGGAGAGAAGGCTCTGCCGCTATACAAGTTGCTGAAGAAGGCGGACACATTTACATGGACGGACGAAGCAGATGCAGCATTGAGGCAGCTCAAGGAAATTCTTTCCTCAGCGCCCATCCTTGCAGCACCCGAGCCTGGAGAGCCCATGTTACTTTACATGGCGGCAACCAACCGGGTAATCAGCATCGTCGTCGTGGTAGAGCGGAAGGAACCAGGCTATGAGCACGGAGTTCAACGACCAGTTTACTACATAAACGAGGTCTTGACAGAGTCCAAGCATTGTTACCCGCACTACCAGAAGATAGCTTATGGAGTATTCCTTGCTTCTCGGAAGCTGAGGCATTACTTTCAGGAGCATCCAATCACAGTGGTGAGCAAGACCCCACTGTCCGACATCATCAACAACAGCGACGCTACAGGAAGGGTCACGAAGTGGGGCATTGAACTTGCCGCCTTCGAGATCGCCTAAAAGCAACGCGATGCTATCAAGTCATAAGCCTTGGCGGATTTTATTGCAGATTGGACAGAGATGCCAGATATTACTCCGTTGCCGGAACTAGAGTACTGGGTGATGCACTTTGACGGATCAAAGCTGCTCAACGGCTCAGGGGCTGGTGTATTGCTACAGTCACCAACTGGTGACAAGCTACACTACGTTCTGCAGATCCAGTTCGAGGCTATGAACAACATGGCGGAGTATGAAGCACTCATTCACGGATTACGCGTAGCCAAGGATATTGGCATCAAGCGCATAGTTTGCTGTGGAGATTCCGACTTGGTTGCCCAGCAGGTGGCTGGCACCTAGATTCGCAGAACCCTATGATGGCGGCATATCGAGACGAAGTGGACGAGATAGCCAAGAGCTTCTTGGGCTACGAAGTCAAGTATGTACCTAGGGAGCAAAATGAGGCGGCTGATCTGCTATCTAAGCTTGGATCAGGGCGCAAACGAATTCCGCCAGGAGTTTTCCTAGAGCATGTACGGACACCATCCGTGAAGGGAGCCGACATCGACAACCCGCATAGAGTTGACTCTTTTGTCCACATGGTGGCAAAGATCCCTCCGGCTTGGAAAAAACCGTTCATGGAATATCTCGAACATGGAACTTTGCCCGACAACGAAGTCGAAAGACGGAAAATAATTCGTCGAGCGAAGGGCTATACCATAATCAATGGACAGCTCTACAAAAGGAGCACTACTGGTGTATACCTAAAGTGTGTTTCCCAGCTAGAAGGTATTGAAATCCTACGCGAAATCCATCTCGGAGATTGCGAGCATCACGCCGCTCCTCGATCATTGGTCGCGAAAGCCTTCCGGCAAGGATTCTACTGGCTGACCACGAAGGCGAACGCCGACAAGCTGGTTGAGACATGAATAGGATGCCAGTATTATGCCCAACAACCACATGTTCCTGCTGAAGAATTGCGAACAATACCAATAACTTGTCCGTTTGCAGTCTGGGGGCTAGACATGGTGGGACCGTTACAAACGGCACCATGTGGGTTTACGCATCTGCTAGTAGCAGTTGATAAATTCACTAAATGGATAGAAGCTAAACCCATTAGAAAGCTTGATGGGGCAACTGCCCTCAGGTTTGTCCGGGATCTAGTGGTGAGATTTGGTCTCCCACATAGCATTATCACCGACAACGGAAGCAACTTGTCACTCGGAGAAGTGGGGCTTATTGTTGGGAGAAGGGTATCCGACTTGACCTTGCATCTGTGGCACATCCACAATCCAATGGCCAGTTTGAGTGAGCCAATTGATTAATTCTGCAGGGAATAAAGCCACGTCTTGAGGCACCGCTACATAGAGCAGCTGGAGCCTAGGAGGAAGAATTGCCATCTGTGCTGTGGAGTTTGCGAACTACACCTCGGCTACACCCCTTATTTCATGGTATATGGAGCAGAAGCAATCCTACCTTCCGACATACTTCACGATGCACCAAGGGTTGCCGCTTACGACGAGGATGACGTTGAAGAATCCAGACGCCTAGATGTGGACCTTCTCGAGGAGGAGCGTGTTTTGGCGTGCCAAAGATCCGCCATCTACCAGCAGAAGCTACGCATCTACCATAGTCGCCGCGTTCGGCATCGCTCGTTTAAAGAGGGGGATTTGGTGCTCCGACTTAGGCAGAAGAAGTCACACAAATTATCCCCGCCATGGGAAGGACCGTTCATCATAAGCAAGACGCTGCTCAATGGGTCTTACTACCTCGTTGACAATCGTGAAATGAAGGATAGACCCAACGAGGATCATAAGCGTAAGCGACGTGACCTGGATGATGACTACCCAGAGCTTGATCGGCCATGGAACATAGCACAGCTACGTCCTTTTTACACTTAGCATTTTTTATCTACTTGTGTACCTCTTATATGATCAATGAAATAAAGCTCTCTGGTTCACTCATATTTCTGAGTCTTTTACCTCCTTTATTGGTCATTTTTGGATCATATAAAACCTTTATGCACAAGTTTTGCGATTGCACTTGTGAAAATTCCGCCTACGGGCGTTAGCTTAAGTTTTCTAGTCTACACGTTCTTTGTCGTTTTTATGTGGATTCTGGAGTAGTGACTTTCAGCACTTATTGTCGGTGATTTTGTGCTTAGGTTATTGACGGTGTCATTGGGCATCATCACCTAAGCACATGTTTCCGACAACGAGTCTTCCGACTCACGAAAAGTCAAGCATAAGAACCAAAGTAATGGATAAGCCAGCACTTGCTTAAAAAATATATACATGCTGGAAATAATTCTTGAGTAGCAGGACATACATCATTGTTTTCCGCCTTAAGTTAATACATAGTTTTTTCCGCATATGCATCACAAAGGAAACAAATATTACAGATTGTTTTTCATTCCTTTGGCACAGGCGACTTGGAAGCAGCGTCATCGGCAGCTAGAGAATCACCCTCAAAGTCGGCAGTATGAAGAGACTCGAAGGAGCTTTAGTTGCCGCCATCGATGGTATTCATCGGCACGAAGACGTTGACATCGACTAACTCAGCGACTCTGGTGTCATAACCCGCGAGTGATGACAAGATGGATTCATGGTTAATTGCTTTGCCATCGTCATCGACGTCGGGAATGCCAGAGGTTACCGTGTCGATGTCAGCATCTTCATAGTGTGCCTTTACCATGGACAGCGCCATCCTTGCACCGGCCCATGCACATGAAGATTTCCAGATTGTGATACGCTCGGAGGCTCAGCGCAGGATCTCCGAGAACTTCGTCACAAAGTCTGATGCCTTGATATTGATCTGGAGGGGCTTGGCAATCTCTTTGGCTTGCGTGATGGCGGTGTTGATGAAGTTGCCGGCAAGAACCATGCATTCCTTTGCTGGAGGAGGCGACCGGGTTAAACCGATAGGAGATGCAAATTCCGACAAAGGAGCACATGAGTTCAAGAGTTCAAAGTATCAGGACTACAGAAATCCAAGACGGAGAAAACTTACTGAAAATTCTGGCCTCATCTTGCCAGAGGGTGTCCGCCATGGAGTCCCGTTCTTGTTGGAGGAGCTTGTACACTTCATGATGGCGGTGATTTTTCTCATCAGCAGCTCTTTTCTGCTCTTTCAGGATAGCGATTTCCTCCTTCAAGCGGTTCATCTCCTCGGTAGAGGAATCCTGCAAGGCTTTCATCGATTCCTCATGCATTTTCAGCATGTCCTTCCTCTCCTGCTTGAGGATTTTGTTCTCGCTATCCAGCTGCTGAATATGCTCGGATTGCTCGACAATATCCTTGGCCTTGGCAACATATTCTACAAGTCGGAGAAAGCAAAGTACACAGTGAGTACTCGGAGAATGTGGGCACAAAACCAAGTCGGAATGTGAAAAAGAAAACAGACGCTTGCTCTTGGTGATCCGTTCCTTCAAGAAGGCAGTTTTACCCTTTTCGGCTTCCAAGTCCGCGCGCATCTTCTGGTACTTGTCGTTGGCCATGCCCCTCCAATCATTCTCGTTCTATGGAAAAAAGAAAAGTTAAACGTTGTTTGGTCTACTTGGAGTATCTAGCCGGAAAATTTCCACCTAGACGCTCGGGGGCTACAGCGAGAATTTTTAACTTAGTAATATGCTTAGTCTTTCTTTAAGCATCTAGTCAGAACTAATTCAGTTTTCGATTAGACGCTTGGGGGCTACAGTATTAAGTTTTTAACTCGGATGTATGCTTAGCTTCTCTTTAAGCATCTAGTCGGAACAAATTCAGTTACAACTAGAGGCTTGGGGGCTACAGTATTGAAATTTATAAACACTGCGTATGCTACTCTTAAAGCATCTAGTCGGAATTATTCATTCCACCTATATGCTTGGGGGCTACAGCGAGAATTTTTCTACCTTAGTTACTCTTAGAGCATTCAGACGCAAAGACCTATGGTTTTTCGTCTAAATCCTCGTGGGCTACAGTGGGATACTCATATGAAATGAAAAGGGAAAATAAAACTTACAAGTGCAATGATCTTGAGGTTGGTATCACTCTTGGCCAGCAGCTTGCCAAAGGATACGCTGTTTCCTCGCAAGATCTCTGCTTGACGGAGGAGCTCCTCGACACCGCACGTCGGAGATGTCGGCGCCGCACCAGGAACCAGAGCAGTGCTACCCGACGTAAGTGCCGGATAAACTATCTTCGGGAGATCTATGGGTTTCTGGGGGGCGAGGACGCCGCATTCGGTAGAAGTACCAGCTTCCACCACCGCCTTACCGCCACCGATGGCATCCTTAGCCGGAGCTTCAGCCATTTGGTGGGCGGCACTTTCCTACGTCGCCTTCTCGCCGACAACAGTAAGCTCGGTAGAGGCACCTGAGTCCACTTCCATGGCGGAAGGGCCATATGCTTCCTTAGCTTGTGAGCTTGTCGGAGCGGAGGAGGGCTTGACAGTAGGAGTGACAGGGGCGATGGCGGGATATGCGTCACGATGCAGCATGTCCTTGATGGTTCTAGAAGCCCCCAATATTTTGGAGGTCTTGTTCAAGCTGGTCGTGGCTTTCTTCCTGAAACGTGCAAAATGCATAAGTACAGGAATAAGACAGACAAATGGACAATGTCGGAGAGAAAGAAGCTTACACAAGTGGGGGTGATTTAGCAAAGGGGATCCCGGTAATCTTTCTTTTCTCCGCCTCTAGGGCGGCGGTAGTCTGTTTGGAGGCTCCACCCTCCGTCTTCTTCTTGCCTCCATCGGCAGCGTCAGAGGTGGAGCTCTTCCGCTTTCGTGCCACTGGAGCATCGTCGTCGGACACGACGGTGACTTCCTTCATCTTTGGATCATAGATTCGAGGAGCCATGTTGTCCTCATCTATGTCGCTAAGCTATTAAGTGAAGAAACACCGTGTTAGATGGGATGGAAATTGCTAGACGTAAGAACTGGAGTATATGTCATACACGGAAAATAAGCAGTTACCTTTGGGCACTTGCTCTCTACGAACATGTCGTAGGTGATGGCGAAGCCACGCTTCTTGTCCTTCACCTTGACGATGTCCTTGAGACGAAGTTTGACGGAGTCGCTCGAGAAGTTGTCCACGGAGATGCGGATGCTATCCCTTCTGTCGTTGGTATACTCGTGCATCAGCTTCGAGCGGTGCTGCAGAGGCTGGATTCGCCTGATGAACCAGCACATGGCTAGGTCCAAGACGGTCAAACCCGTCTCTATGGACCACTCTATCCGCCTTATAGCGCGGGAAGCATCGATGTCGGAGGGAAGGGAGGCCTGGGATCTCCATGTTGAGGCTTCGGCGGCGGCCCCATCGACGAAGTCTGGGTACATTACTTCTCGGTTATCCAGAGGGATATCTGGACCGTAGAAGTAAGTACGCTGCCAGTTCTTGCAGGACTCGTGGCCAACGATGTCGGGGAACCGCCGGCAAGGACGGATCTTGAAGCTAATGGTGCCACAATTTCTAAGTTCATCCTTGCTGGCCCCGGCTTCGCGTTTGACGGTGAAGAAATACACAAAGAGATCTAGCCTAGCCCTAATTCCTAGGTAACCCTCACAAAGCGCCGCGTAATTGCTAAGCGCTAGGATACTGTTGGGAGAAAGGTTTTGGGGTTGTACTCGGTAGTGGTTCGAGACGGCAAGGAAGAAGTTAGAGATGGGCAGGGAGACGCCGCATACCAATTGTGATTCGTGGTACACCTTTTATCCGGATTGATGAGAAGGTGTGACCTCGCCGGCCGGCGCCGCCCGCCTGGCGAGCCCCTCCGTCATGGGGAGGTAACCCTCGACAATCAGCTCCTTGATGTCGCGGTCCGTAATATCCAAACCGCGCCAGTCGCCTTTATGGGAGTCGCTATCTTCCTCAAGTAGCTCCAGCGCCGCTGGATTGTGGTCGCCGTCGGTGGACTCAACCACCGCAGAGACGGGGATGACCAGGCCCTCTGGGGGCACGACGATGGAGCTCGCCGGCTTCTCCGCGGCTTCACTCGACACCGCCATCGAGGGAGTAGAACTGCTGCTAGCCATTGCGTGTATTTGGTGGTGACTGGCGAGATTGGAGATAGGGTTTTTCCCAAATTGCACGGAGAGCTCGAGGGGGCGCTCGCTGGAGGAAGAAGATGATGCGAACAGAGAATGAGGTGAAAAGTAAAATTTACACCATAGTTACTATTTACGGTCTCCAGCATCAAGATTCGTGCATCTTAATCGGACGGTTGCCACGTAGAAGAAGTGTGCGCGAACGTGCGTGGCAATTTCGCCACGTCCCAACTGTCGCTGCCAATGGTTCATATCGCTCGCGCGGGAAAATCGGACATGATTGCGTTCTCTGCATATGTGAGTTACGAGGCGTCGCTAACCTATGTCTGCGTCACCCTATCTGTCATAGGCAGATGAACCATCACATCAAAAGATTCCGGCATGGACAGATCCAATCCGGCTACGGAAGAGTATGATGGAAGATTCAGCATTCCTCCGACTTATAAAGTGAAGACGGAGAAAACCTTGCAGGGTTCTTTGGGAGGACTACAAGATATTTCTTGACGATTTGCCAACATCCATCTAGACGGAGCATTCAACGTGAAGAGGCAAAACGGCGCAAGATCTCGGAGTTCTCCGGGGGCTACTGTTGGGGATATGCTATATGGGTATCCTCATAGCATGTCTTTTATCCGGATAACCCGGATGGCCCACAGTTGGTAGCATGGCCCATGGCCTGCTGGGCGTCCCAGTTAGATGGATCCAGAAGGGATGCCCATGCCGGATAAAGGAAGGCTATGGTGGAGTCACCAGCGTACCTGGAGCCTTGGAGTACAAGACAAGCTAGACTAGTCATAGTCAGTGTAGGACTCTATAACCTGTCCGGCTAGGACTTTTCCCTGTAACCCTAGGACCTGGCGACTATATAAGTCGGGCCTATGGGAGCCTTTAGGGCATAACTTCAGACAATCAAGTAGCGATTAGCACACACCTCGCACAGCAAACCTATCTCTGTAACTCGGCGTATTGCCATTATAGTGATTTATAGCAGGAGTAGGATTCCGCCACCGTTGTGGGATCTAAACCTGGGTAAGTTGTGTTACCTCGTACCCGTCAACTGTCCGCCTTCCCCCACGTATCTAAACACGCACTGTGAGGAACCCTCCATGGCGTAATCATCGGCAATACCATGACAAGAGGCTCGGGTGGTCGTTACTCAGAAGACCCCTGGTGGACCTTCGGAGTCTCCATCTGAGCACGTAAGTTGTTTTTTTTCGTCCTAGGGGGATCCCCCGAGCCCTTTTCGGGTTGTTCTATTGAATGTTTTGCTCTTTTGGGGCGTAGCCCCCGAGCCCTTTTTTCTGATGCTTCTGCTTCCTTTCGCAGCCCTTTGTGCATAGCGCAAATCTTCTCATCCAGCAGCATCTGGCGCTAGAGGCCAGCATGAAGCAGCTACAAGGTTCTATACTTTGCTTATTTCTATTCGTCTGTCACATGAACAATGCTTGTGCCACTCATGTGTTTGTTGGTTTGTTGTCAGAAGAGAACAACGATGCCCTTCATCGGCTGGACGCTCTCGACAAGAGCCTCGGTCGAGAGGAGAAGAAGGTTGCGGATGCTGCTGAGGTGAGGGAGCGTCTGGAAAAGGAGGTGGCCACTGCTGCGGAGGCGCAAGAGCGCCTGCGAAAGGAGTCTGCGGATCGCGAGAATGAGCTTGCTGCTGCAGCTGCTGCTCATGAGAAGGAGATGGCCGATAGGCTGATGGCTGCGGCCAAGGCATTCTCCCGTAAGTGTCTTGCATGCGACTTGTTCTTTTTGATTTTCGACTGCTCTTTTCTTCATGTCCTTATTCGGCTCCTGCCTGTTCTTCTTTGCGCCAGATGCCTCTGGCATTGTGTTTGATCGCAATGTCTTGGAGCACGGGAGCGCTCTAGATGATGTCACCGTAGCGGTCGAAGATCGCTGCGGCACTGCTGCTGGTTCCCTTGCTAAGGCCAAGGAGGTTCTCCAGCATTTTCTACAAGGAGATCATGCCCAAGGGCGCTGCCCTTGAGGATGTTGATTCTCTAGCGGATGCGTTGTCAGAGGATGCCCCTACGGCCTACAAGAGCAAGCAGAAAGGCATCGGCGCTTCCATGGGGCTGGCCATGGCCATGGCATCCAGAGAGGAGTTGGATCTTCACCACGTCACCTCTAAGATGCCAAGAGCGCCAGACGGCTCAGAGATAGCCTTTGATCTCTTTGCCTCTCGCTCTAAGCGTTATGGTCCAAAGCTTATCGACCTGCTGGCGGACTATGCTGCGAAGGAGCAGGGGGAGGCCAAGAGCAGACACTCTGGCTCTGAGGCCACTCTGGATGACGAGGTTTCGACTCGTCAATGCCCATTGTTATGAGCTTGGGTTTTGGATAAGATGGGGGTGCTGGAGATCTTGGAGCGGTTAACAGACAAGTAACCATGGGACATGAGATTTACCCAGGTTCAGGCCCCCAGAGGGAAAACCCTACTCCTTCTTGTCTGCTCTTGATTACGGTGGAACCAAAAAGTACAAGGGTGCGTAGATGCAATCTGGCGTTCAGGTGTGTATGCGGTGGAAAAAGGATCGACCCTCCTCGTCACGCCCTCCTAGCCTTTATATAGAGTTAGGCAGGTCCCGGGCACAGATCGAGTCGGTTACAAGTTTAGGGTTTGCCCCTTTGAATATTCTATCTGCTCTAGTCTTTCTCTCCAAGGATCCGAAGATGTCATGGGCTTGGGCCACCCGAAAATCTCCACAGGTCGTGTATATTCTTGTGGGCCTTCATTACGCTGGACCAGGTATACTAATGTCGTGTACCCACAGGGTATAACCATGTCGGTAGCCCCCGAGTGTTCAGTCGAATCGTAGATTCAGCTGAGGACTCTTCAATCTTTCAGGTGCAGTTGTTTCTGTTCATCAGATGATTTTAGTGTGTAGGGATTGTTGATGTGTGTGCCTGACTCTCATGATGGATAAGGGTCAGTTAACTTTCTTAGGACAAAACAACACGATCTTCTTCAGACTCGAGTCTCTAGACTCGAATCTGGAACATATCCTGGCGTAATTCGACTCAGGCCATTAAGGTCTTACAGGAGTCGAATTCCAGTAGTTTTCGAATGATTTACCCAACGCGTCCGTCGGTATTTTCATCGCGCCTATTGGCACGGATTTTTACTAGTAGAGCGCAGTCAGGTGCGTTACCAGGCCATCAGATGGTATCTGTAGGTCTTATCTTTACGTCGCAGACACAACATCCGAAATTTTATCACCGCGGAGGTGTTTCGGGTGGCCAAGGAGGATGTTACTCACTTAGCGTTGGTTGGGGCAAAGTTTCCAAAAAGTTTTTGCATTTTGATCCGAAGGATCATAGTCGAAAAATTCATAGGGTGTGCGACCAGCGCTCCCTATGGGAGTAGCCCCCGAGTGTTTATTCGAGTCATAGACTCGAGCAGAGACTTTAACTCACCCGTTTTTAGCTTCAGGTCCGTAGGACACATTTTTTTTGAATGCTTGAATCAATCCTCCCTATGGGAGTAGCCCCCGAGTCCGTAGTGGAGTCATAGACTCGACGTAGGACTCGAAGAATCAATGTTGGTGTAGTACCTTAATTATGCCTCAGGTGCGCGGCCAGCGCTCCTGATAGGAGTAGCCCCCGAGTAGTTGCTCGAATCGTAGATTTGAGTGAGTACTTTTAGCTGTCAGCCGAAGATTTCTAACCGTTGCTATTATGGTTTTGATGACGTCAGTGCTGACGATCGGTGACCTCAACCGTCTACAGCACCAGAGGTGTCGTGACTGGACAAACATGGGTCCCACTTTCTGACTTGGAGTTGGCTGGTCATGTGTGACGTGGCGAGAATTACGGCGTCTCCTCGGTTCCCGTGCGTAATGGATGGCGTGTGAGCGACGGTTTGCTGCTGTGTTGACACGTGGACGGTTGGATCTGATCCTGATGTTAGGGCTTCTAGATGAACGTTCCCTGTTCAACGTCTTCGTCCTTATAACTGTGGAGAAAATTGTAGTTTGTTTTCACCCTTAGCCATTTGCTTTCACTGCTTCCAATTTCACGAGCTCATCCTTGCGCGCACTGGATGTTCTTCGATCGTTCTCCTCCTCATTCTTCCGCGCACATCGTCGCCGTCAACGCGCCATGATGGGGAAGTCGAAGAAGGCCTCCACCGGAGCGGGCACAAGTGCTACTGCCGGTAGCAAGAAAAACACCACCGCCGCTCGCATCACCGATGGTGGATGGCGGCGCTCGGAGACGCGCGAGGGTGACCTGCGCAAGCTTCGTGATGCGGGTTTAATCCCGCGGGATAAGGAGGCCGTCAAGATCCCCGGCGATGAGGTAACTCCCCGTCCACCCATAGGGTTTCGGGTGATGTTTGTCGCTTTTGTTCTTCGCGGTATCTCGCTCCCAGTCCACGATTTTCTTCGTGGACTGTTGTTCTTCTATGGCATCCAACTCCATCATCTTTCACCCAATTCTCTTCTCCACATCGCCTGCTTCATTGCTTTTTGCGAGTTCTGGCTCGATATCGAGCTGCACTTTGGCCTCTTCCGGAAGCTCTATTCCGTGAAGAGGCAGTCCGGCTCCGACGGAGTCTATCCGACCAGTGGCTGCATCATTTCTCTTTGATCTACTGTTCTTTTCTTCTCTTTCTCTATGTCTAAGTTCGTCCAATACTGGCGGAGGAAGTGGTTTTATATCCGTGACTCCACAGTGGACTGGCAAGACTTCGGCCTTGCCCCTTTCGACTCCACCTAGGAGATCTTGAAGAAGAGATCCTGGAAGAACCATATCCTGGAGGGCGAGGTGGAGGAGGTAGAGGAGCTCTACCGTTGGGTGGAGGCCCTCCAGGTGGTTGCGGAGAAGGAGTTGAAGGGTGTGGACATCATCCGCACCTTCCTCAAACGTCGGGTGTAGCCACTCCAGGCTAGAGCGCATCCGATGTTCCTTTACTCTGGCCGCCACGTCCCGACGAGAGTTTTGGCTGAGGAGCTCTCCAGGGGGGACCTCGACAGAGTTCTTCGGCCACTGCTGAAGTACAAGTCCGATGAGGACCTTCCGGGGAAGTCACGGACTCCCCCTTTCAGCGCCGCAAGACCAGTTCCACAGGTGTAGATTTACGACGTGCACCTAGTGCCCTTTTCGAGTGATTTTCCTTATGATAGCTTGTACTAAACGTCTATGTCTTCATTCTGCAGGACCTCAAGGTGGCTGGCATGGTGCCTCCACTACCAAAAAGGTTTTCGATTGTGCCGGACAACGAAGTTGTGGACTCCGAGTCCGAGCTTCCGCCGGCGCAGTCGCCGACTGAGGAAGCCCCCGGGGCGAGCGAGGGGCAGACCCGTAAGTGGGCACGGAGCTCGAGCGAATTGTCAGATGCCTAGACTCTGCCGACGCTAAGGGACCCATCTTTCCTTGTGCGCCACAGCGGAGGTGACGGCTTCTTCCTCACCTATCCCGGCTGTGCCTATGCGGGCTATAGCGTTGCAGCCGCCGGCCAAGAGGAAGAAGGAAGATAAGAAAGAGAAGAGGGTGCTGCCTGTTTTTGACTTGAGCGACATGGACTCGTAAGTACCTTCGGATGTCATTCGTTACTTTCTTGTCTTCTTGTATTCTTGCTTTTGATTGGTGTTTTCCTTGCAGCCACTCCTCTGAGGGCTCTTTTAGTGAGGCCACTCAGGAGCCTGTAGGGGAGTCGAAACTGATGCCCCATCCCTCTCAGACGGTGGCCACCTCTAGGGGCGATGCTCCGAAGCCCTCTCCGCTGGAGTCTCGAGTGATCGTCTCCGAGAAGACTACACCAGGACCTTCGGAGTCTCCATCTGAGCATGTAAGTTACTTTTTTCCCTCTTTTCCTGGAGGGTAGCCCCCGAGTCTTTGTCGGGTCGTTTTTGCTCAACGTTGTGCTCGTTGCGGGACGCAGCCCCTGAGCCCTTTCCTTGATTCTTTCTTGATTGTTTTCTTTTGCTTCCTTCCGCAGCCCTTTGTGCACAGTGCGAATCTGCTCGTGCAGCAGCATCTGGCACTGGAGGCCAGCATGCGGCAACTTCGAGGTACGTGCCGAATCGATCATGTTCTTTTTCGTCTACTCGTGTGACTGTAGATTGTGTTGCTTATGTATGTTCTTGGTGCTTTTGCAGATGAAAATAACGCTGCCCTTCGCGAGCTTGATGCTCTCAGAAAGAGTCTTGGGCGAGCGGAGAAGAAGGCTAAGGATGCCATTGGAGCGAAGGAGCGTCTTCAGCAGGAGTTGACTGACGTAGCCGCAGCCAAAGAGCGCCTTCAGCGGGAAGCTTCGGATCGCGAAGAGCAGCTCGCCACTGTTGCGGCTGCGCGCGAGAAGGAGGTGGCCGAGAAGCTGATGGCTGCTGCCAAGGCCGTTTCCGGTGAGTGCTTTTGCTTGTCTTTGGTTTTTTTTCGGCTGCTCTGTCTCCATGCCCTTATTCGATTCCTACTTTGTCTTTCTTTTGCTCCAGATGCCTCGGGCATTGAATTCAATCGCAGTGCCTTGGAGCACGGGAGCGCTCTGGACGATGTCGCCGCCGCGGTCGAAGACTGTTGTGGTACTACTACTGGCTCACTTGCCGATGTCCTCGAGCGCTTCTACAAGGAGATCGTTCCCAAGGGCGCTGCCCTTGAGGATGTGGATTCTTTGGCAGATGCGTTGTCAGTGGATGCGCCTGCGGCCTACAAGCGCAAGCAGAAGGGCATCGGCGCTGCCATGGGGCTGGATATGGCCATGGCATCTGGGGTGGAGCTGGATCTTCATCAAGTCACCTCCCAGATGCCAACGGCTCCCGAAGGTTCCGAGGTAGCCTTCACTCTCTACGCTTCTCGTTGTAAGCGCTATGGGCCGAAGCTCATTGACCTTCTAGCGGAGTATGCGGCGAAGCAGCTGGAGGAGGTCAAGAGCGGGCACTCTGGCTCCGAGGCCACTTCGGATGCGACTGCTTAGGCTTTGTCATTGTAGCTTTAGGATAGTTGTCTTCCTCTTTTGCTGTAATAGTTGTCGAACAGTTTCCTTGTGCCACGCGATGGCCTTTTGTTGTATATAAATGATGCTTCGAGCTGTTGCTCAGTCATGTGTTGTTCATACTCTTGCATTTTTTCCTTTAGGGACCTTCGGGTGAGGATCTCGTCGATACTTCGTCTGCTCCACAGCCGCGATCATCTTTGGATGATGCGTCACAGCTTGTTTTTCTTCGTGACCGCGTCCGCGGTCTTGAGAAGGAGATACTTGGCATCCGAGGCCATGCGGATGTGTGGAAATCGAAGGCGGATCGGGCTATCACCAGGGAGGAGTATCTGATGGGGGAGCTTCGGCAGTTGGCCGAGAAGCTGCGGTGTAAGTTTCCTTGAGCTGCTGCTCGTTTTCGGATGTGCCTGTTGTGCGTGGCATCTTACTCTGTATTTTCTACAGGTGGCAACCTTGTTCCGAGGGAGGAGAAGGAGAGCGTTGCAGTTCGGATCAACTGCTTGACCCAACAGGATATGGAAGCCGGAGGCTTTTTCTGGATGGATCGCGACCGGGCCATGGTCCTTGCGACTGTGCAGGATTGTGCTCATCAGGTGTCACGGGTGCTAAGGCAGGTGAAGACTTCTCTGGCGTCGATTGTGCACGTCATGTTTCCCCTTGATGAAGCACCTTTGACTCTATGGGGTTTGCTGGAAAAGTTTCGAGACGTGGGTCACGTCAAGGAGTTGGTGCGGCACCAGTTGGTTGTAGGGGTGAAGGCCGCCCTGTCGCTTGTTCGGCTGCGCCTCCCAGATGTTGATCTTGCGGCGGTGGCCGCTGGGCCACCCCCTTATCCAGATGGTGGCATATGGGATATGCGCCCTCATTACGCGGCTGTTAGGCAGTATGCCGAAGAGATTGTAGATCTATTTGAACAGCGGGCGCATGTGATCCTTCAGAATAGGTAGGCCTTGTAAAAAAGATAAATGTAAAACTTATATATACTTCGAGTGGGCTTGTTGTGCCCTTTGTTGTAAAGGTTATTTGTATTAGCACGTGGTGCTTGGTTGTATGCATGCCCTTTTCGTTAGCCTGACATGATCAACTACTCAGGTGTACATGCGTTTACCCTCAGTCGACAAAGTCGTGAGGTGAGGCGGAGCCCCCGAGTATGTTGCAACAGAAAGTAGTGCGAGAAAAAAAGGGATAAATTTTCGGGCGAGACACTTAGCTTTTATTCATATCATAACGAGGAGGTACATTGTCGGATGAGTAGCCTGGATGAGTAGCCTTATTGAAAGTAAAGAGGGATAGCTAGGGGTAGAAACATAGAAATTGTGCGACGTTCCATGGGTTGGAGTATGCGACTCCAGACTCCACGTGCTTGACGCGGTAGGCGCCACCTAGGATGACTTCGGTGACGACGTAGGGTCCTTCCCAGGGTGACTCGAGCTTTTTCGGCCGCTCTTGCTTGAGTCGTAAGACTAGGTCTCCTTAGACGAAGGACCTTGGGCACAGCCGACGGTTGTGATAGTTGCGGAGGCTCTATTGGTAGACCGTCGAGCGAGCCGTGGTGATGTCGCGTGCCTCGTCGAGTCTGTCGACGGCGTCTTCGAGTGCGGCCGTCGATTCGGCTTCGCTCTAGTCGAAGACCCGTGGGGCCTTATGGCGTACTTCTGCGAGTAACACAGCTAAGGCTCCGTGCACCATGAAAAAGGGCGTGTAGCCAGTGGGGATGTTTCACGTTGTGCGCAAGCTCCAGAGGACGGAGGGTAGCTCTTCTGCCTAGGCTCCCACAAGCCGTTCGAGTGGGCTCAGTAGGCGTTTCTTGATTCCGCCGCCTACAAGGCCGTTGGCCTTTTCGACCTGCCCGTTTGTTTGCGGGTGCGCCACAGAGGCATATGATATGTTGATCCCGAGGACTTCGCAGAAGTCCTGGATTTCTTTGGAGATGAAGTTCGACCCGTTGTCCGTGATGATGTTGTGCGGCATGCCGAACCTGTAGACTATGGACTCAAAGAACTTCACGGCCATTTTGCCCTTTTGGTTGGTAACAGGCATGGCTTTGATCCACTTGGTGAACTTGTCGACTACGACTAGGAGGTAGAGGTGGCCTACGTTCGAGGATTTGGGCAGTTTGTGAAGGGTTTCGCAGCATAGTAAATCAAAAAAATTCTACGGATGCGAACGGGAAAGCCAAGATCTAATCTAGGAGATGCAAACAACGAGGGGGAATAGATGAGATCTTCATACCCTTGAAGATTCGCACAGCGGAACGTTCGACGAAACGTGGGTGATGTAGTCGTACTCGCTTCTCCTCCTCGCGATCCGATCCGATCTAACACCGTAAGTGGTGATGCCTCCGAGAGATGCACACGTGCGGCACCTCGACGTCTCCTCCTTCCTCAGTCCAGTAAGTATGGTGGAGAGACGGATTGGATCTACAACGCGACGGCGCGGTGCAAGTGGTGGAGAGTTTCTGCAGCAGGGCTTCGCCTACACGCAGTCGGGAGGGAGAGAGAGGAGGGCAGCAGGGCGGCTAGGGCTTGAGGAGGAGGTGTGGGAGGGGGTGCGCCCCCAGCCCTCCTTATATAGAGGGGTGGGCGGCCAACCCTTGCCCCTCCCCCAAGCCCTAGGGCCGGCGGCCAAGGAGGGAGGAGTGGGGGGCAAGTTCCCCCCCCCCCTTCTAGAAGCTTCCCTAGGGTTTTGCCCTAGGTTGGCCGGCTGGGCCCTATGGTACCTTGTGCCCCTGGCCCAATGCGGACAGGGCACTCCCTCATAGGCCCATGCCCCCTCCCGGTAGGTGGGGCCACGTTGGTCCCCCTCCGGAAGGTTCTAGAAGCTTCCGGTACAATACCGATTAACCCGAAACAATTCCGAACTCCAAAAACTGCATTGCCTTATATGAATCTTATTCTCCGGACCATTCCGGAACCTCTCGTGATGTCCCGGATCCCATCCGAGACTCCGAACAAAAACTCGTAAACCAATTATCCAATCTATCCTAGCGTCGAGACACGTTAAGTGTGTGACCCTTCGGGTTCGAGAACATGCAGACATGATCTTCTATCAATAATCAACAGCGGGGTCTAGAAACCCATATTGACTCCCACACATTCATCGATGATCATATCGAATGAACCACGATGCCAGGATTCAATCAATCCCATATATATATTCCCTTCGTCTCGCGATATTTTACTTGCCCGAGATTTGATCGTCGGTACCGTCATACCTAGTTCAATCTCGTTCACAACAAGTACTTTACTCGTTCCGTAATCCGATATCACTTTGTGATTAACTCCTTAACCACATGCTTGCAAGCGGTGTTGATATCGATTACCGAGTGGGCCCGAAGTATATCTCTCCGACTTGGGAGGGACAAATCCCATCTCGATATATACAACCCAACAGGTACTTTCCGATCACCTGAGAGACACCTTTATGATCACCCTCTCATAGGATGACGTTTGATGACCTCAAAGCTTTCTTCCGATACCAGGGAGTTGTATTATCTCATGGTCTAAGGAATACAATATTTGACATAAGAAAAGCTTCGCAAAGATGAACACGATGACATGATCTAATTGCTTTGCTTAGTTTGGGTCTGTCCATCATATCATTCTCCCAATGATATGATCTCATTATTAATCGACAACTCATGTCTATGGTTAGGAAACCTTAACCATCAATCAATGAGCTAGTCCATAGAAGCATACTAGGGACACGGTGTTGTTCACAAACCACACAAGTATTAAAGTTTCCGCTTAATACAATTCTAGCATGGAATATAAACTTTATCATGAACAAGAATTATAAGAATAACATCTTTATTATTGCCTCTAGGGCATAATTCCAAAAGTCTCCCACTTGCACTAGATTCAATAATCTAGTTTACATCTGGCAACAATCTAACACCCATGGCACTAAGGTGCTGATCATGTTTTGCTCGTGGAAGAGGTTTAGTCAATGGATCTGCGACATTCAGATCTGTATGTACTTTGCTAATCTTCAAATCTCCATATCTGCTATATAATCTCGGATTATATGAAACTTGCGGTTGATATGCTTGGTCTTTGGATGATATCTTGGTTCCGTAGCGAGTGCTATGGCGCCAGTGTTGTCACACAATATCTCCAGTGGGTCGAATGCACTTGGAACCACGCCAACCTCAGTGATGAAGTTCCTGATCCAAACTCCTTCACTTGACACTTCTGCAGCAGCCATGTATTCCGCTTCTATTGTAGATCCCGTGATCACGCTTTGCTTGCAGCTTCTCCAGCTCACAGCTCCTCCATTCAAAATATAAACGTATCCTGTCTGAGATTTAGAATCATCCTTGTTGGTGTCGAAACTAGCGTCGACGTAACCTTTTACGACGAGCTGTTCATCACCTCCATAGACTAAGAACATTTCTTTAGTCCTATTTAGGTACTTTAGGATGTTCTTCACGGCTGTCCAGTGTTCCAATCTTGGATCACTTTGATATCTGCTCGTCAAACTAAGAGCATTGGACACATCCGGTCTAGTACACAGCATGGCATACATGATAGAACCTATGGCCGAGGCATAAGGCACTTTGCTCATAGCTTCTCTATCATTTACCGTAGCTGGACACTGAGCCTTGCTCAATATCTTACCTGACAACATAGGCACCGAACCTTTCTTTGCCTTATCCATTCTGAACCTTTTCAGAACTTTGTCTAGGTATGTACTCTGGCTTAAAGCTAACAGGCGGCTTTGTCTATCTCAATAGATTTTGATGCCCAATATATAAGCAGCTTCACCTAGGTCTTTCACTGAAAAACACTTGTTCAAATAACTCTTCACATCGTAAAGCATGTTAATGTCATTTCCAATAATCAATATGTCATCCACATATAGTACCAGAAATGTCACTAAGCTCCCACTCACTTTCTTGTAGATACAAGCTTCGTAGCAATTTGGAACAAATCCAAAGCTCTTGATCACTTGATCAAAACGAAGGTTCCAACTCCGAGATGCTTGCTTCGGTCCATAAATGGAACGCTGAAGTTTGCACACTTTATCAGCATCCTTAGGATCGACAAAACCTTCGAGTTGCATCATATACAACTCTTCATCAATGTTGCCATTGAGGAACGCAGTCTTGACATCCATCTGCCATATTTCATAATCATGAAATGCAACAATTGCTAATAAAATCTGAATGGACTTAAACATCGCTACGGGAGAGAAAGTCTCATCGTAGTCAACACCTTGAACTTGTCGAAAACCTTTCGCGACAAGTCGTGCTTTATAGACGGTAACATTACCATCCGCGTCTGTTTTCTTCTTGAAAATCCATTTGCACTCAACGGCCTTTCGGTCGCTAGGAGGGTATACCAAAGTCCATACTTGGTTTTCGCTCATGGACCCCAATTCGGATTTCATGGCCTCTAGCCATTTCTCAGAGTCTAGGCTCATCATCGCTTCCTCATAGTTCGCAGGTTCACTGTCATCTACTAACAAGACAGTTAAAACGGGGTTGCCGTACCACTCAGGAGGGGCACGCTACCTTGTCGACCTGCGATGTTCAGTAGTAGCATCGTCCGAAGCTTCATGATCCTTATCATTAGCTTCCTCTGTTGTTGGTGCAGGCGGCACTAGAACAATTTCAGGTGCTGCGCTACTCTCCAACTCAAGAGAAGGTTCAACAACCTCGTCTAGCTCTACTTTCCTCCCACTCACTTCTTTCGAGAGAAACTCCTTCTCAAGAATAGATCCGTTCTTTGCAACAAACACTTTGCCTTCGGTTCTGTGGTAGAAGGTATACCCAATAGTTTCCTTAGGGTAACGTATGAAGACGCATTTCTCCGCTTTGGGTTCGAGCTTGTCCGGCATCAACTTCTTGACGTAAGCTTCGCATCCCCAAACCTTAAGAAACGACAACTTAGGTTTAGCACCAAACCACAGTTCATACGGTGTCGTCTCAACGGATTTAGATGGTGCCCTATTTAAAGTGAATGCAGCGGTTTCTAATGCATAACCCCAAAATGATAACGGCAAATCAGTAAGAGACATCATTGATCAGACCATATCTAATAGAGTTTGATTTCGGCGTTCAGACAAACCATTGCGCTATGGTGTTCTGGGTGGCGTGAGTTGCAAAACGATTCCGCTTGCTTTAAGATGCGTGAGAAAATCATAACTCAAATATTCACCTCCACGATCAGATCGTAGAAATTTAATTTTCTTGTTATGATGGTTCTCCACTTCATTCTAAAATTCTTTGAACTTTTCAAATGTTTCAGATTTATGTTTCATTAAATAGATATACCCATATCTACTTAAGTCATCGGTAAAAGTGAGAAAATAGCGATATCCACCACACGTCGAAACACTCATCGGTCCGCATATATCGGTATGTATGATTTCCAACAAGTCTGCTCGCTCCATCATTCCGGAGAACGGGGTTTTAATCATCTTGCCCATGAGGCATGGTTCGCATGTGTCAAATGATTCAAAATCAAGAGACTCCAAAAGCCCATCAGAATGGAGTTTCTTCATGCGTTTTACACCAATATGACCTAGACGACAGTGCCACAAATAAGTAGTATTATCACTATCTACTTTGCATCTCTTAGCCTCAATGTTATGGATGTGTGTTTCATCCCTTTCGAGATTTAGAAGAAATAAACCATTCACAGAAGGTGCATGACCATAAAAGATGTTACTCATATAAATAGAACAACCATTATTCTCAGATTTAAATGAATAACCGTCTTGCAATAAACACGATCCAGATATGATGTTCATGCTCAACGCAGGCACATAATAACATTTATTAAGGTTTAAAACTAATCCCGAAGGTAAAACTAAGGAGAGCGTGCCGACGGCCATCACATCAACTCTTGATCCGTTGCCAACGCGCATCGTCACCTCATCCCTCGCAAGCTGCCGTCTATTCCGTAGATCCTGTTTCGAGTTACAAATATTAGCAACTGAACCAGTATCAAATACCTAGGCACTACAACGAGGGCTAGTAAGGAAAACATCAATAACATGTATATCAGATATACCTTTGATGGTGCCAGCCTTCTTGTCCGCTAAGTACTTCGGACAGTTGCGCTTCCAGTGACCCTTGTCCTTGCAATAGAAGCACTCAGTGTCCGGCTTCGTTCCAGACTTGAGCTTCTTCTCAGCAGGGGCAACGCGCTTGCCGCCGCCTTTCTTGAAGGGCTTCTTTGCACCCTTACCTTTCTTAAAGGTGGGGGGCTTGTTAACCATCAACACATGATTATCCTTTTTGATGTCCACCTCCGCAGCCTTCAGCTTTGCAAAGAGCTCGATGATCGTATCAGTCGAACCAATCTGATTATGAGTCACTACAAAGCTTTTGTAGCTGGGAGGGAGTGATTGCAGAACCCTGTCAATCTTGAGCTCCTCTGGAATCTTGCAGTCCAGTTGCTCAAGGCGTTGAGTGTAGCCCGACATCTTTATGGCGTGCTCACTAACGGAACTCCCTTCCTCCATCTTGCAGTTAAAGAATTTCTCAGAGATCTCATATCTCTCAGAACGGGCGTGAGTCTGAAGCATAGTTTTTAGCTCCTCAAGAATCTCAAAGGGCCCGGGATAATCTTCAAAACGATTTTGAAGGTCCGATTCCATAGCAAACAATATGGTGCTCTTAATCACACCATAATCATATTTACGCGGCAGATAGACAGCTTTCTCATCAGCCGGACCATCAACAGCAGGGCATCACCTAGCGCATTCTCAAGGACATAGTCCTTTTGACCGCCAGAGAGAATGATTCTCAGATTGCGGAACCAGTTGGTGAAGTTAGACCCATTGTTTCTAAGCTTTTCTTTCTCAGCAAAACCGTTGAAGTTGAAGTTGGACTTAGCCATTTGATCTACAATATTTGCAAGTACAAATTAGACTATGTTCATGATAACTAGTTCAACTTTTAATCAAATTACTAGATGAACTCCCACTGAATTCAACATCCCTCAAGTTGTTTAGTGAACATGATCCAAATTCACCACACCTAATCCGATCTTCACGAGAAGAGATGTGGTTTCAATGGTGGACAACAAAGTGTCGATCATATCAATCATATGACTCATGCTTAACCTTTCGGTTCATGTGTTCCGAGGCCATGTCTGTACATGCTAGGCTCGTCAAGTCAAACCCAAGTATTTCCGCGTGTGCAAAACTGGCTTGCACCCGTTGTATGTGAACGTAGAATCTATAGCACCCGATCATCACGTGATGCTTGGACATGACGAACTTTCGCAACGGTGCATACATGGGGAGAACACAGTTTTATCTTGATCTTTAAGTGAGGAATCATCTTATAATGCTACCATCACGATCTAAGCATAATAAGATACATAAAAGGATAAACATCACATGCATATAACTTTATGTGACATGGTATAGCCAATCTTCGCGCAATGATCTCCATCTTGTGCATGCCGGCATGATCTCCATCACTCCACCATGATTTCCTCCACCACGAATAGGAACTATAACTATTGCTAACTACTTAGCGATAAAGTGAAACTATTACATGGCGTATAAGAAGTTGACACACAGGTCATACACAATTATAAAGACAACCATATGGCTCCTGCCGGTCGTGTACTCATCGACATGCAAGTCGTGAAACATTACAAAACATGATCATCCCATACAATATACACATCACATCTTGGGCCATACCATATCACAGAAAACACTCCCTGCAAAAACAAGTTAGACGCCTCTACTTTGTTGTTGCATGTTTTACGTGGCTTATGGGAGTAGCAAGCTAAGAACGATTCTTACCTACGGAAAGCCACAACGGTGATATTATGGTTGCCAAACTCCGGTGTAAATCCCATGACAACTATAGTGAGAGAAACTGGCATCCACCAGCCGCATGTGTGGAACAAGCCACACGTAAAGTGCGGAGCCGGTCTCGCGAACGACGTCGCGTAAAGTTGTCCTGGACCGCTTCGATCTCACTATCCTGCATCATAAGAAGAACACAAACAAGAGTCTTGTAACAGAAAACATCAACGCCCGCAACAACCATGTTGCGTTCTACTCGTGAAACACATCTACGCATAGATCTAGCTCTGATACCACTGAAGGGTTTCGCAGTATAGTAAATCAAAAAATTTCTACGGATGCGAACGAGAAAGCCAAGATCTAATCTAGGAGATGCAAACAACGAGGGGGAATAGATGAGATCTTCATACCCTTGAAGATTCGCACAGCGGAACGTTCGACGGAACGTGGGTGATGTAGTCGTACACGCTTCTCCTCCTCGTGATCCGATCCGATCTAACACCGCAAGTGGCGATGCCTCCGAGAGATGCACACGTGCGGAACCTCGACGTCTCATCCTTCCTCGGTCCAGCAAGTATGGTGGAGAGACGGATTGGATCTACAACGCGACGGCGTGGTGCAAGTGGTGGAGAGTTTCTGCAGCAGGGCTTTGCCTACACGCAGCCGGGAGGGAGAGAGAGAGGAGGGCAGCAGGGCGGCTAGGGCTTGAGGAGGAGGTGTGGGAGGGGGTGCGCCCCCAGCCCTCTTTATATATAGGGGTGGGAGGCCATCCCTTGCCCCTCCCCCAAGCCCTAGGGCCGGCGGCCAAGGAGGGAGGAGTGGGGGGCAAGTTCCCCCCCCCCCCTTCTAGAAGCTCCCCTAGGGTTTTGCCCTAGGTTGGCCGGCTGGGCCCTATGGGGCCTTGTGCCCCTGGCCCAATGCGGCCAGGGCACTCCCTCATAGTCACATGCCCCCTCCCGGCAGGTGGGGCCACGTTGGTCCTCCTCCGGAAGGTTCTAGAAGCTTCCGGTACAATACCGATTAACCCGAAACAATTCCGAACTCCAAAAACTGCATTGCCTTATATGAATCTTATTCTCCGAACCATTCCAGAACCTCTCGTGATGTCCCGGAACCCATCCGAGACTCCTAACAAAAACTCATAAACCAATTATCCAATCTATCCTAGCGTCGAGACACGTTAAGTGTGTGACCCTTCGGGTTCGAGAACATGCAGACATGATCTTCTATCAATAATCAACAGCGGGGTCTGGAAACCCATATTGACTCCCACACATTCATCGATGATCATATCAGATGAACCACGATTAGAGGATTCAATCAATCCCATATATATATATTCCCTTCGTCTCGCGATATTTTACTTGCCCGAGATTTGATCGTCGGTACCGTCATACCTAGTTCAATCTCGTTCACAGCAAGTACTTTACTCGTTCCGTAATCCGATATCACTTTGTGATTAACTCCTTAACCACATGCTTGCAAGCGGTGTTGATATCGATTACCGAGTGGGCCCGAAGTATATCTCTCCGACTTGGGAGGGACAAATCCCATCTCGATATATACAACCCAATAGGTACATTCTGATCACCTGAGAGACACCTTTATGATCACCCTCTCATAGGATGACGTTTGATGACCTCAAAGCTTTCTTCCGATACCAGGGAGTTGTATTATCTCATGGTCTAAGGAATACAATATTTGACATAAGAAAAGCTTCGCAAAGATGAACACGATGACACGATATAATTGCTTCGCTTAGTTTGGGTCTGTCCATCATATCATTCTCCCAATGATATGATCTCATTATTAATCGACAACTCATGTCTATGGTTAGGAAACCTTAAACATCATTAATCAATGAGCTAGTCCATAGAGGCATACTACGGACACGGTGTTGTTCATAAACCACACAAGTATTAAAGTTTCCGCTTAATACAATTCTAGCATGGAATATAAACTTTATCATGAACAAGAATTATAATAATAACATCTTTATTATTGCCTCTAGGGCATAATTCCAACAGTTTGGAGATCATGTCGAGGCCCCATTGGGCGAAGGGCCAGGCCAGGGGTATGGGCCTGAGATCCGATCCTGGTGCGTGTTGTTTATCTACAAACCTCTGACAGTCGTTGCACCTTCGGACGATGTCCTTGGCATCATTCATGGCCGTTGGCCTGTAGAACCCAACTTGTAGAGCTTTGGCGACGAGGGCGCGGTTGCCCGCGTGATGGCCGCAGATGCCCTCGTGGATGTCTTGGAGGATGGTTTTGCCGTCACCGATGGTGAAGCACCTTTGGCGTATACCCGAAATGCTGCACTTGTACAGCTCGCCATTGATGATGGTGAAGGCCTTGGACCGACGAGATATGCGTCGGGCATCTGCCGGGTCATCTAGCAATTCTTTTTTTATCAGGTACCAAAGGTACGGTTGCGTCCATGTTTCTTCGATTGCCTTGACCTGCATCAGGCTGACCAACGCGACCTCCGTGTCGAGTTTTTGGGTCCTTCCTGTCCTTCGGGTAGCGCTGCCCCCGAGTGTTCTGCTTCTTCGGGTGATCCTTTGGGAAATTTCCTTTTGATGGAAGGCACGCAGATTTGTTCGAGGAACACACCTGGTGGCACCTGTGTGCAGGTGGAGCCGATGTTGTCGAGTCTGTCGGCTTCTTCGTTGCTTTTTCTTCCAATGTGCCGAAGCTCGCAGCCATCAAAGTCTCCTTCGAGTGAGTTGTAGAGCGTGCGGTACGCGATCATGTTAGCGGTGTGTGCATCGCACTCGTTCATCGTCTGCTAGACGACGAGGTTCGAGTCACCGTAGATAACTAGGCGTGTTGCACCGTAGATCTTGGCCATCTTCATGCCGTGGATGAGGGCCTCGTATTCGGCTTTGTTGTTGGAGGCCCGAAATTTCATCCGGAGGACGTATGACACCGGCTCCTGCTCCAGCCTCGCGCTTGGAGCCGTCAAAGTGCATCGTCCATGACTGTGTCATATCCGGGGTGTCCGGCAGCTGTAGCTCCATCCAGTGGACGAGGAAGTCCAGGAGGACCTGATATTTGATTGCATGGCGCTTCTCGTATACTATGTCTAGAGGGGACAGCTCGATGCCCCATAGGGCTACTCGTCCTGTAGCTTCGGGGTTGTTCAGGATGCTATTTAGTGGCGCCTCGTTGACGGACATCACCTGATGCTCCTAGAAGTAGTGGCTCAGCCGACGAGCCGTCATGAGCACGTCGTAGGTGAGTTTCTGTTGTGAGGGTACCTCTATTTTGTTGGTGTCAATACCTCGCTGAGGTAGTAGATTGGGCGTTGGACCCCATGGGTCTTGCCATCTTCGGGTCGTTCAACCACGAGCATGGTGCTGACCACCTGATGCATGGCTGCTATGTATAGCAGCAGACGTTCGCGTTCCTTTGGTGTGACCAGGACGGGCAAGGTGGAGAGCAGCCGCTTCAGATCTTCGAATGCGTCATCTGCTTCAGGTGTCCATTCGAATTTTTCTGCTTTGCGTAGCAGCTGGTAGAAAGGCAGGGCCTTCTCACCCATGCGGCTGATTAATCTGCTCAACGCCGCAATGCGCCCAGCGAGCTGCTGGACACCTTTGAGGTTCTTTGGCTTCTCCATGGCCAGTATGGCCCGGATTTTCTTTTGGTTCGCCTCAATCCCTCGTTGAGAGATGAAGTATCCAAGAAGTTGGCCAGATGGGATGCCGAAGGCGCACTTTTCTGGGTTCAACTTGATCTTGTAGTGATCGAGGTTGTTGAACGTCTCGCGGATATCATGGATCAGTGTCTTGGCCTCCCTTGTCTTGACCACTATGTTGTCGACATAGACCTGTATATTGCGGCCGATCTGGCTCTTCAGGCATGCCTGCATGCACCGCTGGTACGTGGAACCTGCGTTCTTCAGCCCGAAGGGCATTGTGTTGTAGCAGAATACTTCGAACAATGTGATGAACGCCGTTTTCTCCTGATCTTCGACCTTCAGTCAAATCAGAGTGTAGCCTGAGTAGGCATCGAGGAAGGAGAGTTTCTCGCATCCTACAGTCGAACCGATGATCTGATTGATCCGAGGGAGAGGGAAGTGATCCTTCGGGCAATGTTTGTTGAGCGATGTGAAGTCCACGCACATCTGCAGGATGTCCGTATCCTTTTTAGGGACCAGCACAGTGTTGGCGAGCCACTTGCTCTCCTTGATCTCCTGGATGAAGTCGGCGTCGAGTAGTCTATTGACTTCGACTCCGACGGCTTCGGCCCGTGGCTCGGACAATCATCAGATGGACTGTTTGATGGGCTTGGCGTCTGGAAACACATTGAGTGCATGCTCGGTGAATTCCCTGGGAACTCCTGGCATGTCCGTAGGACACCAGGCGAAGATTTCCCAGTGCTCACGGAGGAATTCGACGAGCGCTCTTTCCTATGCGGGGCTGAGGTCGTTGGCGATCAGCGCCGTCTTGGATGCGTCGGTTGGGTGGACCTGCACCTTTTTCGTGTTGACTGTTGATTCGAATGACATGTCGGGTGCGTTTTTCCTGGAAACTGGGGGTGCCTCGTTGTCTGTCACCTCTCGGAGCCTCGTGAGCTCCTCCTGCATGTCGAACAACTGGGAGATTCTGTTGAAGTCCCTGTCGTAGTGGTCCGATCGGGTGAAGCTGCCCTGGATTATGATGACGCCTTTGGGCCCAGGCATCTTGAGAAGCAGGTACGCGTAGTGCGGTACTGCTAGGAACCTTGCGAACGCTACACGCCCGAGGATGGCGTGGTACTGTGATGGCCAATCCACCACTTCAAACTCGAGCTGCTCACATCGAAAGTTTTCGGGCTTGCCGAAGATGACATCGAGCCATATCTTTCCCATGGTATATATGCCCTTCCCTGGGACTATGGCGTGGAACGTTGTATCAGATTGTTCCAGGCTGCATAGCGGGATCCGCATCGCTGCGAGGGTGCTGGCAAACATCAGGTTGATGCCGCTGCCGTCGTCCATGAAGACGCGACTCATCTCGAATCCTCTGATCTGCACCTCGAGTACCAGGGCAGCATGACCTGGGCGAGGGATCTGGCGAGGATGGTCCAAACGATCGAACGTGATGCAGGACTCCGAGCCACTGAGGTACTCAGAGATGGCTGGCGGAGCAGTTACAGCGAGGCTGACCTATCGAGTGATCTTATTTTGCACCCTATTGGTAGGGCGCCCCTTCTGGATCATGAGAGACCCTTTTGGCGGTGGGTATCCACCTGTGCTCCATGGGCAATGTCACCTGGTGCGGGTGCGGGTCCAAACCCAGGGTTCACAATCTAGCGGGTTTAGGTGAGGCCCTCGCTGAGTTTCTGGAACTCGTGGCAGTCCTTGAGCATGTGGCTGGCCTTCTTCTTGCCATCGTGCTTGTCGATGTAGAAGTGGATCGTGCATGGACCCAACAACTTGTCGTATGCTGAGGGTTCATCGTCACGGCCGCGATGCTGCCATGTTTGTGCTAGGCATCCTCCATTACGGAAGTTGCTTCCGCGGTATCCTCCACTGCTATGGTTATTTTCGTTGCGGCGTTCGGCGTAGCCAGCCGCAACCATGTCGGGTCTGTCGCGATCGTCGTAGACGCGTGATCTTCGTTTGCTACGGCACTCGCGACTGCGCCCGTATTCATCCTCCTCATCTGAATGTGCTCGGTGGAGGGAGTCCTCGCCATCTGCCCACCTGTTGGCAATGTCCATGAGGTGGTCGAGTGTCTTGGGCTTGACGCGCCCAAGTTCTTCCTTGATGTCCGGGCGCTTGATGCCATCCTTGAAGGTGTCGACTGTTCTCTCCTCGGAGATGTGTGCCATGGAGTTCTTGATGTTGGACCAGTGCAAGATGTACGAGCGAATGGATTCGCCCGTTCGTTAAGTGTAGGCCCGCAGCTCCTCGATCGAGGCTGGCCTCTTACTGGTGCCCTTAAAGTTTTGGATGAAACTATACACCAGCTCCTCCCTGCTTCGGATGGAGCCTGAAGACAGGCTGCTGAGCCAGATCCGGGTTGTGCCCGTCAGCTGTAGCTGAAGGCATTGTAGGGCGGTGTTTTTGTTGCCACCATGCAGCTTGACGGACGAGAGGTGGTCACTGAGCCATGCCTTCGGATCCTGCGTGTCGTCAAACTTCGGAGTGTTCGAAGGAAGCTTAAAAATTTTCGGCATCCGCGTGCACCGAACAAATCTGCTGAAGCATCGAGCTCTGCACAATTCTCTGTTGTCATCCTCTTCGGATTCGGTTGAGCATGCGCGTTTGGCGAGTGCCTTGTTGACCTTGCGCTGGGCAAGGTCGTTTCGAGTGTCACAGTCGTGGCTGCGACGTCTTGGGATCTTGCGTCGTCGAGGTAGATCGTGCCCGTCCTCTTTCTCGTCGGATGAGGGTGTGGGGCTACGGTTGAATCTGACCGTAGCCTTTTTCTTTGGCTCCATAGAAGCTTCTTCGTGGAGCGCAGCACCGATGAGTCCGAGTTCGGCTAGTGCGGATTTGTGCATGGCACTCTTCGGGTCCCCCACCGGAGGTGGATGGGACATGAGGTACGTGGTGGCTGCCATGATCACAGCCTGAGGCGTCTTCGGTATGACGTTGTCGTTGACGTCCATCTCCATGAAGGACGTGTTGAGGGTTTTGGTGACCTCACGTCTCGGGGCGGGGTCCATGTTATCTGTGCGAGAGCGATGCTTGTTGGCGTGATTTCCGTGAGAGCTAGAGCCACCGGCGACGGAGAGCACAGCTCGCCGCGCGCTAGACTCTGAAGCTTCCTCCTTGCATTTTTTGAGCTCCTCCTGCGGCTTCACCTGCCTGTTGTGCTCGCGATGAGGAGGTGGTATGCCATCATCAGGTCCCGTGAAGAATTCACGGGTAGGATCTTGTTGCCCGCCACAGCTTCACGTGCCTGGCGCCAGCCGTCCTCGTTGAGGTTGATCCGCTGATAGGCGGAAGCGTCGCCCTCGTTGGGCTGGAGGGACGGCTGCCCTCCATTTCCTCCGTTCCCGGCCTGCGCGTTGGGCGGTGGATTTGGTGGTGGGTTGGGCTCAGTGAAATTTGGTTGCCCTTCCGTTTCGCCGTGGATGACTACGGCGCATTGGTATCGCTTGCAGATTGGATCGCTACTGCCATAGATTTCGGATCCGGAACCATAGATTCCTCCGTCTGATGCAGGGCCGCACGGATCTGAGTTGCAGCTGCTGCTGTCATAGGACTCATCTGTCAGCGTCAACATGCGCAGCACGCCAATGGGTGGGACCCACGAAGCGGGCCTAATGGATGGTGGCGGCACCCGCTCTGGGAGGCAGAGAGTGTCGGTCTGCCCCACCTGGAAGCAGAAGCTCCCGAACAGAATCTTGAGCCCGTCGCCAATGGGCTCGAAATCCTTCATGGTGGCTGGCGAGTGGGCGGTGAAGTCGAAAGCGCCAAAGAGGAGGTGGCTCTCTGTCGCCGAGGATTTGTAGATTACTTCAGATGGGACCCTCACGATCGCACAATCAGCGCCCCCGCTTCCCACAAACGGCGCCAATTGACGAGGTTCGATCTCGTCAATGCCCATTGTTATGAGCTTGGGTTTTGGAGAATATGGGGATGCTGGATATCGCGGAACGGTTAACATACAAGCAACGCGGGGACACGAGATTTTTACCCAGGTTCAGGCCCCCGGAGGGAAAACCCTACTCCTGCTTGTCTGCTCTTGATTACGGCGGAACCGAAAAGTACAGGGATGCGCAGATGCAATCTGGCGTGGAGGTGTGTATGCGGTGAGAGGTGCCCTCCTCGCCGTGCCCTCCTAGCCTTTATATATATAGGAAGGTCCTGGTCGTAGATCGAGTCAGTTACAGATTAGGTTTTGCCCTTTGAAATTCTATCTACACTAGCCTTGTTCTCCAAGCATCTGAAGGCGTCATGGGCCTGGGCCACCCGGAGTCTCCGCAGGCCGCATATCTTGCAGTGGGCCTTCCTTCGGGCTGGACTAGGTATGTTGATGTTGTATACCCGTGGGGTATAACCATGTCAGCGGTTGCTTCACAAAACCGTCCATTTTTTGCACTCAGAAAATGGAAAACGTCTTTTTGGTGCGACGAAAAGGATAACTTCCTCCTGAAACATTGTTCTCCATCCCATGATGCACACTTATGCATAATATGGACACATTATCACAAACTATGCCTTCATTCTAGCCATAACATTGGTCATTTGACCCGAAAGCCAAGAAACCTCGAACGAGATAGGTCATTTTGTGAAGGTTTTTTTGAGACATAATCAATATACCAAGTTTGATATTTTTCCTTCTAACTATGTCACATAATATAACACCACGCGAAGGTTTCGCATTGTTTGAATCGTTTTTGAATTTCTAATGCCCGTTTTAAACTATCGTTAAACTTTGTCGAGGGGCGGGGAAGATTCTTAGCTCGGGGCTGAGACTCGCTAAACTTGAAGTGGATCTTTAATGAAACAACATATTATGAACCTAAAAATGATATTAGTAAAAACTCATGAGCATCCGATCATATACCTATAGTTCATATCTGACCCACTTCCTACCGATTCGGCTGGAATTTGTCTGTTTCACCAGGAATAGACAGAAAGGTTTGAGATCCCCCTGTTATGACATTATCCATGTAAGGTGGTCTAGTATTTTTGAAAAATGTGATGGTAGCATTTTGAATTAGCCATTTGGTGGTTGCTTCACAAAACTGTCCGTTTTTTGCACCTAGAAAATGGAAAACGGCTTTTTGGTGCGATGAAAAGGAAAACTTCCTCCTGAAACATTGTTCTCCATTCCATGATACATATGTATGCACAATATAGACACATTATCACAAACTATGCCTTCATTCTAGCCATAACATTGGTCATTTGACCCGAAAGCCAAGAAACCTCGAACGAGATAGGTCATTTTGTGAAGGTTTTTTGAGACATAATGAATATACCAAGTTTGATATTTTTCCTTCTAACTATGACACATAATATGACACCACGGGAAGGTTCCGCATTGTTTGGATCGTTTTTCAATTTCTAATGCTTGTTTTAAACTATATATAATGTTTTATGTTTCATGTAATTTTTGTTTACAAATGTGTAATATTTGAGTGTAGATAGATAGATCTTATTTTTCTACAAATTTTGATATATTATTTGTATTTTTCTGAATTAGAATGATTTAGTTATAATTTTTCAAAAATTAATGAGGTAAAAGGAGAAAAAATCTGGAGGCCTAGCCGTCGGTACAGACCAAACAATTTTTTCCAAAGAGCTCTGTCGACGGCCAGTCTGGCTATCTAATGCCGTTTTCATCGCCGTGTCTAAATTGGGATTACGTCGAGGGCTGTATCTACACCGAGGGTCCCCATTAGCACAGCCCTCTCTACTACACCGACAGCCACGCTACGCCGAAGGCTACCCTCGGCATAGTCATCTACGCCGACGGCCGTCCCTATGCCGACGGTCGGGCTGGTCGGCTGGCGGAGGAAGGCAGCTACGCAGACGGCCCCGACATTTGTCCGTCGGCGTAGCCGGCCTTTCGTGTAGTGCATAAGCCACTAAGATATTATTTTTCCGCAAAAAATGTTTGCAAACATAAAACGTACAAATGTACACGCGATTTTTGCATTTGGATTTTTTTACATTTCAAAATATATTTTTAATGCATTTTTCTTAATAGGTGGTAAACAGACCACCTTCGCAGGCATGCATAGTACACAACCCAGAAAGTGACAGCCTTAAATATATGTTTCTGTAACAGTGTTTGATCGTACAGTGCTTTGCCTTTGTGTACCTGTGTCGCTCGTCTACTGCAAGATCTTCTATATAACACGCGCGCCTTGGATTTCCTGGTACACCTCCATGTATAGTAGCTCCATCTTCCTCTCGGACGGCAGGTTGCCAAATGCCAATGGTGTAGCATGTGGAAAGGTACGATTTTCGGCACCAATATCTTTCTTGGTCTCCAGAGCACAAGTAGTAAAGCTGAAGTCCGGCCCTTTTAGTCGAAACTCTTTCTTCCATTCTTGGATAGCTTCATTAGTTCGGTATCTTCCTTTCCACCTAAATTGCTCTTTGTACTCTCGTTGAGAAATCTGTCCAGAAGTTTCTTAGCACCAGTACATCGTGAACTAAAACTGATTAAGATGATGCTTACTATACAACACCACCATACCTTTCTTGATAGTTTTTTTTTTGCTTGTTGTTTCCTCTAACCTTACCTTCTGAATTCTGCATGCATATGCAGGAAGGAGATAGTATGGCGGTAATGGCGCTAACAGCTCCTCGGAATCAGGAAGAGCCCACCGTGCCGTCGCCGGGGAAGCAATTCAGCAAGCAGCTCGTTGCTGCGGTGAGGAGCATCAACTGGACTTATGCCATATTCTGGTCCTTCTCAACCAGCCGCCCAGGGTAAAGACGAGGTCATATCATCTGTTTGATGATCACTGAAGCTAGTGACGAACACCGGCTCCCGGCTCCGTTTGTTTTGTAGATTCCTGACATGGAAGGACGGTTTCTACAACGGCGAGATAAAGACGAGGAAGATCACTAACTCGGCGGACCTGACCGCCGACCAGCTCGTCCTGCAGAGGAGCGAGCAGCTGAGGGAGCTCTACCAGTCGCTGCTCTCCGGCGAGTGCGACCACCGGGCGAGACGCCCCGCCGCCTCGCTGTCGCCGGAGGATCTCGGGGACGCCGAGTGGTACTACACCGTCTGCATGACCTACGCATTCCGGCCTGGCCAAGGGTACGTGTGTCGGTGTGTGTACTTCACTTTACCATGATAATATTTACTGTACTGAAGACTGAAATGTTTGTTATTCTGCAAAAGGTTGCCTGGCAAAAGCTTTGCGAGCAACGAACATGTCTGGCTGTGCAACGCTCAGTTCGCAGACACCAAAGTCTTCCAACGCGCGCTCTTAGCAAAGGTACATTTTTCGCGTATATACGTCGTTATCTCGCTGAACTGATGAATCTGTACCCGAATTGACGTATCATGATTTCTACTGTATCCGAACTGACATATCATGATCTCTACTGTGCATGGCCATGCGCTATCTGACGGTTAAATCAGACCGCGTCTATTCAGGTCTGTACAATTCAGGTTTCTGTCACAATTATTACAGTTAGCGCTGCATGCCACTTGTTTACCTTCAGATTTCTGACTCCAACTGCACTCCTGTCTTTGGTCAAAATTTTCAGACAGTTGCTTGTATCCCCTTCATGGGCGGTGTGCTTGAGCTAGGGACAGTTGATCAGGTGAGTTGATCGGAGTTTCATATATGATTTTCACCTGTTTTTTCTTCCCTATTCAAACATTTCGTCAAATATTAATTGTATACATGGTACCATGATAAGCAAGCAGGCAAATTTGTCACAATTAGCAATTACGACAATATGAATTGGTCACGGTCGCCAAGAAATAACGCCACTATGTTGCCCCATTTTATGTCTATTTAGTGCAATAGAATTATGACTTTTTCGACACAAAATCGTCCTAGGTTTGGACCCTCCTATGCTATATGAGCATTTGGTGTACAATCATCATAGATTTATGACCATTTCACCCACGGCTACTAAGAAAAGATCATAAATCAACATATTTCGTGTAGTGCTAGGGGTGTCCCTATGGGCATCTCCACTGGGTTGACCCAAACATGCTACCTAAAACGTCCGTATTTATTTGGGCTAGGCGCGGAGGATTTGAGTTCTGGTCCATCCGGCCAACCGCGCGTAGCGACGCGACCCACTTGTTCACGTTTGGCAAATAGGCTCTCACTGTGGCCACCGACGCTAGCGCCGGTGTATTTCCAGTGTGTTACGGCCGCCCCGCCGCTTCTCGCCTTTTTCTTTACAGCCGCTTCCCATCTGTTATGGGTGTCTCCCGCCATATCCAAGCACATCCATAGAAAGTGGAGGCCGACCAAGATAGATATAGCCAGAAATTTCCCACAAACCTCCATGCCTGACCATTCGTGCCGTGGCACTAGCTAGCGTTCCCTACCACGGCAGAGAAGAGCCCGGCCGAGGAAGAGACTTGACGCCGTGGTGGCCGGACCCGCCGGAGTTACTGGTCGTGTTGCCGCCTCCGATCCCAGGGCGGCCACAGATATTCAGTTTGGGCAGGAATTGGCGGCCACGACGCAGTCACTTCGACCGCAATAGGACCACCGGCGAGCCTTTCACGTCAGAGGTAATGGAGCATGTCTTTCTGCCGTAGCACCTACGGCGTGTATCACTCACATACTTGCGCGATGAGGCCCAGGAAGCGGTGTGGTCTAATTCCGATGACGCTCACCAGCATGCCCGCCTCGCCCAAGCTGTAGAGGACTTGCAAACGCAGGTTCTGATCTACAACTCTCTCGAAGAAGAATGGGGTCTTGTCAACCCGCTGGCACCGGCGCCAGCTTCCTAGACAACGCATAGTTAGATTGTTGTTCTAGGTTGGATTTGCTTGTAAAACATTTTTAGACTTAAATGGAAATTTTTTATTGCAAATGGTCGAGGCTCACATTGCAAATTCTATTCCAAAGATGATACAAGGTGAGTACACAACCTAGTATATAGTGCTAAGCCTACTCGTCGGAGTCGGAGTGGTAGAAGTGACGACACATGGTGTCGTCGAAGACACTGACGGTGAGCATGGCTTCGCCGTCGTACTTGAAGACGACGAAGTGGCCGACTTCGACTTTGATCTGGTGCGTGCGGGCAAACTCATCCGATCCGTTGGCGAGCAACATATGACCGCGGCGATCGAAACAACACCTCCACCGGCCACACGCCGGTTTTTGCCACCAGACACCCATAGCATGACCTGTTGGGGCTCTGCGCCGTCGACCAACGACATGAATTTGTGGGAAAGGAGCATCCTATCCCGCATCATGTCCGAGTGGATGGTCACGGAAAACTCGAACCCGTCGAGGCTGATGTCGATGCATGGTCCTGAGCTCGGGCGACGACGGTGGTGGTAATGCCGACGGTGAGAGAGATTGTGGAGGGGTGCTTCTTTGGCCGCATCCCCACACTTTCCTCGACGGCCAAGGCTAGGCCCCGGTGGTGAGGGAGATCATGGCGGCGTGCTGCTCTAGTCCCCCCCCCCCCCGCGCCTACCTCGACGGTCGTGGCCAGGGCCCGGTGGTCTTCCTAGACGCACTCCCCTCGATCCAATGCCGCCATCAATGGCTTGCTACCGGTAGTGAAGGATGGGAGGAAAGAGGGTGTGGCGTGGAAGAAGATGGTCGCGGGTGGCCTATTAAAAAAGGTATGGCATTGGATGCCAGCGCGAAGGCCGAAGTGATGGCATTGATGTGTGGCGGCAGGAGCGCAGGCATCGGGCGGCCCCTTCAGCGGCACGGATAGCCTTTGGAGCAGTCTACCTCTCTCCATTGATGGCTAGTGAAAGAAGACCACTCCGTTGTGTCGCAGCCATGCGGGCTTTCAGCCCTCGCGGGAGGACACGCCTGATGTCCACCCTAACGCAACTGTTGCAAATTTAGTGTACGGATGGATCGAGCTGGACACGTAGGTTTGGATTGGTCGTGCCACCGAAGAGGCCGTGCGGACGCGTTCGGACGGGTTGGATCGTGCCGGTGGAGATGCCCTAAGTGAGTAGCCGCACTATCATAGAAGGTTTGTACACGTGGCCACTTCACAAGCTCCCCTTTTATAAACTATTCGGTCCTTGCAAGGTCCGAGATTTCAAAATTTTAGGAGCATTAGCAAAAGTAAACAAATATGTGGAAGTTAATAAAGATAGGCTACCATTTGTAGTACTCCCTTCGATCCATATTAGTTGACTTGAATTTGTCTAGATTCGGATGTATCTAGCACTAAAACATGTATAGATACATCCGAATCTAGACAAATGCAAGTAATCTAATATGGGTTGGAGGGAGTACTACTTTTGAGCGAGTATATATAATTATTTTTGTGTCTTTCATCGGGCACTTATGAAGGCCGAATCCATTTAAAGGTTATTCTACTCCTACTCCCTCTGTCCTGAAATACCCTGCATTCTGGGTTTAGTCAAGGTCAAACTTTGCAAAGTTTGACCAAACATATTAAAAAAATTATGTACACCTATAATACAACATAAGTACCAATAGAATCGTCATAAAATATATTTTTATAATATATACATTGGGGTACTATATATGTTTATAGTTTTTTCTATATATTCTATCAAACATTATAAAGTTTGACTTTGACTAAACCCAGAATGCAGGGTATTTTAGGACAGAGTGAGTAGTTGGTCATCTAGTAAAGTGATATTGATCAATACACTGAAAGTGCTACCCATTTGCTAGGTTTTGGAGGACACTAACATGGTGAACCAGATCGGCACATCTTTCTGGGAGATACGGTTTCCGACATGCCCGGAGTCGGAGGAGCCAAGCTCCAACCCATCAGAAGACGAAACCAGGGAGGCAGACATCGTGTTCGAAGACCTAGATCAGACCGCCGCCGCCGAGGGGCTGATCTCCGGGGAGATCGAGTGCCTTTCCGACGGCAACCTCGAGCGGATCACGAAGGAGATCGACGAGCTCTACAGCCTCTGCGAGGAGCTGGACGTCCGCGCTCTTGAGGACGCCTGGATCATGGATGGGTCCTTTGAACAAATGGATGCAGTCAGAAACACTGACGATGTTGTCACTTTAATTGGTTCCATTGAATCCTCCCGATCGTCCTGCTTTATGGAGTGGAAGAGGACATCGGACTTGCGGGGAGACGTGTCTGCCTCGGCCGCCTGGGAGTCGCAGAAGTTGCTGAAGAAAGCCATGGCCGGTGGTGCATGGACGAATGATGGCCGGAGAGTTGAGGAGAGTAACGTGAAGGGTCATGTCATGTCGGAGAGAAGGCGCCGGGAGAAGCTCAACGAGATGTTCTTGATTCTCAAGTCACTGGTCCCGTCCATTCACAAGGTAGCACTCACCATCTTGATGACGGTGTTATACGTACTTAATTGTTTACTTTCCTGTTCCCAAAATAAGAGAAGTGTAGCAGAGACATGTTTCATGAATCTTGACTGTGAATTGTTGCAGGTAGACAAAGCATCCATCCTAGCAGAGACGATAGCCTATCTCAAAGAGCTGGAGCAAAGGGTAGAAGATCTAGAATCCAGCAGGGCGCCGACGACGCGGCCGATGATCGCCGATATAACAGGCCGGAGGCGCCATGACGTCGCCGGGAAGAAGGTCTCGGCTGGATCCAAGAGGAAGGCGTCCGAGCTCGGCGATGCCAACACCGAGAGGAAGGACCACAGCTGGGTGCTCTCCAAGGACGACGATGCCCCCAGCAGCAACTTGGTCAACGTCACCGTGATGGAGAAGGAGGTGCATCTGGAGGTGCAGTGCCGGTGGAAAGAGCTGCTGATGACACGAGTGTTTGACGCCCTGAAGGACCTCGGCCTGGACGTTCTCTCCGTGCAGTCGTCGACGGCGCCGGACGGCCTTCAGCTTGCTCTCAAGATACGAGCTCAGGTCTGGCATGGATCGATCGTTCTGGCAATACAAGTGCAGCGTTAACCTAGCTACTACATATGACCAACGTTTTTTTTACTAAAGTAGTAACATTGTTTTCGAACGCAGAAATTCCACAATGGCGTGGGTGTCCCGGTCTTATCCAAGGGTGGGTGACGTTCTAAGACTCGTGCATGTCTATTTTACCTTTACAACCCTGTACTTTGAGCCACCAAGGTGTACATGTCTACGTTCCTCCCTTATAGTCACGAAAGTGTACATGCCTACTTTGATCATCTCTCTCATCTGTTCTTTCACATCTCTTCCTGGACCACCAAAACTAGAACGCAGCCGAAGGAAACCAAATCCATGACTCCACCTTCTTCACCCTGTTGCGTTCAGCGACGGGAAGAGGTGCAGCAGCCGTCAGAGTTGGATTCCGCGGCGGTTGGCGACGTGAAGAGAAGACCCGGCCGACCGCTCGCTTGGTGGGGAAGAAGGGCGATTCCGCGGGGCCGGCGACGTGAAGAGAAGAGGCGGCCGGCCGGAAGGAAGGCAGCCGCTCTCTTGGTGGGGAAGGAGAGCCATGGCCGTCGTCATTCCAGATCTCGATTTAATTGCTTCCATTGTTTTCGTTTTGGAGGTCTCTTTCCACTCGTGCAGTTTGTTTCTATTTTCCTGATCTAGATTTAGTTTCTCCCATTCTTTTCATGTATGTGGATGGGAATCTAGATCCTTATTTGTAGTTCATGTATGTTAAGGATAACTTGGATCCCTGATCTTCTTTTGTTAATGATGTGCTCCTGTTCTAAATCATATCCTAAAGCAATTTTTTCTTTGTTCATGCATGTCTGCTGTTAATATTCGTTTGTAAATTAGGCAAAGGAGATGCCGTTCTGGAAATTTTTCTGGTCCACGCCCAATGAACGTAATGATGTGGAAAATGGCTAACAGAAAATTATATATGCTAGTCCTAATTATGTACGGAGTAATTGATTTAGTACTAAATCTGTGCTGATGATGATTTTTCATGCAGCAAGGTAAAATGGAAAGAATAGCAGCACAGGGATCTCACACTACATATGGTTAGATTGGAGGGTTTGTTTACTAAAACGAAAAATATGCTAGAGGGGTTCTTTGCAATGTGACGAGCAGGCTGCACGAATCTCAAACAAGAAATGAACGTTCGGGATAAGCCCGGAACGCCCACGTATATGTAGACTGGGATTTTCGCATTGTTTTCTTGATCTTTTGCAGTACGCCGGTTCTGCCGCCGTGGCACCTGGGATGGTGAGCGAAGCGCTTCAGAGAGCCATAGGAAGGCAGGCGCTGAAAGAACGCTGAAAGCTAGCGTAGCGCAACACTGGTACTAGTACGTGTGGTGTTTTTCCAGACATGACACAAGATTTGGGATTATTCAGATACGGGTGTGACGCTTGGATAGGTTCAATTGAAAAAATCTCGTGAACGGAGTTGATTCGCCGGCACTCGATCGGCACACGATGCACAAGCGCGTGGTGCACCCAGCACCAGCTAGCAGTGACCACGCCCGGCCGGCCGGCGGGGTGGCGCATGGCGCCGCGCGGGACGCACTTCGATCGTGTGGCATCGCGTTGATAGCTGATAGCCAACCAATCGGATATAGCGGACAGCGGCGCGTGCGTGCGCCACCGATCGATGCCGATCGGCGGCATCGCGGCCAGTGCAATCCCACGTCCACAGCCTCCTGCCCATACACACAACCATGCCTGCGGCCCCGTTTAGCCGGAGCCCGATTCGGACGTGATGCACGTAGATGGCGGATCTGTGCGACGGTGCACGTGGAACCAACCCGCGCGCGTCCCTGTCGCTCGGATTGCGTTTCCCCTTTCCGCGGGGCCGTGGCTCCAGGCGCGCCACCGTCGACCACACGACCCACACGCCGTCTCGCGTCCCTGTCAACGGAGGGGCTGCTTCTCGCTGCCGCCGTGCTAGGGTTGAAAACAGTAAGGGGCTGTTCGGTTTGCGCTGGATTGACATGGATTGGGAGAAATTAAATTCCATCTAAGTCAAAATCCAAGCAAATCCCATTCACTCCGGTCCAATCCATAGTGTGGATTAACCGAACAGGCCCTTGGTAAATTTTCCGTCCACTTTCAAAGAAAAAGAAGAGTTAAAACGGAAACAAAAATGGCATTTTGCCGAGAAAAAAACAAAAACAATTTTTTAAACCAAAACTTAAAAGGAACGAGGGAGCCATTTTCAGCGAAAACAGAAACGGCAAAAAATTCCGAATAAGTAAATATAGAAACTTTTCAAAAATACAACCAATCAATCTCTCTAATATACGAAATAGTACTTTGCGTCGGCGATTTTCCTTACTCTTATCAGCCATAGAATATATGCAGGCTCTATCTAATACATGCAATTGTCGCAGTCTACATATTAATCAAGTGAGTGTCTTAGCGTTTATGTGAACTTATGTGCTTGTCGAAGTATTGAATTATATATGTTACTTTATGTTCAATTGCCGGTCGTTAAAGTTGTGAGCTATTATTTCTATTATATGTTTCTTTTGTTGTACATACCATGATATTATCCACTATTATATTCTGATAAATGTTCATTTTCGTCTCGTATCCGTTCCATATTCGTTTTCGATGATTTCCAATTCCGTGTTTGTTTTTAGAGTTTTTCGTTTCGTCTTCAATTCTGGCGATATAAGAGGAAACGAAAATGATAACACATGTTCCTGTCTGTTTTCAACCATACGCGGTCCCACCTCCATGCAGCCGTGCGTTGAGCGATTTGTTTTGCCGTTTACATTACTGCATACTTCCTTCGTCCATAAATAAGTATACTTCTAGGATTGTCATAAGCCAATAATTTTAAATTTTGGCCAACTTTATATTACATAAAGTAGTAACATACATGATATCAAATTGATATATTTTGAAATTTTATTTCAAAATGGATTTAGTGATACTATTTCAAAAATTGATGCATACAAGCATATTTTACTCATAATGCAAAATCCAACATCTGAGTCGATCCAGAAAAGAAAAGTCGATGTCGAGTGTCTCGTGACAGTAACTCTACCAGGCAACTATTAACTTCGTAGTAAAATATGAAAACAAATAAAAAGTAGCACATAACTTCTTGACTAAGCCGTCAAGAAGAATTTGCATGTCCTGTTGAATCTATAATCCAATCAGTACCAAAAAGCAATCTCTAAAAAAGTCATTTGCGTATATACATATAGAAATATCCTGCCTTGGCCTTGTAAGATTTGGAATATGTGATGAATGATAAAAAGGTAAAGAAAACCGGTAATCAGCAATCATGTCAAAATGTGATCCGAATTTAATTAGAAGGTTAACTTCTGACAAGCGGAGCGAGTGCGGCAACTGTAACACACCACTGCATGTTGTGATGTACAGGTTGACGTCATAACACTCACGGAACACCTTCCACGAATATTACATCTATCAGAGTAGTATAACAGAAAAATTCCAGGTCCAAGGTATAACTATATTATTCATATCACAGATCTTCATACAAGATCATCGGAACTTCCATGACACAATGAGCTCGCCATTTAAGTTCCTGTTCAAACCAAATCTAGAAGAAGCTATGTTTAACTTGGTCTCATTATCACTATGATTGAAGTGTTGACTCCTTTGAATCCGTTGAAATAACGTTGACTTTTAGTAGATGCCTTTCCAGGTCTTCCAGTACCACGTTTGCAGGCTCGTCATTGACTTCAAACCTAAGCAAGGGTTAAGGAGGATAGACTGAGTACGAGCATACTCAGCAAGTTCTAACAATGTGGTTGTTTGATGAACTATCTATAGCTATGGATCAGACATCCTAGTCTTGTGTAGGTTTTTGAAATCGTTTTTTTAGAAAAGATAAGTTTTAGTTTATAAAGTTCTATGTCTGGCAGTATTCACGGGTTGTGAAAACTTCATGAAGTTTCTTTCCATGCTGCAATCATAGTTCTTTCCCATAACAGGGACTATCATGACACGTTTATGCACTCTCGAGAGGTATGTTACTTTACCCACAAACATTTTTAGAATTGGTCACATGCTGCTTAGTTCTTTTGGTTTTTTATTGTATAGCTTACATTTCCTTCCTTGCTCCTATCTGGATTTGTTTGCGTAGAACAATGTTAGCATTGGTATGGTTCGACTTGAACACTTCGACGCTCGTGTTGAGTATGGGGACAATGCGGTGGAATGATGAGGTGGGTGGAAATAAGAGTGATGAGGTGGCGGAGATTGGGGAGGAAGTATTTGATGCATCTCAACCGACGAAGGTCAAAGCAATATGAAGTTCCCAATTACACTAAGAGGGCATTTGTTTGGTGAAAGCGTGGTATCAAGTTTCACTCGATGCCTTGGCCTCAATGATCAAACTGGCAAGAAGTATTGGCAAAGAATTAAGGACAAATTTTATAGGATCATTCTCACCCCACCCACCCGCACATTGAGATCCCTTCGAGGTTGTTATGATGTGATCAAGGCATGTTGTAATCGAGGCCACCAAGGCAAAGGCTACATAACTCGCCGAGGACCACCGGATCATGATGGCAGATCAAAGTAGGATGGATGCCTTGGCAAGAGAGTTTTGGGAGATGCAAAGAATTGAGATCATGCAACGAAAAAGGCGAGAGCTTCTTGCTACAATGGCCCCAACAAGCAATGATGGTGGTGAAGTGATGAGGATATCCCTATACTTACACCTACCCCAGTTACTACTAATGATGCTCCAGCTGCTGCTAACAAGGATAAGTCCAATGATATTAGAATTGGACCAATTACAAGAGCTCGTGCTAAGCTTCTAAAACAATAGGTGAATTTGTTTCTTAATGAGCCTGATGTTTTACTTAATGAGAATTTTATACTGCCGATGACCCACAAGTATAGGGGATCGCAACAGTCTTCGATGGTAGTATTACCCAATTTATTGATTCGACACAAGGGAGCCAAAGAATACTTGCAAGCCTTAACAACTGAGTTGTCAATTCAGCTGCACCTGAAAATAGTTCTTGCTTACAGAAGTTTATCAGTAGCAACAGTTCTGTAGTAGCAACATCAAAGTAACAACAGCAGTAAAGCAGGAGCAATAGTGACAGTAATAGCAACCAGTAGGATATGAGCGCGGTAGGCATAGGGATGGATGGACGGGCGTTGCATGGACGAGTCTAAACATGTAACTTCAAGATCTAGGGCAATTGCAGATAAATGAGATAAAGCATCCAAGTACTAAACAATCATAGGCATATGCTCCATATATAGTCATGTGTGCTCGCAGTGAGAACTTGGACAACATCTTTTGTCCTGCCAGCCCGTTGCAGCAGGGCCTCAAAGGAACTACTGGCAATTAAGGTGATCCTTTTAATAGAGCACCGGAGCAAAGAATTAACACTCCATGAACACATGTGATCCTCACATCACAGCCATCCCCTCCGGTTGTCCCAATTTCTGTCACTTCGGGGCCTTTGGATTCAGACAATGATATGTGTACACAACTTGCAGATAAGATCACAAACAATACTATCATTATGATTCAATAATAAATTCAGATATGAGATCATGGCACTCGGGCCCTAGTGACAAGCATTAAGCACAACAAGTTGCAATAAAGTCAAATAGCACTAATAGAGATACTAGGCACCAAGCCCTAACAATCCTATTCGCTTACATGATAGAACTCATCCAATCCCTACCATCCCCATAGTCTACAGCGGGGGATTACTCACTCATGGATGAGGGAAACATTGATGTTTGATGGAGAGGCATTGGTGATGACGATGATGATGATCTTCCCCAAATTCGTTGTCCCGGTAGGGTGCCAGAACAGAGTTTCTGGTTCTGAATCGCGGCTTTTGGTGGTGGCGGCGCAGCGGAACTCTTTCTGGAAAAACGTCGAACCCCCCTCGGTTTTTAGGTTAGGAGGCTTCTTATAGGCAAAGAGGGAGGCCGAGGGGGTGCCTGAGGTGGCCGCACCCCCCCTAGGCGCAGCCAGGCCTAGCCCGCGCCTGGCAGGGGTGTGGGCACCTTAGGCCTCCACTCTGTCTCGTACTCTGGCTCCGTGGATCTTCTGGTGAAATAGGATTTTTGGCATATTTTGCGGGATTTTTCCTAATAGTTGAATTTCTGCACAAAAACTAGACACCAAGTTAATTCTGCTGAAAATAGCGTCAGTCCGTAGATACTTAAACCATTCATAATAAAGAGTATGCAACTAAGTCTACTCAATAGTCATTGCAAGCTATGAAGAGAAACCAACTCAATAATAATAAGTAGCATGAAACATAAACATAAGCAACATTGCAATGCTCATAATAAGGTATGATAGAGTGGTATCTCGCTTGCCTTTGTTTGTAGAGCACAATATGAATGCCAAGGCACCTCTTAAGTTTAAGTGAAGACTAGAAGTAAAGATATTAGAGATACAAGCATCAAAGTAATGACATAATTAACCAAGTTTTGAAACAAACACAGGAATAACAACTATGCTCTCAAGAAGGTGCTCATAGAATAAGTGGTGACTCAATAAGGAAGTGAAAAGGTTTTGAAAAGTTTGAAAGGCTTCCAAATGCTGAAAGTAAGGTACTCGTTAGCTTTGAGCTCCCATTGCCCCTATCATAGGCATCTTTATGTGGTTAAGGTGAATGTGAGGTCCAATATGAGTTATATGCTTGACAGACCATAAACTGGAAATCCCATGTCCCTTGAGTACGAGGGCCGCTCCTCATGCTACTCAACTTTAGTTACCTGTAAGTTTTTGTCATTGTAAATACATGCATATCATAGAGAACCGCCAAGGGGTACCCCTTGCACATGATACAGGAGCTATTCCATAGTCAAAATGACAAGGCAAGCAGATAATGAGCATCTCAGCGATCTTTTTATTTGCTATTTGCATAGGTTTTTATTGGGGATGCTCATTATGGTGGTGCTGCAAGTTTCTACCATGATTAGGCATGGCTTAGGCTAGCGGCCCAGGCATTTCTCTAACACATATATATAACTCCATGAACTCACAAGATCCCCTTTTATTTCACACCGACGACATCCGCAAATAAAAGAGCATGGTATCAACCGGATATGTATCCATAAGTGTTGAAAGCATTCCCCGTGACAACACGGTTCTGCTAGCTCTCAGTCTATAATTTGCAAGCATATAACTTTCATGGACAGGTCACAATGGTCCAGGATTATTAAGGGCAAGAAATAAAGTGTGCTATTAAGTTTTTGAGAGCCTCATTAACTAACTTTCTCAAAACAGTAAAACATTTTATTTGGAAGAAAACAAGGCATAATCAATATGCACTGAATTAGCAATTGATGCTAATAGTTAGGTAAGGTGGGTACTATTGGCAAAATTGGTTTTGGAGAGTTGGATGAACAAGTAGAGCTCATACTCAGTGCAAGTGAAGGCTAGCAATAGAGAGGGAGCGACAAACGAGAGAGCAATAACTGTCACAATCATGCTTGCAACAAAACATGACTAATTATGGCATGAAAGTGATATAAAAACTCTGAGGCAAAATAGATCATCGAGGCTTACTGACTATTGTTTAGTCATATGCATGCGTAAGCATGTGCCAAGTCGATTCACATGAACATTCAGAGGAGGATGCCATAATATCATACCAAGTTATGAATAGAACAATGCAAGCAAACATTCATATGGCATGCTACAAACTATTAGCAAGATGGAGCTAGTCACAAGCAAGCAAAAACTACTAAGCATTCATAATAACATACACCTTACATGAACAGACTAAGCATGCTAACAATGATGAGTATATGTACAAAAATGAAAACAAATAGAGTTCGTTACTAGCCTCTTACCACATCTCAAGTTGTCTTAATCTTCATTATTGCCCTTCACTTGTGTGACTTGAATCATAACATGAAACCAATGTTAAGGATATCGCTTATCGGTAATTTATCGGCCAACTGAAAATTAGCGATTTTTCAGCGTATCGGCCGATTTATTGTGCGATAAATCAGAAAATCGGACGATAAATCAGAAAATCGGCATATCGGTCAGCCTCGAGTAGTGATAAATCGTACGATGGCCGATTTTTTGAACAGTGCATGAAACCAAAATCCACTGAGGACGGCTGGACCCTGCAAAAAGAACTCACAAAACCAAGAAGAAGAACAAATATTTTTGGTGTTTTCAATTTTTTTTAAAAGCAAGCAAACAAAGCAAAATATTTTTGGATTTTTCTTTAAGGCAAACCAAAGCTTAAAAGCAAAGAAACAAACCAAGAGAAACAATGAAAATATTTTTGATATTTTTGTGTTTTAAGAAAGCAGGAACAAAAACCAAAAAAAAAGTGAAACAATGGATATACAGAGAACCGACGAAACATGATATATAGATGAGTATGATGTCGGTGTACCTCCCCCAAAGCTTAGGATTTTGGCCTAAGTGGGGCTCAAATCCATGGTGACCAAGTGGGTGCACCTCCGTAGTACGACGAGGAGGCTCCTTCGTCCTGGTACGAGCTCAAGGACTCCCCTGTGTAGTGCATAGAGGGGTCGTATGAGGGCGCGTCCCCCTGATAGTGTCCATGGAAGCCAAGAATGTGCAGCTTCTCATCCATCTCCTCCTTGAAGCATGACAAACGTCCCTAGGAAATACTGAACAAAGTGGTTTGGGGTAGAGGGATCTCTCTCTTCCCTGCCAGTAAACAACATTCTATAAACCAGGATCTCAAGGGTAGAGCCAGCAGTGACAAAGTGATGTGCTTTCATGGCAGCAAGATCAAGCCTCTGAGGAGCCAAAACTATATCATTTGGATCAACAGCAAGGTCCAAGGCAGCAACAACACGTGCAACAATAATTCCCCCATAAATGGGTCCCTTAGCAGCTAAGCGATGAGCAATGAGAGAACCAAGATTGTACCTAGTTTCATTGTTGAGCGCAGCAGCTATGAAGGCCAAATGATAGCTGGAAATATTACTAGTGTTCTCCCTACCAAGAACACTAGTGGCAAGATAATAAGCAAAGTACCTGATAGCTGGAAGTTGAATATTTCTTATCTTTCCCCGTTAGGCTCTATGGTCATCATCATTAGTTATCCCGCGGTAAAGCTCCAACAAATCAGTGGGTTGAGCTGGAATCTTCTTCATCGTCCCAGCTGTACCAAGACCTAGGATCTCACAAAATTTCTTCAATGTCATGGTGTAAGGCCTGCCATAAATTTTGAAAGACACATATGGTTTGAACATGCTGTTAGAAAAAGAGAAGCTTTCCACAAATGTTTTAGTGAGCGTAGAATATTGCATGCTCTCATCCTGCATATAACTTATTAGTCCAACCCTCCGAACTAAGGTTAGAAAATCCTCAAGAATCCCAGGAGCCCGCAAGAAGGTTGGGCAAGGAAAGGTGGAAGGGTGCGCATCCTCCTTGATGACCCACAAGTGTAGGGGATTGCAACAGTCTTCGCGGGTAGTATTACCCAATTTATTGATTCGACACAAGGGGAGCCAAAGAATACTTGCAAGCCTTAACAACTGAGTTGTCAATTCAGCTGCACCTATAAATAGTTCTTGCTCACAGAAGTTTATCAGTAGCAATAGTTTGGTAGTAGCAACAACAAAGAAACAGCAATGGTAAAACAAGAGCAATAGTAACAGTAACGGTAACAGTGAGATTCGAGTGCGGTAGGCATAGGGGTGGATGGACGGGCGTTACATGGACGAGTCTAAACATGTAACTTCAAGATCTAGGGCATTGTAGATAAATAATAACAAGCATCCAAGTACTACACAATCCTAGGCATGTGCTCCAAATATAGTCATACGTGCTCGCAATGAGAACTTGCACAACATCTTCTGTCCAGACAGCCCGTGGCAGCGGGGCCTCTAGGGAACTACTGGCAATTAAGGTGCTCCTTTTAATAGAGCACCGGAGCAAAGCATTAACACTCCGTGAACACATGTGATCCTCACACCACAGCCATCCCCTCTGGTTATCCCAATTATTGTCACTTTGGGGCCTTTGGATCCGGACAATGATATGTGTACACAACTTGCAGATAAGACCACAAACAATACTATCATAATGATTCAATAATAAGTTTAGATATGAGATCATGGCACTCGGGCCCTAGTGACAATCATTAAGCACAACAAGTTGCAACAAAGTCAAATAGCACTAATAGAGATACTAGGCACTATGCCCTAACAGATCTTATTCGATTACATGATAGAACTCATCCAATCCCTACCATCCCCAAGCCTACAACGGGGTATTACTCACTGATGGATGAGGAAAACATCGGTGGTTGATGGAGATGCGTTGGTGATGACGATGGCGATGATCCTCTCCAAATTCCCTATCCCGATAGGGTGCCAGAACGGATTTTCTAGATCTGAATCTTGGTTTCTGGTGGCGGTGGTGGAGCGGAACTCTTTCTGAAAAACTATCGAACCCCCCTTAGTTTTTAGGTCGAAAGGAAACTTATAGGCGCAGAGGGAGGCTGAGGGGGTGCCTGGGGTAGCTGCACAAAAACAAGACACCAAGGTAATTCTGCTAAAAACAGCGTCAGTCCGTGTTAGTTGTATCCAAATCACACTAGTTTAGAGGAGAAATAGTAGTAAAAGTGTTCGGGAAAGTAGATACGTTTTGGTCGTATCATCCCGCATATCCCTTGTCACCAAATCGCGGTGTAATGAGATCCTCATTGTATGAAGGCCTAGTTCCGGAGGATAATCTTGAAGGCCTTGCCCTCCTAGGTGCATCACTCTCAAATATTTCACCAAAGGTGTGGTTGTCCATGACCTCTTTTTTCAAGGAGCAATCCCTCAAAAAATCAGCAGAAAAGATGGGCTGAGCAAGGAGATTGAAATTCGGGAGCAAGAGCAACAAGAACTCGATCTTGAGAAAGTTTTCCGGTGTTTTTCGAGAGAGAGAAAGAAGATAGCTGGGAGGAGGCATCTTGGAGGGCCACAGGTGTGCCACACCCCAGCCAGGCGCGCCCCTGGGGCTGGCCGCGCCACCGGGGGGTGTGCTAGCCTTGGGTGGCCCCCTGGCTCACTCCAAGTGTCCCTCTGCCCCTTTTTTCGAGGAAAATTTTATTTTGAATTTTCTGGAATTTTTTGGGAAACTTTATTTTTGGCCAATTTTCAGGGTATGAAATTTGATTTTCTCGCAGAAACAGTTTTTTAGAAGAAGCAAAAGCAGACCAAAAACCAAACTACAGAAGTTCTAAGACACTCTAACAATCAAACAACTAGCAAAACCAAAGCTAGCAAAAGAAACGGCCAAGACTAGGGAGGAGAAAAGTAAAAGTAAGCAAGTATAACCACGGTGAAAACATTATTTTTTCATTAAAATCCTTTTGTTAACAAGGTTGATCAAGTCTTGTTACCAAAACAATCTTATATGAAACAAAACTTTGCATTCCACAAAGTGATTATGTTACCTCAAACTTGATAGCAATGGTCTCAATCATAATAGTTTCAAAACTTTCTTGTGGAATGGGACAATATATTTCTCCAACCTTGATGCTCTCAATATTTTCAATGGAGTTCAGGCAATAGCTCTTAGCAACCTTCTTGGGGAAATAAACAGTATGCTCTTTGTCATTAATATTAAAAGTTACTTTTCCTTGATTACAATTGATGACAGCACCTACAGTATTAAGAAAAGGTCTCCCAAGAATAATAGACATATTATCATCTTCAGGCATTTCAAGCACAACAAATTCAGTCAAAACCAAGCAATTATGAGCCACTTGAACAGGGACATCCTCACATATACCAACAGGAATAGTAGTTGACTTAGCAGCCATTTGCAAAGATATATCAGTGGGTATCAACATTTCTAGCTGGAGTCTTTTGTAAATAGAAAAAGGCATAACACTAACTCCAGCTCCCAAATCACATAAAGCAGTTATAAATAATTATTCTTAATAGAGCAAGGAATAGTTGGTATACCTGGATCACCAAGTTTCTTTGGAACCTTACCATTGAAGGAATAATTAGCAAGCAAAGTAGAAATCTCCTCATTAGGAATCTTCCTTTTATTGGAGACAATATCATTTATATACTTTGAATAAGGAGGCAACTTAATAGCATCAGTCAAAGGAATTTGCAAAAATAAAGGTTTCATCCACTCCAAAACTTGTTGTAGTGTTCTTCCTCCTTTGACTTGTGTTTCTTACCTGGAAAAGGCATAGGTTTCTGCACCCAAGGTTCTCTCTCTTTACCATGTTTATTAGCATTAAAATCTTCCTTAGTGTACCTAGTATTCTTAGTGTGCTCCTCAGGTTCTTCCTCAACTTCCTCCTTATCAGGAGCATCATTTTTATCATTACCACTCTCAGTTTCAGCATCAGAGACAGATATACTATTAGGATCTACAGCAGGTTCAAGTGGCTCCTCAACTATTTTATGTTTCTTTTTCTTTTTCTTACGAGGACTACCACTACTTTCACCTTGTTGGGAATCTTGCTCAATTATTTTAGGGTGTCCTTCAGGATATAAAGGATCTTGAGTAGCTATACCACTCCTAGTTTTAATTCCATAAGCATGTTTATCTCCTGAGGAATTAAATAGCATATCTTTTTGTACCTTAGCAAGTTGATCAATTTGGGTTTGAACCATTTGAAAATATTTACAAATCATTTTAACATCATTGGAAGTTCTTTCCACAATATCTTTCAACTCTTTAATAGCTCTAGAGTTTTCCAATAAATGATTCTGAACTTGTTTATTAAAATTACCTTGTTTAACAATAAATGTGCCAAGTTCCTCTAAACATCGATCAGGAGGCTTACCATAAGGAATATCACCTTCATCAAAGTGGAGAGAGTCACTACTAGGAAAACGGCTATAGGTAATCAGCACATCCGTGGCTCACATGGTTGAAGTGCCCCACGGCTAAAACAGGCGTGGCTCACCTGTGGGCAGTGCCCTACTAGTAACTAGAACAACCGTGGCGCACATGACTATAGTGCGCCACAGATGTGTGTGGGCCAGGGCCCTGTTGGCCGCACGCCAAACATCTGTAGCGCACTATAGTCATGTGCGCCACGGTTGTTAGTGTCATCTGTGGTGCACATGGGGGGGTGCGCTACGCCTAAGCGCACGCCCCCCTCTGCTGTGAAACGGCCACAAACATCTGTGGCGCACTCGGCCTATTGCGCCACAGGGACTAGGAGCATCCGTGGCGCACATGGCATGGTGCGCCACAGATGTTTGTATTCCCTGTGGCGCACTAGGGCCGTGTGCGCCACGGATGTGTCGATTTTTTTAGGACAGCTCTTTATGTGCACATGTGTGACCACATCCACCACCGCACACTTCACTTTCCCCTTCTTCTTCCTCCTTAGATCTAGTCGGGGTCTTCGCCTTCCCACCTCAATTTCTCCACCCATTCACCATTTGTAGCATGTAAAACTTGCTTTGGATGTTACATAAGTAATAGAGGAAGGTCTCCGGTCTCTCATCTCCTTCTCCGGTCGACGCGTGCACCTCTCCTTTCCATCTTTCTCGCGATCGGTCTCTCATCTCGGTAAGTTGTCCATGTAAGGATGTGTTCATGTGTATATGGATGATGTGCTCATATGTATGTAGATGATCGATGCTCATGATGTGTGTATGGAGAGGATCGATGGTCATATATGTGTGTGTATATGGAGAGTATCGATGATGCTCATGCATGTGTGTATGGAGAGGATAATGATATGTTCATGTGTGTATGGATCGGTCTCTCTCTCTCTTGTGTTTGTATGTGAACAAGTTGCCATTTGTTTTGCCAAAATGTTGATTCATTTCCATTTTGGCAAGACTTTGGCATTTCGCAAAGGTCCTAATTTTAGGATAGGTCATGCCGAAATTTTCTATCGACCATTGCATGCATGCATTCATTATGTGGTTCTAATAGACTTCAAAATTGTACTGTGTACACCGTGCAGGCAAAAATGGTCCACATAATGAGCGAAGGCATTGTGGCTAGATTTTTAAAATGTGCGACGACCGACATGATACGAAATAACAAGACAGATATAAGATGTCCGTGCAGAAGATGCAAACTCAACTGGGTGATCGACCCAGATTCCAGGAATCTGCAGGCGCACCTGCTCCGCCATGGTTTCATGGATGGATACACTCGTTGGATAAGCAATGACGTAGATGATGGAGACGGTGAAGGTGGCCAACATGACGATGATCATCATCACGGCGAGAACGGGCGAGATTATAAAGAGTCTCCTGGAGATGGTGAAGGTGCGGAAGCAGACCGGGATGATGATGATCTAGATGCCGGAGGAGCAGACGACGATGGAACAACGTCAGGCTGGGTGCGGGACCCTTATGTGCAAGAGCTGCTTCTCAAGCAGACGAGTAACGCCAGGGCTGCCGCTAGAGAGAAAGCCAAGCTTGCGCAACTTGAGAAAGATGCGGTTACTCCATTGTATGAAGGATGCAGGCCCGATGATACCCGGTTGAATGTAACGCTCAAGGCTATGGAGATGAAGGCAAAGCACAAATTGAGTGACGCAATCTTCGACGATATGATGGCATTCTGGCACGATCGTCTCCCGGAGGGGAACACATGTCCAACTAGTATCGAGGATGCCAAGAAAATCGTCTGTCCTCTCGATCTACCGCACGTTAGATATCACGTATGCATCAACGATTGCATCATTTATCGGGGCGAGGACGCGGAGAAAACCACATGTCCGGTGTGCGGCGTGAGTCGATACAAGAAAGGGAAGAAAGCACCTCGGAAAGTGGTATGGTACTTTCCTATCACTCCTCGTCTGCAGCGCTATTTTGCGGACCCTAAGGAAGCGAAGCTCATGCGATGGCATGCGGAAAGGAAGAAGCCAGGAGATGATGATGACCCCGAAAAGGATGAGCTGCTGACGCACCCTTCAGATGCTAGCCAGTGGAAAGCATTGGACCTCGAATTCCCAGAATTCGGTGGAGATTCGAGGAACATCAGGCTTGGTGCGAGCACCGATGGACTCAATCCGTTCGGTAGCCAGAGCAGCACGCACAGCACTTGGCCCGTGTTTGTATGGATGTACAACCTACCTCCATGGTTGTGCATGAAGAAGAAGTACATACAAATGAGTATGCTAATTCAAGGGCCGAAACAACCTGGTACCGACATCAATCTGTATCTCGGGCTGTTGAAAGAGGAGCTAGCCACGTTATGGGAATCTGGAGCCAATACTTACGACGCCGTCGCACAAGATTATTTCACTATGAGAGCCGCGTTGGTCACTACGGTGCAAGACTATCCAGGTTGCCGGTATATCTCGGGGCAGGTTATCCAAGGATTCTGCGCATGCGTTAGGTGCATGGATAACACAAGCTATCTCCAACTAGAGAAAGATCCAGGGTCATCGAAAACCGTGTTCATGGCGCACCGGAGGTGGCTCGGCAAGAATGATCCATGGAGAAAACGTGGAGACCTGTTCGATGGCAAATCAGAGACCCGAGGAATCCCAGAGCATAGGAGCAGCGAAGAAGTGGAAGAGTTGCTGAAAAACTGGAAAGATTGTCCTAAGCCTGGAAAGAAGCGAAAGAGGCAGCAACAAGACAAGCCACTGATGAAGGTATGGAAAACAAGGTCTGTTTTCTGGGAGTTGCCATACTGGAAGTTTCTCCGCACGCCTCATAGCCTCGACATCATGCATATCATGAAAAATGTGTGCAAGAGTTTGGTCGCCACCATAATCAACATGCCAGATAGGACGAAAGATGGTCCGAAAGCAAGGCACGACCTGATATGCTTGGGTATCCGGAAGGAGCTTCACGGAGGACGCACTACTCCTGATGATCAGGAAGATGACAATGATCATGAGTCGGAGACGACACAAGGTCGTCGGAAGGGTAAAAAGTTCAAGAAGAACGAATATTACTGCCCTCCTTCTTGCTTCACTCTAAGCCAGGATGAGATCAAACAGTTTTTCAAGTGCCTTCTAGGAGTCAAATTTCCTTACGGCTACGCGGGCAAGATAAGCAGATACCTAGACGAGGCGAAGCAGAGGTTCAGTGGCATGAAGTCTCACGACTGTGTCGTGCTAATGACGCAGGTACTTCCGGTCGCACTAAGAGGGATAATGGACGAGCACGTCCGTGAAACGTTATTTAGCCTATGCAAGTTTTTCGACGTCATCTCTAGGAAGTCGATTGGCGTGAATCAGCTCGGAAGGCTACAGGAGGAGATCGTGGTGATACTATGTGAGCTTGAGGTCTACTTCCCACCCGCATTCTTCGACATTATGGTGCATCTTCTGGTCCATGTCGTGGAGGACATCGTACAACTCGGGCCGATGTTCCTCCGCAGCATGATGGCGTTCGAAAGGATGAAAGGACACATCAAAGGATACGTTCGCAATAGGTCCCGTCCAGATGGAAGCATAGCCAAGGGCTTTCTGGCCGAAGAGTGCATCTCTTTCTGCACGAATTATCTAGACATCGAGAACCCTGTCGGTCTTCCCGTCAACAGACACCTTGGCAAGCTCGACGGATCTGGTCACCGAGAGGGTCGTCGCATACTGCATGCAGACTTCGATTTTCGACGCGCAGACTTTGATCGAGCAAACCTCGTCATGCTACAGCATTTAGAACTGGTCGATCCTTGGGTACAGAAGCACAAAAGGTTAATCGAGAAGAAGTACAGTGACCGGGGCATACAGAGGACGCAGGGAGAAATAATCAAAGAGCACAACTCAGATTTCACGCGTTGGTTTAGGCAGACGCTCCTTGATAATCCCCCGCGCTCGCATTCTTCTGACACGGAAAAGATCATATTCACCTTGTCGCAGGGACCGATGCAAAACCTGGTGACCTATCAGGCGTATGATATCAACGGCTACACATTCTACACGGAGGAAAAGGACAACAAGTGTGATTATCAGAACTCAGGCGTAACGTCGGAATTCTACACCGATGACAACATGAAGAAAAGATTCTACGGAAGAATCGAGGAGATCTGGGAGCTCGACTACTGTGGAGAAAAGGTGCCGATGTTCCGTGTCAGATGGGCAAAGAGTGTCGAAAGAGAAGACCGGTATTTCACAACCATGGTTATACCCGAAGCAGCCAAATCCAAGGCCGCCGGTGCAAACGTGGCCGCGAAAAATGAACCATGGGTACTGGCTACCAAAGTGGACCAATGTTTTTTCACTACCGACCCGACAAAGCCTAGCCGTGTTGTCGTGAGGAGAGGAAAAAGAAACATCATCGGAATGGATGGAGTCGCCAACGAGCAAGACTTCGACCAGTACGGCGATCCAAAGATTGAAGATGACGACGACTACGATGCAGAAACATACATCACAAGAAGAAAAAGGACAACCCTACCCAAAAAAGGTAGCCCGTTTGAAAGAAGAAACATTAAAGTGCCGGGGCTAAATTATTCAACCGCGACAAAGAAGGGAAAAAGATTGTAAAACGCTAGCTCAAAAAATATTGTAAAACGCGTGGTCGAAAAAGATTGTAATATTCATGGACAAAGTATTATGAAATTTAGTTATACTTTGAATCATATTTGTAACACTTTTATGACATATATCACTACTTTTGGGCATTTTTGGAATATTTAAAAGTATTTTAAAAACAAAACAAAACTTGTATGGCATAAATCACCACTTTTGGGCTTTTTTGGAACATTTAAAAGTATTTTTAAAATAAAAATAAAAAAGTGGAGCACCAAGATTCGAACCTGGGTGCTCATAGTTTAGAATAGAGCTAAGGGGCAGAACCAGTGGGCTATGACAGTACTAGTGTTAACAGAAGGGGTGGCCGCCCTCTTATCTGGTAGTCCAACACACATAGGCGTAGCGCACCCTGGCCAAGTGCGCTACGGTTATCCGTAGCGCACTTGGCCAGGGTGCGCTACGCCTATGTGTGTTGGACTAGTCAACCGCGCCGCTCACAATCTGCGCCGCTCCATCTCACAGACACCACGCACCGCGCCGCTCACAATCTGCTCTCGAGGAGGAGGAGGCCCTCCACCGCCGCGCTGCGCTGCGCTCTCGAGGAGGAGGAGGCCCGCCACCGTGCTGCGCTCTCGAGGAGGAGGAGGCCCGCGCTTGTGGAGGAGGAGGCCGCTGCCGATCCGTGGAGGAGGAGGAGGCCCACCTCTTGTGGAGGAGGAGGATCGCGCCGCCGCCCGTCGTCGTCCGCCCGTCGTCCGCCCGTCAGAGGTGAGCGTAGCCCCTCCCCTGTCTCTCCCTCTCTCCCTCTCTCCCTCTCTCCCTCTCTCCCCCTCTCTCTCCCCGATGGGGGTCTGCCTGTGGGCACAGCTTGCTAGGTTGCTAGGTTGCTAGGTTGAAAGAGTCTAGATTGCTAGGTTGAACCAAGGTCTGAACCAAGCCAGATTGCTAGGTTGAAAGGGAAAAAAATCGAAATTCTGGCCCCAGTGAACAATTAACTAGTGCATAGGGCAACATGCTCATGGGCTTCGTGGGAATCCCTTCCTACCTCAATTATGACACCGGCCTGGAAGTGTAGGTACCTTTTCTCACACTCAACTTTATGCTCATTTCAACCATGATTTGATGGTGCTTCAAGATTGTCCTGTTTCTCATATTTGCTATTTTCACAATTTTATAACCAAAGACAGTGTGTATTTGCTTCTGCACTTAAGACCCTAAGAGAGAAATAGTATTTTTATGGCATATCACAATGGAGACAATAACTATCTCGGTGCAAAAACATACAGCAAAGTGAAAAAAAAATTCATCAAATGAAGGCTCAAAGCCTGTCATGTCTGAAATGGTAGAATAATCGTCTCTAAGAATTCATCAGATGAAGTATCTTTGCTAACAGGTTTTGGTCAAGATCCTAAAGAAAAGCGTGGAATTTCTGTTTGGATAGAGTGCATTACCTCTTCAAGGCTTGCATTCTTCAGCATCTGCAGTGTAAAGCGTAAACAGGGTGAGCTACAATTAGCCTCTGTATTAAAATCTTATTAGCAAAAGTTCCACAAAAAAAAATTATTAGCAAAACATATGTTGCCTGCATAGATGATACAGCTAGCAAATCTCACTGAGAGATCATCATTGGCCTGCCTGAAGCTCCTGCTTCCAGAAGATGTAACGCCAGAGTCTTCTGAACTTCCACTAGGCAACGTGTAAACAACCCTAAGCTTCATTTCCTCGATCAACTTATCACCCTCCTTGTTGAACTGAAGAATACATAAAATCTAGAGAGAACCAAATGAAGAAGTCTAGAGAGAAACAGGCATGTGTGGCATACACCAACTGGTAGCATGTTAGTTAATGAAAAACAGTAAAAAAGGAGGTCCTGCTGGTGCTGCTGCTGCTTCTGTTACTAGTGTCCAGGTAGTAGTAGCTTTGTTAGAAATGGATGGTGTGTTATTGGTAGTAGTAGGTTTAGAAAGTAGTGTTAGGTGCTGCTGCTGCTTCAGTACTTTTATACTTAATAAAATAGCAAGATTCAAGTTGTAAAAAATCTGAGTACTAAACTCTTGTGAAAATCTTGCCTTAATTACTAGCTTAGCTGGTTTCTGTATGAATCCAGGGCAAAAGTTCAAGCAAGAGTTTGTGCTGGGTTGTTTCTTAACCAGCATCCTAACATTAGATCTCAACTAGCATCAATGGCTATTACAATGTTTGTGCTGGGTTGTTTCTACTTGTGCTACTACTACTTCTATGCTACTTGAGCTGCTACTACTTCTATTATCTGTGCTGCTACTACTATCTGTTCCTTATATCCATCCTATTGTTGCTCTGGCTACTACTATCTGTGGTGCTACTGTGCTTCTACTACTATCTGTGCTGGGACAACAGCACCTTGAAATTGTGCTTGTGCTTGTATGAAGCACTTTATTATGTCGTGTATGCAGGTTCTTGTATGAAACGAGTCACGATTTTTGCCGGAATGTTGATTAACTTCCGTTTCGGCAGAAATCGGGCACTCCTAGTTTAAGAAAATTAGCAAAGGTCATGCCGGATTTTTCCATGCATTTAACCAATTATTTGTTTTTTATTAGTGCAAAGATGTGTGACAACGACGAGGCTGGATGTTCTAAGAGCATCAGCGCTGAAGGAGAACTCAGACCTCCAAATAAACAATTGACATTCTGGGAGGCGGCCCAACGGCTAGAAGACGATGAAGAATACCATCCTTCGGAGAGCGAGGATGATGAGATGGAAGACGTGGAGGAAGAAGCCGAAGGAACGGCAGACGATGAAACTACTGATGGCGGCGAGGGCACAGGGAGTGGTAGCAACCCTCCTAAGAAGAAGAAGAAGCCGAAGGACCGGCGCCCGAACACGGTCGACACGGTCAGGGAGGAAATTACCGAAGTGAGCCCATCAGGGGTTCCTTTGGAGCCCGCCCTTGTCGTCAAAGGGTACGGTGGGCAAGTGGCGGCGATCACCCGGACAACCATCTCGATCAACACCGAGAATCTCCGGCATAAAGATAATGGCCACTTGCGGACACTCCTCTTCGAGAAGCTGCACGCAAGATACAAGTTCCCCGCTAAGTATCAGAACACAAATTATCATGGGAACAAAGTAAACAAATCCGCCCTCACAAAGATGAGCACCGCCCTGGCCAGCTGGAGAACCCGGATAAAGAAGAAGATCTATAAAGAAGGCAAAAGTCTCGAGGAGATCCAGAAGATTGACCCGCAGATCACCGAAGATCAGTTCCGGGAGTTCAAGGAGAGGTGTGAATTCGAAAGAGCCCTGGCCAATAGTAATCGGGAAAGGTGCTGCAGGCGATGAATATAGGTTATCACCATCTCGGATCTGGTGGATACAGAACCGCGGAGGCCAAATGGAATAAGGAGGACGAAGAGTATAGATCCAAGGGGATAGAAAACCCCTTTGCTAAATTCGAACCCGGGCAGGTTCGAAACTTCATCAGGGCCCGTTACCATGTGGACCCAAAAACCAAACAACTCACCGCGGATCCTGCGGTGAAGGAATTCGAGGAAATTGTGGTAAGTATAATCTAATTACCGCGGATCAACACGATTGCAATCTAATCAATGATCTAAATGATTCATTGTTACTTCTTCTGCAGGAGGAGGAAATTGTTGCTAGTCATGGATCCCAGGGTTCCTCATCCCAGGGGTCGACGGCAGCCACCCGGTGGGATAACCCTTTTAACAGGGCGATGAACCGGGCCAAGAAAATAGAGCCGGTTACGAAGAAGCCGTCGTCGGCTGGACGTCTGGCCGGCCTCGGGGGTAAGAATTGGGTGGATCATTTTGGTCCACCACCGAGGATGCATGTGGCGCCGTCGGGAAGGAGCGAGGAGGAAAACCGAGAGGTTCAAGAACTTAAGGCACAAGTGGCGCGGATCCCGCAGATCGTCCAAGACAACCTGGCAATCACCCTCACGTCCTTCCTGCCTACCTTGGTGGAGTCAATAGCGAACTGGAGTGCGGGTGGTCGAGTAGGGCCGTGCCCGATTCCAAGCATGGTCAGCAGCCACTCGAACAACGCGGCGCCGACGAATCAGGCGAACTACGTGTTCGTGACTCCGCCCGCTAGCACCGCGGCGCCGCAAGTGTTGGTGACTCCCCCTGCCATCACCGCGGCGCCGGAGTACATGTTGGTGCCCCCCTGCCATCGTCGCAGTGGCACCGGAGCTCCAAGCACCCGTCGGTAGGGAGAATACATCGGCGGCCAGCACCGCGCCATCAAGCAGCCCTTCCGTCTCTTGCATGCCCGTCGCCGTATGCGGTGCGTCGACATTAGCCGATCTCGACGCCATCACGGTAAACAAATTGCTTTAATTACCGCCTTTCATGCCATTTATTACTCTTATGGCATCTCGCTCTGACGACGTCGTACATGTTTTCCGCCGACGGATGTTCCTTGCACTCTCTTATGCTACGTGAACAACGAGCTGAGGGATGTTGCCAAGGGTACCATCGTTCAACCCTTGCAGCGCACATTCCACTCAAAGCCGATGCCAGATAGCGTGCACAAGGTTAAAATTAGTCGGGTGCTAAGGGGATGGGACGACCTGGAACCTCCCATTCAACCCCCAGGAGCGGATGAAGAAGAGCCGTCTGTCCTCAGAACTTGCTTCGGCTTATTCTTGCTATGGCCAAAGAGCATGATCCGTTTGGGGACGGCGGGGGCCATCACGCCACAGACAACAGCACCGCCTGTCGTGCCAGCGACAAGCGGTGGCAAGGCCCCCTTACCTCCCTCGCCGTCACCTCCACGCGGTGGGTCGGATGATCATGTTGATGATATGCACATGGCGCAGGATCCGGCCGAGGACGACGAAGACTGGAATGATCACTTCTTCAGCACTCAGTTTGGCAACGAAGAAGACCTAGCTGGTGGCCCCACAGAGAAAGCCACTATCACCAAGCGTCTGTTTGGTTCTCAGGAGATGCCTCCAGCTTGCGCCTTTATAGAGCCAGCTGATACAACCAACCGGCCCTTTATTCTAAGCCCTGACACACTACATAGGGTGGCCGGTGCTCAGATTGCGGTGCCTGCCCGCTCTCCAAAAGGAAAAAAGGGCAGGAAAAGAAAATCTAGCAGCTCGAGCCAGCCGGTGGTGTCAACAACTGCGAATCCGATCAGGTTTCGGGACGGGGCACCAAGACCCGAGGGTATTATGTGGAGGATTCATGTGGCGGGTGAGCCCATGCTACCTAAGAATTTGCGGAAGCTCGCCAGTTCGGAACTGCAGAGTGTGCATGACGGCGTGCTGACGATAGAGAGACGCCTTCTATCGGAGAAAGATCCCTCGCACCCGGTATTCGTGGTTAAGGTGCCACCAGGCTTGGGCTTCGTCGACAATGCCCCTGCGAATCTGTTCTTCCTGCGGTTCGACGACATCTTCAATATGTTCCACCTATACCCGCTGCACTATACCATGGTCCGTCTGTTTTCTCTCAGCCTGGACATGCAGATCATTAGAGAGAACACACCGGGCATCGCTATAGTGGACCCCTACTACATGCGTGACGGCTGCTTGGGTTCCCCCGCCGAACGACGTATCGTGGCCTCGTACCTAAAAAGAATCCTCATGGCGAACAAGACAAAGGAATACATTCTTGTGCCTTACTTTCCTGAGTAAGTCGTTATTCACTCGCCACCGTCGATTGGCTTTATTAGATCATCATCATTCTTTTTCCAACATATTCCATTTGAATTTTTTGCGCAGAGATGAACACTGACGCTCATCTCCTTATCGCCGAAGCATTCCCACGCCACGTATTTCGACTCGGGGAGTCTAGAAAAGAAGAAAAACTACGACGAGATCAAGGAAGTTCTGGATGATGCTCTCACTGGCTTTGCCTCGACGGAAGGCACCACCTTCGTGTGTACGAAGGTCAAGTTCGGCAGGCACGTCTTCAACCACGTAACGGAGTTCCCCTGCGTGAAGCAGCCGGAAAACAGTAAGAAGGAAGCCTACTACGCACTACATCACATGAGGGCGTTCCTACTTGACCAGCAGAATTCTACGCTGCCAGATCATCTCAAACAGTGGGCCGAAGCAAAGGCCAAGATCAATGATTCGAATATTAGACAAGAGATGTCTCGCATCCAGCAGCAGTTTGGGGCAATCATCTTTCGTGATGTCATGACTTCGGGGGGGATCTTCTACGGAGGAAATATCCCGAATAACCGTGACATAGAAGATCGCCTAGAGATGCAGGGTGACTATAGGAAGTTCATGACGAGACAGGGCGTCCTCCCGTTCCCTAAGCCGAGCCAGAAGGCTTGATGTTGGCCTAGTTGTAGTTACAAACTATAGATGACCTTTGTGTGTGTGTGGACAAGTGTACTTATCTTATTAGGTTTATGAATCATCGCTTACTTATTTTGCTTATTATTATTATATATCAATCAATGCTTGGTTTTTTTGCTTACTCTTTGGTCCTTTGCTCAATTTGGTCCTTCTTTTTTTCCTTACTCTTTTTTCGAGAATAATGCCGATGATTGAAATGTCGTGGCACACTATATATGTGAATGTGCTACGATGGGACTGTGAGCCTTGTGATATGCACAAGTCCAGGTCTTGTGCATCCTACTTGGCTCACCATTCCATCGTAGCATATTCCTATGTCCAACGACCTATGTATATATATGAGGCATTCTTTTCGAGTTATTTTTGTCTTTTTCGAGAATAATGCCGATGATTGAAATGTCGTGGCACAATGTATATGTGAATGTGCTATGATGGGATTGTGAGCCTTGTGATATGCACAAGTCCAGGTCTTATGCATCCTACTTGGCTCACAGTTCCATCATAGCATATTCCTGTGTCCAACGACCTAGCTAGTTATATATGAGGCATTCTTTTCGAGCTACTTTGGTCTTTTTCGAGAATAATGCCGATGATTGAAATGTCGTGGCACACTATATATGTGAATGTGCTACGATAGGATTGTACGCCTTGTGCTATGCACAAGTCTAGGTGTTGTGCATCCTACTTGGCGTACGGTTCCATCGTAGCATATTCCTATGTCCAACGACCTATGTATATATATAAGGCATGCTTTTTGAGTTACTTTGGTCTTTTTCGAGAATAATGCCGATGATTGAAATGTCGTGGCACACTATATGTGAATGTGCTGCGATGGGATTGTTCGCCTTGTGCTATGCACAAGTCCAGGTGTTGTGCATCCTACTTGGCGAACAGTTCCATCGTAGCATATTCCTGTGTCGAACAACCTAGTTATATATGAGGCATGCTTTTTGAGTTTGGTCTTTTTGATTTAGGAGTACTTTCTATAAGTGTATCTTCATATGCGACTTTAATTATATTTTTTTTTCAATAATCGGTTAATTATTATTGTCAACTTATAGATGACGTGGTACGTCGTGTACAAGGGACGGGTTCCCGGAGTCTACGATGATTGGGAAGACTGCCGGAGACAGGTGCACCGTTTCAGCGGCAATAGCTACAAAGGGTACAACACTATGGCGGAGGCGGAAGCTAGATACACGCGCTATCTAGCGGGAGTTAGGACAAGGAACCGGATGAAGACCTACACCTTCATCGCGGCGGTGATCATGCTTATCTTCTTTGGTTATCTATCCCGCGTTTGTGTCTAGCTAACTAGTTTAGATGTCTAGGCGAGCTTCCGAGCTCTAACTTGTTCGATCGACACATGTATTCGCATGTCACCAACTACTACTTTGTAACATGATCGAAACAATGTAACTTAGACTATGTATTCATGTATGAGACTTATCTATATGTATTTGTTTCAATCTTGTTTTTCATATTGAGTATTTATATATATAATTGTATATCTTGTATCTGTGTGTGTATATCTGCTGTAATATTGTATATAATCTGTATTGCATATAATCTGGCTCGGAAATTAAAAAAAAACAAAAAATACATCTGTGGCGCACTACACCTAAAGCGCACTATGGAAGCTTAGTGGCGCACTAGGTAGTGCACCACAGAAGATCCCAGGGGTAGCGCACCTTCCCAAACATCTGTGGCGCACTAGCAGGTGCGCTACTCCTGTCTCTACACAACCGTGGCGCACTAGGCAGTGCGCCACGGCTGAGAGATAGCCGTAGCGCAAGGCCCGTGGCGCACTGCTAGTGCGCCACGGATGATGTTTCCAGGTGCGCCACTAAAGGCCATTTTCCTAGTAGTGAGTTGTAACACCCTCAAAATCGACCCTATGCAAGTTTCAGCGGTTCTCGCCAAACCCGCATAGAAACGATTCAAAGGTGCCCACCAGGCACTTTCGTGCGGGTGGAAAACGAAGTAATAACATTACACAACAGTCCTCGATGGGACCCACAGAACAGATATATATAACAACGACTCAATGAGTCAAGAATACAGATATAATATACAAAGATCCAAATCACCTTGGAAATGATACAGCGTCCGACTACGGACAAGATGCAAATGGGGCTAAGAGCCCTGAAGAATAACCAATGGCGTCCATAACCCTGCCCAGGCCAAGCCGGAAGGGTAACCCTGCTAATGACGTCGATCTCAAAACCTGCTTAAACAAAAGGGGTGCCGGCAAAGGGCAAAGGAAAAAGAGAGAGCGGTCCGTACTGAGGCCAATACACGGCGAGGCTAGAATTCGGCGGTCCTCGCCTACATAGGTATGGTGGACTGAAGCGGCAGCGCATCATGCACTAAACAACCTATAGAGACTCGATACAGCTGGCGGCTATCAGAGGGGGGGTAGGAAAGACCTATTCGGAACCAACCTGAATCCAACACCAAACAAACCCATCCTGGTATTCCCTCTCGAGACCAATCGAGGAAGTCAACCGAGGAACTCACACCGTTGGCAGTTTTATTCATTCGTTATAGTTGCAGCAATTACTAGTCAAATATAGATAGTCATCCTGATAAAATAAGCAGTGGGCAGTTTTATTTAACCATTCCGTTATAGTGGCAACACTTACTAGTCAGATACAATTAGCATGAGATATCCCAAAACCCAGCAGTTGTTGGTACTTTTATTTAGCCATCCCGTTATAGTTGCAATACTTACTAGTCAGATACAATGGTAGCAAGCGACTACCCAAGCAAGCAATTGTTGGCAGTTTTATTTAGCCATTCCATTATAGTGAAGCTGATTACTAGTCATTATAAAGTCAAATTTATAGCACTACTTTAGTTATAGTTGTCTAAGATCGAGATACTGTGCTCCAAGTCGTCCATAACCGCGGACACGGCTTTTAGAAAGTTTTACCCTGCAGGGGTGCACAAATAGCAACACACACTCGATCAACCTCGGAAAAACCAAATCAAAACCCAACGAGGCCTTCACGACAAAGCAATCACAGGATTCATAAATATTTCAGGGGGCCACCCCATTGAGTACACCCGCAACGAAGCTAGCTGACTCCGAGACGGACTCAAGGTTTGCGACAATGGCTGTAAACGACTGGGATCCCAAAACTGGGCTTGTCGATACCGCGAAAACACTCCGCTTACCTAAACAGTACAGTGTGCTCCTCGCACAATCGTAATAAAGCGGTAAAGCATGGCATAAGTACAGGATAGTAAATAAAACCTCAACCTAGTTTGTGGCCCCAAGAAATAAGAATGAATCAAGCTCTGGCTCAGGGGGTCCCATAATCCTCCCGGATGTGGATAGCGCGAATATTCAAGGAACAGGTATCAAGTACTCGGGGTCCTACGGGACACAAGTGGACGGTTAACAACCAAATAACATCTATTGCCCACCTGTGCCTCTGCTTACCTACTTCAATTTTAGTTGTTAAACAGTAATTAAAGTGAACGGTAATTAAAGCCACCATCATCTCCAACATTAAACATGCGGCAATGCTTCAACAATTGTGGTACTTGACGACACGCAACAGCACTTGAGCAAGCGACTACGACGCGCAGGTCCAACTATATACCAAACACGGTTAAATAGGATGTGTCCAAGGCAATATAAGGCTGCAAGGGATATCACGGGTACGAAATCTAGAGCATCGCAACACAGATAGCAATAGATCAACAGGAGGGAATAAAGACTATAAAATTAAGATAGGTAGAAAAGGGGGAGATGCTCGCCTGAAAACATTGCCGAAGGTTCAACCGAAGATCGGGGCGAAGCTCACATCAACTCAACGGCCTTATCCGCGAAGAACCAAAACACTAGAAGAAACACCGGATGCACTATTTAATACTACGGCAAAAGATCGGGCATGATGCATGAATGATGTATGACATGGCGAAGATGCGATGCAATTAGGCAAGATTAAGCGAAACCGGGGTCCCGGCAATTAATTAAACGGTTCAAGTTGTTTGGACGCCCCGCAATTTAAATGTTGTAATAACAGGGCAAGATAAGTTATCGGTTCGCTACACAAATTTAAATGAGGCCAATATGAGACTAGATTTGCCCGCATATGGGCCCCATATTTAATTATATAGTGAATCGGCATAAGGCCCCCAAACCACATGACAATTATGCATGCATGAACAATTTAATATGCAACAAGATATATCATTTATAAAAATAGGGGCTTAGGGTCACACATCTGGGTTCGGCAGATCTTGGGTTCCGGGGGTTCGGGGTTCGGACTCAGGGTTCGGATCTGGGGTTCGGTCTCAGCGGGATCGTTCTCGGATAACAGAGTAGATCTTGGCGCATCCGGGAAGAAGGACCTGGTTTGGTGTCGGGGGCGCATTGGATTCGCCCGGGTCGGGGTCGATCTTGTCGTCGATGGCGAACTTGAGTGGATCGGGTACCGGGGTCTTCGGATCCGTGAAGTAGATCTTGTCGTCGCGTGGATCTTGTCGGTTCCGTGTCATCGAGTCGGTCTTGCCGTTTCACGGCGGAGATCTTGGTGTCCCGGGTCTCGGCGTCTTCGGATCCGGGAGGAAGAACTTGGCGCGTCGGGTTCGGTCTCGAACTCCAGGATCGAGCTTCGGGGTTCGACGGGTGTCTTGGCGTCCCATGAAGGCGTTCTTGGAGCTCCGAGGGGTTCGGTTTCGATCTTCAGATAACGGCTTTCGGGTCCACGAAGGAGGCCTTGGCATTCCCCCGAGGAAGTTCTTGACGATGGTTCCCCCTTGGTTCGATACGGTCTTCGGACTTTGAGGGTCGGTGTCAAACTTGGAATCGGTACCGGGTCTGTGAGTGGCGCCAAGCCATGCCATGCCATCCATAACGCTTCAAATCACTGGTACCAAACAACACCGCGATGAACCGGAACAGAGACGTTCGCGGCCACGCGCGCGAGGTAGGATGCAGCGAGGAGAAGCAGAATGGGAGGACGCGGCGGCCAGGCTCGAGCGGCCAGGGGCGACGATGCAGGGACCCGGGCGCGCTGGCCGGCGGCGGTGAAGACAGAGGGTGCGACCGGAGGGGCGGAGCGTCGCGGGATGGCGCCGGCGGCGGGGTCACGCGGCCGCGGAGGAGGGGGCAGCGAGCGACAGGAGGTTGGGGGCGGGGTCTGGGGGGAGCAGGGTCGACGAGGAGAGGTGGTGGCGGCGGGACAGAGAGGATGCGAGGGAAGGGGAGCGCGAGGCGACGACGGGAGCGAGCGAGGGGGAGCGGCCGCGGCGGCGGCGCCATGGCCGGGGTGGGGTCGAGCGGGGCTGCGGCAGCGGTGCCTGATCGCGGCGGCGGGTGCTCGCCGGGGGAGCCTGGCGGAGGGCGAGCGGAGGCGGGGCGAGCCGGCAGAGGGGCGGAGCGGCCGAGCCTGGCGGCGGGGGAAGAGGAGCAGAGGGCGGGGCGGGCGCGCGGGAGAGGGGGGAGCTCGGTGGCGGCGGGAGGAGGCGCGGCCGGAGGCGGGGCCGGAGGCGGGGCCGGAGGCGGGGCGCGGCCCGCGGTCTGCGACAGAGCGGCGCTGGCGAGGAGCTCGGCCGGAGCGCGCGGGAGAGGAGCGAAGCAGAGAGGAGAGGTGGGAGGCCAGAGGAGGGAGGAGACGCGTGGGGGGGGCTGGTGTGGTGGGACCCAGGGGCAGGTGGCGGTGTGCCAGGGCGTGGGGTGGTTGCTGCGTGGTGTGCGTGTGTGGGTCTGTGTGCGTGTGTGTGGCGCTGAGAGAGGGAGTGAGGGACGATGGGACCGGGGAGATGGGTGGCCAGGTGGCGAGTTGGGGTTGGATGGGGAAGGGACGGTGATAAGGTGGCGTGAGGAGAGTGGTCAGGGTGAGGTGGAGGGAGGCTGGGTAGGATAGGACTGAGTAGAAAAGGATTTCTGGGTAGGCTGATTGGTGAGGTGGCTGAGCCGAGGATGAGGTGGAGGGAACGGTGAGGTGGCAAGCTGCGGTTGGTGGGTATACTAGGTTTAGGTGGAAAAAGGTTGGTCTAGGGTCTTGCAGGGTTTAGTTGGGCTGGGTCGCAGATGGTCTGGACCGGTTGGCCTCTGGCCTGACCGGCTGGACTGGACTGCCCGACAAAAATATTTTATTGTTTTAATTTTATTTGTAAAACATTTTTGTAAATACTTGTTAGACAAATACAAGATCCGAACAGACCGATGTTTTAATTTGAAATAGAGACGGGGGTTATTTAGAAAACAAAACTAGGTGTTTCGAAAATAGTTTCAGACAAACAATGCATGATGATGACGATGCAATGCACAAAAACAACGCGATTTTCTAGTAGTGGTTTTTGCGGGATGCCACAATTCGACACCACTAACAATGGATCTCGCCCTCGAGATCCGCCTCATGGTACCGGAAATAAGGTCGGTGATCTGCATCTTCTCGCTTCGTGTAGACCCTCGCGACACCACTAACAAGAGGTCGTTGTCCGTGATCGTCGAGAGAACACTCCGGGAACATAAGGTCGAAGGTAGAGGTATCTACAAATAAAGCCACCTCTAGCTTCCGTGGACGGAGTAAAATTGCTGGATCCACTGATTCGATGTACAAGAGCGAATGATAAGAGTAGTCGGATGGTGATCAGTCCATCGTGCACCCAAACCATTACTCTGCACACGAATAGGCGGCTTATGCAACCAACTCTCGGAATCAGACTGAAGATCTCGACACTCGAGGTTCAGAAACAAAGGAGTGATGCAGACTCTGCATCGGATCTGGCGTAGAGGATGTCGTCGCGTCGGAAAACACCGGAAGGCACGAGAAGGAACAAAGAGAAGTTCACCAGACGAAGGATTCCTCGGATAGCATGAAGACCAGATGTAGCAACACCGTTACCAAAGGAGGAAGCGAAACCCTGAAGGTACGACAGAACCCAACCACGAGAAATCCTGGACTCGAAGAGAGAGAAGAGAGCGGATCCGAAACACGCGGAGGTGAGAGGAGAGCAGCAGAGGGGTAAGGAGTAAAATCAGACCTAATCAGAACTATCCAACCGATTTTTCAAAAATAGTTTTGACACTCTACTTCGGCCGTTAGCTAGGTTATCCTACAGGCTGGACTTGTGGGGTATCGCAACTGCTGAGCTCTGATACCACTCTGTAACACCCTCAGAATCGACCCTATGCAAGTTTCAGCGGTTCCCGCCAAACCCGCATAGAAACGATTCAAAGGTGCCCACCAGGCACTTTCGTGCGGGTGGAAAACTAAGTAATAACATTACACAACAGTCCTCGATGGGACCCACAGAACAGATATATATAACAACGACTCAATGAGTCAAGAATACAGATATAATATACAAAGATCCAAATCACCTTGGAAATGATACAGCGTCCGACTACGGACAAGATGCAAATGGGGCTAAGAGCCCTGAAGAATAACCAATGGCGTCCATAACCCTGCCCAGGCCAAACCGGAAGGGTAACCCTGCTAATGACATCGATCTCAAAACCTGCTTAAACAAAAGGGGTGCCGGCAAAGGGCAAAGGAAAAAGAGAGAGCGGTCCGTACTGAGGCCAATACACGGCGAGGCTAGAATTCGGCGGTCCTCGCCTACATAGGTATGGTGGACTGAAGCGGCAGCGCATCATGCACTAAACAACCTATAGAGACTCGATACAGCTGGCGGCTATCAGAGGGGGGGTAGGAAAGACCTATTCGGAACCAACCTGAATCCAACACCAAACAAACCCATCCTGGTATTCCCTCTCGAGACCAATCGAGGAACTCAACCGAGGAACTCACACCGTTGGCAGTTTTATTCATTCGTTATAGTTGCAGCAATTACTAGTCAAATATAGATAGTCATCCTGATAAAATAAGCAGTGGGCAGTTTTATTTAACCATTCCGTTATAGTGGCAACACTTACTAGTCAGATACAATTAGCATGAGATATCCCAAAACCCAGCAGTTGTTGGTACTTTTATTTAGCCATCCCGTTATAGTTGCAATACTTACTAGTCAGATACAATGGTAGCAAGCGACTACCCAAGCAAGCAATTGTTGGCAGTTTTATTTAGCCATTCCATTATAGTGAAGCTGATTACTAGTCATTATAAAGTCAAATTTATAGCACTACTTTAGTTATAGTTGTCTATGATCGAGATACTGTGCTCCAAGTCGTCCATAACCGCGGACACGGCTTTCAGAAAGTTTTACCCTGCAGGGGTGCACAAATAGCAACACACACTCGATCAACCTCGGAAAAACCAAATCAAAACCCAACGAGGCCTTCACGACAAAGCAATCACAGGATTCAGAAATATTTCAGGGGGCCACCCCATTGAGTACACCCGCAACGAAGCTAGCTGACTCCGAGACGGACTCAAGGTTTGCGACAATGGCTGTAAACGACTGGGATCCCAAAACTGGGCTTGTCGATACCGCGAAAACACTCCGCTTACCTAAACAGTACAGTGTGCTCCTCGCACAATCGTAATAAAGCGGTAAAGCATGGCATAAGTACAGGATAGTAAATAAAACCTCAAACTAGTTTGTGGCCCCAAGAAATAAGAATGAATCAAGCTCTGGCTCAGGGGGTCCCATAATCCTCCCGGATGTGGATAGCGCGAATATTCAAGGAACAGGTATCAAGTACTCGGGGTCCTACGGGACACAAGTGGACGGTTAACAACCAAATAACATCTATTGCCCACCTGTGCCTCTGCTTACCTACTTCAATTTTAGTTGTTAAACAGTAATTAAAGTGAACGGTAATTAAAGCCACCATCATCTCCAACATTAAACATGCGGCAATGCTTCAACAATTGTGGTACTTGACGACACGCAACAGCACTTGAGCAAGCGACTACGACGCGCAGGTCCAACTATATACCAAACACGGTTAAATAGGATGTGTCCAAGGCAATATAAGGCTGCAAGGGATATCACGTGTACGAAAACTAGAGCATCGCAACACAGATAGCAATAGATCAACAGGAGGGAATAAAGACTATAAAATTAAGATAGGTAGAAAAGGGGGAGATGCTCGCCTGAAAACATTGCCGAAGGTTCAACCGAAGATCGGGGCGAAGCTCACATCAACTCAACGGCCTTATCCGCGAAGAACCAAAACACTAGAAGAAACACCGGATGCACTATTTAATACTACGGCAAAAGATCGGGCATGATGCATGAATGATGTATGACATGGCGAAGATGCGATGCAATTAGGCAAGATTAAGCGAAACCGGGGTCCCGGCAATTAATTAAATGGTTCAAGTTGTTTGGACGCCCCGCAATTTAAATGTTGTAATAACAGGGCAAGATAAGTTACCGGTTCGCTACACAAATTGAAATGAGGCCAATATGAGACTAGATTTGCCCGCATATGGGCCCCATATTTAATTATATAGTGAATCGGCATAAGGCCCCCAAACCACATGACAATTATGCATGCATGAACAATTTAATATGCAACAAGATATATCATTTATAAAAATAGGGGCTTAGGGTCACACATCTGGGTTCGGCAGATCTTGGGTTCTGGGGGTTCGGGGTTCGGACTCAGGGTTCGGATCTGGGGTTCGGTCTCAGCGGGATCGTTCTCGGATAACAGAGTAGATCTTGGCGCATCCGGGAAGAAGGACCTGGTTTGGTGTCGGGGGCGCATTGGATTCGCCCGGGTCGGGGTCGATCTTGTCGTCGATGGCGAACTTGAGTGGATCGGGTACCGGGGTCTTCGGATCCGTGAAGTAGATCTTGTCGTCGCGTGGATCTTGTCGGTTCCGTGTCATCGAGTCGGTCTTGCCATTTCACGGCGGAGATCTTGGTGTCCCGGGTCTCGGCGTCTTCGGATCCGGGAGGAAGAACTTGGCGCGTCGGGTTTGGTCTCGAACTCCAGGATCGAGCTTCGGGGTTCGACGGGTGTCTTGGCGTCCCATGAAGGCGTTCTCGGAGCTCCGAGGGGTTCGGTTCCGATCTTCAGATAACGGCTTTCGGGTCCACGAAGGAGGCCTTGGCGTACCCCCGAGGAAGTTCTTGACGATGGTTCCCCTTGGTTCGATACGGTCTTCGGACTTTGAGGGTCGGTGTCGAACTTGGAATCGGTACCGGGTCTGTGAGTGGCGTCAAGCCATGCCATGCCATCCATAACGCTTCAAATCACTGGTACCAAACAACACCGCGCTGAACCAGAACAGAGACGTTCGCGGCCACGCGCGCGAGGTAGGATGCAGCGAGGAGAAGCAGAATGGGAGGACGCGGCGGCCAGGCTCGAGCGGCCAGGGGCGACGCTGCAGGGACCCGGGCGCGCTGGCCGGCGGCGGTGAAGACGGAGGGTGCGGCCGGAGGGGCGGAGCATCGCGGGATGGCGCCGGCGGCGGGGTCACGCGGCCGTGGAGGAGGGGGCAGCGAGCGACAGGAGGTTGGGGGCGGGGTCTGGGGGGAGCAGGGTCGACAAGGAGAGGTGGTGGCGGCAGGACAAAGAGGATGCGAGGGAAGGGGAGCGCGAGGCGACGACGGGAGCGAGCGAGGGGGAGCGCCGCGGCGGCGGCGCCATGGCCGGGGTGGGGTCGAGCGGGGCTGCGGCAGCGGTGCCTGACCGCGGCGGCGGGTGCTCGCCGGGGGAGCCTGGCGGAGGGCGAGCAGAGGCGGAAGGAGGCGGGGCGAGCCGGCAGAGGGGCGGAGCGGCCGAGCCTGGCGGCGGGGGAAGAGGAGCAGAGGGCGGGGCGGGCGCGCGGGAGAGGGGGGAGCTCGGTGGCGGCGGAAGGAGGCGCGGCCGGAGGCGCGGCCGGAGGCGGGGCGCGGCCCGCGGTCTGCGACAGAGCGGCGCCGACGAGGAGCTCGGCCGGAGCGTGCGGGAGAGGAGCGAAGCAGAGAGGAGAGGTGGGAGGCCAGAGGAGGGAGGAGACGCGTGGGGGGGGGGCTGGTGTGGTGGGACCCAGGGGCAGGTGGCGGTGGGCCAGGGCGTGGGGTGGTTGCTGCATGGTGTGCGTGTGTGGGTCTGTGTGCGTGTGTGTGGCGCTGAGAGAGGGAGTGAGGGACGGTGGGACCGGGGAGATGGGTGGCCAGGTGGCGAGTTGGGGTTGGATGGGGAAGGGAGGGTGATGAGGTGGCGTGAGGAGAGTGGTCAGGGTGAGGTGGAGGGGGCTGGGTAGGATAGGACTGAGTAGAAAAGGATTTCTGGGTAGGCTGATTGGTGAGGTGGCTGAGCCGAGGATGAGGTGGAGGGAACGGTGAGGTGGCAAGCTGCGGTTGGTGGGTATACTAGGTTTAGGTGGAAAAAGGTTGGTCTAGGGTCTTGCAGGGTTTAGTTGGGCTGGGTCGCAGATGGTCTGGACCGGTTGGCCTCTGGCCTGAACGGCCGGACTGGACTGCCCGACAAAAATATTTTATTGTTTTAATTTTATTTGTAAAACATTTTTGTAAATACTTGTTAGACAAATACAAGATCCGAACAGACCGATGTTTTAATTTGAAATAGAGACGGGGGTTATTTAGAAAACAAAACTAGGCGTTTTGAAAATAGTTTCAGACAAACAATGCATGATGATGACGATGCAATGCACAAAAACAACGCGATTTTCTAGTAGTGGTTTTTGCGGGATGCCACATGAGTGTACCTCAATAGTATATGAGTGGGGAATTGGCTTACATAATTCTTCTATAGGAGGTAGATTCTTCACATATTCAGCTCTAATACCCTTCTCTTTTAGACATTTCTTAGCTTCTTTCATCACTTCATCATTTAATGCAATAACTCTCCTCTTCTTTAGTGTTGGTATTGGATCTAGTTTAGGCACAACTGGTTCAGGAGTAATAGGCTTAGGTGTATTTACCTTAGTTGAAGTCCAATCATCATAATTCTTGCTTATTTTAGCCATTAATTCTTTAGAATATGTAGGAGTCCTTTTTCTAAAAACACAATTAGCAAATCTATCTAGGTATGTCCTAGAATCATCAATTACTCCATTATAATAAATATCAATAAGCTCATTCTTAGACAATGGACATCCAGGATGTGCATGAATCAAGGCACAAAACCTTGTCCATGACTCAGGCAATTTCTCTTCTTCTCCCTGTTTAAAATCAAAAATTCTCTGCAAAGCAGCATGTCTAGCACTGGGAGGAAAATATTTCTAGAAGAAAGAAGCAATCAAGCAATCAGGGCTATCAATGGAACCAGGAGGTAATCTATTAAACCAAGCCCTAGCTTCTCCTTTTAGTGAAAAAGGGAAGATCTTAGTAACAAAGTACTTGCGCATCTTAAAATCATAAGATAATAAAGCACTCATACTGGAAAGCTCATTCATATGTGCCACAACACTCTCAATCTCAGTCCCGCAAAAAGGTTCTTTCTCAAAAATGTCTAAATAGGATAAATCAAGAGAGAAATCATAATCTTTATCTTTAATATCTATGGGAGAGGTGGCAAACTTAGGATCAGTGGACAATTTAGAAATAATAGTACGTCTCGCAAGGAGACTCTTAATAGCATTAGCACCATGTGTGTTTTGGCACTCTTCAATAAATTCATCAGCAAACTCAGTGTAACCATCATTAATATCATATCTCTCTCTAGACTTAGGTGAGCTAACATGTGTACCAGTGTCTTCACTAGGAGTTTCAGTATTTCCTAGACTAGCCATAGTAGCATCTAGGAAAGGACTAATGAACCACTCGCATCAAGCACAGTAGAAGTAAAATCATGAGTATCAAAAGCAGTTTCAGATTCAGCAGTAGTAGCAGTGTGTGTAGCATGAGTAAGTGGTGGTGGTGTGACAAGCTTACTTATAACAAACGGTGAATCAAGAGCAGCAGAGGTGTTTAGGGCTGTACCTCTTTTTGTAGTGGATGGTAAGATAGGAAACTTTCCATCACGAGACTTCCCCATGATGAAAGGAGTAGCAGTGAACAATAATAGATCCAAGTGAACTTACAAATAAAGCTATGCTCCCGGCAACGGCGCCAGAAAATAGTCTCGATGACCCACAAGTATAGGGGATCGCAACAGTCTTCGAGAGCAGTATTACCCAATTTATTGATTCGACACAAGGGGAGCCAAGGAATACTTGCAAGCCTTAACAACTGAGTTGTCAATTCAGCTGCACCTGGAAATAGTTCTTGCTCACAGAAGTTTATCAGTAGCAATAGTTTTGTAGTAGCAACAGTAGCAGTAAAGCAGGAGCAATAGTAACAGTAGTAGCAAACAGTAGGATATGAGCGCCGCATAGGGATGGATGTACGGGCGTTGCATGGACGAGTCTAAACATGTAACTTCAAGATCTAGGGAAATTGCAGATAAATGAGATAAAGCATCCAAGTACTAAACAATCATATGCATGTGCTCCATATATAGTCATGCGTGCTCGCAATGAGAACTTGCACAACATCTTTTGTCCTGCCAGCCCGTTGCAGTGGGGCCTCAAGGGAACTACTAGCAATTTAGGTGCTCCTTTTAATAGAGCACCGGAGCAAAGCATTAACACTTCGTGAACACATGTGATCCTCACATCACAACCATCCCCTCCAGTTGTCCCAATTTCTGTCACTTCGGGGCCTTTGGATCCAGACAATGATATGTGTACACAACTTGCAGATCAGATCACAAACAATACTATCATAATGATTCAATAATAAGTTCAGATCTGAGATCATGGCACTCGGGCCCTAGTGACAAGCATTAAGCACAACAAGTTGCAACAAAGTCAAATAGCACTAATAGAGATACTAGGCACCATGCTCTAACAATGTTATTCGATTACATGATAGAACTCATCCAATCCCTACCATCCTCATAGCCTATAGCGGGGGATTACTCACTCATGGATGGGGGAAACATTGATGGTTGATGGAGAGGCGTTGGTGATGACGATGGTTATGATCCTCCCCAAATTACCCGTCCCGGCAGGGTGCCAGAACAGAGTTTCTGGTTCCGAATCGCGGCTTCTGGTGGTGGCGGCACAACGGAACTCTTTCTGGAAAAACATCAAACCCCCCCTCGGTTTTTAGGTCAGGAGGCTTCTTATAGGCGAAGAGGGAGGCCGAGGGGGTGCCTGAGGTGTCCACACCCCCTAGGTGCGGCCAGGCCTAGCCCGCTCCTGGCAGGGGTGTGGGCACCTCAGGCCTCCACTCTGTCTCGTACTCTGGCTTTGTGGATCTTCTGGTAAAATATGATTTTTGGCATATTTTCCGGGATTTTTCCTGATAGTTGAATTTCTGCACAAAAACTAGACACCAAGGTAATTATGCTGAAAACTGCGTCAATCCATGTTAGTTGTATCCCAATCATACAAGTTTATAGGAGAAACAATAGCAAAAGTGTTCGGGAAAGTAGATACGCTTTGGACGTATCAACTGCCTAAGTCTTTGTGTTATTGTATGATCAGGTACATTGGAAAAGAAGGCATAGCACGGAGCGAGGAGATGAAGCACATGAAGCAAGGCGTGTTGATCAATGAAGCAAGCGCGAGGGAGGAGAGGAAGGAAGCGCAAAGAGCTGCAAAGGAGAAGATCAACACTAGGCAGAACCTCTGTCGTGGCAGAGAAACGCTGCAATTCCTGCCACGGCAGGCTGCCGCGACACAGAAAGGAGCTACTTCCCTGCCACGACAGAGTCCTGCCGCGGCACACTTCTGGGCCGATATTCTGCCGCGGCAATGAATAGGCTTGTGTGCCTTTAGGCCAAACCCTTGGGCCAGTTTGTATCTGAGTTAGAGTTGTGTGCGTTAAGAACTCTTAGTTGGCCGCCGCCTCTTGACTCTTAATTAGATGGGGCGCCGTTTCTATTCAGTTAGACCACGTTAAAATATTTTGGAGTTGATTCTTTTAAGAACCTCTGGAATTACTTGTGATCGATTTATACAATTGCAATTGAGTGTGATCTGTTGTTCCACTGGAAATCAGTAGATTGCAAACCACCATTCGTGGTCAACGGCTGCGTGTGCAAGAGCGTGGTGTTGTGAATATCCCATAGGGTTCGAGAGATGTTGCATTGACATCAGGGTTCGAGCGGGAGAGTTTATAGCTACATGCTAGTTATCTTACATCCACCATCTTCATCGACAAGTGCTTGCTGAGAAGATCGGTCCATCCCATATCATCTTGGTAACAGAGCCAGGTTTCCTCGGTGAGCATACACAATCCATCCATAGTTTAGTTTGTTTTTCGTCCTATATAGAAAAAGCCTCACAAAAAGAATTGCCATAGACAAGGTTACATTCCTTTCGAGTTTTAGTTGTTGGTCGTGTTCCTTGTTTAGATCTAATCTAGATTTCTTCTAATAGTAATAGTTTTTTCTAGTTGCAAATCTAGTCTACCATCTAGTTTCCACCGCCATTACCATAGTCAGATCCGATCCGCGCCTAGAGTCCTCATAGATTTCTCTTGGTCAACTCGGATTCAAGAAAAAATACAGTCCTATTCTGCAGCGGCACAGAAAACTACATTTTTTCTGTCGTGACACAGTCTGTTGCCGCGGCACGCTTTCCTGTAGTTTCTCTGCCGTGGCACGTGTTGTGCATGTTTCGCTGCTGCGCGCTGCCGTGTCTACAGCGGCACGATTTTGCCGTGTTTTTCTGCCACGTCAACTTTCTCACAAACTTTTGATTATTGTTTTTCTTACAAACATTCGCCACAGCCATTCATACATATGTGTTAGGAATTTGTCCATTGAGACTAGTTTTCGCTCCTCCAGGTTGCTTATAGGTTGTGGTGCTGTGTTTATATTTTGGCCGTGATCAAAGTGTGAGTCGTAGTATATCTATATATCTATATCTATACCTTATATAATATATATATATATAATATAATATATAATAATAATAATAATAATAAAGGAATGAGTGTTTCTTGTAGTACCTATATTTTTTTGGACGTTTTTATCCTTTAAGCAGAAAATAAATTACCCACGAATACCAGTAAGTATAAAAAAGAAAAAATACTACTAGATGCCACCGTACCGCCATCCATATAAGTGAAAATACCGGTTCCGAATCCCGAGCTCTCGCCCCTGCCCGCGGCCAGGAGAGGATCGGAGGTCGCTGCCGATGTCCAAAGGGAGGCGATCTCGCAAGCGGAAGCAGAGGCGCGCGCAGGTCAACGGAAACAAGTATGTGCTAGCCACCGGGGGAGGAGGGGACACGTGTTCGTCATTGCCACGGTCAGCAAAGAGGAACAGAGCCACGTCTTCGTCCTTGCCACGGTCAGGAAAGAGGAACAGAGACGAGCTCTCCAGGCGGCGGCGTTTGTGGCTGGAAGCCTGGCAGGGCCGGCTCTATATTTTTCAGGGCCCTTGGGCAAAATCGAATAAAAGGATTTCTAATAACAATATATATATAAATATATATATAAATATAAAAGTATAACTAGATATATAGACGATATATATGCCAATTTTACTTGTAAAATTATAATCCGGAGGGAGTAATTAGAAGGATTAAACCACGGATTAATAAGAAGGGATTAGGGCCATTATGCGTAAACTTACCGTGGGCAGCAGGGCAGGCGGGGATTAAAGCACCTTGGCAAGCATCAATTCAGTATGCAGCATACCGTTGATTCAGCGACGAGCTACCGCAGCGCAGCAAGCATCAGAATAATTGGGCGAGGAGCAGCCGTGGGTTGAGGGTTGGCCGAGGAGCCAGGAGGAGATGGCGGTGGCGGCAGGGGCGACGATGGGCGAGGATGGGAGCGCTCCGGAGGTTCCGGCGTCCTGCCCTGCCCGTGCGAGGTCAAGAGTCGGTGGCCGCGTGGCGTGGGCGAGGGCGTGGCGTGGGCGAGGGCGTGGCGTGGCTGGGTGACTCGCGGGTTGCGAGCAGGCCAGCAGGGGCTGGTCGCGAGAGACCGAGAGTTCACGTCTTCAGCTCTTTACTATCGCGGTAGCCGGCAGGGCGACTTTTCAGTTTCATGGTCGATCGATCTCCCCTCCGGCCTTGGCCTGTTTACTGTTGTTTAGCGCTAAATTTTTTTGGCCACCCCCCCCCCCCCCCCCCCCCCCCCCCCGCGTAGGCCCTTGGCCGTGGCACAACCCTGCCATGGGTTAGATCCGGGGCTGAAGCCTGGAACTCACGTACTCAACACCAATGGCAGCGAGTATCACTACTATCTACTGATACGTCTACAGAGAAATAACTTCAGATGTAGCTATGTGCGTTTACTAATTCCTAAGAGACACGTCTGCAGAAAAAAATAACTACACAGGTAGCTTAGTCAGTTTACTATAATCCCTACCAGCGCGACTTCCTATCGATTTGGACATCAGTGAATGCGCGCACAAGTAAATGGAGGTTGGAATCAACACATTCTAACAGAGCTACAAACTGACGTGCAACCAATTGGATTAACGCATCATGAGGACCAGAGGTAGTATTTCGTTACAAATATGCTCCTGATGCAACACTATTTGACTAATGGTTGATTACTATTTGCTTATGTGACCAGAAACATAGTATGAAGAAGACCGTTACACTAAACCCATGGTTTTATGAGATGGCAGAAACCTCTTGTGAGACAGAGAGACACTGTTGTTCCATACAAACACTGTTATGATGGAGTGCTACCAGTTTGCCTTGTTGATTTCAAATTGTATCGTGCATCTCGATGAGTAACTTCAATAATTGTATAAATAAGGAAAATCAAATGCCGAACCGTACCTTGTAGGAGTCATGTTTAGTCCCACCTTGCCCCCTAATACCAAACACGACCGGTTTATACATGTTCAACTCTGGCCATAGTATCAGCGAGCTAAATCGGGTCAACAAGCAGCAACACCGTGGAGGTGTGAGCTAATTAATTCGAAGGGATTGTGGGCTACATGCTGTACGCCACGGCACGCTGCACGATTGATTAAATATAAATGAAATTGTGAGCCTGTGCACAATTAAAGTGGACTATTTGGTACCGATGAGAGATTGAAAGGTCTAGATAGCTAAAGTGAATAAAATTCACGGCCAAGTATGGATAATTATGCAGGCCGAGAGCTTGGACGCCACGGGCCATTAAGTGAATAAAATTCACGGCCAAGTATGGGTAATTGCATTTGGGGATGTTTCATCAATGTAGGAATAGATGGAAAACAACAAATCCAAGAGAGAGTTTGGTAGTGTGTCGAAAATCATTTTCAGTCATATATGCTTTGTGGCCTACCAAAAAATCAAAATGCATACTTAGTCTATCTCCCGTTATAACACACGGACATGTTTCCTATCTAATAATGAAGGACGAAGTGTTTTTTTTGGTCCAACTCTTTTTTAGAGGGTTTGTCCTCCTGTCAAAAAAATTGTAATGCCGCTATACCGTGTACCCGTACTGGTTCGTTTGTTTCGTTTAGAGATATGCAAGCCATGCCTCCAGGACTCTCAGTCCAGGTTTCATCCACCAGATTCCTCGGTGTTGAACTTTTTATCCATCATATGTACGGTCCTGGCCAGTTATTCCTCCCGCGTCATGCATTGTTGGATTATGAATTAGTCTCACCTCGTTCTCAGGGCCTCGACCGTCGGCAAATATTACGCCCAAACTTACTTCTAATGGTTGCAAATAGTACCACCTCGCTATCTTAAACCAAATTACACCTGTTTATATACTTTCACATGTGGGTTGCCAACAAGCCAAGCAAGAGCTCGATATGAGAAACGAACGACAAATCAACTAGCGCTGAAAAACAATAGGAGCAGAGCGGAACGACAAATCAACAAGCCCTGAAAACACAGGAGCACAGAAGGTCACGAGGCGGATGCAAGAGGCGTAGTTCATCGAGGCATGGATCTCGGGTCTGAGGGAGGAGAGAGACGGCGAGCATGCGGTGGGATGGGGCAGCTCACGGCGTCGGGTCTGAGGGCAAAGAGAGACAGGGGAGGGTGGGGTGGTATTGGGGCGGCTCACGATCGATGGTGGCGCGCTGAGCGACGGCGATGCCACCACTAATATATATATAGGGTTTCTATATATAGGGTAGCGCTATTTGACCCCCAATTCTACACCCACCCTCTATCTTTAGAACTGTATATTATTTTTACGTCGCGTAAATTTTGTCTTGCCTCGAGAGTTGAGAAGAACGTAAGAAAATATAGACATGTCATAAATTTATTTGTTTACATGTCGTATAAAAATACGATGTAAAATGCGTATTTTTAGTGTTTTTTACACTATAATTACTCATAAATTATTTTTTTATGTCAATTTTTTGCGTTGTGGATGAATATGAACTGAATTATTTGTATACAAAACATAAATTTCTAAACGTGACCACATAAAGTTACGTGGGGTGCAAAATAACTATTCTGCACCCTATGTGTTAAACAAATATATATATATATATATATATATATATATATATATATATATATATATATAGGGTGGCGCTATTTGACACCTAGAGTGTAGAATACTTATTCTACACCCACTCTCTATCTTTAGAACCGTATATTATTTTTGCGTCACGTAAATTTTGTATTACTTTGTAAGTCGAGAAGAACATAATAAAATTTAGAAATGACATAAAAAATTTTGTTTACATGCCGTAAATTTTTTTGACGTAAAATACATATTTTTGGTGTTTTTTACGCTATAAAGACTCATAAACTTTATTTTTGTGTCAAATTTTTTGGTTGTGATGAATATATGAACATAATTATTCCTATACAAAACATAATTTTTTCAATCTAACAACGTAAAAATATGTTGGGTGCAAAATAACTATTCTGCATCCTGGGTGCTGAATAGGGTTTATATATATATATATATATATATATATATATATATATATATATATATATATATATATATATATATATATATATATATATATATATATATATACCTTGCTTATAGTCAAACAGTCGGAAGAAAAAATAAACTTACAGGGAACTCAATCAATTGATCGAGGACCACTGATTTTTTAAAAATACTCACTACCGGCACAATAAAGACTAACTTCTTCCGCCGCAATGCGCGGGCATTTTGCTAGTCTAATAATAAAGTACGAAGTGTTTTTCTCGGTCCAACACTTTTTTAGACGATTTTGCCTATAGTTCGAAGATAATTACCCACTTTGCCATCCCTAAGTCACCCGGCCAGGCCTTGCCGTACGTCGTACACCTACCTGGTCCACTACGTCTTAACTAGGAAGCGGTCGTGGGGGAGAGAGGAGCAGGGGTGGCACGCGAGCGAGGCGGGATGGTGGCGTGCGCGTGCGGGAGCGGGGGCGGCGGTGCTCTCCCTGCAGGGATCGAACATGGACGGGAGGAGAGGTTGGGGTGCGAGTACGAGTACGATCCCTTTTCCTTCCGTGCGTTGCCAAGGAAAAGAGGCTTATCTTTTTTTATACCTGACGAGTGGGACAAACCAAGGCCCTTTTCAACTTTTATTCACACCCTGCAATGACACATGTGACCTGCTTCTGTTGGGTTTTCACGTTGACATGCACATGTTAATTTGATCGAAATACAGTTCACATGTGTTATCCAAAAAGCAGTATATATGGTGACTAGAAGTTGAACGTTTGTCAAACTCGATAAATTATGTAGAGACTATTTTATAAAGTTGTTAGATCCTTCTACAGAATGAAAATAAAATTCTTTGCTGTTTCAAGCTGATAAACTTGCATTTTCTATCTAAATAATTTGCTGATTGAATTTGACAAATCTAAAACAAAAAGCGATTGTTCATCAAGAACTAGCATAGTGGAGACATTTTTGGCAAAATAGACTCATGTTATATGGTTTGGGTAGTCACAGGAAATTAAATAATAATATAGACAGAATTTAGAGAGTTTATTGAAATATTAGTGCAAATGAGAGATTTAATTTTGACGCGTAGGGTTACGAAATAAAAATTAAGGTTCACGCTCACCATTATTACAAGTCACTGCATCAAAAGGGCTTGCAATCTAATCTTATGGGTATGCTTATTACATGTTCATCATGAATTGGAAGAAAACCGTGACCACTATCGACAATGATGACAAACACGAGAAGAGTCAAAACAGATGATTTTTTCAAACGTTTGAGTATTTGTTTTTACCGATGCAATGCACGCAGTCTAGGCCTTGGGCGACCCAGTTCAGCTGGGTTGTGTCCTTTTCTTTTCATTTTTGGGTTGCTTGGAAACAATTGCCCGGACTTTATATCCTTCTAACTCCAATGCGACTTTTATATTATATATTAAATTATAAATTTATAAACTGTAAAGTGGATATTTATTTCATTTCTCTTTATAAAAATTATCGATCCGGTGCAACGCATGGACATTTCTGCTAGTATATATAAAAAAGAGGATATAGCAAAAGAGAAAAAGAATTATATAAAAAGAAGAAGTGAATTGTGCAAGAGGCCTAGTGATTTCTTTGTGCATCGGTAGATTGAGCAATCTTGTACCTGTGACATTGAGCCTTGCTAGTGTCTCTCCAGAGTAGTGCAACACCCTTTATAGTTGCATTGCCACATTTATCTCCTCATGTGTGTTTCTTGGGTGTTTGTACGATTAGCACTAGGATTTGTTTAGGTCCGCAACGAGCATGTGGAGCCGTGTTGGTTGTTGAGGCTACTGTTAGAAGAAACCCTAAAAGCTCCTCCCGGATCACTCCCCTCCCGTGGTGGCACCGGAGGTGATAACCTCAAAACCCTAAAATATCCTTCCTATCCCCGTTCTCTTGGTCGCTGCTGCAGCGGGCGCCGATGGCGGTGACGGCGCCCACCCCGTTGAAACTAATGGAGTGTTGGATAGGGGAGCTCTTCTACGTCCCATGGGAGGTGGTGCAGGGATGATGGGGGGCTCAGGGCGGCTCTGCCTTGTGGCTGGTGCCTGAGGTCTAGCGGAACGACGATGAGGAGGTGGCGGCACGAGGTCGTGGTGGCCACCGGTTCCCGCCGGGTGCAGCCCAGGGCGCGCGATCTATGGAGCTGCTGGGACGTGATATAGACCTCAGGGGCACAAATCTGATCCGGTGGCGTCTAGGTTGGGATTTTGGTTTGGGGGTCTTCGATCCTCAACCAAGCCTTTCTACTACTGCCTTGTCTGCTGCTTTTGTTCTGGATGATGACTAGCGGCGTGGGGGCCTGCTCGTCTACTAAGAATAATGGCGGTGGTCCTAGGATTCCTCTCGCGCCAAGATAAGTGCGGTGACCCAGCATACCACTGCATGATGTAGTATACTATAGTCGTTGACATAACACCGATGAACACCGTTCACTAGTATTACATCCATCAGAATGGCACAACAGAAACACAACGGGTCCAATACATGGCATAAGGGTTACAACTCACGCTTTACATAAGATCCAGAGAACACTCTAGGTTTAAGAGAGAGGAAGAACCTCCTACGAAGAAGAATCAAAGATAAATAACACCAAACTATTATACTATTAAAATGAGTGTTTAACTAAGGAATTGGCATTGCTGCTACAGCAATGCACTACAGAGGTAGGTTCTTTGACTAGTGATTTTATTTCTATCTAATCAGTAACTTCATCTTCACTTGAGTTGAGTATATGTTGTCTTCTTTGTCTTTATTGAAAAGCTTTAGCTCTTGACGATTCCTGGAGCATAACTTGATGTAGACATCTTCTTACTGGCTTCAGAATCTAGCAAGGGTTAAGAAGATACTTTGAGCACGAGCGTACTCAGCAAATTCACTAGAAAAGGAGTAGTTAGGATTACATACTTATGACATACTAGTTAGGATTACTTATACAAGGTTTCTTATTTAAAGTGGCAAAAAGGGTAACCTTCGAGGAAAAGGTTTCTCTTATAAGGTCTAGACAAACTGTGTGGTTAGTTAGTGGTGGTTGATGTTATTTGTTTGCTCAAATAATTTGTCTTGAGTTGCTTATAGTTTAACTACTTCAGACCAAAGTTAACTATAAAACATATAATAAGGCTTATAGTGTTATATTAAGATTCTGTAGACTAAAGTTAACTTTAAAGTATAGATAGTTTTAAAAGTATCGTACTTATACATTGGTATCTTGTATATCTGAAATGTGTTCTTTAAGTTATTTAAGAATGTTTATTCTGTTACTTGAGTAATGGTTTCTTGATGTGAGTATGGAGTAATATCATTTATCTTTTATAGATAAGTGAGTATAGTTTATGAACCCAGCATAATGTTCTTTAACTACTTATGGATTTGTATAGTGTTGTAGTAGTTTTTTTTTGTAATTTGGTGATTAATATGGTTTAGAAAAGATTTGATTGTTCACAAGTTGTTCTTTAAGGATTTTATTATTAGTGGAATTCTTTTTAGAGATAATCTTCATTTGAGGTTGTGGAGTCTTCTAAAATAAGAACATTTATAATGTTTTAAACCATTATGGTATTAGATTATCAATATTTAAGACTGATAATATTTATTAGATTTATTTAACTCATTTTAGGAATATTAATAAATTTTATTTATTTTTATATGAATTAGTAATGAAGTAAATAAGTTTAAATTTGAGTTATTAAAATATTTAATTTTCTTATTTACCACAAAAGGAGATTATTAGATTGTTAACATGTAAATAATATTTTTGTGATCATTTTGGTTTATCATTTTTTTGTGATTTATAAATAATAAGATATGATTTTTATAATTATTATTACTTTTATAATTACTTAATAAATAATAAATATTTAATTAAGTGAAGTAATAATACATGATTATAGTTTTAAATTAGGATTCTTATTTTTCTAAGATTTTTGGTATTTTATTACTATTATTAATATTTATTATTATAAAAATATGAATTATCAAAGTTTTATTACTTATAAACCTTTATTAAATAATATTTATTTAAATAATCATCATAATAATATTTGGTAATAGTTTTAAGTTGTAGATTTTATTTTTCTAAAAAAATTCATATATTATACATATTTTTCTGAGTTATAAATCAAAAGTTATTAATTAAACAAAATTTAATCATTTATTAAATTTCTGGAATAATATTAATTAGATTATAACATTTTATTTATTTCTAAACGAAAAATACTTTTTATACCACGTCCAGATCTAGCCCCAGCCACTGACATGTGGGCCATTGTCCACCTCAGCTCTCAGGTCAAAGAAATGCTTTTGCTACTGACCTCCTCTCTACTCACTGTCGATGACATGTGGGCCCTGGTGAAAGCATACGGATGTCGCCTAGAGGAGGGGTGAATAGGCAATTAAAACTTTTCCTAGAGTGGCTCAACAAAGGCGGAATAAAACTAGTGTTTACTTTGTTAAGAACAACCTAGAACAACTAAGGTTCACCTATGTGCACCAATAACTTATGCTAAGCCATACAAGCAACAAAGTGATAGCAAGATATATATTACTTCAAGCACGAAGGCTATCACAATGTAAGGTGCATAAGTAAAGAGCTCGGGTATAGAGATAATTGAGGCACGCGGGGACACCGATATTTTACCGAGTTCCTCCCAACATGGAGTACATCTTTTTTGGAGAGGGGGTGGTATCAAACCACCAATGCCACAAAAGGCCTCCCTTATTCTCCGGTGAATCTCACCCCAATGGGATCGATCCACGCTTCCACTATCGGTGCACTTGTCGGTGGCAACCGGAACCTCTCACAAGGTTGGGGCATTTCTCCACAACTTGGAGGCTCCCAACAAATGCCACAAAAGGCCTCAACAAATGCCACCAAGGCCACAAAACCGTCTAGGGTTCCAAGAACCCAAGAGGGACAAGCTCCAATGAGCAACTCAAACCAAATCCTCCGAGGAGAACTCAAACCGATGCACCAAATGCAAATGGCAAGAACACCACAAAGGTGTTCAAATCCCTCACTCCCAAGTTCCAGCAAAGCTAATAAAGCTATTGGGGGAACAAGAGAGGAGGAATCAAAGAGACAGACACAAAATCCCCCAAAATCTAGATCCCCAAAGATACACTCAAAAAGAGATGTTTTGGTTTGGTCAAAACGTAGATCTAGATCTCCTCTAACTACCCCTCAAATATATGCAAGAATCAATGGAGGGGTGAGTAGAAATCAAGCTCAAAGAATAAGGCAAATGGGGGCAAAGCTTAGACAAAAGGGGGAGAAAGAAGCAACCCTAAATGAAAATGGACAAAAGACTTATATAAAGCTGGACGAAATATGGCCGTTGGGGTCTTTTTCTGGACGGTCCGGTAGTACCGGATTGGACCGGTACTACCGGACCCAACAAACCGGACAGCAGCGAGCGAGCCTGGGAGAGAAGGCAGCAGCAGCAGGTGGTCAACGGGGGGAAACCAAGCAGCAGTGGGGCCCGCGCGGACCCAGGCGTGCGCGCGCATGCGAGCAGCGGCCAGCAGGCTCGGCAGCTACAGTGCAGCGCAGCAGCTGGCCAAGCGCGCAGCAGCAGCGCATGCGCAGCGTGGGGCCAGCAAGCAGCAGCGGCAGCAGTGCAGCGCAGCGCAGCGAGCCAGGCAGAGGCGCAGGCGGCCACGCGGGACAACGCCGGACAACGCGCGCGAGGGTGGGGCCTGTAGGGCGACCGCGGCGCGCGGGATCCAGGGCGGGTCAACGCGTGCAAGCCAGCGAGCGGTAGCAGGGTCTAGATCTGAATCTGGAAAAGAAACTGGGAAAGAAACTGGGCCGGCCGGTAGTACCGCCCGGGCGGTACTACCGGGCCGGTCCGGTAGGACTGGAAAAAGGTATCGGGCCAAACTGAAGGCGAGCGGGCTGAGTCAGTCGCATCCGGTACTGGGCCCGGTAGTACCGGACGGCCCAGAACACTGTTTTTCTTTTTCTTTTTAGAATTAAAACGGCAAATATTCAAACGGTCATAACTTTTAAACGGTAGCTCCGATTGACCCGATTCCAATTGCGTTGGATAAAGAACGAAAATATTGGTTATCACCAAGTGAGAAAGTATCAAGTAGAATATTGTGGTATACCTCACTTGGTGAGAAACCGAAAAACCGTATAAATCAAAATCGCAACAAGATACATATGGGAGATCCGATTTTGATGAACAAGAGCTTGTTATGGAGATTACCACAGGTTCTATATCCTCACATGGATAAGACCAAATAACAACCAAATGCGATGATGCAAGTATGCAAAGGTTTAAGCTCTCTCCGAACGATGTGACCGAATTACTCATACGAGAGCCCCTCTTGATAGTACAGTTATCTATATTAAACCCGGTCTCCTACACACAACAAGAGACCGGCAAAAGGGAAAACCTATCAAGATTATAACTTTGCCTTGAGCATTCCACTTGAGCTTGATGTAGACGGTCTTGCCCTTCTCAAGATGGAACGCCTTTCTTAATTCCTCATCATCGACCTCGCATATTGAGCTTGCACGACAAATCTTCTTTGCATTTCATCGACCTTGAAGCCAACACATGCTCCAAGCGATGCCAATGGACAAATCCTACAAGTATAACTTAATACACACATTAGTCCATAAAGATTGTCATTAATTACCAAAACCACACATGGGGGCCCAACATGTTCTTTCACCTGGGCTATGCCATCCACCACGCGAGGCAAAGACTAGTCAAACAGCTGACGTGGCTCGATCATGAGGTAAGCATGGCGTCAGCATCGCCACCGCCGTCGGTGAGTGGTCACCGGCGATGATCTACGGCATCCTAGCAAGCGAGATAGGCTTAGTTCAAATCAGTGCAATCTACTGAACCTAATAGTGGCAGCGCCGCTCGGAAATGGTCATCGGAAGGTCATCAGCGATGAGCTACTGCGGCGGCCAGCGGTGGTGCTCAACAAAACTAGACCTACGGTGCGAATCCGCAAACAAAACTAGGGTCCAGAGAATGCTTACCCTGATGACGATAGAGTGGTCGACAAGGACAGGCGCGGTCGGAATCGAGCTCCCCGACGAGGATTCCGACGAACTGCTGCAAAGAGGAATGACTAAATTCACTCGCTCCAGTACTCCCCTTGATGCACGCTTCTACCCATAGGATCTACGGAGGACGGCGCTTACCCATGACGGCTCAGAATGGTGTGGGGAGGCGTGGTTCGACGGCGAGGAGTGGCTCCGGCGAGCTAGGGTTCGGTCTCGTTCGTATCTAAGAGGATAAGGAGGTATTGGGGATAGGGATGGAAGCAATGCAATGCAGTGGCCTTCTTATCCCCTCCTGGCATCGGCGGCGAGTATCTTGGCACAACGACGACGATGAAGGCATCGGGCGGCGGCGAGCTCCGCCAGCGAGCTGCCTGTGTGCGTGATGGTGACGATGATGACCGTTTTTCGGATAACCCCCTCGCGAATTCTTTAGCTCAACCCGCGGTCCTCTCCTGACCCCACTTGTCAGTCTCAGATGGAAAAGGACAGGGCTAGTTACTGGGCCGTTATGGGCTGCACATAGGCGTCAGATAGGTGTAGGGTGTTGGGCTGCGGCCAGGTTTAGTTTTTATTTGTTTTATATTTTTCTATTTTCTGTTTTCTTAATCAGATTTGAATTTGATTTATATTTTGAACCTTCCTTTGTATGATTTATTTGCTGGACATTTGCAGTAATATTAAATTATATTTGGTAACCTTTGTGAACTTTTATTATGCCTTCTTTTTATATTTATTTTATTTACTCAATAAGACTTTATTTTAATAGTTGGAAGAAACTTCTTCTTCTTATTTTTCTCTTTCTATTTTAGTTAGATATTTATTGAATGATATGTTCTTATTTGCTTATCAACTTAATTTTAATGAGCTCATAGTTTGAATAGAAACTTTATATATAAGTTTAATGATTTTATACCATTATTTGATGCATGAAATATAAAGACATTGATATGATGATTATTACTCCCATTAATTTGGAAAATAGCAATGTATGTGATAAACAAAGAAGTTTAGGGTTTTGAATTTGGAGTAGGCTTTAGGATTTTATATAAGCTTAGATTCTTTTTAAGATTTAGGATTTAATAACTAAGTGTATTGCCTTTTGTATATAGTATTGGATGAAATCTCCCTTTTAATTAGAAAATTATAATTAGAGTGTTTTATAGAAGTGAATATACTTAAGCACATATAGTTAGGATGTGTGGAATTAACAGAGATGTGCTTATGTAATTTGATATAGGAAACTATCTCTATAAAGTGCAATAGACATCAAATGATGGATCAATGGTATATGATGGATATTATGTTTGAGTTGAGATTTAGAGTTGAGTGCTTACCATGATTAAATAGGAAAATGATTTATACATATAACTATATTTCTCAATCTTGGGTTTCTAATTAAGGAATTCCTTTCCTAGATATAATACCTCTTTCTATCCATCACCATGGTTAGTTTGAGGGACTTACTTATTAAAATCTTATTATTCAATATATCATTCTTCTAAACTTATGGATGAATCCAATGAGTTTGATAAAAAAGTACTTCATAGCTTTCTCGATCCTTGCTTGGTTGTATCTACTATTCTACTGTTGACAATCTTCCATCTAACTAGTAGTTCCTTCAAACTCTACTCCCAATCTTCCTTAAAGATGAATAACACCACCTTTATGACTCTATGCTACACTAGCTTTAGTTGAATAACACCATCTTATAATTACTTAACTCTCATGACTTACACTTCAATCCCTAATTATATTTACGTGGTTTGCAAAGACTTCTCTAGAATCACTTATCTTTACTAAGGTTCCAATCATGTTCTACCTTTTATTGTCTGAAAGTTACCTTCTTAATATCTTATATTGGATTAAGGTTATTAATGGTCTATGCCCTTATTAGAAGATTTGAGTAGATGTTCTAATAAGATCAAATAATAGATCAAAGACTAATAGTTAAAGAAGTTGTGAATCAATGGGAAATCATCCAACATTGATGAACAACAGATATTGAGATAAGTTCCATAAAGATTGTATAGAAAGGAAGATATATATATATATATATATATATATAGTGGATGATCTTGACTTAATATCTTTCCAAAATCCAACTCATCAAAGGAGTTTTTAAGATTAGGTGTTACTATGATACTCAGAATGTATACAGATGGGATTAAGATATAGTGGTTACATTCTTATTATTTGTTTTATATCTTTAATTTGGTACTTATGAATGATTATACTGAGTACGATAACATGATCACCTAATGATCTAATATAATTCACATTGTATTAAGGTTTAACTTATAGTATATTTGATCTACCCTTAGATCAAATCTTTCTTACCCAAAATGAGATTTTAACAAAGATCTTATTGAAACTTATCGCAGTCAACTTAATGATCTACTTGAATTCCATCATGCTAAGAGAAGCTTCAATCACTTTGACAAGTTTTGTTTAAAAACGCGAAAATTATTCGGATTTTCTATGCATGAATGCAATGCACACATCTGGGTCCAACTTATTTCTAGGCTCTAATGCTGGGATGTTACAATGAGGATCGACTTGTTGCTTGTCCTATTTGATCTGGTCGGAGTGGCCAGTTCCAGAAGGCTTTGACGGCGAACTCCCATGAGCGAATAATGCCTAGAGATTGTCGGATTGGAGGGATTCGGTCATGCGCACCCATGTTTTACTCTGATCGTTTTGGTTAAGAGGGAGCGCTTCGAAACTCTCTTGGGTATTAATATTATGGGGCATGTTATCGTTCCATGGTGCTAAGGAAGAATGTCATGGAGACCGTGATTTGAGGACCGACAATTGTGGTTCGAGTCTGGATGGTGATGAGGAATTGGCTTGGTGACTCATGACTCGGAGCAGTGGCATGCAAGTGGGGGCGACTGCACATGAGACGTTCACAGTCCTATCTTTCAGGGTGAAAGCACAGGGTCTGGCCTTAATTGGTTGTGCCCGATAATGGCATTGTTGAATGTATTATTTTGAGAACGTGTTCTTCGGGGTGAAAACCTAAGATCTATGATCGGGCGATGATGGTGTTTGTACACTGTTCCCTTCTTGGAGACGTCGTTTTTGGAGAAGCTGAATTTCTGGTGCTGTCTTGGTGGTGGTTATACCGTTGTTTCAATGAATGGATCATTGTAGTGGGACTTTTTTTTGGGAATTCTTTTTTATTTTTTGGCTGTGTGTATCGGCCGCTAGAACAATGCGTTGTTGCAGTGACCGTGTGTAATTGGTATGGGTCTAATTGGTATGTTGTAATATTAATATAAGTTCTTTAAAAAAAATTGTGGAGCCATGTTGTCCCAGCGCCTCAACAAACGCTGATTGATAAACCTATTTCGAGAGGAACGCGCGCTGATTAATCAACAGTCGCCTCAGAGTCAGAATCGATGAAGATTGCCACTGGCACGTGAGCTGAAACTTGGCCTGCGAAGCTTCCGCGGTCATGACATTGACCGGTGGCCGCTTGGAACTTCCCATCCGGTAGCGATGGCTGTCGATCTCCATTACTCCAGATCCTGGACTTTGCCACGCTGAGACCGCGAGATCTCCATCTTTGCCAAAAGGCGTCCCAACCTTTGAACCTATCCTCTTTCTCATCCTTGAGTCCTACTCACTGACTCTTCTCGCTCGCTGCTGGGCGCCGAAGCGGACAAGAACACGGCGGGGGAGGCGTCGTCACCGGTGATCAAACCATGCTACTACGTGGCTGCTCCCTGGGTCTCTCACAGAGCTAGCCGGAAACCATTTTGCCTTTCGCCCGACAGCGCCGCGTCATGCTTGCTTGGGGTCGGGGCTCGCTCGTTGTCCAAGCACACGCTCTCCCTGGCCGACCAATGCAATGTTAACCTCCTACTCCTCCTAGCTAGCTAGGCAGGGGCTACCCGTCATGCTTGCACGCTACTGACGGCGCCAACGACAACCTAGCTATCGTCCACAGCAATCAAAGTAGTATTGTCCGCATTTCGTTGCATATGCACGCGCAATAATGTGCTCATCGATGTTCCGTTTCTTTCCTACCTTAATTAAAGCCGGTATAGATCATGTGATGGGGTTGAGTAGGCCATGCATGTAAAATCACTGGACGGTAGACTAGACACGTAATGACGACGGTAAGTGCGATCACTATTAGCGCATGATTAAGCAATCTTAAATGTTCAGATATTTTAACACTAATTTAACCAATTTCAAATCACATATCTCACCACTAATTTCAGATATTTTAATTCTCATACCACTAAGTTCACCAATTTCATTAAATGTTCGGATATTTTTAATAATATTTTAATGATATTTCTTCCTTTTAAAATATTTCAATTATCTTATGTTTTTACATAAATTCGAGACATTATTGGACAATTTTTCAACTAATGCATATTGTATTAGAATCATTTCGGAATGTATAAATGGTTGTGTATTACTTTTTATAATTTTTCGGAGTCATAAAAGTATATATTTTAGTTTATTTAAAAAAAACGAGCTCTGAGTGAGCTTGGGAGCCACTGCCAGTTTTCGCGCTTTTGTCACTTATGCATCTATGACGATCAATAGGAACCATCCTGGTACTTTCCAATCATACATTAGTGATAATAAATATCTATACCAGTGATCAATAAAAAACTATACCATTTTCTTACTGGAGAGAACAATAAAAATCCATGACATGGAAGCTAAAACTTAGATGACAGCTAGGTTTGTATGATGGTACCACTAGTGGAAAAAGGGCTATCCGTTCGTGACCCCTCAGAGCATTTGTCCCGGTTGCGCCACCAACCGGGACTAATGCTGGCACGCGTCCCGGTTGGAGCGGGCACGGGGTCAGGGGGCATGCGTCCCGGTTGGTAAGGGCAATACGTCCCGGTTGGAGCCAGCAACCGGGACTAAAGATTGCGTCCACAGCCACGTGGCGTGGCACGCACCTTTAGTCCCGGTTGCTGGCTCCAACCGGGACTAAAGACCCCCTGCCCTCTATAAATGCAACGCCCCAGCCCCCTCTGCCTCCACTCTGTTTTTTCGAATGGTGGAAGGTGTGAGGGGGTGTGCTAGTTTTTTCTCATGCATGCATTGAAGGTGTTTGTTGAAATGTTTGAGTGAATAATCCCGTTGAATTTCTCATAGAACAAAAATATAGAAGGTGTCCGAGACGCACTTGAGCTTTCTCCTCGTTATTTCCCTCGATCGAGGTTAGCAATCTTATCTTTTCTAGGTCATTGATACAATTCATGTGTCGGTGTGAATTGGTTATTTCACTATTTATGATGTCCTGTTTTTTGATAAACTTACTTATATGATGCAGATGAACGGTCGGGAATGGATGTACGGTGACCGGCGCGTAGCCGGGTATATCAAAGGCGTGGATAAATTTATCGATGTGGCTACGGCAAACAAAGAGAATGGATTTATACGTTGTCCATGTGTTCAATGTCGGAACAACAAGGAGTACTCTTCCTCGAAAATCATTCGCGGCCACCTGATTATGAAAGGTTTCATGCCCAACTATAATTGCTGGACCAAGCACGGGGAAAGAGGGGTTATGATGGAAGATGGTGAAGAAGAAGATGATGATAACAACTATCATCATATGTTTCCTGAATACAGTGATACTGCAATGGAAGACAATGGAGAGGAAAGAGGTGAAGAACGGGCATCAGATGAGCCGGCTGATGAACTTGGTAGGGTCATTTCTGATGCAAAGCGAGACTGTGAAACAGAAAATGAGAAGTTGAAGTTAGAGGGCATGTTAGAAGATCACAAGAAATTGTTGTACCCAAATTATGAAGATGGCAGCACAAAGCTCGGTACCACACTGGAATTGTTGCGATGGAAGGCAGAGTGTGGTCTAACTGACTCCTCATTTGAAAAGATGCTGAAAATAATGAAGCCGAAGTTTCCAAAACATAACGAACTTCCCGAGAGTACCTACGAAGCAAAGAAGACTCTCTGTCCTCTGGGATTAGATGTGCAAAAGATACATGCATGCATTAATAACTGCATCCTCTACCGCGGTAAGGAGTATGAGAATTTAGATAAATGTCCGGTATGCAACGCGTTGCGGTATAAGATCAAACGAGATGACCCTGGTGATGTTGAGGGAGAGCCCCTCCGGAAGAGGGTTCTTGCTAAGGTTATGTGGTATGCTCCTATAATACCAAGGTTGAAACGCATGTTCAGAAACAAAGAGCATGCCAGGTTGTTGCGATGGCACAAAGAAGACCGTAAGAAAGACGGGAAGTTGAGACACCCTGCTGATGGGTCACAGTGGAGAAAAATCGAGAGAGACTTCCCAGACTTTGCAGGTGACGCAAGGAACTTATGGTTTGTTCTAAGTACGGATGGCATGAATCCTTTTGGGGAGCAGAGATGCAGTCACAGCACCTGGCCCGTGACTCTATGTATCTACAACCTGCCTCCTTGGTTGTGCATGAAGCGTAAGTTCATTATGATGCCAGTGCTCATCCAAGGCCCGAAGCAACCGGGCAACGACATTGATGTGTACCTTAGGCCATTAGTTAAAGAACTCTTACAGTTGTGGGGCAAACCAGGTGTACGTGCGTGGGATGAGAACAAACAGGAGCCATTTAATCTACGAGGGTTGTTATTCGTAACCATCAATGATTGGCCTGCTCTTAGTAACCTTTCAGGACAGACAAACAAGGGATATAAGGCATGCACCCACTGTTTAGATAAGACCGAAGGTACATATTTGCGTAAATGCAAGAAGGTTGTGTACCTGGCGAATCGATGATTTTTTCCGACCAATCATCCCGTAAGAAAGAAAGGCAAGCATTTCAAAGGTGAGGCAGATCACCGGAAGAAGTCTGAACTCCCTGCTGGTGATGATGTATTTGGTATGGTCAAGGACATAGAAGTAATCTTTGGAAAGGGTCCCGGCGGTCAATCAGTTCCGAACGACGTCGCTACAGGACACGCACCCATGTGGAAGAAGAAATCTATATTTTGGGAGCTGCCATATTGGAAAGTCCTGTGTGTCCGCTCTTCAATCGACGTGATGCACGTGATTCCTAGGCGTGTATGGGAAGACAAAAGATACACCTGAAGCACGGGAGGACCAACAAATTATGAAAGACCCAAAGAACATGCATACAGATAACAAGACGGATAAAGGGCGTCACTTAAGTCGTGCCAGCTATGCTCTTACCAAAGCAGAGAAGGAAATCTTTTTTGAAGTCCTTTACAGTATCAAGGTGCCGTCGGGCTTCTCATCTAATATAAAGGGGATAATAAATATGGCAGAGAAAAAGTTCCAAAACCTGAAGTCTCATGACTGTCACGTGATTATGACGCAGTTGCTTCCGATTGCATTGAGGGGGCTTCTACCGGAAAATGTTCGAGTACCCATTGTGAAGCTGTGTGCATTCCTCAATGCAATATCTCAGAAGGTAATCAATCCAGATATTCTGCCAAGGTTATAGAAGGATGTGGTACTGTTATCGCCATATTTTGGCCAAAGGAGGAGATGGGCCGTAATCAAGATGGGCTTGGAAAATACATATATGCAACGTTTTGTTGAATCGGCCTTGTACGTGGATTTGGGCTAAATTGCCCGTGTATCTGTATATTGTAGTAGGTTACGTTTCGGTTTAGGTAAGAGATAGAGTTGTAGAGTTATTCCAAAGATAGAAAGTCTCCGGACTATAAATATGTACCTAAGGTTATCGAGAAAAGGAGGACGATCACGTTCACGACAAACACAATCTCGGCGCATCGCCACCCCTTGTTTCTAGGGTTTCTTTCGGGTAAGTGTCATGCTGCCTAGATCGCATCTACTTATGCGTTATTTGGTGTTACTCGTGCTGAAGCCTTGTTGATGGCGAGTAATACTTTTATCATAGATTTGTTTAGGCTAGCATCGGTACTTTTTGCTATGATTGCTTAGCTATGCTGCCTTTGCTTATCTCGCTGCCTTTGCACCTGTTCGGGGTGTAAGGGTAGCATCTTGCTTGATCTTTATTCCGTCGATTCGATCTGTTATAGTTTTGCCTTGTTTTTCAAGGTTTAGTTTGATATCCACGTAGTCAGGCCTTGCAAACGGGTTGAACGATCCAGTAATACGAAAAGATATGGTTTGCTAATTCGAGAGGAGTTGTTCCGGGAATTGACTTTACGTCGGTTGTTAGGCCTTCTCTAGGGTTAATTTTCTATCATCTTTTGTATTTACCAGGCTCAATTACGTGTAGGATGTTCCAATTACGTGGTGAAAACATTAAACTGTCGTAGATCGATTTAACTTGTATTGATGAAGCAAAACCCCATGTTATCATAGATCTAATGCAGAACCATGGGATAATCGGCTCCAAGAGCCGATTCACAGGGAAACCTGAAAGCCGGTCACGGCTTGAATTTTACGTATGTTTGTTTGCCATGCAGGAAACCAATCGAAGCAATCTTTCACCTTCCTGATCAGGTATAGGTCAGGTGGCACGCCCTCGAACCAGCCAGGACGTGTGCCGGAGTTTTGCGGGCCGTTGCCCGAGGGACCAGGGCCCACCAGCAGTCCTGGGAGCCTCTCGGCTCTCCGTGTTGCCCGTCGCTGCTCGCCGGTGGGTTTTGGCAGGCAACACATTCTGGCACGCCCGGTGGGACCTTCAACAACGTCTACATCAACATCCGATGCTGCGATGGAGAACAGACCGGTCACGTACGACGATCTGCCGGAGGAGCACAAGGCGAAGTATGATGATATCAAAGCTATCTTCGAAGCCGATCTCATCGGCTCTTTTGAGAGGACCCGTAAGCATGGCATCAGATGGAAAGGGTTCTCACCCGAAGGTGCTCTTGACGAGGTGGATCTGTCTGTTCCGTCAGAAGAGCGCACCAGAGCTCTGCGGCAGGAAGTCAATTAAATGGTGGCTCATTCTCTTCATCGCCATTCTGAGAGCCTAGTGAACGCTTTCGAGCGCGTCGCGGTTCGCGTAGTTCAGGAGATCATGAAACATCAGTACTCTCCGTCGGGGCCTACTCTAGGGACTCACCAGGGAGAAAGACCGCTCCAGACTAGGCCGCAGCTGCCATTCACGCTTGTAGCTCCGGAGCCACCAGGGGCACCGGCGTACGTCGTCTACAAGGTTGGAGGTGACCCTGGCGATTACCAATTCATGTTTGAACCACCTAAAGAGATCCCACATGGATATGTGTGCACCTACGTGCCGGACTGCAATAACCTGACGCGCACGAACCAGGTGGCAACTGCAGGGATTTCTGGAACAGGAGTTTCTGGAGCAGGGGCTTCGGGAGCAGGTATTTCCGGAGCAGGGATGTCTGGGATGGACGCTGATAAACAGGCATGGCTAGCCAAGTACGCCACCGGAGCGAGTTCTGAGAATTTAGCCCCTGCAGCTCAAACGGTGGAGCAAATCCGTACCATCTTGAGAGACCAGTTCGGCTTCGTGCCGAAGAGAAGGACAATCGGCTACTCCAAGCCATACCCCAACGAGTTTGATCTGATTCCGCTGCCACCCAAGTATCGGCTCCATGAGTTCTCAAGGTTTAGCGGATCAGAAGGGTCGAGCTCGATCGAGCATGTGAGCCGATACCTGGCACAGTTAGGCATGATTTCGGCATCGGATCAGTTACGCGTAAGGTTCTTTGCGCAGTCTCTGACAGGACCAGCTTTTGGGTGGTACACCTCGTTGCCACCGGATTCGATCCAGACCTGGAAGCAACTGGAAGAACAGTTCCACATTCAGTATCATTCAGAAGATACCGAGGCTGGCATTGCAGATCTGGCGCAGGTGCGGCAAAGGCAGGGAGAAACAGTAGCTGAGTACATTCAACGTTTCAGGACTGTCAAGAACCGATGTTATTCGGCTCGTTTAACTGAGAAAGAAGCGGTCGAGCTGGCAGTGTTGGGTCTCTCAGCACCTATCAAGGATCTGGCTTTCCAAGTAGAGTACAATTCATTGGCGCACATGGCCCAGAAGCTGACAATGTATGAACAGCGCCACCCTGAGTTGTACCAAGACAAGTTCAAACGTCCGATAAGCCTGGTCGATACAGAAGAAGAGGATCCTACACAAGACCAGGAGGTGGCCGTGGCTGAATGGGCTCGGGGGGCAGATCCTGTGTCCTGCAAATGGGTAAAACAGCAAGGGCCTGCAAAAGGGTTCGACTTCGACGTGAGCAAAGCTGAGCAGATATTCGATTTACTACTGAAAGAAAAGCAGCTGAAGTTACCCGAAGGCCACAAAATCCCTACGGCTCAAGAGATGAACGGGAGACCTTACTGCAAGTGGCATCACTCGTTCACCCACACCACCAATGACTGCAAAGAGCTACGTCGCCAGATCCAAACGGCGATAGAACAAGGCCGTCTGATCCTTGGGCAGTTCGCCATGAAAGTAGACACAAACCCATTTCCCGGCGTCAACATGGTAGAACACAGCCAGTCCACGAGGCGTCAGTTGGATTTCTCGTTCGATGTTAATATGGCAGGACCTGTGTACCACCATGGCACATATAAGGAGGAAGACGGCCGCTCTCGGGGCAGAGAAAGAGAGGAGGCCGGTCCACGTGACCGGCCCCGTTATGATGACAGGCGGTATTTGACCGAGGAGCAAGTGAGAAGCGTGCGATATCAGAAGCCACACTCCACACATCTCCTTAACAAGTATGAGCATCAGTATGACCGACGTCGCCGGCACGATAGAGATGATGAAGGATATGAGCACCTCGCTAGTAAAAAGCCAAAGGGAAAAGAAGGCGTGGACAAACATTGGGATTGTCCTTTCTTCAAGTATTGCTGGGACACGGGAATGAGCCGATTGCCTACAATCGACAACTGCCCAGAATGTGGACAGCAGAAGGATGACACGAGTCCAGTCTCGGTGTTCAAGCGCCTAGGGCCTCTCCCCCCTCGAGCAAAAGACCTCGAGGAGCCAATGGGTGGAAAAGAAGAAGACAGATATCACCGGCCAAGGTGGTGCCCCGATGGACTCAGGCACACCCAAAAGCGTCGAGTTCAGCGGCTGCGTAACTTGGAGGAAGCCGAAGCGCAGTACCTCCACGCTTTAAGGAAGGCACGGCCCGATCTGGCCGTGAAAGTGCAGCAAACCTTGGAGACGGAGGCTCGTCCGAAAAGAAAAGAATGGCGCCCCAAACCAGTAAAAGCCGATGCGAAGACATCGGCTGGCACAAACATGGTGTTCACACTTCCGTCAGAGTTCTGCGCTCCAAGAGCCAAAGAACTACCAGTGGCACAGTTTGACTGCGGCCCATGACCGGTTATCTTTGAAAAGCCACAAGAGAAGGGCTACAAACATCTGAAAGCTCTGTACCTGCGAGGTTATATCAATGGGCAGCCTGTCCGCAAGATGTTGGTTGACACCGGAGCAGCAGTGAATATAATGCCATACTCCATGCTACGGCGTTTGGGACGCTCCACTGCAGATCTGATCAAAACCAACGTAACGTTAAGCGACTTCAACGGCCAAACTTCAGAGACGCAAGGCGTTCTGAATGTGGATCTGACCGTGGACAGAAAAACCATCCCTACGTCATTCTTCATCGTTGACAGCAAAAGCACCTATGATGTCTTACTAGGGAGGGATTGGATTCACGCCAACTGCTGCATTCCATCCATGATGCACCAGTGCCTGATACAGTGGGATGGAGATGAAGTGGAGGTCATTCATGCAGATGATTCGATCGAGATCTCCATAGCTGGCATGAACATCTGGGAGGCAGGAGACCAAGAGCCGATCTCTGGAGTCAGTCTAGACGGCTGTGAGCGCATCGAAGCTACAAAAAACGGGGTGAGGCTGGTCTTATCCACTGGCCTGACAGAGTAGCAAAGTCCACGATCGTACGTGGTAAGGCCGATCCCTGCGATCGGCCACAAAAAATAAAAAGCAGCAATCTTACGACAAGCAGGTCATGCAGTCGTAGCAGGGAGGTTCCCCGCCATTGTAGAGCACAGATAAGTTGTAAACCTTCCTTGACTAATGCAATCGAAAAGGGGGCCGATTCCGGCAATCGGCCCAAATTATTTTTGTTGTCCTCACCAACTGTTTGCCCCGTGTTTAGCATCGATTTAACAGGTGACGGGAAGCTAGGGTATGGATTTACATCCGCTGATGAGCTAGAGCAGATTGACATCGGTCCTGGGGATAAGCCAAGACCAACATTTATCAGCAAGAAGTTAGATCCGAATATGCGGGGTCCGATGATAGCTTTGTTGAAAGAATATCCAGATTGCTTTGCCTGGGACTATTCAGAGATGCCCGGGTTAGACAGGAGCATCATCGAGCATCGACTCCCGCTTAAAAAAGGGTTTCGGCCGTTCCAGCAGCGAGCGCGACAGATGAAGGCCGAAATTTTGAAAGAAGTCAAGAAGGAGATCGAGAAAATGTTGACAGCCAAGTTAATCAGGCCATGCAGGTATGCTGAGTGGATTTCTAGTATCGTACCTGTAGAGAAGAAGGATGGCCGCTGGCGGGTTGCCATAGATTTTCGGGATCTCAATAGAGCCACTCCGAAGGATGAATATCCGATGCCGGTAGCAGAGACGTTAATCAACGCAGCTGCTGGTCATAAAATCTTGAGCTTCATGGATGGCAATGCTGGTTACAACCAAATTTTTATGGATCCGGAAGATATACACAAGACTGCATTCAGAGTCCCAGGTTCGGTGGGGTTGTTTGAATATGTAGTCATGACGTTTGGACTGAAGAATGCCGGCGCCACATACCAAAGAGCCATGAATTACATCTTCCATGATCTGATCGGCAAGCTGGTGGAAATTTATATCGATGACGTGGTGGTCAAGTCAGCTTCAGTACAAGGACATTTGGACGATCTGCGACGCGTCCTGGACCGAACAAGGAAATTCGGGCTAAGGATGAATCGAAAGAAGTGTGCCTTCGGTGTGACGGCCGGTCAGTTCTTGGGTTTCTTGGTCCATGAACGAGGAATTGAGATCGGCCTGAAAAGTCAGGAGGCAGTGCGAACAATGAAGCCACCTACCACGAAGAAAGAACTACAGTCTCTCATCGGCAATATTAACTTCGTCAGAAGATTCATCTCCAATCTGTCAGGAAGAATAGAGCCGTTCATGGGACTGGTGAAAATTAAATCTGATGAAGAATTCCGCTGGGGGACAGAGCAACAACGAGCCTTCGACGAAATCAAAGAATATCTAACGAAGCCGCCAGTATTGGTTCCGCCCCAGTCGGATAGGCCGTTCTACATTTACTTATCAGTAGCTGACACGTCCATCGCCTCGGTGGTGGTGCAGGTTTATGATGGTCTGGAGCGAGTTGTGTTTTACATCAGCAGAAGGATGCTCGACGCAGAGACAAGGTACCCTGAGATCGATAAGTTGTGCCTCTGCCTGTTTTTCACCTGCACCAAGCTGCGCCACATCTTGCTCTCGGCAGAGATTATCATTATATGCAAATCAGATGTCATAAAGCACATGCTGTCGGCTCCTATGTTGAAAGGCCGACTCGGCAAATGGATGTTTGCATTATCGGAATTTGACATCCGGTACCAACCTGCGAAAGCGGTTAAGGGTCATGCATTAGCCGACCTTATTGCTGAAAGGATCAACACTGATATAGCAGCGCTGTCTATACGAGCGTGGGCTATGTTTTCGATGGATCGGTTTGTGACGATGGTTGCGGCATTGGAATTCTACTCGTGTCGCCCCGGGGGGCAACATATTCCTTCTCCATCAGGCTAGCTACCCCGTGCACCAACAACGTCGCCGAGTATGAGGCGATACGCAAGGGAATGGAGTTGCTCATAGAAGCTGGGGCAGAGGCAGTGGAAATTTTTGGAGACTCCAAATTGGTGATTTCCCAGCTCACGGAGGAATACAAGTGTGAGAGCGAGTCGCTCTTCCCATTATGGTTGCAATGCCGTGAGCTCATGGCACAGTTCCGGTACATAAACTTTAACTGGATCCCGCGATCGCAGAATACAGAGGCAAACGATCTCGCACAAATGGCTTCAGGCTACAAGGACGTAGCAGAGGGAACTGATGTTCAAGTACAGTTCCTGGAGGCGGACGACTGGAGAGCCAATATCTTCAATTACTTGAAAGATTCGGCTCGGGGGGCACCTAAACGGATAAGGTACAAGGCCATGAAGTACGTGCTTATCGGGGACGACATGTTCTACAGGACCCTGGAAGGGTTGTTGCTCAAATGTCTAGGGCCAACCAAGGCCAATCGGCTCCTGCACGAGGTACACGAAGGCGCCTGTGGAACTCACCAATCGGCTCACAAGATGAAATGGTTGATCAGGCGATCAGGGTTTTATTGGCTCACCATGCTTGAGGACTGTTTTAAGTACTACAAAGGGTGTCAAGCATGTCAGAAATTTGGAAAAATTCAGATGGTGCCCGCGTCAGCAATGAACCCCATCATCAAACCTTGGCCATTCCGAGGTTGGGGCATGGATATGATTGGCAAGATCAATCCTCCATCAAGCAAAGGCCACATGTGGATTTTGGCCATTACGAATTATTTCACTAAATGGGTTGAAGCCGTCCCTATGAAATCAGTGAGCTCAAAGGATGTTATCGATTTTGTGAAAGAACATGTTATTCATAGATTCGGGATCCCCCAAACGATCACGACCGATGGAGGTTCGGTCTTCACTTCTTACGAGTTTAGAGAGTTCTGTGAGGACACGGGAATTAAGCTGATCCGATCATCTCCGTACTATGCTCAAGCAAATGGGCAAGCTGAAGCGTCCAACCAGAGCCTTATCAAGCTGATCAAGAGGAAGATCGATGAGCACCCTAGGCGTTGGCACGAGGTTTTGTCAGAGGCTTTATGGGCTTATCGCATGTCATGTCATGGAGCGATAAAAACCTCGCCATACCATCTAGTCTATGGACAAGAAGCCGTATTGCCCTGGGAAATTACGGCTGGATCGAGGCGTGTCACCTTTCAGAACGATCTAACGACTGAAGAATATACGGCCCTGATGAGTGACAGTGTTGAGGATTTAACTGAGCTTAGGTTGTGGTCACTTGAGAAAATCAAAGAGAACAAGGCCAAGGTAGCTCGTGCATATAATAAGAAGGTGAGACCGAAGGAGTTCCACGTTGGCGATCTGGTATGGGAAGCTGTATTGCCATTGGGAACTAAGGATGCAGCATATGGTAAATGGTCTCCAAATTGGCACGGGCCATACAGGGTCGATCAAGTTTTAAGGGGAAACGCGTACATGCTTGAGGAACTGGATGGCGTAAAATTCCCAGTGGCTATCAACGGGCAACACCTCAAGAAATATTTCCCAAGCATGTGGGATGATGGACAGTGAAATGTGGGGGCCGATACATGAAATCGTCCAAATAAAAAAAAAGGGAAAATATATAGCCGATGCACAGTCATCGACTCTAGAGGTTCAAACTGTTACAAGCAGATGCCAGTTTACATAAACGAGCTACTGAAGAAATGCCTCGAAGGCGTGGAGGGCGTCAGCACGGACACGATCCACTTCGGCGATCTCGGCTTCGTCATCTTCGTCCTTGCCCGTCACTAGCTGCTTGTTCAGGGCACGTATTTCTGCCAGATCAGTCTTCAGTTGAGCTTTGAGGCTTTCTGCTTCGTCTTGGGAGCGGGCGATGGATTCTTCCTTGTCACGAATGAGCTGTTTAGTCGCCCGGACCTTCTCTTCAAGATCTTCCAACTCCCTTTTCAAGGATGCGAGCTCGGCGGTACTGACAGAGGTGTCAGTTTTGGCATCCATAGACGCCTTTTTCTCGTTGAGTTGCTGGCATCTGTCTGCGATATTGGCCTTCAGTGGAAGTTGGGCGCGGCGCAGACTGATCCTCTCACGAGCTGACTTCACCCTTGACCCGAAGAAAGACAGAGTTACAACTGGCCAAAGCTTCACCTGCAATGCTACTGGGAGTTGGTCTTTTATTTCAGCAAGAACGCTCTTCACCTCCTCAGAACCCTCGATCAACTCTTCGATCGGGGAGGACAGCAGGGTTTTAAGACGCTGGAATTAAGGTGGAACAGCCCTGGCTCGTGGTTCATCATCGGCAACAGAGGGAGTTGGTTCGATGGATTCAGGGTCGAACGTCAGCAAGCCTGAAATATCACAACTCTGGCAGCCCGAAAAAAGCGTCAGTACGTGTCCAACGTGTAAGGATGAGCCGAAAAAAGCTAACATACCTCTCCTAAGATCGAGGGGATAGCAGATGAGGAGACCATCGGCTTGTGTGTGGTTGCTGGGGGCTTGACCAAAGTGGTAGCCGTTTCATCTGCACCTTTGGGGATTGCTGGATCCGGCTTGGCTAAAGGCATCGGCACTGCCCCAGCTTTCCCACTAGAAACGCCAGTCGTCTGCATTGAAGGTGTTTAGCCGATGTAAATGATGATGAATCGGCAGTTAAAAAGAAGTAAGTGGTAAGAGCATGAAGGGTGATGATTTTCGAAACCTCCTGGCTCGACGAAGAAGCTTGCAGTCCTTTGCGAGCTCTCTTGCGACCCACAGCTGGCCCCGCCTCGACTGGTGCTCGGGGGGCAGTAGGTTCAGGAACCGACCTTTTCCTGGAAGCCGATGGTGGTGAATCTGGCTGGCTCGGTGTGATGGTCCTCTCAGAATCTGTGGGGCCTAGTTCTCCTTGATTAGTCTGAGTGTCCTCGCTAGAGGTGTCTTCGACGGAAGCCTGTAAAAAAGGAGAACCAGTAAGCACGAGCATGTCTGCAAGAATGGAAGAATGAGAAGGATCGACCAAGATATGGATCAGCCTACATGCGAGCTTTCTGGAGAAGGGCTCCGGCGCCTCAAGGTCTTCCTGGCAGCTACCTTCCTCACCATCGTTCTTGTCTTAGTTGGAACTCGAGGGGCAGCTGACTTAGGAGTTGCTGGGTTCTTGGAAGCCGATTGTGGTGTTATCGGCTGGTTCTGCATCATGACCTTTTTCAAAGGTGGCGAGTTTTTGCAGAAAAGAACCACAGGAGCTGGCGGAAAGAACTCGAAGGGGGAGCCATCACTGTGCGTAGGTTCAGGGCCATCTTGTTGCTGCAAAGAGAAAGAGTGGGTTAGTAGAAGAATCATTTGTGAGCTGCATCAAGAAAATTTACAAGTAGTGGTACCTGTTCCACGGGGATGTCATAGTCAGCGTCGAGCTGCTTCAGCAACGGTCCCAGAGCTCTCCTGAAGGCATGAGTCTTCCACATCGACCACCAGTCTTCAAAGCCATCAGTTGATGAGGCGAAGGTGAGGTCATTAGGAATAGGGATGGTCAGAGCATCAAAGAAGGAATAACACCTTTGGCTGGTGAGAGGATCAGGCAGGTCGTCTCTGCTCTCTGTAAGGTGGTGGAGAAAGAAATGGGGAGGTACTTGCCCAAGGCCAAATTGCCGAGCCACTACGACTGGCTGGTAGAATTCATATCCAGGCTTGATTATTCTATTGGATGTGCTCATGCCAACTGGAAGAAAGCAGGGACGGATCACAGTAGAAAACAACTGCCGAGTGCTGGTGTCATCGGCAAAGTTGTCTAGCCTGAAGGAGAGTGGATTTTCAAAATGTTCCGATTCTTCCGTGTAAGGAAAGAAGATAGGATTATCCAGGCCTTGGAAGAAAATGCTGAACCATTTGGATGCTTCCTGAGGGATCAGTTTGCTACCTGGCAGTCTGTACAGAGCTTGGCCATAGCTGGTGCATCGGATCTGCTTCCCTTTGACATTTGGAAAGGTGCAACTCGCCAAAAGGGGGAAGTTTGGGACATGATTTTGGAAATACAGCTGGGCCCATAGTTGAATGAACCACCAAGGACCCCCTGTTTTGACTGCTAGTCCAGAGAATAACTTGACAGACATCAACTGGAGATATCGATAGACTTCTCCAAGGAACAGTTTGCCGATGCTAAGTTGGGTGCCTTTGGCAAGTTCGTAGGCCAAGGAGAGGTAATTTTTGGTCGGAGCCAGGGAAGGACCACAGAATATGAAATGTTCCAGCCAGAAGTTAAGGAAAGCCGTGTGTTCTTTCTCTGTGACAGGGCCTTTAGTTTTCATGTGTTTTTGAAGATAGGCACCCCAGTTCGTGCACTCTGTTTTGGAAGAAAGCTTGTAGGGGACCTTGGTCAGTTTAAAAGCAGAGGGGCTGGGTGAGGTAACATCCAGACCAGTAATCATCACCACGTCTAGCAGGGTTGGTGACATGGGGCCATGACCGAACATGAAGCAGTTCAGAGCGTCGGACCAGAAGTAGCCGATGGTCTTTAGAAGATTCTCATGTTTCTCAAGGGGAGACAATGACAAATGCAAGGCATCGGCTATTCCCGTGGTTTCCCATTGTGATTGGTAAGCTCTAGCTACCCTGCTGAACCAAGAGACCCAATGTTCAGGGGGATTAGGCCAGGCTCGCAAGCAGTCGGCCCAAGAGTTTAAATCTAGGTCTTGGCTTACGAAGGGGATTCTGTTTGCTTCGCAAGAGATCAGATGGGCAGGACTAGATTCTGTGCGAGGGCCAAGACAGAGAGAATTTGGGAGAGAAGGATGTGGCAGCAGGATGTCTGAAACCTAAAAAATTTTAATGGTGGAATAAGGCATTAATTCAGGTGTTCGCCATTAATTCTAGCATCGCGTTCAGACTGCGAGGAGTAGGCGTACCTTCAGACCGGAGACCTCTGGGTTGGTGTTGGATGATTCCGCCATCTGGTTTGTCGGCGGAGATGGATCTATGCAGTTGGGGATCGAGGGTTCTTGTCGCTGTGAGCTCGATCTGGTCGGTGGGCAGTTGGAGATCTGGGTCGCCCTTTTTTGAAGAAGGTCGCAGTTTACCGTTTGAAACTGGAAAGTGGCCGCTTAGATTTGTCTAAGTATGCGACCAAGTTTTGACCTTGTCAACGTTTTTTGGGAAAGCCGATGTGTTGTCATCGGCTCTTTGAGATTTGACTTGTTTGACTGTATGAGCGTAGTGTGGTGAAAGCCGATACAGAACTATCGGCTTCTGAAGCATCGACCTATTTTTACTATCGGCGAAATTGGGTCGGAAAAGCAATCTTCGAGTTGGAAAAGTAATCTTCGTTCATTCAAAAGACGATTATTTACAGTGGAGCTGATTGCTTACAAAAGGAAATCTACTACTACTACTACTACTAGTTCCTAATCTAGAGGCCGAGGTCGTCGCCGCTGTCTTCGCCGTCGTCTTGTTCGCTGTTATCAGCGCTGCTGCCGGCGTCGTCTTCGCTGCTGCTGCTGAAGATGCCAGCGGGGGCCTCCTCGTCCTCGTCGTCGTCTTCGGTGTCCTCGCTGGACCCGGCGCGGAAGCGCTTCACCGGTGGATACTCATCGGAGGAGGTGTCCTCCTCCGACTCCTCCTCCTCGTCGGAGGATTCGACGCCGTCCCAGGACCAGGCGTCGTCGCTGCTCTTCGCCTCCAGTTCCCCGTCGACGAGGAACTGCAGGCCCTCCTCGCCGTCAGTCAAGGACGCGTCGTCCTCCGACCAAGCGGCGAAATCCCAATCCCTCTCGTCCCACCATTGTGGGGCGAGGGTCTCGTACGCCGTCGTGGGCGGGTGCTCCGGCGTCGGCTCCCGGTCGCTAATGGTGTTGGAAGACTGGGAGGAAAGGGCGGAAGAAGAGGAGGCCATGGCGGAGGAAGAGGGTTTTTTCGGCGGAGGAAGAGGGTTTTTTGGCTACTGGAGGAAGATGGGGACTGCAAACTGCTCAGATGAATTTAAATAAAGGGGAATAGTGGGAGGCGGTTCAATGCAATAGCGGTTTCCCAGAATGTGCTGCCAAAATCGTCAAATCATGCACTGCGAAGGAGTTGAGAAGACAGGGCATCATGATGAGGGGGTGGCGTGACGATTCTGCTCTGCAACGCGTAACCCGATGTGAAGAAAAAACATCAACAGAGTGGTTTTGGAATTATTATTGCCAAAACCAGGGGGGCATGTGTTATCGCCATATTTTGGCCAAAAGAGGAGATGGGCCGTAATCAAGATGGGCTTGGAAAATACATATATGCAACGTTTTGTTGAATCGGCCTTGTACGTGGATTTGGGCTAAATTGCCCGTGTATCTGTATATTGTAGTAGGTTACGTTTCGGTTTAGGTAAGAGATAGAGTTGTAGAGTTATTCCAAAGATAGAAAGTCTCCGTACTATAAATATGTACCTAAGGTTATCGAGAAAAGGAGGACGATCACGTTCACAACAAACACAATCTCGGCGCATCGCCACCCCTTGTTTCTAGGGTTTCTTTCGGGTAAGTGTCATGCTGCCTAGATCGCATCTTGCGATCTAGGCAGTATCTACTTATGCGTTATTTGGTGTTACTCGTGCTGAAGCCTTGTTGATGGCGAGTAATACTTTTATCATAGATTTGTTTAGGCTAGCATCGGTACTTTTTGCTATGATTGCTTAGCTATGCTGCCTTTGCTTATCTCGCTGCCTTTGCACCTGTTCAGGGTGTAAGGGTAGCATCTTGCTTGATCTTTATTCCGTCGATTCGATCTGTTATAGTTTTGCCTTGTTTTCCAAGGTTTAGTTTGATATCCACGTAGTCAGGCCTTGCAAACGGGTTGAACGATCCAGTAATACGAAAAGATATGGTTTGCTAATTCGAGAGGAGTTGTTCCGGGAATTGACTTTACGTCGGTTGTTAGGCCTTCTCTAGGGTTAATTTTCTATCATCTTTTGTATTTACCAGGCTCAATTACGTGTAGGATGTTCCAATTACGTGGTGAAAACATTAAACTGTCGTAGATCGATTTAACTTGTATTGATGAAGCAAAACCCCATGTTATCATAGATCTAATGCAGAACCATGGGATAATCGGCTCCAAGAGCCGATTCACAGGGAAACCTGAAAGCCGATCACGGCTTGAATTTTACGTATGTTTGTTTGCCATGCAGGAAACCAATCGAAGCAATCTTTCACCTTCCTGATCAGGTATAGGTCAGGTGGCACGCCCTCGAACCAGCCAGGACGTGTGCCGGAGTTTTGCGGGCCGTTGCCCGAGGGACCAGGGCCCACCAGCAGTCCTGGGAGCCTCCCGGATCTCCGTGTTGCCCGTCGCTGCTCGCCGGTGGGTTTTGGCAGGCAACAGGTACAATGTCTTGTTAGTTTTGAATTGGTGTTCCCACCATCCTTCTTCAATATTATGACGCATCTCCTGGTTCATCTAGTGGAAGAGATTGCCATTCTCGGTCCGGTATTTCTGCACAATATGTTCCCCTTTGAGAGGTTCATGGGAGTCTTAAAGAAATATGTTCATAACCGTGCTAGACCAGAAGGAAGCATCTCCAAGGGATATGGAACAGAGGAGGTCATTGAGTTTTGTGTTGACTTTATTCCTGACCTTAAGCCGATTGGTGTTTCTGACTCGCGACATGAGGGAAGACTAAGTGGAAAAGGTACGCTGGGAAAGAAAGCAATGATATGTAGGGACGGGGATTCTTTCACTAAAGCACACTACACAGTTCTACATAATTCCACCTTGGCAGCTCCGTATATCGAGGAACACAAGAATATTGTACGCTCCAAAAACCCGGGGAAGCCTGAATCATGGATTACAGATGAACACATGAAGTCTTTCAGTGGTTGGATGCGGACACATCTCTTGAATGACACCACTGTTGGAGATCAGCTATACTTGTTGGCCGCGTCACCATCTTCTACTGTATTGAATTTCCAAGGGTACAAAATAAATGGGAATACATTCTACACGATCGCCCAAGATAAAAAGAGCACCAACCAAAATAGTGGTGTCCGCTTTGATGCAATAGACGAGAATGGACAAAAGGACACATATTATGGTTACATAGAGGAGATATGGGAACTAGACTATGGAGTCTCTTTTAAGGTCCCTTTGTTTCGCTGCAAATGGGTCAACCTGAATGGGGAAGGGGTAAAGATAGACCAGTTGTACGGAATGACAACAGTGGATCTCAACAATCTTGGTTATAGAGATGAACCATTCGTCCTAGCCAATGATGTGTCTCAGGTTTTCTATGTGAAGGACATGTCCTCCAGACCGAAAAAAAGAAAAAATATGCAAACGAATACATCATATGATGAGCCAAAGCGTCACATAGTTCTTTCAGGGAAAAGAAACATTGTGGGAATCGAGGACAAGACAGACATGTCAGAAGATTATAATAAGTTTGATGAAATTCCGCCCTTCACAGTGAAAACTGACCCAAGCATTCCGTTAAGTAAAGAAGATGCTCCATGGTTACGTCTGAAGCGGTCATAAGGAATGACATATGCCAAGAAGTTCATGCTCATATTATGTAACTCTAGTTCATGTCTTTCGCAGTTTGTGGCTTGACCGAAGGATATCTTTCGCGGTTTGTGGCCTTTAGTCCCGGTTTTGTAGTCTCAGTTTTTAATATTAATAAATGTCTTGAGTGTTAGTCCCGTTTTGTGGCTGGACCGGGAGTGCCTCTATGACCAGTTTCTTGGAGATGCCGGAGGACTGGGCTCCATCGACACCTCCCTGAAACTGGTCGTAGTGGTGTCCCTGCTCTCGAAAACCATCTTGCATCTTGTAACTTCACTAACTAGATCAATACTCCTCGGAGCTAACTAATTTCACATATTAGGGAGTGCCTCTATGACCAGTTTCTCGGAGATGCCGGAGGACTGGGCTCCGTCGGCATCTCCCTGAAACTGGCCGCAGTGGTGTCTCTGCTCTCGAAAACCATCTTGCAGCTTGTAACTTCACCAAGTAGATCAATACGCCTCGGAGCTAACTAATTTCACATATTAGGGAGTGCCTCTATGACCAGTTTCTCGGAGATGCCGGAGGACTGGGCTCCGTCGGCATCTCCCTGAAACTGGCCGCAGTGGTGTCCCTGCTCTCGAAAACCATCTTGCAGCTTGTAACTTCACTAACTAGATCAATACGCCTCGGAGCTAACTAATTTCACATATTAGGGAGTGCCTCTATGACCAGTTTCTCGGAGATGCCGGAGGACTGGGCTCCGTCGGCATCTCCCTGAAACTGGCCGTAATGGTGTCCCTGCTCTCTAAAACCATCTTGGAGATGCCTCAAACTGGCTGGAGGACTGGACTCACAAGGATGCATATTTATAGTACAAGCAGCTCGGCATAATGTCGACACTCACAACATAATGTCGGCACTCACCCCTATTATTAGTGCTGACTCATCTTTAGTCCCGGTTGGTGTCTCCAACCGGGACTAAAGGTTCATCTTTAGTCCCGGTTGGTGACACCATCCGGGACAAGGTACAAGCCGCACGACATAATGTCGACACTCACCCCTATTATTAGTGTTGCCTGGCCCACTCTGCCTCAATCCCTTCAGTCGCGGTTGGTTTCTCCAACCGGGACTAAATATGAACCCTTTCTTTATATAGGCATTTCCCTCTATTTATTAGGTAACACTCAAGACATTTATTAATATTAAAAACCGGGACTAGCTAACACTCATGACTAAAGCCGCCCCCTTTAGTCATAATTATGCCTAGTCCTATAGTACGCAGCTTCAGGGTCTTCATCGTCGTCGTCATCATCATCGTCATCGTCACCTGCCACTCCGGGGATCCTCAGCCCATCCATGGCATATACCAGGGGCCATTCCAGCCTCGGATTCACGGTGGGTGGGAGAAGGGTCTCCTAGAAGACGATGCCGCTACCGCCGGGACAGTGTGGGGCCTATGGCGGGTGGACTCGTGGGCACCGTAGGCGAGGATGGTCTCCCCCGGCGATGTAGCGCATCACTTCGATGATAGTACGGTTCGCCCACCACAGACGACGGACGGCTTCGTTGTGGTTCACCGGTGGCGGGCCATCACCCTCGTACCTGGCGAGCTCCCTTTCCTGCCTATTAGCGAAGAAGGCATTCCAGGTGTCGTAGTTGTCGGGATCCCACTGGGGATCCATCCGCTGCTCCGGCGTGAGCTCGTGGTAGAAGTGGTTTGTGATGGACGCCTGGCGTGCGGAACCTTGAGGGACAGGAGGGAAAGGAACCCCTCTAGCGCTCAGCATCCAGCCGGCGGGCGGCCGGTAGCCCGGCGGACAAGGGTAGTTGGAGGCGCACAGCGCCTCGGTCTCCTCGAGGGTCAGAATGGCCCAGTAGGCGTTGTCCATTGTTCTAAGAGAGGAAGGTGTGGATGTGTGGATAGCCATGACACGATCACCCTAAATATAGAGGGAAAGGGCGGGAAAACTTGGCGTGAAGCTTTGGAAAATGGCGGGAAATATCTTTAGTCCCGGTTAGTGACTACATCCGGGACTAAAAGCTCTAGTAGAAAGGAAAGGGCGGGAAAACTTGGCGGGAAGAGGTGGGAAATGGCGGAAAATATTTTTAGTCCCGGTTTGTGACTACATCCGGGACTAAATGTGTGCTGAACAATGATCATGTTTCGAAAAAACCTTCACAAAATGACCTATCATGTTCGAGGTTTCATGGCTTTTTCGGTCCAAATAACCGATGTTACGTGCTGAATCACGGCATAGTTTGTGATGTTGTGCCCATATTATGCATGTGTGTGTACATTGGTATGGAGAACAATGTTGCAGGAGGAAGTTTTCCTTTTTGTCACACGGAAAAGCCCTTTTCCATTTTCCGAGCGCAAAAAACGGGTCGTTTTGTGAAGTAACCACCAAAATGCCGTTTCAGAATGCTACCGTCCCATTTTCCTAAAATACTAGACCACCTTACATGGACTATCTCCCAACCGGTACATCTCAAACCTTTTCGTCCATCCCGGGTAAAAAGGACAAATGTCTGCCGAATCGGTAGGAAGTGGGTCCGGTTTGTACTACAGGTACATGATCTATCGCCCGTGATTTTTTAAAAAAATCATTTTTAGACTCGCAATATGTGGTTTCTTCAGAGATCCAATGCAAGTTCTAACGATGCTCGTCCCCTATCTTCATGCACACCGGTTCGACCATAGTTAGAAATTCAGATAATTCAAAACGGGCATAATAAATTCAAAAAAAATCCGAACAATGAAAATCCTTCGCGTGGTGTCATATTTTGTTACATAGTTGAAAGGAAAAATACCAGACTTGGTATATTGATCATGTTTCGAAAAAACCTTCACAAAATGACCTATCATGTTCGAGGTTTCATGGCTTTCGGTCCAAATGACCGATGTTATGTGCTGAATCACGGCATAGTTTGTGATGTTGTGCCCATATTATGCATGTGTGTGGACATTGGTATGGAGAACAATGTTGCAGGAGGAAGTTTTCCTTTTTGTCGCACGGAAAAGCCCTTTTCCATTTTCCGAGCGCAAAAAACGGGTCGTTTTGTGAAGTAACCACCAAAATGCCGTTTCAGAATGCTACCGTCCCATTTTCCTAAAATACTACACCACCTTACATGGACTATCTCCCAACCGGTACATCTCAAACCTTTTCGTCCATCCCGAGTAAAAAGGACAAATGTCTGCCGAATCGGCAGGAAGTGGGTCCGGTTTGTACTACAGAAACATGATCTATCGCCCGTGATTTTTTGAAAAAATCATTTTTAGGCTCGCAATATGTGGTTTCTTCAGAGATCCAATGCAAGTTCTAACAATACTCGTCCCCTATCTTCATTTTAAAAGGTTACATTAATTATTTTTTAAAAATAGAAAATGGTTTTGGATTATTTATTCAAATCCATACACTTCTTATGTTTAAAGTTTTTATAAATTCCAAATTAATATTCAAAAATATAAGTTAATTCATTTTAAAAGGTTACATTAATTATTTTTTAGAAATAGAAAATGGTTTTGGATTATTTATTCAAATCCATACACTTCTTATGTTTAAAGTTTTTCTAAATTCCAAATTGATATTAAAAAAATATAAGTTAATTCATTTTTAATTGTAAATGGTTCATATTTTAAATGGTTACATTAATTGTTTTTTAAAACAGAAAATGGTTTTGAATTATTTATTCAAATCCAAACACTTTTTATGTTTAAAGTTTTTCTAAATTCCAAATTAATATTCAAAAATATAAGTTAATTCATTTTAAAAGGTTACATTAATTATTTTTTAGAAATAGAAAATGGTTTTGGATTATTTATTCAAATCCATACACTTCTTATGTTTAAAGTTTTTCTAAATTCCAAATTCATATTAAAAAAATATAAGTTAATTCATTTTTAATTGTAAATGGTTCATATTTTAAATGGTTACATTAATTGTTTTTTAAAACAGAAAATGGTTTTGAATTATTTATTCAAATCCAAACACTTTTTATGTTTAAAGTTTTTCTAAATTCCAAATTAATTATCATTTAAAAAACAATACAAATTTAAACCCCAAAATAAAAAATAAGGCGGGAACAGAGAGAAAATACCTGCAAAAATTTTAAATCAGGGGAATATGTCCCGGTTGGAGCCACCAACCGGGACTAAAGACCCCCTGCACGCCAACCCTTGGTCTGCTGAAAATATTGGAGTATACGTCCCGGTTGGTGGCTCCAACCGAGACGTATGCCCCTTTAGTCCCGGTTGGAGCCACCAACCGGGACTAAAGGCCCTTCGTTTATAACTGACGCGTCTCCTTTCTTCTTCCCCATCTCACTTCTCTGCTTCTCACCGACGCGCGCACCCCCGACGCCGGCAGGCTGCACGAGCTCGCCGCCACCCGCGCGTTCCATCCGCCACCGCCGCAGCCTCCGTCCACGCGTGCCCCTGCTACTTTTCCCCCTCGCGCGTGACCTAAATCGCCTAGATTGGAAGCTCCGTCCGCGCGTCGCCTCCATCGATTCCGGCGTCTCCCGAGCTCGCCCGGCCTCGCCACCACCTCTGTCGTGTTCCTGGTAAGCTGCTGATCCTCACGGTGTTCTTCTTTCTCTCCCTCTCCTCCTGTACTACTCTCCCCGCGTGTGCCTGACGACGCCGCCGCTCGAGCTCGACGGAGGCGACGCTCCGGTGACCAACAAGGAGCGGCGCCGCCACTCCCTTTCTCCATGCATCGCGCTCTCTCTAACGCGCCCATCCGCGCGTCCAGGGGTGCCCGCTATCGCCGCTGCTGCCGCTGCCTGGGAGCTCACCGCCAGCGTGACGTCGTGCTGACGTCACTCGTGCTCGCGTGGCAGCTGATGTGGCCTGGGGCCCATCAGTCAGCCTCAGTGGGTAGACTTCTCTGTGGTAGGAAAATGATCTGTACGCGTGGAGGCTGGTTGGCACTGGGGCCCTTCTGTCAGTCTCACTGGCTAGGGGGCGCCCCGGTGTAAAAACTATTTGCCTTTTTTTTAATTCCAGAAAATGATTTAATATTGTAAAATCAATAACTTATTGTTTATAAGTCAGAAAAATACAAATAATATATCAAATTGTTCAGAAAAATGAAACCTATCTATCTAAACTATAATCATGCATTTTTCAACAACTTAAATGACAAGTATAATTAGAAGAACAAATGCACCCCTCTCATATGTTCCGGAGTTTCCCCGAGTTAGGGTTTTCACCCCTCGGAACCCCGATTAAATCGTCGAGCATGTCTTAGGGTTACATTCAATGCAAATTAACTTGTCATATCATCATACTTGCTTGAGCATTGCATCGATGCCATGTGTTGATTGTTTCCCTTTCTTTTCGGTGTTTCGATTATTAGGTTTATTATTAGTTAGGTATTATTAGGTTTATTAATTACTTTGGTATTATTGGTCTTCGGCCCCACTGGTCAGTCACTGTGGGTAGCCCCAGACTCGATTCACATTGTCAAGCAACTTAGGTGCATGTGGGTTCGACGATGTGCCTATCTACTACACGGTTTCCCTTTCTCTTCATTTTTATTATTGTGTATGTATATATTAGGGTTTCTCTGAATTAGGGTTTATATCTCTCAACACCGTACTTAACTTTCTCCTTTAGCCGCTTTGACTTATTCGTTTTTCCACCTATGCAGAAAATATGGACCCACACGTCAGAGACGAAGAAAAGGAAGAGTTGATCCAAGGTGTGATCCGTGGGGAAGATGATTTAGACGTATCAACGTTTCTGAACAACTCCGGTGAGGGTGATCCTCTTTTTACCGGAGTAGACAACTTGTTTGAGGTTGAAGGTGTTGCCTTCCGCGAGGGAGAAGGCGATGCCTTGTGTAATCGAGAAGACGACCGCTCCGGCGAGGTGCATGTAATATAAATCAATTCATTAATTAATCATCTGCTATCTATATAGAAATAATAACGACGATCTTTCTTCTTTTAGCCCTCCGGATCAAAGGAATCTACTGAAAAGAGCGGACGAGGCCCAACCAAAAAGTTGCAAGACCATGAGAGGTTCAGGATCGAAGATGTCGCTGAAGACGGCAAACCGACGGCTCCCGAAGTTGTCGCAACCAAATTTGTGGCACAATGCGGAGTAATCGTTAGGGACTTAATCCCGATCACCATTAGAAATTGGAATAGGCCTGCTAATGCGGATGAAGAGGGAACATGTTTATTTGTCCCTAACCACGCCAAAGATTTACTGTGGAAGAGGCTCATGGTTAATTTCAAACTACCGAAGATAGAGCTGGATCCAAATGCGGAGGATCCAGTTGAGGACGCCTTACAACATGGGAGAGCCATGGAGGCTAGGGTCAGGGAGTGGGCTTTGAAGAAGATGGCCCAGTGTTTCACCAACTGGAAGAAAAGATTGCACCTTGACTATGTCGTGAAAAAGAAGACTCCCGATTTCAAGAATATTCAGTTTGAGAAGATAAAACCATTCTGGGCTGAGTTTGTGGAATACAAGAAATCAGAAAAAGCTAAGAAAATGTCTGAAACGAATAAGCTGAATGCTGCTAACAAGAAGTATCACCATACTATGGGGCAAGGTGGCTACAGGGCTGGCATTCCTAAGTGGGAGAAACTTGAGCAGGAACTGCGTGATAAAAAGATCACCCCAGAGACAGACGATTGGGTAGAACGTGCAAGGAATTGGTTTTACGGGCATGGGGGCACGTTGGACTCGGAAGGGAGGTGTATATATAACATACGACATAAAGAAGACCCCTTGCCAATCGAGAGGATCAGAAAAGCAGTAAAGGTTGTTAAAGATGGGGACTTCATTCCCGATAGAGAGAATGATGAGCTCACACTCGCCCTTGGAAATAAGGAACATGATGGACGAACACGAGGCACAATAGGCTCCCAATCATGGAGGACTGGGTTTCCCGAAGAGAGGAAGAAATATCCTGATAGAAGCCGTCAGAGGAGTAAGGACAGGGCGGCAGTTGAAGTAGAAAGTCAGAAAGAGCGAATGCGTTTAATTGAAGAACGATTAAAGCAACAACAAGATGAAATTAACGCACTTAAAGAGCAAAGTACTACCGGCCCATCTCAGCAGCACACTGCATTCGATGCTACCGGCCTATCGAATAATCGAAAAAGCAGTGTGGCTTCCATCGAGGTCCCGGGTGATGACAATGGCGATGACGATGATGCACCGACGATGGCTCCTGTTGGCTACCCAGTGGATGATATCACAGAGATGACACACTGCGAGCTACATGTCAAAGTTGTGAACATATCAATGAAGGTGGCGGTCGGCTATGCCTTACCAATTGGACCCACACCAACTTACCACTGTCGTCCGGTTCCAGAGGGCTACGCTGTTGTCGGCGTGGATGAAATCATGCCCACCTTTGAGGTTTTGGATCTTCACTACCCTGCTGGTGAAGGGGATGTGACTGTGCTGGGTGACGCAAAAAACGTCACCATTCTATGGCCGAAGGAATGTATCGTGCTTCGAAATCACACACCAAGGCCATCTTCGCCGCCGCCTCACCCGTCTCCAGCGAGGTCGTCGCCGCCGCGGCAGCCGTCTTCGTCGCCTCACCCGGCTCCGTCGCCTCACCAATCTCCGGTGCAGCCATCGCCGCGGGAGCCATCGCCGGAGCCTCAGGATAAAAAGCGTAAGCGTACCGCTACTATGCATCGTAAGCGATCGCCGAAACGTAAACAAGAGCCTCTTCCAAAAGTACCAACGGTTCCTCCCAAGAGAGCTTATGACTGTACTGAAGAGGAGACTGCGGCGATCGTTGATGCGGAAACGACAGCGTTTTTCGCTAAGCTGAGGCGGCCGAAAGAGCTAGAGTTCCCCATCACCAAAGAAGAAAAAGCCAAAGCGTTGAAAATGCTAAAGAATCTTCATCAACCCGAGCCAAAGTTGTCATCAGACTATGAGCGTTCCATTCTCAAGTCACATGCGGCACAAAAAGCCTCGAAGAGCAGTACTGATGTAAGCGGGGAATCTGTTGCCCAGCTCGGAGAACAAGCAAAACAGACTTGCGCCCCTCTCAAGGTGATTTCTCAAACCAATGTGGGGTCAAGCAAATATGGGGCCGAAGAGCAGTATGATCCAGAGGTAGTTGCACAATACGGAGAAGCTGCCGCTGCTCAAGGTATGAGTATTGCCCAGTACTTATCCCAGTTAGAGTTCTTCCCCGTGAGTGAAGTAGCATGCAAATACCAGTACGGAAAACCTCTCGTCAAACCTGAGGAGGTAAACAATCTTCCAACAAAAATGCGAAGATTGCATAACTGGTACATGCATGCCACAAGGGCCGGGGCTAACTGGATAGTGCTGAGGGTTACAAAAAAGCATCATGGGAAAGATAAGGATGACATGATATCCATTGAATTTGATGAACTATTTCAATTATTCAATCAAGACGCCTTGGACAAATCGATCATCAGTGCCTATTGTCTGTAAGTACTAATTCTGTAATTAATTTAGTCTCCAGCTATATTATTTTGTTTATTGCATGTATATAATCATACTGTAATATGCAGAATGAAGATTCTCGAATGCAGCAGAGGACAAATCTATGACATTGGCTTCATTGACCCATATTGGGTTCATGAAGCTAATCTCAAAATAAGCCCCCAGGATACGGAGGATAATATAGTACACGCGTTAAGGTTTCAAGAAACCAAAAGGGAAATACTATTTCCTTACAACTTCGAGTGAGTGTTATTGTCTTGTATACACTTTCTATTTCGCTTACTCGATGTTAAGTATATAATTGATTAGTCATGCATTTGCAGCTTCCACTATATTCTGTTAATCATTCAACTTGACAAAGGGTGTGTACTAGTTATGGACTCGAAACATAAACCCCTTGAGACGTGGAAGGACATGCAGATACTTCTCCAGCGGTAATTCTAATCATTACGACACTATATCGGCAACGTTCGTGAATTTTATGATATCAAGTACTTAATAACTTATTTTATTCGTTTTCTACGCCGGGCAGCGCTTGGAAACGGTTCACCAAGAAGGCTAGGGGTGTTTGGAAAGAGGAGCTTACATTTCAACCACTAAATGTAAGCACCACTAGCTATATCCGCGCATCTCTTTGATTCTAGTTTTGATACAGTTATTATCATGCTTGATTATTATTTTGATTGAACTCTGTTCTCGTAAAGTGCCTGACGCAGGGACCAGGTAACAATCTATGTGGATACTATGTATGCGAGTTCATCCGGCAGACGTGCGATGAGAAGGGCAGAAATTTAGAGCAACTTCACGTACGTAAACAATTTCTATAGTTTTTAATTACAATCAAATTGTGTTTAGTTTCATTCATATAGGCTGACTCCTTTTTTAAATCAGATCGAACGTCTACGGGACGGTCTTCTGCCAAAGGATCGCGTACGAGCAATTCAGGAGGAATTGGCGGGATTCTTGGATGCAGAAGTCCTAAACACACAAGAGGAATACTACTCGGCTGTGTATAGACAATAGGAATTGTAAAAATAGCAACTTTCAAGAAATTGGCCGGTAGCATCGAATATCAACTTTTGTATGTAGTGCATGAACTCGATCCGTGTATTGAATATAATGTTGTCATCATGATGTAATATAAGGTTCCTTCATTGATAAGTGCAAATCACTAAATAAACAATAAAACAACCCTAAATGAATTCTCTGCCGCGGCACAAAAAGTGGCGAAAATGCTGCCGCGGCAACAAAATGTGCCAAAATGAATTCTCTGCCGCGGCAGAGAAATGGGCCAAATCTCTGTCGCGGCAGCAGGTTATTAGTCCCGGTTCGTGTTACGAACCGGGACTAATGCTCCACCCCCCCCCCCCCTCGTGCTCTGATGCCGCCATGTGTGCCCCCATTTGTTCCGGTTGGTGGGGCAACCGGGACTAAAGGTTAGAGCTTTAGTCCCGATTGCCCCGTCCCGGTTGGGCAACCGGGACTAATGCCCCTTACCAACCGGGACCTATAGGGCGTTTTCTACCAGTGTACGAACTCCCAATTTACATCCGATATAATCACAAAAAAAACCTATATTGATATAAAACCCATTTAGTGTCTCGATCAAACTCATGGACCGCCAGAATGACAAAGGGAGGAAAACTAGGTGACTTCCATCAACAGAATTAATAGTTCAACATTTTCTTGTAAGAAACCAATAGTCTAACGGGGGAATTTGGACTGACAATTCTATTCACTGCACATGTATGGCCTCTTGGGTTCGGAGAAATAGTGTATACGTTTTTTTTCCTATCCCGATGAACCAAGCAAGCAAGTTTATAAAATTCATGTTTTTTCGGACCTCCTTTGCCCACATATTTCTATTTTGCTCATGTGCTCATTTTTTCCAATTATATGTTTTCAGAATCCTACAAATCAAAGAGGTCTATTCGTTTTTCTTTCAACTAGTATGGCACTCATAACCCTCTCCAACGGGTTATGCATGTCTCGCAGGGGCAAGCCCTCTTCCTCCTCCCCGACCCCCTCCTTCCAGTTCCCCCTCCGTCGTCATCAGCGGAAGCTGCCGGGCAAAGCCTGGACGGTGCCGGCGGGGGTGGCCTTCCATTACCCGTGTGCACAGAGGGCTGCGGAGGGAAGCGCCGGCGGGCGGCAACGGTGCAACCATGACAGAGAGTGAGGACATGGGGTTGATATGTTGCGCGTTGGTGGTGCTGGTGACAGCAGGCGCGGACGGCCGGCGGTGCCGAGGTCATCCAGCGAGGCAGCCATGGCGGCTTAAGGATGTAGGCCCACATCTGGGTCGGGTGGGCATAGTCGTTTATAGTTGGCCGAACCTGCAAGCCTCGACACGGTGGTCGCCCGACGGTGGCCTAGCTGTGGAATCCGGCCAGCATGGTGAAGGCACCGATGATGTGATCTGCAGGGGGCTGCGGCAGACACGACGCTGCAGATTAATCTCCATAAGAAAAATATTTTCACAAGTCATAACCTAGGCGGCGGCGGTGTGCACTCCCGCGGCGGTGGCCGAGCTCCAGCTTCGCCATATCGAGTCATCTGAGGGCGGCGGTGTGAACTGTTGTGTCCTGGTGACATGCCAGATGTGGGATGGTCCTAGGTCATGCAGGCCAGATCTGGGCCAGTGAAGATCTAATCTGGGTCTTGGAAGGCCCTGGCCACCATGTCCTGGCTCTGGCCGGAAGGCTGCTAAACACCATCCTTGGTCGTGTGGCAGGGGCCAGATCTGGGCCATGCGGGCCTAGATTTGGAGGTTGTTTGCGGGTTCCGACTTGCAAGCAGTCTGGAGGTGCCGTTACTGCCTTGCTCTTCGACGTTGTGCTATTGGGTGCTGGTTCACGTTGACCCCCGTGGCCATGCTGGTGGTTCTGGTTCAGTGATTGTTCTACCCCGCATATGCGAGATCATGGTTTTCCACAGACCGACAGCTATCTGACAGGCCCGGGTGAGCACGATGGCGATGGCGCAGCTGCTTGGTGGCGGGGATCCACGGTGACGGCGGATCCACTAGTGGATAGAGGAGTAGGGACTAGCGTTTGGGTTGTCGTCGACGGTGACATCCTTGCTGGAGTGTGGCAGTGGGGCTTCATGAGTCCATTTGGGCTCGGTCGGGCCAGAGAGGGCCTGGTTTGCCCATGTTGATGCATCCGGTCAGCTATCGCCCCCGGCGCGGTGAAGGTAGTTCCCTCCCGCGTGTTACTATACCGCTGACCCCTGCCAAAGTTTCTTATTTTCAGTCGTACCAGCCTTGCAATGTGGGTCACGGTGAGACTACGGTTGTGATTGCACGACCGTGGTGGCGTCTGCAGACGGGCGGCGAGATGGGTGGAGCCATGCAAATCTTTCGATGGTATCATTTTTTGAGGGATCGGGAGAAATCCTTGTCGTATACGATGAAACCTGCGGGTCTTCCCTAAGGGCGTTGGGACTATGTATTCGCTGTTCCGTTTCTTTCCTACCTTAATTAAGGCCGGTAGAGATCATGATGCGGTTGAGAAGGGGCCATGCAAAATCACTGGATGGTCAACACGTAATGACGACGGTAAATGCGATCACTGTTAACTCGTAAATTGGAGACATTTTCGTAATATTCGTCTTGTTTCACAATAGTTTCGGAAAAATATCAGAGCAGATCTCCCATGTTTTTCACAGATCTGTTTTTAAAAGATCTAGATATTTTCACAATTATTTCAATGAGATTTCATTAATCAAATAAATCATGTTATTAGTTTTACAAATAAATAAATTATTATTTATTTATTTATTTATTTTTCAAATATCACCAATTTCAGTAAATTTTTAGATATTTTACCACTAATTTCACCAATTTTAAATGAGATATTTTACCACTAATTTTGAATTTTTAAATCTCATACCACTAAGTTCACCAATTTCATTAAATGTTCAGATATTTTAATAAATATTTTAATGATATTTCTTTATTTTAAAATATTTCAATTATCTTAGGTTTTTACATAAATCGGAGACATGATTGGACAATCTTTTCAACTAATGTATATTGTATCAGAATGAATTCATAAATGTTTCAAAGAAAATTTCACTATACTATTTTTTAAAAGTAAAATTTCACAATAGTATTCAAATATATCATCACTAATTTCACTAACTTTTAAGGATCCAAGTATTTTTCAAGAATATTTCAATAATTTTACATTTTTATCAACTAAAAAAGAAAATAGGACTGGATTTTTGTTCACAAAATCCATCTGGTTTTTGAACAATTTTTAGAAATTTTTCAGTGTAATTTTCACTCTATTTTTCAAAAACTTAATTGATATGAAAATTCACTTGTTCAAAGATCTTCAAAATTTGTTCACAAATATTTTAGTGAGATTTCATTTTCCAAAAACACTTAAGTGAATGTTAAACATTTTTTTGGAGACGTTGTTTAAAAAAAATATGTTCGATGTTAAAATGTCTTTTTAATTAATACTTGGAATATATGTGGTATATAAATACATAAAATATTTGTAGTAGCTGAATTATTGAATTGATAGGGAAATATAACATAGATCTCAAAGTTGGAATATGTGGATTTTTCAACTTTACATATTGTGCATTTTTTGAAGTAACCATATATTCCATTAAACAAAACGTTTATAGAGATTATACATATGATCATCATATGAAATAAAAATTGTGTCAAGCAACTTTGCACAAAAGAACCCTACAAGGAGTAAAACTACAAGTCCATCCTTGGAGAAACTTGTGCCTTCCTGAAACATCGTCCACCGTCGTCCTCTGCCACCACTATGGCCGCGCCGGAAAAGGAGGTGAATAGCCGACATACCAAGATCTGGGAGAGCACCTTCGTATATAATGATACTTTTTTAGCCAATGAATCGGACCGCCACAAGCAACGAGACCAAGACTTTGTGACACATCGGTCGAGGATCTTCCCCGTGATCACCAGATCCCGGCGTCGTCAACTTCATCCGATGAAATGGAAGAAGAGGAATGCCGCCGCTTGTCGTCATCCGCACACCCAACTACAAGACAGCAAACACAACTACAACAGCCGACAAGACCACCATCCGTGAGGGTGCCAACCGCCGACCACTAGACACGAATCTCATCGGATCTAGAGATCTGCGAGACGACCGAGCCACCTGCCCCCTGATACGTCGGAAACGTATCTATAATTTTTGATGCTCCATGCTTGTTTAGTATCTAGTTTGCTTTACTTGTCTATACTTTGAGGTGCTTTTTACATGTTTTCTGGTACCAACCTATTAACAAGTTGCAACAGTGCCAGATGCCTGTTTTCTGCTGTTTTTGGTTTCAGAAAAATTGGTAAAGAAATATTCTCGGAATTGGACGGGACAAAGGACAAAGTCAATAACTTTCCGTGGAGAACAAGAAGTCTAGAGGAGAGCCCGAGGGGCCGGCCAGAGGTGCCAGCCCCCCCCTAGGCACGGGTGGGCCCTAGCCCGCGCTTGGCTAGGGTTTGGTCGCCTTGGCGGCCGCCTCGGTCTTCCCCTTCGTCTATAAGAAGCCCCCGATGCAGACACCCTGACTACCCGATCAGAAATCCACGAAACCGTTTGTAGCCGCCGCCACCATCGTCCCTAGATCGGGGGGATCTGAAGCTCTTCCCGGCACCCTGCCGGAGTGGAGATCATCCCGGAGGCCTTCTCTCCGGTATGATTCGTGAGTAGTTCCACCTTGGACTATGGGTTCATGCAGTAGCTAGATGGTTGTATCTCCTCCTTTGTTCTTTCGTGTATAGATCTTGTGAGCTCCGTTCATGATCAAGATCTAATCTATTTGTAATCATGTATGTTGTGTTTGCGGGAATCCGATGGATATTGAGATTATTATGTTGGTTTGATTAATGGTGTTGTCTTTATGATTTTATCATGTATGTGTTGTTTGTGATCTTGCATACTCTCCGTTGCTAGTGGTTATCTTGGCCAAGTAGTTGCTAGTGACTCCAAGAGGGAGTATTTATGCTCGATAGTGGGTTCATACCTCTAGTTTCCAAGTGAAGTGACAATAATCTCTTCGGTTGTAGATGTGTTGTTGCTACTAGGGAGAAAACAACGGTCTCTTGTTCATGAAACATGTGGACTATTTACCTTACACACTTTGCTTAAAGCAGTTGTCTGTTGCTTGCAACTTAATACTGGAGGGGGTTCGGATGATAACATGAGGTGGACTTCTTGTCATAGATGCAGTTGGATGACGGTCTATGTATATTGTTGTATTGCCCAATCAACTTCATAGGATCTTTCTAGCTAGTAATTGCATTGTTATGCCTTGCTCAGTTCCTGTCAATTGCCTCGCTGTAATTTGTTTACCCTTCATCCCATGTTGTTTATCTAAGGAGAGAACCTCTAGTGAACTATGGACCCCGATCCAATCTTTACCATTGATACATCTTTCACTGTTACCTGTTTACTTGCTGCAAACCATTACCTTCCAGACCATACGTTTAATCCTTTTGTTACAGCAAACCGGTGAGCTTGACAACCTGACTGATTCGTTGGGGCAAAGTCTTGAGTTTGTGTTGTGCAGGTCTCCGTGTTGCTTACAACACCTGTGTGATGTTTCCTTCCTCCTACTGGTTCGATAACCTCGATTTCTTACTGAGGGAAAACTTGCTGCTATGCTGCTTCACACCTTGCTCTTGGGGTTCCCGACGAGGCGCTCCCACTTGGACTAGCGCTGCATCACCCCCCAACCCCATCGTTTAGAGCGGTGTCGAGATAGAGGAAGATAAGAGGAAAATTATTCCGACATGGCGCCTTCTCCTCCATCGTCATATTGTGCACGTTAGAAAAACCATGTTAGGCACATTCTGCCATGGGGATGTAATGTGCCGGTTTTGTCACTTATGCATCTACGGCGATCAATAGGAACCATATTACTTCCCCATCATGCATTAGTGATAATAAAAATCTATACCAGAGAACAATGAAAACCTATACCATGTTCCCACTCTAGAGAACAAACAAAATCCATACCATGGAGGCTAAACCTCAGCCCTCAGGTGACAGCTAGGTTTGTACGTAGTACGAACTCCCAATTTACATTGATATAATCACAAAGAAAAAACTTATATTGGTATAAAACCCATTTATGTCTCGATCAAACTCATGGACCGCCAGAATGACAAAGGGAGGAAAACTAGGTGACTTCCATCAACCAAATTAATAGTCCAACATTTTCCTATAAGAATTTGGACCGACATTTCTATTCATTGCACATGTATGGCCTCTTGGGTTCAAAGAAAGGGTCTATACGTTTTTTCCTATTTCGATGAACCAAGCAAGCAAGTTTATAAAATTCATGTTTTTCCGGACATCCTTTGCCCACATATTTCTATCTTGCTAATGTGCTATTTTTTTTTCAATTCCTATGTTTTCAGAATCCTACAAATCAAAGAAGGCCTATTCGTTTTTCTTTCATCTAGTCTGGCATTCATAACCCTCTCCAACAGGTCATGTCTCGCTAGTTTAGACGGAAGAGGACGCATGGGAACGCCCTCTTCCTCTCCCCGACCCCCTCCGTCCAATTCCCTCCTCTGCCGCCATCGGTGGAAGCCGTCGGGAAAAGCCCGGGCGGTGCCGGCGGCGATGGCCTTCCATTACCCGTGTGTGCAAAGGGCTGCGCAGGGCTATGCCAGCGAGTGGCAACGGTGCGACCATGACGGAGAGCGAGGGACTGGGGTCGATACGATGCACGTTGGTGGTGTTGGTGGCAGCAGGAGCAGATGGCCGGCAGTAGCGAGGTCATCCAGCGAGGCAGCCATGGCGACTTGAGGTTGTAGGCCCAGATCTGGCCCCTCTAGGCCCGATCTGGGCCGGGCAGGCCTGGTCACTTGGTTGGCCGAACCTGATGGTCTCAGCACAGTGGTCGCCCGGTGGTGGCCTAGCTATGGAATCCCAGCCAACATGGTGCAGGCACCGAAGACATGATCTGCAGAGGGCCGCTCTGGCGATAGACACGACGCTAGAGATTAATCTCCATAAGAAACGAATTTTCACAAGTCATAACACGGGCAGTGGTGTCCAAGCGCCAACTTCGCATGTCGAGTCATCAGAGGGCGACGGTATGCACTGTCGTGGCCTGGTGACATGCCAGATCTAGGCCGATGAGGGCCTGTTCTAGGTCTTGCGGGCCATATCTGGGCTAGTGAGAACCTGATCTGGGCCTTGCAAGGCCCTGGCCGCCCTGTCCTAGCTCTGGTCGGAAGGCTACTACACACCATCCCCGTACGTGTGGCTCGGGGCCAGATCTGGGCCAGGCGGGCCTAGATTTGGAGGGTTTCTGCGGGTTTCGAGTTGCAAGCAGTCCGGAGGTGCCGTTACTGCCTTGCTCATCGATGTTGTTTTGTTGGGTGCTGGTTCACGTTGACCCCCTTGGCCATGCTGGTGGTTCTGGTTCGGTGATTGTTCTACCCCGCATGTGTGAGATCGTGATTTTCCTCAGACCGACGGCAGTCCGACAGGCTCGGGTGAGTATGGTGGCGACGGTGTAGATGCTTGGTGGCGGGGATCCGCGGTGGCGGCAGATCCACTAGTGGATGGAGGAGTAGGGACTAGCGTTTGAGTTGGCGTCGACGGTGACACCCTGTTGCTGCAGTGTGGCGGCGGGGATTCACGAGTCCAAATGCGCTCGGCTGGGCCAGAGAGGGTATGGTTTGCCTGTGTTGCTGCATCTGATCAGCTATCGCCCCCGACGGTGGAGGTAGTCCCCTTTCGCGTGTTACTGTACCACTGACCTCCGCCGAAGTTTCTTCTTTTTGGTCGTACCAGCCTCACAATTTGGGTCATTATGAGATGACGGTGGTGACTGCAAGACAGTGGTGGCGTGTGCATGTGGGCGGCGAGATGGGTGGAGCCGTACTAAGCGTCCGGGAGTGTGGATTTTTGAGAGATCAGGAAATATCCTTGTCGTCCCTATGCTGACGCGTTGACGCCTTCGGGTGTCGCCATCCTTCTTGAAGGGCGTCGGGAGTATCGCTTCCCCACCTCCCGTAACTTATCGGGGGAAACCCTAAGACCTGTCCGGGCAGCAGCGTCGTTGTCGTCGCTCCCCTTCTTGAAGGTACTGCTTGATACGTGACGCTCCGGAGTGCTAGACGCGTGGTAGTACATCTTCAAAGCGCGTAAGGGTTGTGAGTTATTTCTGCTTTCGTCGAACCACCGACTTCGGCTTTGCTTTTTTTTCTTTCTTTTTGTTTTCTTTTTGGATTGGTTGTTGTGCTGTCTGCCCGAGTGGAAACTCATCAGCGAAGCTTCCACACGGTCCACAGAATGACTCCATCGTCGTGCCATGACATTGACCGGTGGCCATGCCGAGGAATCAACACAAATAGTATTACTCTAGATCCTGCCTTTTGCCGTGCGGAGAGTCGTCACGTAGCTGATCACTGTTCCGTTTCTTTCCTACATAAAGGCCATGTAAAATCACTAGGCATAGACACGTACGTACATACGGAGTAAAAGAGGCCGAGAAAGGCGATCGCTGTTAGCCGGGTCCCAACTGGAATCGTGTAGTCCAAACTGACCGTCCAGCTTTTATGACTCGTGATAGCGTGTGCAGCTTTGTCGTCTTCTCCGGCAGCGATCGCACCGGTGGTCGACGGTGACACGTACATTTTTTTTTTTTGCCAGAACCAGTTGTTTGGTTCGAACTCGGCGTAACCTGTCACACTTTAAGTGTACCAGACATGTATACTTCCCGGCTCCAGCCAAACTCCTCTAGTCCTGTGATCGCGATCGCTTCAACAAAGACTGCTCACGCTCAGCCATGCAGTGCATTATATTCCGAGCAGGAAATCGACTTCGGCTCGTAGATTTACACAAGCTCCTATTGTAAAAATAAGTTTTTTATGTTTCACAATTGGTTCATGTATCGATATGTCTAATCCTTGATTTTTTTTAGATAACAACTGATGGAATTCAATCATGACGAAACCGATTACAAACGGACCACAAAAAAAAAGGAAAATACAATATAAACCCAGAAGACCAGACACCGTACTCCCAAATCGCAATCAAGCCCTTCGTCCTCAGCGTCACCACCCAGATATAGGGACCGGATCCGGAAGCCGCCCATCTTCAGACACCATCGAGTCACCGCCGCCACCTTCGCCACATTGGGCTTTGAACACCGCAGGAGTGTCCAACCCGAGGGGTGAGAGCTAATAATCTTTTCCAGACCATCGGGCAGGCAGGAGACGGTGGAGACCGAGTAGTTCCTTCAATCCAAGGTCCCCGAGCAGTAGGTCCCAACCATCGATGCCACGCCTAGCCGCCTCCTCCCCTCGCCACCATGGCCGGCCGGAGGAAATTGCAGGACGCGGCAGTCGCATCTCAAAAAAAGACCCCAAACAACCCTAACGAGGAAGGTGTTTGTACCATCCTCTTCCCCTTCCTCGCCACAACGGCCGGCCGAGGGGATGACAACAGCAGCAGCATCCTTCTGACTCCCGAAGCTCCACGACAGATTCAAAATACGACCACGCCCGGAGAGACCACCCTCCCCAGATCCGCCGATCTGAGAGGATACCTGGCCAGCAGCTCATCGGCGCCGCCACAAGTGGCCTTGCTGAGATGGGGATCGATCTCTGGCATCCTTATTCTGACGTGACGCCACCTTCGCCATCCCGACGACGTCTCCCAGCACCCTAGCAGATCTCCAGCCCTCACCACCGGCGGTCCACTGAAGCTCCGCCTCCATGGAACCACCGCCGTCGGGGACCACTGCCGCCAGCCCACCAGAGCAAGGTCTTCGCGCAGCAGCAGCCGCGCCAGCATGCCCCTCACCAAGAACGTCGTCCACCATGGCCTCTTGGCCCATGTCGTCGTGTCCATGAGCGGGGAAAGGAGCCCCCCCCCCCCCCCGGCCGCCGCCAGCGCCCAGGTTTTGCCTGGCGACACCATACGGCGGTGACAGGGAGGAGGAGGGAGGGCGATAGGGGAGGCCGGCGGCGGCGGTTAGGGTTTTGTCCCCGTCGTCCGCGCAAGGGGCGACGTGGGACGGGGTAATCCTTGATTATGTGATGACTAGAATGATGAACGTTTTTGATAAAATAGTTGTATGCATCGAAAATTAACATTGCTAAAAAGTATAACAAATGGAAAAATATCAAATAGAAATTAAGAAGAAGAAAAGTTGCAACAAGAGCCTCCAGCACTTGCTTGTTTTTCACACTCGTGGTCACAGTGAAACCGGATTTTGTTTCATCCTTTCCCTTTTCTTTTTTGAAAATGGTAACAGAGCCTAGGCCTCTACATTGATAGATATGCACATACGTTTCCGGTTGATAATGCAAATCTAAACCTATGAAAAAGGACAACAAAGAAAAATATACAACTCCTAAACTAAACCTTTCAAGGAGGAAACGTGGCACATGCGCCAATGGTGACGAATCCAAACATAGGGTGATCCATGGATTTTCATTGTCAAAGCCATGCTCCAATCCACCATCTTCAGCAAGGACCTAATGCAGGCTCGTGTCGACGTAGCCTAATTGGACATCTTGTGTTTCCATCAGAGCACACATACTCATCGATGAAGCCGCCTTTACCATAATCTCTTGTCCTTCTCATGATACCTCGACAGTTGGATACCATTGGAGGAGATGCCGAAAGTTGGATACGTCCAATACTTCCCTAGCTCTCGTGACTGTCGCTCCACCTTTGATCCAGCGGCAACATGCATGAATTAACGCCTAGGAGGCACCATGCATAGCACCTGTCAGTAAGTATGACTTTGCGCCTCCATGAGTCACCATACTTAGCACCTTCCGATAAGAGACATGACTTGGCGCATCTGTAGGAGTCACTGCGTGTAGCACCTGATGAGCCAGATCGACCCACTCTAGAGGTGGAGGGTACGGCCCATACCCCCACCGGCCTCAAAACATCATCACTAACTTGTGATCTAACCTCCATGTGGCCCACACGACATTGGAGGTTGCCATCGTTGTAGAACTAAGGTCGCTCCCTATTGTCAAACTCACACGTCTCCATTGGCAACGCAGTGAGGTGGATGCATCTAGATGCCGCCACTTGACTCGATTTCTGGCTAACGTACTGCCATGCTTCAAACAGCCTCCGACAGTCACCACATCCCTACTGCAAGCCGCTTATGATCCCATTAGACCAGCCTGGAGAAGCGAGGCCGTCGTAGCCTCAGCATCGCCGTTGGGTCATCTCCAGCCGGCCACACAATCACCAGCAGCCAAGCCACCACCGTCCTAGGATTGCCTCCCAAGAATCCTTACTCCGTCTAGCAAGCAGCTGATGTCTAGGGCCACCGCCGCTATCTAGGTCGTTGATATCCTATCACGGGAACAGACAATGAGAAGAGATTCCACCATCCATCTCGAGAGGCTCTGACCACCGGTTTGCTCTAGAGGCAAGGAGTTGGAGGGGAGGAGGGGGCAGGACGGTTGCTAGGGTTTTGCCCGAGCCAGCCCCGGTAGCGACCAGGATGCCGCCGTTGTTGCTCCAGCTGCGTGTTTTATCCTTTATTAAGTCCTTCCTCTCTTGAAGGCTTCTTCCATTTCTTTAACTTGCACTGCAGGAGAAGCCGAATACGCCGACGGACAGGTCTCGTCGGCGTAGTCCCTAAATCCCGTCGGCGTAGGCTGGCCCGACGGCTGCCTTCGGAGTATGGTGCGACGAAAAATGTGGTATTATCATTTTGAAATTTTTATTTGGTGGTTGTTTCACAAAACACCCCTTTTTTGCACTCGGAAAATAAAAAATGGCTTTTTGGTGCGACGAAAAGGAAAACTTCCTCCTGCAACATTGTTCGCCATCCCATGATACACATGCATGCACAATATGGACATATTATCGCAAATTATACCACGATTCTAGCAATAATATTTGTCATTTGACCTGAAATCCAGAAAACCTCGATTGAGATAGGTCATTTTGTAAAGGTTTTTTGAGACACAATCAATATACCAAGTTTGATATTTTTTCATGCAACTATGTCACATAATATGACACCACGCGAAGGTTTTGCATTGTTTCAATCGTTTTTAAATTTTTATGCCCGTTTTAATCTATCGTTAAACTTTCTAAATTGAGGGGCATGAAGATTCTTAGATCGGGCCTGAGCCTCACTAAACTTGTATTAGATCTCTAATAAAATAGCATATTGTGAACCTAAAAATGATTTTTGCAAAAAATCATGAGCATCATATCATGTACCTATAGTTCAAATCTAACTCATTTCATGCCGATTCAGCGGGATTTTGTCTTTTTTACGAGGGGTAGACGAAAAGGTTCGAGATATCCAGGTTGGAAAATTGTGCGTTCAATATGGTCTAATATGTTTGAAAATGTGGTATTATCATTTTAAAACTTTCATTTGGTAGTTGCTTCACAAAACACCCCTTTTTTGCACTCGGAAAATGAAAAATATGTTATAGAAAAGTATTTATATATTTTATATATTTTTTTGAAAACAAATATGTAATATTTGAGTTTATATAGATAGATCTTATTTTTTGTAAATTTTGATATATTATATGTATTTTTCTGAATTTAAATGATTTAGTTATGATTTTTCTAAGATTAATAGGGCAAAAAAGAAAAATGGCTACGCCGACGGCAAACCTACGTCGGCGTAGACTTGACGCCGTCGCTCTGTCGTTAGCCTAATATGCTACGCCGACGGTTCCGTTTACGCCAACGGCTGCCGTCGGCCTATTTATCCTACGCTGACGGTAAAACTAGGTCAACGGCTCGTCAAACTACGCCGACGGCCCTGACAATTTGCCATCGACGTATAAAAAGGCCGTCGGCTTATCTTGTTATTTTCGTAGTGTTGATAGCTCACTGTCGAAAGAGAATTCATGATTTATAAGTGTGCTGCATTTTGGCCGCGAACTATATGTAAGTTTTTTTCTGAAATATATGCAAGTATGCTGCACTTTGGCCACGCGAACTACAACATATGTAAGTATGTAACTATGGAAATCTAGTTATGACACGAACACGTGTATGAGAAGGGGACCAGCATGCATACGGACCACTGCCTTAGATCCTCTCGTTCATGCGTGTACGGGTGGTACCAACAGACGAAGGAGACACATAATACACGTACGTGGCCAGGCAAAAGACGACGAGAGCAAGATAAGGGTATGTAACCACAACCACGAGGCAGGCGATCAAGCTTATCCAGCTATTCCAAAGAAAATGGATGTATATAGACATACCACAGTCCACAGATCGCTAACATATACTCCCACAATCTAAATTATAAGATGTTTTAGCTTTTCATGAAATACATGTATGCATAGACGTCTTTAGTGTGTAGTTTTTTGTGAAATTCTACCAATCTATTAATAATCATCAACTTCAAGATAAAGAGACCTAAAAGTAATAAAATTACAAATAGGTCATTGGACCACCTAGCGACGACTACAAACACTAGCGAGCAATAGAAATAAAATTAGTGAACCTACACACCGAAATGGTCTAAATACATATGTTTTAGAAAAACGCTAAAATATCTTATATTTTTGAGGGAATACTTCTAATTTCCTTGTTGGTTTGTAGATTTTGTGACATGCAAATGTAAAATACAAATGGCAAGTTGGCAAAGTCCTCGTCGTTAATAACACCACTTGTCCACATATAATCAAACCAAGACCTGCCAACTCGATCTTGGAGAATCCGAGATATTGTGAAGACAATGTGCCGTACGTTGTACCTTTGTACATAGTGTCCATTCAATATAGTTTGTTGTCTTTTATCTTGTTGTCCAGCTTACGCTCCACAACTTATGTCGTCCCATATGTCGTATGCACACGCCTAGTGGGCGGTGTCCTTTTGATCACGATCCCTAAACTAAGAAAGCAGTACAGGCTAGCAGTAGATATTATTACTTTCGTTCCGAAATGTAATATGTTTTGGAAAGCTAAATTAGGTTTCAAAAACATACTAGACAGAAGACAGAAGAAAACTGCCAGTAACAAAAGTATGACTGTCTAGGAAAATGAGTACATAAACTACCATTATATTTCTTAATGTGGGGATTTTCTAGTAATTACATATGTGATACTATAAAGCTACTTTTGTTGAAAGCAAAGTACATAACAAGCGATCGCGATGTGGAAAGGTTAACATCACTACGGGACTGTTAATTATGCTGTTTCTGATGATGAGTGGCTGCTCCTGCCACTCACTTTTCTAGTATTTTTTGTCGATGCACATTATTGCTTAGCTTACAAATCGGTTGTTTTCAACTTTGATTTTGATGTGGCCAGTGACCATGACGTGGCTAGCTCCTACGATTGCCTACTTGGCATATTTGGTGGCGTACCTCTCACAAGTCACACGCTCACAAGAAGGTAGTAGGTACTATTGGAATTAATCTAATAGAAGCTAAGAAGTATAATAGTATGCGGGCCTTTGTGGCCCATCTTAAAAGTGGATACATATTAACATCTCAAAATTTTAGACTTTTTTATGTAAATATGTAGAAGTGACTGCGTACGTAAAACATATATAAGTACATATTTTTATTTGTGGGATATACGTAAATAAATATTACACAAAAATAGTTATACTATCTGATTTTGTGGATCTACAAATAGTCTTTTTTGTACCTTAGTAAAATACTATTTAGTAAAATTTAACACACGTATGTGGTGTGAAATTTTTATAAGAACTTTTTGATACTTCTAAATGATAGTTTCATATTTTTGAAAATACTAGGCTTCATGGAGACCGGGAGCCAAGCAGCCACACACGGAGGCTACAAAACTATGGTCACCATTAAGTGTCCTCAAATGGCGACATCTATCTCATGGATGTTGTGTTTTTTCAAATAACTAATTTATGTCATTTTGAATTATTTGTTCATGAAAATATCTATATTTTCATGTGAGATTTCCTAAGACACCATGCAAATATATGCTTGTCCACTTGGACATCTTCAATGCATAAATTATTTAACCAATGTTCCGGTGGTAATATGAGGACTTGATGATAGCTTAGAGCATCTCTAGCGGACACCATAAAAGGATGAGCCGGAAAACGCGTTCCCAAGTCGAGTTTGGTTTTTTCAGGCCGCGAGCGACGGGGCGGAACAGATCCCTCAAAATCGAACCAGAAAAGGAAATATTCCCTTTTTACAATTTCGCGCACACGGTTTCTGCCAGGGCAAAAACGGTACGAAACCGTAAAACTAAACCAAAAATGACAGAATTTAAACAAATTCAACCGTTCAACCACGACAATCATCAAGTTTTAAGCAAATTTAACAAAGTATCTCGCTACCACGTCGCAGAACATCATCCAAAATATGAATCATCACCACAACCCACGATGATCATCAAGCATCGAAGCCAAGAGAAGCATCACCGCCACCACCACTTGCCGAAGCACCACCATGGCCGCCATCACTTGCCGGATCACCATGTTCACCACCATCCCTAGCCCGAGCATTGCCTCTTGCCAGCGCCGCTGACCTCCTTCTCTCCAAGATGTCCAGCCTTGCTTGATCATGCCACGCCAAGGTGAGCTCGTCCATGTTGCTCCGGTCCATGGTCATGATGGTGTTTTCTTCGGCATAGAGCTTTGACATGGCCTTGGTTTCCTCGGTTGCCGCCTTCCTCTCTTCCACGGCTATCTTGCGCAAACCATCTTGTCGGAGTGCTTCCCACCTTGCTTGCTTCTCAATTATTTTTTCTCGGCCAAAGCAACTTTTGCTTCCAAAGTCTTGGCCACCATTTTCTCATTTGAGATCACCATGAGATAAATCTTGTCTCTCAAGCTTGAATTCTCGGCTAGCTTCTTAAGTTTCTCCTTTGCCATATTGTTGCCATCGGGCTTGTTCTTGTCCCTCCCTGCCGGTGGAAGTTCATCATCCTCCTCATCATGCAATTGGATGAGTGAGCCTCTTTTGGGTGGTGCTTCTTGCTCCCTAAACTTCCATTTCTCACTTCTTTGGAGCAAAAGCCAACAAATGCTCGAGGTTGAATGCCTTGCCCTTCGAAGCCTCCATCTCCAAGAACCTATCTTTTGCAATTTTCTCCTACAAAATGCAAACAAACAATGAGTTGCAAAAAATGCTAGCACTTGGTAGTGCAAACAAAAAATTGGACATTATTCTAGAACTCACATAGTCACCCTCAACTGAACCACTTGGTGGTGATGCTCGAACTTGCTCCAAGCATCCATTTTAGCGAGCACAAGTGTTTTTATGTAATCCCAACGGTCTTGGAGTGATCGATAAGTTCGTGCAATCGTCATTGGAAGGGAAGGCAAGCATTGGTAGAACTTGTCATCGATCCTCTGCCAATAACGCTTCCCGGTTTGGTCGGTGCCGGTCACGGCATCGAGAGAGACAGCCTCTCAAGCCTTGATCAAAGTCATGTCTTCAACTTGCGTGAAATTCTTCGCTCTGGTGTGGGTAGTCACTTGCGATCCATCGACCTCCTCCACCTCCACCTCCTCGTCTTCACCTGCACCGTCGACAACACCATATGCCTCGTTATAAATTTCTAACCCATCTAACTCATCCCCATAGCCGTCGAGCAGAGCCGTGTCGATGTCCACCGCATTGTCATCCAACAAATCGACTTAGGAATTCGGAACCTTGTGGAAATCGCTGTGTATAAAGTGCCAATTCGAATCAATTGTTCATACCTAGGTCAGCGGCGGCTGCGGCGGAAGGGGGAGGGGAATTGTTCATACCTAGGTCGGCTAGCCGAGGCTGTTTTGGCGGATTTCATGGCTGCAGATGGTTTCCCGGGGGCTGCCTTCCGCTTCACGGTCGTCCTCTTCACCTTGCCTGGCCCCGGCTTCGACTTGGAGGCTGCGTCGGTGGCAGCGGGACCGGCGGGAAGAGGCCAGAGCGCCCACACCGCCATCCTAGACGAGGACGGAGCCCTGCCGCTTCCGCTTCGTCGCGGCAGCCCCGGCTGGGGGACTGGCGACACGGAAAGAGACGACGGTGGTGGCTATCAGATCTGGCAGACCCGTCGGAGGGGTCGACTGCGCCGGCGCGACCTCGCCGGAGCTCAGCGGCGGCTGCTGGACGTCCATGGTGATCTTTCGTGAGGCTCGACGGAGGTGGGAGGGGCGGGGATGACAGATCGAGCGTTGGCGGTGGCGAGAATGGCGCGGCTGAAACTTCTCTCCCGCCAACGAAAAGTGGGGATATGGTTCGCGTCCAGGTCGGGCTCGAAAACTGGGTTTTCTCGGTTCCGGGGATGTTTTCTCGGGGGCCCTAATTTTTTTTCGGTTTGGTCGATTTTGAGGCGTCTCTTCTAGCCACTTTTCTCACACGAAACCGAAAAGTGGCGATTATTTTCTCGGTTCCGCCCTTTTATGGTGTCTGCTAAAGATGCTCGTATACTAGGAGATATATGCTTGGCAACGATTTTATGCCAATTTTTGTGACCACATACAAGATACGTAGTAATTCTTTTGAGGAATTGATATGTAGTAATTTTTCTGATATACTTGGCTTGGCATGTCAGGTCTTTAATGTTTCATTTTGTTTTCTTATGTCACTAGCTGTAATAATCTTTTGTTGTGTGCATGTGTCGATGCATGGGATGAAAAGCATTCTCTTTCAATAATTTACTAGAGACGTTGACGCAATTGTCTTTTTATAATTGCTTTCAGAAAAATTAGGACATGGATACTTTTTGAAGTTGATGGTGTACCTCGCCATTCTTCATTAATGGAGAGGCAAGAATATGCCAGCTGAATCTAATCAAATCCAGTACTAGTACAAATAGGTCATCTTTCATAGTTACTTCGGTTACTAGACTAAATCTCAAATCATGAATATTAATTAGGAGCACAAAGTTGCAAATGATATCTATTTCTTGATTTCTTGGCGACACTAATTAACTGAAAATGATATTATCATCACACAACTGATCCCCTCTCTGTTTCCCCGTCGGCTCACCTATAAATATGTGAAATCTAACAATCTAATCCTTATCAAAATGCTCCGCCAAAAATGGACTGTTCTGGAATTAACCTTAGATCCAACCCTTTCTCAACTTCTTACATCGGAACGTTGTACACAAAGGTATAATCCAAAATAATTTTGTAAACCGGTTCATTTGTCCGATTTGTTAATTTTTACTTCAAATATGCATCGGTGAGGACATCGTGCAAGTTATTAATTACTGTTAGTATGTTACTACACAGTGAAAAAATAAAGCAGGCATGCCGAAAATCCACTTTGACTCTCCCAGGTGTATATACACTCATTGTTTAAAAACATATTCTTAAATGCCAAAAAAGAAACTTTCACATACATGTCTGAATATTTAATACCCACGCACAAACTTTCGGAGAAAATGAATATTTTTAAGGTCTATGTAAAAAGGATAATTTTTGCAATATAACTTCACGAGACATTTTCTGTCTTGTTTACATAGGCCACAAAATATTACTTTTCCGCAAAAAAAATGTTTGCAAACATAAAACGTACAAATGTACACGTGATTTTTGCATTTGGATTTTTTTACATTTCAAAATATATTTTTAATGCATTTTTCTTAATAGGTGGTAAACACACCACCTTCGCAGGCATGCATAGTACACAACTCAGAAAGTGACAGCCTTAAATATATGTTGCTGTAACAGTGTTTGACGATACAGTGCTTTGCTTTTGTCTACTGCAAGATCTATATAACACGCCTTGGCTTCCTCTGTGGAGACGTACGATCTTTCTTGGTCTGCAGAGCTCAAGTAAAGCTCAACTCCGGCCCTTTTTGTCGAAACTCTTTCTTCCATTCTCGGCTAGCTTCGTTCGTTCAGCCTCTTTACTTCCCTTTCTCCTACTTTCTACCTAAATCGCTTTTTGTACTCTCGTCGAGAAATCTCTAAGTTTCTTAGCACAAGTACATCAAGAACTGAAACTGATTAAGATGATACTTATACTATACATACAACAACATCATATCTTTCTTGATGTTTTTTTGCTTGTTGTTTCCTCTAACCTTACCTTCTCAATTATTCATGAATATGCATGCAGGAAGGAGAGACTGAGATAGTGTGGCGGTAATGGCACCATCAGCTCCTCCTGGTCAGGAAGAACTCAGCCAGATGCCGTCGCCGGGGAAGCAGTTCAGCAAGCAGCTCGCTGCTGCGGTGAGGAGCATCAACTGGACTTATGCCATATTCTGGTCCTTCTCAACCAGCCGCCCAGGGTAAAACTAATATACAGTAATACAGTTCATATCATCCGTTTGATGATCAGTGAAGCTAGTGATGAACGCCGGCTCCGTTTGTTTTCTAGATTCCTGACATGGAAGGACGGGTTCTACAACGGCGAGGTAAAGACGAGGAAGATCACTAACTCGGCGGACCTGACCGCCGACCAGCTGGTCCTGCAGAGGAGCGAGCAGCTCAGGGAGCTCTACCAGTCGCTGCTCTCCGGCGAGTGCGACCACCGAGCGAGACGCCCCGCCGCCTCGCTGTCGCCGGAGGATCTCGGGGACGCCGAGTGGTACTACACCGTCTGCATGACCTACGCCTTCCGGCCTGGCCAAGGGTACGTGTGTACTTGTTCTTATCATGATAATACTTACTGTACTCAAGACTGAAGACTGAAGTGTTTGTTATTCTGCAAAAGCTTGCCTGGCAAAAGCTTTGCGAGCAACGAACATGTCTGGCTGTGCAACGCTCAGTTCGCGGACACCAAAACCTTCCAGCGCGCGCTAATAGCAAAGGTACATTTTCGCGTCTTTATCTCGCCGAACTGATGAATCTGTACCCGAACTGACGTATCATGATTTCTACGGTGCATGGCCTGATGGCCATGCTATCTGCCGGTTAAATCAGACCGCGTCTATTCAGGTCTGTACACTTTATGTTTCTGTCACAATTATTACAGTTATCTTGTTTACCTTTAGATTTCTGACCCCAACTGCACTCCTGTCTTTGGTCAAAATTTTCAGACAGTTGTTTGTATCCCCTTCATGGGCGGTGTGCTTGAGCTTGGGACAGCTGATCAGGTGAGTTGATCGGAGTTTCATATGATTTTCACCTATTTTTTATTCCCTATTCCATTAAAAGGTTGCATGGTATCTATGTGGCTACATGGTATCATGATAAGCTAGCAGGCAAATTCGTCACAATTAGCAATCACGACAATATGAATTGGTCACGGTCGCCAAGAAATGACGCCATTATGTTGCCCCATTTTATGTCTATTTAGTGCAATAGAATTATGACTGTTTTGACATAAAATCGTCCTAGGTTTGGACCCTTTCCTATGCAGCTATATGACCATTTGGTGGAAAAACATCATAGATTTATGACTATTTCACCCACGGCCACTAAGAAAAGGTCATAAATCAACATATTTCTTGTAGTGCTAGGGGTGTCCCTAAGGAAATCTCCCCCGGGTCAACCCAAACAGGCGACCAAAAACGTCCATTTGGGTCAGGTCGTGGTCCGATCTGGCCAACCGCGACCAGCGGCGCGACCCATCTTTCTGTGCTTGGCAAATAGGCCTTCACTATACGCCGCTGACAGTGTATTTTCAGTGTGTTCCTGCTGCCCCGCCGCTTTTCATTTTTCTTTCATGTCGCTTCCCGTCTATTCTGGGTGTTTTCCCGTATCCAGACGCATCCATGAAAAAAGGAGACCAGTCAAGATATATACAACCAGGACTCCCCCCACAAACCACCATGTCAGGTCGTCCGCGTCATGTCACTGGCGTTCCCGACCATGGCAGAGAAGAGCCTGACCGCGGAAGAGACTTGCTGTCGTGGTGGCCAGACCTATCAGAGTTACCGGACGTGTTGCTGCCTCTGATCCCGGGGCGGTCACAGATATTCAGTTTGGGTAGGAATTGACGGCCACGGCACACTCACTTCGATCGCAATAGGACCACCAGCGAGCCTTTCACGTCGGAAGTAATGGAGAGCATCTTTCTGCCGTAGCACCTGCGGCATGTAGCGCCCATAGACGTGCGCAACAAGGCCCGGGCAGCCGTGTAGGACAATCCCAACAACTCTCACCCGCGTGTCCGCCTTTCCCAAGTTGAAGAGGACTTGCAGGCGCAGGTTTCAATCTACCGCTCTCTCTCGAAGAATGAGTTCTTGTCGACCCGTCGGCGCCACTGCCACCAGCGTTGTAGACAGCGCATAGTTAGATTGTTGTTCTAGATTAGGTTTTCTTGTAAAATATTTCTAGACTTGAATGGAAATTTCTCATTACAAATGGCCGATGCTCACATTGAAAATTTGATTCCAAAGACGACACGCGTTGTACAGCCTAGTCTAGTGCTAAGCCTACTCGTCAGAGTCAAAGTCGGAGTCGGAGTGGTAACAGCGATAGCACATGGTGTCGTCGAAGATGCTGACGGTGAATATGGCTTAGTCGTCATACTTGAATATGATGATGTGGCTGACTTCAATTTGGTGCGCCCGGGCGAACTCATCCCATATGTTGGAGAGGAACATCTGGTCGCGACGATCGAACAACACCTCCACCGACCAAGCGCCGGATTTGCCATCGGCCGCCAGCAACATGATCTATTGGGGCTCTGCGCGGGCGGCCAGCGACGCGAATTTCCAAGAAACGAACATCCTGTCCCGCATCATTCCCAAGTGGATGGTCATGGCGAACTCCAAGCCGGAGAGGCTGATGCCGATGGGCCCAAACTCGGGCGACGACGGTGGTGGTGATGCCAGTGGTGAGGGAGATCGTGGCGGCGTGCTGCTTTGGCCGCGTCCCCCACGCCTTCCTTGATGGCCATGGCTAGGCCCAGGTGGTGAGGGAGATCATCGCGGTGTGCTGCTCTGTCCACGCCCTTCGTGCCTACCTCGACGGCCATGTCCAGGGGCTGGTGGTCGTCCTAGACTCCCTCCCCTTGATCCAATGTCGCCAGCCATTACTCGCTATCTGTAGTGAAGGATGGGAGGAAAGAGAGTATGGTGTGGAAGAAGATGGTCGCGGGTGGCCTATTAAAAAGGCACATCATTGGATGTCGGCATGGAGGCCGAAGCCGTGGCATTGATGTGTGGCGGCAGGAGCGCAGGCGTCGGGCGGCTTCATCAGCAGTGCGGCTAGCCTTTGGAGCAGTCTACCTCTCTCCTTTGTTGGCTAGTGGAAGAAGGCCGTTGGGTCTCTACCATGCGGGCTCTCGGTCCCTGCAGGAGGACACACTCGTTGTCCGCCCCGATGTAACCGTTGCCCAAATTTAATGCACGGTTGTGTCAAACTGGACGTGTCGGTCTGAATGGATCATGCCGCTAGAGAGGCCACGCACATCCGGACGGACGCGTTCGAACGGGTTGGGTCGTGGCGGTGAAGATTCCTTAAGCGAGTAGCCGCACTATCATAGAAGGTTTGTACACATGGCCACTTCCCAAGCTCCCCTTTTCTAGACTATCCAGTCCTTGCAAGGTCCGAGATTTCAAAATTTTAGGAGCATTAGCAAAAGTAAACAAATATGTGGAAGTTAATAAAAATAGGCTACCATTTGAAGTACTTTGAGGAGTATATGTATTTATTTGTGTATTTCATCGGGCTGGAGCTCGGGTGCCGACGGTGGTGGTGATGCCAGTGGTAAGGGAGATCGTGGTGGCGTGCTCCTTTGGCCACGTCCCACACGCCTTCCTCTGCGGCCACGGCTAGGCCCCGGTGGTGAGGGAGATCGTGGCGGCGTGTTGCTTTGGCCGCGCCCTTCGTGCCTACCTTGACGGCCGTGTCCATGGCTCGGTGGTCGTCCTAGACGCCCTCCCCTTGATCCAATGCCGTCAGCCATGACTTGCTACCGGTAGTAAAGGATGGGAGGAAGGAGAGTGTGGTGTGGAATAAGATGGTTGCGGGTGGCGTGTTAAAAAGGAGCGGCATTGGATGTCGGCACGGAGACCGAAGCGGTGGCATTGATGTGTGGCGGCAGGAGCGCAGGCGTCGGGTGGCTTCGTCAGCGACGCGGCTAGCCTTTGGAACAGCCTACGTCTCTCCATTGATGGCTAGTGGAAGAAGGTCGTTGGGTCTCTACCATGCGGGCTCTCGGCCCCTGTGGGAGAACACGCCCGTTGTCCGCCCCGATGCAATCGTTTCTCAAATTTGATGCACGAATGTGTCAAACTGGACGCGTCGGTCCGAATGGATCGTGCCACTGGAGAGGCCGCGCACGTCGTGCCGGACTGCCGGTGGAGACGCCCTAAGTGAGTAGCCGCACTATCGTAGAAGGTTTGTACACGTGGCCACTTCCCAAGCTCCCCTTTTCTAGACTATCCAGTCCTTACAAGGTCCGAGATTTCAAAATTTTAGGAGCGTTAGCAAAAGTAAACAAATATGTAGAAGTTAATAAAAATAGGCCACCATTTGTAGTACTTCGAGCGAGTATATGTATTTATTTTTGTGTCTTTCATTGGGCACTTATGAAGGCCGAACCCATTTAAAGGTTATTCTACTCCTAGTTGGTCATCCAGTAAAGTGATATTTTGATCAACACACTGAAAGTGCTACCCATTTGCTAGGTTTTGGAGGACACTAACATGGTGAACCAGATCGGCACATCTTTCTGGGAGATACGGTTTCCGACATGCCCGGAGTCGGAGGAGCCAAGCTCCAACCCATCAGAAGACGAAACCAGGGAGGCAGACATCGTGTTCGAAGACCTAGATCAGACCGCCGCCGCCGAGGGGCTGATCTCCGGGGAGATCGAGTGCCTTTCCGACGGCAACCTCGAGCGGATCACGAAGGAGATCGACGAGCTCTACAGCCTCTGCGAGGAGCTGGACGTCCGCGCTCTCGAGGATGACTGGATCATGGATGGGTCCTTTGAACAAATGGATGCAGTCGGAAACACTGACGATGTTGTCACTTTAATTGGTTCCATTGAATCCTCCCGATCGTCGTGCTTTACGGAGTGGAAGAGGACATCGGGCTTGCCTGGTGGATACGTGTCTGCCTCGGCCGCCTGGGAGTCACAGAAGTTGCTGAAGAAAGCCATGGCCGGTGGTGCATGGACGAATGATGGGCGGGGAGCTCAGGAGAGTAACGTCAAAGGTCATGTCATGTCGGAGAGAAGGCGCCGGGAGAAGCTGAACGAGATGTTCTTGATTCTCAAGTCAATGGTCCCGTCCATTCACAAGGTAACAGGCACCATCTATCTTGATGACGGTGTTATATACGTACTTAATTGTTTATTACTTTCCTATTTTCCAAATAAAAAGTGTAGCATATTTTTCCTTTTTTTTCCTATCGATCGACGTGTTGAATTGTTGCAGGTAGACAAAGCATCCATCCTAGCAGAGACGATAGCGTATCTCAAAGAGCTGGAGCAAAAGGTAGAAGGGCTAGAATCCTGCGAGCCGATCGCCGAAATAACAAGCCGGAGGAAGGTCTCGGCTGGATGCAAGAGGAAGGCGTCCGAGCTCGTCCTGGGCGATGCCAACACCGAGAGAGAGCAGCACCTCTCCAAGTCTAAGGACGACGGGCCGAGCAACGTGGTGAACGTGACCGTGATGGACGACAAGGAGGTGCATCTGGAGGTGCAGTGCCGGTGGAAGGAACAACTGATGACACGGGTGTTTGACGCCCTAAAGTCCCTGGGCCTGGACGTTCTCTCAGTGCAGTCGTCGACGGCGCCGGACGGCCTTCAGCTTGCTCTCAAGATACGAGCTCAGGTCTGGCATGCATGTAGTAGCGGCTAGGATCCATCGTTCTGGCAATAGAAATGCAGCTATGACCATAGATAGATTTACTAACATATGTAATTTGGTGGTTTTGTTCTTTTGCAGCACGCCGGTGGTTCTGCTGCCGTGGCACCTGGGATGGTCAGCGAAGCGCTTCAGAGAGCCATAGGCAGGCAGGCGCTGAAAGAACGCTGAAAGCTAGCGTAGCGCAACGGTCACTGGTACTAGTACGTGTTGTGTTTTCTCTGATGATGGCCGTACGTGTGTTTTTCAGACATGACAAAAGATTTGGGATTATTCAGATACGGGTGTGACGCTTGGATTCAATTGTGCCGGCCGGCGGGGTGGCGTATGGCGCCGCGCGGGACGCGGTTCGATCGTGTGGCATCGCGTTGATAGCTGATGGCCAACCAATCGGATCTAGCGTCCGCGTGCGATCGATGCCGATCGGCGGCATCGGCCAGTGCAAGCCCACGTCCACGGCCTCCTGCCCATACACACAACCATGCCTGCGGCCCCGTTTACTTTTTGTCCGTTGCAGCTCCTGCCGGATCTGTGCGGACGGCGCACATGGAACCAACCCGCGCGCGTCCCTGTCGCTCGGATTGCGTTTCCGCGGGGCCGTGGCTCCTGGCGCGCCACCCTCGACCACGCGATCCACACGCCGTCTAGCGTCCCTGTCAACGGAGGGGCTGGTTCTCGCTGCCGCGGTCCTAGGTTGAAAACAGCAAGGACGTGTTTGGTAGACGGAAGGAACCCAGATATTTTTGTCTTACCCCACCTTTTTCTGTTTGTTAGATCGGCTCGGCTCTATTGCTGATGTCGTGCGAAAACCGTCTCTCGGCCATGCCTGGATGGGAAGCTTAATTCGAGCTTCACAACTAGGCACTGCCCAGTCCATCCCGAAAAAATGGTCCAGCGCTAGGGGTCGCGGCCCCGGCACCCGATTGGACCTTATTTCCCCCGCACGCCCACCCCCCACCTCCACCCCATCGCCCTGGCACCCGCTTGGCCTCTTCCTGGCGGCTGCTCGTAGCTGCGGCCTGGCCTTGTCCTGACGGCGGCGCGTGGCTAGGGAAGAGCTCGACCGCGACCAGGCGCCTAAGGAAGAGCTCGACCGCGGACCGCGACTAACGGCAGTTGATGAAGACCCCTGGAGATGAAGAGGGCGTGGAGGCGGCTCGTAGAGACCAGCACTCGTCCGCGACCAGCGCTCGTCCGTGACCAGGTGCTCAACAGCGACCAGCGCGCGTCCACGTCAGCGCGTGGCAAGCTCGTCTGCGACCAAGCGCCTGAGGAAGAGCTCGACCGCGGACCGCGACCAGCGGCAGTTGAGGAAGACCCATGGAGAAGAAGAGGGCGCGGCGGCGGCTTGTAGCGACCAGAACTCGTCCGCGACGGCGCGTGAAAAGCTCGTCCGCGTGGCAGGCTCATCCGCGGCCGCACGTGTCTGCTCTCGCCGGCAATGGCGCCGGAGTCGGATCCCAGGGACCTGATTGCTTTTCTATTTTATATGCAGGGATCTGATTGTTTTTTATTTTTGTGTGGCTCAGCTCAACTCAACTGACCTACCAAACATGATCTTAACTCAGCTTAGCTCAGATCGCCCGACCTACCAAACAAAACACAATAATACACACTTGTACGAGGTCCATATAGCTATACCCAGCTTGTACGAGGTAAGAAAGCCCACCCAACCTACTAAACACACCCTAAGTAAATTTTCCGTCCGCTTTCAAAGAAAAAAGAAATAGAGAGCTAAAAAAACGAAAATGGTATTTTGCGGAAAAAACAAAAACAAAATATTCTAAATGAGAACAAAAAAAGAAACGAGCGTGAAGAAAATTGAAACGGTAAGAAAATTTCAGATAAATAAATGCGAAAACTTTGCAAAAAATACAACCGTCAATCTCATGTACGAAATAGTACTTTGCATCGGCGATTTTTAGGAAAGTGGGCCTAGCTTAATTGATTAGAGGAGTGGATGTACAAACCCAACACCCGGGTTCAAATCCTTATGGATGCAAATTTAGGTTTCTATTTATACTTAAAGACTGTGCTATCCTCGTACTCGTGCAATTTATCCTGAGGATCAAGCTTGGTGCTTAACCAAGTTTAAAAATCATCGTACTCGTGCTTAATGGATGTGTGCATGTCGCGCCGCGCCGCGCCGGGCGGCCCCCTCCCTGCCCTCGACCCTCCTCTCGTCTGGATTGTCGTGGGGGCAAAGCCATGGTGGTGTGGCGGCGACGGTTACCTCGGCTGCATTTCAGCGGGGATTGGTGGCGGCGTCCGCTCCTAGACGGTTGACGATGGTGTCGCGGCTGGCAGCGATCGGTGGACCTCTGGTAGATGGGTGCAAGCGGCGGTGGGAGTCGGGTCCTGATCTTGGCCTGAATGGGCCTAGGCGGGCTGCGATCTGCTGTTTGTTCGTCGCCCTATGTGGGATCCCAGATTCCCCGGGCCATGTTCGCGACATGAGGAAGCTGGGGGCATTTGTCCCTAGCATGGTGGTGGTGACCTCCTTCTCCGTCAGAGTGGTCGGCGCGGTGGTCTCGCCGTCGTGCGTCGGATCCTGCTAGTTGCCAGTGGGTGGCATGGGGCTACTGACTCGGTTTCAATAAAGGTGCCGATCGTTGATCCCTCTCAAGCCAAGACGAAGATCTGCATGATGTTTGTCTACATTGATTCGGTTCATGTATCGTGCTGGAAGGCTCTATCGGCGTACTCCATAAGTGAGATCATGCCGAGATATTGCTGAATCGGATGAGATTCAGTCGTGCGCACCCATGTTTTACTCTAGCCATTTGGTTTCAGAGGGTGCGCTTCGCAGCTTTGTTGGCTGTAATATCATGGGGCATGTTCTCGTCTGCGGTGACCCGGCATACCACTGCATGATGTAGTACATTATAGCTCTTGACATAACACCAATGAAACATCGTTCACTAGTATTACATCCCTCAGAGTAGTACAACAGAAACACAGCAGGTCCAAGACATGACTATAGGTTACAACTCAACTCTTTACACAAGATCCAGAGAACACTCTAGGTTAAAGAGAGACAAAGAAACTTCTTATAAATAAGAATCAGAAATAAACAACTCCAAAACTATAATACTATTAAGATTAATATCTTAACTAATGGTCTGGCATTGCTGCTATTGCAATACACTACAGAAATAGGTTCTATGGCTAGAGATTCTATTCTTAACTAATCAGCAACTTCGTCTTCACTTGAGCTGATGTATATGTTGACTTTCTTGACTTCATTGAAGAGCTTTAGCTTTTGATGATGATTCCTGGAGCAGGGTTTGATGTAGTCATCGTTTGTACTGGCTTTAGAACCTAGCAAGGGTTAAGAGGATACTTTGAGTACGAGCGTACTCAGCAATTTCACTAGAAAAGGAGTGTTTGATACACTATATCTACAGCCACAGACCATAGTTCATAGGCAATGCAAGTTTTCATAAACATTTCTTCAAAGGTTGCTTTTATTCTGAAAAGCTATGTCCGTCAGCCTTCACGGGTTTACCAGAACCTTCATGGGGTTCCTTTCCCGCCGCGTTCGCAGATCCTTCCCGGAACAGGGAGTAACAAGTTACAGTTCTTACACTCTACAGAGGTGCGTTACTTTTCCCATGAGAGATCAAATCCTTGTTGCACAATCGGGCGATATTTCCCGTCCACACTTCCTATGGTGTGGGGGCCAGTAGATGATCCAAGCCAATCACTGCCCTCTTCGCGACCTCGCATGTCTCCTTGGTGTACACATGCCCACATATTGAATTACGGCAATGGTTTGTACAGACCGTTAGATGCCAGAACTATCGTGGGACGTTGAGGGTTCCCACCCATATGCTGCATATCCTCTACGAATTACCAATTAATATGCATGCTACGAGTGATAACAGCCACGACCTGCACATCCGGCTACATGCGAGAGGAAGAAGATACAGCTGACTTCTCCGTCCTATTCCAAATCTCATGGTTAACGCGTGATATACGGCGCAAGAATCACTGGCGACATTGGTTGTTAAGTCCTAGGTAATATGTTCCTTTACCACCGGAACTTTCATAGTAGGTTATTACCTCATGTAAATAACTGATAATCATATTATTATGAAAATAGTGTTTTCGGACCTTTTTCAATGCAGGTGATGACAACACTGGATTTGTAAAATACTTTACAGAAAATAATCAAAGGTACATGAGCAAGTGTAAACTTGCCTTTTGTGATTGCAAGATTATGCACTCACGGTCTTCGAGATGACAGAAGATCCAATATCTGAAATCTGCATCATTGGTCCGGTAAGGACTAATGTTTTAAGAAGCAATATGCAGTTATGCATAAGTAATGCTATGCATTTTTGTAAAACTCCCAAATTGAATCCCCAATACTTTGAGTGAAGTGAATTCAAGTGATTCTTTTCAGATTTGGTTTATCTTCAAATTTTACTTTACAAGTAATGACCTTTATAAGGAACCTAAGTGTTAACAATCCAAAATATGTAAGTATAGTATAAGATGATGTGATTATGGTGAATTTTCATGCGGTGATTATGATATAAGTCCTTAGGATTGAGTTGTTAAGAGTTGAAGAACTTATTATAATATTATTGTTTGAATTGGCAAAAAGAATAACATTTGAAGAAAAGATTTCCTTCCTAAGGTTTAAACAACCCTGATAGGTTTTAGAATATGATTGATAGAATGTGATTGATGTTGTTTATGCTTGCTTGAATAGTTTGGACTTGAGATGCATTATGTCTTAATTGAAATATACCAAAGTTAACTATAAAAACATAAGTAGTTTATTAGACATAATGTTTATAAGATTTTGAGACTAAAGTTAACATTAAAAGGTTAAGTAACTTAAGATGTAATATATTTTAATTATTTCCTAGTTTTAGATTTATGATAGGTATAACTAAGGTGTGGAATTATTCACTTTATATTTAAGTGAATGATTTAGATTAAATTTGTTTTGCTTATTAAGAAAATACTTTGTATTTATTTAATGGGAGCATAATTAGATTATCTTAGTAATTTGTTAGAATTTAAAGTTATGTTAATAATGATTAAGATATAATGATTACTCACCATATTATATAAATAGGTGATACCCAATGTTTATTTAAAAGGATTCTTAATAAGATTTTTAAAAGAATATTTTAAAGTTAAAAGTTATACTTAAGTTTGATTATGAATTCAAGTTATGGGTTTGGAATTAGTACTAAGACATTAATTGCTCAAGATTTTCTAAGAATTGTGATTATTTCTTACTTAAGAATTATTTTTAAAGAATTTACAAAATAGGTACTCCCTCCGTTTCAGGGCTTAAGGCGTCCTCGTTTTGCGTGTTTTTTCTTTGACCAAGAATTACTCTAAATACGTAAAAAGTTTTGGTATAAAACTAGTATCACTGGAAAGTATATTTCAATACGAATCCAACGATACTAATTATGTATAATATAATCAAGATTTTGTTGCTCAATTATTTTAATCAAACTTTGCTTTGGAAAGCGTGTGCGCCTTAAGCCTTGAAACGGAGGTAGTATTAGGTAAGGATTTATTATTTAAAATATTAAAGACTTTATTAATAATATATTTAATATTTTTCTAGTGTCATATATTTATTCAAGACTTTAAAAATGAATTTTATTTATTTTTAAGTATTAGCTTAATCTTTATAAAATTCATCAAAGAATTAAATGTCTTTAAATATTTGCTTTATGTTTTATTTGTAAAACTCTAAGTGAGTATTTTTATAAAATAATAGAGTTATTATCATACACAAAAATGATTTTTAAATTATTTTTAGGGTTTTAGTTTTATTTTATAAAATTTCATTTAAGATTTTATGGTGTTAATAATTATTTTTCTTCAAATTTATTTTAAACACTTAAAATTATATTTTTATTACGTAGATATTATTTTTGTGGTCATTTTAATATATCATATGTATTTTTAGGATTTTTCTATATTTTTCTAGGGTATAAATTATGTTTAGGGGTAGTTTGGTCATTTAGTGATTTGATAAATATTTTATTTTCTTATTTATTTTTCTTTGGAATTGGGCCAGGCTCACCAATTGGCCCATCTGGGCCCAACTTGGCCCCACTAATCCTGGCTCGGGGTCACTTTGACCCCGACCCACTCTCTTCCCCCTCACACGCGAGCACGCACGCAGGCACAATCCCTTATCCCGTTCCTCTACCTCTCACACGCACGCACTGGCCGCCGCTGCCCTCCCTTCCATCGCCGGCTCTGGCCACCACGGACGCCATCGTGGTGTGAGATGACGTTGTGGATGGCGCTGCCTCATTGGCCCGAGCTCGATTTGATGCTCGAGCTCCCTCCTAGCCGCGCCTCTCTCTCTGCTGGCTAGGGTTTGTGCTATGGCCGAGGATGTGGTGCTCCGACGCTCCTCTGGCGTCGCCCTGGTGCCTTGGTGAGGAGATGGTGCCGTCTTCCTCATAGTGATCTCTATGAACGCGGCTTGGCGCGGGTTGCAGCGTCCTCTGGGTGCTCCCCGTGCCACCGTGTTCATTCTCGACGACGGACACTACTTCCTCTTCACACTAGCGAGGACCACAGGTAAGTGGGGGTTCTCTCCCCCCTTCTTTTCTCCACTAGAACCCTCTCCAAATTCCTCTCTGTGATGATAGAATTATTCTAAGTAGCACGAATGCGCTGTCCTAGTGTTTGTATGATGAGGATCTGATTCCCTTTTGAATTGCTAAGTGGAGGAAATTGGGTTGATGAAATATATTGGATAGCTTGTAAAATTTATTGTTAGAAAAGAGGTTTATGATTACTGTTATTCTTAGGTCAAAAAGTGTGACATAGGTATCTGTTGGGGAGGTGACCCCGGATAGGGTCAAGACAGGGGAAGATAAAAGGAGTTTCCCCTGTCATATGCCGAGTTACTGTTTATATCGGCTGAGTCCTGTAAAAGTCAGCCGAGATAAGCACGACCATGATACCTACGAAGGGAGCGATACCTGATCCGGCCGACATACGAGTTAAGTCGGCTGAGTATGTATGTACAACTTGAATGCAGGTAAAGGTCGAGCTGAGTAATCCAAGACAAGGCCGAGTAACATGACGCTTGCGGGAGAAGGAGGTGCCTAAGGTCAAACCCTAGCTGCTATAGGAGGAATCTAGACAGAGCCAAGCGCTAAGGACAAAGAGCAGAGATGCAGAGGGGCAGACAGGCGTCACGGAGGTGACAGTGAGGAAGCCCGAGGCGTACATGTGAGGCCCTCTGGAACCTTGCCGCCGATAGAAGGGAGGCACGGAAAGGAGCTCTCCGAGTTACCACTTTGGGACAAGCATATTCCAAGAATATGCTTGCCACGTCAGCCCTAGAAGGAGCCAAGGAACCCCTTTATAAGGAGAGGCATGGACTCCTGAGAGGGGGATCGATTCATTCAACACCGTAAGGCTCGTGTAGTTCTTTTCTTCTTCCCGAAAACAGCTCGAGGAGCACTTGTAGCCCAAGAGAGGAGAAATTAAGATATGTATGTTAGTCATTTGTGTGTAGAAGTAACTACATCTACCCTCCCCGGATCCCTCTAGCATCCATAGGCCCCATACTTTAGCCTACCCATGGCATCTGCCGTGCCACCACCACGACAGTTGGCGCCCACCGTGGGGCCAGCAGCGGTGCTAGCTAGAGTCAAGATCCGGACGGGAAACTTCATCCACACCGGCGAGCGCGTTGTCTCTGGCTTAGTCCAGAGATTTAATCTCAGTGACTATGTCAGCGATAACGCAGGCAACTTCAGGAGAAAAGCTCCTCCGCGCAACAGCGTCTTCATCAACTTGGGCATGCACCAGATCTACGTCGGCGTCGACACCTCCTGCGTTTATCCTCACCGAGTTATTGTTGCAGGAGAGCCCCCCTCAGCGCTGCAAACGGTTCGCGTGGAGAACGCCCCGCCAGCAGCGTCGAGGTGATGTTCGCAGCCGGGGTATAGGCAGCAGCGGGAGGCGCCAGATAAAGCAAGGACCCGACAACGAGAGGACAGGTGACCACAAAGCAAGCAGCTCCACAGCCCACCGAGGTAGATCCTTCAGCATCCAAGCCAGCCGAGGTGCAGGAGACAACCCCGAAGGCACCAAGGGTAAGATGGCCACCTCTAGAAAGACCAGAAAATATTCTCCAGGCAACTATAGATAATCTGACCATGCCTGTAGCGCCGATACTTGATCCGGCTAATGCTCAGGCAGAGTTAGAAGAGACCAGGCAAAAAGTACTGGTAGAGGCAAAAAAGGTGTCGGCCTTGCGGGAGTCCCTGAACAGGACCCTGCAAGAATATGCGAAGGCAAATAAGCTAGATATTTCCCCAGAGCGAGTAGATGAGTTACGATTTAGAGGAAAAAATCTCATAAATGATATCAACAAAGAACATGAGACTCACAAGGAAGACTCAGTATACCTAGGCTTGCCAAGGTATAGCACCCTGGCAAAGAACCTAAGGGCGGCTAATGCCGCTACATTAGAATTGGAAGGACTAACCGGCGAAGCCCGGCAAAAGCAACAAGAAAGAGTGAATGAGCTGGTACTCATTGCGAACCAGCAAAATGAAGAAATGCTTAGGGCTGACCCGTCGAGACCGGGAGCCTCGCGTATGGTTCATTCGGCTGGAGCAGCACCTGCCCTATCAATGGCAGCAGCATCCTCACCCGGAAACAACGGGCGAAAAGATAAAGCAGTAACTTCAGGAAAAAGAAATAAGCAAATTGTACCGTATGATCCAACGGTAGCTGAAAAGGTCAATGAGAACAGAGGCAATGGAAGCCGAGGTAACGGTGGTGAAATAAACCCCGGTCGTTCCAATAAAGGCAACGGAAGCCGAGGTAATGGAGACCTCGAAAGAATAAATCATGAGAATGAAATCCCGGCGGAAGGAAGAAGGGACCCGCCGCCCAATCCTCAGCCGAGGTATGAACCTCGGCAAGAACGAGAAGTGATACCAGCTCACCATAATCACGCAAATGAGAGGTACAACGATGGTTACTCAGATATGGAGTATGCAGGGAATGGTGGAAGTAACCATTATGGAATGCAGGAGAGAATCATGTACAGAGACTTACCGTCAAATGATGCAAGATTAAAACTGGACAGGTTGTATCGGTCTGAGTTGTTAGAAGAGCAGGGTCCACCTGGTCCGGCGTGTTTTGGACCTCGGGTGATGGGCGAACCAGCAGTGCCGAACTTTCAGCTGGCAAGGGGCACGAAAACATACAATGGGAGCACCAAACCACAGGATTGGTTGATTGACTATGCTACTGCAGTAAAGATAGCTGGTGGGAACTTGCGATGGGCAGTAAGATATGTCCCGCAAATGCTGGAATGACCATCCAGAGTATGGCTGAACAATCTGCCAGCGGGAAGTATCAACTACTGGATAGATTTTGAAGAGATGTTTGTCATCAACTTCACCAGTACTTACAAGAGACCAAACAGGCCACAGCAGCTTGCAATGTGCAAGCAGAGACCGAATGAGACAGACAGAGAATTCTTAACTCGATGGTGTAACCTTAGGAACTCATGCGAGGGAGTTATAGAATCTCAAGCGATAGCTTGGTTCACTCAAGGATGCCGATATGCCACTGTCTTGTGGCAGAGACTACAAAGAGATATGCCAACCACTTTGGCAGAAACCATTAGGATAGCGGATTCATATGCATTGGGTGATCCGACGCAACCAGAACTGATGTCGACGGAGCATCGGGAGCATCAAGATCAGTATGCAAGAGATGCGGCCGGATCATCGAGGCGCAACGAGTTCAGAGGTAGAAGAAGAGAGGAAAGACCGGATTACAGATATTCCTCCAATCAGGTGGCAGCGGTAGTGCAAGATCAGCCGAGTCACGGAAACAGTCAGCGGCAGAAGAATGGTCCTCAGCAATGGACACCAAGGAATGAAGGGAAGAGACAGTGGACACCAGAACAGAAGAAGCAGTGGCAGAAAAGGCCGAAGTACACATTTGAATCCATGTTGGATCAACCGTGTAAGTTTCACACTCCAAACCCGGCCAAGCCGGCTAATCATACAACTCGGCAATGCGCCTGGATGAAAAATGCAATGGGGAACCCAAAGGCCATGCAAGCACCTTCTCATCAGGCACATCAGCAGCAGCAGCCGCAATTGACTGGGCAAAATGCACGGCAGTTAATGTTACCCCTCCTTCCCCGAGGTATGATAACTCAGACCGGAGAGATGCAGTGCATCAAGTGATAAATCTGGGTCAGGATGGAAGGACAAACCCCGGAAATAATGGATGCAATGATTACAGGTAACATCATCAATCATATTGCGTGTTCACAACAGAACAGCAAGACAGGCAAACTGTACAGCGCCGACATATGGAAGTGAATGCAGTTATGCCGGTAGTACCAAGATATGTACCTTGGTCAGATCAAGAAGTAACTTGGAGCATAAAGGATCACCCCAAAATAATGCCGAATCCAGGGTCGTACGCACTCGTACTAGATCCGACTTTTGTCGGGCCCAGCATTAATGTGAAATTTTCAAAAGTACTCATTTAAAATGGGAGCAGTATCAATATCATGTACAAAGATACAATGCATAAACTCGGAATATCGCAGAATATGCTGCAATCCACGAGAACCACGTTCCATCAAATAGTGCCGGGACTTTCATGCGAACCCATTGGGAAGGTTCGAGTAGATGTATTATTCGGCACAAGGGATAACTGCAGAGCGGAAAATTTGGAGTTTGAGGTGGTGGATCTAGAAAGTTGCTATCATGCTTTACTCGGGGCGGCCGGCATTGGCCAAATTCATGAGCAGCTGCCACATCACTTACTTGAAAATGAAGTTACCCGGACCACAAGGGGTGATAACAGTAGCAGGAGATTACAGGAAGTCGATGGAATGTGCTTCGGACGGATCAAACCTGGCCGAGTCATTGGTGATCGCAAGAGAAAAAATAAGGATTCAAGAAGTAGCGGCTCTCGCTCAGTCGGCACAGCTGAATATGCCAGCATTAGCCAACCCACATGGAAGTGTTTCTTTCCAACCGACTAAAGAAACGAAAAAGGTCCATATAGATGAGAAGTTCCCGGAGCGCACCATCACCATTGGTGCCGGCCTAGATGCCAAATAGGAAGGCGAGCTCACCAACTTCCTCCGTGAGAATCAGGATATCTTTGCATGGTCAACTCAAGACCTGCAAGGTGTGCCGAGGGAGTTGGCTGAGCACTCTCTGCATGTAAGGCCAGGAGCAAGGCCGGTGAAGCAACCTCTCCGCCGCTTCGCCGAAGACAGGAGAAAAATAATAGGGGATGAGATAGCTCGGCTTCTGGCGGCCGGGTTCATCATGGAAGTGCTTCATCCGGATTGGCTATCAAATCCAGTATTGGTAGAAAAGAAAAAGGATGACCCAAATGTAGCCATCGTATGGCGAATGTGTATTAATTACACGAACCTAAACAAGGCGTGTCCCAAAGATCCTTTTCCTTTACCTAGGATAGACCAAGTCATTGATTCAACCGCTGGTTGTGAGCTGTTGTCATTTGTAGACGCGTATTCTGGTTTCCACCAGATACCGTTAAATCCGGCCGATCAAATAAAGACTGCGTTTATTACCCCGTACGGGGCTTATTGCTATCGCACCATGCCATTCGGCCTGCGCAACGCAGGAGCAACATACCAGAGATGCATGCAAAAGTGTCTACATGACCAGATAGGGAAAAATGTGCAAGTATATGTGGATGATGTGGTTATAAAAACCAAAGAAAGTAAAACACTCCTGGAGGATATTCGGCAGACATTCGCAAACCTGAGAAGATTCTGAATGAAGCTTAACCCGGAAAAATGTACCTTCGGTGTCACGGCTGGGAAATTACTCGGTTTTCTCGTATCCAGCCGAGGTATAGAGGCAAATCCAACTAAAATACGAGCAGTTGAAAGAATGGAATTGCCGAGGTGTCTAAATGATGTACAAAAATTCACGGGTTGCCTGGCCTCACTTAGTCGATTTGTACGTCGGCTGGGGGAAAAGGCATTACCTCTATATCACTTGATGAAAAAATCTCATAAGTTCATTTGGACACCGCAATCAGATAACGTATTTCATGAATTAAAAAAGATGTTGGTCACGGCACCAATTCTGGCCTCTCCATTATCAAAGGAGCCTATGTTACTTTATGTAACTGCCACTAACAGAGTGGTAAGCGCGGTGGTTGTCGTGGAACGGAATGAAGATGATAAGTTGGTACAAAGTCTGGTATATTACCTAAGCGAGGTACTATCAGCCTCAAAACAGAATTACCCGCACTACCAAAAGATGGCTTATGGAGTATACATGTCGGTGAAAAAACTTAAACATTACTTCGAGGAACAATTCCGATAAAAGTGATTTGAGAAGCACCAATAGCCGAGATATTGAGCAATAAAGATGCCAGTGGCCGAATAGCAAAATGGGCAATCGAGTTATCACCTTATGCCCCGCAATTCGATAGGCGAGATGCAATCAAATCTCAGGCGGTGGCAGACTTCTTTGTGGATTGGGCCGAGGTACAATATGAGCCACCATTACCAGATCCGAATTATTGGACAATGCACTTTGACGGTTCCAAGCTGAGGAATGGCTTGGGGGCAGGGATAGTGTTAACCTCGCCAAAAAGAGATCAACTGAAATATGTGCTGCAAATACATTTCGCCGCGTCAAATAATGTAGCCGAGTATGAAGCACTCGTCCATGGGTTAAAGGTGGCAAAATAGATTGGCATACATCGGATCCTATGTTACGGGGATTCAGATCTAGTAGTACAGCAAGTATCAGGCAATTGGGACGCGCTAGATGCGAATATGGACTTATATAGATTCCATGTGCAAATAATCAGTGGATACTTCGATGCATGTGAGTTTCATCGTATACCTCGGGCAGAAAATGACGAGGCAGACACGCTGTCAAAACTCGGATCAACTAGGCAATCAATTCCCCCGGGTATCGCCCTAGAGCACCTGAGAAAACCATCAATAGCACCATCACAAGAGTCCGAATCCATTTATATCTTGGCAGAACCAAGAAAAGAGAGTATGCCAATGGAAATTGACAAAGAATGTAACCCGGAATTTCCTAAAGTGAACCCGGCCATCGCACGAATGGATATGGAAAAATCCGAGGCTGTTATGTCGGCAGAAAATATGGAAATAGATAGTAAAATTGTCCCGGAGAAAATCATGCCAACATGGGCGCAACCCATATTTTCCTTCCTTAAGGATGCAATTTTGCCGAGTAATGAGGTACTGGCTAGACAGACAGTGAGAAGAGCAAAAGCTTATACAATCATAAAAAATGAGCTGTATAAAAGATGCGTCACAAGCGTGCTGCAAAGATGTGTTAACTCGGAGGAAGGCCAGGAAATCCTCCTAGATATACATCAGGGAGAATGCGGGCATCACGCCTCGTCCAGAGCTTTAGTGGCCAAAGCATTCAGGCATGGATTTTATTGGCCGACGGCGTTGAAAGAGGCCAAAGAATTGGTAGAAAAATGTAATGGTTGCCAGAGATACGCCAGCAAGATACATATGCCATCGTCTGAGTTAAAGACGATACCAATTACTTGGCCATTTTCTGTATGGTGCTTGGATATGGTGGGACCATTCAAGCCATCCCGGGACGGGATGACTCACATTTTAGTCATGGTGGATAAGTTCACAAAGTGGATTGAAGTAAAACCAATAAAAAAATGTGATGGACCAACAGCAGTAAAATTTCTCAAAGATATTATCTTGAGATATGGTTATCCACACAGTGTTATTACAGACAATGGCACAAACTTTGCTGAAGGGGATTTTGCTAGATTTTGCCAAGAAAAACACATAAGACTAGATGTCGCCTCGGTGGCTCACCCAGCATGGGCAAGTAGAAAGATCTAATGGACTAGTATTGTCCGGAATAAAACCCCGACTTGTCGAACCTCTGCAAAGGTCGGCAGGATGCTGGATCGAGGAACTACCAGCAGTACTATGGAGCATCAGAACTACCCCAAACAGGTCAACAGGGTATACCCCATTTTTCTGGTATATGGGGCAGAAGTCGTGCTTCCAGCTGACATAATACATGATTCGCCAAGAGTAACCCAGTATACAACTGCTGAGGTAAATGAGGTAGCTCGGCAAGATGATGTCGATTTGCTAGAAGAGGCCACGGAGTTGGCACTATCAAGTCAGCTATTTATCAGCAAGACCTACGACGATATCACAGCAAGAAAGTCAATCCAAGAGTGTTTAAAGAAGGATATTTGGTTCTTCGGCTAGTGCAACGCACAGCCGGCATGCACAAACTATCACCCCATGGGAGGGGCCATTCATCGTTAGTAAAGCATTGCACAATGATGCATATTACCTAATCGATGCTCAGTCACCAGAAAATAACAAGGCAAACAAAGCCGGCGAAGAATCGAAAAGACCATGGAACATAGCTTTACTTCGTCCATTTTACTCGTAGGAGCCATCTATGGTACGTTGTAATACGACGCTTCAAGTTGAAGTATCAACTATGTATTAAACCTCAGCACCTTGAGCAGTGACTCGGGGACTGCCCTATGTTATTTCTTATTTTGAGTTATGTATTAAACCTCGGCACTTTGAGCAGTGACTCGGGGACTACCCTATGTTATTTCTTATTTTGAGTTATGTATTAAACCTCGGCACTTTGAGCAGTGACTCGGGGACTGCCCTATGTTATTTCTTATTTTGAGTTATGTATTAAACCTCAGCAACTCGAGCAGTGACTCGGGGACTGCCCTATGTTATTTCTTATTCTGAGTTACGTATTGAACCTCGGCGCCTCGAGCAGGGACTCGGGGACTATGCCGTGTTATCTCTTATTCACGAATCACATGTTAAGTTTCAAGACCTGGGGCAGGGACTCGCAGACTACGCCGTATTATCCCTTATATGGAGTCATGCATTAAACCCCGACGCCTTGAGCAATGACTCAGGGGTTACCTCGTAAGATTCCCTGCATTAACCAATGAAATATATTTTGGCAATTAGGTTTGCAACTCGGAGACGACCACACGGTCCAAGGTAATTCTTTGAGCACACGCAAGAACTCGATATCCCAAGTGATAACTCTGGGAATAGTGGGTTTAATCGATTATTTGTCGCCAGACACATAAAAGTTCCATAGCTCAGCAAACAAAGATATCTAAGAATGATGCAAAAAGAGCAACACTCCCAGCGAAATGAAGTATGATAAGGGATGCAACTTATTGTTTCACTTTGCCAGATATGGGATTCGGGCTTTATATCTCGGATAGAGGTCAAAAACACAATGGCCAAGACATCGAATTTATAAAGGCCAGGCAATATAAGCACCAGACTAAGGTCAACCACATGAAAACATACGATCCGAACTTATGAGATTGAAGGTCGCCAAAGCAAAAATATAAAGCAACAAGATCTGTTTAGACAAACTAACAATGATCACCATCACCCATGCCTCATCGGCAAAAGGCAAAAAGGGTTCGTACCACACAGGAAGTTGAACAATTGTTTCACACACATCATACGCCCGACATACCTGGGACTGGAAATAATTTAAGAAGTTTATTGAACCTAAGAGGCAGCGGCATGATCAGGCGCTGGGCGCTCCGAGGTAGACGGCGCCTCGGCCAAAGTTACTTCACCTTCCACAGAAGCAATGGTAACTTCGGGGGAAGTCCTGGGCTGCTGAGAAACATTAGTTTGAGCTTCAGAGTGCCCAGTCCCTTTGGAAGATGATCGCGTGTCGCCGTCCCCATCCGAGCTTGTGCTGGAATCACCAGAGTTGTCCGAGTCGCCCTCACACTCATCCTGGTCGGCCGAATCATTATCAGAGGCATCTTCGATTTCGATGTCATCCGCTGGGTTGGGAATAAAGCTCGGCCCTTCAATCCAGTTATGCACATCAGCATACTCAACAAGCTGGAAGGCACGAGCTTGGAGGCGAGTGACGAATTCTGGATCCTCAACCCAACGGGAGCCAGTGTGCAAGTTTATCAAAGTGTCGAGAGAAATGTCCTCGTACCAAGACATAATGATTGTGAGCGCCATATCAGCACCAGCCCTTCCAGCGGATTCCCTCCAGAGATTTAACTAGGTCTGGGATGCCATTAATCTTTCCACAAGTATCTTGATCTCGTCAATATCAGGAGTTACAGAAGTATTCGGCCAGAGAACATGGTAGGCCCGAATGGCTGCTTGCACCAAATCCCTGCCCATAATCTTCATTGGCCCAATAGCAGCGCCAACGGCAACCAAGAAGTCTTCCATTGAATATTCTGGACTCAAATTTACGGGGACACCTCGACGTTGGCGAGCAGAAATCACCGCTCTAGAGCTCACGGGCCTAGCTTCCGGAAAATGATCTACGCAAAATAAAAGTATATCAGTTAAAAGTAAGAAAGAGAAGAAGATAACTCGGCCACGGTCAGAAACTTACGATGAATATAGATCAACATTTTCTGGAGATCCTGAGTCCATTCAACCTTAGTCTTCTCAAAGCGAGTGATTTCCTCGCTCATCGTCCGATTCTTAAGTTCGGCAGCCTCGAGGAGTTCTTTATTTTTCTGCAGTTGCAGACTTAGCCGATTCTTTTCTTCGGAGAACTCCTGATCAACTTTTCTAACTCGGATTTCTGAGAAAGCTTGAGGGACTCCACCTCGGCACGCAACCGGGTTATCTCGTCATCTTTCTCTTTCAATTGCGCCGAATGAGTGGCGGCTTTCTCTAAAAAATGCAGCATCATATCAGGCATGGGTATGCATTCTTGATGCGACGCTGCAAGATTTTGTAACTCGGATATACCAAAGCCAGAAGGATATAAGAAACCCAGGATAAGTCTCGAACGAAAATCAATAGAGGAAAAGAATAACTAACCTTCCAGAGCTTTGACTTTCTTCTCAAGACGGATATTAAGATTATTGATATTACCTGTTTACCAGCAAAATGGGTTAGCACCTCAAGTCGAAAATATTAAGAACTTAAGGGACAATACAAAGATTTGTTAAGTTACCAGCTTTCTTCACCACGGGAAGAACTTTCTCATAATTCTCTTGCAATTTCTTGTGCGCGAAAAGCAGCCTTTGGAATTCGGCTGTCCGCCGATCATGGGCAACCTAAGCGACAAAATAAATTACACAGTCAGATATTCAAAGCTAAAACAGATCCGAATCAAGCAAATCTTAACTCGGATCTAGGTGGCTGGATATTCGAAGCTAAGATAGATCCGAATCACGCAAAGCTTAACTCGGATCTAGGTGGCTGGATATTCGAAGCTAAGACAGATCCGAATCAAGCAAAGCTTAACTCGGATCTAGGTGGTTGGATATTCGAAGCTAAGACAAATCCGAATCAAGCAAAGCTTAACTCGGACCTAGGTGGGTAGATATTCAAAGCTAAACATATCCGAATCGAGCTAAACCTATCTCGGACCTAAATGATTGGATAATCAAAGGCGAAATAGATCCGGATTCAGCAAACGCTTAATATGGAATACAAATGAACCACGATGAGTCAAAGTCATACAGGAAATTTACTCGGCGAATAACGCACTTTAAGCTTAATAAAGCTTCCAAACAAACAACAAGTTATTCGGTTGCAAGCTTCGGGGACTAGGGTATATATACTACCATTTGAATAACTAACCAGATATCAACGGAAGGAATTACCTCGTTCATCTTATCGCTGTCAAGAACGAACTTGGAAGCCATATGCAAACGACTGCTGATGTCGGAAAGCTGAAATGCCTGATTACTCAGATTGCCCTCAAGCTGATCAGCAGCATTCCAGTTATTGGCATACTCCACCAAAGAGCCGAGGTTGTTCCCGCTCTCAGTACGGGTTAGCACCTTACCTTGGACCCGTTGTGTAACCACCGCCGCCGCGGGGCTCTTGTGAAGAGTGAGCTGAGTATCAGCGGCCGGGGTGACAACAGGTTTAGCAGAAGAAATCCCCTTGCGGAACGCATCAGCAATGTTGGGTTGAGAAGAGCTAGTCGGCCCCTTCTGAGATGATGAAGGTCTAGTAACAACAACCTTCTTAGCCTTAGCAGAGATGTCGGCAGGGGTCGCAACCTCGGCACTCAGAGTGGCATCTTTGGGGACCGGAGGAATTATGGTTTCCGAGGGCGCCGAGATGGTAATATCCTCAGCTGGAGTTGGAATTGCGGTTGGAATTGTGGGGGTCAAAGAAATCTCGGAGGAAACTTCGGGGTTCGCAACGGAGGCAACAGGTTCGGTAGGAGGATCTACTGGCGGGGTTATATCGGCATCAGCAATGGAGACCGTAGGTACATCTTTCTGAGGTGATGTCTAAGTCGGCGCAGGAGGAGAGTCAATGCGAGCAGGACTAGGAGCTCTAGTATCTTCAGGAGGCGGAGGAGAAGGCAGCCGAGTTGTATGACTCGTCATACTCGGACCACTCGGCTTAATAGAAAGAGGAGCGCTGCAAAAGCACAGAAAGTTAAATCAAAAGATAGAAAGAGAGAAACAAGAAATACAAATGAAAATGAACTCACCGAGTAACTCCAGGCATGGTTTTACGCTTCGGAAGGTGCTGGGATGACTTCTTTGTTCGCTTCTTGGGAGCGGTTTCGGAGACACCTGCTGGAGCGGTACGCTTCCTCAAAGTAGCAGGAGGTTGGGAGGCGAGAGGCTCGGCATCGTGCACCTGACCGGCCTGATTAGCTGGGGAAGTGGAAGCCGGAAATGCATAAGAGATAGGCATTGCGGCGACTACCTCAAGAATTTGGACGTCATCCGAATCACCTTCCTCCCCGTGGGCCGAGGTCTTGCCACGGGCGCGAGCCGGAGCGACGTCTTACTTGGGAACAAACTCCTCTGAGTCAGGCTCCCCGCTGTCCGGGGTGTTCCGATCTGCGGTCCACGGGAGGGCCAGAACCTCGGCATCCTTGATCTTTTGCTCCGCAAATCTCTGCAAGAAAAGAGACAAAGAGGAATCAGCAAAAGGAGTCACAAATGCGATTAGGAAAAAAACACAAATACGTTAACTTACCTTGGGAGGGGGATTCCCGTGGGTGAACGGCTTCAGCCCCCAGGTCCAGTCCTCCGGCATATAAGTCTTGAAGATAGCTCGGACACGCTTGAAAATAAGATAATCCTCGAGCTCAACCGTTGAGACCCGGTTGGGATCGAGAGGACCGCTCATGTAACAGAGCTTGTGTGTGCGACGCTGGAAAGGGCAGATTCGGCTGCTGACGAAAGTGGTCATCAGATCCTCGCCGTGTAGCCCGGCGCGGATCAACTCCTTCAGCCGAATCTCGAAGGCCTCGGCCAAAGCATGGCTCTTCCTGGCGTTGTAGTTCTAGTTCTTCTTGGAAGGGGGGCCGATGGAGAAGGCAGGGAGCCGGATCTTGTCTTCCTTTACAGTGTTCTTGACATAGAAAAATGATCTATGCCACTTCTTGCAAGACTCGAGACCAGCAACACGAGGGAACTCGGATTTTCTCCGAGGTGTGATGGACGCGGCTCCACACTGGGTAAGCAACTTATCAGAGGGCTGAAGGGATTTGTCTGGAACGACGTTAGATTGGATCTGGAAGAATTTGGACCATACATGCACAGACGGCAAGAGGCCGAAGTATCCTTCCGAGGCCGAGATAAAAGCGGATAGGGAGGCGATGGCATTAGCCGGAAGGTGATGCGACTGAAGGCCGAAGTAATCGAGGAAATCCCTATAAAATCGCTAAGGGGAATACCGAACCCACGAGCAAAGTGGGACATGAAGACGACATACTCGCCGTCGTTGAGTACAGGAGAAGATTCGTTGCCGGGTAAGCGACAGCCTACCTCGGCAGGAATCCGGCGAGTCCTAATTAGCCACTCGATCTCACGGAGAGTGACGGAGGAACCCTGTCAGGAGCCCCGCTCTGGACCAGATGCTACGTCGTCTTCTTTGACGAGCGCGCCACTAACTGAACTCGACATAGGGTCGCCAGAGGAATCAACGGAAGAAGAACTAACGGCGGAGCTAGGCTTAGAGGCGCAGGGCCCCGTCGTGGTTCAAAGCGAAGACGGCGACGGAGCGGAAAAGAGCCGCGTGGGAAATCTGGAGAATGGCGGATGCGTCTAGGGAGAGAGCCTAGCAGTGGGACCGTAGAAAAACTCACCGGCAATGGCGCCGGAGCAGGCGCACGGTGATGGGGTCGACGGAGCAGAGTAACTGTGGCCTCGCCATCGAAGATGTCGACGATGGCGCAACCACAGGAGCACGAGCAGACGCACGGGCGCAAGGAGGAAGAAGAGCAACGGTAAGCGAAGGGGGAAAGTGAACCCTCTAGCCCCGTGCCTCTCTTTATAACCGCGCGGCCCTGGCAGTAGTGGGTTCGTGCGTGCGAGCGTTAACCGTGTAGATCGTGCGTGCGGCGGAACCGCTCGCAGCTGAGTGGAGACACACCGAACACCACACGACGCATGAGAGGATCAGGCCTCCTGACCGATGCGGTGCACGAGGCGTCGCAGCGCCGACGCGACAGGCGCAGTAATCACTGTAGCTTGTCAGTGGGCACTGTAGAGGAACAAAAAACTAGAAAAATAATGATGAGTGTTACACGTAGGACGAGGCGTGCACGAGAAGCAGCGCGGATACCTCGAACAGGAAAAAGTAACTCGGAGATGAGGAGAAATGAATATAGGGAAACTGATGTGGCCCGGCCGAGGTTACGGGCAGGACCACACCAGCTTCGGGGACTAATGTTGGGGAGGTGACCCCGGATAGGGTCAAGATAGGGGAATATAAAAGGAGTTTCCCCTGTCATATGCCGAGTTACTATTTATATCGGCCAAGTTCTGTAAAAGTCGGCCGAGATAAGCACGGCCATGATACCTACAAAGGGAGCGATACCTGATCCGGCCGACATACGAGTTAAGTCGGCCGAGTATGTATGTACAACTTGAATGCAGGTAAAGGTCGAGTCGAGTAATCCAAGACAAGGCCGAGTAACATGAAGCTTGCGGGAGAAGGAGGTGCCTAAGGTTAAACCCTAGCTGCTATAGGAGGAATCTAGACAGAGCCAAGCGCTAAGGACAAAGAGCAGAGATGCAGAGGGGCAGACAGGCGTCACGGAGGTGATAGTGAGGAAGCCCGAGGCGTACATGTGAGGCCCTCTGGAACCTTGCCGCCGATAGAAGGGAGACACGGAAAGGAGCTCGCCGAGTTACCATTTTGGGACAAGCATATTCCAAGAATATGCTTGCCACGTCAGCCCTAGAAGGAGCCAAGGAACCCCTTTATAAGGAGAGGCATGGACTCCTGAGAGGGGGATCGATTCATTCAACACCGTAATGCTCGTGTAGTTCTTCTCTTCTTCCCGAAAACAGCTCGAGGAGCACTTGTAGCCCAAGAGAGGAGAAATTAAGATCTGTATGTTAGTCATTTGTTTGTAGAAGTAACTACATCTACCCTCCCCGGATCCCTCTAGCATCCATAGGCCCCATACTTTAGACTACCCATGGCATCTGTCGTGCCACCACCACGATAGTATCTTATTTCACACTACCAGTACTTGGGTATTTGTCACTTGTACATGTATCTTTGGCTGTTAGTTTGATCAGAGAACAAGTGGTTAAATTGGTAGCTGGTTAAAATGATAACATACTAGGCTTTGAGTTATTGACCTTTGGTTCAATGATGATCTGGAATCTGTATTAGCTATCCATGTTGACAGCTAGTGTTAAAATTGATTGCTGGAAGTAAATATTCAGGGAAATGATATAAATAAACTTCCTGGATTTATTACAGAACCATGTGATGCTCTTGGGGTTGATTTAAAATATGTGTAAGTATGCTTTGGCACTGCCAAATCTAATCTTGTGGTGGTACTCATATAATTTTTTATAAGTTATGGATTCATAATGTTCAACTGAATTCTATTCCTATCAATATGACAGAGTTGTTACACCCAAATGATTCCTAGCCATATAGCTAGGAAAATGATCTAAAACTTTAATGTTGGTTGACTAGGGAAATGATAAGAAATCTTTGGTGATTATCTGCAAGGAAAATTGATTGCTTAATCTATACTGTCTATATGAGAAAATATATTGGGAATGATTCCTAGCAATTTAAGCTAGGAAAATGATTTGTAAACTTGTATATGTTTCCTTGTCACTTACTATCCATCAAGCAGTCCTATTTATGATCAGTGGCCCTTAGAATAGTGGCATCTGCTAACTGAAATTAACTACTGTGGTGCCTCATTCAAGAGTGTGCACAGTAGTGATGTATAGCAACATGATCTGCTGCTGGATTTTACTCACCAAAGATGAAACTTTGGCTGCCAATGATGCAAAGGCTGAGGCACTAAGCTTAAATAAGAACATATACTTACTTTGTGGCTTTAATTCTCTATGAGGAACTTTGCATGGCATTTCCATGAAAAACTGAGAGAAACAATCCTCTTATCCTCCTAGACATGTTCTAGTTGCAGGGTGATTGGAATTGGTGGATGTGTTATTATTTCCCTTACTCTCAAGGATATCATTGTAAAAATTAAATAAGAACAGATTCTACAAGATCTGGTATACTCCCATCTACCTTGTTGTTTGTAGTGTTGACAGATGGGGTGGTGCTGGAGGCTTGTCCTTGTGATGGATCTTGATAAGTTGCTATTGTACTATGATATCCTGCTCCCCTCTCCTGTTACTAGTCCACCCACTACAACAGCTATAGCCTGGCCTTCTCCACCTTGTCCTTGCCATTGGAGGGCTTATCGAAGCAACCATGGTACAAGTGGTGTGGTGGGGATCTAGGTGGCTCTTGTGGTGCTATGAGAGCAATTTGTTCTTGAGTGTGATGAACAGAAAAGGGGTAAGGAGATTGTTGGTGTGCTAACCAGTGGTACTGGTGAGTGTGCTCTCCCTTTATGTGCTCCATGTGAATGCTTCTTGTGTCGACAGCACATCACTTGCATGATGTGACTGTGCTGCTGTCAAATGGGACCCCTGGGGTTCAAGTTTCAATAGTGGGATATTTATTGGGATGGATCAACTCAGCTGGTTGTTATTATCTCAAGTTTGGCTTTATTTTTGTGTTGCCAAGTGGAATGGATTCCTTTACTATTCTTCCAGGGTGAAACTTGCCTCTTTTTTCCATTGCTAATGAGGTTGTTCTGAGGCAAAACATTCTGATAAGAACATATATTCTTTTGGTGAAACTTGCCCCTATTTAAATATGCTCAATGATGTGAATAGCAATGCATTTCATTGCCATACTGAGAGCAAAATTACTAACATTAACCCCTCTCTTTGTTTTTATCTATTATTTATTTGTTTTGCAGGTACAAAAGAAGATGAGCAGATACCAAAAGTTTAGTTTAGGAAATATAGTTTAGAACTCTCCCTTTCATTATTTTTTTTGTAATTTTCTCTTTCCTTTGTGAAATATAGAATGTTGTAATATTGACTAATGACATTTTTGTATTAAGGTATTATTTTTGTTAAAGTAAAGTTTTATTCTTTACTCATGTGAATCTTCAATAAATATTGTAAAATATTCTTATATTTGTTGTAAATTTTATTTTATCCTTTTATTGCAACAACAATGTAATAAAGTATTCCATTATTGTTTTATTTGTAACTTGTATTTATTAAATGTTTATACCTTACTTTTAAATAAGAATTCAATTCTTATTTATTATTAAAATTCATTTCTTAATTGTAATTTACTCTTATTCTTTTATTGTAAAAGAACAATGCAATACTGAATGTATTCTTATAAGAAAGGATTCTTTTATATCAATATTATAATCATTTCCCTTTACTTAATTATTGCATTATTATTTCTGAATTTCCAAATTCAAAATTAGAATTGAATTTGGAATTCAAAGTAAATTTCAATTACCCCTCCAAAAACACATATATTATTTAAAGGTCATGTCAAAATATTTCGCACTTGTTCCGATGTTCCTATCAGAACAAGAGAGATATCGATCCCTCTATAGCTTCTTTAGTTTTGCGTGAAAATTATCCGGATTTTCTTATGCATGAATGCAATGCACAACCCTGTGTTCAGCTAATTTCTAAGATCTATTGCTGGGATGTTACATCGTTCCATGGTGCTGACAAAGAATGTCATGGAGACCAAGATCTATAGACTGACAATGGTGGTTCGAGTCTGGGTGGTGATGAGGAATTGGCTTGGTGATTCGTGACTTGGAGCAGTGGCATACAAGTGGGGATGGCTGCACATGAGTGAAAGAACATTTCTTAATCCCTAGTGTTTTGTGTGTTAGATAAAAATATCAAGGATTATTTAACGTGTGTTGAAGTGTTGCAGCTCTCTCTAAGAAAAAGGGAAAGTATCTGCCTTTGGGGGGCGGATAATCCACCCCTCCCTCTTCCCATGAGTGCGCGAGCCCCGGAGAGGGGGCAGAGTTTGTGGCTGGATTTTCTGGCCACGCCGGATAGTCCGCCCCCTCGAGGATTTCCTTCAAGACCAAGCCAGCGTCGCTCTCTGTATGGGGGGTGGAGTTTCCCTCGGACTTTATGGTCCTTGGGCGGACTTTCTCCCAAGGGCGGATAGTCCGATAATCCGCCCCCCACAGGATTTTTCTCCAAGTCAAGGCTGTGTCGCTCTCTGTATGGGGGGGCGGAGTTTCCCCGGAGTTTCCGTCCTGGGAGGCGGATTTTCTCCCCAGGGCGGATAGTCCGCCCCAAAGGGGGGCAGATAATCCGCCCCCAATCTTCTCCAACGGCTTGTTCTGGGCAGGGGGTATTTAAGCCTGTCTTCCCCCTCTGTCCAGAACTCTTGATTGATTCGAAAAAGAAAAGACCTGACCTGCAACCTTCATCCAAGAGAACTCCACCTAGATCCACTCAAAGGCTCTGTCCATTGGGGAATCAAAGGCGGAGGACTCGATCATCATCAACTAAAATCAAGCGCTTCATCTCCTCTCCATTCATTTGGAGAACCACGGATTTAGTATTTCTTGCAAATACCTAAATCCTTGTTTTTGTTTATATTGATAAACCTTGTTCTTGTGGCAGCTTGTTGTCATCTCGGGAGCCCCCAATTCGGTTGTGGGTGTGTGCCCCGATAGTGTTGTAAAAAGCACTGGTTCCCGCCTCGAAGGGATCCAATAGTGGAGAAGGTAGATCAGGCCTCTCATGGCGAGATCCATCGGAGAATAGGGTGAGGAATTTTGTGGCGTGGTGGTCTTAGAACCGCCCACCCCTCCAGCACAGATGTACTTCCCTTAACAAGGAAGGAACTACGGTAAAACAAATCCCTGTGTCTCCGCGTGCTCCACTACGGTTCCTTCGCTCCTCTCTTTACGTGCTTAGTAGTTAGGGTTTCATATAGGGAAATTCTCGTAGTTGCATATCTAGAGAATTTACTTTGTGTCAAGCCTAAAATTGAAAATGTATTAAAAATTGGTTAGCACCTATTCACCCCCCTCTAGGTGCCCATACGATCCATTTCAATTGGGATCAGAGCCCCGGCTCTTATTTCGGGCTTAACCGCCTAAGAGAAGTATGGGTTCCAAGGTAGATCTAAGGAAGCTTGGGATATCTTTTAGGCTTAACCGGCTCTTATACAGGCCACACATTCAGCATCTTAGTACAACTAAGGAAGCTTGGGATGCTCTCACCGAGCTCTTCATCGGAAATGAAAGTATGAAAAGGAATAGATATGATGCATTGAGCAACGAAGCTGAAGGATTATATATGTTGGATGGAGAAGACCATGAAGACATGTATAGGAGGCTTAAGGAAATAGCCACAAATTTCAAAAATCATGGTGCCACTCATGTTGATGATGCATGGATCAAGTGCAAGTATGTCAGTGCTCTTATGCCATTTGAGCCCATAGATTTGAAAAGTCTCCAAGGTAGGCATAACTATCACCTCATGACATCCAATGAGGTAATGCAAGAAATGGCCGCTTTCAAAGTGGCTGCCAAGAATGCCAAAGATGCTCGTGCTCGAGCTATGGGGATGCAAAAGGGGGTCAACGTGGCCTTGAAGACTAGTGTGATTGATCATGAGGAATATGTCATAGAAGGTTTGGACTGTCCCGAGGATATAAAAAGGATCCACGGACAATACTTGGCTCTTTATGCTAGAAACTTTTGGAAAGATCCAGCCAAGGCTAAAGCTGAACTAGAACGCAAGAGTGGAGCCTATGGAAGAAAAGAAAATGGTCCCAAACTGAGAACATGTTTCAACTGTGGTGATCGGCTGCAGTTTGTAGAGGAGTGTCCATATCAAAGTAGGGAAGATAATGGAGGAAGACTTATTTTCAAGGACAAGTCAAAGACTCCACGCAAGAAACAGTTTGTAAAGAAGAATGCTCCCTTCAAAAAGCAACTAAAGATTGTTCTAGTAGCGCAAGAAGAATATTAATCGGGAAGTGAAGATGAGGACGAAGACGATAGCTCTCAAGAGGTGGCTGCTATAGCCACTACGTCTCCTTCAACATCTCTCTTCGACTCTCCGAATGAAAACATCATCAACAAGAATGCTACTTGTCTCATGGCAAGAAGCTCCGGGGTAACGACTTCTAACTCTTCTTTTTCTAAGGCTATGATTGACATGGATGATCCTACTAGTCTTAAGGTTAAAGAAGAGATTATTGCTTTGGATTACTTCTACACTAACTTGCAAGGTGAGCACAAAGTTCGTTTTGAAGCTCTTATGGATCAGCTTGCCCAAAACGAAGATCTTCTCGAAGAAAAGGGCAGAATTGAAAGGGAGGATGCAATGGAAATTGCATCCTTAAAAATTGCTCGGGTCTCTCTTGAAGAGAGGCTTGAGTCCATTGAAGAGTCACATGAAGAAATTGTGACTAAACTTGTTAAGGAACGTGACAATGCAGTCACCAAAGCAAAGAAGGAAAAGAAGGAAAAGATTGACTTTGGGGCTGCTCATGATAGACTCTCCGAGGAATTGGAGAAACTTGACAATGCTCACAAGGCGTTGAAAAACGATTTCTCCATTCTCAATGAGTCACATGATCAGCTTCAAAGTCGATTGGCCAAATATGATGCTCCTAGCTCATCCAACTTAACATATAGCCACAAGGAAAATGCTAGTGTGGAAAAAGAAGTGATCAAGGACATCACTCCCAAGGATAAAGGTGTGCTTGATGAAGTCCTTGGCAAGCAAAGGTCAAATCGTGGTAAAGAGGGACTTGGGTATGTCACCAAGTCCAAGAAAAAGAAAACCAACAAGAACAAATCCAAGAATGTGCAATCAAAGACAAGCACCGCTGAGAAGAATGTCACAAAAGACAAGACTAACAATATTGGTTTTGCAGGGTCTCACAATCCAAATTATGAACTCTTTTGTGATGATTATGGCAACATTTATGCTTATTATGTCGGTCCCTTTGATGAATATATTGCTTGGTCTATTTGGGTCCCAAAGACCCTTGTTACTAACATGAAAGGACCCATTGAAAAATGGGTACCTAAAACCAAGAAGTAATTCTCTTGCAGGGCTATGCTTCCGGTGGGTCGAAATGGGTGCTGGATAGTGGATGCACTAGTCATATGACTGGAAGCAAGGAGATCATCACGGAGATGCGTCCAAATCATGATAATATCACAGTCTCCTATGGTGATAAGTCTAAATCTCAGGTATTGGTTCTTGGCAAGGTTGTGGTTGCCCACGATATCTCTCTCGTGGACGTCATGCTTGTTGAGACCCTCGGTTACAACCTTCTTTCTGTTCGTGCCCTTGGCAAGATGGGATTTGCTATTTCTATCGATGATGATTTGGTGGTACTCTTGTGGAGCAAGTCTCTAAAGGTCGCTTTCGTTGGATACGTCGAAAATGACCTGTATATGGTGGACTTTTTGGGGAAAATCACTTCGGGTCCGATGTGTCTATTCGGAAAGGCCGACGTGGGCTAGCTATGGCATCGCCGTTTAGCCCATGTCAACATGAGAACTTTGCAAAGTCTCCACAAGGGTGGCCACATCCTTGGACTAAAAGACAATGTCTCCTTTGCCAAAGATCGTGTTTGCGGGGCTTGTGTTGAAGGCAAAATGCACGACTCTCCCCACAAGAGGAAGACTATTGTGTCTTCAAAGAGGATCTTGGAATTACTTCATGTGGATTTATTTGGTCCTCCTTCTCATGCAAGTCTTGGTGGGAAGAAATATTGCTTGGTCATTGTTGATGATTACTCAAGATATACATGGGTCTATTTCTTCAAACTAAAGAGTGAGACTCAATAAACTGTTATTGACTTTGCCAATGAAGTTCAACATCAACACAATGTTCCTATCTTGGCAATAAGGAGTCACAACGGCTCTGAATTCAAAAACTACGCCTTGAATGAGTTTATAAGCGAAGAGGGGATTAGACATCAATATTCCGCTGCGTACACCCCTTAACAAAATGGTGTAGCCAAGAGGAAGAACCGAACTTTGATGGATATGGAAAGATCAATGTTGGCTGAATTCAAGTCTCCTTATAATTTTTGGGTTGAAGCCATATCCATTGCGTGTCACTCATCGAACCGGATCTACCTCCAAAAGATTTTGGACAAGACTCCATATGAAATACTTACCGGTAACAAGCCCAAGATCTCATACTTCAGGGTATTCGGGTGTAAGTGTTTCTTTCTTATTAAAGGTGTCCGTTTGTCAAAATTTGAGTCCAAGGCTTTAGAAGGTATTTTGTTGGTTACGGTGCTGAATCCCACACTTATAGAGTCTACAACAAGCTCACTGGGATTGTTGTAGAATCTTGTAGTGTGGAGTTCGATGAAAATAATGGCTCCTTTGTAGGGCAAGTTCATGTTTGTGATGCAGATGTTGAAATACCCCAAGATGCCATAAGAAGAATGGGCGTGAGATTTTTCCGCCCCATTGAGGAACCCCTTGTGGCGGATCGGGAAGGACAATGCTCCACTCATGTGGAGCCCTCATCTACACAAGATCAACTAGATCCTACTGTTGGAGAAAACTCTGCACCAACACCGCAACCTGCTGAAGATCATCTGTCTCCTAGACAAGTTGGTAGTCCCAGGATGGACTATCCGCCCCCTCCAAGGGGCGGACAATCCGCCCCTGGCACTCCAGCTCATTCCAGGGGATCCGGAGGAGAAGACAACTGCCAAGAATCTCCCAGGCCGGATTCTCTGGCCCCCGAGGGCGGATTATCCGGCTCTGATTCTCCAAGTCCTGTCAAGCATGCTCAGGAATAAGCCACTGGTGTTTCATCTCCCAGGCCGGATAGTCTGGCCCCGCCAAGGGGCGGATTGTCCGGCCCTGAAGATCATGCTCTACAACAACCTCCTGGTGTTAACTCAGATCAAGATCAAGGGCAAGGCAGTGATCAAGACAAGGATACAAATACTGAATCACCTTCTTCTAGAAACAATAAGGACATTGAGGCTCGTCGCAAGGCTCGTGCTGATCGGAACCTTGAACTAAGGGGTCACACTCTTGACAAGGTTTTCGGTGATCTACGAAGAAGGGTATCTACTAGAAGAGAACTTGCAAGCTTCTGTGATCATCAAGCTCACATTTCCATGGTTGAACCGAAGAAGGTCTTTGATGCTCTTGAAGACCCCGATTGGGTTGTTGCAATGCATGAAGAATTAAATAACTTTGAACGCAACAAAGTTTGGAAGCTCATAGAGAAACCCAAGGACTGCCGCAATGTTATCGGTACCAAGTGGATCTTCAAGAACAAACAAGATGAAAATGGCATTGTTGTGAGGAATAAAGCACGACTTGTGGCTCAAGGATTCTCTCAAGTGGAAGGAATTGATTTTGGCGAGACTTATGCTCCCATGGCTCGTCTTGAGTGCATTCCTTAATGGTCCTCTACATGAGTTAGTATACGTCAAGCAGCCCCCGGGTTTTGAGGACCCCAAATTTCCGAACCATGTCTACAAACTCGATAAGGCGCTCTATGGCCTTAAACAAGCCCCACGTGCGTGGTATGAGCACCTTAAAGAGCTTTTGTTAGACCGTGGATTCGAAGTTGGGCAAATCGATCCCACTCTTTTTACTAAGAAGGTTAATGGGGAGCTTTTTGTATGCCAACTTTATGTAGATGACATTATTTTTGGCTCTACTAACCAAGCTTTTAACGATGAATTTTCAAAGCTTATGACTGACAAGTTTGAGATGTCCATGATGGGTGAGCTGAGGTTCTTTCTTGGATTTGAGATCAAACAACTTAGAGAGGGAAGCTTTATTAATCAAGCTAAGTACATCCAAGACATGCTCAAAAGGTTCAAGATGACGGATCTCAATGGTGTGGCTACTCCAATGCAAACAAAGTGTCATCTTGAGCTCAATCCCAAGGGTAAAGACGTGGACCAAAAGGTATACTGATCCATGATCGGCTCTCTCCTTTACCTTTGCGCATCTAGGCCCGATATCGTGTTAAGTGTAGGAGTGTGTGCAAGGTACCAAGCCGCTCCTAAAGAAAGCCACTTAGTGGCGGTCAAACGAATCTTCAGATATTTGGTTCATTCCCCAAATTTTGGGTTATGGTATCCCAAGGGTTCAAGTTTCTCTCTATGTGGTTACACTGATTCAGATTGGGCTGGTGACAAAGATGATAGGAAATCAACCTCTGGTGCGTGTCAATTCTTGGGCAGGTCTCTAGTGTGTTGGTCTTCAAAGAAACAGAATTGTATTTCACTCTCTACAGCCGAAGCTGAATATGTTGCTACTGCAAGTGCTTGTACACAATTGATATGGATGAGGCAAACTTTAAAGGAATATGGTGTCAATTGTGACAAAGTACCTCTATTATGTGACAATGAAAGTGCTATCAAGATTGCCTACAACCCCGTGCAGCATACAATAACTAAACATATAGAGATTCGCAACAACTTCATTCGGGATCATGTTGCTAGTGGTGATATTGCCCTATCCTTTGTGAGCACGAAGAACCAACTTGCTGATATTGTCACGAAGCCCCTTGACGAAGCAAGATTTTGTTATTTGAGGAATGAGCTAAATATCATAGATTCAAGGAGCTTGGCTTGACTATCCTTGCACACTCACTTACTCTTATTCATGTATTTGGTTTAGATGCAGGCATAGACATAGGGGGAGTGTGGTCCTAATTGATTGGGCCAACCCTCCCCCATAATGCCGAAAGCAAGTAAAATCATTTCTCTTAATATCATTTTGTGATATGTGGGTCATCGATGAGCATTGGTTTTGAACTCAAGATACATATTCGCGGTGTCATGCCATGTGCTCCAACATGGTGGCTTCGGCCACCGCCCTCTTCCTAGTGAAGAGTTGGTTTCTAATGGTTCTCTTTGGATTTTCTTGCTCATCTTTTGTTCTTATGGAAAACACACTCAATTTTGGCTTTTGTTTGATTTGATTATTGCAAATTTGGGTGTGTAGTACCATCTCAGTTTCTTGATCTAAACCCAAGCTTTCTTTCCCTCCTTGAACCATCTATTCTTGCACACAAGTCCTCCATACACCATCGAGGGGTTTTTCTAGGTTGCTCCGGCCTGAATCTGTCCTGTACAGAATTTTCAGAGGGGGGGCGGACTATCCGCCCTAAGTGGGGGGCGGATAATCCGCCCCAGGCGAATTTCGTCTATTATAGGCAGGGTCGGGGAGGGCAGGCTCAAACAGGCAGCCCGTCCTCCCCCAACCCTCCCTCAGCCCCCAGCCGCCGCCGGAGCTTCCGCCCCTCCCCGGAGTCGATTTGACCACCGGATTCTCCGGGCCCTCCCCGGATCTTCTTCCTCACGCCTCCGGGTAACTTCTCCTCCGAGCTCTTCCTCCAATGAGTGAGGGTAACTCCCTCATCCATCTCTTTTGCTTGAGATTCATTGTTGTGGTGGAAATCTCGTGGTAGATGTTACTTGGTGTCTTCCCGTGCATGTTAGAATTCGTAGAAATACATCCCTCGTGCCCGATCTGTGGTGCCATGGTGAATCTGGGACAAACCAGAAAAATTTCGATAGGGGCGGATTATCCGCCCCCATGGCCGGAAAGTCCGGCCTGGAGACAATGTGTCTGGTCTGGTTTGGTTCCGATTTTCTCCCATGCACTCTTCTGGCTCATGGACTGTTTTCTTATTCGTTCTAGCATGTCTCCTGGACTTGTGTGTGCACTTATCCCCATGCTACCTATCTCTGCTTTTCACAGGTGGTTCTCGTCCTCCCAAGACTTACAAGCGTCGTCCTCGTGCCCGTTATCTCAGGCCCACTGTAGAGGGCACTTTTGTTGACAAAACTAAGGTTCGCAGGTTAGCCAGAGAAGCTGAACGGATGGCAGAGGCAACAAGGAAAGCCAAGCGGGTTGCATCTCGCAAGGGCAAGGGTAAAGGCAAGGAGGCTCGGCCTAACTACAAGGCCATGGACAGCACCGATTACTCTTCCATGCGCCATACAGATCATTATGCAGATGTTGACAGTGATGGTGAGCCCGAGGATTCTATGTTTTGGTGCTCTCATTTTTGGTATAGCCATGATGATGTCTATGTTCCTCTCAAAATTCACCCCATGCACCCTCTGAATATGACTGAGGCTCAATCAAAGGCTCGCCTTCGTGAAGCTTTGGATGTGACAAACAAGATGGGACTTCATCCCCTTATGACTCTGCAGTGCCACTATGATTCCAAGATTGTGAAGCAGTTTTTCTCCACCCTAGTTATCTGCGGCGATGAACTTCGTACTATGAAGTGGATGACGGGAACATCAATGATCCAGTCTGATTTCCGCACCTTTGGACAGATTCTTGGCTATGCTTTTCATGGGCGGGACACCCCTTCAGGACACCGCATTATCTCTCCGCTCAGGCCATCCAAGGATACTGTTCTTGCTCCATGTTTGTCACCCAATGGCGTTGTTGGCACCTTCGCTGGCCTTTCACCACTGTATGCCACCCTTGTGGGCATGTTTCGGGACAGCATTACTCCCAGTGGAGGCAACAATGACAAAATCCGTGTCACCTGGTTCCTCTTCTTGCCTTTGCTCATGAGTGTGCCACCAATGCTGGCTCTTCTACAGGATACAAGTTGGATGTGATGGATTTCATTTATCATGAGATGACCGATGCGATGCTCAACAGGCTTTCCATACCTTATGCTCCTTTTATCATGATGCTCATCAAGCATATGCTGCCTCATGAGGATTTCGGCACTGATTTGGATGGTTTGCACAAGTCAAAGAAAATTTACAACAAAGCTCAGAATACCTCTCACCCCTCCACTGCCCCTGAGTCCTTTATGCGCGATGCACGGGCTAGTGGTCGTCATTCTGCCGTGTCCCCAATGGCACGCGAGGTTGAACAGCTCACTTGGTTCCAGCGGCACATTCTTTGCATGGGTGTTGACACTCACAAGGTCCAGTATGAGGCGTACCACAGGGACCATGTGAGGGATCACACTCAGCAGCTCATTCTTCACCATGTTTCTGGTGCCACTGGCAATCCTCCTCCTCCCACTGATCTGGAACCGTATGCTCAATGGAACACTTCAGGGATCAACTATGGTGAGCTTTAGAGTTACCTGTTTGCTCCACCTCCGAGGGCACCCACTCCTCCTGCTGATGACGATGATGATGAGTATGACGAAGAGGAAGGGGACGGGGACGACTACGACGAGGACGAGGAGGCGTGATCTTCTGGGACGTTAGCATCGCTCTTCTTCCTTTTTGGCGTTTCGATGCCAAAGGGGGAGAAGTAGTTCTATTAGGTCTCGTGGATTTGCAAGGGTCGGGCACAAGAAATTGTCCTTTCGTTGTTTTTATTTGCTTGCTTGTGCTCTCTTTAGCGTGAACTTATTTGCTATTTGTGCTTGGATTATGTAATACTATGTCGTGCTCCACTACGTTTGGTACTATGTTTGGGATTCATGGAAGTTTGGATTTATCTATTTGTGGATCTCATGGAATTCGGGATTTATCTATGGAGCATATTTGATGGCATATGGAATCATGGGATTATCTAATGTATGCATCAATATTGTTGGGATGTGCTTGGAGGCTATCAAGCTAATTATTTTCTATGGCTATAATCACATCCCGGTGGTATGACCTTGTTTCCCAACCCACCTTGTTTCAATTATCTTTGCTATGAAAGGTGTGCTCTCTCTAGTGCGTGTATTTGTATTCAAATGCAAATTTTAAGTATGCACACATCTAGGGGGAGCGTCTTTCATTTTTAAGGTGGCCTTAGCCGGTTTCATTGCAAATCCTAGTATTATCATCTAACACCAAAAATGGGGAGATTGAAAGAACATTTCTTAATCCCTAGTGTTTTGTGTGTTAGATAACAATATCAAGGATTATTTAACGTGTGTTGAAGTGTTGCAGCTCTCTCTAAGAAAAAGGGAAAGTATCTGCCTTTGGGGGGCGGATAATCCGCCCCTCCCTCTTCCCATGAGTGCGCGAGCCCCAGAGAGGGGGCGGAGTTTGTGGCCGGATTTTCCGTCCACGCCGGATAGTCCGCCCCCTGGGGGCGGACAGTCCGCCCCCTTGAGGATTTCCTTCAAGACCAAGCCTGCGTCGCTCTCTGTATGGGGGGGCGGAGTTTCCCTCGGACTTTTCGTTCCTTGGGCGGACTTTCTCCCAAGGGCGAATAGTACGCCCCCGGCGGGGGCGGATAATCCGCCCCCTCAGGATTTTCTCCAAGTCAAGGTTGCGTCGCTCTCTATATGGGGGCGGAGTTTTCCCCGGAGTTTCCGTCCTGGGGGGCGGATTTTCTCCCCAGGGCAGATAGTCATCCGCCCCCAATCTTCTCCAACGGCTTGTTCTGGGCAGGGGTATTTAAGCCTGTCTTCCCCCTCTGTCCAGAACTCTTGATTGATTCGAAAAAGAAAAGACCTGACCTGCAACCTTCATCCAAGAGAACTCCACCTAGATCCACTCAAAGGATCCTTCCATTGGGGAATCAAAGGCGGAGGACTCGATCATCATCAACTACAATCAAGCGCTCCATCCCCTCTCCATTCATTTGGAGAACCACCGATCTAGTATTTCTTGCAAATACCTAGATCCTTGTTTTTGTTTATATTGATAAACCTTGTTTTTGTGGCAGCTTGTTGTCATCTCGGGAGCCCCCAATTCGGTTGTGGGTGTGTGCCCCGATAGTGTTGTAAAAGGCAACGGTTCCCGCCTCGAAGGGATCCAATAGTGGAGAAGGTGGATCAGGCCTCTCGTGGCGAGATCCATCGGAGAATAGGGTGAGGCCTTTTGTGGCGTGGTGGTCTTAGAACCGCCCACGCCTCCAACGCAGATGTACTTCCCTTAACAAGGAAGGAACTACGGTAAAACAAATCCCTGTGTCTCCATGTGCTCCACTACGGTTCCTTCGCTCCTCTCTTTACGTGCTTAGTAGTTAGGGTTGCATATAGGAAATTTCTCGTAGTTGCATATCTAGAGAATTTACTTTGTGTCAAGCATAAAATTGAAAAAGTATTAAAAATTGGTTAGCACCTATTCACCCCCATCCCCTCTAGGTGCCCATACGATCCATTTCAATGAGAGGTTCACGGTCCTACCTTTCAGGGTGAAAACATAGGGTCTTGCCTTAATTGGTTATGCTTGGAAATGGCCTTGTTGAAGGCATTGTTTTGAGAGTGTGGACTTTCTTCAGAGTGAAAACCTAAGATCTTTGATCGAGCGATAATGGTGTTTGTGCCATGTTCCCTTCTTGGAGGCGTTGTTTTTTGGAGAAGCTGGACTTCTGTTGTTGTCTTGGTGGTGGTGGTAGTACTACTTTTTAAATGGATGGGTCACTATAACGGGGATTTTTTTTGGAATTCTTATTTCTCTTTTGGTTGTGTGCATCCGTGGTTGCTGGGGAAATGTATTGTTGCAGAGGCTAGGTGTAATTGGTATCTTCGATATTTATATACGCTCCTTTCAAAAAAATGTAACCGTCTCGGTCTACATATTAATCAAGTCATTTTATTAGTGTTTGTGTGAACTTATGTGCTTGTTAAAGTGTTGAATTATATATGTTACTTTACATTCAATGTCGGTCGTAGAAATTGTGAGCTATTATTTGTCTGTTATATGTTTCTTTTGGTATACAGACCATGATATTATGTCACTGTTATACGATATATGTCCATTTTCATATTATATTTGTTCTATATTCATTTCATATTCGTTTTTGATGATTTTCGATTCTGCGCTCGTTTTTAGAGTTTTTCGTTCTGTCTTCGATTCCGGTAATACAAGAGGAAATGAAAATGATAACACATGTTTCCGTCTGTTTTTGTTCCGTTTTCAACCCTACGCCCCCCTCCCCCCATGCAGTTGTGCGTTGAGCGATTTGTTTTGCCGTTTGCATTATTGCATACTCCCTCCGTCCACAAATAAGTGTACTTCTAGGATTGTCATAAGTCAATAAATTTAATTTTGACCAACTTTATTACATAAAGTAGTAACATACATGATATCAAATTGATATATTATGAAATTTTATTTCAAAATGGATTTAGTGATACTATTTCAAAATCGATGCATACAAGCATATTTTACTCATAATGCAAAATCCAACATCCGAGTGGATCCCGAAAAGAAAACCTGAGGTCGAGTGTCTCATGACACTAACTCCACCAGACAACTATTAACTTCATAGTAAAATAGGAAAACAAATAAAAATTAGGACATAACTTCTTGACAAAGCCGTCAAGAAGAAAATGCATGTCCTCTGTTTAATCTATAATCCAATCAGTACCAAAAGCAACCTCTAAATAAGTCATTTGCGTATATACATACAGAAATATCCTGCCCTGGCCTTGTAAAATTTGGAATATGTGATGGATGCTAAAAAAAGGTAAAGAAAACCGGTAATCAGCAATCGTGTCAAAATGTGATCCGAATTTAATCACAAGGTAAACTTCTGACAAGCGGCGAGTGTTTTGATCGTAACACACCACTGCATGTTGTAATGTACAAGTCAAGAAACACCGTTTCACGAATATTACACCTATCAGAGTAGTAGAACAGTAAAATCACAGGTCCAAGGTATAACAATAGTATTCATATCGCAAATCTTCATAGAAGATCCTCGAAACTTCCATGACACAATGAGCTCGCCAAGTCAGTTACTGTTCAAACCAAATCCAGAAAAAAACAAATGATGGACTAGTTTAGCACTAGATCTAGCTCTAGACCTATTTCGTTGTCTAAATGTTGTCTATTTTCTCTAATAGCAACTTCTATTGGTACGGTTCCTATTCATGCGAATTGGAACCCTTCTATCTTTAACTTGGTCTCATCACTACAGGAACGGCACGCTACGCCGAGGGCCACAAGCCGTCGGCGTGGTAGCATCCTCGACAAAGACCTCCCTCGGTGGAGGCACTTTTACCCGTCGGCGTATTACGCCGACGGCTTTGCCCTTAGCATGGCCCCGTCGGCATACTAACGAAAGGTTGTAAAAAATCCAAAAAAAATAAAAAATATTTTTTTTGAATTTTTTAAAATATTTGAATTATTTGAATCGTTAATCTCTCAACTGGAACATTTTAACACTAATTACATTTAATTTTTAATTAAATTGCAGTCTTTATTAAACTTTACGCTCGGTCATCCATCCTAACACTACTCCAGTTTCAGCACGTTTAACTTCTTAGTTTCTTCCGAATCAGTTTCCGCGAAGCAATTTGTACCTAGTTGTCAATACTATGATATCAATCCTATTAACTCTTATATCATTATGTCACATGTTTTTATATTTAGAAATTACAAACACTTATTTAAGTAAACAACAATAAATAAGTAAAAATATTATCGATTCAAATAAAAATACTATTGAATTCAAATAAAAATATAATAATTTTACTTTTTTGTATTTTTCTATTTAATATGGAATTTGTCTTTTTCACCCGGGGTGGACGGAAATGTTTCAGATCCCCCTATTGGGACATTGTCCATATAAGATAGTCTAGTATTTTTGTAAAATATGGTGGTAGCATTTGAATTAGCTATTTGGTGATTGCTTCACAAAACCGTTCGTTTTTTAAGCTCGAAAAATGGAAAATGGCTTTTTTGTGCAACGAAAAGGAAAAATTCCTCCTGCAACATTGTTCGCTATTCCATGATGCACATGTATGCATAATATGGGCACATTATCACAAACTATGCATTGATTCTAGCCATAACATTGTTTATTTGATCTGAAAGCCAAGAAACCTCGAATGAGATAGGTCTTTTTGTGAAGGGTTTTTTAGACATAATCAATATACCAAGTTTGATATTTTTCCTTCTAACTATGTCACATAATATGACACCACATGAAGGTTTCGCATTGTTTCGATCGTTTTTGAACTTTTTATGCCCGTTTTAAACTATCGTCAAACTTTGTCAAACGGCGAGCATGAAGATTCTTAGCTCGGCGCCGAGCCTCGCTAAAATTGCATTGGATATTTGATAAAATAGCATATCGTGAACCTAAAAATTATTTTTGTCAAAAAACATGAGCATCGGATCATGTACATATAGTTCATATTTGACCCACTTCCTATCGATTCGGTAAAAAATTGTCTTTTTCACCAAGGGTAGACGGAAAGGTTTCAGATCTCCTATTGGGACATTGTCCATATAAGGTGGTCTAGTATTATTTATAAAACGTGGTGGTAGCATTTTGAATTAGCCATATGGTGGTTGCTTCACAAAATTGTCTGTTTTTTATGCTCGGAAAATGGAAAATGACTTTTCTATGCGATGAAAAGGAAAACTTTCTCCTGCAATATTTTTCGTTATCCCATGATCCACATATACGCATAATATGGGCATATTATCACAAACTATGCCTTAATTTTTTGCCATAATATTGGTCATTTGACCCGAAAGCCAAGAAACCTCGAATGAGATAGGTCATTTTGTAAAGGTTTTTTGAGACATAATCAATATACCAAGTTTGATATTTTTCCTTCTAACTATGTCACATAATATGATACCACGCGAAGGTTTCACATTGTTTTGATCATTTTTGAATTTTTTTATGCTATTTTAAACTATCGTCAAACTTTGTCGAACGACGGGCATGAAGATTGTTTGTTCGGGGCCGAGCCTCGCTAAACTTGCATTGGATATTTGATAAAATAGCATATTGTAAAGCTAAAAATAATTTTTGTAAAAAACATGAGCATCGGATCATATACCTGTAGTTCATATCTGACCCACTTCCTACTGATCCGACACGAATTTGTCTTTTTCACCAGGGATGGATGGAAAGGTTTTAGATACCCTATTGAGACATTGTCCATATAAGGTGGTCTAGTATTTTTGTAAAATATGGTGGTAAAATTTTGAATTAGCCATATGGTGGTTGCTTCACAAAACCGTCCGTTTTTTGTGCTCGAAAAATGGAAAATGGCTTTTCTGAGCGACGGAAAGTAAAACTTTCTCCTGCAACATTGTTCGTCATCCCATGATGCACATGTATGCATAATATGGACACATTATCACAAACTATGCCTTGATTCTAACCATAACATTGGTTATTTGATCCGAAAGCCAAGAAACCTCGAATGAGATAGGTCATTTTGTGAAGGTTTTTTTGAGACATAATCAATATACCAAGTTTGATATTTTTCCTTCTAACTATGTCACATAATATGACACCACGCGAAGGTTTCGCATTGTTTCGATCGTTTTTGAATTTTTGTATGCCCGTTTTAAACTATATATAATGTTTTATATTTCACTTAATTTTTCTTTACAAATGTGTAATATTTGAGTGTAGAGAGATAGATCTTATTTTTCTGCAAATTTTGATATATTATTTGTATTTTTTCGAATTAGAATAATTTAGTTATGATTTTTTAAAGTTTAATGAGATAAAAGGGAAAATAGTTACGCCGAGGGCAGCCGTCGGCGTAGCATAGGATACGCCGAGGGAAATTCTATGCCGACAGCTGCTTGGAGGGGCTGGCCTATTCACGGTCTACGCCGACGGCCCGACGTTTGGCCGTCGGCGTATTCATCCAGTCCTCTGGTGCATTGTCACTACTTGAAGTGTTGACTCCTTTGAATCCGTTGAAATTGCGTTGACTTTTAGTAGATGCCTTTCCAGGTCTTCTAGTACCACGTTTGCAGATTCGTCGTTGATTTCAAACCTAAGCAAGGGTTAAAGAGGAAAACCAAGTTTTAACTATGTGGTTGTTTGATGTACTATCCACAGTCGTGGATCAGACATCCTAGGCTTGTGTAGATTTTCGAAATCGTTTTTTTTTAGAAAAGGTAAGTTTTAGTTTATAAAGTTCTATGTCTGACAATTTTCTCGGGTTGTGAGAACTTCATAAACATTTATGCACTCTCTGTGGATTTGTTTGCGTTCGAATGAGGTTAGCATTGGTACGACAGCCCGAGGAGACCATGACATCATGGCCGGTGGTGATGAAGATAGTATCAGAGATGATCTTGACAACAAGTGTTGTTTGATCATCGGCTACATGTTGGATTGCACATTATTTTGGACATGTTTGATTGATACTTCTGCGATTGATAGTTGTGTTAATGTGCATATTTAATTTGATGCAAGACATACAGAATATCTCTCACAGTAATGATGCCGTGTTCGAGCTACTCCCTCCGGCCCATATTAATTGACTCAAATTTGTCTAGATTTGAATGAATCTAGACACTATTTAGTATATAGGTTCATCTAAATTTTGATAAATCAAAGTCAATTAATATGGATCGAAGGGAATAAATAAAATCTCCTTTTTATCAAAAGAAAAACTGGTACCAAAGATATAAAGAATGTCTCTCACAACAATGTGTTACAGCAGCGCACTGTGTGTTTGATCTTGCATGGCTGCAAAGGCTCGTTTCATATAACTAGTCATTTGGAATTATGAAACTTTATCTGGGATATAGATATGTGCTTTGGTTGTTTCTATGAATAAAACCTTTGCATTCTTTTTGAATGGAAATTCAAATTTCAAACCAAATCGCTGAGCTCTTTCCAGTACAAAGAACTCCAGCACCATTCTCTGAAAAAACTAGAGGTATAAAATAGGAGTAAGAGATAACATATATACTACACATGCAAAAGAGCTACAAGGTGGAAAGTTCCTTTGCTTTCAACTCCTCTCTGATGATTAAAAGAGTCTAAGCTAGATGAGTTTCAGTTATCCATTACAAGAAACCAAGCAGGGAACGCAGGCTTCTTCATCCTGGTCTGTTGCACTACTTGGTTTGTTACAAAATTGTAATGCAGTACTGAAGTTCACCATAGTTATAAGTACTACTACATATATTAGCAGACAGTGCCAGCAGAAACATCACTCCTCGGTCACGATCTCCATATCCATGTCAGATTGTCTGCCCCTGCTCCCAAGAACCTCACCATTGGCAAGCCTCTCAAGGTCAACAACAGAGAGCTGATCAAGCCATCTCACAACATGGTTTGCTGCATGAAGCTCGTAGGCTGGGTGGCGGCTCGCAACCGCCACACACCTCATCCCAGCAGTATGTGCAGATTCTGTCGTCAAGTTTGAGTTACCCATCACAAGACAAACATCAGGCTCCAGACCAAGTTGCTCTGCTGCAACCTCAAACATCTCGCCCTCGGGTTTCCCTCGGTGAAAGTCCTCCGCCGCCACTACAGCATCAAAATAGCCTTGCAGACCGACAGCTTTTAACCCTTCTTCCAGGCTTGCACGTGGGCGAGAAGCCGTGATTGCTATTGGAATGTCAAACTCCACAAGGGTGTTCAGGAAATCGAGAACGCCTGGTCGCAGTCGGTAGAACCTGCCCCGGAGTTTTTGATATATTACCTCCTTACGTGCTGCCAACCTTTTGATTTCTTCTGGATCTTCTGACCAACTTAATACTTCTGAGATAGCCTGATCAGTTTTCATTCCCTCAATTTCGTTCAGCACTGCATCCGGGGGAAAGGACTTTGCCTCTTCAAGTGATAACACATACCACACTCTGGGCTCCAAATCTGGGTCATCATTTTCCACTACAACTCCCTCCCATTCCAATATCACACCAAACCGGTTACCAGCCACAGTTCCTTCTTTTTGCTGTTTTTTCTTTGCAGATGGCCTTTTAACACTTTCTTGTGATACCAGCAGCCAGCTAAGGCTTTCAGGGAGCCTATAAACTAATTTGTAAAACACATTGTCTTCCTCTTGGGCATGAGGGTTCCTCTTGAAGCCAGCTGCATGGGGCTTGAGATGTGCCATCTTTATCCTCATGCTTTTGCCCCCAGATTTTGCAGTCGAGTGCATGTTCAGCGTGGAATGCGACTTACTTGGCCAGCATTTTCTGTACAGCTTGTGAATAAGCTGGCCATCGATCAAGCTGATGGATGAGATCATTGCATCAGAGTCCTGTATACTTGCACTGAAATTATCAAGCTGACTTTTACAGTGACGTCGAATCAGCTCAGGCGTGACTGGTTAATGAGAAACATAACTAAACTTCACCTGCGTTAAAAACAAACGCAGTGTGTAAGCACAAAATGGACACAAGCATGTTACAGGGAGCAGAAAAATGAATGTGGCGTGAACTGCAAATGTTAATCCCTCAACATAAACAGCTCAGATTCAGTTGGAATTTTTCAGTGAAGCATCCCAAGAACAAAAAGTGTGAATGTTTTTGTTCCATTGTTTCTTTAGCTAGATTAGTGTGTGCCTTTGATTTGTAATCTACTAATTGTTGCTGGTATGAAGTCATGAGGACACACTTTTCCAAACTGCTACTACTCTAACTTTATAGAATGCAAGAAAGAAAATAGATGCAGAGCCCCAAGGTTGCGAGCACCTGACCATATATCCATATGAACCTTCCCTAAAAGGAGAATAAATATCCATATGAGCCAATACATTAACAGAAACTACTTGAGTAGTTGAGTACTTGACGGTGCTTTTTGCTAAAGGGATCTACTATATGCATTTCTAGGGAATCTGAGAGCATGGCCAATGCTCCACCCTGGACAGCTGCTTCGCAGGCTTTTTTAGGCTCGGATGGTCCAGCATAAGAAAAGTAGCTGCTTGCAGAGCAAGACGGGATCCTGCAGAGGAAGCGGCCTCCTTCCTGGGAAAAAGCTACATGGGCTTGTTCCATTGGTTAAAATCTCATAAAAGCAGGAAAGAGGAGCATGAGAAGTACAGCTGGTGAGAGAGAGTGAGCCAACTGGGGCAGTCACTGCGTTGGAGGCTAGCCGTTTGCACCGGTGGTTTCACATACTTTTTCATCGATGACGTCACGAAGCAATGGTATACCACTGCCTCCATAGCTGATGCTCTGACTGTTCGTGCAAGGAGAAAAAGTTCACTTTAGCATAAAAGGGGCGCTCTGCTCTGCTCGCATTGGAAAATAACTGCTCGGCCTAAGCAGCTAAAATTCCTCAGTTTGGCAATGGGAGTTCTCCAAGCAAGCTCACTCGGCATTACACGACTATTTGGCGAAATGCGAATCACTATTTGCCACAAACTCAAGAACATAAAGCCCTTAAAAAATGTATGTGCTCTAAATACTCTTAGCGCGGGCAAAGAAAACCAATAATATTCTACACGAATCCAGGAGAAGCGGGGGGATGTTGCTTACCCGATGCAGAGGAAGAAGAGGAGGCGACGGAGGAGCTGAAGAGAGCATCGGCAGGAGTGGGGAGAGAGTAGAGGAGGCGCCCCCGCACTCTCTGTTCGGTCCCCTGCTCTTCTTCCCTTGCTTGGATTTGGATGGTGGAGATGGCCTCCCTTCCGGATAGGCAATAATGGGGCCGGCTGCCCTCTCGTTGGCTCCTCGCGGCGGTCGTTCCCCGTCCATGGCAGGTGGGACATTCTTGGTTGCGGGCCACCAGTCAGTCACTGGAGCAGAGAGCCGGTCACCCGGGAGGATGCTAGAGAGCTGAGACGGCGCTCCCCTACGGGCCACGGGCCGCGGCGATGTGTCTTCCATTTTCCGTTCTTCAGTCGCTTCGTTTTCTTGGGCAGCATGCGTGCAGCGTGCGTCTGTCAGCCCATGTAAAGATGTGCAAGTTTCCAGTTCATGTACTCTCCTCGTGAATGTAATAAGGTTGCACACGCCGTTGCGGCAATAGGTGCGAGTCGTACCGAGTCCAAGAACTTGTGGATGGACGATGTACCTGACTTTGTTTTGGTGCCGGCGGCAGGCGATTCCACCGGGCCTCTTAGCTAATGGAATATATGTGTTCCTTCTCAAAAAAAAAAAAACTATGCGGTTGCTCCGTTTCCACTCGGTCGACCATTTGCCGGCAATATTTTACGGTAGATTATAGCATCTTCAGCCACGAGCCATGTGCATCTTCACCGGTCGGGCCGATCTAAACGGCTCTTTTTATCTATTTGAGTTAATTTGTACTTGTTTTTGATTGTCGTCCGGCCTGTCCAGCAGATTGCGTCCAGCGACGCGATCCATTGTCCGGCCAGTGTGAGGCTTTTTTTTCAAACATTAATCATTCGCACTAAAAACTGGCAAAGTTCATACATTTTATATGTAATTTACATTCAAAATATAAAAAAATGAAATTTAAACTTGCCCTAACCCTAGCTACCGATCTTCGCATGTCGGCGCCGTCTCGTCCATCTACGGGTCGAGATCGATGTACTCTGGCAGCGTCCATAGATTGGGCGGTGACAGGGCTGGAGCGGGCGCGGGTGGATTGATCACCTGTCTAGGCCACGCCCAACCTCCCATGTGGTACTGGAGATGCGTCGGCTCCATCCCCACCTCTGGAGCGACGCCCGGCGCCCATCCCGGCAACAGAGGTGGTGAGGGAAGTTGGGTGTTTGCCTGCGCCACCAGACCGGTGAGCTGGACGGCTTCTTCGTAGCCGGTCCACAGGGCGTTCTCGTCCTGCGAGCTGGCCGTAATGGCCTGCTCGGTGAAGGCGTCCTCGTCGTAGCCCCGCGCCAGGACCTCGCGGTACCCTGGGGCAATTTCGCGGTGATGTCGTCCACCGCCTCCTGCTTGACGATGTTGTCGTCCTCGTCTTTGATGTCGAGGTCGATGTCGGAGTGGTTGAAGGCGTCCTCATCGTCCGAGTCGATGTTGTTGGGTTCGCAGCATAGAAAACAAAAAAAAACTACTATGGGAACTATATGCACCGAGATCCATCTATCTAGATACAAGCAACGGGTGAATATACATCCATAGAATACATACCCTCGAAGACCGAAAAGCTTTAATGAGATTATACTCGTGGATGATGTAGTCAAACGTTTGCCGATCTCAAGATCGAGAAAAAATCCATCTAGTCCAGCAAGTCCAGGACCATCAAATCCAGCACCGCAAAGCAGTGGTGCATCCGTGATTGCACACACGTTCGGTTATCCCAACAACCTCCGCACCCTCGCTCCAGCGAAGCAGCGGAAGCAACAAATCCTTCCAGAAAAATCCACCGAAAACATGTATCTCGCTGATCCGAGACCATGGGGAAATTCTAAAGCGGAGAGAGATCTTTCGTGAGGTGTGTGGAATGAGGAGGAGGAGGTGCTCCTTATATAGGGGAGGGGTTGTAGTGCCCCCACCTCTCCCTCCATTATGGTGAGTGGAGCTTCCACCCACATAATCACACCTCCACTCACATGTCCACTCACATGCATTAATTTTTCACCAAAATTAATGTATCTCTTATTTAATAAAACTATTTTATTTATTTTATTCAGAATTTTGTTAATTACAATAAACATTCACATAAAACCCCTTGCAACATTTCAATATCACATGCAAAACCAGTTTCAGCAATTTCACCCGAAATAATTCTGGTTTTCATTGAAATAATTCCAGCGCTTTGATATTCTTTCCCTGGTATCTTATTTGCTCCAAATGGTATCGGTATCCCTTAAGTGTGTCACCCTACGGTTCGTGAATAATGTAGACATGACCGAGACCCCTCTCCGATCAATAATCAGCAGGACCTTGACACGGCTCAATAGTAGAGCTTCGTTGGGAGACCTCAAGAGGAAGGTATGATGAGCACAGCGGCAAATTTTCCCTCTGTTATGAAACCAAGGTTATCGAACCAGTATGAGTAAGGAAACAACTCGAAGGTGTTGCTAGCAACTTTGAATCCTACACAACACAAACTCAAGACTTTGCCCCAACTTACAGTGAGGTTGTAAATCTCACTGGTTTGGTGAAAACAAAGGATTAAACGTATGGTGTGGAAGGTAATGGTTGCTTGCAGAAAGTAAACAGTAACAGTAGATGATGTATCAATGGTAAAGATTGAACCGGGATCCACATTTCACTAGAGGTGTTCTTCTTAAGATAAATAACATAACATGCTGGGTAAACAAATTACAGCGGGGCAATTGACAGGACTGAGCAAGGCATAACAATGCAATACTAGACATTCATGATCCCTATGAGATTTGAGTGGGCATTACAACAATATACATAGACCGCCATCCAACTGCATCTATGACTAGTAATCCACCTTCAGGTTATCGTCCGAACCCCCTCCAGTATTAAGTTGCAAGCAATAGATAACTGTATTAAGCAATGTGCGTAAAGTAAACAATACAATTGTTCCATGAACAAAAGATTGTTGTTTTTTTCCTAGTGGCAACAACACATCTATAACCTTAGAGATTTCTGTCACTTCCCCATATTCAATAGAGGCATGAACCTACTATCGAGCATAAATACTCCCTCTTGGAGTCACTAGCATCTACTTGGCCAAGATAGCTACTAGAAACGGAGAGCATGCAAGATCTCAAATAACACATACATGATAGAATCAATAATCATAAGACATGATAGAATCAATAATCAATCTGACATAGTATCTCAATATCCATCGGATCCTCGCAAACACATCATGCATGATTACAAATAGATGATCTTGATCATGAACGGAGCTCACAAGATCTAAGCATGATAGCACAAAGGAGGAGAAACAACCATCTAGCTACTGTATGGACCCATAGTCCAAGGGTGAACTACTCACGCATCATACAGGAGGCTGGCATGGTGATGAAGAAGCCCTGCGGCATGATATCTCCCCTCCGGCAGGGTGCCGGGAAGAGCTTCATATCCCCTGATATAGGGACAATGGTGGCGGCGGCTATGGACTATTTCGTGGAGATCTGATCGGGTCCTTAGGGTTTTGGCATCGAGGGGCTTATATAGGTGAAGAGGCGAGGAAGGAGGGCGGCTAGGGGGGCCACACCCTGCCCAGTCGCGGCCTAGGGTGGGCCCGTGCCTGGGGGTGCGGCCACCCTGTGGCTCCCCTCCGTCTCTCCTCTGGACTCTGTGTTCTCCTCGGTGAAATATTGACTTTGGCTTTTGTCCCGTCCAATTCCGAGAATATTTCCTTACTAGCTTTTCTGAAACCAAAAATAGCAGAAAATAGGCAACTGACACTGCGGCATCTTGTTAATAGGTTAGTCCCAGAAAATGTATAAAAATACCTCAAAGTGTAGACAAAGCATAGCAAAGTTGATACTAAACAAGCATGGAACATCAAAAATTATAGATACGTTTACGACGTATTAGACCTGGAGATCTGTACTGACTCCCACATATTCAAAAATGACTTATGTGATCGTGTGAAACTTTTATGAATGTAACTCGATCCCTTTGTCTCGCGATATATTACATGTCTAAGATTCGATCATTGGTATCTCCATACCTAGTTTGGTCTTGTTACCGACATGCACTCTTTTATCGTTCCCGTGATATAACATTCTAGTGATCACATCACTTGCTTGCAAGCTAACCAATATGATATCACCGAGAGGGCCCAGAGTATATCTATCCATCATCGGGATGGAAAAATTCCACTCTTGATCCATGAGCCTCTACATAACACCTTCATAGCACTGAACCCACCTTTATAGTCACCCTGTTATGGTGTGACATTTGATATTATCAAGATACTCTTCCAGTGTTAGTGATTGACATGATGTCATGGTCTAAGGACTAGGATTACTTTGTATGATGTTATAGAAATATAAACACAATGGCTTTGATCGCAATGCTATACTTCGGATGAATGTTCATCACATCATTCCAAAAATGTTGTGACCTCGTTATTAACAACATCCAATGTCCATGATCAGGAAACCTTTGATCATCTTTTTAATCAATAAGCTAGTTTATAAGAGAGACATAATAGGAACTTTATATTTGTTTATTAAACACACATGTATTAACATTTCTGTATTAATACAATTATAGCATGCAAAATAAACATTTATCATAAACAAGGAATAAGATAATAACCCACTTTATTATTGCATCTCAGGCATATTCCTTTCAGTATCCTACTTGCACTAGAGTCAATAATCTAGTTTGAAAACTTTGCATATTGAACACCTATGACTTTCCGGTGTTGCATATATGTGATTGCTAGTGGTTAACTGAAATGGATCGTATGGGCACCTAGAGGGGGGGTGAATAGGTGCTACTCAATTTTTAGTTCTTTTTCAATTTTAGGCTTGACACAAAGGAAATTCTCTGGATATGAAACTACGAGAATTTCCCTATATGCAAATCTATCTACTAAGCACATAAAGAGAGGAGCGTGGAAACCGTAGTGGAGCATGCGGAGACACAGTGATTTGCTTTACCGCAGTTCCTTCCTTGTTAAGGGAAGTACATCTGCGTTGGAGGGGTGGGCGGTTCTAAGACCACCACGCCACAATAGGCCTCACCCAATTCTCCGATAGATCTCGCCACGAAAGGCTTGATCCACCTTCTCCACTATTGGTACCCTTCGAGGCGGGAACCGGTGCCTTTACAACTCTACCGGGGCACACACCCACAACTGAATTGGGGGCTCCCGAAATGAAAACAATCTGTCACAATAACAAGGATTATCAATATAATCAAAAGCAAGGATCTAGATATTTGTAAGAAATACTATATCGAAGATTCTCCAAATGAATGGAGAGGAGATGAAGCGCTTGATTGCAGTTGTTGAAGATCGAGTCCTCCTCCTTCGATTCCCCAAGGAACGGGGCCTTTGGGTGGATGAAGGTGGAGCTCTCTTGGATGAAGCTTGAAGAACAGATCTTGAATTTTTCGAATTTACCAAGAGTTTTGGCAGGAGGGGAAGGCTGGCTTAAATACCCCCTGCCCAGATCTTGCCGTTGGTGAAGTTTGGGGGCAGATTATCTGCCCCCACTAGGGGCGGACTATCTGCCCTGGGGGAAAAATCCGCCCCCTGGGCGGAAACTTCGGGGGATAATCTTCCACCCATACAGAAGGTCGCGCCGGTCTTGACTTCGAGAAAATCCTCGAGGGGGAGGATTATCCGCCCCCCTCAAGGGGCAGAATATCAGCCCCTCGGGAAAATCTTCCCCAGAGACGGAGAGTCCGGGAAAAATCTGCCCCCCATACAGAAGGTCGCATTGTTCTTGACTTAGAGAAAAATCCTTGGGGGCATACTATCCGGCCCCTGGAGGGGCGAATTATCCGGCCTGGCCGGAAAATCGTCAGATACTCCGCCCCCATTCTAAGGGTTGCGCCCTTCTGAGTTTGTGGACGGGTGGATTATCCACCCCTGGTAGGGGCGGATTATCCGCCCCCCAAAAACAGTTTCCGAATCCTTTTCAAGGTAGAGATCTGCAACACTTCAACACAATATTGTTATCTAACACACAAAACACTAGGGATTATGAAATGTTCTTTCAATCTCCCCATTTTGGTGTTAGATGACAATACTAGGATTTGCAATAAAACCTACTAACAACACCTTAAGGAAATGAAGAGGCTCCCCCTAAATGTGTGCATATTTATAAATTTCATTTGAATACAAATGCACACACTAAAGAGCAAGCCAATTTCATAACAAAGACAATTTAAACAAGGTGAGTTAGGAAACAAAGTCATACCACCGGGATGTGAAGATAGCCAATGTGAATAATGAGATTATTAGGCCTCAAGCACATCCCACAATATTGATGCAATCAATAGATAATTCCATAATTCCATATGCCATCAATACAATACCATACTCCATAGATAAATCTAGAATTCCATATGAGTAGTTCCACAAGATAAATCCAGAATTCCAGAGATCCATACACGATCACAAAGTATCACACAACATAGTATTATACAAACCAGGCACAAATAAGTTTAACGCTAAAAGGGCACAAGCAAGCAAATGGATAAAACAAATGATAAAGAGGCAAATGCTTGCACCCGACCCATGCAAATCCGAGACCTAATAGAACTACTTCTCCCTCTTTGGCATTGAAATGCCAAAAAGGAAGAAGAGCGATGCTAGCGCCCCAAAAGATGGTACTATACACCCAAAGTTGCAAGAACAAATCATCCAAAAGCCAAAATTGGGTGTGATTTCATAAGAACAAGAGATATGCAAGAAAATCCAACGAGAGCCAATAGAAACCAACTCTTCTTAAGGAAGAGGCGGTGGTCGAAGCCACCATGTTGGAGCGCATGGCATGACACCGTGAAGATGTATCTTGAGTTCAAAACCAATGCTCATCGATGACCCACATATCACAAAATGATATTAAGGGAAATGATTTTTCTTGATTTCGGTATTATGGGGGAGGGTTAGGCCAATCAATTAGGACCACACTCCCCCTATGTCTATGCCCGCACCTAAACCAAATACATGAATAAGAGTAAGTGAGTATGCAAGAGTAGTCAAGCCAAGCTCCTTGAATCTATGATATTTAGCTCATTTCTCAATAACAAAATCTTGCTTCATCAAGAGGCTTCGTGAATATATCAGCAAGTTGGTTCTTCGTGCTCACAAAAGATAGTGAATTATCTCCACGAGCAACATAATCCCGAATGAAATGATTGTGAATCTCAATATGTTTTGTTCTTGTATGCTGCACTTGATTGTAAGCAATTTTGATAGCACTTTCATTGTCACATAAAAGAGGCACTTTGTCACAATTGACACCATATTCCTTTAAAGTTTGCCTCATACATAATAATTGTGTACAAGCACTTGCATCAGCAACATATTCAGCTTCGGCGGTTGAGAGTGATATGCAATTTTATTTCTTCGAAGACCAATACACTAGAGACCTGCCCAAGAATTGACATGCACCAGAAGTTGATTTTCGATCATCTTTGTCACCAGCACAATCTAAATCAGTGTAACCACATAGAGAGAAACTGGAGCCTTTGGGATACCATAAAGCAAAATTTGGGGAATGAACCAAATATCTGAAGATTCTCTTGACCGACACTAAGTGGCTTTCTTTAGGAGTGGTTTGGTACCTTGCACACACTCCTACACTCAACACGATATCGGGCCTAGATGCGCAAAGGTAAAGGAGAGATTCGATCATGGATCGTTATACCTTTTGGTCCATGTCTTTACCCTTTAGATTAAGCTCAGGATGACACTTAGTTTGCATTGGAGTAGCAACGCCATTGAGATCCGTCATCTTGAACCTCTTGAGCATGTCTTGGATGTACTTAGCTTGATTAATGAAAGTTCCCTCTCTAAGTTGTTTGATCTCGAATCCAAGAAAGAACCTCAATTCTCCCATCATAGACATCTCAAACCTGTCAGTCATAAGCTTTGAAAATTCATCATTAAAAGCTTGGTTAGTAGAGCCAAAGATAATGTCGTCTACATATAGTTAGCATACAAAAAGATCCCCATTAACCTTATTAGTAAAAAGAGTGAGATCGATTTGCCCAACTTCGAATCCATGGTCTAACAAAAGCTCTTTAAGGTGCTCATACCATGCACGTGGGGCTTGTTTAAGGCCATAGAGCGCCTTATTGAGTTTGTATACATGGTTTGGAAATTTGGGATCCTCAAATCCCGGGGGTTGCTTGACGTATACCAACTCATGTAGTGGACCATTAAGAAAAGCACTCTTAACATCCATTTGCTGTAATTTAAAATTATGATTAGCGGCATAGGCAAGAAGGATAAGGATGGACTCAAGACGAGCCACATGAGCATAAGTTTTGCCGAAATCAATGCCTTCCACTTGATAGAATCCTTGAGCTACTAACCTTGCTTTATTCCTTACAATAATGCCATTTTCATCTTGTTTGTTCTTGAAAATCCACTTGACGCCGATAACATTGCGGCACTCTTTGGGTTTCTCTACGAGCTTCCAAACCTTGTCGCGCTCGAAGTTATTTAATTCTTAATGCATTGCAACCACCCAATCGGGATCTTCAAGAGCATCAAAGACCTTCTTTGGTTCAACCATTGAAATGTGTGCTTGATGATTACAGAAGCTAGCAAGTTCTCTTCTAGTAGACACTCTTTTTCTTATATCATCGACAACCTTGTCAAGAGTGTGACCCCTTAGCTCAAGGTTCCAATCAGCGCGAGCTTTACGATGAGCCTCAGTTTCCTTGTTGTTTCTAGAAGGAGTTGATTCAGCATTTGGATCCTTGTCTTGGCCACTACCTTTCCCTTGATCTTGATCTAAGCTGATAACAGGAGACTGTTGCCGAACAGGTTCTTCAGGGCCAGACAATCCACCCCTGGGTTGGGCTGGACTATCCGGCCTGGGAGATGCAGCTGCATTTTCTTCTTCCTGAGTGTCCCTAGCATAACTTGGTGTTCTAGGGCCGGATAATCTGCCCCTTGGGGCCGGAGAATCCGGCCTGGGATTTTCTTGGTCGTTTTGTTCTTCTTGATGTCCATTGGAGCAAGTTGGAGTGCTAGGGGAGGACTGTTCGGCCCTTGGAGGGGGCGGATAGTCTGGCCTGGTGATGCATCGCTGAGTTGATGTTGGAGCGCTTTGTTGGGAACCCCAAGAGCAAGGTGTGAAGCAGCACAACAGCAAGTTTTCCCTCAGTAAGAAACCGAGGTTATCGAACCAGTAGGAGGAAGGAAACGTCACACGGGTGTTGCAAGGAATGTGGAAACCTGCACAACACAAACTCAAGACTTTTCCCCAACGAATCAGTGAGGTTGTCAAGCTCACTGGTTTACTGTAACAAAGGATTAAACGTATGGTGTGGAAGGTGATGATGGTTTGCAGCAAGTAAACCGTGGAAGATGTATCAATGGTAAAGATTGGACCGGGGTCCATAGTTCACTAGAGGTGCTCTCCTTAGATAAACAACATGGCATGAAGGGTAAACAAATTACAGCAGGGAAATTGACAGGAACTGAGCAAGGCATAACAATGCAATACCAGACAAAAAGATCCTATGAGATTCGATTAGGCAATACAACAATATACATAGACCGCCATCCAACTACATCTATGACTAGAAGTCCACCTTCAGGTTATCATCCGAACCCCCTCCAGTATTAAGTTGCAAGCAACAGACAACTGCTTTAAGCAAAGTGTGTAAGGTAAATAATCCACTTGTTCTATGAACAAGAGACCATTGTTTTCTCCCTAGTGGCAATAACACATCTACCCGAAGAGATTTATGTCACTTCCCTTGGAAACTAGAGGCATGAACCCACTATCGAGCATAAATACCCCCTCTTGGAGTCACTAGCAACTACTTGGCCAAGATATCTACTAACAACAGAGAGCATGCAAGATCACAAACAACACAGACATGATAGAATCATAAAGACAAAACCATTAATCAATCTGACATAGTAATCTCAATATCCATCGGATCCCCGCAAACACAACATGCATGATTACAAATATATTAGATCTTGATCATGAACGGAGCTCACAAGATCTATACATGAAAGCACAAGGAGGAGATACAACCATATAGCTACTACATGGACCCGTAGTCCAAGGTGGAACTACTCACGCTTCATACTGGAGAAGAAGGCCTCCGAGACGATTTCCCCTCCGGTAGTGTGCCGGGAAGAACTTCAGATCCCCCAATCTAGGGACGACGGTGGCGGCGGCTACAGAAGGTTTCGTGGAGTTTTGATCGGGTGCCTAGGGTTTCTGTATCAGGGGATTCTTATAGGAGAAGTGGCAAGGCTGGGAGGCGACCAGGGGGGCCACACCCTGCCCAGGCGCGGGCTGGGCCCACCCGCGCCTAGGGGGGTATGTCCACCCTGTGGCGCCTCTCCGTCTCTCCTTTGGACTTCGTGTCGCCCACGGTAAAATATTGACTTCGGCTTTTGTCCCGTCCAATTCCGATAATATTGATTTTCTGCCTTTCTGGAATCAAAAACAGAAGAAAACAGGCAACTAACACTATGGCAACTTGTTAATAGGTTAGTTCCAGAAAAGATATAAAACCACCTCAAAGTGTAGTCAAAGCAAAGCAAAGTAGATACTAAACAAGCATGGAGCATAAAAAATTATAGATACATTTCTGACGTATCAAGCATCCCCAATCTTAACTCCTGCTCGTCCTCGAGTAGGTAAGTGATAAAATAATAATTTTTGAGGTGACATGCACCATCAAAACCAAGATCAAACCATTTCCAAGCATTAAAAGCTGTGATCAAAGAACTCTAAACATGTGCATGAAAGATGGAGTTCTAACAACAGGACATAGTAACTATGCATGCAACATGAAAGGCTACAAAAAAAGATTATGAATAACATGCAATGAAAAACATTTGTTTGTTTCACATACAGAAAACATGGCATAGTGGCATTTTGGTTGTCCCTCATGGAGTACCAAATAGATGCATATGACACCTTCAAAGTTCATAAGAGTTGCTAGATACAAATAGCACAAGAACAATCAATATCATAATATGCATCAATCAATAAGTTTGGGACACTGCACACAGAATGGAAACTATGCTCTTTTAATGGTGCTTAAAGGTATAAAGTGGAGACTCAATATAATAGTGGAAGAAAGGCCCTTCACAAAGGGAAGCAGGGATTTCAAGTTTAAAAAAGAGCTTCCAAAAATTATGGTACTTGTTAGCTTTCATCCCTCATTGCCCCTATCATAAGCATCTTGAAGTGATTAAGGTTAAAGTGAACAAACTATGGAGTATATGCTTGACAAAGTATAAGTTTGCAATCTCAAGTCTCTTGAATACGAGGGCCACACCTCATGCTACTCAACTTCAGTCAGCTGTAAGTTCTTGTCATAGTAAGTACATGCGTATCATAGAGAACCGCCAACAGGGTACCCCTTGCACATGGTACAGGACCTATCCCATAACAAAAATGACAAGGCAAGTAGATAATGAGCATCTCAGCGATCTTTTTATTTACCATGTGCATAGCTTTTTACTGAGGATGCTTCATAGATAGCTCATTATGGTGATGCTGCAAGTTTCCACCATGATTAGGCATGGCTTAGGCTAGCGGCCCAGGCGTTTCTCTAACACAAAATACATAACTCCATGGACTTACAAGATCCCCTTTTATTTCACACCGACGACATCCATAGACAAAAGAGCATGATATCAACTGTGTACAAAGTACAAGTGCAATGTTGAAAGCGTTCCCCGTGATAGCACGGTTCTGCTAATTCCAACGTATAAGTGCAAGCATATACAACATAGATGACACAATGGTTCAAGTTTATTAGGGGCAAAGAATAAATGTGCCATCAAGTTCGTGAGATCTTTAATCACTAAGTTTTCACATAACAAAATACTTTTTAATTGGAAGATAGCTGAAAACAAGAATATACTTGGAATGGTGTAACACACCATGCATAGGAATTTATAGTGGACACTTTGGAATATCTTGGGTTCTTGGGAGTTGAAAGCATGAGTAGATCTTACTCATACAAATGGATCCTAGCAAAAGACTGGGAGCAACAAACTAAGAGAGCAATAATGGCCATAATCATGCAGAGCAACAAAACATTACTAATCAAAGCATAGAGTGGTACTACAAGTCAAGGACTAAATGATCATATAGGCTATGGTGACTTGTTCATAGTCACAACATGGTGTAAGCATGTGCCAAGTCAACCCAAACAAAGCATCAAAGGAGAATACCACAATACTATGCTTTTGCATGCTAAAACAACGCATGATTTCTTCAAGGCACACTAAGCAATTCCAATTGTTTGGAACAATACATGCTACAACAATAATCACTAAGCATAAGGTCAAAACAACACCTAGCATGTCATGCTAAAGTCTAAGTCACAGTCAATGCAAGCTCCTCTTGCACTTCCAAGCAAGAACTTCCTACTCCTTTCCAACACCAATCAACTTATATGAAACAACACAGTGAGAACGGGGGTCCAAACTACTTTATTCAAGAAAACTAAACAACTAAGCAAAGCAAACAAAAACTAATACGCTCCAATAAAAACACAACAGTGCATGAAACAATAAAAATGAAGTGTCTAGACAGACCTGAGCTTTTTATTGATGAAGAAGGGGATGCCTTGGGCATCCCCAAGCTTTAACGCTTGTACCTCTTGGATATTTCTTGGGGTGACACCGGGGTGGCATCCCCAATCTTGAGCTTTTGTCCATTCTTCATCTCATTACATCATTCTCTCTTTACACCTGGAAATTGTTCCTTCATACAAAACTTCACACAATCTTCATTAGCAACATTAGTGTATTCAAAAGATAATAGACCTTTGGGTTTAGATTTGGAACAGCAAAACTTTTCACTAAAAACACAAGCTACTGTAGCAACTCCTTCAAAAAGCTCAATTCCCCAAAAGATAACTCAAAAAGGAATCAATAAGAAGCAAATGCAAATAATGGCAGAAATCTGTCAAAACAGACCAGCAGGTAGAAACCGATTTTTTTGAAAATCTTCTATTACTCAAATCAAAAAGTGTTGAATTAACGAAAGTTATCTAACATACTGGCGTACTTATTCGTTAATTTTCAGCTCAATCCTACTTACAGAGACTCCTCGCGAATTTCTATGGCGGAGGACAGAAATCTGTTTTGGGACAGCAACTCCCCAAATCTTACTTCCCTCTCATTAGAGGTCATTCTTGGCACAAAAAGCAAACAAAAAGGATAAGTAGAGGTCATTATTGAAGTAATAACTTCCAAGACTCAAGGAAACGCTTGGTTTATCTCCCAACAAGTACTTTTCTTTAACGCCTTTAAGTTAGGCACAAGAAGCAAGAAATCAAGTATTTTCAAATGAGGAATTTAGATCAATACTTGCAAAGTCTTCAACTATGAGAGGTATATCATCCAAATGAGTTTTGGAGGATCCCTTATCATTTCTCTTTGGTTTACTAATTTCATCAAAAGGATTTTCAGGAACAATCCAATAAAAATTCTTTTCAAAGGCCTCATGCATTCCAACAAGCTTAAAGGGTATGGGTATCTTAAATTACTCTCTAGGCTTAGTTTTATCAGAAGTACCCACAACATCTACACATGATCCTACCATATTGAAATGCTCAAAGACCTTTTTGGCTTCCTTAGCAACATCATGGAACTCTTTGAGTAAAGTTTCAAGAATAAATTTTATCTTTTCAGCATTCTTTTCTTCTTTTAGTTTTAGGAACAAAATTTGCATCATGGGGTTAAGGCTAACAAACCTAGCCTCCAACATATAAACTAAAGAAGCTGCAACAATTTCATAATTAGGAGCAAGCTCTGCTATAGATTTATCCTCAATATCATCATGCTTGCTAACATGATTGAAGAATTCTTCAATATTATCTTTCCCAATTATGGAGCCACTACCTATAGAAAGGTCCTTCAGGGTGAACTTGGGGAGCAACCTGGTGAGCTAGAGCAAGGTGGCAACTAGAGTGGGAACTATATTTTTTTGAGTTTTTGATTAAAATAGGATAAAAACTGAGAAAAAGAAACTAAGAAAACTAAAAACAAAGTAAAGAGAAAGGTTGAGGAGAACTCCCCTTGTGAAGATGTCCTTAGCATCCTCGGCAACGGCGCCAGAAAATCTTGATGCAGCACTAAGTTGATGTAGGAGCGCTTCGTTGGGAACCCCAAGAGCAAGGTGTGAAGCAGCACAACAGCATGTTTTCCCCCAGTAAAAATCTGGGGTTATCGAACCAGTAGAAGGAAGGAAACGTCACACAGGTGTTGCAAGCAACATGGAAACCTACACAACACAAACTCAAGACTTTGCCCCAACGAATCAGTGAGGTTGTCAAGCTCACCGGTTTGCTGTAACAAAGGATTAAATGTATGGTGTGGAAGGTGATGATGGTTTGCAGCAAGTAAACAATGGAAGATGTATCAATGGTAAAGATTGGACTGGGGTCCATAGTTCACTAGAGGTGCTCTCCTTAGATAAACAACATGGCATGAAGGGTAAACAAATTACAGTAGGGAAATGACAGGAACTGAGCAAGGCATAACAATGCAATACCAGACAAAAAGATCCTATTATATTAGATTGGGAAATACAACAATATACATAGACCGCCATCCAACTGCATTTATGACTAGAAGTCCACCTTCAGGTTATCATCTGAACCCCCTCTAGTATTAAGTTATAAGCAACAGACAACTGCTTTAAGCAAAGTGTGTAAGGTAAACAATCCACTTGTTCCATGAACAAGAGACCGTTGTTTTCTCCCTAGTAGCAACAACACATCTACAACCAAAGAGATTTCTGTCACTTCCCTTGGAAACTAGAGGCATGAACCCACTATCAAGCATAAATACCCCCTCTTGGAGTCACTAGGAACTACTTAGACAAGATAGCTACTAACAACGGAGAGCATGCAAGATCACAAACAACACAACCATGATAGAATCATAAAGACAAAACCATTAATCAATCTAACATAGTAATCTCAATATCCATCGGATCCCCGCAAACACAACATGCATGATTACAAATAGATTAGATCTTGATCATGAACGGAGCTCACAAGATCTATACATGAAAGCACAAGGAGGAGATACAACCATCTAGCTACTACATGGACCCGTAGTCCAAGGTGGAACTACTCACGATTCATACCAGAGAAGAAGGCCTCCAGGATGATTTCTTCAGATCCCCCCGATCTAGGGACGACGGTGGCGGCAGCTATAGAAGGTTTCGTGGAGTTTTGATTGGGTTCCTAGGGTTTCTATATCAGGGGCTTCTTATAGGCGAAGAGGCGACGCTGGGAGGCGACCAGGGGGGCACACCCTGCCTAGGCGCGGGCTGGGCCCACCCGCGCCTAGGGGGTCTGGCCGCCCTGTGGTGCCTCTCCATCTCTCCTCTGGACATCGTGTCGCCCACGGTAAAATATTGACTTTGACTTTTGTCTCGTCCAATTCTGAGAATATTGATTTTCTGCCTTTCTGGAACCAAAAACAGAAGAAAACAGGCAACTAACACTATGGAAACTTGCTAATATGTTAGTTCTAGAAAAGATATTAAAACACCTCAAAGTGTAGACAAAGCAAAGCAGATACTAAACAAGCATGGAGCATCAAAAATTATAGATATGTTTCCAACGTATCACCTGGGACTACCATTTTTCCCAGAAGACATATGATCTTCAACAGGTTGAGGTGTTGGTGCAGAGGTTTCTCCAGCGGTAGGGGCTTGTTGATCTTCTGTAGATGAGGGCTCCACTTGAGTGGAGCATTGTCCTTCCCGATCAGCCACAAGGGGTTCCTCAATGGGGCGGAAAAATACCACGCCCATTCTTCTTATGGCATCTTGGGGTATTTCAGCATCTGCATCACAAACATCAACTTGCCCCACATGGGAGCCATCATTTTCATCGAATTCCACACTACAAGATTCCACAACAATTCCGGAGAGATTGTTGTAGACTATATAAGTGTGGGATTCGGCACCCTAACCAACAAAAATACCTTCTAAAGCCTTAGACTCAAATTTAGACAAGCGAACACCTTTGAAAAGAAAGAAACACTTACAACCCAATACCCGTAAGTACGAAATGTTGGGCTTGTTATCGGTGAGTATTTCATATGGAGTCTTGTCCAAGATCTTGCGGAGGTAGAGCCGATTTGATGAGTGACAAGCGGTGGATATGGCTTCAACCCAAAAGTTGCAAGGAGACTTAAATTCAGCCAACATCGATCTAGCCATATCCATCAAAGTGCGGTTCTTCCTCTCGGCTACACCATTTTATTGAGGGGTGTACGCAACGGAATATTGATGTCTTATCCCCTCTTCACTTAGAAATTCATTTAACATGTAGTTCTTGAACTTGGAGCCATTGTCACTTCTTATTGCCAATATGGGAACATAGTGTTGACACTGAACCTCATTGGTGAAGTCAATGACCGTTTGTTGAGTCTCGCTCTTTAACTTGAAGAAATAGACCCATGTGTATCTTGAGTAATCATTGACTATCACCAAGCAATATTTATTCCAACCGATACTGGCATGAGATGGAGGACCAAATAAGTACACATGAATTAATTCCAGGATTCTCTTTGAAGAAACAATAGTTTTCCTCTTGTGGGGAGATTCATGCATTTTGCCTTCAACACAAGCCCTGCAAACACGATCTTTAGCAAAGGAACATTGTCTTTTAGTCCAAGGATGTGGCCACCCTTGTGAATAATTTGCAAAGTTCTCATGTTGACATGGGCTAAACGGCGATGCCATAACCAGCCCACGTCGGCATTTTTGAATAAGCACATCAGACCCGAAGTGGTTTTCCTCGAAAAGTCCACCACTGTAAGATCCCTCCCTTTATAAAGGTAAGGATCCCTGTGATTGCAATGCTAGTCCCTGGATCAATGCTAGCATCCACAGTTTAAGATGAAGTACACAGAAACAAAGGTCATTATTACATATCATTCCAGAGACAAACATAGTCTTTTACAAACTCCATGGCCATAGGCCTAATACAAGAGTCCAAATTTAGAATAAGATAAATAAGTCTTCATCTTCATGTGCCACAGGCAAGCATGTTGAGTGTAGACTCATAACCCCTAATCATCATCAGAATAACCTGCAACATCACAAGTTACATCCACAGTGGGTCAATACATTGGAATAGTATTGGCAAGTGATACCTTAGTAAATTATTAGCATCTAGTTACTACATGAATTTGGCTAAGTGTATCTTAGGCTTGCTTTGCTCAAAATAGGTTTTACCTATTAGTTGAAATCACTAAGTTTTTCTTTGACAAAACTTTCCCAAGGAAACACCAATAGAAATTGGTGTACCTTCACCCTTGTTCAATCACAAGTTTTAACTTAGAAAATTGGGATGAGGAGATTCTTGATAGCTTCCATGTCTTGATGCTCAAGTTGTCCAATACCAGGGACATGGCTAAGTACTTAGATTCTTCCATCTGCAGAGGTTGTGCACTTTCCCCACAAGACTTGATTTTCACCAAGACAGGACCTTTCAGAAGCCTTCCCTTAGACCAAATGGACGCGCTCCAAACCTATCATCCCACTACCACCAACTGTCCAAATGGCTAAGTTATTGCAACCTATATGATCCAGGCAGAGCCCATAATGCCATGTGGCTGCACTAGAAGCTTCTTAACATTTGGCATCTCAAATCCCTTTGTTCCTGGGTGGCTTTCCACAAGTGATATATTCACAAGGTAAACCATAGAAATGGGCCTTGTGTAACCACTCAACACAAACCAATCTTTCCATTCCACCTAGGTGTTTCATTCACTTAGTTGTTTTATTAAGCAAAACTTAAGTCCAAAGACTTAGAAATATTTCTAATAGCATGATTATATAAACCATCCTTGGTTGCTACTAGCTAGGCTAAGCATGGAAATAGCAAGTATCTTAACTTAGATGAAATTCTAACATTGCTACAACTACTAGGATTTCCCAAGCATAGCATATAGATACTTAGCAAAATAATCATGCAAGCCCTATACAAAATATTTCTAATGCATAGGAAAAATATTGGGATAGAAACATGAAGCACCACTTGCCTTGGTAGTTTGGGGAGTTGCAACAATCTTCACAACCACAATCACTATTAGCACCAAAATCTACACATAAAATAATGGCACCAAAATCACATAACAAAATATACAAACAAAAATATATGAATGCATGCAAAATGCCATGTGATGATTTTATACACCAAACAAGACAAGTAAACAGTACTAAATCATGAACAAGTCCAAAACATACCAAATAAACTTTATTTGATCTTTAAATCACTTTTCATATAATTTCTATACTCAAATTATGCCTATAAATGTTTCTTCATAAACAATGTTTTTTACAGATGCAAAACATTAAACACATTGCATAAATAGATATGATTTTCTCTCCTGATTCCAATGATATAAAATTTGCAAAATTTGGACGTGTGGGTCAAAAGTTATGAATTTTACAAGTTTGATTAACTAATAGATCTAAATTCTGTTTTTAAATCTAATCACAGGACACGCAGCAGCTTCTGATTGGCCCGTACCGATTCGCACGGATCGATCGATAAGAGCCGTTGGATTAAAGTGACTGCGCATGGTCCAGATCTAAACATACCGCTTCGTTAAGTGTTTCTATCTCACGCGTTAGATCTAGATCTAACGGCTACCGATCAAACGATCAAAGATTGGCAGCGCTAGCGACGGTGGCGCGGCGGCGGCGCTCTGTCAGCGACGCTGCTGGCGATATAGGAAGCGCGGGAGAGGGAGAGATAGCTCACCGAGTTCGCCGTGCGTTGCTGATGCTCAAGGTGTGCTTGGTTGGCGAAGGGGTGCTCGAGGTCGTCGGGGATTGCTCGCCGTAGTTCCTTCTGGCGAAGGATGCTTCTGTTCGTCGATGTTGGCGAGGGTACAGATCATGCCAAGGCAAAAAGGAACAGTGGGTCAGATGCGCTAGACGATGCTAGTCACGCGGTTTTCAATGAGAGGGAAAGGGTTGGTCGGAAATTACCACTAGAGGTCGTCGGAGTTGAACCCGAAGACGGTGGCGCTCAGTCGATTGTGTTGCCGACGCTCTGGGGCATGCACGGGCGAGCTAGTGGTACTGGGAGATGCGCAAGGTGAAGTGGAGCATGCTCGTGTGAACCAGGAGCAGAGGGGTGGTTGGGGTTGGCCGGAATCGTTGCTGTGGTTCGTTGGAGCAGCGAGGTTGCGGCGAGGAATTCTCGCAGCCTGGGGGCGCTCAGTGTTTGGGGTTTGGGGGGAAATGGAGAGGGGGTAGAGGGGGTTTAAGTAGCGAGAATGAGCGGGGCAATTACGCCAAGAATCAAGCGCAATCAATCGGATTTGATTCGGGAAGAAACGACAGAGAGGAGCAGTTCCTCCGGCTCGGGATTGACGGCGACGCTGACGTGGCGGTGGGTCCGGAGTGTCAGCGAGGAAGGGGTGTGCGGGTGGGTGAGAAACAGAGGGAAAAGGGGGACCCCGGGTGGGCTGCTTCGTCTGTTGGGCCGAAAATCCGGCGTCAGGCCCAGTTCTGTTTTCTAACTCATTTTCTTTTTCTAAATTGATTTTCTGGAAACCTTTTCAAATGAATTCAAATGTTTTTTAATTCCAAATCTTTCTGGCCTTTTACAAAGTGAAACCTGCATAATTTTGAGTATAAAACCATGCTGTCTCACTGGACTAGTTTGGTTCCTTTGAAATTTTAAAATAAATAGTGCCTTAGCACAAGATTTGACAAAGATTTGAAAATGGTTTTAAAACCATTATTTGTTTTGGAAAATTTTGTCCAAGCTTGGAACTCAACCAAACAATCCTATGAACAAACAACATTGGTTTAAAACAAATATTCTCTCACTAGAGAGTAGCATTGGATCAATGCTTTGCTTACATAAAATAACAAGCATACAAATGCTTCTGTTTTTGCAAAACTTTGAAAATGATCCTAAAATGATCATGAATGCATGGATGATATGCAAAGCTTTGAAAACATGATTTTAGGGATGTTACAAATCTAAACCCCCTTAAGGTGAATCTCGCCCTCGAGATTCGGATTGGCTAGCAAATAGGTGAGGGTGGTCTTTCCGAAGATCATCTTCTCTTTCCCATGTTGCTTCTTCTTCGGAATGATGGTTCCATTGAACTTTGTAGAACTTGATAGTCTTAGTCCGAGTAACTCTTTCTGCAGTCTCAAGAATATTGATAGGTTTTCCCTCATAAGTAAGATCACTTTCCAATTGAACTTCTTCCAAAGGTATAGTATCCTTCAAAGAAGTCTCTTCCATCCCTGGATGGCATTTCTTTAGCTGACTCACATGAAACACATTGTGAACGGCAGACAATGATTCTGGCAATTCAATCTCATAAGCTACTTCTCCTTTACGACTCAGAATCTTGAATGGTCCAACATATCTTGGGGCCAATTTTCCTTTGACTCCAAATCTCTTCACTCCACGAAGTGGTGACACTCTAAGATAAGCCCTATCACCCACTTCATAGGTGACTTCTCTACGCTTAGGATCTGCGTAGCTTTTCTGTTGGGACTATGCTATCTTCAATTGTCCTTAACTAGCTTGACTTTCTCTTCAGCCTCTTTGATTAGTTCTGGCCCGAACAAGTTCCTTTCTCCTACACCATTCCATAACAATGGGGTAGTACACTTTATCCCATAGAGAAACTCAAACAGTGCCATCTCAATACTGGCTTGATAGCTGTTATTGTAAGAGAATTCTGCGTAAGGAAAACTTTCATCCCAACTAGCTCCATAGTCTAGAGCACATGCTCTCAGCATATCTTCGAGAATCTGGTTGGTCCTTTCTGTCTGTCCATCAGTCTGAGGATGAAAAGCAGTGCTGAATTCCAATCTCGTTCCCAATGACTCATGTAGTTGCCTCCAAAAATGAGAAGTGAACTGAGTTCCCCTATCAGACACAATACTCTTGGGTACTCCATGTAGACATACAATCCTACTCATATAGATCTTAGCTGGCTTAGCACTTGTATAAGTTGTCTTCACGGGTATGAAATGAGCCACTTTAGTTAGGCGATCCACTACTACCCAAATAGAATCATATCCTGACCTGGTCCTTGGCAGTCCAGTGATGAAATCCATGCTAATCTTGTCCCACTTACAATCAGGAATAGGTAGTGGTTGTAACAATCCTGCTGGTTTCTGATGTTCCGCTTTCACTCTACTACATACATCACACAAAGCAATATGTTCGGCGATGTCCTTCTTGAGATTATTACACCAAAATCTTTCCTTCATATCCATGTACATTTTGGTGTTACCCGGATGAATGGAATATGGTGAGTTGTGTGCTTCTTGTAAAATCAGTTTCCGAAGCTCCGGATCTTGTGGAACACAGATACGTTTTCCATACCATAAAGTACCGTGTTCGTCTTCATGGAATCCTTTGGCTTTTACTTTACCAATCTTTTCCTTAATCTCTTCAATTTCCTTATATGTCTTTTGGGCTTCTTTGATTTTGTCCAACAAAGTGGGTTGAACATCCAATGACATGAGATGTCCTTCTGGTACAATCTCCAATCTGAGATCTCTAAATTGGGAACACAGATCATCTGGCAACTCTCCCTTAGTAAGGCCATTCACAAATACCTTACGGCTTAGAGCATCCGCTACAACATTTGCTTTACCGGGGTGGTATTGCAAACTCAAGTCATAGTCCTTGATGAGTTCTAGCCATCTTCTTTGTCTCATGTTGATTTGTTTCTGGGTTAAGATATACTTCAAACTTTTGTGATCCGTGAACACTTCACATTGCTTTCCCAAAAGATAGTGTCTCCATGTTTTGAGTGCATGGACAACAGAGGCTAACTCTAAATCATGAGTAGGGTAATTTACCTCATGAGTTTTGAGTTGTCTCGAGGCATAAGCCACAACTTTCCCTTCTTGAATTAGAACTGCACCCAATCCATGATGAGATGCATCACAATACACTTGGAAATCTTTCTCTAAATCTGGCAGACATAAGACTGGTGCTGTCACTAGTCTCTTCTTCAATTCTTGGAAACTGAGTTCACATCCTTCAGACCAAGCGAATTTCTTGTCTTTCTTTAGTAACTCCGTCATTGGCTTATCTACCTTGGAGAAATTCTCAATAAATCTTCTATAGTATCCTGCCAAGCCAAGGAAACTATGAACCTCTTTTACTGACTTAGGAGATTCCCATTCAGTTACAGCTGACACTTTAGCGGGATCAACTACTACCCCATCTCCTGACACAACGTGTCCAAGAAATCCAACTTCATTTAACCAAAATTCACACTTACAGAATTTGGCATACAGCTTATGCTCTCTAAGCTTCTCAAGTATCAAACACAAATGTCCTTCATGCTCTTCTTTGCTCTTGGAGTAGATCAAAATGTCATCAATGAAAACGACAACAAACTTGTCAAGGAACTCCATGAACACTTTGTTCATCATACTCATGAAATAAGCTGGTGCATTGGTCAAACCAAATGGCATCACGGTGTACTCATACAATCCATACCTAGTGGTGAAAGTTGTCTTAGGTATGTCTTGTTCTCTTATCTTGAGCTGGAAATAACCTGACCGGATATCAATCTTTGAGAACACACAGGCTCCTTCCAACTGATCAAATAAGTCATTGATTCTTGGCAAAGGGTATTTGTTCTTGATAGTCACCTCATTGAGTGAACGGTAATCTATGCATAACCTTTGACTTCTATCTTTCTTTTCCACAAACAAGACTGGTGCTCCCCAGGATGAAGAACTTGGTTGAATAAATCCTTTCTGCAACTGTTCTCCAAGTTGTTTCTTGAGTTCTTTCAACTCATCAACTGACATCTTGTATGGTCTCTTTGCTATTGTTCCTGATCCTGGTAGCAAATCAATCAGAAATTCCACATCTCTATCTGGTGGCATTCCCGACAATTCTTCCGAAAACACATCCGGATATTCACTCACAATTGGCACACTATCTATACTAACCTCCTTAAGATAATTTAGCTTACTTCCTTTCGATTCAAAGTTAGACTTGAATCTTATTCGTTTCTTTTCCGGGGTTGTGAGTGCGACAGTACGATTGGCACAATCTAGTACTCCTTCATACTTGGTCATCCAATCCATTCCCAAAATTTCATCCAGTCCTTGGGAATCTAGGATTATCAGATATGCCCAAGAGGCAATAATAAAGTGGTTATTATCATATCTTCATACTTATGATAAAAGTTTACATACCATGCTATAATTGTATTAACCGGAAACATTAATACTTGTGTGATTTGTAAACATAAAAGAGTCCCTAGTAATGCCTCTTGTTAAACTAGCTTGTTGGTTAATATATGATCATGGTTTCCTGATCATGAACATAGAGATGTTATTAACAACAGGGTCATATCATTAGGAGAATGATGTGATGGACATACTCCTATAGTTAAGCATAGCATAAAGATCAAGTCATTTAATATAGTTCATTTGCTATAAGCTTTCTGATACATAGTAACCTAATTCCTTCGACCATGAGATCATGTTAATCACCATCACCGGAAGGATGCTTTGATGACATCAAACACCACACCGTAACTGGGTGGCTATAAATGTGGCATTGAGTGTTCGGGAAGTATGGGTTGAGGCTCAGGGATCAAGAGTGGGATTTGTCCATCCATATGACAGATAGATATACTCTGGGCCCTCTCGGTGGAATGTCATCCAATTAGCTTGCAAGCATGTGACTGGCTCACAAGGGATCACATATCACGGGAACGAGAAAAGAGTACTTATCGGTAACGAGGTTGAACTAGGTATGAAGAGATACCGACGATCAAAACCTCGGATAAGTAAACTATCGTGAGACAAAGGGAAATTGGTATCGTATGTAAGTGGTTCATTCGATCGCAAAGTAATCGTAGAAATATGTGGGAGCCATATGAATTTCCAGATTCCTCTATTGGTTATTGATTGGAGAAGTGTCTCGATCATGTCCGCATAATTCACGAACCGTAGGGAGACACACTTAAGGATTCGATGTTGTTGAGTAGTTATGGAATGATGAGTAAGAGACCGAATGTTGTTCGGAGTCTCGGATGGGATATGGGATATCACGAGGAGATCCAGAATGGTCCGGAGAATAAGATTCATATAAGGAAAGTCCTATTTCGGAGTTTGGGAATGATTCCGGTGTTTTCACCAGGAATGTTATAGAAGGGTCTGGAAGGTCCGGAACTCTGGAGGGGAAGGGTACATGAATGTGTCATGACAATGTGGAATGGTTGCATCATGTACTAGGTATCATGGCTGGGAAAAATAAAGGGAGAAATCAAATCCTAGTTTGAAAAGTCAAACGCCAAGTTTGCTTGGTGGAGGGAGAGTAGGAAACCTACTTGGGGAGGAAGTCCCTCTCCCTCCCACCCGCCGGCCATGAGGAGGAGTTGGAGGAGGACTCCCTCATCCCCAAACCGCCTCTCCCCTCCTATATAAGGAGGGGCAGGGCAACCCCTCTAGACACACCCAAAACCCTAGCCTCTAAGTCGCCGGCCACCTCCAAACCGCCGCCGCCTAGGGCCTCCTCTAACTCGGCGAGTTAGGGTTTCCCCAAACCCTAGCCGCCGACCAAACCCTCGCCTTGGTGCCCTCTAAACCGTAGATCGCCAAGGCCTCTCTCATACTCCACCATACTCGCTCCGGCTTAAGGCGAAGCCCTGCGAGATCTCCCCTCTACTTTCGGTACCACGCCGTCGTGCTGCCAGAATCGCGAGGAGAGTGCTACAACCTCCGCTGCCTGCTGGAACAAGGGAGAGGAAGGTCTTCATCGAGTACCGAACATGTGACCGACTGCGGAAGCGCTGCCAGAACGCAGCGCCGGAAGGATCGTCTACGCGATCTTGAGATCGGAAGTGTACGACTACATCATCCACGAGAATCTGCTCTCGTTAACCGCTTTGGATCTTCGAGGGTTAGTATTCTGTCGACTCGTTGCTAAAATCTAGTAGATAGATCTTGGCTTGATCATAGATTAGATCTTGATTGTGTGTTCATGCGGTAGAATTTTTTTGTTTTCCATGCTACGAACCCCTACATGTGATGAACCAGTATCAAAAAGAACAAGTGCTGGAATAGAATTGAGTTTGAACTTACCCGCCACAGCATCAGGTTCCTCATAGATCTCTTCCACATTGATGTGGTTCACCTGTCCCTTCTGGAAAGGGTTGGGCTTGTTGGGTCCTTCAACTTTATTTTCTAGGCATTCATTTGCATAATGCCCCATCTTCTTGCACTTGAAACATTCAACCTGACTAAGATCCTTCTTGACAGGCTGGCTTCCACTACCACTTCCACTTCCATTGTGGTGGTTCTTGTACCCACTCTTGTGATTCTTGTACTTGTCATTGTCATGACTACGGTGATGCTTGTTGTCATGATGACGGTTGTGGTTGTGGTGGCTGTTGTACTTTCCATGCTTGTGGGATCCAGAACTCCCACCATCATCATAATGGGAATGCTTGTGAGACGATCCTGAGCTGTGCTTGTCAGAGTGTTTCCTCTTTCTGCTTTCAACCTGTTTCATCTTGCTCTCCAAGATGGCAGCCTTGTCACAAAGAGATTGATAAGTGGGGACATAGGCCACAGATAATTGCAGATTCAGTTCATCGTTCAGTCCTTCGAGGAATTTCTCTTTCCTCTTGGCATCAATGTTAACTTCATCCGGTGCATAACGCGCCAGATTGTTGAACTCCTCAATGTATTCAGCCACGCTACGGTGGCGTTGCTTCAAGTTATGGAATTCCTTCTTCTTCAAGCTCATCATTCCGGATGAGATGTGAGCTGTACAGAAACCATCTTCAAAGATAGCCCATGTCACATCCTCAATGGGAGTGGTGATCTGGAAGTTATCCCACCAAGTAGCTGCTGGTCCTTCCAACAAGTGTGCTGCAAACCTGACTTTCTCCTCATCAGTACAACCAACAGTTACCAAATCCTTGTTCACTGAGCATAGCCAATCATTGGCCACCATGGGATCAGTAGTTCCCGAGAACTTAGCAGGCCTCAGTCTTAAGAATCTGGTGAGCATGTCAAAACCTGGTGGATTTTTCTGATTGTTGTTGTTGTTATTGTTGTTGTTCTGATTCTGCATGAAAGTTGTCATCATTTGCATCAACTATGCTTGTGCTGTCATCAGCTGCTGCATCTCTGGGGTGACATTGTTGTTGTTCGGGTTGGGGTTGGCACGTCGAGGAGGCATCTGTGTTTTCAATAAGGATAAGAATGAGATACCCATATATGCTTAACATGCACAATACATCACATAGACAATCACCAAACAAGCATCAAAATGTGTGGCATCCCACAAAACCACTACTAGAAAATCGCTTGGTATTTTGTGCGCATTGCATCATCATGACATCATCATGCATCTGTTTGATAAAAACTATTTTACAAAGGTCTATTTTGTTTTTGCAAACACCCCGTCCTAATTCCAAATCAAACTTCGGATGTCCAGATATTTTGTTTTGACTAAATGATTTACAAAGGTTCTTTAAAATAATGTGTAAAGAAAACCCGAAAATAAATATCTAGTCCTAAACCAGTCCCCCTAAAACCTTTTATACCAAATAACCTACCCAGTCCTATTCTACCCCAGCCCTCCACCTCACCTGCACCAATCGGTGCCTGCCACCTCATCCTCTCTCTTCCCCCAACCACTCTTCCGCTGCCACCTCACCCCCAAACACCCCCTCTCCCCTCCACCTCACCCGCCGGACCCACACCACACCACAGCACACACCACACCACAGCACACACCACCCGCCTGGCCCCACTCACCCTGGCCCCACCTCCTGCCCGCTCTCCCTCCTCCGCTCGCACCCCGCACCTTCCCCACCGACGCGCCCACCCCCTTCTTCCTCCCCTCCGGCCTCGCCCCGCCTCTCCAGCGCCTGCCACCGCGGCTTTCCCCACCTCCCTTGCCAGCACAGGTCGCCCCCGTTCCTCCCTCACCTCCCTCTGGCCTCGCTCGCCCCTGTCACCGCTCCCGTCCGACCCCGTCGCCGGCATCCCCTCCACCACCGGCCTCTGCTCCTCCTCCTCCGCCACCGCGCCCTCGCCTCCGTCCCCTCCCCTTCCCTCTCCCCGCCGCCGGAGGTCCTCCGCGTCGGCCCCGCAACCGCCGCCGCGGGACCCTACCGCCTCTGCCCGACCTCCTCGCCGCCAGACCGTCCTCCACGACCGGCCCGCCCCGCCTGCACCCCCGGCCATCGCCCCGGAGCTGGCGCCGCCGCGCAGCCCCGCTCCCCGAGCGCCCTCCTCCTCTGCGACCACCCCTCCCTCCTCGCAGCGTCGCCGGCCTTAGGCCCTCCCGCCGGCCTGCGCGCGCCGCCCTCGAGCCGTCTCCCTCCCTCGCGCGCCCCCCTCGCCGGAGCCCGACCCGATCCTCTCCCCCACCTCCCCTGCAGAGCCGACCTCGAGGCCGAGCCCTCCTCTGCTCTGTCCGGCAGGCCCACGCCGACCGAGCCCTGGGCCCACGAGGCTCTGCCCGCTTCTCTGTCACCGTTCGCGTGCCTCCCCGTGGTCGCCCCTTTTCCGTCCGCTCGCCGCGTGCGCCAGCCCGTTGGCTCCTTGGTGCTCTAGTGTCGCCGTTTGTGAAGCCTATGGTGTACCGTGTGTGGCCAGGAACTTCGAGCTGTTTCGTTAGAAGTGTGGCCCTTGGTCCTCTACAACATCTTCTGGGGCAAACCCCTTCTTGATGTCGCCAAGATCTTCCGAGGATCCTACCCAAGTTCTTCCACGAGACCCGCGAAGACCGATCCCGGCGACCGAGACCCCGAAGGCCGACCTCGCCGAACCCGAACCCTGGAACCCCGCCAAGATCTTCATCGAAACCCGAGAACTCCGCCGCGGTACCCGGGAATCTCCTACATGGAACCATCGGGCCACGTAAGACCATCGACGCCACAGCCGAGTCCGGCACCGACACCCGACAACCTCAACATATGACGCCAAGGTCTTCTCCCCGGAACGTCGCGTGCTCCTTTCCAGATCCGAAGCTGCCAAGATCGCCATGGAACGACAAGCACTTCACCCCGGACGCCAAGTCCGACCCGACCCGCGGACCCGACAAGGTCTTCACGACGACAAGAATGACATCGACCAGGGCGAATCCGATGCGCCCGACACCGACCCAAGTCCTGCTTCCCGGATGCGACAAGATCTACCTCAGTTATCCGAGAACGATCCCGCCGAGACCGAACCCCAGATCCAGACCCTGAGACCGACCCCGAACCCCTCGAACCCCAAGATCTTCCGAACCCTAATGTGTGACCCCTTTCTCAAGCCCTATTTTATAAAGGTAATAACAAATTGTTGTATATTAATTGTTCATCTCGCATGCATATTGTCATGTGGTTTGGGGGCCTTATGCCGATTCACCTAAATTAAATATGGAGTCCGTATGCGGGCGAATCTAGTCTTATATTTGCTCCATTTAAAATTGTGTAGCGCACCGGTGATATATTTTGCCTTGTTAATACAACATTTAAAATTGCGGGGTATCTAAACAACTAGAACCATATATTTAATTGTCGGGACCCCGGTTCCGCTTAATATGGCCTAATTGCATCGCATCTTTGCCATGACATACATCATACATGCATCATGCCCGATCTTTTGCCGTGGTATTGAATATTGCATCCGGTGTTTATTCTAGTGTTTTGCTTCTTCGCGGATAAGGCCGTTGAGTTGATGCGAGTGTCGACCCGTTCTTCGGTTGAACCTTCAGCAATGTTTTCAGGCGAGCATCTCCCCCTTTCTACCTATCTTACTTTTATAGCATTTATTCCCTCCTGTTGATCTATTGCTATCTGTGTTGCGTTGCTCTAGCTTTCGCACCCGTGATATTCCTTGCAGCCTTATATTTCCTTGGACACCTCCTATTACCTGTTGTTTGGTAGATAGTTGGACCTGCGCGTCGTAGTCGCTTGCTCAAGTGCTGTTGCGTGTCGTCGAGTACCACAGTTGTTGGAGTATTGCCGCATGTTTAAAGTTGGAGATGACCATGGTTTTAATTATCATTCACTTTAATTATTGTTTAACAACTAAAATTGAAGTAGGTAAGCAGAGGCACAGGTGGGCAATAGATGTTATTTGGTTGTTAACCGTCCACTTGTGTCCCGTAGGACCCCGAGTACTTGATACCTGTTCCTTGAATATTCGCGCTATCCACATACGGGGGAATTATGGGACCCCCCTGAGCCAGAGCTTGATTCATTCTTATTTCTTGGGGCCACAAACTAGTTTGAGGTTTTATTTACTATCCTGTACTTATGCCATGCCTTACTGCTTTATTTACGATTGTGCGAGGAGCACCTGTACTGTTTAGGATCGGGACACGATTTCGCGGTATCGACAAGCCCGGGTTTTCGGGTTCCCAGTCGTTTACAGCCGTCCACCCAAACCCCGGGTCCGTCTCGGAGTCAGCTAACTTCGTTGCGGGTGTACTCCAAGGGGTGGCCCCCTGAAATATTTCTGAATCCTGTGATTGCTTTGTCGTGAAAGCCTTGTTGGGTTTTGATTTGGTTTTTCCGAGGTTGATCGAGTGTGTGTTGCTATTTGTGCACCCCTGCAGGGTAAAACTTTCCGAAAGCCGTGTCCGCGGTTATGGAAGACTTGGAGCACAGTATCTCGATCATAGACAACTATAACTAAAGTAGTGCTAAAAATTTGACTCTATAATGACTAGTAATCAGCTTCACTATAATGGAATGGCTAAATAAAACTGCCAACAATTGCTTGTTTGGGTTGTCGCTTGCGACCATTGTATCTGACTAGTAAGTATTGCAACTACAACGGAATGGCTAAATAAAAGTACCAACAACTGCTGGGTTTGGGATATCTCATGCTAATTGTATCTGACTAGTAAGTGTTGTAACTACAACGGAATGATTAACTAAAACGGCCCACTGCTTATTTTATCAGGATGATTATCTATACCTGACTAGTAATTGCTGCAACGATAACTGAATAAATAAAACTGCCAACTGTGTGAATTCCTCGGTTGACTTCCTCGTTTGGTCTCGAGGGGGAAACACCAGGATGGGTATGTTTGGTGGTAGTATCAGGTTGGATCCGGATAGGTCTTTCTTATCCCTTTCTGATCGCCGACAGTTATATCGAGTCTCTATAGGTTGTTTAGTGCATGCTGCGCTGCCGCTCAGTCCACCATACCTATGTAGGCGAGGACCGCCGAATTCTAGCCTCGCCGTGTACTGGCCTCAGTACTGACGCTCCTCTTTTTCCTTTGCCCTTTGCCGGCACCCCTTTTGTGTAAGCAGGTTTCGAGATCGACGTCGTTAGTAGGGTTACCCTTCCGGCTTGGCCTGGGCAGGGTTATGGACGCCATTGGTTATTCTTCAGGGCTCTTAGCCCCATTTGCATCTTGCCCGTAGCTGGACGCTCTGTGGTTTTCAAGGTGATTTGGATCTTTGTATATTATATCTGTATTCTTGACTCATTGAGTCGCTGTTGTATATATATCTGTTCTGTGGGCCCCATCGAGGACTGTTGTGTAATGTTATTACTTCGTTTTCCACCCGCACGAAAGTGCCTGGTGGGCACCTTTGAATCGTTTCTATGCGGGTTTGGCGGGAATCGCTGAAACTTGCATAGGGTCGATTTTGAGGGTGTTACAAAATGACATAAAGTTCAACGACATAACAACAAGTTTGAAAAGTAAACACACCAATAGCAAGCCATCCACATGTTGGATGGTCATTGCGACTCAATAATCATAAGCATGGTAAATGATAGATAAATGAGTAGTCATCACTACTCCTCTGCATCAACCTCCTCATCAACAAGTGTAAGACCTGCATTCTCCATAGCGGTCTTGTATTCCTCGACATTGGTAGTCAAGGCCTCTATCTTGGACTTAAGAGCCCTCTTCTGTGAACGAAGTCTCTCTATCACACCCTGCTGATGCTCGAGCTCGAAGTCCTTGGCCTCTAGTTCTGCAGTCATCTCTCGAATCCTCTTGTTCCTTTCTTGGACTCTTTTCTCTTGACTCTTGAACTTTCTATCCTGACTCTCGAACTTGGCCTCCATTTCCTTGACTATCTCATCTTGCTCCGTGAAGAGCTTGTCCTTCTCACGAAGCTACACCTGGAGCTCGTCATCGCTAAGCATGACGTTGGTCCTATCAGTATCTAGGTGCCTAAGAAGAACCTCTAGTTCCTGGAGGTATAGATGAATCGGCTCTGCCGTCTCTCTAGCAGCATCCTCGAACTCAATAGCCTCACCATCCTCGTCGCGTCTCCCGAAGGCATGGAAGTGAGTACCTCTAATCTCCCGAGAGTGTCTCCCTAACAGACATGCAAGTAAATCCTGCATGACTACCTCTAGGCCTCTCTCCCTGTCGTCATGCATAAACTTGAAGATGATTGCCTTCGTTGTAGGCTCAGTCTGGTGTCCTGGCTGATTAACCTTGAAGCCCCAAAGTTCTTTCCTCTCAAACTTGGTGAGGGGAAGCACCATGATGCTAGGAAGCGGAAGATTGAGCATACTAGTGAGATCAATAAGACGAGTGCCAAAACGAGTTCCCTTGAACTCTTCAGCCGTGCTGATAGTAACATTAGGCATCTATTTTATAAGATAGAAAAAGTTAGAATCAACATAATTAAAGATAAATCACAAGACAAGGCATCACATGCATATCTTTGGCAATCAAAACACACAAGTCATGGCATACATAAATCCATTACAAGCATCCAAGGTTCAACTTATTTAAAACAACATTTTTGGGAAATAAAATGATAAGTGTGGTGGTCCAACTAACGAAGTACGTTACAATCCCATCTCACTTGCCAAGTTGGCTAACAGGGCATCCCTAGAGGCAATCTGTCGATCCTGATCACATGACTCCATTGCTAAGTCTATGATGTCCTCTCTTAAATGTTGATTGGTGGCCTCTAAATTTTGGGTATGCTTCTTTTCTTCCCTAAGGTCATTTTGAGTGTTTAGCATTCTGCACTTGAGTCTATCACCAAGATCCTTGATGGCCTTCCAAGCTGCATCTCTTGTAGAGTCAAAGAATGTGGTGTGCATCACTGAGTTGGTGACCATGTAGAATCCTGATTCCTTGTGGTTGTCTTCCTTGTTTTTATACAAGTGAAGTTGCACCCACCAGTACTCAACTCCTTCATCCATCACGGGAAAACCTATGTACACAGCTGCACCATGTATTCCCATGGAAACCATGAGGTCTTTGAGAGCTTTGGAAAATTCTGTCTCACACTCCAAGGTCATAGTCATGAGTGGGCCTTTCCTCACAACTTCGTTGATGGAGTTCATCTACAAATAGAAATGAGAAAGAAGATTAGAAAAGTTTACGAGAAGAAAAGACAAGTGTAGAATATTTTCAAAGTGTTGAAATTTTTCCTTAGTGGTTTCCAATCCTAGGGTTATAATCCTATAGGCAACACAGTTCTCTGATACCATCTGTAAGATCCCTCCCTTTATAAAGGTAAGGATCCCTGTGATTGCAATGCTAGTCCCTGGATCAATGCTAGCATCCACAGTTTAAGATGAAGTACACAAAAACAAAGGTCATAGGCCTAATACAAGAGTCCAAATTTAGAATAAGATAAACATAGTCTTTTACAAACTCCATGGCCATAGGCCTAATACAAGAGTCCAAATTTAGAATAAGATAAATAAGTCTTCATCTTCATGTGCCACAGGCAAGCATGTTGAGTGTAGACTCATAACCCCTAATCATCATCAGAATAACCTGCAACATCACAAGTTATAGCCACAGTGGGTCAATACATTGGAATAGTATTGGCAAGTGATACCTTAGTAAATTATTAGCATCTAGTTACTACATGAATTTGGCTAAGTGTAGCTTAGGCTTGCTTTGCTCAAAATAGGTTTTACCTATTAGTTGAAATCACTAAGTTTTTCTTTGACAAAACTTTCTGAAGGAAACACCAATAGAAATTGGTGTACCTTCACCCTTGTTCAACCACAAGTTTTAACTTAGAAAATTGGGATGAGGAGATTCTTGATAGCTTCCATGTCTTGATGCTCAAGTTGTCCAATACCAGGGACATGGCTAAGTACTTAGATTCTTCCATCTGCAGAGGTTGTGCACTTTCCCCACAAGACTTGATTTTCACCAAGACAGGACCTTTCAGAAGCCTTCCCTTAGACCAAATGGACGCGCTCCAAACCTATCATCCAACTACCACCAACTGTCCAAATGGCTAAGTTATTGCAACCTATATGATCCAGGCAGAGCCCATAATGCCATGTGGCTGCACTAGAAGCTTCTTAACATTTGGCATCTCAAATCCCTTTGTTCCTGGGTGGCTTTCCACAAGTGATATATTCACAAGGTAAACCATAGAAATGGGCCTTGTGTAACCACTCAACACAAACCAATCTTTCCATTCCACCTAGGTGTTTCATTCACTTAGTTGTTTTATTAAGCAAAACTTAAGTCCAAAGACTTAGAAATATTTCTCATAGCATGATTATAAACCACCCTTGGTTGCTACTAGCTAGGCTAAGCATGGAAATAGCAAGTATATTAACTTAGATGAAATTCTAACATTGCTACAACTACTAGGATTTCCCAAGCATAGCATATAGATACTTAGCAAAATAATCATGCAAGCCCTATACAAAATATTTCTAATGCATAGGAAAAATATTGGGATAGAAACATGAAGCACCACTTGCCTTGGTAGTTTGCGGAGTTGCAACAATCTTCACAACCACAATCACTATTAGCACCAAAATCTACACATTAAATAATGGCACCAAAATCACATAACAAAATATACAAACAAAAATATATAAATGCATGCAAAATTCCATGTGATGATTTTATACACCAAACAAGACAAGTAAACAGTACTGAATCATGAACAAGTCCAAAACATACCAAATAAACTTTATTTGATCTTTAAATCACTTTTCATATAATTTCTATACTCAAATTATTCCTATAAATGTTTCTGCATAAACAGTCATTTTTACAGAGTCAAAACATTAAAAACATTGCATAAACAGATAGGATTTTTTCTCCTGATTCCAATGATATAAAATTTGCAAAATTTGGACGTGTGGATCAAAAGTTATGAATTTTACAAGTTTGATTAACAATAGATCTAAATTCTGTTTTTAAATCTAATCACAGGACACACGGCAGCTTCTGATTGGCCCGTACCGGTTCGCACGGATCGATCGATAAGATCCATTGGATTAAAGTGACTGCGCACGGTCCAGATCTAAACATACCGCTTGGTTAAGTGATTCTATCTCACGCGTTAGATCTAGATCTAACGGCTACCGATCAAACGACCAAAGATTGGCGGCGCTGGCGACGGTGGCGCGGCGTCGACGCTCTGTCAGCGACTCTGCCGGCGATACAGGAAGCGCGGGAGAGGGAGAGATAGCTCACCGAGTTCTCTGTGTGTTGCTGATGCTCAAGGTGTTCTTGGTTGGCGAAGGGGCGCTCGAGGTCGTCGGGGATTGCTCGCCGTAGTTCCTTCTGGCGACGGATGCTTCTGTTCATCGACGTTGGCGAGGGTACAGATCATGCCAAGGCAAAAAGGAACAGTGGGTCAGATGCGCAAGACGATGCTAGTCACGCGGTTGTCAACGAGAGGGAAAGGGGAGGTCGGAAATTACCATTGGTGGCCGTCGGAGTTGAACCCAAAGACGGTGGCGCTCAGTCGATTGTGTTGCTGACGCTCTAGGGCATGCGCGGGCGAGCTAGTGGTACTGGGAGATGCGCAAGGTGAAGTGGAGCACGCTCGTGTGAACCAGGAGCAGAGGGGTGGTCGGGGTTGGCCAGAATCGTTGTTGTGGTTCGTCGGAGCAGCGAGGTTGCGGCGAGGAATTCTCGCAGCCTGGGGGCGCTCAGTGTTTGAGGTTTGGGGGGAAATGGAGAGGGGGCAGAGGGGGTTTAAGTAGCGAGGATGAGCGGGGCAATTACGCCGAGAATCAAGCGCAATCAATCGGATTTGATTCGGGAAGAAACGACAGAGAGGAGCAGTTCCTCCGGCGCGGGATTGATGACGACGCTGACGTGGCGGTGGGTCCGGAGTGTCAGCGAGGAAGGGGTGTGCGGGTGGGTGATAAACAGAGGGAAAAGGGGGACCCCGGGTGGGCTGCTTCGTCTGTTGGGCCAAAAAGCCGGCGCCAGGCCTAGTTCTGTTTTCTAAGTCCTTTTCTTTTTCTAAATTGATTTTCTGGAAACCTTTTCAAATGAATTCAAATGTTTTTGAATTCCAAATCTTTCTGGCCTTTTACAAAGTGAAACCTACATAATTTTGAGTATAAAACCATGCTGTCTCACTGGACTAGTTTGGTTCCTTTGAAATTTTAAAATAAACAGTGCCTTAGCACAAGATTTGACAAAGATTTGAAAATGATTTTAAAACCATTATTTGTTTTGGAAAATTTTGTCCAAGCTTGGAACTCAACCAAACAATCCTACGAACAAACAACATTGGTTTAAAACAAATATTCTCTCACTAGATAGTAGCATTGGATCAATGCTTTGCTTACATAAAATAACAAGCATACAAATGCTTCTATTTTTGCAAAACTTTGAAAATGATCCTAAAATGATCATGAATGCATGGATGATATGTAAAGCTTTGAAAACATGATTTAGGGATGTTACAACCACATACATGTCATTTTCGACGTACCCAACGAAAGCGACCTTTAGAGACTTGCTCCACAAGAGTACCACCAAATCATCATCAATGAAAACAGCAAAGCCCATCTTACCAAGGGCACAAATAGAAAGTAAGTTGTAACCGAGGGTCTCAACAAGCATGATGTCCACGAGAGAGATATTGTGGGCGAACACAACCTTGCCAAGACCCAATACCTGAGATTTAGACTTATCACCATAGGATACTGTAATATTATCATGATTGGGTCGCATCTCAGTGATGATCTCTTTGCTTCCGGTCATATGACTAGTGCACCCACTGTCCAACACCCATTTAGACCCACCGGAAGCATAGCCCTGCAAGAGAATTACTTCTTGGTTTTAGGTACCCATTTTTCAATGGGTCCTCTCATGTTAGTAACAAGGGTCTTTGGAACCCAAATAGACCAAGTAACATATTCATCAAAAGGACCAACATAATAAGCATACACATCGCCATAATAATCACAAAAGAGTTCATAATTTGGATTGTGAGACCCTGCAAAACCAATATGGTCACTTTTGTCTTTTGTGACATTCTTATCAGCGGTGTTTGTCTTTGATTGTTCACCCTTGGTCTTCTTCTTCTTCTTCTTCTTCTTGGACTTGGTGACATATCCAAGTCCCTCTTTTCCAAGATTTTACCTTTGCTTGCCAAGTATCTCATCAAGTACACCCTTATCTTTGGGAGTGGTGTCATTGACAAGCTCATCTTCCACACTAGCATTTTCCTTGTGGATATATGTTGATTTAGATGTGCTAGGAACATCATACTTGGTCAATCGAATTTGGAGCTGATCATGCGACTCACTGAGAATGGAGAAGTCACTTTTCAAAGCCTGGTGAGCGATTTCAAGTTTCTCCAATTCCTCAGAGATTCTAGCATGAGCAGCCCCAAAGTCAATCTTTTCTTTCTTTAACTTCTTTACTTTGGCTACTGCATTGTCACGTTCCTTAACAAGCTTTGTCACCATTTATTCATATTACTCCTCAATATACTCAAGCCTCTCTTCAAGAGAAGCCTGAGCCTCTTCTTCTTCCTCTAGAGAATTTTTTAAGGACGCAATTTCCATTGCATCCTCCCTTTCAATCCTGCCCTTTTCTTCAAGAAGCACTTCATTTTGGGCCAGCTGGTCCATAAGAGACTCAAAATGTATTTTGTGCTCACCTTAGAAGATAGTGAAGAAAAAGTCCAAAGAAATAATCTCTTATTTAACCTTAAGACTAGTAGGATCATCCATGTCAATCATATCCTTAGGAAAAGAAGTGTTAGAAGTTGATACCTCGGAACCTCTTGCCATGAGACAAGTAGCGTTCTTGTTGATGATGTTTTCGTTCAGAGAGACGAAGAGAGATGTTGGTGTAGATGTGGTGACTATAGCATCCATCTCTCGAGATCTATCATCCTCGTCTTCATCTTCACTTCCCGAAGAATATTTTTCTTGAGCCACTAGAACAATCTTTGGTTGCTTCTTGAAAGGAGCATTCTTCTTTACAAATTGTTTCTTGTGTGGAGCCTTTGACTTTTCTTTGAGAATGAGTCTTCCTCCATTATCTTCCCTACTTTGATACGGAAACTCAGCTATAAAGTGTAGCCGTTCTCCACAGTTGAAGTAAGTTCTCATCTTGGGACCGTTTTCCTGTCTTCCATATGCTCCACTCTTGCGTTCTAGTTCAGATTTGGCGTTGGCTGGATCCTTCCAAAAGTTTCTAGCATAGAAGGCCATGTATTGTCCATGAATTCTTTTTACATCCTCGGGACAGTCCATACCTTCTATGTCATCTTCATCATGATCGGCCACACTTGTCTTAAAGGCCACGTTGAGTCCCTTTTGCATTGCCATAGCTCGTGCACGAGCATCTTTGGCATTCTTGGCAGCCACTTTGAAAGCGGCCATTTCTTGCATTACCTCATTGGATGTCATAAGGTGGTAGTTATGCCTTCCTTGGAGACTCTTCAAATCTGTGGGATCAAATGGCATAAGAGCACTGACATACTTGCGCTTGATCCAAGCATCATCAACATGAGAGGCACCATGATTTCTGAAAGTGGTGGCTATTGACTTGAGCCTCCTATACTTGTCCTCGTGGTCTTCTCCATCCATCATATAGAATCCTTCAACTTTATTACTCAAAGCATCATATCTATTTCTTCTCATGCTTTAATTTCCAATGAAGAACTCAGTGAGGGCATCCCAAGCTTCCTTAGCTGTGTTAAGATGCTGAATGTGTGGCATGTCTTTGTCACCCACACCAAGCTGAATCATGTGTAGAGCTGTAGCATTTAGTTGGCTTTCAACAACCTCTCTTCTTGTTAGGTTGTGGGGATCTCCAACATGAAGACCATTCTCAATAATTTTCCACAACTCAATGGAGGAGCTGCACACATGAGACTTCATCAAAAATTGCCATTGATTAAAAGTAGATGCTGAAAGTTTGGGTGGATCACCCCTATTATGTATATGTGGATGTGGGATAGGTGGATCAGCAGAATACACATGGGAAACCCCATTGTATACTTCCTTACCACTATCCTTTTTCGAGGAGGAGCTCTTGCTAGTGCCATCACCAACCACTTCATTATCTTTGGAATCGGTTTTACCTGTTTCCTTGGATTGCGGAGTGGTAGCCTCTGAGGCAGATGGAGTTGATGATGCGGATGGGGAGAGACGCATTATCATTTGACGCATCTCTTCCATCTTAGTCTCCATAGAACTAATCAAGGTTGTTTCCAGCGTCTTGAGATCGTTCACGGTGACTACCTCCGGAGCATCACTCCCATCTCCCTTGGAACCCATACTTATCTTAGGCGGTTAAGCCCTAATAAAGAGTCGGGGCTCTGATACCAACTGAAATGGATCGCATTGGCACCTATAGGGGGTGAATAGGTGCTACTCAATTTTTAGTTCTTTTTCAATTTTAGGCTTGACACAAAGTAAATTCTCTAGATATGCAACTATGATAATTTCCCTATATGCAAACCTAGCTACTAAGCACGTAAAGAGAGAAGCGAGGAAACCGTAGTGGAGCACGCGGAGACACAGGGATTTGTTTTACCGCAGTTCCTTCCTTGTTAAGGGAAGTACATCTGTGTTGGAGGGGTGGGCGGTTCTAATACCACCACGCCACAATAGGCCTCACCCTATTCTCCGATGGATCTCGCCACAAAAGGCCTGATCCACCTTCTCCACTATTGGTACCCTTTGAGGCGGGAACCAATGCCTTTACAACTCTACCGGGGCACACACCCACAACTGAATTGGGGGCTCCCGAAATGACAACAAGATGTCACAAGAACAAGGATTATCGATATAATCAAAAGCAAGGATCTAGATATTTGCAAGAAATACTAGATCGGAGATTCTCCAAATGAATGGAGAGGAGATGAAGCGCTTGATTGCAGTTATTGAAGATCGAGTCCTCCTCATTCGATTCCCCATGGGACGGGGACTTTGGGTGGATGAAGGTGGAGCTCTCTTGAATGAAGCTTGAAGAACATATCTTGACTTTTTCGAATGAACCAAGAGTTCTGGCAGGAGGGGGAAGGCTAGCTTAAATACCACTTGCCCAGATCTTTCTATTGGTGAAGTTTGGGGGTGGATTATCCGCCCCCACTAGGGGCGGACTATCCCTCTGGGGGGGGGGGGGGGGGGGGAAATCCGCCACCAGGGCGGAAACTCTGGGGGAAAATGCGCCCCCATACAGAAGGTCGCGCCGATCTGGACTTGGAGAAAATCCTCGAGGGGGCGGATAATCCGCCCCCCTCAAGGGGCGGACTATCCGCCCCTAGGGAAAATCCGCCCCAGAGAAGGAGAGTCCAGGGGAAAATTCGCCCCCATATAGAAGGTCGCGCCATTCTTGACTTAGAGAAAAAAATCCTTCTGGGCGGACTATCCGGCCGTTGGAGGGGCGGATTATCCGGCCTGGCCAGAAAATTTGTCATATACTCCGCCCCCATTCTGAGGGTTGCGCCCTTCTGAGTTTGGGGAGGGGCATATTATCCGCCCCCCAAAAACAGTTTCCGAATCCTTTTGCAAGGTAGAGATATGCAGCACTTCAACACACATTAAATAATCCTTGATATTGTTATCTAACACACAAAATACTAGGGATTATGAAATGTTCTTTCAATAACATAATCTTCGGATCTGACACTTTCAGGTTCATTTGTATTTGCATGTCTTTGTGTCTCTATGCATCACTCATTCTCAAATGAGATGGTATTGTATAAATTTTGTCCTTTGGTGAGACCTTTAGTTCCTTTGGGTTAAACATGTTGATACAATTGTCGTACAATATATCTACATAGTACTAGCTTGTAGTGAACCACACCTTAGTTTGATAACAAACTACTCGACACAAATTCCCTCCTTTGCTGCTACTATAGCAATCATATACTTAGCCTTTTGTTGCAGTATCCGTCACAATGTCTTAACTTTGGAATTCATCCAAATCCATCATGGAATCTCCTTTACATTACATTGTTCCAACCATAGTTTAAATTGAGATAAACTTAATTTGTATCTTGTGACAAACTTAGTATCAATGTAACACTTTACAATGAACTATTTGTAATTGTTTATCATCTCTATATAAATATATTCTTAGTTCTTCTAGAAGATCATAAGAATATCCTTAGTATCGTCCAATGATCATCTTATGAGTCATTCTGGTATATGCTCATAACATTTAGAGTATAGGACATATCTGGATATGTACATATCACGGTATGATTGATCAAAATATTCCTGTGATTTCACTCACCAAGTGTCAAAATACTTGAATATTGTTTCACTTACGAAGTGTTAATACACTTAAATCTTGATTCAGTTCTTTTCCATGCGACAAGAACATTTTCTCTTCGTTTCCATATTGAACTCATTCAATATCTCATATATGTACGTCTGGCACAACCATATTAGTTTCTCAATTTATCTATATAGACATTTATGCCTAATATTCGGGTTTTGCCTAAGTCTTTCATCGAAATAAAATTCTTAACCTTTGTCAATAAAAGATATATCATTTCTAATCAACAATATGTCCTCCACATAATGTATTAGAAATGTGTCTCAGCGCTCCCACTTAATTTCTTGCAAATGCAAGCATCTTCATCGTCTCCAATGAAATTAAACTCCTTTAACAATTTCATCATGGTGAAGATTCTAATTCCGCGATGCTTACTTCAAGCATTGAAGTTTGCATGCCCTTTCTAGCATCCTTTGAATTAAAAAAAACCTTTGAATCGTGTCATGTACACGTCCTAGGTAACCATTCTATTAAAAGAAATTTGTTTTTTGTTCAACTACCATATACTAAAATTATATATAGTGGTTGCTACATTAATCCGTCCAGAATAAATATCGCTATGAAAGATCAAATCTTTGTCATAGTAAACTCCTTGAACATTGTCGTAAAATCTTTATGACATGTCGACTATTTCATAGATGTGAAACATCCATGTCTGTTTCTTTATAGATCCAAATACGACCGATAGGTTTTTACATCTTTCCGGAGGGTCTTCCAAGTTCAAAAAACTTGATTTATCGTGTATGATATCACGAATTTTATGGCTTCGAGCCATTTGACAGAGTCAGGGCCCATCATCGCTTCTTTGCATGTAGTCGGTTCATCATTGTCAAACAATAATGGTTTACTCACAAATCTTAGTATTTGATTGTTTACTCGACCTACTCGGTTCAATAGGAACTTAGACCTCCGTGACCACAACCTTCGAGGTACGTGAGCCATGAGAATTGTGGCTGCCTCCGGGACATTTCTGGCGCTACGCAACTCAGCACATATAGTTAAGGTTCATTAACCTTATCAAAGTTCTATTGTCCTCCCACTTAACTTTTGTGAAAAATCCTTCTCAAGAAACTTCACGCTTCAAGCGACAAACTCTTTTGTCCGCGGTGTTATGGAGGAATACACAACGATTATTCGAAATAACCTATAAAGACATGCTCATCCAACTTTGGTTGTAAACATCTTACTTATGCTTAGCATACCAAAATTTAAGAAAAGACAACTCGGGTTTATCCCAAACCATAACCTTTATGGTGTCATTTCAATGGATCACGATGGTGCTCTTTTGAGTGTAAAACCGGTAGTCTCTAAAGCTTTAATCTTTAAAACATAATGGCAGTTTTATGAATGACACCTTTGATCTTACCATGTCAAAACAAGGTTGGATTTGATCTCTCGAACATACCATACTCCTATAGTTTATCGGGAAATGCAAATCCATGTAACAATTCCTCAAATCTTAGGTGTTTTGCTAAACATGTAAATCAAATATATTCCTTTATGATCAAATCATAAACTCTTTATTTTCTTGTTACAATGATAGTCCACTTCATCTTGAAGCCTTTGAACAATTTTCAAATGTTTCACACTTCTTCCTTATTAAGTACATATATATTCACTCAAATTTCTGTAAAAATCATATAAAGTTGAAATCCATCGCTCACGATTATACATAATGGACAATATACATCAATATGTACAAATTCCAATAAGTTAGTCGTTCGTTCTTCTTTGGCCTTTGAACGAGGTTTCAATTATTTCCAGGAGAGTCTCACAAGCATCAATTTGATCAAAATCAAACACTCCAAAAATCCATCAACATGGAGTTTCTTCATGTTTTTCTTTCCAATATAATTTAACAGCGATGTCACTTTGTAAGTGATCTTTCAATCATTTGTCTTGCGACATTTTAGCACTAGGTTTTATGGACGTGATTTCTCCAACTAGATTTGTGAATCATCCATATTATATGGAATACGCAATTATTTGAACAATCTTTGTTCTCATAATACCTGATTAACATAACAATTATTATAACAAATCTTGAAGGCAAGCTTCGATGTCAGCGATAAACACAATAACACTTTATTTGTTTTCGATGAAAATCACCACATATTATTTTGCTAGTTAATTAGGCCATTGTAGTTCATGAATTGCGTCGTTCTGTATGACATTTCATACCAACAAATTCGGTATCCAATACCCAAGAACCATATTGTTTAACAAGCATAGGATACAACTATAACATGTATATCATCTATATACCTTAGCTGGACATTTCCACTCTGCCAAATATTTTATAGATTCTCTTTCAGCATTTCATTTTCATTTTAAAATAATCTATAAACGTCAATAGTGGCGCCATATATATATATGACACATAGTCCAAAGCGTGTATAGTCAAATATTAATACCTTTGGACTTGCACTTTGAAGTAGATCACCATCATCAAATGTTTGGTGTTCTTTCAAAATCCATTCTTTAGTAATCTTTTAGTGTAGTAAACATTTTACTTACATCTTCTATTCATACTTTTCATGATAACTTTCATGATCAAGCTAATATAGCTTACAAAGGCGAATCGTGAGTATAATTTTACTTTCCAAAACCTTTTTGGAGGATTAGGATGTCTAGCATCTCCAACGTTCGCAAATTCTCATACAATATGAGAACATATATTATACTCTATCATATTACAACCAAAACATTTGTTTCAGATATCATAATATCTGTCACACATGATGGTTTATGAAACAATTCTTTCAGCTCCTAGATGACCTCGATATTTAAAACAACTTTTGAATATCAAGAATCATGGAAGCAAACATGATACTTTAGATACTAACACTGGAATTGTCACTCTTGATTTATTAATTTTTTTGGAGTTTGCTAAAAGTTTCCAATAGGACTTTAAACTTTAGATTGACACTTAAAATAATATGATACCAGCTTGTAAAGTAAATATCCAGAATTCTATAGTTCTATTATCTCAATTACAACTAAGCATAAGGTGGTGAACGAATGCCAATGACCACAACAAGTTATGCAAATACACTTTGATTTAATTTATGATAAATTGAGTTCGAATATTCCAAATTAGAAATGAACTCCCACTCAAAAACAACATCCCTCATGTATTTTTGGTGATTACATGAACCAAATCCACTACACCAAGTCAGACCATCACGTGAGTCAGTGTAGCTTCAAAGGCGAGCATCTAAATGGGCATCATATCAACTATATGACTCATGCTTAACCTTTTGGTCCGTGTTCTGAGGCCATGTTTGTACATGCTAGGCTCGCCAAGTAAGAACCTTAGTATTTGCATGTGTAAAACTGTCTTACACCCGAAAATATGATCGTGGATTCAGGTACACCCGATCATCATGTGATGTCTTGAAGCGGCGAAACATAATCGGTGCATACTGAAGGGAGAACACATTTTTATCTTGATATCTAAATGAGGGATCATCTTATAATGCTACAAAATGCCAAACAAGCAATATAAGATGCAAACAAACATCATATGTAAAAAATGAAATGATATGGTTCTTGCACTTGATCACTATCATGTGCATCATGGTATGATCTTTATCATTCTTTTGTGTGTAAGGACAAGGTCTATGTAACTTACACGTTAGATGTGTTGTAAGAGTATCAACTATACATCTACTTACAACATTACCATATCATGACACTAGCCCAGCAATAATCTAAACTAGACGCTTCTAATTTATCCATTGCAAGTTTTACGTGGCTTAGGGCTTTCGAAGATAGAACTATTCTTACCTACGAACATGGAACCACAACGATGATAACCAAATTATTAGCAACTCGTTGTAAATCAGATATTGACTATAGTAGGAGAGATAAACACCTGCTATCCACTTATGCAAAACTAGTTGCATGTCAAGCGTGGAACAGGTCTCATGTGCGAGGACATGTAAAGTTTGTCCGGGCCACTTCATCCCACTATGCCACCAATATCCAAAGTACAAGCAAGAATCAATAACATGATCATCATCGCCCACATACTCATATGTGTACTATCTGTGCAAAGCATCTACGCATAGATCCGGCTCTGATACCACTGTTGGGTTCGCAGCATAGAAAACAAAAAAATTCCTACAATGGGAACTATATGCACCAAGATCTATCTATATAGATACAAGCAACGGGTGGATATACATCCATAGAATACATACCCTCAAAGACAAAATCTTTAACGAGGTCGTACTCATGGATGATGTAGTCAAACGCTTGTCAATCTCAAGATCGAGAAGAATTCCAGCTAGTCCGGTACCATCAAGTCCAGCACCACAAAGCAGTGGTGCATCCGTGATCACACACACATTCGGGTATCCTAACAACCTCTGCGCCCTCGCTCCAGTGAAGCAGCGGAAGCAACAAATCCTTCTAGAAAAAGCCACCGGGAACATGTATCTCGCTGATCCGAGATCATGGGGAAATTCTAAAGAGGGGAGAGATATCCTTCGCGAGGAGGTGCGTGGAATGAGGAGGAGGTGCTCCTTATATATGGGAGGGGGCTGCCCAAGGGGCATGGCTGGTGGCCCCACCTCCCCCTCCATTATGGCGAGTGGAGCTTCTACCCACATAATCACAGCTCCACTCACATGTCCACTCACATGCATTAATTTTGCATCAAAATTAATGTATCTCTCATTTAATAAAACTATTTTATTTATTTTATTCAGAATTTTGTTAATTACATTAATTAACAAACATTCACATAAAACCCCTTGCAGCATTTCAATATCACATGTAGAACTAGTTTTAGCAATTTCACCCGAAACAATTCCGGTTTCCATTGAAATAATTCAAGCGCTTTGATATTCTTTCTCTGGTATCTTATTTGCTCCAAATGGTGTCGGTATCCCTTCAGTGTGTCACCCTACGATTCGAGAATAATGTATACATGATCGATACCCCTCTCCTATCAATAATCAGCAGCGGGACCTAGAGATTCGTACTGACTCCCACACATTCAACGATGACTTATGTGATCATGTGAACCTTTTACGAATGTAACTCAATCCCTATGTCTCGTGATATATTACATGTATGAGATTTGATCATAGCTATCTCCATACCTAGTTTGATCTCGTTACCAACATGCACTCTTTTCTCCTTCCCGTGATATAACATTCTAGTTATCACATCACTTGCTTGCAAGCTAACCAATGTGATATCACCGAGAGGGCCCGTAGTATATCTATCTGTCATTGGAATGGACAATTCCATTCTTGATCCATGAGCCTCTACATAATACCTTCGTAGCACTAAACCCACCTTTATAGTCACCTTGTTATGGTGTGATGTTTGATGTTATCAAGATACTCTTCTAGTGTTAGTGATTGACATGATCTCATGGTCTAAGGACTAGGATTAATTTATACAATGTTATATAAATATAAACACAATGACCTTGATCATAATGCTATACTTCGGATGAATGTGCATCACATCATTCCAACAATGTTGTGACCTCGTTATTAACAACATCCAATGTCCATGATCAGGAAACCTTTGATCATCTTTTTAATCAACGAGCTAAGTTTATAAGATACATAACTAGGAACTTCATATTTGTTTATTAAACACACATTTATTAACATTTCCGTATTAATACAATTATAGCATGCAAAATAAACATTTATCATAAACAAGGAATAAGTTAATAACCACTTTATTATTGCCTCTCGGGAATATTCCATTCAGATGTCGGGGACGGGGTAGACCTCCCCCGGCTACAGGTCACGGCGGATGGTGGTTGCATGCCAGGCCTTGTTCTCCCACTCAAGGAATTTTATTCAGTAGTCCTTGCTGTGATAGCCTCTCTCACACTATTGGGCCTGCAGGAGGTTGCTGATCCGGAGGCGGATCACCTCCTCCAGCCCTTTGACCTTCTTGGGCATGGGCGACACCGAGACACGGTCCCGGTTGAGGTGCCATACGGTGGGGAGGGAGACATCCTTGTGCTTGATGCCCCGGCCCTCCCTTCATCGGTGCTTGCAGTCCGCAACGCGGAAGTAGTGATACGCCCAATTTGCATCACCATTCTATATCATAATTCACCTCTATTCATTGATATTTGTCTTATTATGAGGTATTACTTATGGCTTTTCATCCGTTTATGCATGTTGGATGATTCTTGGAGGATGGACTGCCGGAGTCTAGATTCTGATGGAAAATAAGGCATTTCAGTGAAATTTCGCGAAGATCAGAAAAATACCAGAAAAATATGGAAACATATTATTTTACCAGAAGAAGAAGGATGCCATAAGGAGGGACGAAGTGGGGCCTTAGGGGGCCCACACCCCCCTAGGCGCGGGCCCACCTGACCCCGCGCCTAGGGCAGGTGTGGCCCACCTGCCCGACCTCCGACTCCGCCCCTTCGCCTATATCTTACCTTCGAAACCCTAAGGCTGGGGGGTGACCATAGATAGATTTCCGCCGCCTCTGGGGGGCAGAAAACACCGAGAGAGAAAGATCTCTCCGGCAGACAGATTTCTGCCACGGGAATTCCTTCCCGGAGAGGGGAGACCGTCGCCATCAACACCGTCATCAAGCTAGGCTTCATCGGGATCATCATCATCCACACCATCATCTCCACCAGCACCATCACCACCACTCCGTCCCGCTGTAACAATTGTGTTGGATAATGCTTTAGTTCTTAGGGGAAACTTTACTGGTGTTGATTACTATTGTAGTTGATGCTTGTGAGTGGAACCATTGGATTATTGTTTATGTTCATATTGTTATACATTACCATATCATCTTTGATCTTGATACATATGATATCTTGTGAGTAGTTCGTTTAGTTCTTGAGGACATGTGAGAAGTCATGTTGTTAGTAGTGAATCTGTGATGAGTTATTATTCAATGGTGTAGTATTTAAGTTGTGGTGTGCGGTGACCCAGCATACCACTGCATGATGTAGTACACTATAGTCGTTGACATAACACCAATGAAACACCGTTCACTAGTATTACATCCCTCAGAGTGGTACAACAAAAACATAGCAGGTCCAAGAAATGACTATATGTTACAACTCGAATCTTTACATAAGATCCAAAGAACACTCTAGGTTAAAGAGAGAGAAGGAAACTTCTTACAAAGAAGAATCAGAAATAAACAACTCCAAAACTATCATACTATTAAGACTAGTATTTTAACTAATGGTCTGGCATTGCTGCTATTGCAATACACTACATAAATAGGTTCTATGGCTAGAGATTATATTCCTATCTAATCAGTAACTTCTTCTTCACTTGAATTGATGTATATGTTGACTTCAATGACTTCATTGAAGAGCTTTAGCTTTTGATGGTGATTCCTGGAGCATAACTTAATGTAGACGTCGTCTGTACTGGCTTAAGAATCTAGCAAGGGTTAAGAATATACGTTGAGTACGAGCGTACTCAGCAAGTTACGAATGTTTGCAGGGGGTTTAATTACTTTCCTGTAGTTACGGATGTTTGCAGGGGGTTTAATCATCAAGTATGTATTAGTCCTAGGAAGGGTGGTATGTTAGCACAAGTTCACCCGCACAACACTTACAAACACCAGAGAAGAGTACTCAGCTATTTGAAGCGAAAGCACTTGACAGAATTCCCATGTGTCCTCGAGAACGTTTGGTCCTTATAAGTATTTCCACCGGCTTGTCCTTTGCTAAGAAAGGATTGGGCCACTTGCTTCGTTTGTTCGTTACTTCTGTTACTTGCTCCTTGTTTTCTTTGAAAGGAATATGCCCTGGGAGGCAATAATAAAGTGTTTATTATGTGTATTCCAAGTATATGATAGATGTTTATTTTGCATGCTATAATTGTATTAATACGGAAACATTAATACATGTGTGTTTAATAAACAAATAGAAAAGTTCCTAGTTATGCCTCTCTCATAAACTAGCTCGTTGATTAACAAGATGATCAAGGTTTCCTGATCATGGACATTTGGATGTTGTTAATAACGGGATCGCAACATTAGTGTTGTTAGGGGTCCCAACCTTAGATAAGATTGATCCCTCCTGTGTTTACAATGCTAGTCCCTGGATCAATAGCTAGCATCCACAGTTTAGATGTAATATCAAGAAACAAGGGTCATAATATAACTTTATAACCAGGAATAACATAATTTTATTACATCAAACATAGCTCATTAGGCTATTACATTACATTGCAGCGGAATAACTATAAGCATGGGTCCTTCATCTTCAAAGTGCCACAGGCAGATGTTGGTTGTAGACTTTGTAATCCTAAACAATCAATCTTCACTAAAATCAATCAAACCTGCAACATACAAGTTACAGCCACAAAGGGTCAATACATTTGAATTGTATTGGCAAGTGATACTATGGTAGTATAGAGGAGTCTATCATCTATATGCATTTGGCTAAGTGGAGTTGAGGCTTGCATTGCTCAAAATAGATTTTTCCTTAACATTTGAAAATACTAAGTTTTTGCTTGACAAAATCATTTTTCCTCAATCAAAGATTTCAAGATCCTTGTACCAAGCCATCTCTCCATCAATGATTGAAGAATTCAAACAACCCTTGTTCAATCCACAAGTTTTAATTTAGAAATTTGAATGATGAGATTCTTGATTGCTTCCATGTCTTGATGCTCAAATTGTCCTTTACCAGGGACATGGCTAAGTACTTAGATTTTACACTCTGCAGAGGTGGTGCACTTTCCCCACAAGACTTGGTTTCCCAAGACAAGATCTTTCAGAAGCCTTCCCTTAGACCAAAATGGACGCGTTCCAACCTATCAAACACTACCACCCACTGTCCATTTGGCTAAGTTCTTGCAACCTATATGATCATGGCAGAGCCCATATTGCCAAGTGGTTGCACTTGAAGCTTCTCAACATTTGACTTCTCAAATCTCTTTGTTCCTGGGTGGCATACCACAAGTGAGATACACAATCCAAGTCCATGGCATTGTGAACCACTCAACCATTCTCCACCAAGCTATTCCATTCCACCCAGGTGATTCATTAACTTAGTTGTTTTATTAGACAAAATCACAAGTCCTTAGACTTAGAATATTTTCCATAGTGTGAATATATATTCCACCCATGCTTTCTATTAGCTAGGCTAAGCTTGGTAGTAGTAGAAATCTTAACTTAGTAAAATCCTACTAAGGATTCATCTACTAGGTTTTCCTATAGCAAGATCTATACTTAGCAAAATCCATGCAAGTTTTACTTAGCAAAATCACTAATGCATAGTAAAAGTAATAGGATAGAAAGTATGAAGCATCACTTGCCTTTTTGGTAGGGAATGGTGGTTCACTCCTTGATCTTTCTAGTCTCACACTTCACTACAAATCAATCAAGCAAACACAAATTCAATTCACATTCCAAACCAAAGTCAAACAAACAATTCTTCACACACACAAAGTAATGGAATCTAAGTCATGCATGGGAGCATGCACAAGATAGTTTTATTTTGCAAAGGGGTCTCTATGGGGTTTCTAAACTTTGTAAGATCCAAATTGGTCATTTACCAAAGTGGCAAAGTCATTTAGCAAGAGGGTTTTGTCCAAAAGCTATTTTTAAATCCATTCTTCATTTCATGTGGTGAAAATTGTTTTTATTAAGGTAAAACTCTTAAGTTGTTCACCAAATGAGTTGCTATTGCAAAGCTTGGTGTTTTAGGTCAGTAGGTTTGGTCCAAACCATTTTCTCAAAGTTTTCTTTCCATAAACATTTTTATAATAGAATCAACAATTTTATTTGGCTAGAAATGGACTAAACTAATTAATCCATTCCAAACTTTTCCAAATTTATTTTCCAAACCATGGGTTGGTTCCTACGGTCAGTAAGGTCACAACAATCCAATTTGCAAAGGTTTTATCCTTAAATTCAATTTTAAACAATTTTTCTAATCTAAACAAGTACACAAATGTTTCTGCAAATTCAAACAAGCTAACAGATACTATTTGTCAAACCAAGGCCATGGTTGGTTAGGGCTTGTTCTCCTGAATCCATTGATATAAAATTTGTCAAATTTGGACGTGTGGATCCAAAGATATAAGGGTTTGAAGTTTGCAAAAGTTTCTGTTTTCAAATTCTGTTTTAAACCAAATAGGTGACACGCGGCGCTGTTTCATTGGTCGATACCGGTTCGGCCGGATCGGCTCTGTGGAACGTTAGATCTAAAGTGGATCGTGCGGCACTGGTTGCTCGATACCCCTTCGATAAGGCATTCAATCGTGTGCCTCGGATCTGTATCGGACGGCTGCTACTACCTGGCCAAGAACTGGCGGCGGGATGTTACCGGCGAGCGGCGGAGCGATCAGTTGGCGGCGGCGCTGGCGAGGCAGGAAACGAAACAGTGAGGGAGCAAGCTCACCGAAGTCGCGAGGATGAGGTGATGCTGTTCGTGTGGTCGTCGTGGCAAGGGGCGCACGGGGACGGGCAGGATTTCTCGCCGGAGTTGGTTCTGGCGACGGTCGCGTGCGGTCGAGGTCGAGGACGGCTCTGTGGTTCACCAGGAGGCAAGAAAAGGTCGTGATCAGATGCAGGGGGCCACGGAGATGATGTGTGCATGAATGAGAGGGGTCGGGGTGGTCTGGAATTACCGGAGGAGCTCGATGGGGGCGAGACAGACGGCGGCGCTCAGAACTTTTGTCGAAGACGGTTTCCTGGGGCGCCCGCGGTTGAACGAAGTGTACTAGGAGATGCTCCAGAGAGTGGGGAGGCTGCTAGGTTGCATAGGAAGGCAGGAGGTGGAGTGTGTTGGCCGGAATCGGCGAGAACGGTCGTCGGAGACAGAGGAAGTGCTGGGCAAAATTCTCCGGCCTGGGGGCGTATCGATGAGGGGTGTCTGGGGGAAATGGAGGAGAAGGCGCTGGCGCTTAAGTGTGCTTGATCGCGGCGAGTTATGGTGGTCATGTTAAGGCGTAATCAAGCCACGAATCAATAGCCTGCAACGGCCGGCGAGGGGGAGAAGAGGGCGTGCGGGGTGAAGAGGAAGAACAGGGGGAGTGGGGCCGTTGCGTCAGTGGGAAAAGGGAAGAGGGGGAGGTCCACATGTCAGTTGCTTCGTGGGTTTAAAAAGGAGTGTGAAACGTTTTCTTTCGGGGGAGGGGAGTTGGGCTGTTTGCTAGGCCTTGTTGGGCTGCCTGGGTTGGGTTGGTTTACTCTTTATTTTTTCTGTTTTCTGATTCCTTTTCTTTTTCTATTTTCTGTTTTGGTTTTCAAACAAACAAACAAGTTTCAATTCAATTCAAACCAACACCAAAACTTTGGAAGTTTGGCTTGGTTCTGTTGCCTGAACCTAAGTCTAAAATCCATAATTTTTAAATAATAAAGTCCATTATTAATTAAATAAATGCCCATTGCTAATTACTCAAATTAGGTTTTGATTTATTTCAAACTCAATTTAAATCCATATATTTTCCAAAACCAAAATAGTGGGTTGTATTTGAAATAAGGTATATCTAAAAAGCTTGTTTAAAATAAATAACAATTTTGTTAAAGGTTCCATTTATAAAATAAAATGGACCATGGTTTATTAATCAAATAGGGTTTGGTTCATTTAATAAAATCTTCATTTGAAATCCAAATGTTTTCAAAATCCAATCAGTAGGTTTTATTTGGAAATAAAGAATATTTGGAAAATTTGTTTAAAACAAAATAACCTTTTATTTTAGGATCCATTAATAATTAAATCAAGTGGGCCTTAGTTATTAAATCAAATAGAGTTTGATTTATTGAGATATTTATTTTGAAATCTAAAATAAAACCAAAACACTTTAGTAGGTTTTATTAGAGAATATAAAATACTTGGAAAACTCATTTTAAATAATTTAATAAGTTTTGATGTTTCAACTAAATTGGTAAAACCTTTTATTTAAACAAAGTTGGATATTAAATTCTTATTAATTTATTTAAATCAATCTTTTGCTATTTTTATCCAAAACAAAAATGTTTTAGTTCAAATGTTTGGCCAAGGTTTACTTGAACTTTATAGAGCAATCTTTACCTATAAAACTTTTATTTCAATTGAAAACCAAATCCTTTTATTTTAAAGATCTAAAATAGTAATACCAAAATATTTTATTTTCCTTTATTTAAAATGTTTATCTTTTTAAATCCTTTTAGGATGTTTATTTAATTCAAATTAGTTGAAGTTTCCAATTGAATTCGAAAAGTTTCTTCTGGCTCTGAAAATCAAACAAAGTTTTATTTTATTCATTTATTTTCACATTACAAGATTTGGAAAATCTTGGGATGTGACAGGCTACCACCCTTAAAATAAATCTCGTCCCGAGATTTGGGGAGGCTAGGGTTACAAGCAGGTTCAAAACAACTAGGGTACTACCACCCTTAAAAATTTTCAAACAAAAATTACATATTGGCCTTCTTGGGATCCTGGGAAATTTCTCTAAGCAACATTTGCATGGTGTCCTTGGTTTCCATACTTGGCTCATGGGCCAAGGTTGAGTTTCTCCATAGGCTTGTTCAACTTGTTTTTCATCCTTTCTGGACAGTTGCTTGCATAATGTCCTGGATTCTTGCAGTTGAAACAATGAATGTCCTTGAGTTATTTACGTGGCTCGTGTGGGCAAGTTGCTACATAGTGGCCTGGTTCTTTGCAGTTGTTGCACCGCACTTGGTCAATCTCTTTATTCTTCTTGTTTTCTGGGCATCCACTGGAGTAGTGTCCCATTTCCTTACATTTACGACATTGTACAAGGCTCATGTCTTGCTTGGGCTTCTTGATTTTCTTTGATCCTTTGAATTGGGTTGTCTTGTTTGGATGTAGGAGTGGTCCTTTTCCTTTGGTAGACTTGGATCCTTCTTGTTTCCTTTGTTCCACCATGGCATAGATGGGACATAGGCCTGGAGTATGATCACTTCCTTCACAAAGGTAGCAAGTAGCTTGAGAGGTGGGACATTATCCAACAGGATGATCTTCTTCACAATTGGGGCATTGTCCTTCATGCTCCTTGGAAGTATGATCCTTGTCTCCACAAATAATGCAAGCTGTGGCTCCATCTAGAATAACATTCTTGTCATCTTTGTTATCATATACTCTTTTGGGATAGTTTTCTTCCATGCTGATCATTTGATTAGTCACCTTAAGCATCAGTTGGGACTGTTCCTCCAAAAACCTTTGTAGTGCTGGATCTTTATCACTATTGTTGACTATGAACTGAGCTGTCAGTTGGTTCAACTGGTGTTGGGTTTCTATGAGCTCTTTCATGCCGTCAGCTTGGTTGGTGTTGATGTCATCAACCTTGGAGTCTTTTGGAGTAGTCATCTGTTTGGGTTTGAAGGGAGGTTAGAATAGGCTAGATATTTCTAAGGAATTATTTCTAATCACACACATCACAATTCACACAAACAATGTGCATGCAATCACAAGCCAAACATTTCACTCAAACAACAAAGTTCAAGCACATACTTAGGCAACAAAATATTTTTGTTACACCACATAAGTTGGTGGTTTTGTCTTAACTAAAATATGGTGGTCCATCTATAGGGATCATTTGTGATCTTTCCATCTTCTTGGTTGATCCTTCTTGCATGAGATTATGGTTTCCTTGAGATAAACTCTTGGTTACAATACTTCAAAGTTGGTGATGGTTCCTTCTTATTTTACATTCCCTCAGTCTCTAAATCTTAAGTAAGATTTCCTTGTCTCACTTGTAGTCCTTGGTGATATCCATGTTGGAAGTCCTTGGTGAATATGCTGAAGATGTTGAAGTCATTAGAGTTGAAGATGTTGAAGTCATTAGAGTTGAAGAAGTTGAAGAAGTCCTTTGCACATGGTGTAGTCTTTGGCCATGGTTAGGTTTTCCCATCAAGTTGAAATAGAAGAGATGTAGAGTTGAAACCAAAATGGTTAAGGAAAGAGTATACAAGTGTTTTTGTAAATAAGTTTTGGAACAAGAACAACTCCTATTTTTCTAAGGGTTTTTGTCCAATCCTAGGTTTACAAATCCTACAGGCAACACAATGCTCTGATACCATCTGTTAGGGGTCCCAACCTTAGATAAGATTGATCCCTCCTGTGTTTACAATGCTAGTCCCTGGATCAATAGCTAGCATCCACAGTTTAGATGTAATATCAAGAAACAAGGGTCATAATATAACTTTATAACCAGGAATAACATAATTTTATTACATCAAACATAGCTCATTAGGATATTACATTACATTGCAGCAGAATAACTATAAGCATGGGTCCTTCATCTTCAAAGTGCCACAGGCAGATGTTGGTTGTAGACTTTGTAATCCTAAACAATCAATCTTCACTAAAATCAATCAAACCTGCAACATACAAGTTACAGCCACAAAGGGTCAATACATTTGAATTGTATTGGCAAGTGATACTATGGTAGTATAGAGGAGTCTATCATCCATATGCATTTAGCTAAGTGGAGTTGAGGCTTGCATTGCTCAAAATAGATTTTTCCTTAACATTTGAAAATACTAAGTTTTTGCTTGACAAAATCATTTTTCCTCAATCAAAGATTTCAAGATCCTTGTACCAAGCCATCTCTCCATCAATGATTGAAGAATTCAAACAACCCTTGTTCAATCCACAAGTTTTAATTTAGAAATTTGAATGATGAGATTCTTGATTGCTTCCATGTCTTGATGCTCAAATTGTCCTTTACCAGGGACATGGCTAAGTACTTAGATTTTACACTCTGTAGAGGTGGTGCACTTTCCCCACAAGACTTGGTTTCCCAAGACAAGATCTTTCAGAAGCCTTCCCTTAGACCAAAATGGACGCGTTCCAACCTATCAAACACTACCACCCACTGTCCATTTGGCTAAGTTCTTGCAACCTATATGATCATGGCAGAGCCCATATTGCCAAGTGGTTGCACTTGAAGCTTCTCAACATTTTACTTCTCAAATCTCTTTGTTCCTGGGTGGCATACCACAAGTGAGATACACAATCCAAGTCCATGGCATTGTGAACCACTCAACCATTCTCCACCAAGCTATTCCATTCCACCCAGGTGATTCATTAACTTAGTTGTTTTATTAGACAAAATCACAAGTCCTTAGACTTAGAATATTTTCCATAGTGTGAATATATATTCCACCCATGCTTTCTATTAGCTAGGCTAAGCTTGGTAGTAGTAGAAATCTTAACTTAGGAAAATCCTACTAAGGATTCATCTACTAGGTTTTCCTATAGCAAGATCTATACTTAGCAAAATCCATGCAAGTTTTACTTAGCAAAATCACTAATGCATAGTAAAAGTAATAGGATAGAAAGTATGAAGCATCACTTGCCTTTTTGGTAGGGAATGGTGGTTCACTCCTTGATCTTTCTAGTCTCACACTTCACTACAAATCAATCAAGCAAACACAAATTCAATTCACATTCCAAACCAAAGTCAAACAAACAATTCTTCACACACACAAAGTAATGGAATCTAAGTCATGCATGGGAGCATGCACAAGATAGTTTTATTTTGCAAAGGGGTCTCTATGGGGTTTATAAACTTTGTAAGATCCAAATTGGTCATTTACCAAAGTGGCAAAGTCATTTAGCAAGAGGGTTTTGTCCAAAAACTATTTTTAAATCCATTCTTCATTTCATGTGGTGAAAATTGTTTTTATTAAGGTAAAACTCTTAAGTTGTTCACCAAATGAGTTGCTATTGCAAAGCTTGGTGTTTTAGGTCAGTAGGTTTGGTCCAAACCATTTTCTCAAAGTTTTCTTTCCATAAACATTTTTATAATAGAATCAACAATTTTATTTGGCTAGAAATGGACTAAACTAATTAATCCATTCCAAACTTTTCCAAATTTATTTTCCAAACCATGGGTTGGTTCCTAGGGTCAGTAAGGTCACAACAATCCAATTTGCAAAGGTTTTATCCTTAAATTCAATTTTAAACAATTTTTCTAATCTAAACAAGTACACAAATGTTTCTACAAATTCAAACAAGCTAACAGATACTATTTGTCAAACCAAGGCCATGGTTGGTTAGGGCTTGTTCTCCTGAATCCATTGATATAAAATTTGTCAAATTTGGACGTGTGGATCCAAAGATATAAGGGTTTGAAGTTTGCAAAAGTTTCTGTTTTCAAATTCTGTTTTAAACCAAATAGGTGACACGCGGCGCTGTTTCATTGGTCGATACCGGTTCGGCCGGATCGGCTCTGTGGAACGTTAGATCTAAAGTGGATCGTGCGGCACTGGTTGCTCGATACCCCTTTGATAAGTCATTCAATCATGTGCCTCGGATCTGTATCGGACGGCTGCTACTGCCTGGCCAAGAACTGGCGGCGGGATGTTACCGACGAGCGGCGGAGCGGTCAGTTGGCGGCAGCGCTGGCGAGGCAAACGAAACAGTGAGGGAGCAAGCTCACCGAAGTCGCGAGGATGAGGTGATGCTGTTCGTGTGGTCGTCGTGGCAAGGGGCGCACGGGGACGGGCAGGATTTCTCGCCGGAGTTGGTTCTGGCGACGGTCGCGTGCGGTCGAGGTCGAGGACGGCTCTGTGGTTCACCAGGAGGCAAGAAAAGGTCGTGATCAGATGCAGGGGGCCACGGAGATGACGTGTGCATGAATGAGAGGGGTCGGGGTGGTCTGGAGTTACCGGAGGAGCTCGACGGGGGCGAGACAGACGGCGGCGCTCAGAACTTTTGTCGAAGACGGTTTCCTGGGGCGCCCGCGGTTGAACGAAGTGTACTAGGAGATGCTCCAGAGAGTGGGGAGGCTGCTAGGTTGCATAGGAAGGCAGGAGGTGGAGTGTGTTGGCCGGAATCGGCGAGAACGGTCGTCGGAGACAGAGGAAGTGCTGGGCAAAATTCTCCGGCCTGGGGGCGTATCGATGAGGGGTGTCTGGGGGAAATGGAGGAGAAGGCGCTGGCGCTTAAGTGTGCTTGATCGCGGCGAGTTATGGTGGTCGTGTTAAGGCGTAATCAAGCCACGAATCAATAGCCTGCAACGGCCGGCGAGGGGGAGAAGAGGGCGTGCGGGGTGAAGAGGAAGAACAGGGGGAGTGGGGCCGTTGCGTCAGTGGGAAAAGGGAAGAGGGGGAGGTCCACATGTCAGTTGCTTCGTGGGTTTAAAAAGGAGTGTGAAACGTTTTCTTTCGGGGGAGGGGAGTTGGGCTGTTTGCTGGGCCTTGTTGGGCTGCCTGGGTTGGGTTGGTTTACTCTTTATTTTTTCTGTTTTCTGATTCCTTTTCTTTTTCTATTTTCTGTTTTGGTTTTCAAACAAACAAACAAGTTTCAATTCAATTCAAACCAACACCAAAACTTTGGAAGTTTGGCTTGGTTCTGTTGCCTGAACCTAAGTCTAAAATCCATAATTTTTAAATAATAAAGTCCATTATTAATTAAATAAATGCCCATTGCTAATTACTCAAATTAGGTTTTGATTTATTTCAAACTCAATTTAAATCCATATATTTTCCAAAACCAAAATAGTGGGTTGTATTTGAAATAAGGTATATCTAAAAAGCTTGTTTAAAATAAATAACAATTTTGTTAAAGGTTCCATTTATAAAATAAAATGGACCATGGTTTATTAATCAAATAGGGTTTGGTTCATTTAATAAAATCTTCATTTGAAATCCAAATGTTTTCAAAATCCAATCAGTAGGTTTTATTTGGAAATAAAGAATATTTGGAAAATTTGTTTAAAACAAAATAACCTTTTATTTTAGGATCCATTAATAATTAAATCAAGTGGGCCTTAGTTATTAAATCAAATAGAGTTTGATTTATTGAGATATTTATTTTGAAATCTAAAATAAAACCAAAACACTTTAGTAGGTTTTATTAGAGAATATAAAATACTTGGAAAACTCATTTTAAATAATTTAATAAGTTTTGATGTTTCAACTAAATTGGTAAAACCTTTTATTTAAACAAAGTTGGATATTAAATTCTTATTAATTTACTTAAATCAATCTTTTGCTATTTTTATCCAAAACAAAAATGTTTTAGTTCAAATGTTTGGCCAAGGTTTACTTGAACTTTATAGAGCAATCTTTACCTATAAAACTTTTATTTCAATTGAAAACCAAATCCTTTTATTTTAAAGATCTAAAATAGTAATACCAAAATATTTTATTTTCCTTTATTTAAAATGTTTATCTTTTTAAATCCTTTTAGGATGTTTATTTAATTCAAATTAGTTGAAGTTTCCAATTGAATTCGAAAAGTTTCTTCTGGCTCTGAAAATCAAACAAAGTTTTATTTTATTCATTTATTTTCACATTACAAGATTTGGAAAATCTTGGGATGTGACAAGTGTAATGGTGTGATGAACATTCATCTGAAGTATAGCATTACGATCAAAGTCATTGAGTTTATATTTCTATAACAACTTACGGAGTGATCCTAATCCTTAGACCATGAGATCATGTCAATCACTAACACCGGAAGAGTTTCTTGATAACATCAAACGTCACACCGTAACAGGGTGATTATAAAGATGGATTCAGAGATATAATGTGTTATGTTGAGGCTCATGGATCGAGAGTGGAATTTGTTCATCCCGATGACGGATAGATATACTTTGGGCCCTCTCGGTGATATCACATTGGTTAGCTTGCAAGCAAGTGATTTGATCACTAGAATGTTATATCACGGGAACGAGAAAAGAGTGCATGTCGGTAACGAGATCAAATTAGGTATGGAGATACCGATGATCGAATCTCGGACATGTAATATATCGTGAAACAAAGGGATTAAGATACTAGCGTAAAAAGGTTCCGACGATCACAAGAAAGTCATCGTTGAATGTGTGGGAGTCAGTATGGGTCTCCAGATCCCGCTTCTGATTATTGATCCGAGAGGGGTCTCGATCATGTCCGCATTATTCACGAACCGTAGGGTGACACACTTAAGAGATACCGACATCCAATTGGAGCAAAAGTTTCATGCCGAAAGAATGAACAAGCGCAGGAATTTATTTCACAAGATACCGAAACAGGTTTTCGGGTGAAATTGCATAAAGTGGTTATGCATGTGAAATGGAATTCTAGAAAGGGGTTATTTGTGAATGTTTGTCATTAAATTAATTGACAAAATTCTGAATAAAATAAAAGAGTTTTATTTAATGACAGTTTGCATTAAATTTGGTGGAAATTTAATGGGAATTTGAGTGGACTTTTGAGTGGAGGGAATTTAAAGGGCATTTTGTGAGTGGAGTGTCCACCCACATGAATGAAGGAGGGGAGGGGGCAGCCCCCATGGCCGGCGGCCACCCCCTTGGGTGCCCCCCTCCTCCTATAAAAGGAGCCCCCCTCCTCACTTGTCTCTCACACCTCCTCGTGAAGGATCTCTCTCCCCCTCTAGAATTTATCCCCCATGGTCTCGGACTAGCGAGATACATGTTCCCGGTGGCTATTCGGCAAGAAAGAGTTGTGCTTCCGCTGCATCGCTGGAGCGAGGAGGCGGAGGTTGCTCGGTGCCTCGAACGTGTGTGCGAGCACGGATGCGCAGCTGATTTGCGGCGCTAGGACTTCCTCTCGATCTTGAGATCGGCAAGAGGACGTCTACATCAACCACGAGTTGAACTCGTTAAGCTTTGTCGTTCTTCAAGGGTATGTTCTCTACGGATATACATCCACCCATTGTTTATATCTAGTAGATAGATCTTGATACTTAGTTCACATCGTAGGAAATTTTTTGTTTTCTATGCTGCAAACCCTACAGTGGTATCAGAGCCGGATCTATGCGTAGATACTTTACACGGGTAGTACACATATGAGTATGTGGGCGATGATGATCATGTTGTTTCTCCTTTCTTGTAATTTTGGATATTGGTGGCATAGTGGGATGAAGCGGCCCGGACAAACTTTACATGTCCTCGCACATGAGACCTGTTCCACGCTTGACATGCAACTAGTTTGCATAAGTGGCTAGCAGGTGTCTGTCTCTCCTACTATAGTCAATATCTATTTTGCAAGCGAGTTGTCAACAATTTGGTTATCCTCGTTGTGGTTCATGTTCGTAGGTAAGAACGGTTCTATCTCGAAAGCCCTAAGCCACGTAAAACTTGCAATGGATAAATTAGAGGCATCTAGTTTAGATTGTTGCTGGGCTAGTGTTATGATATGGTAGTGTTGTAAGTAGAAGTATGAGATGATACTCTTACAACACACATAGCGTGTAAACTCCATAGACCTTGGATTTACACATATAGGTATGATAGTGATCATACCACGATGCACATGATAGAGATCATCTGCGGGAACCATATCATTTCACTAATAAACATGTGATGTTTGATAGCATCTTATATTGCTTGTTTAGCGCTTTGTTAGCATAATAAGATGATCCCTCTTTTAAATATCAAGATAAGAATGTGTTCTTCCTTTAGTATGCACCGATTATGTCTTCGTCGCTCCAAGACATCACGTGATGATCGGGTGTTCTTGGATCCACGACCATATTTCGGGTGTAAAACAGTTACACACGCGAATACTAAGGTTCTAACTTGGCGAGCCTAGAATGTACAGACATGGCCTCGGAACACGGATCGAAAGGTTAAGCATGAGTCATATAGTTGATATGATGCCCATTTGATGCTCGCCTTTGAAGCTATACCGACTCACGTGATGATCGGACTTGGTATAGTGGATTTGGTTCATGTAATCACCAAAAAGGCACGAGGGATGTCGTTTTTGAGTGGGAGTTCATTCGTAATATGGATTAGTTGAACTCAATCTATCATACACTTAGTCTAAACTTTACAAATTCTGTTGTAGATGGCACCACCTGCTTTTAATTTCAATGTGTTCATGGAGAAAGAGAAACTAGCAATGAACGGTAGCAACTTTACCGAATGGGCCATGAATTTGAGGATTCTCCTCTCTGCTGCACAAAAGCAATATGTGCTAGAAGCGCCGTTAGGCCCCCCACCTTTAGATGATACCCCTGACGAGGAGAAGAATGTCTACCAGACTCGTCAGGAGGACCACAAATTAGTTCATTGCGGCATATTGTATGGGCTAGAGCCGGAACTTCGAAAACGTTTCGAAAATGGCAATTCTTTTGATACAATGGGTGAGTTGAAAATAATTTTCGACACACATGCTTCTGTAGAGAGCTACAACGCTTCAGAAAATTTCTTTAGCTGCATGATGGAAGAGCACAACTCCGTTAGTGAGCATGTACTCAAGATGTCGGGTTACGCCGATAAGCTTGTGTCCTTGGAATATCGATTCCCATTGACTTAGGCATCCATCGTGTTCTGCAGTCTCTGCCACCTAGCTATAAGAGCTTCGTGATGAACTATAATATGCAAGGCATGAAGAAGTCTCTCCCCGAGCTTCTGTCAATGCTTAAAACTGCAGAAGTGGAGATCAAAAAGGAACATCAAGTGTTTATGATCAATAGGAACACTGGTTTCAAGAAAGACAAGAAGGGAAAACGGAAGGGTAATAAGGGCGGCAAGCCTGTTGCCGTGCCTGAAAAGAAACCCCGAGTTGGACCTAAGTCTGATACCGAGTGCTACTATTGTAAGGGGACTGGTCACTAGAAGCGCAACTGCCCCAAGTATCTGGCAGACAAGAAGGCCGGCAAGGCAAACAAAGGTATATATGATATACATGTTATTGATGTGTACTTGACTAGTGCTCGCAGTAGCACCTGGGTATTTGATACCGGTTCAGTTGCTAATATTTGTAACTCGAATCAGGGGCTGCGGAACAAGCGACCGCTAGCAAGGGGTGAGGTCAAGATGCGTGTCGGCAATGGATCAAGCGTTGATGTGATCGCCGTCGGAACGCTGCCTCTCCACTTGCCGTCGGGATTAGTTATAAACTTGAATAATTGTTATCTGGTGCCTGCACTAAGCATGAACATTGTATCTAGATCGTGTTTGATGCGAAGTGGTTATTCATTTAAATCCGAGAACAATGGTTGTTCCATTTATATGAATGAAATATTTTATGGTCATGCACTGATGATGAATGGTTTATTTCTATTAGATCTCGATGATAATGTTACACATATTCATAATGTTGATGCTAAAAGGATTAAACTTAATGATGATATATCCGCATATATGCGGCACTGCCGTCTAGGTCATATTGGCGTTAAACGCATGAAGAATCTCCATTCGGATGGACTTTTGGAATCACTTGATTTTGAATCATTTGATACATGTGAGCCATGCCTTATGGGCAAGATGACTAGAACGCCGTTTTCCGGTTCAATGGAACGAGCGACAGATTTTTTGGAAATCATACATTCTGATGTATGTGGTCCAATGAGTGTGTCGGCGCGAGGTGGATATCGTTATTTTGTTACTTTCACGGATGATTTGAGTAGATACGGTTATATCTACTTGATGAAACACAAGTCTGAAACTTTTGAAAAGTTCAAGGAATTTCAGAATGAAGTGGAAAATCATCGTAATAGAAAGATCAAATTTCTACGGTCCGACCGTGGAGGTGAGTATCTAAGTTACGAGTTTAGCACTCACATGAAAGAGTGTGGAATTGTTTCACAACTCACGCCTGCCGGAACACCACAGCGAAATGGTGTGTCGGAACGTCGTAATCGTACTTTATTAGATATGGTTCGATCTATGATGTCTCTGACGAACTTGCCGTTGTCATTTTGGGGTTATGCACTAGAAACTGCTGCATTCACTTTAAATCGGGCACCATCTAAATCCGTTGAAAAGACGCCGTATGAATTGTGGTTTGGAAACAAACCTAAGCTGTCTTTTCTTAAAGTTTGGGGATGCGATGTTTATGTGAAGAAACTTCAACCGGATAAACTCGAACCCAAAGCGGAAAAATGCGTCTTCATAGGATACCCTAAGGAAACTATTGGGTATTCCTTCTATCACAGATCCGAGGGCAAGGTTTTTGTTTCCAAGAATGGATCCTTTCTAGAGAAAGAGTTTCTCGCGAAAGGTGTGAGTAGTCGGAAGGTAGAACTCGAAGAGGTTATTGAACCTTCTCTTCAAAGTATGGCGAGTAGCACAGTGCCGGAAGTTGTTCTGGAGTTGGCTCCACCTGTTGAAGAGGGAACTAATGATAATGATCATGAAACTCCGAAAGAGAGTACTACCAAAACTCGCAGGTCAAGCAGGACGCGTGCAGCTCCCGAGCTATACGGAAATCCTGTCATGAATTTCATGGTTGATGAAATGATGACCCTGCGACGTATGAAGAAGCGATGATGAGCCCGGATTCCAACAAATGGTTAGAAGCCATGAAATCCGAGATGGAATCCATGTATGAAAATCAAGTTTGGAACTTGGTGGACTTACCTCACGACCGAAATGCCGTGGAGAACAAATGGATTTTCAAAAGGAAAACTGATGCTGATGGTAATGTGACTGTCTATAAAGCTCGATTTGTCGCAAAGGGGTTTCGACAAATTCAAGGAGTTGACTACGATGAGACATTCTCTCCCGTAGCGATGCTAAAGTCAGTTAGGATTATGTTAGCAATTGCTGCATATTTCGATTATGAGATATGGCAGATGGATGTCAAAACCGCGTTTCTCAATGGTAATATTGAAGAAGAGTTTTATATGATACAACCAAAGGGTTTTGTCGATCCTAAGGATGCTAATAAGGTGTGCAAGCTTTAGCGATCCATCTATGGATTGAAGCAAGCATCACGAAGTTGGAATCTCCGCTTTGATGAGGTGATCAAAGAGTTTGGATTTGTCCAAACTTATGGAGAAGATTGTATTTACAAGAAAGTGAGTGGGAGCAATGTGGCATTTCTGATATTATATGTGGATGACATATTATTGATCGGAAATGATATAGATCTTTTAAACAGTGTTAAAAGTTATCTAAACAGCAAATTTTCAATGAAGGACCTAGGTGAAGCGTCATACATATTAGGCATAAAGATCTATAGAGATAGATCTAGGCGCCTAATAGGGCTATCGCAAAGTACATACGTTGATAAGATTTTAAAGAAGTTTAAAATGGACGGAAGTAAGAAGGGGTTCTTACCTATGTTGCAAGGCAAGACATTGAGTAAGACTCAAAGTCCGGCTTCGGCGAAAGAAAGAGAGATAATGGACAAGGTCCCCTATGCTTCAGCCATAGGCTCTATAATGTACGCCATGCTATGTACAAGACCGGATGTGGCACATGCTATTAGTTTGACTAGTAGGTACCAATCGGATCCAGGTTCGGAACACTGGATAGCGGTCAAGAATATCCTTAAGTACTTACGAAGAACTAAGGATATGTTTCTTGTATACGGAGATGAAGAAGAGCTCGTCGCTAAGTGTTATGTTGACGCTAGCTTTGACACCGATCCGGATGACTCTAAGTCTCAATCCTGATACGTATTTCTCATGAATGGCGGAGCGGTTAGTTGGAGGAGCTCCAAACAACCTGTGGTAGCGGGATCAACAACAGAGGCCGAATATGTTGCTGCTTCAGAAGCGGCTTAGGAAGCAGTTTGGATGAAGGAGTTCATATCCGAACTAGGAGTGGTTGCAAACGCGTTGGACCCAATGGTGATCTATTGTGACAACAATGGTGCCATTTCCAATGCCAAAGAACCAAGGTCTCACAAGCATTCCAAGCATATTAAGCGCCGGTTTCACTCCATCCACGAGCATGTCAAGGATGGAGATATAAAGATTTGTAAAGTACATACAGATCTCAATGTAGCAGATCCGTTGACTAAAACTCTCCCTAGAGCAAAACATGATCAACACCAGAACTCAATGGGTGTTAGATTTATCACTATGTAACTAGGTTATTGTCTCTAGTGCAAGTGGGAGACTGAAGGGAATATGCCCTGAGAGGCAATAATAAAGTATTTATTATGTGTATTCCAAGTATATGATAGATGTTTATTTTGCATGCTATAAATGTATTAATACGGAAACATTAATACATGTGTGTTTAATAAACAAACAGAAAAGTTCCTAGTTATGCCTCTCTCATAAACTAGCTCGTTGATTAACAAGATGATCAAGGTTTCCTGATCATGGACATTGGATGTTGTTAATAACGTGATCACAGCATTAGTGTAATGGTGTGATGAACATTCATCCGAAGTATAGCATTACGATCAAAGTCATTGAGTTTATATTGCTATAACAACTTACGGAATGATCCTAATCCTTAGACCATGAGATCATGTCAATCACTAACACCGGAAGAGTTTCTTGATAACATCAAACGTCACACCGTAACAGGGTGATTATAAAGATGGATTCAGAACTAATAAAGTGTTATGTTGAGGCTCATGGATCGAGAGTGGAATTTTTTCATCCCGATGACGGATAGATATACTCTGGGCCCTCTCGGTGATATCACATTGGTTAGCTTGCAAGCAAGTGATTTGATCACTAGAATGTTATATCACGGGAACGAGAAAAGAGTGCATGTCGGTAACGAGATCAAACTAGGTATGGAGATACCGATGATCGAATCTCGGACATGTAATATATCGTGAAACAAAGGGATTAAGATACTAGCGTAAAAAGGTTCCGACGATCACAAGAAAGTCATCGTTGAATGTGTGGGAGTCAGTATGGGTCTCCAGATCCCGCTTCTGATTATTGATCCGAGAGGGGTCTCGATCATGTCCGCATTATTCACGAACCATAGGGTGACACACTTAAGAGATACCGACATCCAATTGGAGCAAAAGTTTCATGCCGAAAGAATGAACAAGCGCAGGAATTTATTTCACTAGATACCGAAACGGGTTTTCGGCTGAAATTGCATAAAGTGGTTATGCATGTGAAATGGAATTCTAGCAAGGGGTTATTTGTGAATGTTTGTCATTAAAGTAATTGACAAAATTCTGAATAAAATAAAAGAGTTTTATTTAATGAGAGTTTGCATTAAATTTGGTGGAAATTTAATGGGAATTTGAGTGGACTTTTGAGTGGAGGGAATTTAAAGGGCATTTTGTGAGTGGAGTGTCCACCCACATGAATGAAGGAGGGGAGGGGGCAGCCCCCATGGCCGGCGGCCACCCCCTTGGGTGACCCCCTCCTCCTATAAAAGGATCCCCCTCCTCACTTGTCTCTCACACCTCCTCGTGAAGGATCTCTCTCCCCCTCTAGAATTTATCCCCCATGGTCTCGGACTAGCGAGATACATGTTCCCGGTGGCTATTCAGCAAGAAAGAGTTGTGCTTCCACTGCATCGCTGGAGCGAGGAGGCGGAGGTTGCTCGGTGCCTCGAACGTGTATGCGAGCACGGATGCGCTGCTGATTTGCAGCGCTAGGACTTCCTCTCGATCTTGAGATCGGCAAGAGAACGTCTACATCAACCACGAGTTGAACTCGTTAAGCTTTGTCGGTCTTCAAGGGTATGTTCTCTACGGATATACATCCGCCCGTTGTTTGTATCTAGTAGATAGATCTTGGTACTTAGTTCACATCTTAGGAAATTTTTTGTTTTCTATGCTGCGAACCCTACATTCTTGCCTTGTGAGAAAACCACTAAAAATCCATTTGCTAAGTATTCACAGGGATTTCCTGCTCCATAACACTGTTCAGCACCTTCTGCTCCTCGTTGGGATCGACACTCCTATTTATCGAAAGTACTACGATACACCCCCTATACTTGTAGGTCATCAAGACTATTTTCTGGCGCCGTTGCCGGGGAGTGAAGCGCTATTGAAGAGTGGAACTGGTAAGGGAAACTTTCACTGTGAGTATTGCTCTTGTTACTGCTTGTTACTTTGTTTCCAATATGGATAACCCACTTGGTTTTCTATTTGGGAAAACTACTACCACTGCTAGGGTAGTAGATGAACCACCTCCTGTTGAGATAGATCCTTTTAAGATACCTACAAGTGTTGTTAATCATGTTATGGATAACTATTATTTTGGGGATGGAACTGTACATCCTGGTGATCACTTGCTTTTTATCCATGAATTATGCGGGTTGTTTAAGTGTGCAGGTATCACAACTGAACAGGTGAAGAGGAAGTTACTCTCCATATCCTTTAAAGGGAGAGCTGAAGAATGGTATAAGCTGCTGAAGAATGGACAATCCATGGAATGGGAGGAGATGGCATATCTCTTTTACTCTAAATTTTATCCTCCCAGTGAGATTCATAAGGATAGAAATCTTATATATAACTTTTGGCCTCTTGATGGAGAGAGTACATCTCAAGCTTGGGGGATATTGAAGTTACTAATGCTTAAATGTCCTATTCATGAACTCCCTAATAATATTATTCTCAATAACTTTTATGCTAGGCTTTCTCTTCATGATAAAGATTTACTAGATACTTCTTGTGCTGGATCATTCACACGTATGAAGGAAGAAGCTAAATGGGATCTACTAGACCGTATTCAAGAGAACACTGAAGCTTGGGAGAATGACAAAGGAAGAAAGTCAGGTATAAACTACGATTATGAATGCATCAAATATTTTATGGGAACTGATAGCTTCCGTGATATTAGCAATGAGTTTGGTCTTGATTCCCAAAGTATTGCCAGTTGTTTTAAGGCCTTTGCCTCTTACATTGAAATTCCCAAGAAGAAGTGGAATAAGTACCGTGCTCCTTATAAAGATGTTGTTGATCATGCTCCCGTTAGAAGTACTCAAGTTTGTACTACTAGTCATATTGTGCCTGAACCCCATGTTGAGAAAATGCCTTTCCCAGCTAAGGTAAATGAGTATTCTATGATTATTAGTGCAAATAACAAAGGTACAATGAAAACTGTGGAGCCTGGTAAGCATTTGAGTGATGAACCTGTGGTAGCTATTGTGAAAGACACTGTCACTAGAAATATGGAGGATGAGCACATTGTATTCTGTGAAGACGCTTCTAATATTATCTCTCATCCTAGTAAGGCTATAAAAGCTAGTGTTCATGTGCTTTCCGTTAAAATTGGTGATCATTGCTACTATGGTTTATGTGATATTGGTGCTAGTTCTAGTGGTATTCCTTATGAGCTTTACAGGGAAATTATGCATGAGATTGGTCCTTGTGAGCTTGAGGACATTGATGTGGTTATTCACCTTGCTAACAATGAGACCATTTTCCCCATTGGTATTGTAAGAGATGTGGAGGTTCTCTGTGGTAAGATTAAATATCTTGCTGATTTTCTAGTGCTTAATTCAGCAGCTAGCAAAACTTGTCCTATCATTTTTGGTAGACCTTTCTTAAACACTTGTGGAGATATTATTTACTGTAAGAAGGAAAAGGTTTTAACTAAGTTTGATGGAGATTCTTATGAGTTTAACTTTTCCAAATTTGCTAAAGCTCCTTGTGAAAATAGCTTGCCTAATAAAGATTTCAAGATGGAACAACTTGCTTCTATTGATCCAGTCTATGACCTTGGACCTCTTTTTGATGACTGTAAGTATGCTTATTCTGATGATAAAATTGTTTCCAGAGACAGTTATATTGTCAACATTATTCACAATGCTACTGAAAGTTATTTTGAGAGAGGGAAACATGGTTTTATGCATCTCAATGATGTTAAGTTTCCCCGTTTTATGTTGAAAGCTTTAAAGTTGCATCTGTTTGGTCTTCCTATGCTAGTGGATATTTGTTTCAACAATTCATTTTCTCATGATACCCCCATGCATAGGAAGTGGGTTAGACTCAAGTGTTTTGGTTATTTGCTTCTTGATGCTCTTTTTAATTTCAAATATATAACTCCTTTGTGAGCATCTTTGGAAGTTTCAAGCCAAACTTAAAGGCATTAAAGAAAAGTACTTGTTGGAAGATAACCCAAGAGTTTTGTCGAGTCTTGGAAGTTATTACCTCTGTAATAACTGCTCCTTATCCTTTTTTTTTTGGTTTTTGTGTCAAGTTCAACTACTTTTGTGAAGTAGAGGAGTTGTGAAAAGTAGCTGTCGTGAGACAGATTTTTGTGCTGCATTATAAAAATTCGTGAGGAAGCTCAGTACTTCGGATGGAGCTGAATTTTTCTGAGCTTGTTCTCCAAGTTGTTACCCAACTTTCATCAGTTCTGTACTTTTTGATTTGAGCAACAGAAAGTCTTCGGAAAAATCAATCTTTACCTGCTGGTCTGTTTTGACAGATTTCTGCCATCATTTGCATTTGCCTCTTACAAAAGCTTTTGTTTTGATGGGTTTTCAGTTGAAGTGTGTACAAAAGGTTTATTGTTTTTGCTTACACTAATGTTTCCATTAAGCTTGTGCAAAAGTTTTGTATGAAGGAAATTCACATGATAAAGAGAGAAGGAATATGCAGAATTCGTCTTTAAATAGGTAAAAGTGGTGAAAACAGAAGGTTCGTGAAACCCCAATATTTTTATATTTTTGATGTTTTTAATACATATGGGAAGTTGAGAGACGAAAATGAGGAGGAAACAGAGCCCAGGGTGGACAAACCCACCCCAGGCGTGGGCCCAGCCTGGCCGCGCCTGAGGGGGGTGTTCCCCCCTCGAACTCCGTCTCCGCCCCGTTTCCGTGTCAAAATCTTCCTTATGCATTGAAAATTCATAATATATAACCCCCCGGATCCCCCTGAGGTTCGTGCATCGTGTTCTCGTCGTGTTTTCGTTTTGATCTATTTCTGTCAGGAAATCTTCTCAAGTTTAGAGCACCATGGCCTCCGCCAACGACAAAGGCAAGAAGCCCGAGGAAGAAGAACCTCAAGTCCCCAAGGAGGAGGAGATTTCGGTAGGGTATGAAGGTGACATGGAGGAGGACAAGCAAACAAACACTCGCGCTACCGTCACAATCATTGGTTTGGTGGCACGACCTACTAAGCTTAAGAGGACAGCACGAATGTCTACAGGAGGGAAGTATCGACGTCATACTCTCTCTCCACAATCATCTCCTCCACATAACAAGAGACCCTTCCATACACTTATACATGAATATCAATATCAACACGTGCCCAAAGGGAATTTGCCTTCGGTTTGGGATATGCCTCGTTCTAACAATGGAGAGAAGGATCATGCTAAGGATGAAGAGTGGGGAAAGAATAACAAGAACTGGGATTCTCGGACTGACATGATCATGAACCATATAGAGCAAAACTTGGAGATAATACGTACTCTTACTTTTGAGTTTGAGGAGTTGAGGAAACTTATTGAAGAGCTTATCAAGAGAACACCACCACCACCGAAGGAGTAATTCGTCATCAGGTTTGGCATCCCCTTGGCTTATTCCAAGATTGGGGGAGTGCCGCGGTATCACCACCATTATCTTTTATCTTTTACCTTTTTAGTGGATTCATATATGTGGTAGAGAGGTTATTTTATAGTTTTGTTTTTATGTGGAAGTATCTCTCCTTTAGTTGATTATCTATGTATCCCTTGGTGTGAGTGCCTTTATTGGAATATTAATGAGAAGTCTCATCTTTTAATTTTTGCACTTCTTATTTTAGTTTTCAATATCTATTATATGATGGATCTTGTTGTTCAGTATTAGCACCACTTTGGGATCATCAAGTGGATCTAAATTGGTTTTGGCAAACCAAGTTCTGGTCAATGGCTTTAGTTTGAAAGAAAAAGAAAGAAAAAGCTTACATGTATTTGGTATCATTTGTTTTCTTTCTTGTTGGCTCATAAGCTTAGTATTTAAGATTCTTTTGTGTCTTCAAGGAAGATTGCATGTTTGGATTTATTACTTGTATGTTTGCTTGTTTCTTTCAACTCTCTTGCTTGCTACCCAGCCTTGCTAGCCAAAAACCTGTTTTGAGAAGGCATACTTCTCATGTTTCCAAAATCCTTTGAACCCAAAACTTTTGCCACCTGTGTCCACCATATCTACCTAGTAGCTTTTGCTATTCCAAGCAAATTCTCAAGCTTCATCTACCTTTCAAATTTAAAAGTATTTTGTTATGTGAAAACTAGTTAGTAAAGCTCTCACGAACTTGATGGCACACTTTATTTCCTTGCCCCTAATAGACTTGAACCATTGCGAACATCGAAGATGTATATGCTTGCATCTATACGTTGGAATTAGTAGAACCGCGCTGTCATGGGGAATGTTTTCAGCATTGCACTTGTACTTTTTACATAGTTAATATCGTGCTCTTTTGTCTATGGATGTCAACGGTGTGAAATAAAGAGGGAACTTGTAAGTCCATGGAGTTTGTATTCTGTGTTAGAGAAACGCCTGGGCACTAGCCTAAGCCATGCTTAATCATGGTGGAAACTTGCAGCATCACCATAGTGAGTCATCTATGAAGCATCCACAATAAAAAGCTATACATATGGTAAATAAAAAGATTACTGAGATGCTCATTGTCTGCTTGCCTTGTCATTTTGGTTATGGGAAAGCTCCTGTACCATGTGCAAGGGGTACCCAGTTGGCGGTTCTCAATGATATGCAAATACTTACAATGACAATAAGTTACCTGGACCCAAAGTTGAGTATGCATGAGGAGTGGCCCTCATATTCAAGGGACCTGAGATTGCCAACTTATATTTCGTTAAGCATATACTCCATCTTTGTTCACTTTAACTTTAATCACCTCAAGATGCTTATGATAGGGCAATGAGGGCTCAAAGCTAGTAAGTACCTGTAAGGTTCCCAACCTTTAATAAGGTAGAGATCCCTATGTTTACAATGCTAGTCCCTGGATCACTAGCTAGCATCCACAGTTAAGATGTAATATCAAGGAACAAAGGTCATAATACAACTTTATAACCAGGAATAAAATAAATCATTACATCTTACATAGCTCATTTGGCTATTACATTACATTGCAGAAGAATATCTATAAGCATGGGGTCCTTCATCTTCAAAGTGCCACAGGCAGTCATGTTGGTTGTAGACTTGTAATCCTAATTCAACACACTTCACTAACATCAAACAAACCTGCAACATAATAAGTTGCAGCCGCAAGGGTCAATACATTTGAATTTTATTGGCAAGTTTCACTACTATGTATAAATAAGTGGAACCTATCAATATATGCATATTTGGATAAGTAGGGTTTAGGCTCATTTGCAGAAAGCAATATAGTTTTATCCTATCTTTTCAAAATAGTTTTGATCTTTCAAAAATCTTTTTGAACTCCTTGGAAAACTCCAAGTGCTTCTAATCCCTTGTTTACACCATCAAGTTTTACTTTGAGAAATTGGAACGTCGAGATCTTCCATAGCTTCAGGCTTTAGTTGCTCAGTATTGTCCATAACCGGGGACACGGCTAAGTACTTAGAATTTTGATCTTCTGCAGAAGTTGTACACTTTAACCACATGACACAATCTCATCTTGATGCCACCAGTGGCCGCTGGATAAGTACTCACCAAGATGGAGTACTGGCAGATTGAGAATGTGACAAAGTCTTTCCATAGAAGTCCTCCCAATACACAATGCTAGCTTGTCTTCCAGGCACCAATGTAGGGTTCCGAGTTCCCTAGCACAAATCTAGTTAACCTGAAGATGCCAATGCATGGGTCTTCCACTATGTAGTTGACTAAGCCAGAGCCCATTTAGCATGTGGTTGTACATGGAAGCCACTGTACGAGAAACATGTTCAATCTCTAAGTCCCTGGGTGGTTTTCTTCTAGTGCACAACAAAAAGAGATTGCCATATAAACATGGTTCCTTTTGTTGCCACCTTGTCCAAAACTTGAGTATCCTTGTCCACCCAGGTGGTTCATTGAGTACTTGTTTTATTATATAAAACATAAGTCTTTTCAATACTTCATATAATCATAACATGTATCCCATCCCAAATATATACCTGGGCTAAGCATACTACAACTACAATGTTTCCACTAAGGAATATATAGGGGTATCCTATTAGGATTTAGCATAGCATAAAATATAGAAATCCTTTTCATGCATGTTACAAAAATCCACTAAGTGTAATGAAAATAGTAGGACTTGGATGATAGTGTCACTTGCCTTTTTGGTAGAGAATGTTGGTTCACTTCTTGATCTTGCTAATATCACACTCTTCTAACTTCACTACAAATCAATCAAGCAAACATAGATTCAACTAGCTTTCCAACCAATATTCAAACAATTTATCACTCAAAAAATAATAGAAACAAAGTCATGCATGCAAGCATGCAAAAGATAGTTTTATTTGCAAAGGTGGTTTCTACTAGGCTCTAAACATTATAAAGTTCAAAGTGGTCATTTACTAAAGTGGTAAAACCATTTGCAAAAGGGTTTTATCTATAAACCATTTCTAAATCAAATCTATATTTTATGTGGTTGAAAATGCTTTTATCAAAGCAATAATTTTGTATTGCTCATCAAATAAGTTGTTAATTCACAAAACTTGGTGTTTAGGGTCAGAAGGTTTGAATCAAATCATTTCCCAAAGGTTTCATTCCAAAATCATTTCCATATCAAAATCAATATTTTTATTTGACTAGAAATGAGCTAATTCAAGTATTTCTTTCTAAACTTCACCAAATTCATTTTTAAATCCATGAGTTGGTTCCTAAGGTCAGTAGGTTCACAACAAACCATTTTGCAAAGATTTCACATTAAAATTTTACCTAGAACAATTTTTATATTCAAATTAAGCCTACACATGTTTCTGAAAATTCAACCAATTTACCAGAAGCAAAACCTTAAACAAAGTGCATGGTTGCACAGTACATGTTCTGCTGAATCCATTGATATAAAATTTGCTAAATTTGGACATATAGATTTAAAGTTATGAATTTTACAAGTTTGCATATCAATCTGATTCCAAATTCTATTTTAAATCAAACTAGTGCCACGCGGTGTGTCCTTATTGGCCGGTACCGCTTCGGGTGGATTGAGCTCTCTGGACCGCTGGATCTCATTTAAATCATACGGCTCAGATGCGCTCATACCCCTTCGTCTAGATCTATTCCTAGCCGCAGGATTTACATCTAACGGTCATAGACGCTGGGTCAAAGATTGGTGGCCCTGTGCGGCGGCGAGCGGCGGAGCACGCTCTGGCGGTGGCGTCGCGGTGATTCCAGGAAGCAAAGAAGACAGGGAAGTGGCTCACCGTGTTCGCGTGATCGAGGTGAAGCTCAAGGTGGTCTCGAGGAGGCAAGGGGCGCACGGGAATGGCGGCAATTCCTCGCCGGTGTGGGTGGCGGCGTCAGGCGGCTCTGGAGGTCGTCGAGGGCGACGCTGCGGTTCACCCCGAGGAAAAACAAGGACACGGTTAGACGCGGGAGAGTGTGGCGAGTGCAGGAGTATCATCAGGAAGGAGAGGGGAGAACGGAGTTCACCTGGGAAGCTCGACGGAGCAATGGCAGACGGTGGTGGCGCTCAGATGAAGACGAAGTCGACGTTTCGAAGCGCGCGCGAGTGAACGAGTGGCACGGGGAGATGTGCCAGGAGGTGAGGAGCGAGCTCGTGTTCAGTGGGAGGCGAGAGGCGGCGGGGTGTGGCCGGAATTGTTCGGAGACGCTTGCCGGAGCAGTGGCGATGCAAGGGGAATTCGGGGCAGCTTATGGGCAGAGGGGAGGAGCTGTCTGGGGGGAAAGATAGAGGGATGTGGGGCGATTTAACGAGCGTAGTCACTGCGAGGAATTAAGGCCGCCTTCAACGCGTATTCAACGCCGGAATTACTCGGCTGCAACGGCAGGGCGAGTTCATCGCGGGGAGGAAGAAGGTGACGTGGGCGTGCGGTCGTCTGGCAGCGAGAGAGAGAAGGGTGCGGTGGGGTCCTACTATCTGTGACTCTGCGGGTGTGAGTTCGAGTGAAAAACGATTCGTAGTGGGGTGAGCTGGTGGGCTGCGTTGCTGGGCTGTTGGGCCAGATGGGTTGGGCTGAGTTCGATTTTTTTTATACTGATTGCCTTTTCTTTTTCTATTTGATTTTCTGTTTTGAAATTCAATCAAACAATTCAACAACAAAATGGATTCAAACTTTTTCTAAACTTTGTATTGATTTTAGTTCTGTTTAACAACACAATTCAAAGTCCAAAATAAAATAACACTGTTATCCTTTTAGGATCTATTTAATAATTAAATAAAATAGTCCTTAGTTATTAATTCAAAATAGGATTTGATTTATTAAAACCTCCACTTAAAATCTAAATAATAACAAAACCATTTTAGTAGGTTTTATTTGAAAATATAAAACACTTGGAAGACTTATTTAAAATAAACTAATAAGTTTTAGTGTTTATCTAAAATGGAAAAGCCTTTAATTTAATAAAATTGGATATTAAAACCTCATTATTTTATTTAATTAAGCCTTTAATCTTTTTATCAAATAGGAATGTTTTATTTCAAAGCTTGGCCAAGGTTTTAATTTGGCTTTAAGAAATAATCTTTATTTATAAATCTACCTTTTGCTTTTGAAAAACAAATCTTTTTATTATAAGATCTAAAAATAGTAATTCCAACTATCAAAACTTTCTTTATTAATTGTTTATATTTTTAAATCCCTTTAGGATTTATTTGATCAAAATAGGTTTGAAGTTTCCAATTGGATTCAAAAAGTTTCTTCTCACCCTAAATTTCAACAAAGTTTTATTTTGTTTATTTATTTTTCACATTTCAAAATTTGGATTTTTTTTTGGATGTGACAGGCTACCACCCTTAAAATAAATCTCGTCCCGAGATTTGGGAAGGCTAGAGGTTACAAGTTGGCTTCAAGGCAACTAGGGTACTACCACCCTTAAAATAAAGTCTCATAGGGTTACATTGATGGTTCACTTGACTATGGGTTCAACACTTTATATCCTGACAAGGAATCCTTATTTGACTCAACTAAGTTATCTAGTTTCTAACATCCACTTCTTCTATCTCTTCAAAGTTTCCATCCATGTCAATGTGGTTCACATGTCCTTTCTGGGTCACATTGAAGTCATTTCCATTGGCTCTTCTAGCATCATTTTTCTTGTTCTTCTTAGGACAGTCTGATGCATAGTGTCCAAGTTCCTTGCAGTTATAGCACTGCAACTGGCTAATGTCTTTCTTGAAAGTGTCATGTTGGTTCTGATCAAGGTCATCTCCATTGTCATTATCATTTTCAGTAATCTCACTTCCATTGTTGTAGTGGTGATACTGATGTGGTTCAGAATCTTCATTGCTCTTTTTGAATGAATGCTTCTTCTTTGATGATCCTGAGTGATTCTTGAGTTTATGCTTCCTCTTTCTGTTCTCAACTTGATTCATCTTGTTTTCCAAAATAGTGGCTTTGTCACAGAGTGATTGATAAGTTGGGACATAGGAAACAGCTAGCTGCAGGTTCAATTCGTCATTAAGTCCTTCAAGAAATTTTTCTTTTCTCTTAGCATCTGTATCAACTTCATCTGGTGCATAGCGTGCCAGATTGTTGAATTCTTCAATATACTCAGCCACACTGAGGTGACGCTATTTCAGATTGTGAAACTCCTTTTTCTTCAAGTACATCACTCCAGGTGAGATGTGAGTGGTTCTGAATCCATCCTCAAAAATAGCCCATGTTACATCTTCAAGGGGAGTGGTGATCTGAAAGTTGTCCCACCATGTTGCTGCTGGTCCTTCAAGCAGAAATGCTGCAAACCTTACTTTTTCTTCATCGGTGCAGCCAACAGTCACTAAGTCTTTGTTCACTGAACGTAACCAATCATCAGCTTCCATTGGATCAGTTGTTCCAGAGAATCTTGCAGGCCTAAGTTTTAGAAACTTTGTGAGCATGTCAAGTGCTGGAGGGTTATTCTGATTGTTGTTGTTGTTGTTGTTCTGATTCTGTATGAGTGTGGTCATCATCTGCATCAGTTGGGTTTGGCCTGTCATCAACTGCTGCATCTCAGGAGTGATGTTGTTGTTTTGGTTGGGGTTGGCACGTCGGGGAGGCATCTGTTGGTTTGATAGGGATAAGTATTGGTGGATAGGTTTTTAAGAAGTCCTAACACACAACTCCAAACCAACCAAGTTCAATCAAACAATCAAACCATCAAACAATCAAACAAGCAACTATCCACTTAACAACTTATGAGCTTAACTCATGAGTTGAAGGAACAACAAGTTTTCTTGAAAATAATAACTTAGTATAATCATACCTCATAGGTCAATATGATCCATACTCTAACTTGGTATCAATGTTTTGGGTAGGCAATTCTAATGTCTCTTGGTTTTTCACTTATAGTCCTTAGTGATATCCAAGGTTGAAATCCTTGGTGAAAATATTGAAGATGTTGAAGTCATTAGAGTTGAAGATGTTGAAGTCATTAGAGTTGATAAAATCTTTTGTACATGGTGAAGTCTTTGGCCATGGGGTAGGTTTTGTCCATCAAGTTTGAAATAGGAGAGATGTAGAATCGAAACCAAAATGGTTGAGGAAAGAGTTTACAAGATTGTTTGTAAATAAGTTTTTGGAACAAAAACAACTCCTATTTTTTTAAGGGGTTTTGTCCAATCCTAGGGTTACAATCCTACAGGCAACACAGTGCTCTGATACCATCTGTAAGGTTCCCAACCTTTAATAAGGTAGAGATCCCTATGTTTACAATGCTAGTCCCTGGATCACTAGCTAGCATCCACAGTTAAGATGTAATATCAAGGAACAAAGGTCATAATACAACTTTATAACCAGGAATAAAATAAATCATTACATCTTACATAGCTCATTTGGCTATTACATTACATTGCAGAAGAATATCTATAAGCATGGGGTCCTTCATCTTCAAAGTGCCACAGGCAGTCATGTTGGTTGTAGACTTGTAATCCTAATTCAACACACTTCACTAACATCAAACAAACCTGCAACATAATAAGTTGCAGCCGCAAGGGTCAATACATTTGAATTTTATTGGCAAGTTTCACTACTATGTATAAATAAGTGGAACCTATCAATATATGCATATTTGGATAAGTAGGGTTTAGGCTCATTTGCAGAAAGCAATATAGTTTTATCCTATCTTTTCAAAATAGTTTTGATCTTTCAAAAATCTTTTTGAACTCCTTGGAAAACTCCAAGTGCTTCTAATCCCTTGTTTACACCATCAAGTTTTACTTTGAGAAATTGGAACGTCGAGATCTTCCATAGCTTCAGGCTTTAGTTGCTCAGTATTGTCCATAACCGGGGACACGGCTAAGTACTTAGAATTTTGATCTTCTGCAGAAGTTGTACACTTTAACCACATGACACAATCTCATCTTGATGCCACCAGTGGCCGCTGGATAAGTACTCTCCAAGATGGAGTACTGGCAGATTGAGAATGTGACAAAGTCTTTCCATAGAAGTCCTCCCAATACACAATGCTAGCTTGTCTTCCAGGCACCAATGTAGGGTTCCAAGTTCCCTAGCACAAATCTAGTTAACCTGAAGATGCCAATGCATGGGTCTTCCACTATGTAGTTGACTAAGCCAGAGCCCATTTAGCATGTGGCTGTACATGGAAGCCACTGTACGAGAAACATGTTCAATCTCTAAGTCCCTGGGTGGTTTTCTTCTAGTGCACAACAAAAAGAGATTGCCATATAAACATGGTTCCTTTTGTTGCCACCTTGTCCAAAACTTGAGTATCCTTGTCCACCCAGGTGGTTCATTGAGTACTTGTTTTATTATATAAAACATAAGTCTTTTCAATACTTCATATAATCATAACATGTATCCCATCCCAAATATATACCTGGGCTAAGCATACTACAACTACAATGTTTCCACTAAGGAATATATAGGGGTATCCTATTAGGATTTAGCATAGCATAAAATATAGAAATCCTTTTCATGCATGTTACAAAAATCCACTAAGTGTAATGAAAATAGTAGGACTTGGATGATAGTGTCACTTGCCTTTTTGGTAGAGAATGTTGGTTCACTTCTTGATCTTGCTAATATCACACTCTTCTAACTTCACTACAAATCAATCAAGCAAACATAGATTCAACTAGCATTCCAACCAATATTCAAACAATTTATCACTCAAAAAATAATAGAAACAAAGTCATGCATGCAAGCATGCAAAAGATAGTTTTATTTGCAAAGGTGGTTTCTACTAGGCTCTAAACATTATAAAGTTCAAAGTGGTCATTTACTAAAGTGGTAAAACCATTTGCAAAAGGGTTTTATCTATAAACCATTTCTAAATCAAATCTATATTTTATGTGGTTGAAAATGCTTTTATCAAAGCAATAATTTTGTATTGCTCATCAAATAAGTTGTTAATTCACAAAACTTGGTGTTTAGGGTCAGAAGGTTTGAAGCAAATCATTTCCCAAAGGTTTCATTCCAAAATCATTTCCATATCAAAATCAATATTTTTATTTGACTAGAAATGAGCTAATTCAAGTATTTCTTTCTAAACTTCACCAAATTCATTTTTAAATCCATGAGTTGGTTCCTAAGGTCAGTAGGTTCACAAAAAACCATTTTGCAAAGATTTCACATTAAAATTTTATCTAGAACAATTTTTATATTCAAATTAAGCCTACACATGTTTCTGAAAATTCAACCAATTTACCAGAAGCAAAACCTTAAGCAACGTGCATGGTTGCACAGTACATGTTCTGCTGAATCCATTGATATAAAATTTGCTAAATTTGGACGTGTAGATTTAAAGTTATGAATTTTACAAGTTTGCATATCAATCTGATTCCAAATTCTATTTTAAATCAAACTAGTGCCACGCGGCGTGTCCTTATTGGCCGGTACCGCTTCGGGTGGATTGAGCTCTCTGGACCGCTGGATCTCATTTAAATCATACGGCTCAGATGCGCTCATACCCCTTCGTCTAGATCTATTCCTAGCCGCAGGATTTACATCTAACGGTCATAGACGCTGGGTCAAAGATTGGTGGCCCTGTGCGGCGGCGAGCGGCGGAGCACGCTCTGGCGGTGGCGTCGCGGTGATTCCAGGAAGCAAAGAAGACAGGGAAGTGGCTCACCGTGTTCGCGTGATCGAGGTGAAGCTCAAGGTGGTCTCGAGGAGGCAAGGGGCGCACGGGAATGGTGGCAATTCCTCACCGGAGTGGGTGGTGGCGTCAGGCGGCTCTGGAGGTCGTCGAGGGCAACGCTGCGGTTCGCCCCGAGGAAAAACAAGGACATGGTTAGACGCGGGAGAGTGTGGCGAGTACAGGAGTATCATCAGGAAGGAGAGGGGAGAATGGAGTTCACCTGGGAAGCTTGACGGAGCAATGGCAGACGATGGTGGCGCTCAGATGAAGACGAAGTCGACGTTTCAGAGCGCGCGCGCGAGTGAACGAGTGGCACGGGGATATGTGCCAGGAGGTGAGGAGCGATCTCGTGTTCAGTGGGAGGCGAGAGGCGGCGGGGTGTGGCCAGAATTGTTCGGAGACGCTAGCCGGAGCAGTGGCGGTGCAAGGGGAATTCGGGGCAGCCTATGGGCAGAGGGGAGGAGCTGTCTGGGAGGAAAGATAGAGGGATGTGGGGCGATTTAACGAGCGTAGTCACTGCGAGGAATTAAGGACGCCTTCAACGCGTATTCACCGCCGGAATTACTTGGCTGCAACGGCAGGGCGAGTTCATCGCGGGGAGGAAGAAGGTGACGTGGGCGTGGGGTCGTCTGGCAGCGAGAGAGAAGGGTGCGGTGGGGTCCTGCTGTATGTGACTCTGCGGGTGTGAGTTCGAGTGAAAAACGATTCGCAGTGGGGTGAGCTGGTGGGCTGCGTTGCTGGGCTATTGAGCCAGATGGGTTGGGCTGAGTTCGATTTTTTTTATACTGATTGCCTTTTTCTTTTTCTATTTGATTTTCTGTTTTGAAATTCAATCAAACAATTCAACAACAAAATGGATTCAAACTTTTGCTAAACTTTTTATTGATTTTAGTTCTGTTTAACAACACAATTCAAAGTCCAAAATAAAATAACACTTTTATCCTTTTAGGATCTATTTAATAATTAAATAAAATAGTCCTTAGTTATTAATTCAAATAGGATTTGATTTATTAAAACCTCCACTTAAAATCTAAATAATAACAAAACCATTTCAGTAGGTTTTATTTGAAAATATAAAACACTTGGAAGACTTATTTAAAATAAACTAATAAGTTTTAGTGTTTATCTAAAATGGAAAAGCCTTTACTTTAATAAAATTGGATATTAAATCCTCATTATTTTATTTAATTAAACCTTTACTCTTTTTATCAAATAGGAATGTTTTATTTCAAAGCTTGGCCAAGGTTTTAATTTGGCTTTAAGAAATAATCTTTATTTATAAATCTACCATTTGCTTTTGAAAAACAAATCTTTTTATTATAAGATCTAAAAATAGTAATTCCAACTATCAAAACTTTCTTTATTAATTGTTTATCTTTTTAAATCCCTTTAGGATTTATTTGATCAAAATATGTTTGAAGTTTCCAATTGGATTTAAAAAGTTTCTTCTCACCCTAAATTTCAACAAAGTTTTATTTTGTTTATTTATTTTTCACATTTCAAAATTTGGAAAAAATTTGGGATGTGATAGTACCATAATTTTTTGGAAGCTCTTTATGACTTGTAATCCCTACTACCCTCTATGAAGGGACCTTTCTCCTAGTTACCAGTTTGAGTCAATAAACCTATTTCCTCTCTATCTCCAGCAAGCATTTGAGTTGTTGTGTTTCAATCATTCGTATGGTGATTTATTAAATCATGTTCTTTATCTTCCTTGTTTGCACAAAACTCTTATCTATTGAGTATTACGTTGAAAGCCTTCACTTGTGAAAACCTTTTTGAGCAAAGTGTGCTCCTGTTTTGAAACTTCTACAAAAAGCTTTTTGTAAAACTATTTGCCAGAAGTTCTTTGACCAAGAACAAGTTTGCCAATTCCAATTATGATTTATCTTTATGCATCTCTATTGTGACTGTTGTACTTGGTTGCAAGGTAAGTTATATAATGGTGAGTTGCTTTCTTCTATGAGTTGTGCAATGGTAAGTGTGATGCTTCTTGTTCGTATTCTTTTATCGACACTTCACTCCATAAACCTGTGGACATGTTTACTGAGCTCAGTATTCACTTGGGTACAAGCGAATTCTAAGCTTGGGGGAGTTGATACGCCCAATTTGCATCACCATTCTATATCATAATTTACCTCTATTCATTGATATTTGTCTTATTATGAGGTATTACTTATGGCTTTTCATCTGTTTATGCATGTTGGATGATTCTTGGAGGATGGACTGCCGGAGTCTAGATTCTGATGGAAAAGAAGGCGTTTTGGTGCAATTTCGCAAAGATCAGAAAATACCAGAAAAATATGGAACGTATTATTTTACAAGAAGACGAAGGATGCCAGAAGGAGGGACGAAGTGGGGCCTCAGGGGGCCCACACCCCCTAGGCGCGGGCCCACCTGACCCCGCGCCTATGGCAGGTGTGGCCCACCTGCCCGGCCTCTGACTCCGCCCCTTCGCCTATATCTTCCCTTCGAAACCCTAAGGCTGGGGGGCGACCACAAATAGATTTCCGCCGCCTCTGGGGGCGGAAAACACCGAGAGAGAAAGATCTCTCTGGCAGACAGATTTCTGCCAAGGGAGTTCCTTCCCGGATAGGGGAGACCATCTCCATCAACACCGTCATCAAGATAGGCTTCATCGGGATCATCATCATCCACACCATCATCTCCACCAGCACCATCACCACCACTCCGTCCCGCTGTAACAATTGTGTTGGATATTGCTTTAGTTCTTAGGGGAAACTTTCCCGGTGTTGATTACTATTGTAGTAGATGCTTGTGAGTGGAACCATTGGATTATTGTTTATGTTCAGATTGTTATCCATTACCCTATCATCTTTTATCTTGATCCATATGATGTCTCGTGAGTAGTTCGTTTAGTTCTTGAGGACATGGGAGAAGTCATGTTGTTAGTAGTGAATCCGTGATGAGTTATTATTCAAGGGTGTAGTATTTAAGTTGTGGTGTGCGGTGACCCAGCATACCACTGCATGATGTAGTACACTATAGTCATTGACATAACACCAATGAAACACCGTTCACTAGTATTACATCCCTCAGAGTGGTACAACAGAAACATAGCAGGTCCAAGACATGACTATAGGTTATAACTCGACTCTTTACATAAGATCCAAAGAACACTCTAGGTTAAAGAGAGAGAAGGAAACTTCTTACAAAGAAGAATCAGAAATAAACAACTCAAAAACTATCATACTATTAAGACTAGTATTTTAACTAATGGTCTGGCATTGCTGCTATTGCAATACGCTACATAAATAGGTTCTATGGCTAGAGATTATATTCCTATCTAATCAGTAACTTTCATGGACTTTCATGGAGTTCCTTTCCTGCCGTGTACGTAGCTCCTTCCCGGAACAGGGAGTAACAAGTTACAGTTTTTACACTCTGCAGAGGTGCGTCACTTTACCCATGAGAGACCTTATGTTTTGTTGCACGGGTGAGAGTATGTCCCCGTTCAAACTTCCTTGGTTTGAGGCCCAACCTAAGATCCAAGCCAATCACTGCCTTCTCCGCGATCCCACATGTCTCCTTGGTGTACGCCATCCCAACTATTGAATTACGATAATTGGCAGTACAGACCGATCAGATGCCGGAACTATCATGGGACTTTGAGGGTTCCCACCCATATGCTGCATATCCTCTATGAATTACCAATTAACACGCTACGAGTGATAACATCCATGGCCCACACATCCGGCTCCATGCGAGAGGGAAAAGGTACAGCTGACTTCTCTATCCCATTCCAAATCGCATGGTCAACGCGTAATATACGACGCAAGAATCACTGGCGACATTGGTTGTTAAGTCCTAGATAATATGTTCCTTTACCACCGGAACTTTCATAATCGGTTATTACCTCATGGTAAATAACCTATAATCATATTATTATGAAAATAGTGTTTTCTGATCTTTTTCAAATGCAGGTGATGACAACACTGGATTTGTAAAATACTTTACAGAAAATAATCAAAGGACATGACCAAGTGTGAACTTGCCTTTTGTGATTGCAAGATTATGCACTCACGGTCTTCAAGACAATATAAGATTCAATATTTGAAATTAGCATCATTGGTCTGGTAAGGACTAATGTTTAAATAAGCAAGATTCTTTTATGCATAAGTAATGTAATGCAAGTTGATAAACTCGAATCCCGGGGATAACGTTGTTCTAGAGTTTGGATATTGGAATTGGTTTCTTCAGAATGTGTTTCCCTTTTAGATAAGTTTCATACTTGTGCTTCTTATTAAGGCCTGTGAGTGTGTGTGAAATAATATGTAATTACAATATCATAAAGCAATGAGATACACACAAATGTGAAATGCTACTCAAGATGGCTTACACTATAAGTGTTTATCTTCAAATTTTACTTTACAAGTAATGTCATTTATAAAGAACTTAAGTGTTATCAATCCAAAGTGTACAAGTAAAGTATAAATTAATGTGATTACAATTAATTGTCATCTGTTTACTAAAGTGGCAAAACGAATAATTTTTGAAGAAAAGATTTCTTTATTAAGGTTTAAACAATCTTTGGGGTTAATTAAATGTGGTCGATGTTTTTTGTTCTTGCTGGAATGGTTTGGTTTTGAGATGCTTTATAACTTAATTATAATAGACCAAAGTTAACTATAAAACACATAATAAAGTCTTTAGCATAGTATTTAAAGTATTGTAGACTAAAGTTAACTTTAAAAACATGGATGGATTTAAGGTGTAATGTTTATGATATTGTACTTGCTCATCTTATAATATTACCTTAAAGTTATTTAAGAATGGTATTAATTCTATTTGAGTAGTGATTTCCGAACATTATAATGGAATAGAATCATTTACCTTTTTATAGATGAGTGGTTATAGTTTGTAAACAAGGAAGTAATATTACTTAACTACTTATCAATTCATTATAGTGTTTTAGTATGTTGATAAATTTATGGTTAAAGTAAAGGAATAGGTTTTATTACACTACAAATTATTCTTGGAGATTTTATATTGGATAAGGATCCTTTTATAAAGTAATCTACACTTATGATTGAATGATAATTCAATAAAAATATATCTAAAATGTGTTGAACCATTTTGACTTCATAAAATCAATATTTAAGACTAATACTATTTACTAGACTCAATTGGCTAATTTTAGAAATATTAGCAAATTTTTATTTACTTTTATATGAATTATCAACTAAGGACATAGGTTTAAATTCAAGTTATTAAAGTGTTTAACTTTTTATTTAACTCAAAAGTGGAATATTATATTTTTAACATGTAGATATTATTTTTGCGATCATTTTGGTGTATTATTTGTATTTTTATGTTTTTTAAATAATAAAATATGATTTTTATAAGGTTTATTACTTTATAAATACTTAATAAACAATAAATATTTAATTAAGTGAAATAATAATGCATGATTATAGTTTTGAATTATAGTTCTTATTTTTCTAAGATTTTTGGTATTTTATTTATATTTTTATCATTTACCATTATTTAATTATGAATTATTAAAGTGTTATTACTTATAAAACCTTTATTAAATAATGTTTATTTAAATAATTAACATAATAATGTTTGATAATAGTTTAATGTTACAAATTTTATTTTTCTGAAATTTTTCATATATTAAACATATTTTTATGAATTATAAAACAGAAGTTATTGATTTTATAAGATTGGATCATTTTTTAATTTCTGGAATTAATAAACTAAATAGTTTATGATGTAGTGCTGATGTCAGCATGAGGTGAAAGGTTTTTCTCACCAGGTCTATTCTTACCCCCAGTCACTGACTAGTGGGTCTATGCCATGTCATATCTAATGTTTTGATTTATTACAGAAAATATTAACATAATTTTTTAAAATGATAAAAAATAGAAATATGACATCAGCGTGATGTCACGCTGACATCACCTCTGGATGATCTTCAGATCATGGTTGAATCCGCGGGGGGGTGCGCGGGTTGGTGTTTGGGCTTATCGGAAAGAGGAGGCATAGGCGACTCTAGTGGTGGTAGCGCCGCCCGTATTTGGTCGCCGGAGCACAGTCGGCGACGACGGCCAGCTACGATGGTTTCTGACGAGCGTGGAGACGGCGTTACGGATGGCTAGGAGCAAATCGGAGAGGACTATCAGAAGCATAAGCTCACCAGGAAGCTTGTATTGGCGACGGCGAGGAGAGGCGAGCTCAGACGATGTCGCCATGGTCGACGGAGAGCGGCAGACAGACGAACTCTATGCACATGATTTCGGGCTTCCTGGCTCGATTCCTCCTCCGAGCAGAGGAAGTCCACTACGGCGGAGCTTGTGGCATCTCCAGTTGGTCTTGGGGTGGTCTCAAACGATGGTGACAAGCGACTCCGGCGGTTAGGTTTTCGGTGTTCTATGCGAGAGATTGATAGAGGGAATGAGAGAAGATGAGATAAGAATGAGAGGATAGAGGAGGACGTGGCGGTCTTATCTACACCTCTCAGGGTCAGCGGCGAGCATCACGACGGTCGAATTTTGATGACGATGGCGGACGACATCGACGGTACGCACGCAGGTGCCTGTGTGCGTGAGAATGACGACGACGGTAATTTTTTGCAGAAAACCCCCTGGGCTACTTCGAAACAAACCCGCGGTCCTTGGCAGGGTCCCACCTGTCAGTCACACAGCGAGATAAGACAGGATGGTTCCTGGGCCGAAGTGGCTGCTATGGGCTGTGCGTGACTAGCAGATAAAGAGAAGGGAAGATGGGCTGCGTCTAGAAACTATTTTTTTATTTGTTTTTCTTTTCTGTTTTCTGTTTTGCTTTTCAAATTTGTATTTTAATATTTGATTTTCACCTTTCTTATAGAAATTTACCTGCTAGATAATTGTAACAATACTAAAATGTATTTAATATCATTTTGTGAGCTTTGATTGTATAATGTGATTATTTCTTTATATACATACCTTTCCATTTAGTATTTGCAAGGACTTTTGACATTTTAGCTAATATCCATAAACTTATTAAAGAATGCATTATTATTAACTCATGAGATTTGATTCTCATTAACTTATATTATTAAAGAATTTTTTTATATAGTGATCCTTCAATATTATTTAATACATAAGGTTTTAAGGAATTTAATATGATTAATATTATTCTCATGAATTTAGGAAGTAGTAATGTAAATATTTTATTATAACTAACATAGTAATTAGGTTTGAATGGTAAATGCTTACCATAAGTCTTAGGAGATTTAATATTCTCATATTTCTTTTATTTATATGAATAACTATTATTGGTTAAGACATATTGTTTTTATGTTGGTGATCAAGAATGATATCACCTTTTTAAAATATAAAGTTATTTTCTGGAGTGACTTAAGGAAAAGAATTGATAAATATAACTCCTAAGCACATATGGTTATAATAATTGGAAATCCCAAAGATGTGCTTAAGAGATTTGCTATAGAAAATATTCCTATAGAGCATTGTGGGAATAAGATGATAAATAAATCATTTGAAATGGATATTAGGTTTGGTTATAGAATTAAGATTGCATGTTTTACCAAGAATTCCTATCTTCCATATTTCATAATTCTTGACTTCTTCTTAAAGAATTCCTTTCCTAGATATACTACTCCTTCATATTCATCATCATATGCTAACATGATGAGCTTTACTTCACAAGGATATTCTATCCACCTTTTATTCTTCTAAATCCATTTATAAATCCAATGAGCTTGACACTAAAGCTTTTATAATCTTCTCATATCCATTCTTGGTTATATCAACTACTCTACTGCTGATAACTTCCATTCCAACAAATAATTACTTCTAACTCCATTCATACTCTTCCATAATCATCCACCACTAATATTACTCCAGTAGATGTATATATCAAACTACTCTCCTTAAAAGTTTACTATCCTTTAAGAGGAATAATACTACTTCAATAACTCCATGCTACTCCAGCTTTAGCTTAATTATACTGTCTTATATATACTTAACTCCAGTATCTTATATACAAACTTTACATCATATCATGATGACTTGTCATGGCTAACCTAGAATAACATATCTATACTAGGGTTCAATCATGTTCTATCCACCAATGTCACTTATACATGATATAAGCATTCAATCTTGGTGACTAAAGCATGATCATTATAATCCTTTGATCATTTATGGCTTAGGTTTCCAGTTGGCTAATCAAGGTCTTCATTAATACAACATTACAGGTGTATTATACTTACCTTCTTAGTGTCTCTATCTGACTAAGAGTTATTATTCGATGACTATACCTACTTGATCCAATAGGATTACTCCTGGTAACTATCTTCGGGATTCATTCTTGTAATCTTCTTTATCACCATATAATTATATACTCCAAATAACTCTTCTATTATTTCAGGAGTGAGTTAACTCCATCAATTATCACAATGATCTTATTCTCTTCCAACACTCCCATCTTATATATGATATCTAAAACTAGCATTACCACTTACCTCTTCTTACTTCTTTCTCTTAAGGACCTAAGTGAATGCTATGATATGGACAAGAGTTGATAGATCAAGAATTGATAGGTTAAGAATTAGTGAATCAATAGTTGATTACTCAACATTAATGAACAACAAATACTAGAATAAGATTCAATAGAGATGATAAGGATTGATATGGGAAGAAAGATATATGGTGAATGATCTTGACTTGGTTTCCTTCCTACTCAATCTCACTAAAGAGTTAAGGTTAGGTATTACCATGATACTCATGGTATAAGTAGATGAGATTAAGATTTAGTTGTTACATTCCTATTGCTTAAGTTATATTTATAACTTGGTATTCATGATTTGTGTAATGAATACTAGGATATGATTACTTAAAGATCAAATATAAATAATTAAGTAATGTACTAAGGTTTAACTTTCATTACATTTGATCTACCCTTAGATCGAATCTCCCTTACCCAAAACAAGGTTTTAACAAAGGTCATATTGAAACTTATCGCGGTCAACTTGATGATCTACTTCAATTCCATAAAGTTTAGAGAAGCTTCAATCACTTTGACAACTTTTGTTCAAAAGCGCAAAAAATATTCAGATTTTCTATGCATGAATGCAATGAACACATCTGGGTTCAGCTTATTTCTAATCTCTAATGCTGGGATGTTACATGGTGTTATTCTTCTAGTGGTGTCATGTGAACGTCGACTACATGATACTTCACCATTTATGGGCCTAGGGGAATGCATTGTGTATTTGCTACTAATCGCGGGGTTGCTGGAGTGACAGAAACCTGAACCCCCGTTAGGACACCTTTGCACAAGGGAGCATAGGGATCTCAGAGTTTAAGGCTGTGGTTAGATTTATATCTTAATTACTTTCCTGTAGTTACAGATGTTTGCAGGAGGTTTAATCACAAGTATGTATTAGTCCTAAGAAGGGCGGTATGTTAGCACAGGTTCACCCACACAACACTTACAAACACTAGAGAAGAGTACTCAGCTATTTGAAGCGAAAACACTTGACAGAATTCCCATGTGTCCTCGAGAACGTTTGGTCCTTATAAGTATTTCCACCGGCTTGTCCTTTGCTAAGAAAGGATTAGGCCACTTGCTCTGTTTGTTCGTTACTTCTATTACTTGCTCCTTGTTTTGTTGCCTTGTCAGAAAATCACTAAAAATCCGTTTGCTAAGTATTCACAGGGATTTCCTGCTCCATACCACTGTTCAGCACCTTCTGCTCCTCGTTGGGATCGACACTCCTATTTATCGAAAGTACTATGATACACCCCATATACTTGTGGGTCATCAAGTAGCACCAGCTGTGACAGTCCCGTGGTGGCGGGTAGTCCCCCACGGGGCGGCACCTGAACTCCTCTAGCCGCGGCGAAGGCGGCAGTGATACACCACGGAGAAAGGCCGGCAGGCGGGAGCGCTAGCTGCTAGAGCCGAACGCCTCGTGGTATTTCTTGGTCCTTCCCTTCTTCAGCTATGACGGTGTCTTCATCGTTGATGGTGGTGGCGGCTGCTAGGGTTGCGATGGAGAGAGGTGAGGTGTGTGACACTGACGGGAGCAGGGTTAAATAGCCCCTTCTCCCACGAACGCGCGCAGCTTTCCGCTCCTTCGCCATTAATGCCGGCACGGGAACGCATGCGTCTTCCAGTCAGTCAATGTGCCGCCTCATCACCATTGATGGCGCAGGCTGCCGTCGGTCAGCCTTCCTGTCCACGCCTCTAAATCAATGTTGTGGTTGTGTCTGAATCGATGTCGCTGCCTGCGTCTGAATTAATGCCACGCTAAGCGGTGGCTGACGGATGGGCGAGTGGCACACGCAGGCAGGACACACCCTCCGTCCGCGCATGTTCAGGCTGATGCAACCGTTGCCCGGATTTGGTGCACAGATGGATCTAGCCGGACGCGTTTCTCTGGACGGGTCGTGACGCTGGGGCGTCGCGCACGTCCCGTACGTCCGCGTGGACGAGTCCGGACGTGCTCGGACAGGTTGGGTCGGCCCTATGGAGATTCCCTTAGGCAACAACATCGGACCGTGTATTTAGGACGCGCAATATGAGTGCCCATTATCTTGCCTCTCCCAACCATGATATCTTAAGAGGGAACTCTATATGAATTTGAAATGTATTTGTAGTTAAATTATGGATTAAAATACAAATTAAAGTCTCAATCAATCAAAATTCCTGCCACGGAAACAGAGCCAAGTTCGAGAACATATTATAGTACCCAAATGCATAGTACTGAAACTACACGACGGTGGTGGCATGATGCACTTAAAGGTGGTTTGTGTCGTCGTCTCTTCTGGGATGCTGGCGGCGGCCTAGTCCTGATGCCCATCTCTAGAAGGATGTCATTGGGGATCTTGTAGTGTGTCACCCTCACCTTGGCATCATACATTGATGGGTCAGACGTCAGAGAGCAAAATTCTCTTTCCTCTTCTTCATTGCCACAATCGACTTCTCAAGATTGATATTCATGTATTGCTTCTGCATGATATAGACGAGGCACTTGTCAATCAACATCTCTACCGAGTATGATGTCGCAACCGCTGCAATGGCCGCCTTGGCCTTCTTGTTGCCGATGGGGTGCCCAAGAGAGGCCACTATGGGTGTGTCCACATCAATGACATTACCATTGACGCCCTTATTGATTTGTTATCACGCAAACTTCCATCCTGGTCGGCGAGCTTTGTGTAGCAACGCATGTACTTGAAATCTTTCTCCTTATTGCTATTTGAATAGGCTGAGTGCCTTCAATAATTGATCGGTGGAGTTTGAGCCGCTCTCGGGTCACTAGTGCATGTTCTCAAGGAATCCATAGATTTCATTATTGTCGTGTTGAATGAACCCCCAAGAATAGGAGGCAGGCTTAGCTCTGGATCCTGCCTGCTTGCAAAAATGAATGGATCAGAAAGGGGACTAGGTTATGTATGTCTAATATTGTCTTTGACTCCTATTCATGTACATGGCATCATATTCAACATTGAGAACCTTGTGTTTGTCGAACTCATCCTTGATTCTCTTCTAGTAGGTATCGCTTGTTTGATTGCTACTTATGATGAGATCAAAAGATACGGTAGCTCATGCATCACACAAACACTTGTCCTTGAGAGTTTTCCACAAGGGTTCTCGGTTCTCATTCCTTGGCTTGTTAGGTTCATCCTCTTCGGCATCCTCATCCTCACATTGCTCTTCCGTGTTTCCAAATACATGTTGCGTGTCATCGGTGTTGTCATTGATCATGTCTTTCATGATAGCACTCTGATTGACATGTACACACAAACACGAAGCGTTTGCTTGTCCACTGAATGCAAACGATCAGTCTATTGCACAAAGAACTCTAAGGCACTGATCATATACATGTGTTTTGTCGAACAACTCATCGGCCTCCGGGCCGGTAGCACGAAACAAGTTGTGTCCGGTGAAACCACCTAGAGCAGTAGGTCGTCATGCATGCTGAGTCGTCGGACAATCAATGTAGTCATCGTTGAGATTGATGCTTCGAATAGTCGTAGGAATTATGGTTGGACATTTGTCTATGGTGGACACGGTAGTAGAACTATAATGTTATCAAGACACATCATCCATTTATATCACTCAATCTACTTACGTTCTTGTACTTACGTGCTTGATCATATATTTTATATCTCATTTGTCTAAGCACAACTGTAGGTGAATCCGTGTCTCTGGCCTAATTCCATCCACTGTATACAACCACAATGGATAAAGTGTGGTCCCATAAACAAGAGTTCTACGTGTTCTAAAAAGATTGTTCGAATTGATATTACACAAAGCAAGTACTTAATTGGTATCAAATTCACCTAGGGTATTTCCAAGGAAAAATAACTACAATATATTCATAATCCTGGTCGAAGATATATATCTGTCACATCCCAAAATTTTCCAAATTTTGAAATGTGAAAAATAAATAAACAAAAGAATTAATTGTTGAAATTTAGGGTGAAAAGAAACTTTTTGCTTCTAAGTGGAAACATCAAAACCCTCTTGAAAAAATCTTGAATGAAAAGGGAATCCAACAAAATTTCAATCAAGTTTCATCAATGAATGTATCTTGAAATTTAAACACTTGGAAAAGTTAAACCAAAACCCTAAAACTCTAATGAAAGAAATCATTTCCAAGATCTCTCTAAGACTATGGATTTTATCCATATAGAAATTTGTCAACAAACATTTATAAATGATCAAAAATGATAAATAAAAATATTATAAAACCATATAAATTGGTTTCATTTAATTTGGAGCCATGGATAAAAACTTATGAATTTAATAAGATAAAAGGAAATAATTTCAAAAGCTAATAAACCTCCTAGCTAAAATCCATACCAAATTGTGAACAAATTAATCCTAAAGGATTTAAAAGGATAAACAAATATTAAATAAAATTCTACAAATTGGAATCACCAATTTTGGATCTATAAATAAAAAGATATGGATTTTATAAGGCAAAGAAAGAGGGAAAGAAATAAGGAATATTTAAAAGGTCAAATTAAATCTTGGCCAAATCCATAAACAAATGAAAGTTTACTGAATAATAAAAAGGAGTAAAAGATTATTTAAATAAAATCATATGTATTAAACCATATTCAATTTTATTTAAATAAAGACAAATTGCCTAAAATAAATAATAAATCCCAAGTGAATTATTTAGAAGACAATTTAAATCTTGAATTAAATCCATAAACAAATTGAATAAAGATAATCCAAATAAAATAAAGGGATAAAGAATATTCAAATAAAATTATATGGGCTTTAACCAAATTCAATTCTATTTGAATGAAGACAAAAATTCCTAATATAAATGATTAATCAAATCATGAGAAAATAATAACTAAAATTGCCCAAGTGGATTAAAGTTATCTAATTAGCTTAAAAATAATAATTAAATAGAATTATATGGTTTGAAACATATTCAAATTATGCAAATAAAGACAAATGCCTATTTTAAATAAATAATAAACCATAAAAGAATATAAGAATTATTCTAAAATGGATTATTTAAACACATTAACAAATAGGTAAAACCTACTGAAAAGGTTTAGAAAAGGTTTGATAAAAATCTGAATTCAAAGTGAGTTTATGAATCATATTAAATATTACTTGAATAAAGACAAAATCCCCTTTTAAATGAATATTGAATCACATTAAAATATTTTGAATTATTCAAAAATGGAATTTCAAAACACACTAATAAATAAGTGCAAACCTACTGAAAAAGTTCTGGAAATTTTGAATACAAACAAATGGTTAAAAACATTTGAATCAAATCAAAACAGAAAATAGAAAAGGAAAAAGAAAACAGAAGGAAAAAAATAGAGAAAGCAAAACCAAGCCAGTCCAGCCCAACTAGCCCCAGCCCAACAGCAGCCCACCCGGCTCCCCTCTCCCTTCCCCACGAGACGTTCTTTCTCACCAACAAATCAACCCACTCAGCACACTGACACGCCGGCCCCACGCCACATCAGCTTCGTCGTCTCCACCCGCTGAACCCGCCCCCAACCGCTCCTGGCCGTTTCTGTCGTCGTTGAATGCTCGTTAATTCGCATCAATGACGCCAGTAAATCCTCCCGCGACCACGCCCTCATAAGCACCTCCTTCCCCTCTCTCTTTCCCCTCACTCATCGTTCCCTCTCCGCCCCAGGGCTGCCCCAATTGCTGCTCGAAACCCCCTCTCCTCCGACGAGCTACAGCGCCGATTCCGGCCAACTCCGGCCACCTCCCTGCCACTATCTTCCACGAGCCTGACCAGCGACTCCGTACGCATCTACCAGGACCACAGCTCGCCCGCGCGTGCCCAGAGCATCGGCAACAACCTTGCCCGAGCACCACCGCTGTCTGCATCAACTCCGGCGAATCCTCACGGTGAGACCGGACCACCCCTTTCTCTCTCAATGACACTCACGTACTCGTCCTTTTTGTAGAAACATTTCTAAGCCTATTTAGAGTATAAAAATTATTCTAAAATGATTTTTGGGTAAAATCTTTTGCAAATGATTTTTTTTGAACCTACTGACCAGAAACACAAGCTTTTGGGTTTAGAAATATATTTTGTTAACATTGGAAAATTATTACTTTGAATAAAGGCATTTCTAGTAAGATAAAAATGTTGTTATGATTTAAAAATGGTTTTTGAGTGAAACCTTTTGCAAATAGATTTGCTTTAAACACTTTGACCATAAACACTAACATTTGTGTTTAAAAACATATTTGGATAACACTAGAAATTATTCCTTCAAATAAAATCATTTCTAGCAAAGACAAAAATGATTTAAATAGCCCATTTTCAATAAATTTATTTTAAATAGTTTTGCCACGTGTATAAATGACCAATAGGTGTTTTAAAATATTTATAGCCTATTAGAAACCACTTTTCCAAATAAAACAACCATTTGCATGCATTGCTTTGTTTTTATTATTTTATGTGATGAATTGTTTGAATGCTAGTTTGAATTTCTGCCTTTCTTGATTGAATTGTAGTGAACTTTGAAGAGTGTGACAATTGCAAGATCAAGGAGTGAACTTAGTTTCTCTACCAAAAAGTCAAGTGGTGCTTCATACATTTTGTCCTAATATTTTGACTATGCATTAGTGATATTTTGAGTAGGACTTGCATGGAATTTTAACTAAGTATGCTATGCTATGGGAAATCCTAGTAGATGATGCCTTAGAAGAATTTTCCCTAAGTTAAGATTCTTGCTACTAGTATGCTTAGCCTATCTAGTAGAAAACAGGGGTGGATTTTATTCATGCTATGAAATATTTCTAAGTCTATGACTTGTGTTTTGTTTAATAAAACAACTATGTGAATGAATCACCTGGGTGAAATGGTGTGAATGGTTTGTGTTGAGTGGTTACCCAGGGGCAATACCTGGTGTATCTCACTTGTGGAAAGCCACCAGGAACAAAGAGATTTGAGATGTCAAATGTTGAGAAGCTTCTAGTGCAGCCACATGGCATATGGGCTCTGCCTGGATCACATAGGTTGCAATAACTTAGCCAGATGGACAGAAGGTGGTAGGGGTGATAGGTTTGGAACGTGTCCATTTGGTCCAAGGGAAGGCTTCTGAAAGATCTCATCTCAATGCATGTTGAGTCTTGTGGGGAAAGTGCACCACCTCTCAAGCAGGAAAAATCTAAGTACTTAGCCGTGTCCCCGGCAATGGACAATTTTGTAGGGTTCGCAGCATAGAAAACAAAAATTTTCCTACGATGTGAACTATATACCAAGATCTATCTACTAGATACAAACAACGGGCGGATGTATATCCGTAGAGAACATACCCTTGAAGACCGACAAAGCTTAACGAGTTTAACTCGTGGTTGATGTAGACGATCTCTTGCCGATCTCAAGATCGAGAGGAAGTCCTAGCGCCGCAAATCAGCAGCGCATCCATGCTCGCACACACGTTCGAGGCACCGAGCAACCTCCGCCTCCTCGCTCCAGCGATGCAGCGGAAGCACAACTCTTTCTTGTCGAATAGCCACCAGGAACATGTATCTCGCTAGTCCGAGACCATGGGGGATAAATTCTAGAGGGGGAGAGAGATCCTTCACGAGGAGGTGTGAGAGACAAGTGAGGAGGGGGGCTCCTTTTATAGGAGGAGGGGGAACCCCAAGGGGGTGGCCGGCGCATGGGGGTTGCCCCCTTGCCCTCCCCTCTTCATGTGGGTGGACACTCCACTCACAAATCTCCTTTAAATTCCCTCCACTCAAAAGTCCACTCAAATTCCCATTAAATTTCCACCAAATTTAATGCAAACTCTCATTAAATAAAAATATTTTATTTTATTCAGAATTTTTTCAATTACTTTAATGACAAACATTCACAAATAACCCCTTGCTAGAATTCTATTTCACATGCATAAACACTTTATGCAATTTCACCCGAAAACCTGTTTCGGTATCTAGTGAAATAAATTCCTGCGCTTGTTCATTCTTTCGGCATGAAACATTTGCTCCAATTGGATGTCAGTGTCTCTTAAGTGTGTCACCCTACAGTTCGTGAATAATGCGGACATGATCGAGACCCCTCTCAGATCAATAATCAGAAGCGGGATCTGGAGACCCATACTGACTCCCACACATTCAACGATGACTTTCTTGTGATCGTCGGAACCTTTTACGCTAGTATCTTAATCCCTTTGTTTCACGATATATTACATGTCCGAGATTCGATCATCGGTATCTCCATACCTAGTTTGATCTCGTTACCGACATGCACTCTTTTCTCGTTCCTGTGATATAACATTCTAGTGATCAAATCACTTGCTTGCAAGCTAATCAATGTGATATCACCGAGAGGGCCCAGAGTATATCTATCCGTCATCGGGATGAACAAATTCCACTCTCGATCCATGAGCCTCAACATAACACTTTATTAGTTCTGAATCCATCTTTATAATCACCCTGTTACGGTGTGACGTTTGATGTTATCAAGAAACTCTTCCGGTATTAGTGATTGACATGATCTCATGGTCTAAGGATTAGGATCACTTCGTAAGTTGTTATAGCAATATAAACTCAATGACTTTGATCGTAATGCTATACTTCGGATGAATGTTCATCACACCATTACACTAATGTTGTGATCCCGTTATTAACAACATCCAATGTCCATGATCAGGAAACCTTGATCATCTTGTTAATCAACGAGCTAGTTTATGAGAGAGGCATAACTAGGAACTTTCCGTTTGTTTATTAAACACACATGTATTAACGTTTCCGTATTAATACAATTATAGCATGCAAAATAAACATATATCATATACTTGGAATACACATAATAAACACTTTATTATTGCCTCTCAGGGCATATTCCCTTCAGTCTCCCACTTGCACTAGAGACAATAATCTAGTTACATAGTGATAAATCTAACACCCATTGAGTTCTGGTGTTGATCATGTTTTGCTCTAGGGAGAGTTTTAGTCAACGGATCTGCTACATTGAGATCCGTATGTACTTTACAAATCTTTATATCTCCATCCTTGACATGCTCGCGGATGGAGTGAAACCGGCGCTTAATATGCTTGGAATGCTTGTGAGACCTTGGCTCTTTGGCATTGGAAATGGCACCATTGTTGTCACAATAGATCACCATTGGGTCCAATGCGTTTGCCACCACTCCTAGTTCGGATATGAACTCCTTCATCCAAACTGCTTCCTGAGCCGCTTCTGAAGCAGCAACATATTCGGCCTCCGTTGTTGATCCCGCTACCACAGGTTGTTTGGAGCTCCTCCAACTAACCGCTCCGCCATTCATGAGAAATACGTATCCGGATTGAGACTTAGAGTCATCCGGATCGGTGTCAAAGCTAGCGTCGACATAACATTTAGCGACGAGCTCTTCTTCACCTCCGTATACAAGAAACATATCCTTAGTTCTTCGTAAGTACTTAAGGATATTCTTGACCGCTATCCAGTGTTCCGAACCTGGATCCGATTGGTACCTACTAGTCAAACTAATAGCATGTGCCACATCCGGTCTTGTACATAGCATGGCGTACATTATAGAGCCTATGGCTGAAGCATAGGGGACTTTGTCCATTATCTCTCTTTCTTCCTCCGAAGCCGGACTTTGAGTCTTACTCAATGTCTTGCCTTGCAACATAGGTAAGAACCCCTTCTTACTTCCGTCCATTTTAAACTTCTTTAAAATCTTATCAAGGTATGTACTTTGTGATAGCCCTATTAGGCGCCTAGATCTATCTCTATAGATCTTTATGCCTAATATGTATGACGCTTCACCTAGGTCCTTCATTGAAAATTTGCTGTTTAGATAACTTTTAACACTGTTTAAAAGATCTATATCATTTCCGATCAATAATATGTCATCCACATATAATATCAGAAATGCCACATTGCTCCCACTCACTTTCTTGTAAATACAAGCTTCTCCATAAGTTTGGACAAATCCAAACTCTTTGATCACCTCATCAAAGCGGAGATTCCAACTTCGTGATGCTTGCTTCAATCCATAGATGGATCGCTGAAGCTTGCACACCTTGTTAGCATCCTTAGGATCGACAAAACCCTTTGGTTGTATCATATACAACTCTTCTTCAATATTACCATTGAGAAACGCGGTTTTGACATCCATCTGCCATATCTCATAATCGAAATATGCAGCAATTGCTAACATAATCCTAACTGACTTTAGCATCTCTACGGGAGAGAAAGTCTCATCCTAGTCAACTCCTTGAATTTGTCGAAACCCCTTTGCGACAAGTCGAGCTTTATAGACGGTCACATTACCATCAGCATCAGTTTTCCTTTTGAAAATCCATTTGTTCTCCATGGCCTTTCGGTCGTGAGGTAATTCCACCAAGTTCCAAACTTGATTTTCATACATGGATTCCATCTCGGATTTCATGGCTTCTAACCATTTGTTGGAATCCGGGCTCATCATCGCTTCTTCATACGTCGCAGGGTCATCATTTTCATCAACCATGAAATTCATGACAGGATTTCCGTACAGCTCGGGAGCTGCACGCGTCCTGTTTGACCTGCGAGGTTCGGTAGTACTCCCTTTTGGAGTTTCATGATCATTATCATTAGTTCCCTCTTCAACAGGTGGAGCCAACTCCGGAACAACTTCCGGCGCTACGCTACTCGCCATACTTTGAAGAGAAGGTTCCACAACCTCTTCGAGTTCTACCTTCCGACTACTCACACCTTTCACGAGAAACTCTTTCTCTAGAAAGGATCCATTCTTGGCAACAAAAACCTTGCCCTCGGATCTGTGATAGAAGGAATACCCAATAGTTTCTTTAGGGTATCCTATGAAGACGCATTTTTCCGCTTTGGGTTCGAGTTTATCCGGTTGAAGTTTCTTCACATAAACATCGCATCCCCAAACTTTAAGAAATGACAGCTTAGGTTTGTTTCCAAACCACAATTCATACGGTGTCTTTTCAACGGATTTAGATGGTGCCCGATTTAAAGTGAATGCAGCAGTTTCTAGTGCATAACCCCAAAATGACAACGGCAAGTCCGTCAGAGACATCATAGATCGAACCATATCTAATAAAGTACGATTACGACGTTCCGACACACCATTTCGCTGTGGTGTTCCGGCAGGTGTGAGTTGTGAAACAATTCCACACTCTTTCATGTGAGTGCTAAACTCGTAACTTAGATACTCACCTCCACGGTCGGACTGTAGAAATTTGATCTTTCTATTACGATGATTTTCCACTTCATTCTGAAATTCCTTGAACTTTTCAAAGGTTTCAGACTTGTGTTTCATCAAGTAGATATAACCATATCTACTCAAATCATCCGTGAAAGTAACAAAATAACGATATCCACCTCGCGCCGACACACTCATTGGACCACATACATCAGAATGTATGATTTCCAATAAATCTGTCGCCCGTTCCATTGAACCGGAAAACGGCGTTCTAGCCATCTTGCCCATAAGGCATGGCTCACATGTATCAAATGATTCATAATCAAGTGATTCCAAAAGTCCATCCGAATGGAGCTTCTTCATGCGTTTAACGCCAATATGACCTAGACGGCAGTGCCACATATATGCGGATATATCATCATTAAGTTTAATCCTTTTAGCATCAACATTATGAATATGTGTAACATTATCATCGAGATCTAATAGAAATAAACCATTCATCATCGGTGCATGACCATAAAAGATTTCATTCACATAAATGGAACAACCATTGTTCTTGGATTTAAATGAATAACCACTTCGCATCAAACATGATCCAGATACAATGTTCATGCTCAGTGCAGGCACCAGATAACATTTATTCAAGTTTATAACTAATCCCGACGGTAAGTGGAGAGGCAGCGTTCCGACGGCGATCACATCAACGCTTGATCCATTGCCGACACGCATCTTGACCTCACCCCTTGCTAGCGGTCGCTTGTTCCGCAGCCCCTGATTCGAGTTACAAATATTAGCAACTGAACCGGTATCAAATACCCAGGTGCTACTGCGAGCACTAGTCAAGTACACATCAATAACATGTATATCATATATACCTTTGTTTGCCTTGTCGGCCTTCTTGTCTGCCAGATACTTGGGGCAGTTGCGCTTCCAGTGGCCAGTCCCCTTACAATAGTAGCACTCGGAATCAGACTTAGGTCCAACTCGGGGTTTCTTTTCAGGCGCGGCAATAGGCTTGCCGCCCTTACTTCCCTTCCGTTTTCCCTTCTTGTCTTTCTTGAAACCAGTGTTCCTATTGATCATCAACACTTGATGTTCCTTTTTGATCTCCACTTCTGCAGTTTTAAGCATTGACAGAAGCTCGGGGAGAGACTTCTTCATGCCTTGCATATTATAGTTCATCACGAAGCTCTTATAGCTAGGTGGCAGAGACTGCAGAACACGATGGATGCCTAAGTCAATGGGAATCGATATTCCCAAGGACACAAGCTTATCGGCGTAACCCGACATATCGAGTACATGCTCACTAACGGAGCTGTGCTCTTCCATCATGCAGCTAAAGAACTTTTCTAAAGTGTTGTAGCTCTCTACAGCAGCATGTGTGTCGAAAATCATTTTCAACTCACCCATTGTATCAAATGCATTGCCGTTTTCGAAACGCTTTCGAAGTTCCGGCTCTAGCCCATACAATATGCCGCAATGAACTAAGTTGTGGTCCTCCTAACGAGTCTGATAGACATTCTTCTCCTTGTCAGGGGCATCATCAAAAGGTGGGGGGCCTAACGGCGCTTCTAGCACATATTGCTTTTGTGCAGCAGAGAGGAGAATCCTCAAATTCATGGCCCATTCGGTAAAGTTGCTACCGTTCCTTGCTAGTTTCTCTTTCTCCATGAACACATTGAAATTAAAAGCAGGTGGTGCCATCTACAACAGAATTTGTAAAGTTTAGACTAAGTGTATGATAGATTGAGTTCAACTAATCTATATTACGAATGAACTCCCACTCAAAAACGACATCCCTCGTGCCTTTTTGGTGATTACATGAACCAAATCCACTACACCAAGTCCGATCATCACGTGAGTCGGTATAGCTTCAAAGGCGAGCATCAAATGGGCATCATATCAACTATATGACTCATGCTTAACCTTTCGGTCCGTGTTCCGAGGCCATGTCTGTACATGCTAGGCTCGCCAAGTTAGAACCTTAGTATTCGCGTGTGTAACTGTTTTACACCCGAAATATGGTCGTGGATCCAAGAACACCCGATCATCACGTGATGTCTTGGAGCGACGGAAACATAATCGGTGCATACTAAAGGAAGAACACATTCTTATCTTGATATTTAAATGAGGGATCATCTTATTATGCTAACAAAGCGCTAAACAAGCAATATAAGATGCTATCAAACATCATATGTTTATTAGTGAAATTATATGGTTCCCGCAGATGATCTCTATCATGTGCATCGTGGTATGATCACTATCATACCTATATGTGTAAATCCAAGGTCTATGGATTTTACACGCTATGTGTGTTGTAAGAGTATCATCTCATACTTCTACTTACAACACTACCATATCATAACACTAGCCCAGCAACAATCTAAACTAGACGCCTCTAATTTATCCATTGCAAGTTTTACGTGGCTTAAGGCTTTCGAGATAGAACCGTTCTTACCTACGAACATGAACCACAACGAGGATAATCAAATTGTTGACAACTCGCTTGCAAAATAGATATTGACTATAGTAGGAGAGACAGACACCCGCTAGCCACTTATGCAAACTAGTTGCATGTCAAGCGTGGAACAGGTCTCATGTGCGAGGACATGTAAACTTTGTCCGGGCCGCTTCATCCCACTATGCCACCAATATCCAAAATTACAACAAAGGAGCAACAAGATGATCATCATCGCCCACATACTCATATGTGTACTACCCGTGTAAAGTATCTACGCATAGATCCGGCTCTGATACCACTGTAGGGTTCGCAGCATAGAAAACAAAAAATTTCCTACGATGTGAACTATATACCAAGATCTATCTACTAGATACAAACAACGGGCGGATGTATATCCGTAGAGAACATACCCTTGAAGACCTACAAAGCTTAACGAGTTCAACTCGTGGTTGATGTAGACGATCTCTTGCCGATCTCAAGATCGAGAGGAAGTCCTAGCGCCGCAAATCAGCAGCGCATCCGTGCTCGCACACACGTTCGAGGCACCGAGAAACCTCTGCCTCCTCGCTCCAGCGATGCAGCGGAAGCACAACTCTTTCTTGCCGAATAGCCACCGGGAACATGTATCTCGCTAGTCCGAGACCATGGGGGATAAATTCTAGAGGGGGAGAGAGATCCTTCACGAGGAGGTGTGAGAGACAAGTGAGGAGGGGGGCTCCTTTTATAGGAGGAGGGGGGAACCCCAAGGGGGTGGCCGGTGCATGGGGGCTGCCCCCTTGCCCTCCCCTCTTCATGTGGGTGGACACTCCACTCACAAATCTCCTTTAAATTCCCTCCACTCAAAAGTCCACTCAAATTCCCATTAAATTTCCACCAAATTTAATGCAAACTCTCATTAAATAAAACTCTTTTATTTTATTCAGAATTTTGTCAATTACTTTAATGACAAACATTCACAAATAACCCCTTGCTAGAATTCTATTTCACATGCATAACCACTTTATGCAATTTCACCCGAAAACCTGTTTCGGTATCTAGTGAAATAAATTCCTGCGCTTGTTCATTCTTTCGGCATGAAACATTTGCTCCAATTGGATGTCGGTGTCTCTTAAGTGTGTCACCCTACGGTTCGTGAATAATGCGGACATGATCGAGACCCCTCTCGGATCAATAATCAGAAGCGGGATCTGGAGACCCATACTGACTCCCACACATTCAACGATGACTTTCTTGTGATCGTCGGAACCTTTTATGCTAGTATCTTAATCCCTTTGTTTCACGATATATTACATGTCCGAGATTCGATCATCGGTATCTCCATACCTAGTTTGATCTCGTTACCGACATGCACTCTTTTCTCGTTCCTGTGATATAACATTCTAGTGATCAAATCACTTGCTTGCAAGCTAATCAATGTGATATCACCGAGAGGGCCCAGAGTATATCTATCCGTCATCGGGATGAAAAAATTCCACTCTCGATCCATGAGCCTCAACATAACACTTTATTAGTTCTGAATCCATCTTTATAATCACCCTGTTACGGTGTGACGTTTGATGTTATCAAGAAACTCTTCCGGTGTTAGTGATTGACATGATCTCATGGTCTAAGGATTAGGATCACTTCGTAAGTTGTTATAGCAATATAAACTCAATGACTTTGATCGTAATGCTATACTTCGGATGAATGTTCATCACACCATTACACTAATGTTGTGATCCCGTTATTAACAACATCCAATGTCCATGATCAGGAAACCTTGATCATCTTGTTAATCAACGAGCTAGTTTATGAGAGAGGCATAACTAGGAACTTTCCGTTTGTTTATTAAACACACATGTATTAACGTTTCCGTATTAATACAATTATAGCATGCAAAATAAACATCTATCATATACTTGGAATACACATAATAAACACTTTATTATTGCCTCTCAGGGCATATTCCCTTCAAATTTGAGCATCAAGACATGGAAGCTATCAAGGATCTCCTCATCCCAATTTCTAAGTTAAAACCTTATGGTTGAACAAGGGTTAAAGGATCACCAATTTTATTGGTAGATGTCTTGGGTGATTTGACAAACAAAAACTTAGTGTTTTCACTAATAAGGAAAACTTATTTTGAGAAAAGCAAGCCTCAACTACACTTAGCCAAATGCATATATATGATATATACCACTACTCTACCATAGTATCACTTGCCAATACAATTCAAATATATTGACCCTTGTGGCTGTAACTTGTTATGTTGCAGGTTTGTTTGATGCTTGTGAAGTGTGTTGAATAGGATTACAAGTCTACAACCAACATGATTGCCTGTGGCACTTTGAAGATGAAGGACTCCATGCTACTTAGTTATATTTGCTGCATTGAAATGAGATAGCCAAATGAGCTATGTAAGATGTAATGAATTATTTTATTCCTGGTTATAAAGTTGTATTATGACCTTTGTTCCTTGATATTACATCTTAAACTGTGGATGCTAGCTATTGATCCAGGGACTAGCATTGTAAACACAGGGATCTCTACCTTATCAGGCTGGGACCTCCACATATGGTATCAGAGCACTGTGTTTCCTGTAGGATGTAACCCTAGGATTGGATAAAAGCCCTTAGAAAAATATGAGTTGTATTTGTTCAAACTTATTTGCAAACAATCTTGTAAAATCTTTACTCAACCTTTTGGGTTTTTATTCTACATCTCTTCCTTTTCAACTTGACTGACAAAGCCTCCACCATGAGCAAGGACTTCAACATCACCAATGACTTCAACATCACCAATGACTTCAACTTTAGTTTCACCAATGACTTCAACTTGGACATCACTAAGGACTACAAGTGAGACAAGAAGAATACTCAAGACTTGAAGACTAAGGAAATACAACCTAGAAGGAACCATCATCACCTTTGAAGTTTTGTGACCAAGATGCAAGAATTTTTCCAAGGAAACCATGATCTTATTCATGAAGAAACAACTAAGAAGGATGGGATGATCTCAAGTGATAACTATAGTTGACCACCATACTAGTGTTTAACTTAGATCATATGTTGATCACAACAACTTATTTGGTGTAGTAAAAAATATTTTGTTGCCTAAAAATATGCTTGAATCTTGATGTTTGAGTGAAATGTTTGATTGTGATTGCTTGCACATTGCTTGTGTGAATTGTTGTGTGTGAGTAGAATTCTTCCTCTAGAAATCTTTTGCCTATTCTAATCCCAATCCAACCCAAACAGATGACTTCTCCAAGAGACTCCAACATCAAGGATGATGACAACAACCAAGAGATACACATGAGAGAACAACTGCTAGCAACCCAAGCCCAGTTGAATCAAGTGACAACTCAGTTTTTAGCCAACAACAATAAGTTAGACCCGACCATGCTAAAGTTCCTGGAAACCCACTCCCAATTGTTGCAAGGGATGACCAATCAAATGATCAATGTCGGGGATATTACCCTGGGTACCCCAGAGTTGAGGCATCAAGTGATTCAACAAAGCCATGAGTAATTCAATAGAGGATGTGAAGATAAAAGACATATATGTAAGAGGATGTGAGGTATAAAAATAATAGAATAAAAGGAAAGGAGGAAAAAGGCCAACTGGGCCTGCTTAGGGAAAACTGGGCTGGCTACTCGCTAACCCGGACCCTTGACTCGGATCCTTTACTAGGATTCGTGACTCGGATCCTTCACTTGGATTCGTGACTCGGATCCTTTACTCGGACTGGCCAACAGGAGCAATCCAGGCCAAATCTTCTATTCATCCAGAGCATTTGGGTCGAGTTAATTCACACCAGGTGACCTTGTATTCATCTCCAGATGCCCTCTCAACCTATACATCGACATACCACTCGCCAGGTCAAGTTGTTATGTCAGATGCCAGTCTTGGGACACCCCTGGCTCAGACTGGCACAGTTGGTCCAAGATGCTAAGGAATATGCTGGGCATCTCACGAGATGCTAAGGAATATGTTGGGCATCTCACAAGATGCTAAGGAATATGCTGGGCATCTCAGAATATGCTGGGCATCGTAGAAGATGCTAAGGAATATGCCGAAGGGATAAGACTGATGACTCACTAAAGGACAATCCAAAGGACAAGATGACCTAGCAAGGACCCATTATCCAGCTCATAGGCAGTACTTGTGGGACATACCTTGTCCCCTGGGCTCCCCTTTATAAGGAGCACCAGGGGATCGTTCCCGGGGAGGCCCCTAGAGGGCTCCTCTCCTCTCAGATCATGTATGAACACTTCTTCTTCTTCCTCAAGCTCCAAGTAGCAACTAGGGAAACAGCTCAAGGAGCACTTATAACAAATATAAAGAAGCAATAAGAGAAGGAGTTCATCATACATCGATGATCTCTAGGGTTCTTACTTGTTCTTCGTATGCGGCCTTCACTTAATCATCCCTCCCCGGATTCCTCCAGTGGCCATCAGCCCCAACTTTAGCCTACCCATGGCATATGCCGTGTCACCACCACGACATTTGACGCCCACCGTGGGGCCGATTAGAGGCGCTGGTTGGGTTTCCATCCGGACGGGAACATCTTCATCAACCTCTACTTCACCATCGAGCAACAACTTCTTCGTCTTCTTCCCCAACATATAGAGATCAGGTAGGTTGGTGTACGAGCCTTCCTCGTTGACTCAACAAGGGTGACTCAACCTCATCACCAAGAGTATTGTAAGTATCAAATGACTCAGCGAGATGACTCAACCCGGGGACTGGCCAGCATACCTATAGATTCACCCATAGATGGAAAAAGAGTCTCAGGGACTCAGTCATTATTTAACCTGGAATCCCCATGCATAGAATTGTTACTTAGATAAAAGCATATAATATATCTCGGATTACTATTTTTATCAGTTTGCCAGGTCATCTTATGACTCGGATTGCTATCTATATTAGTTTTCCAAGTTAACTTATACCTCGGATTACTGTTTACCTCAGTTTGCCAGGTCAAAAAAATCTCGGATTACCGTTTATATCAGTTTGCCAGGTCACTTTATGACTCGGATTGCAATTGGTATCAGTTTTCCAGGTCAATTTATATGACTTGGATTTATATCTCGGATCTCGTATTTCTATTCATGGCAATTTGCCTGCATATCATAGTCAAATAATGACTCGGATTTATGTCTCGGATTTCTATTCATGGCAGTTTGCCAGCATATCATAGAGTCAAATGATGACTCGGATTTATATCTCGGATCTATATCTCCGATTTCTATTCATGGCAGTTTGCCAACATATCATACTCAAATGATGACTCGGATTTATGTCTTGGATTTATATCTCGGATTTCTATTCATGGCAGTTTGCCAGCATATCATAGAGTCAAATGATGACTCGGATTTATATCTCGGATCTCTATTCATGGAAGTTTGCCAGCATATCATAGAGTCAAATGATGACTCGGATTTATATCTCGGATCTCGTATTTCTATTCATGGCAGTTTGCCAGCATATCATAGTCAAATGATGACTCGGATTTATGTCTCGGATTCATATCTCGAATCTCTCTCGGATCTCTATTCATGGAAGTTTGCCAGCATATCATAGAGTCACATGATAACTCGGATTTATATCTCGGATCTATATCTCGTAACTCTATTCATGGCATTTTTCCAGCATATCATAGAGTCAAATTATGACTCGGATTTATATGTCGGATCCATATCTCAGATCTCTACTTATGGCAATTTGCCAGCATATCATAAACTCAAATTATATCTCGGATCTATATCTCAGATCCAGGCTTATGGCAGTTTGCCAACATATCACCAAGTCATACTAAAGCTCAAAATTATAACTTGGATGAGTATCATATAACTCGGATTTGAGACATATGTCAGATTTAAGTCAAGTAACTCAGGAGGATAACTCAGATGGATGACTCGGATTAGGACTTATATATCAGAATCATGACAGGCTGGCCAGATTCAAACACAAGAAAACTCACCCAAAAAAGGGTTATATGACTAAGTGCCCATGAAGGCCAGGTGTCAAAACTTACCCAAAAGGGTTATATGACCAGTGCCCAAGAAGGTCAGATGTCAAAACTTACCCAAAGTGGTTATATGACTAAGTGCCCATGAAGGCCAGGTGTCAAAACTTACCCAAAAGGGTTATATGACCAGTGCCCAAGAAGGTCAGATGTCAAAACTTACCCAAAAGAGTTATATGACCAGTGCCCAAGAAGGTCAGATGTCAAAACTTACCCAAAGTGGTTATATGACTAAGTTCCCATGAAGGCCAGTTGTCAAAACTTACCCAAAAGGGTTATATGACCAGTGCCCAAGAAGGTCAGTTGTCAAAACTTACCCAAAGTGGTTATATGACAAGTGCCCATGAAGGCCAGATGTCAAAACTTACCCAAAAGGGTTATATGAACAGTGCCCATGAAGGCCAGATGTCAAAACTTACCCAAAAGAGTTATATGACCAGTGCCCAACAAGTCCAGATGTCAAAACTTACCCAAAAGGGTTATATGAACAGTGCCCAAGAAGGCCAGATGTCAAAACTTACCAAAAGTGGTTATATGACAAGTGCCCATGAAGGCTAGATGTCAAAACTTACCCAAAAGGGTTATATGGACAGTGCCCAAGAAGGCCAGATGTCAAAACTTACCCAAAAGGGTTATATGACCAGTGCCCATGAAGGCCAGATGTCAAAATTTACCCAAAGAGGTTAAATGACGAGTGTCCAAGAAGGCCAGATGTCAAAACTCACCCAAAAAGGGTTATATGAAAAATTCACATGAAGGCTATATGTCATTTACCCAAAGAGGTTATATGACGAGTACCCATGAAGGCCCGGTGTCAGACCTTGAGGTTATATGATGAATGCCCATGAAGGTTATATGTAATTTTGCCTAATGAAGGCGGTATATCAAATTTTGTGTCACTTAACCTGGAGTCTGAGTCATACGACTCAGATTTGGACATGTATGTCAAAATATGACAGACAGAATGAGTCAAATTCATATGACTCGGATTTGAGTCATATGACTCGGATTTGGACATGTATGTCAGAATATGACAGACGGAAAGAGTCAAATTCATATGACTCGGATTTGAGTCATACGACTCGGATTTGGACATGTATGTCAAAATATGACAGACAAAATGAGTCAAATTCATATGACTCGGATTTGACTCATATGACTCGGATTTGGACATGTATGTCAGAATATGACAGACGGAAAGAGTCAAATTCATATGACTCGGATTTGAGTCATATGACTTGGATTAGAACATGTATGTCAGAATATGACACACGGAAAGAGTCAAATTCATATGACTCGGATTTTAGTCATATTACTCGGATTTGGACATGTATGTCAGAATATGACAGACGGAAAGAGTAAAGTTCATATGACTCGGATTTGGTTCACATGACTTGGATTATGAGTCATATGACTCGGATTTGGATCACACCACTCTAGGGATATTATAATATGAAGCCTACGTACGACTCTATGAGACCCACATATCCTTGGGGACTAATGTCGGGGATATTACCCCGGGTACCCCAGAGTTGAGGCATCAAGTGATTCAACAAAGCCATGAGTAATTCAATAGAGGATGTGAAGATAAAATACATATATGTAAGAGGATGTGAGGTATAAAAATAATAGAATAAAAGGAAAGGAGGAAAAAGGCCAACTGGGCCTGCTTAGGGAAAACTGGGCTGGCTACTCCCTAACCTGGACCCTTGACTCGGATCCTTTACTCGGATTCGTGACTCGGATCCTTTACTTGGATTGGCCAACAGGAGCAATCCAGGCCAAATCTTCTATTCATCCAGAGCATTTGGGCCGAGTTAATTCACACCAGGTGACCTTGTATTCATCTCCAGATGCTCTCTCAACCTCTACATCGACATACCACTCGCCAGGTCAAGCTCTTACATCAGATGCCAGTCTTGGGACGCCCCTGCCTCAGACTGGCACAGTTGGTCCAAGATGCTAAGGAATATGCTGGGCATCTCACGACATGCTAATGAATGTGCTGGGCATCTCACAAGATGCTAAGGAATATGTTGGGCATCTCAGAATATGCTAAGGAATATGCTGGGCATCGTAGAAGATGCTAAGGAATATGCCGAAGGGATAAGACTGATGACTCACTAAAGGACAAGCCAAAGGACAAGATGACCTGGCAAGGACCCATTATCCAGCTCATAGGCAGTACTTGTGGGACATACCTTGTCCCCTGGGCTCCCCTTTATAAGGAGCACCAGGGGGATCGTTCCTGGAGAGGCCCCTAGAGGGCTCCTCTCGTCTCAGTTCACGTATGAACACTTCTTCTTCCTCAACCTCCAAGTAGCAACTAGGGAAACAACTCAAGGAGCACTTATAACCAATATACAGAAGCAATAAGAGAAGGAGTTCATCATACATCGATGATCTCTGGGGTTCTTCCTTGTTCTTCGTATGCGGCCTTCACTTCATCATCCCTCCCCGGATTCCTCTAGTGTCCATCGGCCCCAACTTTAGCCTACCCATGGCATATGCCGTGACACCATCACGACAATCAACATGAGAAACAACCTTTCCCAAAGTGATTGTGACAACAATGGTGTCAAGTATGATATTATAGAAGGAACTCAATCTTGCAATATCTATGGAGACATAGGACACACTTACAAAGAACATAAGGACCAATGCCCTAATTGTGAAGACAAATATCCAACTAAACAATGCCCCACATCTCAAGTTTCTTGTTTCCTATGTGAAGGAAATGATCATGTCCCTATCCAATGCCCCATTTATCCTATAGTTCAACAAATGAAACAATATGGAATGCATCAAATGTTTGGAAGCCTCCATACCAAGAAGGATGAAGACAAAGGCAAATCTTAGTTTGCACCGCCATACATTGTGACTCACCAAGGTGGACAAAAGAGGAAATATGGACGTTATCCTAGGAATCGTTCAAGGAACCGAGGAAACTTTCCCACCTTTGAGGTGAAGTATGAAGAACATGAATTACAAGAACTCCTAGCTTTGGAGAAACCCAAGAAAAAGAAGAAATGCCCCAACCCCAGTAAGCAAGATATTAGCCAGGTGCAATGTTACAATTGCAAAGAGATTGAACACTATGCATATGAATGTCTAGAAAATAAGAAGATCCAAGGAAACAAACACGAAATAGTGAGACCCAAGAAGAAGGAGGATATTAGCCAAGTGATGTGCCAAAAATGCAAGGAACTAGGCCATCAAACATCACATTGTCCAGAAAAGGAGAAAGACAAGACAAGCAAACCTATGAGAGACATCAACGTTGTCACATGTTTCAAATGCAAAGAGCTAGGCCATTATGCAAACAACTGTCCAAAGAAGTTACATCAAGACCCCAAGTAAGCCAACATGTAATCTAGTCAGAAATCTTTTAAGGGTGGTAGCACTCTAGTTGTCTTGAAGCCAACTTGTAACCTCTAGCCTTCCCAAATCCCGGGACGAGATTTCTTTTAAGGGTGGTAGCCTATCACACCCAAAATTTTCCAAATTTTGAAATATGAAAAATAAATAAAAAGAGAATTAATTGTTGAAATTTAGGGTGAAAAGAAACTTTTTACTTCTAAGTGGAAACATCAAAACCTCACTACTAGGAAAACATTCATCAGTGGCGCATCCATATTGGCCTTCTGTGGCGCATTTAGGATACGCCACTGTTACCTCGCCACTGATGTGAACTTTTGTGGTGCATATTGAAATGCGCCACAGAAGTCTGAAAAACTTCTATGGCGCACATTGCCAAAATGCACCACAGAAGTCCCGAACCAGATCTCAAACTTCTGTGGCGCATTTTTACAATATGCGCCACATAAGTTTTTTCTTTCAAATTTCAAAAAAAAAATCAGCCAGATCTGGGAGGTGGTGCTCGCCAGAGGTGGGGGTCGCCGATGGAGGAGAGAAGGAGGTTGCTGGTGAAGGGGGTGGAGGTCGCCGGTAGAGGAGAGGAGGAGGCCACCAGAGGAGGAGGAGGCCGCCGGAGGAGGAGGAGAAGGAGGAGGAGGAGGAGGAGGAGGAGGAGGAGGAGGAGAAGGTCGCCGGAGGAGGAGCTCGCCGGGGTGGAGGAGGAGGGAGGTGGGAGGAGGAGGAGATCACCGGGGTGGAGGAGGGAGGACCTCACCGGATTGGAGGAGGGAGGATCTCACCAAAGTGGAGGAGGGAGGAGCTCACCGGGGTGGTGGTGGTGGAGGAGGAGGAGGAGGAGAAGCTCACCGGGGTGGAGGAGGAGGAGGATATCACCGGAGTGGAGGAGGAGGAGAAGGTGAGGAGAATGAGTGAAGAAGAAGTAGAGGAGGAGAAGGATGGAGGAGTGGAAGAGTATAAGAGAGGGAGAAGGGTGGCGGGATTCAAAATTCGAATCTCACCCAAGACTTCTGTGGCGCATATGGAAGAAATGTGCCACAGAAGATTGTCCTCCTTTTTATTTTTTTGCAGGAAAAAACGATCTTTGGCCATAACTTTTTAATTTTTCGAATTTTGAAAATCTAAATAATCGCTAAATTACCGTAGGTCATTGCGAGCGGATGCGAAAACTCGTTCTCATCATTTTGGTATATTATACGTATTTTTCCGACATCGTATGCAAAAGTTATGGTCGTTTTACCGTGGCATAATTTTTTTGCATAAAAAGTCGAAATGCATGTTTGTTAATTTTCCTACAAACTAGACCATATTACCTATCACTATGTGAAAGGATTTTATTTTTTGAAGTGTTTTTCATTTTCTATTACTTTTTGCAAGGCTAAAAAGACGATACACTAGGGGGGTGGAATTTGTTTTTCCTACTCCAACTTCTGTGGCGCATACCTCTATATGCGCCACAGAAGATGAACCCTTCTATGTCGCATATGGTCATATGCGCCACAGAATGTTGATGAGAGTACAGTCAACGAGATTCCGTGGTAGGGTCCACCCGAGCTTTTTGTGGCGCATATGTCCATATGCGCCACAGAAGCTGGAACTTCTATGGCGCATTTTTCCTATATGCGCCATAGAAGGTCTGTCTATCTATAGCTAGTTTCCTGGTAGTGCCTTCTTAAACAAAATTTGAATGAGAAGGGAATCCAACAAAATTTCAATCAAGTGAAATGCATTCATCAATGAATGTATCTTGAAATTTAAACACTTGGAAAAGTTAAACCAAAACCCTAAAACTCTAATAAAAGAAATCATTTCCAAGATCTCTCTAAGACTATGGATTTGATCCATATAAAAATTTGTCAACAAACATTTATAAATGATAAAAAAATGATAAATACAAATATTATAAAGCCATAGAAATTGGGTTCATCTAATTTGGAGCCATGGATAAAAACTTATGAATTTAATAAGATAAAAGGAAATAATTTCCAAAGATAATAAAGCTCCTAGATAAAATCCATACCAAATTGTGAACAAATTAGTCCTAAAGGATTTAAAAGGATAAACAAATATTAAATAAAATTCTACAAATTGGAATCACCAATTTTGGATCTATAAATAAAAAGATATGTATTTTATAAAGCAAAGAAAGAAAGAAATAAATAAGGAATATTTAAAAGGTCAAATTAAACCTTGGCCAAATCCATAAACAAATGAAAATTTACTGAATAATAAAAAGGAGTAAAAGATTATTTAAATAAAATCATATGGATTAAACCATATTCAATTTTATTTAAATAAAGACAAATTGCCTAAAATAAATAATAAATCCCAAGTAAATTATTTAGAAGACAATTTAAATCTTGAATTAAATCCATAAGCAAATGGAATAAAGATAATACAAATAAAATAAAGGGATAAAGAATATTCAAATAAAATTATATGGGCTTTAACCAAATTCAATTCTATTTGAATAAAGAAAAAATTCCTAATATAAATGATTAATCAAATCATGAGAAAATAATAATTGAAATTGCCCAAGTGGATTAAAGTTATCTAATTAACTTAAAAAGAATAATTAAATAGAATTATATGTATTGAAACCATATTCAAATTATGCAAATAAAGACAAATGCCTATTTTAAATAAATAATAAACCATAAAAGAATATAAGCATTATTCTAAAATGGATTATTTAAACACATTAACAAACAGGTAAAACCTACTGAAAAGGTTTAGAAAAGGTTTGATAAAAATCTAAATTCAAAGTGAGTTTATGAATCATATTAAATATTACTTGAATAAATACAAAAGCCCCTTTTAAATGAATATTGAATCACATTAAAATATTTTTAATTATTCAAAAATGGACTTTCAAAACACACTAATAAATAAGTGCAAACCTACTGGAAAATTTGAATACAAATAAATGGTTAAAAACATTTGAATCAAATCAAAACAGAAAATAGAAAAAAAAAGAAAAAAAACAGAAGGAAAAAAATAGAGAAAGCAAAACCAACCCAGTCCAGCCCAACTAGCCCCAGCCCAACAACAGCCCACCCGGCTCCCCTCTCCTTTCCCCGTGAGCCATTCTTTCTCACCAACAAATCAACCCACTCATCACACTGACGCGCTGGCCCCATGCCACATCAGCTTCGTCATCTCCACCCGCTGAACCCGCCCCAAACCGCTCCTGGCCGTTTCTGTCGCCGTGGAATGCTCGTCAATTCGCATCAATGACGCCAGTAAATCCTCCCGCGACCATGCCCTCATAAGCACCTCCTCCCCCTCACTCGTTGTTCCCTCTCCGCCCAGGGCTGCCCCAATTGCTGCTCGAAACCTCCTCTGCTCCGACGAGCTGCAGCGCTGATTCCGGCCAACTTCGGCCACCTCCCTGCCCCTATCTTCCACGAGCCTAACCAACGACTCCGTACGCATCTACCAGAACCCATAGCTCGCTCGCGCGTGCCCCAGAGTGTCGGCAACAACCTCGCCCAAGTGCCACCACTGTCTGCGTCAACTCCGGCGACTCCTCACGGTGAGACCGGACCACCCCTTTCTCTCTCGATGATGCTCACGTACTCGTCCTTCTCTTGCGCATCTAACGACCCCCTCTGCTTGTCTTCTCGTGGCCGTAGCCTCGTCCCCGATGACGCCGGAGCATAACCGATGCCAGTGACGACTCCGACGAGCAATCAACGTCGCCCCCGTGCGCCCCTTCGTCGACGACGACCACCTCGAGCATTCCCAATCCATGGTGAACTCGGTGAGCATCTCTGTTCACTTACTCGCTTCCTATTCTCTCTAGAACACCATCGCCTGAGCGCCACCACCGCTCACCGTTGCCCAGCGCCGCCCATCTCTGGTTGAGTCGTTGTGAGCCATTAGATCCCGATCCTGCGGTTGAGTTAGATTACTTAAGCGAATAGGTACGAGCTAATCTGCACCGTGTGATGTCATTTAAATCTAATGTCCCACACTGCATGATCCGAACGAACCGTTATCAGCCACTAGGAAACAGCCATGTGGCCCAACCTTTGTTTTAAAAACAGAAAAGGTTCTATTAGATAAATGAATTTGTAAAATTCATAACTTTTATTATACATGTCCAAAATTTATAAATTTTATATCATTGGAATCAAGAAAATAAAACCTTTGCAACCATTCCCTTAGTTTAATATTTTTCTTCTGGAAAATTAGGGTTTTTTGCAGAAACATTTCTAAGCCTATTTAGAGTATAAAAATTATTCTAAAAATGATTTTTGGGTAAAATCTTTTGCAAATGATTTGTTTTGAACCTACTGAACAGAAACACAAGATTTTGGGTTTAGAAATATATTTTGTTAACATTGGAAAATTATTACTTTGAATAAAGGCATTTCTAGTAAAATAAAAATGTTGTTATGATTTAAAAATGGTTTTTCAGTGAAACCTTTTGCAAATAGATTTGTTTTAAACACTTTGACCATAAACACTAACATTTGTGTTTAAAAACATATTTGGATAACACTACAAATTATTCCTTTAAATAAAATCATTTCTAGCAAAGACAAAAATGATTTAAAAGGCCCATTTTCAATAAATTGATTTTAAATGGTTTTTCCACTTGTATAAATGACCAATAGGTGTTTTAAAATATTTATAGCTTATTAGAAACCACTTTTCCAAATAAAACAACCTTTTGCATGCTTGCATGCATTTCTTTGTTTTTATTATTTTATGTGATGAATTGTTTGAATGCTAGTTTGAATTTGTGCCTTGCTTGATTGAATTGTAGTGAACTTTGAAGAGTGTGAAAATTGCAAGATCAAGGAGTGAACTTAGTTTCTCTACCAAAAATTCAAGTGGTGCTTCATACATTTTGTCCTAATATTTTGACTATGCATTAGTGATATTTTGAGTAGGACTTGCATGGATTTTTTACTAAGTATGCTATGCTATGGGAAATCCTAGTAGATGATGCCTTAGAAGAATTTTCCCTAAGTTAAGATTCTTGCTACTAGTATGCTTAGCCTAGCTAGTAGAAAACAGGGGTGGATTATATTCATGCTATGAAATATTTCTAAGTCTATGACTTGTGTTTTGTTTAATAAAAAAAACTATGTGAATGAATCACCTGGGTGGAATGGTGTGAATGGTTTGTGTTGAGTGGTTACCCAGGGGCAATACCTGGTGTATCTGACTTGTGGAAAGCCACCCAGGAACAAAGATATTTGACATGTCAAATGTTGAGAAGCTTCTAGTGCAGCCACATGGCATATGGGCTCTTCCTGGATCACATAGGTTGCAATAACTTAGCCAGATGAACAGAAGGTGGTAGGGGGTGATAGGTTTGGAACGCGTCCATTTGGTCTAAGGGAAGGCTTCTGAAAGATCTCGTCTCGATGCATGTCGAGTCTTGTGGGGAAAGTACACCACCTCTCGAGAAGGAAAAATCTAAGTACTTAGCCGTGTCCCCGGCAATGGACAATTTGAGCATCAATACATGGAAGCTATCAAGGATCTCCTCATCCCAATTTCTAAGTTAAAAGCTTGTGGTTGAACAAGGGTTAAAGGATCACCAATTTTATTGGTAGATGCCTTGGGTGATTTGACAAACAAAAAACTTAGTGTTTTCAACTAATAAGGAAAACTTATTTTGAGCAAAGCAAGCCTCAACTACACTTAGCCAAATGCATATAGATGATAGATACCACTACTCTACCATAGTATCACTTGCCAATACAATTCAAATGTATTGACCCTTGTGGCTGTAACTTATTATGTTGCAGGTTTGTTTGATGTTTGTGAAGTGTGTTGAATAGGATTACAAGTCTACAACCAACATGATTGCATGTGGCACTTTGAAGATGAAGGACTCCATGCTACTTAGTTATATTTTCTGCATTAAAATGAGATAGCCAAATGAGCTATGTAAGATGTAATGAATTATTTTATTCCTGGTTATAAAGTTGTATTATGACCTTTGTTTCTTGATATTATATCTTAAACTATGGATGATAGCTATTGATCCAGGGACTAGCATTGTAAACACAGGGATCTCTACCTTATCAGGTTGGGACCTCTACAATATCAGCAGTTAGTCAAACTCAAAGAGTTTGAATTTAAACCTGTTCTCGGGCCTTGGGCTATAAAAATTATAAATATCAACATCAGTAATGCATACATATGAAAAGGATGGAGTACAAAAGTTAAATACCGTTGTGTGCTATGATCACTTTCGCGAAGGGCAACAAACTTGGAGCCCTAGATTGATCTTGTGAATTATTCATCTTTGTACTATTGTTGCCAACATATGAACTTCCAATCCCCTCTTCAAAGCATGTTTTCCTTGGCACAAGATGTAGTAGTAACTGAAACAAGAAGCATATGAGTTGCCGGGGGGTGTGGTCGTTACCACAACACATTTGGAGGAGTTAGCACAACATATCGAGGAGTACTTAGCACACCAACATCAATGACCGGAGGAGTACTTAGCATATCTACAACATTGGAGTTAGCATGTCATCATCTATTGGAGTTTGCACATCAACATGTGTTGGAGTTAACACATCACAATTAGAGTCGACAACATGTCAAGATTTTTTATAGTTGGGGCAACATAGCTTGGAGGATCTAGCACATAAGGATCTCCCATAGTTGGGTTGCAATAGATGAATGAGCCAGACCACAATAGGATCTCTCATAGCTTGGTTAAAAGAAGGTGGAATATACGGGTTAGATTATTGAACATCATGTATTCTTCGAGGAGGGGGTTGGACGCTATTTTCTGGAATAACATGGGTAGCATTCCCTTCTCCAATCACATGGGTCTACTCTAGTATGGTTGATTGATTAAGAAAATTTAAATTACTATCCATCCTTCTCAACATTTCCTTAATTCTTTGTTCCTTGACATCCATCCTCCTCAACATTTCCTTAATTCTTTGTTCCTTGACATCCATACTTCTAACAAGTTGGGAACTATCCTCCCTAAGCTTTGTGTTCTCCTTTGATCGTCGCCAATGCCACTTCCATCCCTACTGTTGGCATCCCCATTCGTGCCATCTTTCTTGTCCTCTTGTTCCGCTCTGTGGCCCTCCTAGAAAAAGAGAGGATGATCTTGTTCTTTCCTAGGCTCACCTAGTGCTTCATGTTGAGAACTAAAGAGTAAAGAACTAACCAGAGGTTGAGAAAAATATGTAACGGAAAACTTTGAATAATGTTTTATCTATCCATAACCGATGGACAATCAAAATATTTTCTATATAAGGAATCTTTTTACAAAATTTTGGTTTCTTGATTTTATCGATGTTTTGTTCTATGTGCTTCAACCTATCAAGTTCATATTGTGATTAGGAAAGTTTCTCTTGCTACAAATCAATTCCTTTTTCGTCCAATCACCTCACAAGTTCAAGTAACATATGGTATGCAGTTCAGATTCGACATCATATCCAAAACACAAACGAAGGGTGTATACACAAGGAGAAATGTTGACATCAGAACAATGTACGAATGGGAGACTTCCCTTACACTCAACAACGTCGGTGAAGTAGTTGACCGATGAGTTCAAGCAGGGGCGAGGTTTTGTCTTAAGTGCGGGGCCGGTCGAATCTTGGCTGAGCTACGATGAAAGGGAGTGACTTTTGTCTGTCATCGGTATGCAACGAAGGATAAGTGCCTAGAGACGTTGGTGCCGAAATAGATGTGTGGGAACAGCGAAAAGTCGAAAAGTGTTATACTACAAAATTGAAATAAAACGAGTAGTTTTGAAAAAATCAGGAGGAAAGAAGAACATGATGAGACAAAGGTGCCTAATTAAATTGTTGCTCTCTCAGAGGACAAATATAAAACATGATAAACTACCGGATAAAAATAAAAAAAATGAATGGTCCATAAAGTTTGGAACAAAAGGAGTGGCGAGTATATAAACTTAATGGTGAAAGGAGTGGTCCATAAAGTTCGGATAAAAAGAGAAAGGTGTGTCACATGGACCATTTGATGGTGTGGACCATATATTATACAATATTATTTATCTAAATGGTGTGGACCATATATTATACAATATTATTGGTCTGGACCACATGTTATACAAGAAGAAAAACAAGGAACCCTACATGGTGGACCCCACCTCCGTCTCAATTAATACTCCCTGCATTACTCTAGCTGTCTCTGGTCAAAAAGTGGCCGTGTTCACATTTACAATAGAGAACAATCTCGAACAAGTAATGGAGTACCGAAATTTAGAGAAGTTTGATTTCATTCTTGTTGTTCTAGATCTAATCCATGGACGGAGCGCAAACGCTACGCCTTCCAGAGAGCAGCTCCATTGCTTATCTCGCCTTGAGTTTTCCTGCCCAGTAGTATTCAACCATTTCCCTCCCACGAAGCGATGCCGCCTCACCCCACCGATACCTCGCCTCTTCCGCCGACATCGGAGACCACGGCGGCCACCGACATGAAGCCGCCGCCCTCCGCCGCCGCGGCCGACGCCCCACCGAAGAAGCGGAAGCTGGAGGAGGTGGGTTTCCACCATTCTCCCTACTACAAGATCAGAGCAGCCGTCGCCGACCTCCGCGGCCGCTTCCTTCAGGTCCCCACTCCAAGCCCTATATTCTCGGTGCATCCACGCTTGGTAGAAGCAGCTGTATCTTGCATAATATTACTCTGGGAGTACAACTTGTTGTTGTTGGGGTACGAAACAATTACTGGACGAACATCAGCGGATCAGGGGATGTTTATTGACCACTGTTTCAGGGTAGAATGCTACTGTAGGTGGGGGGAGGGGGGATTCAGAGTATCGACTAATTGAGGCTTATAGTGCAGGGTAGCAATAGGTACAAGGGTGGAGCGTGTTTAAAGGCACACACCACCGAAGCCAACCATGCACACCTTAGGCTCGTGCTCCTTTTGTACTAGTTGAAAACTTGAATTGTATGACTGACATAACGGAGACAGTGACATAATTCTACATAAAACTGAATTGTGTGATATGATGGTGAGTGGGGACTACATTGGCTGGTACGTTACAACACCATTATGCTGTGCAAGTGTCTGTTGCCATCGCTGATCGATTTACTTCACCTATTGTTTACTTGTCAATTGTCGTGTGATTTACCCTGGTTAAAATAGGAAGCCGCTCTAAACGGTGCCTTTGTTGTGTTGAAGGTTTGCCGAGCTACTGATGATTCCCAAAAGGAAGACGCTGCTCTTGAGATCCTGAAAGGTAAATGTTCAGTTCATATTGTTGTTAGAACATACGAAGTTGTTTTGAGGTTCCCTAGTGTATTGGCTGTGATTTTGCTCAGGTACATATATTGCTATAGTTTTGGATGTTGTGCTGAACCATTTCTTCCAGATTTCATCAAAAGCATGTTATTATCTTAACATACTAGGATTGCCTCAGGTGTTTCACAGTCAGGGGCTCTGTAATAGTGTGAGTTTATAGTCCCAAGTGGCCAAGTCCCAACCCTGAAGATATTTGTAATCATTGCCATTTGACATTTAGAATACTGTATCAGCCTATTACATTTCTGTAAAATGTAAACACAGTGATATGTGACCTTTCATAGCCCTACACTTGACAAACCCCTGTCGTTTTTGTAAAGTGATGTATTATTATGTCAGGTTTCTTGTACCCATCAGTGACGAGTCTAGATTTTTTCTGTGTGAAAGTCTGGAAATGTGTTGATTGTCTGGAGCTTAATGCTTATATTTGAAGGGTCTTCTGATTGTATGAGTTCTTGTTCATGCATCTGTTGAAGATGATTAGGCTAAATTATTCTTCTCCTGTTCATCCGGTGTTGCAGAGATAAAAGTTATCACGGAATTATCCAAGAAAATGCGGCTGGATATCTCTGCTGCTGCTGAGCCTGTAAAACAATTCGACATACCTGTTGCTAGAGATGTCAAGAACAAGCCTGCAGAAAAAGAACCATCTGGAGGGAAGAATCAAGTGCCTCAGACAGGCCAGGATGCAACGTTTCTGTTCAGTACAGATGAGAAGGTTCCACTCAAGCCTGTTAGCTCACAGGCTGCTGCAGTGGGGATTCAGCGGGAAGCCAATACGAGTGAGATGGCTAACCGTGCCAATCAGTTGGGGGAGCGCGTAAAAGGTTCTTATGTCATTGGTGGATCGCCCATGGGCTGGAATTTTCGTATGTGGCCTGGAGGTAAAGCGGTCTACTATGGCTTGAGCAAAGCAGAGTGGCTGGCACTTCAAGCTGCAAAGTGAAGTCTCACTCCCACCTGGCAATCTAACACTGTGATATACTAGTAACTAGATGGTACATCAGACTCTTGGCACATGAACACTGTGAGATATAGCAGTAATCACCAGTCAGCATCATTCTGGAAAGCCTTTTTCTGAATCTGTAGTGCAGTCAGTAGTAGTGTATACAGTTCTCTTTGTATTTTGAACTGAGCGAGCAAGGTGGTCTTGTCATGGTTTTGATGTTCAGAAATTGGTAGAAAGAGGAATTAGCTTAAGCAGATGTCATCAGGACGGATGTATGTTCTTCTTTTAAGCATATCTGAATCAATATGACTCCATGTTTCTGTGATTTTTCGGTTGCAAAGAGGAGTAACATGTAGAATTGATTGTATCAGTTAGAGTTCCACCTCCTTTTCCCACCATTGTCAGGTTAATCACAGGGCTTGTCCTGTCTGGATTTGCAATCCTAACCTGCCACTTAACTTGATGCTGTTTGTTTCCAACAGATCATTTATTTGTTTCTGCCAGTTTCTTGAAGGAGATTTGCTACTTTGATTCTTTTTGGCTGTTTTAACCTTTCCCCACCATTGCGTGTTTTAACATTGTCACATCAGTTATAGCAAAGCACAGGCCAAATGTGTTTGGTTAGACAACCATGTTCAATAGTCTGGCTATTAGATACGCACAATGTTGTTGCAGCTTGCATGCCGATTTGACAACAGCTCGTGAAGGGAAGAACATTTGCTGGCATCTGTGACAGAACCGAAAATTGGCCAATCAGACTACCACAGTCCATGCCATTACTCTTGTTGCTTCAGTACCTTCTACTAGGTATGTGTGTTTCTAAAATCAAGAGTGATGATAATAGGATGACGAGTGAGTTAACTTCTTTCGCTACAACTAATGGCAGTTTCACGGGGTTTGTGTCACAACAGTTTGTATTGCTTCTTTGCTTTGGATGATTGTAATGCCACCAGTTTGGTTATTCAATAAAGCGATCTCCTTTCTCTCTCTCAAAAAAAAGGAGAAAATTTGGGGTCTTGCACCACAAGATCCAAGTTAAGGATGAAACTGATATCTCCTTCAATACTTCTCTTCTGTGGTGGGAATATGGGGACATGGGAAATCCAGTCATCAGCCTTCTGGTGAGAACTCATTTTCACTGGCACGAATGATAATTTTTTACATCTCTTATCTCCCAAACAGTTCTGAGAATTTAATTTTCTGAAATTTCAGTTCTTCTTGGCTCATATTATGCTCTTTAGTTTCCCATAACATCCAGCCATAAACTTCATAGATTCGTTGTATATTATTATTCATAAATTGAATGTTTTCTGTTCTTTTTGAATGTGCAGGTCAAATTTACAATTGGTGGTGATTTCATGCCTATCCTAGAGAGTAGTGTAAGAATTGCCATAAGGGCTCGTTCATTTTGCTTTTTTTTTCCAAACTTGGAACTGATCCAGTCCATTCACCCAAACCCTAAACCCTAAACCTCACTAACCCCAACAAATCCTTTTTCCATAATCACTACTATAGCACATTTCAGCCCGTTCGGTTAATACCTGCTAGACTACAAGGCGTGGACCACGCTCTCTCTGGAGCACGTCGTGGAAATAATTCCACGAGTCAAGTGGAGATAATTTTCTTCCAACCAGATTGAGAGGAGGATGGACCGGATGAGCTGGCAACGAATCCCATTAGGGGCTATATAAACGAAGACCAAAAGTTTACTGGGCTGGATAAATTACCTTGCCGGGTTGGATGACCTGGATCGGGCTTCAATCCAAGCCAATCCCAGCATGCTATGGATTAAACGAAGAAGCAGGCTGGGAACTTACCTTTGCACAAGTAAGTGGGACTGATGTATTGTACTTGGAGAGAGGTGAAACAAAGTGTGTGGAATCTTTCTTCTTATATGCAACTCCTGTACAAAGTGGTTCGAACTAATTTAGGCAGTCTGTCAGATCAACAATTAATGATTCTTTCTTTCTTGTATACATTAAACTCACATCTTGTATTGCCTAGTTTGAACTTTAAAGTAGTTTCCTACTCTAGATGGGAAGGATATGTGTAGGAAACACAGTAATTTGAATCAGCAGCCCCTTTTGTGTAAAATAATGCAGACTAGGCAAACAGCTCCCTGTTCAACTATGCATTCAGATAAAAAATATTCAGTCTATGGTCAAAGGCAGGTCTAATTACGAAGTGGCCATAGATTGACAGAGGTAGCTAGTAAACTATTGATTCGTATTTCTCTGCTCACACAAATTTCATGCATTCATACGCTCAATCACCCGTATCGCGTGTGTGCGTGCTCGGATAAGCAACCGCAGCACACACCAAAAATGCAGGTCCAGAGACATACGCCGCGCATGCAAGTTTCACACTATATAAACCACTCCATCGGTACGCAATTGTACCCATCGATCTATACACACCAGCATGGCTACTAGCACCAGCTCCACCCTCCTCCTCCTGGTCCTCGTGGCCCTGGCCGGCCTCGCCGACCTTCAGGTCGCCGCGACCGCGAGGCCCGCCGATGCTGCGGCAACAACGAAGCACCCACTGGCGGACGACATGGCTGATCCGGACCTGGACGGGATGATGCAGTGCATGATCGGGTGCTTCACCACGGTGATGAGCTGCGCCTTCGGGTGCATGGGCAAGGGCCCCGACCTGCCGCTCTGCGTCATTAGCTGCAACCAGAAGAGCATCGTCTGCATGATCCGCTGCGGCATCACGCCCTCGCCGCCGGGGCCCAAGCCGCCGGGGCCCAAGCCGCCCGCACCAGCACCACCAGCACCACCAGCACCAACCCCCAAGCCGCCCTCACCCTCGCCCAAGCCAGCGCCCCCCAAGCCGCCTGGCCCGCCTTACGCCGCCCACAACAAAGAGACCCCCGTCTAGACGCACCGATTACCATGGATATATCATACCACCATATAGAAATCTCTACTACCTAAAAAGAAGACACATATATCATGCATGGAGATATCCAGAGGTATATATGTATAACCGCCAAAATGGTCTATACACATATTATAGCGCTCGCTACATAGCTTATTACTCCATCTCATCATTTCTCTAGACGTCTGTTAAATACAAAAAATGTCATACTATATCGTTATTAGTATGACTCATGCATAATGGGTGCACTTATTATACTATGTATGTACACTGGTACGAGACTATCTAAATATGGTGTAATGTTAGCTGCTCATTTATATTATTTTGTGTATTATTAATCCATGGCCTCAAAAGTGCTAAAGGAGTGATCTACTACTCTGTCCATATTACCGTTATCAATATTATCTAGATTCGTATGTACCTAGTAAAATATTTAGACTAGATGTTTGTATCTAGACAAAGTTAAAAACATTAATATGAACGACCGGAGGGAGTCGGCAATTAGTGCCTTCACATGGATGGATGTTCCATGATAAGATAGACCAAAAAACACACGTACGTCAATATCACTTTGAAGAAATTCACTCTTGATTACACCACTGTGACAAGATTACGGCCGCATGCTGTACTGGCAGCAGAGTATGCAGTGTAGGCAATAAAACGGGGACGTTCTGGTACATACCTTTAACTTATTCAGCTGTGAGGTTTAATAAGAAAAAACTATCGAACAGAAGGCCAGGACAGGACCAAACCGCATAAGCCGACTGAGCACACATCTACTTCAAAATTTATGTGATCAATCACGGTTGGGGCAGATCGGCCTGGATCTTTGAAAGCTTCAGGGCCACGTACGTACGTCAACCTGGATAAAGAAGAGAATCAGAACTGCAAACCTTGCAACAATGTGCGACAATTTGTTCAAAGCATGAGGGGAAAGAGCATCGGAAGACTCCCTTGATCCCGGTCTTGGATGAATCAATTCTAGTACTCCCTCCGATTCTAAATAAGTGTCGCGGTTTTGAACTAAGTCTAGTTCAAAATGGCGACACTTATTTAGGATCGGAGGTAGTAGCTCATACTGCTCGATGTAGATACTACGAATGGCACAACCAATTTTGTTCAATTTATTATGGTGCCTGTTGCATTCTTATTGACCATTAGCAACTAGAGTTACGTTAGTACACTTGTGACATACTAATGGCATTATTTTTCAGCATTTGGATAATGATATCTGTACTTCTGCTGTACGCATGTTATGCTAGGGCTCTTAGTTTGTACAAGGTCTTAAGGTTTTGTTGCCAACGGTACACTTATTGCCAAGTAACAGGGAGCATTTACACGAACTAATTAGCTGCCCCGTGGCCATTTCATAGTTGTTCAGCACCGATTTGATTTTCCCTAGTTGGTCTGAATTGGCTTCAAAAAAATAGTAGGAGGTTGTCATCAGCAAAGAGAAGATGAGATATGCCAGGGCTGCGACGACAAACTTTTAGTTCTTTTATCTGAACTGCATCTATCTCTTTTTGGAGCAGCTTTTAGAGACCATCGGCCACAAATAAAAATAGATAGGGTGATAAGGAGTCACCTTGTCTCAGACCTCTAGATGGCTTAAATTTTTCTGAAAGCACTCCATTGAAACACACTGAATATGTCACTGTTTTTACGCAAGCCATAATCCAACTCGTCCATTGGTTTGCAAAACCAAGTTTGTTCAGAATTCCTTCTAGATATGTCTAGTCCACTCTGTCATACGCTTTGGCTAGGTCAAGCTTATAAGCGCAAAACTTCCCTTTACGGTCGGCGTTTTTATCACCATTATATAAAATATAAACTAATGCGAATTCCACAGGATCATGTGCCAAGACACACCCCTAAATCAAGCATAGTTACATTACATAAGCTTATACCGCTTGAGTCCGGACACCAACAACTACCACCAGTTAGTACTACAAGTCTAACGAAATAAAGGGCACCAACTGGATCCCATCCACAACATACCAAACATATCAGCAGTAAGGACGGTGATGCCAACTTTAATGATCCGAACTCCCCAGTCCCTTCGGCAGAATTGCAAATCTCAAACAGGCAAAGCAGCGCGATCTCAGCTCAACAAGATCATGTTAGCGTGACCTCACAGAGATCACAGGTAAGCTGGTGCAGCTGCAACCATATATACCGATGGCGCCGCAAAACTCTCGGCCTGGATGGTTGCTGGGGCGCCTGCATAGGAATAGATCGTCGGCGCAGCTCCATCAACATTGGATTGTACCGTAGTTCCTTGTGTTGCGCTGCTTGGAACAGATCCATAACTCCTAACAAGCCCCAAGTTCGATGTAGCTGCTTCGGGTGCTGCAGTCTCGCTTCTTGGAGCATAACCATAATGCCTGACAAGTTGCAAGTTTGTCAAAACCACCTCAGGCGCTGCACCAGAGGCAGTTCTGAAATGCAAAAGATATACAAGGCAGAAGTAAATTAATGGTTTCTGCAGGTACCCAATTTTTTTTTTATAAATGTTAGCTTTCAACACAAAAAGTATGTATCTACATTGTCCCTGCAAATAATTTCCTTTTATGACTATCTGTAGTAGCTGAACAATACAGTTTTGAGAAATCAATGAGCCGACATTGGCATGTGTATACACATTGGTTTGCAGAAACAGCTTGAATGTGGCAGAAAGTAACAAACAGAAGTACCAGGGCCAATTGTTCTCCATACATACCTCTCAGAAGTAGTTTCCTGGTAATGAGATTTCACAGCATCAAATCGACATGGATCATTCAGATTAGCAGTGAAATAGGGATCAGTGGAATAGACAGGTTGTGGGACATGTTGTGGCATAGGGTGCGGGGTTTGCTCATAGGAATAACGTGAAGGACGTGCTTGGCCATAGTGGTAGGCAACAGGCAATGGACCATATGCTTCATATCCTGCTTGATATGGATGCCCAGGTGTGGTCACATAGCAATCAGACGCAGTGAATTGAGTAGTCATAGGAGGAAGGTGAGAATATGGATGTACATAAGACTCGTGTTGCACTAGATGAGCAGCCTGTGCAGGAACATAAGAACTTGGGTAGTGAACATAAGCAGCTGGCTGTGTTGGGTGAGAAGCAGAAGGATGCAAGTAAGCAGAAGAGGGATCAGGATGCCTGTTGATAGCTGGCTGTGTTGGGTGAGAACCTGAAGGAGGCACATAAGCAGAAGATGGAGCAGGCTGACTGTTATCAACATAATGCAGGGGTTGTGACTCTGGCAACACAGTAATTGGCCGGAACAATGCTCTCAGTTTCTCAACCTACAACAGAATACAAACAGCAATTAAAAACAATGCTGGTAAATGCATGATAGTTCATAGCTCTATCTGGAGATTAAGACAGAACATAAAAATGGAGGATAAAGCACAGCTATTCCTACCCCCTTCCATCTAGTTGATACACTGATATGAAAGGTCTAAACCAGTAATTCCAACTAGAAACTCGAGATAATAAATTAAAAGACAAAACAGAACTTGCTCCCATTATACCCACTTTTTTCACGAAAACTCATTTGTGCTCTTAAGCGCCAGTGAGCCCTCTTTTGGAAAATTTTGAAACTTGTACTTCTGGGTCTCCACAAATTCTGAAAAGAATTATATAGCAAGATATATACATCCAGAATGTACGTCAGAAGTTTTGTTTTAAAAAATAGTTTTTCATCCTATATACAGCCATCATTTATTCCTGTAGCCCAAAACAGAAAGTGTTTTCTACTGAAACTTCGTACAATTATACAAACCATGTTTACGTATTGTTGCGCTCAAGTCGCCAAGGTGTTTGTCCACCACACCTAAGATACGGGTACCAGCTGTGCCGAGGGCGATGCGCCTCAACTCACGTGGCAAGAAATCTGTCTGGAAGCACATCCGGCGAACACTTTAAGGACCAGAAGCCCCGCTTATCCGGGAGGGGCCCCGTCTAGGCTCGCTCGTGGCAACTATGGGCTGCTCCAGGTCGGCCTGATCCCCCTAGAGCCTCGTGGATTCGCAGCTCGCTGCCATGAGAAAACTAATGAAAAACGAGAAGCATAGGTAGAGGGTAAAAGGATAAACTGAACACGCAAAGGTGTGATAGATTGATAGATTCGATTGTTGTTATTCAATCGGCCATTGGTCTTCCCGTACAAGTAAAAGGCTCCTCTACACTTTCATTACAAGAAAAGGACTTGAATTCATGTTCAATATGAGGTGTCTGGTCTTCCCCCGTACAAGGAAAGGGCTCCTCTACACTTTCCTTACAAGAAAAGGACTTAAATTCACGTTCAAATAGCCTAGTTCTAGCCTAACTCAGACAGTCTGGATTCGACTACACTTATGTATTGTCTCTTGCACTGACCGTGGAAGTCGTATACAAACTGGGATGGGGATGCTCCAAAAGGCAAACTTGTTCGCCTCGAAGAGAGGAATAACTCTCACGTTGATCACTTTCAATCTAAAGCCACCATCTGAAGCCGTCAGACACATCCACGGGACCATCTTCAGCTTCAGGTCGGAGTCCGTCAGGCACTTGTCTGTGTTAGCTTGCCCTTGTCAAGGCTCTGTAGGTTGCATACTAACCCGGATGAAGATGATTCCAAAAGCAAAGTTGTACGTCTCAACGACACACAACTTCCGTGTTGGGCATGTTTTCATATGAGATCATCTTGGAGACGTTCCAGCTCAAGTCCTCATATGTGTGGTGGTATGCTGTCTCAGGAAAATTGGATTTGATCACCCTTTATGTGTCTTGCTCCTGAGTGTCACCTGCTATCTCCTGCCATCTTTTATATGTTCTGAGGCCCTCCCTAGGTGCACCTCACCTAGGTCGCTTGTCATGGCAGGATTCCATGTTTGGCTGGCTACCGGCCCAAAATAGGTGACAACACGTGTTCACGAGAAAAATTTGGTACCTTTTGAAACTCAGAAGTACGATTTTCAAAAATTTCAAAAACGTGGCATACTGGTGCTGCAAATCCACGTCCCTTTTTTCACCTCTATACATTGTTTATATTTTGTCAAGACAGAAATAATTGATTACCAAACATCTTAAATACATCTAGGGACCCTATGGGTGCAGATATAACAGAGAATATCTGCGTTACAAAATAAATGGCTGAGATGAACATAAAGGACATTAAAAAGAAAAAAATTCAGCCCTCAGAGTTCGATCATAGTGAAAAGTACATTTCTTGTATATTCTTTCGCCCCTCTTGTACATATTTTTTCCCCTTAATAAATTTTACTCCACTACAGTTTTCAGCTAAAAAAAAAGTACATCGCGGTCTCTCTCAATCACGAGTTTCCTCTATGGATCTACATATGCTTACACCATAACAGCAAGTTATGAATTAATGGGTTGCATGTTTCAGGGCTCTTCGAATTACTGTTTTTCCTACACAAATCCTTCCCATCAAGAGTGGGAAACTACTTCAAAGTTCAAACTAGGCAATGCAAGATGGGAGTTCAATGTCTATAAGAAAGAATCATTGTTGATCTGACAGACTACCTGAAGTTCGAACCACTACAAAAATAGAATGATTCCACAATTTGTTTCACCTCTCCCAAAGTACAATACATCAGTCCCACTTACTTGATCTTACAGACTACCTGAATTAGTGTTTTTCCTACACAAATCCTTCCCATCAAGAGTGGGAAACTACTTCAAAGTTCAAACTAGGCAATACAAGATGGGAGTTCAATGTATATAAGAAAGAATCATTGTTGATCTGACAGACTACCTGAAGTTCGAACCACTACAAAAATAGAATGATTCCACAATTTGTTTCACCTCTTCCCAAGTACAATACATCAGTCCCACTTACTTGTGCAAAGGTAAGTTCTGGCCAGAATTTCCCACGGGAATAATTCTCCTTTATGGCACTTCTTACAGTACTCTCTGGGATAGGCATGAAATCACCATCGATCGTAAATTTGACCTGCACATTCAAAAAGAACAGAAAACATTCAATTTATGAATAATAATGTACAGCTAATCTATGAAGTTTATGGCTGATTGTTCTGGGAAACTAAAGAGCATAATATGAGCCAAGAAGAACTGAAATTTCAAAAAAAAAATTGTCAAGACTCTTTGGGAGATAAGAAATGTAAAAAATTATTCATGCCAGTGAAAATGAGTTCGCACCAGAAGACTGATGACTGGATTTCCCATGTCCCCATATTCCCACCACAGAAGGGAGGTATTGAAGGAGATATTTATTTCATCCTTAACTTGGATCTTGTGGTGCAAGACCCCAAATTTTCTCTTTTTTTAGCGAGAAAGGAGATCGCTTTATTGAATAACCAAACTGGTAGCATTACAATCACTCTTGATTTTAGGAACACACATACCTAGTAGAAGGTACTGAAGCAACAAGAGTAATGGCATGGGCTATAACTGACGTGACATTGTTAAAACACGCTATACATCCTCCCATTTTTGTATAACAATAATGTAACAATAGTTTCCCATGTGTGGACATGTGAGTGTTTACACAAGCAGTTCCAATGCAAAAAAAAAAAAGAACTCCACAACCACAAAAGCAAGCAGAAAATAATGGTACTGTGGTATTTCAAATGAAACGAAATAATAATTGTATTAAATAAGGCGCGGCATGCTCATCCCCATAGCCAGCAGTAAAATACTAAATAAGTCAACAATAGATTGAGAGGGATAGCGGGCTACCCAAATTGCTTGTATGGCTGGAAAATGAAATATCAGCGTTCTCAGACCAACGGATTTCAGGTTTTCCCAATACTATATACAACTAGTCCTTAAGTTACGAGCTTCCCATCAATCATCATATCACAAACTTCCTATAGTACATGATTCTTATTTGGTGAGTCGAATAACTCGATCGGTTCCTAAAAAACGCAACTAAGTGTCGCATCCAAGGCTGCATCTGTGCGACTCCGGAGGCCCCCGTGACTTCTCCCCAGGGGCGCTGCCACCACCGCTTGATCCCCTCGCTGCCGCCAGGTAGGCAACTAGTTGGTGGCCGGCCTAACTCGGATTGGCATGGGCAGAGTGACGCTCGCATTGCACGAACTTGGTTTCTTGGTCACGTGGCAATGTCCATATCAGAACCATACATGTGAGCGGATACCAATTGTGCGCGCCATGGATGTGGCTGAAGAAGATGTTTCACGGCATGTCGTGTGAACACGGTTTTATTTGTGTGGCAGTGTCCACTTTACAACCGTGAGCATGACCGTTGTGAGCGTGGCGATCGGTGTATTGTAGCGGTATGTGCTGCTGCGAGTCGCTGATCTCTTTGGCAGTTTTTTTCCCTTTTATATTTGTGTTTTTGGCTGTGTGCATCCTTAGTATCTTGACTAGATCTTGATATTATGTTGGTGCAGAGTCTGGATGTAATTGGCATCCTCTTAATATATTTCCGTTATTGAAAAAAATGATTCTTATTTGCTGAAAACTTTTTTTTTGTTGGTTTGGATTCCTGTCTCTCTTGTATCAGCACAGTAGAAAAGCCTTTGGCTTATGGTAAACCATAAAATTGTGCCTAACAGTGATGTAAAATTGAGGATTTACCACCATAAAGATTGAGCCTTGGTGATGATTTGCCACACTATCGTGCCACTGAAATGTGGCACCAGGACCCACACTTCAGTAACACGTCGAATGGCAAATCGTCAAGCTCCATCCTTTATGGTGGAAAGGTTCATACACGAACAATTTCCAGAATCAACTTACCCAGTATACCAAATTCCAGAGCATCTAGAATCTCATAAGAGGAAAGCCTAACTATACGAGCATACCTCAACAAACTCGCGGCCAATTTTTTTATGGGGTGTGGATGGGGGCGGTACCTGGGCTGGGTAGCGTCCTTGGAACGCGGCGGGTTCGAGGGCGAGGCCGCCGTCGGAGTCGGCGCGGTAGGGTCCGTAGAGGTACTTGGCGTCAAAGTCGTAGAGGAAAAGCCCCGCGCCGCGCCTGATCCGGGAGACGTCGTCCAGCCTCCCCCGCGGTAGGCCCAGTACCCTGTACCTGAAGCACTCTGGCTTCGTCGCGCCGCTGCACATGAAGATGAACCCCGCAGGCGGCGATGACGAGGAGGAGCCGTTAGGGACGGACGCGGCAGAGATGTCTATCGCATCCCTCGCCGGCTTAGGCTGCGGGCTCCTCCGCGCTGGCGAGGAGGCGGAAGGGGAGGATGGGTGCTTCGCCATGGAAGGGGGTTAGGGCTTTTCTCCTGTCCTTTTGCCTTTCCTTCCTACTGGGCTCTGTTTACCTCTACTAGATCGTGTTTGGTTCAGGGGAAGTGGAGACAGAGAATGGAGTTACGGGCTATGAATCGCTGAGGCCTGGTTTGGGAGCTTCTGCTTTAAAACTGAAGTATTTTAATGTATGCTTCAGTTTTACCATATTCTAGTATTTCTTAATTTTGGCAAAAACTCAAAAGCATTTGGAAAGTATAGTTTTATTGTGGGTTTTTTGAGGAGCGAGAAAGCTAGCGTTTCTCTATTTTTAAGAAAAAGAGGTTGGGACTAAAGTTTTTAATACGTAAAAAACTATAGTTTTGTTAATACTTCAGTTTGCAAAACTATATTATTCTTTAGACCCAAACGTATTGAAGACTTTGGTATTTCTATAAACCGAAGTTTTCTCAGAATACTTTAAAAAAGCTTAGCTCCCAAACGGAGCCTGATTGTTTGAATGAAATGGGAGTTTTTAGGTAAACGGGTATACTTTATTGATCAATCAAATAAACATTAATACAAATTGTTTGCCGGAAACACTCCGATCATACACCACGCCACATTGAATTAAGAAACAACTGACAAGACTGCGCTAAACAATGATAAATTCTGCACTCTACTAACAAGAGTTAGAGAACAGGAGCTAAATGAAGACAATAGATTCTTGATACTCACAATGATCGGCGCACATGCAGACCTATCTCTGGAGGAGGATCGAGCTCGGTTAACCATCCAGAGACAGTCCGAAGCAATACATAAATTATCAAGTCATTCCCCTGAGCGAAGACAAGGGCTCGGCTCACCGCCAAAGCTTCGGCAATCTCGGGAACCTGCACATTGAAAAATATGTCGCTGCTTCAATACATAAATGGACCGTTAAAGTTTTCATACCTTGTTAGCATCTTTAGGATCGACAAAACCTTTGGGTTGTACCATATACAACTCTTAATCAATGTCACCATTGAGGAATGTCGTTTTGACATCCATCTGTCATATCTTATAATCATAATATGCAGCGATTGCTAACAGAATTCTCACAGACTTTAGCTTCTCTACCGGTGAGAAAGTTTCATCGTAGTCAACTCCTTGAATTTGTCGGAACCCTTTCGCGACAAGTCGAGCTTTGTAGATGGTTACATTACCATCATCATCTGTTTTCTTCTTAAAAATCCATTTGTTTTTTACAGCCTTTCGGCCATCTGGTAAGTCCACCAAAGTCCATACTTGGTTTTCGTATATGGATCCAATCTCGGATTTCATGGCTTCTTTCCATTTATTGGAATCTAGGCTCCTCATCGCTTCCTCATATGTCGCAGGGTCGTCGGTGTTATCTACCAACATGACACTCATAACAGGATCATACCAATCAGGAGTGGTACGAGTCCTCGTTGACCTGTGAGGTTCCGTAGTAACTTCAACCGAAGTTTCATGATCATCATCATTAGCTTCCTATCTTATTGGTGTAGGCGCCATAGGAACTACTTCCAGTGCTGCGCTACTCTCAAATCCGAGAGAAGGTTTGACAGCCTCGTCGAGTTCTACTTTCCTTCCAGTCACTTCTTTTGAGAGAAACTCCTTCTCTAGAAAGGATCCATTCTTGGCAACGAAGATTTTGCCTTCAGATCTATGATAGAAGGTATACCCAATAGTTTCCTTTGGGTATCTTATGAAGACGCATTTTTCGCTTTGGGTTCTAGCTTGTCGGGTTGTAACTTCTTTACATAAGCTTCACAACCCCAAACTTTAAGAAACGACAATTTAGGTTTCTTCCCAAACCATAATTCATACGATGTCGTTTCAACGGATTTAGATGGTGCTCTATTTAAAGTGAATGTGGTTGTTTCTAATGCATAGCCCAAAAATGATAGCGGTAATCTATAAGTGACATCATAGGACGAACCATATCTAAGAGAGTTCAATTACGACGTTCAGACACACCATTACGTTGTGGTGTTCCCGGCGGTGTCAATTGTAAAAGTGTTCCGCATTTCTTTAAATGCTCGCCAAACTCGTAACTCAGATATTCACCTCCACGATCAGATCATAGAAATTTAATCTTATTGTTATGTTGATTCTCTACTTCACTTTGAAATTCCTTAAACTTTTCGAAAGTTTTGGACTTATGTTTCATGAAAAAGATATACCCATATCTACTCAAGTCATCCGTGAAAGTAATAACATAACGATAACCACTACGCGATGCTACACTCATTGGGCCACACACATCGGTATGTATGATTTCCAACAAGTCAGTAGCTCGCTCCATCATCCCAGAAAATGGAGTCTTAGTCATTTTACCCATCAGACATGCTTCGCATCTTTCAAGTGATTTGAAATCAAGTGATTCAAGAAGACCATCGGAATGGAGTTTCTTTATATGCTTCACTCCAATATGACCAAGACGACAGTGCCACATGTATGTAGAATTATCGCTCAATTTTAAACGTTTAGCTTCTATATTATGAACATGTGTATCACTACAATCGAGATTCAATAAGAATAGACCATCTATCAAAGGTGCATGACCATAAAAGATACTACTCATGTAAATCGAACAACCATTATTGTCAGATTTAAACAAGTAACCGTCTTGCAATAAACATGATCCAGATATAATGTTCATGCTCAACGCAGGCACCAAATAACAATTATTTAAGTATAAAACTAATCCCGATGGTAGATGAAGAGGGAGCGTGCCGACCGCGACCACATCAACCTTTGGTCTGTTTCCAACGCGCATCGTCACCTCGTCTTTTGCTAGTCTTTGTTTATTCTGCAGCACCTGATTCGAGTTACAAATGTGAGAAACTAAACCAGTATCAAATACCCAGGCACTACTACGATTACTAGAAAGATACACATCAATAACATGTATATCAAATATACCTTTCTTCTTGATGTTGGTGTTCTTCAAATCCTCCAAGTACTTAGGGCAATTCCCCTTCCAGTGACCTTCTCCCTTGTAGTAAAAGCACCCAGTATCCGGCTTAGGCCCATCCTTGGTCTTTTTCGTCGGCGCGGTAACTTTCTTACCACCCTTCTCGAAGTTTCCCTTTTTCTTGGAATTGCCTTGCCTTTTGAATTTGGTGGTCTTATTGACCATCAACACTTAGTGCTCTTTCTTGATCTCCACTTCCATAGACTTTAACATGGAGAAGAGTTCAGGTAACGACTTATCCATGTTTTGCATATTGTAGTTCATCACAAAGTTCTTGTAACTTGGTGGTAGTGTTTGGAGGACACGATGAATCCCCAAAGTATTAGGAATCACTATACCCAAGCTTTGGAGCTTACTTGTGTGCCCAGACATCTTAAGCGCATGCTCACTAACGGAGCTGCCCTTTTCCATCTTGTAGTTAAAGAACTTTTCAGAAGCCTCATAACTCTCAACTGTCGCGTGAGCCTCAAATATCATTTTGAGTTCATGGACAATATCATGTGGGTCAAAGTTATCAAACCTTTTCTGAAGCTCTGATTCCAAACCATACAAAATAGCACACTGAACTACGGAGTACTGATTCTTTCGAGTGAGGAAAACATTCTTCACCTCATCGGTAGCGTCAGCTGCAGGTGGGTCATCCAGCGGTGCATCTAGCACATAGGTCAAATTACCAGCATTGAGGACAATCCTCAAGTTGCGGAACCAATCCGCGAAGTTTTTTCCATTGTTTTTAAACTTTTTTTTCTCTAGGAACGCATTAAAATTGATGGTAGGGGCCACCATTGATCTACAACATATTTGCAATAGTTTAGACTAAGTTTATGACAAATTGAGTTCTAATAACTCCCACTCAAAACAATATCCCTCACATTGTTTTAGTGATCACATGAACCAAATCCACAACATCAAATCCGATCATCACGAGATATGATGTAATTTCAAAGGTGAACAATCATCATGTTCATCATATCTACTATATGACTCATGTTTTACCTTTCGGTGATCCGTGTTCCGAGACCATGTATGTACATGCTAGGCTCGTCAAGATTAACCTTATTTTCTGCATGAGCAAATCTGGCTTGCTTCCGTTATATGCACACTTTGATTCTATCACACCTGATCATCACGTGGTGCTTCGAAACGATGAGTCTTGGTAACGGTGCTAACTAAGGGTGAACACTTTACTTGATAATTTTGTGAGAGGGATCATCTTATAATGCTACCATCGCAATCTAAGCAATACAAGATGCATAAAAGGATTAACATCACATGCAATTCATAATATGTGATATGATATGGTCTTTCTTCTTATGTTTCTGATCTCCATCTTCAAGCACGAACATGATCTCCATCATCACCGGCGTGGCTTCAAGGTCAATGGCGTCGCTTCATGGTTGTCGTCCACCAGCATCAACTATTACAACTACTTTGAATAATAGACACGCAGCTCTTAACGAAATTAAAAAAACAACCATAAGGCTCATATTGGTTGCCGACTTATAATAAGAAACATTGCATACATCACATATAATCACAATCATGGCCATATCACATCACAGCACACCCCTACAAAACAAAGTTAGACGCCTCTAATTTTCTTTGCATGTTTTACGTGGTTTGGGGCTTTCAATAAGTGTCGTTCTAACTTACGAACAAGAACCACAACGTTGATACTAGTATTGTCAATCATCCGTTGTAAATTGAATCTTCACTATGTTGGGAGAAACAGGCACCCGTAAAGCCACTTATGCAATACGAGTTGCATGTCAAGCGTGGAGAAAGTCTCATAAACGATGTCACGTAAGGTTAGCCCTGGCCGCTTCATCCCACCATCTCGCAAGATGCAAAGTACACAAGAAGCAATCCACAATAAAAGCATCAACGCCCACAATGACCATTGTGTTATACTCTTTGCAACAGATCTACATATAAACACGGCTCTGATACCACTGTAGGGGTCCGTAGCATGGAAAACAAAAAATTCTACCGCATGAATACACACAAGCCAAGATCTATCAACTATATTGTAGCAACGAGTCGATTAGATTACTCACCCTCAAAGATTCCAAAGCGGTTAACGAGAGAAGATTCTCGTAGGTGATGTAGTCGTACACTTGCTGATCTCAAGATCGTGTAGACGATCCTTCCGGCACAGCGTTCTGGCAGCGCTTCTACAGTCGGTCACACGTTCAGTACTCGATGAAGACCTTCCTCTCCCTTGTTCCAGCAGGCAGCGGAGGTTCTAGTTTTGTCCTCGCAATTCTGGCAGCATGACGGTGTGGCGTCGGAAGTAGAGGGAAGACCCCGCATGGCTTTGCCTAAGCTGGAGCGGGTTATGGTGGAGAAATAGGGTTTCCCCAGCGATCTAGGGTTTAGAATCCAGATATGAGGAGGTGGAGCCGGCGGTGGCGCGAGGCGGCGGCGGCTTGGAGGGGTGGTACTAGTTGTGCTCTTGGGGGCACCCCCTCCCCTCTATTTATGAGAGGAAGGGGTAGCTTGGGAGAGGGGAGTTTGAATCCTTCCCCAACTCCCTCTCCTACTAGGTGCGTGGTGGGGGAGAGAAGGATTCTCTCCTTCCTCCACCAGGAAACATTGTCCTAGTTTGACTTTTTAAACTTGCCTTTTGACTTTCAATTTTGGAGTTTAATTTCTTTATTTCAAACGCCCAGCCAAGTGACCTAGGACATGATGCAAACATTCCACTTAGTCATGACACATTCATGTACCCTTCTCCTTTCGGTCCGGTGAACCTTCTAGACCCTTCTAGATCATTCCGATGAAAACATCGGAATTATTCCCGAACTCCGAAATTGGACTTTCCTTATATGAATCTTATTCTCTGGACCATTCCGGATCTCCTCGTGATATCCTGGATCCCATCCGAGACTCTGAACAACATTCGGTATCCCTACTTACATTCCATATCTACTAAACAAAATAGAATCCCTAAGTGTGTCTCCCTACGATTCGTGAATTATGCAGACATGACCGAGACTCTTCTCTGATCAATAGCCAATAGAGGAATCTGGAAATTCATATGGCTCCCACATATTTCTACGATTATTTTGTGATCGAATGAACCATTTACATATGATACTAATTTCCCTTTGTCTTGTGATATTTTACTTATCTGAGGTCTGATCGTCGGTATCTATGCATACCTAGTTCAACCTTGTTACCTATAAGTACTCTTTACTCGTTCCTGTGGTATGTGATCCCTTGTGAGCCAGTCACATGCTTGCAAGATAATTGGATGACATTCCACCGAGAGGGCCCAGAGTATATCTATCCGTCATATGGATGGACAAATCCCACTCTTGATCCATGTGCCTCAACACATACTTTCCGAATACTCAATGACACCTTTATAACCACCCAGTTATGAAGTGGTGTTTGATGTCATCAAAGCATCCTTCCGGTGATGGTGATTAGCATGATCTCATGGTCGAAGGAATTATGTTACTATGTATCAGAAAGCTTATAGCAAACGAACTATTAAAATGACTTGATTTTTATGCTAAGCTTATCTATAGGAGTATGGCAATCACACCGTTCTCCTAATGATATGATCTTGTTATTAATAACATCTCAATGTTCATGATCAGGAAACCATGATCATCTATCAACCAACAAGCCAGTATTATAAAGAGGTTATACTAGGGACTCTAACAAGTTTATAATCACACAAGTATTAATGTTTCCGGTTAATACTATTATAGCATGAATGTAAACATTTATCATAAACACAAATATATAATAATAACTACTTTTATTGTTGCCTCCAGGGCATATCTCCAACACAAGCATGATATGATACCAACAAGTCACGAAAGAATAGAGAATAGGATTATAAGCATCCTTAGCAAAGTTGAAAAATAATGCTTCAGATGCATGGATGTATCTTGGAACTCCGAGCCTTGCAACCGAATACGGAGTACTAGGAAAAACAACCCAAACCTGTATATCCTAAAATTTTGAAATGGTAGACGAGAAGTGAAAGCTTTACAAAACAAACGAGGTAAGATAACTCAGCAATAGAACAACCCTGGGTAAGGAGTAAAAGAGTCCTATTCAGAGTTTTGCAAATAATTTTTAGCTTTCAAATAGTTTTCTCAAACTCTAGACTCAACATCGACCAACAAGAAGGGTTTCCTACAAGCAGTCCTGCTCTGATACCAAAATCTGTCATGAACCGGGATTAGGGCTAGACAAATACCAGATCTTCGTCTAACATAAGCCTAATCTATATTCCGAAGCGCGTAGGGAATGATAGATAACATTACAGAACAAACAAACCATACATTAATAAGGTAAACTCTTAAGAGAGTTACAAACTAGTCATACAAGCCAGGGGCCTCAGACCCAACAATTCAACAAGCAACATAAGAAAACAAGTTGTTCTAAACAACAAACTTGGCAAAGGGCCTAAGAGGCCCTAAACAGAACTAATGAACCTTCCATAGATCCTAGGCTGCTGCCCAGGAACCCCAACAACTCGTCGACATCGATGTAGAAACCACCTTTAGTTGGCATAGCTTCATATGTAGAAAAACATTAACAAGGCAAGGCTAAGTACAAGATGTACTCCATAAGACTTATGGCTAGTGGAGTTAGTTTTGCATAAAGCCAACATTGTTTTAAAAACAAGAAGGAAAGAGGCTCGTCTAGTCAGATCATTTTAAAGGGGATAAGAAGACTACAGTTCTAGCTCTTGGAATCATCTTCGATATCCACCAAGAACCATCATCAACTGAACCTCTCATCTTGGAGTAACACCTCAAATAACCCAGAGGAAGTAATCCGGAATACTCTAGTTGCCAAGTTTTATCATTAGGTTATAGTTCTCTATGATCACAGATTTTGTTCCCAAGTCGTCCATAACCGTGGACACGGCTTTTCGAAAATATTATAACCCTGCAGGGGTGCACAACTTTACCCATACGTACCAACCGACTCTTAATGCCAAATTATCCATCTTCCTTGGAAGGCCGGCAGAGGGTGGTTGACCGCGACCTTTACCTTGCTTTCGCTGAGACCATGAGTCACACACTAATGAGATGCCCCCGTAACGGGTCGAGTCCCGAAGCCGGTCCCTAGAGATGTGTGCAGGGTTCAATATTATGGAGGCCGTGCCTCTCTTGTTCCCGGCCACGCTTACGTACATGTTATGAATGCACCTCCTTCACCTCCATTCAAGGACAACCAAGATGTGTATGTCGAATGGAAAGCCTAAACTATTTGACTCATGGAATCTAATAGGCAAGTTAGTGAGTCGAGGGGGTTTCTAGGCCCCCGTGTGGTTGTACGCTCGTCTTGGTTCAAGAGGCGAGAACTCAATTCCTAAGGGTGGCTAGCATGGGATACAAAAACCAGACCAACGTGGCCTCCCATACTTTCCTTAGCATGTTTATTATTCATCTCTGATCATATCACAACATCCTATCATACTAGGTTCAGTCGCATCTACGGTGCATAATCTGGATGATCAGTATTATACCACTAAGCATGGCTAAGCTTGACTGAATTGTGGTACTAGTGATTCTCATAAACCAAACCCTAATTATGCTAGGAGCGGTGGATCAGGTATTATAGTTTACAAAGGAACATGCATCAGATAGGCTTACTCTATTTACTGATAAAAGACTATTGAATCGCATAAATATGGAGAAAATGAAATACTTTGTAAACATAGGATTCATATGTATGAGTGGGGCTTCGCTTGCCTTGTCTGTTGTTGGACTGGTACTGCTTTTTGGTGGCATTAACTTCAGCCTCGGGCTCGGTTCCTATTCGCGAAGGACCAATCACCGGAAAAAAAGGCAACATTCAACACATGGCATGTGCAATGCTCACACAACAAGGATGATATGAAGAATTTCATGTAATAGAGTAGTCCTAGGTGCATCATCGATTTAAATGGATCCGGAATGCCCTAGCTAGGGAAACCATAGAACCCATGGTGCTTAGGGGGTGTTGGTGTTCCTCTAAATAATTTAGGGTTCAAAGTTGTATGAATATGAATGATTACATTTTTAAATGATAGGGCTCATTTTTCTGAACATTTTGATATATTATTTGTATTTTTATAATTTAAAATGAATTAGTTATGAATTTCTCCATTTTTAATTCATTTTAAACCATTTTTGAAATATTATAAAACAATTCACATTTTGGAATTACTTTAACATTTTATTTAATTCACAAAACATTTTTCGGAAAATGTTTATTTAAATTACCAAGGGGGGCCACCTATCATATTAATAGATTCAGAAAACAATTACAAAAAAACAAATAAAAGAAAAAGGTATATATTGCCTAAATTCATGACATCAGCATGACGTTAGTGTAGGGGTTCGTAGCATGGAAAACAAAAAATTTCTATCGCATACAAACAAACAAGCCAAGATCTATCTACTAGATTGTAGCAACGAGTTGATAGGGGAACTTACCCTCGAAGATTCCAAAGCGGTTAACGAGAGCGGATTCTCGTGGGTGATGTAGTCGTACTCTTTCCGATCTCAAGATCGCGTAGACGATCCTTCCGGCGCTGCGTTCCGGCAGCGCTCCCGCAGTCGGTCACACATTCGGTACTCGACGAAGACCTTCCTCTCCCTTGTTCCAGCAGGCAGCGGAGGTTGTAGCACTCTCCTCGCGATTCCGGCAGCACAACGGCGTGGTACCGGAAGTAGAGGGGAGATCCCGCAGGGCTTCGCCTTAAGCCGGAGCGAGTATGGTGGATTATGAGAGAGGGCTATTAGTGGTCTAGAGATTAGACACACCAATTAGAAGGCTCTAAACCGCAGGCTAAAGCAATTAGAAGCTCTAAACCAAAACGGCTCTAAACCGGAGATTAGAGGTGGAAACTTGTGTGTCTCAGGGAGGAGCCCTGCCCCTCTTTTTATAGGTGGAGGGGCTAGGCGCGCCAGGGAGGGAGGGAGTCCCTCCCCAACTCGGCCTAGGGCTGGGCGCCGGCCAAGGAGGAGAGGAACTCCTCCTCCAAGTTGGTTTCAACCTCCTCTTGCTTGTTTCCCACAGTTTCCTGTTTCCCACAGTTTCCTGTTTTCCACAGTTTCCTGTTTTAGCTGTTTGACTTTCAAACTGGCAATTTGACTTTCATGTTTTTGGAACAGCAACAACACTTAGTACATGATGCAATCATTAAATGACACACTCATGTACCCTCCCCCCCCCCGGAGTGCCGGACAATCCAGACCCTTCTAGAACATTCCCGATGAAAACACCGGAATCATTCCCGAACTCCGAAACGGGACTTTCCTTATATGAATCTTATTCTCCGGACCATTCCGGATCACCTCGTGATATCCCGGATCCCATCCGAGACTCCGAACAACATTCGGTCTCTTTCTCATAATACCATAACTACTCAAACAACGTCGAATCCTTAAGTGTGTCTCCCTACGGTTCGTGAATTATGCAGACATGATCGAGACACTTCTCCGAACAATAACCAATAGAGGAATCTGGAAATTCATATGGCTCCCACATACTTCTACGATTACTTTGCGATCGAATGAACCACTTACATACGATACCAATTTCCCTTTGTCTCACGATAGTTTACTTATCCGAGGTTATGATCGTCGGTATCTCTGCATACCTAGTTCAACCTCGTTACTGATAAGTACTCTTTTCTCGTTCCCGTGATATGTGATCCCTTGTGAGCTAGTCACATGCTTGCAAGCTAATTGGATGATATTCCACCGAGAGGGCCCAGAGTTTATCTATCCGTCATATGGATGGACAAATCCCACTCTTGATCCATGTGTTTCAACCAATACTTTCCGAACACTCAATGCCATCTTTATAGCCACCCAGTTACGGTGTGGTGTTTGATGTCATCAAAGCATCCATCCGGTAAAGGTGATATGCATGATCTCATGGTCGAAGGAATTAGGTTACTATGTATCAGAAAGCATATAGCAATTGAACTATTGAAATGACTTGATCTTTATGCTACGCTTATCTATAGGAGTATGTCCATCACATCATTCTCCTAACGATATGATCCAGTTGTTAATAACATCTCTATGTTCATGATCAGGAAACCATGATCATATATTAACCAACAAGCTAGTTTAACAAGAGGCTATACTAGGGACTCTTATTTTAGTTTACAAATCACACAAGTATTAATGTTTCCGGTTAATACAATTATAGCATGGTATGTAAACATTTATCATAAGTGTGAAGATATGATAATAACCACTTTATTATTGCCTCTTGGGCATATCTCCAACAGTTAGCGCTACCATCAGATGCATATTGAGGTCAGGGATGGCGCTAGGGGGCTTGCGGGAAGGTGATGCGGGCCGCGTTGGACTCGCGCGGGTGCGCTGAGCCAAACGGTGGCGGCACCACTCCCAAATGGTCGCCGGAGCATCACCTCCGACGAGCTTTTGCGTCGGCGAGGTCAGGCTCACATGGAGAGGATGATATATGGGGTGAGAGAGGAAATGGAGGGCACCACGCAGACGAGAAGATCGCCATGAGCACGATGGGCTTGACGGCAAAGCAAGGCAGGCTTTAGAACGGCGGGGATCGATGGCGACGAGCAGCAGCCGACGATGTCGATTCGGGCGGAGGAGGGCGCGCGCACGAGCGAGGAGGGTTTTGGGAGAGAGAGTCGAGCACGATGGTTCCAGCGGTGGCCTCGAATCAAGATGAGGTGGCTAGAGACGACGAGGACGACGGTGGCCGGCGTGCTAGGTTTCAGCCTAGGTGCCGAAACGAGAGAGGGAGAGGAAGAAGAAAAGTGGGGCATAACTAGGGTTCATCTGTGGCGGCTACAGGGGTATTGTAGGCGCTCGGGGGCAACGTCATGCATCGCTGCATGGCGGAGATCGACGACGAGCGCGGTGGCACGCAGCTGCTTCGCGTCGTCGACAAAGACGATGAAGACAGAGGGGCTGAAACAGTACCGAGCTCGAGCTTGGCTGGATTGGGCCCTGGATGGGCCTCTGCTGGGCTGCTGCGCGTGCATTGACAGCAGATAGAGAGAAGAGAGGAGTTGGGATGTGGCCCAGTAGGGTTAGGGGTAGGTTTTTATTTTCTATTTCTGTTTTTCTTCTAACTCTTTTGTATTTTAAAATTCCAAACTGTTTTGAATATTTTCAAAATACCAAAACTTTTGTAAACATTTGAAATAGTGTAGGAACCCTTTATAACCAATTTGGGCTCCATGCATTTGGGTGGTTTTCAAAATACAAAAACCATTTGAATGAGTTTGTGAGAGAAGGAAATTTAGGGTTTTATGTGCTTTTCTTTGATTGAAGCAAGGTGAAAGTGTAATGCATGTATGCAATGCTCAACCATGTCTTTATTAATATTACACAAAAGGTTCGTATGTTACATGTACGCACTAGTATTTTTAGGAACCTACAAGCTATAAATAAATATCATCTGGTCAAACAAGACAGTATTAACTCTAGTCGGCATGCACGGCAGCATGCCAGTCTCGCTAGCTATAATGCCCCAGGATGTGACATGGTTAATTTAGTGCATGACAGCGTGCCAGCCTAGCTTACAATTTAGTGAAGTGTAGTGTGCCAACAAAGCTATATTCGTCATCCTAGATGCAGCTCCAAAGGGCTTGCAAAAACAAAACAAAAACCTCGTTCAAAGACTAGAGCCATCCCATCTTCCCTAACAAGAGTGAGATAGCACAACTAAATTTTCTTGTGATGATCCCAATATTAATATAGGTAATGTCATGCTAATTAATTAATTTATATTGGTGACAGACTCAACTTTTTTGCGGAGAGGTGGAATGAAGTTGCGGTAATGTATACCTATTTTCAATGTACGCTGCTGACATAGTGGGCCTATAGGCGACGGTGTGACAAGGAAAGCTTAAGAGGCAGGAAAAAAAGCACTGTGTATTTCATATGACCCGACCAGCACTTGGACAAGCCGATGTGTTATGCTATGTATTTTATATGGAGGTTTGCTACTACAAATCTATTTTGTAGTAATGCATATGTACTGGTATTTGTTCAGATCGACTGATCGAGTGCAGAATATGCTCTCTCTTTCCTTTTGAGTCATTACCTTGCTACAACTATTGAAAAGAATATTGAATTTCATCGTCTACATTGTTGAATCTGTCATTTATTTTGGCAGTTGTCTGTACTACTAAATCGGTCACTTTAAAATGCTACTGGATCTGTCAAGTGCTGCTGAATATGAACTGGGAATCTGCCGATGTTTTCCGTTCTTATTCTGTACTGCCGAATCTGTCAAATCCTACTTACTAAAATATTTTCTATAACTAATATTGATGTACTGGTACTTGTTTAGATCAAGTGTAGTAGTTAGTCTTTCTTTTGTTTTGAAACATGGCCTTGTATCAATCTAGATGAGACTTGGGCATTTTGGGTTGTATCGGGTCACACAGGCATTGATGTGAGAAGAAGGTACTCAAAGCAGACTCGGTTATCAGTTTTGCATGCTCCAATGGTCAAGTGTGTTTAGAGAAAAGGGCAAACTGATCCGACGACAAGGTTTTAAGAGTTGAAACAAGAACTAGTTCTCTCTGTACTGCTATTGTATTTTAGTGTTTGTATTGCTAAATCGCTCACTTTAAAATGCTACTGAATTGGTCAAGTGCTGTTGAATGTGAACTGCGAATCTGTCAATAATTTTTCTATCTTATTCTATACTGCGAAGTTTATATAAATATCTATCAAAAAGAATTATCTATTTTTTCCCTCTCTCTCTGAGGTCTTTGTTTCGAATCCGAACGAACCACAACAAAATGCAATTTTTATATACCAGGAGAATAAATCTAGCTTATTCGTCCCCTCTTTAGCCCAGAACATTTTAATTCGGACTTTTAGGGGTATGTGGACTACTGACCATAACCCAGGGAAACTCGAGAAAGCAGCCCATGGAGAATAGCCTATGGAGTATAGCCCATGTAGAGCAGCCCATGTAAAATAGCCAAACTCTTTTTAATTCGGCATTTTGGGCATTGCCCCCCACCTCTCAATTTTTTTAAAGAAACTCTGCCTGTAGTTTTAAGTTTTTTAGAGCGCCTGCAGTTTTTAGTTTAGCTTCCAGAAGCGCCGTCTTATTATTTGATGGGAGATAAAAATGGATAAAAAGGTCTTTTTAAGGAGACAAATCTGTAAGTTATAATAGTGACGTTTAACGGTTCTGTTATATTAACTCTTTCTTACGTAGTGGCAAAGCACCCAGTTCACCGCTGGTGAGGTCTCGAGTTTAAATCCTAGGCAATTTTTGTTAATATAGAGTTATCTTTTTTATACTCTCAGACTAACATCTGAGACCCGGATAAACTGTTGCTGCATCTAGCAATGTTGCCAAGGTCAGGACAGCTAACTCGACCCGAAAAACAGTTCAACATATATACACACATTTAATTCAAATAGAGGTTGACATGTGGGACCCATCATAGACACGTTTAATTCAGATAGAGGCTGATATGTGGGACCCAACATAGACATGTTTACTGCATAGAGAAGTCTAACATGTGGGATCCAGCATAGACATGTTTCATGTACATAGATGGCTGACATGTGGGACCCAGCAGTAGAGTATAGATTAACATTTTCTGTACTCGATAAGGCTGACATCTGTGACCCAGATAAACTGTTGCTGCATCATAGACATGTTTTCTTACAAAAAAATATCTACCAATGTTGCCAAGTTCATAATGGTAGACTCAACATGAAAAAATAGTCCAACATACACACGTTTCTTGCAAATATAGGCTGACATCTGGGAACCAGCGTAGACACGTTTCCTATACAGAGGTTGTTGACATCTGGGACCTAGCTACGGACCAAAGTCAGAACAACGGAGGCGGCAGAAATTAAGTCCATCATAGCACATTTTATTTACGGAGAGGCTAACACGTGGGACCCACAAGATATACCTTATTATAGGTCTGCATCGAGCAACTTTGCAAGTTCGAATAAGGGAGGCGCGAAGAAGAAAAAATCCAACATGCAGACATTACTTCTAAATGTGATGCTAATATGTGGGACCCAGCGGTATGACCAAACGACAGATTCGTCGAGCAACGCTATCTAGTCGGAACAGGGTAGCGCTAGAGAAGAAAATTTATGTGAGGCTGACACAGGGGACCCACCAGCTTGAATAAACGGTTGATGCAGCGAGCAATGCTATCAAGTTAACACGGAGACATGAGCCATGGCAAAAAATCCATCATGCACATGTTTCTTCTAATGTGAGGATGACATGTGGGGCCCAGCTACAAGATTAACGGTAAATGCATCAACAGAGAGGCTGGCATATGGGATCCATCACCAAGACCTTATACAGGTGCTGCATCAAGCAACGTTGCCAAGTTAGAAACTGGGAGGCGCGAGCGAGAAAAAAGTCTAACATGCAGACGTTCTTCTAATGAGATGCTGACATGTGGGACCAAGCTGCATGACCAAACGGCAGAATGTCCGAGCAACGCTATCAAGTTAATACGGAGGCACGAATAAGGGGGAAAATCCATTATACACACGTTTCTTCTAATAAGAGGATGACATATGGGCCCAGCTATGTGATTAAACGGTAGATGCATCTAGCAGCGCAATCAAGTTCAGAACAGGGTATCGGGAGTGAAGGAAAAAATTGCAACATATACACGATTCTTCTAATGAGAGTCTGTCATGTAGGATCCAGCAGCGCGATTAACGGCAGATAGATCGAGCAACATTATCGAGTTCAAATTAGGGAGGCACGAGCCAAGGAAAAAAATCATCATGCACACGTTTCTTATAATATGAGGATGACATGTGGGGCCCAGCTGCATGATTAAACTGTAGATGCATCTAGCGGGACTATCAAGTTCGGAACAAGGTAGCGGGAGTGAAGGAAAAAATTCCATCATAGACACGATTCTTGTAATGAGAGGCTGGCATGTGGGACCCAACATCGTGATTAATGGTAGATAGATTGAGCAACATTATCGAGTTCATATCAGGGAGGCACGAGCCAAGGAAAAAATCCATCATGCACACGTTTTTTCTAGTGTGAGGATGACACGTGGAACCCAGCAGCCTGATTAAATGACAGATGCATTGAGCAACCTATCAAGTTCGGAACAGGGAAGGAAAAAATTCCATCATACACACGATTTCTTGAATGTGAGGCAGACATGCGGGACCCAACAGCCTGACTAAACGAAAGAGGCATCGAACAACGTTATCGAGTTCAAATTAGGGAGGCACGACCAAAAAGTTTGGTCCGCTAGAGTCACTGACGTCCGGGACCCACAAAAAAAAATACTTCGGCGAGTCAACGTCTCTCAAGGAAGCAGAAATATTACTTCTACCACGTGCCTGTGGAGCTTCCTCCATGTTTTTAGCTGTTTTGTCGTAGTAGAGGGGCGCGAAACCAGAAAAAAAGTTTTGCATCGGCCACGGTCGAGCCGAGATTTTCGTCGTGGAAGACGCTCCTTCTATGACGACCGACGGGCCCAGTCGTTGCGGAAGGAAACATTTTTCAGTGCCTAGAATACGATAATAATAACTTTATTATTGCCTCTCGGGCATATTCCCTTCAGTCTCCCACCTGCACTAGAGTCAATAATCTAGTTTACATTGTGATAAATCTAACAACCATGGAGTTTTGGTGTTGATCATATTTCGCTCTGGGGAGAGTTTTAGTCAACGAGTCTGCCACATTCCGATCCGTGTGTACTTTGCAAATCTTTATATCTCCATCCTTGACATGCTCGCGGATGGAGTGAAATCGGCGCTTGATATGCTTGGTATTCTTGTGAGACATTGGTTCCTTGGCGTTGGCTATGGCTCCATTATTGTCACAATAGATCACCATTGGGTCCAATACGCTAGGAACCACACCCAGTTCCGTTATGAACTCCTTCATCCAAACTGATTCGTGTGCTGCTTCTGAAGCAGCAACATATTCCACCTCCGTTGTTGATCCCGCCACCACGGGTTGTTTGGAGCTCCTCCTACTAACTACTGCTTCATTCATGAGAAATACTTATCTAGATTGAGACTTAGAGTCATCTGGATCGGTGTCGAAGCTAGTGTGGACATAACACTTAGCGATGAGCTTTTCTTCACATCCATACACGAGAAACATATCCTTATTCCTTCTGAAGTACTTAAGGATATTCTTAACCGCTATCCAATGTTCTGAACCTGGATCAGATTGGTACCTACTAGTTAAACTAAGAGCATGTACCACATCCGGTATTGTAGATAGCATGGCATACATTATAGAGCCTATGGCTGAAGCATAGGGGATTCGATCCATTATCTCTCTTTCTTCTGCCGTAGTCAGACTTTGAGTCTTACTCAATGTCTTGCTTTGCAACATAGGTAATAACCCTTTTCTTACTTTCATCCATTTTAAACTTTTTTAAAATATTATCAAGGTATGTACTTTGTGATAGCCCAATTAGGCGTCTTGATCTATCCCTGTAGATCTTGATGCCTAATATATATGATGCTTCAACAAGGTCCTTCGTCGAAAATTTGTTGTTTAGATAACTTTTAACCTCATTTAAAAGATCTATATCATTTCCAATCAACGATATGTCATCCACATATAATATTAGAAATGCCATAGAGATCGCACTAACTTTCTTGTAAATACAAGCTTCTCCGTAAGTTTGGACAAATCCAAACCCTTTGATTACCTCATAAAAACGGAGATTCCAACTCTGGGATGCTTGCTTCATTCCATAGATGGATCGCTGAAGCTTGCATACCTTGCTAGTATCCTTAGGATCGACAAAACCCTTTGGTTGTACCATATACAACTCTTCCTCAATATTACCATTGAGGAACGCGATTTTGACATCCATCTATCAAATTTCATAATCGAAAAATGCAGCAATTGTTAACATAATCCTAACCGACTTTAGCATCACTACGGGAGAGAATGTCTCATCGTATTCAACCCCTTGAATTTGTTGAAACCCCTTTGCGACAAGTCGATATTTATAGACAGTCACATTACCATCAGCGTCAGTTTTCTTCTTGAAAATCCATTTATTCTCAACGGCCTTTCGGTCGTGAGGTAGGTCCACCAAGGTCCAAACCTGGTTTTCGTACATGGATTCCATCTCGGATTGCATGGCTTCTAGCCATTTTTTGGAATCTGGGCTCATCATCGCTTCTTCATGCGTCGCAGGGTCATCATTTCCATTGTCACATCCCAAAATTTTCCAAATTTTGAAATGTGAAAAATAAATAATTGTTGAAATTTAGGGTGAAAAGAAACTTTTTGATTCCAAATGGAAACATTAAAACCCATCTTGAACAAACTTTGAATGAAAAGGGAATCTAACAAATTTCAAACAAGTGAAATGCATTCATCAATGAATGAATCTTGAAATTTAAACACTTGGAAAAGTTAAACCAAAACCCTAAAACCCTAATGGAAGAAAATCATTTCCGAGATCTCTCTAAGACTATGGAATTGATCCATATAAAAATTTGTCAACAAACATTTATAAGTGAAAAAATGACAAATAAAAATATTATAAAACCATAGAAATTGGTTTCACTTAATTTGGAGCCATGGATAAAAACTTATGAATTTATTAAGATAAAAGGAAATAATTTCCAAAGCTAATAAAGCTCATATCCAAAATCCATACCAAATTGTGAGCAAATTAATCCTAAAAGGATTTAAAAAGGATAAACAAATATTAAATAAAATTATACAAATTGGAATCACCAATTTTGGATCTATAAATAAAAAGATATGGATTTTATAATGCAAAGAAAGAATTAAATAAATAAGGAATATTTGAAAGCCAAATTAAATCTTGGCCAAATCCATAAACAAATAAAAGATTGTTGAATGATAAAAAGGATTAAAAGATTATTTAAATAAAATCATAAGGATTGAATATTATCTAATTTTATTTAAATAAAGACAAATTGCCTAAACTAAATAATAAATCCCAAGGAAATTATTTAGAAGACAATTTAAAATCTTGAATGAAATACATAAGGAAATGAGATAAAGTTAATCCAAATAAAATAAAGGGATAAAGAATATTCAAATAAAATTATATGGCATTAACCAAATTCAATTCCATTTGAATGAATACAAAATCCCTAATAGAAATGATTAATAAAATCATGAGAAAATAATAAATAGAAATTTTCCAAGGTGGATATAAAGTTATTTAATTAACTTGAATGTAATAAAAGAATCATTTAAATAAAATTTATATGTAATTAAAGCCATATTTGATTTTATTGGAATAAAGACATTACCCAATTTAAATGATTAATAAATCATATTAAAATATTTTAAACAATTAAAAGTGAATTATTTGCACTAAATAGAACCTACTGAAAAAGGTTTGGTAAAAATTAGAATTCAAATAGAAGTTTGAAAATATATTTAAAATCTTATTTGAATAAAGGCAAGTGCCTATTTTAAATAAATACTAAACCATAAATGAATAAAATAATTATTCTAAAATGGACTTTAAATACATAATTAAAACAATATAAAAACATACTAAAAATTTGGAAAATATTTGAAAAAGAAATCTGAAATCAAATGATAGTTTGAATTCAAAAATAGGAAATCAAAATGAAAAAGGGAAAAGAAAACACAGGAAAAAAAAGAAACAGCCCAGCCCAAACTGGCCCAACTAAGCCCAACTATCCCACCTCTCTCCCCTCCCCGGAACGTTTTATTTAACTCACAGACGCACACGCACAGTCACCGGCTTGTTGACCCCACTGCACCCCCTCTCTCTCGCTGACACCAAGCCCCACTTGCCAGCTTACCTTCTTCCCCAGCGCGACCCGTTCCTCCCCCTCTCTCGCCCGTTTATTCTTTGATTTCGCAGGATGAAATTCGCATCAATGCACGCATAACTCGCCCAGGGATCACGCCCTCATAATCGCCTCGCCCTCCTCTATCTTTCCCCTTAGTCCTCGTTTCCTTGGAGCCACCAGGCTGCATCAATTCCTCGCGTAAACCCCACAGCCCCGACAACCTTCCGGCGATGATTCTGGCCACTCCTCACCTCCCCTTGCCCTCTAGAACCTACGAGCCTAATCCCCATCCCCGTACGCATCTTCCAGTACACCGAGCTCAGCCGCGCGTGCCCCTAGCGTCGACAACATCAACGCTAGAACGCCACTACCTCCTGCTCCAACTCCGTCGACACCCCCTGGTAGCTTCTGACCACCCCCTCCCCTCTGACTGTTACTCATGTGTTCGCCTTTCTTGCACATATCTAACGGCATTGTTTATTTGTCTTGGCGTGACCCATACCCTCACCTCCGACGACAAACAGACAAGCCTGATGCCTTCGTGAACTCCGGTGAGCAATCCTCTTCGTTCTCGTGCGCCCCTTGGACAACTGCGACCACCTCGAGCTTCAGCACGCCACGGTGAGTCTGGTAATGATCTTCTTCCTCTCCCGTGTAGGGTTCGCAGCATAGAAAACAAAAAATTTCCTATGATGTGAACTATATACCAAGATCTATCTACTAGATACAAACAACGGGCGGATGTATATCCGTAGAGAACATACCCTTGAAGACCGACAAAGCTTAACGAGTTCAACTCGTGGTTGATGTAGACAATCTCTTGCCGATCTCAAGATCGAGAGGAAGTCCTAGCGCCGCAAATCAGCAGCGCATCCGTGCTCGCACACACGTTTGAGGCACCGAGCAACCTCCGCCTCCTCGCTCCAGCGATGCAGTGGAAGCACAACTCTTTCTTGCCGAATAGCCACCGGGAACATGTATCTCGCTAGTCCGAGACCATGGGGGATAAATTCTAGAGGGGGAGAGAGATCCTTCACGAGGAGGTGTGAGAGACAAGTGAGGAGGGGGGCTCCTTTTATAGGAGGAGGGGGGGACCCAAGGGGGTGGCCGCCGGCCATGGGGGCTGCCCCTCCCCTCCTTCATTCATGTGGGTGGACACTCCACTCACAAAATGCCCTTTAAATTCCCTCCACTCAAAAGTCCACTCAAATTCCCATTAAATTTCCACCAAATTTAATGCAAACTCTCATTAAATAAAACTCTTTTATTTTATTCAGAATTTTGTCAATTACTTTAATGACAAACATTCACAAATAACCCCTTGCTAGAATTCTATTTCACATGCATAACCACTTTATGCAATTTCACCCGAAAACCTGTTTCGGTATCTAGTGAAATAAATTCCTGCGCTTGTTCATTCTTTCGGCATGAAACATTTGCTCCAATTGGATGTCGGTGTCTCTTAAGTGTGTCACCCTACGGTTCGTGAATAATGCGGACATGATCGAGACCCCTCTCGGATCAATAATCAGAAGCGGGATCTGGAGACCCATACTGACTCCCACACATTCAACGATGACTTTCTTGTGATCGTCGGAACCTTTTACGCTAGTATATCTTAATCCCTTTGTTTCACGATATATTACATGTCCGAGATTCGATCATCGGTATCTCCATACCTAGTTTGATCTCGTTACCGACATGCACTCTTTTCTCGTTCCTGTGATATAACATTCTAGTGATCAAATCACTTGCTTGCAAGCTAATCAATGTGATATCACCGAGAGGGCCCAGAGTATATCTATCCGTCATCGGGATGAACAAATTCCACTCTCGATCCATGAGCCTCAACATAACACTTTATTAGTTCTGAATCCATCTTTATAATCACCCTGTTACGGTGTGACGTTTGATGTTATCAAGAAACTCTTCCGGTGTTAGTGATTGACATGATCTCATGGTCTAAGGATTAGGATCACTTCGTAAGTTGTTATAGCAATATAAACTCAATGACTTTGATCGTAATGCTATACTTCGGATGAATGTTCATCACACCATTACACTAATGTTGTGATCCCGTTATTAACAACATCCAATGTCCATGATCAGGAAACCTTGATCATCTTGTTAATCAACGAGCTAGTTTATGAGAGAGGCATAACTAGGAACTTTCTGTTTGTTTATTAAACACACATGTATTAACGTTTCCGTATTAATACAATTATAGCATGCAAAATAAACATCTATCATATACTTGGAATACACATAATAAACACTTTATTATTGCCTCTTAGGGCATATTCCCTTCAGTCTCCCACTTGCACTAGAGACAATAATCTAGTTACATAGTGATAAATCTAACACCCATTGAGTTCTGGTGTTGATCATGTTTTGCTCTAGGGAGAGTTTTAGTCAACGGATCTGCTACATTGAGATCCGTATGTACTTTACAAATCTTTATATCTCCATCCTTGACATGCTCGCGGATGGAGTGAAACCGGCGCTTAATATGCTTGGAATGCTTGTGAGACCTTGGCTCTTTGGCATTGGCAATGGCACCATTGTTGTCACAATAGATCACCATTGGGTCCAACGCGTTTGCCACCACTCCTAGTTCGGATATGAACTCCTTCATCAAAACTGCTTCCTGAGCCGCTTCTGAAGCAGCAACATATTCGGCCTCCGTTGTTGATCCCGCTACCACAGGTTGTTTGGAGCTCCTCCAACTAACCGCTCCGCCATTCATGAGAAATACGTATCCGGATTGAGACTTAGAGTCATCCGGATCGGTGTCAAAGCTAGCGTCGACATAACACTTAGCGACGAGCTCTTCTTCACCTCCGTATACAAGAAACATATCCTTAGTTCTTCGTAAGTACTTAAGGATATTCTTGACCGCTATCCAGTGTTCCGAACCTGGATCCGATTGGTACCTACTAGTCAAACTAATAGCATGTGCCACATCCGGTCTTGTACATAGCATGGCGTACATTATAGAGCCTATGGCTGAAGCATAGGGGACTTTGTCCATTACCTCTCTTTCTTCCGCCGAAGCCGGACTTTGAGTCTTGCTCAATGTCTTGCCTTGCAACATAGGTAAGAACCCCTTCTTACTTCCGTCCATTTTAAACTTATTTAAAATCTTATCAAGGTATGTACTTTGCGATAGCCCTATTAGGCGCCTAGATCTATCTCTATAGATCTTTATGCCTAATATGTATGACGCTTCACCTAGGTCCTTCATTGAAAATTTGCTGTTTAGATAACTTTTAACACTGTTTAAAAGATCTATATCATTTCCGATCAATAATATGTCATCCACATATAATATCAGAAATGCCACATTGCTCCCACTCACTTTCTTGTAAATACAAGCTTCTCCATAAGTTTGGACAAATCCAAACTCTTTGATCACCTCATCAAAGCGGAGATTCCAACTTCGTGATGCTTGCTTCAATCCATAGATGGATCGCTGAAGCTTGCACACCTTGTTAGCATCCTTAGGATCGACAAAACCCTTTGGTTGTATCATATACAACTCTTCTTCAATATTCCCATTGAGAAACGCGGTTTTGACATCCATCAGCCATATCTCATAATCGAAATATGCAGCAATTGCTAACATAATCCTAACTGACTTTAGCATCGCTACGGGAGAGAAAGTCTCATCGTAGTCAACTCCTTGAATTTGTCGAAACCCCTTTGCGACAAGTCGAGCTTTATAGATGGTCACATTACCATCAGCATCAGTTTTCCTTTTGAAAATCCATTTGTTCTCCACGGCCTTTCGGTCGTGAGGTAATTCCACCAAGTTCCAAACTTGATTTTCATACATGGATTCCATCTCGGATTTCATGGCTTCTAACCATTTGTTGGAATCCGGGCTCATCATTGCTTCTTCATACGTCATAGGGTCATCATTTTCATCAACCATGAAATTCATGACAGGATTTCCGTACAGCTCGGGAGCTGCACGCGTCCTGTTTGACCTGCGAGGTTCGGTAGTACTCTCTTTCGGAGTTTCATGATCATTATCATTAGATCCCTCTTCAACAGGTGGAGCCAACTCCGGAACAACTTCCGGCGCTGCGCTACTCGCCATACTTTGAAGAGAAGGTTCCACAACCTCTTCGAGTTCTACCTTCCGACTACTCACACCTTTCGCGAGAAACTCTTTCTCTAGAAAGGATCCATTCTTGGCAACAAAAACCTTGCCCTCGGATCTGTGATAGAAGGAATACCCAATAGTTTCTTTAGGGTATCCTATGAAGACGCATTTTTCCGCTTTGGGTTCGAGTTTATCCGGTTGAAGTTTCTTCACATAAACATCGCATCCCCAAACTTTAAGAAATGACAGCTTAGGTTTGTTTCCAAACCACAATTCATACGGTGTCTTTTCAACGGATTTAGATGGTGCCCGATTTAAAGTGAATGCAGCAGTTTCTAGTGCATAACCCCAAAATGACAATGGCAAGTCCGTCAGAGACATCATAGATCGAACCATATCTAATAAAGTACGATTACGACGTTCCGACACACCATTTCGTTGTGGTGTTCCGGCAGGTGTGAGTTGTGAAACAATTCCACACTCTTTCATGTGAGTGCTAAACTCGTAACTTAGATACTCACCTCCACGGTCGGACCGTAGAAATTTGATCTTTCTATTACGATGATTTTCCACTTCATTCTGAAATTCCTTGAACTTTTCAAAGGTTTCAGACTTGTGTTTCATCAAGTAGATATAACCGTATCTACTCAAATCATCCGTGAAAGTAACAAAATAACGATATCCACCTCGCGCCGACACACTCATTGGACCACATACATCAGAATGTATGATTTCCAATAAATTTGTCGCCCGTTCCATTGAACCGGAAAACGGCGTTCTAGTCATCTTGCCCATAAGGCATGGCTCACATGTATCAAATGATTCATAATCAAGTGATTCCAAAAGTCCATCCGAATGGAGCTTCTTCATGCGTTTAACGCCAATATGACCTAGACGGCAGTGCCACATATATGCGGATATATCATCATTAAGTTTAATCCTTTTAGCATCAACATTATGAATATGTGTAACATTATCATCGAGATCTAATAGAAATAAACCATTCATCATCGGTGCATGACCATAAAAGATTTCATTCATATAAATGGAACAACCATTGTTCTCGGATTTAAATGAATAACCACTTCGCATCAAACACGATCCAGATACAATGTTCATGCTCAGTGCAGGCACCAGATAACATTTATTTAAGTTTATAACTAATCCCGATGGCAAGTGGAGAGGCAGCGTTCCGACGGCGATCACATCAACGCTTGATCCATTGCCGACACGCATCTTGACCTCACCCCTTGCTAGCGGTCGCTTGTTCCGCAGCCCCTGATTCGAGTTACAAATATTAGCAACTGAACCGGTATCAAATACCCAGGTGCTACTGCGAGCACTAGTCAAGTACACATCAATAACATGTATATCATATATACCTTTGTTTGCCTTGCCGGCCTTCTTGTGTGCCAGATACTTGGGGCAGTTGCGCTTCCAGTGGCCAGTCCCCTTACAATAGTAGCACTCGGAATCAGACTTAGGTCCAACTCGGGGTTTCTTTTCAGGTGCGGCAACCGGCTTGCCGCCCTTACTTCCCTTCCGTTTTCCCTTCTTGTCTTTCTTGAAACCAGTGTTCCTATTGATCATCAACACTTGATGTTCCTTTTTGATCTCCACTTCTGCAGTTTTAAGCATTGACAGAAGCTCGGGGAGAGACTTCTTCATGCCTTGCATATTATAGTTCATCACGAAGCTCTTATAGCTAGGTGGCAGAGACTGCAGAACACGATGGATGCCTAAGTCAATGGGAATCGATATTCCCAAGGACACAAGCTTATCGGCGTAACCCGACATCTTGAGTACATGCTCACTAACGGAGCTGTGCTCTTCCATCATGCAGCTAAAGAACTTTTCTGAAGCGTTGTAGCTCTCTACAGCAGCATGTGTGTCGAAACTCATTTTCAACTCACCCATTGTATCAAATGCATTGCCGTTTTCGAAATGCTTTCGAAGTTCCGGCTCTAGCCCATACAATATGCCGCAATGAACTAAGTTGTGGTCCTCCTGACGAGTCTGATAGACATTCTTCTCCTCGTCAGGGGCATCATCAAAAGGTGGGGGGCCTAACGGCGCTTCTAGCACATATTGCTTTTGTGCAGCAGAGAGGAGAATCCTCAAATTCATGGCCCATTCGGTAAAGTTGCTACCGTTCGTTGCTAGTTTCTCTTTCTCCATGAACACATTGAAATAAAAAGCAGGTGGTGCCATCTACAACAGAATTTGTAAAGTTTAGACTAAGTGTATGATAGATTGAGTTCAACTAATCTTTATTACGAATGAACTCCCACTCAAAAACGACATCCCTCGTGCCTTTTTGGTGATTACATGAACCAAATCCACTACACCAAGTCCGATCATCACGTGAGTCGGTATAGCTTCAAAGGCGAGCATCAAATGGGCATCATATCAACTATATGACTCATGCTTAACCTTTCGGTCCGTGTTCCGAGGCCATGTCTGTACATGCTAGGCTCGCCAAGTTAGAACCTTAGTATTCGCATGTGTAACTGTTTTACACCCGAAATATGGTCGTGGATCCAAGAACACCCGATCATCACGTGATGTCTTGGAGCGACGAAAACATAATCGGTGCATACTAAAGGAAGAACACATTCTTATCTTGATATTTAAATGAGGGATCATCTTATTATGTTAACAAAGCGCTAAACAAGCAATATAAGATGCTATCAAACATCATATGTTTATTAGTGAAATTATATGGTTCCCGCAGATGATCTCTATCATGTGCATCGTGGTATGATCACTATCATACCTATATGTGTAAATCCAAGGTCTATGGATTTTACACGCTATGTGTGTTGTAAGAGTATCATCTCATACTTCTACTTACAACACTACCATATCATAACACTAGCCCAGCAACAATCTAAACTAGACGCCTCTAATTTATCCATTGCAAGTTTTACGTGGCTTAGGGCTTTCGAGATAGAACCGTTCTTACCTACGAACATGAACCACAACGAGGATAATCAAATTGTTGACAACTCGCTTGCAAAATAGATATTGACTATAGTAGGAGAGACAGACACCCGCTAGCCACTTATGCAAACTAGTTGCATGTCAAGCGTGGAACAGGTCTCATGTGCGAGGACATGTAAAGTTTGTCCGGGCCGCTTCATCCCACTATGCCACCAATATCCAAAATTACAACAAAGGAGCAACAACATGATCATCATCGCCCACATACTCATATGTGTACTACCCGTGTAAAGTATCTACGCATAGATCCGGCTCTGATACCACTGTAGGGTTCGCAGCATAGAAAACAAAAATTTTCCTACGATGTGAACTATATACCAAGATCTATCTACTAGATACAAACAACGGGCGGATGTATATCCGTAGAGAACATACCCTTGAAGACCGACAAAGCTTAACGAGTTCAACTCGTGGTTGATGTAGACGATCTCTTGCCGATCTCAAGATCGAGAGGAAGTCCTAGCGCCGCAAATCAGCAGCGCATCCGTGCTCGCACACACGTTCGAGGCACCGAGCAACCTCCGCCTCCTCGCTCCAGCGATGCAGCGGAAGCACAACTCTTTCTTGCCGAATAGCCACCGGGAACATGTATCTCGCTAGTCCGAGACCATGGGGGATAAATTCTAGAGGGGGAGAGAGATCCTTCACGAGGAGGTGTGAGAGACAAGTGAGGATGGGGGCTCCTTTTATAGGAGGAGGGGGGGCACCCAAGGGGGTGGCCGCCGGCCATGGGGGCTGCCCCCTCCCCTCCTTCATTCATGTGGGTGGACACTCCACTCACAAAATGCCCTTTAAATTCCCTCCACTCAAAAGTCCACTCAAATTCCCATTAAATTTCCACCAAATTTAATGCAAACTCTCATTAAATAAAACTCTTTTATTTTATTCAGAATTTTGTCAATTACTTTAATGACAAACATTCACAAATAACCCCTTGCTAGAATTCTATTTCACATGCATAACCACTTTATGCAATTTCACCCGAAAACCTGTTTCGGTATCTAGTGAAATAAATTCCTGCGCTTGTTCATTCTTTCGGCATGAAACATTTGCTCCAATTGGATGTCGGTGTCTCTTAAGTGTGTCACCCTACGGTTCGTGAATAATGCGGACATGATCGAGACCCCTCTCGGATCAATAATCAGAAGCGGGATCTGGAGACCCATACTGACTCCCACACATTCAACGATGACTTTCTTGTGATCGTCGGAACCTTTTACGCTAGTATATCTTAATCCCTTTGTTTCACGATATATTACATGTCCGAGATTCGATCATCGGTATCTCCATACCTAGTTTGATCTCGTTACCGACATGCACTCTTTTCTCGTTCCTGTGATATAACATTCTAGTGATCAAATCACTTGCTTGCAAGCTAATCAATGTGATATCACCGAGAGGGCCCAGAGTATATCTATCCGTCATCGGGATGAACAAATTCCACTCTCGATCCATGAGCCTCAACATAACACTTTATTAGTTCTGAATCCATCTTTATAATCACCCTGTTACGGTGTGACGTTTGATGTTATCAAGAAACTCTTCCGGTGTTAGTGATTGACATGATCTCATGGTTTAAGGATTAGGATCACTTCGTAAGTTGTTATAGCAATATAAACTCAATGACTTTGATCGTAATGCTATACTTCGGATGAATGTTCATCACACCATTACACTAATGTTGTGATCCCGTTATTAACAACATCCAATGTCCATGATCACGAAACCTTGATCATCTTGTTAATCAACGAGCTAGTTTATGAGAGAGGCATAACTAGGAACTTTCTGTTTGTTTATTAAACACACATGTATTAACGTTTCCGTATTAATACAATTATAGCATGCAAAATAAACATCTATCATATACTTGGAATACACATAATAAACACTTTATTATTGCCTCTCAGGGCATATTCCCTTCATCCCGCTCTTCCTAAATCATCGGCCAGGCCACCGCCAGAGCGCTCTGCCGCTCGCCACCGTCGCCGCGCCGCCCATATTTGGTCAAGCTGCTCTGAAGTGTTAGATTTTGATCCAGCGGGTAGGATAGAATCACTTATCGAACGGGTGCGAAGTATTCTGTGTCGTGCGATTTGCATTAGATACAACAATCCACATTAGTCGATCCATGCGAAATGGTATCGGCGAATAAGATTCAGACACGTGGCTCAGGTTTTGATTTAAAAACAGAAACTTGTCTATTAGATGGTTAGATTTGAAAAAATCATAACTTTAAATCTACACGTCCAAAATTTACAAACTTTATATCAATGGAATCAGCAAAAAGAATAATTTGCAACAATGCCCTTTGTTTAATGATTTGCTTCTGTAAAATTGATTGTTTTTGCAGAAACATGTGTAGGCCTATTTTGATTATAAAAGTTATTCTAAAAATGTAGGTAAAATATTTTGTAAATGGTTTGTTTTGAACCTACTGACCATAGAAACCAACTTTTGGATTTAAAAACATATTTTGTGACACTAAGGAACTATTCCTTTGAATAAAAGCATTTCTAGTTAAATAAAAATATTGATTATAGTTTAAAAATTCTTTTTGAGTAAAACCTTTGGAAAATGATTTGAATTAAACTCTCTGACCCTAAACACCAAGTTTTGGGACTTAAAAATATATTCCATGAACCCTATAAAATTATTACCTTGCTTAAAGGCAATTCCAACAAAATATAATATTGCTTTGATTTAAAAATGGTTTATAGGTAAAACCTTTTGCAAATGGTTTTAATATTAAACACTTGACCTTAAAACACTAACATTTGTGTTTAAAAATATATTTTTCAAACACTAGAAATTATTACTTTGATTTAAATCATTTCTAGCAAAACAAAAATGATTTAAATGGCCATTTTCACTAACTTGATTTAAAATGGTTTTGCCACCTTTATAAATGACAAATATGTGTTTTAAAATGTTTATAGCTTATTAGAAACCACTTCTCCAAATAAAACAATCTTTTGCATGCTTGCATGCATTGTTTTGTTTTCTTTATTTTATGTGGTGAAATGTTTGAATGCTAGTTTGAATTTGTGCCTTGATTGAAATTGTAGTGATCTTTGAAGAGTGTGACAATTGCAAGATCAAGGAGTGAACATATATTCTCTACCAAAAAGGCAAGTGGTGCTTCATACATTTTGTCCTATTATTTTCACTATGCATTAGTGATATTTTGAGTAGGACTTGCATGGAATTTTATAAGTATAAGCTATGCCTTGGGAAATCCTAGTAGATGATGCCTTAGTATATTTTCCCTAAGTTAAGATTCTTGCTACTATTTTGCTTAGCTTATCTAGTAGAAAACAAGGGTGGATTATATTCATGCTATGAGATATTTCTAAGTCTATGACTTGTGTTTTGTTTAATAAAACAACTATGTGAATGAATCACCTGGGTGGAATGGAAAGAATGGTTTATGTTGAGTGGTTACACAGGGCCATATTTATGGCTTACCCTAGTGTATCTCACTTGTGTAAAGCCACCCAGGAACAAAGAGATTTGAGATGTCAAATGTTGAGAAGCTTCAAGTGCAGCCACATGGCATTATGGGCTCTGCCTGGATCATATAGGTTGCAATAACTTAGCCAAATGTACAGTTGGTGGTAGGGGGTGATAGGTTTGGAGCGCGTCCATTATGGTCTAAGGGAAGGCATCCGAAAGATCTTGTCTCGATGCATGTCGAGTCTTGTGGGGAAAGTGCACCACCTCTCGAGAGAGTAAAAATCTAAGTACTTACCCGTGTCCCCGACAATGGACAAATTAAGCATCAAGACATGGAAGCTATCAAGGATCTCCTCATCCCAATTTCTAAGTTAAAAGATTGTGGTTGAACAAGGGTTAAAGGATCTTCAATCAATGATTGGTAGATGCCTTGGGTGATTTTTTCAAACAAAAACTTAGTGTTTTCAACTGATAAGAAAAATCTATTTTGAGAAAAGCAAGCCTAAGCTCCACTTATCCAAATGCATATAGATGATAGATACCACTATTCTACCATAGTATCACTTGCCAATACAATTCAAATGTATTGACCCTTGTGACTGTAACTTATTATGTTGCAGGTTTGTTTGATGTTAGTGAAGTGTGTTGATTAGGATTACAAGTCTACAACCAACATGATTGCCTGTGGCACTTTGAAGATGAAGGACTCCATGCTATATAGTTATTTCTGCTGCATTGTAATGAGATAGCCAAATGAGCTATGTAAGATGTAATGAATTATTATATTCCTGGTTATAAAGTTGTACTATGACCTTTGTTTCTTGATATTACATCTTAACTGTGGATGCTAGCTATTGATCCAGGGACTAGCATTGTAAACACAGGTATCTCTACCTTATTAAAGGTTGGGACCTCTACATCCATCAACCATGAAATTCATGACAGGATTTCTGTATAGTTCAGGAGCTGCACATGTCCTACTTGACCTGCGACGTTCGATAGTATCCTCTTTCGGAGTTTCATGATCTTTATCATTAGTTCCTTCTTCATTTGGTGAAGTCAATTCCGGAACAATTTTCGGCGCTGTGCTACTCGCCATTTCATGAATAGAAGGTTCAATAACCTCTTCGAGTTCTATCTTCCGACTACTCACACCTTTCGTGAGAAACTCCTTCTCAAGAAAGGATCCATTCTTGGCAAAAAAACCTTGCCCTCAGATCTGTGATAGAGGGAATACCCAATTGTTTCTTTAGGATATCCTATGAAGACACATTTTTCCGCTTTACGTTCAAGTTTATCCGGCTGAAGTTTCTTCACATAAACATTGCATTCCCAAACTTTAAGAAATGACAACTTAGGTTTGTTTCCAAACCACAATTCATACGGTGTCATTTCAATGAATTTAGATGGTGCCCTATTTAATGTGAATGCAGCGGTTTCTAGTGCATAACCCCAAAAAGAAATTGTAAAGTCAGATAGAGACACCATAGATCAAACCATATCTAATAAGGTACGATTACGATGCTCCGATACACCATTACGTTGTGGTGTTCCGATAGGTGTGAGTTGTGAAACTATTCCACAATCTCTCATATGTGTGCCAAATTCGTAACTTAGATATTCACCCCAGGATCTGATCGTAGAAATTTAATCTTTCTATTATGATGATTTTCCACTTCATTCTGAAATTCCTTGAACTATTCAAAGGTTTTAGATTTGTGTTTCATCAAATAGATATATCCATATCTACTCAAATCATCCGTGAAAGTAACAACATAACGATATCCACCTCGTGCCGACACACTCATTGGACCACACACATTGGTATGTATGATTTCCAATAAATCTGTCGCCCGCTCCATTGTACCAGAAAACGGGGTTCTAGTCATCTTGCCCATAATGCATGCTCACATTTATCAAGTGATTCAAAATCAAGTGATTCCAAAAGTCCATCAGAATCGAGTTTCTTCATGTGTTTTACGCCAATATGACCTAGACGGCAGTGCCGCATGTATGTGGATATATCATCATCAAGTTCAATCCTTTTGGCAACTACATTATGGATATGTGTATCACTATTATCGAGATTCAAAAGAAATAAACCATTCATCACAGGCGCATGACCATAAAATATATTATTCATATAAATAGAACAATCATTGTTTTCAGATTTAAAGGAATAACTGTCTTGCAATAAACATGATCCGGATACAATGTTCATGCTCAACGCGGGCACCAAATAACATTTATTTAGGTTTAAAACTAATCCCGACGGCAAATGGAGAGGTAGCTTCCGACGGCGATCACATCAACTTTTTATCCATTGCTGACACGCATCTGGACATCTCCCTTAGCTAGTAGTCCCTTGTTCCCCAGCCCCTGTTTCGAGTTACATATATTAGCAACCGAACCAGTATCAAATACCCAGGTGCTACTGCGAGTACTAGTAAAGTACACATCAATAACATGTATTATTTATACCTTTGTTCATCTTCCCGACCTTCTTGATAGACAAATATTTGGGGCAGTTGCTCTTCCAATGGCTAGTCCCCTTACAATAGTAGCACTTGGTATCAGACTTAGGGACATCTCGGGTCTTCTTCTCAGGCCTGGCAATAGATTTACCACACTTCCTGAATTTACCCTTCTATTTTCCCTTCTTGTCTTTCTTGAAACTAGTGGTATAATTGATCATCAACACTTTATGTTCTTTCTTGATCTCCATTTCAGCAGTTTTAAGCATAGACAGAAGTTCGGGGAGAGTATTCTTCATTCCTGGCATATTATAGTTCATCACAAAGCTCTTGTATCTTGGTGGCAGAGATTGGAGAACACGATGTATGCCTAAGTCAATAGGAATCATTATTCCCAAAGAAACAAGCTTATCGGCGTACCTAGACATTTTGAGTATGTGCTCACTAACGGAGCTGTTCTCCTCCATCATGCAGCTAAAGAACTTTTCTGAAGCATCATAACTCTACACAGCAGCATGGTTATCAAAAATCATTTTCAATTCACCCATGGTATCGAAAGCATTGCCATTCTCTAAACGCTTTTGGAGTTCTGGCTCTAGCCCATACAATATGCCGCAATGAACCATATTGTGGTCCTCCTGACAACTCAAGTAAACATTCTTTACTTCGTCGGGAGGATCATCAAGCGGTGGGGGGCCTAGCGGCGCTTCTAGAACATATTGCTTTTGTGCAACAGTGATGAGAATCCTCAAATTCATGGCCCAGTTGGTAAAGTTGCTAAAATTTGTCGCAAGTTTCTCTTTCTCCATGAACACATTGAAATTAAAAGCAGGTGGTGCCATCTACAACATAATTTGCAAAGTTTATTTAGACTAAGTTTATGATAGATTTGAGTTCAACTAATCCAAATTACAAATGAACTCCCACTCAAAAACAACATCCCTCATGTATTTTTAGTGATTACATGAACCTAATCCGCTACAACAAGACCAATCATCACGTGAGTTTTTGTAATTTTAAAGGTGATCGTCACGATGATCATCATATCAACCATATAACTCATGCTTTACCTTTCGGTTCGTGTTCTGAGGCCATGTTTGTACATGCTAGGCTCGCCAAGTAAGAACCTTAGTATTCGTGTATGTAGAACTGTCTTACACCTGTTGTATGTGAACATTGAGTCTATCACACCCGATCATCACGTGGTGTCTCAAAACGATGAACTTTTCAACGACACATACTAAGGAAGAACACATTCTTATCTTGATATTTAAATGAGGGATCATCTTATAATGCTACTAAAGCGCCAAATAAGCAATATAAGATTCATACAAACATCATATGCTAAAAGTGATATGATATGGTTCTTACACTTTGATCATTATCTTTTGCATCTTGTATGATCTTTATCATTCCTATATGTGTAAGGCCAAGGTCTATGGAACTTACACTTTGGCATATTATAATTTCCAACAGTATCAATCTATATTACAAATTATAATACTACCATATCATATTACTTGCCCGGCAAAACCAAAAAACTAGACGCCTCTAATTTATCTTTTGCATGTTTTACGTGGCTAAGGGCTTTCTAAGATAGAACCGCTCTTACCTACGAACATGGAACCACAATGATAATAAACAAATTATTGGCAACTCATTGTAGATTAGATATTGACTATAGTAGGAGAGATAGACACCTGCAAGCCACTTATGCAAAACTAGTTGCATGTCAAGCGTGGAATAGGTCTCATGTGTGAGGACATGTAAAGTTTGTCTGGGCCACTTCATCCCACTATGCCACCAATATCCAAAATACACATAAGAAGCAATAACGTGACCATCGACACCCACATAACCATATGTGTACTACCCGTGCAGAGTATCTATGCATAGCTCCGGCTCTGATACCTTGGGTTCGCATCATAGAAAACAAAAAAAAATCCTAAGATGGGAATTGTATACGCCACGATCCATCTATCTAGATACAATCAACCGGTAGATATACATCCAGAATACATACCCTTGAAGACCAACAAAGCTTTACGAGTATGGACTCATTGGTGATGTAGTCAATCTCTTGCTGATCTCAAGATCGTGAGGAAGTCCGGCAGTACCGCAACTCAGTGGAGCATTCGTGATCGCACACACATCCAGGACCCCGAAAACCTCCCCGACCTCGCTCTAGCAGTGCAGTGGAAGTAGCAAATCCTCGCTCTAGAAAAAACCACCGGAAATATGTATCTCGCTAAGCCGAGACCATGGGGGAATAGTACTAGTGGGGGAGAGAGATCCTTCACGAGGAGGTGTGAGTGAGAGAGAGGGAGAGGGGGGCCTTTTATAGGAGGAGAGGGGGACCCCAAGGGCCATGGCTGGTGTAACATCCCAAAAATATGAAACAATGACCATCAAACTCTAATCACTAAAATTAGGGTTAACAAAAAACTTTGATTAATTAAAATCATATGAATGCATGTGTGTATGTGATGATTTGATAAATGCATGAATGGACTTGTGTGATTAACCTAAATAGCAAGAAATGGTTTAAAGATTAAAATAACATCATCTAAAACAATACCATGCAGAAACAAATCAAGAGAAAATCAAAAACAAATCAAATAAAGCAAATGGTAATTTTTGCCAATCTTGCTCACTAGGTCACTTTGGGTGTTTCTAGTCCAAGATTTCAAACAGAAACTTTTCCAATTCTTTTCACCCCTTGCTAGACCAAGTAAAAATGAATCAAATCCCACCTTTCAAACTTGCAGAAACATTTGGCAACCTCATTCAAATCACAAGTAAAAATTGAATCTTTATCATATGTGAAGATCACACATTTTCAAAACCCAACCAAACCAGTGCCCCTTGACTAATCCAACTAACCAGAGACTCCCTAGTATGTGCCTAGCAAACCCACCAAGTTTGAATCCAAAATTCAAATTTGAATTTCTTTCGGCCATTTCATCAAACACCTTGTTTGCAGCAAACAAACAAACAAACAACAAACACTATAGTGATCAGTGAATTTGGCCAACCTTGTTCCCTCTCTAGCTCTCACTACACTCTCAGTAGATGATCTAGCCCAATTAACAAGCCTTAGCACCATAGTGAGCTTGGCATAGCCATTGATGGTGACCATGTCGAGCCCATTTGCCAACCCCAATGTCGCCAGCGAGCTAGAGGAAGAACTAGCCTCGCCAACCTTGTCTCACACACAGCACCGTCCACCGCCACTCCCCGTCCCAGCCTCGAGCACTGCCAACCCCTGGACCACATTGCCCGAGCGTGCCCAGTTTCTTTGCGGCCATGCCGAGAGCGCGCCAGTGCGTCACACTCGACCAGCGCCCACAGACCGCCGCGCGACCAGGACCACCCGTGCGCCATTAAATTTGTCGTCGGACCCGCCTAGAGCGTCGACGCGTTTCGACCGATCAGCACTGCCCCACGCCTCTCCACCATGCCGTTGAGCATCGTCAGGGAGCACAGCACCGCCCCCTACCGTCGCCCATGCCAGTAGCACTCTGTGTCGTCGACCACGACGAGCTCAGTCCGTGCCCGTTGGTCCCCTTCAGCCACTATTAAAGGAGACCTGACCCGCTCGTTTTCTTCACACCAGTTCACTCCCCACCTCTCACTGATACCACCCACTCACTTCCGGAGCAAGGCGAGCACCAGGTGGCCGGAATTTCACAGGAGTTCGCCGCTGCAGAGGAGGAGAGGCGTCATCGATTGGAGCCACCCCAGGAGAAGCTGCCGGTACCAGGAGAACCACCGCCGTCGACTTCGTCGTTCGCCCCCATCGGCGACCATCGCCTGAGACCCGGTGAGCCTCCCATTGCCCCCACCTGCCGCGCTAGGGTTCTGTCTCGCCGGCGCTGCCCGGCGTGGACGATGAACCAGAGCCGTTCGATTAGAGTTAGATTGTGTGGCCTAGATCACCCCGTGCCGCTTCACCCCTCACTGTCTCACTGACGCGTGGGGACAGCCACTTAACCAGACCGCGTGTGCGCTGTGCGTAGTGGGCCGGCCTAGTTAAACATCCCGCGCAACCCACTAATTCAAATTTAGTTTTATTCATTTAATTTCAAACCCAGTTCTGTACCTAGATTAAAAAATCAATACAGCTCGATTCACTGAACCAAAATGCATGAAACCAATTTTGTCAAAAAGGTACTAGAATGCCTAATCCAAGCTTGTTGGATTCAAACCAATTGAATTTGTAGATCAACCATGGTAAAAATAACAAGTCAAAAGCTTTTCCGCATTCAAACATTTTTCAAAATTCAACCATAAGAGCTTTTGAGTTGATTCCAACTCTCAAAAATCACATTTAACTATACTTTCAGAGTATCTAAAAATATATAGGTTTACTTACAGAAATAATGTTCAAGTAATAAAAGAATGCCACATAGGCATTTCTAGTCACTTTAATTAAATAAAATAAAAAGGTAAACCTTATTAAATTGTGACACCACTTTAAATCACATTCTCATGTACTGAAATATGTGGTGATGACATGTGTCAACATGATCCCATGTTTGAGTTGGAGAATATTAAATCTTAAGTAGTTTTTCAATGAGTAGAAATTACTTTTCTAAAAATAAAATAAATAAGACGAGTGTTTTAATCCTTGTAATGCGAGTGATGATGCTAGATCATCAAGTATGAACCTTTGTGTGATCATTAGAAATAGTTAAGTATTGTTTGGTGATTGTGTACCTCGTATTTATTTATAGACGCTAGTACCGACCAAGAATGCAAGGAAGAAGGAGCATACTACGAGGAAGAAGCCGAGGAGAACTTCAACCACTGCTCTGCACAAGGCAAGCTTATACTGATATTTTAGCAAGCCTATACTTCCAACCTTGCAAGCTAACACTTGCAAGATACCCTACTTATGCAAGCTACTACTTGCTTGTTACTATGCCAACTATATGCCTTAAGCATATGTGATTATACCCACTTGACACACCATCCTAGTTTTACTTGCAAGATTAGTATTTTATTTTCTTTATTAAAAGATTTGTCTTAGAGTTTACTTAGTGACTTATAGATTCTAGGAAGATAATTGAAGGTAGCATAAAGAGCATAAAACTTGGCCTAAGTTAGATAATCTTGATGTCATCCTAAGGCATGAGATTGAACTTAGCTAATCCCCACTTATTTACCACCCCTCACTAGTCTTTACACCCACTTGTAGATGCTAGTGCTAAGCATAAAACTTGATCAACCTTAGATGGGAATACTTGGTGAAAATGGTTATGAAAACCTTAGAATGAGGACTCATTCTACTGAAATATTTTGACATGTGTTTCCGAACACCAGATGATTTTGATGATGAAAATGTTAAGGCATGAGCCTTAGCCCCTTTATAAAAGTGATGGTTGTCTGGATGCGATACCATTCCAATTTTATCGTACAACCACAATACCCAAAATTTGGGTAGGGCTTGACTGGAAAGTTATATACCTTAGTATGGGTTCCCTTGCGGCCAAGGTCTGAGCTGAGGCTACCTTGTGAAGATTGTCCACCTGTGAAGTACCCAAGATGACAGTTGGTCATGGTTGGGAGGCCAAACTCACAGGAGAGGTGCCTATACTAGGGTGTGTAATTGAAAGGTTAGGATTGATTATGTGTATACTGAGTATGGTGAATTCAGGATTGTTCCTGTCGGATGTATCGAATGTTGTGGTGACAGTGTACAATCTCTGCAGAGTGTCAAACTATTCGAATAGCCATGTCCGCGGTTATGGACAGTTGGAGTGGCCATACTGTTCTATCATCAGATGTTTTCAAAATGACTTATGAAATGATTTATGACTTTGACTTGACCACAACAGAGTTGTGATATGAAACTCAAGTTCCCAATTAGGTGTTATAAAACTTTCAACTAGCTTTCTTTGCTTCTGAACTTAGTAGAGGTAAATCTGGCTTTTTACAAAACAACCCTAGAGCTTAGTATATCCTATTCAAAACCACTTCACTTGTTAGTATTAGTTTGCGAGTACTTAAAGAGTACTCATGGCTTTGTCCCTGGCTATTCCCGTGGCCAGACTATGAAGATGAGTACCAGGATAATGGACCACATGTTGGCTATGACAACTAGGATCATCTCCCATCGTCAGCATTTCCTGTGACCATGAAGATGGAGATTCGCCTATGCTATCGTTATCTTTACGTTATTCCGCTGCTTGAATTGTATTAAGAACTGGATCATGAGATCCTTATTTGTGTAAGACCTTATGTATGGTTTGTAATGGATGATGTATTATGATATCCAAATCTGTTATGTCTCACAAAAATGGTAATCCTGGGATTGCGATGTATGGCATAACAAGCATCTGTGATTAAAAATCCGGGTGTTGACAAGTTGGTATCAGAGCCATCCTGTCCATAGGAGACCCTATTTAGAATGGACGTTCGAATCAAAAACTTAGTTTCAAAACCAAAGGAAGTGAGTATTTACCAAAAACTTATTCTTATTCTTATCACTTAGACTCTTTCATGAAAATTCATGTTCCTCAAAAATTCTTGCAGACTTACATAAAATTTGACACACGTGATCACTCTACTAACTTAGTCATCCTATATTCTTATAGATGGACGTGAAGTACAGCAAGTTTTATCAGTTGGGGAATGGAGGAGACCTCATCTTTGAGCGTGACTTGGACCAGCTGGCAGAAATGCTGGAGCGTCCACACCCCGAGTTCTTTGGAGCTCAGCTCAATGATCAGGAAGGAGAGGATCTGCAGTGGCTAGTTGTTGCAAGTCTCCGAGGAAAGATTGAACCCCCCACTGCAGAGGGAATTCGGTTCACCTTAAGAGAGAACAACTGGCTCGATGGACTCGCCAGGGCCATGCATGAAGATCTTGCCCGTCTGTGTGGGCAGAGTATCAATCAAATCAAGGGTACCCGCTTCGAGTTTTACCCAAGGCGTGATGCTATGGGACAGCCACTGGAGGCCCCATATCACCCTGAGCTGAAGACTCAGTTGGACCACCTCAGCTTCATGATGTATGCCCGTCAGAAGGAGCTGGACAATGCATGTTCCTACGCCAACCACAAGTACACCATCGCCGCAAAGAAGGATCAGACCATCGCCATGCTACTGAAGGATCACAAGTCTCGTCACCGTCAGCTCGACAAGAAGGAGCGCATCATTGCCCGTCTTCACCACCTGATCATAGAGTTGGAGGAGACTGTCCACGAGAGAGATATGCAGTTGAAGAAGAGGGAGAATGCAGGGGAAGACCTTCATGGAGACCCCTACTCCTATCTCAGTGATGATGATGACTTTCTGGAGGATAAGGCCATGGACTTCTTCACCGATGAGGATGACTTTGCCTTCATCGATGATGATGATGATGAGGACACTGACTCCGAGGAGTAGTAGCACTTGAGAACTAGCGTTAGTGAACTGTAGTCGGTCCCACTGTATCGTAGTTTCCAGAATGGTTCTTAAAACCATATGTTTTCCTTTGTTGTGGTGCGTGTCTATATCGTGTGCTATGAATGAATGAAAAGCAAGTTGCTAGAAAAATCCGAGTCAAACTTTAAAAACTTTTCAAAGCCCTTGAACCTTAGAAATTTCCCTCTTTTCTCATGATCTATCTCAATCTTCAGATGCCTCGCGGAGGAAGCAGTTCATCCCCGAACCCGATGTTGCAGATCTTGCAAATGTTGGTTTCTGACCGCGAAGCTGAAAGAGTCGAACGTCAAGCCAACTTAGCCACCCTTCAACACATCGCCCAGATGGCCAACAACAATCAAGGCCATGGAAATCAGGACAACCATGGATCTAAGCTCAAGAATTTCCAGAACACCAATCCACCTGTTTTCACTAAGTCAGAAGAGCCCCTAGATGCAGATGATTGGTTGCAAACCATGGAGAACAATCTGAAAGTTGCAGGAGTGGAAGCTAACAAGAAAGTGTTGTTTGCTACCCACTATCTGGCAGGAGATGCAAGAGCATGGTGGAACAACATTCGCGCAATGACAGGAGGTCAGCTGATGACTTGGGAAGAGTTCAAAGTCAAGTTCAGCAGAACCCATGTGCCACCAGGTTTGATCAAGAGGATGAGAGATGAATTCAGGGAACTGAAGCAAGGAAGGATGACAGTAGTGGAATACGATGACAGATTATTGTCATTGGCTAGGTATGCACCGGATGAGATAGACACTGAAGCCAAGAAGAAGGAGAGATTCCTGAATGGTCTGCACGATGAGATGCAGACAATGTTAGTCAATATCCCCTTTGTTGACATTGAAGCCTTAGTCGACTCTGCCATTCAGATGGAAGGAAAGATCAATCAAGCTAATGAGAACCGCAAGCGTCGCATGATGCATCAACCAGGAACCCATCATACACCAAAATATCGCCCCAACCCATCTCCAGGATTTGCCCCAAGAAACAACAGACCCCCGATGAACCGTCCGACCTATTCCAACCGTGGAAACCCAAGGCCCGTAGGAAACCACAACAACCCCGGAAACTCCAACAGTTTCAACTATGCACCACCCAAGTTCAACAACAATGCTGCCACCAACACCAACACTGCCCCAAGGACTGGAAGCAATGTTGTGCCTGTTGTAGCAAAAGACAAATCACAAGTGACTTGTTATGAATGTGGAATCAAAGGTCACTATTCCAATGAGTGCCCCAAGAAGATTGCCGCAGCCCCCAATGCCAATGCCCCAACTCAGCAGCAACGTCGTGTTTAGCCCAGAAGAAGGTTTGCCCCAGGGAATTTGCTCAACCGCAACAGACGTCTCTTTCTCATGCATGCTGAAGAAGCCCAAGAAGCGCCAGACGTCGTGCTGGGTATGTTTTCTGTTAACTCAGTACTTGCAAGAGTGTTGTTTTATTCTGGAGCATCGCACTCATTTGTTACTGAAGAATTTGCATGCACTAGTAAGATTCAACCAACCAAATTGAAGCATGTTATGATTGTTCAAATACCTGGTTCAACCACCAAAGCTAGACAAATTTTCAAAGCCGTCCCTATCTGAATCCATGGCATAGATTTTTATGCTAATCTAATAGTACTCGGAACTAAAGGTTTGGAAGTAGTACTAGGAATGGATTGGATGTCCAAACATAAAGGATTAATTGACTATGCCAAGAAAGCCATAACCATGACCAGTACAGCCGGAATATCAGTCGAGCATGTATCTGAAACCTTGCCCCGTCAATTCAAGTGCAAAAAGAGTATAGCCCAACCCACCATTTTCCAAGTTCGGATAGTCTGTGAATACCCCGATGTATTTCCAGATGTTTTACCCGGTATGCCCCCAAATCGGGATATCGAGTTTATCATTGAACTAATACCTGGAACCGGGCCCATAGCCCAGAGACCATATAGTATGAACCCGTCGGAACTAGTAGAACTGAAGAAGCAACTGGATGCCATGTTGGAAATTGGACTGATTCAACCAAGTGCGTCACCATGGAGATCACCTGTCTTGTTTGTAGACAAGAAAGATGGAGGTAACCGTTTGTGTATGGATTATCGGAAGTTGAACGATGTCACCATCAAGAACAAGTACCCGTTGCTGAAGATAGAAGACCTGTTTGACCAGTTGACTGGTGCCAAAGTGTTTTCTAAGAATGATCTTAGAACTGGCTATCATCAACTCAAGATTCGGGCAGAGGATATTCCAAAGACTGCCTTTACCACCAGATATGGATTGTACGAGTACACTGTCATGTCTTTTGGATTAACCAATGCCCCCGTTTATTTCATGAACCTCATGAATAAGATTTTTATGGACTTCATGGATAAGTTTGTCGTTGTTTTTATCGATGACATTCTGATTTATTGCAAATCAGAAGAAGAACATGAGCTACAACTAAGGAACATTCTTGGAACCCTTAGAGAGCATCAGTTGTATGCCAAGTTTAGCAAATATGAATTCTACTTACAGGAAGTAGGATTTCTCGGACACATTGTATCAGCCGGAGGAATCGCCGTTGACCCTGCGAAGGTAAAAGATGTTGAAGATTGGCAAGCCCCGACCACTCAAACCCAAGTTCGTGCATTTCTCGGATTAGCGGGATACTATCGCAAGTTTGTAGAAGGATTCTCGAGTATTGCAAGACCCATGACCCAATTACTGAAGAAGGACAAAAAGTTTGAATGTACGGACAAATGCGAAGCGAGTTTTCAAGAACTCAAGAGGAGATTGATTTCAGCCCCAATCTTGATCATGTCGGATATCACAAAGCCCTTTGATGTGTATTGTGACGCATCCAAGATCGGTCTCGGATGTGTGCTAATGCAAGAAGGCAAAGTTATATCTTATCTATCTCGACAACTAAAGCAGCATGAACAGAATTATCCCACCCATGACATTGAACTCGCAGCCGTAGTTCTAGCCCTAAAGACATGGAGGGATTATCTTATGGGAAATCGTTGTGAGATTTATTCGGATCACAAGAGCCTAAAGTATATATTCACTCAGAAGGAGCTGAATATGAGGCAAACAAGATGGATTGAGCTAATCAAGGACTATGATCTAGACATTCACTATCACCCTGGTAAAGCCAATGTAGTAGCATATGCCCTTAGTAGATTGCCGTGCCACTTGAACTCCATGATTTTGAAGGAGCAACCAAGTTTTCACAAAGAGATGGAAGATTTCTGAATGGAATTAGTGAGTGAAGGATTTTTGGCTAGCATAGAACTTCAACCCACTTTGATCAGTCGGATCAAGGAGGCGCAGAAAGGAAATGCTAGTATCGATGGAATCAAACGTTTCATCGGTACATGCAAAGTACCCGGATTCACCGAAGACGAAGAAGGAGTTCTGTGGTACAAAGGACGACTTTGTGTACCAGCAGATTCAGAGTTGAAAGAAGTTATTCTGAAGGAAGCCCATGATACTCTTTATTCTATCCACCCCGGAGGAACAAAGATGTATCAGGATTTGAAGGAACAATTTTGGTGGCATAAGATGAAGAGAGAAATCGGAAGCTATATCGCCAAGTGTGATATATGTTAGAGAGTCAAGACAGGACATCAAAGACCCGCAGGACTGTTGCAACCATTACAGATTCCGGAATGGAAATGGGATTCAGTTGGAATGGATTTTATCACCGGATTGCCTACTTCTAGTAGGGGAAATGACTCTATTTGGGTCATAGTTGACAGATTGTCCAAAGTATCCCATTTCTTACCCGTCAAGACCACATACCAGAGTTCGAAGCTAGCAGAGTTATACATCGCTAGAATCGTCAGTTTGCACGGAGTCCCCAAGAACATCGTATCGGATCGAGGAACCCAGTTTACCTCGAGATTCTAGAAGAAAGTCCAAGAAGGTTTAGGAACCCGGCTGGATTTCATCAGAGAATATCACCCTCAGACCGATGGACAAACGGAGCGAGTAAATCAAATACTCGAAGATATGTTGAGAGCATGTGTGCTAGAGTATTGATCTAAATGGAAAGACTATCTGCCATTCGCAGAATTTTATTACAACGACAGTTATCAAGCTAGTCTACAAATGGCCCCATTTGAGTTCATGTATGGAAGGAAGTGTCGCACCCCTTTAAATTGGTCGGAAGTAGGAGAGAGTCAGATTTTTGGAACCGACATCCTACGAGAAGCAAAAGAGAAAGTTCACAAGATTCGTGAGCACCTCAAGACCGCCCAGTCAAGACAGAAGAGTTACATTGACAAAAGACGTCGAGACCTCGCTTTCAATATCGGAGATTTTGTGTATCTCAAAGTGTCGCCTTTGAAGGGAATGCAGCGTTTCCAACTCAAAGGAAAGTTTTCCCCCAGATATATTGGACCTTTCAAGATCCTGAACCATCGAGGAGAAGTATTATATCAATTGGAACTGCCAAAGGAGATGTCAGCAGTGCACAATGTGTTCCATATATCGTTACTTCGCAAATGCCTTGAAGTTCCGGAGAAGACTGAAGTTTTCAAGAACATTGATCATCAGACCATAGAGATCAACGATTACCTGACCTATCCCGAAGTACCCATCTGTATTTTGGAAGAAGATTTCAGAACCACCAGGACCCGAAGCATCAAGTTTCTCAAGATTAAGTGGAGCAACCACACCAAAGAAGAAGCTACCTGGGAGCGAAAAGATCACATCAGGACGGAGTTTCCCGATCTCTTTAAATCCTAGGTAATCTTTTTTCTTCCTTTTTCAAATCTCGGGATGAGATTTCGTTTAAGGAGGGAAGGTTTGTAACATCCCAAAAATATGAAACAATGATCATCAAACTCTAATCACTAAAATTAGGGTTAACAAAAAACTTTGATTAATTAAAATCATATGAATGCAAGAAATGGTTTAAAGATTAAAATAACATCATCTAAAACAATTCCATGTAGAAACAAATCAAGAGAAAATCAAAAACAAATCAAATAAAGCAAATGGTAATTTTTGCCAATCTTGCTCACTAGGTCACTTTGGGTGTTTCTAGTCCAAGATTTCAAATAGAAACTTTTCCAATTCTTTTCACCCCTTTCTAGACCAAGTAAAAATGAATCAAAGCCCACCTTTCAAACTTGCAGAAACATTTGGCAACCTCATTCAAATCACAAGTAAAAATTGAACCTTTATCATATGTGAAGATCACACATATTCAAAACCCAACCAAACCAGTGCCCCTTGACTAATCCAACTAACCAGAGACTCCCTAGTATGTGCCTAGCAAACCCACCAAGTTTGAATCCAAAATTCAAATTTGAATTTCTTTCGGCCATTTCATCAAACACCTTGTTTGCCGCAAACAAACAACAAACACTATAGTGAGCAGTGAATTTGGCCAACCTTGTTCCCTCTCTAGCTCTCACTACACTCTCAGTAGATGATCTAGCCCAATTAACAAGCCTTAGCACCACTGTGAGCTTGGAATAGCCATTGATGGTGACCATGCCGATCCTATTTGCCAACCCCAATGTCGCCAGCGAGCTAGAGGATGAACTAGCCTCACCAACCTTGTCTCACACACGCAGCACCGTCCACCGCCACTCCCTATCCTAGCCTCGAGCACTGCCAACCCCTGGACCACACTGAGCGCGCAAGTGCGCCACACTCGAACAGCGCCCACAGACTGTGTGCCGTCCTCGCCGCTTGCGTGCGTGATCGCCAACACTCCAGCACCCCGCCAAACAACCTCGTTCGCCGGCGCGCGACCAGGAGCACCTGTGCGCCATTAAATTTGTCATCGGACCCGCCTAGACGTCGACGCGTTCCGACCGATCAGCACCGGCCCACGCCTCGCCACCACGCCATTGAGCATCGCCAGGGAGCACAGCACCGCCCCTACCGCCTCCCATGCCAGTAGCACTCTATGCCGTCGACCACGACGAGCTTAGTCCGCGCCCGTCGGTCCCCTTCAGCCACTATAAAAGGAGACCTCCCTCGCTCGTTTTCTTCACACCAGTTCACTCCACACCTCTCACTGATACCACCCACTCACTCCCGGAGCAAGGCGAGCACCAGGTGGACGTAATTTCACAGGAGTTCGCCGCCACAGAGGAGGAGAGGCGCCGTCGATTAGAGACGCCCCAGGAGAAGCTGTCGGTACCAGGAGAACCGCTGTCGTCGACTTCGTCGTTCGCCCCCATCGCTGACCATCGCCTGAGCCCCGGTGAGTCTCCCACGACCCCCACCTGCCGCGCTAGGGTTCTGTCTCGCCGGCGCTGCCCGACGTGGACGATGAACCAGAGTCGTTCGATTAGAGTTAGATCGTGCGACCTAGATCACCCCGTACCGCTTCACCCCTCATTGTCTCACTGACGCGTGGGGACAGCCACTTAACCAGCCCGCTCGTGCGCTGTGCATAGTGGGCCGGCCCAGTTAAACATCCCGCGCAACCCACTAATTCAAATTTAGTTTTATTCATTTAATTTCAAACCCAGTTCTGTACCTAGATTAAAAAATCAATACAGCTCGATTCACTAAACCAAAATGCATGAAACCAATTTTTTAGAAAGGTACTGGAATGATTAATCCAAGCTTGTTGGATTCAAACCAATTGGATTTGTAGATCAACCATGGTAAGAATAACAAGGCAGAAGCTTTTCTGTATTCAAACATTTTTCAAAATTCAACCATAAGAGCTTTTGAGTTCATTCCAACTCTCAAAAATCACATTTAACTATACCTTTTAGAATATCTAAAAATATATAGGTTTACTTACAAAATAATGTTCAAGTAATAAAAGAATGCCACATAGGCATTTCTAGTCACTTTAATTAAATAAAATAAAAAGGTAAACCTTATTAAATTGTGACACCACTTTAAATCACATTATCATGTACTGAAATATGTGGTGATGACATGTGTCAACATGATCCCATGTTTGAGTTGGAGAATATTAAATCTTAAGTAGTTTTTCAATGAGTAGAAATTATTTTTCTAAAAATAAAACAAATAAGACAAGTGTTTTAATCCTTGTAATGCGAGTGATGATGCTAGATCATCAAGTATGAACCTTTGTGTGATCATTAGAAATAGTTAAGTATTGTTTGGTGATTGTGTACCTCGTATTTATTTATAGACGCTAGTACCGACCAAGAATGCAAGGAAGAAGGAGGATACTACGAGGAAGAAGCCGAGGAGAACTTCAACCACTGCTATGCACAAGGAAAGCTTATACTGATATTTTAGCAAGCATATACTTGCAACCTTGCAAGCTAACACTTGCAAGATACCCTACTTATGCAAACTACTACTTGCTTGTTACTATGCCAACTATATGCCTTAAGCATATGTGATTATACCCACTTGACACACCATCCTAGTTTTACTTGCAAGATTAGTATTTTATTTTCTTTATTAAAAGCGTTGTCTTAGAGTTTACTTAGTGACTTATAGATTCTAGGAAGATAATTGAAGGTAGCATAAAGAGCATAAAACTTGGCCAAAGTTAGATAATCTTGATGTCATCCTAAGGCATGAGATTGAACTTAGCTAATCCCCACTTATTTACCACCCCTCACTAGTCTTTACCCCCACTTGTAGATGCTAGTGCTAAGCATAAAACTTGATCAACTTTAGATGGGAATACTTGGTGAAAATGGTTATGAAAACCTTAGAATGAGGACTCATTCTACTGAAATATTTTGACATGTGTTTCCGAACACCAGATGATTTTGATGATGAAAATGTTAAGGCATGAGCCTTAGCCCCTTTATAAAAGTGATGGTTGTCTGGATGCGATACCATTCCAATTTTATCGTACAACCACAATACCCAAAATTTGGGTAGGGCTTGACTGGAAAGTTATATACCTTAGTATGGGTTCCCTTGCGGCCAAGGTCTGAGCTGAGGCTACCTTGTGAAGATTGTCCACCTGTGAAGTACCCAAGATGACAGTTGGTCATGGTTGGGAGGCCAAACTCACAGGAGAGGTGCCTATACTAGGGTGTGTAATTGAAAGGTTAGGATTGATTATGTGTATACTGAGTATGGTGAATTCAGGATTGTTCCTGTCGGATGTATCGAATGTTGTGGTGACAGTGTACAATCTCTGCAGAGTGTCAAACTATTCGAATAGCCATGTCCGTGGTTATGGACAGTTGGAGTGGCCATACTGTTCTATCGTCAGATGTTTTCAAAATGACTTATGAAATGATTTATGACTTTGACTTGACCACAACAGAGTTGTGATATGAAACTCAAGTTCCCAATTAGGTGTTATAAAACTTTCAACTAGCTTTCTTTGCTTCTGAACTTAGTAGAGGTAAATCTGGATTTTTGCAAAACAACCCTAGAGCTTAGTATATCCTATTCAAAACCACTTCACTTGTTAGTATTAGTTTGCGAGTACTTAAAGAGTACTCATGGCTTTGTCCCTAGCTATTCCTGTGGACAGACTATGAAGAGGAGTACCAGGATGACGGACCACAGGAAGGTTACGACAACTAGGATCATCTCCCATCGTCAGCATTGCCTGCGACCATGAAGATGGAGCTTCGCCTATGCTATCGTTATCTTTACGTTATTCCGCTACATGAATTGTATTAAGAACTGGATAATGAGATCCTTATTTGTGTAAGACCTTATGTATGGTTTGTAATGGATGATGTACTGTGATATCCAAATCTGTTATGTCTCGCAAAAATGGTAATCCTGGGATTGCGATGTATGGCATAAGAGGCATCTGTGATTAAAAATCCGGGTGTTGACAGCTGGTGGCCGTGGTGTATGCCCCCACCCCTTCCTCCATTCATGTGAGTGGAGCTCCCACTCACAAAATGACTCTCCATTTCCTCCACTCAAAATCCCACTCAAATTCCATTAAATTTCCACCAATTTAATGTAATCTATCATTAAATAAAACTCCTTTATTTATTTATTCAGAATTTTTTCAATTACATTAATTAACAAACATTCACATAAAACCCCTTGCTACTTTTCAATTTCACATGCAGAACCAATTTCAGCAATTTCACGCGAAACAATTCCGGTGTCCATTGAAATAATTCTAGCGCTTTGATATTCTTTTTCTGGCAACTCATTTTGCTCCAAATGGTATCGATATCCCTTAAGTATGTCACCCTACAATTCGCGAATAATGCAGACATGATCGAGACTCCTCTCCGATCAATAATCAGCTGCGGGACCTGGAGATCCGTACTAACTCCTACACATCCAACGATGACTTCTTGTGATCGTGAGAACCTTAACATTGCAACTAAATCCTTTTGTCTCGTGATATTTTACATGTCCGATATTCGATCATTGGTATCCCCATACCTAGTTTGATCTTGTTACCGACATGAACTCTTTTCTCGTTCATATGATATAACATTCTAGTGATCCCCATCACTTACTTGCAATCTATATCAATGTGATATCACTGAGAGGGACCAGAGTATATCTCTCCGTCACTTGGATGGAAAAATCCCACTATTGATCCATGAGCATCTACATAACACTATCGGAGTATCTGAACCCACCTTTATAGTCACCCTATTACGGTGTGACATTTGATGTTATCAAGCTACTCTTCCTGTGTTAGTGATTGACATGATCTCATGGTCTAAGGACTAAAGTTACTTGTAATGATGTTATAGTAATTTAAACATAATGACTTTGATCGTATTATTATACTTCGAATGAATGTTCATCACATCATTCCACCAATGTTGTGACCTCGTTATTAACAACATCCAATGTCCATGATTAGGAAACCTTGATCATCTTGGTAATCAACGAGCTAGTTTATATGAGAGGCATAACTAGGAACACTTTATTTGTTTATTAAACACACATGTATTAATGTTTCCTTTTAATACAATTATAGCATGTAAAATAAACATCTATCATATACTTGGAATACAATAATAACAACTTTATTATTGCCTCTCGGGCATATTCCCTTCAGGATCTCCCTCGTACGCCGGGTCACCGGCGTTGCGCCACAGTCCCCTAGCCTTCGACCAAAACCAGGGAGCCAGCTCCTACATCCAGCTCGGCGAGCTCTGCCTCCACGTCTTGATGCAGCCTGACCTACGGTCGTTGACACATAAAGGTCTCCAACTTATGCCAAGTCGCCATGGACTCTAAAGGTGAATCATATCCTCTTTGATATCCCACTTCCTACCCTATTGAATGGTATACTACTTCATTCTCCGTCCTATGACCATGATAGGTTCACACCGATGAGTACGGAGACGAGGGAGGAAGCTCGATGCCTCATGCCAGACAAGATAGAGGCTTGGAAGAGAAGATGGAAGAGGCAGAGCCAAACCGGCGAAGGCCCCGGCACCGCTGGATCTAGCGCCAGAATCTCCGGCGACAACACCGGAAAATTTGGCTCACCACCGGAATCCCCGGCGAACCAACCGGTGGACCGGAAGTCCTGCCGGAACCAAATTTTGTACGCCATTCTGGAGCGTGACCGGAATATCCGGCGATGACCGGATATACCGGCACCAAATCCGGCGCCGCCGGACTCACCGCTGGAACCCCCGTCTATGCGTGGATCTGGGGTTGATGCCCTGAAATATTCCCTTTACTTACCCCTTTGCCTAGTTTATCCCCAAACTATCGCCTTGTTTAGTGGCTAGCCTATAAATAGATCCCCTACCCCTCATGTATCCCTTATACATAGATGATGACTAGAAACCCTAATATAGATCACTTCTAGTTATGTCTCCTTCCCTTCATAAGGGAACCCTATCGTCACCCACCTCTATGGATTGAGCCTTTGAGCATCCTTAGTCGTACAAGGCCTTGGAGTCAGCGTCTCGTCTCCAAGTTGTCAAGAGCCTCCCCAAGGTGTTCTTCCCTTTTCGATGTGGATTTGAGGGAGAACGTTGATCGATCTTTCCTTGCGAGGATTCTATCGGACCGGTGGCCGCCATTCGGGAGCAATCGGCCTTGTATCGTGTGAGTTTTGCGTGTGTTCATCATGTTCTTCACGAGGTGTGTGTTCGCTTCCGCTAACATCTCACTTTCTCCTCGCTTTCCGATCAATTTGACCACGAGATCCGTGAAGATCAGACCACCCAAGAGGTTAACCCCTATCATCTGGTATCAACAGCTTTTGGTTGCCACAGATTCCTCATCGATTTGGTCTTTTCCCCATAAATTCAAAAATTCCACCAAAAATAGCCCAAATTCGTGTTTTGGATCGATCTGTGATTTGAGTGAATTTTGGTAGGTTTTGATACGTGGATTACTTGATAAAATTGTTGATCTACCTTCACCTGCATTCCCATGGCCTAATTCCATCGTTTGACCCTCCGATCTAAAGTTTTCCATCGAGTTTTTCCGCAGAAAATCATGTTTTTCGCGTCCCAAACTTGTTCCGGCGCCAGGTCCGGCGAACCGATTCATCCTCCGGAATTTCCGGTCAAAATTCTGGTCAAACCGGCCCCATCTTCGGAAATTCCGACGCGATTTCCGGTCCACCGACTTGGCCGCCAACAGTTTTAGTTCCGCACCATTTTGAGCATAACTTTTGCATCCGAACTCGGATTTTGGTGTTCTTTAGCTCGTTTCTAAGAGGAGCATGAGCTCTACATCATCATCCACTTCGTTTATGCTATCTACTCCATCCAAATTCTATGAGCAAGGCAGAATCCAACAATAAAGGGCGATGATCGTCGACGAAAGGTATAAACATTCCACGACTTTTCCCCACTTGCATTCCTTTGTGAGACACTATCTTTGCGACCAACAAACAACTATTGAGACTAGTTCCTCTTATGATTGCTTGGGCTATGCACATTTGATACCTTGTAGAATTCCGAGCAAACATGGTGAGCGCTATCTCATATAGTTATATTGTATAGTTTTTGGCACAAGGAAGATACAAGTGAAAAAGAAAAGGGAAGAAAAAGAAAAAGAAAAAAAGAGAAAGAGAAAAAGAAAGAAATATACAAGTGCCTCATAGAATAGGAAGCGCAAGATCGATGAACATCATATAGGTGGTACTTATTATGCATATCTTGTAGCCTACCAAATTATTGCAATCGAACTAGCGTCTCTCCTTCCACTTGGGCGACACGAGCTTATAGTCTTCGCTAGGTAATCATTTGGTTCTTATCTCACTTCCTCCATCGCACAAGTTCCATTTATCCCACCGTGTGTGTTTCCTTGTATATATTTCCTATCTTGTGGATTGACTTGTTTTGCTTTGTGATTATTGTGGTTCTTTACTTGCCATTACAACATCTTGATTTCGGATTGGTTCTTGACATGTCACTTTCGATACCTATCCACCATAGGCCTTGTGTGTGTTTTTTTAGTTGGTAGTTGGTTTTGGTGTTCTGCGTGAACTTCACTTTGCTTGGTTTATTGCTCTCAATTGTGGCCACTTGCACGATACGATCTTCCAAGGTAAAGTAAGGTTTGACGTTGCATCTCTAACAACCACTACCACTTCCATATACACCGCTTGGTCTTGTGAATCATGTCTAGGGACTCCGGAACCGAGGATGATATCTATGAAGTATCCATGATGATCCACCATGACTATGACTCCACAAGTATAGAGGACATGATGGAGCACTACAGCAACAACGGCTCCGCATGCTTTGAGGATCCGGAGCACTACACCGACAACGACTCCACATGCATGGAAGACATGGAGCATGACATCAACTATGGCTCCTCAAGCATGGAAGACTTGGAGCTCTACATCGACAATGGATCCTCATGCATGGAGAATATGGAGCACTACACCGACAATGGCTCCACATGCTTGGGTGATATGTAGTACTACAACAACAATTACTCCCCAAGCATGGACAACTTCAAGTGCGACATCGACGATGCCTCACCGAGCATGGAGGACACGGAAAACTTTATCGACTTTGATGGCTCCTCCATGAGCCATGAAGAATTCCTCCATCGCTTGGAGATGGAAGACTACTACGCCAAGCAAGAGGAGGCGCATCATCAAAAATCCATGACCTTCAAGGCCAAGCGTGCCACACAAAAGGGCACCACCTACTTCGATGATCCACCTCCAAGGTGACAAGATCCACCACCTCCAAGACATCAAGTGCCACCACCTAGATGACGTCAAGCTCCACCATCTCCATGGAGTCAAGCTCCACCATCTCCAAGGCGCCAAGCACCACCACCTCCAAGGTGCCAAGCACCACCTAGCCCAATAAGAGTGGCGTCCAAACATCATATACAACAAGAGGCACCAAGAAACAAGAATCTTCATTGACAAACATCCTCTCATGAGCATCGCCACCATAAAGAGGATACAAGACATAGTCAAAGGCATCTTCGCCACCAAGACGAAGAATTCATGATGAGCACCACCCATAATGCTCAATCAAGCTCAAGAAGGCACCATAAGCACAAGAAGAGTGCCAAGCCAAGTGATCATCGTCGCGAGTATCATGTGGATGACCAAGTGCTTCACCAACATAAACCTTAGGCAAGGCACGCCAATGACCTCCGTCAACACCATCATAAGGAACCTTCAACTACTAGTGCCACCACCACAATGGCATTAACAGCAAGCCTTCCTCCACGCCATCAAGCGTCAACGACTATGCTTTACTTCCAAGACCTCGTGAACAAGGAAAATGAAGACCTCTACTTCGCCAAGTTGGTTGACTACGGCAAGAGTATGTCTACACTCCAAGATGGCGGAAGCCAAGGCCGTCTCCCTTATTCATTGGTGCTCACGCCCCTGTGACTGGCGGAATGGACTAGTGCACATATGTGATGAAGTCGATCCGAGCACCTCTCTCAACAACAACATGAGCCTACTTACACCACTACTATAAGATGGCCACAAGACGGTCGAGCATGGGATTTTCCCTTCGACCATGGAGGCGAGCGATGATGCCCATATTATGGCATCCAACCGTGAAGGCGATAGAGTCAAGAATGGTGAGCATGGGATTTTTCCTTCACCAATGGAGGCGCATGGAGTTGAGGAAACTGATCCTATCTCTATACTCTTGAGTGATGATGTGGTACCAATCCCATGTGAGTATGAGAGCCACTTAGCCCACTTGACTGAGAACAAGAGTGAGATGAGTGACTCCACATTATGTGAGATTGAGTGCTTCCACTTTGAGGGCATGAGTGATACCTCTAGTGAGTTGAGAGTGCTAGTTGATAGGTCAAGTGAGACCATCTTGATTTCTAACGACTTACCCTCTACCTATAGTGTGTTCTCTTATGTTGTGCTAGGTTCCATGGATGAAGACACACCAAGCCATGAAGCAATGATGCCTCAATTGGAGAAGATGTACATGGTGGACGAATATGATGCTACGCCATGGCTACATCAAGAAGACAAAGTCGTCCACAAGGAGGCCACTACTACCACAACATCCGCTTCATATGAGAGGTATGAACAAGGTAAAAATAAGGGTGTTGATGATGCCATGATCCCACTAGTGGACATGATGAATTGTGAGGATATGGATGCTATGGATGATACTTGTGACATTACACATGCTTCATTCATATTCCCATGTGATGCTTTGCCTTTGCATAATATTGATCATGCGGAATTGTTTGATTGTGATACACTTTTCGTACACATGCCATTCTATATATCTTTTGTGTATGCTCCAATTGCTTCGGACATGCTTTGTCATGATAGTCATTCAATTTCTCCTATTGCTTGCAATAAGATGAATAATTTCTCTTTCACTTGTTTTGCTTGCAACAATGTTGATTATATGCGTGATAATGAGATGGCCCCCATAGCTTTCTCAACTTTTGGATATTTTGATGATTGCCATGATAAGCATGTTCCCCACTTGCATACTCGCCATGCATCTAGTTTACACTTGATTGACATTAATGGTGATGTGCACAAGAAGAGATACATCATGATGGATGATGTGTTTCTCTACCATGCACACAAGTTCTTCCTTTTGTGTATGATGTATGTAGATACCCGCATGAGAATGTCAACCCCGGTTGAGCAGGAGTTGACAAAAAGAGCTCTTGAGAGCATCCCACAAGTGAGTTCTGTCGTGGGAATGGCCACGGCAGATGCTACCAGGGGTAGCAAGTAGTAGGATTTGGGGCAAGAGATATCATCCATCTACGGAGCGAGATGAGGTCTAAGACATAGGGGTTTACCCAAGTTCAGCCCCCCGTAGGGTAAATACCTACTCCTTCTAGATTTTATTATTACTTGAGTACAATGGTGGCGAGCTCGGGGACTAGGAAGTGAGTCGATGGGGTGTATGATGGAACGTGAGTACAAAGAGTACCCTAGGGAGGTTTATATAGGGGTACCTCGCTAGGGTTTACAGATATACAACCAAGTCAGTTAAGGACTGAGAGGACTGACCTAATCCGAATAGGACCATATATGCTTCTAGGCCTCCAGCTTCCAATCGCCAGGTCCCTTCTTGAGTCATGATCTAGTCGTCGTCCTGCGGGCCCACTCGCTAGGAGCTTGGTCCAATAGGAAACATTCTGCTGGGCATACCCCATTCGGCATATCCCCATCAAGTTCAAGATCGAACCCAGCTCTGATACCTTTTGCATGCTTTGCATCTTTCATGTTGACAAATTGCTCTTTCCCATGGTTTGCTTGCAATCATGTTGATAGTATTGTCTCACCTTGTGACATTCATGTTTCTTTGCTATTAGATATTGATGCTTTGTGTGTTGCAACAAAAATGTTGAAGAATTTCTCTTTCCAATGTTCTGTGTGCACCCATAATGCCATTACGAGCATGTATTGTCATGAGAGCTTCCAAGTATCTCGTCGTGTTGTTGCAACAAACATAAGGACCACTTTCTCTTTCATATGGTTTGTTTGCAAACATGTTGTTTTTGCTTCCGCTTGGGATACTCATATTCCCATGATATGTGCTTTTGATGATTTGTGTGTGACATCCAACATGTTGAACAATTTCTCTTTCCAATGGTTGGTTTGCACAAATAATGATGTTGTTTTGGATATGCTTCCTCATGTGTTTTTTCCGAATTCTCCTACTCTCACACCAAGGTTGTTGATCAAATTTTTAGTCAATTGACTTGAGTGCCACACTAAGACATTATATGGAGTTTTTGAGTTCCCACATTTCGATGACGTTCAACCAATTTCCATGCACTTTGACCTTGCATATGCATCCCGTTTGCGATACTTGTATTGTGCTAATAGTGTTGTGAATAAGAATGGACATGCCATAAATGACATGCTCCTCTATCACACATGAAAATACTTTGCTTGGTATTTGTTGTGTGAAGGTACAAATGCATACACGTCAACCTCTATGGACCATGTATTGACAAGAAGAACCGAAGAGAGTTACCTATGGCTACCCTTCATCAAGATATCTCCACAAGCTAAGGTGACTTCCTTCTACTTGAGGACTCATGCTATAATCTTCATGAATTGGCTACTCTTTGAGTGTTATTTCGCTTTTGTTGTGAGCTTTGTAGGCTTCATGGAAAGTGAAGGAACATTGAAGTATGGTAAAGTCAATCTTCCCGAGGACGACTATATGGTGAACCCCAAGATCAAGGGTGTGTTTCGACCTCTTCTACTTTGTGATCAACATGGAGAGTCGAGGACGACTCTTTTTGAAGGGGGGCTGATGCAGCCCGACCTACGGTCGTTGCCACGTCAAGGTCTCTAACTTATGCCAAGTTTCCATGGACTCTAAAGGTGAATCCTATCCTCTTTGAGATCCCACTTCCTACCCTATTAAATGGTATACTACTTCATTCTCCATCCTATGACCATGATAGGTTCACACCGACGAGTACGGGGACAAGGGAGGAAGCTCGAGGGCTCAAGCCCGACAAGATGGAGGCCTGGAAGAGAATACGGAAGAGGCAGAGCCAAACTGGCGAAGGCCCCAGCGCCGGAATCTCCGGCGACAGCACCGGCGAACTGGGCTCACCACCAAAATCCCCAGCAAACCAACCGGCGGACCGGAAGTCCTGCCGAAACCATCTTCAGTATGCCGTTCTAGAGCACGACCGAATATCTAGCGACGACCAGATATACCGGCACCGCCGGACTCAACGCCAAAATCCCCCGTCTGCGCGCGGATCTGGGTTTGATGCCCTGGAATATTCCCTTTACTTACCCCTTTGCCTAGTTTATCCCCAAACTATCCCCTTGTTTAGTGGCTGGCCTATAAATAGAGCCCCCACCCCTCATGTATCCCTTAGACATAGATGATAGACTAGAAACCTTAATATGGATCACTTCTAGTTATGTCTCCTTCCCTTCATGAGGGAACCCTATCATCACCCACCTCTATGGATTAAGCCTTTGAGAATCCTTAGTTGTACAAGGCCTTGGAGTCGGTGTCTTGTCTCCAAGTTGTGAATAGCCTCCCCAAGGTGTTCTTCCCTCTCCGATGTGGATTTGAGAGAGCATGTTGATCGATCGTTCCTTGCGAGGATTCTATCGGACCGGTGGCCGCTATTCGGGAGCAATCGGCCTTGTATCATGTGAGTTTTGCGTGTGTTCATCGTGTTCTTCAGGAGGTGTGTGTTTGCTTATGCTACCTTCTCTCTTTCCCCTCTCTTTCCCATCGATTTGACCACGATATCCGTGAATATCGGGCCACCCAAGAGGTTAACCCCTATCACGTCTTCTACTCCATCTACCCCCATGAGACACCGAGCTTCGCCGCCACGGGTACGCCGGCATATATGCCAAGCTCTGTACTAACGACCACGCCTTCATTGACACCGCTCTGTGCCACCACAGCGTCGCCGAGCTCTACCTCCATATGTCTTCTACCCCATCGCCGAGGTCTAACACAACTGCTACAGTAGAGGAGTCTATCCCGGTGGACGAGTGATTCTGGCTTTTATGTAATAATCTGAAAGCTGAACCTGGGCTGCTTCCGATCGCCAAACTGCGTGTTTGAGCGAGAATCTATCGAACTCATGTTGTTTTTTGGTAGGATAAGAACTTTTAAATATATCGCTGATTTATGGGTTTGTTTGGGAACGCGAGTGAAAGCACCGGATTTCGTGCTAGAGCGAAGGTTCTCTTGTGCTCGTGAATGTAGCGGCGCGTACCTGGATGGACTTTCTTTGTAGAGGCGTACCTAAAAGTTGTTCAAAGTGGAAAGCGAGCGACTGAAAGGTGTTGTAGTCAACTGGAGAGGGGTTGTTATATGTGCTGACAGAAAAAACCAAAAAACTGCCTCCTGGGTCGCTCTCCTCAGGCAACTTCGGAGGCGATAGAAAACCCTAACCCAACCACCTTACCCGACCCCCTCTCCTCCTCGCCGCCGTCGGTGGTTGCCACCGGGCCCTATCCACGTGGTTTACGGTGGCGGCGAGGCCCCCCTTTGCACGTGTGGCGAGCTGGGCGAGTTCGAGAACTCCTTGTGTGCGACAGACGGACGTGGCCATGGCGGCGGTGCTCTGACCTACGGTTCCTGCTGGTGGAGTGGGAGGCAGTAGGAGGCAGACTTCATGGCTGTGGATGGGACTCCAGCCGCCTCGCTATATCGGGTCGGGGCAGGGCCCTAGGACCTCGCAAACCCATCGCCCTCCACCCTCAGATCTAGTGTTGCTAGCAGCCATGGGGGTTGCAAGCTGCCATTCACGAAGGAGGCTGCACGGCCATGGACAGGGGTCTCCGGCCGCTACGACTTCTCGGGCCAGGGCAGGCCTCCCAGCCAAATCAAGACCTTCGGGACCTCCACCTCCAGATTCGGTGATGCTAACAACCATGGTGGCTGCCTATCGATGGCTGCTGGAGGGGCCCTCCCTTATCAGGATCTTGCTTGTGGCGTGGGTGTTCGTCTAGCTCAGGAGCCTCCTAGCCAATTTGTGTGAGTCCCCACGACGGCGATGCTCCTCGTTCTTCTTCAGTTTTGTTGGCGTGCAGAGTTTGGATGCCAAGGTGGCGACTCTGGAAGGTGGGAGCCTTTTGGTGTGCGGGCGAGCCAGTGGCTTAGGTGCTATCCGACGTCCATGGCCGTGAGGGCGGCATGGTGGGTGGCGAGAAGTTTGTTGTGGCGGTGGTACGGGTGTCGCCTTGGTAGTGGTCTGATCACTGTGTTGGAGGTAGAGAGATCTTGCCGAGGGGAAACCCTTGCCCACCTTGGTAGGCGGCATCTGTGGACGTCGTCCCTTTCTTAAAGGCGTCGTTGCGGTTTATCTTGGCCCTCATTCGTGCTCTAGGTGAAACCCCAAGATCCTCAAATTGGGCGGTGGCAGCACTCTGGCATCATGCTCTTCTTAAAGACTCCGTCTTGGAGCCCACGGCATGGCGGCTCTATGGACGTTGTGTGACAGGTTGTGGTGGCTTCTTCGGTCAGTGTAGCTTCTTTGTTGTGCTTCCTCCGGCCTTGCTTACTTCTTGTGTTTCACCTTGTTCTCTGTTGTGGCCTTCCTGTTGAGCCCGTCAGCGAGAATCCGTGTCTGGAGGCTGTGCTGATCCTTGATAGCGAGGTTTGCGGTGGTTTGCAGCTCTTGGTGGTGTGCAACGTTTGTTGGTGTGACGGTCCAAGCTCTAGGGTGAGCTTCGGCCGAACGACCTTGCCCGCCAAGTTTGTGCTCTTCCTCTTCGGCGTCTATCCTGAGTTGTTAGGCTAGTTCTCTGTCTCGTGCTCTCGTGTGTAGCTCTTGCAGTTTTCCTTTTTCTTGTGGGTGTGTGTGCAATCGTGTAAACTGGGTTCAGCATCTTATATCTTTTGCCGATGTTGGCGTTATTAATTTAACATTTGGCATGTTATTAAAAAAAGGTGTTGTAGCTGCAGGCTCCACTCGGTTATCTCCATTTCCAAGTTTGTAATTTTTGTTGAATGTTGGATGTTGGATGATTTTAAATAAAGGCTGTGTACATCAACCGATGTAGAGGCCGAGGCTATATCCCCTTTTCGAAAGAAAAAAACTTGGGGGCTGCCCTGCCATGGCAGGTGATATTTGGCGTGTCATGATCTATGTCATGTGCAAAAGAAATAGGAGTATGTAACGTAACGCGTGTTTGTAAGAGGAAAAAGAAGGAGATAACGGCGCTCCGCGCAAACACACTTATCCCAGCACCACCAGCACTAGCTATCAGCATATGGAGGGAAAATCTCCGACCCTCCTCCCTCTCCTCTGCTCCCCTTAGCATCCCACCTTCTAGAGCCCCTCCCTCTCCTCTGGCGATGGCCGGCATCGAGATCGGGTGAGGGTCCTGCCCCCTTGTATCATAGTAGCTATAGTCTTGTCCCTTGTGGTGTCTGCCCCAGTGGCATTTGAGGGTCGGTCGGCGATCTCCGACGGCCAGATATGCCGCGTTGCATTCCTGGCCTACTCCGACGCGTCGCATTTTTCAGTGGAACATCCTCCTTCATTCCACAAGGACTTGAGTAGTATTATTACCATTTGTTAAAAAAGAGTATTATTACCATTGTGCACACAATACGGCAGTGTGAGTGTGACACGGTTCAACCTGAACTCCATCATCAACGCATATCATGTGGACTTCATTCAGTCCGGTGTCCTTTTGAACACAAGACAAGGATATCCATCATCAAAGCCCAGCTGTTCTCTTTAATCTTCCACACGGGACACGGGACACTCGCACTTGTCTCCTTCTCTCTCATATTCAATGCTTGTGCTTTCATCAGCTTTTTATGAATGAATGGGGGCAGCTTCAGCGCCAGCGCGTAGTAGCATTCATGCCTTCAGTGCACTGTGCAAGTGTGGCCACCGGGAAACACCTGTAGCAGGGTAACGTGGCCTCTCTCTGCAAACGGTTGAGGATGAGGATAAGAACCCGGTTTAAATAAAGTACTCCTGTTTGGAATCTGAGACATCTATTATGAGACGGAGGGAGTACCATACTACTCAAAAACAATTGAAAACGGCAACTCTCTCCATTTGACTGGTTTTGACCTGCGTGTCGCCATGGTATCATCTCTTCTCTCCCCGCCTGTTTGGAATTTGAAAGTGGCCATTTGCTTTTTTGAAATTGTTTCAGACCATTAGATGTAATTCAGTGAGTGACCTTGTAAAAGTTGAGCTCATTTTGACAAGTTATTTACCATTTATCATACTTCTTCCTAAAATTTTTGTCCAAAAATATGGAACCTAGAATTTTCGAGATCTTCCAAAAAATCAATCATAATTCATTGAGCAAAAATGCTGCTCAATTAATTTGATTCACAATAAGCTGCTGCCGTGGCATCCTCGGGTCAAAATGAAAGTAAAACCAAGTAAAAACTCTATCATATACTACAAAGCGTGCTGTTGCCTAGGACATGCCAGCTAGTGAAAGAGCCTAGGCACACTACCATAACATCGCTCGAATCCAAAAAGTCAAGATCAAAGCAATGTTTATGTACGTTAGGCAACATGCTTCCACATGTAGTGATGCTAAAGTTACATTTTGAGAACTATGTCAAAATATCCAAATAAGCTTTTTTTTTGTCCTAGTAGTTACTACTTTGGAACCTGGTAATCTCACGTATCTATCCGACATCATGTCTTGATGAGAGACGTTAATTTACTGTTGGATATAGTTGGTACGGCCTTACTAATAGTGGGTTTGAATGGCCAAAATACATCCAGGTGAAAGCTTGAACATAAGCTATTTGAGCCCTTATTTGAAGGCCGTGTGTTCCAATTACAGTAGCGGAGTAAATTTCGCCATTGGCGGTTCGACGACATTACCACGCGACGTTCTTTTTTCATTGCATGTACCAATTCATGTTCTTCAAAGCCAGATCCTTGGAACTCATCAATCAAGGTTCGTTTGCTGTGCCTTTTTTCCTTCCTTGGCATGCAAACGAAATGAATCACCCAGGAGCCATACAGTTAAATGAGCAGATTCTTGCTATACACAGGCCAGGAAGCTCCAATCGATGCAGAAGGGTTCGGAAATGCTCTATATACCATAGATATAGGACAGAATGATGTTAACGCACTTCTGTCCAGATTGCCGTACGACCAAGTAGTTGCAAAATTCCCTCCGATACTCGCCGAGATTAAGGATGCTGTTCAGGTGATCTTTTTTTTTTTGGTCCATATTTGTTGCTGTACCCTTTTCTCCTCCAGCCAAGACATAACTACTGCAATTTTGTACTAAGTTCCTTTTGAACAATTGCAGATCCTTTATGCCAATGGGAGCCGGAACTTCTGGATACACGGAACAGGGGCTCTCGGTTGCCTGCCTCAGAAGCTTTCTATCCCGCGTGCAAACGACAGCGATCTTGATCAGAATTGCTGCCTCAACACATACAACAGAGCTGCAGTCGCGTTCAACGCAGCGCTGGGCAGCCTCTGTGACGAGCTGAACGCGCAGATGAAAGGCGCCACCGTCGTGTACACCGATCTTTTCGCTATCAAGTATGACCTTGTGGCCAACAGCACCAAATACGGTAACTAAGCTGGTCAATTACACGAATTCACATGATGATATCTGATGACACACATTGCTGCTAAGACCATTAGTATTTTCTTCAGGTTTCGATAGACCGTTGATGACATGCTGTGGGTACGGAGGACCGCCTTACAACTACTACGATATTACGAGAATGCGACAGTCTGTACTGACGGCTCAAAGTTTGTCAGCTGGGACGGCGTGCACCTTACAGAGGCAGCCAATGCCGCTGCCCCTGCAGCCATTGGCCTCTGCATACTCCATACCCAAGCTCAAGTTTGATCAGTTCTGCAAAGCCTGATTTGTTAAACTACATGTACTATATACTGTACTCTGCTAAACTAGTCACTTTGGTAAGTTTATATCCAATTCTTTTTGCCCCACCTAACCTCCTATACTATCATGCCGCGGAGGTACTTTACCTCTGGTCGATTTTTCTCCGACGACAATCGAGCTACTAGAGGTTCTTATAAGAGAAAAACGCCAATTTGGTCTACGAACTTGCCGAGAAATGAAGGATTAGTCACGAACTTGCAAAACATGAACCGCAGATCACAAAGTTGCCAAGTTGTTGGAGCCTTTTGGTCACTCTGACGGTGCCGTCCAGAGTACCGTCAAGTGAGCCGTTTTCACAGATTTGAAAGGTGTTCATAGTTTTGAAAGAAAATGACAAATCAATCACGGATGACAAACCAACGTCTAGCATAGATATTGTTTCAGTTTCACAAATGAGATTGTTTCACAGAGCATATCTCCAAAATACACACATAATTTTTGAAGGTCATCACCCAAAATACACACACGTTGTCTCAGGGATCTCCATTACACACTACACACTACAAATCAATCAGAGCAGTCTCCAGGTGGCTCATGGGTGTTGTTGAACTCAATAATCAGATATGACGCAACAGATTGATGAGAAGTACCAATAAGAAATAGCTCAACAGAAATAATTCGATACAAATAGATCTAACTTTACATAGCCACAATCCATAGTGGAAAGACTGAACACCCGAGGCACCATCAAAGTTCGTCACTTCCTTCCATCGAGATGAACCCCTTGTCTTGAACAAGACGGGACCAAGCAACACTAATCTCCAGCTCAGAGTCCCCAAGGCGACATTTATGCTGGGTGACATTGCAATTTTGAGCTTTGATGGATACACCACCATGCACAGCGGTAACCCGACTCTGTGAGTACTCATATATGAGAATTTCAAGCCTTCCGCATAATTCTACAGAAACAACATTCCTTGAGAGAGCAAGATAACCATTTGAACACACATCTATTGCTCCATCTTCAAGCACAACCTGCCGAAACGAGGACGCAGTAATGTGTTTGGAATCAGGCAATATGCCTTTCCGAGGCGGAGAGGAGCAAACAACTCGGCCTCCATGTTTAAAAAGCCCTGGCTTCCTTTTGGTTATCTGGACACCCACGATAGTGGCCTGGACTGATTCTTTAAGTTCTTCTGAGCTTAGCACCAGTGTGCAAAACTTTCCAGCAAGAGGGGTATGTAGAGTACATAACCTATCGCTGTAACGCCAGACCCTACTCATCAACACTCTATCTTCAGACTTTGTTGTGCCCTTCACTTTCAGCTCGATTTCCACATGAACAGGTTCCTCAGTCACGATTGCACGAGACGGGCCAGTCAATCGTAAAAAAGGATCCTGCATTTTCCGTTAATTAATCATCAGTGTTTTTAAGCTACCCAGTACTTCTCATATCAAGCAAGCGCATCTTTTGGCCGTTGTGTACTGTTTAGTGGGCAATTGCTTGATAAGTATTACGTGTGCATTTCCAAATGTACGTACTCTTAATAAAAAGAAAAAGAAAATAGAAAATACTATACACACCTCTTTGTGGAGTTCTTGGCAGTCATCTCTCGGACGGGAGAAAAGAATATTGCGATTGCGATCCACGGTGTCCCTGGCAGCAACCACACCGTACACTCGTAGTGGCCACTTCAACCCAAGAGCCTCTTTTCTTTCTGTGACTTTGATGGAGTACATCTGTAGAGTGCTGGCGACGAAAGCAGCAGGTTGACTGTGTCCTGGTGTACAGTGAGTAAAGTGCATAGGACTCAATGTCGCTGCAGCCACAAAACAAAAACTGATTAGGGAATTCATTCAGCTACTACAAATACTAGTAATAGTAATTATTACTCCCTCCATTTCAATGAATACGGCACTCTCGTTTTCCGTGTTTTTTTTTCTTCGACCAAGAATTACTCCTAATATATAAAGATTATTGGTATAAAATTAACATCATTAGAAAATGCTTTTCAATAAAAATCCAATGATACTAATTATGTACAATAAAACCAAGATAATGTTGCTCAATTTTTTCGGTCAAATTTTGTTTTAAAATGCGTGTGCGCCTTATTCTTAGGAACGGAGGTAGTAAGTGCAAAGGTACGTTAGTTATCAGATGAAGGTACAATACAGCCCAAAATACTCGTCTATAAAAAAAGTAAATAAAACATGGAGCTAACAAGGTGACAAAAAACAAATCTCTAGTGTATTTCCAATTTTCCATAACAACTACATATCCAGTGCTGCGGGTAAAGAACTAAAGAACAATGATTTAACAAAGCATCTAGAAAAAGCCACATAGTACTACAGAGTCTCTGTTGCTGGGTTCAAGGTAGTCAAGTCAGGTGAACTATTGTAATTCATCCCTATTGGTACACTATGTAGGAGTACAGATAAATCCTTATCAAGGTATTATCATAGAATGAAGGACTTGCTGATACATAGGAGAACAGATACACAACCTACGAAAGAATGAGAAGGTAAGTAGCACCAATGAATGTTTACTCACTCGTGTCTGTGAAGTTACCATACAATGACGACCAATTCGATACCCAGCCACGACGGTACCGATCAAATGACTTTTCCTCAGTCAGTATAGTGTGCATCTTGGCTTCCTCTAGCCCCCCTTTAGCTTACTCCAATTTTGCCTCAGGTGATACCTCATCCATCCGTTTGGCTTCCTTGCTCGTCTCCTTGTCCTCCTCAATCTCCAACCCATGAGTGGAAATCCCCCGTGACACCTTATCCATCCCATTTTCTCCCGATACTGCGTCCATGGAGAACTTCTGTGGCGCCTCGTCCGTCTCTTTTGCTTTGATTTCGGTATCCACTTTCATTTTTGTGAGACTGTCCCGAGTCTCCTGGACCGGCTCATAGATCAATTTGGAATCCAAGTCGTCTTTGACCAAGGCGTAAATCTGCTTCAAGCTTTTCAAGATTGACTTCAGTAGGAAATCAAAGTTCCTCGGAACCTGAGTCTCCAATGCTGATTCGCCCTTGTCATCAGTCCTAATCTGGACCACCTTCACACCCATCTTTTCTGTGGCTGGCTCTTTGCCAGGAACCCCCATCATCAGCAGCAAATTCGTCACCTCGCTGTGCATGTTATCCATGTGGATCTTGATCTCGTTCCTGCTATAGGAATAAATCCTCAGCCTCGACTTGGCTTTTAGCTTCATAACGTTCTTGGAGATAAGATCGAGAAACGAGTAGATCTCAGCCCGAACCGTCCCATTGGCTTCACCTCCCATCTCCTTGGATTTCTCAATCTCCGATTCAGAAGTGGAAATCATTGGCAACACCTCATCCCTCCCATTGGCTTCACCTCCCATCTCCTTGGATTTCTCAATCTCCGATTCAGAAGTGGAAATCATTGGCAACACCTCATCCCTCCCATTGGCTTCTCCCATCTCCTTGGCTTTCTCAATCTCCAATTCAGGAGTGGAAATCCTTGGTGACACCTCATTCCTCCCATTGGCTTCAACCCCCATCACCTTGGCTTTCTCAATCTCCAATTCATAAGTGGAAATCCTTGGCGACACCTCATCTCTTCCATTGGATTCACCTCCCATCACCTTGGCTTCCTCAATCTCCAATTCAGAAATGGGAATCCTTGGCAACACCTCATCCCTCCCATTGGTTTCACCTCCCATCTCCTTGGCTTTCTCAATCTCCAATTCAGAAGTGGAAAACTTTGTCGACACCTCATCCCTCTCATTGCCTTCACCTCCCATCTCCTTGGCTTTTATAATCTTCAATTCAGAACTGGAAATGCTTGGCCCCTGGTTACCCTCCACACATCCCTCCCTCGAGATAGCCAACTTGTCTTGAAGAAGCAAGGACCAAGCAACAGTAACCTCCACCTCCGAGTGGCCAAGATAACATGTTCTCCGACTTATTTTGCTATCCTGGGCTTCAAAGAAGACATGAACTTTGTGCTTACTGAAAGCATGAGATTCTGACCACTCGTTGATGATAACTTCCAGCTTACCTCCTAATTCTACAGAAACAACTTGCCTTGACAGATCAACATAACCATCTGAGTGGTTAGCCATCACTTGATCTTGAAGTATAACTTCTTTAGACAGCTTAGTCTTATCTTTAAGCGCATCTGGCTTAGTCACTCTACCATGAAGCTCACCAGGCTTAGAAATTCCCTTGGCAACACAAGTAACACGACCACCATTTTTAAAAGGCCAAGACCTCCTCGGTTTAGTAACACGAACACCCACTATAGTTGCTTGGACCGTGTTTTCTAGTTCCTCAAATTGTAACGCAATCTGGCAAAACTCGCCGTATAGAGTGGTCGGTGGAGAACAATAGATACTTCTGTACTTGAAGGTTTGACTCATGAGAACTTTATCTTCAGATTCTGTTCCACCACTTACTTTCAGCTCGATATCAAAGTCAACATGGTCTGTAGCCACAATGGCACGAGATGGGCCAGTCAAACACAAACAAGAATCCTGCAGTACCCAATAATTATAATCAACAAAACAACAAAAGATTCAAGCCAAATGACGTACAACGAATCCGCGCGAATTTTATGAGGAGAATGGAGCATAACCTCTTGAGTGAGTACTTGGCAATTATCCCTTTGACGGAGGAAGATTATGTTGCGATTGCCATCCAAGGTATCTCGGGCAGCAACCATGCCATACACATTCAGTGGCCACTGCAACCCAAGAGCATCTTTTATTTCTGTGACTTGGATGGAGTACATCTGCAGGGTGCTGCCCAAGAAAGCATCATAACGGGTGCATCCCGTTGTACGGTGTGTGAAGTGCATGGGACTCAATGATGCTGCAACCATCAAAGATGAAGATTAAGTTAACTCATTCAGTGACTACAGGTGGAGTAAACTAAATTCTTCCTTAATAGGATGAAGGAATTGGATTAGTAAGACACAACAAGGTACAATGAAAAATATTGTTTTTTTCTTTCTAAAAAATCGAATTGGTCGAGAGAGAATCAGATAGATTTTCGATTTAGCAAAGAAAAAACGCTTTTTTGTCGAATATTTGTCAAGAAAGCAAAAAAGGGTTCTTATCAAACCCAACATAAACTGGAAAGAATCATAAAGTAAGTAGATCCGAGTCCTTGAATGCTGCCTCTATCCACTATTCTGATATATAAATTCGACGTAGATGAAATTGTAGAAAAGAGTACTCACTCGCATCTGTTGTGCTGGGGCTGCTGAACAACCTGGACCAATTCGATTCCAGGACACGACAGTAGATATCAAAAAACCGCCCGTCCCCCATCCCCTTGGCTAACTCCATCTTCAATTTTGTCTGAGTGGAAGTGACAATCCTTGGCAACACCTCATCACTCTTCTTGGCTTCCCCTCCTGTCTCCTTGTCTTCCCCTCCCGTCCTTGGCGAATCCTCATCCCTTCCATTAGCTTCCCCTCGCATATCCAAGTCAGAAGTGGATGTCGACAGCCCATCCCTCTCCATAGCTCTAGCTCCCTTCTCTTCTCTGTGTCCAAGGAGGATTCACCACTCTTTCCCTTCGCCTCCCCTTCCGCCGACAACCGCCGTCTCTCTTTCCAAGGAGAGATACCGCCACCCCCGACCAGGGGAAACCCGGAACCGCGCGCCGCACACCTTTGCAGCCGCGGTATGGGCCGGCCCAGTTTGGTAAGCTTCAGTTTTTCGTTTCTTTGTTTTTCTTTTATTTTACTTTTTCATTTTGGCGCGAGCTCCTTCCCGTGCTGCCACATGTTCAAGAAAAAGGCCACAATCCTGGTTATACTTTAAAACATTTTTTTTTGCTATAAATGTTCTTCCGAAGAAAAAAAAAGTTTTGTTTTAGAAAACGGTTCGTTAGAGACCATGTAGCAAAACGATTGTGCTAATATAATAAAATCGACTTTGCCGAAGATATCGATGGAAAAAAAACTCGCCGGTGACTCTCGCCGGAGACCTTTTACAAAAAGTTGACACTGTTTTAGTAAAACCCACAAGACGTTTGTAGCAAAAAAGTTTTTCTTTTTTTTGAAAAGAAAAAAAGTTTTTCTAATGTAGCAAAAAATGGACTTCGCTGGATACATCGCGGAACACTTTTCTAGACACCTCGCTAGAGACCTCATCGGGAATGTCGCATAGCAAAAAAATTAAAATTTAGCAAAAAATAACAAAAATATTGAAAACCGAATTCGCTGGAGACATTGTCACAAAAATATGCTATGTGGCAAAATAGTCCGTCATATGTAGCAACACTCACAACCGTATGTAGCAAATTTGACCACCATAGGTAGCAAAAATTGCCAACATGGCAAGAAGCAGCGCCGTCTTTCATTGCAGCAGCCGATTCCTATGGAGGAACCCTAGGCCATGGAGGTAGAGGAGCGGCGGAAGGCTCGTCATCGAAGAGGAGCAGAGGCGCGCGCGGGGAGGAGGGGGGTTCCTCCGGCCAGCAGCAGGGCATGCGATCACGGCGGCGCGCATACAAGGAAGAGGTCACAGGCGTGACGCAGAGGTGACACGACACGAGGTAGGGACGATGGTCGTCGGGCTCTCGAACGGCGGCGGGGCACCACATGGAGGAGGGCGGCAGGCTTGGGTTGACGGCGGGGAAGCGGGGGAGAGCTCCGGGTAGTGGAGGCGGACACAGCGGCGGTTGCCGGGCTCCGACGACGGGGAGATGAGGACCGGCGGCGGGGAAGCTCCTACAGGCGGCCGGCAGGAGAGGAGGGGCATCGGGGCAGCGGCGTCGAGCGTATGGGAGGAAGGAGAGGTGGGGCTCGGGTTGCGTTGGGGTGAGGATCCGTAACTAGCGATGACCCGGACGACGGGAACATTCCATCATCTGAAGGATGTGTATCATATTACTTTCCTTTTTCGGTTATTTTTTTTCCTTTATGTTTTTATTCAGATTAAAAATCTGTTCTAAAAAATGTTGAAATTTAAAAAATGTTTATGTCCAAAAAAGCTTAAATTTAAGAAAAGTTATTTAAAAACGTCTAGGTTTTAAAATTGGTCAAATTTAACATTGTTTAAATTTTAATATAGTGAATTTTGTTTAGTATTAAAATGGTTTAGATTGAAAAAATAGATTAAAAAATATTTAGACTTTTCAAAACCGAAAAACCTGTAGAAAACTGAGAGGATCGGCCATAGTTTGGTAAGATTGTTTCTTTGTTCTTCTATTTTTCTTTTATTTTACTCTTTTCTCTTTTCGGTTATTTTTTCTTTATTTTTTGTTCAGATTAAAAAATTAATTCGAAAAACATTTCAAATTTAAAAAATGATTATGTATAAGAAAGGTTACATTTTAGAAATGTTATTAAAAATGTTTAGGTTTTTAAATTATTCAAATTTAACATTGCTTAAATTTTAATAATTGTAAATTTTGTTTAGTATTAAAAAAAATTAGATTCGAAAAAGCAGAATAAAAATGTTCAAACTTTCCAAAACCGAAAAACTTGTAGAAAACCGTGAGGGTCGGCCTAGGAATATGTCAATCGGGGTATACCTGGAGGTTGGATTGGACTGATCCAGACCATGCCGAGTGGGCCTGCTAGTGCGGCGACTAGAAGGAAAACATCAAAGAAGCCTAGCGACTGGAAGCAGAAGCCCTAGGAGCATAGTTAGGCCAGTCGGATTATGTCAAATCCTCTGAGACCTTAACTGAAGCGGTTGTAATCTTGTAAACCCTAGCGAGGTGACCCTATATAAGACTCCCTAGGGTACTCGTTGTAGGCATGATTAGACACCCCATCCAAGCGACTCGTTGCCTCGCTGCTAAGATCACCACCCTTGTAACTTCATATAGTTCAATACATTCTAGCAGGAAGTAGGCTCTTTACCCTAGGGAGCGATGAACCTGGGTAATCCCTTGTGTGCTCTCAATATTGATCAGCGGATGGCTATTCGCTTTTGCCCACAATTGACTCAATCGCTACCCCTGGTAGCAAGTGTCGTCGCCATTCCCATGACAGTGGTGTCCACCATGGGACTTTACCAGTCATGCCTTAGATCTGCAGCGAGACCCTACACTCTAGTTCACCGACCCTTCTCCACCAGTCGCATTATCGCTACCGGCGGGTTCCTTCAGATCCTACCGAGTAGCTACGTGTCGGCCTCGCGCCTAGTCACCCACGCCGCAATGGTGCCGATCGGCTCCATTAACCTCTTCAGCCATGCCATCATGCACTACACTTTATCTTAAAGCTGAGAGGTAGAGGTGCTAAAATAGAGAACTATGTTTATAACTATTTCTCCGTGGACAAGTTTGCTACAACTTATCCAGAAAACGTACCACCTATGGCTGATAAAAATGATTGGGAGATAGTCGATCCAGGGTTCAAACTCGAACCACCAGTTCTTAAGAGGCTACCTGGGAGGCCTAGAAAGGAAAGGACCGAAGCCTTCTTTGAAAAAGGTTCAAACTCAGAGCAAGGAAGCGGAAATGCAAACGGTGTGGAGGGTTGGGCCATATCAATAGGCTATGCAAAAACCCAGTTCCACGTGATTTCGAAGATACTGACCTTGTCCCCGTTCACATCACGGAGGCACAAGATGAGGCTTCTCAGGCAGAACTGGAGGAAGCGCAGCGAGATGACGTAAAGGAAGGGTTGCATGTGAAGGAAAACGATGATGCGCATGTGGAGGGAAACGTCGGTAAGCAGCAATTGGTTGAGGACGTGGATGTGCCGGCGGGGATAGGAGCGAAAAGAAACAAAAGTGTAAGCGGGAGAGGAAGGGAAACGATAATAATGGAGTTGAGTTTGAATCTGAAAAAGTTGTTGGGGTGATTGAGGATGTTCTTGAGGATCTTTCAGCTAACTGTAGGAGAAACAATAAATCTCTGTCAATTTCGTCTTTGTACGATTCTTCGGATAAAAGGTAAGCTTGAAACTAGTTTTACTTGGTATTTTGATCATTTTTATTTCAGTCCTTATCAACTGTTGTTTAGTGCAGCGCGGGATTGAACAGTAATAAGAGGAACAGAGAGAAGGTGGCACAGTAATGTCGTTTCTTGAACTTTCATTGAAATTTATTTATATCTAGTGCTTGTAACGGGTATGTGATGTGTGGTGTCGAACAGATTCCAGGTTGTTAGATAGTACATTAATTTTTAAACTGCTTATCCATAAATAATAATCATGAATTTTTAACCGTTCAACGACTAAAATTATGGCTGAGCCATGGAGTTGGTGAGGCTCACCTCCTTTTTATTCCCATCTCAAACAATAGGACATACACGTCTCTTTCTCCTCTGGCGCACTCCAAAATTATGATTGTACCATCAAGTGCTGGGAGCACAGACAGCATACCGTCCCATCAGCCCCGCATCATCTTTGTCAGCGACGTTTGATGCTCGCATCGGCTATGTCAGGGGCATTGATGCTCTCCTCAGTCCCGCTCATCTGCCATGTTTCATCTCCAGCAATGGCAACTTCATATACATGGTCCTACCAGAGCTGCCGTGATGGTTGCGGTGGTGCCATCGGATTATCTGGAGGTGGCCGTGGCCGAGCAGCCGGCGATGGCTTTGGTGCCAGTAGCTAACACACTTACAACTTGGTCATTCTATCCGAAGAGGTCATTAAGCTACCGTACATAGATTAAATTTAGGCTCAAGTGACACTAATCGACTATGCCGCTCCCACTGTCTTTGTCGTACACGACATCCTACGCGTCACCGTTCGCCTCTTCTGAGTCTGAATCGATGAGGATGAGACCGACAGCATTCCTCTTCACGAGTTTTGAACGGCGCGTAGCATCGATAACATTGGAGGGTGTACGCCTAGGCACTGCCCAGAAACGTTTCCTCCCTTCTGGGTTGCGCAGATCCGGGTAGATCTCTGGAAAGTGAGCTCTGCAAAGCCAAAGAAATGCCTCCCGCTCCTTCTTGAAGCGCCTTGGCCAGTACGCGCTAGTGCGTGCGTATCGGTCCATTGCCCTTTTCCGCTCCAGCAGCTAGCAATGGCGCTCCTCGATCTGCCTCGACAGCGCGATGCCGCGCAAGAGCGGCGCCACGGTCACCCTGACGTAGCTGATCTCGTAGCCGGCTGGTAGCCTCGCTAGCGGCGGCACGAGTATTTCATAGTGGGCGAATTACTCAGCCTCGTGCAAGCTAAGACGAGGCATCTCCATGCCGATGCGTCGTTTCTTCAGGTAGTATTCGATGCTTGTGTTGATCCGAGTAGCAGGGAACGAATGGGGTTTGAGCTTCGGCCACACGGTCGCGGTTATAAAGTCAAGGAGGTAAGACCACTGGTGGAGTGGTGGTTGCAAGGGCCAATATGGACGCATAAATGCCTACTCACGGATAGCTCTTGCAAAGGATGATCCTTATCATCCATTCTCCCCAATCCAACGGTGCCTAACAATTGGAACGCAAATCAACTCGCCCGCGGGGGGGCTTCTAGAAGACCCTAAAAATAGGCATAGTTTCTGCAAGGTTAACGAGCTAGTTAACGTGGTTTATCCTGGGTTTGATCAGATTTCAAAAAATCATAAGTCTTTCACAAGCATGCGTGAAAATTTCCTTGGGCCCCTGGGCGCGCCCTAAGCTTGCAACTCCTTTGGAAAAACACCGGTTTTTGGGGTTAAGAAAATGGAAAGTCAAGATTTCTCCAAATGACCATAGAATCTCTAGTTTGAGAGGTCGCTTGCGATGCCGAGAGGGATCTAGGTGCCGGGTGTAGGCTCAATCCATGTAGTGGTTCCATGTTCTGGGCAGCGAGGGGCGGGGAATCTAGGATTGAAAGCCATGTTAACTCGCACTCGATAAACATCATGGTGGTGCCTTGGATGCCAAAGGACCTGGTATGTCTTGCTTATGATTTTACGATGGCAGTGAGTCACATGCAAGGGCTCTAGGAGCCATTTTCACATTTTTTTTAGATTTTGTTTGGTGCCACCCAAAAAAGGAGAAACCCGCCGGTGGCCGCGGCAACGCAATCGGTGCAATCTTGGACCCAGGCATGCATCCATCCTAGGTAACCCATGGGTCACCCCAAACCATTTTCCCCTGAAAATTGAGAGTGTCTTATAGGGTACATATAGTTAAAAACCGCATTTACCGGGCCGTAACTCAAAAAATACAGTATATGCTTGCACCACGAGATAAATACCCACCTCTCACGAATGGCCATGCACCATTATGTAGCATGCGTGGATTTTGCCTCGGGCCCCTGGGCGCGCCCTAATCTTGCACCTCCTTTGGGAAAACACCGATTTTTCGGGTTTAGAAAATGGAAAGTCAATATTTCTCCAAATAACCACGAAATCTCTAGTTGGAGAAGTCGCTTGCGATGTTGAGAGGGATCTAGGTGCCGGGTTTGGGCTCAATCCATGGAGTGGTTTCATGTTCTGGGCAGCGAGGGAGGGGGGAATCTAGGGTTGGAAGCCATGTTAACTCACAATCGATAGACATCCCAGGTGGTGCCTTGGGTGCCAAAGAACCCGGTATGCCTTGCTTATGATTTTATGAGGGCAGTGGGTCACATGCAAGGGCTCGAGGAGCAGTTTTCACATTTTTATAGATTTTGTTTGGTGCCTCCCAAAAAAGGCGAAACCCGCCGGCGGCCGCGGCAACGCAACGGTTGGTGCAATCTTGGACCCAGGCATGCATCCAGCCTAGGTACCCCATGGGGCACCCCAAACCATTTTTCCCTGAAAATTGAGAGTGTCTTATAGGGTACATACAATTAGAAACCGTATTTACCGGTTCATAACTCAAAAATATATAGTATATGCTTGCACGACGAGATAAATACCCACCTCCTGGGAATGTCCATGCACCATGGTGTATCATGCGTGGAAATTCCCTTGGGCCCCTGGGCGCGCCCTAATCTTGCACCTCCTTTGGGAAAACACCGGTTTGTCAAGATTTCTCCAAATGACCATGAAATCTCTAGTTGGAGAAGTCGCTTGCAATGCCGAGAGGGAGCTAGGTGACGGGTTTGGGCTCAATCCATGGAGTGGTTCCATGTTTTGGGCAGCGAGGTGGGGAATCTAGGGTTGGAAGCCATATTAACTCACACTCGATAGACGTCCCGGTGGTGCTTTGGGTGCCAAAGGACCTGTTATGCCTTGATTATGATTTTATGAGCGAAGTGGGTCACATGCAAGGGCTCCAGGAGCTGTTTCATATTTTTTTTAATATTTTTTTAGATTTTTTTTGGTGCCGCCCAAAAAAACGGCGAAACCCATCAGCGGCTGCGGCAACGCAATGGTCGGTGTAATCTTGGACTCAGGCATGCATCCTGTCTAGGTACCCCATGGGGAACCCCTAGCCATTTTTCCCTAAAAATTGAGAGTGTCTTATATGGTACATATAGTTAGAAACCGCATTTACCGGGCCGTAACTCAAAATAATACAATATATGCTTGCACCACGAAATAAATACCCACCTCCTAGGAATGTTCATGCACCATGGTATAGCATACGTGGAAATTGCCTCGGCCCCCTGGGCGCGCCCTAATCTTGCACCTCCTTTGGGAAAAGACCGTTTTTTCGGGTTCAAAAAATGGAAAGTCAAGATTTCTCCAAATAATCACAAAATCTCTAGTTGGATAAGTCGTTTGCGATGCCGAGAGGGAGATAGGTGTCAGGTTTGGGGTCAATCCATGGAGTGGTTCCATGTTCTGGGCAAAGAGGGGGGAATTTAGGGTTGGAAGGCATGTTAACTCACACTCGATAGACATCCTGGTGGTGCCTTGGGTGCCAAAGGACCTGGTATGCCTTGCTTATGATTTTATGAGGACAATGGCTCACATGCAAGGGCTCCAGGAGCTGTTTTCACATTTTTTTTTATTTTTTTAGACTTTGTTTGGTGCCGCCCAAAAAAATGGCGAAACCCGTCGGCGGTCGCGGCAACACAACGGTCGGTGCAATCTTGGACCTAGGCATGCATATAGCCTAGGTACCCCATGGGGCACCCCAAACCATTTTTCCCTGAAAATTGAGTGTCTTATAGGGTACATACAGTTAGAAACCACATTTTCCGGGTCATAACTCAAAAAAATAAAGTATATGCTTGCACCACGAGATAAATACACACCTCCCGATAATGGCCATACACCATGGTGTAGCATACGTGAAAATTGCCTCGGCCCCCTCGGCGCGCCCTAATCTTGCACCTCCTTTGGGAAAACACCAGTTTTTAGGGTTTAGAAAATGGAAATCAAGATTTCTCCAAATGAACACGAAATATCTAGTTGGAGAAGTCACTTGATGTGCCGAGAGGGAGCTAGGTGCCGAGTTTGGGCTCAATCCATGGAGTGGTTCCATGTTCTGGACAACGAGGGGGGAAATCTAGGGTTGGAATCCATGTTAACTCAGACTCGATAGACATCCTGGTGGTGCCTTGGCTGCCAAAGGATCTGGTATGCCTTGCTTATGATTTTATAAGGACAGTGGGTCACATGCAAGGGCTCTAGGAGCTGTTTTCACATTTTTTTATTTTTTTAGATTTTGTTTGGTGCAACCCAAAAAAATGACGAAACCCGCCGGCGGCCGCGGTAATGCAACGGTCGGCGCAATCTTGGACCCAGGCATGCATCCAGCCTAGGTACCCCATGGGGCACCCCAAACCATTTTTTCCTAAAAATTGAGATTGTCTTATAGGGCACTTATAGTTAGAAACCGCATTTACCCGACCGTAACTCAAAAAAATACAGTATATGCTTGCACACGAGAAAAATACCCACCTCTCGGGAATGGTCATGCACCATGGTGTAACATGCATGGAAATTGCCTCGGGCCCCTGGGCGCCCTAATCTTGTACCTCTTTTGGGAAAACACCGTTTTTCGGGTTTAGAAAATGGAAAGTCAAGATTTCTCCAAATGACCAAGAAATATCTTATTGGAGAAGGCGCTTGCGATGCAGAGAGGGAGCTAGGTGTCAGGTTTGGGCTCAAACCATGGAGTGGTTCCATGTTCTGGGAAGCGAGGAGGTAATCTAGGGTTGGAAGCCATGTTAACTCACACTCGATAGACATCTTGGTGGTGCCTTGGGTACCAAAGGACCTAGTATGCCTTGTTTATGATTTTATAAGGGCAGTGGGTCACATGCAAAGGCTCCAGGAGCTATTTTCACATTTTTTAGTTTTTGATATTTTGTTTGGTGCCGCCCAAAAAAACGGCGACACCCGCCAGTGGCCGCGGCAACGCAATAGTCGGTGCAATCCTGGACCTAGGCATGCATCCAGCCTAGGTACCCCATGGGCATCCCAAACCATTTTTCCCTAAAAATTGAGAGTGTCTTATAGGGTACATACCATTAGAAACCGTATTTACCCGTACGTAACTAAAAAATATAGTATATGCTTGCACCACGAGATAAATACCCACCTCATGAGAATGGGCATGCACCATGGTGTAGTATGCGTGGAAATTGCATCGGGACCTTGGGCGCGCCCTAATCTTGCACCTCTTTTGGAAAAACACCGGATTTTTGGGTTTAGAAAATGGAAAGTCGAGATTTATCCAAATGACCACGAAATCTCTAGTTGGAGAAGTCGCTTGCGATGCAGAGAGGGAGCTAGGTGCCAGGTTTGGGCTCAATCCATGGAGTGGTTCCCTATTCTGGGCAGTGAGGGGGGAATCTAGGGTTGGAAGCCATGTTAACTTACAGTTGATAGACATCCTGGTGGTGTCTTGAGTAACAAAAGACCTGGTATGCCTTGCTTATGAGTTTATGAGGGTAGTGGGTCACATGCAAGGGCTCAAGGAGCTGCTTTCACATTTTTTTATTTTGTTTTAGATTTTGTTTGGTGCCGCCCGGTGATGACCCACAAGTATAGGGGGTGTATCGTAGTACTTTCGATAAATAGGAGTGTCGATCCCAACGAGGAGCAGAAGGTGCTGAATAGTGGTATGGAGCAGGAAATCCTTGTGAATACTTAGCAAACGGATTTTTAGTGGTTTTCTGACAAAGCAACAAACAAGGAGCAATTAACAAAAGTAACGAACAAATGGAGCAAGTGGCCCAATCTTTTCTTAGCAAAGGACAAGCCGGTGGAAATACTTATAAGGACCAAACGTTCTCGAGAACACATGAGAATTCTATCAAGTGCTTTCGCTTCAAATAGCTGAGTACTCTTCTCTGGTATTGTAAGTGTTGTGTGGGTGCACCTGTGCTAACATACTGCGCTTCCTAGGACTAATACATACTTGTGATTAAACCCCCTGCAAACATCCGTAACTATAGGAAAGTAATTAAGATATAAATCTAACCACAACCTTAGACTCTGAGATCCTACACTCCCTTGTGCAAAGGTGTCCTAACAGGGGTTCAGGTTTCTGTCATTCTGGCAACCCCACAATTAGTATCCAAATACACAATGCATCCCCCTAGGCCCATAAATGATGAAGTGTCATGTAGTCGACGTTCACATGACACCACTAGAAGAATAGCACCACAACTTAAATACTAAACCGTTGAATAATAACTCGTCACAGATTCACTACTAACAACATGACTTCTCCCATGTCCTCAAGAACTAAACGAACTACTCACAAGACATCATATGGATCAAGATCAAAGATGATATGGTAATGGATAACAATCTGAACATAAACAACAATCCAATGGTTTCACTCACAAGCATCAACTAATAGTTTTTCTCTTCCTTCATTTTAATTTGTAATATTAATTATGTACTTACTCCCTCCCAATTTGTTTGACTTATAGCAACATATAAAATCTTATGTACCGAACAATATAGGATTAGGGTTTATGGTTTAGGGTCTAATGAACTGTTTATTATACTAACCCCTTAACCCTTATTCCTAAATCCTAGACCTGTCCGTCCAATAGATCACTGTCTCCTACTTAGTAATTTTTTCCTAAACCCAACGCTCGTTCATCCATGATAGTACTTCCTTCTAAGTAATAGGTAGTTATTCAGCGATTAGTCAAATTACTGATCTCACAGAGCATTATATTACATCATAATCATGTCAACTACATGGTACTTATATATCACCTTGTTCAGTGATAGTTTCAATGAATGATATGTCCGAAAATCCCAACGGCTCACAGTACATTATATTACAATCTCTCAACAATCATAATCTCAGAAACAAATATATCACATCATCTTAGCAAACATAATCATGTCAACTACAATATACTTATGTCTTATTACAACAACTATGCTTTCATCGAGTGATATGTCCGAAAATCTCAACAGCTCACAGAACATCGGATTGCAATCTCTAAACAAACACGACCACATCAACATAGTTTCAAAGCAACAACAATCTTTATTACAAATATAAGCAGGGTAACCCTGCGGTCTATCTAACAAGCCCTGGGTAACAGCTCTCATCAGATCTGATCAACGTTCATCGCCTCGTTCTGTTCAGCCACAACAGGGGCCTCTGCATCCACTATTACATGTCCAACATTAGAAATGGTAGCCAGGAAGAACATCTTCATGGTTTGCTTCTTTCGTCGCATAATCTGCATCAGATCATTGGTATCCAAAACCTCTATGAATTCCTGCTTCTTATGATGCCACCATTGGAGTCGTGTCATCTTCTTAGGGCCAATAATGATTTCCTTACCAATCATCTCTCTCAGTCAACAAGAGTTATGTTTTTGGAATCGACGGCTATCTCCATAGTACATGACGAAATTGGCTTATTAACTCCGCCATCAAGTTTTGCTGTGTATGAATCCACCTCTAGGTGTATATTGAACTTAGCTTGATCAGCATCTGGTGGTCCGTAAAATCAAGCAACGGAAGCTCTGGCAGCAAGATCTCCAGTATCTGCATACATATCATCAATCATCGCTTCAATTTTCACCTGACGATCAGCTGCACAACACTCCCAAAGAATCTGAAGCCCATGGGAGTTCTCAATTTGCACATAACGACTAAAATTTGAAAATATTTGGTTCCCCAAGGAATTATTCCTCATGTTATGCCACACCAATTTTTTCCTATGTCTGGATCCCCAAGGAATTCTAGAATGAAGCATATCTATCAGCTGCGAAACAGACATAACCTCTTTGTAGTTGACAAGCGGACGCACATCCTGTCTGAACACAACCCTTTCGCAACCAAAATCTAGTTTTGGAGTGTACTGGCGGACATGAACCGTGAACTCATATAACTCCGACGCATTGAAGTTGTTCCTAATTTGATTAAAAAGGTGACCTTTCAGTTCATTCAACACTACTTTGTAGTAACTAATCTACTTGCAAGACAAGGCACAGAAAAGAAAAATTCACCTCTCACTCTTCTCTCGGGTGGCTTTCTTCGATATCTGGGTTGCACGACCCCGCACTGCAGCCGAACACTCTGCCGCCGGCCTAGCTTTTCTCTTCAACCCACTACTCATAGGTACCCGGTTAGCAGACTTCTAGCTGACCTCCTCGCTAACCTGGGCTTCAGACCCTGCCGCTACTTCGCTTGTCTGGCGTTGTGCCCGAGATGCTGGATCCAATGAAGCTGAATCAGTCGCCGACGTAGCTACCACCTTGGCCTATCTTGACATGTCGCCGCTAGATTTAGTGTGTGTGTGGGTGGGGAGGGGGTGGGGGTGTGTGGGAGGGGGATAGGGCGGGGAGAAAAACGACTATCGCCGCCGGTGAACCGGATTCAGTGTGGGGGGAGGGAAAAAAGGACCGCCGCCGCCGGATTCAGTGTCAGGGGTTAGGAAAGTATAGAAATGGATTTGCCTGTGCGGCACGTGCAGGGTGACTTAGAAGGGGCACAACAGGGGCACAGCAGGTACTAATATAACAGAATATCCTGACATAACGACTAAGATTTGAAAATATTTGGTTTGGCCACCATTCACTCGAAATGCCCCTCTAGGTAATTACCCCACCAACTTTTCAAATTGCGGTGATTACACACAACTCAGACCCCGCGATGCCTTCGCCTACAAACTTTCGGGCCGCAAAGTAATTAGCCCGGGTGAGGGATCGGGGAGGGGGGGGGGGTCGGGAGAGTACCACCTAGGAACCGTATGGTGCTCTTCCTTCCCATCGCCCTTTTCGGTGGAAGGATTGGTGGTATTATGTTCATACCCCTCCACAACAACCGTTGGTGTAGCCAAAGCATTCACCATTGGAAGTGTGAGAGGATCCTCTTGAGAAGGAGGTGAGGCTATTTTTTCCTTAACAAGTTGCTCAACTAGGTCATGCAACTGTTTGATTTCATTGCCCAGGGAGGAGGTCAAGCTTGATTCCAATTTCTTGAGATCCTCCATGGACACCGAGGTACTAGCCTCACTCCCTCTTTCTCCATCATTGCTATCCATACACTCTTAGGCGGTAAAGCCCGAATTAAGAGCCGAGGCTATAATACCAATTGAAAGGATCGTATGGGCACCTAGAGGAGGGGGATAGGTGCTACTTCAAATTTTACTCTTTTTCAATTTAGGGTATGACACAAAGGTAAATTCTCTAGATATGCAACTAAGATGAATTTACCTATATGTCGTACTAGAACAATTAACTAAGTAAGAGCAAGGTATAAGTAAAGTGCGGTAAAGGATAGAAGTAACCAAAGTGGAGCACGCGGAGACATAAGGATGATTTCCCGCAGTTCCTTATTTTTTAGGGGAAGTACGTCTGCGTTTGGAGAGGGGGTGGTTTCAAACCACCAACGCCACGAAAGTCCTTCCTTATTCTTCAGTGAACCTCACCCAAAGGGATCGATTCACTCTTCCACTATGTCGACAACCTTCGAGGTGGAAGCCGACACCTTTACAACAAATTCAAGGCACACATCCGCAACTGAATTGGAGGCTCCCGAATACAAACAAGTTGTCACAACAATCAAAGACAAGCTTGTAAGAACCAAATCAAGAACTAGGGTTTCCAATGAAACACTAGAACAAGGGGCCCTCAAGTGATGAGGGGGAAATGAAGATCTCTCTTGATGAATCTGTAGATTAAGGCCCCCTCCTTCGATTCTCCAAAGATCAAGGACTTTGGATGGTTGGAAGGGAAGATCTTGTTGATTTGGTGTCTCTAGGTTTAGGGTTCTTCTTTTATAAAACGAGCAACCTCCAAATATAGAAGAAGGGGCCTTTAAATAGGCCCCCAGGAAATGTAGCCGTTGGAGTCACATAACCCAGACAATCCGACAGAATTAACCTGGAGACACTCCAGCTGACATACCCCGGACACTCTGGTCTGGCAAAGATTTCAGCCAGTGTCCGGGTAGTGTCCGATGTGGGACACAAAACGGCTACACGCTTCAATGAAAACTCAAGGGAATACCAGGGCCGGACACTCCAGTTGGAGACACCTGGACATTCTAGCTGGGTCGGATACTCCGGCACAACCCAACCGGACAGTCCGGCGAAATCTGTACATCCCACAATAAAAACCTGGTATCCTATTTTCCCTTTGATTGAGTAATAATAATAATATGCTAACAGTATAAATATGCCCTAAAAAATTTTAGCACACGATTAGAAATATCCTAGTGTTGTTAACAAACACTAAAACAATATGTAACACCCCCGGTCACTCCGGACCGATGGCTGTCACTTCTGGCAGCTCAATAGGATCTCTAGACTAACCTCACAGACCAACACTAGTCTTTTTTGCGCACTTTGTCCTCACTCGTGCGCACCCAGTACCCACTTCTCGGTCGATCACCCATCATAGAATTGCTCTAGGCCAAGCACGCTTAACCTTAGAGTTCTTTTAGAATGAGCTTCTGAAAAAGAAGTTGCAACTTGTTGGTATGGGTTTCCTATCAATCCTATTGAGCCATGCGCTAGGGTCTCACATACACCCACCCTTAGAAGATCGACGTTCTCGCCGATCAACCACAAGCCAGGAACGTCCCCTCTTGGCACATGTCTGTGCGTCCAGTGCTGGCACATTGCCATGCCGTGTCCACTCCGGGCCACACGCGCCATGCTACACATGTCCGCCACTGACCCGCACACGCCCATGTAACCGCGAGGGTCGGCTCTGATACCACTTGTAACACCTCCGGTCACTCCGGACCGACGGCTATCACTTTTGGCAGCTCAATAGGATCTCTAGACTAACCCCATAGACCAACACTAGTCTTTTCTGCGCACTTTGTCCTCGGTCGTGCGCACCCCTACTTCCCGGTCGGTTACTCATCCTAGAATTTCTCTAGGCCAAGCACGCTTAAGCGTAGAGTTCTTTTCGAATGAGCTTCCGGAAAAGAAGTTGCAACTTGTTGGTATGGGTTTTCTATCAATCCTATTGAGCAATGCGCCAGAGTCTCACACAATATGAAGAAAAAATGCCCTTTTACGTGCCGACTTCCGATTCAATAGACCCCTAAAGGAACAAAAAGAAGGAGGCAGATTAGATCGATGGCTCGGATCGAGCGATACCTCTTTGAGCTTGGGTGCATGATCATGATTTAAAAAAATTAGACCACGTGTGTACTTCCCGCCAAAGGCCATATGGGCCCGTACATGTCAGTACGTGGGTATTATACGCATGCGACGTGGAAACGTAAGTGCCCAACTCAAATACAACACTTGAACGTATTCGCTCACATGGCAACACCGTCTATGTGGTTTAGGGTGAGTTCTTTTGGGCCCGTCGACGGGCTACCCTCGCGCGCCCTCCTCTAATACGCATGGGGGCAATTCTACTCTTTGGGACGTTTACAAATTTTTAGAGTGGGAGTCTATGGAATCACACCTCTTACGTGCCACTGTATTCAAGGGTATGAACTCCGTCCTCCCTCTCTGTTACTTATGTCTATATAGAATAGATCTTGGTTGCCATGTTTGCGTAGCTAGAATTTTTTTTTTCATGCTGCGAACCCCAACAATAAATGCAAGTACTAAACCGACAGTTCTGCTATGTATATTTGGTTGGGATGGTCTTTCACCTAGTATTAAGACTTATATTCAAGAAAAAAACCGGTTATAGTATTCATGTATCTGAATGGGTTAGAAAATAGTGTTTGGATCATATGGTCTCATTGGTCTTGACAATTAATTTATTATATATTTTGTTACTGTAGTCATGCAGGTTGCTTTATTAACCTGAACAACACCAAGGCAAATCATATGTCCGATTCCTTTCTCTATCCATCCTTAACTCCTCAATTTATTACGGTTATACAATTCCAGCCTTCATGTTTACACTGCAGAGACACCTCTAGTTATCTCCCACAACTCTAGCCTTCACAGAAGAAGAGGAAGGCCAAGATGGTGGCAGCCAGCAAGATCTTGGCCTTTGGGATCTCGTGTTGCTCCAGAAGCTTGGCCATGTCGGCCAGCCCGTCGGAGCCGTCTCCATGAGATGACTAGAACTAGCGTCCAGAAACCAAACCCGAGGACAATGGGATGGACGGGAGGCGAACGCCAGCAGCGGCGAACAAAACCCTAGGGACATGAGGTTATCTGGGTTAATGACTAGGAGGGCTCGATCTTTCACGGTTTCTCAAGGGGAGTCGTGAAAAACATGGGAAAGCGAAGGAAGAAGGTGGAAAAAAACACACTTCATACGAAGAACACGATGAACACACATAAAACGCAACATGGACAAAAACCAATTGCTCACTCCAACGGCTACCGGCCCAATACAATCCACAAAGGGGATCGTTATCGAACGAAGAATTCTCTCGATCTCAATCGGAGAGTAAGAACACCTCGATGAGGATCTTGACAACTTTAACTCATGACATACAAGATGAAGTCCTTATACAACTCGGACATAATAGGTAAAATCCAAAGAGGTTTGTGATGATAGGGGCTTACTTGGAAATGGAGGTGAGACTCGGGAAATATCCAATCTTATGATTTCTAGAAGTGCAATAGATGAGCAGAGAATTGCAAGGCAGAATGATGAAGATCAGAGAAGCAGGTGACGTGGCCAATAGCTCCTGAATAGTCTCCAGTGTGTTTTAAATATTGATGTTCCTACTATAAAGGCATCATTGTGCTGCCAAGTTTTGCCCCGTATATCAGGTAGTGCCGAGAAAATATGAGAAAATTATGCAAAACTATTATATTTGGAGCTAAGGTGGCATTTATTAAAAATAAACTACCGAAAATCATGCATTTTAGTGGCCGTTTGATGACTTTGCCTCGAATGTGATGGTTTTGTCTCATTTGCTCTTTCTTCTAGTCGTGAGGCCTCATGAACTGTATCAACTTGATGTGGAACTCTCGAGTTTGTATATAAAAACCGAAAATATACTCTTAGACCAGTCGATAGTTTGCAAAACCAACCTGGCAGAAAGCGTGAACATATGGTGTCAGTTAGATTAGAATCATTTCAAAAATTTAGATTATCTTGTAGATCAAACCGTTTGTCCGATTTAAAATCCGTTTTCACCATTGGACTAGTCACGACGAGATCTTTAAAACTAGATCTCATGTTGATACGTTTTGATGAAATTTTTTCGGACCAAAAAGTTATCCACCCTAAATAGGTGAGTTATCAATCCATAATATATAAGTTATCCATCTATTAACATATAAGTTATTCAAAATATAAACGTGTTGGATAGAACGTTCTTGCATATGTGTTGAGCAAGTTTAATTGAAACGCAGTAGAGTAGTTGTTAGAGTACCGAGGCTTTATTCTTATCAATGTGTTAGCGTCGACGAGCGATAAAGTCTCGGTACCCTAAAACTCTCCGAGGTTTTGTCACCCGTACGCCGCAGTAGCGATGATGGACGACGAACTCGAGCCGCTAGAATACTGGTTGCATATTATGTTGTTCATTACGACTTAGTGTGGTGGGTGGTTGGGCATAAGAGCCTATTTATTTATATCATATGCAAAAAAGCGTAAATTTAGTTCCTTTTAAAAAATTACATTTGATGTTTGACGTGGTAGCCTTTCGAGATTGAGTCCGTACGCTGCGAGAGCAGCGATCGCAGCGACAGACGACGAAGCCGAGCCGGTCTATCTATGCTTAAGTTTTATAGTGGTGGATAACCTATATGTTATGGATGGGTAACTTACATGATGAAACATGGATAACTCTCGTGTTACTGATGAGTAACTTGTGAGTAACAAAAAGTTATCTATCCCTAACACGTGATCTATGGATAATTTTATAATAATGGATAACTTATATGTTATTGGATGGCTAACTTTTACATGCTAAAGTCTAGATAACTCGTGTTACGGATGGATAACTTTTATTCAAAAAAAAGTTATCAGAACATATCAACATCGAATCTAGTTTCGAAGATGTCGTTGCGACTAGCCTAACGATGAAATTGAATCTTATTTCGGACAAATTATTTGACCTAAAAAATATTTTAAATTTTTGTATTTAAATTGAGTTGGCTAATCTTGTTGTTCAATCGCTGACAAATTCCTTTCTAAACGCCCACAGGATTTTTACTTTATAAAAAAAGGAAAATGATACGGTTTGCCCGGATTGTTCCGTTTGACCCCCCCGGGTCGTTCTTCCGTCGCGTGCGTCATGGAGGGCTGCCCAAAGCCAAAGCCATACCCAGCTGCGGGCGTATATATGCTACCGTGTTTGTCAGCAGACGCGCTACTTTGCTATCAGTAGCTAGCAGGCAGCAGCACTAGAAGCTAGGCTCGTTGGCCGGAAGCTAGCTAGCTAGGTAGCCTTTCAGTTTCAGAAGGTAAAAGCCGCATCCGCCCCCGTCGCCGCTCCTGACGCCGTCTTTCTCTCCCTCCACCGTGCGGCGAGCGGCGTGCCCGGCCGGCCGGCCGGCGAGTTAAGGTACGTACGTACGGTACTGGCCGTCGGCCGGTTGGTCGGTCTGCTCGTGCGGATCAGGCTTGCAGTTAGTACTAGTAGGTGTTTTTCATTTCCTCTCGCATGCGTGGGTTCTCGACCGATCGTGTTGCGTGTACCGGCATCGAAGACGATGTGAGCGCTTTCCCGCCATGGCCTCGTTCCGGCAAAACTGTCGACATTGCTACGCAAGGGCGCCGACATTGCTACAGAAGGTCACTAGCGTTGCTATGTACGTCGTCGTTGCTATGTATGTCGTCGAGGTTTGCTACATGGGGTCGGCGGCGGTGCTACATGCGGCCAGCTGTGGTGCTACACGTGGCGTCATGTTTTGCTGCATGCGTCCGACAGTGGTGCTACAATACTACAAATGTTTTGCTATGAGATCTTCGGCGAGGTCTCCGGCGAAGTTGGATTTGCTAGACATTATTTTCTATAAACTTTTAGCGGTTTTGCTACAATAGTGCAAAGGTTTTGCTACACTTGTTCTCCGATTTTGCTACATTAGCATAATTCTTTTGCTACATAGTTTCCGGCGAAACTCCGGCGAGTTCTCCGGCGAAAGCCTCCGGAGAGGTCTACCGGCGAGTCTCCGGTGAGGTGGTTTGCTACATTAACACAATTTTTTTGCTACACGGTCGCCGGTGAGATCTCCGACGAAATCTTCGACGTGGTCCAGTCTAATTTTCTATTTTTAGACCGAACCGTTTTCTGCTACATGTAGCAAAAGCGAGACTAGTTGTAGCAAAAATAGAACTTTCTGTAGCAAAAGCAGGATTTGATTAAAAAAGAGGACACGTGGTTGGCTGGGATCCGGGAGATAAAAAGCACAAATCCACCGGAAGACGGTAGGTCTGTCCTTAAAAAAAAGCAGTGCCAGGTTTTTCCAAAACAAATCAAGAAACGACGAGCAATTGCATTGAGTTTGTCACGTTGCTTTTGCATAACGTTTTTTTCTTGTCGTGGGCGGTTCTAGTTCTTCCTGGACGTCGGTGGATCGGGCAGTTGGAGCCGTCCCCGTCTGAACATTGGACGTGACAGTCCACAACTCATCCAGCATCGTCTCTGTTGCTGCGATTCCTCCCTGACTTGGCCACGGTCCCGAGCCGCCGTGTCCTTTTCCAAATACAACTAGCTGGCGCCGTCGTTATTACACCACAAAAAAATGCAGACAAATCCGTTGACGACACAGCCTAGCCTAGCCTAGCCTGCTATAGCCAAAATTTGACCGATCTCGGCGACGACCCTAGCTCCTCGATCGAAGCAGTGTCGTGACCTATCTCTTCCTGGACCGGGGCTATGGCAGACGGCGAGGAGAAGGAAATCGTGGTCGTCGGAGGAGACGAGGAGAACGAGCGGTGCCGGTTACCGCCGGGGTTCCGGTTCTCGCCGACGGACGACGAGCTGATCGAGTACTACCTCCTCCCCCGGCTGCAGGGCAGGCCGCACGTGCCCAATGACGCCATCATCGAAGACTACGTGTACCGCTGCCGCCCGGACGATCTTATTCTCAACGGTAGTACACATGTACTCCCTCCCTCCCTCCCTTCTATAATGTCGTATGTTTTACAAGTGTCATTGTCCATAGTGGCTTTTGTAATTTACAAGTGCTTGATGGGTGGCATCAGGGAAGTACAAGGACAGGGGCGAGGACGACGTGTGGTACTTCCTGTCGTCGAGGTCTCGCAAGTACGGGAACGGCGGCCGGCCGTCCCGGATGACGGAGGACGGCCGCGGGCGGTGGAAGGCGACCACGGGCAGCAAGTCTATGGTCACCACCCTCCAAGGCGTCCAGTACACTCACAGCGGCCTCGGCTACCACGACGGCCCCATCAAGGAGGAGGACAAGGGCAAGTGGCTCATGCACGAGCTCACCGTCCCGGAGTACGAGAACAAGGCCGGCAACAAGAACGCCGCCGACAGCTCCGGAAGAGACACGGTCAGTTCTTTGGAGACGCTACGCACTACTCTTTAACGCATTTTGTAGTTGCTGACCTGACCAAACCTGAGCGTGGCTGCATTGCATGCTTGCAGCTGGACGAATACGTCATGTGCAAGATTTACATGACCACGAGGGAGTCAAAGAAGAAGAAGAAGAAGAAGCGCGACGAGGCGGGTCCCAGCGGCACGTGTTGTCCGGCCGCGTCGCAGCCAGGGCCGGCGGAGAGCATCCAGGAGACGAAGGTGCCGGAGCAGAGCGTTTCCGAGCGACAGAAGGGCAAGATGCCCGTCGTCGAGAACACTAATAAAAGGAGGCGCGTCGAGGCCGCTAGCAGGCCGAAGCAGGAGCCCCCGGCGTCGGACCAATGCCTCGGGCCACAACCACAAGCACAAGGAGGTCCAACACCGACACAGTTTTACGGCGGCGCCACGCAAGCGCGATTCGGACCTACAGGGTACCACCACCACTACGGTGGCACCGGGCGGCCGATGGCGTACAACCCACATGCATCGATGCCGCGGCCGCCGATGCCATTCAACGGCCAGGTGCCGCCGTACCAAGCCGCACCTTCCCATGGTGGTTTTGGTCAGGCAATGATGATGCCACATTTCTCCCCGGCCGGCCAAGCGTTCAGACCGCCGCGCACGGCGGTTGCCCCGGGCTATCCGGTGATGCATAGGCCGCCGGAGACGGCAGAGATGCGCGAGAGGCGGGTGTATCAGCAACATATTAACGCGATGCGTCGCATGACGCAACAGCAACATGGCAATGCGGCCTACGCGGCGGCGCACCAGCCGCGGCCGACGATGCCGTTCATGCAGCAGCAGCAGCAGCAGCAGCAGCAGCCATACTTTGGCGCTGGCTTCAACTATCATCAGTATATGAGGCCCATGGCGCCTCAGTTTCTGCCTTGCAACTATCATCAGCCCGTCGAAGAAGTTGAGCATCAGGTCCAGTGCAGTTACTCTGTCCAGGACTCTGGCGCGGTAGCGGCGACGCCGGCCGAGACGGAGGCAGGGAGCGTTGGAGGCACAGACGAGGGGGGCGCCGTCGGAGGGGATTGCAGCAACGAAGAGGACAAGGGCTCTGTGGAGGTTGCGACTAAGAAGTCGTTGCCGGACGGAAGAACAGCGCCGACTGACGGCGATGACACCGAAGAAGATACGCCGCGGTGATCGTTTCAGCAAAAAATGGTTTGAGATGAGATGACAGTTTTTACTTTTTGGACAACGCTACTGGATGACTGATTTGCACTAGCTAGCTAGCTTATCCCCATACTCCTCTAGATAGCTTCTCTTTCATGCACTTCTCGCTATATTTCGGTTCCCCTTGACTTTCTCTTGTACTATACTGTCATTCTTATTTCCATTGGTTTTGGTGCTAGAACTGTTACTCTGCAAGATGTGAGTGTTAGCGTTTCGGGCCCAACTTCACACATTCGCGTTGCGTTTAGACGTTTTCTGACCCACGGTCGCGTACACGGTCCAACATTTAGCGGAGAGCTCATTCCATCCCTAAAACCCGGACTGAAGGGAGGAGGGAAATTCTCCTTATAAGTTGGTCGTGGCCTTCTCCCACTAGGGCATGACAGTGCTGGCTCTGATACCAATTGTCAGCGTCCCGGGCCCAGCTCCATACACTCGCGTTGTGTTTGGACGTTTCCTGGCTCATGATCGCGCACATGGCCCCACATAGCGGAGATCCCACTCCATCCCAAAAGGCCGGACTGAACAGAGGAGGAAAACTCTCCCTTATAAGCTGAATGTGGCCTCCTCCCACTAGCGAGGTGGGACTAAAGTCACCGGCAACGCTTGGTACCTAACCGTGAGTCCCTGACGAATAGACAAATTTCTCACCTGCAACATGGGAGATTGGGAGTAGAATGCTCAAGGACATGATAGTTTAGCTCGTTAAGTGAGCTAAGAAAACAACCTATTATAAATCTGATGATCCATGCCAAAGAGGTCAGTTGGACTTCTCTTATTATATCAAATGATCATGATATAACAACATTAAAAATTCATAAATTGAGTCTAAAAAAATAAACAAATTATGCATCTCTAGCAATACCGTATCCCGTGGTACCGCAAAACACGGATGTGGTTGATAGGAGATACGGTCCTACCAGGCCTAGGGCGCAAGTTGTAGGGGTGGAAGAAGGATTGGTGAGGAGCTGGGCGCGCGCGACGGCGAGAAGGTGCCGTGGTCGCACGGCAGGAAGAGGCGGCTAGGGCTAGGGTTCCGACTCCTGAGGGAGTCGACAACAAATATGATTTATTGCTTAATTGATACGGAGAGATTACATGAGTTTATATAATAGTTCAACTACTCGAAATCGTATATAAATTGGTCTAGGCCCTAAACCGGCCCACTAGTGGACCTCTTCCGGTTATAGTGCAAACCGATCATAACATCTCTCCTCGCCCGCGCAAACATCTCGTCCTCGAGCTGGATATCTAGAAACTGCTGGCGGAACTCGTCGAGCTTCTCCCATGTAGCGTCTTCCACAGAAAGGTCAGTCCACTGCACCAGGACATGCCAGATATCGCGCAATTGCTGCGCCTTCAGCACCTTCTCGGATCCTGGCAGGATGCGGCCATCAGTCATAGGAGGAAGAGCCGGTGGTGTTGCAGGAGGATCTCCATGATAGGCCTTCAACAAGCCGACATGGAACACGTCGTGGATGCGGGGCCCAGGCGACAGCTCCAGGCGGTAGGCGAGCGTACCGACGTGCTCCAGCACACGAAAGGGCCCGGCATAGCGAGGGCCCAGCTTGCGCTTGGCGCGCGGGTCCAGGGACTTCATCGTCCTATGAAGGAGGCGCAACCACACCCAGTCACCCTCCGCGAACGCCGCCTCGCGATGATGGGCATCATAGTACTTCTTGGCCAGTTATTGTGCTTGGTGAAGATATTGGCGCGCCTCGGCCAAGATGTCATCGTGGGTGCGGAGCAAGTCACCTGTGGCCTCGGTCCAAGCCGTCCCGGGCTCAAACGACAGCATCGCCGGGGGCGGCCGCCCGTAGACCACCTCGAACGACGTGGTGTGCAGGGCGGTGTGATAGGAGGTGTAGTAGCAGTACTTCGCCCATGCCAACCAGTCCACCCAAGTGCGTGGATGATCACCTGTAACACAGCGCAGATACATCGAAATCACCTTGTTAACCACCTTGGTACTAGACAAATAGTTCATTATAAATTGTTACATTGGTACTAGATTTGTCACATGGATAAGTTTATCTCAATTTAAACTATGGGTGGCACAATGTAATGGAAAGGAGATTCCATGACGGATTTGGATGAATTCCAAAGTTAAGACATTATGATGGATACTACAACAAAAGGCTAAGTATATGACTGCTATTGTAGTAGCAAAGGAGGACATTTGTATTAAGTAGTTTGTTATCAAACTAGGTGTGGTTCATAGTGGGCTAACACTATGAAGATATATTGTACGACAATAGTATCGACAAGATTTAACCCCAAGGTACTAAGTGTTGGAGATATGCCCAAGAGGCAATAATAAAGTGGTTATTATCATATCTTCATGCTTATGATAAATGTTTACATACCATGCTATAATTGTATTAACCGGAAACATTAATACTTGTGTGATTTTTAAACATAAAAGAGTCCCTAGTAAAGCCTCTTGTTAAACTAGCTTATTGGTTAATATATTATCATGGTTTCCTGATCATGAGTATTGAGATGTTATTAACAACAAGATCATATCATTAGGAGAATGGTGTGATGGACATACTCCTATAGTTAAGCGTAGCATAAAGATCAAGTCAGTTAATATAGTTTATTTGCTATAAGATTTCTGATACATAGTAACCTAATTCCTTCGACCATGATATCATGCTAATCACCATCACCGGAAGGATGCTTTGATGACATCAAACACCACACCATGACTGGATGGCTATAAAGGTGGCATTGAGTGTTCGGAAAGTATGTGTTGAGGCACATGGATCAAGAGTGGGATTTGTCCATCCATATGACAGATAGATATACTCTGGGCCCTCTCGGTAGAATGTCATCCGATTAGCTTACAAATATGTGACTGGCTCACAAGGGATCACATATCACGGGAACGAGAAAAGAGTAATTATCGGTAACGAGGTTGAACTAGGTATGCAGAGATACCGACGATCAAACCTCGGATAAGTAAACTATCGTAAGACAAAGGGAAATTGGTATCGTATGTAAGTGGTTCATTCGATCGCAAAGTAATCGTAGAAATATGTGGGATCCATATGAATTTCCAGATTCCTCTATTGGTTATTGATCGGAAAAGTGTCTCGGTCATGTCCGCATAATTCACGAATCGTAGGGAGACACACTTAAGGATTCAATGTTGTTTAGTAGATATGGAATGTTTAGTAGGGATACCGAATGTTGTTCGGAGTCTCGGATGGGATCCGGGATATCATGAGGAGATCCGGAATGGTCCGGAGAATAAGATTCATATAAGGAAAGTTCGATTCCGGAGTTCGGGAATGATTTTGATGTTTTCATCGGAGAGGTTCTAGAAGGTTCACCGGACCGGAAGGGGAATGGAACATGAATGTGTCATGGGTAAGTGGAATGATTGGATCATATCCTAGGTCACTTGGTTTGGGCATTTGCAAGAGAGAATTAAAGCTCTAAATTGAAAGTCAAACGGGAGGTTTGAAAAGTCAAACTGGAACAATGGTTTCCTAGTGGAAGAAGGAAAGATTCCTTCCTTCAATCCAACTTGGGTTTGGGTTTGGATTCAAACCCTCCCCTCCCAAGGCTACCCCCCTCTCATAAATAGAGGGGGAGGGCTGCCCCAAACACTACAATAGCCAGCCCTCAATCCCGTGCCGCGCTGCTGCCGCCAAGCCGCCGCCAGCCACCGCCAAGCCGCTGCCGCCTCGTCGCCACCGCCGACACCTCCTCCTCCTCCCGGCCTTCTAAACCTAGATTGCCGGGAAACCCTAGATCCACCATAACTCGCACCGGCTTAGGCGAAGCCCTGCGGGATCTTCCTTCTACTTCCGACACCACGCCGTCGTGCTGCCGGAATCACGAGGGGAGAACTACAACCTCCGCTGCCTGCTGGAACAAGGGAGAGGAAGGTCTTCATTGAGTACCGAACGTGTGACCGACTGCGGAAGCGCTGCCGGAACGCAGCGCCGGAAGGATCGTCTACGTGATCTTGAGATCGGCAAGTGTACGACTACATCACCCACGAGAATCTGCTCTCGTTAACCGCTTTGGAATCTTCAAGGGTGAGTACTCTAATCGACTCGTTGCTACAATCTAGTAGATAGATCTTGGCTTGTTTGTATGCATGCGGTAGAATTTTTTTGTTTTCCATGCTACGAACCCCAACAGTGGTATCAGAGCCGTGTCTATATGTAGATCTGTTGCACGAGTAGAACACAATGGTCATTGTGGGCGTTGATGCCTTTGTTGTCGATTGCTTCTTGTGTACTTTGCATCTTGCGGGATGGTGGGATGAAGCGGCCCGGGCTAACCTTACATGACATCGTTCATAAGACTTGCTCCATGCTTGACATGCAACTTGTATTGCATAAGTGGCTTTGCGGGTGCCTGTTTCTCCCAACATAGTTAAGATTCAATTTACAACGAGTGATTTACAATACTAGTATCAACATTGTGGTTCTTGTTCGTAAGTTAGAACGACACTTATTGAAAGCCCCAAACCACGTAAAACATGCAAAGAAAATTAGAGGCGTCTAACTTTGTTTTGCAGGGGTGTGCTGTGATGTGATATGGCCATGATTGTGATTATATATGATGTATGCAATGTTCTTTATTGTAAGTTGGCAACCGGCAGGAGCCATATGGTTGTCTTTTAGTTCCGTTAAGACCTGCGTGTCTATTATTCAAAGTAGTTGTAATAGTTGATGCTGGTGGATGACAACCATGAAGCGGCGCCATTGACCTTGACGCCATGCCGGTGATGATGGAGATCATGTTCATGCTTGAAGATGGAGATCGAAAGCACAAGAAGAAAGGCCATATCTGTAAGGTTCCCAACCTTTAATAAGGTAGAGATCCATGTGTTTACAATGCTAGTCCCTGGATCAATAGCTAGCATCCACAGTTAAGATGTAATATTAAGAAACAAAGGTCATAATACAACTTTATAACCAGGAATGAAATAATTTATTACATCTGACATGGCTCATTTGGCTATCTCATTACATTGCAGCAGAATATCTATAAAGCATGGAGTCCTTCATCTTCAAAGTGCCACAGGCAATCATGTTGGTTGTAGACTTGTAATCCTATTCAACAAACTTCACTAACATCAAACAAACCTGCAACATAATAAGTTGCAGCCACAAGGTTCAATACATTTGAATTGTATTGGCAAGTTTCACTACTATGTAGAAATAAGTGGATCCTATCATTACATGCATATTTGGCTAAGTGGGGTTAGGCTCATTTGCAGAAAGCAATATAGTTTTATCCTATCTTTTCAAAATAGTTTTTGAGCTTTTGTCAAATCTTTCTGAACTCCTTGGAAAACTCCAAGTGCTTCAAATTCCTTGTTGTCACCCTCAAGTTTTAACTTTGAGAAATTGGAATGTCGAGATCTTTCATAGCTTCAGGCCTTAGTTTCTCAGAGTTGTCCATAACCGGGGACACGGCTAAGTACTTAGAATTTGATCTTCTGTAGAAGTTGTACTCTTTACCCACATGACACAATCTCGTCTTGACGCCACCAGTGGCCGCTGGATAAGTACACACCAAATGGAGTACCGGCAGATCGAGAATGTGACAAAGTCTTTCCATAGAAGTCCTCCCAATACACAATGCTAGCTTGTCAACCAGGCACCAATGTAGGGATAAATTTCCCTTACACAATTCTAGTTAACCTGAAGATGCCAATGCATGGGTCTTCCACTATGTAGTTGACTAAGCCAGAGCCCATTTAGCATGTGGTTGTACACGGAAGCCACTGTACGAGAAACATGTTCAATCTCTAAGTCCCTGGGTGGTTTTCTTCTAGTGCACATACAAAAAGCTAGCCATATAAACATGGTTCCCTTTGTTGCCACCTTGTCCAAAACTTGTGTATCCTCTTTCCACCCAGGTGGTTCGTTGAGTACTTGTTTTATTATATAAAACATATATCTTTCCAACACTTCATATAATCATATCATGTATCCCATCCCAATATATAGCAGGGCTAAGCATACTACAACTATAATGTTTTCACTATGGAATATATAAGGGTATCCTATTACGATTTAGCATAGCATAAAATATAGTAGTCCTTATCATGCATGTTACAAAAATCCACTAAGTGTAATGAAAATAGTAGGACATGGATGATAGTGTCACTTGCCTTTTTAGTAGAGAATGATGGTTCACTTCTTGATATTGCAAATATCACACTCTTCTAACTTCACTACAATTCAATCAAGCAAACATATATTCAACTAGCATTCAAACAATTTGTCACACATAAAATAATAAAAACAAGGTCATGCATGCAAGCATGCAAAAGATAGTTTTATTTGGAAAAGTGGTTTCTACTAGGCTCTAAACATTATAAAGTTCAAAGTGGTCATTTACTAAAGTGGTAAACCATTTGCAAAAGGTTTCATCTCATAAACTAAATATAATGCTAAGGTGATATTTTATGTTGTTGAAAATATCTTTTAGCAAAGCAATAATCTTTAAAGGGTTCACCAAATATGCTTTTAAATCTCAAAACTTAGTGTTTAGGGTCATAAGGTTTGAATCACAACATTTCCCAAAGGATTTACTCAAAAATCATTTCTAAACCATAAAAAATATTTTTATTTGACTAGAAATGTGCTAATTCAAATATTTACTCCTTAACTTCACATAATACATTTTTAAATCCATAAGTTGGTTCCTATGGTCAGTAGGTTCACAACAAATCATTTTTCAAATATTTCACCTTAAAATTATATCTACAACAATTTTTATATTCAAAATATGCCTACACATGTTTCTGCAAATTCAACCAATTTTCCAGAAGCAAAACATTAAACAAAGTGCATGGTTGGGTAGGATTTGTCTTGGTGATTCCATTGATATACAATTTGCAAAATTTGGATGTGTAGAACTAAAGTTATGAATTTTACAAAATTGAACAACTAATAGATCAATTCTGTTTTTATTAAAACAGACAGGCCACGTGTCTTGCTCCTATTCGCCAGTACCGGTTCGTGCGGATTGCTCTCTGTGGACCGCAGGATTGAAGTGAGATCGTGCGGCACAGAAGCAACGATACCTCTTTGATTAAATCTAATCTCAGCCGCAAGATTCAGATCCAACGGGCTGAGCGCGTTTGACTAAAACCCGACGGCGCTAGCGGCGGCGATAGGCGGCGCACGCTCTGGCGGTGGCGTTGGCGACGAACCAGGAAGCAAGAGGGGTATCGGGGGTGCTCACCGTGCTCGCAGAGGTGTGGCGAAGCTCAAGGTGAGGTCTGCTTGACGAGGGGCGCTCAGGAACGGAGGGGATTGCTCGCCGGAGTGTGCAGCGGCGTCGGGTGTCTCTGGAGGTCGTCGGGGGCGAGGCTTGAGAGCGAGCTAAGACGAACGGGGCATGCAGTTAGATGCGGGCGAGTGCATAGATGATAGGAGCATCAACGGGAGGGTTCGGGGCGGTCTTGAGCTTACCAGGGGGTTCGTCGGAGCGACAGCAGACGACGGCGGCGTGTTGAGGTCGTCCTTGTCGACACTCTGGGGCAAGCGCGGCCAAGCAACTGGCACTGGGAGATGCGCCAGGCGATGGGGAATAGGCTCGCGTGAAGTGGAAGGCGAGGCGCGGCGAGGTGTGGCCGGAATCGGTTGCGAAGCCCGTCGGAGGCCGCGGCGGTGCAAAAGAAAATTGGGGCAGCCTGGTGGCTCTCTGGTAGCGGGGTCTGAGGGGAAATGGCGAGGAGGGAGAGGTGCTTAAGAGGGCATGGTCGCGAGAGGAAATTACTGCGCCATCAACGCGTATTGATCGCTGCAATCAAGGGCAGCAACGGCGAGGGGGACGTGGTCGCGGTGAAGACGGTGATGAGGTGGTATGGGGCCACGCTGTCTGCGAGAGAGAGGAAGAGGGAGTGGGGCCGAGCGTTCAGTGACTTCGCGGGTTGATTTCTGGGTGGAAAACATGTCACGCGTGGGGTGAGCAGGTGGGCTGCGCTGCTGGGCCTGCTGGGCTGGTTGATGGGTTGGGTTTGGTTTATTTTTTTGTACCGAATGTTTTTCTTTTTCCAATTTGAATTTATGTTTTGATTTTATTTCAAATAATTCAAACTCCAAATCAATTCAAACCACCACCAAATTTTGTGTTGATTTTAATACTGTTTAAAAACATATCCAAAGTCCAAAATAAAATAATTCTTTTATTCTTTTAGGATCTATTAATAATTAAATAAATAGACCTTAGTCTTTATTTCAAATAGGATTTAATTTATTTTAAAACTCTATTTGAAATCTAATTAATACCAAAACCTTTTCAGTAGGTTTCATTTGAAAAACAAAACATTTGGAAATCTTATTTTAAAATACTTTAACAAGTTTTATTGTTTATTTAAAATGGAAAACCCTTTACTTAAATAAAATTGGATATTAGTAAATCCTTATTATTTTATTTAAATAAACATTTACTCTTTTTAACAAATAGAAATATTTTATTTCATTTACTTGGCCAAGATTTAATTTGGCTCTTTAAAATAATCCTTATTTATATTTCTACCTTTGCTTATCAAAACCATATCTTTTTATTAAAAGATCCAAAAATGGTAATTCCAACTATCATAACTTTATTTATTATTTGTTTATCTTTGTAAATCCCTTTAGGATTCTATTTGATCAAAAATAGGTTTTGATGTTTCTAATTGGAATCAAAAAGTTTCTTCTCACCCTAAATTTCAACAATTGTTTAATTTGTTTATTTATTTTTCACATTTCAAAATTTGGAAAATTTTGGGATGTGACAGGCTACCACCCTTAAAAGAAATCTCATCCCGAGATTTGGGAAGGCTAGGGTTACAAGTTGGCTTCAAGGCAACTAGGGTACTACCACCCTTAAAAGAAAGTCCCATAGGGTTACATTAATGGTTCACTTGACTATGGGTTCAACACTTGATATCCTGACAAGGAATCCTTATTTGACTCTTCTGAGTTAACTAGTTCCTGACATCCACTTCTTCTATCTCTTCAAAGTTTCCATCCATGTCAATGTGGTTCACATGTCCTTTCTGGGTCACATTGTAGTCATTTCTATTGGATCTTCTAGCATCATTTTTCTTTTTCTTCTCAGGACAGTCCGATGCATAGTGTCCAAGTTCCTTGCAATTATAGCACTGCAACTGGCTAATGTCTTTCTTCCTGAAAGTGTCATGTTTGTTCTGACCAAGGTCATCTCCATTGTCAGTATCATTTCCATTATTATCACTTCCATTGTTGTTGTGGTGATACTGATGTGGTTCAGAATCTTCATTGCTCTTTTTGAATGAATGCTTCTTTTGTGATGATCCTGAGTGATGCTTGAGTTTATGCTTCCTCTTTCTGTTCTCAACTTGATTCATCTTGTTTTCCAAAATGGTGGCTTTGTCACAGAGTGATTGATAAGTTGGGACATAGGCAACAGCTAACTGCAGGTTCAACTCATCATTAAGTCCTTCGAGAAATTTCTCCTTTCTCTTAGCATCTGTATCAACTTCATCCGGTGCATATCGATCCAGATTGTTGAATTCTTCAATATACTCAGCCACACTGAGGTGACGCTGTTTTAGATTGTGGAATTCCTTTTTCTTCAAGTGCATCACTCCAGATGAGATGTGAGCTGTACGGAAACCATCCTCAAAAATATCCCAAGTCACATCCTCAAGGTGAGTGGTGATCTGAAAGTTGTCCCACCATGTTGCTGCTGGTCCTTCAAGCAGAAATGCTGCAAACCTCACTTTTTCTTTATCGGTGCAGCCAACAATCACTAAGTCCTTATTCACCGAACGTAACCAGTCATTGGCTTCCATTGGATCAGTTGTTCCATAGAACCTTGCAGGCCTTAAGTTTCAGAAACCTGGTGAGCATATCCTAAGCTGGAGGATTATTCTGATTGTTGTTGTTGTTGTTGTTGTTGTTGTTGTTGTTGTTGTTGTTGTTGTTGTTGTTGTTGTTGTTGTTGTTGTTGTTCTGATTCTGTATGAACGTGGTCATCTCCTGCATCAGTTGCGTCTGAGCTGTCATCATCTGCTGCATCTCAGGAGTGATGTTGTTATTGTTGTTTTGGTTGGGGTTGGCACGACGGGGAGGCATCTGTTGGTTGATAGGGATGAGTAATGATAGATAGGTTTAAAGAAGTCCTAACACACAACTCAAAACAACCAAGTTCAATCAAACAATCAAGCAATCAACAAGCAACTATTCACTTATCAACTTATGAGTTTAACTCATGATTTGAAGGAAACAACAAGTTTTTCTTGAAATAATCAACCTAGTATAATCATACCTCATAGGTCAATATGATCCATACCATAACATGATATCAATGTCTTTGGTAGGCAATCTAATGTCTCTTGGTTTTTCACTTGTAGTCCTTAGTGAAATCCTTGGTGAAACTAAAATTGAAGTCATTGGTCATGGTGAAGGCTTTGTCCATCAAGTTGAAAAGGAAGAGATGTAGAATCAAAACCAAAAGGTTAAGGAAAGAGTTTACAAGATTGTTTGTAGATAAGTTTTGGAACAAATACAACTCCTATTTTTCTAAGGGGTTTTGTCCAATCCTAGGGTTACAATCCTACAGGCAACATAGTGTTCTGATACCATCCGTAAGGTTCCCAACCTTTAATAAGGTAGAGATCCCTGTGTTTACAATGCTAGTCCCTGGATCAATAGCTAGCATCCACAGTTAAGATGTAATATCAAGAAACAAAGGTCATAATACAACTTTATAACCAGGAATAAAATAATTTATTACATCTTACATAGCTCATTTGGCTATCTCATTACATTGCAGCAGAATATCTATAAAGCATGGAGTCCTTCATCTTCAAAGTGCCACAGGCAATCATGTTGGTTGTAGACTTGTAATCCTATTCAACACACTTCACTAACATCAAACAAACCTGCAACATAATAAGTTGCAGCCACAAGGGTCAATACATTTGAATTGTATTGGCAAGTTTCACTACTATGTAGAAATAAGTGGATCCTATCATTACATGCATATTTGGCTAAGTGGGGTTAGGCTCATTTGCAGAAAGCAATATAGTTTTATCCTATCTTTTCAAAATAGTTTTTGATCTTTTGTCAAATCTTTCTGAACTCCTTGGAAAACTCCAAGTGCTTCAAATTCCTTGTTGTCACCCTCAAGTTTTAACTTTGAGAAATTGGAATGTCGAGATCTTTCATAGCTTCAGGCCTTAGTTTCTCAGAGTTGTCCATAACCGGGGACACGGCTAAGTACTTAGAATTTGATCTTCTGCAGAAGTTGTACACTTTACCCACATGACACAATCTCGTCTTGACGCCACCAGTGGCCGCTGGATAAGTACACACCAAATGGAGTACCGACAGATCGAGAATGTGACAAAGTCTTTCCATAGAAGTCCTCCCAATACACAATGCTAGCTTGTCAACCAGGCACCAATGTAGGGATAAATTTCCCTTACACAATTCTAGTTAACCTGAAGATGCCAATGCATGGGTCTTCCACTATGTAGTTGACTAAGCCAGAGCCCATTTAGCATGTGGTTGTACACGGAAGCCACTGTACGAGAAACATGTTCAATCTCTAAGTCCCTGGGTGGTTTTCTTCTAGTGCACATACAAAAAGCTAGCCATATAAACATGGTTCCCTTTGTTGCCACCTTGTCCAAAACTTGTGTATCCTCTTTCCACCCAGGTGGTTCGTTGAGTACTTGTTTTATTATATAAAACATATATCTTTCCAACACTTCATATAATCATATCATGTATCCCATCCCAATATATAGCAGGGCTAAGCATACTACAACTATAATGTTTTCACTATGGAATATATAAGGGTATCCTATTACGATTTAGCATAGCATAAAATATAGTAGTCCTTATCATGCATGTTACAAAAATCCACTAAGTGTAATGAAAATAGTAGGACATGGATGATAGTTTCACTTGCCTTTTTAGTAGAGAATGATGGTTCAATTCTTGATATTGCAAATATCACACTCTTCTAACTTCACTACAATTGCATCAAGCAAACATATATCCAACTAGCATTCAAACAATTTGTCACACATAAAATAACAAAAACAAGGTCATGCATGCAAGCATGCAAAAGATAGTTTTATTTGGAAAAGTGGTTTCTACTAGGCTCTAAACATTATAAAGTTCAAAGTGGTCATTTACTAAAGTGGTAAACCATTTGCAAAAGGTTTCATCTCATAAACTAAATATAATGCTAAGGTGATATTTTATGTTGTTGAAAATATCTTTTAGCAAACCAATAATCTTTAAAGGGTTCACCAAATATGTTTTTAAATCTCAAAACTTAGTGTTTAGGGTCATAAGGTTTGAATCACAACATTTCCTAAAGGCTTTACTCAAAAATCATTTCTAAACCATAAACAATATTTTTATTTAACTAGAAATGTGCTAATTCAAATATTTACTCCTTAACTTCACAAAATACATTTTTAAATCCATAAGTTGGTTCCTATGGTCAGTAGGTTCACAACAAATCATTTTGCAAAGATTTCACCTTAAAATTATATCTAGAACAATTTTTATATTCAAAATATGCCTACACATGTTTATGCACATTCAACCAATTTTACAAAAGCAAAGCATTAAACAAAGTGCATGGTTGGGTAGGATTTGTTTTGCTGATTCCATTGATATAAAATTTGCAAAATTTGGACGTGTAGAACTAAAGTTATGAATTTTACAAAATTGAACAACTAATAGATCAATTCTGTTTTTATTTAAACAGACAGGCCACGTGTCTTGCTCCTCTTCGCCATTACCGGTTCGTGCGGATTGCGATCTGTGGACCGCAGGATTTAAGTGAGATCGTTCGGCACATAAGCAACGATACCTCTTCGATTAAATCTAATCTCAGCCGCAAGATTCAGATCCAACGGGCTCAGCGGGTTTGACTAAAAACCGGCGGCGCTAGCGGCGGCGATAGGCGGCGCACGCTCTGGCGGTGGCGGTGGCGACGAACCAGGAAGCAAGAGGGGTATCGGGGGTGCTCACTATGCTCGCAGAGGTGTGGCGAAGCTCAAGGTGAGGTCTGCTTGACGAGGGGCGCTCAGGAACGGAGGGGATTGCTCGCCGGAGTGTGCAGCGGCGTCGGGTGTCTCTGGAGGTCGTCGGGGGCGAGGCTTGAGAGCGAGCTAAGACGAACGGGGCATGCAGTTAGATGCGGGCGAGTGCATAGATGATAGGAGCATCAACGGGAGGGTTCGGGGCGGTCTTGAGCTTACCAGGGGGTTCGTCGGAGCGACAGCAGACGACGGCGGCGTGTTGAGGTCGTCCTTGTCGACACTCTGGGGCAAGCGCGGCCAAGCAACTGGCACTGGGAGATGCGCCAGGCGATGGGGAATAGGCTCGCGTGAAGTGGAAGGCGAGGCGCGGCGAGGTGTGGCCGGAATCGGTTGCGAAGCCCGTCGGAGGCCGCGGCGGTGCAAAAGAAAATTGGGGCAGCCTGGTGGCTCTCTGGTAGCGGGGTCTGAGGGGAAATGGCGAGGAGGGAGAGGTGCTTAAGAGGGCATGGTCGCGAGAGGAAATTACTGCGCCATCAACGCGTATTGATCGCTGCAATCAAGGGCAGCAACGGCGAGGGGGACGTGGTCGCGGTGAAGACGGTGATGAGGTGGTATGGGGCCACGCTGTCTGCGAGAGAGAGGAAGAGGGAGTGGGGCCGAGCGTTCAGTGACTTCGCGGGTTGATTTCTGGGTGGAAAACATTTCACGCGTGGGGTGAGCAGGTGGGCTGCGCTGCTGGGCCTGCTGGGCTGGTTGATGGGTTGGGTTTGGTTTATTTTTTTTGTACCGAATGTTTTTCTTTTTCCAATTTGAATTTCTGTTTTGATTTTATTTCAAATAATTCAAACTCCAAATCAATTCAAACCACCACCAAATTTTGTGTTGATTTTAATAATGTTTAAAAACATATCCAAAGTCCAAAATAAAATAATTCTTTTATTCTTTTAGGATCTATTAATAATTAAATAAATAGACCTTAGTCTCTATTTCAAATAGGATTTAATTTATTTTAAAACTCTATTTGAAATCTAATTAATACCAAAACCTTTTCAGTAGGTTTCACTTGAAAAAACAAAACATTTGGAAATCTTATTTTAAAATACTTTAACAAGTTTTAGTGTTTATTTAAAATGGAAAACCCTTTACTTAAATAAAATTGGATATTAGTAAATCCTTATTATTTTATTTAAATAAACCTTTACTCTTTTTAACAAATAGAAATATTTTATTTCATTTACTTGGCCAAGATTTAATTTGGCTCTTTAAAATAATCCTTATTTATATTTCTACCTTTGCTCATCAAAACCATATCTTTTTATTAAAAGATCCAAAAATGGTAATTCCAACTATCATAACTTTATTTATTATTTGTTTATCTTTGTAAATCCCTTTAGGATTCTATTTGATCAAAAATAGGTTTTGATGTTTCTAATTGGAATCAAAAAGTTTCTTATCACCCTAAATTTCAACAATTGTTTAATTTGTTTATTTATTTTTCACATTTCAAAATTTGGAAAATTTTGGGATGTGACAATATCATATCACATATTATGAATTGCATGTGATATTAATATTTTTATGCATCTTGTATTGCTTAGTTCGTGACGGTAGCATTATAAGATGATCCCTCTCACATAATTTCAAGTTATAAAGTGTTCATCCTTAGTAAGCACCGTTGCCAAAGCTCGTTGTTTTGAAGCACCACGTGATGATCGGGTGTGTTAGATTCTGCGAGTGTATACAATGGGAGCAAGCCAGATTTTCTCACGCGGAAGCCAAGGTTTGATCTTGACGATCCTAGCATGTACATACATGGTTTCGGAACACGGATCACCGAAAGTTAAAGCATGAGTCATATAGTAGATATGATGAACATGTTGATTGTTTGCCTTTGAAGCTACATCATCTCTTGTGATGATCGGTTTTGATGTGGTGGATTTGATTCATGTAATCACTAAAACAATATGAGGGATATTATTTTGAGTGGGAGTTCAACAACAATATGATTAAAAGTTGAACACTATTTATCATAAATTAAATCAAATTGAATTTGCATAGTTGCTGTAGTCATTGGCATCCCTTTACCACCTTGCGCTTAGATTATAATTGAGATAATAGAACTATAGAATTCTGGTTAGTTACTTTACGAACTGGTATCGTATTGTTTTGAAGTGTTAATCTAAAGTTTGAAAGTCATATTGCAAACTTTCAGTAAGTTCTGGTTACTCCGTGAAGTTTAATAATTGGTGTTAAATCAAGAGATTCCAGTGTTAGTATATAAGTATCATGTTTATCTCCATGATTCTTGATATTCAAAAGATTGTTTTAATATCAAGGTTATCTAGGAACATCATATGTGAAAGATATTACGATATCTGAAACGATGTTTTTGATTATAACATGAGAGAGTAAATATGGCAAAGTTTATGTTCTCATATTTTATGGGAATTTTCAAAAGGTTGGAGACGCTAGTCGTCCTAATCCTCCAAAAGGTTTTGGAGAGCAACATTATACTCGCGATTCACTGTTATATGCTAAAGTAGCTTAACATGAATAGTTCCATGATAAGGATGAATATTTAATGTAAGTAAAATGTTTACTGCACTAAAAGATTACTAAAGAATTGAATTTGAAAGAACACCAAACATTTGATGATGGTGATCTGCTTCAAAGTGCAAGTCCAAAGACATTGGTATTTAACTATACTTGTTTTGGACTATGTGTCATGTGTATGACTCAACTATTGATGTTGATAGATTCTTTCAAACAGAAAAGGAAATACTGAAAGAGAATCTCAGAAATATATGGCAGAAAGAAAAGACTAGAATTGTTTAGCTTAGGTATATAGAGGATATACGAGTTATGGATGTATTATTTGCTTGTTAAATAATGTGGTTCTTAAGTATTGGATACTGAATTTGTTGGTATGAATCGTCATACAGAAAAACACAATTCATGAACTACAATGGCCTAAGTAACTAGCAAAGGAATATGTGATGATGTTCATCGAGAACAAATAAAGGGTTGTTGTGTTGCTCGTTAACATCAAAGCTTGCCTTCAAATTTTGTTTTATCGGGTATTATAAGAACAAAATGGTTGTTCAATTAATTGCCGTAATCCATAAAAGATGGATGATTTACAAATATCGTTGGTTAAATCACATCCATAAAACTATTGCTAAAAATGTCGATAGACAATTGATAAGAAAGATCGCTTAGGAAGTGACATCGCCTTTTAAATTATATTGGAAAGAAAACATGAAGAAACTCCATGTGGATGGAATTTTGGAGTCTTTTGATTTTGATCAAATGACGCTTGTGAAAGTTTCCTAGAGATAATTAAAACTTCGTTCATAGGCCAAAAGGGAACAAATGACTAGCTTATTGGAACTTGTACATATTGTTGTATGAAGTCCATTATGTGTAGTCAAGAGCGATGGATTTCAACTTCATATGCTTTCTCCGAAAATTTGAGTGAATATATGCATATTTACTTAATGAGGATGAAGTATGAAACATTTGAAAAGTTCAAAGACTTTCAAGATGAAGTGCAAAATCATTGTAACAAGAATATAAATAGTTTATGATAAGATCATAAAGGAAGATATTTGAGTTACAAGTTTAGCATAACACCTAGATTTAAGGAATCATTCCGTGGATTTGAATTTTCCAAAACACCATAAGAGTATGGAGCGTTTGAGATAGGTAATTAAACCTTTTTTGACATGGTAAGATCAAAGGTGTAATTCATAAAACTGCCATTATATTTTAAATATTAAAAGCTTTAGAGACTAAAGTTTTCCACTAAAAAGAGCTCCATCATAATCCGTTGAAATGACACCATATAAAGTTATGGTTTGGGATAAAACCCAAGTTGTCCTTTCTTAAACATTGGTATGCTATGCATAAGAAAGATGTTTGCAACCAAAATCGGATGAACATATCTTTGTATGTTATTTTGAATAATCGTTGAGTATTCCTCCATAATACCAAAGAGAAAAATGTTTGTCTCTTAGAACGTCAAGTTTCTTTGAGAAAGGAATTTTCCGTGAAAAGTTAAGTGGGAGGACAATGGAATTTTGATAAGGTTAAGAGAACCTTAGCTATATGTGCAAAGTTGCGCAGCGCCAAAAAGTGTTTCGGAGGCAGCAACAATGCTCATGGCTCACGTGCCTCAAAGGTTGTGGTCACTGAGGTCTAAGTTCCTATTGAACCTGGTAGGTCGGGTAAACAATCAAATACTAGGATTTGAAAGTAAATCTTGTTGTTTGACAATGATGGACCGACTACATGCAAAGAAGCGATGATAGGCCCTGACTCCATCAAATGGTTTAAGCCATAAAATCCGTGATAGTTCCATATACGAGAGATCAAGCTTTGAACTTGAAAGACCCTCTGAAAAGGTGCAAGACCTTACAGTCGTATTTGGATCTATAAAGAAATAGACATGGATGTTTCACATCTATGAAATTATCGACATGTCAGGAAAGAGTTCACGACAACGTTCAAAGAGTTGATTATGACCAGATCTGATATTTCATTAAGCGATATTTAGTCTAGACAGATTAATGTAGCAACCACTACATATAATTTTGTTATGTGGTAGTTGAATAAACAAAACAAGTTCTTCTAATAGAATGGTTACCTAGGACGTGTGCATGACACGGTCCAAAGGGGTTTGTTAATTCAAAGAATGCTAAAACCATATGCAAACTTCAATGGTTGAAGTAAGCATCGCGGAGTTGGAATCTTCACTATGATGAAACTATTAAAAGAGTTTAATTTCATTAGAGACATGAAGATGCTTGCATTTGCAAGAAATTAAGTGGGAGCGCTAAGACATGTTTCTAATACATTATGTGGAAGACATATTGTTGATTGGAAATGATATATATTTTTATTGACACATGTTAAGAATTTCATCTCGATGAAAGGCTTAGGCAGAACCCAAATATTTGGCATCAATGTTTATATGGATAAATTGAGACGCTAATATGGTTGTGCCAGAAGTACATAGATGAGATATTGAATGAGTTCAATATAGAAACTACAAGAAAGGTTCTTGTTGCACAGGAAGGATTGAATAAATATTCAAGTATTTTTGATACTTGATAGATAAAATCACAAAGAGTACTTTATCAATCATGCTATGATGTGTACAAATCCAGATATGTCCTATGCTCTAAATGTTATGAGCGTATACCAGAATGATTCATAAGATGATTATTGGACGATAGTAAAGATATTCTTATGATCTTTTAGAAGAACTAAGAATATATTATTTTATAGAAGTGACAAATAGATGGTTAGTTCATTGTAAAAGTATTGCATTGATACTAGTTTTGTCACAAAGTACAAATTAAGTTTACCTCTATCTAAACTAAGGGTGGCACAATATGATGGAAAGTAAGTTCCATAATGGATTTGGATGAGTTCCAAACTTAAGACATTGTGACATATACTACAACAAAAGGCTAAGTATATGACTGCTATAATAGCAGCAAAAGAGGGCATTTGTATCAAGTAGTTTGTTATCAAACTAGGTGTGGTTCATAGCGGGATAGTACTATGAAGATATATTGTATGCCAATATTATCAACATGTTTTAACCCCAAGGAACTAAAGGTCTCACCAAAGGACCAAATTTATACAAAGCCATCTCATTAGAGAATGAGTGATGCGTAGAGACGCAAAGACATGCAATTACACACGGACCTGAAAGTGTCGGATCCGGATATCACTTGACCACTAGCAATCGTGTAAATACAACACCGGAAATCCATAGGTGTTGAATACACAAAGGTTTGAAACTAGATTATTGACTCTAGTGCAAGTGGGAGACTAATGGAGATATGACCAAGAGGCAATAATAAAGTGGTCATTGTCATATCTTCATGCTTATGATAAATGTTTACATACCATGCTATAATTGTATTAACCGGAAACATTAATACTTGTGTGATTTGTAAACATAAAAGAGTCCCTAGTAAAGCCTCTTGTTAAACTAGCTTATTGGTTTATATATGATCATGGTTTCCTGATCATGAACATTAAGATGTTATTAACAACAAGATCATATCATTAAGAGAATGGTGTGATGAACATACTCCTATAGTTAAGCGTAGCATAAAGATCAAGTCATTTAATATAGTTCATTTTCTATAAGCTTTCTGATAGATAGTAACCTAATTCCTTCGACCATGAGATCATGCTAATCACCATCACCGGAAGGATGCTTTGATGACATCAAACACCACACCGTAACTGGGTGGCTATAAAGGTGGCATTGAGTGTTCGGAAAGTATGTGTTAAGGCACATGGATCAAGAGTGGGATTTGTCCATCCATATGACGGATAGATATACTCTGGGCCCTCTCGGTGGAATGTCATCCAATTAGCTTGCAAGCATGTGACTATCTCACAAGGGATCACATATCACAGGAACGAGAAAAGAGTACTTATTGGTAACGAGGTTGAACTAGGTATGCAGAGATACCAACGATCAAACCTCGAATAAGTAAACTATCGTAAGACAAAGGGAAATTGGTATCGTATGTAAGTGGTTCATTCGATCGCAAAGTAATCGTAGAAATATGTGGGAGCCATATGAATTTCCAAATTCCACTATCGGTTATTGATCGGAGAAGTGTCTTGGTCATGTCCGCATAATTCACGAACCGTAGGGAGACACACTTAAGGATTCAATGTTGTTTAGTAGATATGGAATGTTTAGTAGGGATACCGAATGTTGTTCGGAGTCTCGGATGGGATCCGGGATATCATGAGGAGATCCGGAATGGTCCAGAGAATAAGATTCATATAAGGAAAGTCCGATTCCAGAGTTCAGGAATGATCTCGATGTTTTCATCGAAGAGGTTCTAGAAGGTTCATCGGACCAGAGGGGGAATGGAACATGAATGTGTCATGGGTAAGTGGAATGATTGGATCATATCCTAGGTCACTTGGTTTGGGCATTTGCAAGAGAGAATTAAAGCTCTAAATTGAAAGTCAAACGGGAGGTTTGAAAAGTCAAACTAGAACAATGGTTTCCTAATGGAAGAAGGAAAGAGTCCTTCCTTCAATCCAACTTGGGTTTGGGTTTGGATTCAAACCCTCCCCTCCCAAGGCTGCCCCTCCTCTCATAAATAGAGGGGGAGGGCTACCCCAAACACTACAATAGCCAGCCCTCCACCCCGTGCCGCGCCGCCGCCGCCAAGCTGTCTCCGCCTCGTCGCCGCCGCCCTAGCCGCCACCGACACCTCCTCCTCCTCCCGGCCTTCTAAACCTAGATTGCTGGGAAACCCTAGATCGACCATAACTCGTACCGGCTTAGGCGAAGCCCTGCGGGGTCTTCCTTCTACTTCCGACACCACACCGTCGTGCTGCCGGAATCACGAGGGGAGAACTACAACCTGTCAACACCCGGATTTTTAATCCTAGATGCCTGTTATGCCATACATCGCAATCCCAGGATTACCATTTTTGCGAGACATAACAGAATTGGATACCATAGGACATCATCCATTACAAACCGTACATAAGTTCTTACACAAATAGGGATCTCATGATCCAATTCTTAATACAACATCAAGCAGCGGAATACGTAATAATAACGGTAGCGTAGGCGAAGCTCCATCTTCGGGGTCACAGGCAATGCTGACGATGGGAGATGATCCTAGTTGTCGTAACCTTCCTGGGGTCCATCCTCCAGGTACTCCAGTTCATAGTCTGGCCATGGGAATAGCCAGGGACAAAGCCATGAGTACTCTTTAAGTACTCGCAAACTAAAACTAACAAGTGAAAGGGGTTTTTGATAATAGGAAACTAGGCTCTAGGGTTGTTTTGCAAAAGCCAGATTTATCTCTACTAAGTTTAGAAGCAATGAATGCTAGTCAAAATTTTATAACTCCTAAGGGGGAACTTGTATTTCATATCACAACCCTGTTGTGGTCAAGTCAAAGTCTCAATTCATTTCACAAGTCTTTTGAAAACATCTGACGGGGGAACAGTATGGCCACTCCAACTGTCCATAACCGCGGACGCGGCTATTCGAATAGTTTGACACTCTGCAGATATTGTACACTTTCACCACAACATTCGATATATCCGTCAGGAACAAATCCTGAATTGACCATACTCAGTATGCGGATAATCAATCCTAACCTTTCAATTACACGCCCTAGTACAAGCACCTCTCCTGTGAGTTTGGCCTCCCAACCATGACCAACTGTCATCTTGGGTACTGCACAGGTGGACAATCTTCACAAGGTAGCCTCAGCTCAGACCTTGGCCGTGAGGGAACTAATACTAAGGTATATAAGTTTCCAGTCAAGCCCTACCCAATCTTCGGGTATTGTGGTTGTACGATAAAATTGGAATGGTATCGCATCCAGACAACCATCAGTTTTATAAAGGGCTAAGGCTCATGCCTCAACATTTTCATCACCAAAATCATCCGGTGTTCGGAAACACATGTCCAAAACATTTCAATAGAATGATCCATCATTCCAAGGTTTTCATAACCCTTTTTCCACCAAGTATTCCCATCTAAAGTTGATCAAGTTTTATGCTTAGCACTAGCATCTACAAGTGTGGGTAAGCACTAATGAGGGGTGGTAAACCAGTGGAGTTTTAACTAGGTTTAATCTCATGCCTTAAGATGACATCAAGATTATCTAGCTTAGGCCAAATTTAATGCTCTTTATGCAAACTTCAATTATCCTTCTAGTATCTACAATTTACTTAAGTAAGCTCTAAGTACTAGCTTTGATAAAAAAATGAAGTATAAAGCTTGTAAGTAAAACTAGGCTTGGTTTATCAAGTGGATATGATCACATAGGTTTAAGGCATATAGTGGTCATAGTAACAAGTAGTGGTTTGTTGCATCAGTAGAGTATCTTGCAAGTGTTAGCTTGCACATTCACTAGTAGTAATAGGCTTGCCTTGTGCAGAGCAGTGGTTGAATTTCTCCTCGGCTTCTTCTTCGTAGAATCCTCCTTCCTCCTCGTATCCTTAGTCGGTACTAGCGTCTATGAATAAATACGATGTACACAATCACTAAACAATACTTAACTACTTGCAATCATCACACACAAGGGTCCTATAGATGATCTAACATCATCACTAACATTACAAGATTAAGGCTTGGTTTAATTCCTTTTTATCTTTAGAAAAGTAATTTCTACTCATTGAAAAACTACTTAAGATTTAATATTCTCCAAACCAAATATGGGATCATGTTGACACATGTCATCACCACATATTGTAGTTCATGGGAATGTGTTTGAAGTGGTGTCACAATTTAATAAGGTTTTACCCTTTTATTTTAATTAATTAAAGTGGTTAGAAATGCCTGTGGGGCATTCTTTTATTACTTGAACATTCTTTCTGTAAGTAAACCTATATATTTTTATATATTCTGAAAGGTATGGTTAAATGTGATTTTTGAGAGTTGGAATCAACTCAAAAGCTATTATGGTTTAAATTTGAAAAATGTTTGAATGCAGAAAAGCTTCTGCCTTGTTATTTTTACCATGGGTGATCTATAGATCCAAATGACTTGAATCCAACGGTCTTGGATTCAGCATTCCCAGACCTTTCTAACAAAATTAGTTTCATTCAATTTGGTGCACTGAATCAATCTGGGTTGATTTTTGAAACTGGGTACAGAAGTGTGTTTGAATTAAAATGGAAAATGTTTAATTCAAATAACTGGGCTGCGCGGGAAACGATACTGGGCCGGCCTGCTAAGCGTAGCACTTCCGCGGGCTGTTTAAGTGGTTGTCCCCACTCGTCAGTGAGACAGGGGGTGCGAAGCGGTACGGGGCGATGTGGGACGTTCGATCTGGTTCTAATCCAACGACTGGGAGTCATCGTCGACGTTGGGCAACGCCAGCGAGACAGAAACCTAGCGCGGCCAGTGGGGGTTGCTGGGGGCTCACTGTAACTACCTCGGCGAATTACGCTCCTAGATACAAGCCTGGATGAGCGGAAATGGTTGAAATAGTACGGTGGGGCCAAATGCCACTCATAGGTAGACCTTTCGGCCGTCCCAACCATTTCCAATCATCGGGACAAGTACGGGCGGCGTAATCGGCAGGCGAAGGGATCAACTACATACACAAATGAGTATGTATGCAAGCCACCATACAATAGTACATCAGAGCCATTCTATCTAAAAAGAAAGGAAATATAGCAACGCCATACGGCAAGATTCAAATGTCCTAGATAGATATAATGGTTTAGGATATCTCCTCATACATCACACATCAGAGTATCAGGCGGAAGCGGCAAACAAGATCCGAGTACGGATAAGAAGCAAATCGGCATAAGATGCCCCATAAATAAGCACATCCCGCCCACAGATCTCACGGATCCCCGTTCCCGGAATCTCTACACCGAACGATCGTTGCCCACATCATCCGCCTCCTCCACCCAGTATCCATCTTGTGAGTGTACCTGTTCATCTGAATCAAATAATTTATCGTGTGAGACCCTAGGGGTACTCAGCAAGTCTTTATGCCTCTAAAGGGGACACAACCTGGGGTGACGCAATTGCAGCAAAAGATAAACCCTAACAGTTCTATAGATACTCTCTAACCATCCGCCTAACCAAAGATAAACGGATGTCCGTGAATTAATGACAACAGTTATAACAGTAATATCATCAGATCCATCCTCCTCCTCGCTTACCAACGAGGAAGCGGACGAACAACCCCCATCCGTTGGCAGTTTTATTATCCATTCCATGAGTGTTGCACTATTTACTAGTCAGTTACTTAGTCAAATTAAAAGCGGTACTTTAGTTATGCTTGTCTATGATCGAGAAACTGTGCTCCAAGTCGTCCATAACCGCGGACACGGCTTTCAGAAAGTTTTACCCTGCAGGGGTGCACAAATAGCAACACACACTCGATCAACCTCGGAAAAACCAAATCAAAACCCAACGAGGCCTTCACGACAAAGCAATCACAGGATTCAGAAATATTTCAGGGGGCCACCCCTTGGAGTACACCCGCAACGAAGTTAGCTGACTCCGAGACGGACCCGAGGTTTGGGTGGACGGCTGTAAACGACTGGGAACCCGAAAGTGTGACTGGGCTTGTCGATACCGCGGAATCGTGTCCCGATCCTAAACAGTACAGGTGCTCCTCGCACAATCGTAAATAAAGCAGTAAAGCATGGCATAAGTACAGGATAGTAAATAAAACCTCAAACTAGTTTGTGGCCCCAAGAAATAAGAATGAATCAAGCTCTAGCTCAGGGGGGTCCCATAAGCCTCCCGGATGTGGATAGCGCGAATATTCAAGGAACAGGTTTCAAGTACTCGGGGTCCTACGGGACACAAGTGAGCAGGAAAAACCAAATAGCAGATATTGCTCACCGGTGCCACTTTCATTAGTTATCCCATTACTACTCAGGTTAAGTTGTTTAGGTACCTCGTTATCCATCAGACTCTCACATACCCTACACATGCTGTTCTACGACTCGCATGGCTCAAACAACTCCTGTAGTAATGGCTCATGGGATGGAGGAACAAGCTTCAGTGGGGTTTAAAAGTAAAGGCTATGCAGTACTTGGGATTCAGTTTAATGCAATCGCGACTCGATGATGCAAGAATAAGATAGAGGCAATAGGTACTGTATGTATGCGAGCATGTGGTAGTGCTTGCCTGGCAGCTCAGTTGAAGTGAGAGAAGGATCTGGGTAGTGCTCCTGGGTCTCTTGATATATCCCCTGCTCAGAGTCTATTCGAAGAAGAACCAAACAAACAAGGACCACATAAATAAAGTGCACAAGCATATGAATTAAATGCGACAAGCAAACAATCATGCCATGATGAATGATGCACAATTTGCATGGCATTAGAGTAGCATGGCATGGGTGAGGTGGGGAATACAAGAATAAGTCATTTTATGGAGTTTTAATCATGTTCCATTCTCATAAAAGTTGCTGTACATTATATATTTATATGATGCATGTTTCAATTCATATCATGGAATGCATAAACAGAAAGGTCTCATCGAGCTGATCATTTTAGACATATCATTTGTCAAATTTGGAGTTATAGAACAAAAGTTATTAATAAATCAAGGTAGAGGGGCATTTTGATGTAATTTAGATCAACTTGCAATTTTAAGTGTTCAAAGTATATTTTGGATAGCATATTTGAATTCCTCACATTTTTCTGATTCGAAAACATATATTATTTGTATTATTTGGAATTATGAATTTAAATCTATTTATAGCCAAAATTATTAAATGGGGTCAAAGTCAAAGGTTTGACTAGATAGAGTCAAATCTGGTCAAATTCGAAAACATGGTTGAATTCATATTTGGAAAACATTTACTTTTCATTTTGAAAGTTTTTACAAATTCGAATTATTTCAAAATATATGATTTTAGTTAGGTTTAAACATTTCCTGAAATTTTATTTGATTTCGGAAAACTCGGGCGACTTTTCTCACTCAGGGACATTCTACCCTCCGTCACTGACATGTGGGGCAGAGGAAAAAGGGGCCACGGAAGCGCCAGCGAACGAGGTGGTGACAAGTGGCGAAGGGGAGGACGGCTGGTTGAGCTTCTCGAAAGGGGAGGGGTTTATGTGCAAATCTGCCAGGAGCTGCTCGATTGGAGCCTGACGAACTGAACCTGTTAGAGCGAAAAGCTGCTAGCTGAACTCGACTTCGGATGAATATGGCGAGCAAGTGAGTCCAGATCTTGAGACGCTGTCAAAACAGAAGTTGTAGAGGGAGGTTCTATGCCTATTTCTCCTTAAGAGATCATCACCGAAGAAGGAGTGGAACGCCGGTTAATCGTCGATGAACATGGACAGATCCACGAGTTAGGACCGACGGAAGAACGTGCAGAGGCGCCAGGATCTGGACGAACTTTGGAGGAAGATGGCGAGCAAAAGGATGCGAATTTCGCAAATCCGAAAAAACCAAAGATAAAGAGGGATCTACAGGCTACAAGTTTCGTGTTTGGGGTTTCTCCAGAGGAGGACTATACACGCCGGGAAACAGAGCAGAACATAGGCGGTTAGATGCGGCTGCAGCTGCTGCACGTTGCCACTGCTGCTGCTGCGGGTTCTCTGGTGCGCGCGGCGAGCGGCACGGCGAGGCTGCGCGGGAGGGCGGCGGCGTCACAGGAAAGGAGGGAGGCGGGGATCGTGTCCGGGGCGGAGAGGGCTCACCGAGTAGGCTGATGACGGTGGCGAGCTGCCGGAGAAACGACGAGAACGGCGAGCGGCGACAGGACCACGGCGGCAGCACGGACGGCAAGGCGAACGCAAGAACCTGGCCTTCTCCTCCGTGCTCCAGGTACCGATCGACTTCAGGGTCCTAGCGCAGCTCCAGGTGACGCGGCACAGCGGCGACGACGACGGAACTGCTAGGACTTGGCTGTGGCCATGGCGGCGCGGAATGCAGAGAGGGGGGAAGCTAGGGTTCCTGGGGGAGGGGACTCCGCGGCTTGGGGGATAAGAAGAGGGGCAGGTGGTGGTGGAGTGTGACGAGGACAACGGCGGACGGACGGAGACCTGCTCCGTTGCCGTGAGCGCTTAGAGAGGAGGGTGCAGACGGCGTCGGCCGGGAGGCAGACCAAGAAGAGGAACAGAGACGACGTCGGGTGAAGGGGTACCAGGCCGTGGAAGAGGTGGGCCGGAGGAGGAAGAGAAGGTCCCCGAGCGGGCCTGCTGCGGCCAGGTAAGGCCCAGGTATGTTCTTTCTTCCTTTTATTTATTTCCTATTTTGTTTTATTTAGTTTTTTGTTTGAACTTGGTTCAATTTCAAATAACCTTGCTTTTGAATTCTTTTCAGATATTTTAAATAGAATATTTTAGCACTTAAATGGAGAAAAGGGGGAGTAGAAGAATAGAAAGGATATGTCCATGAACCAATTTGGACATGATACAAGAATAAAGAGATTTTGGCAAACCAAATAGGGATGATGTTAATCAAAACATTTATAGTTTAAAATAATGGTGCTCCCCATTAAACAAGAAGGGGCCCCCTTTGTAGAACCCAAAGAGGGATGGAAAAGATTAAGTTGAATTGGTTTGGATTCTTTCTTAAGACCTAGCTCCAAAGATTTGAATAAACAACACCAAAGAGAAATAGAAGAAGGGGTCTCCTAATGAATGGACCATGCAAAACATTAGACATGTGCATGGGAGCATGTGGAGATAGAATTGGATCCATCCCAACCCACATGAGCTAGAGGTAAAACCAAATAAGTTGCAATGCTCATATTTAGTTGGATGGTGGAATTATAAGTGGTGGCAGAGAAAGGTGATGGAGTGGAATAAAAGATATGCCCCCAACTCAACTTGGGCATTAAACAATATATCAACATCCAAATACAATATCAAGAGGCAAATACAATTTACACTGCATATGAGAGAAGAACCAAACAAAAAGGGTTTTATATGATGCTCAAATGCAAGGTGGCATGATGACATGAGCATGATATAATGATGATGCAACAATTATATATATGAAGTAGCCATTATATTGCTAGACCAAGTAGCATTACAATTTGTTAGAAAAATGGGATGCTACACTCACCGGGGCTCAGGCGAGGGTCGGCGAGGCGGGCGAACGACGAAGTCGACGACGGCGAACTCAGGGGTGGTCGCGGCAGCTCCTGGGGTGGACGAAATCGATGGCGCCCTTCTCCTCCAGAGGCGGCCCGCTCCGGTGCAATTCCGGCGATGCGCTGCTCGCCTTGCTCCGGGACTGAGGTGGGGTGGTTCTGGGTGAGAGAGGAGTGGAATGGTGTGAAGAAATCGAGCGGGGAAGGTATCTATTTATAGTCGAGCGAGGGGACCGACGGGACGCACGGTGAGCTCGTCAGGGGCGATGGTACAGACGGCTATTGGCATGGGCGAAGGTAGGGGACGGTGCGGTGTTCCCAGGCGATGCTCAACGATACGGTGGCGAGACATGGGGCGGTGCGGGTTGGTCTGGAACACGCGACGCTCTGCGCGGCAGAGGCGGCGTCTTCAACGGCGAGCGTTGGCTGTGCAGCATGGGGCGGCGAACGGGGATATCTGGCGGTCTCCTGGGTCGGTGGCGATCGTGTATGCACGCGGCGAGGGTGGCGCGCGGTCTGTGGGCTTCAGTCGAGCGTGGCGCTCTGGCGCATGCTCGACATGGTTGCTGGCGAGCTGGGCGCGGTCCATGTGTGTGGTCCAGTGGCTGGCAACATTCAAGCGCTGGACAGGGAGTGGCGGTGGACGGTGGGCTGCCTCCCAGACATGCTGGCTAGGCTTGTTTCTCCTCCTAGCTTGCTGTCGACATGGGGGTGACAAGGTTGGCTTCGGTTGTTCACCATTGATGGTTTTGGCAAGCTCACAGTGGTGCTAGTGCTTGGTTAATCTTGCTAGATGATCTACCGAGCTGTTTGTGAGCTAGATAGGGAACCAGTTAGGCAAGAATCACTGCTCACAATAGTGTTTGGATTTTGTTTGATTTGTGTCTGCCAAGTGTTTGATGAAAGGCCGCATGAATTCAAGTTTTGAATTTTGAAAAGATTTTTGGTGGGTGTGCTAGATTGGTGCTGGTGAGTCTGTAGATGCTTGGGTTTTGAAAGTTGAGCTTGTTTGAGTGGTTTTTGAAAAAGTGGGATCTTCCCATATGATAAAGATTCAATTTTGAATTGTCATTTAAACTATGCATTTGAAAGTTTCTGGATGATCACAAAGTGGGCCTTGATACTTTGTTATGAGTACAATCAAGGGGTGCAAAGATCCAGAAAAGTTTCTGTTAGGTTTTGAAAGTTTGAGACAGCCAAAGTAGGCATGGGAGTTAAATTGGTCAAAATGACCATTCACTCATTTAGCTTTGTTTTGATTTATTTGTCTTTGGGAAAAGTTTGGGAAATGTTTAGATGATGTTTATTTCACCTAAGAAACATTTTACAAGCAAAGAAACACACAAACAAGGTGGTTTACAAGAATTCAAAATAAAATGCATACTCACATGCATGCTTTCATAATTTTATTTAGAAAAGTTTTTGTTAACCCTAATTTTGATGATTAGAGTTTGATGGTTTAAGTTTAGCATTTTTTGGATGTTACACAACCTCCGCTGTCTGCTGGAACAAGGGAGAGGAAGGTCTTCATCGAGTACTGAACGTCTGACCGACTGTAGAAGCGCTGCCAGAACGCAGCGCCGGAAGGATCCTCTACGCGATCTTGAGATCGGCAAGTGCACGACTATATCACCCACGAGAATCTTCTCTCGTTAACCTATTTGGAATCTTCGAGGGTGAGTACTCTAATCGACTCGTTGCTACAATCTAGTAGATAGATCTTGGCTTGTTTGTATGCATGCGGTAGATTTTTTTGTTTTCCATGCTACGAACCCCTACACTAAGGTCTCACCAAAGGACCAAATTTATACAATGTCGTCTCATTAGAGAATGAGTGATGCGCAGAGAAGCAAAGACATGCAAATTCCCACGGACCTGAAAGTGTCAGATACGGAGATTATATTTACAACTAGAAAACGTGTATATACAACACTAGAAAGCCATAGGTGTTGAATGCACAAGTTTTTCAAACTATATTATTGACTCTAGTGCAAGTGGGAGACTGAAGGAAATATGCCCGAGAGGAAATAATAAAATGATTATTATCTTATTTCTTGTTTATGGTAAATGTTTATTTCTCATGCTATAATTGTGTTAATTAGAAACGTTAATACATGTGTGATTAATAAAAAAATAGAGTTCCTAGTTATGCCTCTCATATAAACTAGCTCGTTGATTAACAATATGATCAAGGTTTCCTGATCATGGACATTGGATGTTGTTAATAACGAGGCCACAACATTGGTGGAATGATGTGATGAACATTCATCTGAAGTATAGTAATACTATCAAAGTCATTATGTTTAAATTACTATGAAATCATTACAAGTAACTTTAGTCCTTAGACCATGAGATCATGTCAATCACTTACATAGGAAGAGTAACTTGATAACATCAAACGTCACACCGTAATAGGGTGACTATAAAGGTGGGTTCAGATACTCCAATAGTGTTATGTAGAGGTCATTGATCAAGAGTGGGATTTCTCCATCCAAATGACGGAGAGATATGCTCTGGGCCCTCTCGGTGATATCACATTGATATAGCTTGCAAGCAAGTGATGGGGATCACTGGAATGTTATATCTCGGGAACGAGAAAAGAGTATATGTATATAATGAGATCAAACTAGGTATGGGGATACCGATGATCGAATCTTGGACATGTAAAATATCGTGAGACAAAAGGATTTGGTTATAATGTTAAGGTTCTCATGATCACATGAAGTCGTCGTTGAATGTGTAGGAGTCAGTATGGATCTCCAGGTCCCACTACTGATTATTCCTCGAAGAGGGGTCTTGATCATGTTTGCATTATTCGCGAACCGCAGGGTGACACACTCAAGGGATACCGACACCATTTGAAGCAAATGATATGCTAGGAAAAGAATACCAAAGCGTTGGAATTATTTTAATGGACACATGAATTATTTCGGGTGAAATTGTTAAAATTGGTTCTGCATGTGAAATTGAAATGTAGTAAGGGGTTTTATGTGAATGTTTGTTAATTAATGTAATTAACAAAATTCTGAATAAAATAAATAGAAGAGTTTTATTAAATGAGAGCTTGCATTAAATTTGGTAAAAATTTAATGGAGGTGAGTGGAATTTTGAGTGGAGACTTTTTATGGGAGTGGGAGCTCCACCCACATGAATGTGGAAGAGGTGGGGGCACCACCATGGCTGCCACGCCATGGCCATTGGTTACCCCCTCTCTCTATAAAAGGCGCCCTTCTCATCCTCTCATCTCACACCTCCTCGTGAAGAATCTCTCTCCCCCTATAGAATATTTTCCATGGTCTCGGATCAGCGAGATACATGTTCCCGGTGGCTTCTTCTGGGGCAAGGATTTGCTTCTTTGCTGGAGCGAGAGCACGAAGGTTGTCAAGGTACCGGACGTGTGTGCGATCACGGATGCACTACTACTTTGCGGTCCTGGACTTGATGGTGCTGGACCTGCTAGCACTAGTAGAAAACGGATCCGTAGTCCCGGTTTGTAGGGGCCTTTAGTCCTGGTTGTCCAACCAGGACTATGGAATCCAGACTAAAAGCCCCCCTTTAGTCCCAGTTTGTGCCACAAACCGGGACTAAAGGCCCTCCTAGGGCCACGGTCGAGCGAGAGACCTTTAGTCCCGGTTTGTGATTTTTTTTAATTTTTTAAACTTTTGAATTGTTTGACTCGTTAATATCTTTCTCTCACTTGGAAAATTTTAACACTAACTATACTTAATCTTAGGTCAAATCACACTCGTGGTCAGACTTTCCGGTTGGTCACCCATCCTAGCACTACTCCATCCCCAGCACGCTTAACTTTTTCATTCCATCAGGATGTCCTTACGTGAAGCTCATTTATACATTGTTGTCAACACTACCATATCAATCCTATTAGCTCATATCAATATGTCACACGTCTTTATGTTTCAAAACTACAAACAACTATTTAAGTAAATAACAATAAATAAGTAATAATACTATTTTAATCCAATGAAAGTAAAAAACTAATTAAAATAATGTTTTATTTATTTATTTGCTATTTATTCATTTAATATGGCATAAATAATATCTTTAAATCTGTAAATCAAAATTTGACAAAATATATCAATTATTATTAGAAAAATGTGAGGAATCCAAATGTGGCTTATATAGTCATCCGGCCTAGGGTTTACCTGGGATTTCTTATCCGTCTACGATACAATATCGGTATCTACTACATCTTGGACTACAATTCAAATTACATGTCTAAGTCGATAGATCTTCTAGTGTGTATTTATATATATCGACGTGGATTTGCTACCCACCATGCTACCTGTGCATGCATGCACTATTATCCGATATAGCCACCATATGATCCCATAATATCCGCATCGTCGTGTTGCTGGCATTAATTTGCTAACAGCGTCCTCTTACCATCCGTCAAAATTCTGCTAAGAATAGGCTGAAGGAGATGTCATTTGTCCTTTCACTTGTGTATTAGCCACCACCCTCACATCGTTGTGGTTTTCCTTTGGGTCTTAGACACCATGGTCACCTCGTCATGGTTTTGACATATGCACCACAATCAGTTGTTTTGTGATTTCCATAGGATGGTACGCTCGATACCAAGTACATTTGTTTGTGTCTTGCCCGGCCAACTGGCCTCGTTATTTTTCTCGTGCTTTCTATCCTCCATTCCCGCGAAAGCTACATGACACTACGTATAGGCGCCAAGTGAACATGGAGTACCGCAAAAAGATAACAGCACACCACGCCTGCACCATTTCTCACGACAGGCATCTCGCACGTAAAAAATCTCGCCAAGTGAACATAGGGCGAGAGGGCGTACTATTTCATTTTGACGAAAAGCTTATATTCTTGGTTCGTGTGAAGACACATGTTCTTGGCTCTGCCTATAGAAAGTGACATGCCGTATGTCCTTGGATGTGTGTTCTATCATATGTTACATGCAAAACAATGCATGTTGTCGTGGTAAATTTTGAAGCCAGATAAAGAGAACATTTGTGTGTGGATGGGTAACACCATGGGGAAAACTCATGGGTAACAAGTCATGAAAGCACAAAGCAACAAGCATAGAACGCAAAACAAGTGCAACTTCAAAATTTGTAACATAAAAAGGGGAAACTTAATATTGTTGAAATACTTAAAACCATGATTCCCTCTCTCATAATAACTTTCAGTAGCATCATGAATAACATTAACAATTTAACTATCACATAAATCATTCTTATTATAATCCACATACATAAAATGATTATTACTCTCCACATAAGCATAATTATTCTTATTAATTGTAATGGGAGCAAATTCAACAAAATAGCTATCATTGTTATTCTCATCACCATAATCATCAAATATATGAGGCATATTGTAATCACAATTAACTTTCTTCTCAATAGTAGGTGGACTGAAAATATCATATTCATCATTGTAATCATCATATATTGGAGGTTTGGTATCATCATAAGCAATAGAATAGATATCTTCCAAAGTTGGGGAACTAAAAAGATTATTTTCATAAAAACTAGCTTCCCCAAGCTTAGACTTTTCCATAGCATTAGCAGTAATGGTGTCCAAAGAATTTATACTAATAACATCGCTATTAGGATGCAAATGAAGTTCCATAGGTTGGATGTCTACGCACTTCTATTCTTGTAGACAGTTGTTGGGCCTCCAAGTGCACAGGTTTGTAGAACAGCAGCAAGTTTCCCTTAAGTGGATTACCCAAGGTTTATCGAACTCAGGGAGGAAGTGGTCAAAGTTATTCCCTCTCAAGCAACCATGCAATCAAGATACAAGAAGTCTCTTGTGTCCCCAACACACCCAATACACTTGTCAGATGTATAGGTGCAGTAGTTCGGCGAAGAGATAGTGAAATACAAGTGGTAATGGTGCCAGAAAATAGCTGATGACGTGGAGGACTAAATCAAGCAAACATGCAACAAATCTAGTCGCAAACGGTGTTTCAATGCTTAGAAACAAGCCCTAGGGATCATACTTTCACTAGTGAACACTCTCTCATATAAATATCCTCTCTTCATGATACTACTCTTAACTACTCTCCGGTTGGACACTCTAATCCAAGGTAGGGCTATAACATCACACCTCAAAGTCCGCCTTCCCCAATCTAGATAACCCCACACTGTCACCTTGAGTGCTAGATGGTTCTAACAAACACCACAATTTTATAGAGACATCCAACTCCAAATATAACTCATAACAAATATTCAATCTAGCCAAAGTGCCACACACACGGTATGCACGCTGTCACTTTCACACACGTGGGGAAAAGCATAGATCTATTAAATCATAAAGAGTATTTATGTAGACTCAAGCCTAAGTGCCACCATGGCGTGCATGTTGTCACTTTCACACACATGGGGAGAGCAGAGATCTAATGAAGCACTTGAGTAGCAAGGTAGATCTACTAGATTACAAAACTCATGACCACAACAATATCATGCATAGAGAGAGAGAGATGAAAACATAGCTACTGATAGAGCCCTTAGCCTCGAGGGAGAACTACTCCCTCCTCATCATGGGAATCAGCTGTCACATCCCAAAATTTTCCAAATTTTGAAATGTGAAAAAATAAATAACAAAATAAATAATTGATGAAATTTAGGGTGAAAAGAAACTTTTTTGATTTCAAATGGAAACATCAAAACCTATTTGGATCAAATAAAAATCCTAAAGGGATTTAAAAAGATAAACAAATAATAAATAAAGATATAATAGTTGGAATCACCATTTTTGGATCTTTAAATAAAAAGATATGGTTTTTATAAGCAAAGGTAGAAATAATAAATAAGGACTATTTTAAAGAGTCAAATTAAATCTTGGCCAAGCAAATGAAATAAAATATTCTATTTGATAAAAAGAGTAAAGGATTTATTAATATCTAATTTTGTTTAAGTAAAGGCTTTTTCCATTTTAAATAAACATTAAAACTTATTAAAGTATTTTAAAATAAAAATTCCAAGTGTTTTGTTTTTCAAATAAAACCTACTGAAAAGGTTTTGTGAAAACTTGAAATTTAAATAAGGAATGAAAATATATTTGATCTTAATTGGATTTAAAACAAGGGCCTACTTAAAATAATTAATATACCCTAAAAAGAATAAAATTATTATTCTAAATTTGACTTTAGATTGTATTGTTAAACAATATTTAAATCAACACAAAGTTTGGTGGAAATTTGAATTCAAATGGAGTTTGAATAAAAATCAAAACAGAAATTCAAAACAGAAAAATAAAAACACTCTGTATAAAAAAACGAAGCCAGACCAGGCCAGCAAGCCCAGTCCATCCCAACTAGCTCTCTCCCCGCAGGAAAACGTTTCGCACCCCGAAATCTACCCACGCCCTCACTGACGACAGGACCCCACTCGCACTTCCATCTCTCGCTGACGAAGCTGCCCCACACTGCCCTGTCATCGTCTTCAACCCACAGACCCCGCCCCCAGTTCGTCACTGCCGTTTCTGGCGTAAATTCATGGCTTAAAATTCGCATTGAATCAAGATTAATTCGCCCAGCCATCACGCAGGATAAAGGCGCCTCCCTCCTCTCTTCCATTCCCCCCAAACATCGCCTCCTCTCCGCCACCCGGCTGCACGGATTTCTCCATGCAACCCCACTGGCTTCGACGAGGTCCAGTGCAAATTCCGGCGACGCCTGACCGTACCCTGCCCCCTTGTGCACGCGAGCCTGCTCCCCCTCTTCTCACATTTGATGCGCGAGACCTTTAGTCCCGGTTTGTGATTTTTTTTTCAATTTTTTAAACTTTTGAATTGTTTGACTCATTAATATCTTTCTCTCACTTGGAAAATTTTAACACTAACTATACTTAATCTTAGGTCAAATCACACTCGTGATCAGACTTTCCGGTTGGTCACCCATCCTAGCACTACTCCATCCCCAGCACGCTTAACTTTTTTGTTCCATTAGAATGTCCTTGCGTGAAGCTCATTTATACATTGTTGTCAATACTACCATATCAATCCTATTAGCTCATATCAATATGTCACACGTCTTTATGTTTCAAAACTACAAACAACTATTTAAGTAAATAACAATAAATAAGTAATAATAATAATATTTTAATCCAATGAAAGTAAAAAACTAATTAAAATAATATTTTATTTATTTATTTGCTATTTATTCATTTAATATGGCATAAATAATATCTTTAAATCTGTAAATCAAAATTCGACAAGATATATCAATTATTATTAGAAAAATGCGAGAAATCCAAATGTGGCTCATATAGTCATATCCGGCCTAGGGTTTACTTGGGACATTCTTATCCGTCTACGATACAATATCGGTATCTACTACATCTTGGACTACAATTCAAACTACATGTCTAAGTCGGTAGATCTTCTAGTATATATATATATATATATATATATATATATATATATATATATATATATATGTTGTGTTAATTAATTCAATACTACACCAACTATGTGAAACCTATGATTTTTTTATCAAATATGTATTCTCTCCGTTTCAAAATATAAGACGTTTTAGGTTTATAAAGAGAATGTATTTAGACTTGTTTTAGTGTGTAGATTTACTTTAAACATGAGTGAACCTATATACAAAAAGTAGTCTAGATACATTTGCTGTACAAGCTAAAACATCTTATATTTTGAAACGGAGGGATAGACACTGTAATTCATTGTTTCTAATTATAAGTACCATCTAGATTTTCACAACCATTTACACAATTTTTTAGTCTAGTCGTGTAATAAGGAGCAGTCACCAACCAGGTTTTTGGTACAGTGGGCCTGGTGGCCCACGTTGCTAGCTGGATTTGAGCCAGCACCGGAAAGCTTACATTGCACAGTGGTAGATAGATAGGTATAATGGGTCCTCGTCCGAAGCGCGGCTGGGCCGAGCGAGCATGAGCCCAACCCAAGGGAGTTCGCCTGTCTGCCCTGGCTATTTATGCAATCCAACCGCCCACGCCGAGGAAAGGCCTCGCGGAAAAAAGCGGCGGCGAGGGTTACGAAAGCCAATATCCAAGGTGCGTGCATTAGTGCATAGTGAGATTCCAAGAAGGGGAGATCAGAGATTGAGATGGATGCCGGTGCGACAAGCAAGGATACGGCGGCTGGGAAGGGGGAGACGAGGCAGGAGCGCAAGTGGAAGAAAAGAGTACCTGCGAAGGGAAAGAAAGCAGATGAACAGAGTGTGAGGAAGTGGGACAGCACGGTGAAGGAAGCGCGTGGCCCGGCGTCTGTGTACAAGTCGACAATTCCCGTCAATGAAAAAGATTACGACGAGTTCAATTTATGGTGGATGCGAGTATGGGGCGATCAGATCGGTTCCATGAATCAGAAAAATAAGTACCCTACTAATTGGGTTTCTTAATTTTCTTCTTCTTCCTTACTACTCCCTTCTGTTCGGAATTATAGGTCCTACGCGCATACCTAGGTTGTTAATTTGACTAACAAAACATAACTTATATATCATAAAAATTATACCATTAGAAAATATAACCTCTAAAATTTCTAATGATATAATTTTTATGTTATACTATTTATGTTTTGTTGTCCAAATTGGCAACCTAGTTATCCGCGCGGGACTTATAATCCCAAACGGAGGGAGTAGATGGATATTTGACTGTTAATACTGTACATTTATTATTCTTCCTCCGTGGTGGGAGGTGCTAGCTAGATATCCAAATTAGGTCATCGCTCCAAATCGAAATCTCATACGAATAACTACATGTGTGATGCAGCGAGTATCGGCAGCGTGCGTTTCACGGAAGTTGATTCCCCCAGGGGCCCGACACTCTGCAGCTCTTCCAAGTCAAAATCTCAGAGACCAAAGGTTTGATGTGGCCACTGCAAGTGTATGGTTTTGTTGCAGCACGTGATTTGTTGGATTACAAGCGCAATACCATCTTCCAGCGTGAAAGGGATAACTGCCAGATCATCACTGATGGGGTTCGTGTCTTTGACTTGCTAGTAGCCCCTTCTCTATGCTTACATAATTATTATTTGGTCTGGTCTTAACCTTAGCCTTACATAGTAATCGACTAGTAGTATGCTGTTAATTAGAGAATTTAAAACTCTCGTTACTTCAACCATAGTACCCGGTAATCCATTCATTAACTCAGACATACTCCATTACCATGCAAAATAAAAGCTACATGTTCGAATATTTAATGCGTCGGATATAGTTTCTTAAGAACAAAACTGTGATAACTCTTCTGAAGATGCATGCTATATATGCTAACTCTACCTGTAACAAGTGTGGTAAACCTTACCTGAGGCCACCTTTGAGTTTGGCTTGGTTCACAGAACATCTTAGCTCTTATAAGGTATACAAAGAAATTGCACGGTAGGATGAACTCTGGCAAATAGAGATAGGAATGAATAATGACAATAGCTCATCCTCTGAGGTACAAACAGCATATGTGCCTGCCATCATCAGTATTTCAAACACCTAAATCACTTGAACTTTCATTTCCAAGTTAGGCAAAATAGAACTAACTAACCTGGATTTTAGTCATTACGGGATTAGATTAATTTGCCATTATGCTGATTAACTGTGTAATTAAAATGAAGTTTTGGTTGGCTCAACTTAAAATAAAGAAACCAACATGCTGATTTTAGTTAGTAACCAAATATGAATATATATATATAATAAATAAATTGGTAACCAAATATGAATTAAAGTCACATCAATAATAAGTTGATAATCTCAGATGGAGAAGTACATGTAAGACATACTTTTGGATTGCGGAAATTTTCAAGTTCTAAAAGTTCCATGGCAGATAAGAAACCAACATGGAGATCAGATGGGTGGCACTGCGGGTCACTGACCTGACCCAAAAGTTCGAGGCCAATGGGGCCTGTGGGTTGGACCTGAATGAGAATTGGGTCAACGCAGCCGGCCTCGAGTGACCCATCGGGTCAGCAGGGACGAACCGGCTAGTAGTCTCTACAATGCTGTAGCTAGGCTGCAGTTCCTGTCCCTGCCCTTCTTTGCTGCGCCGTCGATGCTGGCTCTAGCTCGCCTCTAGATTGTTGTGTAGACCCACTCAGCTGTCCCAGCCACGAGCAATGCAGGCAGCGTGTGTGCAAATCCTGAGTTCATGGACTGAACGGGACATCCTGCAAGTTTTGTGTTCATACATGTATCTCACGCATCGCAAGTTTCCGGTAGGATGCTCGATAGATTAAAAATTGCCTCCATTCCTTCTCTGGTTCAAAATTTATGTTGCTTGTTTTCTTTTATTATACAAAAAAATAGATGACTAATTTATATATACATCATTGTAAACCTTTAGAGAATGTCAAATGTATACGCACGACTTAAAAAAATAGTATCGAATATAAATTTGGGTTGACCCGTGATACCCATCAGGCCAACGAGGCCACCGACAATTTTCAAAATGGGTCGACCCGTGGCCTCGAAAGTTGGCCTCGAGGCCACTGGGCCAGGTCCAAGGCCAGGGCCAGGTCGGCCTATTCCCATCCCGAGGTGGTAGTCAACTCTAGGTTTCTCAGTTGCCTCAAGGTTGTGCTTCCATAACCTTTGTCTACATCTCCTATTCTACAAATTCTTATCTGTGTATAGTCTCCATTCTTCTTTATGTCAGCTTAGTTACCTTATTGTTGACTCCCCTCTAGTTTAAGTCCAGGCCCTTTACTCGTGCAATGCTTCTTAAGTTGACTTTTGAGTCTGCCGCATCCCTTGGCCTTTCTGAGGCGTGCTCTGATTTTTGTATTTTACAGGCGTTTTAGCCTTGTTTGGAAGGAACTCCTCTTGCGGCATTTTGCTAAATCAAAAGTTACTTTTCATTTTTCAAGCCATGGATATCAATTTTGAGTTGTTGTAATTAAGTTCTCATAAATTGATCACATAATCATGGACACTTCTTAAATCAGAATATGAACATTTTGCTTTTATTCCACTGTACTAGTCCTTTAAAGGTGTAATAAACACTGGTATTCACTTGATTAATTTTGCATGCAGTTTCCATACCTAGCACTGACTGGTCCTGCACGTGCTGTTGTGCTGGTTGATCCTGTGTACTTTGAGGTTGTTCTCAAAGTTAAGGGAACTCGGCAATCTGAGGATCAGGATCTTATCTTTATAGCTGATTCTTTCAGGGATACTGGGCCGCTTGATTCATCTGTGTTTAATTGTGTCTACACCAGCAAGATCAGCACAGTGGAGTTGACATTTGGCCACATTATTATGTCAGTAGAGGCCGTGGTCAGTATGAAAGTCATCAATGGGTCATGGCCAGATGGTTTTGAAGGTGTTTTTGCTGCAAAAACTGCCAGTATAAATGACATGGAAATTCGGTTGGTTATGACCGATGATGATAATAAGTTGCCTCTTGCTGATGATGGCACGATCAAGCTTCAACGCCATGTAATTTGTGCTGAAATTGAAGATGGGGAGTATCTGGAAGTTCTTGTCGATGCATATGGTGATGGTGGGCAACGATTAAATGACGGTCTGCATTTCAGACCTCAGGAACGAGGTAGACTCAAAGGTACACTTGAGGTTGATTCCTGTCAGATTGAGGTGACTGTAACCTGGTCCCTTATCAAGTGGTGCTAGGAAACCTGGCTTACTGGTGTGTCTAGGGGGGTTGATGGTTTACCATCCTGTCAAGTTCAGTATCTTCGCAGTGTTATTTGGTACTTATTAATGTAACTAGCAAAATGGCTGCGTGTTGCAGCGGAAGGGAAACAATATGTTTATATACCTTTTCTCTAAGCAAACATATATTTGCCGCCGCGGGACAAAGAGACCTAAAAATATGTGGAAGATCGAGTCCATATTCGGCGTATCTACTTTTAGCGCCGCGAACAGCCTAACAATGTGCTAGAGAGAACGACCATAGATGCTCATGTCAATCGGCTAACACATCATTTATAGAACACCACAACACTTCATCAGCTGAGAACTTTTTTCTGACAGGATCTGCTGAGAATTGACAAAAAGAATTGATGGATCAGTCAAACACGGCCAGCTCAGTAGTCGCTTCTTCCAAAATAACTGCAATCAAAACAACCCTAGCAGTTGTCGCGCCGCCGATGACCATCCAAAGCGGGACATGTAAAGATGCAAATCGGATCAGGAAAAATAATAAAGGGATGGGAGGGTCGCGAGGCGTGAGGAGAATGACAGGAGGGTTGCTTCTGCATTTCTCGGCTGAACTTTTGGTAGCAGGAGCCCCCGCTGCTATTTCGTGCTATTTTCCCGACTCACTTCCAGCGCCCCACCACACCACGCACGCACGAGCCCCCGCTGCTATCTCGTCTTCACCCCCACCTCGATTGCGTCTCGGACCAACCAGCCGGACTCCTTTTGTTGGGCATCGAGGCTCGGCAACGCACAATTCCCCTTTGGCCCTCCTTCCTTGGTGACCCATTCAATCAATCGTCTCCTCGTTCCTGCTCCCAGCCCTGCCGCAATCTGGCCCTCCACCAAGCCTTGGTCAGCAGAAGCCTACGTCTCCCCCTCATTCGCACGCGGGCACGCCCTCGCCAGCCGCCTCCCCTCGTCCTCAATCTCCGTTCTCCGAATCATTTCACTATTGTGAACCAAGATCAGTCGGGTGCTTGGAGTAACCAGCGAAAGAAGAACAGTGTCTAGCAATGGACATAGAAAACCGATGGGAAAAAGCAGTGGAGTGTGTTGGGGATATGCTATATGGGAATCCTCATAGCATGTCTCCTATCCGGATAACCCGGGTGGCCCACAGTTGGTACCAAGGCCCATGGCCTGCTGGGCGGCCCAGTTAGATGGATCCAGAAGGGAGGCCCATGCCGGATAAAGGAAGGCTACGGTGGAGTCACCAGCGTACTCGGAGCCTTGGAGTACAAGACACGCTAGACTAGTAATAGACGGTGTAGAACTCTGTAACCTGTCCGGCTAGGACTTTTCCCTGTAACCCTAGGACCTGGCGACTATATAAGTCGGGCCTATGGGAGCCTTTAGAAAATGATCAGATACAATTTCACATAACCTCGCACAGCGAACCTATCTCTGTAACTCGGCGTATTGCCATTATAGTAATTTATAGCAAGAGTAGGATTCCGCCACCGCCGTGGGATCTGAACCTGGGTAAGCTGTGTTACCTCGTACCCGTCAACCGTCCGCCTTCCCCCACGTCTCTAAACACGCACTGTGAGGACCCCTCCATGGCGTACTCGTCGGCAAATGGCGCCCAACGTGGGACGAGAGGCGCTTCAGGCTCTTCAGCGGGCGAGGACCAAGATCTTCGTGGGAATCGGCGAAACCGTAGCCATCGGCCGCGTTCTCTTCTCCGGAAATGTTCCGATCGTCCCTCCCGACGAGTTCTGGATCCCGGCGAAGACGAACCCTACGCGGTGTTCGATTGTTCTTATCAGAGACATCCACCTCTTCATTGACGAAACCGACTCGGGCACTAGTTCCCTGGGAGTCGGAGGAGCATCAAGACCCGCACGGACCGCCTATGGGCAGGATACGTTCGCGGAAGGATCAATGTCAGATCTCTCTTCGGAGTTTGCCGACAAAGATTGGAAAAACTCAAGACCCGTGCGGACCGCCTATGGGCAGGATATGTTCGCGGAAGGATCTATGTCGGATCTCTCTTCAGAGTTTGTCGGCAAATATCGGAAAAATTCAAGGCCCACCCAAACCGCCCCTATGCAGGATATAACGATGGAAGATCACTGCAAGTCCGCCGGCTTCGTCCGTGCGTCTGGATAGCAGAGATCCAAGTTCATCGGCGTGGTTACCATCTTTGATTTGGCACGTTGCGTTCAGAGAGAGGGCGAAAACACCTGCAATTACCTTGCCAGGTGGCTCCGTATACGAGCCGATCTGGCCCACTACCCCAATGATGATGCCATGTATCACTTTGTGGAAGGACTGGACCACGGCACGCTTCTCCGACATTCTCTAAGGCGGCAGCAGGCTTCGGGACGCCTTACCTTCGAAGGCATGGTGAACACCGTCAACAACTACACAGAGGCCGAAGCGGCATCTCAGACAGCGCTTGCGCTCATTGACGGAGCCCCTCCGATTCAGCCACCGCCATGACCGCCTCCGACCGCCATCGCCGCAGTTGCGCCACCACCTCCAGTCATCGTCGCCGATGTTGCACCTCCACCCCCCGTCGTCGAGGAAGTTCTGGCACCCTCCGACTCTGTGATTGACGCACTATACGCCGACTTCAGTGCAGATTCAGAGGAGATAGATTTCAGTCCAGAGGAACTAGACTACGCCATGCAGGAGATGGAGGAGGAGTACACGCGCGACGAGCAAGCCAACAACTACGTCATGTCTCGAGAGGTGTTCGTCACCATTGGGACGGCGATGGATGAAGATCAACCCGGACGAGCTCCGCCTACAGCTCTGGACAAAGGGAAGGGACCACCTGTTGCTGCCGACATTGATCGCGTGCAAAGGTCATGCCCCTCCGCCTAATCCAGTGCAATAGCCGCAGGAACTCGGCACCGGCCCGAGCAACAACAACACCGCAAACTTGTCGCCTCCGGCATCTACGTCTGCTGCTGCCCAAGTCACTCCAGCTGATAGAGTGATGTACGCAATCTCCTCGTCGAGCCACTGACCGTAGCTCATATCCGAAACATGACTCGGCTTGACGAGAAGCGCCAGCAGCTGCTGGAGGAAGCGCAGGCCATCACGGAGCAAGGCGCTAAGCTAGATCGAGATCTGGTCAATGCGCAGAAATCCATAGAGAAAGCTATAGCAATGGAGGCCAAGTACAAGACTCTGCTGCAGCAGAAGGCCAAGAAAGCTCCGGCTTGCGTCATCAACGATCCTAGTGTACGGTGAAACCTAGTATGGGCTCCCCCGAAGCCAGCACAGGTCAAGCGATACATTGACAGTGAAGGTAGGCAGGTGATGCCCACTCCTCTCCTCAACCTCGCCGTCACCAAGACCCTTCTAGAGCAGGATAGATCACCCGAGGCGGTGGACCAGGTCTATGACCTAGTGGCCAAGGCGGTAAAGCAACAGGAAAAGGCCACGTCTTAGAGGCTTGAGTCTGACCCAGCGTTTTGCCAGTCTAGCCAGCATAAGCCGCCAAGGGACAGATCTCCTCTTGATGTCGGGTCTCAGACGGGTTCATCAGAACGAAGACGGAGGGATGCGCGCAACATGAAGGATGCTATCCCCATATCCTCTGACCATGGATAAAAGGCTCAACCTCGTCGCCCATGCCACCTCCCCGCTCCCCCCGACATCTCGAAGACCCCAAGGCTCACCGTCGTACGGATATGCCCCCGCCAAGGCAGGGCGGCATCGTCATCCGCGACAACACGGAGCAGACCCGTCATGACGGAGAGCGCAACCAGGGACACAAGAGCAGGTCACGCCATGACCCTACGCGTCCGACAAGCAATCGCGACAGGCATGAGGCATCGCAGGAGGGTAATAGCAAGAAGGCTAACCCACTGCCACCTCTGCCTCCGTCGCCACCTAGCAGTCACCATGGCGGAGGAGGCCCGGGTCGTTCACACAGCCCATCCCCTGTTGACAAGAAGAAAAGAAACCCGGAGCCATACGATGCACGTTCACGGATCGATAAGATTCACGAGGCCCGGGAAGGATCATACCTGGGACCATGTTGCTTTGGACCCGTGATACGGTTCGCAACTTACCCCAAAGGCTTCCGAATTGACAAGACCATCAAGCCCTATGACGGCACCGCTAAGCCAGCTACATGGTTGCAGGATTACGGCAATGCAGTAGAGATTGCCGGTGGTAATCCCAACGTTGCCGTCAAGTACCTCCCATTGATGTTGGCGGGCACAGCCCGTCAATGGATTGATGACTTGCCGGAGAAAACCATCTGCAATTGGTTGGACATGCAAGAGGCGTTCACCAAGAACTTTGAGGGTACGTACAAACGTCCCTGCACTATTGGCGATCTACAGCGGTGCGTGCAAGAGAAAGACGAGACATCTCGCGCCTACCTCTCCCGCTGGCTAGATATGAAAAATTCCTGTGCAGGAGTCCACGCTCAGACCGCCATGCCCGCCTTCATTGATGGGTTGGAAAGGGGCACGTTGCTCCGACATAAGCTGAAGCGCTTGCAGGACAATCACCATCTTGACTTGAACCAGATGATTCAGTTGGCTAGTGAGTTCACAGCTGCCGACGACGATGCTCGCGGCTCTCTGCCGGCAACGACCATTCCAACTCAAGCTCGGAGGAACAACAACACGAAGTGGAAAACCGCTCCAGAATAAAAGCAAACTCCCGACATGGTCGCCATGACCTTTGCAGGACAAGGTGATGGCGGACAGTGTGGCCGAGGAAGGGGAGCTGGTCGTGGGCAGCAGCGAGGAAGTGAAACTACCTCGGCAGCGCTCCGTGTTCCCCAAACCTACGAAGAGTACCGCGATATGCCGTGCCTCGTACACCTCGATGTCAACCGCAAAGCCACCCATACCAATCGACACTGCAAGTTCTTCAACGACCTCAAGGAGGACCCGGAGTCCGACTACAAGCAAAGTCAGAAGAACAGACTGCGAGGCAAGGGCAAGGGGAATAAGAAGGAGGAGTCCAAGGATTCAAGTGACATGGACAAAGAGGATGTTGAACCCAAGAATGCCGCCAAGAGCGACGGCAAAGGCAAGAACCCCTTTGAGAAGAAGGCGCCAGTTTACCACACTTTCCTTGGCACCCCCACCATCCAACAACAAAAGACCTCTATGAGGATACTGATGGCTACTCTACCCCCAGTTACCCAGTACCTGTGCTGGTCAGAGGTTCCAATTACTTGGTATAGGAAGGATCACCCAGACCTTATCCCTACGGAGAACCAATACGCCATGGTCATCAACCCCTTGATTGACGTCACTGAGTTCACCAAATGTATGGTGGATAGTGGAAGCAGCATCAACATCATGTACCTGGATACACTGCAGAAGATGAACTTGACGGAGGAAAACCTAAGGCGGACCAACACCATCTTCCATGGCGTAGTTCCTGGTCGGGAGGCTCGGTCCCTTGTGTGCATCACACTTCAGGTTGCCTTTGGCAATGCCAATAATTACCACCAAGAGCGCATGACCTTTGAGGTGGTCCCCTTCAAGAGCGTGTATCACGTCATATTCGGCCGCGACATATTCCACAACTTCATGGCCAAGCCATGCTTCGTCTACAACAAACTCAAGATACCTAGACCAAACGGTGTCATCACCGTATCCGGAAGCTTTATCAAAGCACGGGACTGCGAGATTAATGAAGCAGCCTACACGGAAGCTGTCCTCTACAGCGAAGAATTCAAAGAGATCCAGAGCAAGGTCGATGACTCAGAGATGCCCTCGTCGAAGAAACAGATCTCCAACTCCGCTCCAGCATTCAAGGCCGCCATCGAGACCAAGCCGGTGGAACTTGTGGTAGGCGATGCCTCCAAGACCACCGCCATTGGGACGAACCTAGACCCCAAATAGGAAAGCGCGCTCATCGAGTTCCTCCGTGAGAATAGGGACATCTTTGCCTGGCAACCTGCCGACATGAAAGGTGTACCTAGGGAACTTGCCGATCACAGCTTAAACATTGATCCAAAATGAAACCAGTGAAGCAACCTCTACGACGCTTTGGAGATGAGAAGAGACGCGCCATAGGCAAAGAGATAGCTAGGTTACTTAAGCCTAGTTTTATCCGACAAGTACTTCACACCCAATGGGTGGCCAATCCTTTACTTGTCTCCAAAAAGGGAACCAAAGAATTAAGAATGTGCATTGATTACACTGGCTTGAACAAAGCATGCCCCAAAGATCCGTTTGCTTTGCCTCGCATTGACCAAGTCATTGACTCGACGGCTGGCTCGAAGCTTTTGTGTTTTCTCGATGCATACTCAGGATACCACCAGATCAAGTTGCGGAAGTCGGACCAATTGGCCACTTCGTTCACTACTCCATACGACACGTTTTGCTATGTCACGATGCCCTTTGGGCTGAAAAACGCAGGTGCTACGTACCAGCGGACAATGCAACGTTGCCTACACGATCAAATTGGTCGGAACGTTCATGCCTATGTGGACGATATAGCGGTGATGTCTAAAAAGTCAAATGACTTAATCTCCGACTTAAAAGAAACCTTTGATAATCTCCGGAAATACAACATGATGCTTAACCCTAAGAAGTACGTCTTCGGGGTTCCAGCCGGCAAATTGTTGGGCGTCATCGTTTCACAGTGTGGAATCGAGGTCAAACCAGAGAAAATCAAGGCCATCTTAAACATAAACCGTCCGACATGCCTAAAGGACATTCAACGACTAACAAGTTGTGTTGCAACACTTAGTCGGTTCGTCAGCCGACTTGGAGAGAAGGCTCTGCCGCTATACAAGTTGCTGAAGAAGGCGGACAAATTTATGTGGACGGACGAGGCAGATGCAGCATTGAAGAAACTCAAGGATATTCTTTCCTCAGCGCCCATCCTTGCAGCACCCGAGCCTGGAGAGCCCATGTTAATTTACATGGCGGCCACCAACCGGCATCGTCGTCATGGTAGAGCGGAAGGAACCAGGCTATGAGCACGGAGTTCAATGACCAGTTTACTATGTAAGCGAGGTCTTGACGGAGTCCAAGCAGTGTTACCCGCACTACCAGAAGATAGCTTATGGAGTATTCCTTGCTTCTCGGAAGCTGAGGCATTACTTTCAGGAGCACCCAATCACAGTGGTGAGCAAGACTCCACTGTCCGACATTATCAACAACAGCGACGCCACGGGAAGGGTCGCGAAGTGGGGCATTGAACTTGCCGCCTTCGAGATCACCTACAAGAGACGCGGCACTATCAAGTCACAAGCCCTGGCGGATTTTATTGCAGATTGGACGGAGATGCCAGATGCTACTCCGTTGTCGGAACCAGAGTACTGGGTGATGCACTTTGACGGATCAAAGCTGCTCAACGGCTCGAGGGCTGGTGTATTGCTACAGTCACCAACTGGCGACAAGCTACACAATGTTCTGCAGATCCACTTCGAGGCTACGAACAACATGGCGGAGTATGAAGCACTCATTCACGGATTACGCGTAGCCAACAATATTGGCATCAAGCGCATAGTTTGCTGTGGAGATTCCGACTTGGTTGCCCATCAGGTGGCTGGCACCTGGAATGCACGGAACCCTATGATGGCGGCATATCGAGACGAAGTGGACGAGATAGCCAAGAGCTTCTTGGGCTACGAAGTCAAGTATGTACCTAGGAAGCAAAACGAGGCGGTTAATCTGCTATCTAAGCTTGGATCAGGGCGCAAACGAATTCCGCCTGGAGTTTTCCTAGAGCATCTACGAACACCATCCGTGAAGGCAGCAGACATCAACAACCCGGATAGAGTTGACTCTTTTGTCCACATGGTGGCAAAGGTCCCTCCGGCTTGGACAAAACCGTTCATGGAATATCTCGAACACGGAACTTTGCCCGACGATGAGGTCGAAAGACAGCAAATAGTACATCGAGCGAAGGGCTATACCATAATCAATGGACAGCTCTATAAAAGGAGAACTACTGGTGTGTACCTTAAATGTGTTTCCCAGCTAGAAGGTATCTAAATCCTACGCGAAATCCATCTCGGAGATTGCGGGCATCATGCCGCTCCTCGATCATTGGTAGCGAAAGCCTTTCGGCAAGGATTCTACTGGCTGACCGCGAAGGCGGACGCCGACAAGCTGGTTGAGGCATGCATGGGATGCCAGTATTATGCCCGACAACCACATGTTCCTGCTAAAGAATTGCAAACAATACCAATAACTTGGCCGTTTGCAGTCTGGGGGCTAGACATGGTGGGACCGTTACAAACGGCACCATGTGGGTTTACGCATCTGCTAGTAGCAGTTGATAAATTCACTAAATGGATAGAAGATAAAACCATTAGAAAGCTTGATGGGGCAACTGCCCTCAGGTTGGTCCGGGATCTAGTGGTGAGATTTGGTCTCCCACATAGCATTATCACTAACAACAGTAGCAACTTGTCACTCGGAGAAGTGGAGGCATATTGTTGGGAGAAGGGCATCTGACTTGACCTTGCATCTGTAGCACATCCACAATACAATGGTCAGGTTGAGCGAGCCAATGGATTAATTTTGCAGGGAATAAAGCCACGTCTTGAGGCACCGCTACATAGAGCAGCTGGAGCCTGGGCGGAAGAATTGCCATCTATGCTGTGGAGTTTACGAACTACACCCAATAGATCCACCGGCTACACCCCCTACTTCATGGTATATGGAGCAGAATCCATCCTGCCTTCTGACATACTTCACGATGCACCAAGGGTTGCCGCCTACGATGAAGATGACGCTGAAGAATCCAGACGCCTAGATGTGGACCTTCTCGAGGAGGAGCGCGTTTTAGCATGCCAAAGATCCGCCATCTACCAGCAAAAGCTACACAACTACCATAGTCGCCGCGTTCGGCATTGCTTGTTTAAAGAAGGGGATTTGGTGCTCCGACTTAAGCAGAAGAAGTCACACAAATTATCCCCGCCATGGAAAGGGCCGTTCATCATAAGCAAGGCGCTACTCAATGGGTCTTACTACCTCATTGACAATCGTGAACTGAAGGATAGACCTAACGAGGATCATAAGCGTAAGCGACGTGACCCGGATGATGACTACCTGGAGCTTGATCGGCCATGGAACATAGCACAACTACGTCCTTTCTACACTTAGCATTTTTTATCTAATTGTGTACCTCTTATATGATGAATGAAATAAAGCTCTTTGGTTCACTCATATTTCTGAGTCTTTTACCTCCTTTAGTGTTCATTTTTGGATCGTATAAAACCTTTATGCACAAGATTTGCAATTGCACTTGTGAAAATTCCGCCTACGGGCGTTAGCTTAAGTTTTCTGGTCTACACGTTCTTTTTCGTTTTTATGTGGATTCTGGAGTAGTGACTTTCAGCTCTTATTGTCGGCGATTTTGTGCTTAGGTTATTGACGGTGCCATTGGGCATCATCACCTGAGTGCATGGTTCCGACAACGAGTCTTCCGACTCACGAAAAGTCAAGCATAAAAACCAAAGTAATGAATAAGCCAGCACTTGCTTAAAAAATATATACATGCTGGAAATAGTTTTTAAGTAGCAGGACATACACCATTGTTTTCTGCCTTAAGATAACACATAGTTTTTCTGCATAACAAGTTACAGAGGAAACAAATATTACAAGTTGTTTTTATTCCTCTGGCGCAGGTGACTTGGAAGCAACATCATCGGCAGCAGGAGAGTCACCCTCAAAGTCGGCAGTATTGAGGGACTCGGAGGAGCTTTGGCCTTTGTCTTCAACGGTGTTCATGGGCACAAAGACGTTAACGACGACCAACTCGGCGACTCTGGTGTCATAACCTGCGAGCGATGCCAAGATAGATTCGTGATTTATCTTTTGGCCTTCGTCGTCTACGTCGGGGATACCAGAGGTTACCGTGTCGATGTCGGCATTCTTGTAGTGTGCCTTCACCATTGACAATGCCATCCTGGAGTCGGCCCGTGCACATGAAGCTTTCCATCTTGAAATACGCTCGGCGTCTCGGCGCAAGATCTCCGAGAACTTTGCTACTGAGTCCGATGCCTTGATGTTGATCTGGAGGGATTTGGTAATCTCTTTGGTCTGCGCGATGGCGGTGTTGATGAAGTTGCCGGCAAGGCCCATGCATTCTTTTGGCGGAGGAGGCGACCGGGTTAAACCCATAGGAGCTGCGAATTTCCGACAAAGGAGCGCATGAGTTCAAACAAATCAAAGTATCTAGACTACAGAAATCCAAGACGGAGAATTACTTACTGAAGATGCTGGCCTCAGCTTGCCAGAGGGTATCCGCCATGGAGTCCCGTTCTTGTTGGAGGATCTTATACGCTTCATGATGGCGTTGATTCTGCTCATCGACAACTTTCTTCTGATCTTTTAAGATTGCAATTTCCTCCTTCAAGCGGTTAATCTCCTCGGTGGCGGAGTCCTGCAGGGCTTTCATTGATTCTTCATGCATTTTCAGCATCTCCTCCCTCTCCTTCTTAAGGATCTTGTTCTCGCTATCCAGCTCTTAAATATGCTTGGATTGCTCGACAATGTCCTTAGCCTTGGCAATGGTTTCTGCAAGTCGGAGAAATCAAAGTACATAGTGAGTACTCGGAGAATACACAAGATCAAGTTGGAATACGAAAAAGAAAGGAAAAACAGACGCTTGCTCTTGATGATCTGTTCCTTCAAGAAGGCAGTTTTACCCTTTTGAGCTTCCAAGTCCGCATGCATCTTCTGGTACTTGTCGTTGGCCATGCCCCTCCGAGCATTTTCATTATGTGGAAAAAATAAAGTTAAACGTTGTTTGGTCTACTTGGAGCATCTAGCCAGAGAATTTCCACCTAGACGCTCGGGGGCTACAGCGAGAGTTTTTAACTTAGCAATATGCTTAATCTTTCTTTAAGCATCTAGTCGGAACTAATTCAGTTTTCGATTAGAAGCTTGGGGGCTACAGTATAAAGTTTTTAACTCGGATGTATGCTTAGCTTCTCTTTAAGCATCTAGTCGGAACTAATTCAGTTATAACTAGAAGCTTGGGGTCTACAGTATCGAAATTTACAAACACTGCGTATGCTACTCTTAAAGCATCTAGTCGGAATATTTCATTCCACCTACATGCTTGGGGGCTATAGTGAGAAGTTTTCTAGCTTAGTCACTCTTAGAGAATTTAGACGCAAAGACCTATGGTTTTCCTTCTAAATCCTCGGGGGCTACAGTGGGATACTCATATGAAATGCAAAAAGGCAAAAATAACTTACAAGTGCAATGATCTTGAGGTTGGTAGCACTCTCAGCCAGCAGCTTGCCGAAGGATACACTGTTTCCTTGCAGGATTTTTGCTTGCCGGAGAAGCTCCTCAAGACCGCACGATGGAGATGTTGGCGCCGCACCAGGAACCAGAGAAGTGCTACCCGGCGTAAGTACCAGATAGACTATCTTTGGAAACTCGATGGTCTTCTTGGGTGCGGGGGCGCCGCCTTCGATAGATGTACCACCTTCCACCACCGCCTTACCGCTATCCATGGCATCCTTAGCCGGAGCTTCAGCCATTTGGTGTGCGGCACTCTCCTGCGTCGCTTGTTCGTCGACAACAGCGAGCTCTATGGAGGCGCCTGAGTCCACTTCCATGGCAGAAGGGCCAGATGCTTCTCTAGCTTGTGAGATTGCCGGGGCGAACAAAGGCTAGAAGATGGGAGTAACAAGGGCGATGGTGGGAGATACGTCGCGATGCAGCATATCCTTGATGGTTCTAGAATCCCCCGAAGTTTTGGAGGTCTTCTTCAAGCTAGTCGTGGCTTTCTTTCTGAAACGTGCAAAATTCATAAGTACGGGAATAAGACAGACAAATGGACAATGTCGGAGAGAAAGAAGCTAAAGAGGGGGTGCTTTGGTGAAAGGGATCCCGGTAACCTTTCTTTTCTCCGCCTCCAGGGTGGCGGTAGTCTTTTGGAGGCTCCACCCTCCGTCTTCTTCTTCTTGCCCTCATCGGCAGCGTCAGAGGTGGAGCTCTTCCGCTTTCGTGCCAACGGAGCATCGTTGTCAGACACGACGGTGACTTCCTTCATCTTTGGATCATAGATTTGAGGAGCCATGCTGTCCTCGTCTATGTCGCTAAGCTGTTAAGGTGGAGAACCACCGTGTTAGATGAGATGATAATGTCTAGAAGGAAGAACCGGAGCATATGTCATACACGGAAAATAAATAGTTACCTTTGGGCACTTGCTCTCTACGAACATGTCATAGGTGATGGCGAAGCCATGCTTCTTGTCCTTCACTTTGATGATGTCCTTGAGGCGAAGCTAGACGGAGTCGCTCGAGAAGTTATCGACGGAGATGCGGAGGCTATCCCTTCTATCGTTCGAATACTCGTGCATCAGCTTCAAGCGGTTCTGCAAAGGCTGGATCCGCCTGATGAACCAGCACATGTCTAGGTCCAGTCCAGTCAAACCCGTCTCTACAAACCACTTTATCCGCCTTATAGCGTGGGAAGCGTCGATTTTGGAGGGAAGGGAGGCCTGGGATCTCCATGTTGGGGCTTCGACGGCTTCTCCATCGACAAAGTCCGGGTACGTTACTTCTCGGCCGGCTAGAGGGATATCTGGGCCATAGAAGTAAGTACGCTGCCAGTTCTTGTAGGACTCGTGGCCGACGATGTCGGGGAAGCGCCGGCCAGGTCGGATCTTAAAGCTAATAGTGCCACAATTTCTAAGTTCGTCCTTAATGGCTCCGGCTTCGTGCTTGACGGTGAAGAAATATATGAAGAGATCTAGCCTAGGCTTAATCCCTCAGTAACCCTCACAAAGCGCCGCGTAATTGCTAAGCGCTAGGATACTATTGGGAGAAAGGTTCTGTGGTTGTACTCGGTAATGATTCAAGACAGCGAGGAAGAAATTAGAGATGGGCAGGAAGACGCCGCATACCAACTGTGCTTTGAGGTACACCTTTTCTCCGGCTTGAGGAGAAGGTGTGACCTTACCGGCCGGCGCCCGCCCGGCGAGCCCCTCCATCACGGGGAGGTAACCTTTGATGATCATCTCTTTGATGTCGCAGTCTGTGATGTCCGAACCGCGCCAGTCGCCTTTGTGGTAGTCGTACTCCTCCTCCATCAGCTCCAGCGCCGCTGGATTATGGTCACCGCTGGTGGCCTCGACCACCGCAGACCTGGGGATGACCAGGCCCTCTGGGGACATGATGATGGAGCTCGCCGGCTTTGCCGCGGCTTCGCCCAACGCCGCCATCGAAGGGGAGGAGCTGCTGCTGGACATTGGATGCGTTCGGAGGTGACTGGTGGGATTGGGAGTTAGGGTTTTTCGTGTGAGGCACGGAGAGCTCGAGGAGACGCTTGCTTGAGGAAGAAGAAGATGCAGGGGAGAATGAGGTGAAAAACTGACATAGGAAGATGAACCATCACATCGGAAGATTCCGGCATGGACGGATCCAGTCCGTCTACGGGAGAGTACGATGGAAGATTCAACAATTCTCTGACTTACGAATTGAAGACGGAGAAAACCTTGCAGGGTTCTTTGGGAGGACTACAAGATATTGCTTGATGATTTGCCGACATTCATCTAGACGGAGCATTCAACGAAGAGGCAAGACGGCGCAAGATCTCGGAGTTCTCTGGGGGCTACTGTTGGGGATATGCTATATGGGTATCATCATAGCATGTCTCCTATCCGGATAACCCGGGTGGCCCACAGTTGGTAGCAAGGCCCATGGCCTGCTGGGTGGCCTAGTTAGATGGATCCAGAAGGGAGGCCCATGTCGGATAAAGTAAGGCTACGGTGGAGTCACCAGCGTACCCGGAGCCTTGGAGTACAAGACACGCTAGACTAGTAATAGACGGTGTAGGACTCTGTAACCTGTCCGGCTAGGACTTTTCCCTGTAACCCTAGGACCTGGCGACTATATAAGTCGGGCCTATGGGAGCCTTTAGGGCACGATCAGATACAACTTCACATAACCTCGCACAGCGAACCTATATCTGTAACTCGGCGTATTTCCATTATAGTAATTTATAGCAGGAGTAAGATTTCGCCACCGTCGTGGGATCTGAACCTGGGTAAGCTGTGTTACATCATACCCGTCAACCGTCCGCCTTCCCCCACGTCTCTAAACACGCACTATGAGGACCCCTCCATGGCGTACTCGTCGGCATTACCACGACAGAGTGCTAAGTAGAAGAAACATTGGCAGGAAAGGCCAAAGTACACCTATGAGTCCATGTTCGATCAGTCATGTAAGTTTCATACGCCCAATCCAAGTAAACCGACAAATCATACGACTCGGTGGTGTGCATGGATGCAATGTGCGCTGGGGGACATGGGTCCGCCTCAGGCGCCTCACCCACCACACCTAATAGGGTAAATGCTCAGCAGCTAGTTTTATCTCCACCACCGCCGAGGTATGATAACCAAGAGAGGAGATAAATTGTGCATCAAGTGGGAAATCATAACCAGGGGAACTACGGAAACCGCGTCCAAGATGGCCGGAATGAGTATAGGGAACATCATCAGAGTTATGTCGTATTAACGATAGAGGAAAATGATAGGCAAAGTGTGCAGAGGCGACATATGGAGGTCAACACGGTTATGCCGGCGGTGTTGAAGTATATGTATTTGTCGGACCAGGAGATCACCTAGAGCATAAAGGATCATCCCAAGCTTATGCTGAGTCCAGGATCATATGCTCTAGTGCTTGACCCAACCTTCATCGAGCCAAACATAAACGTGAAGTTCTCCAAGGTGCTCACTGACAATGGTAGGAGTATCAACATACTGTACAAGCACACAATGCACAAGTTGGGTATCTCGAAAAATATGCTCTAGGCGACTCAGATCACCTTCCATAGCATTGTGCCGGGTTTGTCATGTGAGCTGATAGGAAAAGTCCGAATAGATGTGTTATTCAACACGAGAGATAATTGCAAGATAGAAAATTTTCTATTTGAGGTTGTGGATCTCAAAACTAGCTATCATGCTTTGCTTGGTAGACAGACAATTTCCATGTTCATGTCCAGTACCCACATAAAGTACTTGAAGATGAAGATACCAGGGCCCAATGGGGTCATAACTGTTGTTGGGGACTTTAGGCGCTCAATGGGGTCATGATGCAGTGGCACTGGCTCAGTCCGCTCAGCTGAATATGCCGACGCTGAGTAACCCGCATGGGAGTGTGTCTTTCCAGCCGACAAAGGATACAAAGAAAATTCAGATTGATGAGAATTTCATGGAGAACACTATCACTATTGGCGTGGGCCTGACTAATAAATAGGAAAGTGAGCTCATCAGCTTCCTCCGTGAGGATCAAGATATTTTTGCATGGTCCACACAGTACCTCCAAGGTGTTCCGAGGGAGCTGGCTGAGCAATCTTTGTATGTCATGCCTGGTGCAAGGCCGGTGAAGCAACCTCTCCGCTGCTTCATCGAGGATAGGATAAAGATAATAGGTGATGAGATAGCTCGGCTCCTTGCAGCCAGGTTTATTATGGAGGTATTTCATCAGAATTTGCTGTCTAATCCAGTTATGGTGGACCCAAACGTGGCAGTGGTGTGGCGCATGTGCATTGACTACACCAATTTGAACAAGGCATGTCCAAATGACCCATTTCCTTTGCCATGAATTGATCAAGTCATTGATTCAACTGTTGGTTGTGAACTTCTATCATTTGTAGACGCGTATTTTGGTTTCCACCAGATACCATTAAACCCGGCCGATCAAATAAAAACTGCATTTATTATCCCGTACGGGGATTATTGCTATCGCACCATGCCATTTGGCTTACGTAATGCAGGTGCAACATATCAAAGGTGCATGCAAAAATGCTTGCATGATCAAATTTGAAAAAATTACCAAGTTTATGTTGATGATGTGGTGATAAAAACCAAGGAGAGTCATACTCGCCTAGATGATATCCGACAAACATTCGTGAACTTGAGAAGATTCCAAATGAAGCTTAACCCACAAAAATGTACCTTCAGTGTCCCAGACAGAAAGTTACTTGGATTCCTCATGTCTAGCCGAGGTATCGAGGCTAATCCGACTAAAATCAGTGCCATTGAGCATATGGAAGTGCCGATAACGATGTCTAAAGTTCACGGTCTTCCTGGCATCATCGAGTAGCTTCATTAGTCAGCTGGGGAAAAGGCACTGGCTCTATACCAACTGATGAAAAAGTCATATAAGTTCATTTGGACACTGCAGGACGATAGTGAATTCCACGAGTTAAAAAGATGCTAGCCTCTACACCAGTGTTAGCTTTGCCACTATCCAAAGAGCCAATATTTCTCTACATAGCAGCGACCAACCGAGTCATAAGTGTCATTATAGTGCTGGAGCATGATGAAGAGGGTAAGTCAGTGCAGAGGCACTGCATCAAAACAAAATTACCCACATTATCAAAAGATGACATATGGCATCTATATGGCGGCCAAGAAGCTTAAGCACTATTTTGAGGAACACCCTATAAAGGTGATATGTGAAGCACCAATATTTGAGATAATGGGTAATAAAGATGCTAGTGGTCGAGTCGCCAAATGGGTTATTGAGTTAGCTCCATATGCCCCGCAATATGATATAGGAGAGATGCTATAAAATCTCATGCACTGGCCGACTTTTTCGTCGATTGGGCTGAAATGCAATATGAGCCGCCTTTGCCTGGATCGAATTATTGGAGAATGCACTTTCATGGGTCAAAACTGAAAACCGGGTTAGGTGCCGGGATAGTCCTTACGTCCAAAAAGTATAAATTGAGGTATGTGCTGCAAATTCATTTTGCCGAATCAAACAACGTAGCCGAGTATGACGCACTTGTGCATGGGCTCAAGGTAGCAAAGGAGATTGGGATACGTCGGATCCAGTGCTTTGGTGATTCGGATCTGGTTGTGCAACAAATTTCAGGTCACCGGGATGCCCTTGATGCAAACATGGCTTGTTGATGTCTACGCACTTCTATTCTTGTAGACAGTTGTTGGGCCTCCAAGTGGAGAGGTTTTTAGAACAACAACAAGTTTCCCTTAAGTGGATTACCCAAGGTTTATCGAACCCGGGGAGGAAGTGGTCAAAGGTATCCCTCTCAAGCAACCATGCAATCAAGATACAAGAAGTCTCTTGTGTCCCCAACACACCCAATACATTTGTCAGGTGTATAGGTGCACTAGTTCGGCGAAGAGATAGTGAAATACAAGTGGTAACGGTGCCAGAAAATAGCTTCTGACTTGTTGTTGACGTTGGGTACATACTAAAGGCAAAAGGATGGAAGCAAGCAGACATGCAACAGATCTAGTAGCAAACGGTGTTTCAATGTTTAGAAACAAGGCCTAGGGATCATACTTTCACTAGTGAACACTCTCTCATATAAATATCCTCTCTTCATGATACTACTCTTAACTACTCTCCGGTTGAACACTCTAATCATTGGTAGGGCTATAACAGCACACCTCAAAGTCTGCCTTCCCCAATCTAGATAACCCCACACTGTCACCTTAAGCGTAGATGGTTCCAACAAACACCACAATTTCATAGAGACATCCAACTCCAAATATAACTCATAACAAATATTCAATCTAGCCAAAGTTCCACACACGGTATGCCCGCTGTCACTTTCACACACGTGGGGAAAAGCATAGATCTATTAAAGCACAAAGAGTATTTATGTAGACTCAAGCCTAAGTGACACCATGGCGTGCACGCTGTCACTTTCACACACATGGGGAGAGCAGATATCTAATGAAGCACTTGAGTAGCAAGGTAGATCTACTTGATTACAAAGCTCATGACCACAAGATCATGCATAGAGAGAGATGAACACATAGCTATCGGTAGAGCCCTTAGCCTCGAGGAAGAACTACTCCCTCCTCATCATGGGAATCAACAACGGTGATGGAGATGGTGGTGGAGATCGATGGAGATGGATCCGGGGGCACTTCCCCGTCCCCGCAGGGTGCCGGAACAGAGAATTTATGTCCCCCGAATCTCCCCTTTGGTGGCGGCGGCGCTACGGAGGTTTTCGTGGATTTCTTCTAGATGACTTAGGGTTTTGGGTCAGAGGCTTCTTATAGGCGAAGGAGGCAAGGTCGGTGGAGGCTCAGGGGGCCCACACCCCCTGTGGGTGCAGCCTAGGGTGGGCCCGCGCCCATGTAGGGTGTGGCCACCCTGGTGTCCTCCTCCATCTCGTATTCAATTTTATGTATCTCTCCCGGAAAAATATGAACTTTGGCTTTTGTCCCGTCCAATTCTGAGAATATTCATTTTTTAACTTTCTGAAACCAAAAACAGCAGAAAACAGGCAACTGGCACTGTGGCATCTTGTCAATAGGTTAGTTCTAGAAAGTGTATAAAAATACCTCAAAGTGTAGACAAAGCAAAGCAAAGTGGATACTAAACAAGCATGGAACATCAAAAATTATAGATACGTTTCCGACGTATCAAGCATCCCCAAGCTTAACTCCTGCTCATCCTCGAGTAGGTAAGTGATAACAAGAATAATTTTTGAGGTGACATGCACCATCAAAACCAAGATCAAACCATTTGCAAGCATTGAAAGCTGGGATCAAAGAACTCTAAACATGTGCATGAAAGATGGAGTTCTAACAATAAGACAAAGTAACTATGCATGCAACATGAAAGTCTACAAACAAAGATCATGAATAGCATGCATTGAAAAGCGTTTGTTTGTTTCACATACAGAAAACATGGCATAGTGGCATTCAGCTTGTCCCTCATAGAGTAGCAAATAGATGCATAGGACACCTTCAAAGTTCACAAGGGTGACTAGAAACAAATAGCACAAGAATAAGTAATAACACAATATGCATCAATCAATAAGTTTTGGGACACTCCACATAGAACTAAGAATGACAACTATGCTCTCTTAATGGTGCCTAAAGGTAGAAGGTGGAGACTCAATAGTGGTGGAAGTAATGCCTTTTATAAAGGAAGCAGGGATTTCAAGTTTCAAAAGGATCTTCCAAAAATTATGGTACTTGTTAGCTTTTATCCCTCATTGCCCCTATCATAAGCATCTTGAAGTGATTAAGGTTAAAGTGAAATAACTATGGAGCATATGCTTGACAAAGTATAAGTTGGCAATCTCAAGTCCCTTGAATATGAGGGCCACACCTCATGCTACTCAACTTTAGGCCCAGGTAAGTTCTTGTCATTGTAAGTATTTGCATATCATAGTGAACCGCCAACGGGGTACCCCTTGCACATGGTACAGGAGCTTTCCCATAACCAAAATGACAAGGCAAGCAGAAAATGAGCATCTCAGCAATCTTTTTATTTACTATATGCATAGCTTTTTATTGAGTATGCTTCATAGATAACTCACTATGGTGATGCTGCAAGTTTCCACATTGATTAGGCATGGCTTAGGCTAGCGGCCCAGGCGTTTCTCTAACACAGAATACAAACTCCATGGACTTAAAAGTTCCCTTTTTATTTCACACCGGTGACATCCACAAACAAAAGAGCATGATATCAACTGAGTACAGAGTACAAGTGCAATGTTGAAAACGTTCCCCATGATAGCATGGTTCTGCTAATTCCAACGTATAAGTGCAAGCATATACAACATAGACGAAACAATGGTTCAAGTTTATTTAGGGGCAAGAAATATAAAGTGTGCCGTCAAGTTCGTGAGGGCTTTAATCACTAAGTTTTCACATAACAAAATAGTTTTTAATTGGAAGATAGCTGAAAACAAGAATATACTTGGAATGGTGTAACACACCATGCATAGGAGTTTATAGTGGAAACTTTGGAATAGCTTGGTTTCTTGGGAGTCGGAAGCATGAGTAGAGCTTACTCATACAGGTGGAGGCTAGCAAAAGACTGGGAGCAACCAACTAAGAGAGCAATAATGGCCATAATCATGCAGAGCGACAAAACATTACTAATCAAAGCATAGAGTGGTACTACAAGTCTAGGACTAAATGATCATAGAGGCTATGGTGACTTGTCATAGTCATAACATGGTGTGAGCATGTGCCAAGTCAACCCAAACAAATCATCAAAGGAGAATACCATAATACTATGCTTTTGTATGCTAAAACAACGCATGATTCCTTCAAGGCACATTAAGCAATCCTAATTGTTTGAAACAAGACATGCTACAACAATAATCACTAAGCATAAGGACAAAACAACACCTAGCATGTCATGCTAAAGTCTAATTCATAGTCAAAGCAAGCTCACTTTTGTACCACTTAAGCATGAAACTTTCTACTATTTTCCAACACCAAACAACTTATTTGAAACAACTCACAAAGATAATAATCAATAAAGATCAGTGAGCTTGTCTCACAAATCCACAAATAATAACTACAATTTCTAAGCTGAAATCACAAGAAAACTAAGGCTAAACATAGTGCTAGCAAAAGTGAACACTCACAAAACAATAAGAGTGAAAACTAGAGTGTTCTAGGCAATAAAAACAAAGTGTGTCTCTCTCCAAAAAAAGTGTTCTGTGATCCAAGCAACTTACTCAAGCAAAATAAATAAACTAAGCAAAGCAAACGAAAACTAAGACGCTTCAAGAATAACACAACAGTGCATGAAACAATAAAAACGAAGTGTCTAGAAAGACCTGAGATTTTTATTGATGAAGAAGGGGATGTCTTGGGCATCCCCAAGATTTGACGCTTGTACCTCTTGAATATTTCTTGGGGTGGCATCCCCAAGCTTGAGATTTTATCCATTATTCATCTCATTACATCATTCTTTCTCTACACCTGAAAATTTTCCTTCATACAAAACTTCACACAATGTTCATTAGCAACATTAGTGTATTCAAAATATAATAGACCTTTGTGGTTTAGTTTTAGAACAGAAAAATTTTCACTAAAAAAACACAAGATACTGTAGCAATTCCCTAGAAAATCTCAATTTCCCAAAAAGAACCCAAAAAGAAATCAATAAGAAGTAAATGCAAATAATGGCAGAAATCTGTCAAAACAGACTAGTAGGTAGAAACCGATTTTTTCGAAAATATTCTGTTGCTCAAATAAAAAAGTGTTGAACTAACGAAAGTTATATAACATAATGGGGGATTTATTCGTAAATTTTGAGTTCAATCCGAGTTACACATACTCCTCACAAATTTTTATGGTGGAGGACAGAAATCTGTTTCGGGACAGCAACTCCCCAAATCTTACTTCCCTCTCATTAGAGGTCATTCTTGGCACAAAAAAGCAAACAAAAAGGATAAGGAGAGTTCATTACTGAAGTAATAACTTCCAAGACTCAAGAAAATTCTTGGGTTATCTCCCAACAAGTACTTTTCTTTAACACCTTTAAGTTAGGCTTGATAGTTTGAGAAGATGTTCACATAAGAAATATGAATTGAAGTAAAAGAGAGCATAAAGAAGCAAATTCAAAACACATTTAAGTCTAACCCACTTCCTATGCATAATAATCTTGTAAAGAAACAAGTCATGAAAGCACAAAGCAACAAGCATAGTAACGCAAAACAAGTGCAACTTCAAAAATTTCAACATAGAAAGGGGAAACTTAATATTGTTGAAATACTTAAAACCATGTTTACCTCTCTCATAATAACTTTAAGTAGCATCATGAATAACATTAACAATATAACTATCACATAAATCATTTTTATCATGAGCCACATGCATAAAATGATTATTACTCTCCACATAAGCATAGTCATTCTTATTAATTGTAGTGGGAGCAAATTCAACAAAATAGCTATCATTGTCATTCTCATCACCATAATCATCAAATATAGGAGGCATATTGTAATCACAATTAATTTTCTCCTCAATAGTAGGTGGACTGAAAATATCATATTCATCATTGTAATCATCATATATTGGAGGTTTGGTATCATCATAAGCAATAGAATAGATATCTTCCATATCCGGGGAACTAAAAAGATCATTTTCATAAAAACTAGCTTCCCCAAGCTTAGACTTTTCCATAGCATTAGCAATAATGGTGTCCAAAGAATTCATACTAATAACATCGCTATTAGCATGCAAATGAAGTTCCATAGGTATGATGTCTACGCACTTCTATTCTTGTAGACAGTTGTTGGGCCTCCAAGTGCACAGGTTTGTAGAACAACAAGTTTCCCTTAAGTGGATTACCCAAGGTTTATCGAACTCAGGGAAGAAGTGGTCAAAGGTATTCCCTCTCAAGCAACCCTGCAATCAAGATACAAGAAGTCTCTTGTGTCCCCCAACACACCCAATACACTTGTCAGGTGTATAGGTGCACTAGTTCGGAGAAGAGATAGTGAAATACAAGTGGTAACGGTGCCAAAAAATAGCTGATGGCATGGAGGACTAAACAGAAAACATGCAACAGATCTAGCCGCAAACGGTGTTTCAATGCTTAGAAACAATGCCTAGGGATCATACTTTCACTAGTGAACACTCTCTCATATAAATATCCTCTCTTCATGATACTACTCTTAACTACTCTCCGGTTGGACACTCTAATCCAAGGTAGGGCTATAATAGCACAACTCAAAGTCCGCCTTCCCCAATCTAGATAACCACACTGTCACCTTGAGTGCTAGATGGTTCTAACAAACACCACAATTTCATAGAGACATCCAACTCCAAATATAACTCATAACAAATATTCAATCTAGCCAAAGTGCCACACACGGTATGCCCGCTGGCACTTTCACACATGTGGGGAAAAGCATAGATCTATTAAAGCACAAAGAGTATTTATGTAGACTCAAGCCTAAGTGCCACCATGGCATGCATGCTGTCACTTTCACACACATGAGGAGAGCAGAGATCTAATGAAGCACTTGAGTAGCAAGGTAGATCTACTTGTTGGGCCACGCGGAGATAAAACAAAAATTTTCCTCTAACGTGGTGATCCCAAGATCTAGCTGAGGTAGAAGGCCACGAGGTTTACCACTAGACACGCGGTTGCGGATTATTGATGAAGCGCGTCAGTTGATGCAGTGCAGTCCTCACGATCCGATCATCCTGGTGCTGATCGCACATCACCTCTGCTGGTATCCACACGTACAAGGAGGAGTGCCGACGGCGAACTGCTAGGTTCGTTACGGCGGCAGGACTGCTGTGGAGCTAGGGTTTCCAACACATGGAATGACCTAACCGAACAACGATTAACCTTTCTGGGTTACGGTGCTCCACTATATATAGGGAGTGAACATGGGCTCTACTCGCGCGACCCGTTCACTAAAGCCCATATAACACTAGTCACAGTGAGTCCAACTCACTAACTCAATCCTAATCCGGTTTAGGTCCAACCCAACCAGATTATAGGTTCAGATCCAATCCGATTAGAGTCATGGCTACTTGGACACGATTAGAGTCCGACTCTCAATCGATTAGAGTCTCAATCCAACCCTGCAGGCTCATGGCTACTTGGACACGATTAGAGTCCGACTCTCAATCGATCAGTCGGTAGTGGCTCCTAGCAGAACGTGCCGACTCCCAAGTACCAAAGAGTCATGATGACTTGCCTTTCCAATGCGACTTACGTCCGAGTCCCTTTTGCCTCACGATATACCTTGTCAGACTATAGGCGAATATTTGTCATCCCTTAAATAGTCTGACTCTCTTCTCGATCCGAGATAAGTGATTCACCCGACTAACTCTTAGTCGATCGCCTCGGTTAACACTTAACCAAGTCGTGCATGGCCATGCTTTCCGAATCATATCTCACGAGAGGGCCTAGAGAATATCTCTCCAAGTGGAGGGGCAAAATCCCATATTGGTTATTCACATCACACAACTTGATTCTCAGTCGACCCAAACTCTGCCTTTATAACTGCCCAGTTACGGATCAGCGTTTGACAGAACCTAAGTCGGTGATCCTCAACTCGGACTATGCAATAACCTCAGGTCTAAGGATTACATTGATTGAGATATACAAATGACAACTTGTTCGTTGTATATCAATATGGGTCAATCCGACTCGCTAAACTCTTTAGCCGAATCTGTGTAAGTTGGAATAGCATCTCCATGCCCATGACAAGTGGAACTGAGTCATCAAGCCAACTTTCACATTGGTCTAAGTTGTGTGTCCAGCACAACTTCAATGACCAAGGATATTTAGTACAAACAACATGAATGCATAGTTCCACAACCGAATCATATATTCAACGATACACATCAGATGTTTATACAAGGACTACTTAATATCTTTATGAATACAATGGGAAATCTCATCATACATGATTGCCTCTAGGGCATATTCCCAACAGTCTCCCACTTACACTAGAGTCAATCTTTCGACATCACATGTCTAAGCATCTAATGCCCATGGCTCTCAGGTGCGCCTCATGCTTCGGCTGTGGTAACGGCTTTGTCAACGGATCCGCAATATTTGCATCCGTGTGTACCTTGCATAACTTGATATCACCCTGATCCACGAACTGGCGAATCAGGTGGTACCGCATGAGTATGTGCTTGTTCTTCTGTTGCTGTCTAGGTTCCTTGGCTTGTGCAATAGCACCATTGTTGTCACAATACACGTCCAACGGATTGGACGAGCCCTGAACCACACCAAGATCCATGAGGAAATTCCTCATCCAAACAGCTTCCTTTGCTGCCTCCGAGGCGGCAATATACTCAGCCTCTGTTGTAGATGCAGACACAGTCTCTTGCTTGGAACTCTTCCAGCTCACAGCACCTCCGTTTATAATAAACACGTATCCGGATTGTGAACGAGAATCATCAGAGTCGGTAAGATAACTCGCATCCATGTAACCCTTTACACTGAGTTCATCTTCACCACCATAAACCAAAAACATATCCTTAGTCCTTCCCAAGTACTTTAGGACATTTTTAGCCGTTGTCTAGTGGATCTCTCCAGGATCAGCCTGGTATCTGCTCACAACACTTAGAGCATAGGAAACATCCGGCCTAGTACAAATCATGGCATACATGATGGATCTGACTGCAGAAGCATAGGGAATCGCACTCATCCGACTTCGCTCATCAGTTGTCGAAGGACACCGAGTCTTGCTAAGTTTTACACCATGGGACATCGGTAAGAACCTCTTCTTAGACGATTCCATGTTGAACTTCTTCAACACTTCGTCCAAATAAGTACTCTGACTCAATCCAATGAGCCTCCTTGATCTATCTCTATAGATCCGGATTCCAAGGATGTATGTTGCCTCACCCAAGTCTTTCATTGAGAAACTCCTTTCCAATGATTCCTTGGTTTCTTGCAACATCTGGACATCATTTCTAATCAGTAATATGTCATCCACATATAAGATTAGAAAGTTTACTTTGTTCCCACTAAACTTCTTGTATAAACAAGAATCATGATCACTCTTGATGAAGCCAAACGATTTGACCACCTCATCAAAGCGAATATTCCAACTCCGAGATGCTTGCTTCAACCCATAAATGGATTTCTGAAGTTTGCATACCTTGTCAGCATTAGCCAGATCGACAAAACCCTCGGGCTGTATCATATACACGTCCTCGGTTAAATTTCGTTAAGGAAAGCCGTTTTGACATCCATCTGCCATATCTCATAGTCGAAATAGGCTGATATAGCTAACATGATCCGAACTGATTTAAGCATCGCTACGGGCGAGAAAGTCTCGTCGTAATCAACTCCTTGAACTAGTCGGAACCCCTTCGCGACAAGGCGTGCTTTATAGACGGAAACATTCCCATCCATATCAGTTTTCTTCTTAAAGATCCATTTGCACTCGACGGGTCTTGCACTGTCTGGCAGATCAACCAAGTCCCAAACTTGATTTTCATCCATGGACTTTAACTCGGATCTCATGGCTCCAAGCCATGACTCGGAATCAGATCCCACCATCTCTTCCGAATAATTTGTCGGCTCATCACTGTCTAACAGTAACACATCACGAACACTTCGTAATCTCGCCGATCTTCATAGTACAGGTGCTGTTGCCGGCTCAGCTACCACGACCGGCTCAACCTCCAAGGTTTTTGCCGACTCACCACTAGCCGGTTCCTCTCGAATTTCTTCGAGCTGCACCATGCTCCCACTTACTCCCCGACTGAGAAACTCTTTTTCAAAGAAGACACCGTTCCGAGCGACAAACACTTTGCCCTCTTCTCGGTTGTAGAAGTAGTAACCCAAGGTTTCCCTCGGATACCCCACGAAAATACACTTATCCGACTTGGCTGTAAGCTTGTCCGACTGAAGTCGCTTGACAAATGCTTCACAACCCCAAATCTTAAGAAAAGACAAACTCGGCTTTTTGCCTGTCCACATCTCATGCGGTCTCTTCTCTACCGATTTTGATGGTACTCTGTTTAGTGTGAACGCTGCTATTTCTAGACAATAACCCCAAAATGATAAAGGCAGATCTGTCCGACTCATCATTGACCGTACCATGTCCAACAAGGTTCGATTCCGCCTTTCTGAAACACTGTTCCTTTGCGGCGTTCCTGGCGGAGTAAGTTGAGGAACTATTCCACAACTTTTCAAATGGTCATCAAACTCATGGCTCATGTACTCACCTCCTCGGTCCGACCGAAGAAACTTTATTTTCTTGCCGAGTTGATTCTGTGCTTCATTCTGGAATTCTTTGAACTTTTCAAAGGCTTCCGACTTATGTTTCATCAAGTAGATATATCCATACCTACTCAAATCATCAGTGAAGGTAATGAAGTACTCATAACCACCCCTGGATGTTGTGCTCATTGGTCCACATACATCACTATGTACTAGTCCCAACAAGTCGGACGCCCTTTCGCAACTCTTTGCAAAAGGTGTCTTGGTCATTTTGCCGAGTAGGCAAGATTCGCATGTCTCGAACGACTCCAAGTCGAACGAAGTTAGGAGTCGATCATCATGGAGCTTCTTCATGCGTTTCCAACTTATATGACCAAGCCGATAGTGCCAAAAGTAAGTCATATTCAGATCATTTGGTTTCAACCTTTTAACATTTATGTTATAAACCGACTCATCATCAAGATTCAAAATAAATAACCCGTCCTGAACGGGTGCAAAGCCGTGAAACATATCATTCAAATACAAAGAACAACCATTATTCTTGATATTCGACTCATAGCCTTGCCTCATCAAACATGAAGCAGAAATAATGTTTCGACTGAGCACTGGAACATAATAAAAATTATTCAGTTCCATAATGAATCTGGAAGGTAAATGAAGTTGCATCATGCCGACTTTCAACGCAGCAACTCTTGCTTTGTTGCCGACTTGAATATCAACCTCGTCTCTTGCTACGCTCCTAGTTCTTACCAGTCCCTGCAACGAGTTGCAGATGTGAATAACTGATCCGGTACCATATACCCAAGAACTATTAGGTGCATCAGCAAGATATATGTCTATAACATTGCAAACAAGTGTACCTGAGTTGGAAGTCATACCTCCACTCTTGGCTTTGTCGGCCAAGTACTTGCTGCAGTTCCTCTTCCAATGGCCATCCGCCTTGCAGTAGAAGCAAGTGGATCCGGCTGAAGGAGATGGCTTAGTCCCCGAGGAAGCGCTTGGGACCGGGTCCTGAGCCTGCTTTCCTCCTGACTTAGCCTTCTTCTTAGTCCAAGAACTCTTCTTGAACTTAGCCTTATTCTGCACCATCAACACTTGACTGGCGCCCTTCTTGAGATCCGCCTCTACCTGCTTGAGCATCCCATGTAATTCAGTGAGCTTCTTATCCATAACATGCATGTGGTAGTACGAAATGAACTGCCCATATGCACTAGGAAGAGAGTTCAGAATTATATCCGTAGCGAACTCTTCGCTAATGGGGTAGCCAAGCCTCTTCAGAGACTGCACGTAACCAACCATTTTGATCACATGCAGACTCAGTGGATCACCATCCTTAAGCTTGCAACTGAGCAAATCCTGAGAGACTTGATACCTCTCAGTCTTCGCGTGAGCCTGGAACATACTTTTAAGGCTTTCGATCATATCGTAGGCCTCAACATGCTCAAACTGCTTTTGCAAGTCCGGTTCCATGTGAGCAAGCATAAGACAGCTAATATCCGTGGACTCATCCTTAGCCCGACGGTAGGCATTGGTGGTTGCGATAGTCGCATTCTCATTCAGCTCATCTGGAAGTGGGTTGTCTAGGACATGGTCCTTCTTTTCTTGTTTGAGAACAATTCTCAGATTTCGATACCAGTTGGTAAAATTAGTGTCGTTCAGTTTATCTTTCTCAAGAATGGTTCTCAACACAAAACCGGATATCTGAGAGTGACTGCTACTTGGTGCCATGATCTACAACAGAAAATATGCAAAACACTTAAGACATGTATTCATAAAAGAGCAAGCATATTAAACATTTTAATATTTTATGCTCCCACTAGAACCAACACCCCTCTGATGGTTGCTTAGTGATTCAGGATCCTAAATAAGCAAGTCGGCTAGTGAGCTTTAGCATCACCGCTAGCCGCCAAGTGATCTAGGTAGACAACTCCTTGTCAATCGTATCTCATACGACTCCTGTTGGACGGGTGGCATCACATGCCCCGGCTCCCATCCGACTTTTCCCCGAGTCCCACAACCGTTGTGATAGACCCGTCTAGCTTACCGAGTGTTTCTGCAGTAAGAGTCCGACTCGAACCCGCCTAGTCGGAAAGAATTGGCAGCACCTCAATTTTATGTGCCCACTACCAAAAATGTCCGACTTGTGATGGTGCAAACACTGACGGGAAAACCGACTAGACCTTCTTTGAGGGATTAAATTTTACCGACTATCTAATAGAGGTAAAACCGAGACATAACAATAACGCTGTGTTTGGATGCACAAAATTGATGCACGAAATTGAATTGTGTGAGAATTCCAAATCCAAGATAGAAAGGAAATGACTTTCAATTCTAATTCTGTTGTTTGGGTGGCTTGTATTTGCTGTAGGAATCAGATAGTGGTACCCAATTCAAAATTCTTGTTTGGATGTAAAACGATGGAATTGGAAGTTCTCTTGTGTTTGGATGATAAAGTTTTGTACATGTATGAATAATAGTACGTGTATATTAGAATGTAAATATATTATTTTTCAAAAACATCAAGGTTAATATAATCTAAATAACTTGTAGGCACACGACAACATTTTCTTCTATGTTCAAAAGAGATAACCAGCAAAAGGTACCAGCTGAGATCAATAAGGAGAGATCGATGGTACTTTTATTTGGTACAATCCAGGGAACTAAACCTGCTACATACAGACTTCGATCCATCAAAGTGATTGAATTGAAGTACTAACATGAATTAATCTTTAGCTTCCGATCGATCTCAGTCGTGCACCGAAGCCGCACTTCTTCTACCTAAACTGGGCACCCAACGGAGTCCAGAAGTCGATGCTGATGATGGATGTTGTAAGAACCACTGAGCCTGCATAAAAAACAAATGTATGTTCAGTTCAGCTAGCTAGCTCGGTCTGGATCAAAAACAAACTCCTGTCAATTATTCCATGGGAGGAAATCGATGGAGCTCGTGGGTGCAATGCGGTGCATGCATTTGGGGAAAATTTTGATAAGAACCAGGGCATGGCAGCAGGGAGAAAATAGGCATATGAGGGACATGGAGAGGCTGCCTCTGTTCCCCTACCTCCTACCTCCGGCCGCCGCCGTTCCCCTTACTGCCGGTGGCGGCACGCGCAACATCTAGGATTAGGCGAGTTGGAGCTTGGGTGGCCGGCGGGGGTTGGGCTGGCGGGCGAGCTGGCAGCCGGGGCTAGGGAAGAGGAGGGCAGTGGAGGTGTGAAGAGGTGGGCGGCGAGGGTACGGAAGAGGAGGAGGGCGGCGGCGGGGGTAGGAAGAGGAGGGCTCCTGCTCGCACTGTTCTGCTCGGGACCAAGGGGTGCGGGGGCACGATTCCTCGCCAATTCGGAAGCAGTTGGCTCTGTATTGGCTCATGGGTAAGGAGAGGCGTGCGGGGGGTGCTCGGAATTGGGCCGCCGTTTCCCGTCTCCAATTCTAAACCAACCAAACGCTCGAATTTGGTGTCCAATTTCGGAATTCCAATTCCGGTCATCAATTATGCGCATCTAAACACAGCGTAACACAAAATAAAGCAATTATAATGTGAAATGGTATGGCTCCCTTCATGGCGATCTTCATCTCCACAAAGCCTATAATCCGACTCGTGCCAACTCTTGTCACTTGACGTCTTACTCCATGTCACCGACATGTACAACGTCTTGCATGCCTTCCGGGTTCTCCAAATAGCTACACTAGCTTAGTAAAGTAAATTACATAGAGAATCCGACACACAGGTCGTTATACAATAAAATGACAGCACCTAGGCTCCAGCCGGCTGACAAAAACCGTGATTCGCAGATCACGTATGGATTACACACATACATCACATGCACATGAACCATACCATTCACAACTTCCTGCAAAAACAAGTTATGCAGGAATACAATATCTATCGGCGTTGTGAAACTTGCAACGACATCTAAGGCGCTACGACAGGGCGAAGCCGAAAACGTAGATCTCATCTAAGATCCGAACATGGATTCCGACCATCGTTCCGATTCGATCAAACTCTTTGATCTTCGATCACCGCTTCTAGATTTACGTGTCACAGTCTACCTTGATGGCGGAAGCCGACCGGTAGGGGTATGTCGTTCCACGACCTCAGCGGTATGATCACGGAAATCAGATCTACCATTCCCCGAGTACAGTTGATCCAATCAACTTCGTACAAAACCAATCTATCTCATAGATCGACCACCAAACAACACATAGATCTCATCTATAGCCAACCGCATATCACATATGCGAGATCTCGAGCCTAAAACCAGAAGCTATCGCTCTGATGCCACTGTTGGGCCACGCGGAGATAAAACAAAAAATTTCCTCTAACATGGTGATCCCAAGATCTAGCTGAGGTAGAAGGCCACGAGGTTTACCACTAGACGCGCGGTTGCGGATTACTGATGAAGCGCGTCAGTTGATGCAGTGCAGTCCTCACGATCCGATCGTCCTGGTGCTGATCGCACAACACCTCTGCTGGTATCCACACGTACAAGGAGGAGCGCTGGCGGCGAACTGCTAGGTTCGTTACGGCGGCAGGACTGCTGTGGAGCTAGGGTTTCCAACACATGGAATGACCTAACCGAACAACAATTAACCTTTCTGGGTTACGGTGCTCCACTATATATAGGGAGTGAACGTAGGCTCTGCTCGCGTGACCCATTCACTAAAGCCCATATAACACTAGTCACCGTGAGTCCAACTCACTAACTCAGTCCTAATCCGGTTTAGGTCCAACCCAACCAGATTATAGGTTCAGATCCAATCCGAACTTTCTCCCGCTCTTAAGTGTGTGACCCCGCAGGCTCATCGCTACTTGGACACGATTAGAGTCCAACTCTCAATCGATCAGTCGGTAGCGGCTCCTAGCAGAACGTGCCGACTCCCAAGTACCAAAGAGTCATGACGACTTGCCTTTCCAATGCGACTTACGTCCGAGTCCCTTTTGCCTCACGATATACCTTGTCATACTATAGGCGAATATTTGTCATCCCTTAAATAGTTTGACTCTCTTCTCGATCCGAGATAAGTGATTCACCCGACTAACTCTTAGTCGATCGCCTCGGTTAACACTTAACCAAGTCGTGCATGGCCATGCTTTCCGAATCATATCTCACGAGAGGGCCCAGAGAATATCCCTCCAAGTGGAGGGGCAAAATCCCATCTTGGTTATTCACATCACACAACTTGATTCTCAGTCGACCCGAACTCTGACTTTATAACTGCCCAGTTACGGATCAGCGTTTGACAGAACCTAAGTCGGTGATCCTCAACTCGGACTATGCAATAACCTCAGGTCTAAGGATTACATTGATTGAGATATACAAATGACAACTTGTTCGTTGTATCTCAATATGGGTCAATCCGACTCGCTAAACTCTTTATCCGAATCTGTGTAAGTTGGAATAGCATCTCCATGCCCATGACAAGTGGAACTGAGTCATCAAGCCAACTTTCACATTGGTCTAAGTTGTGTGTCCAGCACAACTTCAATGACCAAGGATATTTAGTACAAACAACATGAATGCATAGTTCCACAACCGAATCACATATTCAATGATACACATCAGATGTTTATACAAGGACTACTTAATATCTTTATGAATACAATGGGAAATCTCATCATACATGATTGCCTCTAGGGCATATTCCCAACACTACTAGATTACAAAGCTCATGACCACAACAAGATCATGCATAGAGAGAGATGAACACATAGCTACCGGTAGAGCCCTTAGCCTCGAGGAAGAATTACTCCCTCCTCATCATGGGAATCAGCAGCGGTGATGGAGATGGTGGTGGAGATCGATGGAGATGGCTCCGGGGGCACTTCCCTGTCTCGACAGGGTGCTGGAATAGAGACTTTTTGTCCCCCGAATCTCCCCTTTGGTGGCGGGGCGCTACGGAGGTTTTTGTGGATTTCTTCTGGATGACTTAGGGTTTTTGGGTCAGAGGCTTCTTATAGGCGATGGAGGCAAGGTCGTTGGAGGCTCAGGGGGGCACACCCCCTGTGGGCGCGTCCTAGGGTGGGCCCGCTCCCACCTAGGGTTTGGCCACCCTGGTGTCCTCCTCCGTCTCGTCTTCGATTTTATGTAACACTCCCAGAAAAATATGAACTTTGGCTTTTGTCCCGTCCAATTCCAAGAATATTCATTTTTTAGCTTTCTGAAACAAAAAACAACAGAAAACAGTCAACTGGCACTGTGGCATCTTGTCAATAGGTTAGTTCCATAAAGTGTATAAAAATACCTCAAAGTGTGGACAAAGCAAAGCAAAGTGGATACTAAACAAGCATGGAACATCAAAAATTATAGATATGTTTCCGACGTATCACTTGTATATATTTCACGTTTAGAAAATCAGTGGGTACTTCAAGGGCTGTGAATTCCATCATGTACCACGTGCTAAAAATGAAGCAGCTGACATGTTATCGAAACTCAGTTCATCCAGATAGTCAATCCCACCGGGAATAGCTCTCGAGCATCTCTGAAAACAATCCATTAACCCATCACCTGAATCCGAGTTAATCCATATCCCAGCAAATCCGGGGCCAGAGGTTGTCCCAATGGATATTGATTGGGGGAATGTTTCGAGTAACTCGGGGACTGATTCGGCAAACCCGGGGACTGTTCAGCCAGATCCGGCATAAGTTATGTCGGTGGCCCTAATGGAAGTTGATGAAGTGATTTTCTCGGCAGACCTCAAGGAGCATCTCTGTAACACTAAAATACTCCACATATAGTCCAGACATGCAGGAGTAGGGGTGTTACCTCGCTGAGAGGTCCCCGAACCTAGGTATACCGTTGTGTTTGCGTATGCCTAATCCTGTCCCAGACGGCGTCGCCGCACCATGCGATTCTCACACCAGTTTGCCATCCCCATGTGACGAGGGTTCAACTCACCAATGCCCATTGTTATGGACTTGAGTTTTGGAGAAGGAGGGAACGCTGGAGATTGCGGAACGGCTAGCAAACTAGCAATACGGGACACGATATTTACCCAGGTTCGGGCCCCCAGAGGAAAACCTCACTCCTGCTTGTTTGCCCTTGATTGATGGTGAAGCCGAAGGTTACAAAGGATACGTAGATGAGATCTAGCAGTGTGTATGCTAGGGTTGTGGATCGTACTTGATGACCCACAAGTATAGGGAATCGCCATAGTCTTCGCGGGTAGTATTATCCAATTTATTGATTCGACACAAGGGGAGCCAAAGAATACCTGCAAGCCTTAATAACTGAGTTGTCAGTTTAGCTGCACCTGGAAATAGTTCTTGCTCCCAGAAGTTTATCAGTAGCAACAGTTTGGTAGTAGCAACAGCAACAACAACAGCAACAACAACAACAACAACAACAACAACAACATGAGCAATAGTAATAGTAACGGTAACAGTAGGATTCGAGTGCGGTAGGCATAGGGATGGATGGACGGGCGTTGCATGGATGAGTCTAAACATGTAACTTCAAGAACTAGGGCATTGCAGATAAATAATAACAAGCATCCAAGTACTAAACAATCCTAGGCATGTGCTCCATATATAGTCATACGTGCTTCCAATGAGAACTTGCACAACATCTTCTGTCCAGCCTGCCCATGGCAGCGGGGCCTCTAGGGAACTACTGGCAATTAAGGTGGTCCTTTTAACAGAGCACCAGAGCAAAGCATTAACACTTCGTGAACACATGTGATCCTCACACCACAACCATCCCCTCCGGTTGTCCCAATTATTGTCACTTTGGGGCCTTTGGATCTGGACAATGATATGTGTACAAACCTTGCAGATAAGATCACAAAAAATACTATCATAATGATTCAATAATAAGTTCAGATCTGAGATCATGGCACTCGGGCCCTAGTGACAAGCATTAAGCACAACAAGTTGCAACAAAGTCAAATAGCACTAATAGATATACTAGGCACTATGCCCTAACAGATCTTATTCGATTACATGATAGAACTCATCCAATCCCTACCATCCCCAAGCCTACAGTGGGGGATTACTCACTCATGGATGAGGGAAACATCGGTGGTTGATGGAGATGTGTTAGTGATGACGATGGCGATGATCCTCTCCAAATTCCCCGTCCCGGCAGGGTGCCAGAACGGAGTTTCTGGATCTGAATCTTGGTTTCTCGTGGCGGCGGCGGAGCGGAACTCTCTCTGGAAAACTATCGACACCCCCCTCGGTTTTTAGGTTGAAAGGCAACTTATATGCGCAGAGGGAGACCGAGGGGGTGCATGGGGTGGCTGCACCACCTCCAGGCGCGGCCAGTGGTGGACCTTCTCCTGGGGTGGGTGTGGGCCCCCAGGCCTCCTCTCCGTCTTGTATTCTGGCTCCGTGAATCTTCTGGTGAAATATAATTTTTTTGCATATTTTCCGAGATTTTTCCTGATAGTTCATTTTCTGCACAAAAACAAGACACCAAGGTAATTCTGCTGAAAACAGCATCAGTCCATGTTAGTTGTATCCAAATCACACAAGTTTAGAGAAGAAACAATAGAAAAGTGTTCGAGAAAGTAGATACGTTTTGGATGTATTAACTCCCCCCAAGCTTAGCTTATTGCTTGTCCTCAAGCAATTTAGTTGAAAACTGAGTGCGATAAAAGAACTTTCACGAACACTCTACTTCATATGATGTAAATATTCTCAGCACAGGAGTAGATGCTTAGAGAATTCATAATAAAGAGTATGCAACTAAGTCTACACAATAGTCATTGCAAGCTATGAATAGAAACCAACTCAATAATAATAAGTAGCATGAAACGTAAACATGAGCAACATTGCAATGCTCATAATAAGGAACGATAGAGTGGTATATCGCTTGCCTTTGTTTGAAGAGCACAATAAATGCCAAGGCAGCTCTGAAGTTCATATGAAGACTAGAAGTAAAGATATCAGAGATACAAGCATCAAAGTCATGACATAATTAACCAAGTTTTGGAACAAACACAAGAATGATAACTATGCTCTCAAGAAGGTGCTCATAGAATAAGTGGTGACTCAACAAAGTTGTGAAAATGGTTTTGAAAGGCTTCCCAATGATGAAAGGAAGGTACTCGTTATCTTTGAGCTCTCATTGCCCCTATCATAGGCATCTTCATGTGGTTAAGGTGAAAGTGAGGTCCACTCTGAATCATATGCTTGACAGACCATAGACTGGAAATCCCAAGTACCTCGAGTACGAGGGCCACTCCGCATGCTACTCAACTTTGGTCACCTGAAAGTTCTTGTCATTGTAAATACATGCATATCATCGAGAACCATCAACGGGGTACCCCTTGCACATGCTACATGAGCTTTCCCATAACCAAAATGACAAGGCAAGCAGACAATGAGCATCTCATCAATCTTTTTATTTACCATATGCATAGCTTTTTATTGAGGATGCTTCATAAATGCTCATTATGGTGATGCTGCAAGTTTCCACCATGATTAAGCATGGCTTAGGCTAGCGGCCCAGGCATTTCTCTAAAACAATGTATAGACTCCATGAACTCACAACCTCCCCTTTTATTTCACATCGTCGACATCCGTAAACAAAAGAGCAAGGTATCAACTGGATGAGATATCCCAAAAAGTGTTTGAAAGCGTTCCCCATGACAACACAGTTCTGCTGACTCCCAGTATATAATTAGCAAGCATATAACTTTCATGGACTAGTCACAATGGTTCAGGATTATTAAGCGCAAGGAATAAAGTGTGCCATCAAGTTCGTGAGAGCCTTACTAACTAACTTTCTCAAAACAGATAAACATTTTATTTTGGAAGAAAACACGGCATATGGAATATGCACTGAAATAGCAAATGATGCTAATAGGTAGGTATGATGGACACAGCTTGCAATATTGGTTTTGGGGAGTTGGAAGCACAGGTAGAGCACATACTCAGTGCAAGTGAAGGCTAGCAATAGAGAGGGAGTGACAAACGAGAGAGCAATAGCTGTCATAATCATGCTTGCAACAAAACATGACTAACTATGGCATGAAAGTGATACAAGAAATCCGAGGCAAAATAAATCATCGAGGCTTACTGACTATTGATTAGTCATATGCATGCGTGAGCATGTGCCAAGTCGATTCACATGAACAGTCAGAGGAGGATACCACAATATCATACCACATTATGAATAAAACAATGCAAGCATACATTCATATGACATGCTACAAACTATTAGCAAGCTAGAGCAAATCATAGACAAGCAAGAACTACTGAGCATCCATAATGACATACACCTTACACAAACAGGCTAAGCATGCTCACAATGATGAGTATATGTACAAAAATGAAACAAATAGAGTTCGTTACCAGCCTCTTACCACACCTTGAGTTGTCTTAATCTTCATTATTGCCCTTCACTTGTGTGACTTGAATAATTAACATGAAACCAAAATCCACTGAGGACGGCTGAACCCTGCAAAGAACTCAAAAAACCAAAGAAGAACAACAAATATTTTTGGTGTTTTCGATTTTTTTAGAAACAACCAAACAAAGAAAAACCAAACAAAAACAAAGCAAATCAAACAAATCAAAATATTTTTGGATTTTTCTTTTAAGGAAAACCAAAGCAAAGAAACGAACCAAGAGAAACAACAAAAATATTTTTTGGTATTTTTGTGTTTTTGAGAAAGCAGCAACAAAAACCAAAAAGAAAGCGAAAACAATGGATATACAAAGAACCGACCGAAAATGATATATAGATGAGTGTGACGTCGGTATACCTCCCCCCAAGCTTAGGCTTTTGGCCTAAGTGGGGCTCAATCCCATGGTGCCCAAGTAGATGCATATCCGTAGTATGTAGAGGAAGCTCCCTCGTCCTGGTACGAGCTCGAGGCCTCCCCTGTGTAATACGCAGGGGGGTCATATGATGGTGCTTCCTCCTGATAGTGCCTGTGGAAGTTAAGATAGTGCAGCTTGTCATCCATCTCCATCTTTGAGCGTGACCAAGGTCCCTGAGAAATACTGAGCAAAGTGGTTTGGGGTAGAGGGATCTCTCTCTCTTCCCCGTCAGTAAACAACATTCTATAAACCAAGTTCTCAAGAGTAGAGCTAGTGGTGACAAAGTGGTGCGCCTTCATGGCAGAAAGATCAAGCCTCTGAGGAGCCAAAACTGTATCATGTGGATCAACAGAAATGTTCAAGGCAGCAGCAACACGAGTAGCAATAATTCCCCCATAAATGGGTCCCTTAGCAGCTAGACGACGAGCAATGAGAGAACCAAGATTATACTTATTCTCATTGTTGAGCGCAGCAGCTAAGAAGGCCAATTGATAGTTGGAAATATTACTAGTGTTCTCCCTACCAAGAACATTGGTGGCAAGATAGTAGGCAAAATACCTGATGGCTGGAAGTTGAATGTTCTTTATCTTCCCTCGTTGAGCTCTACGATCGTCATCATTGGGTATTCCTCGATAAAGCTCTAACAAATCAGCGGGTAAAGCTTGAATCTTCTTTGATGACCCAGTTGTACCAAGTCCCAGGGCCTTGCAAAATTTCTCCAATGTCATAGAATGAGCCCTGCCATAAATTTTGAAAGACACAGAAGGCTTGAACATACTATTAGTAAAGGAGAAACTCTCCACAAATGTTTTAGTAAGAAAAGCATATTGTGCACTCTCATCCTGCATGTAACTTGTTAGTCTAGTCCTCTGCACCAAAGTCATAAAATCATTAAGAATCCCAGCAGCTTGCAAGAAAGTTTGGCAAGTAAAGGTGGAGGGGTGCGCATCCTCTTCATCTCCCTCGTCACCAAATCACGGAGTCCCATCGTAGGAAAACCACTTTATTATAAACAATGTTTTGGTTGGAATATGATAGAGTATAATGTATGTTCTCATATTGGATGAGAATTTGCAAAGGTTGGAGATGCTAGACATCCTAATCATCCAAAAGGGTTTTGGAAAGTAATGTTATACTCAAGATTCTCCTTTATAAGCTATAGTAGCTTGATCATGAAAGTCATCATGATAAGGATGAATAGAATATGTATGTAAAGTGTTTACTAAACTAAAAGATTACTAAAGAATGGATTTTGAAAGAACGCCGATCATTTGATGATGGTGATCTACTTCAAAGTACAAGTCAAAAGGTATTATTATTTGAATATACACGCTTTGGACTATGTGTCATGTATATGGCGCCACTGTTGATGTTGATAGATTCTTTTAAAAGGAAAAGGAAATGCTGAAAGAGAATCTATAAAATATATTTGGCAGAAAAGAAAAGATTGGAATATCCAATTTAGGTATATAGATGATATACATGTTATGGTTGTATTCTTTGCTTGTTAAATAATGTGGTTCTTGGGTATTGGATACCGAATTGGTTGGTATGAAATTTCATATAGAACGACGCAATTCATGAACCAAAATGGCCTAAGTAACTAGCAAGAGAATATGTGATGATGTTTATCGAAAACAAACAAACCGTTGTTTGTATTTCTCGTTGACATCAAAGCTTGCGTTCAAGATTTGTTTTAATAATAATTATTTAAATCAAGTATTATGAGAACAAAGGTTGTTCAAATAATTACCTGTAACATCCCAGATTCTGTGTTTGGATGTTATTAGTGTCATGCATCATCCTTGCATCATTTGCATCTTACATTTGAAACATTGCAACTACAAAAAAAATCATAACACATAAAACCTATACATTATTCCCATGAGTGAGCACCCTCGATGTATTAGTGTGATCCTTTCAAAAATCTTGTAAAACAGTAAGCCATGGTCCTATGTTGACCACCTCAATTTTTTGAGAATTTAGAAACAAATTTCATTAATTTTGGACCTAGTTTGCAAAAGTTATTAGGGTTTTCATGAAAACAGAAAAGGAAAAATGATCAAAGGAAAAAAAAAGAGGAGGACCTATCTACCTGGGCCGCAGCGCAGCCCACCAGCACCTGCCAGGCGCCGCAGCCCAGCACTGGCCTGCTCCTCCCCTCGATCGCTGACGCGGGGGTCCCACCCGTCATCTCCCTCCTGGAGACCGCGGCGAACACGGCTGCCGGCCGCGCCGGACTCGTACCCGCGCCGGACTCGGCCGCCCCCTCGCCCACGTCTCCGCCCCATATAACCCCCTCCACCCTCGGCCTCACCCCGCCCGATTTCCCCCTTGCGGAACCCTAGACGACCGACGATCCGCGCCGCCGCCGTCGGGATGGACCTCGCCGAGACGTTCGGGACCACCTCTCGCTCCTTCTTTCCCCTAGAACTGCTCCTCGTTCACCACTGATTCGCTCCGTGCGCCGTTCCCTTCCTCTCTCGCAGAATCACATCCGCAATTGTTCGCCGGAGCGCCGCCGGGGAGAATAAGAACGACGGGACGCTGCTGCCAGCCGAGGAAGCAAGGCGAGGCGACGAGGACACGAGCGTGACCGCGAGAGTCGGGCGAACCTCGTCGACCCCGCCACGGTTCCAGGGACCCGCCGGAGCACCGCCGCCGTCGACCACCGACGCCACCGCCGTTCGCGCCGCCGTCACCACCTTGTAAGTCGCCGCCGCCCTTCTGACCGTCGGATCTAGATTGGACGCGCACGATTAGATCAACGCCGAAGGGGTACCGTCGAATAACGATGTGCCACGTGGTTGCGCGCGTCAGCACGCACGCGCCAGCGCCGCGTCACCCCCCCCCCCCCCCGTTGCCAGCTGGACCTATCGGACAGAGACACCTGGCCAGGGTTTTAAGTAGAATTTAGATCTGATTGCAGAATAGATTTAAAACTTGCGAAAATCATGTAAAATCAAATATTTGTCCAAATCTGGCTTGTAATATACCGTTGGATTCCTAATTTTATGTAGAATCCAAATCTGTAATAATATTGCAGGTTTGCATTAATGTTTTAGGTGTAGTTTTAATCATTGGATTAGAGAGTGTTAATCTATATAAAAACAATTGAAATTCCTTTTTGATTAAATCTTGTTGCAATAATTCTGTTTCCACAATACCTACTGATGCAAACCTTCAAGCTTTGCTAGGGATTACTAGATCTAACTTGGGGCTATTTAGATGGTTTGATCTCCTATAATCCTCGGAATTGCTTTAGTGTTTCAAATTAGATCTAAACCCTTGAAATAAATCCTAGTGACACCCTTACACTATCACAACACACAAACTTGCTACCTCGATCAATTCAACCAATCTTGCATAAACTACCATGTTGCATGCATGCATGTTATCCTTTGTGTATGCTTTGAGTGAATTGTGATCAAATCTATGTTTGTGATTCGTTAGATTGCTCGGAGTGCGTTAAGGAGTGCTTTTGTGTAGAGTGCTGCTCGGATCAAGGCAAGTTACACCACTTGTTCATATTATCGTCCCAGTTTTGATTCTATGCATGTGATCTTCAAAATTCTGTAGTATGCATGTGTAGGATGTTCTAGTAGAATTTTTCCTTAGTATTATTTTGCAAGTGCGATGATTTTGTAGTACGCCATGAGTAGCTCTATACTTAGGATTTTCCCTCCTAATAGGTTACCCCTGTTTTTGCTAAGTATTGCTTGCTATGCTATATATACAAAGTACCGTTGGGGGGTTCGAAAGACAAAGAATTTTTCTAAGTATAAAGGCTCTCTAGAGCAAACTCTCTTCTCAAATCCACTTCAAAATAAAACTAAGTTTTTCTTCTGGGCGGAATGGTTGTCGGGTCAACGAGTGTGATTTTGGTGGAGGACGGCCGCCCAGGAATCAAAGAAGTCTGCCATGTTTCAGAATCCAGAAGCTTCCAGTGCAACCACAATACATTATGGGCTCTGTCTTGGCCTAGTACTTAGTGGGAAACCTCACCTGGGTACCAAATTTTGGAGGATTCTTGGCACGGTTGGATCCGGAAGGTAGAGGGGCTACTAAGGGAAAGCCTCGCCATGGTCTTGTCTGTAAAAGGACTTGATCGTGGATTGTGGGTAAAGTGCACAAACTCTCGAGAGTATTGCAATCTGATCGATCAGCCGTGTTCACGGTAACAGAACAACAATGAGCGTCTGAAGGATGGAGCCTCTGAAGGATCTTCCTCTCTCTTTTCTAAAAACAAAGTTTTGAAAAACTCCATGGCGTGCGTAATATCGCTAATGGGTGGGAATTTGGGAACTTGGTGTGTAATATCCAAGTGACGCTTGGTGCGTAATATCCGAGTGTTTGGTTGTTTGGACACTTGGTGCGTAATATCCTCGTGTGCCACTCGACCTTATTTTATCTAAGCAAATGTTTACAAAGTAGGAAAATCCTCTCTTCTTCTCTCTACTTAAGAAAATTAGCTTTGAGCAAATGAACTCTACAGCCTATACCAGCCTTGCATGTAGAGATAGTATTTTCTCTTCTTGGTGTAATTTGTCAATACATTCAAAGTATTGACCCAACTTGTTGGCTGCACGTCTTATGTGCAGAATCCGAAGATTGAAAGGTGCGTAGGGATCGCGGGTCTACTCGACAAGCCTGGGGCGTTGATGGACTCATGCTGCTTTTATGTTTCCGCTGTTATTTGAGCTAGCATAATGCTAAGCAATCTTTATAATAAATTCATACTCTGGATTTTCCGTGTAATAAAGACTTTGTGTTTTACATGATATTTCATCGACTGTGAGTGCTAGCTGATGTTCCAGGGACTAGCATGTTAATCACAGGGACTTAGGATCCTTACCGATCCAAGGTCACTACAGATGGTATCAGAGCACATCGTTGCCTGTAGGACGTGACCCTAGGATTGGAACCACCTCTAATTTTAGTACCTTACTTGTTTCCTACTAAGTTATTTTTCCGTACATCTAGTATCTGCTTTCCTCTACTTGTTTAAGCATCTAACCCTCATTTCTTCTAACTCAAAGATGACGAGCTTTCTCTACGACACCGTCGCGGACATCGAGCCTCTTCGCTTTGGAGGATGCCTCATGGATCTACTCACACGTTTGGACCTTCCCCTCCCAACAATCCAGGGGAGCACAATGAAGAAACTCCACAAGGACGGCTGTTGGGGAGTCAAGGTCATCCAACCAGGAAAAGAGCGAGGCAAGAACCCGGAGGAAGACATATCAATCCACATTGTTAGCGAATCCAAGGAGAAGGCCCTTAGCATTTGCTTGCAGCAACTCATTGGTCGCCTATGTGGACGTCATCATGAAGCTCTCCAAGGACACTGCGGTGGCCTCTTTGGAAGAAGAGATGAGGAAGGAACTGCCATGGAGTTAACCTTTGAGGAAAGAACTTCTACCAAACGCCGAAGAACACAATATCAAGACTTGGAGTGCCACATCCATGACCTTGAAAAGGGTACCTTCCTCGAGATGTTGAAGAACGACGAGCTATGCGCCCTCATCAAGGAGAAGGAAGAAATGATCAAGCAGCAGGAGGAGGCAATGAAGCTCCAAGAGATAAAATTCCAGGACCAAGAGAAGAAGTTCGCTAACCAAGAGAAGAGGGTGATAAATAAAAACAAGAGAATTAGGGAACTCAAACAGCAGATCGATGGAGATGAAGTGCAAACTGAAGGCCTTTGCAAGATAATCAAGGATGTGCGTGCTTCCAAAAGGGACTTGGCAAAGCAACTCGAAGCCGCAATGAAGTCAAGTTTAGTGGAGGAACTGCAAAGCGAGAAGGCGGGACTACGGGAGCAGCTGGAAGCCACTACCCGGAAGCTACAGGATGAAGTAAAGAACCTCCAAGAGAAGCTTGAAGCCACCACAAAGGAGATGGAGTTGTACAAGACAACTCTAGAGCAAGAAGGCTACTCATTCGAGGACGAGGAAGAGGAAGGCGTGGAAGATATGTAGTAGTTCGACCACCTTTAATTCCATAGTAGAACGTTATTCGCAAATGTAATAAATACCAAGACAAGTCTGGTTTAGTTAATTTGGTTGTTCCTGTGCTAAATCTGTGGTGTGTACCTTGTGTGCCTTGTGTGCTTGGTGTGTTTTTCATAAGGGTAGGAGTTTATTTCTTAGTCCTTCTGTCTATTTCTTAACTATTCTTTTAAACCCCACAGATGCCGCCAAGACGTGCGAACCCCGAAATTCCGCCAGAAATAGCAGAACTTTTGGCCACCCAGAACCAGCTGATCCAACTACTCACTCAAAACATGCAGAACAACAACCCGCCACCACCACCTCCGCCACCTCCTCAATAGGATCGCTTGACTCGGTTTTTGAGGCTGAACCCACCTACCTTCACTAGCAGCACTGAACCAATCGTTGCTGATGACTGGCTGCGTACAATCAACAAGAAGCTAGACACCGTGCAAGCTGTCGGAGCCGACAGGGTGCGTTATGCCGCACACCAGCTTGAGGGACCCGCTGCAGAATGGTGGGATAACTACCAAGTCACCCACCCGGACATTGATGCTATCACTTGGGAACAGTTTGAGTTAGCTTTTCGTACCCATCATGTGGCTGCTGGTGTCATGGCTCTAAAGAGGCGCGAGTTTCGCGACCTACACCAGCTGCACCGTTCTGTCACCGAGTATGGTGAGCTTTTCAATAAGCTAGCCCGTTATGCACCTGATGATGTTTCCACTGATGCCAAGAGACAGGAGGAGTTCTTAAGAGGACTCAATGATGAGATATCCATTCAGCTTGTGGCCCAGAAATTTGACAACTTTCAGGAACTCTTGGACAGAGCCATTGTGGTTGAATCAAAGAGGAAGAGCATAGAAAATCGCAAGAGGAAATCCAACCCTCACAAACACTCTGTTCCGTACCAGAAGCAGCGCAATTCCTCACCACCACCTTATAACAATAATGGCCACAACCATAACGGTCATAACCATGGTGGCCACAAAAACAATGGGCACAAAAACCGCAATGGCAATGGTGGCAATGGAAAGGATCTCAGTGAGGTGACATGCTTTAAGTGCAACAAGACAGGGCACTATGCAACCTCTTGCCCCGAGAGGAAAAATGGCAATGGCAATGGCAATGGGAATAGTAATGGATACAACCATGGCAGTGGGAACGGGAAGAAGCCAAATCCGTTTGTCAAAGCCACGGTGAATCATGTTTCTATGGAGGATGCTTGTGAGGCGCCAGACTCTATGATTGGTAAGTTCAAACTCAACTCTATTCCCGCAGTTGTTCTTTTTGATACTGGTGCATCGCATTCATTCATATCAAGGGTATTTGTGGATAGAGGCAAGATACCAACGGAGACTATAAACTTTCCTCTAAGGGTAAGTTCTCCTGGGGGAGAAATAGTGGCAAACTCCGGTTGCCGGGATTTAGAACTAAGGATTGGGACACACATTTTTCCCACCAGTCTAGTAGTTCTAGAATCACAAGGTTTAGACATAATCTTGGGCATGAATTGGATGACCGAATACGAAGGAGTCATAGACTGTGCCAGGAGAACTGTCATGCTCACAACGCCGGAAGGGAAGAGGATTCGTATCAGGTCAAAATTCGCACTCAAAGAAGTCATGGTGAACTCTCTTAAGGGGGTTAGCTTGGAGGAGGTACCTATTGTAAAGGAATACCCAGATGTCTTCCCAGAAGAGCTACCCGGAATGCCACCCGACCGTGATATCGAGTTTCTCATTGACTTAATGCCAGGCACGGGGCTGATAGCTAGGAGACCGTACAAGATGGATGTGGACGAGTTAAAGGAACTCAAGAAACAGCTTAGGGAACAATTGGACAAGGGGTTCATTCAACCCAGCGCGTCATCTTGGGGAGCACCCGTCCTATTTGTGGAAAAGAAGGATAAGACCAAGAGGCTAGTTGTGGACTACCGCTCGTTGAACGAAGTGACGATTAAGAATAAGTATCCTCTGCCCAACATCAACGACCTGTTTGACCAGCTAAAAGGAGCCAGTGTGTTCTCAAAGATCGATCTACGATCGGGCTATTTTCAGCTAAAGATTCGAGAACAGGATGTGCCCAAGACAGCATTCACCACAAGGTACGGATTGTATGAGTACACCGTGATGTCTTTTGGCCTAACCAATGCCCCAGCATACTTCATGACCATGATGAACAAGGTGTTCATGGAATACTTGGACAAGTTTATCGTAGTATTCATAGATGATATACTCATATACTCAAAGGATGAGAAGGAACATGAGAAACATCTGCGCCTTATTATGGAAAAACTAAGAGAACACAAATTGTATGCCAAGTTCAGCAAGTGCGAGTTCTGGTTAAAGGAAGTGGGATTCCTTGGTCATGTTGTGTCGGCCAAAGGAGTTGCCGTAGATCCTAGCAAGGTTGCTTCCGTGACGGAATGGGAGTCACCCAAGAATGTGGGAGATATTAGAAGTTTCTTGGGTCTCGCAGGATATTACCGGAGGTTTATCGAAAACTTTTCCAAGATAGCAAAACCCATGACGGAACTATTAAAGAAGGAAAAGAAATTCCTATGGACCGAGGCATGTGAAGCAAGCTTTCAAGAGTTGAAGAAACGCCTTGTAACAGCACCAGTTCTGTGTCTGCCTGATATACAGAAGGATTTTCAAGTCTATTGCGACGCTTCTCGACAAGGACTTGGAAGTGTATTGATGCAGGATGGGAAAGTGGTATCCTATGCCTCCCGACAACTTAAGAACCACGAACACAATTATCCCACGCATGATTTGGAACTTGCATCTGTGGTACATGCGCTCAAGGTATGGAGACACTACCTCATGGGCAAGCATTGTGATGTGTTCACAGATCATAAAAGTTTGAAGTACATTTTCACCCAAAAGGAGTTGAATATGAGACAACGAAGATGGCTTGAGCTAATTAAGGATTATGACTTGGATTTACAATACCACCCCGGAAAGGCAAACGTGGTGGCTGATGCCTTAAGTCGTAAGGTATATGTAAATGGACTTACCGCAGGGGAGCTTCCAGAGGATTTATGCAAGCAATTCAGGGATCTCAGGTTGGAGATAGTCCCGAAAGGACACGTAGCGACTATGGAAATAGTATCCACCTTCCAAGAAAGAATCCAAGAAGCGCAAAAGGGTGATAAAGAGTTAGATGAAATAAGAGTCAGGATAGATGAAGGAAAGACTAAAGATTTTCGTCTGGACGAACAAGGAACTCTCTGGTATGGGAAGCGTTTGTGCGTTCCCAATGACCCCGACATCAGGAAGATGATTTTACAAGAAGCTCATGATTCGCCATACTCAATTCATCCTGGTAACACAAAGATGTACATGGATGTGAAGGATAGATTCTGGTGGAATAATCTAAAGAGAGATATTGCAGAGTATATTTCTCTGTGTGATGTGTGCAACCGAGTTAAAGCCGAGCATCAGAAACCGGCAGGATTACTACAACCACTACCTATACCCGACTGGAAGTGGGACAAGGTAGGCATGGATTTCATCACGGGATTACCCCGGACTCGTTCTGGATTTGATTCTATTTGGGTAGTGGTGGACCACTTCACCAAGGTGGCTCACTTCATCCCCGTGAAGACCACATATACAAGTGCTAAGCTTGCTAAGATATACATGTCAAGAATTGTAAGCCTGCATGGTGTTCCCAAGGGAATTGTGTCAGATAGAGGCACCCAGTTTACTTCAAAATTTTGGCGACAACTACATGAGTCTCTTGGAACCCGACTAGAATTCAGTACTGCTTTCCACCCTCAAACAGACGGCCAAACAGAAAGGGTGAATCAAATTTTGGAAGATATGTTGAGAGCTTGCGCACTAGACTATGGGTCTAGTTGGGACGATAACCTGCCATATGCGGAATTCTCATACAATAACAGCTATCAGACAAGTATCAAGATGGCTTCGTTTGAAGTTCTATACGGCAGGAAGTGTAGGACTCCATTGCTATGGAATGGAGTTGGTGAACGCAGTCTTTTTGGACCTGACTTGATAAAGGACGCCGAAGAAAAGGTACGACAGATTTAGGATAGGCTAAAGGTAGCCCAATCCCGACAAAAGAGCTACGCTGATTCCAAACGCAGAGATGTGGCTTATGAAGTAGGAGACCGTGCGTATCTCCGAGTTTCACCCCTACGTGGAGTTAAGAGGTTCGGAATCAAGGGCAAGTTAGCCCCACGATTCATAGGACCGTATAAGGTTCTGGCCCGTAGAGGAGAAGTCGCGTATCAGTTGGAGCTACCGGAAGGACTGACTGTTCATGATGTGTTTCATGTGTCACAATTAAAGAAGTGTCACCCGGAGATGGCTGAAACACCGCTGAGGGACACCGTTCCCCTAGACGAGGTTCAATTGGAGAATGACCTTACCTATGAGGAAAAACCCATCAAAATACTGGAAACGGCCGAAAGGGTTACCCGCACTAAGACTATAAGATTCTGCAAGGTACAATGGAATCACCACTCCGAAGAAGAAGCTACGTGGGAACATGAAGACGACATGAGAACGGAGCACCCACACCTATTTGCTAGCCAACCCGAATCTCGAGGACGAGATTCTTCTTAAGGGGGGTAGGTTTGTAACATCCCAGATTCTGTGTTTGGATGTTATTAGTGTCATGCATCATCCTTGCATCATTTGCATCTTACATTTGAAACAATGCAACTACAAAAAAAAATCATAACACATAAAACCTATACATTATTCCCATGAGTGAGCACCCTCGATGTATTAGTGTGATCCTTTCAAAAATCTTGTAAAACAGTAAGCCATGGTCCTATGTTGACCACCTCAATTTTTTGAGAATTTAGAAACAAATTTCATTAATTTTGGACCTAGTTTGCAAAAGTTATTAGGGTTTTCATGAAAACAGAAAAGGAAAAATGATCAAAGGAAAAAAAAAAAGAGGAGGACCTATCTACCTGGGCCGCAGCGCAGCCCACCAGCACCTGCCAGGCGCCGCAGCCCAGCACTGGCCTGCTCCTCCCCTCGATCGCTGACGCGGGGGTCCCACCCGTCATCTCCCTCCTGGAGACCGCGGCGAACACGGCTGCCGGCCGCGCCGGACTCGTACCCGCGCCGGACTCGGCCGCCCCCTCGCCCACGTCTCCGCCCCATATAACCCCCTCCACCCTCGGCCTCACCCCGCCCGATTTCCCCCTTGCGGAACCCTAGACGACCGACGATCCGCGCCGCCGCCGTCGGGTTGGACCTCGCCGAGACGTTCGGGACCACCTCTCGCTCCTTCTTTCCCCTAGAACTGCTCCTCGTTCACCACTGATTCGCGCCGTGCGCCGTTCCCTTCCTCTCTCGCAGAATCACATCCGCAATTGTTCGCCGGAGCGCCGCCGGGGAGAATAAGAACGGCGGGACGCTGCTGCCAGCCGAGGAAGCAAGGCGAGGCGACGAGGACACGAGCGTGACCACGAGAGTCGGGCGAACCTCGTCGACCCCGCCACGGTTCCAGGGACCCGCCGGAGCACCGCCGCCGTCGACCACCGACGCCACCGCCGTTCGCGCCGCCGTCACCACCTTGTAAGTCGCCGCCGCCCTTCTGACCGTCGGATCTAGATTGGACGCGCACGATTAGATCAACGCCGAAGGGGTACCGTCGAATAACGACGTGCCACGTGGCTGCGCGCGTCAGCACGCACGCGCCAGCGCCGCGTCACCCCCCCCCCCCCCCGTTGCCAGCTGGACCTATCGGACAGAGACACCTGGCCAGGGTTTTAAGTAGAATTTAGATCTGATTGCAGAATAGATTTAAAACTTGCGAAAATTATGTAAAATCAAATATTTGTCCAAATCTGGCTTGTAATATACCGTTGGATTCCTAATTTTATGTAGAATCCAAATCTGTAATAATATTGCAGGTTTGCATTAATGTTTTAGGTGTAGTTTTAATCATTGGATTAGAGAGTGTTAATCTATATAAAAACAATTGAAATTCCTTTTTGATTAAATCTTGTTGCAATAATTCTGTTTCCACAATACCTACTGATCCAAACCTTCAAGCTTTGCTAGGGATTACTAGATCTAACTTGGGGCTATTTAGATGGTTTGATCTCCTATAATCCTCGGAATTGCTTTAGTGTTTCAAATTAGATCTAAACCCTTGAAATAAATCCTAGTGACACCCTTACACTATCACAACACACAAACTTGCTACCTCAATCAATTCAACCAATCTTGCATAAACTACCATGTTGCATGCATGCATGTTATCCTTTGTGTATGCTTTGAGTGAATTGTGATCAAATCTATGTTTGTGATTCGTTAGATTGCTCGGAGTGCGTTAAGGAGTGCTTTTGTGTAGAGTGCTGCTCGGATCAAGGCAAGTTACACCACTTGTTCATATTATCGTCCCAGTTTTGATTCTATGCATGTGATCTTCAAAATTCTGTAGTATGCATGTGTAGGATGTTCTAGTAGAATTTTTCCTTAGTATTATTTTGCAAGTGCGATGATTTTGTAGTACGCCATGAGTAGCTCTATACTTAGGATTTTCCCTCCTAATAGGTTACCCCTGTTTTTGCTAAGTATTGCTTGCTATGCTATATATACAAAGTACCGTTGGGGGGTTTGAAAGACAAAGAATTTTTCTAAGTATAAAGGCTCTCTAGAGCAAACTCTCTTCTCAAATCCACTTCAAAATAAAACTAAGTTTTTCTTCTGGGCGGAATGGTTGTCGGGTCAACGAGTGTGATTTTGGTGGAGGACGGCCGCCCAGGAATCAAAGAAGTCTGCCATGTTTCAGAATCCAGAAGCTTCCAGTGCAACCACAATACATTATGGGCTCTGTCTTGGCCTAGTACTTAGTGGGAAACCTCACCTGGGTACCAACTTTTGGAGGATTCTTGGCACGGTTGGATCCGGAAGGTAGAGGGGCTACTAAGGGAAAGCCTCGCCATGGTCTTGTCTGTAAAAGGACTTGATCGTGGATTGTGGGTAAAGTGCACAAACTCTCGAGAGTATTGCAATCTGATCGATCAGCCGTGTTCACGGTAACAGAACAACAATGAGCGTCTGAAGGATGGAGCCTCTGAAGGATCTTCCTCTCTCTTTTCTAAAAACAAAGTTTTGAAAAACTCCATGGCGTGCGTAATATCGCTAATGGGTGGGAATTTGGGAACTTGGTGTGTAATATCCAAGTGACGCTTGGTGCGTAATATCCGAGTGTTTGGTTGTTTGGACACTTGGTGCGTAATATCCTCGTGTGCCACTCGACCTTATTTTATCTAAGCAAATGTTTACAAAGTAGGACAATCCTCTCTTCTTCTCTCTACTTAAGAAAATTAGCTTTGAGCAAATGAACTCTACAGCCTATACCAGCCTTGCATGTAGAGATAGTCTTTTCTCTTCTTGGTGTAATTTGTCAATACATTCAAAGTATTGACCCAACTTGTTGGCTGCACGTCTTATGTGCAGAATCCGAAGATTGAAAGGTGCGTAGGGATCGCGGGTCTACACTCGACAAGCCTGGGGCGTTGATGGACTCATGCTGCTTTTATGTTTCCGCTGTTATTTGAGCTAGCATAATGCTAAGCAATCTTTGTAATAAATTCATACTCTGGATTTTCCGTGTAATAAAGACTTTGTGTTTTACATGATATTTCATCGACTGTGAGTGCTAGCTGATGATCCAGGGACTAGCATGTTAATCACAGGGACTTAGGATCCTTACCGATCCAAGGTCACTACATTACCGTATTCCATATAAGATGGATGATTTACAAATCTAGTTGGAGAAATCACATACATAAAACCTAATGCTAAAATGTCTCAAGACAAAGGATTGAAAGTTCACTTACAAAGTGACATCGCCGTTTAAATTATATTGGAAATAAAACATGAAGAAACTCCATATTCATGGATTTTTTGGAGTCTTTGATTTGATCAAGTGACGCTTGTGAGACTTTCCTCGGGATAATTAAAACTTCGTTCAAATGCCAAAGAAGAATGAACGACTAAAATATCGATGTATGTAGTCCATTATGTATAGTCATAAGCGATGGATTTCAACTTCATATGCTTTCTCCGGAAATTTAAGTGAATATTCACTTAATGAGAAAGAAGTATGAAATATTTGAAAACGTTCAAAGACTTTCAAGATGAAGTGGAAAATCATTGTAACAAGAAAATAAATAATTTATGATTTTATCATAAGGGATTTATTTGAGTTACAAGTGTAACAATAAAATAAATGATTTATGATTTTATCATAAAGGGATTTATTTGAGTTGCAAGTTTAGCAAAACACCTAGATTTGCATCTCCCGAAACACCATAGGAATATGGGGTGTTTGAGATTTGTAATGGAACCTTGTTTGACATGGTTGGATCAAATGTGTTATTTATAAAACTGCCATTATGTTTTAAAAGATGAAAAGCTTTAGGGACTACCGCTTTTACACTGAAAAGAGCTCCGTCTTGATCCGTTGAAATGACACCATGGAAGTTATGGTTTGGGGTAAAACCCAAGTTGTCATTTCTAAAATTTTGGTATGCTAAACATAAGTAAGATGTTTACAACCGAAGTCGGATGAGCATGTATTTGTAGGTTATTTCGAATAACAATTGGTTATCCCTCCATAACACCGAGGACAAAAGGGTTTGTCGCTTGAAACATGAAGTTTCTTGAAAAAGGATTTTTTCATAAAAGTTAAGTGGAAGGACAATAGAACTTTGATAAGGTTAACGAACCTTAGTTAAATGTGCTGAGTTGCGCAGCACCGGAAATCATTCCGGAGGCAGCCATAATGCTCATAGCCTATGTGCCTCAAATGTTGTGGTCACGGAGATCTAAGTTCCTATTGAACCAAGTAGGTCGGATACAATCAAATGCTTAGATTTGAGAGTAAATCATTATTGTTTGACAATGATGAACCGACTACATGCAAAGAAGCAATGATGGGCCCTGACTCCGTCAAATGGCTTGAAGCCATAAAATCCTAGTTCCATACACGAGAAATCAAGTTTTTGAACTTGGAAGACCCTCTAGAAAGGTGTAAAAACCTATCGGTCGTATTTGGATCTATAAAGAAACAGACATGGATGTTTCACATCTATGAAATAGTCGACATGTTGGTAAAGTATTTTACGACAATGTTCAAGGAGTTGACTATGACAAGATTTGATCTTTCATAGCGATATTTAGTCTTGACGGATTAAAGTAGCAACCACTACATATAATTTGGTATATGGTAGATGAATAAACAAAACAAAATTCTTCTAATAGAATGGTTACCTAGGATGTGTACAAGACACGGTACAAAGGGTTTTGTTAAATTCAAAGGATGCTAAAAGGGCATGCAAACTTCAATGGTTGATGTAAGCATCGCGGAGTTGGAATCTTCACCATGATGAAAAAGGAGTTTTCATCAGGAGACGATGAAGATGCTTGCATTTGCAAGAAATTAAGTGGGAGCACTGAGACATATTTCTAATACATTATGTGGAGGACATCTTGTTGATTGGAAATGATGTATCTTTTATTGACAAAGGTTAAGAATTTCATTTTGATGAAAGACTTAGGAAAAACCCGAATATTTAGCATGAATGTCTACATGGATAGACTGTGACGCTAATATGGTTATGCTAAACGTACATATATGAGATATTGAAGGAGTTCAATATAGAAACAACAAGAAAAGATTCTTGTCGCATGGAAAAGAATTGAATCAAGGTTCAAGTGTATCGACACTTGATAAGTGAAACAAGATTCAAGTGCTTTGACACTTGATGAGTGAAATCACAAGAATGATTTGATCAATCATACCATGATATGTACACATCCAGATATGTCCTATGATCTAAGTGTTATGAGCATATACCAGAATGAATCATATAATGATCATTGGACAATAGTAAGGAAATTCTTATGATCTTTTGGAAGAACTAAGAATATATTTATGTAGAGGTGACAAACAATTACAAATAGTTCATTGTAAAGTGTTACATTGATACTGGTTTTGTCACAAGATACAAATTAAGTTTATCTCAATTTAAACTATGGGTGGCACAATGTAATGGAAAGGAGATTCCATGATGGATTTGGATGAATTCCAAAGTTAAGACATTGTGACGAATACTACAACAAAAGGCTAAGTATATGACTGCTATAGTAGCAGCAAAGGAGGGCATTTGTGTCAAGTAGTTTGTTATCAAACTAAGGTGTGGTTCGCAATGGGATAATACTAAAGATATATTGTACGACAATAGTATCGACATGATTTAACCCTAAGGAGCTAATGGTCTCACCAAAAGACCAAATTTATACAATGCCATCTCATTGGAGAATGAGTGATGCGATAAGACGCAAAGACATGCAAATACACACGGACCTGAAAGCGTCAGATCCGTAGATTATGTTAACCACTTGCAATTGCGTATATGGAACACCAGAAAGCCATAGGTGTTCAATACGCAAAGTTTTCAAACTAGATTATTATCTCTAGTGCAAGTGGGAGACTGAAGGGAATATGCCCGAGAGGCAATAATAAAGTGGTTATTATCGTATTCCTTATTTATAATAAATGTTTATTTTACATGCTATAATTGTATTAATACGGAAACGTTAATACATGTGTGTTTAATAAACAAAAGGAAGTTCCTAGTTATGTCTCTCTTATAAACTAGCTCGTTGATTAACAAGATGATCAAAGGTTTCCTGATCATGGACATTGGATGTTGTTAATAACAAGGTCACAACATTATTGGAATGATGTGATGAACATTCATCCGAAGTATAGCATTATGATCAAAGTCATTGAGTTTATATTGCTATAACAACTTACGAAGTGATCCTAATCCTTAGACCATGAGATCATGTCAATCACTAACACCGGAAGAGTTTCTTGATAACATCAAATGTCACACCGTAACTGGGTGATTATAAAGATGGGTTCAGAAATACTAAAGTGTTATGTTAAGGCCCATGGATCGAGAGTGGAATTTGTTCATCCCGATGACGGATAGATATGCTCTGGGCCCTCTCGATGATATCACATTGATTAGCTTGCAAGCAAGTGCTTTGATCACTAGAATGTTATATCACGGGAACAAGAAAAGAGTGCATGTTAGTAACGAGATCAAACTAGGTATGGAGATACCGATGATCGAATATCAGACATGTAATATATCGTGAAACGAAGGGATTAAGATACTAGCGTAAAAGGTTTCGACGATCACAAGAAAGTCATCGTTGAATGTGTGGGAGTCAGTATGGGTCTCCAAATCCCGCTTATGATTATTGATCAGAGAAGGGTCTCGATCATGTCCGCATTATTCGTGAACTGTAGGGTGGCACGCTTAAGAGACACCGGCATCCAATTGGAACAAAAGTTTCATGCCGGAAAGAATAACAAGCGCAGGAATTTATTTCACTAGATACCGAAACGGGTTTTCGGGTGAAATTGCAGAAAGTGTTTTTGCATGTGAAATGAAATACTAGCAGGGGGTTATATGAGAATGTTTGTCATTAAAGTAATTGACAAAATTCTGAATAAATAAAAGGAGTTCTATTTAATGAGAGTTTGCATTAAATTTGGTGGAAATTTAATGGGAATTCGAGTGGGTTTTTGAGTGGAGGAAATTGAAAGGAATTTGAGTGAGTGGAGTGTCCACCCACATGAATGTGCAAGAGGTGGGGGCAGCCCCCATGGCTGGGAGCCATGCCCCTTGGGTGCCCCCCTCTCATCCTCTCAAAGTACACCTCCTCGTGAAGGATCTCTCTCCCCCTCTAGTATTTATTCCCATGGTCTCGGACTAGCGAGATACATGTTCCCGGTGGCTATTCGGCAAGAAAGAGTTGTGCTTCCGCTGCATCGCTGGAGCGAGGAGGCGGAGGTTGCTCGGTGCCTCGTACATGTGTGCGAGCACGGATGCGCTGCTGTTTTGCGGTGCTAGGACTTCCTCTCGATCTTGAGATCGGCAAGATATCGTCTACATCAACCACGAGTTTGAACTTGTTAAGCTTTGTCGGTCTTCAAGGGTATGTTCTCTACGGATATACATCCGCCCGTTGCTTGTATCAAGTAGATAGATCTTGGTACATAGTTTTTCCCATCGTAGGAATTTTTTTGTTTTCTATTCTGCGAACCCTATAATGAGATCCTCATTGTATGAGGGTCTAGTACTGGTAGATGACCTTAGAAGCCTTTCCCTTTTAGGTGCATCACTCTCAAATATGTCACCAAAGGTGTGGTGGTCCATGACTTCCCTATTCTGAAATTTTAAACAACCATCAAACCAAGTGATTTCTAAGTTGATAAATGATGAGCAACTACTATAGGAACTTGCTAGAGGACTACACATGCATCAAAACAAAGTTACTAAGCAAAGAACAAGCATGAAAGCTCAAACAACCTGTCACCTATAGCAGCAAAATACTCAAGATACAATCTACCAATCACAAATCTAATTGGACAAGTGGAGGAGGAACATACCAAGGAGCAATCCCTCCAAAAATCAGCACTTGACATGGGATGAACAAGGAGATCGAAAATAGCGAGAAAGAACAGCAAGAACTCGAGCTTGAGCAACCCTAAACCCTAAACAGCAAGAACAGCAAGAACGTTTTGGACGTATCAATCCCTTGCATCCTTCTCGGGTCCATGGACGAGGAGATCCTTGGTCAGAGGGTAGGATACACAACCTCTGACGCTGTATCTGCATACCTCACATCTGTATTCTCTGCATAGAGTTGGGCTGGGGTGCGGCAGATTTTTTGTTAACTGACTATGATGAAGAACAACAACCTCTATGTCGTCGAGTACTTCCACAAGATGAAGGGTGACATGGGTATGCCCTACGGGTGCCCATTATTAGCCTATCTTGTCCAACCCAATAGAAGCCCATGCAATTATTCACATCTTGATGTTCTTGCTATTTAGGGTTGCTCAAGCTCGAGTTCTTGTTGTTCTTGCTCGCGATTTTAGATCTCCTTGTTCAGCCCATCTCAAGTGCTGAATTTTGGAGGGATTGCTCCTTGGTATGTGCCTCCTCCACTTGTCCAATTAGATTTGTGATTGGTAGATTGTATCTTGATTATTTTGCTGCTATAGGTGATAGGTTGTTTGAGCTTGCATGCTTGTTCTTTGCTTAGAAACTTTGTTTTGATGCATGTGTAGTCCTCTAGCAATTTACTATAGTAGTTTCTCATCATTTATAAACTTAGAAATCACTTGGTTTGATGGTTATTTAAAATTTCAGAATAGGGAAGTCATGGACCACCACACCTTTGGTGACATATTTGAGAGTGATGCACCTAGAAGGGCAAGGCTTCCAAGGTCATCTACCAGTACTAGACCCTCATACAATGAGGATCTCATCACTCCGCGATTTGGTTACAAGGGATATGAAGGGGATGCGCACCCCTCCACCTTTCCTTGCCAAACTTTCTTGCAAGATGCTGGGATTCTTAATGATTTTATGATTTTGTGCAGAGGGCTAGATTAACAAGTTACATGCTGGATGAGAGTGCACAATATGCTTTGCTTACTAAAACATTGGTGGAGAGTTTCTCCTTTACTAATAGTATGTTCAAGCCTTCTGTGTCTTTCAAAATTTATGGCAGGGCTCATTCTATGACATTGAAGAAATTTTGCAAGGCCCTGGGATTTGGTACAACTGGGTCATCAAAGAAGATTCAAGCTCTACCTACCGATTTGTAGAGATTTATCGAGGAATAACCAATGATGATGACCGTAGAGCTCAGTGAGGGAAGATAAAAAACATTCAACTTCTAGCCATCAGGTATTTTGCCTACTATCTTGCCACCAGTGTTCTTGGTAGGGAGAATACTAGTAATATTTCCATCTCTCAATTGGCCTTCTTAGCTACCACGCTCAACAATGAGAATAAGTATAATCTTGGTTCTCTCATTGCTCGTCATCTAGCTGCTAAGGGACCCATTTATGGGGGAATTATTGCTACTCGTGTTGCTGCTGCCTTGAACATTTTTGTTGATCCACATGATACAGTTTTGGCTCCTCAAAGGCTTGATCTTGCTGCCATGAAGGCGCGCCACTTTATCACCACTAGCTCTACTCTTGAGAACTTGGTTTATAGAATGTTGTTTATTGACGGGGAAGTGAGAGAGATCCCTCTATCCCAAACCACTTTGCTTAGTATTTCTCAGGGACCTTGGTCACGCTTAAAGACGGAGATGGATGACAAGTTGCGCTCTCTTAACTTCCATGTGCACTATCAGGAGGAAGCACCATCATATTACCCCCCTGCGTATTACATAGGGGAGGCCTCGAGCTCGTACCAGGACGAGGGAGCTTCCTCGACATACTACGGAGATGCATCTACTTGGGCACCATGGGATTGAGCCCCAATTAGGCCAAAAGCCTAACCTTGGGGGAGGTATACCGACGTCACACTCATCTATATATCATTTTCGGTCGGTTCTTTGTATATTCATTGTTTTTGCTTTCTTTTTGGTTTTTGTTGCTGCTTTCTATGAAACACAAAAATACCAAAAATATTTTTGTTGTTTCTCTTGGTTTTTTTCTATGCTTTGGTTTGCCTTAAAAGAAAAATCCAAAAATATTTTGCTTTGTTTTTATTTGGTTTTTCTTTGTTTGCTTCTAAAAAAATCGAAAACACCAAAAATATTTGTTCTTCTTCTTTGGTTTTGTGAGTTCTTTGCAAGGTTCAGACGTCCTCAGTGGATTTGGTTTCATGTTAATTATTCAAGTCATACAAGTGAAGGGCAATAATGAAGATTAAGACAACTCGAGGTGTGGTAAGAGGCTGGTAACAAACTCTATTTGTTTCATTTTTGTACATATACTCATCATTGTGAGCATGCTTAGCATGTTTGTGTAAGGTGTATGTCATTATGGATGCTTAGTAGTTCTTGCTTGTCTATGATTAGCTCCAGCTTGCTAATAGTTTGTAGCATGTCATATGAATGTTTGCTTGCATTGTTTTATTCATACTTTGGTATGATATTGTGGTATCCTCCTCTGACTGTTCATGTGAATCGACTTGGCACAAGCTCACGCATGCATATGACTAATCGATAGTCAGTAAGCTTCGATGATTTATTTTGCCTCAGAGTTCTTATATACTTTCATGCCATAGTTAGTCATGTTTTGTTGCAAGCATGATGACAGTTATTGCTCTCTCGTTTGTCGCTCCCTTTCTATTGCTAGCCTTCACTTGCACTGAGTATGTGCTCTACCTGTGCTTCCAACTCCCCAAAACCAATATTGCCAGCTGTGTCCACCATACCTACCTATTATCATCATTTGCTATTTTAGTGCATATTCCATATGTCGTGTTTTCTTCCAAAATAAAATGTTTGTCTGTTTTGAGAAAGTTAGTTAGTAAAGCTCTCACGAACTTGACGGCACACTTTATTCCTTGCGCTTAATAATCCTGAACCATTGTGACTAGTCCATGAAAGTTATATGCTTGCTAATTATATAATGGGAGTCAGCAGAACCGTGTTGTCACGGGGAACGCTTTCAACACTTTTGGATATCTCATCCAGTTGATACCTTGCTCTTTTGTTCACGGATGTCGGCGATGTGAAATAAAAGGGGAGGTTGTGAGTTCATGGAGTCTATACATTTTGTTAGAGAAAGCGCCTAGGCCGCTAGCCTAAGCCATGCTTAATCAAGGTGAAAACTTGCAACATCACCATAATGAGCATTTATGAAGCATCCTCAATAAAAAGCTATGCATATGGTAAATAAAAAGATTGCTGAGATGCTCATTGTCTGCTTGCCTTGTCATTTTGGTTATGGGAAAGCTCGTGTACCATGTGCAAGGGGTACCCCGTTGGCGGTTCTCGATGATATGCATGTATTTACAATGACAAGAACTTTCAGGTGACCAAAGTTGAGTAGCATGTGGAGTGGCCCTCGTACTCAAGGGACTTGGGATTTCCAGTCTATGGTCTGTCAAGCATATGATTCAGAGTGGACCTCACTTTCACCTTAACCACGTGAAGATGCCTATGATAGGGGCAATGAGAGCTCAAAGCTAATGAGTACCTTCCTTTCAGCATTGGGAAGCCTTTCAAACCTTTCAAAACCATTTTCACAACTTTGTTGAGTCACCAATTATTCTATGTGTACCTTCTTGAGAGCATAGTTGTCATTCTTGTGTTTGTTCCAAAACTTGGTTAATTATGTCATGAATTTGATGCTTGTATCTCTGATATCTTTACTTCTAGTCTTCATGTGAACTTCGGAGGTGCCTTGGCATTTATTGTCTCTTCAAACAAAGGCAAGCGAGATACCACTCTATCATACATTATTATGAGCATTGCAATGTTGCTCATGTTTATGTTTCATGCTACTTACTATTATTGAGTTGGTTTCTCTTCATAGCTTGCAATAACTATTGAGTAGACTTAGTTGCATACTCTTTATTATGAATTGTCTAAGCATCTACTCCTGTGCTGAGAATATTTACATCATATGAAGCAGAGTGTTCGTGAAAGTTCTTTTATCGCACTCAGTTTTAAACTGAATTGCTTGAAGACAAGCAATAAGCTAAGCTTGGGGGAGTTGATACGTCCAAAACGTATCTATTTTCTCGAACACTTTGCTATTGTTTCTCCTCTAAACTTGTGTGATTTGGATACAACTAACACGGACTGACACTGTTTTCAGCAGAATTACCTTGGTGTCTTGTTTTTGTGCAGAAAATGAACTATTAGGAAAAATCCCGAAAAATATGCAAAAAATTATATTTCACCAGAAGATCCACGGAGCCAGAAGAAGAGACGGAGAGGCGGCCTGGGGGGCCAACACTCACCCCAGGCGCGGGCCTACCACTGGTCGCGCCTGGAGGGGGTGCAGCCATCCCAGGCACCCCTCGGCCTCCCTCTGCGCATATAAGTTGCCTTTCGACCTAAAAACCGAGGGGTTTTCGATAGTTTTCTAGAAAGAGTTCCGCTCCGCCGTCGCAACCAGAAATCAAGATTCGGACCGAGAAACTCCGTTCTGGCACCCTGCCGGGACGGGGAATTTAGAGAGGATCATCGTCATCGTCATCACCAACACAACTCCATCAACCACCGATGTTTCCCTCATCCATAAGTGAGTAATCCCCCGCTGTAGGCTTGGGGATGGTAGGGATTGGATGAGTTCTATCATGTAATCGAATAAGATATGTTAGGGCATAGTGCCCAGTATCTCTATTGGTGCTATTTGACTTTGTTGCAACTTATTGTGCTTAATGCTTGTCACTAGGGCCGGAGTGCCATGATCTCATATCTGAACTTATTATTGAATCATTACGATAGTATTGTTTGTGATCTTATCTGCAAGTTGTGTACACATATCATTGTCCGGATCCAAAGGCCCCAAAGTGACAATAATTGGGACAACAGGAGGGGATGGTTGTGGTGTGAGGATCACATGTGTTCACGGAGTGTTAATGCTTTGCTCTGGTGCTCTATTAAAAGGAGCACCTTAATTACCAGTAGTTCCCTAGAGGCCCCGCTGCCACGGGCTGGCTGGACAGAAGATGTTGTGTAAGTTCTCATTGCGAGCACGTATGACTATATTTGGAGCACATGCCTAGGATTGTTTAGTACTTGGATGCTTGTTATTATTTATCCGCAATGCCCTAGTTCTTGAAGTTACATGTTTAGACTTGTCCATGCAACGCCCGTCCATCCATCCCTATGCCTACCGCACTCGAATCCTACTGTTACCGTTACTGTTACTATTGCTCCTGTGTTGCTGTTGTTGTTGCTACTACCAAACTGTTGCTACTGATAAACTTCTCCGAGCAAGAACTATTTTCAGGTGCAGCTGAACTGACAACTCAGTTGTTAAGGCTTGTAAGTATTTTTTGGCTCCCCTTGTGTCGAATAAATAAATTGGGTAATACTACCCGCAAAAACTGTTGCGATCCCCTATACTTGTGGGTCATCAGGGATGTATAGATCAGTGTACCACTAGAGGGAGTAAACGGGATAAGATGATTGTCGCGGATGGCGTAACACAATCACCGTCGAGGAAGCCATATCAGACTGCCGACAATGTTGGGGATGACCTGGGTTTTCCATACGAGGAAATTGGAGCGAGTGAGATGCACCGTGATGGTGTTGGTGTAGGACGTGGGAAGAGAGGTGGGAAGGGAGGCGAGTGCACCAGTGGGGATGGAGTTGGAAGCGGAAGAGGAGATCACACCAGCGGCGTTGGACACCTGCAGCGCAAAAGTCTTCATCGCACGCAAACCCTAGACTAAAAACAATGCTCTGATACCAAGTAAAAATAGTACTTGTTTGCTCCACCTGCAGAGACAATCTATTGTACTCAAACTATCAAAGGAATAATTGGTTTGATCAAAACATGACACCACGGAGGTTGGAATTGGTTGTGCATCCACTTTCACTAAACTTTTTTCTATTCGGCTCGCATTTGCACATATTGTGAGAAAACATACTTTGAAATGTCGAAAAAATTGAAAAAAAATATCTACATGTATATTCGAACATTTTATCCTCGTTCATAAGTTTTTGAGTTGAAATAACATTCTACGTGTCCCGTGCAAAAAAGAAAAAAATATCCTGTGAATAGTCCTATTCACGTGACATCGTGTCTTTTTTATAAATGTCACATAAATTTTTTATCCCAAAAACAATATTTTTGAATTTTTAATATTTCAAAATATGTTTTCCCATAATAGGTGCAAATGCACCCGTGAGCCAGAATGGATTTCCGTTCTTCTCCTGCCTTTAATAGCAGTTTCTCCTTTTCTAGATATTTTCCTTTAGTTGTGCAAATTTCTTCTTATGTAATGTCCCTGTTCTTGAGGACATTGGGTTTTCCTTGTCGAGACAAGTACAAATTGGCAAAACCAATTAACGGTGGATGCAATATGACTACGAGGTAAACCAAAGATATGTAATTATGTTGTCCAACGATAATTCTGGAACGCTGCAAGAAACGAAGCAAAGAATAGTATAGCATCATTTTTCACAGCTAGTATATGTAAACAAAACATGGGCTGGTTTTCCTTTGGCAAGACAAGCACAAGAGGTACAAAATAACGGTGGATGCAATACAAGAAAGAGGTAAATCCAAAGAAGTGTAGTTATACTGTACTGCAATCTGCCATAAACGAAGTTATAGCATCATTAATCTTGGCAGAAAATGTTACTCCTATCTATCTATCTATCAATCTATCTATCTATCTATCTATCTATCTATCTATCTATCTATATATCTATATCTATAAGAATCCCCAACCGATAAGAATCCTAGTGAACCTAGAAAAAGAATACAGGCCCAGAAAAAATTACCCCTTTTTCAAGAACCTTTTAAAAGTTCTACCCATACATGTTCTGATCACCAATTCATATTATATATACTAAATCCAGCCGTGGTCTATTGAAATTGAGAGAATAGGCTAAATAATTTTGACTTTACTTTTTTTTATTCTGAAATCGTCTTCAGCAATTAGTACTCTTGTGAAATAATAGGTTAGATACATTGACTTTCTATTCAAAAAATATTTGTTGATTCAATTAAAAAAAACTCGCTATACCCGGCTCCGCATATTCATGCATTTATGCTCGTAGCCTATATCCGCATTCATCCCACAGCCGTTTTTATCCGCATTCATAGCTGTTTTTTATTTATGTGTAAAAAGAGCCACATATCCTACCATATTATATTACTTACACTAAAAATACCAGACAATCTTATTTTTCTGCACATAAAGAAATAAAGAAGTCATTGCAATTGCCGGAAATACTAAGCCTACTAAAGGCACGAAAATAGAAGGTAAGTTTAAATCCGTCATAGAATAGGTGTCTCAATTCAAATTTACTATTTCTATCTATTCGAAAAATATCTTAAGATTCTTATGATATAATTAAGTATATCTATTATAAGGAATATTGACTATTGTATTTTTGAGTTTATCTACTAATTTCTTCAGATGTAGGTTCGTCTTTATTGATTTTCCGTCCGATTTTTTTAGACAAGTTTGCCCCCACGATTTCGGATATATTACAGGGAGTGCCACCGCCCAGTCAGATCTGAAACGTTTCTTTTCTCGTTCGGTTGTTTCTGTCTGCCCAGCCTTCTTCCCCGTCGCCCAACTCAAAAAAAAAAAAACTCTACCCTCCCTCCAAGTCCACGACGCCATATCTCCCTCGAGCCAGGAGAAGCTGGTTCGTCACCTTGACGCGACTCCTACAGCGTTGGCTCTGGGCGCACTCCTCTCCCCGCAGCGCCGCCGCCCGTCAACGTCGGCCCGTACAGCGCCGGCGGAACCTCCCTCGAGCGCCGCCTCATATCCCCTCCAACAGCGCCGGCGACCTCGAGCGGCCAATTTCACACACGGATGGCTCGAGTCCCCTCCCTCATCAGCATTGGAAAATCGCATGTGTATTATTTTCTGGTTCAGATGTAAAATATGTTTTTACACCTTTTTTATATTTGCTCCAGCAGCTTTTTGAGTTATCTTCTTCTGTACAACCTCCTTGAGACGGTATGTTTCTATGGCCCTTGATACCCCATTATTATCTTTAGACTTAAACGTGGTGACATGCATTAGCTCTGAGGTTGTCTGCCGCGCACACTGAGCCCGTCCCCTCGCTGCTTGTGGTCCCGTGACCGTGATCCTCCGAGGGCAACTGATGATTTTCGAGTATGACATGTGGGCCTTTGCAAAAAGTAAAAAAATATCAAACCCCCAAACTTGAGTTTATTTATTTTATTCTTGTCAGCGAGACCATATATGCTGCACTTGCCAACATGGAGGGGAATTCTGTTCTCTGAATATTGCTTAAGCTAACCACATGTGCTGTTATTCCTAAAATTGCGAGTTTTTCATTGAGCGATCTTTGTTTGTGTTGATTATTAAAGAGAGAAATGGGAAAATTGCGAGAGTTCCAAGTCATCGCCTCTACCTGGTTGTGGCATGGTTGCCTCAATATGGATGACTCCGATATTATTTGGACTGATGTTGAAAACGTCAGAGGATTCAGTGTCTCTTCTTATGTAAGCTAATCTTCTCTGAATTCATCCTTGTCGCTAGCCTGATAATTTCTGAAGTGCAGCCTTAGCATTGAAGTGTACAATTCTCCTCTTAATATCATTAGCACACTAGAGAGCTACTGGTCTGAGAAGTCCTCCATATCAGTTGTTGCCATGGTTGACATTGTCACCTTTGACACGGAGGTGAACGAGCTGGCTTAATCAGAGACTTGAGGATCTTCATGGCAACAAAACCACTGAAGCATGCTGACATGAAATAGGTAAGTCGGAATAGAAAACGGCAAGAGCGTATGAACAAGTTTGTTGCAAACTTGGAGACAAAACTGGGCCTTCTAGACACAGACAAATGGAAAAGAACCATCAATGTTTTTTTTGGAAACGCCTCACTTTTTCCTTCATAATTATAAGAGGTTCGATATTGCATACTTCAAGCTTCATGGCTACATAAGATGGCAGATTCAGCATGGTAACTATAACTGATCTGATCTGAACTGAAGCATTGGGTTTGAGGACTTTTACAATACCCTGAAATTAACATTAGCCCTTCATTTCTTCCCATCTGACGGCTGATCTCAGCTGGTACTCCAACGTGAGGCTAAGATAGTACCGGCTAATAAAGCTAGGGAGTACCTCAAGTTTAGGGATAAAATCGCAATCTACACTGTTATTTGTAACTTTATTATCATTCTTCTCATATATTAGACCGGTTGCTATGGAAATCGAGTTGATCTTGGTTTCCCCACTAGTTATTCCACGAACCCTAATCTCCCGTTTGTTGGTACCGGTGGATGGCGGCCACCGTGTGCTGGAGGACGGCGGCCTTTGATCCATGGACCTTCGGAGCGTCGGCCATGGTCACCAACCAGTACGACGCACGCAACAGCCTGATGCTTGGGATCGATCCTTACGTCATATATTTAATACGCACTACAGAAGAGAAAGCTAGATGAAGATTGGCTGACATTTGATCTGTGTTCCATTACGCGATCGATTTTTTCAGAATTTCGGTGCCCATCTCTCATCTCTGCCCTCACCTTCATTCTTTTCCTCCTCTGCTTATTGATATTACAATCGTATCTTATGCATTCTCTCCTGAAGACTCGGTTTCGGCTCAAGGCCCCAGAGGGAGAGTATCATTATTGAGTTGACTAACTCCAACCTCGGTATCAAATTCTTTATCAGCGGGTTCGCTTTTCCAGAATCGAAATTTGTATGATAGATCTACGGCGGAGCCGTTTACCAATGTGGAAGTAGTAAGTTTTGACTGACCCAATACAGCACCCTTACGACTACTATTATCCCTCTTTTTTCATGTATCGGCTCGGGGTATCGAAAAGAAAAAGTTCTATCTCCCCTGTCCATAGATTTCAGGATAGCGAGGCATACCAACGCCATGCCAACAAGAGGAACCATCCGGACTTCCTAGGATTTTGAGCTAAAACTTATGAGTGTTGGTGTGTGCAAATGATAAGTTGTTTCATGGTGATTTATATGCTAAGTATTCTCCCATGCAGGCACATGCTGATGGTGTTTATAAGGGCCTGGTCCCAAGTATGACCAATGAATCAGCATGTGATTTCTATAATTATAATGAATAGACTACTGTCTATATTTAATTGCTGCAAAATAGAATATGTAGCCCATATTCTGGGGCGCTCCACGCAATTGACATGTCAATAGTAACCGAAACAACTGCATTCTCCTAATTCCATCTTTCATGATTAATTCACGCATTGGAGATACATAAATATTAATAGTACAGGGATGTCAGTTTCTTCTTTTCCATTTATTAATAAAAAAATCACGCTAATTTTATGTTAATACAAAAAGTCGACAGATTTAGTGACAACGCGAGTACACGGTGAAATAAAGTCTTCAATGTTCTCTCTTATGAAGAATCGAAAGATTGTTTTCTTTAGAAAATGAATAGAGAGTATGGCCACTGTTAACCAAATAACTAGGTAACAAAGATATCCAAATTAGGATGTGTAAGAATGGCATGTTTCAATTGATCATTCGCGTTTTATAATAACAAATTCTAAGAATTGTTGGACTCTTGGGGTAAGAGAGCGGTTGACGCAGTCTACTTGTGACCGAAAAAATCGAGTGTCCGTGGCAACACACGGCCATTCAACTAGTACTAGCATAATTACTCTTGTAAAAAATAAGCATCTTATGCACGGTGCCCATCTCTCATCTCTGCCCACACCTTCATTCTTTTCCTCCTTTGCTTATTGATATTACAATCGTATCTTATGCATTCTCTCCTGAAGACTCGGCTTCGGCTCAAGGCCCCAGAGGGAGAGTATCATTATTGAGTTGACTAACTCCAACCTCGGTATCAAATTCTTTATCAGCGGGTTCGCTTTTCCAGAATCGAAATTTGTATGATAGATCTACGGCGGAGCCGTTTACTAATGTGGAAGTAGTAAGTTTTGACTGACCGAATACAACACCCTTGCAACTACTATTATCCCTCTTTTTTCATGTATCGGCTCGGGGTATCGAAAAGAAAAAGTTCTATCTCCCCTGTCCATAGATTTCAGGAGAGCGAGGCATACCAACGCCATGCCAACAAGAGGAACCATCCGGACTTCCTAGGATTTTGAGCTAAAACTTATGAGTGTTGCTGTGTGCAAATGATAAGTTGTTTCATGGTGATTTATATGCTAAGTAGTCTCACATGCAGGCACATGCTGATGGTGTTTATAAGGGCCTAGTCCTAAGTATGACCAATGGATCAGCATGTGCTTTCTATAATTATAATGAATAGACTACTGTCTATATTTAATTGCTGCAAAATGGATTATGTAGCCCATATTCTGGGGCGCTCCACGCAATTGACATGTCAATAGTAACCGAAACAACTGCATTCTCCTAATTCCATCTTTCATGATTAATTCACGCATTGAAGATACAGAAATATTAATAGTACAGGGATGTCAGTTTCTTATTTTCCATTTATTAATAAAAAAATCACGCTAATTTTATGTTAATACAGAAAGTCGACAGATTTAGTGACAACGCGAGTACACGGTGAAATAAAATCTTCAATGTTCTCTCTTATGAAGAATCGAGAGATTGTTTTCTTTAGAAAATGAATAAAGAGTATGGCCACTGTTAACCAAATAACTAGGTAACAAAGATGTTCAAATTAGGATGTGTAAGAATGGCATGTTTCAATTGATCATTTGCGTTTTATAATAACAAATTCTAAGAATTGTTGGACTCTTGGGGTAAGAGAGCGGCTGACGCAGTCTACTTGTGACCGAAAAAATCGAGTGTCCGTGGCAACGCACGGGCATTCAACTAGTACTAGCATAATTACTCTTGTAAAAAATAAGCATCTTATGCACGGTGCCCATCTCTCATCTCTGCCCACACCTTCATTCTTTTCCTCCTCTGCTTATTGATATTACAATCGTATCTTATGCATTCTCTCCTGAAGACTCGGCTTCGGCTCAAGGCCCCAGAGGGAGAGTATCATTATTGAGTTGACTAACTCCAACCTCGGTATCAAATTCTTTATCAGCGGGTTCACTTTTCCAGAATCGAAATTTGTATGATAGATCTACGGCGGAGCCGTTTACCAATGTGGAAGTAGTAAGTTTTGACTGACCCAATACAGCACCCTTGCAACTACTATTATCCCTCTTTTTTCATGTATCGGCTCGGGGTATCGAAAAGAAAAAGTTCTATCTCCCATGTCCATAGATTTCAGGACAGCGAGGCATACCAATGCCATGCCAACAAGAGGAACCATCCGGACTTCCTAGGATTTTGAGCTAAAACTTATGAGTGTTGGTGTGTGCAAATGATAAGTTGTTTCATGGTGATTTATATGCTAAGTATTCTCCCATGCAGGCACATGCTGATGGTATTTATAAGGGCCTGGTCCCAAGTATGACCAATGGATCAGCATGTGCTTTCTATAATTATAATGAATAGACTACTGTCTATATTTAATTGCTGCAAAATGAAATATGTAGCCCATATTCTGGGGCGCTCCACGCAATTGACATGTCAATAGTAACCAAAACAACTGCATTCGCCTAATTCCATCTTTCATGATTAATTCACGCATTGGAGATACAGAAATATTAATAGTACAGGGATGTCAGTTTCTTCTTTTCCATTTATTAATAAAAAAATCACGCTAATTTTATGTTAATACAAAAAGTCGACAGATTTAGTGACAACGCGAGTACACGGTGAAATAAAATCTTCAATGTTCTCTCTTATGAAGAATCGAAAGATTGTTTTCTTTAGAAAATGAATAGAGAGTATGGCCACTGTTAACCAAATAACTAGGTAACAAAGATGTTCAAATTAGGATGTGTAAGAATGGCATGTTTCAATTGATCATTTGCGTTTTATAATAACAAATTCTAAGAATTGTTGGACTCTTGGGGTAAGAGAGCGGCTGACGCAGTCTACTTGTGACCGAAAAAATCGAGTGTCCGTGGCAACGCACGGGCATTCAACTAGTACTAGCATAATTACTCTTGTAAAAAATAAGCATCTTATGCACGGTGCCCATTTCTCATCTCTGCCCACACCTTCATTCTTTTCCTCCTCTGCTTATTGATATTACAATCGTATCTAATGCATTCTCTCCTGAAGACTCGGCTTCGGCTCAAGGCCCCAGAGGGAGAGTATCATTATTGAGTTGACTAACTCCAACCTCGGTATCAAATTCTTTATCAGCGGGTTCGCTTTTCCAGAATCGAAATTTGTATGATAGATCTACGGCGGAGCCGTTTACCAATGTGGAAGTAGTAAGTCTTGACTGACCCAATACAGCACCCTTGCAACTACTATTATCCCTCTTTTTTCATGTATCGGCTCGGGGTATCGAAAAGAAAAAGTTCTATCTCCCTTGTCCATAGATTTCAGGATAGCGAGGCATACCAACGCCATGCCAACAAGAGGAACCATCTGGACTTCCTAGGATTTTGAGCTAAAACTTATGAGTGTTGGTGTGTGCAAATGATAAGTTGTTTCATGGTGATTTATATGCTAAGTATTCTCCCATGCAGGCACATGCTGATGGTGTTTATAAGGGCCTGGTCCCAAGTATGACCAATGGATCAGCATGTGCTTTCTATAATTATAATGAATAGACTACTGTCTATATTTAATTGCTGCAAAATGGAATATGTAGCCCATATTCTGGGGCGCTCCACGCAATTGACATGTCAATAGTAACCGAAACAACTGCATTCTCCTAATTCCATCTTTCATGATTAATTCACGCATTGGAGATACAGAAATATTAATAGTCCAGGGATGTCAGTTTCTTCTTTTCCATTTATTAATAAAAAAATCACACTAATTTTATGTTAATACAAAAAGTCGACAGATTTAGTGACAACGCGAGAACACGGTGAAATAAAATCTTCAATGTTCTCTCTTATAAAGAATCGAGAGATTGTTTTCTTTAGAAAATGAATAAAGAGTATGGACACTGTTAACCAAATAACTAGGTAACGAAGATGTTCAAATTAGGATGTGTAAGAATGGCATGTTTCAATTGATCATTTGCGTTTTATAATAACAAATTCTAAGAATTGTTGGACTCTTGGGGTAAGAGAGCGGCTGACGCAGTCTACTTGTGACCGAAAAAATCGAGTGTCCGTGGCAACACACGGGCATTCAACTAGTACTAGCATAATTACTCTTGTAAAAAATAAGCATCTTATGCACGGTGCCCATCTCTCATCTCTGCCCACACCTTCATTCTTTTCCTCCTTTGCTTATTGATATTACAATCGTATCTTATGCATTCTCTCTTGAAGACTCGGCTTCGGCTCAAGGCCCCAGAGGAAGAGTATCATTATTGAGTTGACTAACTCCAACCTCGGTATCAAATTCTTTATCAGCGGATTCGCTTTTCCAGAATCGAAATTTGTATGATAGATCTACGGCGGAGCCGTTTATCAATGTGGAAGTAGTAAGTTTTGACTGACCGAATACAACACCCTTGCAACTACTATTATCCCTCTTTTTTCATGTATCGGCTCGGGGTATCGAAAAGAAAAAGTTCTATCTCCCCTGTCCATAGATTTCAGGATAGCGAGGCATACCAACGCCATGCCAACAAGAGGAACCATCCGGACTTCCTAGGATTTTGAGCTAAAACTTATGAGTGTTGGTGTGTGCAAATGATAAGTTGTTTCATGGTGATTTATATGCTAAGTATTCTCCCATGCAGGCACATGCTGATGGTGTTTATAAGGGCCTGGTCCCAAGTATGACCAATGGATCAGCATGTGCTTTCTATAATTATAATGAATAGACTACTGTCTATATTTAATTGCTGCAAAATGGAATATGTAGCCCATATTCTGGGGCGCTCCACGCAATTGACATGTCAATAGTAACCGAAACAACTGCAATCTCCTAATTCCATCTTTCATGATTAATTCACGCATTGGAGATACAGAAATATTAATAGTACAGGGATGTCAGTTTCTTCTTTTCCATTTATTAATAAAAAATCATGCTAATTTTATGTTAATACAAAAGTCGACAGATTTAGTGACAACGCGAGTACACGGTGAAATAAAATCTTCAATGTTCTTTCTTATGAAGAATCGAGAGGTTGTTTTCTTTAGAAAATGAATAGAGAGTATGGCCACTGTTAACCAAATAACTAGGTAACAAAGATGTTCAAATTAGGATGTGTAAGAATGGCATGTTTCAATTGATCATTTGCGTTTTATAATAACAAATTCTAAGAATTGTTGGACTCTTGGGGTAAGCATAAGAGAGCGGCTGACGCAGTCTACTTGTGACCGAAAAAATCGAGTGTCCGTGGCAACGCACGTGCGTTCAACTAGTACTAGCATAATTACTCTTGTAAAAAATAAGCATTGAAATTTTCAAAGAAACAAAAAATCAAAGATATGTAATTATGTTGTCCAACTATAATTCTGGAACGCTGCAAGAAACGAAGCAAAGAATAGTATAGCATCATTTTTCACAGCTAGTATATGTAAACAAAACATGAGCTGGTTTTCCTTTGGCAAGACAAGCACAAGAGGCACAAAATAAACGGTGGATGCAATACAAGAAAGAGGTAAACCCAAAGTAGTGTAGTTACACTGTACTGCAATCTGCCAGAAACGAAGTTATAGCAGTATCATTAATCTTGGCAGAAAATGTCACTCCTATACTAGCATAATTACTCTTGCAAGAAATAAGAAATTGAAATTTTCAAAAGAAACAGAAAAGAATTTAGGGCCCAACCGGATTCGAACCGGTGACCTATTGATCTGCAGTCAATTGCTCTACCACTGAGCTATGGACCCTTGTTTGGTTGAAATTAGCATACAACGCTTATTGTATCTGTCTCGAAATCAAACCACGTAAAGAGTACCGCCCACTATAGGCAAACAGAGTAGTACTTCCTCGATCCAAGATGTAGTACGTAGGTTCTTTTCGATTTTCAAGTTGATCGAAAATCTATTTCTCATGTTTTTCCAAAAGGAAATTCGAAAGCTTTGAATAGAGAAAGCTGCAATTTTTGTTTGTTCCAATTTGTGCACTTATTAATTTCGTCAACAATTGACGCTACAGGTGTAGCATTTATGTCCAATGAGCTTTACCCACGTGTTGAGCTCGTGTCCAACTCTAAGGAGACGTAGTTTTGGATGGTAGTAGTAGGTACGGAGATGGAGATGGAGATCGGACAAGCAGAGCCCGGGCGTACTACGGCCCACGCACTCACTAGTGTGAAGGGTGATGGCCACATCGATCCCACCACATGGCATTGCCGACGGTTGCTGGCACGGAAGGTACTGCGTGCCGTACATTGCCGGAACTTTGCTAGGCCGCGCCATGTGAAGCTCTCCACAACAGCCGCCCCCGCCTCTCTCCATCCCAGTTCTGGAGCACTCCCATGTCCAACACGTAACGTAACGACACGCCATGAAGTGACTATCCTGCCCGGCGCCTGCCATGTGTACCGTTCGATGGCGAGGCGGAGAATGCGGCTAGGCAGAACAAAGCAGGTAAAACGTTATCACGCCTAGTGCTAAATGCTAGTATGGAGGAAGTCACACGCATGCATATTCGTTCGGTTTGCTGGCGGGCAAAACCAGAGCACGGCGAGGGATCACTTTTTGTACTCTGGCGCGGCCGGCGGCGGTGGCATTTTCCCTGCTTGGCGTAGCAAAAGCCGGCCGGTCCAGTATCGCGTACGCTCGTCGGGCAGAAGCTCCCGATGGCATCACGAGACCGGGTACGCATTACGATGCGCGCATGCTTTGCTCTAAGAGATTGACTAATTCAACGACATGTCCAGAGATCATGGATAGAGCATCTCTAACCCATCTCCATAAAAAAATCAAACTAAACCACTTAGTTCATACACACATTGCATAGTTCATACATAGATTCTAACCCTAGGATGGTCGCCAGCGTCGGTGGTCGTCAAAGAAACCCTAGCTAAGCCGCCGAGCGTCGGTTACCACCTACTTGCCGAGGCTGTCGAGCCACGCGTCAAAGCTGCCGGTGGAGTCGGTGTCGCTATTGCCGAGGTCGATGACCTCCTGCGCTAGCGCCGAGGAAGAAGGCCCTGCCACCGACCATGAGGAAGAAGGCCCTGCCGCCGAGGAGGAAGAAGCGAGGCCGCAACGTGCGGCGTACTCCTCATAGTGTGCGGCCTCCGAAGCGACGCGGTCGGGATTCCGGCGCCGGAGCTCCGCCATGTATCGCTTGCCGGCAGCTCCGGCCTCGAGTCGCTCCCGCGGCTCTCAGTTCTCACGAGCGATGCGCTTGGCGCGGCCGCGGCTAGGAGGGGAAAAGAGCTCCGGGACCTGGCCGGGCTGTCCTAGGGGAAGTTGAGAGGGCCGAAATCACTGTCGTGGAGCTCAACGTTCTTGATGTCATGCGCCCACGCCGCCTGCCGCGCCGATTGGAAGGTTCCAATCAAGTGGCGGCGGCCGGTGTTGCGGTCGGTGATTTTGGCGACCCAGTTCCCCCACTGCCGCACGCCGTGGTAATGGCTCGTCAGCGGCGGTAGGAGGCCGGGTGACCTCGATCTCCGGCCACGGGGTGTGCCGCGGCCCCGAACGGCGCTACGGATTGGCGGCGATGACCTGCGGCTCGATCCGGCCATCTTCGGTGGGTTTGGGTGGAAGGACAAGCGGTGGGGAGCAGATCGGTGGCGGCGGAGAGGAGTGGTAGACTTTTTTGCATCAGCCGCAAGGAGGAGCGAAAATGAGAGAGAGGGCCGAATTTGGGGGGGGGGGGGGGAGGGGGGGATTCCTATATTTGCTCATCTAAAGCGTTTTCAGAATTCGGTTAGGTGCTACTTCAACAGTTAAAGGAGCAAATTTGCTAATCCCGCCACGGAAAGGGGATGGGTTAGAGGTGGTGTTTTCTAGAGAAGCAATAGTACAACTGGAACTTGGTACACGTCACTGTTTAATGCTTAGGTGTACCTTTCCAGGCCTTCCTGCAATAGATCGGCCGGAAGTCAGTCGTCACCAATGACCAAGACGGCACGCGGGCGCGGCAGGGTTATCCCGATGCCAGCGTCGTTGCCAATTAAGGTGCGTTCTAGGAAAACTCGGCTGGCAGTATGTACTAGCAAGCGCAGCTCCAGTCCTCTCTGGCGCTAACTTACTTGGTTGTTGACGTCACTGCGTTCGTGCTGCTACAGCCAGTGATCGGGCGGTTTCTTGTAGTTGTAGAGGAGCTGGGACATATTCTACCATATCGAGGATCCTGGTGGTATTGCGACGGACGCCACCAATGCAAAAATTGGCTATACTGCATGTTGGCATTGATTAATTCGATAAATAATCTCGATCTCCTCGTCGATTATATATAGCGCCACTGTCAATCTACGTTCCACGCTACAAGCAGTACACACTCACTCACCTGTACGAACCCAGAAAAGAAATCAATGGCGATTGACACGCTGGAATCGGTGGCCTTCGTCGCGGTGCCGTTCCCGGCGCAGGGCCACCTGAACCAGCTGATGCACCTGTCCCTGCTGGTGGCCTCGCGGGGGCTCTCGGTGCACTACGCGGCGCCCGCCGCGCACGTCCGGCAGGCGCGGTCGCGCGTGCACGGCTGGGACCCCAAGGCGCTCGCCTCCATCAGCTTCCACGACCTCGACGTCTCCACCTACGACTCCCCGCCCCCCGACCCGACCGCCCCGTCCCCCTTCCCGAACCACCTCATGCCCATGTTGGAGACCTTCACCGCCGCCGCGCGCGCCCCTCTCGGGAGACTCGTCGAGACGCTCGCCGTCACGCACCGCCGCGTGGTCGTCGTGCACGACAAGCTGAACTCCTTCGCCGCGGCGGAGGCGGTGAAGGTCAGCAACGGCGAGGCGTTCGCGCTGCAGTGCGTCGCCATCTCGTACAACATCGGCTGGCTGGACCGCGAGCACAGGCTGCTGGCCGACCACGGCCTCCAGTTCCTCCCCATCGACGCCTGCATGTCCAAGGAGTTCGTGGAGTACGTGTTCCGGACGGAGATGGAGCTGCAGGAAGGGGGCGGTGTGGCCTCCGCCGGCCTCGTCATGAACACCTGCCGCGCGCTCGAGGGCGAGTTCATCGACGCGCTCGCCGAGCACCCCGAGTTCAAGGACCAGAAGCTCTTCGCCGTTGGGCCGCTCAACCCGCTGCTCGATGTGAGCGCCCGGACGCCGGGGAAGGCGCGGCACGAGTGCATGGAGTGGCTCGACGAGCAGCCGCCGGCGTCGGTGCTATATGTGTCCTTCGGAACGACGTCGTCTTTCCGGGGAGAGCAGATCGCGGAGATGGCCGCGGCACTCAAGGGCAGCAAGCAGAGGTTTATCTGGGTGCTGCGTGACGCCGACCGGGCTGACATATTCGCGGAGGCCGGTGAGGCCCGCCACGGCGAGCTGCTGTCCCAGTTCACTACTGAAACCGAGGGGACGGGGCTAGTCATCACCGGGTGGGCGCCGCAGCTGGAGATTCTCGCGCACGGTGCCACGGCGGCGTTCATGAGCCACTGCGGCTGGAACTCGACCATGGAGAGCCTCAGCCATGGCAAGCCGATTCTCGCCTGGCCAATGCACTCCGACCAGCCGTGGGACGCAGAATTTCTATGCAAGTACCTCAAGGTCGGCCTCCTCGTGAGGCCATGGGAGAAGCACAGTGAGGTGGTGCCGGCGGCGGACATCCAGGAGGTGATCCAGGAGGCGATGATCTCGGACAATGGGATAGCATTGCGGAACCGGGCCAAGGTGCTCGGTGAGGCTGTTCGTGCCTCTGTGGCAGACGGCGGCTCCTCGAGCAAAGGCCTTGATCACTTTGTTGCTTACATCACTAGGTGATCACGTATGCCATATATATTGTCATACTGATGAAAAAAAAAATCTGAGGACCAGAGATAAGAAGAGTTCGATATTTTTTCTTGAAAATTTCATTTCATTTCAAATACAACCCACGACTACACCTGGACGTGCAACACCTTTAGGCCCCGTTCGTTTAATCCAAAACAAGCATGGATCAACCTGGATTACGGCCAGTCCCGGGAATCCATCTCGGACATGTAATTTTCCAGCCCAACAAATCTGATGTGTTCGTTTAACCCCAGGCTGGATCACAACCCAGCCCATTCTATCCAACTCCAGGCTATTGAGGTTGGAATTTTTTCCTTCCCGTCTGACGTGTGGAAAATTTTCTACGACACGAGATACGGAAAGAGCGAAGGGTGATGTGTATGGTCTCAGCGTGGCCCTGGCCTAGGAGTAACCGAATGGCCGAAAACATGTACAATGATTAGAGAAATGGATTAACAGGGTTGTTTGAGGTTTCGGTGGAGGCTTGGGATCAACCAAATCCCTCTCTGGATCTGTTCCACGTGTGGATCCATTCCAGTGAAAACGAACGAGGCCTAAAGGTGTGTTTGGTTGAGGTGTGAATTCAAAAACAAATCTATTGTGAACTGTGAAGAAAAAGTTGTGAGTTTAAAAATGTGGATTCTCTAAACATTGTTTGGTTAAAGTACATCTGAATTATGTTTGAATTAGAATGCATGTAATACTCCTAAGTACACGAGAGACCGTTTATATGCTAAATGGCCAAAAAATTGTCTATATGTGCACTTATAGATATGTAAATGACCATTTAGGACGGGTTTAAAAAAAATTCTAATGTTGTATGCAAAGATAAGATGAATGGAAAGTGATTTTCCTAAAATTATTATAAAAAACATACAGATCATATAGATAATTGATAATTCACATGACGATGCACGATATCTATCCTATCTCCACCATCCAAAAACACAGAAACCATATGTAGAGCATTTAGGAATTACGACAGACTTGTACCGACTTTGGATCAACTAGATCGATTCTATTGACTAGCTTGTACATGTATGCAAAACGCAAAATCAATAGGGATCGTCACGCCAGTTTTACATTGCAATGCTACCTCGGCCTCTTTGGAGTTCTACACCATGCTTGCCTCGCTAGCGGGTCTGCACTCGACGAGGAGCTGTTGCATCGACGATGCCTGCTACTCATGTTGCTCCCAGTTAAAGTAGAGCACGAGACCCCCATGATGATGAGGTCGAGCTGTTGGTTGATTTGTCAGGTTACTGTAACAAAAAAATACAGGAACAGAGTCACAAGCTGCAACTAATGCTCTATTGAAGAATTTAAGCAAGGATTTTTCTTTGAAAGATCTTGGTGATCTTCACTTTTTATAGGAATTGAAGTTAAGGAAGTTAATGATAGACTTGTATTAATCTAAGCCAAGTATGCTTAGGATGTTCTTGACTGTGTTGGCATGGAAAACCGTAAAGGTTCATCTACATGTCTATCATTCCCAGAAAAAAATATTGTACATCATAAGGAGAATTATTAGGCCCTGATGATAACACAAACTATAGGAGTATGTTAGGTATCTTACAGTATCTAAATCTCACAAGACAAAATATTTTCTATGCAGTTAACAAGGTTTTCCAATACTTGCATGCTCCTATAACTGTGTATTGGACAACTGCTAAATGCATCATGAGATATGTCAAGGAAATAGTTAGTGTTGGGCTCATGTTTATGCCATCTGAATCTACACTGGTTAGTTTCATTTTAGATGAAGATTGGAAAAAAATGTGTTGATGATCACAGGTCAACAACATGTTTTGCTGTTTTCTTTGGTCCAAATCTTATTTCATGGAGTGCTAAAAAAACATGCGACCATTTCTAGATCAAGTATAGAAGCATAGTATAAGTATGTCGCCAATGCAACAACAAAAATAATTTGGATATAGTCTCTAGTCGTCGAACTTGGAGTTAAGACAAGGCAACCATCATGTCTATGGTGTGATAGCTTGGGAGCAATGTATCTGTCACCCAATTCAGTCTTTCATGCATGAGAAAAACACTTTGAGATCGATTTTCACTTTAACAGATAGAGAGTTCTAAACAAACAACTTGTGATTCAGTTTATTCCTTTTAAGGATCAAGTCATCAATGACTTCATGAAGCCTCTACCGGCTTGTAGCTTTGAGGAGTTTAAACATAATCTCAACTTGTTCAAGTTGTGATTAAGGGAGGGTGTTAGCGATAGTATCTAGAGTTTGCGAGAGATACATTTTCTATAGGGGTTGGACGTGGATGTGTATGTACCGACCCTCTCCCCTATTCCGTGTTCCTCTCATGTATCACTAGCATCACAAAGATATAAACACACAATCTGGGGCATGGGTATCATTTTTGGAGTAGCTACTGGATGGTGGAGGGAAGAAGGTGGAGCGGTGTACATCTACCTCATCGATGACAGCGAGTCTCGGCGGCATGGCACAACATGGTCTAGGTGTTGGACGTGATTTGATGGACTAGCAGAGGGTGGGGGCACTGTCTGGCACAGTGGCGTCGTCAATGGCAGGCTTGGTGAGGGTTATAGATCCTGCTCTGAAGTGTGCTCAACGACATCCATGACGGTGACGGCTTCTACACCGTGTGCATAAGGTGCTCGCTAAGAGTCTGCAAGACCGGACGAGCGCTCCCATTTTGCCTACAGGGTGTCTCGGGGTTTGTGATATTCCCATTTCCTAGTCGATAGGTGGCTTTCGTGTTTTCCGGGCATAAGGCCTTGCTGACATGGTATTCACCCATTGTTGGGTTTGTTGGTGTTGTGTGGTGGCTTTAGGTTTTTGATGTATGCTCTTTGTCGGCCCTTTGTTGAATAATATTAATAAAGAAGATCGTATGCATCTTTTAGATGCAGGGGTCAGGGGTCTCATCCTCCATTTCGATAAAAAAAATCTAGGGATTGGGTTGTATCTGAGTAGATCCCTTTACCCATCGTCTAATTTTGACAAGGACCACACATGCATGTTAGCCCGGTGGTGCCTAGAGTTTTCCTTTTTTATACTTCATGGAGACATGAGACCATAGCGTACCTATGCCCCCATGCTCATGCCCTTTAGGGCATCTCTAATCCATCCCCAAAACCGATTATAGGAGTAAAATTTCGGTTTAACTCCACTATCCGGTACATAGCCAAACTCGTAAAACCTTTAGCGGAGTAAAAACTATGAGTCGCCTCCACCGACCCCTAAATATAGTCGACCTCGACCTCTCTAGAGAAAAAAGACGCCCCCCCAACCCCGCGGTGAGTTTCGGGCGCATTCTCGTCGGCGACACCTCCGATGACCGTGAAAACCGGTCATCGGCACCCCGAACACTACGTATTCCTCCCTCCCACCTTGTTGTCACCAGAATCGACTAGGAAATCTAGATTTTGCCGGCGCCCAGATCTATTGCATATCATCTACCATCGATCTCAATTCTTTGCAAAAGGAGCACCGAAGGATGGAAGGGTGGTAGAAGGCCCGCACCGGAGCTAGTTATGCCAGATTCGCGGAAGGCCGGCGAAACCCGATGACAACGTTCTGTGGCTGCAACAAAGTTGGTGTCGACGAGAGACCGTGGTTGGCGATTCTCATCGGCCGAGCCTCTCCGTCGAATGCCAGCCGTCTTGTAGCCCCACCTAAAGGGAATATGCCCTGAGAGGCAATAATAAAGTGGTTATTATGTGTATTCCAAGTATATGATAGATGTTTATTTTGCATGCTATAATTATATTAATATGAAAACATTAATACATGTGTGTTTAATAAACAAACAGAAAGTTCCTAATTATGCCTCTCTTATAAACTAGCTCGTTGATTAACAAGATGGTCAAGGTTTCCTGATCATGGACATTGGATGTTGTTAATAACGAGATCACAACATTATAGGATTGATGTGATGAACATTCATCCAAAGTATAGCATTACGATCAAATTCATTGAGTTTATATTGCTATAACATCATACAAAGTAATCCTAATCCTTAGACCATAAGATCATGTCAATCACTAACACTAGAAGAATATCTTGATAACATCAAACGTCACACTGTAACAGGGTGATTATAAAGATGGGTTCAGTGCTACTAAAGTGTTATGTTGAGGCCCATGGATTAAGAGTGGAATTTGTTCATCTCGATGACAGATAGATATACTCTGGGCCCTCTCGGTGATATCACATTGATTAGCTTGCAAGCAAGTGATATGATCACTAGAATGTTATATCACGAGAACAAGAAAAGAGTACATGTTAGTAACGATATCAAACTAGGTATGAAGATACCGATGATCGAATCTCGGACATGTAATATATCCCAAGACAAAGGTATTAAGATTCTAGCGTAAAAGGTTCTCACGATCACAAGAAAGTCATTGTTGAATGTGTGGGAGTCAGTATGGATCTCTAGGTCTCGCTTCTGATTACTGATCTGAGAAGGGTCTCGATCATGTCCGCATTATTAGCGAACCATAGGGTGACACACTCAAGAGACACCGACACCATTTGGAACAAATAGTTTCATGCTAAAAAGATTTACAAAGCGGAGGAATTTATTTCACTAGACACCAGAATCATTTCGGGTGAAATTGCTGAAAGTGTTTCTGCATGTGAAATGAAATACTAGCAAGGGTTTATATGTAAATATTTTTCATTAAAGTAATTGACAAAATTCTAAATAAATAAAAGGAGTTTTATTTAAAGAGAGATTGCATTAAATTTGGTGGAAATTTAATGGGATTTTTGAGTAGGATTTTGAGTGGAGAAATAAAGGGGCTAATTTTGAGTGGGAGCTCCACCCACATAATGGAGGAAGGGATGGGGGCAGCCACCATGGCGGCCGTCCACACCCCTTGGGGTGCCCCCCTCCTCCTATAAAAGGAGCCCCTCTCCCTCTCTCTCACTCACACCTCCTCGTGAAGGATCTCTCTCCTCCTCTAGTTTATTCCCCATGGTCTCGGACTAGTGAGATACATGTTCTCGGTGGCTTTTTGGCAAAAAATAGATGTTGCTTCCGCTGCATCGTTGGAGCGAGGAGGCGGAGGTTTCTCGGTGGCTCGGACGTGTGTGTGAGCACGGATGCACCGCTGATTTGCGGCGCTAGGACTTCCTCTCGATCTTGAGATCAACAAGCGTTCATATACATCATCCACGATTACAACCTCGTTAAACTTTGTCGGTCTTTAAGGGTATGTTCTCTACGGATGTATATCCGCCTGTTGCTTGTATCTAGTAGATAGATCTTGGTACATAGTTGTTCCCATCGTAGGATTTTTTTTTGTTTTCTATGCTGCGAACCTGATACGTCCAAAACATATCTACTTTCCCGAACACTTTTGCGATTGTTTCTCCTCTAAACTTGTGTGATTTGGATACAACTAACATATATTGACGCTGTTTTCAGCATAATTACCTTGGTGTCTTGTTTTTGTGCAGAAAATCAACTATCAGGAAAAATCCTGGAAAATATGCCAAAAATTATATTTCACCAGAAGACCCACGGAGCTAGAAGACGAGACAGAGAAGGGGCCTAGGGGGGCCACACCCCTGCCAGGCGCGGGCCTACCTCTGGTCACGCCAAGGGGGTGCAACCACCCCAGGCACCCCCTCGGCCTCCCTCTGCGCCTATAAGTTGCCTCTCGACCTAAAAATCGAGGGGGGTTCGATAGTTTTCCAGAAAGAGTTCCGCTCCGCCACCGCCACCAGAAACCAAGATTCAGATCTAGAAACTCCGTTCTGGCACCCTGCCGGGACGGGAAATTTGGAGAGGATCATCGCCATTGTCATCACCGACGCCTTTCCATCAACCATCGATGTTTCCCTCATCCATGAGTGAGTAATCCCCCGTTGTAGGCTTGGAGATGGTAGGTATTGGATGAGTTCTATCATGTGATCGAATAAGATCTGTTAGGGCATAGTGCCTAGTATCTATATTAGTGCTATTGGACTTTGTTGCAACTTGTTGTGCTTAATGTTTGTCACTAGGGCCCGAGTGCCATGATCTCAGATCTGAACTTATTATTGAATCATTATGATAGTATTGTTTATGATCTTATCTGCAAGTTGTGTACACATATCATTGTCCGGATCCAAAGGCCCCGAAGTGACAATAATTAGGACAACCGGAGGGGATGGCTATGATGTGAGGATCACATGTGTTCACGGAGTGTTAATGCTTTGCTCCGATGCTCTATTAAAAGGAGCACATTAATTGCCAGTAGTTCCCTAGAGGCCTCGCTGCCACGGGCTGACTGGACAGAAGATGTTGTGCAAGTTCTCATTGCGAGCACGTATGACTATATTTAGAGCACATGCCTAGGATTATTTAGTACTTGGATGCTTTCTATTATTTATCTGCAATGTCCTAGATCTTGAAGTTACATGTTTAGACTCGTTCATGCAACGTCCATCCATCCATCCCTATGCCTACCGCACTCGAATCCCACTATTTACAGTTACTGTTACTATTGCTCTTGTTTTACTGTTGCTGTTGCTTTGCTGTTGCTACTATAAACTATTGCTACTGATAAACTTCTGTGAGAACGAACTATTTCCAGGTGCAGCTGAACTGACAACTCAGTTGTTAAGGCTTGCAAGTATTCTTTGCCTCCCCTTGTATCGAATCAATAAATTCGGTAATACTACCCGCGAAGACTATTGCGATCCCCTACACTTGTGGGTCATCAGAATCCTACACCACCGCCCCTCAAGGCGCGTCGGAGATATCTGAACATCGTCGGCTAACCTTCTCATCTCCTCTGCCCTCCAACTATTCGATCATATCGCCAAGTGAGTTTTCTCTATGCTTTTATATGTTTGTTTTTTCAATTTTGAGTGGAGCCATTTTGTAGATGAAGAGGCTAAGGGAGTACATCATGGACGACTCAACGTCGTCGTCGAAGGAGGAAGATGACAATGCCGTCAAGATGTCCATGGCTATCATTTTGAACGATGAAGTTTGACGACCGAGACTTGGGTCACGATTTGGCCACCTCTACATCAACCGGGATAAAGCGGAGGGCCACGTCAAGATCATGTGAGACTACTTCAATGAAAATGCCAATTGCCTAGAAAATGTTTTCACCAGCGATTCTGCATGCACAAGAGCCTCTTCCTCACCATTGCAAATGTAGTAGAGAAACATGATTATTGGTTCAAGCTTCGGATGAGTGCATCCAGTGAGGTAAGCGCGAGCCCATTGATGGAGTGTCTTGCAGTCATTCGAGTGCTTGATAATGGGTGTTCTATGGATGCTATTGACGACTATGTTCGCTTTGGAAAATTTACAATCTTGGAGGCTGTCCGGAGATACACTAAAGCTACGACTGTGATTGCGGTGACCCAGCATACCAGTACATGATGTAGTATAAAGGTTCAAGAGTCCACAAGGAAGCATGTCGAGTGTGCTTCGGAAGCGCTTTGGCATAATTAAAGGCCCTGCTAAGTATTGGAAACCCAAGGTACTTTCGCCAATAATGACATGTTGCATTATCTTACATAACATGATCATTGAAGATAAGTGCACATGATGGAAACACGATACAACAATTCCTCCAATCCCATCAGCGCATTGAGAACAAGGCAGTGCATGTTCAGCCGCAAAATGATCTTGTTGAGCATCACCGGTGTCTCCATAGTGTATTAGCGTCCACTTGCACTCGGTCCACATTTTGGACGTTTATGTGCACACGACCCAATATTTAGCAGAGAGCCCACACCATCTCAAAAACCCGGAGTGGTGAGTGAAAAAAAATCTCTCCATTATAGGCTGGATGTGGTCGAGGTGGGACTAAACCGAGTAGCCTCCACCGGTCCTGCAGCAGTCCTAACATAGTGCCATCTAGTGTTTTTTTAAACTATTCTCGTCATTCGTTGCGTTTGGACGTTTGGACCCTGCCATGTGTTTGGCTTTAAATTGTTCGGTTTGTAAACTTATTTTTCTTATTTGTAAACATGTTGTTTCATTGTATTTGAACTATGTCAAGCCGTTTGGCTTTCAATAGTTTGATTTCTAGATAATTTTTTCTCCTCTAATTATAGGTGATTGTCTAGAAACCACGTTTTTCCAGTCCTCTAAAGGATAGAGAGTTGTTTTACTCCTTCTCTAAGTTTTGATGATCGGTTGGAGATACGCTTAGTTCTCATAATATCCAACACGTGAATAAGACAATAATTCTGGCATGTGTGGCATTAAATGGACCGGTGGAAAAAACGGCTGGGCAAGGCATGCATTATTGCTCTGAGAGACCTGTAATCTAGCGTAGGACGGCGCGCGGTGTCATTTTCCAGTTGGGCGTAGCAACGCCGGTCCACCTATCATTCGTGTGTGAGAAGAGCCCAAGTGGTGGCATCACGATCCACACCGGCACATGCGCGCCACTCTCTTTCGAAAGGTCCAGTGGCTACAACAAGCTCTGAAATTTGCACGTACCCGGGACCCTTGCCGATTGGCTAATTCATCACGGCGAGACTGCTGGACGGACGACGTGCACACTCATCCCTCTTCTCTTCGAGTGTGTTCGAGTTTCGTTTGCCATTTGTTGCTCCCGCGCGTGGGCCACAAAACACACGGCAACGGGCCTGAAAGTGGGAAAGAATAAGTGAGAGTGAGACAACCTTTTTCTTGACGACCAGAGATCGGCCGGTCGTCGGTCGTCACCGATGACGACGAAGCCGGCCGCGGGCGGCACGTCCCCGCCGCAGAGTGATCCAGGCCCGCCCAGCGTCGTCGACCACGAGCTTCCTAGCAAAAATACAAACCGGCGGGGCACCATGCATGAAGTCTGTGCTCCACCATTCAAGCAAAGCTCCAATCCCCCGTCTCCCCATGATCATGGCATGGTTGTTCACGTCCCCACGTATGCAAAACAATCGGCTCACGCCGGTTCAATCAAAGGATCGGCGTTTCCATAGTGTTGTGAAGTTGACACCCGCCCGGAGTATTTTGTCTTACTCGTAGTATCTACGGTCTTGATATCCTAGTATGCGATGGCTGTACGTTGTTAGGTAGATGAGACCTCTCCAGCAGCGAATTATACGCGCTCGAATAAAATTCCGTTTAATTCAGTCCTCATGAGGATTTGAACCCGGGTGGGCTGGCTGCGCACTCGCTAGCCTTGCCACCAAGCCAGCGCTTGGTTCTCGAAGCTCTGTTTACTCAGTCTCTAGTAGCACCACTCACTTCCTCGTGGATGGAGAGAACCTCCGTATGCTATCCATGGCGCCTCTCGATCTGGTCGTAAGGATGATGGCAATGTACATAGTATGTGTAAAGTATAACAATATTATACTTATACCCGTGCAGTTAATAGATAAATTTTTTTATCTATACTCGTACATGCGGGTTGAAAGTTTTGCCCTTACTCGTCCCACCGGGTACCGAACGGGATCGAATAATACACAAGTTATTCAAAAGTTTAAATTTATCGATTGCATATTTGACCAGAAAATATCTATTTGTACTCATTAAATAGGTATACGAGTATATGAAAAATTATCGAAATTTAGAAGTCGCAATCACCCTAGAATCGACCGCATAAGTTGAAACACTACACAGAAGTTTACATGTCAGTTTAATCTGGTACGGTATGGGTATATCTACGGGTACAACGCACTACCAGTGTTCATACCGTGACTTAACTGGTTGTATCTATGTATTACGTACTCCCTCTGTTCGCAAATAAGTGTATATCTAGCTTTTGTCTAAGTTAAATTTTATCAAATTTGACCAACTTTATAAATAAATATAACAATTTAGATCAAATTAGGAGTCCATACTCTGCTCATAAAAGTATGCCCTACTCTGTTTATATGGGTATCCGTATCCGTGGTTAAAATTAGGAGTCCCGCGCTGATTTTGGACGCCAACGCCACGGATAGAATTGTTGTGGCGTGTAATTGGAGAAAGCTCTTTTTACTCTAGTACCACCAATTTCCTGTGATATAGAGAACCTTCGTCTATCCATAAATAGCGCCTCTCAAGCTGGGTGCTATACTATCTACAACTACAAGAAGTGCACTAAACCATACACAGACAATGGCGGTGGCTGTCGACTCGATGGAATCGGTGGCCTTCGTCGCGGTGCCCTTCCCGGCGCAAGGTCACCTGAACCAGCTCATGCACCTCTCCCTGTTGGTCGCGTCGCGGGGGCTGTCCATGCACTACGCGGCGCCCGCGGCGCACGTCCGGCAGGCGCAGTCGCGGGTTCACGGCTGGGACCCCGAGGCGCTCGGCGCCATCCAGTTCCACAACCTCGACGTCTCCACCTACGAGTCCCCAGCCCCTGACCCGACCGCCACGTCTCCCTTCCCCAGCCACCTGATGCCCATGTGGGAGACCTTCACCGCCGCCGCGCGCGCCCCTCTCGCCGTCCTTCTCGAGACCCTGTCAGCGACCCACCGTCGCGTGGTCGTCGTGTACGACAACATGAACGCCTTCGCCGCCGTCGAGGCGGCGCGGCTGAGCAACGCCGAGGCCTTCGGAATGCAGTGCATAGCCATCTCGTACAACCTGGCGTGGCTGGACAGCGGGCACAAGCTCCTACGCGACCACGACCTCCAGTTCCTCCCCATCGACGCGTGCACGACCAAGGAGTTCATGGAGTACGTCTTCAGGACAGCCGGGGAGATGCAGGACGGGGGAAGCGCGCCCTCGTCCGGCCTGGTCATGAACACCTGCCGCCCGCTTGAGGGCGAATTCATCGACGCCATCGCCGAGCACCCGGAGTTCAAGCACAAGAAGCTCTTCGCGGTCGGGCCGCTGAACCCGCTGCTGGACGCGAGCGCCCGGACACCCGGCAAGGCGCGGCACGAGTGCATGGAGTGGCTCGACAAGCAGCCGCCGGCGTCGGTGCTCTACGTGTCCTTCGGGACGACGACGTCTTTGCGGGTTGAGCAGATCGCGGAGATGGCCATGGCGATCAAGGGCAGCAAGCAGAGGTTCATCTGGGTATTGCGTGACGCCGACCGAGCCGACATATTCAAAGAATCGGGCGGCGAGACTCCCCACAAGAAGCTGTTGTCCCAGTTCACTACTGATGAAACTGAGGGGACGGGGCTGGTGATCACCGGGTGGGCGCCGCAGCTGGAGATCCTCGCTCACGGTGCCACGGCGGCGTTCATGAGCCACTGCGGCTGGAACTCGACAATGGAGAGCCTCAGTCACGGCAAGCCGATCCTCGCCTGGCCAATGCACTCTGATCAGCCGTGGGACGCGGAGTTCCTCTGCAAGTACCTCAAGGTTGGCCTCCTCGTGAGGCCATGGGAGAAGCATAGTGAGGTGGTACCGGCGGCGGCCATCCAGGAGGTGATCGAGGAGGCGATGATCTCGGAGAATGGGATAGCATTGCGGAACCGGGCCAAGATACTAGGTGAGGCTGTTCGTGCCTCCGTAGCAAACGGCGGCTCCTCGAACAAAGGCCTTGATGACTTTGTTGCTTACATCACAAGGTGATCATCAGCGTATGCCATATTACCATACCGGTGCAAAAAAAAAAAACCGATGATCTGAGATGAGAGAGGTTGATATTTTTTCTTGAAAAAGTTTCATTTCGTTTCAAACAGAAACCATGACTACAGCTGGACGTGCAACTATAGCCTACTAAAACATCTTACACTTTGAAAGAAAGGTAGTACCCGGATTTGATAAGGTTGACAATTTTATCTATAGGCATGGGTACCGGTTGTAACACCCTCAGAATCGACCCTATGCAAGTTTTAGCGATTCCCGCTAAACCTGCATAGAAACGATTCAAAGGTGCCCACCAGGCACTTTCGTGCGGGTGGAAAACGAAGTAATAACATTATACAACAGTCCTCGATGGGACCCACAGAACAGATATATACAACAGCGACTCAAAGAGTCAAGAATACAGATATAATATACAAAGATCCAAATCACCTTGAAAATGATAGAGCGTTCAGCTACGGACAAGATGCAAATGGGGCTAAGAGCCCTGAAGATTAACCAATGGCGTCCATAACCCTGCCCAGGCCAAGCCGGAAGGGTAACCCTGCTAACGACGTCGATCTCAAAACCTGCTTAAACAAAAGGGGTGTCTGCAAAGGGCAAAGGAAAAAGGGAGAGCGGTCAGTACTGATGCCAGTACACGGCGAGACTAGAATTCGGCGGTCCTCGCCTACATAGGTATGGTGGACTGAAGCGGCAGCGGCAGCATGCACTAAACAACCTATAGAGACTCGATACAACTGGCGGCTATCAGAGAGGGGTAAGAAAGACCTATCCGGAATCAACCTGTTACTACCACCAGACAAACCCATCCTGATATTTCCCCCTCGAGACCAAACGAGGAAGTCAACCGAGGAACTCACACCGTTGGCAGTTTTATTTATTCAGTTATCGTTGCAGCAATTACTAGTCAGGTATAGATAATCATCCTGATATAATAAGCAGTGGGCAATTTTAGTTAACCAATCCGTTGTAGTTGCGGCACTTACTAGTCAGATACAAATAGCATGAGATAACCCAAAAACCCAGCAGTTGTTGGTACTTTTATTTAGCCATTCCGTTGTAGTTGCAATATTTACTAGTCAGGTACAATGGTCGCAAACGACAACCCAAGCAAGAAATTGTTGGCAGTTTTATTTAGCCATTCCATTATAGTGAAGCTGATTACTAGTCATTATAAAGTCAAATTTATAGCACTACTTTAGTTATAGTTGTCTATGATCGAGATACTGTGCTCCAAGTCGTCCATAACCGCGGACACAGCTTTCAGAAAGTTTTACCCTGCAGGGGTGCACAAATAGCAACACACACTCGATCAACCTCGGAAAAACCAAATCAAAACCCAACGAGGCTTTCACGACAAAGCAATCACAGGATTCAGAAATATTTCAGGGGGCCACCCCTTAAAGTAGACCCGCAACGAAGCCGACCGGCTCCGAGACGGACTCAAGGTTGTGGGGACGGCTGTAAACGACTGGGAACCCAAAAGTGTGACTGGGCTTGTCGATACCGCGGAATCGTGCCACGATCCTAAACAGTACATGTGCTCCTCGCACAATATTAAATAAAGCAGTAAAACATGGCATAAGTACAGGATAGTAAATAAAACCTCAAGCTAGTTTGTGGCCCCAAGAAATAAGACGGAATCAAGCTCTGGCTCAGGGGGGTCCCATAAGCCTCCCGGATGTGGATAGCGCGAATATTCAAGGAACAGGTATCAAGTACTCGGGGTCCTACGGGACACAAGTGGACGGTTAACAACCAAATAACATCTATTGCCCACCTGTGCCTCTGCTTACTTACTTCAATTTTAGTTGTTAAACAGGAATTAAAGTGAACGATAAGTAAAACCATGATCATCTCCAACATCAAACATGCGGCAATACACCAACAACTGTGGCACTTGACGACACGCAACATCACTTGAGCAAGCGACTACGACGCGCAAGCCCAACTATCTACCAAACAACAGGTAATAGGATGTGTCCAAGGCAATATAAGGCTGCAAGGGATATCACGGGTACGAAAACTAGAGCATCGCAACACAGATAGCATTAGATCAACAGGAGGGAATAAATACTATAAAAGTAAGATAGGTAGAAAGGGGGAGATGCTCGCCTGATAAACATTGCCGAAGGTTCAACCGAGGATCGGGTCGACACTCGCATCAACTCAACGGCCTTATCCGCGAAGAACCAAATCACTAGGGTAAACACCGGATGCAATATTTAATACTACGGCAAAAGATCGGGCATGATGCATGCATGATGTATGACATGGCAAGATGCGATGCAATTAGGCAATATTAAGCGGAACCTGGGGTCCCGACAATTAAATATATGGTTCCAGTTGTTTAGATACCCCGCATTTTAAATGTTGGATTAGCAAGACAAAACATAGCTTCGGTTCGCTTTGCCAATTTAAATGGAGTACGGATTAAGACAAAGATATCCCGCATATAGACTCCATATTTGATTATAAGGTGAATCGGCTTAATGCCCCCAAACCCACAACATGTATGCAAGTATGACAATTTATATGCAACAAGTAATATCATTTATAAAATAGGGTTCGAGAAAAGGGGTCACACATTAGGGTTCGGTGATCTTGGGGTTCCGGGGGTTCGGGGTCGGTCTCAGGGTACAGGGTTCGGCGGGATCGTTCTCGGACTCCGGGATTTAGGGTCTTCGGATCTAGGAAGTAGATCTTGTCGCACGAGCGTCAATGCTTCCGGGAAGGAGAACTTGTCGTCCAGGGTCTCGGTGTCCGGGGTGAAGTACTCGGCGTTCCGCGGCGGAGTGCTTGACGTCATTTGGTTTCATGTCGACGGTCTTGGTGTCCTCGATGGAGAACTCGGTGTATCCGTGTAGGCGACCTTGGCGTCAAGGTGGTCGATGACGAACTCGTCGGATGGCATGTTCTTCGGAAGATCTTGGCATTCCGACTCCAATGTCGAGGATGTACTTGACACGGCGTCGATCTCGTGATGGAGAGCTTCGAGTCCGGTGTTCTCGCCTTCGGGTTCTAGGTCGAAGTATCTGGGAATCCGACTTGACAGTCCGTGCCAACTTAGATCGGGGTAGGGTCTTCGTATCAAACGCATCGCCAACTGACGGCCACCACAGAAACCTGTTGAGGACGGTGACCAAGTACACAATCTAGCTAGCAAAATATAGCTAGCTGGCGTACAGAACCAGAAGGGACGCGCGCGGGCTCGCGGCTCGGGGCCCGACGAACGACGCCAGGCGACACCACAGCGAGGCAGCGAGGAGGCGGACATCCGCAGGCGCACGACGCGAGCTGGCGCCGGGAAGCGGGCGACGCCAGGGGCGCCGACGCCGTGCGAGGTTGGCGGCCGCGCCGAGGCTGGGCCGAGGTCGACGATGCAGGCTCGAGGGCGGGGAGCACGTCCACGCGAGCGGTGCCAGAGCAGACGAGGTCGGCGGCGTCCTGGGCCACGACACGGTGGGAGCGGGCCGAGAGGATGCGCCTGTGGCGGCGGGAGGAGAGGTCGCCGGCGCGACGGTGAGGAGGCAGAGCCGGTGGCGGGACAGAGGACGTGGTCGGCGGCGGCGCGGTCCGGAGCGGAGGAGGGCGGCGGTCCGGCGAGCGAGGGAGGCCGGAGAGGAGGGCGAGGCGGAGCTCTGGGCGGCGGGGATGAGCGGTGGCCGAGGCGGAGGAGGCGAGGCGGCCGGCGGGCTCGGGCGGAGGAGCTCGGCGAGGGAGGCAGGGCTCGTCGGGGCGGCGCTGGATGCGGTGGCCGAAGGCGGCGGAGGGGCGCCGGCGGTCTCTGCGGGGCGACGCGGCGGAGGTAGGGAGGCCGGAGGCGAGCGGGAGAAGGACGCAGCGGCGGCGGGTGATGGCCGGGCGAGGAGAGGGCGACGAGGGGGCCGCGGTGGAGGCGGCTGCCGGAGCGGAGGAGGAACAGGGGCGGGCGAAGGCCGGAGGGGAGGAAGAAGGAGAGAGGCGGGGCGGTTGCGGGAGCGTGGGGGGGAGAGGAGGGAGGAGGAAGAGAAACAGGGGAGGGGCGCGCGCGTCGGGGTAGGCCCGCGCGGGGTGCGTGCGTGGTGGCCAGGGGAGCGTGGGGGTGGGAGTGGGTTGGTGGCGGTGGGGTCAGGCGGGAGTGGGTCCAGGGTGTAAGGGAGAGGGGTGGCTGAGTGGGTGGCGTGTGCTGTGTTGTGTGCTGCTGCGGGTGGGGCCAGGGTGTAAGGGAGAGGGGGGTAGAAAGGGGCTGTGTGAGAGAGAGAGAGAGGGGCTGGTGGATTGATGAGGTGGCAAGGTGGGTGGGGATTGGGGAAGAGGGCGAGATGGCAAGCTGTGATTGGTGGGTAGATTAGGACTAGGTAGTTTTAGGAATTCGGGTAGGCTGGTTTTATTCTGGGGGTGGCCGACTGGGTCGGATCGGCCCGTTCGACTGCCCCCATTAAAATAATTTAATATTTTATTAGTTTAAAACAAGGCTTTTGCAAACCGAGAGCAGACAAAACAAAAATAATCCGGAGACCCGGGTTTTGCGTTTGGAACATAGACGGGGCGTTCAGAAACCAAAAACAGGTTTTTCCGCAAATAGTTTTATGCAAGCAAATGCAAGATAATGACGATGCTCAAATGCAATGTGGCATGATGACATGAGCATGTGGTCATGATGATGTAATGCACAAAAACAACGCGATTTTCTAGTAGTGGTTTTAGCGGGATGCCACACCGGTGGCCTACAATCGCATGGATTTTGAAAGATAACTTGGGTGTGGTCTCACGGGACAGCAAGAGCTCCCATGGAGGAATCACTGCGATTCTCCATGACTGGGCCCTCACTGTTCGCCCGATCGGAGAGTCTCGAGCGAGCAAGGCTCCACCCCACCTATTTGTGTTCCTTTGACGGGTTGTGGCAACCTCATCTCCAAAATCCACCCCCATGGAGCTCTTCAGGAGGATTACGCACGATAGCTGAGAGAGAGAGAGAGAGAGAGAGAGAGAGAGAGAGAGAGATCACCAAGATTCCACACCTACCATGATTTGTGGCCGAAATGTTAAAAGACTATAAGTCGATGACAAAGTGATGAGTTCCCGTGAACAGTACAAGGCCTTATGCAGGCTGAAACAGTAACATACCGGAATGACAACATGCCGTCTATGGGCTGCACAGTTATGGACTTCTAGAGAAAGAAAACATTCCTTCTGGCGGCCAAAACAGTAAAGTTTTGTAATGTTAGCATATTGTATATGGGCTACACAGTAATGACTGGTTGAATCCGGGATGAGCCAATTGCAGGCCAAAAATAGTTATGCGCTGACCGTATATTAGTCTTGTAAGATGGGTCGACCCACTTAATCTTTATCAGGCATTAGATGAGCCTACCATGTACCACAGATTCATGACCGTATCAGAAGATTTAATGATAGTACCGGTCAGTTAACGGTGTTTGCCACATGGTAGTTGACATGAAATCCATAGTTGATGGTCTCGCAAAACACATTTACCACGGTACCAAATTTCGTGGTTGATGGGGAGTCATCCACTATGACTTTCGCAAAACTATGGTAGATCTTTTTGTTATGCGCTTTTACCACGGATGGCACAGTAGATGGAGACATTTTTGTAGCGATAATGAGCTTACTATTGATGACCCTTCATCTCTATATCATTGCAATGTTTTATCTGTGGACCTCAACACATCTATCACTCAAAATGCTTTACATGCTTGTGTTGTTAGTCCTTACATTTCTTATAGAATATTTTTGAATAAATCTCATGATAATATGTTTTCTTCATCTCATTTCCATGATAAAAATGCTTCTATTTCCTCTAGTATTTGTGTTGCTAACAATATAGAGGAAACTGGAGACTCTATATGCCAAGACAAGATATTGAATGAAGTTCAAGGAATTCTTGATCATTGCATGGACCCAGTAAACCATTGTATGTTGTAGTGTACCAGTCATTGATATAATACTTATGAAAGTATTTTTTCGCAAATATTACATCTCTCAGAGTGGTACAACAAAAAACATTGTGGATCCAACTTCTTATTTATTCATATCAAGAGCCAAAAGTGTACAAAAGTTTTGATATCCTCCTCGATAAAATGAGGATCAAAACACGATGAAAATTCAAATGTGGAAGAAGAAGGTTTATAATCGATGGTAATACTAAGCTTAGAACCATTGAAGCTGGCAACTTATTGGAGAAGCTACACTATTGGTAACTCATCAACATATGCGTTCTTTAGTGGATCCTATATCTACATCTACACTACCTTTTGCTATTATGATACCATGTAGTTGAGTTCCCCCTCCGTGTCGATCTTTTGGTCTTCACAACCTAAACAAGGGGTTAAGAAATACGAGCATACTCAGCAATTTCTATGGTGGTTGTTTGATGCTCTAGATACAACCATAGATCCATGATTAGTGGCTCGTGTAGGTTTTTGAAAACGATTTTTAGAAAAGGTGATATGTTGCAAATGTATCTATAATTTTTGATGCTCCATGCTTGTTTTGCACCAATTATATTATGTTTTTATCTACACTTTGAGGCATTTTTATGAATTTTCTGGAACTAACATATTAATAAGTGCCACGGGGCCAGTTTCCTGTTTTCTGCTGTTTTTTAGTTTTAGAAAAACTAGTAAAGAAATATTCTCGGAATTGGATGAAACAAAAGCCGAAGTTCCTATTTTTTCCGACGGAGAAGAGCTCGAAGGAGAGGGGAAGACGCACCTCAGGGCGGCCACACCAGGGCCAGGCGTGGCCAGGGGGGCGCCGCCCTAGGGTGTGGGCCCCCTGGCGCTCCATCGACCTTGCCCCTTTGCCTATATAAACCCCCCGAGACGAAAACCCTAAAGACCATATCAGAATTCCACGAAAATTTCCGCAGCGCCGCTGCTACCGAAGATGAGATTCGGGGGACAGAAGTCTCTATTCCGGCACCCTGTCAGGACGGGGAATTGCCCCCGGAGCCATCTCCATCGCCGTTGCTGACTCCTATGATGAGGAGGGAGTAGTTCTTCCCCGAGGCAAAGGGCTCTACCGGTAGCTATGTGTTCATCTCTCTCTCTCCATGGTGTGATATTTATGTGATCATGAGCTTTGTAATCTAGTTGAATAAGTAGATGTTACTCTTCATCTATTATGCTACTCAAGTGCTTTTATTAATGTGATCTCTGGAGACACCTTGCCAACGTGTGTGAAGGTGATAGTGTGCGCACCGTATGTGGCTCTTAGGCTAAAGATTACATAAATACTTATCATGAGTTATAATTTAGGTTGGATGTCTCTAAAATTATGGTTTTTGTCTGGAACCATCTAGCGCTCAAGGTGACAGTGTGGGGTTACCTAGATGGGGAATGCGAACTTTAAGATGTGCTTTTATAGCCTTACGTGGTGAATTGGTGTTCGTTATCCAACCAGAGAGTAGTTCAGGGTAGCATAGTGAAGAGAGAGCTCTTTTCTGGTACCCTGAGATGAATATGGGCCCTCGGATTGCAGGATCGAACAGTAAAAAACGAGTCGTACTGCTGGGCTAGGCTCCAGGCCAACGAGCAGTACGCACGTGCACCGCTGAGTAATTTGGCCAGCAGTAAGTCATTCGAGGGCATTTTAGGTAGATCGCTATTTTATCCAGCCGGTACTCATGGCTCACGCACACGCGACCGTTTCCTGTTCCAACATCGTAGACAAGAAGTCCCCTCCACCAGCTAGGGTTTTGGCCGCCGCCCAACAACGTCCTCTTCCCCGTCACGTCGACACCTGACCGTCCGCGCTCGCGCTCGTAGACGCCGCCACGGGCCGCGACCTCACCTTTGCCGGCCTCTGCTCCGGCATCCTGTTCACAGCCGTCTCGCCGTCACTGGAGTACAAGGGTACACGCATTGCCACTTCATCTACCAGTAGAAATTTGGCCATCTGTCTCACATTCTCGTAGTACGCCCCTTGGAAATCTGATCGGTTCGTCTTTCAGGTCCGGGGGCATCGAGGGGGTACCTGCTCGTGCACACCAATGGCGGGCTCAACCAGATGCGCGGTGGGGTGAGTGATTTGTTTTTCCTGGTAAAATTTCACTAGTTGATGTGTCATACGAGTAATGGTCTAGTTTGCATTTAGATGTGTTAACTTGCGTGCTGGGAACCAGCTGATGGCCCTACTGCAAGAATGATTAGACCATATCTGGATCAGGCCAATCGCGGAATTTTCTGCTCTAAAAAAGTTCAGAGTTTCAGATTTGATTCTCGTCTTAATCTGAGATGTTTCTAACATGGCGTTTGCTAACAATTCGAGCAGATTTCGACAACTGGAATCGTGTCAAGCTACAGTATTGCCACGATGGCTCTTTCGCAGGCGATTCAGAGTTCAGAAATGGCATGCGTATTCTTAATATCACATCTCAAGTTTCCAGGTGTACCCCAGTTTACATAGCCGCGGGAGAGATATATGGAGGCGAAACTCATATGATTGATTTGCAATCACGATTACCAATTCTGATGAACAAGGTATGAACATTGTTTTGTTTTTTCTGTTGCTTTGTAACATCACGCTGTTCAGTCAACATATGCCGTCCTCTCCATTTTTAGGAGAAACTCGCATTAGCTAAAGAACTGCGACCATTCAGCCAATATGCTTCTCAAATGGCAGCTTTGGATTGCATTGTTTCCGTGGAGAGTGATGTTTTTATTCCATCGTATTCTAGGAACACGGTGTTGTCTGGTCATCGGCGTTTTCACGGCCACAGGAAACGGTCATTCCTGACAGGTGAAACCACAACGAGCATGTCTGTAAATCATGGCACTCTTCCCTTCTCGGTCTAATGGTGTTCTTTCTATGTTCATGAAAGCATTAGTTTGTTTATTTGATAAAGTTGACAATGGATTACTCAATGATGGGTCTGCGCTATCTCAAAGGATAGCAGAAATGCGAAGGAAAGGGTATTGAACAAGGAATGAGAGCTAGAAGAAGTTGTTTCGCATCTATGTGTCTTACGTTATTCTTTTTATCTTTTTCAGACAAGCTTCTCCTCGGAAGTGGAAAGGTCCCATGTCAGGAACAAAGGACAGCGATAGGTTTAGATCAGAGGAGGCATTTTATGAGAACCCTCTTCCTGATTGTTTCTTCCAGTTAAAGGATGATTCCGCTGTTAGAATCTGATGATGACCACAGCTCTAGCGGCCTTTGTAAACCCTTCTCATTATTCACATGTACATAGAGAAAAGGACGGTGCACACTGATATAAAGTTCCACAGCATTACAGATGATGTTACGGTCCAATGTTCTGTTGGCGGATTACCCAGCTCTCTTCTCGGAATAAGTTGTCAATGTATCAAAGAATCATAGATGGCAGCATAGTCACAGGATGAGAGTTGTTGTAGAGTGGTTTAGATGTAGTCGCGGCTTGTAAGCTTGACACGTGTAAGTAGGACCAATAAAGAGGAGGGTAATAGCTGAAACATCTTATTGCTAACATTCAGTGAGTATAGTTTCTGCTTAAAGATTGCATCACGAGCATAGAGCATAATAGTTGTAAAGGGTTTACATGTTGCTGCATTAGTAACCTTTGGTTCTAGTTAAATATCTCTTGAAAATGAATGAGCCTAGAGGAGGAACTATACAACAGTACATTGAGAAACATTGCACTAACATGGGAGTTCCTGATTTGCTTGTTAATTCTATCTGTGAAGTAAGAAAAAAGTGTAGTGAAAAGCAGAATATGCCCAAAAGTTCGTCTCATGGTCTAGATGATTTTGGTCGATGTATATTGCAGTTATGTTCCGTATGTCACCGAGAACATGGCTGCTCACACCGTACTGTCAATTGCAATCATGTAAACGCTACAACTATAGGAGTGAAATAAAGGATAAGTGCAACAATTTGGTAACTACCAGTTCATCACGCCAATTTACTTATGAAATCAAGAGAGTTTTCAATAACAGTTTCACCACCACCACCGTGTGGCTGTTCATACCAGATCGTAAATCGTACAACTACCATCACAAACACTACAACTACCAACTGGTACAGCAGGTTGTGCCAAGTATAAAACAGGATAAAGGCAACAATTTCACATAACAGTGAGCAGGAACCATGGACCAGTCCCATTTATCACCACAATCATGAAATCAACACGATTTGATCACCAGATTAGTACATCTAGTTGAAATCAACCGAGTTCACTACCAATTTCACCACCAAATCAGTTCATGAAGACAAAACTAACAGGGTTCATGACCAACTTCACCACCAAAGCAGTTCATCCAAGAAAAATAAACAGGGTTCGTGACAAATTTGACCACCTAAGCAGTTCATCCAGGCAAAATAAACAGGGTTCATGACAAACTTCACCACCAAAGCAGTCCATCCAGGCAAAATAAGCAGGGTTAATGACAAACTTCACCACCAAACAGGGTTCATGACAAACTTCATCACAAAAGTTTAGAAAAACCAAATGGATATCTCGAGATTGTGCGCCTGCCCAAAATAGGTTCTGTAGACGCCCTTCACTATCGGTGTTGTGCTTGTAAAAGAATTCTGGGTCCCTCTCTTTTCTTGCTGCCATATAATTTAGCACAAATTCAACGCCACAACCTTCAATCCTTTCCTTCTTGTACCTCGCAAAAAAATTATACAGGTCTCGAGATACATAACCAACCTTCCTGAAACCACCATGTTGCATCTCCACTACTTCCATAATCTCATGTGTTCGAAGGCCACCAATCCCATACTCAATGGCATCAGCCTTTTGAGCATCATTCAACCCACGACGAGACCTTATGAAAGTTGTCTGGTCACCCTTAGCGGGTGTATGATTATGTTGGGGCACAAAATCTTTTACAACCCATTCACCACTTTCCATAGACATGTCGATATCCATCCGAGCACCGCATCCGCACCGCGACAGCGGCCTAGGTGTTCGTTTCTGTTTAGTTTTTTCAAAGTGCTTCCTGGCCCGGTATCCTTCTTTAGAGCACACATAAAGGAGCCTGAAAACTATATCCGTGCCCGGCTTTCTAGTAACTTCTTCCTTTCTAACACCAAAACCCTTCAACTTAGCATATGCATTGCAGAACTTGTAACCTTCTTCCTCGCTACTGAAAGTCTCATTAACCACCATATCATATTCTTCATTGTTCTCCATGTCCTCCAAGCCCTCCAAACCCTCCATGCCCTCCATTCCCTCCATGTCGTTAACTACAATGAAAAACCAAAGTTAGTTTAACACAAGTCTGACAGTCAAACTAACACATGTTTCAGTATCAATATTGCAATAATGGTGCCACTCTGTGGTTAAATTCTTTACTACACGATTTCACTGCCTAGACAAAACAAAAAATTAAAACTATTCACATGGTTCCCCACAGGTCAAACTCATAATGGATACGCATAGGGATTCAGTCACCTCTCCATCCAGTTCCAAGTTCTGAGTCAACACGAATATGCACTATTCAAAGATCATCATGTACATTCAGTTATACTCCCTCCGTGTTAAATTTTATATTTTGAAACAGAGGAAGTAGTTCACAAGGATAGGTATTCAATCAAAACGTACATACAGCCTTACGTGTTATCAACAGAAAATCATGTAACAAAATTAGAAGAAAACAATGACGGTGCTTGCTAATATCAACTAGGCAGCTTGGATATGTGAAGAGTGGGGGGTAATGATCGGGTTTGGTGTCAAGCCTCGTATGCATTGCAAGCTTTTGGTGCCAAGGTTCAAGCACTAGCAGCACATTTAGTCAATGTACCATGAATTGTTGTATATGTACGCGGCGGTGGCAAGAGCGCGTCAGGGACAAGGATTCAGTGGCGGCGAGGTCAGCGAGGGCGCGACCGGCAAGGTCGGAGACGGCGGGGCGGGCTAGGTCGGTGGCGGCGAGGCACATGCGCGTCAGGGACAGGGATTCGGTGGCGGCGAGGTTGGGAAGGGCGCATCCGGCAAGTCCGGGGTCGGTGGCGGCGATGGAGGCAGAGGCGCGGGCGGCGGCGATTGAGACAAAGAGAAGTACACAATGGGCTGAGAAGTACGCAATGGGTAAATTAGAAAGGTCTAATTTACCCTTAGAAAAAAGTGGGATTCCCTATATTGCTCTAAGCAGTACGGGGTACCGTAAAAAAGCTCTAAAGACAAGATGTTTATGTGTTCAATTATGTTATCATTGTTGAGAGTGTCCACTAGTGAAAGTATGATCCCTAGGCCTTGTTTCTAAGCATTAAAACACCATTTACAATCAGCCCTGCTACATGTTTGCTTGCTGCCATTTTTATTTCAGATTGCAACTACTACTTATAATCATCCATACTTGTATTTCACTATATCTTCGCCAAACTAGTGCACCTATACACCTGACAAGTGTATTGGGTGTGTTGGGAACACAAGAGACTTCTTGTATCTTAATTGCAGGGTTGCTTGAGAGGGATATATTTGACCTCTTCCTCCCTAAGTTTGATAAACCTTGGGTGATCCACTTAAGGGAAACTTGCTGTTGTTCTAAAAACCTCTGCACTTGGAGGCCCAACACTGTCTACAAGAATAGAAGCATGCATAGACATTAAGCTCTTTTCTAGCGGCGTTGCCGAGGAGGTATGGTAAAAGGTACTCACATCCTCTAGCTACTAAGCTATCTTTTAATACTGTTGCTGATGTGTGAGTGCTCGAAATTATTTCCTTTAGATTCTGCAATTATATCTTTTTGTTTATTGTTTTTATTTTCACTAGTTAGGCTTAATGGAAAACAATAAAAAAATTAGAGAGATTTATAGTATTTATCTTGAGTTATGACATGAAGTGTTTGAAGAGAAAATTAAAAAACCTATGAAACTTTATTTGCATGCTAATAGCAATGTTATTAGTATGAATTCTTTGAACACCATTATTGCTAATGCTATGGAAACGTCTAAGCTTGGGGAAGCTAGTTTTTATAAAAATGATCTTTTTATTTCTCCAGCTTTAGAGGAGAAAATTTGCTATGATGATACTATACCTCCAATGTATGATGATTACAATGATGAATATGATACTTTCAGTCCACCTACTATTGAGGAGAAAATTAATTATGATTACAATATGCCTCCTATATTTGATGACTATGGTGATGAGAATAATAATGATAGCTATTTGGTTGAATTTGCTCCCACTACGATTAATAAGAATGACTATCCTTATATGGAGAGTAATAATTATTGTATGCATGTGGCTCATGATAAAAATGTTTTATGTGATAGTTATATTGTTAATTTTATTCATGATGCTACTGAAAATTTTTCTGAGAGAGGGAAACATGGTTTTATGCATCTCAATAATATTAAGTTTTCCCTCTTTATGTTGAAAGTTTTGATGTTGCACGTGTTTTTCCTTCCTATGTAGTAGCCTCTTGTTTCAACAATTTGTTTTCTTACAAAATTCCTTTGCATAGGAAGTGGTTAGACTTAAATGTGTTGGATATTTTCTTCTTGATGAATTCTTATATGTTCAATTTATACATATGAGAGCATCATAGAAATTATCATGCATATCTTAATGACTATAAAGAAAGAGATTTTGGGAGACAACCCATTATATTTTTGCTTTCAGTTTATTTTTGTTTATTAGATTTTGGGAAACAACCCATTTTGGGAAGCAAGAAATCAAGTATTTTCAAATGAAGAAGCATTACCCCTCTTGCTCCTACCTTTCTTACCTTTCTTCTTCTCTATAGGGAAAATATGATTGCTTACTGGAGGAGCAAAATGCACAATGCCTTTTCCCACATCTATTATTTCTCCAAGGTGTTTCAGTAGGGATCTTCCAAGTGTAATTTGTCCTTTGCCTACACATTCAATAACAAGATAAGCAGTAGACACCATTTTCCCTGAGATTTTTGTAAACACACCTTCAGCTATTCCAATGGGTAATAAAGTGGCATTATTGGTAAGAGATATTTCTTCTCCTCCTTTAGAAAGTCCCCAAAGACTCATAAATATCTTTAGGCATAAGGCAAAATTCAGACATGATATCACAGCGAGCATCAAAAGTTGCACTATTTATAGAGACTTTGATTGTGGGAAACCACTTTGAAGGCTCAGAATTTATTGGAACATAATCATGGTACTCCCTAAGTGTGTGATAGCAACTGTTCAAAGCAGCAGTACTGGACTCAAGAGTATTCAACAGAGCAAAAATGTCTATAAAAGAGGAATCAGACTTGCCAGACATATTATAAATTATAATCAATTTCTTTATGGCATCAAAAGCCTCATCCTCAATACATCGAAAAATATCTTTCTCAGCCACAACATCCAAAACATATCTATAACAAAGAGCAATACCATGGTAGAAACTATTAATAACCAAGCTAAGACTCATCTTAGGCTTAGTTTCCCTTTGTAAAGCAGAGATTCTAGACCAAGCTTCTTTGAAACTCTCTTCACTTTTTTGCTTAAAAGTAAAGATCTTTTCCATAGGTGTCATAGAGATTGGACCAAAACCAGACATGGTAGCAACTAGGGCAGGAACTAATTTTTTTGTGTTTTTTGATAGGAGAAAGCAAACCAAACTAAACTTTTTTGAGTTCTTGATAAAAAGAGGCAAACAAAACCAAGCAAAATAAATTAAGCAAACTAAAAACAAAGTAAAGAGAAAGGTTGAGGAGGACTCCCCTTGTGAAGACGTCCTTAGCCTCCCCGGCAACGGCGCCAGAAATGTCTTGATGCGTGTTGACGCTTCGTCGGGAAACCCCAAGAGGAAAGTATGATGCAACACAGCAGCAAGTATTCCCTTACTAAGAAACTGAGGTTATCGAACCAGTAGGAGGAAAGAAACATCTTAAAGGTGTTGCAAGCAACGTGGAAACCTGCACAACATAAACTCAAGACTTTGCCCCAACTAACAGTGAGGTTGTCAATCTCACCGGTTGCTGTAACAAAGGATTGCAGCAAGTAAATAGTAACAGTGGAAGATGTATCAATGGTAAAGATTGGACCGGGGTCCATAGTTCACTAGAGGTGTTCTCCTTAGATAAACAAACATGGCATGCTAGGTAAACAAATTACAGGAGGGCAATTGACAGGACTAAGCAAGGCATAACAATGCAATACTAGACAAAAGATCCTATGAGCTTCGATTGGGCAATACAACAAGATACATAGACCACCATCCAACTGCATCTATGACTAGAAGTCCACCTTTGGGTTATCATCCGAACCCCCTCTAGTATTAAGTTGCAAGCAACATACAACTTCTTTAAGAAAAGTGTGTAAGGTAAACAATCTACTTGTTCCATGAATAAGAGACTGTTGTTTTATCCCTAGTGGCAACAACACATCTACAACCGTAGAGATTTCTGTCACTTCCCTTGATTAAGTAGAGGCATGAACCCACTATCGAGCATAAATATCCCCTCGTGGAGTCACTAGCAACTACTTGGCCAAGATAACTACTAACAACGGAGAGCATGCAAGATCACAAACAACACAGACATAATAGAATCAATAAGACAAAATCATTAATCAATATGACATAGTAATCTCAATATCCATCGGATCCCCGCAAACACAACATGCATGATTACAAATAGATGAGATCTTGATCATGAACGGAGCTCACAAGATCTAGACATGAAAGCACAAGGAGGAGATACAACCATCTAGCTACTACATGGTCCCGTAGTCCAAGGTGGAACTACTCAAGCTTCATACCGGAGGCTGGCATGATGAAGAAGAAAGCCTCCAGGATGATCTCCCCTCCGTCAGGGTGCCGGGAAGAGCTTCAGATCCCCCCGATCTAGGGACGATGGTGGCGGCGGCTACAGACGGTTTCGTGGAATTTTGATCGGGTACTTAGGGTTTAGGCATCGGGGGCTTCTTATATGCGAAGATGCGAGGCTGGAGGGCCACCAGGGCGGCTGCACTCCCCCCAGGCGTGAGGTGGGCCCACCCGCGAGGCCAGGGGGTGTGGCCCCCTGGTGGGTCTCCTCTATCTCGTACTCCGACTTCGTGTTCCCCACGACAAAATATTGACTTTGGCTTTTGTCCCGTCCAATTCCGAGAATATTGATTTTCTGTCTTTCTGGAACCAAAAACAGAAGAAAACAGGCAACTGGTACTATGGCATCTTGTTAATAGGTTAGTACCAGAAAACATATAAAAACACCTCAAAGTGTGGACAAAGCAAAGCAAAGTAGATACTAAACAAGCATGGAACATCAAAAATTATAGATACGTTTACGATGTATCACTTATATTCTTGCAAATTATAAGTTGGGAGTTAACAAAACCATGCTATCATGCGGCATGCTTTCAAGATTGCACTTATTCTATTTAGTTGATATCATGTTCTTTTGTTTATGGATACCGTCGGTGTGAAATAAGATGGGAGCTTGTAAGTCCATGGAGTATGTATATATGTTAGAGAAACGCCTGGACGGCTAGCCTAAGCCATGCCTAATCATGGTGGAAACTTGCAGCAAAACCATAGTGACATTCTATGTAGCATCCCCAATAAAAAACTATGCAAATAGCAAATAAAAAGATCGCTCATATGCTCACTGTCTGTTGCCTTGTCATTTTGATATGGAATAGCTCCTCTGTCATGGGGCAAGGGGTACCCCGTTGGTGGTTCTCTATGATACACATATACTTACAATGACAAGTACTTGCATGTGACCAAGTTGAGTAGAATGAGGTCTCGGTACTCGTACTCAAGGCGCATGAAATTTTCAATTTGTGATTTGTCAAGCATATAACTCATATTTTCACTCACTTTTAACCTTAATCACTTCAATATGCTTATGAAAGGGGCAATGAGAGCTCAAAGCTAATAAGTACCATAATTTTTGGAAGCTTTATAAAACCATTTAATCCCTACTTCCCTCTGTGAAGGGCCTTTCTTTTTTACTTTTTGTTGAGTCTCCATCTTCTATCTTTATGCACCAGCTAAGAGAGCATAGTTGTCATTCTGAGTTCAATATGCATTGTCCCAAAACTGGTTGATTGATTCATAATTCTAGTATTGCTTGTTCTTCAATTATTTGTATCTAGTCACCCTTATGAACTTTTAAGGTGTCCTATGAATTTATGTTTTGCTATTCCATGAAGGACAAGCTGAATACCACTCTTGCTATGTTTTCTATATATGAAACAAACAAATGTCTTTCAAAGCATTATTCATGATCTTTGTTTATGTAGCCTTTCATGTTGCAACATAGTTGCTATGTCTTATTGTTAGAAATATATCTTTCATGCTTATGTTTAGAGTACTTTGATCCCATCTATCAATGCTTTGCAATACCTTGATCAAGATTGTGATGGTGCATGTCACCTAAAAAATATTCTTTTTATCACTTATCTACTCGAGGACGAGCAGGAGTTAAACTTGGGGATGCTGATACGTTGCAAACGAATCTATAATTTTGTATGCTCCATGCTTTTTTTCACTAATTATATTATGTTTTTATCTACACTTTGAGGCATTTTATGAATTTTCTGGAACTAACATATTAACAAGTGCCACTGAGCCAGTTTCCTGTTTTCTGCAGTTTTTTGGTTTCAGAAAAACTAGTAAAGAAATATTCTTGGAATTGGATGAAACAAAAGCCGAAGTTCCTATTTTCCCGACATGACACGGAGCCCGAAGGTGAGGGGGAGACGCACCCCAGGACGACCACACCTGGGCTAGGCGCGGCCAGGGGGCGCGCCGCCCTAGGGTGTGGCCCCCCTGGCGCCCCACCAACCTTGCCCCTTCGCCTATATAAACCCCCCAAGACGAAAACCCTAAAGACCAGATCAAAATTCCATGAAAAGTTCCACAACACCACTGCCACCAAAGACAAGATTCGGGGGACATAAGTCTCTATTCCGGCATCCTGCCGGGACGTGGAATTGCCCCCGGATCCATCTCCATCGACTCCACCACCATCTCCATCGTTGTTGCTGACTCCCATGATGAGGAGGGAGTAGTTCTCCCCCAAGGATAAGGGCTCTACCGGTAGCTATGTGTTCATCTCTCTCCATGGTGTGATCTTTATGTGATCATGAGCTTTGTAATCTAGTTAATAAGTAGATGTTACTCTTCATATATTATGCTACTCAAGTGCTTGTATTAATGTGATCTCCGGAGACACCTTGTTCCACGTGTGTGAAGGTGACAGTGTCTGCACCGTGTGTGTGGCTCTTAGGCTAAAGATTACATAAATACTTATCATGAGTTATAATTTGAGTTGGATGTCTCTATGAAATTGTGGTATTTGTCTGGAACCATCTAGCGCTCAAGGTGATAGTGTGGGGTTACCTAGATGGGGAATGTGAACTTTAAGGTATGCTTTTATAGCCCTACGCGGTGAATTGGTGTTCTTTATCCAACCGGAGAGTAGTTCAGGGTAGCATAGTGAAGAGAAGATGGTTATGTGTTCAGTTATGTTATAATTGTTGAGAGTGTCCACTAGTGAAAGTATGATCCATATGCCTTGTTTCTAAGCATTAAAACACCGTTTACAATCAGCCTGCTACATGATTGTTTGCTGCCATTTTTATTTCAGATTGCAATTACCACTTATAATCATCCATACTTGTATTTCACTATCTCTTCGCCGACTATTGCACCTATACACCTGACAAGTGTATTGGGTGTGTTGGGGACACAAGAGATTTCTTGTATCTTAATTACAAGGTTGCTTGAGAGGGATATCTTTGACCTCTTCCTCCCTGAGTTCGATAAATCTTGGGTGATCCAATTAAGGGGAAACTTGTTGCTATTCTACAAACCTCTACACTTGGAGGTCCAACACTGTCTACAAGAATAGAAGCATGCATAGACATCAAAAGGTAATTTTTAGATTTCAGAATTAAGTTTGTGAAAATCTCCAAGGGCAGGGAACCATTATAGTACAATTCGATAAATATTTGAGTGTTAAACCCACGAGGAGCTAAAGGTAAACTATCTATTCTATAAAGTCCTATAACCCACTTATATGGCCTTCCATGCAAAGCAATGAACTAGAGGTGTAAGGTACTTTTTACTTCTAACTAGAAAACGGTGAAGTGTTGAAAGTAATAACAAGAAGTAAACTATTGCAAGTAAAGTAAAAAAACCAAGTAAAGTAATAACGTGTAAAATAAAAGTGAGTAACTCAAGGGATCAAGTGTTTAGGAAAATTGTTATTTCATTCGTTTGGTTTTCATAATTAGTGAACCACATTAATAGTTGTTTCATTCTTTCTTATAAAGAGGAGCCATAAATAGGTGCATTGATGTTACTGAGAAAATACACCCCAAGTGATTGATACCAAGACCGGTTACGAGTAATAAAGAGAGTTATTAAGACATAGAGTCCAACCACCGCTGTAAGTTTCAAGATCCCCATAACTTATTCTCCGTTAGTTAACCATGAATTAACATAGCATGCATATTTAAGACTTAGGACACGGTTTCTCTTAGTCTTTGTTCGTGCCTCCTCCTATAAACATGCAACGGCGAAAACCTTATGTATCCCCCAACATATGTGTGCACTATTATATAAGTACAGAATATCACCACATAAGATAGCATATACTTGTATGCAATTAACAATGAACTATTTCATAATTTCCACTAAAAGATCACTAGTTAAACATATACATATACAATAGATCATGGGAAAACAATAGTATGAGAAAGAGAGAATGGGGGAATATTTTTCACACTTGGGCTATTCCATTGCTTGTCAATATATAGGACAATTACAATCAATCTCAATCCTAGACATAATGAGAGAATAATCCTACAAACAATCATAGACATAATAAGAGAACAATCCTAGCCATAATGGGATATATGCTAATTACAACTCCACGATATATGTCAATCAGATATATGTCACGATACGTGACATATTAGTCTAACACTTGATACGTTGGAAACATAGCTATAATTTTTGATGCTACGTGCTTGTTTAGTATCTGCTTTGCTTTACTTGTTCACACTTTGAGGTGTTTTTTACATGTTTTCTGGTACTAACCTATTAACAAGTTGCAACAGTGCCAGATGCCTGTTTTCTGCTGTTTTTGGTTTCAGAAAAGTTAGTAAAGAAATATTCTCGGAATTGGACGGGACAAAGGACAAAGTCGATTACTTTCCATGGGGAACAAGAAGTCCGGAGGGGAGCCGGGGAGGCGTGCCAGAGGGGCCACCCCCCCAGGCGCGGCCACAGGTGGGCTCGCGCCTGGCTAGGGTTTGGTGCCCCTGGCCGGCCCCTCGGTCTCCCCCTTCGCCTATAAGAAGCCCCCGATGCAGAAACCCTGAGTACCTGGTCAGAAATCCACGAAACCATCTGTATCCGCCACCACCATCGTCCCTTGATCGGGGGGATCTGAAGTTCTTCCCGGCACCCTGCCAGAGGGGAGATCACCCCGAAGGCCTTCTCTCCGGTATGATGCGTGAGTAGTTCCACCTTGGACTATGGGTCCATGTAGTAGCTAGATGGTTGTATCTCTTCCTTTGTGCTTTCATGTATAGATATTGTGAGATCCGTTCATGATCAAGATCTAATCTATTTGTAATCATGCATGTTGTGTTTGCGGGGATCCGATGGATATTGAGATTATTATGTTGATTTGATTAATGGTCTTGTCTTTATGATTCTATCATGTCTGTGTTGTTTGTGATCTTGCATGCTCTCCATTGCTAGTGGTTATCTTGGCCAAGTAGTTGCTAGTGACTCCAAGAGGGGGCATTTATGCTCGATAGTGGGTTCATGCCTCTAGTTTCCAAGGGAAGTGACAACAATCTCTTCGGTTGTAGATGTGCTATTGCTACTAGGGACAAAACAACGGTCTCTTGTTCATGGAACATGTGGACTGTTTACCTTACACACTTTGCTTAAAGCAGTTGTCTGTTGCTTGCAACTTAATACTGAAGGGGGTTCGGATCATAACCTGAAGGTGGACTTCTAGTCATAGATGCTGTTGGATAGCGGTCTATGTATCTTGTTGTATTTCCCAATCAACCTCATAGGATCTTTCTGAATAGTAATTGCATAGTTATGCCTTGCTCAGTTCCTGTCAATTGCCCCGTTGTAATTTGTTTACCCTTCATGCCATGTTGTTTATTTAAGGAGAGCACCTCTAGTGAACTATGGACCCCGGTCCAATCTTTATCATTGATACATCTTCCACTGTTACTGTTTACTTGCTGCGAACCACCATTACCTTCCACAGCATACGTTTAAACCTTTGTTATAGTAAACCGGTGAGCTTGACAACCTCACTGATTCGTTGGGGCAAAGTCTTGAGTTTGTGTTGTGCAGGTTTCCGCGTTGCTTCCAACACCTGTGTGACGTTTCCTTCCTCCTACTAGTTCGATAATTTTTACTGAGGGAAAACTTGATGCTATGCTGCTTCATACCTTGATCTTGGGGTTCCCAACGAAGCGCTCCTACATCAACTCAGCGCAGCCAACAAGCTTTTCTAGCGCTGTTGCCGGGGAGGCTAATGACGTATTCACTAGGGGAGTCCTTCACTTCCTTTCTCTTTACTTTGTTTTTAGTTTGCTTTGTTTCTTTCGCTTGGTTTTGTTTGCCTCTTTTCAAAAACCCCCAAAAATTAGTTTAGCTTGGTTTGCTTCCTTTATTCAAAAACACAAAAAAACTAGCTCTTTCTCTAGCTGCTGCTGCTATTTTTGGCTTGCCCACCTTTGCCAAAATGAACTCCGCTGAGAACACCAAGTTGTGTGACTTCACTAGCACCAACAACAATGATTTCCTTAGCACTCCTATTGCTCCATATGCTCCTGATGCTAGCTTTTATGAAATTAAGCCTGGTTTGTTGAATCTTGTGATGAGAGCAATTTTCTGGTGTTGGTTCTGATGATCCTGCTGCCCATCTCAATAGCTTTGTTTAACTTTGTGAGATGCAAAAGTATAAGGATGTAGATGGAGATATTATTAAGCTCAAGCTTTTTCCTTTCTCCTTGAGGGTAAAAGCTAAAGAATGGTTGCTTTCTTTGCCTAAAAATAGTATTGATTCTTGGACTAAGTGCAAAGATGCTTTTATTGGAAAGTACTATCCTCATGCTAAGATTATATCTATGAAAAGTGACATTATGAAATTTAAACAACTTGATAGTGAACATGTTGCTCCATCTTGGGAAAGAATGAATCTTTGGTTAAAAATTTCCCTACTTATGGACTCACTGCTTGGATGATTATCCAGACTTTTTATGCAGGTTTGAATTTCTCCTCAAGAAACCTGTTGGATTCTGCTGCTGGAGGTACCTTCATGGGCCTCACTTTGGGTGCTGCAACAAGGCTCCTTGATAATATGATGGTTAACTACTCTGAATGGCATGTTGAGAGAGCTCCACATGGTAAGAAGGTAAATTCTATTGAGGAAACTTCCTCTTTGAGTGAAAAAATTGATGTTACTATGGCTATGCTTGTTAATGGGAAAGCTCCTCTAGATCCTAATAGTGTTCCCTTAGCCTCTTTGGTTGCTCAAGAAGAGCAAGTTGATGTGAACTTCATTAGAAACAACAATGCCTATAGGAATAACTTTGGTAGCAACAACAATTATAGGCCTTATCCTCCTAACAATGGCAATTCCTATGGAAGCTCTTATAATAATGCTAGAAGTGCCCCCTCTGAACTTGAAGTCATGCTCAAGGACTTTATTAGTAAACAAACCACTTTCAATAATACTATAGAGGAAAATCTTTTAATTGTTGAGAAAAACATATCCTCTTTGTCTGAAGCTTAAACTTCCTTGGTTAATAAAATGGCTGCTAAACCTGAAACTATGGAAAACACCTTTGCTACTGCTCATGCCATACAAGTTACTATTGATGAAAATGTTAGGTTGTTAGCTCAACTTCATGCTAAGTGGGAAAGGGAAGCTGAAATTGATAGAAACAATGGTGTGTGCACCATCACCACTAAACCACAAGTAGTCCCTAATCCTACTACTACTATGCCTAAGCCTATTGAGCCTACTACTAGTGATGCCAAGTTTGACTTTGATATTGATGGTTGCAATATTTCTGAAGTGATTATGTTCTTGCAAAATCTTGCTAGAAGTCCTGATGCTAATGATATGCATGTTGCCTTTACCAAACATATTACAGATGCTCTTGTTAAGATTAAGGAAGAGAAGCTAAAACACAAAGCTTCTATTCATAGAAAAGTATAAGATAGTTGGGAGCCCATTATTAATATGCAAGTGAATGACTTTGACCTCAAAGCTTCATGTGATCTTGGTTCTAGTGTCTCTATTATGCCTAGGAAGATTTATGAAATGCTTGATTTGCCACAATTGGAAGATTGTTATTTGGATGTCCCACTCAATGATAATGCTAAGAACAAACTCATGGGGAGTATTAATAATGTTCTCATCATGGTTAACAATGCTTATGTCCCTGTGGATTTCTATGTTTGGATGTTGAATACAATGCTTCTTGTCCTATTACTTTGGGAAGACCTTTTCTTAGAACAATTGGTGTCATCATTGATATGAAAGAAGGCACCATCAAATATCATTTTCCATTCAAGAAAGGTATTGAACACTTCCCTATTAGGAGAGAGAAGTTGCTTTTTGCTCCTCCTTTGAAAGCAAGATTTGATGTGAATGCTTCTTCATTTGAAAATAATTGATTCTTCTTGCTTCTTGTGCCTAACTTAAATGCGTTAAAGAAAAGTACTTGTTGGGAGATAACCCAAGAGTTTCCTTGAGTCTTGGAAGTTATTAATTCTTTAATAACCTCTCCTTACCCTTTTTTGTTTGCTTTTTGTACCAAGAATGACCTCTAATGAGAGGGAAGTAAGATTTGGGGAGTTGCTGTCCCGAAACAGATTTCTGTCCTCCACCAAAAACAATCGTGAGGAGGCTCTGTAACTCGGATTGAGCTCAAAATTTACGAATAAATCCACCAGTATGTTATATAACTTTCGTTAGTTCAACACTTTTTAATTTGAGCAACATAAAATGTTCGAAAAAATCGGTTTCTACCTGCTGGTCTGTTTTGACAGATTTCTGCCATTATTTGCATTTGCTTCTTATTGATTCCTTTTTGAGTTCTCTTCAGGTAAATTGAGATTTTTGAAGGATTTACTACAGTAGCTTGTGTTTTTAGTGAAAATCCTTGATGTTCCAAAGCTTTTCCAATGGTTTAATATCTTTTGAATAAACTAATGTTGCTAATGAAGATTGTGTGAAGTTTTGTATGAAGGAAAAATTTCAGGTGTAGAGAAAGAATGATGCAATGAGATGAAGAATGGACAAAAGATCAAGCTTGGGGATGCCACCATGGTGTAACCCCAAGAAATATCCAAGATTTACAAGTGTCAAAACTTGGGGATGCCCAAGGCATCCCCTTCTTCATCAATAAAAAGCTCAGGACTGTCTAGACACTTCGTTTTTATTGTTTCATGCACAGTTGTGTGTTTCTTGGAGCGTCTTAGTTTTCGTTTGCTTTGCTTTGTTTGTTTAATTTGCTTTAGTAGTTTGGATCCCCGTTCTCGATGTGTTGTTTTGCAAATAAGGTTGCTTGGTGTTTGGAAAGGAGTAGTAAGTTCTTGCTTGAAGTGCAAGAGGAGCTTGCATTGACTGTGACTTAGACTTTAGCATGACATGCTAGGTGTTGTTTTGGCATTATGCTTAGTGATTATTGTTGTAGCATGTCTTGTTCCAAACAATTGAGATTTCTTAGTGTGCCTTGAAGAAATTATGCGTTGTTTTAGCATGCAAAAGCATAGTATTGTGGTATTCTCCTTTAATGCTTTGCTTGGGTTGAATTGGAACATGCTTACACCATGTTATGACTCCCACAAGTCACCATTAGCCTCTATGATCATTTAGTCCTTGACTTGTAGTACCACTCTTTGCTTTGATTAGTATGCTTTGTTGCACTGCATGATTATGGCCATTATTGCTCTCTTAGTTGGTTGCTCCCAGTCTTTTGCTAGCCTCCACTTGTATGAGTAAGTTCTACTCATGCCTCCAACTCCCAAAAAACCAAGTTATTCCAAAGTGTCCACTATAAACTCCTATGCATGGTGTGTTACACCATTCCAAGTATATTGTTGTTTTCAACTATCTTCCAATTAAAAACTATTTTGTTATGTGAAAACTTAGTGATTAAAGCCCTCACGAACTTGATGGCACACTTTATTCTTTGCCCCTAATAAACTTGAACCGTTATGACAACTTTGTTATATATGCTTGCACTTATAAGTTGGAGTTAGCAGAACTGTGCTGTCACGGGGAACGTTTTCAACATTGCACTTGCAGCTTGTAGTACTCAGTTGATATCATGCTCTTTTGTCTATGGATGTCACCGGTGTGAAATAAATAGGGGACTTGTAAGTCCATGGAGTTTGTATTATGTGTTAGAGAAACGCCTGGGCCACTAGCCTAAGCCATGCCTAATAATGGTGGAAACTTGCAGCATCACCATAATGAGCTATCTATGAAGCATCATCAATAAAAAGCTATGCATATGGTAAATAAAAAGATTGCTGAGATGCTCATTGTTTGCTTGCCTTGTCATTTTGGTTATGGGAAAGCTCCTGTACCATGTGCAAGGGGTACCCCGTTGGCGGTTCTCAATGATATGCAAATACTTACAATGACAAGAACTTACCTCGACCCAAAGTTGAGTATGCATGAGGTGTGGCCCTCGTATTCAAGGGACTTGAGATTGTCAACTTATACTTCGTCAAGCATATACTCCAGCTTTGCCACTTTAACCTTAATCACTTCAAGATGCTTATGATAGGGGCAATGAGGGCTGAAAGCTAACAAGTACCATAATTTTTGGAAGCTCTTTTTGAAACTTGTAATCCCTGTTTCCTTGACAAAAATGCCTTTCTCCCACCACTATTGAGTCTCCACCTTCTACCTTTAGGCACCATTAAGAGAGCATAGTTGTCATTCTGTATGCAGTGTTCCAAAGCTTATTAATTGATGCATATTGTGTTATTACTTGCTCTTGTGCTACTTGTTTCTAGTCACCCTTGTGAACTTTGCAGGTGTCATATGCATTATATTGCTACTCTATGAGGGACAAGTTGATTGCCACTATGCTATGTTTTCTGTATGTGAATCAAACAAATGTTTTTCAATGCATGTTATTCATGATCTTTGTTTGTATCTTGTCATGTTGCATGCATAGTTACTATGTCCTATTGTTAGAACTCCATCTTTCATGCACATGTTTAGAGTTCTTTGGTCCCAGCTTTCAGTGCTTGCAAATGGTTGGATCTTTATTGTGAGGGTGCATGTCACCTCAAAAATTATTCTGTTTATCACTTACCTACTCGAGGACAAGCAGGAGTTAAGCTTGGGGATGTTGATACGTTGGAAACGTATCTATAATTTTTGATGCTCCATGCTTGTTTAGTATGTACTTTGCTTTACTTGTCCACACTTTGAGGTGTTGTTTACATGTTTTCTGGTACTAACCTATTAACAAGTTGCAATAGTTCCAGATGCCTGTTTTCTACTGTTTTTGGTTTTAGAAAAGTTAGTAAAGAAATATTTTCGGAATTGGACGGGACAAAGGACAAAGTCAATTACTTTCCGTGGGGAACAAGAAGTCCAGAGGGGAGCCGGGGAGGCGTGCCAGAGGGGCCAACCCCTCCCCCCCAGGCGCGGCCACAAGTGGGCCCGCGCCTGGCTAGGGTTTGGTGCCCCTGTCCGGCCCCTCGGTCTCCCCCTTCGCCTATAAGAAGCCCCCGATGCAGAAACCCTGAGTACCCGATCAGAAATCCACGAAACCGTCTATATCCGCCGCCACCATCGTCCTTAGATCGGGGGGATCTGAAGTTTTTCCCGGCACCCTGCCGGAGGGGAGATCATCCCGGAGGCCTTCTCTCCAGTATTATGCGTGAGTAGTTCGACCTTGGACTATGGGTCCATGTAGTAGCTAGATGGTTGTATCTCCTCCTTTGTGCTTTCATGTATAGACCTTGTGAGATCCGTTCATGATCAAGATCTAATCTAATTGTAATCATGCATGTTGTGTTTGCGGGGATCCAATGGATATTAAGATTATTATGTTGGTTTGTTTAATGGTTTTGTCTTTATGATTCTATCTTGTCTGTGTTGTTTGTGATCTTGCATGCTCTCCGTTGCTAGTGGTTATCTTGGCCAAGTAGTTGCTAGTGACTCCAAGAGGGGGTATTTATGCTCGATAGTGGGTCCATGCCTATAGTTTCCAAGGGAAGTGACAATAATCTCTTCGGTTGTAGATGTGTTGTTTCTACTAGGGAGAAAATAACGGTCTCTTGTTCATGGAACATGTGGACTGTTTACCTTACACACTTTGCTTAAAGCAGTTGTCTGTTGCTTGCAACTTAATACTGGAGGTGGTTCGGATGATAACCTAAACGTGGACTTCTAGTCATAGATGCACTTGGATGGCGGTCTATGTATCTTGTTGTATTTCCCAATCAACCTCATAGGATATTTCTGACTAGTAATTACATTGTTATGCCTTGCTCAGTTCCTGTCAATTGCCCCGCTGTAATTTGTTTACCCTTCATGCCATGTTGTTTATTTAAGGAGAGCACCTCTAGTGAACTATGGACCCCGGTCTAATCTTTATCATTGATACATCTTCCACTGTTATTGTTTACTTGCTACAAACTACCATTACCTTCCACACCATATGTTTAATCCTTTGTTACAGCAAACTGGTGACCTTGAGAACCTCACTCATACATTGGGGCAAAGTCTTGAGTTTGTGTTGTGCAGGTCTCCGCGTTGCTTCAAACACCTGTGTGACGTTTCCTTCCTCCTACTGGTTCGATAACCTCGGTTTCTTACTAAGGGAAAACTTGCTGCTGTGCTGCTTCACACCTTGCTCTTGGGGTTCCCAACGAAGCGCTCCTACATCAACTCAGCGCAGCCAACAACACTCCCCCATAGTCACAACGGGAGAAGAGCGGACATTGAGACTGGACCAAAAATTTGGAAACAATTGCGACGGTAGTCCCTTTGTGAGGATGTTAGCGAACTGGCAAGACAGAGGAACATGGAGTACATGGACCTGACCCATGTCAACACAATCATAGACAAAATGGAGATCGATCTCGATGTGCTTCATGTGCTGATGCTGGATGGGGTCCGTAGACATGTAGACGGCACTAACATTGTTGTAGAACACGATCGTAGCAGGAGGGGATGGTCGATGGAGCTCGTGAAGAAGTTGCCGGATCCAACTCACTTCAGTTACGGCGTTGGAGATGACACGTTACTTAGCCTCGGCGTTGGAGCGAGATACCGTGTGATGGCTCTTGGATAACCAAGAGACAAGCTTGTATCCTAGGTAGACACACAAGCCCGACATGGAGCGGCGATGTCTGGATAGCCAGCCCAGTCGGCATCAGTGTAGGTGATCATGGTGTCTGGTGATGATGAGTAGAGCTGGAGTCCATGTGAGAGCGTACCCTTGACGTTGCGAAGTATGCGCTTGATGGCCGCGAGGTGCTGCTCGCTAGGATCATGCATGTGGAGACACACGTGCTGAACGGCATACGCGATGTCGGGTTGCATGAAGGTAAGTTACCGCAGAGCGCCAGCAAGATGCGTACACTCAATGGGATCGGCCACGGGAGGGCCAACAGTAGCGGCGAGATTGGGCTCGTGTCGATAGGCGTCGTGGCATACTTGCTATCGGTCATGCCGGCGCGGTCCAAAATCTCCGCGGCATACTTGCCTTGTGAGACGTGCATGCCGGAGGAGTCACGGGTTACCGCAATGCCGAGGAAGTAGTGGAGGCTTCCCATGTCGGTCATGGAAAACTCAGACCAGAGAGAAGACATAATCATGTCAAGGAGGTGCAGCGAAGAGGTGGTGAGGACGATGTCATCCACGTAGAGGAGGAGGAAGGTTGTGCCCTCCGCACACAGTATTACGAACGGTGGGGTGTTCGAACACGAACACGTAAAGCCAGTGGATGTGATGAACATCACGGGGAATTGGTACCACGCCCGAGGAGTCTGCTTGAGACCATATAGAGAACGGTTCAGCTGACAGACGTGCTAGGGGCGAGTGGAGTCGATGAAGCCGGTGGGTTGGCAACATTAGACGACCTCGGCGAGATTGTCATGGAGGAAGGCGTTCTTGACATCGAGCTGGCGGGTCTCCCATTTTAGAGAGAGAGAGTGCGATGGAGAGGATGACGCGCACAATGGTCGGTTTCACAACTGGGATGAAAGTCCACACCTTGCTCCTGAGAGAAGCCACGAAGCACCCACCTTGCTTTGTAGTGGTCGAGAGAGCCATGAGACTTGAGCTTGTGGCGAAACACCCACTTGCCGGTGACGATGTTGGCGTTCCAAGGAGGAGGCACGAGATCCCAAGTGTTGTTGCTGAGGAGAGCGCGGTATTACACGGTCATAGCATCAAGACAGTTGGGATGCTTGAGAGCCGCACGTGCGGAGGAGGGAATCGGTGAGTACCTGCTAACAGATGAAAAATGAAGGTTAAGCCGCTCGCGGGGGCCCTTGTGGATGTCGGAGGTGCTGCACGTGCGATGAGGAGGCGGGGGCGCGACATATAGGGAAGGAGGGGCGGGCAGGGAGGGGCAGGCGCTGCAGGTGGGGTGGGAGGTACGGTCCACAGGTGGGTGTCGTCGTCATGGAGAAAGGCGTATGTGGCAGCTATTGGAGGCCGTGGAGAGGAAAAAGGAAAAGTCATCTCATCAAAATTCACGTGACGAGAAATAATAATGCGACGAGTGGTCAGGTCCATGCAGCGATAGCCCTTATGATGGGAAGAGTAATAGAAAAAACACATGCGCTCGAGCGAGGGGATAATTTATGGGAGATGGTGGAGACGGTGTTTGGATAGCAAAGACAACCAAAAACACAAAGTGACAAGTAGTTGGGATGGGTGTTATGGAGAGAAAAGTAGGGAGATGGGGCGGTGATGGTTTTGGTGGGGAGACAGTTTAGGATATGAGTGGCGGTGTGAAGGGTTTCTACCCAAAAACGTGTTGGTAAACTAGCCTGAAACAAGAGAGCACACAATGTCATTGATAGTATGAATGATACGATTCTTTACCATTTTTTGAGAGGTGTATGGACAATAAAAGCGTATGTGAATGACGTCCGTAGCAGAAAGAGTGTGGAGATTTGTCGAACTCACGAGCATTATCACATTGTATGGACATAAGAGGCAAACCAAACTGGGTGTGAGCGAACGCGCGGAAAGCCGCAAGCAAGTCGTAGGCGTTGGAATTTTGATGAAGTTACACGGTCCATAAAAATGCCAAAAATCATCAAGAATGACTAGAAAATATTTATTGCCAGAAACACTCGAACTAACTCGAATGGATGGGTGGTACGGGTGGATGAATAATAAAATGACAAATGTTACACGGCGTTCTAGTTGACAGACATGACGGAAATGACTATGATTTATTTATTAAAGACAATGGAGGGAAATATATTGTAAGAGACGACGATACACGTCATGTTTGGGATGACCAAGACGATGGTGCCAAACGTCGTGAGGGGCGGTGGTGGCAGTGAGGACGCAGGGAGTGAAGTTCGAGACATCGTGTAAAGCTCCCCCGTACTATTGCACCGAAGGATCTCGCGCCAGGAATGAAGGTCCTTCATAGAAAAACCAAAAGGGTCAAATGCGACAATACAAGAATTATCGGTAGTGAATTGACGAACATAATAAGATTTTTTTATACATGGTGTGACTTAGACATGACAAAAATGAAGAGGATGATTAGGAAGGTTAGAAGGAAGTGAGGAATGGCCGGACGTGGTGACGGGACAGTGGAACCGTCTCCAACAACAACGTGTCGGTACATGGTATGTGAAAAGAGATTTGAGGATATCGGCGTCCGACGAGAGGTGGGCGGTGGCGCCGCTGTCCATGACCCACTCGGGTTGGGGCTGCTGCAGCGTCATGTTGGTGAAGTGCTGCGGGAGGGCGGCGGTGTCCCATGAAAGAGCGTGGCCGTGGGGGCGATGCCAGTTGAAAGAGCATCGTAGCCGGAGGGTGGGGCGCCGTAGCCCAGAGGAGGGGCACGTAGCCGTTGTTGACGGCGGCCATGCGGTCATGGGCATGAGGGCCAGACCCGTCTGAGAAGGCTGCCCGGAATTGGGAAGGAAGGCTACTCCATGGGGTGGGGCGCCGAGGAGGAAGGGAGGGCGGAGGTACTGGCGGCACAGGGAGGAGGCCAGAGGCACCGAGAAGAGAGAGGATGCAAAAGCAGAGGAACGATTAGTCTGATACCATGTGAGAAAAAGAGAATGAATATTTGCCACAGTTGAGCATGTCAATATATATGACAATTACGATCAATCTCAATCCTACACATAATGAGAGAATAATCCTAACCACAATGGTAGATATGCTAATTACAACTCCATAATATACGATAATCAGAGATATGTCACGATATGTGACATATTAGTCTAACAAATAGATTGCTTCACATATCACTATTTGTCAAAATATTATAGTAGATGGGTGAAGAGGATTTCGCTGTAGATATTGATGACGACCACGCCGGTGGGATCTACACTGAAGTGTCTTAAATGTTAAAACATTTTTTATACGCGTCATAAGTTTTACCGATTCAAAAGAATATATTTTAAAATGATGTCGCGTTTTTTTTTTTTGAAAATGCTACATATGCCTACAAATTAACAAGAAATGTCTAATAGAACGTGCGTGGAGATGAGACCACAGCATAGCTATCCAAAACGTGACAACTAGGCTATTCTGGCCCATGTGGCATTCCATGGCCGGATGAAAAAACCTGCTGGGCAAAGCATTGCAAGAGATCAACTTTTGTAATCTAGCGCGGACGGCGGTATCATCTTCCGGTTGGCGTAGCAACGCCGTTCCACGGAGAGGATCCACACTCCAAGAGTCACCCTTATCGTTTGTAAAAAGCGTCCAATTGTTGGCATCACGATCTGCCAGCACATGCATGCGCACCACTCTCTTTTACAAAGGTCCAGTGGCTACAAACTGATCTGAAATTTGTACGTACCGGCCGGGACCCTTGTCCTTGCCGATTGGCTAAATTCATCACGGGGAGGCTACTGGACTGACGACGTGCACACTCATCTCTCTTCGAGTGTACTTCGAGTTTCAGTTGCTCTTTTACTCCCGTGCCCGTGATTGGTTTATCAAGCGAGTCTTCTAGAGAGGGATGAGTGGGAAAATGACTTTGGCTCCCTATCTACAGTGCGCTCTTTTTAAAAAATATATATATTTTTTACTGGTTTGGAAAATATTTTAAAATAATCCTGGACATAATCAATCTTATATCTCACAAGCATGTAAAATCGCGATATGAAATTCTTTGCATTTTGGGCTACACAAAAATGATAAATTTGATAAAATTTGGGGATTTGAAAACATACTTGCACAGATCTATACTTTTTTTTTGTATAGCTCAGAATATAAAGTATTTGAAATTAATATTTTGCACGTTTGTGGGATGAATCATTGGCTGCATGCAAAAAGAAAAAAAATCTGACATTTTGTTATGCTAAAATATATGATTTTTTTAAAGAGTGGGATCATCTTGTGTTCATGTGCACCAAATCTTTACTCTGAGTGGGTTGGAAAGAATACTAGTAACTCGAACTAGGCTTTCGCCCCGCTTTATAAATAAAGCCACATCGGCCGAACAGATACAAGGTGGAGGGGAGACCCCTTTACAAGGCAGATCAAAATAAACAAGAAAGACGCGGAAGCCTAAACTTGCCACCGAGGACAACGAGCCGAAACTAGGGTGACCCGGGGCTCCACGACGACGCCCCCAAGAGGGTCACGACACACCGCGCCGCCGCCGTCGAGACCAAAAGTCAAGGGTTTTCACCCGGAGCCCCTGTCGCGCGGGAGGTAGCCGCACCAACACCCCCAAGGAGGTAACGATACCCGCAGGCACCGCCGCCGATGGTGCCGAAGCACAGAGCTTTCGCCCGGAAAAACCTCCAACCGCTTCCCGGCAACTGCCATGCTCGTTGACCCCAAGAAAGGCTGCCGACACGCGATCTGGGAGTTGCCTTAGCCGAAGCGCCGCCAACACCGAAACCTCCCGTCGCCCTCTCCTCGCCATCCACATGACCGGAGGGAGGAGACACCACCACTGACACGGCGCTCGCCGAAGAGACACCCGCGCAGACCGCCTTCCGGAGCCGCCGCCCCGGCATCCCCGAGCTCTAGCCAAAGCTCCGACCGACGCCGCATCGAGCCACCGACGATAGGGCCGGGTCGGGCTCACGGACGTGAGGAAACCGAGGCACGACCAGCTTGGGGGAGGGGACCTGCCCTCCATCACCCGCGGTGAGCGCCGTCCGGACACATCAGCAGAGCAAGACAGGGCTGGAACAGGCCCAGATCAGGCCCATATCGGGCCCCTCTGCTCCGCCGCTGCGCTGCTGCTGCCAAGACGCCGCCGCCGTCGATCCCAAACCTCCCGAGCCACCCTGCGCCCTGTCGCCGCCGCGGGCGCCATGGACGCCGCCAGAGCTCGGGTCGAGCTCACGCCCAAAGCCCGGGCCAGAGCCGCCCCCGCCGCCAAGAGGGAAGGAGGCGCCGCCGCGCCTCACCTCCGCGCCTCACCGCGAGGAAGACGGACCCCGCCGCCGAGCTCCAGCGCTGCCAGAGGCTCCGCCGCCGGGCCGAGACAACCCCGCCGCCTCCAGCGCTCTGCTCCACCACGGCCGCGGCTCGCCGGCCCGCCGCGCCGGGAGGGGTTGGAGCCGAGCCGATGCCGCCACCTCGCCGTCCGACGCGCGCCACGGCAGCGCCGCCATGGAGCCCGACGCCAGCCCCACGCTCTGCCCCAGGAAGACGGCCCCGCGAGCGCCCGCACCGAGGGAGAGGCCGAGAGAGCCCCGCCGGCGCCGGCGCCGGCCGGGCTTTGCCCAGGCGCGCCCTCCTGGCGGCGGCGAGGGAGGGGGAGGGGGGAGAGGGGGCGGCGGCGGCGCGGCAAGCTAGGGTTCCCCCCTGTCGCCACGCGGGGGCGACGAGGGAGGAAACCGCTTCGGTCCTCTGTCCGTTCAGGAAAATCCAAAAACCAGGTTGCCTCACCCAGAATACTAGTAACTGAGAGGGCGGAGAACAAACACTTGAGCTTTTTTCTTGTCGACCAAGTCTTGGGGTTGGACTCTCGCGCTACAAGAGATCGGCCGGTCGTCGGTCGTCACCGATGACGAAGCCATCCCTGCCGCAGAGTGATCCAGGCCCGCCCAGCGCCGTCGTCGACCACGAGCTGCTTCCTAGCAAAAATACAAACCGGCGGGAATGCTCCACCATGCATGCATATCCAATCCTGTCTCTCCCGTGATTAGGTTGTTCACGTCACCACATATAGGAACAATTGACTCATCAGGCCGCTTCAACCAAAGGATCGGCGTTTCCAAAGTGTGAAGTTGACACCCGAAGTATTATATCATATCTCCATTCCTGATATCCTAGTATGCGACGTCACCAATGGGAGAAGCTCCTTATTACTCAGTCTCCGGACCTCTCAATTCCTGGTGGATGGAGAGAACCTTCGTCTGATATCCATATATAGCTAGCGCCTCTCTATCGTACGTACACAGCAAACAGCATATCATCATCAATGGCGGTTGACTCGCTGGAATCGGTGGCCTTTGTGGCGGTGCCCTTCCCGGCGCAGGGCCACCTGAATCAGCTCATGCACCTCTCCCTGCTGGTGGCCTCGCGGGGGCTCTCCGTGCACTACGCGGCGCCCGCGGCACACGTCCGGCAGGCGCAGTCGCGGGTGCACGGCTGGGACCCCGAGGCGCTCGCCTCCATCCAGTTCCACGACCTCGACGTCTCCACATACGAGTCTCCGGCCCCCGACCCGACCGCCGAGTCTCCCTTCCCCAGCCACCTCATGCCCATGTGGGAGACATTCACCGCCGCCGCGCGCGCCCCTCTCGCCGTCCTCCTCGAGACCCTTTCTGCGACCCACCGCCGCGTGATCGTCGTGTACGACAATCTGAACTCCTTCGCCGCCGTCGAGGCGGCGCGGCTGCGCAACGGCGAGGCCTTCGGGCTGCAGTGCGTGGCCATATCCTACAGCTTGGGGTGGCTGGACGGCGAGCACAAGCTCCTACGCGACCACGACCTCCAGTTCCTCCCCATCGACGCGTGCACGACCAAGGAGTTCGTGGACTACGTCTCCCGGGCAGCGAGGGACCTGCTGGACAGGGGAGGCGTGCCCTCCTCCGGCCTGGTCATGAACACCTGCCGCGCGCTCGAGGGCGAGTTCATCGACGCCATCGCCGAGACCCCGGCGTTCAAGGACAGGAAGCTCTTCGCGGTCGGGCCGCTGAACCCGTTGCTGGACACCAGCGCCCGGACGCCGGGGAAGACGCGGCACGAGTGCATGGACTGGCTCGACAAGCAGCCAGACGCGTCGGTGCTCTACGTCTCCTTCGGGACCACGACGTCTTTCCGGGTTGAGCAGATCGCGGAGATGGCCGCCGCGATCAAGGGCAGCAGGCAGAGGTTCATCTGGGTACTGCGTGACGCCGACCGGGCCGACATATTCGCAGCGTCAGGCGGCGAGAGTCCCTACGAGAAGCTTCTGTCACAGTTCACCAAGGACACGGAAGGGACAGGGCTGGTGATCACCGGCTGGGCGCCGCAGCTGGAGATCCTGGCGCACGGCGCCACGGCGGCGTTCATGAGCCACTGCGGCTGGAACTCGACCATGGAGAGCCTCAGCCACGGCAAGCCGATCCTCGCTTGGCCAATGCACTCTGACCAGCCGTGGGACGCGGACCTTCTCTGCAAGTACCTCAAGGTCGGCTTCCTCGTGAGGCCATGGGAGAAGCATAGCGAGGTGGTGCCGGCGGCGTCCATCCAGGAGGTGATCGAGGAGGCGATGGTCTCGGACAATGGCATGGCAGTGCGGCAACGGGCCAAGATTCTCGGTGAGGGTGTTCGTGCCTCCGTGGCCGAAGGTGGTTCCTCAAGCAAAGGCCTCGATGACTTCGTTGCTTACATCACTAGGTGATCGCCGTAATCCGCGTACGCGATACTGGGTGTGGCTATGATCCTCAGATGCACGGAGCGGTTTGGTCAGATGAGTTTGAATTTAATTTCAACATAAATACTAGCTCATGTTTGTAGTCTTTTTTTTAGTTGTGTGAGGCTATAACTCATTCACTGAGAATTAGCTTTAATTCTAGTCAAATGACTTCATCCCACAAATTTATATTTCCTGAACATGTTTTATGTATTGTGTGAACATTTATATTGCATTAGGTGAACAACTTTTTATACCGTGTGAATACTTTTTCACAAAGGAGAAGGTGCACAAATACTCTTTCCGCTCCGTTCTCAGGTAGAAAATCGTCTATCCGTGCCAGAGCCTCCAGGATCAACAATGTACTCTTTGCAGATTAAAAAGCAAGAAGGAGCCAAAGGAGAAAATACAAGCATATAAAAGAAAAGGTCAAAGAATGAAGTAAAAAAAAGAGAAAATGGATAAGAATCCCATGAAGAATAATGAAGCCAACTGAACTCATTAGTGCTCATTCTTCATGGACCAGGGCCAACCTCTTTCGTAGACCAATACCGAAATGGCAAGGTGTAACTACCTCGGTGAATTACGCTCCTAGTTACTAGCCTGGATGAGCGGAAATAGTTAAAATAGTACGGTGGGGCCCAAATGCCACTCACGGGTAGACCTTTCGGCCGTCCTAACCATTTCCAAACATCGGGACAAGAACGGGCGGCGTAATCGGCAGGCGAAGGGATCAACTACATACACAAATGAGTATGTATGCAAGCCACCATACAACAGTCCTCAGAGCCATTCTATCTAAAAGAAATAGAAATATTGCAACGCCATACGGCAAGATCCAAATATCCTAGATAGATATATAGTTTAGGATATCTCCTCATACATCAAACATCAGAGTATCAGGCGGAAGCGGAAAACAAGATCCGAGTACGGATAAGAAGCAAATCGGCGTAAGATGCCCCATAAATAAACACATCCCGCCCACAGATCTCACGGATCCCCGTTCCCGGAATCTCTACACCGAATGATCGTTGCCCACATCGTCCGTCTCCTCCACCCAGTATCCATCTCGTGAGTGTACCTGTTCATCTGAATCAAATAATTTATCGTATGAGACCCTAGGGGTACTCAGCAAGTCTTTATGCCTCTAAAGGGGACACAACCTGGGTGACGCAATTGCAGCAAAAGATAATACCTAACAATTCTATAGATACTCGCTAACCATCCGCCTATCCAAAGATAGACGGATGTCCGTGAATTAATAACAACAGTTATAACAGTAATATTAACAGACCCATCCTCCTCCTCGCTTACCAACGAGGAAGCGGACGAACACCCCCCCCCCCATCCGTTGGCAGTTTTATTATCCATTCCATGAGTGTTGCACTATTTACTAGTCAGTTACTTAGTCAAATTAAAGGCGGTACTTTAGTTATACTTGTCTATGATCGAGAAACTATGCTCCAAGTCGTCCATAACCGCAGACACGGCTTTCAGAAAGTTTTACCCTGCAGGGGTGCACAAATAGCAACACACACTCGATCAACCTCGGAAAAACCAAATCAAAACCCAACGAGGCATTCACGACAAAGAATCACAAGATTCAGAAATATTTCAGGGGGCCACCCCATTAAGCTACCCGCAACGAAGTTGGCCGGCTCCGAGACGGACTCAAGGTTTGTGTGGACGGCGGTAAACGACTGGGAACCCGAAAGTGTGACTGGGCTTGTCGATACAGCGAAAACGTGTCACGGACCTAAACAGTACAGGTGCTCCTCGCACATCATAAATAAAGCAGTAAAGCATGGCATAAGTACAGGATAGTAATAAAGCCCCAAACTAATTGTGGCCCCAAGAAATAAGAATGAATCAAGCTCTGGCTCAGGGGGGTCCCATAATCCTCCCGGATGTGGATAGCGCGAATATTCAAGGAACATGAATCAAGTACTCGGGGTCCTACGGGACACAAGTAAGCATGAAAAACCAAATAGCAGATATTGCTCACCAGTGCCACTTTCATTAGTTATCCCATTACTACTCAGGTTAAGTTGTTTAGGTATCTCGTTATCCATCAGACACTCACATACCCTACACATGTTGTTCTACGACCCGCATGGCTCAAACAACTCCTGTAGTAATGGCTCATGGGATGGAGGAACAAGCTTCGGTGGGGTTTAAAAGTAAAGGCTATGCAGTACTTGGGATTCAGTTTAATGCGATCACGACTCAATGATGCAAGAATAAGATAGAGGCAATAGGTACTATATGTATGCAAGCATGTGGTAGTGCTTGCCTGGCAGCTCAGTTGAAGCGAGAGAAGGATCTGGGTAGTGCTCCTGGGTTTCTTGATATATCCCCTGCTCAGCGTCTATTCGAAGAAGAACCAAACAAACAAGGGCCAACATAAATAAAGTGCACAAGCATAAGAATAAAATGCGACAAGCAAACAATCATGCCATGATGAATGATGCACAATTTGCATGGCAATAAAGTAGCATGGCATGGGTGAGGTGTGGAATACAAGAAATAAAGCATTTTATGGAGTTTTAATCATATTTTATACTCAAATAAGTTGCTGTACACTTTATATTTATATGATGCATGCTGCAATTCAGAATATGAAATGCATAGACAGAAAGGTCTCGTCGAGCTGATCATTTTGGACATATTATTTGTCGAATTTGGAGTTATAAAACAAAAGTTATCAATTAATTAAGGAAAAAGGGCATTTTCTTGTAATTTTAATCAACTTGAAATTTAAAGTGTTTAAAATATATTTTGGATGGCATTTTTGAAATCCTCACATTTTTCTGATTCAAAAACATATATTATTGGTATTATTTGGGTTTATAACTTAAAAGTTATCTAAAACAGAAATTAAATCATTTATAAAAACATTTTCTAAAATTGTTTTATTAAACAGAATTACACCGAGACTTTTTGTACCCAGGTGGAACTAGCCTGAGCCGCTGACAGTAGGGCCCGACGCGGAGATGCTGAGCTGGCAAAAGAAAAACAGCGGGGCAACTTTCTCACCGAGCCCGACCGTACCCACGCTCAATGGCAGGTGGGGACAGTAGCCTCGCAGGTCCACTGCGCGCGCGGCCAGCCGGTGGTTGACACGTGGGTGATCCTAGGGAGTGCACTGTGAAAACCCGACACTCCTGGTTCCTTTTTGTAAAACAGCTAGGGAGGGTGACAGGTGGGCCACTGGGACTGCGGGTTTAGGCGGGAAAAAGGGGAGGGGGCTAAACACCAAAAGGACATCGGCTGTGGCTGCTAGCTGACGGAAGAGGTTCTGCCGGCGGCGGATCTGGCTGTCTTCCGTCGATGGTGGCGACGCCTCCGCTAGACGAAACGTGTCGCCTCAAAAACGAAAAACGAAGAGGAATCCACGGGCTACAACTTTCATTCAGCAAGCTCGCACGGAGGCGGCCTACAGCGCGCGGGGCACGACGAAGAACAGAGGCGGGACGGCAGCTGCTGCTGTCTGCCAGAGCGCGACGCGCGGCGGCGCACGGAGGCTGCTCGACGGAGCGCGACGGCGATGCAAGGTGAGAGGGGGAGGAAGATGATGTCCAGGAGGTCGGTAGGCTCACCTACGACCCGCAGGTGCAGCTAGCGGGCTCGGGGATGCGTAGATCGGCGAGGAGGTAGCAGGGCCGGAGTCGTCCTGGTGCTCACGGACACGGCGGCGGCGGGGCTTCTCCGGCGGTTTCCTGTGGCTTCCAGTGGATCTAGGCGATGTAGAACAAGCAGAGGGCCACGCCAGTACTCGAGGGCCTGCTTGACGCGCTCCAGATCATCGAGAGGAAGATGTGGCCATGGCTAGGGTTTAGGGGCATGATTGAAAGCTTGCAAGCTTGGGGAGGAAGAAGGGAGGTAGGGGAGGACCTGGGCGCCTCCCAGATCCGACCTGAGATGGTTATGGGGAGCTGGGGTGGTTGGGGAGATAAGGAAGAGAGGAGAGGCACATGGGATGGATCGGTGGCTAGGGTGAGAAAAGTGGAGGTGGCCACCTTTCTCCCTCCTCTCTCTCACGTGGTAGACTGGCTCGGGAGGGGCTAGGTGCTTGCAGCTGGGACCAGAGTGGTCAGGTGGGGCCTGCAGGGCAGAGAGGGGAGAGAGGCCGAGAGAGGGCATGTGGGTAGCTAGGGTAGCTAGGAAGGAATCTCGGGTTAGGTTAGAGAGTGGCCTCGGGTTAGGGTTATGTGGTTCCCATGGTATAGAGAGAAAGAGAGAGAGAGGGAGGTGGCTTAGGGCTTGGTTTGATAGGGTTTAGAGGGGTAGCTCGGTTAGGGCTTGGGTTGATGCTTCGGCATGGAGGGGGTAGATCATGGGGTAGGGTTTTAAAGAGAGGGTTTAGGAGAGAGGATAGAGAGAGAGATGAGGTAGGGTGCTTAGGGTTTAGCTACTTGCATGCACCAAGCTAGATCAAACAAGAATAGGTGGATGAGGTGTAGGGTTTAGCAAACTCAAACAAGATCAACAAAAAGGAGTGGAAGAGAGGGATAGAGATGTGGTGGTGGATTTTAGCAAGACCATACTAGATCAAGCCAAAAGAGTGGTAGAGAGGGGGATGGATGATTCATTCAAAGATTCAAATAAAAACCCAAAAGACTAGAATGTGGTGGTTCTTGCATGGCCCATGCAAAATAATTAATGCCATGCTTATTCTTGTGAAAACAATAATATTTACATGGCATTATTCTTATGCATTCCCAAAAGTGGATTAAAGCCAAGCAAAAGAATTTGTGGAAGTAGATCCATCCTATCTCCCATGATCTAGATTAAATACCAAAAGAAAATAAAATACAAGCTCATGGATAATGGAATGGTGGAATTATAAGGTGGTGAAAAGAAAGGGTGGTGGAGTAGATTAAAAGATATGCCCCCAACTCAACTTGGGCATTTAAACAATATATCAAGAACCAAATACAATATCAAGAGGCAAATACAATTGACAATGCATATGAGAGAAGAACCAACACAAAAAGGGTTTTATATGATGCTCAAATGCAAGGTGGCATGATGACATGAGCATGATATAATTATGATGCAACAATTATATATAGGAAGTAGCATTTATATAGACTAGGCTAGTAGCATTGCAATTGTTAGACAATTGGGATGCTACAACTCTCCCCCACTAAACAAGAATCTCGCCCCGAGATTCCTAGGAAAAATAAAACAACACAAGGAGAGGCGGGTGTTCAAACGAAGGTGACCCTCACGTTCCCAAGTTGATGAACAACGGAATGGTGCGACCACTACACCTTGCAAAACTTGCTAGACTTGTTGCGAGTCTTGCGTTTGCTTGAGAAACAACGGTTAGAAGAGCTGAAGGATTGTCGTGAGGCAAGAAGGATAGGATGGGCATAACTCCGGTTTTCCCAAGAATCATGATAAAAGAATATAACCACTTGTGAAAGAAAAGGATAAGATGGTGTATCATGGATAAAGAAAGACACACCATTAAGATTAAAGATTTACCGATACGAGAGAGGATGAATCTTTGTCTCGCCGGAAGAAAAAGAGCTAGATTGGAGAGGTTTGAACCACTATGACAATAGTATCGTATCTTCTCTCGGATTTGAGAAATGAAGTTCGGAAACAATATTGCCTTCAAACAATAGAGTCCCTTGATATCAACAGAAAGATTTAGTTAGACATCGTCAGATTAGATTCTTGTTGCGCCGGTAAGACCCAAGGATCACGCAATTTAGGTGCGCAGATATAACTTCCAGAGATGGATGTGAAGCCAGATCATGGTGGAATCCCGAGAAGCAAAGAATATGGAGGATCTGGAGTTTATTGTAGAGATACTTATTGCTTTCTTTAGCCTTGAGGCTAACACAATAGATTTGCGGCTGATGCCATCAACCATAATTGGCTTTACCACAGGAAAAGATTTGTTGAAACAAAGAGAGAGATAGTTTCCTTTAATCTTGTTTGTGGATGTAGAGCATCGGTAGGATGACGAGGACAGAAAAGAGTTTGCGTCTGTTTCCACCAGATAATTGAGGATTTTGCTCCGTGTAGAAAGGGTGAGATCACCAACAAGAGATTATTGATTACTTTCTTCGAAAGAGCACTCCGGAAAAACAAGGACGGAAGTAAAAGTATCAAGGGATAAAGGCCACTTCTAACTTCCGTGGAATGAGTGAAATCACATTAATTCACCAATTCAATGTACAAGAGCGAATGATAAGAGTAGTGGTATGGTAGTTACTCCATCCCGCACTCAAAGCATTACTCCGCACATGAATAAGAAAATCATGCAACCCAACTACCGAAACAGACTGAAGGTGTTGGCAAAAACTCATAGAACTCCGTTAGAAAACAAGGATAGATGCAAACGATTCGCCGGATTCATAGATAGATAAAGATGATGATGTTGTCGTCATGTCGGAAGTACCAAGCCACCGGAAAGATGTAAAGGAAGATCACGGAGACAACTGCAAAATTTCACAGATATAGAAAAAGATAGCACCACTTGAACAGAAGGAATACAAGATCTGGAAGGTCTTCATGGCCTCCGGTGGATTGAGCATAGACGATAGAGCGAGAGGGTTTCAAGAGATTACTTAACAAGATAGAGGTGAAAGAACTCCATGTTCTTCTTGAAATGATTGAGAGAGATTTAGCAGTTTTGAGGAATTCTTCGACGGAACGACGATGATAACTTGCCAACAAGGAACAACTCCGGATTGGTTGAAGATGAGGGATGGAATTAACAATGGACTTGCTAATTCCAGAATTGAAGCAATGTATTTAGCAGAAGGATGTGGTCGAGATAGGTGACTTCAAGAAGCCAGAATTCTCACTTTGAGACTTTGCACACAGGAAGTGCTCACGAAGCTTGAGAGAAAAAGACACAGATGATCTTCCATGTCCTTCCATTGATATGGAATAGGCAAGCATATTATCAACATATACCACCAAGGATTAACAAGATATTCTCAGAATACCAAGTTCAAGAGGCGGGAGAAACGAACAAATGCTCGAACACTTCCTGAGCTGAACGCTCTTAGAAAGATTAATATTAAGAGCACGGGTTCGTGTTGAAGAAGAAGCACTGGAAGAATAGATTATCTGGTCCTTCGGAAGAGAACAGGAAATGCCACCTGGTTCACATTGTCGATCGGATCACCGGTTACAAAGATAAAGAGATCTTGGATAAGAACCGATGATAGCTCATACCTTAAGCAAAGCTATCAGAGACGAAAAGATGCAATTCCCTCGTCTCAAAGAGAATTTTGCAGATATGGAGTTCAAAAATATGTGCAGCATGATGGACAGATGATAGACCGCCGTAGTGCCTTGAGAAACTCCGGATTGCCAAATATGCTTGAATATGCATAGATATGATCACGGGGTACTCAAAATCACAGGAGATAACCGTCACCATTTGGAGGATAGTGTTGATATCATTTTCCATATTCCACTCATGATAAGTGTCATATAGCTATGCCGAGAACCAAATTACAATCACCAGCATCGGATCGACACATGTTATGTAATTAGCCAAGAGAATTGGAGATGAAATAAAACTTCAGGATTAAGCGCCGGTGACAAAAGAATGAGTTAGCATGGACATGCTGATAAAAGGAAGATAGATAATGTTTCACATACGACTAGAAAGGAGTGTGGAAACACAGATGTATCAAAGAAAAATTTTCCGCATTTTTCGGCATTAAAATACCAATAGATGCGCAAAAACACTTATCAGGTAGAGATTAGCAACTGATGGTTTCACAGAATGTGGAGTTGCTAGAAGGAAGGACACCCTTAAGAAGATGGCACCGGTTAACAAGGAGTCAGATAGATCGCGCCGGTATTCAAAAGCCTGTCAGTATGGAATGTACCAACAGTTGATAACCAAAGGCAGATAAAGATAACATGTTGGATACAACAGATAGACAAGGAATTACACACACACACACACACACACACTCAACCTATGGTACTACGGAAACCCAGAACACGTGAATCCTAGTTTGAATTTTTAGAAGAGAATTGAAAACGTTACACTTCCTTACCAGAAAAAGGTGGTGGTTGGGTAAGAAGAAAAATGGAAGCAGTCCTACTCTCGCGTTTTGTTTTTCCCTAGTATACATAGCTACCAAAAATATTTGCTAGACTGACAACGACCATTTGGCTGAGACCGTGAAGGGCGGGATGGCTCTGATACCAATTGTAACTACCTCGGTGAATTACGCTCCTAGTTACTAGCCTGGACGAGCGGAAATGGTTAAAATAGTATGGTGGGGCCCAAATGCCACTTACAGGTAGACCTTTCGGCCGTCCTAACCATTTCCAAACATCGGGACAAGAACGGGCGGCGTAATCGGCAGGCGAAGGGATCAACTACATACACAAATGAGTATGTATGCAAGCCACCATACAACAGTCCTCAGAGCCATTCCATCTAAAAGAAATAGAAATATTGCAACGTCATACGGCAAGATCCAAATATCCTAGATAGATATATAGTTTAGGATATCTCCTCATACATCAAACATCAGAGTATCAGGCGGAAGCGGAAAACAAGATCCGAGTACGGATAAGAAGAAAATCGGCGTAAGATGCCCCATAAATAAACACATCCCGCCCACAGATCTCACGGATCCCCGTTCCCGGAATCTCTACACCGAATGATCGTTGCCCACATCGTCCGTCTCCTCCACCCAGTATCCATCTCGTGAGTGTACCTGTTCATCTGAATCAAATAATTTATCGTGTGAGACCCTAGGGGTACTCAGCAAGTCTTTATGCCTCTAAAGGGGACACAACCTGGGTGATGCAATTGCAGCAAAAGATAATACCTAACAATTCTATAGATACTCGCTAACCATCCGCCTATCCAAAGATAGACGGATGTCCGTGAATTAATAACAACAGTTATAACAGTAATATTAACAGATCCATCCTCCTCCTCGCTTACCAACGAGGAAGCGGACGAACACCCCCCCATCCGTTGGCAGTTTTATTATCCATTCCATGAGTGTTGCACTATTTACTAGTCAGTTACTTAGTCAAATTAAAGGCGGTACTTTAGTTATACTTGTCTATGATCGAGAAACTGTGCTCCAAGTCGTCCATAACCGCGGACACGGCTTTCAGAAAGTTTTACCCTGCAGGGGTGCACAAATAGCAACACACACTCGATCAACCTCGGAAAAACCAAATCAAAACCCAACGAGGCATTCACGACAAAGCAATCACAAGATTCAGAAATATTTCAGGGGGCCACCCCATTAAGCTACCCGCAACGAAGTTGGCCGGCTCCGAGACGGACTCAAGGTTTGTGTGGACGGCGGTAAACGACTGGGAACCCGAAAGTGTGACTGGGCTTGTCGATACAGCGAAAACGTGTCACGGACCTAAACAGTACAGGTGCTCCTCGCACAATCGTAAATAAAGCAGTAAAGCATGGCATAAGTACAGGATAGTAATAAAGCTCCAAACTAATTGTGGCCCCAAGAAATAAGAATGAATCAAGCTCTGGCTCAGGGGGGTCCCATAATCCTCCCGGATGTGGATAGCGCGAATATTCAAGGAACAGGAATCAAGTACTCGGGGTCCTACGGGACACAAGTGAGCATGAAAAACCAAATAGCAGATATTGCTCACCGGTGCAACTTTCATTAGTTATCCCATTACTACTCAGGTTAAGTTGTTTAGGTATCTCGTTATCCATCAGACACTCACATACCCTACACATGCTATTCTACGACCCGCATGGCTCAAACAACTCCTGTAGTAATGACTCATGGGATGGAGGAACAAGCTTCGGTGGGGTTTAAAAGTAAAGGCTATGCAGTACTTGGGATTCAGTTTAATGCGATCGCGACTCAATGATGCAAGAATAAGATAGAGGCAATAGGTACTATATGTATGCAAGCATGTGGTAGTTCTTGCCTGGCAGCTCAGTTGAAGCGAGAGAAGGATCTGGGTAGTGCTCCTGGGTTTCTTGATATATCCCCTGCTCAGCGTCTATTCGAAGAACCAAACAAACAAGGGCCAACATAAATAAAGTGCACAAGCATAAGAATAAAATGCAACAAGCAAACAATCATGCCATGATGAATGATGCACAATTTGCATGGCAATAAAGTAGCATGGCATGGGTGAGGTGTGGAATACAAGAAATAAAGCATTTTATGGAGTTTTAATCATATTTTATACTCAAATAAGTTGCTGTACACTTTATATTTACATGATGCATGCTGCAATTCAGAATATGGAATGCATAGACAGAAAGTTCTCGTCGAGCTGATCATTTTGGACATATTATTTGTCGAATTTGGAGTTATAAAACAAAAGTTATCAATTAATTAAGGAAAAAGGGCATTTTCTTGTAATTTTAATCAACTTGAAATTTAAAGTGTTTAAAATATATTTTGGATGGCATTTTTTAAATCCTCACATTTTTCTGATTCAAAAACATATATTATTGGTATTATTTGGGTTTATAACTTAAAAGTTATTTAAAACAGAAATTAAATCATTTATAAAAACATTTTCTGAAATTGTTTTATTAAACAGAATTACACCGAGACTTTTTGTACCCAGGTGGAACTAGCCCGAGCCGCTGACAGTAGGGCCCGACGCGGAGATGCTGAGCTGGCAAAAGAAAAACAGCGGGGCAACTTTCTCACCGAGCCCGACCGTACCCACGCTCAATGGCAGGTGGGGACAGTAGCCTCGCAGGTCCACTGCGTGCGCGGCCAGCCGGTGGTTGACACGTGGGTGATCCTAGGGAGTGCGCTGTGAAAACCCGACACTCCTGGTTCCTTTTTGTAAAACAGCTAGAGAGGGTGACAGGTGGGCCACTGGGACTGCGGGTTTAGGCGGGAAAAAGGGGAGGGGGCTAAACACAAAAAGGACATCGGCTGTGGCTGCTAGCTGACGGAAGAGGTTCTGCCGGCGGCGGATCTGGCTGTCTTCCGTCGACGGTGGCGACGCCTCCGCTGGACGAAACGTGTCGCCTCAAAAACGAAAAACGAAGAGGAATCCACGGGCTACAACTTTCATTCAGCAATCTCGCACGGAGGCGGCCTACAGCGCGCGGGGCACGACGAAGAACAGAGGCGGGACGGAAGCTGCTGCAGCTGCTGCTGTCTGCCAGAGCGCGACGCGCGGCGGCGCACGGAGGCTGCTCGACGGAGCGCGACGACGATGCAAGGTGAGAGGGGGAGGAAGATGATGTCCAGGAGGTCGGTAGGCTCACCTACGACCCGCAGGTGCAGCTAGCGGGCTCGGGGATGCGTAGATCGGCGAGGAGGTAGCAGGGCCGGAGTCGTCCTGGTGCTCACGGACACGGCGGCGGCGGGGCTTCTCCGGCGGTTTCCTGTGGCTTCCAGCGGAGTTAGGCGATGTAGAAGAAGCAGAGGGCCACGCCAGTACTCGAGGGCCTGCTTGACACGCTCCAGATCATCGAGAGGAAGATGTGGCCATGGCTAGGGTTTAGGGGCATGATTGAAAGCTTGCAAGCTTGGGAAGGAAGAAGGGAGGTAGAGGAGGACCTGGGCGCCTCCCAGATCCGATCTGAGATGGTTATGGGGAGCTGGGGTGGTTGGGGAGATAAGGAAGATAGGAGAGAGGCACATGGGATGGATCGGTGGCTAGGGTGAGAAAAGTGGAGGTGGCCACCTTTCTCCCTCCTCTCTCTCACGTGGTCGACTGGCTCGGGAGGGGCTGGGTGCTTGCAGCTGGGACCAGAGTGGTCAGGTGGGGCCTGCAGGGTAGAGAGGGGAGAGAGGCCGAGAGAGGGCATGTGGGTAGCTAGGGTAGCTAGGAAGGAAGCTCGGGTTAGGTTAGAGAGTGGCCTCGGGTTAGGGTTATGTGGTTCCCATGGTATAGAGAGAAAGAGAGAGAGAGGGAGGTGGCTTAGGGCTTGGTTTGATAGGGTTTAGAGGGGTAGCTCGGTTAGGGCTTGGGTTGATGCTTCGGCATGGAGGGGGTAGATCATGGGGTAGGGTTTTAAAGAGAGGGTTCAGGAGAGAGGATAGAGAGAGAGAGAGATGAGGTAGGGTGCTTAGGGTTTAGCTACTTGCATGCACCAAGCTAGATCAAACAAGAATAGGTGGATGAGGTGTAGGGTTTAGCAAACTCAAACAAGATCAACAAAAAGGAGTGGAAGAGAGGGATATAGATGTGGTGGTGGATTTTAGCAAGACCATACTAGATCAAGCCAAAAGAGTGGTAGAGAGGGGGATGGATGATTCATTCAAAGATTCAAATAAAAACCCAAAAGACTAGAATGTGGTGGTTCTTGCATGGCCCATGCAAAATAATTATTGCCATGCTTATTCTTGTGAAAACAATAATATTTACATGGAATTATTCTTATGCATTCCCAAAAGTGGATTAAAGCCAAGCAAAAGAATTTGTGGAAGTAGATCCATCCTATCTCCCATGAGCTAGATTAAATACCAAAAGAAAATAAAATACAAGCTCATGGATAATGGAATGGTGGAATTATAAGGTGGTGAAAAGAAAGGGTGGTGGATTAGATTAAAAGATATGCCCCCAACTCAACTTGGGCATTTAAACAATATATCAAGAGCCAAATACAATATCAAGAGGAAAATACAATTGACAATGCATATGAGAGAAGAACCAACACAAAAAGGGTTTTATATGATGCTCAAATGCAAGGTGGCATGATGACATGAGCATGATATAATTATGATGCAACAATTATATATAGGAAGTAGCATTTATATAGACTAGGCTAGTAGCATTGCAATTGTTAGACAATTGGGATGCTACACAAGGCATTCAACTCGACCCATTCATTCTCGACCATACGCCCTTAGCTCCCAACTCTCTGACCTGCCTCCCTTATAGTACTAAGAAGAGAAGTATTTGCTTGCTTGCCGGTTGAAGCATGGACCAAAGAAGACATGGTCAAATTAAAAGGTTATCAGGGTAATTTGTAAAAGGCTCTAGTCATTTAAAAGGCATGAAATGGGTTATGTGTAACTCATCTCTCATATGAAGCTAGATCTCTTCCCTAGGGTGAGACCTAGTTCTTGAGTTGATCATTTTAGACATCAGGTTTTTGGTGGATTTTCTTGGAACTTCGTTTTGCCGAAATAAAACTCGACCGAAGTTCTGATACGTCGGTGGATACTTTTGACGCATCACCGAGTTGTCACTTTTGTGTGCCCAAGGTTGGTCAACAGAACTAGGCCTCTCTCGTCCCCGAGTCGAGGTTGAACCTTGTTAATAAAAAATATCATTCAATTGTGTCAGTGTCCGATGCCTAGTAATGTGGTCGTTGAGCACACTCTTTACTTTATCAGCATATTTGCATATATTCTCTTTACGTTTTCACCGTAACAACACGCTCTAGTGGTTAATGCATATTTTATTTTGTTAAGAGAAGCTTTTGACCAACAATTGCTCTTCTAATATGTGAATTATGTGATACAAAATTGCTACCAAAATAAAGTACTTAAAAATGAATCTGACAACATAAATTTCATGTCCTATAACCTTGTATTCATTAATCTATTGTTGGTAAAAGATTTGTCTTAACAAAACAATACGCCTAACTTTTAGAAAGTGAGTATTTCCCAAATTCATGATAAGGATTTAGACCTATATCTAAAACCACCCATGTTACTCGACCCAATCAATGAAGACCATACAATTAGAAGTTATTGTGCCGATGTCCTCTAAAGACATGGCAGACAAAACAAACAACAATTACAAGGTCTAGTTAGGTGGAGAATAACATGTAAATGTGTGTACCGATGTCAAGGCCTAAAAAACGATGATGGAGGGGAATATGTGTATAAGATCAACTCGCCCCCCCCCCCCACACACACACACAAGTCATGTAATATTTCATAGGATCGTCTAACCCTTGCGGTTGTAATATGGATGATCCTCTATACACCAAAATTTGGCACTGATATTCATCCCACTCTGTGTGTGTGTACTAAGGTTTTAAATTCTCATTATTGTTCTGTCCTAGTTTAGTTTAACGCAATGCATATCACCACATCTATTTGTGTGTGCACCACATACCGGTCATCGTATTCGATATGCAAGATGGTGGCAGCATATACCCCTTTTATTTCATGGACATACAACACCGAAGTCTATCAAGGGTGTTCGCCATTGCATGGTAACCATTCAATCCCCCTCCAAGGAATGAAGTGGGCAAGAAACAAGATGACAACAAAACAGGGGTGTCTGTTACCACATTATAAGACTTATCAATACACTTGCTCCTGAGGATGTTGGAGAGTGGTGGATCTCTCTCTCTCTCACTCTCTCTGTCCTAAGTTTTAAATTCTCATTTTTGTTCTCTCCTAGTTTATTTTAACCCAATGCAAATCGACGCATCCATTTTATTTGTGCATCACATACCAAGCATTGTATTTGATATGAAAGGCGATGGCAGTCGATGCCCCTTCCGTTTCATGGATGCACAAAACTGAAGTCTATCAAGGGTGATTGTCATTGCGTCATAAACATTCCAATCCCCCTCCAAGGAATGAAGTGGGCAAGAAGGGGCGTCGGTTACCACATTATAAGACTTATCAATACACTTGCACCTGAGTATGTTGGAAAGTGGTGGATTTCTTGATCAACGACCAACCGCGATACTCTCATGGCTTTCGGAGGGGCACAAGGGACAACAAAAATATAGCATGGTCATCATGGTATCGTGTTAGGGTAAATCGCCTGACCTAGTTTCCCACCTGCTGAACTGCTACGATGATCTACTTAATGCAAGGTTGAAATTGGTGGGTTTGATACACAACGACTTCTTAGAGTACCGTGGAAATAATTTTAACTAGACTTTTATACTTTGTTAGAACTTATTTTAGTGTAATATAGTTTTAATGAGTATTTTTTTGCATTATTTATTTCCATAACTAAACACTTAACAAAATTGGTAAACATTAGTAGTATTTTAGTTTTGTTTGCTATCATTTCTAATGCATATAATTGAAAAAAAACTTTATTTTTTTATATTTAAACCAAATTATGTGGACATTATTTTTTCATATTTTTATAAATGCATAAACATTTTCATATACGTATAATGCTCGCTGAAGCATGTGGCCTAAAATTATACCTTGATAGAGGTTTCTAATACATAATTAGATAAATATATTTATGGAATCATTGAGAGTATAAATTAAAATTTTAGCATGATTTTTATCAGGTTTTTCTAGGGTTTTCTGGTTAGATATGTTCCATGACTCCGTAAGTTACCGTGGGTACTAGTAAGTTGATCATGTGTGCATACTCTATATATCATAAGTGCTCACAAATATCTATATTACTCCCTCTGTTCTAAAATATAAGGTACATAAGGATTAGCTAAAAGTCAAATCTTACTAAATTTAACCAAATATTTAGGAAAAATTATCTAAATCTATAATATTGAATGGATACATTAATAAAATATAATTTACGGTGAATCTATTGATATTGATTCAATATTGTAAATATTTATATTTTTTGTATAAACTTGGTCAAACTTATAAAATGTTGGATTTTGACTAATTCTTAGGTGTCTTATAGTTTAGGATAGCGGGAGTATTATATATTAAAGTTGGTTAGATTCAAGACCACCCAGGCCACCCCCAATGTGTACCATAGATGGGGCTAATTTTAGCCAATCATGGCAAGCCAAATTGGAGTTTGATATTTTTCATGAAAACTTTTGTACAACGATTTTGTTACCATTTAGACTTTTTTGTCCGTCGGCGGTCTTTTGTTATTGTCTAGTCTTTTTTTCCCATCGATGGTGATTTATTTTCGCAACTTTCCGACTATTACTTGTTACAGGATTTTTTTTACATTCATCTGTTTACCTTTTTTATGATAATTGTTCACGCGCCTTGTCAGCCGTAATTTTTCGACAATAGTTCAAATCCAACTTTTCAATCGCAACTTTCATATGATAGTTTTACTATGGTAATTCTTCGACGTACCTTCCCGGCGTCATACCAACAATAGTTAGCCTACGTCTATGGTGTTTTTTAGCTCATTTTCTAACTACTTGGCGGCAATTTTCTGGTGTAACTTTTTAGCTATAATTTTCTGACAATAATGACCCTATATTGATGGTGGTACAATTTTACACCCTTTTTTAACTACGTGACTATAATTCTTCTATGCATCTTCTCAACTGTTATTTTTCGACAGTAGTTAGACTACCGTCTACGATAAAAAATTAGCTCCTTTACTACTTGAGGGTAATTTCTCGATGCAACTTTCTGGCCATAATTTTTCGCTTGTAGTTACCCCACAGTACCTCCTCACCGGTGATTATTCTCTAACCATATTTCGTTGACGGTATTTTTTTAGGTTTCTTTCACATTCTTCTCTTTGACAATAATTTTTCGTCACATTTTATCGTAGTAATTTCCATATGATAACTACCTTCCGGTAAGTTTTTGAATCTGGGTAATTTTTGAGCCGTAATTTGTCAGCAATAATTCAATACGATGTACTTCTTTATTCTTTGACACAAATTCCACCATCTTCCACCTCTTTTGTCCGAGAAAAATACTAGTATTGTCTTTTGTAGTAACTTTGGACAACAATATTATACTATTTACGACGTAATCTTCAACAATACTTTTAACCAATTATTCAAAGATATTCGTATCATGGGTGTGGCGCCACATTTCCTAAAGACAGATCCGATGGAAAGAAACTAGGTAATATATTAATATTCAACATGTGTAACCATATCCAAGTTTCCTCCTCTCACATCACTGCCATCCTCGTCTATATCACCGCCACGTCCTCAAAGTTTACCACGATTCCTTGAACTTCCCACACATACCCGAGACCTTGCCACACTGCCTTGTCTCTGATCAGTAGCCCTTCGCCGCCCCACTTTAGGTTGGATTGCCTTGAAGATATATACAACTTTCATGTTGGTTATTTCTTCATTTGAGATCATCTTCATGATGTGCCTTATAAGTTTCTGAATTCATCAACTATATCCCATCTTCTTTAGCTACACAATTAGTGGCGAACACGTGTAAGTGCTCAAAGGAGTTCCACCTTTAACACCTACAAACCAAAAAATAAATCAAATAACTAAAAAGTAACAAGTAATGGTATAATCTAAGATAAGTCTTGATATTATTGGAAACTAACATAAAATAATAAGTATAAAGACAATCATCACCGGGACACCTCACGGTTGCATTAGTTTGCAACGCTTGCCTACACATGTCGTAGTGCCGCCAAGACCACCAAAAGACTCGTGCCCCATCGACACCACAATTGCACGTTATTTGCCGAGTGGGGTGAGGGGGAGGACTAGATGGAGGACAGAGTGGCGGCGGTGATGAAGATCGCCACCCAAGTTTCCCTAGGGACAAATGGGAGGCTAGTATGTTGAGTTTAGGGTTTTGGTCATTCATGTGTAGAGATAACTTTCTAGAAATGTGTAATCAAACTTCGTTTGTCAATATATAGGAACTGTAATAGCAAACTTTCAATCCGCTTTTTGAGCAATATTCATAGTGAACTATGAATCCACATGAAAGATTCAATTTACTTAGGGATTCAATTTATACATGCAACACCGACTATCTAGCTTTTGCACAAATATGGGTGGCAATAGCTCTATTTACTCCCTCCATCCCGGTTTAAAGGGCACAATTTGCAAACCATGCAATCCCAAAATATTTAGGCATAAAAGCATTTAATCTCTGTAATTACTCCGGTGTGAAAAGAACAAAATGTTTGCATGTACATGTGTGAACAAATATAAACGCTTTGCTAGCTCTTCTTCATCTCATGCATGTTCTTCTTCACACTATAAAGTGGACCAATTAGAGGACATCTAGGGCCCAGAGAATTGCAAATCGTGTCCTTTAAACCAGGTTGGAGGGAGTACCAATTTTACTCTCTAATAATTGAAGCAAACCAATACACATGTGTAAAGGCTTAGAAACAGTTGGTGTTGCATGCAAAAAGTAAGTTGGTAGGTATATAGGTGCACAAAAACTGAGAGAAGGGAAATTATTGAGTGCGCCTAGGGAAAAGTTAATTATAACGGCATCATAACATGAAAGGTTTAATCTTTTTGTTTTGCTTAAAATCCAATGCCGGATTAGCTCTTCGTACAACTCTTACTCTCTAATAACTGACGCAAACCATTACACTTGCAAAGATGCAACAACTATTTTTTCAGAAAAAGAATATATTAATATCATTGAGATATCATTACACCCAGCCTCTATAACAACAAAATATCCTAAAGACATTATGGATGCATACGACCTAAAAACAAAAAAGAGAGATCCCGCTATAGTGATCAATCATGTAGCTACAGCACAAACCACCACCAAAGCAACACCCTAAGTCTAAATTCTCCAAAAGTGACATCTCCAAGAAGGAAAAAATACACAAGCATCATCATCACCCAATCATAAATTTTAGGTTTTTACCCTGAAGAAAGTACGTGCTTTTAAAACAATACTTTTAATAATGCCATTGCTAGACACAACCAATTAAGGTCAGACCCTGAGTTTTCATCCCAAAGTCTATGGACTCTTGTTGTGCTGCCGCCCCCACTTACCGATGCCGCTGCTACGAGTCATGAATCACCAAGCAAAGTCCTTATTGCCTCAAAGACTCCGTCCGCCATTATTAGGGCCCAGACTTCAGCCGCCATGACATCCTCCGCTACTATTTTCATCATGGAAATCAAAACACCAACATGTCCTATAATGTAAACAGACAACAAAACTCCACATCAAGCCCTCCTAAAGCCACATAGACTAAAACATGGGCGCACACGATCGAATCCTATCCGATCCACCAATCTACAGGTATCAAGCGCCCGGTGGAGATCTTCGGTGGAATCTTCCAGAACTTGCCAATAGATAAATGAAGTTAATCATCAAGCAGAACACTGTCTTGGCCTGCAGCCATTAGCGATGTCCGGTGCTACAGTCAAGGCAGAATGTAGGCGAGGTCCAGATCGACAGTGTGGCAAATCAGAGTTGGCACCCTGTAGCACCGCAGTTGTAGCGGCCACACATCACATCACCAATTCGTGCCACCGGGAACTTGAGCTACTCGTGTTGGAATTCCTGATGGATGGCGCCGCCCCGAGCCACCACGTCCCGCAAGGAAGCCACGCCCGGACACATCCATGCATCTCAACGGCCGGCGGAGAACGGCTGCTCTGAACCCTCTCCGCAAGATGGGATTGGGACACCGTCGCACAGGGGCTCCTTTAATTTAAACAAAATAATAAATCGCCGAGTTAAAATAATATGACAACTCGTAATAATCTACGAAATCATTTAGCCGAGATCAATTGTGTCCGTCATTGTTGGAGGAAGATGAAGAAGTACATGCATTAATAAGGTTTAGACCCTTTCCAAAATTCTAAGCAATTTTATTTTCCTATATTCCGTTGTTGCTGAAAATAACAGAAACTTCATTTAAGATGAGACCCTCCCGGTAGGACAAGCCCAACAGGCCAAAGCATAATCCCATCTAGGGACCCGCAAAAGAAAATATAGCCAAAAAGAGGTCCCAAAATCTAGCAACATTAATAAAGGTTTAGTTAAAAAGTTGTGCCGCAACCCGCCCCGCTTGACACCCTAATCCCAACCCTACACGCACGCAACACACGAGAGCACGCACACCACCCCCATCATATCGCTATCTTCCTCCTACCATGCTGCCACACACCCATCCACGCATACGCGAACAACTCACTTAACTCGACGCATCCCCCCTCCTCCCCCCCCCCCCCCCCCGCTCGTTTCCATCCATGATCCACGTCGCTAGCACCCAGCGGCCCGAGCACCTCTGCTGCCTCACTAGAGCTCCGGCCGTCAGCCTTGCCGCGCGCCGACCATGTCATCCCCATCGCCTCTTAACGCCCATCCCTTCATCTCGACCCTCCCTTGCATCCCGATGGCTGGCGCAGCCCCAAGATACCATGTCTCGCCAGGAAGCCACACCCGGACACATACATGCATGTCGACGCCGGTGGGAGACGGCTGTTCTGAACCCTCTCTGCAGGATGGGATCGGGATACCATCGCGCAGGGGCTCCTTTATCTCTTCTATTTCAGGCAGGGTGTTACCGTTCGGAACCGCATGGCTTAACGAAATGTTTTCTCCACTCCAATGACATCGTAGGTAAATAACTCGAAACTAGAAGGTAAAACCATCTAACTAAAAATTACGGACCAGCCCATCAAGACCGTAAGCCTTTTAATAGTAAAGATATATTGGGTGCTACAAGGACCGGCAAAAGTATTGCCGGAGAAGGGATGTTGAAAATATGAGCAACAACTCATTTGATTTAATCCAAAATAATCAATAAATCATGATTAATAAAACAATAATTAAACTAATCATGCAAACTAACATAGTAGATGAACCAATTGCGATTGCGTTTATACAAGATAAACCGACCAGATATACTCCAAATGCTATAACAATACATTCTAGCAGAATCTGAAAGAGAAAGTTTAGGGACACATGTGGTACAATCTGAGCAGCAGCAACGTTTGTGTTGTCGGTCATTGTTGTCAAAGAAGTTATTAATGTCCGGGAAGAAGTCGTCGTCGAGGAACTCGTCGCCAGACGACATCGTGGTTGCCAGTTGTCGTGTTGATAAATCCCCCAAAATATGATCGCTCCTCACCCGTATAGTTTCTCGAGATGCGGGGTTTTGAAGGAATACTATCCTGATTTGCGGTGTACGCCGCATGCCCACCGCAGGCCAGGATGGAGAAGACGAAGGCGGCGACTCAATTAACTAAATTAGAACTGTGTATGTGTATCGTATAACCTCTGTATCCTATGTGCCTTTGTTTATAAAGGATAAGAGCCTCTTACTTCCCAAGAAAACTTCGTGAGGACAAGAGCCGAGAAAAACCGAACGAAAAGCGACAGGGAGACCAAGGAAGTCCATACGCGAAGCGACAAGGGAGAGCCAAGGAAATCCAGATGGAAATGACAAGAGATATTTTCTAGAGTGTTCCTAAGCAGCAAAATAAACACATGATCTTGGCTCATTCCCGCATTGGTTATGGGCCAAAGGCCCAATAACGAAATACCCCAAATTCCGACAATTCCCACAAAGTCTCATTGGCACATTATATACTTTTTATTTCAGAATATTGTTTTATATATTGGTGTTCAGAGTATTTCAGAATGTGTATGTGTCTCGTAGGGACTCACGAGTTACCCCTTTCTCCGGCCCGATCCCTTATGGGTTACCCTTATCCTCTCTAACGGTGTAGGCCAGAGTGGAGACGAGAGAGGATCTCAACTTAGCTTTGTACATACTAGGATTAGGTCGAGGTTAGGTTTATAGGTCATATGTTTTCATGCCTTATACCGGTCTGGAGTGCGTCACTGTTGTATGCAAGATATGGCTCTAGCTTATGGTGATGGCGTTCATGATGGGGCTTTCTTAGACTGGTCATAGTGGTAGTATCATACTACTAGTATCACGCATATGATACTAGTGTATGATATTATCTCTATAGTGCATGGTATCATATGGTAGTATCATAGTATTACTATATTTAGTGATTTGTAAAATCTCAATGTAAAATTGTGTACAAGATTTATTTGCATTATGATTTCTAATTTACGTGCGCCATGATACGGTATCTGCATATGATATTCTAACCATCTTTTTCTTCATTAATTGTTGTGCCACATTAGATTTTTGCCAAAATGGCATGCATGATACTATTTATAATACTCCCACTATGACTAGCCTTAGCAAGTCCTCTCTGGGGCGTGGCTCTGGCATCTCTTACAATAAGCTCGTTGGGTCCCGTGTTCTAGAAGGGTGCCTCCTCTTATTCCTCTGCTCGCGAGTTCATGATTACATTAAAGATGAATCATTGGATATTTGAAGATCCATATCAGGTTTGTGCTCAAATCTAGTGATCTTCTTGGGGACGTTTCGGCTCCTGTTGTCACAGTCGATGGTCAGACTTCTCCTATTCGCCATCATATCTACTATCCAAAAGAGTGAATTTATTGGAGTTCACCCTCACTGGTGTTTGATATGAAGCAACGCCGCTCGATGTGTGCCGATTCATGGGTGGTCTTTGTCCGCTCGATAAGTCTTCTGGACAAAAGGCGGACAAGTGAGGCGTCATCCGCTCACATTCCTCAACCTCATGGTTTCATGTCAATGATACATTGGAAACGTATCTATAATTTTTGATGCTCCATGCTTGTTTTGTATCTACTTTGCTTTGCTTGTCTACACTTTGAGGTGCTTTTTACATGTTTTCTGGTACTAACCTATTAACAAGTTACAACAATGTCACATGCTTGTTTTCTATTGTTTTTGGTTTTAGAAAAGTTAGTAAAGAAATATTCTCGGAATTGGACGGGACAAAGGATAAAGTCAATTACTTTCCGTGGGGAACAAGAAGAGAGCCGGAGGGGCCGACCAGAGGGGCCAGACCCACCCCAGGCGTGGGTGGGCCCTACCCCGCGCCTGGCTAGGGTTTGGTTGCCCTGGCCGCCGCCTCGGTCTCCCCCTTCGCCTATAAGAAGCCCCCGAGGCAGAAACCTTGAGTACCCGATCAAAAATCCACGAAACCGTCTGTAGCCGCCGCCACCATCGTCCATAGATCAGGGGGATCTGAAGTTCTTCCCGGCACCCTGCCGGAGGGGAGATCATTCCAGAGGCCTTCTCTCCAGTATGATGCGTGAGTAGTTCCACCTTGGACTATGGGTCCATGAAGTAGCTAGATGGTTGTATCTCCTCCTTTGTGCTTTCATGTATATATCTTGTGAGCTCCGTTCATGATCAAGATCTAATCTATTTGTAATCGTGCATGTTGTGTTTGCGGGGATCCGATGGATATTGAGATTATTATGTTGGTTTGGTTAATGGTTTTGTATTTATGATTCTATCATGTCTGTGTTGTTTGTGATCTTGCATGCTCTCCGTTGTTAGTAGCTATCTTGGCCAAGTAGTTGCTAGTGACTCCAAGAGGGGGTATTCATGCTCGATAGTGGGTTCATGCCTCTAGTTTCCAAGGGAAGTGACATAAATCTCTTCGGTTGTAGATGTGCTATTGCTACTTGGGAGAAAACAACAGTCTCTTGTTTATGGAACATGTGGACTGTTTACCTTACACACTTTGCTTAAAGAAGTTGTCCGTTGCTTGCAACTTAATACTGGAGGGGTTTCGGATGGTAACCTGAAGGTGAACTTCTAGTCATAGACGCAGTTGGATGGCGGTCTATGTATCTTGTTGTATTGCCCAATCAACCTCATAGAATCTTTCTGACTAGTAATTGCATTGTTATGCCTTGCTTAGTTCCTGTCAATTGCACTCATGTAACTTGTTTACCCTTCATGCCATGTTGTTTATCTAAGGAGAGCACCTCTAGTGAACTATGGACCCCGGTCCAATCTTTACCATTGATACATCTTCCACTATTACTTGTTTACTTGCTGCAAACCATTACCTTCCACACCATACGTTTAATCCTTTGTTACAGCAAACCGGTGAGCTTGACAATCTCACTGTTCGTTGGGGCAAAGTCTTGAGTTTGTGTTGTGTAGGTCTCCGCGTTGCTTGCAACACCTGTGTGACATTTCCTTCCTCCTTCTGGTTTGATAACCTCGGTCTCAACTGAGGGAAAACTTGTTGCTTGCTTCTTCACACCTTGCTCTTGGGGTTCCCAACAGGCTCCACATCAACTGAGCCATCAACAAGTTTTCTGGCACTTTTGACGGGGAGGCTAAGGACGTCTTCACAAGGGGAGTCCTTCACTTCCTTTCCCTTTAGTTTGTTTTTAGTTTGCTTTGTTTATTTTGCTTGGTTTTTTTTGCCTCTTTCCAAAACAAACCCAAAAAATTAGTATAGTTTGATTTGCTTGCTTTATTCAAAAACACAAAAAAAAAATAGTTCCTGCTCTAGTTGCTGCCATGTCGGGTTTTGGACCAACCTTTATTTCCCCTATGGTATAAATCTCCACTTTTAAGAAAAAAAGTGAAGAAAGTATTAAGGAAGCTTGGTCTAGAATCTCTGCTTTCCAGAGGGAAACTGAGCCTGAGGTAAGCCTCGTCTTGGTTATTGATAGTTTCTACCGCGGTATTGCTCTTCGTTATAAATATGCTTTGGATGCTGTGGCTGAAAAAGATTTTTTGCTTTGTACTGAGGATGAAGCTTTTGATGCCATAAAAAATCAATCATGATTTATGGTACACCTAGCAAGTCTGATTCCTCTTTCACAAATATTTTTGCCAGGTTGAACACTCTTGAGACTAGCATTGTTGTTATGAATAGTTGTTATCACACGCTTAGGTCTTACCATGATTATGTTCCCATAAATTCTGATCCTTCAAAGTGGTTTCCCATAATCAAACTCTCTATAAATAGTTAAATACTACACTTTTTGATGCTCGTTGTGATATCATGTCTAAATTTTATCTCATGCCTAAAGATATTTATGATTCCTTGAGTCTTTGGGGGCTTACTGAAGGAGGAGAGGAAATATCTCTTACCAAAAATGCCACTATATTATCCATTGGAATAGCTAAAGGTGTGTTTACAAAAATCTCAGGAAAAATGGTGTCTACTGATTATCTTGTTATTGAATGTGTAGGCAAAGGACAGATCACACTTGGAAGATCTCTACTGAAACACCTTGGTGCAGTAATAGATGTGGGAAAAGGCATTATGCACTTTTCTCCTCCGGTAAGCAATCATGTCTTATCTAAAGAGAAAAAGAAAGGTAAGAAAAGAAGGAACAAGAGGGGAAATTCTTCATTTGAAAATACTTGATTCTTCTTGCTTCTTGTGCCTAACTTAAAGGCGTTAAAAAATACTTGTTGGGAGATAACCCAAGAGTTTCCTTGAGTGTTGGAAGTTATTACTTCTGTAATGACTCTCCTTATCCTTTTTGTTTGCTTTTTGTGCCAAGAATGACCTCTAATGAGAGGGAAGTAAGATTTGGGGAGTTGCTGTCCCGAAACAGATTTATGTCCTCCACCAAAAAAATTCGAAAGGAGGCTCTGTAACTCGGATTGAGCTAACAATTTACGAGTAAATCCCCTAGTATGTTATCTAACTTTAGTTAGTTCAACACTTTTTGATTTGAGCAACATAAGATGTTCGAAAAAAATCGGTTTCTACCTGTTGGTCTGTTTTGACAGATTTCTGTCATTATTTGCATTTGCTTCTTATTGATTTCTTTTTGAGTTCTCTTCAGGTAAATTGAGATTTTTGAAGGAGTTACTACAGTAGCTTGTGTTTTTAGTGAAAAGACTTGTTGTTCTAAAGCTTTGCCAGTGGTCTAGTATCTTTTGAATAAGCTAATGTTGCTAATGAAGATTGTGTGAAGTTTTGTATGAAGGAAAAAATTCAGGTATAAAGAGAGAATGATGCCATGAGATGAAGAATGGACAAAATCTCAAGCTTTGGGATGCCACCATGGTGTAAACCCAAGAAATATTCAAGAGGTACAAGCGTCAAAGCTTGGGGATGCCCAAGGCATCCCCTCCTTCATCAATAAAAAGCTCAGGTTTGTCTAGACACTTCGTTTTTATTGTTTCATGCACAGTTGTGTTGTTCTTGGAGCGTCTTAGTTTTTGTTTGCTTTGCTTAGTTTGTTTAGTTTTCTTAAGTAGTTTGGACCTCCGTTCCCGCTGTGTTGTTTTGCAAATAAGTTTGCTTGGTGTTTGGAAAGGAGTAGTAAGTTCTTGCTTGAAGTGCAAGAGGAGCTTGCATTGACTGTGACTTAGCCTTTAGCATGACATGCTAGGTGTTGTTTTAGCATTATGCTTAGTGATTATTGCTATAAACCTGTCTTGTTCTAAACAATTGGGATTGCTTAGTGTGCCTTGAAGAAATTATGCGTTGTTTTAGCATGCAAAAGCATAGTATTGTGGTATTCTCCTTTGATGCTTTGCTTAGGTTGACTTGGCACATGCTCACACCATGTTATGACTATGAACAAGTCACCATTAGCTTCTATGATCATTTAGTCCTTGACTTGTAGTACCATTCTTTGCTTTGATTAGTATGCTTTGTTGCACTTCATGATTATGGCCATTATTGCTCTCTTAGTTGGTTGCTCCCAGTCTTTTGCTAACCTCCACTTGTATGAGTAAGCTCTACTCATGCTTACAACTCCCAAGAAACTAAGTTATTCCAAAGTGTCCACTATAAATTCCTATGCATGGTGTGTTACAACATTCCAAGTATATTCTTGTTTTCAACTATCTTCCAATTAAAAACTATTTTGTTATGTGAAAACTTAGTGATTAAATCCCTCACGAACTTGATGGCACACTCTATTCTTTGCCCCTAATAAACTTGAACCATTATGACAACTTTGTTGTATATGCTTGCACTTATAAGTTGGAATTAGCAGAACTGTGCTGTCACGGGGAACGTTTTCAACATTGCACTTGTACCTTGTTGTACTCAGTTGATATCATGTTCTTTTGTCTATGGATGTCACCGGTGTGAAATAAAGAGGGAACTTGTAAGTCCATGGAGTTTGTATCCTGTGTTAGAGAAACGCCTGGGCCGCTAGCCTAAGCCATGCCTAATCATGGTGGAAACTTGAAGCATCACCATAATGATCTATCTATGAAGCATCCTCAATAAAAATCTATGCATATGGTAAATAAAAAGATTGCTGAGATGCTCATTGTCTGCTTGCCTTGTCATTTTGGTTATGGGAAAGCTCATGTACCATGTGCAAGGGGTACCCCATTGGCGGTTCTCAATGATATACAAATACTTAGAGTGACAAGAACTTACCTGGACCCAAAGTTGAGTATGCATGAGGTGTGGCCCTCGTATTTAAGGGACATGAGATTGCCAGTTTATACTTCGTCAAGCATATACTCCAGCTTTGCCACTTTAAACCTTAACCACTTTAAGATGCTTATGATAGGGGCAATGAGGACTGAAAGCTAACAAGTACCATAATTTTTGGAAGCTCTTTTTGAAACTTTTAATCACCGCTTCCTTTACAAAAAGGTCTTTCTTCCACCACTGTTGAGTCTCCACCTTCTACCTTTAGGCACCATTAAGAGAGCATAGTTGTCATCATGTGTGCAGTGTTCCAAAGCTTATTAATTGATGCATATTGTGTTATTACTTGCTCTTGTGCTACTTGTTTCTAGTCACCCTTGTGAACTTTGCAGGTGTCCTATGCATCTATATTGCTACTCTATGAGGGACACGCTGATTGTCACTATGCTATGTTTTCTGCATGTGAAACAAACAAACGTTTTTCAATGCATGTTATTCATGATCTTTATTTGTAGCTTGTCATGTTGCATGCATAGTTACTATGTCCTATTGTTAGAACTCCATCTTTCATGCACATGTTTAGAGTTCTTTGATCCCAGCTTTCAATGCTTGCAAATGGTTGGATCTTTATTGTGAGGGTGCATGTCACCTCAAAAATTATTTTTTATCACTTACCTACTCGAGGACGAGCATGAGTTAAGCTTGGGGATGTTGATACGTTGGAAACGTATCTATAGTTTTTGATGCCCCATGCTTGTTTTGTATCTACTTTTCTTTGCTTGTCTACACTTTGAGGTGCTTTTTACATGTTTTCTGGTACTAACCTATTAACAAGTTGCAACAGTGTCAGATGCCTGTTTTCTTCTGTTTTTGGTTTCAGGAAAGTTAGTAAAGAAATATTCTCGGAATTTGACGGGACAAAGGACAAAGTCAATTACTTTCCATGGGGAACAAGAAGTCCACAGGAGAGCCGGAGGGGCCGGTCAGAGGGGCCAGACCCACCCCAGGCGCAGGTGGGCCCCACCACACGCCTGGCTAGGGTTTGGTCGCCATGGCCGCCGCCTCGGTCTCCCCCTTCGCCTATAAGAAGCCCTCGAGGCAGAAACCCTGAGTACCCGATCAAAAATCCACGAAACCGTCTGTAGCCGCCGCCACCATCGTCCCTAGATCGGGGGGGATCTGAAGTTCTTCCCGGCACCCTGCCGGAGGGGATATCATCCCAGAGGCCTTCTCTCCAAGTATGATGCGTGAGTAGTTCCACCTTGGACTATGGGTCCATGTAGTAGCTAGATGGTTGTATCTCCTCCTTTGTGCTTTCATGTATATATCTTGTGAGCTCCGTTCATGATCAACATCTAATCTATTTGTAATCGTGCATGTTGTGTTTGCGGGGATCCGATGGATATTGAGATTATTATGTTGGTTTGGTTAATGGTTTTGTATTTATGATTCTATCATGTCTGTGTTGTTTGTGATCTTGCATGCTCTCCGTTGTTAGTAGCTATCTTGGCTAAGTAGTTGCTAGTGACTCCAAGAGGGGGTATTTATGCTCGATAGTGGGTTCATGCCTCTAATTTCCAAGGGAAGTGACAAAAATCTCTTCGGTTGTAGATGTGCTATTGCTACTAGGGAGAAAACAACGGTCTCTTGTTCATGGAACATGTGGACTGTTTACCTTACACACTTTGCTTAAAGAAGTTGTCTGTTGCTTGCAACTTAATACTGAGGGGTTTCAGATGATAACCTGAAGGTGAACTTCTAGTCATAGACGCAGTTGGATGGCGGTCTATGTATCTTGTTGTATTTCCCAATCAACCTCATAGGATCTTTCTGACTAGTAATTTCATTGTTATGCCTTGCTCAGTTCCTGTCAATTGCACTCATGTTTTGTTTACCCTTCATGCCATGTTGTTTATCTAAGGAGAGCACCTCTAGTGAACTATGGACCCCGGTCCAATCTTTACCATTGATACATCTTCCACTATTACTTGTTTACTTGCTGCAAACCATTACCTTTCACACCATACGTTTAATCCTTTGTTACAGCAAACCAGTGAGCTTGACAATCTCACTGTTCGTTGGGGCAAAGTCTTGAGTTTGTGTTGTGCAGGTATCCGTGTTGCTTGCAAAACCTGTGTGACGTTTCCTTCCTCCTTCTGGTTCGATAACCTCGGTCTCAACTGAGGGAAAACTTGTTGCTTGTTGCTTCACACCTTGCTCTTGGGGTTCCCAACAGGCTCCACATCAACTGAGCCATCAACCAACATGGAGGATGTGATACTTCTAATTGGAGGCCATGGCATAGGGCTATGGCAATCCCACCATACCAAGTGCCTTTGTCCCCGGTGCGAGTGAGGTGGATCCTGAGTGAAGGCAGGGCCTGGCCGCGTTTTAGTTTTTCAGTTGGAGTTCTGCCCTATCGAATTCCAGAGACCAGTTTGGAATATTAGTGTTGTTAGGGCATCCGTAATGTACAAGGTGAACTCATGCCATAAGGTAGGAACCACGTTGCTTATGAAAATTACCATAATGTATAAGGTCAATATTTGCCACAAGGTAGAACCCATATAGCTTGTCATATTGATCCATGCAAGAGAGAGGAGAGAGGAGAAATAATTTTTCTATTCTCTATGGGCAACCCACAAACTTAAGGTAGACCTTAAGCTTAAAGACAACTTTATTTTTTTCACATTGTATAAGATGAACATTAAGGGATGCCACATATAACTTAAGGTGTGTTTTCTTACACATTGTGGATGCCCTTATGGATCATGTTGTAAGGTGTCTAACTTTGCTTAATATTAAATGCATCACTAGGTCCCTCGGAACCTTCCCTCGTTAAAAAAAAACTAGCTGGTAGCCTCCACTCCTCAACCTAGTGTAGGTCCTTTAGGACATTTGCAGTGTGTAGAAGTAGTTAAGAAAACTAGAGACATGAGTCTAACAAATCTACTTTAGCTCTAGCATTTAGACGTTTAGAATTGAAGTGGGTCTAGCCAGCCATGCTAAAAAGAAAGGAAAAACCAAACTGTTACCCACGGACTAGTGATCTCTCCTATCAAATGATTCTTTTAGATATAAGTCTAGCACTAGACTTATCTTGAGGAATCTTTTTGTTAACACCATCCACTCTACTGTTTATACCTATGTCTAAGGGCATCATCTTTATATGTGGAAGAACTCGTTCATAAGTTGGGACCCATGTACCACACCACAATCTAATTGATTGCACCACAATGTATCCAGTAAAACTTGTTTATAAGCTGGATCCAAAAATTGCACACATGCAAGAGAAAGAAGAAACTAAAATAATATTCTATTGCTTATGAACAATCCATAAGATTGTAGGTCACTCTTAAGGTTTTAAGTTTATGAATAACTTATTAATATCCCCCACTATGTATATGAAACTCTTTATTAATAGTCTTGTTGTCAATATAGTGGACATGTTAAGACTTCTTAGACTCAGCATGTCACCCACACTGACACGCTCTTAGAGACGACTTTGCGATCCGAGTACGACTGAGTGATGTACATGACATTAGCCATGACGATAAGCATTTCGAGGAAGAACGACTAAGTGTTCGTATTTTTTCTTTTTGCCAATAGGGACTAAGTGTACGTATTGATCAGGTGTATTCTTTAGTCTTGACTACACGTCCAGAGATGTCTCGAATTCAGAAAACAAATGCTCCTGGTTCCAAAAAAAAACTCGGAGATCTGGAGTTTTACCTGAGTGTCACGTCAGTATCTCCCGCCTTCTACGTACACTAAAACTGGAGCATATTTTAGTGTGGTGCCGTGGGCGCCCTTTGACTACGTTATCGCTTACCTCCCATCACCATAGTCCGCCGTAACGTTCCTGCTAAACGCTAATGTCCAAGCATGTTCGCGAGCTGCTCACAGCTGACTGCTTCGCTCGCTCGCTGCTGCCTGCATATATAACCTGCCCTGGTGCCCTTCAGGTTCATCAACCCAAAGAACTCTTCAGCACCACACAGCACGGCACTGCAAACACGTACGCGGCGATTAATGGGGAGCGAGCACCACGCAATGGGGTCCGTGGCCGTCGTGGCGGTGCCGTTCCCGGCGCAGGGCCACCTGAACCAGCTGCTGCACCTGTCGCTGCAGCTCGCGTCGCGCGGGGCGGACGTGCACTACGCCGCGCCCGCGCCGCACATCCGCCAGGCTCGCGCGCGCGTGCACGGCTGGGACCAGGAGGCGCTGCGCTCCATCCAGTTCCACGACCTGGCCATATCCTCCTACGACTCGCCGCCTCCGGACCCCACCGCGGACTCGCCCTTCCCGTCCCACATCATGCCCCTGACCGAGGCCTACATCACCGGGGCGCGCGCCCCGCTCGCGGCTCTCCTCCACGAGCTCTCCGGCTCCCGCCGCCGCGTCGTCGTCGTGCACGACCGCATCAACGCCTTCGCCCACGAGGAGGCCGCGCGGCTGCCCAACGGCGAGGCGTTCGGGCTGCACTGCCTGGCCGTGTCCCTGCTCGTCGGGCATATCGACGCCGAGCTGCTGCGCGAGAAAGGCCTCGTCTACACCGGCGTCGAGCGCCACGCGACCAAGGAGTTCCTGGAGTGGGCCAGGCGGGCGCGACCGTCGAGACAGATCTCGCCTGGCGCAGGCGTCCTCGCGAACACCTGCCGCGCGCTCGAGGGCGAGTTCGTCGACGTCGTCGCCGGGCACCTGGCCCCCGACGGCAAGAAGATCTTCGCCATCGGACCTCTGAACCCGGTTCTCCCCGCGAGCGCGTCGAAGCAGGGCAAGCATCAGCGGCACGAGTGCCTCGACTGGCTCGACGAGCAGCCCCCGGCATCGGTGCTGTACGTGTCGTTCGGCACGACGTCGTCGCTACGAGACGAACAGATCCAAGAGCTCGCAGCAGCGCTGCGCGGCAGCAAGCAACGGTTCATCTGGGTGCTGCGCGACGCCGACCGCGGCGACATATTCGCGGAGGCCGGCGAGAGCCGCCACCAGAAGCTGCTGTCGGAGTTCACCAATAACACGGAACAAACAGGGCTGGTGATCACCGGGTGGGCGCCGCAGCTGGAGATCCTGGCGCACGGCGCCACGGCGGCGTTCATGAGCCACTGCGGCTGGAACTCGACCGTGGAGAGCCTGAGCCACGGCAAGCCGATCCTCGCCTGGCCGATGCACTGCGACCAGCCGTGGGACGCGGAGCTCGTCTGCAACTACCTCAAGGCTGGCATCCTCGTCCGTCCATGGGAGAAGCACAGTGAGGTGATAGCGGCACATGCCATTCAGGAAGTCATCGAGGAGGCCATGCTCTCCGACAGGGGAATAGCTGTGCGGCAGCGGGCGAAGGCGCTCGGCGACGCCGTCCGGGACTCCGTCGCCGACGGCGGTTCGTCTCGCAAAGACCTGGATGACTTCATCGCTTACATCACAAGGTGATCCACTGATACCATGTGGGATACTGACACAGTTCAGAGTATAGAAAGATCGATGCGGGTCTGTGTGCGTCTCAGTCCGGAAAATCTTAATTTCTCGTTCAACTTATTATGGAGATATAAAAACAAATCGGTCATACTTCATGGGTCCAGCGTCCAGGGTTCGGTTCCACGGCGGTCGCTGTCGCCGGTGGAATCATGGGCACGAATCCGTGCACCAGTGCATTGTAACTGACAAGGAAATGGCGACGCTCGCTGATGATCATCAGACCGGAGCAAAGCCACACAGTGTCCTAGTTAAGTCCTACCTTCAGGTTCAGTACTTCAGTAGAGACAACCGAGCGAGTAGGGATGGACACAAAGCTCGAGACTCGAGGCTCGGCTCAGACTCGACAAGGCTTGGCTCGGGCTCGGCTCGGCTTGAAGGTTGGACAAGCCAAGCCTAAATCCTGCAACTCAGGCTCGCGGCTCGACAAGCCAGCTCGGTAAAGCTCGCAAGCCGGCTCGAAGGCTCGATGTAGTTAAAAAATCGCTATGACATTTCCTAAATATGTAGCAATTCACAATTTTAAACAACAAATGAACATGGATATATGCGTATCATAATCATAGTATACCAGTTTTACAAAATATTAATAACGATAACATGTCATGCATCACAAGTTCACAATACAAACCAAACAGATAGTTCACAATACAAATCTGCAACATCATAATCACACATTTAGACAGTCGCAGACATATCAAAGTACCAATTGGGCTGCATTCTGAACACCCGACACAATACATATGTACATATGTAGCTAATGTACAAGAGAGAAGTCTATTGCTACGATGCTCCAGCTGACTGCAAGATGCAATAGGAAAGAAGCCATACAACTACAATATCAGAAAATAGATACTGGTCTAATCTCGTACCAATTATTACTAGAAAGAAAAACAATTATAGAAATAACATAGGAAAATCTTAATTTCTCATTCTACTTATATAAAAACAAATCTATCATACTTCATGGGTCCAGGGTTCGGTTCCACGGCGGTTGTTGTGACTCTGAGCCGTCGTCGATCGCTGTCGACGGTGGAGTCCTGGTCACGAATCCGTGCACCACTGCACTGTAACTGACAAGGAAATGGCGACGCTAGCTGATGATCATCAGACCGGAGCATGCCAGACAGTGTCCTAGTTAACTCCTATTCAGTAGTACTTCAGTGCAGACAACCGAGCGAGGCCATCTGTCTGCATTGTAGTGTGATTTGACAGCATCAGTGTGATACATAACACAAAATACAATCTTCTACTTATAAAGGAGCGGACAAGAATTTTTCTAAACATACCCATCAAATATACACGGACGTATTACAACCACACGATCAGATGTTCTAAACACAATCTAACAGTTTTCATTAGCCTAATAACCCTCCTTGATGCACTTAGCAAATAGATTCGGCGGACTAAAACTCTGCTGCACCGGCACCCCGTGTTTCGCCCAGTCTGCGTACGTTCCGCCAAGAGTCTGCATAGGAAAAGAAGAAACTGCCTCGCTTCCGACGATCTGGATCCCGATGGTTCCATCCCGCTCCACGCGAGACCCCTGCCCTGCCGCCTCCCGACTTGACGGCCCATAACCCGCATCCCCGCCGTCCTACTTCCACCGCTACCCTCTCTCAACGCACCATCGCCTGACTAGCGCCGCCGCCTAGAGAGCCCTCTAGCGTTAGCTTCCGTCTATTGCAAGGAGGACGTCCACGACGGCATGGCCTGGAGATGAATTGAGTACCAATCCCCTGCCGCCACTGAAATCCCTCTCCACCGGTGGCTGCCCATCTTACCACGGCCACGACCCCGACCCCGACGAGGACATCTGGTCCTACCCTTCCCCGGACTTCTCCGAGGAGGAGTTGTGGAAGCTGACCTTCCCAACTGGTTCCTGAGGCTGGTTGTGGTGCCTGTGGCGGACAACTCGAAGCTGGCCTTATGCATGCTGTACCGGTGCGTTATAATGATGATCTCAACATACAATGAGTTAGTCGTTCAAACATTTCCTCACCGTTTGTTGGTACCAATGATCCTTCTTTGCGGAGCAAAATTAAATTCTAACTTTTATCTGGCACCATATCATGTGATGTTTTCTATGGTTATTGGAATTTTCTCAGAGCATCATCTACAGATTGCGGATGTCCGGCCAAGTGTTTAGATATTTTTAGTTACAGTTGTCTTCTATGATTTTTTACTCGGTAAATCACATAGAACGCATACGCTAGAGTAAACATTCTAGCGCTTTGCTCGAGTAGACAAATCACAATGCTTGTCAAGTGAGACCGGAGGATATGATTTCAGAAGGAAGTGGAAACATCAAACCATGAGGCAGGAAATGGGGCCTCATATTTTATTCTTTTTATATGCTTCTCCGTCGTAGTTTCCCTAAAAAAAGTAAGATAAGCTTCAGGGGAGTTGTGTGCCCGGTGTGAGTTCCATGTTGGCTTCAGACAATCATCATCACCTGCTTATTCACTGACCGTGTTGGTTTAACTTGCAAAGATTCACCTGAACTCAATATATAATATTGTAAGACTGGTAGTGTGGACTACATGCCCAACAAACCTGAAGAATATGAAAGTTATTCACCTTGTGCTAAATTTGGTTTGGCCCGAATTCTCAAGTCTTCAATAGTCAATACTAGAACATCAACGAAAAATTTGGTGTTGTAGAAGATAAAAATGAACGAAGGTTAAGTAATTTAGACATAGTATAACTCACAATTAAGCGTCATTGTGTTTTTTCTGTCGTTAGAATTAAAAGGTTTACGTTTTTACCTATACACTTTATGTAGTATAATTATCTAACCATGTTTGAGTACAATTGCTTTAACTATTTGTTCTTGACCTAGTGCTTCTACAGAACTTGCGGTACCCTTTGTTTATCATTTTGGTTCTATGGGGGTTGGACCAGATCCTTCTGATAGTGCCATACAGATTGGACATGTGAACGTGCAATACATAGAGAGGTATTGGTTCTATTGTGTGCATAGAAAAACATCCTACCGTGCTTCAGTTGTTATGCAATCTTCAGTATCAAGCAAGAATTTTGAGATCATAATTGTCTTTTTCATGTGTTTTAATTACTGGTATATCTTTCTTTTGAGCTAACCTAAGCTCAGAATTAAGTGAATTCTGTGGTAGCTTTACCTATGATGACTTTCATATGCTTGTAGTACAGAAGATATCGTGCACTACTGATTTTCCATGTCCCCCTACTTTTTTAATAGATTCTACTCTCTCTCATATCATTAGAACAATTTCTTTTGCTTTGCTGCTTTTGTTTTAAGAAATTGTGAGATTTCTCAACCCGAACTCAAGTGATCAGTGAATATGGCTCTCCTTATGTGAGCCTTGGCTTTAGTACAAGGGATATGAAGTTAAAAAACTTCTAACTTCTAAGTCAAATGAAGATCTACCTACATTTTCGATGATTACACATGTCTTGAAATATTTTCAATGCTTTTTTCCTTATGCTAAACATATATCAATGATAGATAAAATAAAGTTGGGAATTACCTTTACACCAAATTTTGTTATGTGCAATATAATGAAAAGAACCTCTCAAGTATTTTATTTTCTAACATTCTTGCTTTTAGTCTTAGTCCTCTTTATTCAACATGTGATCAATTCCTCTATGTCAAAATAACAGGTTTAGAGTCAAATAAGATAAGTAGTTGGGGACATCCCTGAGGAAGCAGAGTATGAGCCAAGCAATCATTTTGTTTACTTGGTAGATTTAAATCTTAACTGAAAACAATGCCCATTAGGCCGAGAGAAAGCAGAGACTCAGCAGATTCTTTCTTTTATTCATTGCATACATTATACTTTTAGTGCTTAATTGAAATTTAATGAACTATTTTTCTTGCATAAAATTCTTAATGCATACACATGCCTTTCTTTTGCCCAATCTCGAGTACTAGTGGCTTATATATCTTTGTACTCTATATTTTATCCTATGCATGAAGCCCACAAACGATGTTGAAGAAAAGTACGCTCTTTTATTTCGTGGAAGAGAACCACCAGAGAAATGGCATTCACCTTGTGTATCTACTTTTTGGTTAATATCCTTGATTACTACTACATCTCTAATACTAACAATCTCACCAACTTGATCAATCTCATGAATAAATAGGTTTAGGTAATTAGTTGATGCCAACTCTCTATTTTCTGTATCCTTAGATTTAGTTCTGTCCAATGTAAATTGTTGCTAATTTTATATATGCTTCATATTTAGCAGAGTCCTTTGTGAACAAGGCTTGGAAGCAACAGAACCGAAGGGAGATCCTCTAAATAAAGTCAGTGAAGCCAATGCTTTGATGAAGTTGTTTCTGAAGCATTTGGTTCGGATTTGTAACTCTGTGGTTGCTTGAACTTTTGGGACAATTTAGTCATGTTATTTGTGCACTTTTCAAACCAATATGATGTGAATTTTTTTGGGGATATCTTAATGTATTTTAGATTTGGTACCGGCGTAAAATATTGACATGAACTTCTGACATGATGGTTGGGTTATTAGACAGAATGTTTACCAAAAAATAGCCAATTTGGTATAACAAGGTTCTCTATTTTGCACATTCTTTTTTCTCAGAGTCATCAACATGTGCCCCATGTTGCATTCCTGATTGCAAATTGGTACAATTTTTTTATACTATCGATTCATTTGATTGTATTTTAATATACTAAGTATATGACTTTATCGTTAAATCTTGTACCTTCTTTATTTCTCAATTAAGGAATTATGCCTTCTTGTACTAATGGAGATAGGATTCAAAGAGATTAATTTGATAAACTTGTGAATTGTGATTCAGGTACATGGACATTCATGGAAATTAATAGAAATTGGTATCACAATCGTCCAGCAACTGCTCCATGATGATGCTAGCACCTCCACATCAGTGCAATATATACAAAATTTGTTTTGACTATTCTACCATTTGAGTATTTTTTTATGGTTTCTTAAAAAACAATGACTAATTGAGTTCTCATGTTTTCATGAGTTGACCAACACTGTATTAACTGATTAGTCGACAAACACTATATTTTTTGTTGGTATCCGATCTTTCGATTGCTCATGTTTGTTATATCATGTATTTCCATGGACATAATTTTTGGATGATTTTTCCATTAGATCTCATCGATGGAACAATATAACAAAAACACATCATTCCTTTGATTATATTTGTGCTTTATGAATTTTAAATATATATACGATCAACAATAGTTATCGTGTAACAAAATTTATTGATGATCAACAGTAGTTGTTGTGCGTTGCACATACATACTTACTAGTCTCATTAAAAACACAAAGTTTCTAAAACAAAATAAAAAATGAATACAAGAAAATATGGAAACATCAAAATTAACAAAAAAATGTTCATTACAAAAAAGCAAACTAGAACGTGTGTGACTAGGATATATATAAAGTGCAACCAGGAAAAATAAATTTTAAAAAACAAATATCACAGAAAACATATTTAGAGTACAAATAATTTTCTTGCACATTTTAAGTACGCAAGTTGCGATTTTTCCCTAAACATAAACACTTAAGGAAACAAACCGACTTTTATTATAAACTGGAACGTACAAGTAAAAGAAACAAAAAAATACAGTTGCGCATCAAAAAAATAGAATGGTTGATTTTTTTTAAATGCTCAGTTGGTGTATAGCCAATGTGCTACTTTAGAGGGAAAAAGAGAAACAAATCATTTTGCCAACAAAAATCAACCAAGCGTATAATTTTATTTACTTAAATAAAAAATAAGAATTGAGTGATGGAAAAATTAAATTCGTCAACCCATAGAAAGCAATAACAATAATTTACTTATCTAGTATAAAAGAGTATTGTCTCAGTCAAGTGGGGATATCTTATTTATAATTCGACTTCAAAATTTCGTTAGTAAATATCGAGACAGATCTTCACCATGTTATAATAATTTGTTCATGTATTGCAAAAAGATTATAGTTTTTTATCCTGAATGTTCCTAAATTACCAAATCTTGTACAATTTTTATTGACATTAGATCATAAATATTTCTTAATATTATGTAGAATTGGATTTGGATGTGTCGAACCAATTCACCCAACAACTCTATGTTTTTATCCGCAACCGTTCTTGTATGGTGGGTTGTGTATTTATACTTTAACACTCTCCCTCTCATGTGGCTCCCACAAGCCTATGGCCGACTTCGTTTTAGATTATTGAGAAGTTTTGAGGTCCCGAACCGCACCAGCCAAAAAAAAGGGTTCGATTCTGGATAACTTTTTTCCACCGCGAAGTAGTCTGGTAGTGCAATTTCAAAATCGAGGCCGAGCCTGCTTGTGGAGAGTTTCCCGAGCTTCCCCTAGTGAGTCGAACCGGTATCCCACACATGCCCTAGTTTTTGCTTATTTTCACAAATGTATGACACCGCTGAGATAAAGGAGAAAAAGGAAAAAGAAAAAAACCTGTAATGCTAGTTTTTGCCCTAGTTTTTGCTTATTTTCACAAGTTCAAAAGAAGTCGGCCCTAAACGCTGGACACATGTAGAATCAAAGCAGATCACCTAATAGTTTAAATTGATGAGAAAATTTGGTCACTCCCTCTGTCTATAAATAAGTGTGCTTTTAGTATTTTTAAAACCAAACTTTTTAAGTTTGATTAACTTCCTACAAAAATAGCAATATTTATAACACCAAATACATCTTGAAATGTTGTTTCATATACTAATTTTATGTTATAAATATTGCTTCGATGTTTTATAAAGTTGAGAAACTTAACATAGTTGTACTTAGGACAAAACATAAAATTACATTTATTTGTGGATGGAGGAGTATGCATTTATATTTGTATGCCTTAGGGAATCTCTAACCGATCCCCAAAACTATAGAGGGGTAAACGGAGGAGTAAAACTTAGAGAAGTAAAAGTACTCCTCTAAAGTTTGGTGGTTCCTAACCGAACCCCTATATTTGGAGTAGTAAAACTATTTTGACAAATTTATTTCTACCATTTCACATATACATTTCATACATTTCAAATAGAGTTCATACAAGCAATTCAAACATACAGACAATTCAAATCACAAGAAACACAACACTTAAACGATAGACATAGATATAGTTCATCGAATCGAACAAGTCGAAATAAAACATGCATAGAGTTCATCCAAAAGTAGACTCAATCACAACATCGATCAAGGTCACCCAAAAAAGAAGCACATCGACCTTCTTGATCCAAAAAAGACCACCAGAATATCACCTGATATGTTGTGGGCCATCTCCGAAGAACTCATCTCCACCACCTCCTCGGCTATGAGCATATCCACCATCACCATGAGCATTATCTTCACCATGAGAATATCTACCATCACCACCTCTTCCTCCTCAGCCAACTCCATCATCACCACCAAAAGATCATTGAAGTATCTTTGCACGAGTGAGCTCCCAATATTTCCTAGCCATGGCATCCATATTGCTTAGGTCCATGAACATGATATCACGATCATCGATCTCTTTCTCTTTTCCTATCCTCTCCTCCTCAAGTGCAATCCTCCTCTCCTCGGCAATGTCCTTCCTCTCTTTGGTGGCCATATTATTCTTCCACTTCTCCTCCTCCATGGCCTTGAGCTTGGCCCACCTTGTTGCCATTTCATCTCTCCTCTCGTCCTCCAAAGATTTATTGGTCTCAACCATAACACAAAGATCTTCCTGCTATCCTCCTTGGGCACCTATCCTCTTCCTCTCTTTTGCAAGCTTTTGCCCCTCGGGCCTCTTGTGCAGGTCCTCATCTTCATCATCGTTGGCCTTGATGGAGATGCTAACCCTTGACCTATTTGGAGTGGTCCCCAAATTCCTCCGCACCCACTTTTCATTGCCAATAATCTCGGTGTAGCAATGGTGCAAGTTGAAAGCTTTGCTACCATTCTTCTTGTTGTGTTGCTTGTAGAGGTCTTGGATGAGTGCGCCATACTCGGTAACGGGCACACCACTATGTGGGTTGTTGTGCACTTCATCAACACAATTGTACCAGCGTTTGCATTGCTCTAGAATGGCGCCCCACCGGTGGCCAAGTGAGACTTGTGTGCGAGTGATTGGAATGGTGGACGTGTTGTTGTAGTAATCGTTGTTACGAGCCCATGGTCGGTGTCAACCGATGCATTGAGTGATCATCCAAGCATATCACAATGCAACGTCTTATTTTTCGCTATAGTTGGTGGCTCTTGTCTTCTTTGTGCTCCCTTGTGTCTCCTCCACCTCCACTTGCTCGGTGACCTCAACCCCTTCCTCCTCCACCTCTCCTTGCTCGATGGAATCAACCTCTTCTTCATTGAAGTGGATATCGTCGATCCTGGTAGCATGGCTACCCTCCAATTATTTCATGAAGTCAGACACCACCTCCACCGCACTACAAATCATCACAACTGTAGGGGTCGCAGCATAGAAAACAAAAAAATTCTACGATGGGAATAACTATGTACCAAGATCTATCTACTAGATACAAACAACGGGCGGATGTATATCCGTAGAGAACATATCCTTGAAGACCGACAAAGCTTAACGAGTCAAACTCGTGGTTGATGTAGACAATCTCTTGCCGATCTCAAGATTGAGAGGAAGTCCTAGCGCCGCAAATCGGCAGCGCATCTGTGCTCGCACACACGTTCAAGGCACCGAGCAACCTCCGCCTCCTTGCTCTAGCGATGCAGCGGAAGCACAACTCTTTCTTGCCGAATAGCCACCGGGAACATGTATCTCGCTAGACCGAGACCATGGGGGATAAATACTAGAGGGGGAGAGAGATCCTTCACGAGGAGGTGTGAGTGAGAAGTGAGGAGGGGGTGCCTTTTATAGGAGAGGGGGACCCCAAGGGGGTGGCCGGCGCATGGGGGCTGCCCCTTGCCCTCCCCTCATTCATGTGGATGGACACTCCACTCACAAAAATCCTTTCAATTCCCACCACTCAAAATCCCACTCAAATTCCCATTAAATTTCCACCAAATTTAATTCAAACTCTCATTAAATAAAACTCCTTTTATTTATTCAGAATTTTGTCAATTACTTTAATGACAAGAATTCACATATAACCCCTTGCTAGTATTTCATTTCACCTGCAAAAACACTTTCTGCAATTTCACCCAAAAACTTGTTTCGGTATCTAGTGAAATAAATTCCTGCGTTTGTTATTCTTTCCGGCATGAAACTTTTGCTCCTATTGGATGTCGGTGTCTCTTAAGTGTGTCACCCTACGGTTCGCGAATAATGCGGACATGATCGAGACCCTTATCCGATCAATAATCAGAAGCAGGATCTGGAGACCCATACTGACTCCCACACATTTAATGACTTTCTTGTGATCGTCGGAACCTTTTATGCTAGTAACTTAATCCTTTTGTTTCGCGATATATTACATGTCCAAGATTCGATCATCGTTATGTCCATACCTAGTTTGATCTCGTTACTAACATGTACTCTTTTCTCGTTCTCGTGATATAACATTCTAGTGATCAAATCATTTTCTTACAAGCTAATCAATGTGATATCACCGAGAGGGCCCAGAGCATATCTATCCGTCATCGGGATGAACAAATTCCACTCTCGATCCATGAGCCTCAACATAACACTTTAGTAGTTCTAAACCCATATTTATAATCACCCAGTTACGGTGTGACGTTTGATGTTATCAAGAAACTCTTCCGGTGTTAGTAATTAACATGATCTTATGGTCTAAGGATTAGGATCACTTCGTAAGTTGTTATAGAAATATAAACTCAATGACTTTGATCGTAATGTTATACTTCAGATGAATGTTCATCACATCATTACCCTAATGTTGTGACCTCGTTATTAACATCATCCAGTGTCTATGATCAGGAATCCTTGATCATCTTGTTAATCAACGAGCTAGTTTATGAGAGAGGCATAACTAGGAACTTTCTTTTTGTTTATTAAACACACATGTATTAAAGTTTACGTATTAATAAAATTATAGCATGCAAAATAAATATCTATCATATACTTGAAATACACATAATAAACACTTTATTATTGCCTCTCAGGGCATATTCCCTTCCGAAGCAGCAACATATTCGGCCTTCGTTGTTGATCCCGCCACCATGGGTTGTTTGGAACTCCTCCAACTAACCGCTCCACCATTCATGAGAAATACGTATAAGGATTGAGACTTAGAGTCATCCGGATCGGTGTCAAAACTAGCATCGACATAACACTTAGCGACGAGCTCTTCTTCACCTCCGTACACAAGAAACATATCCTTAGTTCTTCGCAAGTACTTAAGGATATTCTTGACCGCTATCCGGTGTTCCGAACCTGGATCCGATTGGTACCTACTAGTCAAACTAATAGCATGCGCCACATCCGGTCTTGTACATAGCATGGCGTACATTATAGAGCCTATGGCTAAAGCATAGGGGACTTTGTCCATTATCTCTCTTTCTTCCGCCGAAGCCGGACTTTGAGTCTTACTCAATGTCTTGCCTTGCAACATAGGTAAGAACCCCTTCTTACTTCCGTCCATTTTAAACTTCTTTAAAATCTTATCAAGGTATGTACTTTGCGATAGCCCTATTAGGCGCCTAGATCTATCTCTATAGATCTTTATGCCTAATATGTATGACGCTTCACCTACGTCCTTCATTGAAAATTTATTGTTTAGATAACTTTTAACACTGTTTAAAAGATCTATATCATTTCCGATCAATAATATGTCATCCACGTATAATATCAGAAATGCCACATTGCTCCCACTCACTTTATTGTAAATATAAGCTTCTCCATAAGTTTGGACAAATCCAAACTCTTTGATCACCTCCTCAAAGCGGAGACTCCAACTTCGTGATGCTTGCTTCGGTCCATAGATGGATCGTTGAAGCTTGCACACCTTGTTAGCATCCTTAGGATTGACAAAACCCTTTGGTTGTATCATATACAACTCTTCTTCAATATTACCATTGAGGAACGCGGTTTTGACATCCATCTTCCATATTTCATAATCGAAATATGCAGCAATTGCTAACATAATCCTAACTGACTTTAGCATCGCTACGGGAGAGAATGTCTCATCGTAGTCAACTCCTTGAATTTGTCAAAACCCCTTTGCGACAAGTCGAGCTTTATAGATGGTCACATTACCATCAGCATCAGTTTTCCTTTTGAAAATCCATTTATTCTCCACGGCCTTGCGGTCGTGAGGTAAGTCCACCAAGTTCCAAACTTGATTTTCATACATGGATTCCATCTCGGATTTCATGGCTTATAACCATTTGTTGGAATCCGGGCTCATCATTGCTTCTTCATACGCCGCAGGGTCATCATTTTCATCAACCATGGAATTCATAACAGGGTTTCCGTACAGCTCGAGAGATGCACGCGTCCTGCTAGACCTGCGAGGTTTGGTAGTACTCTCTTTCGGAGTTTCATGATCATTATCATTAGTTCCCTCTTTAACTGGTGAAGCCAACTCCAGAACGACTTCCGACGCTGCGCTACTCGCCATACTTTGAAGAGAAGGTTCAATAACCTCTTTGAGTTCTACCTTCCGACTACTCACACCTTTCGCGAGAAACTCTTTCTCTAGAAAGGATCCATTCTTGGCAACAAAAACCTTGCCCTCGGATCTGTGATAGAAGGAATACCCAATAGTTTCCTTAGGGTATCCTATGAAGACTCATTTTTCCGCTTTGGGTTCGAGTTTATCCGGTTGAAGTTTCTTCATATAAACATCGCATCCCCAAACTTTAAGAAATGATAGCTTAGGTTTATTTCCAAACCACAATTCATATAGTGTCTTTTCAACGGATTTAGATGGTGCCCAATTTAAAGTGAATGCAGCAGTTTCTAGTGCATAACCCCAAAATGACAATGGCAAGTCCATCAGAGACATCATAGATCGAACCATATCCAATAAAGTACAATTACGATGTTCCGACACACCATTTCGCTGTGGTGTTCCGGCAGGTGTGAGTTGTGAAACAATTCCACACTCTTTCATATGAGTGCTAAACTCGTAACTTAGATACTCTCCTCCACGGTCGGACCGTAGAAATTTGATCTTTCTATTACGATGATTTTCCACTTCATTCTGAAATTTCTTGAATTTTTCAAAGGTTTCAGACTTGTGTTTCATCAAGTAGATATAACCGTATCTACTCAAATCATACGTGAAAGTAACAAAATAATGATATCCACCTCGCGCTGACACACCCATTGGACCACATACATCAGAATATATGATTCTGTCGCCCGTTCCAGTGAACCGGAAAACGGCGTTCTAGTCATCTTCCCATAAGGCATGGCTCACATGTATCAAATGATTCAAAATCAAGTGATTCCAAAAGTCCATCCGAATGGAGCTTCTTCATGCGTTTAACGCCAATATGACCTAGACGGCAGTGCCACATATATATAGATATATCGTCATTAAGTTTAATCCTTTTAGCATCGACATTATGAATATGTGTAACAGTATGATCGAGATCCAACAGAAATAAACCATTCATCATCGGTGCATGACCATAAAAAATTTCATTCATATAAATAGAACAACCATTGTTCTCGGATTTAAATGAATAACCACTTCACATCAAATATGATCCAGATACAATGTTCATGCTCAGTGCAGGCACTAGATAACAATTATTCAAGTTTATTACTAACCCTAATGGTAAGTGGAGCGGTAGCGTTCCGACGACGATCACATCAACACTTGATCCATTGCCGACATGCATCTTGACCTCACCCCTTCCTAGCGGTCGCTTGTTCCACAGCCCCTGATTCGAGTTACAAATATTAGCAACTGAACCGGTATCAAATACGCAGGTGCTACTGTGAGTACTAGTCAAGTACACATCAATAACATGTATATCATATATACCTTTGTTTGCCTTGCCGGCCTTCTTGTCTGCCAAATACTTGGGGCAGTTGCGCTTCCAGTGGCCAGTCCCCTTACAATAATAGCACTCGGTATCAGACTTAGGTCCAACTCGGGGTTTCTTTTCAGGCACGGTAACTGGCTTGCCGCCCTTACTTCCCTTCTGTTTTCCCTTCTTGTCTTTCTTGAAACCAGTGTTCTTATTGATCATCAACACTTGATGTTCTTTCTTGATCTCCACTTCTGCAGTTTTAAGCATTGATAGAAGCTCGGGGAGAGACTTCTTCATGCCTTGCATATTATAGTTCATCATGAAGCTCTTATAGCTAGGTGGCAGAGACTGCAGAACACGATGGATGCCTAAGTCAATGGGAATCGATATTTCCAAGGACACAAGCTTGTCGGCGTAATCCGACATCTTGAGTACATGCTCACTTACGGAGTTGTGCTCTTCCATCATGCAGCTAAAGAACTTCTCTGAAGCATTGTAGGTCTCTACAGCAGCATGTGTGTCGAAAATCATTTTCAACTCACCCATTGTATCAAATGCTTTGCCGTTTTCGAAACGCTTTCGAAGTTCTGGCTCTAGCCCATACAATATGCCGCAATGAACTAAGTTGTGGTCCTCCTGACGAGTCTGATAGACATTCTTCTCCTCGTCAGGGGCATCATCGAATGGTGGGGGGCCTAGCGGCGCTTCTAGCACATATTGCTTTTGTGCAGCAGAGAGGAGAATCCTCAAATTCATGGCCCATTCGGTAAAGTTTCTACCGTTCATTGCAAGTTTCTCTTTCTCCATGAACACATTGAAATTAAAAGCAGGTGGTGCCATCTACAACAGAATTTGTAAAGTTTAGACTAAGTTTATGATAGATTGAGTTCAACTAATCCATATTACGAATTAACTCCCACTCAAAAATGACATCCCTTGTGCCTTTTTGGTGATTACATGAACCAAATCCACTACACCAAGTCCGATCATCACGTGAGTCGGTGTAGCTTCAAAGGCGAGCATCAAATGGGCATCATATCTACTATATGACGCATGCTTAACCTTTCGGTCCGTGTTTTGAGGCCATGTCTATACATGCAAGGCTCGCCAAGTAAGAACCTTAGTATTCGCATGTGTAACTGTCTTACACCTAAAATATGGTCGTGGATCCAAGAACACCCAATCATCACGTGATGTCTTGGAGCGACAAAACATAATCGATGCATACTTAAGGAAGAACACATTCTTATCTTGATATCTAAATGAGGGATCATCTTATTATGCTAATAAAACGCCAAACAAGCAATATAAGATGCAATTAAATATTACATGTTTATAAGTGAAAATGATATGGTTCCCGCATATGATCTCCATCATGTGCACCGTGGTATGATCACTATCATACCTTTATGTGTAAGGCGAAGGTCTATGGAACTTACATGGTACGTGTGTTATAAGATTATCATCTCATACTTCTACTTACAACATCACCATATCATAACACTAGCCCAACAACAATCTAAACTAGACGCCTCTAATTTATCCATTGCAAGTTTTACGTGGCTTAGGGCTTTCGAAGATAGAACCGTTCATACCTACAAACATAAACCACAACAAGGATAACCAAATTGTTGACAACTCGTTACAAATTAGATATTGACTATAGTATGAGAGACAGACACCCGCTAGCCACTTATGCAAAACTAGTTGCATGTCAAGCATGGAACAGGTCTCATGTGCGAGGACATGTAAAGTTTGTCCGGGCTGCTTCATCCCACTATGCCACCAATATCCAAAGTACAACCAAGAAGCAATAACATGATCATCATCGTCCACATACTCATATGTGTACTACCCGTGTAAAGCATCTACCCATAAATCCGGCTCTGATACCACTGTAGGGTTCGCAGCATAGAAAACAAAAAAAATTCTATGATGGGAACAACTATGTACCAAGATCTATCTACTAGATACAAAAAATGGGCGGATGTATATCCGCAGAGAATATACCCTTGAATACCGACAAAGCTTAACGAGTCAAACTCGTGGTTGATGTAGACGATATCTTGCCGATCTTAAGATCGAGAGGAAGTCCTAGCGCCGCAAATCAGCAGCGCATCCGTGCTCGCACACATGTTCGAGGCACCGAGAAACCTCTGCCTCCTCGCTCCAGCGATGCAGCAGAAGCATAACTCTTTCTTGCCGAATAGCCACCGGGAACATGTATCTCCCTAGTCCGAGACCATGGGGGATAAATACTAGAGGGGGAGAGAGATCCTTCACGAGGAGGTGTGAGTGAGAAGTGAGGAGGGGTGCCTTTTATAGGAGAGGGGGACCCCAAGGGGGTGGCCGGCGCATGGGGGCTGTCCCTTGCCCTCCCCTCATTCATGTGGGTGGATACTCTACTCACAAAAATCCTTTCAATTCCCTCCACTTAAAATCCCACTCAAAATCCCATTAAATTTCCACCAAATTTAATGCAAACTCTCATTAAATAAAACTCCTTTTATTTATTCAAAATTTTGTCAATTACTTTAATGACAAACATTCACATATAACCCCTTGCTAGTATTTCATTTCACATGCAAAAACACTTTCTGCAATTTCACCTGAAAACCTGTTTCGGTATCTAGTGAAATAAATTCCTGCATTTGTTATTCTTTTCGGCATGAAACTTTTGCTCCTATTGGATGTCGGTGTCTCTTAAGTGTTCCATCCTACGGTTCACAAATAATGCGGACATGATCGAGACCCTTCCCCGATCAATAATCAGAAGCGGGATCTGGAGACCCGTACTGACTCCCACACATTCAACAATGACTTTCTTGTGATCGTCGGAACCTTTTACACTAGTATCTTAATCCTTTTGTTTCGCGATATATTACATGTCCGAGATTTGATCATCGGTATCTCCATACCTAGTTTGATCTCGTTACTGACATGTACTCTTTTCTCGTTCCCGTGATATAACATTCTAGTGATCAAATCACTTGCTTGCAAGCTAATCAATGTGATATCACCGAGAGGGCCCAGAGCATATCTATCCGTCATCGGGATGAAAAAATTCCACTCTCGATCCATGGGCCTCAACATAACACTTTAGTAGTTCTGAACCCATCTTTATAATCACCCAGTTACGGTGCGACGTTTGATGTTATCAAGATATTCTTCTAGTGTTAGTGATTGACATGATCTCATGGTCTAAGGATTAGAATCACTTCGTAAGTTGTTATAGAAATATAAACTCAATGACTTTGATCGTAATGGTATACTTCGGATGAATGTTCATCACATCATTACACTAATGTTGTGACCTCGTTATTAACATCATCCAATGTCTATGATTAGGAATCCTTGATCATCTTGTTAATCAACGAGCTAGTTTATGAGAGAGGCATAACTAGGAACTTTATGTTTGTTCATTAAACACACATGTATTAACGTTTCCGTATTAATACAATTATAGCATGCAAAATAAACATCTATCATATATTTGGAATACACATAATAAATAGTTTATTATTGCCTCTCAGGGCATATTCCCTTCAACAACAACATCACCAAATGTCTACAAGCATCACCGAATGAGAGCCCAAAGAGAAAAACGATTATTTTGCGGATGATCATAAACAACCATTGGTTGGATCTAGGCTACTGCTACTTCCAAGGAAAATGATGTCCGAGGTCTGTCACGGAACGTTCCATATGCCTACTTGTCTTCAGTCAACACAAGGCACCAGAGTGGGAGTAGAAAATGAGGCAAGCATCTTCCATGCTGCTGGTAGAATACTCTGGTGAGCAAAACTTTTGTTTGAAGTGATAATACAAAAACGTAGTCACAAAGCACAAAATTTCCAAGCCCCGGCTAGAATATTCCAAGTCGCAGATAAATTTCGCTGGTCAACAGCCAACTAACCACGGTAACATCTGGAGGTTATATATTTGAGCTGGGGCCTTTGCTCGGCACGCTCAACTGCACGGAAGCGCGAACCGTTCGTGAGAGCTGAGAAGTGTGTCCACCGGAACTCGATCGATTCCATGGAGTCCGTCGCGGTGGTGGCGGTGCCGTTCCCGGCGCAGGGCCACCTGAACACGCTGCTGCACCTGTCGCTGCATCTCGCGGCGCGCGGCCTGCCCGTGCACTTCGCCGCGCCGGCGCTGCACGTCCGCCAGGCTCGCGCGCGCGTGCAGGGGTGGGATCCGCGCGCCGTCCGCTCCGTCCGGTTCCACGACCTCGACCTGCCCGCGTACGAGCACCCGCCGCCTGACCCGACCGTCCCCACGTCCTTCCCGTCCCACCTGATGCCCATGCTGTACGCCTTCGTCGCCCACGCCCGCGTCCCGCTCGCCGCCCTCCTCGAGACGCTCTCCGCCAGCCACCGTCGCGTCGTGGTCCTGTACGACCGCCTGAGCTCCTTCGCGGCGGCCGAGGCGGCGCGCCTGCCCAACGGCGAGGCGTTCTGCATGCAGTGCGTGGCCGTGTCGTACAACGTCGCGTTCAAGGACGCCGGGCACCGGCTCCTGCGCGACCACGGCATGGTCTTCCACCCCGTCGAGGCGTGCATGCCCGAGGAGTTCAACGAGTACATCGCGAAGACGTGGGACGACGGCCAGGGAGTGGCGGTTGGCGGCATGGTCCTGAACACGTGCCGCGCGCTGGAGGGCGAGTTCATCGACGAGGAGGGCAAGAGTCCGGAGTACGCCGGTCAGAAGATCTTCTCCGTCGGGCCACTGAACCCACTGCTGCTCGACGCGAGCGCGAGGATGCCGGGGCAGGCGCGGCACGAGTGCCTGGACTGGCTCGACAGGCAACCGCCGGCGTCGGTGCTGTACGTGTCGTTCGGCACCACGTCGTCGCTGCTGGGTGAGCAAGCCGCGGAGATCGCCGCGGCGCTGCGCGACAGCAAGCACCGGTTCATCTGGGTGCTGCGAGACGCCGACCGCGGCGTCATCACCGACGTACAGGAGGAAGGCACCGAGAGCCGGCACGCCACGATGCTGTCCGAGTTTAGGAGGCAAACCGAGGGGACCGGGCTGGTGATCACCGGGTGGGCACCGCAGCTGGAGATCCTGGCGCACGATGCCACGGCGGCGTTCATGAGCCACTGCGGCTGGAACTCCACCATGGAGAGCCTCAGCCACGGCAAGCCGATCCTTGCCTGGCCCATGCACTCCGACCAGCCGTGGGACGCCGAGCTTATATGCAAGTACCTCAAGGCCGGCCTTCTTGTGCGGCCATTGGAGAAGCGCAACACGGTGGTACCATCCGAGGCCATCCGCGAGGTCATCGATGAGGCGATGGTCTCCGAGGAAGGATTGCAGACGAGGAAGCGTGCAGAGAAGCTTGGGGAATCCATTCGTGCCGCCGTGGCCGACGGTGGGTCGTCCCACAAAGACCTCGAGGAATTCATTGCTCACATTACAAGATGAACTGAGTGTTCAATACACGAAGGACTCTATGTAACTAGTATCTTGCAGTTGAGCTTCAGATTTGATTCGTAGAGGGTGATTTTGAGGGATTTGGGCTGATGCAATCCGCTGGTTTTGCTATTTGCAATTATCTTCCTTTCTTTTGGTAGAGAAAATATGGCAACTTTCGTACACATAGCAGGGTTCTTATCATGCCACTATACCTTAGTCTGGCAGATCGACTGCTACAATGCCGACATGCCGTCCAGTTCTGAACTGCGGTATGAAATGACTATATGAAAGAAAGGATGCTCATAGGCACTGTGGTATGAAATGACTATGAAAGGATGCTCATAGGCACTGTGGTATGAAATGACTATGAAATAATGCTCATAGGCACAACAACTTTCTCTACAACCAGTCATCTTAACAAGATCTTTTGGCTGTTCCCTATGCATTCTTGGGATCTCAGATACTGATTGTGCCAAATCGAATCATAGTGAACCTAATTATACACTTCTCGAACAAGGCAAAATTACACTATAATCCCAAACCTCTTTCAGTAACATCATTTGCGGGCTGAATCATGTGAACCTAATGGTACGAGCTTCTCGAACAAGGCAAAAATCATATACAACTGTACTATAATCCCAAACGTAAGAGAGAAATACATCAAACAATAAGTGTAACAATAACCATCAAGAAGTCATTTTATTCGCAGGTTTTGCAGTTGACATGTGAAGAAAAAAAGCACTAGAAGATATGATCGAGGGATAACAGATTCAGCTTGTGGCATCCAAGTAGCATCAGAACAAATCAATGCCCAAGACATCCGAGCCAACTAACATAAGATTGTTTCCAAAGTGGAGACCTCGTAGCTTCATTACCATTTCGTGGAATCTGTTGGTGCCTTCCAATGAACAAAGCTCGAAAAAATCTTTTTCTGCATCAGAGTAAGAAACAAAACAAAGGGAATTGATTATTTACTTTGAACATTAAAAATACTTGTCTCTTAACGACATGAAAAAAAACAAAGAGACATATTTCCGTCAAACTCTCCACCTGCCTGAACTCATTGTGATCTTGACATGCAGGTTACCTTGAATGCTTTCAGCAGGCACATATGCAGTTGTCTACCGTTATTCAAAAACACTGCTCATAGAACTTACTTCAGAACTAGAACAGTTAACCAATGTTTGTGATATACGCAAGAAGTTGTTAAAATTTGTCCAAATATTTTCAAGAGTGCCTACTTCCTAGGAACATCATAATCGACTAAATAAACAATCCACATATCTCAACATGCTAGCAGTCAATTGGCACTGCCTTGAAGTATTAAGAGAATACATGAATAATACTTCTGGGCGATGAAATGACTTCAGTGGTTCACCATGCAATTTAGTAACCTTAACAACACCATGGTTATTTAACTGCATGCATAAACTTCAAATTATTCTCGAAGCGCCCAAATTGGATTTCTATGTACACCAGAAGATTCACCTCTACGAAAACACATTCTTGAGCCTTCATATACTCAAGAGTATTAAAGGTAAGGTGTCAGTCCAGATACACTTAGAGCTTTTCAAGATATCTTAATATTATTATTCCTAAATTTGCTTCGAACAGTTTAGTGTATCAGAAATCACACAACATCTAATTGGCTATCACTAGAATTCGTATAAAATAGGATAGCTCAATTAGACATAGACTGATAGAGCTGATCTATATTGAAGAAAAGAAATGCTACCACTAAACAATTTTGTCCACTGGGTAATTCACGGACAGTTTCTAAACACATGTAAGCGGGCCATGTCTTGTCAGATAACAGAAGTGGTAATAAGTTTATCGTAGCACATAACAAACTTCCTAGTTTTTGAACTAAATATCTAAGCAGAAATAGATACTCCCTCCGTCCAAGAATAGATGTCTTAGGTTTTTCAAATTTTGGATGAATCTATATACTAAATAGTGTCTAGATTCATCCAAATTTTGAAAAATTTGAGACAACTATTTTGGGACGGAGGGAGTAGATTAGTCCTCATATGTACAAATGCATCAATAATCTGGTGTGGTCGTAGCGACGCCACAACGGTGATCACTGTGCCGTGGCATGGTGAGATGTTTGCTGGCCAATTAAACTTGGTAGTCTCGGCATAAAAGATCTTCACAAGATGGGGTGGGCTTTTAACGCACTGCCCATTGTTCAAGCACACAGATCAATCCAAACCTTGGGCGAAATTGATTGCGTATTTGATGATGCCCATCCTGTTCAATCATCTGGTGGAAGAGATTTAATCGAAGCTAATCAATGGATGCTAGCAGATGCAAAAGTGCTGCGCAGGTTGCCCCTCCATGCTCGGCCTCCTGACGCTTACGGTGCCTCTTTTTCTGTATACAGTCAACCTTAGTTCAGTTTTTTCTTCTTCTCTTTTCGGTTTCTGTTTTGTTTTCCGATGTGGGATGTATTTGCACCATTTCGGTGCCTTTGTCTAATACAAATGACACACATTTGTGTTCGAGGAAAAAGAAACATAGCAAAATTACAATCAAACGATCTCCTCAACTACAAAAGTAATACAGAGAACTCACAAAGGAACGCCTGGAACGTCGAGGATGCGCAGTCTTCCAGTAGACGCCGACCTTCTTGAGCGGTTGCTCGCCTGTCTCGAGCTGATCGCCGCCGACCGCCTCCTCGACCTTCGCGGCGTGCGTACCCGCTCCCTTCCCTACCCCATTCAAGAAACCCACCGCGCCGACCTTGGCTGCGCGCAAGAACCCATCTTCAGTCAACAAATCGAACCTCGAGAAAAAAACTGTTTGCGGAGAGGAGAATACCTTGGTAGGGCTGGAGGTGGAAGAATCTCGCCGGAGCTCCGGCGGGCAGGAGAAGGCGGCGCACGTGAGAGGCACACGCGAGAGCCATGGGGGAAGAAACGTCTGGGAATGAGACGAGGGCTTGTGAGTTGGTACTTTGTCTGGGCCAAGCCAATGCAAGAGGCCCAATTTGAGTGAATGGGGCGTAGGCCTAGGCTACTGTTCGCTACGTTTCGGCTCATGAACACTTTTTCATGGGAGAAATATAGCCAGTGATTTTACCTCGTAAACCTATGTATTCACGCAAGATATAATCATAAATGAAAGACAATAGCATATGTACTGTAAAACTTCGCTACAATGTACTTACTCCGTTTGGAAATATAAGATATTTTAGGTTAGTGAAGTTAATATATCTAGACACCTTTTAGTGTGTAGGTTTAAATAAATCTAAACATTAAAAGGTGTTTAGATACATTTTCTTTACAAATCTAAAACATTTTATATTTATAAACGGAGGGATTAGTATTTTACCATAGCTTTACATTTCTTGAGTAATTTAGAATTGTTTGTGCTAATGGTGAACTTATCTTATATGGACTGGCCACTAAAACAAAATCATATCTCTTGGATGAAGTTGTGGTTGAGTCATACCCGAACATAAGGACAAGGTTGTATAGATAAATGCAAGCCTCTTGTGGGCTCCCAACTCCACGGTATAGTATAATATAAGATGTTTTAGGTTAGTGAAGCCAATGTATCTAGATATCTTTTAATATATAGGTTTAAATGAATCTACATATTAAAAGGTGTCTAGATACACTTATTTAACAAACCTAAACTATTTTATATTTTTAAACGGAGGGAGTTGTTTGTAATTGGCTAGGAATTAATAAATACTCTCTCCGCTACTTTTGACACTTATCGCTGAAAGCAAAATATGATGTGCTCTTTCTTACAACAAAATAAAAACATGAAGGTTGTGCAGAGAAAACATTTCTTGTAAATTGTCTATATTTTGGATAATTAGTTTGTATTTTGCAAAAAGAAAACATTTTTCTAGGTTTACTTGTTGTATTTCCTTCATCGGTCCAAGTACCATCAATATCACCCCACTGGATCTCTAGTGGAGCGAGATGGGCGGAACCTTGCTCCGATTCCGTTCGCTACCTCCACACCCCACCTCTCTCGTCGTCGTTGGAGGGCGTCGCTTGGCAAAGCCCATGCAATGTTAATGTTTATGAGGTAGTCATGTTACACGAGCACGTTGTCCAGGATCGCATCTCTACAAGTGCGATAACAATTTTTGTGCGGAGAAGGAGCTAAAGGGGCATTGCATCGCAAATGTTGGTCCTAGGAAGCAACAATCACGCGGAGGCATGCCTGTAAGGTGGAGGTCTGGTGGGACTCAGGGTCGTCTTCCTCCTGCTCAAGACTCTCAAAAGAGGATGGGTCAGATATGGTCCTAGTCGGTGGTGTGCTTCGATGAGATAGTTCGATGCAGAGGATGTTGTGGTGGCCCGGGGATGGCATTGGCAGTATGTCGATTTTACGGTCCTAGAAGGTGGTGTTGGTAATGTACGATGGGAGCGACAGAGCAGTTGGATGTTGGGTTGGCGACCCCAAAACTTTTAAGGTGGTGAGAGCGCCGGCCTATGTCGTCCATGCGGCAACGTTGTCGTTGATGTTGGTTTGTTGACATGTTTTATCGCAGTTCTTCTAAGTGGTCGGCTTCTTTCATCTACTTGGAGTGTCTGGTGTGTGCTCCTCCCCCTAGTAGTCACAACATCATCTCTCCGGCATTGATGGAAGGTCGTCTAGTCTTGGCGGAGTATGGGCATGTACCTTGTTTTGGTTCTATTCGTCTGGGATATTTACCTTGGTTGTATTGATTCGCATTTTTTTCTTAAATTAGCTAGACAATTCTTTTTATTGGTGAAAAAGTAAATGTTTTTTGCTTTGATTTCAAGAAACTGTCGGGACCAGAGAAACAAGTTCCATCTGTATGTAATTTGGAGCAGCGGAATTCCCAAGCGAAGGCTGATAACATAGGAGGAATTCAGTATCTAGACCTGCAAGCAGGTTGAAAACCCAAGGTCAGTTAATAATTGGTTATGCCTGATAATGACCTTGTTAAAGTCATTGATTTGTGTGTGCGGATTTTTTTTAGGATGAAAACCTATGGTCTTTGATCAGGGCGATGACAACGCTTGGGCATTTTTTTTCCTTCTTAGAGGCATCGTTTATGGAGTTGTTAGATTTCTGATAGTGTTTTGGTGATGTTTTATCCGCTATTTCAAGGAACTGATCACTATAGCGGGACGTTTTTTGTAATTCTACTTTCTTTTGTTGGTTGTGTGCATCCTAATATCAATAAGGTACTGCGTTATTACAAAAACTAGGTATAATTGGTATCTCACGATATTAATATATGCCTATTTTTAATAAAACATAATTTGCTACCTAGAACACCTAGCGAGAAAGCGCCTTCACCCATCGAAGATGTTGCTGTGGAAAGTGTCTTGACCAGAAGAACGAGGTGGTCCTCTCTCAGAAAAAAAGAACGAGGTGGTCACATGGTGGTTAGGATGGGAACGGGGCATGCGTGAGAGGACTTGTTGAACAGGCATGAAAAACAACCAATAGGTACTTGGACATGTCAACCTGGGATTGGATGAATGAGTAGCAAAGAATGACGGGGCATTCTTTATCTAAATGTAACACTCACCGATTAATAACATTCTCAATATGATTTGTTTGCTTTCCCAGTGGACGATGCTGTCGCCGGCAAAGCATGAAGCCTGGTGGAGGGAGATGATTGATGGACTGAGATGGCGGCAAAAACTTCTTACCATTTGGCTAGAGCGCGTGCTGGCGTTGTTTTTTTTTTTTTTTTTTGAGGTGTCTACGGCGGGCTTGAGGCCGGCCTGAACCAATAAATTAATGAATCAGAGCGAGTCACAAAATACAAGAAACTCAAGAAAAGGAAAAACGAAAGCCTCGAGCAACAACAATTGAGGCAAACTTTACAAAATATACAACAGAAGGTAAAGAGGTAGTGGTATGGCGTGCAGCAGACTAGTCATTGAGGTGAGAAAACATCACTGCCCAGTCTTGCATGAGAGACTTGTTAGCTTGATTAGAGGTCCTGTGTGACCAAAGGTTGAGGTCATCCGCACACCGCCGAAAAAGAAGAGAAATGGGCTCGTCCACATTCCTGAAAATTTTTGTGTTTCGGCGCTTCCAAATATTCCAAAGAGCACAGATAAGCACGGACGATCTGACGGCGCACGAGGATTGCCCGTGCCACAGATCTCTGAGCGAGGAGCAGTCTTGAACGTCGTCGAGCAGAACCGGAACAGCATCCCAGAATGGAGCAATCGAAGCACAGTGCAGCAGGAGATGGTTGGTGGACTCAGTCAATGGGCAGAACGGGCAAGTATCAGACGAAGCAATGCCTCTCCTGAACCTGCGCTCATTAGTAAACAGCCTACCTCTGTTCGCCAGCCAAAGGAAGATGCGGCAACGATTCGTCGCCAAGTTCTTCCAGGTGACAGTTGCAAAGGGAATATCCTGCATGTGATCAAAAGCTGCCAAATATGCGGATTTGGTGGTTAGAGGCCTGCCATCCGAACGCGCGACTCTAATGTCCTGGGCACTAGAAACAAGGTTGACTGTGGCAACCAAAGCCTGCAACTCCGAGAGTTCCAAGGACGCAGCGGAAGACAGACGAGGTTGAAGAGAGACGTTCAACACGGACGAAAGACACGCATCGGCAACCGAACTGTTCTTATTTGTGATGTGCGAGTAGAGGGAAGGGAAGCGGTTTTCTAGAGTTTGATTGTCTAACCAAAGATCATGCCAGAATGATGTGGATGATCCCGAGCGAATTGAGGATCTAGTGATATTATGAAAGCTGGGCAAGCAGGAAAGCAAATCCTTCCAAACAACGGAGTCAAGCTTATTAGGGTCGCCAAGGTCACGATTATCTGACCAACCATAACGAGCGCGCAACCAAACCGCCCAAGGAGAGGAGTCATTGGAGTGAATTGGTTGATCAGTAGCTTAGCTTCAGTTTGCGTTTTGCTTTAGTTTGCGTTTTGCTTTAGCTAGCGCCCGTAAAACAGCCGGTGCTATAAAAATTTCGTCGGATTTATAGGTTCACGTGAAATCGGCCACTCTAAGAGCAACTCTAGCAGATCTTTTATTGCCGAACCCGCATCCACGAGTTCAGTCCGGCTTGTATCTACTGTTATTTGTGGGTTAAAACAGCACGGCGCGAAACAGGCTCTGCAGCCGCAGCCCGGCTGTTTTGTGCGCACGGCTGCAGGTCTGTTTCACGCCGCGCGATTTTAGCCCGCAAACAGCAAACCGTATCTGCATGTATAATGCATACAAATTCATTATAATGATGAACTATTGAATAAAAACAGAAATAATTTATTGTTCACAGATTCCATCACACAACAATAAATATAGTTTACAAGAATAGTTCAAATCCAAGAAATTATACAAATGATGAATGGTTTCAATACAAACAAATGTTCAAATCAGACATGAATGAATATTAAATGAAATAATGTAAGAGTGACACTATCGACCACCATGCCGATGCCAATGGTGCCGAATGAGATCTTTCTTGAGCTGAATGAAATCTTGCTTGCAAAATACCGAAAGCTCTCCCAATATCTTTCCGGGCTGCCTCTTGTGCCTTTGCAAATTCAGCCTCGGCTCGGTTCTCGGGATTTCGGATGGTCTTCACAAGTGGAGAAGGGTCGGCGTGACGGATTCCGTGGTGCTCCGGCGGTGGCTGCGGGGCGCCTCGATGCGGTCGCTACGGCCCTCCAACGGCGGGGAAAGGACACGAGTGGATCGAAGCAGCGCCGCCGCGACCGGAATCGGACGGGGGAAGCGACGGAGCAGTGGGGATTTGGCAACGGCGGCGCTGATTTGGGAGGGAGCGGGTGAAATTTCCGTCCCGCCAATGCCTCACACGAGATGGGGGTCGGGCTCGGTTTCGCCCTTCGACCCCCACTAGTTCAGGTCGCGGGGCGTGGGATGGCGGCGCCCCCAAAAAAATTTGCGGGTTGGCGCCGGATGGGATGTCTGTTCTGCGCGATTTTTCGCCCCGAACCCTCGAACCACGCGGTTATTTTGTGGGCCAGGGAAGGATGTGGTCTGCTAGAGTTGCTCTAACGGAGCATGTAAATCAACCAAACCCGTAAAAACATTTATAGTGGCCTATTAACTGCCCGCGTCGACCTATACAAATAGGGGCCGCATCGGCGAGTAGAGGTCTAAACCTGTTTTTCCGCCACACCCAACCCTAGCGTCGCCGCCACCAAGCTCGAACTCCGGCGAGCAATCCACGCCTCCTCACTTCGCAATCGGTGACATGTCTTCGCGTAGTGGTAGGTTTGAACTTAGGGGAGGGAGATGCGGAGGCGGGTCGCCGCCGCCTCACCGACGACGTGCACAGAAATTTCGTGCGCTCCGAGGGGGCAAAGAAACGGGCTACCCTTAAATGCGTGAACCGCGATGACTCGCTGCCGCCGTCCCTCCGCGCCTACACGCCATCGTCGTGGCGGGAGGCGAGGGTGGCTTGCCGCTCCGCGAAGATCCGCGGGTACGCCACCATCAGGGAGGGATCCTCGCGCGGCCATGTTCCTCCCTTCCCTTCCTCCACCGACGGGTTCAACTCCCCGTCTCCTCCGTGTGCGCGCGTCATCGGCAAGGCGGACTACGCCAGCGACAACGACGAGGAGGCGATGGCGCTCGAGCTCATGCAGCGCGAGTCCGAGCTCGCCGTCGAGGCGGAGCTCGAGATGGAGGGGGCCAAGCACCGTCGGGTCATCTTGCTCGTCCAGGCGCACGAGGCCAAGGAGAGGGAGGACGCGCGTGCTTCGAGCAAAATCTGCGTCGTCTTCAAGATCAAGCTTGGCGACCTCACCGAGTGAGGACCTCGTCGCCACAACGTCGCCGCGCCCTGCAGCCCCCGCTGACGGAAGAGGAGGGCTCAATTTTGGTCTAGGACGTGGCGGTCGTGAAGCTTTTGAATTGCCGTGTAATTCTATGTAATTACCGTATGTATGGCCGAAAAACTTGGATCAGACGTGAGTTTGTCCTTCGATTTGACCCGCGTTGTTTGAATTTCGTAATATAGGCTCCATTCTACGCGTTAGATTTGCGAACTACTATTTCGGTTTTCAGTCGACTGTACTCTGCATCTCCTGTGCGAGCTTTCTTTCCTTTTTTGAGCTGTAGTTTTGGCTATTTTGGCTTTGGTTGGGTGGTGTTGTCCCTCCTCTGTTACTTGTAATCTGGTAACCCCAGAAATGAATGCTGTTTTTTGCTTTATTCTATAAAGCAGGGCCTTTGGCCTCTTCTCCAAAAAGGAGGAAGTGTGGTCTGAAGGGTGAGAAAATAGGTTTTAATTACGTACTCCCTCCGTTTAGAAATATAAGATGTTTTAGGTTTGTGAGTGAGATGTATCTAGACACATTTTAGTGTATAGGTTCAAATGAATCTAGACATTAAAATGTGTCTAGATACATCTCCTTCATAAACCTAAAACATCTTATATTTCCAAACGGAGGGAGTAGTTCACTACACTGTCCCAGATAAACCCACACTTCTATGAACTAGATTTAGGGGTGCGCCTTGGCGCACAAACCCGTGAATTTTGAGTCAATCTGAAAATGTTTACCAAAAGGTTGGAAAGCATAAAGATTCAATTTTGATAAAATAATTGAAATGAGACTAATTCGGTGGGGGTAAAAATTTCGAGTGAACGATAGTTGGAAGTCACACAAGTAAGATATATATCTTGAGTCTGACTTATGCCGGACAACAAAAGAAATAACATGTGTATCAGTGAGTAGTAGCAACATCAAAAGGCAGTTTTAGGAGTATGCCTCCCAAGGAATTTGTACCAATTTACAATTCCATTGAATTAACAACTGATGAACTTTTTGCAAAACACTATATAGTAACCTGAGAAATAACATAGAGCCAACACAAAATTACACACAAAACAGTTTAAGCTATTAGACATCACAGTGGGCTGGGTAGATACATTGTGTGCTAAAAGCAAAAAAGTGATGCATGAAACAGTGAAAATATGAAATGCATCACAATTAGGTACAAATAGATGATTCGGAGATAGCAGTAGCTAAATGCATTGTGGGATTCCATTCAGGTTCACAACAGAAAGTCATGTTGGCTTCAGCAGGTTCCCAATGTACAAAGCCATGGATTCCTTGGCGGATACTTGCCCAATGCTCAGGTATTATGCCCAACAAATGCATACATCTGTGGATAACCAAAAGACATTATCTGATGCAAAGAATTTAGGCGTAAGAGAGAGAAAATAGATCACTGCTTTTCCAATGCAAAAGGTAAAGCCACCTATTTGCATAATAACTCAGTAAGCATGGATGAGTGCTTACAGGAATGTACAAAAGGTAAATACCAAGATAAGGAAAATGCAAACTGATGCTATATTAGAATCCATCAACATATAGAAGGTAAAAGATAAGGGAAACATTCAAACAATTGCTTTTGTCTAAGATGTTGCTTCTCACTGGCACTCCGTCAGGTTTGCACCATCTACGACGACCATAACTTTTATCCTTAGGGGGGTGTTTTGGCAGGCCTTCCATGCTAAACATAGAAAATGCAACCATTGTGGTCAGTATCTATAATAATAAACAAATACATCATTATTTGATTGTAACTTAAACTGGACGCATGCCTGCCAAAGACAATTTCCTTGAACAAGGGTGAAATGGATGCAAACCAAATATCTGTGGAGGGTATATCTTCATGAGCTTATTACTATAAAACATATAGAGAAACCACCACCATTGCGACGCTAAGCTCAGACACAGTTAATGTAATCTGAACATGCTACAATCTAGGTGCCAAAGAAAGGAAACTGCAACTGCATGCCACAAGGCTGAAATGATGGCTGGTGGATGCATCGTAACCTCCTATTTGAAAATGTCAGGACAAAGTAACTCATCAACTATATTAATTAAAATTTGAGCGTCATACTCAAGCGACCTAATTGCAAACTGTATTGCTTCATATCTGGCTGAAACTGTTGGGTGAACTCATCAATGACACAATTGGAACCATTTTTAGATAAGGAACACCCAACCATAGCAAAGTGTTTCCAAAATAACATGTAGCAGAAGAATAAATATTCTTAGTGAAATTACATCAAGAAATTTATACTATTAAGTGATAAAGACAAAGAAAATCACTAATAAATAGAACATAGGATAACGAAATAATTCCAATCAAATATTACTTTGCAAGCCTTGTCAACTTCAGTAAGGACCGAGCTAATATCACATTTCAGACCGGTCTCTCCCTCTCGGATAGTGTATTGCGAATAATCTTCTGATTCCATTCAGCAAACTTGCACACATGTCTATGAAAGTATTCTAGAAAATACTAAGTTGGCTTATCTGCTTCTCTTTGGTAGTCACCTCACTGATTAGAGGTCTCTATCTTCCCAAATAATGACAAACAAATGGTAAAAAACACAAGCTTAATTTATATTCTATATGATATGAACTAAACATATCATCTACTCTACATTGAAATTTGCCGCAATGTACCTTGGTTTTAAGTCTAGGAATAGGAACTCATCTTTATTTCTCTAGATGTTTCTCCAAGCGGGAGCCTACATGTTTAAATCTAAACATATATCTTTAAAGATGCTAGATGGAGCAATGCAAGAAAGGCAACCTAGTCAGCTGCACTGAACACCAGGAAAAGGAAGTAGCTTACAAAGTTGACAATAAGTATGTTTTATTATTAGAGGAAAGGTTCATAGAAAAGTTCTCTATTCTCGACGGTACTATTGAGAAAACTGGGGCATGGTAAAAAAGAAATTACGATGACAATGACAAATACTGAAAACGAATAGTATATTACACATGGAACTTCTTACTTATCTCACATAAAAAGGAACGACCACATGGCCTAACAATAATGTTCAAAAGGAGCCTAAAATTTTATTATTTTCATCACTGGACTGTCTACAACATTTTTTCATGGACAAAATCATGATTTGTGATCACGGGAAAATTCATTTACTTTTCGAAGAAATTAGCTTCACTTGAAAATATCTCACCTAAGAGTAGTGCAAAAACTTGTACCAAAGAGCTACATTTGAATCCCAATGATAATATGTATTGATCAAAATAAAAGGTAGCTTAGTATAATCATTTAATAAATTAACAGAAACACATGTGAACTCTATGAAGCCATTCTAGAATATATTCAATGGTACATATGACAAGCCAAATTTCGATAGGTGAAATAACAAATGAAAATTTTAGAAACTATCTCTAGAATCTGCAGCATGTGCCATGTTCTTCCTTTGAACTTCTCGTCCTGTTTTCCCTATGGGACTTTGGTAGACAGGAAGATATAACAATAGGCATAAACAACTACGGAAAAACATCCAAGAGTGTTGTAAACAAATGGAACCAGGATAAAAATATAAAACTGTAGTATGGCACACCTGCAGGTTAGTAGTGTGTGATTACGATTCTAGATGTAGACATAATTACTGGATAAACAAAGATGGGAGATTATATGGGGATTGAATCAAAATATAGTGGAAGAAAGGGGCAGCACTTACCCTGGCTTGATGTCTTCGTTCGTCTCTAAAACGGGGGCGACGAAGGCCGAGGCGTTCCCATCTGATGTGGTTGGGAGGTAACACATGCTCCTCCTATTGAACACTAAGAGTACGAAGAGGCGGAGCAGCAGGGATGAGAGCGTCGCCCGCAGACCTCCCTTATAGAGATGCAAAGAGCAACGATGGACATGGCATTCCCTCATTGTTGCCGGCCTTTAGGAGAGGACTGGCAGCCTTGGCGCCGTGCTCTTCTCGTCGGCAGCGCACCGAGGATAAAAATGGACTCCTTTCCATCTCCATCTTTGAACACTAAACCATCTGCATGTTTTCATTCTGCTGGCAAAATTAATTTAATTCATCGGAGAAACTAAAAAATCCGGTTTAACCAAAAAGATTCAAGCAATGAGGCTACATATATACAGGATAAGAGTGAATACACTACAATAGCAATGATAAGCAGAATATTAGCACGTAACGCTAGGACAATTTAAAACCAAAACTACAAAGAAAAAGGAACCACGTCGGGAATTCGTCCCAAATAATAAAATTTTGGTTGCCCGGTGGTAAAATGTCAAGCTACCACTGAACAATGCAACATCAAGCAGGCTACAAAACTGAAATAAATGTATACCATGATAGAATGATATGTGTGTAAACAGTAGATATACGTAAGACATAATATATTAAGCTATTCTAGCCTAAAACTATAGTAACAACATGTTCGGTGGGAATTGTAAATAGGAGACCGAAAGCTTCGCATGAATTTGAAAATATCTTGTGCTACTAACCATGCAAAAACAGCATGAAAACCTGAATATACACTTTAATCAAAAACAAAGGAAGCATCCGTATAGTTCTTATGAGAGACGGCAAAAAACTGGAAAATAATTTAGGAACGAATGGGGGAGCAGAAAACACAAGCTCGGTCATCCGGCCTCTTGTCCCACGAGCCACCAACATACTCTTCTTTCTTTGGCTAGAGGCATTGGGTTTCTATAAGCTACTAATCTGCATAAAAAATTAAAAAAATAATATCACAACATCTTATTTTTCCAGTGTAAAGTCAATTAGTATTGACATAGGTAGCTCACTTACAGTTAGCTCCAAAATCCCAACCATGCCAATTTCACTTCATTGAGTAAAAATTTCTGCAAGTTGGTAACTGAGCACCCGTGGATGTGTCTCAGACCAAGAGAAGAGCTACATGTTCAGATGGAGAGCACATCAGTTATGTAAATTTTGAACATATTCCTCCCAGTAATAAACCACCATGGTGTGTTAGTGAAAATAAAACAACACTTTCAGGACGTTGTTTCAACATCATCTATAATCTTTTTAATATACCAAGCGAAGAAAAACACATACATGTAGTAACCTATAATTAGAAAGCAGTGAAGCCTCACCAAATTAAGCAAAGCACATAAGCATAGAAAGAGGAAGAAAAAGCTCCAAAAGCTATTATTTAATGAAAACGTTCAGTACAGCATGTGTAAACATACAATATATGTTATGTTATAGATCCTTTGGGAGAAATGAAAGAGAAATCTTTGATTTTAATACCAGGAGCTTAAGTCCCACCGAATATACAAACTGATACTGTGCACCATTAGATTTGTAGTCAGCATACATCACTAAAACTTGAGCACAAGTGTTGTTCTTGTCACAGCCAGCCTAAAAAACTTCCTATCATCGGTCCCCAAATATCGAGGCCACATTAGTAAGAAATTATATCAAATTAATCATTAGTACTTGCAACTAAAATTAGAGAACATTTATCTCCTAAAAACACAACCATATGCTGAAGCAAAACTCAATTTCTTGGTGCTCCTGCAATGCCCATCTTAGTGAAATATCAAGCACGGGAAACATCAGAAGAATTTGGTACATGATGTGAGAGGAGGCTCACCTCTGGCCCTTAGCGTCGTCCTATGGCAGATACAAGCGGCAGATCATACTTGCCAAGAGTGAGGACGGCGGGGGTCATACTTGCAGAGAGCAAGGATGGCGGCGGTGCCACTGTGAAAGACCCGGGCCGCCACATGCCTGCCCAATGGCGCGCACGCTGAGGAGGATGCCACCAGCGTCATGGAAGGTTGAGGCTGCAAATCAGAAAAATCTTAGCACCATGCGATGGCCATGTCATACTTGTCCCTGTAATATTAGGATTAACCCATGGTTTCAATCTTTGTAGTGGAATAAAATTGAGAATCCCTAATTAGTTTTGTCTATCCTTGAAACAAAAAACAATATCAGATATGAGCTACACAACTAATGTTACAAACTGAAGGCTGACATACACAGGAATGATCACAAAGCATATTTGAAACAAATTGAATTGTATAAGAGGATGGCATGCAAAAGTAACTTGTTGCCATAAATACGTGTAGGAAATAATACAGAGGAGGGCAGCTAGTTGTTATGCAGTAGCTGCGCGTTGGAGGATGGATGTCGTTCTTCCATCTCAAGGGTGTATGCCTGATGTGAGATGCGGCACACCATTGAGTCTCTCATCGCAAACTGTCTCGTTTCCGACGGCAGCACACCACAGATGACCGACATCAAACAACGCTGAAACGGCATATGGAAACGTACGCAAGAGGATGCTCGTGTGGAGGGTCTCACCTGACATGTTCCATCTCCATAGTGGCGGCCTACGCATCGTGTCGGGTCTGATTTGGCGGCACCTCAATCTCCTTCATCTCGGATGTGCTGCTCCCACCGGTCACCAACGGCCCCTCCCGACGACTGAAACACGTGCAGTGGCGGCACAAGTACAACGATGGCGACGATGCGGTGGAGGAGGAGAAGGCGTGGGCAGGAGCGCCTGAGCCATGGCTAAGGGAGGAGGGGAAATAGCTGGAATAGGCAGGGGCGTGCCGGGCTCTCCGGCGGACCGAGCATGGACAAAGGGAAGGAGGCGCGGCGGCAGTTCATGGATTGGGGGAGTGTGCTGATTGGGGCTAGGTTTTCACCGTGGGATGCTTTTATATGATACTGTGAAAAGCGAACCTACCGCTGAGATTAACTATGAGGGAAATTGACGGCCCATAAAATCTGATTTACCAGGAGGCTTGGTGAGGGGGCACCAATTACATCTTTAGATTGAGTGCCCGCTGGTTATGCAGATAAACCCACGTCCCACAGACAGAAAGCAGAGGAGTTATTGTCAGGTCCTTCATAATCCCCATTCATCAGAGGCTAAAGATCAACAACCCAAACCACCAGTCAACATGGAAGAGCCTCTACTACGCTCCCACTCCAATGGAGTTTGTTCACACTTCACACACAGATGCTGACCATGGCCACGCGTGTAAACTACTACCTCCAGCTGCAGAAACAGAAGCAAGGACAGAAAAACAAAAGCAGAACTAGACAGCACAATCACAAGCCAGCTGCAGCCTGCAGGGACCCGATCTTCCTCAGTGCGCTTCGTGATCCTTCTTGGGAGTGACGAAGGAGAGGAACTTGCTCTTGGCGTTCTCCTTCTCCTTGGGGGACGGCGACGGCGACTTCTCCCTGACGCCGTTCTCCTTCTTGCTCTTGCCGCTGCCGGGGTGGTTGGTGAGGCCGTGCTTCCTGAGCTGGTCCCTGACGAACCTGTCGTAGATGAAGGCCGCTCCCCTGAAGTTGGGCAGCGCCAGCCACGCCAGGAACAGCAGCTTCAGCTCGTACCAGATCGGTATCCTAATAAAGGGGGATGAATGAAGTTTCCGTCAGTGAAACTGACACAGAGATGAGGAGAAATCGCCGTACGTGGAGGAGGCAGCCCAGCTAGCTTACCAGTAGATTAGGGACTCGAGGACCATCTCCACGAGGGTGACGAAGGAGTAGAGGATCCAGTAGGCGAGCCACTGCTCGTCGTCCAGCTTCGACGGGCTCTCCATGGCCTGCACCGACGCGTACAAGGGGTACAGGAGCATCACGCCAGGCCTGCAAGGACAGCGAACAGAGACAAATGGTTGCACAAGGATTAGTCGAGAGATTAATCAGACAAGAACTGCAGCAAGAACTGTGAAGAGGAATCGATGGATTTGGCCATACATACCCGGCAAGAGTGTGGAGATGGGTCAGTACAGTCCAGAGCTTGCTCATCTTCGACAACTCTGATTGTCCTTCCGGGTGCCTGAGGATTTGGGCGTATCGAGCTTTGCTTTGTTTGGATTTGGATGTTTTCTTCCGGCCAAGAGGAAGGCGAGGACATATATAAGCAGCAACGGTGTGACTAGGGCGCGGGACACTTGGCGCGGCGCCATTGGAAGCGGGGCTCTTTTTGTCTACGGCTTGGTGGTGGCAGAAGGAGACCTACACACGTGGCGACATGATGCAGCACCGACCAGGTCGGCAGGCGCTTTCTTGCATCGAAATCTTCTCCCGGACTAATATTAATAGGGATCTGGGAGATGGCAATTTGCTACTGGTTGTGTGAAATAAGTGGGACTTCTGAGGTCACGGGTACAGAGATGATTTTAGTTGTTATTTCTCTTTTTATTTTTGACTTTTCGTCGAGAAAAAGAATTGGACGAGATTAGGCAAAGCAATTGCTTGGCGATCATCGGTCACCCTCAAACAGAGCCATCACCTCAACCGTAAGCACACTTTAGTGGGCAGAAAGCGTGAGGCTGGGAGCGCACGCGCTTCGCCGGAGGAGCAGAGTCATCGAGCATTGCCACACCACACCACCAAGTAGTACTACTACCAAACGTCTCGGGCGACGAGGGAGAGACATAAAAGAAGGCGTCAGGTCGGCGCGGGTGGCTGATCTGATCAGCGCGCGTCCCGTCGCGGCCGGTGGCTGCACCTGCGCCGCACGCGGTGGAGGAGAGAGTGCCATGTGGTCAGATGCTTTTTGAGGAGTGCAAAAATGCCACGGTGTATTGCGCGTGTCCGAATGGGTCTGCATCTCCTTACGGATTAATTCGTCGGACCGATCCATCTCCATTACACAGTTTTGACGTAAATGGATCTGTTCGGATTCATGTTAGCCCAGATGCAAACATATATAGACTTTTTTTTTTGACTGGCTTATCCGTTTTTGTTTTGGGTTACGCTGCTGTGCGCGGTCGGCCGGACTGGTCGGACCATTAGCCCAAATCGTCCGTGGCACTGGCACGACCCAAACAAAAAAATTGGACGTCCGTTTGCGTCTCCCCGGTGAAGATGCCTTGATGCCTCGTCGTGCGGCAGCTAGGAAGGACAAGTAATTAGAGCCTCTCCACTAGTTGGGCAAACCCAGGGCTGAAATCCGGAACTTTGTTTGGCCGGATGGAACTTGATTTCGGTCTGGGTACGTCCAGTTTCCACTCGCGTACCCAGGCCGAGTACCCAGGCGAACATAAAACGGCGACATATTTGAACTTTTATCGTTTCCGCCGGTGAGTGCTCGGCCACAAGGTGTTCGACAGAATTTTCGCCCACAAATTTGGCGACAGATTATTACAGAACACGAAAAATGACTCGGCTATCTCTCAGTCGTCGATGGGGATGGGCTCCTGCGGCGTGGTCGACGCGGCATGGTCGTCCGTCTCGCCGGCGGACACCGACGGGTTGGAGGAAGTGGAAGCAGAGCTCGGCGTGGAGGCGTTCGACGCAGAGGAAGGGGAAGGCGTGATCTCGCCCTGGAGGATGGCCTAGCGTTGCGCCATGTACCAGGCCATGACCGGGAGCTCATCTTCGACGTGTCCTCGCCGCCCATCAGGAACTTGAGATCCATGTTGCGTTTCTTGGCGGCGTAATTGGCCTTCTTCTCGGCGAGGTTGGCCTTGATGAGGGCCACCTTTTCCCCTTGGGTCTCGATCAACTGCTTCCAACGCTCGTCGGTCTTCTCGGCCTGCGCCCTCGTGTCGGCGATGCATTTCTCGATCGAAGCCTGGAGACGCTCGGCGGGAGGTCCGGCGGCTTTGAGCATCTTCGCCTTCTTCTGGCCGATCTCTGGTCTTCCTTCGCCGGCAACAGCGGGAGGGGCCTCCGGTTTGTAGACGCCGTCCTTGGTCTTGGAGAGGCTCGGGCGAGTATCCCGCCACTTTTCGCAGTTCTCGATCTCCTCGAAGACATGATGGAACTTGAACTCCATCTTCATGTCCTCTTGAAACAAAGCAAGTGCACGACGAAGCTGCAAAATGGAAGTGTGTCAAGTGTGTCAAAATAGAAGCGAGTGCACGACAAAGCTAGTGTTCGCGAGTACCTTGTTGTTCATGTTTTCCCCGCTGACTTGCGTGCGTTCCACCTCTTCCACGCAGCTGTGACACTTGCTGCACGCAGTCTGGATGATCGCTCAATGGTTGGTAATAGCCTTCTCCCCTCGCTCCATGTGAATTTTGCGATGCTTTGGGTCGCAATTGCTACGCTCGTCGAACGCTACCTTCACGCGTCTCCAATAGTTGTCTGTATTCTGGTTGGCACCGGTGATCGGATCCATGCTCACCGTTTTCCAAGCTTCGGCGAGACAGGTGTCCTCGGCCACGGTCCACTTGATCCGAGCGTCCGTCAAAGTGCCCGGCTTCTTCTTCCCCTTCTTTCCTTTCGCCAGCAGCACGACTTCACCCTCGGCGTCCTCTGCATGCGTCGGCTCGGCCTCCGTCTGAAGGGAAAATGCCCGAGAGGCAATAATAAAGTGGTAATTATCGTATTCCTTGTTTATGACAAATGTTTATTTTACATGCTATAATTGTATTAATACAAAAATGTTAATACATGTGTGTTTAATAAACAAAAGGAAGTTCCTAGTTATGCCTCTCTTATAAACTAGCTCGTTGATTAACAAGATGATCAAAGGTTTCCTGATCATGGACATTGGATGTTGTTAATAACGAGGTCACAACATTGTTGGAATGATGTGATGAACATTCATCCGAAGTATAGCATTACGATCAAGGTCATTGTGTTTATATTGCTATAACATCATACGAAGTAATCTTAGTCCTTAGACCATGAGATCATGTCAATCACTAACACCGTAAGAGTATCTTGATAACATCAAACGTCACACTGTAACATGGTGATTATAAAGATGGGTTCAGTACTACAAAGGTATTATGTTGAGGCTCATGGATCAAGAGTGGAATTTGTCTATCTCGATGACGGATATATATATATATATACTATGGGCCCTCTTGATGATATCACATTGATTAGCTTGCAAGCAAGTGATTTGATCACTAGAATGTTATATCACGGGAACGAGAAAAGAGTACATGTCGATAACGAGATCAAACTAGGTAATGGGATACCGATGATCGAATCTCGGACATGTAATATATCGCGAGACAAAGAGATTGAGTTACATGCGTATAAGGTTCACATGATCACAGAAGTCATCGTTGAATATGTGGGAGTTAGTAGGGATCTCCAGGTCCCGCTGCTGATTATTGATCGGAGAGGGGTCTCGATCATGTCTACATTATTCGTGAACCGTAGGGTGACACACTTAAGAGATACTGACACCATTTGTAGCAAATAATATGCCAGAGAAAGAAAAAGGAATGCGCAGGAATTTATTTTACTAGACACCGAAACTATTTCGGTTGAAATTGCTGAAACTGGTTCTGCATGTGAAATTGAAATGTTGTAAGGGGTTTTATGTGAATGTTTGTTAATTAGAGTAATTAAAAAAATTCTGAATAAATAAAAGAGTTCTATTTAAATGAGAGCTTGTATTAAATTTGGTGGAAATTTAATGCATGCGAGTGGATTTTTGAGTGGAGCCTTTTTAATGGGAGTGGAGGCTTTTCATTTTGAGTGGGAGCTCCACCCACATGAATGTGGAAGGGGTGTGGGCATCCCACCATGGCTGGGCGCCATTCCCCTTGGGGTGCCCCCTCTCCCTATAAAAGCCCCCCCTCTCCTACTCTCAAAGCACACCTCCTCGCGAAGGATCTCTCTCCCCCTTTAGAATTTCCCCATGGTCTCGGATCAACGAGATACATGTTCCCGGTGGCTTTTTCTAGAAGGATTTGTTGCTTCCGCTGCTTCGCTAGAGCGAGGGCGCGGAGGTTGTCGGGGTACCCCGAACGTGTGTGTGATCACGGATACACCACTGCTTTGCGGTGCTGGACTTGATGGTGCTGGACCGGCTGGACCACATGGACCTCATCACGATCTTGAGATCGGCAAGCATTCGTCTACATCATACACGAGTACAACCTCGTTAACGCTATTCGGTCTTCGAGGGTATGTATTCTATGGATGTATATACACCCGTCTTGTATCTAGTAGATAGATCTCGGTACTTAGTTGTTCCTATCGTAGGAAAATTTTTGTTTTCTATGCTGCGAACCCTACAGTGGTATCAGAGCCGGATCTATGCGTAGATGCTTTGCACGGGTAGTACACATATGAGTATGTGGGAGATGATGATCATTTTATTGCTTCTTAGTTGTACTTTGGATATTGGTGGCATAGTGGGATGAAGCGGCCCGGACAAACTTTACATATCCTCACACATGAGACCTGTTCCACGTTGACATGCAACTAGTTTTGCATAAGTGGCTAGCGGGTGTCTGTCTCTCCTACTATAGTAAATATCAAATTTGCAACGAGTTGTCAACAATTTGATTATCCTCGTTGTGGCTCATGTTCATAGGTAAGAACGGTTCTATCTTCGAAAGCCCTAAGCCACGTAAAACTTGCAATGGATAAATTAGAGGCGTCTAGTTTAGATTGTTGCTGGGTAGTGTCATGATATGGTGATGTTGTAAGTAGAAGTCGATACTCTTACAACACACAGAATGTGTAAGTTTCATAGACCTTGGCCTTACACATAGAGGTATGATGGCGATCATACCATGATGCACATGATGGAGATCAAGTGCAAGAACCATATCATTTTACTTATTAACATGTGATGTTTCTTGCATCTTATATTGCTTGTTTGGAATTTTATTAGCATAATAATATGATCCCTCATTTAGATATCAAGATAAAAATGTATTCTCCCTTGAGTATGCACCGATTATGTTTCATCGCTCCAAGACATCACGTGATGATCGGGTGTTCTTGGATCTACGATCATATTTCGGGTGTAAGAAAGTTACACACGCGAATACTAAGGTTCTTACTTGGCGAGCCTAGCATGTACAGACATGACCTCGGAACACAGACCGAAAGGTTAAGAATGAGTCATATGGAAGATATGATGCCCATTTGATGCTCGTCTTTGAAGCTACACCGACTCACATGATGATCGGACTTGATGTAGTGGATTTGGTTCATGTAATCACCAAAAAGACACGAGGGATGTCGTTTTTGAGTGGGAGTTTATTTCTAATTTGGATTAGTAGAACTCGATTTATCATAAATTAAATCAAAGTGAATTTGCATAATTTGTTGTAGTCATTGGCATTCGTTCACCACCTTATGCATAGTTGTAATTAAGATAATAGAACTATAGAGTTCTGGATATTTACTTTACGAACTGGTATCGTATTGTGTTGAGTGTCAATCTAAAGTTTAAAGTCCTATTGCAAAATTTCAGCAAACTCTGTTTACTCCATGAAGTTTAATAATTAGTATTATATCGAGAGTGACAATTCCAGTGTTAGTATCTAAAGTATCATGTTTGCCTCCATGATTCTTGATTTTAATATCGCGATTATCTAGGAGCTGAAACCATCATGTGTGGCAGATATAACGATATCCAAAATAATGTTTTGGTTGCAATATGATAGAGTATAATATATGTTCTCATATTGGATGAGAATTTGCAAAGGTTGGAGATGCTAGACATCCTAATCATCCAAAAGGGTTTTGGAAAGTAATGCTATACTCACGATTCGCCTTTATAAGCTACATTAGCTTGATCATGAAAGTCTTCATGATAAGGATGAACAAAAGATGTATGTAAAATGTTTACTATACTAAAAGATTACTAAAGAATGGATTTTGAAAGAATGTCGATCATTTGATGATGGTGATCTACTTCAAAGTGCAAGTCCAAAAGTTTTTGTATTTGAATATACACGCTTTAGACTATGTGTCATGTATATGGCGCCACTGTTGATGTTGATAAATTCTTTTAAAAAGGAAAAGGAAATGCTGAAAGAGAATCTATAAAATATATTTGGCAGAAAAAAAGACTGGAAATATCCAGTTTAGGTATATAGATGATATACATGTTATGGTTGTATTATTTTCTTATTAAACAATGTGGTTCTTGGGTGTTGGATACCGAATTGGTTGGTATGAATTTCATACAGAACGACGCAATTTATGAACCACAATGGCCTAAGTAACTAGCAAGAGAATATGTGATGATGTTCATCGAAAACAAACAAACCGTTGTTTGTATTTCTCGTTGACATCAAAGCTTGCCTTTAAGATTTGTTTTAATAATATTTATTTAAATCAGATATTACGATAATAAAGATTGTTCAAATAATTACTGCATTCCATATAAGATGGTTGATTTACAAATCTAGTTGGAGAAATCACATCCATAAAACTAATGTAAAATGTCGTAAGAGAAATGATTGAAAGATCACTTACGAAGTGACATCGCCGTTTAAATTATATTGGAAAGAAAACATGAAGAATCCATATTCATGGATTTTTGGAGTCTTTGATTTGATCAAGTGACGCTTGTGAGACTTTCCTCGGGATAATTAAAACTTCATTCAAATGACAAATAAGAACGATCGACTAAATTATTGGAATTTATACATATCGATGTATGTAGTCCATTATGTGTAGTCGTAAGCGATGGATTTCAACTTCATATGCTTTCTTCGAAAATATGAGTGAATATTCACTTAATGAGAAAGTAGTATGAAATATTTGAAAATGTTCAAAGACTTTCAAAGATGAAGTGGAAAATCATTGTAACAAGAAAATAAATGATTTATGACTTTATCATAAGGGATTTATTTGAGTTGCAAGTGTAAGAAGAAAATAAATAATTTATGATTTTATCATAAAGTGATTTATTTGAGTTACTGATACGTCCAAAACGTATCTACTTTCCTGAACACTTTTGCTATTGTTTCTCCTCTAAACTTGTGTGATTTGGATACAACTAACACGGACTGACGCTGTTTTCAGCAGAATTAACTTGGTGTCTAGTTTTTGTGCAAAAAATCAACTATCAGGAAAAATTCCGGAAAATATGCCAAAAATTATATTTCATCAGAAGATCCACGGAGATTGAAGACGAAACGGAATGGATTCCTGGGAGGCCCACACCCCTGCCAGGCGCGGGTGGGCCCTACCTGCGCCTAGGGGGTGCGGCCACCCCAGACACCCCTCGGGCTCTCTTTGCGCCTATAAGTTGCCTCTCGACCTAAAAAACGAGGGGGGTTCAATAGTTTTCCAGAAAGAGTTCCGCTACGCCTCCACCACCAGAAACCAAGATTTGGATCTAGAAACTCCGTTCTGGCACCCTGCCGGGACGGGGAATTTGGAGAGGATCATCGCCATCGTCATCACCAACGCATATCCATCGACTATCAATGTTTCCCTCATCCATGAGTGAGTAAACCCCCGCTGTAGGCTTGGGAATGATAGGGATTGGATGAGTTCTATCATGTAATTGAATAAGATTGTTAGGGCATAGTACCTAGTATCTCTATTAGTGCTATTTGACTTTGTTGCAACTTGTTGTGCTTAATGCTTGTCACTAGGGCCCGAGTTCCATGATCTTAGATCTGAACTTATTATTGAATCATTATGATAGTATTGTTTGTGATCTTATCTGCAAGTTGTGTACACATATTATTGTCCGGATCCAAAGGCCCCGAAGTGACGATAATTGGGACAACCGGAGGGGATGGCTGTGGTGTGAGGATCACATGTGTTCACGGAGTGTTAATGCATTATTCCGGTGCTCTATTAAATGGAGCACCTTAATTTCCAGTAGTTCCCTAGAGGCCCCGCTGCCACGGGCTGGCTGGACAGAAGATGTTGTGTAAGTTCTCATTGCGAGCATGTATGACTATATATAGAGCACATGCCTAGGATTGTTTATTAATTGGATTCTTGTTATTATTTATCTGCAATGCCCTAGATCTTGAAGTTACATGTTTAGACTCGTCCATGCAACACCCGTCCATCCATCCCTATGCCTATCGCACTTGAATCCTACTGTTTACTATTTGCTGTTACTATTACTCATGTTTCACTCTTGCTGTTGCTTTGTTGTTGCTACTACAAACTGTTGCTACTGATAAACTTCTATGATCAAGAACTATTTTCAAGTGCAGCTGAATTGACAACTCAGTTGTTAAGGCTTCCAAGTATTCTTTGGCTCCCCTTGTGTCGAATCAATAAATTGGGTAATACTACCCGCGAAGACTGTTGCGATCCCCTATACTTGTGGTCATCAGTTACAAGTTTAGCAAAAACACCTAGATTTGCATCTCCCAAAACACCATTGGAATATGAGTGTTTGAGATTTGTAATGAAACCTTGTGTTACATGGTTGGATCAAATGTGTTATTTATAAAACTGTCATTATGTTTTAAAAGATTAAAGCTTTAGAGACTACCGCTTTTACACTGAAAATAGCTTCATCTTGATCCATTGAAATGACACCATATGAGTTATGGTTTGGGATAAAACCCAAGTTGTCCTTTCTTAAATTTTGGTATGCTAAGCATAAGTAATAGGTTAACAACCAAAGTCGGATAAGCATGTCTTTGTAGGTTATTTCAAACAACCATTGGGTATTCCTCCATAACACCAAGGACAAAAGGGTTTGTCTCTTGAAACGTGAAGTTTCTTAAAAAATGAATTTTTCGTAAAATTTAAGTGGGAGGACAATAGAACTTTGATAAGATTAACGAACCTTAGCTAAATGTGCTAAGTTGCACAGCACCGGAAATCGTTCCGAAGGCAGCCATAATGCTCATAGCTTATGTGCCTCAAAGGTTATGGTCACGGAGATCTAAGTTTCTATTGAACCAAGTAGGTCGGATAAACAATCAAATACTGATATTTGAGAGTAAATCATTATTGTTTGACAATGATGAACCGACTACATGCAAAGAAGCAACGATGGGCCCTGACTCTGTCAAATGGCTTGAAGCCATAAAATCCGTGATAGTTCCATACACGATAAATCAAGTTTTTTGAACTTGGAAGACCCTCCGGAAAGGTGTAGAAACCTATCGGTCATATTTGGATTATAAATAAACAAACCATGGATGTTTCACATCTATGAAATAGTCGACATGTCGTAAAGTATTTTACGACTATGTTCAAGGAGTTTACTATGACAAGATTTGATCTTTCATAGCGATATTTAGTCTGGACGGATTAAAGTAGCAACCACTACATATAATTTGGTATATGGTAGATGAATAAACAAAACAAAATTCTTATAATAGAATGGTTACCTAGGACGTGTACAAGACACAGTCCAAAGGGTTTTGTTAAATTTGAAGGATGCTAAAAGGGCATGCAAACTTCAATGGTTCAAGTAAGCATCGCGGAGTTGGAATCTTCACCGTGATGAAAAAGGAGTTTTCATCTGGAGACGATGAAGATGCTTGCATTTGCAAGACATTAAGTTGGAGTGCTGAGACATATTTCTAATACATTATGTGGAGGACATCTTGTTGATTGGAAATGATGTATCTTTTATTGACAAAAGGTTAAGAATTTCATTTCAATGAAGGACTTAGGCAAAACTCAAATATTTAGCATGAATGTCTACATGGATAGACTGTGACGCTAATATGGTTGTGCCAAACGTACATATATGAGATATTGAAGGAGTCCAATATAGAAACGACGAGAAAAGTTTCTTGTCACATGGAAAAGAATTAAATCAAGATTCAAGTATATCGACACTTGATAAGTGAAACAAGATTCAAGTGCTTTGATACTTGATGAGTGAAATCACAAGAATGATTTGATCAATCATATCATGATATGTACATATCCAGATATGTCATATGCTCTAAGTGTTATGAGCATGTACTAGAATGAATCATAAAATGATCATTGGACGATAGTAAGGATATTCTCATGATATTTTGAAAGAACTAAGAATATATTTGTGTAGAGGTGACAAACAATTACAAATAGTTCATTATAAAACGTTATATTGATACTAGTTTTGTCACAAGATACAAAATTAAGTTTATCTCAATTTCAACTATGGGTGACAACAAAATGAAAATAAAGTTACCATGATGGATTTGGATGAATTCCAAAGTTAAGACATTATGACATATACTACAACAAAAGGCTAAGTATATGACTGCTATAGTAGCAGCAAAGGAGGGCATTTGTGTCAAGTAGTTTGTTATCAAACTAAGGTGTGGTTCGCAATGGGTTAACACTAAAGATATATTGTACGACAATAGTATCAACATGATTTAACCCCAAAGAACTAAAGGTCTCACCAAAATACCAAATTTATATACAATGCCATCTCATTGGAGAATGAGTGAGACGCAAAGACATGCAACTACACACGGACCTGAAAGTATCAGATCCGTAGATTATGTTAACCACTTGCAGTCGCATATATGGAACACCAGAAAGCCATAGGTTTTCAATACGCAAAGTTTTCATACTAGATTATTGTCTCTAGTGCAAGTGGGAGAGTGAAGGGAATATGCCCAAGAGACAATAATAAAATGGTTATTATCGTATTCCTTGTTTATGATAAATGTTTATTTTACATGCTATAATTGTATTAATACGAAAACGTTAATACATGTGTGTTTAATAAACAAAAGTAAGTTCCTAGTTATGCCTCTCTTATAAACTAGCTCGTTGATTAACAAGATAATCAAAGGTTTCCTGATCATGGACATTGGATGTTGTTAATAACGAGGTTACAACATTATTGGAATGATGTGATGAACATTCATCCAAAGTATAGCATTACAGTCAAGGTCATTGTGTTTATATTGCTATAACATCATACGAAGTAATCTTAGTCCTTAGACCATGAGATCATGTCAATCACTAACACCGGAAGAGTATCTTGATAACATCAAACGTCACACCGTAACAGGGTGATTATAAAGATGATGGTTTTAGTGCTATGAAGGTGTTATGTTGAGGCTCATGGATCAAGAGTGGAATTTGTCCATCCCGATGACGGATAGATATACTCTGGGCCCTCTCGGTGATATCACATTGATTAGCTTGCAAACAAGTGATTTGATCACTAGAATGTTATATCACGGGAACGAGAAAAGAGTACATGTCGGTAACGAGATCAAACTAGGTATGGGGATACCGATGATCGAATCTCGGACATGTAATATATCACGAGACAAAGGGATTGAGTTGCATGCGTATAAGGTTCACACGATCACAGAAGTCATCGTTCAATATGTGGGAGTTAGTATGGATCTCCAGGTTCCGCTGCTGATTATTGATCGGAGAGGGGTCTCGATCATGTCTAAAGTATTAGCGAACCGTAGGGTGACACACTTAAGGGATACCTACACCATTTGGAGCAAATAATATGCCAGAGAAAGAAAAAGAAAAGCGCATGAATTTATTTCACTAGACACCGAAACTATTTCGGTTGAAATTGCTGAAACTGGTTCTGCATGTGAAATTGAAATGTTGTAAGGGGTTTTATGCAAATGTTTGTTAATTAGAGTAATTGACAAAATTCTGAATAAATAAAAGAGTTTTATTTAAATAAGAGCTTGCATTAAATTTGGTGAAATTTAATACATATGAGTGGATTTTTGAGTGGGGGCTTTTTAATGGGAGTGGAGGCTTTTCATTTTGAGTGGGAGATCCACCCACATGAATGTGGAAGAGGTAGGGGCAGCCCACCATGGCTGGGCGCCATGCCCCTTGGGGTGCTCCCCTCTCCCTATAAAAGGCCTCCCTCTCCTCCTCTCAAAGCACACCTCCTCGCGAAGGATCTCTCCCACCTTTAGAATTTCCACATGGTCTCGGATCAGCGAGATACATGTTCCCGGTGGATTTTTCTGGAAGGATTTGTTGCTTCCGCTGCTTCACTGGAGCGAGGGCACGGAGGTTGTTGGGGGTACCCGGACGTGTGTGTGATCACGGATGTACCACTGCTTTGCGGTGCTAGACTTGATGGTGCTGGACCGGCTGGACGAGATGGACTTCATCAAAATCTTGAGATCGGCAAGCGTTTGTCTACATTATACACGAGTACGACCTCGTTAATGCTATTCGGTCTTCGAGGGTATGTATTCTATGGATGTATATCCACCCGTTGCTTGTATCTAGTAGATAGATCTTGGTACTTAGTTGTTCCCATCATAGGAAATTTTTTGTTTTCTATGTTGCGAACCCTACAGTGTCTCCTCGACGTCGATGTCAGCGAGATCCTGAGTCTCGATGTCGTGCTCGGCGTCGGCCCGGGTCTGTTCTTCCATGAAGAAGGAGGGGTGGTTGGAGGCCGAGCCTGTTGCGATCATGTCCTCCGTGTACGTCTCGGCCGACATGCCGGCCGACAGGGCGACCGGCATTCCGCCGAACATGTTGTGCGCGTCGGTCTCGCCGTAGGTTTCTTGCGCCGAGCTTCCGCCGAAAGGCAGTGGTCCGCGGCGCAGCGCCGGGCCTGCGTACGCCGGAGAGGTGGAGTAGGGGAGGTTGATATCCACGTTGAAGGCCAAAGGATGGCGCGGCGCCGGGCAGGGGAAGACCACGTTGGGGTTGAACTCGTCGTCGAACTCGGGGGACGAGGAGTATCTCTGCCGAGCAGTCGTCTGACTCTTCTGGAAGCCGTTCGGAGAGATCGTCGAGAATCCAGCGGGAGAGCGGACGCTTGCCTGGTTTCCCCAGTTGGGTGGGTACGGCGCCGCCATCAACGCCGACCTCGTTCTTGCCGGAGCTTTGCCCTCTCCTTTTCTGCCCTTCCGGTCCTCCAATGCCATCTTCCTAGCATGCTTCTTCTTCTCCCAATCGGCGGAGGACATGCCCTCCGTCTTCTTCGGCGACGCTCTCGGCTTTCTCGCCTTCTTCTCCGCCGGATCCTCACCGAGGATCGATCTGGGTTGGGCGAAGCTCTTGGGCGGCATAGTGGGCGGGAGCTCGGCGGAGTGGCGGGAGGGGAATGGGGAAGAAAGGCGGGAGGGGAGAAAGAAAAGGGCAGGAGCTCGACGAATTGGCGGGAGTACAACTTTCTCTCGCCGACAGAGCTGGCCCACGCCCGTTTCCCGGACAAAAAATCGCCCAAATCCAGACAAAAACAGGTTCCTGGATACACGACTGGGCCGGTGTTCGGACCTAAATTTGACGTCCGGATCGGTGTCCTAGACGGCCATATTTGTTTGTCCATCTTCAACACATGAGCCGAGGCTCTTGGCTCCGATCGCCGCGGGGAGGCCGCTGCTGCCCATACCCAGGGAAGGGAGTACAGGATTGGTCAGAGACCTTCTCCAACCCCATGGTCGCCTTGGTCACACCTGGAATTTGGATGCCCTCATGTCGCCATGGCCTTCTATGATCTCATCTTCGGCCTCGAGCATGGCGTCCTCTTCATAGCAGTAGGATCAAATCCTTTTCCGGCGTCGGCTCCCTGATGCATTCAAGTCCCTGATGTAAGTGGACCTCTTATGCTTGTATTATGTGCATTTGTTAAATGAATATGTGAACAGTTGTATGCTTTAATTGTAGAGGGATTGGGCGAGATTAACCATGGGAAGATGGGAAAGGATACACTCATATAGATCCAAATCCAAATCAGATAGATAGTGGACTTTCAAGGATAGGAAGGTGAATAAGTCTATTTCGTTCTGACTATTTTTTAAGTTTATGTGTCCTTTTTTAGAGAACGGACACTCCTTCGTGACTTTTTCCTACCTACCACAAGGCTGGTAGTTATTCCTATTCCTGATTGTTTTGTGTGTTGTGCTATCTCATCATCACGTCTCTCCTTCAATCTTTATACACCTGATCCCAATCGAGGCATCTATATTAGTAGAAATCTGTGCAACTTCTTATATTGTTGTTTCTTATTGCTTCCATGTATGTGTTGCCTTTCCTCTGTCTATGCTATATGGCGTTCTTCTTGTGATGGAATATAAGTCTGAGCCATAAGGACTAAGGAGTACATTTCCCATGCCTTGAAATTTCTTTGATTCATCACGAAAGATGATGCTTCATAGCCCTGTGTTTTACTTTTCACTTTGGTGGTTACTGATTAGGTGTCTCCTGCCAGGCCTAAGAATATGTGGCACTTTCTTATTAACACTGCAATATTCTTTTTTTATGATTGCACATATGGAGTACCTTTTTAAGTAGTCAAAGAGAGTGAATTTGTGTACTGCAAGTTTTTGTGCTTCTCCAGTTGAGGGAGAGCAGTACACCATGGAGCTTTTTATTACTGTCTATCTTTTACTCCTGATACTGCTGACGGATCACATGGAGGTGAGCCTTAGTTACTGACTGTTTCAGTTTTAACAAGTAAAAGTGGGTCTCTCAATGGATCATTTTGTTTGCAAGGTTGCAAATCTTCAGAAAAATATCACAGATGGGTGCTGGCTATTTCATATAATTACAAAGAAATAGACTATAAGGAGTTAGGGATCCAACCTTTTCTGATGTTTATACGACCAAAAATACCAAATTAGAATAATTGATAGATAGGTTTTAGCTAACATATGTGTCCTAATTTTATTCCATTCTATACTGGTGCATTTTTGTTTACATTTACAATTCAATTTTGGGTGCTTCCAGATATGCTTATAGAACGCTGCCGCTGCAGCCCCAAGCCGCTACAGGCCTCAGCCACCGCCCCACATCGCCGAGAGGCCTCCCTCACCCTCAAACTGCCAATCAGGGTCACGGGATAGCCTCGCCAACCAGGAGCTCCTCGGACTAGAACTCAACAAGCTCCGCCGGTGCGTGACTTTCCTGCGCATTGGGCATGGGCATGGCCACGCCTCCTCCTCTTGAACTTATTATATTTTGCTTCAGATACCATATTCCACGCACATCTTGAAATCCAAGAACAACCTCTTGGTTGTATTTGAGGAGGTGCGTCTCCTCCTAAATTTTGAGCTAATTCAACGGATAAAATATTCATGCAGTCCTTCCTGACCAAAAGCGCTCTAGGCATGGTCTACATGCAAGTAGGAGTCTATGAAAGAGAAGACAATGTTATAGGAGCGAGTCTCCTCCATATTTAATGTCTAATGCCTTCTATCTTATAATAGATGCTACTACGATGTACTCCATCTCCCTAGATTTATTATCATAGTCCTTGCTACATGTGGTGATATGAATCTTTGTTTATATAGCGTCTCCTATATTTTCCAGCAAAAATAAGGTAGCACCTCTTAATATTTTTCATATTTTCTTTCTTTACCTTTGACACTTCAATGATTGATTATCTACAATGCACACATAGAAATCAGTTTACAGTTTTTCATCATTACTTTGTCTGACAAACTAGCCAATGTAGGATTCATTCAAATGATTTCTCTATTATGTTCTGATCTTTTGTCTGGCTCGGCGATGTTTCATTTTGCATGAAAAAGACCCATATCAGATCAAGAAATACCTGTCAACGTAATCTACTTGATTGCTTCGATTCCAGATTGGTTGTTAGTACAACTCAGTTCTTATGCTTTGAGTGATGAAGTTTGGGTTATCAAAAAGCGCTGCAATCTATATCAGCCAAGGTGTAACTCAGGTGCATCCTGCATTAATGAACTGAAAATAATTCTGCCATTTTATCGTTTCCTGATTTGAAGGTTAATCAAGATGCCCAATACAGACACGAGCCTGCTACTTATTTGCACTGCAAAGGGGAATTTGTGTTGCATATTTCATATCCTATACTGATAAATTATGAAAATTGATGCAAGCACTATGGAATGGGTGGCAGTTTGAATTATGATGCACTGATAAAATGTAAACATAAGTTCTTAATTGTATCGATGTTTGATTTTCCTTTATTGTTTGTGATCAGTAGTTTCTCCAGTATAATTGTTGATGGCTAAACTTTTTGATGTTCCATTCTAAGTCTCAGATACACATAAATTTTCCTGAGCGAGAAGAGCTGAGGGCGGTCATTGACTGAAGAATTGAGGGAAGAAAGTTGTACTTGATATGACAAAATCGTGCCAAAGGTTAAAGGTTAGTTGGAAGCCTGACACTCGATTCTTGGTATTATGGTCTCCATTACTTTTCAAATACTGTGCAAATGCCTACAGTTAGGTTTTAGTTATGGTAATAAAAAAAGAATTGTCTCCAGATGATAGTTGGGAGAATTTCCTTCTATGTTTGTTTACTAACAAATGTGAGACGAGCTTTATATTGCATATCATAAGAATGGCTGGTCTTCGAAAATTGTAAGCCCGCTATAATTTTGAGTAGTGAATTGTCACATCTATATTTTACCTTTTTCCAGCCATGTGATCCAGTTGATTAAGCTATCACGTTTGTACTTGGCCACTTTGATGAGAGGTTTACAAAAAATTGGCACGGTGGCTGAGATCGACCAATTGAGCTTGCTTTGGGATATGATTCATTCCTCCACGCTCAATCAGGCGAAAAACAAGGCTGTTTGGAACCGAACTGCGAACGGCTTTTACTCAGCTGAGTCATCATATGAAGTCCAGTTTTTGGGAAGAATCAAAAAGCCATATATTGCACAAGCGTGGAGAGTAAAGGCTGAGGAAAAGTGAAGTTCTTTCTATGGTTACTCTTTCAAAATCTAAAATGGACGGCTGACAGGCTGCAAGCCAGAGGTTGGCCTCATGATGTCTCCATGATCAAATTCTTAGAGACGGCGGCTCACCTGGCCCTGGTTTGCCCTTTCGCAGAAGAGGTGTGGCACGGTCTAAGCCCGCATAGCACAAGAGTGGCCACAACAATCCAAAAATAACCATGTTCTTAAGCACCATTAAGAAAAAAATGAAGCCCTCCATATCGCTGTTTATACTGCTTGGCACAGTTGGAATGAGAGAAAGGAGATTTTTTCAGAGGAAGAGCCTAATCGCTTGCGAGGTTGCAACGTTAATTCGAGCTGACATTGAGATGTTCAGACAAGCTAGGAATTAGGTTCCTTTTCAGTGTGTACATGGTGGTTAACATGTGAGTTTTTTCTTCTGTTTTCCTTTCTATCGCAATAACATCTGTAACTTGGAATATTTGTTCCTTTCCCTCTTCTTCAATAAAAAAGCTGAGCTCCTGCTTGTTAAGGTCAAAATAGTGCCATACAATTAGTTTCTGGGTGTTGCTGCATTTGCCACGTTCTTCACACATGGTTGATTATATTGCAGCAACAACATGAAATATAATTTTTCTTATTGTTATTATCATATCCTTTCCACCACATTTACCAATTTATAACGGTGTAATTGGAAGGCTTAATTCCATAGAAAAGCCGAGGCAAGAGCAAGCAAATTTGGCCCCTTAGGTTCATGGTCTTGGAGCAGGAAAGTAGAATAACTTTTGCTTGTTAGGTTCATTGTCTAAACTGAGGTGAACAAGGGCATTGTCTGGTTAGGAACAACACGGAAACTAATGGCATGGAGCATGCTGACTATTGTGCGAAAACTAAGGGCATGGCGCATGCCGATTATTGCACGGAGACGCAATACAATAATTACAGTGCAATGTGTAGGGATATAAACATGTTATGATGTTAATCCTCTATGTTGAGTAGTTTCTCCCCTTGCTCATATGGCCTCCCTGATAAATTGATTAAGTACGCCAACTGAGTTTATGTGAATTTCTCTTTTGTATCATTTCGTCTGATTCAGTTGAGCTGCCACACATCGATCAAACTCATTTAAATTGAGTTCTACACCTAAAAATTAAGCGGGGATATCTAAATTGAGATGCCTGCCATGTTTTGGATGTCTAATTAGGACCGGTATTGCGGAAGTTGAAAAAGATAGGGCATACGGTAGGCAAAAAGTGATAGGAGTATAGAGCGAGCATAAGAATCAGAGGGTCTCTGGTTGTCTGAGAATGGAAATTGGTAATAGTGAGCATGATATGTAGTTTGAGTAACCTAAGTTGCATGCTCTCTCTCGACTAGATGGTGTCACAATCGAACTGTTAATGTGAAAATTGGGACATTAACGCGCAATATGTCTACATTGGTTGCTTGGCAACGTTCAACATATACACAGTCGCTTAACCTTTCAAACAATGAATGCCATGTCATTTTTTGCACCGTGGCAACGCACGGGCATTTAACTAGTATAATATAAAAAACGTAGTATACAAACGTAAAACAAATCATGACATTTTTTTCAAAAAATCATAGTAACGTATTAATACTAATACATTTCCATAGTAGAATTTATCAAGTCGAGAAGCATCGAGTCAATGAAGCTAGTATTACAAGTAGTCATGCAATCATCGGTCACGCTAAAATTATTTAGGGCATCCCATTATGCTTTATCCTTTTTTGTACATCGTAAGACAGTTAAGTATAACCAAAATAAAAATTAAAAACCGAAAAAGCTAAAATAAAATCTTACTGAAAAGGAACCAATATAAAAATCCGAAAGAAACTAAAAACATAAGTAAGTGAGACAGAGAAAAACCGGACAAAACCGCAGCCAAACCTGACCGAAGAAAATTCATGAAAAATGCAGGCTACGCTTAAACAGAACATGGGCCGGCCCACGTGAGCACGGAGGATACGCAACATGTGTGGATTTCGGATAACAGATGCAATATGCGATTATTTTGGGCCCCGCTATTTCTGTTGGTCGAGTCTGCGATTGCTGTAAAGATATGGGCTGGGTCGCTGGCGCTCTGGACAATGGCCAATGCCACAGTTGTGGGCCACACGTGCAATATTATACACCTGCAACCTGAACAAACCCCAAACAATAAAAAATGCAAATTATTATTTTCTTCAAAAAACAACTCTTTAATTCTTATGCTCTTCATTCCAGCCATGAGCCAACCAATGGCAGCAACCAGCATTTTCTCCCGTGTCATCATATTTTATGAATATCGTTTTTTGTTCACTATCACTTAATTACATGTATATTGTTGAAATTTTTTGTCTAAATGGTCCAGCCCATTTATTATATCCAATAAATTTCTGAAATCTTACAGGCCCACTTGGCCCATTCATGCAAGACAAGATGTGGGAGAAAATTTTAGTCTCATATTGCTAGTTGAGTAGAAGTTAGACCAGCTTATAAGTGAGCTCTTCCACCAATTATACGAGCTTGAGAAGAGAAGACATATACATGCGCGCTCCTCCTCCTCGCTTGCCTTGCCACGTCTCGCCTCGCCTCCTCTCAGACTCACCAACGCACACCCCTTTGCGCCTCCAGTTCTAGAGCACCGCGAGCCAGGACAGTAGGCCTCCGAGACCCCGACTTCGAGTCCTATACGGGAGAAAGGCGATAGGGTTTTTGGAAAGCGCTATTGGCGAGACTACTGGTTTCATCACGGACTCCTTCACAGACAACGACTGCGCCGACGTATTTCCCAACGACGACTTCTTCCCCGAACCTCTTCCTCGACGACATGGCTGACGACGGTGCCAACGCTAACACTGGTGGTTCCTCTGTAGTGATGTACATCATCTTCCTCGATCTTGTTTATCTTAGTCGGATAGTATGTCGTTTCTTTTGGTTTGATGTAGACATTGTTCTAATCTTATCTCAAGTTCTTTTCCTTTGCAATATTCTTGGGTATCCATCTTAATATTTATCCGCTAAATCACATGATTAGTTTAATTTCTATTATTCTATTCTTGTTTTATCTACCGTTTATTATGGTTATTTTTTTTGGTAAATTGCTCATATACTCAACAATCCAAAAAAACCTTATTATAGGCAATTTAACCGAAGTGGCTTTGTTGTATCCATGAAGCCACCTGTGTTTGAAGGTGTCAACTACAAGAGATGGCGTGCGAGGGCAGTGCTCTGGTTTTAGACCATGAGCTGCTATAACGTCATCTATGGCGCACCTGAGGGAGATCTTAATCCTGCTCAGGAAGATGCCTTTCAAAAACTTGATACCACTTTCAAGGCTGTCTTGAACAACATTCTTGGTGACAATATTGTCGATTCATACCTGTTATTTAGCAATGGCAAGGATATGTAGGATGCGCTCGAGAGAAAATTTGGAGTCTCCGATGCTGATAGTAAACTGTTTGTCATGGATCAATTCTATGACTATAAGATGGTTAATGACCGCCCCATTGTGGAGCAGGCTCATGAAATACAATCACTTGTCAGGGAGCTCGAGAACTTCACTTGCGTGTTATCATACAAGTTTGTTGCCGGAGGCATTATTGCCAAGCTTCCCCCGTCATGGAGGAATTTTGCTACTTCTCTAAAGCACAAGAGATAAAAGTTTTTCGTGATGGATCTCATTGGAACTCTTGATGTGGAATAGAAGGCGAGAGCAAAATACACATGTGCTTGAGGTATCGAGGGAGGTTCTAATGCCAATATTGTATAGAAAAAGAACTTCTAGCCTCATAAGTTGAAAAATAAGGGAAAGTTTGATGGTAAAGAAAAGTTCGATGGAAAGAACAAGGCCTCACAATCTACCAGTTTTAAGAAGAAGACTGATAAGAAGAAAGGTGCTTGTCATGTGTGCGGTGATCCTAATCATTGGGCTCCTTCTTGTCTCAACTGCTTTGAAAATTGCCAGCATGGGAAGGACAACAAGACTGCTAATGTTGTCATGAGCGACATTGGGATGAAAATGTTGGGTATGGTATATTATCTACTATTCATTTATTAAGTCATTCTATTGATTGGTGGATTGACACGAACGCTAATATACATGCATGTTCTGATATCTTCATGTTTTCTTCATATCAGGTCAAAGGGACTCAAACTGTGTTGATGGGGAACGACTCGCATGCTTCTTTTCATGGTGTTGGTACAGTCGATCTGAAGTTCACTTCGAGAAAGACCACGCGCCTGAAGAACGTGCATCATGTTCCCTCAATAAATAAAATCCTTGTTAGCGGATATCTTCTATGTCGAGACAGATACAAGATTGTATTTGAGTCTAATAAGTTTGTACTTTATAAGTATCGAACCTTTGTTGGTAAAGGTTAGGAGTGTGGAGGCTTGTTCCGCTTATCTCTGTCAGACGCTTGTAATAAAGTTGTTAATCATATCTACACGAATTTTAAATCAAATACCTGGCATTATTGTCTTTGTCATATTAATTTTGGTTTTATGGCGCGGCTAGACAAAATGAATTTAATCCCTAATTTCACTATCGTTAAGGGATCTAAGTGTCAAGCCCACGTGCAAGCAAAACAACCTCACAAGTCACATACAACTGCAGAGGTGAGAAATTTAACACCACTATAGGTCATACATTATTATCTTTGTGAGATGAATGGTGTGTTTACAAAAGGTGGAAAGAAATATTTCATGACGTTGATCGATGACTCTACGAGATACTGTCATGTGTATCTTTTGAAATCAAAAGATAAGGTTTTGAGTTTCTTCAAAATCTATAAAGCTGAAGCAGAAAACTAACTTGATGAAAATATTAAGAGGCTTAGATCTGATTGTGGTGGAGAGTATTTATCCAACAAGTTTGATTTCATTTTTGCATAACATGACATAATTCATGAGAGTACGCCTCACTACTCACCCCGGTCAAATGGGGTAGCCGAAAGAAAAAACCGTACTCAAACAGATTTGGTTAACACTATGTTAGACACATCAGGTCTCTCCAAGGAATGGTGGGGGAAATCACTGATACGTCGTAAACGTACCTATAATTTTTTATGTTCCACGCTTGTTTAGTATCAACTTTTCTATGCTTTATCTACACTTTGAGGTATTTTTATATATTTTGTGGGACTAACCTATTAACAAGATGCCACAGTGCTAGTTGCCTGTTTTCTGCTGTTTTTGGTTTGAGAAAAGCTAGTAAGGAAATATTCTCGGAATTGGACGGGACAAAAGCCAAAGTCAATATTTTATCGAAACGAACACAGAGACCGAAGGGCAATCGGAGGAGGGCCACGAGGCCGCCACACCTTAGGGTGGCGCGAGGCCCCCCTAGGGCGCGCCGCCACCTGGTGTGGGCGCCTCGGGTACCCTCCTGCCTCGCCTCTTCGCCTATAAAAGTCCCCTGATGCCAAAACCCTAAGCACCCGATCAGATCTCCAAGAAACAGTCTGTAGCCGCCGCCACCATCGTCCCTAGATCGGAGAGGGATCTGAAGCTCTTCCCGGCACCCTTCCGGAGGGGGGAGATCATCCCGGAGGCCTTCTTCATCACCATGCCAGCCTCCGGTATGATGCATGAGTAGTTCACCCTTGGACTATGGGTCCATACAGTAGCTAGATGGTTGTTTCTCCTCCTTTGTGCTATCATGTTTAGATCTTGTGAGTTCCGTTCATGATCAAGATCATCTATTTGTAATCATACATGTTGTATTTGCGGGGGTCCGATGGATATTGAGATACTATGTCAGATTGATTATTGATTCTATCATGTATTCTTGATTATTGATTCTATCATGTCTGTGTTGTTTGTGATCTTGCATGCTCTCCGTTTCTGGTAGCTATCTTGGCCAAGTAGATGCTAGTGACTCCAAGAGGGAGTATTATGCTCGATAGTGGGTTCATGCCTCTATTAAATCTGAGGAAGTGACAGGAATCTCTAAGGTTATAGATGTGTTGTTGCCACTAGGGAGAAAACAACAATACTTTGTTCATGGAACAATTATATTGTTTACTTTACACACATTTATTAATGCAATTATCCGTTGTTTGCAACTTAATACTAGAGGGGGTCCAGATGATAACCTGAAGGTGGATGATTAGTCATAGATGCAGTTGGATGGTGGTCTATGTATATTGTTGTAATTCCCAATCAAATCTCATATGAATATTGATGTCTAGTATTTGCATTGTTATGCCTTACTCAGTCCTGTCTATTGCCCCGCTGTAATTTGTTCACCCAACATGTTATCTTTCTTAAGGAGAACACCTCTCGTGAACAGTGGACCCTGGTCCAATCTTTACCATTGTTACATCATTTACTGTTACTGTTTACTTTCTGCAAGCAACCATTACCTTCCACACTATACGTTTAATCCTTTGTTTTTAGCAAACCAGTGAGATTGACAACCTTACTGTAAGTTGGGGCAAAGTCTTGAGTTTGTGTTGTGCAGGATTCCAAGTTGTTAGCAACACCTTGGAGTTGTTTCCTTCCTCTTACTGGTTCGATAACCTTGGTTTCATAACTGAGGGAAAACTTACTGTTGTGCTCATCATACTTTCCTCTTGGGGTTTCCCAACGAAGCTCTATAGTGATCTGAGCTCATCAAGACTTTTTCTAGCACTGTTGCCGGGGAGTTAAGGACAGCTTCACAAGGGGAGTCTTTCACAACCTTTATCTTTACTTTGTTTTTGTTTTGCTTATTTCCTTTTGCTTTGTTTTTCTTGCTTCTTTCTTTCAAAAATTACAAAAAAATAGTTTCATTTGGTTTGCTTTTTCTTATCAAAACACAAATAAATGGTCCTGCTCTAGTTGCTGAATTCTCCTGAGAACACCAAGTTGTGTGAATTCACTAGCACAAACAATAATGATTTCCTGAGTACACCTATTGCTCCACCTGCTCCTAATGCTACCTTTTATGAAATTAAACCTGCTTTGTTAAATCTTGTTATGAAAGAGCAATTTTCTGGTGCTAGTTTTGATGATGCTGCTGCCAACCTTAATAACTTTGTTGAACTTTGTGAGATGCAAAAATATAAGGATGTAGATGGAAATATTATTAAGCTCAAATTGTTTCATTTCGCCTTGAGAGGAAAAGCTAAATAATGGTTGGTATCCTTGCCTAGAAATAGTATTGACTCTTGGATTAAATGCAAATATGATTTTATTGGAAAATACTATCCTCCTGCTAAGATTATATCTATGAGAAGTGAAATAATGAAATTTAAACAACTTGATAATGAACATGTTGCTCAAGCTTGGGAAAGAATGAAATCTTTGGTAAAGAATTGTCCCACTCATGGACTGACTGCTTGGATGATTATCCAAACTTTTTATGCAGGGTTAAATTTCTCTTCAAGGAATCTATTGGATTCTGCTGCTGGAGGTACCTTTATGACCATTACTTTGGGTGCTGCAACAAAGCTCCTTGATAATATGATGGTTAATTATTCTGAATGGCACACTGAGAGAGCTCCACATGGTAAGAACATAAATTCTGTTGAAGAAACCTCCTCTTTGAGTGATAAAATTGATGTTATCATGTCTATGCTTGTTAATGGAAAAGCTCATATGGATCAAAATAATGTTCCTTTAGCTTCTTTGGTTGCTCAAGAAGAGCAAGTTGATGTGAACTTTATTAGAAATAACAATTTCAACAACAATGCCTATAGGAATAATTTTGGTAATAATAATTATAGGCCATATCCTCCCAATAATAGTAACGCTTATGGAAATTCCTACACACACAATAGAAGTGCTCCCTCTAAACTCGAAGTCATGCTTAAAGACTTTATTACTAAACAAACTACTTTCAACAAGATTGTGGAGGAAAAGCTTTTGAATGTTGAGAAAAATATTTCATCTTTGTCTAAAGCACAATCCTGTTTGATTAATAAAATGGCTGCTAAACCTGAAACCATGGAAAATACCTTTGCTGCTGCTCATGCCATACAAGTTACTATTGATGAAAATGTTAGACTGTTAGCTAAATTGCATGCTAAGTGGGAAAGAGAAGATGAAATTGCTAGAAATAATAGTATTTTTACTATTACCACCACCAATGTTGATGCTATCAAACCACAAGAAGTCCCCATTCCTCCTACAACAATGGCTAAACCCAAAAAGAATGATGAAATTTTCGAAATATAGGAAACAATGAGTCAACTACCCGTGATGCTAAGTTTGATTTTGATCTTGATGGTTGCAATATTTATGAAGTGATCATGTTCCTACAAAATCTTTCTAGAAGTCCTAATGCTAGTGCTATGAATATGGATTTTACAAAACACATTACATATGCCCTCATTAAAATTAAGGAAGAAAAATTGAAACATAAAGCTTCTATTCCTAGGAAAGTAGAAGATAGTTGGGAATCCATCATTAATATGCAAGTGAATGACTTTGATCTCAAAGCTTCATGTGACCTTGGTTCTAGTGTCTCTATTATGCCTAGAAAGATTTATGAAATGCTTGATTTGCCACCTTTGGAAGATTGCTATTTTGATGTCCCACTTGATGATAATGCTAAGAAGAAACTCATGGGGAGTGTTAATGATGTTCTTATTATGGTTAACAATGCATATGTCCCTGTTGATTTCTATGTTTTGGATGTTGAATGCAATGCTTCTTGTCCTATTACTTTGGAAAGACCTTTTCTTAGAACTATTGGTGTCATTATTGATATGAAAGAAGGCACCATTAAATATCAATTCCCATTGAAGAAAGGTATTGAACACTTCCCTACGAGAAGAGATAAATTACCTTTTGCTCCTCATTTTAAAGCAAAATTTGATGTTAATGCTTCTTCATTTGCAAATACTTGATTCTTGCTTCTTGTGCCTAACTTAAAGGCGTTAAAGAAAATTACTTCTTGGGAGATAACTGTAACACCCCAGTTTTAGCTAATGTATAATTAGGGTTTGATTTTGCATTCATGAGCATCATCTAGTAAAATGCATGCAAGAAAATAATCACAAAAAAACTCTAAACCCTAATTTCTTCCTCTTTGAACTCAATTCAAATGGTTTTGGAAATTTTGAAAACTACCAAAATGTTTGGAAACCCAAATGGTTATAAGGGTCTCCATAGTATTTTAAATGTTTGGAAAAGTTTTTGTATTTTGAAAATAATCAAAACAGGTTACAAATGAAAAATACAAACAGAAAAAGAGAAACTAAAAAGAAAAGATTTCTGGGAATAAAAAAACCAATCCTAACTCTCCCTGGGCCGAGCCCATTTCTTCTTCCTCTCCTCGCTGCAGCTCCCGCAGCCTAGCTAGGCCCACCCGCGGCCCAGCCAGGGCCCATACCCCTTCGCCTCTGTTTCGTCGTCTTCCACCTCCCAGGCAGACTCCTCTCTGTCGCCGGCGTCGCCGGCGATGGCCGCCGCCTGCTCCCCGCCGTCCATCGGGAAGGATAAGATCATCACCGCCTTCGTCCTGTCGTCCCCATCCGCTTTCCCCTCCTCCCAGAGACCTCTCCCTTCCTTTTCCGCTGCAGGAACCAAACCCTAGTTCTGGCCACCCCCCGATCTCGGCCGAGTATGCCATCAGCACCGCCGTGTCCGCCTACCTCGACTCGCCAGAGGAATCGAGCAGGGGGCGCTCAGAATCGCCGCATCGCCTCCGTCTTCTCCGACCCCGACGCCACTCGCCGTCGCCATTGACGCCGCTCAACACCTTCCCATGCCTCCTCGACCACCCTATCGGCTTCGCGGTGAGCCTCTGGTTCATCTGGACCCCTTCGCTCTCTTCCTCTCGCGCTGTATCCACCGTTCGCCGTCGAACAGTGAGCGCCGCCGCCGCTGCCTGCCAAGCGTCCTGCTCCAGCGACCTCCCGATAGCGGCGCCGCCCCTATTTGGTCCAGCGCGAAGCGCTGATTCGAACGCAAACATCCGCGTTTCCCAGGCCGCCCTCCTTCGCCGTCTGTCGTCTGCCATCGCCGTCTGGCGTGTACGCCGGCGAGCCGACGTGGCGCCCAGGTGGCGTCGACGTGGCGCCTGCGTAGCTGCCACGCGTGCGCTGACCCCGCTTGCCCGCCTAGCCACTGACCTGGCCATAGGGCTCAATTGTCAGTGACTGTGGCTAGTTTCTGCCTAGGTGAAAAATAGCAACGCCCCCCTTTGTCCCACTTTGCTCACGTGGCTGCCTATGTGGCACAGGGCCCATCAGTCAGTTGCTGTGGGTATAGTTTGCCTCGGTGTAAAAAGTAATTCCAGATTTATTTAAATTAAGAAAAAGTTTAAGAATTTTAGAAATTGTTTGAATATTGTAAATTCAGTAACTTTTAATTTGTAATTCAGAAAAAATACAAATAATATATCAAAATGTTCAGAAAAATGAAACCTATCTAATTAAGCTATAATCATGCATTGTTAAACAACTTAAATAACAAGTTTAAGTAGAACAACCTAGTAACCCTAATAGGTGATTCCGGAGTTTCCCCGAATTAGGGTTTCTACCCCTCGGAACCCCGATTAATTTGTCGAGCATGCCTTAGGGTTACTGAAAGAACATGTTGGGCCCCATGTGTGGTTTTGGTAATTAATGACAATCTTTATGGACTAATGTGTGTATTAAGTTATACTTGTAGGATTTGTCCATTGGCATCGCTTGGAGCATGTGTTGTCTTCAAAGTCGATGTAATGCAAAGAAGATATGTTGGGCAAGCTCAATATGCAAGGTCGATGATGAGGAATTAAGAAAGGCGTTCCATCTTGAGAAGGGCAAGACCGTCTACATCGAGCTCAAGTGGAATGCTCAAGGCAAAGGTATAATCTTGATAGGTTTTTCCATTTTGCCGGTCTCTTGTTGTGTATAGGAGACCGGGTTTAGGATAGATAACCGTACTATCAAGAGGGGCTCTGGTATGAGTAATTCGGTCACATCGTTTGGAGAGAGCTCAAACCTTTGCATACTTGCATCATCGTATTTGGTTGTTATTTGGTCTTATCCATATGAGGATATAGAGCTTGTGATAATCTCCATAACAAGCTCTTGTTCATCAAAATCGGATCTCCCATATATATCTTGTTGCGATTTTGATTTATGCGGCTTTTTGGTTTCTCACCAAGTGAGATATCTCACATTATTCTACTTGATACTTTCTCACTTGGTGATAATCGGAGCTACCGTTTAAAAGTTATGACTGTTTGAATATTTGCCGTTTTAAATGAAAAAAAAAAGAAAAACTGGGCCGAGCGGTACTACCGCAGCCCAGTACCGCTCGGGCCTGACGCGCGCAGCCCATTTTCTGTCTGGCCCGGTACACGCACCGGCTGTACCGGTTTGGCCCGGTAGTACCGCCCGGGTGGGCTGGTACTACCGGTCGGCCCAGTTATTTTCCTAGATCCAGATCCAGATACTGTACGCCCGCTCGATTTGCCCAACCGCCGCTCGCATGCGCCGCGCTGCTGCTGCGTTGACCGCGCGCGCGCCTGCCTAGCTGCTGCCGTGCTGCTGCGCTGCACGCCTGCCCAGCTGCTGCCGTGCTGCTGCGCTGCACGCCTGCTGCTTGGCCCCACCCGCTGCGCGCACTTGCTGGCAGCTGCGCTGCGCGCGCTGCTGCCGCTGCGCGCGTGCCTAGCTGCTAGCTGTCGCTGCCGCTGCGCTGCTTGCTGCTGTCGCGCGTGCATGCCCGCATGGCCCAGCTGGCCCACACTGCCGCATGCACTGCACACCTGCTGCTGCGTTGGCCCTTATCGCATCCCATATTTTCTGCCTTGATTTCTTTGCTCGGCTTGTGACTTGAGCGGTACTACCGCTAAAATTCGACAGTACCGGACCGGTTCGAAAAATTGCCCCAACGGCCAGATTTTTGGGGCCCCTATTTAAGTCTTTGCCCGTTTTGAGTTTAGACAGCTCCTCTATTATCTATTAGGCTAAACTTTGTCCACACTTGCTCTAGATCTTGAAGCTTGCCTAATCTTTTCCCTTCGATGATTCTTGCCCATATTTGAGTGGAAAAGAGAGAAGATCTAGCCCCACGTTTTGACCTAACCGATTTATCTCTTTGTGAGTGCATCTTTGGGGATCTAGATTTTGGGGGATTTTGTGTCTCTCTTTGATTCCTCCTCTCTTGTTCCCCCAATAGCTTTAGTAGCTTTGTTGGAACTTGAGAGTGAGGGATTTGGGCATCTTTGTGGTGTTCTTGCCATTTGCATTTGGTGCATCGGTTTGAGTTTGATTTACTCATTGGAGCTTGTCCCTCTTGGGTTCTTGGAACCCTAGACGGTTTGTGGCCTTGGTGGCATTGTGGCCTTTTGTGGCGTTTGTTGGGAGCCTCCAACTAAGTTGTGGAGTTGTGCCCCAACCTTGTGAGAGGTTCCGGTTGCCACCGACAAGTGCACCGATAGTGGAAGCGTGGATCGATCCCGTTGGGGTGAGATTCACCGGAGAATAAGGGAGGCCTTTTGTGGCGTTGGTGGTTTGATACCACCCCCTCTCCAAACGAGACGTACTCCATGTTGGGAGGAACTTGGTAAAATATCGGTGTCCCCGCGTGCCTCGGTTATCTCTATACCCGAGCTCTTTACTTATGCACTTTACATTGTGATAGCCTTCGTGCTTGAAGTAATATATATCTTGCTATCACTTTGTTGCTTGTATTGCTTAGCATAAGTTGTTGGTGAACATAGGTGAACCTTAGTTGTTTCTAGGTTGTGCTTAACAAAGTAAACACTAGTTTTATTTCGCCTTTGTTGAGCCACTCTAGGAAAAGTTTTAATCGCCTATTCACCCCCCCTCTAGGCGACATCCGTATCCTTTCAGTTACATTTCGATGCAAATTAACTTGTCATATCATCATCCTTGTTTGATCATTGCATCAATGCCATTGTTGATTGTTCCCCCTCTTTTTCCGGTGTTTGGTTCTTCGCGGTAGGATACGATGTCGAGATCGAGATCAAAGCCGAGGACAACACCATCGAAGATCGACGAAAAATACTTGACCAAATGTAATCACATCAAGTACAAGGATTCCAGAGATCTGCTTATCGGTTATCAACTGGCAAAGGCAAGCATAGCCCCACCATGATATAATCCTATGATTTCGAAAGCATTTCAATTCTGCCATGATGCATACGATTCTACTGTGGTCTTTTATCGATAGATAGAGTATCCCATCTATTGCATACTCCCTTTGAGCTTATATTACCTGATCCACTGCTCCTAGCATAACTAAGTTTGACTTTTGTGCACTGCTAGAGCTATTATATGTGTCTGCTTAGCCATGCATAGCTGTCAGTCTGGTCCATCCAGATGATGTATCAGATGCAGAGAATCTAGTATGACAGGAGAACGTGATGAGATGATATCAGAGGTGATATGAGTTATACATGCTAAGGCTTGTATGGGAGGCCACGGTGGGATGTGGTTTTTCTAGTCCCTTGCTCGCCACCACTAGGACCCGAGTTCTTGCCTTTGGAACCAAGACGAGCGTGCAACCACACGGGGCCTGGACAACCTCATGACTGACTAACTTGCCTAGTAGATTCCATGAGTCACATAGTTCGGGTGTTCCATTCGACATATGCATAGAAAATCTTTTGAAAGATTTGCCGGGTGAAGTTGGTGCATTCATAACAGGTAGGTAAGCGTGGCCGAGGTTGCTTGGGGTAGATAGCGCCCCTGGTAAACCAACCTCGCCTCACATCTTTAAGTACCGGCTTCGGGATTTGACCCGCTACGATGGAACCATACTTATTGCATGACTCATGGTCTCAGCGAAAGCAAGGTAAAGATCGTGTCTAACCACCCTCTGCCGGCCTTCCAAGGAAGAGGGCTAATCATGTGGCATTAAGAGAAGGTTAGTACGTGTGGGTAAAGTTGTACACCCCTGCAGGTTAATAATCTTTTCGAAAAGCCGTGTTCACGGTTATGAACGACTTGGCGACCGGACTCAATATCATAGAGAACTTTAACCTAATCTTAAAACTTGGCTGATCCACGTGTACTTAAGGAAACTTCCTCATGGGTACGAGGGGGTGATCCTAGTTAATAGATGATGATGATTCGGTGGATATCAAAAGATGATGATCAATATTTTAGGATATGTCGCTCTCTTGTTCCCTTTTAAAATACTCTGATTAGACGAGCTCCTTCTCTATCTTGTTTTACAAACAAAAGTGGCTTTATGCAAAACAACTCTACCAGCCATAAGTCTTGCGGAGTACACCCTGTACTCACCCTTGCTTTGTTGATACTTTTGGCAGAGTAAGTGTTCCTTGAAGACGAGTTCCGTACTACATCGACATCGACGAGTAGCTTGGGGTTCCCGGCCGGCAGCCTGGAATCTATGGGCTAGGACGTCATCGTTATGCTTCAGGCATCTTAGGCCATTTGTTAAGTTTGCTATACTTAATAGCATAATTTGCCTTCCGTTGTTTGATGTTTGTGGTCAGTGACCTCTGCTTGTATTAATTTGGTTCTGTGCTCAGTTATGAGCTTGCTGTAATAAATTTTGTGTCGTAGGGTTACTGTTGTGTTACCGATTCTTCACTAGATATTTTCGAGCTCAAGGTTAAGCTTATCTCAGACGGAGGTCTGAGATTTGTTTAGCCCTGATCCCAGGGGTGTCACAATAACCCAATAGTTTTCTTGAGTCTTGGAAGTTATTACTTCTATAATAACCTATCCTCATCCTTTTGTTTGATTTTTGTGCCAAGAATAACCTCTAATGAGAGATAAGTAAGATTTGGGGAAGTTGCTGTCCCGAAACAGATTTTTGTGATTTACTATAAAAATTCGTAAAAATACTCTGTAGGTCGGATTGAGCTGTATTTTTCTTAGTAAATGAACCAAGTTGTTATCTAACTTTCGTTAGTTCAACTCTTTTCGATTTGAGCAACAGAAGGTCTTCGGAAAAATCGTTTTTTACCTGCTGGTCTGTTTTGACAGATTTCTGCCATTATTTGCATTTGCCTCTTATCGATCTCTTATTGAGTTCTCTTTGGTAAATTGAGCTTTTTTTAAAGGTATTGCTACAGTAGCTTGTGTATTTAATGAAAGTTTTGCTGTGTTGAAACTAAACCCAAAGGTTTATTCTCTTGAATGCACTAATGTTGCTAATAAAGATTGTATGAAGGAAAATTTCAAGTATAGGGGAGGAATGATATGATGAGATGAAGAATGGACAAAAGCTCAAGCTTGGGGATTCCACCCTGTGTCACCTCAAGAAATATTCAAGAGGTACAAGCGTCAAAGCTTGGGGGTGCCCAAGGCATCCCCTTCTTCATCAATAAAAATCTCAGGTCTCTTTCTAGACACTTCGTTTTTATTGTTTCATGCACTGTTGTGTTGTTCTTGGAGCGTCTTAGTTTTCGTTTTGGTTTTCATTTATTTAGTTTGCTTGAATAAAGTAGTTGGACCCCTGCTTTCTCTGTGTTGTTTTCAAATAAGTTGATTGGTGTTGAAAATTAGTAGAAAGTTTCATGCTTATAGTGGTACAAAAGGGAGCTTGTTTTGACTGTGGCTTAGACTTTATCATGTCATGCTAGATGATGTTTTGACCTTATGCTTAGTGATTATTGTTGTAGCATGACTTGTTCCAAACAAATGAGATTGTTGAATATGCCTTGAAAGAATCATGCGTTGTTTTAGCATACAAACGCATAGTATTGTGGTAATCTCCATTGATGCTTGATGCGCCTAGTTGATATAGGTGCACTTCGTCGGTAAACCCCAAGAGCTAGGTGTAAAGAAGCACAGCAGCAAGTATTCCCTTAGTAAGAAACTGAGGTTATCGAACCAGTAGGAGGAAGGAAACGTCACACAAGTGTTGCAAGCAACATGGAAACCTGCACAACACAAACTCAAGACTTTGCCCAAACGAACAGTGAGGTTGTCAATCTCACCGGTTGCTGTAACAAATGATTAACTGTATGGTGTGGAAGGAAATGAATGGTTTGCAGCAAGTAAACATTGGAAGTGGAATATGTATCAATGGTAAAGATTGTACCGGGGTCCATAGTTAACTAGAGGTGCTATCCTTAAATAAACAACATGGCATGAAGGGTAAACAAATTATAGCAGGGCAATTGACAGGAACTGAGCAAGGCATAACAATGCAATACCAGACAAACAGATCCTATGAGATTCGATTGGGCAATACAACAATATACATAGACCGACATCCAACTGCATCTATGACTAGAAGTCCACCTTCATGTTATCATCCGAACCCCCTCCAGTATTAAGTTGCAAGAAACAAACAACTGCTTTAAGCAAAGTGTGTAAGGTAAACAATCCACTTGCTCCATGAACACGAGACAGTTGCTTTCTCCCTAATGGCACCAACACATCTACAACCGAAGAGATTTCTGTCACTTCCCTTGGAAACTAGAGGCATGAACCCACTATCGATCATAAATACCCCCTCTTGGAGTCACTAGCAACTACTTGGCCAAGATAGCTACTAACAACGGAGAGCATGCAAGATCACAAACCACACAAACATGATAGAATCAGTAAGACAAAACCATTAATCAATCTGACATAGTAATCTCAATATCCATCGAATCCCCGCAAACACAACATGCATGATTACAAATAGATTAGATCTTGATCATTAGCGGAGCTCACAAGATCTATACATGAAAGCACAAGGAGGAGATACAACCATCTAGCTACTGCATGGACCCGTAGTCCAAGGTGGAACTACTCATGCATCATACCAGAGAAGAAGGCATCCAGGATGATCTCCCCTCCTGCAGGGTGCCAGGAAGAACTTCAAATCCCCCGATCTAGGGACGATGGTGGCGGCGGCTACAAACGGTTTCGTGGAGTTTTGATCAGGTCCTAGGGTTTCCGCATCGAGGGCTTCTTATAGGCGAAGAAGCGAGGCAGGGAGGGTGCCCAGGGGGCCCACACCCTACCCAGGCACGGGCCAGGCTTGGTCGCGCCTTGGGGGGTGTGGCCGCCCTGGCTCGACCCTCCGTCTCTCCTCTGGACTTCGTGTCGCCCACGGTAAAATATTGACTTTGTCTTTTGTCCCGTACAATTCCAAGAATATTGATTTTCTGCCTCTCTAGAACCAAAAACAGAAGAAAATAGGCAACTGGCACTATGGCAACTTGTTAATAGGTTAGTTCCAGAAAAGATATAAAAACACCTCAAAATGTAGACAAAGCAAAGCAAAGTAGATACTAAACAAGCATGGAACATCAAAAATTATAGATACGTTTCCGACGTATCAATGCTTCATTTGGGTTGACTTGGCACATGCTCACACCATGTTATGACTATGAACTAGTCACCCTAGCATCTATGATCATTTAGTTTTTGACTTGTGGTACCACTTTATGCTTTGATTAATAATGTTTTGTCTCTCTACATGATTATGGCCACTATTGCTCTCTTAGTTGGTCTCTCCCTGTAAGACCCCACCTTTGTAAAGGTAAAGGTCCTTGTGATTGCAATGCTAGTCCCTGGATCAATTGCTAGCATCCACAGTTTAAGATGAAGTACACAGAAACAAAGGTCATTATTACATCGTCATTCCAGAGATAACATAGTCTTTTACAACTCCATAGTCATAGGCTGGTACAAGAGTTTAACTTAACAATATAAATAAAAGTCTTCATCTTCATGTGCCACAGGCAAGCATGTTGAGTGTAGACTCATAACCCTAATCCTCATCAGAGTAACCTACAACATCACAAATTACAGCCACAGTGGGTCAATACATTGGAATAGTATTGGCAAGTGATACCTTAGTAGAACAATAGTATCTAGCTTCTACATGAATTTCGCTAAGTGTAGCTTAGGCTTGCTTTGCTCAAAATAGGTTTTACCTATCAGTTGAAAACACTAAGTTTTTGTTTGGCAAAAACTCCCAAGGAACCACCAATAGACATTGGTGAACCTTCACCCTTGTTCAACCACAAGTTTTAGCTTAGAAAATTGGGATGAGGAGATTCTTGATAGCTTCCATGTCTTGATGCTCAAATTGTCCTTTTCCGGGGACACGGCTAAGTAATTAGTTTCTTCCTTCTGCAGAGGTGGTCCACTTTCCCCACAAGACTTGATTTTCATCAAGACAAGACCTTTCAGAAGCCTTCCCTTAGACCAAAATGGACGCGCTCCAAACCTATCATCCCCTACCACCAACTGTCCATTTGGCTAAGTTATTGCAACCTATATGATCCAGGCAGAGCCCATAATGCCATGTGGCTGCACTAGAAGCTTCTTAACTTATGGCATATAAAATCCCTTTGCTCTTGGGTGGCATTCCACAAGTGATATACACAGGGTAGACCATTGGAAAATGGGCCCTGGTAACGACTCAACCAAAATCCACCAAGCAATTACTAATCTACCCAGGTGTTTCATACACTTAGTTGTTTTATTAAGCAAAACATAAGTCAAAGACTTAGCAATATTTTTCCATAGCATGTATATATTCCACCCTTGGTTGCTACTAGCTAGGCTAAGCATGGCAATAGCAAGTATCTTAACTTAGAGAAAATTCTAACAATTCTACAACTACTAGGATTTCCCAAGCATAGCATATAGATACTTAGCAAAAATTATCATGCAAGCCCTATACAAAATATTTCTAATGTATAGTTAAAATATTGGGACAAAGGTATGAAGCACCACTTTCCTTGGTAGTTGGGGGAGTAACAACAATCCTCACAGTCACAATCACCACTAGCACCAAAATCTACACATAAAATGATAGCACCAAATTCACATTCCAAAATAATCAAACAAAAATATATGAATGCATGAAAATGCCATGTGATGATTTTTCTATACCAAACAAGACAAGTAAAACAGTACTAATCAATAAACTAAACATTTATACATCAAATAAACTTTATTTGGTCTTTAAAACATTTTACAATTAATTTTTATTCACAAAATAAGCCTACAAATGTCTCTGCATAAAATTCCATTTTAACATATACAAAATACAAAACTAAGCCCATAGATGTGCAGTATTTCTTTTTATGATTCCAATGGTATATTATTTGTATTTTTTGTATAAACAGAACAAAAGTTATTGAATTTACAAGTTTAAACAACTAATAGATCTAAATTCAGATTTTAAATCTAAACCTAGCCACGCGGCAGCCTCTGATTGGTGCGTACCGGTTCGGCCGGATCATGCTCGCAGACCGCAGGATCTAACTAACGATGCATGGCTCAGATCTGTTCGTACCGCTTCGAATAAAATCTAATCGTGGCCCTAGGATCCAGATCCAATGGATCAGATCAGATCGACCAAAACTCAGCGGCGCGAATGGCGTAGGCGGCGGCGATGGCTCTGGCGGTGACACGCCAGCGAGGTCAGAAGTGCAGGGGGGTGTGCTAGTGCTTACCGAGATCGTGAGGACGTGGAGATGCTCAACGTGCAGACGGACAGGGTCGGGGCGCACAGACACAGCAGCAGGACCTCGTCGGAGTTCGTCCGCGCGTCGGGTGCTCACTGTCGGAGTCGAAGACGACGACCTAGGGCGCAAGGGATCAAACGGCAAGTGTTAATAGATGCGCAAGACACCGAAAAACATAGTTGCGTGAACCAGAGACAGAGGGGAACACGGGGCTCACCGGAATGGCTCGACGGAGTTGAGATAAGCTTCGGGCGTTTGCAGATGTTGATGAGGGCGACGAGCTGGGGTGATTCAGGGCAAATTGAAAACATGAGAAGTTGTGCAAGGCGATGGCGAAGCAGTTCGTGTGAACCAGAGGGCAAGGCGCGCTCGAGACTCACCGTGATAGCTCGCCGGAGTTCTTCGGTACTGCGGCGGTGTAGGGTGAAATTCGTGGAGCCTGGCGACGCTTCGGGCTGATAGTGTTGGGGGAAATGGCCGCGAGGGGGAGGTGATTAAGTAGCCGGAGCAGGGGCGAGGATTGCGCACTAAATCATCGGTATTTACTCGAATTAAGGCGCGACAGTGAAGGAGAAGGAAGAAACGGCGAGGCTGGGTCGTGGGCGGGGTTTGGGGACGACGCTGACGAGGCAGGTGGGTCCGGGGTGTCAGCGAGTGGGTGTGTGCGAGTGGAGTGAGAAACAGAGAGAGGAACCCTTGGTGGGCTGGCTAATGGGGTGATTCCTGTACTGGGCCAGTTTGGCAACGCTGGCCCTTTACCTTTTCTTTTATTCTTTTCTATTTCTGTTTTGATTTTCTGAAATCATTTTCAAATGTTTTTCAAATGCATTTGAATTCAAATTTTCTCTGGATTTTTGTAGAGAGAACCATGTACATATTTGAATATATAAATTTGTTGTTCACTCAAATTATATTGGCCCATTGAATTTAAAATAAAACCATGCCTTAATGATTTATTAATAATAGGCATAATAATTAATTTGAATTCATATTTTTGTTTTGAAATTTACCAAACTTTGGGAAACAACATTCAAACCTATATTCAAACCTTTTTCTGGTTAATACAAGTATTCTCATATTAAAGAGTAGGAATAAAGCCATTGCCTTATCTACATAAAACAAGAGACAACAAATGCTTCCGTTTTTGAAATCTTATTTGAAAATGATTCTAAAATGATTATGAATGCATGAATGATATGCAAACTTTGAAATCATGATTTTTGGGATGTTACAAATCTAACCCCCTTAAGGTGAATCTCGCCCTCGAGATTCGGATTGGCTAGAAAATAGGTGAGGGTGTTCTTTCCGAAGATCATCTGCTCTTTCCCATGTTGCTTCTTCTTCAGAATGATGGTTCCACTAAACTTTGCAGAATTTGATAGTCTTTGTCCGTGTAACTCTTTCTGCAGTCTCAAGAATCTTGATAGGTTTTTCTTCATAAGTGAGATCACTGTCCAATTGGACCTCTTCCAAAGGTATAATATCCTTCAAAGAAGTCTCTTCCATCTCCGGATGGCATTTCTTTAGCTGACTCACATGGAACACATTATGAACGGCAGCCAATGATTCAGGTAATTCAATCTCATATGCCACTTCTCCTTTACGACTCAGAATCTTGAATGGTCCAACATATGTTGGGGCCAGTTTTCCTTTGACTCCAAACCTCTTCACTCCACGAAGTGGTGATACTCTAAGATAAGCTCTATCGCCCACCTCATAGGTGACTTCTCTATGCTTGGGATCTGCGTAGCTCTTTTGTCGGGATTGTGCTATCTTCAATTTGTCCTTAACCAACTTGACTTTCTCTTCAGCTTCCTTGATTAGTTCTGGCCCGAACAAGTTTCTTTCTCCAACACCATTTCATAGCAATGGCGTAGTACACTTTCTCCCATAGATAAATTCAAACGGTGCCATCTCAATACTAGCTTGATAGCTGTTGTTATAAGAGAATTCTGCGTAAGACAGACTTTCATCCCAACTAGCTCCATAATCTAGGGCACATGCCCTCAACATATCCTCTAAAATCTGGTTTGTCCTTTCTGTCTGTCCATCAGTCCGGGGATGAAAAGCAGTACTGAATTCTAATCTCATTCCCAATGACTCATGCAGTTGCCTCCAAAAATAGGAAGTGAATTGAGTTCCCCTATCAGACACAATACTCTTGGGTACTCCATGCAGACATACAATCCTATTCATATAGATCTTGGCTAACTTAGCACTTTTATAGGTTGTCTTCACGGGTATGAAATGATCCACTTTAGTTAGGCGATCCACTACAACCCAAATAGAATCATATCCCGATCTAGTCCTTGGCAATCCAGTGATGAAATCCATGCCAATCTTGTCCCACTTCCAATCAGGAATAGGTAGTGGTTGTAACAATCCTGTTGGTTTTTGATGTTCCGCTTTCACTCTACTACATACATCACACAAAGAAATATGTTCGGCGATGTCCTTCTTAAGATTATTCCACCAAAATCTTTCCTTCACATCCATGTACATTTTGGTGTTACCTAGATGAATTGAATATGGTGAATTGTGTGCTTCCTGTAAAATCAGTTTCCGAAGCTCCGGATCTTGCGGAATGCAGATACGTTTTCCATACCATAAAGTACCATGTTCGTCTTCATGGAATCCTTTGGCTTTTACCTTACCAATCTTTTCCCTAATCTATTCAATTTCCTTGTCCGTCTTTTGGGCTTCCTTGATTTTGTCCAATAAGGTGGGTTGAACATCCAATGACATGAGATGTCCTTCAGGCACAATCTCCAATCTGAGATCTTTGAATTGGGCACATAGATCATCTGGCAACTCTCCCTTAGTAAGGCCATTCACATAAACCTTACGGCTTAATGCATCCGCTACAACATTTGCTTTACCGGGGTGGTACTGCAAACTCAAGTCGTAGTCCTTGATGAGTTCTAGCCATCTTCTTTGTCTCATGTTGATTTCTTTCTGAGTGAAGATATACTTCAAACTTTTGTGATCTGTGAACACTTCACATCGCTTTCCCAAAAGATAATGTCTCCATGTTTTGAGTGCATGGACAACAGAGGCTAACTCTAAATCATGAGTAGGATAATTCACTTCATGAGTTTTGAGTTGTCTCGAGGCATAAGCCACAACTTTCCCTTCTTGCATCAGAACTGCACCCAATCCTTGGTGAGAGGCATCACAATATACTTGGAAATCCTTCTCCAAGTCTGGCAGACATAAGACTGGTGCTGTCACTAGTCTCTTCTTTAACTCTTGGAAACTGAGTTCACATCCTTCAGTCCAATCAAATTTCTTGTCTTTATTTAGTAACTCCATCATTGGCTTAGCTACCTTTGAGAAATTCTCAATGAATCTTCTATAGTATCCTGCCAAGCCAAGGAAACTACGAACTTCTTTCACGGACTTAGGAGATTCCCACTCAGTTACAACTGACACTTTTGCGGGATCAACTGCTACACCATCTCCTGACACAATGTGTCCAAGAAATCCAACTTCATTCAACCAGAATTCACACTTGCTGAATTTGGCATATAGCTTATGCTCTCTAAGCTTCTTAAGTATGAAACGCAAATGTCCTTCATGCTCTTCATTGCTCTTGGAATAGATCAAAATGTCATTGATGAAAACGACAACAAACTTGTCAAGAAACTCCATTAACACCTTGGTCATCATATTCATGAAGTAGGCTGGTGCATTGGTCAAACCAAATGGCATCACGGTGTATTCATACAATCCATACCTAGTGGTGAAAGCAGTCTTAGGTATGTCTTGTTCCCTTATCTTAAGCTGAAAATAGCCTAACCGGAGATCAATATTTGAGAATACACGGGCTCCTTCTAACTGATCAAACAAGTCATTGATTCCGGGCAAAGGATATTTGTTCTTGATAGTCACCTCATTGAGTGAACGATAATCTATGAATAACCTTTGACATCTATATTTCTTTTCCACAAACAAGACTGGTGCTCCCCAAGATGAAGAACTTGGTTGAATAAATCCTTTTTGCAACTGTTCTCCAAGTTGTTTCTTGAGTTCCTTCAACTCATCAAATGACATCTTGTAAGGTCTCTTTGCTATTGGTCCTGATCCTGGCAACAAGTCAATCAGAAACTCCACATCTCTATCTGGTGGCATTCCTAGCAATTCCTCCGGAAACACATCCGGATATTCTCTCACAATTAGCACACTGTCTATGCTAACCCCCTTAAGAGAATTTAGCTTACTCCCTTTTGATTCAAAGTTAGACTTGAATGTAATCCGTTTCTTATCCAGGGTTGTGAGTGCGACAGTACGGTTGGCACAATCTAGTACTCCTTCATACTTGGTCATCCAATCCATTCCCAAAATAACATCCAATCCTTGGGAATCTAGGATTATCAGACTAACTGGAAACTTATGCTTTCCAAATTCTATCACTAGATCACGACATCCAAGACTTACTATCATATCTCCACCTGGAGAACTTACTTTTATAGGACACCCAATATTTTCAGTTGGAAATCCATTACTATCAACAAATGCTCTTGATATGACTGAATGCGATGCACCAGTATCAAAAAGAACAAGTGCAGGAATAGAATTGAGTTTGAACTTACCAGCCACAGCATCAGATTCCTCATATATCTCTTCCACATTGATGTGGTTCACTTGTCCCTTCTGGAAAGGGTTGGGCTTGGTGGTTCCTTCAACCTTCTTCTCTGGGCACTCATTTGCATAGTGTCCCATATTCTTACACTTGAAGCATTCAACCTGACTGATATCTCTCTTTGCAGGCTGACTTCCACTTCCACTTCCACCTCCACTGTGGTGACTCCTGTGTCCACTCTTGTGGTTCTTGTACTTGTAATTATCATGACTGCGGTGATGCTTGTTGTCATGATGGCGGTTGTGGCCGTGGTGGTTGTTGTACTTTCCATGTTTGTGGGATCCAGAACTCCCACTATCATCATGATGGGAATGCTTGTGAGACGATCCCGAGCTGTGCTTATCAAAGCTGTGCTTCCTCTTCCTACTCTCAACCTGTTTCATCTTGTTCTCCAAGATGGTAGCTTTGTCACAAAGTGATTGGTAGGTTGGGACATAGGCAACAAATAGCTGCAGATTCAGTTCATCATTCAGTCCTTCGAGGAATTTCTCCTTCCTCTTGGCATCTGTATCAACTTCATCCGGTGCATAACGCGCCAGATTATTGAACTCCTCAATGTACTCAGCCACGCTGCGGTGACGCTGTTTCAGGTTGTGGAACTCCTTCTTCTTCAAATTCATCACTCCGGATGAGATGTGAGATGTACGAAATCCATCCTCAAAGATAGCCCATGTCACATCCTCAATGGGGGTGGTGATCTGAAAGTTGTCCCACCAGGTTGCTGCTGGCCCTTCCAGTAGATGTGCTGCAAACCTGACCTTCTCTTCGTTGGTGCAGCCGACAGTCACTAAATCCTTGTTCACTGAATGTAGACAATCATTGGCCACCATTGGATCAGTGGTTCCTGAGAACTTTGCAGGCCTCAGTCTTAGAAATCTGGTGAGCATGTCAAATCCTGGCGGATTATTTTGGTTGTTGTTGTTGTTATTGTTATTGTTGTTATTCTGATTCTGGTTCTGCATGAAAGTGGTCATCATCTGCATCAGTTGTGCATGTGCTGTCATCAACTGTTGCATCTCAGGAGTGACATTGTTGTTGTTGTTTGGGTTGGGGTTGGCACGTCGAGGAGGCATCAGTGGTTTTCATAAGGATAAGAATGAGATACCCATAGATGCTTAACATGCATAATACATCACGTACTCAATCACAATAACCAAGCATCAAAATAACATAGAGTTTGAACGACATAAACAACAAGTTTGGAAATGCAAACACACCATAGCAAGCCACCCACATGTTGGATGGTCATTGCGACTCAATAATCAAAAGTATGGTAGATGAAAGATAATTGAGTAGTCCACACTACTCCTCCGCATCAATCTCTATGTCAACGAGGGTAAGACCTGCATTCTCCATGCGGTCTTGTACTCATCAACACTAGTAGTCAAGGCCTCTATCTTGGCCCTAAGAGCCCTCTTCTGTGAGCGAAGCCTCTCGATCACTCCCTGCTGATGCTCAAGCTCGAAGTCCTTGGCCTCTAGCTCTTCCTTCATCTTCCGGATCTTCTTGTTCCTGTCTTGGACTCTTTTCTCCTGGCTCTTGAACTTCTTGTCCTGGCTTTCAAACTTGGCCTCCATTTCCTTGACTATCTCGTCTTGCTCCGTGAAGAGCTTGTCCTTCTCACGAAGCTGAACCTGGAGCTCGTCATTGCTAAGCATGACGTTGGTCCTATCAGTATCTAGGTGTCTAATAATACCCTCTAGGTCCTGGAGGTACAGACGAATCGGCTCCATCGTCTCTCTAGCAGCATTCTCGTACTCTATAGCTTCACCCTCCTCGTTGCATCTCCCAAGGGGTGAAAGTAAAGACCTCTAAGCTCTGTGGAGTGTCTCCCTACCAGGCACCCAAGTAACTCCTGCATGACTACATCTAGGCCTTTCTCCTTGTCGTCATGCATCATCTTAAAAGTGATGGTCTTCGTGGTTGGCTCTGTCTGGCGTCCGGGCTGGGTGACTCTGAAGCCCCATAGGTCCTTCCTCTCAAACTTGGTGAGTGGAAGTGTCATGATGCTAGGAAGTGGAAGGTTGAGCACACTAGTGATCAATGAGACGAGTACCAAAGCGAGTTCCCTTGAACTCCTCGGCCGTGTTGATAACAACATTAGGCATCTATTTTTTTATAAGATAGAGAAAAGTTAGAATCAACATCAATAAAAATAATCACAAGACAAAATATCACAAGCACATCATTTTGCAACAAACACACAAGTCATGGCATACACAAATCCAATACAAACATCAAAGTTTCAACATAACTTAGACAAATTTTTGGAAGTAAAAACGATAAGTGTGGTGGTCCAACTAACGGAGTACATTACAATCCCCACTCACTTGCCAAGTTAGCTATCAGGGCATCCCTAGAGGCAATCTGTCGATCTTGATCACATGATTCCATTGCTAAATCTATGATGTCTTCTCTTAGACGTTGGTTAGCAGCCTCTAAGTCCTGGGTACGCTTCTTTTCTTCTCTAAGGTCATTTTGGGTGTTGATCATTCTGCACTTGAGTCTATCACCAAGTTCCTTGATGGCATTCCAAGCTGCATTTCTTGCAGAGTCAAAGAATGTTGTGTGCATTTCAGAGTTGGTGACCATGCAGAATCCTGACTCCTTGTGGTTGTCTTCCTTGTTTTTGTACAAGTGGAGTTGCACCCACCAGTACTCTTCTCCTTCATCCATCACAGGGAATCCTTTGTACACAGCTGCACCATGTATCCCCATGGTAACCATAAGGTTCTTGAGGGCCTTGGGAAATTCAGTCTCACACTCCAAAGTCATGATCATGAGTGGTCCCTTCCTCACGGCTTCGTTGATGGAGTTCATCTACAAATAGAGATGAGAAAGAAGATTAGAAAAGTTTACGAGAAGAAAAAGACAAGTGCGGAAATCTTTCAAAATGTTGAAATTTTTTCCTTAGTGGTTTCTAATCCAATCCTAGGGTCATAATCCTACAAGCAACACAGTGCTCTGATACCATCTGTAAGACCCCACCTTTGTAAAGGTAAAGGTCCCTATGATTGCAATGCTAGTCCCTGGATCAATTGCTAGCATTCACAGTTTAAGATGAAGTACACAAAAACAAAGGTCATTATTACATCGTCATTCCAGAGATAAAATAGTCTTTTACAACTCCATATCCATAGGCTGGTACAAGAGTTTAACTTAGCAATATAAATAAAAGTCTCCATCTTCATGTGCCACAGGCAAGCATGTTGAGTGTAGACTCATAACCCTAATCCTCATCAGAGTACCTACAACATCACAAGTTACAGCCACAATGGGTCAATACATTGGAATAGTATTGGCAAGTGATACCTTAGTAGAACAATAGTATCTAGCTTCTACATGAATTTCGCTAAGTGTAGCTTAGGCTTGCTTTTCTCAAAATAGGTTTTACCTATCAGATGAAAACACTAAGTTTTTGTTTGGCAAAAACTCCCAAGGAACCACCAATATACATTGGTGAACCTTCACCCTTGTTCAACCACAAGTTTTAGCTTAGAAAATTGGGATGAGGAGATTCTTGATAGCTTCCATGTCTTGATGCTCAAATTGTCCTTTTCCGGGGACACGACTAAGTACTTAGTTTCTTCCTTCTGCAGAGGTGGTGCACTTTCCCCACAAGACTTGATTTTCATCAAGACAAGACCTTTCAGAAGCCTTCCCTTAGACCAAAATGAACGCGCTCCAAACCTATCATCCCCTACCACCAACTGTCCATTTGGCTAAGTTATTGCAACCTATATGATCCAGGCAGAGCCCATAATTCCATGTGGCTGCACTAGAAGCTTCTTAACATATGGCATCTCAAATCCCTTTGTTCCTGGGTGGCATTCTACAAGTGAGATAGACAGGGTAGACCATTGGAAAATGGGCCCTGGTAACCACTCAACCAAAATCCACCAAGCAATTACCAATCCACCCAGGTGTTTCATACACTTAGTTGTTTTATTAAGCAAAACATAAGTCAAAGACTTAGAAATATTTTTCCATAGCATGTATATATTTGTCGGGGATATACCCCCGGGTACCCCAGAGTTAATCTATAAATAAACTAATAAGAGACATGAATAAAGGGAAGAGTAATTAATAAGAGGATATTAAGCAGAATAGAAAAGGAAAAAGACAAGAAAGAGCAACTGGGCCGAGTAAAGGCAATTTCGGCCCAGTCCACACTCTCCCTGGCCAAATTAAATACAAAGAAGGAGAAATAACCCCGGGTGGGCCGACCTAAGCCTAAGTCGGCCCACCACGGACCTCCTACCCGACGCCCACTCCTCAATCCCGCTGAACCAACGTCGCCAGGATCCCAGCAGGGCGACCTCTCCTCCCCATCGATCGTCAACTGAGCATTCCCGCCTGGGCCGACCAAGGCCAATCTCGGCCCAGACGGGCCGCAGCCACCGTGGGCCTCTTCAACCCGGCCACCATCCCAGGCCACAGGCCGAGTCACAGGAAAACCCGGCTGGGCTCCTCACCTCGCTGTCCCGCGTGGGCCGAGAGAGGGAGACCTCGGCTGGGACGCCATCTCCTCGCCTGGGCCGAACTAGGCCCCAGGCCGGTTCCCCTCCAGGCCGAATAACCAATAACCCGGCTGGGCCACCAAACAATCCGGCTGGGCCCTTGTTTCCTGCAATCAAGACCAGGCCGAGTCAGCTAGGAAGCAGGCCGAATCACTGTTTCGTCTGGGGCGTCTGGGCCGAGTTATTTCACCCCGTACGCCCTCTTATTTACCTCCAGATGTGCTCCTAACCTTTACAGGTACACGCCATTTATCCAGGACAATTCCACAAGCGTCGTGCCAGTCTTGGGACGCCTCTGGCTCAGACTGGCACATGGCATAAGGAATATGCCATCGGCATCCAAGAATATGCTAAGGAATATGCCTTGGCATCTCCAAAGATGCCAAGGCATATGCTGAGCATCTCCAGAAGATACCCGGAATATGCTGAGAAGATGCCAATCGTAGAGAGCAAGATTAGTCCCCTGGGCTCCCCTTTATAAGGAGCACCAGGGGGATCGTTCTAGAGAGGCCCCCCGAAGGGCTCCTCTCCTTTCTGCTCACTAGGAACTCTTCTTCCTCTCCCTCCACTCTCACAGAGAGCTTAGATAGGGGTATAGGGGAAACAGCTCAAGGAGCATGATTGTAGCCACAAGTATGGCAAGAATACAAAGGATTAGATGTATAGAATGAGGTGTTGTCTCCACTTGAGAGCTTCAATCCAATATACATTGTTTTTCTCTTTGTTCATATGAGTGCGGTCTTCACCGCATCATCCCTCCCCGGATTCCTCCACGTCCATTGGCCCCAACTTTAGCCTACCCATGGCATATGCCGTGATACAACCACGACATTTGGCGCCCACCGTGGGGCCTTCTAGTGGCGTTGGTTGGGTTTCCATCCGGACGGGAACATCTTCATCAACTTCTTCCTCACATGGCTCATTCAGCTTCACCAAGTCAACAGAGAACAAAGAGGTAAGCGCGGAGACTCTCCAAGTCTAACTCATCAAAGCAGGTAAGACTCAGCAAGAAGGACTCAAGCACTACTCCAAGCTTACTGTAAGTACCAAGTAACTCAGCAGGGTAAGTATGACCTAGCAAGACTCACCCAAACACTTCTCCAAGTATACTGTAAGTGCCAGATAACTCAGCCAACTGCACTCAATCCTTCATCCCGGGGAGAAAATAACTTAACCCGGGGACTAGTCAACTTATCCGTGGAGTCACCTTTAGATTAAGAGAACATCCCGTTGATTTAGATCTGTACACCAGCCAGCTTATCTGTTAACTCGGCCATAAGTTGAATCAGCTTATTTGTGATTCAGATAGATTTTGAGTCAGTTAATATATGTTTTGGATTACCCATTAACTCAGCTCACCAGCCAGCTTATCTGTTAACTCGGCCATAAGTTGAATCATCTTATTTGTGTTTCAGGTAGATTTTGAGTCAGTTTATTTATAACTCGGATTGTCCGTTAACTCAGCTTACCGGCCAGCTTATTGTTGATTCGGTTATAACTTGAAGTCAATTTGTTTATGCTTTGAATTAACCTTTAACTCAGCTCAGTAAATTGTCTCTGATTCGGACTAACATTTGATTCAGCTTGCCAGGGTACTTTATAATTCGGATTGGTACTCAGACTCGGCGTACTAATTGTATCTCTGATTCAGGCCAAAGCTTTATTCAGTTCACCGGATTGCCAGGTTATGTTATGACTGGGATTGATATCTCACCATCTTGCCAGGTTATCCCATATCTCGGATGACTATTGGCCAGTTTATCATATCTCGAATCTATATCTCATATCTACATCTCAAATCGGATCTCTCAGCGGTTAGCCCTATTATCATATCCCAAAGCTTAATCTCGGATCTATATCTTGGATCCATATCAAAGGCAAGTTATCGTCATCACGCCAAATCAAGCTATATCATGGCAAATAGATGACTCAGACTAAGTCAATTTTGAGTAAAGTAACTCGGATTCAGGATGAGTAAAGCTCGGATTTGAGTCAGATGACTCAGATTCGGGATGCAAGTCAAAATTGAGTAAAGTAACTCGGATTTAGGATGAGTTAACTCGGATTTGAGTCAGATGACTCAGATTCGGGATGCAAGTCAAAATTGAGTAAAGTAACTCGGATTTAGGATGAGTTAACTCGGATTTGAGTCAGATGACTCAGATTCGGGATGCAAGTCAAAATTGAGTAAAATAACTCGGATTTTAGTTGAGTTAACTCGGGTTTGAATCATATAACTCGAATTGGAGCCAGATGACTCATCTTTAAGACATAAAGTCAATTTTGAGTAAAATAACTCAGATTTTAGTTGAGTTAACTCGGGTTTGAATCATATAACTCGAATTGGAGCCAGATGACTCATCCTTAAGACATAAAGTCAATTTTGAGTAAAGTAACTCCGATTTGAGTTGAGTTAACTCGGTTTTGAATCATATAACTCGAATTGGAGCCAGATGACTCATCTTTAAGACATAAAGTCAATTTTGAGTAAAATAACTCGGATTTTAGTTGAGTTAACTCGGGTTTGAATCATATAACTCGAATTGGAGCCAGATGACTCATCCTTAAGACATAAAGTCAATTTTGAGTAAAGTAACTCCGATTTGAGTTGAGTTAACTCGGTTTTGAATCATATAACTCGGATTGGAGCCAGATGACTCATCCTTAAGACATAAAGTCAATTTTGAGTAAAATAACACGGATTTGAGTTGAGTTAACTCGGATTTGAATCATACAACTCGGATTGGAGCCAGATGACTCATCCTTAAGACATAAAGTCAATGTTGAGTAAAATAACTCGGATTTTAGTTGAGTTAACTCGGGTTTGAATCATATAACTCGAATTGGAGCCAGATGACTCATCCTTAAGACATAAAGTCAATTTTGAGTAAAGTAACTCCGATTTGAGTTGAGTTAACTCGGTTTTGAATCATATAACTCGGATTGGAGCCAGATGACTCATCCTTAAGACATAAAATCAATTTTGAGTAAAGTAACTCGGATTTTAGTTGAGTTAACTTGGGTTTGAATCATATAACTCGAATTGGAGCCAGATGACTCATCCTTAAGACATAAAGTCAATTTTGAGTAAAGTAACTCAGATTTGAGTTGAGTTAACTCGGTTTTGAATCATATAACTCGGATTGGAGCCAGATGACTCATCCTTAAGACATAAAGTCAATTTTGAGTAAAGTAACTCGGATTTGAGTTGAGTTAACTCGGATTTAAATCATATAACTCGGATTGGAGCCAGATGACTCGTCCTTAAAACATAAGGTCACTTTTGAGTAAAGTAACTCGGATTTGAGATGAGTTAACTCGGATTTGAATCATAAAGCTCGGATTTGAGTCAGATGACTCAGACTTAAGACATAAGTCAATTTTAAGTAAAATAACTCAGATTTGGAAACAGATGACTCGGATCATAACTTACCCAACGAGGTTAAAAGAGCAATGCCCAAGAAGGCAGGAACTCGTAACTTACCCAATGAGGTTAAAAGACCAGTGCCCATGAAGGCCAGAAGTCTAGAAACTTACCCAAAGGGGTTATGACCAGTGCCCATGATGGCCAGAGGTCCAGAAACTTACCCAAAGGGGTTATGACCAGTGCCCATGAAGGCCAGAGGTCCAGAAACTTACCCAAAGGGGTTATGACCAGTGCCCATGAAGGCCAGAGGTCCAGAAACTTACCCAAAGGGGTTATGACCAGTGCCCATGAAGGCCAGAAGTCTAGAAACTTACCCAAAGGGGTTATGACCAGTGCCCATGATGGCCAGAGGTCCAGAAACTTACCCAAAGGGGTTATGACCAGTGCCCATGAAGGCCAGAGGTCCAGAAACTTACCCAAAGGGGTTATGACCAGTGCCCATGAAGGCCAGAGGTCCAGAAACTTACCCAAAGGGGTTATGACCAGTGCCCATGATGGCCAGAGGTCCAGAAACTTACCCAAAGGGGTTATGACCAGTGCCCATGATGGCCAGAGGTCCAGAAACTTACCCAAAGGGGTTATGACCAGTGCCCATGAAGGCCAGAGGTCCAGAAACTTACCCAAAGGGGTTATGACCAGTGCCCATGAAGGCCAGAGGTCCAGAAACTTACCCAAAGGGGTTATGACCAGTGCCCATGATGGCCAGAGGTCCAGAAACTTACCCAAAGGGGTTATGACCAGTGCCCATGATGGCCAGAGGTCTAGAAACTTACCCAAAGGGGTTATGACCAGTGCCCATGATGGCCAGAGGTCCAGAAACTTACCCAACCCATGATGGCCAGAAGGCCGGAAACCGAAAAAACTTGCTTAGGAGGATGTTGAGAAGAGCACAAGAAGGCCAAAGTCACAAACTTACCCAAGAGGATAATGGGACCAAGAAATATATGAGAAAGAAGTTATATGTCGGGAAACAACTCTGGGGATATAATTAATATGAAGCCTATGTGCGACTTTGCAAGTCCCGCATAGCCTCGGGGACTAATGTCGGGGATATACCCCCGGGTACCCTAGAGTTAATCTATAAATAAACTAATAAGAGACATGAATAAAGGGAAGAGTAATTAATAAGAGGATATTAAGCAGAATAGAAAAGGAAAAAGACAAGAAAGAGCAACTGGGCCGAGTAAAGGCAATTTCGGCCCAGTCCACACTCTCCCTGGCCAAATTAAATACAAAGAAGGAGAAATAACCCCGGGTGGGCCGACCTAAGCCTAAGTCGGCCCACCACGGACCTCCTACCCGACGCCCACTCCTCAATCCCGCTGAACCAACGTCGCCAGGATCCCAGCAGGGCGAACTCTCCTCCCCATCGATCGTCAGCTGAGCATTCCCGCCTGGGCCGACCAAGGCCAATCTCGGCCCAGACGGGCCGCAGCCACCGTGGGCCTCTTCAACCCGGCCACCATCCCAGGCCACAGGCCGAGTCACAGGAAAACCCGGCTGGGCTCCTCACCTCGCTGTCCCGCGTGGGCCGAGAGAGGGAGACCTCGGCTGGGACGCCATCTCCTCGCCTGGGCCGAACTAGGCCCCAGGCCGGTTCCCCTCCAGGCCGAATAACCAATAACCCGGCTGGGCCACCAAACAATCCGGCTGGGCCCTTGTTTCCTGCAATCAAGACCAGGCCGAGTCAGCTAGGAAGCAGGCCGAATCACTGTTTCGTCTGGGGCGTCTGGGCCGAGTTATTTCACCCCGTACGCCCTCTTATTTACCTCCAGATGTGCTCCTAACCTTTACAGGTACACGCCATTTATCCAGGACAATTCCACAAGCGTCGTGCCAGTCTTGGGACGCCTCTGGCTCAGACTGGCACATGGCATAAGGAATATGCCATCGGCATCCAAGAATATGCTAAGGAATATGCCTTGGCATCTCCAAAGATGCCAAGGCATATGCTGAGCATCTCCAGAAGATACCCGGAATATGCTGAGAAGATGCCAATCGTAGAGAGCAAGATTAGTCCCCTGGGCTCCCCTTTATAAGGAGCACCAGGGGGATCGTTCTAGAGAGGCCCCCCGAAGGGCTCCTCTCCTTTCTGCTCACTAGGAACTCTTCTTCCTCTCCCTCCACTCTCACAGAGAGCTTAGATAGGGGTATAGGGGAAACAGCTCAAGGAGCATGATTGTAGCCACAAGTATGGCAAGAATACAAAGGATTAGATGTATAGAATGAGGTGTTGTCTCCACTTGAGAGCTTCAATCCAATATACATTGTTTTTCTCTTTGTTCATATGAGTGCGGTCTTCACCGCATCATCCCTCCCCGGATTCCTCCACGTCCATTGGCCCCAACTTTAGCCTACCCATGGCATATGCCGTGATACAACCACGACAATATTCCACCCTTGGTTGCTACTAGCTAGGCTAAGCATGGCAATAGCAAGTATCTTAACTTAGAGAAAATTCTAACAATTCTACAACTACTAGGATTTCCCAAGCATAGCATATAGATACTTAGCAAAAATTGTCATGCAAGCCCTATACAAAATATTTCTAATGTATAGTTAAAATATTGGTACAAAGTTATGAAGCACCACTTTCCTTGGTAGTTGGGGGAGTAACAACAATCCTCATAGTCACAATCACCACTAGCACCAAAATCTACACATAAAATGATAGCACCAAATTCACATTCCAAAATAATCAAACAAAAATATATGAATGCATGAAAATGCCATGTGATGATTTTTCTATACCAAACAAGACAAGTAAAACAGTACTGATCAATAAACTAAACATTTCTACATCAAATAAACTTTATTTGGTCTTTAAAACATTTTACAATTAATTTTTATTCACAAAATAAGCCTACAAATGTTTCTGCATAAAATTCCATTTTAACCGATACAAAATACAAAAATAAGCCCATAGATATTCAGGATTTCTTTTTGTGATTCCAATGGTATATTATTTGTATTTTTTGGATAAACAGAACAAAAGTTATTAAATTTACAAGTTTAAACAACTAATAGATCTAAATTCAGATTTTAAATCTAAACCTAGCCATGCGGTAGCCTCTGATTGGTGCGTACCGGTTCGGCCGGATCACGCTCGCGGACCACAGGATCTAACTAACAATGCAGGGCTCAGATCTGTCCGTACCGCTTCGAATAAAATCTAATCGTGGCCCTAGAATCCAGATCCAATGGATCAGATCAGCTCGACCAAAACTCAGCGGCGCGAATGGCGCAGGCGGCGGCGACGGCTCTGGCGGTGACACGCCGGCGAGGTCAGAGGTGCAGGGGGTGTGCTAGTGCTTACCGATATCGTGCGGACGTGGAGATGCTCAACGTGCAGACGTACAGGGTCGGGGCGCACAGACACAGCAGCAGGACCTCGTCGGAGTTCGTCCGCGCGTCGGGTGCTCACTGTCGGAGTCGAAGACGACGACCTAGGGCGCAAGGGATCAAACGGCAAGCGTTAACAGATGCACAAGACACCGACGAACACATTCATGTGAACCAGAGACAGAGGGGAACACGGGGCTCACCGGAATGGCTCGACGGAGTTGAGCTATGCTTCGGGCGTTTGCAGATGTTGACGAGGGCGACGACCTGGGGCGATTCAGGGCAAATTGAAAACATGAGAAGATGCACAAGGCGATGGTGAAGCAGTTCGTCTGAACCAGAGGGCAAGGCGCGCTCGAGACTCACCGTGATAGCTCGTCGGAGTTCTTCGGTACTGTGGCGGTGTAGGGTGAAATTCGTGGAGCCTAGCGGCGCTTCGAGCTGATTGTGTTGGGGGAAATGGCCGCGAGGGGAGATGATTAAGTAGCCGGAGCGGGGGCAAGGATTGCACACTAAATCATCGGCATTTACTCGAATTAAGGTGCGGCAGTGAAGGAGGAGGAAGAAACGGCGAGGCTGGGTCATAGGCGGGGTTTGGGGACGACGCTGACGAGGCAGGTGGGTCCGGGGTGTCAGCGAGTGGGTGTGTGCGAGTGGAGTGAGAAATAGAGAGAGAGGAACCCAGGGTGGGCTGGCTAATGGTCTGATTCCTGTACTGGGCCAGTTTGGCAACGCTGGCCCTTTACCTTTTCTTTTATTCTTTTCTATTTCTGTTTTGATTTTCTGAAATCATTTTTAAATGTTTTTCAAATGCATTTGAATTCAAATTTTCTCTAGATTTTTGTAGAGTGAACCATGTACATATTTGAATATAAAACCTTGCTGTTCACTCAAATTATATTGGCCCATTGAATTTAAAATAAAACCATGCCTTAATGATTTATTTATAATAGGCATAATAATTAATTTGAATTCATATTTTTTTTGAAATTCTTACCAAACTTTGGGAAACAACATTCAAACCTATATTCAAACCTTTTTCTGGTTAATACAAGTATTCTCATATTAAAGAGTAGGAATAAAGCCATTGCCTTATCTACATAAAACAATAGACAACAAATGCTTCTGTTTTTGAAATCTTATTTGAAAATGATTCTAAAATGATTATGAATGCATGAATGATATGCAAACTTTGAAATCATGATTTTTGGGATGTTACACTCCCAGTCTTTTGCTAGACTCTACTTATATTGAGTAAGCTCTAATCATGCATCCAACTCCCAAGAAACCAAGTTATTCCAAAGAGTCCACTATAAATTCCTATGCATGGTGTGTTACACCATTCCAAGTATATTCTTGTTTTATCTATCTTCCAAATTAAACTTGTTATGTGAAAATTAGTGATTAAACCTCTCACAAACTTGATGGCACACTTTATTTTGCTTGCCCCTAATAAACTTGAACCATTGTGTCATCTATGTTGTATATGCTTGTACTTATAAGTTGGGAATTAGCAGAACCGTGCTATCACGGGGAACACTTTCAACACCTGTAAATATCTACCAGTTGATATCATGCTCTTTTGTTTATGGATGTCGGGGGTGTGAAATAAAAGGGGAGTTTATAAGTCCATAGAGTTATGTATATGTGTTAGAGAAATGCCTGGGCCGCTAGCCTAAGCCATGCCTAATCATGGTGGAAACTTGCAGCATCACCATAGTGAGCAATCCATGAAGCATCCTCAGAAAAAATATACATAAAAAAGAGAGAACAAATGCACCATGCTCATGGTAAATAAATGGATTGCTGAGATGGTCACTGCCTGTTGCCTTGTCATTTTGATATGGGATAGGTCCCGTGTCATGGGGCAAGGGGTACCCCATTGGCGATTCTCTATGATACACATATACTTACAATGACAAAAACTTAGCGGTAACTAAAGTTGAGTAGCATGAGGAACGACCCTCGTACTCAAGGGACATGAGATTGCCAACTTATGATTTGTCAAGCATATACTCCATATTTTTTTCACTTTAACCTTAATCACTTCAAGATGCTTATGATAGGGGCAATGAGAGCTAAAAGCTAACAAGTACCATAATTTTTGGAAGCTCTTTATGAAACTTAAAATCCCTGCTTCCCTGTGAAGGGCCTTTCTTCCTACTTTTATATTGAGTCTCCACCTTCTATCCTTAGGCACCAACTAAGAGAGCATAGTTGTCATTCCTAGTTCTATGTGCATTGTCCCAAAACTTATTGATTGATTCATAATGTTGATATTGCTTGTTCTTGAACTATTTGTATCTAGTCACCCTTATGAACTTTTAAGGTGTCCTATGCATTTATGTTTTGCTACTCCATGAGGGACAAGCTGAATACCACTATGCTATGCTTTCCATATGTGAAACAAACAAACGTCTTCAATGCATTGCTATTCATGATTCTTTGTTTGTATCCTTTCATGTTGCAACATAGTTGCTAAGTCTTGTTGTTAGAACTTCATTTTTCATACTCATGTTTAGAGTACTTTGATCCCAGCTTTCAATGCTTCGAAAATGGTTTGATCAAGATTGTGATGGTGCATGTCACCTAAAAATTATTATTTTTATCACTTACCTACTCGAGGACGAGCAGGAGTTAAGTTTGGGGATGCTTGATACGTCATAAATGTATCTATAATTTTTGATGTTCCATGCTTGTTTAGTATCAACTTTGTTATGCTTTGTCTACACTTTGAGGTATTTTTATACATTTTATTGGACTAACCTATTAACAAGATGTTGCAGTGCGAGTTGTCTGTTTTCTGCTGTTTTTGGTTTTAGAAAATCTAGTAAGGAAATATTCTTGGAATTGGACGGGACTAAAGCCAAAGTAAATATTTTACCGGAACAAACACAAAGACCGAAGGGCAACCAGAGGAGGTCCACGAGGCCACCACACCCTAGGGTGGCGCGGGGCCCCCTAGGGCACGCCGCCACCTGGTGTGGGCGCCTCGGGTGCCCTCCTGCCTCGCCTATTTGCCTATAAAATCCCCCCGATGCCAAAACCCTAAGCACCCGATCAGATCTCCATGAAACAGTCTATAGCCGTCGCCACCATCGTCCCTAGATCGGGGGATTTGAAGCTCTTCTCGGCACCCTACTGGAGGGGAGATATCATCCCGGTGGCCTTCTTCATCACCATGCCAGCCTCCGGTATGATGCTTGAGTAGTTCACCCTTAGACTATGGTCCATACAGTAGCTAGATAGTTGTTTCTCCTCCTTTGTGCTATCAAGTTTAGATCTTGTGAGCTCCGTTCATGATCAAGATCATCTATTTGTAATCATACATGTTGTGTTTGCGGGGATCCGATGGATTTTGAGATACTATGTCAGATTGATTATTGATTCTATCATGTCTTATTGATTATTGATTCTATCTTGTATGTGTTGTTTGTGATCTTGCATGCTTTCCGTTTCTAGTAGCTATCTTGGCCAAGTAGATGCTAGTGACTCCAAGAGGGAGTATTTATGCTCGTCATGCCTCTATTAAATCTGGGGAAGTGACAGGAATAGATGTGATGTTGCCACTAGGGAGAAAACAATAATCTTTTGTTCGTTGTTTGTTGTCTTATTACTTGCACTTTATTTCTTTGCTTTATCAGAAAACCCCTAAAAATCTGTTTGCTAAGTATTTACAGAGATTTCCTGCTCCACACCACTAGTCAACACCTTCTACTCCTCGCTGGGATCGACACTCCTATTTATCGAAAGTACTACGATACACCCCCTATACTTGTGGATCATCAAGACTATTTTCTGGCAACGTTGTCGGGGAGTGAAGCGCTATTGAAGAGTGGAATTGGTAAAGGAAACTTCTACTGTGAGTATTGCTTTTTATTTCTATTTGTTACTTTGTTTCCAATATGGATAACCCACTTGGTTTTCTGTTTGGGAAAACTACTACCACTGTTAGGGTAGTAGATAAACCACCACCTGTTGAGATAGATCCTTTTAAGATACCTACAAGTATTGTTGATCGTGTTATGGATAATTATTATTTAAGGGATGGAACTGTCCATCCTGGTGATCATTTGCTTTTTATCCATGAATTATGTGGGTTGTTTAAGTGTGCAGGTATCACAACTGAACAGGTAAATAAGAAGTTACTCTCTATATCCTTGAAAGGGAGAGCTGAAGAATGGTATAAGCTGCTGAAGAATGGGCAATCCATGGAATAGGAGGAAATAGTACCTCTCTTTTATTCTAAATTTTATCCTCCCAGTGAAACTCATAAGGATAGGAATCTGATATATAACTTTTGGCCTCGTGATGGAGAGAGTACAACTCAAGCTCGGGGGAGATTGAAGTTACTAATGCTTAAATGTCCTATTCATGAACTCTCTAACAATATTATTATCAATAACTGTATGCTAGGCTTTCTCTTCATGATAAAGATTTACTAGATTCGTCTTGTGCTGGATCATTCACACATATGAAGGAAGAAGCTAAATGGGATCTCCTAGACCGTATTAAAGAGAACACTGAAGCTTGGGAGAATGACAAAGGAAGAAAGTCAGGTATAAATTATGATTATGAATGCATTAAATCTTTTATGGGGACTGATAACTTTTGTGATATTAGTAATGAGTATGGTCTTGATTCTCAAAGTATTGCCAATTTTTTTAAGACCTTTGCCTCTTACATAGAAATTCCTAAAAAGAAGAGGAATAAGTACCATGCACCTTATAAAGATGTTGTTAGTCATGTTCCTGTTAGAAGCACTAAAGTTTGTACTATTGATCATATTTTGCATGAACCTTATATTGAGAAAATACCTTTTCCAGCTAAGGTAAAGGAGTATTCTATGATGATTAGTGCGAATAACAAAGGTGTAAAGAAAGATGTTGAACCTGATGAGCAAATAGATAATGAACTTGTGGTAACTATTGTGAAAAACCTTGTCACTAGAAATATAGAGGATGAGCACATTGTCTTCTGTGAAGACGCTTCTAATATCATCTCTCATACTAGTAAATCTAGTGTCCCTGTGCTTTCTGTTAAAAATGGTGATCATTGCTACTATGGTTTATGTGATATTAGTGCTAGTTCTAGTGCTATTCCTTATGAGCTTTACAGGGAAGTTATGCATGAAATTGGTCCTTGTGAGCTTGAGGACATTGATGTGGTTATTCACCTTGCTAATAAGGAAACCATTTGCCCTATTGGTATTGTAATAGATGTGGAAGTCCTTTGTGGTAAGATTAGGTATCCTGCTGATTTTCTAGTGCTTAATTCAGCAGCTAGCAAAACTTGTCCTATCATTTTTGGTAGACCCTTCTTGAACACTTGTGGAGCTATTATAGATTGTAAGAAGGAGAAAGTTTTAACTAAGTTTGACGGAGATTCTTTTGAGTTTAAACTTTTCTAAATTTTCCAAAGCTCCTTATGAAAATAACTTGCCTAATAAACATTTCAGGATGGAACAACTTGCTTCTATTGATACAGTTTATGACCTTGGACCTCTTTTTGATGAGTGTAAGTATGATCATTCTGATGATAAAGTTATTTCCAGTGATAGTTATATTGTCAACTTTATTCAAAGTGATACTGAAAGTTATTATGAGAGAGGGAATCATGGTTTTATGCATCTTAATAATATTAAGTTTCCCTGTTTTATGTTGAAAACTTTGAAGTTGCATTTGTTTTGTCTTCCTATGCTAGTGGATTTTTGTTTCAACAATTTGTTTTCTCATGATACCTCCATTCATAGGAAGTGGGTTAAACTCAAATGTGTTGGTTATTTGCTTCTTGATGCTCTCTTTCACTTCAAATATTTATCTCCTATTTGAGCATCTTTGAAACTATCAAGCCTAACTTAAAGGCATTACAGAAAAGTACTTATTGGGAGATAACCCAACAGTTTTGTCGAGTCTTGGAAGTTATTACCTCAGTAATAACCGCTCCTTATCCTTTTTGTTTTTGTTTTTGTGTCAATATCAACTACTTTTGAGAAGTAGAGGAGTTGTGAAAAGTGGCTATCCTGGGACAGATTTTTGTGCTCCATTGTAAAAATTTGTGAAGGAGCTCAGTACTTCGGATGGAGCTATATTTTTCAGTGCTTGTTCTCCAAATTGTTACCCAACTTTCATTAGTTTTGAACTTTTTTATTTGAGCAACATAAGGTTTTCGAACAAATCAATCTTTACCCGCTGGTCTGTTTTGACAGATTTCTGCCGCCATTTGCATTTGCCTCTTATATTGATTCCCTTCCAGATTCTTTTGGGTTTTTGGAAAGTAGTTGCTATAGTAGCTTTTGCTTTGATGAATTTCAGTTGAAGTGTGAACCTAAAGGTTTATTGTTTTTGCATACACTAATGTTGCCATTGAGGTTTTGTGTGAGATCTTGTAGGAAAGGAATTTCCAAGAGATGGAGAGAAGGAATCTACAGAGTCCATCTTTGAATTGGTAAAAGTGGTGAAACAGAAGGTTCATGAAAACCCTATCTTTTTGTATTTTTAATGTTTTTATTGCATACAAAATGTTACGAGACGGAATAGAGGAGGAAATGGAGGCCAGGGTGGCCACACCCACCCTAGGCGCGGCCCCTAGCTGGCCGCGCCTGAAGGGTGTGTGGGCCCCCTGAGCTTCGTCTCTGCCTCGTTTTCGCACCAGTACCTTCCTTATGCATTGAAACTTCGTAATATATAAACCCCCCGGATCCCCCGAGGTTTGTATATTGTGTTCTCGTCGTGTTTTCGTTTCGATCTATTTCTGTCAGGAAATCCTCTCAAGTTTAGAGCACCATGGTCTCCGCCAATGACAAAGGCAAGAAGCCCTAGTAAGATGATCCTCAAAGCCCCAAGGAGGAGGATATTTTGGTAGGGGATGAAGAAGACATGGAGGAGGATGAGCATCCGGACGCCCGAGCTACCGTCGCAAGCATTGGAGTGGTGGCAAACCCTACCAAGCTTAAGAGGACAACACAGATGTCTATAGGAGGGAGAACTCCGCGTCATATCCTCGCTCCACAGTCACTTCCTCCATGTACCAAGAATCCCTTCCATACTCTTATACATGAGCAACAATACCAAAAGGTGCCCAAAGGGAACTTGTCCTCGGCCTGGGATCTCCCTTGTTCTAACCATGCAGGGAAGGAACACTCTAAGAAGGAAGAGTGGGTAAAGAATGACAAGGACTGGGATTCTCGGTCCGACATGATCATGAACCGCATTGAGCATAATTCAGAGTTGATTCATACTCTAACCTTCGAGATTGAGGATCTGAGGGAACCGATTGAAGAGCTTATCAAGAGAACATCACCACCACCGAAGGAGTAATTCGTCATCAGGTTTGGCATCCCCTTGGCTTTTCCCAAGCTTGGGGGAGTGCCGCGGTATCACATCATTATCTTTTATCTTTTACCTTTTTAGTGGATTCATATCTTTGGTAGAGAAGTTATCTTATAGGTTGGTTTGCATGTGGAAGTATCTCTCCTTTAGTTGATTATCTATGTATCCCTTGGTGTGAGTGCCTTTATGCAATATTAATGAGAAGTTTCATATTTTACTTTTTGCACTTCTTATTTTAGTTTGCAATCTATGTTATATGATTGATCTTGTTGATCAGTATTGGCATCACTTTGGGAGCATCAAGTAGATCTAAATTGGTTTTGGCAAACCGAGCTCTGGTCAGTAGCAACACTTTTTGAGGTTTGAAAGGAAAATAGAAAAATGTTACAGGTATTTTGTATCATTTATTTTCTTTCTTGATTGGCTCATAAGCTTAGTATTCTTTATTTAAGATCTTTTGTGTCTTTAAGGAATATTGCATGTTTGGCTTTATCACTTGTAGGTTTGTTTGTTTCCTTCAACTCTTTTGCTTGCTACCCAGCCTTGCTAGACAAAAACCTGTTTTTGAGGACTACTTCTCATGCATCCAATCCCTTTGAACCAAAACTTGTGCCATTTGTGTCCACCATATCTACCTATTAGCATCATTGCTATTCCAAGCAAATTCTTAATCTTCATCTATCTTTCGAATTAAAAATTATTTTGTTATGTGAAAACTAGTTAGTAAAGCACTCACGAACTTGATGGAACACCTTATTTTCTTGCCACTAACAAACTTGAACCATTGTGTCATCGAAGTTGTATATGCTTGCATCTATACGTTGGGATTAGCAAAACCGTGTTGTCACGGTGAACGCTTTCAACACATGTAAATACATACCCAGTTGATATCATGCTCTTTTGTTTGCGGATGTCGTCAGTGTGAAATAAAAGGGGAGCTTGTAAGTCCATGGAGTTATGTATATGTGTTAGAGAAATGCCTGGGACGCTAGCCTAAGCCATGCCTAATCATGGTGGAAACTTGCAACATCACCATAGTGAGCAATCTATGAAGCTTTCCTCTTATATATAAAAAAGAAGAGACATATTGAAAAGAGGAAAGAGAGAAAAAGCACCATATTTCCATGGTAAATAAGAAGAATGCTGAGATGCTCATTGTCTGCTTGCCTTGTCATTTTGGTTATGGGAAAGCTCCTGTACCATGTGCAAGGGGTACCCTGTGGGCGGTTCTTTATGATACACATATACTTACAATGACAAGAAATTACCGGTAACTAAAGTTGAGTAGCATGAGGAGCGGTCCTCAAACTCAAGGGACATGAGATTGCCAACTTATATTTTGTCAAACATATACTCCATCTTTGTTCACTTTAACCTTAATCACCTCAAGATGCTTATGATAGGGGCAATGAGAGCTCAAAGCTAGTAAGTACCATAATCTTTTGGAAGCTATTTATGAACTCAAAATCCCTGCTTCCCTCTATGAAGGGCCTTTCTCCTATTTCTAAGTTGAGTTAGTAAACCTACTTCCTTTCTATCTCCAGCAAGCATTTGAGTTATTGTGTTTCAAGCCTTCATATGATGATTTATTCAATCATGTTCTTTATCTTCCCTGTTTGCACAAGACTTATCTATTGAGTATTACTTTGAAAGCTATCATTATGAAAAACCTTTCTTTGAGCAAAGAGTACTCTTGTTGTGAAAACTTCTACAAAAGCTTTTTGTGAAACTGTTTACCAGCTGTTCTCTGACCAAGAACAAAGTTTGCCGATCCCAATTATGGTTTATCTTTATGCATATCTACTGTGACTCCTGTACTTGTTGCAAGCTAAGTTATATAATGGTGAGTTGATTTCTTCTATGAGTTGTGCAATGGTAAGTGTGATACTTCTTGTACGTATTCTTTTATCGACACTTCACTCCATAAACCTGTGGACATGTTTACTGAGCTCAGTTTTCGCTTGGGGACAAACAAAGGTCTAAGCTTGGGGGAGTTGATACGTCCAATTTGCATCACCATTATATATCATAATTTGCCTCTATTCATTGATATATTTCATATTAAGAGGTGTTACTTATGTATTTTCATCTGCTTTTGCATGTTGGATGATTCTTGGAGGATGAACAGCCGGAGTCAGGATTCTGATGGAAAAAGAGGTGTTTTGATGCAATTTCGCGAAGACCAGAAAAATTATGGAAAATCATATTTTCCCAAAAGACGAAGAAACCTAGAAGGGGAGGCGTAGATGGGACACATGGGCCCACACCCCTAGGCGCGGGCCACCCCTTGGCTGCACCTACAGGGGGTGTGGCCCACCTCTGGCTCTGCCCTCTCGCCTATATCTTCTCCTCGAAACCCTAAAACAGGGGGCAACCATAGAAAGATTCCACCGCCTCTGCGGGGCGGAAATCATCGAGAGAGAAAGAGCTCTCCGGCAGACAGATTTCTGCCGGGGAAATTCCTTCCCGGAGAGGGGAGATCATCGCCATCAACACCGTCATCAAGCTAGACTTCATTAGGACCATCATCATCATCCACACCATCATCTCCACCAGCACCATCATCACCACTCCATCCCGCTGTAACAATTGTGTTGAATACTTGCATAGTTCTTAGGGGAAACTTTCCCGGTGTTGATTACTATTGTAGTTGATGCTTGTGAGTGGAACCATTGGATTATTGTTTATGTTCATATTGTTATCCATCACCATATCATCTTTGATCTTGATCCATAGGATGTCTTGTGAGTAGTTCGTTTAGTTCTTGAGTACATGTGAGAAGTCATGTTGTTAGTAGTGGATTTGTGTTGAGATGTTATTCCATGGTTTAGTATTTAAGTTGTGGTGCTATTCTTCTAGTGGTGTCATGTGAACATCGACTACATGATACTTCACCATTTATGGGCCTAGGGGAATGCATTGTGTATTTGGCTACTAATTGTGGGGTTGTCGGAGTGACAGAAACTTGAACCCCCGTTAGGACACCTTTGCACAAGGGAGCGTAGGATCTCAGAGTTTAAGGCAGTGGTTACGTTTATATTTTAATTGCTTTCCTATAGTTGCAGATGCTTGCAGGGGGTATAATCACAAGTATGTATTAGTCCAAGTAAGGTCAGTATATTAGCACAGGTTCACCCACACAATACTTACAACACCAAAGAAGACTACTCAGCTATTTGAAGCGAAAGCACTTGATAGAATTCCCATGTGTCCTCGAGAATGTTTGGTCCTTATAAGTATTTCCACCGGCTTGTCCTTTGCTAAGAAAGGATTGGTCCACTCGCTGCATTTGTTCGTTGTCTTTATTACTTGCACTTTATTTCTTTGCTTTATCAGTAAACCCCTAAAAATCCGTTTGCTAAGTATTTATAGAGATTTCCTGCTCCAAACCACTAGTCAACACCTTTTGCTCCTTGTTGGGATCGACACTCCTATTTATCGAAAGTACTACGATACGCCCCCTATACTTGTGGGTCATCAATTCCCACAAAGAACAAAGAAATTACTCCATTCGAAGAATAGGATAAGAAAAGGTTAAATCTCTCTTACTTACGTACTTGGGGTTGTTTTGCAAAGGTTAATGTACCAATCCTAAGAAGCACAAGCTTGGACCAAAAACCATTGATTATGTTCTTCAAGGCTATGTTTTCCATAGCACTGGTTAAAGGTTATTGATAGTAAAATATGAAGTATCTAACATACATGTTGGTATAATCATGCAGTCGACTGGCGTGACTTTCTTTGAGGATATCTTTCCTATGAAAAATAAACCTAACTCATCAAAATTGGAAATACCTAGTTCATCTAATCATGAATTTTCTACAATTTATGAATCTACCTTCCAATTGAACACTCTGAAAGTCCTAAGGAGGAGGATAATGAAATTCCTAAAAGGAGCAAGAGACAGAGGACTGCAAAGTCCTTTGGTGATGATTTCATTATATACCTTGTGGATGACACTCCCACTTCCATTTCAGAAGCCTAGGCATCTCCGGAAGGAAGCCTTCCTAGTGAGATGGATTCCATCTTAGCTAATGGAACATGGGAGATCACGGATCGCCCTTATGAATTCAAACCTATAGGATGCAAGTGGGAGAACATGGGAGATCACGGATCGCATATTTGATGAACAAAAAAAAGTTTAGGCCTGGTGGTACTACCGAGAAACACAAGGCACGGGTTGTGGATAAGTGTTATACTCAAATAAAAGGTGAAGACTTCTTTGACACTTACTCACCTGTTTCCAAATTAGCCACCATTCGAGTACTACTTTCATTGGCTGCCTCTCATGGTATTGTTGTTCATCAAATATGCGTAAAGACAACTTTCCTAAATGGAGAGTTATATGAGGAAATTTACATGGATCAGCCATATGGCTTTGAGGTAAGTGGTCAAGAAGAAAAGGTGTGCAAGTTGTTGAAGTCTTTATATGGCCTAAAACAAGCCCCTAAGCAGTGGCATGAGAAGTTTGAAAGAACTTTAACTTTTGCAGGATTTGTTGTAAATGAAGCTAACAAATGTGTGTACCGTCGCCACGGTGGGGGTGAGGGAGCCATCCTTTGTTTTTATGTTGATGACATACTGATTTTCGGAAACAACCTTAATGCAATTAAGGAGGTCAAGGATTTCTCATTCTTTTGAGATGAAGGATCAGGGAGTAGCTGATATTATCCTGAACATCGAACTATTGAGAGATGATAATGGTGGGATTACGTTGCTTCAGTATCACTATGTGGAAAAGGTCTCGAGTCATTTCGGGTATAGCGACTATGAGAGAGCATTTCTATCCTTGTGATTTTGATGTTTAATAACAACACACTTATGGGTTTAATCGTGCGCTAAGTGTATCACACGATTTCTAGATTATGGCACAAATATTGACTTGCCCAATTGCCCTTGCCAAAAGTCTCTGTGCCAACCAGTAGTACCGGAAAAACGACCGGTACTACCGCTTGGCACCGGTACTACCGCCCCTAGTACCGGTTGCATCTAAGCAAGGTGGGAAGGCCTAGCCTTATCTCAGTACCACCCGGTAACGCAGAGCGGCACTACCGCTCCAACCCGTAGTACCGCTTGTGGCAAGCGGTACTACCGCTTGGACACGGTAGTACCGCTCGGCTGTACCGGGCCGCCCTGAGGAAGGTCCAGCCCCTCCCCTCTCACTAAGTACCAACCGGTACTTGGGACCGGTACTACCGCCCTAACCGGTAGTACCGCGTCTACGGACCGGTACTACCGCTAGGGGGTACTACCGCAAGGCAGTACCGGGCAAGTCTAGGGCTGTCTTGACCAAGTGAAGCTCCTCCGGTACCTGGTCCGGTACTTGACCGGTAGTACCGCTTGCAAGCGGTACTACCGCTTGGGTACCGGTAGTACCGGTGCATTTAATGCTCCAACGGCCAGATTTATCCAAGGGGTATAAATACCCCTCCACCTACCTTGGGACAAGCCGCTCATTTGCATTGAAGACTACTACCTCCATTAGAGCCACCAAATCGCCAAGATCTCTTCAATCCACCACCCAAAGTCCTTCATATTTGGGGAATCGAAGGAGGAGGCCTTGATCTACTACTTCACCAAAAGATATCTTCATTTGCCCCTCATTGACTTGAGGGCCCCTTGCTCTAGTGTTTTCTTGGAAACCCTAGTTCTAGATTTGGTTCTTACAAGCTTGTCTTTGATTGTCTTGACAGCTTGCTTGTATTTGGGAGCCTCCAATTAAGTTGTAGATGTGTGCCCCAAACTTGTAAAGGTGTCGGCTTCCACCTTGAAGGTCGCCGATATAGTGGAAGGTGGATCGATCCCGTTGGGGTGAGATTCATCGGAGAACAAGGGAGGCCTCTCATGGCGTTGGTGGTTTGAAACCACCCCCTCTCCAAATGTAGACGTACTTCCCCTCAAAAGAAAGGAACCACGGGAAATAAATCCGTGTGTCTCCGCGTCCACTCCTTTGGTTACTTCTATCCTTTACCGCACTTTACTTACTTGTTCTTGCTTAGCATTGTGTTAAGTAGTGCTTGTTTGTCATATAGGAAAATTCACCTTAGTTGCATTATCTAGATAATTTACCTTATTGTCAAACCCTAATTTGAAAAAGAAGAAAATTTGAAGTAGCACCTATTCACCCCCCCCCCTCTAGGTGCCCATACGATCCTTTCAATTGGTATCAGAGCCTTGGCTCTTTATTTGGGCTTTACCGCCTAAGAGAATATGGGTAGACGCGAAGGGTATGGTGATGGTGAGCACACCACGGTGACCATGGAAGATCTCAAAAACTTGGAAACAAGATTGAGCTCTTCCTTGGTCAATGAAGTCAAGAAGATGCTTGAGAAACTTCTTAAAGACAAAGATGGCTCATCATCCCCCTATCCTCAAGAGGATTCTCCATCCGTTTTACCTAAAGGTAATGCTCCGGTATCCCCCGAGGGTATGATGGTGGGGGGTAAACAAGACAACCCTAATTCCTCCACACAAAATGATGGTGGGAAGGGTGAGCACCGTGATTCATGTTACTCTCCCGACCCTCCAATCCCTCACCCTCATGTATACAATAGAGGTGACCCACCTAAGCTTGAAGAATCTGCTACTTTTGCTCAATGGCAATATCTAATGAAAACTCATGTGCGCAGCTCTTGCATTGAACTATGGAACATCATCGAGCATGGACTCTTTATTGGGGATCCAAACAACTTGACAAGAAGAGAAGTTGTCAATAGTCAACTCAATGCCACTGCCTTGCATATGATTCAACAAGGATTGGGTACAAAGGATTACCCACACATTGAGCACTTTAGCATTGCCAAGGAAGCTTGGGATGCTCTCACGGTACTGTTTGTTGGAAATGAGAGCATGAGGAGGAACCGGTATGATGCACTAAGCAATGAAGCCGAAGGCTTCTACATGATGGAAGGTGAAAATCATGAAGACATGTACCGTAGGCTCAAGACCACCGCCACCGCTTTTAGAAATGTGGGTGCCTCACATGTGGATGATGCATGGATAAAAAGGAAATGTGGGTGCACTCATGCCCTTTGAGCCCACCGACTTGAAGAGTTTTCAAGGAAGACACAACTACCATCTCATGACCTCAAATGAAGTTATGCAAGAGATGGACGCCTTCAAAGTTGCCGCCAAGAATGCCAAAGATGCCCATGCTCGTGCCCTTGGTATGAGCAACATTGTCAATGTTGCTTTGAAGGCCAAAGTTGTGGACCATGGGGATGAAGATGATAGTGATGAAGGCCTCTCCATGGACCACCCCGATGAAATCAAGATTGCTCATAGTGAATATATGGCTTTCTATGCAAAGAACTTTTGGAAGAACCCCGCCAAGGCCAAGATGGAAATGCAATGAAGAAGAAACCCAAATGGGAAAAGAGAAAATACCACTAGATTGAGAACTTGCTTCAATTGTGGTGATCGCTATCACTTTGTGGCGAGTTGCCCCTATGATAAGAGAGAAGATCATGGGGGTAAGCTTGTCTTGAAGAAGACTCTCAAAGCACCTTACAATAAACCCTTCATCAAGAAGAATCCCATCAACAAGAAGTCGGGAGAAATTGTCTTGATCACTCATGAAGAATACTCCTTTGACAATGAAGATCATGAAGATGAGGAAGAGGAAACCTCTAATGGTGTGGCGGCTCTAGCCACTAGTTCTACTCCGACATTCTCACTCTTCGATTCTCCAAATGAGAATTCCCCCATCAAGAACGTCACTTGCCTTATGGCAAGAGGAACGGAGGTATCCTCATCATCTCACTCCACTCCCTTAGCTAATGATGAAATTGATGATGAGATGTCTCTTGATGTTAAAAGGGAATTAATTGCTTTTGATGAGTTTATGACTAACCTACAAGGGGATGCTAAGATACATTTTGGAAACATCTTAGATCAAATTTCCCACACACAAGAGCTCCTAGATGTAAGATGTAAACTTGGGCATGAACACATGGTTGAGCTAGAGGCTTTAAACAATGATCTAGAAGAAGAACAAGAGACTAGGATGTCACTTGAATTAAAACTTGAAGGGCTTGATGAGGCCAATGACATTATTGTTAATAAACTCATCAAATTGTTGGAGATATGCCCAAGAGGCAATAATAAAGTGGTTATTATCATATCTTCACACTTATGATAAATGTTTACATACCATGCTATAATTGTATTAACCGGAAACATTAATACTTGTGTGATTTGTAAACTAAAATAAGAGTCCCTAGTAAAGCCTCTTGTTAAACTAGCTTGTTGGTTAATATATGATCATGGTTTCCTGATCATGAACATAGAGATGTTATTAACAACAGGATCATATCATTAGGAGAATGATGTGATGGACATACTCCTATAGATAAGCATAGCATAAAGATCAAGTCATTTCAATAGTTCAATTGTTATATGCTTTCTGATACATAGTAACCTAATTCCTTCGACCATGAGATCATGCATATCACCTTTACCGGATGGATGCTTTGATGACATCAAACACCACACTGTAACTGGGTGGCTATAAAGGTGGCATTGAGTGTTCGGAAAGTATTGGTTGAAACACATGGATCAAGAGTGGGATTTGTCCATCCATATGACGGATAGATATACTCTGGGCCCTCTCGGTGGAATGTCATCCAATTAGCTTGCAAGCATGTGACTAGGTCACAAGGGATCACATATCACGGGAACGAGAAAAGAGTACTTATCGGTAACGAGGTTGAACTAGGTATGCAGAGATACCGTCGATCATAACCTCGGATAAGTAAACTATCGTGAGACAAAGGGAAATTGGTATCGTATGTAAGTGGTTCATTCGATCGCAAAGTAATCGTAGAAATATGTGGGAGCCATATGAATTTCCAGATTCCTCTATTGGTTATTGTTCGGAGAAGTGTCTCGATCATGTCCGCATAATTCACGAACCGTAGGGAGACACACTTAAGGATTCGACGTTGTTTGAGTAGTTATGGTATTATGAGAAAGAGACCGAATGTTGTTCGGAGTCTCGGATGGGATCCGGGATATCACGAGGTGATCCGGAATGGTCCGGAGAATAAGATTCATATAAGGAAAGTCCCGTTTCGGAGTTCGGGAATGATTCCGGTGTTTTCATCAGGAATGTTCTAGAAGGTTCCGGATTGTCCGGCACTCCGGGGGGGGGGAGGGTACATGAATGTGTCATTGAATGATTGCATCATGTACTAAGTGTTCTTGCTGTTCCAAAACATGAAAGTCAAATTGCCAGTTTGAAAGTCAAACGGCTAAAACAGGAAACTGTGGAAAACAGGAAACTGTGGGAAACAGGAAACTGTGGGAAACAAGCAAGAGGAGGTTGAAACCAACTTGGAGGAGGAGTTCCTCTCCTCCAAGCCGGCGCCCAGCCCTAGGCCGAGTTGGGGAGGGACTCCCTCCCTCCCTGGCGCGCCTAGCCCCTCCACCTATAAAAGGAGGGGCAGGGCTCCTCCTTGAGACACACAAGTTTCTACCTCTAATCTCCGGTTTAGAGCCGTTTCGGTTTAGAGCTTCTAATTGCTTTAGCCTGCAGTTTAGAGCCTTCTAATTGGTGTGTCTAATCTCTAGACCACTAATAGCCCTCTCTCATAATCCACCATACTCGCTCCGGCTTAAGGCGAAGCCCTGCGGGATCTCCCCTCTACTTTCGGTACCACGCCGTTGTGCTGCCGGAATCGCGAGGAGAGTGCTACAACCTCCGCTACCTGCTGGAACAAGGGAGAGGAAGGTCTTCGTCGAGTACCGAACGTGTGACCGACTGCGGGAGCGCTGCCGGAACGTGGCGCCGGAAGGATCGTCTACGCGATCTTGAGATCGGAAAGAGTACGACTACATCACCCACGAGAATCTGCTCTCGTTAACCGCTTTGGAATCTTCGAGGGTAAGTTATTCCATCGACTCGTTGCTACAATCTAGTAGATAGATCTTGGCTTGTTTGTTTGTATGCGATAGAAAATTTTTGTTTTCCATGCTACGAACCCCTACAGTGGTATCAGAGCCGTGTCTATATGTAGATCTGTTGCACGAGTAGAACACAATGGTCATTGTGGGCGTTGATGCTTTTATTGTCGATTGCTTCTTGTGTACTTTGCATCTTGCGGTATGTTGGGATGAAGCGGCCCGGTCTAACCTTACATGACATCGTTCATGAGACTTGCTCCACGCTTGACATGCAACTTGTATTGCATAAGTGGCTTTGCGGGTGCCTGTTTCTCCTAGCATAGTTAAGATCCAATTTACAACGGGTGATTAACAATACTAGTATCAATGTTGTGGTTCTTGTTCGTAAGTTAGAACGACACTTATTGAAAGCCCCAAACCACGTAAAATATGCAAAGAAAGTAGAGGCGTCTAACTTTGTTTTGCAGGGGTGTGCAATGATGTGATATGGCCATGATTATGATTATATATGATGTATGCAATGTTCCTTATTGTAAGTCGGCAACCGGCAGGAGCCATATGGTTGTCTTTAATTTCTGTTAAGACCCGCGTGTCTATTCAAAGTAGTTGTAATAGTTGAAGCCGGTGGACGACAACCATGGAGCAGCGTCATTGACCTTGATGCAATGTCGGTGATGATGGAGATCATGTTCGTGCTAGAAGATGGAGATCGGAAGCATAAAGAAGAAAGGCCATATCATATCACATATTATTGAATTGCATGTGATGTTAATCCTTTATGCATCTTGTATTGCTTAGTAGACGACGGTAGCATTATAAGATGATCCTTCATGCACATGAATTTCAAGTCATAAAGTGTTCACCCTTAGTTAGCACCGTTGCTAAAGCTTGTTGTTTCGAAGCACCACGTGATGATCGGGTGTGTTAGATTCTACAAGTGTATACAACGTGAGCAAGCCAGATTTGCTCATGCAGAAACTAAGGTTTGATCTTGACGAGCCTAGCATGTACAGACATGGCCTCAGGAACACGGATTACCGAAAGGTAGATCATGAGTCATATAGTAGATATGATGAACATGTTGATTGTTCGCCATTGAAGCTACATCAACTCTCGTGATGATCGGTTTTGATGTGGTGGATTTGGTTCGTGTGATCACTAAAACAATGTGAGGGATATTGTTTTGAGTGGGAGTTCACCTAGATTAATTTAATTATTAATTAGAACTCAATTTATCATAAACTAAATCAAAGTGAATTTGCATAGTTGTTGTAGTCATTGGCATCTGTTTACCACCTAGCGCTTAGTTATAATTGAGATGATAGAACTATAGAATTCTGGTTAGTTACTTTACGAACTGGTATCGTATTGTTTTGAAGTGTTAATCTAAAGTTTAAAAGTCCTATTGCAAACTTTCAGTAAGTTCCGGTTACTCCATGAAGTTTAATAATTAGTATTAAATCAAGAGTAACAATTCCAAGTGTTAGTATATAAGTATCATGTTTGTCTCCATGATTCTTGATATTCTAAGGATTCTCCTAATATCAAGGTTATCTAAGGATCTGAAAGAGTTGTTTCAGAAACCATGATGTGTGGAAGATATTGTGATATCTGAAACGAAGTTTTGGTTGCAACATGATAGAGTATAATATGGCAAAGTTCATGTTCTCATATTTTGATGAGAATTTGCAAAGGGTTGTAGACACTTGTTGTCCTAATCCTCCAAAAGGTTTTGGATAGCAACATTATACTCGTAATTCATCGTTATAAGCTAAAGGTAGTTTGATCATGGACGATTCCATGATAAGGATGAATATTTGATGTAGGTAAAATAATTACTACACCAAGAGATTACTAAAGAAAGGAATTTGAAAGAACACCAAACATTTGATGATGGTGATCTACTTCAAAGTGCAAGTCCAAAGACATTGGTATTTAACTATACACGCTTTGGACTATGTGTCATATGAATGACTCCACTAATTGATGTTGATAGATTCTTTCAAACAGAAGAGGAAATAGTGAAAGAGAATCTCATAAGTATATGGCAGAAAAGAAAAGACTAGAATTATTCAGTTTAAGTATATAGATGATATACGTGTTATGGCTATATTCTTTGCTTATTAAACAATGTGGTTCTTAAGTATTTGATACTGAATTTGTTGGTATGAATCGTCATACGAAACAACACAATTCATGAACTACAATGGACTAAGTAATTAGCAAAAGAATATGTGATGATGTTCATCGAGAACAAATAAAGGGTTATTGTGTTGCTCGTTAAAACATCAAAGCTTGCCTTCAAGATTTGTTTTATCAGGTATTATGAGAACAAAAGGGTTGTTCAAAATAATTGCCGTAATCCATAAAAGATGGATGATTCACAAATCTCGTTGGAGAAGTCACATCCATAAAACTAGTGCTAAAAATGTCGAAAGACAAATTGATTGAAAGATCACTTAGGAAGTGACATCGCAGTTTAAATTATATTGGAAAGAAAACATGAAGAAACTCCATATGGATGGAATTTTGGAGTCTATTTGATTTTGATAAAATGACGCTTGTGAAACTTTCCTAGAGATAATTAAAACTTCGTTCATAGGCCGAAAGGGAACGAATGACTAGCTTATTGGAACTTGTACATATTGTTGTATGAAATCCATTATGTGTAGTCAAGAGCGATGGATTTCAACTTCATATGCTTTCTCCGAAAATTTGAGTGAATATATGAATATTTACTTAATAAGGATGAAGTATGAAACATTTGAAAAGTTCAAAGACTTTCAAGATGAAGTGCAAAATCATTGTAACAAGAATATAAATAGTTTATGATAAAGATCATAAAGGAAGATATTTGAGTTACAGAGTTTAGCATAATACCTAAGATTTAAGGAATCGTTCCGTGGATTTGCATTTTCCCGAAACACCATAAGAGTACGGAGCGTTCGAGATATGTAATTAAACCTTGTTTGACATGGTAAGATCGAAGGTGTAATTCATAAAAATGCCATTATATTTTAAAGATTAAAAGCTTTGGAGATTACCGTTTTTCCACTGAAAAGATCTCCATCATAATCCGTTGAAATGACACCATATAAAATTATGGTTTGGGATAAAACCCAAGTAGTCCTTTCTTAAAACATTGGTATGCTATGCATAAGAAAGATGTGTGCAACCAAAGTCGGATGAACCTGTCTTTGTATAACTGTTAAGTATTCCTCCATAAACACCGGAGACAAAAGTGTTTGTTGCTTAGAACGTCAAGTTTCTTTGAGAAGGAATTTTTCGTGAAAAGTTAAGTGGGAGGACAATAGAACTTTGATAAGGTTAAAAGAACCTTAGCTATATGTGCAGAGTTGCGCAGCACCGAAAAGTGTTCCGGAGGCAGCAACAAAGCTCATGGCTCACGTACCTGAAAGGTTGTGGTCACGGAGATCCAAGTTCCTATTGAAACAAGTAGGTCGGATAAACAATCAAATACCAAGATTTGAGGGTTGAATCATTATTTGAGAATAATGAACCGACTACATGCAAAGAAGCGATGATGGGCCCTGACTCCGTCAAATGGCTTGAAGACATAAAATCCGTGATAGTTCCATACACGAGAAATCAAGTTTTGAACTTGAAGGACCCTCGAGAAAGGTGTAAGACCTTACAGTTGTGTTTGGATCTATAAATAAACAGACATGGATGTTGCACATCTATGAAATAGTCGACATGTTGGGAAAGAGTTCACAACAATGTTCAAAAGTTGACTATGACAAGATCTGATCTTTCATAGCGATATTTAGTCTAGATGGATTAGTGTAGCAACCACTACATATAATTTTATTATATGGTAGTTGAATAAACAAAACAAGTTCTTCTAATAGAAGGGTTACCTAGGACATGTGCATGACACAGTCCAAAGGGTTTTGTTAAAATTCAAGGGATGCTAAAAACATATGCAAACTTCAATGGTTGAAGTAAGCATAGCGGAGTTGGAATCTTCACTGTGATGAAACTGTTAAAGGAGTTTAAAAGTTCATCAGAGACGATGGAGATGCTTGCATTTTCAAGAAATTAAGTGGGAGCGCTAAGACATGTTTCTAATACATTATGTGGAAGACATATTGTTGATTGGAAATAATGTATCTTTTATTAACACATATTAAGAATTTCATCCCGATGAAATACTTAGGCAAAACCCAAATATTTGGCATCAATAGACGCTAATATGGTTGTGCCAGAAGTACATAGACAAGATATTGAATGAGTTCAATATAGAGACTACAAGAGAGGTTCTTGTCACACAGAAAAGGATTGAATAAGTTCAATGTTGATGATATATTCAAGTGTATTGACATTTGGTAAAGTGAAACAAATAATCAAGTATAGATTGATACTTGATGTATGAAATCACAAAGAGTATTTATATCAATCATACTGTGATATGTACAAATCCAGATATGTCCTATGCTCTAAATGTTGTGAGCATATACCAGAATGATTCGTAAGATGATCATTGGACAATAGTAAGGATATTCTTATGATCTTTTGAAAGAACTAAGAGTATAATATTTGTAGAAGTGACAAATAGATGGTTAGTTCATTGTAAAAGTACTACATTGATACTAGCTTTGTCAACAAATTAAGTTTATCTCAATCTAAACTAAGGGTGGCACAATATAATGGAAAGTGAGTTCCATAATGGATTTGGATGATTTCCAAAGTTAAGACATTGTGACAGATACTACAACAAAAGGCTAAGTATATGACTGCTATTATAGCAGCAAAAGAGGGCATTTGTGTCAAGAAGTTTGTTATCAAACTAGGTGTAGTTCACAGTGGGATAATACTATGAAGATATATTGTGCGACAATATTATCAACATGTTTTAACCCCAAAGAGCTAAAGGTCACACCGAAAGACCAAATTTGTACAAAGCCATCTCATTAGAGAATGAGTGATGCGTAGAGACGCAAAGACATGCAATTACACACGGACCTGGAAGTGTCAGATCCGGAGATCAGTTGACCACTAGCAATCGTGTACATGCAACACCGGAAAGCCATAGGTGTTATATACACAAAGGTTCGAAACTAGATTATTGACTCTAGTGCAAGTGGGAGACTGTTGGAGATATGCCCAAGAGGCAATAATAAAGTGGTTATTATCATATCTTCACACTTATGATAAATGTTTACATACCATGCTATAATTGTATTAACCGGAAACATTAATACTTGTGTGATTTGTAAACTAAAATAAGAGTCCCTAGTAAAGCCTCTTGTTAAACTAGCTTGTTGGTTAATATATGATCATGGTTTCCTGATCATGAACATAGAGATGTTATTAACAACAGGATCATATCATTAGGAGAATGATGTGATGGACATACTCCTATAGATAAGCATAGCATAAAGATCAAGTCATTTCAATAGTTCAATTGTTATATGCTTTCTGATACATAGTAACCTAATTCCTTCGACCATGAGATCATGCATATCACCTTTACCGGATGGATGCTTTGATGACATCAAACACCACACCGTAACTGGGTGGCTATAAAGGTGGCATTGAGTGTTCGGAAAGTATTGGTTGAAACACATGGATCAAGAGTGGGATTTGTCCATCCATATGACAGATAGATATACTCTGGGCCCTCTCGGTGGAATGTCATCCAATTAGCTTGCAAGCATGTGACTAGGTCACAAGGGATCACATATCACGGGAACGAGAAAAGAGTACTTATCGGTAACGAGGTTGAACTAGGTATGCAGAGATACCGTCGATCATAACCTCGGATAAGTAAACTATCGTGAGACAAAGGGAAATTGGTATCGTATGTAAGTGGTTCATTCGATCGCAAAGTAATCGTAGAAATATGTGGGAGCCATATGAATTTCCAGATTCCTCTATTGGTTATTGTTCGGAGAAGTGTCTCGATCATGTCCGCATAATTCACAAACCGTAGGGAGACACACTTAAGGATTCGACGTTGTTTGAGTAGTTATGGTATTATGAGAAAGAGACCGAATGTTGTTCGGAGTCTCAGATGGGATCCGGGATATCACGAGGTGATCCGGAATGGTCCGGAGAATAAGATTCATATAAGGAAAGTCCCGTTTCGGAGTTCGGGAATGATTCCGGTGTTTTCATCGGGAATGTTCTAGAAGGTTCCGGATTGTCCGGCACTCCGGGGGGGAGGGTACATGAATGTTTCATTGAATGATTGCATCATGTACTAAGTGTTCTTGCTGTTCCAAAACATGAAAGTCAAATTGCCAGTTTGAAAGTCAAACGGCTAAAACAGGAAACTGTGGAAAACCGGAAACTGTGGGAAACAGGAAACTGTGGGAAACAAGCAAGAGGAGGTTGAAACCAACTTGGAGGAGGAGTTCCTCTCCTCCAAGCCGGCGCCCAGCCCTAGGCCGAGTTGGGGAGGGACTCCCTCCCTCCCTGGCGCGCCTAGCCCCTCCACCTATAAAAGGAGGGGCAGGGCTCCTCCTTGAGACACACAAGTTTCTACCTCTAATCTCCGGTTTAGAGCCGTTTCGGTTTAGAGCTTCTAATTGCTTTAGCCTGCAGTTTAGAGCCTTCTAATTGGTGTGTCTAATCTCTAGACCACTAATAGCCCTCTCTCATAATCCACCATACTCGCTCCGGCTTAAGGCGAAGCCCTGCGAGATCTCCCCTTTACTTCCGGTACCACGCCGTTGTGCTGCCGGAATCGCGAGGAGAGTGCTACAACCTCCGCTGCCTGCTGGAACAAGGGAGAGGAAGGTCTTCGTCGAGTACCAAACGTGTGACCGACTGCGGGAGCGCTGCCGGAACGTGGCGCCGGAAGGATCGTCTACGCGATCTTGAGATCGGAAAGAGTACGACTACATCACCCACGAGAATCTGCTCTCGTTAACCGCTTTGGAATCTTCGAGGGTAAGTTATTCCATCGACTCGTTGCTACAATCTAGTAGATAGATCTTGGCTTGTTTGTTTGTATGCGATAGAAATTTTTTGTTTTCCATGCTACGAACCCCTACACAAATAACGTGATCATGCTATTGCTAAATGCAAAAGGGCTAAAAAGGACAAGATTGAGTTTGGTGTGGTTCATGAAAAACTTGCCGAGGACTTTAGTTTGCTTGACAAGTCTCACAAGTCTTTGGAAAGTGAATTCTTGTCACTCACAAAGTCCCATGAAACGCTTCAAACTCAATTGGCCAATATTCCTTCACCTAGTAACTTCATTCCATCTAGTAGTACAACTATTCTTGAAGAAAATGCTAGGTTGAAGGGGGAGCTAGCCAAGGCCACATTTCCACAAGGCAACAAGTCCATTGATGATCTTTTGAGTAAGCAAAGGCCTAATGGTGAAAAAGGGGGCATTGGTTTTGTCTCCAAAACTAAGAAAAAGAACAACAACAAGAAGAAGGCCAAGCCCGCACAACATAACAACAAGGCCATTGTGGATAGTAAGACCACAAGTGGTAAAACTATGTCTCATGATGACTTTGCGGGAAGTGCTAACCCTCACTATGTTCTAATGCATCATTATTATGGTGATGTGTATGCTCAATATGTTGGCCCATATGATGGTTATATTGCTTGGTCTATTTGGGTTCCCAAGACCCTTGTTGCTAACAAAAGAGGACCCATTGAAAAATGGGTACCTAAAAACTAGCTTGATCTTTTGTAGACATATGCTTTCGGAGGGTCAAAGTGGGTGCTTGATAGTGGTTGCACGAGTCATATGACCGGAAGCTCGTCTATTGTCAAGGACTTAAAGCCAAATGATGATCAAATCACCGTGACATATGCCGACAAGTCAAAGTCCAAGGTAATGGGTTTTGGCAAGGTAGTGGTTGCTCACGACATTACACTCGTGAACGTCATGCTTGTTGAGACCCTTGGATACAATTTACTTTTAGTCTGTTCTCTTGGAAAGATGGGCTTTGCTGTCTTTATTGATGTTGATATTGTGGTCCTCTTGTGGAGCAAGTCTCTCAAGGTCGCTTTTGTTGGGTACGTCGAGCATGACTTGTACGTGGTGGACTTTTTGGGGCAAGCCACTACAAGTGCGATGTGCTTATTCGGAAAGGCCGATGTGGGTTGGTTATGGCATCGTCGACTAGCCCATGTCAATATGAGAACTTTGCAAAGTCTCCACAAGGAGGGCCATATTGTTGGACTAAAAGAAAATGTTTCCTTTGCCAAAGATCGTGTTTGCAGGGCATGTGTTCTAGGGAATATGCATGATGCTCCTCACAAGCCTAAGAACCGCATCAAGTCAACCAAGATCCTGGAGCTCCTCCATGTGGACCTCTTTGGTCCTCCATCTCATGCAAGTCTTGGTGGGAAGAAATATTGTTTGGTGATTGTTGATGACTTTTCAAGATACGCGTGGGTATATTTCTTCAAGTTGAAGCGTGAGACCCAAAAGACCGTCATCGACTTCATCAACATGGTCCAACGTCAATACAATCTTCCCGTGTTGATTATAAGAAGTGACAACGGCACCGAGTTCAAGAACTACACCTTGAATGATTTCCTTAGTGATGAGGGGATAAAACATCAATATTCCGTTGCATACACCCCTCAACAAAATGGCGTGGCCGAAAGGAAGAACCGAACTCTTATTGAGATGGCTAGGACCATGTTGGAGGAGTTTAAATCTCCATACAACTTTTGGGCCGAAGCCATCTCCACCGCTTTCCATGCTTCAAACCGGCTCTACCTCCGCAAAGAAATCAACAATACTCCATATGAAATACTTACCGGTAACAAGCCCAACATATCTTACTTCCGGGTGTTCGGTTGTAAGTGTTTCCATCTCATAAAAGGTGTTCGTTTGTCCAAATTTGAGTCTAAAACATTAGAGGTTATTTTTGTTGGCTATGGTCTCGAATCTCACACTTATAGAATCTATGATAAGCTCTCCGGAGCCGTCATAGAATCTTGTAGTGTGACCTTCGAAGAATATGATGGTCCCCAAGGGGGGCGTGTTGATGCTTGTGATGCAGATGATGAAATGCCTCAGGATGCCATAGAAAGAATGGGTGTGGGATATATCCGCCCCGTTGAGGAACCCCTTATGGCGGATCGAGAAGAACTATACTCCACTCAAGTGGAGCCCTCATCTTCACAACCTCAACATGCTCCATCCACCGAGGAGGGAAATGACACAAGCCAAAGACAAGATGTGGACCCTCAACATGTTGATCATAGTGACGAATCTAGTCAAGAGGAGCTCGATTCATTCTCCAGGATGTCAAGTGGTGCCAAGTCAATTGTTCAAGGAAGATCCGTACTAACTGCCTTGAGACAAGCTCAAATCGATGCTAGAAGGGTGCTTGATCAAGACCAAGGTCAATCTTTGCCTCTCAATGAAGAGAATGATTCCGGTGATGATCAAGGTCAAGTTGATGGTCAAGACGAGGACCAAAATGATGAAGAGGGTCCCCCAAGAAACAACACGGAGATCCACGCTCGTCACGAAGCTAGAAAGGAGAGAATGTTGGAATTAAGAGACCACTCTCTACAAAATGTGGTTGGTGACCTAAGGAAAGGCATTTCCATAAGAGCACAATTGAAGAGGTTCATTGAACACCAAGCACACATCTCCATGATTGAACCAAAGAAAGTGTGGGAAGCTCTTGAAGATTTGGATTGGTAGGAAGCTATGCACAAAGAGCTCAACAGCTTTGAGAGAAACAAAGTATGGAAGTTAGTTGAGAAGCCAAAGGATTGCCGCAATGTTATTGGAACGAAGTGGATATTCAAGAACAAACAAGATGAGCATGGAATTATAGTAAGGAACAAGGCTAGATTGGTTGCACAAGGGTTCTCTCAAATTGAAGGCATTGACTATGGAGAGACTTATGCACCCGTGGCTCGCCTTGAGTCCATCCGTATCCTTCTTGCTTATGCGGCACATAATAACTTCAAGTTGCAACAAATGGATGTAGAAAGTGCATTTCTTTATGGTCCATTAAATGAGTTGGTATATGTTAAGCAACCCCCAGGATTTGAGGACCCCAACTTCCCAAACCATGTATACAAACTTGATAAGGCGCTCTATGGGCTCAAGCAAGCCCCACGCACGTGGTATGAGCACCTTAGAGAGTTATTGTTTGACCATTTGCTCACTCTCGGAGGGTTCCGCCATTTGCTCCCTACATCATGGCTCTTATTGTTTCCAAGAGCCCTCCCATTGCTAGGACACTATCCACTCGTACTCTCATCGTGCACCGGCCCAAGGCACTCAAGATCAAGAAGCATGCTAAGCCCCGCATTGTGGATGAGGAGGATGAAGAGGATGACTCTGAGGATGCTGACAGTGGTCGTGACACAGATTATGTTGTCTCCCGTCGCAAGAATGCCAAGCCCTCTTGGGCCAAGAGGATGGAGGCCAAGCTCAAGAAGATTTTCTGCTTCCAAGTTGACAACCAAAAGCGCAGGTATGAATCTCATGTGTACGCCAAGAAAGCTAGTGCTCGGCAGAAGGACATGATGGAAGCTCAAGGATTGACCATCTTCGAGGGGTCCGATACCAACATCACCCCTAAAGACCAGTGGATCTCCCAGCACAGCCATTGGGATGATGATGTCTCTTCCTCGCACCACGCTCCACCCCCTATGAGGAGGACTTTGATGACGACGAGGAGGATTGACTGTCGGGATGGTAGTCTTGCACTTGTCCCTTTTTGGCGTCTTGATGCCAAAGGGGGAGAAGTTGCACCTTAGGCACGGGTGTTGAATGGGTGTTGCATGGGAAGTCACAAGCTCGTTCTTACTTTGATCTTTTTATTGCTTGTGAACTTTGATTTCCTCCTATTTATGTGTGAACTTCTATTTTATGTGTGAACTCTATGTACTAACTTTTTGGGAACCACTTGTGCTAAGATTGTTGAGACTATGTGGGTTATGTCATGGATCCATCTTGTGATGATATGCGTTATTCATTGTCCATATATTGCTCATCACAAGTTATTGTGCAAAGGTATGGTTTCAAATGATAGTATCTATATTTGTGCACTTGTGTTGGGTTTGTAAAATAGAGGGGGAGGTTTGATTCTACTCATCCAGGGGGAGCCCCGTCTCTATTTTACAAATGCCATGAGTATCTTCATAAAATCATCTTGCAAAGGTGTGTTGTCATCAAACACCAAAAAGGGGGAGATTGAAAGAGCATTTCCTATCCTTGTGATTTTGATGTTTAATAACAACACACTTATTGGTTTAATCGTGCGCTAAGTGTATCATAGGATTTCTAGATTATGGCACAAATATTTCCTTGCCCAATTGCCCTTGCCAAAAGTCTCTGTGCCAACCGGTAGTACCGGAAAAATGACCGGTACTACCGCTTGGCACCGGTACTACCGCCCCTAGTACCGGTTGCATCTGAGCAAGGTGGGAAGGCCTAGCATTATCTCAGTACCACCCGGTACCGCGGAGCGGCACTACCGCTCCAACCGGTAGTACCGCTTGTGGCAAGCAGTACTACCGCTTGGACACGGTAGTACCGCTTGGCTGTACCAGGCAGCCCTGAGGAAGGTCCAGCCCCTCCCCTCTCGCTCAGTACCAACCGGTACTTGGGACCGGTACTACAGCCCTGACTGGTAGTACTGCGTCGACGGACCGGTACTACCGCTAGGGGGTACTACCGTAAGTCAGTACCGGGCAAGTCTGGGGCTGGCTCGACCAAGTGAAGCTCCTCCGGTACCTGGTCCAGTACTTGACCGGTAGTACCGCTTGCAAGCGGTACTACAGCTTGGGTACCGGTAGTACCGGTGCATTTAATGCTCCAACAGCCAGATTTATCCAAGGGGTATAAATACCCCTCCACCTACCTTGGGACAAGCCGCTCATTTGCATTGAAGACTACTACCTCCATTAGAGCCACCAAATCGCCAAGATCTCTTCAATCCACCACCCAAAGTCCTTGATCTTTGGGGAATCGAAGGAGGAGGCCTTGATCTACTACTTCACCAAAAGCGATCTTCATTTCCCCCTCATTGACTTGAGGGCCCCTTGCTCTAGTGTTTTCTTGGAAACCCTAGTTCTAGATTTGGTTCTTACAAGCTTGTCTTTGATTGTCTTGACAACTTGCTTGTATTTGGGAGCCTCCAATTAAGCTGTGGATGTGTGCCCAAACTTGTAAAGGTGCCGGCTTCCACCTTGAAGGTCGCTGATATAGTGGAAAGTGGATCGATCCCGTTGGGGTGAGATTCATCGGAGAACAAGGGAGGCCTCTCGTGGCGTTGGTGGTTTGAAACCACCCCCTCTCCAAACGTAGACGTACTTCCCCTCAAAAGGAAGGAACTACGGGAAACAAATCCTTGTGTCTCCGCGTCCACTCATTTGGTTACTTCTATCCTTTATCGCACTTTACTTACTTGTTCTTGCTTAGCATTGTGTTAACTAGTGCTTGTTTGTCATATAGGAAAATTCACCTTAGTTGCATTATCTAGAGAATTTACCTTATTGTCAAACCCTAATTTGAAAAGGAAGGAAATTTGAAGTAGCACCTATTCACCCCCCCTCTAGGTGCCCATACGATCCTTTCAGACTATAAGTCTTATCCTACACCATATGATCCTAGTGTGTTGCTTCGAAAGAATCGAGGAAATGCTAGAGACCAACTAAGATACTCTCAAATTATTGGCTCGCTTATGCACTTAGCTAGCGCCGCGAGGCCTGACATCGCTTTTGCTGTAAGCAAACTCCGTGGATTTGTTTCAAATCTAGGAGATGATCACTAGCATGCTCTTGAGAGAGTTTTGTGCTATATAAAAGGCACTGTGAGCTATGGCGTTCACTATACTAGGTATCCAAGGGTACTAGAGGGTTATAGTGATTCAAATTGGATATATGATGCTGACGAGATAAAAGTTACTAGTGGATATGTATTCACACTTGGTGGTGGTGCTGTTTCTTGGAAGTCTTGCAAGAAGACCAGATCATCTTAATGAGGTCAACTATGGAAGCAGAACTCACAACATTAGACACAAACACCATTGAAGCAAAGTGGCTTCGTGAACTCTTGATGTACTTACATGTGGTTGAAAAACCAATACCCACAGTCCTTATGAATTGCGATAATCAAACTATGATTTTCAAAGTAAATAGCTCTAAGGATAATATGAAGTCACCAAGACATGTGAAGAGGATACTGAGATCTGTGAGACAAATCATAAACTATGGAGTTATTGCATTGGATTGCATCCAGACATCTAAAAACTTGGCAGGCCCCTTCACAAAGGGTCCATCACGCAACGTGATAGAAAATGCATTGAAGGATATGGGTATGAGACCCATAATATGAGTTTTCCACAGTGGTAAACCACTCTGTGATCGGAGATCCCATGAATTAGAATTGGGAGAGTAGTTGTTGGTTAGCTAAGAGGAAAGTATCCCTACTTTAATAAACACCACTCCATGAAGATGCAATACTTACCTATTCTACATGACAGGTTGATTTATTATCTTTATATATTCTAAGTGGCTTATCTTAAGTAGAGATATTGTCCTGCAGAATATCTTTTGAAAGACACACCTATATGAGTCTGACTGTTAAATGTCACGGTCTATGAGCGTAGGGTGCTCTTTAATAAACTCATGAAATGCCATAGAGTATGACGCATAAGCTCCATCCACGGGGAAGTCTCACTGTAGCCTAGTATCGGTCAAGACTTTGTGTGAAGCTACATTCGCAGCAAACTTGCAGTTCAAGCCATAGTCCATTATACAAGTTGCATACTAGTATAACAAACAACTCTAGGTGGAATTTCAACTAACATTCTTCACTACAATACCGGTATATAAACAATGTTTTGAAACCAAAGGCAAACTTCATGTGCCTCTGGGATCTGGTGGGGGACTATTGGAATTTTTGCCTAAATTGTCCAGACCATTTATTATATACCAATAAATTCCTGAAATCCTAGAGCCAGGAAAACCACACCAACGCACACCCCTTTGCGCCTCCAGTTCTAGAGCACTGCGCTACCTATATCTTCCCCATCCCTTCTTGTGGCATGCACCGCGAGCCAGGACAGTAGGCCTCCGAGACCCTGCTGCTTTGAGTCCTGTATGGGAGAAGGGTGATAAGATTTTTGGGGAGCGCTATTGACGCGACTACTTGCTTCATCATGGACTCCTTCACGGATAGTGACAGTGCTGGCGTATTTCCCAACGACGACTTCTTTCCCAATATCAACAACCTCTTCCTGGATGAAATGGTTGACGACGATGCCAATGCCAACACTGGCGTTTCCTCTGAAGTGATGTACATCATCTTCCACAATCTTGTTTGTCTTAGTCAGATAGTATGTCGTTTCTTTTGGTTTGCTGTAGATCTTGTTCTGGTCTTATCTCAAGTTCTTTGTCTTGCAATACTCTTGAGTATCTGTCTTAATATTTGTCTTCTAAATCACATGATTAGTTTAATTTCTATTATTTTATTTTTGTTTTTTCTACTATTTATTATGATGGATTCTCTTGGTAAATTACTCTTATACTCAACATATATTATTAGTTATTTTCTAGTGTCTATCTTGACAATTTTGAAATTCCCTTTAAGACCACATTACTTATTTGAACTTGCATATGGTTGGTTAACATTGTATCGACACACATCTCTTTTTTTTGAAGGGGGATAGGCCCGAAGACCCTATAAGCTCCATTACTCGGTGGGCAAAGTTACAAAGAGGACCCTAGCCATAACCAGTGTAACAGGCTGGGCATCAAAATTTACAAAAAGGACCTAAAAAAACATAAAAGGAAAGCAATCAAGTCCTTCATCTCTACCATGTCGATGACGGGATCACGCAGCAAGGCCGCTGGCGGCGGCGCCGGGGACTACGCCACTTGGACCACCGACAGGATGGGGCGCCGTAGGGGTATCCCAATGGCGAGTTTAGAGACGTGGGGGAAGACGGAGAGCGTCCAGGTCGGCTTGACACAGTTTACCCAGGTTCAGATCTCACGACGGTGGCGATATCCTACTCCTGCTATAAATCACTATAATGGCAATACGCCGAGTTACAAGATTGGGGGGTTCGCTGTGTGCGAGTAGTGCTTTGCACTTGTTGTTCTGCCCTAAAGGCTCCTGTAGGCCGATTTATATGAGCGCTTGGACCTAGGGTTACATGGAGAGTCCCAACCGGATGCGGTTATAGAGTCCTAGACTAACACTAACTAGTCTTCGTGTCCTCCAAGGCGCCGACTTCCATCTATGGCGGTGGCACGTCGCCTTCTTTTATCCCTGCTGGACCTCCGTCTTGTCTATCAGCAACTGGGCCGTCCGGTTATGTCATAGGCCTAACCACCAACTGTGGTCCACCCGGGCTTGCCGGTATGAGACTATGTCGTAGGTATACCTATTTGGTATATCCACAACAGTAGCCCCCGGAGTTCTTCAAGATCCTCGCGTTCCTCCGTCTAGCTTTGAGCGTAAGTATCACGTCGTCTTCAATTTCTAGGCGTGCTTCATGAAGAATCTTGGAGAGCTCCCATATCATATTCTCATCCGACTAAGCCTAGCCAGAGATTTGCTTGTATGCTTTTGTGAACGAATCCAAGCGGGAGAACTCTAACGAATCGTCAGAGATTCTGCCAAGTTCTAGGAACGTCTTCAATATTATCATCCATGCAGGACGATATGTAAGACAGAAAAAATCACGGCTACTGGACCACAGTCGTAAAGGCTGCCAAACTGCCGACTTAGAGCCAGCAAAGTCACATACATAAGAGCTTGCCGAATTAAGGTCTTAGAGCCTCTCATATCATGGACGTTTAGGCCATCGAGCTGTGTAACCCAGTGAAACATCCGCGAAGGCAAAGTTGATGTCGAGCCCCCGGGTTTCGCTAGCCGGATTTTTCACCGTCTTGAAACTTTCTTGACATAACCATATATAGCCCCCGAGCATTGAGTCGACTTCGTTGAAGGCGGCTTGATGCTCAAAAGAACGTGCATAATTGTATATCAAACGGTTGTAGCCCCCGAGCGCCAAGTCGGAGTTTCAAAAGAAAATCGTCTTGGTGCTCTCAGAGTAGCTTTAGCAAAAAAGTCAATAGTGTAGCCCCCGAGCGTCAAGTCGGAATTATTTCGGCTTGATGCTCTAGAGAGAACTTCACAAAAATTCAGCATCGGTGTAGCCCCCGAGCGTCAATGTGGAAATCACTTGAATTTTCCGGCTTGATGCTCAAAGAGAACTTTCACCATATCTTGGAAATCAACGTACTGTAGCCCCCGAGGTTTGTTCCGGCTTGGACACAAGGCGGGACAAAGCTCTTAAGTTAGAGATGTCAAGCCCCCGAGCATCGATCCGACTTTCTCAAAGGCGACTCAAGTCTTGGTCAACAATTGCAATTACGGCCCCCGAGGTGTCAAGCCTAGTAAAAATCCGGCTTAAAACACCTTAATTCCGAGAACACGGCAATATCCAAGCGTCATGTACCTGAAACATAAACATGAAAATACAAATGTATTAATTGTTCCTTTAATCGTGTCCAACAAACAAATATAAGGCGGAACAAACATGGCCTTTAACAAATGCATTAAAGCTGAAACAATGCAGCAGCTGAACACATAAAACTGTTTAGGAGGAAAAAAACTCAACTAATTGAACAGTTTATGTAAGATATTTTTTAAGCAAGTACTGGCTTATCCATTATTCTGTTTTTTATGCTTGACCTTTGGTGAGACGGAAGACTCGCGGCATATAACTATGTCCTTAGGTGATGATGCCCAATGGCACCATCCAGAACTAAAGGCCAAAACGCCGGCTTTGAGTGCCGAAAATTCACTACTTCGGAATTCACATAAAAACAACAGAAAACGTGTATTCAGAAAACTTAACCTAACGCCCAAAGGCGTTTTTTTTTGCATGGTATTGGGGCCTCAAACGGCAAGCTAGTAAAAAGTTTATACTCACGAGCACAAGGCAAATCGTGGAAAAGATATGACCAAAACAAAAGCGATAAAAGACTCAGGATATGAGTGAACCAATCTTAATCTTATGATCATAAACAATTAAAATAATAAGTATAAATAGAAACTTAGATGTTTGAGAGAAGTCCAGCGATGATGACGAATCTGGCCGGGACGAAGCTGAGATGACGAAACAGTCGATGGCGTTTGTCAAACCTGATAGATGAAATTAAAACGTCTGCCAGGTACTCACATAGGTATGTGTCGTGGAGCTTATTGCCAGCCTTGGTCCGAAATCGATGAAAATTTTGATCCATTAGCCAAACGCGTCCGGCTTCATGCAATGATCATGGGAGTTACATGCAAAATTTAGCACGCTCACCAACAAATCCATACATGTAATTAGTATTGTGGTTTGGAAAATCCATACAACGCAGCATGTTTTTTCACGTGAACGCTGATTGGTTTCGTGGACGGAAGTAATATCTCCAAGCGTATACCGATCAGAATTGGAATTGGCCAGCTACCCGGCCATGCGATAGGCAAGGCGAGCGTGCTTTTCTGACCGATCGAATATTTCGATTCAATCCGCAGCACGCGTAGATGACTATGATGTCAATTCCCATGCGACTAAGGTTGTCCGTTCCATCAGCCTGTCAGCGAGGAAAAATCAGACAAAACCGTCGTCGTTTTGATGATGAAGATTTCCGCGACATTGCCGACTTAGCCACACGCTCGAGAGGAGAGACGATAAATCGTCCTCATACTCTCTCAAGAACGATGACGAAGTCAGAGTGCTAATGGAGATGCGATTTGTCCGCCTTCGAAGAAGGCGAGGGATCCCGCCCGGATCCGTGCTGTAAGCGCCTCTTGCCCCACGGTGGGCGCCAACTGTCGTGGTATTGTTGACACGTACGCCATAGGGGTATCCCAACGGCGAGTTTAGAGACGTGGGGAAAAGACGGAGAGCGTCCGGGTCGGCTTGACACAGTTTACCCAGGTTCAGATCACACGACGGTGGCGAGATCCTACTCCTACTATAAATCACTATAATGGCAATACGCCGAGTTACATGATTGGGGGTTCGTTGTGTGCGAGTAGTGCTATGCCCTTGTTGTTTTGCCCTAAAGGCTCCCGTATGCCGGCTTATATGAGCGCCTGGACCTAGGGTTACATGGACAGTCCCAACCGGATACGGTTACAGAGTCCTAGACTAACACTAACTAGTCTTCGTGGCCTCCAAGGCGCCGGCTTCCATCTATGGCGGTAGCACATCGCCTTCCTTTATCCCTGCTGGACCTCCGTCTTGTCTCTCACCAACTGGGCTCCCGTATACCGGCTACCCTGGCTTGCCGGTATGAGACTATGTTGTAGGTATACCTATTTGGTATATCCACAACACTGGGATCGGGAAACCTCCAAGTCTGGAGGAGAAGTATCCTCGGAGATTCGACTCTCGAGGCGTGGAGTGCCCCCCTTAGCCAAGGATAGCAGCAACGCTCATCGTCGTTGCTTGGAAACTTCCGCCGGATGAGCTTCTTCAAGACCCGCTGGCGCCGGAACCACATGACCAGCCCCACCATCCAACCCCTACTCCCAAAGCCACCATGGCCGTTCAGAGTAGGAGGTAGGAAGGATACCAGCTTGCGGAAGACGATGCCATATAACCGCCTTCTTCGGAGCGTCGAGGCCAGAGATCGGCGGCACTTATCTTCCTTGCCACCATGGCCGGCCAAGAGGAACACCACCCACCGTCTCTCCACACCGCAACGCCCCTCCCCCTCGCTACCACAACGGGCCAGGAGGATTGTTGCCTCGCAGATCCCCAATGCCAGAAGAAGATCCACAACTTCTTTATTTGCGGAGACAGAAACTTCTGTTTCAGTGCACTACTCTAGCCAGAAGAGCAAGAACACCAAGAACAGAGGTCCAACACCCGAGATCTGGCTGCAAAGATCCAGATCATAGCTCCAAAACTCCCATACAAGGATACAACTACAAAAACAAAGAAAAAACAAGCCCTAACTACTCTGGTGCCAACTCCCGGCCACCGCTCGCCAGCTAATCCGGCGAGGGCGCCATGGGAGTGGCCCGGTCCTGAGGAAGCAGGGGAGGGTGCCTCTCCATTCGTGCAAGCGGTGGGAGGGGGGTTGTGTATCAACACACATCACACAAGCATGCAAGTCATACACAGAAACACATTTTAAGACATGTTTGGTTCACATACGAACTTTGCCATACTTTGCCACACCACAAGTTAGGTAAGTTTGATCGAGTTAGTCAGACGTTTGAATTACTGCCACACTTGTGGCAAGATTGCGTTCCAGTTTACTTGCTCGTATAGTCAGATGCTACTCATCACACAGGAAAGCACGGCATAACTTTTAGGTGTAGCAAAGTGTGGCGCCAATTTTGATTACCTAACCTTAGGCATGCCTGGCTGAAAGTGTAGTAAATTGTGGCAACCTTAGTATATTATATACCTTACACCATTTTCATTCGGCATAGTGGCACTCATGTGCCTGCAATATATAGATCGTATCCATAGAAAAACCATTTAGCAGCAAGTATATTATGCTATCTCAGAGAGTAGGGGTTACAATTCGATCAACTTTTTTAAATTTGGTTATTTCGGTATTTTCCAGAAGTATATTTTTCACAAAATATTCATAGTAGATTCAAAGCAAACTCAAATGAAGTTCAAATTAGATTAAATTTTGTATGATGAAATTTGGATGAGTTAATTCATGTTTTTAGAACTTTGGACTCTTAAAACGGAGATTTTGGTGTGTATCAAAATCTGGACCAGCCAAAATTCAAAAAATTCTGTGAGAGTAACACATCCAAGTATGAGAGCCTCTATGTATCATTGTTTGTTCCTAATCCACATAAGGCATATTTATGTAGTTGCACGTTTTGTAAATTATGTGCAATTTTTGGTTTAGGAATGTGAAATCGAGCACAAAGTTTTAGGCCTAAAGTATCACTGGAGATATTTGTTGTCCCAACGAATAGAAGAGTGTGAAATTACTATCGGAAATGCACATTTGATCCCGTGTGCATATGCTCCCTTTTAAAAACACATATTTTAACCTTTTTTTAATCCAAAAAATACTTGGTGTATATCTGCACATTCTACATGCTCACATGGGGTTTCACAAAAAACGATATGTTTCATGGGCTATGTAAAAAGACAAAAACATGTTTGGTGGAGAGCCTTATTTTAGCACCGAATTTTTTCTCTTTTACACAAGGCATACAAAATGTTTATTTTTTATGAAACGACTTTATACGCACCTAACATGTGAAGATGTATGCGCATGTATTTGTTTTGAAATATTTTAACATTTCAAAATTCGTTGAAAGTCAAATTCATATAAAGGGAGCATATGCACCCCAGAGAAAAATAGCCGCGTAACAAAATTATTAAAATATAATGCTAATGTCCTTTTTCCTAGACTAAACATTCTTTCCGTTTTTATTTGCATCACTTTATGGGTTTAGTTAAAATTAAACTTTGTCTAGTTTGACAAAAATATAATGAAATATGTCAACTTTCATGATACCAAATGTATATAATATAATAGTATAGTTTATGATGATTCTAATTTCATTATTGGACTTTACATTGTAAATGATGATATTTATTCTGGATATTTGTTCAAACTTTAAAAACTCTAACTTTAAATGAACCCAGAATGCGAAGTAACACTAAATAGATGGAGTATCATGTGCTCTTTATACCGTATTGTTAGATTAGATCTGTAGTGTGCTTTTACAACTTAAAATCTCCACCCTTCTTTCCCCCCGGCTTTAATGTTGTAACAAATCTTACCTCTTTTGCTAGATCAAACCTCTTGTATTCTTAATTTAATTTATTATTGCTAGATTAAATCTCCAACGATCCTTCTATAACTTACAAATCTCCACCGTTTTGTCCCCTTGCTTTAACAATATAGCTTAAAATCTTCGGCAATCTTGAACACCCGAAACGGACATCGTTTGTGCAAATGCGGTGGCCCGTTGGGATGACCTTATATATCTCCAACTTAAAATGCCCACCTTTCTTTCCCGCTGCTTTGATACCGTAACAATCTTTATGTCTTTTTCGAGATCAAACCTCCCGTATTCTTAATTCATTTTAGTATTGCTAGAAAAAATTCTCCACTGTCCTTTTGCAACATACAAATCTCCACCGTTTTGTCCCCTTTGCGTTAACAATGTAGCTTGAAATCTTAACCACTATTTTCATGTTATACTTTAACTAATTAATAGTAGATGGATGCTGCGATCTGCGAACAATTGTAATCAACACTAGAGAAGGCTCCTAACTGATGCCAAATGAATATATGCCTGAACTGAGTAACTGTCAAGACCCGTGCTGGAACGGAACCTACAGCCTGTAGTAGGTGCGCGCGCGTCTCCACCTCAGCCCGCAGGCGTACTCCGAATGCAGCGGAAGCAACAGATTAGCTGTACTGTGGAGTTCCAAGAGCATCTCCGTGGTTATAATGTATCCGATGGTCTAAGCCAAATATGACCACCACGGGCAAAAAAAATTTTTTTTTCAATTGTCTAAAATTTAGACATACTCTCGAAACAGGCTTTCGCTCAGCTTTATAAATAAAGCACACATGTGAGACCGCTGCTGGGCCAGACAGCACAACGTCCAAGGACAGACACACAACACGATACACGATGCTGGAGCAGCAGCACACACGCCCGAACTAAAACAAGAGAAAAACAAAAAGAAAGGAGACAGAGACGGATCGACTAGATGAGGAAGACCGCAACCACTGCGCCCAACGAAGAATGCCCACCATGCTCCTATCCCTCAACTCGTCAAGCACCAAGCAGCACCCTCAAGAGGGAAAACGACCGCCGCTGCCCGGACCAGAACTGGCCCTAGGGTTTCTCCCGGCACACAGAGGGGAATGGATGAAGGGAAGCCATGACGCCCTCCAGGAAGGAAGATGCCACCCGCAGACGGCACCGCGTCGGTGTCGGTCGAGCCGACAAGGATTTCTCCCGATGGCCCTATCCATAACCCCCGGACGAGCCAAAGCACAGGAGACCCGCGAGGGACACGCCACCACCAAACCTTGCCGCCCACGAGCATGCGCCACTCCGGTTTCGACTTCGCCATCATCGTCTCACCAAGCAAGCTGACGCGAGGGCTGCAACATCGCGACAGAGATAGAAATGGACTAGGGCCCGCAGTACCGCGACAGCGCGGGAGGGAACTTCCTCCACCGCCAGCGGCGGTAGTCGACCGGACATGGCCGCAGACACACCAGTCCACCATAGGTTCGGTTAGGCCCTGCAGGCCCGTAAAACCTCCGCGGAGGCAAACCAGTCCCATGGCAGTCCGGCCGGGCCCCGACGGGCCCGTAAAGTCCACCACCACGCTGCAACAGGCCGGCCGAGGACACTGAGGATCCTATCCACCCTAACCTGCCAAGATTTAAAGCACAGCCAAAGCAGAGCCGGCCCGCCTGCCTAACCCAGATCTGGACCCAAATGGGCCCGATCTAGGTCACCATGGCCATGCCCTCCTCGAGCTCTGCCTGCCATGGATGCGTCGCGCTGCCCCGCCGCCCAAGACCACGCCGCCACGCTGGCTCGCCCCCTGTCAACGCAGGCCCACCCAGGAGGCGGTCTGGGGCAGCACCGGACCAGATTGGGCCCGGAAGGGCCCAGATCTGGGCTGCACCACCCTGGCTGCAAGCTCCTGCTAAGCCTCGCCGCAGCACCCACCGTCGCCTGCCGCCTCCGGGCCTGGACGCCAGCGAGGAGCCGTCCCGCCACCACCGGTCGCCACGCCGCCGGAGGGCCACGCCGACGCGCCCCGAGGCCAGCGAGCTCGAAAGGGCATGTATGCGCCCATGTGTGGTTTTGGTAATTAATGACAATATTTATGGACTAATGTGTAAATTGATTTTCACTTGTAGGTTTGTCCATTCGCATTGCTTGAGCCATGTGTTGGTCTCAAGGTTGGAAGATGAAGAAATGTCCAAGGGCTTTGTGCCCATTGGAATCATGAAGAAAGGAGCTTGAAGGTAGATCAAGGCATGTGCAAAGAGTTGCATCAAGATGGGTCAACCTCAAGTAGGGATGAAGAAGGGCGAGCTCAAGATGCACCATCTCTATAAGATCTCATGCTTGAAGCTTGCCATCCTCGTGCTCATTAAATGATGAAGACAAGTTCAAAGAAGAGGTTTCCCCATGGAGTATGGGGGAGCAATTTGCAAGTCTTCATCTTCATCAAGCAAGAGCATCCAAGAAAGGTGTTCCCACTATAGAAGAACAAGACGTCTACATCAAGTTCAAGTGGGATGATCAAGGCAAAGATATGTTCTTGATAGGGCTTTTCTTTTGCCGGTCTCGTATTGTTAGTTGAGAGACCGGGTTTAGGATAGATAGCCGTACTATCAAGAGGGGCTCTCAAGCGGGTGTCTCGTTGCATCGTTCGGAGAGAACTCACACCTTTGCATTTATAGCCTCATCTTTCTTGTTGTTATTTGGTTCTTGTCCATGAGAGGATCTAGAGCTTGTGGTCATCATCATAACAAGCTCTAGTTTATAATTTAAGGATTTCACTTGCATATCTTATTGCGGTTTTTGATCTTGCGAGTTTTCCGGCTCCACATCTTGGGGGATACTTCACATATATATTCATGGTATTTTCTCCCAAGGTTTATAATTTAAGGATTCTATTCGTCGTTATCTTTCCAACAAAATTGGTTTCATCCCGTTTGAAGTTCGGATGCAAAAGTTATTGCGTTTCTGATTTTCTGGTTTCTGGAATTTCCCTGACCGGAAGTTCCGGCTTGCCATCGGAAGTTCCTCTAGGGCATTTTTTCCGCCGAATGTTCCGGTGGAAGTTTTGGGTCTTCTTAACCTTCTATTTTGGATGTGCTATTTGACGGAACTTCAGTCGGAATTTTCACCAGAAGTTCCGCTCCCACCGGAAGTTCCACTCAGGCCGAAAGTTCCGGTTGAATTTCCGGCTCTTGTTCCGCTCACGTTCAGTAACCTTCTGTTTTCGTTGTGTCTATTTGATGGAACTTCTTTCGGAACTTCCACCGGAAGTTTCGCTCCCACCGGAAGTTCCGGTGAACCGGCGGAAGTTCCGACCAAGATTCGTTTTTTCAGTTTTTCGCTCCGCAGTTTTTGACCGATGGCTGTGTGCCATCGGAACTTCCGGCCTCCCACCGGAAGTTCCGGCCAGGAGTCGCGAATGCCCATAACGGGCAGATCTGGGAGCTCTTTAAAAGGGGCTCCTCTTCCCCTTCATGGGCACTAGCTTTTCTTCTTGGTTCTTGGCTTTCTATCTCTCCTCCATTGCTAACCTTGAAGAAGCTTTTCCTCTCCCTTTCCCTTCCTATCATTCTTGCATCTTTTTGAGGGATTTGAGAGAGGAGATCTAGATCTACAATCCCTCCAAGCCAAATCCCTTCTTTGTGAAGGAATCATTGGGATCTAGATCTTGGAGAGTTTTGTATTCTCCTCTTGTGTTCTTCCTCCCTTATTCCCCTAATAGCTTTTGTAGCTTTGTTGGAATTTGGGAGAGAAGGACTTGCCCTTGCATTTGGTGCATAGATTTGAGTTCTCCTCGGAGATTCGGCGAGTTCAAGCTTGTGATCTTGTTTCTCTTGGGTTCCTTGGAACCCTAGACGGTGTGGTTGGGTTGTTGACCTTTTGTGGTCTTGTAGCCTTTTGTGGCGTTGTTGGCCTTTTGTGGCATTGTAGCCTGTTGTGGCTTTGTTGTTGGGAGCCTCCAATTGAGTTGTGGAGTTAGCCCCAATCTTGTACGGGTTCAGTGACCGCTCTCAAGTGTCCCATAGTGGAGCGAGTGCCCGCCTTTTGTGGTGCACACTCGGAAGAATAGGGTGAGCCTTTTGTGGCGTCGGTGAGTTGCGTGCTTCCGCATTCGGGGTGAGGCCTTGTGTGGCGTTGGGTGAGCATCGAGCCACCACACCTCGAGGTGAGCCATTTGTGGCGTTCGGGAGCATTGCGCCATCGCACCTCTCCAACGGAGACGTAGCTTCTTTAGAAGTGAACTTCGGAAAACAAATCTTCGTCTCCGCGTCCATCGGTTATCTCTCAACCGAGCCCTTTACTTATGCACTTTACATTGTGATAGCCATCATGCTTGAAGTATTTACACCTTGCTATCACCTTGTTGCTTGTATTGCTTAGCATAGGTTGTTGGTGCACCTAGGTGAACTTAGTGGCTAGGTTTTGTGCTCAATAAATTAAATGTTAGTGTTATTCCGCATTTACTTGAGCCTAAGCCGTAATAATTTTAAAAGCCTATTCAACCCCCCCCTCTAGGCGACTTCCTTTGTACTTTCAGCGCTGCCCAGGGCGAAGCTGCAGACCCGTGCTGCAAGCTCCACGCGCGGGGGAGAAGGAGCCCCGCCGCCACCAGCGCCTGGCCTTCGGCCGGCGACGCCCTCCGATGGCGGCGAGGGGAGGGAGGGGGAGGGAGGAGGGCCCCTGGGGCGGCGGCGCTGGAGCCCTCCCGTCGCCCACGGGAGCGACGAGGAGGGGTAGTTTTTTCTAGTGTGTAAGTTCCAATTTAGACATACATTAAACCAGCTACTCATTGTCCACATTTAGACAACCGGGTCATAACGCTAAAGCAAAAACTGGTTGCTCGCGAGCTTGCTCTCGAAACGTATGTTTTACAAGAATTGCTGTATATATTGACTATTTATGTATAGATGGACAAAGACTATCAATTTATACTATTCGGAAAATAAGGTTATGTAAAAAGATTTTTTTTACACCATTATCTATGTAAAAATATAAACTACCAAATTTAGAATCCACTATATAAATGCTCTAAGGACCGATTCAATGCATTGGTCGGGCCAACGTGTCCCCCGGCCAGCTAGAAGCCCACAGTGGATCTGTCAGATCACCGTGTCGTGCTGTGTATGCCACAATGCCACGACCCCTACAAATGCAGCTCCATGGCCACCTCGATTGTGGCACTTGTAAGCTATGACACTAGCAGAGCAGCAGTCCAGCACACAATCACACACACGGTGACAGGTTCAGAGAGCACGGGACCGGACTCTGGAGCATGGCTCCGGCGGCGGCAACGGAGGTCGCGCCAGCAGCGCCTGTGGCCATCGTGGCCGTGCCGTTCCCGGCGCAGGGCCACCTGAACCAGATGCTGCACCTGTCGCTGCTGCTGGCGTCCCGCGGCCTGGACGTGCACTACGCGGCGCCGGCCCCGCACGTCCGCCAGGCGCGCGCGCGCGTGCAGGGCTGGGACGCGCGCACCGTCGGCTCGCTCCACTTCGCCGCCCTCGACATCCCGCCCTACGCGACGCCGCCGCCCGACCCGGAGAGCCCCGTCGCGTTCCCGGGCCACCTGCAGCAGCTCTTCGACGCCTTCTGCGACCACGCCGCGGCCCCGCTCGCGCGCCTCCTCGAGGACCTGGCCGCGTCGCACTCGCACCGCAGGGTCGTCGTGCTGCACGACAACATCATGTCCTTCCCCGCGGCGGAGGCGTCGCGGCTTCCCAGCTGCGAGGCGTACGCGCTCCAGTGCGTGGCGCAGTCGTTCTGCGCGGGGTTCAAGGACCCCGCGCACCCCCTGGTGCGCAAGCTCGGCCTGCCCGTCCCGCCGCCCGAGTCCTTCCTCACCGCGGAGTTCATGGAGCTCGTGCAGCGGCAGGACGGCCTCGGCGTGCCCGGCGCCGGGCTGCTCCTCAACTCGTGCCGCGCGCTCGAGGGAGACTTCATCGACGCGCTCCACGAGACCCTGTCCGAAGACGGCAAGAAGCTGTTCACCATCGGCCCGCTAAACCCACTGCTCGACCTCGACGTGTCCACCACACCCGCCCCGTCGCCGCAGCCGCGGCACGAGTGCCTGGACTGGCTCGACAAGCAGCCGGTCTCGTCGGTGCTCTACGTGTCCTTCGGCACGATGACGTCGCTGCCCGGCAAGCAGATCGAGGAGCTGGCCGCCGCGCTGCAGGGCAGCGGGCAGCGGTTCATCTGGGTGCTGCGCGACGCCGACCGCGCCGACATATTCGCGGAGGCCGGCGGCAAGAGCCGGCACGGAGAGCTGCTATCCGAGTTCACTAAGCAGACCGAGGGGAAGGGGCTGGTGATCACGGGGTGGGCGCCGCAGCTGGAGATCCTGGCGCACGGCGCCACGGCGGCGTTCGTGAGCCACTGCGGATGGAACTCGCTGCTGGAAGGCCTAGGCCACGGGAAGCCGATCCTGGCGTGGCCCATGCACTGCGACCAGCCGTGGAACGCGGGGTACGTGTGCGGCCACCTCAAGGCCGGGATCGTCGTGCCGGCCAAGGACATCCAGGAGGTCATCAGGAGGGCGATGGACTCCGACGAAGGCGCCGTCCTGAGGAAAGCGGCGAAGGCGCTCGCCGAGGACGTTCGTGCAGCCGTGGCAGAAGGAGGCTCGTCGTGGGCGGACATGGAGGCGTTCATTCGTCACATCACCAAGTGAAGGGAAGATTGACGTAATAAATGCTCTGAATCGACCGCTGCATGTGCAGCTGTTATGTGAGCAGCACATGTGTGATCTATTTTGAAGTGTGCCATATCACGTTTGTGTTTGCTTCCGATGTACTACTGTCTTTTTCGTTTGCTATGAAGTGAAGGATTCGTGAAGTACTGTCTTTTGAAATGTTATGAAGTGAAGGATTCGTGAACGGCTCGAGAGCATGCAAAACACCTGCTATATCTCCCGGGTCCTTACGTAAATAAACTCTGTTAAACCATCTGCTATGTCTCCTGAGTCATGTGGCAAAGTATGCTTTCTTGGTCGCATTAGAATCATATGGCACTGGTGGCTTGAAGTTAATTAGAAACAATTAGTTGGATTCTTACATTATACTATATACTTATGATGTCAAATTATGTGATGTGAAAATGTTAACACTTTCATAACACAATGCGGGTGTCTTCTCTATATACACACACGTGCATTTTATAGAGTATAGAGTATGCACGCGTCGTTAACTTGGTACTAAATCCACCTTAACTCACAAGAGTACACTTTTGACAAGAAAAACCATTTACAGAATCTTGTTGAAAGTTTAATTTATACTCTCAAAATATCCACAAATAAGCTAATATAATCATACACTAGAAACCATTACTATGATATTTTTTAGACCACATGCTTTGATATCTCTACCATAATATGTATATGGCAATGGTCTATGCTAAAATGTTTTATGAAATAAATATTGTCACAAAATAAAGTTTAAGTGTAGCACAAGGCAAGTTCTTTTCAACGGTATACAGTACAATGCATAACAAATAACACTTCTACTAATGCTTATTAACTTTGTTAAGTGATTAGCTATGTGATATAACTAATTAAAAAGTATACTTATTAAAAAACGCATTTGCTAAAGTGAGTTCTAACGAATTACAAAAGTTCAATATAAATTGGTTTTATCTAAAATTCACCTTTGGTCCAAGATATGCTTGGAACCGACTCTAAGAAAGATCGAATGATATTTATGACATGCTAGAAGAAAATACAATAGTGTGATTGGTCGACGATCAATAAACCCACCATTTCCCCATATTCATTAGCTTATGACTTGTTACATCGTGACGCAACTGGTTTCCCACCATAGTGCAGAATAGCAACGGCAAGCACCCTTGAAATCCTAAGGTTTTGTACATCCATGAAACAAAAATGGTAGCTGCCGTAATTTCTGATATCAAACACAATGAATGATATGTGCTGCACAAAAATGGACTCGACAACTATTGTTTCCACAAAACATTTTTGCATTTATTTCATCATAACAACTATTCGTTATTTGCAAAATTGCATCTTTGTACTAAATGTAACGAGCATGAAGTACATATGAAGAACATGTCATTAGTGATCATATATACCCCAAATAATTAAATCTCCTATCTTCATTAAATTACTGGTTAGTTTACCGTAACAGTGTAGCTTGTTCATGAAAATACAACGTTAAGCACATTATGTGTTTAACTGTTGATTTCTACAAATGATCACTAATTTTTTAAATATTAATACCTTGGCTATTTTAATCTAGGCTGAGTATATACAATGGAACTATTTATCTTGCATGAAATTATGAGGCAATCATGCTAGCAAGGTAGAACGGAAGGAAGTATTATAACTACAAATTAAACTCTAAACATAAAATACTTTTATGGACATACATGTACATACTAGGAATTTTTTGGACATATAACCATAAAACCAACATGAAGAATCATGAGCAAGGAACGGTTAAATTTGCATAAACTACAAATTGATAGAATTATACATCTATCTACTATTTTTTCTTGAGGTAGGTTAGTCAAATACGTTTTCATCCGCCAAAAATATGTTTTCAACCCTTTTTGTCCAACATTATTTTTCCGGTTTTGCCCCTGCTTGTTTGACCGAATTACCTGCCCTGCTGCCACATTCAAAAACTGAACGATTCGTTTACAAAGTCTTCGCCGCCGCTGGTAAACGCCTCCTCCTCCTCCTCTGGCGAGGTAACATCCGTTGCTCTCCTCCTACGTCCCCACGCCCTGCCCGAGGGATAGAGGAAGCCTGCCCTCGCCATTCCCTGCTCGCTGCCTCTGGCCACACCTCCTGGACGCTGCAATACAGTGGTCGGCCACGCACCTCCTAGACGCGTGCGTGCTACGACCGCGCTCCAGTGACCCCGATGGCCTACCCGCGTCCTTCCTCCTGTTCGCCGCCGGTCTTTACAAAGTCTTCGCCGTCGCCGATAACCGCCGCCTCCTCCTCCTCCTCTGGCGAGGTAACATCCGTTGCTCTCCTCCTACGTGCCCATGCCCTGCCCGAGGGATCGAGGAAGCCTGCCCCCGTCGTTCCCTACTCGCTGCCTCCGGCCACACCTCCTAGACGTTGCAATACAGTGGCCGGCCACGCACCTCCTTGACGCGTGCGTGCTACGACCGCACTCCGGTGACCCCGACGGCCTTCTCGCGTCCTTCCTCCTTTTTGTCGCCGGTCCAATATCGACAAGATGAGGCGCTACAAGCGATATGCTAGGAGATTTTGTTGGTTAGTGGAGTCGTAGGAGCATGTCGACGTAGAGATGGCAGCGAAGGTAGAGCACGAGCGCCAAGGAGGAAGACCACCGCAAGGAGACATGGACGGCGGCGACTTGCAGTTCAGCAGGCGAATCCGACGTGGTCGAAGACGGTGGCGCTGGTGAGGTCGTGGGCGAGCGCCGGAGTTGAGGCAGCGGCCGCGCGAAGGTCGAAGAGGAGGCCCAGTGACGAACATGGACGCAGGGCACAGCGGAAGAACCAGAGAGGAGGGGCGACGGGCTCGGGAAGGACGCGAGCGAGCACCCGGCGGCGCTGGCAGCGGCGGTTAATGGCAAGAGAGAGAGGGCGAGGCCTGCAGCGTGGAGGATGGGATCAAGGTGGCGGCGCCGATCGAGAGGAGGGAGGAGGCGACACGGGGTCGTGGGAGGAAGGAGACGGGGTCCGGGAGCGGGTTGCGTGCATGCGTGTGTGCGTTGTGGTGGTGCCTGAAGCGTTCGGTAGTGTGGGACGTGACCGTGTTGGTGCGTTGAGTCATTGAGTGCACGGTAGGTGTGTCTGTCTTAGAGTGCATGTGGGTGTTGTGTGTTGCCGGGGTTAGACTGGGTCGTGGTGTGAGTGTGTGCGTGCTGACATGGGTGAGTGGCGACGGGGTGAAGTTTTATGTGCATGTGGTTAATGTACGATTAGGGTTTGGTTTAGCTGGGTTTTGGGTTGTGGGGGTAGTAGGCCGCCTGACTCGGCCTTTGGCATGGTTGGCCGCCTTCATAAAAGCAAAATCTAAAAGTCTTTTGAAAATAGTTTTTTAAATAAACAAAATAACTAAAATTTTAATTTGAAATAAGAAAAATGAATAATTATAAAATGGGATTTTAACGAAAATATTTTGAGAGGCAAAAATATGCATGAGGAAGTTATATGATGCGGGAAAAATAACAAGCAATTTTTTATTTTAGAATATTTTCCGGGCATTACATTGGGCACATCTGGTGCACGCACTCTGGCCCAATCTCTTGCAGTCGAGGTTTAGGACCGGGAAATAGCAGCAGGGGCATCGGCATCCACGTCGTCCCTTGGTGGGTACCTCGTTTGTGGGCAGATTCCTGGAGGTGCGACCGCACGGTATGGCGGTGGTGGCCAGAAGCATATCTGCGGTGTTCGACCCCTCAAGAATCACCACAACACCCGCATTCGTCTTGTCCCGGCCGTGGCGTTGCCCGCAGCGTCGTCGGGCTCGCATCTTTGTCGTGCGCCGACACCAGCAACTGGGAAGTCCCGACGTGGTGCTGATCCTCGTGGAAGACAACATCACACTTTCCTCTACCATGGTATATAGCCGGCCGGCGCGGCTCCCGGCGAATTCAAAAGAAATCCTTCAGATGATTATAACTACATCAACTTGTAAACTTTTCTAACCAGCTAGCTTGCAGCGGTTTTATATAAGAAGTGTTAGTAGGCATGCTAAAATATAAAAATAATGTGAAAGACAAAAAAGGTTGGAGAAAGATTTGGTATTTTTCTATGTATCACTATAGACCATATGTCGTCTAACATCTTGTTCGGAATTAGAAAAATTGTTTTATTTTTTCGCTATCCCGTAGCAACGCACGGGCATTCAGCTAATATTATATAACACCTTTCCGGCGTGCCGGGTTGCTCCTCAATTCATGCCGTGTAATCAAGGGAGACTTCATCGACGCGACTCGACCAGACCCTGTCAAGATGGTAAGATGATGTTCACCATCAAGTGTAATGCATTCTAGTAATACAGAGGTCAAGTGTAATGCTTAGAGAGTGTCAAAAAATGTAATACTTGAAACTCTTTAATTAATAAAGTCCGGAACAAGTATTGCCTTATCTTTACTATTAAATAGTAGTTGGTGGCTCACTTTGGCATCAAACATTAGGACAATCATCACCGTTAAACATAGCCATCAAACGCTAGGAGAACCATAGCCCTCAGATCGCCCACTATCATGCGTGTGGCTTTAATTGGTAACCAAAAATTAGAAAATCTTATAAATGTCCAACAATTAAGGGATCATCATAATCATAGAAATTAAAAGAAAATGAAGAAATAATTAAAGGAGTATTATATTGTTTTTGGAAAGCAATCACGCATGCTCGCAGCTTGCCTTTGCCCATGCCGTGCGCCCATCCATTTTTTGTGAATAAGTCATACACCCATCTATACTATCAATACATATGGAATTCATCCGATGTTTCCCAAAATTAAGGATAACTTTTGGTATTCAGTTGGAAAACAATTCCGAATACTCCACGTAACACTCACGTCCAAATATGAACGCCAAAGTAATTCTCGTGCTACAACAGCCTTGTCAACGCCTTGAGTACTGGTGTACTCCGGCGAAGCGGCCACGCCATCCGCTACCATGCTCTATAGCTTGTGCCTCAAGGCCATGAACGCCAAAGGAAAATGAATAATGCTGTTGAGATGAGCAGTGTCGTCATGCCGACTGTAGACGACGTTTTATTGGCCTATTTCTTCACTATCGTCCCTATGTTGAAAGACAACAATACATAAGAGGCCTATCGATGAGGAGGGTGATAAGCATGTCGAGTCCCGGGTGAGAATCTTTTCATGGAAGGAAGGGGATAGATGTCAATAAATTACTGTCTTGGCAAGAATAATGCCAGAGATAACTTATGCAACCAGATGCCATTGTGACATGTTCGTTCATGGAAAGGCGGCAACGACACCTCTAGATAGATAAAGTTTCTTTCCTTTTTTCACCGAACTATGTTTCCGTCAACGGTGACTCAGGTAGTGAGTTAGATCACCGGTCATGTCTTCGATGACAGCCGTCAAAGCATGTAAACTCCATGGCTATGGGCATGAGGTGGTGGTTGTTGTGAAGGATGATTCGGTTGGAGTCGCGTCGGTCAGAAAGCACACATTTTTTGGCCACATCCTTGACACGAACAACGGGCAAGATGTTGAGCATGTACGGAAAGGAACCCAACATTTTCTCGGTCTCTGTATTTGCCAGTAATTCTTTTTTATACAACATAAAAGCATGAGCGCAAACAAAAGAAGGATAGGAAGATCCAGATGGACGCCACGTGCACTGGTCACACATATGACGGGCTGGGCACATTCTCCACACGCTCTCGCCTCACACTTTAAAAATAACCTTGATTTTGATTGGATTAGAGAGATACGGAAATCACGTAAGCCGGATAGCTCGGTCGGCAGCGTGCACATACACAAATCAATGTGGCTCGAGATTTCCTGATTCGTGACCTATTCAAACTTAGGATCTCACTATGTATTCACTACTAAGTAGTACTTCTTGTGTGAAAATAACCAAAATAAAAGGTTAATTTTGTATCTTTTATTCTATCGAATGCGGCGGACAAACATTCTGATATGCTCCTCACATACATCATGTTTAGAATAACATGGACATTTTACCATCTCATGATATACTCAATATGATGCCATGGAAAAGACATCTATAGTTGTATGCCATCCAACATGTTTGCAACATTGACTCATTTTGTTTTTGCATACAATGGAACATACATACTTTGACATGTACACTTATTGGAGTCTTTATCATGTTGTGATATGTGTTTTTTACTTTTCCTTTATGGCAACTTGTATCATGTATAGTATATTAAAAGTGGCATCAGTACCATAACTATTTGGTGTTTAGCCATATCAAGTTTGCATGTCATATATTTAATATTATCTATTAAACAGTCACATGAAATCGTTATGGTCACAACATGTATCTTTCGTGCTCAAACACCATCCACTTGTCTATTCATCGATTTATATGCATCATGCGACCACTATTTGACCGAGCTAAGCGAAAACAACCGTCAAGTGAGAGTTGATACATTTGCAAAATATGTTGGTGATAGTTGTCTTTATACATCCGTAGCAACACGCGGGCATTCAACTAGTATTTAATTACATATTTTTCTGTCACTGCACATGGGAGGTGTTTTGACGCATACGTTGGATTAAAATATATTACTCTCTTCGTCTCAAAATAGATATCTCAGATTTATCAAAAATTAAGGCACTATTTAGTATATAGGTTCATTCAAATTTTAATAAATTTAACATATCTATTTTAATACGAAGAAAGTATACTGTAATAATGTAAGAGGATAAGCCCAAAGGCAGAAATGGCCCAGAGACCAGCAGTCTTTCTTAGAACCCGGTTCCGCGCAGTACTAGTCACAGAGATGATAAAGATAAACTTACAGTATATTTTTTTCCCTAACACTAATGGCCTTATTAAAACATAAGTCTGTGAGGCTCTCCATATTGATACGGAAGCTCTTTCGGATAAATATTTGGGTCTCCCTGCACTAGTTGGGGCGGATAGAAGTGACAGTTTTGAGCATCTTATTGAAAGAATTATTCAAAAGATAAATGGCTGGAAGGAGAAAATTATTTCTATTGGAGGTAAAGAAATATTGTTGAAATCTGTTGTGCAGGCCATCTCAGTCTATGCTATGTTTGTGTTCTTGATCCCAAAAGGTGTCTGCAAAAGGATGATGGATGCTATTGCCAAGTTTTGGTGGGGAGATGATGACAATAGTAATAAGATGCATTGGCATGCATGGTGGAAGCTATGTTATCCAAAGAAAGAGGGTGTCATGGGATTCAGAGATCTTCACTCTTTTAACTTAGCAATGTTGGCAAAGCAAGTTTCGCGACTTATTGATGATCTGAATTCGTTGTGTGCTAAAGTCCTACGAGCCAAGTATTATCCGGATGGTGACATTTTAAGGGCTAGACCAAAGGCGGGCTCTTCCTATACTTGGCAAAGTATCATAGCCGGCATCGCTACTTTCAAGAGAGGGTACGTGTGGAGAGTGGGGACAGGAGAGCATATTAATATCTGGCATGATCCCTGGTGAAAGGATACGGATGTCGCCTAGAGGGGGGTGAATAGGCGATTAAAACTTTTCCTAGAGTGGCTCAACAAAGGCGGAATAAAACTAGTGTTTACTTTGTTAAGCACAACCTAGAACAACTAAGGTTCACCTATGTGCACTAACAACTTATGCTAAGCAATACAAGCAACAAAGTGATATCAAGATATATATTACTTCAAGCACGGAGGCTATTACAATGTAAAGTGCATAAGTAAAGAGCTCGGGTATAGATATAACCGAGGCACGCGGGGACACCGATATTTTACCGAGTTCCTCCCAACATGGAGTACGTCTCGTTTGGAGAGGGGGTGGTATCAAACCACCAACGCCACAAAAGGCCTCCCTTATTCTTCGGTGAATCTCACCCCAACGGGATCGATCCACGCATCCACTATCGGTGCACTTGTCGGTGGCAACCGGAACCTCTCACAAGGTTGGGGCACTTCTCCACAACTTAATTGGAGGCTCCCAACAAACGCCACAAAAGGCCTCAACAAATGCCACCAAGGCCACAAAACCATCTAGGGTTCCAAGAACCCAAGAGGGACAAGCTCCAATGAGCAATTCAAACCAAATCCCCCGAGGAGAACACAAACCGACGCACCAAATGCAAATGGCAAGAACACCACAAAGGTGTTCAAATCCTTCTCTACCAAATTCCACCAAAGCTACAAAAGCTTATGGGGGAATAAGAGAGGAAGAACAATGGAGGAAATCCACAAAAGACTCCAAGATCTAGATCCCAATATGTTCCTCTCAATTAGAGGAGAGATTGATTGGTGGGATTGTAGATCTAGATCTCCTCTTTCAAATCTCTCAAGAATATGCAAGAATCATCGAAGGGATTGAGAGAAAGCAAGCTCAAGAAGGTCAACAATGGAGGGGAAAACTTGCAAGAATGGTTGGAGAACCATTGGGGAAGAAGGCCCCTTAAATAGGTCCCCCGAAAATCCAACCGTTGAAGCCCAAAAATGTGAATCCCGGTACTACGGGACATTCCCGGTACTACCGGGCATTCCCTGGGGATCCCAGGTCGCCAAACGCACCTTATTCAGTACCAACCGGTACTAAGGGGCGGTACTACCGGACCCTGGTCCGGTACTACCGGTCATCCCTGAACGAAAACGGACATAACTTTTGCATACAGACTCCGATTTTGATGATCTTGGGCTCGTTTCGAAGAGGACAACAAGATCTAAAAGATCATGAAAATAAACATCATAGTCCATCAAGGGAGGATAGATCCAAATGACGAAAGTTTTAACCTCTCTCAAAAAGACGAACCGATAAAACCTCCCACATCGAAAACATAATAGAAAATGCATATGAAATCCGTTTTCGATGAACTAGAGCTTGTCATGGAGATTAACACAAGCTCTAATACTCACATGAGTAAGAACTAAATAATGGAAGGTTTTACCTATCTCTAAAATACAAACCGGTAAAACCTCCAAGATCAAAACGCAATAAGATATAAAAGGGAAATCCGTTTTTGATGAACTAGAGCTTGTTATGGAGATTACCACAAGCTCTATATACTCACATGGATAATACCAAATAACAACCAAATATGATGATGCAAGTATGCAAAGGTTGGAGATCTCTCCGAACGATGTGATCGAGTTACTCATTCGAGAGCCCCTCTTGATAGTACGGTTATCTATCCTAAACCCGGTCTCCCACACACAACATGAGACCGGCAAAAGGGAAAACCTATCAATATTATACCTTTGCCTTGAGCATTCCACTTGATCTCGATGTAGACGAACTTGACCTTATCAAGATGGAACGCCTTTCTTGATTCCTCATCATCGACCTCGCATATTGAGCTTGCACAACATATCTTCTTTGCATTTCATCAACCTTAAAGCCAACACATGCTCCAAGCTATGCCAATGGACAAATCCTACAAGTATAACTTAATACACACATTAGTCCATAAATATTGTCATTAATTACCAAAACCACATATGGGGGCCCAACATGTTCTTTCAATCTCCCCCATTTTGGTAATTGATGACAATCCCTTTAAGAGGGTTTATATAAGGAATATTAATGAATAAAATGGTAATACCAATATCAAATACTACAAAAGTATGTGATATTGGTACCACCGCCATATATAGAGCAAACTCCCCCACAATCTATGCATGTGTGATGAACTTGAATTTCATTGCATATATTGCCAATCATTATCATTGGTGGAGTTTCCTCTATATATACCACATGCTAAGCAACAACAACAAAGATGCAAGAGCATGAGAGGCAAATGCACAAGAACAAACTCAATGCATAAAACAACTTCCCTTAAACCCTCTAAAACTTCTCCCCCATTGGCATCGATTGCCGAAATGGGTGGAAAGTTCTAGAAGGCAAATATAGTAATAATTCCTCCAAAGGTGTGCTTTCGCACATATCCAATGATGAGTACTTGGGAGGGAGTAGAACTATATCGAGGACCCGAATATTTCCAAAATAAAGTCAAATGATGCAAGCAACTACAAGGTCCGACAAACCAATTTCAAAAACCACAAATGAGTCCAAATGGAAATTACAAGATATTATGATATGAGCAAAAGAGTGTTTTAAATAACAGATAGAGAAGCTCCCCAAGATTTGTGCACCATTCAAAATAAATGCATTAGAATGCATATCGCACAAATATGGAATCCTCACTCCCCCATAAGCATTTAAAACACAACACATTTGAAAGAATATAAATGAGCATTATTAAATGAATTGGATGAGCTCCCCAAAGATAATGCACCAATTATGATAATTGCATTTGGGAACGAGGTGCATAATCATGGAATCCTCACTCATCCAAATTCATTTAACAATACAAGGCATGAGAGAACAAATATGAGTGCCCGAGGATGCAAACAAGAGGAACAAGCACTCATAGGCAAATAAATTTGGAAGCCACGGAATAATCAAAAGAAATGAAAGGTGGTATCCAAGAAATAAATTCTCAACTAAAATTATCTTCTCATATTTGTATATGTTTCTAAGTGGATAACATTACAACGACATATGACCATAAAGAAACAAGCACACACAAGGAAGATATACAATAAAGCTCATGAATGCAAAATGAAGTCACAACATATACCAATAAGATTTTTGCTTCAAAGCATGGCCAAAGGCTCACATATATCTTATTGTACATTAATGAGCTTCAAACACCAACACACTACATATATTACAACTATCACCAAGAGAAAAGGAGAAAGTTGGAATATATGGAGAAAGGAAACAGGTATCATAAGATAAAATAGACTAGCAAAAATCTCACTATTGCACATGAGAGAAGTTGAGGAAATGATAGACAATAAAATTGCTAGATTGACATATTTGGAATTGGAGGATCATATGCATGATTTTGTATAGTCCCAATTATATGCACTCATCTCAACTTAAACACATATACAATATAGAGTCCTCTCAAAACCATGGCTAGAACTACAACAATTACAAATACATTAATTCATGCTAGAAGGCAACCGACAAACGGTTGGAATCAAGATATATGAGCATGATAAAGAGATACTTGTTACCGAGATATAATTGGTAGGATGTAGAGGATATGAATTCGTTGAACATCCTATAGCTTGCCTCCAATTTTCATTAACGCACCACTTCTTCAAGATTGAGAGACAAGCATCCAATATATCTCCAATGTACCTAAAACACATGTAAGTACAAAATGGTCCCCAAACTAATTGGGTTCAATGTAGTTAGTGCAACTACAATACATAGGAGAGACTCCACTTAAATATGTGCGTATTGATATGAAATTGAATTTCATGCACAACTTAGCCGATGGGATTTGGTGGAGTTTCCCCTATATATTGGATCAAAGAAAGCAAGCATGCCATAATATAAACATATAGTAAATATGCATGCATAAAGTTTTCAAGAACCAAAAAGAAGATACAATTTGAACAAAAACACCAAGTAAATAGAGATTGCACACACAAGGGTGTGACTCGTCAAACGATGTCCAAATTATATCCAAGAACCAATTCAACACATGAAAGATCACAAATTCAACAAATGAACTAGGCTAAAACCAAAGGAGCAAAAGATAGATAGAAATAAAAATGCTCAAGGATTTATCTCATTCTAAAATGGTCAAATCATGAAACAAGTGAGACAAAACCAACTCCCAAAAAGAGCAAGGTTCCAACAAGAAACCAAACTCCCCAAACTTCTCATGATGGCACAAATACCAAAATGAAAAGATTGAGGTTCCAAGCACATAACACCCGATATGGATCAAACAAAGAAGCATAAATGTGAGTGTTCTAAATAATATAGGAGAGCTCACCCATAAGTAGTACATTATATAGAATTTTTCTTTTGAATTCAAAATGCACACAAACGAGATCATCACTACTACTTACATTAAATAAAACACAAGAGTATACCAATAAAATAAGAAGATCCAAAAGTAGCAAGGAATACATGGGAGCACACAAAACATTTACTTGGCCAAAGATAGGACAATATTAAGCAAGGGCCAAAGTGAATATGATCAATACATTCTACCATAAATTGGGTACTCATTGTCCAAGGACAAGAAATATTGGGAATAATTTTCCCAAGGTAGCTTGCATGGATATCCAAGATCATAGTCACAACAAGAAGCATATAACAAAATATAAGAATTAAGCATGATACTTCGAACAAGATTCTTGGTAGCTTTCAATAGTCACACAATCACTAGTGATTAGAGTAACTTGAAGCAAATGGTTTCCATGATGATATAGACATCTAAATATGAGGAAACATATACCAAGAAACACTCTCATATCCAAGATCCAAAATATGATCAACAACACCATTCAAGCAAATTGGAACTTGTATGAGCAAATGTGTCACATAGGTGCTAGATAATTATCAATATCAATTCTAAGTGACACAATCTCGAATATTCACATTTTCTAGGATTGTAATATGCACTAAGCATATGACTCCCCCATAATGTGATACTACCATAAAACCAACACGAGGCAACGGATCCAAATAGAGATAATTAATGGACATTATATAACTTAAATTTCTCACGAGAAACATACCACAAAGAGACTATATAATCTTCCAATATAAATACTAGGTGGTATTCCTCATGTACACACATTTTTAGGTTTGTGGAATGCCTAAGCATAACACTCCCCCAAAATGGGATAGTCCATTAATCTCTCACAAGAGCCACATAAGATACCAAATATAACCATGTAAGGCTCCAATACAAGAAACACACATACATGGTGTGCCACCTAATCATACACAAATATGCTTGATACCTCAAGATAATTAAGTGGAAAGCACAACATGTACAAAAGCATGGAAGATACAAAACCAACACATGCACAAGGGGGCGAGTAACTTTCAATGTAAAGAGTTTAGCATATGTTACCCCAAGGAGGAACACTGGAAATATAATATAATCATGATAATCCAACTGGCTTGGCTTGACAATAATAATTTATGAAGATCCCTCAATTCTTCATAATGTAGCCAAGTCTCCAATGCCCTCCAACAAATACCTATTGATCAAGTTTTGGCTTGTTGGTCCCCAACCAAGTTGGGTCCTAAGAGGTTAGTCACAATAGGCTTGGCAACCCAAATGGTTCTTTTCTTGACACCACATTGAGCACCAACAAATTTGGCAAACACATTGCCAACCTCATCCTTACGAAGTGAATAAGCATCATCAATCAAGATAGGATGGGATGAGGAGTTACCAATAGTGCATGCGGAAGAAATGTGCCCCTTCTCACGACTATGTAGCAAGTTCTACTCTTGCTATCTTTCTTTTTAGGTGAAGCCACACCTCGAGGAAGGGCTCGAGTAGTGCTCTTAGGAAGGGCCCATTGATGCCTTGAGGTGGAACTTGAGGCCGCTTCCCTTGATGCTTCACACTAAGAGGCTTTTTCTTCAATGGGCAAGATCTAACATGGTGCCCTTCTTCCTTGCACTTGAAGCAAACAATGTTGGCCAGATTCTTGACTTGATCTTGGCCATTCTTCTTGTTGTCCTTGTGCTTCAACTTGATAGTGGACTTGTTCTTGACATTGGAGTTGAATCCAAGCCCACTCTTGTCATTGGAGTTGAATCCAACCGGTACTAAGGGGCGGTACTACCGGACCCTGGTCCGGTACTACCGGTCATCCCTGAACAAAAACGGCCATAACTTTTGCATACGGACTCCGATTTTGATGATCTTGGACTCGTTTCGAAGAGGACAACAAGCTCCAAAAGATCATGAAAATAAACATCATAGTCCATCAAGGGAGGATAGATTCAAATGACAAAAGGTTTAACCTCTCTCAAAAAGACGAACCGATAAAACCTCCCACATCGAAAACATAATAGAAAATGCATATGAAATCCGTTTTCGATGAACTAGAGCTTGTCATGGAGATTAACACAAGCTCTAAATACTCACATGAGTAAGAACTAAATAATATAAGGTTTTACCTATCTCTAAAATACAAACCGGTAAAACCTCCAAGATCAAAACGTAATAAGATATAAAAGGGAAATCCGTTTTTAATGACCTAGATCTTGTTATGGAGATTACCACAAGCTCTATATCCTCACATGGATAAGACCAAATAATAACCAAATATGATGATGCAAGTATGCAAAGGTTTGAGCTCTCTCCGAACGATGTGATCGAGTTACTCATTCGAGGGCCCCTCTTGATAGTACGGTTATCTATCATAAACCCGGTCTCCCACACACAACATGAGACCGGCAAAAGGGAAAACCTATCAAGATTATACCTTTGCCTTGAGCATTCCACCTGATCTCGATGTAAACGAACTTGACCTTCTCAAGATGGAACGCCTTTCTTGATTTCTCATCATCGACCTCGCATATTGAGCTTGCACAACATATCTTCTTTGCATTTGATCAACCTTGAAGCCAACACATGCTCCAAGCTATGCCAATGGACAAATCCTACAAGTATAACTTAATACACACATTAGTCCATAAAGATTGACATTAATTACCAAAACCACATATGGGGGCCCAACATGTTCTTTCACCTGGGTGCCGAGCAACCCTGATAGAAAAATTATGTCACCTAGGGGAGCAACAGTTTACATGAAGGTTAGTGAATTAATTGATCCGATATCAAGTACTTGGAACCTTGCGCTGCTCAATGAAATATTCAGCTCTATTGATGTAAATTGGATATTGCAAATTCCCCTGCACAATCGTGGGTTTGAGGATTTTATTGCTTGGGCTCCAACACAACACGGCAAATACACTGTTAGATCGCTTACTATTTACAGTGGCGGCACCAATTTGGCTCAGCTCCTTTGGTTGCTATTGATAGTTCGACAATCAATCCGGTATGGCAAATTTTATGGAAACTAAAAATCCCAAGCAAGGTAAAGATTTTCATATGGCGTTCTCTACATGGTATTATTCCTCTAAAGTCTATTTTGGTCAATCGATACATTGGTCATGACGGAGGTTGTCCGATATGCAATGAGGGATCGGAGGATATCTTGCACCTGTTTTTCCTTTGCCAGACTGCGTCTGATCTGTTGGCAGATCTTGGTATATCAGACATCATTAACCAAACATTACAGAATGAGATTTCTGGTTCAGTTGTGCTAGAGAATCTTCTCCGGCGTGAGGACAATACACTTCCTGGATTTAATAAAATTGGACTAAAGGAAATGGTCTCTGTGAGCTTCTGGTATTTGTGGTGGATCAGACAACAGAGAACACACAATAAAACTGTTCCCCGATGTATCAATGTAAATTGTCAATCTTAGCCATTACTACTAACGCTGTCAATCTTAGCCATTACTACTAACGCTGATGTTCCATTAGTTTCAAATACCACAGGAGCGGCGAAGTGGTCCAAGCCTGAACCTCGTCACATGAAGCTTAATGTTTATGCGTCCTTCCATGGAGATATTTGTGCAGGCTCGGCTAGTGTTGTGATTCGAGATTATCAACGGCGGTTTGTTGCGGCCTCCTGCTGTTTCATACCGCATGTGGGTACAAGCGGAGTCAGACTCTATTAAAGTAATTGAGGCTCTAAATAGAGGCGATCGTTGGTGGAATGATGCATCTGTTGTTTATGCTGACTGTATTGATCTGGCTACATCTATTAGATCAGTATCCTTCAAACACTGTACAAAAGAAGCTAATCAAGTGGCTCATGAGCTAGCTAGTCATTGTTTTTCCAATAGTCTATCTTGTAATTGGGACGATGAGCCCCATAGTTTTATCCTAGAAACCCTCGTAAACGATGTATCTATTGGTTGAAGGGTTGCAAGTTTTAGACGCACTCTTTTTCCTTATCAGGGTATCTAAGGGACTGGAAAATTTTAATAACGTCTTGCATGCTTAATATATAATGGTTTTTTAAAAAAAGACAAACTGACAGTGACAGCCCCCTAAAGAAAAAGGATGAACTTCACACTATCCGCCTTCTTCTACTTAACCATCCAAAACCTGCCAACCACTGTCCAAGCTTAACCCCTAACCATCCACCATCAACCCAAGAAACCTCCAGCTCTGCAAGCCACTGTTCCGCACTCAAACGCCAAAAAGGATCAGGGCACCTAGGGTTCCGCGCGCACCACTCCCCATCGACGGCGGCGGCGTCTCGGTCTCTCGCAGCAATGCGCGCGCCGGCGGTGAAGGCTCCCTCGCGGGAGAAGCAGCCGGTGAAGCGGAGGGGCCGGCCACCCAAGTCCAGAGGGAAGAAATCTCAGCTCGCCCTTCTTGGTGAGTACCTTGTGCCGTACCGTGCGAGACGAAACCGTGAGTGAGCCCCTTGTTTGTTTGCGCTGTTTTTTTCCTGCTGCTGCAATATCTGAAGGAACTCTGTATAGTATTATAATGGCAAAACCTGTTGCTAGTTCTGTACTTGTAGTCTTTATTTAGTTAGGATGTGGGGATGATTTGGAGGTGTGGTGTGTCGCCTAGGGAATTAATCAAATCGATGATCATGGAAACGAACAACACCACAACCAGAGCGTTTCCAGTCGCATGCTTGCTGTTGTGATGTAATGGTTGCCACTGTTGCAGTAGATGACATTGTTAATGGACTATGATCTTGCCGGCCACAAAGCTGTTCTCGATATATAAAGATGCTCCTTTTCCATGTGCAATATATCACCTTGAAGTCCAAGAGATCTGCAACTGCCACATGATAATAAATTTTCTTTTTTCTTCTACAAGTCTGCACATTTGACAGTCCAAGCACATGATGTGTGTTAGTGCTTGTATATAACTGGAGGTTCATCCTATTGCTGAAGTTCACCTCTCAGAGAATTTCATCTCTTTCAGTACAATGCTTTAACTTCTGTATGTTCATCCAGTGGCCCTGAATTTATGTTTTGATCACAGGGGGATGTGCACCTGGAAATGCATTTGCTCCACATGTACTGCGTATCAATCAGGGAGAGGTATGCAGAAATTTATTGTGTGTGTTTGTTTTACTATTTGTCACTTTACCTTAAGATGGAGCTTCAGTTGCTGAGCAGTGTTCCCATTTTCTCTGTCTAACCTGGTTTAGTGTGTTACTGATTATCTGGGTGCTTGAACCTGGAGAGAGTTTGCTATGGGATGTTTAGAAATATGCTGTACTGTACTATTGTTAGTTTTTAGGAGTGTGTTACCTGCAACATGGTCGAGGTTAACGTTTGTTAGCTGTCCTGTTCAGTAGCAAATTTCCAAATGTTGATGACTCTGAAATTTATTTTAGCAAATTGCAGATTCTCATCATTAACGTAGTACATATTTATCTGACTACCATAACACCATAAGGCACGTACTCCCTCCGGTCCATATAATTAACTAGATACATACGAATCTAGATAAAGTTGAGGCCATTTATATGGACCGGAGGGGGTATTACATATCCATTTCAAACAATGCTGCAGTATACTTGTATGTGCTTGTGCAGTGCAATCTATATGGGATCTTCTGTTCATCATGTTTTATTCATTGAGAAGTCCTTGATCCTTATACAATTGATGGACTAGAGATTGCTCTTGCCATGCTTCCCCACAAATCTTTGGTCTGGCTCTGTTTATGGTGTCAATATGTTGCAGAAATATCACTTTTCACTTCTTTCTACTTTTCCCACCCACTTCCTATTTCTGAAGGAAAATGGGTGGGGTTCATAATTACTGGCTAGAGAAGATTCAGTGAGTGTTTTGTTCATATGTTGTCTATAATTTAACAGCAATGATACACAGGATATTACTCTCAGGATTATGCTGTTATCAGAGATGCATGACAAATCCATCTGCATTCTATCAGCCAATGGCACATTATCAAGCGTAACCCTCCGTCTATCTTCAAAGTCAGGTGGCCTTAACAATGCAGTTTACAAGGTTCGCCTCAGTGTTCTCAATATCTAACGCTAGATACTACTACTATACCCCACATTCAGCAACGAATTGCTTGTCTTATCTCAGTTGCGCTTAGACTAGTTATGTAGGCTAGTCCAGTACAAATTCTTTAGCCCCTTGTGTAGCAGGAAAAAATGCTTTCCCTCCTGGTCTTATCTTGAGTTTATTTTGCAGGGTCACTTTGAGATAATTTCACTAAAAGGCTCGTATCTGATATCTGACGAGGGTGGCAAAGGAAACTGCGATGGGGGGTTAAGCATTGTAGTTTCTACTCCGTGCGGCAGCCTGTTTGGAGGTAGCGTTGGAGGGCCACTGATTGCTGCAGACCCTGTGCAGGTACATTGCTTGATTTTTTCAATCATCAAGTGGAACTACAGGTACAAGCCAGAATAACATAAACCAATACAAGACTTCCCCAAAGAGTTGTTGTGAAATAGTCCATGACATCTTCATGTTGTTGTTTTCCGTCTATATTCTCTCTTGTGCATAGGTTCAGAGAGTTAATCTTTTATTACGTGTAATTATTACCTCAGGTGATTGCTGGAAGCTTCAATTACAAGGTGGCAGAGGAAATGATGGAGCCAAAGACCAGTGACAGCCAACTTACTGAGCTGAAAGTACCCTGGGAGCTGGATGCAATGCCTTATGAGCCATTTTCACCTTTGCCTCAGTTTGGGTGGTCCAGGATTGAAGATGTCGAACTTGGGCACCATGTCTTCGACCTGACCGATGATTAGCACTTGGCTCTACATGTGTGAAGATAGTACATGATGGATAGTATAACATAACAGTTAAAGGGGTCTAGCTCTTGAAAACTTTGAAGTCCAAAGATACGTTATGGGTGGTAGATGGGGAGAGCTTACGACCTCACATGCATACTTTGCAAAGTTTAAAATACTTTTGAACTCTAGTTCTGAGATTTTTAAAGGTGTAAATTCGGTGTGAGGTTCGCTTATTCAGGAACAACATCATAGCACCACAGACTTGTCTCAGTATGCTAAACTAGTTGTGGAACTCATTTCATGACAATTATATGCAGAGTTGCATCATGCTATCAAGCCGATGCAGCGATGTGATAAATTATGTTCTTTAAAAACGTAACCAGACAGCACAAGGATCCAATTAAAGGCATACCGAACAGCTACAATATTTGAAATCCATCAACACGACATATACAAGTACAGAGTGGGATGTAGAAAATATAGCAGACTCGCAACCTCTGAAATGCTGGGTACATATTTTTATTCAACACAACATTATTAATGTTTGTAGCACCGATGTAATACAGAAGTGCTGACTTTTCTACAGCCTCCAACCAGCAGGTCTAAGAGACCCCAAGCAGCTTCTTGATGTCCTTCTGCAGATATCCAGAACAAAGTGTTATTTTGAATGCCCAGCGCTTCAGAATTCAGCTTCTACAAGGGAATGTGAATCATGGTGTTGTAAATTACCTCAATGCTCAGAGGGGAAGTGGTCGGCGCATAGCGGTCCACGACGCGACCCTCCTTGTCAACCAAGAACTTGGAGAAGTTCCACTTGATGCTGTCGCCAAAAAGACCACCTTTGCTAGACTTCAGGAACTTGTACAAGGGGGATACCTCCTTGCCGTTGACATCAACCTGGCATACAATAGGAGTTAGAGCTCAATAAAACGTTCTTATTGGATTAAATATCCAAAACAATGGAGACCATGGATCATCCCATTGGGAGTTATCCTACTCAAGCAGATAATTATTTGTTTCGCACTGGAACAAATAAATGCTTACTTCGGTTGAGGAAAACAAGTGCAGAGATCTACCTTGTCAAAGATGGGGTACTCAGCCTTGAAGCGAGTGCAGGCAAACTCGACAATCTCCTCGTTGGTGCCAGGCTCCTGCCCACCAAACTGATTGCACGGGAAAGCCAGGATTTCAAGTCCTACAAATCGGCAAGAGAACATAGTGGCTAATTAGCATCCCAATAAACAAGGACTACTACTGTTAAGCAAAATGGGCAGACTGGGTGAAGTAAGCACCTTGGCCCTTGTACTTCTCGTACACCTGGCTCAGCTCGGTGTAGTTGGAGTTAGTTAGGCCACTGGAACATTTGGTCAGGAACAAGAATTAGCAGTTGAAGAAGTACTGTTTTCTACGAAAATTATTTTTTAGATGTCTGCGTCGGCCAGATTATTTTGGAGAATCAAGCACCAGTAGGCAGCAGGTGACTAATCCAGTTTGACCATCTGTTTGATGTGGACTATGCAACGACAATTCGATCTTATTAAACGCGCTGTGCTTGTATGTAAAACTGAAAAGATATCTCATAGCCAAAACGGAGATGCTAATTCTTACCACTGGGATGCTACGTTCACAATGAGAAGAACCTTCCCCTTGTAGACGCTGAGGTCGACGTCCTTCCCGCTAGCATCCTGCACAGCAAATCGCGTCCGTTAGGGTCGTGCTACTGCACAATTCACCTTTCATCTTGCAGAAAATCGAACTGATGGCTAGCGAATTCAGAGAGGTTATTAGCAGGATAATTCCTCGGAGAAATTCACACGGAGCTCCAACGAATTAGCAAGAGCGCGAAGCAAGGGACGCGGCTTGCCTGCGCCCGGGCTGTGCGCCCATCCGTGCGCCCTCGTACGTGGCGTTCATCTGACGACTCTCTACGTTTTCCTTCCGCCCGCGTGATTCCCGGCTAGCTGCCAAAGAAAAAGGGAATACGAGAAATACTATACAGAAGGCGTTGTTAAGGGTTGGCTTCCTTCTTGCACAGACCACAGATCAGTCGCCGGTGGCCGGCTCGCCGCCATGTCATAATTCTCAATAGCTTTCCCGGTCTCTGAGTAACGGACGTGTTTAGCACGACCAAGCTTTCATAGCTAGCGCGACTTCATCCTGCTAGTCTTTTGACGGCAACCATTACCTCCTGGGCATAGCTAATTAGCCATGAAGCTTACATCAGTACATGCTTAGACGTCGGCCACCGTCGAAGTATGCAGTGGCTGACTGGGTGCTCGCCACCGGAGACACAGCCGGAGGAAATTCTTTTTTTGGCACAAAGGCAAGGAACCTTCGAGTACACGGAGGTCACTGGTGTCGTTCTCGGACGTAGACGTCGCCGTCCGCGGCCAGTACCTCAAGCTATTCATCCATGTGGCCATCTTCTTCGGCGTAATCGTTAATGGCAGCATGCCTCCGCCGGTGACGCAACATACCAATAGGGGACGTCGCCCGAGGCCGGCACGATGATGTTGCTCATGCCGACGGCGTTCTCCTACTTCCTGTTGTGGTGGTGGCCGTGAGTATCATGCAAAGGCTACCGGAGTAGAAGGAGAATTACTCTGAACTTTTCGTGTTGGTTGTTGCGAGTATTACGGTCAGGGTATTCTCCGTATCTATTTTTAACTGAAAAGATAGGAACGCTACCTTAATTTCCAAGGCCACGGGATGGACGCCACGTACGAGGGCGCACGGATGGGCGCACAGCCCGGGCGCAGGCAAGCCGCGTCCCGAAGCAAGCACGCCTCGAGCTTTACCTCGACGGCGAAGTCGGGGCCGGGGGGCAGGCCAAGCGGGGGAATCTTAGTAGCGTGGGGAAAAAAAAGCAGAGACTCAAAGCGCGTGTAGAGTCTGGAGACGAGCGGAGCTGACCTTGACGGTGAAGTCGTGGACGGAGGTTGCGGACGACGCGGCGGCCATGGTGGACGCGGTAACGGCGGCGAGACGAGATCGAGCGGGGTCGGGAGTCAGGAGCAACGGGTAGTTGGGAGCTGGGAGGCGGGCGGGGGTAGCGTGGAGACGACGGGAGAGTGGGATGAGAGGGGTGGGCCGAGGCGTTACCGGAGGATTTATAAGGCCAGGCCCACGGCGAGAGGAGGTTCGGAATCTTATGGGCAAAGTAACGGAGGTGTGAATGTTCCGCGGCTGCGGGCTGTGTGTGTAGCCCGCGACGGAGGAAGCTCGTACTACTCACGTGTGAACGGAACCTCCCCTAAAAAAAAAACGTGTGAACGGAAACGAGGCGCTGGGTCAACCGGGGGATTTTATCATTTGCCACACTGTACTTTTCAGTTTTATTATTTGCCACATCATGTGTCACTGACATGTGGTGGTCAATGTAGCAAATAATAAATTTTTAAAATAAAGTGTGGCAAATGATAAAATATCCCTGGGTCAACCAAGGGCGGCTGTCTGTGATCGGACCAGACGGCCTCCACGGAGAACCGTCCGATCGGGAGATGAAGGTGGCAGAAGCATCTAGAAGCCTCCGGAGAGAGCACCTGTCCCGTGCGCGCGGTCAGGTGTTCGTCGACGCGCGTACGTATGTGCGTCCGCTCACACGTACTCGGTGGTGGCATACACACGGTGGCGTTGCACATACGCGAGGCAAAAGGAGAGCTAAGGAAGTTGGGATGCCTGGCTGGCATATATCCCGTCGTGCCTGGCACTGGCACGCATCACGCGTGGGCCGCCCTGTGCGGATGTCGCTTGCGCGATTATGCCGGCGGCCGAGGCGGTACGGTTCTCGCGAAATGCAAAGCGCATGAGCGGATGCCGCATACGTGGAGCAGCGATCATTGCAAGACAATATTGTAGGAGGGACTAAAAGACAATTATTTTATGTTTTGTAGGTTAAAAAACGATAAATACTAAATAGTATAGTGCAAATTGTAGTTGAGTTGGTCTGCAAGGCAACAAGCCTGGAGACAAGTTCTTTTTTCTTTTCAAAAGAGCATTTGGTCGATCTCATTTTCTAAATAAAGACACGCTGTCAAAATGATACTACTGTAATAGAAATTTCCTACAGAACAGAGTAAAGATAAAAGAACGAAAATCAGGAGTAGCTACACCCCATAAGAAGCTCCCGTGACTACCGACTAGAGGTCACGCTAGGTCTTCTCGTAAAACCACCGGACATCGTCATGTCGCATCCATCAAGTTGTCGCCGAAGAGTACCACATGTTCTCTCGCTCCAGGCTGTGGACAGTTTATCCTGGAGAAGTGGCAGCTCGGTCACGTATAAAAGATAGAAGGCCGCCGAAACCGACTCACACCGGCGCTAAAGGGCGTTGAGATATGACCAGAACTTGTCTATAGAAGACGACACATGGTGACCGAAGGTAATCTCAGCTCCACGATGACGCTTCCAAGAGGGTGAGGACGCCAGACACCGCTGTCGTCGAGACCGAAACGGTCAAAGGTTTTCACCTAGAACCCTGACATGGGGAAGGTGATCGCAACGGCACCCCCAAGAGGGACACAACACCCACAGGCGGTGTCGCAACTTGTGCTGGGCTATCGCACAAAATCACAACCACACCACACAAAGGTATCATGGTCAACCTATTATCAGTAAACCAAGCCTCCAAATTATGCTCAGGGAGCCTCCAGTGCCGAGATACCATGTAGGAGAAGTAGTTTATCTTGCACTTTAGAAAATGGGATGTACTATGGACAATGTTGCATTCCTAGAGCATCTCCACTTGCCTACCCAGAACGCCGATCCAGACGCCGAATTTAGGTCCGAACGCCGAAAATCGGCCCAGTCGCGTACCAAGGAACCTGTTTTCGTCCGGATTTGGGCGAACTTTGGTCCGGGCTTCCCAGGCCATACCTAGGATCCTGGGTACGCCCTGGAAACGCCGGACGCAGCGAAAACAGGCATGGGCCAGCTCTGTCGGTGAGAGAAGGCTGAACTCCCGCCACTTTGCCGAGCTCCCGCCTTTTTCTTTCTCCCCTCCCGCCTTTCTTCGCCATTCCCCTCCCGCCACTCTGCCGAGCTCCCGCCCACCATGCCGCCCAAGAGCTTCGTCCAACCCAGATCGATCCTCGGCGAGGATCTGGCGGAGAAGAAGGCGAGGAAGCCGAGAGCGCCATCGAAGAAGCCGGACGGCATGTCCTTCGCCGATTGGGAGAAGAAGGAACATGCCAGGAAGATCGCGTCGGAGGACCGAAAGGGCAGAAAGGAGAGGGCGAAGCTCCGGCAAGAGCAAGAGCAGGCGGCAGAAGAGCAGGCGATCGTGAGGGCGAAACAGGCTGCGGCTACGAGGTCGGCGTTGATGGCGGCGCCGTACCCACCCCATTGGGGAAGCCAGGCAAGCGTCGGCTCGCCCGCCGTATTCTCGCCGATCTCTCCGGCCGGCTTCCAAGAGAGCCAGGCGACTGCTCTGCAGAGATACTCCTCGTCCCCCGAGTTCGACGGCGGGTTCACCCCCAACGTGGTCTTCCCATGCCCGGCGCCGCGCCCTCCTTCAGCCTTCAACGTGGACATCAACGTCCCCTACTCCACCTCTCCGGCGTACGCAGGCCCTGCGCTGCGCCGCGGACCACTGCCTTTCGGCGGAATGCCGGTCGCCCTGCCGGCCGGCATGTCGGTCGAGACGTACATGGAGGACATGATCGCAACAGGCTCGGCCTCCAACCACCCCTCCTTATTCAAGGAAGAGCAGACCTGGGCTGACGCCGAGCACGGCATCGAGTCTCAGGATTTCACCAACATCGACACCGAGGAGACGCGGGCCAAGCCGACACAGGCAGAGGATGCCGAGGGTGAAGTAGTGCTGCTGGCGAAAGGCAAGAAGGGGAAGAAGAAGTCGGGCACTTCGGAGGACGCTCGGATCAAGTGGACCGTGGCCGAGGACTCCTTTCTCGTCGAAGCTTGGAAAACGGTGAGCATGGATCCGATCACCGGTGCCAACCAGAATTCCGACAACTATTGGAGACGCGTGAAGCTAGCGTTCGATGAGCGTAGCATTTGAGACCCGAAGTATCGCCAAATTCACATGGAGCGAGAGGAGAAGGCTATTTACCAACCATTGGGCGATCATCCAGACTGCGTGCAGTAAGTGGCACAGCTGCGTGCAGCAAGTGGCACAGCTGCGTGGAAGAGGTGGAACACACACAAGCCAGTGAGGAAGACATGGACAACAAGGTACTCGCGAACACTAGCTTCGTCGTGCACTCGTTTCCATTTTGACACACTTCCATTTTGTAGCTTCGTCGTGCACTTGTTTTGTTTCGAGAGGACATAAAGACGGAGTTCAAGTTTCATCATGTGTTCGAGGAGATCGAGAGCTGCGAAAAATGGCAGGACACTCGCCTGAGCCTTTCCAATACCAAGGACGACGTCTACAACCCGGAGGCCCCTCCCGCTGCTGCCGGCGAAGGAAGGCCAGAGATCGTCCAGAAGAAGGCGAAGATGCTCAAAGCCGCCGGTCCTTCCGCCGAGCGTCTCCAGGCTTCGATCGAGAAATGCATCGCCGACACGAGGGTGCACGCCGAGAAGAGGGCCGAGAAGACCGACGAGCGATGGAAACAGCTGATCGAGACCCAAGGGGAGAAGATGGCCGTCCTCAAGGCCAACTACACCGAGAAGAAGGCCAACAACACCGCCAAGAAGCGGAACACGGATCTGAAGTTCTTGATGGGCGGCGAGGACACGTCGAAGATGAGCTCGCCGGTCAAGGCCTGGTACATGGCGCAATGCCAGGCCATCCTCCAGGGCGAGGTCACGCCTTCCGCTGCGCCGAACGACGCCACCACTACGTCGAGCTCTGCTTCCACCTCCTCCAACCAGTCGGCGTCCGCCGGCGAGACGGCCGACCCCGCCGCATCGACCATGCCGCCGCAGCCCATCCCCATCGACGACTGAGAGATGACCGAGTCATTTTCCCTGTTCTGTAATAATCTGTCGCCAAACTTATGGACGTTAATTCTGTCCAACACCTTGTGGCCGAGCTCTCGCTGACGGGAACGATAAAAATTCAAATAAGTTGCCGTTTTATGTTCGCCTGGGATCTTGGCCTGGGTACGCGAGTGGGAAACTCGGCATACCCAGGCCGAAAACTAGTTGCGTCCGGCCAAAAAAAAGGTCCGGATTTCGGCCTGGATTCGCCCAACGAGTGGAGATGCTCTTACTTTAGCGGTCAACTTTCTCTCTATTGCTAGACTTTCACCTATAAGCTTGATATAGTGTTTATGCATCCAAACTCTTTGAACCAAGTTGTTTTTATATCCGAGACCGCCATATCTACCTATATTTGGCATTTATTGTCATTCCAAGTAATAAATTTCTCATGTGTTATTATATTTTGATTTCAAGTCCTTGTGCTTTTGTCTATGTTTAGCGTGGGGAAGTAGTGAAGAGGATCATAATATTTCATGTTAAACAAGGTTTCCCCCCATTGCTGAAAAATGATGAGCATCCATAATGTGCTTGATTCAAATTTGCAAGATACAGGTGCCGCTCGCAAAACTTTAAACAATGTTATCATGGAAGATTATGAGCTTCTTTATTAGAACAAAAATTTAACTAAGCATGCCTTTAAATAATGAGATTTGGAAGTTATTTTTTTTGCACATGTGTTATCTCTGTTTATCTCCACGAAGCGTCTTTCCACTTCTTTCTGACTCAAGAAATAAAAGTTTCTTAAAAATCTATTATAAGACCAATGTTAGGGACAATTACTTTATGCATACGCTTGTTTATGTTTCATACTTGCTCATCTTGCGCTTGCACAATAGCTCGTCTTCATTGTCCATGGTACTTAGAAAGAGTAATTTAGTGCAAGATATTTTATTTCTTTTATATGTTTGGAATTTATTTAGTCTTCTACTTTATGTGATGATTGCTTGCTATCATTACTTGTCAAATAAATATTATAATTATGGTAGTAATGATCATTTTTTACTTTGTATCTATTGACAATGAAGCTCCAAAGTTGAGGTTTATTTATCATGTTTATGCTCAAGTACGAGCATAGATTAAGGTTGGGATGTTGATGCATGTAACATGCATCCGTAAACTTTGTAGTTTATTATCACATATTCCGTCATATTTGCATCATATATACCGTTATATTCGTAAGTTGCATTGATTGTGAGGATTTTCCAATGATCCCCGTTTATTTTGTTTTTAACTCTACAAAATAGAAAAACTCTATTTTCTATTTTTTTACTTTTACTAGGTAATTGCCCGTGCTTTGCACGGGGGGCATAAATATTCTTACAATTCGTGTTAAACATGTAATTTTAGGATTATCCTGCGGAAGGATCATTGTCAAGAGCAAAAGCATACTATTTTACAACATGTACCCTAAGTACAGTGTAAAATACCTACCGGGCACCCTAAGTATCTCCCCCTCCTGTCCTTCCTCCTTGCGTGTGTGTTCCATGTTATCCCATTTCACTTCGGAATGCTCCGTTCGTCATTATTCATGAGCTTGTTATAATTCCGGCGATTCTCTAAATGATAGACAAAACGCGATGGAAATAATTTCGGTCCACATTTAGCCTCACCCAAAAACAGGGAGGCGGGAACGGAACAACATACGAAATTATGTATGAAAAACAAAACCATACAAACAATTAAATAGTGGTATTTCATGTCCATGTCACCTCCGTTGATGTATGTGCGCACTTGCTCATTCTCCCCCTCCTCTTTGATATTTAGAACAAATCCAACGACCTCTACAAATTTGAGTCTGCAACTTTGTTTGGAGAGCTTCCAACAAAATCAATCTTTATTTCTCTTCGTCATGGACTTTCTAGTTTGTCATTATCACACTAATTGCAAGCCCAAAAACACGACTCAGATACCATTTACCAATAATTGGTATTGCCATATTTGAGCAAAAAGCATGAGGAATATGGGTACAGAGCTCGGAGTCACTAGGCCGCTTCTCTAATTACCATGCAATGGAAAGACAACTAAATTTCTAAATATTAAAAGAGGAACGCTCCTATTGCACACTACATAATTACAATGCATGAACATAGGAGTGCAAGGAAAAAAGGGTGCTTATAGAATAGTGACATGTTCTTGCGATGCACCATCAACAATACATTGCAATGAAGTTCACGCTGACCTGCCAATATATCACGCAGTCATGAAAGTTCCTAGCCCTGAAGCTTGTAGCACCTTGTGTCCTTTTTGCAGGAATTGGATCAAATGCCGATGTGAGACATGCTGACAAAATGAACTGACGGGAACACATAGCCAAAACGGATGTGGAGTTATTAAGAGGTGATAATGCATAGGCTTCATCTGAAACTTTCTGAACCACCAAGATAACAATCAAAAAAATAAGTACTTAAACACTCATATGTGGGCATATAACAGCAAGGAGACAAATATCTAGGGCATTTCCTGATAAACTGGATGTGGAGCTACCAAGAAAAGAAGAGGTGCTAATGCTTAGGCGTCATCAAGGCCATATGCATCAACCGAGATAACGAGCAAAAAAATATTTAAACTCTCATATGTGGGTATATATGATATTTCTCTAAACAATATTGCAATAAAAAATGCTAAGGATTCGATAATAGCAGCACCAATATGAAACTCTGGCTTTTCGGTGAGCTAGCACGTGTCCATTCTTTACACACCAAGTCATGCATGGAACTGAGAATAATTTTGTTATGCCGAAAACTTCATTATAAGTTGATCTTTTCCACTTCACATCTCATAATTGATCTGAAATAATAGTTTATGAATAATAAAAATTAACTAAATAAAAGTAAATCATCTAAAACTTGCACAAAGTTTCATCCCCTAAACATCTGTCCTCCATGAACACATTTGCATCACTTAGTAGTCCAATTATTCCATGACCTACTTGCAAAGAAGAATTAAGTCATTTTACCTGTGTATAACATCCAGTGTCTGGATTTCCATCCAGATTTAGCTTAGGAGCTAAAACCATGGTGAATTTGTCACCAATACTTATTGGGAAGATATTGGTAGCAACATCTAATTGCATGTACATGCCAAAAATGGCTCGTATTTAGCTTCAATGCGATTAACTGCATACCAACATAGAAAGGAAAACGTTTAGTTCAATAAACATATGCAGCTACAAGGTTGTGTAACAGTGTAAGTATAGCTATGATGTGAGAATTATCAGATCTAAGCATTTGTATAGTGCAGTGTAAAATGGCTAAGCGTAAATTGTTATGCTAACAATACTCCAGGAGCTATACATGTGCGGGGCCGTTTGGCAGAATAAAACGTAGTAAAACATCTTCCCACCATGATCAATCCAGCTACAAGGTTTCTGCATTTGAAGTAAACAAGATTATTACAGATTAACTTCTTTTGTTCATCTAGAACACTCTCAGAAGTCAGATCCTTACCCCATAATTATCAAAAACGACAAATTTGAATTAAGATACAAAAATCAAAGGCGATTCAATAAAAACATCAAGTGTTAATACATTGAAAGTAACAAATCAGGGCAAATCTTGCAGAATAACATATCAGTCCATGAGGCAATTGGCCTACAGAACAATTATCCAGTGCAACCGTACCGATATTATCAGTTCATTGTACACAGTTGATAAGCCGCAAGGAATTTCCTTCTAGCAGTATTGCATTCGTTGCAAATTTGCCGCCGAACAGAGTGTAGTGCCAAATGTTGAAATACCTGTATTGTGTATACTATCTGTACGTTAGTATCTAGACTTCACTCTGAACGTTGGTTCTGTTGTACCTGTAGTTCTAATCCTTAGGAGGAACTTGTCGGTCGCATGGCATATCTGTAACCGCTCTCGATGAATGGAACACATGGAGTATTATCCAAACCTTCTCCCAACACCATGAAATAAGAAACGGAAAAATCAGAAATACCATTTGTTGGCTTGTCAGAGTAGTACGGCTCTGGGTTTGATCTCGTGACGAAGTCTTGGACGGTGAAGTCTGGGTCCGGCCGCATGCAGAATCCGCCACAATCCCGATTTCCAATGATAGGGTAGGAATAGAAAGAAGTGACTGTCGGAGAGGAGCACGGCTGCGGTGGTGGTCAGAGACAAGGTCGCTGAGGTTGGGGTGACGGAGAGGTGCCTGGGGTGTGCAGGAAGAAGAGGTCAAGAGCGGCACTTCATAGTCCGTTTTTTATCGCTCGACGCAAGCACATACTTTTGCTTTTCTTTAGCTGGAACCATGGAATTCTCACGTAATACTTAATCAGATAGATCTAGCTGAGGATAAAGAAGCCAGTCCATTGAAGCTAAAGATCGTACGAGGGACACATAGCTGGCATGAAACTTTCTCTTTTCGATACCCAGTTTTTGTTTGGTCTGATCCTGCGGCTCGAGATAACGGTACTTCTCAAAGATTCGTTTCGTTGAGACATTCTCGATCGAGAAAAACGGCTGTCCCGTGCATTAGTTATAATGTAGGTGTAGGTCCTGAAAGCGCAATCTGGTTTGGAAATCAAAGGTATCGCGTAGAAGGGGGACTTGTTTTTCCACCTCTTTTGTGCGCCATCCATTTATGCTCTCTTTCTTCGAACCCATAAAGCATAGCTCGTTTTTTGTAACCTTCCTGCTAAACCAACTCAACGGTTAAAGCCTTCATCGACAAAGTCTTGCTCTCCTTCTTTTCTGAAAAGTGATCGATCGAGAGAGACGTGTGGCGATCTGGAAAGAGGGAGGCGTATGCGGGTGCGGGAGGTATCAGCGAGATCAAGGAATTTAATCGCGCAGTGGAAAAACATCATGGGAGAGCACTCGACAAAACCCAACGAAGTATTGGTCGACCACGGAACACGATATTCTTTTTAGGTAGTAGAGATAGAGATTGACCTTTGAGAACTTAAAAGGACCTGGGATTTTTTTTCAACATAATTTTTTCTCTAGAAGACGGACTACCACCAAATGGGAGGAGGAAAAGGCCAGAGGAAGGCTCGGGACCCATCCATAGCGGGGCTAGGAAGGTTCTAGAGCCTCAGAGCTCTAATGTCGTCCTTATTCATGTCGATCTCTTCGTATTGACCTAAACTGACTGTATATATGCCCCCATCGCGATCTTGCGAAGAGGCGGAGCATAGGAAGAAACATATGGAACAGAGAAACATAGCCGGAGACTTGAAAGGGTGAATGCTGCCGGAGTCGCTCCGGTTGCATCTTCAACCTCTCCAATCCATCTCCATGATGAGGAGGGAGTAGTCTATCCTATAGGTTTGTGCCAGTATCTCTCCCTCCCTCGTTGATTTAGAACCATATGAGCTCCCTACATGATTATGGTCACATATGTAATTCATTTATGGTGGATCTTTTGATTTTTCGATGAGTATATGAGATTGCAACTTTCAATTTGTATTTGATGTATTTGTACATGTATATTACTACCTTGTTCTTACATGCAAGTTCTAATCAAACTAGTATGCTTGACGTGTGAGAGAGAATGTATGCATTAGATGGAGTAACTGGTACTAGCAATGTGAATAGTGACAAAAAAAAATTGGGATCTACTATATTTTACCTTCCTATGGTTACCTCATAAATGAACGCATGTGTTACATCCATCCAGTGATAACAAAGATGATCTTGTTTGTTCGAGATGGCATATTTGATATTCAACATCATATCAAAGTATCAAACTCAATACTTTGTTTATCTTAAATCTAGTTTTTTGGAGTTTTTTTACTAGAGAAGTATTAGTAGGATCAGTGAAGGAGCCGGTATACAAGAATTGGGTTCAGATGAACCCAATGAGTTTCATCAACCCTTCACTAATTTAGTCTTTCACTAGGCTCATTAGTGAAACATCAGAACCTAACTACTTGAGCTGAACCCAGTGATCTTTTCCTGCAGCTTCGCCCTAGGATGTGTTACATCATCTCAATAATAGGAGGTGATGTCCATATGAATTTTTATCAAACACACTAAAGTTGGATCAATATTTTCTCGTTGTAGGAAGCTATATTCGTGCCATCATATTTATGAGAGAGTACACAAATGAACCCATGAAATCGGTCCATTTTTTAAGCATAAGAAAAACCCTTTTACTTTCACTCACACGCACTTCCAATTTCTACAATTAATTAACCTGGAAATATAAAAACATACCTTTAGCTTGCATTCATAGTTCTTTCACGAAAAAAAGCTTGCATTCATAGTTTACTTATTGTTTTCATCATTCTCATCACCATTGCTTAGTTTACATCATTGCATTTATTTTTAGTTTACTTTCATCTCGTTCCCATCTCGCCGTGCGCTTGACAATCATTACGGTGGAGTTGAGGACATAAGCAAATCATTAGTTTTAGTGTTTTTTTGTGCCTCCATGTTTCAGAAAAAGAAAGAAAGTTGCTGATCAATGCATTTGGGTGGTGTTTAATTACGTGCATTGAGACGGACGGCACTAGTGTGGCCACTCATCGAAGTCGCCATCGGATCGGCCGTGCCATGCACAATGGCGAGATCGATTGAAAGGTAGCAAACGAACCTGGCACGGCAACTTTTGGACCACATTTAGCTACGACTATACCAGGAGGAGCATCGGCCGCTTTATATCATGATATGTTGTCTTGGGTGCAAAGTGCTGCGCGTTTGAAACTGCTTAATTAGTTAGGTAACTACTTGAGTCACCCACAGAGACAGGACAAGTGGACAGACCCACCGTGAATAACCATCCTTGTAGCTAGTACAAGCCTATGATTAGCATCGTCACATGGCACTGCCTTTTAGTTCTAGCTTTTGAATTTGACCCCAGACACCAACACCTTGACCTTGACGACCCCTCCAAAGGTTGTCCAATTCCCTTCTTGAAAGGTCAAGCGCAGACTACTGCTGACGTACTCGTCCTGCTATCATGCTGAATTGGTGATACAAAATATTATGTACAGAGATACAAATATGAAAACGCAGTGGCGCTCCTTCCAATCTATACCACAAGAGCAGTGCTGCCTAACTTGTACTAGTATTAGTAATTCCTCCAATCCATAATAAGTGTCGCTGATTTAGTACAACTTTGTAGTATCGAGGCTATCCAGCAGTTACACGTATTTACATTGCAGAACTGCTGCCCTCGCCACTATCTACCACGGAGTTTGCATATATCTACAGCTTTTTATATGAATCCACGATCGATGCTTCTCTATGTTTGTCGCTCCTGTACGACCAATGGCCTCTTGTAGTACCGCAGCAGCAGGGACCAGCAGACGACACTGACGGACGAAGCCGCCATCGCGGCGCCGGCGACCCACGGAGGCAGTCGGAACCGGGTGGACGGGAACAGGACCCCTGCAGCGATCGGTATGCCCAGGATGTTGTACCCGAGAGCCCAGACGTAGTTCATCCGTATGCGGAAGAAGGTCTTCCTGGACAGATCGATGGCAGTGATCACGTCCTCCAAGTTGCTCTTCATGAGGACGATGTCTGCGGCTTCGATGGCGACGTCGGTGCCCGCGCCGATCGCCATCCCCACGTCAGCTGCCACCAGCGCCGGGGAGTCGTTGATTCCGTCACCAACCATCGCTACAGTTCTTCCAGACAGCTGCAACGATCAGAATTCAAAGGCGATGAGTAGATGCGTGCATGGCTGCACGAAAACAGCATGAAAGTGATAAAAAGGCAAAGTTATGCTCCTTTGAGATAAAGCATGGATCCTTTCAGAGGAAATAAAGCAGGGATATCATCATAGCTCACCTGAAGTTCCTTCACCTTCCCGGCCTTCTGCTCTGGCTTCGCTTCGGCCACGATATTTTCAATGCCAACCTCTTTACCGATCGCTTTGGCAGTTCCCCAGTTGTCCCCAGTCACCATTATACACTCCACCTTCATTGACTTGAGGTATGATATCACTTCATGAGCATTTGGTTTTATTGGATCGGATACAGAGATTATGCCCACAACTTCTTGATCCATGGCCACGATGATCCCTGTCCGTGCATTATCTTCTTCTTCCACGAGGATCTCTGAAGCTTCCACTGGGACATCAATGTCTAATGACAACATAAAGCTCTTGTTGCCCACAATGACATTCTTCTCACTGATTTTTGCCTTCACGCCGTGCCCAGTCACTGAAAGGAAATCCCTTGCTTCAGGCCAGATATGGTTTTCCTCTGAATAGAAATTCTTGGCATGCTCCACTATCGCCTTCCCCAGCGGGTGCTCACTGTTGACCTGAAAAACAATGAAGTTTTAGCAAGGTATCTGCCCAAAACGCAGAGAACTATCTGCTAAAAAGACAACAAAGGTATATACAGTTTAGGAAGCATACCTCTGCTGCTGCAACATAGTCATAGAATTCACGTAAGACCATGTTTTTCAGGAGTCTGGTCTTGACGACAATAGGCTTCCCAATAGTTAGTGTTCCTGTCTTGTCGAAAACAATGCAGTCCACCTGTAAAATGCCAATACGAAATAATGTTCGTCAACAATTTGAAGCACTGTGTGCAAACATGTCTTCAGTTGCATAATCAATTTTAGACCTTCTGCGCACTCTCCAGAGCTTGCCCACCCTTGATCAGAACACCTTGCGAGGCACCAACTCCTGTTGCAACCATTACAGCAGTTGGTGTCGCGAGCCCTAGGGCGCAAGGACAGGCGATTACCATAACTGAGATTCCGAACTGAAGAGCTAGTTGAAAGCTATCCATGGAAGATGGTATCCAGGAGCTAGGATAGCCATGGAACCTCCCAGCTAAGAACCATGTAAGCCAAGTAAGCAAAGAAAGAACAATGACCTACAAGCATGAAACAAACTGTTGTTTAACACTGATAATAATACATCATTATTGGATTAACACAACGTAACTGAACTCATCGCACAAATAATGTAACTGAACTCATCGCACAAATAATATGACTGAACTCACCAGGGGGACAAAGACTTTAGATATCTGATCAGCAAACTTCTGTACAGGAGCTTTTGCCATTTGTGCTGACTCTACTAGCCTTACGATCTGTGCCAGGGCACTCTCTGATCCAACAAATGTTGCCCGGACATGGAGCACACCATTCTCATTCACCGTCCCTCCAATCACCGTGTCACCCTTCTTCTTTGCCACAGGCCGTGATTCTCCAGTGATCATACTTTCATTTACATGGCTCTGGCCCCAAATAACAAATCCATCAGAAGCAACTTTCCCACCTGGAATGACTTTGATCACATCATTTTTCTGAATCAGCCGACCATCAATCTCTTTCTCACTTACAACATTCCCTTCGTGGTCGTACGTTATCACTGTTGCAGTTTCTGGTGCGAGATCCATCAGCTTGGCAATAGCTTCAGAGGTCTTTCCTTTTGCCAAGATCTCAAGGTACTTTCCAAGAAGGATAAATGATATGAGCATGGAACTTGTCTCAAAAAAATCAGTTGCCATATAAGTATCAGAAGTGGCAGCTCGGAGAACTGAGTAGACAGAGTAAAAGTAAGCCGTGTTGGTCCCTAGAGCAATGAGCACATCCATGTTTGGCGAGCCATGACAGATCGCCTTGTAAGCACCAGTATAAAATTTGCGGCCAATTACAAACTGGACAGGTGTCGACAAAATCCATCGCAATAGCTCACCAATGCCCATCATGTTGATAACCTTTTTCTCCAACCCATCCTTCAGCACTGGGATGTACATGAACACCATGGAGGTTAGGAACACTGGAACCGTGAACATTAAGCTCCACAAGAAAGACTGTCTGTACCGATTTATCTCCCCATTTCTATGCTGCTCTCTTCCATCTGCTTCCGGATATATTGACACAGCAATTTGACCAGATGCAGCAGACTCAATGACTTCGATAAGGTCTCTGGGGCCTGTCTGGTCAGGTTTGTACGAGATGGTGATCTTCTGGAGCTCGGTGTCGACTTTTATGTCTTCCACTCCAGGAAGAGCTTGGACAGAACTTTTCACTATCATTACTGATCTCTCGTCGAGAATGCCATCCACTTTGAGGTCTATCCTGCTCCGATCTTCTCCTGTGGTGACCAGTATCGCTTCAAAGCCAGATTCTTCAACTGCATGGACTAGTTGGGTAGCAGCAACAACCCTGCGATCATAGCGGATTTCTGCCTCTTCAGTAGCCAACGCAACAGAAGCTCTCTGAACCCCTGGAACAACTTGCAGGGCAGATTCAACTGTACTTGTACAAGACGTGCAGGTCATTCCTTTTATGTGCAGCCTGCATACTAGAATGTTCTTTTCTTTAACCTCCTCGTCAATCAGTTTTGCTCCAAATCCAGCATCTTCAATGGTTTCCCTAATTTTCTCCTCCTGCAAAATAAGACATTCATGAACTCCAATGTCCAAATAGAAGGATTGAATAACATAGACATGAACTCTGTATGAGCATGAAGTAAAAATTAATGAAAGAAAATTAATGATTTTCAGGTGTACTGCAAAGAAGTGCATTAAACTAAATGGGCATGAAATTTTAGCGTAACTAGATTGGTATGATCAGTTGAAACATGTACGACCTGTATAGTCTGTTAAATAATTCAAAATTTCAAACAATAACGTTGTGTGCAGGATATGTATTTTCTCAGTATACAAAGCTTTTGGAAGGATCATTGGTTAGAACTCCACCCTTTTCAGTTGTATCTAAAGTGAACAAGCAACGGGAGTATCAAGGAGAAAGAATAGAGGATAAATGTGTATTGATATTGACTTCAATATTCTAATGTCTAAATTGACATTTTTCCATGCAGTGAAGGAACATCAAGGATGGCGTTATCTCAGTCTCCTGTTCGCTATACTTTATCCCAAGATGGAACTGCTATATCCAATACACCACCTAAGTGTGGCACTATCTTGTACTCCCTCCGTTCCATAATATAAGATATTTTAGCTTTTATGAAACGAATATATCTAGACATCTTTTACTGTGTAAATTCACTTCGAACCTAGACACTAAAAGATGTATAGATACATTTGTTTTACAAAAGATAAAACATCTTATATTTTGGAACAGAGGGAGTAGCTATTACTGATTAAAGTTACTTGACACGGCAAGAAAATGACATCAGCCAAATCATAGGTTGCCATCCAGAAGGAAAGTATGAGCAAGCATCCATTACGTTGAAATAGAGACGTTTTTTTTCAGATCCTATATTTTCGAGCAAATGAAGTATCTCTTGTCATCCAACTAAAACAGTGCACTTGTACTGCAGGAAAAGGACTTCCAGTAATAGAAAAGGTGCACCTATCGTTCCAACAAATTTCACAACACTGATGAAAAGGGGTAGGTACTTCTTGTTTCAAAGATAACATTTCTTTCTCAAAAGATAATCTGAGATTACAATGGTGGGACAAGATTACACCCCAAATGCTCCACTGATCAAAGAAAGTAAATTATGAGATGAGAAACGTGAGTGGCAAATTATACCAGAATAAGACGATAAATTCCAGCCTGAAATTTTAATGATAAGTTGACCATATGGTCGAGTCTATTTTGGGGGAACACCAAATGAACAGATGAAAAAACTTGAAGCTACACAACAAAATGCACTGAACCTGGTTCCAAGGAAAAATGATGAACTGTGCAACAACAGAGAAGGGGGTAGAAATTCAAAAAAGGAAAGAGAAAGGGTATGCATCAGCACTCCGTTATAAACATGAATCTCTGCCACTTTAGTTCAACCTTTTTCCATATGACCACGATGCAGGCAGGTTCCATTACTTCAGCAACAAAATAAAAACTCAAACATGCACACAGATGCTTGTAGTTTTGAGTTCGATGAAAATTTAATTCATCAAAATGGAACACGGGTTCACTAGTTCAAAACATGTAAGTATTTTTTTTTAAATACGCCTAAGGCTAACAACCTCCCGGGTACGACACGAGATTTAATTGACTAACTCTGAAATTCTGTTGTAGTATCAGCCAAATTGAAAACGGCTCTAGGGTATATAAGCTTGTGTGTGATTCCTTTCTAATTTCTGCCTTGCAAGCAAAATTTACCTGCACTTGTAAACATGAACAACAAGTAAGAACCATCAATCTATTTTTTTCTAAATCAAGCTTTATAATGAGCCTGCGTGCTTGTGCACATCACAGTATTCACAACGGTGTCTGTGATAACCCAAGTGGACCAACCAATGTTTTAAGGACGCGTAAAGTAGTTAGCACTTCAACATCAGAAGCAAAGTTGTCTGCCTGTAACCTTCTAAACCACAAGAAGCTAATAAATGCAAGTAAACTTTCGACAAGCCCGCATATCCATATAAACGTTTTTCAGCTCAAAATGACACAAATTAGGGCCACATGAAGCCCTATACGTACCGCCTTTGGTTGTTCAGTATAGGAGTTTACCAGTTGGAAGAGAGAAGCTGCAACAAAAAACCTCCATGTAAGACGACCTGCTTGGTGTGCTTCCAAATTTCGCCTTCTACATTTGGCAAGCCAAAGTCGGAGCAATGAACTGAAAGTAGTTTTCCTGCTGCACATCTATATACATTCTTCTTAAGAGCATGGATCACGAAGCCGTGACATTGGATTCCCCCACAGGGAAATTTTCTTCAGACACACTACTACCTAAATCCCCAAAGTAGTTAAACAGCTAGCTACACATTTGCCTCTACACTCCCCCCTCCCAAAGTTGCCGATGCTCACCGTCACAGCCACCTTGTGAGACTGTGACGTCCAACAGCTAAACTCCCCGTGTATATATCAACTTGCAGGCTGACGGGATGAGAACGCTCATGTGCCTGCTGCTTGACGTATAAGCAGCACCTATACCACGCCTAAATGGGATGAAGCGCTTGCAATCAACTACAACCGTATGACAACGAACTTTGCTCAAAAATCATGAGACGCACAAGCATCTAAATCAGGGCCGTTGGCGTGGTTAGCTACGGGACGGAGGAAGGCCGAACAATCAGGGATGTTGTTGTGCTCACCGAGACGAATGCCGGGTAGAAGGCGACCTGCGCGCGGCAGCCGAGGACGTCGACGGCGGCGTCGTGGATGCCGTGGAGCCGCTTGACGGCCTTCTCGACCGAGCCTGCGCACGCGGCGCACGTCATGCCGGACACCTCGAAGACCGCCACCTTCTCCTCCTCCTCGGCCGCCCACGCCGCCGCCTCCAGATCGCCCGCGACCGCGGCCGCCTTGGGCCGCCGCGGCATGGACGGGTACCGCGGCCGCAGCACCAGGGGCCCGCTCGCCTCGGAGGGTCCGCCGCCGGTGCCGCCGCGGAAGCAGGCGAGGAAGAGGGCCCGGGTGGCCGCCGCCATTGGCGGTGGCGGCGCGAACTCCCCGCACGGAGCGAGGGTTTCCGCGTATAGCAATTCCGGTACAGGTGGATCGCTGGAGCTCGCGACGATTACTGATGAAGGCGTGGTTTGAGTGTGGTTTAAACATCGGCGGATTTATAGGCCGGGGAGCGCCGATTGTGGGGGCTTTCTTTCTCCCGAAAACGAGATTGTATGGGGGCGCCGTGTTAAAGCAAGGGCAGTGCCAGTGCTAGTGCTTGCATCGTCGGACTAGAATATGCTACTACACGCTAGGCAGGTGGGGAATTCCGGTAACCATCGATTAATTTGCCAAGATCAAGCTGCGAACGTAACACAAGCAGTGGTACTACATGTAGTACAACACCTTTCGGAGAGCAGAAAAAAAAAACAATAACGTTGGCAAGCTCATAAACAATGTTTGGTTATCGGTAGGGTTAATAAATTTGGAATTTATTAACCATAAACAATGTTTGGCATCGGCTACAAAGCATGTGTCCATGATAGTGGAATTTGCGTCGAACTAGCAATATAGGTGAATAGTCTCTTCCTCTTTCTTGCGTTTACGAAAGAGATGTATGCATAGACACGAAGCACCATCACCAAATCTGATATAAAGATAAAATTTGCTTCGATGTGAAATATGACGGGTCTACAAGCTAGTGATTCCAAATATCCTAAAATAAATGTCTTAGATTTTTTAAAATTTGGAAGAACCTATATACGAAGTAGTGTTTAGATTCATCTAAATTTTGAATAAATCTAAGGCATCTATATTGGGACAGAGAGAGTACTATATATAAAAGATTAGCATGGTCTATGTGTGAGAATGACACACACAAATCGAGATATGGTCCAAATTTTATGGGACTAACCAAAGAGACCGGTGATTAGCAGAGCAGTAGTTTGCTCGCTAGCCGAGCAACCTGGGTTCGAATCTCTTGGCCGCAAGTTTGCTGCTTGCAGCTCCTGCTATAAGAATATGCAATGGGTGCTAGTGTTTATGGGTCTTTGTTTTTCGAGTACATGTACCATGGGTCCCTTCACCGGAAAAAAAAGGGCATTTTCGTGCTCCGGTTTGTGTTTTACTTGTTTTAGAACTACCCTCGTAATATGGAGAACTAGTTCTAAATGCCAAAAGGAAAATATGAAACTATATTTGGCACAACTATGTGATTGCACTAAGTTAAATTTTCGCACCAGATAAACAAATTCCTCGATTTTGAAACGAAATAACTAGAATACGAAATTAAGTAGCAGGTTTGTAAAAGAAGTCTCATTACAAATGTTAAAAAAAACCATATATGAAATAAACAAAAAATAAGAAAACCCCGAACATAATAGGAAACTACTCTAAAAATTATTATAAATGCATGTACGTTAGAAAGCAATGGTTCTAAAACTAAAATCGGATTTCTTAATATTGTCCCCAATTTTTATTTATATTTTGGATTTTTGTTTGTTGATTGGGTCACTAAGTACTGCCATCCTTCAAACGACTACGCGATTTTTTTTTTGGTGAAAAGATCAAATTTGTCAGGTTTTGAAAATTGAAGTTATCTTATATCTATTTCTTCTATTTTAAATTAATTCACCTAACTTTGTCTAGATATGTATGTATCTGGACACTAAAATGCGTCTAAAACTCTAGATACACATGTATCTAGATAAAGTATATTAATTTTAGACGCCAAAATTGTAAAGGGTTATAAAATACCTTTCCTCATATATAAATGGCGACTGTATCTTTGGTTTGTGAGGTGGAAGGACAGAGCATGCCCCATAAAAAAAACTAAGTTACAATGTTTACTTCGAAGTTTAGCTTAGGCTTGCTGAATTTTGACATAGTTTGTTTGTTTTATAATATGCGGCTAAAATGGCTATAAAGTAGATAAATTGCAAAAAAGAGAACAAACATTAAAATAAACAAAATCGAGTGGGTTAAAGAAAAATAATGATTTCCACAATTCCAAAAGCAGGCTGAATTGTGTGTATGTTGAGTGGTAGAAGCACATGTAACCTCCAAGCAGCGTCGCCTAAATTGTTGGAAAACTCCCTCAAACCCGCGAATCCAAAAGCACATGAAGTCGGGACAAATTGGATTTGGTTTAAATGAGGTACCAGTCCTACCTCTACATTCCCTGAGCACCATGGAGCGAAAGCTAGCACCGATAACCAAAATCATGTTATCCGGTCTGTTTCAAAATAACTGGAGTTCTAGGTTCTTCCTAAGTCAACTTTTGATAGGTTTGATTAGATTTAGCGGAAAATATATTGACATTTACGATGTCAAATCCTTATAGTATTAAAATATATTGTATGGTGAATCTAATAAAATTAAGTCGTATTGTAGGTTGATATTAATTTTTTATAAAAATTATCAAACTTAAAGTAGTTTGACTTAGGATAAAAATAGAACCTGGATTACGATGTTCTGAAAACATAAGCTGCATTGGATTCCCTTCTGTTTTGTGTCATTGCAATTGCACAGGTTCGAGCACGTTTCTATACGTTGTCTATATTTGACATGGCAGACCACTGAAACACCGTTATTGTCTAAACTATTGTGCATGCTCTAAAGCGAGAACGAGGAAGAATAATGCATGAGCAGCTAGAGGTGTGAGATACTAAAGTCTGCTCCTTCAAAGTAGAACTCCGACATCTCAAAACAAAAAGTTCAAACTCTGACAAGGTCACGGTAGCAACGACTGTTGGAAATATAAGCAATAATCCATATGATTTAATCCGAATAATAAACTGATAAAACATGATCATACAAACGGTACTAAAACCAATTATAAAGATCAACAAAGTAGATGAACAGATTACATCTATAGGAGATAAACCTATCACATCTACACCAAACGCTAGAATAAAGAACTCTAGCATAATCTGAAAAAGACAGTTGACTATTACGTATAGTGTAGGCTGAATAGCAGCCGCAGCGGTTGCAGCAGCGTCGCCCATGTTGAGGTTGTCGAAGAGGTCGCTGACGTCCGGCAAGAAGTCGTCGTTCGGGAACTCGCCGTCGGACGACGTCGTGGTTGCCAGTAGTCGCGCTTGAGCGCTCCCCAGAAACCTGATCGCCCCTCACCCGTACAGGTTCACGAGAGGCGGGGTTCCGGAGGCCTACTGTCCCGATCTGCGGTGCACGCCGCAAGCCGGGATGGAGAAGACGAAAGCGGCGGCGCAAGGTTCTGGAGGTAGGCGCATGTGTGGATTGATTTCGTGCCGATTAGGTTTAGCCCGGACGCTTTATATAGTGCAGGTTAGGAGGATCGTGGGCTCAGCCCACGTCCGAGTCGGTAACAGCCACGTCCATAAAAACTAGAAACGGCTGTAATTAACGCGTCCGTTAATGACTCATAATCAGTTTTCCCAACAAGCAAAATAAAGTTCGGCTCGGCGAGATTCCCGCAACCCGCGGCGCGCGTCGTGACGAGGCGAGGCGAGGCGTGGCGAGGCGGGCGGCGTCGGAGAAGGAGTGCGCGAGGGCTACTCTTCTTGTCACACCTTAGTGAGTGGTGCAACACTCTACTATATAAGGTGGTCCAACTCCCCTTCAACTAGCAATGTGGGACTAAACTTTAGCACCACTAGCACAGCCATATGCTGGCATATACAAGTGGGCCAAAGAGAATTTCAGAATTTGTCTAATGGGCCAATAGCCCAATATACATCAAATTCCAACAATCCCCCACAAAGTCTCATTGGCACATCACAACACTTTTCTTCCAGAACATTGTTTTATATACCGGTGTGTAGTGGAGACTGTTAAGTTGAACTTCCACGTTAAACTTCATGCTACACTAGCTTGCAACTTGAATAGTGGACTATGCCTTGAACTACAAGTTTTCTGCGCGCTAGTTTCACACAAAATCTAGACCGGTACAGGGCTACCGTCGGCTTCCCCGCGGTTTGGAGCTTATGCGTCATACTCCAGGGCCTTTCATGAGTTTATTAGAGAGCACCCAACTCTCACGGACTGCGACGTTTGACAGTCAGACTCATATAGGTGTGTTCCTCAAGAGATGTTCTGCAGGACAACATCTCCGCTTATAAAAGGCCACTTGGAACACATTAACATAAATATCAACCTGCCATGCAGAATAAGAGAGTATTGCATCTTTATGGAGATGTAAATATAATATAGGGATACTCTCCTCTCAGCTGACCAACAGCTTGTCTCCCAGCTCTAATTCACGGGATCTCCGATCACATAGAGTGGGTTGCCACTGGGATCAACTCATAGCGTGGGTTTCAAACCCATCTCCCTCGATGCATTATCTATCACATTACGTGATAATCCCTTTGTGAAAGGATCTGCCAGGTTTTTAGATGTTTGGATATAATCCAACGCAATAACTCCGGAGTTTCTCAATTTCCTGACAGATTTCAATCTCCTCTTCACATGCCTTGATGACTTCATATTATCCTTAGGACTGTTTACTTTGACGATCACAGTTTGATTATCACAGTTCATTGGGATGGCGGGTATTGGTTTTTCAACCACAGGTAAGTCCATCAAGAGCTCACGAAGCCACTCTGCTTCAACAGTGGCCGTGTCTAATGCTGTGAGTTCTGCTTCCATTGTTGACCTCGTTAAGATAGTCTGCTTGCAAGACTTTCAGGAAACAGCGCCACCACCAAGTGTAAACAAATAACCACTTGTGGCCTTAATCTCATCAGCATCAGATATCCAGTTTGAATCACTATAACCCTCAAGTACCCGAGGATACCCAGTATAGTGAATACCATAACTCGCAGTGCCTTTCAAATAGCGCAAAACTCTTTCAAGAGCATGCCAATGATCATCTCCAGGATTTGACACAAATCGACTCAGTTTGCTTACAGCAAAGGAGATGTCAGGTCTAGCAGCGCTGGCTAAATACATGAGCGAGCCAATACTTTGAGAATATCTCAATTGATCTTTAGCAGTCCTTCGATTCTTTCGTGTTGGAGATATGCCCAAGAGGCAATAATAAGGTGGTTATTATCATATCTTCACACTTATGATAAATGTTTACATACCATGCTATAATTGTATTAACCGGAAACATTAATACTTGTGTGATTTGTAAACTAAAATAAGAGTCCCTAGTAAAGCCTCTTGTTAAACTAGCTTGTTGGTTGATAAATGATTGTGGTTTCCCTATCATGAACATTGAGATGTTATCAACAACAAGATCATATCGTTAGGAGAATGATATGGTGGACATACTCCTATAGATAAGCGTAGCATAAAGATCAAGTCATTTCAATAGTTCAATTGCTATATGCTTTCTGATACATAGTAACCTAATTCCTTCGACCATGAGATCATGCATATCACCTTTACCGGATGGATGCTTTGATGACATCAAACACCACACCGTAACTGGGTGGCTATAAAGGTGGCATTGAGTATTCAGAAAGTATTGGTTGAAACACATGGATCAAGAGTGGGATTTGTCCATCCATATGACGGATAGATATACTCTGGGCCCTCTCCGTGGAATGTCATCCAATTGGCTTGCAAGCATGTGACTGGCTCACAAGGGATCACATATCACGGGAACGAGAAAAGAGTACTTATCGGTAACGAGGTTGAACTAGGTATGCAGAGATACCGACGATCATAACCTCGGATAAGTAAACTATCGTGAGACAAAGGGAAATTGGTATCGTATGTAAGTGGTTCATTCGATCGCAAAGTAATCGTAGAAATATGTGGGATCCATATGAATTTCCAGATTCCTCTATTGGTTATTGTTCGGAGAAGTGTCTCGATCATGTCCGCATAATTCACGAACCGTAGGGAGACACACTTAAGGATTCGACGTTGTTTGAGTAGTTATGGTATTATGAGAAAGAGACCGAATGTTGTTCGGAGTCTCGGATGGGATCCGGGATATCACGAGGTGATCTGGAATGGTCCGGATAATAAGATTCATATAAGGAAAGTCCCGTTTCGGAGTTCGGGAATGATTCCGGTGTTTTCATCGGGAATGTTCTAGAAGGTTCCGGATTGTCCGGCACTCCGGGGGGGGGGAGGGTACATGAGTGTGTCATTGAATGATTGCATCATGTACTAAGTTTTCTTGCTGTTCCAAAAACATGAAAGTCAAATTGCCAGTTTGAAAGTCAAACGGCTAAAACAGGAAACTGTGGGAAACAGGAAACTGTGGGAAACAAGCAAGAGGAGTTGGAACCAACTTGGAGGAGGAGTCCAACTCCTCCAGGCCGGCGCCCAGACCTAGGCCGAGTTGGGGAGGGACTCCCTCCCTCCCCTGGCGCGCCAAGGCCCCTCCACCCATAAAAGGAGGGGCAGGGCTCCTCCTTGAGACACACAAGTTTCTACCTCTAATCTCCGGTTTAGAGCCGTTTGGTTTAGAGCTTCTAATTGCTTTAGCCTGCGGTTTAGAGCCTTCTAATTGGTGTGTCTAATCTCTAGACCACTAATAGCCCTCTCTCATAATCCACCATACTCGCTCCGGCTTAAGGCGAAGCCCTGCGGGATTTCCCCTCTACTTCCGGTACCACGCCGTTGTGCTGCCGGAATCGCGAGGAGAGTGCTACAACCTCCGCTGCCTGCTGGAACAAGGGAGAGGAAGGTCTTCGTCGAGTACCGAACGTGTGACCGACTGCGGAAGCGCTGCCGGAACGCAGCGCCGGAAGGATCGTCTACGCGATCTTGAGATCGGAAAGAGTACGACTACATCACCCACGAGAATCTGCTCTCGTTAACCGCTTTGGAATCTTCGAGGGTAAGTTATTCCATCGACTCGTTGCTACAATCTAGTAGATAGATCTTGGCTTGTTTGTTTGTATGCGATAGAAATTTTTTGTTTTCCATGCTACGAACCCCTACAGTGGTATCAGAGCCGTGTCTATATGTAGATCTGTTGCACGAGTAGAACACAATGGTCATTGTGGGCGTTGATGCTTTTATTGTCGATTGCTTCTTATGTACTTTGTATCTTGCGGTATGTTGGGATGAAGCGGCCCGGGCTAACCTTACATGACATCGTTCATGAGACTTGCTCCACGCTTGACATGCAACTTGTATTGCATAAGTGGCTTTGCGGGTGCCTGTTTCTCCTAGCATAGTTAAGATCCAATTTACAACGGGTGATTAACAATACTAGTATCAATGTTGTGGTTCTTGTTCGTAAGTTAGAACGACACTTATTGAAAGCCCCAAACCACGTAAAATATGCAAAGAAAGTAGAGGCGTCTAACTTTGTTTTGCAGGGGTGTGCAGTGATGTGATATGACCATGATTGTGATTATATATGATGTATGCAATGTTCCTTATTGTAAGTTGGCAACCGGCAGGAGCCATATGGTTGTCTTTAATTTCTGTTAAGACCCGCGTGTCTATTCAAAGTAGTTGTAATAGTTGAAGCCGGTGGACGACAACCATGGAGAGGCGTCATTTGACCTTGATGCAATGCCGGTAATGATGGAGATCATGTTCGTGCTTGAAGATGGAGATCGGAAGCACAAAGAAGAAAGGCCATATCATATCACATATTTTGAATTGCATGTGATGTTAATCCTTTATGCATCTTGTATTGCTTAGTAGACGACGGTAGCATTATAAGATGATCCCTCATGCACATGAATTTCAAGTCATAAAGTGTTCACCCTTAGTTAGCACCGTTGCTAAAGCTTGTTGTTTCGAAGCACCACGTGATGATCGGGTGTGTTAGATTCTATAAGTGTATACAACGTGAGCAAGCCAGATTTGCTCATGCGGAAACTAAGGTTTGATCTTGACGAGCCTAGCATGTACAGACATGGCCTCAGGAACACGGATTACCGAAAGGTAGAGCATGAGTCATATAGTAGATATGATGAACATGTTGATTGTTCGCCATTGAAGCTATATCAACTCTCGTGATGATCGATTTTGATGTGGTGGATTTGGTTCGTGTGATCACTAAAACAATGTGAGGGATATTGTTTTGAGTGGGAGTTCACCTAGATTAATTTAATTATTAATTAGAACTCAATTTATCATAAACTAAATCAAAGTGAATTTGCATAGTTGTTGTAGTCATTGGCATCCGTTTACCACCTTGCGCTTAGTTATAATTGAGATGATAGAACTATAGAATTCTGGTTAGTTACTTTACGAACTGGTATCGTATTGTTTTGAAGTGTTAATCTAAAGTTTAAAAGTCCTATTGCAAACTTTCAGTAAGTTCTGGTTACTCCATGAAGTTTAATAATTAGTATTAAATCAAGAGTAACAATTCCAAGTGTTAGTATATAAGTATCATGTTTGTCTCCATGATTCTTGATATTCAAAGGATTCTCTTAATATCAAGGTTATCTAGGATCTGAAAGAGTTGTTTCAGAAACCATGATGTGTGGAAGATATTGTGATATCTGAAACGAAGTTTTGGTTACAACATGATAGAGTATAATATGGCAAAGTTCATGTTCTCATATTTTGATGAGAATTTGCAAAAAGGTTGGAGACACTTGTTGTCCTAATCCTCCAAAAGGTTTTGGATAGCAACATTATACTCATAATTCATCGTTATAAGCTGACAGTAGCTTGATCATGGACGATTCCATGATAAGGGTGAATATTTGATGTAGGTAAAATGTTTACTACACCAAAAGATTACTAAACAAAGGAATTTGAAAGAACACCAAATATTTGATGATGGTGATCTACTTCAAAGTGCAAGTCCAAAGACATTGGTATTTAACTATACACGCTTTGGACTATGTGTCATATGTATGACTCCACTATTGATGTTGATAGATTCTTTCAAACAGAAAAGGAAATACTGAAAGAGAATCTCATAAATATATGGCAGAAAGGAAAAGACTAGAATTGTTCAGCTTAAGTATATAGATGATATACATGTTATGGCTATATTCTTTGCTTATTAAACAATGTGGTTCTCAAGTATTTGATACTGAATTTGTTGGTGTGAATCGTCATACGAAACAACACAATTCATGAACTACAATGGCCTAAGTAACTAGCAAAAGAATATGTGATGATGTTCATCGAGAACAAATAAAGGGTTATTGTGTTGCTCGTTAAACATCAAAGCTTGCCTTCAAAGATTTGTTTTATCAGGTATTATGAGAACAAAAGGGTTGTTCAAATAATTGCCGTAATCCATAAAAGATGGATGATTCACAAATCTTGTTGGAGAAATCACATCCATAAAACTAGTGCTAAAAAAGTCGAAGGACAAATTGATTGAAAGATCAATTAGGAAGTGACATCGCCGTTTAAATTATACTGGAAAGAAAACATGAAGAAACTCCATGTGGATGGAATTTTGGAGTCTTTTGATTTTGATCACATGACGCTTGTGAAACTTTCCTAAGAGATAATTAAAACTTCGTTCATAGGCCAAAAGGGAACGATAGACTAGCTTATTGGAACTTGTACATATTGTTGTATGAAGTCCATTATGTATAGTCAATAGCGATGGATTTCAACTTCATATGCTTTCTCCGAAAATTTGAGTGAATATATGAATATTTGCTTAATAAGGATGAAGTATGAAACATTTGAAGAGTTCAAAGACTTTCAAGATGAAGTACAAAATCATTTGTAACAAGAATATAAATAGTTTATGATAAGATCATAAAAGAAGATATTTGAGTTACAAGTTTAGCATAATACCTAAGATTTAAGGAATCGTTCCGTGGATTTGCATTTCCCGAAACACCATAAGAGTATGGAGCGTTCGAGATATGTAATTAAACCTTGTTTGACATGGTAAGATCGAAGGTGTAATTCATAAAACTGCCATTGTATTTTAAAGATTAAAAGCTTTAGATATTACCGTTTTTCCACTGAAAAGAGCTTCATCATAATCCGTTGAAATGACACCATATAAGGTTATGGTTTGGGATAAAACCCAAGTTGTCCTTTCTTAAACATTGGTATGCTATGCATAAGAAAGATGTGTGCAACCAAAGTCGGATGAACTTGTCTTTGTATAAACTGTTAAGTATTCCTCCATAAACACCAGAGACAAAAGTGTTTGTTGCTTAGAACGTCAAGTTTATTTGAGAAAGAATTTTTCGTGAAAAGTTAAGTGGGAGGACAATAGAACTTTGATAAGGTTAAAAGAACCTTAGCTATATGTGCAGAGTTGCGCAGCGCCGAAAAGTGTTTCGGAGGCAGCGACAATGCTCATGGCTCACGTGCTTCAAAGGTTGTGGTCACGGAGATCTAAGTTCCTATTGAAACAAGTAGGTCGAGTAAACAATCAAATACCAAGATTTGAGGGTTGAATCATTATTTGAGAATAATGAACGGACTACATGCAAAGAAGTGATGATGGGCCCTGACTCCGTCAAATGGCTTGAAGCCATAAAATCCGTGATAGTTCCATACACGAGAAATCAAGTTTTGAACTTGAAGGACCCTCGAGAAAGGTGTAAGACCTTACAGTTGTGTTTGGATCTATAAATAAATAGACATGGATGTTGCACATCTATGAAATAGTCGACATGTTGGGAAAGAGTTCACAACAATGTTCAAAGGTTGACTATGACAAGATCTGATCTTTCATAGCGATATTTAGTCTAGACGGATTAATGTAGCAACCACTACATATAATTTGTTATATGGTAGTTGAATAAACAAAACAAGTTCTTCTAATAGAATCGTTACCTAGGACGTGTGCATGACACGGTCCATAGGGTTTTGTTAATTCAAAGGATGTTAAAAGCATATGCAAACTTCAATGGTTGAAAGTGAGCATCGCGGAGTTGGAATCTTCACTATGATGAAACTGTTAAAAGAGTTTAATTTCATCAGAGACAATGAAGATGCTTGCGTTTGCAAGAAATTAAGTGGGAGCGCTAAGACATATTTCTAATACATTATGTGGAGGACATATTGTTGATTAGAAAAGATGTATCTTTTATTAACACATATTAAGAATTTCATCCCGATGAAATACTTAGGCAAAACCCAAATATTTGGCATCAATAGATGCTAATATGGTTGTGCCAGAAGTGCATAGACAAGATATTGAATGAGTTCAATATAGAAACTACAAGAGAGGTTCTTGTCGCACAGAAAGGATTGAATGAGTTCAATGTTGATGATATATATTCAAGTGTATTGACATTTGGTAAAGTGAAACAAATAATCAAGTATAGATTGATACTTGATGTATGAAATCACAAAGAATATTTATATCAATCATACTGTGATATGTACAAATCCAGATATGTCCTATGCTCTAAATGTTGTGAGTATATACCAGAATGATTCGTAAGATGATCATTGGACAATAGTAAGGATATTCTTATGATCTTTTGGAAGAACTAAGAGTATATTATTTGTAGAAGTGACAAATAGATGGTTAGTTCATTGTAAAAGTACTACATTGATACTAGTTTTGTCACAAAGTACAAATTAAGTTTATCTCAATCTAAACTAAGGGTGGCACAATATAATGGAAAGTGAGTTCCATAAATGGATTTGGATGAGTTCCAAAGTTAAGACATTATGACAGATACTACAACAAAAGGCTAAGTATATGACTGCTATTTTAGCAGCAAAAGAGGGCATTTGTGTCAAGTAGTTTGTTATCAAACTAGGTGTAGTTCACAGAGGGATATTACTATGAAGATATATTGTGCGACAATATTATCAACATGTTTTAACCCCAAAGAACTAAAGGTCACACCGAAAGACCAAATTTATACAAAGCCATCTCATTAGAGAATGAGTGATGCGTAGAGACGCAAAGACATGCAATTACACACGGACCTGGAAGTGTCAGATCCGGAGATCAGTTGACCACTAGCAATCGTGTACATACAACACCGGAAAGCCATAGGTGTTGAATACACAAAGGTTTGAAACTAGATTATTGACTCTAGTGCAAGTGGGAGACTGTTGGAGATATGCCCAAGAGGCAATAATAAAGTGGTTATTATCATATCTTCACACTTATGATAAATGTTTACATACCATGCTATAATTGTATTAACCGAAAACATTAATACTTGTGTGATTTGTAAACTAAAATAAGAGTCCCTAGTAAAGCCTCTTGTTAAACTAGCTTGTTGGTTGATAAATGATTGTGGTTTCCCTATCATGAACATTGAGATGTTATCAACAACAAGATCATATCGTTAGGAGAATGATATGGTGGACATACTCCTATAGATAAGCGTAGCATAAAGATCAAGTCATTTCAATAGTTCAATTGCTATATGCTTTCTGATACATAGTAACCTAATTCCTTCGACCATGAGATCATGCATATCACCTTTACCGGATGGATGCTTTGATGACATCAAACACCACACCGTAACTGGGTGGCTATAAAGGTGGCATTGAGTATTCAGAAAGTATTGGTTGAAACACATGGATCAAGAGTGGGATTTGTCCATCCATATGACGGATAGATATACTCTGGGCCCTCTCCGTGGAATGTCATCCAATTGGCTTGCAAGCATGTGACTGGCTCACAAGGGATCACATATCACGGGAACGAGAAAAGAGTACTTATCGGTAACGAGGTTGAACTAGGTATGCAGAGATACCGACGATCATAACCTCGGATAAGTAAACTATCGTGAGACAAAGGGAAATTGGTATCGTATGTAAGTGGTTCATTCGATCGCAAAGTAATCGTAGAAATATGTGGGAGCCATATGAATTTCCAGATTCCTCTATTGGTTATTGTTCGGAGAAGTGTCTCGATCATGTCCGCATAATTCACGAACCGTAGGGAGACACACTTAAGGATTCGACGTTGTTTGAGTAGTTATGGTATTATGAGAAAGAGACCGAATGTTGTTCGGAGTCTCGGATGGGATCCGGGATATCACGAGGTGATCCGGAATGGTCCGGAGAATAAGATTCATATAAGGAAAGTCCCGTTTCGGAGTTCGGGAATGATTCCGGTGTTTTCATCGGGAATGTTCTAGAAGGTTCCGGATTGTCCGGCACTCCGGGGGGGGGAGGGTACATGAGTGTGTCATTGAATGATTGCATCATGTACTAAGTGTTCTTGCTGTTCCAAAAACATGAAAGTCAAATTGCCAGTTTGAAAGTCAAACGGCTAAAACAGGAAACTGTGGGAAACAAGCAAGAGGAGTTGGAACCAACTTGGAGGAGGAGTCCAACTCCTCCAGGCCGGCGCCCAGCCCTAGGCCGAGTTGGGTAGGGACTCCCTCCCTCCCCTGGCGCGCCAAGGCCCATCCACCCATAAAAGGAGGGGCAGGGCTCCTCCTTGAGACACACAAGTTTCTACCTCTAATCTCCGGTTTAGAGCCGTTTGGTTTAGAGCTTCTAATTGCTTTAGCCTGCGGTTTAGAGCCTTCTAATTGGTGTGTCTAATCTCTAGACCACTAATAGCCCTCTCTCATAATCCACCATACTCGCTCCGGCTTAAGGCGAAGCCCTGCGGGATTTCCCCTCTACTTCCGGTACCACGCCGTTGTGCTGCCGGAATCGCGAGGAGAGTGCTACAACCTCCACTGCCTGCTGGAACAAGGGAGAGGAAGGTCTTCGTCGAGTAACGAACGTGTGACCGACTACGGAAGCGCTGCCGGAACGCAGCGCCAGAAGGATCGTCTACGCGATCTTGAGATCGGAAAGAGTACGACTACATCACCCACGAGAATCTGCTCTCGTTAACCGCTTTGGAATCTTCGAGGGTAAGTTATTCCATCGACTCGTTGCTACAATCTAGTAGATAGATCTTGGCTTGTTTGTTTGTATGCGATAGAAATTTTTTGTTTTCCATGCTACGAACCCCTACATTTCGAAGTAGCACGCTCGGATCATAAGGCGTTGGAGAAGAATTACAGTCGCTATACCCAAAGCGACTCAATATCTTTTCCACATAGTGAGACTGAAGCAATGTAATCCCACCATTGTCATCCTTTAGTAGCTTGATGTTTAAGATTACATCAGCCACTCCCAAGTCCTTCATCTCAAAGCAAAGAGATAGGAACTCTTTGACCTCCTCTATAACAGCGAGGTTGGTCCCGGATATCAATATGTCATCAACATAGAGACACATAATAACTCCCTCGCCCCCACCATGGCGATAGTACACACATTTGTCAGCTTCGTTTACAACAAAGCCTTCAGCAGTTAAAGTTCTTTCAAACTTCTCGTGCCACTGCTTAGGAGCTTGCTTAAGACCATATAAAGACTTTACTAACTTGCACACCTTTCCTTCTTGACCATCTACCACAAATCCGTCAGGCTGCTCCATATAAATTTCCTCATCTAGATCTCCATTTAGAAAAGCTGTCTTAACGTCCATTTGATGAACGAGAAGACCATGTGAGGCAACCAAGGAAAGTAGTACTCGAATAGTGGTCAATCTGGCTACAGGTGAGTAGGTATCGAAGAAGTCTTCACCTTCCTTTTGGGTATAACCCTTAGCCACAAGACGTGCCTTGTACTTTTCAATAGTACCATCAGGTCTAAGCTTTTTCTTGAACACCCATTTACATCCTACAGGTTTACACCCATAAGGACGATCAGTGATTTCCCAAGTACCATTAGCTAAGATGGAGTCCATCTCGCTTCGGACAGCTTCCTTCTAGTAGTCAGCATCTTGAGATGCATAGGCTTCTGATATAGAAGTGGGAGTATCATCCACAAGGTACACAATGAAATCATCACCAAATGACTTTGCAGTCCTTTGTCTCTTGCTCCTTTTGGGAGCTTCATTGTCATCCTCCACAGGATCATCAGAGTGTTCTATCGGCATAGTGGGTTCAGGAATTATAGAAAATTCCTGACTAGATGAACTAGTCATCTCCTGATTTGATGAGCTAGACATACCTTTCATAGGAAAGATGTCCTCAAAGAAAGTCACATCATTCGACTCCATAATTGTACCAACATGCATGTCAGATACCTCAGATTTTACTATCAAAAATCTATAGCCAATGCTATGAAAAGCATATCCCAGAAAAACACAATCAACGGTTTTTGGTCCAAGCTTTCGCTTCTTGGGTATTGGAATATTGACTTTCGCCAAACAACCCCAAGTTCGTAAGTAAGAGAGTTTAAGCCTTTTCTTTTCCCATTCCTCAAATGGAGTCATGGTTTTATCCTTTACAGGAACACGGTTTAGGACATGACACGCGGTCATTAGCGCTTCCCCCCACCATTCCTTGGAAAGACCAGATGTATCTAACATGGCGTTAACCAAATCAGTTAGAGTGCGGTTCTTTCTTTCGGCCGCCCCATTTGACTGAGGTGAGTAGGGAGGCGTCCTCTCATGTATAATACCATGTTCCGCACAGAATAAATCAAATTCATTTGAAAAGTACTCTCCACCACGATCCGACCTTAGCCGCTTGATTTTAAGATCAAGTTGGTTTTTCTACCTCAGCTTTATAGATTTTGAAGTAGTTCAAAGCTTCATCTTTAGATTTCAGAAGATAAACATAGCAGTATCTAGTGGAGTCATCAATCAACGTCATAAAGTATCTTTTTCCACCTTTTGTCAACACACCATTCATCTCACAAAGATCTGAATGTATAAGTTCTAGCGGTGCTAAGTTTCTCGGTTCCGCAGTCGTATGAGACTTGCGGGGTTGCTTTGCTTGCACACAAACTTGGCACTTAGAACCTTTGACAGTGGTAAATTTCGGAATTAAACTCACATTGGCTAGCCGCGTCATGCAACCAAAGTTAATATGACAGAGTCGTGAATGCCAAATATTGGACTCATTATCATTGCAAACATGATTAATAACTTTAGTACATGAGTCTGACAGAGACAAGCGGAACAGACCTCCGCACTCATAACCTTTTCCAACAAATTGTACATATTTAGAAATTACAACTTTATTGGACTCAAAAACCAACTTAAAGCCATCTCGACATAAAAGCGATCCGCTGACGAGATTCTTATTGATGGAGGGAACATGCTGCACGTTCTTCAGTTGTACGGTCTTCCCCGAAGTAAACTTCAGATCTACCGTACCAACACCATGAACAGAAGCACGTGAGCCGTTTCCCATCAGCACGGAAGAAGTCCTTGAGACCTGATAAGAGGAGAACATGGAAATATCAGAACATACATGTGTATTACCCGTGTCTATCCACCAATCAGGAGAATGACATACTGAAAGGATAGTAGGTAAAATACCGTACCCAGCATCCTTCATCTCAGTATCGCTAATAACAACATTCGCGATCTTGCCGCTGTTCCCATGTTGACGCTTGTCAAAGCTATTAGGGCAGCTAGGAGCCCAATGATCAGGATCACCACAGACGTGGCAAGAGCCTTTCCTCTTATCATTTTTCTTCTTGAAGTTGGTTGAGTGCGTGGCCTTGTTCTTGCCATCGAACTTTTCCTTTCCTTCAGTTTTGTTCTTATTCTTGAACTTGTGGGATTGGAAGTTTTTCCTCTGCACTAAATTGGCAGTAGAACCTCCCTCAAGTCCTCGAGCAGTTTTGTCCTTTGCTCTCGCCTTCTCTTCCACATGAAGAGACCCAATGAGATCCGTAACGGAAAACTCTTGTCTCTTATGTTTCAGAGAAGTAGCAAAGTTCCTCCACGAAGGAGGAAGCTTGGCAATAATGCCACCAGCCACAAATTTGTCCGGTAAGGAACACTTGAACTGCTCAAGTTCTTTGGCAAGTGATTGTATCTCATGAGCTTGCTCAACGACGGAGCGCTCATCAACCATCCTGTAGTCATAGAATTGCTCCATGACATACAGCTCAGTGCCAGCGTCCGAGACCCCAAACTTGGCCTCGAGCGCTTCCCATGCGTCCTTGCCATTATCAAATGACATATAAGGGTCAACAATGTTGTCCCCAAGAACACTGAACAAAGCCGCCATAAACATGGTATCGGCTTTCTTAAAGCTCGCTTCCTGCTCAGCAGAAAGATCTTCTTCAGGCTTGCCAAGAGTGGCGCTATAGCAGTTTAGGTTTTCAAACCAGAGAACTGCTCTCTTGCGCCATCTCTTATAGTGCATGCCATCAAAAGGAGGCGGCCTAGTAGCCGCAGCTACACCAGTGGAATTCAGTTGCCTATAATCAGGTTTTTGGATTGTTGGAAATATAAGCAATAATCCATATGATTTAATCAGAATAATAAACTGATAAAACATGATCATACAAACGGTACTAAAACCAATTATGCAGATCAACAAAGTAGATGAACAGATTACATCTATAGGAGATAAACCTATCACATCTACACCAAACGCTAGAATAAAGAACTCTAGCATAATCTGAAAAAGACAGTTGACTATTACGTACAGTGTAGGCTGAATAGCAGCCGCAGCGGTTGCAGCAGCATCGCCCATGTTGAGGTTGTCGAAGAGGTCGCTGACGTCCGGGAAGAAGTCGTCGTTCGGGAACTCGCCGTCGGACGACGTCGTGGTTGCCAGTAGTCGCGCTTGAGCGCTCCCCAAAAACCTGATCGCCCCTCACCCGTACAGGTTCACGAGAGGCGGGGTTCCGGAGGCCTACTGTCCCGATCTGCGGTGCACGCCGCAAGCCGGGATGGAGAAGACGAAAGCGGCGGCGCAAGGTTCTGGAGGTAGGCGCGTGTGTGGATTGATTTCGTGCCGATTAGGTTTAGCCCGGACGCTTTATATAGTGCAGGTTAGGAGGATCGTGGGCTCAGCCCACGTCCGAGTCGGTAACAGCCACGTCCATAAAAACTGGAAACGGCTGTAATTAACGCGTCCGTTAATGACTCATAATCAGTTTTCCCAACAAGCAAAATAAAGCTTGGCTTGGCGAGATTCCCGCAACCCGCGGCGCGCGTCGTGACGAGGCGAGGCGAGGCGTGGCAAGGCGGGCGGCGTCGAAGGAGGAGTGCGCGAGGGCTACTCTTCTTGTCACACCTTAGTGAGTGGTGCAACACTCTACTATATAAGGTGGTCCAACTCCCCTTCAACTAGCAATGTGGGACTAAACTTTAGCACCACTAGCACAGCCATATGCTGCCATATACAAGTGGGCCAAAGAGAATTTCAGAATTTGTCTAATGGGCCAATAGCCCAATATACACCAAATTCCAACAACGACCGGTGTAATCATGTAGTGAGCAGACGTAAAAGCAAAAGAAAAGAAGCTCACTCGATGCTTCTTGCTTTTTTTTATCAGGGATATGGGCCTCGAAGGACCCAACGTGTTGCATTCGATATATCTCCGGTGGGTACATTTTACTAACAGGACCCTGGTAGAAATAGAAAATTACAGCACAGTCCTAAACAGTTGCACTAAGGACCCTAAGACAAAAACAAGAAAAGCAGTCAAGCCCTTGGTGTCGGTTTCCTTTCCACCGCCACGAACGCATCATTGCTTGGTGGCAAGACGACGCATGAATTTGACTAGAGGCTCTAGTTGGGGCCTCTAGCGTGGAGGTTGAAGAAACCCTAAAACTAGTTTGTAGGGGCCGCCACTTCGGCCACACACCACAGCGGCGAACGAGGCCACCGTGTGCTTCACTCCAACTTGCAAAAAGAACCATCCCTGCCATCCTCGAGTTGCACAGATCGACACACCGACCCGCTTCAACCCCTCGCCTTTGTAGCCTGCCGGAAGAAATTCCACGTCACATCTACTCCACACTAAGAGGTGGTCACGAGCCACAACTTTATTGAAGGAGACGACAACCTTCTCCATCGTTTTCGGCTCTGGCCATTAAGGGAGAAGAAGGACAGGGAAAAACCCTAAGCAACACTAGATCTCACCAAACAGATCCAGTACTCCGCTCCAAACTATCGGAATCAAGCCGAACACCAACAACAATCCAAAATAACTAATACTACTATGTACCAGCCGATCATAACGTCCATCTCTCCTCCAAGCGGAGGCGCCACCGGATTTGAGGCAGAGGAGAGCTTGGGGTCGGGAGGAGACTCTTAAGGGGCTATGGAGATGAGACAGAGAAAGAAATGGTGAGAATGAGAGCCTGGATAGGTCTCACACAAGGATGATATCATAAATTGGGAACATGACTGAAGCCTTCGGGGTACGACTACAAAAAGGGGGTCCTTCGCATAGGTCACCTAACACAAGCGACAAACAAGCGGGAGCGTGACGCTTAACGATTTTCGAGTTGACCCTCCCGCATGCATGCAAACTGACTGCTACCCTTGGGTACTACACACGCATGTACGTCAAACTTCATCCGGCTAATTGGCACGCTAACAAAGTACAAAAGAACACTACCGAAGCACAAAAGTACCGAGTACACTACGAGCCGAGGTACTAAAGTATACTAACTAAAGCACAAAATTATACTAACCAAAGTACACCTCAATGAAAAAAAGTGCACTTGCACTATAACTCGAGTGTCGCAAAGCACAAAAGTACACAAAAACCTGAAGTACACCCAATGTAAAACAGAGCACACTTACATATAAACCCAAGTACATATGTACTATTTTTAGAAGTAAAAAAAGGTTTCTCGGAACCTATCAACATGGGATCTAATTTTCAGTATCTCGATACGACGAGTTTAAAAATAAAATAAAATGATCAGCAATTTGGAAAAATGGTTCTTAAGATATTTCATTTGAAATTTCGGTTTGAACAATAAATAGAAAAGCTCCAACTCTCAACCTCATGTGTCCCCTTTTCTCTCATCCCCGTCCCTAGAAAGTACACTAAAACACAACTACACCCAATAAAAACACTTACATAAAAAATCCGAATACATTCTTACTAGTTTTGAAAGTGTAAAAATAAAATATCTTGAAGCCTATCAACATGAGATCTAATTCTAAAGATCTTGACGATAGCCTTGCGGATGAAGGGGAAGAGAGGAAAGAGAGAGGAGAAGGGGAGGCGAGGTAGTTGGTGTGGGCAGCATGAGAGAGAGAGAGAGAGAGAGAGAGAGAGAGAGAGAGAGAGAGAGAGAGAGAGAGAGAGAGAGAGAGAGAGAGAGAGAGAGAGAGAGAGAGAGAGAGAGAGGCATATGGGTCTGCTAGTCATCTGCATGCGAGAAAGTTGTGTCGAGCGTCCCAAGCCGGGTCTCTATACATCAGGGATGTGTTGGCAATGCCGGACAAACATGGATCATGCTCAGACAAAGCTAGGCCGTTGGGGAGGGGGCTCTATTGGGTTCGGTTATTTGACTGGCGTCCCCAAGAGCTTTTGGAACATGCTTTGAAAACGTGGCTAGAGATGCTTTAAGCCCTTGGCCTGCCAGGTCGAAACAGGACAACGAAGAACCCTCCCAATTACCAACGAACTCATAGGATTTCTGCGGCTTTGCGTTAATTTTTTTAGTTTTGTGGTTCCTCGTTCTTTCTACGGTAATGTCTATTTCTATGACTGAATCCACTACTTGGTACTCTTCATTCCATAATTTTGTTGTGGTTTTAGTCCAAATTTAGACTATAATCATGGCAAGAATTATGCAATGAAGTGAGTGCTAGCTATAACTTATAAGCTGTTAGATTAACATGAAATATTGTAGATAATATATTGGTTTATATTGTTATTTTTTCCCTTTTTCTCTTTGGCAGGTACGCACGCACGTAACCACAGACAGGACATAGGAGACATGGCGAAAGAGGCGTCTGGACTGACCGTCGTCCCTCGATTCCGATCGACTCAGCACGCCGATGCTCAGACAGGAGAGGACGTGGCCATGGTGGACCATGTCCAGGGATCGAGGAGGACACAAGCGGCTCAGTGTAAAGGAAAAGGGAGGAGAAGGGGAGGGGAGGGGTGTCAGGCGACATGAGAGAGAGAGAGGAGAGAGAGGGGTAGATGGGAGAAGTGGTGGCTAACATATGGCCCTGCTATTCATCTGCATGTGTGAAAGTGTCCGGCGTCCCTAGTCGGGTCCCTATACATCAGGGATGTGTTGGAACGTCGGACGGACATGGAGCATGCTGGATAGAACCGGGCCATTGGAGGCCTCGACTGGGTTCGGTTATTTGTTTGGCATCCCCCGAAGATTTTGGAACATGCTTTAGAGACGCGACTAAAGATGCTCTAAGCCCTTGGCTTGCCATATCAAAACAGGACAACGGAGGAGCCTCCCCATTACCAACCAACCGGGATATGAAGCATGCCCGGACAGAACTGAACCACCGGCGGCCTCTACTGGGTTTGGTTATTTGTCTGGCGTCTCCTGAAGCCTTTGCAACATACCTTGGGAACGCGACCGGAGATGCACTAAGCCTTTGGCCTATATGATATCTAAACAGGACAACAAACAAGCCTCCCCATTACCAACTAACTCACAGGATTTTTGCAGCTAGCTTTGCGTCCAGATTTTGTTTCAGTTCCGTGGTTCCTCGTTTTTTCTACGGTAATGTCTCTACTTCTGTGACTGAATCCACTACTTTGTTACTCTTCGTTCCATAATTTTTGTCGTGGTTTCAATCAAACTTAAACTATAACCATAAGAAGAATTATAGAATGAAGTGAGTACTAGCTACAACCTATAAGTTGTTAGATTAACATGGTAGATCGTACTCCCTCCGTTTCAAAATTTGATTGCATGCATCTCTGCAAACTAAAACATCTTATATTTTAAAACGGAGGAGTAGATAGTACTATATGGGTTTGTATCGTTATTTTTTTTCCTTTTCTCTTCTGCAGCTGCAGGTACACCATAGAAATGAAAACTGTGAATCACTTTGACTGGCGGCCACCCTCACCCAATTATACAGGATGAAAAACATACAACTCGGGACACAGTTTCCACCTGAGTAAAAAACTAGCTGAACCAAACGATCTGAACATCCGGAAACAGCCCACCACGAGCAACACGCAAAAATAAAGAAAAGGCAGGCGCAGCAAACACGCGAGCGAAGCTCAAGAAAAAAAAGCAAACACGCGAGCGGAGGCGCAGCACGAGAGTAGGCGATCGATGCTCACCGAGACGAAAGCCGGGTGGAAGGCGACCTGCGCGCGGCCGCCGATCACGTCGACGGCGGCTTCTTGGATGCCAGGGAGCCGCTTGACGGCCTTCTCGACGGAGCCGGCGCACGCGGCGCACGTCATCCCGGTCACCGCGAACACCGCCACCTTCTCCTCCTCCTCCACGTTAATACTCGACGCCCCCGCAGCGGCGCCCTCCAGGTCGGCCCCGCCTCCTCCTTCTCCTGCTCCGTCGTCACCGACCTCGACGGCGACGGCGACGGCCGCCCTTGGGCGCCGCGGCATCGACGGGTACCGCGACGGCAGCGCGAGGTGGCGGCTCGCCTCGGAGCCGCCGCTGTGGAAGCATGAGAGGAAGAGGACGCGAGTGGCCGCCGCCATTGGGAGCTAGCTAGCGCGGGTGAATTTGCAACCAGTGCCGAGAGATGGTTTAGTTTGGGGATTGGTGACTAGATCGCTGTTGTTTTCTGCACGAAAGAGTTTATGCGTTGATGTCGGATTTATAGGCGGGAGCCTTGAGCGGCTGAGCCCCGTTCAAGCTGGCCACCATTGGGGTGACCTACGACTGGGAGTGGTAGTTTTTAGAGTCAGCTACCAAGTAATTCTGTAATGGTGGGCTTGGGCCGCAAGCAAGGTTGCTTCGATTTTCCATGGCCGTGGATTGGTTGGACGGCTAGTTTATTAAGCGGGCTGGGAGGACCTGAAAATCGTCAACATGCAGCCCGGGGTCCTCTGAAGAAACAGAGGATGCCGTCGCCGTCGTTGCCGGGCATTCAAATTTGAATGTGTTGCTCTCGGTTCAGAGTTTTACACGCCACGTGAAGCATATTTTTTTCAATTCAAATTTGACTTCGAATTGCTTGTGGCAGCAGCGTACTGGTACGCACGCACGTAGCCTCAAAGCAAAGCAATGTCAGGGGTCAAATTTGAATTAGATTATCTAAGTAAATCTTCTCCCATGCCAGCGACGAATTCGACCTTGATTTGTCCTGGAGCTAGGCCAATTCAAACCGCAGACAGGACAGAGGAGACATGGTGAAAAATAACCAGCCATTGTTTTCACATAGCGTCATCGGCATGCAGGTTTACCTGGTGAACCTGGATGCCGCAGTTATTTAACTCGTCAGGAAACGGAGATGTCAACTCCGCCGTGGTCTGGCGCCTACGTGTAGCATGATCTCCCCCTCGGTCGCCGGAGCCAATCACCAGGCGGGCATACCACGCATTTTGCACGTCTCTTTATTATTACTTTGTCTCTCTGCTGTATATTGCCTCTGATGCCCCTGATGCGAACACATAACACCTGCAGGAGCCTGGAGGAGGATGACGAACCGTCTTGGTTCACTGAATCTTTGTTCAAACGGTTCGGTTCACTGAATCTAATTCGACACTCAAGTTTGGAATGTTAGCATCTTTATTTTCTTATTATGAAGCTAGCCGATGTTGGCATCTCTCGTCGATTGAACTATTCCATGCTCGTTTTCGATGACGTTCTCCATGAAAACTTGAAAAGGAGACCCCGCAAAAATAAAATCTTGAAGAGGAACCCTATCGATTGGACGGATTCACAAAGAGAAGTATGACATAGTAGTAGTACATGCTTACGTTGACTTTTCCACTGTCTTTCACCTGATGGTACAACTGCAAGTCAGCGTGCAGTGCTGCAGTGTCAGAGTATCTCCACCGGCGTGCATCAAAGTGAGTCCCGCACCAGTGGTGGGCGGACGCTTTTGAAGCGCCGAGACACTATGTCACGGTTGATTTTTATGGGCACTTTTGTGGAGGCACTTTATAAAATGCCTAGAAAAATTCTATTGAAGGGCACCTTGTTTAGATTGCCTGCTAAAATCCGATTATTAAGGGCAGTCTATAACGTGCCTGTACAAATAATATTTGTAAGAGCAATTAATTAAAGTGCTTGTAATAATCTATTTTCTGAGGCATTTTCTAGAAGTGCCGGCAAAAATTCAATCTTCACTTTGCAAACTGACTGTTGGGTATTTCATTCCGACTATAGATACAAGAAAGCCACGTTAAAAAAAGTCAAACACAATCAACCCATCCCCCAAGGCAATAAGGTGTGAAGAAAAAAAAACACCCTGACTAGGATCCCCTTCTCTAACTGTCTCGTCCGTCTCCTGTGGCGCCGCCGATCTAGCTCCCATCGCGCCGCCGATCTACCCCTTGTGGCGCCACCACCCACAACTCAGGCGCTCGGTTTCCCCTTCGCCTGCTGCGCCGCCGATCCAAGCTTCTGCAGCGCCGCCACCCGCAACACAGGCGCTTGGCTTCCCCATCGCCTGCCCTCGTCGCCTCTCCCATTCCCGAATGTTGACTACGCTGTCGCCGACTTTCTCAGCGCTGTCGCCGACTTTCTCAGCGTCTCGCTCTCGACCCAAATCCTAGTCTCAGCTCTCTGCTATTTCGTCTGCAGTTTGGGCTCTCCAGGGCAGGGCACGGAGTGGGAGCTCGTGTAGGGGTTCGTAGCATGGAAAACAAAAAAATTCTACCGCATGCACACAAACAAGTCAAGATCTATCTACTAGATTGTAGCAACGAGTCGATAGAAGCACTCACCCTCGAAGATTCCAAAGCGGTTAACGAGAGCAGATTCTCGTGGGTGGTGTAGTCGTACACTTGCCGATCTCAAGATCGCGTAGACGATCCTTCCGGCGCTGCGTTCCGGCAGCGCTTCCGCAGTCGGTCACACGTTCGGTACTCGATGAAGACCTTCCTCTCTCTTGTTCCAGCAGGCAGCGGAGGTTGTAGTTCTCCCCTCGCGATTCCGGTAGCACGACAGCGTGGTGTCGGAAGTAGAGGGAAGATCCCGCAGGGCTTCGCCTAAGCCGGTGCGAGTTATGGTGGATCTAGGGTTTCCCGGTGATCTAGGGTTTAGAAGACCGGGAGGAGGATGAGGTGTCGGCGGCGGCTAGGGCGGCGGCGGCGCGGGTGTGGGACGGATAGGGTTTGACTTTTGGGGCAGCCCTCCCCCTCTATTTATGAGAGGGAGGGCAGCCTTGGGAGGGGTGGGTTTGAATTCAAACCCAAACCCAAGTTGGATTGAGAGAAGGAATCTTTTCTTCTTCCACTAGGAAACCATTGTTCCAGTTTGACTTTTCAAACTTCCCGTTTGACTTTCAATTGCAAATGCCCAAACCAAGTGACCTTGGATATGATCCAATCATTCCACTTATCCATGACACATTCATGGTCCATTCCCCTTCCGGTCCGGTGAACCTTCTAGACCCTTGTAGAACCTCTCCGATGAAAACATCGGAATCTTTCCCGAACTCCGGAATCGGACTTTCCTTATATGAATCTTATTCTCCGGACCATTCCGGATCTCCTCATGATATCCCGGATCCCATCCGAGGCTCCGAACAACATTCAGTATCCCTACTAACATTCCATATCTACTAAACAACATCGAATCCTTAAGTGTGTCTCCCTACGGTTCGTGAATTATGCGGACATGACCGAGACACTTCTCTGATCAATAACCAATAGAGGAATATGGAAATTCATATGGCTCCCACATATTTCTACGATTAATTTGCGATCGAATGAACCACTTACATACGATACCAATTTCCCTTTGTCTCGCGATAGTTTACTTATCCAAGGTTTTGATCGTCGGTATCTCTGCATACCTAGTTCAACCTCGTTACCAATAAGTACTCTTTTCTCGTTCCCGTGATATGTGATCCCTTGTGAGCTAGTCACATGCTTGCAAGCCAATTGGATGACATTCCACCGAGAGGGCCCAGAGTATATCTATCTGTCATATGGATGGACAAATCCCACTCTTGATCCATGTGCCTCAACACATACTTTCCGAACACTCAATGCCATCTTTATATCCACCCAGTTACGGTGTGGTGTTTGATGTCATCAAAGCATCCTTCCGGTGATGGTGATTAGCATGATCTCATGGTCGAAGGAATTAGGTTACTATGTATCAGAAAGCTTACAGCAAATGAACTATTGAAATGACTTGATCTTAATGCTACGCTTATCTATAGGAGTATGTCCATCATACCATTCTCCTAATGATATGATCTTGTTGTTAACAACATCTCAATGTTCATGATCGGGAAACCACGATCATCTATTAACCAACAAGCTAGTATTACAAAGAGGCTTTACTAGGGACTCGACGCTCATAAGCCAAACCCTAGTTATGCTAGGAGCGGTGGATCAGGTAATATAGTTCACAAAGGATAACATGCATTAGATAGGGTTACTCTGCCTACTGACAGAAGACTATTTGAACCGAATGCATATGACGAGAATGAAATACTTTGTAATCATAGGATTCATATGTATGAGTGGGGCTTCGCTTGCCTTGCCCGTTGTTGGTCTGGTACTGCTCTTCGGTGGCGTTGACTTCAGCTTCAGGTTCGGTTCCTATTCGCGAGAACCAATCACCGGAAAGAGAAAGCAACACTCAACACATGGCATGTGCAATGCTCATACAATATGGATGATATGACAAGTTAAATAGTGTTGGATTGAACCCTAAGGCATGCTTGATCACTTTAAAGGGGGTTCCGAAGATCCAAACCCTAAAATAGGGAGATCATCGGAATCACCTATGGGGTTCAATTGGTTCTTCTAATTAAACTTGATGTTAAAGTTGATTAACAATGTATGATTATAGCTTAGTTGGATAGGTTTCATTTTTCTGAACATTTTGGTATATTATTTGTATTTTTCTGATTTAAAATGAATTAGTTATGAATTTCCCAAATTTTAATTCATTTTAAACATTTTTGGAATATTTAAATTAATTCCCAAACTTGGGCCCACATGTCAGACTTTTATTATTTTGAGAAAATATTTATGGAAATGATTAAAACCCTGACAGATATGGCCCACATGTCATACATTTTCTATTTACAGAAATAATTACAGAAAACATTAAAAGAAATATGACATCATGATGATGTCATGCTGACATCATCAACGCCATTGCTTGCAGATCCTTGATGGATCGATCGATCCAGAGCTCGCGGGGTGATGTGGAGTGGCGCGCTGGAAGCAGGCGAGTGCGGGGAGCCATTTAGTTTACAAATCACACAAGTATTAATGTTTCCGGTTAATACTGTTATAGCATGAATGTAAGCATTTATCATAAACACAAAGATATAATAATAGCCACTTTTATTATTGCCTCTAGGGCATATCTCCAACAGTCTCCCACTTGCACTATAGTCAACTAATCTAGATTACATAGTAATATACCGAACACCCATGGCAGTTTGGTGCTGGTCATGTTTTGCCCTCGGGAGAGGTTTAGTCAACGGATCCGCCACATTCAGATCTGTGTGTACTTTGCAAATCTTTATGTCACCATCTTGGACATGCTCTCGAATAGCGTGAAAACGTAGCTTGATGTGCTTCAGCTTCTTGTGTGACCTTGGTTTTTGTGCATTGGCTATGGCGCCCATGTTATCACAATAGATAGACATTGGGTCCAACGCACTTGGAACCACACCGAGCTCTGTAATGAACTCCTACATCCATATCGCCTCTTGTGAAGCCTCCGAAGCAGCTATGTATTCCGATTCAGTTGAAGATCTCGCAACAACGCTTTGCTTTGCACTCCTCCAGCTAACTGCTGCACCATTCAAAGTAAATACGTAACTAGATTGAGATTTAGAATCATCCGGATCGGTGTTCCAACTAGCATCGGTGTAACCATTGGCAACGATATGTTCATCACCTCCATAAGAAAGAACCATATCCCGAGTTCTTCTCAAGTACTTAAGGATGTTTTTGACCGCTGTCCAATGATCCACTCCTGGATCACTTTGATATCTGCTAGTCAAACTAACAGCATATGCAATGTTAGGTCTAGTACATAGCATGGCATACATAAGAGATCCTATGACTGAGGCATAGGGAGTCTTACTCATCCTTTCTCTATCTTCTGCCGTTGTAGGACTTTGAGTTTTACTCAAGGTCATATTGGGCAACATGGGCAAGAACCCTTTCTTGCTATCTTCCATTCCAAATCTCTTTAGAACTTTGTCCAAATATGTACTTTGTGACAATGATATTAGGCGTCTTGATATATCTCTATAAATCTTTATGCCTAATATGTAAGCTGCTTCGCCAAGATCTTTCATTGAAAACTATTATTCAAATAATCCTTGACACTATTAAAAAGGTCTACATCATTCCCAATCAACAATATGTCATCTACATATAGTATTAAGAATGCTATAGAGCTCCCACTCACTTTCTTATAAATACAAGCTTCTCCATAAGTTTGTATAAATCCAAAGCTTTTGATTACCTTATCAAAACGTTGATTCCAACTTCGGGATGCTTGCTTCAATCCATATATGGACCGTTGAAGTTTGCATACCTTGTTAGCATATTTAGGATCGACAAAACCTTTGGGTTGCATCATATACAACTCTTCATCAATGTCTCCATTGAGGAATGTTGTTTTGACATCCATCTGCCATATCTCATAATCATAATATGCAGCGATTGCTAACAAAATCCTCACAGACTTTAGCTTCGCTACCGGTGAGAAAGTCTCATCGTAGTCAACTCCTTGAATTTGTCGAAACCCTTTCGCGACAAGTCGAGCTTTATAGACAGTAACATTACCATAAGCATTTGTTTTCTTATTGAAAATCCATTTGTTCTCGACAGCCTTCCGGCCATCCGGTAAGTCCACCAAAGTCCATACTTGGTTTTCGTACATGGATCCAATCTCGGATTTCATGGCTTCTTGCCATTTGTTGGAATATGGGCTCATCATCGCTTCCTCATATGTCGCAGGGTCATTAGTGTTGTCCACCAACATGACACTCATAATGGGATCATACCAATCAGGAGTGGTACGAGTTCTTGTTGACCTGCGAGGTTTCGAAGTAATTTCAATCGAAGTTTCATGATCAACATCATTAGCTTCCTCTCTTATTGGTGTAGGCGCCACAGGAACTACTTCTGGTGCTGCGCTACTCGCAAGTTCGAGAGAAGGTTCAACAACCTTGTCAAGTTCTATTTTCCTTCCAGTCACTTCTTTCGAGAGAAACTCCTTCTCTAGAAAGGATCCATTCTTGGCAACGAAGATTTTGCCCTCAGATCTATGATAGAAGGTATACCCAATAGTTTCCTTCGGGTATCCTATGAAGACGCATTTTTCCGCTTTGGGTTCAAGCTTGTCGGGCTATAACTTATTTACATAAGCTTCGCAACCCCAAACTTTAAGGAACGACAATTTAGGTTTCTTCCCAAACCATAATTCATACGGTGTCGTTTCAACGGATTTAGATGGTGCCCTATTTAAAGTGAATGCGGCTGTTTCTAATACATAACCCCAAAACGATAGCGGTAAATCTGTAAGTGACATCATAGAACGAACCATATCTAAGAGAGTTCGATTACGACGTTCGGACACACCATTACGCTGTGGTGTTCCCGGCGGTGTCAATTGTGAAAGCATTCCGCATTTCTTCAAATTCTCACCAAACTCGTAACTTAGATATTCACCTCCACGATCAGATCATTGAAATTTAATCTTCTTGTTACGTTGATTCTCTACCTCGCTTTGAAATTCCTTAAACTTCTCGAAAGTTTCGGACTTATGTTTCATGAAATAGATATACCCATATCTACTCAAGTCATCCGTGAAGGTAAGAACATAACGATAACCACCGCGCAATGCTACACTCATTGGGCCACACACATCGGTATGTATGATTTCCAATAAGTCCGTAGCTCGCTCCATCATACCAGAAAATGGAGTCTTAGTCATTTTACCCATCAGACATGCTTCGCATCTTTCAAGTGATTCGAAATCAAGTGATTCAAGAAGTCCATCGGAATGGAGTTTCTTCATATGCTTCACTCCAATATGACCAAGACGATAGTGCCACATATAGGTCGAGTTATCGCTCAATTTCAAACGTTTAGCTTCAATGTTATTAATGTGTGTATTTCCACAATCGAGATTCAATAAGAATAGACCATCTATCAAAGGTGCATGTGCATAAAACATATTACTCATATAAATCGAACAACCATTATTCTCGGACTTAAACAAGTAACCGTCTCGCAATAAACATGATCCGGATATAATGTTCATGCTCAACGTAGGCACCAAATAACAATTATTTAAGTATAAAACTAATCCCGATGGTAGATGAAGAGGTAGCGTGTCGACCGCGATCACATCAACCTTTGATCCATTTCCAACGCGCATCGTCACCTCGTTCTTCGCTAGCTTCCGTCTATTCTGCAGCACCTGTTCGAGTTACAAATATGAGCAAGCGAACCAGTATCAAATACCTAGGCACTACTACGAGTACTAGTGAGATACACATCAATAACATGTATATCGGATATACCTTTCTTCTTGATGTTGCCATTCTTCAAATCCGCCAAGTACTTATGGCAATTCCGCTTCCAGTGACCTTCTCCCATGCAGTAAAAACATTCAGTATCAGGCTTAGGCCTATCATTGGTCTTCTTCGCCGGCGCGGTAACTTTCTTACCGCCCTTCTTGAAGTTTCCCTTTTTCTTAGACTTTCCTTGCTTCTTGAATTTGGTGGTCTTATTGACCATCAACACTTGGTGCTCTTTCTTGATCTCGACTTCCGCAGACTTTAAAATGGAGAAGAGTTCGGGCAACGACTTGTCCATGTTTTGCATATTGTAGTTCATCACAAAGTTCTTGTAACTTGGTGGTAGTGATTGGAGGACACGGTGAATCCCCAAAGCATTAGGAATCACTATACCCAAGCTTTGAAGCTTGCTTGCGTGCCCAGACATCTTAAGCACGTGCTCACAGACGGAGTTGCCCTCTTCCATCTTGCAGTTAAAGAACTTTTCAGAAGCCTCATAACTCTCAACTGCCCTGTGAGCCTCAAATATCATTTTGAGTTCACGGACAATATCATGTGGGTCATGGTTCTCAAACCTTTTATGAAGCTCCGATTCCAAACCAAACAAGATAGCACACTGAACTGTGGAGTACTAATTCTTCAGAGCGAGGAAAACATTCTTTACCTCATCGGTAGCATCAACTGCAGGTGGGTCACCCAGCGGTGCATCCAGCACATAGGTCAAATTACCAGCATTGAGGACGATCCTCAAATTGCGGAACCAATCCGCGAAGTTGCTTCCATTGTTTTACAACTTTTATTTCTCTAGGAACGCATTAAAATTGATGGTTGGGGCCGCCATTGATCTAGAACATATTTGCAATAGTTTAGACTAAGTTTATGAAAAAATGAGTTCTAATTAATAGTTAAATTAATCTAGGTGAACTCCCACTCAAAACAATATCCCTCACATTGCTTTAGTGATCACACAAACCAAATCCACCACATCAATACCGATCATCACGAGAGTTGATGTAGCTTCAATGGCGAACAATCAACATGTTCATCATATCTACTATATGACTCATTCTTTACCTTTCGGTGATCCGTGTTCCGAGACCATGTCTGTACATTCTAGGCTTGTCAAGATCAAACCTTAGCTTCCGCATGAGCAAATCTGGCTTGCTCACGTTGTATACACTCGCAGAATCTAACACACCGATCATCACATGGTGCTTCGAAACAACGAGCTTTAGCAATGGTGTTTACTAAGGATGAACACTTTATAACTTGAAATTTTGTGCTTGAGGGATCATCTTATAATGCTACCGTCGCGAACTAAGCAATACAATATGCATAAAAGGATTAACATCACATGCGATTCATAATATGTGATATGATATGGACTTTTTTCTTGTGCTTCCAATCTCCATCTTCAAGCACGAACATGATCTCCATCATCACCGGTATGGCGTCAAGGTCAATGGCGCCGCTTCATGGTTGTCGTCCACCAGCATCAACTATTACAACTACTTTGAATAGACACGCAGGTCTTAACGGAATTAAAAGACAACCATATGGCTCCTGCCGGTTGTCGACTTACAATAAGGAACATTGCATGCATCATATATAATCACAATCATGGCCATATCACATCAGAAAACACCCCTGCAAAACAAAGTTAGACGCTTCTAATTTTATTTGCATATTTTACGTGGTTTGGGGCTTTCAATAAGTGTCGTTCTAACTTACGAACAAGAACCACAACGTTGATGCTTGAACTATCAAGTGCCCGTTGTAAATTGAATCTATACTATGATGGGAGAGATAGACACCCACAAAGCCACTTATGCAATACAAGTTGCATGTTAAGCGTGGAGCAAGTCTCATGGATGATTTCATGTATGTAGGGTTCGCAGCATAGAAAACAAAAAATTTCCTACGATGTGAACTATATACCAAGATCTATCTACTAGATACAAACAATGGGCGGATGTATATCCGTAGAGAACATACCCTTGAAGACCGACAAAGCTTAACGAGTTCAACTCGTGGTTGATGTAGACGATCTCTTGCCGATCTCAAGATCGAGAGGAAGTCCTAGCGCCGCAAATCAGCAGCGCATCCGTGCTCGCACACACGTTCGAGGCACCGAGCAACCTCCGCCTCCTCGCTCCAGTGATGCAGCAGAAGCACAACTCTTTCTTGCCGAATAGCCACCGGGAACATGTATCTCGCTAGTCCGAGACCATGGGGGATAAATTCTAGAGGGGGAGAGAGATCCTTCACGAGGAGGTGTGAGAGACAAGTGAGGAGGGGGCTCCTTTTATAGGAGGAGGGGGGAACCCCAAGGGGGTGGCCGGCGCATGGGGCTGCCCCCTTGCCCTCCCCTCTTCATGTGGGTGGACACTCCACTCACAAATCTCCTTTAAATTCCCTCCACTCAAAAGTCCACTCAAATTCCCATTAAATTTCCACCAAATTTAATGCAAATTCTCATTAAATAAAACTCTTTTATTTTATTCAGAATTTTGTCAATTACTTTAATGACAAACATTCACAAATAACCCCTTGCTAGAATTCTATTTCACATGCATAACCACTTTATGCAATTTCACCCAAAAACCTGTTTCGGTATCTAGTGAAATAAATTCCTGCGCTTGTTCATTCTTTCGTCATGAAACATTTGCTCCAATTGGATGTCGGTGTCCCTTAAGTGTGTCACCCTACGGTTCGTGAATAATGCGGACATGATCGAGACCCCTCTCGGATCAATAATCAGAAGCGGGATCTGGAGACCCATACTGACTCCCACACATTCAACGATGACTTTCTTGTGATCGTCGGAACCTTTTATGCTAGTATCTTAATCCCTTTGTTTCACGATATATTACATGTCCGAGATTCGATCATCGGTATCTCCATACCTAGTTTGATCTCGTTACCGACATGCACTCTTTTCTCGTTCCTGTGATATAACATTCTAGTGATCAAATCACTTGCTTGCAAGCTAATCAATGTGATATCACCGAGAGGGCCCAGAGTATATCTATCCGTCATCGGGATGAACAAATTCCACTCTCGATCCATGAGCCTCAACATAACACTTTATTAGTTCTGAATCCATCTTTATAATCACCCTGTTACGGTGTGACGTTTGATGTTATCAAGAAACACTTCCGGTGTTAGTGATTGACATGATCTCATGGTCTAAGGATTAGGATCACTTCGTAAGTTGTTATAGCAATATAAACTCAATGACTTTGATCGTAATGCTATACTTCGGATGAATGTTCATCACACCATTACACTAATGTTGTGATCCCGTTATTAACAACATCCAATGTCCATGATCAGGAAACCTTGATCATCTTGTTAATCAACGAGCTAGTTTATGAGAGAGGCATAACTAGGAACTTTCTGTTTGTTTATTAAACACACATGTATTAACGTTTCCGTATTAATACAATTATAGCATGCAAAATAAACATCTATCATATACTTGGAATACACATAATAAACACTTTATTATTGCCTCTCAGGGCATATTCCCTTCAGTCTCCCACTTACACTAGAGACAATAATCTAGTTACATAGTGATAAATCTAACACCCATTGAGTTCTGGTGTTGATCATGTTTTGCTCTAGGGAGAGTTTTAGTCAACGGATCTGCTACATTGAGATCCGTATGTACTTTACAAATCTTTATATCTCCATCCTTGACATGCTCGCGGATTGAGTGAAACCGGCGCTTAATATGCTTGGAATGCTTGTGAGACCTTGGCTCTTTGGCATTGGCAATGGCACCATTGTTGTCACAATAGATCACCATTGGGTCCAACGCGTTTGCCACCACTCCTAGTTCGGATATGAACTCCTTCATCCAAACTGCTTCCTGAGCCGCTTCTGAAGCAGCAACATATTCGGCCTCCGTTGTTGATCCCGCTACCACAGGTTGTTTGGAGCTCCTCCAACTAACCGCTCCGCCATTCATGAGAAATACGTATCCGGATTGAGACTTAGAGTCATCCGGATCGGTGTCAAAGCTAGCGTCGACATAACATTTAGCGACGAGCTCTTCTTCACCTCCGTATACAAGAAACATATCCTTAGTTCTTCGTAAGTACTTAAGGATATTCTTGACCGCTATCCAGTGTTCCGAACCTGGATCCGATTGGTACCTACTAGTCAAACTAATAGCATGTGCCACATCCGGTCTTGTACATAGCATGGCGTACATTATAGAGCCTATGGCTGAAGCATAGGGGACTTTGTCCATTTTCTCTCTTTCTTCCGCCGAAGCCGGACTTTGAGTCTTACTCAATGTCTTGCCTTGCAACATAGGTAAGAACCCCTTCTTACTTCCGTCCATTTTAAACTTCTTTAAAATCTTATCAAGGTATGTACTTTGTGATAGCCCTATTAGGCGCCTAGATCTATCTCTATAGATCTTTATGCCTAATATGTATGATGCTTCACCTAGGTCCTTCATTGAAAATTTGCTGTTTAGATAACTTTTAACACTGTTTAAAAGATCTATATCATTTCCGATCAATAATATGTCATCCACATATAATATCAGAAATGCCACATTGCTCCCACTCACTTTCTTGTAAATACAAGCTTCTCCATAAGTTTGGACAAATCCAAACTCTTTGATCACCTCATCAAAGCGGAGATTCCAACTTCGTGATGCTTGCTTCAATCCATAGATGGATCGCTGAAGCTTGCACACCTTGTTAGCATCCTTAGGATCGACAAAACCCTTTGATTGTATCATATACAACTCTTCTTCAATATTACCATTGAGAAACGCGGTTTTGACATCCATCTGCCATATATCATAATCGAAATATGCAACTATTGCTAACATAATCCTAACTGACTTTAGCATCGCTACAGGAGAGAAAGTCTCATCATAGTCAACTCCTTGAATTTGTTGAAACCCCTTTGCGACAAGTCGAGCTTTATAGACGGTCACATTACCATCAGCATCAGTTTTCCTTTTGAAAATCCATTTGTTCTCCACGGCCTTTCGGTCGTGAGGTAATTCCACCAAGTTCCAAACTTGATTTTCATACATGGATTCCATCTCGGATTTCATGGCTTCTAACCATTTGTTGGAATCCGGGCTCATCATCGCTTCTTCATACGTCGCAGGGTCATCATTTTCATCAACCATGAAATTCATGACAGGATTTCCGTACAGCTCGGGAGCTGCACGCGTCCTGTTTGACCTGCGAGGTTCGGTAGTACTCTCTTTCGGAGTTTCATGATCATTATCATTAGTTCCTTCTTCAACAGGTGGAGCCAACTCCGGAACAACTTCCGGCGCTGCGCTACTCGCCATACTTTGAAGAGAAGGTTCCACAACCTCTTCGAGTTCTACCTTCCGACTACTCACACCTTTCGCGAGAAACTCTTTCTCTAGAAAGGATCCATTCTTGGCAACAAAAACCTTGCCCTCGGATCTGTGATAGAAGGAATACCCAATAGTTTCTTTAGGGTATCCTATGAAGACGCATTTTTCCGCTTTGGGTTCGAGTTTATCCGGTTGAAGTTTCTTCACATAAACATCGCATCCCCAAACTTTAAGAAATGACAGCTTAGGTTTGTTTCCAAACCACAATTCATACGGTGTCTTTTCAACGGATTTAGATGGTGCCCGATTTAAAGTGAATGCAGCAGTTTCTAGTGCATAACCCCAAAATGACAACGGCAAGTCCGTCAGAGACATCATAGATCGAACCATATCTAATAAAGTACGATTACGATGTTCCGACACACCATTTCGCTGTGGTGTTCCGGCAGGTGTGAGTTGTGAAACAATTCCACACTCTTTCATGTGAGTGCTAAACTCGTAACTTAGATACTCACCTCCACGGTCGGACCGTAGAAATTTGATCTTTCTATTACGATGATTTTCCACTTCATTATGAAATTCCTTGAACTTTTCAAAGGTTTCAGACTTGTGTTTCATCAAGTAGATATAACCGTATCTACTCAAATCATCCGTGAAAGTAACAAAATAACGATATCCACCTCGCGCCGACACACTCATTGGACCACATACATCAGAATGTATGATTTCCAATAAATCTGTCGCCCGTTCCATTGAACCGGAAAACGGTGTTCTAGTCATCTTGCCCATAAGGCATGGCTCACATGTATCAAATGATTCATAATCAAGTGATTCCAAAAGTCCATCCGAATGGATATTCTTCATGTGTTTAACGCCAATATGACCTAGACGGCAGTGCCACATATATGCGGATATATCATCATTAAGTTTAATCCTTTTAGCATCAACATTATGAATATGTGTAACATTATCATCGAGATATAATAGAAATAAACCATTCATCACCGGTGCATGACCATAAAAGATTTCATTCATATAAATGGAACAACCATTGTTCTCGGATTTAAATGAATAACCACTTCGCATCAAACACGATCCAGATACAATGTTCATGCTCAGTGCAGGCACCAGATAACATTTATTCAAGTTTATAACTAATCCCGACGGTAAGTGGAGAGGCAGCGTTCCGACGGCGATCACATCAACGCTTGATCCATTGCCGACACGCATCTTGACCTCACCCCTTGCTAGCGGTCGCTTGTTTCGCAGCCCCTGATTCGAGTTACAAATATTAGCAACTGAACCGGTATCAAATACCCAGGTGCTACTACGAGCACTAGTCAAGTACACATCAATAACATGTATATCATATATACCTTTGTTTGCCTTGCCGGCCTTCTTGTCTGCCAGATACTTGGGGCAGTTGCGCTTCCAGTGGCCAGTCCCCTTACAATAGTAGCACTCGGAATCAGACTTAGGTCCAACTCGGGGTTTCTTTTCAGGCGCGGAAACAGGCTTTCCGCCCTTACTTCCCTTCTGTTTTCCCTTCTTGTCTTTCTTGAAACCAGTGTTCCTATTGATCATCAACACTTGATGTTCCTTTTTGATCTCCACTTCTGCAGTTTTAAGCATTGACAGAAGCTCGGGGAGAGACTTCTTCATGCCTTGCATATTATAGTTCATCACGAAGCTCTTATAGCTAGGTGGCAGAGACTGCAGAACACGATGGATGCCTAAGTCAATGGGAATCGATATTCCCAAGGACACAAGCTTATCGGCGTAACCCGACATCTTGAGTACATGCTCACTAACGGAGTTGTGCTCTTCCATCATGCAGCTAAAGAACTTTTCTGAAGCGTTGTAGCTCTCTACAGCAGCATGTGTGTCGAAAATCATTTTCAACTCACCCATTGTATCAAATGCATTGCCGTTTTCGAAACGCTTTCGAAGTTCCGGCTCTAGCCCGTACAATATGCCGCAATGAACTAAGTTGTGGTCCTCCTGACGAGTCTGATAGACATTCTTCTCCTCGTCAGGGGCATCATCAAAAGGTGGGGGGCCTAACGGCGCTTCTAGCACATATTGCTTTTGTGCAGCAGAGAGGAGAACCTCAAATTCATGGCCCATTCGGTAAAGTTGCTACCGTTCGTTGCTAGTTTCTCTTTCTCCATGAACACATTGAAATTAAAAGCAGGTGGTGCCATCTACAACAGAATTTGTAAAGTTTAGACTAAGTGTATGATAGATTGAGTTCAACTAATCTATATTACGAATGAACTCCCACTCAAAAACGACATCCCTCGTGCCTTTTTGGTGATTACATGAACCAAATCCACTACACCAAGTCCGATCATCACGTGAGTCGGTATAGCTTCAAAGGCGAGCATCAAATGGGCATCATATCAACTATATGACTCATGCTTAACCTTTCGGTCCGTGTTCCGAGGCCATGTCTGTACATGCTAGGCTCGCCAAGTTAGAACCTTAGTATTCGCGTGTGTAACTGTTTTACACCCGAAATATGGTCGTGGATCCAAGAACACCCGATCATCACGTGATGTCTTGGAGCGACGAAAACATAATCGGTGCATACTAAAGGAAGAACACATTCTTATCTTGATATTTAAATGAGGGATCATCTTATTATGCTAACAAAGCGCTAAACAAGCAATATAAGATGCTATCAAACATCATATGTTTAATAGTGAAATTATATGGTTCCCGCAGATGATCTCTATCATGTGCATCGTGGTATGATCACTATCATACCTATATGTGTAAATCCAAGGTCTATGGATTTTACACGCTATGTGTGTTGTAAGAGTATCATCTCATACTTCTACTTACAACACTACCATATCATAACACTAGCCCAATAACAATCTAAACTAGACGCCTCTAATTTATCCATTGCAAGTTTTACGTGGCTTAGGGCTTTCGAGATAGAACCGTTCTTACCTACAAACATGAACCACAACGAGGATAATCAAATTGTTGACAACTCGCTTGCAAAACAGATATTGACTATAGTAGGAGAGACAGACACCCGCTAGCCACTTATGCAAACTAGTTGCATGTCAAGCGTGGAACAGGTCTCATGTGCGAGGACATGTAAAGTTTGTCCAGGCCGCTTCATCCCACTATGCCACCAATATCCAAAATTACAACAAAGGAGCAACAACATGATCATCATCGCCCACATACTCATATGTGTACTACCCGTGTAAAGTATCTACGCATAGATCCGGCTCTGATACCACTGTAGGGTTCACAGCATAGAAAACAAAAAATTTCCTACGATGTGAACTATATACCAAGATCTATCTACTAGATACAAACAACGGGCGGATGTATATCCGTAGAGAACATACCCTTGAAGACCGACAAAGCTTAACGAGTTCAACTCGTGGTTGATGTAGACGATCTCTTGCCGATCTCAAGATCGAGAGGAAGTCCTAGCGCCGCAAATCGGCAGCGCATCCGTGCTCGCACACACGTTCGAGGCACCGAGCAACCTCCGCGTCCTCGCTCCAGCGATGCAGCGGAAGCACAACTCTTTCTTGCCGAATAGCCACCGGGAACATGTATCTCGCTAGTCCAAGACCATGGGGGATAAATTCTAGAGTGGGAGAGAGATCCTTCACGAGGAGGTGTGAGAGACAAGTGAGGAGGGGGGCTCCTTTTATAGGAGGAGGGGGGACCCCAAGGGGGTGGCCGGCGCATGGGGCTGCCCCCTTGCCCTCCCCTCTTCATGTGGGTGGACACTCCACTCACAAATCTCCTTTAAATTCCCTCCACTCAAAAGTCCACTCAAATTCCCATTAAATTTCCACCAAATTTAATGCAAATTCTCATTAAATAAAACTCTTTTATTTTATTCAGAATTTTGTCAATTACTTTAATGACAAACATTCACAAATAACCCCTTGCTAGAATTCTATTTCACATGCATAACCACTTTATGCAATTTCACCCGAAAACCTGTTTCGGTATCTAGTGAAATAAATTCCTGCGCTTGTTCATTCTTTCAGCATGAAACATTTGCTCCAATTGGATGTCGGTGTCTCTTAAGTGTGTCACCCTACGGTTCGTGAATAATGCGGACATGATCGAGACCCCTCTCGGATCAATAATCAGAAGCGGGATCTGGAGACCCATACTGACTCCCACACATTCAACGATGACTTTCTTGTGATCGTCGGAACCTTTTACGCTAGTATCTTAATCCCTTTGTTTCACGATATATTACATGTCCGAGATTCGATCATCGGTATCTCCATACCTAGTTTGATCTCGTTACCGACATGCACTCTTTTCTCGTTCCTGTGATATAACATTCTAGTGATCAAATCACTTGCTTGCAAGCTAATCAATGTGATATCACCGAGAGGGCCCAGCGTATATCTATCCGTCATCGGGATGAACAAATTCCACTCTCGATCCATGAGCCTCAACATAACACTTTATTAGTTCTGAATCCATCTTTATAATCACCCTGTTACGGTGTGACGTTTGATGTTATCAAGAAACTCTTCCAGTGTTAGTGATTGACATGATCTCATGGTCTAAGGATTAGGATCACTTCGTAAGTTGTTATAGCAATATAAACTCAATGACTTTGATCGTAATGCTATACTTCGGATGAATGTTCATCACACCATTACACTAATGTTGTGATCCCGTTATTAACAACATCCAATGTCCATGATCAGGAAACCTTGATCATCTTGTTAATCAACGAGCTAGTTTATGAGAGAGGCATAACTAGGAACTTTCTGTTTGTTTATTAAACACACATGTATTAACGTTTCCGTATTAATACAATTATAGCATGCAAAATAAACATCTATCATATACTTGGAATACACATAATAAACACTTTATTATTGCCTCTCAGGGCATATTCCCTTCAATGTAAGGTTAGCCCAGGCCGCTTCATCCCATCATACCGCAAGATGCAAAGTATACAAAAAGTAGTTGATAATAAAAGCACCGCCGCCCATAATGACCATTGTGTTCTACTCGTGCAACAGATCTACATATAGACATGGCTCTGATACCACTGTAGGGGTTCGTAGCATGGAAAACAAAAAAATTCTATCGCATGCACACAAACAAGCCAAGATCTATCTACTAGATTGTAGCAACAAGTCGATAGAAGCACTCACCCTCGAAGATTCCAAAGCGGTTAACGAGAGCAGATTCTCGTGGGTGATGTAGTCGTACACTTGCCGATCTCAAGATCGCATAGACGATCCTTCCGGCGCTGCGTTCCGGCAGCGCTTCCGCAGTCGGTCACACGTTCGGTACTCGATGAAGACCTTCCTCTCCCTTGTTCCAGCAGGCAGTAGAGGTTGTAGTTATCCCCTCGCGATTCCGGCAGCACGACAGCGTGGTGTCGGAAGTAGAGGGAAGATCCCGCAGGGCTTTGCCTAAGCCGGGTGCGAGTTATGGTGGATCTAGGGTTTCCCGGTGATCTAGGGTTTAGAAGACCGGGAGGAGGAGGTGTCGGCGGCGGCTAGGGCGGTGGCGACGAGGCGGCGGCGGCGCGGGTGTGGGAGGGCTAGGGCTTGGCTTTGGGGGCATCCCTTCTCCTATATTTATGAGAGGGGGCAGCCTTGGGAGGGGTGGGTTTGAATCCAAACCCAAACCCAAGTTGGATTGAGAGAAGGACTCTTTCCTTCTTCCACTAGGAAATCATTGTTCCAGTTTGACTTTTCAAACTTCCCGTTTGACTTTCAATTTAGAGCTTTAATTCTCTCTTACAAATGCCCAAACCAAGTGACCTTGGATATGATCCAATCATTCCACTTATCCATGACACATTCATGGTCCATTCCCCTTTCGGTCTGATGAACCTTCTAGACCCTTCTAGAACCTCTCCGATGAAAATATCAGAATCTTTCCCGAACTCCGGAATCGGACTTTCCTTATATGAATCTTATTCTCCGGATCATTCCGGATCTCCTCATGATATCCCGGATCCCATCCGAGGCTCCGAACAACATTCAGTTTTCCTACTAACATTCCATATCTACTAAACAACATTGAATCCTTAAGTATGTCTCCCTATGGTTCGTGAATTATGCGGACATGACTGAGACACTTCTCCGATTAATAACCAATAGAGGAATCTGGAAATTCATATGGCTCCCACATATTTCTATGATTACTTTGCGATCGAATGAACCACTTACATACGATACCAATTTCCCTTTGTCTCGCGATAGTTTACTCATCCGAGGTTTTGATCTTCGGTATCTCTGCATACCTAGTTCAACCTCGTTACCAATAAGTACTCTTTTCTCGTTCCTGTGCTATGTGATCCCTTGTGAGCCAGTCACATGCTTGCAAGCCAATTGGATGACATTCCACCGAGAGGGCCCAGAGTATATCTATCCGTCATATGGATGGACAAATCCCACTCTTGATCCATGTGCCTCAACACATACTTTCCGAACACTCAATGTCATCTTTATAGGCACCCAGTTACGGTGTGGTGTTTGATGTCATCAAAGCATCCTTCCGGTGATGGTGATTAGCATGATCTCATGGTCGAAGGAATTAGATTACTAGGTATCAGAAAGCTTATAGCAAATGAACTATTGAAATGACTTGATCTTAATGCTACGCTTATCTATAGGAGTATGTCCATCATAACATTCTCCTAATGATATGATCTTGTTGTTAACAACATCTCAATATTCATGATCGGTAAACCACGATCATCTATTAACCAACAAGCTAGTATTACAAAGAGGCTTTACTAGGGACTCTAATTTAGTTTACAAATGACACAAGTATTAATGTTTACGGTTAATACTGTTATAGCATGAATGTAAACATTTATCATAAACACAAAGATATAATAATAACCTCTTTTCTTATTGCCTCTAGGGCATATCTCCAACATCTCGGACACCTCTCGCTTGCAGGGTCATCCTGTGTCTCCTCTGAGGACTTCGGGTCGTCGATTTCTGTGTCGCCGTGCGAGTAGATGCTCGACTCACCCTCGTCGTGTGTCTCCGAGGGCCGCTACGTCTCGCCACCTGGGTATCAGTGGAGCAGGAGAGCAAGGTCATGAGGCGTAGAGTCGTACAAGCTCCTGCGCGTGATCTCTACCAAGTACGTCTATGTCTGCTTCACGAGCACCAGCGAGGTATGCGCCTCTCTGGTTTTGGATGCTATCTCCTCTGAATCCTTTGTATAATTGCTTCAAGCAGTCCCTGTGATCTCTGAACGTTTTTCCTCTGTTGCTAAGCTTGTAAAAAATATGCTTGGGTCATAAAATTGCTTTTTGTATATTGATGCTGCAGATTGAAATGTTTTGCTTGTATATTATTGACCATGGGAGTTACCATGTATTTCTCTATGAAGGGTGTAAGGTACATCCATGAGGTAAGGACATATGCGTATACCTGCATTCTTATGTTCATGAAGTCAATACTTATTATTGTCACCATCGCCAATTTGAAATGGTTTTAGTGTCAATTATAATCTGTTCAGTGTCAGTTACAACCGCGTGATGCTTAGTCTATGGGGCGTTGTCTCCGTCCTCAGATGCTACTATCAACAAATGACTTGATTTGAATGGTAATCCTCTTCCTTCTTTACATTATTTCCTCTCATCGATATTATTGAACGTAGAGTAATCTAGTCCTGATCATTTTGTTCTGAAGATGTGCTTAGATAGCTGATTAAGATCATCATTTGTGACTCAGCTGTCCGGTTTGTCTGTTTTTTTTGTTGTCGATTAGCAAATTTATTGTGTATGTCCCCTTGAACGCCTGCACTAGAATCTCTCTCTCTTCTTCTGATGACCCATGCTGCTGCTGTCAATTTTATTGGTCGATTAGCTGAAGATCATCATCTATAATCAGAAGCACGCCATTAGATCATCATATCCCTCCCTCCCTCTCTCTCCAATTTCTTTGAGTTTTACTATAGGCCTATTGCAAGGTTTGTAAGGACGGTATATCAGCATAGTACTCACAATTTGTTGTGATGAAAACTTCACTATTGTGTTGTTCACTAACTTAATGTTACAAGTTAATCATTTTGTGTATAAATTACCTGATTGTGCCATGTTCCGTCTCCTGCTGCTTAGCCTATTTTATATGTTTGCTAAAAAAACGCTAGCATAGAAGGGATGATTTCATACATTTATCGGGGATTGACATATGTTGCTTAGTTGAGCAAAGTCCATATATATCAGTAGGCATGCATACTGATATATTGTATTTATTTGGTGTTATGCGCAACCATTTTATATAAGTAATCCATCATATTTCTTGCTCATCCGACTCCATTTGGAATCTCTAATATGCAAAGCTGTCCCGCTACGTCTTCACTCTCAAGTGCAGACGTCGTTTCACCAACTTTGATTGCTAACATGTGTGCAAAATGACTAAGTAAATTACTCGATGTCTACCATATTTATTAAGTTACCTATGCATTTGAAACACGCATTGTGTGAAATTATGCGAGTTGATGATAGTGTCACACCATCACAATGCTTGTTGGTCTATCTTGACCCCCAATGCATTCCCTGCTCAAGTGTCACACTATCATATTGATTTTTTCTTGTCTATCTGATTTTTCCAATGCAAATAAGTACTTTTGGTATTCAATTGGAAGTGTGAACACTTGGTCGTTTATCAATAATCTAGGACTATTAGGCATACTGATATTTTTAGCTTTATGTTTCCGGGACGATAATAGGAAAGGAACAAGCAGGGCTACCGTGGTGCAGGGAAGCATGTATGTTGCTGGATGCTAAACTAAAGCTTGTGCAAGTTTCTAAAGTTAATGGAAATGAAATTATGTAGTTCTAGTTGCAATAGTTCACAGAATTATGTAGTTTTAGATCCACAATTCAATTCTTTAATCAATGTGAATAGTGCGACGTATGGAACTTGAGTTATGTCTTGAATCCTTTAAATTGAATGCTATGTTTCCTGTAGATCGTAAGCTATTCATCATTATATATGAAATGTGTCTGCAATTCAAGTTTGGAAGTGCATGAAAATTTACCTTTACTTGTCTTTTAAGGCATTTGTAAAAATTGTTGTTAATTGTTTTTAGAGGCATTATAATGCCTACGATTGATCTTATAGGCATTCCTGAATAGTGCCTCAAATTATATTCTAAGGCAGTTTTCAATGTGCCTTAGAAAATCTGTTTTTGAAGGCGTTTTCAAAAATGCCTCGAATAAGCTATTTTTAAGGGCAATTTTCAAAAGTGCCTTAAGTGATCTTTCCCTATCCTATTTGAGTCGGCACTTTTTTAATGCCTTGTAAGATCTATTGAGGCACCTTTTGTATTTTCTAAGGCACTTCTTTGTGCCTCTGAAAATCAACGGTGGTGTAGTGAGATGAGCATATGCCATAATTTCGGAAGGCTTTACCACACCGACAGGAAGGACCCTATAATACCTCTAAATAATAATGGTAAACAATTAATGTAGCACCGCAAACTACTTCCTGAAACACACAAATTCAAATAATATAGTGAATCACGCATCTCGATCATGGTTAATCTTCTTCTTCTTGCTCTACTAGTCTACTAACCCTGATCCTAGATCGGTGGCGCTATTCTTTGTCGCCGGAGCGCAAGCCCTCGAATTTTGAGGTAGCGGAAGGCAGCGCTATTCATCATCGCCAGAGCGTAGGCCTTGAGATGCAGAGGGAGCAGAAGACAGCCTTGTTAAGCGGGTGTTGCGGTCGAGCGAGGCTCCACTCCTCGAGAAAACAGATGGTTGCCTTCTGCCTGTCGAGCTCCTCTTGAGATTCTTCAAGACAGACGCAGCAACCGTATTGACGGGTTTCGTGCACCTCGCGTCGAGGGATCGATGGCGATTCATCTCCGACGGTAAGACTTCGTTGAGGACGTCTCACCCGAAGGGGCGGCTGGCGATACGCCCAATTTGCATCACCATTCTATATCATAATTTGCCTCTATTCATTGATATATGTATTATTATGAGATATTACTTATGTCTTTTCATCTATTTATGCATGTTGGATGATTCTGAAGGGAATATGCCCGAGAGGCAATAATAAAGTGGTTATTATCGTATTCCTTATTTATCATAAATGTTTATTTTACATGCTATAATTGTATTAATACAGAAATGTTAATACATGTGTGTTTAATAGACAAAAAGGAAGTTCCTAGTTATCCTCTCTTATAAACTAGCTCATTGATTAACAAGATGATCAAAGGTTTCCTGATCATGGACATTGGATGTTGTTAATAACGAGGTCACAACATTGTTGGAATGATGTGATGAACATTCATCCGAAGTATAGCATTACGATCAAGGTCATTGTGTTTATATTGCTATAAAACCATACGAAGTAATCTTAGTCCTTAGACCATGAGATCATGTCAATCACTAACACCGAATGAGTATCTTGATAACATCAAACGTCACACCGTAACAGGATGATTATAAAGATGGGTTCAGTGCTACGAAGGTGTTATGTTGAGGCTCATGGATCAAGAGTGGAATTTGTCCATCTCGATGACGGAGAGATATACTCTGGGCCCTCTCGGTGATATCACATTGGTTAGCTTGCAAGCAAGTGATTTGATCACTAGAATGTTATATCACGGGAACGAGAAAAGAGTACATGTCGGTAACGAGATCAAACTAGGTATGGGGATACCGATGATCGAATCTCGGACATGTAATATATCCCGAGACAAAGGGATTGAGTTACATGCGTATAAGTTTCACACGATCACAGAAGTCATCGTTGAATATGTGGGAGTCAGTACGGATCTCCAGGTCCCGCTGCTGATTATTGATCAGAGAGGGGTCTCGATCATGTCTGCATTATTCGTGAACCGTAGGTGACACACTTAAGGGATACTGACACCATCCGGAGCAAATGATATGTCAGAGAAAGAAAAGGAAAGCGCAGGAATTTATTTCACTAGACACCAGAACTGTTTCGGTTGAAATGCTGAAACTGGTTCTGCATGTGAAATGGAATACTAGCAAGGGGTTTTATGTGAATGTTTGTTAATTAAAGTAATTAACAAAATTCTGAATAAATAAATAAAAGAGTTTTATTTAAATGAGAGCTTGCATTAATTTTGGTGGAAAATTAATGCATGTGAGTGGAATTGTGAGTGGAGATGTTTTTATGTGAGTGGAGCTTCCACCACATGAATGAGGGAGATGTGGGGGCACCCTCCTTGGCCGGCGGCCATGCCCCCTTGGGCTGACCCCTACCCTATAAAAGTACCCCCTCCTCTCACTTGTCACTCACACCTCCTCGCAAAGGATCTCTCTCCCTTCTTTAGAATTTCCCCATGGTCTCAGATCAGCGAGATACATGTTTCCAGTGGCTTTTTCTGGAAGGATTTGTTGCTTCCGCTGCTTAGCTGGAGCGAGGGCGCGGAGGTTGTCGGGGTACCCGGACGTGTGTGCGATCACGGATGCACCACTGCTTTGTGGTGCTGGACTTGATGGTGCTGGAACGGCTGAACTAGATGGACTTCATCACGATCTTGAGATCGACAAGCGTTCGTCTACATCATCCACGAGTACAACCTCGTTAACACTATTCGGTCTTCGAGGGTATGTATTCTATGGATGTATATCCACCCGTTGCTTGTATCTAGTAGACAGGTCTTGGTACTTAGATGTTCCCATCGTAGGAAATTTTTTGTTTTCTATGTTGCGAACCCTACAGTGGTACCAGAGTTGGATCTATGCGTAGATGCTTTGCACGGGTAGTACACATATGAGTATGTGGGCGATGATGATCATTTTATTGCTTCTTAGTTGTACTTTGGATATTGGTGGCATAGTGAGATGAAGTGGCCCGGACAAACTTTACATGTCCTCGCACATGAGACCTGTTCCACGCTTGACATGCAACTAGTTTTGCATAAGTGGCTAGTGGGTGTCTATATCTCCTACTATAGTCAATATCTAATTTGCAATGAGTTGTCAAAATTTTGGTTATCCTTGTTGTGGTTCATGTTCGTAGGTAAGAACGGTTCTATCTTCCAAATCCCTAAGCCACGTAAAACTTGCAATGGATAAATTAGAGGCGTCTAGTTTAGATTGTTGCTGGGCTAGTGTCATGAGTCATGATATGGTGATATTATAAGTATAAGTATAAGTCGATACTCTTACAACACACATAACATGTAAGTTCCATAGACCTTGGCCTTACACATAGAGGTATGATAGTGATCATACCATGATGCACATGATGGAGATCAAGTGCAAGAACCATATAATTTCACTTATTAACATGTGATGTTTGTTGCATCTTATATTGCTTGTTCGGCGTTTTATTAGCATAATAAGATGACCCCTCATTCAGATATCAAGATAAAAATGTGTTCTTCCTTAAGTATGCACCAGCAATGTTTCGTCGCTTCAAGACATCACATGATGATCGGGTGTACTTGAATCCACGAGCATATCTCGGGTGTAAGACAGTTACACACGCGAATACTAAGGTTCTTACTTGGTGAGCCTAGAATGTATAGACATGGCCTCGGAACACGGACCGAAAGGTTAAGCATGAGTCATATGTTTTGATATGATGACCATTTGATGCTCGTCTTTGAAGCTACACCGACTCACGTGATGATCGGACTTGGTGTAGTGGATTTGGTTCATGTAATCACCAAAAAGACACGAGGGATGTCGTTTTTGAGTGGGAGTTCATTTCTAATTTGGATTAGTAGAACTCAATTTATCATAAATTAAATCAAAGTGAATTTGCATAATTTATTGCAGTCATTGGCATTCGTTCACCACCTTATACTTAGTTGTAATTAAGATAATAGAACAATAGAATTCTGGATATTTACTTTACGAACTGGTATCATATTGTGTTGAGTGTCAATCTAAAGTTTAAAGTCGTATTGCAAACTTTCAGCAAACTCTGTTTACTCCGTCAAATTTAATAATTGGTATTAAATCGAGAGTAATAATTCCAGTGTTAGTATCTTAAGTATCATGTTTGCCTCCATGATTCTTGGTTGTTTTTAAATATCAAGGTTATCTAGGAGCTGAAAGAATTGTTTCAAAAACCATCATGTGTGACAGATATAACGATATCCGAAACAATATTTTGGTTGCAATATGATAGAGTATAATATATGTTCTTATATTGGATGAAAATTTGCAAAGGTTGGAGATGCTAGACATCCTAATCATCCAAAAAGGGTTTTGGAAAGTAACGTTATACTCACGATTCGTCTTTATAAGCTACATTAGCTTGATCATGAAAGTCGTCATGATAAGGATGAATAGAAGATGTATGTAAAGTGTTTACTACACTAAAAGATTACTAAAGAATGAATTTTGAAAGAATGCCGATCATTTTGATGATGGTGATCTACTTCAAAGTGCAAGTCCAAAGGTATTATTATTTGAATATACACGCTTTGGACTATGTGTCATGTGTATGGTGCCACTTTTGATGTTGATAAATTATTTTTAAAAGGAAAAAGGAAATGCTGAAAGAGAATCTACAAAATATATTTGGCAGAAAAGAAAAGATTGGAAATATCCAATTTAGGTATATAGATAATATACATGTTATGGTTGTATTCTTTGCTTGTTAAACAATGTGGTTCTTGGGTATTGGATACCGAATTGGTTGGTATGAAATTTCATACAGAACGACACAATTCATGAACCACAATGGCCTAAGTAACTAGCAAGAGAATATGTGATGATGTTCATCGAAAACAAACAAATCGTTGTTTGTATTTCTCGTTGACATCAAAAGCTTGCCTTCAAGATTTGTTTTAATAATAGTTATTTAAATCAGGTATTATGAGAACAATGGTTGTTCAAATAATTACCGTATTCCATATAAGATGGATGATTTACAAATCTAGTTGGAGAAATCACATCCATAAAAACTAATGCTAAAATGTCGCAAGACAAACGATTGAAAGATCACTTATGAAGTTACATCACCATTTAAATTATATTGGAAAGAAACATGAAGAAACTCCATTTTCATGGATTTTTGGAGTCTTCGATTTGATCAAGTGACGCTTGTGAGACTTTCCTCGGGATAATTAAAACTTTGTTCAAAGGCCAAAGAAGAACGAACGACTAAAATATTGGAATTTATACATATCGATGTATGTAGTCCATTATGTGTAGTTGTAAGCGATGGACTTCAACTTCATATGCTTTCTCCGGAAATTTGAGTGAATATTCACTTAATGAGAAAGAAGTATGAAATATTTGAAAGCGTTCAAAGACTTTCAAGATGAAGTGGAAAATCATTGTAACAAGAAAATAAATGGTTTATGACTTTATCATAAGGGGTTTATTTGAGTTACAAGTGTAACCAGAAAATAAATGAATTCTGATTTTATCATAAAGGGATTTATTTGAGTTGCAAGTTTAGCAAAAACACCTAGATTTACATCTCCCGAAACACCATAGGATTATGGAGTGTTTGAGATTTGTAATAAAACCTTGTTTAACATGGTTGGATCAAAGGTGTTATTTATAAAACTGCCATTATGTTTTAAAATATTAAAGCTTTAGGGACTACCGCTTTTACACTGAAAAGAACTCCATCTTGATCCGTTGAAATGATACAACGGAAGTTATGGTTTGGAGTAAAACCCAAATTGTCATTTCTTAAATTTTGTTATGCTAAGCATAAGTAAGATGTTTACAACAAAATTTGGCTGAGCATGTCTTTGTAGGTTATTTCGAATAACAATTGGTTATTCCTCCATAACACCGAGGACAAAAGGGTTTGTCGCTTGGCATGTGAAGTTTTTTGAAAAGAAATTTTTCGCAAAAGTTAAGTGGGAGGACAATAGAACTTTGATAAGTTTAACGAACCTTAGCTAAATGTGCTGAGTTGCGCAGGGCCAGAAATCGTTCCAGAGGCTACCATAATGCTCATAGCTTATGTACCTCAAAGGTTGTGGTCACGGAGATCTAAGTTCTTATTGAACCAAGTCGGTCGGATAAACAATCAAATACTGATATCTGAGAGTAAATCATTATTGTTTGACAATGATGAACCGACTACATGCAAAGAAGCGATGATGGGCCCTGACACCGCCAAATGGCTTGAAGCCATAAAATCTGTGATAGTTCCATACACGAGAAATCAAGTTTTGAACTTGGAAGACCCTCCGGAAAGGTGTAAAAACCTATCGGTCGTATTTGGATCTATAAAGAAATAGACATGGATGTTTCACATCTATGCAATAGTCGACATGTCGGTAAAGTATTTTATGACAATGTTCAAGGAGTTGACTATGACAAGATTTGATCTTTCATAGCAATATTTAGTCTGGACGGATTAAAGTAGCAACCACTACATATAATTTGGTATATGGTAGATGAATAAACAAAACAAAATTCTTCTAAAAGAATGGTTACCTAGGACATGTGCATGACACGATCCAAAGGGTTTTGTTAATTCAAAGGATGCTAAAAGGGCATGCAAACTTCAATGGTTGAAGTAAGCATCGCGGAGTTGGAATCTTCACCGTGATGAAAAAGGATTTTTCATCTGGAGACGATGAAGATGCTTGCATTTGCAAGAAATTAAGTGGGAGCGCTGAGACATATTTCTAATACATTATGTGGAGGACATCTTGTTGATTAGAAATGATGTATCTTTTATTGACAAAGGTTAAGAATTTCATTTCGATGAAAGACTTAGGCAAAACCTGAATATTTAGCATGAATGTCTATAGTGGATAGACTATGACGCTAATATGGTTGTGCCAAACGTACATATATGAGATACTGAAGGAGTTCAATATAGAAACGACAAGAAATGGTTATTGTCGCATGGAAAGGAATTGAATCAAGATTCAAGTGTATCGACACTTGATAAGTGAAACAAGATTCAAGTGCTTTGACACTTGATGAGTGAAAACACAAGGATGTTTTGATCAATCATACCATGATATGTACACATCCAGATATGTCCTATGCTCTAAGTGTTATGAGCATATACCAGAATGAATCATAAAATGATCATTGGATGATAGTGAGAATATTCTTATGATCTTTTAGAAGAACTAAGAATATATTTGTGTAGAGGTGACAAACAATTACAAATAGTTCATTGTAAAGCGTTACATTGATACTAGTTTTGTCACAAGATACAAATTAATTTTATATCAATTTAAACTATGGGTAGCACAATGAAATGGAAATAAATTTTCCATGATGGATTTGGATGAATTCCAAAGTTAAGACAGTGTGACGGTTACTACAACAAAAGGCTAAGTATATGGCTGCTATAGTAGCAGCAAAGAAGGGAATTTGTGTCAAGTAGTTTGTTATCAAACTAAGGTGTGGTTCGCAACGGGCTAACACTAAAGATATATTGTACGACAATAGTATCGACATGATTTAACCCCAAGGAACTAAAGGTCTCACCAAAAGACCAAATTTATACAATGCCATCTCATTGGAGAATGAGTGATGCATGGAGACGCAAAGACATGCAAATACACACGGACCTGAAAGTGTCAGATCCGTAGATTATGTTAACCACTTGCAATTGCGTATATGTAACAAGCAAACGCAGCAAGTGGCCCAATCCTTTCTTAGCAAAGTACAAGCCGGTGGAAATACTTATAAGGACTAAACGTTCTCGAGGACACATGAGAATTCTGTCAAGTGCTTTCGCTTCAAATAGCTGAGTACTCTTCTCTGGTGTTGTAAGTATTGTGTGGGTGAACTTGTGCTAACATACCGACCTTACTTGGACTAATACATACTTGTGATTAAACCCCCTACAAACATTCGTAACTACAGGAAAGTAATTAAGATATAAATCTAACCACAGCCTTAAACTCTGAGATCCTACACTCCCTTGTGCAAAGGTGTCCTAACGGGGGTTCAGGTTTCTGTCACTCCGGCAACCCCACAATTAGTAGCCAAATACCCAATGCATTCCCCTAGGCCCATAAATGGTGAAGTATCATGTAGTCGTCGTTCACGTGACACCACTAGAAGAATAGCACCACCACTTAAATACTAAACCATTGAATAATAACTCAACACAAATTCACTACTAACAACATGCCTTCTCCCATGTCCTCAAGAACACAACGAACTACTCACAAGACATCATATGGATCAAGATCAAAGATGATATGGTAATGGATAACAATCTGAACATAAACAATAATCCAATGGTTCCACTCACAAGAATCAACTACAATAGTAATTAACACCGGGAAAGTTTCCCCTAAGAACTTAAGCAATATCCAACACAATTGTTACAGCGGAACAGAGTGGTGATGACGGTGCTGGTGGATATGATGGTGTGGATGATGATGATGATGATCCTGATGAAGCCTATCTTGATGATGGTGTTGATGGCGACGGTCTCCCCTCTCCGGGAAGGAATTCCCCCGGCAGAAATCTGTCTACCGGAGAGATCTTTCTCTCTCGGTGTTTTCCGCCCCCAGAGGCGGCGGAAATCTATCTGTGGTCGCTCCCCTGGCCTTAGGGTTTTGTAGGGAAGATATAGGCGAAGGGGCGGAGTCGGGAGCCGGGAAGGTGTAGGCCCAAGGGGGACCCACGCCTAGGGGGTGTGGGGCCTCTGCGGCCCCTCTTCGCTCCTCCTTCTGGCTTCCTCAATCTTCTGGAAAAAAAATATTTTCCCATATTTTTCTGGTATTTTTCTGATCTTCACGAAATTGCACCGAAACGCCTTCTTTTCCATCAGAATCCAGACTCCGGTAATTCATCCTCCAAGAGTCATCCAACATGCATAAACAGATGAAAATCCATAAGTAATACCTCATAATAAGACATATATCAATGAATAGAGGTAAATTATGATATAGAAAGGTGATGCAAATTGGGCGTATCAAGATGAACCACCACGTGTTGAAATAGATCCTTTTAAGATACCTACAATTATTGTTGATCATGTTATGGATAATTATTATTTAGGGATGGAACTGTCCATCCTGGTGATAATTTGCTTTTTATACATGAATTATGCGGGTTGTTTAAGTGTGTAGGCATCACAACTGAACAGGTGAAGAAGAAGTTACTCTCCATATCCTTGAAAGGGAGAGCTGAAGAATGGTATAAGCTGCTAAAGAATGGACAATCTATGGAATGGGAGGAGATGGCATCTCTCTTTCATTCTAAATTTTATCCTCCTAGTGAGATTCATAAGGATAGAAATCTGATATATAACTTTTGGCCTCGTGATGGAGAGAGTACAGCTCAAGCTTGGGGGAGATTGAAGTTACTTATGCTTAAATGTCCTATTCATGAACTCCCTAACAATATTATTATCAATAACTTTTATGCTAGGCTTTCTCTTCATGATAAAGATTTACTAGATGCTTCTTGTGCTGGATCATTCACACGCATGAAGGAAGAAGCTAAATGGGATCTCCTAGACCATATTCAAGAAAACACTGAAGCTTGGGAGAATGACAAAGGAAGAAAGTTAGGTATAAACTATGATTATGAATGCATTAAATCTTTTATGGGAACTGATGACTTCCGTGATATTAGTAATGAGTTTGGTCTTGATCCTCAAGTTCTTGCGAAATGCTTTAATGCCTTTGCCTTTTATATTGAAATTCCCAAGAAAGAGTGGGACAAGTACCATGCTCCTTATAAAGACATTGTTACCCATGTTCTTGCCAGCGTAGAGGTTTGTACTGTTGATCCTATTTTGCCTGAACCTTATGTTGAGAAAATCCCTTTTCCTTCCAAGGTAAGGGAACATTCTATTATAGCTAATGTGGTTAGCAAAAGCGCAAAGAAAACCGTGGGGCCCGATGAGCTTATTGATATTGAGCCTGTGGTAGCTATTGTGAAAGATCTTGTCACTAAAAATATAGAGGATGAGCATATTGTCTTCTGTGAGGATGCTACTAATATTGTTTCTCATCCTTAGAAATCTACAAAAGCTAGTGTTCATGTGCTTTCTGTTAGAATTGGTAGTCATAGCTATTATGGTTTATGTGATATTGGTGCTAGTTCTAGTGCTATTACTTATGAGCTTTACAGGGAAATTATGCATGAAATTGGTCCCTGCGAGCTTGAGGACATTGATGTGGTTATTCACCTTGCTAATAGAGAGCAATTTTGCCCCATTGGTATTGTAAGAGATGTGGAAGTCCTTTGTGGTAAGATTAAATATCATGCTGATTTTCTAGTACTTGGTAAAGAAGCTAGTAAAACCTATCCTATTATATTTGGTAGACCCTTTTTTAATACTTGTGGGGCTATCATAGATTGTAGGAAGGAAAAAGTTTTGACTAAGTTTGCTAGAGAGTCTTATGAGTTTAATTTTTCCAAATTTTCCAAAACGCCTTATGAAAATGAACTGCCTTATGAGGATTTCAGGGTTGAACAACTTTCTGCTATTTCTCTTGCTCCTAACAATGCCTTGCAGCAGTTTATGGAAGATCATGAAAGTGATGTCTTCATGAAGGAAATAAATGAGATTGACGAGGTTTTCCTTCGTCAGCCGGAACAGCTTAAGCACAATCTACCTGTGGAAGACTTGGGAACCACACTACCACCTAAAAGGGGACCCTGTTTTCGAATTAAATCCTTTACCAGATGATCTTAAATATGCTTATCTTGATGATAATAAAGTATATCCTATTATTATTAGTTCTAAACTTTCAGGAAAGGAAGAAGAGAGTTTACTGAAAATACTGAAGAAACACCGAGGAGCTATGGGCTATACTCTTGATGATTTAAAGGGGATTTCTCCTAATATATGTCAGCATGCTATTAATATAGAACCTAATGCAAAACCAGTTGTTGAGCCACAACGCCGTCTAAATCCTAAGATGAAGGATGTGGTAACAAATGAGGTATTAAAACTCCTTGATGTTGGTATTATTTACCCTATTGCTGATAGTAAATGGGTTAGCCCTGTTCATTGTGTTCCCAAGAAAGGGGGAATAATTGTTGTGCCTAATGAAGATAATGAGCTTATACCCCAAAGAGTAGTGGTTGGGTATAGAATGTGCATTGATTTTACAAAAATTAATAAAGTTACTAAGAAAGATCATTATCCTTTGCCCTTTATTGATCAAATGCTTGAGAGGTTGTCCAAAAAGACTCACTTTTGCTTTCTTGATGGTTATTCTGGGTTTTCTCAAATTGCTGTGAAAGCACAAGACCAAGATAAAACTACTTTCACTTGTCCTTATGGTACTTATGCTTATAGGCGTATGCCTTTTGGTTTATGTAATGCACCTGCTACCTTTTAGAGATGTATGTCTGCTATCTTTCATGGTTTTTGTGAAGAAATTTTGGAGGTTTTCATGGACGATTTTTTCGTCTATGGAACTTCTTTTGATAACTGTTTGCACAACCTTGATAAAGTTTTGCAGATATGTGAAGAAACCAACCTTGTTCTTAATTGGGAGAAATGCCATTTCATGGTTAATGAAGGGATTGTTCTTGGACACAAGATCTCTGAAAGAGGCATTGAAGTTGATAGAGTCAAAATTGAAGCAATTGAGAAGATGCCTTATCCTAGAGATATCAAAGGTATTCGTAGTATCCTTGGTCATGCTGGTTTCTATAGGAGGTTTATCAAAGATTTCTCCAGAATTTCAAAGCCCCTTACTAATCTTCTTAAAAAAGATGTACCTTTTGTTTTTATGATGATTGTAAGGAATCTTTTGAAACTTTGAAAAAAGCTTTGACTACTGCTCCTATTGTTCAACCACCTGATTTGAGTTTACCTTTTGAAATTATGTGTGATGCTAGTGATTTTGCTGTGGGTGTTGTCCTTGGACAACATGTTGACAAGAAGTTTAATGTTATTCATTATGCTAGCAAGACTCTAGATGTTGTTCAAAATAATTACGCTACTACTGAAAAAGAGTTCTTAGTTGTAATCTTTGCTTGTGATAAGTTTAGACCTTATATTGTTGATTCTAAGGTTACTATTCATACTGATCATGCTGCTATTAAGTACCTTATGACAAAGAAGGACGCTAAGCCTAGGCTTATTCGGTGGGTGTTGCTTTTGCAAGAGTTTGATCTGCATATTATGGATAGGAAAGGTGCTGATAATCCTGTTGTTGATAATTTATATCGTTTGGAAAACATTTCTTTTGACCCATTACCTGTTAATGATAGTTTTCCAAATGAGCAGTTAGCTGCAATAAGGGTAAGTCTGCATGAGAGTCCTTGGTATGCTGATTATGCTAACTTTATTGTTTCCAAGTATTTGCCTCCAACCTTTACAGCTCAGCAAAGAAAGAAATTTGTATGATCTAAGGCATTACTTTTGGGATGACCCACACTTATATAAAGAAGGAGTAGATGGCATTATGCGAAGATGTGTTCTAGAATTTGAAAAACAAGAGATATTGAGAAAATGTCATGGCAGTGCTTATGGAGGACATCATGCTGGGGATAGGACTGCACAAAAGGTTTTACAATCCGGATTTTGTTGGCCTACCCTTTTCAAAGATGCAAGGAAATTTGTCTTATCATGTGATGAATGTCAACGAGTAGGTAACATCTCTAGACGCAATGAAATGCCTATGAATTATTCTCTTGTTATTGAACCTTTTGATTGTTGGGGATTTGACTTTATGGGGCCTTTTCCTCCTTCAAAAGGGTATACTCATATTCTTGTTGTTGTTGACTATGTTACAAAGTGGGTAGAAGCCATACCTACGAATAGTGCTGATGTTAAGACCTCTTTGAAAATGCTTAAAGATGTTATTTGTCCTAGGTTCGGTGTACCTAGATATCTCATGACTGATGGAGGCTCTCATTTTATTCATGGGGTTTTTTAGAAAAACTCTCGCTAAGTATGATGTAAACCATAGAATTGCTTCAGCTTATCACCCGCAAACTAGTGGGCAAGTAGAACTTTCCAATAGGGAAATTAAATCTATCTTGCAGAAGACTGTGAATAGATCTAGAAAAAATTGGGCTAAAAAGTTGAATGACGCTTTGTGGGCTTATAGAACTGCTTATAAAAATCCTATGGGGATGTCTCCTTACAAAATAGTCTATGGGAAAGCTTGCCACTTGCCTTTAGAATTAGAACACAAAGCTTATTGGGCAGTGAAAGAGTTGAATAATGACTTTAGACTTGCTGGTGAGAAAAGACTGCTCGACTTAAGTAATCTAGATGAGTGGAGACGTGAAGCTTATGAAAATGCTAGGCTCTTTAAGCAAAAAGTAAAAAGATGGCATGATAGGAGAATTCTCAAAAGGGAGTTCCATGTTGGTGAGTGATGACCCACAAGCATAGGGGGTGTATCGTAGTACTTTCGATAAATAGGAGTGTCGATCCCAACGAGGAGCAGAAGGTGTTGAACAGTGGTATGGAGCAGGAAATCCCTGTGAATACTTAGCGAACGGATTTTCAGTGGTTTTCTGACAAGGCAACAAAACAAAGATAAAGTAACAGAAGTAACGAACAAATGGAGCAAGTGGCCCAATCCTTTCTTAGGAAAGTACAAGCCGGTGGAAATCTTTACTATTAAAAGCAAAGTGGTGGTGTCACACGGTGTCACACTTTAATAATATTACAAAGAAAATGCCACCGCAACCGCTACCTCCTTATTTCATGGCGTAAATTTTTTATCTGTCCATTTTTCTCACTTGATGCCGTGATTAAGATCCGATTAAAGAGGAGGTAGTTTAGTGCTCCACGGCGTTCAAATCCTGTAACAACTCTACAAATAGGTCCCCACGCAGGACTTTTCACTCTAGAAGAATTTTTTTTTGTGAAACATGGTGAGGACGAGGCGTATGGTGATGGAGCAGCGAGCTACAGCCTGGCAAGTGCACAATCCGATAGCCCAGTTCGCCGCTTGCGACCACCAGCGCAAAGCATCGCCTCCGCCTCGCTGGTTCTGCTTTCTCCAAAGCCGTCGGATGACCGGGACACGGAATCCCATGACAACGACGAAACCTATGACGTGGACGAACTTCTGAGGGAGACGACACAACGATGAGGAAAAGTCGTCCCGGAAGGCTGGCACCATGTACGAGCGGCTGCTGCCCATGGTCACAAGGGCGGAGCTACAGCTCAGACGCTCCGCGTGCCCGGGCGGCTGCTCAGGTCTGGTAGTGAAACTTCTTCAAGTTCGAACGAAACAACTAATTAAGAGTTGCTACGGAAAACTGTGATTAACAAGGCCTTGCCACAATTTTGCCCATGCTCGACGATTAGGCTAGCTCCGCCACTGCTTGGGCAGAGGCGCGGAGGTAGACTCCCCGGTAATGCGGCGACGTCGAAGCGATTGAATCCTCGATTTTCGCACGTGCCGGCATGGTGACCGTGCTCTAGGACCTAGGGCCGGAAGCGCGCACAGACTCAGCGAAATATCGCCATTCTCCATGCGCAAATCGAAGTCAGCGTGTCGCCGGTGAGGCTTTAATCGGCCAATCTCCATCGGAGGAAAAATTGCGAACTAGATTCCAGATTTTTTTCATATCGAGAGAAAAGGGTCGTGGGGGAAAAAGGGCTGTTGGATGGATGGGGCACACGATGGGCGCAAGGAAATGGCGCAGGCAAGCCACGCTAGGGTCCAGCAGCATCCCGCACCCGAGCACTCCACACCGCTCCTCGGCGAGGACGTTACACAGTAGGAGGGGCCTCACTCTGTAACCTCGGATTGCAGCTGCAAAGCAAGCACTCTAGGCAGACAAACTCAAAGAGAACATCACCGGCGTCACCAACCACCGCAAAGCGCGCTTCCATAGTTCCACCCCTCCAAGAAGCACCACCATGCCACCGACGTCGAAGATTTTCGTTGAATATGCGGAGAAGGCACGTCTTCGTCACCACTAGGCTCGCCCAGGGTGAAGTGTCAAACACACCACCAACGTGGTTACGTGGTCGCTGGAGATTCCACCATACAACCTTTAGCTCATCGCCTCACAAATGTCTGACTCCTGAAGCTGTCCCCATCCTTCTGTGTGTGGATGCCACTGAATTGAGGTGATTGTTGTTCTCGCTGGTGTGTGGATGCGCGGAGGTTGTCTACATGGTGTGAATCTTTTTTTTCTTCTTAGTGGTCAATTGATTCGTCTTCATAGTTCATACAGAACTTATCTCTGACCGCCGACTTTCCTCTTGCGTCTATCCCTAGGGAGGCGCCAGGGGCCAACCCTAGCCGCCCCTGAACCACCGCCCCCTCCCTCGAGAAGATCTTCGCTGCCGCTGCTACCGACCTTGTCCGCAGCGGCGACGGGCCTCAATGCCTAAGATGCTGGGACCAGAGAGCAGCGACATCGGCCGTGCAAGGCAAGGGTAGCACGCAGCTCCCCGTCACGGGCGGCGGCCGGGGTGGTGATCCTGGTCAAGGTGTCTGCATTGGCTTCCTTCTGTGACAGTGCATAGTGGGGTTTTGTGGAGGGGGAGGTGTTGTGGATCCTGGTCCCACAAAGACCATTCGCGGATGGCGACCGAGGCAGAAGAACTGATCGATTCTGGTGGCGCATGGCGATGGTCGTTTCCTCCGGCGTTAGAGGTGGGCAGGGTGCGTTGCATCCTATGGACGGCCTGCGCGTGGCCTCCATGTCCCGAGCGGGTTGAGGCTAGATTTTTTTGTGCCCTTGATTGGAATAAAGGCGGTGTGCCCTGCTGATTGCATGGTCATCGCTGAGGTGGTGGACCTAGGGGGTTTTATCGTGCCAAGATGATGGTATGCTTGAAGCTTGCCCTTATTGATCTGGCCAGTGACGAGTTCCATAAGGCTCTGCCAGCAATCTCACTTGGGCGCCTCATGCCTGGGATAGCTAGATTAGATGGGATTCGGTCGGGCATACTCTTATTTTACTGACAGTTCGGTTTCAGGAGGGAGTGATGTGAAGCTTTGTTGTTTGCTGCCATGCTAGGATATGTTTGTTTCGTTCCATGGTGAAGTCAGAGGCGGACAATTTCATGGAGTCTGAGATATGATGACTACCAATAATGGTAGTTTAAATCTTTGAGGCAATGAGAACTTCTCTTGGTGATTCGTCACTCGTAACCATAGCATTGGCACATGGGGACGACAACATAGAAGAAGTACAAAGTCTTATATTTTAGGGTGAAAATCCAAGGTCAGACATTAATTAATTGTGTCTAGCAATGGTCATCTTGAAGACATTGCTTTGAGAGTGCGAACTTTCTTCAGGATGAAAATCTATGATCTATGAATAGGAGATGACGGTGCTTGTGCACTATTTCCTTCTTGAAGACGTTGGCAAGCATTGACTAAGTACATAAATTGTGTCGTGGTGGTGTCACGGCATATGCCATGGGTAGGCTAAAGTTGGGGCCGATGGACGTGGAGGAATCCGGGGAGGGATGATGCAGTGAAGACCGCACTCGTATGAACAAAGAGAAATACAATGTATATTGGATTGAAACTCTCAAGCGGGGATGACATCTCCTTCTATACATCTAATCTCTTACAATCTTGCCATACTCGTGGCTACAATCATGCTCCTGGAGCTGTATCTCCTATCCTTCTATCTAGATATCACTATGAGAGTGGGGGAAGAGGAAGAAGGAGAGCTCCTAGTGAGCAGAGAGGGGAGGAGCCCTCTGGGGCCTCCCCTAGAACGATCCCCCTGGTGCTCCTTATAAAGGGGAGCCCAGGGGACAAGTCTTGCTCTTCCCCCACTCTCATAGTGATATCTAGATAGAAGGATAGGAGATACAGCTCCAGGAGCATGATTGTAGCCACGAGTATGGCAAGATTGTAAGAGATTAGATGTATAGAAGGAGATGTCATCCCCGCTTGAGAGTTTCAATCCAATATACATTGTATTTCTCTTTGTTCATACGAGTGCGGTCTTCACTGCATCATCCCTCCCCGGATTCCTCCACGTCCATCGGCCCCAACTTTAGCCTACCCATGGCATATGCCGTGACACCACCACGACATTTGGCGCCCACCGTGGGGCCTCTAGTGGCGTTGGTTGGGTTTCCATCCGGACGGGAACATCTTCATCAACTTCTGCCTCACAGGGCTCATTCAGCTTCACCAAGTCAACTGAGAACAAAGAGGTAAGCGCAGAGACTCTCCAAGTCTAACTCATCAAAACAGGTAAGACTCAGCAAGAAGGGCTCAAGCACTACTCCAAGCTTATTGTAAGTACCAAGTAACTCAGCAGGGCAAGTATGACCCAGCAAGACTCACCCAAACACTTCTCCAAGTATACTGTAAGTACCAGATAACTCAGCCAACTACACTCAATCCTTCACCCCGGGGAGAAAATAACTCAACCCGGGGACTAGTCAACTTATCCGTAGAGTCGTCCCTAGATTAAGAGAGCGCTATGTTGATTTAGATCTGTACTCCAGCCAGCTCATCTGTTAACTCGACCATAAGTTGAATCAGCTTATTTGTGATTCAGATAGGTTTTGAGTCAGTTAATACATGTTTTGGATTACCCATTAACTCAGCTCACCAGCCAGCTTATCTGTTAACTCGGCCATAAGTTGAGTCATCTTATTTGTGATTCAGGTAGATTTTGAGTCAGTTTATTTATGCTGTAGATTGTCCTCTACCTCAGCTTACCGGCCAGCTTATTGTTGATTCGGATATATCTTGGAGTCAATTTGTTTATGCTTTGAGTTAACCTTTAACTCAGCTCAGTAGATTATCTCTGATTCGGACTAACATTTGATTCAGCTTGCCAGGGTATATTATAATTCGGATTGGGATTCAGACTCGGCGTACTAATCATATCTCTGATTCAGGCCGAAGCTTTATTCAGTTCACCAGATTACCAGGTTATGTTATGACTCGGATTGATATCTCACCATCTTGCCAGGTTATCCCATATCTCGGATGACTATTGGCCAACTTATCATATCTCGAATCTAAATCTCATATCTACATCTCGAATCAGATCTTTCAACGGTTAGCCCTATCATCATGTCCCAAAGCTTAATCTCGGATCTATATCTCGGATCCATATCAAAGGCAAATTATCGACATCACGCCAAATCAAGCTGTATCGTGGCAAAAAAGTAACTCGGATTTGAGTTGAGTTAACTCGGATTTGAGTCATATAACTCGGATTTGAGCCAGATGACTCATACTTAAGACATAGAGTCAATTTTGAGTAAAGTAACTCGGATTTGAGTTGAGTTAACTCGGATTTGAGTCATATAACTCGGTTTTGGAAACAGATGACTCATACTTAAGACATAGAGTCAATTTTGAGTAAAGTAACTCGGGTTTGAGTTGAGTTAACTCGGATTTGAGTCATATAACTCGGATTTGAGCCAGATGACTCATACTTAAGACATAGAGTCAATTTTGAGTAACTCGGATTTGAGTTGAGTTAACTCGGGTTTAAATCATATAACTCGGATTTGAGTCGTATGACTCATACTTAAGACATAGAGTCAATTTTGAGTAAAGTAACTCGGATTTGAGTTGAGTTAACTCGGATTTGAATCATATAACTCGGATTTGAGCCAGGTGACTCATACTTGAGACATACAGTCAATTTTGATTAAAGTAACTCGGATTTGGGATGAGTTAACTCAGATTTGAGTCAGATAACTCAGATCTGAAAGTCAAGATCGAGTAAAGTAAAATCGGATTTAGGATGAGATAACTCGGATTTGAGTCAGATGACTCAGATTTGGGATGTAAGTCAAAATTAAGTAAAGTAACTCGGATTTAGGATGAGTTAACTCCGATTTGAGTCAGATGACTCAGATTTGAGAAATAAGTCAATTTTGAGTAAAACAATTCTGTTTTGGAAACAGATGACTCAGATCCTAACTTACCCAATGAGGTTAAAAGAGTAATGCCCAAGAAGGCAGGAACTCCTAACTTACCCAAAGAGGTTAAAGGAGCAGTGCCCAATAAGGCCAGAACTCACGAATTACCCAATGAGGTTAAGAGAGCAATGCCCAAGAAGGCAAGAACTCGGAGTAGTGCCCAATAAGGCCAGAACTCACAAATTACCCAATGAGGTTAAAAGAGCAAAGCCCAAGAAGGCAAGAGCTCATAACTTACCCAATGGGGTTAAAAGAGCAAAGCCCAAGAAGGCAAGAGCTCATAACTTACCCAAAGGGGTTAAGACCGGTGCCCAAGAAGGCCAGAAGTCAAAAACTTACCCAAAAGGGTTATGACCAGTGCCCATGAAGGCCAGAGGTCCGAAAACTTACCCAAAGGGGTTATGACCAGTGCCCATGAAGGCCAGAGGTCCGAAAACTTACCCAAAGGGGTTATGACCAGTGCCCAAGAAGGCCAAGAGTCAAAAACTTGCCCAAAAGGATTATGAGCAATGCCCAAGAAGACCAGGGGTCAAAAAACTTATCCAAAAGGGTTACAAGACATAGAAGTATATGAACAAGGTACAATAAGTCGAATAAGCAACTCTGGAGATATTATGCATAAAGCCTATGCACGATTCTATGAATCCCACATAGCCTCGGGGACTAATGTCGGGGGTGTACCCCCGGGTACCCAGAGTTGATGAATTAAGCGATTCGATGAAATATTGAATCAGTTAAATAAGAGATGAAAAATATAAATAGAGCAAGCAAAAAGGAGAAGAGAAAGAGACCTGGGCCGAATCAATACAAGCCTGGCCAGATCAGATTCGTCCCAGGCCTAGGTTGCACTACCCGGGCCGAATCAAGGCTGATTCGGCCTACAAAGCATAACAGCCATTTAGTTGGGCCGGGTTACCCTTCCTCGGCCCACTCTCCTTGGGTTATCTCCCGCTCCCGCCGAGGTATTGCCAGCTCCCGCTTCGCTAGATCGATCCTCCCGCCAGCGTCGCTGCAACCCGACGCTCCCGCGCCTCGACAGAAGGACGAGGTCGCCACCTCCCGTCCCAGCATCGCCCGGGTGGGCCGACTGGGAGCCGATTCGGCCTGCCCCAGCGCTCCCCGTCGCCCAAGTGTCCTTCCCCCGGGTGGGCCGACATGAACAGCTCGGCCCACCGCGGGGCAGTTTCCTATAAGAGCCTCTCCTACTCGGGCCGGCTGAGAATAACCCGGCTAGGGCCCACCATTAGTCCGGCTGGGCCACTCATCCCTCCAGGCCGAATCAGAAGCATGATAGGCCGAGATTTATCTAAACGGGAGGCATCTGGGCCGAATTAAATCACCCAATCCGCCCTAGAATCAACTCCCAGACGCACTCCGACATCTACAACAACACCCCAACAAGCCAAGACAATCTCAACCGGTGTGATGCCAATCTTGGGACTCCCATGGCTCAGACTGGCACATGGGCATATGGAATATGCCCTTGGCATCAAGAAGATGCTATAGAATATGCCCTTGGCATCAAGAATATGCTAAGGAATATGCCTTGGCATCATGCCAGAAATATGCTACATAGATGCCAAGCGTGGAGAGCAAGACTTGTCCCCTGGGCTCCCCTTTATAAGGAGCACCAGGGGGATCGTTCTAGGGGAGGCCCCAGAGGGCTCCTCCCCTCTCTGCTCACTAGGAGCTCTCCTTCTTCCTCTTCCCCCACTCTCATAGTGATATCTAGATAGAAGGATAGGAGATACAGCTCCAGGAGCATGATTGTAGCCACGAGTATGGCAAGATTGTAAGAGATTAGATGTATAGAAGGAGATGTCATCCCCGCTTGAGAGTTTCAATCCAATATACATTGTATTTCTCTTTGTTCATACGAGTGCGGTCTTCACTGCATCATCCCCCCCCGGATTCCTCCACGTCCATCGGCCCCAACTTTAGCCTACCCATGGCATATGCCGTGACACCACCACGACAAATTGATTAGTGCAAAATTTCGATCAACCAATATTGACATTTTAATTTTTTTATTTGTAGGACGACATAAATTTATATCATATTACTTCTACAGTTAATAGTGGTGCATGTTAGCAGATGGAATAATAAAATCAAGTGGTTTCTCACCTTCTACTTTCTCTTGTAAGAAGTTTGGCTTTATTGCATTTGTATGTGAATTTCATACTGGTAAACACAATATGGGTGTTATAATCGTGACAAGCAAATAACAAAGAATGAAAAGAAAATCATAGAAAGGGGATACAGATTTAACGTGGAAAAAACTCTCTAACACACACACACACACACAGAGAGAGAGAGAGAGAGAGAGAGAGAGAGAGAGAGAGAGAAACCACATGCGCTAGCCAGCGAAACTTCACTATATCGGGAAGTGTTTACAAACGCCGTGGATTTTCATAGATGCAACTTATCCCAGTCGGCGACTTACAAGAGGTTTATATAGCGATGGAAACCTAGGTCTTCAATGATCCGTACCACGGGGGGAGATGGGAGAGCCCCCCTTGCACCCCCAGGCGTCCCTGTTGGGCTCGGCCCAAACCTCCGGCGACTGGCCTTGATCTGCTCGTCAGAAGTTAGCCTCCTTAATGAATTTGGATCATACTTCAATAATGGATAACTCCCTAAAGCAGCTCCATAGTTGGATAAATGATTGTTGCAGTACAGAATTAACATGAAACACATGTTACTGTCAAGGGTTCACTGTGCATCGGGTGTGTGATGTTTCATTTTGAGGTTTATCTCGAGATGATTTGATTTGGTGCCTGAAGCAAGAACAAAGAGTTTTATGGTTCAGATCTTCTAAAGTGGTGGATCGGCAATCTTCCGTTTGCGCATTGCCAATATGGCCCCATATTTTCACAGTAAGTTGCCCCCGCTTGTTGAGCATCCTCTAGGGGATCGGAAACCTCGATCCCCGCCATTTGATCGGGCATGGATGATCTAGGAGCCAACAAGGCAGCTTGATCAAAACAAGGCCACCCAGCCCACGTGGAAGCCTCCAATCCTCATCCCGTCTGGTACACATGCGCTTTCAGCTCCTACCATAACCTTGTTGCTTGGAATCCGGGTGAGCAATATCACCATCTTGCCACATCACCCCTACAGCTTGCGACTAGACGATGAAACCTTGAAAATTTATATAATTTTTTCTCAACCGTGACACTGGGCGAGAGAAACATAAATCGTTGGACTTACTCTGTAGGTGACCATAACTCACTAGCCTCCTCATGCACATTATTGGGCGATATATATATCGGAATATAGCCTCACTAGCATCTTCATCCGTGTTATTGTATGCCATTTATTATTGGATGATATTTATTGCAGCAATATAGTGCGAAAATATGCATGTACTAATATATAAGTTGCAAATTATACCGATATTTTATCAATATCTTTATGCCCAAGTATGTTATTCAGTGGCAGCCGGTAACAATAGATAGACAAAGTTATTGTTATGACTGATTTCAGTATTATAAAGCTCTGCCATTCAAACTGAATATGTAGTTATGTAAGGTATTGCTACATGCATGGTGATTAGTGAATAATCCTACGTTTTGGTCGAAGTAAGGAAAATGCTCGGATCATTGTATTTACTATTATAGGATTGTTTTTTGTTATATTAATTACTCCATAGCTATAGAGATGGCATCGTTGTAGCATCGACCTAACACAACAGTGGGACATGTAACTTGGACTCTTGGAGCTACATGATGGGTCCGAGAAATGAAATCATCTATTTGACATGTAACTTATTCATGCGGAACCTGGTGATGGTCTCTTTGGGGTGCTGTCAAAAGTTTGGGCCCCAAAATGATTAACTTAGTTGTTTTCCTCGGAAAAAACATGTACATAATTGGGTATTTCTGCCATCCATTTGTTCCCTCGGAATCATATTTTTTAACCCACATTATAAAAGATGAATCACAATACTAGGTAGGGTGGACACCGCACAAGTCATGCATGGTGTGTCCATACATATTTGAGCTATTAATTAAATGTTTTTTCAGTGCATGTTCCATATGATCATTTTTTTCTTTCATTATTGATTTCAAATACATGGAACACGGTAGGATTATGTGGATGTTCCAAAAAACTAAACCGACATAGACACCAACACAATGTTGGTGGAATGGGCCAAAGACTCATCGTCAAGGGTTATACAACAAAATAATAATTGTCTCCTATTTCTATACGTGTTGGATTTGATCTTTTTAAAGTTTATTTTGATGTATGTTCTACTTTTAAATAGCATGGACTGGACCGAGATGAACGGTGTTGACATTGGAAAAGAACCTACCGATAGAGGCCTTGATGCAATGTTGGAAGGGAATGAAAACTCCCACATGAAATGTAAATTATATATCCATTATGTTTACATAGACAAAGAAATAAATTGAAAAGCGACCGTAGCAACGCACGGGTATTCAACTAGTACTTATAAGGACCAAACGTTCTCGAGGACACATGGGAATTCTGTCAAGTGCTTTCACTTCAAATAGCTGAGTACTCTTCTTTGGTGTTTGTAAGTGTTGTGTGGGTGAACCTGTGCTAACATACCACCCTTCCTAGGACTAATACATACTTGTGATTAACCCCCCTACAAACATCCGTAACTACAGGAAAGTAATTAAGATATAAATCTAACCACAGCCTTAAACTCTGAGATCCTATGCTCCCTTGTGCAAAGGTGTCCTAATGGGGGTTCAGGTTTCTGTCACTCCGGCAACCCCACAATTAGTAGCCAAATACACAATGCATCCCCCTAGGACCATAAATGGTGTAGTGCCATGTAGTTGACGTTCACCTGACACCACTAGAAGAATAGCACCACAACTTAAATACTAAACCATTGAATAATAACTCATCACAAATTCACTACTAACAACATGACTTCTCCCATGTCCTCAAGAACTAAATGAACTACTCACAAGACATCATATGGATCAAGATCAAAGAGGATATGATAATGGATAAAAATCTGAACATAAACAATAATCCAATGATTCCACTCACAAGCATCAACTACAATAGTAATTAACACCGGGAAAGTTTCCCCTAATGAACTAAAGCAATATCCAACACAATTGTTACAGCGGGACGGAGTGGTGATGATGGTGCTGGTGGAGATGATGGTGTGGATGATGATGATTATGATCCCGATGAAGCCTAGCTTGATGATGGTGTTGATGGCGACGGTCTCCCCTCTCAGGGAAGGAATTCCCCCGGCAGAAATATGTCTGCCGAAGAGATCTTTCTCTCTATGTGTTTTCCACCCCCAGAGGCGGCGGAAATCTATCTGTGGTCGCTCCTCGAGCCTTAGGGTTTCGAAGGGAAGATATAGGCGAAGGGGCAGAGTCGGAGGCCAGGCAGGTGGGCCACACCTGCCCTAGGCGCGGGGTCAGGTGGGCCCGCGCCTAGGGGGTGGGCCCCCTGAGGCCCCTCTTCGTCCCTCCTTCTGGCTTCCTTCGTCTTCTGGTAAAATAATATGTTTCCATATTTTTCTGGTATTTTTCTGATCTTCGCGAAATTGCACCGAAATGCCTTCTTTTCCATCAGAATCTAGACATTGGCAGTCCATCCTCCAAGAATCATCCAACATGCACAAACAGATGAAAAGCCATAAGTAATACCTCATAATAAGACAAATATAAATGAATAGAGGTAAATTATGATATAGAATGGTGATGCAAATTGGGCGTATCAACTCCCCAAGCTTAGACTTCGCTTGTCCCCAAGCGAAAACTGAGCTTAGTAAACATGTACACAGGTTTATGAAGTGAAGTGTCGATAAAAGAATACGAACAAGAAGCTTCACACTTACCATTGCACAACTCATAGAAGAAAGCAACTCACCATTATATAACTTAGCTTGCAACCAAGTATAGCAGTCACAATAGAGATGCATAAAGATAAATCATAATTGGAATTGGCAAACTTGTTCTTGGCCAGAGAACACCTAGTAAATAGTTTCACAAAAGCTTTTTGTAGAAATTTCAAAACAGGAGCACTCTTTGCTCAAAAAGGTTTTTCACAAGTGAAGGCTTTCAAATTAATACTCAATAGATAAGAGTTTTGTGCAAAGAAGGAAGATAAAGAACATGATTGAATAAATCACCATATGAATGCTTGAAACACAACAACTCAAATGCTTGCTGGAGATAGATAGGAAGTAGGTTTACTGACTCAACTTGGAAGTGGGAGAAAGGTCCCTTCATAGAGGGTAGCAGGGATTACAAGTCAAAAAGAGCTTTCAAAAGATTATGGTACTAACTAGCTTTGAGCCCTCATTGCCCCTATCATAAGCATCTTGAGATGATTAAGGTTAAAGTGAACAAAGATGGAGTATATGCTTGACGAAATATAAGTTGGCAATCTCATGTCCCTTGAATATGAGGGCCAATCCTCATGCATACTCAACTTTGGTCACAGGTAAGTTCTTGTCATTGTAAGTATTTGCATATCATAGAGAACCGCCAACGGGGTACCCCTTGCACATGGTACAGGAGCTATCCCATAACCAAAATGACAAGGCAAGCAGACGATGAGCATCTCGGCGATCTTTTTATTTACTATATGCATAGCTTTTTATTGAGGATGCTTCATAGATAGCTCACTATGGTGATGCTGCAAGTTTCCATCATGATTAGGCATGGCTTAGGCTAGCGGCCCAGGCGTTTCTCTAACACAAAATAAAAACTCCATGGACTTACAAGTTCCCTCTTTATTTCACACCGTTGACATCCATAGACAAAAGAGCACAGTATCAACTGATTACAAAGTACAGGTGCAATGTTGAAAACGTTCCCCGTGACAGCACGGTTTTGCTAATTCCAACGTATAGATGCAAGCATATACAACTTCGATGGCATAATGGTTCAAGTCTATTAGGGGCAAGAAAGTAATGTGTGCCATCAAGTTCGTGAGAGCTTTACTAACTAGTTTTCACATAACAAAATACTTTATAATTCGAAAGGTAGATGAAGCTTGACAATTTGTTTGGAATAGCAAAAGCTACTAGGTAGATATAGTGGACACAAATGGCAAAGGTTTTGGTTCAAAGGGATTGGAAACATGAGAAGTATGCCTTCTCAAAACAGGTTTTTGGCTAGCAAGGCTGGGTAGCAAGCAAGAGAGTTGAAAGAAACAAGCAAACATACAAGTAATAAAGCCGAACATGCAACCTTCATTGAAGACACAAAAGATCTTAAATAAAGAATACTAAGCTTATGAGCCAACAAGAAAGAAAACAAATGATACAAAATACCTATAAGCTTTTTCTCTTTTTCTCTTTCAAAGTAATGCTACTGACCAGAACTCAGTTTGCCAAAACCAATTTAGATCCACTTGATGATCCCAAAGTGATGCCAATACTGATCAACAAGATCCATCATATAATAGAGATTGCAAACTATATAAGAAGTGCAAAAAGTAAAAGATGAAGCTTCTCATTAATTTTCCAATAAAGGCACTCACACCAAGGGATACATAGATAATCAACTAAAGGAGAGATACTTCCACATGCAAACCAAACTATAAGATAACCTCTCTACCAAAGATATGAATCCACTAAAAAGGTAAACGATAAAAGATAATGGTGGTGATACCGCGGCACTTCCCCAAGCTTGGAACAAGCCAAGGGGATGCCAAACCTGATGATGAATTACTCCTTTGGTGGTGGTGGTGGTGTTCTCTTGTCATCATAAAACTTCCAAGTCAAAGGTTCCCCATCCAAAAAAGATGTCCTTGTCTCTGCAATCCTGAAAACCTCCTGCTCCAATGCTTCCATCATGTCTTCTAGACTTACTTCTCCCTTGGGGCCTTGAACTTGTTTATTTGTACCTTCCCATCTTTGAGAATCGGCTACTTGGGATGGATCTTCAACTCATACATGTATGGGTTGAGGACATCCGTAGAGGAATCCTCTATGGGTGATCCAGAGGAAGACATTGTAGCTCCAAAACTGAGAATTTGCCTGACAGAAACAGATTGAAACAAAAACAAGACGAGAACTCGATGCAAGAACCTCGGGGAATCCGGGGGGTTATATATTACGAAGTTTCAAAGCATAAGGAAGGTTTTGGCATGGAAACGAGGCGGAGACAGAGTTCGGGGGAGTCAAACCCCCTCCAGGCGCGGCCAGGCTGGGCCCGCGCCTGGGGTGGGTTTGTCCACCACGGACTCCGGTTCTTCCTCTGTTCCGTCTCGTAGTCTTCCTTATGTATTAAAAACAACAAAAATATGAAAAGATTGGATTTTCACGAACCTTCTGTTTTCACCACTTTTACCTATCTCCTTCTCCTGAAAACTTCCTCCATACATAACCCTCTGTAAGATCCCTCCTTTATAAAGGAAAAGGATCCCTGTGATTGCAATGCTAGTCCCTGGATCAATGCTAGCATCCATAGTTTAAGATGAAGTACACAGAAACAAAGGTCATTATTACAGTCATTCCAGAGACAAACATAGTCTTTTACAACTCCATGGCCACATGCCTAGTACAAGAGTTTAAATAAGTAATAAGATAAATAAGTCTTCATCTTCATGTGCCACAGGCAAGCATGTTGAGTGTAGACTCATGACTCTTAATCATCATCAGAATAACCTGCAACATCACAAGTTACAGCCACAGTGGGTCAATACATTGGAATAGTATTGGCAAGTGATACCTTAGTAGAATATTGGTGGACTAAATACTATATGCATTTTGGCTAAGTGTAGCTTAGGCTTGCTTTGCTCAAAATAGGTTTTGTCTATCAGTTGAAAACACTAAATTTTTCTTTGTCAAAAACTTTTCCCAAGGAACCACCAATAGACATTGGGGTCCTTCACCCTTGTTCAACCACAAGTTTTACTTAGAAATTGGGATGAGGAGATTCTTGATAGCTTCCATGTCTTGATGCTCAAGTTGTCCAATACCAGGGACATGGCTAAGTACTTAGATTCTTCCATCTGCAGAGGTTGTGCACTTTCCCCACAAGACTTGATTTTCACCAAGACAGGACCTTTCAGAAGCCTTCCCTTAGACCAAATGGACGCGTTCCAACCTATCATCCCACTACCACCGACTGACCAAATGGCTAAGTTATTGCAACCTATGTGATCCAGGCAGAGCCCATATTGCCAAGTGGCTGCACTAGAAACTTCTTAACATTTGGCCTCTCAAATCCCTTTGTTCCTGGGTGGCTTTCCACATGTGAGATACACAAGGTAAACCATAGAAATGGTCCTTGTGTAACCACTCAACATAAACCATTCACAACCATTCCACCCAGGTGATTCATTCACTTAGTTGTTTTATTAAGCAAAAACATAGTCCAAAGACTTAGAAATATTTTATCATAGCATGAATATTTCACCACCCTTGGTTGCTACTAGCTAGGCTAAGCATGGCATAGATAAACATCTTAAATTAGAAATTTCTAGCAATTCTACATATACTAGGATTTCCCAAGCATAGCATATAAAGACTAAAATTTATCTATGGAAGTCTAGCAAAATATTTCTAATGCATATTTGAAAAACATAGGGATAAAATCATGAAGCACCACTTGCCTTGGTAGTTTGGAGAGTAGCTACAATCCTCACAATCACAATCACTATTTGCACCAAAATCTACACATAAAATGATAGCACCAAATCACATACAAAATAGATACAAGCAAAAATATATGGATGCATGCAATATGATATGTGATGATTTTCTAAACTCAACAAGACAAGTGCACAGTACTGGTTCATAAACAAGTTCAAAACTTGCCAAACAAACTTTATTTGGACATTAAAACATTTCCTAGATATTTGTAATATACAAAATAGGCCTACACATGTTTCTGTAAATAAAACCATTTTAACAGAAACAAAACATTAAACACATTGCATATATGGAATGGGCTTTCTCTCCTGATTCCATTGATATAAAATTTGTCAAATTTGGACGTGGGATTCAAAAGTTATGATTAAAACAAAATCAAACAACTAATAGATCTAATTTCAAATTTTAAAACGAAACCTGTGCCACGCGGCGCTATCTTACTGGCTGGTACCGCTTCGCGCTGGATCACCTTCTGAGCCGTTAGATCTAACTTAATCGTGTGGCTCTGATTGAAACTTACCGCTTCACCTACGATCTATCGTGACCACTAGATCTAAATCTAACGGCGCTCAGCGTTTGACCAACAAGTGGCGGCGGCGACAGGCGGCGGCTCGCTCTGACAGTGGCAGTGCCGGCGAACTAGGTCGCCCGGCGAGGTGGGAGGATGCTCACCAGAACCGCAGTGACGAGGAGAAGCTCGACGTGTCCTTGGTTGGCGAAGGGGCGCTCGGAGTCGTCGCGGATTGCTCGTCGGAGTAGTCTCTGGCGGCTGTGGCTTCTGTTCGTCGATGTTGGCGATGTTCTGGGCCGCGCTAAGACAAGGGGAGAGTACCGTTAGATGCGTAGGACGCTGGGGATCTTACACGTATCAAACAGAGGGAGAGGGGAGGCTGGAACTTACGGGGAAAAGGTCGTCGGAGTTCGAGCAGAAGCGGCAAAGCTCAGTCGTTGACGTTGTCGAGGCTACAGGTCATGCGCGAGCAAACGGAAAGTGTCAGTATATGCGCACGGAGATGTAAAGCAAGCTAGTATGAACCATGGACAAAGGGGCGCGCAGTGCTCACCGGAATTCGACGATGAACTCGTCGGAGCAGCGGGTGGTTCGGGGTCGATTCTGAGCAGCCTAGGGGTAGAGAGAGGGGGAAAACTGGGGGAAAAGGAGAGGGGGTCGCAGGCGATTAAGTACGCAAGGTCGGGGGAGGAAATTACTCGCGCAATCAATCGAATTGAAGCGAGGTTTAATCACCGGAAACAGCCGGCGTAATTTGGGGAAGAAGGGGTCGCAGGGTGGAGACGACGACAGTCGAGTGGGCCACGGTTGTCAGTGAGAGAAATAGAGGGGAGGTGGGGACAGGCGGTCAGTCACTCGGTGGGTTCGTTTGCGAGTAAAGAAAAACGGTTCGCGGGAGGGTTGCTGGGCTAGTGGGCCTGGTTGGGCCAGATTAGGCTGTTAGCTTATTTTTTTCTCTTTATTCCTTTTTTTCTGTTTGATTTTCTAAAATGATTTTCAAACCCCATTTCAAATCAGTTTGATTTCAAACTTTCTCTAGTCTTTTGTACAGTGAACTTTGTACCCAAATATGTGTCAAACACATCTGTTCACTCAAACCTACTTGGGTCATTTGAAAAATAAAATAAAATCAAGCCTTTGGAAGATATAATAAAAGGCATAAACTTTGGTTTTATTTCATGCTTGTTTTGAAACTTGGCTCAAGCCTTTGAAATCACTTAAGTTAGTATTCTAAACAATACTGAGTGAATATTAGTACCTTTCTCAATAGCAAGTAGCACAAAGGCTAGAGCATTCATACATAAAATAATGAGCACATATGCTCCTGTTTTAAAATTATTTTGAAATGAAATCCAACATGATCATGGATGCATGGATGATATGCATGAGTTTTTGAAACATGATTTTAGGGATGTTACAAATCTAACCCCCTTAAGGTGAATCTCACCCTCGAGATTCGGATTGGCTAGCAAATAGGTGAGGGTGGTCTTTCCGAAGATCATCTTCTCTTTCCCATGTTGCTTCTTCTTCGGAATGGTGGTTCCATTGAACTTTGCAGAATTTGATAGTCTTAGTCCGTGTAACTCTTTCTGCAGTCTCAAGAATCTTGATTGGTTTCTCCTCATAGGTGAGATCACTCTCCAATTGAACCTCTTCCAAAGGTATAGTATCCTTCAAAGAAGTTTCTTCCATTTCTAGATGACATTTCTTAAGCTGACTCACATGAAACACATTATGAACTGCTGACAAAGACTTTGGCAAATCAATCTCATAGGCTACTTCTCCTTTGTGACTCAGAATCTTGAATGGTCCAACATATCTTGGGGCCAACTTTCCTTTGACTCCAAACCTCTTCACTCCACGAAGTGGTGACACTCTAAGATAGGCTCTATCACCAACTTCGTAGGTGACTTCTCTACGCTTAGGATCTGCGTAGCTTTTCTGTCTAGACTGTGCTATCTTCAATCTGTCCTTAACCAGCTGGACTTTCTCTTCAGCCTCTTTGATTAGTTCTGGTCCGAACAAACTTCTTTCTCCCACACCATTCCATAGTAATGGGGTGGTACACTTTCTCCCATAGAGAAACTCAAATGGTGCCATCTCAATACTAGCTTGATAACTGTTATTGTAAGAAAATTCTGCGTAAGGCAGACTTTCATCCCAACTGGCTCCATAGTCTAGAGCACATGCTCTCAACATATCTTCAAGAATCTGATTAGTCCTTTTTGTCTGTCCATCAGTTTGAGGATGAAATGCAGTGCTGAATTCCAACCTCGTTCCCAATGATTCATGTAATTGCCTCCAAAAATGAGAAGTGAATTGTGTTCCCCTATCAGACACAATACTCTTGGGTACTCCATGTAGACATACAATTCTGCTCATATAGATCTTGGCTAACTTAGCACTTGTATAAGTTGTCTTTACGGGTATGAAATGAGCCACTTTAGTTAGGCGATCCACTACTACCCAAATAGAATCATATCTTGACCTGGTCCTTGGTAATCCGGTAATGAAATCCATACCAATCTTGTCCCACTTCCAATCAGGAATAGGTAGTGGTTGTAACAATCCTGCTGGTTTCTGATGTTCCGCTTTCACTCTACTACATACATCACACAAAGCAATATGTTCGGCGATGTCCTTCTTGAGATTATTCCACCAAAATCTTTCCTTCATATCCATGTACATTTTGGTGTTACCCGGATGAATAGAATACGGTGAGTTGTGTGCTTCTTGTAAAATCAGTTTCCGATGCTCCGGATCTTATGGAACACAGATACGTTTTCCATGCCATAAAGTACCCTGTTCGTCTTCATGGAATCCTTTGGCTTTTCCCTTGCCAATCTTTTCCTTAATCTCTTCAATTTCCTTATCAGTCTTTTGGGCTTCTTTAATCTTGTCCAACAAAGTAGGTTGAACATCCAAGGTCATGAGATGTCCTTCAGGCACAATCTCCAATCTGAGGTCTCTAAATTGGGCACACAGATCATCTGGCAATTCTCCCTTAGTAAGGCCATTTACAAAAACCTTACGGCTTAGAGCATCCGCTACAACATTTGCTTTACCGGGGTGGTATTGCAAGCTCAAGTCATAGTCCTCGATGAGTTCTAGCCATCTTCTTTGTCTCATGTTAATTTCCTTCTGGGTGAAGATATACTTCAAACTCTTGTGATCCGTGAACACTTCACATCGCTTTCCCAAAAGATAATGTCTCCATGTTTTGAGCACATGGACAACAGAGGCTAACTCTAAATCATGAGTAGGATAGTTTACCTCATGAGTTTTGAGTTGTCTCGAGGCATACGCCACAACTTTTCCTTCTTGCATAAGTACTGCACCTAATCCATGATGAGATGCATCGCAATACAATTGGAAATCCTTCTCCAAATCTGGCAGACATAAGACTGGTGCTGTCACTAGTCTCTTCTTCAATTCTTGGAAGCTGAGTTCACAACCCTCTGACCAAGCAAATTTCTTGTCTTTCTTTAGCAATTCTGTCATAGGCTTAGCTACCTTAGAGAAATTCTCAATGAACCTTCTGTAGTAACCTGCTAAGCCAAGGAAACTACGAACCTCTTTCACTGACTTGGGAGATTCCCATTCAGTTACAGCTGAAACTTTAGCAGGATCAACTGCTACACCATCTCCTGACACAACGTGTCCAAGAAAACCAACTCCATTTAACCAAAATTCGCACTTGCTGAATTTGGCATACAGCTTATGCTCTCTAAGCTTCTCAAGTATCAAACGCAAATGTCCTTCATGCTCCTCTTTGCTCTTGGAGTAGATTAGAATGTCATCGATGAATATGGCGACAAACTTGTCAAGAAACTCCATGAACACTTTGTTCATCATATTCATGAAGTATGCTGGTGCATTGGTCAAACCAAATGGCATCACGGTATACTCATACAATCCATACCTTGTGGTAAAAGCTGTCTTAGGTATGTCTTGTTCCCTTATCTTGAGCTGGAAATAACCTGACCGGAGATCAATCTTTGAGAACACACAAGCTCCTTCTAACTGATCAAACAAGTCACTGATTCTAGGCAAAGGGTATTTGTTCTTGATAGTCACCTCATTGAGTGAACGGTAATCTATGCATAACCTTTGACTTCTATCTTTCTTTTCCACAAATAAAACTGGTGCTCCCCAAGATGAGGAACTTGGTTGGATAAAACCTTTCTGCAACTGTTCTCCAAGTTGCTTCTTGAGTTCTTTCAGCTCATCAACTGACATCTTGTACGGTCTCTTTGCTATTGGTCCAGATCCTGGTAGCAAGTCAATAAGAAACTCCACATCTCTATCTGGTGGCATTCCCGGCAATTCTTCCGGAAACACATCCGGATATTCACTCACAATTGGCACACTATCTATGCTAACCCCCTTAAGAGAGTTTAGCTTACTCCTTTTTGCTTCAAAGTTGGTCTTGAATCTGATCCTTTTGTTTTCTGGAGTTGTGAGTGAGACAGTATGGTTTGCACAATCTATCACTCCCTTGTGCTTAGTCATCCAGTCCATTCCCAAAATAACATCCAATCCTTGGGAGTTTAGGATTATCAAGTTAGCGGGAAACTTATACTTCCCAAACTCTATGACCAGATCATGACATCCTGAATTTACTATCAGTTCTCCTCCAGGAGAACTTACTTTTATAGGACACCCAATAGTTTCTACCGGTAGTTCATTTCTTTCAACAAATGCTCTTGATATGAATGAATGGGATGCACCAGTATCAAAGAGAACAAATGCTGGAACATAATTGAGTTTGAACTTACCAGCAACAGCATCTGGCTCTTCATAGATTTCCTCCACATTGATGTGGTTCACTTGTCCCTTTTGAAAAGGGTTGGGCTTGTTGGGTCCTTCAACTTTCTTTTCTGGGAATTCATTTGCATAATGCCCCATATTTGCACTTGAAACACTCAACCTGACTAATATCCTTCTTGACAGGCTGGCTTCCACTGCCACTTCCACTGTGGTGGTTCTTATATCCACCCTTGTGATTTTTGTACTTGTCATTGTCATGACTACGGTGACTCTTGTTGTCATGATGACGGTTGTGGTTGTGGTGCTTGTTGAATTTCCCATGCTTATGGGATCCTGAACTCCCACTATCATCATAATGGGAACGCTTGTGAGACGATCCCGAGCTGTGCTTGTTAGAGTGCTTTCTCTTCCTGCTTTCCACTTGTTTCATTTTGCTCTCCAAAATAGCAGCCTTGTCACAAAGAGACTGGTATGTGGGAACATATGCCACAACTAACTGCAGGTTCAGTTCATCATTCAACCCTTCAAGGAACTTTTCCTTCCTCTTAGCATCAGTGTCAACTTCATCCGGTGCATAACGCGCCAGATTGTTGAACTCTTCAATATATTTAGCCACGCTGCAGTGGCGTTGCTTCAGGTTGTGGAACTCTTTCTTCTTCAAACTCATCACTCCGGATGAGATGTGAGCAGCACAGAAACCATCTTCAAAGATAGCCCACGTCACATCCTCAATGGGAGTGGTGATCTAGAAGTTATCCCACCAAGTAGCTGCTGGTCCTTCCAACAAGTGAGCTGCAAATCTGACTTTCTCTTCATCAGTACAACCAACTGTTACCAAGTCCTTGTTCACAGAGCGTAGCCAATCATTGTCCACCATAGGATCAGTTGTTCCTGAGAACTTTGCTGGCCTCAGTCTCAAGAACCTGGTAAGCATGTCAAAACCCGGTGGGTTGTTCTGATTGTTGTTGTTGTTATTATTGTTATTGTTGTTATTGTTGTTGTTGTTCTGATTCTGGATGAACGTAGTCATCATCTGCATCAGTTGAGTATGAGTTGTCATCATTTGCTGCATCTCAGGGGTGATGTTGTTATTAGGGTTGGGGTTGGCACGTCGGGGAGGCATCTGTGGTTTGTTCAATAGAGATAAGAATGGGATACCCATAGATGCTCACATGCACAATACATCACATAAACAATCACCAAACATGCATCACAATAATAAAAGTTCAAAAACAAAGATAACAAGTTTGCGAAGTAAACACACCAATAGCAAGCCATCCACATGTTGGATGGTCATTGCGACTCAATAAAAAGCATGATAAATAAATGATAAATGAGTAGTCATCACTACTCCTCGGCATCAACCTCCTCCTCAACAAATGTAAGACCTGCATTCTCCATAGCGGTCTTGTATTCCTCGACATTGGTGGTCAAGGTCTCTACTTTGGCTTTGAGAGCCCTCTTCTGAGAACGAAGCCTCTCAATCACAGTCTGCTGATGCTCGAGCTCGAAGTCCTTGGCCTCCAGTTCTGTAGTCATGTCTCGAATCCTCTTGTTCCTATCTTGGACTCGCTTCTCTTGACTCTTGAACTTTCTGTCCTGACTCTCGAACTTGGCCTCCATCTCCTTAACTATCTCATCTTGCTCCGCGAAGAGCTTGTCCTTCTCACGAAGCTGCACCTGGAGTTCGTCATTGCTGAGCATGACGTTGGTCCTATCAGTGTCCACGTGCCTAAGAAGAACCTCTAAGTCCTGGAGGTATAGACGAATCGGCTCTGTTGTCTCCCTCGAAGTGTCCTCGAAGTCAATGGCCTCACCATCCTCATCACGTCTACCGAAGGTGTGGAAGTGAGTACCTCTAACCTCTCGAGAGTGTCTCCCTAACAGACGTCCAATCAAGTCCTGCATGACTACCTCTAGGCCTCTCTCCTTGTCATCATGCATGAGCTTGAAGATGGTTGCCTCCGTGGTAGGCTCAGTCTGGCGTCCGGGATGATTGACCTTGAAGCCCCAAAGGTCTTTCCTGTCAAACTTGGTGAGGGGAAGTACCATGATGGTAGGAAGAGGGAGATTGAGCAAACTAGTGAGCTCAATAATACGAGGGCCAAAACGAGTTCCCTGGAACTCTTCAACAGTGCTGATGGTAACATTAGGCATCGATTTAATAAGATAGAAAAAGTTAGAATCAACACAATTTAAGACAAGTCACAAGACAAGACATCACATGCATAACTTTGGAAATCAAAACACACAAGTCATGGCATACATGGATTCATTACAACAACCAAGGTTCAACTTATTTTAAACAGCATTTGAAAAATGATAAGTGTGGTGGTCCAACTAACGAAGTACGCTACAATCCCATCTCACTTGCCAAGTTGGCTAACAGGATATTCCTAGAAGCAATCTGTCTATCTAGAGCACATGACTCCATTACTAAGTCTATAATGTCTCCTCTTAAGGTTTGGTTGGTAGCCTCCAACTCTTGGGTATGTTTCTTTTCTTCCTTTAGGTCATTCTGAGTGTTGAGCATTCTGCACTTGACTCTATCACCAAGTTCTTTGATGGCCTTCCAAGCTGCATCCCTTACTGAATCAAAGAATGTGGTGTGCATCATTGTGTTGGTGACCATGCAGAATCCTGAGTCCTTGTGGTTGTCTTCCTTGTTTTTATACAAGTGAAGTTGCACCCACCAGTACTCAACTCCTTCATCCATCACAGGAAAACCTTTGTACACAGCTGCACCATGTATTCCCATGGCAACCATGAGGTCCTTGAGAGCCTTGGGGAACTCTGTCTCACATTCCAATGTCATAGTCATGAGTGGTCCCTTCTTCACGGCTTCGTTGATGGATTTCATCTACAAATAGAGATGAGAAAGAAGATTAGAAAAGTTTACGAGAAGAAAAGACAAGTGTGGAAGTTGTTGAAAATTTTTCCTTAGTGGTTTCCAATCCTAGGGTCATAATACTATAGGCAACACAGTGCTCTGATACTATCTGTAAGATCCCTCCTTTATAAAGGAAAAAGATCCCTGTGATTGCAATGCTAGTCCCTGGATCAATGCTAGCATCCACAGTTTAAGATGAAGTACACAGAAACAAAGGTCATTATTACAGTCATTCCAGAGACAAACATAGTCTTTTACAACTCCATGGCCACAGGCCTAGTACAAGAGTTTAAATAAGTAATAAGATAAATAAGTCTTCATCTTCATGTGCCATAGGCAAGCATGTTGAGTGTAGACTCATGACTCCTAATCATCATCAGAATAACCTGCAACATCACAAGTTACAGCCACAATGGGTCAATACATTAGAATAGTATTGGCAAGTGATACCTTAGTAGAATATTGGTGGACTAAATACTATATGCATTTTGGCTAAGTGTAGCTTAGGCTTGCTTTGCTCAAAATAGGTTTTGTCTATCAGTTGAAAACACTAAGTTTTTCTTTGTCAAATTTTTTCCCAAGGAACCACCAATAGACATTGGGGTCCTTCACCCTTGTTCAACCACAAGTTTTACTTAGAAATTGGGATGAGGAGATTCTTGATAGCTTCCATGTATTGATGCTCAAGTTGTCCAATACCAGGGACATGGCTAAGTACTTAGATTCTTCCATCTGCAGAGGTTGTGCACTTTCCCCACAAGACTTGATTTTCACCAAGACAGGACCTTTCAGAAGCCTTCCCTTAGACCAAATGGACGCGTTCCAACCTATCATCCCACTACCACCGACTGTCCAAATGGATAAGTTATTGCAACCTATGTGATCCAGGCAGAGCCCATATTGCCAAGTGGCTGCACTAGAAGCTTCTTAACATTTGGCCTCTCAAATCCCTTTGTTCCTGGGTGGCTTTCCACAAGTGAGATACACAAGGTAAACCATAGAAATGGGCCTTGTGTAACCACTCAACATAAACCATTCACAACCATTCCACCCAGGTGATTCATTCACTTAGTTGTTTTATTAAGCAAAAACATAGTCCAAAGACTTAGAAATATTTTATCATAGCATGAATATTTCACCACCCTTGTTTGCTACTAGCTAGGCTAAGCATGGCATAGATAAACATCTTAACTTAGAAATTTCTAGCAATTCTACATCTACTAGGATTTCCCAAGCATAGCATATAAAGACTAAAATTTATCTATGCAAGTCTAGCAAATATTTCTAATGCATATTTGAAAAACATAGGGATAAAATCATGAAGCACCACTTGCCTTGGTAGTTTGGAGAGTAGCTACAATCCTCACAATCACAATCACTATTTGAACCAAAATCTACACATAAAATGATAGCACCAAATCACATACAAAATAGATACAAGCAAAAATATATGGATGCATGCAATATGATATGTGATGATTTTCTAAACTCAACAAGACAAGTGCACAATATTGGTTCATAAACAAGTTCAAAACTTACCAAACAAACTTTATTTGGACACTAAAACATTTCCTAAATATTTTTAATATACAAAATAGGCCTACACATGTTTCTATAAATAAAACCATTTTAACAGAAACAAAACATTAAACACATTGCATATATGGAAAGGGCTTTCTCTCCTGATTCCATTGATATAAAATTTGTCAAATTTGGACGTGGGATTCAAAAGTTATGATTAAAACAAAATCAAACAACTAATAGATCTAATTTCAAATTTTAAAACGAAACCTGTGCCACGCGGCGCTATCTTACTGGCTGGTACCGCTTCGCGCTGGATCACGCTTCTGAGCCGTTAGATCTAACTTAATCGCCTGGCTCTGATTGAAACTTACCGCTTCACCTACGATCTATCGTGACCACTAGATCTAAATCTAACGGCGCTCGGTGTTTGACCAACAAGTGGCGGCGACAGGCGGCGGCGCGCTCTGACAGTGGCAGTGCCGGCGAACTAGGTCGCCCGGCAAGATGGGAGGATGCTCACCAGAACCACAGTGACGAGGAGAATCTCGACGTGTCCTTGGTTGGCGAAGGGGCGCTCGGAGTCATCGCGGATTGCTCGTCGGAGTAGTCTCTGGCGGCTGTGGCTTCTGTTCATCGACGTTGGCGATGTTCTGGGCCGCGCTAAGACAAGGGGAGGGTACCGTTAGATGCGTAGGACGCTGGGGATCTTACGCGTATTAAACAGAGGGCGAGGGGAGGCTGGAACTTACGGGGAAATGGTCGCCGGAGTTCGAGCAGAAGCGGCGAAGCTCAGTCGTTGACGTTGCCGAGGCTACAGGCCATGCGCGAGCAAACAGAAAGTGTCAGCAGATGCGCACGGAGATGTATAGCAAGCCAGTATGAACCATGGACAAAGGGGCGCGCAGTGCTCATCGGAATTCGACGATGAACTCGTCGGAGCAGCGGGTGGTTCGGGGTCGATTCTGAGCAGCCTAGGGGCATAGAGAGGGGGAAAACTAGAGGAAAAGGAGAGGGGTCGCAGGCGATTAAGTACGCAAGGTCGGGGGAGGAAATTACTCGCCCAATCAATCGAATTGAAGCGAGGTTTAATCACCGGAAACGGCCGGCGTAATTTAGGGAAGAAGGGGTCACAGGGTGGAGACGACGACAGTCGAGTGGGCCGCGGTTGTCAGTGAGAGAAACAGAGGGGAGGTGGGGACTGGCGGTCAGTCACTTGGTGGGTTCGTTTGCGAGTAAAGAAAAACGGTTCGCGGGAGGGTTGCTGGGCTAGCTGGGCCTGGTTGGGCCAGATTAGGCTGTTAGATTATTTATTTTCTCTTTATTCCTTTTCTTTTTCTGTTTGATTTTCTAAAATGATTTTCAAACCTCATTTCAAATCAGCTTGATTTCAAACTTTCTCTGGTCTTTTGTACAGTGAACTTTGTACCCAAATATGTGTCAAACACATCTGTTCACTCAAACCTACTTGGGTCATTTGAAAAATAAAATAAAATCAAGCCTTTGGAAGATATAATAAAAGGCATAAACTTTGGTTTTATTTCATGCTTGTTTTGAAACTTGGCTCAAGCCTTTGAAATCACTTAAGTTCTAAACAATACTGAGTGAATATTAGTACCTTTCTCAATAGCAAGTAGCACAAAGGCTAGAGCATTCATACATAAAATATTGAGCACATATGCTCCTGTTTTAAAATGATTTTGAAATGAAATCCTACATGATCATGGATGCATGGATGATATGCATGAGTTTTTGAAACATGATTTTAGGGATGTTACACCCTTGCACAAACTCAATGATAACATTAGTGTAAGCAAAACAATAAACCTTTGGGTACACACTTCAACTGAAAACCCATCAAAACAAAAGCTTCTGTAAGAGGCAAATGCAAATGATGGCAGAAATCTGTCAAAATAGACCAACAGGTAAATATTATTTTTTTCGAAAACCTTATGTTGCTCAAATAAAAAAGTGCAGAACTGATGAAAGTTGGGTAACAACTTGGAGAACAATCTCAGAAAAATTCAGCTCCATCCGAAGTACTGAGCTTCCTCACGAATTTTTACAATAAAGCACAAAAATCTGTCCCAAGACAGCCACTTTTCACAACTCCTCCAGTTCACGAAAGTAGTTGGACTAGACACAAAAACCAAAACAAAAAGGATAAGGAGCGGTTATTACAAAGGTAATAACTTCCAAGACTCGAAAAAACTCTTGGGTTATCTCCCAACAAGTACTTTTCTTTAATGCCTTTAAGTTAGGCTTGAAACTTTCAAAGATGCTCACTTAGGAGATATATATCTAGAGTGAAAAAGAGCATCAAGAAGCAAATAACCAAAACACTTGAGTCTAACACACTTCCTATGCATGGGGGTATCATGAGAAAACAAATTGTTGAAACAAAAAGCACAAGCATAGGAAGACAAAACAAATGCAACTTCAAAGCTTTCAACACAAAACGGGGAAACTTAACATCATTGAGATGCATAAAACCATGTTTCCCTCTCTCAAAATAACTTTCAGTGGCACTTTGAATAAAGTTGACAATATAACTATCACTGGAAACAACTTTATCATCAGAATAAGCGTACTTACAGTCATCAAAAAGAGGTCCAAGGTCATAAACCGGATCAATAGAAGCAAGTTGTTCCATCCTAAAATCTTTATTATGCAAGCTATTTTCACAAGGAGCTTTAGCAAATTTGGAAAATTTAAACTCATAAGAATCTCCATCAAACTTAGTTAAAACGTTTTCCTTCTTACAATCAATAATAGCTCCACAAGTGTTCAAGAAAGGTCTACCAAAAATGATAGGACAAGTTTTGCTAGCTACTGAATTAAGCACTAGAAAATCAGCAGGATACTTAATCTTACCACAGAGAACCTCCACAACTCTTATAATTCCAATGGGGCAAATGGTTTCCTTGTTAGCAAGGTGAATAACCACATCAATGTCCTCAAGCTCACAAGGACCAATCTCATGCATAATTTCCCTGTAAAGCTCATAAGGAATAACACTAGAACTAGCACCAATATCACATAAACCATAGTAGCAATGATCACCAATTTTAACAGAAAGCACAGGAACACTAGCTTTTCTAGCCTTACTAGGATGAGAGATAATATTAGAAGAGTCTTCGCAGAAGACAATGTGCTCATCCTCTATATTGCTAGTGACTGTGTCTTTCATAATAGCTACCATAGGTTCATCACTCAAATGCTTACCAGGCTCCACTGTTTTCATTGTACTTTTGTTATTTGCACTAATAATCATAGAATACTCCTTTACCTTAGCTGGGAAAGGCATTTTCTCAACATGAGGTTCAGGCACAATATGATTAGTAGTACAAACTCAAGTACTTCTAACAGGAACATGACTAAGAACATCTTTATATGGAGCATGGTACTTATTCCACTTCTTCTTGGGAATGTATATGTAAGAGGCAAAGGCCTTAAAACAGTTGGCAATACTTTGGGAATCAAGACCAAACTCATTGCTAATATCACGGAAGTCATCGGTTCCCATAAAAGATTTAATGCAATCTTTATCATAGTTTATACCTGACTTTCTTCCTTTGTCATTCTCCCAAGCTTCAGTGTTATCTTGAATACGATATAAGAGATCTCATTTAGCTTCTTCCTTCATACGTGTGAATGATCCAGCACAAGAAGCATCTAGTAAATCTTTATCATGAAGAGAAAGCCTAGCATAAAAGTTATTGATAATAATATTGTTAGGGAGTTCATGAATAGGACATTTAAGCATTAGTAACTTCAACCTCCCCCAAGGTTGAGCTGTACTCTCTCCATCAAGAGGACAAAAGTTATATATAATATTTCTATCCTTATGAATCTCACTGGGAGGATAGAATTTAGAGTAAAAAAGAGATTCCATCTCCGCCCATTCCATGGATCGTCCATTCTTCAGCAGCTTATACCATTCTTCAGCTCTCCCTTTCAAGGATATAGAGAGTAACTTCTTCTTCACCTGTTCAGTTGTGATACCTGCACACTTAAACAACCCGCATAATTCATGGATAAAAAGAAAGTGATCACCGGGATGGACAGTTCCATCCCCAAAATAATAATTATCCATAACACGATTAACAATACTTGTAGGTATCTTAAAAGGATCTATCTCAATAGGTGGTGGTTCATCTACTACCCTAGCATTGGTAGTAGTTTTCCCAAACAGAAAACCAAGTGGGTTATCCATATTGGAAACAAAGTAACAAGCAGTAACAAGAGCAATATCATAGTGAAAGTTTCCCTTACCAGTTCCACTCTTCAATAGTGCTTCACTCCCCGGCAATGGCGCCAGAAAATAGTCTTGATGACCCACAAGTATAGGGGGTGTATCGTAGTACTTTCGATAAATAGGAGTGTCTATCCCAACGAGGAGCATAAGGTGCTGAACAGTGGTATGGAGCAGGAAATCCCTGTGAATACTTAGCAAACGGATTTTTAGTGGTTTTCTGACAAGGCAACAAAACAAAGAGCAAGTAACAGAAGTAACGAACAAACGGAGCAAGTAGCCCAATCCTTTCTTAGCAAAGTACAAGCCGATGGAAATACTTATAAGGACCAAACGTTCTCTAGGACACATGGGAGTTCTGTCAAGTGCTTTCGCTTCAAATAGCTGAGTACTCTTCTTTGGTGTTTGTAAGTGTTGTGTGGGTGAACCTATGCTAACATACCGCCCTTCCTAGGACTAATACATAGTTGTGATTAAACCCTCTCAAACATCCGTAACTACAGGAAATTAATTAAGATATAAATCTAACCATAGCCTTAAACTTTGAGATCCTACGCTCCCTTGTGCAAAGGTGTCCTAATGGGGGTTTAGGTTTCTATCACTCCGGCAACCCCACAATTAGTAGCCAAATACACAATGCATCCCCCTAGGCCTATAAATGGTGAAGTGTCATGTAGTCGACGTTCACATGACACCACTAGAAGAATAGCACCACAACTTAATGTAGGGGTTCGTAGCATGGAAAACAAAAAATTTCTACCGCATACAAACAAACAAGCCAAGATCTATCTACTAGATTGTAGCAACGAGTCGATAGAATAACTCACCCTCGAAGATTCCAAAGTGTTTAACGAGAGCGGATTCTCGTGGGTGATGTAGTCGTACTCTTCCCGATCTCAAGATCGCGTAGACGATCCTTCCGGCGCTGCGTTCCGGCAGCGCTTCCGCAGTCGGTCACACATTCGGTACTCGACGAAGACCTTCCTCTCCCTTGTTCCAGCAGGCAGCGGAGGTTGTAGCACTCTCCTCGCGATTCCGGCAGCACGATGGCGTGGTACCGGAAGTAGAGGGAAGATCTCGCAGGGCTTCGCCTTAAGCCGGAGCGAGTATGGTGGACTATGAGAGAGCCTCAGTGATCTAGGGTTTAGACACACCAAGTATAAGGGGCTAGGCCGGCGTCTAGGGCAACTAGAAGCTCCAACTCGGCGGCTTGGGAGAAACCCTAGGGCGGCGGCGGCTATGGTGGGCGGTGGCGGCTAGGGTTAGGGTTTAGAGGGGCTAGGTGTGTCTCCTGGAGGGGCAGCCCTGCCCCTCCTTATATAGGTGGAGGGGGCGCGCCAAGGGGAGGGGAGTCCCTCCCCAACTCGGCTTCCAAGGCCGGCGGTGGAGGGAGAGGGACTTCCTCCCCAAGTATGTTTCCTACTCTCCCTCCACCAAACAAAATAACCGTTTGACTTTTCAAATTGGCGTTTGACTTTTCAAACTAGGATTTGATTTAACCCTTTATTTTGTTCAGCGATGACACCTAGTACATGATGCAACCATTCCAACTTGTTATGACACATTCATGTACCCTTCCTCTCCGGAGTGCCGGACATTCCGGAACCTTCTAGAACATTCCCGATGAAAACATCGGAACCATTCTCCAACCCCGAAACAGGACTTTCCTTATATGAATCTTATTCTCCGGACCATTCCGGATCTCCTCGTGATATCCCGGATCCTATCCGAGACTCCGAACAACATTCGGTCTCTTACTCATCATTCCATAACTACTCAACAACGTCGAATCCTTAAGTGTGTCTCCCTACGGTTCGTGAATTATGCGGACATGATCGAGACACTTCTCCGAACAATAACCAATAGAGGAATCTGGAAATTCATATGGCTCCCACATATTTCTACGATTACTTTGCGATCGAATGAACCACTTACATACGATACCAATTTCCCTTTGTCTCACGATAGTTTACTTATCCGAGGTTTTGATCGTCGGTATCTCTGCATTCCTAGTTCAACCTCGTTGCTGATAAGTACTCTTTTGTCGTTCCCGTGATATGTGATCCCTTGTGAACCAGTCACATGCTTGCAAGCTAATTGGATGACATTCCACCGAGAGGGCCCAGAGTATATCTATCCGTCATATGGATGGACAAATCCCACTCTTGATCCATGTGTCTCAACCAATACTTTCCGAACACTCAATGCCACCTTTATAGCCACCCAGTTACGGTGTGGTGTTTGATGTCATCAAAGCATCCTTCCGGTGATGGTGATAAGCATGATCTCATGGTCAAAGGAATTAGGTTACTATGTATCAGAAAGCATATAGCAATTGAACTATTAAAATGACTTGATCTTTGTGCTACGCTTATCTATAGGAGTATGTCCATCATATCATTCTCCTAACGATATGATCTTGTTGTTAATAACATCTCAATGTTCATGATAGGGAAACCACAATCATTTCTTAACCAACAAGCTAGTATTATGAAGAGGCTTTACTAGGGATTCTAATTTAGTTTACAAATCACACAAGTATTAATGTTTCCTTGTTAATACTGTTATAGCATGAATTTAAACATTTATCATAAACACAAAGATATAATAATAACTACATTTATTATTGCCTCTAGGGCATATCTCCAACACTTAAATACTAAACCATTGAATAATAACTCATCACAAATTCACTACTAACAACATGACTTCTCCCATGTCCTCAAGAACTAAACGAACTACTCACAAGATATCATATGGATCAAGATCAAAGAGGATATGACAATGGATAACAATCTGAACATAAATAATAATCCTATGGTTCCACTCACAAGCATCAACTACAATAGTAATCAACACCGAGAAAGTTTCCCCTAATGAACTAAAACAATATCCAACACAATTGTTACAGTAGGATGGAGTGGTGATGATGGTGATGGTGGAGATGATGGTGTGGATGATGATGATGATCCGATGAAGCCTAGGTTAATGATGGTGTGTATGGCGATGGTCTCCCCTATCCGGGAAGGAATTCCCCTGGCAGAAATCTGTCTGCCAGAGAGATCTTTCTCTCTCGGTGTTTTCCATCCCCTAGAGGCGGCAGAAATCTATCTGTGGTTGCTCCCTGAGCCTTAGGGTTTCGAAGGGAAGATATAGGCGAAGGGGTAGAGTCGGAGGCCGGGCAGGTAGGCCACACCTGCCCTAGGCGCGGGGTTAGGTGGGCCCGCGCCTAGGGGGTATGGGCCCCCTGAGGCCCCTCTTCATCCCTCCTTCTGGCTTCCTTCGTCTTCTGGTAAAATAATATGTTTCCATATTTTTCTGGTATTTTTCTGATCTTCGTGAAATTGCACCTAAACACCTTCTTTTCCATCAGAATCCAGACTCCGGCAGTCCATCCTCCAAGAATCATCCAACATGCATAAACAGATGAAAGGCCATAAGTAATACCTCATAATAAGACAAATATCAATGAATAGAGGTAAATTATGATATGGAATGGTGATGCAAGTTGGGCGTATCAGTGAGAAAGTTCTTTTGTATAGGTCTCGTCTCAGATTTTTTGCAGGGAAACTACTCTCAAAATGGGAAGGACCTTTTGTTATCAAGGAAGTATACCGTTTAGGTACCATCAAAATATCTTCTCTGAAGGATGACACAACATAGGTGGTGAATGGGAAAAGACTAAAGCATTATATTTTTGGAGATTCATATAATGAAGACGTTGACACAATTCAACTTGTGACTCTGGAAGAATTTATTAGAAGCCAAACACCAGATTCTGCAGAGTTTGTCTTTGAATAGGTAAAAGTGGTGAAAACAGAAGGTTCGTGAAACCCCAATCTTTTTATATTTTTGATGTTTTTAATACATAAGGGAAGTTACGAGATGGAACAGAGGAGGAACCGGAGGCCACAGTGGTCAAACCCACCCCAGGCGCGGGCCCGAGCTGACCGCGCCTGGAGGGGGTGAGACCACCTCGAGCTCTGTCTCCGCCTCGATTTCGTATCAAAACCTTCCTTATGCTTTGAAACTTCGTAATGTATAACCCCCCGGGTTATCCGAGGTTCTTGTATCGAGTTCTTGTCATGTTTTTGTTTCGATCTGTATCTGTCATGCAAATTCTCATATTTGGAGCCTCAATGTCTTCCTCTGGATCACCCACGGAGGATTCCTCTATGGACGTCCTCAACCCGTACATGTATGAGTTGCGGATTCATCCCAAGGATTTGATTCTCAAATATGGGAAGGTACATGTGAAAGAAGTTCAAGGCCCTAAAGGAGAAGGCAGTCTGGAAGACAGGATGGAAGCATTGGAGCAGGAAGTTTTCAGGTACAAGAAGATGGCAGAACACGAAGTGGATGTTATTCACACAATAAGTTCAGAACTCATCACCAAGCACGAGGGAGAAGTTGCTGAGCTTCGAGAAGAGATCTTCTCACTCCATCAGACCACCAACCAATTGCAAGCACAACTCTATGACATACAGAACTAAAACTATGAGTATGAGGCTAGATTTGATCGCATAAGCTCTGCTTCTAGTTTCAGGATTGTGGAAACCAAGACATCCTTTTTGGATGGGGAACCTTTACCTTGGAAGTCTTATGATTACAAGGGACCATAACCACTCAAGGAGTAAATTCATCATCAGGTTTGGCACCCCCTTGGCTTGTTCCAAGCTTGGGGGAGTGCCGCGGTATCACCACCATCATCTTTTATCTTTTAACTTTTTAGTGGATTCATATCTTTGGTAGAGAGGTTATCTTATAGTTTGGTTTGCATGTGGAAGTATCTCTCCTTTAGTTGGTTATCTATGTATCCCTTGGTGTGAGTGCCCTTATTGAATATTAATGAGAAGTCTCATCTTTTACTTTTTGCACTTCTTATTTTAGTTTGCACTCTCTATTATATGATGGATCTTGTTGATCAGTATTGGCATCACTTCGGGAGCATCAAGTAGATCTAATTTGGTTTTGGCAAACCAAGCTCTGGTCAATAGCAACAATTTTTGAGGTTTGAAAGAAAAAGAGAAAAAAGCTTACATGTATTTTGTATCATCTATTTTCTTTCTTGATTGGCTCATAAGCTTAGTATTCTTTATTTAAGATATTTTGTGTCTTCAAGGAAGATTGCATGTTTGGCTTTATTACTTGTATGTTTGCTTGTTTCTTTCAACTCTCTTGCTTTCTACCCAGCCTTGCTAGCCAAAAACCTGTTTTGAGAAGGCATACTTCTCATGTTTCCAATCCCTTTGAACCAAAACATGTGCCATTTATGTCCACCATATCTACCTATTAGAAATTGCTATTCCAAGCAAATTCTCAAGCTTCATCTATCTTTCAAATTAAAAAGTATGTTGTTATGTAAAAACTAGTTAGTAAAGCTCTCACGAACTTGATGGCATGCCTTATTTCTCTGCCCCTAATAGATTTGAACCATTGTGCCATCGAAGTTGTATATGCTTGCACCTATACGTTGGAATTAGCAGAACTGTGCTGTCACGGGGAACGTTTTCAACATTGCACTTGTACTCTGTACACAGTTGATATCGTGCTCTTTTGTATGTGGATGTCACCGCTGTGAAATAAAGAGGGAACTTGTAAGTTCATGGAGTTTGTATTTTGTGTTAGAGAAACGCCTGGGCCGCTAGCCTAAGCCATGCCTAATCATGGTGGAAACTTGCAGCATCACCATAGTGAGCTATCTATGAAGTATCCTTAATAAAAAACTATGCACATAGTAAATAAAAAGATTGCTGAGATGCTCATTGTCTGCTTGCCTTGTCATTTTGGTTATGGGAAAGCTCATGTACCATGTGCAAGGGGTACCCCGTTGGCGGTTCTCTATGATACGCATGTACTTACAATGACAAGAACTTACCGGTAACTGAAGTTGAGTAGCATGAGGAGTGGCCCTCATATTCAAGGGACATGAGATTGCCAACTTATATTTCTTCAAGCATATACTCCATCTTTGTGCACTTTAACCTTAATCATCTCAAGATGCCTATGATAGGGGAAATGAGGGCTCAAAGCTAGTAAGTACCATAATCTTTTGGAAGCTCTTTATGACTTGTAATCCCTGCTTCCCTCTATAAAGGGACCTTTCTCCTACTTCCAAGTTGAGTCAGTAAACCTACTTCCTCTCTATCTCCTACTTCCAAGTGGTAATTATGCATGTTGGATGATTCCTGGAGGATGAACTGTCGGAGTCTGGATCTGATGGAAAAGAAGGCGTTTTGATGCAGTTTCGCGAATATCAAAAAAATACCAGAAAAATATGGGAAATTTATATTTTTCCAGAAGATTGAGGAAGCTAGAAGGAGAGGCGAAGAAGGGCCACAGGGGGCCCACACCCCCTAGGCGCGGGGCCCCTTGGGCCGCGCTTAGGGCAGGTGTGTCCCACCTTCCCGGCTCCCGACTCCGCCCTTTCGCCTATATCTTCCCTATGGAACCCTAACACCAGGAGATCGACCACAGATAGATTTCCGCCACCTCTGCGGGGTGGAAAACACCGAGAGAGAAAGATCTCTCCGGCAGACATATTTCTGCCGGGGGAATTCCTTCCCGGAGAGGGGAGGTCGTCGCCATCAACACCATCGTCAAGCTAGGCTTCATCGAGATAATCATCATCATCATCCACACCATCATCTCCACCAGCACCATCATCACCACTCCATCCCGCTATAACAATTGTGTTAGATATTTCTTAGTTCATTAGGGGGAACTTTCCTGGTGTTGATTACTATTATAGTTGATGCTTGCGAGTGGAACCATTGGATTATTGTTTATGTTGAGATTGTTATCCATTATCATATCATCTTTGATCTTGATCCATATGATGTCTTTTGAGTAGTTCTTTTAGTTCTTGAGGACATGGAAGAAGTCATGTTGTTAGTAGTGGATTTGTGTTGAGTTATTATTCAATGGTTTAGTATTTAAGTTGTGGTGCTATTCTTCTAGTGGTGTCATGTGAACGTCGACTACATGATACTTCACCATTTATGGTCCTAGGGGGATGCATTGTGTATTTGGCTACTAGTTATGGGGTTGCAGGAGTGACAGAAACCTGAACCCCTGTTAGGACACCTTTGCACAAGGGAGCGTAGGATCTCAGAGTTTAAGGTTGTGGTTATATTTATATCTTAATTACTTTCCTGTAGTTACAGATGTTTGCAGGGGGTTCAATCACAAGTATGTATTAGTCCAAGTAAGGTCGGTATGTTAGCACAGGTTCACCCACACAATACTTACAACACCAGAGAAGAGTACTCAGCTATTTGAAGCGAAAGCACTTGACAGAATTCCCATGTGTCCTTGAGAACGTTTGGTCCTTATAAGTATTTCCATCGGCTTATCCTTGCTAAGAAAGGATTGGGACACTTGCTGCGTTTGTTCTTCATTACTTGCTCTTTGTTTTGTTGCCTTATCATAAAACCACTAAAAATCCGTTTGCTAAGTATTCACAGGGATTTCCTGCTCCATACCACTGTTCAGCACCTTCTGCTCCTCGTTGGGATCGACACTCATATTTATCAAAAGTACTGCGATACAACCTCTATAATTGTGGGTCATCAGCCGGTGATCCTGCGGTGACCCAGCATACCACTGCATGATGTAGTATACTATAGTCGTTGACATAACACCAATGAAACACCGTTTACTAGTATTACATCCCTCAGAGTGGTACAACAGAAATACAGCAAGTCCAATACATGGATAAAGGTTACAACTCACTCTATACACAAGATCCAGAGAACACTCTAGGTTCAAGAGAGAGAAAGAACTTCTTGCAAAGAAGAATCAAAGATAAACAACGCAGAAACTAATATACTACTAAGAATAGTATCTTAACTAAGGGGTTGACATTGCTGCTATTGCAATGCACTACATAAATAGGTTCTTTGATTAGAGAGTATATTCCTATCTAATTAGTAACTTTGTCTTCACTTGAGTTGAGGTATTTGTTGACTTCCTTGTCTTCGTTGAAGAGCTTTAGCTTTGGATGATGATTCCTGGAGCATAACTTGGTATAGACGTCGTCTTAATGGCTTTAGAATCTAGCAAGGGTTAAGAAGATACTTTGAGTACGAGCGTACTCAGCAAGTTCACTAGAAAAGGATTGTTTGATGCATTATAACTACAGCCATAGACCGTAGGTTGTAGGCAATGCAAGTTTTTGTAAACATTTCTTTAAATGTTGCTTTTATTCTGAAAAACTATGTCTGTCAGCCTTCACGGGTTTACTAGAACTTTCATGGAGTTCCTTTCCCGCCGCGTTTGCAGCTCCTTCCTGGAAGAGGGAGTAACAAGTTACAGTTCTTACACTCTGCAGAGGTGCGTTACTTTACCCATGAGAGATCAACTCTTTGTTGCAAAACCGGGCAGCTTATTCCCGTCCACAATTCCATGATGTGGGGCACAGTAGTTGGTCCAAGCCAATCACTGCCCCGTTCGCGACCTCGCATGCCTCCTTGGTGTACACCATGCCCACATATTGAATTACGACAATTGTTTGTACATACCGTTAGATGCCAGAACTATCGTGGGACGTTGAGGGTTCCCACCCATATGCTGCATATCCTCTATGAATTACCAATTAATATGCACGCTACGAGGATAACAACCACGACCTGCACATCCGGCTACATGCGGGAGGAAGAAGATACAACTGACTTCTTTGTCCCATTCCAAATCTCATGGTTAACGTGTGATATATGGCGCAAGAATCACTGGCGACATTGGTTGTTAAGTCCTAGATAATATGTTCCTTTACCACCGGAACTCTTATAGTAGGTTATTACCTCATGGTAAATACATATAATCACATTATTATGAAAATAGTGTTTTTGGACCTTTTTCAAATGCAGGTGATGACACACGGGATTTGTAGAATACTTTACAGAAAATAATCAAAGGACATGAGCAAGTGTGAACTTGCCTTTTGTGATTGCAAAATTATGCACTCACGGTCTTCGAGACAATATAAGATCCAATATCTGAAATCAGCATCATTGGTCCGGTAAGGACTAATGTTTAAAGAAGCAAGATGCTTTTATGCATAAGTAATGTGATGCACTTTATAAACGCGAATCCCGGGGATAACGTTGTTCTATGGTTTGGAAACTAGAAGTGGTTCCTTTAGAATGTGTTGTCTCTTTCTAATAGGTTCCATACTTGTGCTTCTTATTAAGGCTTGTGAGTGTGTGTGAAACAACATGTAATTACAATACTATAAAACAATGAGGCACACATAAATGTGGAATACTACTCGAGATTGCTTATATAAGAGTTGTTGTTTAAAGTGGAAAAAAGAATAACATTTGAAGAAAAAATCCATTTCTAAGGTCTAAACAATCTTTATTGTTAATAGGATGTGTTTAGTGTCTTTTGGTGTGTTATTGATTAGTTTGGACTTGAGATGCTTTATGTCTTAATTTGAATAGACCAAAGTTAACTATAAAAAATATATGTAGTTTATTAGACATAATGTTTATAAACCTTGAGACTAAATTTAACTTTAAAAACATAGATGGTTTGGAAGTGTAACGCTTATGAGATTTGTACCTTGTGTACTTGATAATGTTTCCTTAAGGTTACTTAAGAATGGTTATACTTTTACTTGGTGTAGTGGTTTCTTGATTTTATAATGGAATAGTATCATTTACCTTTTTATAGATGAGTGGTTATAGTTTATAAACAAAGAATTGATATTGCTTAACTACTTATGAACTTATTATAGTGTGGTGATGGTTTTGTAATCTGGTGGTTGAAGTATATGGAAAAGCTTGGATTTAGTTACAATTATTCTTGGGGTTTTATAATTGTTTAGGACCTTTTTAGAAAATAATTACTCATTTGGTTGAAGGATAATTTAATAAAATTGTATTTATAATGTTTTGAACCATTATGACTTCATAATATGAATATTAAGACTAATACTATTTATTAGACTTAATTGACTATTTTTTTAGAAATATTAACAAATTTTATTTACCCTTATATGAATTTTTAACTAAGGAAATAGGTTTAAATTTAAATTATTAGAGTATTAAGTTTTTTATTTACTCTAAAAGTGGAGTATTATATTTTTAGCAAGTAGACATTATTTTTGTGATCATTTTTGATATATTACATTTATTTTTGTGATTCATAAATAATAAAATATGATTTTGACAATATTTATTACTTTATAAATACTTAATATATAATAAATATTTAATTAAGTGAAATAATAATGCATGATTATAGTTTTTAAACTATAGTTCTTATTTTTCTAAGATTCTTGGTATTTTATTTATATTTTTAACTTTTACCATTATTGGAATATGAATTATCAAAGTTTTATTACTTTTAAAATCTTTATTAAACAATAATTATTTAAATTGTTAACATAATAATGTTTGATAATAGTTTTAAGTTATAGATTTTTTTTCCTACAAATTTTCATATATTATACATATTTTTATGAATTATAATACAAAAGTTATGGATTTAATAAGATTTAATGATTTTATTTTATTTCTGGAATATTTAAATTTGGGCTTATGACATTTTATTTATTTCTAAGACAGAAAATGACTTTTTGTACCGAGGCTATCCTACCCAAGGTCACTGACTGGTGGGCCAGTGGCCACATGGCATACCTAGCTCAAATAATGTTTTTGTTACTGAACTCGTTTCTACTCAGAGGCAATGACAGATGGGCCCTAGGACATGTCACTTGCCATTCGAGACAAGGACCAGGTCAAATGGCTGACTAGGCCGAGGGTGACGTTGGCATGACATCATCGGAGCTTGATCCTCTCAGATCGTTGGTGGATCGGGTGATTTGGTGCGTCGGGGCTGCGGTTAGGCTCGTTGGAAAGAGGACGATGCGAGGAGTCTAGGAGTGGTGGCGCCACTAGCAAATGTTCATCGGAGGATGGTCAACGATGGTGGACAACGACGGCGGTGTCGGGTGCTCGTGGTATCGATGAACTAGAGCGAAATACAGAGAGTAAAAGGTACTGGAAGATCCAGTGGCTCACCCTGGTTGCAGTGGTGGTGTCGGCGAGGACTGGTGCGGTCGGAGGCGAGCTCTCCGACGAGGATTCCGACGAATGGCCGCAAAGAGGAACGGCAAAATTCGCCCTCTCCAGTGCTCCCCTTGATGCAAGATTCTACCCAGAGGATCTACATAGAACGCAGCATCTCCATGGCTGCTTGGAAGAGAGTGGAAAGGTTCGGCTTGACAGTGAGGCGAGCTAGGGTTTCGGCAGTGATGAAGAAATTGAGAGAGAGAGTTGCAAAGGGGGAAATGGGGATGAGGACGAACAGACAGCGTCATGGCGTTCTTATCCCTTCCTTCCAGGAGCGGTAGCACGCATCATAGCGCGGCGGTCCATCGACGACGGAGCTCCGGCCAGCGAGCTGCTTCCAGTAGGCAAGGTAGACGATGCGACATTTGCGGAAAAAACCTGGAACGTTTCCTCTCTTGATCCGCAGTCTCCACGCTGGCCCATTCGTCAGTCACTGAGCGAGAGGAGCCGGGATGGTTACTGGGTCGAGGTGGCTGCTGCGGGATGCTCGTGAGCAGTGGATAAGGAGAAGGAAGTTGGGCCATGGGCCAGATTTGGTCTCCTTCTGTTTTTTTCCTGGTTCTTTTTTTATATATATTCTGTTTTATTTACAGATTTGAATTTGCATCTTTAATTTGAACTTTTCTAACAAAGTTTACTTGCTAAATATTTGCAGCAACAATTTATATTGATTGAGATTTATTTTCTAAATCTTAATGATAAATATTTTATATATCTTTATTTTCTTTATATGAATCCCTTTTAATATTTTGTAGAAGCCTTAATTATTAATTTTCTTTCTATACTAAACCATGGATTTATTATTTGATATTTCCTTCTTTGTTTATAAAACTTAAATCTAATTAGCTCATAGTTTGAATAGAAATTTTTATATAATGATCCTAGATCATTATTTGATGCATCATATACAAAGGAAATTAATATGGTTAATATTACTCCCATTAATTTCTAAAATGGCAATGTATATTACTCCCATTAGTTTAGGGTCCTTAATTTACTTCTATTCTTTTGTTGATGTGAGTAAAGATTTAATAACTAAGCATATTGTCTTCTGTTTGTGATCTTTAATGATATCACCTTTTAAAATAGAAAATTACATCTAAAATGTTTTATGGAAAAGAATTGATAAAAATATCTCCTAAACACATATGGTTAAGACAATTGGAAATGATAAAGATGTGCTTATGTGATTTGCTATGGGAAAATGTTCCTGTAAAGTGATATGAAGACAAGATGAGGGACCAATAACATGAAATGGATATTATGTTTGGTTTGAGATTTAAAGTTGGTGTTTACCCAGAATTCCTATCTTCCATAATTCACAATCCTTGACTTCTAATTAGGGAATTCCTTTCCTAGATATACTACTTTTTCCTATCCATCATCATGGATAACATGATGAGATTTACTTCACAAGAATATCCTTATCCACCTTTTATTCTTCTGAACTCATTGATGAATCCAATGAGTTTGACACTAAAGCATTTCATGATCTTCATCTATCCAGACTTGGTTATATCAACTACTCTTCTGCTGATAACCTTCAATCCAACAAGTAGCTATTTCTAACTCCATTCCTATTCTTCCATAATCATCCACCACTAAGATTAATTCAGTAGATGTATACATCAAACTACCTTTCTCTAAAGCTTACTATCCTTTAAGAGGAATAACACTACTTCCATAACTCCATGCTATACTAGCTTTAATTTAATCATACTATCTTACATTTGCTTTACTCTAATAACTCATACTCCAACCTCACATTATATTAATGTGACTTGTAATCACTACTCTAGGATAACTTATCTATACTAGGGTTTCAATCATGTTCTACCCACCAATGTCACTTATACAGGGTATAAGTATTCAATCTTGGTGAGTAAGGCATGATCCTTATAATCCTTTAATCATTTATAGCTTAGATTTTTAGTTGGCTAATCAAGGCTTTATAAATACAACCTTACAATTGTATTGGAATTATCTTCTTAGTATCTTTAATTGGATTAAGGCTGTTATTCATGGACTATGCCCACTTGACCCAATAGAATTAATACTGGTAACTATCTTTAGGATTCATCCTTGTAATCTTCTTTACTACCATATAATTATATATTCCATTAACTATTCTGTTATTCCAGGAGTGATTTTAACTCCATCAGTTATCAGATTGATTTAATTCTCTTCAATCACTCCCATCCTATAGATGATATCTAAAACTAGCATTACTATTCACCTCTTCTTAGTTGTTTCTTTATAGGCACTTAAATGTATGCTATGATATGGTCAAGAGTTGATAGATTAAGAATTTGTGAATCAATAGTTGATTACTCAACATTGATGAACAACATATATTAAGATAGGGTTCCATAAGGATTGATATGGAAAGAAAGATATATGGTGAATGATCTTGACTTGGTTTCTTTCCTACTCAAACTCACTAAAGAGTCAAGGTTAGGTATTACCATGATACTCATAGTAAGAATAGATAAGAATAATATAGGCCAGGATTAGTCATTACATTCTTATTACTTAAGTTGTAATCTTAACTTGGCATTTATGAGTTGTTGTGATGAATATTATGATATGATCCCTTAAGGATCAGATATTAATCATTTAAGCAATGCATTATGAGTAACATTTTATTATATTTGATCTACCCTTAGATCAAATCATGTTTATCCAAATAAGGTTTTAGCAAAGGTCATATTGAAACTTATCACAGTCAACTTGATGATCTACTTCAATTCCATCAAGTTGAGAGAAGCTTCAATCACTTTGACAAGTACTTATTTAAAAGCGTGAAAATTATTCGGATTTTCTATGCATGAATGCAATGCACACATCTGGGTTCAGCTTATTTCTAAACTCTAATGTTGGGATGTTACAGACTCTCCCCCTTAAAATAAACTTCATCCTCGAAGTTCGCAAACTCTCACGTTTCGGAGTAAGGAATTGACTTGTGTGGTTGCTACATTTCTCCACTCTATGGTGACCTTAAATGGAAATAATTGTAGTATTCTATAACCTGATTAGATATCCTAATCCAATTCTTTTTGTTTAATCATCAAACTTTCTTACTATGCTATATAAAGTCTAGGAATTCTCCCTAAAACAATTTTTAAGTTTCTATATGCCAGTGGTTGTGGTCAAAGGACTATATTTTTATTCTTGTCATAGTATAGTTGATACTGGTATTCCTTCCAAATATTGGATTTGAATTCATTTAGTTCATACCTATTGGAATTTCTTGTTCCTCTACTCTGTCCAATTGGACGTGCTTTAATCTCTTTTATGAATCTCTTAAGAGTTGTTTCCTCTAGAATTATCCCATTAAAATTAATCTATTTTACTCTCAGATTTAGATAACATTACTGTTGTTTACTGTTCTACTCTCTCCCTTAGGGTTTACTAATAGTCTCTAAACTACATATATAGTAACCATTGGTTTTATAACTGGATGGTTGGTCTCTTTTCACCTTATACTTTACCTAATTAGGGTCTTATGAAAGATTGTATGGTGTATCCGCACAATTGTGGATCTCCGAAGCAAATATTTTAGCATTATTTATCTTACTTACTATTGGACATTTTTTTTTGGTAAGTAGACTTCACGAAACGCTTCGAAAAGACGATCGCTTAAATTTTATACTCATTTTTGTCTTAATTAACTTAGGCCAAATTTTATGCTCTTTATGCAACCATTAAGAAGATCTGGTTAACTAAGTTAACCAAATATCAGCTATGGGCAAAATACCAACTGCGGATCATAGTACCAGCTATGGATTCTCTCTGAATTGTCAGATCTTGAATACCATTTTGCTCCAGAGCTTCTTCTTTGTACTAATTCATGATGCTTCCATGAACTAGGTATTACTATTCATTAACTCCTTAGTAATATCACCTACTTTGATTGAACCTAAGTTCATCCCTTCTTATTGTTCCTTATACTTACTACATTAATCTTCCTTCTCAGAGCTAGCTAAGAATGATCTATGCTTTATCTATCCTCCAAATTGTGTTAATACTCCTTATATTTTGCTTCATCCTTCATAGAATTCTTCCTCTTGGTCTTTGGAACTCGTCACTCCTTTACACGGATTCCCGTTTCTATCTAGGTCTATAACATCAAGTAATAACTGGGTGTTACATCATGCATTTGCACACCTAATTAACTTTATGTATAGATCTAGCCAATCAAGAAGATTCAAGAAAATCCAAAAGTTGATTAACAACAAAACATATACCATGTATTATACATAGGTTTTAAATAATTTACAAATGTACTAGATGTTCCAACAGTTTGCTCCTCACATATATTACACAACTATCTTACAAGAACTTCATGTTCTTGTGAGTATGTCCTCACTTATTTCGGCAAACCCTTCAAACTACAATACGCATTACCCTCTATGTACATTATTCAACCACTCATCCCTTGGGATGTCGTTCCTTTCTTACTTTCATCTTCCTCTAGTGCTTCCTGGAGTTTCGTCCATGATGACGTGAAGTCCTACGACTGCCTTCTGGAGCGTAAGAGCATCCAGGATGTGTGTATTCTTGATTAGAAGTACCGAGACTAAGATTAGTCATTGAAAAATGACTAGAGTTGGCATAATCTTCTACAGGATATTCCTGATTTTCCGGCAACGCTTCCTCAAAGTAAGTTGGCTCCTTAGCCTTTTCTTGGATCCAGTCGTACATACTGGTATAGTAGCTATCAGAATACTCTTCTAAGTCGATTGGATTGGTATCACCCCCATATGGTCCATACGGTTCTCTATGGTTATAGTTGGTCTCTTCTCCGATACCTGTATCACAAGGTATAGGATTTCCTATGGTTCCACCTTGAGATTCCACTCCCCATTCATACTGCTTTTGCTCAGGGTTATTTGGAATAACTCCATTCCATTCCTGTTGTTCGGAGTTATACTTGGTCCATAAATATTCAGGTGGCTTAAATTCATTTTGGTAGTAGGCATAGTTTTCCGAGTGTGGATCATCAAACTCAGTTTCCTCATACACTTCTCCTGAAGGTATGTATTTGGGATGCCTAGCTTCTTTATATAACTTCTTCCTACGTGCCATTGCCTTATCAGGATCAGTAAAATCCTCAATGATTGTATCCAGTTCCTGAACTAAGACTTGGTGAGTGTTATGATAAGTGTTTAGCAAAGACCGATAACGATCCATATACTCTACATCTAGATTAGGTTCAGTTTGGACTAGAGTAGAGTGATCTAACTCATGCTCTGGGTTTGAGGTTTCATGGGGTATAATGGTGTGAGTACTACCTTCTAGCGCTTGAGATTTCTGTTCTCGGATCATGGTTATGGCTGCTGCTACGGCAATCTGATATGCAGATGCCATGCACCTTGCCTCTCCTGATGGCATTTCTCCCTTAAGTCCTAACTTCTTGGGTAACATGATCATGACACGCTATTTATCTAATACCTACCCATCATAATAATTGTAAATCTTGACCAAAAGTCTTGATTCACAATCCAAACTCCATAGAAGTTGTCGAAGATTATCTGTCCAATCCCCTCCATAGTCATTTAGTGTCCTGCTCATCACTTGAACATTCCGGGGTGGATATCGAGGTGCCATGTGGAACTGTAGATAAGAAATTATCATCAGTCACATAGAGTTAAAACTCTTGGGTAATGATCGGAATTGCAATCATACTAAAGAATTATCGCACTAGCAACATGACAGGATTATTCTCAAGTAAATATCCCTCATATCACTAGAGAACTCTTTATTCTTGCAAGTATAAGTCCTACAGGTGCTACCATTTACTAGGTTTCCAACCTAAGGTCAAAGCATATGCTCTGATACCAACTATGGTGACCCAGCATACCACCGCATGATGTAGTATACTATAGTCGTTTATGTTGGATTTTTTGCCTAAATAGGCCCAGCCCATTTATTATATGCCAATAAATTCCTGAAATCCTAGAGGCCCATTTGGCCCATTCATGCAAGGCAAGAGCTGGGACAAATGTTTAGTCCCACATTGCTAGTTGAGTGAAAGTTGGACCAGCTTATAAGGTGAGCTCTCCTATCACTTGGTAAAAGGATGAGAAGGAGAAGGAGAGAGTTCCACACGTGCGCTCCTCCTCCTCCTCGCTCGCCTCGCCACGCCACGCCTCGCCTCGCCTCGTCACGACGCGCGCGTGCCGCGGGTTGCGGGAATCTCGCCGAGCCGAGCTTTATTTTGCCACGCATGAATGGTATATGAACAGTGGACTTTTAATACGAGTTAAATGAATACGAATTGGGTGGAGGATGTCCGGTGGACTGCCGCCTGTTCGCTTCATCTACCGTCCATTCGTTTCATCTTCTACGCAGTCTATCTACCTTCCCCTCTGTGCCTATAAGAGAGAGAGGTCGCGCCTCCTCTCAGTTACACAGCCACACATCCTTTGCGTCTCCATTTCCAGAGCACTGCGCTACCTAGATCTTCCTCATCCCGTCTTGCGGCGTGCACCGCGAGCCGGGACAGTAGGCCTCCGAGACCCCGCTGCTTCGAGTCCTGTACGGGAGAAGGGCGATAAGGTTTTTGGGGAGCGCTATCAGCGCGACTACTGGCTTCGTCACAGACTCCCTCACATATAGAGACGTCTTCCCCGATGAGGACTTCTTCCCCGACATCGGCACCCTCTTCCTCGACGACATGGCCAACGACGGTTCCAACGCCGGCGGTTCCACTTCTGCTACTGCCGTGTACATCTTCTGTCTCAATCTTGTTCTGATCATATCCAAAGTTTTATGCCTTGCAGTTTGTTTGGCTATATGCCTTAATATGTTTTCGCTATTTCACATGATTAGTATATTGCCTACTATTCTAATCATGTTTTATCTAGCGTTTATTATAGATAATTCGCTTGGTAAATTGCTCTATTACTCAACAATCCAAAAACCTTATTTCAGGCAATTTGCCCCAAGTTGCTTTGTTGCTTCTATGAAGCCACCTGTGTTTGAAGGTGTGAATTACAAACGATGGCGTGCGAGAGCAGTGCTCTGGTTTTAGAGCATGAGCTGCTATAACGCCATCTATGGCGCACCTGAGGGGGAACTTAATCCCGCTCAGGAAGAGGCGTTCCAAAAACTTGATACCACTTTCAAGGCTGCCTTGATCAGCATCCTTGGCAACAATATTGTCGATTCATATCTGTCATTTAGCAATGGCAAAGATATGTGGGATGCGCTCGAGAGAAAATTTGGAGTCTCTGATGCTAGCAGTGAACTGTATGTCATGGAACAATTCTATGACTATAAGATGATTGATGACCGCTCCATTGTGGAGCAGGCTCATGAGATACAGTCACTTGCCAGGGAGCTTGAGCACTTCACTTGTGTGTTGCCGGACAATTTTGTTGCCAGAGGCATCATTGCCAAACTTCCCCAGTCATGGAGGAATTTTGCTACTTCTCTGAAGCACAGGAGACAAGAGTTCTCCATGACGGATCTCATTGGGACTCTTGATGTGGAAGAGAAGGCGAGAGCAAAAGACACACGTGCTCGAGGTACCGAGGGAGGTTCTAATGCCAACCTGGTACAGAAAAGGAACTTCCAGCCTCACAAGTTCAAGAACAAAGGCAAGTTTGATGACAAAGGAAAGTTCGATGGAAATAACAAGGCCTCACAGTCCACCAGCTTCAAGAAGAAGACTGATAAGAGGAAAGGTGCTTGTCATGTCTGCGGTGATCCTAATCATTGGGATCCTGCTTGTCCCAACCGCTTTGATAAGCGCCAGCATGGGAAGAGCAGCAAGACTGCTAATGTTGTCATGGGCGACGTTGAGATGAAAGATGTTGGGTATGGTATATTACCTACTGTTCTTTCATTATGTCATTCTCCTGATTGGTGGATTGACACGGGCGCTAATGTACATGTTTGTTATGATATTTCCATGTTTTCTTCATATCAGGTCAGAGGGACTCAAACCGTGCTGATGGGGAACGGCTCGCATGCTTCTGTTCATGGTGTTGGTACGGTCGATCTGAAGTTCACTTCGGGAAAGACTGTGCGCCTGAAGAACGTGCATCATGTTCCCTCAATAAATAAAAATCTTGTTAGCGGATCTCTTCTGTGTCGAGATGTCTACAAGATTGTATTCGAGTCCAATAAATTTGTAATTTCAAAGTATGGAACCTTTATTGGTAAAGGCTATGAATGCGGAGGCTTGTTCTGCTTATCTCTGTCAGACATTTGTAATAAAGTTGTTAATCATATTTACAGAAATTTTGAATCAAATGTCTGGCACTCTCGTCTTTGTCATATTAATTTTGGTTGTATGACGTGGCTAGCCAAAATGAATTTAATCCCTGATTTCTCAACTGTTAAGGGATCTAAGTGCCAAGTCTGCGTGCAAGCTAAACAACCTCGCAAGTCACATACGACTGCAGAAGTGAGAAATTTAACACCACTAGAGCTCATACATTCTGATCTTTGTGAGATGAATGGTGTGTTGACAAAAGGTGGAAAGAAATATTTCATGACTTTGATCGATGACTCTACGAGATATTGTCATGTGTATCTTCTGAAATCTAAAGATGAGGCTTTGAGTTTCTTCAAAATCTATAAAGCTGAGGCAGAAAATCAACTTGATCGAAAGATTAAGAGGCTTAGGTCTGATCGTGGTGGAGAGTATTTTTCCAATGAGTTTGATTCTTTTTGTGCGGAACATGGCATAATTCATGAGAGGACGCCTCCCTATTCACCCCAGTCAAATGGAGTAGCCGAAAGAAAGAACCGTACTCTAACATATTTGGTTAACGCCATGTTAGACACATCGGGTCTTTCTAAGGAATGGTGGGGGGAGGCACTATTGACCGCGTGTCATGTCCTAAACCGAGTTCCCACAAAGAACAAAGAAATTACTCCATTCGATGAATGGGAGAAGAAAAGATTAAAACTCTCTTACTTACGTACTTGGGGTTGTTTGGCAAAGGTTAATGTACCAATCCCCAAGAAGCGCAAGCTTGGACCAAAAACCATTGATTGTGTTTTTCTGGGCTATGCTTTTCATAGCATTGGTTATAGATTCTTGATAGTAAAATCTAAAGTGCCTGACATTCATGTTGGTACAATCATGGAGTCGACTGATGCGACTTTCTTTGAGGATATGTTTCCAATGAAGGATAAACCTAACTCATCAAATCCGGAGATACCTAGTTCATCTAATCAGGAATTTGCTATATTCTCTGAATCTACCATTCCAATTGAACACTCTGATAATCCTAAGGAGGATGATAATGAAATTCCTAAAAGGAGCAAGAGACAAAGGACTGCAAAGTATTTTGGTGATGATTTCATTGTGTACCTTGTGGATGACACTCCCACTTCCATTTCAGAAGCTTATGCATCTCCTGATGCTGACTACTGGAAGGAAGCTGTTCACAGTGAGATGAATTCCATCTTAGCTAATGAAACATGGGAGATCACTGATCGTCCTTATGGGTGCAAACCTGTAGGATGTAAATGGGTGTTTAAGAAGAAACTAAGGCCCGATGGTACTATTGAGAAGTACAAGGCAAGGCTTGTGGCCAAGGGTTATACCCAAAAGGAAGGTGAAGACTTCTTTGACACTTACTCACCTGTAGCAAGGTTGACCACCATTCGAGTACTACTTTCTCTGGATGTCTCACACGGTCTTCTCGTTCATCAAATGGACGTTAAGACGGCTTTCCTAAATGGAGAGTTGGATGAGGAAATTTATATGGATCAGCCAGATGGTTTTGTAGTAAATGGTCAAGAAAGAAAAGTGTGCAAGCTACTAAAGTCTTTGTATGGTCTTAAACAAGCACCTAAGCAGTGGCACGAAAAAATTGATAAAACCTTAACCGCTGCAGGCTTTGTTGTAAACGAAGCTGACAAGTGTGTATACTATCGCCATGGTGGGGGTGAGGGAGTCATCCTTTGTTTGTATGTTGATGACATACTGATTTTCGGAACCAACCTTAATGCAATTAAGGAGGTCAAAGATTTCTTATCTCGTTCCTTTGAGATGAAGGATCTGGGAGTAGCTGATGTCATCCTGAACATCAAACTATTGAGAGATGATGGTGGGATTACACTGCTTCAATCCCACTATGTGGAAAAGATCTTGAGTCGTTTCGGGTATAGCGACGTCAATTTTTCTCCTACACCGTATGATCCTAGTGTGTTGCTTCGAAAGAATCAAGGAAATGCTAGAGATCAACTAAGATACTCTCAAATCATTGGCTCGCTTATGTATTTAGCTAGTGCCACGAGGCCTGACATCGCCTTTGCTGTAAGCAAACTCAGTCGATTTGTTTCAAATCCAGGAGATGATTACCGGCATGCTCTTGAGAGAGTTATGCGATATCTAAAAGGCACTGCGAGCTATGGCATACACTATACCGGGTACCCGAGGGTACTAGAGGGTTATAGTGATTCAAATTGGATATCTGATGCTGACGAGATAAAGGCCACAAGTGGATATGTTTTCACACTTGGTGGTGGCGCTGTTTCTTGGAAGTCTTGCAAGCAGACCATCTTAACGAGGTCAACTATGGAAGCAGAACTCACAGCACTAGACACGGCCACTGTTGAAGCAGAGTGGCTTCATGAACTCTTGATGGACTTACCTGTGGTTGAAAAACCTATACCCGCAATTCCAATGAACTGTGATAATCAAACTGTGATTATTAAGGTGAACAGTTCTAAGGATAATATGAAGTCCTCAAGACATGTGAAGAGGAGACTAAAATCTGTTAGGAAAATGAGGAACTCCGGAGTTATTGCATTGGATTATATCCAAACATCTAAGAACCTGGCAGATCCCTTCACAAAGGGACTATCACGCAATGTGATAGAAAATGCATCGAAGGAGATGGGTATGAGACCCACACTATGAGTTTTCCACAGTGGTAAACCACTCTATGTGATCGGAGATCCCGTGAATTAGAATTGGGAGACAAGCCGTTGGTTAGCTGAGAGGAAAGTATCCCTACTTTAATAAATACCACTCCATAAAGATGCAATACTTTCCTATTCTACATGGCAGGTTGATTTATTATCTTAATGTGTTCTAAGTGGCTTATCCTAAGCAAAGATGTTGTCCTGCAGAACATCTTTTGAAGAACACACCTATATGAGTCTGACTGTTAAAACGTCGCAGTCTATGAGAGTAGGGTGCTCTCTAATAAACTCATGAAAGGTCATGGAGTATGACGTATAAGCTCCACCCGCGGGGAAGTCCCACGGTAGCCTAGTATCGGTCAAGACTTTTTGTGAAGCTAGGTTCGCAGCAAACTTGCAGTTCAAGGCATAGTCCACTGTACAAGTTGCGGCCTAGTATAACATAAAGCTCTAGGTGGAAGTTCAGCTTAACAGTCTCCACTACAGTACCGGTATATAAACAATGTTTTGGAACCAAAGGCAAACTTCATGTGCCTCTGGGATCTGGTGGGGGATTGTTGGAATTTTTGCCTAAATAGTCCCAACCCATTTATTATATGCCAATAAATTCCTGAAATCCTAGAGGCCCATTTGGCCCATTCATGCAAGGCAAGAGCTGGTACAAATGTTTAGTCCCACATTGCTAGTTGAGTGAAAGTTGGACCAGCTTATAAGGTGAGCTCTCCTATCACTTGGTAAAAGGATGAGAAGGAGAAGGAGAGAGTTCCACACGCGTGCTCCTCCTCCTCGCTCTCCTTGCCACGCCTCGCCTCGCCTCGTCATGTCACGACGCGCGCGCGCCGCGGGTTGCGGGAATCTCGCCGAGCCGAGCTTTATTTTGCCACGCATGAATGGTATATGAACAGATGTACAGAAGCTGAAACGTTTGCTTTGAGTGGGCTTTTAATACGAGTTAAATGAATACGAATTGAGTGGAGGTTGTCCGGTGGACTGCCGCCTGTTCGCTTCATCTACCGTCCATTCGTTTCATCTTCTGCGCAGTCTGTCTACCTTCCCCTCTGTGCCTATAAGAGAGAGAGGTCGTGCCTCCTCTCAGTTACACAACCACACATCCTTTGCGTCTCCAGTTCCAGAGCACTGCACTACCTAGATCTTCCCCATCCCGTCTTGCGGCGTGCACCGCGAGCCGGGACAGTAGGCCTCCGAGACCCCGCTGCTTCGAGTCTTATACGGGAGAAGGGCGATAAGGTTTTTGGGGAGCGCTATCAGCGTGAATACTGGCTTCGTCACGGACTCCCTCACAGATAGCGACGTCTTCCCCGACGAGGACTTCTTCCCCGACATCAGCACCCTCTTCCTCGACGACATGGCCAACGACGGTTCCAACGCCGGCGGTTCCACTTCTGCTACTGCCGTGTACATCTTCTGTCTCAATCTTGTTCTGATCATATCCAAAGTTGTATGCCTTGCAGTTTGTTTGGCTATATGCCTTAATATGTTTTCGCTATTTCACATGATTAGTATATTGCCTACTATTCTAATCATGTTTTATCTAGCGTTTATTATAGATAATTCGCTTGGTAAATTGCTCTATTACTCAACAGTTTACATAACACCAATGAAACACCGTTCACTAGTATTACATCCCTCAGAGTGGTACAACAGAAACACAGCATGCCCAATACATGGCTAAAGGTTACAACTCTATACACAAGATCTAGAGAACACTCTAGGTTGAAGAGAGAGAAAGAACTTCTTGCAAAGAAGAATCAAAGATAAACAATGCAGAAACTAATATACTACTAAGAATAGTATCTTAACTAAGGGGTTGACATTGCTGCTATTGCAATGCACTACAGAAATAGGTTCTTTGGTTAGAGAGTATATTCCTATCTAATTAGTAACTTCGTCTTCACTTGAGTTGAGGTATTTGTTGACTTCCTTGTATTTGTTGAAGAGCTTTAGCTTTGGATGATGATTCCTGGAGCATAACTTGGTGTAGACGTCGTCTTAATGGCTTCAGAATCTAGCAAGGGTTAAGAAGATACTTTTAGTACGAGTGTACTCAGCAAGTTCACTATAAAAGGAGTGTTTGATGCATTATAACTACATCCATAGACCGTAGGTCACAGGCAATGCAAGTTTTCGTAAACATTTCTTTAAAGGTTACTTTTATTCTGAAAAACTATGTCCGTCAGCCTTCATGGGTTTACTAGAACTTTCATGGAGTTCCTTTCCCGCCGCGTTCGCAGCTCCTTCCTGGAAGAGGGAGTAACAAGTTACAGTTCTTACACTCTGCAGAGGTGCGTTACTTTACCCATGAGAGATCAACTCTTTGTTGCACAACCGGGCAGCTTATTCCTGTCCACAATTCCATGATGTGGGGCACAGTAGTTGGTCCAAGCCAATCACTGCCCCCTTCGCGACCTCGCATGCCTCCTTGGTGTACACCATGCCCACATATTGAATTACGGCAATTGTTTGTACATACCGTTAGATGCCAGAACTATCGTGGGACGTTGAGGGTTCCCACCCATATGCTGCATACCCTCTATGAATTACCAATTAATATGCACGCTATGAGGATAACATCCATGACCTGCACATCCGACTACATGCGAGAGGAAGAAGATACAACTGAATTCTCTGTCCTATTCCAAATCTCATGGTTAACGCGTGATATATGGCGCAAGAATCACTGGCGACATTGGTTGTTAAGTCCTAGATAATATGTTCCTTTACCACCGAAACTCTTATAGTAGGTTATTACCTCATGGTAAATACCTATAATCACATTATTATGAAAATAGTGTTTTCATACCTTTTTCAAATGCAGGTGATGACACACGGGATTTGTAAAATACTTTACAAAAAATAATCAAAGGACATGAGCAAGTGTGAACTTGCCTTTTGTGATTGCAAAATTATGCACTCACGGTCTTCGAGACAATATAAGATCCAATATCTGAATCAGCATCATTGGTCCGGTAAGGACTAATGTTTAAAGAAGCAAGATGCTTTTATGCATAAGTAATGTGATGCACTTTATAAACGCGAATCCCGGGGATAACGTTGTTCTAGGGTTTGGAAACTAGAAGTGGTTCCTTTAGAATGTGTTATCTCTTTCTAATAGGTTTCATACTTGTGCTTCTTATTAAGGCTTGTGAGTGTGTGTGAAACAACATGTAATTACAATACTATAAAACAATGAGGCACACATAAATGTGGAATACTACTCAAGATTGCTTATATAAGAGTTGTTGTTTGAAGTGGAAAAAAGAATAACATTTGAAGAAAAATTCCTTTCCTAAGGTCTAAACAATCTTTGTTGTTAATAGGATGTGTTCAGTGTCTTTTGGTGTGTGATTGATTAGTTTGGACTTGAGATGCTTTATGTCTTAATTGGAATAGACCAAAGTTAACTATAAAAAACATATGTAGTTTATTAGACATAATGTTTATAAACCTTGAGACTAAAGTTAACTTTAAAAACATAGATGGTTTGGAAGTGTAACGCTTATGAGATTTGTACCTTGTGTACCTGATAATGTTTCCATAAGGTTACTTAAGAATGGTTATACTTTTACTTGGTGTAGTGGTTTCTTGATTTTATAATGGAATAGTATCCTTTAGCTTTTTATAGATGAGTGGTTATAGTTTATAAACAAAGAATTGATATTGCTTAACTACTTATGAACTTAATATAGTGTGGTGATGGTTTTGTAATCTGGTGGTTGAAGTATATGGAAAATCTTGGATTTAGTTACAATTATTCTTGGGGTTTTATAATTGTTTAGGACCTTTTTAGAAAATAATTACTCATTTGGTTGAAGGATAATTCAATAAAATTGTATTTATAATGTTTTGAACCATTATGACTTCATAATATGAATATTTAAGACTAATACTATTTATTAGACTTAATTGACTATTTTTTTAGAAATATTAACAAATTTTATTTACCCTTATATGAAATTTTAACTAAGGAAATAGGTTTAAATTTAAATTATTAGAGTATTAAGTTTTTTATTTACTTTAAAAGTGGAGTATTATATTTTTAACAAGTAGACATTATTTTTGTGATCATTTTGATATATTACATTTATTTTTGTGATTCATAAATAATAAAATATGATTTTGACAATATTTATTACTTTATAAATACTTAATAGATAATAAATATTTAATTAAGTGAAATGATAATGCATGATTATAGTTTCTAAACTATAGTTCTTATTTTTCTAAGATTTTTGGTATTTTATTTATATTTTTAACTTTTACCATTATTGGAATATGAATTATCAAAGTTTTATTACTTTTAGAATCTTTATTAAACAATAATTATTTAAATTGTTAACATAATAATGTTTGATAATAGTTTTAAGTTATAGATTTTATTTTTCTACAAATTTTCATATATTATACATATTTTTCTGAATTATAAAACAAAAGTTATGGATTTTATAAGATTTAATGATTTTATTTTATTTTTGGAATATTTAAATTTGGGCTTATGACATTTTATTTATTTCTAAGACAGAAAATGACTTTTTTTACCGAGGCTATCCTACCCAAGGTCACTGACTGGTAGGCCAGTGGCCACATGGCATACTAGCTCAAATAATGTTCTTGTTACTGAACTCGTTTCTACTCAGAGGCAATGACAGATGGGCCCTAGGCCATGTCACTTGCCACGCGAGACAAGGACCAGGTCAAATGGCTGACTAGGCTGAGGGTGACATTGGCATGACGTCATCGGAGCTTGATCCTCTCGGATCGTTGGTGGATCAGGTGATTTGGTGCGCGCGCGGGGCTGCAGTTAGGCTCATTGTAAAGAGGACGATGCGAGGAGTCTAGGAGTGGTGGCGCTGCTAGCAAATGGTCGTCGGAGGATGGTCAACGACGGTGGACAACGGCGGCGGTGTCGGGTGCTCGTGGTGTCAATGAACTAGAGCGAAATACAGAGAGTAAAAGGTACTGGAAGATCCAGTGGCTCACCCTGGTTGCAGTGGTGGTGTCGGCGAGGACTGGTGCGGTCGGAGGCGAGCTCTCCGACGAGGATTCCGATGAACTGCCGCAAATAGGAACGGCAAAATTCGCCCTCTCCAGTGCTCCCCTTGATGCAAGATTCTACCCAGAGGATCTACGGAGGACGGGGCATCTCTATGGCTACTTGGAAGAGAGTGGGAAGGTTCGACTCGACAGTAAGGCGAGCTAGGGTTTCGGCACTAATGAAGAAATTGAGAGAGAGAGTTGCAAAGGGGAAAATGGGGATGAGGATGAACAAACGGTGTCGTGGCGTTCTTATCCCTTCTTCCAGGAGCGGTAGCACGCATCACAGCGTGGCGGTCCATCGACGGCGGAGCTTCGGCCAGCGAGCTGCTTCTAGTAGGCGAGGTAGACGATGATGCGACATTTGCGGAAAAAAACCTGGAACGTTTCCTCTCTTGATCCGCAGTCCCCACGCTGGCCCATTCGTCAGTCACTGAGCGAGAGGAGTCGGGCTGGTTACTGGGCCGAGGTGGCTGCTGCGGGCTGCTCGTGAGCAGTGGATAAGGAGAAGGAAGTTGGGCCATGGGCTAGATTTGGTCTCCTTCTGTTTTTTCCTGGTTCTTTTTTTATATTCTGTTTTGTTTACATATTTGAATTTGCATCTTTAATTTGAACTTTTCTAACAAAGTTTACTTGCTGAAAATTTGCAGCAACAATTTATATTGATTGAGATTTATTTTGTAAATCTTAATGATAAATATTTTATATTTCTTTATTTTATTTATATGAATCCCTTTTAATATTTTGTAGAAGACTTTATTATTAATTTTCTTTCTATACTAAAACATGGCTTTATTATTTGATATTTCCTTCTTTGTTTATAAAACTTAATTCTAATTAGCTCATAGTTTGAATAGAAATTTTTATATAATGATCCTAGGTCATTATTTGATGCATGATTTACAAAGGAAATTAATATGGTTAAAATTACTCCCATTAATTTAGAAAATGGCAATGTATCTATTCTATTAAGATTAACATAGAAGTTAGGGTTTGAATTGTAAGTGCTTACCCTAGAGTTTAGGGTCCTTAATTTACTTCTATTCTTTTGTTGATGTGAGTAAAGATTTAATAACTAAGCATATTGTCTTCTGTTTGTGATCTTTAATGATATCGCCTTTTAAAATAGAAAATTACATCTAAAATGTTTTATGGGAAAGAATTGATAAAAATATCTCCTAAACACATATGGTTAAGACAATTGGAAATGATAAAGATGTGCTTATGTGATTTGCTATGGGAAAATGTTCCTGTAAAGTGGTATGGAGACAAGATGAGGGACCAATAACATGAAATGGATATTATGTTTGGTTTGAGATTTAAAGTTGGTGTTTACCCAGAATTCCTATCTTCCATAATTCACAATCCTCGACTTCTAATTAGGGAATTCCTTTCCTAGATATACTACTTTTTCCTATCCATCATCATGGATAACATGATGAGATTTACTTCACAAGAATATTCTTATCCACCTTTTATTCTTCTGAACTCATTGATGAATCCAATGAGTTTGACACTAAAGCATTTCATGATCTTCATCTATCCAGACTTGGTTATATCAACTACTCTTCTGCTGATAACCTTCAATCGAACAAGTAGCTATTTCTAACTCCATTCCTATTCTTCCATAATCATCCACCACTAAGATTAATTCAGTAGATGTATACATCAAGCTACCTTTCTCTAAAGCTTACTATCCTTTAAGAGGAATAACACTACTTCCATAACTCCATGCTATACTAGCTTTAATTTAATCATACTATCTTACATTTGCTTTACTCTAATAACTCATACTCCAACCTCACATTATATTAATGTGACTTGTAATCACTACTCTAGGATAACTTATCTATACTAGGGTTTCAATCATGTTCTACCCACCAATGTCACTTATACAGGGTATAAGTATTCAATCTTGGTGAGTAAGGCATGATCCTTATAATCCTTTAATCATTTATAGCTTAGATTTTTAGTTGGCTAATCAAGGCTTTATCAATACAACCTTACAATTGTATTGGAATTATCTTCTTAGTATCTTTAATTGGATTAAGGCTGTTATTCATGGACTATGCCCACTTGACCCAATAGAATTAATACTGGTAACTATCTTTAGGATTCATCCTTGTAATCTTCTTTACTACCATATAATTATATATTCCATTAACTATTCTGTTATTCCAGGAGTGATTTTAACTCCATCAGTTATCAGATTGATTTAATTCTCTTCAATCACTCCCATCCTATAGATGATATCTAAAACTAGCATTACTATTCACCTCTTCTTAGTTGTTTCTTTATAGGCACTTAAATGTATGCTATGATATGGTCAAGAGTTGATAGATTAAGAATTTGTGAATCCATAGTTGATTACTCAACATTGATGAACAACATATATTAAGATAGGGTTCCATAAGGATTGATATGGAAAGAAAGATATATGGTGAATGATCTTGACTTGGTTTCTTTCCTACTCAAACTCACTAAAGAGTCAAGGTTAGGTATTACCATGATACTCATAGTAAGAATAGATAAGAATAAGATAGGTCAGGATTAGTCATTACATTCTTATTACTTAAGTTGTAATCTTAACTTGGCATTTATGAGTTGTTGTGATGAATATTATGATATGATCCCTTAAGGATCAGATATTAATCATTTAAGCAATGCATTATGAGTAACATTTTATTATATTTGATCTACCCTTAGATCAAATCATGTTTATCCAAATAAGGTTTTAGCAAAGGTCATATTGAAACTTATCACAATCAACTTGATGATCTACTTCAATTCCATCAAGTTGAGAGAAGCTTCAATCACTTTGACAAGTACTTATTTAAAAGCGTGAAAATTATTCGGATTTTCTATGCATGAATGCAATGCACACATCTGGGTTCAGCTTATTTCTAAGCTCTAATGTTGGGATGTTACAGACTCTCCCCCTTAAAATAAACTTCGTCCTCAAAGTTCGCAAACTCTCACGTTTCGGAGTAAGGAATTGACTTGTGTGGTTGCTACATTTCTCCACTCTATGGTGACCTTAAATGGAAATAATTGTAGTATTCTATAACCTGATTAGATATCCTAATCCAATTCTTTTTATTTAATCATCAAACTTTCTTACTATGCTATATAAAGTCTAGGAATTCTCCCTAAAACAATTTTTAAGTTTCTATATGCCAGTGGTTGTGGTCAAAGGACTATATTTTTATTCTTATCATAGTATAGTTGATACTGGTATTCCTTCCAAATATTGGATTTCAATTCATTTAGTTCATACCTATTGAAATTTCTTGTTCCTCTACATCTGTCCAATTGGACGTGCTTTAATCTCTTTTATGAATCTCTTAAGAGTTGTTTCCTCTAGAATTATCCTATTAAAATTAATCTATTTTACTCTCAGATTCAGATAACATTACTGTTGTTTACTGTTCTACTCTCCCCCTTAGGGTTTACTAATAGTCTCTAAACTACATATATAGTAACCATTGGTTTTATAACTGAAAGGTTGGTCTTCGTTCCGCAAACCTTGGATACCGGAGCCAGCTCCATGGCAGCCGGGAAGTCGCCGACGAACCAACTCCAAAGAGTTGACACCTAGGACCTCCAGCTCCGTCGCAAGTCTTCGCATCTTCGTCTTCCACGCCATCTTCAGGGTCCAGATCCGCCGCCGACACAGATCTAGTTGGAGCTTGACGAACTCGCAAGATCCAGAGATCCACAAGCTCAGGGAAGTCGACCTCGCCACGCCAACGCTCCGAGAAGCGTCGCCGCAAGAGGGAACACATGTCGACGGCAAAAACCCCTCCGGTGGTGCCTCCACCTCCACTACGCCGCCAGCTAGGAACCTAACAAACCCTACCATATATACAGCCCGAGAGACAAGGTTCCCCCGTCCTCCCGTCGCCGGAGCGGCCGCCGGAGGACGAGGAAACCAAGCCTCACCGAGGTACACGGTGGACTGGCTGGTGAGGTTCAGAAAGTCGCCTCCGTTCTGTTCGCGAGAGAGAGGGGACGGTCCAGGGTCCGTCTGTTGCGGTTTTTCCCCTACCTTCACATTGACACATCTGGCATCTATTATAATCATATTATTCTTGTATTTCTTTCGTTCTAAATTAGTTTTCATAGTTTTGGTCAGATTTAGTCTAGTTACACATGTATCAAGAGTCAAGAAACGTTTCAATGTGTAGATATGCATGAACTAGATGTCACAGATGTGTCTAGATTCACATGTATATATATAATAATATTTTTTTACCCGTCTTATAAAACATAAACAGCGATGCTGTCTCTGGTAAAACACTGCGAAAACTAACTTTTTTTTTAGTGGATAAAAAACTGACTTTGCTCCTTGCTTTGGAAACTGAGAACACGTTTTTTTGCTTTTAGAATTCCTTACAAGACGGAGCACAGTTTGTCTCTCAGAAACACGGACCAATTTTGAAACCCAATGCCAGACCGTAATACAAGAGAAGCCCAAGAACATAGACTGCCTGTGGCCTGCCAGACCACAGCAGGCCAGCAGCACAGCGAGGCCCTTCTCGTCCAGTTGCTCCTGGATTTTGTCCTTGGACTATCACGTTTTTCTCCACTATTAAAAAAAAGAGAGAGTTTGTTCTCGGAAAGATTCCATAGTATTTCCACTTCGGCAGCATCCGCCTCCAAATCTCCACCCCAGTGCCCCACTCACTTGCAAGGTCTACGAGATTCTGCTCCTCTCATCGCTCAGATTCTTCTTCGCGCTAGATTCCCGCATCCCCCATCCAAATCTTCGTCCAGTTTCGCGGTTCCTCTTTCTCTCTGCGGTAACGCCTACTACTCTCGATTGAATACTACTTGCCTGTACCAGCTTGCTTGAATCAATCATTTTTCTAGTTGTATGATTGCTGGTGTTTTCCAAGGTAGTAGATCGTTTCGTTGGTAGGCAATTAAATTTGCGAACAGTAGTAGATATGGTTCTCTATTTTTTTTATCTTTTCCCCCTTCAGCAAGTACAGCCAAGAAATGAGAACGGTTGAGTTACTGAACTGGAAGCCAATTTTGTTCCCTTTTGTTTGATGTATTCATGTACGGTTTATTTGTACGCTGTTCACTCTGATGAGGTGGTCTACTTACTAGTACTAGTTCTACCTTGTAAACATTTTAGCACCCAGTATCTTGAATCACTGAATTGGTTTGTACCACTATAAGTGTATCACTGAGCTAAGGACAGTTCAGAGAGAATTGACCATGTAGATAACACTTGCTAGGCCTGATGGGAAGCAGAGATGACGATGGTCAAAGCACCGAAGTCCAGGGCTATGCCGCGGACATCAATTCCATCAGGGAGGCGCAGGCCCGCATCGCCCCGTACGTGCACAAGACACCTGTTCTGACATCGACGTCTATCGACACCGTAGCGGGAAAGCAGTTGTTCTTTAAGTGTGAATGCTTCCAGAAGGCGTGAGAGTTACTGCCTCATTTGATATTTGCATCCTCAGCGCTTTAACTAGCTGGTGCTAATTGTTGTAGACATATGCTGCCTGTGTAGAGGGGCTTTCAAGATCCGAGGGGCATCCAATTCAATATTTGCCCTGGATGATGACCAGGCATCAAAGGGTGTTGTGACACATAGCAGGTTGATGCTAATTTCAACTTCCTTTTGTGAGATTATTCCAACATCTGAAGAGACTGCTAATTTTTTTTTCCGCAGTGGTAATCATGCTGCTGCTGCTGTGGCTCTTGCTGCAAAGTTGCGTGGCATACCTGCTTACATTGTCATACCGAAGAATGCACCAGCATGCAAGGTTGAAAATGTTAAGCGTTATGGTGGTCGTGTTATCTGGAGCGAGGCCAATATGGAATCAAGAGAATCTATTGCTAGAAGAGTCCAGGAGGAGACTGGTGCTGTTCTTATTCATCCATTCAATGATAAGTACACTATCAGGTGCCATCCAAAACTTTTATTGTCTCCTGTTTTTTACCTGACAGTCCTAATATCTAGGCAAAAGCTTTGATGCAGAAAAGTTAGTTTGAATTAAATGGAAGATTGGATAAATTTAATCAAATGCTTACTCAGCTCTTACAAACTCTTCTTCCAGTGAAATGATCGCGACTTTGCAAGAAGTATATTGATTTACTTGATACTAACCTTGGAACGTGTAATTCCATGACACTCGTGGTAGTAGCTTGTTTCACCCAGCAACTACAATCTTCGGCAATTTTTTTCTACGACCATTTTAGACTTAAGGAATACCAACCCATTTTTTCCAGAAAAGAACCTGATATTTATGCAACATACATTTAGAATCCTCTAGTTTCTTTTGCACCTTTCTTTTTTTTGGCAGTGTTGGATCTAAGTGCTTAATACAGCAAGCATGAGTAATTTAGTTTCTCCTTGCATTTCCCATGAAAAATGAGGATTTTATTTGTTTTTTTTCAGTGGTCAGGGTACAGTGTCCCTTGAACTTTTGGAGCAAGTCCCTGAGATCGACACAATAATTGTTCCAATTAGCGGTCTGTACTCTCTTAGCTTCTTCGCTAATGTAAAGGGTCCTTTCTAGTCTGACACTTGGTAAACTTTTTGGCTAAACTACAGGCGGTGGTTTAATTTCTGGTGTGGCACTGGCTGCAAAGGCCATAAATCCTTCAATACGTATTCTGGCAGCAGAGCCAAAGGGTGCTGATGATTCGGCCCAGTCCAAGGCCGCTGGACGTATCATTAAACTAGCTACAACTGACACAATTGCTGATGGTCTACGAGCTTTTCTTGGCGACTTGACATGGTAAACCAATATATATATATATATATATATATATATATATATATATATATATATATATATATATATATATATTGAGCAATGTTTCCATCATCTCTTGCACTAGCATTATTGTCCTGGAAGTTGGAACTATACTGAATTATTTACCCTTTTTTACACTCATTTTAAAGTTTTTCATGAGACCGCAAATGCTAGTTTGATAGTTTGTTTTTTTTCCTAAAATGTCTTGGTGTGAAAATCCTGAAATGGGTTCATTGGGAAGGAATGTATGCTAGGGACAGAACGACCATGTGATTCAAGACATGTTTTGTATTTAATCTTTATATTCTAGGCCGGTGGTGCGTGACTTGGTGGATGATATCATCGTTGTGGATGACAACGCCATTGTGGAGGCCATGAAAATGTGCTACGAGACGCTGAAGGTGGCCGTGGAGCCTAGCGGAGCCATTGGCCTTGCCGCGGCCCTCTCTGACGAGTTCAAGCAAAGCTCTGCTTGGCACGAGAGCAGCAAGATAGGGATCATTGTCTCTGGAGGCAATGTGGATCTCCGTGTGCTTTGGGATTCTTTATATAAATGACGAATGGGCTATACATATTTGCATTGAAAATTGAAATCCATGAGGTGGTTTTGCTGCGAACTTGTAAACCCCACCGATTTCTACAGGGAACTGTCTGTTGAGTTACTGATTTGTACAACGATATGTACACCATCAGTTGCCCTGGGTTTTCTGTGAAAGATTGGTATGTTTTCAGTTTATGATGATAGTGGCAATTGAAGCAATATGAATGTGGAACATCGAATTCGAAACAAGTTAGTAGTATGTTTTTCTCGATTCTGGGTCGGTTAACATGTTGTTTCGCAAGTCGATGCATTAATCTGATTGACTCTGAAGTCTGAAGCAAAACTGCAGTTATGGAAATACCATTTTTTTTCTCGAGTACTACTGTACTACAGAACAGGAGTATATTAGAATTCAAAAATCATCTCATGGTTAGCACGAATCTCGAAGCACCCCTTCACCCAAAACAAACCAAACCCCTTGCCGCACCCGACCAAGCCAATACAGGTCCCGTCCCACGCCCCTCTTCCTCCTCCTCCCCCGCCGCCGCCGCAAAGAGTGACACTGCTCGCAACACGCGCTCGCCGCTCGCGAGAGAGAGTGTGCCGGCTCGGCTGTATCAAGCGATGCCGAACAAGCGTCAGCGGGAGGCGAAGAAGCGCTTCCGCGAGGCCAACCCTGGCCTCTGTCCACCGCCGCCCGCCCCTGCCGCCGACGGCACCAAGAAGAAGAAGAGCAAGAAGAGCTTGTTCAAGAAGGTGAAGAAGGCGGACGCTGGACGTGGCGGAGCGGGGAGGTCGAAGCACCCGCTGCGGGTTCCCGGGATGCGGCCTGGGGAACAGTGCTTCATCTGCAAGTCCACCGACCACGCGGCCAAGAACTGCCCCGAGAAGTCTCTCTGGGACAGGAACAAGGTACCACCCCACCATTGCACGGCTAGAATTTCTGTATGTAGGAGCTTCTAGTGGTAATTATGTTCTTGGTAGTGTAAATTGCTAGTACTTGCTAGGGATCTCATGGACATGAGAGCATTGGATTATGTAGTTTACATGAAGAGTAGGTTTATTTATAGCAGCCTAGTGCTGATTGTTCAGGGCTAATAGAAATGTACAGTGGCATAAGTGATGATGATTTTCCTTTAGCTTGACCTTGCTGGGTGATATTGTCAGTAAGTGTTTTTGTTATGTGGCAGCGAAGTGCTATGACCCCCATAAAAACACACAATTGTAACTTAAGGAACAAACATCGGCCAGTGGTTATATGAAGGGTTACATCCTCCTTACTGACATATGAATGCATGGTTTTGCTGAAAAATATTTGGTATAGCTACACGGTATTTGATAGTGACGCCTGTTAGCTTAATGTCTGATTTTTTAGTTTCAGAAGTTTGAGTTCACTATACTAAAGTAATGTAGTATTGCTATGTTCTTTTCAGATCTGCTTGCACTGCAGGGAGCGGGGGCATAGTCTGAAGAACTGCCCTGAGAAAAATGATGGGAACTTGAATTTGAAGAAATTCTGCTATAACTGTGGTGGATCTGGGCATTCCCTTTCCAAGTGCCCCCTGCCTATTGAGAATGGTACTCCTCATCCTTCTATCTTATACAGCTGCTAGTCTGTAGTGCCACCAGTAATATTTTCCTTAGGTTCCTTGTAACATGAGGCTTCTTCATGTGTTTAACATTATTCTGTATTTTGTAGGCGGTACAAATTTTGCAAGCTGCTTTGTCTGCAAACAGCAGGGACATTTGAGCAAAGATTGTCCTGAAAACACGCATGGCATCTATCCAAAGGTATTGTACATGCTTCATTGTCCCTTCTCATCAGTCATGATACTCATGCCTAACAGGTGTAAGGCGTTGAAGCAAATGTACTTTCATTTTGAGTTTAATGCAGACAAGCATGCCATGCCTGACAGAAAATGGTCATGGCTCACGATTGTTACGTAATTCCTTGTCATTTGAAGTATAGATTGCCTTTAGATTGAGAGACAGTTCACTGTTTTTCTCATTTGATTTACTGACACCTTATGCAGACAAATTGGTAGATAATTATTGAGAGCAAAGAAATTCCATTTGATAAATGAGAAGTTCCTATTTGAATCGTTTAAGACCTTTCTTGTCTGAGCTCTCTGGTACATAACCAGCTTGTTGTAGCTTTGACTTCTTACTTTTTGTTACTGTTAAGACTGCTCTACCTTGGTATTATTACTTTATTCAGTCACTGATTCCTTGTACTTGTATCTTAACTCTATAAAATTGTAGGGTGGTTGCTGTAAGATATGTGGTGAAGTTACACACTTGGCCAGGCATTGTCCAAACAAACGGCAACATGACTTCACTTCCTCTATGGATGATGGTAAACAAACTGGAACTGCTCCCTTGGCATTTCTTTGCCATATCATAGCTTCCATGCATGCATTCTCAGCATTTGGAACGCCCACTGGCATGTGGAGTGTGCTTGCAGTCGATGTAGCATCTATTTGAACTACTCGTCATCTAAAGTCTGCACACAAAACTTGAAGTGTAATACTTGTTTATAAGAATGCTAGCTAAATTTTAATAGTTCAGATTATCCAACTGTTTGAAGACTTGTTCAGTTTGGTACATAACATGATTTTTGGATTCCTATGATAGAAAATTCTGCATGGAGTAGGCGTATAGTTGCGTGTACTTATTTTCAGTCCTTGGTAATGATGAGTAATGACTAATTGTGCAACCTCAAGACAGGTTCAGCTGTTTTATATGCTGAAGTGTAAGCAAGCAGGGAAACAGACTCTGTTGTAGCTGTTGGTTACAGTAATCCATACTTGCTTAATAGTCATTGTTCTCGTTTTAGGCATGAACACGGAGGAACACTACCAGGAAGACCATGCTCTGCGGGGTGGAGATGATCTTGAAGACGATTTCATTGACAAAGAAGAGCCGAAGCCCACCAAGAAAAAGAAAGCCAAGCTACCTAGCTCGGACACGGCCACGGGCAACGGCGAGAAGAATGGCAACACAAAGGCGAAAGGAAAACAAGCTCCGAAAGTTGTAAAATTCTTTGGTTAAACAGCGGTGTTTTGTTTGTAGTTCATGATACAAACGATCCTCCTGCTGGACACTTGTTTTGGGGGGCAGGATCACGACTATGTAACCGTGGAATGTTGTCTGTTAACTGCGCGATGTGATGTTCGAGAAGGGTATCTTTTTTGGGACAAACAAATGTGGCCATAATTCGCAGGGCTCTGACTACATATACTGATCCCATCCCTTGGTGGAAATCGATTTGAAGTTAAGACTTGATTAGCAGTGTTGCAGCTGTCCCGGGAAATGCTTCTTAATTTGCAACGCCATCCTGTGCAGCCTACATGCGCCCTCCGCCGCTGCGCCAACGCCAACGTCCAGCTCTGCCCCAACCTCCTCTAGTCCTGCCTCTGTCGTTGAGGAGCCTATCGTCTGATCCCCGCTTTTATATGTAGTTTGATCGCCGAACTCTGTTTTGTGCTGCTGGATTGTGTTTGTTTTGTGTCGCCGAACTCTTGGACTTGATCGTGTTTTGCGAGCGGGAAGAACAAATGGAGGGTGACTAAGAGTTGGCGGCCCTAGACCAAACATTTGCCTAATCCGGCGAAAAAACACCGGATTTTGGCCTAGGGCCTCCAACAAGTGGAGATGCTCTTAGCAGTGTTGCAGTAGCTCTCGGGAAATGCTGCCGAATTTGCCGCCAAGATTACTAGTTCTCTGTTGTCCCCAGTGAGGGGATGGAGCTTTGCTGTGGTGGCCAGAGAGATGGGTGGGGGGTGTGTGGGTGGCGGGTCCAGCACCTCTCAATCTCCGAGGAAGGAGGAGAGGGACGTGCTTGGTCAAAACGCCCCCTTTTTTTTCTCCTCCTAGCGAGGCGGGGCGGGCGGGCGGGCGGGCGGGATGGCAGCACCATGCATGGGATGGGATGCAAGCCTCCGGTTCCCCTATATTTTGCGTGTCTCCTCCTCCCTTCAGGGCCTTGAGGATCTCGCCCGTCTGACGCCGTTGCCCCGAAAGAAGAGAAACCCCGCCGTCAGCCATGGTGAGCGCGCGCGCGAGAACGCCGGTGGCGATGGATGCCGGTGCAGAGGATAACGAACCTTCTTTTTGTTGTTGTTTGCAAGGCGAACTCCGCGTCGGGTATGGCGGTGAGCGACGAGTGCAAGCTCAAGTTCCAGGAGCTGAAGGCGAAGCGCAGCTTCCGTTTCATCACGTTCAAGGTGAACGAGGGGACGCAGCAGGTGGTGGTGGACAGGCTCGGGCAGCCGGGGCGACACCTACGCCGACTTCGTCTCCGCCATGCCCGAGGGCGAGTGCCGCTACGCCGTCTACGACTTCGACTTCGTCACCGACGAGAACTGCCAGAAGAGCAAGATCTTCTTCATCTCCTGGTAATAAGGATCCCCCCCCCCCCCCCCCCCCCCTCTCTCTCTCTCTTGTGGCACATGCTGACTGAAGCTGGTGGTGGTGGCATGCATGCAGGTCCCCTGACACGTCCAAGACGAGGAGCAAGATGCTGTACGCCAGCTCCAAGGACCGGTTCAAGAGGGAGCTGGACGGCATCCAGGTGGAGCTGCAGGCCACCGACCCCAGCGAGATGAGCATGGACATCGTCAAGGCCAGAGCCCTCTGATCTCCCCGACAGCAAGCCAGGTAACACCCCCCCACCCACCCACCAACCCACCCACCCTGGATCGATCTAGCCGCTACATATACGTTCCTACACCATATTGCTCCCGCAGGCAGGAACAGCCAGGGCAAAGGCCTTTTTTCTGCATCATGCATGCTGCACCCCCCCCACCCACCCCCTACCGCGTATGCCCTCCCCCTTGTAAAATCGATAGATGGTCTCTCTTTTTTCTTTCCCCCTTAATTATATATATATATATGTTCCAAGATTATATATATATATATATATATATATATATATATATATATATATATATATAGACGGCAGCATATGTCGATCTCAATCTCCTCCTGCTGTTGTTGGCCGAGGCACGTATCTGATGCATGCGTCCCTTCACACCCTGTCGTGTATATGTGAGCGACAGACAATGGCATTTTTTCACGTAAAAAAAAAGAAGAAGAAGAAGAAGAAATATAGCACTCCAAGATTCTGATTCTGTTTTCAGCTGCATGATGCCGCTGCTAGCCTTTGGTTTTTGCACGAGCAATGAACGGATGAACCGCGACCCGATGCTGGTTGATTTTCTACTGCGCGTTCCAGATTCTCTCTTGACGCTTGACACTTGGGGGGGGGGGGGGGGGGGGGGGGGGGGGGGGGGGGGGGGGGGGGAGAGTAAACACAAGTTTCACCGCGCATACCAAGAGCATCCAATTGATCAAATACGGTTTCCTCTGCGACTTCAATGAATGCTCCCCGCGATAACACGCAGTTGACTAATACACCTCTCCTCCCTCCCAAATTACTACTACTCCCTCGGTCCCTAAATAAGAGTAGTAAAGTTTGATTAACTTTATAGAAAAACGAAATAATATTTATAACACTAAAATGGTACCACTACATATGTTTTCAAATTTAGTTTCATAATATATAAATTAAAATGTAATATACTCCCTATGTTTGGGATTATAGGTCCTACGCGGATACCTAAGTTGTTTATTTGATCAACAAAATAACTTATATATCACAAAAGTTATACCATAGAAAATATAACCTCTAAAGTTTTTAATGATATAATTTTTATGCTATATTATTTATATATTACTATTTAAATTGGCAACCTAGTTATCCGCGCTGGGACTTATAATCCCAAACAGAGGGAGTATATTACTATATTTATGTATAAAGGAAGTCAAAATTGATAAAGTTTGACTTAAGTAAAAGCTAAAGGTACACTTATTTAAGAGGGAGTAGTTATCATGGCTTTGGTCAAATTTGGTAGATACTCACTAGTGGAGAACGGCCCTTTCGTTCGGAGCCATTAGTCCCGGCCGAAGCTAGGGCCGAGGACTAATGGCATGCACCCCTCCAAACCTTTAATCCCGGTCCGTTAGATTCCACCGGAACTAATGGGATGGCCCTATATATATGGCATAACCCCTCCCCTCACAACTATTTTTTTCATGGTGGGAGGTGGCATAGTTTTGTGCTAGTTTTTTTTTCATATGCACTAGAGGTGTTTGGTGAAATGCCGGTTAGAGCGATGCGACTTTAGGTCGCACAAGAGAAATATGATATGAGGTGCCCAAGCCACACTTAAGTTTTCTCATCTTTGTTTCCAAGTGTCCTAAAAGGTTAGCAACTATTTTCTCGTTTAGACCGCGCCGGTACTAATTTTAGCATGGTGATTGCGTTTGATATATGGTTGTATAATGTACATGAACCATCCATGGATGTACGGTGACCGATGCTCTGCCGTTTTCAGAGAAGGCGTGCGTTCTTTTTGTCTTGTGGCCGAGGCGAACAAGCGGCAGGATGGTTTTATGTGTTGTCCATGTGTTAAATGTAGGAATAAGAAGGCTCACACTTTCGCAAGAGTCATTCAGAGCCACCTGCTTTGGTCCGGTTTCATGTTCGGCTATAATGTTTGGACCAAGCACGGAGAAAAAGGGGTTATGATGGAAGATGGAGATGAAGAAGAGAACGATGATGACAACTACCGATCTATGTTCCCTAAATATGCTGACATCACAATGGAAGACAATGAATAAGAACAAGGTGAAGAACAGGAACCAGATGAGCCCGCTGATGATCTTGGTCGGGTCATTTCTGATGCAAAGCAAGACCGTGACACATAAAAGGAGAGGTTGCAGTTCGAGCAGATGTTACAGGACCACAACAAAATTATTGTACTCAACTTGTGAAGATGGCCAGAAGAAGCTGGGTAGCACACTGGAATTGCTGAAGTGGAAGGCAGAGATCGGTGTGACTGACTCGGGATTCTAAAAGTTGCTGGTACTAATGAAGAAGTTGCTTTCAAGAAATAATGAATTGCCCGCCAGTACGTACGAAGCAAAGAAGCTTGTCTGCCCTCTAGGATTAGATGTGCAGAAAATACATGCATGCCCTAATGATTGCATCCTCTACCGCGGTGAGAAGTACGAGAATATGGATAAATGCCCGGTATGCACTGCATTGCAGTATAAAATCATAAAAGATGACCCTGGTGATGTTGATGGCGAGCCACCTAGGAAGAGGGTTCCTGCCAAGGTGATGTGGTATGCTCCTATAATATCACGGTTGAAACTTTTTTTGTTCAGAAATAAAGAGCATGCCAAGTTGTTGTGATTGCACATGGGATATTGTAAGAAAGACGGGATGTTGAGGCACCCCGCTGATGGTTGGCAGTGGAGAAAAATCGAGAGAGACTTCCCGGACTTTGCTGGTAACGCAAGGAACTTATGGTTTGGTCTAAGTACAGATGACATGAATCCTTTTGGGGAGCAGAGTTACAGTCACAGCACCTCTCCCGTGACTCTATGTAACTAGAACCTTCCTCCTTGGTTGTGCATGAAGTGGAAGTTCATTATGATGTCAGTGCTCATCCAAGGCCCGAAGCAACCCGACAACGACATTGATGTGTACCTAAGGCTTAGTTGATAAACTTTTATAGTTGTGGGCCAAACCAGGTGTATGTGTGTGGGATGGACACAAACATGAGCCATTTTACCTACGAGCATGGATGTTCGTAACCATCAATGATCGGCATGCTCTTAGTAACATCTCAGGACAGACGGACAAGGGATACAATGCATGCAAACATTGTTTAGATGAGATTGAAAGTATCTATCTGGAAAAATATAGGAAGAATGTGTACCCATACAATCGTCGTTTTCTTCCGTCCAGGCATCCCTTAAGGAAAAAAGGCAAGCATTTTGATGGCAATATTGACACCCGGACGAAGCCTGTCCCTCGTACTGGTGCTTATGTATTTGGTATGGTCAAGAATTTAAATGTAATATTTGGAAAGGGTCATGGAGGATAACCTGTTCCAAAAGACACCGACGGACATGCACCCATGTGGAAGAAGAAATTTATATTTGGGAGCTACCCTATTGGGAAGTCCATGAGGTCCGCTCTGCCATCAACGTGATGCACCTAACGAAGAATCTTTGCGTGAATATTCTAGGCTTACTGGGCTTGTAAGGGAAGTCAAAAGATACCCCGAAAGCACGGGAGGACCATCAACGTCATAAAGGACGAGACGGCAAGCTGATACCTTCGATCCAGATTACGGATGTAGTATAGTTCTTTTTCCCTAGTAGACCTAGGTTTATCGAATCCTCGGGAAGCATAAAGCAAAGTGAAGTTACTTCAACGGACCTTCGGAAGATTTTGAATTCCTTTTTTGTTTTCACCAGACCAAGAGTTTGCAATCTTTTTGTTGTTGTTGTTAACGATGGAGAGAGAGAGGGCCTAGGGATTTCGGTTTCACCAGTAGCTGTGCAAAACATCTGATGGAAATAAAAGATAATAATAAAGTATGCATGTAATTGTTAGAGCAAGATAATTATATATGGGCAGTGCATCCATAATTGATATTGCCTCCGCAACCGCTTATAACAATAACCTACTAGTCTCATCCATAGAATAAAGAGAACTAATGATATGCATAGTGATTTCACTGTTAATCCTAAGCAAATCCATCACATACAGTCGTACTACCCCTTCTGTCACTAGGCTTCCCAACCTACAGATCAGTCATCACTCACACTCCCTATATCTTGATCAATCCTTGGGGTCTTGGGTACCTGGCAAGTCCTTAGATTGAGGCAAGAGAGGGTACAATAATCATCATGTCAGACAAACTAATACATGATCCCATCTATAATAAATAACATGCACAAAAAGCTACATGGCTAGCCCGAAACCCTTAGTGACATGGATATACCCTATGGGTGCATGATATTGGTATACCTGGTCCATCCCAAGGAAGGACCACGTAAGGACACGCGGCCATGAAGATTTCGGGTGGCCCAAGCCCGTGGCGTTTTCGACTCCTTGGAGGACAAGTCTAGATTAGATAGAATTTCAAAGGGTATCAACCCTAATTTGTAACCGACTCGGCCTATCCCGGGACCTGACCTATCTATATAAAGGCTAGGAGGGTACGGCGAGAAGGATCCTCAACTCACCTCATACACATCTCACGCCAGATTGCATCTGCGCACCCTTGTAACCTTCGGTTTCGCCGTAATCAAGAGCAGACAAGCAGGAGTAGGGTTTTCCCTCCGGGGCCTGAACCTGGGTAAATCTCATGTCCCTGTGTTGCTTGTCTGTTAACCGTTCCGCGACTTCCAGCATCCACATCTTCTCCAAACCCAAGTCCATAACAATGGGCATTGACGAGTGGAACCCTCATCAATTGGCGCCGTCTTTGGGAAGCGGGGACGCTGATGATGCGGTCGTGACGGTTCCATCCGGAGCGATCTACGATTCATTGGCAACGGAGAACCACCTCCTCTTTGGCGCCTTCGACTTCACCGCCCACTCACCGGCCACCCTGAAGGATTTCGAGTCCGTTGGCGACGGGCTCAAGATGCTGTTCGGGAGCTTCTGCTTGCAGGTGGGGCAGACCGGCACCCTCCGCCTCCCAGAGCGGGTGCCACTTACATCCATCAGGCTCGCTTCATGGGTCCCACCCATTAAATCCCTATGCACATCAACGACGACATGCGATTTGGATGACAACAGCATCTGCAACTCCGATCTATGTGGTCCTCCCTCGGATGAAGGAACCTATTGTTCCGAATCTAAGAGCTACGACAGCAGCGAACAACCCCGTGAGTGCTACCTGTGCGCCATCATCCACGATGGCAACATCAATAGCGGAGCGGATCTGCCGCTAGGTTCCCCTCCTAACCCGTAGGTTGAGAACGAGGGAAACAGGGGAAATCCGGCCAATAGAGCCACTGAGGGCAGCAATCACGGCTACGACTAGATCAACCTCGATGAGGAAGGCTGGCGCCAAGCACGCGAAGCCGTGCAAGGCAAAAAAATCCTGCCTGTGGATGCCTCTCGGGACCTGCTGATGGCCTACCACCTCCTCCTGATCGATGAGCACAATCGGCAGGTGAAGCTGATGGAGGAGCTCGAAAAGCGTAAGCAGGTAGCTGTGGAGTCCAGCGCGCGGCGAGCTGCGCTCTCCGCCGCTGGAGGCTCCACTTCACATGGCAACAACGCCAACAAGTACTGCTCCCGCATGGAGCGCATGGACCCCACCACGCGATGCGTGGTCACCAGGGCCCTCAACATGTCCTTCATGACGATGGACTCACATGGCAACGTCATGCCAAAAATGCCGCAGGCTGCGATCATGGCGCCACCACCTATCTCGTGTCCAATCCTCCCTCAGCGGGTGACCCAATAATGCAATGCACAAGTCCGTGCTAGGAGGCCTCGGACTCGTCGAAGTTGCGTGACAAAACTCCCGCAGAGCCGAAGAAGAAGGCCGCGGTTAAGTTCACTCAAAGCCGCACACCCTCATCTGACGACGATGAGCATGACCTGCCCCAGCGCCGTTGGAGCCCAAGGCGTCGCAGCAGTAACTACGATGCTCACAGTAAGCTCACCCAACGCAAGATCGACAAATCACGTGCTAAACGCGCGTGCTCAACTGAGTCCGGAGAGGAGGACGGCGGAGAGCTGTGCGGAGCCAGATGCTTCAGCAGATCCATTCGGCAATCGCGGATGCCAAAAAATTTCAATCTCCCTTCGGACAACCAAAAGTTCGACGGCACGCAGGAGCCAAAGGCTTGGCTCGACGATCACCTGTCATCCGTTAAGCTCCATAGTGGAAACAAGAACACCGCCTTACAGTGCCTTCAGCTGCAGCTAATAGGCATGGCCAGGGTCTGGCTCAGCAGTCTATCCTCCGGCTCCATCCAAAGCTGGGAAGAGCTGGCGTACAGCTTCATCCGCAACTTCAAGGGCACCAGCAAGAGGCTAGCCTCAATCGAAGAGCTACGGGCCTGCACCCAGCGGACCAATGAGTCCATCTGCTCATACATACTACGCTGGTCTCACATCAAGAACTTCGCCGCACACATCTCTGAAGAAAGAGAAATTGATGCCTTCAAGGACGGTGCCAGGCGCCCAGATTTCAAGGAGGAGCTCGGGCGCGTCAAGCCCAAAACCCTTGAACACCTCATAGACATCGCCAACCGCTGGGCAAATGGCGAGTATTCTGTCAACCGAACGCATTCGGATGATGAAGACGACTTCGGCCACAGGCACGAGCGCCATAGCAAGAGAAGATCGCACGTCTACGAAGACCGCGATGGAGTCAACATGGTTGCAGCTGGATACGCTGATCTATGCGATGAAGACAACCACAACAGCGGATACTGCAGCAGCAACTACCGTGATGACGGACGACCCACACAAACGTGACAACGTCGCAACCGCGATGACGAGCCGTCGGCATACGACAAACTGTCTGGCCCCTGTACCATCCACTTCTACATCGACAAGCAAGATGGTAAAAAGAAGGCCATCCACATGCTCAAGGACTGCCGAGAGTTCCAGAAGCTCAGCGAGGGCCTTACCCAAATGTGGCGCCAGACGGTGAACCCTGGATTCACACCTGCTCCAGGTGCCATCGCCCACGGAGCTCCTCCACCACCACCCGGTGGGCTGTCACAGCCACCGGTCGCACCAGCACCAAATAATGGTGTAGTTGGGTACCCTTCCTGTTGGAGATATGCCCTAGAGGCAATAATAAATGTAGTTATTATTATATCTTTGTGGTTATGATAAATGTTTACATTCATGCTATAATAGTATTAACAAGGAAACATTAATACTTGTGTGATTTGTAAACTATAATAGAGTCCCTAGTAAAGCCTCTTTATAATACTAGCTTGTTGGTTAATAAATGATTGTGGTTTCCCTCACTACAAGGATTCGGGGGTATTGCAACGAAAAAAATTGTTGTAATACAACAGGTTTTGTTGCAATACATATCTTTTGCAACGAAAGCACTTTCGTGGCGAGCCGTTGCGATAAGACGTGTGGTAATAACCTGTTGCCATAATTTTTGCTTTGTTGCAATACATGAGTATATTGCAACGACTTTCGACTATGTTACCACAATTTTATCCATGGCAATTTCCATTTGTTGCCACGGTTCTACTTGTCGCATTATCTTAACGTGACGAGGCTCGAACTATGGCGAAAACCTATCGGAACAAAATAGGAAAATGTTGTGATAACTTTTTGCAATGACAATATGCTTGTGGTATTACCTTTTCGCAACAAGACAAAAATTCGTGGTAATATCCTACCACAACAAAATTTTCTTTGTGGTAATTAGCACCAATTGCAACCAAAAATTGATTTATCACGATAGGTTGCTGCAATCCTTTCTGTGGCGATAGGTTACTGCAACCATTTAAATTACGTACAAGCAAGCATGCCATACAATAAATAAATCATACACATCTATATATACCAAATATATCACATCGGTAAAAAGAAATATATCCAGGAAACCACACATATATCAAATAATTTAGGCTGTGAATATTCGAACATACACAAGTCAAAGCTCACTATGAATATCTTGAATAACAAATACGACTCATAATATAAAAAACATTCATTGGAAGAAAACACAAATTTGATTCCTGTAATCATTCTAATCTGAAAGCTGCCATCCAAAGTGGTGGCACTAAGCTCACTTTTTCTTCACGCCGTTATTTCCATCCTGCAAGGCATAGAGCAGAATAACTGGTTAACTCTTCTAAATTATACTATACTGTTCTTTTTGTGTCTGTGACCTGAACTTAGTTTGCTCATTTCACATTATCAGCAATTTTTTTAAAAAAGACATTCAACAAAGGACAAGTAAAACTTAGTTTAGGCTCTGAACAAGCAAGTTTAAGAGCGCGCAGACCTGATGCTACTTTACAAAAAAATGTCTAGCGGGAAAAAAAGGAGCTGAAGCAAACTTTCTGTCTCTCACTTATCTTGCTACTTGGTAGAGGCTGCCAAAGGAAGAACTAGCTAGTCTGAACAACAACAAACAAGCCACTATCTCCTGACAAGCTTCAGGGTAGATCTTTATATTTCAGTGTCTAAACTCGCTAATGGAGTTTGTCTAAACTCGGATGTAACATCAGTGTGCACCGTGCCTGACTGCATGCTCTTCGTAAAATGTTGTTTAATTATCCTAAGTAAATCCTTAGTATTAGACGCTACGTGCTACAGCAGTAATATCCTAAGTAAGAAACCTGGGCACTAGATATGTTCAACTTGAATAACATAAAATGGTGTACTTTCATGTAGCGTGAAAAGTTGGCGGTGAAGGTCCAGATGGATGGCTTTCACGATCTAGGTACTACTTAATGAAAAAATAATGTGATTCAGATATGCTCACATGCAGCAAACCAACCAAATAACATCACTACTGATTTTCACCACACTTTTCTGCACTCCTGTGCTCAGCCCTGGCACCGCACGGATGTGCATGACCCAGATAGAGCCACATGCATCCAGCCCCAACATGGCACGCATGCGTTGTTGATTGCTTCCCATGCACAAGACCAGAACAAGAACGCAGCATGCCCCGAGGCGGCCGATCTCAGGCGACAGCGTGCAGATCGGAAGGCCATCAGCGGTCAGATCGCGTGGCCGGCGATCGACGGCGTCCAAATCGCGTGCCCGGTGACGACGACCGCGCGGCCGGAGAAGGCGGCGTCCAGATCGCTTGTCCGGCGACGACGGCTGCCCAATCGCGAGGCAGGAAAGGTGGCGTCCAGATCGCTTGTCCGGCGACGGCGGTGGACAGATCACGAGGCTGGCGAAGGCGGCAGCCAGATCGCTTGTCCATGACGGCGGCGGCCAAATCGTGGCGCTGGCCAGATCGGGAAACAACACGGGAGGGGGATGAAGAGGAAGATCATAGGCTGCAGAAAGTAAAAAAACGAACGGGACACCTCGCTGCAGGGGAGATTCCGTGGGAACCATGGGCCCTGGGGCCCCCTGGCCACCGTCGCTTCCAGATCGGTCAGAGCAACGCCACCGCCCTCACGGTCTTGACGAAGGAGACGCGAGAGTATGAGCAAGGGGAGAGGCGGCTAGAAGGTCCTGCCACCATCGCACGCCGTCCGGTGGTCACCGGCGACAGGGGAGAGTGGCGTTGGGGGTTGTTCGGGGTGGGAGGCACTGAACTAGAGATTGTGGTTAAGGAGGGAGAACAGATCTTCCGCCACAGGGAGCCCTCATGCCAAACAATATCCTCCTTCGACGGTGAGCGCGCAGCTCTGGTAAGACCTGCCGTCGCCGCCGCACTTGGAATACGATTAAAAGGCGATGAATACAGGTGCCAGAGAGCGTTCTAGTATTACCTAGATTCGCTCTCTGATCTTCCGCGCGGACGCCGTGATGATAGAGGAAGAACGGTCAAAGGGAGATTTGTTTAAGAGGTAGCATGGGTTCCGGGAGTAATTAGGGATCGTGGATTCGCGGTTTCCTGGTTTAGCGGGAAACTAATATTTTTTCTAGTGCTAAACCACTTTGCGTAAACTCTTGCGGGGAACGAATAATTCGTGGTTCAAATTGTCTTTTGGCAACAAACTAGGAACCCGAACCAGATTTTCGCTAGTCAAACACAAATATATGCGAGAAAAAATATTGCATGCTGACGTGTAAGTAACAATTAGTCAATGTGTCATGTATAACATTAATAAAAATGTTGCAATATCACATACTATTTGCCAACAACAAACCGGTGTGGCAATATGTTGAAATTATTACCACTAATATTTACTTTGTTGCAATATCTAGTCTTTATTGCAACAAAATCAATTGTTATGGCAATGAAATTAAAACATTGCGGTACATGTAGAATATTGCCACGAGTCAATATTTTGTTGCAATAAATAGCGCCAATCGCAACAAAATTTCGGTTTAACGCAGCAGAAACAAATTGTGGCAGTATCCTTCCGCTATTACCACGAAAGAAGACTTCGTAGTAATATCATGATTTACTGCAACAAAATATTGTCGTTGCAATAAATTTTGTTGCAATACACCGGAATCCTTGTAGTGCCTATCATGAACATTGAGATGTTATTAACAACAAGATAGGAGAATGATATGGTGGACATACTCCTATAGATAAGCGTAGCATAAAGATCAAGTCATTTTAATAGTTCAATTGCTATATGCTTTCTGATACATAGTAACCTAATTCCTTCGACCATGAGATCATGCATATCACCTTCACCGGAAGGATGCTTTGATGACATCAAACACCACACCATAACTGGGTGGCTATAAATGTGGCATTGAGTGTTCGGAAAGTATTGGTTGAGACACATGGATCAAGAGTGGGATTTGTCCATCCATATGACTGATAGATATACTCTGGGCCCTCTCGGTGAAATGTCATCCAATTAGCTTGCAAGCATGTGACTGGCTCACAAGGGATCACATATCACGGAAATGAGAAAAGAGTACTTATCAGTAACGAGGTTGAACTAGGTATGCAGAGATACCGACGATCATAACCTCGGATAAGTAACATATCATTAGACAAAGGGAAATTGGTATCGTATGTAAGTGGTTCATTCGATCGCAAAGTAATCGTAGAAATATGTGGGAGCCATATGAATTTCCAGATTCCTTTATTGGTTATTGTTCGGAGAAGTGTCTCGATCATGTCTGCATAATTCACGAACCGTAGGGAGACACACTTAAGGATTCGACGTTGTTGAGTAGTTATGGAATGATGAGTAAGAGACCGAATGTTGTTCGGAGTCTCGGATGGGATCCGGGATATCACGAGGAGATCCGGAATGGTCCGAATAATAAGATTCATATAAGGAAAGTCCTGTTTCGGGGTTGGAGAATGGTTCCGGTGTTTTCATCGGGAATGTTCTAGAAGGTTCCGGAATGTCCGGCACTCCAGAGGGGAAGGGTACATGAATGTGTCATATCAAGTTGGAATGATTGCATCATGTATTAGGTGTCATCACTGAACAAAATAAAGGGTTTAATCAAATCCTAGTTTGAAAAGTCAAACGCCAATTTGAAAAGTCAAACGGCTATTTTGGAAGGTGGAGGGGAAGTACGAAACCTACTTGGGGAGGAGTTCCTCCCCTCCACCGCCGGCCCACTTGGGATCCGAGTTGGGGAGGGACTCCCCTCCCCTTGGCCGGCGCCTCCCACCTATATAAGGAGGGGCAGGGCTGCCCCTCCTAGTACACAAGATCTCCACCCAAAACCCTAGATCCTAGCCGCCGCCGCCGCCCTCCATAGCCGCCGCCGGCCTAGGGAAACTCGACGCCGCCGCCTAGGTCTAACCCTAGCCGCCGGCCTTGCCCCCTCCTTGGTGTGTATAAACCCTAGAACACCGAGGGCTCTCTCATAGTCCACCATACTCGCTCCGGCTTAAGGCGAAGCCCTGCGAGATCTCCCCTCTACTTCCGGTACCACGCCGTTGTGCTGTCGGAATCGCGAGGAGAGTGCTACAACCTCCGCTACCTGCTGGAACAAGGGAGAGGAAGGTCTTCGTCGAGTACCGAACGTGTGACCGACTGCGGGAGCGCTGCCGAAACGCAGCGCCAGAAGGATCGTCTACGCGATCTTGAGATCGGGAAGAGTACGACTACATCACCCACGAGAATTCGCTCTCGTTAAACACTTTGGAATCTTCGAGGGTGAGTTATTCCATCGACTTGTTGCTACAATCTAGTAGATAGATCTTGGCTTGTTTGTTTGTATGCGATAGAAATTTTTTGTTTTCCATGCTACGAAACCCTTGAAGGGTTTCGCGGCATAGTAAATCAAAATTTTCTACGGATGCGAACAGAGGGAAAGCCAAGATCTAATCTAGGAGATGCAATCAACGAGAGAGATTGGATTAGATCTTCATACCCTTGAAGATTCGCACAGCGGAACGTTCGTCGGAACGTGGGTGATGTAGTCGTACTCGCTTCTCCTCCTCGCGATCCGATCTGATCTAGCACCACAAGTGGCGGTGCCTCCGTGAGATGCACACGTGCAGCACCTCGACGTCTCCTCCTTCCTCGGACCAGCAAGTATGGTGGAGAGATAGATTGGATCTACAACACGACGGCGTGGTGTATATGGTGGAGAATTTCTGCTGCAGGGCTTCGCCTACAAACAGTCGGGAGGGAGAGAGGAAAGCTAGCAAGGCGGCTAGGGTTTGGAGGAGAGGTGTGTGGGGTTGGTGCGCCCCCACCCCTCTTTATATAGAGGGGGGGCGCAGCCCTAGCCCCTCCCCCAAGCCCAAAGGATAAGGAGTGGGGGGCATGGACTCTCCCCTCTTCTAGAAACCCTATCTCTAGTTTAAACGATTTAAACTCTCTAGGATCGGCTGGGCCCTATGGGGCCTTATGCCCCTGGCCCAATGCGGCCAGGACACTCCCTCATAGGCCCATGCCCCCTCCCGGAAGGTGGGGCCACGTTGGTCCCCTTCCGGAAGGTTCTAGAAGCTTCCGGTACAATACCGATTAACCCGGAACAATTCCGAACTCCAAAAAACTGCATTGCCTTATATGAATCTTATTCTCCGGACCATTCCGGAACCTCTCGTGATATCCCGGATCCCATCCGAGACTCCGAACAAAAATTCATAAACCAATTATCCATTCTATCCTAGCGTCGGGACACGTTAAGTGTGTGACCCTGCGGGTTCGAGAATATGCAGACATGATCTTCTATCAATAATCAACAGCGGGGTCTGGGCACCCATATTGACTCCCACACATTCATCGATGATCATATCGGATGAACCACGATGTCAGGATTCAAACAATCCCATATATATATTCCCTTCGTCTCGCGATATTTTACTTGCCCGAGATTCGATCGTCGGTACCGTCATACCTAGTTCAATCTCGTTCACAGCAAGTACTTTATTCGTTCCGTAATCCGATATCACTTTGTGATTAACTCCTTAACCACAGGCTTGCAAGCGGTGTTGATATCGATTACCGAGTGGGCCCGAAGTATATCTCTCCGACTTGGGAGGGACAAATTCCATCTCGATACATACAACCCAACAGATACTTTCCGATCACCTGAGAGACACCTTTATAATCACCCTCTCATAGGATGACGTTTGATGACCTCAAAGCTTTCTTCCGATACCAGGGAGTTGTATTATCTCATGGTCTAAGGAATACAATATTTGACATAGGAAAAGCTTCGCAAATATGAACACGATGATACGATCTAATTGCTTCGCTTAGTTTGGGTCTGTCCATCATATCATTCTCCAATGATATGATCTCATTATCAATTGACAACTCATGTCTATGGTTAGGAAACCTTAACCATCATTGATCAATGAGCTAGTCCATAGAGGCGTACTAGGGACACGGTGTTGTTCACAAACCACACAAGTATTAAAGTTTCCGCTTAATACAATTCTAGCATGGAATATAAACTTTATCATGAACAAGAATTATAATAATAACATCTTTATTATTGCCTCTAGGGCATAATTCCAACAGTCTCCCACTTGCACTAGAGTCAATAATCTAGTTTACATCTGGGAACAATCTCACACCCATGGCACTGAGGTGTTGATCATGTTTTACACGTGGAAGAGGTTTAGTCAATGGATCTGCGACATTCAGATCTGTGTGTACTTTGCTAATCTTCAGATCTCCATCTGCAATATAATCTCGGATTATATGAAACTTGCGGTTGATATGCTTGGTCTTTGGATGATATCTTGGTTCCTTAGCGAGTGCTATGGCGCCAGTGTTGTCACACAATATCTCCAGTGGGTCCAATGCACTTGGAACCACGCCAAGCTCAGTAATGAAGTTTCTGATCCAAACTCCTTCACTTGACGCTTCTGCAGCAGCCATGTATTCCGCTTCCACTGTAGATCCCGCGATCACGCTTTGCTTGCAGCTTCTCCAGCTCACAGCTCCTCCATTCAAAATATAAACGTATCCTGTCTGAGATTTGGAATCATCCTTGTCGGTGTCAAAACTAGCGTCGACGTAACCTTTTACGACAAGCTGTTCATCACCCCCATAGACTAAGAACATTTCTTTAGTCCTATTTAGGTACTTTAGGATGCTCTTCACGGCTGTCCAGTGTTCCACTCCTGGATCACTTTGATATCTGCTTGTCAAACTAAGAGCATTGGACACATCCGGTCTAGTACACAGCATGGCATACATGATGGAACCTATGGCCGAGGCATAAGGCACTTTGCTCATAGCTTCCCTATCATTTACCGTAGCTAGACACTGAGCCTTGCTCAATATCTTACCTGACAACATAGGCACTGAACCTTTATTTGCCTTATCCATTCTGAAACTTTTCAGAACCTTGTCTAGGTATGTACTTTGGCTTAAAGCTATCAGGCGTCTTTGTCTATCTCTATAGATTTTGATGCCCAATATATAAGCAGCTTCACCTAGGTCTTTCATTGAAAAACACTTGTTCAAATAACTCTTCACATCGTTAAGCATGTTGATGTCATTTCCGATAATCAATATGTCATCCACATATAGTACCAGAAACGTCACCGAGCTCCCACTCACTTTCTTGTAGATACAAGCTTCGTAGCAATTTGGAACAAATCCAAAGCTCTTGATCACTTGATCAAAACGAAGGTTCCAACTCCGAGATGCTTGCTTCAGTCCATAAATGGAACGCTGAAGTTTGCATACTTTACTGGCATCCTTAGGATCGACAAAACCTTCGGGTTGCATCATATACAACTCTTCATCAATGTTGACATTGAGGAACGCAGTCTTGACATCCATCTGCCATATTTCATAATCATGAAACGCAGCAATTGCTAATAAAATCCGAATGGACTTAAACATCGCTACGGGAGAAAAAGTCTCATCGTAGTCAACACCTTGAACTTGTCGAAAACCTTTTGCGACAAGCCGTGCTTTATAGACGGTAACATTACCATCCGCGTCCGTTTTCTTCTTGAAGATCCATTTGCACTCAACGGCCTTTCGGTCGCTAGGAGGGTCCACCAAAGTCCATACTTGGTTTTCGCTCATGGATCCCAATTCGGATTTCATGGCTTCAAGCCATTTCTCAGAGTCTGGGCTCATCATCGCTTCCTCATAGTTCGTAGGTTCACTGTCTTCTACTAACAATACAGTCAAGACAGGGTTGCCGTACCACTCAGGAGGGGCACGCGACCTTGTCGACCTGCGACGTTCAGTAGCAGCATCGTCCGAAGCTTCATGATCCTTGTCATTAGCTTCCTCTATTGTTGGTGTAGGCGGCACTGGAACAATTTCAGGTGCTGCGCCACTCTCCAATTCAAGAGAAGGTTCAATAACCTCGTCTAGCTCTACTTTCCTCCCACTCACTTCTTTCGAGAGAAACTCCTTCTCATGAAAGGAACCGTTCTTTGCGACAAACACTTTGCCTTCGGTTCTGTGATAGAAGGTATACCCAATAGTTTCCTTAGGGTATCCTATGAAGATGCATTTCTCCGCTTTGGGTTCGAGCTTGTCCGGCATCAACTTCTTGACGTAAGCTTCGCATCCCCAAACTTTAAGAAACGACAACTTAGGTTTAGCACCAAACCACAGTTCATACGGTGTCGTCTCAACGGATTTAGATGGAGCCCTATTTAAAGTGAATGCAGCGGTTTCTAATGCATAACCCCAAAATGATAACAGCAAATCAGTAAGAGACATCATTGATCGGACCATATCTAATAGGGTTCGATTCCGGCGTTCAGACACACCATTGCGCTGTGGTGTTCCGGGTGGCGTGAGTTGTGAAACGATTCCACTTGCTTTAAGATGCGTGAGAAAATCATAACTCAAATATTCACCTCCACGATCGGATCGTAGAAACTTAATCTTTCTGTTACGATGGTTCTCCACTTCATTCTAAAATTCCTTGAACTTTTCAAATGTTTCAGATTTATATTTCATTAAATAGATATAACCATATCTACTTAAGTCATCGGTAAAAGTGAGGAAATAGCGATATCCACCGCGCGTCGAAACACTCAACGGTCCGCATACATCGGTATGTATGATTTCCAACAAGTCCGTTGCTCGCTCCATCATACCGGAGAACGGGGTTTTGATCATCTTGCCCATGAGGCATGGTTCGCATGTGTCAAATGATTCAAAATCAAGAGACTCCAAAAGTCCATCAGAATGGAGTTTCTTCATGCGCTTTACACCAATATGACCTAGACGACAGTGCCACAAATAAGTAGTATTATCACTATCTACTTTGCATCTCTTAGCCTCAATGTTATGGATGTGTGTTTCATCCCTTTCGAGATTTAGAAGAAATAAACCATTCACAAGAGGTGCATGACCATAAAAGATGTTACTCATATAAATAGAACAACCATTATTCTCCGATTTAAATGAATAACCGTCTTGCAATAAACACGATCCAGAAATAATGTTCATGCTCAACGCAGGCACATAATAACACTTATTAAGGTTTAAAACTAATCCCGAAGGTAAAACTAAGGAGAGCGTGCCGACGGCCATCACATCAACTCTTGATCCGTTGCCAACGCGCATCGTCACCTCATCCCTCGCAAGCCGCCGTCTATTCCGTAGCTCCTGTTTCGAGTTACAAATATTAGCAACTGAACCGGTATCAAATACCCAGGCACTACAACGAGGGCTAGTAAGGAAAACATCAATAACATGTACATCAAATATACCTTTGATGGTGCCAGCCTTCTTGTCCGCTAAGTACTTCAGACAGTTGCGCTTCCAGTGACCCTTGTCCTTGCAATAGAAGCACTCAGTGTCCGGCTTGGGACCAGACCTGAGCTTCTTCTCAGCAGGGGCATTGCGCTTGCCGCCGCCCTTCTTGAAGGGCTTCTTTGCTCCCTTACCTTTCTTAAAGGAGGGCTTGTTGACCATCAACACATGATTATCCTTCTTGATGTCCACTTCCGCAGCCTTCAGCTTTGCGAAGAGCTCGGTGATCGTATCAGTGGAACCAATCTGATTATGAGTCACTACAAAACTTTTGTAGCTGGGAGGGAGTGATTGCAGAACCCTGTCAATCTTGAGCTCCTCTGGAATCGTGCATTCCAGTTGCTTAAGGCGTTGAGTGTAGCCCGTCATCTTTATGGCGTGCTCACTAACGGAACTCCCTTCCTCCATCTTGCAGTTAAAGAACTTCTCGGAGATCTCATATCTCTCAGAACGGGCCTGAGTCTGAAACATGGTTTTCAACTCTTCGAGAATCTCAAAGGGCCCGGGATACTCTTCAAAACGATTTTGAAGTTCCGGTTCCATAGCAAACAACATGGTGCTCTTAATCACACCATGATCTTCTTTACGCGACTGATAGACAACTTTCTCATCAGCCGGCGCAGTTGCAGCAGGGGGGTCACCTAACGCTTTACCAAGGACATAGTCCTTTTGTCCGCCAGATAGAATGATTCTTAGATTGCGGAACCAATTGGTGAAGTTATACCCATTGTTTCTAAGCTTTTCCTTCTCAGCAAAAACGTTGAAGTTGAAGTTGGACTTGGCCATGTGATCTACAGTATTGGCAAGTACAATTTAGACTATGTTCATGATAAATAGTTCAACTTAATCAAATTACTAGATGAACTCCCACTAAATTCAACATCCCTCAAGTTGTTTAGTGAACACGATCCAAATTCACCACACCTGATCCGATCATCACGAGAAGAGATGTGGTTTCAATGGTGGACAACAAAGTGTCGATCATATCATTCATATGACTCATGCTTAACCTTTCGGTTCTTGTGTTCCGAGGCCATGTCTGTACATGCTAGGCTCGTCAAGTTAGACCCAAGTATTTCCGCGTGTGCAAAACTGGCTTGCACCCGTTCTATGTGAGCGTAGAGTCTATAGCACCCGATCATCACGTGATGCTTGGACACGACGAACTTTCGCAACGGTGCATACTTGGGGAGAACACAGTTTTATCTTGATCTTTAAGTGAGGAATCATCTTATAATGCTACCGTCGCGATCTAAGCATAATAAGATACATAAAGGGATAAACATCACATGCATATAACTTTATGTGACATGGTATAGCCAATCCTCGCGCAATGATCTCCATCTTGTGCGTTCCGGCATGATCTCCATCACTCCACCATGATTGCCTCCACCACAAATAGCAACTACAACTATTGCTAACTACTTAGCGATAAAGTAAAGCTATTACATGGCGTATAAGAAGTTGACTCGCAGGTCATACAGAATTATAAAGACAACCATATGGCTCCTGCCGGTTGTGTACTCATCGACATGCAAGTCGTGAAACATTACAAAACATGATCATCGCATACAATATACACATCACATCTTGGGCCATACGATATCACAGAAAACACTCCCTGCAAAAACAAGTTAGACGCCTCTACTTTGTTGTTGCATGTTTTACGTGGCTTATGGGAGTAGATGCTAAGAACGATTCTTACCTACGGAAAGCCACAACGGTGATATTATGGTTGCCAAACTCCGGTGTTAATCCCATGACAACTATAGTGAGAGAAACTGACATCCACCAGCCGCATGTGTGGAACAAGCCACACGTCAAGTGCGGAGCCGGTCTCGCGAACGACGTCGCGTAAGGTTGGCCTGGACCGCTTCAATCTCACTATCCCGCGTCATAAGAAGAACACAAACAAGAGGCTTGCAACAGAAAACATCAACGCCCGCAACAACCATGTTGCGTTCTACTCGTGAAACACATCTACGCATAGATCTAGCTCTGATACCACTGAAGGGTTTCGCGACATAGTAAATCAAAATTTTCTACGGATGCGAACAGAGGGAAAGCCAAGATCTAATCTAGGAGATGCAATCAACGAGAGAGATTGGATTAGATCTTCATACCCTTGAAGATTCGCACAGCGGAACGTTCGTCGGAACGTGGGTGATGTAGTCGTACTCGCTTCTCCTCCTCGCGATCCAATCCGATCTAGCACCACAAGTGGCGGTGCCTCCGTGAGATGCACACGTGCAGCACCTCGACGTCTCCTCCTTCCTCGGACCAGCAAGTATGGTGGAGAGATAGATTGGATCTACAACACGACGGCGTGGTGTATATGGTGGAGAATTTCTGCTGCAGGGCTTCGCCTACAAACAGTCGGGAGGGAGAGAGGAAAGCTAGCAAGGCGGCTAGGGTTTGGAGGAGAGGTGTGTGGGGTTGGTGCGCCCCCACCCCTCTTTATATAGAGGGGGGGCGCAGCCCTAGCCCCTCCCCCAAGCCCAAAGGATAAGGAGTGGGGGGCATGGACTCTCCCCTCTTCTAGAAACCCTATATCTAGTTTAAACGATTTAAACTCTCTAGGATCGGCTGGGCCCTATGGGGCCTTGTGCCCCTGGCCCAATGCGGCCAGGACACTCCCTCATAGGCCCATGCCCCCTCCCGGAAGGTGGGGCCACGTTGGTCCCCTTCCGGAAGGTTCTAGAAGCTTCCGGTACAATACCGATTAACCCGGAACAATTCCGAACTCCAAAAAACTGCATTGCCTTATATGAATCTTATTCTCCGGACCATTCCGGAACCTCTCGTGATATCCCGGATCCCATCCGAGACTCCGAACAAAAATTCATAAACCAATTATCCATTCTATCCTAGCGTCGAGACACGTTAAGTGTGTGACCCTGCGGGTTCGAGAATATGCAGACATGATCTTCTATCAATAATCAACAGCGGGGTCTGGGCACCCATATTGACTCCCACACATTCATCGATGATCATATCGGATGAACCACGATGTCAGGATTCAAACAATCCCATATATATATTCCCTTCGTCTCGCGATATTTTACTTGCCCGAGATTCGATCGTCGGTACCGTCATACCTAGTTCAATCTCGTTCACAGCAAGTACTTTAATCGTTCCGTAATCCGATATCACTTTGTGATTAAATCCTTAACCACATGCTTGCAAGCGGTGTTGATATCGATTACCGAGTGGGCCTGAAGTATATCTCTCCGACTTGGGAGGGACAAATTCCATCTCGATACATACAACCCAACAGATACTTTCCGATCACCTGAGAGACACCTTTATAATCACCCTCTCATAGGATGACGTTTGATGACCTCAAAGCTTTCTTCCGATACCAGGGAGTTGTATTATCTCATGGTCTAAGGAATACAATATTTGACATAGGAAAAGCTTCGCAAAGATGAACACGATGATACGATCTAATTGCTTCGCTTAGTTTGGGTCTGTCCATCATATCATTCTCCAATGATATGATCTCATTATCAATTGACAACTCATGTCTATGTTTAGGAAACCTTAACCATCATTGATCAATGAGCTAGTCCATAGAGGCGTACTAGGGACACGGTGTTGTTCACAAACCACACAAGTATTAAAGTTTCCGCTTAATACAATTCTAGCATGGAATATAAACTTTATCATGAACAAGAATTATAATAATAACATCTTTATTATTGCCTCTAGGGCATAATTCCAACAACCCTTCACTTCCCCCACCGAAAGGAGCCGTGATGATCTAGAAGGGGTGCCCAACTAATAGGGTGCAGAAGAAGATCACCCGCCAAGTCAGCCTGGCCGTGACCTCTCCACCAACCATACCTAAGTACCTCAGCGGCTCGGAGTCCTGCATCACATTCGACCGTTCGGATCACCCGCGCCAGATCCCTCGCCCAGGTCACTCTGCCCTGGTGCTCGAGGCCCAGATCGGGGGATTCGAGATGAGTCGCGTCTTCATGGACGGTGACAGCGGCATCAACCTGATGTTCGCCAGCACACTCGCAGCAATGTGGATCCCGTTGTGCAGCCTGGAGCAATCGGACATGACGTTCCACGACATAGTCCCAGGGTAGGGCATATACCCCCTGGGCAAGATATGATCGACATCATCTTCGGCAAGCCCGATAACTTCAGGCGTGAGCGGCTAGAGTTCAAAGTGGTGGACTGGACATCACAATACCATGCCATCCTCGGACGCGTGCCATTCGCAAGATTCTTGGCAGTACCGCACTATGAGTACCTTCTACTAAAGATGCCAGGACCTAGGGGCGTCATCACCGTCCTAGGAAGATTCACAAGGTCCGACAGCTGTGACAGAGACTTCAACAGGATCTCTCGGTCGTTCGGCATGCAGGAGGAGCTCACGAGACTCAGAGAGGTGACAGACAATGGGGCACCCCCAGTCACCAGGCAAAATGCACCTGACAAGTCGTTCGACTCCACAGTTAACACAAAGAAGGTGAAGGTCCACCCGACGGACGCCTCCAAGACGGCGTTGATCGCCAACGACCTGAGTACCGCATAGGAAGGCGCGCTCGTCGAATTACTTCGTGAGCGCTAGGAAATTTTCGCCTGGTGTCCCGTGGACATGCCATGAGTTCCCAGGGAATTCGCCGAGCACGCACTTAATGTGTTTCCAGATGCGAAGCCAATCAAGCAGTCGATGCGTCGACTGTTCGAGCCAAGAGCCGAGGCCGTTGGAATCAAAGTCAACAGACTCCTTGATGCCAACTTCATCAGGGAAATCAAGAAAGCGAGTGGCTGGCCAACACCGTGCTGGTCCCCAAAAAGGACATAGACATCCTGCGGATGTGCGTGGACTTCACATTGTTTAACAAGCACTGTCCCGAGGACCACTTCCCTCTACCAAGAATCGACCAAATCATCAACTCCACAGCAGGATGCGAGAATCTCTCCTTCACCGATGCCTATTCAGGCTACAACTAAATTCGGCTGAAGGTCAAAGACCAGGAGAAAATGACATTCATCACGCCGTTCGGGGTATTTTGCTACAACACCATGCCCTTCGGGCTGAAGAACGCAAATGCCACATACCAGAGGTGCATGCAAGCATGTCTGAAGGACCAGATTGGCCGCAACATCCAGGTCTATGTCGACAAGATAGTAATCAAGACCAGGGAGGCCAAGACGCTCATCGACGATCTCTACGAGACGTTCGATAACCTTGGACCGAAAATATTTTCCTTTACATTACTTATCGCTGAAACACGCTCGAGGGCTGCGCCTCACCTTACGACTTCGTCGACTGACAAACAAACGCATACAGTCTGAGTAGATAACCACGTCAGGCTAACAAAAAGGGTATGCACATTCAATTCACTACGTGCCAATACATACAAACTTTACAAAGGGCATTACAAGCCCACTCGAATAAATACAAATTTTATATTATTCCTTTTTGTTTACATGACCTAATTGTTCTGGAGCATAACATTCGTCCGCTCCTCATACAAATCTACAATCTCTTCGGCATACTATGCCATAGCTGCGTAGTGAGGGCGCATATCCCATACATTGCTACCCGGAGGAGTAGGCGGTCCAGCCGCTATCTCTGCAGATTGACATCACGATGATGCATTCGAACAAGAGACAGGGCTGCCTTCACCCCCGCAATCAACCGATGGCGCACCAACTCCTTGATGTGGCCTACAACCCGAAACTTCCCTAGAAGACCCAAAAAGCTAGAAGGTGCAGCGTCTAGGGGAAACATGGTGGCCCAAACGGCCGCAAGTGACGACCTCGCCTGCTTCAGCACCCAAGGAACCTAGTGTACGCGATCTTGCATCATCGCAAGGACGATCGCTCGATCACAATCCATCCAAAAGAAGCCACCGACCTCCAGCTCTTGTCGCGTTAGGCAATTCATCTGAATTGCGACGCGCTCCTTCTCTTCCCTCGGAATGAGATTCACAACTGCACAAGCATGGGGTGAGCCAGCATAAAAATAAGGCGCACTCAAAAAAGTGTCGGTTCACGAGGACTCACATTGGAGTTGCTCACCCATCTGCCGAAATTCTCCAAGCAAGAACTCTTCCCTGGTAGCGGCTTTCTCAGCCTTCGACTTCCACACATCCGCATGACTGCGGATACTGAGGATGTCTTTCTCCAAACTTCAGATGCGATCACACAGGAAGGGCAATTGCGACGCCTCATCCGACGATGGGCAAGGATCAAGTACAGGAAGAGTGATCACTAGAGCCTCACCCGAAGGACCCTAGGGGTAAGAAAGCAAAATACGAACATCACAGACACTTTCGACAGCAGTTGAAAGACAAATTCATACATATACATAATCAAAAGGCCATTTCATGGCAAAGTTGAACTCGTTATTTCAAAGGAGTTACAGCAAAAGAAGGAAAGCTAGCCTAACTACAAGACAGACGGGCCTAAGCGCCAGCATCCGGAGCAACTTTGGAGCCAGATTGCCTAATCTTGGCCGCTCGCTGCTGCTCTGCCGAATAATCAGCCAGGAGATCGATGAGCTTAGGCACGAAATGCTTACAACAGGAGGCAAAGGTGGCAAAAGCTACCTCAGAGCCATCCGCCGCCGTCGGCATCCTGGACATGACCTGGGCCAGGTCTAGCTCGGCTCTGGACGCCATCGCCATGGCCAACCCCATGGAGGCACCAATGCCCTTCCGCTTGCGTTTGTACTCTGCCAGAGCATCGTCCGACAAAGCATCCGCCAGTAAGTCAATGTCCTCAAGGGAAATGCCCTTGGGGTTGACGTCATTGTAGAAGCGTGCAAGAACCTTCTTGTCCTTGTGCAAGGAGCTCATGGCAGAAGAGCAGCAATCTTCAATCGCTAGGGCAGCATCTGCCAGGAGATCTCCATTCTCCAACACGCCGCGGTTAAACGCGACACCGGAAGCATCTGGCATCAATAGCAGCAGAAGAAATTCAAGTGAGGAAAAATAAATTGCACCCCAAGATACGGAAGACACAAAAAAGGAGACAAGAGCAGCTTACCAGAGATAGCCTTGGCAGCAGCCATGAGCTTGTCAGCCATGGCCTTCTCCCGAGCAGCTGCAACGGCCGCGAGCTACTGCTCACGGTCTTCGGCCTCCTTTTGCTGGCGTTGGAGGGCCTTAGTAGCATCCGTTGCCTTCTTTTCCGACTGTCCAAGGATCTTTTCAAGAGCGTTCAGCCTACAGATAGCAGCATTATTCTCATCTGCAGCATGCCGAAAACACTAGATGAATACAACAACAAACTTAATGCACTCGAAAAATAGCAAAGAATACAACAACGCACCTCAGAGCTGCTTAAGCTCATCCTCCAATGCGAGATGCTGCTGGATAAGAAGATTGGCGCTACGGACAAAAGGATACAAGGAAGCAAGAAAATCCTGATGAATAAAGGGCTCGGAGGCTCCCCCCAGGCAAGGGAAAAACAACACTTATGTGTTCTGGAGTGGACTCCGAAGGTTTGCATATTGTCTTCTGTAACATCCCTAAAATCATGTTTCAAACTCATGCATATCATCCATGCATCCATGATCATATGAATTTCATTTCAAACAAACCATTTCAAAACAGAAGCTTATATGCTTATTATTTCATGTAAGTTTGCTCTAGCCTTAATGCTATCTTCCAATGAGAAGAGTACCTTGTTTTGTTCAGTAAGGTTTGAATTCAAACTTAGGCACCATCAAAAGCTTGAGCAAAGTTTTCAAAACAAAATGAGTAAATAAAACCAATATTATGCCTATTGTATATATCACATAAAGGCTTGGTTTTATTTTTATTTTCATTTGATCAAAGTGTTTTGAATAAACGGTAGTGTTTGACACACATTTGTGTGCAAGGTTTGCAGTATAAAAACCTAGAGAAGATTTGAATTCAAACTCATTTGATTTGGAGTTGAAATTCATTTCAGAAAAACCAAACAGAAAAAGAAAAAGGTTAAAAGGAAAAAAAAATAAGCTTTCAGTCGAATCTGGCCCAACTGGCCCAGCTAAGCCTAGCAACCCCACCCCACGAACCGTTTTTCTTCACACACACCCGCACCCGCCGAGTGACTGACAGACAGGACCCACTCCCTCTCTGTTTCTCTCGCTGACAGCCGCGGCCCACACGGCGTCGTCGTCTCCACCCCCCCGCGACGTGTTCTTCCCCAAATCACTCCGTGCATTTCCTGGTTTGATTCGCTCGTCAATTCGCGTTGATTGCAGGAGTAAATCACGCCCCGCCTTGCCTACTTAAACCCCCTCTGCCCCCTCTCCATTTCCCCCCAGACTCCGAGCACAGAGCGCCCCCAGGCTGCCACAATCATCCTCGCACCGCCGCAGACAGAGTTCACTCCGGCGACCGATTCCGGTGAGCCCCGTGCGCCCCTTCTTCTCTGGTTCTTGCAAACAGCTTCGCCACTTCCTTGCGCACCTACTGACACCGTTGGTTCCTTCTATACCGCCCCAGGTCGTCGTCTTCGACAAGCACAGCCAGGTTCCGACGACGTCCTCAACTCCGGCGATCAAATTCGGTGAGCCCCTTGTTCCCCTTCGCCTCTGATTCACACGATCGTGTTCGCCGTAGTCTTGCACATCTCCTGATGCCGTTTGTTCATGCTAGGGTTACCAGGAGCATCACCAACGTCGTCGTCCACCTGATCCCGACGCTGACAGCAACTCCGACGAGCCCTTGCAGCCGTGTCCGCGCGCCCCTTGCCAAGCCGTCGCCAGGTTGAGCATCAGTGCATCGCCACGATTCTGGTAAGCATCTCCAATGACCCTAGAACCCCCTGTAGCGCCGCGCCGCCGTAGGCCGAGCACGCCGCCGCCAGTAGCCACCGCCAGCGCCGCCCATCTGTGGTCATTTGATCCAGGACCGTTGGATCTGGATCCAGCACGTGAAATTAGATCACTTATCGAAACGTTATGGGTAGATCTGTGCCATGCAGATTAAGTAGATCTAACGGCTCACAGATGCGATCCTGAGCGAACCGGTACGCGCCAATCAGAGCGTGACGCGTGGCCAGGAATTAGATTTAAAAACAGAATTTGAATCTATTAGTTGTTTGAATTTTTTTAGCTATAACTTTTGATCCCCACATCCAAATTTGATGAATTTTATATCAATGGAATCAGGAGAACAAGCCCTTTCTAAATAAGCAATGTGTTTAATGTTTTGATTCTGTTAAAATGGTTTTATTTACAGAAACATGTGTAGGGCTATTTTGAGTATATGAATTGTTTAAGAAATGTTTTAAGGATTAAATAAATGTTGTTTGGCAAGTTTTGAACTTATTTATGAACCAGTACTGTACACTTGCTTTGTTGAGTTTTAAAAATCATCACATATCATATTGCATGCATTCATATATTTTTGTTTGTATATATTTTGTATGTGATTGTTGCTATGATTTTATGTGTAGATTTTGGTGCCAATAGTGATTGTGATTGTGAGGAGTGTAGCTACTCTCCAAACTACCAAGGCAAGTGGTGCTTCATGATATTTTTATCCCTATGATTTCTACTAAGCATTAGAAATATTTTGCTAGTCTTGCATGTTATATTTTGCTTATATGCCATGTTGGGAAATCCTAGTAGTTGTGGAATTTCTAGGAAATTTCTAAGTTAAGAATTCTTATCTATGCCATGCTTACCCTAGATAGTAGCAACCAAGGGTGGTGAAATATACATGCTATGATAAAAATATTTCTAAGTCTTTGGACTTGTGTTTTTCCTAATAAAACAACTAAGTAAATGAAACACCTGGGTGGAATGGTTTATGTTGAGTGGTTACACAAGGCCCATTTCTATGGTTTACCTTGTGTATCTCATTTGTGGAAAGCCACCCAGGAACAAAGAGATTTTAGAGGCCAAATGTTAAGAAGCTTCTAGTGCAGCCACTTGGCAATATGGGCTCTGCCAGGATCACATAGGTTGCTAGAACTTAGCCATTTGGACAGTTGGTGGTAGTGGGATGATAGGTTGGAACGCGTCCATTTGGTCTAAGGGAAGGCTTCTGAAAGGTCCTGTCTTGGTGAAAATCAAGGCTTGTGGGGAAAGTGCACAACCTCTGCAGATGGAAGAATCTAAGTACTTAGCCAAGTCCATGGTAATGGACAACTTGAGCATCAAGACGTGGAAGCTATCAAGAATCTCCTCATCCCAATTTCTAAGTAAAACTTGTGGGTGAACAAGGGAGAAGGACTCCAATGTCTATTGGTGGTTCCTTGGGAAAGGTTTTTGACAAAGAAAAACTTAGTGTTTTCAACTAATTGGCAAAACCTATTTTGAGCAAAGCAAGCCTAAGCTACACTTAGCCAAATTGCATATAGTATCTAGTTCACCAAAATTATACTAAGGTATCACTTGCCAATACTATTCCAATGTATTTACCCACTGTGGCTGTAACTTGCGATGTTGCAGGTTACTCTGATGAGGATTAGGAGTCATGAGTCTACACTCAACATGTTTGCCTGTGGCACGTGAAGATGAAGACTTTTATCTATTTACTTATTTAAACTCTTGTATTAGGCCTGTGGCCATGGAGTTGTAAAGACTATGTTGTCTCTGGAATGACTGTAATAATGACCTTTGTTTCTGTGTACTTCATCTTAAACTGTGGATGCTAGCATTGATTCAGGGACTAGCATTGCAATCACAGGGATCCTTTTCCTTTATAAAGGAGGGATCTTACATATTCCGAGTCACGAGTGCACGAGCCTCTCACCTTGTGGAGCTCGAGTCATCGTCCTTGAAGTTGGCCACCACCTTGGGAAGCGAAGCCGTCGGCTTCGATTCCGCGATGACTTCTTCGGTGTCCCCATCAAGAGACCCCTCCGAAGGATTACAGCTAGTACTTATCAGATCAATAACAAGCTAATACTTAGAACATGAATAAGGAAACAAGTCTCAAGCAGAACGACTTACGACTGGATATTTGACAAGTTGAAGACAGGAGGCTCCTTCTCCTTCTTCTTCTTCTTGGCCGGTGGCTGCGGGGCAACCGCCTGAATGGGCACGGCAGGAAAAGGTGCAGATGAAGCACCCTCATCCTCGCTGTGCTGCTTGAGGAAGTATGGACCCCTTGGTGTTGGTGGTGTCTCCCCATCCGAAGATTCACTCCGGGAGCATTTTCGGGTCTGCCCTTCGCTCGGATCGGGGGCTTCCGTGATAGGAGACTACGCCGGAGGAAGCTCGGATTCGGACTCCGCCGCTTCATTATCCGACGCATCCGTGAATTTCTTAGGTAGAGGGAGCATCATCCCTGCTACCTTGAGATCCTGCAAGTCGAAGACAAGAAGATGAACAAATTGTCAGTATGAATAGAAAATAGCTAGCATTCGAAATAGCGCTATGCGCAACTACAAGTTTCTGCACCTGTGGAACTACTTTCTTGGAACTGAACGGGGAGGTCAAAAATATCCCAGGGAGGTCCTCGTCAGCCTTGAACTTCAGCAAAGGCCGAAGAGCTCTATCAAGGTCACCCGAAGATAACTCCTCACGTGAAACCCTTGTTGGATCACTGCGGCCAGCATGCAAAAACATCGGGTGCTCCCTCGCTTGGAGCGCTTGCACCTGACGCTTGAGGAAGGTGCGGATGATGTCTACACCATTGACCTCCTTGTCGTCAACCAGCTGGAGAGCCTCCACCCGCTTGTAGATCTTCTCCACCTCTACAGATTCACCCTTCAAGACGTTGTTTCCCCACGACCTCTTTCGGATGATCTCTTGGTCGGAGTCGAAGGGAGAAAAACCATAATGCTGACCGTCCAGTTTGATATCGCAGATGTAAAACCACTTCCTGCGCCAATATTGGATGGACTCGCAAATGGATAAGGATAAGAATTGAACGGTGGAACGGATGGAGATGATGCAGCCACCAAGTGGATAGACACCACTGGAGCCAGACTGCCTCTTCACGGAATAGAGTTTCTGGAAGAGGCCAAAGTGTGGCTCGATTCCGAGCCAACACTCGTACCGAGTGATGAAACAAGCAATATGAAGAAGAGAGTTGGGAGATAGATGATATAACTGAATCCCGTAGAAAAAAGCAGTCCACGAAGGAATTCATGGACGGGCAAAGAAAGGCCTCAGACAATGAAGGCATAAAACATCACCCAAAAACCTTCGAGGGGGGGGGGGGGGCGAGGGATTACCTCCTGATCGGGGAGGATGGCGTCATCCTTCTCCTTGGAAATCAGGCCAAAATCACGCAGCTGGCGCAAGTCTGCCTCGCATATCTCTGTGCGCTTCCACCCGCCGTCGGTGGTGCGGGCCAGAGCGGCGACCTTCTTGCCGTGCCGACAGCGCTCGTCCTAGCCACAGTAGATGACGCCGTCTTTGGCTTGCCCATCTTGGCGCAGCGAGTGCGGCGATGCGACCGGAGGAAAGAGGAAGGAAAGGTGCGGATAACGTCTAGTGCGCAACGAAAAGCAAAGAGCTCACGAAAATGATGGAAATAGAGATGAGGAAGGAGCAAACGGCGAAGAGTTAAATCACTATTTTCCCCCACGGTATAAAAGGACAAAGACGACGCACCAGAGCCATCGATCGAGAAGCCCTAGCGTGCACCTCAGATCTCACCATACACGTGTCATCATCAAACTGAACCGTCGCCAGCACGCCGTCCACTACGCGCGGAAACCGAGGAGACACCATAACTTCCGCCACGTCTACGCGTGACTAGTCAACTTCAAATCAGATAGTGGGACCCACGATCGTCCCGTCGCATCGTCTATGCTACCGTAGACGGTTAAGCTCATCAATCATCGGCAATGACGTCATCAAAGCAAAGGCTAGCAATGGCTCGATGGTTTCGACTGATCATAATAAGTACTTACTCGAGTCTACGACTCAACCAACTACTCGGGGGATACTCCTATCAGGAGCGTTGGCCGTGCACCCAAAAAATTACAAACTGTAACGTCAGCTCGAAAATATCTTCGAGTCCTACGTCGAGTCTGCGACTCCACTACGGACTTGGGGGCTACTCCAATAGGGAGCGCTGGTCGTGCATCCGAAAAAACGTCCTTCGGACTAATACTAAAAATGACTGAACTAAAGTCTCTGCTCGAGTCTACGACTCAAACAGACACTCGGGGGCTACTCCCATAGGGAGCACTAGTCGTGCACCCTATGAATTATTCGACTAAGATCCTTCGGATAAAATACGACAAAAAATCTTTTAGCAACCTTGCCCAAACCAATGCTAAGTGAGAAACAGTCTCCTTGGACACCCGAAACATCTTCGCGGTGATAAAATTTCGGATGTTGTGTCTATGACGCAAAGATAAGTCCTACATATACCATCTGACGGCCTGGCAATGCACCCGACTGCGCTTTGCTAGTAAGTTTCCGTGTCAACAGGCACGATGAAAATCCCGATGGACGCATTGGGTACATCACTTGAAAAAACACTGGGATTCGACTCCTATAAGACCACAACGGCCTGAGTCAAATCACACCAGCAATCATTCCGAATTCGAGTCCGGGGACTCGAGTTTGATGAAGATCGTGTTGTTTTGTCCTATGACAGTTAACTGGACCTGATCCGTTGGGTGAACCAGGCACACGCATCAACAATCCCTATGAACTAAACATTTCTCCTTGTAAAACAGCCTCAATTACAAAGCACCCTAAAGATTGAAGAGTCTCCAGTCGAATTTACGATTCGACTGAACACTCGGGGGTTACTAACATGGATATACCCTACAGGTGCACGACATTGGTACACCTGGTCCAGCCCAAAGAAGGCCCACGTGAGGACACGCGACCCATGAAGATTTTGGGTGGCCCAAGCCCATGGCGATTTCGACTCCTTGGAGGACAAGTCTAGATTAGATAGAATTTCAAAGGGTATCAACTCTAATTTGTAACCGACTTGACCTATCCCGGGACCTAGCCTATCTATATAAATGCCAGGAGGGTACGACGAGACGGGTCCTCAACTCACCTCATACACACCTCATGCCATATTGTATTTGCACACACCTGTAACCTTCGTTTTCGCCGTAATCAAGAGCAGACAAGCATGAGTAGGGTTTTCCCTCCGGGGGCCTAAACCTGGGTAAATCTCATGTCCCTGTGTTGCTTGTCTATTAACCATTCCGTGACTTCCTGTCGTGGTATTGCCGACGAGTACGCCATGGAGGGGTCCTCACAGTGAGTGTTTAGAGATGTGGGTAAAGCGGACGGTTGACGGGTACGAGGTAACACAGCTTACCCAGGTTCAGATCCCACAATGGTGGCAGAATCCTACTCCTGCTATAAATCACTATAAGGGCAATACGCTGAGTTACAGGGATTGGTTCGCTATGCGAGGTTGTCTGAAGTTGATCTATGAACGTGCCCTAAAGGCTCCCATAGGCCCGACTTATATAGTCGCCAGGTCCTAGGGTTACAGGGAAAAGTCCTAGCCGGACAGGTTACAGAGTCCTACACCGTCTATTACTACTCTTGTGTATCTTGCACTCCAAGGCTCCGGGTATGTTGGTGACTCCACCGTAGCCTTCCTTTATCCAGCATGGGCCTCCCTTTTGGATCCATCTAACTGGGCCGCCCAGCAGGCCATAGGCCATGCTACCGACTATGGGCCACCCGGGTTAGCCGGATAAGAGACATGCTATGAGGATACCCATATAGCATATCCCCAACAGTATCCCCCGGAGAACTCCAAGATCTTGCGCCGTCTTGCCTCATCACGTGGAATGCTCCGTCTAGATGGATGTCGGCAAATCGTCAAGCAACATCTTGTAGTCCTCCCAAAGAACCCTACAAGGCTTTCTCCGTCTTCGACTTGTAAGCTAGAGAAATGCTGAATCTTCCATCGTACTCCTCCGTAGTCGGATTGAATCCGTCTATGTCAGAATCTTCGATGTGACGTCTCATCTACTCATGTCAGCTAGGATGACGTAAGCTTAGGTCAGTGATGCCTCGTAACTCACACATGCAGAGAACGCAATCATATCCAATTTCCCCGCGCGAGCGATACGAACCGTTGGCGGCTACAGTTGGAGACGTGGCGAAATTTCCGCGCACGTTCACGAACACGTCGTCTACGCGGCAACCATCCGATCAAGCTGCACGAATCTTGATGCCGAGGATGATAAATAGTAACCGTGGGGAAAATCTCCACTTTTTACCTCATTCTTCTCGCGTCATCTTCTTCCTCCAGCCGTGCGTCTCCTCGAGCTCTCCGCGAGAAACCTCAAAGAAACCCTAGCTCCCACCTGCACCAGTCGCACCCAACCTCCACTCCATGGCTAGCAGAAGCACCTCACCATCGATGGCGGTGTCGAGCGAAGCCGCGGCGAAGCCAGCGAGCCCTGTCGTTGTGCCCCCACAGGGCCTGGTCATCCCCGCATCAGCGGTGATCGAATCCACCGGCGGCGACCAAAACTTGGCGGCGCTAGAGCCACTGGAGGAGGAGCCAGATTCGCACAAGGGCGACTAGCGCGGCTCGGACATCACCGACCGCGACATCCAAGAGATGGTCACCGAAGGCTACCTCCCCACGACGGAGGGACTTGCCTAGCGGGCGGTGCCGGCCGACGAGGTGACACCTTCTCCCCAAGCCGGAGAAAAGGTGTACCTAAAAGCCCAGCTGGTACGCGGCGTTTCCCTGCCCATCTCCCACTTCTTCCTCTCCGTCTTAAACCACTACAAGGTCCAGCCACATACCCTTTCCCCCAATAGTATCTTAGTGCTTAGCAACTTCGCGGCACTTTGCGAGGGATATCTAGGGATAAGGCCTAGGTTAGACCTGTTTGTGTACTTCTTCACCGTCAAACGTGAAGCCGGACATAGTAAGGAGGATCTTAGGAACTGTGGCACCATAAGCTTCAAGATTCGACCTGGCCGACGGTTCCCCGACATCGTCGGCCACGAGTCCTGCAAGAATTGGCAGCGGATGTACTTCTATGGCCCCGACATTCCTCTGGCGGGCCGAGAAGTAACGTACCCAGACTTCGCGGACGGAGCCGCCACTGAAGTTTCCACATGGAGATCCCAAGCCTCCCTTCCCTCCGACCTCAACGCTTCTCGCGCTATAAGGCGGATCGAATGGTTTGTAGAGACGGGTTTGACCGGCTTGGACCTGGCCATGTGCTGGTTCATCAGGCGAATCCAACCTCTGCAGCATCGTGCGAAGTACATGCACGAGTATACCAGTGACAGAAGGGATAGTCTCCGAATCTCCGTGGAAAACTTCTCGAGCGACTCTGTCAAGCTCCGCCTTAAGGACATCGTCAAGGTGAAGGATAAGAAGCGTGGCTTCACCATCACCTATGACATGTTCGTAGATGGCAAGTGCCCAAAGGTAGGTTTTTATTTTCCGTGTATGACATATACTCCAGTTCTTCCATCTTACAAATGTCATTTTTTCTAACACGGTGACTTCTTACTTAACAGCTTAGCGATCTAGAGGAGGGCAACCTGGCTGCCCAAATCTATGATCCAAAGATGAAGGAAGTCACGGTCGTGTCCGACGACGATATCCCGTTGGCGCGAAAGCGGAAGATCTCCACCTCTGACGCTGCCGACGGGGGCAAGAAGAAGAAGACGGAGGGTGGATCCTCCAAAAAGACTATCGCTGCCCTGGAGGCGGAAAAGAGAAGAACCACCGGGATTTTTGCCAGAGCACCCCCCTAGTGTAAGTTTCTCATTCTCTGACATTGTCTATTTATCTGTCTTGCTCCTGTACTTATGCATTTTGCACGTTTCAGGAAGAAAGCCACGACCAGCCTCAAGAAGACCTCCAAAACTTTGGGGGCTTCTCGAAATATCAAAGACTTGCTACATCGCGACGCCTCCCCCGCCATCACCCCTGCTACCCCTGCCGTCAAGCCGTCGTCTGCCCCGACAAGCTCACAAGCTAAGGAGGCTCCAGGCCCTTCCGCCATGGAAGTGGATTCTGGCGCCTCTACCGAACTCGCGGTTGTCGGCGAGCAGGCAACGCAGGAGAGCACCGCTCAACAAATGGCTGAAGCTCCGGCTAAGGATGCCATCGGTGGCGCAAGGCGGTGGTGGAAGCTGGTACTTCTGCCGAAGGCGACGCCCTTGCTCCCTAGAAACCCTTTGAGTTCCCAAAGATAGTCTACCCGACGCTTACGCCGAGTAACACAACTCTGGTTCCTGGAGGAGTACCGTCATCTCCGACATGCGGTCTTGAGGAGATCCTCCGATAAGCAGAAATATTGCAAGGAAATAGCGTTTCCTTTGGCAAGCTGCTAGTCAAGAGCGCTACAAACCTTAAGATCATCGCACTTGTAAGTTTACTTTGCCTTTTGCATTTCATATGAGTATCCCACTGTAGCCCCCGAGGATGTAGACGGAAAACCATAGGTTTTGCATCTATATGCTCTAAGAGTGACTAAGTTAGAAAAAAAAACTCTCACTGTAGCCCCCAAGCATTTAGATGGAATGAACTATTCCGACTAGATGCTTTAAGAGTAGCATACGCAGTGTTTATAATTTTCAATACTGTAGCCCCCAAGCCTCTAGTTGTAACTGAATTAGTTCCGACTAGATGCTTAAATAAAAGCTAAGAAGATTCCGAGTTAAAAACTTTATACTGTAGCCCCCAAGCTTCTAATCGAGAACTGAATCAGTTCCGACTAGATGCTTAAACAAAAGCTAAGCATACTGCTAAGTAAAAAACTCTCGCTGTAGACCCCGAGCGTCTAGGTGGAAAGCTTCCGACTAGATGCTCCAAGTAGACTAAACAACGGTTTAACTTTTTTCCTTTTTTCCACAGAACGAGAATGCTCGGAGGGGCATGGCCAACGACAAGTACTAGAAGATGCGCGCAGATCTTGAAGCCGAAAAGGGTAAAACTGCCATCTTGAAGGAACAGATCATCAAAAACAAGAGTCTGTTTTCTTTTTGCGCATTCCGTCTTGGTTTTGTGCCTTCATTCTCCGAGTACTCACTGTGTACTTTGTTTTCTCCGACTTTTCATAACATGTTGCCAAGGCCAAGGATATTGTTGAGCAGTCCAAGCACATCCAGCAGCTGGACATCGAGAACAAGATCCTTAAAAAGGAGAGGGAAGACATGCTGAAAATGCATGAAGAATCAATGAAGGCCTTGCAGGACTTCGCCGCCGAGGAAATCACCCGCTTGAAGGAGGAGATCGCGATCTTTAAAGATCAAAAGCATGCTGCCGATGAGCAGAATCACCGCCATGGCGAGGCGTACAAGCTCCTCCAACAAGAGAAACAATCCTTGGCGGACACCCTCTGGCAAGCTGAGGCCAGCATCTTCAGTAAGATTTCTCTACCTTGTATTTCTGTAGTCTGGGTACTTTTGAATTGTTGAACTCATGCATTCCTTGTCGGAATTTGCAGCTCCTATGGGTTTAACCAGATCGCCTCCTCCAGCCAAGGAATGCATGGTTCCTGCCGGCAACTTCATCAACACCGCCATCACCCAAGCCAAAGAGATTGCCAAGCCCCTCCAAATACACATCAAGGACTCGGACTCCATGGCGAAGTACTCGGAGATTCTGCGCCGAGCCCCGAGCGTATCACAAGCTGGAAAGCTTCATGTGCACGATCTGGTGCAAGGATGGCGCTGTCAATGGTGAAGGCACACTACGAAGGTGCCGACATCGATACGGTGACCTCTAGTATCCCCGACGTTGACGATGACGACAAAGAGATTGATCATGAAGCCATCCTGTCGTCACTCAGGGTTATAAAACCAGAGTTGCCGAGTTGGTGTACATCGACGTCTTCGTGCCCATGAACACCATCGACAGCGTCAACCAAGACTCCTCCGAGTCCCACCATAGTGTCGATGTTGAGGGCGATTCTCCGGCTAGTGACGATGCTGCTTCCAAGTCTCCTGCGCCAAAGGAATGAAAAACAACTTTGTAATATTTGTTTTACCTTTGGTGTATGCGCGGAAAAAACTTGATGATGTAACTTAAGGCGGAAAACAATGGTTGTTATTTCCTGCTACTTAAGAACTAGTTTCCAGCATGTATATATTTTTAAGCAAGTGCTGGCTTATCCATTACTTTGGTTTTTATGCTTGACCTTTCGTGAGTCGGAAGACTCGTTGTCGGAACCATGCGCTCAGGTGATGATGCCCAATGGCATCGTCAATAACCTGAGCACAAAATCGCCGACAATAAGTGCCAAAAGTCACTACTCTAGAATCCACATAAAAACGACAAAGAACGTGTAGACCAGAAAACTTAAGCTAACGCCCGTAGGCGGAATTTTCACAAGTGCAAACGCAAGACTTGTGCATAAAGGTTTTACATGATCCAAAAATGAACACTAAAGGAGGTAAAAGACTAAGAAATATGAGTGAACTAGAGAGCTTTATTTCACTGATCATATAAGAGATACACAATTAGATAAAAATGCTAAGTGTAGAAAGGACGTAGTTGTGCTGTGTTCCATGGCCGATCAAGCTCCGGGTAGTCATCATCCGGGTCACGTCGCTTACACTTATGATCCTCGTTGGGTCTATCCTTTAGTTCACGATTGTCAACAAGGTAGTAAGACCCATTGAGCAGCGCCTTGCTTATGATGAACGGTCCTTCCCACGGCGGGGATAATTTGTGTGACTTCTTCTGCTTAAGTCGGAGCACCAAATCCCCCTCTTTAAATGAGCGATGCCGAACACGGCGACTATGGTAGCTGCGTAGCTTCTGCTGGTAGATGGCGGATCTTTGGCATGCCAAAACGCACTCCTCCTCGAGAAGGTCCACATCTAGGCGTCTGGATTCTTCAGCGTCATCTTCGTCGTAGGCGGCAACTCTTGGTGCATCCTGGAGGATGTCGGAGGGCAGGATGGTTTCTGCTCCATATACCATGAAGTAAGGGGTGTAGCCGGTAGATCTGTTGGGTGTAGTTCGTAAACTCCACATCACAGATGGCAATTCTTCCGCCCAGGCTCCAGCTGCTCTATGTAGCGGTGCCTCAAGACGTGGCTTGATTCCCTGTAGAATTAATCCATTGGCTCGCTCAACCTGACCATTAAATTGTGGGTGTGCCACAGATGCAAGGTCAAGTCGGATGCCTTTCTCCTAGCAATATGCCTCCACTTCTCCGATTGATAAATTGCTGCCGTTGTCGGTGATAATGCTGTGTGGGAGACCAAATCTCACCACTAGATCTCGAATGAACCTGAGGGCGGTTGCCCCATCAAGCTTTCTAATGGGTTTAGCTTCTATCCATTTAGTGAATTTGTCAACTGCTATAAGCAGATGCGTAAACCCACAAGGTGCCGTTTGTAACGGTCCCACCATGTCTAGCCCCCAGACAGCAAACAGCCAAGTTATTGATATTGTTCACAGTTCTTCAGCAGGAACATGTGGTTGTCGGGCATAATACTGGCATCCCATGCATGCCTCAACCACCTTGTCGGCGTCCGCCTTCGCAGTCAGCCAGTAGAATCCTTGCCGGAAGGCTTTTGTGACCAACGATCGAGGAGCGGCGTGATGCCCGCAATCTCCGAGATGGATTTCGCGCAGGATTTCCATACCTTCTAGCTGGGAAACACACTTTAGGTATACACCAGTAGTGCTCCTTTTATAGAGCTGCCCATTGATAATGGTATAACCCTTTGCTCGTCGTACTATTTGCCATCTTTCGACTTCGTCGTCGGGCAAAGTTCCATGTTCGAGGTATTCCATGAACGATTTTTTCCAAGCCGGAGGGACCTTGGTCACCATGTTGACAAAAGAGTCAGCTCTATCCGGGTTGTCGATGTCGGCTCCCTTCACGGATGGTGTGCGCAGGTGCTCTAGGAAAACTCCTGGCGGAATTCGCTTGCGTCCTGATCCTAGCTTAGAGAGCAGATCAGCCGCTTCGTTTTGTTCCCTAGGCACATACTTGACTTCGTAGCCAAAGAAGCTCTTTGCTATCTCGTCCACTTCGTCTCGATATGCTACCATCGTAGGGTTCCGCGCATTCCAGGTGCTAGCCACCTACTAGGCAACCAAGTCGGAATCTCCACAGCAAACTATGCGCTTGATGCCAATATCCTTGGCTACACGTAGTCCGTGAATGGGTGCTTCATGCTCCGCCATGTTGTTTGTAGCCTCGAAGTGGATCTGCAGAATGTAGTGTAGCTTGTCTCCTGTTGGTGACTGTAGCAATACACTAGCCCCTGAGCCATTGAGCAGCTTTGATCCGTCAAAGTGCATCACCTAGTACTTTGGTTCTAGCAATGGAGTAGCATCTGGCATCTCCGTCCAATCTGCAACAAAATCCGCCAAGGCTTGTGACTTGATAGCGTCGCGTCTCTTGTAGGTGATCTCGAAGGCGGCAAGTTTAATGCCCCACTTCGCGACCCTTCCTGTAGCTTCGCTGTTATTGATGATGTCAGACAGTGGAGTCTTGCTCACCACTGTGATTGGGTGCTCCTGAAAGTAATGCCTCAGCTTTCGAGAAGCAAGGAATACTCCATAAGCTATCTTTTGGTAGTGTGGGTAACTCTGCTTGGACTCCGTCAAGACCTCGATCACATAGTAAACTAGTCGTTGAACTCCGTGCTCATAGCCTGGTTCCTTCCGCTCTACCACGCCGACGATGTTGATAACCCGGTTGGTTGCCGCCATGTAAATTAACAGGGGCTCACCAGGCTCGGGTGCTGCAAGGATGGGCGCTGAGGAAAGAATCTCCTTGAGCTGCTTCAATGTTGCATCTGCTTCGTCCGTCCACGTGAATTTGTCCGCCTTCTTTAGCAACTTGTATAGCGGCAGGGCCTTCTATCCAAGTGGGCTGACGAACCGACTAACTGCTGCAACACAACGATTAGTCGTTGAATGTCCTTTAGGCATGTCGGACGGTTTATGTTTAAGATGGCCTTGATTTTCTCTGGGTTGACCTCGATTCCGCGTTGGGAAACGATGAAGCCCAAAAATTTGCCGTCTAGAACCCCGAAGACGCACTTCTTAGGGTTAAGCATAATGCTGTATTTCCGGAGATTATCAAAGGTTTCTTTTAAGTCGGAGATTAAGTCGTTTGACTTTTTAGACATCACCGCGATATCGTCCACATAAGCGTGAACGTTCTGACCAATTTGGTCGTGGAGGCAATGTTGCATTGTCCGCTGGTAAGTAGCACCTGCGTTTTTCAGCCCAAAGGGCATCGTGACATAGCAAAACGTGCCGTATGGGGTAGTGAACGAAGTGGCCAATTGGTCTGACTTCCTCATCTTGATCTGGTGGTATCCTGAGTATGCATCGAGAAAACACAAAAGTTCCGAGCCAGCCGTCGAGTCAATGACTTGGTCAATGCGAGGCAAAGCAAACGGATCTTTGGGACATGCTTTGTTCAAGCTGGTGTAATCAACGCACATTCTTAATTCATTGGTTCCCTTTTTGGGGACAAGTACAGGATTGGCCACCCATCGGGTGTGAAGGACTTCTCGAATAAATCTAGCCTTAAGTAACCTAGCTATGTCTTTGCCAATGGCGCGTATCTTCTTATCTCCAAAGCGTCGTTGAGGTTGTTTCACTGGTTTACATTTTGGGTCAATGTTTAAGCTGTGCTCGGCAAGTTCCCTAGGTACACCTTTCATGTCGGCAGGTTGCTAGGCAAAGATGTCCTTATTCTCACGGAGGAACTCGACGAGCGCGCCTTCCTATTTGGGATCCAGGTTCGTCCCAATGGCGGTGACCTTGGAGGCATCGCCTACCACAAGTTCCACCGGCTTGGTCTCGATGGCGGCCTTGAACGCAGGAGCGGATTCGGAGATCTGCTTCTTCGACGCGGGCATCTCTGAGTCATTGACCTTGCTCTAGATCTCCTTGAATTCTTCGTTGTAGAGGACAGCTTCTGCAACGGCTGCATCGTTGATCTTGCAGTCCCTTGCCTTGGTAAAGCTTCCGGATATGGTGATGATGCAGTTTGGTCGCGTATCTTGAGTTTGTTGTAGGCGAAGCATGGCTTGGCCATGAACATGTGGAATATGTCGTGGCCGAATATGACATGGTACACGCTCTTGAAGGGGACCACCTCAAAGGTCATGCGCTCTTGGCGGTAATTATTAACATCGCCAAAGGCAACCTGAAGTCTAATGCACCCAAGGGACCGAGCCTCCCGACCAGGAACTACGCCGTGGAAGATGGTGTTGGTCCGCCTTAGGTTTGCCTCCGTCAAGTTCATCTTCTGCAGTGTATCCAGGTACATGATGTTGATGCTGCTTCCACTATCCACCATACACTTGGTGAACTCCACGCCGTCAATCAAAGGGTTGATGACCATGGCGTACTGGTTATCCGTGGGTATAAGGTCTGGGTGGTCCGTCCTGTCCCAATTTATTGGAACCTCCGACCAGCGCAGGTACTGGGGAACTGGGGGGAGAGTAGCCATCAGGATCCTCAAAGAGGTCTTCTGTTGTCGGACGGTGGGGGTGCCAAGGAAAGTGTGGTAGACTGGGGCCTTCTTCGTGAAGGGGTTGTTGCCCTTGTCGTCTCTCTTGGCGGCGTGCTTGGGCTCAACGTCCTCGTCCATGTCACTTGAATCCTTGGACTCCTCCTCCTTCTTCTTCCCCTTGCCCTTGCCGCGTGGTCTGTTCTTCCGACTTTGCTTGTAGCTGGACTCCGGGTCTTCCTTGAGGTCATTGACGAACTTGCAGTGTCGATTGGTATGGGTGGCCTTGCCGTTGGCGTCAAGGTGTACGAGGCACGACATATCGCGGTACTCCTCGTAGGTTTGGGGAACGCGGAGCGGCGCCGAGGTGGTTTCACTTCCTTGCTGCTACCCACGACTAGCTCCCCTTCCTCGGCCACGTTGTCCGCCTTCTCCTCGTCCTGCAAAAGTCATAGCGACCATGTCGGTAGATTTCTTTTATTCTGGAGCTGTTTTCCGCTTTGTATTGCTGTTCCTCCGAGCTTGAATTGGAACGGCCGTTACCGGCAAGGAGCCGCGAGCATCGTCGTCGGCAGATGCGAACTCACTAGCCAACTGAATCATCTGGTTCAAGTCAAGCTGGTGATTGTCCTGCAAGCGCTTCAGCTTATGTCGGAGCAGCGTGCCTTTTTCCAACCCATCGATGAAGGCGACCATGGCGGTTTGAGCATGCACTCCTGCGCAGGAATTCTTCATATCCAGCCAGCGGGAGAGGTAGGCGCGATATGTCTCGTCTTTCTCTTGCACGCACCGTTGTAGATCGCCTATGGTGCAGGGATGCTTGTATGTACCCTCAAAGTTCTTGGTGAACGCTTCTTGCATGTCCAGCCAGCTGTAGATAGATTTCTCCGGCAAGTCGTCGATCCATTGACGGGCCGTGCCCGCCAACATTAATGGGAGGTACTTGACTGCGACGTTGGGGTTGTCTCCGGCAATCTCCATCATGTTGCCGTAGTCCTACAACCATGTGGCTGGTTTGGCGGTGCCGTCATAGGGCTTGATGGTCTTGTCAATCCGGAAACCTTTGGGGTAAGTTGCGGTCTGTATTGCAGGTCCGAAGCAACGTGGTCCCAGGTATGGTCCTTCCCGGGCCTCGTGGATCTTATCGATCCGCGAACGTGCATCGTATGGCTCCGGGTTCTTCTTTTTTTTGTCAACAGAGGATGGGCTGCGTGAACGACGCGGGCCTCCTCCACCATGGTGACTGCTTGGTGGTGACGGAGGCGGAGGTGGCGGTGGGTTAGCTTTCTTGCTGTTACCCTCCTGCGACGCCTCACGCCTGTCACGGTTGCTTGTCGGACGCGGAGGGTCATGGCGTGACTTGCTCTTGTGTCCTTGGTTGCGCTCTCCGTCCTGACGGGTCGGCTCCGTGTTGTCGCGGATGACAATGCCGCACTGCTTTGGTGGGGGCATATCCGTACGATGGTGAGCCTTGTACTCTTCGCAATGTCGGGGAGATCGGGGCGGTGGCGATGGGCGACGAGGTCGAGCCTTTTCTCCATGGTCGGAGGATATGGGGATGGCATCCTTCCTATTGCGCGCATCCCTCCGTCTTCGTTCTGATGAACCCGTCTAGGACCCGACATCAAGAGGAGATATGTCCCTTGGCGGCTTGTGCTGGCTAGATTGGCAGAGCGCTGGGTCAGACTCAAGCCTCTGAGAGGTGGCCTTTTCCTGCTGCTTCACCGCCTTGGCCACTAGGTCATAGACCTGTTCCACTGCCTCAGGCGATCTATCCTGCTCCAGAAGGGTCTTGGCGACGGCGAGGTTATGGAGTGGGGTGGGCATCACCTGCTTGCCTTCATTGTCAATGTATGGCTTGGCCTGTGCCGGCTTCGAGGGAGCCCATCCTAGGTTGCGTCGTACACCAGGATCGTTGATGACACGATCCGGAGCTTTCTTAGCTTTCTACTGCTGCAGTAAGGTCTTGTACTCGGCCTCCATTGCTCTAGCTTTCTCTATAGACTTTTGCGTGTTGACCAGATCTCGATCTAGTTTAGCGCCTTGCTCCGCGATGGCTTGCGCTTCCTCCAGCAGCTGTTGGTGCTTCTCATCAAGCTGGGTCACGTTCCGGATATGAGCGACGGTCAGTGGCTCGACGAGGAGATTGCCGTACATCACTCTATCAGCTGGAGTAACTTGGGCTGCTGTAGACATAGATGCTGGAGGCAGCAAGTTTGCGGTGTCGTTGTTGCTCGGGCCGGTGCCGAGTTCCTGCGGCTGCTGCACTGGGTTAGGCGGAGGAGGCATGACTTTTGCGCGATCGTCGTCAGCAGCAATAAGTGGCCCCTTCCCCTTTTCCAGCGCCGTAGGCGGAGCTCGTCTGGGTTGATATTCATCCATCACCGTCCCAATGGTGACAAACACCCCTCGAGACATGACGACGTTGTTGGCTTGCTCGTCGCGCGAGTACTCCTCCTCTATCTCCTGCACAGCGGAGTCTAGCTCTTCTGGACTGAAGTCTATCTCCTCTGAGTATGCACTGAAATCAGCATAAAGCGCGTCAATGATAGAGTCAAAGGGTGCCAGGACTTCCTCGATGACGGGCGGTGGAGGTGCAACGGCCTCGGTGATGACTGGAGGTGGTGGTGCTGCTGCGACGATAGCGGCAGGAGGCGGTGGTGGCGGCTGCTGAATCGGAGGTTCTCCGTCTCTGAGCGCGAGCTCCATCTGGGCTGTTGCGTCAGCTGCCGCGTATCTGTTGACGATGCTCACCATCTCTTCGAGGGTAAGGCGTTTTGTTGCCTGCTGCCGTCTTAAAGAATGTCGGAGAAGCATGCCATGGTCCAGTCCTTCCACGAAGTGATACAAAGCATTATCATCGGGGTAGTGGGCTAGATCGCCTCGTATACGGAGCCATTTGGCCAGGTAATCGCGGGGGTTTTCACCCTCTCTCTGAAAGCATCGCGCCTGATCGAACATGGTAACCACGCCGATGAACTTGGATCTCTGCTGTCCAGATGTATGGACGAAGCCGGCGGATTTGCAGTGATCTTCCACCTTTATATCATACACAGGGGCGGTTTGGGTGGGCCTTGAATTTTTCCGATCTTTGCCAGCAAACTCTGAAGAGAGATCCGACATCGATCCTTCCGCGAACGTGTCCTGCCCGTAGGTGGTCCGTGCGGGCCTTGATGCTTTCCGATCTTTGCCGGCAAACTCCGAAGAGAGATCCGACATCGATCCTTCCATGAACGTATCCTGCCCGTAGGCGGTCCGTGCGGGTCTTGATGCTCCTCCGACTCCCAGCGAACTAGTGCCCGAGTCGGTTTCGCCGATGAAGAGGTGGATGTCTCCGATAGGAACGATCGAACACCGCGTAGGGTTTGTCTTCGCCGAGATCCAGAACTCGTCGGGAGGGACGATCGGAACGTTGCCGGAGAAGAGAACGCGATCGATGGCTACGGTTTCGCCGATTCCCGTGAAGATCTTGGTCCTCGCCCGCTGAAGAGCCTGAAGCGCCTCTTGCCCCACGGTGGGCGCCAACTGTCGTGGTATTGCCGACGATTACGCCATGGAGGGGTCCTCACAGTGCGTGTTTAGAGACGTGGGGTAAGGCGGACGGTTGACGGGTACGAGGTAACACAACTTACCCAGGTTCAGATCCCACAACGGTGGCGGAATCCTACTCCTGCTATAAATCACTATAAGGGCAATACGCCGAGTTACAGGGATTGGTTCGCTATGCGAGGTTATCTAAAGTTGATCTATGAACGTGCCCTAAAGGCTCCCATAGGCCCGACTTATATAGTCGCCAGGTCCTAGGGTTACAGGGAAAAGTCCTAGCTGGACAGGTTACAGAGTCCTACACCGTCTATTACTAGTCTTGTGTATCTTGCACTCCAAGGCTCCGGGTACGTTGGTTACTCCACCGTAGCCTTCCTTTATCCGGCATGGGCCTCCCTTCTGGATCCATCTAACTGGGTCGCCCAGCAGGCCATAGGCCATGCTATCGACTATGGGCCACCCGGGTTAGCCGGATAAGAGACATGTTATGAGGATACCCATATAGCATATCCCCAACACTTACAGCATCCCCATCTTCTCCAAACCCAAGTCCATAACAATGGGCATTGATGAGTCGAACCCTCGTCACTTAGCCCAAGGAGAATTACTCACACATAGAGATGACATCAACAATCATAAACATTGTAATGGAAATCATGAGATTGATAATAATATTCTTACAATGTCGCTAATCGGAGATGAGATCTACTATTAAAAGTGGTGGAATATGGCTATGGTGGTGGAGAAGTTTTTTTAGATATAGATCTATTCCTCTGGCATTGTGGCTTCTGGTGGAAAAGAGTCGAGGGTAGAGGTCCAGAGCGAGTTGAGACCCGTTTGCTCGTCGCCCGAGGCATCTTTATATGGGGGTCCCTTCACGAAAGTTTTTATGTTTTACCTGGCGATGTCGGTGCCAACTATACGACTGGAACTATATAGCCGGAATAAAATTCCCTCCGTATAGTTGGTCGTTAAAGCTTCTGCATCCGCTTCACAGCTCCATATTTCTTTAGTATGTTGGAAATCTTGTATCTTTGAATTTAATGTAGTGATTCCCATCATCAAACGGCATTATCTGCATAGGGAAAAATTGGAACAAAGGATTGCATACCCCTTTGATCATTAGGCATTAGTGGCAAGATTTAGAGAGATATTCCATCAAATATATGAATAATATCTAGTTTAAATGCAGATGTGTATGGCTATATTTCATAGCCATCAACCTCCCCAAGCTTAAACTTGATCGTTTTGAGCAAAAAAACTAAAATAACAAAGGAACTCAACATTTAAACTGAAATAACGAGATGATGATCTTACTCATGACTGGTAGTCTCATGTTTCCTCCACTTTATTAATTTGAAAAAATTCAGCATAGATAGAATAATGGCAAGCATATCATACGGGTTTCATGAATCCTTATAGCGTAGCAAAATTATTGTAAGCATGGATGATTCAAATGAGCAAACTTTATTCCATGTCATGTAATCAACTCATAAGCTTGCCTTTGAACAATAAAATATAATCAGGTATAATTGAGAGTGTGAGAGTTCGTCATGAAAAGCATATACACTAAAGTATCTCAATTCTCCCACATCAATAAATCAAGACTTTCAAGTACTAATTTTCTATTCATTGTCCTTCAAGAATTTCAGTTCTTAAGTAATTGAGAGCATGCCAAAAAAATATCATTAGTTTATCATGCTATGATGGACACTCGTGGTATCACTAATTTTTTTGTTCCTTTTGCATAATGATTACTCATATCAGTTAGAGGAGTGATTACATCCTGAACACAGCTACCCGGGAGTGCCAAGAATCTTACCCATTATATTATTGCTGCTACATATGTTTAATCAACTCATAGCTGAAATCTAGGAGTTTCCTCCATGAAGATCGTTCGTAGGCTAGCGGAGTTGTTGGCATCCCATGGAGTTTGACACGCATAAAGCATATCATTCTTATGATTCACAAGTCAAACTTTGGCATGCTCACAAATACCGCTAAACATTAATTCAATTGAACAAATATTTTCAAAGGGAGCTATCAAGTCAATCATTATTTTCTGTGGTGTTGAGTGTCTCTAGGAATAAGCTTTCAAGACTAAACACGACAACACCCAAACCTTTAATTGTAAGACTTTTTCTTATTTCAATTGTTTAGCAAATTTTTAGGCAAGACTTGGTTAACTACAAGAGCTGGAACAAAACATCCTCAACAAAATACCCACGCAAACAAAATTTTACTATAATATAGAGACTCACTCCACCGATATAATATCTTAACATTTACTACTAACTAGCATGGGTTTCTCAAACTTCAAAAGTGGGGAGTCATAAGGATACCTCTCATGTTTGGTTCCACTTCTCTCTTCCCTTTTGATTTGTTTCTTGTAAACTCGATGTCGATCACTCTCCTGCGAATACATAAGAACCTCGAGGCGAAAAGAAAATAAAGAGGGAATATAAAGATAAATGGAAAAAAATTGTTGTTTTTGAGAGAGGGAATTTAAAGAATAGAAAATTGGTGGCACAACTCGGCTTGAAAATCTCGAAAATAAATAAAATAACTAAAGATAAAGTGTTGGGGAAACCAACACGAGTGATTATAAACTAAAAATAAAAGCATAACCTTGAAAATAAAATAAAGAAAATGAATGCCAAATAAAAATAGATAGAAAACCTCCCCAAGCTTAGGATTTTGCAAGCCCTTCAAATCACAGAGGTGTCGGGAAAAAGTTGTAACTCCAATCCGCAAATTGAGTTCATAAGTTACTTGTTGTTTCTTAGAGGTTCAGGGCGAGATTATGCATCCCCTCCATAGTCCCTCCAAGTTCTTGATATGTAGCGAACCGGTTCAGTGGCTGCTCCCCTTGATAAGGAACTTCTTGCTCCTCTTCTTGGTCTTCATCCTCCTCCGGAATCTCCTCCTCGGGTTGATGTTGTTCAACCTGCACATCATATAGCAAACGTACCTCCACGATAGAGAAGAGACCATTAGGAAAATGAGCAGGGTAGAGACGCCCAACTCCTGCAATATGCAAGTAATAAACACCACCTCTCCTAGTGAGCATTCCACAAGCTTTTAAAGTTGAGAAACCAATGCGGCGCTCACCAAGCACTGGTTGTAACTCACCTAGGTCGATGCCTAAGGCAATGTCAAGCACGGTGATGATGCCTCCACCTATGAGGGGTCCTTGGCTTTGGGAGGACTGGTGCTCCAAATAGCACACAAGAATTGCACCCAAGTTGAGTGACAAGTGTTTGTTGAAAGCAGCTTTTGCGAGGACCAAGATGTCCTCTTCATTGAGTCTTGTAAACTCATTACATTCCTGCAAGGTGTTAGCAATGACATAGAACAAATAGCGGATATCAGGATGTTGGATATTCTTCCCCCTGTTGACTCTAGAAGTAAAACTCATTCTATTGTAATAATGATCTGGGGAAAGGTTCATGTCGGTATAAGAAGCACGCAAAGCATTAGCATCATTGTTTGGTAAACTAAGGCAATTGCACCATTCATCAGGTGTTAATGTATATCTATGGTTCATAAGTCGAAAAGAAATAGTGTCCTCTCCTTGCCATGTTCTAACGGTGATTTGCAATGAACTTAATAAGTAGGGACATCATGAAATACAAAGTTTTGCAGGCTAACCCTATTGCAAAGTAAATTGAAGTCATTAGAAATACCGAGTTGGTTCAATATGATGGTACAAGCCCACTTGGTTGCCTTCACTTGTCGGTTCTTGATCTTGTTGAAGCGACCACGTTGGAGCTCATTCCTGAACCGTATCCCCATGTGGTCCTGAGCTGCAGCAATAGCCTGAGAAGAACTCGCAGAGGCACAGGCACGTGTTTGGATCCTTGTGTTCATCTTCTAAAAATAAATAATAAAGACAAAAATAAAACTTTTTGATCCAACACTAACAAGCATAGCATATTCCTCATCATAGCACACTAAAGAATCTCCTCAACATAATAATCTAGGCAAGAGAATCATGGCAATTAGTTCAAAGTAGGTCTCATCCTAGATTGATAATGACAATAGATCAGAGATTAATTTGCAAAAAATAATTGGAGGATCGGAGGAGAAACATACCGTAGATAACTTGTGTGCGAGGAAATCGAACGAAATTGAGTAGGGGTGAAGATCCCTTGAGGTTTTGAGAGACTTTGGAGGTATAAGAGAGAGAAAGGATTGAAGTTTTGGTGTTTTGGGTACCTTCCCGTGCATTTAAGTGGTCGGACGCAACTATACGGTCGCAACTATACGGCCGGAACGACTTGTTCCCGCTATATAGTTGGTCTGACGGCAAAAATTAGGGTTTCTAGGGTTTTTATCCTGGCGGCTATAACTATTCGGCTAGAACTATATGGCCGAAACTTTGTTCCCACCGTATAGTTGGTCGTTAAGCCTTCTGTATCTGGAGAACAAAAATTGTCGATGGCTCAAATAACTATACAGATAGAATTTTTATTCCCGCCGTATAGTTGGTCGCTAAAGGTACTGTATACATCAAACAAAAATTATTTCTTTGAGAATTACTTTTTAGACTAAAACTTAGCGAAACACCATGTTTTGATAAAAAATGACAGACTAAATTGTCGATCAACATTAGCATGTATAAAACAGGAATTTTGGTACCATTGAATATCTCCTTCTCACTGGAGTTTTCTAGCACTCTTTATTCAACATAAAACTTAAACTAAAACTTAAAAACTTTAGTCAAACCTTTATTTCACATGGGTTGCCTCCCATGCATCGCTCTTTTATGGTCAATAGCTTGACCTTAATATTGCTCACTTAGGCCAGATGATTGGAACACCCACTCTAAAATAGTTGGCCTTCAAAGTGATGGCCTCCTTCTCATCTTTCTTGTCTTTCTTTTTCTAGGGAAAGTGAATAACAAAATGATCCCATGAAGGAAATTGGAGCTTCATGTTCCCTTCATGTAGATTAATCAAAGCCTTAATAGTTCTTAAGGAAGGACGACCTAATATGATAGAGGAGTAGCATCTTGAGGCATGTCAACAATAACAAAATCAATGAGAGCAGGACAACCTTTAATGTATACAAAGGTAGTCTCTTTAATTCCTACTGCTTGTTTGTAAGTAGAATCTACTAGATGTACTTTTAACTCGGTGATTTCAAAAGAGCCAAGATTTAACTTATTAAAAAGACTCTTTGGAATTGTTGAAACGCTTGCAACTAAATCACAAAGTGCAACTATTTCATTAGTCCCAATTTTAATTTTAGTAGTAGGCTCAAATATATCATCAAGATTAATAGGTAATTTTTCAAAAAAAATCTTATATTCTTCCTCAAGCTCACGTACCTTTATTGCTACCTGATTAACGAAGTGTTGATACATAGCTTCTTCATTTCCTTCACTTACCGGAATCTTGATATTGATCCTTTTTACAAGATCTTCAGCTGTTTAATTTGGTGCAGGAGCATTGCTATAGTCAAGTTCTTTAGGCTCCTCCCTTTGGATTCTTATCATCTTGAGATCTTCTATTGGATTGGGCTCAGCTTTACCCGCAAATTTAGCTAGAATGAGAGTTTGACTCTCCGTTATCTTACCTAGTTGTACCTCAAATAATCCTTGTTCTTTCCTGGAGGGACTGCAAATCATTCCTCAAACTTATAGCTTTGTTAGATAATTTACCAAGCATAGCATCATGGTTCTCCGTTATTTTAACTAGGATATTATTTTGCCCACTTTGTGAGTCTATAAAAGATTTAAGAGTTTCTTGGAGACTACCATTACCTGATGCCATATTATTATTAGAGTTACCTGCAGGACTAGAATAGTGTTTCTGAAAATTTGGATTATCATGCTTTTTCCAAGCAGGGTTATAATCATTACGATCTATGAAGTCTATTTCTTCAATATATGATTCGGAAGTAGATCTTACGTGGATTTCCTTACGTTTAAAGGCTAATAGGAGCTCATCCAACTTAGCACTGAGTTCTTCATTTTCTTGAGGTGTGACGGAGTTCACCTTCTTCGTGTTTGATCTTTCCACATGTCGTTGGGCATGGTTGTCTTGCATATTGTCTAGCTGCTGCTTTGCTTCGTTAATTTGTTTACCCATAAATGTTCCTCCAGCTGCAGTATCTAGCATAGAATTAGACACAGGGTTAAGAGCGTTATAAAATAAATGGAGAATTAACCAATCTTCCATCCCATGGTTGGGACAGTTTCTCATGCATTTTTTCATTCTCTCCCATGCAAGCGCTAGTGGCTCACGCTCTTCCTGTCTAAAACCAGTAATATTAGATCTTAGTTGCATAGTCTTTGTAGGTGTAAAGAATTTAGTCATAAATAAAGAAGTACATTTCACCCAGGATGCAATAGTATTTCTAGGCAAAGATAGCAACCATTCTTTTGCTCTTCCTCTAAGAGAGAAAGGAAATAAGCGCAACTTGATCGAATCAGGGTCAACATATTTAATGCACATCATATCACATATTTCAGTGAAAGTATTTAAGGGCATACCTGCATCTTCAATAGCAGAGCCTCCAAATTGATTATGTTGAACCAAACTTAAATAGTGAGGCTTAATTTCATAATCTTCAGCAGTAATTGCTGGCTGAGTAATAAGAGTACGTAAATAATCATTGTTTGGAGTTGCAAGCTACCCAAGCTTCTTTTCAGCCATATTTCCTATGTTTTTGGATTTAATTAAATAAAAACTTATAATAGTAAAAACAAGAATTAAAAGACTAACTATTTTTTTTGGGTTTTTTCAAATAAAGACTGAAAGCAAACTAACAAAATTAAAAACAAGAATTAAAACTAGCAAGGTTCCTACTAACCTCACCAGGGTAGCTATTGCTTCCCCGGCAACGGTGCCAGAAAAAGGGTTGATACCTTCGATCCGGATTACACATGCAATATTATTTATCACTAGTATACCTAGGTTTATCGAATCCTCGGAAAGCAGAAAGCAAAGTGAAGTTACTTCAACGGACCTTCGGGAGTTTTAGAATTCCTTTTGTGTTTTCACCGTACCAAGAGTTTGCAATCTTTTTGTTGTTGTTGACGATGGAGAGAGAGAGGGCCTAGGGCTTTCGGTTTCACCAGTAACTGTGCAAAACATCTAATGGGAATAAAAGATAATAATAAAGTATGCATGTAATTGTTAGAGCATGATAATTATTGTGGGTAGTGCATCCATAATTGCTATTGCCTCCGCAACCGCTTATAGCAATAACCTACTAGTCTCATCCATAGAATAAAGGGAACTAATGATATGCATAGTGATGTCACCGTTAATCCCAAGAAAATCCCTCACATACAGCCGTACTACCCCTTCTATCACTAGGGTTCCCAACCTGCATATCAGTCATCACTAGATTGAGGAAAGATAGGGTACAATAATCATCATGTCAAACAAAACTAATACATGATCCCATCTATAATAAATAACATGCACAAAAAGCTACATGGCTAGGCCGAATCCCTTAGCCCAAGGAGAATTACTCACACATAGAGATGAGATCAACAATCATAAACATTGTAATGGAAATCATGAGATTAATAATAATAATCTTACAATGACGCCAATCGGAGATGGGATCTACTATTACAAGTGGTGGAATATGGCTATGGTGGTGGAGAAGGTTTTGGAGATTTAGATCTAGATCTATTCCTCTGGCGTGGTGGCTTCTGGTGAAAAAGAGTCGAGGGCAGAGGTCCCGAGCGAGTTGAGGCCCGTTTTCTCGTCACCCGAGGCATCTTTATATACGGCTCCCATAATGAAAGTTGTTATGTTTTACCTGGCGATGTCGGTGCCAACTATACGGCCGGAACTATATGGCCGGAATAAAATTCCCGTCATATAGTTGGTCATTAAAACTTTTGCATCCGTTTCACGGCTCCAGGAAATCTTGTATCTTTTCCCATCATCAAACGACATTATCTGCGTAGGAAAAATTGGAAGAAAGGATTGCATACCCCTTTGATCATTAGGCATTAGTGGCAGGATTTAGAGAGATATTCCATCAAATATATGAATAATATCTAGTTTAAATGCGGACGTGGATGGATATATTTCACAGCCATCACAAGCATCCAGAGCAGTTTCAAGGGCATGTCAGCTATGCTCTTACCAAGGAATAAAAGGAAATCTTTTTAAGTTCTTTTCAGTATCAAGGTCCCGTCTGGCTTCTCGTCAAATATAAAGGGAATAGTAAATATGAAAGAGAAAAAATTCAGAAACCTAAAGTCTCATGACTGCCACGTTCTTATGACGCAATTTCTTTTGGTTGCATTGAGGGTAATTCTACCGAAAAATGTTCGACTGGCCATTGTGAAGGTATGTGCATTCCTCGGTGCAATTTGTTAGAAGGTAATCTACCCAGAAAGCCTATCAGGGTTAAAAATTGATATGGTCCATTGTTTGGTCAGCTTCGAGTTATTGTTCCCTCCATCTTTCTTCAATATTATGACGCACCTCCTAGTTCACCTAGTCGAAGAGATTAGAATTCTCGGTCCTCTGTTTCTACACAATATAATAGTTAATGCATTTTTCAATTGATAATGGCAAAATGGTACATAGTTTGACTAGTTAAAATAATTATTTTACAAAAACAGAAAATGGATTTGGATTACTTATTCAAATTCAAGCACTTTTCATGTTGAAAGTTTAGTGAGATTCAAAAATATACAAAATATAATAGTTAATGCATTTTTAAATTGAGAATGGCAATATGGTTAATAGTTTGACTATTAAAATAATTATTTTATAAAACAGAAAATGTATTTGGACTACTTATTCAAATGCAAGCACTTTTCATGTTGAAAGTTTTCTCAAATTCATAAGTATGCAAAAAATGTATAATTCAAATGTTTAAACAATATATTCAATATTTTGAAAAAAAAAACACAGCGTGCGCTGGTTTTGAACCAACGCACGCAAATTTGGTCCTTTAGTCCTGGCCCAACTCACGAGCAGGGACTAAAGGGGTGGGTAGCGCGCGGGTGCCAAAAAGCCCCCCCTCTAGTCCCGGTGCATTGCACAAGCCGGGACTAGAGACCCCCTTTAGTCTCGGTTGGTGCCACGCATCGGGACTAGAGGGGTATATAAATGAGGCCTCCTTCCCCGGTGCGTTCCATGCACCAGGAGTTGGAGGCCAAATCACAAATAAACGCTGGCAGGCTTCCAATTTTCACCGACGAACGCTGCCTCCATCGCGCCTCCCCTCCTTGCCGGTTGCCACCGCCATGCCAGCCACGCCCGCCTCTGCCCACGCGCGATGCCCTCCCTGCGCTTCTATCGCGGTGCCCCGCCACCGCCACCGCCGGTAGCTTCATCACCGGCCACCATCGCGCCTCCCCCTGCCACCGCCACCGCCTGCGCCACTGCAGCCGGCCCCTCCTCACGCGACTAGACAGTGAACTTCCTGACGAACTATCCGATTCACGTGGGAAGAGAGAAGGGGGTGGGGGAGGGGTCTTTCCTGAACTTTTGCAGTGGAAGATGTGAACTTCTCTGTAGTAGCAAGTGAATTTCCTGTCAGAGCACCGGATTCACATGGGAAAAGAGAGGGAGGGTGGGGGTTGGGGAGTCTTTCTGAACTTCCGTGGTGGAAGATATGAAGTTATCTGTAGTAGAAAGTGAACTTCCTGGCGGAGCACCATATTCACGTGGGAAGATAGGGGGTGGGGGTGGGGGTCTTTCTGAACTTCCGCAGGGGAAGATATGAACTTCTCGGTAGGAGGCAAGTGAACTTCCTGTCGGAGCACCAGATTCACGTAGGAAGATGTGGAGGGTGGGGGAGGGGCTTTGTGAACTTCCACGGTGAAAGATATGAACTTCTATGTATATAGCAAGTCAACTTATTGTCGGAGCACCAGATTCACATGGGAAGAGAGTAGGAAGGTTGGGGTGGGGGGATTTTCTGAACTTCCACAATGAATCTAAGGAGGTCTATGGCAGGGAAGGGGGTGGGGCAGGGCCGACAAGGGACATGGGGTGGGGCCGGCATGGAGGTGGGGCACGCGGGAGGTGTGGCAGGGCCGACACGCGGTAGGAGGTCTTCGACGGTGCCGGACGTTGGCGGCGCGGCGCACAGAAGGTGGTGTAGGGCAGGGCAACGCGGGAGGTGGGGCGGGGCGGCGCCGAAGGTGCAGCGGGGCGGGGTAGGATGGGGCAGGGAGGTGCGGGGCGGCGCGTCGCCGAAGGTGAGGCGGGGCGGCACGCGGAAGGTGCGGGGCGGCGCGTCGCTGGAGGTGAGGCGGGGCAGCGCAGGATGTGGGGCGGGGCGGCGCGTGAGGTGGGCCAAGGTGACGCGCGGGAGGTGGGGCGGGGGTGTGGTAGGTGCAGAAAGTCTTTATTTTGTATGGGGTATTCTATAATCTCTTAAGGGGGTTATAGAATAGTCTTGTTCATATTAGTATTTCTATTACATAGGTATATAGGAATATATAAATATTTCTATTAGTTAGTATTTCTATTAGGTATATAGAAATATTAGTATTTCTATTAGTTATTATTTCTATTATATAGGTATATATAAATATTAGTATTTCTATTATATAGGTATATAGGTATATATAAATATTAGTATTTCTATTATATAGGTATATAGGTATATATAAATATATCTATTAGTTAGTATTTTTATTATATTAGTTAGTATTTATATTATATAGGTATATATAAATATTTCTATTAGTTAGTATTTCTATTAGGTATATAGAAATATTAGTATTTCTATTATATAGGCATATAGGTATAAAGAAATATTTCTATTAGTTAGTATTTCTATTATATAGGTATATAGAAATATTAGTATTTCATAGAAATATTATTGAGTTTTAAATATTTGTGTATAGAAATATTTGTATAGGAATATTTGTGTATAGAAATATATTTTGCTATGTTCAAATATTGTGTGCATTTTGCAATAATTTTTTGCGCATCTCGCATTTTGCAGAAACTATGGATCCAACTAATCCAATCCGCCGAGACCTAGCACAAGAAGAGCTTCTCGAGGATATAATCCACGATGCTGAACCAGTCAATTCTCCCTCGATGTATCTGAACCCATCCGGTGAGGGAGAGGAGGTCGACCAAAGAGAGGGAGAAGCCGCCAACTCTGATGATGGAGGAGTGATACGTCGGAAACGTATCTATAATTTTTTATGTTCCATGCTTGTTCAGTATCTACTTTGCTTTGCTTTGTTCACACTTCGAGGTGCTTTTTATATGTTTTCTAGTACTAACCTATTAACAATTTGCCATAGTGCCAGTTGCCTGTTTTCTGCTATTTTTGGTTCCAGAAAAGCTAGTAAGAAAATATTCTCGGAATTGGATGGGACAAAAGCCAAAGTCAATATTTCACTGAGGAGAACACGAAGTCCAGAAGAGAGACGGAGGGGCGCCATAGGGCGGCCGCACCCCCCCAGGCGTGGGCCCTAGGCCCACGCCTGGGCAAGGTGTGGTTCCCCTGGCCGCCTCCCATCCTCGCCTCTTCGCCTATAAGAAGCCCCCGATGCCTAAACCCTAAGCACCCGACCAATATTCCATGAAACCATCTGTAGCCGCCGCCACCATCGTCCCTAGATCGGGGGGTCTGAAGCTCTTCCCGGCACCCTGCCGGAGGGGAGATCATCCCGGAGGCCTTCTTCTTCATCATGCCAGCCTTCGGTATGAAGCGTGAGTAGTTCCACCTTGGACTACGGGTCCATGTAGTAGCTATATGGTTGTATATCCTCCTTTGTGCTTTCATGTCTAGATCTTGTGAGCTCCGCTCATGATCAATATCTCATCTATTTGTAATCATGCATGTTGTGTTTGCGGGGATCCGATGGATATTGAGATTACTATGTCAGATTGATTAATGGTTTTGTCTTATTGATTTTATCATGTCTGTGTTGTTTGTGATCTTGCATGCTCTCCGTTGTTAGTAGCTATCTTGGCCAAGTAGTTGCTAGTGACTCCAAGAGGGGGTATTTATGATCGATAGTGGGTTCATTCCTCTATTTAATCTAAGGGAAGTGACAGAAATCTCTAAGGTTGTACATGTGATGTTGCCACTAGGGAGAAAAACAATGGTCTCTTGTTCATGGAACAAGTGGATTGTTTACCTTACACACTTTGCTTAAAGCAGTTATCTGTTGCTTGCAACTTAATACTGGAGGGGGTTTGGATGATAACCCAAAGGTGGACTTCTAGTCATAGATGTAGTTGGATCGCGGTCTATGTATCTTGTTGTATTGCCCAATCGAATCTCATAGGATCTTTATGTTTAGTTTTGCATTGTTATGCCTTGCTCAGTCCTGTCAATTGCCCTGCTGTAATTTTTTTATCATGTATGCCATGCTTGTTTATCTAAGGAGAACACCTCTAGTGAACTATGGACCCCGGTCCAATCTTTACCATTGATACATCTTCCACTATTACTGTTTACTTTCTGCAAACCATCATCACCTTCCAAACCATACAGCTAATCCTTTGTTACAGCAACCGGTGAGATTAACAACCTCACTGTTAGTTGGGGAAAGTCTTGAGTTTGTGTTGTGCAGGTTTCCACGTTGCTTGCAACACCTTTGAGACGTTTCCTTCCTCCTACTGGTTCGATAACCTCGGTTTCTTACTGAGGGAAGACTTGTTGCTATGCTGCATCACACCTTGCTCTTGGGGTTTCCCGACGAAGCGCTCCCATGTTGACGCAGCGCCATCAAGATTTTCTGGCGGCGTTGCCAGGGAGGCTAAGGACGTCTTCACAAGGGGAGTCCTCCTCAACCTTTATCTTTACTTTGTTTTTGGTTTTCTTAGTTTCTTTTGCTTGGTTTTGTTTGCCTCTTTTTATCAAAAACTCAAACAAAAAAGTTTAGTTTGGTTTGCTTTCTCTTATCAAAAACACAAAAAAATTAGTTCCTGCTCTAGTTGCTGTTGTTGTTGGCTTGCTCCACTTTTGCCAAAATGAACTCTGCTGAGAACACAAAGTTGTGTGACTTCACTAGCACAAACAAAAATTATTTCCTAAGCACTCCTATTGCTCCACCTGCTCCTGATGCTACCTTTTATGAAATTAAGCCTGCTTTGTTGAATCTTATGATGAGAGAGCAATTTTTTGGTGCTAGTTTTGATGATGATGCTGCCCATCTCAATAACTTTGTTGAACTTTGTGAGATGCAAAAGTATAAGTATGTAGATGGAGATATTATTAAGCTCAAGTTGTTTCCTTTCTCCTTGAGAGGAAAAGCTAAAGAATGGTTGCTATCTTTGCCTAGAAATAGTATTGATTCTTGGATTAAGTGCAAATATGCTTTTATTGGAAAATACTACCCTCCTGCTAATATTATATCTATGAGAAGTGATATTATGAAATTTAAACAACTTGATAATGAACATGTTGCTCAATCTTGGGAAAGAATGAAATCTTTGGTTGAGAATTGTCCCACTCATGGACTTACTGCTTGGATGATTATCCAGACTTTTTATGCAGGTTTGAACTTCTCTTCGAGAAACTTGTTGGATTCAGCTGCTGGAGGTACCTTTATGACCATCACCTTGGGTGGTGCAACAAAACTCCTTGATGATATGATGGTTAATTATTCTGAATGGAACACTGAGAGAGCTCCACATGGTAAGAAGGTAAATTCTGTTGAAGAAACCTCCTCTCTGAGTGATAAGATAGATGTTATTATGGCTATGCTTTTTAATGGGAAAGCTCCTTTAGACCCTAATAATTTTCCATTAGCCTCTTTGGTTGCTCAAGAAGATCAAGTTGATGTGAACTTCATTAGAAACAACAATTTCATCAACAATGCCTATAGGAATAATTTTGGTAGTAACAACAATTATAGGCCTTATCCTCCTAATAATGGAAATACTTATCATGGTAGATCTGGAATGCCTAGTGAAGATAGGATTCTAGAAGTTGAAAGATCCACTAAGAACTTCATGCAAATGCAATTTGAGCAAAACAAGATATTCACTAAAACTATGGCAGAACAATCTGCTATCTTGAAAAATATTAGTCATCAGCTTGATAATTTGAATAGAGAAATTCCTAGTTATAGTCAAAAAAATTGAGTTTTGAGAAAAATATTTCCTCTTTGTCTGAAGCACAGTCGTCTTTGATTAATAAAATGGCTGCTAAACCTGAAACCATGGAAACTACATTTGCTGCTACTCATGCCATACAAGTTACTATTGATGAAAATGTTAGACTGTTAGCCCAACTTCATGCTAAGTGGGAAAGGGAAGCTGAAATTGATAGAAACAATAGTGTGTGCACCATCACCACCACCCATATGGATGCCAATAAACCACAAGAACTCCCTATTCCTCCTCCTACAATGCCTAAGCCTAATGAGTCTACTACTAGTGATGCTAAGTTTGATTACGATCTTGTTGGTTGCAATATTTCTGAAGTGATTATGTTCCTGCAAAAGCTTGCTAGAAGTCGTGATGCTAGTGATATGCATGTTGCTTTCACCAAACACATTACAGATGCTCTTGTTAAAATTAAGGAGGAGAAGTTAAAACACAAAGCTTATATTCCTAGGAAAGTAGAAGATAGTTGGGAACCCATTATTAATATGCAAGTGAATGACTTTGATCTCAAAGCTTCATGTGACCTTGGTTCTAGTGTCTCTATTATGCCTAGGAAGATTTACGAAATGCTTGATTTGCCATCTTTGGAAGATTGTTATTTGGATGTCCCACTTAATGATAATGCTAAGAAGAAACTCATGGGGAGTGTTAGATGTTCTCATTATGGTTAACAATGCTTATGTCCATGTTGATTTCTATGTTTTGGATGTTGAATACAATGCTTCTTTTCCTATTACTTTGGGAAGACCTTTTCTTAGAACTGTTGGTGCCATCATTGATATGAAAGAGGGCAACATTAAATATAAATCTCCACTCAAGAAAGGTATTGAACACTTCCCTATGAGGAGAGATAAGTTGCTTTTTGCCCCTCCTTTGAAAACAAGGTTTGATGTTAATGCTTCTTCATTTGAAAATACTTGATTTCTTGCTTCTTGTGCCTAACTTAAAGGCGTTAAGGAAAAGTAATTGTTGGGAGATAACCCAAGAGCTTTCTTGAGTCTTGGAAGTTATTACTTCAGTAATTACCTCTCCTTATCCTTTTTGTTTGCTTTTTGTGCCAATAATGACCTCTAATGAGAGGGAAGTAAGATTTGGGGAGTTGCTGTCCCGGAACAGATTTTTGTGCTCCACCATAAAAATTCGTGAGGAGTCTCTGTAAGCCGGATAACGAATAAATCCCCAAGTAAGTTAGATAACTTTCGTTAGTTCAACAGTTTTTTATTTGAGCAACAGAAGGGCTTCGAAAAAATAGGTTTCTACCTGCTGGTCTGTTTTGACAGATTTCTGCCATTATTTGCATTTGCTTCTTATTGATTCCTGTTTGGGTTCTTTTTGGGATATTGAGCTTTTTGAGGGAATTTATTCAGTAGCTTGTGTTTTTAGTGAAAGTTTTGCTGTTACAAAGCTAAACCCAAAGGTCTGTTATCTTTTGAATACACTAATGTTGAATAATGGACAAAAGATCAAGCTTGGGGATGCCACCCCGGTGTCACCCCAAGAAATATCCAAGAGGTACAAGCGTCAAAGCTTGGGGATGCCCAAGGCATCCCCTTCTTCATCAATAAAAAGCTCAGGTCTTTCTAGACACTTCATTTTTATTGTTTCATGCACTATTGTGTTGTTCTTGGAGCGTCTTAGTTTTCGTTTGCTTTGCTTAGTTTGTTTAGTTTGCTTGAATAAAGTAGTTTTGACCCCCGTTCTCGCTGTGTTGTTTCAAATAAGTCGATTGGTGTTGGAAAGGAGTAGAAAGTTCTTGCTTGAATAGTGCAAGAGGAGCTTGCTTTGACTGTGACTTAGAGTTTATCATGTCATGCTAGTGTTTTTTTGACCTTATTCTTAATGATTATTGTTGTAGCATGACTTGTTCCAAACAATTGGGATTGCTTAGTTTGCCTTGAAAGAATCATGCGTTGTTTTAGCATACAAAAGCATAGTATTGTGGTATTCTCCTTTGATGCTTTGTTTGGGTTGACTTGGCACATGCTCACACCATGTTATGACTATGAACAAGTCACCATAGCCTCTATGATCATTTAGTTCTTGACTTGTAGTACCACTCTATGCTTTTATTAGTAATGTTTTGTCGCTCTGCATGATTATGGCCATTATTGCTCTCTTAGTGGGTCGCTCCCAGTCTTTTGCTAGCCTACACTTGTATGAGTAAGCTCTACTCATGATTCCAACTCCCAAGAAATCAAGTTATTCCAAAGTGTCCACTATAAATTCCTATGCATGGTGTGTTACACCATTCCAAGTATATTCTTGTTTTCAGCTATCTTCCAATTAAAAAGTATTTTGTTATGTGAAAACTTAGTGATTAAATCTCTCACGAACTTGATGGCACACTTTATATTTCTTGCCCCTAATAAACTTGAAACATTGTGTCATCTATGTTGTATATGCTTGCACTTATACGTTGGAATTAGCAGAACCGTGTTGTCACGGGGAACACTTTCAACATTGCACTTGTACTTTGTACACAGTTGATATCATGCTCTTTTGTCTATGGATGTAAGTCCATGGAGTTATGTATTTTGTATTAGAGAAACGCCTGGGCCGCTAGCCTAAGCCATGCCTAATCATGGTGGAAACTTGCAGCATCATCATAGTGACATCTATGAAGCATTCTTCTTATAAAAAAAGAGATTGAGAAAAAGAGACATATTGAGAAAATAGGAAAGAGAGAAAAAAAGCACCATATCCCATGGTAAATAAGAAGAATGTTGAGATGCTCATTGTCTGCTTTCCTTGTCATTTTGGTTATGGAAAATCTCCTATAGAATGTGCAAGGGGTACCCCGTTGGCGGTTCTCTATGATACATATATACTTACTATGACAAGAACTTGCAAGTAACTAAACTTGAGTAGCATGAGGAGCGGCCCTCGTATTCAAGGGACATGAGATTGCCAACTTATACTTTGTCAAGCATATACTCCATAGTTTGTTCACTTTAACCTTAATCACTTCAAGATGCTTATGATAGGGGTAATGAGGGCTGAAAGCTAACAAGTACCATAATTTTTGGAAGCTCTTTTTGAAACTTGAAATCCCTGTTTCCCTTATGAAGGGCCTTTCTTCCACCATTATATTGAGTCTCCACCTTCTACCTTTAGGCACCAGTTAAGAGAGCATAGTTGCCATTCTTAGTTCTATGTGCATTGTCCCAAAACTTATTGATTGATGCATATTGTTGTATTGCTTGTTCTTGTGCTATTTGTATCTAGTCACTCTTATAAACTTTGAAGGTGTCCTATGCATCTATTTGCTACTCCATGAGGCACAATCTGAATGCCACTATGCCATGTTTTCTGTATGTGAAGTAAACAAACGTTTTTCAATGCATGTTATTCATGATCTTTGTTTGTAGCCTTTCATGTTGCATGCATAGTTACTTTGTCTTACTGTTAGAACTCCAGCTTTCATGCACATGTTTAGAGTTCTTTGATCCCAGCTTTCATTGCTTGCAAATGGTTTGATCTTGGTTTTGATGGTGCATGTCACCTAAAAGATTATTCTTTTATCACTTACCTACTCGAGGACGAGCAGGAGTTAAGCTTGGGGATGCTTGATACGTCGGAAACTTATCTATAATTTTTGATGTTCCATGCTTGTTTAGTATCTACTTTGCTTTGCTTTGTCCACACTTCGAGGTGCTTTTTATATGTTTTCTGGTACTAACCTATTAACAAGTTGCCATAGTGCCAGTTGACTATTTTCTGCTATTTTTGCTTCCAGAAAATCTAGTAAGGAAATATTCTCGGAATTGGACGGGACAAAAGCCAAAGTCAATATTTCACGGAGGAGAACACGGAGTCTAGAGGAGAGATGGAGGGGCGCCACAGGGCAGCTTCACCCCTAGGCACGGGCCCACCCTGGGTCGCGCCTGGGTAGGGTGTGGACCCCTGGCCGCCTCCCAGCCTTGCCTCTTCACCTATAAGAAGCCCCCGATGCCTAAACCCTAAGCACCTGATCAATATTCCACGAAACCATCTATAGCCGCCGCCATCATCATCCCTAGATTAGGGAGGATATGAAGCTCTTCCCGACACCCTGCCGGAGGGGAGATCATCCCGGAGGCCTTCTTCGTCATCATGCCAGCCTCCGGTATGAAGCGTGAGTAGTTGCACCTTGGACTACAGGTCCATGTAGTGGCTAGATGGTTGTATCTCCTCCTTTGTGCTTTCATGTCTAGATCTTGTGAGCTCTGTTCATGATCAATATCTCATCTATTTGTAATCATGCATGTTGTGTTTGCGGGGATCCTATGGATATTGAGATTACTATGTCAGATTGATTAATGGTTTTGTCTTATTGATTCTATCATGTCTGTGTTGTTTGTGATCTTGCATGCTCTCCGTTGTTAGTAGCTATCTTGGCCAAGTAGTTGCTAGTGACTCCAAGAGGGGGTATTTATGCTCGATAGTGGGTTCATACCTCTATTTAATCTAAGGGAAGTGACAGAAATCTCTAAGGTTGTACATGTGATGTTGCCACTAGGGATAAAACAATGGTCTCTTGTTCATGGAACAAGTGGATTGTTTACCTTACACACTTTGCTTAAAGCAGTTGTCTGTTGCTTGCAACTTAATACTGGAGGGGGTTCAGATGATAACCCAAAGGTGGACTTCTAGTCATAGATGCAGTTGGATGGCAGTCTATGTATCTTGTTGTATTGCCCAAGCAATCTCATAGGATCTTTATATCTAGTATTGCAATGTTATGCCTTGCTCAGTCCTGTCAATTGCCCTGCTGTAATTTGTTTACCCTAAATGTCATGTTTGTTTATATAAGGAGAACACCTCTAGTGAACTATGGACCCCGGTCCAATCTTTACCATTGATACATCTTCCACTGTTACTGTTTACTTTCTGCATACCATCATCACCTTCCACACCATACAGTTAACCCTTTGTCACAGCAACCGGTGAGATTGACAACCTCACTGTTAGTTGGGGCAAAGTCTTGAGTTTGTGTTGTGCAGGTTTCCACGTTGCTTGCAACACCTTTGAGACGTTTCCTTCCTCCTACTGGTTCGATAACCTCGGTTTATTACCGAGGGAAGACTTGCTGCTGTACTGCATCACACCTTGCTCTTGGGGTTTCCCGACGAAGCGCTCCCATGTTGACGCAGCGCCATCAAGGAGCTGACAACTCCCATGATGGAGAAGCACATGGATGCATAACGAAGACCGGCGAGGTATATATATGATGTCCGGTGATCACTAGATGTCCGGGAGTAGCTGTATATACCGAGTTGTATATATATTATATTGACGAATGTTTCTTCTCTTAGGCCTCCACATCGAGCAAAAATTCCAAGCGAGGCCCGACCAAAAAGTTGGATACACGTAAGAATTATACAATTATGGTGGTCTCAGCACTGGGCGAACCGTTGGAACCCAAAAAGGCTGCAATTGTATTTAAACAACAATGCAGAATTATTGATAGGGATCGTGTCCCGATCATCGTTCAAGAGTGGCTTAAGCCCCAAGAGGTGTTAGAGAGTGATCATTATGTTGACGAAAGGTACAAAGACGGTCTTTGGAATGACCTCATGGCACATTTCATGCTGCCAGGATGTGAGAGTGATGCCGAGACAACTGCATTGAGAAAGAAAGTCAAGCACTGTGCTCTTAATAAGATGGCCAAACTATTCCGAAACTAGAAGAAAGCATTATGGCTAAAGTATCAGAAGGACAAGAAAACCCCCAAAATTCGAAGGCTATCTAGCAAAGCGGCAACATTACTGGGATGCATTTGTGGAGTATAGGAAGTCAGGAGATGCTAAGGAAAAGTCAGAAAAAAACATGGTAAACACTGCAAAAAAGAAATATCACCATCACCTGGGGCCAGGGGGCTACGCGAGTGCCACGCCAAAGTGGGATGCAAAAGAGAAACATTTGTGTGATAAAGGGATCATTCTAGAACCAATTCGTGAAGAATGGGATTTGAGGGCAAGAAATTGGTTCCTTGGGCATGGGAGTGAGTATGATGAACTTACACGGGACCTTGTTTGCAGTGACGGGATTAGGGTACCCAGGATACATCGCTGAAAGTGGCGAAAGAAATTAAAGATGGGATAACAAATTTCCATCCCGATAGATAGAAAAACTTGCTAACAAAGGTCCTCGGGAATGATGAACATGGAGGATGAGTACGAGGCCTTGGCCAGGGGCGGATCTGCACCCAGGGCAGCCCGTGCTGCAGCCCTGGTCTTAGGGTCAAAACTGTACTAGAATTCGTTTAAAAATTGGTAAATTTTGTGTAAAAAAAGTAGTTCAATGCTTAAACACAAGGGCCAGCCCGGGGCTCGGCCCATTTCTGGGTCCGCCCCTGGTTGGCCATAGTTATACGTGGAAGACTGGGTTTCCTAAGGACCAAGGTACTTATAGAAGCCGAGCGAGAACAAAGAAGCAACGTGAGGATGAGGAGGGAGACAAGTTCAACCAGCTGGTAGCAAGAATTAACAAGTAGCAGCATATTGATGAACTTAGAGGAGTAGCGCACCTGCAAGATCCTACACTTGATATTACAGCTAACCCATCCCAGCGGAGAAGCAACGTGGCTGAATTAGAGGTCCTGCCTAACGATGCACATATGATAGATGGTGGTCCCGGCTACCCCGCGGATGGAATCAAGGAGCAGATGTCTTGTGAGATCCATCAAAAGGTGAAGAACATATCCGTGAAGGTGGCGGTCAGATGCGCTTCACCTTGTCCACCCGATGCACGTTGGCATGGCCGTGAGATTCCACTTGGCTATGCTAAAGTTGGGGTGGCTCAAATCGTAACGGAGTGGGAATCAATGGAGCTTGACATCTCTGGACCTGAAGGTGAGAGGACACTCGGATAAGTACTGGGTGGTATCATTCTATGGGACAAGAACAACATCAAGTTTCCACCTCGCCCCAAGGCCAACACCGCCTCCAAGTCATCATAGGTCACCTTCACCTCCAATCACCTCCAAGAATCCCACCCGATGATGACTACAACCACCCCAGCGCGAGTCCATCTCGATCTCCGCTGCAGGGTCAGCAGTCTTCGCCGCCCGCTAAGGACAATAAGCGGAAGCGTGCTTCGTCAATCAGTAATAACCGATGCAGCAACCCAAAACGAAAAATGTAGCCCCTCCCAACAGTACCTCATAAGAATCTTCCCATCAGACCTTACGATTGTACTAACACAGAAACCACAGCGATCGCAAAGGTCGAATGTGATGCGCATTTTCAAAAGAACAAACCCGAGCCCGCCCCGGTATACACCAATAAGAAAAAAAATGTATGCACTTGATTTTCTGAACACAAAATCGCAATATGAGTTGCACCATAAGCCATATTACTATCTACGCACACTTCAGAAAGAAGTGACGAAGAGAAAATCAAGTAGAAGTGCAAGCGGGAGAACATCGGCAAGTAAAAGTGCAAGCGGAAGCAAATCAGCAAGTAAAAGTGCAAGCAGTAAAAGATCAGACGTTCCCCTTCTCGGACAACAAGCCAAACAATCGATCCAACCCCTCAAGGTGTTACCTGAAAATGTTTCCCAACCAATAGATATGGAAGAAGCTGTGGAGTTGGCAGCCAGTATGAATGTGAGTGTTGCTTCATTGTTAGCTCCCAAGACGACAATTTACCCAAGGCTGTTGTGAAGGGAATATGCCCTGAGAGGCAATAATAAAGTGTTTATTATGTATATTCCAAGTATATGATAGATGTTTATTTTGCATGCTATAATTGTATTAATACGGAAATGTTAATACATGTGTGTTTAATAAACAAACAGAAAGTTCCTAGTTATGCCTCTCTCATAAACTAGCTCGTTGATTAATAAGATGATCAAGGTTTCCTGATCATGGACATTGGATGTTGTTAATAACGAGATCACAACATTAGTGTAATGGCGTGATGAACATTCATCTGAAGTATAGCATTATGATCAAAGTCATTGAGTTTATATTGCTATAACAACTTACGAAGTGATCCTAATCCTTAGACCATGAGATCATGTCATTCACTAACACCGAAAGAGTTTCTTGATAACATCAAACGTCACACCGTAACAGGGTGATTATAAAGATGGGTTCAGAACTAATAAAGTGTTATGTTGAGGCCCATGGATCGAGAGTGGAATTTGTTCATCCCGATGACGGATAGATATAATCTAGGCCCTCTCGGTAATATCACATTGGTTAGCTTGTAAGCAAGTGATTTGATCACTAGAATGTTATATCACGGGAACAAGAAAAGGGTGCAAGTTAGTAACAAGATCAAACTAGGTATGGAGATACGGATGATCGAATCTCGGACATGTAATATATCGTGAAACAAAGGGATTAAGATACTAGCGTAAAAGGTTCCGACGATATCAAGAAAGTCATCGTTGAATGTGTGGGAGTCAGTATGGGTCTCCAGATCCCGATTCTGATTATTGATCAGAGAGGGGTATCGCTCATGTCCGCATTATTCGCGAACCATAGGGTGACACACTTAAGAGACACCGACATCCAATTGGAGCAAAATTTTCATGCCGAAAAGAATAACAAGCGCATGAATTTATTTCACTAGATACCGAAACAGGTATTCGGGTGAAATTGCAGAAAGTGTTTTTGCATGTGAAATGAAATACTAGCAAGGGTTTATATGTGAATGTTTGTCATTAAAGTAATTGACAAAATTCTGAATAAATAAAAGGAGTTTTATTTAATGAGAGTTTGCATTAAATTTGGTGGAAATTTAATGGGAATTTTGAGTGGGATTTTGAGTGGAGGGAATTGAAAGGATTTTTGTGAGTGGAGTGTCCACCCACATGAATGGGGGGAGGGCAAGGGGCAGCCCCCATGTGTCAGCCACCCCCTTGGGTTTCCCCCCTCTCCTATAAAAGGCACCCCCTTCCTCACTTCTCACTCACACCTCCTCGTGAAGGATCTCTCTCCCCCTCTAGTATTTATCCCCCATGGTCTCGGACTAGCGAGATACATGTTCCCGGTGGCTATTCGGCAAGAAAAAGTTGTGCTTCTGCTGCATCGCTGGAGCAAGGAGGCAGAGGTTGCTCGGTGCCTCGGACGTGTGTGCGAGCACGGATGTGCCGCTAAGTTGCGGTGCTAAAGACTTCCTCTCTATCTTGAGATCGGCAAGAGATCGTCTACATCAACCACGAGTTTAACTCGTTAAGCTTTGTCGGTCTTCAATGGTATGTTCTCTATAGATATACATCCGCCCGTTGTTTGTATCTAGTAGATAGATCTTGGTACATAGTTGTTCCCATCATAGGAAATTTTTTGTTTTCTATGATGCGAACCCTATAGTGGTATCATAGCCGGATCTATGCGTATATGCTTTACACGGGTAGTACACATATGAGTATGTGGGCGATGATGATCATGCTATTGCTTCTTAGTTGTATTTAGGATATTGGTGGCATAGTGGGATGAAGCGGCCCAGACAAACTTTATATGTCCTCGCACATGAGACCCGTTCCATGCTTGACATGCAACTAGTTTGCATAAGTGGCTAGCGGGTGTTTGTCTCTCCTACTATAGTCAATATCTAATTTGCAACGAGTTGTCAACAATTTGGTTATCCTCGTTGTGGTTCATGTTTGTAGGTAAGAACGGTTCTATCTTCGAAAGCCCTAAGACACGTAAAACTTACAATGGATAAATTAGAAGCGTCTAGTTTAGATTGTTGCTGGGCTAGTGTTATGATATGGTGATGTTGTAAGAAGTATGAGATGATACTCTTACAACACACATAACGTGTAAGTTCCATAGACCTTAGCCTTACACATAGAGGTATGATAGTGATAATACCACGGTGCACATGATAGAGATCATATGCGGGAACCATATCATTTCACTTATAAACATGTGATGTTTGATAGCATCTTATATTGCTTGTTTGGCATTTTATTAGCATAATAATATGATTCCTCATTTAAATATCAAGATAAGAATGTGTTCTTACTTAAGTATGCATCGATTATGTTTTCATCGCTCCAAGACATCACGTGATGATCGGGTGTTCTTGGATCCACGACCATATTTCGGTTGTAAGACAGTTACACACACGAATACTAAGGTTCTTACTTGGCGAGCCTAGCATGTATAGACATGGCCTCAGAACACGGACCGAAAGGTTAAGCATGAGTCATATAGTAGATATGATGCCCATTTGATGCTCGCCTTTGAAGCTACATCGACTCACGTGATGATTGGACTTGGTGTAGTGGATTTGGTTCATGTAATCACCAAAAAGGCACGAGGGATGTCGTTTTTGAGTGGGAGTTCATTCTTAATGTCGATTAGTTGAACTCAATCTATCATAAACTTAGTCTAAACTTTGTAAATTCTATTTTAGATGGCACCACCTGCTTTTAATTTCAATGTGTTCATGGAGAAAGAGAAACTTGCAACGAACGGTAGCAACTTTACCGAATGGGCCATGAATTTGAGGATTCTCCTCTCTGCCGCACAAAAGCAATATGTGCTAGAAGCGCCGCTAGGCCCCCCACCGTTTGATGATGCCCCTAATGAGGAGAATAATGTCTACCAGACTCGTCAGGAGGACCACAACTTAGTTCATTGCGGCATATTGTATGGGCTAGAGCCAGAACTTCGAAAGTGTTTCGAAAACGGCAATGCATTTGATACAATGGGTGAGTTGAAAATGATTTTCGACACACGTGTTGATGTAGAGAGCTACAATGCTTCAGAAAAGTTCTTTAGCTGCATGATGGAAGAGCACAGCTCCGTAAGTGAGCATATACTCAAGATATCGGGTTACGCCGATAAGCTTGTGTCCTTGGGAATATCGATTCCCATTGACTTAGGCATCCATCGTGTTCTGCAGTCCCTACCACCTAGCTATAAGAGCTTCCTGATGAACTATAATATGCAAGGCATGAAGAAGTCTCTCTCCGAGCTTCTGTCAATGCTTAAAACTGCAGAAGTGGAGATCAAGAAGGAACATCAAGTGTTGATGATCAATAAGAACATTAGTTTCAAGAAAGACAAGAAGGGTAAACGGAAGGGAAGTAAGGGCGGCAAGACGGTTGTCGTGCCTGAAAAGAAACCCCGAGTTGGCCCTAAGTCTGATACTGAGTGCTACTATTGTAAGGGGACTGCCACTAGAAGCGCAACTGCCCCAAGTATTTGGCAGACAAGAAGGCCGGCAAGGCAAACAAAGGTATATATGATATACATGTTATTGATGTGTACTTGACTAGTGCTCGCAATAGCACCTGGGTATTTGATACCTGTTCAGCTGCTAATATTTGTAACTCGAATCAAGGGCTGCGGAACAAGCGACCTCTAGCAAGGGGTGAGGTCAAGATGCGTGTCGGCAATGGATCAAGGGTTGATGTGATCTCCGTTGGAACGCTGACTCTCCAATTGCCGTCAGGATTAGTAATAAACTTGAATAATTGTTATTTGGTGCCAGCACTAAGCATGAACATTGTATCTGGATCGTGTTTGATGCGAAGTGGTTATTCATTTAAATCCGAGAACAATGGTTGTTCTATTTATATGAATGAAATCTTTTATGGTCATGCACCGATGATGAATGGTTTATTTCTGTTGGATCTTGATAATAGTGTTACACATATTCATAATGTTGATGCTAAAAGGATTAAACTTAATGATGATATATCCTCTTATATGTGGCACTGCCGTCTAGGTCATATTGGCGTTAAACGCATGAAGAAGATCCATTCGGATGGACTTTTGGAATCACTTGATTTTGAATCATTTGATACATGTGAGCCATGCCTTATGGGCAAGATGACTAAACGCCATTTTCTGATTCAATGGAACGGGCGACAGATTTATTGGAAATCATACATTCTGATGTATGTGGTCTAATGAGTGTGTCGGCGCGAGGTGGATATCGTTATTTTGTTACTTTCACGGATGATTTGAGTAGATATGGTTATATCTACTTGATGAAACACAAGTCTGAAACATTTGAAAAGTTCAAAGTATTTCAGAAGGAAGTGGAAAATCCGAGATGTACGGAAACCCTGTTATGAATTGATGACCATGCGACGTATGAAGAAGCGATGATGAGCCTGGATTCCAACAAATGGTTAGAAACCATGAAATCCGAGATGGAATCCATGTATGAAAATCAAGTTTGGAACTTGGTGGACTTAACTCATGACCGAAAGGCCGTGGATAAAAAATGGATTTTCAAAAGAAAAACTGATGCTGATGGTAATGTAACCGTCTATAAAGCTCGACTTGTAGCAAAGGGGTTTCGACAAATTCAAGGAGTTGACTACGATGAGACATTCTCTCCCGTATCGATGCTAAAGTCAGTTAGGATTATGTTAGCAATTGCTGCATATTTCGATTATGAGATATGGCAGATGGATGTCAAAACCGCGTTTCTCAATGGTAATATTGAAGAAGAGTTGTATATGATATAACCAAAGGGTTTTGTCGATCCTAAGGATGCTAACAAGGTGTGCAAGCTTCAGCGATCCATCTATGGATTGAAGCAAGCATCACGAAGTTGGAATCTCCGCTTTGATGAGGTGATCAAAGAGTTTGGATTTGTCCAAACTTATGGAGAAGCTTGTATTTACAAGAAAGTGAGTGGGAGCAATGTGGAATTTCTGATATTATATGTGGATGACATATTATTGATCGGAAATGATATAGATCTTTTAAACAGTGTTAAAATTTATCTAAACAACAAATTTTCAATGAAGAACCTAGGTGAAGCGTCATACATATTAGCCATAAAGATCTATAGAGATAGATCTAGGCGCCTAATAGGGCTATCGCAAAGTACATACCTTGATAAGATTTTAAAGAAGTTTAAAATGGAAGATAGTAAGAAGGGGTTCTTACCTATGACACAAGGCATGACATTGAGTAAGACTCAAAGTCCGGCCACGACGGAAGAAAGAGAGAAAATGGACAAAGTCCCCTATGCTTTAGTCATAGGCTCTATAATGTACGCCATGCTATGTACAAGACCGGATGTGGCACATGATATTAGTTTGACTAGTAGGTACCAATCGGATCTAGGTTCGGAACACTGGAAAGCGGTCAAGAATATCCTTAAGTACTTGCGAAGAACTAAGGATATGTTTCTTGTATACGGAGGTGAAGAAGTGCTCGTCGCTAAGTGTTATGTCGACGCTAGATTTGACACCGATCCGGATGACTCTAAGTCTCAATCCAGATACGTATTTCTCATGAATGGCGGAGCGGTTAGTTGGAGGAGCTCCAAACAACCTGTGGTGGCGGGATCAACAATGGAGGTCGAATATGTTGCTGCTTCAGAAGCGGCTCAGGAAGCAGTTTGGATGAAGGAGTTCATATCCGAACTAGGTGTGGTTGCAAATGCTTTGGACCCAATGGTGATCTATTGTGACAACAATGGTGCCATTGCCAATGCCAAAGAGCCTAGGTCTCACAAGCATTCCAAGCATATTAAGCACCGGTTTCACTCCATCCGCGAGCATGTCAAGGATGGAGATATAAAGATTTGTAAAGTACATACGGATCTCAACATAGAAGATCCGTTGACTAAAACTCTCCCTACAGCAAAACATGATCTACACCATAACTCCATGGGTGTTAGATACATCACTATGTAACTAGATTATTGTCTCTAGTGCAAGTGGGAGACTGAAGGGAATATGCCCTAAGAGGCAATAATAAAGTGTTTATTATGTGTATTCCAAGTATATGATAGATGTTTATTTTGCATGCTATAATTGTATTAATACGGAAACGTCAATACATGTGTGTTTAATAAACAAACAGAAAGTTCCTACTTATGCCTCTCTCATAAACTAGTTCGTTGATTAACAAGATGATCACAATTTCCTGATCATAGACATGGATGTTGTTAATAACGAGATCACAACATTAGTGTAATGGTATGATGAACATTCATCCGAAGTACAGCATTACGATCAAAGTCATTGAGTTTATAGTGCTATAAATAACTTACGAAGTAGTCCTAATCCTTAGACCATGAGATCATGCCAATCACTAATACCGGAAGAGTTTCTTGTTGACATCAAACGTCACACCGTAACTGGGTGATTATAAAGATGGCTTCAAAGCTACTAAAGTGTTATGTTGAGAATCATGGATCAAGAGTGGAATTTGTTCATCCCGATGACGGATAGATATACCCTGGGCCCTCTCGGTGATATCACATTGGTTAGCTTGCAAGCAAGTGATTTGATCACTAGAATGTTATATCACGGGAACGAGAAAAGAGTGCATGTCAGTAACGAGATCAAACTAGGTATGGAGATACTGATGATCGAATCTCGGACATGTAATATATCGTGAAACAAAGGTATTAAGATACAAGCGTAAAAGGTTCCGATGATCACAGGAAAGTCATCGTTGAATGTGTGGGAGTCAGTATGGATCTCTAGGTCCCGCTACTGATTATTGATCAGAGAAGGGTCTCGGTCATGTCTGCATTATTCGCGAACCGTAGGGTGACACACTTAAGGGACACTGACATCCAGTTGGATCAAATGTTTCATGCCGAAAGAATAAACAAGCGTAGGAATTTATTTCACTAGATACCGAAAAAGGTTTTCGGGTGAAATTGCATAAAGAGGTTATGCATGTGAAATAGAATTCTAGCAAGGGGTTATATGTGAATGTTTGTCATTAAAGTAATTGACAAAATTCTGAATAAATAAAAGAGTTTTATTTAATGAGAGTTTGCATTAAATTTGGTGGAAATTTAATAGCAAGTTTGAGTGGGATTTTGAGTGGAGGGAATTTAAAGGAAATTTGTGAGTGGAGTGTCCACCCACATGAATAGGGGAGGGCAAGGGGGCAGCCCCCATGCGTCGGCCACCCCCTTGGGGTCCCCCTCTCTCCTATAAAAGGCACCCCTCTCCTCACTTCTCACTCACACCTACTCGTGAAGGATCTCTGTCCCCCTCTAGAATTTATCCCCCATGGTCTCGGACTAGCGAGATACATGTTCGCGGTGGCTATTCGGAAAGAAAGGGTTGTGCTTCCGCTGCATCGCTGGAGCGAGGAGGCGGATGTTGCTCGGTGTCTTGTACATGTGTGCGAGCACGGATGCGCTGCTGCTTTGCGGCGCTAGGACTTCGTCTCGATCTTGAGATCGGCAAGAGATCGTCTACATCAACCACGAGTTGAACTCGTTAAGCTTTGTCGGTCTTCAAGGGTATGTTCTCTACGGATATACATCTGCCCGTTGTTTGTATCTAGTAGATAGATCTTGGTACATAGTTCCCATCGTAGGAAATTTTTTGTTTTCTATGCTGCGAACCCTACAGGCCTCCCTTCTGGATCCATCTAAATGGGCCGCCCAGAAGGCCATGGGCCATGCTACCAACTTTAGGCCACCCGGGTTATCCGGATAAGAGACATGCTATGAGGATACCCATATAGCATATCCCCAACATAAGGTACTCTTTTTAATAGAGTACCGAAGCAAAGCATTAACACTCCATGAACACATGTGATCCTCATATCACAGCCATCCCCTCGGGCTGTCCCAATTTATGTCACTTCGGGGCCTTTGGTAAAATACAATGATATGTGTACACAACTTGCAGATAAGATCACAAACAATACTATCATCATGAATCAATAACATGTTCAGATCTGAGATCATGGCACTCTGTCCCTATGACAAGCATTAAGCACAACAAGTTGCAACAAAGTCAAATAGCACTAATAAAGATACTAGGCACCATGCCCTAACAATCTTATTCGATTACATGATATATCTCATCCAATCCCTACCATCCCCATAGCCTACAGCGGGGGATTACTCACTCATGGATGGGGGAAACATGCATGGTTGATGGAGAGGCGTCGGTGATGATGATGGCGATGATCTCCTCCAATTCCCCGTCCCGGTAGGGTGCCAGAACGGAGTTTCTGCTTCCGAATCGCGGTTTTTGGTGGTGGCGGTGCAGCGGAACTTTTTTGGAAAAACGTCGAACCCCCCGGAGTTTTTAGGTCATGAGGCTTTATGTAGGCAAAGAGGGAGGCCGAGGGGGTGCCCGAGGTGGCCACGCCCTTCGCAGGCGCGGCCTGGGCTGGCCTGCACGGCCAGGGGTGTGGGCCCCTCATGGCCCTCCTCCGTCTCATCTTCTAGATCCATGAATCTTCTGGTAAAATAGGAGTTTTGGCATATTTTCCGGGATTTTTTCTGAAAGTTGATTTTCTGCACAAAAACTAGACACCAAAGCAATTCTGCTGAAAACAGCGTCAGTCCGTGTTAGTTGTATCCAAATCACACAAGTTTAGAGGAAAAACAATAGCAAAAGCGTTCGGGGAAGTAGATACGTTTTGGACGTATCAGGAAACTTGCTGTTGTTCTACAAACCTCTGCACTTGGAGGCCCAACACTGTCCATAAGAATAGAAGCGTGCGTAAATATCAAGCTCTTTTCTGGCACTGTTGCTGGGGAGGTAAGGTAAAAGGTACTCACATCAAGCTCTTTTATGGAACTTTATTTGCATGCTAATAGAAATGTTATTAGTATGAATTCTTTGAACACCATTATTTATAATGCTATGGAAACATCAAAGCTTGAGGAAGCTAGTTTTTATGAAAATGATCTTTTTAGTTCCCCAGCTTTAGAGCAGAAAATTTGCTATGATGATACTATACCTCCAACATATGATGACTACAATGATGAATATGATATTTCCAGTCCAGCTACTATTGATGAGAAAATTAATTATGATTACAATATGCCTCCTATATTTGATGATTATGGTGACGAGAATAATAATGACAGCTATTTTGTTGAATTTGCTCCCACTACAATTAATAAGAATGACTATGCTTATGTGGAGAGTGATAATTATTATATGCATGTGGCTCATGATAAGAATGTTTTATGTGATAGTTATATTGTTAATTTTATTCATGATGCTATTAAAGTTATTATGAGAAAGGTAAACATGGTTTTATACATCTCAATAATATTAAGTTTCCCCTCTTTATGTTGAAAGTTTTGATGTTGCACTTGTTTTGCTTTCCTATGCTTGTTGCTTTGTGCTTTCATGAATTGTTTCTTTACAAGATTATTTTTCATAGGAAGTGGGTTAGACTTAAATTTGTTTTATATTTTCTTCTTGATGCTCTCTTTTACTTCAATTCATATCTCTTATGTGAGCATCATCGAAATTATCATGCCTATCTTAATGGCTATAAAGAAAGAGCTTTTGGGAGACAACCCATTATACTTTTGCTTTTAGTTTATTTTTGTTTATTTGAGTCTTGGAAGTTTTTACCTCTATAATAACCTCTCCTTATCCTTTTTGTTTGGTTTTTGTGCCAAGAATAGCCTCTAATAAGAGGGAAGTAAGATTTGAGGAAGTTGCTGTCCCAAAATAGATTACTGTGCTTCGCTGTAAAAAAACGTGAAATATCCCAGAACATCGTATTGATCTGTAATTTTTTATGCGCATGCCCCAGGTTATTATATAACTTTCGTTAGTTTTGCACTTTTCGATATGAGCAACAGAATAGTTTCGAAAAACTCGGTCTCTACCTGCAGGTCTGTTTTGGCAAATTTCTGTCATTATTTGCATTTGCCTATTAAATCGATTTCTTTTGAGTTCTTTTGAGCACTTGAGCTTTTAAAAGGAGTTTCTATAGTAGCTTATGTTTTATTGGATGTTTTACTTAAATTGAAACTGAACCCAAAGGTTTATTATGTTGCATACACTAATGTTGCTAATGAAGATTGGGTGAAGTTTTGTATGAAGGAAGTTTTCAAGTGTAGGGAGAGAATGACGTGATGAGATGAAGTATGGACAAAATATCAAGCATGGGGATGCCACCCGTGTCACCCCAAGAAATATCCAAGAAGTACAAGCGTCAAAGCTTGGGGATGCCCAAGGCATCCCCTTCTTCATCAACAAAAATCTCAAGTTTTCTTTCAAGATACTATACTATTTTTGCTTCATGCACTATGTGTTGTTCTTGGAGCGTCTTTGTTTTTGTTTTTAGTTTTATTTTGTTTTGTTTGCTATAATAAGTTGGTTGGATCCTAGCACACTTCTTTTGGAGAGAGAGACACGCTCCGTTTTCATTGCCTAGAACACTGTGAGACCGGGTTTAGGATAGATAATCGTACTATCAAGAGGGGCTCGCGTATGAGTAATTCGGTCACATCATTCGGAGAGAGCTCAAACCTTTGCATACTTGCATCATCGTATTTGGTTGTTATTTGGTCTTATCCATGTGAGGATATAGAGCTTGTGGTAATCTCTATAACAAGCTCTTGTTCATCAAATTCGGATCTCCCATATATATCTTGTTGCGATTTTGATTTATGCGGCTTTTCGGTTTCTCACCAAGTGAGGTATATCACATTATTCTACGTGACACTTTCTCACTTGATGATAATCAATATTTCCACCTTTTTTGTGAAGCCCTTGTCGTCCTCTATCCAACGCAATTGGAATCGGGTCAATCGGAGCTTCCAGTCAAAAGTTATTGCAGTTTGAATATTTGCCTGTTTGTCTGTTTTCTGGGCCGAGCGGTACTACCGCCCGGGCCTGAAAACGTCCCGTTTTCGTTCTGTCTTGCTAGGTACCCAGATCCGGTACTACCGGCCGGCCCGGTAGTACCACCCGGGTGGGCCGGTAGTACCGGCCGGCCCAGTTATTTTCCCAGAAACGCCCAGATCCAGATCCAGTTTCTTGGCCTCGCGCGCTGCTCGCTGGTTTGCCTCGCACCTGCCGCCCGCGTTGACTCTGCGGGTCCGCGGCCCCGCTCGCGCGCGCGATGCCGCGTGCCGCCGCCTGTCCCGCGCTGTCCAGCTGCCGCTGCTCCGCCTCGCTGCGCGCGTCTGTCCCCCACTCGCTCACGCGCCGCTGCGCCCGCTCGCCTCGCACAGCACGCGCACGCGCACTGCCTCTGCTGCGCCGAGCTGCTGCTCTACTGCTGCGCGCGTGCATGCCGTGCTGCCGCTGAGCTGCTGCTTGGCCCCACGCGCATGCAGCGCTCGATGCTGCATTGCTGCTGCGCAGCTGCTCTGCCCTGCACGTACTGCTTGTTTGCTGCTGCTTTTTCCCTTGCTTGCTTGCGCTGGTATGTTGGGTCCGGTAGTACCGGCCCAATCCGGTAGTACCGGTCCGTCCAGAAAAAAGGCCTTAAATGGCTAGTTTTTCTGGGCCCCTATTTAAGGCTTTGCCCTTTTTCAGTTTAGTCAGCTCCTCTATTATCTATTAGGCTAAACTTTTTCCAGGCTTGCTCTAGATCTTGAAGCTTGCCTAATCTTTTCCCTTCGATGATTCTTGCCCATATTTGAGTGGAAGAGAGAGGAGATCTAGCCCCACGTTTTGACCTAACCGATTCATCTCTTTGTGAGTGCATCTTTGGGGATCTAGATTTTGAGAGATTTTGTGTCTCTCCTTGATTCCTCCTCTCTTGTTCCCCCAATAGCTTTAGTAGCTTTGTTGGAACTTGAGAGTGAGGGATTTGGGCATCTTTGTGGTGTTCTTGCTATTTGCATTTGTTGCATCGGTTTGAGTTCTCCTCGGAGGATTTGGTTTGAGTTGCTCATTGGAGCTTGTCCCTCTTGGGTTCTTGGAACCCTAGACGGTTTGTGGCCTTGGTGGCATTGTGGCCTTTTGTGGCATTTTTTGGGAGCCTCCAATTAAGTTGTGGAGAAGTGCCCCAACCTTGTGAGAGGTTCTGGTTGCCACCGACAAGTGCACCGATAGTGGAAGCGTGGATCGATCCCATTGGGGTGAGATTCACGGAGAATAAGGGAGACCTTTTGTGGCGTTGGTGGTTTGATACCACCCCCTCTCCAAACGAGACGTACTCCATGTTGGGAGGAACTCGGTAAAATATCGGTGTCCCCGCGTGCCTCGGTTATCTCTATACCCGAGCTCTTTACTTATGCACTTTACATTGTGATAGCCTTCGTGCTTGAAGTACTATATATCTTGCTATCACTTTGTTGCTTGTATTGCTTAGCATAAGTTGTTGGTGCATATAGGTAAACCTTAGTTGTTTCTAGGTTGTGCTTTACAAAGTAAACACTAGTTTTATTCCGCCTTTGTTGAGCCACTCTAAGAAAGGTTTTAATCGCCTATTCACCCCCCCCTCTAGGCGACATCCGTATTCTTTCAGAGTCCTTCATCTTCAAAGTTCCACAGGCAATCATGTTGGTTGTCGACTTGTAATCCTAATCAACACACTTCACTAACATCAAACAAACCTGCAACATAATAAGTTATAGCCACAAGGGTCAATACATTTGAATTGTATTGGCAAGTGATACTATGGTAGAATAGTGGTATCTATCATCTATATGAATTTGGCTAAGTGGAGCTTAGGCTTGCTTTTCTCAAAATAGATTTTCCTTATCATTTGAAAACACTAAGTTTTTGTTTGTCAAAATCACCCAAGGCATCTACCAATCAAAGATTGAAGATCCTTTAACCCTTGTTCAACCACAAGTTTTTAACTTAGAAATTGGGATGAGGAGATTCTTGATAGCTTCCATGTCTTGATGCTCAAATTGTCCATTGCCGGGGACACGGCTAAGTACTTAGATTTTACTCTCTCGAGAGGTGGTGCACTTTCCCCACAAGACTCGACATGCATCGAGACAACATCTTTCAGAAGCCTTCCCTTAGACTAAAATGTACGTGTTCCCAAAGTTATCACCCCTACCTCAAACTGTCCATTTGGCTAAGTTATTGCAACATATATGATCCACGCAGAGCCCATAATGCCAAGTGGCTGCACTTGAAGCTTCTCAACCTTTTCACATCTCAAATCTCTTTGTTCCTCGGTGGCTTTCCACAAGTGAGATACACTACGGTAGTCCATAAATATGGGCCCTGTGTAACCACTCAACATAATCCAAACAACCATTCCACCCAGGTGATTCATTCACATAGTTGTTTTATTAAACAAAACAAAAGCCCTTGACTTAGAAATATTTCATAGCATGAATATAATACACCCTTGTTTTCTACTAGCTAAGCTAAGCATGATAGTAGTAGGAATATTAACTTAGGGAAAATTCTACTAAGGTTTCATCTACTAGGATTTACCATGGCATAGTTAATACATAAAAATTCCATGCAAGTCCTACTTAGAAATATCACTAATGCATAGTGAAAACAATAGGACAAAAGTATGAAGCACTACTTGCCTTTTTGGTAGAGATTATAAGTTCACTCCTTTATATTCCAATAGCCACACTCTTCAAATTTCACTACAATTCAATCAAGGCACAAATTCAATCTACCATTCAAGCAATTTATCACATAGAATAATAAAAACAAAGAAATGCATGCAAGCATGCCAAAGATTGTTTTATTTGGACAAATGGTTTCTAATAGGTTATAAACATTTTAAAACACCTATTGGTCATTTATAAAAGTGGCAAAACCATTTGATAACAAGTTAGTGAAAATGGCCATTTAAATCATTTTTGTTTGGTTAGAAATGATTTAATCAAAGTAATAATTTCTAGTGTTTGACAAATATATTTTTAAACACAAATGTTAGTGTTTTAAGATCAAGTGCTTAATATTAAAACCATTTGCAAAAGGTTTTACCTATAAAACCATTTTCATACCAAAGCAATATTTTATTTTGTTGGAAATGCCTTTAAACAAAGTAATAATTTTATAGGGTTCACCAAATATATTTTTAAATCCAAAACTTGGTGTTTAGGGTCAGAGAGTTTAATTCAAACCATTTTCAAAAAGGTTTTACTCAAAAAGCATTTTTGAAACATAAACAACATTTTTATTTAACTAGAAATGCTTTTATTCAAAGATTTATTCCTTAGCATCACAAAATATACTTTTAACTCTACAAGTTGATTTCTATGGTCAGTAGGTTCAAAAAATCCATTTACAAAAGATTTTACTCAAAAAATAATTTTATAATGAATTTTATACACAAAATATGCCTACACATGTTTCTGCAAAAAAATCAATTTTACAGAAGCAAAATACTAAACAAGCATGGTTGGAAAGTATTCTTTTGCTGATTCCAATGATATAAAGTTTGCAAATTTTGGACATGTGGATCAAAAGTTATGGAATTTACAAATTCAAACATCTAATAGACATGTTTCTATTTTTAAAACAAACTACAGGCCACGTGTCGAGATTTTACTGGTCGATACCGCTTCGGCAGGATCATGCAATGCACGTCGCAGGATTTAAGTTGATCTGTGCGGCTCAGATGGATTCGTACCCCTTCACTTAAGTCATCTATCCTAGCCAACGGATCAAGATCTAACGGTCTGAAACGAATTGACCAAACACTGGCGGCGCTCGACGGTGGCTGGCGGCGGCGCGCTCAGACGATGATGGTGCCAGTGATATAGGAAGCGCGCGAGAGAGAGGGGAGAAGCTCACCGAGTTTGCCGTGGAGTGCTGATGCTCAACGTTGCTATGGTTGTCGAAGGGGCGCTCGAGGTCGACTAGGATTGCTCGCCGTAGTAGCTCACTGGCACGGGCACGCACGGACATGGTCAAAGATGAGCGTCTGGGTTGCAATTGATCAAGGAAATGCGTCAGAAGGGTGCGCAAGTTTGCCTAGGTTGTGTAGGAACTCACCAGTGGGAAAGGGCGTGCTGGTTTCTCGGCTACTGCTCGCCGGAGTTGAGGCAGGCCGTGGCGGCGCTCAGTCGAGGTTGTTGCCGATGCTCTGGTGAAGGGAATATGCCCTGAGAGGCAATAATAAAGTGTTTATTATGTGTATTCCAAGTATATGATAGATGTTTATTTTGCATGCTATAATTGTATTAATACGGAAACGATAATACATGTGTGTTTAATAAACAAACAGAAAGTTCCTAGTTATGCCTCTCTCATAAACTAGCTCGTTGATTAACAAGATGATCAAGGTTTCCTGATCATGGACATTGGATGTTGTTAATAACGGGATCACAACATTAGTGTAATGGTGTGATGAACATTCATCCGAAGTATAGCATTACGATCAAAGTCATTGAGTTTATATTGCTATAACAACTTACGAAGTGATCCTAATCCTTAGACCATGAGATCATGTCAATCACTAACACCGGAAGAGTTTCTTGATAACATCAAACGTCACACCGTAACAGGGTGATTATAAAGATGGATTCAGAACTAATAAAGTGTTATGTTGAGGCTCATGGATCGAGAGTGGAATTTGTTCATCCCGATGACGGATAGATATACTCTGGGCCCTCTCGGTGATATCACATTGATTAGCTTGCAAGCAAGTGATTTGATCACTAGAATGTTATATCACAGGAATGAGAAAAGAGTGCATGTCGGTAACGAGATCAAACTAGGTATGGAGATACCGATGATCGAATCTCGGACATGTAATATATCGTGAAACAAAGGGATTAAGATATACTAGCGTAAAAGGTTCCGACGATCACAAGAAAGTCATCGTTGAATGTGTGGGAGTCAGTATGGGTCTCCAGATCCCGCTTCTGATTATTGATCCGAGAGGGGTCTCGATCATGTCCGCATTATTCACGAACCGTAGGGTGACACACTTAAGAGACACCGACATCCAATTGGAGCAAATGTTTCATGCCGAAAGAATGAACAAGCGCAGGAATTTATTTCACTAGATACCGAAACAGGTTTTCGGGTGAAATTGCATAAAGTGGTTATGCATGTGAAATAGAATTCTAGCAAGGGGTTATTTGTGAATGTTTGTCATTAAAGTAATTGACAAAATTCTGAATAAAATAAAAGAGTTTTATTTAATGAGAGTTTGCATTAAATTTGGTGGAAATTTAATGGGAATTTGAGTGGACTTTTGAGTGGAGGGAATTTAAAGGGCATTTTGTGAGTGGAGTGTCCACCCACATGAATGAAGGAGGGGAGGGGGCAGCCCCCATGGCCGGCAGCCACCCCCTTGGGTGCCCCCCTCCTCCTATAAAAGGAGCCCCCCTCCTCACTTGTCTCTCACACCTCCTCGTGAAGGATCTCTCTCCCCCTCTAGTATTTATCCCCCATGGTCTCGGACTAGCGAGATACATGTTCCCGGTGGCTATTCGGCAAGAAAAAGTTGTGCTTCTGCTGCATCGCTGGAGCAAGGAGGCAGAGGTTGCTCGGTGCCTCGGACGTGTGTGCGAGCACGGATGTGCCGCTAAGTTGCGGTGCTAAAGACTTCCTCTCTATCTTGAGATCGGCAAGAGATCGTCTACATCAACCACGAGTTTAACTCGTTAAGCTTTGTCGGTCTTCAATGGTATGTTCTCTATAGATATACATCCGCCCGTTGTTTGTATCTAGTAGATAGATCTTGGTACATAGTTGTTCCCATCATAGGAAATTTTTTGTTTTCTATGATGCGAACCCTACAGTGGTATCAGAGCCGGATCTATGCGTAGATACTTTACACGGGTAGTACACATATGAGTATGTGGACGATGATGATCATGTTGTTGCTCCTTTGTTGTAATTTTGGATATTGGTGGCATAGTGGGATGAAGCGGCCCGGACAAACTTTACATGTCCTCGCACATGAGACCTGTTCCACGCTTGACATGCAACTAGTTTGCATAAGTGGCTAGCGGGTGTCTGTCTCTCCTACTATAGTCAATATCTATTTTGCAAGCGAGTTGTCAACAATTTGATTATCCTCGTTGTGGTTCATGTTCGTAGGTAAGAACGGTTCTATCTCGAAAGCCCTAAGCCACGTAAAACTTGCAATGGATAAATTAGAGGCGTCTAGTTTAGATTGTTGCTGGGCTAGTGTTATGATATGGTAGTGTTGTAAGTAGAAGTATGAGATGATACTCTTACAACACACATAGCGTGTAAAATCCATAGACCTTGGATTTACACATATAGGTATGATAGTGATCATACCACGATGCACATGATAGAGATCATCTGCGGGAACCATATAATTTCACTAATAAACATATGATGTTTGATAAGCATCTTATATTGCTTGTTTAGCGCTTTGTTAGCATAATAAGATGATCCCTCATTTAAATATCAAGATAAGAATGTGTTCTTCCTTTAGTATGCACCGATTATGTTTTCGTCGCTCCAAGACATCACGTGATGATCGGGTGTTCTTGGATCCACGACCATATTTCGGGTGTAAAACAGTTACACATGCGAATACTAAGGTTCTAACTTGGCGAGCCTAGCATGTACAGACATGGCCTCGGAACACGGACCGAAAGGTTAAGCATGAGTCATATAGTTGATATGATGCCCATTTGATGCTCGCCTTTGAAGCTATACCGACTCACGTGATGATCGGACTTGGTGTAGTGGATTTGGTTCATGTAATCACCAAAAAGGCACGAGGGATGTCGTTTTTGAGTGGGAGTTCATTCGTAATAAAGATTAGTTGAACTCAATCTATCATACACTTAGTCTAAACTTTACAAATTCTGTTGTAGATGGCACCACCTGCTTTTAATTTCAATGTGTTCATGGAGAAAGAGAAACTAGCAACGAACGGTAGCAACTTTACCGAATGGGCCATGAATTTGAGGATTCTCCTCTCTGCTGCACAAAAGCAATATGTGCTAGAAGCGCCGTTAGGCCCCCCACCTTTTGATGATGCCCCTGACGAGGAGAAGAATGTCTATCAGACTCGTCAGGAGGACCACAACTTAGTTCATTGCGGCATATTGTATGGGCTAGAGCCGGAACTTCGAAAGCGTTTCGAAAACGGCAATGCATTTGATACAATGGGTGAGTTGAAAATGATTTTCGACACACATGCTGCTGTAGAGAGCTACAACGCTTCAGAAAAGTTCTTTAGCTGCATGATGGAAGAGCACAACTCCGTTAGTGAGCATGTACTCAAGATGTCGGGTTACGCCGATAAGCTTGTGTCCTTGGGAATATCGATTCCCATTGACTTAGGCATCCATCGTGTTCTGCAGTCTCTGCCACCTAGCTATAAGAGCTTCGTGATGAACTATAATATGCAAGGCATGAAGAAGTCTCTCCCCGAGCTTCTGTCAATGCTTAAAACTGCAGAAGTGGAGATCAAAAAGGAACATCAAGTGTTGATGATCAATAGGAACACTGGTTTCAAGAAAGACAAGAAGGGAAAACGGAAGGGAAGTAAGGGCGGCAAGCCGGTTGCCGCGCCTGAAAAGAAACCCCGAGTTGGACCTAAGTCTGATTCCGAGTGCTACTATTGTAAGGGGACTGGCCACTGGAAGCGCAACTGCCCCAAGTATCTGGCAGACAAGAAGGCCGGCAAGGCAAACAAAGGTATATATGATATACATGTTATTGATGTGTACTTGACTAGTGCTCGCAGTAGCACCTGGGTATTTGATACCGGTTCAGTTGCTAATATTTGTAACTCGAATCAGGGGCTGCGGAACAAGCGACCGCTAGCAAGGGGTGAGGTCAAGATGCGTGTCGGCAATGGATCAAGCGTTGATGTGATCACCGTCGGAACGCTGCCTCTCCACTTGCCATCGGGATTAGTTATAAACTTAAATAAATGTTATCTGGTGCCTGCACTGAGCATGAGCATTGTATCTGGATCGTGTTTGATGCGAAGTGGTTATTCATTTAAATCCGAGAACAATGGTTGTTCCATTTATATGAATGAAATCTTTTATGGTCATGCACCGATGATGAATGGTTTATTTCTATTAGATCTCGATGATAATGTTACACATATTCATAATGTTGATGCTAAAAGGATTAAACTTAATGATGATATATCCGCATATATGTGGCACTGCCGTCTAGGTCATATTGGCGTTAAACGCATGAAGAAGCTCCATTCGGATGGACTTTTGGAATCACTTGATTATGAATCATTTGATACATGTGAGCCATGCCTTATGGGCAAGATGACTAGAACGCCGTTTTCCGGTTCAATGGAACGGGCGACAGATTTATTGGAAATCATACATTCTGATGTATGTGGTCCAATGAGTGTGTCGGCGCGAGGTGGATATCGTTATTTTGTTACTTTCACGGATGATTTGAGTAGATACGGTTATATCTACTTGATGAAACACAAGTCTGAAACCTTTGAAAAGTTCAAGAAATTTCAGAATGAAGTGGAAAATCATCGTAATAGAAAGATCAAATTTCTACGGTCCGACCGTGGAGGTGAGTATCTAAGTTACGAGTTTAGCACTCACATGAAAGAGTGTGGAATTGTTTCACAACTCACACCTGCCGGAACACCACAGCGAAATGGTGTGTCGGAACATCGTAATCGTACTTTATTAGATATGGTTCGATCTATGATGTCTCTGACGGACTTGCCGTTGTCATTTTGGGGTTATGCACTAGAAACTGCTGCATTCACTTTAAATCGGGCACCATCTAAATCCGTTGAAAAGACACCGTATGAATTGTGGTTTGGAAACAAACCTAAGCTGTCATTTCTTAAAGTTTGGGGATGCGATGTTTATGTGAAGAAACTTCAACCGGATAAACTCGAACCCAAAGCGGAAAAATGCGTCTTCATAGGATACCCTAAAGAAACTATTGGGTATTCCTTCTATCACAGATCCGAGGGCAAGGTTTTTGTTGCCAAGAATGGATCCTTTCTAGAGAAAGAGTTTCTCGCGAAAGGTGTGAGTAGTCGGAAGGTAGAACTCGAAGAGGTTGTGGAACCTTCTCTTCAAAGTATGGCGAGTAGCGCAGCGCCGGAAGTTGTTCCGGAGTTGGCTCCACCTGTTGAAGAGGGAACTAATGATAATGATCATGAAACTCCGAAAGAGAGTACTACCGAACCTCGCAGGTCAAACAGGACGCGTGCAGCTCCCGAGCTGTACGGAAATCCTGTCATGAATTTCATGGTTGATGAAAATGATGACCCTGTGACGTATGAAGAAGCGATGATGAGCCCGGATTCCAACAAATGGTTAGAAGCCATGAAATCCGAGATGGAATCCATGTATGAAAATCAAGTTTGGAACTTGGTGGAACTACCTCACGACCGAAAGGCCGTGGAGAACAAATGGATTTTCAAAAGGAAAACTGATGCTGATGGTAATGTGACCGTCTATAAAGCTCGACTTGTCGCAAAGGGGTTTCGACAAATTCAAGGAGTTGACTACGATGAGACTTTCTCTCCCGTAGCGATGCTAAAGTCAGTTAGGATTATGTTAGCAATTGCTGCATATTTCGATTATGAGATATGGCAGATGGATGTCAAAACCGCGTTTCTCAATGGGAATATTGAAGAAGAGTTGTATATGATACAACCAAAGGGTTTTGTCGATCCTAAGGATGCTAACAAGGTGTGCAAGCTTCAGCGATCCATCTATGGATTGAAGCAAGCATCACGAAGTTGGAATCTCCGCTTTGATGAGGTGATCAAAGAGTTTGGATTTGTCCAAACTTATGGAGAAGCTTGTATTTACAAGAAAGTGAGTGGGAGCAATGTGGCATTTCTGATATTATATGTGGATGACATATTATTGATCGGAAATGATATAGATCTTTTAAACAGTGTTAAAAGTTATCTAAACAGCAAATTTTCAATGAAGGACCTAGGTGAAGCGTCATACATATTAGGCATAAAGATCTATAGAGATAGATCTAGGCGCCTAATAGGGCTATCGCAAAGTACATACCTTGATAAGATTTTAAAGAAGTTTAAAATGGACGGAAGTAAGAAGGGGTTCTTACCTATGTTGCAAGGCAAGACATTGAGTAAGACTCAAAGTCCGGCTTCGGCGGAAGAAAGAGAGATAATGGACAAAGTCCCCTATGCTTCAGCCATAGGCTCTATAATGTACGCCATGCTATGTACAAGACCGGATGTGGCACATGCTATTAGTTTGACTAGTAGGTACCAATCGGATCCAGGTTCGGAACACTGGATAGCGGTCAAGAATATCCTTAAGTACTTACGAAGAACTAACGATATGTTTCTTGTATACGGAGGTGAAGAAGAGCTCGTCGCTAAGTGTTATGTCGACGCTAGCTTTGACACCGATCCGGATGACTCTAAGTCTCAATCCGGATACGTATTTCTCATGAATGGCGGAGCGGTTAGTTGGAGGAGCTCCAAACAACCTGTGGTAGCGGGATCAACAACGGAGGCCGAATATGTTGCTGCTTCAGAAGCGGCTCAGGAAGCAGTTTGGATGAAGGAGTTCATATCCGAACTAGGAGTGGTGGCAAACGCGCTGGACCCAATGGTGATCTATTGTGACAACAATGGTGCCATTGCCAATGCCAAAGAGCCAAGGTCTCACAAGCATTCCAAACATATTAAGCGCCGGTTTCACTCCATCCGCGAGCATGTCAAGGATGGAGATATAAAGATTTGTAAAGTACATACGGATCTCAATGTAGCAGATCCGTTGACTAAAACTCTCCCTAGAGCAAAACATGATCAACACCAGAACTCAATGGGTGTTAGATTTATCACTATGTAACTAGATTATTGTCTCTAGTGCAAGTGGGAGACTGAAGGGAATATGCCCTGAGAGGCAATAATAAAGTGTTTATTATGTGTATTCCAAGTATATGATAGATGTTTATTTTGCATGCTATAATTGTATTAATACGGAAACGATAATACATGTGTGTTTAATAAACAAACAGAAAGTTCCTAGTTATGCCTCTCTCATAAACTAGCTCGTTGATTAACAAGATGATCAAGGTTTCCTGATCATGGACATTGGATGTTGTTAATAACGGGATCACAACATTAGTGTAATGGTGTGATGAACATTCATCCGAAGTATAGCATTACGATCAAAGTCATTGAGTTTATATTGCTATAACAACTTACGAAGTGATCCTAATCCTTAGACCATGAGATCATGTCAATCACTAACACCGGAAGAGTTTCTTGATAACATCAAACGTCACACCGTAACAGGGTGATTATAAAGATGGATTCAGAACTAATAAAGTGTTATGTTGAGGCTCATGGATCGAGAGTGGAATTTGTTCATCCCGATGACGGATAGATATACTCTGGGCCCTCTCGGTGATATCACATTGATTAGCTTGCAAGCAAGTGATTTGATCACTAGAATGTTATATCACAGGAATGAGAAAAGAGTGCATGTCGGTAACGAGATCAAACTAGGTATGGAGATACCGATGATCGAATCTCGGACATGTAATATATCGTGAAACAAAGGGATTAAGATACTAGCGTAAAAGGTTCCGACGATCACAAGAAAGTCATCGTTGAATGTGTGGGAGTCAGTATGGGTCTCCAGATCCCGCTTCTGATTATTGATCTGAGAGGGGTCTCGATCATGTCCGCATTATTCACGAACCGTAGGGTGACACACTTAAGAGACACGGACATCCAATTGGAGCAAATGTTTCATGCCGAAAGAATGAACAAGCGCAGGAATTTATTTCACTAGATACCGAAACAGGTTTTCGGGTGAAATTGCATAAAGTGGTTATGCATGTGAAATAGAATTCTAGCAAGGGGTTATTTGTGAATGTTTGTCATTAAAGTAATTGACAAAATTCTGAATAAAATAAAAGAGTTTTATTTAATGAGAGTTTGCATTAAATTTGGTGGAAATTTAATGGGAATTTGAGTGGACTTTTGAGTGGAGGGAATTTAAAGGGCATTTTGTGAGTGGAGTGTCCACCCACATGAATGAAGGAGGGGAGGGGGCAGCCCCCATGGCCGGCGGCCACCCCCTTGGGTGCCCCCCCCTCCTCCTATAAAAGGAGCCCCCCTCCTCACTTGTCTCTCACACCTCCTCGTGAAGGATCTCTCTCCCCCTCTAGAATTTATCCCCCATGGTCTCGGACTAGCGAGATACATGTTCCCGGTGGCTATTCGGCAAGAAAGAGTTGTGCTTCCGCTGCATCGCTGGAGCGAGGAGGCGGAGGTTGCTCGGTGCCTCGAACGTGTGTGCGAGCACGGATGCGCTGCTGATTTGCGGCGCTAGGACTTCCTCTCGATCTTGAGATCGGCAAGAGATCGTCTACATCAACCACGAGTTGAACTCGTTAAGCTTTGTCGGTCTTCAAGGGTATGTTCTCTACGGATATACATCCGCCCGTTGTTTGTATCTAGTAGATAGATCTTGGTATATAGTTCACATCGTAGGAAAAATTTTGTTTTCTATGCTACGAACCCTACATCTGGGTCACAAGAAGATGTGTGGCTGGGGTCAATGGATGCACACAGTGATGGAGATCAAGTGAGCATGAACCAGAGGGGATGGGTCGGTGTGTACTCACCGGATTTGTCGCCGGAGTGCGTCGGAGACAGTGGGGTTTGAGCAAGCAATTCAAGCAGCCCTGGGGCCGAGGGGGAGTGGCGTCTAGGGAAAACGAGAGAGGGAACATGAGCGATTAAGAGGGCGCGGTTGCAGGGCTGAATCCATGCGGCATTAAGGAGAATTACTCGACACGAATCAAGGCAGAAACAGCCATGGTGAATGGGGAAGAACGGGTCCGCGGGTGAGAACGACGACTGGCAGGTGGGGTTGCGTTTGTCAGCGAGGAAGAGAGGTTCAGTGGGGTCGTCTCGTCAGCGACTGGGTGGGTGTGTGCTGCGGTGCGAACCGTTTTCTGCGGGGAGAGAAGGAATGGGCTAGTTGGGCCGGACTGGGCTGGTTAGGCTGGGCTGGTTCTTTCTCTATTTTTTTCCTTCATGTTTTCTTTTTCATTTTCTGTTTCTTTTATTCTGTTTTGATTTTATTTAAATGATTCAAACACTTGTTTGAATTCAAACTTTTCTCAACTTTTAGTAAGTTTTATACTGGTTTATTATTGTATTTAAAGACCATTTTAGAATATTTATTTTATTCTCTTTATGGTTTGTTGTTTATTTAAAATAGACAGTTTGTCTCTATTCAAATAAGATTTTAAATATAATTTCAAACTCTTATTTGAATTCAAATTTTCATCAAACCTTTTTCAGTAGGTTTTATTTATTCATTAGAGTGTTAAATAATTCACTTTGAATTATTTGAAATATATTTAATATGATTTATTAATCATTTAATTTGGGCATTTGTCTTTATTCAAATAAAATCAAATATGGTTTTAATTCCATATAAATTTTATTCAAATAATTCTTTGATTCAATTTAAGTTAATGAAATAACTTATATTCCACTTGGGAAAATTCCAATTATTATCTTTCCATGATTTAATCAATCATTTACTTTAGGGATTTTATCTTTATTCAAATATAATTAGAATATGGTTTAATCCTATATGTTTTTATATCATTATTCTTTATAATCCTTTTATTTTATTTGGATTTGAATTATCTTTATTCCATTTGCTTATGGATTTAAACTCAAGATTTAAATTGGTTTTTAGTTATTCCTTATTTATTTATTTTCTTCTTTATCTTATAAAATCCATATCTTTTTATTTAAAGATCCAAAATTGGTGATTCCAATTTGAATAATTTTATTTAATATTTGTTTATCTTTTTAAATCCTTTTAGGATTACTTTGCTCATGATTTGGTATGGATTGTAGCTAGGAGCTTTTATTAGCCTTGGAAAATATTTCCTTTTAACTTATTAAATTCATAAGTTTTTTTATCTTTGGTTCCAAATTGAATGAAACCAATTTCTATGGTTTTATAATATTTTTATTTATCATTTTTGATCATTTTAAAATGATTGTTGCTGAATTTTTATATGGATAAAATCCATAGTCTTTGAGAGATCTTCGAAATGATTTTTCTTCCATTAGGGTTTTAGAGTTTTGATTTATTTTCCAAGTTTAAATTTCAAGATTTTATTGATGAATGCATTTTCACTTGATTGAAATTTGTTGGATTCCATTTTCATTCAAAGTTTGTTCAAGATGGGTTTTAATGTTTCCATTTGAAATCAAAAAGTTTCATTTCACCCTAAATTTCGACAAATTATTTATTTTTTTTATTTATTTTTCACATTTCAAAATTTGGAAAATTTTGGGATGTGACAAGCTACCACCCTTAAAAGAAATCTCGTCCCAAGATTTGGGAAAGCTAGAGGTTACAAGTTGGCTTCAAAACAACTAGAGTACTACCACCCTTAAAAAGGTTTTCATCTAGATTACATCTTGGCTTAGTTGAGGTCTTGATGAAACTTTTCTGGACAATTGCTTGTATAATGGCCTAGCTCTTTGCATTTGAAACACATCACTTGTCTAACATCCTTCTTTTCCTTTGGCATCATTGCCTCTGGTTCTTCTTCTTTACTGGGCAATCACTGGCATAGTGTCCCATATCTTTGCAATTGTAGCATTGCAACTGAATTTTGTCTTTCTTCTTCTTTTTGGGTCTCTCCAAAGCTAGGAGTTCTTCTAGTTCATGCTCTTCATATTTCACCACAAAGGTGGGAAATATTTCTCTATTCTTGGGGCAGCTACTAGAGATATGACCTTCTTCTTCACAAGAGTAGCAACACTTTGTGGTCACTTTGGATTTGGCTTTATGAGGTATGGTTCTGACTTTGCCTTCATCCTTCATGGTAGAGGTTGTTCCCTTATGGAGGTTAACAAACATTTGATGCATTCCATCTTGTTTCATTTGTTGAACTATAGGATAGATAGGGCATTGGATAGGGGCATGATTATTTCCTTCACATAGGAAACAAGTAACTTGAGATGTGGGGCATTGATTTGTTGGATGTTTGTCTTCATAATTAGGGCATTGGTCCTCATTCTCCTTAGAAGTGTGTTCCATGTCTCCACAAACATTGCAAGCTTGAGTTCTTTCTATAATATCATCCTTGACATCATTGTTGTCACAAACTCCTTAGGAAAAGTTGTCTATCATGTTGATCATTTGATTGGTCATCCCTTGCAACAATTGGGATTGTATTTCCAATAATATTTTGCAAGGTTGGGTCTAACTCATTATTGTTGGCTAAAAAATGAGTTGTCACTTGAGTCAACTGGGTTTGGGTTGCTAGTAGTTGTTCTCTCATGTGCATCTCTTGGTTGTTGTTGTCACCATTCTTGATGTTGGAGTCTCTTGGGGAAATCATCTGTTTGGGTTGGATTGGGATTAGAATAGGCAAAAGATTTCTAGAGAAAGAAGTCTAATCACACACATCATAATTCACACAAGCAATGTGCAAGCAATCACCAACAAACATTCCACTCAAACAACAAGGTTCAAACACATTTTTACGCAACAAAATATTTTTCCTACACCACATAAGTTGGGGTGATTGGTCTAACTAAGCACTAATATGGTGGTCCAACTATATGGTTTTCTTGAGATCATTCCATTCTTCTTAGTTGTTCCTTCATGAATAAGATCATGGTTTCCTTGGGAAAACTCTTGTATCTTGGTCACAAAACTTCAAAGGTGATGATGGTTCCTTCTAAGTTGTGTTTTATTAGTCTTCAAGTCTTGAGTTATATTTCTTGTCTCACTTGTAGTCCTTAGTGATGTCCAAATTGAAGTCCCTTGGTGAAACTAAAGTTGAAGTCACTGGAGTTGGTGAATTCCTTTACTCATGTTCAAGTCTTTGCTCATGTTAAGGCTTCGTCCATCAAGTTTGAAAAGGAAGAGATGTAGAATCAAAACAAAAAGGTTGAGGAAAGAGTTTACAAGATTGTTTGTAAATAAGTTTTGGAACAAATACAACTCCTAATTTTCTAAGGGTTTTGTCCAATCCTAGGGTTACAATCCTACAGGCAACACAGTGGTCTGATACCATCTGTAAAGACCCCAGCCTTTAATAAGGTAGAGATCCCTGTGTTTACAATGCTAGTCCCTCGATCAATAGCTAGCATCCACAGTTAAGATGTAATATCAAGAAACAAAGGTCATAATACAACTTTATAACCAGGAATAAAATAATTCATTACATCTTACATATCTCATTTGGCTATGACATTACAATGCAGCAGAATATCTATATAGCATGGAGTCCTTCATCTTCAAAGTGCCACAGGCAATCATGTTGGTTGTCGACTTGTAATCCTTATCAACACACTTCACTAACATCAAACAAACCTGCAACATAATAAGTTATAGCCACAAGGGTCAATACATTTGAATTGTATTGGCAAGTGATACTATGGTAGAATAGTGGTATCTATCATCTATATGCATTTGGCTAAGTGGAGCTTAGGCTTGCTTTTCTCAAAATAGATTTTCCTTATCATTTGAAAACATTAAGTTTTTGTTTGTCAAAATCACCCAAGGCATCTACCGATCAAAGATTGAAGATCCTTTAACCCTTGTTCAACCACAAGTTTTTAACTTAGAAATTGGGATGAGGAGATTCTTGATAGCTTCCATGTCTTGATGCTCAAATTGTCCATTGCCGGGGACACGGCTAAGTACTTAGATTTTACTCTCTTGAGAGGTGGTGCACTTTCCCCACAAGACTCGACATGCATCGAGACAAGATCTTTCAGAAGCCTTCCCTTAGACCAAAATGTATGCGTTCCCAAACTTATCACCCCCTACCACCAATTGTCCATTTGGCTAAGTCATTGCAACCTATATGATCCAGGCAGAGCCCATAATGCCAAGTGGCTGCACTTGAAGCTTCTCAACCTTTTCACATCTCAAATCTCTTTGTTCCTGGGTGGCTTTCCACAAGTGAGATACACTACAGTAGTCCATAAATATGGGCCCTATGTAACCACTCAACATAATCCAAACAACCATTCCACCCAGGTGATTCATTCACATAGTTGTTTTATTAAACAAAACACAAGCCCTTGACTTAGAAATATTTCATAGCATGAATATAATCCACCCTTGTTTTCTACTAGCTAAGCTAAGCATGATAGTAGTAGGAATATTAACTTAGGGAAAATTCTACTAAGGTTTCATCTACTAGGATTTCCCATGGCATAGTTAATACATAAAAATTCCATGCAAGTCCTACTTAGAAATATCACTAATGCATAGTGAAAACAATAGGACAAAAGTATGAAGCACCACTTGCCTTTTTGGTAGAGAATATAAGTTCACTCCTTTATCTTGCAATAGTCACACTCTTCAAATTTCACTACAATTCAATCAAGGCACAAATTCTTTCAAGCAATTTATCACATAGAATAATAAAAACAAAGAAATGCATGCCAGCATGCCAAAGATTGTTTTATTTGGAAAAATGGTTTCTAATAGGTTATAAACATTTTAAAACACCTATTGGTCATTTATAAAAGTGTCAAAACCATTTGATAACAAGTTAGTGAAAATGGCCATTTAAATCATTTTTGTTTTGTTAGAAATGATTTAATCAAACTAATAATTTCTAGTGTTTGACAAATATATTTTTAAACACAAATGTTAGTGTTTTAAGATCAAGTGCTTAATATTAAAACCATTTGCAAAAGGTTTTACCTATAAAACCATTTTCATACCAAAGCAATATTTTATTTTGTTGGAAATGCCTTTAAACAAAGTAATAATTTTATAGGGTTCACCAAATATGTTTTTAAATCCAAAACTTGGTGTTTAGGGCCAGAGAGTTTAATTCAAAACATTTTTAAAAGGTTTTACTCAGAAAGCATTTTTAAAACATAAACAACATTTTTATTTAACTAGAAATGCTTTTATTCAAAGATTTATTCCTTAGCATCACAAAATATACTTTTAACTCTACAAGTTGATTTCTATGGTCAGTAGGTTCAAAACAATCCATTTACAAAATATTTTACTCTAAAAATAATTTTAGAATGAATTTTATACACAAAATATGCCTACACATGTTTCTGCAAAAAAATCATTTTTACATAAGCAAAATACTAAACACGCATGGTTGGAAAGTATTCTTTTTGCTGATTCCAATGATATAAAGTTTGCAAATTTTGGATGTGTGGATCAAAAGTTATGGAATTTACAAATTCAAACATCTAATAGACATGTTTCTGCTTTTAAAACAAACTACAGGCCACGTGTCAAGATTTTATTGGTCGATGCCGCTTCGGCAGGATCATGCAATGCACGTCGCAGGATTTAAGTTCACCTGTGCGGCTCAGATGGATTCGTAACCCTTCACTTAAGTCATCTATCCTAGCCAACGGATCAAGATCTAACGGTCTGAAACGAATTGACCAAACACTGGCGACGGCGCGCTCAGACGATGATGGTGCCAGTGATACAGGAAGCGAGAGAGAGAGAGGGGAGAAGCTCACCGAGTTTGCCGTGGAGTGCTGATGCTCAACGTTGCTGTGGTTGTCGAAGGGGCGCTCGAGGTCGACTGAGATTGCTCGCCGTAGTTTCTCACTGGCACGGGCACGCACGAACGTGGTCAAAGACGAGCGTCTGGGTTGCAATTGATCAAGGAAATGCGTCAGGAGGGTGCGGAAATTTGCCTAGGTTGTGTAGGAACTCACCAGAGGGAAAGGGCGTGCTGGTTTGTCGGCTACTGCTCGCCGGAGTTGAGGCAGACCGTGGCGGCGCTCAATCGAGGTTGTTGCCGACGCTCTGGGTCACAAGAAGACGTGTGGCTAGGGTCAATGGATGCACACAGTGATGGAGATCAAGTGAGCGTGAACCAGAGGGGATGGGGCGGCGTGTACTCACCGGATTTGTCGCCGGAGTGCGTCGGAGACAGTGGGGTTTGAGCAAGCAATTCAAGCAGCCCTGGGGCCGAGGGGGAGTGGCGTCTGGGGAAAACGGGAGAGGGAACATGAGCGATTAAGAGGGCGCGGTTGCAGGGCTGAATCCATGCGGCATTAAGGAGAATTACTCGGCGCGAATCAAGGCAGAAACAGCCATGGTGAATGGGGAAGACCGGGTCCGCGGGTGAGAACGACGACTGACAGGTGGGGTTGCGTTTGTCAGCGAGGAAGAGAGGTTCAGTGGGGTCGTCTCGTCAGCGACTGGGTGGGTGTGTGCTGCGGTGCGAACCGTTTTCTGCGGGGAGAGAAGGAATGGGCTAGTTGGGCCGAACTGGGCTAGTTAGGCTGGGCTGGTTCTTTCTCTATTTTTTCCTTCCTGTTTTCTTTTTCTGTTTCTTTTATTCCGTTTTGATTTTATTTGAATGATTCAAACACTTGTTTGAATTCAAACTTTTCTCAACTTTCAGTAAGTTTTATACTGGTTTATTATTGTATTTTAAAGACCATTTTAGAATATTTATTTTATCCTCTTTATGGTTTGTTATTTATTTAAAATAGACATTTTGTCTCTATTCAAATAAGATTTTAAATATAATTTCAAACTCTTATTTGAATTCAATTTTTCATCAAACCTTTTTCAGTAGGTTTTATTTATTCATTAGAGTGTTAAATAATTCACTTTGAATTATTTGAAATATATTTAATATGATTTATTAATCATTTAATTTGGGCATTTTTCTTTATTCAAATAAAATCAAATATTGTTTTAATTCCATATAAATTTTATTCAAATAATTCTTTGATTCCATTTAAGTTAATTAATTAACTTTTATTCCACTTGGGAAAATTCCAATTATTATGTTTCCATGATTTAATCAATCATTTACTTTAGGGATTTTATCTTTATTCAAATATAATTAGAATATGGTTTAATCCTATATGTTTTTATTTCATTATTCTTTATAATCCTTTTATTTTATTTGGATTTGAATTATCTTTATTCCATTTGCTTATGGATTTAAACTCAAGATCCAAAATTGGTGATTCCAATTTGCATAACTTTATTTAATATTTGTTTATATTTTTAAATCCTTTTAAGATTACTTTGCTCATGATTTGGTATGGATTTTAGCTAGCAGATTTTATTAGCCTTGGAAAATATTTCCTTTTGACTTATTAAATTCATAAGTTTTTTATCTTTGGTTCCAAATTGAATGAAACCAATGTCTATGGTTTTATAATATTTTTATTTATCATTTTTTATCATTTTAAAATGATTGTTGCTGAATTTTTATATGGATCAAATCCATAGTCTTAGAGAGATCTTCGAAATGATTTTTCTTCCATTAGGGTTTTAGGGTTTTGATTTATTTTCCAAGTTTAAATTTCAAGATTTTATTGATGAATGCATTTTCACTTGATTGAAATTTGTTGGATTCCATTTTGATTCAAAGTTTGTTCAAGATGGGTTTTAATTTTTCCATTTGAAATCAAAAAGTTTCTTTTCACCCTAAATTTCAACAATTATTTATTTTGTTTATTTATTTTTCACATTTCAAAATTTGGAAAATTTTGGGATGTGACAGAATTCTCCCATGGTCTCGGATCGGCGAGATACATGTTCCCGGTGGCTTTTTCTGGAAGGATTTGTTGCTTCCACTGCTTCGCTGGAGCGAGGGGCGCGGAGGTTGTCGGGGTACCCGGACGTGTGTGCGATCACGGATGCACCACTGCTTTGCGGTGCTGGACGTGATGGTGCTGGACCGGCTGGACCAGATGAACTTCATCACGATCTTGAGATCGGCAAGCGTTCGACTACATCATCCATGAGTAAAACCTCGTTAACACTATACGGTCTTCGAGGGTATGTATTCTATGGATGTATATCCACCTGTTGCTTGTATCTAGTAGATAGATCTTGGTGCTTTGTTCCCATCGTAAGAATTTTTTGTTTTCTATGCTGCGAACCCTTTAGGTACCCCTTTCCCCATGACACAGTAGCTATCCCATATAAAAATGACAAGGCAATAGACAATGAGTATCTCAGCAATCTTCTTATTTACCATGGGAAAATGGTGTTTTTTCTCTTCTTTCCTCTTTTTTCTTCTCTTTTTTTCTCTCTCTCTTTTTTATAAGAAGAATGCTTCATATATTTCTCACTATGGTGACGTTGCAAGTTTCCACCATGATTAGGCATGGCTTAGGCTAGTGGCTCAGGTGTTTCTCTAACACATATACATAACTCCATGGACTTACAAGCTCCCCTTTTATTTCACACCGCCGACATCTATAAACAAAAGAGCATGATATCAACTGGGTAGATATTTACAAGTGTTGAAAGCGTTCCCCGTGACAGCACGGTTTTGCTAATTCCCAACTCATAAGTGCAAGCATATACAACATAGATGACACAATGGTTCAAGTTTATTAGGGGCAAGAAAAATAAAGTGTGCCATCAAGTTTGTGAGAGCTTTAATCACTAATTTTCACATAACAAGTTTAATTTGGAAGATAGATAAAACAAGAATACACTTGGAATGGTGTAACACACCATGCATAGGAATTTATAGTGGACACTTTGGAATAACTTGGTTTTTTGGGAGTTGGATGCATGAGTAGAGCTTACTCAATACAAGTGGAGGCTAGCAAAAGACTGGGAGCGACCAACTAAGAGAGCAATAATGGCCATAATCATGCAGAGCGACAAAACATTATCAATCAAAGCATAAAGTGGTACCACAAGTCAAAAACTAAATGATCATAGAGGCTAAGGTGACTAGTTCATAGTCATAACATGGTGTGAGCATGTGCCAAGTCAACCCAAACAAAGCATCAAAGGAGAATACCACAATACTATGCTTTTGTATGCTAAAACAACGCATGATTCTTGCAAGGCACATTAAGCAATCTCAACTGTTTGGAACAAGTCATGCTACAACAATAATCACTAAGCATAAGGTCAAACCAACATCTAGCATGACAATATAAAGCCTAGACCATAGTCAAAGCAAGATCCCTTTTGTACCACTATAAGCATGAAACTTTCTACTCTTTTCCAACACCAATCAACTTATTTGAAACATCACAACGAAAGCGGGGTCCAACTACTTTATTCAAGCAAACTAAGCAAACGAAAACCAAAAACGAAAACTAAGACGCTCCAAGAACAACACAACTATGCATGAAACAATAAAAATGAAGTGTCTAGAAAGAGACCTGAGACTTTTATTGATGAAGAAGGGGATGCCTTGGGCATACCCATGCTTTAACACTTGTACCTCTTGAATATTTCTTGGGGTGAAACGGGGTGGTATCCCCAAGCTTGAGATTTTGTCCATTCTTCACCTCATTACATCATTCTTCCCCTACACTTGGAAATTTCCTTCATACAAAACTTCACACAATATTCATTGGCAACATTAGTGCATTCAAAAGTAATAAACCTTTGGGTTTAGTTTCAAAATAGCAAAAATTTCATTAAAAACACAAGCTACTATATCAATTCCTTCAAAAAGCTCAATTTACCAAAGAGAACCCAATAATAAATCGATAAAGAGGCAAATGCAAATAATAGCAGAAATCTGTCAAAGCAGACAAGCAGGTAAAAAACGATTTTTTTGAAGACCTTATGTTTCTCAAATAAAAAAGTGTTTAACTAACGAAAGTTAGCTAACAACCTGGGCGATTTATTTAGAAAATTAAATCTCAATCCGACATACATAGATTTTTCACGAATGTTTACAGTGAGGCATAAAAATCTGTTTCGGGACAACAACTTCCCCAAATCCTACTTCTCTCATTAGAGATTATTCTTGGCACAAAAATCAAACAAAAAGGTTAAGGAAAGGTTATTACAGAAGTAATAACTTCCAAGACTCAAGAGAACTTTTGGGTTATCTCCCAAGAAGTACTTTTCTTTAACGCCTTTAAGTTAGTCATAAGAAGCAAGAATCAAGTATTTTCAAATGAAGAAGCATTAACAACAAATTTTGTTTTCAAAGGAGGAGCAAAAGGTAACTTATCTCTCCTCATAGGTAAGTGTTCAATACCTTTCTTGAATAGGAATTGATATTTAATGGTGCCTTCTTTCATATCAATGATGGCACCAACAGTTCTATGAAAAGGTCTTCCCAAAGTAATAGAACAAGAAGCATTGCATTCAACATCCAAAACATAGAAATCAACAGGGACACGGGCATTGTTAACCATAATAAGAACATCATTAACACTCCCCATAAGTTTCTTCTTAGCATTATCATCAAGTGGGACATCTAATAGCAATCTTCCAAAGGTGGCAAATCAAGCATTTCATAAATCTTTCTAGGCATAATAGAGACACTAGAACCAAGGTCACATGAAGCTTTGAGATCAAAGTCATTCACTTGCATATTAATGATAGGTTCCCAACTATCTTGTACTTTCCTAGGAATAGAAGCTTTGTGTTTCAATTTATTCCTTAATTTTAATGAGAGCATATGTAATGTGTTTTGTAAAAGCTATATTAATAGCACTAGCATTAGGACTTCTAGCAAGCTTTTGTAGGAACATAATCACTTCAGAGATATTGCAACCCTCAAGATCAAAATCAAACTTAGCATCACAGGTAGTAGCCTTATTGGGTTTAAGCATTGTTGTAGGAGGAATGGGGACTTCTTGTGGTTTACTAGCATAAATATTGGTGGTGGTAATAGTACAAACACTATTGTTTCTAGCAATTTCTTCTCTCTCCCACTTAGCATGCAATTTAGCTAACAGTCTAACATTTTCATCAATAGTAACTTGTATGGCATGAGTAGCAGCAAAGGTACTTTCCAAGGTTTCAGGTTTAGCAGCCATTTTATTAATCAAAGAGGATTGTGCTTCAGACAAAGATGAAATATTTTCTCAGCACTCAAAATTTTGGACTGTAAACTAGGAATTTCCCTATTCAAATTCTCAAGTTGATGACTAATATTTTTCAAAATAGCAGATTGTTCTTGTAGGGTTCGCAGCATAGAAAACAAAAATTTTCCTACGATGTGAACTATATACCAAGATCTATCTACTAGATACAAACAACGGGCGGATGTATATCCGTAGAGAACATACCCTTGAAGACCGACAAAGCTTAACGAGTTCAACTCGTGGTTGATGTAGACGATCTCTTGCCGATCTCAAGATCGAGAGGAAGTCCTAGCGCCGCAAATCAGCAGCGCATCCGTGCTCGCACACACGTTTGAGGCACCGAGCAACCTCCGCCTCCTCGCTCCAGCGATGCAGCGGAAGCACAACTCTTTCTTGCCGAATAGCCACCGGGAACATGTATCTCGCTAGTCCGAGACCATGGGGGATAAATTCTAGAGGGGGAGAGAGATCCTTCACGAGGAGGTGTGAGAGACAAGTGAGGAGGGGGCTCCTTTTATAGGAGGAGGGGGGGAACCCCAAGGGGGTGGCCGGCGCATGGGGGCTGCCCCCTTGCCCTCCCCTCTTCATGTGGGTGGACACTCCACTCACAAATCTCCTTTAAATTCCCTCCACTCAAAAGTCCACTCAAATTCCCATTAAATTTCCACCAAATTTAATGCAAACTCTCATTAAATAAAACTCTTTTATTTTATTCAGAATTTTGTCAATTACTTTAATGACAAACATTCACAAATAACCCCTTGCTAGAATTCTATTTCACATGCATAACCACTTTATGCAATTTCACCCGAAAACCTGTTTCGGTATCTAGTGAAATAAATTCCTGCGCTTGTTCATTCTTTCGGCATGAAACATTTGCTCCAATTGGATGTCGGTGTCTCTTAAGTGTGTCACCCTACGGTTCGTGAATAATGCGGACATGATCGAGACCCCTCTCGGATCAATAATCAGAAGCGGGATCTGGAGACCCATACTGACTCCCACACATTCAACGATGACTTTCTTGTGATCGTCGGAACCTTTTACGCTAGTATCTTAATCCCTTTGTTTCACGATATATTACATGTCCGAGATTCGATCATCGGTATCTCCATACCTAGTTTGATCTCGTTACCGACATGCACTCTTTTCTCGTTCCTGTGATATAACATTCTAGTGATCAAATCACTTGCTTGCAAGCTAATCAATGTGATATCACCGAGAGGGCCCAGAGTATATCTATCCGTCATCGGGATGAACAAATTCCACTCTCGATCCATGAGCCTCAACATAACACTTTATTAGTTCTGAATCCATCTTTATAATCACCCTGTTACGGTGTGACGTTTGATGTTATCAAGAAACTCTTCCGGTGTTAGTGATTGACATGATCTCATGGTCTAAGGATTAGGATCACTTCGTAAGTTGTTATAGCAATATAAACTCAATGACTTTGATCGTAATGCTATACTTCGGATGAATGTTCATCACACCATTACACTAATGTTGTGATCCCGTTATTAACAACATCCAATGTCCATGATCAGGAAACCTTGATCATCTTGTTAATCAACGAGCTAGTTTATGAGAGAGGCATAACTAGGAACTTCTGTTTGTTTATTAAACACACATGTATTAACGTTTCCGTATTAATACAATTATAGCATGCAAAATAAACATCTATCATATACTTGGAATACACATAATAAACACTTTATTATTGCCTCTCAGGGCATATTCCCTTCAGTCTCCCACTTGCACTAGAGACAATAATCTAGTTACATAGTGATAAATCTAACACCCATTGAGTTCTGGTGTTGATCATGTTTTGCTCTAGGGAGAGTTTTAGTCAACGGATCTGCTACATTGAGATCCGTATGTACTTTACAAATCTTTATATCTCCATCCTTGACATGCTCGCGGATGGAGTGAAACCGGCGCTTAATATGCTTGGAATGCTTGTGAGACCTTGGCTCTTTGGCATTGGCAATGGCACCATTGTTGTCACAATAGATCACCATTGGGTCCAACGCGTTTGCCACCACTCCTAGTTCGGATATGAACTCCTTCATCCAAACTGCTTCCTGAGCCGCTTCTGAAGCAGCAACATATTCGGCCTCCGTTGTTGATCCCGCTACCACAGGTTGTTTGGAGCTCCTCCAACTAACCGCTCCGCCATTCATGAGAAATACGTATCCGGATTGAGACTTAGAGTCATCCGGATCGGTGTCAAAGCTAGCGTCGACATAACACTTAGCGACGAGCTCTTCTTCACCTCCGTATACAAGAAACATATCGTTAGTTCTTCGTAAGTACTTAAGGATATTCTTGACCGCTATCCAGTGTTCCGAACCTGGATCCGATTGGTACCTACTAGTCAAACTAATAGCATGTGCCACATCCGGTCTTGTACATAGCATGGCGTACATTATAGAGCCTATGGCTGAAGCATAGGGGACTTTGTCCATTATCTCTCTTTCTTCCGCCGAAGCCGGACTTTGAGTCTTACTCAATGTCTTGCCTTGCAACATAGGTAAGAACCCCTTCTTACTTCCGTCCATTTTAAACTTCTTTAAAATCTTATCAAGGTATGTACTTTGCGATAGCCCTATTAGGCGCCTAGATCTATCTCTATAGATCTTTATGCCTAATATGTATGACGCTTCACCTAGGTCCTTCATTGAAAATTTGCTGTTTAGATAACTTTTAACACTGTTTAAAAGATCTATATCATTTCCGATCAATAATATGTCATCCACATATAATATCAGAAATGCCACATTGCTCCCACTCACTTTCTTGTAAATACAAGCTTCTCCATAAGTTTGGACAAATCCAAACTCTTTGATCACCTCATCAAAGCGGAGATTCCAACTTCGTGATGCTTGCTTCAATCCATAGATGGATCGCTGAAGCTTGCACACCTTGTTAGCATCCTTAGGATCGACAAAACCCTTTGGTTGTATCATATACAACTCTTCTTCAATATTCCCATTGAGAAACGCGGTTTTGACATCCATCTGCCATATCTCATAATCGAAATATGCAGCAATTGCTAACATAATCCTAACTGACTTTAGCATCGCTACGGGAGAGAAAGTCTCATCGTAGTCAACTCCTTGAATTTGTCGAAACCCCTTTGCGACAAGTCGAGCTTTATAGACGGTCACATTACCATCAGCATCAGTTTTCCTTTTGAAAATCCATTTGTTCTCCACGGCCTTTCGGTCGTGAGGTAATTCCACCAAGTTCCAAACTTGATTTTCATACATGGATTCCATCTCGGATTTCATGGCTTCTAACCATTTGTTGGAATCCGGGCTCATCATTGCTTCTTCATACGTCACAGGGTCATCATTTTCATCAACCATGAAATTCATGACAGGATTTCCGTACAGCTCGGGAGCTGCACGCGTCCTGTTTGACCTGCGAGGTTCGGTAGTACTCTCTTTCGGAGTTTCATGATCATTATCATTAGATCCCTCTTCAACAGGTGGAGCCAACTCCGGAACAACTTCCGGCGCTGCGCTACTCGCCATACTTTGAAGAGAAGGTTCCACAACCTCTTCGAGTTCTACCTTCCGACTACTCACACCTTTCGCGAGAAACTCTTTCTCTAGAAAGGATCCATTCTTGGCAACAAAAACCTTGCCCTCGGATCTGTGATAGAAGGAATACCCAATAGTTTCTTTAGGGTATCCTATGAAGACGCATTTTTCCGCTTTGGGTTCGAGTTTATCCGGTTGAAGTTTCTTCACATAAACATCACATCCCCAAACTTTAAGAAATGACAGCTTAGGTTTGTTTCCAAACCACAATTCATACGGTGTCTTTTCAACGGATTTAGATGGTGCCCGATTTAAAGTGAATGCAGCAGTTTCTAGTGCATAACCCCAAAATGACAACGGCAAGTCCGTCAGAGACATCATAGATCGAACCATATCTAATAAAGTACGATTACGACGTTCCGACACACCATTTCGCTGTGGTGTTCCGGCAGGTGTGAGTTGTGAAACAATTCCACACTCTTTCATGTGAGTGCTAAACTCGTAACTTAGATACTCACCTCCACGGTCGGACCGTAGAAATTTGATCTTTCTATTACGATGATTTTCCACTTCATTCTGAAATTCCTTGAACTTTTCAAAGGTTTCAGACTTGTGTTTCATCAAGTAGATATAACCGTATCTACTCAAATCATCCGTGAAAGTAACAAAATAACGATATCCACCTCGCGCCGACACACTCATTGGACCACATACATCAGAATGTATGATTTCCAATAAATCTGTCGCCCGTTCCATTGAACCAGAAAACGGCGTTCTAGTCATCTTGCCCATAAGGCATGGCTCACATGTATCAAATGATTCATAATCAAGTGATTCCAAAAGTCCATCCGAATGGAGCTTCTTCATGCGTTTAACGCCAATATGACCTAGACGGCAGTGCCACATATATGCGGATATATCATCATTAAGTTTAATCCTTTTAGCATCAACATTATGAATATGTGTAACATTATCATCGAGATCTAATAGAAATAAACCATTCATCATCGGTGCATGACCATAAAAGATTTCATTCATATAAATGGAACAACCATTGTTCTCAGATTTAAATGAATAACCACTTCGCATCAAACACGATCCAGATACAATGTTCATGCTCAGTGCAGGCACCAGATAACATTTATTTAAGTTTATAACTAATCCCGATGGCAAGTGGAGAGGCAGCGTTCCAACGGCTATCACATCAACGCTTGATCCATTGCCGACACGCATCTTGACCTCACCCCTTGCTAGCGGTCGCTTGTTCCGCAACCCCTGATTCGAGTTACAAATATTAGCAACTGGACCGGTATCAAATACCCAGGTGCTACTGCGAGCACTAGTCAAGTACACATCAATAACATGTATATCATATATACCTTTGTTCGCCTTGCCGGCCTTCTTGTCTGCCAGATACTTGGGGCAGTTGCGCTTCCAGTGGCCAGTCCCCTTACAATAGTAGCACTCGGAATCAGACTTAGGTCCAACTCGGGGTTTCTTTTCAGGCGCGGCAACCGGCTTGCCGCCCTTACTTCCCTTCCGTTTTCCCTTCTTGTCTTTCTTGAAACCAGTGTTCCTATTGATCATCAACACTTGATGTTCCTTTTTGATCTCCACTTCTGCAGTTTTAAGCATTGACAGAAGCTCGGGGAGAGACTTCTTCATGCCTTGCATATTATAGTTCATCACGAAGCTCTTATAGCTAGGTGGCAGAGACTGCAGAACACGATGGATGCCTAAGTCAATGGGAATCGATATTCCCAAGGACACAAGCTTATCGGCGTAACCCGACATCTTGAGTACATGCTCACTAACGGAGTTGTGCTCTTCCATCATGCAGCTAAAGAACTTTTCTGAAGCGTTGTAGCTCTCTACAGCAGCATGTGTGTCGAAAATCATTTTCAACTCACCCATTGTATCAAATTCATTGCCGTTTTCGAAACGCTTTCGAAGTTCCGGCTCTAGCCCATACAATATGCCGCAATGAACTAAGTTGTGGTCCTCCTGACGAGTCTGATAGACATTCTTCTCCTCGTCAGGGGCATCATCAAAAGGTGGGGGGCCTAACGGCGCTTCTAGCACATATTGCTTTTGTGCAGCAGAGAGGAGAATCCTCATATTCATGGCCCATTCGGTAAAGTTGCTACCGTTCGTTGCTAGTTTCTCTTTCTCCATGAACACATTGAAATTAAAAGCAGGTGGTGCCATCTACAACAGAATTTGTAAAGTTTAGACTAAGTGTATGATAGATTGAGTTCAACTAATCTTTATTACGAATGAACTCCCACTCAAAAACGACATCCCTCGTGCCTTTTTGGTGATTACATGAACCAAATACACTACACCAAGTCCGATCATCACGTGAGTCGGTATAGCTTCAAAGGCGAGCATCAAATGGGCATCATATCAACTATATGACTCATGCTTAACCTTTCGGTCCGTGTTCCGAGGCCATGTCTGTACATGCTAGGCTCGCCAAGTTAGAACCTTAGTATTCGCATGTGTAACTGTTTTACACCCGAAATATGGTCGTGGATCCAAGAACACCCGATCATCACGTGATGTCTTGGAGCGACGAAAACATAATCGGTGCATACTAAAGGAAGAACACATTCTTATCTTGATATTTAAATGAGGGATCATCTTATTATGCTAACAAAGCGCTAAACAAGCAATATAAGATGCTATCAAACATCATATGTTTATTAGTGAAATTATATGGTTCCCGCAGATGATCTCTATCATGTGCATCGTGGTATGATCATTATCATACCTATATGTGTAAATCCAAGGTCTATGGATTTTACACGCTATGTGTGTTGTAAGAGTATCATCTCATACTTCTACTTACAACACTACCATATCATAACACTAGCCCAGCAACAATCTAAACTAGACGCCTCTAATTTATCCATTGCAAGTTTTACGTGGCTTAGGGCTTTCGAGATAGAACCGTTCTTACCTACGAACATGAACCACAACGAGGATAATCAAATTGTTGACAACTCGCTTGCAAAATAGATATTGACTATAGTAGGAGAGACAGACACCCGCTAGCCACTTATGCAAACTAGTTGCATGTCAAGCGTGGAACAGGTCTCATGTGCGAGGACATGTAAAGTTTGTCCGGGCCGCTTCATCCCACTATGCCACCAATATCCAAAATTACAACAAAGGAGCAACAACATGATCATCATCGCCCACATACTCATATGTGTACTACCCGTGTAAAGTATCTACGCATAGATCCGGCTCTGATACCACTGTAGGGTTCGCAGCATAGAAAACAAAAATTTTCCTACGATGTGAACTATATACCAAGATCTATCTACTAGATACAAACAACGGGTGGATGTATATCCGTAGAGAACATACCCTTGAAGACCGACAAAGCTTAACGAGTTCAACTCGTGGTTGATGTAGACGATCTCTTGCCGACCTCAAGATCGAGAGGAAGTCCTAGCGCCGCAAATCAGCAGCGCATCCGTGCTCGCACACACGTTCGAGGCACCGAGCAACCTCCGCCTCCTCGCTCCAGCGATGCAGCGGAAGCACAACTCTTTCTTGCTGAATAGCCACCGGGAACATGTATCTCGCTAGTCCGAGACCATGGGGGATAAATTCTAGAGGGGGAGAGAGATCCTTCACGAGGAGGTGTGAGAGACAAGTGAGGAGGGGGGCTCCTTTTATAGGAGGAGGGGGGGAACCCCAAGGGGGTGGCCGACGCATGGGGGCTGCCCCCTTGCCCTCCCCTCTTCATGTGGGTGGACACTCCACTCACAAATCTCCTTTAAATTCCCTCCACTCAAAAGTCCACTCAAATTCCCATTAAATTTCCACCAAATTTAATGCAAACTCTCATTAAATAAAACTCTTTTATTTTATTCAGAATTTTGTCAATTACTTTAATGACAAACATTCACAAATAACCCCTTGCTAGAATTCTATTTCACATGCATAACCACTTTATGCAATTTCACCCGAAAACCTGTTTCGGTATCTAGTGAAATAAATTCCTGCGCTTGTTCATTCTTTCGGCATGAAACATTTGCTCCAATTGGATGTCGGTGTCTCTTAAGTGTGTCACCCTACGGTTCGTGAATAATGCGGACATGATCGAGACCCCTCTCGGATCAATAATCAGAAGCGGGATCTGGAGACCCATACTGACTCCCACACATTCAACGATGACTTTCTTGTGATCGTCGGAACCTTTTACGCTAGTATCTTAATCCCTTTGTTTCACGATATATTACATGTCCGAGATTCGATCATCGGTATCTCCATACCTAGTTTGATCTCGTTACCGACATGCACTCTTTTCTCGTTCCTGTGATATAACATTCTAGTGATCAAATCACTTGCTTGCAAGCTAATCAATGTGATATCACCGAGAGGGCCCAGAGTATATCTATCCGTCATCGGGATGAACAAATTCCACTCTCGATCCATGAGCCTCAATATAATACTTTATTAGTTCTGAATCCATCTTTATAATCACCCTGTTACGGTGTGACGTTTGATGTTATCAAGAAACTCTTCCGGTGTTAGTGATTGACATGATCTCATGGTCTAAGGATTAGGATCACTTCGTAAGTTGTTATAGCAATATAAACTCAATGACTTTGATCGTAATGCTATACTTCGGATGAATGTTCATCACACCATTACACTAATGTTGTGATCCCGTTATTAACAACATCCAATGTCCATGATCAGGAAACCTTGATCATCTTGTTAATCAACGAGCTAGTTTATGAGAGAGGCATAACTAGGAACTTTCTGTTTGTTTATTAAACACACATGTATTAACGTTTCCGTATTAATACAATTATAGCATGCAAAATAAACATCTATCATATACTTGGAATACACATAATAAACACTTTATTATTGCCTCTCAGGGCATATTCCCTTCAGTTCTTCCATAGTTTTAGTGAATATTTTTTTTGCTCATATTGCACTTGCATGAAGTTTTTAGTGGATCTTTCAACTTCTAGAATCCTATCTTCACTAGGCATTCCAGATCTACCATGATAAGTATTGCCATTATTAGGAGGATAAGGCCTATAGTTAGTATTACCATAAGAATTGTTGCCAAAATTATTATTTATTATGAAGTCCACATCAACTTTCTCTTGTTGAGCAACCAAAGAGGCTAAAGGAACATTATTTGGATCAATATGGGCTTTTCTATTAACAAGCATAACCATGATAACATCAATTTTATCACTCAAGGAGGAGGTTTCTTCAAAAGAATTTACCTTCTTACCATGTGGAGCTCTTTTAGTGTGCCACTCAGAATAATTAACCATCATATTATCAAGGAGCTTTGTTGCAGCACCCAAGGTAATAGTCATAAAGGTACCTCCAGCAGCATAATCCAACAGATTTCTTGAAGAGAAATTTAACCCTGCATAAAAAGTCTGGATAATCATCCAAGCAGTTAGTCCATGAGTGGGACAATTCTTTACCAAAGATTTCATTCTTTCCCAAGCTTGAGCAATATGTTCATTATCAAGTTGTTTAAATTTCATTATTTCACTTCTCATAGATATAATCTTAGCAGGAGGATAATATTTTCCAATAAAAGCATCTTTGCATTTAATCCAAGAATCAATACTATTTCTAGGCAAGGATAACAACCATTCTTTAGCTTTTCCTCTCAAGGAGAAAGGAAACAATTTGAGCTTAATCATATCTCCATCTACATCCTTGTATTTTTGCATCTCACGAAGTTCAACAAAGTTATTAAGGTGGGCAGTAGCATCATCAGAACTAGCACCAGAAAATTGCTCTTTCATCACAAGATTCAACAAAGCATGCTTAATTTCATAAAAGGTAGCATCAGGAGCAGGTGGAGCAATATGTGTACTCAGGAAATCATTGTTGTTTGTGCTAGTGAAGTCACACAACTTGGTGTTCTCAGCAGAATTCATTTTTCCAAAGGTGAAGCAAGCTAACAGCAACAGCAACTAGAGTAGGAACTAATTTTTTGTGTTTTTGGTAAGAAAAAGCAAAACAAACAAAACTATTTTTTTGGAAATTTTCATAAAAATAAGAAAGCAAAACAAAAACAAAGTAAAGAGAATGGTTATGAAAGACTCCCCTTGAGAAGCTGTCCTTACTCCCCAACGGCGCCAGAAAAAGTCTTTGATGAGCTCAGATCACTGTAGAGCTTTGTTGGGAAACCCCAAGAGGAAGGTGTGATGAGCACAGTAGTAAGTTTTCCCTCAGTTATGAAACCAAGGTTATCGAACCAGTAGGAGGAAGGAAACAACTTCCAAGGTGTTGCTAGCAACTTGGAATCCTGCACAACACAAACTCTAGACTTTGCACCAACTTACAGTGAGGTTGTCAATCTCACTGGTTTGCTGAAAACAACGGATTAAAAAATATAGTGTGGAAGGTAATGGTTGCTTGTAGAGAGTAAAAGGTAATAGTAGATGATGTAACAATGGTAAAGATTGGACCGAGGTCCACAGTTCACTAGAGGTGTTCTCCTTAAGACAAATAACATAACATGCTGGGTGAACAAATTACAGCGGGGCAATTAACATGAACTAAGCAAGGCATAACAATGCAAATAATAGACATTCATGATTCATATGAGATTTGATTGGGCATTACAAAAATATACATAGACCGCCATCCAGTTGCATCTATGACTAGTAATCCACCTTCAGGTTATCATCCGAACCCCCTCTAGTATTAAGTTGCAAGCAATGGATAACTTCATTAAGTAATGTGTGTAAAGTAAACAATACAATTGTTCTATGAACAAAAGATTGTTGTTTTCTCCCTAGTGGCAACAGCACATCTACAACCTTAGAGATTTCTGTCACTTCCCCTGATTCAATAGAGGCATGAAACCACTATCGAACATAAATACTCCCTCTTGGAGTCACTAGCATCTACTTGGCCAAGATAGCTACTAGAAACGAAGAGCATGCAAGATCTCAAACAACACAGACATGATAGAATAAATAATCATAAGACATGATAGAATCAAAAATCAATCTTACATAATATCTCAATATCCATCGGATCCTCGCAAACACAACATGCATGATTACAAATATATGATCTTGATCATGAACGGAGCTCACAAGATCTAAACATGATAGCACAAAGGAGGATAAACAACCATATAGCTACTGTATGAACCCATAGTGCAAGGTTGAACTACTCACGCATCATACCGGAGGCTGGCATGGTGATGAAGAAGGCCTCCGGGATGATCTATCCCCTCCGGCAGGGTGCCGGGAAGAGCTTAAGATCCCCCCGATCTAGGGATAATGGTGGCAGCAGCTACAGACTGTTTTGTGGAGATCTGATCGGGTGCTTAGGGTTTTGGCATCGGGGGGCTTATATAGGAGAAGAGGCGGGGCAGTATGGCAGCCAGGGGGCCCACACCCTTCCTAGGCGCGACCTAGGGTGGGCCCGCACCTAGGGGGTGTGGCCGCCCTAGGGCCCCTCCATCTCTCCTATGGACTTCGTTTTCTCCTCGGTGAAATATTGACTTTGCCTTTTGTCCCGTCCAATTCCAAGAATATTTCCATACTAGCTTTTCTAAAACCAAAAACAGAAGAAAACAGTAAACCGGCACTATGGCATCTTGTTAATAGGTTAGTCCCAGAAAATGTATAAAAATACCTCAAAGTGTAGACAAAGGAAAGCAAAGTGGATACTAAACAAGCATGGAACATCAAAAATTATAGATATGTTTACGACTTATCATCCGAAAGGAGGGAGGCAATATCCTCCGCAAGATCACCAGCCGAGGTATGATCCTCGGCAAGGAAGGGATGCAGGACCAGTTCCGCATAACCCGACACAAAACAAATGTAATGATGGTTATTTGGAGGTGGAGGACGCCAGATTTGCTAGGCCGAATCACCATGGGGTGGAAGAAAGAGCAGCATACAGAAGCCTGCAGCCGGATGATGTGAGGTTGAAACTTGATAGATTATACAGGTCTGAGCTATTGGAGGAGCAAGGTCCTCCGGGTCCGACCTGTTTTGGACTCCAAATCATGACGGAACCGCCCATTCCAAACTTTCAGTTGCCAAGAGGCATGAAGACATACAATAGAAGTACCAAGCCATAGGATTGGTTAATTGACTATGCCATTGTAGTAAAAATTGCTAAGGGTAACCTAATATGGGAAGTAAGATATGTACCCCCGATGTTGGAGGGGTCGGCAAGTGTGTGGCTGAATAACTTGCCAGTAGGTAGTATCAACTGCTGGTTGGACTTTGAGGAGACCAGCACATATAAGAGGCCAAATAGACCTCAACAGCTTTCCATGTGCAGGCAGAGACCGAATGAGACCGATAGAGAATTTCTAACCCGGTGGTGTAACCTCAGGAATTCCTGTGAAGGGGTGATCGAGTCATGGGCAATAGCTTGGTTTGCGCAAGGATGCAGGTATGGGAGCGTGTTATGGTAGAGGCTCCAAAGACACATGCCAACTATGTTGGCCGAAACAATCAGAATAGCCGACTCATATGCTATGGGTGATTCGACTCAACCTGAACTTATGTCGGCAGAACAACATGAGCAGCATGACAACTATGCTCGAGGTGGAGCCGGATCATCCAGGAGAAATGAATTCTGGGGTAGAAGAAGAGATGACATCACGAATTACCGGTACAATTCGAGTCAAGTAGCAGCTGCGACCCAAGATCAGCCGAATGCTGGGAGCAACCAGCGTCAGAAGAACAGTTCCCAACAGTGGACAGCAAGGAATGATGGCAACAAACAATGGACTCCAGAGCAAAATAAGCACTGGCAAGAAAGGCCAAAATATACATATGAGTCGATGCTAGATCAGCCATGCAAATTTCACACGCCAAACCCGGCAAAGTCGGCCAACCACACAACTCGTGAGTGTGCATGGATGAAACATGCAATAGGAAACACAGGACCACCTCAAGCACCACAGTAGCCACAACAGCCACAGCTTACGGGGGAAATGCTCAGTAGCTGATGTTGCCTCCACCCCCTCTCAAGTATGAGAACTATGAACGAAGGGATGCAGTTCACCATGTGGCAAATCAGGATCAGGGTAACAGAGAAAATCTCGACAACAATGGGCGCAATGAGTATAGAGAGCACCATCAGTCCTATTGTGTGTTCACCACAGAACAACGGGATAAAAAGAGCGCCCAGCACCGGCATATGGAAGTAAATGCAATTATGCCAGCAGTGCCGAGATATATGGACTGGTCGTATCAAGAGATAACTTGGAGTATTAGGGATCATCCAAAGATCATGCCAAACCCTGGGTCATATGCCTTGGTGCTTGATCCGACATTTGTTGGACCTAGCATAAACGTAAAATTCTCAAAGGTGCTAATAGATAATGGCAGCAGCATCAACATCATGTACAAGGACACGATGCATAAACTCAACATATCGCAGAACATGCTTCATTCGACCAGAACCACTTTCCATGGCATTGTGTCGGGATTTTCATGTGAGCCAATTGGGAAAGTCTGAGTAGATGTGTTATTCAGCACAAGGGAAAATTGCAGGGATGAAAACATAGAGTTTGAGGTTGTGGATTTGGAAAGTTGTTACCATGCCTTACTCGGACGGCCTGCTTTGTCAAAATTCATGACAAGCTGTCACATTAGCTACTTGAAGATGAAGATGCCTGGACCACATGGAATAATCACTGTTGCCAGGGACTACAGGAGATTGATGGAGTGTGCCTCGACATGATCAAATCTGGCCGAGTAATTGGTCATTGCAAGGGAGAAGAAGGGGATTTAGGAGGAGGCAACTTTAGCTTAGTCGGCATAGATCAATATGTTGGCACTTGCTAACCCACATGGAAGTTTGTCCTTCTAGCTGACTAAGGACATGAAGGAAATCCAGATTGATGATCAGTTCCCGGACCACACCATCACTATTGGGTCCGGCCTGAGTGACAAATAGGAAAGCGCGCTCACCAGCTTCCTCCTTGAGAATCGGGATATCTTTGTATGGTCTACACAAGATCTGCAAGGTGTGCCGAGGGAGCTGGCTGAGAACTCTTTGCATGTGAATCCAGGAGTAAGGCCGGTGAAGCAACCTCTCCGCCGCTTCACCAAGGACAGGAGAAAAATAACTAGGGATGAGATAGCTCGGCTCCTTGCAGCCGGATTTATCATGGAAGTACTTCACCCGGATTGGCTATCAAATCCGGTGTTGATTGAGACACCATCACTATTGGGTTTCGGTTGTAAGACAGTTACACACACGAATACTAAGGTTCTTACTTGGCGAGCCTAGCATGTATAGACATGGCCTCAGAACACGGACCGAAAGGTTAAGCATGAGTCATATAGTAGATATGATGCCCATTTGATGCTCGCCTTTGAAGCTACATCGACTCACGTGATGATTGGACTTGGTGTAGTGGATTTGGTTCATGTAATCACCAAAAAGGCACGAGGGATGTCGTTTTTGAGTGGGAGTTCATTCTTAATGTCGATTAGTTGAACTCAATCTATCATAAACTTAGTCTAAACTTTGTAAATTCTATTTTAGATGGCACCACCTGCTTTTAATTTCAATGTGTTCATGGAGAAAGAGAAACTTGCAACGAACGGTAGCAACTTTACCGAATGGGCCATGAATTTGAGGATTCTCCTCTCTGCCGCACAAAAGCAATATGTGCTAGAAGCGCCGCTAGGCCCCCCACCGTTTGATGATGCCCCTAATGAGGAGAATAATGTCTACCAGACTCGTCAGGAGGACCACAACTTAGTTCATTGCGGCATATTGTATGGGCTAGAGCCAGAACTTCGAAAGTGTTTCGAAAACGGCAATGCATTTGATACAATGGGTGAGTTGAAAATGATTTTCGACACACGTGTTGATGTAGAGAGCTACAATGCTTCAGAAAAGTTCTTTAGCTGCATGATGGAAGAGCACAGCTCCGTAAGTGAGCATATACTCAAGATATCGGGTTACGCCGATAAGCTTGTGTCCTTGGGAATATCGATTCCCATTGACTTAGGCATCCATCGTGTTCTGCAGTCCCTACCACCTAGCTATAAGAGCTTCCTGATGAACTATAATATGCAAGGCATGAAGAAGTCTCTCTCCGAGCTTCTGTCAATGCTTAAAACTGCAGAAGTGGAGATCAAGAAGGAACATCAAGTGTTGATGATCAATAAGAACATTAGTTTCAAGAAAGACAAGAAGGGTAAACGGAAGGGAAGTAAGGGCGGCAAGACGGTTGTCGTGCCTGAAAAGAAACCCCGAGTTGGCCCTAAGTCTGATACTGAGTGCTACTATTGTAAGGGGACTGCCACTAGAAGCGCAACTGCCCCAAGTATTTGGCAGACAAGAAGGCCGGCAAGGCAAACAAAGGTATATATGATATACATGTTATTGATGTGTACTTGACTAGTGCTCGCAATAGCACCTGGGTATTTGATACCTGTTCAGCTGCTAATATTTGTAACTCGAATCAAGGGCTGCGGAACAAGCGACCTCTAGCAAGGGGTGAGGTCAAGATGCGTGTCGGCAATGGATCAAGGGTTGATGTGATCTCCGTTGGAACGCTGACTCTCCAATTGCCGTCAGGATTAGTAATAAACTTGAATAATTGTTATTTGGTGCCAGCACTAAGCATGAACATTGTATCTGGATCGTGTTTGATGCGAAGTGGTTATTCATTTAAATCCGAGAACAATGGTTGTTCTATTTATATGAATGAAATCTTTTATGGTCATGCACCGATGATGAATGGTTTATTTCTGTTGGATCTTGATAATAGTGTTACACATATTCATAATGTTGATGCTAAAAGGATTAAACTTAATGATGATATATCCTCTTATATGTGGCACTGCCGTCTAGGTCATATTGGCGTTAAACGCATGAAGAAGATCCATTCGGATGGACTTTTGGAATCACTTGATTTTGAATCATTTGATACATGTGAGCCATGCCTTATGGGCAAGATGACTAAACGCCATTTTCTGATTCAATGGAACGGGCGACAGATTTATTGGAAATCATACATTCTGATGTATGTGGTCTAATGAGTGTGTCGGCGCGAGGTGGATATCGTTATTTTGTTACTTTCACGGATGATTTGAGTAGATATGGTTATATCTACTTGATGAAACACAAGTCTGAAACATTTGAAAAGTTCAAAGTATTTCAGAAGGAAGTGGAAAATCCGAGATGTACGGAAACCCTGTTATGAATTGATGACCATGCGACGTATGAAGAAGCGATGATGAGCCTGGATTCCAACAAATGGTTAGAAACCATGAAATCCGAGATGGAATCCATGTATGAAAATCAAGTTTGGAACTTGGTGGACTTAACTCATGACCGAAAGGCCGTGGATAAAAAATGGATTTTCAAAAGAAAAACTGATGCTGATGGTAATGTAACCGTCTATAAAGCTCGACTTGTAGCAAAGGGGTTTCGACAAATTCAAGGAGTTGACTACGATGAGACATTCTCTCCCGTATCGATGCTAAAGTCAGTTAGGATTATGTTAGCAATTGCTGCATATTTCGATTATGAGATATGGCAGATGGATGTCAAAACCGCGTTTCTCAATGGTAATATTGAAGAAGAGTTGTATATGATATAACCAAAGGGTTTTGTCGATCCTAAGGATGCTAACAAGGTGTGCAAGCTTCAGCGATCCATCTATGGATTGAAGCAAGCATCACGAAGTTGGAATCTCCGCTTTGATGAGGTGATCAAAGAGTTTGGATTTGTCCAAACTTATGGAGAAGCTTGTATTTACAAGAAAGTGAGTGGGAGCAATGTGGAATTTCTGATATTATATGTGGATGACATATTATTGATCGGAAATGATATAGATCTTTTAAACAGTGTTAAAATTTATCTAAACAACAAATTTTCAATGAAGAACCTAGGTGAAGCGTCATACATATTAGCCATAAAGATCTATAGAGATAGATCTAGGCGCCTAATAGGGCTATCGCAAAGTACATACCTTGATAAGATTTTAAAGAAGTTTAAAATGGAAGATAGTAAGAAGGGGTTCTTACCTATGACACAAGGCATGACATTGAGTAAGACTCAAAGTCCGGCCACGACGGAAGAAAGAGAGAAAATGGACAAAGTCCCCTATGCTTTAGTCATAGGCTCTATAATGTACGCCATGCTATGTACAAGACCGGATGTGGCACATGATATTAGTTTGACTAGTAGGTACCAATCGGATCTAGGTTCGGAACACTGGAAAGCGGTCAAGAATATCCTTAAGTACTTGCGAAGAACTAAGGATATGTTTCTTGTATACGGAGGTGAAGAAGTGCTCGTCGCTAAGTGTTATGTCGACGCTAGATTTGACACCGATCCGGATGACTCTAAGTCTCAATCCAGATACGTATTTCTCATGAATGGCGGAGCGGTTAGTTGGAGGAGCTCCAAACAACCTGTGGTGGCGGGATCAACAATGGAGGTCGAATATGTTGCTGCTTCAGAAGCGGCTCAGGAAGCAGTTTGGATGAAGGAGTTCATATCCGAACTAGGTGTGGTTGCAAATGCTTTGGACCCAATGGTGATCTATTGTGACAACAATGGTGCCATTGCCAATGCCAAAGAGCCTAGGTCTCACAAGCATTCCAAGCATATTAAGCACCGGTTTCACTCCATCCGCGAGCATGTCAAGGATGGAGATATAAAGATTTGTAAAGTACATACGGATCTCAACATAGAAGATCCGTTGACTAAAACTCTCCCTACAGCAAAACATGATCTACACCAGAACTCCATGGGTGTTAGATACATCACTATGTAACTAGATTATTGTCTCTAGTGCAAGTGGGAGACTGAAGGGAATATGCCCTAAGAGGCAATAATAAAGTGTTTATTATGTGTATTCCAAGTATATGATAGATGTTTATTTTGCATGCTATAATTGTATTAATACGGAAACGTCAATACATGTGTGTTTAATAAACAAACAGAAAGTTCCTACTTATGCCTCTCTCATAAACTAGTTCGTTGATTAACAAGATGATCACAATTTCCTGATCATAGACATGGATGTTGTTAATAACGAGATCACAACATTAGTGTAATGGTATGATGAACATTCATCCGAAGTACAGCATTACGATCAAAGTCATTGAGTTTATAGTGCTATAAATAACTTACGAAGTAGTCCTAATCCTTAGACCATGAGATCATGCCAATCACTAATACCGGAAGAGTTTCTTGTTGACATCAAACGTCACACCGTAACTGGGTGATTATAAAGATGGCTTCAAAGCTACTAAAGTGTTATGTTGAGAATCATGGATCAAGAGTGGAATTTGTTCATCCCGATGACGGATAGATATACCCTGGGCCCTCTCGGTGATATCACATTGGTTAGCTTGCAAGCAAGTGATTTGATCACTAGAATGTTATATCACGGGAACGAGAAAAGAGTGCATGTCAGTAACGAGATCAAACTAGGTATGGAGATACTGATGATCGAATCTCGGACATGTAATATATCGTGAAACAAAGGTATTAAGATACAAGCGTAAAAGGTTCCGATGATCACAGGAAAGTCATCGTTGAATGTGTGGGAGTCAGTATGGATCTCTAGGTCCCGCTACTGATTATTGATCAGAGAAGGGTCTCGGTCATGTCTGCATTATTCGCGAACCGTAGGGTGACACACTTAAGGGACACTGACATCCAGTTGGATCAAATGTTTCATGCCGAAAGAATAAACAAGCGTAGGAATTTATTTCACTAGATACCGAAAAAGGTTTTCGGGTGAAATTGCATAAAGAGGTTATGCATGTGAAATAGAATTCTAGCAAGGGGTTATATGTGAATGTTTGTCATTAAAGTAATTGACAAAATTCTGAATAAATAAAAGAGTTTTATTTAATGAGAGTTTGCATTAAATTTGGTGGAAATTTAATAGCAAGTTTGAGTGGGATTTTGAGTGGAGGGAATTTAAAGGAAATTTGTGAGTGGAGTGTCCACCCACATGAATAGGGGAGGGCAAGGGGGCAGCCCCCATGCGTCGGCCACCCCCTTGGGGTCCCCCTCTCTCCTATAAAAGGCACCCCTCTCCTCACTTCTCACTCACACCTACTCGTGAAGGATCTCTGTCCCCCTCTAGAATTTATCCCCCATGGTCTCGGACTAGCGAGATACATGTTCGCGGTGGCTATTCGGAAAGAAAGGGTTGTGCTTCCGCTGCATCGCTGGAGCGAGGAGGCGGATGTTGCTCGGTGTCTTGTACATGTGTGCGAGCACGGATGCGCTGCTGCTTTGCGGCGCTAGGACTTCGTCTCGATCTTGAGATCGGCAAGAGATCGTCTACATCAACCACGAGTTGAACTCGTTAAGCTTTGTCGGTCTTCAAGGGTATGTTCTCTACGGATATACATCTGCCCGTTGTTTGTATCTAGTAGATAGATCTTGGTACATAGTTCCCATCGTAGGAAATTTTTTGTTTTCTATGCTGCGAACCCTACAGGCCTCCCTTCTGGATCCATCTAAATGGGCCGCCCAGAAGGCCATGGGCCATGCTACCAACTTTAGGCCACCCGGGTTATCCGGATAAGAGACATGCTATGAGGATACCCATATAGCATATCCCCAACATAAGGTACTCTTTTTAATAGAGTACCGAAGCAAAGCATTAACACTCCATGAACACATGTGATCCTCATATCACAGCCATCCCCTCGGGCTGTCCCAATTTATGTCACTTCGGGGCCTTTGGTAAAATACAATGATATGTGTACACAACTTGCAGATAAGATCACAAACAATACTATCATCATGAATCAATAACATGTTCAGATCTGAGATCATGGCACTCTGTCCCTATGACAAGCATTAAGCACAACAAGTTGCAACAAAGTCAAATAGCACTAATAAAGATACTAGGCACCATGCCCTAACAATCTTATTCGATTACATGATATATCTCATCCAATCCCTACCATCCCCATAGCCTACAGCGGGGGATTACTCACTCATGGATGGGGGAAACATGCATGGTTGATGGAGAGGCGTCGGTGATGATGATGGCGATGATCTCCTCCAATTCCCCGTCCCGGTAGGGTGCCAGAACGGAGTTTCTGCTTCCGAATCGCGGTTTTTGGTGGTGGCGGTGCAGCGGAACTTTTTTGGAAAAACGTCGAACCCCCCGGAGTTTTTAGGTCATGAGGCTTTATGTAGGCAAAGAGGGAGGCCGAGGGGGTGCCCGAGGTGGCCACGCCCTTCGCAGGCGCGGCCTGGGCTGGCCTGCACGGCCAGGGGTGTGGGCCCCTCATGGCCCTCCTCCGTCTCATCTTCTAGATCCATGAATCTTCTGGTAAAATAGGAGTTTTGGCATATTTTCCGGGATTTTTTCTGAAAGTTGATTTTCTGCACAAAAACTAGACACCAAAGCAATTCTGCTGAAAACAGCGTCAGTCCGTGTTAGTTGTATCCAAATCACACAAGTTTAGAGGAAAAACAATAGCAAAAGCGTTCGGGGAAGTAGATACGTTTTGGACGTATCAGGAAACTTGCTGTTGTTCTACAAACCTCTGCACTTGGAGGCCCAACACTGTCCATAAGAATAGAAGCGTGCGTAAATATCAAGCTCTTTTCTGGCACTGTTGCTGGGGAGGTAAGGTAAAAGGTACTCACATCAAGCTCTTTTATGGAACTTTATTTGCATGCTAATAGAAATGTTATTAGTATGAATTCTTTGAACACCATTATTTATAATGCTATGGAAACATCAAAGCTTGAGGAAGCTAGTTTTTATGAAAATGATCTTTTTAGTTCCCCAGCTTTAGAGCAGAAAATTTGCTATGATGATACTATACCTCCAACATATGATGACTACAATGATGAATATGATATTTTCAGTCCAGCTACTATTGATGAGAAAATTAATTATGATTACAATATGCCTCCTATATTTGATGATTATGGTGACGAGAATAATAATGACAGCTATTTTGTTGAATTTGCTCCCACTACAATTAATAAGAATGACTATGCTTATGTGGAGAGTGATAATTATTATATGCATGTGGCTCATGATAAGAATGTTTTATGTGATAGTTATATTGTTAATTTTATTCATGATGCTATTAAAGTTATTATGAGAAAGGTAAACCTGGTTTTATACATCTCAATAATATTAAGTTTCCCCTCTTTATGTTGAAAGTTTTGATGTTGCACTTGTTTTGCTTTCCTATGCTTGTTGCTTTGTGCTTTCATGACTTGTTTCTTTACAAGATTATTTTTCATAGGAAGTGGGTTAGACTTAAATTTGTTTTATATTTTCTTCTTGATGCTCTCTTTTACTTCAATTCATATCTCTTATGTGAGCATCATCGAAATTATCATGCCTATCTTAATGGCTATAAAGAAAGAGCTTTTGGGAGACAACCCATTATACTTTTGCTTTTAGTTTATTTTTGTTTATTTGAGTCTTGGAAGTTTTTACCTCTATAATAACCTCTCCTTATCCTTTTTGTTTGGTTTTTGTGCCAAGAATAGCCTCTAATAAGAGGGAAGTAAGATTTGAGGAAGTTGCTGTCCCAAAATAGATTACTGTGCTTCGCTGTAAAAAAACGTGAAATATCCCAGAACATCGTATTGATCTGTAATTTTTTATGCGCATGCCCCAGGTTATTATATAACTTTCGTTAGTTTTGCACTTTTCGATATGAGCAACAGAATAGTTTCGAAAAACTCGGTCTCTACCTGCAGGTCTGTTTTGGCAAATTTCTGTCATTATTTGCATTTGCCTATTAAATCGATTTCTTTTGAGTTCTTTTGAGCACTTGAGCTTTTAAAAGGAGTTTCTATAGTAGCTTATGTTTTATTGGATGTTTTACTTAAATTGAAACTGAACCCAAAGGTTTATTATGTTGCATACACTAATGTTGCTAATGAAGATTGGGTGAAGTTTTGTATGAAGGAAGTTTTCAAGTGTAGGGAGAGAATGACGTGATGAGATGAAGTATGGACAAAATATCAAGCATGGGGATGCCACCCGTGTCACCCCAAGAAATATCCAAGAAGTACAAGCGTCAAAGCTTGGGGATGCCCAAGGCATCCCCTTCTTCATCAACAAAAATCTCAAGTTTTCTTTCAAGATACTATACTATTTTTGCTTCATGCACTATGTGTTGTTCTTGGAGCGTCTTTGTTTTTGTTTTTAGTTTTATTTTGTTTTGTTTGCTATAATAAGTTGGTTGGATCCTAGCACACTTCTTTTGGAGAGAGAGACACGCTCCGTTTTCATTGCCTAGAACACTGTGAGACCGGGTTTAGGATAGATAATCGTACTATCAAGAGGGGCTCGCGTATGAGTAATTCGGTCACATCATTCGGAGAGAGCTCAAACCTTTGCATACTTGCATCATCGTATTTGGTTGTTATTTGGTCTTATCCATGTGAGGATATAGAGCTTGTGGTAATCTCTATAACAAGCTCTTGTTCATCAAATTCGGATCTCCCATATATATCTTGTTGCGATTTTGATTTATGCGGCTTTTCGGTTTCTCACCAAGTGAGGTATATCACATTATTCTACGTGACACTTTCTCACTTGATGATAATCAATATTTCCACCTTTTTTGTGAAGCCCTTGTCGTCCTCTATCCAACGCAATTGGAATCGGGTCAATCGGAGCTTCCAGTCAAAAGTTATTGCAGTTTGAATATTTGCCTGTTTGTCTGTTTTCTGGGCCGAGCGGTACTACCGCCCGGGCCTGAAAACGTCCCGTTTTCGTTCTGTCTTGCTAGGTACCCAGATCCGGTACTACCGGCCGGCCCGGTAGTACCACCCGGGTGGGCCGGTAGTACCGGCCGGCCCAGTTATTTTCCCAGAAACGCCCAGATCCAGATCCAGTTTCTTGGCCTCGCGCGCTGCTCGCTGGTTTGCCTCGCACCTGCCGCCCGCGTTGACTCTGCGGGTCCGCGGCCCCGCTCGCGCGCGCGATGCCGCGTGCCGCCGCCTGTCCCGCGCTGTCCAGCTGCCGCTGCTCCGCCTCGCTGCGCGCGTCTGTCCCCCACTCGCTCACGCGCCGCTGCGCCCGCTCGCCTCGCACAGCACGCGCACGCGCACTGCCTCTGCTGCGCCGAGCTGCTGCTCTACTGCTGCGCGCGTGCATGCCGTGCTGCCGCTGAGCTGCTGCTTGGCCCCACGCGCATGCAGCGCTCGATGCTGCATTGCTGCTGCGCAGCTGCTCTGCCCTGCACGTACTGCTTGTTTGCTGCTGCTTTTTCCCTTGCTTGCTTGCGCTGGTATGTTGGGTCCGGTAGTACCGGCCCAATCCGGTAGTACCGGTCCGTCCAGAAAAAAGGCCTTAAATGGCTAGTTTTTCTGGGCCCCTATTTAAGGCTTTGCCCTTTTTCAGTTTAGTCAGCTCCTCTATTATCTATTAGGCTAAACTTTTTCCAGGCTTGCTCTAGATCTTGAAGCTTGCCTAATCTTTTCCCTTCGATGATTCTTGCCCATATTTGAGTGGAAGAGAGAGGAGATCTAGCCCCACGTTTTGACCTAACCGATTCATCTCTTTGTGAGTGCATCTTTGGGGATCTAGATTTTGAGAGATTTTGTGTCTCTCCTTGATTCCTCCTCTCTTGTTCCCCCAATAGCTTTAGTAGCTTTGTTGGAACTTGAGAGTGAGGGATTTGGGCATCTTTGTGGTGTTCTTGCTATTTGCATTTGTTGCATCGGTTTGAGTTCTCCTCGGAGGATTTGGTTTGAGTTGCTCATTGGAGCTTGTCCCTCTTGGGTTCTTGGAACCCTAGACGGTTTGTGGCCTTGGTGGCATTGTGGCCTTTTGTGGCATTTTTTGGGAGCCTCCAATTAAGTTGTGGAGAAGTGCCCCAACCTTGTGAGAGGTTCTGGTTGCCACCGACAAGTGCACCGATAGTGGAAGCGTGGATCGATCCCATTGGGGTGAGATTCACGGAGAATAAGGGAGACCTTTTGTGGCGTTGGTGGTTTGATACCACCCCCTCTCCAAACGAGACGTACTCCATGTTGGGAGGAACTCGGTAAAATATCGGTGTCCCCGCGTGCCTCGGTTATCTCTATACCCGAGCTCTTTACTTATGCACTTTACATTGTGATAGCCTTCGTGCTTGAAGTACTATATATCTTGCTATCACTTTGTTGCTTGTATTGCTTAGCATAAGTTGTTGGTGCATATAGGTAAACCTTAGTTGTTTCTAGGTTGTGCTTTACAAAGTAAACACTAGTTTTATTCCGCCTTTGTTGAGCCACTCTAAGAAAGGTTTTAATCGCCTATTCACCCCCCCCCCCCTCTAGGCGACATCCGTATTCTTTCAGAGTCCTTCATCTTCAAAGTTCCACAGGCAATCATGTTGGTTGTCGACTTGTAATCCTAATCAACACACTTCACTAACATCAAACAAACCTGCAACATAATAAGTTATAGCCACAAGGGTCAATACATTTGAATTGTATTGGCAAGTGATACTATGGTAGAATAGTGGTATCTATCATCTATATGAATTTGGCTAAGTGGAGCTTAGGCTTGCTTTTCTCAAAATAGATTTTCCTTATCATTTGAAAACACTAAGTTTTTGTTTGTCAAAATCACCCAAGGCATCTACCAATCAAAGATTGAAGATCCTTTAACCCTTGTTCAACCACAAGTTTTTAACTTAGAAATTGGGATGAGGAGATTCTTGATAGCTTCCATGTCTTGATGCTCAAATTGTCCATTGCCGGGGACACGGCTAAGTACTTAGATTTTACTCTCTCGAGAGGTGGTGCACTTTCCCCACAAGACTCGACATGCATCGAGACAACATCTTTCAGAAGCCTTCCCTTAGACTAAAATGTACGTGTTCCCAAAGTTATCACCCCTACCTCAAACTGTCCATTTGGCTAAGTTATTGCAACATATATGATCCACGCAGAGCCCATAATGCCAAGTGGCTGCACTTGAAGCTTCTCAACCTTTTCACATCTCAAATCTCTTTGTTCCTCGGTGGCTTTCCACAAGTGAGATACACTACGGTAGTCCATAAATATGGGCCCTGTGTAACCACTCAACATAATCCAAACAACCATTCCACCCAGGTGATTCATTCACATAGTTGTTTTATTAAACAAAACAAAAGCCCTTGACTTAGAAATATTTCATAGCATGAATATAATACACCCTTGTTTTCTACTAGCTAAGCTAAGCATGATAGTAGTAGGAATATTAACTTAGGGAAAATTCTACTAAGGTTTCATCTACTAGGATTTACCATGGCATAGTTAATACATAAAAATTCCATGCAAGTCCTACTTAGAAATATCACTAATGCATAGTGAAAACAATAGGACAAAAGTATGAAGCACTACTTGCCTTTTTGGTAGAGATTATAAGTTCACTCCTTTATCTTCCAATAGCCACACTCTTCAAATTTCACTACAATTCAATCAAGGCACAAATTCAATCTACCATTCAAGCAATTTATCACATAGAATAATAAAAACAAAGAAATGCATGCAAGCATGCCAAAGATTGTTTTATTTGGACAAATGGTTTCTAATAGGTTATAAACATTTTAAAACACCTATTGGTCATTTATAAAAGTGGCAAAACCATTTGATAACAAGTTAGTGAAAATGGCCATTTAAATCATTTTTGTTTGGTTAGAAATGATTTAATCAAAGTAATAATTTCTAGTGTTTGACAAATATATTTTTAAACACAAATGTTAGTGTTTTAAGATCAAGTGCTTAATATTAAAACCATTTGCAAAAGGTTTTACCTATAAAACCATTTTCATACCAAAGCAATATTTTATTTTGTTGGAAATGCCTTTAAACAAAGTAATAATTTTATAGGGTTCACCAAATATATTTTTAAATCCAAAACTTGGTGTTTAGGGTCAGAGAGTTTAATTCAAACCATTTTCAAAAAGGTTTTACTCAAAAAGCATTTTTGAAACATAAACAACATTTTTATTTAACTAGAAATGCTTTTATTCAAAGATTTATTCCTTAGCATCACAAAATATACTTTTAACTCTACAAGTTGATTTCTATGGTCAGTAGGTTCAAAAAATCCATTTACAAAAGATTTTACTCAAAAAATAATTTTATAATGAATTTTATACACAAAATATGCCTACACATGTTTCTGCAAAAAAATCAATTTTACAGAAGCAAAATACTAAACAAGCATGGTTGGAAAGTATTCTTTTGCTGATTCCAATGATATAAAGTTTGCAAATTTTGGACATGTGGATCAAAAGTTATGGAATTTACAAATTCAAACATCTAATAGACATGTTTCTATTTTTAAAACAAACTACAGGCCACGTGTCGAGATTTTACTGGTCGATACCGCTTCGGCAGGATCATGCAATGCACGTCGCAGGATTTAAGTTGATCTGTGCGGCTCAGATGGATTCGTACCCCTTCACTTAAGTCATCTATCCTAGCCAACGGATCAAGATCTAACGGTCTGAAACGAATTGACCAAACACTGGCGGCGCTCGACGGTGGCTGGCGGCGGCGCGCTCAGACGATGATGGTGCCAGTGATATAGGAAGCGCGAGAGAGAGAGGGGAGAAGCTCACCGAGTTTGCCGTGGAGTGCTGATGCTCAACGTTGCTATGGTTGTCGAAGGGGCGCTCGAGGTCGACTAGGATTGCTCGCCGTAGTAGCTCACTGGCACGGGCACGCACGGACATGGTCAAAGATGAGCGTCTGGGTTGCAATTGATCAAGGAAATGCGTCAGAAGGGTGCGCAAGTTTGCCTAGGTTGTGTAGGAACTCACCAGTGGGAAAGGGCGTGCTGGTTTCTCGGCTACTGCTCGCCGGAGTTGAGGCAGGCCGTGGCGGCGCTCAGTCGAGGTTGTTGCCGATGCTCTGGTGAAGGGAATATGCCCTGAGAGGCAATAATAAAGTGTTTATTATGTGTATTCCAAGTATATGATAGATGTTTATTTTGCATGCTATAATTGTATTAATACGGAAACGATAATACATGTGTGTTTAATAAACAAACAGAAAGTTCCTAGTTATGCCTCTCTCATAAACTAGCTCGTTGATTAACAAGATGATCAAGGTTTCCTGATCATGGACATTGGATGTTGTTAATAACGGGATCACAACATTAGTGTAATGGTGTGATGAACATTCATCCGAAGTATAGCATTACGATCAAAGTCATTGAGTTTATATTGCTATAACAACTTACGAAGTGATCCTAATCCTTAGACCATGAGATCATGTCAATCACTAACACCGGAAGAGTTTCTTGATAACATCAAACGTCACACCGTAACAGGGTGATTATAAAGATGGATTCAGAACTAATAAAGTGTTATGTTGAGGCTCATGGATCGAGAGTGGAATTTGTTCATCCCGATGACGGATAGATATACTCTGGGCCCTCTCGGTGATATCACATTGATTAGCTTGCAAGCAAGTGATTTGATCACTAGAATGTTATATCACAGGAATGAGAAAAGAGTGCATGTCGGTAACGAGATCAAACTAGGTATGGAGATACCGATGATCGAATCTCGGACATGTAATATATCGTGAAACAAAGGGATTAAGATATACTAGCGTAAAAGGTTCCGACGATCACAAGAAAGTCATCGTTGAATGTGTGGGAGTCAGTATGGGTCTCCAGATCCCGCTTCTGATTATTGATCCGAGAGGGGTCTCGATCATGTCCGCATTATTCACGAACCGTAGGGTGACACACTTAAGAGACACCGACATCCAATTGGAGCAAATGTTTCATGCCGAAAGAATGAACAAGCGCAGGAATTTATTTCACTAGATACCGAAACAGGTTTTCGGGTGAAATTGCATAAAGTGGTTATGCATGTGAAATAGAATTCTAGCAAGGGGTTATTTGTGAATGTTTGTCATTAAAGTAATTGACAAAATTCTGAATAAAATAAAAGAGTTTTATTTAATGAGAGTTTGCATTAAATTTGGTGGAAATTTAATGGGAATTTGAGTGGACTTTTGAGTGGAGGGAATTTAAAGGGAATTTTGTGAGTGGAGTGTCCACCCACATGAATGAAGGAGGGGAGGGGGCAGCCCCCATGGCCGGCAGCCACCCCCTTGGGTGCCCCCCTCCTCCTATAAAAGGAGCCCCCCTCCTCACTTGTCTCTCACACCTCCTCGTGAAGGATCTCTCTCCCCCTCTAGTATTTATCCCCCATGGTCTCGGACTAGCGAGATACATGTTCCCGGTGGCTATTCGGCAAGAAAAAGTTGTGCTTCTGCTGCATCGCTGGAGCAAGGAGGCAGAGGTTGCTCGGTGCCTCGGACGTGTGTGCGAGCACGGATGTGCCGCTAAGTTGCGGTGCTAAAGACTTCCTCTCTATCTTGAGATCGGCAAGAGATCGTCTACATCAACCACGAGTTTAACTCGTTAAGCTTTGTCGGTCTTCAATGGTATGTTCTCTATAGATATACATCCGCCCGTTGTTTGTATCTAGTAGATAGATCTTGGTACATAGTTGTTCCCATCATAGGAAATTTTTTGTTTTCTATGATGCGAACCCTACAGTGGTATCAGAGCCGGATCTATGCGTAGATACTTTACACGGGTAGTACACATATGAGTATGTGGACGATGATGATCATGTTGTTGCTCCTTTGTTGTAATTTTGGATATTGGTGGCATAGTGGGATGAAGCGGCCCGGACAAACTTTACATGTCCTCGCACATGAGACCTGTTCCACGCTTGACATGCAACTAGTTTGCATAAGTGGCTAGCGGGTGTCTGTCTCTCCTACTATAGTCAATATCTATTTTGCAAGCGAGTTGTCAACAATTTGATTATCCTCGTTGTGGTTCATGTTCGTAGGTAAGAACGGTTCTATCTCGAAAGCCCTAAGCCACGTAAAACTTGCAATGGATAAATTAGAGGCGTCTAGTTTAGATTGTTGCTGGGCTAGTGTTATGATATGGTAGTGTTGTAAGTAGAAGTATGAGATGATACTCTTACAACACACATAGCGTGTAAAATCCATAGACCTTGGATTTACACATATAGGTATGATAGTGATCATACCACGATGCACATGATAGAGATCATCTGCGGGAACCATATAATTTCACTAATAAACATATGATGTTTGATAAGCATCTTATATTGCTTGTTTAGCGCTTTGTTAGCATAATAAGATGATCCCTCATTTAAATATCAAGATAAGAATGTGTTCTTCCTTTAGTATGCACCGATTATGTTTTCGTCGCTCCAAGACATCACGTGATGATCGGGTGTTCTTGGATCCACGACCATATTTCGGGTGTAAAACAGTTACACATGCGAATACTAAGGTTCTAACTTGGCGAGCCTAGCATGTACAGACATGGCCTCGGAACACGGACCGAAAGGTTAAGCATGAGTCATATAGTTGATATGATGCCCATTTGATGCTCGCCTTTGAAGCTATACCGACTCACGTGATGATCGGACTTGGTGTAGTGGATTTGGTTCATGTAATCACCAAAAAGGCACGAGGGATGTCGTTTTTGAGTGGGAGTTCATTCGTAATAAAGATTAGTTGAACTCAATCTATCATACACTTAGTCTAAACTTTACAAATTCTGTTGTAGATGGCACCACCTGCTTTTAATTTCAATGTGTTCATGGAGAAAGAGAAACTAGCAACGAACGGTAGCAACTTTACCGAATGGGCCATGAATTTGAGGATTCTCCTCTCTGCTGCACAAAAGCAATATGTGCTAGAAGCGCCGTTAGGCCCCCCACCTTTTGATGATGCCCCTGACGAGGAGAAGAATGTCTATCAGACTCGTCAGGAGGACCACAACTTAGTTCATTGCGGCATATTGTATGGGCTAGAGCCGGAACTTCGAAAGCGTTTCGAAAACGGCAATGCATTTGATACAATGGGTGAGTTGAAAATGATTTTCGACACACATGCTGCTGTAGAGAGCTACAACGCTTCAGAAAAGTTCTTTAGCTGCATGATGGAAGAGCACAACTCCGTTAGTGAGCATGTACTCAAGATGTCGGGTTACGCCGATAAGCTTGTGTCCTTGGGAATATCGATTCCCATTGACTTAGGCATCCATCGTGTTCTGCAGTCTCTGCCACCTAGCTATAAGAGCTTCGTGATGAACTATAATATGCAAGGCATGAAGAAGTCTCTCCCCGAGCTTCTGTCAATGCTTAAAACTGCAGAAGTGGAGATCAAAAAGGAACATCAAGTGTTGATGATCAATAGGAACACTGGTTTCAAGAAAGACAAGAAGGGAAAACGGAAGGGAAGTAAGGGCGGCAAGCCGGTTGCCGCGCCTGAAAAGAAACCCCGAGTTGGACCTAAGTCTGATTCCGAGTGCTACTATTGTAAGGGGACTGGCCACTGGAAGCGCAACTGCCCCAAGTATCTGGCAGACAAGAAGGCCGGCAAGGCAAACAAAGGTATATATGATATACATGTTATTGATGTGTACTTGACTAGTGCTCGCAGTAGCACCTGGGTATTTGATACCGGTTCAGTTGCTAATATTTGTAACTCGAATCAGGGGCTGCGGAACAAGCGACCGCTAGCAAGGGGTGAGGTCAAGATGCGTGTCGGCAATGGATCAAGCGTTGATGTGATCGCCGTCGGAACGCTGCCTCTCCACTTGCCATCGGGATTAGTTATAAACTTAAATAAATGTTATCTGGTGCCTGCACTGAGCATGAACATTGTATCTGGATCGTGTTTGATGCGAAGTGGTTATTCATTTAAATCCGAGAACAATGGTTGTTCCATTTATATGAATGAAATCTTTTATGGTCATGCACCGATGATGAATGGTTTATTTCTATTAGATCTCGATGATAATGTTACACATATTCATAATGTTGATGCTAAAAGGATTAAACTTAATGATGATATATCCGCATATATGTGGCACTGCCGTCTAGGTCATATTGGCGTTAAATGCATGAAGAAGCTCCATTCGGATGGACTTTTGGAATCACTTGATTATGAATCATTTGATACATGTGAGCCATGCCTTATGGGCAAGATGACTAGAACGCCGTTTTCCGGTTCAATGGAACGGGCGACAGATTTATTGGAAATCATACATTCTGATGTATGTGGTCCAATGAGTGTGTCGGCGCGAGGTGGATATCGTTATTTTGTTACTTTCACGGATGATTTGAGTAGATACGGTTATATCTACTTGATGAAACACAAGTCTGAAACCTTTGAAAAGTTCAAGAAATTTCAGAATGAAGTGGAAAATCATCGTAATAGAAAGATCAAATTTCTACGGTCCGACCGTGGAGGTGAGTATCTAAGTTACGAGTTTAGCACTCACATGAAAGAGTGTGGAATTGTTTCACAACTCACACCTGCCGGAACACCACAGCGAAATGGTGTGTCGGAACATCGTAATCGTACTTTATTAGATATGGTTCGATCTATGATGTCTCTGACGGACTTGCCGTTGTCATTTTGGGGTTATGCACTAGAAACTGCTGCATTCACTTTAAATCGGGCACCATCTAAATCCGTTGAAAAGACACCGTATGAATTGTGGTTTGGAAACAAACCTAAGCTGTCATTTCTTAAAGTTTGGGGATGCGATGTTTATGTGAAGAAACTTCAACCGGATAAACTCGAACCCAAAGCGGAAAAATGCGTCTTCATAGGATACCCTAAAGAAACTATTGGGTATTCCTTCTATCACAGATCCGAGGGCAAGGTTTTTGTTGCCAAGAATGGATCCTTTCTAGAGAAAGAGTTTCTCGCGAAAGGTGTGAGTAGTCGGAAGGTAGAACTCGAAGAGGTTGTGGAACCTTCTCTTCAAAGTATGGCGAGTAGCGCAGCGCCGGAAGTTGTTCCGGAGTTGGCTCCACCTGTTGAAGAGGGAACTAATGATAATGATCATGAAACTCCGAAAGAGAGTACTACCGAACCTCGCAGGTCAAACAGGACGCGTGCAGCTCCCGAGCTGTACGGAAATCCTGTCATGAATTTCATGGTTGATGAAAATGATGACCCTGTGACGTATGAAGAAGCGATGATGAGCCCGGATTCCAACAAATGGTTAGAAGCCATGAAATCCGAGATGGAATCCATGTATGAAAATCAAGTTTGGAACTTGGTGGAACTACCTCACGACCGAAAGGCCGTGGAGAACAAATGGATTTTCAAAAGGAAAACTGATGCTGATGGTAATGTGACCGTCTATAAAGCTCGACTTGTCGCAAAGGGGTTTCGACAAATTCAAGGAGTTGACTACGATGAGACTTTCTCTCCCGTAGCGATGCTAAAGTCAGTTAGGATTATGTTAGCAATTGCTGCATATTTCGATTATGAGATATGGCAGATGGATGTCAAAACCGCGTTTCTCAATGGGAATATTGAAGAAGAGTTGTATATGATACAACCAAAGGGTTTTGTCGATCCTAAGGATGCTAACAAGGTGTGCAAGCTTCAGCGATCCATCTATGGATTGAAGCAAGCATCACGAAGTTGGAATCTCCGCTTTGATGAGGTGATCAAAGAGTTTGGATTTGTCCAAACTTATGGAGAAGCTTGTATTTACAAGAAAGTGAGTGGGAGCAATGTGGCATTTCTGATATTATATGTGGATGACATATTATTGATCGGAAATGATATAGATCTTTTAAACAGTGTTAAAAGTTATCTAAACAGCAAATTTTCAATGAAGGACCTAGGTGAAGCGTCATACATATTAGGCATAAAGATCTATAGAGATAGATCTAGGCGCCTAATAGGGCTATCGCAAAGTACATACCTTGATAAGATTTTAAAGAAGTTTAAAATGGACGGAAGTAAGAAGGGGTTCTTACCTATGTTGCAAGGCAAGACATTGAGTAAGACTCAAAGTCCGGCTTCGGCGGAAGAAAGAGAGATAATGGACAAAGTCCCCTATGCTTCAGCCATAGGCTCTATAATGTACGCCATGCTATGTACAAGACCGGATGTGGCACATGCTATTAGTTTGACTAGTAGGTACCAATCGGATCCAGGTTCGGAACACTGGATAGCGGTCAAGAATATCCTTAAGTACTTACGAAGAACTAACGATATGTTTCTTGTATACGGAGGTGAAGAAGAGCTCGTCGCTAAGTGTTATGTCGACGCTAGCTTTGACACCGATCCGGATGACTCTAAGTCTCAATCCGGATACGTATTTCTCATGAATGGCGGAGCGGTTAGTTGGAGGAGCTCCAAACAACCTGTGGTAGCGGGATCAACAACGGAGGCCGAATATGTTGCTGCTTCAGAAGCGGCTCAGGAAGCAGTTTGGATGAAGGAGTTCATATCCGAACTAGGAGTGGTGGCAAACGCGTTGGACCCAATGGTGATCTATTGTGACAACAATGGTGCCATTGCCAATGCCAAAGAGCCAAGGTCTCACAAGCATTCCAAACATATTAAGCGCCGGTTTCACTCCATCCGCGAGCATGTCAAGGATGGAGATATAAAGATTTGTAAAGTACATACGGATCTCAATGTAGCAGATCCGTTGACTAAAACTCTCCCTAGAGCAAAACATGATCAACACCAGAACTCAATGGGTGTTAGATTTATCACTATGTAACTAGATTATTGTCTCTAGTGCAAGTGGGAGACTGAAGGGAATATGCCCTGAGAGGCAATAATAAAGTGTTTATTATGTGTATTCCAAGTATATGATAGATGTTTATTTTGCATGCTATAATTGTATTAATACGGAAACGATAATACATGTGTGTTTAATAAACAAACAGAAAGTTCCTAGTTATGCCTCTCTCATAAACTAGCTCGTTGATTAACAAGATGATCAAGGTTTCCTGATCATGGACATTGGATGTTGTTAATAACGGGATCACAACATTAGTGTAATGGTGTGATGAACATTCATCCGAAGTATAGCATTACGATCAAAGTCATTGAGTTTATATTGCTATAACAACTTACGAAGTGATCCTAATCCTTAGACCATGAGATCATGTCAATCACTAACACCGGAAGAGTTTCTTGATAACATCAAACGTCACACCGTAACAGGGTGATTATAAAGATGGATTCAGAACTAATAAAGTGTTATGTTGAGGCTCATGGATCGAGAGTGGAATTTGTTCATCCCGATGACGGATAGATATACTCTGGGCCCTCTCGGTGATATCACATTGATTAGCTTGCAAGCAAGTGATTTGATCACTAGAATGTTATATCACAGGAATGAGAAAAGAGTGCATGTCGGTAACGAGATCAAACTAGGTATGGAGATACCGATGATCGAATCTCGGACATGTAATATATCGTGAAACAAAGGGATTAAGATACTAGCGTAAAAGGTTCCGACGATCACAAGAAAGTCATCGTTGAATGTGTGGGAGTCAGTATGGGTCTCCAGATCCCGCTTCTGATTATTGATCTGAGAGGGGTCTCGATCATGTCCGCATTATTCACGAACCGTAGGGTGACACACTTAAGAGACACGGACATCCAATTGGAGCAAATGTTTCATGCCGAAAGAATGAACAAGCGCAGGAATTTATTTCACTAGATACCGAAACAGGTTTTCGGGTGAAATTGCATAAAGTGGTTATGCATGTGAAATAGAATTCTAGCAAGGGGTTATTTGTGAATGTTTGTCATTAAAGTAATTGACAAAATTCTGAATAAAATAAAAGAGTTTTATTTAATGAGAGTTTGCATTAAATTTGGTGGAAATTTAATGGGAATTTGAGTGGACTTTTGAGTGGAGGGAATTTAAAGGGCATTTTGTGAGTGGAGTGTCCACCCACATGAATGAAGGAGGGGAGGGGGCAGCCCCCATGGCCGGCGGCCACCCCCTTGGGTGCCCCCCCCTCCTCCTATAAAAGGAGCCCCCCTCCTCACTTGTCTCTCACACCTCCTCGTGAAGGATCTCTCTCCCCCTCTAGAATTTATCCCCCATGGTCTCGGACTAGCGAGATACATGTTCCCGGTGGCTATTCGGCAAGAAAGAGTTGTGCTTCCGCTGCATCGCTGGAGCGAGGAGGCGGAGGTTGCTCGGTGCCTCGAACGTGTGTGCGAGCACGGATGCGCTGCTGATTTGCGGCGCTAGGACTTCCTCTCGATCTTGAGATCGGCAAGAGATCATCTACATCAACCACGAGTTGAACTCGTTAAGATTTGTCGGTCTTCAAGGGTATGTTCTCTACGGATATACATCCGCCCGTTGTTTGTATCTAGTAGATAGATCTTGGTATATAGTTCACATCGTAGGAAAAATTTTGTTTTCTATGCTACGAACCCTACATCTGGGTCACAAGAAGATGTGTGGCTGGGGTCAATGGATGCACACAGTGATGGAGATCAAGTGAGCATGAACCAGAGGGGATGGGTCGGTGTGTACTCACCGGATTTGTCGCCGGAGTGCGTCGGAGACAGTGGGGTTTGAGCAAGCAATTCAAGCAGCCCTGGGGCCGAGGGGGAGTGGCGTCTAGGGAAAACGAGAGAGGGAACATGAGCGATTAAGAGGGCGCGGTTGCAGGGCTGAATCCATGCGGCATTAAGGAGAATTACTCGACACGAATCAAGGCAGAAACAGCCATGGTGAATGGGGAAGAACGGGTCCGCGGGTGAGAACGACGACTGGCAGGTGGGGTTGCGTTTGTCAGCGAGGAAGAGAGGTTCAGTGGGGTCGTCTCGTCAGCGACTGGGTGGGTGTGTGCTGCGGTGCGAACCGTTTTCTGCGGGGAGAGAAGGAATGGGCTAGTTGGGCCGGACTGGGCTGGTTAGGCTGGGCTGGTTCTTTCTCTATTTTTTTCCTTCATGTTTTCTTTTTCATTTTCTGTTTCTTTTATTCTGTTTTGATTTTATTTAAATGATTCAAACACTTGTTTGAATTCAAACTTTTCTCAACTTTTAGTAAGTTTTATACTGGTTTATTATTGTATTTAAAGACCATTTTAGAATATTTATTTTATTCTCTTTATGGTTTGTTGTTTATTTAAAATAGACAGTTTGTCTCTATTCAAATAAGATTTTAAATATAATTTCAAACTCTTATTTGAATTCAAATTTTCATCAAACCTTTTTCAGTAGGTTTTATTTATTCATTAGAGTGTTAAATAATTCACTTTGAATTATTTGAAATATATTTAATATGATTTATTAATCATTTAATTTGGGCATTTGTCTTTATTCAAATAAAATCAAATATGGTTTTAATTCCATATAAATTTTATTCAAATAATTCTTTGATTCAATTTAAGTTAATGAAATAACTTATATTCCACTTGGGAAAATTCCAATTATTATCTTTCCATGATTTAATCAATCATTTACTTTAGGGATTTTATCTTTATTCAAATATAATTAGAATATGGTTTAATCCTATATGTTTTTATATCATTATTCTTTATAATCCTTTTATTTTATTTGGATTTGAATTATCTTTATTCCATTTGCTTATGGATTTAAACTCAAGATTTAAATTGGTTTTTAGTTATTCCTTATTTATTTATTTTCTTCTTTATCTTATAAAATCCATATCTTTTTATTTAAAGATCCAAAATTGGTGATTCCAATTTGAATAATTTTATTTAATATTTGTTTATCTTTTTAAATCCTTTTAGGATTACTTTGCTCATGATTTGGTATGGATTGTAGCTAGGAGCTTTTATTAGCCTTGGAAAATATTTCCTTTTAACTTATTAAATTCATAAGTTTTTTTATCTTTGGTTCCAAATTGAATGAAACCAATTTCTATGGTTTTATAATATTTTTATTTATCATTTTTGATCATTTTAAAATGATTGTTGCTGAATTTTTATATGGATAAAATCCATAGTCTTTGAGAGATCTTCGAAATGATTTTTCTTCCATTAGGGTTTTAGAGTTTTGATTTATTTTCCAAGTTTAAATTTCAAGATTTTATTGATGAATGCATTTTCACTTGATTGAAATTTGTTGGATTCCATTTTCATTCAAAGTTTGTTCAAGATGGGTTTTAATGTTTCCATTTGAAATCAAAAAGTTTCATTTCACCCTAAATTTCGACAAATTATTTATTTTTTTTATTTATTTTTCACATTTCAAAATTTGGAAAATTTTGGGATGTGACAAGCTACCACCCTTAAAAGAAATCTCGTCCCAAGATTTGGGAAAGCTAGAGGTTACAAGTTGGCTTCAAAACAACTAGAGTACTACCACCCTTAAAAAGGTTTTCATCTAGATTACATCTTGGCTTAGTTGAGGTCTTGATGAAACTTTTCTGGACAATTGCTTGTATAATGGCCTAGCTCTTTGCATTTGAAACACATCACTTGTCTAACATCCTTCTTTTCCTTTGGCATCATTGCCTCTGGTTCTTCTTCTTTACTGGGCAATCACTGGCATAGTGTCCCATATCTTTGCAATTGTAGCATTGCAACTGAATTTTGTCTTTCTTCTTCTTTTTGGGTCTCTCCAAAGCTAGGAGTTCTTCTAGTTCATGCTCTCCATATTTCACCACAAAGGTGGGAAATATTTCTCTCTTCTTGGGGCAGCTACTAGAGATATGACCTTCTTCTTCACAAGAGTAGCAACACTTTGTGGTCACTTTGGATTTGGCTTTATGAGGTATGGTTCTGACTTTGCCTTCATCCTTCATGGTAGAGGTTGTTCCCTTATGGAGGTTAACAAACATTTGATGCATTCCATCTTGTTTCATTTGTTGAACTATAGGATAGATAGGGCATTGGATAGGGGCATGATTATTTCCTTCACATAGGAAACAAGTAACTTGAGATGTGGGGCATTGATTTGTTGGATGTTTGTCTTCATAATTAGGGCATTGGTCCTCATTCTCCTTAGAAGTGTGTTCCATGTCTCCACAAACATTGCAAGCTTGAGTTCTTTCTATAATATCATCCTTGACATCATTGTTGTCACAAACTCCTTAGGAAAAGTTGTCTATCATGTTGATCATTTGATTGGTCATCCCTTGCAACAATTGGGATTGTATTTCCAATAATATTTTGCAAGGTTGGGTCTAACTCATTATTGTTGGCTAAAAAATGAGTTGTCACTTGAGTCAACTGGGTTTGGGTTGCTAGTAGTTGTTCTCTCATGTGCATCTCTTGGTTGTTGTTGTCACCATTCTTGATGTTGGAGTCTCTTGGGGAAATCATCTGTTTGGGTTGGATTGGGATTAGAATAGGCAAAAGATTTCTAGAGAAAGAAGTCTAATCACACACATCATAATTCACACAAGCAATGTGCAAGCAATCACCAACAAACATTCCACTCAAACAACAAGGTTCAAACACATTTTTACGCAACAAAATATTTTTCCTACACCACATAAGTTGGGGTGATTGGTCTAACTAAGCACTAATATGGTGGTCCAACTATATGGTTTTCTTGAGATCATTCCATTCTTCTTAGTTGTTCCTTCATGAATAAGATCATGGTTTCCTTGGGAAAACTCTTGTATCTTGGTCACAAAACTTCAAAGGTGATGATGGTTCCTTCTAAGTTGTGTTTTATTAGTCTTCAAGTCTTGAGTTATATTTCTTGTCTCACTTGTAGTCCTTAGTGATGTCCAAATTGAAGTCCCTTGGTGAAACTAAAGTTGAAGTCACTGGAGTTGGTGAATTCCTTTACTCATGTTCAAGTCTTTGCTCATGTTAAGGCTTCGTCCATCAAGTTTGAAAAGGAAGAGATGTAGAATCAAAACAAAAAGGTTGAGGAAAGAGTTTACAAGATTGTTTGTAAATAAGTTTTGGAACAAATACAACTCCTAATTTTCTAAGGGTTTTGTCCAATCCTAGGGTTACAATCCTACAGGCAACACAGTGGTCTGATACCATCTGTAAAGACCCCAGCCTTTAATAAGGTAGAGATCCCTGTGTTTACAATGCTAGTCCCTCGATCAATAGCTAGCATCCACAGTTAAGATGTAATATCAAGAAACAAAGGTCATAATACAACTTTATAACCAGGAATAAAATAATTCATTACATCTTACATATCTCATTTGGCTATGACATTACAATGCAGCAGAATATCTATATAGCATGGAGTCCTTCATCTTCAAAGTGCCACAGGCAATCATGTTGGTTGTCGACTTGTAATCCTTATCAACACACTTCACTAACATCAAACAAACCTGCAACATAATAAGTTATAGCCACAAGGGTCAATACATTTGAATTGTATTGGCAAGTGATACTATGGTAGAATAGTGGTATCTATCATCTATATGCATTTGGCTAAGTGGAGCTTAGGCTTGCTTTTCTCAAAATAGATTTTCCTTATCATTTGAAAACATTAAGTTTTTGTTTGTCAAAATCACCCAAGGCATCTACCGATCAAAGATTGAAGATCCTTTAACCCTTGTTCAACCACAAGTTTTTAACTTAGAAATTGGGATGAGGAGATTCTTGATAGCTTCCATGTCTTGATGCTCAAATTGTCCATTGCCGGGGACACGGCTAAGTACTTAGATTTTACTCTCTTGAGAGGTGGTGCACTTTCCCCACAAGACTCGACATGCATCGAGACAAGATCTTTCAGAAGCCTTCCCTTAGACCAAAATGTATGCGTTCCCAAACTTATCACCCCCTACCACCAATTGTCCATTTGGCTAAGTCATTGCAACCTATATGATCTAGGCAGAGCCCATAATGCCAAGTGGCTGCACTTGAAGCTTCTCAACCTTTTCACATCTCAAATCTCTTTGTTCCTGGGTGGCTTTCCACAAGTGAGATACACTACAGTAGTCCATAAATATGGGCCCTATGTAACCACTCAACATAATCCAAACAACCATTCCACCCAGGTGATTCATTCACATAGTTGTTTTATTAAACAAAACACAAGCCCTTGACTTAGAAATATTTCATAGCATGAATATAATCCACCCTTGTTTTCTACTAGCTAAGCTAAGCATGATAGTAGTAGGAATATTAACTTAGGGAAAATTCTACTAAGGTTTCATCTACTAGGATTTCCCATGGCATAGTTAATACATAAAAATTCCATGCAAGTCCTACTTAGAAATATCACTAATGCATAGTGAAAACAATAGGACAAAAGTATGAAGCACCACTTGCCTTTTTGGTAGAGAATATAAGTTCACTCCTTTATCTTGCAATAGTCACACTCTTCAAATTTCACTACAATTCAATCAAGGCACAAATTCTTTCAAGCAATTTATCACATAGAATAATAAAAACAAAGAAATGCATGCCAGCATGCCAAAGATTGTTTTATTTGGAAAAATGGTTTCTAATAGGTTATAAACATTTTAAAACACCTATTGGTCATTTATAAAAGTGTCAAAACCATTTGATAACAAGTTAGTGAAAATGGCCATTTAAATCATTTTTGTTTTGTTAGAAATGATTTAATCAAACTAATAATTTCTAGTGTTTGACAAATATATTTTTAAACACAAATGTTAGTGTTTTAAGATCAAGTGCTTAATATTAAAACCATTTGCAAAAGGTTTTACCTATAAAACCATTTTCATACCAAAGCAATATTTTATTTTGTTGGAAATGCCTTTAAACAAAGTAATAATTTTATAGGGTTCACCAAATATGTTTTTAAATCCAAAACTTGGTGTTTAGGGCCAGAGAGTTTAATTCAAAACATTTTTAAAAGGTTTTACTCAGAAAGCATTTTTAAAACATAAACAACATTTTTATTTAACTAGAAATGCTTTTATTCAAAGATTTATTCCTTAGCATCACAAAATATACTTTTAACTCTACAAGTTGATTTCTATGGTCAGTAGGTTCAAAACAATCCATTTACAAAATATTTTACTCTAAAAATAATTTTAGAATGAATTTTATACACAAAATATGCCTACACATGTTTCTGCAAAAAAATCATTTTTACATAAGCAAAATACTAAACACGCATGGTTGGAAAGTATTCTTTTTGCTGATTCCAATGATATAAAGTTTGCAAATTTTGGATGTGTGGATCAAAAGTTATGGAATTTACAAATTCAAACATCTAATAGACATGTTTCTGCTTTTAAAACAAACTACAGGCCACGTGTCAAGATTTTATTGGTCGATGCCGCTTCGGCAGGATCATGCAATGCACGTCGCAGGATTTAAGTTCACCTGTGCGGCTCAGATGGATTCGTAACCCTTCACTTAAGTCATCTATCCTAGCCAACGGATCAAGATCTAACGGTCTGAAACGAATTGACCAAACACTGGCGACGGCGCGCTCAGACGATGATGGTGCCAGTGATACAGGAAGCGAGAGAGAGAGAGGGGAGAAGCTCACCGAGTTTGCCGTGGAGTGCTGATGCTCAACGTTGCTGTGGTTGTCGAAGGGGCGCTCGAGGTCGACTGAGATTGCTCGCCGTAGTTTCTCACTGGCACGGGCACGCACGAACGTGGTCAAAGACGAGCGTCTGGGTTGCAATTGATCAAGGAAATGCGTCAGGAGGGTGCGGAAATTTGCCTAGGTTGTGTAGGAACTCACCAGAGGGAAAGGGCGTGCTGGTTTGTCGGCTACTGCTCGCCGGAGTTGAGGCAGACCGTGGCGGCGCTCAATCGAGGTTGTTGCCGACGCTCTGGGTCACAAGAAGACGTGTGGCTAGGGTCAATGGATGCACACAGTGATGGAGATCAAGTGAGCGTGAACCAGAGGGGATGGGGCGGCGTGTACTCACCGGATTTGTCGCCGGAGTGCGTCGGAGACAGTGGGGTTTGAGCAAGCAATTCAAGCAGCCCTGGGGCCGAGGGGGAGTGGCGTCTGGGGAAAACGGGAGAGGGAACATGAGCGATTAAGAGGGCGCGGTTGCAGGGCTGAATCCATGCGGCATTAAGGAGAATTACTCGGCGCGAATCAAGGCAGAAACAGCCATGGTGAATGGGGAAGACCGGGTCCGCGGGTGAGAACGACGACTGACAGGTGGGGTTGCGTTTGTCAGCGAGGAAGAGAGGTTCAGTGGGGTCGTCTCGTCAGCGACTGGGTGGGTGTGTGCTGCGGTGCGAACCGTTTTCTGCGGGGAGAGAAGGAATGGGCTAGTTGGGCCGAACTGGGCTAGTTAGGCTGGGCTGGTTCTTTCTCTATTTTTTCCTTCCTGTTTTCTTTTTCTGTTTCTTTTATTCCGTTTTGATTTTATTTGAATGATTCAAACACTTGTTTGAATTCAAACTTTTCTCAACTTTCAGTAAGTTTTATACTGGTTTATTATTGTATTTTAAAGACCATTTTAGAATATTTATTTTATCCTCTTTATGGTTTGTTATTTATTTAAAATAGACATTTTGTCTCTATTCAAATAAGATTTTAAATATAATTTCAAACTCTTATTTGAATTCAATTTTTCATCAAACCTTTTTCAGTAGGTTTTATTTATTCATTAGAGTGTTAAATAATTCACTTTGAATTATTTGAAATATATTTAATATGATTTATTAATCATTTAATTTGGGCATTTTTCTTTATTCAAATAAAATCAAATATTGTTTTAATTCCATATAAATTTTATTCAAATAATTCTTTGATTCCATTTAAGTTAATTAATTAACTTTTATTCCACTTGGGAAAATTCCAATTATTATGTTTCCATGATTTAATCAATCATTTACTTTAGGGATTTTATCTTTATTCAAATATAATTAGAATATGGTTTAATCCTATATGTTTTTATTTCATTATTCTTTATAATCCTTTTATTTTATTTGGATTTGAATTATCTTTATTCCATTTGCTTATGGATTTAAACTCAAGATCCAAAATTGGTGATTCCAATTTGCATAACTTTATTTAATATTTGTTTATATTTTTAAATCCTTTTAAGATTACTTTGCTCATGATTTGGTATGGATTTTAGCTAGCAGATTTTATTAGCCTTGGAAAATATTTCCTTTTGACTTATTAAATTCATAAGTTTTTTATCTTTGGTTCCAAATTGAATGAAACCAATGTCTATGGTTTTATAATATTTTTATTTATCATTTTTTATCATTTTAAAATGATTGTTGCTGAATTTTTATATGGATCAAATCCATAGTCTTAGAGAGATCTTCGAAATGATTTTTCTTCCATTAGGGTTTTAGGGTTTTGATTTATTTTCCAAGTTTAAATTTCAAGATTTTATTGATGAATGCATTTTCACTTGATTGAAATTTGTTGGATTCCATTTTGATTCAAAGTTTGTTCAAGATGGGTTTTAATTTTTCCATTTGAAATCAAAAAGTTTCTTTTCACCCTAAATTTCAACAATTATTTATTTTGTTTATTTATTTTTCACATTTCAAAATTTGGAAAATTTTGGGATGTGACAGAATTCTCCCATGGTCTCGGATCGGCGAGATACATGTTCCCGGTGGCTTTTTCTGGAAGGATTTGTTGCTTCCACTGCTTCGCTGGAGCGAGGGGCGCGGAGGTTGTCGGGGTACCCGGACGTGTGTGCGATCACGGACGCACCACTGCTTTGCGGTGCTGGACGTGATGGTGCTGGACCGGCTGGACCAGATGAACTTCATCACGATCTTGAGATCGGCAAGCGTTCGACTACATCATCCATGAGTAAAACCTCGTTAACACTATACGGTCTTCGAGGGTATGTATTCTATGGATGTATATCCACCTGTTGCTTGTATCTAGTAGATAGATCTTGGTGCTTTGTTCCCATCGTAAGAATTTTTTGTTTTCTATGCTGCGAACCCTTTAGGTACCCCTTTCCCCATGACACAGTAGCTATCCCATATCAAAATGACAAGGCAATAGACAATGAGTATCTCAGCAATCTTCTTATTTACCATGGGAAAATGGTGTTTTTTCTCTTCTTTCCTCTTTTTTCTTCTCTTTTTTTCTCTCTCTCTTTTTTATAAGAAGAATGCTTCATATATTTCTCACTATGGTGACGTTGCAAGTTTCCACCATGATTAGGCATGGCTTAGGCTAGTGGCTCAGGTGTTTCTCTAACACATATACATAACTCCATGGACTTACAAGCTCCCCTTTTATTTCACACCGCCGACATCTATAAACAAAAGAGCATGATATCAACTGGGTAGATATTTACAAGTGTTGAAAGCGTTCCCCGTGACAGCACGGTTTTGCTAATTCCCAACTCATAAGTGCAAGCATATACAACATAGATGACACAATGGTTCAAGTTTATTAGGGGCAAGAAAAATAAAGTGTGCCATCAAGTTTGTGAGAGCTTTAATCACTAATTTTCACATAACAAGTTTAATTTGGAAGATAGATAAAACAAGAATACACTTGGAATGGTGTAACACACCATGCATAGGAATTTATAGTGGACACTTTGGAATAACTTGGTTTTTTGGGAGTTGGATGCATGAGTAGAGCTTACTCAATACAAGTGGAGGCTAGCAAAAGACTGGGAGCGACCAACTAAGAGAGCAATAATGGCCATAATCATGCAGAGCGACAAAACATTATCAATCAAAGCATAAAGTGGTACCACAAGTCAAAAACTAAATGATCATAGAGGCTAAGGTGACTAGTTCATAGTCATAACATGGTGTGAGCATGTGCCAAGTCAACCCAAACAAAGCATCAAAGGAGAATACCACAATACTATGCTTTTGTATGCTAAAACAACGCATGATTCTTGCAAGGCACATTAAGCAATCTCAACTGTTTGGAACAAGTCATGCTACAACAATAATCACTAAGCATAAGGTCAAACCAACATCTAGCATGACAATATAAAGCCTAGACCATAGTCAAAGCAAGATCCCTTTTGTACCACTATAAGCATGAAACTTTCTACTCTTTTCCAACACCAATCAACTTATTTGAAACATCACAACGAAAGCGGGGTCCAACTACTTTATTCAAGCAAACTAAGCAAACGAAAACCAAAAACGAAAACTAAGACGCTCCAAGAACAACACAACTATGCATGAAACAATAAAAATGAAGTGTCTAGAAAGAGACCTGAGACTTTTATTGATGAAGAAGGGGATGCCTTGGGCATACCCATGCTTTAACACTTGTACCTCTTGAATATTTCTTGGGGTGAAACGGGGTGGTATCCCCAAGCTTGAGATTTTGTCCATTCTTCACCTCATTACATCATTCTTCCCCTACACTTGGAAATTTCCTTCATACAAAACTTCACACAATATTCATTGGCAACATTAGTGCATTCAAAAGTAATAAACCTTTGGGTTTAGTTTCAAAATAGCAAAAATTTCATTAAAAACACAAGCTACTATATCAATTCCTTCAAAAAGCTCAATTTACCAAAGAGAACCCAATAATAAATCGATAAAGAGGCAAATGCAAATAATAGCAGAAATCTGTCAAAGCAGACAAGCAGGTAAAAAACGATTTTTTTGAAGACCTTATGTTTCTCAAATAAAAAAGTGTTTAACTAACGAAAGTTAGCTAACAACCTGGGCGATTTATTTAGAAAATTAAATCTCAATCCGACATACATAGATTTTTCACGAATGTTTACAGTGAGGCATAAAAATCTGTTTCGGGACAACAACTTCCCCAAATCCTACTTCTCTCATTAGAGATTATTCTTGGCACAAAAATCAAACAAAAAGGTTAAGGAAAGGTTATTACAGAAGTAATAACTTCCAAGACTCAAGAGAACTTTTGGGTTATCTCCCAAGAAGTACTTTTCTTTAACGCCTTTAAGTTAGTCATAAGAAGCAAGAATCAAGTATTTTCAAATGAAGAAGCATTAACAACAAATTTTGTTTTCAAAGGAGGAGCAAAAGGTAACTTATCTCTCCTCATAGGTAAGTGTTCAATACCTTTCTTGAATAGGAATTGATATTTAATGGTGCCTTCTTTCATATCAATGATGGCACCAACAGTTCTATGAAAAGGTCTTCCCAAAGTAATAGAACAAGAAGCATTGCATTCAACATCCAAAACATAGAAATCAACAGGGACACGGGCATTGTTAACCATAATAAGAACATCATTAACACTCCCCATAAGTTTCTTCTTAGCATTATCATCAAGTGGGACATCTAATAGCAATCTTCCAAAGGTGGCAAATCAAGCATTTCATAAATCTTTCTAGGCATAATAGAGACACTAGAACCAAGGTCACATGAAGCTTTGAGATCAAAGTCATTCACTTGCATATTAATGATAGGTTCCCAACTATCTTGTACTTTCCTAGGAATAGAAGCTTTGTGTTTCAATTTATTCCTTAATTTTAATGAGAGCATATGTAATGTGTTTTGTAAAAGCTATATTAATAGCACTAGCATTAGGACTTCTAGCAAGCTTTTGTAGGAACATAATCACTTCAGAGATATTGCAACCCTCAAGATCAAAATCAAACTTAGCATCACAGGTAGTAGCCTTATTGGGTTTAAGCATTGTTGTAGGAGGAATGGGGACTTCTTGTGGTTTACTAGCATAAATATTGGTGGTGGTAATAGTACAAACACTATTGTTTCTAGCAATTTCTTCTCTCTCCCACTTAGCATGCAATTTAGCTAACAGTCTAACATTTTCATCAATAGTAACTTGTATGGCATGAGTAGCAGCAAAGGTACTTTCCAAGGTTTCAGGTTTAGCAGCCATTTTATTAATCAAAGAGGATTGTGCTTCAGACAAAGATGAAATATTTTCTCAGCACTCAAAATTTTGGACTGTAAACTAGGAATTTCCCTATTCAAATTCTCAAGTTGATGACTAATATTTTTCAAAATAGCAGATTGTTCTTGTAGGGTTCGCAGCATAGAAAACAAAAATTTTCCTACGATGTGAACTATATACCAAGATCTATCTACTAGATACAAACAACGGGCGGATGTATATCCGTAGAGAACATACCCTTGAAGACCGACAAAGCTTAACGAGTTCAACTCGTGGTTGATGTAGACGATCTCTTGCCGATCTCAAGATCGAGAGGAAGTCCTAGCGCCGCAAATCAGCAGCGCATCCGTGCTCGCACACACGTTTGAGGCACCGAGCAACCTCCGCCTCCTCGCTCCAGCGATGCAGCGGAAGCACAACTCTTTCTTGCCGAATAGCCACCGGGAACATGTATCTCGCTAGTCCGAGACCATGGGGGATAAATTCTAGAGGGGGAGAGAGATCCTTCACGAGGAGGTGTGAGAGACAAGTGAGGAGGGGGCTCCTTTTATAGGAGGAGGGGGGGAACCCCAAGGGGGTGGCCGGCGCATGGGGGCTGCCCCCTTGCCCTCCCCTCTTCATGTGGGTGGACACTCCACTCACAAATCTCCTTTAAATTCCCTCCACTCAAAAGTCCACTCAAATTCCCATTAAATTTCCACCAAATTTAATGCAAACTCTCATTAAATAAAACTCTTTTATTTTATTCAGAATTTTGTCAATTACTTTAATGACAAACATTCACAAATAACCCCTTGCTAGAATTCTATTTCACATGCATAACCACTTTATGCAATTTCACCCGAAAACCTGTTTCGGTATCTAGTGAAATAAATTCCTGCGCTTGTTCATTCTTTCGGCATGAAACATTTGCTCCAATTGGATGTCGGTGTCTCTTAAGTGTGTCACCCTACGGTTCGTGAATAATGCGGACATGATCGAGACCCCTCTCGGATCAATAATCAGAAGCGGGATCTGGAGACCCATACTGACTCCCACACATTCAACGATGACTTTCTTGTGATCGTCGGAACCTTTTACGCTAGTATCTTAATCCCTTTGTTTCACGATATATTACATGTCCGAGATTCGATCATCGGTATCTCCATACCTAGTTTGATCTCGTTACCGACATGCACTCTTTTCTCGTTCCTGTGATATAACATTCTAGTGATCAAATCACTTGCTTGCAAGCTAATCAATGTGATATCACCGAGAGGGCCCAGAGTATATCTATCCGTCATCGGGATGAACAAATTCCACTCTCGATCCATGAGCCTCAACATAACACTTTATTAGTTCTGAATCCATCTTTATAATCACCCTGTTACGGTGTGACGTTTGATGTTATCAAGAAACTCTTCCGGTGTTAGTGATTGACATGATCTCATGGTCTAAGGATTAGGATCACTTCGTAAGTTGTTATAGCAATATAAACTCAATGACTTTGATCGTAATGCTATACTTCGGATGAATGTTCATCACACCATTACACTAATGTTGTGATCCCGTTATTAACAACATCCAATGTCCATGATCAGGAAACCTTGATCATCTTGTTAATCAACGAGCTAGTTTATGAGAGAGGCATAACTAGGAACTTCTGTTTGTTTATTAAACACACATGTATTAACGTTTCCGTATTAATACAATTATAGCATGCAAAATAAACATCTATCATATACTTGGAATACACATAATAAACACTTTATTATTGCCTCTCAGGGCATATTCCCTTCAGTCTCCCACTTGCACTAGAGACAATAATCTAGTTACATAGTGATAAATCTAACACCCATTGAGTTCTGGTGTTGATCATGTTTTGCTCTAGGGAGAGTTTTAGTCAACGGATCTGCTACATTGAGATCCGTATGTACTTTACAAATCTTTATATCTCCATCCTTGACATGCTCGCGGATGGAGTGAAACCGGCGCTTAATATGCTTGGAATGCTTGTGAGACCTTGGCTCTTTGGCATTGGCAATGGCACCATTGTTGTCACAATAGATCACCATTGGGTCCAACGCGTTTGCCACCACTCCTAGTTCGGATATGAACTCCTTCATCCAAACTGCTTCCTGAGCCGCTTCTGAAGCAGCAACATATTCGGCCTCCGTTGTTGATCCCGCTACCACAGGTTGTTTGGAGCTCCTCCAACTAACCGCTCCGCCATTCATGAGAAATACGTATCCGGATTGAGACTTAGAGTCATCCGGATCGGTGTCAAAGCTAGCGTCGACATAACACTTAGCGACGAGCTCTTCTTCACCTCCGTATACAAGAAACATATCCTTAGTTCTTCGTAAGTACTTAAGGATATTCTTGACCGCTATCCAGTGTTCCGAACCTGGATCCGATTGGTACCTACTAGTCAAACTAATAGCATGTGCCACATCCGGTCTTGTACATAGCATGGCGTACATTATAGAGCCTATGGATGAAGCATAGGGGACTTTGTCCATTATCTCTCTTTCTTCCGCCGAAGCCGGACTTTGAGTCTTACTCAATGTCTTGCCTTGCAACATAGGTAAGAACCCCTTCTTACTTCCGTCCATTTTAAACTTCTTTAAAATCTTATCAAGGTATGTACTTTGCGATAGCCCTATTAGGCGCCTAGATCTATCTCTATAGATCTTTATGCCTAATATGTATGACGCTTCACCTAGGTCCTTCATTGAAAATTTGCTGTTTAGATAACTTTTAACACTGTTTAAAAGATCTATATCATTTCCGATCAATAATATGTCATCCACATATAATATCAGAAATGCCACATTGCTCCCACTCACTTTCTTGTAAATACAAGCTTCTCCATAAGTTTGGACAAATCCAAACTCTTTGATCACCTCATCAAAGCGGAGATTCCAACTTCGTGATGCTTGCTTCAATCCATAGATGGATCGCTGAAGCTTGCACACCTTGTTAGCATCCTTAGGATCGACAAAACCCTTTGGTTGTATCATATACAACTCTTCTTCAATATTCCCATTGAGAAACGCGGTTTTGACATCCATCTGCCATATCTCATAATCGAAATATGCAGCAATTGCTAACATAATCCTAACTGACTTTAGCATCGCTACGGGAGAGAAAGTCTCATCGTAGTCAACTCCTTGAATTTGTCGAAACCCCTTTGCGACAAGTCGAGCTTTATAGACGGTCACATTACCATCAGCATCAGTTTTCCTTTTGAAAATCCATTTGTTCTCCACGGCCTTTCGGTCGTGAGGTAATTCCACCAAGTTCCAAACTTGATTTTCATACATGGATTCCATCTCGGATTTCATGGCTTCTAACCATTTGTTGGAATCCGGGCTCATCATTGCTTCTTCATACGTCACAGGGTCATCATTTTCATCAACCATGAAATTCATGACAGGATTTCCGTACAGCTCGGGAGCTGCACGCGTCCTGTTTGACCTGCGAGGTTCGGTAGTACTCTCTTTCGGAGTTTCATGATCATTATCATTAGATCCCTCTTCAACAGGTGGAGCCAACTCCGGAACAACTTCCGGCGCTGCGCTACTCGCCATACTTTGAAGAGAAGGTTCCACAACCTCTTCGAGTTCTACCTTCCGACTACTCACACCTTTCGCGAGAAACTCTTTCTCTAGAAAGGATCCATTCTTGGCAACAAAAACCTTGCCCTCGGATCTGTGATAGAAGGAATACCCAATAGTTTCTTTAGGGTATCCTATGAAGACGCATTTTTCCGCTTTGGGTTCGAGTTTATCCGGTTGAAGTTTCTTCACATAAACATCACATCCCCAAACTTTAAGAAATGACAGCTTAGGTTTGTTTCCAAACCACAATTCATACGGTGTCTTTTCAACGGATTTAGATGGTGCCCGATTTAAAGTGAATGCAGCAGTTTCTAGTGCATAACCCCAAAATGACAACGGCAAGTCCGTCAGAGACATCATAGATCGAACCATATCTAATAAAGTACGATTACGACGTTCCGACACACCATTTCGCTGTGGTGTTCCGGCAGGTGTGAGTTGTGAAACAATTCCACACTCTTTCATGTGAGTGCTAAACTCGTAACTTAGATACTCACCTCCACGGTCGGACCGTAGAAATTTGATCTTTCTATTACGATGATTTTCCACTTCATTCTGAAATTCCTTGAACTTTTCAAAGGTTTCAGACTTGTGTTTCATCAAGTAGATATAACCGTATCTACTCAAATCATCCGTGAAAGTAACAAAATAACGATATCCACCTCGCGCCGACACACTCATTGGACCACATACATCAGAATGTATGATTTCCAATAAATCTGTCGCCCGTTCCATTGAACCAGAAAACGGCGTTCTAGTCATCTTGCCCATAAGGCATGGCTCACATGTATCAAATGATTCATAATCAAGTGATTCCAAAAGTCCATCCGAATGGAGCTTCTTCATGCGTTTAACGCCAATATGACCTAGACGGCAGTGCCACATATATGCGGATATATCATCATTAAGTTTAATCCTTTTAGCATCAACATTATGAATATGTGTAACATTATCATCGAGATCTAATAGAAATAAACCATTCATCATCGGTGCATGACCATAAAAGATTTCATTCATATAAATGGAACAACCATTGTTCTCAGATTTAAATGAATAACCACTTCGCATCAAACACGATCCAGATACAATGTTCATGCTCAGTGCAGGCACCAGATAACATTTATTTAAGTTTATAACTAATCCCGATGGCAAGTGGAGAGGCAGCGTTCCAACGGCTATCACATCAACGCTTGATCCATTGCCGACACGCATCTTGACCTCACCCCTTGCTAGCGGTCGCTTGTTCCGCAACCCCTGATTCGAGTTACAAATATTAGCAACTGGACCGGTATCAAATACCCAGGTGCTACTGCGAGCACTAGTCAAGTACACATCAATAACATGTATATCATATATACCTTTGTTCGCCTTGCCGGCCTTCTTGTCTGCCAGATACTTGGGGCAGTTGCGCTTCCAGTGGCCAGTCCCCTTACAATAGTAGCACTCGGAATCAGACTTAGGTCCAACTCGGGGTTTCTTTTCAGGCGCGGCAACCGGCTTGCCGCCCTTACTTCCCTTCCGTTTTCCCTTCTTGTCTTTCTTGAAACCAGTGTTCCTATTGATCATCAACACTTGATGTTCCTTTTTGATCTCCACTTCTGCAGTTTTAAGCATTGACAGAAGCTCGGGGAGAGACTTCTTCATGCCTTGCATATTATAGTTCATCACGAAGCTCTTATAGCTAGGTGGCAGAGACTGCAGAACACGATGGATGCCTAAGTCAATGGGAATCGATATTCCCAAGGACACAAGCTTATCGGCGTAACCCGACATCTTGAGTACATGCTCACTAACGGAGTTGTGCTCTTCCATCATGCAGCTAAAGAACTTTTCTGAAGCGTTGTAGCTCTCTACAGCAGCATGTGTGTCGAAAATCATTTTCAACTCACCCATTGTATCAAATTCATTGCCGTTTTCGAAACGCTTTCGAAGTTCCGGCTCTAGCCCATACAATATGCCGCAATGAACTAAGTTGTGGTCCTCCTGACGAGTCTGATAGACATTCTTCTCCTCGTCAGGGGCATCATCAAAAGGTGGGGGGCCTAACGGCGCTTCTAGCACATATTGCTTTTGTGCAGCAGAGAGGAGAATCCTCATATTCATGGCCCATTCGGTAAAGTTGCTACCGTTCGTTGCTAGTTTCTCTTTCTCCATGAACACATTGAAATTAAAAGCAGGTGGTGCCATCTACAACAGAATTTGTAAAGTTTAGACTAAGTGTATGATAGATTGAGTTCAACTAATCTTTATTACGAATGAACTCCCACTCAAAAACGACATCCCTCGTGCCTTTTTGGTGATTACATGAACCAAATACACTACACCAAGTCCGATCATCACGTGAGTCGGTATAGCTTCAAAGGCGAGCATCAAATGGGCATCATATCAACTATATGACTCATGCTTAACCTTTCGGTCCGTGTTCCGAGGCCATGTCTGTACATGCTAGGCTCGCCAAGTTAGAACCTTAGTATTCGCATGTGTAACTGTTTTACACCCGAAATATGGTCGTGGATCCAAGAACACCCGATCATCACGTGATGTCTTGGAGCGACGAAAACATAATCGGTGCATACTAAAGGAAGAACACATTCTTATCTTGATATTTAAATGAGGGATCATCTTATTATGCTAACAAAGCGCTAAACAAGCAATATAAGATGCTATCAAACATCATATGTTTATTAGTGAAATTATATGGTTCCCGCAGATGATCTCTATCATGTGCATCGTGGTATGATCATTATCATACCTATATGTGTAAATCCAAGGTCTATGGATTTTACACGCTATGTGTGTTGTAAGAGTATCATCTCATACTTCTACTTACAACACTACCATATCATAACACTAGCCCAGCAACAATCTAAACTAGACGCCTCTAATTTATCCATTGCAAGTTTTACGTGGCTTAGGGCTTTCGAGATAGAACCGTTCTTACCTACGAACATGAACCACAACGAGGATAATCAAATTGTTGACAACTCGCTTGCAAAATAGATATTGACTATAGTAGGAGAGACAGACACCCGCTAGCCACTTATGCAAACTAGTTGCATGTCAAGCGTGGAACAGGTCTCATGTGCGAGGACATGTAAAGTTTGTCCGGGCCGCTTCATCCCACTATGCCACCAATATCCAAAATTACAACAAAGGAGCAACAACATGATCATCATCGCCCACATACTCATATGTGTACTACCCGTGTAAAGTATCTACGCATAGATCCGGCTCTGATACCACTGTAGGGTTCGCAGCATAGAAAACAAAAATTTTCCTACGATGTGAACTATATACCAAGATCTATCTACTAGATACAAACAACGGGCGGATGTATATCCGTAGAGAACATACCCTTGAAGACCGACAAAGCTTAACGAGTTCAACTCGTGGTTGATGTAGACGATCTCTTGCCGACCTCAAGATCGAGAGGAAGTCCTAGCGCCGCAAATCAGCAGCGCATCCGTGCTCGCACACACGTTCGAGGCACCGAGCAACCTCCGCCTCCTCGCTCCAGCGATGCAGCGGAAGCACAACTCTTTCTTGCTGAATAGCCACCGGGAACATGTATCTCGCTAGTCCGAGACCATGGGGGATAAATTCTAGAGGGGGAGAGAGATCCTTCACGAGGAGGTGTGAGAGACAAGTGAGGAGGGGGGCTCCTTTTATAGGAGGAGGGGGGGAACCCCAAGGGGGTGGCCGACGCATGGGGGCTGCCCCCTTGCCCTCCCCTCTTCATGTGGGTGGACACTCCACTCACAAATCTCCTTTAAATTCCCTCCACTCAAAAGTCCACTCAAATTCCCATTAAATTTCCACCAAATTTAATGCAAACTCTCATTAAATAAAACTCTTTTATTTTATTCAGAATTTTGTCAATTACTTTAATGACAAACATTCACAAATAACCCCTTGCTAGAATTCTATTTCACATGCATAACCACTTTATGCAATTTCACCCGAAAACCTGTTTCGGTATCTAGTGAAATAAATTCCTGCGCTTGTTCATTCTTTCGGCATGAAACATTTGCTCCAATTGGATGTCGGTGTCTCTTAAGTGTGTCACCCTACGGTTCGTGAATAATGCGGACATGATCGAGACCCCTCTCGGATCAATAATCAGAAGCGGGATCTGGAGACCCATACTGACTCCCACACATTCAACGATGACTTTCTTGTGATCGTCGGAACCTTTTACGCTAGTATCTTAATCCCTTTGTTTCACGATATATTACATGTCCGAGATTCGATCATCGGTATCTCCATACCTAGTTTGATCTCGTTACCGACATGCACTCTTTTCTCGTTCCTGTGATATAACATTCTAGTGATCAAATCACTTGCTTGCAAGCTAATCAATGTGATATCACCGAGAGGGCCCAGAGTATATCTATCCGTCATCGGGATGAACAAATTCCACTCTCGATCCATGAGCCTCAATATAATACTTTATTAGTTCTGAATCCATCTTTATAATCACCCTGTTACGGTGTGACGTTTGATGTTATCAAGAAACTCTTCCGGTGTTAGTGATTGACATGATCTCATGGTCTAAGGATTAGGATCACTTCGTAAGTTGTTATAGCAATATAAACTCAATGACTTTGATCGTAATGCTATACTTCGGATGAATGTTCATCACACCATTACACTAATGTTGTGATCCCGTTATTAACAACATCCAATGTCCATGATCAGGAAACCTTGATCATCTTGTTAATCAACGAGCTAGTTTATGAGAGAGGCATAACTAGGAACTTTCTGTTTGTTTATTAAACACACATGTATTAACGTTTCCGTATTAATACAATTATAGCATGCAAAATAAACATCTATCATATACTTGGAATACACATAATAAACACTTTATTATTGCCTCTCAGGGCATATTCCCTTCAGTTCTTCCATAGTTTTAGTGAATATTTTTTTTGCTCATATTGCACTTGCATGAAGTTTTTAGTGGATCTTTCAACTTCTAGAATCCTATCTTCACTAGGCATTCCAGATCTACCATGATAAGTATTGCCATTATTAGGAGGATAAGGCCTATAGTTAGTATTACCATAAGAATTGTTGCCAAAATTATTATTTATTATGAAGTCCACATCAACTTTCTCTTGTTGAGCAACCAAAGAGGCTAAAGGAACATTATTTGGATCAATATGGGCTTTTCTATTAACAAGCATAACCATGATAACATCAATTTTATCACTCAAGGAGGAGGTTTCTTCAAAAGAATTTACCTTCTTACCATGTGGAGCTCTTTTAGTGTGCCACTCAGAATAATTAACCATCATATTATCAAGGAGCTTTGTTGCAGCACCCAAGGTAATAGTCATAAAGGTACCTCCAGCAGCATAATCCAACAGATTTCTTGAAGAGAAATTTAACCCTGCATAAAAAGTCTGGATAATCATCCAAGCAGTTAGTCCATGAGTGGGACAATTCTTTACCAAAGATTTCATTCTTTCCCAAGCTTGAGCAATATGTTCATTATCAAGTTGTTTAAATTTCATTATTTCACTTCTCATAGATATAATCTTAGCAGGAGGATAATATTTTCCAATAAAAGCATCTTTGCATTTAATCCAAGAATCAATACTATTTCTAGGCAAGGATAACAACCATTCTTTAGCTTTTCCTCTCAAGGAGAAAGGAAACAATTTGAGCTTAATCATATCTCCATCTACATCCTTGTATTTTTGCATCTCACGAAGTTCAACAAAGTTATTAAGGTGGGCAGTAGCATCATCAGAACTAGCACCAGAAAATTGCTCTTTCATCACAAGATTCAACAAAGCATGCTTAATTTCATAAAAGGTAGCATCAGGAGCAGGTGGAGCAATATGTGTACTCAGGAAATCATTGTTGTTTGTGCTAGTGAAGTCACACAACTTGGTGTTCTCAGCAGAATTCATTTTTCCAAAGGTGAAGCAAGCTAACAGCAACAGCAACTAGAGTAGGAACTAATTTTTTGTGTTTTTGGTAAGAAAAAGCAAAACAAACAAAACTATTTTTTTGGAAATTTTCATAAAAATAAGAAAGCAAAACAAAAACAAAGTAAAGAGAATGGTTGTGAAAGACTCCCCTTGAGAAGCTGTCCTTACTCCCCAACGGCGCCAGAAAAAGTCTTTGATGAGCTCAGATCACTGTAGAGCTTTGTTGGGAAACCCCAAGAGGAAGGTGTGATGAGCACAGTAGTAAGTTTTCCCTCAGTTATGAAACCAAGGTTATCGAACCAGTAGGAGGAAGGAAACAACTTCCAAGGTGTTGCTAGCAACTTGGAATCCTGCACAACACAAACTCTAGACTTTGCACCAACTTACAGTGAGGTTGTCAATCTCACTGGTTTGCTGAAAACAACGGATTAAAAAATATAGTGTGGAAGGTAATGGTTGCTTGTAGAGAGTAAAAGGTAATAGTAGATGATGTAACAATGGTAAAGATTGGACCGAGGTCCACAGTTCACTAGAGGTGTTCTCCTTAAGACAAATAACATAACATGCTGGGTGAACAAATTACAGCGGGGCAATTAACATGAACTAAGCAAGGCATAACAATGCAAATAATAGACATTCATGATTCATATGAGATTTGATTGGGCATTACAAAAATATACATAGACCGCCATCCAGTTGCATCTATGACTAGTAATCCACCTTCAGGTTATCATCCGAACCCCCTCTAGTATTAAGTTGCAAGCAACGGATAACTTCATTAAGTAATGTGTGTAAAGTAAACAATACAATTGTTCTATGAACAAAAGATTGTTGTTTTCTCCCTAGTGGCAACAGCACATCTACAACCTTAGAGATTTCTGTCACTTCCCCTGATTCAATAGAGGCATGAAACCACTATCGAACATAAATACTCCCTCTTGGAGTCACTAGCATCTACTTGGCCAAGATAGCTACTAGAAACGAAGAGCATGCAAGATCTCAAACAACACAGACATGATAGAATAAATAATCATAAGACATGATAGAATCAAAAATCAATCTTACATAATATCTCAATATCCATCGGATCCTCGCAAACACAACATGCATGATTACAAATATATGATCTTGATCATGAACGGAGCTCACAAGATCTAAACATGATAGCACAAAGGAGGATAAACAACCATATAGCTACTGTATGAACCCATAGTGCAAGGTTGAACTACTCACGCATCATACCGGAGGCTGGCATGGTGATGAAGAAGGCCTCCGGGATGATCTATCCCCTCCGGCAGGGTGCCGGGAAGAGCTTAAGATCCCCCCGATCTAGGGATAATGGTGGCAGCAGCTACAGACTGTTTTGTGGAGATCTGATCGGGTGCTTAGGGTTTTGGCATCGGGGGGCTTATATAGGAGAAGAGGCGGGGCAGTATGGCAGCCAGGGGGCCCACACCCTTCCTAGGCGCGACCTAGGGTGGGCCCGCACCTAGGGGGTGTGGCCGCCCTAGGGCCCCTCCATCTCTCCTATGGACTTCGTTTTCTCCTCGGTGAAATATTGACTTTGCCTTTTGTCCCGTCCAATTCCAAGAATATTTCCATACTAGCTTTTCTAAAACCAAAAACAGAAGAAAACAGTAAACCGGCACTATGGCATCTTGTTAATAGGTTAGTCCCAGAAAATGTATAAAAATACCTCAAAGTGTAGACAAAGGAAAGCAAAGTGGATACTAAACAAGCATGGAACATCAAAAATTATAGATATGTTTACGACTTATCATCCGAAAGGAGGGAGGCAATATCCTCCGCAAGATCACCAGCCGAGGTATGATCCTCGGCAAGGAAGGGATGCAGGACCAGTTCCGCATAACCCGACACAAAACAAATGTAATGATGGTTATTTGGAGGTGGAGGACGCCAGATTTGCTAGGCCGAATCACCATGGGGTGGAAGAAAGAGCAGCATACAGAAGCCTGCAGCCGGATGATGTGAGGTTGAAACTTGATAGATTATACAGGTCTGAGCTATTGGAGGAGCAAGGTCCTCCGGGTCCGACCTGTTTTGGACTCCAAATCATGACGGAACCGCCCATTCCAAACTTTCAGTTGCCAAGAGGCATGAAGACATACAATAGAAGTACCAAGCCATAGGATTGGTTAATTGACTATGCCATTGTAGTAAAAATTGCTAAGGGTAACCTAATATGGGAAGTAAGATATGTACCCCCGATGTTGGAGGGGTCGGCAAGTGTGTGGCTGAATAACTTGCCAGTAGGTAGTATCAACTGCTGGTTGGACTTTGAGGAGACCAGCACATATAAGAGGCCAAATAGACCTCAACAGCTTTCCATGTGCAGGCAGAGACCGAATGAGACCGATAGAGAATTTCTAACCCGGTGGTGTAACCTCAGGAATTCCTGTGAAGGGGTGATCGAGTCATGGGCAATAGCTTGGTTTGCGCAAGGATGCAGGTATGGGAGCGTGTTATGGTAGAGGCTCCAAAGACACATGCCAACTATGTTGGCCGAAACAATCAGAATAGCCGACTCATATGCTATGGGTGATTCGACTCAACCTGAACTTATGTCGGCAGAACAACATGAGCAGCATGACAACTATGCTCGAGGTGGAGCCGGATCATCCAGGAGAAATGAATTCTGGGGTAGAAGAAGAGATGACATCACGAATTACCGGTACAATTCGAGTCAAGTAGCAGCTGCGACCCAAGATCAGCCGAATGCTGGGAGCAACCAGCGTCAGAAGAACAGTTCCCAACAGTGGACAGCAAGGAATGATGGCAACAAACAATGGACTCCAGAGCAAAATAAGCACTGGCAAGAAAGGCCAAAATATACATATGAGTCGATGCTAGATCAGCCATGCAAATTTCACACGCCAAACCCGGCAAAGTCGGCCAACCACACAACTCGTGAGTGTGCATGGATGAAACATGCAATAGGAAACACAGGACCACCTCAAGCACCACAGTAGCCACAACAGCCACAGCTTACGGGGGAAATGCTCAGTAGCTGATGTTGCCTCCACCCCCTCTCAAGTATGAGAACTATGAACGAAGGGATGCAGTTCACCATGTGGCAAATCAGGATCAGGGTAACAGAGAAAATCTCGACAACAATGGGCGCAATGAGTATAGAGAGCACCATCAGTCCTATTGTGTGTTCACCACAGAACAACGGGATAAAAAGAGCGCCCAGCACCGGCATATGGAAGTAAATGCAATTATGCCAGCAGTGCCGAGATATATGGACTGGTCGTATCAAGAGATAACTTGGAGTATTAGGGATCATCCAAAGATCATGCCAAACCCTGGGTCATATGCCTTGGTGCTTGATCCGACATTTGTTGGACCTAGCATAAACGTAAAATTCTCAAAGGTGCTAATAGATAATGGCAGCAGCATCAACATCATGTACAAGGACACGATGCATAAACTCAACATATCTCAGAACATGCTTCATTCGACCAGAACCACTTTCCATGGCATTGTGTCGGGATTTTCATGTGAGCCAATTGGGAAAGTCTGAGTAGATGTGTTATTCAGCACAAGGGAAAATTGCAGGGATGAAAACATAGAGTTTGAGGTTGTGGATTTGGAAAGTTGTTACCATGCCTTACTCAGACGGCCTGCTTTGTCAAAATTCATGACAAGCTGTCACATTAGCTACTTGAAGATGAAGATGCCTGGACCACATGGAATAATCACTGTTGCCAGGGACTACAGGAGATTGATGGAGTGTGCCTCGACATGATCAAATCTGGCCGAGTAATTGGTCATTGCAAGGGAGAAGAAGGGGATTTAGGAGGAGGCAACTTTAGCTTAGTCGGCATAGATCAATATGTTGGCACTTGCTAACCCACATGGAAGTTTGTCCTTCTAGCTGACTAAGGACATGAAGGAAATCCAGATTGATGATCAGTTCCCGGACCACACCATCACTATTGGGTCCGGCCTGAGTGACAAATAGGAAAGCGCGCTCACCAGCTTCCTCCTTGAGAATCGGGATATCTTTGTATGGTCTACACAAGATCTGCAAGGTGTGCCGAGGGAGCTGGCTGAGAACTCTTTGCATGTGAATCCAGGAGTAAGGCCGGTGAAGCAACCTCTCCGCCGCTTCACCAAGGACAGGAGAAAAATAACTAGGGATGAGATAGCTCGGCTCCTTGCAGCCGGATTTATCATGGAAGTACTTCACCCGGATTGGCTATCAAATCCGGTGTTGGTTGAAAAGAAGAAGGATGATTCGAATGTAACAGTTGTATGGCACATGTGTATCGATTACACGAACCTGAATAAGGCATATCCTAAAGATCCTTTACATTTGCCGAGGATAGACCAAGTTATTGATTCGACCGTGGGTTGTGAACTCTTATCATTTGTAGACGTGTATTATGGTTTTCACCAGATACCATTAAACCCGGTTGATGAAATAAAGATTGCGTTTATCACCCCGTATGGGTCTTATTTCTATTATACCATGCCATTCGTCTTATGCAATGCAGGGGCAACGTATCAAAGATGCATGCAAAAATGCCTACACAATCATATTGGCAAAAATTTACAAGTATATGTTGACGATGTGGTGATAAAAACCAAAGAGATACACATGCTCCTAGACGATATCCGGCAGACATTCACGAATCTCAGAAGATTCCGAATGAAACTTAACTCGGAAAAATATACCTTTGGTGTACCAGCCAGAAAATTACTTGGTTTTCTCGTGTCGAGCCGAGGTATTGAAGCAAAACCGACTAAGATTTGGGTTGTAGAACGAATGGAGTTGCCGAAGTGCCTCAACGATGTCCAGAAGTTTACAGGCTGTCTGGCATCGCTGAGTCGGTTTGTAAGTCGGCTAGGAGAAAAGGCATTGCCCTTATATTAATTGATGAAAAAGTCGGACAAATTTATTTGGACACCATAGGCCGATAGCGCCTTTCATGAGTTAAAGATAATGCTAGCCTTTGCACCAATTTTAGCCTCACCACTATCAAAAGAGCCAATGTTGCTCTACATAGCAGCGACTAACCGAGTCGTATGTGCCGTGATAGTGGTGGAGTGTGATGAAGATGGTAAGTCGCTGCAGAGGCCAGTTTACTTAAGTGAAGTGTTATCAGCTTTGAAACAAAATTGCCCGCAATATCAAAAGATGGCATATGGTGTATATATGTCTACTAAAAAGCTAAAATATTATTTTGAATAACACCCTATCAAGGTGAATTGTGAGGCACCAATAGCCGAGATAATGGGCAATAAAGATACCAGCGGCCGAATAGCCAAATGGGCGATTGAATTATCCCCATATGCTCCTCAGTTCGATAGGCGAGATGCAATCAAATCTTAGGCAGTGGCCGACTTTTTTGTCGGCTGGGCCAAAATGCAATATGAGCCGCCACTTCCTGATCCAAATTATTGGACGATGCATTTTGATGGATCCAAACTAAGAAATGGGCTAGGAGCCAGGATAGTGCTAACCTCACCCAAAAAATACCAACTGAAGTATGTACTGCAAATATATTTTTTGCGTCAAACAACATAGCCGAATATGAAGCACTTGTTCATGGCCTAAAAATGGCAAAGGATATTGGCCTATGTCGGATTCTATGCTTCGGTTATTCGGACCTGGTAGTCCAACAAGTGTCGGGTCATTGGGATGCATTGGATGCAAACATGGCCTTGTACATATTCCATGTGCAAAATATTAGTGGTTATTTTGATGGGTGTGAATTCCATCATATACCCCGGGCGAAGAATGATGCGGCAGATATCTTGTCAAAACTCGGTTCGACCAGGAAATCGATTCCACCTAGCATTTCCCTTGAGCATTTGAGAAAACCATCGATCATACCCTCACCAGAGTCCGAGTCAATCCGTCTCTCGGCAGATTTAGGATCCGAAGTAGTCCCAATGGACACAGATGATAGGAATAAACCAATTAACTCGAGGACTACCTCGCAGGACCCGGGGACTGGTCAGGATAATCTCACAGAAATTATGTCGTCTTAGGCAATGGAAGTTTACGAAATAGTCACCAAGACACATGAGATACCAGAATGGGCTTTGCCAATATATATGTTCCTTAAAGATGAAACCTTTTCGAGTGACAAAGTCCTTGCTAGGCAAATTGTGAGAAGAGCAAAGGCCTACACCATAATAAACAAAGAGTTGTACAAAAAAAGTGCCACAAGTGTGCTGTAAAGGTGTGTTAACCCGATAGAAGGGCAAGAGATATTTTTAGATATACATCAAGGTGAATGCGAGCATCATGCTTCATCCAGAGCCTTTGTGGCCAAAGCATTCCAAAATGGGTTTTATTGGCCCACTGCACTAAAAGATGCACTAGAATTGGTAAAGAAATGCAATGGCTGCCAGAGATATGCCAACAAAATTCATATGCCTTCATCCAAATTAAAAACAATACCCATCACTTGGTCATTTGTTGTATGGTGCCTGGACATGGTCGGACCATTTAAGCCGGCTCGTGGTGGCATGACCTATATCTTGGTCATGGTGAAAAAATTCACAAAATAGATCGAGCTAAAACCTATAATAAAATGTGATGGGTTCACAACCGTGAAATTCCTCAAGGATATCATCTTAAGATACGGATACCCACACAATATCATTACGGATAACGGCACAAATTTTGCGAGGGAGCTTTGCTCGCTTCTACCGAGATAAACACATAAGACTCGACGTGGCATCAATCGCCCCCGCATCAAACAGGCAAGTTGAGAGATCCAATGGACTTGTATTGTACGGGATCCCGGCTCATGGAGCCACTGCAAAGATCAGCAGGGTGTTGGATTGAGGAGCTCCCGACTTCTTATGGAGCCTCAGGATGACCCCAAATAGATCAACAAGTTGTATGCCATTTTTTCTGGTATATGTCCATATGGGGCAGAAGTTGTATTACAGCTGACATAGTGCATGATTCGCCTAGAGTCACCCAGTACACAGACACCAAAGTGAATGAGATATCCCGACAAGATTATGTTGACTTATTAGAAGAGGCAAGAGAATTGGCATTATCCAGATTCGCCATATATCAATAATATCTCAGACACTATCATATCAAAAAAGGTAAATTCCGAGTCTTTCGAGAGGGCGATCTAGTGCTTTGGCTAGTGCAGCGCACATACGACATGCATAAATTATCACCTCCATGGGAGGGTCCATTTATTGTAAGCAAAGCACTGCACAATGACGCATACTATCTTATAGATGCTTAATCACAAGAGAAAAATAAGGCGGAAAAGTCAGGAGACGAGTCAAATAGGCCATGGAATGTAGCTTTACTTCGTCATTTTTACACTTAGAGGAAATGTATTGTATCTCATATTCTCATATGTCGGATTATTGTATATCGGCAATGAGCTCATCAATGAAACCTCGGCACCTCGAGCTGTAACTCGGGGATTGCCTTACTTCACTTGTTCTTTTCATATGCATTTTTTATATGTCGACAGGCTTATATGTCTAATTATTAAACCGAGTTAGAAATGTGTGGGAAGCAAATGCCAACTCTTTGACTTGATGCCGTCCAAAAATAGGCTTCATGGTAAGCAAGAGAAAATCCGGCAAAGGCAAAACACATGCAAAAACGACTAAGGAAAGGATAGTACGCGGACCGACTTATGTTTTACTATTTTTTAACCCTTGTGCTTTCCATAGTTTATTATTCCATGAATTTATCTTGAGATATTGTTCGTAATTTCTAACTATTAATAATTCGGTCTACTTATCTCGGACCCATAAGTCGAAAGATGCAAATGGTAGACGCGGGTCGAATAATTGACTCAGAATAACAAGAAACATAAAATTAAAGATAACACCCAAAAGGGTGCGAGTTATACAAACCACATGGTAGAAAAAGGATTGAATTGTCTCTTACACCATACACCCAGAATACTGGGGAGTTAACACAAATTGGAAGTTTTTTAAGTTCAGGCGACGGTTCGTGCTAAGTCATTGGTAGATTGAGGAATGGCAGCCTCAGGAGCAGGGGAGTCTGAGGTGTTTGCCTCGGCTACTGTCGGAGAAACCTTATCCTCTGTTGGTGCAACAACTTCGGGAGCATGGATCTCTGAGGTCACCTGGGCTTCCGTGGAAGATACCTCGGCATCAACAACAACAACTTTGGAGCCTTGAACATCGGTCCATTTGCGAGAGACCTCGGCTTGAGCCTGGGAAGCCTCGGTCCCCTTGGAGGAAGACCGGGCCTTGACCTCTTGATCTGAATCCTCTCCCTGCTCATCCGAGCTTCTAGACTCTTCTTCTGTAACCTCTTCATCCTTGGAGTCTTCCCCGGACTCGTCATTGTTTGCTGCCTCGGCATTGTCATCAGCATTGTCCAGAAGGAAGCTCGGCCCCTCGTGCCATTGATGCACATCGGCATATTCGATGAGTTGGTAGGCTTTAGCTTGGCGACAAGCAATGTAGTCCGGATCGTTGATCCAGGGGAGCCGGTGCGCAAATTCATTAGGGTATCAAGGCAAATATTTTTATACCATGAGAGTACGACAGTAAGCGCCACATCAGCCCTGACTCGCCCCGCAGATTCCCTCCAAAGACTGAGCTGCGTTTCACAACCCATTAGCTTGACGGCGAGTACCGACACCTGAGTTATCTTCGGCTCATTCGACCAGAGAACATGAAGTACTCGGATGGCCGCGTTCCATCAAATCCTTGCCAAAGTTCTTCATGGGCTTGGTGGTAGCTTCCCTGGAGTACTCGCGCTCCGGGTCATTAATTTCACCTCGGTGCACCTGAGATTCCATCACCTTAGTAGTGCATCGAGGCTTACACTCTGGAAAGTTGTTTGAAGAAAGAACAAGACGCAGGTCGGAAAATATCATAGAAAACAACTCGATAAAGGTTCAGGAGTGTGGAAAAACTTACAACGTATGAACTGCATGATCCTGGCAAGGTCGGACTTCTAGCTGACCTGTTTTCTTTCAAACCGAGCAACTTGATCCTTGAAGGATTGAGCAGATAACTCGGTGGCACTGATAAGCTCTTTGTCTTTTTTGAGCTGAAGAGTTAACTGATTTTTCTCCTCGAAGAATTCTTGGTCTATCTTCTCTAGCTCGGATTTCTAAGACTGCTTCAGAGACTCAATCTCGGCACGAAGCCGAGTTATTTCGTCATCCTTCTCCTTCAGCCGTGCTAAGTGATCTCCTCCTTGTTCAAGAAAATGCAGCATCATATCAGGCACATAAATGCACTCTTGATGCGATGCTACAAGTCCTTTTAATTCGGCTAAGCCGAAGCAAACGTAATGAGATATTGCAGGACAGTAAAGGTGTAAAAATAAAACGTCGGAATAAGGACACCCGAATTACCTTTAAGCTTGGTAACTTGTTGGGTAAGCTCCGTATTCCGCTTATCAAGTTTGGCTGGGCAAAGAGACAGGAAAAGAGTTAGTTCAGATGTTAAGATCAGAAGATAAAATACGAAATAAAAAACTAATAAACTGACAGGTCTTCTGCAAAATGGGCACCATTTTCTCGTACTTCATCTCCAATGAGAGAATAGCAGTTTCTGGAACTCGGTTGTGCGCCGATTGTGAGCAACCTGCAAACACAGAGCATCATATGAGTAAGGATATTTGAAGCTAAACATAAATATCTGAATTAAGTAAACTTGACTTGGATCTAGGTGGCTAGATATTCAAAGCTAAACCTAAAGATCTGAATCAAGTAAACTTGACTCGGATCTATGTGGCTATATATTCGAAGCTGAACCTAAAAATCCAAATCAAGTAAAATTGACTTGGATCTAGGTGGCTGGATATTCGAAGCTAAACCTAAAGATTCGAATCAAGTAAAACTTGACTCGGATCTAGGTGGATAGATATTCAAAGTTAAACCTAAAGATCCAAGCCAAGTAAAACTTGACTCGGATCTAGGTGGTTGGATATTCAAAGCTAAACCTAAAGATCCAAGCCAAGTAAAACTTGACTTGGATCTAGGCGGCTGGATATTCAAAGCTAAACCTAAAGATACAAGCCAAATAAAACTTGACTCGGATCTAGGTGGTTGGATATTCGAAGTAACCTGAAAATATCCGAATCAAGTAAACTTGACTCAGATATAGGTGGCTAAATATTCGAAGCTAAACCTAAAGATATGAATCAAGTAAAATTGACTCAGATCTAGGTGGCCGGATATTCGAAGCTAAACCTAAAGATCCGAATCAAGTAAAACTTGACTCGGATCTAGGTGGCTGGATATTCGAAGCTAAACCTAAAGATCCAAGCCAAGTAAAACTTGACTCAGATCTAGGTGGCCGGATATTCAAAGCTAAACCTAAAGATACAAGCCAAGTAAAACTTGACATGGATCTAGGTGGCTGGATATTCAAATCTAAACCTAAAGATCCAAGCCAACTAAAACTTGACTCGGATCTAGGTGGCTGGATATTAGAAGTGAACCTAAAAAGATCTGAATCAAGTAAACTTGACTCAAATCTAGGTAGTTGGATATTCTAAGCTAACCCTAAAGATCCAAGCCAAGTAAAACTTGACTCAAATCTAGGTGCCTGGATATTCGAAGTTAAACCTAAAGATCCAGGCCAAGTAAAACTTGACTCGGATCTAAGTGGCTGGATATTCAAAGTTAAACCTAAAGATCCAAGCCAAGTAAAACTTGACTCGGATCTAGGTGGCTGGATATTCGAAATAAAACTGAAAAGATCCGAATCAAGTAAATTTGACTTGGATCTAGGTGGCTGGATATTCGAAGCAAAACACAGATTTTGTTTAAGTCAATATAATCCATTGCACAAACTTTAGATACACTAAATAAAGAGAACATCCGACCGAATGATGGATCATCCGGTCGGAGGCTCGAGGACTAATGGGCATACACTACAGGTCACGAATGTAGGCCAAAGTATTTACCTCATTCATATTAACACTTTCAAGAACAACCTTGGCGGCGAGATGCAAGCAGCCACTGATGTCGGAGAGATTAAAAGGCTTGCTCCCAAGATTGGCCCCCGAGCTAGCCTCCATATGATCGTCAACACTCCAATTGTTAGCATATTCAACCAAGGAACCAAGGATCCCACTGCTCAGAGTGCGTGTCAGCACCTTGACTTTAGCCTCTCGTGCTTGTTGGGCAGTTGCCTCGGTCGCCGGGCTCTTATGAAGCACCATTTGTGTGCCGGCGGCAGAGGCAGACCCATATCCAGAGGCAGGGGCACCCCTATGAAGCATATCGGGTATGCTGGGCTGAGAGGAACCTGGCCCAGTTCTCCTCTAAACGGGTTTAGGCTTGGCAGCTCCATATTTCTGGGACTTGGCAGAAGGCTCAGCAGTGGGCTGGGACTTAGTTGGTCGAGCCAAGCTCGGAGCAGCAGTTGGAGATGTAGAAGGAGAGGTAGAACATGGTTTCTGCTGAGTTTGGCCTTCTGGCTGAGTCTTGGAAGGCGCAGAGGGCGCTGGTGCAGACGCTTGCACAGAAGGAATTGGATCTCGAACAAGAGCCGAGGTAGTGGGTGCCTTGACGGATGTTGACTCGATAGGCAGATCCTTAGAAACTTCAGTAGAAACTACCAGATCAATTGGTTGCTCCAGCATAGCGTTGTCGGCACCACCACCAGCCTCAACCTCAACTTCCTCTTGTCGAGGTGGACTGTTATTCAGAGCCGGATGAGGGTCGTCGCGAGCCGGGCTGGAAACCCGGACATCGTCCTGAGGTGGAGGTGAAGGTAGCCGAGTAGCTTGAGAGGTCATACTCGGTCCACTCAGGTTGGCAGAGAGAGGAGCACTGTCGAGATAAAGAAAAAAGAAAAATAATATCAGAGAAAGAAAGAAAGAAAGAAAGAAAGAAAGAAAGAAGAAATACAAAATCTAATTCGAGTAGGGAGACTTACGCAGAAACTCCAGGCATAACCTTACGCCTAGTGATCTTCTGAGCAATCTCTTGACTCGCTCCTTTGGAACCTCAGCTAAGGGATCCTTCGAGGCGGCATGTTTCTTCGCCAGGATTGGGGCTTCCGTGGCAAGGGGGTCCGCCTCGTGCACCTGACCAGCCGGGTTAGCTGGGGGAAAATGAGTCGGATATGCATAAGAGACGGGAACCGCATCGACTACCTCAAGAACTTGGACTTCGTCCGAGTCATCATCCTCAGTTTGTTTGGGAGCCATACCCCAAGTTCGGACGGGAGCCGAGTCAGGTTTCAGAATAAATTCTTCTTAATCAGGCTCACCAATGTCCGGGGTGTTGCGATCCTCGATCCAAGGAAGAGCAAGGATATTGTCGTCCTCTACAGCTTGCTCGTTGAATTTCTGAGAAGGAAATTGCAAATGAAAACTGAGTATTAAGTAAAGACAAAATAGCACATAATTCAGATGTAATGATTCGGAATTGAGTTACCTTGGGAGGGGGTTATCGCAAGTAAAGTGCTTCATGCCCCACGTCCAATCCTCGGACATATTTGTCGTAAAGATAGCCCGGACACGTTTCCAAATCTGCTCATCATTGAGTTCAATGGTTGAGACTCGGTTCGGGTCGAGGGGGCCGCTCATGTAGCAGAGTTTGTGAGATCGCCGTTGGAAGGGGAAAATTCTTCTGCTAACAAAAGCAGCCATGCCCAGCCCAGGTCAGCTCCTTGAGTCAGAGCTCAAATGCTTCGGCGAGGGCATCGGTCTTCCTTGGATTGTAATTCCAGTTCTTCCTGGAAGTAGTGCCGACGGAGAAGGATGGCAACCGAATATGGTCTTCATCACCGCGATTCTTCACATAGAAGAACGATCGATGCCATTTCTTGCATGACTCGAGGCCCACAACTTGGGGAAACACATATTTATTCCTAGGCGCAATGGAAGCAGCAGCACACTAGGTCAAAGACTTTTTGGAAGGGTGCAAGCTCTTATCCGACACGACATTGGCTCGGATCAAGAAGAACTTGGACCAAATAACTATGGAGGGATAGAGGCCGAAGTATCCTTCGGTGGCCGAGATAAATGCCGTCAAGTAGGCAACAACGTTAGACGACAAGTGGTGGGGTTGGAGACTGAAGAAATCAAAGAAATCCTTAGCAAAATCGCTAAGGGGGAGGCCAAACCCTCTAGAAAAATCATACATGAAAACTACATATTCACCCGACTCAGCGATAGGGGCGAGCTCCGGGCCAGGTAATCGGTACCTTACCTTGGCAGGGACGCGGCGAGTCTTGAGGAGCCATTCAATCTCCTGCCGAGTCACTGAAGATCCTTGCCAGGAACCACACACCAGGGAGGAGGTGGCATCTTCTTCTCCTGTGACGACGATGCTATGGGAGCTCGACATAAGGTCGTCATCAAAGGAGGAAATAGAGGAAGAGAGGCTAACTGCGGGGAGAGGTCTCGACTGCCACGAACCTGTCACGGCAACGAAGAACGCGGCGGCAGGATGAGAGAATGGCCAGAGCAGAAGCGCGAGGCAAGCACGCAGCATGGCGGAGAAGAACCAAAAAGCAACAGCGCGGTTACAAGGAGAGGAGCTCTGCGGTGGCGGCGCGAGGAGGAAGACGAGGGAGTGGGGAGCGGGGAAAGTGACTAAGGGTTTCCCTGCTCCCCCATTTATAACCACAAACCGCTAGCGGTAGTGGGATCGTGGGTGCGCGCCGGTTGCCGCATACACGCGTGTATAATGCGATGTCAACCGCCGAATGGAGCCACACCAAGGGTTACACGACACATGAGGTGATTCGGCCACCGTAACCGCTGCGGTAATCGAAGAGGCACTGCACGGACTTGATCATTCGCAGTGACCACTATTCCTATGTCAGCAATCACTATAGCGGCTCAAAAAATGAGGCAAAGTGCAATGATTGTGACACATAGGATGAAACTTACAAGAGAAGCTAAGGGCATAACTCAGATAAACAAAATTAATTCGGCACAGATGAGACTTATCTCGGACAATATCAGGATGAGTCGGAAAGATGATGACATATAGATCGAGGTAAGGCACGAAAGAGGGCCGACTGAAGGGTAAATCAGCAAATTGGAACTTGGTATCCAAATGTCTTGAACCTGTTGTAGACTTTCCAACTAAAAATCGCCAAGACCGCACCAGCTTCGGGGACTAATGTTGGGGGGATGACCCCGGGTAGGGTCAAGCTAAGATAAAAGGGCAAAGCCCTCAAGGATGTTGAGCGGTTCAAAGGATGACCCGACCGAATTATATTAGTACCGACCGAATAAGGATCGGGTTATCCCGAGTTAGGTGACTAGGTCCTGACTCGGCCGACATACGAGGTATGTCGGTACACAACTATTATGCTTTATACCTGCAGGTTAGGGTTTGTCCGATTCATACAAGGCAAGGCCGAGTCATGGGGAAGCTTGCTCAAGAAGGAGAGGGTGAACCCCGAAGTCAACACTGCACACTGTCTCTCCCTCAGGAATCTGTACAGTACCAAGCGCTACATACAAGAGCCAGAGGGACAAAGAGACAGAAGAGCGTCACAGAGGTGACAGTCCCAGAGCCTCGAGGCTCACATGTTGTGGGCTCTGGGTTATTGCTGACGAGGTTCGATCTCATCAATGCCCATTGTTATGGACTTGGGTTTTAGAGAAGATGGGGATGCTGGAGATCGCGGAACGGTTAGCAAACAAGCAAAACAGGGACACGAAGTTTACCCAGGTTCAGGCCCCCGGAGGGAAAACCCTACTCCTGCTTGTCTGCTCTTGATTACGGCGGAACCGAAAAGTACAGGGGTGCGTAGATGCAATCTGGCGTGAGGTGTATATGTGGTGAGTTGAGGTTCCCTCCTCGCCGTGCCCTCCTAGCCTTTATATAGATAGGTAGGTCCCGAGCATAGGTCGAGTCGATTACAGATTAGGGTTTGCTCCTTTGAAATTCTATCTACTCTAGTCTTGTTCTCCAAGGATCCGAAGGCGTCATGGGCTTGGGCCACCCGAAAGCCTCCGCATGCTGCATATGCTCTGGTGCGCCTTCCTTGGACTGGACCAGGTATACTAATATTGTGTACCTGTAGGGTATAACCATGTCAGTAGCCCCCGAGTGTTCAGTCGAATCGTAGATTCGGCTGAGGACTCTTTAATCTATCGGGTGCAGTTGGTCTTGTTTATAAGAGAAATAATTATTTTATTTTGTAGGGATTGCTGATGCGTGTGCCTGACTCTCCTGACGGATCAGGGACAGTTAACTGTCTTTGGACAAAACAACACAGTCTTCTTCAGACTCGAGTCCCTAGACTCGAATCTGGAACGGATGCTGGCATAATTCGACTCAAGCCGCTGAGGTCTTACAGGAGTCGAATCCCAGTAGTTTTCGAGTGATGTACCCAACGTGTCCGTCAGGATTTTCATCGCGCCTGTTGACACGGTATTTTACTGGCAGAGCGCCGTCAGGTGCGTTACCAGGCCATCAGATGATATATGTAGGTCTTATCTTTGCGTCGTGGACACGACATCCGAAATGTTATCACCGCAGAGGTGTTTCGGGTGGCCAAGGAATTTTTTTTTCACTTAGCGTTTGTTTGGGCAAAGTTGCCAGAAAGGTTTTTGTATTTCTGATCCGAAGGATCGCGGTCAAAAATTTCATAGGGTGCGCGACCAGCTCTCTCTATGGGAGTAGCCCCCGAGTGTCTGTTCGAGTCATAGACTCGAGGAGAGAATTTATTTCAGTTGGTTGAGCTTCAAGTCCGTAGGACACAATTTTTTCGGATGCTTGATCAGTTCTCCCTATGGGAGTAGCCCCCCTTGTCCTTAGTGGAGTCGTAGACTCGGCGTAGGACTCGAAGATAGTCGAGAATTTTTGTTCTTCAATCTTCTTTCGGGTGCGCGGCCAGCGCTCCTGATAGGAGTAGCCCCCGAGTAGTTGTTCGAATCGTAGATTCGAATAAGTACTTAAGTTTTATCCGAAGTTTTCCAGCCGTTGCTAGCTTGCTTTTTGATGACGTCATTGTTGACGACCGGTGACCTCAACCGTCTGCGGCGCCAGAGGTGACGTAACAGGACGGATATGGGTCCCACTTCCTAACATGAGTTGACTAGTCATGCGTGACGTGGCGAGAATTACGGCGTTTCCTTGGTTTCCGTGCATGGTGGACGACGTGCGAGCGACTGTTCGCTGCTATGTTGACACGTGGACGGTTGGATCTGTCCCTAGCGTTAGGGCTTCTTGATGGATAGTTCCTGCTCATCGTCCCCATCCTTATAACCGTGGGGAAACAGCGATTTATTTTCACCCCTTGCCATTTGCTTTCACCATTACTTCCATTTTCACGAGCACTGCGTCGCGCGCACTGGACGTTCTTCGATCCTTTCCCTCTTCATTTCTACACGCACACCGACGTCGTGGACGCTCCACAATGGTGAAGTCGAAGAATACGTCCGTCGGAGCGGGTTTGAGCGGCACCTCCGGTGGCAAGAAGGTTGTCGGTGTTGCGCGCATTACTGACGGCAACTGGCGGCGCGCGCGGCTGACCTGCGCAAGCTGCGTGATGCGGGATTGATCCCGTAGGATAAGGAGGCGATGATGCTTCCAGGCGATGAGGTAATCCCCTGTCCACCCATAGGGTTTCAGGTGATGTTTGTCGCTTTTATTCTTTGTGGCTTGTCGCTTCCATTCCACGATTTTCTTCGTGGGCTTCTCTTTATCTATGGCATCCAACTTCATCATCTTTCGCCCAATTCTCTTCTCCACATTGCCTGTTTCATCACTTTTTGCGAGTGCTGGCTCGGTATCGAGCCGCACTTTGGCCTCTTCCGGAAGCTCTATTCCGTGAAGAGGCGGTCCGGCACCGGCGGAGTCTATCCACTCGGCGGCTGCACCATTTCTCTCCGATCTACTGTTCTCTTCTTTTCCTTTTCTATGTGCGAGTCCATCCAATACTGGCGGAAGAAGTGGTTTTACATCCGTGACTCCACAGTGGATGGGCAAGATTTTGGCCTCACCCCCTTCGACACCTCCCAAGAAATCGTCCCGAAGAGGTCCTAGAAGAACCATATCCTGGAGGGCGAAGTAGCGGAGGAGGAGGAGCTCTACCGTCGGGTGGAGACGCTCCAGATGGAGGCTGGGAAGGAGGTCAATGGTGTGGATATCATCCACACCTTCCTCAAACGTCGGGTGCAGCCTCTCTAAGCGAGGGCGCATCCGATGTTCCTTTACACTGGCCACCACGACCCGACAAGGGTTTCGGCTGAAGAGCTGTCCAGGGGCGACCTTGATAGAGTTCTCCGGCCGCTGCTGAAGTACAAGGGTGATGAAGATCTCTCGGGGAAGTCACTAACTGCCCCTTCAGCGCTGCGAAGCCAGACCCTCAGGTGTAGAGTTGCGTCATGCGTGTTGCGCCTTTCGAGTGTTTTTTCTTTTGATTGTTGATACTAATCGCTATATTTGATGGTTGTGCTTTGCAGGAGCTCAAGGTGGCTGGCATGGTGCCCCCGCTGCTCGAAAAGTTTCCGGTTGCGCCGAACAACAAAGTTGTGGACTCCGAGTCTGAGCTTCCGCCGGCGCAGTCGCCAACTCAGGAAGCCCCCGAGGCGAGCGAGGGGCGGACCCAAAAGCAGGAACAGAGTCTGGGTGAGTCTTCATATGCCTCGACTCCGCCAACGCCTAGGGGCCCATCCTTCCTTGAGCGCCACGGTGAGTATGACGACGCTTCTTCCGCACCATTCCCGGTTGTGCCCCTTCGGGCAGTGGCGCCACAGCCGCCGGCTAAGAAGAATAAGAAGGAGAAGGCGCCGCCCGTCTTCAATTTGAGTGACATTGACTCGTAAGTGATTTCGCACTCATTTTCTTCTATAATTTGTGTATGCATCTTTTCCTCTTGTTTTGATCAATACTTTCCTTGCAGCCACTCCTCGGAGGGCTCTCTTAGTGAGGGCGCTCAGGAGGCCGTAGGGCAGTCAAAGTCGACGGCCCCTCCCTCTCAGACAGTGGCCAACTCTAGGGGTGATGCTCCGAACCCCTCTCCGCAAGACACTCGAGTAATCGTTACTCGTAAGACTGCACCTGGACCTTCGGAGTCTCCGTCTGAGCATGTAAGTTATTTTCTTTTATCGTCCTGGGGGGACCCCCGAGCCCTTTTGGGTCGCTTTGTTGAATGTTTTGCTCTTTTTCGGGGCGCAGCCCCCGAGCACTTTTTATGATGCTTTTTTGATTATTTGCCTCTATTTCTTCTCGCAGCCCTTTATGCACAGCGCAAACCTTCTCATCCAGCAGCATCTGGCACTGGAGGCCAGCATGTAGCAGCTTCGAGGTATGTGTTTTCCCTACTATCGTTTGTTTCGTATGTTGCTTGAATAATGCTTGTGTTGCTCATGTGTGTTCTTGATGCTTTGCAGATGAAAATAATGCGGCCCTTTGCCGACTGGAAGCTCTCAAAAACACCCTCGGTCGAGCGGAGAAGCAGGCTATAGATGTTGTGGAGGCGAAGGAGCGTCTATAGAAGGAGTTGGCTGATGCTGCCGAGGCCAAGGAGCTACTGCAGCGGGAGGCTTCGGATCGCGAGGAGCGGCTCGCAACTGTTGCGGCTGCGCACGAGAAGGAGGTGGCCGAGAAGCTGATGGCTGCAGCCAAGGCTTTCTCCGGTGAGTATCTTGTGTTTGATTTGATCTTTGAATTTTCAGTTGCTTCTTGTCGCACTCTTATTCAGCTCTTTTTGTTTCTTCTTTTCCTCAGATGCTTCAGGCATCGTGTTTGATCGCGGTGCCTTGGAGCATTGGAGTGCTCTGGATGATGCCACCGTAGCGGTCGAAGATCGTTGCGGTACCACTGCTAATTCTCTGGCGAAAGCCAAGGGGGTGCTCTAGCGCTTCTACAAGGAGATCGTTCCCAAGGACGCTGCTCTTGAGGACGTCGACGCTCTGGCGGATGCGTTGTCAGAGGATGCCCTTGTGGCCTACAAGCGCAAGCAAAAGGGCATCGGCGCCTCCATGGTATTGGCCATGGCCTCAGGAGCGGAGCTGGATCTGCCGCACGTTACCTCCCAGATGTCGACGGCTCAGAGGTAGCGTTCGCTCTTTTCGCCTCCCGCTGTAAGCGTTATGGGCCGAAGCTCATTGACTTGTTGGTGGGTACGCGGCGAAGAAGCATGGATAGGCCAAGAGTAGGCACTCTGGCTCTGAGGCCACTCCGAATGCTGATGCCTAGGCTCCGGTGCAGTAGTTTAGGATAGTTTATCTTCTTCCTCTTTATTGTAAGCTTTTGCTGATGAACAATTTCTCTTTGTGCCATGCAGTGGATTTTGATGTATATAAATTATATTTTGAGTTGTCACCAAAGATGTGTGTGACGTTCATACCCTTACTTGCTTTTCTTTAGGGACCTTCGGGTGAGGTTCCCGTGGATACTTTGACTGTCCCTCGGTCACGACCATCTTTGGATGATGCGTCGCAGCTTGTTTTTCTTCGTGACCGCGTCCGTAGCCTGGAGAAGGATATCCTTGGCTTTCGATGCCACACGGACGTGTGGAAGTCGAAGGCTGAGCGGGCTACCGCCAGGGAGGAGTTTCTGATGGGGGAGCTGCGGCAGTTGAGCGAGCAACTGCAATGTGAGATTTCTTGAGCTGCTGCTCGTTTTCGGATGCACTTTGTTTGCTTGTCATCTTATCATGAGTTGACTGCATGTGTCAACCTTGTTCCGAGGGAGGAGAAGGAGCGCATTGCGGTTCGGATCAATTGTTTGGCCCAACAGGACTTGGAGGATGGTGGCTTCTTTTGGATGGACCGTGACTAGGCCACCGCCCTTGCGACGGTACAGGATCGCGCGCACCAGGTGTCGCGGGTGCTGAAGCAGGTGAAGACTTTCCTGGCGTAGATTCTGGTCGTCATGTTCCCCTAGACGAGGTGCCTTCCACTCTTTGGGGTTTGTTGTCGAGATTTCAGGACGTAGGTCACGTGAGGGAGTAGGTGCGGCACCAGCTGTTTGCAGGGGTGAAAGCTGCCATTTAACTTGTTCGGATGCATCGCCCTAATGTCGACCTCGCGGCTGTGGCGACTAGGCCACCCCTTCGACCATACGGTAGCCTCTGGGATATGCGCCCGCACTATGCAGTTGTTAGGCAGTATGCCGAAGAGATCGTGGATCTCTTTGAGCATCGGGCGCGCGTGATTCTTCAGAATAGATAGACCCTATAAAAAGATAGATGTAAAACTTGTATAAAATCGAGTGGGCTTGTTATGCCCTTTACTTATAAAGTTTATTTGTGTTAGCACGTAGTGCTCTTGTTGTGTGCATGTCCTTTTCGTTAGCCTGACATGGTCAGCTACTCAGGTTGCATGCGTTATTCTCAGTCGACGAAGTCGTGAGGTGACGCGTAGCCCTCGAGCGTGTTATAGTGAAAAGTAATGCAAAGTAAAAGAAATTTTTGTACTAGGGACTTAGCTTTTATTCATATCGTAACGAGGAGGTACATTATTCGGCTGAGTAGCCTTATTGAAAGTAAAGAGATAGCTAGGGGTAGAAGCGTCGCAGTTGTGCGACGTTCCATGGGTTGGAGTATGCGACTCCTGACTTGACGTCCTTGAGGCGGTAAGCGCCACCTGGGATGACTTCGGTGGTTATGTAGGGTCCCTCCCAGGGTGACTCGAGCTTCTTCGGCGCTCTTGCTTGAGTCGTAGGACGAGGTCTCCTTCCACGAAGGACCTTGAGCGAAGCCGACGGCTATGGTAGTTGCAGAGGCTCTGCTCGTAAACCGCGGAGCGAGCTGCATCGATGTCGTGTGCTTCGTCGAGTGTGTCGATGGCGTCTTCGAGTGCGGCCGATGATTCAGCTTCGCTATAGGAAACGACCCGTGGGGCCTTATGGCGTACTTCTGCAGGTAGCACGGCTTCGACTCCGTGCACCATGAAGAATGACGTGTACCCAGTTGAGCTGTTTGGCATTGTACGCAGGCTCCAGAGGACTAAGGGTAGCTCCTCTGCCCAGGCTCCCGCAAGTCGTTCGAGTGGGTTGAGCAGGCGTTCTTGATGCCACCGCCTATGAGGCCGTTGACCTTTTCGACCTGCCCATTGGTCCGCGGGTGCGCCACAGAGGCGTATGATATGTTGATGCTGAGGTCCTCGCAGAAGTCCTGGAATTCCTTTGAGATGAAGTTCGAGTCGTTGTCCGTGATGATGTTGTGCGGCACCCCGAACCTGTAGACTATGGACTCGAAGAATTTGACGGCCGTCTTGCCTTTTGGGTTCGTAACAGGCATGGCCTCGATCCACTTGGTGAACTTGTCGACTACGACCAGGAGGTAGACGTGGCCTCCTTTCGAAGATTTGGGCAGTTTTCCAATCATGTCGAGGCCCCATTGGGCGAAGGGCCAGGCCAGGGGTATGGTCCTAAGCTCCGACCCTGGTGCGTGTGGCTTGTCCGCAAACCTTTCGTAGTCATTGCACCTTTGGACGATGTCCTTAGCATCGTTCATGGCCATTGGCCAGTAGAATCCAGCTCGTAAAGCTTTGGCGACGAGGGCGCGGCTGCCTGCATGATGGCCGCAGATGCCCGCGTGGATGTCTTGGAGGATGGTTTTGCCGTCACCGATGGTGACGAACCTTTGGAGTACACCAGAATATTGCGCTTGTACAACTCGCCATTGATTATGGTGAAGGCCTTGGATCGACGAGATATGCGTCGGGCGTCTGTCGGGTCACCAGGTAGTTCTCTGTTTATCAGATACCGGAGGTACGTTTGTGTCCATGTTTTTTCGATTGCCATGACCTGCATTAGGCTGACCAACTCGACCTCCATGTCAAGGTTTTCAGGTCCTTCCCATGCTTCGGGTAGCACAGCCCCCGAGTGCTCTGCTTCTTCTGGTGATCCCTTGGGGAATTTCCTTTTGATAGAGGGTACGCAGATTTGTTCGAGGAACACACCTGGTGGCACCCATGCGCAGCTGGAGCCAATGTTGGCGAGTCTATCGGCCTCCTCGTTGATTTCTCTTCCGACGTGGCGAAGCTCACAGCCGTAGAAGTCTCCCTTGAGTGAGTTGTAGAGCACACGGTACGCGATCATGTTGGCGGCGTGTGCGTCGCACTCATTCATCGTGTGCTGGACGACGAGGTTCGAGTCACCGTAGATGACTAGACGCATTGCGCCGCAGATCTTGGCCATCCTCATCTCGTGGATAAGGGCCTCATATTCGGCCTCGTTGTTGGAGGCATGAAATTTCATCTGAATGACGTATTTCATCTTGTCACCTTGCGGGGACATCAGTATGACGCCAGCTCCTGCTCCGGCCTCGCGCTTGGAGCTGTCAAAGTGCATTGTCCATGACTACGTCATGTCCGGGGTGTCTGGCAGCTGGAGCTCAATCCAGTGGACGAGGAAGTCAAGGAGGACCTGAGATTTGATTGCCTTGCGCAGCTCGTAGACTATGTCTAGAGGAGATAGCTTGATGCCCCACAGGGCAACCCGTCCCGTGGCTTCGGGGTTGTTCAAGATGTTGGACAATGGTGCCTCGTTAACAACCATTATCTGGTGCTCCTGGAAGTAGTGGCTTAGCCGAGAGCCGTCATGAAGATGCAGTAGGCGAGCTTTTGGTAGTGAGGGTACGTCTGCTTTGTTGGGGTCAGTACCTCGCTGAGGTAGTAAATTGGGCGTTGGACTCCATGGGTCTTGCCTTCTTCGGGTCGTTCGACCACGAGTACGGTGCTTACCACCTGGTGCGTGGCTGCAATCAGCAGAGGCTCGCGTTCCTTTGGTGTGACCAGAATAGGCGAGGTGGAGAGCAGCCGCTTCAGATCTTCGAATGCGTCGTCTGCTTCGGGTGTCCATTCGAATTTGTCTAGTTTGCGTAGCAGCTGGTAGAAAGGCAGGGCCTTCTCACCCATGCGGTTGATGAATTTACTCAGCGTCGCGATGCTCCTAGCTAGCTGCTGGACACCTTTGATGTTCTTCGGCTTCTCCATGGTCAGTATGGCCCGGATTTTCTTTGGGGTTCGCCTCGATCCCTCGCTGGGAGTTGAAGTAGCCAAGTAATTGGCCAGATAGGACGCCGAAGGTGCACTTTTCTAGATTCAACTTGATCTTGTAGTGATCAAGGTTATCGAACGTCTAGCGGAGATGGTCGATCAGTGTCTTGGCCTCCCTAGTCTTGATGACTATGTCGTCGACATAAACTTGTATGTTTCGACCGATCTGGTTTTTTAGACACGCCTGCATGCACCGCTGGTACGTGGCACCTGCGTTCTTCATCCCGAAGGGCATGGTGTTGTAGCAGAACACTCCAAACGGCGTGATGAACGCCGTTTTATCCTAATCTTCGGCCTTCAGCTGAATCTGGTTGTAGCCTGAGTAGGCGTCGAGGAAGGAGAGTTTCTCGCATCCCGCAGTCAAATCAATGATCTGATCGATTCGCGGTAGAGGGAAGTGATCCTTGGGGCAGTGCTTATTGAGCGACGTGAAGTCTACGCACATCCGCAGGGACCAACACGGTGTTGGCTAGCCACTCGCTCTCCTTTCTTTCTCGGATGAAGTCAGCATCAAGCAGTCTGTTGACTTTGATGCCAACGGCTTCGGCTCTTGGCTCGGACAATCGTCGGATGGACTGTTTGATGAGCTTTGTATCCGGAAACACATTGAGTGTGTGCTCGGCGAATTCCCTGGGAACTCCTGGCATGTCCGCGGGACACCCGGCGAAGATTTCCCAACGCTCACGGAGGAATTTGATGAGCGTGCTTTCCTATGCGGGGATGAGGTCATTGGCGATCATCGCTGTCTTAGAGGTGTCCGTTGGGTGGACCTGCACCTTTTTCGTGTTGACTGTGGAGTCAAACGACATGTGAGGTGTGTTTTTCCTGGAGACTGGGGGTGCCCCATTGTCTGTCACTTCTCGAAGCCTCGTAAGCTCCTCCTGCATACTGAATGACTGGGAGATTCTGTTGAAGTCTCTATCACAGTGGCCGGATCCGGTAAAGCTGCCCTGGACCGTGATGACGCCCCTAGGCCCTGTCATCTTGAGCAGCAGGTACGCGTAGTGCAGTACTACCAGGAATCTTGCGAACTCTACATGCCCGAGGATGGCGTGGTACTGTGATGGCCAGTCCACCACTTCGAACTCCAGCCGCTCGCACCTGAAGTTATCGGGCCGGCCGAAGATGATTTCGAGCCATATCTTGCCCAGGGGGTATATGCCCTTCCCTAGAACTATGTCGTGGAACGTTGTGTCGGATTGTTCCAGGCTGCACAGCGGGATCCACATTGCTGCTAGGGTGCTTGCGAACATCAGGTTGATGCCTCTGCCACCGTCCATGAAGACGCGGCTCATCTCGAATCCTCCGATCAGCGCCTCGAGCACAGGGCAACATGACCTAGGCGAGGGATCTGGCGGGGATGATCCGAATGATCAAACGTGATGCAGGACTCTGAGCCACAGAGGTACTCAAAGATGGCCGGTGGAGCAGTCACAGCCAGCCTAACTTGGCGGGTGATCTTCTTTTGCACCCTGTTTGTTGGGCGCCCCTTATGGATCATTAGGGCTCCCTTTTGTTGTGGGTATCCTCCTGCACCATTTTTTCGTGCATGCACGATTGATGGATTCGAAGGTCCCACAAGTGGTGGTGGAGGAGCTCCATGGGCGATATCACCTGGTGCAGGTGCGGGTCCAAACCCAGGGTTCACGATCTGGCGTTGCATCTGGGTGAGGCCTTCGCTGAGTTTCTGGAACTCGCGGCAATCCTTCAGCATATGGCTGGCCTTCTTTTTGCCATCCTGCTTGTCGATGTACAAGTGGATAGTGCAAGGGCCCAACAATTTGTCGTATGCCAAGGGCTCGTCGTCGTGGTTGCGACGTTGCCACGTTTGTGTGGGTCGTCCTCCATCGCAGAAGTTGCCTCCGTGGTATCCTCCGCTGCTGCGGCTGCTGTCGTTGCGACGGTCAGCGTAGCCAGCCGCAACCATGTCAGGTCCGTCGCAGTCGTCAAAGACGCACGACCTTCGCTTGCTACGGCGTTCGTGCCTGCGGCCGTAGTCATCCTCGTCATCCGAATGTGTTCGATGGAGGGAGTCCTCGACATATTCCCATCTGTTGGTGATGTCCATAACGTGGTCGAGCGTCTTGGGCTTGATGCGCCCAAGTTCCTCCTTAAAGTCTCGACGTTTAACACCATCCTTGAAGGCGTCGATCGTCCTCTCCTCGGAGATGTGCGCAGCGGAGTTCTTGATGTTGGACCATCATTGTATATACGAGCGAATGGATTCGCCCGTTCGTTGGGTGCAGGCCCGTAGCTCCTCGATCGAGGCTGGCCTCTTGCTGGTGCCCTTGAAGTTTCGGATGAAACTGTATGCCAGCTCCTCCAAGCTTCGGATGGAGCCTGAGGACAAGCTGCTGAGCCAGATTCAAGATGCGCCTGTCAGTTATAGCTGAAGGCATTGCAGGGCGGTGTTCCTGTTACCACTGTCCAGCTTAACAGATGAAAGTTGGTCGTTGAGCCAGGCTTTCGGGTCCTGTGTCCCGTCGAACTTCAGAGTCTCTGAAGGGATCTTGAAATTTTTCGGCATCCGTGTGCGCCGAACGGATCTGCTAAAGCATATGGCTCCACATAGTTCTCCGTCATCTTCTTCCTCAGATTCGGTTGAGCATGCACCTTGGCGCGCGCCTTGTCGACCTTGCACTGGGCAAGATCGCTTCGAGCGTCGTAGTCACTGCTGCAATGCCTTGGGCTTTTGCAACATCGAGGCAGATCGTGCTCATCCTCGTCGGATGAGGGTGTGGGGCTGCGGTTGAATCTGACCGTAGCTTTCTTTTCGGCTACGCAGGAGCCTCGTTGTGGAGTGCAGCTCCGATGAGTCGAAGTCCGGCTAATGCAGACTTGTGCATGGCCAGCTTCGGGTCGTCCGTCGGAGGCGGATGAGACGCGAGATAAGTGGTGGCTGCCATGATCGCAGCTTGTGGCGTTTTCGGCGTGATGATGTCGTTGGCGTCCATCGCCATGAAGGACATGTTGAGGGTTCTAGTGACCTCGCGACGTGCGGAGGGGTCCATGTGCTCCGTGGGAGAGCGATGCTTATTGGCATGGTTGTCGTGCGATCTGGAGCCACCAGCGGCAGAGAGCGCAGCTCGCCGCGCGCTGGACTCCGAGGCCGCCTGCTTGCGTTTGTCGAGGTCTTCCTGCATTTTCACCTGTCGGTTATGCTCGCCGATGAGAAGCAGGTGGTATGCCATTAGCAGATCCCGTGAAGCATTCATAGGTAGGATCCTATTGCCTGCCATGGCTTCGCGTGCCTGGCGCCATCCGTCCTCGTTGAGGTTGATCTTCTGGTAGGCGTTTGTGTCGCCGTCGTTCGGATACCCCCTGTTTCCTTTATTTCCTCCGTTCCCAGCCTGCGGGTTGGGCGGTGGATTGGGTGGCGGTACGTGGGCACCCGAACCTGGCGGTTGTTCCACCTTGCTTTGGATGACCACGACGCACTGATAGCGCTCGCGGATTGGATCGCTGCTGCCACAACTTTCGGATCCGGAACCGTAGGTTCCTTCGTCTGATAGAGGACCGCATAGAGTTGCAGCAGCTGCTGGCATATGACTTGTCTGTCAGAGCCGGCGTGCGTAACACGCTGGGGTGCGGGGCCCACGAAGCAGGCCTAATGGATGGTAGCGGCACCCGCTCTGGAGGCGGAGAGTGCCGGTCTGTCCCACCTGGAAGCAAAAACTCCCGAACAGAATTTCGAGTCCGTCGCTTACGGGCTCGAAATCCCTAATGGTGGTTGGCGAGTGGGAGGTGAAGTCGAAAGCGCCGAAGAGGTGGTGTCTCTCCGTCCCCGAGGAGTTATAGATCGCTTTGGATGGACCGTCACGATCGCACAATCAGCGGCCCCAGTTCCCACAGACGACGCAAATTGATGAGGTTCGATCTCGTTAATGCCCATTGTTATGGACTTGGGTTTTGGAGAAGATGGGGATGCTGGAGATCACGAAACGGTTAGCAAACAAGCAACGCGGGGACACGGAGTTTACCCAGGTTCAGGCCCCCGGAGGGAAAACCCTACTCCTGCTTGTCTGCTCTTGATTACGACGGAACCGAAAAATACAGGGGTGCGCAGATGCAATCTGGCTTGAGGTGTATATGTGGTGAGTTGAGGTGCCCTCTTCGCCGTGCCCTCCTAGCCTTTATATAGATAGGTAGGTCCCGGGCATAGTCGAGTCAGTTACAGATTAGGGTTTGCCCCTTTGAAATTCTATCTACTCTAGTCTTGTTATCCAAAGATCCGAAGGCGTCATGGGCTTGGACCACCCGAAAGTCTCCGCAGGCCGCATATGCTCTGGTGGGCCTTCCTTGGACTGGACCAGGTATACTAATATTGTGTACCCGTATGGTATAACCATGTCAATTGCTGTCGATAGAAGGGATACACGAAAAGGCTCCCACCGAGTTACTATTTTGGGACAAGCATATTCTACGAATATGCTATCCACTTCAGCCCTAACTGTAACCTGGCCACCCCTTTATAATATTAGCTAGGGCCCCCTAAGAGAGGGATCGGTTCATTTTTACTTAGAACCAGTAGAGAGCTTCTTCTTCCTCTCGCTGATACAGCTCGAGGAGCAAGTGTAGCTTCTATTGAGCTGAGTAAAGATCTTGTTCTTGTGTACCGTCTGTAGAAACCACTACATCATCCCTCCCTGGATCCCACTAGTGCACATTGGCCCCAACTTAAGCCTACCCATGGCATCTGCCGCGCCACCACCGCGACACTGCTAGACATTCAAGTTGATAAGGGAAGAGTTGAAGTCATGGACCCATCAAAGAGAAACCTGGAAGAGTTCCACAACATGCAGGACATGCTCCAGAAGTAATTTTCGCCCTATATCGGTCCCTTTCGTTGATTTCCTGAGATATTAGATAATAAATAACTCATTCATTCATTTTCTTCGCCGGGCAGGGTTTGGAACCGGTTCAAGCGTCAGGTCACGGGTACCTTTAGTAACAAGCTGACGTTTAATCCGGTCTCGGTAAGTAGTTCGTGATATGTCTACGCATCTCTTTACTTCTAGTTTCAATACAATTATGATGCTAGATTATTATTTTGATTGAATTTTATTCTTGTAAAGTACGCGAGGCAGCCATAGGGGATGGATCTATGTGGATACTACGTTTGTAAGTTCATTCGCACGTTTACCACTGAGCACAAAGATTATAGAGTCAATCGTAAGTAATACATTCACAACATAATTTATTACTGTCACGTTTTGTTATCATGATTGATATTCATATTGATCATCTTTTCTTATATAGTTCGAGGGCATGTGGAATCAACTCCTACCAGAACGACGCGTACTAAGAATTGCAGATGAACTAGCGGGATTTCTGTTCACAGAGATGATAGACGATGCCGAAGAATTTAGTGTGAATAGGCGGTACTGATGATCCCCGGCCGTGTAATCGAATAGACCGGCTCTAGTCCCGGTAATTGTGATCTTCATGTAACTATCAAAATTGTACATATTTGTATGCTCAATATTATAATACAAGTTATCTTATATATGCATGAACGTGTATGATACGTGGTAAAGTAGAAATATTCGGAAACAAAAAAATAAATAAATAAAAGAATGCAAAATAAATTTTCTGCCACGGCAAAGAAAGAGCATAAAATCTTGCCGCGACAGAGACCCATTAGTCGCGGTCTCTAACATCAAGTGAGACTAATGGGGTGCACCCCGCGCGTGCCGTGGCGGCCACGTGGAGGCTCATTTGTCCCGGCTGGTGAGCGGTCCAGAACTAATGTCTGGGCCTCTAGTCTCGCATGGCTAGCCCCGAGTTCGAAACCGGGACTAGAGGCCCCCTCTCCACTAGTATATGTACTGCCTCCGTCCCAAATCTTTTAAATGTTTTAAAAATCAAGCCAAGAAAAGTTTAAGCAAATTTTTAGAAAAAACTATCAAGAACTATATGATATTGTATAGATACCATGTGAAAATATGTTTCATGACGTATCAAATAGTATGGATTTCTTATTGTAAATATTAATAGTTTTCTCTAAAACTTGGTCAAATTTTACATAGTTTAATTTTTTTAAAAAATATAAGCCTTAAGGTTTACGATGGAGGTAGTGCGACGGATGCTTGGAGACTGTAACAAATGCATCGTAAAAAAATATAAGCCTTAATGTGTAGGTTCCCTTATTCTTAAAAAAACTATGACAACTTATCTGAGATACTCCCTTCGGCCTATATTACTTGACTTGGATTTGTCAAAATTTAAATAAACCTATATACTAAATAGTGTGTAGATTTATCTAAATCTAGACAAATTTGAGTCAACTAGGATCGGACGAATATCTATTTTTGGTTTCTCTCCATATTTTAAGATCTCATTCTTCCCGCTGTGTATACAGAGTGTTCTTTTAATGTGCGCCATAGAAGATCGCTGGCGTCCAAAAAATGTGATCGCACCTGCGGTCTAGATAAAATCCTTTGCGGGCGCATCGCATATGACAGACGCTTGGAGACCATAACAAATGCGTACATGGCCGTTACATGGAAAATCTCAAGCGTAGTTGTTCAACTCACATGTTTAGGTCGCCTGAAAAATGTGTGCCACATCTTTGGCGTTTTTAAATATTTGGCCGAGTTTGGCAGCGCTAGGATCTTGGGTAAAAAAGATCATAACCGTCTATTGCCATAGGTGCACTTGATTTTTTTTATTCTAGGTTGCTTTTCTACTAGCCTCGACCTGCTCTCAGCCACATGTCTTTATAGGCTGCAACACCACTGCAAAGTGTTTGCAAATCTACTGCACTAACCACGATATGCCATAACAACATGTAGGCGCCGAGGCGAACTCGCTTGTTCATCTAGTATCTATCTAAACGCAGTTTAATGCGTAGGTTTCCTTATTTTAAAAAAGAATTGCGACAACTTATTTAAGACGAAGGAAGTATTACACGTGATATCTACTTTTGGTTTCTACATGTTACATGCTGAGACGGTGAGACCACTAGTGTAGATCGAGCCTTTTAAGATCCCATTCCCCGTTGTATATAGAATTTCTTTTCATGTGCGGCACAGAAGTGATCGTACCGATGGTCTAAATAGAGTCCTTTGCGGGCACATTACACATGATAGAGGCGCTTGGAGACGGTAAGAAATGCATGGTAAAAGGCCACACTACAGGAATGGCCAGATACGCCGACGGCCGGCTGCTACGCCGACGGCCCGAGCCAGGCCAGCCCACGTCACCAGCCCTCGGCGTAGCCAAACAGTCGGCGTAGGCGATCATACGTCGACGGTCACCCTCGGCATCGCGAGGCCCTCGGCGTAGCCCAGGACGCGTGGCACATACCGGCCAGGGCGGACGGCGCGCTAACGGTGTCTGCCAGTACGCCGAGGGCCACCCTCGGCATAGCGTGCCGGCCAGTACGCCGACGGTCACCCTCGGCGTACCAACCACGTACGCCGACGGTCATCCTCGGTGTATCCTCTGCATTTTTTTCTTCCTACTTACAAACTTATTTTATATTCGTATCAATTATTTATGTTCTATTTTTATCAATTGGATGGATTCGTACCCTCTGAATAGCAGTCTCCACGCCCACATGAAATGTCGTTGCAAATCTTCTCACACCCCGAGAAATTTCCATATGTTTGTAAGTGCTATTATCGCATGTGTGTGAATTTTATGTATCACACATTTTGGAGAAGTTGTTCAAAGATTCAATGCTTTTATCGCAAGTGGTTCTATCAACCCTCCTGAGGAGCGGACGATAGTTTCTCTTGTAGATATAGCATATACCAGCTCTTCATAAGGATTGAGACCATGGAAGTATAAACTTTGCACTAGACCATAACCTTCTGGAGGATGCTGAACTTCATGACCTAAACAAACACAAAACAAGAGAGAGATACGCCGGGCTACCACTGTCAGAGGAACGTCTAGGGGGGTAGACGATCCGAGGCTCGCAGATCAGGGTTTCGCAGGAGGAAGACCACGAGAACGTCGGAATCAGATGAAAACTTGCATGTGTCCCAAGCATATGTGTGTGAGTGTGGTGCAAGGTTGGTATAGGTGCTTGCATGTGTCCCCCCTCGCATGCATGCGCTCTAACCTAGAAGCGAAGGTTCTGGACCTATATAAGGGGAATCTCCCCGTTCCGGTGAAACCGGGTAGGATAGTGCCCAACTTGTGAAACAACATGGTTTTACATCATCCTATGACCTAATCAAACACAAAACAAGAGAGAGCTACGTCGGGCTACCCCTGTTAGAGGAACGTCTAGGGGGGTAGACGACCCGAGTGTGCACAGATCAGGGTTTCGCCGGAGGAAGACCACGAGAACGTCGGAATCAGATGAAAACTTGCACGTGTCCCTAGCATATGTGTGTGAGTGTGGTGCAAGGTTGGTATATGTGCTTGCATGTGTCCCCCCTCTCATGCATGCGCTGTAACCTAGAAGCGAAGGTTCTGGACCTGTATAAGGGGGAATCTCCATGTTCTGGTGAAACTAGGTAGGATAGTGCCCCAACTTGTGAAACAACATGGTTTTACATCATCCTATGATATAATCAAACACAAAACAAGAGAGAGTTATGTCGGGCTACCCTAGTCAGAGGAACATCTAGGGGGGTAGACAATCCGAGTGTGCACAGATCCGGGTTTCACCGGAGGAAGACCACGAGAACGTCGGAATCAGATGAAAACTTGCATGTGTCCCTAGCATATGTGTGTGAGTGTGGTGCAAGGTTGGTGGGCCCCATGTGTAAGTCCCAAGTGTGACCCCCTTTGTAGACATGCGTTAACACTTAGTAAAATCCTAGATATATACGTGGAAACTCCCGCCACGGGGAAACCAGAGCCTATTTTATGGAAAAGTCGGCCCAACCTTTGCTTTCCACGTATGTCCTAAACAAAACCAAAACAAAAAGAAAAGTCCACTGGGCTACCCTCGTACGGAGAAAGCTATAGGGGTAGACCACCGGTTCTCCAGAAGTTATAGCACTTGGAAAATCTTTGAGATCATCTTATCTATACTTAAGTTGCAAAGATTGAATTATACAATTCCATCATAGTATAAGATGGCCATTAGACTCTAGAATAGAGATCTTGGTTCTGTCAACCCTCCTGAGGAGCGGACGATAGTTTCTCTTGTAGATAAAGCATGTATCAACTCTTCATAAGGATTGAGACCATGGAAGTATGAACTTTGCACTAGACCATAAGCTTCTAGAGGATGATGAACTTCATGACCTAAACAAACACAAAACAAGAGAGAGCTACGCCGGGCTACCCCTGTCAGAGGAACGTCTAGGGGGGTAGACGACCTGAGGCCCGCAAATCAGGGTTTCACCGGAGGAAGACCACGAGAACGTCAGAATCAGATGAAAACTTGCATTTGTCCCTAGCATATGAGTGTGAGTGTGGTGCAAGGTTGATATAGGTGTTTGCATGTGTCCCCCCTCGCATGCATGTGCTCTAACCTAGAAGAGAAGGTTCTGAACCTGTATAAGGGGGAATCTCCCTGTTCCGGTGAAACCGGGTAGGATAGTGCCCCAACTTGTGAACCAACATGGTTTTACATCATCCTATGACCTAATCAAACACAAAACAAGAGATAGATACGCCGGGCTACCCCTGTCAGAGGAACGTCTAGGGGGTAGACGGTCTGAGTGTGCACATATCAGGGTTTCGCCGGAGGAAGACCACGAGAACGTTGGAATCAGATGAAAACTTGCACGTGTCCCTAGCATATGTGTGTGAGTGTGGTGCAAGGTTGGTATATGTGCTTGCATGTGTCCCCCCTCGCATGCATGCGTTGTAACCTAGAAGCGAAGATTCTGGACCTGTATAAGGGGGAATCTCCCCGTTCCGGTGAAACCGGGTAGGATAGTGCCCCAACTTGTGAACCAACATGGTTTTACATCGTCCTATGACCTAATCAAACAAAAAACAAGAGATAGCTACTCCGAGCTACCCCTGTCAGAAGAACGTCTAGGGGGGGGTAGACGATCCGAGTGTGCATAGATCAGGGTTTTGCCGGAGGAAGACCACGAGAACGTCGGAATCAGATGAAAACTTGCATGTGTCCCTAACATATGTATGTGAGTGTGGTGAAAGGTTGGTATAGGTGCTTGCATGTGTCCCCCTCGCATGCATGCGCTGTAACCTAGAAGCGAAGGTTCTGGACCTGTATAAGGGGGAATCTCCCCGTTCTGGTGAAACCGGGTAGGATAGTGCCCCAACTTGTGAACCAACATGGTTTTACATCGTACTATGACCTAATCAAACACAAAACAAGAGAGAGCTACGTCGGGCTACCCCTGTTAGAGGAACGTCTAGGGGGGTAGACGATCCGAGTGTCCACAGATCAGGGTTTCGCCGGAGGAAGACCACGAGAACGTCGGGATCAAAACTTGCATGTGTCCCTAGCATATGTGTGTGAGTGTGGTGCAAGGTTGGTATATGTGCTTGCATGTGTACCCCCTCGCATGCATGCGATGTAACCTAGAAGCGAAGGTTCTAGACCTGTATAAGGGGGAATCTCCCCGTTCCGGTGAAACCGGGTAGGATAGTGCCCCAACTTGTGAACCAACATGGTTTTACATCATCCTATGACCTAATCAAACACAAAACAATAGAGAGCTACGTCGGGCTACCCCTGTCAAAAGAACGTCTAGGGGGGTAGACGATCCGAGTGTGCACAGATCAGGGTTTTGCCGGAGGAAGACCACGAGAACGTAGGAATCAGATGAAAACTTGCATGTGTCCCTAGCATATGTGTGTGAGTGTGGTGCAAGGTTGGTATAGGTGCTTGCATGTGTCCCCTCTCGCATGCATGCGCTCTAACCTAGAAGCGAAGGTTCTGGATAGTGCCCCAACTTGTGAACCAACATGGTTTTACATCATCCTATGACCTAATCAAACACAAAACAAGAGAGAGCTACACTGGGCTACCCCTGTCAGAAGAATGTCTAGGGGGGTAGACGATCTGAGGCCCATAGATTAGGGTTTCGCCGGAGGAAGACCAGGAGAACGTCGGAATCAGATGAAAACTTGCATGTGTCCCTAGCATATGTGTGTGGGTGTGGCGCAAGGTTGGTATAGGTGCTTGCATGTGTCCCCCTCGCATGCATGCGCTCTAACCTAGAAGCGAAGGTTCTGGACCTGTATAAGGGGGAATCTCAATGTTCCGGTGAAACCAGGTAGGATAGTGCCCCAACTTGTGAACCAACATTGTTTTACATCATCCTATGACCTAATCAAACACAAAACAATAGAGATCTACGCCAGGCTACCCCTGTCACGAGAATGTCTAGGGGGGTAGACGATCCGAGTGTGCACAGATCAGGGTTTCGCCGGAGGAAGACCACGAGAACGTCAGAATCAGATGAAAACTTGCATGTGTCCCTAGCATATGTGTGTGAGTGTGGTGGGTGCTTGCATGTGTCCCCCCTCGCATGCATGTGCTCTAACCTAGAAGCGAAGGTTCTGGACCTGTATAAGGGGGAATCTCCATGTTCCGGTGAAACCGGGTAGGATAGTGCCCCAACTTGTGAACCAACATGGTTTTACATCATCCTATGACCTAATCAAACACAAAACAAGAGATAGCTATGCCGGGATACCCCTGTCAGAAGACATTGTCGGTAGGAACCCTAATCCCGAGTACTCGATAACGCCAGAGGAGTACATGTCGGTGAGTAAAATGTCAATGAGATTCTACATTGCTGCTAAGTTGCCATTGCATTGTTTGGAGTTGAGTATTGTATTTTCAGGTTATCCCCGATTGGGCCGGGCCGCATCGACTCGCATGGGAGGAGCTGGTTAGGACGAGGTGGCTCAGAGAAGACAAGGAGTTTGCAGCCTTGTCGAGGCGGAACACGGAGAACTGAGGCGATGGTAGAACACACTGCACGGGAAAACGCAAATTTGACCGCTTTAAGGGGAAGGTGGTACGTATATACATGGAACGACCTGCGTGTATTTCTCGTCATATTCGTACTTCATATGCATAATATTTCTTTTCGCGATGCAGGTGCCCGAGGCACAACCCGGGGGGTGATTCATGACGTCGCCGTCTATGAGATGATGCGGCGAAAGAAGCCCAATTACTCAGAGCCTCAGCGCTCATTGCCCATGTACTTCGGCACTGCTCAGAAAGACTTGGGGAACTACAACATGATGGTGAAGGCTCGTCACCCCCATGTGGATGACCCCATTCACGCGGAGATCGACGAAGAGTCGTTGGTCCTGTCAGGGCACGGATTGCAACATGGACGTCTCAAGATTCTGAATAAGAAGGTCAAGCCTACCCTCAGCTCGAGCTTTAGCCGTCTCAAGGCTACCCACCCCACCGACGGCCCCCTATCCCGCCTCGTGGCCAGCCTCGTCGATCCACCTCCATCTCTGGTGTAAGTTTTACTCGTTTTCATCATCTTTATGACTTTTTTCCTACATGGCTAACCGCTGACGAGATTTCTTGTATTTGAAATTGTAGCCTGAGTTCGACGCGGCCTACGATGTCGCTCATGATGAATATCAGGTGGCCTTTCGGCAGTATCAGGAGGCGAATGCGACCTACATGCAATACGTAAATGTAAGTCTAAACCTTTATTTTTGCAAAAGATACAAGTCCCACTTCTCCTAGTTTGTTGTATTACGGACTGATATATAAACTATCTTGCAACCCATGTTGGTGAATATTCAAACCAGACAGAATACAGATTTAGGGCCCGTGCCTCCCATGTCGGGGCCGCCGCCATGCATGCCATCGAGGGACAACTTCGCTAGGACATACTACGCACGACACCGGTAAGTTCTTTGCTAAACCCACTGGTTATCACTTTACTTTGTCTCGCAAGTTGCTAACATGTAGGCAACATGTAGGGAACGAAAGCTTCTGGGAACCGGCACTTTGGCCACGTATCCCCGGATGGGCGTCAGATCACACCGCTTCATGACAATGGTCCTTTTCCTGGCCATTCTGCCGGTGGTTCTCCCGAGCTTCGCACTTCTCCTACTCCCTCGCCAGGTGGCTTTTCTGCTACTTCTATGGGACGCAACGCTCGCCAGAGGTCGCCTCTTTTCACCAGGGGAGATCTCGGGTACACCCCGTCTCCTCCAGAATTATAGGCATGTGTGATGATGTTGATGCATGTATGAATGATGTATGAACGATGTTTGAACGATGTATGACATGACCATGTTTGAATAATGTATGACATGACCATGTTTGAATGATTACTACTGTGAAATATAGATGCATTGCTGTGAGGTAACATTGTTGTCAAATATAGATGCATTGCTGTGAGCTAAAAAAACTGGGCTGGGCCTACACCGACGGCAATGCCCTCGGCGTAGTGCCCTGCTATGTGCCATTTGGTCAGTGCTACGCCGAGGGCATTCCCGTCGGTGTATGCGTGGCCCATACGCCGAGGGCCTCAGCTGTCGGCCTACCGTCGGCCTGGGGAGGCCCAGGGGCTAGATACGTGGCACTCATACGCCGAGGGCCAGGCCGTCGGCGTACGCCTGGCCCTACGCCGAGGGGCGCGACCGTCGGCCCAGCCCACCTCCTAGGGAGGCCCAGTGCTAGCCACGTGGCGCCGATACGCCGAGGGCACGGCCGTCGGCGTACGTGACGCGCCGTTAGCCGGCCGTGTAAGCCGTTCGCCGACGGCTAATACGCCGACGGCCCCGCCACGGCCGACGGTCAGACCGTACGTCGATGGCTGTTTTTGCTCCGTCGAGGGAGATCTCCGCCGAGGGGGCTACGCCGACGGCAGCCCTCGGCGTAGCGTATGCCGACGGCGAAATGGGCTACGCCGAGGGTTTTTTGCCGTCGTCCTAACCATCGCATCCTGTAGTGCCGCTACATGGAAAATCTCGAGCATAGTTGTTCAACACATACGTCTAGAAAAGTGTGTGCAACATCTTTGTCATTTTTAGATATTCGGCCGAGTTTGGCGGCACTAGGGTTCTCCCATGGGGCTCGCCGGGAGCGTCACGGGTGTGGGGTTTCGTTCTTGAAGATATTAGATGTCAGACCTACCTGGACACACTTGACCCTAATAAAGCCCTATTGATCGACGAGGGACGACGTGATTGACACGGCAGACGAACGCCGGAAACAATCACTTCCGGTCCACTGCCGGAAGCGAGCCACGACGAGTCACTCACATGGGATCCTCCTACGAAGTTGCTCTGCTTCCAAGTCACGGTCGTGCGAATAGCTGTTGGATGCGATGTACCTTTTCCTTGGTTTGCAAGTTATTATTGCTTGACCCATTCTAGTGGTTGCTCGCTGCTGAGTTATTCTTCAACCATCTCTTTGTCTGGTTCTGCTCTCGTACCCTTTTTCTTGTGTCAATTAATCCAAATGTTAACTTCCGTGAATCAGAAGCTACCAATCTTTTCGCAAAAGACAAAAAAAAAGGAAAGCTACCAAACTGGAGTACGCGTCTTTCCAAAACAATTGATGTTATAGGTTTGTCTAGTTGAACTTATATAAACCCGACTAAAGTTATAGACAAATCGGCAATATTCGCAACGCCAAATCTATATCAAGTTATTGCACTGTATGATTAGTGTAAGGAAACTAAATTAGCGTTTTAGATGTTGATATGTTTTTTCTACACACTTGGTCAAAATTAAAATAGTTTAACTTAGAACAAAACAAGAACATCAATTATTTCGAAACAAAAGAATATCTCTTAAGGGCTGTATTTGGAGTCTTGGACCAAATACACTTTTTAGAGGGATAAAATGGACTTATGATACTTACAATATATCCACCACTAATATAATATTATGTATTTTACTTTTGAACTTTTTTACCCAATTTTGTTATGAGTTTAGGACTGATGCTCCTGTTTCCGAGATGCCATACGTTGGTGTTATGCTCAAGTTATTGCTAAATTGGTTTTATGTCCTAATTGTATTTTCTATCAACATGGTTCCAACGTGCAAACAGTTCGTTAATGGCATAAACCCAACCCTGTAATTAAAAAATCCATTGTTATATCTAGGGATACCGACATGTAAATGATACCATTACATTAACCTAAAAAATTATATGTAATGGTCACAATTTTTAGAAGAAATTACGTAAATTGTGTATGGTTGCATCGATTATCGTGCCAAATTTGAATAAAAATTGAGATTTGCGTCAAAATAAATATAAAAGAAAAAACTGAGATGTACCAAATTCAAAGTTACTACTAATTTAGATGCGGATATCGCTAGATATGTTCTTCATTATAAGGGATGGCTAGTACTTCAACGTTAGAATATGAATCATCTGTGACCAGTGGATTCGTTATCACTCCACACACCCTCTCATCCCATTTGCGACCAGTGAACTCATTATTATTCCACTCCACACACCTTCTCTCACCCGTCCTCCTTTTAGAGGTTTAATTATACTATGAAAATTGACGAAATCCACACCTGAATGACCGAAACACATATAAAACATTCTTGGTTGGGTGTATATGCCATATATCTTAGTCAATGAAGATTTTATGTGTTTCAATCTACTCGAAAAAATGCAACTCACACGACCTAGCAAAATCGTGTTTAGTTGACACTTAGTCTAAAAGGACTTTTTATTTCCCCCTTATTTGAGGTTCGGGCCCACCGGGCAATTTTGTGGATGAAAATGCCCTTTCGGTCATTTCTGCGCTGCATGTTCTTGTCAAACCGATTTAGTATGGTCACCTGCTGGCTTGCTATGCGAGAGAGGGGAAGAGACGGAGGAACAGAACATCCCCTCTCCTGGTTCCCCGCGATTCACCTCCATGCCGTTCCAGCGCCGCCGCCTGCTCCCCGTGTCCCTGCTCGTCCCCCGTTTCTGTCTCGAAAATAAACGGGTATATTCTCTCTCAACCGAATAGGTATCATTGGGTATCACCTCCATTTCGAAAAAACAATCTCTCAAGGGCTGTATTTAGAGTCCTAGACCAAGTACACTTTTTAGAGGGATAAAATTGACTTATGATACTTACATTATATCCACCACTATATTATGCATTTTTTGAACATTTTTTTGCATTGTTATTACGAAACCGTTGTTCTGTTTTTGCGATGCCATCAGTTGGTGTTATGGTCAAGTCATCACTAAATTTGGCTTTATTCCTCAATTGTATTTTTCTACCAACATGGTTCAAACATGCAAGCAAGCAAAGCTTCCTTAATGGCATAAGCCCAACCCTATAACTCAAAATGTCCATTGTTACACATCTAGGGATAGCGGCCTCTAAATGATACCATTATACCAACTTTGAAAATTATTCGTAAATGACCATGTTTCTTTTAGAAAAAGTAACATATATTGTGTATGATTGTATCAATTATCATGCAAATTTTGAATCAAAATCGATATGTGCATCAATATAAATAGAAAAAAAATAGTATTATTTAAAGGTCGATTTCGCTAGATATGTTCTCCATTGTTAGGGATGGCTAGTACTCCAATTTTAGAATACGAGTCAGTTGCGACCAGTGGACTTGTTATCAATCCACACACCTTCTCTCGTCCTAGCTGCGACCCGTGAATTCATTATTATTTCATGCAACTTCTCTCGGTCGTCTCTTTGTTAGAAGTTTAATTGTATTATGGAAATTGACAAAATCCACATCTGAATGACTGAAACATATGTTTTTTTGTACTCTTAATTTCATAAAATGAAACATTCTTGGTTGGGTCTATGTGCCATGTGTCTTAATTTATCAAGATTTTATGATGTTTTGATCATGCAACTCGCAACGACCTAGCGAAATGAATGACATTTTTATTTTCCAATATTTTCGGTTTGGACCCACCTGTCAGTCTTGTGGACGAGAATGCCGGAGAATGCCCTTCCGGTCGTTTCTGCGCTGCACGGTTCCGGTCGAACCGATTTGGTTTGGTCACCTGCTGGCTTGCTGCGCGAGAGAGGGGAGAGACGGAGGAACAGAGAACACATCCTCCCCTGGTTCGCCGCGATTCACCTCCACGCCGTTCCAGCGCCGCCGCCTCCTTCCCGTCTCCCTACTCCTCCTCCGCTTCCGCCTCTCGGTCTCTCTCATCCTCCGCTCTCCGTGTGGCGGCCGCCCGCTGTTCCAACGCCCGCCTGAGCCCCCTAGATCTCGTCCTGCATCGCTACTGATCCCACCACCTCCTTGCAGCCATTTCCCTGACCACCTGCTAGATCTAATCCCTGCTCACATTGCGCGCTGCTGTTTAGTCTGATCTCCCCACCACCGCCACCAGTCTCCCCTTCTCTCGTTTCACTATCGTTGACCGACTCCGCCCGCATTTTTATCCCGAGACTTTATTCGGGTTTGGGTTTGATGCTGTAAGCCCTCGCAATGGCCGAGGACGCCCACGAGATGGACGATTCCTCGCCGCTGCCTCCACCGAGGGCGCTCACCGACGAGGTGGGTGTCCAGGAGGGGCCGTCGAGTCCGGGGACAAGCACGAGCACGCCAGCGTCGACACCGACTCCTCGGGAGCAGGGCTCCGTGGTGCAGTTCGCGCCGGTCCCGCTCACCGTTGAGGTGGTTGCGGAGGAGGGCGTATCGAGTCAGGAGATGAGCACGGGCACGCCTGCTCCGCCGCCGATGCCCCAGGAGCAGGAGCAGGAGCAGGGCTCCGTGGAGCAGTTCGCGGCTGTTTCGCCCATTGATGAGGTTGTTGCGGAGGTGGGCGTCTCGAGTCAGGATATGGGCACGGGCACGCCTGCTCCAGCGCCGATGGCTCAGGAGCAGGGCTCCGTGGAGCAGTCCGCTGCCCTTTCGCTCACCGATGAGGCGGGGGTCGAGAAGGGGGCTTCAAGTCCGAATACGAGCAAAGGCATGCCGACTATGCCGTCTGATCCTTCCCCACCGCGGAGGAGTAGGCATCGGCCTCCTGGAGTGCCAGCCGATGCGCCCCAGGAGGTGGTGCGTGCGGTGGACGTGGCCATCATGGGCAGTCGCGGGGGCGTGGTAGACTGCCTCCACCACATGGTTTCTGAGGAGCAGGGCGATTTACCGCACTACGTCGTTGATGTGCTGCTCGGAACCATGGGCGGCGTGGATGGCCTGGACGAGGTTAGCGACACCTCCGGCACCGGTACTCCCCCGAGCATCATGTCCAACTCGCGTGCTGCCATCGCTGCTGCTGAGCTCCTGCCTCACCTCCCCTGCGGCGAGGAGCCATCACCGCGCACTCGTATGGCCGTGGGCCTGCATGCCGCGCTCCGGGCCTGCACCCGCAACCGTGCCATGTGCTCTTTGTCAGGCCTCTTAGCCGTACTCCTTGAGTCTGCAGAGAAGCTGTTTGTTGGAACAGGTCGGAGCAGTACCAGTAGCTGGGATGCGACACCACTGCTTAAATGCATTCAGCTCTTGGGTGGGCATTCGCTTAGTGTGAAGGACCTCCATTCCTGGCTAGGATTGGTTAAGAAGGCGCTTGGGACGAGCTGGGCCACGCCACTGATGCTGGCACTTGAGAAAGCTATGGGTAGCGAGGAAGCAAGAGGTCCTGCTGCTACATTTGAGTTTGATGGGGAGAGCTCTGGTCTGCTTGGTCCTGGCGATAGCAGGTGGCCCTTCTCGAATGGCTATGGATTTGCTACTTGGATTTATATTGAATCGTTCTCGGACACACTCAGCACAGCAACAGCTGCAGCTGCCATTGCTGCTGCTGCTGCGGCAACATCTGGAAAATCATCAGCAATGTCAGCAGCTGCTGCAGCCAGCGCCCTTGCAGGAGAAGGTACAGCACACATGCCACGGCTTTTCAGCTTCCTCTCTTCAGATAACCAGGGTGTGGAGGCTTACTTCCATGGCCAGTTCTTGGTGGTGGAGAGTGGGGGCGGGAGAGGTAAGAAGGCTTCTCTACACTTCACTTATGCATTCAAGCCTCAGCGCTGGTACTTTGTTGGGTTAGAGCACACAAGCAAGCATGGTTTGCTTGGGAAGGGAGACAGTGAATTGAGCCTGTATGTCAATGGTAGCCTGCACGAGAGCCGTGCTTTTGATTTCCCACGCATATCGAAACCACTGGCGTTTTGCTGCATTGGGACAAATCCACCACCAACTATTGCAGGCCTGCAGAGGCGCCGGCGGCAATGCCCGTTGTTTGCCGAAATGGGCCCCATCTACATCTTCCGGGAGCCAATAGGGCCAGACAGAATGAGTCGGCTGGCATTCCGGGGCGGAGACATACTTCCCAGTTTTGGAAATGGTGCGGGTTTGCCATGGAAGGCAACAAATGACCATATTAAGAACATGGCAGAAGAGAGCTTTGCACTGAACCATGAGATTGGAGGCTGTTTGCATCTTCTTTATCACCCTAGTCTTCTCAGTGGCCGTTTTTGCCCAGATGCTTCCCCTTCTGGTTCAGCAGGTCAGTGTTATTCCCCCCTTTTTTTTTATTAATTTGACTATGACCCTTTTCCTTTATCAAAAGGGCATTGTTTGTTTTTGGAGAATTAAATTGTAGTCTAATTTGTCCAAGTGGAGCAGCTATGCAGATAGAGAAACACTGTAACTCAGAAACTGATGCTGCAGTTTTGCTAAATCCCAGTCACCTCATCTCGATTCACTCAATGTATAACCTAAAGCCTATAAGTCGCAGTTTAATTTTAGCAAAATTGCACATTTTCAGAACCAAATTTTTTGGTAAATGGTGTGCAGTTCTAGGTGACTTGAGATTTTTACAAAAACAAATTCAGGCGACTGAGAATCAGCAAAACTGTAAGGGTTTTTTCTTGAGCATGTTATTACGTCTTATGATATAAAGAGGTGGCCTCAATCATTTGCACAAGGAGAGTTACTATCTTAACCCATCAATTTTGGCTCTGGTCTTTCTTAGGACTTCTAATAATGGGAAAACTACAGGGGGTGCCCTTTTAAATGTACTGTTGTGGTCCAGCAACTTTCTCATTTTGGCTCCATAATAGTATCCTTTGAATGTTAATCTGTGTACAAACTGTAGGTAAAATTGATGGACCCAGAACAAGCCTTTTCCCATAGCAAAACAGAAGATGTGTCATCTCGGAAAAAAATTTAGATAAAATATGGGAAATTCTATCACAAGTTGTTCACTGTACAAAGAAATAAGTAATTTACTCATGAGTCCTTATATCAATCCTAACATTTGCTACCAATTGTTGACAAATCATTGAGGCAGGATACACTGTCTTGAGTCATATATACCATTTTCAGTGTGCAAAGCTATTCAATGATCATTTCCCATTATATAGTATTTGTTATTGCTGATATGAAATCAGATTGTCAACCTTTTCGTTGTAAGTGTAATGATGCTGTTATAGTTGAATATTGAAATTTTCAGCTACCTCTGAACTTACCGAGCAATATGCTGTCATATGTGCGATTTTATCCATACTCTCTTCTGTTGAATTTTAGGCACTCATCGAAGGCCTGCAGAGGTTCTTGGGTTGGTTCATGTTTCATCTCGTGTGCGGCCGGCCGAATCTTTGTGGGCGTTAGCTTGTGGGGGTCCAATGGCTTTACTTCCATTGACTATAAGCAGTGTGCAGATGGATACTCTTGAACCTGCACTTGGTGAACTTTCACTGTCCCTTGGCACTGCTTCCCTTTCTGCCCCAGTTTTCAGGATTATTTCCCTGGCTATTCAACATCCTGGCAATAATGAAGAATTATGCCGGACGTGTGCACCTGAGCTTTTGTCACGTGTTTTGCATTATCTGTTGCAAGCACTTTCAAAGCTGGGAAGTGGAGAAGAAGAGGCAGTGACTAACGAGGAGCTAGTTGCCGCCATTGTATCATTGTGCCAGTCTCAAAGAAACAATCATGAGCTTAAAGTGCAGCTTTTTAGCACTTTGCTGTTGGACTTGAAGATGTGGAGTTCATGCAACTATGGTTTACAGAAGAAGCTTCTGTCCTCACTTGCGGACATGGTATTTACAGAGTCTGTTTGCATGCGAGATGCAAATGCATTGCAAATGCTTCTCGATGGCTGCAGAAGGTGTTACTGGGCAATTCGGGAAGCAGATTCAATCGATAATTTACCACTTACTGGAACAAAAAGATCCTTGGGTGAAGTGAATGCTCTGATTGATGAACTTTTGGTTGTTATTGAACTCCTTCTAGGAGCAGCATCTTCCACTGCAGCTTCAGATGATATACGCTCTTTGATTGGATTTATTGTTGACTGCCCACAGCCTAATCAGGTAAGTGGCGCCTGTCGTTACTAGAAATCTTTCCATTGGTGCTTCTCTTTTTTCTTGTGGAGGTATATGTTTCAAGTTTCAACTGTACATATCTTATATGCAAAATGTTAATATGTTAGTTTTTCATAATGTATGGTATCCAGTGATGCACACACACATACTGGAAATCCTTGTAGTTACTTCAAAACCTGATGCATATGTTCTCATGCCGAATAAGGAGAAGCAGGTCATGTTAATAATGAGTTATGGAAAATTAGGCCGTATGTTGGCTGTTTGCTCTTAAAGAATGTCTGTGGTTGCGCAATACTGTTCTTTTGTGATCTAGTAGATACTAGTCCCTCCGTCCTGAAAAGGATGTCGCAGATTTGTCTAAATTTGCATGTATCTATATACTGAAATGCGTCTAGATACATGCAAATATAGACAAATCTGCGGCATCCTTTTCAGGATGGAGGGAGTACCTATGATCCAGAATGTAGGTCTTTGTAGCATTTTCCCAGTCAAATATTTCTAAGTTTGGCCACCATAAATACCAGCATCCAGAATGTCAAATTGATATAACTAAATTTATCATGAAATATACTTATATAACATATAATTATTTTATGGCAAGGCAACATGCCTGCTGATCTTATAAAACTTGTAAAAAATATGTGTAGGATCACCTTATCTGTCTGGCTTAATTGACAATCTACTACCGAGCTGTTTCTTATGATCCTATTGATGTGCTTGTTGGTCAGGTAGCAAGGTTGCTTCACCTCATCTATAGGCTGATTGTGCAGCCTAATATTTCTAGAGCCAACATGTTTTCCCAGTCGTTTATATCTAGTGGTGGTGTCGAAGCACTTCTCGTTCTTTTACAGCGTGAAGCTAAAGCTGGTAATAACCATATTTTGGACAACCCTGGTGCAACTTTAAGTGAGTGTGATGTACTGAGTAGTGGGGGTTCTGACACAAAAGCCACCAGTGGTGAAGTATATCACCAGGATGATGAAATTCAATTTGCTGAACAACATGAATCCATCGTTCATGAAGAAGACTCTGAACAGGAAGCTAAAAGCACAAATAGTGTTTCTTTTAAGATGTTGGGAGCAAATATAGGAAGAAAGATTTCCAACTCTGAGAATCAGCTACTAAAGAATTTGGGTGGCATCAACTTCTCAATTACTGCTGATAATGTCCGGAATAATGTATACAATGTTGACAAAGGTGATGGAATTGTTGTTGGAATCATTCACATTCTAAGTGCTCTAGTTGCATCAGGTCACCTAAAATTTCCCTCGAGTGCTTCAAATCCAAATTTGTCTGGTGGTATTCCGAATACAGTTCATGAAGAAGGAAATACTATGTTAGAAGACAGAGTATCACTGTTACTTTTTGCATTGCAGAAAGCATTCCAAGCAGCCCCAAGGAGGCTTATGACTGCAAATGTCTATATGGCTTTAATTTCTGCTGCGGTATGATGCTTGTTAATTGTCTAGATAACTAGATATGTTTTTGACTCAGCTTAAATGGATTTATGTGATCACACGATTTAATTGTCTGCTGGTTCTATTTTATCACCTTTCTGATAGACCATTTTCCTTAACACAAATCGAAATAAGACACGCAATTTCAGATAAATGTGGGGCATTTTGCATAATGTGCCTTTATGGCATCAATTTTTGTTGGCTATATTGTGTCAATAATTTTCTCGAGTCAACGCAGCCATTTTTTGCCATCTAGAGAACCCAACACAGCATTTGTAGTTTAATGATATTCTTTAGTTTGTTTTTTCAATGTTGCCGATCAAATTATAGCCCAAGTGTTGCATTTGAAGTCTCTACCTTTGATGTTGTTTGTCTTGAATGCAGATTAATGTTTCTTCAGGTGATGAAAATTTGAACCTATATGATTGTGGCCACCGTTTTGAACACATTCAACTTTTGCTAGTGCTGCTCCGAACACTTCCGTATGCATCAAGGTCATTCCAAGCTCGTGCTATACAGGTGTGTTTTGTTATTTTACCTAGTTTCAATTGTCAACTGTGAATTGTCGTGTCGAAGCTAGTTTGTGCTATAGAGATTTTGGCCATTTTTTACAGTAAAAGATTGATCAGGTTTGCCTTACAATTTCGTGATTTCGTTAAGAGAATGAGAGTATCCCGATTGCATCGAACAGGTTCTCTTTTCTTCTCAACGAATATACGCTAACGCTGCAGCTGTCTAGGGATTAAGGTTCTCTTTTCAGAACAAATGCTAAGGTTTAAATAGTTCCCTGCAGTAGGTATGCTGTTACTTTTTAAGTACTATTTCGATTGGATTCCAGGTCCCACTTCTGATGTGAGGGACTGAAGAGAGTTTATATGTTTTTGTGTTTATAGTGAGAATAGTTAGCTAATTGTTCCCTGCATTCGTCAGTTTATAAACACAATACTTTTTGCTTCTGGACAACCTCAGTCTATTTTTACCTCCTTTCTAGTTTTACATTATGGTTTATGACTGACTTGGGTTTGTTAAAGTGGGCAACCAGTTTCAGTTGTAGTCCACTCTTGTGCTATCATTATACAATATACTTGATGTTTCCGTCATCTAAATAGAAACTAGCAATTTACTTTAGATAGTTTTTTGTTCAGATTTATAGGCAACGTGTTACTGTATATTAATTGCTAAATTTCTATTTTGGGGTGTTCTATCTGCAATGTTTCCAGGGCAATTGTTTTCTCCCGGTCTGTCTTTCAGTTTCCATGTGTGTTTGTTCATGTAACTTGGTTTTCTATTAATGAAATACGTGGTTGCTGTCAAAAAAAAGGGTTGGTAGGCCAAGAAACTGACATATACTGTGCCTTGCAAGGCTATGTGCTTGTTAGACCTCAAAAACCTTCTTTGCCGAGCACACTTGCTCATATAGGCAAGGAAAAACTTCCGAGTGAGGAGTCAATTGGTTCCATCACGTGGGCAAGGCCATTGCTAAGGCTAAAACATTTCTCATGCTGTGGTCCACAAAATATTTCCAAATAAATGATGCATGTTTTTAGCAACTACTCCCTCCGTTCCAAAATAATTGAAGTTCTGGGTTTGTCCTTAGTCAAACTTCACCAAGTTCACAACATCAAATCTATATAGTATGAAAATACATTGTAGGATGTCCACTGATCCCTTGTACCCCCCCCCCCCCCCCCCTTTTGTAATAAGAGAGCTTCTCAAACTCTGTAATCCCACCTTCTCGGTGGATTGTACCCATAACTCTTTTGTGCAATGAAAAGAAACACAATGTCATTGCATTTTCCCAAAAAAACCCTAATAAAACTAAATTGATGTTGTAGATGTGTATATTTTCTATAAACTTGGTCATACTTGAAGTAGTTTGACTTAGGACAAAACTAAAATATCAATTATTTTGGAATAAAGGTAGTACTATATCTATACTTTTGTGTTGATCAGACCGTCACAATTCATTTTTCGCCTACAAGACAAAATAACCAAACACCTATCCTTGCTAACCTTTGTTTCCTGAGCTATTGCTCATGTGAGCAAGTTTTTCCTTGCCCAACAAAGCTAGGTGGCATGTGATTCAATCATGACCTCAGGCTTAGAATTGACTTTCAGTATTAGGCTATAAGGTATTGTTCAGCTTCATTGATATTATGCAAACAATTCTCAGTCAAACAACATGCATTCATGGCTTAGATCTGAAAGCCTATACATCTCCCTGAGATCCATAACCAGCAGTTGCCAAGGTCATCAGTACAATTGAGTGGGGAACTCAAAGAGCAATCAACATATGGGTAGGTACGTCGAGGAATGATAATGTCATATCACAAAACACCTGCACATATTAGGCTATAAGGTATTGTTCAGCTTCATTATTATTTTGCAAACCATTTCAGTCAAACAATATGCAAGCGTGGCTTAGATGTGAATGCCTATACATCTCCCTGATATCCATAACCAGCAGCTGCGAAGGTCATCAGTAGAATTCAGCGGGGAACTCTAAAGAGCAATCAACATATATCTATTTTATTCGCATAGGGTAGGTATATTGAGGAATGATGATGTCATATCGAAAAAACCTGCACATATTTGTGTTAATTTTGTTTGCTGTAATCCGTTCTTTCTTTTTCTGTAGCCCTGTTTGCCAACTTACCTGCTTAATTTCTTATGGTGTAAAAAATCCTTTATATTGTTTCAGGATATTCTGTTTTTGGCTTGCAGTCATCCTGAGAATAGAACCACAATGGCCTCAATTGCAGAATGGCCAGAATGGATTTTGGAGGTTTTGATTTATAATCATGAGGTAAGTACTGCAAGCTTTTAACATCATAACATATTGTAATAAGAATTATGTAGGATTCACTAGTTTCAGTGACTACATTTTGCACTGTGCTACCCATTGCTCTAATTCAGAAGTTTCTAATTACAGATGGGTAGTAAAAATATTGTCGATGGTGTAAGCATTGGTGAGATTGAAGACCTCATACACAATTTCCTGATTATCATGTTGGAGCATTCAATGCGACAAAAAGATGGGTGGAGGGTAAGATGACTCTTTGGCATTTCATTTTATTCAAAAAGCCTTTTGCTTCAGAATTGCGCAACCTTCTTTTTGGGTGTGTTTGGGCTGGTTGTATGATTGTATCACTACCCGCTCCGCCTTGTAACTTGAAAGTTTTTGCTCTTGCTGTGATAATATAGGATGTGGAGGCTACTATTCATTGTGCAGAGTGGCTTTCAATGGTTGGAGGATCTAGCACTGGAGACAAACGGATCAGGTAATCTATCTGTGTGTGTGTGTGTGTGTGTGTGTGTGTGTGTGTCTATATGTACATAGTTCAACTAGCCAATTGGTCTAGCCAGTCCAAGAATTTATTTTCTCTGCTCGTGCCTATCGCTTACCCTTACTTTTCTTGTCATATACATGTACATTTTTAACAACCGGCTACTTGTGTTCTTTTAAGGCGTGAAGAGTCATTATCAATTTTCAGAAGGAGATTATTAGGCGACCTGCTTGATTTCTCTGCCAGGGAGCTTCAAGTTCAGGTAGAGACAAGATTTCCTTTGCATTCTAAACGTAGATGTTTTATCTATATGTGCAAAGCTCTTGTTCCTTACATCGTTTGGTGTTGCTACTTTTTATAGTTGGTTTTTCTGTCATGTGTTGGAGTATGTTTGGTCCTGTTCCCGCTATATGCTTTTGTATCACATGAATTGAAAAACCAGTAATGGCAAAATGCAAATGAAAACACAATATTTCTATACACGAAAATAACAGGAATAGTCGTTTGCATAGAACACAGAAAAAGTGCCTCGATACTGCAGAAATCAACGGAAAAAAGAGGTTCGAGTGATTGTGAAAATTCTTATGGAATAGGGGGCACATGAAAACAGTCCACAGAAATCAGATAGTATTTTCCTCTGATTAAAAGGGTTTTATAGGAAAATTTTCCTAGGTTGGAATCCTACATTTCAAAGATGACCTTAGATGTTGACAAGTTGTGGGAAAAGGTCAGCGTAAATCTAAACGAATCATGGGGCTGCCTAAGGTTGAAATAGTAAAGCACTGCAACTAATAGCTTGACATTTCCACTACTCCTGAACAAGAAAACAACACTTTCACTAACTACTACTCCCTCCGATCCATAATAAGTGTCGCTCGTCTAGTACAAAGTTTGTACTAGCTTAGTACAAAATGAGTGACTTATTATGGATCGGAGGGAGTACTAATGTTACTTTGAACGGTGTGCATTCATGATGACGCTAGTTCTTGCAGCTTGACATTTTTGTACAAGGATACTGTTTTATACTTTTATCTATCTCTATCTATAATGTCTTTTTCTCAACAGACTGAAGTAATTGCAGCTGCTGCTGCTGGTGTTGCTGCTGAGGGCTTGTCTCCTGAAGAAGCAAAAGTACAAGCAGAAAATGCTGCTCATCTCTCAGTAGCACTAGCTGAAAATGCAATAGTTATTCTCATGCTTGTAGAAGACCATCTGAGGTCACAAGGTCAACATTTTTGCACGTCCCGTGTTCTCAATAGTGTTTTATCTTCTTCCTCCATGACTTCGTCTGCGCCCAGTCGGACAACCTCATTGGACAGAACTGGTAGTGAACATGTGGATGCTGGGCTCTCGAGGCGGTCATCTTTGTCCAGTGATGCTGGTGGCCTTCCACTTGATGTAAGAACTAAGAAGTCCTGTTATATTCGGTCATTATTGTCACAATTCTGAATAAATTTATATTGTTTCTGAAAGGGCTTAAAATTTGAGTACTTCTACGTTTATATTTTGTATATGCGTGATATGAAAGTCATCTTGCATATATATGTTTCCTTCAAGATGATGTTCCATGTTGCAAAATCATGATTATTTAACTTAGTTTAGAATTGTAGGTCGATTTCATACTTGAATCATGTTCCTGGAATCCTGGCGTATCATTATTAGCTTTGTATGTTAGCTATCTAGGTCCTAATAGCTAGATATTCACAAATGCATTTTTTAACCTTGCCCACCATGTCCTGCATTGGTAGTTAACCATATGTGAGGACCAATTGATTGCATGGTGAATGCTGGGGTATTTCTCATAAATGGTCACTATTCAAAAAATCGTCCGATATGCCGATTTATCATCCGATTTATCGCTTATCACTGGATGAACGATAAGCCGATTAATCAATTTATCGCCCGATTAATAGATTTATCGCCCGATTAATTGGCCGATATACTCAAAAATCACTAATTTCACGATGACCGAGAAGTTAACGATAAACGATATCCTCAACATTGTAAATGGTATTGATCATGTTCGCTTTATTGTAAATCCCATAAAGAAAAATGTAGAGCTGTAAGTTGTTTGTTTAACATATTAGAGATAATAAGATACATTCTAATTTATTGGAGAGGAGTTCTGAAGCAGTTGTACTTGTACCATATGACTCTAGGAGATTATGTCTATATTACCTGCAGTCTGCCTACTGCTGTGCACAAGCATGGACATGTGACAGCAAGAAATACCTGTGAAGTTGATAAACACTGCTGGAAGTTCTATTCCCTATTTTAGATTTACCATCACAATTTTGATATTTTCCTAGTTAGCCAATGACCTGCATGCGATCCAGTGTTCCTTCATTCCTTATGCTTAGTCTTAGATATTGCTGGCAGAGTTGCAGATTAGTTGTTCAATTTTTTTTCATACGAATGCTGCCTTTGTTCTTGATTACTATGTGACCAAAGCAGGTGCTTACTTCTATGGCTGATGCAAATGGACAAATTTCTGCTGCCGTGATGGAGCGCCTTACAGCAGCAGCAGCAGCCGAGCCATATGAATCTGTCAAGCATGCATTTGCATCTTATGGGAGCTGCATTGCTGATCTTGCGGAAAGCTGGAAGTACAGAAGTCGCTTATGGTATGGTGTAGGCATTCCGTCCAAATCTGATTTGTTTGGTGGCGGTGGAAGTGATTTGGAATCTTGGAGATCTGTTCTGGAGAAGGACTCAAACGGGAATTGGGTTGAGCTTCCACTTCTGAAGAAATCACTCGAAGTGCTGCAAGCACTCTTGTTAGATGATTCAGGACTTGGCGGTGGTCTTGGTATTGGAGGGGGCTCTGGCCCTGGTATGGGGGTTATGGCTGCGCTTTATCAATTGCTAGATAGTGACCAGCCATTTCTTTGCATGCTCAGAATGACTCTTGTTTCGATGAGGGAGGATGACAATGGTGGAGGTGATGCTCTTTTGAACAACACTAGCATAAAGGATGTCATATCAGAAGGGATGGACCAGCAGGCTGGAAGCCTCATGCCATTTGATGGCAACAGTTCTACAAGAAAACCCCGGCCTGCACTTCTTTGGAGGTACGTACGATGCACCATCAAGTATCAACTATCAAAATTGGATTTAGTACATTTTCATCTGCTGGAAAAAAATGGGATTTACAAACCATGCTTTTCCATTGAACTAATACAATATATTTTGAGAGAAGTTAATGAAACCCAAGATACATTTGGCGTTTTTGAACTAAAATTGTTGGGGAAAGACCCTTTAGCATAGCAGAGTCTTGAGCTAATGATCTCTGATAGGAGCTGAACATTAGTTTACAAATGCATTGGAATCGTCTTTCATGTTAATTTTTTCAGATGTACATTTCTATACTTGAAAAAAATTCTTCTTCATAATGTGCTGCCATTAGTTAACTATAACCAGAACTTGGATGAAAGAACAGTTGTTTAACATTATTCATGGTAAGTGATCAGCCAGTCTATTCCGGAGGACTATTGTGGTCAATTGTTATTTTATTAGAACTCTTATAACTGTACAGTGTGCTTGGCCCCATCCTAAATATGCCAATTTCCGAGTCGAAGAGACAGAGGGTGCTGGTTGCTTCCTCCATTCTCTATTCTGAGGTGAGTATAACTTTGCTTTGCAATCTGCACTTAAGCATGCCATACCCTCAACTCGACAACTCTGACTTCCATGCTCTACTTTGCCTATGATTCTGAATCCGAACAATAACCTGTGTGCGAATTTGTAAAGCTACTATGATTAATGATCGGTGATAACTTGGTAAACAAAAGACACTTTTAGGCATTTTCTACTGTTTTATTTATTAGGGGGAGTAAAAACCATATGAAGCTCTGTGCTATCTTGCTTGTCATGCAGGTATGGCATGCTATTGGTAGGGACAGAAGCCCCCTAAGGAAACAGTTCATTGAGCTAATTTTACCACCATTTATAGCCATCCTACGAAGGTGGCGGCCACTTTTAGCTGGTGTTCATGAGCTTACTTCTTATGATGGAAGGAATCCACTGATTGCTGATGACCGTGCTTTGGCAGCTGATGCACTGCCCATTGAGGTACTTCTTTACTATCTAAAATCAACCTTAGTTCGTTAGTGAAGTAACATGGTGTTAAAGTCGAATTCTGCACCAGTGACATATTGCACTACTATAATATATGTTGCAAATCCTGGATGGTGATCTCTATTATGCTTGTTTTACCTCTCTCTGTGTGTGTGTTGACTTTTTGCTTACCTTAGGTTCATTTTGTGGCTGGTGAACTGTGCGGAACTTATATTTTATAATCTGCAGTGGAAAAATAGCCAAAAAAACAGAGAAAAGTTGGTTAGGCAAATGTAAAATAGGCAAAAGCTGGTTGGAAAAGCTAGATTAGCACAATCCACCTCAATGTGAAACGCAGCCTTTGTCTGTAAGTGAAAGGTTGGTTTGGGTCAATCATCCATAGACCCAACAACCTGATAATCTTAACATAATATGATATGATTCTATCCAGGTTCACCTAATCTGGTAATCGTGACTCCAGTTGAGGTTTGACAAACCCAGAAGCTGACAGTGACTAGCTGATTTGCACCTGTTGACACTTGCCCTAAGTCAAGCTATTCTCTGCTTGACATTTTTTTTCTTATTTGACAATTGCTTAGTATGTTTATAGCGTACACTTTGGTATCTAACCTGAACTCATATGTCTAAATATTCAACTGTACTCCCTCCGTTGTTTTGAGTGATTCTACACACTAAAAGAAGTCTAGATACATTTTCTTCACAAACCTAAAACATCTTATATTTTGAAACGGAGGGAGTACTTTGTGATGTTTATCATAACTATCTCCTCCCCTTGTCATGAACTTTGAGGAAAAAGTTTTGTTGGTCTTGGCTAGTTTAAAGCTAATTATCAGATGTTGTCATGGATTTTCTTTCCAATGGAAATCAATTTATGGGTCTTTTTCCATTTTTTTGGGCTCAGTCCGCTCTTTCAATGATATCGCCTGGATGGGCTGCTGCTTTTGCCTCACCACCGGTTGCAATGGCATTAGCCATGATGGCTGCTGGTGCCTCTGGGACAGAAACAGTAACACCTCGAAGGAATACCTTGAGTCGTCATGACACGGCTTTGCCGGAGCGTAAAGCAGCAGCAAGACTTCAGACCTTCTCAAGTCTCCAGAAGCCTGTTGAAACTGCGCCCAACAAGCCTGGCCCCATCCCAAAGGACAAAGCAGGCGCTAAAGCTGCGGCCTTAGCTGCTACACGTGATCTCGAGCGGACTGCAAAGATTGGTACAGGAAGGGGTCTTAGTGCCGTAGCAATGGCAACATCGGGACAGAGGAGAAGTGTAAGTGATATAGAGCGTGTAAGGAGGTGGAATACATCTGAAGCTATGAGTGCCGCTTGGATGGAGTGCCTGCAATCAGCTGATTCGAAGCCTGTTTCAGGAAGAGATTTTTCAGCCCTTGCATACAAATATGTCGCAATTCTTGTTTCTGGTTTTGCCTTAGCACGGAATTTACAGCGACTTGAGGTAAATCCACTTGGAACATTTCATTTATATGCTTTGAATTTATCATACATCTTTTTTTTGGATCATCCAGATGGAGAGGCAAACACAAGCTGATGTGTTAAATCGGCATCGTGCATCAACTGGAGTTCGAGCATGGCGGCATCTTCTTCACTGCCTGACAGAGATGGAAAGACTATATGGACCTTTTGATGAACCCCTGTGTTCTCCTCATCGTGTATGTACAGTTACTAATTTATTTGTTTTATCTCCTTTTTCCTGACCTGTTTCTTACTTTTATTCTTTACCAAGAAAAATACTTTGTTGACCAGTACATCTGGGAATATAGAGTTGTTTTCATGCAAAGAAATGCTGTCAAAAGAGAGAAGAAAAACACACTCTACGACAAATCCTGATATCTCTTTTCACTACTGCATTTTGCAGATTTTCTGGAAATTAGATTTTACTGAAAGTTCTTCAAGAATGAGAAGATTTATGAAAAGGAACTACAAGGGATCTGATCATTTGGGCGCAGCTGCCGATTATGATGATCGAAAACTTCTTAGTACTGCTGTGCAATCAAATGAATGCAACCTCGAGGGTACAGATTCTTCACTAACAGACACTATTCCATCAACTGCGTCGGTAATAATAGCTGAGGCCATGTCAATGGATGAAAGAAATGAGGACAACGAGCAGTTAGAATCTGACACTACTCACAGCAGTGTTGATCAACCTCAGCATTCCGCGTCAGCGGGTCAACAATCCGTGAAAAGATCAGTAGATTCAAGAAGTTCTGGCATTTCTGCTGATTGCAATTTGGTTCGATCCACAGTTGTTGCACCTGGATATGTGCCGACTGAAGCTGATGAGAGAATTATCGTTGAACTTCCATCGTTGATGGTGCGGCCATTGAAAGTTGTGCGTGGAACCTTCCAAGTAAGCATGTCACTACTTGCCAGTAACAAGTTCATGCTCCAGTTACTGCAATGCGAAATTGAGCTTTGATGTTGTTAGAGTTCAATTGTGTTCTCATCAAGAATTCTAAATTCAAATTTAAGGTTTTCCATTGCCTTAAGATTAGCTAATTAATGATTCAGCTACATCACAACACATGCGTAATGCAGTTATTATCAATATACTCCCTCCGTTTCAAAATATAAGATGTTTTTAGGTTTGTGAATAAATTGAATCTAGACTTCTTTTAGTGTGTAGATTCATCCCAAAGTTGAGTGAACCTATATACTAAAATAAGTCTAGATACATTTCCTTTACAAAGCTAAAACGTCTTATATTTTGAAACGGAGGGAGTATGTTACACTGATATGAAATGAGCAGGGGTGCACCATATCCACTTTGTGCTTAACACATGTCTTTTTCATATCAGACTTTGTGATGGAATCACAAGGATTATTCTCCTTTAATTCCTACTTTAGCTGTTGATATCATTTGCTCCTGTAATTTCACTTCCAGGTGACATCAAAGAGGATTAACTTTATAATTGATGAGCATGCAAGTGACAGTAACGTGGAAGATCATGCATCCACTAGTGGCCAATGTAATCAGCAAGATAAGGATAGGAGCTGGTTGATCTCTTCTCTACATCAGATATATAGCAGGCGGTAAATATTTATTTTCTGGCCTGGTTCTACTGTTGGAAGTTTGTTTCCTATATACACTCCTACCATGCATATATCCTGTTCTATTCGAACAAAAGGTGGCTATTTTGTGCTTTTGGAGCGAATAGGCACACAGCATCTGTGAATCACCACCATATACAGTTTAACTTTTATTTTCCATTTACTCATTTGATGATTTCAATGACTTGTTGCAGGTACTTGCTACGACGAAGTGCTTTGGAATTATTTATGGTAGATCGGTCAAATTTCTTTTTTGATTTCGGGGTACGACCTTTATGAAAATCAATCCTCGGTAGTTTTAAATCCATACATGACAGAGCTGAATAACTTTCTTAATTTATGTGTCTGAAATTCTGATATTTGATCTAGGATATGGAAGCACGCAAAAATGCTTATCGGGCGATCGTTCACACCAAACCACCTAATTTGAATGACATTTTTCTAGCTACTCAGGTTAGTGTAAAGTGTTTGTACCCTAATCTCCAGAATTATGACTGGCAGTAATCTATAATACTTCATTCAGAGAGCTGAGCAAATCCTTAGAAGAACTCAGTTAATGGAGCGCTGGGCTAACTGGGAGGTACACAAACACTAAATATATTGTTTTTTCATTTTGGTTGATGGTTTCAAGATCTAATTATGTCCGTTTTCTTCAGATTAGCAATTTTGAGTACTTGATGGAACTGAATACTCTTGCTGGGCGCAGTTATAATGACATAACTCAGGTTAGTTTAATTCACAAAATGCATTTCGAGTCTTAATGTCTAATAAGGTCAACATATCATTCAAATAATCTTATATGCTTGTGCAGTATCCTGTTTTCCCCTGGATAATAGCCGATTACCAATCCAAAGTCTTGAATCTGGATGATCCTTCTACATACCGCGACCTTTCAAAGGTTGATCTCCGTTATTGCTTCTGTCTTTTCACCAATTGTTTAAACTGCTAACCGTAGTGAATATTACTTAATGCAGCCAATTGGAGCACTAAAACCGGAACGACTAAAGAAGTTCCAAGAACGGTACTCTACGTTTGAGGATCCAATCATCCCTAAGTTTCATTATGGTTCACATTACTCCAGTGCTGGCACGGTATAGCTTCTTTGTATAGCTGACCCAAATGTTTACGTATAATGTCAGCTTGGCAATTGGCATATTGCTGTTGAAGGGTGTCGATCAAATTCAACTCTGGGTCTCTGCACACTGAACAGGGTTCTCAATTAATTTTAGCTCGATTATTTCATAATAGTAATAGGCAGACTAAAAGATGATCTGAATTACCATAGAAGAGCCTACATGTTATGCTTGCTTATGGTTTTGCCTGGATTGGTGAGAACTTTGCATGTGAATCGTATTAGTATTAAGTTATTATTGTTAACAGGTTCAACCTCCTGTATAATTTTGGTTATCTGTGCGGTCTGTTTTTGTTGATATTGTTCATATGGTTAGAAGACATAACCTCCATTACTTGATTAGTGGTTGCCTAAATTTTTAGTCTGTAGCTTAATGCAGTTTTGCTGCAAAAATATTTGATTTTCTTGTACTGATCACTTATATTCATTGCAGGTATTGTATTACCTTTTCAGAATGGAGCCTTTTACCACACTCTCTATACAGCTGCAAGGTGGCAAATTTGATCATGCTGATCGCATGTTTTCTGACCTTTCTGGCACCTGGGATAGTGTTCTGGAGGACATGAGTGACGTAAAAGAGCTAGTAAGTTGCTAGTGTCTTTAGTATGCTTTCCCGGATGTTTTTTTTGAGGGAAACCCCCCGGATGTTGACTGGGTCATACCAAAATCCATTCAAGGTCTTTGCTGCAATGGTATTATATGATGATATTTATGTAGGTCCCAGAGATGTTTTACCTCCCCGAGGTATTTACCAACATAAATTCTATTGACTTCGGGACCACTCAACTTGGAGGAAAGCTAGGTAAGTACATTTTGTCCTGTATGTAACAGAATACATAGATGCAGGGTTATGTAATTATGCACGGCATTGCAGATTCTGTAGAATTACCTCCTTGGGCTGAGAATCCTGTTGATTTTGTTCACAAACACCGGAAGGCTCTTGAGAGTGAGCATGTCTCCACTCATTTGCATGAGTGGATTGATCTAATATTTGGGTACGCTCTTCTGTTCTATTAAATTTCTACTATTTTTGCAACTTTTTCTTCATGGAATGTTTGTCTTGCCCCATCCCCCGCCCCGCGTGCATACATGATAATTTGGTGACTGTTAAATGTAATATATATATTAGTGTATGTAGCGCAACCATGCTCTAGCAGGTTTGGTCTTTCTGACCCATAACTCTCTTATATATCTCTTGCTAATGGACTAAGATGCAAATCTCAATACAGTGCTCGTAGCTCGGTTTCTCAGGCATTATGTTTTCTCACCATTGATAGGTTATTTCTTTTCCCATCAATATAACTTGACCTCATAACGATCCTTAAAACACGGAACCCTCTGGATGGGAGCATCTTGTTATTAGTTCATAAAATGATTTATGTAATGAAGCAAGATGAAGGATCATGGGTTTTAGTGTTGGCAAAGTCAGGCCTTCATGTTTTTATGCTTATGTTTTATTTAGAATGGTCATGTTGAGTACTCCCTTCGTCCGGAAATAAGTGACTTGGATTTTTCTAGATTCGTATGTATCTACATACTAAAACACGTCTAGATACATGCGACTTTAGACAAATCTGATTCTCTTATTTCCGGACGGAGGGAGTACATGAAGTAACATATCAGATTTCTTGACATCCATGAGTAAGGCAGGACATCTTGTTAGGTCCTTTATGAATCTCCTCATGTCTTGTTGGCACAATGTCTATGCACCACCATTTTATCATGGAAACTTCCTTTTGCAGATATAAACAGAGAGGTAAAGAAGCAGTAATGGCCAACAATGTGTTCTTCTACATCACATATGAGGGAACTGTTGATATTGACAAAATTGCAGATCCAGTAAGTATTATGCTTTTAATTTGTTGTCACTGGTTCTGTAGCATTTGAATTTGGCTGCTGATATTTTACTGAAAATGTTGAAGGTGCAACGGCGAGCCATGCAAGATCAGATAGCCTACTTTGGACAAACACCATCTCAATTGCTGACTGTCCCACACATGAAGAGAAAGCCATTGACAGATGTCTTACAACTACAGGTACTTCAGTTATCTGATTCACGAGGTCAAGAATTTTTGTTGTTTATTTAACTACAATTAGTTATTGGGTTTGTATAGACAACTGCTTTTTCCCTTTTCCCATGCCGGAACTGGAAATGCATTGCCAAACAAAAACTAATATAAAAAGGTCTAGCATAGTTCTTGATTAGGAAAATCTAGGTGTTCTTGAATTTAGTGCTCTCTCCATTTTGTTGATCATGCTTGATAGACAAGCACTCCATCCCTGCAAAATTAATAATACAATAGACAGCCACCCTTAATAGCTCTTGCACTGCTTAAGTATGTTAACCGTGTTATGAATATACATAGTTTTCCATTGCATGATTGGTAATAACCTGTCTTACTGGTTTTTTACATGACCTGACCCCGTGATGTACCATGCAGACCATATTCCGGAATCCAAGTGAACTTAAATCTTATGTACTGCCTAATCCAGATCGGTGCAATGTCCCTGCAAGTACCATGTTTGTATCAAATGATTCTATTGTAGTTGTAGATGTAAATGTGCCAGCGGCGCATGTGGCACTTCACCATTGGCAACCAAATACTCCAGATGGCCAAGGGACACCTTTCCTTTTTAATCATGGTAGAAATGCTGCTAGTTCAACAGGGGGTGCATTCATGCGCATGTTCAAAGGATCCACTAGTTCCGGAGAAGATTATCAGTTCCCAAGAGCTATAGCATTTGCTGCTTCTGCAATCCGCAGTTCAGCTATTGTTGCTGTTACACGTGACAAAGACATTATCACTGGTGATTATTTTTTCTCACTATTTTCCCCTTAGATTTATTATTTATATACTTGTCGGATGCATTCACTAACACTACCTTTACAACATCTCAAATTCATACTCACCTACGGAAGATGCAAAAGGAAAGGCATCTAGGATAAACTCTGGCTTCTTTATCTGTTTTGACGTCTCAAAATTGGCTTACGTCGTATCTTCTGTAGAGTGTGTTCGGAACTGAATCTTTTCTGTAGTGTAGATTTAGAATACCACTCTCTGTATCTAAATTTATTTTAGGATTTTTGTTAGATTTTTAGTCCAGAGTGCACACCCTTAATAGTGGCATTCTGAAATTCTGTTTTTTAATCAAGTCTGCTATGGTACTTTTAAGTGACTCCTAATTTGTGGTATTTCCTTGAAGCTGCTTATGCTATTTCTAAAACCATTTTTGTTCAACAATAGGTGGTCATGCGGATGGTTCAGTGAAGTTGATCTCCCCAGACGGAGCAAAGACAATTGAAAGTGCTTCTGGGCATGTTGCTCCTGTGACTTGCCTTGCACTTTCCCCTGATAGCAACTACCTTGTGACAGGGTCTCGAGATACCACAGTTATACTCTGGAGGATTCATCAGCCAGGTTCCATAAATAAGAGAAGTCCTCCTGAACTTCCACCGACAACACCACGGACACCACGCACCCCTCTTGCCAGCACTGCTAGTAGCATGAGCAACCTCTTAGAAACCAGGAAGCGTCGAATCGAAGGCCCTATGCACGTGTTACGAGGACACCTTGGAGAAGTAATAAGCTGTTCAGTAAGTCCAGACTTGGGACTTGTTGTATCTTTGTCAAACATATCAGGTGTGCTGCTACATTCTTTGCGGACAGGTCGGCTGATAAGGAAGATTCATGTAGGGGAGGCACATGCTGTATCCTTATCTGCTCAGGGAATCATTTTGGTTTGGAGTGAATCAGAGAAAAGATTATCTAGCTTCACTGTCAATGGCCTCCCTACTGCTACCTCAGTTCTATCACCTTTTTCTGGGCGAGTTAGTTGCATTGAGATTTCTATGGATGGTCACTTTGCCCTAATTGGAACTTGTTCGTCCAGCAATTATAAGTGTGAGAACAATAATGATTCAGCGGATCATGAGCCCAACAAACCAAGCAGCAAGGATTATATATCTGAACAAACTGAAACCGAGCAATCTGTTCATGTGCCTTCTATCTGCTTTGTCGATCTGCTTACACTTAAGGTTAAAAAATGAAAGAAATTTAAAAAAGTTGTCGGTTTACCCTGTTTGTCATTTTGTCGAAGTCTTACAGAGACATTTTCTTGCTAGGTGTTTCATAAGCTGGAGTTGGGAAAGGGCCAAGACATCACAGCAATTGCTCTAAACAAAGAGAACACAAATCTTCTAGTTTCTACTGCTGATAAGCGTCTAATGGTCTTCACTGATCCTGCTGTGAGTATCCTATACCAGTACAAATTTTGCAACAGTACTTAACCTAATTAGAGCGTTGCCAGCTGCATGAAAGTTTGATAGTGCTGTTCTCCTTTGAACCTTCTTTCTGATAGAGTTGGTAATGTTGCAGCTGAGCCTGAAGGTAGTGGATCATATGCTGCGCCTTGGTTGGGAGGGTGATGGACTTCTTCAGTCATGAGAACGTTGGTGATAGGTCACTACTTGCTTAAAGATCGGCAATGCCCATTCGTTAGCATAGGTAGGAGCGGGGTAATGAAGCGATTTTGGCGTGGAATATGCCATTTGTACAAAATGGAAAAAGTAATAGGCATTAGGCTAGGTCGTATACTGTATCCAGCAGGTCATTTAGTCGGAGATAAAGGAGGTAACGAGTAGATTTCCTGCAGAACCTGTTGCCTTTTTGCATCAGTTTTGCCTTGTAAAGTCTACGTTGTTTTTGTAGAGTGGGTGAGTAGTTATTTAGCATCTCTGGCAATGTAATTTTGGTTGCTCGCTTCATACAGTTCTGCATTGCGAGACTTTACATGATGATCAACACATTTTTTTTTGTGAAATTGATGTTGTGAATTTTGATCAATACAATCCTGGAGGCACTGCTTTACCTTTCCTTGTTTATGTATGGAAGTCAGAGCCCTATTGAGGCTAGTTATGTTGTCTATGTGAATGCCCAGCGTCATTAGGGATGTTATTATCCACATCACCTGACCGCAGTGCTGATATGCTTTTCATGTCGAAATAAGAACTATATTATCGAAATCCAATTTGGCTTGTATAACTATGCTCCCCATTGTAGAGAATCATGTTTCAAATGTAAAAATAATAAATCTCGAGTCAATATCTATCCTGCTCCTACTTGTGCTAGCGAATGGGCATCGCTGATCTACGTTCATTTTATATTATATCTATACAAGTCACATAAATTTTCATGAAAATAAAACATCATTTCTGACCTGTGTAAAAAAAAATCTGGTGCCACAAAATGACTGCAAAATGTTTCATGATGTAAAAGACATGTAGATATACATTCTAAATAAACTGATTTTAAATATTTTAAAATTCGTTTTGGGTAAGGGTCACATGAGCCAAAACGCTGAGTATTATTGTTTTGTTCTGGTTTGGCTATTTATGTTTCAGATTTCTAAGAATTTTATATATCTTTGAACTCTGACTGCTCCTCGTTTGTCTAATCCATTGGAGTCACGGAACGGTCTGGATTCCAGCCTCATCCCATTCCAACCAAGTGCTATAAAACTAGACCATCAATTTTTGGTGTTCGTTTAACCCCTTTCAGAATTTTGGCCCAAGCACATCCGGCTAAAAAATTACCCCCACATGACCCACAATTTCTAGGACGAGCGCACCGAGCTAGCAAACGAAGGTGACACGGTGATCTTGGTGGCAGGTATTAAACGAATGGCAAAAAAAGCACAAGAGATTATTGAAGACGGATTAATGGGGCTAGTGGGGATTGGGTGTAGGGATGGATCAATCCAATCTATGTCTGGATCAATTCCAGGTCTTATTTCATTCCCCGCTAAACGAACGAGGCTTTACTGTGGTGGTTGTGGTTTGATTTCTCTTCCATCCAATATTTGCAGAGTGAAATCAAATAGTACATCAAACCAGAATCATGAAATGCCTCTGTAAGTTCAAGCACGAGGAACAAGACAAAGAAGGATGGGAAAGAGAGAAACAAATAAAGAAAACAATGAAAATAAAGGAATAAATCTAACTTCTTTTCGTATCGTTTAACACTTTTTCCCTAAATTTCATACTTTCTATATTTTTTTTCATGCTAGTTCCACTTTTTAAAGTTCATTTTGTATTGTATTTATAGATTCTCAAATAGTCAGTTTGTGTTTTTCCCTCTCTCGATTTTGTGAATCTTTATATACTACACTGTCGAACAATCAAGGGGCCGCTAGAGTTGGAAGTCCCAACTTAGACTATAGCACCATATTATATAAAGGTAAAGATAGACATCCTATTTTATCTTATTTTTTACTACCCGTTTCAAAGAATAATCCTATTTTAAGATGACATTTGACCAAAAACATTGAGCTATAATATCTTGATTATATTATACTCCCTCCGTCCCAAAATATAAGGCGCCTAAGGATTAGTCAAAAGTCAACGCTTTCTAAGTTTGACCAAGATTCTATAAAAAAATATGAACATTTACAATACTGAATCAATATTATTAGATTTGCCATAAAGCATATTTTCTTAATGTTTTCATTAAACATTGTATACGTAGATATATTTTTCTAAATATTTGGTCGAAGTTAGTAAGATTTGACTTTTTAATGCTTAGGCGCCTTATATTTTGGGAGAGAGGGAGTACATAATTAGTATAGTTGGATTCGTATTAAAAACACTTTTTAATGATGCTAATTTTAGACAATAAATTTAATATATTTGGAGTAAATCTTGGTAAAAAAAACAAGGATGCCTTATTCATTGGAATTGAGGGAGTATGATTGATCAATTTTGTCCGTCGGTTCAGTTTTGGAGATCACGGGCAAGCCTAATTCGGAGTCAACCACCCATGGCCTGACCAGACACCCTGCTCACCAAAAAAGGAAACCAATACGATATTTTATTTCTGGCTATATGACAAAAACCGGAAGAGCACGACTCTCTCGCGCACAAGTTCCCTTTGCGCGTGAGTTCGGAGTCTATTTTCCACACCACGCGTCCCATTTTTTCACCTTGTTTACTATTCCCTTTACGCGAGCTTATTCTTGCGCTGTTTTTTTTGGTTTTGATCAATTCCATTTTTTGGGATAGCAAAATTTTAGGGCAAAAATAGAAGGGAGGGGAATAGCACAACCACTTTCAAAAAATGTACACTTTCAACATGAATAAAATAAATTATAGCACTCTATCTGTACCAAATTACGTGTCACAAATTTGTCAAGATTCACAATATATGCAAATCTAGATAAATCTATGACATCTAATTCAAGACTGAGAGATTAATATGACATGTTTTTAAAGCAAAAAATGAACTAATGAACTTTTGAACATTACATACTTATCAGATCATTTAAATGAACTCATATTTAATGGGACTCCACATGGAAAGTACAAAAAGGGGAAGTAATTTCAACTTTAGGGTCATAACTAATAATATAAGAAAGAGGTAATAACACCATTAGTCCCACAAGTTGCATATTAGGTGCAGATTAATCCCACAACTAGTCTAACTCGACTCCATCGTCCCAGAACTAGCTAATCCAGAACGAACCCATCCAAACCATGCAAAAACCGCGCCGCTCGGGAATTCACGTCGCAAAACGGCACGGGTCAGACAGTTTGCAGTCAGGTACCTATGACAAATTGGATTTCTCACTTGGACCCGTCACAACTTTCCCTTCTCCACTTATCTCGTCTCAACAGGAGCGGTCAAACCGAGAGGCAAAACCCATGGCCGAGCGGAGCGAGTCCTCGCTGGAGAGCACGGGGAGGTCCTCAACACCTCGTCGCGCTGGAGCACGGTGGAGGGGCATGCCCGTGCCCCAAGCTCCTGGTCGCAGCGCATCGGCGCCGCGGAGGCACACGCGCGGCGAAGGCGATTCGGCGGCGGCAGAGGCAAGTCGGAGGCAGGCGGATGCGGCGATTTGAACATGAGCCTGCAGATGCAGGCACACATCCTCCAGAGCAGGCTCGACGCTAGGAACCGGTGCCCATCCGCAATGCCATCTGCCCCAAATCCTTGCGCGGTGTGTTGACCACAACAGTGAGGTTTGTTTCTCTTTATTCGTCACATAACTGAAACTGCTAGCTTGATTACATTTAGATCGAAATCATCAAGGAATCGACTCATGTAGGAGCTTGCGATCTCGGCTTCCAATTTCTGTACTTCGAATCATCAGTCATTTTATACGTAGTAATGTTCTGAGTGGCGGAGCTAGCTTATAAGTAGAGCATTGGAAGATTACACTGTCACCTAGCCTGACGGTCATTTGCCCATGAATATTGTAGCTCGGTCCTCTCATTCATGTTATAGTTTAAGGCCTCCTATAGTTTCTATGAAATTTCCATAGCTCGGACAGCTGCCCAGGCTAGCCGGGTCTTGGCTCCGCCACTGAATGCAGTCGTGTTGATCCTCTCATGCGCATGCATTTATATGCTATGTTGCTTTAGTTTTACCATGCTGTCTTCTAGAACAGTTTGTTGGAAATAATATTCAAACCTGACATTTGGTAGTATTGAAGAATAGAAAAACCAAGTAATAATATTTTGGAATGAATTTTGGTATCAAACTTAATTAAGACATATATTCATGCAAGATTATAAACTAGAAATAATTGGTGTCCCAGACTTTTCTTTTGGGCAACCTTCGGGTTTACATAAACCTGATAATATCCCGGATGCCCTCTTTTATGTGTCCATGAATTACTTTGCAGGATGCACACAAATTCTTAAATTTTATGTTGAATGAGCTTGTTGATATTCTAGAGAATTAAGGAATGATACAAATGCTTAACTAACTATTCGAATTTGTTCATATTTCACCCATCTTACTTTTGCTGAATTAGAATGAAATTGCAGAGAAGAAGGAAGGAGGCAGAGAAGCTGGAAGGAGGCAAATAAGAAGAAGGAAGGAGGCAGAGAAGAAGGAAGGAGCGAGAGAAGAAGGAAACTTGTCTAGTGTTGTTTGGTAGTATGTACTGAAAGAGAAGAAGAATGTAACTAGGATGTCAGGTAGTATGTACTGGCAGTATGTAATGGTGTTCACAATGTAGTTTGTAATCCTTTTGTATAAAAACAATATACTTTGCTTGTTGTTTGTACAAAATCAGTGTACTTTGCTTGGTTTTTGTATGAACTCCTTTTGTATGAAATCATTGTACAATGATAAATCATAATAAATGTCTTTTTGTCATTTACGAATCAGTTCTGAGATGATCAAGTTACTGTGACACTAAAAAGACTAGCACTTGTCTGAGATGTTCAGGATACTTGCTGCAAGATTGAAAATGCAAGATGTTTGCTATAAGATTCAAAATGAAAGATATTTGTTGTAAGATAATCTTAAAATGCAAGATACTTGCTGGAGCATTGAGATAATCCAAGCTTATAAGACATTCAGTAGTACACACATACTTGTCTAACAGCTACACTAGTTCTCATAGGAGGAAATGACATAATCCAAGCTTATTAGACATTCATGTATGAACTAAGAGGAGAATTAAACCAATTCTCACAGGAATCGATTGTAAACAATATTGTATCCAGAATTAAGAAATATATGGTGCCACCAATTCAGAGTACCATAACAAGAGGTAGTGTACATAAAATTCCCAAAGACACAAATTCAAGAACATTAAGACATGGACATATGCATAAATGAAAGTTACATCTACAAATCATCAGGAGAAGGTGCATTTTGACTGATAGGCATTTCATCCACATTTAAATCAGGAAGAACTTGAGCATTCAAATCTGGAATTTCCCTTGTCTGGCCGTCATCACCAAACAAGAGGTAGTGTGCACTCCTAGGGCCTGTTTTGTATCCTCTCTTAGCTGCTCTTGCTCTTTCGGCATCTATAGTTTCAGTAGCTTGCGCATTATCAGCTATAGTAGCAGCAGCCACTCTTTTTTTGGCATTTCCTCTACCTCTTCCTCTGCCTCTGCTGCTGCTTTCTTGTTTCTCTGCTGATGCTTTACCATTGGAGCTACCTCTATTTGCTGTAGCTCTTCCTCTGGATCTTCCCCCCAAACTCCCTCTAGATGTAGCTGTTGTCCTCGCTCTAGTTTCTGGAATTGTGTCTCTAGCATCCGCCACAAAGGCATTTTCAGGCAAAGGGCCAAGTACCCTATTAATTGGAACCAGAGTCTGCTCCTGGAAAATTCGTGCACAATAATCACGTAATGCCAAAATCCTAATAACAAAACATACATGTAAAAAAAGATGAAATCATTACTTCTTGCCCCAAATTGTAGACCATGCTTTCATGTTGATTTGTAGGATCCATAATAGGGTTGGGTCTATGTGGAATTACATGCTGCACATATAGACATGTATAAGGCATAATGCTGCTGAAATAATATAAGGAATTTATCATTATGGAAGCTATGTACCTCAAGAATATAAGGAAGATCTAAATCATCATCTTCCTGCACAATTAGCTCTCTCTGCTCCTTTAGCTGTCTTTCAACAAATTTATCGTGACCTTTTTTATTGTGATCAGGTTTGCCACACACAGAGCAGTGCATAGTGACTCCAGATTTCGTAAGTATTTTTACACCTACAACCTGCTAGAAACCCTCTTTTGCAAGCATCATAACTCCAGTAGCAAGTGGCCAAATGTGCCTTGTGTTCTGGACTACCAGGATCATTCACAGAATTTGTTGAGAGAAAGAATGTAGAGCCAGGATTAGTCCTCTTAAGCTCCTGCCCATAATCATGCAGCAGCCTGAATTGTTCCTCCTCATCTCCATGAATTTCCAACAAAGCCGCTTTCCTGGCTCTCCCCAACTTCCACCTCTCTGGATTCATATTGTATTCCCTTGTCACCTTTGCTGCAAAACCCTTCAAATCAAGCTTTTGATTATCTCTGAATTCATTAATAAATTTATCTTTGAGCACATTTGCAGTTAGTGCTCTCAGTTCCCACACACTCTCACATCTGTGATTTCCTTCATATGCATTTAGGACAAAGCCACCATACCTACTGTCCTTCGTAGCTTTAAAGTACCAATTACATCCTCCATCATAATCACCATCACAAACAGCTTCCAACCTTCTCTTGTCATTCCTGATCTTCTTGATTCTTACTCTGTTTCTGATAGTATATGCTGCCAGAGCTTTCCTTGCCTCCTCGACACAACTAAAAACCATCCCTATTTTGAAGATTGGATTATCCATGTCCACCTCTGGATTGAATGACCTAATCTTATGCTGCAACTTCTCTCTTTCTTCCCCTATTAGATTTAGGTCTTCATCCTCAATAGCCTCATCATCTTCATTTTCTTGTACTATTTCTTTCTCGTTATGATCATTCACTTCTGTATCTACATAGTCTGCAAACAGGTCATCATCCCCATCTTCAGCGTCATAGTCACTATCATAGATACTGCAATCCGTGACACTCTCACTGTCATCAACCTGCACTTGCTGTAATAATATAAGGAATTTGTGAGTATAATGCACAATATGTGCTCAATGTTTAAGGAGAGACCATGGCAGTAACTTGTCAATATGGAAGAAATGTACCTGCACATGTTCTTCTAAAACCTCATCAACAATGGGCTGCACTTGCTCTGCTAAACCACCTACTGGTTGCACATGTTCTTCTAAATCATCATCAACAATGGGTTGCACTTGCTCTGCTAAACCACCTACTGGTTGCGCATGGTCTTCTAAAACCTCATCAATAATGGGCTGCAGTAACTTGTCAATATGGAAGAAATGTACCTGCACATGTTCTTCTAAAACCTCATCAACAATGGGCTGCACTTGCTCTGCTAAACCACCTACTGGCTGCACATGTTCTTCTAAATCATCATCAACAATGGGTTGCACTTGCTCTGCTAAACCACCTACTGGTTGCGCATGGTCTTCTAAAACCTCATCAATAATGGGCTGCACTTGCTCTGCTAAACCACCTATTGGCTGCACATGTTCTTCTAAATCATCATCAACAATGGGTTGCACTTGCTCTGCTAAACCACCTACTATTTGCGCATGGTCTTCTAAAACCTCATCAATAATGGGCTGCACTTGATCTGCTAAACCACCATTTGGATGCACATGGTCTTCTAAAACCTCATTTGGCTGCACTTGGTCCGCTACAATGTTAGATTTCCATGGCACTTTCCTCGGGCTGATGACTCCAGGAATGAATGGCCCTTCAGTGAGGATCACATCATCTATGAAGTTTCTGAGAAAATTCTTATGATCAAAGAATAAGACAAGTGTCTTATGTGACTTGCTAAGTTTAACCATCTCAGCAAAGTGTGCATCCCTGTCAACTGGTACCAAACCATCAGTAATGTCTTTACCCGACAAACACCAATACACCTGAAGTATTCCATCCCTCTGATAGCCAAGATATATCAGTATTTCATCAATACTTGCAGCTGACCAACTTTGAGCACTACAATTGTCAAATACATCAGTAGATGCACACACATAGGACAAGTTCTTTCTTAATCCACAAAAGAAACCATTGTGGCATACTTCCACTGAAAAAAGATCAGAATTGCCTCCTGCATTGAACACTGACAAAATAGCACCTATTGAGCAATCAATGAGTTATAATGAACATTACAACTATAATATGTAAGGAGAGAACATGGCATTAACTTGCACAAAATCCAGACATGGAAAGGACCTAACCTAAACATCTCAAGTTGATATAAAAGTTCAAACATCATATTAATGAGTCCATAGGTGGTAAACAAAATTGTGGGAATGGTGATATAATTTGATGTTGCATATCATAGAAAAGCATGTAATCCATTATTAAAGCTTTTGTTACCAATAAACAACAAGTTCAGTTAAAAGTTCAGTCAATAGCTTTTGTTACCAGTAAACAGCAAATTCAGTTAAAAGTTCAGTCAATAGCTTTTGTTACCAGTAAACAGCAAGTTTAGTTAAAAGTTCAGTCAGTAGATTTTGTTACCAGTAAACAACAGGTTCAGTTAAAAGTTCAGACTTTAGCCGAAGTGAAACATAGCAATCTTGCTCAATTCTTCTAACCATCATCCTATCCATCTTCAACAACAATTAGAATGACTAAACGAATGGAATTTGATCGATTAATTCAATGTAAATAACAAAAATAAACACTAAACTGATCCTAATCTGCGAGGCAGAGCCATCATAAACAGAGCATCAACTGCTCGTGAAACTGCAATTACTAGAAGAATTGCACAAATCCCCACTACTACAGCTACTTCCCCACCGCTCAAAATTCAGAAACACATCCTGATCATCAAGGGGAAATCCTACCAACAGCCAATGACTCGATCATACATAGCTCGGGAAAGGAAATTTCAGGAGTACCGTAGTCCGGCGGATCTTCGTTCCACCCACGCCATGTGAGGTTTGGTGGCATCTCTCCTTGAAGGACACCACAGATGATAGGGGAAGGAGGCGCCGCCGGTCTGCTTCCTTGGCAGGCACGACGAAAACGTCGAAGAACTAAGAACAGGGAAAGTGGGCAAGAATTTAGCTATAGGCGCGCTAAGCGGTTGCCTCAAATTTCGGCCATCACACAGCTGCAAGACGCGTGGAAGGGCCTAACAACTATATGACATCTCCAGAGCACCTAAGTGCAAAGTGCCATCTCCGTCTGTTTTCCCAACGAGGAGCTGGTTTTGGATGGTTTGGATGGGTTCGTTCGGGATTAGCTAGTTCTGGGATGGTGGAGTCAAATTAGACTAGTTGTGGGACTAATCTGCACCTAATATGCAACTTGTAGGACTAATGGTGTTATTACCTCTATAAGAAACTAAAGATGCACAAAAATTAAGCTCAAGGGAAAAGGTCCAAGATTTGTAAGGAAACTAATTTCTTTAACCATGTTTAAAGAACAAATATGTTGAGAAAGGATAAGCTTTATCAAATGGCAAAGTTATATTTTCCCATTCAGTGAAAGGGCGGACAAACCCTCATTCCCCTAGAGTGATGTGTAAAGCTGAAAACTTCCATTTACAACTGTTGGTCCAAATAACATAAACAGGCTCCCTGTTAGAACGTGATTGGAAGCTAGTCATGCAACATTGAAAAGAAGGTTAGTATTCCCTCAGTCTGAAAATAGATGGCTTAGTTTTTTAAAATTTAGATGAATCTATATACTAAATAGTGTCTAGATTCATTTTAATTTTGACAATTTAAGACATCTGTTTTGAGACGGAGTGAGTACTTGCCAGTGATCACGCATATAAATAAAACAGCTTGCCTTGTGCTGCAGGCCTCAATTAGCTCCGACTCTACTGTTAGGACAAAAAAAAGCATCGGCTCACACAAAATGCCCAATTTGTGGGTTAGGTTCTGCACAGATAAAAACCAAATCATCACAAGTTGAACAACTTGCTAAAGAACATAAAAGCTGAAAAATGTACGTACTTCCTCCGCCCAGGAATAACTGATTTAAGTTTATCTAAATTTGAATATATCTCTATACACTAAACTACGTCTAGATACATTTGAATCTAGTTAAACTCAAGTCAGTTATTTCTGGACGAAAGGAGTACTATTTTTATTTAGAATCTACCTTTCTCGTCCAAAAATATCGAACTCAAGTTGTTAAGCGAACTCTTTAAATATAATATTAAAGACATGCCAACAGACAACTAAAAACAACTATCAAGTTCTATTGCCTTGATAACAAACGGCAAGAAGACCAAACGATTGGCATCTGCATAGGTAGCAGTAAACTAGTAATAAGAGACAGGCACTGATTATTCTCTAAAAATGAAGAAAACAAGTAATTTAATGGGCACCGACAGTAGTACGTTTCACAATCTCTGTAGTAAGGAAACCACCAAAACCAAGCATTATATCTTCATCTATCAATCAGTGGAGAGCTTATAGGCCACTTAAAGAACGAAGAATGAGACAGTTAAGCTCTGACCTGTGGGCAACAATGTAATGAAACTGGTAGTTCTTTAAACAAAGAACAAAAAGTTAACATTGTCTAATGGGGAAGGTGGCATAAGGAAAATTGATCGAATGACTGATGGGCACCAACGCCACAGCCAAATTCGGGCAAGTAGAGAGGCATGAAGTGTAACTGTGTAAGGTAGGGGATGACATCCGTATTGGACAGGGGGAGACGGCTCCTCCCATGAGCTGTTGAGGAGGGGTAGGAGGAGGTGGCGAGGCAGTGTTGGGCCTCGGGAGGAGCATGTCGGCAGTGGCCGCACCCATGGCCATGGTGCGTGGGCTCTCTCATATAGTTGGATACTGTTCGATGAAGGCTAGCTGTCATGGACCTCAAGGTGGAGTCAAAGAAATAAAGATAAAAAAATTCGCCGAGTAAAATCTATCCTCAACCTTGAACCCCTAGAGGGTGTAATCCATAGTTTACTCAACACCTGGGCAACTACACCATCAATATGTCTGGTCATTGTTTACCCCACAACCTGGTAACTAAATTGACAACATGATGGTAACTTTTCTCTTGGCACCTTGGTAACCACATGGTCACCACGTGATAAGTTTTTAGTCGATAGCCCGGTAACTACATAATCAATAGGATGGTAATTATTTACTCGATGATAACGACATCGCCATCACGGTGGTATCTTTTTCGTTTGACGCACTGGTAACTACATGTCACCATAGTGATACATTTTCGCTCGCCACCCTAGTAACTACATGGTACTCACCACTAGAGTAACTTTTAGCTCGACACCCTGGTAACTACATCACCAGGGTGGGAACAATTTACTCAACACCTTGGTAACTACTTAATCAACAACTTGGTAAGTAACATTGTCACCATGGTAGTAACTTCTTCACACTAGTAACTACATCATCAACATATTGGTAATTACTTAATCAACAACTTGGTAACTACTTAATTAACAACTTGGTATCTACTTAATCAACACCCTTGTAACTAACATTGTCACCATGGTGGTAAATTTCACTTAACATCCTAGTAATTACACAATAAACACATTGGTAACTACTTAATCAACGTCTTCAAGTAAATGATGTCCTCTTGATAATTTTAATCCTACTTAGTGGATAACTACTTAATCGACATCTTGGTAACTAACATAGTCACAAACTCACCATGGTGGTAAATTTTCACTTGACACCTTGGTAACTATATAATCAATGACTCTAAATAAAATGGTGTCCTCTTGATAATAGTAATCTTACGAAGTGGATAACTACTTAATCAACATTTTGGTAACTAACATAGTCACCATGGTGGTAATTTTTCGCTTGACACCCTGGTAATTACGTAATTAACACCTTGGTAACTACTTAATCAACGCCTCCGACTAAAATGGTGTCCTCTTGATAACTACAATCCTACCAAGTGTATAACTACGTCACGAGTATATTGGTAACTGCATTAGTACTATACGGATAACTATAATATGCATAGCCGGGTAACTAAAAATTGTTGACATATTGATAGCTGAAATCCTAATGGTTGGATAACTACATAAGAAGTAGCTTGGTAACTACAATAGTGACATGGTGATCACTGTAATATGCATAGTTAGGTAACTAAAATTGGTGCCATGTTGATAACTAGAATAAAAACATGTTGGTAAGTAGCAAGGCAAAAACATTGGTAACTATTATATCACTAGGTTGGTTAGTACTTAAAAACCGAATTTGTAACTAAAAATCAACATTTTGGTTGGTGACTCTAAAAAACTCTCCTTGGAAAACTGCATATATAACGCATTAATAACTACTTTTTAAATGTCTTGGTAACTACATGGAAACTGTATTGGTGATTGCTTACACAAAGGTTTCCTACTTGAAAAAATAGATAGAAGTACATGGATGCAACAGTACTAAAGAGTCACATACATGCATAGAAATGCAAACAATAGCAACATACATAGGTGTACATGGTGATTTATATGAAGCAACTTCCCCTTTGTTGTGTTCATGGAAGTGAAAGCATGAGAAATGTTTAGCTACGGTTGGTTACAATGCATGATCTATCAAGGCATGCAGTACCACCTTGGACATCTAATGAAGGTTCAGAAGGTGTAGCTTGAGTTTTAGTGTTTTGTGATATGTATATTGTTTGGGCAATTCTTGCGAGACTAAGAAACGTTGGATTGGTAAATGGGATGCATAGAGTAAGGTGATGTTGAACACGATTCATTGGTCAAAGGTCAACCCAGATTCTATAATCATGATCAGTGTCAAACAACACAAACCATCTTCAATAAAATCAGTGTTGGAAAGCAAGTCTTGTTGGAATTTGAGGCATATTTGATGTTGGGCTTTTGGCCCATAACAAATACAAATTCTAAAATTCTCTTTGGCCCATTATCATGGCAGCTCATGTGTGTGCTAGTGGTGCCAAAGTTTAGTCCCACATTGCTAGTGGAAGGGGAGTTGGACCACCTTATATAGTAGAGTGTTGCACCACTCACTAAGGTGTGAGAAGAAGAGAAGCCCTCGCGCACTCCTCCTCCGATGCCGCCCGCCTCGCCTCGCCTCGTCACGTCACGTCATGACGCGCGTGCCGCGGGTTGCGGAAATCTCGCCGAGCCGAGCTTTATTTTGCTCGTTGGGAAAATTAATTGTGTATTAATTATGAGTCATTAATGCGTCATTACGGATGCGTTAATTAACCGGACGTTTCCATATCGTGGGCTGACACTGACTCGGTCGTGGACTGTTGCCCCACGTCCTACCCGACCCGCACTATATAGCAGGCAGACGCAAACCGTAGCAGTTACCAGCAATTAGATTGCATCTGCCTACCTGCGCATCGTCGTTCCATCTCTCTGTGCTGCCCTCTGCTACCCCATCCCGCCGGCTGCGTGCACGGTCGTCCGGGAGAGCAGGCCTCCGGAACCCCGTCTCTCTGATCCTGCACCAGGAGAGAGGCGATAAGGTTTTTGGGGAGCGTCTAGACGCAACTGCTCAAGTTCTTCCTCGACTCCATCGCCATGTCTGACGACGCTGCTGCTGGTGGTGGCTCCACTTCTGTTGCGCCGTTGGTCATACCATCGACGAACTCGTACGTGTTCTTTGCCCTCCTGCTATTTCCTATGATGATCACTAGTATTGCAGTATGCGTAGATGTGCTAGATTTTCACTTGCCTGTATGGTGCATGTCTACTATGCGTATACTAGTTAGTCTTGGAAATTGTTTTGTCATGATTTATACTTGAATTAAATTAATGCGAAAACTGCTAATTATTTCAACAATCCAAAAACCATATTTTAGGCTGTTTTCGCGTCAAGGATTTGCCGCTTGTCTGAAACCGAACCCGTTTACGGGTGCGCACTTTAAGCGCTGGCAAGCCAAGTGTACCCTCTGGCTGATGGCTATGGACGCCTTCTGGGTATCGGCTGGTAATCCTGAAGGAACGATCACTCCTGAACAAGAGAAGACGTTCAAGGAGACCACCATATTCTTTATGGGCTGTGTCATAAGCGTCATTGAGGACAAGTTGGTGGATGCATATTTACATATGCGCAATGCCAAAGAACTGTGGGATGCACTCGAAGCAAAATTCGGTGCTACTGATGCTGGCAGTGAACTGTATGCCATGGAGCAGTTTCATGACTATAGGATGGTTGAAAACCGTTCTGTCGTTGAACAGGCTCATGAGATTCAGTGCATTGCAAAAGAACTTGAGCTCCTGAAGTGTGCATTGCTCGACAAATTTGTTGCGGGATGCATCATTGCAAAGCTTCCTTAATCCTGGAGGAGTGTTGCCACTAACCTCAAACACCAGAGGCAAGAGATGTCTGTTGAGAATCTCATTGGGTTTCTAGACCTTGAGGAAAAGGCAAAGGCAAAAGACGCACACCCAAAGGGAGCCGAGGCACCCCAGTCAAGCGCCAATGTGGTGCAGAAGAACTTTCACAACAAGTTCAAGGGGAATACCAAGGCCATTCGTACTACCAACTTCAAAAAGAATAAGAAGGACAAGTCACAGGATCCCTGCTTTGTGTGCGGCGAGGTTGGACATTGGGCTCCAAACTGCAAGCAGCGCAAAGGAAGGAAGAATCCAAATGGACAGAACTCTAAGTCTGTCAACGTGACTATGAGCAACAATGATAAGTGTGCATCCGGATATGGTAATTTACCTACTGTTTTGTCAATTTGTCAATCTACAGATTGGTGGATCGACACCGGTGCTAATATTCATGTGTGTGCTGATATCTCTTTGTTTTCTTCTTATCAGATCACAAGAGATCTCTCCGTCTTGATGGGAAACGGATCACATGCTTCTGTTCGTGGTGTTGGCACGATGGATCTGAAGTTTACTTCGGGAAAGATCGTGCAGCATGTGCCCTCAATAAATAAGAATCTCGTTAGTGGTTCCCTCAAAGAAGGTTTTAAGTTGGTATTTGAGTCCAATAAAGTAGCCATCTCTAAGTATGGACAATTTATTGGTAAAGGTTATGAGTGCGGCGGTTTGTTCCGTCTTTCCCTATCAGATTTTTTTAATAAGGTTGTGAACCATATTTGTGCCCCTGGGAATGATACCGATATTTGGCATTCACGACTTTGTCACATTAATTTTGGTTGTATGACGCGGCTAGCTAAGATGAATTTAATTCCGAGTTTCACTTTAGCCAAAGGCTCTAAATGTCAAGAGTGTGTTCAAGCTAAGCAACCGCGCAAGCCTCACAAGCCTGTGCAGGAAGCAAGAAACTTGGCACCACTAGAGCTTATACATTCAGATCTATGTGAGATGAATGGTGTGTTAACCAAAGGTGGAAATAAATACTTCATGACGTTGATTGATGATTCTACTAGATTTTGCTATGTATATCTTTTGAAAACTAAAGATGAGGCTCTACACCACTTTAAAAACTATAAGGCAGAAGTTGAAAATCAACTTGAGAGAAAGATTAAGAGAGTCCGGTCAGATCGTGGTGGAGAGTATTTCTCTAATGAGTTTGATTTATTTTGTGCGGAACATGGCATTATTCATGAGAGGACGCCTCCCCATTCTCCCCAATCTAACGGAGTTGCCGAAAGGAAAAATCGTACTCTAACAGACTTGGTTAACGCCATGTTAGGTACTTTGGGTTTATCCAAGGCATGGTGGGGGGGAGGCGATATTGACATCATGTCATGTCCTGAATAAAGTTCCCACAAAAGACAATGAAACTTCTCCCTATGAATTATGGGAGAAGAGAAAACTAACACTCTCGTACTTACGTACTTGGGGCTGTTTGGCAAAGGTGAATTTGCCAATTCCCAAAAAGCGTAAACTTGGACCAAAGACCGTAGACTGTGTTTTTCTTGGCTATGCTCATTATAGCGTTGGATACAAATTTCTAGTGGTGAAATATGAGGTACCTGACATGAAGGTCGGTACAATTATGGAGTCTAAGGATGCTACATTCTTTGAGGATATTTTTCCCATGAAAGATATGCCTAGTATATCTAGACAGGAATCTGTTGAAACTCCTGAACCTGCTATTCCCATGGAATATTATGAACGAGCACATGATGAAATTCCTGAGGAGGTAGACAATGAAGTTCCTGTAAGGAACAAGAGACAGAGGATTGCAAAGTCCTTTGGTGATGATTTCATTGTTTATCTTGTGGATGATACTCCCACCTCTATTTCAGAGGCTTATGCATCCCCTGATGCAGACTACTAGAAAGAGGCTGTTCGTAGCGAGATGGATTCCATCATGGCAAACGAAACTTGAGAGATCACTGATCGTCCTTATGGGTGCAAACCTGTAGGATGTAAGTGGGTGTTCAAAAAGAAGCTTAGGCCTGATGGTACGATTGAAAAGTACAAGGCTCGGCTTGTTGCCAAGGGTTATACCCAAAAAGAAGGCGAAGACTTCTTTGATACTTATTTGCCTGTGGCTAGATTGACCACTATTCGAGTTCTACTCTCATTGGCTGCCTCACATGGTCTTATCGTTCATCAAATGGATGTCAAGACAGCTTTCCTTAATGGAGAGTTGGATGAGGAAATTTATATGGATCAGCCAGATGGTTTTGTAGTAGATGGTCAAGAAGGCAAGGTGTGCAAGCTATTGAAGTCTTTGTATGGACTGAAACAAGAACCTAAGCAATGGCATGAGAAGTTTGATCAAACTTTAACATCTGCTGGCTTTGTTGTAAATGAAGCCGATAAATGTGTATACTATCGCCATGGTGGGGGCGAAGGAGTTATACTTTGTCTGTATGTTGATGACATACTGATTTTTGGGACAAATATGATTTTCATCGAACAAGTCAAGAGTTTCTTGTCTCAAAGTTTTGACATGAAAGACCTTGGAGAAGTTGATGTTATTCTAAACATTAAGCTGCTGAAAGATGAGAATGGCGGAATTACACTTCTGCAATCTCACTATGTGGAGAAGGTGTTGAGTCGCTTTGGCTACTCAGATTGTACTCCTTCACCGACACCATATGATCCTAGTAAGATGCTTTGAAAGAACAAAAGAACAACTAGAGATCAGCTGAGATACTCTCAGATAATTGGCTCGTTAATGTATTTAGCTAGCGCAACAAGGCCTGACATCGCGTTTGCTGTGAGCAAACTTAGCCGGTTTGTTTCCAATCCAAGAGATGATCATTGGCATGCTCTTGAGAGAGTAATGCGCTATCTAAAGGGTACATCGAGTTATGGTATTCACTATACCGGAGACCCTGCGGTACTTGAAGGGTATAGTGACTCAAATTGGATTTCTGATGCTGATGAGTTGAAAGCCACAAGTGGATATGTATTCACTCATGGTGGTGGCGCTGTTTCATGGAAGTCTTGCAAGCAGACCATCTTAACGAGGTCAACAATGGAAGCAGAACTCACAACAATAGATACAGCTATTGTCGAAGCAGATTGGCTTCGTGAACTCTTGATTGACTTGCCGGTTGTTGATAAACCTGTGCCGGCTATTCTTATGAACTGCGACAATCAAACTGCGATCGTCAAAGTGAGTAGTTCAAAGGATAATATGAAGTCATCAAGACATATAAACAGAAGATTGGCATCTGTTAGGAAAATGAGAAACTCCGGAGTAATAGCATTGGATTATATCCAAACAGCTAAGAATCTAGCAGATCCTTTCACAAAAGGTCTATCAAGAAATATGATAGATATTGCATCAAAGGAGATGGGTTTGAGACCCACATGAGTTACCATGGTAGTAACCCAACCTATGTGATCGGAGATCCCGTGAATTAGGACCTGGGGAAACAAGCCAGTGGCTAACTGGAGGAGAGTAACTTTTATTAACCCACTCCGCTGAAGATGCATTACTCTCACGATCTGTATGGCAGGTTGACTTATTCTTAATGTGTTCATAGGCTTGTATAAGCCAAGATGCTATCCTACAGAGCAGTCTTGAAAGAACGCACCTATGTGAGCCCGACTGCTGGTCACAGTCTATGAGATAGGGTAATCTCTAGGAAGCTCATGAAAAAGGCCAGGAGTGTGACTTATATGCTCCACCCGAGGGGTAGCCTTCGGCAACCTAGTATCAGTATGACATTAGGTGAAACTCATTTACACAAAACTGGCAATTCAAGGCTTAGTCCATTGACAGTTGTTGATGAGCGTAGTCTAATGCTCTAGGTGGAAGTTCAACTTAACAGTCTCCACTGAAAAACGTTGGTATATCAAAACAGTGATTTGGAACAGAATGGTGTGATGTGCCAATGAGACTTTGTGGGGGATTATTGGAATTTGAGGCATATTTGATGTTGGGCTTTTGGCCCATAACAAATACAAATTCTGAAATTCTCTTTGGCCCATTATCATGGCAGCTCATGTATGTGCTAGTGGTGCCAAAGTTTAGTCCCACATTGCTAGTGGAAGGGGAGTTGGACCACCTTATATAGTAGAGTGTTGCACCACTCACTAAGGTGTGAGAAGAAAAGAAGCCCTCGCGCACTCCTCCTCCGACGCCGCCCGCCTCGGCTTGCCACGCCACGCCTTGCCTCGTCACGTCACGTCACGTCACGACACACGCGTAATTGTGTATTAATTATGAGTCATTAATGTGTCATTACGGACGCGTTAATTAACCGGCCGTTTCCACATCGTGGGCTGACACTGACTCGGTCGTGGACTGTTGCCCCACGTCCTATCCGACCCGCACTATATAGCAGGCAGACGCAAACCGTAGCAGTTACCAGCAATTAGATTGCATCTGCCTACCTGCGCATCGCCGTTCCATCTCTCTGTGTTGCCCTCTGCTACTCCATCCCGCCGGCTTCATGCACGGTCGTCCGGGAGAGCAGGCCTCCGGAACCCCATCTCTCTGATCCTGCACCGAGAGAGAGGCGATAAGGTTTTTGGGGAGCGTCTAGACGCGACTGCTCAAGCTCTTCCTCGACTCCATCGCCATGTCTGACGACGCTGCTGCTGGTGGTGGCTCCACTTCTGTTGCGCCGTTGGTCATACCATCGACGAACTCGTACGTGTTCTTTGCCCTCCTGCTAGTTCCTATGATGATCTCTAGTATTGCAGTATGCGTAGATGTGCTAGATTTTCACTTGCCTGTATGGTGCATGTCTACTATGCGTATGCTAGTTAGTCTTGGAAATTGTTTTGTCATGATTTATTCTTGGATTAAATTAATGCGAAAACTGCTAATTATTTCAACAAGTCTAACCCACAATCTTTAAGCTTTCTACATAAATATGTGCTCAATCCTCCTTACAGCTAGTAGAGGTAGTATCAAACAGCGCCTGCAGAATTATAGGTACAACAAGCGCATGCGGCGATGTTATAAATTCCACAAGGGAAGGGATAGAAGAATGAGAACTGTAAATATGTGTGAAATTACACCATGTTTGTCACACCACAAGGAGATCGTTCATTTGTGCGATGATGATCCCCTCCGTGCAGACTCGGTGACCGCCGGGAACCGCTCCGTCGTCCGTGATGATAGTGGAAGGCTAAAAGTACTCAACTCGCTCGTGCTCGTCGTGGAGATCCCCACCATGCTCTGGTGCTCCAACAGCTACCCGCCCCTCTTCGTGTGGAACACCTTCCTCTTCGCCATTTCCTACCTATTCTACCACATGTGTTTCTTCTCCGCCACGGGTATCAAATTGGGCAACATCTTCCTCGCCCTCTTCTATGTCGGCCTCCTTGCTTTCTTCGCCCGCAGTCTTATTAGCAACGTTCTCGGGATGCTCATCATGTACCTCGCTTCGGTCCTAGACGCCGACCGGTCTGTTCGGCGCTACCCTCACCCAGCACAAGGAGTGCAACGGAACCGAGACCACAACCCTCGTCGTTGTTGCCGATGCCCGGTCCATGAACATGAAGCTTGATAGTTAGTAGGCAGAATGGGTACTTCCTTGAAAGCTTCATGGCACTATGCTTTCCCACCTCTTGGTTTTGATGTTGATTGTGGACAGCTCCGAGATTGCTGTCGCGGCAACCCTGTTCGGAGGGATTGCCATCGTCCAGATCATCCACATCAGTTGTGTGGTCAGCTGGTTGAACGGATCCATTACCACGAATGATAGCTCTTTTTGGGTTCTCCTCTATTTCATGTTTGTCGCCTGCCTTGTCTGCATCTTGGGTCTTTTTTGGGGCGAGATCATCACAATTACCATGTTATGGCTATTCTGGCATCCACAACATTTTTAGGCTACTACCACCAGATTCACGATGATATCATGACGAGGAGGAGGTATGTGTATATGTGGATTCTTATAATTAGTTGCATGTTGATAAGGTGATCAAACTTGCTTTATTTCTTATGCAGTGCGTCTGCCACGGAGGTACCACCGCTCAAGGATATCCTTGTAGTGTGACAAACATTTCCTTGCACCGTTGAGCACCGGAATATCAGTTGTCTGCGTGTGTGTGTGATTATAGCGACTCGAAATTTTTGATGAAAATATTGTCCCTTGTTCGTGTTCAGACGCTTATACGTGTTCTCCTACCTGTTAAGTTGACGAACATGTTCGGTTTTGGAAATAGAAACACCAGAACAATCGTAGTGACAACCGCGCCCTTTGCTCCCTCACACGATTCATGTACTTTGTATGTATGTTTTCCTTGTCCCCACCGTCTCTTTTATCTCACCGTCCTAGAGCTGTTTGCGGGTAGCGCCCGATCCCACCGATCATGCAGAGGATGTTGTGGAAGAGCTATGTACTACGTTGAGACGCCATTGTGCCGGTGAGCACTTTTATCATAGGTGTCGCTGCACGATTTCATGGCTGATGTTCGGGGATTAAATGACCTGAGCCACCGTCTTCCCTTCATGTCAGAATTGTTGTTCTCTTAATTTCAATGCCCATTGTGTGTGTTCAATCTTCGGTGCTGCTGTCTGCTATGCAAGAAGCCTTTAGGGAAGATTCTGGCGACTTGGTTTTCTCTCCCACTACAGGAACAAGTCAAGACACCGACAGCTATTTATCCATGCCGTCGGTGTAGGTCCCGAGGTAGGCAGCCGAGCAAACCAGCCATTGGCTCAGGTTTGCCATCGGCGTAGGACGAGATAGACCGATGAAAGCCGTCGGCATAGGGGCTTGGCCATGACGGTAATGCTACAACATTAAACCTATGCTAACAGCCCTTTTCCCTTTTTTCCATGTGGGGGCAAAGCCTTCGCCATAACTCCTTTTCCTTTTTGCCACGTTAATTTTAGAAAAATCATAACTAAATCATTCTAATTCAGAAAAATATAAATAATATATCAAAATTTGCAGAAAATAAGCTTTATCTATATAATCTCAAATATTACACATTTATGTTGAATAAATATCAATAAACATAAAAATATTACTTATACTTTCGTATAACATATTTTCCATTTCCCGTGCATTATGAAGTAACCATCAAATAAAAGTTTCAACATAGTACCACCCTATTTTTCAAAAATACTAGACCATCTTACATGGACAATGTTCCAACCGGGATTTCTTAAACATTTTCGTCCACCACTCGTGAAAAAGACAAATTCGTCCTGAATCGGTAGCAAGTGGGTTAGATTTGAAGTACATGTATATGATCTAGTGCTCATAATTTTTTTAAAATTCATTTTTAGATTCACAATATGCTATTTCATCAGAGATCTGCTACAAGTTTAACGAGGCTCAGCCACAAGCTAAGAATTTTTATGCCCACTGTTTTGACCATTGTTTGAAACGGGCATAATAAATTCAAAAGCGATCCAAACAATGTAAAACCTTCGTGTGGTATCATATTATGTGACATAGTTGCAAATAAAAATTCAAACTTGGAATATTGCAAATATCTCAAAACCCCTTCTTAGAAACGAGCTATCATATTCGAGGTTTTATGGCTTTCAGGCCAAATGAAGAATTTTAGGCTAAAATTATGGCATAGTTTGTGCTAATCTGCCCATATTATGCATACACGTGTATCTTAGGATGACGAAAAATATTGTAGGAGGAAGTTTTTTTCGTCACACTAAAATCCATTTTTCGAGTGCCAAAAACGGGATGTTTTGTGGAGCAACCACCAAATGAAAGTTTTAAAATGTTACCACGCCATTTTTAAAAAATACTAGACCACCTTCCGTGGATAGTGTCCCAACCGGATTATCTTAAACCTTTTCATCCACCCCTCGCGAAAAATACAACTTCCTACTGAATCGGTAGGAAGTATGTCAGATTTGAACTACAGGTACATGATCTAATGCTCATGATTTTTTTAGAAAACTCATTTTTACGTTCACAATACGCTATTTCATCGGAGATCCACTTTAAGTTTAACGAGGCTCAGAACAGATCTGAGAATCTTCATTTCTGCCGTTTTGACCATAGTTTACAACATGTATAAAAAATTCAAAACCAATCCAAACAATGTAAAACCTTCGCCTGGTGTCATATTATGTGACATAGTTGCAAATAAAAATATCAAACTTGTAATATTGCAAATATCTCAAAAAACATTCTCAGAAATGAGCTACCATGTTCGGGGTTTTATGAATTTCGGGCCAAACGACAAATTTTATGGCCAGAATCGCGGCATAGTCTGTGATAATGTGCCCATATTATACATACACGTGCATCTTAGGATGATGAGCAATGTTGCGGGAAGAAGTTTTCTTTTTCGTCGCACTAAAAAGCCATTTTCCGAGTGCCAAAAAGGGGTATTTTATGGAGCAACCATCAAATAGAAGTTTTAAAACGGTACCACCCAATTATTAAAAAATAGTAGACCACCATCCGTGGATAATGTTCCAACCGGAGTACATTAAACATTTCCGTCCATCGCTCGTGAAAAGACAAATTCGTGCCGAACCGATATAGGAAGTGTGTCAGATTTGAACTACATGTAGAAGATCTAATGCTCATGATTTTTTGGAAAACTCATTTTTAGGTTCACAATATACTATTTTATTATAGATCCACTGCAAGTTTAACAAGGCTCACACCCGAGCTAAGAATCTTCATGCCACCATTTTAACCATAGTTTGAAACGGGCATAAAAATTAAAAAAAGATTCAAACAATGTAAAAACGTTCGCGTGGTGTCATATTATGTGACATAGGTGCAAAATATCAAACTTGGAATATTGCAAATATCTCAAAAACCTTTTCAGAAATGAGCTATCATGTTTGAGATTTCATGGCTTTCAAGGCAAATGATCGATGTTATGGCTATAAGGGCGACATATCAATGTTGCAGAGAGGAAGTTTTTCTTTTCGTCGCACCAAAAATCGATTTTCCATTTTCTTATTGCTAAAAACAAGGTGTCTTGTGGAGCAACCACCAAATTAAAGTTTCAAGATAGTACCACCCTATTTTTAAAAAATACTATACCACCCTCCATGGATAATGTCCCAACCTGATTATCTTATATCTTCTCTTCCACTCCTCATGAACAAGATAAATTCCTGCCGAATAGAAGAGGGTTAGATTTGGACTATAGATACATGATTTGATGCTTACGATTTTTTTAAAATAACTTTAAAATCACAATATGATATTTTATCAGAGATTCACTGCAAGTATAGCGATACTTAGCCCTGATCTAAGTACTTGTTAGAATCCTCAAATTCAAAAGGGATTTTTTATGATTTTTTATGAAGATTTAGACACTATTAAATGAATTTTATTTAGAAAACCTCGTAGTACACTATTTTAAACATACTATGCATGATTTAAAATATGATAGTGATGTCATGTTTGGATTCCTCTCATTTTTCTGATCGATTTAGACATATTATTTGTCAAATTCTGATTTACGGATTTAAAGATATATGAATTATTCCATATTAAACAGTAAAAGGCAAAAATATATTCATTTTATTGTTATTTGAATTCAAAATTATTATTACTTATTCATTGTTGTTTATTTAAACAATTGTTTGAAATTCAAAAGATAAAGCCATGTGACATCATGGTTCAAGGGTTAATAGGATTGATATGGTAGTATTATCAATAAGATCTAATTTTTTTCTCGAAAGCTCATCCTGAAGAAACAAAGAAGTGAGGTTGGAGTAGTGTAAGGATGGGTGACCGATCAGAAAGCTTGACCACAAGTACAATTTAATCGAAGATTAAGCGTGCTTAGAGTTAAAAATGTTCTTTGTAAAATTAATGAGTCAAACATTTTATTTTATTTTTGGAAAAAACTAAGCCGTCGGCATATCAAAACGACCGTTAGCCATCTAGGTGGGGCTCATCTAGCCTAAAATGGTTAAGCCGGATCGAGCCCGACCCGATGCTGATTGGAACTTGTTCCCAAATTGCTTGGTGCAAGCTTTATCTTGAAATGTTTCTGATCACCGCCCGATGTTGTTTGTCTCTGAACCTGGTTCTGAGCCGTGTCATCGCTCCTGTTCTGAGAACAGCCAGGTCGCTCTTGACGGGTTCCATGTTCAGGTTGCTGCCTCATGCAATGCGCCCTTGTTCTGCTAATCATATTCCATTTGTGCTTCATGACGATGTTTCTGTTGCAGAGTAGCAGACCAAGAGACCACGATTGAAGTTTTATAGGATTTTTTTCTCAATGTTAATTGAAACTTATGAGCAGAGGATTCTACTTTAGATTTGCGTGGGATTGGAATTATGCCCTTTAGGCTTTAGTCTTGCTGAGCTTGATGAACCGTTTACTCTGGAGGAGGTAAAGGCCGTTGTTTTTTGCTTTCACGCCAAAAAGGATACATCATACATGCATTATTTCTCTACTTAGATCTGGAAAAAGTTTTCAACTCTATATTATGGATGGATAATTTATGATAATTCCAATTATGTCCACGGCTTGGCCAGAGCTTTCACGCCAAAAAGGATGCATATGTTGTCTCAAGTTAGATCTTGAGAAGGATTTCAACTCTATATCATGGCCCTTTTTCCCCTTTTCGAAAAAAATACCATGGCCCTTTCTGCTTAATGTGCACACTGCTAATGTTTTGGCACTAGATTTCACGATTGGATTTTTCTCCTTCTTGGTCCTTACCTTGAATAAGGTCCCTGCCAATGGTGATTTTTCAGACGTCATCTTCCATAAGCAAGGTGTCAGGCTATTGGATCCCATGTACCCTCTTTTGTTTGCCTTTCATTGTTGACTATCCCATTAAATGCTCCTGCATCCAGGGACAGATCCAAAAATTTAATTTTGGATGTACAAATTTTAACCAACACAAAACGTAAAGGTAAAAATGCTAAAAATAGATTCTTTGTCTAGCCCTACTATTTGACAATTCAAGATTTGAGCTTAATTTGGATGAAAAAATGTAGTGTATATAGGCTAGAAAATATCACAATGGATACATATGTCTACTGTGTATACTATATATAATTTTTTTGTAGAAAATTAATGTACACCCTTGACCTATGGTGGATCCGTCCTTGCCGGCATCCCAATCCTTTGAAAGAGTTCCTATGCATATACATGGGTATATCGCTCTCGGTTGCCTAGATTAAGCGCAATGACTACTAGCCTAGCTTTGACAAGATTTACAAGAAGATAAAAGGATGGAAGATGCCTTAGTCCTCTGGTGCAATGCCTGTGTTTCACCTAATTGCTTTTGACCAGCCTAAATGGCCACTACAAAAACTTGATAAGCTCATCAAAGATTTTTTCTTGGTTAACCGGCTGGAGTTGTACCTATTCATATTAGAAAGATAGAAAGCCTAAATACAAAATCACGCAACCAGTTCAATGATGCCTGGTTACTCGATTGGCAGTGGCACTATGACTAGTTCAATGATGCCTGGTTACTTGACCTGCCACCCTGACATGCTATGCCAAAGCTATTTTCTGTCTGCACCAAGTAGCCCATCTTCTCATTTAAAGAGGCATAAACACATGACTAAGTTAATTAGTACTATACTCTAATCATTGATATGGGGGTGGTTCAAGAAAATTGTACTAAACTTTTATATTTTTAAAAATTAATATTACATGCTACAATATTAATTATTGTAATTTTTATTTTTTATTTTCATAATTAAGGACATACCAATATTGCTAATATAAGTTATAATGTTCTTTATTATATAGTTGTAAGGTACTATATCTTTAAATAAACCTATGTTGTGGTATATTTTGAGTTGTATTTGTAACTATACTTTTTAATTTTCATAACTAAGCACATGCCAATATTGCTAAATATTAGTCATAGTGTTCTTTATTATATAGCTGTAAGGTATATCTTTAAATAAACTTGTGTTGTGCGAAATTTGAGATGTATGTTAAGCAAATATTCCTAAATTTGAACACTTTCATAAAATTACATACTATTTACTTATTTACAGTAAATATCTTTAAAGCATAAGACCAAACCAACTTTTTAATAGAGGTTTCTAGTATATGACTAGGTAACCATATTTTTAAAATCTCTAGAGTATAAATTAAACCAGTGACATGGTTCTTTACTTTATTTTATTGTTTCCATTTAAAGCATATGGATTTAGAGCATAGGGGGGTTCGATTTATAAGAATCAAATGTGTTTGATTTTATGTTATTTTGTGAAGGAATGAAAACAATTCTATATGGAATGTGTTGGGAATTATGCCTAGATCCCGCACAAATGGAAATATATCCCATCCCGTGATAGTGCAAAACACGGATACGTTGTACTGCAAAATACTTATACTGGCAAGACAAGCAACAATGTGGAAGTAAGATAGATTACTTCAAGCACGAATGATATCACAATGTAAAGTGCATAAGTAAAGAGCTTGGGTATAGAGATAACCGAGACACATGGGGATGACGATATTTTACCGAGTTCCTTCCAACATGGAAGTAAGTCTCATTGGAGGGGTGGGCGGTACTAAGACCACCAACACCACAAGCGGCCTCACCCTATTCTCCTGAGCACCCGTCGCACGGAAAGCGCCCGATCCACTATGGGAGACTTGAGGACGGTCACCAAACTCGTATAATATTGGGGCAATCTCCACAACTTAATTGGAGGCTCCCAATAAACGCCACCAAGGCCACTAGCTTGAGGATAGCTCCACAACTTAAAATGGAGCCCCCAAGAACACACCACAAAGGCCACACAACCATCTAGGATTTCAAGAACCCAAGAGGTACAAGCTTCTTGAATACCACGAACCAAATCCTCCGAGGAGAACTCAAACCGATGCACCGAATGCAAAAAGCAAGAACACCACAAAGATGCTCCAATCCATCACTCTCAAGTTCCAAAAAAGCTACTAAAGCTATTGAGGTAACAAGAGAGGAAGAATCAAAGGGGAACACAAAATCCCCCAAGATCTAGATCCCAAAGATTCACTCACAAAGAGGTGATTTGGTTTGGTCAAATGTAGATCTAGATCTCCTCTCCCTACCTCTCAAATATGAGCAAGAATCATTGGAGGGAGGGAGAGAAATCAAGCTTCAAAGAGAGGGGCAAATAATGGGGCAAAGCTTTTGCAAAAGGGGAAGAAGAACTAGCTCATACAAAGAGCGAGAAGGGCTATTTAAAGGTGGGCCAGTGACGAGGGTTCGACTAGTCAATGCCCATTGTTATGGACTTGGGTTTTGGTGAAGATGGGGATGCTGAAGAACGCGAGACGGTTAACAGACACACAACAAGGGACACGAAGTTTACCCAGGTTCAGACCCCCGGAGGGAAAACCCTACTCTTGCTTGTCTGTTCTTGATTGATGGCAGAATCGAGGATTACAGGGGGTGCACAGATGCAATCTGGCGTGAGGTGCATGTATGAGTTGGGAGATCCTCCTCGTCATGCCCTCCTAGACTTTATATAAGGAGGCCAGGTATCGGGGTAGGTCGAGTCGGTTATAAGTTAGGGTTTCACCCTTCAAATTTCCATCTACAACTAGGTCATGTTCTACAAGGAGTATAACTTCTACCGGGCTTGGGCCATATGGAGTCTCCTTTGGCAACAAGTCTTCACGTGGGCCTTCACTGGGCTAGACCGGTATACCAATATAAGGTACCCGTAGGGCATATCCACGTCAGTAGCCCCCAAGTGTTCAGTTGAATCGTAGATTCGACTGGAGACTCTATAGTATTTCATGTGCTTCTCATCCAAACCTGTTTTCGAGTGAATATGTCAATTCATATGGATTGTTGATATGTGTGCCTAACTCACCTGACGGATCAGGGTCAGTTAATTATCTTTGGACAAAACAACACAATCTACTTCAGACTCGAGTCCCCGGACTCAAATCCGGAACAATGCCGGCGTAATTTGACTCAGACCGAGGAGGTCTTGCGAGAGTCGAATTCTAGTGTTTGAGTTGAGTACCCAACACGTCCATAGGGATTTTTCATCGTGTCTATTGACACGGTATGTTACCGGCAGAGCGCAGTCAGGTGCGATACCAGGCCATCCGATGATATCTGTAGGGCTTATCTTTGCGTCGTAGACACAACATCTGAAATTTTATCACCGCGGAGGTGTTTTGGGTGACCAAGGAGATGATATCTCTCTTAGCATTTAATTAGGACAGATCTTCCAATGTAATTTTGCTATCTTTTTTTGTCAGGAGTGATCCAAAGAATCTCACCCAAATGATTCATAGGCTGCGTGACTAGCGCTCCCTATGAGAGTAGCCCCCGAGTGTCTGTTCGAGTTGTAGAATCTAGCGGAGACTTTAAATCTGCATCAATGTCAAGATTTTTCGAATGCGCGATCAGCGCTCCTTATGGTAGTAGCCCCCAAGTCCGTAGTGGAGTCGCAGACTCGACGTAGGACTCGAAGATTTTTCGAAGAAGTATTTCCACCATATTAATTTCCACCAGCGCTCCTGATAGGAGTAGCCCCCGAGTAGTTGGTTGAGTCGTAGACTCGAGTAAGTACTTTGTCCAGTCGAAAATTTCGAGCCATTGTTGGATTTTGCTTTCATGACGTCATTGCTACCACTTGGTGCGCTCAACCGTCTGCAAAAGTAGAGACGGTGCGACTATACGATCATGGGCCCCACCTTCTGACTTGGATTTGACTAGTTACGCATAATTTTGGTGATAATTATGGCGCCTCCTTGATTCCCGTGCGTAATGGGTGGCGTGTTCATGATGGTTCGGTAAATGATCGCCACGTGGATGGTTCGATGAAGGACACGCATTAGGGCATGGAAATCGACGGTTCTGCTTCGTCGTCTTCGTCTTTTTATTCCGCACGGGGATGAGAGTAACTTTTCCCCTTGCCATTTGCTTTCATCACTTCTGCTTCCACCATTTCCAAAGCTCATGGTGAACACTAGACATTCTTCGTCCCTTTCCTTCGTCTTTCCTCCGCGCTCATCACGGTGTGCATCGCGCCGCCAAGATGGGCAAGTCCAAGAAGTCTTCTTCCTTCGTTGCTGCAGGGACAAGCTCCACTGGCACTACCAAGAAGGCCTCCGCAGCCAGCCGTGTCACCAATGGTGGGTGGCGGCGCTCCCAGATGAGGGATGCGGACCTACGCCGCCTGCGCGAGGTTGGTCTCATATCCAAGAACAAGAACGCCGCCCTCCTTCCTCGTGAGGAGGTAATTCCGGACCCACCCGAAGGGTTTCAAGTTATGTTTTACGCCTTTGTTGTTCGTGGTATTTCTCTGCCTGCCCACGAATTTCTTCGTGGGATTATTTTTCTCCATGGGCTACAACTCCACCAGTTGTCTCCCAATTCTCTTCTTCACATCATGTGTTTTATCACGCTTTACGAGTGTTGGCTCGGTATCAAGCCACACTTAGGCCTCTTTAGAAGACTCTATTCTTTGAAGAGGCAATCTGGCACTGGTGGCATCTATCCACTGGGTGGGTGCGGGATTTCCATCCACCCCACTGTACAATTCTTCTCCTTATATCTCTACGAGTCTGTCCAGCAATGGCAGAACAAATGGTTTTACATCCACGATTTCAAGCTCGACGGACAACATTACGAGATGGCCCCTTTCTTTCAATGCCAGAAGGTGGTCACCCAAAAGCGCTCATGGTCGAATGACGTCGTGGAGGGCGAAGCCGCGGAGGTGGAGAAGCTTTACCAGCGGGTAGAGGAACTCCAGATGGTGTGAGGCAAGGAGGTTAGTGGCATTGATATCATCTGAACTTTCCTTAAGCATCGGATGTTGTCGCTCCAAGATAGGGCGCATCCGATGTTCTTGTACTCTGGCGGCAGCGACCCGACGAGAGTGTTGGCAGAGGAGATGTCCTCGACCGAGCACTTCAGCCTCTGCTAAATCATAAGGCTGACGAGGAGCTATCGGGGAAGTCTCTGACTTCCCCCTTTCATGCAAAGAAGGAAGTCCCTCAGGTGAAACCTACAGTTGCATGTAATGCATTTTCGAGTATTGTTTGCCTGTTATTTTGTTTGACTGAACTTTGCATTCGTCTTGGTCCACATGAGTTCAAGGTGGCGGGCATGATGCCTCCTCTTCCTGAGAAGTTCGAGGCTGCACCAGATGGTGGGGACACAGAGTCTGATTCCGAGCTCCCCCTGCTCATTCACCTACCACCGAATCCCCCGAGCCAAGTGAAGGGATCTCTCGAAAGAGGTCCTAGAGTGAGAGTTCGGATGGAGCGATGCCGCCGACACCAAGGGGGTCTGCCTTCCTTGAGCGTCATGATGGGGATGAGGGTGTGTCCTCCCCTATTCCTGTTGTGCCCGTTCGGGCCGTAGCTCCTCAGCCGTCAGCCAAGAAGAATAATAAGAAGAAGGAGAAGGGGGATCTAGTCTTGAACTTGTCTGACATTCCATCGTGAGTTTCTGATCCTCTCTTTCCGTTTGTGGCGTGTTAAGTATTTAGCTTGTTGTTGCATTTGTTATCCTGAAATTCTTTGAATGTGCCAGGAGGAACTCCTCAGAAGAATCCTTCGAGGAAGAACTTGATGAGATGCATGGGGAGTAGAAGGTTTTTGTGACATCCCCGAAGATGGTGGCCGACTTCGACGTCGACATTTCGAGCTCCTTGAGGCCAAGGGATCGTATAGTTGTTGCTCGGAAGACGCAAGTAAAACCCTCGGAGTCTTCGTGTGACCACGTAAGTAGTTTATCCCTTCTCATTGGCAAGCCCCCGAGCCCTTTTGCTCATTTGGCTTGCTGCTTATTTTCTATAGCCCTTCATCTGTGATGTTAATCGCCTGGGCCAACAATAACTTTCCTTGGAAGGCGACCTCCATTAACTCCGAGGTGCGTATATTTCTTCAGTTCGATTGTGAGCACTAATGAGTACTGGTTGTGCTTATTTTTTCCTTGTTGAATATTGCAGATGAGAACAATGAGGCCCTCTGCAAGATGAATGCACTCAAAAAGAGTCTCGGCCAGGCGGAGACCAAGGAGAAGGATGCCGTGGAGGCCATTTAGCGCCAACAGCAGGAGGCCCAGGATCGTGAGCAGCAGCTTGTGGCTGCCACGACGCCTCGGGAGAAGGCCATGGAGGAGAAGCTTATGGCTGCTGCCAAAGCGCTTTCAGGTAATTGACACTACGTTCCTTTTCATGAGCTTGTTTTTCTTCGAGTGTGGTTCCTTTGTCTCATCCAAATTTTGCCGCATCTTGTAGATGCTACTGGCGCTGCGTTTGACCGCAACATATTGGAGCATGGGGATCCCATGGCGGATGCCGTTGCAGCGATCGAAGATTGCTGCAGCTCTGTTGTGGAGTCGCTAGGCAAGGCCAAGGAGGTCCTCGCACGCTTCTACAAGGAGATCAATCCGAAGGGCATCTCCCTTGACGACGTCGATTCCCTAGCGGAAGCCTTGGCGGGTGATGCCTCTACGAGCTACAAGAGGGTGAAGAAGGGGGTGGGTGCCGCCATGGGGCTGTCGATGGCAGTGGCGTCTGGCGCGCAGCTGGATCTTCAGCAGATCACTTCCAAGATGCCGAAAGTAGCAGATGGTACCAAGGTAGCTTTTGCTTCGTTCGCCTCCTGCTGCAAGCATTTTGGCCCAAAGCTTATTGACCTTTTGCCACATATGCGCTGCAGTAGCAGTGGGCAGCCAAGGCTAGGGTCTCGGAGTCTGAAGATGCCCCGGATGCGGTTGCTTAGGTCTTTTGCCTTGTAGTTTACTTAGTAGTGTTTTGATTTTGATTTGCCTTCGTGCATGTAATGCTTCGAGCTGGACAAGTATGACTCTGCCACGTAGTGGTTTATTGCTGTAAATATAAGTGTCTCTTTTGACTTGTGTCATTTTCTCTGGTTTTTATGCTCTATCACTTGTGCACTCTTAGGGTCCTTCGAATGCTAAGCCGGTGTCACGCCTCCTGCCTTAATTGGTGCTCGTCCACCACCGAGAGAGACGTCACAGTTGCCTCTGCAACGCAATCGCATCTGAAGCCTGGAGAAGGATGTTCTCATGATTCGTGGCCATGCGGACGTTTGGAAGTCCAAGACCGAGCGGTCCGTTGCGAGAGAGGAGTTTCTCCTTGAGGAATTTCGGAAAATCGGCGAGCAACACCATGAGCCTTTTTCTTTTTGGCTACGCCATGTATTTATGTCTTCTCACCTACTGCTTTTGCGTGTAGTTGTGAATCTTCTTCCAAAGGAAGATAAGGAGCATGTTGCGATTTGAATGAATTGCTTAATGCAATAGAAGTTGGAGGCCGGTGGCTTCTTCTGGATGGACCACGACCGAGCGATTGTTCTCGCAAAAGTTCAAGACCGCGTTCATCAAGTGCTTCGGGTTCTAAAGCATGCAAGGTCGTCACTCGCGGCGGTCTGGGCCATGATGTTTCCTTTGGATGCGGTTCCCTCTAGCTTCTTGTGCTTGCTGGGCAAATTTTGCGATACGTTCGCCGTGAAGGAGCTTGTGCGTCATCAGCTAGTGGTAGGTGTGAAGGCATCCCTATCACTTGTTTGGTTGCATCGTCGTGATGTTGAGCTGTCTGAGATAGCAGCTGGGCCACCTACCCCTCCGGATGGTATGGCATGGGACATGCGTCTGCATTATACGGCAGTGGCGCAGAATGCTGAAGAAATTGTAGATGTTTTCGAGGAGCGGACGAACGTCCCGCTCCAACATGGCTAAGTCCTGCGAATATCAAATAGAACAATGTAAATTATGTATATTATCGAGTTGGCTTTGGTGCCCTTGTAAAGTTTTATGTATTGGCACATAGTGCATTGTTGACTATGAGTTGTGCATGTCCTTTTCGTTAGCCTGACATGGTCAACTACTCAGGGTTTATGCGTTGTTGTTGTCAATCGACGAAGTCGTAAGGTGAGGCGCAGCCCCCAAGCGTATTTAATGAACTAAATGTTATGCAAGAGAGAAATTCGGGCCAAGAGACTTAGATTTTATTCATCGTAATGTAGGAGGTACATTGTTCAGCTGAATAGCCTTATTTAAAGTAAAAGACAACTAAGGGTAGAAGCGTCGCAGCTGTGCGACGTTCTAGGGGTTGGAGTATTCGACTCCGGACTCGACCTCCTTTTGGCAGTAGGCGCCACCTGGGATTACTTCGGTGACTACATAAGGTCCTTCCCAAGGTGATTCAAGCTTCAGGTGCCCCTTCTGCTTGAGCTGCAGGACGAGGTCTCCTTCGACGAAGGACCTTGGGCGCAGCTGACGGCTGTGGTAATTGTGAAAAATTTACTGGTACACTGCTGAGTGGTCCGCTGTGATGTCACGATCTTCGTCTAGCGTGTCGACGGTGTCTTCGAGTGCGGCCGATGATTCGGCTTTGCTATAGGCGATGAACCATGGGGCCTTGTAGAGTACCTCGGAGGTAGCACAGCTTCGGCTCCGTGCACCATGAAGAAGGGCATGTAGCCAGTAGAGCTGTTTGACGTTGTGCGCAGGCTCCAAAGGACGGAAGGTATCTCATCCGCCCAGGCTCCTGCTAGCCTTTAGAGTGGGAATAGCAGTCGCTTCTTGATTCCGTTACCGACGAGACCGTTAGCCTTTTCGACCTGCCCGTTTATCTGTGGATGCGACACAGAGGCGTACGTGAGGTTGATGACGAGATCTTCGCAAAAGTCTCGAAACTCCATTGAGGTGAAGTTCGAGCCATTGTCAGTCATGATGCTGTGAGGCACTCCAAACCTGTAAACAATGGATTCAAAGAACTTGGCGGCTGAGGTGCCGGTTTGGTTAGTGACGGGCATGGCCTCGATCCACTTTGTGAATTTTTCGACTGCTACCAGGAGGAAGACATGCCCTCTTGGCGAGGATTTTGGCAGCTTGCCGATCATGTCGATTCGCCATTGAGAGAAGGGCCACGCCAATGGTATGGGTCGCAGCTCTGAGCCTGGTGTGTGCGGCTTATCTGTGTATCTTTGGTAGGCGTTGCACCTCTAGACGATGTCCTTGGCGTCGCTCATTGCAGTTGGCCAATAGAAGCCAGCTCGTAGAGCCTTGGCGACAAGGGTGTCTGCGTGGTGGCTGCATATACCTTCATGGATGTCAAGGAGGATGCTTTTCCCATCACTATTAGTGGCGCATCGCTGAAGCACACCCGAAATGTTGCGCTTGTATAGCTTGCCGTTAATGATGGTGAAGGCGTTTGATCGGCAGGAGACCTGCAGGGCTTCCGTTGGGTCCTCAGGCAGTTGCTTGCTCACTAGGTACGTGACGTACAACTGAGTCCATGTTTGTTCGACTGCCAGGACCTACATGAGGCTTACTAGTTCGACCTTCGTGTCGAGCTCTTCGGGTCCTTCGGCTTTCTCGGGTGGTGCAGCCCCCGAGTGTCCTGCGGCTTCGGTTATGTCCTTCGAGAATTTTTGCTTGATAGAGGGCACGCAGATTTGCTCGAGGAACACACCCGGTGGCACTGGGGCACAGGTGGAGCCGATGTTGGCGAGCTTGTCAGCCTCTTCATTGTTTTCCCTGCCAACGTACCAAAGTTCGCAGCCGTCAAAGTCTCCTTCGAGTGAGTTGTAGAGCGCATGATATGCGATCATGTTAGCGCTATGGGCGTCGCACTCGTTCATCGTCTGCTAGACGGTGAGGTTGGAGTCACTATAGATGACGAGGCGCGTGGCACCACACACTTTGGCCATCCGCATGCCATGTAGGAGTGCCTCGTACTCGGCCTCGTTGTTGGAAGCACGGAACTTCATTCGAAGGACGTACTTCATCTTATACCCTTGGGGGGACGTCAGTATCACTCCGGATCCTACTCCAGCCTCGCGTTTGGAGCTATCAAAGTGCATCATCCAGGACTGGGACATGTCCAGAGTGTCCGGTAGCTGGAGTTCCATCCAGTGGACGAAGAAATCAGGGAGTACCTGAGACTTGATGGCGGTGCGACACTCGTAGATGATGTACCGAGGGGACATCTTGATGCCCCACAAGGCTACTCGCCCAATAGCTTCGGGGTTGTTCAGGATGTTCGACAGTGGCGCGTCATTGACGACCATGATCTGATGCTCCTGGAAGTAGTGGCTCAATCGACATGCCGTCGTGAATACACTGTAGGCGAGCTTCTTGTAGTGGTGATACCTCTGCTTTGTTAGTGTCAGTACCTTGCTGAGGTAGTAGACTGGGCGATGTACCCCATGGTTCTTACCGTCTTCGGGTCGCTCGACCACCTAGTGAGTGGCTGCAATGTATAGAAACATAGGCTCCCTCTCCTTTCGCGTTACCAATACAGGAGACGTGGAGAGCAGGCGCTTGAGCTCTTCAAATGCCTCGTCGTCTTAGGCCGTCCACTCGAATTTTTCTGCCTTGCGCAGCAGCTGGTAGAAAGGTAGGGCCTTCTCGCTCATACGGCTGATGAATCTGCTCAGCGCCGCTATTCGCCCGACTAGCTGTTGTACTCCTTTGACGTTATTAGGCTTCTACATGGCTAGTATAGCCCTTATTTTCTTCGGGTTGGCCTCGATGCCTCTCTGAGAGATGAAGTACCCGAGTAGTTGCCCGGATGGGACATTGAAAGCGCACTTGTCTGGGTTCATCTTGATCTTGTAACGATCAAGGTTGTCGAACGTCTCGCAGAGGTTGTCGATTAATGTTCGAGCCTCCTTTGTATTGATGAATATGTCGTCGACATAGACCTGGACGTTGCGTCCGATCTGGTTTTTTAGGCACACCTGCATGCACCTTTGGTATGTGGCACCCACGTTCTTCAGCCCGAAAGGCATCATGTTGTAGCAGAATACCCCGAACTACGTGATGAATGCCGTTTTCTCCTGATCTTCGACCTTCAGTTGAATTTGGTTGTAGCCTAAGTAGGAGTCGAGGAAGGAGAGTTTCTCGCATCCTGCAGTTAAATCGATGATTTGATCAATCCGCGATAGGGGGAAGTGGTCCTTAGGACAGTGCTTGTTAAGGATGTGAAGTCCTCGCACATCCGCAGGATGTCCGTGTCCTTTTTGGGGACCAGCACGGGGTTAGCTACCCAGGTGCTTTCCTTTATCTCCCTTATGAAGTTGGCGTCGAGGAGTCTATTGAGTTCGATACCAACGGCTTCAGTTCTTTGCTCAGACAGTCGACGCATCGACTGCTTGCCTGGTTTCGCATCCGGAAACACATTAAGTGCATGCTCGATGAATTTCCTGAAGGGTTTTGCAGCATAGTAAATCAAAAAAATTCTACGGATGCGAATGGGAAAGCCAAGATCTAATCTAGGAGATGCAAACAACGACGGGGAATAGATGAGATCTTCATACCCTTGAAGATTCACACAGCGAAATGTTCAACGGAACATGGTTGATGTAGTCATACTAGCTATGGCGCTAGTGTTGTCACACAATATCTCCAGTGGGTCCAAGGCACTTGGAACCACACCAAGCTCAGTGATGAAGTTCCTGATCCAAACTCCTTCACTTGACGCTTCTGCAGCAGCCATGTATTCCGCTTCTACTGTAGATCCCGCGATCACGCTTTGCTTGCAGCTTCTCCAGCTCACAGCTCCTCCATTCAAAATATAAACATATCATGTCTGAGATTTAGAATCATCCTTGTCGGTGTCGAAACTAGCATCGACGTAACCTTTTACGACGAGCTGTTCATCACCTCCATAGACTAAGAACATTTCTTTAGTTCTATTTAAATACTTTAGGATGTTCTTCACGGCTGTCCAGTGTTCCACTCCTGGATAACTTTGGTATCTGCTCGTCAAACTAAGAGCATTGGACACATCCGGTCTAGTACATAGCATGACATACATGATAGATCCTATGGCCGAGGCATAAGGCACTTTGCTCATATCTTCTCTATCGTTTACCGTAGCTGGACACTGAGCCCTGCTCAATATCTTACCTGACAACATAGGCACTGAACCTTTCTTTGCCTTATCCATTCTGAACCTTTTCAGAACTTTGTCAAGATATGTACTTTGGCTTAAATCTATTAGGTATCTTTGTCTATCTCTATAGATTTTGATGCCTAATATATAAGCAGCTTCCCCTAGGTCTTTCATTGAAAAACATTTATTCAAATAACTCTTCACATCGTTAAGCATACCAATGTCATTTCCAATAATCAATATGTCATCCACATATAGTACTAGAAATGTCACTGAGCTCCCACTCACTTTCTTGTAGATACAAGCTTCGTAGCAATTTGGAACAAATCCAAAGCTCTTGATCACTTGATCAAAACGAAGGTTCCAACTCCGAGATGCTTGCTTCAGTCCATAAATGGAACGCTGAAGTTTGCACACCTTATCAGCATCCTTAGGATCGACAAAACCTTCGGGTTGCATCATATACAACTCTTCATCAATGTTGCCATTGAGGAACGCAGTCTTGACATCCATCTGCCATATTTCATAATCATGAAACGCACAATTGCTAATAAAATCCGAATGGACTTAAACATCGCTACGGGAGAGAAAGTCTCATCGTAGTCAACACCTTGAACTTGTCGAAAACCTTTCGCGACAAGCCATGCTTTATAGACAGTAACATTACCATCCGCGTCCGTTTTCTTCTTGAAAATCCATTTGCACTCAACGGCCTTTTGATCGCTAGGAGGGTCCACCAAAGTCCATACTTGGTTTTCGCTCATGGATCCCAATTCGGATTTCATGGCCTCTAGCCATTTCTCATAGTCTCGGCTCATCATTGCTTCCTCATAGTTCGCAGGTTCACTGTTGTCTACTAACAAGACAGTTAAGACAGGGTTGCCGTACCACTCAGGAGGGGCACGCGACCTTGTCGACCTGCAACGTTCAGTAGTAGCATCGTCCAAAGCTTCATGATCCTTGTCATTAGCTTCCTCTATTGTTGGTGCAGACGGCACTGGAACAATTTCAGGTGCTGGGCTACTCTCCAACTCAAGAGAAGGTTCAATAACCTCGTCTAGCTCTACTTTCCTCCCACTCACTTCTTTCGAGAGAAACTCCTTCTCAAGAAAGGATCCGTTCTTTGCGACAAACACTTTGCCTTCGGATCTGTGGTAGAAGGTATACCCAATCGTTTCCTTAGGGTATCCTATGAAGACGCATTTCTCTGCTTTGGGTTCGAGCTTGTCCGACATCAACTTCTTGACGTAAGCTTCGCATCCCCAAACTTTAAGAAACGGCAACTTAGGTTTAGCACCAAACCACAGTTCATATGTTGTCATCTCAACGGATTCAGATGGTGCCCTATTTAAAGTGAATGCAGCGGTTTCTAATGCATAACCCCAAAATGATAACGACAAATCTGTAAGAGACATCATTGATCGCACCATATCTAATAAAGTTCGATTCCGGCGTTCAAACACACCATTGCGCTGTGGTGTTCCGGGTGGCATGAGTTGCGAAAAGATTCCGCTTGCTTTAAGATGCGTGAGAAAATCATAACTCAAATATTCACCTCCACGATCGGATCGTAGAAATTTAATTTTGCTGTTACGATGGTTTTCCAATTCGTTCTGAAATTCTTTGAACTTTTCAAATGTTTCAGATTTATGTTTCATTAAATAGATATATCCATATCTACTTAAGTCATCAGTAAAAGTGAAAAAATGGCGATAACCACCGTGCGTCGAAACACTCATTGGTCCGCGTACATCGGTATGTATGATTTCCAACAAGTCTGTTGCTCGCTCCATTATTCCGGAGAACGGGGTTTTGGTCATCTTGCCCATGAGGCATGGTTCGCACGTGTCAAATGATTCAAAATCTAGAGACTCCAAAAGTCCATCAGAATGGAGTTTCTTCATGCGTTTTACACCAATATGACCTAGACGACAGTGCCACAAATAAGTAGAATTATCACTATCTACTTTGCATCTCTTAGCCTCAATGTTATGGATGTGTGTTTCATTGCTTTCGAGATTCAGAAGAAATAAACCATTCATAGCAGGTGCATGACCATAAAAGATGTTACTCATATAAATAGAACAACCATTATTCTCCGATTTAAATGAATAACCGTCTTGCAATAAACACGATCCAGATATGATGTTCATGCTCAACACAGGTACATAATAACATTTATTGAGGTTTAAAACTAATCCCGAAGGTAAAACTAAGGAGAGCGTGCCGACGGCCATCACATCAACTCTTGATCCGTTGCCAACGCGCATCGTCACCTCATCCCTCGCTAGCTGCCGTCTATTCCGTAGCTCCTGTTTAGAGTTACAAATATTAGCAACTGAACCAGTATCAAATACCTAGGCACTACAACGAGGGCTAGTAAGGAAAACATCAATAAAATGTATATCAAATATACCTTTGATGGTGCCAGCCTTCTTGTCTGCTAAGTACTTCGGACAGTTGCACTTCCAGTGACCCTTGTCCTTGCAATAGAAGCACTTAGTGTCTGGCTTAGGTCCATACTTGAGCTTCTTCTCTGCAGGGGAAACGCGCTTGCCGCTGCCCTTCTTGAAGGGCTTCTTTGCACCCTTACCTTTCTTAAAGCTGGGGGGCTTGTTGACCATCAACACATGATTATCTTTCTTGATGTCCACCGTCGCAGCTTTTAGCTTAGCGAAGAGCTCACTGATCGTATCAGTGGAACCAATCTGATTATGAGTAAGTACAAAACCTTTGTAGCTAGGAGGGAGTGATTGTAGAACTCTGTCAATCTTGAGCTCCTTTGGAATCTTGCAGTCCAGTTGCTCAAGGCGTTGAGTGTAGCCCAACATCTTACTGGCGTGCTCACTAACGGAACTCCCTTCTTCCATCTTGCAGTTAAAGAATTTCTCAGAGATCTCATATCTCTTAGAACGGGCCTGAGTCTGAAACATAGTTTTCAGTTCCTCAAGAATCTCAAAGGGCCCGGGGAACTCCTCAAAACGATTTTGAAGGTCCGATTCCATAGCAAACAACATGGTGCTCTTAATCACACCATAATCATCCTTGCGCGACTGATAAACAGCTTTCTCATCAGCCGGCGCATCTACAGCAGGGGCGTCACCTAGCGCTTTCTCAAGGACATAATCCTTTTGTCCGCCAGAGAGAATGATTCTCAGATTGCGGAACCAGTTGGTGAAGTTAGACCCATTATTCTTAAGTTTTTCTTTCTCAGCAAAAACGTTGAAGTTGAAGTTGGACTTAGCCATTTGATCTACAAAATTTGCAAGTACAATTTAGACTATGTTGATGATAACTAGTTCAACTTAATCAAATTACTAGATGAACTCCCACTAAATTCAACATCCCTCAAGTTGTTTAGTGAACATGATCCAAATTCACCACACCTAATCCGATCTTCACGAGAAGAGATGTGGTTTCAATGGTGGACAACAAAGTGTCAATCATATCATTCATATGACTCATGCTTAACCTTTCGGTTCGTGTGTTCCGAGGCCATGTCTGTACATGCTAGGCTCGTCAATTCAAACCCAAGTATTTCCGCGTGTGCAAAACTGGCTTGCACCCGTTGTATGTGAACGTAGAGTTTATAGGACCCGATCATCATGTGATGCTTGAACACGACGAACTTTCGCAACGGTGCATACATGGGGAGAACACAGTTTTATCTTGATCTTTAAGTGAGGAATCATCTTATAATGCTACCGTCGCGATCTAAGCATAATAAGATACATAAAAGGATAAACATCACATGCATATAATTTTATGTGACATGGTATAGCCAATCTCCGCGCAATGATCTCCATCTTGTGCGTGCCAGCATGATCTCCATCACTCTACCATGATTGCCTCCACCATGAATAGCAACTACAACTATTGCTAACTACTTAGCGATAAAGCAAAGCTATTACATGGCATATAAGAAGTTGACACACAGGTCATACACAATTATAAAGACAACCATATGGCTCCTGCCGGTTGTGTACTCATCGACATGCAAGTCGTGAAACATTACAAAACATGATCATTGCATACAACATACACATCACATCTTGGGCCATACCATATCACAGAAACACTCCCTCAAAAACAAGTTAGACGCCTCTACTTTGTTGTTGCATGTTTTACGTGGCTTATGGGAGTAACAAGCTAAGAACGATTCTTACCTACGGAAAGCCACAACGGTGATATTATGGTTGCCAACATCCGATGTAAATCCCATGAAAACTATAGTGAGAGAAACTGGCATCCACCAGCCGCATGTGTGGAACAAGCCACACGTCAAGTGCGGGGCCGGTCTCGCGAACGAGGTCGCGTAAAGTTGGCCTAGACCGCTTCGATCTCACTATCCCGCGTCATAAGAAGTACACAAACAAGAGGCTTGCAATAGAAAACATCAACGCCCGCAACAAGCATGTTGTGTTCTACTCGTGAAACACATATACGCATAGATCTAGCTCTGATACCACTGAAGGGTTTCGCAGCATAGTAAATCAAAAAAATTCTATGGATGCGAACGGGAAAGCCAAGATCTAATCTAGGAGATGCAAAAAACGAGGGGGAATAGATGATATCTTCATACCCTTGAAGATTCGCACAGCGGAACGTTCAATGGAAGGTGGTTGATGTAGTCGTACTAGCTTCTCCTCCTCGAGATCCGATCTGATCCAACACCGCAAGTGGCAATGCCTCCGAGAGATGCACATGTACGACACCTCGACGTCTCCTCCTTCCTAGGTCTAGCAAGTGGGGTGGAGAGATAGATTGATCTACAACATGACGGTGTGGTGCAAAGGTGGAGAGTTTCTGCGGCAGGGCTTCGCCTACGCGCAGTCGGGAGAGAGAGAGAGATCTGGAGGGCAGCAGTATGGAGGCTAGGGTTGAAGGAGTGGGGGAGGAGGGCTGCGCCCCTGCCCTATATATATAGGGGGCTGGCCGGCCCCTTTGGCCCCTCCTCCAAGCCCTAGGGCGGCGTCCCCAAGGGTTGGAGTGGGAGGCAAGTTTTCCCCTCCTTCTAGAAGGTTTCCCTAGGGTTTCCCTAGGGTTTTGGCCGGATGGGCCTATGGGGCCCTGTGACCCTGGCCCAATGTGGCCAGGGCACTCCCTCGTAGGCCCACGCCCCCTCCCGACAAGTGGGGCCATGTTTGTCCCACTCCGGAAGGTTCTAGAAGCTTCCGGTACAATACCGAACAATCCGAAACAATTCTGAAATCCAAAAACTGCTTTCCCTTATATGAATCTTATTCTCCGAACCATTCCGGAACCTCTCGTGACGTCCTGGATCTCATCCGAGACTCCGAACAAAAACTCATAAACCAATTATCCATTCTATCCTAGCGTCGAGGCACGTTAAGTGTGTGACCCTACGGGTTCGAGAATATGCAGACATGATCTTCTATCAATAATCAACAGCGGGGTCTGGAAACCCATATTGACTCCCACATACTCATCGATGATCATATTGGATGAACCACGATGCCAGGATTCAATTAATCCCATATATATATTCCCTTCGCCACGCGATATTTTACTTGCCCGAGATTTGATCGTTGGTATTGGCATACCTAGTTCAATCTCGTTCACAACAAGTACTTTACTCGTTCCGTAATCCGATATCACTTTGTGATTAACTCCTTAACCACGTGCTTGCAAGCGGTGTTGATATCGATTACCGAGTGGGCCCGAAGTATATCTCTCCGACTTCGGAGGGACAAATCCCATCTCGATACATACAACCCAACAAGTACTTTCCGATCACCTGAGAGACACCTTTATGATCACCCTCTCATAGGATGACGTTTGATGACCTCAAAGCTTTCTTCCGATACCAGGGAGTTGCATTATCTCATGGTCTAAGGAATACAATATTTGACATAAGAAAAAGCTTCGCAAAGATGAACACGATGACACGATCTAATTGCTCTGCTTGATTTGGGTCTGTCCATCATATCATTCTCCCAATGATATGATCTCATTATTAATCGACAACTCATGTCTATGGTTAGGAAACCTTAACCATCATTAATCAATGAGCTAGTCCATAGAGGCGTACTAGGGACACGGCGTTGTTCATAAACCACACAAGTATCAAAGTTTCCGCTTAATACAATTCTAGCATGGAATATAAACTTTATCATGAACAAGAATTATAATAATAACATCTTTATTATTGCCTCTAGGGCATAATTCCAACATTTCCTGGGAACTCCTGGCATGTCCGCATGACACCAGGCAAAATTTTCCCATCGCTCACGGAGGAATTCGATGAGAGCGAGTTCCTATGCGGGACTCAGGTCGTTGGCGATCAGAGTAGTCTTGGAGGGGTCCGTCGGGTGGACCTGCACCTTTTTGGTGTTGACTATGGAGTCGAATGACATGTCAAGTGCGTTTTTCCTGGTGACTAGGGGCAGACCGTTGTCTGTGACCTCCTTTAATCTTGCAAGATCCTCCTACATGCCGAGCGACTAGGAGATTCCGTTGAAGTCCCTGTCGCAGCTGTCCGACCTGGTGAAGCTTCCTAGGACGATGATGACGCCGTTGGGTCCTGGCATCTTCAGCAGAAGGTATGCATAATGCGGCACTATCAGGAATATTGCAAATCCCACTCGCCCAAGGATGGCGTGGTACTATGAGGGCCAGTCCACCACCTCGAACTCAAGCCGCTCGCGCCTGAAATTATTGGGGGTGCCGAAGATAACGTCAAGCCATATTTTTTCTGGGGGTATATTCCCTTCCCTGGGACGATGCCGTGGAACGTTGTGTCTGATGCCTCTAGGCTGCATAGCGGGATCCACATAGCTGCGTGTGTGCTGGCGAACATCAGGTTGATGCCGCTACCGCCACCCATGAAGATGCGACTCATCTCGAATCCTCCGATCTGGGCCTCGAACACCAGGGCAGAATGACCTGGGTAAGGTATCTGGCGTGGGTGATTCGAACAATCGAATGTGATGTACGACTCCGAGCCGCAAAGGTACCCAGGTATGGCTGGCAGGGAGGTGACGACCAAGTTAACATGGCGGGTGATCTTCTTCTCCATCATGTTGGTTGGGCGCCCCTTTTGTATCATTAGGGATCCTAGCGGCGGTGGGTATGCATCTACCCCGTTATTCTGCGCTGGTGCAGCCGCAGGCTGCACGGGTCCTCCGAGTGGTGGAGGTGGAGCTCCATGTGCGACAGCTCCTAGAGCGGGGCCTAATTCTGGATTTACCCCTTGACGACGCATCTGGGCGAAGCCCTCATTGAGTTTCTAGAACTCCCTGCAATCCTTGAGCATGTGGCTAGACTTCCTATTGCCATCCTGTTTGTCGATGTAGACGTGGATGGTGTAGGGACCCGACAGTTTTTTGAATATGGATGGCTCATCATCGCGGTTGGCGACGCTGCCATGTTTTTGTGGGTATTCCGCCATCGCGGTTGCCACCGTGATACCCACTGTTGCAGTTGTCGTCGTCGCGGTGATCAGCATAGCCAGCCATGACCATATTGATCTCTTCGCGGTTGTCGTAGACGCACGTTCTTCTTTTTCTGCGGCAACCGTGCCTGCGACGAAGTCATCTTTGTCATCCGAACACGTTCGGTTAACGGCGTCTTTACCATCGGCCCAACGATTGGCGATGTCCATCAAGTGATCGATGGTTTTGGGCTTGACGAGCTCGAGCTCTTCTTTGAATTCGCGGTGCCTTACGCCGTCATTGAAGCCGTCGATTGCCCTTTCCTCTGAGATGTTTGCGGTGGAGTTTTTGATGATGGACCAGCGCAGTATGTACGAACGGATAGACTCATTGGACCGCTCGCAGCAGGTGCGTAGATCCTCGATTGAAGTCGGTCTCTTGCTGGTGCCTTTGAAGTTGCGGATGAAGAAGTATGCGAGCTCTTACTAGGTGCGGATGGACCCATAGGGGAGGCTGTTGAGCCAGGCTCTGGCTGCGCCCGTCAGTTGCAGTTGAAGGCATTGCATGGCTGTGTTTTTGCTCCCGCCATGGAGCTTGACTAACGACAGGTGATCGTTGAGCCAGATCTTTGACTCCTGCATGCCGTCGAACTTCGGGTTGTTCGAAGGAAGTTTGAAGCCTTTGGGCATCCGCGATTGTCGTACGGCCCTGCTCAAGCACATGGCACTGCACAGCTCCGTGTCCTCATCCTCGGACTCCATGGAACACGCGTGTTTTACGCGTGACTTGTCGATCTTGCGCTGCGCGAGCTCACTACGAGCGTCGTAGTTGCTGCTCCTGCGCCGTGGGCTGCGGTGGCGCCGTGACATGTCATGCTCTTCCTCCTTGGATGAGGGTGTGCCATTTCGAGTGAATTTTACCATGGCCTTTATCTTTGGCTCCGCGGCTACTTCATCGTGGAGCGCAGTTCCGACTAGTCCGATACCTGCAAGCGCAGATTTGTGGAATGCGTTCCGTGGGTCTCCCGTCGGAGGCGGGTTGGATGCTAGGTAGGTGGTGGCGGCCATGACCATGGCCTTCGGCATTTTGGGCATAATGTTGCCCACGCTAGTCCATCATCATGAAGGACATGTCGAGTGCCTTGGTGGCCTCGCGTCGGGCAGTGGAATCCATGCGCTCCATGCAGGAGCGATACTTGAGGCCGACATAGCCCTTCGAGGTAGATCCACCAGTGGAGAGCGCAGCTCGCCTCGTGCTTGACTCATCAGCCGCTCGCCTATGCTGATAGAGATTGTTTTGCTATTTGATCTGTCGATTGTGCTCCTCGATGAGGAGCCAGTGGTAGCCCATCAACATATCGCGGAGACATACCTCGATGAGGAGCCAGTGGTAGCCCATCAACATACCTCGATGAGGAGCCAGTGGCATCGACTGGTAGAGGGTGGGTGCCTCGCACAGCGTCACGCATCCTCTCGCATTCCTTGTTGTTAAGCTTGATCTCGTTGCGAACACGGTTTATACCCTTAGTGTTTTTGGGTGCCCAGTTCCCATTGGGATTGGGTAGGGGTGGTCTGTTTCCTCCGTTTGAGGCTGACATGGATATGCCCTACGGGTACCTCACATTGGTATACCCAGTCCAGCCTAGTGAAGGCCCACGTGAATACTTGCTGCCCAAGGAGACTCCGGATGGCCCAAGCCCGGTAGAAATTCGACTCCTTGGAGAACACAGCCTAGCTATAGATAGAAATTTGAAGGGTGAAACCCTAACTTGTAACCGACTCGACCTATCCTCGGGACCTAGCCTATCTATATAAAGGCCAGGAGGGCACGACGATGAGGATCTCTCCCAACTCATACACGCACCTCATGCCAGATTGCATCTGCGCACCCCTGTAACCTTTGGTTCTGCCATCAATCAAGCACAGAGAAGCAGGAGTAGGGTTTTTCCTTTGGGGGCCTGAACTTGGGTAAACTTCGTGTCCCCTTGCTACTTGTTTGTTAACCGTCTTGCAATCACCAGCATCCCCATCTTCTCCAAAACCCAATTCCATAACAATGGGCATTGACGAGTCGAACCCTCGTCAATTGGCGTCGTTTGTGGGAACTGGGGACACTGATTGTGCGATTGTGACGGTTCCATCCGAAGCGATCTTCGATTCCTCTGCCGCGGAGAATCACCTCCTCTTCGGCGCCTTTGACTTCACCACCCACTCTCTATCCACCCGCAAAGACTTCGAGTTCATAGGAGACGGATTCGAGATGCTGTTCGGGAGCTTCTGCTTCCAAGTGGGTCAGATCGACACCCTCTGCCTTCCGGAGTGGGCATCGCCTCCATAGACCAGGCCTGCCTCGTGGGTACCGCCAATTGGTGTCCTAAACACACCGACCCTGACGTACACCTCGCATGACAGCGGCAGCTGCAACTCCGATTTGTGCGATTCCCCTACTAACAAAGGAACCTAAGGTTCTGGATCTGAAAGCTGCGGGAGCAACAATCTCGCCCATAGCTACATGCGTGCGGCCATCCACGATGGCAACGTTGACGACACCACCGCCCAACCAAATCCCCCTCCCAACCCGCAGGCTCCCAACGCCGCGAACGGAGGAAACGGGCCACCCTCGGCTAATCCCAACGGGAACAGGCCAGCCTAAAGCACGGAAGGTATCAACCGCGTACGTAATGAGATTAACCTCAATGATGCCGAGTGGGAACGAGTGCATGAAGATGTGCAAGGCACCAATCCTCTGCCAATCGACGCCCCTTGCGACATGCTGATGGGCTACCACTGGCTCCTCATCGAGGAGCACAACCGACAAGTCAAGCAGCAACACGAGCTCGAACAGCGCAAGCGAGCTGCTGACAAATCAAGCATGCGGCAAGCTGCGCTCTCCACCACTGGTGGCTCTTCCTCGAAAGGCTACGGCGGTCGCAAGTATCGCTCCCATCTAGAGCGCATGGATCCCGCTAGGCGGCGTGAGGACACCAAGGCACTCGACATGTCCTTCATGATGATGGACTCAAAGGGCAACATCATGCCCAAAACACCGCATGCCGCAGTCATGGAGGCCACCACCTAGCTGGAATCAAACCCGCCACCAGGAGGGGACCCATGGTACGCAATCCACAAATCTGTGATTGCAAGTCTTGGACTTGTCGGAACTACGCTCCACGACGAGATAGCTATGGAGCCAAATAAAAAGGCCATGGTAAAGTTCACCTGAAGCGGCACACCCTCATCTAACGAGGAAGAGCATGACCTGCCACAGAGCCACCGCAACCCACAGCGCGGGAGCCACAACTATGACGCTTGTAGTGAGCTCGCACAACGCAAGATTGACAAGTCACGCGCAAAATGCGCGTGCTCAATGGAGTCTGAAGACGAAGACACAGAGCTGTGCAGTGCCACGTGCTTCAGAAGGACCGTACAGTAGTCGTGGATGCATAAGGGCTTCAAACTCCCTTCAGACAACCTAAAATTCGACGGAGTGCAAGAGCCGGAGATCTGGATCGATTACCATCTGTCGTCCGTCAAACTCCATGGAGGGAGTAAAAACACAGCCATGTAATGCCTTTAGCTGCAGCTGACGGGCGCGGCCAGGGCCTAGCTCAACAAACTCCCATCCGGATCCATCCGCAGCTGGGAAGAACTTTCATACAGTTTCATCCGCAACTTCAAAGGCACCAACAACATACCAGCCTCAATCGAAGATCTACGCGCTTGTTGCCAGCAGTCCAACGAGTCTATCCGCTCGTACATACTACGCTGGTCCACCATCAAAAATTCTGCCGCAAACATCTTGGAGGAAAGGGCAATCGGCGCCTTCAATGATGGCGTGAGGCGCTGCAAATTCAAACAAGAGCTCGGGCGCGTCAAGCCCAAAACCATCGATCACTTGATGTACATCGCCAATCGCTGGGCCGATGACGAAGATGCGGTCAACCGAACACGTTCGGATGACGAAGTTGACTTCGGCCGCAGGCGCGATCACCGCGAAAAAAAGACAACGCGTCTACGATGACCGCGAAGAGGTCGATATGGTTACGGCTGGCTTCGCTGATCACCGCGACGACGGAAATCGCAACAGCGGATATCATAGCGGGAACTATCGCGATGGTGTAAGACCAATGCAAACATGGCGGCGCCGCAACCGTGACGATGAGCCGTCTGTATTTGACAAATTATCGGGTCCCTGCACCATCCACTTCTACATTGACAAGTAGGACAGAAAAATGAAGTCCAGCCACATGCTCAAGGACTATATGGAGTTCCAAAAGCTCCATGAGGGATATGCCCAGATGCGTCGCCAGGCGGTGAACCCCGGATTCGCCCCCGCCCCAGGAGCCGTCGCACATGGATCTCCACCTCCGCCATCCGAAGCACCCGCGCAACCTGCGGCTGCACCAGCCCAGAATAACAGAACAGACTCGTACCCACCAATGCTCGGGTCTATGATGATACAGAAGGGGCGACCAACCAACAAGGTGCAAAAGACGATCGACTCCCAAGTCAATCTGGCTGTTACTTCTCCACCGGTGATACGTCGTAAACGTATCTATAATTTTTGATGTTCCATACTTATTTAGTATCAACTTTGCTTTGCTTTGTCTATACTTTGAGGTATTATTATATGTTTTCTAGGACTAACCTATTAACAAGATGTCGTAGTGCCAGTTGTCTGTTTTCTGCTATTTTTGGTCCAGAAAATCCAGAAAATAAATATTCTTGAAATTGGACGGGATAGAAGCCAAAGTCAATATTTTACCGGAGCGAACACGGAGCCAGAAGGACAGAGGAAGAGGGTCCAGGAGGTGGCCACGCCCTAGGGTGGCGCGAGTCCCCCTGGCCGCGCCATCCCTAGGTCTGGGCCCCTGACCCTCCATCGACCTTTCCCCCTTCGCCTATAAGAAGCCCTCGATGAGAAAACCCTAAATCATCCAGCAAAAATCCATGAAAAGTTTCTCAGCGCCGCCGCCACCAAAAGGGAGATTCGGGGGGACAGAAGTCTCTGTTCCGACACCCTGCCGGGACGGGGAAGTGCCCCCAGAGCCATCTCCATCGATCTCCACCACCATCTCTATCACCGTTGTTGATTCCCATGATGAGAAGGGAATAGTTCTTCCTCGATGCTAAGGGCTCTACCGGTAGCTATGTGTCCATCTCTCTCTATGTGTGATCTTTATGAGATCATGAGCTTTGTAATCAAGTAGAGATACTCTGCTACTCAGGGGGTGGTGTAACGCCCCCGAATCGGATCTATGCAGATCTCAGCATTTCCCGCCAAAATCCGCATAGAAGCGATTCAAAGACGCCCACCAGACACTTTCGTGTGGGTGGGATATGAATACAAGTAATTACATCACAGTAGTTTACAATAGCGTCCACAAGAACTTATATATACAACAACGACTCAACGAGTAAAGAATACAGAAGGTACAATACGAAGATACAACTCAAAAAGAAAGCGAGATAGTATCCGAGTACGGACAAGATCCAAATGGGACTAAGAGTCCTGAAGAATAACCAAGCGGTGTCCAACCCTGTCCAGGCCAAGCCGGAAGGGTAACCTTGCTAACGTCGTCAATCACATACCTGCCAAGCCAAAAGGGTGCCGACAAAGGGCAAAGGAAAACAGAAAGAGAGCGGTCAGTACTGAGGCCAGTACACGGCGAGACTAGAATTCGGCGGTCCTCGCCTACATAGGTATGGTGGGCTCATCGGCAGCAAAGCTTGCACTATCTAACTTATAGAGACACGCTACAACTTCGACTATTAGAGCGAGATAAGAGAGCACTACGCGTTAACTATATATAACTCCAAACATAACCCATCCGAAGAATTCCCCCTCGAAGACCAGTCGAGGAAGTCCCCTTGCGGAACACACACAGTGGCAATTTTAGTTAAGCAGGTGTTTAGTTGATAAGGCTAATTACTAATCATATTATTAAAGAGCGAAACATTAGTGGCATTGTCTATGATCATGACACTGTACTCCTGAGGCGCCCATAACCGTGGACACACGGCTTCTCGAAAAGATTTACCCTGCAGGGGTGCACTACTATACCCAAACGCATGCTCAACCCTTCAGGCAACATATCACGCGTGCCATCCGAATCTCACAACAAGAACTGTCCCTTAACTACGCGCATATCCAGAGGCATCACCTACTGTGTTTTACCCACACAAGAGATACAGCTGATTCTCCAGGTGGCACAGCGTTTGAGTTTATGTCCGGGCGATGATCGGAAGATAACTTGTAGAGCTCCATCCCACCTCCGGCACGATATCCCGATTTTATGCGATGCAAGCCATGGCAGTCCACCAAAATCATATCACAACTCAACCCATGTCCGATGACATATTATGCGTATGCACCAAATAGAAAACCAATTTTGTAACCCTCTGGATATACGAATAACGCCGGTAGTTGAGGGGAGGATCCCAGAGGCCCCCACGTTTGGTTAGCGCGATCAACTCAGAACTGGTATCGTAGAACGAACGGGTCCAAGGTCGGCTCAAGCAGTTCCCAAAGATGGTCCCTGCCGGGGCCTTATCATTAGGTGAAACCAAAACCAACAACATCATATTAATTATCTTATCACGAACCATATCCGAGTATCATGTTCCACCTGTATGAGAGCGGTACTAAGCATGCCTACGACTCGCAAGGACAAAGCTAGCTAATCAAACAAGGCAATAGGATAACCAAGGCAATATAGTGGAGCAGGTAAATAAAGGAACGGTACTATAGCATCGACAATAAGGATAGCAATAGATCAAAGGAAGGGAGTAAAGACTATAAATGCAAAATAGGTAGAAGGGGGAGAATGCTCGCCTGAAAACATTGCTGAAGATTCACCCGAAGATCGGGTCGACACTCGCATCAACTCATCGGCCTAGTCCGCGAAGAAGCAAAACACTAGAAGGAGCAACGGATGCAATATTTAATACTAGGGCGGAAGATACGACATGTTTATGATATGATGCATGGCATGGCAATATGCGGCCCCATTTAGCAATATTAAGCGGAATCGAAATCCCGACAAAAAAATATTATGGTTTGACTTGTTTATCTACCCCGCAATTTAATGTTGTATTAACCAGGCAAAATTATATCATCGGTTCGCTACACAAATTTAAATGGGATCAATATTAGACTAGATTCGCCCGCATATGGGCTCAATATTTAATTATGAGGTGAATCGACAGTATACCCCAAACAAATAAACATGTATGCGAGCATGAATGATTTAATATGCAACAAGCTATATTATATTTATCAAAATAGGATATCGGAAAGGGGTCGCACATTGGGGTTTGAAGATCTTGGACTCCGGGATTTCGACAAGGTTCGGTCTCAGCGGGATCGGTCTTCAAATCCAGGAACGGGATCTTCGGTTTCCATGACGGCGTCCTCCATGATCCGTGTCGGGGCATCGGGGTTTTGGGTCATTGTCGATCTTGGACTGGGCGCCGGGAAACTTCAACGAGTATACAAAGGGATGGCCGAGACCAACAGGAAGAATCCGTTCCCTAGTCGAAGTAGCACCACCGAGGTCCTGGTCCGCAATCTAGTCCTGTTCCGCAAGAAGATCTTGATCAGAGTCGCGGCATCACTTCACCACCTCGTCCTTGTACTCAACCAACATCAGCAACGTAGCGGCAGGCCAAAACACAAGACATAAACGAGAGGACCCGCATGCGCCAATCACACAGGCACCAGGCCAAACACCATATGGTCAGGATATCACAGGGGAAGCGACGCGCGCGAGGCCAAGGAAGATATGGCGAGGCAGACGACTCCAAGGGGCGCCAGGGACGAGAACAGCGGCAGGCTATGTAGGCGAGGAGGCGCATGCCGTCGAGATGCAGGGAGGGTCAAGGCGAGCGGGGCTCGTCGGCGTCCGGACTCGCTGGTGGCGACGCAGGACATGCAGACGCGCTCAGGGTCACGGGGCTTGAGCAGGCGGCCATGGTCTGCGCTGGAGAGAGGCGGCACGACGCAGGGGCATCGAGGACACGCGGCCGGCGCGATGGCTCGGGGAAGGAGGGACCGGGCGAGGTTGATGACGGGACAGAGCTCGGAGACGAGCTGGGCGACGAGGAGACACGGTCGACAGCGGAGCGCTCTAGGAAGGCAGCGGCTTGCAGAGACGGAGGCGCTCGGGGCCAGGGACAGGGGGACGCGGAGGAACGGCGGCGGTCGCCCCGGGACGGAGGCCAGGAGCACAGGTGGGCGCCGGCGCTCACAGGGAGGGGACGAGGCAGGGACGGTGCAGCGAGCTCGATGCAGAAGAGGGCCAGGCGAGCTCGATGCGAGGACCTAGCCGGGAGAAGGAGCTCCAGGGAAGGGGAACGCTCGGGGCCGCAGGAGGAGGCGAGGTCGAGGAGGCGCATTCTCGCTGGTTGCGGCGGCGCTGGAGAAGGAGAGGGCGATGGAATCACGAGATGGAGAGGACCTCGTTGCGTGCGGTAGTGCGTGGCGTGTGTGGGTCGTGTGCGTGGGCCGTGGGTGTGGTATGTGTCGTGTTTGGTTGTGTTGCCTGGTGTGTTGCGTGTGGTGTTGGGTCCAGGGTGAGTCGTGTGCGTCTGTGTGTGTGTCGCACGAGTGTGTGCGTGAGTGCAGGTGTGTGTGTTACTGGCGGCGGCGGGGTGTGGTCTTAGGGTAGGATTAGGGTTAGGGAGAAAAGGAGAAATAGATTACTTATCTAGTCCAAAATAGACTAGATGGAGCTAGTTTTGGGCCGAAACATTAGACGGGCTTTTAGCCTAATTTTATTATAAAACAAGAAAAGCTTTCGCCGCGAGAAATATTATTTGTTTTAATTTAAAATAAGAACGAGAGACGGGTTTAATAAAACCACATGGATATTTAGTATAACAAAATATGGTTTGATGAAATAATTTTACGGATAAAATATGCATGATGATGCGCAAAATAAAATAACAATCAATTTCTAATTTTTCATATTTCCGGGCATTACAACTCGACACCACTAACAAGGGATCTCGTCCCGAGATCCAAGCAGAGACACCGAGGGCAAGGGGTTGATGATCGGATCTTCTTGCACCAGGGTGATGGTCGCGACACCACTAACAAGAATTCTTGTCCCGTCTTGAAATCGTCAACACCACCAACAAGGGTTGGTTGCTCATGTTCTTCGAAAGAACACTCCGGAGAGGCAAAGGCGGAAGTAAAGGTCTCGAAGATAAGGCCACCTTTAAATTTTGTGGAAGGAGTAGAATTGCATGGATCCACCAATCAATGTATAAGAGCGAATGATAAGAGTAGTGGTATGGTCATGACTCCATCCCGCACTTAAAGCATTACTCTGTACAAGAATAAAAGGATCATGCAACCATCTCTCAGAATTCAGACTGAAGATCTTGACATTCAGTATTAACAAAAGATTCAGGTAGATGATGTCATCGCAGAAATTGCAGGACACCGGGAAACATTTGAAGAGGGATCAAGTAGAATGAAATCCAGATGTAGGTCCACCGTTACAAAAGGAGGAAAAGAGAAACCCTAAAGGTACGACGGAAGATCCAACAGCAGGAATCCTAGACTTAGAGAAGGTAAGAGAACAGATTAAATACGCAAGGATAAGAGGAGAAAGAATGGAGGTAAGGAGTAAAATCAGAGCTAATCAGATCTATCCAACGCATTTGTAGCAAAATAGTTTTGACACTAGACATCGGCCGTTAGCTAGGTTATCCTACAGGCTGGACCAGTGGGGTATCGTAAACCTTTGCTCTGATACCACTTGTAACGCCCCCGAATCGGATCTATGCAGATCTCAGCATTTCCCGCCAAAATCCGCATATAAGCGATTCAAAGACGCCCACCAGACACTTTCGTGTGGGTGGGATATGAATACAAGTAGTTACATCACAGTAGTTTACAATAGAGTCCACAAGAACTTATATATACAACAACGACTCAACGAGTAAAGAATACAGAAGGTACAATACGAAGATACAACTCAAAAAGAAAGCGAGATAGTATCCGAGTACGGACAAGATCCAAATGGGACTAAGAGTCCTGAAGAATAACCAAGCGGTGTCCAACCCTGCCCAGGCCAAGCCGGAAGGGTAACCTTGCTAACGTCGTCAATCACATACCTGCCAAGCCAAAAGGGTGCCGACAAAGGGCAAAGGAAAACAGAAAGAGAGCGGTCAGTACTGAGGCCAGTACACGGCGAGACTAGAATTCGGCGGTCCTCGCCTACATAGGTATGGTGGGCTCATCGGCAGCAAATCTTGCACTATCTAACTTATAGAGACACGCTACAACTTCGGCTATTAGAGCGAGATAAGAGAGCACTACGCGTTAACTATATATAACTCCAAACATAACCCATCCGAAGAATTCCCCCTCGAAGACCAGTCGAGGAAGTCCCCTTGCGGAACACACACAGTGGCAATTTTAGTTAAGCAGGTGTTTAGTTGATAAGGCTAATTACTAATCATATTATTAAAGAGCGAAACATTAGTGGCATTGTCTATGATCATGACACTGTACTCCTGAGGCGCCCATAACCGTGGACACACGGCTTCTCGAAAAGATTTACCCTGCAGGGGTGCACTACTGTACCCAAACGCATGCTCAACCCTTCAGGCAACATATCACGCGTGCCATCCGAATCTCACAACAAGAACTGTCCCTTAACTACGCGCATATCCAGAGGCATCACCTACTGTGTTTTACCCACACAAGAGATACAGCTGATTCTCCAGGTGGCACAGCGTTTGAGTCTATGTCTGGGTGATGATCGGAAGATAACTTGTAGAGCTCCATCCCACCTCCGGCACGATATCCCGATTTTATGCGATGCAAGCCATGGCAGTCCACCAAAATCATATCACAACTCAACCCATGTCCGATGACATATTATGCGTATGCACCAAATGGAAAACCAATTTTGTAACCCTCTGGATATACGAATAGCGCCGGTAGTTGAGGGGAGGATCCCAGAGGCCCCCACGTTTGGTTAGCGCGATCAACTCAGAACTGGTATCGTAGAACGAACGGGTCCAAGGTCGGCTCAAGCAGTTCCCAAAGATGGTCCCTGCCGGGGCCTTATCATTAGGTGAAACCAAAACCAACAACATCATATTAATTATCTTATCACGAACCATATCCGAGTATCATGTTCCACCTGTATGAGAGCGGTACTAAGCATGCCTACGACTCGCAAGGACAAAGCTAGCTAATCAAACAAGGCAATAGGATAACCAAGGCAATATAGTGGAGCAGGTAAATAAAGGAACGGTACTATAGCATCGACAATAAGGATAGCAATAGATCAAAGGAAGGGAGTAAAGACTATAAATGCAAAATAGGTAGAAGGGGGAGAATGCTCGCCTGAAAACATTGCCGAAGATTCACCCGAAGATCGGGTCGACACTCGCATCAACCCATCGGCCTAGTCCGCGAAGAAGCAAAACACTAGAAGTGGCAACTGATGCAATATTTAATACTAGGGCGGAAGATCCGACATGTTTATGATATGATGCATGACATGGCAATATGCGGCCCCATTTAGCAATATTAAGCGGAATCGAAATCCCGACAAATAAATATTATGGTTTGACTTGTTTATCTACCCCGCAATTTAATGTTGTATTAACCAGGCAAAATTATATCATCGGTTCGCTACACAAATTTAAATGGGATCAATATTAGACTAGATTCGCCCGCATATGGGCTCAATATTTAATTATGAGGTGAATCGACAATATACCCCAAACAAATAAACATGTATGCGAGCATGAATGATTTAATATGCAACAAGCTATATTATATTTATCAAAATAGGATATCGGAAAGGGGTCGCACATTGGGGTTTGAAGATCTTGGACTCCGGGATTTCGACAAGGTTCGGTCTCACCGGGATCGGTCTTCAAATCCAGGAACGGGGTCTTCGGTTTCCATGACGGCGTCCTCCATGATCCGTGTCGGGGCATCGGGGTTTTGGGTCATTGTCGATCTTGGACTGGGCGCCGGGAAACTTCAACGAGTATACAAAGGGATGGCCGAGACCAACAGGAAGCATCCGTTCCCTAGTCGAAGTAGCGCCACCGAGGTCCTGGTCCGCAATCTAGTCCTGTTCCGCAAGAAGATCTTGATCAGAGTCGCGGCATCACTTCACCACCTCGTCCTTGTACTCAACCAGCATCAGCAACGCAGCGGCAGGCCAAAACACAAGACATAAACGAGAGGACCCGCATGCGCCAATCACACAGGCACCAGGCCAAACACCATATGGTCAGGATATCACAGGGGAAGCGACGCGCGCGAGGCCAAGGAAGATATGGCGAGGCAGACGACTCCAAGGGGCGGCAGGGACGAGAACAGCGGCAGGCTATGTAGGCGAGGAGGCGCATGCCGTCGAGATGCAGGGAGGGTCAAGGCGAGCGGGGCTCGTCGGCGTCCGGACTCGCTGGCGGCGACGCAGGACATGCAGACGCGCTCAGGGTCACGGGGCTCGAGCAGGCGGCCATGGTCTGCGCTGGAGAGAGGCGGCACGACGCAGGGGCATCGAGGACACGCGGCCGGCGCGACGGCTCGGGGAAGGAGGGACCGGGTGAGGTTGATGACGGGACAGAGCCCGGAGACGAGCTGGGCGACGAGGAGACACGGTCGACAGCGGAGCGCTCTAGGAAGGCAGCGGCTTGCAGAGACGGAGGCGCTCGGGGCCAGGGACAGGGGGACACGGAGGAACGGCGGCGGTCGCCCCGGGACGGAGGCCAGGAGCACAGGTGGGCGGCGGCGCTCACAGGGAGGGGACGAGGCAGGGACGGTGCAGCGAGCTCGATGCAGAAGAGGGCCAGGCGAGCTCGATGCGAGGACCTGGCCGGGAGAAGGAGCTCCAGGGAAGGGGAACGCTCGGGGCCGCAGGAGGCGAGGTCGAGGAGGCGCATTCTCGCTGGTTGCGGCGGCGCTGGAGAAGGAGAGGGCGACGGAATCACGAGATGGAGAGGACCTCGTTGCGTGCGGTAGTGCGTGGCGTGTGTGGGTCGTGTGCGTGGGCCGTGGGTGTGGTATGTGTCGTGTTTGGTTGTGTTGCCTGGTGTGTTGCGTGTGGTGTTGGGTCCAAAATAGATTACTTATCTAGTCCAAAATAGATTAGATGGAGCTAGTTTTGGGCCAAAACATTAGACGGGCTTTTAGCCTAATTTTATTATAAAATAAGAAAAGCTTTCGCCGCGAGAAATATTATTTGTTTTAATTTAAAATAAGAACGAGAGACGGGTTTAATAAAACCACATGGATATTTAGTATAACAAAATATGGTTTGATGAAATAATTTTACGGATAAAATATGCATGATGATGCACAAAATAAAATAACAATCAATTTCTAATTTTTCATATTTCCGGGCATTACAGGTGGCGGCTGCAAGACCGGGGTGGCGTGCGTTGGCGGGCGGCGAGCATGGTGGAGCACTGTGCAGTGTCCGAGAGTGTTTTTTTAGGGGTCGGGAGAAATCCCTGTCTTTGTGACACCGGCGCGGTGACACGGGTGCCATCGTCCTTCCTGAAGGGCGTCAGGTGCACCTCTTCCCCACCTCTCGACGCGCACCGAGGGAAACCCTAGGTCTTGTCCGGGCAGCAGCGTCGTCATCGTCGCCCCCTTTTTGGAGGTGTTGCTTGGTGCACGACGCTTCAGAGGGCTAGGCTTGTGATAGTACTTAGCTAGGGGGCGCAACGGTCATGGGCCGTTCTCGTTTTTGTCGAGCCACTGTTGTCGGCATTATTTTCTCTTTTGTTCTGTTCTTTTCTATGTTATTTTTTTTTAGGCGTTGTGCTGTTTGATCGGTCTCAACTATGGTTGTTTCGATGACCTGCGCCGTGGAAGCCGTGGTTGTTTGCGCGCCGTGGCGAGACACGCCTCGGGCAGTGGATCGATCCGGGGATTCCGGAGACATCTGTGGTGCATGATTGGCGGCTACGTGCCTCCCCCGTCTGTCCGTATCACGCGCGGAGCGTCAATGAGGAGCGGTGTGCAGCTAAGCTAACCCGTGCGTCACGTCGGGTACTATATCATTCCAGCCGCACAAGGACGACTCTCACGATCACGAGGGTCGCGTGGCCTGGTGAGCCGTGCCGTGACAGACCGCAGCATCGTTTTATTTTCGGATCAGGAAATTGGTTTTGGTTTTGGATGACTATTTCCTTTCTTCTTCTTTTATTACCCCTCGTTTGGTTTGGGTAGAGCCAGTGAAGATGCCCTAATAGACCGGCAGCATCGTTTTATTTTCGGATCAGGAAATTGGTTTTGGTTTTCGTTCTACTAGTACTACTATTTCCTTTCATCTTTTATTATCCCTCCTCCGAAAGGAAGGCGATGGCTACAGTTTGACCATGGTATAAATAGGCGAAACGTTCCTTCGTCCTCCCTGGTTTGTCCGTTCGCTGTCCTCTCCCCAGGGAGCGACGGAGCTCCGCCGAGGCTCTCCTCTCCTCGAGACCAAACCCGATCGAGGACCGAGGTACCTACCTATCTCTTCCTCCCTGTTCAATTTTTTATCTCCGCTCGATCTTTCTGTCTCGCGTGCAGACAGAGACAGGGACGCCGCGCCGGACAACCGCGTCTTCATCACGCATCATCAACAGTCAAAGCTCCCCTACGTCTCCGTCGGCCGCACGCAGGGACGATCGATCAAAAGTAATTAAGGTTCGTCCCCAGCCCAGATTCCCTCTCCATGTAGTACTGCATTTTTTACCCGATTGTTAAAATTATTGTCAATTGGCGCGTACGTTCATACATAGAGCAGGGGAATTAAGAATGTCTGACCTGGCAGCAGCTAGTAAAAGTTTAAACCAATTCGCAAAAAAAAAAGTTTAAACCAAAGGTTAGCATGTTGCTAGTAAAACAAAAAACATGTCAAAAAAAAACGCGGCATGACGTACGTAATAAGGCACAGGAGGATTTGGGTCTGCAGAGGGCCCTACAGCTGTTAGGATCCGGTACGGGGGCATATAATTTTAGCTCCACGAACGAATATCCGGCTCCGAAAGGAATATCCGCTCCCAATATTCCTTGCAAATACTCTATTCTTAGCATAGCATCTCAGACCCGGCGGAAGCAAATCTGCGGAACCCGGGAACCTTTGTTTTCCTCCTTTTTCTTTTGCGTGGAGAGCCGGGGAACGGAACTTAGGTGCGTGCCGTCACCTCCGGTATGAACAAGGAGAGAGATCTCATTTCCCTTCACGTCTTCTAGCAGTAACTGTTTACTTCTAATAAACCGGCAGGTTTAGTTCGCGTTCCAAACTCGGACAGTTTTAATTGAAGATGACGGCAATCGCCATTGCTCTTCTATGCTTTATTATTATTGTTCACTATCATTGTTATCCTTTACGTCATGCATCAATTTTATGAAGATGAAATTGCCCTTTCTCGAAAAACACCGTGGAAAAAACGAGATGACGACCAATCAACATGCTACATGCCTCTTTTTTTTTTATTTCCACTAATAATTCCTAGACAGGCACCACAAATAATATGGCTCTTTATTGCAGTAGTATCATACTAGTATGTAGTAAATTATTCCACGATTGCGTTGAAGTATAAAGATTCGGATGCACGTTCTCCCTCTGCTTTATAAGTCAAGTTAAGGAAAACAAAAGGTAAGGTAGTCAAACAAAAGCTAAGACACCACGGCGCAGGAGCGGAGGTGCGGGTGTGTGACCTCACCGGGGAAAGAGCTGATCCGGCGGCAGCCCACGGACACCACGAGCAGCCAAAAGAAACGCTGTCGGTAAACCTCTACTTATAAAAGACGAGCAGCTCATCGAAAGCCACGGCCGAGGCGCCTCACAAAGCTGACCTCCACAGTTCCACGGTCTCCGCTCCCCACGATTCCACGAACCCATCCATCCCCCAGCCCCAGGTCATACCGCCACAGACGGAGACGACCCGACTCGCCAGTCGCCGGTGAGGAAGAAGAACAGCCTCACTTTCCTGGACAGCTTCCAGGACCAGCGCTTCCCCTCCCTCTCCCCGCAGGTAATTGCTCCCAGAAATCGCTCGCGTAATCTCGTCGGCTCCTCATGTTGCTTCTACGTCTGTCTTCTGATTTGGGGCTCATTCTGATTTTCTTATTCTGAAGAAGCGTGCGATGCGTTAGTTCGGTTGCGTCTGTCTCGGGGCTCTCTTGGGCCTTGGCTTGCTTGCTTGCGGGATTGGCCATGTCTCGCTTTCCCTTTTAAATTCATGCCGTTGAGCTTATAAGTTGGAGTAGTGCGTACGCGTCTGTGTGCCTGTGCCTTACCTTCTCTTCTTCTCTTCCCATCGCTGGTAAGATGGTTCTATTGTTTTAGGATATTTTGTTTCCTCCTGTAGCACCATTATCTCTGTTGATCAAGAAAAAATCAGTCGCGGTTCTTGATTTTGGTACCCAATTGAGGCCGCCCCCTTTTATGTAACGGTGTTTCCAAATGATTTCAAGTTAATGCTACCCGTATCAAGATTCTACTTCTTTTCTTGTTCAATCGCAATGGCAGTGTTTGATTTTAGTTTTGGTCACTGCTTGTTGGCTATTGATTTTCATGGAAAGTGCATGTTTGTAAGGATCTCAAGGTCCGCTCATAATCAGCAATATAGAATGCTGTTCATATCCTAACACCCCATCGAATCTACCTAAACAAACCCCACCTAATAATGTGGGTATTGTTCCAGATAATGGAGGAATTTATTGAACCTCATGGAAATGCAAAGTAGTTTTCTATCACAGGAACCAACTAGACCTTGACTACTTGCCCCCAATAATGGATCCAAATACTGCTACAGGATTGTTACTTCTTGTTGCAAAATTTATAGTATTTGTCTGTATCTGTCTGTCTTCGCTGCAAGTTCCCCATTTATGCCAAGATTTAGAGTAAATGGCACCTGGAGTCACACAACTTATCTCGTATGTGCACTTAAGTCACATAACTTGTAAACTAAACTAACAAGTCACATAACTTGTGAACTCGTGCACCCGTGGTCACAAAACCAGTCAACTCAGTGGTTTTTGACCAAAATTGGTCATAGAAATACTAAAATTTTACAATAACCCCCTCATACTTCGAAATCCATATTTTTTCATTTCAGAAAATCTAAAATCTATTTTGGAAATACATATGTACGGGGCTGAATGATTGTGGCACGTTTCGGTCAAAACCCTTTTTGTTTTGGGTTACAGGAAAAACTTCTCAACTGTATATAAGCACGTATTTCTATACGAGATTTGTCTTTTTTGTATTTCATAAAATAAAACGTATTTTTTCTAAAAAAAATTGCGTACCTTCAGAATGAATAAATGTTTGTGCATGATTTTTTCTGATTTTTTGGAGTCTTAAAAATATTTCTTTTATTTTTTTTTAAAGAGATCAGCTCGAAAGCCACCGCAAGTTTTGCTCGTGAGCATACTATACACTTGCGAACATAAAAATATAAGTTTAATATTTTCTTTATAAAAATTTAGTTTGTCTATGACCGGTTTTGGTCAAAAATCACCCAGTTGACCGGTTTTGTGACCACGAGTGCACGGGTTGGCAAGTTATGTGACTTGTTAGTTCAGTTTGCAAGTTCTGTGATTTAAGTGCACATATCGAACAAGTTGTGTGACTCCTAGTGTCATTTACTCCAAGATTTATCAGCCCTTCTAATTCTCATGGATAATCCTGATGTTTGCTCTTCTTGGTCTTTCAGATAAGGCAATAATAATATATACCAGCCGGTCTTCTTCCTGGCTACAGTCTCGGTTGTGGTGAAACCAAATTCAGCGGTCACAGTTGTGGTGAAACCAGATTCAGGTTCAGTAATGGGCTCCTCAGGTGAACCCAGAAGCAGAACGGGTACAAAAAAGCCCTTGGGGATTCAGCTAATCGAGTGTCTCCGGGGCGGTCCTCTCTCCTTCAGATCGGCGCAGGCTCTTGTACTGGTGCTTACATTCCTGTCTTATGCTAGCTACCATGCCACTAGGAAAACCACGAGCATTGTCAAGAGCGTTCTTGATCCCAAGAGAACACACCTTGGCATGGTGCACTGGCCCAGCAATCTGTATCTTCAGGATCTGAAAGGCGCGGCGAACAACACGGCTCTCACCACTGGCTGGGCTCCGTTCAATGGCGATGGTGGAACCGCGTTGCTTGGCGAGATTGATCTTGCTTTCCTCGGGGTATATGCGATCGGCATGTTCTTTGCTGGCCATTTGGGTGACAGGGTGGATCTGAGGATCCTTCTGACCATCGGAATGGTAGGAACTGGGTTGTTCACTGCTGCCTTTGGAGCTGGATACTGGCTCAACATACACAGCTTCTACTACTTTCTGGGTGCCCAGATGATCGCCGGCCTGTTCCAGTCCACCGGCTGGCCTTCGGTGGTCGCGGTCGTCGGCAATTGGTTCGGGAAGAGCAAGAGGGGCCTGATCATGGGAATCTGGAACGCTCACACCTCTGTGGGAAACATTTCTGGCTCTCTGATCGCGGCTGCCATGCTGAAGTATGGATGGAGTTGGTCGTTTGCTTTGCCCGGTGCTATGATCGCGTTGGTTGGCCTCGCTGTGTTCCTGTTCTTGCCTGTTAGCCCTGAGGTGATCGGGATCGAGGATGATCGCCATGTGGAGGATTATGAGAAGGATGGCACGGATGTTCCTCTGTTGCGAGGACGATCAGTTTCAAGAGATGAGGCAGTGGGGTTCATCCAGGCATGGAGAATTCCTGGCGTTGCTCCCTTCGCTCTCTGTCTCTTCTTCTGCAAACTTGTCGCCTACACGTTCCTCTACTGGCTTCCATTTTATCTCAGCCACACAGGTGCGTTTAGTTCTACTATATATATTATTATTGGAGCAGATTTAGTTCTATATATTATGCTTGTACGAGCGCTCATGTGCACATGGAATGATTTGTTTTTTCGATAAAGCACAAGGAGAGATGGAGAGAAAAACTAGTAGAAAAAAAATTGATGAATCTTTTCTTCTGACCACCGTTTTGTTCCCACATGTTCAGAGATCGGAGGAGAATATCTGTCAGACACTGCCGCGGGGGTGCTGTCGACTCTGTTCGACGTGGGCGGCGTCGTGGGCGGCATCCTCGCCGGCCACATCTCCGACCGCCTCGACGCGCGGGCGCTGACGGCGGCGAGCTTCACCTTCTCCGCGATACCGGCCCTCTTCTTCTACCGCATCTACGGGAGCATCTCGCTGACCTGGAACGCCGCACTCATGGTCCTCACGGGGGTGCTGGTGAACGGGCCCTACGCGCTCATCACCACCGCCGTCTCCGCCGACCTCGGCACGCACAGCTCGCTGAACGGCAACTCCCGCGCGCTGGCCACCGTGACGGCGATCATCGACGGGACGGGGTCCATCGGCGCGGCGGTGGGCCCGCTGCTGACGGGCTACATCTCGGCCAGGAGCTGGAGCGGCGTGTTCACGATGCTCATGGCGTCGGCGCTCATCGCCGGCTTGCTTCTGTCGCGGCTGGTCGTGGCGGAGATCTCCGCGAAGATGGAGTCACGAAGGAGGACGGATCACGCGAGCGATCTGCCCGTGTCCTCCTTGGAGGAACCGTAGGCGCTGCTGGCTGGACTGGACATGGTTGGATATACATACTTGGATTGGATAGGCGAAGACGATGGCTGGGCCGGGAAATTGGGAGAAGCTGTGGCGGGAAGAGCGAAGTCCCCTCTGATTTTAGGAGCGAGGTGTAGGCGCTCTTCATTCTCAGGGTTGTAGCGCCATGTTGCTTCTCGACGTGCTTGTGTCGTGCTGTGCATATGTGAATGATTACTACGCTGAATCCGATGGGAGAACAAGTACGGATGATTGCATCTTATGTGTGTCGACGTCAGAGGTGTCGACCGTTCCAATCATATAAGAATTGGCGCACTCCCTCTTTTGTACTGTATCAGTGAATGTCTGAAAGATCAGAGAGGAGATTACCGGAACTGATCTTAAACTTGTAGCCACTTTGTTACAAAAAAAACTGTTGCCACCTCGAGAAATGGACTCATTTTTCGAAAATTTCACCCATCTATTCATAATTCTTCTCAACATCGGTACGGGAAATCCCAAAAGTAACAAAAAGTAGTTGAACTAGCTGAATGCTCATGCGTTAACGAATTTTTATCGATACGCATCTCATGCACCTAAATATTTATATTTACAGAAAAGACAGCCGAATATAATTTTTACCACGCGCGAAATCTCAGCCTCGTCGCTCATGTCTTCTTTGCTTCACCGGTCGCGCGCTCTGCCGCTCGATGCCGAGCAAGCCATCCTGGGCGTCTCTCGCATGGTCTATGTCTCCGACCTCACGCCCCGTTTTAACTCTCGAAACAGGCTTTCGCCCAGCTTTATAAATAAAGCACATCGGTGAGACCGCTGCTGGGCCAGACAGCACAACGCCCAAATGATATAAGGAAACGAACAACTGAAAATGCTGGGGCAACAGCTAACACATGCCCAAAAGAAAAAGAAATGGAAAAGACGGCGAATCAACAAGACAAGGGTGACAGGCCACCGCTGCGCCCTCCGAAAATGTCCCACCCCGCACCTGGCACCCCAAATCACCCAATGTCAAAACAACACCTTCAGGAAGGGAAGCGCCGTGGCGACGGCGCTGCTGTCCGGCCCAGAGACAGGACCTAGGGTTTCCCCCGACACTCAGAGTAGAGTGGAGTAGGCCTATCCGCGACGCCCTCCAAGGAGGCAAGGCGCCACCCAAAGGCGGCACCGCGGCGGAGTCGGACGAACCGACAAGGGTTTCCCCCTAACCTCACCCACAACAGAACTCCGGACGCTTCGGAGCACCACCACCAATCTCGCCACCCACTAGCATGCGCCACCACGATAGCGCCGTCACCATCGCCACCGTCTCATCGAAGACACAAGCAAGCAGTCCATAGGACAGATGCAATAGACCAAGCTCGAGTCGGGGACTGCAGCACTACAACCGGCGGGAGGAACCCACCTCCACCACCAAGGGTGGTCATCGCCCGGACAAAGCAGCAGGGACACACCAGGCCTACGCGGGCCCGGTCGGGCCTCGAGGGGCCCGTAAAGCCCCCGCCGCCTTGCTGCAATGGGCCAGCCATGGTGCCTCCATCCCCAACCAGAGCCGAGTCACCGCCGTGGCGAACGCGCCGGCCCGCCGTAGCCCAAATCGGGCCCGAGGGGCCCAGATCTGGGCCGGGTGAAGACCGACGCCAGAGAGCTGCGCCGCGCCGCGTCGTCCCGCCGTGCAAGACGGCGCCACCACCCGCCACCACCCGGAGCAGGGCCGGACCGCCAGATCCCGAGGAGCACCGCCGCCGCTGAGAAGCTCGCCCCGACGGGCTCTCATGGCACGGGGAGAGGAGAGCCGCCGCCGCCGGCGCCGCCCGGGCTTAGCCCGACGGCTCCTGCCAGCGGCGGCGACAGGGCAGGAGGGGAGGGAGAGGTCTGGCCGGAGGCGGAGTGAGAAGGCGCGCCGTCGCCCTCGGGGGGCGAGAGCGCGAGCGCACTGCTGCGGACCTCCCCTCGTTTTAAGTACCCACGTCCTTCAGTGTGCGCTATAGCTGCTTCATCTCGATCACGCGCAAGCCAAGCCCCACTCGGTTTGAGATTGCCAACCCCATATGAAGTTGCTTCCAAAAGAATATTACTCAACCGGCATATCAGTGAAATTACCAACTAAAACTCTGCGGATTTTAGAATGCTCAGCCAAAGAAAGCATTGTAACCGATTTTCGGTAATACCGGAAACATTGTTATTGTTGAAGTGTATAAGTGGATTGTACTGGCTCTTTCCATCAGTTCGGACTTTTGGTTGCGTTGGCTAGTGCATGAAGCTTGACATGGTATCAGAGCCTAAGGTCTCGAGTTCGAGTCCTGGCTTTCGCAATTTATCCTAAAATTGCACTGGCTCTTTCTATCAGTTCGGACTTTTGGTTGCGTTGGCTAGTGCATGAAGCTTGACAGTTGTTTCGTTCGGTCAAACTATGAAAGTAATTGAAGAACAACTACAATATGTAATTGTTTATGTAAGATGATAATCGCTCTATCCGACCGACGAAGTTCTTCAATTAAAAAGTGAGTTTCCATCAACTATTTCTATGTCCACTTAATTTCAGAATTGCTAAACTAAGATAAAGTCTTGACGCCATACACGTCTACATGCTTTCTGTAGAAGAGATTAAGTTGGAAAATCTAAAGAAAATTAGCTACAGGCTAACTCTATTATTAATTCAAAAAGAAAAGGCAAGAAAAAGTAATTGATAGATATAGCATCCCACGGACAGCAGAAGATTAGCAACCATCAAATTAATGGTATATTAACATACTAAGAATTTAGCAAGACGCAAGCCCAAGCCAGCCGACAACCTCAGCTCCTTATTGTTGAGATACGTGTGTTGTATTCTATATAGGTCTTCTTGTACTCGTAGGATTGTACCTGTATTCGTCTATATATATAAAACAGTCGGTCCTATTGGAGCTGTGCATACTCCCACAATTATTCTACATGGTATCAGTCTAACCCCGATCCCCAAACCCTAGTCGTCGCCTCCGTCCTCCCCAGGCGCCGCCGCCTCCCACCTTCCCTAAACCCTAGCCACCGCTCTCCTTCTCCTCCACCTCCCACACTAGCCGCCGCCTCTCCGGCGCTGTCGGCCGCTTCCGCCACCACGCCCACCACTTCCACCCCTCCTCCTACCCCTACCATGGCCGATCTCTCCTCCTCCAGCAACCCCTTCAACTCCTCCATCTCCGGGAGCAGCAACCCCTTCGCCGGGCCCTCCGTTGCCGTCATCCGCGACGTCCCCATCCTCGAGCGCGTGCCAGTGAAGCTCTCTCAAACCGCTGCTAATTTCTTCCCGTGGAAGACGTACTTCGACCTCCTCTTCCGCGAGTATGATCTCCTCGATCATGTCGATGGCTCCATCGACCTCCTCGCCATGTCGCACGACCCCGACTGGTTGACGATCGATGCCACCATCATCCGATGGTTCTACCAGACCGTCTCCAGCGAGATCTTCCGCACCATTGTTCGCGACGGTGACACTGCGCACGCCGTCTGGAGCAAGATCACCGGCCTCTTCACCGATAACAAGATCCAACACGTCATGTTCCTCTAGCAGGAGTTCTTCGACACTCCCCAAGCCGATCTCTCCCTTGACGAATACCGCCTCCGCCTCAAGTCCCTCGCCGACGAACTCCGTGACTTGGAGTTTCCGATTGAAGACAAGATCCTCCTCTCTACCCTGACGGCAGGGCTAGGCGAGGACCTCAACAACGCCGCCGCCAACCTGACGCCGCTCACCATGCCGACCTTCGAGCAGGTCGTGGAATATCTCCGCCTCGAGGAGCAGCGGATGAAGCATCCGCGGGCCCGGGCGGCTCACACCGCCTTCGCCGTCGGCGTCTTCTGGGGTGCCCCTGCCCCTACGCCTTCGCCCCCAACCTCGCGCCCTGGCCCTACCCCCGGGGTTCTATGCGCCCCAACCGCACGCGCCTCCGCCTACTGCCAACGGCGGTGGCAATGGCGGTGGCCGACGTCATCGTCATTGCAACGATGGCAACACCACCACTCCCCAGCCTTGACCACCTCAGCAGGCCGCCCCGACACCGCCGTAGATCACGGGTCACAACCCCTGGACCAGGGTTGTTCACGCCTATACGATGCCCGTGCCGCGCGCCCCTCATCTGAGCATCTTGGGGCCACGCCCGACCACCCACCAGGCGTTCTTCGCGTCGCTTCAGTCCGCCATCGCGCCGGTCTACTCCGCGCTTTTGCCTCCCACCGTCTACTACCCTGCCCCCGTCGTCGGCCCCGTGGGACCCCGTGCTGATGACCGCCCTCTAGACCGCTCCCACCGCGGGCTCATATGGCGGTGGTGGCGATTAGTTCATGGCTACCGGCTCCTTCGCGCACATGGCCTCTCATCCCGGTAACCTTTCCACTTCTACTCCTACTTCTACTTCTTCTCGCATAATCGTTGGCAATGGTCATGCTCTTCCCATTACTCACACCGCCTCCGCCTCCTTTCCATCCACCTCCACTCCTCTCTCTCTCTCTCAATAATGTTGTCATTTCTCCTAACTTGATCCAAAACCTTGTTTTTGTTCGTTCTCTCACTCGTGATAATTCCGTGACTATGGAATTTGACGCTTCTGTTTTTTTGTTAAGGATGTCGTACCCGGATGCTTCTCCACCGATGTGACAGTCCTGGCGATTTGTACCCTCTTCAGTCATCCTCTCCCGGCACCAGCAGCCATCTTGCCCTCTCGGTCGAGGTCGACCTCTGGCACGCCCGCCTCGGCTATCCTAGCTCCATCGCCCTTCGTCAAATAATGCGAGGATTCTCCTTTTCTTGTAATAAAACGGATGCTCATTCTTGTGAAGCATATCGTCTAGGCAAACATGTTCGCCTTCTGTTTATTTCTTCCTCCATAGTTGCGTCTTTTCCGTTTCAACTTATTCATAGTGATGTTTGGACCTTGCATGTTCCGAGTAATTCTGGCTACACTTACTATCTTGTGATTTTGGATGATTACTCGCACTTTGACTTTTCCACTCCACCGTAAGTCCGACGTTCCCGCCACCCTCACCTCCTTCTTCGCCTACGTCTCCACCCAATTCGGTCGCCCCATAGACGCCTTACAAACCGACAACGGGAAAGAGTTCGACAACATCACCATCCACACCCTTCTCGCCACTCATGGCACTATCTTCCGTCTCACGTGTCCATACACTTCTCAACAAAATGGTCGTGCTGAACGCATCCTTCGTACTCTCAACGACTGCGTATGCACCCTTTTGTTCCATGCGTACATGCCACCACGGTTCTGGCCGGATGCTCTCGCCACAGATACACTTCTAGTCAACATCCGTCCCTGTCGTTCTCGTTGGAAATACATGCCGCACCATCTCCTCTATGGTTTGACACTCGCCTACGATGATCTTCGCATCTTCGGCTGCCGATGCTACCCTAGCACCGCCACCATCGCCGCGCACAAGCTTGCATTGCACTCTCTCCCTTGCGTGTTTCTCGGCTACCCAGCCAACACCAAGGGCTATCGCTGCTACGATCCCTTCTCTCATCGCGTCATCACCTCACGGCACGTTTACTTTGACGAGTTGATGTTTCTATTTTAGTAGAGACTTTTGATGACAACCACGGCTCCCGATGGCCCTCCCGAGGCCATCCCTGCTCGCCGACTGATACGTCGTAAACGTATCTATAATTTTTGATGCTCCATGCTTGTTTAGTATCAACTTTGCTATGTTTTGTCTATACTTTGAGGTATTTTTATACACTTTCTGGAACTAACCTATTGACAAGATGCCACAGTGCCAGTTGCCTGTTATCTGCTGTTTTTGGTTTTAGAAAAGCTAAAAAATGAATATTCTCGGAATTGGACGGGACAAAAGCCAAAGTCATTATTTTACCTGGCATAACATGGAACCACGAAGCAGAGATGGAGGAGGATACCAGGGTGGCCACACCCAAGGGTGGCGTGGGCCAGCCCTGGTGGCGCCACCAGGGGGTGTGGGCTCCCTGGCCCACCACTGACATTGCCCTCTTTGCCTATAAGAAGCCCCCGAGGACAAAACCCTAAATGATCCATCATACATCCACGAAAAGTTCCGCTGCACCGCCGCCACTAAAGGGGAGATTCGAGGGACAGAAGTCTCTATTCCGGCACCCTGTCGGGATGGGGAAGTGCCCCCGGAGCCATCTCCTTCGATCTTTACCACCACCTCCATCGATCTCCACCACCATCTCCATCGCTGTTGCTGATTCCCATGATGAGGAGGGAGTAGTTCTCCTTCAAGGCTAATGGCTCTACCGGTAGCTATGTGTTCATCTCTCTCTATGCGCGATCTTGTTGTGGCCATGAGATTTGTAATCAAATAGATTTACTTTGTTACTCAAGTGCTTCAATAGATCTCTGCTCTCCCCACGTGTGTGAAAGTGACAGCGTGCATACCGTGGTGGCACTTAGGCTAGAGTCTACATAAATACTCAAGTGATTTAATAAATCTTCGGCTCTCCCCACGTGTGTGAAAGTGACAACGTGCACACCGTGGTGGTACTTAGGCTAGAGTTTACAAATACTTATCATGAGTTATATTTTGAGTTGGATGTCTTTATGAAATTGTGGTGTTTGTTGGAACCATCTACGCTAAAGGTGATAGTGTGGGGTTATCTAGATGGGGAAGGCGGACTTTGAGGAGTGCTGTTATAGCCCTACCATCGATTAGAGTGTTCAACCAGAGAGTAGTTCAGGGTATAATCATGAAGAGAATATATTTATATGAGGGAGTGTTCACTAGTGAAAGTATGATCCCTAGGCCTTGTTTCTAATCATTAAAACACCATTCACAACTTGATTTGTTACATGTTTGCTTGCTTCCAGTCTCTTCCACCCCGTCAAGCTCTTTTCTAGCACCCGATGACCCACGAGTATAGGGGGTGTATCGCAGTACTTTCGATAAATAGGAGTGTCGATACCAATGAGGAGCCAAAGGTGTTGACTAGTGGTATGGAGCAGGAAATTTCTGTAAATACTCAGATTTTTAGTGGTTTTCTGATAAAGCAACAAAACAAAGTGCAAGTAATAAAGACAACGAGCAAGTGGCCCAATCCTTTCTTCGCAACGGACAAGCCGGTGGAAATACTTATAAGGACCAAACGTTCTCGAGGACACATGGGAATTCTGTCAAGTGCTTTCACTTCAAATAGCTGGGTACTCTTCTCTGGTGTTGTAAGTGTTGTGTGGGTGAACATGTGCTAACATACCGACCTTACTTGGACTAATACATACTTGTGATTAAACCCCCTGCAAACATCCGTAACTACAGGAAAGTAATTAAGATATAAATCAAACCACGGCCTTAAACTCTGAGATCCTACGCTCCCTTGTGCAAAGGTGTCCTAATGGGGGTTCAGGTTTCTGTCACTCCGACAACCCCACAATTAGTAGCCAAATACATAATGCATTCCCCTAGGCCCATAAATGGTGAAGTATCATGTAGTCGACGTTTACATGACACCACTAGAAGAATAGCACCACAACTTAAATATTAAACCATTGAATAATAACTCATCACAGATTCACTACTAACAACATGACTTCTCCCATGTCCTCAAGAACTGAATGAACTACTCACAAGACATCATATGGATCAAGATCAAAGATGATATGATAATGGATAACAATCTAAACATAAACAATAATCCAATGGTTCCACTCACAAGCATCAACTACAATAGTAATCAACACCGGGAAAGTTTCCCCTAAGAACTAAAGCAATATCCAACACAATGGTTACAGCGGGACAGAGTGGTGATGATGGTGCTGGTGGAGATGGTGGTGTAGATGATGATGATGATGATCCCGATGAAGCCTAGCTTAATGACGGTGTTGATGGCGACGATCTCCCCTCTCCGGGAAGGAATTTCCCCGATAGAAATCTGTTTGCCGGAGAGATCTTTCTCTCTTGGTGTTTTCCGCCCCGCAGAGGCGGCGAAAATCCTTCTGTGGTTGCCCCTTGGTATTAGGGTTCCATGTGGACGATATAGGCAAGAGGGCGGAGTCGGGAGCCGGCCAGGTGGGACACACCTGACCTAGGCGTGGGGCAAGGTGGGCCCGCGCCTAGGGGTGTTTGCCCTCTATGGCCTGGCTACGCATCCCCTTCTGGCTTCCTCCGTCTTATGGGAAAATATAATTTTCCAATATTTTTCTGATATTTTTTGATGTACACGAAATTCCATCAGAAACCTGACTCCGGCAGTCCATCCTCCAAGAATCATCCAACATGCAAAAACAAAGGAAAAGACATAAGTAACACCTCATATTAAGACATATATCAATGAATCGAGGCAAATTATGATATAAAATGGTGATGCAAATTGGACATATCAACTCCCCCCAATCTTAGACCTTCGCTTGTCCCCAAGCGGAAACTGAGCTCAGTAAACATGTCCACAGGTTTATGGAGTGAAGTGTCAATAAAAGAATATGGACAAGAAGCATCACACTTACCATTACAAAACTCATAGAAGAAAGCAACTCACCATTATATAACTTAGTTTGCAACAAGTACAGGAGTCACAATAGAGATGCATAAAGATAAATCATAATTGGAATTGGCAAACTTTGTTCCTGGTCAGAGAATAGCTGACAAACAGTTTCACAAAAAGCTTTTTGTAGTAATTTTGGAACAGGAGTACTCTTTACTTAAAAAACCTTTTCACAAAGAAGGCTTTTAAAGTAATACTCAATAGATAAGAGTTTTGTGCAAACAAGAAAGACAAAGAACATGATTGAATAAATCACCATATGAATGCTTGCAACACAACAACTCAAATGCTTGCTGGAGATAGAGAGGAAGTAGGTTTACTAACTCAACTCAGAAAATAGGAGAAATGTCCCTTCATAGTGGGAAGCAGGGATTTCAAGTCATAAAGAGCTTCCAAAAGATTATGGTAGCTTTGAGCCCTCATTGCCCTATCATAGGCATCTTGAGATGATTAAGGTTAAAGTGAACAAGGATGGAGTATATGCTTGATAAAATATAAGTTGGAAATCTCATGTCCCTTGAGTACGAGGGCTGCACCTCATGCTACTCAACTTTGGTCACCGGTAAGTTCTTGTCATTGTAAGTACATGCGTATCATAGATAACCGCCAACGGGGTACCCCTTGCACATGGTACATGAGCTATCCCATAACCAAAATGACAAGGAAAGCAGACAATGAGCATCTCAGCGATCTTTTTATTTACTATGTGCATAGCTTTTTATTGAGGACGCTTCATAGAATGCTCACTATGGTGATGCTGCAAGTTTCCACCATGATTAGGCATGGCTTAGGCTAGCGGCACAAACATTTCTCTAGCACACATACATCACTCCATGGACTTACAAGTTCCCTCTTTATTTCACACCATCGACATCCACAAACAAAAGAGAATGATATCAACTGAGTACAAAGTACCCAAGTGCAATGTTGAAAACATTCCCCGTGACAGCACGGTTCTGATAATTCCAACATATAGATGCAAGCATGTGCAACTTTGATGACACAATGGTTCAAGTCTATTAGGGGCAAGAAAATAAGGTGTGCCATCAAGTTCGTGAGAGCTTTACTAACTAGTTTTCACATAATAAAATACTTTTTAATTCGAAAGATAGATGAATCTTGAGAATTTACTTGGAATAGAAATATTCTAATAGGTAGATATGGTGGACACAAATGGCAAAGGTTTTGGTTCAAATGGATTTGGGTGCATGAGAAGTATGCCTTCTCAAAACAAGTTTTTGGCTAGCAAGGCTGGGTAGCAAGCAAAAGAGTTGAAATAAACAAGCAAACCTACAAGTGATAAAGCCAAACATGCAATCTTCCTTGAAGACACAAAAGATCTTAAATAAAGAATACTAAGCTTATGAGCCAACAAGAAAGAAAATAAATGATACAAAATACCTGTAAGCTTTACTCTTTTTCTTTCAAACCTCAAAAAGTGTTGCTACTGACCAGAGCTCGGTTTGCCCAAACCAATTTAGATTTACTTGATGCTCCCAAAGTGATGCCAATACTGATCAACAAGATCCATCATATAATAGAGATTGCAAACTAAAATAAGAAGTGCAAAAAGTAAAAGATGAAACTTCTCATTAATATTCCATAAAGGCACTCACACCAAGGGATACATAGATAATCAACTAAAGGAGAGATACTTCCACATGCAAACCAAACTATAAGATAACTTCTATACCAAAGATATGAATCCACTAAAAAGGTAAAAGATAAAAGATAATGATGGTGATACTGCGGCACTCCCCCAAGCTTGGAACAAGCCAAGGGGATGCCAAACATGATGACAAATTACTCCTTCGGTGGTGGTGGTGTTCCCTTGTTTAGGGTCAGAAAATCCTCCAGCATCTTATGAAACTTTTTATTCTCCTCTTGAAGCATATCCACCTTCATCCTCAAAGCACGGTACTTATCACAAAACTCGTCAGTGGTTCGAAGGGCTTCCACTGCCTCAGGGTAGGATCTTAAGTCTAGAACGTAGGCTATGATCCCATGCATGTTACGAGAAAAATCTCGTCCAGTGTTAATTGATCCTACAAAAGTAGGTTTCCTTGCCCTTGTCCCTGCGGCGGTTTGTTCTTCCAACTTTATCTTGTCCACGGGCTTCTTGCCTTTGTCGTTGGCAGAGACCATGGTGCTCTAAACTTGAGAAGATTTCCTGACAGAAACAGATCGAAACGAAAACATGATGATAAGAAGATGCACAAACCTCGGGAGATCCGGGGGGTTATATATTATAAAGTTTCAATGCATAAGGAAGGTTCTGATACGAAAACGAGGCGGATACGGAGCTCGGGGGAGGCACACCCCCTCCAGGCGCGGCCAGCTGGGGCCCATGCCTGGGGTGGGTTTGGCCACCCTGGCCTCCGGTTCCTCCTCTGTTCCGTCTCGTAACTTGCCTTATGTATTAAAAACATCAAAAATATAAAAAGATTAGGATTTCACGAACCTTATGTTTTCACCTCTTTTACCTATTTAGAGATGAACTCTTCAGACTCCTTTTCTCCTTCTCCTAGATATTCCTTTCCTATAAGGTATCACACAAACCTCAATGGAAACATTAGTGTAAGAAAAAGCAATAAACCTTTAGGTTCACACTTCAACTGAAATCCATCAAAACAAAGGCTTTTGTAAGAGGCAAATGCAAATGATAACAGAAATCTGTCAAAACAGACTAGCAGGTAAAGATTAACTTTTTCGAAAACCTTATGTTGCTCAAATCAAAAAGTGCCGAACTAATGAAAGTTGGGTAAAGACCTGGAGAACAGGCTCAGAAAAATACAGATCCATCCGACCTACTGAGCTCCCTCACGAATTTTTGCAATACAGCACAAAAATCTGTCCCAGGACAGCCACTTTTCACAACTCCTCTACTTCTCAAAAGTAGTTGAACTTGACACAAAAACCAAAACAAAAAGGATAAGGAGAGGTTATTACTAAGGTAATAACTTCCAAGACTCAACCAAACTCTTGGTTTATCTCCCAACAAGTACTTTTCTTTAATGCCTTTAAGTTAGGCTTGGTATCTTCAAAGATGCTCACATAGTATATAAATATCTGGAGTGAAAGAGAGCATCAAGAAGCAAATAACCAACACATTTGAGTCTAACCCTCTTCCTATGCATGGGGGTGTCATGATAAAACAAATTGTTGAAACAAAAAGCCACTAGCATAGGAAGACAAAACAAATGCAACTTCAAAGCTTTCAACATAAAACAGGGAAACTTAACATTATTGAGATGCATAAAACCATGTTTCCCTCTCTCATAATAACTTTCAGTAGCACTTTTAATAAAGTTGACAATATAACTGTCACTGGCAACAACTTTATCATCAGAATGATCATACTTGCAGTCATCAAAAAGAGGTCCAAGGTCATAAACTGGATCAATAGAAGCAAGTTGTTCCATCCTGAAATCTTTATTAGGCAAGCTATTTTCACAAGGAGCTTTAGCAAATTTGGAATAAACTCATAAGAATCTCCATCAAACTTAGTTAAAACTTTTTCCTTCTTACAATCTATAATAGCTCCACAAGTGTTCAATAAAGTTCTACCAAAAATGATAGGACAAGTTTTGCTAGCTGCTGAATTGAGCACTAGAAAATCAGCAGGATACTTAATCTTCCCACAGAGAACCTCCACATCTATTACAATGACAATGGGGCAAATGGTCTCCTTATTAGCAAGGTGAATTACCACATCAATGTCCTCAAGCTCACAAGGACCAATCTCATGCATAATTTCCCTATAAAGCTCATAAGGAATAACACTAGAACTAGCACCAATATCACATAAACCATAGTAACAATGATCACCAATTTTAATAGAAAGCACATGTACACTAGATTTTATAGATTTACTAGGATGAGAGATAATATTAGAAGTGTCTTCACAGAAACAATGTGCTCATCCTCTATATTTCTAGTGACAGGGTATTTCACAATAGCTACCACAGGTTCATTTTTCACTTGCTCATCAGGCTCCACAGTTTTCTTAGTACCTTTATTATTTGCACTAATAATCATAGGATACTCCATTACCTTATGAATCTCACTGGGAGGATAAAATTTAGAATAAAAGAGAGGTACTATTTCCTCCCATTACATGGATTGTCCATTCTTCAGCAGCTTATAACATTCTTCAGCTCTCCCTTTCAAGGATACGGAGAGTAACTTTTTCTTCACCTGTTCAGTTGTGATACCTGCACACTTAAACAACCCGCATAATTCATGGATAAAAAGCAAGTGATCACCAGGATGGACAGTTCCATCGCCAAAATAATAATTATCCATAACACGATCAACAATACTTGTAGGTATCTTCAAAGGATCTATCTCAACAGATGGTGGTTCATCTACTACCCTAACAGTGGTAGTAGTTTTCCCAAACAGAAAACCAAGTGGGTTATCCTTATTGGAAACATAGTAACAAGCAGTAACAAAAAGCAATACTCATAGTAGAAGTTTCCTTTAACAGTTCCACTCTTCAATAGCGCTTCACTCCCTGGCAACGGCGCCAGAAAATAGTCTTGATGACCCACAAGTATAGGTGGTGTATCGCAATACTTTCGATAAATAGGAGTGTCGATCCCAACGAGGAGCAGAAGGTGTTGACTAGTGGTATGGAGCAGGAAATCTCTTTAAATACTTAGCACACGGATTTTTAGTGGTTTTCTAATAAAGCAACAAAAAAAGTGCAAGTAATAAAGACAACGAGCAAGTGGCCCTATCCTTTCTTCGCAAAGGACAAGCCGGTGGAAATACTTATGAGGACCAAACGTTCTCGAGGACACATGGGAATTCTATCAAGTGCTTTCACTTCAAATAGCCGAGTACTCTTCTTTGGTGTTGTAAATGTTGTGTGGGTGAACCTATGCTAATGTACCGACCTTACTTGGACTAATACATACTTGTGATTAAACCACCCCCTTCAAGCATCCGCAACTACAGGAAAGTAATTAAGATATAAACCTAACCACAGCCTTACACTCTGAGATCCTATGCTCCCTTGTGCAAGGGTGTACTAACGGGGGTTCAGGTTTCTGTCACTCCGACAACCCCACAATTAGTAGCCAAATACACAATGCATTCCCCTAGGCCCATAAATGGTGAAGTATCATCTAGTCGACGTTCACATGACACCACTAGAATAATAGCACCACAACTTAAATACTAAACCATTGAATAATATTTCAACACAAATCCACTACTAACAACATGACTTCTCCCATGTCCTCAAGAACTAGACAAACTACTCACAAGACATCATATGGATCAAGATCAATGATGATATGGTGATGGATAACAATCTGAACATAAACAATAATCCAATGGTTCCACTCACAAGCATCAACTACAATAGTAATTAACACCGGGAAAGTTTCCCCTAAGAACTAATGCAAGATCCAACATGATTGTTACAGCGGGACGGAGTGGTGATGATGGTGCTGGTGGAGATGATGATGATGATCCCGATGAAGCCTAGCTTGATGACGGTGTTGATGTCTGATACGCCCAATTTGCATCACCTTTCTATATCATAATTTATCTCTATGCATTGATATTGTTCTTATTATGAGGTATTACTTATGGATTTTCATCTGTTTATGCATGTTGTATGATTCTTGGAGGATGGACTGCCGGAGTCTGGATTCTGATGGAAAAGAAGGCGTTTCGGTGCAATTTTGCGAAGGTTATAAAAATACCAGAAAAATATGGAAACATATTATTTTCCCAGAAGATAAAGAAGCCAGAAGGAGGAGCGAAGAGGGGCCGCAAGGGGCCCACACCTCCTAGGCACGGGCCCACCTAACCCCGCGCCTAGGGAAGGTGTGGTCCACCTGCCCGGCCTCCGACTCCGCCCCTTCGCCTATATCTTCCCTACGGAACCCTAAGCCTAGGGGAGCGAGCACAGATAGATTTCCGCCGCCTCTGGGGGCGGAAAACGCCGAGAGAGAAAGATCTCTCTGGCAGACAGATTTCTATCGGGGGAATTCCTTCCCGGAGAGGGGAGACCGTCGCCATCAACACCATCATCAAGCTAGGCTTCATCGGGATCATCATCATCGTCATCTACACCATCATCTCCACTAGCACCATCATCACCACTCCGTCTCGCTGTAACAATTGTGTTGGATATTGCTTTAGTTCTTAGGGGAAACTTTCCCGGTGTTGATTACTATTGTAGTTGATGCTTGTGAGTGGAACCATTGGATTATTGTTTATGTTTAGATTGTTATCCATTATCATATCATCTTTGATCTTGATTCATATGATGTCTTGTGAGTAGTTCATTCAGTTCTTGAGGACATGGGAGAAGTCATGTTGTTAGTAGTGAATCTGCGATGAGTTATTATTCAATGGTTTAATATTTAAGTTGTGGTGCTATTCTTCTAGTGGTGTCATGTAAACGTCGACTACATGATACTTCACCATTTATGGGCCTAGGGGAATGCATTATGTATTTGGCTACTAATTGTGGGGTTGTCGGAGTGACAAACCTGAACCCCCATTAGGACACCTTTGCACAAGGGAGCGTAGGATCTCAGAGTTTAAGGTCGTGGTTTGATTTATATCTTAATTACTTTCCTGTAGTTACGGATGTTTGGAGGGGGTTTAATCACAAGTATGTATTAGTCCAAGTAAGGTCGGTATGTTAGCACATGTTCACCCACACAACACTTACAACACCAGAGAAGAGTACCCAGCTATTTGAAGTGAAAGCACTTGACAGAATTCCCATGTGTCCTCGAGAACATTTGGTCCTTATAAGTATTTCCTCCGGCTTGTCCTTTCTAAGAAAGGATTGGGCCACTTGCTCCGTTTGTTCGTTACCTTTGTTACTTGTTCTTTGTTTTGTTGCCTTATCAGAAAACCACTAAAAATCCGTTTTCTAAGTATTCATAGGGATTTCCTGCTCCATACCACTGTTCATCACCTTCTGCTCCTCGTTGGGATCGTCACTCCTATTTATAAGAAGTACTACGATACACCCCCTATACTTGTGGGTCATCAATGGCGACGATCTCCCCTCTCCGGGAAGGAATTTCCCTGGCAGAAATTTGTCTGTTAGAGAGATTTTTCTATATCGGTGTTTTCCGCCCCGCAGAGGCGGCGGAAATCCTTCTATGGTTGCCCCCCTGGTACGGTTCCGTGGGGAAGATATATGCGAGAGGGCGGAGTCGGGAGCCGGCAAGGTGGGCCACACCTTCCCTAGGCGTGGGGCAAGGTGGGCCCGCGCCTAGGGGGTGTGGGTCCCCTGTGGCCCGGCTACGCCTCCCCTTCTAGCTTCCTCCATCTTCTGGGAAAATATAATTTTCTAATATTTTTATGGTATTTTTCTGATCTTCGCGAAATTGCATCAAAACACCTCTTTTTCCATCAGAAACCTAACTCCAGCAGTCCATCCTCCAAGAATCATCCAACATGCAAAAACAGAGGAAAAGACATAAGTAACACCTTATAATAAGACATATATCAATGAATAGAGGCAAATTATGATATAGATCATGCTGATGCAAATTGGACGTATCAGCACCGTTGTCTTATAGTCATCCATATTACTTGTATTTCACTACCTCTTCGCCAAACAAGTGCGCCTATACACTTGACAAGTGATAGGGTGTGTTGGGGACACAAGAGACTTCTTGTATCTTGATTGCAGGGTTGCTTGAGAGGGATACCTTTGACCACTTCCTCCCTGAGTTCGATAAACCTTGGGTAATCCATTAAAGGGAAACTTGTTGCTGTTCTACAAACCTCTGAACTTGGAGGCCCAACAATTGTCTACAATAATAGAAGTGCGTAGACATCACCGATGAGTGACCATGGCGGCTCCGTCTGCGTCCGCCTCGCCTGGTACCTCGGCGCACGGGCCCATGTCGCCACCCGTGTCGCCGCCTACCGAGGCCCCATCTCCGCCCAGGCTGGCGACTCCGCCTGCGCCAGCGACACCGCCCGTGTCGCCCTCCTCATCGTCATTGTGTAGCTCGGCACCCTCCTCGCCGGCCCAGCCTTCACCGGCTTCCTCGCCCGCTTCGGCTGCGGATGATGTGCCTGTCCCGCCCACTCCACCTGCAGGTGTTGTCACTCGTGCGCATGCGGGTGTGCGCTGGCCATCCACCCGCTACCCCACCGACCTGTACATCTACACCGCCTCTACGTCCGTGGTCTCGCCGATGCCTACCTCTGCTCGGGCCGCCTTGCGTGACCCGTAGTGGCACACCGCGATGTAGGAGGAGTTCGACGCGCTACAGCGCAACATGACCTGTGAGCCGGTTCCTCGCACCCCTCGCGCCAACATCATCAACGGCAAGTGGGTCTTCAAGCACAAGCTGGGTCCTGACGGCACTCTGGAGCGCTATAAGGCGCGTTGGGTGGTTCGTGGTTTTCGCCAACGCACCGGCGTTGACTTCACGGATACGTTTTCCTCGGTTGTTAAGCCAGGCACGATCCGCACCGTCCTACACCTCGCTGTGTCCCATGCCTGGCTTGTGCATCAGATGGATGTCTCCAACGCCTTCCTCCACGGCCGTCTCTCCGAGCAGGTGTACTGCCAGCAGCCCATCGGTTTCGTCGATGCCGAGCATCCGGACCATGTGTGCCTACTTTCTCGGTCCTTGTATGGATTGAAGCAGGCCCCGTGCGCCTGGTATCAGCACATCGCCGCTTTTCTGCATCTTCTCGGGTTCCACTCCACACGCTTCGACGCGTCGCTGTTCATCTATCGCCAAGGCAGCGACACCGCCTATCTGCTGCTATATGTCGACGACATCATCCTGACAGCATGCACTGCTGGCCTCCTTCGATAGCTCACCGACCGCCTTCGCGCTGAGTTCGCACTCAAGGACCTTGGCCCTCTACACTACTTCCTCGGCATCGAGGTTGTCCGGCACGCGGATGGGTTCTTTCTTCATTAGCGGAAGTATGATCATGAGCTCCTCGAGCGCGCTGGGATGCTTAATTGCAACCCCGCGCCTACTCCAGTCGACACAAAGGCCAAGCTTTCGGCCAGTGATGGGTCGCTAGCCTTTGACGCGTCGTTCTACCGCTCCATCGTCGGTGTTCTGCAGGACTTGACGTTAACACGTCCGGAGCTGCAGTATGCCGTGCAACAGGTGTGCTTGCACATGCATGCACCTCAGGATTCTCACTAGATAGCAGTGAAGCGGATACTTCGCTACATCTGCGGCACTATGGATCTCGACCTCTTGCTGCATGCCTCGCTGTCGATAGACATTGTCGCCTACTCAAACGTGGACTGGGCTTGCTACCCTGACACGCGGCAGTCCACCTCGGGCTACTGCGTTTACCTCGTCTCGTCGCTTGTCTCTTGGTCTTCCAAGCGACAACCCACCGTCTTGATGGTGCTCGACGTGGCACTTCGTTGGTAACCCGAAGCGCAGGGTGTCAAGAGCACAGTAGCAAGTTTTCCCTCAGTTGAGACCGAGGTTATCGAACCATAAGGAGGAAGGAAACATCACACAGGTGTTGCAAACAACATGGATATCTGCACAACACAAACTCAAGACTTTGTACCAATGAATCAGTGAGGTTGTCAAGCTCACCGGTTTGCTGTAACAAAGGATTAAACGTATGGTGTGGAAGGTAATGGTGGTTTGTAGCAAGTAAACAAGTAACATTGGAATATGTATCAATGGTAAAGATTGGACCGGGGTCCATAGTTCACTAGAGGTGCTCTCCTTAGATAAACAACATGGCATGAAGGGTAAACAAATTACAGCAGGGAAATTGACACGAACTGAGCAAGGCATAACAATGCAATTACTAGTCAGAAAGATCCTATGAGATTCGATTGGGCAATACAACAGGATACATAGACCGCCATCCAACTGCATCTATGACTAGAAGTCCACCTTCAGGCTATCATCCGAACCCCCTCCAGTATAAAGTTGCAAGCAACAGACAACTGCTTTAAGCAAAGTGTGTAAGGTAAACAGTCCACATGTTCCATGAACAAGAGACAATTGTTTTCTCCCTAGTAGCAACATCACATCTACAACAGAAGAGATTTTTGTCACTTCCCTTGTAAACTAGAGGCATGAACCCACTATCGAGCATAAATACCCCCTCTTGGAGTCACTAGCAACTACTTGGCCAAGATAGCTACTAACAACGGAGAGCATGCAAGATCACAAACAACACATACATGATAGAATCATAAAGACAAAACCATTAATCAAACGAACATAATAATCTCAATATCCATCGGATCCCCGCAAACACAACATGCATGATTACAAATAGATTAGATCTTGATCATGAACGAAGCTCACAAGATCTATACATGAAAGCACAAGGAGGAGATACAACCATCTAGCTACTACATGGACCCATAGTCCAAGGTGGAACTACTCACGCATCATACCGGAGAGAAGGCCTCCGGGATGATCTCCCCTCCGGCAGGGCGCCGAGAAGAACTTCAGATCCTCCCGATCTAGGGACGACGGTGGCGGTGGCTACAGAAGGTTTCGTGGAATATTGATCGGGTGTTTAGGGTTTCTGCGTCGGGGCCTTCTTATAGCGAAGAGGGAGGCCGAGGAGGCGGCCAGGGGCCCCACACCCTGGCTAGGCGCGGGGCAGGGCCCACCCGCGCCTAAGGGGTGTGGCTGCCCTGGCCCGCTTCTGTGTCTCCCCTCTGGACTTCTTGTTCCCCATGGAAAGTTATTGACTTTGACGTTTATCCTGTCCAATTCCGAGAATATTTCCTTACTAGATTTTCTGGAACCAAAAACATCAGAAAACGGGCAACTGGCACTATGGCAAATTGTTAATAGGTTAGTACCAAAAACCATGTAAAAACCACCTCAAAGTGTAGACAAAGCAAAGCCAAGTAGATACTAAACAAGCATGGAGCATCAAAAATTATAGATACGTTTCCGACGTATCAAGCATCCCCAAGCTTAAATCCTGCTCGTTCTCGAGTAGGTAAGTGATAAAAATAATAATTTTTGAGGTGACATGCACCGTCACAATAAAGATCTAACCATTTGCAAACATTGAAAGCTGGGATCAAAGAACTCTAAACATGTCCATGAAAGATGGAGTTCTAACAATAGGACATAGTAACTATGCATGCAACATGAAAGTCTACAAACAAAGATCATGAAAAACATGCATTGAAAAACGTTTGTTTGTTTCACATACAGAAAACATAGCATAGTGGTAGTCAGCTTGTCCTTCGTAGAGTAGCAAATAGATGCATAGGACACCTTCAAAGTTCACAAGGGTGACTAGAAACAAATAGTACAAGCACTAGTAATATCATAATATGCATCAATCAATAAGCTTTGGAACACTGCACACATAATGACAACTATGCTCTCTTAATGGTACCTAAAGGTAGAAGGTGGAGACTCAACATAATGGTGTAAGAAAAGCCCTTCACAAAGGGAAGCAGGGATTTCAAGTATCAAAAAGATCTTCCAAAAATTATGGTACTTGTTAGCTTTCAGCCCTCATTGCCCCTATCATAAGCGTCTTGAAGTGATTAAGGTTAAAGTGAACAAAGATGGAGTATATGCTTGATGAAGTATAAGTTGGCAATCTCAAGTCCCTTGAATACGAGGGCCACACCTCATGCTACTCAACTTCAGTCACCTGTAAGTTCTTGTCATTGTAAGTATTTGCATATCATAGAGAACCGCCAACAGGGTACCCCTTGCACATGGTACAGGAGCTATCCCATAACCAAAATGACAAGGCGAGCAGACAATGAGCATCTCAGCAATCTTTTTATTTACCATATGCATAGCTTTCTATTGAGGATGCTTCATAGATAGCTCACTATGGTGATGCTGCAAGTTTCCACCATGATTAGGCATGGCTTAGGCTAGCGGCCCAGGCATTTCTCTAACACAGAATACAAACTCCATGGACTTACAAGTTCCCTCTTTATTTCACACCCGTGACATCCATAGACAAAAGAGCATGATATCAACTGAGTATAAAGTACAAGTGCAATGTTGAAACATTCCCCGTGACAACACGGTTCTGCTAATTCCAACGTATAAGTGCAAGCATATACAACATAGATGACACAATGGTTCAATTTTATTAGGGGCAAAGAATATAAAGTGTTCCATCAAGTTTGTGAGGGCTTTAATCACTAAGTTTTCACATAACAAAATAGTTTTTAATTGGAAGATAGATGAAAACAAGAATATACTTGGAATGGTGTAACACACCATGCATAGGAGTTTATAGTGGACACTTTGGAATAACTTGGTTTCTTGGGAGTTGGAAGCATGAGTAGAGCTTACTCATACAAGTGGAGGCTAGCAAAAGACTGGGAGCAACCAACTAAGAGAGCAATAATGGCCATAATCATGCAGAGCAACAAAGCATTACTAATCAAAGCATAGAGTAGTACTACAAGTCAAGGAATAAATGATCATAGAGGCTAATGGTGACTTGTGAGAGTCATAACATGGTGTGAGCATGTGCCAAGTCAACCCAAACAAAGCATCAAAGGAGAATACCACAATACTATGCTTTTTGCATGCTAAAACAACGCATAATTTCTTCAAGGCACACTAAGCAATCCCAATTGTTTGGAACAAGACATGCTACAACAATAATCACTAAGCATAAGGTCAAAACAACACCTAGCATGTCATGCTAAAGTCCAAGTCACAGTCAATGCAAGCTCCTCTTGCACTTTAAAGCAAGAACTTACTACTCCTTTCCAACACCAAGCAACTTATTTGTAAAACAACATAGCGAGAAGGGGGTCCAAACTACTTCATTCAAGCAAACTAAACAAAATAAAATGAAAACTAAGACGCTCCAAGAACAACGCAACTGTGCATGAAATAATAAAAACAAAGTGTCTAAATAGACCTGAACTTTTTATTGATGAAGAAGGGGATGCCTTGGGCATCTCCAAGATTGACGCTTGTACCTCTTGGATATTTCTTGGGGTGACACCATGGTGGCATCCCCAAGCTTGAGATTTTGTCCATTCTTCATCTCATTGCATCATTCTGTCTCTACACCTTCTTACCATGTGGAGCTCTCTCAACATGCCATTCAGAGTAGTTAACCGTCATATTATCAAGGAACCTTGTTGCAGCACCCAAAGTGAGGCCCATGAAGGTACCTCCAGCAGCTGAATCCAACAGATTTCTTGAGGAAAAGTTCAAACCTGCATAAAAAGTCTGGATAATCATCCAAGCAGTGAGTCCATGAGTAAGGCAATTCTTAGCCAAAGATTTCATTCTTTCCCAAGCTTGAGCAACATGTTCACTATCAAGTTGTTTAAATTTCATAATGTCACTTCTCATAGATATAATCTTATCAGGAGGATAGTATTTTCCAATAAAAACATCTTTGCACTTAGTCCAAGAATCAATACTATTTTTAGGCAAGGATAGCAACCATTTTTTAGCTTTTCCTCTGAAGGAGAAAGAAAAATCTTGAGTTTAATAATATCTCCATCTACATGCTTATACTTTTGCATCTCACAAAGTTCAACAAGGCTATTGAGATGGGCAGCAGGATCATCAGAACTAGCACCAGAAAATTGCTCTCTCATCACAAGATTCAACAAAGCAGGCTTAATTTCATAAAAGATAGCATCAGGAGCATGTGGAGCAATAGGAGTGCTTAGGAAATCATTGTTATTGGTGCTATTGAAGTCACACAACTTGGTGTTCTCAGCAGAGTTCATTTTGGCAAAGGTGAGCAAGCCAAAAACAGCAGCAACAGCTAGAGCAGGAACTAATTTTTTTGTGTTTTTGAATAAAGAAAACAAACCAAACTAGACTTTTTTTTTGTTTTTGAAAAAGGCAAACAAAACCAAGCAAAAGAAACGAAGCAAACTAAAAACAAAGTAAAGAGAAAGGAAGTGGAGGACTCCCCTAGTGAAGAAGTCCTTAGCCTCCCTGGCAATGGCGCCAGAAAGACTTGATGGTGCTCAACGTGGCACTTCATTAGTAACCCCAAGCGCAGGGTGTGAAGAGCACAGCAGCAAGTTTTTCCTCAGTTGAGACCGAGGTTATCAAACCATAAGGAGGAAGGAAACATCACACAGGTGTTGCAAATAAGGTGGAGACCTGCTCAACACAAACTCAAGACTTTGTCCCAATGAATCAGTGAGGTTGTCATGCTCACCGATTTGCTGTAACAAAGGATTAAACGTATGGTGTGGAAGGTAATGGTGGTTTGCAGCAAGTAAACAAGTAATAGTGGAATATGTATCAATGGTAAAGATTGGACCGGGGTCCATAGTTCACTAGAGGTGCTCTCCTTAGATAAACAACATGGCATGAAGGGTAAACAAATTACAGCAGGGAAATTAACACGAACTGAGCAAGGCATAACAATGCAATTACTAGTCATAAAGATCCTATGCGATTCGATTGGACATACAACAAGAAACATAGACCGCCATCCAACTACATCTATGACTAGGAGTCCACCTTCAGGTTAACATCCGAACCCCCTCCAGTATTAAGTTGCAAGCAACAGACAACTGTTTTAAGCAAAGTGTGTAAGGTAAATAGTCCACATGTTCCATGAACAAGAGACTGTTGTTTTCTCCCTAGTAGCAACAGCACATCTACAACCGAAGAGATTTCTATCACTTCCCTTGGAAACTAGAGGCATGAACCCACTATCGAGCATAAATACTCCCTCTTGGAGTCACTAGCAACTACTTGGCTGTTAGACCCCTCCTTTGTAAAGGAAAGGATCCCTGTGATTGCAATGCTAGTCCCTGGATCAATGCTAGCATCCACAGTTTAAGATGAAGTACACAGAAACAAAGGTCGTTTATTACATTCATTCCAGAGATAAAACATAGTCCTTTACAACTCAGGGCCAAAGGCCTAATACAAGAGTTTATGAAATAAGTAATAAACAAAAGTCCTCATCTTCATGTGCCACAGGCAAGCATGTTGAGTGTAGACTCATGACTCCTACTCATCATCGGAGTAACCTGCAACATCACAAGTTACAACCACAGTGGGTCAATACTTTGGAATAGTATTGGCAAGTGATACCTTAGTAAATTTTAAGTGGACTAAATTACTATATGCATTTTGGCTAAGTGTAGCTTGGCTTGCTTTGCTTGAAAATAGGTTTTCCCTATTAGTTGAAATCACTAAGTTTTTCTTTGTCAAAAGCTTCCCAAAGAATCCACCAATAGACATTGGGGTCCTTCACCCTTGTTCACCCACAAGTTTTACTTAGAAGTTGGAGTGATGAGATTCTTGCAGCTTCCATGTCTTGATGCTCAAGTTGTCCATTGCCATGGACTTGGCTAAGTACTTAGGTTTTTCCATCTGCAGAGGTTGTGCACTTTCCCCACCAGACTTGGTTTCCCAAGACAGGACCTTTCAGAAGCCTTTCCTTAGTCAAATGGACGCGCTCCAACCTATCATTCCCACTACCACCTACTGTCCAAGTGACTAAGTTCTAGCAACCTATATGATCATGGCAGAGCCCATATTGCCAAGTGGTTGCACTATAAGCTTTCTCAACACTTGGCCTCCAAATCCCTTTGTGCCTGGGTGGCATACCACAAGTGTGATACACAAGACAAATCCATGGCCTTGTGTAACCACTCAACATAACCCAATCTTTCCATTCCACCCAGGAGATTCATTGACTTAGTGGTTTTATTAAGAAAACTTAAGTCTCATGACTTAGAAATATATAGCCAATATAGCATGAATAGATTATACCAACCCTTGTTTGCTAGTAGCTAGGCTAAGCATGGCATGGTAACTTAACTTAGGAAAATTCCTAGCAATTCTACCATTCTAACTACATAGGATTTCCCAATCTTTTATTTGGCAAGAGTAGCATGCAAGACTTAACAAAATATCTAATGCTAGTACAAAACATAGGATGGAAATATTCATAAAAAATATCACTTGCCTTGGTAATGTGGAGAGTAGCACTCCTCACAGTCACAGTCACTAGCATAATCTACACAAAGATTTGTGGCATACAATTACACACAATTTTATATACAATCAAAAATAATATGAATGCATGCATGCAAGAATTTACTAAGTGGTGATTTTGAAAACTCTACCAAGAATGTACATGTTTACAGAAACTTAACAAGTCACAAGTTTGCCAACTAAACTTATTTGACACCAAAACAAATTACTAAACTAAATCTATACCCAAAATAGCCTTAAACATGTTTCTACAAATAAAGTCATTTTAACTGTTACTATTTGTTAAACACATTGGATATTCATAAAGGTCTTGTTTCACTGAATCCAACGGTATAAAGTTTGCAAAATTGCAACGTGGCATTCAAAAGTTATAGCTGTTTGAAGTTTGGATCTAAATCTGATTCGAATTTGTGTTTTTGAATTATCCCTAGCCACGTGTCGCAGCCTCACTGGCGCATACCGATTCGGTTGGATCGCGCTCTGCGGACCGTAGGATCTAAGTGGAATCTGGCGGCTCAGATGCGCGCTTACCCCTTCGTTTACAATCTATCCTAGCCTTACGATCTGGATCCAACGGACACAACCATCAAGCCACAAACTGGCGGCGCTAGCGGCGTTGACTGGCGGCGGCGCGTCTGACTACGGTGGCGCCGGCGCTCTAGGTCGTTCGGGGAAGCAAGAAGGCTCTTACCAGGACCGCGGTGGCGTGCTGAAGCTCGAGGTGGCTCTGGTTTGTCAAGGGGCGCGCAGATACGGCGATGATTGCTCGTCGGAGTAGAGACAGACGTCGGCATGGTCAGTCGTCGTCGTTGGCGAGGTTGTCGATCACTAGGAGGCAAACAAAGGGCGTGGTCAGATGCAGGAGACCACGGAGAACACGCGTGTGTGAAAGACAAGGCTTGGGGCAGTCTGGACTTACCACTGGAGGTCGCCGGAGTTGAAGCCGAAGACGGTGGCGGCCAGTCGTCGACGTTGCTGGGGCTACGGGTCATGCGAAGGTAAGTGGGGTGTGTCAGTAGATGCGCCGAGACTCACTGAACAAGATAGCATGAATGAGAGGTAGAGGGGAACATGAGACTCATCGGAATTTATCGACGCAGTCGTCGGAGCAGCGGCGGAGTCGTGCGAGTCGTGGACAGCCTGGTGGCGTGAAGGAAAAATTGACTGGAGGAAAATGGTCGTGGGGAGGTGGGGATCTTATAGCCCGAGGCTCGACAGGTAACGCTCGCTGAATCAATGCCCATTAAGCTCGCGAGATCAGCGCTGCAACGGGCAGCGGCGAGGTCGTGCGTGGAATCAGGGGGAAGACGATGCTGACGTGGAGAAGGCCCGCTCGTCAGCGAAGGGCGCGAGGTGGAGCTGGGGTATGGCTGTCAGCGACTGAGTGTGTGCGCTCGCGCGTGAGAGAGGAAAAGAAAACCCCCGGGTGGGCTAGTTGGGCTCGATTCGATGCTAGGCCAGAAACCTGGCGCGCGGCCTTTTTATTTTGTTTATTCCTTTTCCTTTTCTATTTTTGGTTTTCAGGAATGATTTAGATATGAATTCAAATCCTTTTTGAATTCAAACAATTCTGGGGATTTTTGCAGGGTACTGTGGTTTTAAAAATCAGTTATTTAACCATGTGGTTACCCTGCAAGGGCTTGGTCAAGCTTGGATTTAAAACAATCAGAGACTTTGCCTCTGGTTTGCAAATGTTTTTTAAAAAATAGGGTTTTGAATTTATTTCCAAGTTGAAAACTTTGGTCGAACTTTTACACCTAAACTTTCCAACAATGGAGGCAAGCAAACAAGTTCCTAAACATTCAAGTTTCAAAGGGTGATGGCCATTCGATTTAAATTTGCTCACATGAAATCATAGCATCAAGTTTTTGTTTTTCTGAAATGGTTTTGATTTTGAAACCCTAAATGATGATGGATGCATGGATGATATGAATGAGTTTTGGAATATGAATTTAGGGATGTTACATTGGCCAAGATAGCTACTAACAACGGAGAGCATGCAAGATCACAAACAACACAAACATGATAGAATCATAAAGACAAAACCATTAATCAAACCAACATAATAATCTCAATATCCATCGGATCCCGGCAAACACAACATGCACGATTACAAATAGATTAGATCTTGATCATGAACGGAGCTCACAAGATCTATACATGAAAGCACAATGAGGAGATACAACAATCTAGCTACTACATGGACCCATAGTCTAAGGTGGAACTACTCACGCATCATACTGGAGATAAGGCCTCCAAGATGATCTCCCCTCCGGCAGGGCGTCGGGAAGAACTTCAGATCCCCTCGATCTTGGGACGACGGTGGCGGCGGCTACAGAAGGTTTCGTGGAATATTGATCGAGTGCTTAGGGTTTCTGCGTCGGGGACTTCTTATAGGCGAAGGGGGAGGCTGAGGAGGCGGCCAGGGGCCCCACACCCTACCTAGGCGCGGGGCAGGTCCCACCGTGCCTAGGGGGGGTGGCTGCCCTGGCCTGCTTCTCCGTCTCCCCTCTGGACTTCTTGTTCCCCATGGAAAGTTATTGACTTTGACGTTTATCCTGTCCAATTTCGAGAATATTTCCTTTACTAGCTTTTCTGAAACCAAAAACAACATAAAACAGGCAACTGGCACTGTGGCAACTTGTTAATAGGTTAGTACCAAAAAACATGTAAAAATCACATCAAAGTGTAGAAAAAGCAAAGCAAAGTATATAATAAACAAGCATGGAGCATCAAAAATTATAGATACGTTTCCGACGTATCACGTCTCTCGCTCGAGTGCCGAGGCCGAGTATCGGGCCGTGGATAACGCAGTGTTCGAGTGCACATGGCTTCGTCAGCTTCTCTCCGAGCTCTCTTGTCCTATTGACAAGGCCATAGTGGTGTTCTATGAAAATGTTTCGACTGTCTACCTCTCCGCCAACCCCGTTCATCATCGCCGCACCAAGCACATCGAGCTGGACATCCATTTCGTTCGTGAGCAGGTTGCCCTCGGTAACGTTTGAGTTCTTCACGTACCGACCTCTCAGCAGTTTGCGGATATCATGACGAAGGTATTACCGATGTCGACCTTCGACAAGTTTCGCTCCAGTCTATGTGTCGGTGTCGGCCCTTTGACTGCGGGGGGTGGGGGAGGGGGTGTGGAGATACATGTGTTGTACTCTGTATAGGTCTCCTTGTACCCTCAGGATTGTACCTGTATTCGTCTATATATATAAGACAGACGGCCCTATTGGAGCTGTGCATCCTCCCACGATTATTCTACACTTATCCTCTTCCTCTCGCCCATGACCACAAGCCCGCACGGCGCATGTGACGCTCCCTTCCCTGCCCTAGCACGCGCCGCCTCCACCCATGGCTCCATTGTAGGGTTCGCAGCATAGAAAACAAAATTTTCCTACAATGGGAACAACCATGTACCAAGATCTATCTACTAGATACAAACAACGGGCGGATGTATATCCGTAGAGAACATACCCTTGAAGACCGACAAAGCTTAACGAGTCCAAACTCATGGTTGATGTAGACGATCTCTTGCCGATCTTAAGATCGAGAGTAAGTCCTAGCGCCGCAAAACAGCAGCGCATCCGTGCTCGCACACACGTTCGAGGCACCGAGCAACCTCCGCCTCCTCGCTCCAGCGATGCAGCGGAAGAACAACTCTTTCTTGCCGAAAAGCCACCGGGAACATGTATCTCGCTAGTCCGAGACCATGGGGGATAAATTCTAGAGGGGGAGAGAGATCCTTCACGAGGAGGTGTGAGTGAGAGAGAGAGAGGGAGGGGGCTCCTTTTATAGGGAGAGGGGGGCACCCAAGGGGCCATGCGCCCAGCCATGGGGCTGTCCCCACCTCTTCCACATTCATGTGGGTGGACAATCCACTCACTCAAATGCCTTTCAATTCCCTCCACTCAAAAACCCACTCAAATACCCATTAAATTTCCACCAAATTTAATGCAAACTCTCATTAAATAAAACTCCTTTTATTTATTCAGAATTTTGTCAATTACTTTAATGACAAACATTCACATATAACCCCTTGCTAGTATTTCATTTCACATGCAGAAACACTTTCTGCAATTTCACCCGAAAACCCATTTCGGTATCTAGTGAAATAAATTCCTGCGCTTGTTATTCTTTTCAGCATGAAACTTTTGCTCCAAATGGATGCCGGTGTCTCTTAAGTGTGTCACCCTACGGTTCGCGAATAATGCGTACATGATCGAGACCCCTCTCGGATCAATAATCAGAAGCGAGATCTGGAGACCCATACTGACTCCCACACATTCAACGATGACTTTCTTGTGATCGTCGGAACCTTTTACGCTAGTATCTTAATCCCTTTGTTTCACGATATATTACATGTCCGAGATTCGATCATCGGTATCTCCATACCTAGTTTGATCTCGTTACTGACATGCACTCTTTTCTCGTTCCCGTGATATAACATTCTAGTGATCAAATCACTTGCTTGCAAGCTAACCAATGTGATATCACCGAGAGGGCCCAGAGTATATCTATCTGTCATTGGGATGAACAAATTCCACTCTCGGTCCATGGGCCTCAACATAACACTTTATTAGTTCCGAATCCATCTTTATAATCACCCTGTTACGGTGTGACGTTTGATGTTATCAAGAAACTCTTCCGGTGTTAGTGATTGACATGATCTCATGGTCTAAGGATTAGGATCACTTCGTAAGTTGTTATAGCAATATAAACTCAATGACTTTGATCGTAATTCTATACTTCGGATGAATATTCATCACACCATTACACTAATGTTGTGATCCCGTTATTAACAACATCCAATGTCCATGATCAGGAAACCTTGATCATCTTGTTAATCAACGCGCTAGTTTATGAGAGAGGCATAACTAGGAACTTTCTGTTTGTTTATTAAACACACATGCATTAACGTTTCCGTATTAATACAATTATAGCATGCAAAATAAACATTTATCATAAACAAGGAATACGATAATAACCACTTTATTATTGCCTCTCGGGCATATTCCCTTCAGTCTCCCACTTGCACTAGAGACAATAATCTAGTTTGAAAACTTTGCGTATTGAATACCTATGGCTTTCTGGTGTTCCATATACGCAATTGCAAGTGGTTAACATAATCTACGGATCTAACGCTTCAGGTCCGTGTGTATTTGCATGTCTTTGCGTCTTCACACATCACTCATTCTCCAATGAGATGGCATTGTATAAATTTGGTCTTTTGGTGAGACCTTTAGTCCTTGGGGTTAAATCATGTCGATACTATTGTCATACAATATATCTTTAGTGTTAGCCCGTTGCGAACCACACCTTAGTTTGATAACAAACTTCTTGACACAAATTCCCTCCTTTGCTGCTACTATAGCAGTCATATACTTAGCCTTTTGTTGTAGTATCCATCACAATGTATTAACTTTGGAATTTATCCAAATCCATCATGGAAACTTTCTTTCCATTTCATTGTGCCACTCATAGTTTAAATTGAGATAAACTTAATTTGTATCTTGTGACAAAACTAGTATCAATGTAACGCTTTACAATGAACTATTTGTAATTGTTTGTCACCTCTACAAAAATATATTCTTAGTTCTTCCAAAAGATCATAAGAATTTCCTCACTATCGTCCAATGATCATTTTATGATTCATTCTGGTATATGCTCATAACACTTAGAGCATAGGACATATCTGGATGTGTACATATCATGGTATGATTGATCAAAACATTCTCGTGATTTCACTCATCAAGTGTCAAAGCACTTGAATCTTGTTTCACTTATCAAGTGTCGATACACTTGAATCTTGATTCAATTCCTTTCCATGCAGCAAGAACTGTTTCTTGTCGTTTCTATATTGAACTCCTTCAATATCTCATATATGTACGTTTGGCACAACCATATTGGCGTCACAGTCTATCCACTATAGACACTCACGCTAAATATTCGGGTTTTTCCTAAGTATTTCATCAAAATGAAATTCTTAACCTTTTTCAATAAAATATACATCATTTCTAATCAACAAGATGTCCTTCACATAATGTATTAGAAATATGTCTCAACGCTCCCACTTAATTTCTTGCAAATGCAAGCATCTTCATCGTCTCCTGATGAAAAACTCCTTTTCATCACGGTGAAGATTCCAACTCCGCGATGCTTACTTCAACCATTGAAGTTTGCATGCCCTTTTTAGCATCCTTTGAATTTTAACAAAACCCTTTGGACCGTGTCATGTACACGTCCTAGGTAACCATTCTATTAGAAGAATTTTGTTTTGTTTATTCATCTACCATATACCAAATTATATGTAGTGGTTGCTACTTTAATCCGTTCAGACTAAATATCGCTATGAAAGCTCAAATCTTGTCATAGTCAACTCCTTAAACATTGTCGTAAAATACTTTACGACATGTAGACTATTTCATAGATGTGAAACATCCATGTCTGTTTCTTTATAGATCCAAATACGACCGATAGGTTTTTACACCTTTTCGGAGGGTCTTCCAAGTTCAAAACTTGATTTCTCGTGTATGGAACTATCACGGATTTATGGCTTCAAGCCATTTGACGGAGTCAGGGCCCATCATCGCTTCTTTGCATATAGTCGGTTCATCATTGTCAAACAATAATGATTTACTCTCAAATCTTAATCATTTGATTGTTTATCCGACCTTCTTGGTTCAATAGGAACTTTAGACCTTCGTGACCGCAACCTTTGAGGCACATAAGCTATGAGCTTTATGGCAGCCTCCAGAACCATTTCCGGCGCTGCGCAACTCAGCACATTTAGCTAAGGTTCGTTAACCTTATCAAAGTTCTATTGTCCTCCCACTTAACATTTATGAAAAATTCCTTCTTCAAGAAACTTCACGTTTCAAGCGACAAACCCTTTTGTCCTTGGTGTTATGGAGGAATAACCAATTGTTATTCGAAATAACCTACAAAGACATGCTCATCCGACTTCGGTTGTAAACATCTTACTTATGTTTAGCATACCAAAATTTATGAAATGTCAACTTGGGTTTTACCCCAAACCATAACTTCCATGGTGTCGTTTCAACGGATCAAGATGGATCTCTTTTCAGTGTAAAAGCGGAAGTCTCTAAAGCTTTAATCTTTTAAAACATAATGGCAGTTTTATAAATAACACCTTTGATCCAACCATGTCAAACAAGGTTTCATTACAAATCTCAAACACTCCATATTCCTATGGTGTTTCGGGATATGTAAATCTAGGTGTTTTGCTAAACTTGTAACTCAAATAAATCTCTTTTATGATAAAATCATAATTCATTTATTTTTCTTGTTACACTTGTAACTCAAATAAATCCCTTATGATAAAATCATAAACCATTTATTTTCTTGTTACAATGATTTTCACTTCATCTTGAAAGTCTTTGAAACGTTTTTCAAATATTTCATACTTCTTTCTCATTAAGTGAATATTCACTCAAATTTCTGGAGAAAGCATATGAAGTTGAAACCCATCGCTTACGACTACACATAATGGACTACATATATCGATATGTATAAATTCCAATAATTTAGTCGTTTGTTCTTCTTTGGCCTTTGAATGAAGTTTTAATTATCACGTGGAAAGTCTCACAAGTGTCACTTGATCAAATCAAAGACTCCAAAAATCCATGAATATGGAGTTTCTTCATGTTTTCTTTCCAATATAATTTAAACGGTGATGTCACTTCGTAAGTGATCTTTCAATAATTTGTCTTACGACATTTTAGCATTAGGTTTTATGGATGTGATTTCTCCAACTAGATTTGTAAATCGTCCATCTTATATGGAATACGGTAATTATTTGAACAACCTTTGTTCTCATAATACCTGATTCAAATAACAATTATTAAAACAAATCTTGAAGTCAAGCTTTGATGTCACAAACAACGGTTTGTTTGTTTTCGATGAACATCATCACATATTCTCTTGCTAGTTACTTAGGCCATTGTGGTTCACGAATTGCGTCGTTCTGTATGAAATTTCATACCAACCAATTCGGTATCCAATACCCAAAAACCACATTGTTTAACAAGCAAAGAATACAACCATAACATGTATATCATATATATATATAGCTAAATTGGATATTTCCAATCTTTTCTTTTCTGCCAAATATATTTTATAGATTCTCTTTCAGTATTTCTTTTCCTTTTTAAAAGAATTTATCAACATCAACAGTGGCGCCATATACATGACACATAATCCAAAGCGTGCATATTCAAATAATAATACCTTTGGACTTGCACTTTGAAGTAGATCACCATCATCAAAATGATCGGTATTCTTTCAAAATCCATTCTTCAGTAATCTTTTAGTGTAGTAAACACTTTACATACATCTTCTATTCATCCTTATCATGACGACTTTCATGATCAAGCTACTGTAGCTTATAAAGGCGAATCGTGAGTATAACATTACTTTCCAAAACCCTTTTGGATGATTAGGATGTCTAGCATCTCCAACCTTTGTAAATTCTCGTCCAATATGAGAACATATATTATACTCTATCATATTGCAACCAATTCATTGTTTCAGATATCGTTATATCTGCCACACATGATGGTTTCTGAAACAATTCTTTCAACTCCTAGATAAACTTGATATTAAAACAATCAAGAATCATGGAGGCAAACATGATACTTAAGATACTAACACTGGAATTGTTACTCTCGATTTAATACCAACTATTAAATTTCACAGAGTAAATAGAGTTTTCTGAAAGTTTGCAATAGGACTTTAAACTTTAGATTGACACTCAACACAATACGATACCAGTTTGTAAAGTATATATCCAGAATTCTATAGTTCTATTATCTCAATTACAACTATGCATAAGGTGGTGAACGAATGCCAATGACTACAACAAATTATGCAAATTCACTTTGATTTAATTTATGATAAATTGAGTTCTACTAATCCAAATTAGAAATGAACTCCCACTCAAAAATGACATCCCTCGTGTCTTTTTGGTGATTACATGAACCAAATTCACTACACCAAGTCCGATCATCACGTGAGTCGGTGTAGCTTCAAAGGCGAGCATCAAATGGGTATCATATCTACTATATGACTCATGATTAACCTTTCGGTCCGTGTTCCGAGGCCATGTCTGTACATGCTAGGCTCGCCAAGTAAGAACCTTAGTATTCGCGTGTGTAACTGTCTTACACCCGAAATATGGTCGTGGATCCAAAAACACCCGATCATCACGTGATGTCTTGGAGCGACGAGAACATAATCGGTGCATACTAAAGGAAGAACACATTCTTATCTTTATATTTAAATGAGGGATCATCTTATTATGCTAATAAAACGCCAAACAAGCAATATAAGATGCTATCAAACATCACATGTTTATTAGTGGAATGATATGGTTCCCGCATATGATCTCTATCATGTGCACCGTGGTATGATCACTGTCATACCTATATGTGTAAGTCCAAGGTCTATGGAGATTACACGTTATGTGTGTTGTAAGAGTATCATCTCATACTTCTACTTACAACATCACCATATCATATCACTAGCCCAGCAACAATCTAAACTAGACGCCTCTAATTTATCCATTGCAAATTTTACGTGGCTTAGGGCTTTCAAAGATAGAACCGTTCTTACCTATGAACATGAACCACAAAGAGGATAACCAAACTGTTGACAACTCGTTGAAAATTAGATATTGACTATAGTAGGAGAGACAGACACCCGCTAGCCACTTATGCAAAACTAGTTGCATGTCAAGCGTGGAATAGGTCTCATGTGCGAGGACATGTAAAGTTGTCCGGGCCGCTTCATCCCACTATGCCACCAATATCCAAAGTACAACTAAGAAGCAATAAAATAATCATCATCGCCCACATACTCATATGTGTACTACCCGTGCAAAGCATCTACACATAGATCCGGCTCTGATACCACTGTAGGGTTCGCAGCATAGAAAACAAAAAAATTCCTACGATGGGAACAACTATGTATCAAGATTTATATACTAGATACAAACAACGGGCGGATGTATATCCGTAGAGAACATACCCTTGAAGACCGACAAAGCTTAACGAGTCCAAACTCGTGGTTGATGTAGACGATCTCAAGATCGAGAGGAAGTCCTAGCGCCCGCAAAACAGCAGCGCATCCGTGCTCGCACACACGTTCGAGGCACCGAGCAACCTCCGCCTCGTCGCTCCAGCGATGCAGCGGAAGCACAACTCTTTCTTGCCGAAAAGCCACCGGGAACATGTATCTCGCTAGTCCGAGACCATGGGGGATAAATTCTAGAGGGGGAGAGAGATCCTTCACGAGGAGGTGTGAGTGAGAGAGAGGGAGGGGGCTCCTTTTATAGGGAGAGGGGGGCACCCAAGGGGCCATGCGCCCAGCCATGGGGCTGCCCCACCTCTTCCACATTCATGTGGGTGGACACTCCACTCACTCAAATGCCTTTCAATTCCCTCCACTCAAAAACCCACTCAAATTCCCATTAAATTTCCACCAAATTTAATGCAAACTCTCATTAAATAAAACTCCTTTTATTTATTCAGAATTTTGTCAATTACTTTAATGACAAACATTCACATATAACCCCTTGCTAGTATTTCATTTCACATGCAGAAACACTTTCTACAGTTTCACCCGAAAACCCGTTTCGGTATCTAGTGAAATAAATTCCTGCGCTTGTTATTCTTTTCGGCATGAAACTTTTGCTCCAAATGGATGTCGGTGTCTCTTAAGTGTGTCACCCTATGGTTCGCGAATAATACGGACATGATCGAGACCCCTCTCGGATCAATAATCAGAAGCGGGATCTGGAGACCCATACTGACTCCCACACATTCAACGATGACTTTCTTGTGATCGTCGGAACCTTTTACGCTAGTATCTTAATCCCTTTGTTTCACGATATATTACATGTACGAGATTTGATCATCGGTATCTCCATACCTAGTTTGATCTTATTACTGACATGCACTCTTTACTCGTTCCCGTGATATAACATTCTAGTGATCAAATTACTTTCTTGCAAGCTAACCAATGTGATATCACCGAGAGGGCCCAGAGTATATCTATCCGTCATTGGGATGAACAAATTCCACTCTCGATCCATGGGCCTCAACATAACACTTTATTAGTTCTGAATCCATCTTTATAATCACCCTGTTACGGTGTGACGTCTGATGTTATTAAGAAACTCTTCCGGTGTTAGTGATTGACATGATCTCATGATCTAAGGATTAGGATCACTTCGTAAGTTGTTATAGCAATATAAACTCAATGACTTTGATCGTAATGCTATACTTCGGATGAATGTTCATCACACCATTACACTAATGTTGTGATCCCGTTATTAACAACATCCAATGTCCATGATCAGGAAACCTTGATCATCTTGTTAATCAACGAGCTAGTTTATGAGAGAGGCATAACTAGGAACTTTCTATTTATTTATTAAACACACATGTATTAACGTTTCCGTATTAATACAATTATAGCATGCAAAATAAACATTTATCATAAACAAGAAATACGATAATAACCACTTTATTATTGCCTCTCGGGCATATTCCCTTCATCCATCCCCTGTCGTTCTCTGCCGCCACCATGTGAGTGCCTGCTCGCCGCTAGTACGCCGCCACTGCCACATTGTATCCCCGCGCAACCCCGCCATCGCGCCTCCACCTAGCCAGGCCGCCGTCGATCATGTCACATGTCCGCCTCCGGCCGCCGCTTGGTCGTCCCACTCGTTTGTCCCTGCGCACATCATCACCTCGGACCAAGGGCAAGTCGAGTCAGCCCCATGCGTCAGCCTCGTCCTCATATCTTTCTGCGTACTGGCTGCACCATCACCGGCCGACCATCCCGACCATTTCGTCTGCCCTCACACACACATTGGCAGCTATCCCGGCTAGCACACGACCCCCGGATCCACTCGCGTATGGTAGGCTTCTCCCATAGAGCAAGGTTATGTTCTTCCCCAAATCCTCTGTCCACGCTGTACATTCTCTCAACTTCCCCCAAATTCTCAAAATGTTTGTCCCGTCTCACGTCTCAGTGACCGAGGCTGGACGACGGGTCCTCAGCGGACGGAGGGATGCGCGAACGGACGGACGCCCTACTGTGCGGGTCGTCGGCAGCCTGGGGTAACGGAGGACGACGGCGGACGACAACCTGGTGCTTGTTGACCCAGATCCGGCAGTATTTTCGCCGGAACGTTACAACGAGACGACCTGCAACAATCTCGGTAGACTGTCGAGTACTTTCCGACGAACAACGTTACAACGAGACGACCTGCAACAATCTCGGTAGACTGTCGAGTACTTTCCGACGAACAACACGAAGAATCTCCGGCGAGATGCACACAATTACTAGCAGCTAATTAGCCAATGTTAATCTGTACATACAAGCTAGCCTCAACTAGTTCTTTCTGCCAAGCTAGTTTGTCACGTACGTAGCAGATCAAGAAGCAAACTAGCAGATCGATACGTGCACGCGGAAATGCCTGGTTGTCAAAGGCTCGTGTCGAGCATGTCTTTATTACTCAATCGCATACTTTGATTATAGGGGTATACACGTGGTATACACGTGTATATATAGTAGTTCTAGTGTAGCTATTCTAGTAGAATTAGGACTCCTAATTCCTACGTTAACCGTGCTACACAAATCTACACGTACTCGTATACGTACTACTTGTATATGACAGAGCGCACCGCGCCGTGCCGGCGTCGGTTTGGACGTGCTTATTCCTAACAATCATCCCCTAAACACGACGTGCGCTTCACCTCGACTTGGATTCCAAATGCGTCAGCTGCTTCTCGCAAGCGTCATCCACGGCATTGCTTTCGCCGCACCCTTACTCAGTACCCATGTCACCGACTTTGCTTTTGTCGACTTCTCCATGGCTTCACGCCGACAGTCCTTGACCGCGTCTTTAGTCTTCATCGGTTCCTTGATGAACAACCATTGCCTTTGGTAGTTCATTGTCACCGATTTTCTACCATCCGTAGTATCTTCTTCGGACAGTAGTCCAACACGTCTTGTATGCGTGCTCGCGTCAGTCGTAGTCGTCTCAGCTCTAGTGTAGTCGGAGTTTGTGCGACATACTCTTCTGCGTGACATCGCTCTTGTCTCTTTATTTTCTGAACCACCAGGTATTGGCGAAGTATACCCACCATCCCAAGCTGGAATCCTTTTGTTTCACTTTGTTTTGGCGATTCCTTGCCTTCTGATGCATCCTCCCTGTATGCTTCCTAGGCCTCCACTGGACCCTGTGTCGACTGAACCTCTATCTTTGTTTGGTTCGTCAACATGTGAGCTGGTTGGTGGCGTTAATAAACCATCAGCAGCTTCTCTTCCTGATGTTATTTGCTCATGTGAAATATTTCTGATTTTATCACGTGAAGGCTGTGTACAGATCAATTCTGCCTAATCTCTTGGCGTAGCACCTTGTGTGCCTCCAGGTGGAGCACCCGTCGATGGACCTCCATGCAACTCTGCTCGTGGCTCTTTCCTTGGACTAAACACAACCCATCTTGGGTTCCCTCGAGGCAGAACACCATCGGGGCCTCTTCCTTCTTCCGGACCGTCTTCTTCTGACGTGGTTGGTGTAACGTACAGGATGCTCCCTTCTGGTATGTTTACTGGGCCGTTGAACCCTTCCTTTTTTAGAACTCCCGATGGAGCATTTGCTTCTAGCCTGTTTTCTGGGCAGGTTAGCCTGACTGGACCTACTTCTTTTGGTTCATCAATTTCTTCTGGAGAACGCATGCTGTTTGGCCTACTTGTTTTTTCTCTTCCAACTTGGATGCCCCTAGACCTCCCGACGGAGCTCCTTCAGGCAGGTCTTTTTCTTTTATATTAGCCTGCCTCCTTCTCGTGATTCTGGGTCGCCAGCCCCTGGACCATCCTCTGATCTATTTTCTAGGTCCTCGGATTAAGCCCCTCTCGGCGGATCACTTGCTTTTGGACCGCCTCTTTCTGGCGTTTCTGGGCCGCCAGCCCCTGGACCTTTCCTTGGCCCGAGCTCCACATGTGAAGCTCCTCCTCCTGGGATGCCGAGCAGAATACATGTGCCACGTTTGCCTACTGTTGTTGGTGGCCATCCTGTCGTGCTATTGCCTTCATCATGCAACGACACGTCTTCCCGATCCTGGACGTCGTGTCTGGCGACGTCGGTAGTCCGAGTACTCTCTGGTTGCGCTTCCGAGCTTGAGGTGAACTCCTCCTTCTCAGAATTTGACATGTTCACGTCGACTTCTTTTGACACCTTGGTCGCCGTACTTGGCGTTGCCACACTTGATGAACCAAACGGGGTCACTTCCGATTCTACCAATGTCATCTCGTCGTTCAAGACAGCCTTCTGCCCCACGTGAACACTAGTGTCATCGACACCTGCGCATACTATCTTGATTGCTCCCCACACATCCTTTGCTGATTTCTTTCTGACGAGGTGTTGTAGCATGTCCGTCGGCATAACCGAGTAGAGCGCCATCAATGCTTGGCAACCCTCTCGGTACTTTGCACCTCCTTTGACATACTCACCGTCGCCGCGATCGATGGCCTCTCAAATCTACTGACCTTCCATGGCACACTGCATCACAAACGCCCATAGCCCGTAGTACTTGCAATCCAAAGGCGGATACAAAGCCGCACCCACCGTCTCAAACGCTGGTGCCGATGCGAGCTCTCATCTTCCTTGACCATCACCATGACCTCCTTGTACTTTCAGCAGATCACAAACGACGATCTTGGTTCTGATACCAATTGTTGGTCCAGATCCAACAGTGCTTTCACCAAAACGTTATGACAAGACGACCTAACAATTTCCATAGACCGTCGAGTACTTTCCGACAAACAACACGAAGAATGAGATGCACACAAGTACTAGCAGCTAATTAGCCAATATTAATCTCTACGTACAAGCTAGCCTCAACTAGTTCTTTCAGCCTAGCTAGTTTGTCACGCACGTAGCAGATCAAGAAGCAAACTAGCAGATCGATACGATGCATGCGAAAACGCCTGGTTGCCAAAGGCTCGTGTCAAGCCTGTTTTTATTACTCACTCGCATACTTTGATTACAGGGTATACTCGTGTATGTAATAGTTCTAGTGTAGCTATTCTAGTAGGATTAGGACTCCTAATTCTTACATCAACCATGCTACACAAACCTACACGTACTCGTATATGTACTACCTGTATACGACAGAGCGCACTGCGCTGTGCCGGCGTCGGTTCGGACGTGCTTATTCCTAACAGTGCTTGAGGTTGAAGACGGAGGTTGGGGTGCTCGCGGACGATGGCGGACAGCGCCGGCCTCAGTGTAGACCTCCCATCCCTGAACACACATATGCCTTCCCGCGCCCTGCCTGCTGTAGTCCTCCTTTGGTCGCCACAGGCCTGCCGGCTCCGCGCGGAAAAGCACCAGAGCGGCTCCGACTCGCCGCCTTTTGGCGTCGCCTGCCGTCGCGCCAATCGAAACCCCTTCTCCGGCCTTCTCTCGATCCTCTGCCAACATGTCCACGCTCTCGTCACGGCCCAAGACAGTAGTGCGACCTCGTCCCTTACATCTAGGATGGTGGGGTGGCAGTTTTCCCTCCGTGTCCCACCGACCGCTCAACTGCCCCTGAGGGGTCCATCTCCGTCCACCTCGCTGCAGGAGAGAGAGAGGGGTAGGTGGCGGCGTCGGTGGGATAGAAAAGGATAAGGCGAGGTAAGGGAGATGACCACGGGTTTACTCGGCAGTGGCAAGTTTCTGTAATAGCTCCACAAGTGTAGGGGCAAAATTGTCTAAACACGGCAGACGGAAAATTTTGTAGCGCGACGAACGTTCCCAATATTTTTAATAGTATAGATACCCGTGCGTTGCTAGAAAAAATAAAACATGAAGAAAGGTGGTTTTATTTTGTTGGTCCCGACCAGGCCATTCTAGTAGAAAACAGGCCTTTCGTCCATGCCATTAGTCCCGGCTGTGGCTGGGTCCGGGACTAATGTCCCTCGCCGGACGGCTCGAGCCACCCAGAACCATAGGTCCTGGCCCGTTAGACCCCATTAGTCCCGGTCTGAGACACAAACCGAGATTAAAGGGCCCTGGTCCTGCCGCTCGCTGGGGGCACCCCCTTTAGTCCCGGTTTGTATCTCCAACCGGGACTAGTGGTCTGGCCCTATATATACGCACAACCCCCCCCTCTCAATTGTTTTTTTCCTCGTGGGAGAGAGTGTTGTTGTGCTATTTTTTTTCTTGTTCATACATATGCACTAGAGGTGTTCGGTGAAATGTCCATTAGAGCGATGCGAGTTTAGGTCACACAAGATAGACATGATATGAGGTGTCCGAGCCACACTTAAGTTTTGTCATCTTTGTTTCCAAGTGTAATAAAAGGTTAGCAACTATTTTCTCGTTTAGACTGTCGTGCGGTACTAATTTTAGCATAGTGATTGCGTTTGACATATATTTGTATGATATAGATGAGCCATCCATGGATGTACGGTGACCGACGCTCTGCCGCTTTCAGAGAAGGCGTGTGTTCTTTTCGAGTTGTGGCCGAGGAGAACAAGCGAAGGGATGATTTTATGTGTTTTCCATGTGTTGACTGTAGTAATGAGAAGGCTCACACTTCCGCAAGAGTCATTCAGAGTCACCTGCTTATGACTGGTTTTATGTCCGTCTATAATGTTTGGACCAAACACGGAGAAAGAGGGGTTGTGATGGAAGATGGCAATGAAGAAGAGAACGATGATGAAAACTACCGATCTATGTTCCCTGAATACGCTGATACCGCAATGGAAGACAATGAAGAAGAAGGAGGTGAAGAACGGGAGCCAGACCGTCCCGCTGATGATCTTGGTCGGTTCATTTCTGATGCAAAGCGTGACTGCGACACAGAAAAGGAGAGGTTGGAGTTTGAGCAGATGTTATAGGACCACAACAAATTGTTGTACCTAACTTGTGAAGATGGCCAGAAGAAGCTGGGTAGCACACTGGACTTGCTGAAGTGGAAGGCAGAGACCGGTGTGACTGACTCGAGATTTGAGAAGTTGCTGGTACTCATGAAGAGGTTGCTTCCAAGAAAAAACGAATTGCCCGCCAGTACATACGAAGAAAATAAGCTCGTCTGCCCTCTAGGATTAGATGTGCAGAAGATACATGCGTGCCCTAATGACTACATCCTCTACCGCGGTGAGAAGTGCGAGAATTTGGATAAATGCCCGGTATGCACTGTATTGCGGTATAAGATCAGAAAAGATGACCCTGGTGATGTTGATGGCGAGCCACCCAGGAAGAGGGTTCCTGCCAAGGTGATGTGCTATGCTCCTATAATACCACGATTGAAATAGTTTGTTCAGAAACAAAGAGCATGCCAAGTTGTTGTGATGGTACATGGAAGAACGTAAGAAAGACAGGATGTTGAGGCACCCCGCTGATGGTCGACAGTGGAGAAAAATCGAGAGAGACTTCCCGGACTTTGCTGGTGACGCAATAAACTTATGGTTTGGTCTAAGTACAGATGGCATGAATCCTTTTGGGGAGCAGAGCTGCAGTCATAGCACCTGGCCCGTCACTCTATGTATCTACAACCTTCCTCCTTGGTTGTGCATGAAGCGGAAGTTCATTATGATGCCAGTGCTCATCCAAGGCCCGAAGCAACCCGGCAACGACATTGATGTGTACCTAAGTCCATTAGTTGATGAACTTTTACAGTTATGGGCCGAACCAGGTTTATGAGTGTGGGAGAAGCACAAACAGGAGCCATTCGACCTACAAGCGTTGATGTTCGTAACCATCAATAATTGGCCAGCTCTTAGTAACATCTCAGGACAGACGAACAAGGGATATAATGCATGCACACATTGTTTAGATGAGACTGAAAGTATATATCTGGATAAATCTAGGAAGAATGTGTACCCGTACAATCGTTGTTTTCTTTCGCCCAGACACCCCTTAAGGAAAAAAGGCAAGCATTTCGATGGCGAGGCATATCACAGGAAGAAGCCTGCCCCCGTACTGGTGCTAATGTATTTGGTATGGTCAAGGATTTAAATGTAATATTTGGAAAGGGTCCCAGAGGACAACCTGTTCCAAAAGACGCCGACGGACGCGCACCCATGTGGAAGAAGAAATCTATATTTTGGGAGTTACCCTATTGGGAATTCCATGAGGTCCACTCTGCAATCGACGTGATGCACCTGCCGAAGAATCTTTGCGTCAATATTCTAGGCTTCTTGGGCTTGTATGGGAAGTCAAAAGATACATCGGAAGCACGGGAGGACCAGCAACGTCATAAAGGACGAGACGACAAGCATCCATGGCAGTTTCAAGGGCCTGCCAGCTATGCTCTTACCAAGGAAGAGAAGGAAATATTTTTTAAAGTCCTTTTCAGTATCAAGGCCCCGTCTGGCTTCTCGTCTAACATAAAGGGAATAATAAATATGAAAGAGAAAAAATTCCAAAACCTAAAGTCCCATGACTGCCACGTGCTTATGACGCAATCCGGTTGCATTGGGAGGGATTCTACCAGAAAATGTTCGGCTGGCCATTGTCAAGGTATGTGCATTCCTCAATGCAATTTCTTAGAAGGTAATCGATCCAGAAAGTCTATCAGGGTTACAGAATTGATGTGATCCAATGTCTAGTCAGCTTCTAGTTATCGTACCCTCCATCTTTCTTCAATATTATGATGCACCTCCTAGTTCACCTAGTCGAAGAGATTAGAATTCTCGGTCTTGTGTTTCTACACAATATGTTCCCCTTCGAAAGGTTCATGGGATTCTTTAAGAAATATGTTCATGACCGTGCTAGGCCAGAAGGAAGCATCTCCAAGGGCTATGGAACAAAGGAGGTCATTGATTTTTGTGTTGACTTTCTTCCTGACCTTAAGTCGATTGGTGTTCCTGAATCTCGGTATGAGGGGAGGCTGACTGGAAAAGGCACACTAGGAAGGAAAACAATGGTATGTATGGACATAGATTCTTTCAATAAAGCACACTACACAGTTCTACACAATTCCACCTTGGTGGCTCTGTATATCGAGAAACACAAAATTATTGTACGCTCGGAAAACCCGGGGATGCCTGACTCCTCGATTAAAGTGGAACACGAGGACACTTTCGGCAGCTGGTTGCAGAAACATCTCATGAATAACAACACTGTTGAAGATAAGCTGTACTTGTTGGCACGGTTACCATCTTCGACTATATGTACTTTCCAAGGGTACGAGAAAAATGGTAATACATTTTACACGATCGCCCAAGATAAAAAGAGCACCAACCAAAACAGTGGTGTCCACTTTGATGCAACAGATGACAATGGGCAGAAGGACACATATTATGGGTACATAGAGGAGATATGGGAACTTGAGTATGGACCTACTTTTAAGGTCCCTTTGTTTCGGTGCAAATGGGTCAAGATGACAGGAGGACGGGTACATGTAGACGAAAAGTATGGCATGACAACAGTGGATCTCAACAATCTTGCATACATGGACGAACCATTCGTCCTAGCCAACGATGTGGATCAGGTTTTCTATGTGAAGGACATGTCTATGGAACCGAGAAAAAGAAATTAGCAAAAGAATACATCGTCCGATGAGCCAAAGCGCCACATAGTTCTTTCAGGGAAAAGAAACATTGTGGGAATGGATGACAAGACAGATATGTCAGAAGATTATAATAAGTTTCATGAAATCCCGCCCTTCAAAGTGAAAACTGACCCAAGACTCCTGTTAAATGATGAAGATTCTCCATGGCTATGGTGCAGAAGAAAACAACAACACTAGATAGGGATGTTGGTGTAATATATTAAACCTTTTATGTAATCATATTGTTAAATGATGCATATTCTCCATGCCATGAGGGCCGCACTATAAATAGATGGAAAGGGCGGGGCAGGCTGTTCTAGGCAGCACTAATAATAGGGGTTGAACCTTTAGTCCCGGTTAGAGAAACCAACCGCGACTGAAGGGATTGCGGCAGGCTGGGCCAGGCAGCACCAATAATAGGGGTTGAACCTTTAGTCCCGGTTGGAGAAACCAACCGCGACTGAAGGGATTGCGACAGGCTGGGCCAGGCAGCACTAATAATAGGGGTTGAACCTTTAGTCCTGGTTGGAGAACCAACCGCGACTGAAGGGATTGCGGCAGGTTGTGCCAGGCATCACCAATAATAGGGGTTGAACCTTTAGTCCCGGTTGGCGAAACCAACCGCGACTGAAGGGATTGCGGCAGGCTGGGACATGCAACACTAATAATAGGGGTTGAACCTTTAGTCCCGGTTGGATGAACCTTTAGTCCCGGTTAGAGACACCAACCGGGACAAAACACGAGTGAGCACTAATAATAGGGGTGAGTGTCGACATTATGTCGCGAGTGTCGACACTATGATAAGCTGCTTGTACTATAAATAGGCCAGTCCTCCAGCCAGTTTGAGGCATCTCCAAGATCGATGATTTTCGAGAGCAGGGACACCACTACGGCCAGTTTGAGGGAGATGCCGCCGGAGCCCAGTCCTCCGGCATCTCCAACAAACTGGTCATAGAGGCACTCCCTAATATGTGAAATTAGGTTAGCTCCCAGGCATATTGATGTAGTTAGAGAAGTTACAAGATGCAAGATGGTCTTCGAGAGCAGGGACACCACTAGGCCAGTTTCAGGGAGATGCCGCCGGAGCCCAGTCCTCCGGCATCTCCAAGAAACTGGTCATAGAGGCACTCCCTAATATGTGACCGCACGTGTTTGGAGATCAGATCTTCAGGGTAAGTACGAATCGGGACAGCATCTTCATAGTTTGGGAAAGTCGTAGTACGAATCGGAACTAAAGGCCCCCCTTTAGTCCTGGTCCAACCATAAAACAGGACTAACACTCAAGACATTTATTAATATTTAAAAACTGAGACTATGGAATCGGGACTAAAGGCCCCCTTTAGTCACAGTCCAGCCACAAACCGGGACTAACACTCAATACATTTATTAATATTAAAAACCGGGACTAGCTAACACTCAGGACTAAAGCCGCCCCCTTTAGTCATAATCATGCCTAGTCCTATAGTACACAACATTAGGATCTTCTTCGTCATCGTCATCGTCACCTGCCACTCCGGGGATCCTGAGCCCAGCCATGGCATATACCGGGGGCACCTGCCACTCCGGACTCGGATTCACGGCGGGCGGGTGGACTTGTGGGCACCGCAGGCGAGGATTGTCTCCCCCGGTGATGTAGCGCATCATGCCGATGATAGTATGGTTCGCCCACCACAAACGGCGGCCGGCTTCGTTGTGGTTCACCGGGGGCAGGCCATCACCATCGTACCTGGCGAGCTCCCTTTCCTGCCGGTTAGAGAAGAAGGCATTTCAGGTGTCGTAGTTGTCGGGATCCCACTAGGGATCCATCCGCTGCTCCGGCGTGAGCTCGTGGTAGAAGTGGTTCGTGATGGCCGCCTGTCGGGCGGAGCCTTGAGGCATAGGAGGGACAGGAACACCTCCAGCGCTCAGCATCCAGCCGGCGGGCGGCCGGTAGCCTGGTGGGCAAGGGTAGCTTGAGGCACACAGCGCCTCCGTCTCCTCGAGGGTCAGAATGGCCAATAGGCGATGTCCATTTCTGTGAGAGAGGAAGGTGTGGATGTGTGCATAACCATGGAGCGGTCGACCTATATATAGATGTAAAGGGCGGGAAAACATGGCGGGATGTGATGGGAAATGGCGGGAAATATCTTTAGTCCCTGTCAGTGTCTACAACCGGGACTAAAAGCTCGGTTCAGAGGAAAGGGTGGAAAAACTTGGCGGAAAGCGGTGAGAAATGGCGGGAAAAATCTTTAGTCCCTGTTAGTGGATACAACCGGGACTAAAGCTTATTCATAAAATGGATTTGGATTAATTATTCAAATTCAAGAACTTTTCATGTTGAAAGTTTAGTGAGATTCAAAAATATGCAAAAAAATAATAATTAATGCATTTTTAAATTGATAATGGAAAAATGGTCAATAATTTGACTATTTAAAATAATTATTTGATAAAACAGAAAATGGATTTGGATTAATTATTCAAATTCAAGAACTTTTCATGTTGAAAGTTTAGTGAGATTCAAAAATATGCAAAAAATAATAGTTAATGCATTTTTAAATTGATAATGGCAAAATGGTTAATAATTTGACTATTTATATAATTATTTGATAAAATAGAAAATGTATTTGGATTAATTATTCAAATTCAAGAACTTTTCATGTTGATTGTTTTGTCAAATTCAAAAGTATGCAAAAAATTATAGTTAATGCATTTTCAATTTGATAATGGCAAAATGGTTAATAATTTTACTATTTAAAATCATTATTTGATAAAACAGAAAATGGATTTGGATTAATTATTCAAATTCAAGAACTTTTCATGTTGAAAGTTTTGTCAAATTCAAAAATATGCAAAAATAATAGTTAATGCATTTTTAAATAATTATTTGCTAAAACAGAAAATTTGAAAAAAAAGCACATCGCGTGCTGGGGTTTTTGTCCCAGCGCGCGCAAATTTGGGCCTTTAGTCCCGACCCTGTCTACCAGCCGAGACTAAAGGTCTGGCCCAGCGCGCAAAAAAGAAACAACCCCCCCTCTAGTCCTGGTCCGTGGCACTAGCCGGGACTAGAGACCCCCCTTTAGTCCCGGCTGGTGCCACGGACCCCCTTTAGTCCCGGCTGGTGCCACAGACCGGGACTAGAGGGGGGGGGGGGGTATAAAACGAGGCCTTCTCCCCGGGTGCGTTCCACGCACCGGGAGAAGTGGAGCCAGCAGACGCCGACGACACCGCCAGGCTGTCCCCGCGAGAACCGCCGCATACTCCCTCTCTCCGCCGGCCCGCCGCCCACAATCGAGCTCGCCGCACCCTGATCCCGCGCCCGCGCCCTTGCCTCCGCGCCCCACACGCCCCCCCCCCCGAGCTCGATCGGCCGCGCGCACCATCGTCGCCACTCCGACGAAGCAGCGCCGCCACTCCGAGCGAGGCTGCCCGCGCCGCCACCTCCCGCGCCCGCGCCAGCCGCCAGCCACCGGTGAGTTAGGGTTAGGTTAGGATTAGGATTATATTAGTTAGGATTAGTTCACAAAAAAGGATTATAGTTAGGATTTTTAATTTAATTAGGATTAGTTTATTTAGTGTAATGTATATAGTGTGTATTTATGTATATAGTGTATTTAGTGTATCTAGTTTATTTTTAATTATAATTAGGATTAGTATTTTATGGTGTATTTATGTACCCGCGCCGCCACCACACCTCCGGGATTAGGGTTTAGGGGTGGTGACCGGAGTTAGGGTTAGGTTTGTGGTTCCCGCGGGAAGCCGCTTAGTCGCCCGCCTCTCCTGCGGCCACCATCACCAGCCACCGCCACCGCACCTCCGGGTTTAGGGGTGGTGATGTAGGGTTTCGTAGCATGGAAAACAAAAAATTTCTACCGCATACAAACAAACAAGCCAAGATCTATCTACTAGATTGTAGCAACGAGTCGATAGAATAACTCACCCTCGAAGATTCCAAAGTGTTTAACGAGAGCGGATTCTCGTGGGTGATGTAGTCGTACTCTTCCCGATCTCAAGATCGCGTAGACGATCCTTCCGGCGCTGCGTTCCGGCAGCGCTCCCGTAGTCGATCACACGTTCGGTACTCGACGAAGACCTTCCTCTCCCTTGTTCCAGCAGGAAGCAGAGGTTGTAGCACTCTCCTCGCGATTCCGGCAACACAACGGCGTGGTACCGGAAGTAGAGGGGAGATCTCGCAGGGCTTCGCCTTAAGCCGGAGCGAGTATGGTGGATTATGAGAGAGCTCCTCGGCGATCTAGGGTTTAGACACACCAAGGAGGAGGTGCTAGATCCGGCGGCTAGGGCTTGGGGAAGCCCAAGTCGGCGGCTAGGGCAACCCTAGGAGGCGGCGGCAGCTGCAGGAGGTGGTGGCGCCAAGCTAGGGTTTGGGGCAGGGAACTTGTGTGCTAGGAGGGGCAGCCCTGCCCCTCCCTTTATAGGTGGGAGGCGCGGCCAAGGGGAGGGGAGTCCCTCCCCAACTCGGCTTGGAGGTGGGCCGGCGGTTGGAGGAGGGAACTCCTCCCCAACTCGGTTTCCCACTCCTCCTCCTCTTTCCAAAACTTGCCGTTTGACTTTCAAACTAGCCGTTTGACTTTTCAAACTAGGATTTGAATAAACCCTTTATTTTGGACAGCGATGACAGCTAGTACATGATGCAATCATTCCAACTTGCAATGACACATTAATGTACCCTCCCCCCCCGGAGTGCCGAACATTCCGGAACCTTCTAGAACATTCCCGATGAAAACACCGGAACCATTCTCCAACTCCGAAACGGGACTTTCCTTATATGAATCTTATTCTCCGGACCATTCCGGATCTCCTCGTGATATCCCGAATCCCATTCGAGACTCCGAACAACATTCGGTCTCTTTCTCATCATTCCATAACTACTCAAACAACGTCGAATCCTTAAGTGTGTCTCCCTACGGTTCGTGAATTATGCGGACATGATCGAGACACTTCTCTGAACAATAACCAATAGAGGAATCTGGAAATTCATATGGCTCCCACATATTTCTATGATTACTTTGCGATCGAATGAACCACTTACATACGATATCAATTTCCCTTTGTCTCACGATAGTTTACTTATCCGAGGTTATGATCGTCGGTATCTCTGCATACCTAGTTCAACCTCGTTACCGATAAGTACTCTTTTCTCGTTCCCGTGATATGTGATCCCTTGTGAGCCAGTCACATGCTTGCAAGCTAATTGTATGACATTTCACCGAGAGGGCCCAGAGTATATCTATCCGTCATATGGATGGACAAATCCCACTCTTGATCCATGTGTTTCAACCAATACTTTCCGAACACTCAATGCCACCTTTATAGCCACCCAGTTACGGTGTGGTGTTTTATGTCATCAAAGCATCCATTCGGTAAAGGTGATATGCATGATCTCATGGTCGAAGGAATTAGATTACTATGTATCAGAAAGCATATAGTAATTGAAATATTAAAATGACTTGATCTTTATGCTACGCTTATCTATAGGAGTATGTCCACCATATCATTCTCCTAACGATATGATCTTGTTGTTAATAACATCTCAATGTTCATGATAGGGAAACCACAATCATCTATTAACCAACAAGCTAGTATTATATGGAGGCTTTACTAGGGACTTCAAATCAAGTTTACAAATCACACAAGTATTAATGTTTCCTTATTAATACTATTATAGCATGAATGTAAACATTTATCATAAACACAAAGATATAATAATAACTACATTTATTATTGCCTCTAGGGAATATCTCCAACAGTCTCCCACTTGCACTAGAGTCATCTAATCTAGATTACATGGTAATATACCGAACACCCATGGCAGTTTGGTGCTGGTCATGTTTTGCCCTCGGGAGAGGTTTAGTCAACGGATCCGACACATTCAGATCTGTGTGTACTTTGCAAATCTTTATATCCCCATCTTGGATATGTTCTCGAATAGCGTGAAAACGTAGCTTGATGTGCTTCATCTTCTTGTGTGACCTTGGTTCTTGCACATTGGCTATGGTGCCCATGTTATCACAGTAGATAGACATTGGGTCCAGCGCACTAGGAACCACACCCAGCTCTGTAATGAACTCTTTCATCCATATCGCTTCTTGTGAAGCCTCCGAAGCAGCCATGTATTCCGATTCAGTTGAAGATCTCGCCACAACGCTTTGCTTTGCACTCCTCCAGCTAACTGCTGCACAATTCAAAATAAATACGTATCCGGATTGTGATTTAGAATCATCCGGATCGGTGTTCCAACTAGCATCGGTGTAACCATTAACAACGAGTTGTTCATCACCTCCATAAGAAAGAACCATATCCTTAGTTCTTCTCAAGTACTTAAGGATGTTTTTGACCGCTGTCCAATGATCCACTCCTGGATCACTTTGATATCTGCTAGTTAAACTAACAGCATATGCAATGTCGGGTCTAGTACATAGCATGGCATACATTAGAGATCCTATGGCTGAGGCATAGGGAGTCTTACTCATCCTTTCTCTATCTTCTGCCGATGTCGGACTTTGAGTTTTACCCAAGGTCGTATTGGGCAACATGGGCAAGAACCCTTTCTTGCTATCTTCCATTCCAAACCTCTTTAGAACTTTGTCCAAATATGTACTTTGTGACAATGATATTTGGCGTTTTGATCTATCTCTATAAATCTTTATGCCTAATATGTAAGCTGCTTCGCCAAGATCCTTCATTGAAAAACTATTATTCAAATATTCCTTGACACTATTAAGAAGGTCTACATCATTCCCAATCAACAATATGTCATCCACATATAGTATTAAGAATGCTACAGAGCTCCCACTCACTTTCTTGTAAATACAAGCTTCTCCATAAGTTTGTATAAAACCAAAACTTTTGATCACCTTATCAAAACGTTGATTCCAACTTCGGGATGCTTGCTTCAATCCATAGATGGACCGTTGAAGTTTGCATACCTTGTTAGCATCTTTAGGATCGACAAAACCTTTGGGTTGCATCATATACAACTCTTCATCAATGTCTCCATTGAGGAATGTTGTTTTGACATCCATCTGCCATATCTCATAATCATAATATGCAGCGATTGCTAACATAATCCTCACAGACTTTAGCTTCGCTACTGGTGAGAAAGTCTCATCGTAGTCAACTCCTTGAATTTGTCGAAACCCTTTTGCGACAAGTCGAGCTTTATAGACAGTAACATTACCATCAGCATATGTTTTCTTCTTGAAAATCCATTTGTTCTCGACAGCCTTCCGGCCATCCGGTAAGTCCACCAAAGTCCATACTTGGTTTTCGTACATGGATCCAATCTCAGATTTCATGGCTTCTTGCCATTTATTGGAATCTGGGCTCATCATTGCTTCCTCATATGTCTCAGGGTCATCGGTGTTGTCCACCAACATGACACTCATAACGGGATCATACCAATCTGGAGTGGTACGAGTTCTCGTTGACCTGCGAGGCTCTGTAGTAACTTCAACCGAAGTTTCATGATCATCATCATTAGCTTCCTCTCTTATTGGTGCAGGTACCACAGGAACTTCTTCCGGTGCTGCGCTACTCGCAATTTCGAGAGAAGGTTTGACAACCTCGTCAAGTTCTACTTTCCTTCCAGTCACTTCTTTCGAGAGAAATTCCTTCTCTAGAAAGGATCCATTCTTGGCAACGAAGATTTTGCCTTCGGATCTATGATAGAAGGTATACCCAATAGTTTCCTTCGGGTATCCTATGAAGACGCATTTTTCCGCTTTGGGTTCAAGCTTGTCCGACTGTAACTTCTTTACATAGGCTTCGCATCCCCAAACTTTAAGGAACAACAATCTAGGTTTCTTCCCAAACCATAATTCATACGGTGTCGTTTCAACGGATTTAGACGGTGCCCTATTTAAAGTGAATGCGGCTGTTTCTAATGCATAACCCCAAAATGATAGCGGTAAATCTGTAAGTGACATCATAGAACGAACCATATCTAAGAGAGTTCGATTACGACGTTCAGACACACCATTACGTTGTGGTGTTCCCGGCGGTGTCAACTGCGAAAGTATTCCGCATTTCTTCAAATGCTCGCCAAACTCGTAACTTAGATATTCACCTCCACGATCAGAACGTAGAAATTTAATCTTCTTGTTACGTTGATTCTCTACCTCACTTTGAAATTCCTTAAACTTCTCGAAAGTTTCGGACTTATGTTTCATGAAATAGATATACCCATATCTACTCAAGTCATCCGTGAAGGTAAGAACATAACGATAACCACCGCGCGATGCTACACTCATTGGACCACACACATCGGTATGTATGATTTCCAATAAGTCCGTAGCTCGCTCCATCATACCAGAAAATGGAGTCTTAGTCATTTTACCCATCAGACATGCTTCGCATCTATCAAGTGATTCGAAATCAAGTGATTCAAGAAGTCCATCGGAATGGAGTTTCTTCATACGCTTCACTCCAATGTGACCAAGACGACAGTGCCACATATAGGTCGAGTTATCGCTCGATTTCAAACGTTTAACCTCAATGTTATTAATATGTGTATTTCCACTATCGAGATTCAACAAGAATAGACCATCTATCAAAGGTGCATGTGCATAAAACATATTACTCATATAAATCGAACAACCATTATTCTCGGATTTAAACAAGTAACCGTCTCGCAATAAACAAGATCCCGATATAATGTTCATGCTCAACGCAGGCACCAAATAACAATTATTTAAGTATAAAACTAATCCCGATGGTAGATGAAGGGGTAGCGTGCCGACCGCGATCACATCAACCTTTGATCCGTTTCCCACGCGCATCGTCACCTCGTTCTTCGCTAGCTTCCGTTTATTCTGCAGCACCTGTTTCGAGTTACAAATATGAGCAACCAAACCAGTATCAAATACCCAGGCACTACTACGAGTACTAGTGAGATACACATCAATAACATGTATATCAGATATACCTTTCTTCTTGATGTTGCCATTCTTCAAATCCGCCAAGTACTTTGGGCAATTCCGCTTCTAGTGACCTTCTCCCTTGCAGTAAAAGCACTCAGTATCAGGCTTAGGTCCAGCCTTGGTCTTCTTCGTCGGCGCTGTAACTTTCTTACCACCCTTCTTGAAGTGTCCCTTCTGCTTAGACTTGCCTTTCTTGAATTTGGTGGTCTTATTGACCAACAACACTTGGTGCTCTTTCTTGATCTCCACTTCTGCAGACTTCAACATGGCAAACAGTTCTGGCAACTGCTTGTTCATGTTCTGCATGTTGTAGTTCATCACAAAGTTCTTGTAACTTGGTGGTAGTGATTGGAGGACACGATAAATCCCCAAAGCATTAGGAATAACTATACCCAGGCTTTGAAGTTTGTTTGCGTGCCCAGACATCTTAAGCACATGCTCACTGACGGAGCTGCCCTCTTCCATCTTGCAGTTAAAAGAACTTTTCAGAAGCCTCATAGCTTTCAATTGCCGCATGAGTCTCAAAAATCAATTTGAGATCCTCGACAATATCATATGGATCTGAATTCTCAAACCTTTTCTGAAGCTCCGATTCTAAACCATACAAGATAGCACACTGAACTATGGAGTACTGATTCTTTCGAGCGAGGTAAACATTCTTTACTTCATCGGTAGCATCAGCTGCAGGTGGGTCACCCAGCGGTGCATCCAGCACATAGGTCAAATTACTAGCTGTGAGGACAATCCTCAAATTGCGGAACCAATCCGCGAAGTTGCTTCCATTGTTTTTCAACTTTTCTTTCTCTAGGAACGCATTAAAATTGATGGTAGGGGATGCCATTGATCTACAACATATTTGCAATGGTTTAGACTAAGTTTATGACAAATTGAGTTCAAATTAATAATAAAATTAATCAAGGTGAACTCCCACTCAAAACAATATCCCTCACATTGTTTTAGTGATCACACGAACCAAATCCACCACATCAACACCGATCATCACGAGAATTGATATAGTTTCAATGGCGAACAATCGACATGTTCATCATATCTACTATATGATTCATTCTTTACCTTTCGGTGATCCGTGTTCCGAGACCATGTCTGTACATGCTAGGCTCGTCAAGATCAAACCTTAGTTTCCGCATGAGAAAATCTGGCTTGCTCACATTGTATACACTTGCGGAATCTAACACACCTGATCATCACGTGGTGCTTCGAAACAACAAGCTTTAGCAACGGTGCTAACTAAGGGTGAACACTTTATGACTTCAAATTCATGTGCATGAGGGATCATCTTATAATGCTACCGTCGTCTACTAAGCAATACAAGATGCATAAAGGATTAACATCACATGCAATTCAAAAATATGTGATATGATATGGCCTTTCTTGTTTGTGCTTCCGATCTCCATCTTCTAGCACGAACATGATCTCCATCATCACCGGCATTGCATCAAGGTCAATGACGCTTCTCCATGGTTGTCGTCCACCGGATTCAACTATTACAACTACTTTGAATAGACACGCGGGTCTTAACATAAATTAAAGACAACCATATGGCTCCTGCCGGTTGCCAACTTACAATAAGGAACATTGCATACATCAAATATAATCACAATCATAGCCATATCACATCACAGCACACCCCTGCAAAACAAAGTTAGACGCATCTACTTTCTTTGCATATTTTACGTGGTTTGGGGCTTTCAATAAGTGTCGTTCTAACTTACGAACAAGAACCACAACATTGATACTAGTATTGTTAATCACCCGTTGTAAATTGGATCTTAACTATGCTAGGAGAAACAGGCACCCGCAAAGCCACTTATGAAATACAAGTTGCATGTCAAGCGTGGAGCAAGTCTCATGAACGATGTCATGTAAGGTTAGCCCGGGCCGCTTCATCCCAACATACCGCAAGATGCAAAGTACACAAGAAGCAATCGACAATAAAAGCATCAACGCCCACAATGACCATTGTGTTCTACTCGTGCAACAGATCTACATATAGACACGGCTCTGATACCACTGTAGGGTTTCGTAGCATGGAAAACAAAAAATTTCTACCGCATACAAACAAACAAGCCAAGATCTATCTACTAGATTGTAGCAACGAGTCGATAGAATAACTCACCCTCGAAGATTCCAAAGTGTTTAACGAGAGCGGATTCTCGTGGGTGATGTAGTCGTACTCTTCCCGATCTCAAGATCGCGTAGATGATCCTTCCGGCGCGGCGTTCCGGCAGCGCTCCCGTAGTCGGTCACACGTTCGGTACTCGACGAAGACCTTCCTCTCCCTTGTTCCAGCAGGCAGCGGAGGTTGTAGCACTCTCCTCGCGATTCCGGCAGCACAACGGCGTGGTACCGGAAGTAGAGGGGAGATCTCGCAGGGCTTCGCCTTAAGCTGGAGCGAGTATGGTGGATTATGAGAGAGCTCCTCGGCGATCTAGGGTTTAGACACACCAAGGACGAGGTGCTAGAGCCGGCGGCTAGGGCTTGGGGCAGCCCAAGTCGGCGGCTAGGGCAACCCTAGGAGGCGGCGGCAGCTGCAGGAGGTGGTGGCGCCAAGCTAGGGTTTGGGGCAGGGAACTTGTGTGCTAGGAGGGGCAGCCCTGCCCCTCCCTTTATAGGTGGGAGGCACGGCCAAGGGGAGGGGAGTCCCTCCCCAACTCGGCTTGGAGGTGGGCCGGCGGTTGGAGGAGGGAACTCCTCCCCAACTCGGTTTCCCACTCCTCCTCCTCTTTCCAAAACTTGCCGTTTGACTTTCAAACTAGCCGTTTGACTTTTCAAACTAGGATTTGAATAAACCCTTTATTTTGGACAGCGATGACACCTAGTACATGATGCAATCATTCCAACTTGCAATGACACATTCATGTACCCTTCCCCCCCCCCCCCCCCCGGAGTGTCGGACATTCCGGAACCTTCTAGAACATTCCCGATGAAAACACCAGAACCATTCTCCAACTCCGAAACGGGACTTTCCTTATATGAATCTTATTCTCCGGACCATTCTGGATCTCCTCGTGATATCCCGAATCCCATTCGAGACTCCGAACAACATTTGGTCTCTTTCTCATCATTCCATAACTACTCAAACAACGTCGAATCCTTAAGTGTGTCTCCCTACGGTTCGTGAATTATGCGGACATGATCGAGACACTTCTCCGAACAATAACCAATAGAGGAATCTAGAAATTCATATGGCTCCAACATATTTCTACGATTACTTTGCGATCGAATGAACCACTTACATACGATATCAATTTCCCTTTGTCTCACGATAGTTTACTTATCCGAGGTTATGATCGTCGGTATCTCTGCATACCTAGTTCAACCTCGTTACCGATAAGTACTCTTTTCTCGTTCCCGTGATATGTGATCCCTTGTGAGCCAGTCACATGCTTGCAAGCTAATTGGATGACATTTCACCGAGAGAGGGCCCAGAGTATATCTATCCGTCATATGGATGGACAAATCCCACTCTTGATCCATGTGTTTCAACCAATACTTTCTGAACACTCAATGCCACCTTTATAGCCACCCAGTTATGGTGTGGTGTTTGATGTCATCAAAGCATCCATCCGGTAAAGGTGATATGCATGATCTCATGGTCGAAGGAATTAGATTACTATGTATCAGAAAGCATATAGCAATTGAACTATTAAAATGACTTGATCTTTATGCTAGCTTATCTATAGGAGTATGTCCACCATATCATTCTCCTAACGATATGATCTTGTTGTTAATAACATCTCAATGTTCATGATAGGGAAACCACAATCATCTATTAACCAACAAGCTAGTATTATATGGAGGCTTTACTAGGGACTTCAAATCAAGTTTACAAATCACACAAGTATTAATGTTTCCTTGTTAATACTATTATAGCATGAATGTAAACATTTATCATAAACACAAAGATATAATAATAACTACATTTATTATTGCCTCTAGGGCATATCTCCAACAGGTGAACAGAGTTAGGGTTAGGGTGGTGGTTCTCACGGGAAGCCGCTTAGTCGCCCGCCTCTCCCGTGGCCACCATCACCGGCCACCGCCACCGCACCTCCGGGTTTAGGGTTTAGGGGTGGTGACCAGAGTTAGGGTTAGGGTGGTGGTTCTTGCGGGAAGCCGCTTAGTCGCTCGCCTCTCCCGTGGCCACCATCACTGGCCACCACCACCGCACCTCCGGGTTTAGGGGTGGTGACCGGAGTTAGGGTTAGGGTGGTGGTTCTCGCGGGAAGCCGCTTAGTCGCCCTCCTCTCCCGTGGCCACCATCACCGGGCACCGCCACCGCACCTACGGGTTAAGGGTTATGTTTTATTTTGTTAAGTTCAAATAAATATTGTGTGCATTTTGCAGGAACTATGGATCCACCTAGTCTAGTTCGCAGAGACCTAGATTCGGAACACTTGCTCGAGGATATGATTCACGATGCCGATGAGGGATCTCCCACGAGGTATCTGAACTCATCCGGTGAGGGAGAGGAGACCAACAGACAAGAGGAAGAAGCCCATGGACGCGTAACACAGACCGAGGAGGTATATATATGATGTCCGATGATTGTCACTAGATGTACCTAGTTGTATATATATTATGTTGACGAATGTTTCTTCTCTTAGGCCTCTACATCGAGCAAGAAAACCAAGCGCGGCCCAGCCAAAAAGTTTCCCCAGGGTAATGTTTATGAAATTACAAAGGTTTCAGGAGACGGCAAACCATTAGAACCAAAGAAAACAAAACAACTATTTGTACAATAATGCGGAGTTGTTGCTAGAGATCGCACCCCGATCACTGTTCAGGAGTGGAATAAGCCCAAAGAGGCGAAATGGAGTGATGTGTATATCGACGATAGGTTCAAAGAGGAACTTTTTGATGACCTAATGGCACATTTCAAGCTGCCAGAATGTGACACTGAGGACGAGACGGCTGAAATGAGAAAGAAAGTCAAGCAGTTTGCACTAAAGAAGATGGCCGAACTATTCAAGAACTGGAAGAAGTCATTATGGCAACAATATCAGAAGGACAAGAAAACCCCATTATTCGAAGGCTATGTAGTGAAGCAGCAGCCTTACTGGGATGCATTTGTGCTATATAGGGGGTCTGCAGTTGCAGAGGAAAGGTCAGAAAAAACAAGATAAATGCTGCGAAGAATAAATATCACCATAACTTGGGGCCAGGGGGCTACACGGATGCCATGCCTAAGTGGGATGCAAAAGAGAAAGAGCTTCATGCTAAAGGGATCATTCCAGAACCAATTTGCGAAGAATGGGATTTGAGGGCAAGAAATTGGTTCCTTGGGCATGGGAGTACATATGACGAACTTACAGGGGACCTTGTTTGCAGTGACGGGATAAAGGTACCGAGGACTGCATGGCTAAAAGTGGTCAAAGATATTAAAGATGGAATAATACAGATTCATCCTGATAGAGAGAAAGACTTGCTGACCTTGGTCCTTGGGAATCGCGAACATATAGGACGAGTCCAAGGCCTTGATGGGAGTTTCACGTGGGAGACTGGGTTTCCTAAGTACCAAGGTACCTATAGAAGCCAAGCAAGAGCAAAGCAACGATGGGAGGAGGAGGCAGACAAGTTCAACCAGCTGCTGGGAAGACTTGACAAGCAGCAGCAGATCGACGAACTTAGAGGAATAGCCCGCTTGCAACAAGATCCTCCACTCGATATTACCGCCAACCCATCTCAGCGGAGAAGCAGCGTCGCTGAATCGGAGGTCCCGTCTAACGATGCATCCTATACAGATGGCGGTCCCGGCAACCCCGTGGATGGAATTAAGGAGCAGATACCTTGTGAGCTCCATAATAAATTGAAGAACATATCTATGAAGGTGGCGGTCGGATCGGCTTTACCTTGTCCGCCTGACGCACGTTGGCATGGCCGTGAGATTCCACCTGGATATGCTAAAGTCGGGGTGGATAAAATCGTAAAGGAGTGGGAGTCAATGGAGCTTGACATACCTGGACCTGAAGGTGAGATAACACTCGGAGAAGTACTTGGTGGGATTATTCTCTGGGAAAAGAACAACATACAGTTTCCAGGCTCGGCTCCAAGGTTAACAGTACTGCCTCCGAGTCGTCGCAGGTCTCCTTCACCTCCACCTCCACCTACATCACCTCCAAGAAGCCCACCCCATGATGACTACGACCACCACATCCCGAGTCCATCTCGATCTCCGCCGCAGGCTCAGCAGTCTTCGCCGCCTGCTAAGGATAATAAGCGGAAGCGTGCTCCGTCAGTGAGTACTAAAGGACGTGGCAGCCCAAAACGGAAAATGTCGCCCCTCCCAACAGTGCCTCATCAGAATCTTCCCATCATACCTTACGATCGTACTGATTCAGAATCTGCAGCGATATCAAAGGCCGAAGTGGCGGCGCATTTTGAGAAAAAGAAACCCGAGCCCGCTCCGGTATACACCGAGAAACAAAAGGCATATGCACTTGATTTTATGAACAAACCATCGCAATATGAGTTGCACCATAAGCCAGATGACTATCTACGCACACTTCAGAAAGAAGTGCGAAGAGCAAATCAAGTGCAAGCAGTAAAAAATCAGCAAGCACATGTGCAAGCGGGACTAAAACTGCAATCAGTAAAAAATTAGACGTTCCCCTTCTCGGACAACAGGCCAAACAAATGATCGCACCCCTCAAGGTGGTTTCACAAAACGTTCCACTCCTCGCACAATAGCCAGTAGATATGTCAATAGCCACGGAGTTGGCGGCCAGCATGGAAATTACTCTTGATGAACTGTTAGGCCCCCAAATCGACCATCTACCCAAGATGCCACTAGCCCATAAATATGTCATAGGTGAGGATTTGGTCAGCAAAGAGAGGCTGAAAGAACTGCCAACACAAATGCGGAATCTCCATCAATGGTACTCGGCGGCCATGAAGTAGGAGAGAATAATGATCATAGCCAAAGTCCCACCTGAGTACTACTTCAGAACCGAAGATGTACATATTGAGTTTCAGAACTGTTCCAGTTATACCATCTCGACGCCCTAGACAAATCCATCCTCCGCTGCTATTGTCTGTAAGTTGTTGAATTCATTGTCTACATGTTCAGTTTTTCAGTTGTTTAGTTCAGAACATGTGATTATCCTTATTATGCAGAATGAAGATCCTGGAATGTAAAAGAAAAAGAATCTACAATATTGGGTTCATTGACCCAGATAAAGTGCATATAACCACGCTAATGCATAACCCCGAGGAGATGGAGGAAAACCTTCTAAAGTTTCTAATGGAGCAAAATTTCTCCGACCACATACTGTTTCCTTACAATTTCAGGTGAGGGTCTTACTCCGTTGTACACATTCACTTTTGATTAGTCGATGCTAATAAGTGTAACTAATGAGTTACTGATGTATATATAAATGTTTGCAACTTCCACTGGGTTCTGCTAGACATTCAGCTTGATAAGGGAAGAGTTGATGTCATCGACCCATCAAAGAGAAACCTGGAAGATTTCCGCAGGATGCAGGACATGCTACAGAAGTAAGTTTCGCGCTATATCGGTCTCTTTCGTTGATTTCCTGAGATATCAGGTAATGAATAACTCATTCATTCATTTTCTTCGTCTGGCAGGGTTTGGATTCGGTTCAAGCACGAGGTTACCGGTGTATTTAGTGAGAAGCTAACGTTTAGGGCGGTCTCGGTAAGTAGCACATGATATGTCCGTGCATCTCTTTACTTCTAGTTTCAACATAATAATGAATTTAGATTATTATTTTGATTGAATTCTATTCTTGTAAAGTGCGTGAGGCAGCCACAGGGGTCGAATCTATGTGGATTCTACGTATGCGAGTTCATTCGCACGTTTACCACCGAACACAATGATTATAGAGTCGATGTAAGCAATGCATTCACACCATCATTTTATTGCCGTCACATTTTGTTATCATGATTGATATTCATATTGATCTCCTTTTTATTATATATAGTTCGAGAGAACGCGGGGTCAACTACTACCAGCGCAACGCGTACTAGCAATTGCGGAGGAGCTGGCGGGATTTATTGTCAAAGAGATCGTAGACGATGTCGGAGAATTTAGTGTGAATAGGAGCTACTGATCTCCATGTAATCGAACAGACGTGCTCTAGTCCCAAGATTTTGTGATCTCCATATAACTATGTAAATTGTATATATTTGTATGCCCGATATCGTAATACAAGTTATCTTATATATTCATGAATGTGTATGATATGTGGTGGCGTATAAATACTCAAAAACTATGTTGAAATGAAAAATAAGTAAATAAAACAATAAAAAATGAAATCTCTGTCATGGCAGAGAAAGGGCACAAAATGCTGCCGCGGTAGAGAACCACTAGTCCAAGGTAATGCTCTGTCGCGGCAGAGAAAAGGGGCAAAATGCTGCCGCGGCAAAAACCCACTAGTCCAGGTCCGTAACACCTATACCTGGACGCTCAGCCCGGGCCAGAAAGCTCGGCCCGAGCTTTTTGGGCTCGGCCCGAGTTGGGCTCGGCCCGCAGATGGAGGTAGACCGAGCCGAGCTTGGTGAGGTGGACCGCGGCGGCTTCGGGCTGGCTCGGGCTCGGCCCGGTCCAGATCGTTGGCTCGTTTTCTTTTTTTGGGAATTATTTGATGGGATAAATTTAGTAAGAGGCAGACTAAATGGGCCAAATTGACCGATACAGCAAGGTACTCTTTGTATCATCTTCTTCCTGGGAAGGCAAGAACGCTAGGGCAAGCCGCCGCCTCCGCTGGATGCCACCGGCCGGCCCCTGAACGCTGACCTGTTCACCCCAGCTAGCCACGCCCGCGCAGGCCCGCTGCTCTCCTCCACCTTCCTCTCCGATGCCACTCTGCGGTCTACGCGCCGCCCGCACAACCGCTGCTTGCAAGCTCCGCCGCGCCACCCACATAGCTACGCCGCCCGCACTGGCGCGCCGTTGAAGAGGGACCACCTGGCAGTGACGCATCCCCGCCTGGCTCGCGAGCCGCCCCGAGCTGGACCGAGTTAGAGGGAAGCTCGGGCCGAGCCCATTGTTGCGGCTCGCCGGCAACGTCGAGCTGGCTCAGGCTTGGCCATTCCGGACCGAGCTTTTCTCCGGCTCAGACCGAGCTGGCTCGTGTCCAGGTATACACTGGTGGAAAAAGGGCCTCCAGTCCCGGGCCGCAACAGGCTCTAGTCCCGGTTTTGGGCCCGGGACTACGAAAACGGGACTAGAGCCCCCCCCTCTACTCCCGGCTTGCAACGGCCCGTTACTGATAACAGCCACGTGGCTGTTTCAGCGCCGCGGGGGGCGTAAACCCTCTAGTATCGGGCTGTAACACCACCCGGGACTAAAAGGTTTCGTGCCGCGACAGAGAAACACCACATTTCTCTGCCGCGGCAGAGATTGTGTATTTCCTCTTTTTTTGCCATTTTGTTCCTTTTTCATTTTGTGTTTCACTATAACAAACATATATTTCAGTATACATATTATACGCTACTACATACACACTACACGTCGATGCATTTATATAATTAATCGATCCCTTGCAAGCATACATATAATCAATCATATCAAAAGGAAGAAATGTTTTGAAATTACATGGTCATTGATGAATATATATATCATATGAGCTACATGGAGATGACTAAGGCAAATTGAGTTCCACGTCATCCGCATAATGCTCTCCATGTACATCAAGGACTTCCTTCATCATAAATCCCGCCAGCTCCTCTTGAATTGCTCTTATGAGTTGGTTTGGCTCTAGTTTCTCTCGCAAATCATAAATATAATGTGAGTCAACTTTCCGCTCACTGGTAAACTCGCGGATGTACTCGCAGACGTAGTATCCACATAAATGAGTTCCCGGTGGCTGCTATAAACTCTTCGCCATTTTATAAGTTAGCTCCTCTTTGAATGGACCTGGTATTTTCTGTCTTAACCGTGTCCAACACCTGCTCGACAAAGAAAATGAACAAAGGAGTTATTAGTTACTTGATATCAGGAAATGAATGAAAGAGGACGATATAATGCGATAATGATTGAAATTACTTATGGAGCATTGCTTTCTTATCGCTCCACTTCTCTTGGTCCCAACTTAATGAGTCGTGGACTTCAACTAGGGAGTTGTCAACTTGAATGTTTAGCAAGATTCAGTGGAATTTGCGGACATTTACATAAGCATACATGCATAGCTCATCCAGTAAGCAAAAATAAAATGTGTACAAGATATAAACACTCACTTGAAGTTGTATGGAAATAGTATTTCCTTAAAAATTATGCTCGGTTAAGAACCTGGACAGGTCTTCCTCCACGTCTTTGGGGTGATTCTTTAACATATATTCATTAATGATATATGGGTCAATGAACCAAACGTCGTATCTTCTAGCTCTTTGCATTTAAGCATCTTCATTCTGCGGAATATAATATCATCATACAAAAGGATATATAGTTAGGATAATATATTAAATGCAATGAACGAGCTAAAGCTACAAACTTAATTATAGAAATAAATAACTTACAGACAGTAGCAACCAATGATAGATTTGTCGTGGGCGCGCTGGTTGTATAACTGAAACAGTTCGGTCATTTAAACCTGTATCGAGTATAGTTTGAAGTGATGCTCCTTTCTAATGTCCACCGGAAACCAATCTTTATGATGCTTTTTTTCTGCTTGCGACATGTACCATTCATGCAGATTTCGCATATGTGTGGATAGACGCGCGAGCTCCTCATTACTGACTAGAGGCTGCCCTTGGACATACTGCCGTACTATCTGACCCACTGGCGTATCTTCATAGCCTAAATATTGACCAAGAGACATATTTACTTCGTTAGCAAGTGCTTTGGCATGCGATACAGTGTTTCCCATAAGTGCAGCATTATTACGGGCTCTAGGGTCCATTATTTGCATGTCCATATCCATTTCAGCTCTGAAGGCCTTGTCGAGGTCTGTAATGACTTTGAGCGGGGCGACCGATTGATTCTTCTGTGCTCCGAGCTGGGCAACTTGCTTCCCGCTTTTTGCACTTGTGATTTTTTCTTCTGTGCTTGCTTAATAATCTCCCGGTCATAGTCTGATTCCAGATTCATCGATATCTGGGATGGTTGCTCAAACTTATACCACTTTTTGGTTTTTTCGTTATATACCGGCTTTGGCTTAGGATTTTTGGGTGCAAAATGCGCCTTAACTTGGGCAGCCACATCCGCGTTAGTTTCCTCATCGGTCTTGTCATAAGGTCTCTTTGGAAGAGCCGGCGGGATATCGACTATCTTCGGTGTTTGACCTTTCTTCGATGTGGGGCGCGGGGGACCGTCGAACTTCCGTTTCTTCGACGAGGTAGTAGTTTTGCACGGAGGCAGAGGTGGAGATCGAGTTGATATACTCCTGCTGGAGCGATCGTCAGCGGGGCGGGGTGGACTTGGAGGTTGGCAATAATCGGGTTGGGGTGGACTTGGAGGTTGGCGATAATCGGGTTGGGGTGGACTTGGAGGTTGACGATATTCGATGCGGGGTGGATTTGGATTCCTTGGAGTCGGTGGCCTTGGCTCCGAGCCTAGAAACTTGATGTACTTCTTATTCCATAGAATGATGTTGCGCTTGACATCTCCTAGTTTCATAAGGCCTTCAGGCGTAGCGATTTCAATCTCTAGGTCCGCAAAATCCTCCACTATGTCATCCACCGTGACACGAGCATAGCCTGGTGGAATCGGAAGTGAATGGTGGAGTTCTCCAAGTAGACAAGGTAAAGTAGTGCCGATCGCCACCTTGAAGGACAGGTTGTTCATTGGCTGATGTAGCTCACATTGTGCCATCTCTCTGACATCATCCACGGTGTAGTGATGAGCCGGTGCATCATCCAGCAGTGCTTGATCACCAGCACGGACCTCCGTGGAAGCCACACTGCTTCTCCGTTGGCTAAGATCCAATGCAGGATCATCAGACCGCAGGCGAGTTGACGACGGCGGCCTTTGGATAATTTCATGCATGAGGTTCTTCAGATCAGCTAGGTCCTGCTCTACCCTGGAGATCCGGTCTGCCTCCTGGTACTTCTTTCTCTGACGGCTTCTGTAACTGGCATCGTACTAAGGAAACCCTTTCTTCCACGAGACACCGGCGCCTTTGCCTCGTGTTCGTCCTCCCTTTTCAGGATTCCCTAGGGCGCGTGTTAGCTCGTCGTTCTCTCTCTCGGGACGGAACAATCCTAATTGAGCATCGTTCATTGCTTGAATAAGGTCTTGGGAGGGTTTTAGAATTTTATCATGAAATAATGTCTTCCCTGTTTCTGGGTCCAAGGATCCCCCGTGCCCGTACCACCAGTGCTTTGACCTCTCGGGCCATCCATCTGTACCAGGAGTGACGCCTCTAGCCCTCATATCCTTCTCCATAGTTTCCCACTTAGGGATGGCACTCTTGTAGCCACCTGTCCCCATTTTATGATGGTATTTCTTGTTGGCAGCATTTGACGCGTTCTTTGCCGACTTTGCCTTTGCTTTATTAGATTGCTTGTACTGTACAAAATCGGGCCATTGTTCTCTCAACTTCTCGTTTACTCCTTTGAAGTCTGGAGTTTTCTTTTTCGCGACATATTTCACGTATAAACTTTTCTTGTGGTTTCGGTACAGTTCAGCCATCTTGCTTAGTGCCCACTCCTTGACTTTCGCTCTATTTTCAAGCCCACCCGGCCTTGTGGTAATACCATCTACCTCAAATTCCTCATACTCTGGAGGTAGTATGAAATGCGCTATGAGCTTCTGCCAAAGGTCATCTTTGGCATCATCGGTGACATAGCTGTTGGATTCTTCACCGGCTTTCTTTGACTTATTCCATTCTTGGATGGTGATCGGCAGGTTGTCCCTAACAAGCACCCCGCATTGATTTATAAACATCCTCTGGTGCTTCTCTGGAGCAATCGGTTCACCATCATCATCTATTTCTTCGATGGTGAACCTCTGATTACCATCCAACTTTTTGTTCAGCCCTTGTTTCGTTCGAGTTGTCGACTGCTTCGATCCGGTGGGCTAAAAGAAGAAGAGAGAGTGATTAATATATATCTAGATCAGTTAATGAATAGAGGTAACACGATACTTTATACATATATATATATATATGTACCTCGCCGGATCCTGTCGAGTGGCCATCATTATTGTTGTTATTTGTTTGCCCTTCGTCCATCTGTTCTTCCCCTTGGTACATTAGGTTTTCCTCTAGTCCATCACCGGATGGATTCAGATATGAGGATATCTCTTCCTCGAGCAAAATATCTTCGGCACCGATAGTAATAAGAGGAATTTCACCTTTTATCATGCCCTGAAGAAAACCTTCACCGATGCGGCCATGATCTTCGGATGGATCCATGACTTAATTATCTAGAAAAAAAGAGAGTTAAACAGGTTAGAAAAAACAATAATCCTAATAACTAAAACAATATAATCCTAATTATAATAATCCTAATATTATTTGTGCTAAAACAATAATCATAATAACTAAAACAAAAAAATAACCCTAATCCTAATCCTAATTCTAATCTTAATAAATAAAACAAAAAAATCACTAAAAAAATAATACTAATCCTAATTCTAATATTTTAATTAAAACAATAATCCTAATACTAAAACAAAAACCCTAATATAAAAAAACTATAAAAAAACTATAGAAAAAACTATAACATTTCCTAACATTTCCTAATATTAATTATGGTAAAACCTAATATTATTTGTGGTGAAACAATAATCCTAATATTAATTGTGGTAAAACAATATAATCATAGCTAATAACTAAAACAAAAAAATAACCCTAGCTAATTATAATTAAAACAATAATTAAAAAAATAACCCTAGCTAATTATAATTAAAATAACCCTAGCTAACAATATAATCCTAATCCTAGCTAATTATAATTAAAACAATAATTAAAAAATAATATAAAACAGATTTGTATTTAAAAAATACAAAGAGAAAAGGAAAAACAGAAAAAGAAATTTTTTTGGAAAAAAAACAGTAGCCCGACCCCAACCAGGCCGGCCCATCTCTCCCCTCTTCCTTTCCTATCGCCGTTCGTCCTTCCCCCAACCAGCAGCCCAACACGGCCCACCTCGCCGGCCGTCCTTTCTCCCCTGTCGTCCTCTGGCCAAGCGTCGGTGCGGCGCGCGACGCCCTCGCCGGCCGTGTCCGTCGCCGATCCGCGCTGCCGCCGCCCTGGAGAGCACGCCTCTCCCTCTCCCCTATCCTCTCATTCCCCTCAGGCTCGCTCCCTCTCTCGTTTCCTTCCCTGGCCGAACGCTAAACGTCGCAGAGGCACCGTCGTTGCGGAGCGGTGGCAGCACGACGGAGCGGCACGTCCTGGAGAACCATATCACCTGCGGAGCGGCGGCGGCACGACGGAGCACGTACGCACGGCGGAGCGGCGGCGGAATCGGACAGCACCTCCCCTGCTTTCGTCTTCGTCTGTGCTTCGTCTTCGTCTGTGCTTCGTCTTCGACGAGAAATGCGAAGTGTTGGGGCGCAGCACCTCCGCTGGCGCCAGAATATAAAGGGACAGACCTTTAGTCCCGGGCTAAGCCACCGCCCGCGACTAAAGACCCTTTAGTCGCGGGCCGTGGCTTAACCTGCGAATAAAGACCCCCCCTTTAGTCGCGGGTTAAGCCACGGCCCAGGACTAAAGGGTTTTTTCGGCCGCTTCGTTTTCACGCGCGCAGGCACCCTTTAGTCCCGGGTCCAGCCACAACCCGCGACTAATTGTTTTTTTGTAAATTTTCTTTTTTTAATTCAAAACTAATATAATTTTTTTTGGAAAATCATATCTTTTATTGTAATAATCCAAATAAAACAAATAATATGTCTATTATTATCAGAAAAATATAAAGAATCTTAATATAATATCCATTTATCTGTTTGCATCATTTATAAATTATTTCATTTGTAAATTTTCTTTTTTTAATTCAAAACTAATATAAAAACTTTGGAAAATCATATCTTTTATTGTAATAATCCAAATAAAACAAATAATATGTCTATTATTATCAAAAAAATATAAAGAATCTTAATATAATATCCATTTATCTGTTTGCATCATTTATAAATTATTTCATTTGTAAATTTTATTTTTTTAATTCAAAAGTAATATAAAAACTTTGGAAAATCATATCTTTTATTGTAATAATCCAAATAACACAAATAATATGTCTATTATTATCAGAAAAATATAAAGAATCTTAATATAATATCCATTTAGTCCCGATTGTAGTCACAAAGCAGGACTAAATATATTTTCCGCCATTTCCCACCGCTTCCCGCCAAGTTTTCCCGCCCTTTCCTTTCTACGAGAGCTTTTAGTCCCGGATGTAGTCACTAACCGGGACTAAAGATATTTCCCGACATTTCCCAAAGCTTCACGCCAAGTTTTCCCGCCCTTTCCCTCTATATTTAGGGCGATCGCACCATGGCTATCCACACATCCACACCTTCCTCTCTTAGAACAATGGACAACGCCTACTGGGCCATTCTGACCCTCGAGGAGACCGAGGCGCTGTGCGCCTCCAACTACCCTTGTCCGCCGGGCTACCGGTCGCCCGCCTGCTGGATGCTGAGCGCTGGAGGGGTTCCTGTCCCTCCTGTCCCTCAAGGTTCCGCACGCCAGGCGGCCATCACAAACCACTTCTACCACGAGCTCACGCCGAAGCAGCGGATGGATCCCCAGTGGGATCCTGACAACTACGACACCTGTAATGCCTTCTTCGCTAATAGGCGGGAAAGGGAGCTCGCCAGGTATGAGGGTGATGGCCCGCCACCGGTGAACCACAACGAAGCCGGCCATCGTCTGTGGTGGGCGAACCGTACTATCATCAGAGTGATGCGCTACATCACCGGGGGAGACCATCCTCGCCTGCGGTGCCCACGAGTCCACCCGCCACAGAGCCACAAAAAGGCCCCACACCGGCCCGGCGGTAACGGCATCGTCTTCCAGGAGACCCCTCCCCCGCCCGCCGTGAATTCGAGGCTGGAATGGCCCCTGGTATATGCCATGGATGGGCTGACGATCCCCGGAGTGGCAGGTGACGATGACGATGATGATGACGATGACGAAGAAGACCCTGAAGCTGCGTACTATAGGACTAGGCATGATTATTACTAAAGGGGGCGGCTTTAGTCCTGAGTGTTAGCAAGTCCCGGTTTGTCCCGGTTTTTAATATTAATAAATGTCTTGAGTGTTACCTAATAAATAGAGGAAATGCCTATATAAAGAGAGGGTTCATCTTTAGTCCCGGTTGGAGAAACCAACCGCGACTGAAGGGATTGCGGCAGGCTAGGCCAGGCAACACTGATAATAGGGGTGAGTGTCGACATTAGGTCGTGCGGCTTGTACCTTGTCCCGGATGGTGTCACCAACCGGGACTAAAGATGAACCTTTAGTCCCGGTTGGAGACACCAACCGGGACTAAACATGAGTCAGCACTAATAATAGGGGTGAGTGTCGACATTATGTCGTGAGTGTCGACATTATGCCGAGCTGCTTGTACTATAAATAGGCATCCTTGTGAGTCCAGTCCTCTAGCCAGTTTGAGGCATCTCCAAGATGGTTTTCGAGAGCAGGGACACCACTACGGCCAGTTTCAGGGAGATGCCGACGGAGCCCAGTCCTCCGGCATCTCCAAGAAACTGGTCATAGAGGCACTCCCTAATATGTGAAATTATTTAGCTCCCAGGCGTATTGATCTAGTTAGAGAAGTTACAAGCTGCAAGATGGTTTTCGAGAGCAGGGACACCACTACGGCCAATTTCAGGGAGATGCCGACGGAGCCCATTCCTCCGGCATCTCCGAGAAACTGGTCATAGAGGCACTCCATAATATGTGACATCACGCGTTTGGAGATCAGATCTTAATGGTAAGTATGAATAGGTACTAAAGGCCCTCCTTTAGTCCCGGTACAGCCAAAAAACGGGACTAACACACTCAAGATTGTTTGCAGACAACACTATAAAAATGGACACATGCATGGAGCATCTTCACTCATAAAATGTTACAATTATTACATATCATTTCTTCGCGTGTGTTCCTTTCTGATCCCGTCGTATCCATGGAGCATCTTCATTCATTAACATGATGCTTGGGTCATCCTTCACCGCGAAGGGCGGAATTTCATGAAACTTATCACAATCTTCTGACATGTCTGTCTTGTCCTCCACTCCCACGATGTTTCTTTTTCCTGAAAGAACTATGTGGCGCTTTGGCTCATCGTCTGATGTATTCTTTTTTCTTATTTTTTCTTTTTCTAGGTTTGGTAGACATGTCCTTCACATAGAAACCTGAGCCACATCATTGGCTAGGACGAATGGTTCGTCTAAGTACCCAAGATTGTTGAGATCCAACGATGTCATTCTGTATTTCCTGTCTACCTCAATCCCTCCTACTGTCAGCTTGACCCATTTGCACCAAAACAAGGGGACCTTAAAAGTAGGTCCATAGTCAAGTTCCCATATCTCCTTTATGTAACCATAATATGTGGTCTTTGACCCATTGTTGTCCGTTGCATCAAAGCGGACACCACTTTCTATCGATTTTTCTCCATTGCGACCCATCAGCGGGGTGTCTCAACATCCCATCTGACTTACATTCCTCTTTATGCCATCGCAACAACTAGGCGTGCTCTTTGTTTCTGAATAAGCGTTTCAACCGTGGTATTATAGGAGCATACCACATCACCTTCGCAGGAACCCTCTTCCGGGGGGCTCGCCCTCAATGTCACCAGGATCATCTCGTCTAATCTTATACCGAAGTGAAGTGCATACCGGGCATGCATCTAAATCCTCATACTCCTCACCGCGGTAGAGGATGTAGTCATTAGGGCATGCATGTATCTTCTGAACCTCTAAACCTAGAGGGCAGACAACCTTCTTTGCTTCATACGTACTGGCGGGCAATACGTTATCTTTTGGAAGCATATTCTTCATCATTTTCAGCAACTTTTCAAATGAGGAGTCAGGTATAGCACACTCAGCCTTCCATCGCAGCAATTCCAGTGTGCTGCCCAGCTTTTTCAGAACATTTTTGCAATTTGGGTACAACAACCTTTTGTGATCCTCTAGCATGTGATTGAACTTCTCCCTATCCTTTTCAGTTTGACAATCTCTTCGTGCATCGGCAATGGTCCGACCAAGATCATCAGCGGGTTCATCATGTGTCTCTTCTTCATCCTCCCCTTCAGCATCCCCCATGGAAGTATCTCCGTACTCAGGGAAACCATGATAGTTGTCATCCTCCTCCTCTTCTTCATTGTCTTCCATTATAACCCCTCTCTCTCTGTGCTTGGTCTAACAATTATAACTGGGCATGAATCCGGACTTCAACAGGTGGCTGTGAAGGGTTTTTGAGTCAGAGTAATCCTTCTGATTCCTACATCCATTACATGGACAGAATACAAAACCATTGTGCTTGTTTGCATCAGCAACACAGATGAATTCATGCACGCCATTAATGAACTCGCCAGAGCGTCGGTCAGTACCGTACATCCATTTCCGGACCATCTGCATTATAGTAAAAGTATATCAAAAACCATTACACAACATGATAAAATTATTACAAGTTATATTGAGAGCTTCTAGAGCATTAATTTTGAATTTTGAAAAATTTACATGCACCAATTTGTGAATTGGAGAAAACAATCAACATGATAAATGTGGATTTTTTTGTTATTGTTCTATCAGTGAAAACCTCATTCCATTCTAAGCTCTGAAACTCTAAAATTACACATTTCAATTTTCAGTAACTATGTGCCTAATCAAAATTTGTTACACATATATATCAAAATCCTTCTAGCTACTTCTAGAGCATGCATGCATTTGATCCATATCTCTATACTTCTAGAGCATTATAGAGCTAAAGTAGCAATAAGAGATGAAAGAATGAAGTTCTAACCTTTTAAAGCTTTGGATTTAGGTGTTGCAAACTAAATCTTGACAAATCTTGAGAAAAAATGGCATGAACTCTCTTGCTTCTTTGAGAAAAATGGCCACCATATGCTTTAGGGCAGCTGGCCAGGGAGCTGTATATATAGTGATGGACAATTAGTCCCGGGCCGTGATACGACCCGGAACTAATAGTCCCAGATAAGAGTTGTTGGCCCGCTCCATCTTATTAGTCCCGGGCCGTGCTCTGGTCCGGCCCGGGACTAGTGCTTATGGCCATTTCTAGCCGTTGGAGGCCTCACGGACCGGGACTAGTGCTAGCACTAGTCACGATTCGTGACGGGCCGGGACTGGTGACGTTGTTCAAATCGAACCGAATGCCTATTTTCCAGTAGTGATAGTAACACCAATCGGAACTAGTGGGGGTGCACCACGAGCGCTAAGGGGCAGCCAAGTGGACATCCACTAGTCTCGGCTGGTAACTGGACCGGGACTAGTGGTGGGCCTCTAGTCCCGCTTGATTAGTCCTGGTTCAAAAACCGGGACTAAAGGCCCTTACGACCCGGGACTAGAGGCCCTGTTTCCACTTGCTAACACGACGACCTATAGTTTTGGAGGACCTTATTCTATACGCGGCAATTTTTATCACTTGGTAACATTCCAACGACCAACAACATGTGTTAGTTATGTACTTCTTCCCCTTTTTCACCTTGTTATGTGTCTCGTTTTATTGCACACAATCTAGCGATGTTCCATCGAGAAGTGCAATAGGACATGGAATGGAAACCAACGAGAAAGAGATTTAGTGTCTCTCTACTCCGGCCACAACCATGGCCACCTGCCCGGGCTCCTCTTTCTTATGCTCATGCACCGCTCGCCCTTGTATGAATAACTTTCTCCGGTGCGCCCTAGCAGCAGCCACCAGCGGTCACGGTTGTGTCCCTGGTGGACCTCCTGCTGGGCGACGGCGTGCGCTTGGCCTTGGCAGGGTGCGGGGTGCCTGCGACGTTGCTCATGTGGAGCGCATGGTCGTCAAGCGGGGGCTCTCCCTGCCTCCATCGTCTTTGTATTCTTCCTCTCCTCTGTGGCAGCGTTGGGACACAAACAGGCCAAAGAAGGGGATCCATGCAGGTACGATGAACCACACCAGCCACCAAGCCCAAACGGGTCTTGGGTTAGACGTGGGGGCACAAGCATGTGTAGGGTGGCATCAATAAGTATAGGAACACGAGCAGGAGGTTGAGGAAGAGCCTCGTCGGAGTGCGGCGGCACCAGGGACGGCGGGCATCAGCCGGGACGGTAGTAGGCAGCGGGGCGGGCGCATCGCTAGGAGGGGATTGATCGAGAGAGCCAGGGATGAGGATGTCAGTTTTGCAAAAACTCTCATGTAGCTGGGTATTCTTATATATATCCTTGTTAAGTTACCTATCAGTGGGTCATGTAGCTCGGCACGTCATAAAAACGACGATACACCACGAGCAGTGACGATGTGTGAAGTTCTGACATGTATTTACTATTTAGTGACCGTAAATTCATATTGTAGTTGCACAATGACCATATTGATTTTGTTTTCAATGAATTTAACTTGAAAAGGAATTGATGAATCAAGATGCCGCCGTGATCATCCTCAACAAATGGGTTGTCAACTTGATACCGGCGAACAAATTCCATCCACTCTTAGTGTTTGGATCTTCTGGTTGTTTTCTAAACACGATCACATATCCATCGAAGTTCCGAACTAGCACCTCCGGTTTTCCCTCTTTGCGTACAATCAAAACTATATGATTTATTGTCTTTGCATCCTTATCCATAGAAATATGTGTGACCGAAAACCCCTCACATGTAACTGATCTACCATCATTAAATTGGCTAGTTACTTTGGTAAAGAAGTTATAAAAGCTTTTCTTCTAGAGTTCTCCTTCTTTCTCTCCTCCTCCTCTTTTTTTCTCCCTTGTGTCAATTGTAAATCTGGGAATTGCGTGCAACCATGACAAGAAATAACATACTATTTAATTTCTAAATCACAGAGAAGGAAAAACTTTTATGACAAAACCACTTAACATAATTACAGAAATGCATGTGTATGCTTTCTCTCCAAATTCTTCCTCTATCTCAATCTACACTATTAACATTATACAACAATGGATGTTAGTAACATAGTGTCCTTATTCAAATGAAAGAAATCAATTACCAATTAGGAGAAGGCTTGAGTTAAGATTTTTGACATGGAGAAAAACTAACTAGTTCGTTACAATGGCCACAATGTTACAGTTGATTTTGGCACAGGTTTAATCATCAATATCGGGGGCAGTTCAAGCAATTTGTACTAAACTTTTATATTTTAAAATTTAAATTTTACATGCTACAATATTAACGTTTCTAATTTTATATTATTTTATTTTCATAACTAAGCACATTCTAGTATTGCTCAATATTAGTTATAGTGTTCTTTATTATAAAGTTTTAAGGTATATCTTTAAATAAACTTTTGTTGTGCTAAATTTTGAGATTAATTTAAAAAATCATGAATTTGCAACATTTTATGAAAATACATATTATTTACTTATTTATGGCAAATATTTCTGAAGCATGACAAATTCCTTAATAGTGGTTTCTAGTATATGACTAGGTAACCATATCTCTAGAGTATAAATTAAACCATTGACATGATTCATTATTTTGTTTTATTGTTGTCAAATGGGCGTTACAAGCTACAATGGATTCAACAATAAATAAAAAATGTGTGCATGCTCTGTACTTACTACCGAAATAGCATAATCCCAGTAGTTACCCATGAACCCATAATGAAGTGTATTTTACTACATGCAAAATAGTGAGATATCATGGGTGCTACCTATGTACCCACATCTGACCATTAGATAAGCCTATAGAGCATTTTCCACCACAGATCAACTTAACACCATTCTCTTCCCACCTTCCACGATGTTCCCTCCACTCGTTCCTTTTCCATCCCCACTCGACCCAATCCCCCCACACTGACACCATCTTCTCCTTCCATGTGCACCAACTCCTTGTCATGTCCCCTGCATCCAACATCACAACACATCCCGATCCATGTCTGGCTCCACATCTGGTTCTCAACGCGATTATCTAGAACCTATACAGGCGCCCATGTCGGAGAACAAGAAGCCAAGGATGGATAGGATTCTGGGAGGAGCTATACCTGTCGAGGATGAGAACCTAGGAGGGGCGCAACGACTAGTGTGTAACATCCTAGCATTTAGGAACTAACAAAGGGTAGATTTAGGAAATTTAAATGTTGCATGTATTCATCTGTGAAAATGTGGGTAATTTTTCGTCAAATAAAACCTAAAGTGCTCAAGGTTACTTTCATACTTTGAGATTAGATTTAGTCTTAAAGAATGACTGCTAGTGACTTGGATATGATCTTCGTGAAATTATGTGTTTTGGGAAATGAAATTTGAACTTAGAACTTGAGTGTTTGAATTATAATTCAAATGATTTTTGAATAATGATTAAATCTTGATTTGATTAAGAGTTAACCAATTTAACTCAAACTTTATTTAAAGAAAGCAATTAAGAATATGAATATTTGTTTCATATTTTTATTCAATAAATAAGTTACAAAAATGTAACTTATTAAAATCATCCATAATATTCACCATACCCAACAAGTAAAGAATAAGAATATTTCTTTATTGCTAATAGTATCATCTTTATTACAAAATAATAAATGAAGATTACAAAATAATAAAATAAAAATTACAAAAGAATAAAGAATATTACATTTGACTATTCTATAAATAAAGAAGAAAACCTAAACTAGAATCTTGAATTTCCAAGTCTGGTACCTGCAAAACAAACACAAACAAATAAAAAAATAAAGAAAGTTAGGGTTAGTAATGTTTTACTCTCAGACTTGTCAGTGAAGTGCACTGATCAAGATTCATCATTGAGTAATTCTATTAAAAGGGGCAAGTTTCACCAATATGAAAGAATGTATCTTTCATACTTTTAAGCCAGAAGTCAAATGACAGCAAAGAGGGGCAAGTTTCAACAACCAGGTAAAAATAACCAGATAACAGTCAATTTCAAAATTCTGAACATATCCACAAGTGCACAGCAAGCACACAGGCAGCACACACACCAGATTGCATGGTGTGTGCTGTCAGCACCTTAGCAACAACCCAGCAACACAAAACCATCAACACAGCCGTGGGCAAGCACACAACCACATCATTCTTTTGCTCCTACACATCAAGCTCAGTAGCCAGCAGCTAAACCAAGCACAGCAGCCAGCAGCCAAACCAACCAAAGCCCAAGATCACATCACCAGAATGGTGACATAAGGAGGGGGAAGATTAGGTGAACAGCAAGACCAAGGTCAAGCCATCAGGATTAGGAGATGATGGGCTAGATCAAGGACAAGCCAGGAGCTAAATATACCAGGGGAGCACAAGATCAACCACAAGATCAAGCTACAACAAGATCCACCACTAGCAACCACAACATCAAGTGATAGTGGTGAGTACATAGAGATCACATGATCTATCTGTCTAAGATTAGACAAGCATACATGATTTGTATCACATTCAAACTCTCAGAAAGCACCCAAGTGGGGTGAATCCATCACTGAGGTTTTAAACTCTAAAAGCAAACAGCAAAGTACAAAGATCCAACCAAAACTCTGAACAACATCATTGATTTGGCAATCAGGCTATATCACAATAAATATAACTAAGATTTAATTTCTAGGCACATCCCTAAGATAAGGGTAGCACCTTAGAAGTAATATTTTGGATCCATATAAGTGATCAAGCCTACTATCATTTTTTCCAATCTTTGATTCAAGAAACAGTAGCTGGTACCACTACCAGAACTATCCATATGAATCAACTAGGTATAGCCTAATCCCTAAGCCTCAGACCAACACCATTGGTCTTAGGGATTTCAAAAAAGAACATTTATACTTATCTTTTAAAGAGAAAATGTTCTTAAGCTTAAACCAACCCAAAATAATGGATTAGAATCAATCTTGTGTGCCATACAAAGATGGTGTCACAAGAACAATTCTACCTGAACCAGAATAAGCATTCCATTTTCACAGATTCAATCAATCAATCTACCAATCATTTTACTGTCATTAGAGGAATCATAATTAGGATATTCCTATGTAAATCTTCACCGTCTAAGATCATTGTGATCTCAAACCACACATGAATTCTCAAGCCAACAGCGCTAGGACAGTGATTACATCACACCATACTCATTATCATTAATCAAGTAAGGACAGTGGTAAGTTATCAAACCCAATGACTATACCAAGCATTGATTTCAGAGCAACTATATCATCTGAATCATATGAAATCTAAGCATAAAATCATATGATAAGCCACCAGAACCATTATAGTTCATCTTAAGCAGTAAGCCTCGGGCTAATAATCATTAAGCATGCTTACAGGCCATCTACACATGATCTAATTCATCTAGTATATGATCAACCACGGGAGATGAACCCTAAATGGAATAAATCATCTTAATCAGGACAAGAAAGTAACCAGAGAGGTCACTGCCAACATCCAGCATAGGATGAGCGAGCACAGAGAGCACAAGGGGAGAGGAAAAGAACTCACCAAAGGTCCTCGCTAAAGACTAGAAGAGGAAGCAGAGGTGGCCGACGACCATGGCGGCATGGGGAGCACCCCAAGTGAAGGCGCTGCGAACCATACAGCGCCACGGTGGTGACCATGGCCACGCCTAGAGGCAAGGAGAATCACCACGACACATGATGGCAGCAGCAGCGCCAAGATCCACGCCAACCCCCAAACCCTAGGGTTTGGGATGGCATCGATCTGTCGCAGGAGAGCCCCATGCTCAAATCCAGTTGGATAGGAAGGAAGGGCGCAGTCGACAACCTCCTCCTGCACCACGGCGGCGACCATAACGGTCCACGACGGCGGAAATCATCGGCGGCGACATCACCGACCACGGGGTCGGGGATGGAGGAGGAGAGGAGTGAGCTCGAGGGTGAGAGACAGCGAGTGAGTGGGATGAGTTGGGGCAGAACCCTTTGGCGTGGCTGTTTTGGCTCTGCCTAATGGGCCACAAGGGCCCAATAAGAATAAGCCAGCCCAAAATCATTAAGGCCTGTTTTTAATTAATAGAAAAGGCTAAAATGCCCCTAAAATTAATTAAATTCTAGAAAATAAAGTAAAAATCCAAAAATATAAATAAAATACTCTTGGATTCACAGAAATCTGAACTATCCAAATAAATTAAGATATAAAATTTTAGACATTTAAATTTTATTAAGAATTTTGTAATTTATATATTCCTTATGGAATTTTACAAAATTATTGAAAGTTGATAAAAATAAACTAAAATCACTTTCATTATATATTACTATTGTAGTATTTTTTTGAAAAATAATAAATAAATATTTAATAATTTTTTTTTGATATTTAAGTGATAATTCCTAAAAGAATTATTAAATCAATAAAATTCAAATAAAAGGGAAATAAAATAAAATAATTCAATATATGTTATAAATATTAAAAGGTAATATTTATAAATCCCTTATTATTAAAAAGACTTTTTATAATAATGGGGAGAATTCATATCAAGTTAAATGATGCATTACATTACTTTGCATAATCATTTTGCTTCTTTAAATATTGTCCTTACCGGGAAATAATGATGTTTTGTAGACATAGAAGCTCAAGGTCCAGTGCAAGCATCAGACTTCAGTACCTTGCCATCACAAGGCAAGTTCATCACTTGCTCATATCCTTTGAAGAGTCTTTATCAAAGTATTTGCAAATTGTGTGTTATCATATATACTCTAAAATAAATAAAATATTAATTTCACAAATCAAGAAATCATAGATATCATCCTAAGTGATGATATAAGGAAGCAATAGAACTTAGGGTTCTATTTTCAACAATGATGATCAATTAGGGACTTAATAACCCCTGACATCAGTGATTCTAGCGCCGTATATTACGCGTTAGCCATGAGATTTGGAATGGGACGGAGAAGTCAACTGTATCTTCTTCCTCTCGCATGAAGCCGGATGTGCAGGTCGTGGCTGTTATCCTCGTAGCGTGCATATTAATTGGTAATTCGTCGAGGATATGCAACATATGGGTGGGAACCCTCATCGTCCCACGATAGTTCTGGCATCTAACGGTTTGTACAAACCATTGTCGTAATTCATTATGTGGGCATGGTGTACACCAAGAAGGCATGCGAGGTCGCGAAGGGGGCAGTGATTGGCTTGGACCAACTACTGGGCCCCACACCATGGAATTGTGGATGGGAAAGTATGCCCGGTTGTGCAACAAGGAGTTGATCTCTCATGGGTAAAGTAACGCACCTCTGCAGAGTGTAAGAATTGTAACTTGTTACTCCCTGTTCCGGGAAGGAGCTACGAACGCGGCAGGAAAGGAACTCCATGAAAGTTCTGGTCAACCTGTGAAGGCTGATGGTCATAGATTTTCATAATAAAATCAATCTTTGAAGAAAGATTTACAAAAATTGCATGGTGCCAAGGATTTATAATCCGAGGTGGTAGTTAGGGCATCAAACTTCGCACCTTGCATATAATGAACTTTTTGGGTAACGCTGTTACTCATCCTTTCCTTTGATCCCTTGCTTAGACTCTGAGGATCCCGAAGACGTGCCAATGTATGCAACCGAATGTCAAGAAGATGTGTTCTACGAGGAGCCTGACCTGTCAGAAGGTGTTGAAGGAGTGGATTATGAAATCCGCTATGGTGTCGACGATAACGAATCCAACTAAGTATCCTAGTTAGTAGTAATCAACTGAGCCGAGAAGCATGAACTCTATAGAATAAGCTGTTGAGCTCAACTCCTAGTCGGAGTTGCTACTTTTAAATTCCGCTGAAACACTTTATATTTTGGTTTGTAAGTTGAATCTTTTGAAGTCTTGAACTTCTGGTATTGTAATAATAATAAGATGTGAATGTTTGTAATATGGACCCGCAATGTTTCTGTTGTACCACTCTGAGGGATGTGATATTTACAGAACGGTGTTCTGTGAGTGTCATGTCAACGACTATAGTGTACTACACATGCAGTGGTATGCTGGGTCACCGCAGTTGGTACCCGAGCAAATTGCTTTGACCTTAGGTTGGAAACCTAGTAAAGGGTATTACATGTAGGAAAGTTTAGCAACGATAAAGAATTCTCTAAAAGTATTATAATGGGTATTCAATTGAGAATATTCCGTTATATATTTTAGTGCGATAATTCTTTGTTATGATGCAATATATTATTGGATACTAATCAAAACTATTTTTCTGATATACAGAGATATGGCACCAAAGTTTCCAAAACAGACTTTGGTAAGGAAAGAGGAGACTCTTGATGATTATAAAGGATCATTCACAGACCAACGTCGTCAACTTTTAAAGATCTTTAGTTGTCCAACTAGAATTCCAGTGAACACTATCACTTACCTTGATGGCCGGATGTTATCCAAGTATCGTGTGAGTATCCAACTCCCAGAGGAGCTTGGATTATATCACGGTCAACCTATAGGAGAAGGTAGGATTCATTTAGCAGCATATCATGTTGCGGTTGTGGAGGCAATAGCTAATATCCGGGAGCAGAAAACCAAGGAGTTAGAAGGTAGCACATTCTCTGTGATACCTCATGATTCCATAGACTCGGAGCCTACACCGGATCATCTTACTCTGGTTAAGAAGCATCCTAAGTTAGCTTCCAAGTTTATGGATAGATATCGAACACTCGTTGCGTCCTTTTACAAGACACATCAAGTGATTGTTGAAGATAAAAATGATATGTTAGAGGATCTAACTGATCCAGAAAGGAGGAAGCAGTTAGCACTCCAGTTAGAGAAGGAAGCAGGTAGTAGCACAACACCTATCTTTAAGGATATTCCTATAGATCCTGAATCTTTTATACCATATCCTTATTCACCAAGACCTGAACCTTTATATGATCCTACTATGGATATGAGGTATGCAGTACCACAGGGCTCAGAGGATGGTTCTGACTCCGAACTTCCTATTGATAATTCGGATGGTTGGAGAATGGGATCATATGAAGTATCTCATGAACACCAGATGTCCACTGATGGTTCTGACGGAAATGTTGGACAATCTAGCTGGATGGGTGCAAGAATTAACCCTAGTAACAGTAGTAGAAATACCATGACAATGGATAATCAGGATGAAGAAGAATATCCTGAGGAGAGAGTGTTTGAATCATCAACATCTTCTCAAAACCCATGGAATATACATTATCCAGTATTTAACTATCTTGACCAAGGGAGCACCTGGGAAGCAGCAGGATCTGCGTATCCTGTTGACAACTCAAGGAATGAAGCTCAGGAGATGCAGGCGGGAGATAATGTCGAATATGTTTCTGAAGACTTTTCAGGTGAGCTGGAGGGAGTCAATGCGCTCAGGTTGAGTAATGACTCAAGTCCTGACACTTCAGATACAGAGTATGTTCCTTCTAAAAGGCCATTTGTTCCACAACTTGTGCGACGAACGACACGTCATCACGGTTGGACATCAGGCATGTATGATGAGCGTAGTTACTACTAGAAGGAGGCAACTAGTTAGTGATATCAAGTACCGTGTATTGTACTCCAAGAAATAAGATAGTGAGACGATAAGGTAGTTTTGTGATTATACCTATATGGTATATGTTGTAATGACCTTGTATTATTATGATATTATGTATCATATGTGAAATGCACATTTGGATTTTCTTTGGATCTTCATTGTGTGACTAGTTCTGTGCGTAAAGTCGAGCTCAGAACACATGTGCATGATGTAATTATGAGTATTCGCTTTATGTTGCAGGACTAGAGGATCATGGATACGGGTGTAGAAATGGAAACTGAGCAGCAGCGGATGGAGCGAGAGGCCAAGGAGAAGGCCGATGCAGATACAACAAATCAAGGAGCATTACCACCACCACCACCAATGAGGTCGCTAATGGAGCAGAACTTTATGCAGTGCATGTAAATGACGCAAGAGACCCAGAACAAGTTCATGGAAGAGCTGCTGGGACGAGCAAATCAGAGGGCACCTGAAGGTGGAGGCGTGAGTCTCTCTGATTTCCAGAATGCAAGACTGTTACCTTTTGCATCAGCTCCTGAACCAATGGATGCAGAAGATTGGCTAGCAGATACTGAAAGGAAGCTGAAAACTGTAGGTTGCAATGATGAGGAGAAATTGAGGTATGCAACTCATCTTCTGACTGGACCTGCAGCATCATGGTGGGAGAATCAGTTGGCCATGCAACAACCAGGAAGGTAGTTTACTTGGGAAGAGTTCAAGAAGAGATTCCGTGAATATCATGTTCCGGAAAGTGTTATGGAGTTGAAGCGGAGAGAATTTGAGGAGCTTCAGCAAGGATATACTAGTGTCATGAAGTACATCCGGGAGTTTAGTCAACGGTCTCGCTATGCTGAGGAGGATGTTAACACTGAAGAGAAGCGGAAGAAGCGTTTTCTGCGTGGGTTAAACCCATTTGTGAAAATGCAGCTAAGGTTAGCTAATAAGCAAACTTATCAGCAGTTGCTGGATGCAGCCATTACTTTTGAAGATGATTATAAGAATGTCCAAGAGGATAGGAGGAAGAGAGCCAAGAAGGAAACCAAGAGAATTCAGGCAAGCAAACCTAAACCCAATCTGGAGTTCAAACCTTGGAACATGAATTATGGCAACAATAACAATAACAATAAAAAGGGCAGTGGTGGAAATCAATCCAATCCGAGAAGGAATGTTATTTGTAACAATTGTGGAATTCCAGGGCATTTCCAGAGGGAATGCAAAAAGCCTGTAGTGATTTGTTGCGGTTGTGGTCAGAAGGGACATATCAAGCCAGATTGTCCGAGCAAACTGCCAGGAGGTTGGCCTACCAAGGGAGGAGGACAAGCCAGTGGAGGAAATGGACAGCCCAATAAAGGAGGAAGTAATGGCAAGAACAACAATGGCAAGAGGAACCGGCCTATCGGGAAACTGAACTGTGCAACCCTCGAGGAGGTGGATAATTCGGAGCATGCAGTGATAGGTACGCTCAATTTCCTTACCAATTCCGGCAAAGTTCTATTTGATACTAGTGCAACTACTTTATTCATTTCTGAAGAATTTTGTGATAAGTTTGGGATTAGAAGGGCAACGTTAGAAAGTCCTATCACCGTAGTTACGGCAGGAGGGAATGTGATTATACGCCACATAAAACAAGATCAGGTTATCTCGATCTGTGGTTGTACATATTTCGCAGACCTTTATGTGATTCCTTTGAAGGGAATTGCAGTAGTGCCAGGAATGGATTGGATGATGGAACACGGAGCTCAGATAAATTGTGAGGAGAAAACTGTCTCAACTAAAACTCCAAGTGGATCAAGGATAGTTTACCAAGCAGATAAGCACAGTCATATCATGGTGGATCTGCAGTTGAACTCAATGAAAGAGGTCAAATTGGAAGAGATTCCTTTAGTAAATGAATTTCAAGATGTTTTTCCAGCAGAGCTACTGGAAATGCCACCAGATCGGGAGATAGAGTTCACTATTGACCTAATTCCTGGTACAACACCAATAGCTCAAGCACCATATAAGATGGGACCCAAAGAGTTAAAAGAACTCAAAGAGCAAATTGATGAGTTAGCCAGAAAAGGATTTATTCAGGAAAGTGTATCTCCATGGGGAACACCAGTAATCTTTGTGGATAAGAGAGATGGTGGAAGAAGAATGTGTGGAGATTATAGAAACCTAAACAATGTTACTATCAAGAATAAGTATCCTTTTCCAAGAATTCAAGATTTGTTTGATCAAGTGAAAGGGGCTGGAGTATTTTCAAAGATCGATTTAAGATCTGGATACCATCAAATAAAAATCAAACCGCAAGATGTTCCAAAGACAGCATTTGTCTCAAGATATGGACACCATGAGTATCTAGTAGTACCATTTGGTTTGACCAATGCACCTGCAATATTCATGAATCTGATGAACAAGATCTTCATGCCATCTTTGGACAAGTTCATCGTAGTTTTTATTGATGATATTCTAATATATTCCAAAGATAAGGAAGAGCATGCTAATCATTTGAGAATAGCATTACAGACTCTAAGGGAACACAAACTTTATGCTAAGTTTAGTAAGTGTGAATTTTGTCTAGATGAGGTAGAATTCCTCGGTCATGTGATCAGTAAGGATGGAATTGCTGTGAATCCATCTAAAGTTTAGTCAATACTAGAGTGGACTGCACCAACCAATGTGAAGCAAATTCGAGGTTTCTTAGGAATGGCTGGTTATTGAAGGTTTCTCCAAAATAGCCAGACCAATGACCAAATTGTTAAGGAAGAATACACCATTAAATTGGGATGAGAAATGTGAAGAAAGTTTTCAAGAATTGAAGACTAGGTTAACCACAACTCCAATCTTAGCAGTTCTTGAAACAGGGAAGGACTTCACAGTATACTGTGATGCATCTAAAGAAGGTTTGGGTTGTGTATTAATGCAAGATCGAAAAGTGATTGCTTATGGTTCAAGACAACTGAAACCACATGAAGTCAACTATCCAACTCATGATTTAGAGTTAGCAGCCGTAGTTTTTGCGCTAAAAGGATGGAGGCATTTCCTATATGGAGCTAGATGTGAGTTATACACTGACCATAAAAGTCTCAAATATTTATTCACTCAAAAGGAATTGAATATGAGATAGAAGCGTTGGTTGGAACTAATCAAGGATTATGATTTAACAATCAACTATACTCCAGGGAAAGCAAATGTTGTAGCTGATGCTTTAAGCAGAAAGAGTGCAGATATTTAGCCTAGCAATAGGGAGTTACCAAAGGAGTTACAAATGGACTTGGAAATATTAGAGCTTCAATTCATCAGAACAGAGGTTCTTGGAGGATTAGCTACTATACAGGTAGTTGCAGAGCAGTACAGTGATCTTAAGCAAGAAATTTTTAGACATCAAGCAGAAGATCCTTTTATTGCTGAGGAAATTCGAAGGATATCTCAAGGGAAAAAATCAGTTTTTTGTCTTGGAGAATATGAGTCTTTATGGTTTCAAGACCGTCTTTGTGTTCCAGATGTGACTGAGATTCGTGATATCATACTTAGAGAAGCACATGAAACACCGTACTCTATACATCCGAGAAGTACTAAGATGTATATGGATTTGAAAGAACTATTCTGGTGGAATAATATGAAAAGGGACATTGCTTATTTATCTGAATGCCATACTTGCCAAAGGGTGAAGGCTGAACATCAAAGCCTGGCAGGACCATTACAACCTTTGGAAATTCCCGAATGGAAGTGGGAAGAAACAGGTATGGACTTCATCACAGGATTGCCCATGACACCAAAAAGGAAGGATATGATATGGGTAATTGTGGACAGACTCACTAAGAGTGCACATTTTATTCCGTTGAATCAAAAATATAATGCCGAGAAGTTAGTTGAAGTATACGTCAAAGAGATCGTAAGTAAGCATGGAGTACCCAAAAAGATCGTAACTGATAGGGCATCAGTGTTTACTTCAGCATTTTGGAAGCAATTGCATGAACCACTTGGTTCAAAGTTAGATTTCAGCACAGCATATCATCCTGAGACAGGAGGTCAAACTGAAAGAACAAATCAAATACTAGAAGACATGTTAAGAGCTTGTGCACTAGATTTTGGAGGAACATGGGAAAATCATCTACCATTGGCAGAATATTCTTATAACAATAGCTATCAGAGTAGTCTGAAGGTAGCTCCATACCAAGTTCTATATGGAAGGAAGTGTAGATCACCAATATGTTGGTATGAGCCTGGAAGGAGCAAAGAATTTGCCCCAGATTATATTAAGGAAAGACAAGATATCATTGATAAGATCAGGGATAGACTGAAAATAGCCCAGAGTAGGCAGAAAATTTATGCGGATCAAAGTCGAAGATCATGGCATCCAGAAGTGGGAGATATGGTATATTTGAAAGTAAGTCAAATGAAAGGGGTTAGAAGGTTCGGAGTTAAAGGAAAATTGAGTCCAAGATACATCGGACAATTCAAGATATTGAGTCAGAACAGAACTATAGCTTATGCATTAGAGTTACCATCAAGATTGGCTCAAGTGCATAATGTTTTCCATGTGTCACAACTTCGTAAATGTTTGAAAGTTCCATATGATGCAATCACACATCAGGAAATAGAACTACAAGCAGACTTGACCTATATTTAAAAGCCCTGTAAAATTTTGGAAGAAAACTAGAAAAGGTTGAGAAACAGAGCAATCAAATATTGCAAAGTACAATGGGAACATCACCCTGAAAGAGAAGCCACGTGGGAGAAAGAAGAGGATTTAAGGAAAGCCTATCTGGAACTATTCAGGTACATCTCAACAAACTTCGGGATGAAGTTTAATTTAAGGGGGGAAGTCTGTAACATCCCAGCATTTAGGAACTAATGAAGGTTAGATTTAGGAAATTTAAATGTTCCATGCATTCATCTGTGAAAATGTGGGTAAATTTTTGGCCAAATAAAAACCTAAAGTGATCAAGGTTACTTTCATACTTTGAGATTAGATTTAGTCTTAAAGAATGATTGCTAGTGACTTTGATATGATCTTTGTGATATTATGTGTTTTGGGAAATGAAATTTGAATTTAGAACTTGAGTGTTTGAATTATAATTCAAATGATTTTTTAATAATGATTAAATCTTGATTTGATTAAGAGTTAACCAATTTAACTCAAACTTTATTTAAAGAAAGCAATTAAGAATATGAATATTTGTTTCATATTTTTATTCAATAAATAAGTTACAAAAATGCAACTTATTAAAATCATCCACAATATTCACCATAGCCAATAAGTAAAGAATAAGAATATTTCTTTATTGCTAATAGTATCATCTTTATTACAAAATAATAAATTAAGATTACAAAATAATAAAATAAAAATTAAAAAAGAATAAAGAATATTAAATTTGACTATTCTATAAATAAGGAAGAAACCTAAACTATAATCTTGAATTTCCAAGTCGGGTACCTGCAAAACAAACACAAACAAATAAAAAATAAAGAAAGTTATGGTTAGTAATGTTTTACTCTCAGACTTGTTAGTGAAGTGCACTGATCAAGATTCATCATTGAGTAATTCTATTAAAAGGGGCAAGTTTCACCAATATGAAATAATGTATCTTTCATACTTTTAAGCCAGAAGTCAAATGACAGCAAAGAGGGGCAAGTTTCACCAGCCAGGTAAAAGTAACCAGATAACAGTCAATTTCAAAATTCTGAACATATCCACAAGTGCACAGCAAGCACACAGGCAGCACACACACCAGATTGCATGGTGTCTGTTGTCAGCACCTTAGCAACAACCCAGCAACACAAAACCATCAACACAGCCGTGGGCAAGCACACAACCACATCATTCTTTTGCTCCTACACATCAAGCTTAGCAGCCAGCAGCTAAACCAAGCAAAGCAGCCAGCAGCCAAACCAACCAAAGCCCAAGATCACATCACCAGGATGGTGACATAAGGAGGGGGAAGATTAGGTGAACAGCAAGAACACGGTCAAGCCATCAAGATCAGGAGATGATGGGCTAGATCAAGGACAAGCCAGGATCTAAATATACCAGGGGAGCACAAGATCAACCACAAGATCAAGCTACAATAAGATCCACCACTAGCAACCACAACATCAAGTGACAGTGGTGAGTACATAGACCATCACATGATCTATCTGTCTAAGATTAGACAAGCATACATGATCTGTATCACATTCAAACTCTTAGAAAGCACCCAAGTGGGGTGAATCCATCACTGAGGTTTTAAACTCTAAAAGCAAACAACAAAGTACAAAGATCCAACAAAAACTCAGAACAACATCATTGATTTGGCAATCAAGCTACATTCCAATAAATATAGCTAAGATTTAATTTCTAGGCACATCCCTAAGATAAGGGTAGCACCTTAGAAGTTAATCTTTTGGATCCATATAAGTGATAAAGCCTACTATCATTTTTTCCAATCTTTGATTCAAGAAACAGTAGCTGGTACCACTACCAGAACTATCCATATGAATCAACTAGGTATAGCCTAATCCCTAAGCCTCGGACCAACATCATTGGTCTTAGGGATTTCAGAAAATAACATTTATACTTATCTTTTAAAGCCAAAATGGTCTTAAGCTTAAACCAACCCAAAACAATGGATTATAATCAATCTTGTGTGCCATACAAAGATGGTGTCACAAGAACAATTCTACCTGAACCAGAATAAGCATTCCATTTTCATAGATTCAATCAATCAATCTACCAATCATTTTCCTATCATTACAGGAATCATAATTAGGACATTCCTATGTAAATCTTCACTGTCTAAGATCACTGTGATCTCAAACCACACATGAATTCTCAAGCCAACAGCACTATGACAATGATTACATCACACCATACTCATTATCATTAATCAAGTAAGGACAGTGGTAAGTTATCAAACCCACTGACTATACCAAGCATTGATTTCAGAGCAACTATATTATCTGAATCATATGAAATCTAAGCATAAAATCATCTGATAAGCCACCAGAACCATTATAGTTCATCTTAAGCAGTAAGCCTCGGGCTAATAATCATTTAGCATGCTTACAGGCCATCCACACATGATCTAATTCATCCAGTATATGATCAACCACAGGATATGAACCCTAAATGGAATACATCATCTTAATCAGGACAAGACAGTAACCAGAGAGGTCACTGCCAACATCCAGTATAGGATGAGCGAGCACAGAGAGCATAAGGGGAGAGGAAAAGAACTCACCAAAGGTCCTCGTTGAAGACTAGAAGAGGAAGCAGAGGTGGTCGACGACCATGGCGGCACAGGGAGCACCCCCAGGAGGGCGCTGCGACCCATACAGCACCACGGGGGCGACCATGGCCATTCCTAGAGGCGAGGAGAATCACCACGACGCATGACGGCAGCGGTAGCGCCAACATCCATGCCAACCCCCAAACCCTAGGGTTCGAGACGACATCGATCTGTCGCAGGAGAGCCCCATGCTCAAATCCAGTTGGATAGGAAGGAAGGTTGTAGTCGACAACCTCCTCCTGCACCACGGTGGCGACCAGAACGGTCCACGACGGCAGGAATCGTCGGCGGCGACATCACCGACCACGGGGTCGGGGATGGAGGAGGAGAGGAGTGAGCTCGAGGGTGAGAGACAGCGAGTGAGTGGGCTGAGTTGGGCTAGAACCCTTCAGGATGGCTGTTTTGGCTCTGCCTAATGGGCCACAAGGGCCCAATAAGAATAAGCCAGCCCCAAAACCTTAAGGCCTGATTTTAATTAAAAGAAAAGACCAAAATGCCCCTGAACTTAATTAAATTCTAGAAAATAAAATATACATCCAACAATTATAAATAAAATACTCTTGGATTCACAAAAATCCAAACTATCCAAATAAATTAAGATATAAAATTTTAGACATTTAAATTTTATTAAGAATTTTGTAATTTATATATTCCTTATGGAATTTTACAAAATTATTGAAAGATGATAAAAATAAATAAAAATCACTTTAATTATATATTAATATTGTAGTATTTTTTCAGAAATAACAAATAAATATTTAATAACAATTTTTGATATTTAAGTGATAATTCCTAAAAGAATTATTAAATCAATAAAAGTCAAATAAAAGGGAAATAAAATAAAAATAATTCAATATATGTTATAAATATTAAAAGGTAATATTTATAAATCCCTTATTATTAAAAAGACTTTTTATAATAATGGGGAGAATGGATATCAAGTTAAATGATGCATTACATTACTTTGCATAATCATTTTTCTTCTTTAAATATTGTCCTTACCGGGCAATGATGATGTTTTTGTAAACATAGAAGCTCAAGGTCCAGTGCAAGCATCATACTTCACTACCTTGCCATCACAAGGCAAGTTCATCACTTTCTCATATCCTTTGAAGAGTCTTTATCAAAGTATTTGCAAATTGTGTGTTATCATATATACTCTAAAATAAAAAAATATTAATTTCACAAATCAAGAAATCATAGATATCATCCTAAGTGATGATATAAGGAAGCAATAGAACTTAGGGTTCTATTTGCAATAATGATGATCAATTAGGGACTTAATAACCCCTGACATCAGTGATTCTAGCGCCGCATATTACGCGTTAGCCATGAGATTTGGAATGGGACGGAGAAGTCGGCCGTATCTTCTTCCTCCCGCATGAAGCCGGATGTGCAGGTCGTGGCTGTTATCCTCGTAGCGTGCATATTAATTGGTAATTCGTAGAGGATATGCAGCATATGGGTGGGAACCCTCATCGTCCCACGATAGTTCTGGCATCTAACGGTTTATACAGACCATTTCCGTAATTCATTATGTGGGCATGGTGTACACCAAGGAGGCATGTGAGGTCGCGAAGGGGGCAGTGATTGGCTTGGACCAACTATTGGGACCCACATCATGGAATTGTGGACGGGAAAGTACGCCCGGTTGTGCAACAAGGAGTTGATCTCTCATGGGTAAAGTAACGCACCTCTGCAGAGTGTAAGAATTGTAACTTGTTACTCCCTATTCCGGGAAGGAGCTACGAACGCGGGAGGAAAGGAACTCCATGAAAGTTCTGGTTAACCCGTGAAGGCTGATGGTCATAGATTTTCATAATAAAATCAATCTTTGAAGAAAGATTTACAAAAATTGCATGGTGCCAAGGATTTATAATCCGAGGTGGTAGTTACGGCATCAAACTTCCCACCTTGCATATAATGAATTTGTTGGGTAACGCTGTTACTCATCCTTTCCTTTGATCCCTTGCTTAGACTCTGAGGATCCCGAAGACGTGCCAATGTATGCAACCGAATGTCAAGAAGATGTGTTCTACGAGGAGCCTGACCTGTCAGAAGGTGTTGAAGGAGTGGATTATGAAATCCGCTATGGTGTCGACGATAACGAATCCAACTAAGTATCCTAGTTAGTAGTAATCAACTGAACCGAGAAGCACGAACTCTATAGAATAAGCTGTTGAGCTCAACTCCTAGTCGGAGTTGCTACTTTTAAATTCCGCTGAAACACTTTATATTTTGGTTTGTAAGTTGAATATTTTGAAGTCTTGAACTTCTGGTATTGTAATAATAATAAGATGTGAATGTTTGTAATATGGACCCGCAATGTTTCTGTTGTACCACTCTGAGGGATGTGATATTTACAGAACGGTGTTCTGTGAGTGTCATGTCAACGACTATAGTGTACTACACATGCAGTGGTATGCTGGGTCACCGCATAGTGTCGGTAGGGTGGGCGCAAGGTTGTGCCGCAGGAGATGACCTGCAGCACCGTTGCCATCCCCGCAGTGGACTCCCGCATCTCATCTCCGAGCAGCGGGGGAAATCGATTTGGGGGAGCAGTCGTGGTGACGTCCAGGCCTTGTGCAAGGACGGTGTTTTAAATAGAATTGGTGCAGACTCGATATGGACTGTGATGCTCTCTACGGAGGCGGCTGGGATGGTCCCGCTGGTAGTGGTACGGAGTGGTAGTGGACTGCCTACCGAACCTGGAGGTCTTGTGGAAAGCAGGCTAGTGGCTACATCAGGCCTAGAAACGAACGTGACCCACCCCGTGTAAAAATCAACGAGTCAGCCTCCGTACGGTCAATGAACGAGTAGAACTAGATACAAGTAGAAGTAGAGGGCAGAGAGATTAAATGACCTAATCTAGGGAAAATAGGAATTGATCTAGGGTATTAATAAGTGTGCATAGTACCAGCAAAGCATGATCAACATGACTCCTATTGCTAGGAAGCAAGCACAAGCACTAATACATGTCCAATGATCTATGCACACTCAATTATGAGGCACCACGGAGGATTAAGACATGAAAAGCACCCAATGCACATCCTAAAGTTAGGAATCAGTTAAACACAAAAAATAGGAAGAAATTTATGAAAATATTAGTCAATGTTCAACCTATATTCTTAAATTTAGAGAAATAAGAAGATACTATAGATAGTAAACAATTAAGGTCATTAGTAAAGAATTCATATAATACAATCACCGTGCTTTGCTGGCTCTACGGATCCATGGATATGAAAATCGTGGAGCTAGTCATGCCCACCGAGGCTACCAGAGCCACTGCTTACAAGGTCTAGACCACCGTCCACGGGCTCTTTGATGACAACAAGAAGACAAGTGAGATTTATCTCGCCGAAGAATTCCGCATTATCGAGCAGGAGGATAGATGGGCGAGGACGGCGACTTCTCACCAGTCTACTGATGCATGTAAAATGCATACATAAATTTTGTAGTTTATTCATACATATTCCCATATATTTACAACATATATGATGCTATATCCATGTTTTATATTGATTTTGGGATTTACCAATGATCCTCTTTATTTTGGTTATAACTTTACAAGACAGGAAAACCCTGTTTTGTGTATTTTTTTCTTTCAGGGACCTAATCAAAGTCAAACAGAGCTAAGATTCTAGGAAAGTCAATATTTCACGAAAAGTGGTGATTTGGAGTGCTTGGACCTCATGAGAGGGGCCCAGAGGCCCAAAAGAGACCAGGTGGCGCGGCCTGCCCTGGTGCACACACCACCTGACCTCTTTTGGTCCTTAGACATCCGATTCTCTTTCGCCCACTGACTTGGTTTGACTTTGACATAAAAACGCCTATAAAAAGGGTCCCTTGGGGAATCCTCGAGGGGAGCGCCATAGAAACACCAAAAAAGAGACAGAACCAGCGAAGATTGGAGGGGGGATCTCCACCGGAACTACCGCCTCAGGGATCTCTACCTTCTCCAGCATCTCCATAGTGATGAAGAGGGAGTAGTCTACTTTTGGACTATTGATTTATGGCAGTATCTTGATCTATTTCTCTCTTGTGGTATCATATATCTAGTACCATATGACTTTCCCAACATGATTATGGTTATATATATAATTCCTATGTGGTGGATATTTATTCTATAATTTGATATATGAGATTAGAACCTATTTATGTGTAATATGTATTAATAGATTTATATCATGTACTCTGTTCTTGATTACTTGTTTTGATCCAACTTGTATGCAAGAGCATGTGTGGGGGAACAAATTCAAGATCCACTATGGTTTTTACCTTTCTTTTGTTACCTCACTAGGGATTAAGTGAGTTCATGTGCTATAATTATCTTGTGACAACTTGATAATCTTGTTTGGTCAAGGTAGCATATTTATTATTCAAACATCATGTCAAAGTACTTAAGGCTATGCTATGTTAATTCTTAATTCTTACTTGCTTGGAGTTTTTGCTTTTAGAGGAGTATAAGAGAGATGTGTTGTATCATCTCTATGTTAGGATGTGGTGCCCATATGAATGCTTATCAAACACACATATTGAAGTTTCACCAATATTATGTTGACGATGAATTGGTTTATGTCCACTACAACTTAAAACGAGAAAAGGAAAGTGAACCCTTCAACCTCGGTCCAACTTTTATCATAAGAAATAACTTTCCAACGCCGTTACTATCATTTATATTTTCTGCAATTTAATATTTAGAAAACACATAAATACTTTATTTACTTGCAAACACAAACAACACACAAAAACAACTATCATATCATTGCATTTACTTTGCTTGCCTAGTTATAAATTGTTTTACTTTATTTGTTTATAAGTTTATTTCACTTTTACTAATAGAAAACCTTGTGCTTGAAAACCACACGGTGGAGTTGGATACACAATGCAAGTATTTTGTTTTATAGCTTGTTTGAATAGGAGAAGAAGAAAATACTCTTAGCCAATTCCCCTAGAGTTCGATATAAACGCTTGAGTCATCCTTGTAGGAAAAAGACACTTACTACAATACTCTCAATTAGAATCTCAACGAGTTAGTACACACGGAATTGTTGCCATCATCTACTACAACAAGCTCTGCCATGGGAAGCTTTTCCCGACTCTAGTGATGGAGGGGCGAGGATGGCGGAGTGCCTTTGGCTCGTGCTAGTGAATGTAGTTATCGTTAGGTGGTCCAAGGACCTATTTGTAATCTTATTACTTTTAGTCCTCTTTATACCGCTGTTGATAATTATTAATAGATCGGCTGAATTTCACAAAAAAGGACTATAACAAAATTTCATATTTAACTTTAAATCTTGCATTCCAAACAAGATGTGTAGAAAAAATCCTAAGAAACGTAGTTCTCGAAAATTCAGACGAAATTACTTTAAACCAACAAGCCCTCTGCGACAATGGTGCCGGTGGGCTCAATCACGACCCAATCTAAATTATATAGTAGTATCTGGTAACATGGTAGATAGGTGTTGTGTCCATTACTCAGTAGTCAGTACATTAGTTCAAACTTTTTGTAACAACTTATAGAAAGTTTTTCCAAAATGGACATCGCTTGGTCTTATATGTAGCATGTTCGAAATTATAAACAGATTAATTATAGAGTAGTAGAATATTGCTTGTCAGAATTTCAGTTTGCAATGGAACATACATGCTGACCTAGGTAGGATCGTAGGGTAGCCATCCTTTGCGACCGATAGTTTAGAAACACCTGGTGGTTCCAAGCTTCAAAAACGCTGCAACCAAGAGGACAGAAACCCTAACCCTCCCGATCCGCCTCTTCCGAGCCACCCCTAGGAGACTCCGGCGGCTCCGGGGGCTTACTCTCCATCCTCCCCTCAGAACCCTCCCCACCCAACCCTCTCCACATCGGCCACCGCTGCTAATGGCTCCGGCGGCAGTGGCGGCGCCCCGTCCATCTAAGATGGGGGACATGAGAGGGGTCTGTGGCGGCGTTCACATGGGTAAGGTGCGGTGCTGGCTGTGGGCTTGGTGCAGCGCGGCCGTCTTGGCCGGGGCCTAAGGTTCTCCGGCGGCCAACGAGGGGATGGAGGCTTGCCTCTGCCGTCGGGGGTGAGGCTGTGGCCTAGCCACGCCGATCTCCTGCGGTTGTTGCCCTCTCCTCCTCTGTTTGTGCTCCACGGAGACAACGGGAAGCGTGGGGACCTGCTCGTCTGCTGAATAAAGGCGGCGGGGTCCTAGGATTCCTCTCACACCAAGACGAGGATCTACTTGTTGTTTGCCCTCTCTGGTCTGGTCGGAGTGCCGAGTTCCGGAAGGCTTCACCGGCGAACTTCCACGGCGAATAATGCCTGGAGATTGCCGGATTGGAGGGATTCGGTCGTGCTCACCCATGTTTTACTCTGACTGTTTGGGTTCAGAGGGAGCGCTTCGAAGCTCTGTTGGCTTTTAATATCATGGGGCATGTTTCTTGTTTTATGGTGCTGACGGAGAATGTCATGGAGACCGAGATCTGAGGACTAACAATGGTGGTTCGACTCTGGGTGGTGATGAGGAATTGGCTTTGTGACTCGTGACTTGGAGCAGCGGCATGCAAGTGGGATAGACTGCATATGAGAGGTTCACAATCCTACCTTTCGGGGTAAAAACCCAGGGTCTGACCTTAATTGGTTGTGTCTGGCAATGACTTGTTGAAGCTATTGTTTTGAGAGTGTGAACTTTTTTTAGGGTGAAAACCTAAGATCTATGATCGGGCGATTACGGTGATTGTGCACTGTTTCCTTCTTGGAGACGTCTCTTTTGGAGAAGCTGGACTTCTGGTGCTGTCTTGATGGTGGTAGTACCGCTGTTTCAACGAATTGGTCACTGTAGCGGGACTTTTTGTTTTTTGTAATTCTTCTTTCTTTTTTAGCCGTGTGCATCCGTATGGCCGCTAGGGCAATATTTTATTGTAAAGGCTGGGTGTAATTGGTATCTTGTGATTTTAATATACGCTCTTTTCCAAAAAAAAAAAGAAGGTAGGATCGTAGGAGTAGTTCATGTCGGCCGGTACACAACTAATTAACGTAGAGCAAATGTGAGAGGACACTTTCTGGCTATTTATTAACAAGTAGGGGCACAGGAACCTTTGCTCAACTTATCTTTAGGGCCCTAATCCCAACATAAATAATCGGTAATCACAGCCTGTTGATTGTTGGGACACGAACGAAGGTCTTCTGGGTGTTCTCCCAGTTCCTGACAGGACAAGAATACGAAGACAAACGTAGCACACCGTTTGCTGTGCCACAGAACTTGGGGGAGACAACAACACTCTCCACTAACGGCTTTTAAGAACCATTTGCTGGGGTTTTCACCGATGCACCTTTGTTGCACTTGTATATATTCCCAACCGGGACCTCCGTGTGTCCCTTCTCCCCTTCTTCATACAGCTTACATGATCCTCTAGCTACATCTCCTTCCTCTTCACATGTCTATCTTTATACCAACTTGTCTTGCTTCTCGTCGCGCCTGCTCGTGCCCTGCGATGTCGAGATTAAGCTCTCCTCTGGCACCCAAGTGGCAGCTGAAGGTCACTGCCCCTTCCACTATTCTTGTCACCCTGTTATTCCTTGCTCTCCTCGTTAGCTCATGCGAGGCGCGACGACTTCTTGAGCATGGCGCCAAGGCCAGTTCAAGCGAGCCTCCTCCTGAACCCTCACCGTGCAAGGTTGGTAGCAGCCTAGCTAGCCATTCGTGGAAGCAATTGGTCTAGCGTCCTTAAATTGTGGATTAATTGCCTTGTTTTTTTGTTGGTGGTTTTCTAATTTTGGCTTCAACTTATATGCATGGTACTGATTCTGGCTCTTAAACTTGAAGGCTGATAGTTTTCCGAAAAATCAGATGAAGGATCTACCAAATGCAGATGCTAAGGATGCTTGCGGGGATCGTGTCGACTCCAAGGTTAAGGAGGAAGTATCAATGGCATCATCAGGAGCAGTTCTTCCAACCAACAAGATTGATGGTAGGGTTTCCCAGAGGCTTTCTCACAGGGGGTTGCAAAGGGTGGACACATCGTTTCATCTAGATTATGATGGGCCTATGACCCATACCCCCGTTCACAATTGATGCATGAGATGGTGCCGTTTTGTGATGCTCCCTTACTAGTTACCATCCTAATCTAGCTTATTATATCCAAAGTGATCAATGTATATGATATGAGACACGTCCTTGTATGCCACCTTTCGTGGAAAAGAAGAGTCCTTGTATGCCTGCAATCGATCTTGCTAGCTAGAGTGTTACAGTCGTGTGTCGAAAGGACCCCTCTCCTCCCCCCTCTCCCTGCTACAGTTCTCCTAAGCTTTCTCGAGGGCGCCGGGCCTCTCCAAAGCCAAACTCGTCGGCGCTGCCGGTCGAGGGAGGTGGAGGAGGAGCTCCGGCGCATGTAGTCTAGGTTGCTGGGCTCTCGCCGTAGGAGTCGTAGGACTAGGTTTAGGTTTTCTATGTTTGCCCTTGTGGTGTTTTGGCGAGATGCCGTTTGAGTTTTTGTCTCCAGATTGCTGGCCTAGATCTGGAGCGGGCCGGTGCTGATCTTCGCCCCTGCAGTACTCCGGTGGTCGGAGTTGTTTGGGGTGTGTAGATCTTCCGTCGGAGGCTCTCAATAAAGGCCTAGGACCTGGCATCGGGTGAGGAAGTTGGAGCTGCGACCCTCTCTTGGCCGGCCGTGGTGGCGGGGGAGTGAGGTGTGGTGGCGGATGGCTTGTGTGCTTCTCCTTCCCGGCCGGCCGTGGAGGCGAGGGGGTTGTGAAGTGCTGAGCTCGTCTGCCTCTTTCTTGCCTGGATGCGGGGGCAGTTCTTGTCGCGGTGGGTCCCCCTCCTGCTTCTCCAAGCGACCATGGTGGTGGCTTGTGGTGTGTAGGTGTTGGCTTCCTGTCGCGGCGGTTTCGATCCGGGAGCTTCTCTCCGGCGGCTTCTTGGCGGCTGATGCTTCGTCAACACGTCGGACTCAAGGGCAGTAGGGCTGCCGCTCCTTCGCTGCTTCGCCCTGTGTGTCGGTCGTCCCCTGTGGCAAGGTGCGGGCCGATACCGGAGCTTCTTCGTCGATCTAGAGGAGGAAGAAGATGGTGGACTTGATTGCTTTTTCAAGTTTCTTTTAGGGTCCTCGGTGCTTATTTTCTGGGCCTCTGTGTAATTTTTATTTTTTAGGCCTCCTATTCTCCAGCGACGTTATTGCAGCAATATATTTCGGGTGCTCTGCACCCGTAATCCGTTCAAAAAAAAAAGCTAGAGTGTTCTCTCTTGTTCAACAAAATGGAACAAATCACACACAATATACATATGCTTTTTTTGTTGTGACTTCTGACTAGTAAAATTTATTTAGTTGTACATGTTTTTCTGCAATTCTCCGGATGGTTGATTCAAGATCCACTATTTGGCACCTTAATTGCAACGTGTTTCATCCACCATCATGTCACATTTAGTTTTCGATAGAGGGCACTATATTACTCAAAAAGTTTGAGTATTACGCATGGCCACTGCATAACTAGAATGCACATAGCCGCAGCAATCCAACAAAAGAAGGAAAAAGTAAGCAAAAAGCTAGAATCATGAAGAAACTGTATATGGCCTATGCTTATCGGCACATGACATTGTCATGCCCTTGCTAGTGGTGATTGATCAAAGCTCGGCGTTGGAGATGAAAATCTCGAGATCGACTTATGGTTGAACTCGTCACTATGAACGCACCTGCATCATTTCCTTTTTTGAAGGCTTAGCTTTGGATCTATATATTTTTCATAGTTTTCTGTCCTTTCGATAGGTTAGTGGTTGCCTGGTGAAGTTACTATCACGAGGCAAATAGCCTCATGTTTTGTTTTCTGGTTCAAACATGTTCATGTGTGGATTTTGCATTATGAATTAAGAAGGCTGTGTGCATCTTTCGAATAATGAAATAATGGCCGTATGCATCGATTGATGCAGAGACCGGGACATGCCCCCCTTTTCGAAAAAAAATCTTTCGATGCAGAGGACTGGGCTATATTCCCCTTTTCGAAGCTGTATATCGCCTATGGTGGTGCTGGAGGGTTAATCCTTATATCAAGCTATCATGACACATGTCAACAAATATAGTATGCATTATAATTTTATATGGAGTGAGTACATAAAGTAATATCTTCCCAAGAGTATTAATGCACCACTGAATATTTTCATCCATATCACTCGTGATACCCAAGATGTAAACATTTTGTCGAGGTAGCCTACATGCATGGATCTGTGAATGGTAGTAATATACAAAAAGATCTTCGGGCTAGGGGTACCACAGCATTGATCCTCCTAATACGTACTCTGTCCTTTTAATATTATACGATGTTTTAACTTTTATAAAACAAATGTATGTTGACGTCTTTTATTGTATAAGTTTATTTTGTATCTAAACATTTTCTAGTGTATAAGTTTACTTTAAAACTATACACCAAAAGATGTCTAAATAGATTCGTTTGACAAAAAATAAAATATCTTTTGGAGCGGAGGAAGAGTAGGACACGAACTTTGCTTCAAGCAGCGTAACAGTGTTACGCACGCCGAGCTTGTTCCAACGTGCTTCCGAGCATGCTTTCCGTAAGTCCCGCTGCGTCCGTGTCTCGGGACTAAAATATACTACCTCTGTTTCAAGGCTTAAGGCGCACACGCTTTTCAAAGCAAAGTTTGACTAAAAGAATTAAGCAACAAAATCTTGATTATATTGTACATAATTAGTACCGTTGGATTCGTATTGAAAAATACTTTCCAGTGATACTAGTTTTATACCAAAACTCTTTACGTATTTAGAGTAATTCTTGATTAAAGAAAAAACACGCAAAACGAGGACGTCTTAAGCCCTGAAACGGAGGTAGTAGCTCTATGAATCGTCAATTGCACCTGCTTCAAATCCCCACAACTTTTCGACACAAGCAAAGGACCAGGGCCAATCACCCAAGAAGCTTTCACGTGTAAACCGTTGACCCTTACAAGATCGCGGAATTGAAGTGACTTCGATCGGTTTCTGCAACCGTGCGTGTAAGATAAAGTTGCGAGCCCGAGGAGCTAGCAATCCATGTGCATTGGGGGCACAAACTGCAAAAAGTAGTCCATGCATGTCCTGGTGTCCGACCGTGAAAAAAAATCTCCGTCTTCCCGAGGATGTCCCCCTCAAACCTGAACGTTACTCCAACAACAATCGACTACTTAGACAGGCAGTGCGATTAACATGGCAGGAGCAATTGGGATGCAAAAACCTGCTCCGAGAAAGACAGACATCCCAACCTCGGAGTCGGATCCAAGCAAATTCCAAACGGTGCATCTCCCTCGTCCCACATCGGCTTGTGTTCCATAGCATAGCAGTTGCCACGTAGGGGGACGACTAGGCAGTTCACGGGAAGCCCGGCCCTGCTTCCTGGCCCAGGCAAACCACTAAATTTATGGGCTGGGCTGGGTTGGGGCACACCATTGGGTTGGGACATCAGGCTGGATGGTACTCAGGTTTATGTTGTAAGTGAAATATATGGGAGGCCCGGCACGGCCATCATTTTCCTTTATTTGGGCTGTGCTCGGGCATGAGAAACACAAATTTCTACTAGGCCGGGCAGTGCTCCGGCCTGCATAATATTGGCTTTTTACAAATGGTACCCTTTTACAAACCGGCTCAAAGCTCGACCTGGCATGAGCTTTGGCCATGACTAACTTGGACCGAGCCTCTTCAGCCTCGAAGCTTTACAAGAAAGAAGCAACTATGCGGAAACGCCAAATAAATTTGAACATTAAATTTTGGTACCGAACAAATTTGGGTCATAACCAAGATCAAAGTGGCTGGATAGACCATGTGAATACAAATGATGGATCGAGATAAGAAGTAGGAGCATATAAGTAAATTATAGGACCATTACACAAAGCATGAATAAAAAACTAAAAAAGACTCCCACAGTTGGCTAATGAAGCCACTCACACTTGTGCTAGGAAGGCCTCCAAAGATAGAAGAAGGTGTCTTTGGATTAACTATAATCCACCCTTCTTAGATGATATCGTATATAAGGATTGTAATCATATAGGTTGATTAATGAAGCTCTATGATTCGCAAAAAGAACCATTACATAAAGCATGAATAAAAAAATAAAAAAAGGAAACGGCAAAGTTATAAATATAGAAAGTAGGTACCAAGTCAAAACAAATTTTGAAAAATTAAGAAAATTAAATCATTTATATGTGAGCCTAAATTCATGTTTTTCCCACAACATCACTATATATATGCCTTTTTTTCTCTTTCTTCCACTTTTGGATTTTTTTTACTTCAAGCATTCTCAAGTATTCAATAGGTTCTTTGGAATATATATGGTATAATTGCATACCATTTAACTTATTTTGTATATTTAATTTAAGATTTTAAAACCATGCCCCTTGTTTTTTTACTTATATTTTTCTCTAGTTCTTTTGGATTGACCATACAACTATGTCTACAACTAACACCATGTTACGGCACGTCATACTATTATGTCAAGTGTTACTGACCAAATTCTACTTTATACTGAAATAGCTAGTTCATATTAAGATGTCTCTTTAAGTGACATATTTGGTTTAGTGCCTAAAATATGGGAAATAGGTAGACAGTTTATGTGTGTAACTGTTTTGTGAGGTGTCATTACAACTATGGCTAGGAAACACAAATGGAGCCCGATTCTTAAAAGTTGGGGACTTCACAAAATGTTATTGAAGGAAATATGTCCCAGAGGCAATCATAGAGATGATTATATTTCTTATATATCCATGAGTTATTGTATTATTCCTTGAATATCCATATCAGGCAACTTGTATTGATTGGCAATTATGTGAATTGTTTGTGAAACTCTTTACTTGTATGGTTATTTAATAGTGGTCCCTAGTCGGAGTTCATGTGAGGACACATGTAAATATTAGACTAGCACATCGATTGGTTGATGACTATGTTTCGCAAGTCATAGACATGGAGATGTCAAACCAATGATGTGGACACATGTTATGAATATGTGTTTGGACTGACTCAACTTGAGACTGACAATTAGTTGCAGCTCTCTCTCTACACATCGTGTACGTTTTGTCCTTAGACCTGAGATTGTTGCATGTACTTGAGATGTGGATCGACCTAATTTGGGGCTATCAGACCCAACTCCGTAACTAGGTAGTTATAAAGGTAGCTTTCGGGTTTGTCCTGAAGCATGCTGCAAGGCATGGTCAATCAAGATGGGATTTGCCCCTCTCTACTTGAGAGAGATATCTCTGGGCCCCTCGAGTGATCGGATCCAGAAATGCATGGCCATGCTACATAAGGTTAAGAGTTAACCTAGTAAAGGGATTCTGAATCACAGTATCGAGAAAGGGAGGTCATCTTGGAGCTAAGGCAAAAGAAAAGACATGTACTAAACCTTGTGATGGTTCGTCCGATATGATCTTTCTATGCGTTTAGGAGTTGGCACGTCTTGCTAGAGGCCGCTACCAACTATTGACAGAATAAGTGTATTCGTGTCATGTCTATACGTATATGAACCTATAGGGTCACACACTTAAGGGGCTGGAAGCCTAATGAGGATTGGATCCGAATTAGACCAGGCTTAGGCTACTAATGGGCTGCTAATGTAGAAGCCCACTAGGGACGTCTATATAAGAGAGGGTGGGGCGAGCTGATCAGGGTTAGACCATTCCACCCAGCCGCCACTCCTCACGCCTGTGTTGCACGTGCGGACCTAGCAGTCCGACGTCTGACGCTTCCACCCTGTACGTGTGGATACCTCGGAGGCGATGCATCTGTAGCGCTTGGACGAGCCGCGCAAGGGGAGATGCTCGTGGGACGAGAACAAGGAGGAGACGTAGATCGTTTGCACTGCCTCGACGCGCTTTATCAAGTTCCGCAACTACGCGTCTAGTGGTAATCCCGTGATCTATGACAACAGTAATCCTGGTTTACGTGGTAATTTTTTTTATTTGCGCTAGTGTAGCCTACTCGTATCGCTTGAGTGGTATCAGAGCCGATGTTGTTCAGTTATAGGTTCAGGATGTTTGCATATGGTGATATGCAGATTGATATGAATGATGTGATCGTTTGTATTGCGGTGGTTCAGGATTGATCTATGATCTTTCTTTCCATGATCGTGATTCTGAGGTTGCCGAACGACTTACCCCTACTGGTCGGCTTCCGCCATCGGAGTAGACAGTGACACATAAATCTTGTTGAATCACGCGAAGATCAATATGATTGATCGAATCGGAACCTAGATCTAAAATCGATGTACCGTGACCAAAGGAGTTTGATTAGATTGGAACAACAGACGGTTTATGGTAAATTTGATTTGCCGATCAAAATCCTTAAAGAAAATTGTGTAGATACCGCGAGGGGCGCTTCCCCTTCGAACCCCGCAGGGGGAGACCCCCTAGTCGTAGCCCATTTTGTATCTCGTTAAGGTAACTAGGTGCCGCGAGTTCACATGATCCGGTAGAATGCGATTCTATGCATAACTTGTTTTGCAGGATGTATGTGATCAGTATGGCCCATATATATGTATGTGATGCATGTATGAAATTTATCATGACCCGCGTGTCATGAGTAGGGCAACACGGCTGGAGCCATATGTGTTGTCAATTATTGTAATGGCCTACGTGCCAACTTGTGATGATCCCAATTCTATGTAATTTTGATTACTAGCTGTTAGGGATAATAGCTTGTATTAGTTCCTGAAAGACTCATCACTTGGAGGATGGCTCGCATGGAACATGAAGATGGAGATCATCATGGTGGACAAGTTCTATGGCGATAGAGATCACCATGAGAAAATGGGCCATACTGTGTCACAACTATGTGAATGCTATTCTTATGCGTTTTACTCTATGCTTGCTTAGATGATAGAAGTAGAATGATCCCTCACAAAGTTTAAGTTAAAACATGCCCTCCCAACCAAACCTTGCACCATCCTATGCCCTGTACAATCGTTGGTGGGCCTATGAAATTAGGGTGTCGCGGTTTTCCTTGGCTGGATGGGTTTGTATCGGATACCTACACGCATAAGGGTTGGTGAGCTTGACAAGGTCATCTTAACAGTTAAGGACCTTGCGGCATAAAGGTTGGGCGCCTAGTTTTGACATAGAGATGTCACCCAACAACAAGAGTCATATGTGATATGATTAGCAAGTGTTGCTTACCGATTTACCTTGTCTTATAGCAGTGATGCTAAAGCTCACTAGTCGACTTGTTAATTGTGGATCTCGAATCACTTAGTATCAATAGAGGGATATTGATTTAAGTGGGAGTATATGCTATTAAATTGTTTAATATGTTTTGCTCTTTCATGGTTACATGGCTTAGTATTTTGCATGTTTTCTATTGTAGATCAATGGCACCGAACACTGCATCACCTTTTTCTTTGCGTTCGATTCTTGACAAAGATAAACTAAATGGAACAAACTATTCGGACTGGGTCTGTAACCTGAGAATTATTCCCAGGTCTGATAAAAAGGAAACGGTTCTAGATACCCCAATCCCCGATGAACCTGTTGATAATGCATCTGCTGCCCTAAAGAACGCCTACAAGAGAGCATGTGATGATTCTCTTGAGGTTAGTTGTCTTATGCTTGCATGCATGGAACCGAAACTCCAAAAGAAGTTTGAGGGATCAGTATGTGTACGATATGATCGTCGCACTTAAGGACATGTTCCAAGATCAGGCAAGGACTGAGAGGTACAATGTTGCCAAGTCCTTTGTCAAATGCAAGCTAGCAGAGGGAACAGTTGTAGGCCCCCATGTGATCAAAATGGTTGGTTACAGTCAGACTTTTGAAAAGCTTGGTTTTCCAGTAGGCCAAGAGTTGGCCATTGACTTCATTTTGGCGTCTCTTCCATCCAGCTATGGGCAGTTCATTTTGAACTACCATGTGCATGGGGTGGAGAAGGGCCTTAATGAGTTATGCGGGATGCTAAAAATAGCAAAAAGTGACATAAAGATGTGTGCAGGGCATAGCCATGTGATGGCTGTGCAGAACAAACCTAGCTTCAATAAAAAGCGTACTTCTTGGAATAAGAAGGGCAAGGCTAAGGATACGATCCCTAAGCCCGCACCCAAGCAAAAGGCTGGACCTATAGAATACATTGAGTGCTTCTTTTGTCATGAACATGGCCACTGGAAGAGAAACTGCAACAAGTACCAGGCTTCTTTGAAGAAGAGTGGAAGTAAGAGTACTTCCTGAAGAGAATCACAACATAGTAAATCAAAAAATTTCCTACGGATGCGAACAACAAAGCCAAGATCTAATCTAGGAGATGTAATCAACGAGATAGATAAATGAGATCTTCATACCCTTGAAGAAATCGCACAGCGGAAACATTCAACAGAACGTGGTTGACGTAGTCGTACTCGCCGTCTCCTCCTCGCGATCCGATCCAATCCTACGCCGCAAGTGGCGGCGCCTCCGAGAGATGCACACGTACAGTCCAGCGATGTCTCCTCCTTCCTTGGTCCAGCAAGTATGGTGGAGATATAGATTGGATCTGCAGCACGACGGCGTGGTGCTTATGGTGGAGAGTTTCTATGGCAGGGCTTCGCCTACGCGCAGTCGGGAGAGAGAGAGGAGGAGGAGCAGCAGTTGGCGGCTAGAGTTGGAGGAGTAGGAGGGAGGTTGCGCCCCTGCCCTCCTTATATAGGGGGTTGTCCGCCCCACCCTTGACCCCTCCTCCAAGCTCTAGGGCGGCGGCCCAAGGGGTGGAGTGGGGGCAAGTCTCCCCCCTCTTCTAGAACGTTTCCCTAGGGTTTCCCCTAGGGCTGGCCGGCTGGGACTTAGGGGCCTTGTGCCCCTGGCCCAAAGTGGCCAGGGCACTTCCCCTTAGGCCCACGCAGGCCTCCGACAAGTGGGCCCACATTGGTCCCACTCCGGAACCTTCTAGAACCTTCCAGTACAATACCGATAACCTCCGAAACGATTCCGAAATCCAAAAACTACTTTCCTTTATATGAATCTTATTCTCCGGACCATTCTGGAACCTCTCGTGATGTCCTGGGTCTCATCCGAGACTCCGAACAAAAAGTCATAAACCAATTATCTATTGTATCCTAGCGTCGATGCACGTTAAGTGTGTGACCCTACGGGTTCGAGAATATGCAGACATGATCTTCTATCAATAATCAACAGCGGGATCTGGAAACCCATATTGACTCCCACATACTCATTGATGATCATATCGGATGAACCACGATGCTAGGATTCAATTAATCCCATATATGTATTCCCTTCGTCACGCGATATTTTACTTGCCCGAGATTCGATCGTTGGTATCGGCATACCTAGTTCAATCTCGTTCACAGCAAGTACTTTACTCGTTCCGTAATCCGATATCACTTTGTGATTAACTCCTTAACCACGTGCTTGCAAGCGGTGTTGATATCGATTACCGAGTTGTCCCGAAGTATATCTCTCCGACTCGGGAGGGACAAATTCCATCTCGATACATACAACCCAACAAGTACTTTCCAATCACCTGAGAGACACCTTTATGATCACCCTCACATAGGATGACGTTTGATGACCTCAAAGCTTTCTTCCGATACCAGGGAGTTGCATTATCTCATGGTCTAAGGAATACAATACTTGACATAGGAAAAAGCTTTGCAAAGATGAACATGATGACACGATCTAATTGCTCTGCTTAATTTGGGTCTGTCCATCATATCATTCTCCTAATGACATGATCTCATTATTAATCGACAACTCATGTCTATGGTTAGGAAACCTTAACCATCATTAATCAATGAGCTAGTCCATAGAGGCGTACTAGGGACACGGTGTTGTTCATAAACCACACAAGTATCAAAGTTTCCGCTTAATATAATTCTAGCATGGAATATAAACTTTATGATGAACAAGAATTATAATAATAACATCTTTATTATTGCCTCTAGGGCATAATTCCAACAGTCTCCCACTTGCACTAGAGTCAATAATCTAGTTTACATCTGGCAACAATCTAACACCCATGGCATTAAGGTGCTGATCATGTTTTGCTCGTGGAAGAGGTTTAGTCAATGGATCTACGACATTCAGATCTGTATGTACTTTTCTAATCTTCAGATCTCCATCTGCTATATAATCTTGAATTATATGAAAACAACGGTTGATGTGCTTGGTATTTGGATGATATCTTGGTTCCTTAGCCAGTGCTATGGCACCAGTGTTGTCGCATAATATCTCCAGTGGGTCCAAGGCACTTGGAACCACACCAAGCTCAGTGATGAAGTTCCTGATCCAAACTCCTTCACTTGACGCTTCTGAAGCAGCCATGTATTCCGCTTCTGTTGTAGATCCCGCGATCACGCTTTGGTTGCAGCTTCTCCAGCTCACAGCTCCACCATTTCAAAATATAAACGTCTCCTGTCTGAGATTTAGAATCATCTGGGTTGGTGTCGAAACTAGTGTCGACGTAACCTTTTACGACGAGTTGCTCATCACCTCCATAGACCAAGAACATTTCCTTAGTCCTATTTAAATATTTTAGGATGTTCTTTACGGCTGTCCAGTGTTCCATTCCTGGATCACTTTGGTATCTGCTCGTCAAACTAAGAGCATTGGACACATTCGGTCTAGTACATAGCATGGCATACATGATAGAACCTATGGCCGAGGCATATGGCACTTTGCTCATAGTATCTCTATCCTTTACCGTAGCTGGACACTGAGCCTTGCTCAATATCTTACCTGACAACATGGGCAATGAACCTTTATTTGCTTTATCCATTCTGAAACTTTTCAGAACTTTTTCTAGGTATGTACTTTGGCTTAAAGCTATTAGGCGTCTTTGTCTATCTCTATAGATTTTGATGCCTAATATATAAGCAGCTTCTCCTAGGTCTTTCATTGAAAAACATTTATTCAAATAACTCTTCACATCGTTAAGCATACCAATGTCATTTCCAATAATCAATATGTCATCCACATATAGTACTAAAAATGTCACCGAGCTCCCACTCACTTTCTTGTAGATACAAGCTTCTAGCAATTTGGAACAAATCCAAAACTCTTGATCACTTGATCAAAATGAAGGTTCCAACTCCGAGTTGCTTGCTTCAGTCCATAAATGGAACGCTGAAGTTTGCACACCTTATTAGCATCCTTAGGATCGACAAAACCTTCGGGCTGCATCATATACAACTCTTCATCAATGTCGCCACTGAGGAACGCAGTCTTGACATCCATCTGCCATATTTCATAATCATGAAATGCAGCAATTGCTAATAAAATCCGAATGGACTTAAACATCGCTACGGGAGAGAAAGTCTCATCGTAGTCAACACCTTGAACTTGCCGAAACCCTATTGTGACAAGCCGAGATTTATGGACAGTAACATAACCATCCGCGTCCGTTTTCTTCTTGAAAATCCATTTGCACTCAATGGCCTTACGGTCGCTAGGAGGGTCCACCAAAGTCCATACATGGTTTTCGCTCATGGATCCCAATTTGGATTTCATGGCCTCTAGCCATTTCTCAGAGTCTGGGCTCATCATTGCTTCCTCATAGTTCGTAGGTTCACTGTTGTCTAACAACAAGATGGTTAAGACAGGGTTGCCGTACCATTCAGGAGTGGCACGTGACCTTGTCGACCTGCGAAGTTCAGCAGTAGCATCGTTCGAAGTTTCATGATCCTCGTCATTAGCTTCCTCTCTTGTTGGTGCAGACGGCACTGGAACAATTTCAGGTGCTGCGCTACTCTACAACTCGAGAGAAGGTTCAATAACCTCGTCTAGCTCTACCTTCCTCCCACTCACTTCTTTCGAGAGGAACTCCTTCTTAAGAAAGGATCCATTCTTTGCAACAAACACTTTGCCTTCGGATCTGTGGTAGAAGGTATACCCAATCGTTTCCTTAGGGTATCCTATGAAGACGCATTTCTCCGCTTTGGGTTCGAGCTTGTCCGGCATCAACTTCTTGACGTAAGCTTCGCATACCCAAACTTTAAGAAACGACAACTTAGGTTTAGCACCAAACCATAGTTCATACGGTGTCGTCTCAACGGATTTATATGGTGCCCTATTTAAAGAGAATGCAGCGGTTTCTAATGCATAACCCCAAAATTATAACGGCAAATCTGTAAGAGACATCATTGATCGCACCATATCTAATAGAGTTCGATTCCGGCGTTCAGACACACCATTGCGCTGTGGTGTTCCGGGTGGCGTGAGTTGCGAAACGATTCTGCTTGCTTTAAGATGCGTGAGAAAATCATAACTCAAATATTCACCTCCACGATCAGATCGTAGAAATTTAATTTTCCTGTTACGATGGTTTTCCACTTCGTTCTGAAATTCTTTGAACTTTCAAACATTTCAGATTTATGTTTCATTAAATAGATATACCCATATCTACTTAAGTCATCAGTAAAAGTGAGAAAATCGCGATATCCACCACGCGTCGAAACACTCATTGGTCCGCATACATCGGTATGTATGATTTCCAATAAGTCCGTTGCTCGCTCCATTATACCGGAGAACGGGGTTTTGATCATCTTTCCCATGAGGCACGGCTCACACGTGTCAAATGATTCAAAATCAAGAGACTCCAAAAGTCCATCAGAATGGAGTTTCTTCATGCGTTTTACACCAATATGACCTAGACGGCAGTGCCACAAATAAGTTGGATTATCACTATCTACTTTGCATCTCTTAGCCTCAATGTTATGGATGTGCGTTTCATTACTTTCGAGATTCAGAAGAAATAAACCATTCACAACAGGTGCATGACCATAAAAGATGTTATTCATATAAATAGAACAACCATTATTATCCGATTTAAATGAATAAACGTCTTGCAATAGACACGATCCAGATATAATGTTCATGCTCAACGCAGGCACATAATAACACTTATTAAGGTTTAAGACTAATCCCGAAGGTAAAACTAAGGAGAGCGTGCCGACGGCCATCACATCAACTTTTGATCCATTGCCAACGCGCATCGTCACCTCATCCCTTGCTAGCCGTCGTCTATTCCGTAGCTCCTGTTTTGAGTTACAAATATTAGCAACTAAACCAGTATCATATACCCAGGCACTACAATGAGCGCTAGTAAGGTAAACATCAATAACATGTATATCAAATATACCTTTAATGGTGCCAGCCTTCTTGTCCGCTAAGTACTTCGGATAGTTGTGCTTCCAGTGACCCTTTTTCCTTCAATAGAAGCACTCAGTGTCCGTCTTAGGTCCAGACTTGAGCTTCTTCTCAGCAGGGGCAACGCGCTTGCCGCTGCCTTTCTTGAAGGATTTCTTTGCACCCTTACCTTTCTTAAAGCTAGAGGTCTTGTTGACCATCAACACATCATTATCTTTCTTGATATCCACCTCCGCAGCTTTCAGCTTAGCGAAGAGCTCAGTGATCGTATCAGTGGAACCAATTTGATTGTGAGTAACTACAAAACCTTTGTAGCTAGGAGGGAGTGATTGCAGAACTCTGTCAATCTTGAGCTCTTCTAGAATCTTGCAGTCCAGTTGCTCCAGACGTTGAGTGTAGCCCGACATCTTAATGGCGTGCTCACTAACGGAACTCCCTTCTTCCATCTTGCAGTTAAAGAACTTCTCAGAGATCTCATATCTCTCAGAACGGGCCTGAGTCTGAAACATGGTTTTCAGTTCCTCAAGTATCTCAAAGGGCCCAGCGAACTCCACAAAACGATTTTGAAGTTCCGGTTCCATAGCAAACAACATGGTACTCTTAATCACTCCATAATCATCTTTGTGTGACTGATAAACAGCTTTTTCATCAGTCGGCGCATCAGTAGCAGGGGCGTCACCTAGCGCTTTCTCAAGTACATAGTACTTTTGTCCGCCAGCGAGAATGATTCTCAGATTGCGGAACCAGTTGGTGAAATTATACCCATTGTTCTTAAGCTTTTCTTTCTCAGCAAAAACGTTGAAGTTGAAGTTGGACTTAGCCATTTGATCTACAAAATTTGCAAATACAATTTAGACTATGTTCATGATAACTAGTTCAATTTAATCAAATTACTAGATGAACTCCCACTAAATTCAACATCCCTCAAGTTGTTTAGTGAACACGATCCAAATCCACCACACCTAATTCGATCTTCACGAGAAGAGATGTGGTTTCAATGGTGGACAACAAAGTGTCGATCATATCATTCATATGACTCATGTTTAACCTTTCGGTTCGTGTGTTCCGAGGCCATGTCTGTACATGCTAGGCTCGTCAAGTCAAACCCAAGTATTTCCGCGTGTGCAAAACTGGCTTGCACCCGTTGTATATGAACATAGAGTTTATAGCACCCGATCATCACGAGGTGCTTGAACACGACGGACTTTCGCAACGGTGCATACATGGGGAGAACACAATTTTATCTTGATCTTTAAGTGAGGAATCATCTTATAATGCTACCATCGCGATCTAAGCATAATAAGATACATAAAAGGATAAACATCACATGCATATAATTTTATGTGACATGCACTACTGGGAAAAGGCCTATCAGTGGCGCACCATTTTGGGACTTCTGTGGCGCATATGGGATACGCCATTGTTATCTCGCCACTAAATTGCAGTTCCGTGGCGCATATTGAAATGCGCCACAGAAATCTGAAAAACTTCTGTGGCGCATATTTCCAAAATGCGCCACAGAAGTCCCGAACCAGATCTCAAACTTCTGTGGCGCATTTGGCCAATATGCGCCACAGAAGTTTTTTTTTCAAATTTCAAAAAAAAACCCGGCCAGATCTGGCCGGAGGTGTTGCTCGCCAAAGGTGGGGGTCGCCGATGGATCAGAGAAGGAGGTCGCTAGTGGAGGTGGTGGAGGTCGCCACTGGAGGATAGGAGGAGGCCACTAGAGGAGGAGGCCACCGCTGGAGGAGGAGGAGGCCACCGGAGGAGGAGGAGGAGGCCGCCGGAGGAGGAGGAGGAGAAGGTCGCCGGAGGAGGAGCTCTCCAGGGTGGAGGAGGAGGGAGGTGGGAGGAGGAGGAGCTCACCGGGTGGAGGAGGAGGAAGGTGGGAGGAGGAGGAGCTCGTCGGGGTGGAGGAGGAGGAAGGTGGGAGGAGGAGGAGGAGGAGCTCACCGAGGTGGAGGAGGGAAAGCTCACCGGAGTGGAGGAGGGAGGATCTCACCGGGGTGGTGGTGGTGGAGGAGGAGGAGGAGGAGGATAAGCTCACCGGGGTGGAGGAGGAGGAGGATCTCACCGGGGTGGAGGAGGAGGAGGAGGAGAAGGTGAGGAGAATGAGAGAGGAAGGTGAGAATGGGAAAGGTGGAGGAGTGGAAGAGTATAAGAGAGGGAGAAGGGGCGTGATTCAAATTTCGAAATTTGGCCAAGACTTCTATGGCGCATATGGAAGAAATGCGCCACGAAAGTTTGTCCTCTTTTTTTGCAGGAAAAAACAATCTTTTGGCCATAACTTTTTACTCTTTTCGAATTTTGAAAATCTAAATAATCGCTAAACAACCATAGGTGGTTGCGAGCGGATGCGAAATCTCGTTCTCGTCATTTTGGTATATTATACGTATTTTTCCGACATCGTATGAAAAAGTTACGGCCGTTTTACCGTGGCATAAACTTTTTTTTTGCATATAAAGTCGAAATGCATGTTTGTTAATTTTCCTACAAACTAGACCATATTACCTATCACTATGTGAAAGGATTTTATTTTTGAAGTGTTTTTCATTTTCTATTATTTTTTGCAATGCTAAAAAGGCGATCCTCAGGGGGGGGGGGGGGGGTAGAATCTGTTTTTCCTGCTCCAACTTCTGTGGTGCATGCCTCTATATGCGCCACAGAAGATGAAATTCTGTGGCGCATATGGTCATATGCGCCACAGAATATTGGTCATAGTACAGTCAATGAGATTTCGTGATAGGGTCCACCCGAGCTTTCTGTGGCGCATACTTCTGTGACGCATGTGGACATATGCGCCATAGCTGTTCCAACTACTGTGGCTCATTTTTCCTATATGCGCCACAGAAGTGTGAAGACTTCTGTGGCGCATTTGCTGAAATGCGCCACTGGACAACTTTTGTGGCGCATGGTCAGAACCATGCGCCACAGAAGGTTTGTCTATCTATAGCTAGTTTCCTAGTAGTGATGGTATAGCCAATCTCCGCGCAATGATCTCCATCTTGTGCGCGCCAGCATGATCTCCATCACTCCATCATGATTGCCTCCACCACGAATAGCAACTACAACTATTGCTAACTACTTAGCGATAAAGTAAAGCTATAACATGGCGTATAAGAAGTTGACACGCAGGTCATACACAATTATAAAGACAACCATACGGCTCCTGCCGGTTGTGAACTCATCACATGCAAGTCGTGAAATATTACAAAACATGATCATTTCATACATCTCAATACATACACATCATGTCTTGGGCCATACCATATCACAAAACACTCCTTGCAAAAACAAGTTAGACGCCTCTACTTTGTTGTTGCATGTTTGACGTGGCTTATGGGAGTAACAAGCTAAGAACGATTCTTCCCTACGAAAAGCCACAATGGTGATATTATGGTTGCCAACATCCATTGTAAATCCCATGACTACTATAGTGAGAGAAACTGGCATCCACCAGCCGCATGTGTGGAACAAGCCACACGTCAAGTGCGGAGCCGGTCTCGCGAACGAGGTCGTGTAAAGTTGGCCTGGACCGCTTCGATCTCACTATGCCGCGCCATAAGAAATACATAACAAGAGGTTTGCAACAGAAAACATCAACGCCCGTAACAAGCATGTTGCGTTCTACTCGTGAAACACATCTACGCATAGATCTAGATCTGATACCACTGAAGAGAATCGCAGCATACTAAATCAAAAAATTTCCTATGGATACGAACAAGAAAGCCAAGATCTAATCTAGGAGATGTAATCAACGAGAGAGAGAGATGAGATCTTCATACCCTTGAAGAAATCGCACAGCAAAAACGTTCAACAGAACGTGGTTGACGTAGTCGTACTCGCCGTCTCCTCCTCGCGATCCAATCCGATCCTACGCCGCAAGTGGCGGCGCCTCCGAGAGATGCACACGTACGGTGTAGCGACGTATCCTCCTTCCTTGGTCCAGCAAGTATGGTGGGGAGATAGATTGGATCTGCAGCACGACGGCGTGGTGCTTATGGTGGAGAGTTTCTACGGCAGGGCTTCGCCTACGCGCAGTCGGGAGAGAGAGAGGAGGAGGAGCAGCAGTTGGCGGCTAGAGTTGGAGGAGTAGGGGGAGGTTGCGCCCCTGCACTCCTTATATAGGGGGATGTCCGTCCCCCCCTTGACCCCTCCTCCAAGCTCTAGGGCGGCGGCCCAAGGGGTGGAGTGGGGGGCAAGTCTCCCCCCTCTTCTAGAACGTTTCCCTAGGGTTTCCCCTAGGGCTGGCCGGCTGGGACTTAGGGGCCTTGTGCCCCTGGCCCAAAGTGGCCAGGGAACTTCCCCTTAGGCCCACGCAGGCCTCCGACAAGTGGGCCCACATTGGTCCCACTCCGGAACCTTCTAGAACCTTCCAGTACAATACTGATAACCTCCGAAACGATTCCGAAATCCAAAAACTGCTTTCCTTTATATGAATCTTATTCTCCGGAACCTCTCGTGATGTCACCTTCTAGAACCTTCCAGTACAATACTGATAACCTCCGAAACGATTCCGAAATCCAAAAACTGCTTTCCTTTATATGAATCTTATTCTCCGGAACCTCTCGTGATGTCCTGGGTCTCATCCGAGACTCCGAACAAAAAGTCATAAACCAATTATCCATTCTATCCTAGAGTCGATGCACGTTAAGTGTGTGACCCTACGGGTTCGAGAATATGCAGACATGATCTTCTATCAATAATCAACAGCGGGATCTGGAAACCCATATTGACTCCCACATACTCATCGATGATCATATCGGATGAACCACGATGCTAGGATTCAATTAATCCCATATATGTATTCCCTTCGTTACGCGATATTTTACTTGCCCGAGATTCGATCATTGGTATCGGCATACCTAGTTCAATCTCGTTCACAGCAAGTACTTTACTCGTTCCGTAATCCGATATCACTTTGTGATTAACTCCTTAACCACGTGCTTGCAAGAGGTGTTGATATCGATTACCGAGTGGGCCCGAAGTATATCTCTCCGACTCGGGAGGGACAAATTCCATCTCGATACATACAACCCAACAAGTACTTTCCGATCACCTGAGAGACACCTTTATGATCACCCTCACATAGGATGACGTTTGATGACCTCAAAGCTTTCTTCCGATACCAGGGAGTTGCATTATCTCATGGTCTAAGGAATACAATACTTGACATAGGAAAAAGCTTCGCAAAGATGAACACGATGACACGATCTAATTGCTCTGCTTAATTTGGGTTTCTCCATCATATCATTCTCCTAATGACATGATCTCATTATTAATCGACAACTCATGTCTATGGTTAGGAAACCTTAACCATCATTAATCAATGAGCTAGTCCATAGAGGCGTACTAGGAACACGATGTGTTCATAAACCACACAAGTATCAAAGTTTCCGCTTAATACAATTCTAGCATGGAATATAAACTTTATGATGAACAAGAATTATAATAATAACATCTTTATTATTGCCTCTAGGGCATAATTCCAACACTTCCCACTAAGGTACGCTTGTTGTAAATGTTGTGGACATTCTTCTCGCTGATTCCTATGTTAACTCTTGGGTATTTGATACCGGATCGGTTGCTCATATTTGCAATTCGATGCAGGGGCTAATAAGGACTATAGAAGTGCAGAAAGGCGAAGTGGATTTTCGCGTCAGAAATAAAGCAAGGGTTGCTGCATTGTTCGTCGGCGTCATGCAACTTCACCTTCAATCAGGATTTATTATGGAGTTGAATAATTGTTATTACATTCCTAGTATGGGTCGAAACATTTTATCACCTTCATGTTTGATGAGGGATGGTTATTCATTCGCGAGTGCAAACAATGGTTGTGTAATCTCTAAGAATGATATGTTTATGGATGATGCTCCCATTGTGAATGGGTTATTTATTTTAAATCTTGATGATGCATATGTTTACAATGTTAGTGCTAAAAGGCTTCAGACTAATGATTTGAGTCCTACCTATTTATGGCATTGTCGTTTGGGGCATATAAGTGAAAAGCGCATGAAGAAGCTCCATGGTGATGGTATTCTAACTTCGTTTGATTTTGAATCATACGAGACATGGCAGGCTTGTTTACTTGGAAAGATGACCAAATCGCCTTTTTCAGGTTTACCCGAGAGAGCGACAGACTTGTTGGAACTCATACATACTGATGTGTGTGGACCAATGAGCACGACAGTCAGAGGAGGATATCACTACTTCATTACTTTCATTAATGATTTCAGTAGATATGGTTATGTCTATTTGATGAAGCATAAGTCTGAAACTTTTGAAAAGTTCAAGAAGTTTCAGAATGAGGTAGAGAATCAACGTGGCAAGAAAATAAAGGCCTTGTGATATGATCACGGAGGTGAATATTTGAGTCACGAATTTAGCAATCATCTTAAGAGGTGCGGAATTGTTCCACAACTCACTCCGCCCGGAACACCTAAAAGAAACGGGATCTCCGAACGGCACAATCGAACTTTGTTGGACATGGTTTGATCGATGATGAGCCATTCGGATTTACCATTACCATTTTAGGGTTATGCTCTAGAAACGAAAGCTTTCACACTTAATAGGGTACCATCTAAATCCGTAGTTAAGACACCATATGAGATGTGGACTGGAAAGAATCCCAGTTTGTCTTTTCTAAAGATTTGGGGTTGTGATGCATTTGTCAAGCGACTTCAGTCGGACAAGCTAACACCCAAATTGGATAAGTGCATTTTTGTGGGATATCCGAGGGAAACCTTAGGGTATTACTTCTACAATCGAGAAGAGGGCAAAGTGTTTGTCGCTCGTAGCGGTGTTTTCCTAGAGAAAGAGTTTCTCACAAAGGGAACGAGTGGAAGGTCGGTGCGACTTTAAGAAGTTCAAGATGATCCAGTTGGGGATGATTCTACAAGTGATGCTATTGTAGCAGACCAAGTTGAGGAACCCGTGGCAATAGAAGCACCACAACCACGAAGATCGGCGAGGCTCCGCGAAATGCGGGAATTATTATTGTTAGACAATTGTAACATCCCAGCATTTAGGAACTAACGAAGGGTAGATTTAGGAATTTGAAATGTTGCATGCATTCATCTGTGAAAATTTTGGTAAATTTTTCGCCAAATAAAAACCTAAAGTGATCAAGGTTTGGTTTAGTCTTGATATGATCTTTGTGGATTTATGTGTTTTGGGAAATAAATTTGAATTTAAACTTGAGTGTTTGAATTGTAGTTCAAAAGAATTTTGAATAATGTTTGAATATTTGATTCAATTAAGAGTTAACCAATAATAACTCAAAATTTATATAAAGAAATTAATTAAGAATAAGAATCTCCATTTTACATTTTCATTCAATAAATAAGTTACAAAAAAATGTAACTTATGGAAATCATTCACAATTCTTACAATAATAAATAAATAAAGAATAATATTTCTTTATTGATCATAGTATAATCTTTATTACAAAATAATAACATAAAGATTACAAAAGAATAGAACGAAAATTACAAAAGAATAAAGAAGATTACATAGGATTAATCTACAAATAAAGAAGAAAACCTAAACTAAAATCTTGAATTCCCAAGTCTGGTACCTGCAAAACAAACACAAACAAAAATAAAGAAAGTTAAGGTTAAATTGTATTACTCTCAGACTTGTCAGTGATGTGCACTGATCAAGATTCATCATTGAGTAATCTTATAAAAAGGGGCAAGTTTCACAAATATGAAAGAATGTATCTTTCATAATTTTAAGCCAAAAGTCAAATCACAGCAAGGAGGGGCAAGTTTTACCAGCCAAGTAGAAGTAACCAGATGAAAGTAACTTTCAAAATTCTGAACATATCCACATCTGTGCAACAGGCACACAAGCAGCACACACACACACCAAACTACATGGTTTGTGCTGTCAACACCACAACAGTAGCACAACCAAACAGAACTGTCAACACAGCCGTGGGAAACCAATCCCCACATCATTCCTTTACTCTTTCACACCAAGCACAGCAGCTAGCAGCTAAACCAAGCACAACATCCAGCAGCTACACCAAGCCAAAGCTAAGCTAGATCTAACCAACCAAAGCCCCGGATTACATCACCAGGATGGTGACATAAGGAGGGGGAAGATCAGGTGGATAGCAAGACCAAGGTTAAGCCATCAGGATCAGGAGAGATGGGCTAGATCAAGAACAAGCCAGTAACTGGAAACACCAGGGGATCACAAGATCAAGCTACCACAAGGGCAACCACTAGCAACCACAACATCAAGTGACAGTGGTGAGTAAATATACTATCAAATGATCTATCTGTCTAAGATTAGACAAGCATACATGATCTGTCTCTTATTTAAACTCTCAGAAAGAACCCAAGTGGGGTGAATCCATCATTGAGGTTTTTAAACTTTAAAAGACAGCAAAGTACAAGGATACAACTAAATCTCAGAACAACATCATTGATTTAGCTATCAAGCTATATTTCAATTCCAGAATGAATATAGCTAAGATTTAACTTCTAGGCACATCTCTAGGATAAGAGTAGCACCTTAGAATTTAATCCTATGGATCTATAAAAGTTATCAAGCTTACAATCATTTTTTTCAAGCTTTGATTCAAGAAACAGTAGCTGGTACCATTACCAGGACCATCCATATGAATCAACTAGATAAAGCTTAAATCCCTAAACCTCAGACCAACATCATTGGTCTTAGGGATTTAATAAAGGAACATTTCTATTTTTTTTTAATGCCAAACTCATCTTAAGCTTGCACCAACCCAAACAATGAAATAGAATCTAACTTGTGTGCCATCCAAAGATGGTGTCACAAGAACAATTCTATATTAATCAGGTTAAGCATTCAATCTTCACAGATTCAATCAACCCACTGTAAATTATTTTCCTGTTCTTAAACACAGAAATCATAAACAAGATATTCACCTATGTATATCTTCACTGTTTCAACCATTTGATCTCAAACTACATCTGAATTCTTAAGCCAACAGGTGTTAATACAGTGATTTCATCACACAACACTCACTGTCATTAACCAAGTAATGACAGTGGTGAAACAATAAACCACAAGATTCCCATGTATTGCTTCTAAAGCAACTTGATCATCTGATCACATCAAAAATTAATCAATAGAATCATCTGATAAGCCACTAGGACCACCACACTTCATCTTAAGCAGCAAACCACAACTAACAATCACTTAGCATGCTTAGGGGCAATCAACACATGATCCAATTCATTAGTATCTAATCCACAACAGGGTATGAACCCTAAGTATAACCAAGAACACTAATCAGGACAGGACAATAGCCAGGAAGGTCACCACCAACATCTAGCATAAATAGGCTTAGTACAGAGAGCATGAGGGGAGAGGAATGACTCACCAAAGGTCCTCACTTGAGACTAGAAGAGGAAGCAGAGGTGGCCGATGACCATGGCGGCACGGGGAGCACCCCAGGGGGGCGCTGCGACCCATACAACGCCATAGCAGCGACCATAGCCACGCCTAGGGGCGAGGCGAATCACCACAATGCACGACAGCAGCGGCGGCGCCAGGATCCACGCCAACCCCAAACCCTAAGGTTCAGGACGACATCGATCTCTCGCAGGAGAGATCCATGTCCAAATCTAGTTGGACAGGAGGGAAGAGCGGAGTCGACAACCTCTTCCTGCACCACGGCGGCGGCCAGGGCGGTCCACGACGGCGGGAATCACCGGCGGCGACACCACTGACCATGGGGTCGGGGAAGGAGAAGGAGAGGGGTGAACTCAAGAGAGGAGACAGCGAATGAGTGGGCTGGGTGGGCCGAAAACCCTTCAGGGTGGTTGTTTTGACCCTTCCCTATTGGGCCCAGCCCAATTCATTTAGAATCTGTTTTAATAAATAGGAAAAGACCAAAATACCCCTAAACTTAATTAAATTCTAGAAAATAAAATAAAAGTAAAAATTTTGTAAATAAAATATTCTTGGATTCATAATAATCCAAACTATCCCAATAAATTAAGATATAAAATTTTAGACATATAAATTTTATTAAGAATTTTGTAATTTATATATTCCTTATGGAATTTTAGAAAATTATTGAAAAATGATAAAAATAAATAAAAATCACTTTCATTATATATTAATATTATAGTATTTTAGAAAAATGCTAACCAAATATTTAATAACAATTTTTCATATTTAAGTGATAATTCTTAAAAGAATTATTAAATCAATAAAAGTCAAATAAAAGGAAAATAAAATAAAGGAATACAATATTCTAATATATACATTAAAAATTAATATTTATAAATACTTTATTATTAAAAAGAATTTTATTAATAATGGAAAGAAAGCATATCAAGTTAAATGATGCATTACATTACTTTGCATAATCATTTTGCTTCTTTAAATATTGTCCTTGCCGGGCAATAATGATGTTTTGTAGACATAGAAGCTCAAGGTCCAGTGCAAGAGACTTCACTACCTTGCCATCACAAGGCAAGTACATCACTTGCTCATGTTCTTTGAAGATTCTTTATCAAAGTATTTGCAAATTGTGTGTTATCATCTATACTATAGAAAAAGAAAACACTATTTTCTCAAGATACTAAATCTTAGATATCATCCTAAGTGATGATATAATGGAGCAATAGAACTTAGAGTTCTATTTGTGCTAATGATGAACAATTATTAATTAATAACCCATGATATCAGTGATTCTAACGCCGTATATTACGCGTTAACCATGAGATTTGGAATGGGACGGAGAAGTCAGCTGTATCCTTTTCCTCTTGTATGGAGGCAAGACGACCTTAAAGTGACGTTGTGATTCCTTGTGCGGATCCAACATATGGGTGGGCACCCTTACGCCCCACACTTTTGGTGTCTAGATTATCTAAGAATGGTGTTTAGGGAGATAGTCCACGTAATGGTACTAATCCGGGCATCACTAGGTCATAGAGTCTTCGGGAAATCATCAGGGTTTTAGCCTGCCCGAAAGGGGGATTAACGAAGGTGAGCTAGCCCGAAGGATCGTGTAGACATATGAGGTCGCAGAGAGGGCAGTGATTGGCTTGTACCAACTACTGGGCCCCATGGAATTGTGGACGGGAAAGTACGCCCGGTTGTGGAACAAGGAGTTGATCTCTCATGGGAAAAGTAACGCACCTCTGCAGAGTGTAAGAATAGTAACTTGTTACTCCCTGTTCTGGGAAGGAGCTACGAACGCGGCAGGAAAGGAACTCCATGAAAGTTCTGGTTAACCTGTGAAGGCTGGTGGTCATAGATTTTCATAATAAAATCAACCTTTGAAGAAAGATTTACAAAATTGCATAATACCAATGACTGATAGTCTGAGGTGGTAGATAAATCATCAAACTCCCTACCTTGCATATAATGAATTTACTGAGTAACGCTGTTACTCATCCTTTCCTTTGAATCCTTGCTTAGACTCTGAGAACCCCGAAGATACTCCAATGTATGCATCCGAGAGTTAAGAGGAGGTCTTCTATGAAGAGCTCAACTTGTATGGAGCCGTAGAAGGGGAGGACTACGACATCGTCCATGGAGGAGAGTTCCAGGAGTCCGAATAATTACTATAGTTCTAGTAACCACTTGAGCTGAGCATCATGAACAATATATAGCAATAAGTTGCTGAGCTCAATTTGGAGTTTAAGTTTTGAATTTGAAACTTCCGTTGAAACAATTATATTTTGGTTTGTAAGTTGAATATTTTGGAAGTCTTGAACTTCCGGTATTGTAATAATAATAACGTGTGTATGTTTGTAATATGGACCCGCAATGTTTCTGTTGTACCACTCTGAGGGATGTGATATTTGCGGAACGGTGTTCTGTGGATGTCATGTCAACGACTATAGTGTACTACACATGCAGTGGTATGCTGGGTCACCGCAGTTGGTATCAGAGCAAATTTCTTTGACCTTAGGTTGGAAACCTAGTAAAGGGTATTACCTGTAGGAGTGTAGCAACTATAAAGAATTCTCTAAAAGTAATATAATGGGTATTCAAATGTGAATAATTCGTTATATGTTTTAGTGCGATAATTCTTTGTTATGATGCAATATATTATCGGTTACTAATCAAAACTATTTTTCTGTTATACAGAGCTATGGCACCAAAGTTTCCAAAACAGACCTTGGTAAGGAAAGAGGAGACTCTTGATGATTATCAAGGATCATTCACAGACCAACTTCGTCAACTTTTAAAGATCTTTAGTTGTCCAACTAGAATTCCAGTGAATACTATAACTTACCTTGATGGCCGGATGTTATCCAAGTATCGTGTGAGTATCCAACTTCCAGAGGATCTTGGATTATATCACGATCTACCTATAGGTGAAGGTAGGAGTCATTTAGCAGCTTATCATGTTGCTATTGTGGAGGCGATAGCTAATATCCGGGAGCATAAAGCCAAGGATTTAGAAGGTAGCACATTTTCTGTGATACCCCATGATTCTATAGACTCGGAGCCTATACAGGATCATCTTACTTTGGCTAAGAAGCATCCGATGTTAGCTTCCAAGTTTATGGATAGATACCGAACACTCATTGCATTTTTTACAAGACACATCAAGTGATTGTTGAAGATAAAAATGGCATGTTAGAGGATCTAACTGATCCGGAAAGGAGGAAGCAGTTAGCATTCCAATTAGAGAAGGAAGCAGGTAGTAGTGCAACACCTATATTTAAGTATATACCTATATATTCTGAATCTTTTATACCATATCCTTATTCACCAAGTCCTGAACCTATACATGATCCTACTATGGATATGAGGTATGCAGTACCACAGGGTTTAGAGGATGGTTCTGACTCAGAACTTCCTATAGAGAATTCTGATGGTTCGAGAAGGGGATCATATGAAGGATCTTATGAACATCAGATGTCCACAGATGGTTCTGACAGAAAAGTTGGACAATCTAGCTGGATGGGTGCAAGGATTAACCCTAGTAACAGTAGTAGAAATGCCATGTCAATAGATAATCAGGATGAAGAAGAAGATCCTGAGGAGAGAGTGTTTGAATCATCAACATCTTCTCAAAACCCGGGGAATATACATTATCCAGTGTTTAACTATCTTGCCCAAAGGAGCACCTGGGAAGCAGCAGGATCTGCGTATCCTGTTGACAACTCAAGGAATGAAGCTCAGGAGATGCAAGCGGGAGATAACGTTGAATATGTTTCTGAAGACTTTTCAGCTGAGCTGGAGGGAGTCAATGTGCTCAGATTGAGTAATAACTCAAGTCCTGACACTTCAGATACTGAGTATGTTCCGTCCGGAAGGCCATTTGTTCCACAAGCTGTGCGACGAACAACACGTCATCACGGTTGGACATCAGGCATGTATGATGAGTGTAATTACTACTAGAAGTAGGTAACTATGTAGAGGTATCAAGTATCGTGTATTGTACTCTACGAAATAAGATAGATAGATGAATAAGATAGTTTTCTGATTATACCTATATGGTATATGTTGTAATGACTTTGTATTATTATGATATTATGTATAATATGTGAAATGCATATTTCGATTTTCTTTGGATCTTCATTGTGTGACTAGTTTTGTGTGTAAAGTCGAGCTCAGAACACATGTGCATTATGTAATTATGAGTATTCGCTTTATGTTGCAGGACTAGAGGGTCATGGATACGGGTGTAGAAATTGAAACTGAGCAGCAGAGGATGGAGCGAGAGGCCAAGGAGAAGGCCAATGCAGATGCAGCAAATCAGGGAGCATTACCACCACCACCAATGAGGCCGTTAATGGAGCAAAATTTGATGCAGTGCATGCAAATGATGCAAGAGACCCAGAATAAGTTCATGTAAGAATTGTTGGGACGAGGGCACCTGAAGGTGGAGGAGTAAGTCTTTTTGACTTCCAGAATGCAAGGCCGTTACCTTTTGCATCAGCTCCTGAACCAATGGATGCAGACAATTGGCTAGAAGATACAGAAAGGAAGTTGAAAACTGTAGGTTGCAATGAGGAGGAGAAATTGAGGTATGCAACCCATCTTCTGACAGGACCTGCAACATCTTGGTGGGAAAATTAGTTGGCCATGCAACAACCAGGAATGGAGTATACCTGGGAAGAGTTTAAACAGAGATTCCATGAATATCATGTTCCGGAGGGTGTTATGGAATTGAAGCGAAGAGAATTTGAAGAGCTGCAGCAGGGATATACTAGTGTTATGAAGTATATCCGGGAGTTTAGTCAACTATCTCGTTATGCTGAGGAAGAGGTTAACACGGAGGAAAAGAGGAAGAAGCGTTTCCTGCATGGATTAAATCCATTTGTGAGGATGCAGTTGAGGTTGGCTAATAAGCAAACTTATCAGCAGTTGCTAGATGCAGCTATTACTTTTGAAGATGACTACAACAATGTCCAAGAGGATAGAAGGAAGAGAGCTAAGAAGGAAACCAAGAGGATACAATTAAGAAAGCCCAAACCCAATATGGAATTCAAACCAAGGAATAAGTCCTATAACAACAACAATTCCAATCGGAGTGCAAATCCAAATGCAAAGAATATTATATGCCACAATTGCAAACTCCCAGGGCATATAAGCAGGGATTGCCCGAAACCAGTAATTGTATGTCACGCTTGTGGTCAGAGAGGTCACATCAAGCCCAATTGTCCAAGCAAACCACAAGGTGGTTGGCCGGCCCGAGATGGAAGGCAAGCCAGTGGAGGAAATGGACAGCCTAATAAAGGTGTACATAATGGCAAGAACAACAATGGCAAGAGGAACTGACCTACCGGGAAGCTGAACTGTGCAACCCTCGAGGAGGTGGATAATTCGGAGCATGCAGTAATAGGTACGCTCAATATCCTTACCAATCCTAGCAAAGTTCTATTTGATACTACTGCAACTACTTCATTCATTTCTAAAGAATTCTGTGATAAGTTCGGGATTAGAAGGGCAACGTTAGAAAACCCTATGACTGTAGTTACGACAGGGGGAAATGTAATTGTACGCCACATCAAACAAGATCAGGTTATCTCGATCTGTGGTTGTACGTACTTCGCAGACCTTTATGTGATTCCTTTGAAGGGAATTGCAGCTGGGGATGGATTGGATGATGGAACACGGAGCTCAGATAAATTGTGAGGAGAAAACTGTCTCAATCAAAACTCCAGGTGGAGCAAGGATAGTTTACCAAGAAAATAAGCACAGTCATATCATGGTGGATATGCACTTGAACTCAATGAAAGAGGTCAAATTGGAAGATATTGCTATAGTAAATGAATTTCAAGATGTTTTTCCAGCAGAGCTACCGGGAATGCCACCAGACCGGGAGATAGAATTCACTATTGAACTAATTCCCGGTACAACACCAATAGCTCAAGCACTATACAAGATGGGACCCCAAAGAGTTAAAAGAACTCAAAGAGCAAATTAATGAGTTAGCTAGAAAAGGATTTATTCAGGAAAGTGTATCTCCATGGGGAACACCAATAATCTTTATGGATAAGAGAGGTCGTGGAAGAAGGATGTGTGGAGATTATAGAAATCTGAACAACGTCACTATCAAGAATAAGTATCCTTTACCAAGGATCCAAGATTTGTTTGATCAAGTGAAAGGAGCCGGAGTATTTTCAAAGATCGATCTAAGATCTGGATACCATCAAATAAAAATCAAACCGGAAGATGTTCCAAAAACAACATTTGTCTCAAGATATGGACACCATGAGTATCTGGTAGTACCATTTGGTTTGACCAATGCACCTGCAATATTCATGGATTTGATGAACAAAATCTTCATGCGATATCTAGATAAGTTCGTCATAGTTTTTATTGATGATATTCTGATATATTCCAAGGATAAGGAAGAGCATGCTGATCATTTGAGAATAGCATTGCAGACACTAAGAGAACATAAACTTTATGCTAAGTTCAGTAAGTGTGAATTTTGGCAAGATGAGGTAGAATTCCTCGGCCATGTGATCAGTAAGGATGGAATTGCTGTAAATCCATCTACGGTTCAGTCAGTACTAGAGTGGACTACACCGACCAATATAAAACAAATTTGAGGTTTCTTAGGAATGGCTGGTTATTACCGGAGATTCATTGAAGGTTTCTCCAAAATAGCTGGACCAATGACAAAATTGCTAAGAAAGAATACACCATTCAATTGGGATGAGAAGTGTGAAGCAAGTTTTCAGGAGTTGAAGACCAGGTTAACCACAGCTCCCATTTTAGTAGTTCCAGAAACAGGGAAAGACTTTACAGTATATTGTGATGCATCTAAAGAAGGTCTAGGTTGTGTGTTAATGCAAGATCAGAAAGTGATTGCTTATGGTTTAATACAACTAAAACCACATGAAGTCAACCATCCAACTCATGATTTAGAGTTAGCAGCAGTAGTTTTTGCGCTAAAACGATGGAGGCATTTTCTTTATGGAGCCAGATGTGAGTTATACACTGACCATAAAAGTCCCAAATATTTCTTCAGTCAAAAGGAATTGAATATGAGACAGAAGCGTTGGTTGGAACTAATCAAAGATTATGATTTAACAATCAACTATACTCCAGGGAAAGCAAATGTTGTAGCTGATGCTTTAAGCCGAAAGAGTGCAGATATTCAGCCTAGCAATCGAGAGCTACCAAAAGAGTTACAAATGGATTTGGAAAGATTAGAACTTCAATTCATTAGAACAGAGGTTCTTGGAGGATTAGCTACTATACAGGTAGTTATAGAGCAGAACAGTGATCTTAAGCACGAAATTTTCAGACATCAAGCAGAAGATCCTTTTATTGCTGAGGAAATTCGGAGGATATCTCAAGGGCAAAAATCAGTTTTTCGCCTTGGAGATTATGAGTCTTTATGGTTTCAAGACCGTCTATATGTTCCAGATGTGACTGAGATTCGTGATGTCATACTCAGAGAAGCACATGAAACACCGTACTCTATACATCCAGGAAGTACTAAGATGTATATGGATTTAAAAGAACTATTCTGGTGGAATAATGTGAAAAGGGACATTGCTAGATATGTATCAGAATGCCATACTTGCCAAAGGGTGAAGGCTGAACATCAAAGTCCAGCAGAACCATTACAACATTTGGAAATTCCCGAATGGAAGTGGGAAGAAATAGGTATGGACTTCATCAGGATTGCCCATGACACCTAAACGGAAGGATATGATATGGGTAATTGTGGACAGACTCACTAAGAGTGCACATTTTATTCTGGTAAATCAGAAAGATAATGTCGAGAAGTTAGTATAAGTTTACGTCAAAGAGATAGTAAGTAAGCATGGAGTACCCAAAAAGATCGTAACTGATAGGGTATCAGTGTTTACTTCAGCATTTTGGAAGCAATTGGATGAAGCACTTGGTTCAAAGTTAGATTTCAGCACAACCTATCATCCTGAGACAGGAGGTCAAACAGAAATAACAAATTAGATTCTAGAAGACATGATAAGAGCTTGTGCATTAGATTTTGGAGGTACATGGGAAGATCATCTACCATTGGCAGAATTTTCCTACAATAATAGCTATCAGAGTAGTCTGAAGGAAGCACCATACCAAGTTCTGTATGGAAGGAAGTGTAGATCACCAATATGTTGGTATGAGCCTGGAAGCAGCAAAGAATTTGCGCCAGATTATATCAAGGAAAGACTAAAAATAGCCCAGAGTAGGCAGAAAAGTTATGCTGATCAAAGTCGAAGATCTTGGCATCCAGAAGTGGGAGACATGGTATACTTGAAAGTAAGTCCAATGAAAGGAGTGAAATGGTTCAGATTTAAAGGAAAATTGAGTCCAAGATACATCGGACCATTCAAGATATTGAGTCAGAACAGAACTATAGCTTATGCTTTAGAGTCACCATCAAGATTGGCTCAAGTGCATAATGTTTTCCATGTGTCACAACTTCGTAAATGTTTGAAAGTTCCGGATGATGCAATCACACATCAGGAGATAGAACTACAAGCAGACTTGACCTATGTTGAAAAGCCCTGTAAAATTTTGGAAGAGAACTGGAAAAGATTGAGGAATAGAGCAATCAAATAGTGCAAAGTACAGTGGGAACATCACCCTGAAAGGGAAGCCACGTAGGAGAAAGAAGAGGATTTAAGAAAAACCTATCCAGAACTATTCAGGTACACCTCAACAAACTTCGGGACGAAGTTTAATGTATGGGGGGAAGTCTGTAACATCCCAGCATTTAGGAACTAACGAAGGGTAGATTTAGGAATTTGAAATGTTGCATGCATTCATCTGTGAAAATGTGGGTTTTTCGCCAAATAAAAACCTAAAGTGATCAAGGTTTGTTTCATGCTTTGAGGTTTAGTCTTGAAGGAGGATTGCTATCGACTTTGATATGATCTTTGTGGATTTATGTGTTTTGGGAAATGAAATTTGAATTTAAAAATTGAGTGTTTGAATTGTAGTTCAAAAGAATTTTGAATAATGTTTGAATATTTGATTCAATTAAGAGTTAACCAATAATAACTCAAAATTTATATAAATAAAGTGATTAAGAATAAGAATCTCCATTTTATATTTTCATTCAATAAATAAGTTACAAAAAATGTAACTTATGGAAATCATTCACAATTCTTACAATGATAAATAAATAAAGAATAATATTTCTTTATTGATCATAGTATAATATTTATTACAAAATAATAAAATAAAGATTACAAAAGAATAGAACTAAAATTACAAAATAATAAATAAGATTACATAGGATTATTCTACAAATAAAGAAGAAAATCTAAACTAAAATCTTGAATTCCCAAGTCTGGTACCTACAAAACAAACACAAACAAAAATAAAGAAAGTTAAGGTTAAATTGTATTACTCTCAGACTTGTCAGTGAAGTGCACTGATCAAGATTCATCATTGATTAATCTTATAAAAAGGGGCAAGCTTCACCAATATGAAAGAATGTATCTTTCATAATTTTAAGCCAAAAGTCAAATCACAGCAAGGAGGGGCAAGTTTTACTAGCCAAGTAGAAGTTGAAGGGTTTCGCAGCATAGTAAATCAAAAAAATTCTACGTTTGCGAACGGGAAAGCCAAGATCTAATCTAGGAGATGCAATCAACGAGAGGGATAGCTGAGATCTTCATACCCTTGAAGAAATAGCACAGCAGAAATGTTCAATAGAACGTGGTTGGTGTAGTCGTACTCGCCTTATCCTTCTCGCGATCCAATCCAATCCTACTCCGCAAGTGGCGGCGCCTTCGAGAGATGCACACGTATGGTGCCACGACGTCTCCTCCTTCCTCGGTCCAGCAAGTGGGGTGGAGAGATAGATAGGATCTACAGCACGACGGCGTGGTGCTATGGTGGAGAGTTTCTGCGGTAGGGCTTCGCCTACGTGCAACCGGGAGAGAGAGAAAGAGGGAGGGCAGCAGTATGGCGGCTAGGGTTTGGGGTGAGGGGAGGGTGCACCCCCTGCCACCTTATATAGGGGGCTGGCCGGCCCCCTTGGCCCCTCCTCCAAGCCCTAGGGCGGCGGCCCCAAGGGTGGAGTGGGGGGCAAGTCTTCCCCCTTCTAGAAGGTTTCCCTAGGGTTTCCCCTAGGGTTTGGCCGGATGGGCCTATGGGGCCTTTTGCCCCTGGCCCAAAGTGGCCAGGGCACTCCCTCGTAGGCCCACACACCCCTCCGACAAGTGGGGCCACGTTGGTCCCACTCCAGAAGCTTCTAGAACCTTCCGGTACAATACCAAATACTTCGAAACGATTCTGAAATCCAAAAACTACTTTCCTTTATATGAATCTTATTCTCCAGACCATTCCAGAACCTCTCGTGATGTCTTGGATCTCATCCGAGACTCCAAACAAAAACTCATAAACCAATTATCCATTCTATCCTAGCGTCAAGGGACGTTAAGTGTGTGACCCTACGGGTTCGAGAATATGCAGACATGATCTTCTATCAATAATCAACAGCGGGATCTGGAAACCCATATTGACTCCCACATATTCATCGATGATCATATCGGATGAACCACGATGCAAGGATTCAATTAATCCCATATATATATATTCCCTTCGTCACGCAATATTTTACTTGCCCGAGATTCGATCGTTGGTATCGGCATACCTAGTTCAATCTCGTTCACAACAAGTACTTTACTCGTTCCGTAATCCAATATCATTTTGTGATTAACTCCTTAACCACGTGCTTGCAAGCAGTGTTTATATCGATTACCTAGTGGGCCTGAAGTATATCTCTCTAACTCGGGAGGGACAAATCCCATCTCGATACATACAACCCAACAAGTACTTTCCGATCACCTGAGATACACCTTTATGATCACCCTCACATAGGATGACGTTTGATGACCTCAAAGCTTTCTTCCGTTACCAGGGAGTTGCATTATCTCATGGTCTAAGGAATACAATACTTGACATAGGAAAAAGCTTCGCAAAGATGAACACGATGACACGATCTAATTGCTCTGCTTAATTTGGGTCTGTCCATCATATCATTCTTCCAATGACATGATCTCATTATTAATCGACAACTCATGTCTATGGTTTGGAAACCTTAACCATCATTAATCAATGAGCTAGTCCATAGAGGCGTACTAGGGACACGGTGTTGTTCATAAACCACACAAGTATCAAAGTTTCCGCTTAATACAATTCTAGCATGGAATATAAACTTGATCATGAACAAGAATTATAACAATAATATCCGTATTATTGCCTCTAGGGCATAATTCCAACAGTCTCCCACTTGCACTAGAGTCAATAATCTAGTTTACATCTAGCAACAATCTAACACCCATGGCATTAAGGTGTTGATCATGTTTTGCACGTGGAAGAGGTTTAGTCAACGGATCTGCGACATTCAGATCCGTATTTACTTTACTAATCTTCAGATCTCCATCTGTTATATAATCTCGAATTATATGAAATTGGCGGTTGATGTGCTTGGTCTTTGGATGATATCTTGGTTCCTTAGCCAGTGCTATGGCGCCAGTGTTGTCGCATAATATCTCCAGTGGGTCCAAGGCACTTGGAACCACACCAAGCTCAGTGATCAAGTTCCTGATCCAAACTCCTTCACTTGACGCTTCTACAGCAGCCATGTATTCCGATTCTACTGTAGATCCCGCGATCACGCTTTTCTTGCGGCTTCTCCAGCTCACAGCTCCTCCATTCAAAATATAAACGTATCCTATCTGAGATTTAGAATCATCCGGGTCGGTGTCGAAACTAGCATCGACGTAACCTTTTACGACGAGTTGCTCATCACCTCCATAGACCAAGAACATTTCTTTAGTCCTATTTAAATACTTTAGGATGTTCTTTACGGCTGTCCAGTGTTCCACTCCTGGATCACTTTGGTATCTGCTCGTCAAACTAAGAGAATTGGACACATCCGGTCTAGTACACAGCATGGCATACATGATAGAACCTATGGCCGAGGCATATGGCACTTTGCTCATAGTTTCTCTATCGTTTACCGTAGCCGGACACTTAGCCTTGCTCAATATCTTACCTGACAACATGGTCAATGAACCTTTCTTTGCTTTATCCATTCTGAACCTTTTCAGAACTTTGCCTAGGTATGTACTTTGGCTTAAAGCTATTAGGCGTCTTTGTCTATCTCTATAGATTTTGATGCCTAATATATAAGCAACTTCTCCTAGATCTTTCATTGAAAAACATTTATTCAAATAACTCTTCACTTTGTTAAGCATACCAATTTCATTTCCAATAATCAATATGTCATCCACATATAGTACTAAAAATGTCACTGAGCTCCCACTCACTTTCTTGTAGATACAAGCTTCATAGCAATTTGGAACAAATCCAAAGATCTTGATCACTTGATCAAAACGATGGTTCCAACTCCGAGATGCTTGCTTCAGTCCATAAATGGAACGCTGAAGTTTGCACACCTTATTAGCATCCTTAGGATCGACAAAACCTTCGGGCTGCATCATATACAACTCTTCATCAATGTTGTCATTGAGGAACGCAGTCTTGACATCCATCTGCCATATTTCATAATCATGAAATGCAGCAATTGCTAATAAAATCCGAATGGACTTAAACATCGCTACGGGAGAGAAAGTCTCATCGTAGTCAACACCTTGAACTTGTCGAAAACCTTTTGCGACAAGCCGAGCTTTATAGACAGTAACATTACCATCCGCGTCTGTTTTCTTCTTGAAAATCCATTTGCACTCAACAGCCTTACGGTCGCTAGGAGGGTCCACCAAAGTCCATACTTGGTTTTCGCTCATGGATCCCAATTCAGATTGCATGGCCTCTAGCCATTTCTCAGAGTCTGGGATCATCATTGCTTCCTCATAGTTCACAGGTTCGATGTTGTCTACCAACAAGACTGTTAAGACAGGGTTGCTATACCATTCAGGAGTGGCACGCGACCTTGTCGACCTGCGACGTTCAGCAGTAGCATCGTTCGAAGTTTCATGATCCTCGTCATTAGCTTCCTCTCTTGCTGGTGCAGACGGCACTGGAACAATTTCAGGTGCTGTGCTACTCTCCAACTTGAGAGAAGGTTCAATAACCTCGTCTAGCTCTACCTTCCTCACACTCACTTCTTTCGAGAGAAACTACTTCTCAAGAAACGATCTGTTCTTTGCAACAAAAACTTTGCCTTCAGATCTGTGGTAGAAGATATACCCAATCGTTTCCTTAGGGTATCCTATGAAGACGCATTTCTCCGCTTTGGGTTCGAGCTTGTCCGGCATCAACTTCTTGACGTAAGCTTCGCATCCCCAAACTTTAAGAAACGACAACTTAGGTTTAGCACCAAACCATAGTTCATACGGTGTCATCTCAACGGATTTAGATGGTGCCCTATTTAAAGTGAATGCAGCGGTTTCTAATGCATAACCCCAAAATGATAACGGCAAATCTGTAAGAGACATCATCGATCGCACCATATCTAATAGAGTTCGATTCCGGAGTTCAGATACACCATTGCGCTGTGGTGTTCCGGGTGGCGTGAGTTGCGAAACGATTTCGCTTGCTTTAAGATGCGTGAGAAAATCATAACTCAAGTATTCACCTCCACGATCGGATAAAATTTAATTTTCCGTTTACGATGGTTTTCCACTTCATTCTGAAATTTTTTGAACTTTTCAAACGTTTCAGATTTATGTTTCATTAAATAGATATACCCATATCTACTTAAGTCATCAGTAAAAGTGAGAAAATAGCGATATCCACCGCGCGTCGAAACACTCATTGGTCCGCATACATCGGTATGTATGATTTCCAACAAGTCTATTGCTCGCTCCATTATTCCGGAGAACGGGGTTTTGATCATATTGCCCATGAGGCACGGCTCGCACGTGTCAAATGATTCAAAATCAAGAGACTCCAAAAATCTATCAGAATGGAGTTTCTTCATGCGTTTCACACCAATATGACCTAGACGGCAGTGCCATAAATAAGTCGAATTATCACTATCTACTTTGCATCTCTTAGCCTCAATGTTATGGATGTGTGTTTCATTGCTTTCGAGATTCAGAAGAAATAAACCATTCATAGCAGGTGCATGACCTAAAATATGATACTCATATAAATAGAACAACCATTATTCTCCGATTTAAATGAATAACCGTCTTGCAATAAACGGGATCCAGATATAATGTTCATGCTCAACGCAGGGACATAATAACACTTATTAAGGTTTAAAAATAATCCCGAAGGTAAAACTAAGGAGATCGTGCCGACGGCCATCACATCAAAACTTAATCCGTTGCCAACGCGCATCGTCACCTCATCCCTTGATAGCCGCCGTATATTCCATAGCTCCTGTTTCGAGTTACAAATATTAGCAACTGAACCAGTATCAAATACCAAGGCACTACAACGAGCGCTAGTAAGGTAAACATCAATAACATGTATATCAAATATACTTTTAATGGTGCCAGCCTTATTGTCCGCTAAGTACTTCGGACAGTTGCGCTTCCGGTGACCCTTGTCCTTGCAATAGAAGCACTCAGTGTCCGGCTTAGGTCCAGACTTGAGCTTCTTCTCAACAGGGGCAACGCGCTTGCCGCTGCCTTTCTTGAAGGACTTCTTTGCACCCTTACCTTTATTGAAGCTAGGGGTCTTGTTGACCATCAGCACATGATTATCTTTCTTGATATCCACCTCCGCAGCTTTCAGCTTAGGAAAGAGCTCAGTGATCGTATCAGTGGAACCAATCTGATTGTGAGTAACTACAAAACCTTTGTAGCTAGGAGGGAGTGATTGCAGAACTCTGTCAATCTTGAGCTCTTCTGGAATCTTGCAGTCTAGTTGCTCAAGACGTTGAGTGTAGCCCGACATCTTAATGGCGTGCTCACTAACGGAACTCCCTTCCTCCATCTTGCAGTTAAAGAACTTCTAGAGATCTCATATCTCTCAGAACGGGCCTGAGTCTGAAACATGGTTTTCAGTTTCTCAAGTATCTCAAAGGGCCCGGCGAACTCCTCAAAACGATTTTGAAGGTCCGATTCCATAGCAAACAACATGGTACTCTTAATCACTCCACAATCATCTTTGCGCGACTGATAAACAACTTTTTCATCAACCAGCGCATCTATAGCAGGGGCGTCACCTAGCGCTTCTCAAGGACATAGTCCTTTTGTCCGCCAGCGAGAATGATTCTCAGATTGCGGAACCAGTTGGTGAAGTTAGACCCATTGTTCTTAAGCTTTTATTTCTCAGCAAAAACGTTGAAGTTGAAGTTGGACTTAGCCATTTGATCTACAAAATTTGCAAGTACAATTTAGACTATGTTCATGATAACTAGTTCAACTTAATCAAATTACTAGATGAACTCACACTAAATTCAACATCCCTCAAGTTGTTTAGTGAACACGATCCAAATTCACCACACCTAATTCGATCCTCACGAGAAGAGATGTGGTTTCAATGGTGGACAACAAAGTGTCGATCATATCATTCATATGACTCATGCTAAACCTTTCGGTTCGTGTGTTCCGAGGCCATGTCTGTACATGCTAGGCTAGTCAAGTCAAACCCAAGTTATTCCGCGTGTGCAAAACTGGCTTGCACCCGTTGTATGTGAACGTAGAGTTTATAGCACCCGATCATCACGAGGTGCTTGAACACGATGAACTTTCGCAACGGTGCATACATGGGGAGAACACAGTTTTATCTTGATCTTTTAAGTGAGGAATCATGTTATAATGCTACCGTCGCGATCTAAGCATAATAAGATACATAAAAGGATAAACAACACATGCATATAATTTTATGTGACATGGTATAGCCAATCTCCGCGCAATGATCTCCATCTTGTGCGCGCCAGCATGATCTCCATCACTCCACCATGATTGCCTCCACCACGAATAGAAACTACAACTATTGCTAACTACTTAGCGATGAAGTAAAGCTATTACATGGCGTATAAGAAGTTGACACACAGGTCATACACAATTATAAAGACAACCATATGGCTCCTGCCGGTTGTGTACTCATCGACATGCAAGTCGTGAAATATTACAAAACATGATCATTGCATACAACATACACATCATATCTTGGGCCATACCATATCAAAAAACACTTCTTGCAAAAACAAGTTAGACGCCTCTACTTTGTTATTGCATGTTTTATGTGGCTTATGGGAGTAACAAGCTAAGAACGATTCTTACCTACGTAAAGCCACAACGGTGATATTATGGTTGATAACATCTGGTGTAAATCCCATGATTACTATAGTGAGAGAAACTGGCATCCACCAGCCGCATGTGTGGAACAAGCCACACGTCAAGTGCGGAGTCGGTCTCGCGAACGAGGTCGCGTAAAGTTGGCCTGGACCGCTTCGATCTCACTATCCCGTGCCATAAGAAGTACACAACAAGAGGCTTGCAACAGAAAACATCAACGCCCGCAACAAGCATGTTGCGTTCTACTCGTGAAACACATCTACGCATAGATCTAGCTCTGATACCACTGAATGGTTTTGCAGCATAGTAAATCAAAAAAAATCTACGGATGCGAACGGGAAAGCCAATATATAATCTAGGAGATGCAATCAGCGAGAGGGATAGATGAGATCTTCATACCCTTGAAGAAATCGCACAGCGTAAACGTTCAACAGAACGTGGTTGGTGTAGTCGTACTCGCCTTCTCCTCCTCGCGATCCGATCCGATCCGATCCTACGCCGCAAGTGGCGGCGCCTCCGAGAGATGCACACGTACGGTGCCGCGATGTCTACTCCTTCCTCGGTCCAGTAAGTGGGGTGGAGAGATAGATTGGATCTACAACACGACGGCGTGGTGCTATGGTGGAGAGTTTTTGCGGCAGGGCGTCGCCTACGCGTAGTCGGGAGAGAGAGAAAGAGGGAGGGCAGCAGTATGGTGGCTAGGGTTTGGCGTGAGCGGAGGGTGCGCCCCCTGCCACCTTATATAGGGGTTGGCCGGCCCCCTTGTTCCCTCCTCCAAGCCCTAGGGCGGCGGCCCCAAGGGTGGAGTGGGGGGCAAGTCTTCCCCCTCTTCTAGAAGGTTTCCCTAGGGTTTCCCCTAGGGTTTGGCCGGCTGGGCCTATGGGGCCTTGTGCCCCTGGCAAAAAGTGGCCAGGGAACTCCCTCGTATGCCCACGCACCCCTCCGACAAGTGGGGCCACGTTGGTCCCACTCTGGAAGCTTCTAGAACCTTCCGGTACAATTCCGAATACCCCGAAACGATTCCGAAATCCAAAAACTGCTTTCCTTTATATGAATCTTATTCTCCGGACCATTCCGGAACCTCTCGTGATGTCCTGGATCTCATCCGAGACTCCGAACAAAAACTCATAAACCAATTATCCATTCTATCCTAGCATCGAGGCACGTTAAGTGTGTGACCCTACGGGTTCGAGAATATGCAGACATGATCTTCTATCAATAATTAACAGCGGGATCTGGAAACCCATATTGACTCACACATAGAACCACGATGCCAGGATTCAATTAATCCCATATATATATATTCCCTTCGTCACGCGATATTTTACTTGCCCAAGATTGGATCATTGGTATCGGCATACCTAGTTCAATCTCGTTCACAACAAGTACTTTACTCGTTACGTAATCCGATATCACTTTGTGATTAACTCCTTAACCACGTGCTTGCAAGCGGTGTTGATATCGATTACCGAGTGGTCCCGAAGTATATCTCTCCAACTCAGGAGGGACAAATCCCATCTCGATACATACAACCCAACAAGTACTTTCCGATCACCTGAGAGACACCTTTATGATCACCCTCACATAGGATGACGTTTGATGACCTCAAAGCTTTCTTCCGTTACCAGGGAGTTGCATTATCTCATGGTCTAAGGAATACAATACTTGACATAGGAAAAAGCTTCACAAAGATGAACACAATGACACGATCTAATTGCTCTGCTTAATTTGGGTCTGCCCATCATATCATTCTTCCAATGACATGATCTCATTATTAATTGACAACTCATGTCTATGGTTAGGAAACCTTAACCATCATTAATCAATGAGCTAGTCCATAGAGGCGTACTAGGGACACGGTGTTGTTCATAAACCACACAAGTATCAAAGTTTCCGCTTAATACAATTCTAGCATGGAATATAAACTTTATCATGAACAAGAATTATAACAATAACATCTTTATTATTGCCTCTAGGGCATAATTCCAACAGAAGTGACCAGATGAAAGTAACTTTCAAAATTCTGAACATATCCACATCTGTGCAGCAGGCACACAAGCAGCACACACACCAAACTGCATGGTGTGTGCTGTCAACACCACAACAGCAGCACAACCAAACAAAACTGTCAACTCAGCCGTGGGAAACCAATCCCCACATCATTCCTTTACTCTTTCACACCAAGCACAGCTGCCAGCAGCTAAACCAAGCACAACAGCCAGTAGCTACACCAAGCCAAAGCTAAGCTAGATCAAACCAACCAAAGCCCAGGATCACATCACAAGGATGGTGACATAAGGAGGGGGAAGATCAGGTGGATAGCAAGACCAAGGTCAAGCCATCAGGATCAGGAGAGATGGGCTAGATCAAGAACAATCCAGGAACTGGAAACACTAGGGGATCACCAGATCAAGCTACCACAAGGGCAACCACTAGCAACCACAACATCAAGTGATAGTGGTGAGTAAATAGACCATCAAATGATCTATCTGTCTAAGATTAGACAAGCATACATGATCTGTCTCTTATTTAAACTCTCAGAAAGCACCCAAGTGGGGTGAATCCATCATTGAGATTTTTAAACTTTAAAAGCAAACAGCAAAGTACCAGGATCCAACTAAATCTCAGAACAACATCATTGATTTAGCTATCAAGCTATATTTCAATTCCAGAATGAATATAGCTAAGATTTAACTTCTAGGCACATCTCTAGGATAAGAGTAGCACCTTAGAATTTAATCCTATGGATCTATACAAGTTATCAAGCTTACAATCATTTTTTCCAAGCTTTGATTCAAGAAACAGTAGCTGGTACCACTACCAGGACCATCCATATGAATCAACTAGATAAAGCTTAAATCCCTAAACCTCATACCAACATCATTGGTCTTAGGGATTTAAGAAAGGAACATTTCTATTTATCTTTAATGCCAAACTCATCTTAATCTTGCACCAACCCAAACAATGAAATAGAATATGACGTGTGTGCCATGCAAAGATGGTGTCACAAGAACAATTCTATATTAATCAGGTTAAGCATTGAATCTTCACAAATTCAACCAACCCACTGTAAATCATTTTCCTGTTCTTAAACATGGGAATCATAAACAAGATATTCACCTATGTATATCTTCATTGTTTGAAACCATTTGATCTCAAACTACATCTGAATTCTTAAGCCAACATGTGTTAATATAGTGATTTCATCACACAACACTCACTGTCATTAACCAAGTAATGACAGTGGTGAAACAATAAACCACAAGATTCCCAAGTATTGCTTCTAAAGCAACTTGATCATCTGATCACATCAAAAATTAATCAATAGAATCATCTGATAAGCCACTAGCACCACCATAGTTCATCTTAAGCAGCAAACCACAACTAACAATCATTTAGCATTCTTAGGGGCAATCAACACATGATCCAATTCATCAGTATCTAATCCACAGTAGGGTATGAACCCTAAGTATAACCAAGAACACTAATCAGGACAGGACAGTAACCAGGAATGTCACCACCAACATCTAGCATAGATGGGATTAGTACAGAGAGCACGAGGGGAGAGGAATGACTCACCAAAGGTCCTCGCTGGAGACTAGAAGAGGAAGCAAAGGTGGCCGACGACCATGGCGGCATGGGGAGCACCACCAGGGGACGCTGCGACCCATACATCGCCACGGCGGTGACCATATCCATGCCTAGGGGCGAGGCGAATCACCACAATGCACGACAGTAGCAGCGGCGTCAGGATCCACGCCAACCCAAACCCTAAGGTTCGGGACGGCATCGATCTATCGCAGGAGAGCTCCATGTCCAAATCCAGTTGGACGGGAGGGAAGAGCGGAGTCGACAACCTCTTCCTGCACCATGGCGGCGGCCAGGGCGGTCCACGACGGTGGGAATCAGCGGCGACGACAAAACTGACCACGGGGTCGGGGAAGGAGAAGGAGAGGGGTGAGATCGAGAGAGGAGACAGCGAATGAGTGGGCTGGATGGGCCGAAAACCCTTCAGGGTGGTCATTTTGACCCTTCCCTATTGGGCCACAAGGGCCCAATAGACCCAAAAGGCCAGCCCAATTCATTTAGAATCTGTTTTAATAAATAGGAAAAGACTAAAATGCCCCTGAACTTAATTAAATTCTAGAAAATAAAATAAAAGTAAAAAATTATAAATAAAATATTCTTGGATTCATAACAATCCAAACTATCCCAATAAATTAAGATATAAAGTTTTAGACATATAAATTTTATTAAGAATTTTGTAATTTATATATACCTTATGGAATTTTACAAAATTATTAAAAAATGATAAAAATAAATAAAAATCACTTTCATTATATATTTATATTATAGTGTTTTAGAAAAATACTAAACAAATATTTAATAACAATTTTTTATATTTAAGTGATAATTCTTAAAAGAATTATTAAATCAATAAAAGTCAAATAATAGGAAAATAAAATAAAGGAATACAATATTCTAATATAAATATTAAAAATTAATATTTATAAATCCTTTATTATTAAAAAGAATTTTATTAATAATGGGGAGAAAGCATATCAAGTTAAATGATGCATTACATTACTTTTCATAATCATTTTGCTTCTTTAAATATTGTCCTTACCGGGCAATAATGATGTTTTTGTAGACATAGAAGCTCAAGGTCCAGTGCAAGCATCAGACTTCACTACCTTGCCATCACAAGGCAAGTGCATCACTTGCTCATGTCCTTTGAAGAGTCTTTATCAAAGTATTTGCAAATTGTGTGTTATCATCTATACTATAGAAAAAGAAAACACTATTTTATCAAGATAATAAATCTTAGATATCATCCTAAGTGATGATATGATGGAGCAATAGAACTTAGGTTTCTAATTGCAATAATGATGAACAAATAGGGATTAATAACCCATGACATCTGTGATTCTAGCGTCGTATATTACGCGTTAACCATGAGATTTGGAATGGGACGGAGAAGTGAGTTGTATCCTTTTCCTCTTGTATGAGGCAAGACGACCTTAACGTGACGTTGTGATTCCTTGTGCGGATCCAACATATGGGTGGGCACCCTTATGCCCCACACTTTTGGTATCTATATTGTCTATGAATGGTGTTTAGGGAGATAGTCCATGTAATGGTACTAATCCGGGCATCACTAGGTCATAGAGTCTTCGGGAATTCATTAGGGTTTTAGCCTGCCCGGAAGGGGGCTTAACGAAGGTGAGATAGCCCGAAGGATCGTGCAGACATATGAGGTCGCGGAGAGGGCAGTGATTGGCTTGGACCAACTACTGGGCCCCACATCATGGAATTGTGGACGGGAAAGTACGCCCGGTTGTGCAACAAGGAGTTGATATCGCATGGGAAAAGTAACGCACCTCTGCAGAGTGTAAGAATTGTAACTTGTTACTCCCTGTTCCGGGAAGGAGCTATGAACGCGGCAGGAAAGGAACTCCATGAATGTTCTGGTCAACCTGTGAAGGCTGGTGGTCATAGATTTTCATAATAAAATCAACCTTTGAAGAAAGATTTACAAAATTGCATAATACCAACGACTGATAGTCCGAGGTGGTAGATTGAGCATCAAACTCCCTACCTTGCATATAATGAATTTGCTGAGAAACGCTGTTACTCATCCTTTCCTTTGAATCCTTGCTTAGACTCTAAGAACCCCGAAGATACTCCAATGTATGCATCCGAGAGTCAAGAGGAGGTCTTCTATGAAGAGCCCAACTTGTATGGATCCGTAGAAGGGGAAGACTACAACATCGTCTACGGAGGAGAGTTCCAGGAGTCCGAATAATTACTATAGTTCTAGTAACCACTTGAGCCGAGCATCATGAACAATATATAGCAATAAGTTGCTGAGCTCAATTTGGAGTTTAAGTTTTAAATTTGAAACTTCCGCTAAAACAATTATATTTTGGTTTGTAAGTTGAATCTTTTGGAAGTCTTGAACTTCCGGTGTTGTAATAATAATAACGTGTGTATATTTGTAATATGGACCCGCAATGTTTCTGTTGTACCACTATGAGGGATGTGATATTTGCGGAATGGTGTTCTGTGGATGTCATGTCAACGAGTATAGTGTACTACACATGCAGTGGTATGCTCGGTCACCGCAACACTGATGAGCCTGTGACCTATGCAGAAGCGATGGTGGACCCAGACTATGAGAAATGGCCGATCGCCATGAGATCCGAGATAGAGTCCATGGGAGACAATCAAGTTTGGGACTTGGTTGACCTGCCTGATGGTTTTAAAGCCATTGAGTGCAAATGGATCTATAATAATAAGATTGATATGGATGGAAACGTTCACATCCATAAAGCTCGACTTGTTGCAAAAGGTTTTCGACAAGTTCAAGGAGTTGACTACGACGAGACTTTCTCGCCCGTAGCGATGCTTAAATCTATACGGATCATTCTAGCCATTGCTGCACATTTTGACTATGAAATATGGCAGATGGATGTCAAGACGGCTTTCCTAAATGGAATCCTAACTGAGGACGTGTATATGATGCATCCCGAAGGTTTTGTCGATCCAAACAATGTTGGAAAGGTATGCAAACTTCTAAAGTCTATTTATGGGCTGAAGCAAGCATCTCGGAGTTGGAATATTCGATTTGATGAAGTTATAAAGGAGTTTGGCTTTATCAAAAACGAACAAGAACCTTGTGTTTACAAGAAGGAAAGTGGGAGAGCGCTGATATTTCTAATCTTATATGTAGATGACATATTACTGACTGGAAATGACATTCCTATGCTCGAGTCTGTTAAGACCTCGTTGAAAAATAGTTTTTCGATGAAGGACTTAGGAGAAGCGGCATATATTTTGGGCTTCAAGATCTATAGAGATAGATCAAGGAGGCTAATTGAATTAAGCCAGAGTACATACATTGACAAAGTGTTGAAACGGTTCAGCATCGAAGAGGCTAAGAAGGGGTTCTTGCCCATGTATCACGACATAAAACTCAGCAAGACTCAGTGTCCTTCAACTACTGATGAGCGTGAGCGCATGAGCATGATTCCATATGCTTCGGCTATTGGATCCATCATGTATGCAATGATATGTACTCGCCCAGATGTTTCCTATGCTCTAAGTGTTACGAGCAGATATCAGGCTGATCCAGGTGAAGGTCACTGGACAACGGTAAAGAATATCCTTAAGTACTTGAGAAGGACTAAGGATGTGTTCCTAGTTTATGGAGGTGAGGATGAACTCAGTGTAAGGGGTTACACAGATGCGAGTTACCTTAACAACTCAGATGATTCTAGATCGCAATCTGGTTATGTGTTTGTCATGAATGGTGGTGCTATGAGTTGGAAAAGTTCCAAGCAAGATATGGTGGCCTCCTCTTCAACAGAAGCTGAATATATTGCCGCCTCGGAGGCTGCAAAGGAAGCTGTTTGGATTAGGAATTTCCTGATCGCTCTTGGTGTGGTTTAGGGCGCGTCCAATCCCATGGATGTTTATTGTGACAACAATGGTGCTATTGCACAAGCAAAGGAACCTAGACAACACCAGAAGAACAAACATATTCGCATGCGTTACCATCAGTTCGTGAGTTCGTTGAGGATGGTAGTGTCATGATATGCAAAATACATATGGACTCAAATGTTGCTGATCCTTTTACAAAGACACTCCCGCAGCCTACGCATGAGGCGCACGCAAGAGCAATAGGTATTAGATACAATCTAGATTGACTCTAGTGCAAGTGGGAGACTGGAGAAAATATGCCCTAGAGGCAATCATAGAGATGATTATCTTATGTATCCATGAGTTATTGTATTGTTTCTTGAATATCCATATCAGGAAACTTGTATTGATTGGCAATTATGTTAATTGTTTGTGAAAATCTTTACTTGTATGGTTATTTAATAGTGGTCTCTAGTCAGAGTTCATGTGAGGACACATGTGAATATTGGACTAGCACATCGATTGGTTGATGACGATGTTTCGTAAGTCATAGACATGGAGATGTCAAACCAATAATATGGACACATGTTATGAACATGGGGTTGGACTGACCCAACTTGAGACTAGCAATTAGTTTGAGCCCTCTCTCTACACATCGTGTACGTTTTGTCCTTAGACCTAAGATTGTCGCATGTACTTGAGATGTGGATCGACCTACTTTGGGGCTATCAGACGCTACTCCGTAACTGAGTAGTTATAAAGGTAGCTTTCGGGTTTGTCCTGAAGCATGCTGCAAGGCATGGTCAATTAAGATGGGATTTGCCCCTCTCTACTTGAGAGAGATATCTCTGGGCCCCTCGAGTGATCGGATCCAGAAATGCATGGCCGTGCTACATAAGGTTAAGAGTTAACCTAGTAAAGAGATTCCGAATCACAGTATCGAGAAAGGGAGGTCAGCTTGGAGCTAGACCAAATATCGTGAGGCAAAGGGAAAGACATGTACTAAACCTTGTGATGGTTCGTCCGATATGATCTTTGTATGCATTTAGGAGTTGGCACGTCTTGCTAGAGGCCGCTACCAACTATTTACAGAATAAGTGTATTCGTGTCATTTCTATACGTATATGAACCTATAGGGTCACACACTTAAGGGGCTAGAAGTCTAATGAGGATTGGATCCGAATTAGACCAGGCTTAGGCTACTAATGGGCTGCTAATGTAGAAGCCCACTAGGGACGTCTATATAAGAGAGGGTGGGGCGAGCTGATCAAGGTTAGACCATTCCACCAGCCGGCACTCCTCACGCCTGTGTTGCACGTGCGGACCTAGCAATCCGGCGTCTGACGCTTCCACCCTGTACGTATGGATACCTCGGAGACGCTGCATCTGTAGTGCTTGGACGAGCCGCGTAAGGGGAGATGCTCGTGGGACGAGAACGAGAAGGAGACGTAGATCGTCTGCACTGCCACGGCGCGCTTCATCAAGTTCCGTAAGTGCGCGTCTAGTGGTAATCCCGTGATCTATGACAACAGTAATCCTGATTTACGCGGTAGAAAAATTGGATTTGCGCTAGTGTAGCCTACCCGTATCCCTTCAGTTATGATGTCATGATGAATAGAAATTTTAGGCTCACTTTGATACAAAGGATATTATACATTTTTTGAGGATTGAATCCTTCAAAATTTATATATAAGTTGTTGATTGAATCCTATAGGAATTCTACCTAAGGATTACTCACTACAGGAAACAGGCAATGCACCGATGGCCAGACCCCGGCGGCATAACCAACTGACTGACGTCGGCGTAGGCTACATCAACGGCTACCGTCGGCATATGACCGTCGGTGTACAACCCCGTAGGCGTAGCCGGTTTGGCCGTTGGCGTAGAGGATGTGGGTCCCACATTGCACGGTTGATGACCGTTTGTCCTGGTGGCAGCTATGCCGATGGCATTGTAGAGAATTTAGCTGGAGCTACGCCGACGGAAATGCCGCCGGCCTATATTTTTTCAATTTTTTTGAATATTTTTTGTTTTTGTTTTGAATTATTAATCGCATAAACATTTTTTTAATTATTTGACTCGTTAATCTCACAAGCACCTTTTAACTAAGTATAATTAATTTCCGGTCAAATTATACTCATGGTCAAACTTTCCGATCGATCGCCCATCCTAGCACTACTCCGGCCCTAGCACGCTTAACTTTTCTGTTCCTTCCGGATGAGCTTCCAATCAAAAAATTAGACCTTACTGATAATATTACCATATCAATCCTATTAACCCTTGGATGATGGTATCACATGCCTTTATTTTTAAAATTTTACACAATTATTTAAGTAAACAACAATGAATAAGTAATAATAATCTTGAATTCAAATTAAAATAAAACAAATTTTATTCATTTTGCCATTTTCCATTTAATATTGAATAATTCACAACTACAAATCCGCAAATCGTAATTATATCCAAATCGATCAAAAAAATGAGAGGATTCCAAATATACATCAACATCATATATTTAATCATGTATTGTATCTTGTTAACCCTAGAACAACCGAAACTATGTTAGGATTCATGAAACATCCCTTTTTTGCACTCGGAAAAAAAGAAAATAGCTTTTTGGTGTGACAAAAAGTAAAACTTCAAGTGGATCTCTAATGAAATAAAATGTTGTGAGTCTAAAAATGAATTTTTGCAAAAAAATCATGAGCATCAGATAATGTACATGTATTTCAAATCGGTCTCACTTCTTGCCGATTTGGCAGGAATTTGTCTTTTTCACCAGGGATGGATGAAAATGTTCGAGCTCTCCTGGTTGGGAAATTTTCCATGTAAGGTAGTCTAGTATTTTTGAAAAATTGGGTGGTAGCATTTTGAATTCGCCATTTGGTGGTTGCTTCACAAAACACCCCGTTTTGGATACTCGGAAAATAGAAAATATGTTATACGAAAGTATTTATAAATTTTTCAACAAAAATATTTAATATTTAAGTTTATATAGATAGATCTTATTTTTCTGCAAATTTTGATATATTGTATGTATTTTTTCTAAATTAAAATGATTTAGTTATGATTTTTCTAAGATTAATGTGGCAAAAAGAAAAAACTGTTGACGTCAGCGTAGATATGAAACCTACGCCGATAGCATTGTCTTCGGCGTAGACTTGACACCATCGCATCGCCGTCATAGGTAATCACCTATGCCGACGGTCCGGTCTACGCTAACGGCTGCCGTTGGTCTATCCATCGTACGCCGATGACTGCGTTACCCAGCTGCCGAGCCCGTCCATCTACGCCGACGGCCCCGACCTTTTGCCCTCGGCGTAGAATTAGGCCGTCGGCGTTTGTCTTTACTCCTGTAGTGTCTTTACATTATATTCATAGAAAAAATTCAATCCACTAAAGCAATTAGAAAGAGTCCTTTGTTTTTTACATGATGAATTCAAACGAAACCAAAATCATATCAAGTTCAAATGACGATGTGCAATATTATGCGTTTTTCCTATTTCTACGCTTAAGTTGTTAAAAGTTCTTAATAAGAACAACAACTATTTGTTGTTTTTGACTGTCACATGCATGCCTATAGTACAGGTGCGCACAGCTAGTTAATCAGGTGATGCTTTGCAACTTTAGGTGAAGCCGTGGTCCAGACGGCAAGCTATGATTCTTCTTGTGTGCCCGTTTCAGGTATACGCGGAAGAAATATTCTGCTTTCTCCATGCGACCAAAAGCTAGATATGCAGCAAGAATCAGTAATGAGGAATTTTCGAAAGGAGGCTAGCTGTCGATCACTAATAGGCTCGTACGTTAAGGTAAGAGTACAAATTACAGTTTTGTATTTCAATGAAATGGTAGAATTTCTTTATCTAAAATGAAAACAATTTATCACTTTATACGTGGTTCAAAACCATTGACTACACACATTTGAGGATATTTATCTATTTTGATAGACGTAAGATAAAAGATACAGACGTCTGTAGCTAAAAATACTTGTTACTGAACTTTATATATTTACTAATATTTTTATTAAGTGGAGGCTCTAATTTTCTACACTCTTTCAAATTATTAAAAGTTCTGGTTCTAGCATTTTTCAGACGCATCTTAGTGTGTCCCCCTCATTTCAGTTCATATGTACTCCACGTAGAAATATCTACACCATCTTATAATTATTAACCGAGGATTTAGATTGTCAGTGGTTGTTTCCGAGCAAAATATTGAAAACTCGGGATTGTGACTCAGGAGAAAAATTGACCAATTAGCGCTTATCAAGTTACGCGTTCTCCCTGCTTTCCGTTGAATTAGTTATTCAACCATAGATCATCCCTTTTTTCGCTAAAACAACTAAGGATCCTACATATGCTCGTTTATGAATTTTTATCAAATTTTCTACAATATTCCATCTGTTCCTGAAGGTAAAGGAAATTTTGTTTGATTTAGACAAATCTTTGAGTAGCAATTGCCACAGTGAAACAAGGTTATATGGCATGAATATCATGGGGTTGGTTTTTAAAAATCCTTTATTAGTATATAGATTTTATATTACATGAATCACATATTAAAAGAGTATGTTTTGATTAATGGCTTGCATTAACAAAATAAAATACGCCTTAGTCATCACAACTGAGGGAGTATTAGTGCCCATAATTCAAACTAGCGAAAGTGTATTACGCAAGAATTTGACTCTATTCAAACAAAGTAGTACACAATTACCCATATAACAAGTAGTTCGATCACAATGCTAAAATTTGCAATTGCATGAGTCTAGTTTTGCGTATATTGGGCGAGTCTCAACCGTGATTAGAAACAGTTCTATCAATCAATAGCGAAAGTGTGTAATATTACAAGAACTTGACCATTTTCAAACAAACAACTACGCAGTTACCCAAGTAATTCGATCACAATGCTAACTTTGCAAATGCCTTACACACATAAAATAACAAACGTTTTTATTTAATCATATCAAATAGGGCGGTACATCATGAGAACTCTGCATCAACAGACTCACAAACATGTGACAGACCACAGTAAGACATCAAACACACACACCGAAATCCGTAAAATGCATGCAACCTGGAACTGGAGAAGTTCAGTAGTGGTTCTCCGAAACCAATTCAAATCACACATGAAAACCAGCCAGTGATTATACAAACCACACAATTAAGTAGTAGTACGTGGTGGTACTTAGAATAGCCATATCATGTATGCATGCATGCATGCACACATTTGGCTGATGGATGCATGTGCCGGCCGGGCTCAGTTGGGGCACTGGAAGCCGGAGGGGACGTTCTTGCCGCAGTTGTTGAGGACGAGGCTGAGGGCGATGGGCAGGTTGAGGTTGATGCCCAGAAGGTTGAGGCTGAGCGCGGTGCACAGGCACACTGCCGCCTCCAGGTCCACCAGCCCCTGGAGCAGCGAGCAGCACGGCTGCACGGGCGGGCTCCCCAGAGTCACGTTCAGCAGCCCGAGCACGTTCGCGCACACGCCCAGCTTCAGCGCGTCCAGCGGGCACTGGGTACCATTGTTGTTGCCGCCGCCACCGCCACCGTTTCCGCCGCCGCCACCGTTCCCGCCACCGCCGTTTCCGCCGCCACCGTTGCCTCCACCCCCGTTCCCGCCACCGCCGTTTCCACCGCCCCCGTTTCCGCCGCCACCCCCGTTTCCACCACCACCACAGTTCCCCCCACCCCCGTTTCCACCGCCACCACAGTTGCCGCCTCCGCCACCGTTACCGCCGCCACCACAGTTCCCGCCACCCCCGTTCCCGCCACAATTACCGCCTCCCCCTCCCCCTCCTCCTCCACCACCACCGCCGCCACCACTTGGAGGGCAGGGACGCGAGGTGGCATTGGCGAAGGTGAAGAAGAGAATGTTCAGGGCCAGGAGCGTAGCGATCACTTGCACTTTCGTCGCCATGGCTGCCTAGCTAGCTAGAGTGCAGTTGCAAGCTATTGCTGCCGTTGTTGTGTGTGTCACTCCAAGTGAGCTCGGGTGGTATATATAGGGGAGCCAAGGGTGCCGATATCATTGCTTCTCCATGCATGTGAACGGCCAGATGATCATGCCAGGGGAATTGTGTGGACTGCGAGAGCAAGCCGGTGGGGGGGAGGACGAAAGATACTAGCTGACAAGGGAGTGGGATCAGTGGCTTCGCTTTGCTTGCGTCTGCATGCTTGAGTTCTGGTGTACTGTTTGTATCACTCTGAAAAGTGTAAGATCGTTATCGGCAAGCTCAAGTCACTCTCAACTTTTCCAGTTAATTTGACCGTGTGTAGCAATGGCTTAGCTGGATCCTGGACGCATGCACGTACGTAGATGGTATGTAGCCCGTGTCGTTCTCGATCGCCGATTCGATCCTCGACCGTTGCCCGCTAGGCTACATACCTAGCTAGCTGTAGCCTGTAGGTTATTTTGTAGCTACACATCTCGTGATCATGTACGTTTCCTCCATGCATGCATATGCATCGCCGGTATCTACGTCGAGCTAACATAACGAACCTGTAATCTACAGTAGACATCAAACTGTACATCACAACTTTTTGCTTGCCGTTTCTTCATCTTCCTCCTCCTCTCCATCGTTTTACCGTGTGACAACTGAACATCGCCTTTTATTTTGTGGCGTGTACAATAAAAGTCCTAAATTGTGCAAATTCTCGGCCAGACGAGAATTAACCTAGTGCTCAATCAAGTGCTACACCGTTAGACTTGCATTGAGATCCGTGCACATATGAGTTGCAAGTTGAGGTTGCAGCCGGGATTTTTCAAGTTACAAGTAAGGTTGCAACAAAAATACCCTGTACCATTGTATTTGCTTCGTGATTCGTGCTAGCCATGAGTCGCAACTGAGACTTGATGTTGTCACCTGAATGAAAATTAAGTTAATATCGAGTCAACTAATAATCAGTCACACCCATAAAAAGTCAGCAAATCCTTATTATTTTCTTCTTTCTACCAGTAATCTGGATTTTCAAATAGAAAATAAACTCGCAAAAAGACATTTCAGTTTGCAGTACACCAACCCAAATGAGGCCCACACCTTTGGGAATTCTTTTGTGTTCCAATTACTAGTGGGGCTGTGAGTTTTCTCCTTGTTAATATGTAGATATTTTTCTAGTCTAAAGAGCACTATATATACATAGCTCTTGTGATTTCACACACATAGCAACCAAGTCACAACATAAAAGGGAAAAAATAAGTCTAAATGAGAAAGAAAATACAAAACTAAATTTACTAAATAAAATATTAGAGAAAATAAAATGAGACGAGGAGTTAGAGAAAATCAAAATTGTTGGATATTTTTTAAGAAAATTTAGGTGAGAAATGTCAAAAGAATTGTAGAAAACACAAAAAATTTATATCAGAAATATCAAAGTCTATGCACATTCAAGAGAAACAATAATACTGTTAAGTGTGGTTAATTCTCGAACCATATTGTACTTTCCATGTTGCCTTCACACATCTTAAAAAGTTATCCTACATTTTTAGTTTAATTTCGAGTCTGCCTTGTGTATTCCCATTCTTAAATCCAGCCATACATACATATATTTCTTCACTTATTAAGGATTTTCATAAAATATAGAAAATTGGTTTTCTATTAATCATTATCAAAATTTATAGTTTTCTATAAACCTTTTTATCAAATTTATAATTTTACAAAAAAGTCATGATTGCAGTACAATTACATAAGTTGATATTTCTAATTTTGTTTTGTATTTTTCTCTACTCTTTCTTTATTTTTTCATACCTTCTTTTCTTCTGAAAGGTTCATCTTTAGTTTCTCATTTTTTCTAGGGTACCCCCTTCATAAATATTTGTGATAAATGGACTACCGTGTGTTTAATTTGAATCACCATCACACACCCTATAAGAAAGAAAAGTATGTTTTGTAAAGGTCATTTGTCTGGTTTTAGATTTATTCCAACTTAATTGTTGAAAAATTTCCCCTCCATTGTCTAAACAAACGAATTGACAATAGCAACACATTTTTACTTCTCTGTTTGTTTAGAAAGCCATATGGCATATAGTTTTAGATGTCTTTTAAATAGTATGAGATTTGCTTGAGAAAGTAATGTCATTTCTCTAGTTTGAGCTCATTTATCTTCCTATGAAATAATACAGTTACGAATAAGCACTTGCCTTAAATTACCTTTCTATTGTGCTCTAGACATAAATTCCTTATGTCTAGTAACATTTGGTTTCATGACTTTCTTAATACATGTGGTAAACCAAAGCCACATTTTTTAATGGACGGATCGAGTAGAACACAACACTTTAACGGTGTAGTGAAAGTCACCCATAGTTGTGCTTGATGAGGTATGTTGAAGTCCCTTTGCTCTAGAGCTTAAACAAACTTTACTGGATGAAATGTATCCATGGTAAGTTTGTTTAATTTGTGTGAATGAATGTAGTTTGCCAAAATTTTGAGTGCCACACATGTACAAGTGTTGCACTTGGAAAGTGTGGCAAGTCAGAAGTATTAAGTGAATCAAAAAGCGGGTCCTGTTTGATTTGAATTTATCTATATTCGCATGTATCAACACACTAAAACACGTCGAGATACATGCGAATTTAGACAAATCCAAGTCACTTGTTTCTAGACAGAGAGTAGATACAAATTCAGAGTCGTATGGATGTTGATTAGCAAAGCTAGCCCAGCTTTAGTGGCGTTCTCTTTGCATGAAGATCCTCGATCGAGACACCCAGGCCAGAAAGACTCTGGTACATGTGGGGGACACTTGCAAGCCACGGGATTCACGATTCAAAACCCAATCTTGGACCGATGATGATGGCGATGTCGACTTGTCTTAGCTATCGCCAGTTCGCAACGATTTGCATTGGTACGTCACCGGTCGATCCCTCGCTATCCTGCATGCTTCTTAACGGAAAGTAACAATCTCTACACCAACCAATATCCATCCTGTTGCTTCCCGTGACAGTCCAGTTGGGCTCCTTCTCCTTTAGCTAAAATCCATGGGGCAGTTTTGGTCGTGTGCGTGCAAGTATATATGGGAGTATGTGTGGTAACTATCAATGTATATTTTCTTGTAAATTTGTGTGCATGATCTCCATGAACTGTGCACATCTGCCAGAGTGTCGTCTGTGGTTGCTAGCTAGTTAGCACTTACGTCCATCCATCAACCATATATTCGGGGGACTCTATCTGGTGCAATAAATAACCGATTAGCTTGAAAGTTTTCTTCCACTGTAAGTATGGGTCTGTACAGCACTATGATAATTAATACTCGCTCCGTTCCTTATGAATAAAGTGCATGCACATATCAAAACAAACTTTGACCGAAAGAATTGAGCAACAATATATTGATTATATAGTACATAATTAGTATCATTGGATTCATATTAAAAATTTGTAATAATGCTAATTTCATACCAACAATACTGCTTATATATTTGAACAAATTCTTGGTCAAAGATCAATCTTGAAATACACGTGTGCCTTATTCATTGGTAGTATGGCAATGCATCGAACTAGCGGTGAGAGGATTTCCTTTCTTGTTTGCCCTCCAACAACCTAGAGACGTTAATAAGAAAAGTTATAAGAGAACAATAGCATTGCTACTGGGTACTTTTTATAATTTTCCAGAGTTCTTTTAGTACAAGTATACAAGAGGGTTGTATCTCTAATCTGGGCTATTACATCACTTACACTATTGATCACTGATCATGGTGAAGAAAAGATAACCTACAGTTGTTCTATGGAGTTTATAGGGTCTCTTCCATTTTTGTGGTATTACTTTTATTGAATATTTAGGAAAAATCCATATAAATGTATGCTAGAGATGGATGGTGATTTTTACTGCTCCATGGATGATGATGATAATATTACTGCCTGATGCCATTTATATTGTACAATAGATGATAATTGAGCATATATGCATATCATGGCTTGTTATAGTACACATGTGTTGGAGATATGCCCAAGAGGCAATAATAAAGTGGTTATTATCATATCTTCACACTTATGATAAATGTTTACATACCATGCTATAATTGTATTAACCGGAAACATTAATACTTGTGTGATTTGTAGACTAAAATAAGAGTCCCTAGTAAAGCCTCTTGTTAAACTAGCTTGTTGGTTAATATATGATCATGGTTTCCTGATCATGAACATAGAGATGTTATTAACAACAGGATCATATCATTAGGAGAATGATGTGATGGACATACTCCTATAGATAAGCGTAGCATAAAGATCAAGTCATTTCAATAGTTCAATTGCTATATGCTTTCTGATACATAGTAACCTAATTCCTTCGACCATGAGATCATGCATATCACCTTTTCCGGATGGATGCTTTGATGTCATCAAACACCACACCGTAACAGGGTGGCTATAAAGGTGGCATTGAGTGTTCAGAAAGTATTGGTTGAAACACATGGATCAAGAGTGGGATTTGTCCATCCATATGACGGATAGATATACTCTGGGCCCTCTAGGTGGAATGTCATCCAATTAGCTTGCAAGCATGTGACTGGCTCACAAGGGATCACATATCACGGGAACGAGAAAAGAGTACTTATCGGTAACGAGGTTGAACTAGGTATGCAGAGATACCGACGATCATGACCTCGGATAAGTAAACTATCGTGAGACAAAGGGAAATTGGTATCGTATGTAAGTGGTTCATTCGATCGCAAAGTAATCATAGAAATATGTGGGAGCCATATGAATTCCCAGATTCCTCTATTGGTTATTGTTCGGAGAAGTGTCTCGATCATGTCCGCATAATTCACGAACCGTAGGGAGACACACTTAAGGATTCGACGTTGTTTGAGTAGTTATGGTATTATGAAGAAGAGACCGAATGTTGTTCGGAGTCTCGGATGGGATCCGGGATATCACGAGGTGATCCGGAATGGTCCGGAGAATAAGATTCATATAAGAAAAGTCCCATTTCGGAGTTCGTAAATGTTTCCGGTGTTTTCATCGGGAATGTTCTAGAAGGTTCTGAAATGTCCGGCACTCCGGGGGGGGGGGGAAGGGGTACATGAATGTGTCATTACATATTGGAATGATTGCATCATGTACTAAGTGTTCTCGCTGTTCCAAATAAAGGATTAAATTGAATCCTAAAACTGAAAAGTCAAATGGCCAGTTTGAAAGTCAAACGGCTAAAAGAGGAAACTGTGGGAAACAAGCAAGAGGAGGTTGAAACCGACTTGGGGGAGGAGTCCCTCCTCTCCAAGCCGGCGCACCACCTAGGCCGAGTTGGGGAGGGACTCCCCTCCCTCCCCTTGGCCGCCGGCCCTCTCCACCCATAAAAGGAGGGGCAGGGCCTCCTCCTCTAGACACACAAGTTCCTATCCTCTAATCTAAACCCTAGCCAAAGCCTCCGGTTTAGAGCCGTTTTGGTTTAGAGCTTCTAATTGCACTAGCCTTCGGTTTAGAGCCTTCTAATTGGTGTGTATAAACCCTAGACCACTAATAGCTCTCTCATACTCCACCATACTCGCTCCGGCTTAAGGCGAAGCCCTGCGAGATCTCCCCTCTACTTCCGGTACCACGCCGTTGTGCTGCCGGAATCGCGAGGAGAGTGCTACAACCTCCGCTGCCTGCTGGAACAAGGGAGAGGAAGGTCTTCGTCGAGTACCGAACGTGTGACCGACTGCGGGAGCGCTGCCGGAACGTGGCGCCGGAAGGATCGTCTACGCGATCTTGAGATCGGAAAGAGTACGACTACATCACCCACGAGAATCTGCTCTCGTTAACCGCTTTGGAATCTTCGAGGGTAAGTTCCCCTATCAACTCGTTGCTACAATCTAGTAGATAGATCTTGGCTTGTTTGTTTGTATGCGATAGAAAATTTTTGTTTTCCATGCTACGAACCCCTACAGTGGTATCAGAGCCGTGTCTATATGTAGATCTGTTGCACGAGTAGAACACAATCGTCATTGTGGGCGTTGATGCTTTTATTGTTGATTGCTTCTTGTGTACTTTGCATCTTGCGGTATGTTGGGATGAAGTGGCCCGGGCTAACCTTACATGACATCGTTCATGAGACTTGCTCCACGCTTGACATGCAACTTGTATTGCATAAGTGGCTTTCCGGGTGCCTGTTTCTCCTAGCATAGTTAAGATCCAATTTACAACGGGTGATTAACAATACTAGTATCAATGTTGTGGTTCTTGTTCGTAAGTTAGAACGACACTTATTGAAAGCCCCAAACCACGTAAAATATGCAAAGAAAGTAGAGGCGTCTAACTTTGTTTTGCAGGGGTGTGCAGTGATGTGATATGGCCATGATTGTGATTATATAATGTATGCAATGTTCCTTATTGTAAGTCGACAACCGGCAGGAGCCATATGGTTGTCTTTATTTTCTGTTAAGACCCGCGTGTCTATTCAAAGTAGTTGTAATAGTTGAAGCCGGTGGACGACAACCATGGAGCAGCGTCATTGACCTTGATGCAATGCCGGTAATGATGGAGATCATGTTCGTGCTTGAAGATGGAGATCGGAAGCACAAAGAAGAAAGGCCATATCATATCACATATTATGAATTGCATGTGATGTTAATCCTTTATGCATCTTGTATTGCTTAGTAGACGACGGTAGCATTATAAGATGATCCCTCATGCACATGAATTTCAAGTCATAAAGTGTTCACCCTTAGATAGCACCGTTGCTAAAGCTTGTTGTTTCGAAGCACCACGTGATGATCGGGTGTGTTAGATTCTGCAAGTGTATACAACGTGAGTAAGCCAGATTTGCTCATGCGAAAACTAAGGTTTGATCTTGACGAGCCTAGCATGTACAGACATGGTCTCGGAACACGGAATACCGAAAGGTAGAGCATAAATCATATAGTAGATATGATGAACATGTCGATTGTTCGCCATTGAAACTATATCAACTCTCGTGATGATCGGTTTTGATATGGTGGATTTGGTTCGTGTGATCACTAAAACAATGAGAGGGATATTGTTTTGAGTGGGAGTTCACCTAGATTAATTTAATTATTAATTAGAACTCAATTTATCATAAACTAAATCAAAGTGAATTTGCATAGTTGTTGTAGTCATTGGCATCCGTTTACCACCTTGCGCTTAGTTATAATTGAGATGATAGAACTATAGAATTCTGGTTAGTTACTTTACGAACTGGTATCGTATTGTTTTGAAGTGTTAATCTAAAAGTTTAAAAGTACTATTGCAAACTTTCAGTAAGTTCCGGTTACTCCATGAAGTTTAATAATTAGTATTAAATCAAGAGTAACAATTCCAAGTGTTAGTATATAAGTATCATGTTTGTCTCCATGATTCTTGATATTCAAAGGATTGTCTTAATATCAAGGTTATCTAGGATCTGAAAGAGTTGTTTCAGAAACCATGATGTGTGGAAGATATTGTGATATCTGAAACGAAGTTTTGGTTGCAACATGATAGAGTATAATATGGCAAAAGTCATGTTCTCATGATTGATGAGAATTTGCAAAAGGTTGGAGACACTTGTTGTCCTAATCCTCCAAAAGGTTTTGGATAGCAACATTATACTCATAATTCATCGTTATAAGATAAAAGTAGCTTGATCATGGACGATTCCATGATAAGGGTGAATATTTGATGTAGGTAAAATGTTTACTACACCAAGAGATTACTAAAGAAAGGAATTTGGAAGAACACCAAACATTTGATGATGGTGATCTACTTCAAAGTGCAAGTCCAAAGACATTGGTATTTAACTATACATGTTTTGGACTATGTGTCATATGTATGACTCCACTATTGATGTTGATAGATTCTTTCAAACAGAAAAGGAAATATTGAAAGAAAATCTCATAAGTATATGGCAGAAAGGAAAAGACTAGAATTGTTCAGCTTAGGTATATAGATGATATACATGTTATGGCTATATTCTTTGCTTATTAAACAATGTGGTTCTCAAGTATTTGATACTGAATTTGTTGGTGTGAATCGTCATACGAAACAACACAATTCATGAACTACAATGGCCTAAGTAACTAGCAAAAGAATATGTGATGATGTTCATCGAGAACAAATAAAGGGTTATTGTGTTGCTCGTTAAACATCAAAGCTTGCCTTCAAGATTTGTTTTATCAGGTATTATGAGAACAAAAGGGTTGTTCAAATAATTTCCGTAATTCATAAAAGATGGATGATTCACAAATCTCGTTGGAGAAATCACATCCATAAAACTAGTGCTAAAAATGTCGAAAGACAAATTGATTGAAATATCACTTAGGAAGTGATATCGCCGTTTAAATTATATTGGAAAGAAAACATGAAGAAACTCCATGTGGATGGAATTTTGGAGTCTTTTGATTTTGATCAAATAACGCTTGTGAAACTTTCCTAGAGATAATTAAAACTTCGTTCATAGGCCAAAAGGGAACGAATGACTAGCTTATTTGAACTTGTACATATTGTTGTACAAAGTCCATTATGTGTAGTCAAGAGCGATGAATTTCAACTTCATATGCTTTCTCCGAAATTTTGAGTGAATATATGAATATTTACTTAATAAGGATGAAGTATGAAACATTTGAAAAGTTCAAAGACTTTCAAGATGAAGTGCAAAATCATTGTAACAAGAATATAAACAGTTTATGATAAAGATCATAAAGGAAGATATTTAAGTTACAAGTTTAGCATAATACCTATGATTTAAGGAATCGTTCCGTGGATTTGCATTTCCCGAAACACCATAAGGGTATGGAACATTCGAGATATGTAATTAAACCTTGTTTGACATGGTTAGATCAAAGGTATAATTCATAAAACTGCTATTATATTTTAAAGATTAAAAGCTTTAGAGATTACCGTTTTTCCACTGAAAAGAGCTCCATCATAATCCGTTGAAATGACACCATATCAAGTTATGGTTTGGGATAAAACCCAAGTAGTCCTTTCTTAAAACATTGGTATGCTATGCATAAGAAAGATGTGTGCAACCAAAGTCGGATGAACCTGTCTTTGTATAACTGTTAAGTATTCCTCCATAAACACCGGAGACAAAAGTGTTTGTTGCTTAGAACATTAAGTTTCTTTGAGAAGGAATTTTTCGTGAAAAGTTAAGTGGGAGGACAATAGAACTTTGATAAGGTTAAAAGAACCTTAGTTATATGTGCAAAGTTGCGCAGCGCCGAAAAGTGTTCCGGAGTTAGCAAACAATGCTCATGGCTCGCGTACTTCAAAGGTTGTGGTCACGGAGATCTAAGTTTCTATTGAAACAAGTAGGTCGGATGAACAATCAAATACCAAGATTTGAGAGTTAAATCATTATTTAACAATAATGATCCGACTACATGCAAGGAAGCGATGATGAGCCCTGACTCCGTCAAATGGCTTGAAGCCATAAAATCCGTGATAGTTCCATGCACGAGAAATCAAGTTTTGAACTTGAAGGACCCTCGAGAAAGGTGTAAGACCTTACAGTTGTGTTTGGATCTATATAGAAATAAACATGGATGTTTCACATCTATGAAGTAGTCGACATATTGGGAAAGAGTTCACAACAATGTTCAAAGGTTAACTATGACAAGATTTGATCTTTCATAGTGATATTTAGTCTAGACGGATTAATGTAGCAACCACTACATATAATTTGTTATATGGTAGTTGAATAAACAAAACAAGTTCTTCTAATAGAATCGTTACCTAGGACATGTGCATAACACGGTCCATAGGGTTTTGTTAATTCAAAGGATGCTAAAAGCATATGCAAACTACAATGGTTAAAGTGAGCATCGCGGAGTTGGAATCTTCACTGTGATGAAACTGTTAAAAGAGTTTAAAAGTTCATTAGAAACGATGAAGATGCTTGCATTTGCAAGAAATTAAGTGGGAGCGCTAAGACATGTTTCTAATACATTATGTGGAAGACATATTGTTGATTGGAAATAATGTATCTTTTATTAACACATATTAAGAATTTCATCCCGATGAAAGACTTAGGCAAAACCCAAATATTTGGCATCAATAGACGCTAATATGGTTGTGCCAGAAGTACATAGACAAGATATTGAATGAGTTCAATATAGAAACTACAAGAGAGGTTCTTGTCGCACAGAAAGGATTGAATGAGTTCAATGTTGATGATATATTCAAGTGTATTGACATTTGGTAAAGTGAAACAAATAATCAAGTATAGATTGATACTTGATGTATGAAATCACAAAGAGTATTTATATCAATCATACTGTGATATGTACAAATCCAGATATGTCCTATGCTCTAAATGTTGTGAGCATATACCAGAATGATTCGTAAGATGATCATTGGACAATAGTAAGGATATTCTTATGATCTTTTGGAAGAACTAAGAGTATAATATTTGTAGAAGTGACAAATAGATGGTTAGTTCATTGTAAAAGTACTACATTGATACTAGCTTTGTCACAAAGTACAAATTAAGTTTATCTCAATCTAAACTAAGGGTGGCACAATATAATGGAAAGTGAGTTCCATAATGGATTTGGATGAGTTCCAAAGTTAAGACATTGTGACAGATACTACAACAAAAGGCTAAGTATATGACTGCTATTTTAGCAGCAAAAGAGGGCATTTGTGTCAAGTAGTTTGTTATCAAACTAGGTGTAGTTCATAGTGGGATAATACTATGAAGATATATTGTGCGACAATATTATCAACATGTTTTAACCCCAAAGAGCTAAAGGTCACACCAAAAGACCAAATTTATACAAAGCCATCTCATTAGAGAATAAGTGATGCGTAGAGACGCAAAGACATGCAATTACACACGGACCTGGAAGTGTCAGATCCGGAGATCAGTTGACCACTAGCAATCGTGTACATACAACACCGGAAAGCCATAGGTGTTGAATACACAAAGGTTTGAAACTAGATTATTGACTCTAGTGCAAGTGGGAGACTGTTGGAGATATGCCCAAGAGGCAATAATAAAGTGGTTATTATCATATCTTCACACTTATGATAAATGTTTACATACCATGCTATAATTGTATTAACCGGAAACATTAATACTTGTGTGATTTGTAAACTAAAATAAGAGTCCCTAGTAAAGCCTCTTGTTAAACTAGCTTGTTGGTTAATATATGATCATGGTTTCCTGATCATGAACATAGAGATGTTATTAACAACAGGATCATATCATTAGGAGAATGATGTGATGGACATACTCCTATAGATAAGCGTAGCATAAAGATCAAGTCATTTCAATAGTTCAATTGCTATATGCTTTCTGATACATAGTAACCTAATTCCTTCGACCATGAGATCATGCATATCACCTTTTCCGGATGGATGCTTTGATGTCATCAAACACCACACCGTAACAGGGTGGATATAAAGGTGGCATTGAGTGTTCAGAAAGTATTGGTTGAAACCCATTGATCAAGAGTGGGATTTGTCCATCCATATGACGGATAGATATACTCTGGGCCCTCTCGGTGGAATGTCATCCAATTAGCTTGCAAGCATGTGACTGGCTCACAAGGGATCACATATCACGGGAACGAGAAAAGAGTACTTATCGGTAACGAGGTTGAACTAGGTATGCAGAGATACCGACGATCATGACCTCGGATAAGTAAACTATCGTGAGACAAAGGGAAATTGGTATCGTATGTAAGTGGTTCATTCGATCGCAAAGTAATCGTAGAAATATGTGGGAGCCATATGAATTTCCAGATTCCTCTATTGGTTATTGTTCGGAGAAGTGTCTCGATCATGTCCGCATAATTCACGAACCGTAGGGAGACACACTTAAGGATTCGACGTTGTTTGAGTAGTTATGGTATTATGAGAAAGAGACCGAATGTTGTTCGGAGTCTCGGATGGGATCCGGGATATCACGAGGTGATCCGGAATGGTCCGGAGAATAAGATTCATATAAGGAAAGTCCCGTTTCGGAGTTCGGAAATGTTTCCGGTGTTTTCATCGGGAATGTTCTAGAAGGTTCCGGAATGTCCGGCACTCCGGGGGGGAAGGGGTACATGAATGTGTCATTACATATTGGAATGATTGCATCATGTACTAAGTGTTCTCGCTGTTCCAAATAAAGGATTAAATTGAATCCTAAAACTGAAAAGTCAAATGGCCAGTTTGAAAGTCAAACGGCTAAAAGAGGAAACTGTGGGAAACAAGCAAGAGGAGGTTGAAACCGACTTGGGGGAGGAGTCCCTCCTCTCCAAGCCGGCGCACCACCTAGGCCGAGTTGGGGAGGGACTCCCCTCCCTCCCCTTGGCCGCCGGCCCTCTCCACCCATAAAAGGAGGGGCAGGGCCTCCTCCTCTAGACACACAAGTTCCTATCCTCTAATCTAAACCCTAGCCAAAGCCTCCGGTTTAGAGCCGTTTTGGTTTAGAGCTTCTAATTGCACTAGCCTTCGGTTTAGAGCCTTCTAATTGGTGTGTCTAAACCCTAGACCACTAATAGCTCTCTCATACTCCACCATACTCGCTCCGGCTTAAGGCGAAGCCCTGCGAGATCTCCCCTCTACTTCCGGTACCACGCCGTTGTGCTGCCGGAATCGCGAGGAGAGTGATACAACCTCCGCTGCCTGCTGGAACAAGGGAGAGGAAGGTCTTCGTCGAGTACCGAACGTGTGACCGACTGCGGGAGCGCTGCCGGAACGTGGCGCCGGAAGGATCGTCTACGCGATCTTGAGATCGGAAAGAGTACGACTACATCACCCACGAGAATCTGCTCTCGTTAACCGCTTTGGAATCTTCAAGGGTAAGTTCCCCTATCAACTCGTTGCTACAATCTAGTAGATAGATCTTAGCTTGTTTGTTTGTATGCGATAGAAAATTTTTGTTTTCCATGCTACGAACCCCTACGACATGTCACCATTTATACTCTCTCTCTTGGATTTATCTGAACTCGAATGCAATTGGTACTTTTTTTAACTAGCATGTATTTCAAGTTGTAACCATGGAATTTCATGTTTCGTGTCCTGATTTTTAGTGAAGTCCTTCAACTTAACAGTAGAAACACATGTTTCCAGTTCAATTCGAGTTAACCCCTATTAGTTCAATGACCTTAGCAACTGTAGTAAAAAAATATGTATATTAGAGGGAAAAATATTGCAATTAGATAGCTTATGTTTTTTTCTGTATGATTGTTGATAATATAAGTTGTGTATGTGGCATCTAGGTATTAATACAACCGAATAGTATCATTCACTGGACGACATCGTTACATCATTGGGACAAAGCGTGATTTCATCTCTCTTATGTCGAAGCAAAGTAAAATAATTTAACAAAATAAAATTGAATTGAAACTCGAATTTGACCTCCTCCAGACCAGAGGGGACGTATTACTGGGATGGACTCTATTGGTAGAATGGACATTGGGCTGCTATAGGACTACATCTTGGTCCGCTAAAAACCCATTTAAACAAACCTAGAAAATATATTATCAACATGTTGTCTAAACGGATCTTACCTATAAGAGTTTGTTGAAAAATATAGAACTCAAAACTCTAAGCTAAATGTTAGAGCCCACAAGGGGCTTGGCCCATACAAGGACCTAAAGATGTATGAAAAACCTTATCATTTTTAACCCTTCCATGTTAGATCCGTTAGAGAATCAAATGGAGTTTATGATTATTTGATGTCCATGTGGCACACGAATAGTGACGTTTTGCTAGTTTTTCATGAAAATTATGTTATAAGAGCATATCTAATAGCTGTCCCATTTTAGGCGTGCCTCATAAAAACTACCAAATGGGGCACTTTGGGGCCAAAAACAACCTCCAATAGTTGCTCCATCCGGTTTTGCTGCCCCATTGGGGAACTACTGACTCGTGTTGCATATTTGGGGCACTGCGGCCGCTGCCCCATTTCCTCTTCCCGCTCGCGCACGCACACAACCGCCACGCTGAAATTTCATTTCGGTTTCCGCCGCTGCCACCTACCACTCCCGCCGCTGCAACCAACCGTGAATCCACCACCATGATATCCCGTGCCGCCACCCAGCCACCGCCCAGCCCCGCCGAGCCGTTCCCATAGTAGACCCTGCCGCCGACCTAATTCCACCGCGGTTTCATCATCTATTTGACCACTCCTCTGCCCATTCATCATCGATCATCTGCCATCTCCCGGCCATTGATTTTCCCCTCAACCATCTACCCCACCACCACCAGCCTCACAACAACCACCAGCGCGCCGCATCGAAGGTATTTGATCTTTTGCTTGCCCCTTTTTTGTTTTGTTTTGTTTTATTTTAGATTATTGAAACCATCTATTGTGGTTATAGATGGTTTCATTCTCCTATTTGTCTTCCAATGATGAGGAGTACGGCATAGATGAGGATGAAACCATTGCAATAAATTTGATTATGCAAAATAATAAGTGACCGAAGCATGGCAGTTTGGTGTTCGAACGTGTGGTGATTTATCGCAAGAATATTGAAGCTGACGAAAGGCTCACGTGCGACTACTTCAAGATGATTGTGGTAGAGATGAGGTCTACGGTGTCTATGAATTGATGGGGAGACAAGTACGACCACAAGGGAATGTAGACCACATTGCTTTTTTCCTAGAAGCTTACCATGATATTGGTGACTCGGATGAGCATGAGGAGTTTTAAAAGGACCTAATCGAGGAGTGATGGAAGCGGAATAGCCGCCAAAACAACTAGTTTGTTCTTCATTTTTATGTTTTTTGTTGTTGTTTGAGATGAACTCCATGTTGTTGTTCGATGATTTGTGTGCTACTTGATGAACCAATTGATGAACTATTTGTGTTAGCATGTAATAATTAAGTACTGTTTTAATTTAACTTATTGCATATCATTTTATTGCAAGTTTATGTTCATATGCATGAAATTATTGTGTAAATGAGAGGTGGTGGCACGGCAGACGCCGGAGATGCCATTGCTGCAAAATGGGGCTGGTAAAGTAGTGGCCGTTTTTTCCCTATTTCCGCAAAACAGCCGCCTCATTTCCCAAATTTTCCGCCCTAAATTAAAATGGGGCAGCTGTTAGAGATGCTCTAAGTGTGTGAATGAGTCACTTTGTCATAGAATTTTATGACAAAATACTTGGGATCATCACAAGTAGTTTTTCAAATTTTTGTCAAGGTCACTTTTATGATGAATTGTTACGTCATAGTTAAGAAAATTTCTTGTAATGTTAGCCTCATTGGAAATGAACATAGCAGCCAAATTGTACAATCAATAACGTGTGTGTGTGGGAATGTGATGTATGACAAGTGGAAAGAGGGATCTGATTTAGCAGAATTTGACTGGATGTTTGGTCAACAACCAATGCAAGTTTGTTGGAAGTCATTGTTGCATGCATGTATTCCTTGAACTTGAATTACATGTCTAAGATTTGTCTAGATCCGCACGTATCTAGACGAGTTCTATTGTTTAGATACATGTGAATCTAAACAAAATTTTGGCATCTAATTCGGGAGGAAGGGATTAATATGTTTTAAATTATGTCATCATATTGACTTATAGGGTTGCTTTGGAAGTCATATAAATGTGTTGAGTTCAGGAATGATGTGGAAAAAAAGTTGGAACATGCATGCCATATTGATTCGTTTGTTTTTTTTTTTCAAAAATTGGACCGATATATTAATGATCATCAACAATAGTACAAAGAGCACTAAAAGTAATGAAAATTACAATTAGATATTTAGACCACCTAGCGACGACTACAAACATTAGCACAAGCTGAAGACGCACCGTTGTCCTCGCCCCCTCATTCATTTGTTGAACTTGGTAATATTAAAACATCGCTACCATTTAAAAGTTATATTTTTTGCATAATGTAGCCAACTTCTTATTCCGCCTATCGATCATTTTCTATGATTTATCATATATATTTCTATGACCAAATTTGGATGGGCCATAATTGTTGCTAGTACGTTTTGGGATTTGCTATTTTAAATATATATTTTTGCATCATCAATATGTCTCGTGCCTACAAGGTAACAAGGTGGCACAATTAATGTTTTCATGCCCATGGAGATTGATGAGATTCCCAACTCACTTTCACGGTGATGCAGTATACAATGCTTAACTAAGAATTGTAGGAAGAATTGTTGCTGAGCTAACATGTCAATTAGTATAAATATATATAATATTCTTATAATGTTAGTGAGTTGATTGCGGCTTCATAAACATAAGGCATAAAATATATAGAATGTATTCTTTCCTAATCATTTTTTCAACCGACCCAATAGGAGATCACGTTTCATTACCAAAGAGATAATGAAATATAGCATAACAGGATCCATGTGCACCAAAAAAGAAAGGAGTTCCGCCTAGCGCTAGCGTCTCGTTCTATGCAAGAAAAAAATAAAGAGGTATTTTAGATTGCGAATATTTACAAACCGGCAAGCAAAAAGGGTCGCCCACATGCGAAAGCACAAAGTATAAACATAAATTCTCCAACAACTTTTCCAACCAATGTTTTCTTCATGGTCGCACTCAAACTCTTCTCATCTGTTGGGAGTAGCACCTGACCTCCATCCTCACGACCTTCCTTGTGCAAACCATCTCCCAGTCGAAGTTGGGCAGATGCCGGACCATTGCCCCTTATATTCACTGGAAGTTCTAGCAGAGCATTATCACAAGCTCTCAAACTATCATTATATGCACTTCTGAAGTGTTGTGTAAACCTACCCATAGTTTTTAAACACAAGAGAATAGCATATTAGTTCAATAGGAGAATTAATCATTTTCCCTTCAAAACAGGCTCTGTTGTGGAACTTCTAGATTGCCTAGCAGATAGAAGCTATGCCAGCGATATGAATATTGAGACTTTCTTGAACATATTGAGGGAACCGCCAAAAAATTGAGAGGAAGATCCGGTATTTTTGACAAATTATCTTTATTAGAAATTGTATTATGCTAAATCAACTAGAGCCAAATTTCCAATAGTGTTTGAAAGATCTATCAATCCCATTATTACAAAGCTGCTTGTAAACTGATATGACACTGAGAAAACCATATTTGGTCCACTTTTAGTAAGGTATGTCCACCTCACTAGACAGTAGTATATTGTTCAGGAGGTTGATCTATCCATTCATCTTCCCTAAATCAACTGTAGGTCATCTTCTAAATGTAAATCTCCATCCACTTCTCGTAGTCACTCATATTTCTTTCTCATTACAAACATCAAATATTTTAGGCAATTTGCTCCCCAAAGGAGTGTGCCCACCAAGAGTGACCTAGAAGATTGTTCTTTGCCCATTTCCGAACATCATCCTTCTACCACACAGGTATATGTTGTTCACATGTAACATATCACTCGAGAAGGCCGACTTTTTTTCCTTTGTGTTTGGCATAATAGATACCCCCTCAATAAGATACTTCTTCCTCGTGAAATCTTGCCATGGTCCCTCTTCCTTTTCTAGCTTCGACCACCATTTGTACATCAAGATCAAGTTGATTTTTCAAATCTCTCGCACCCATCCCACCTTTGCATTTTGGCTTGCAAATAAGCTTCCACTTGACCCAATGATATTTTCTTTTATCTACACTCCCAGCCCATAAAAAGTTGTAATACTTTGGTAACACCTTCTACATTAGTAATGTGCATGAGCCTTAGTGACATCTATTGTACGACCACACTGGACATACTTGGACTGATCTCTGCTACAAATATACATCGTCCCACCCATCCAACCACCCATATTCTTCTTTATCTTCTCTCCAAGGAAAACCATTTCTACAACAATGATCCTTCTATCACAGATAGGGGTCTCCATTGATAGGCCACTCACCCTTCTAGCAATTAAACAAATCAACATACATTTACAATTTCACATCATTATGTTGCACCAACATAATCTAACTTTCATTAAAATCGGTCTCCAACCCTAACATTAATTCAAAGATGTATAGGAGTAGCTTGAGATTTCTAGCATATTCTACATCATCCTAAATCAACAAGATGGTATCATCTGCATATTGCAAGATGAAACATCCATTGTGTAGCACCCTGGGAAAAGACCGTAATTACAAATTGCCATTTATTATTTTTGTGCATCATCGTCATGCATATTTTGATCCTAAAAATATTTACTAAATACCTATCAATTGTTTACTACATCAACTCTCCTTTATTTCAAATATAAAACTCTATTTATCCTCTTAAAATATTTTCCTAAAACTATTTTTAAAAAGGTTTTAAAAACATAACAAAAACAAATAGAAAATATTTTATAAATAAAATAAATTGTAGACCTAAACCGGCCAGGCCCAAAAGGCCTAGCCGGTTGAAACCCTAACTACCCTAGACCTAACCCTAAACCTCCTGGCCACAACACCACCCCAGCTGCCACCACCTGCCCACACATTGCACGCACTCGCACGCAGCAGCAAGCACCAACATGCCACTCACCTGCGGTCAACCCAACCCTCACGTGCACCGCCCCGCCCCCGCCTAGTCCCACCCCACGGCATACACGCCCCCACAAGCCAGGAACCCCCCTCGCCGCCACCCCGCTCCACACGGCCCAACCCAAACCGCGCCCCGATACCGAGCCACCTACCTCGTGCTCCCCTCCTCGCATCCCCACCTCCCCGCATCTCTTCTCTGCACCATCGACCGCGCCTGCCGCCGCCGCTTGGCTCTCCCCTACGAGATCCCTGACGCGCTGGCTGCCACCTCTCTCCCCTGCGAGTTCCCCTGCCGCCTCTCTCCCCTGTTGGCCGCCGCCGCCAGGCTCTGCGAGACGAGATCCCCGCTGCCTCGTTCCCCCGAGCACCACCATTCTCCGCCCCTTCGCCTACAAGCTTCGGTCGTGCCTCTGCAAATCCTTCACCGTCTCCAGGAGCTTCGCGCCTCCCCGAGCCCTCACAGCGCCGCGTACTCCGCCGCGCCCGCCCGTGCTTACCTTCGGTCGAGCCTGCGGGCGCCGCTGCTGCGCGTCACCTTGTCCCAGCCTCCTCTTCGTTCTTATGCCACATCACCGCCCTGTGACCCCATCTGGCCGTGCTCGCCTCCGTGCGTCCCTCCAGCCAGTCGAGGTCGCCTGCTCCATTTCGACGATGCCATGGACCCGTCGTCCCCTGCAAAATCACACTCACCCTCTGCCTCGAGCACATCGGCCTCCTCCTTTTGTTTTTCCTCTAGTCATATCGTGCGTGTTGGTGATGTAGAACTCCTGCCGCTTCTATCATCTTTGATCTAGGAACCCCGCATGGATTCAGCCTTTTGTTGTGCTTTGGTGGTGCCCATGTGGTCTCTGCTATGCGTCTTCAGTTGTTGTTGCCAAGGGTCTTCGTTGTTGATGCGGAGCGAGTACCGCAACCCGGATGACGAGATGATTGTGTCACAAAGATCGTCGTCACGGGCCATCAAGATCCCCTACACGGACCCGAAGACCACCAAGCTCTCCGACCCGTGACCCGAAGATGCCGAGATCCCGGATGCCAAGTTCTCATGGATCCTGAAGCCCTGTTCCCAGATCCGATGTCCAAGACCGAACCCGATCTCCGTCGAACCCCAAGACCATCGGTGCCAAACCATAATGTTTGACCCTTTTCAAGCCCCTAGTTTTATAAATGCTATATATATTGTTGCATACTAAATTTGTTCATGCTCGCATCTCATCATTTGGTTTGCGGGGTACTTTGTCGACTCACTTAATAATTTAATATGGAGACCATATGCAATCTATTTTAGTCTTATATTGGCTCCATTTAAATTGATGTAGTGAACCGATATTATATTTTACCTTGTTAATACAATATTTAAATTGCAGGGTATCTAAAAAACTTGAACCACATAATAAATTGTCGAGACCCTGGTTCCGCTTAATATTGCCTAATCACATCGCACCTTTTCCATGTCATGCATCATGCCCAATCTTCTGTCGTAGAATTAAATAGTTCATCCCGGTGTTTCTTTTAGTGCCTTGCTTCTTAACGGATTAGGTCAATGAGTTGATGCGAGTGTGGACCCGATCTTCGGATGAAGCTTCGACAATGTTTCTTAGGCAAGCATTCTCCCCCTTTCTACCTATTTTGTACAGTTATAGTATTTATTTCCTCATGTTGATCTATTGCTATCCGTTTTGCGATGCTTTAGCTTCCGTGCACCATTTATATTCCTTGCAGCCTCTATATTGCTTGGGACACCTCCTATTACCTGCTATCTGGTAGATAGTCGGCCTTGTGAGTAATTGTTGCTTGCTCAGGTGCTGCTTCACGTCGTCGATGTTCCACTGATGTTGGGGGCTGGCACATGCTTAATGGTGGAGATGATCATGGCTTTAATTACAATTTATTAATTAATATTGGTGGTAGATATAACTAATGCAGAGGCATCGGTGTGTAATAGTCAATATTTGGTTTTTAACCGCCCACTTGTGTCCACATAGGACACAAGTTCTCGACACCTGTTCCGAGATCGAGCGCGCTAACCACAGGTGGGGTGTGTGGACACCCCCATCGACTTACTACCTGATTTCAAAGTACTATACTGGGGCCGCAATCTAGTTTGCGGCGTTATTACTATTTTATATTTATGCCATGCTTTACTTCTTTAATTACTACTGTTGCTCGTGGAGAGCGTTTACTTTCTCCACTGTTTAGGAACCTCGTGCCATGTTTTGACTGTATCAACAAGCCCAGTCACACTTCCGGGTTCCGAGTCGTTTAGAGTCATTGCTGTTAGGAATTAATCCTGCCATTTATTATAAATCGAATCAATTCTGATTGAGTCAATCAGAGGATTCGGTGGTGGATTAATATTAGATGGCAAGGAATGATTGAGTCAATCACCCGTATCCCCCTCAATGAAAACGCTTGTAGCCGTTTGTAACCGTTAGACCTTTTGCTATATTAACACGTAAACAATGGGAGGCCAACCATCGCTTCTACCTTATTATGTGCGCACTTTGAGATGGTATCAGAGCCTGAGAGATCCCTGTTTCTGTGAGAAAAAAATCAACAGATATCGAGAGAGAGAGAGAGAGAGATCACCAAGAGAAAACATGGGTCGCTCCCCATGATGTCGACATCCTTGGCCATGGGGAATCCTCTCGGCAACTCTCCGTCGGAGAAGCTCACCAAGGCCAACCACCTACTGTGGAAGGCCCAGGTCTTGTCGACCCTCCATGGAGCCCGCGTCCTTGGCTTCATATAGGGGAAGGAACCGGCGCCGACGGAGACCATCTCCATCGAGAAGGACGGGAAGACTGCTACCATGCCCAACCCCGCATACGAGTCATGGATCACGAGGGATCAGCAGGTTCTAAGCTACCTGCTTCGCTCGCTATCGCCGGAGATCCTCGCCCAAGCCATCGGCATGGAGCACTCCGCTAAAGTATGGAGCCTCGTCAACTCCCTCTTTGCCTCAAGATCCAAGGCCAACGTCACGAACCTCCGTGTTGCGCTGTCCAGCATCAAGAAACTTACCATGACCGCCGATCAATACATGACAAAGATGAAGGGCTTCGCCACCGAACTCATCACCGCCGATCGCACCATTGAAGACGATGAACTGGTCGACCTCATCCTCAACGATCTTGACGAGGACTACAATGACTCGGTAGCATCGGTAAATGCAATGCCAAATTTCTCAGTGAGTGACCTCAATGTACTTCTTCTTGCCTTTGACATGCGCCAAGATATGCTTCGTGGTGGTGATAATCCAAAAAAATTCAAGTCCTCGGCAAATTCTGCTACTCGTGGCCATGATAGTTTTGATGGCTACTACAATAAAAACTACCATGGTCATGGCCACCCTCGCGGTCGTGAAGAAGAAAGAGGAAGGTATGGTGGAGGTGGTCGTCGTCCCCCACAACATGGACGTGGGTGTGGACGTGGCGGTCCTCCACCGTGCCCTCGCACCATGGTGTGCCAAATCTGCAAGAAAGAGGGCCATGCCGCTCCCTCATGTTGGTGGCGCTATTCGGATAACGACAACAACAATGACTCCTACGATGGTAATGACTCCTACAACAAAGAAGCAAACGCTGCTTATGGTGTTGATACCAATTGGTATCCCGACACCGGGGCAACCAACCACGTCGCCGGTGACCTCGAGAAACTCATAATCCGTGATGCCTATCATGATAAGGACAAGATCCACACGACAAATGGTGAAGGTATGCATATTAGGCATGTTGGTCATTCATCTATTCAAACCCCAAACGGTGATCTTCATCTTAAAAATATTCTACATGTTCCTAGTGCAACAAAAAATCTCATCTCAGTTCATAAACTTGCTATTGGTAATGATGCCTTCCTTGAATTTCAGGCATGGCATTTTTTATTAAGGATCGAGCCACCAAGATAATTCTTCTTAAAGGACGGTTGAAGACGGTATTTATCCCATTGTGTCATCTTCTTCCACGACGCCCAAGCAAGTTTTCCTCGTCACTAAGCCTACTACGGAGAGGTGGCATAGTCTCCTAGGTCATCCTTCAAATCTTGTTGTCCAACAAGTTCTAAATAAATTTTGTCTTCCTTATTCAAAACAATCTAGTATTGGAACCATTTGTGATTCATGTCAAAAAGCTAAGAGTCATCAACTTTCTTATCCTATCTCCACAAGTATTTCCACTACTCCTTTACAACAATTTTTTCCGATGTATGGGGTCATAAACCTCCTTCTGTAGGCTGCCACAAATATTATGTGAGCTTTATTGATGACTACAGAGAATTCACATGGATCTATCTCATTAAAAATAAATCCGATGTCTTTGATGTCTTTCATAACTTCATGAATCTTGTTGAAAGGAAATTTGATAAGAAAATTGTTACTATGTGATGACCCACAAGTATAGGAGATCGCAACAGTCTTCGACGGTAGTATTACCTAGTTTGTTGATTCGACACAAGGGGAGCCAAAGAATACTTATAAGCCTTAACAACTGAGTTATAAATTCAGCTATACCTGGAAATAGTCTTGCTCACAGAAGTTTATCAATAGCAACAGTTTTGTAGTAGCAATAGCAAAATCACAGCAGCAGTAAAACAAAGGCAGTAGTAACAATAGTAGCAACAGTAGGGTATGAATGCGGTAGGCATAGGGATGGATGAACAAGCGTTGCATGGACGAGACTACTGATGTAACTCCAAGATCTAGGGTATTTGCAGATAAATAAGATAAAGCATCTAAGTACTAAACAATCATAGGCATGTGTTTCATATATAGTCATACGTGCTCGCAATGTGAACTTGCACACCATCTTTTGTCCTGTCAGCCTGTTGCAGCGGGGCCTCAAGGGAATCTACTGGAAATTAAGGTACTCCTTTTAATAGAGTATCAGAGCAAAGCATTAACACTCCATGAACACACGTGATCCTCAAATCACAGTCATCCCATCAGGTTGTCCCAATTTATGTCACTTCGGGGCCTTTGGTCCGGACAATGATATGTGTACACAACTTGCAGATAAGATCATGAACAATACTATCATCATGAATCAATAACATGTTCAGATCTGAGATCATGGCACTCGGGCCCTAGTGACAATCATTAAGCACAACAAGTTGCAACAAAGTCAAATAGCACTAACAAAGATACTAGGCACCATGCCCTAACAATATTATTCGATTAAATTATAGAACTCGTCCAATCCCTACCATCCCCATAGCCTACAGCGGGGGATTACTCACTCATGGATGGGGGAAACATGGATGGTTGATGGAGAGGTGTCAGTGATGATGATGGCGATGATCCCCTCCAAATTCCCCATTTGGCGGTGGCGGTGCAACGGAACTCTTTCTGGAAACACGTCGAACCCCGCTCGGTTTTTAGGTCAGAAGGCTTCTTATAGGCGAAAAAGGAGGCCGAGGGGGTGACCGAGGTGGCCACACCCCTCCCAAGCACGGCCTGGGCTGACCCGCGTGGCCAGGGGGTGTGGGGCCCTCATGGCCCTCCTCCGTCTTGTCTTCTGGCTCTGTCATCTGGTGAAATAGGATTTTTGGCATATTTTCGGGAGTTTTCCTGATAGTTGATTTTCTGCACAAAAACTAGACGCCAAGGTAATTCTGCTGAAAATAGCGTCAGTCCGTGTTAGTTGTATCCAAATCACACAAGTTTAGAGGAGAAACAATAACAAAAGTGTTCGGAAAAGTAGATACGTTTTGGACGTATCAACTCCCCCCAAGCTTAGCTTATTGCTTGTCCTCAAGCAATTCAGTTGAAAACTGAGTGCGATAAAAGAACTTTCACGAACACATTTGCTTCATATGATGTAAATATTGTCAGCACATGAGTAGATACTTAGACAATTCATAATAAAGAGTATGCAACTAAGTCTACTCAATAGTCATTGCAGGCTATGAAGAGATTCCAACTCAATAATAATAAGTAGCATGAAACATAAACATAAGCAACATTGCAATGCTCATAAAAAAGGTATGATAGAGTGGCATCTCGCTTTCCTTTGATCGTGGAGCAAACATGAATGCCAAGGCACCTCTGAAGTTCAAGTGAAGACTAGAAGTAAAGATATCAAAGATACAAGCATCAAAGTCATGACATAATTAACCAAGATTTGAGACAAGCACATTACACTAAGAATGACAACTATGCTCTCAAGAAGGTGCTCATAGAATAAGTGGTGACTCAACAAAGAAGTGAAAAGGTTTTGAAAAGTTTGAAAGGCTTCCAAATGCTGAAAGTATGGTACTCATTAGCTTTGAGCTCTCATTGCCCCTATCATAGGCATCTTTAGATGGTTAAGGTGAAAGTGAGGTCCAATAAGAGTTATATGCTTGACAGACCATAAACTGGAAATCTCATGTCCCTTGAGTACGAGGGCCGCTCCTCATGCTACTCAACTTTAGTTACTAGTAAGTTCTTGTCATCGTAAATACATGTGTATCATAGAGAACCGCTAACGGGGTACCCCTTGCACATGATAGAGGAGTTATCCCATATCAAAATGACAAGGCAAGCAGACAATGCGCATCTCAGCAATCTTCTTATTTACCATGGGAAAATGGTGCTTTTTTCTCTCTTTCCTCTTTTCTCATCTATTTTTTTCTTTTTCTCAATCTATTTTTTTATAAGAAAAATGCTTCATAGATTGCTCACTATGGTGATTATGCAAGTTTCCACCATGATTAGGCATGGCTTAGGCTAGCGGCCTAGGCGTTTCTCTAACACATATACATACCTCCATGGACTTAAGCTCCCCTTTTATTTCACACCGACGACATCCAAAAACAAAAGAGCATGATATCAACTGGGTATAATATTTACAGGTGTTGAAAGTGTTCCTCGTGACAGCACGGTTCTGCTAACTCCCAGCCTATAATTTGCAAGCATATAACTTTCATGGACAGTCACAATGGTTCAGGTTTATTAAGTGCAAGAAATAAAGTGTGCCATCAAGTTCGTGAGAGCTTTACTAACTAACTTTCTCATAACAAGCAAACATTTTTATTTGGAAGAAAACAAGGCATAATAAATATGCACGGAGTAGCAAATGATGCTAGTAGGTAGTTATGGTGGACAATTTTTAGTAATATTGGTTTTGGGAGTTGGAAGCACGAGTAGAGATCATACTTAGTGCAAGTGAAGGCTAGCAATAGAAAGGGAGCGACAAACGAGAGAGCAATAACTATCATAATCATGCTTGCAACAAAACAAAATTAATTATGGCATGAAAGTGATACAAGAACTCTGAGGCAAAATAAATCATCGAGGCTTAACTGACTTTGGTTCAATCATATGCATGCATGAGCAGGTGCCAACTCGATCCAAATGAAACATTCAGAGGAGGATACCACAATATCATACCAAGTTATGAATAGAATAATGCAAGCAAACATTCATATGACATGCTACAAACTATTAGCAAGCTGGAGCTAATCATAAGAGATCAAGAACTACTAAGCATCCAATAGATAACATACACCTTACATGAACAGACTAAGCATGCCCACAATGATGAGTATATGTACAAAAATGAAAACAAATAGAGTTCATTACCAGCCTCTTACCACACCTCAAGTTGTCATTAATCTTCATTAATGCCCTTCACTTGTGTGGCTTGAATAATAACATGAAACCAAAATCCACTGTGGACCGCTGAACCCTGCAACAAACTTCACAAAACAACAAATATTTTTGGTGTTTTCGATTTTTAAAAGCAAGCACTCAAAGCAAAAGCAAACAAAGCAAAATCTTTTTGGATTTTTCTTAAGGCAAATCAAAGCTAAAAAGCAAAGAAACAAACCAAGGGAAACAACGAAAATAGTTTTGGTCTTTTTGTGTTTTGGGAAAGCGGAAACAAAAACCAAAAAGAAAGCAAAACAAGAATATACAAAGAATCGACGAAGCATGATATATAGATGAGTGTGATGTCGGTATACCTCCCCCCAAGCTTAAGCTTTTAGCCTAAGTGGGGCTCAATAACGCGGGTAGTAACCCCAATCTAGTGGGTCATCGTAGGAATGATCATAATCAGGCCCTTCTGATGAAGAAGAAGAAGCGCCCCAATCATAGGAGGGTTGCTGGTATGAAGACTCCCCCATGTTGGAGGGCTGAACCGAATCATCTTCGGCATCCTATCCAACATTATCCTCTTGTTGGGAGAGCTCCGCCACGTATGTGTCAAGTTCTTCCTTCATGAGTGACCATCCTTGCCTGTTATCAAAATTAAACAAAGCAGGTACAGGCAAAGAGACTACCTTCTCAGACCTACCCCCTCTCCAACCACGCTTGACAAAGGTTACTTTATATGATAGATCACTCAAAGTAGCCCAAGAGGAAACAAATATATGCTGATCCATGGAAGTGAGATCAAGTCTCTCTATGGGGAACTGAAAGTCTGAATGATCAGACTCTAAACCATGAAAAGCTAGCAAACAAGAAGCAACGAGACCTCCACAAATTCCACCTTTCTCGCGGTTAGTGGTAAGACGGTAAGCTATCAAAGCACTCAAGTTATAAGTTCTATCCCTATTCAAATCAGCTGAGATAAAAGCTGGATCAAATGAAGATAATTTTCTAGCAGTCTTCCTAGCAAGAACACACTTGGCAATGAAATAGGCAAAATATCTAATGGATCGAAACTGAATGTTCCGAATTTTACCACTTTCCTTTGAGAAGTCGCAAATCTGGAAAATTTCAGCATATAGGTCCATGAGTGGTTTAGGCCTCTCTCTAATCTTCTCACAAGAACTCCACTGTGGCACTCTGATAGCTTCACAAAAATCAACAAAAGGGAGGTCGACAACTATATTTTAAATTTTATAGTGGACCATGGGATTAGAAAAGGACCAACTAAACCAAAAGTCCTGCACCACAGCCATGGTTAGCTTAACATATTGATATGGTTCTTCTCCAACAAAATGTTCCAACCCTGCATTAGAAATTATAGTTTGGAAATCCTGAAAGATCCCCGCAGCTTGCATAAATTCAGGGCATGGATGTATGGAAGAGAAAACTTCCTCCTCACGATGGACTTTAATTGGCTCAAGTACCATCAATTCATGTTGATTCAGTTGGTATGCACTCATCTTCTTTTCTGAAATTTTTAGACAAACATCAAACCAAGTGATTTCCAATTTGATAAATGATGAGGAACTACTATAGGAACTTGCTAGAAGGCTAAACATGCATCAAAATGAAATCTCTAAGCATAGAACAAGCATGCAAGCTCACACAACCTGTCACCTACAGTAGCAAAATACTCAAGATACAATCTACCAATCAAACATCTAATTGGACAAGCGGAGGAGGCACATACCGAAGAGCAATCCCTCCAAAAATCAGCAGCAAAGATGGGCTGAGCAAGGAGATCAAAAATCGGGAGCAAGAACAATAGGAACTCGAGCTTGAGAAAATATTCTGATATTTCTCGGGAGAGAGAAAGAAGTGGCTGGAAGGAGACAACTTGGAGGGTCAGAGGTGGGTCCCACCCAAGCCAGGCGCGCCCTGGGGCTGGCCGCGCCACCAGGGGTGTGCTGGCCTGGTGGGTCCTCCTGGGCCAATCCAGGTGCCCCTCTGCCCCTTTTTTCGAGGAAAAATTAATTTGCATTTTCTGAAAATTTTCGGGAAACTTTATTTTTGGCCAATTTTCAGGTTATGAAAATTGATTTTCTCGCAGAAAAAGACTTTTTTGAAAGACACAAAAGGAAACCAAAAGCAAAACTACAGAAGTTCTAAGACACTCTAAAAAGCAAACAACTATCAAATCTAAAGCTAACAAGAGGAAAAACAAAGAAAGGAAAGGAGAAAAATAAAAGTGAGCAAGTATAACCATTGTGAAAGCATTGTTTTGTTCATTAAAATTCCTTTGTCAACAAGGTTGATGAAGTCTTGTTACTAAAACAATCTTATATGAAACAAAACTTTGCATTTCACAAAATGATTATGTTACCTCAAACTTGATAGCAATAGTCCCACTCATAATAGTTTTAAAACTTTCTTGTGGAATGGGACAATATATTTCTCCAACTTTTATGCTCTCAATATTTTCAATGGAATTCAGGCCATAGCTCTTATCAATCTTCTTTGGGAAATAGACAGTATGCTATTTGTCATTAATATTAAAAGTTACTTTTCCTTGATTACAATTGATGACAACACCTGCAATATTAAGAAAAGGTCTCCCAAGAATAATAGACATATTATCATCTAAAAAAATCAGTTAGAACCAAGCAATTATGAGCTACTTGAATAGGAACATCCTCACATATACCAATAGGAATAGTAGTAGAATTATCAGCCATTTGCAGTTGGTATCAACTTTTCTAGCTGGAGTCTCTTGTAGAGAGAAAAAGGCATAACACTAACTCTAGATCCCAAATCACACAAAGCAGTTCTAACATAATTATTTTTTAATAGAGTAAGGAATAGTTGGAATACCTGGATCATCAAGTTTCTTTGGAACCTTACCAATGAAGGAGTAATTAGCAAGCAAAGTAGAAATTTCCTCATTAGGAATCCTACTTTTATTAGAGACAATATCCTTCATATACTTTGAATAAGGAGGCAACTTAATAGCATCAGTCAAAGGAATTTGCAAAAATAAAGGTTTCATCCACTCACAAAACTTGTTATAGTGTTCTTCCTCCTTTGACTTGTGTTTCTTATTAGGAAAAGGCATAGGTTTCTGCACCCAAGGTTCTCTTTCACTACCATGTTTATTAGCAATAAAATCTTCCTTAGTGTACCTAGTGTTCTTAGTGTGCTTCTCAGGCTCTTCTTCAATTTCTTCCTTATCAGGAGCATCATTTTTATCATTACCACTTTCAGTTTTAGCATCAGAGACAGATATACTATTAGGATCTACAACAGGTTCAAGAGGTTCCTCAACTGTTCTATGTTTCTTTTTCTTTCTCTTATGAGGACTACCACTATTTTCAGCTTGTTGAGAATCCTGCTAAATTCTTTTAGGGTGTCCCTCAGGATATAAAGGATCTTGAGTGGCTGCACCACTCCTAGTTCTATTTCCATAATCATGTTTATCTTCTAAAGCATTAACTAGCATATATTTTTGTACCTTAGCAAGTGGATCAATTTGGGTTGAACCATTTGGAAGTGTTTAACAAGCATTTTAGCATCATTAGAAGTTCTTTCCACAATATCTTTCAACTCATTTATAGCTTTAGAGTTTTCCAATAAATGATTCTGAACTTGTTTATTAAAATTACGTTGTTTAACAATAAAAAGGTCAAGTTCCTCTAAGCATTCTTTATCTAGACCAGCCACCTCTCACTAAAGCATTTCTTCCTACAACCCTCAAATAAAAACTCCCAATTGACTTTGTCATAATCTTTTTCTAAGTCAATCTCTAGGACTACTCCCCAAAATTTCTTAAACTTTGTTTCTCTCAAATTCATGCAACATGACCACTCCATTATTAATGTATCTTCCTGATGACCCATAAGTATAGGAGGGTATCGTAGTACTTTTGATAAATAGGAGTGTCGATCCCAACAAGGAGCAGAAGGTCCTGAACAGTGGTATGGAGCAGGAAATCCCTGTGAATACTTAGCAAACAACTTTTTAGTGGTTTTCTGACAAGGCAACAAAACAAAGAGCATGTAACAAAGGTAACGAACAAACGGGGCAAGTGGTCCAATCCTTTCTTAGCAAAGGACAAGCCGGTGGAAATACTTATAAGGACCAAACGTTCTCGAGGACACATGGGAATTCTGTCAAGTGCTTTCGCTTGAAATAGCTGAGTACTCTTCTTTGGTGTTCGTAAGTGTTGTGTGGGTGAACCTGTGCTAACATACCGCCCTTCCTAGGACTAATACATACTAGTGATTAAACCCCCTGCAAACATCCGTAACTACAGGAAAGTAATTAAGATATAAATCTAACCACAGCCTTAAACTCTGAGATCCTACACTCCCTTGTGCAAAGGTGTCCTAACGGGGGTTCAGGTTTCTGCCACTCCGGCAACCCCATAATAAGTAGCCAAATACACAATGCATTCCCCTAGGCCCATAAATGGTGAAGTGTCATGTAGTCGACTTTCACATGACACCACTAGAAGAATAGCACCACAACTTAAATACTACACCATTGAATAATAACTCAACACAGATTCACTACTAACATCATGACTTCTCCCATGTCCTCAAGAACACAACGAACTACTCATAAGACATCATATGGATCAAGATCAAAGATGATATGATAATGGATAACAATCTGAACATAAAAAATAATCCAATTGTTCCACTCACAAGCATCAACTACAATAGTAATCAACACCGAGAAAGTTTCCCCTAAGAACTAAAGCAATATCCAACACAATTGTTACAGTGAGACGGAGTGATGATGGTGCTGGTGGAGATGATGGTGTGGATGATGATGATCCCGATGAAGCCTAGCTTGATGATGGTGTTGATGGCGATGGTCTTCCCTCTCCGGGAAGGAATTCCCCCGGCAGAAATCTGTTTGCCGGAGAGATCTTTCTCTCTCGGTGTTTTCCGCCCCTAGAGGTGGAGGAAATCTATCTGTGGTCGCTCTCCGAGACTTAGGTTCCGCAGGGAAGATATAGGCGAAGGGGCGGAGTCGAAGTCCGGGCAGGTGGGCCACACTGTTGGAATTATGCCCTAGAGGCAATAATAAAGATGTTATTATTATAATTCTTGTTCATGATAATGTTTATATTCCATGCTAGAATTGTATTAAGCGGAAACTTTAATACTTGTGTGGTTTGTGAACAACACCGTGTCCCTAGTATGCCTCTATGGACTAGCTCATTGATTAATGATGGTTAAGGTTTCCTAACCATGGACATGAGTTGTCAATTAATAATGAGATCATATCATTGGGAGAATGATATGGTGGACATACCCAAACTAAGAGAAGCAATTAGATCGTGTCATCGTGTTCGTCTTTGCGAAGCTTTTCTTATGTCAAATATTGTATTCCTTAGACCATGAGATAATACAACTCCCTGGTATCGGAAGAAAGCTTTGAGGTCATCAAACGTCATCCTATGAGAGGGTGATCATAAAGGTGTCTCTCAGGTGATCGGAAAGTATCTGTTGGGTTGTATGTATCGAGATGGGATTTGTCCCTCCCAAGTCGGAGAGATATACTTCGGGCCCACTCGGTAATCGATATCAACACCGCTTGCAAGCATGTGGTTAAGGAGTTAATCACAAAGTGATATCGTATTACGGAACGAGTAAAGTACTTGCTGTGAACGAGATTGAACTAGGTATGACGGTACCGACGATCAAATCTCGGGCAAGTAAAATATCGCGAGACGAAGGGAATATATATATGGGATTGATTGAATCCTGGCATCGTGGTTCATCCGATATGATCATCGATGAATGTGTGGGAGTCAATATGGGTTTCCAGACCCCGCTGTTGATTATTGATAGAAGATCATGTCTGCATATTCTCGAACCCGCAGGGTCACACACTTAACGTATCTCAACGCTAGGATAGATTGGATAATTGGTTTATGAGTTTTTGTTCGGAGTCTCGGATGGGATCCGGGACATCACGAGAGGTTCCGGAGTGGTCCGGAGAATAAGATTCATATAAGGCAGTGCAATTTTGGAGTTCGGAATTGTTCCGGATTAATCGGTATTGTACCGGAAGCTTCTAGAACCTTCTGGAAGGGGACCAACGTGGCCCCACCTTTCGGGAGGGGGCATGGGCCTATGAGGGAGTGCCCTGGCCGCATTGGGCCAGGGGCACAAGGCCCCATAGGGCCCAGCCGGCCAAGAGAGGTTTAAACTCGAGATAGACCTTCTAGAAGGGGGGGTTTCCTTGCCCCCCACTCCTTATCCTTTGGGGCCGCCGGTTTGGGCTTGGGGGAGGGGCTAGGGCTGCTCCCCCCCTCTATATAAAGAGGGGTGGGGGCTCACCAACCCCCCACACCTTCCCCTCCAACCCTGGCCGCCCTGCTGCCCTCCTCTCTCCCTCCCGACTGCTTGTAGGCGAAGCCCTGCTGCAGAAATTCTCCACCAATTGCACCACGCCGTCGCGTTGTAGATCCAACCCATCTCTCCACCATACTTGCTGGACCAAGGAAGGAGGAGACGTCGAGGTGCTGCACGTGTGCATCCCACGGAGGCACCGCCACTTTTGGTGCTAGATCGGATCGGATCGCGAGGAGGAGAAGCGAGTACGACTACATCACCCACGTTCCGACGAACGTTCCGCTGTGAAAATCTTCAAGGGTATGAAGATCTAATCCAATCTCTCTCATTGTTTGCATCTCCTAGATTAGATCTTGGCTTTCCCTCTGTTCACATCCGTAGAAAATTTTGATTTACTATGCCGCGAAACCCTTCAGTGGTATCAGAGCTAGATCTATGCATAGATGTGTTTCACGAGTAGAACGCAACATGGTTGTTGCGGGCGTTGATGTTTTCTGTTGCAAGCCTCTTGTTTGTATTCTTCTTATGACGCGGGATAGTGAGATTGAAGCGGTCCAGGCCAACCTTACGCGACGTCGTTCGCGAGACCGGCTCCGCACTTGACGTGTGGCTTGTTCCACACATGCGGCTGGTGGATGTCAGTTTCTCTCACTATAGTTGTCATGGGATTAACACCGGAGTTTGGCAACCATAATATCACCGTTGTGGCTTTCCGTAGGTAAGAATCGTTCTTAGCATCTACTCCCATAAGCCACGTAAAACATGCAACAACAAAGTAGAGGCGTCTAACTTGTTTTTGCAGGGAGTGTTTTCTGTGATATGGTATGGCCCAAGATGTGATGTGTATAATGTATGCGGTGATCATGTTTTGTAATGTTTCACGACTTGCATGTCGATGAGTACACAACCGGCAGGAGCCATATGGTTGTCTTTATAATTGTGTATGACCTGTGTGTCAACTTCTTATGCGCCATGTAATAGTTTCACTTTATCGCTAAGTAGTTAGCAATAGTTGTAGTTGCTATTCGTGGTGGAGGCAATCATGGTGGAGTGATGGAGATCATGTCGGAACGCACAAGATGGAGATCATTGCGCGAAGATTGGCTATACCATGTCACATTAAAGTTATATGCATGTAATGTTTATCCTTTTATGTATCTTATCATGCTTAGATCGCGACGGTAGCATTATAAGATGATTCCTCACTTAAAGATCAAGATAAAAACTGTGTTCTCCCCGAGTATGCACCGTTGCGAAAGTTCGTCGTGTCCAAGCATCACGTGATGATTGGGTGCTATAGACTCTACGCTCACATACAACGGGTGCAAGCCAGTTTTGCACACGCGGAAATACTTGGGTCTAACTTGACGAGCCTAGCATGTACAGACATGGCCTCGGAACACATGAACCGAAAGGTTAAGCATGAGTCATATGATTTATATGATCGACACTTAGTTGTCCACCATTGAAACCACATCTCTTCTCGTGAAGATCGGATTAGGTGTTGTGAATTTGGATCGTGTTCACTAAACAACTTGAGGGATGTTGAATTTAGTGGGAGTTCATCTAATAATTTGATTAAAAGTTGAACTAGTTATCATGAACATAGTCTAATTTGTACTTGCAAATATTGTAGATCAAATGGCTAAGTCCAACTTCAACTTCAACGTTTTTGCTGAGAAGGAAAAGCTTAGAAACAATGGGTCTAACTTCACCAATTGGTTCCGCAATCTAAGAATCATTCTCTCTGGCGGTCAAAAGGACTATGTCCTTGGGAAAGCGTTAGGTGACCCCCCTGCTGCAACTGCGCCGGCTGATGAGAAAGCTGTTTATCAGTCGCGCAAAGATGATTATGGTGTGATTAAGAGCACCATGTTGTTTGCTATGGAACCGGAACTTCAAAATCGTTTTGAAGACTATCCCGGGCCCTTTGAGATTCTCGAAGAGCTGAAAACCATGTTTCAGACTCAGGCCCGTTCTGAGAGATATGAGATCTCTGAGAAGTTCTTTAACTGCAAGATGGAGGAAGGGAGTTCCGTTAGTGAGCACGCCATTAAGATGGCGGGCTACACTCAACGCCTTGAGCAACTGGAATGCACGATTCCAGAGGAGCTCAAGATTGACAGGGTTCTCCAATCACTCCCTCCCAGCTACAAAAGTTTTGTAGTGACTCATAATCAGATTGGTTCCACTGATACGATCACCGAGCTCTTCGCGAAGCTGAAGGCCGCGGAAGTGGACATCAAAAAGGATAATCATGTGTTGATGGTGTTGATGGTCAACAAGCCCACCTTTAAGAAAGGTAAGGGAGCAAAGAAGCCCTTCAAGAAGGGCGGCGGCAAGCGCACTGCCCCTGCTGAGAGGAAGCTCAGGTCTGGTCCTAAGCCGGACACTGAGTGCTTCTATTGCAAGGACAAGGGTCACTGGAAGCGCAACTGTCTGAAGTACTTAGCGGACAAGAAGGCTGGCTCCATCAAAGGTATATTTGATATACATGTTATTGATGTTTTCCTTACTAGCCCTCGTTGTAGCGCCTGGGTATTTGATACCGGTTCAGTTGCTAATATTTGTAACTCGAAACAGGAGCTACGGAATAGACGGCGGCTTGCGAGGGATGAGGTGACGATGCGTGTTGGCAACGGATCAAGAGTTGATGTGATGGTCGTCGGCACGCTCTCCTTAGTTTTACCTTCGGGATTAGTTTTAAACCTTAATAAATGTTATTATGTGCCTGCGTTGAGCATGAACATTATTTCTGGATCGTGTTTATTGCAAGACGGTTATTCATTTAAATCGGAGAATAATGGTTGTTCTATTTATATGAGTAACATCTTTTATGGTCATGCACCTCTTGTGAATGGTTTATTTCTTCTAAATCTCGAAAGGGATGAAACACACATCCATAACATTGAGGCTAAGAGATGCAAAGTAGATAGTGATAATACTACTTATTTGTGGCACTGTCGTCTAGGTCATATTAGTGTAAAGCGCATGAAGAAACTCCATTCTGATGGACTTTTGGAGTCTCTTGATTTTGAATCATTTGACACATGAGAACCATGCCTCATGGGCAAGATGATCAAAACACCGTTCTCCGGTATGATGGAGCGAGCAACGAACTTGTTGGAAATCATACATACCGATGTATGCGGACCGATGAGTGTTTCGACGCGTGGTGGATATCGATATTTTCTCACTTTTACCGATGACTTAAGTAGATATGGGTATATCTATTTAATGAAACATAAATCTGAAACGTTTGAAAAGTTCAAAGAATATCAGAATGAAGTGGAGAACCATCGTAACAGAAAGATTAAATTTCTACGATCCGATCGTGGAGGTGAATATTTGAGTTATGATTTTCTCACGCATCTTAAAGCAAGCGGAATCATTTCGCAACTCACGCCACCCGGAACACCACAGCGCAATGGTGTGTCTGAACGCCGGAACCGAACCCTATTAGATATGGTCCGATCGATGATGTCTCTTACTGATTTGCCGTTATCATTTTGGGGTTATGCATTAGAAACCGCTGCATTCACTTTAAATAGGGCACCATCTAAATCCATTGAGACGACACCGTATGAACTGTGGTTTGGTGCTAAACCTAAGTTGTCGTTTCTTAAAGTTTGGGGATGCGAAGCTTACGTCAAGAAGTTGATGCCGGACAAGCTCGAACCCAAAGCGGAGAAATGCGTCTTCATAGGATACCCTAAGGAAACTATTGGGTATACCTTCTATCATAGAACCGAAGGCAAAGTGTTTGTCGCAAAGAACGGTTCCTTTCTTGAGAAGGAGTTTCTCTCAAAAGAAGTGAGTGAGAGGAAAGTAGAGCTAGACGAGGTTATTGAACCTTCTCTTGAATTGGAGAGTAGCGCAGCACCTGAAATTGTTCCAGTGCCGCCTGCACCAACGATAGAGGAAGCTAATGACAAGGATCATGAAGCTTCGGACGATGCTGCTACTGAACGTCGCAGGTCGACAAGGTCGCGTGCCCCTCTTGAGTGGTATGGCAACCCTGTCTTGTTAGTAGAAGACAGTGAACCTACGAACTATGAGGAAGCGATGATGAGCCCAGACTCTGAGAAATGGCTAGAAGCCATGAAATCCGAATTGGGATCCATGAGCAAAAACCAAGTATGGACTTTGGTGGACCCTCCTAGCGACCAAAAGGCCGTTGAGTGCAAGTGGATCTTCAAGAAGAAAACGGACGCGGATGGTAATGTTACCGTCTATAAAGCACGGCTTGTCGCGAAAGGTTTTTGACAAGTTCAAGGTGTTGACTACGATGAGACTTTCTCTCCCGTAGTGATGTTTAAGTCCATTCGGATTTTATTAGCAATTGCTGCGTTTCATGATTATGAAATATGGCAGATGGATGTCAAGACTGCGTTCCTCAATGGAAACATTGATGAAGAGTTGTATATGATGCAACCCAAAGGTTCTGTCGATCCTAAGGATGCTGATAAAGTGTGCAAACTTCAGCGTTCCATTTATGGACTGAAGCAAGCATCTCGGAGTTGGAACCTTCGTTTTGATCAAGTGATCAAGAGCTTTGGATTTGTTCCAAATTGCTACGAAGCTTGTATCTACAAGAAAGTGAGTGGGAGCTCGGTGACATTTCTGGTACTATATGTGGATGACATATTGATTATTGGAAATGACATCAACATGCTTAACGATGTGAAGAGTTATTTGAACAAGTGTTTTTCAATGAAAGACCTAGGTGAAGCTGCTTATATATTGGGCATCAAGATCTATAGAGATAGACAAAGACGCCTGATAGCTTTAAGCCAGAGTACATACCTAGACAAAGTTCTGAAAAGGTTCAGAATGGATAAGGCAAAGAAAGGTTCAGTGCCTATGTTGTCAGGTAAGATATTGAGCAAGGCTCAGTGTCCAGCTACGGTAAATGATAGGGAAGCTATGAGCAAAGTGCCTTATGCCTCGGCCATAGGTTCTATCATGTATGCCATGCTGTGTACTAGACCGGATGTGTCCAATGCTCTTAGTTTGACGAGCAGGTATCAAAGTGATCCAGGAGTGGAACACTGGACAACCGTGAAGAACATCCTAAAGTACCTGAATAGGACTAAAGAAATGTTCTTAGTCTATGGGGGTGATGAACAGCTCGTCGTAAAAGGTTACGTCGACGCTAGTTTTGACACCGACAAGGATGATTCTAAATCTCAGACAGGATACATTTATATTTTGAATGGAGGAGCTGTGAGCTGGAGAAGCTACAAGAAAAGCGTGATCGCGGGATCTACAGTAGAAGCGGAATACATGGCGGCTGCAGAAGCGTCAAGTGAAGGAGTTTGGATCAGAAACTTCATCACTGAGCTTGGCGTGGTTCCAAGTGCATTGGACCCACTGGAGATATTGTGTGACAACACTGGCGCCATAGCACTCGCTAAGGAACCAAGATATCATCCAAAGACCAAGCATATCAACCGCAAGTTTCATATAATCCGAGATTATATAGCAGATGGAGATCTGAAGATTAGCAAAGTACATACAGATCTGAATGTCGCAGATCCATTGACTAAACCTCTTCCACGTGTAAAACATGATCAACACCTCAGTGCCATGGGTGTGAGATTGTTGCCAAATGTAAACTAGATTATTGACTCTAGTGCAAGTGGGAGACTATTGGAATTATGCCCTAGAGGCAATAATAAAGATGTTATTATTATAATTCTTGTTCATGATAATGTTTATATTCCATGCTAGAATTGTATTAAGCGGAAACTTTAATACTTGTGTGGTTTGTGAACAACACCGTGTCCCTAGTATGCCTCTATGGACTAGCTCATTGATTAATGATGGTTAAGGTTTCCTAACCATGGACATGAGTTGTCAATTAATAATGAGATCATATCATTGGGAGAATGATATGGTGGACAGACCCAAACTAAGCAAAGCAATTAGATCGTGTCATCGTGTTCATCTTTGCGAAGCTTTTCTTATGTCAAATATTGTATTCCTTAGACCATGAGATAATACAACTCCCTGGTATCGGAAGAAAGCTTTGAGGTCATCAAATGTCATCCTATGAGAGGGTGATCATAAAGGTGTCTCTCAGGTGATCGGAAAGTATCTGTTGGGTTGTATGTATCGAGATGGGATTGGTCCCTCCCAAGTCGGAGAGATATACTTCGGGCCCACTCGGTAATCGATATCAACACCGCTTGCAAGCATGTGGTTAAGGAGTTAATCACAAAGTGATATCGGATTACGGAACGAGTAAAGTACTTGTTGTGAACGAGATTAAACTAGGTATGACGGTACCGACGATCAAATCTCGGGCAAGTAAAATATCGCGAGACGAAGGGAATATATATATGGGATTGATTGAATCCTGGCATCGTGGTTCATCCGATATGATCATCTATGAATGTGTGGGAGTCAATATGGGTTTCCAGACCCCGCTGTTGATTATTGAAAGAAGATCATGTCTGCATATTCTCGAACCCGTAGGGTCACACACTTAACGTATCTCGACGCTAGGATAGATTGGATAATTGGTTTATGAGTTTTTGTTCGGAGTCTCGGATGGGATCCGGGACATCACGAGAGGTTCCGGAGTGGTCCGGAGAATAAGATTCATATAAGGCAGTGCAGTTTTTGGAGTTCGGAATTGTTCCAGATTAATCGGTATTGTACCAGAAGCTTCTAGAACCTTCCGGAAGGGGACCAATGTGGCCCCACCTTCCGGGAGGGGGCATGGGCCTATGAGGGAGTGCCCTGGCCGCATTGGGCCAGGGTCACAAGGCCCCATAGGGCCCAGCCGGCCAAGAGAGGTTTAAACTCGAGATAGACCTTCTAGAAGGGGGGGTTTCCTTGCCCCCCACTCCTTATCCTTTGGGGCCTCCGGTTTGGGCTTGGGGGAGGGGCTAGGGCTGCGCCCCCCCTCTATATAAAGAGGGGTGGGGGCGCACCAACCCCCCACACCTTCCCCTCCAACCCTAGCCGCCCTGCTGCCCTCCTCTCTCCCTCCCGACTGCTTGTAGGCAAAGCCCTGCTGCAGAAATTCTCCACCAATTGGCCCGCGCCGTCGCGTTGTAGATCCAACCCATCTCTCCACCATACTTGCTGGACCAAGGAAGAAGGAGACGTCGAGGTGCTGCACGTATGCATCTCATGGAGGCACCGCCACTTGTGGTGCTAGATCGGATCGGATCGCGAGGAGGAGAAGCGAGTACGACTACATCATCCACGTTCCGACGAACGTTCCGCTGTGCGAATATTAAAGGGTATGAAGATCTAATCCAATCTCTCTCGTTGTTTGCATCTCCTAGATTAGATCTTGGCTTTCCCTCTGTTCGCATCCGTAGAAAATTTTGATTTACTATGCCGCGAAACCCTTCACACACCTGCCCTAGGCACGGCCCAGGGTGGGCCCGCTCCTAGGGGTGTGGGCCCCCTGAGGCCCCCTTCGCTCCTCCTTCTGGCTTCCTTCGTCATCTTGTAAAATAATATGTTTCCATATTTTTCTGGTATTTTTCTGATCTTCGCGAAATTGCACCGAAACGCCTTCTTTTCCATCAGAATCCAGACTCCGGCAGTCCATCCTCCAAGAATCATCCAACATGCATAAACAGATGAAAATTCGTAAGTAATACCTCATAATAAGACAAATATCAATGAATAGAGGTAAATTATATAGAATGGTGATGCAAATTAGTCGTATCAACTCCCCCAAGCTTAGACTTCGCTTGTCCCCAAGCGAAAACTGAGCTCAATAAACATGTCCACAGGTTTTTGGAGTGAAGTGTCGATAAAAGAATACGAACAAGAAGCATCACACTTACCATTTCACAACTCATAGAAGAAAGCAACTCACCATTATATAACTTAGCTTGTAACCAAGTACATTAGTCACAATAGAGATGCATAAAGATAAATCATAATTGGAATTGGAAAACTTGTTCTTGGTCAGAGAACACCTGGTAAAAAGTTTCACAAAAAGCTTTTTTGTAGAAGTTTCAAAACAGGAGCACTCTTTGCTCAAAAAGGTTTTTCACAAGTGAAGTCTTTCAAAGTAATACTCAATAGATAAGAGTTTTGTGCAAACAAGGAAGATAAAGAACATGATTGAATAAATCACCATATGGATGCTTGAAACACAACAACTCAAATGCTTGCTAGAGATAGAGGGGAAGTAGGTTTACTGACTCAACTGGTAACTAGGAGAAAGGTCCCTTCTTAGAGGGTAGCAGGGATTACAAGTCATAAAGAGCTTTCAAAAGATTATGGTACTAACTAGCTTTGAGCCTGCATTGCCCCTATCATAAGCATCTTGAGATGATTAAGGTTAAAGTGAACAAAGATGGAGTATATGCTTGACGAAATATAAGTTGGCAATCTCATGTCCCTTGAATATGAGGGCTACTCCTCATGCATACTCAACTTTGGGACCATGTAAGTTCTTGTCATTGTAAGTATTTGCATATCATTGAGAACCGCCAACGGGGTACCCCTTGCACATGGTACAGGAGCTTTTCCATAACCAAAATGACAAGGCAAGCAGACAATGAGCATCTCAGCGATCTTTTTATTTACTATGTGCATAGATTTTTATTAAGGATGCTTCATAGATGACTCACTGTGGTGATGCTGCAAGTTTCCACCATGATTAGGCATGTCTTAGGCTAGCGGCCCAGACGTTTCTATAACACAGAATACAGACTCCATGGACTTACAAGTTCCCTCTTTATTTCACACCGTTGACATCCATAGACAAAAGAGCACGATATCAACTGTGTACAGAGTACAAGTGAAATTTTGAAAACGTTCCCGGTGACAGCACGGTTCTGCTAATTCCAACGTATAGATGCAAGCATATACAACTTTGATGTTCACAATGGTTCAAGTCTATTAGGGGCAGGAAAATAAGGTGTGCCATCAAGTTCGTGAGAGCTTTACTAACTAGTTTTCACATAACAAAATACTTTTTAATTCGAAAGGTAGATGAAGCTTGAGAATTTGCTTGGAATAGCAATAGCTACTAGGTATATATGGTGGACACAAGTGGCAAAAGTTTTGGTTCAAAGGACTTTCGAAACATGAGAAGTATGCCTTCTCAAAACAGGTTTTTGGCTAGCAAGGCTGGGTAGCAAGCAAGAGAGTTGAAAAAAACAAGCAAGCATACAAGTAATAAAGCCAAACATGCAATCTTCCTTTAAGACACAAAAGATATTAAATAAAGAATACTAAGCTTATGGACCAACAAGAAATAAAACAAATGATACCAAATACTTGTAAGCTTTTTCTTTCTATTTTTCTCTTTCATAGTAGTGCTACTGACCAGAACTCGGTTTGCCAAAAACAATTTAGATCCACTTGATGATCCCAAAGTGGTGCCAATACTGATCAACAAGATCCATCATATAATAGAGATTGCAAACTAAAATTAGAAGTGCAAAAAAGTAAAAGATGAGACTTCTCATTAATATTCAATAAAGGCACTCACACCAAGGGATACATAGATAATCAACTAAAGGAGAGATACTTACACATGCAAACCAAACTATAAAATAACTTCTCTACCACATATATGAATCCACTAAACAGGTAAAAGATAAAAGATAATGGTGGTGATACCGCGGCACTCCCCCAAGCTTGGAACAAGCCAAGGGGATGCCAAACCTGATGACGAATTAATCCTTCGGTGGTGGTGGTGTTCTCTTGTCATCATAAAACTTCCAAGGCAATGGTTCCCCATCCAAAAAGGATGTCCTTGTCTCTGCAATCCTGAAACTAGCGGCAGAGCTTATGCACTCAAATCTAGCCTCATACTCGCAATTTTGATTCTGTATGTCATAGAGTTGTACTTGCAATTGATTGGTGGTCTGACGGAGTGAGAAGATCTCTTCTCGGGGCTCAGAAACTTCTCCCTCGTGCTTCGTGATGAGTTCTGAACTTATCTTGTGAATAGCATCCACTTCGCGTTTCGCCATCTTCTTGTACCTGAAAACTTCTTGTTCCAACGCTTCCATCCTGTCTTCTAGACTGCCCTCTCCTTTAGGGCCTTGAACTTCTTTCATCTGTACCTTCCCCTCTTTGAGGATCAACTCTTTAGGATGAATCCTCAACTCATACATGTACGGTTTGAGGACGTCAGAAGAGGAATCCTCCGTGGGTGATCCAGAGGAAGACATTGAGGCTCCAAATCTGAGAATTTTCCTGACAGAAACAGATTGAAACGAAAACACAACGAGAACACGATGCAAGAACCTCGGGGAACACGGGGGGGTATATATTACGAAGTTTCAATGCATAAGGAAGGTTTTGACACGGAAATGAGGCGGAGTCGGAGCTCGGGGGGTGGAACAACCCCCTCAGTGGCGGCCAGGCTGGGCCCGTGCCTGGTTTGTCCACCCTGGGCTCCGTTTCCTCTTCAGTTCCGTCTCGTAACTTCCCTTATGTATTAAAAACATCAAAAATATAAAAAGATTGGGGTTTCACGAACCTTATGTTTTTACCACTTTTACCTATTGAAAGACGAACTCTGCAGACTCTGGTGTTTGGCTTCTGATAAATTCTTCTGGAGTTGCCATTCGAATAATATCCACAACTTCATTATAAGAATCTCCAGAAATATAGTGTTTTAGTATTTGCCCATTAATCACCTGCGTTGTGTCATCCTTCAGAGAAGAGATTTTGATGGCACCTGAGCGGTATACTTCCTTGATAACAAAAGGTCCTTACCATTTTGAGAGTAGTTTCCTGCAAAAAATCTGAGATGAGACCTATACAAAAGAACTTTCTCACCAACATGGAATTCCCTTTTGAGAATTCTCCTATCATGCCATCTTTTCACTTTTTCCTTAAAGATCCTAGCATTTTCATAAGATTCACCTCTCCACTCATCTAGATTACTTAAGTCGAGCAGTCTTTTCTCACCAGCAAGTCTAAAGTCTCTATTCAACTCTTTCACTGCCCAATAAGCTTTGTGTTGTAATTCTAAAGGCAAGTGACAAGATTTCCTATAGACCATTTTGTAAGGAGACATCCCCATAGGATTTTTATAAGCAGTTCTATAAGACCACAAAGCGTCATTCAACTTTTTAGCCCAATTTTTTCTAGACCTATTGACAATCTTCTGCAAGATAGATTTAATTTCCCTATTGGAAAGTTCTACTTGCCCACTAGTTTGGGGGTGATAAGTTGAAGCTATTCTGTGGTTTACATCATAATTAGGGAGAGTTTTTATAAAAACCCCATGAATAAAATGAGAACCTCCATCAGTCATGAGATATCTAGGCACACCAAACCTAGGAAAAATGACATCTTTAAGCATTTTCAGAGAGGTCTTACCAGCAACAATGTTTGTAGGTATGGCTTCCACCCACTCTGTAACATAGTCAACAGCAACAAGAATATGAGTATACCCCTTTGAAGGAGGAAAATTCCCCATAAAGTCAAATACCCAACAATCAAAAGGTTCAATAACAAGGGAATAATTCATAGGCATTTCATTGCGTCTAGAGATGTTACCTAGTCGTTGGCATTCATCACATGATAAGACAAACCTCCTTGCATCTTTAAAAATGGTAGGCCAATAGAATCCAGATTGTAAAACCTTTTGTGCAGTCCTATCCCCAGCATGATGTCCTCCATAAGCACTACCATGACATTTTCTCAATATCTCTTGTTGCTCAAATTCTGGAACACATCTTCGCATTATACCGTCTACTCCTTTGTATAAGTGTGGGTCATCCCAAAAGTAATGCCTTAGATCATAAAAGAATTTTCTTCTTTGTTGAGCTGTAAAGGTTGGAGGCAAATACTTGGAAACAATAAAGTTAGCATAATCAGCATACCAAGGACTCTCATGTGGGCTTACCCTTATTGCAGCTAACTACTCATTTGGAAAACTATCATTAACAGGCAAAGGGTCAAAATAAATGTTTTCCAAACGAGATAAATTATCAGCAACAGGATTATCAACACCTTTCCTATCCATAATATGCAGATCAAACTCTTGCAAAAGCAACACCCACCTTATAAGCCTAGGCTTAGCGTCCTTCTTTGTCGTAAGGTACTTAATAGATGCATGATCAGTATGAATAGTAACCTTAGAATCAACAATATAAGGTCTAAACTTATCACAAGCAAAGATTACAGCTAAGAACTCTTTTTCAGTAGTAGCATAATTATTTTGAGCAGCATCCAGAGTCTTGCTAGCATAATGAATAACATTCAACATCTTGTCAACACATTGTCCAAGGATAGCACCCATAGCAAAGTCACTAGCATCACACATGATTTCAAAAGGTAAACTCCAATCAGGTATAAACCTCCTATAGAAACCAGCATGACCTAGGATACTACGAATACCTTTGATATATATCTAGGACAAGGCATCTTCTCAATTGCTTCAATTTTGGCTCTGTCAACTTCAATGCCTCTTTCAGAGATCTTGTGTCCAAGGACAATCCCCTCATTAACCATGAAATGGCATTTCTCCCAATTAAGAACAAGGTTGGTTTATTCACATCTCTCCAAAACTTTATCAAGGTTATGCAAACAGTTATCAAAAGAAGTTCCATAGACGGAAAAATCATCCACGAAAACCTCCACAATTTATTCACAAAAACCATGAAAGATAGCAGACATACATCTCTGAAAGGTAGCAGGAGCATTGCATAAACCAAAAGGCATGCGCCTATAAGGATAAGTACCATAAGGACAATTCAAAGTAGTTTTCTCTTGGTCATGTGCTTTCACAGCAATTTGAGAAAACCCAGAATAACCATCAAGAAAGCAAAAGTGAGTCTTTTTGGACAACCTCTCAAGCATTTGATCAATAAAGGGCAAAGGATAATGATCTTTCTTAGTAACTTTATTAATCTTTCTAAAATCAATGCACATTCTATACCCAACCACTACTCTTTGGGGGTATAAGCTCATTATCCTCATTAGGCACAACAGTTATTCCCCCTTTCTTGGGAACACAATGAACAGGGCTAACCCATTTACTATCAGCAATAGGATAAATAATACCAGCATCAAGGAGTTTTAGTACCTCATTTCTTACCACATCCTTCATCTTAGGATTTAGACGGCGTTGGTGCTCAACAAATGGTTTTGCATCAGGTTCTATATTAATAGCATGCTGACATATAGTAGGAGAAATCCCCTTTAAATCATCAAGAGTATAGCCCATAGCTCCTCGGTGTTTCTTCAATATCTCCAATAACCTTTCTTCTTCCTTTCCTAAAAGTTTAGAACTGATAATAACAAGATATATTTTCTTATCATCAAGATAAGCATATTTAAGATCATCAGGAAAAGGATTTAATTCGGAAACAGGATCCCCTTTAGGTGGTAGTGTGGTACCCAATTCTTCCACGGGTAGATTATGCTTAAGTAACTCAGGCTGACGAAGGAAAGATTCGTCAATCTCATTTCTTTCATTTATGAAGGCATCGCTTTCATGATATTCCATGAACTGCTGCAGGGCATTGTTAGGAGCAAGAGAAATAGCATAAAGTTGTTCAACCTTGAAATCCTCATTAGGCAGTTCATTTTCATAAGGATTTTTGGCAAATTTGGAAAAATTAAACTCATAAGACTCTCCAGCAAACTTAGACAAAACGTTTTCCTTCCTATAGTCTATGATAGCCCCACAAGTATTCAGAAAGGGTCTACCAAAGATAATAGGATAGGTTTTACTAGCTTCTTTACCAAGTACTAGAAAATCAGCAGGATATTTAATCTTACCACAAAGGACCTCCACATCTCTTACAATGCCAATGGGACAAACTTTCTCTCTATTAGCAAGTTGAATAACCACATCAATGTCCTCAAGCTCACAAGGACCAATCTCATGCATAATTTCCCTGTAAAGCTCATAAGGAATAGCACTAGAACTAGCACCAATATCACATAAACCATAGTAGCAATGATCACCAATTTTAATAGAAAGCATAGGAACACTAGCTTTTCTAGCCTTACTAGGATGAGAGACAATATTAGTAGCGTCTTCACAGAAGACAATATGCTCATCCTCTATATTTCTAGTGACAAGGTCTTTCACAATAGCTACCACAGGCTCAATATCAATAAGCTCATCGGACCCTACAGTTTTCTTTGCGCTTTTGCTAACCACATTAGCCATAATGGAATGCTCCCTTACCTTGGAAGGAAAAGGAGTTTTCTCAACATAAGGTTCAGGCAAAATAGGATCAACAGTGCAAACCTCTACATCGGCAGGAACATGGGTAACAATGTCTTTATAAGGAGCATGGTATTTGTCCCACTCTTTCTTGGGGATTTCAATATAAGAGGCAAAGGCCTTAAAACATTTTGCAAGAACTTGAGGATCAAGACCAAACTCGTTACTTATATCACAGAATTCATCAGTTCCCATAAAATATTAATGCATTCATAATCATAGTTGATACCTGACTTTCTTCCTTTGTCATTCTCCCAAGCTTCAGTGTTATCTTGAATACGGTCTAAGATATCCCATTTAGCTTCTTCCTTCATACGTGTGAATGATCCAGCACAAGAAGCATCTAGTAAATCTTTATCATGAAGAGAAAGCCTAGCATAAAAGTTATTGAGAATAATATTGTTAGGGAGTTCATGAATAGGACATTTAAGCATTAGTAACTTCAATCTCCCCCAAGCTTGAGCTGTACTCTCTCCATCAAGAGGCCAAAAGTTATATATAAGATTTCTATCCTTATGAATCTCACTGGGAGGATAAAATTTAGAGTAAAAGAGAGATGCCATCTCCTCCCATTCCATGGATTGTCCATTCTTTAGCAGCTTATACCATTCTTCAGCTCTCCCTTTCAAGCATATGGAGAGTAAATTCTTCTTCACCTCTTCAATTGTGATACCTGTACACTTAAACAACCCGCATAATTCATGGATAAAAAGCAAGTGATCACCAAGATGGACAGTTCCATCCCCAAAATAATAATTATCCATAACACGATTAACAATACTTATAGGTATCTTAAAAGGATCTATCTCAACAGGAGGTGGTTCATCTACTACCATAGCAGTGGCAGTAGTTTTCCCAAACAGAAAACCAAGTGGGTTATCCATATTGGAAACAAAGTAACAAGCAGTAACAAGAGCAATACTCACAGTGAAAGTTTCCCTTACTAGTTCCACTCTTCAATAGCGCTTCACTCCCTGGCAACAGCGCCAAAAAATAGTCTTGATGACCCACAAGTATAGGGGGTGTATCGTAGTACTTTTGATAAATAAGAGTGTCGATCCCAACGAGGAGCAGAAGGTGCTGAACAGTGGTATGGAGCAGGAAATCCCTGTGAATACTTAGCAAACAGATTTTTAGTGGTTTTCTGACAAGGCAACAAAACAAAGATCAAGTAACAAAGGTAACGAACAAACGGAGCAAGTGGCCCAATCCTTTCTTAGCAAAGGACAAGCCGGTGGAAATACTTATAAGGACCAAACATTTTCGAGGACACATGGGAATTCTGCCAAGTGCTTTCGCTTCAAATAGCTGAGTACTCTTCTTTGGTGTTCATGAGTGTTGTGTGGGGGAACCTATGCTAACATACCGCCCTTCCTAGGACTAATACATACTTGTGATTAAACCCCCTGCAAACATCCGTAACTATAGGAAAGTAATTAAGATATAAATCTAACCACAGCCTTAAACTCTGAGATCCTACACTCCCTTGTGCAAAGGTGTCCTAACGGGGGTTCAGGTTTCTGTCACTCCGGCAACCCCACAATTAGTAGCCAAATACACAATGCATTCCTCTAGACCCATAAATGGTGAAGTGTCATTTAGTCGACGTTCACATGACACCACTAGAAGAATAGCACCACAACTTAAATGCTAAACCATTGAATAATAACTCAACATAGATTCACTACTAACATCATGACTTATCCCATGTCCTAAAGAACACAACGAACTACTCACAAGACATCATATGGATCAAGATCAAAGATGATATGATAATGGATAATAATCTAAACATAAACAATAATCCAATGGTTCCACTCACAAGCATCAACTACAATAGTAATCAACACCGGGAAAGTTTCCCCTAAGAACTAAAGCAATATCCAACACAATTGTTACAGCGAGACAGAGTGGTGATGATGGTGCTGGTGGAGATGATGGTGTGGATGATGATGATCCCGATGAAGCTAGCTTGATGATGGTGTTGATGGCGACGGTCTCCCCTCTCCGGGAAGGAATTCCCCCGGCAGAAATCTATCTGCCGGAGAGATATTTCTCTCTCGGTGTTTTCCGCCCCCTAGAGGCGGCGGAAATCTATCTGTGGTCGCTCTCCAAGACTTAGGGTTCCGTAGGGAAGATATAGGCGAAGGGGCAGAGTCGAAGGCCGGGCAGGTGGGCCACACCTGCCCTAGGCGCGGCCCAGGGTTGGCCCACGCCTAGGGGGTGTGGGCCCCCTGAGGCCCCCCTTCGCTCCTCCTTCTGGCTTCCTTCGTCATCTTGTAAAATAATATGTTTCTATATTTTTTTGGTATTTTTCCGATCTTCATGAAATTGCACCGAAACGTCTTCTTTTCCATCAGAATCCAGACTCCGGCAGTCCATTCTCCAAGAATTATCCAACATGCATAAACAGATGAAAAACCATAAGTAATACCTCATAATAAGACAAATATCAATGAATAGAGGTAAATTATGATATAAAATGGTGATGCAAATTGGGCGTATCACTTCCCATGATAAAGCATTCTAGCAACTACCGATGAGTTTATGGATAACTTGCTCGACTCTGACGGTCATGGATGTAGTGAGTATTTTGAACTGAACTTTCAATAGACAAATGGGCCTGAATTTCTGGATAATATTAGCATCATTGGTCTTGGGTATGAGAGTAATAACATCATAACTGATGCTGCTCAAATCATTCCTATGGTGATAAAAATCACTAAACACTAACGTCAGGCCAAATTTGATAATTTACCAACAGGTCTGATAAAATTCAATAGGAAATCCAGTAGGGCATGGGGCTTTGTTTTTCTCCACCTGGTCAATCACATTCCCGATCTATTCTTCTGTAAATTCTCTATCCAGCTCTTGTCTATCAGAATTAGATAGGTTTTCCTCTTCTCTCTACACATCATCCCTCAATTTGAGAGTTGCCAAAAAATTGGGACTAAACAAACTCTTGTAGTATTCAGTAGCATGTTTTAGCAAGACAGGAGTACCCTTAATAGTTTCTTGCTCATGCTGAAGGGGAATATAACTTTTTCTCCTTTTCACCCGCATTAGCTACCCTATGAAAGAATTCAGTAGTGTTATCCCCCTGAAGAAACCATCTCTCTCTCAATCTTTCTTGATAGAAACTTTCCTCATTTTCATAGATCTTCATCAATTCATGTTGGATCATGTTTTTTCCTGAGCAACTGTTCCCTTGCAAGAGGGCCAGTTTCTTCAAGTTCCTCCAGATCTAACAATTCAGTCTGTAGATCTTTTGTTCTCTTTCTATCTTTCCCATGCAAATTCACATCCTAGCCCTTAACATGTTTTTTATACTCTTCACCTTCAGCTGAAACAAATGTAAATTGTTCCTGGCTCTCACTTGCTGGCACCACATCTTTGAAATTCTCACTCAGGAAAGTTTCTTATTTCTAACATTATTTTCAAACCTAACCTTTTTTTCTCTCCATCCCGTTCATTGTGTCTAGAATAAATGAATAATTGGACAATGGTCAGATACCTCCCTTATCATATGTTATGGACAGTGGTAAGGGGAAATAAGTTTTCCCAATCTCTACTAACAAGAAACTTGTCAAACTTTTCCAAGGTAGGGACAGCTTGACTATTGGACCATGTAAATTTCTAAGCATAGAAATGAAGGGGCATCCACTCCACCACATTTTCACGACATTGTTTTGATGAGCAACACATATGCTTGGAAGCAAAGTCTTGATCACAGGAAATATAACTTGGGCCCGTTCACAAATGCAGCAATGGCAAAACTACCAAATTAAACCATGCACATCACAGCGGGAAGTAATAAGATCAAGCTTTATTCATCATGCAAATCGTACAAAAGAAACACAACCCATCACCAAGAAATTAAGAATTAGGAATAATTAAAAGGGAATGGGATCGAACTGGCTACTGGCTACATACGTACTCTGCGTATGCATGCATATACAGATCACTTGTAGCTAGCAAGTAGCAAAACAAACAAATTAAACCAACCAACCAAAAAATCTGATCAAGCAGAATAATGTCATCGCCGCAGGGAGCAACGTCGCAAGGCATGCACGCACATCTAGTTCCGGGAGAAGGATCGCTTAATTAGCACATGAATCCGGTGGGCACGCTCCTGCCGCAGTGGTTGAGGACTAGGCTGAGGTCGATGGGGAGGTTGAGCTTGATGCCCAACACACTGGCCTTGAGCACCGTGCAGAGGCACACGGCCGCCTCGAGGTCGACGAGCCCCTCCAGCAGCGGGCAGCAAGGCAGCGTGGGCGGCACGCCCACCTTGGCCTTGATCAAGCCCAGCACGTTGGCGCACACGCCCAGCTTCAGCGCGTCGCGGGGGCACCTGCCGTACGAGGCTGGGGTAGGGGTGGGCGTGGAAGGTGTCGACGGGGTGGGTGTGGCCGGCGTCGGGCAGTACCCTCCGCAGGCGCTGGCCACGGAGAACACAACCAGGTTCACGGCGAGGAACAGCGCCATCGATGCCTTGCCTGCCATCGCTACGTAAGAGTGATCACTACACCACAAAGCTCGAAGCTTAAAGCAAAAGTGATCTATTAGCAGATCTGGAGCTCTAGCTAGCTTGCTACAGTATGTGTGTTTGTGATGTCTTATGCTGGTGCTGAGGTTTCGTATTTATAGGAGAAACGTGTGTGGTGCAATGTAGATGAATTATTAGCTTGTTCTCGTTCTATCTTGCTCGTGAACTTGCATGTGAGGGCGGTTATGGGTCCGATCTAGATCGGTTTGTTGAAACTACGGGCGGTATACGCAGAATATGTACGTACGTTGGTTACATAAATAATCTGTAATTAATGTGGCACGCTAGTGAACAAGATTGCAGCATTAGCGGATAAATAATGCATGCATGTTGCGGAGTTTGTTCCTGGTTAGTGATTGATGTTATTCTACGGAGTAGATTAATACGAGACATGGACGTATTGCATCTATCGGTTCACGGACGGGCCGAACTGTATACAGCTAGCTCAACGCAAAGGAATCATAAAATGCCAACTTGTTTGAAGCGTTCCAAGTGATGCTTTTATTTTTCCTTTTTTTGCGGGGTCATTCCAAACGATCCAACCTTGTTAGAACATGCATAGAATTAAGCTGTTTTACTTCAGAGATGGTTAGTCATGATATGTGTACCCCTTGCACAGTGTTCGAGCTTCTATCATAGTCTCATATTTTCTTCGAAAAGGGCAGCTCCGTGCTCTGCATCAGTTAACGCAATCAATTCTTTTCATACTGACAGTTAACATGAGGGGAAATGAGTGTGCGGGAGGTGAAGAGCACACCGGAGTAATTCTAGAAATTAAATGATTTTGTGCCTAAATTTTTAGGATTGTATATGGTTTCTAAATTGTGTCCATTAAACTGGGACAGAGGAAGTATAAAAAAATCTATTCTACTCCCTCCGTCCCAAAATAGATGTCTCAAGTTTTTTAAAATTTGAATGAATCTATATGCTAAATAGTGTCTAGATTCATTCAAATTTTGACAAATCTAAGACATCTATTTTAGGACAGAGGGAGTACAACTTATGATAAATCATCGGCCGTAGATAGTTGAGACATGAATTAGCCACCTAATCAACCTAAGCAACCAATGAGGCATTTGCATGATTATGTTAGACTTCTATCAAAACGACAGCCGACGGACTGTAAATATCCTGGAAAACCGTTTCATACGGTTGAGCACTCCTCCACAGACTGGAGATAAGACCACATACGGAACAAGTGTGTAGTTAGTGGTGTAACTTGCAAAAAATAAAGATAAGCTTGATTTATTAAAGATTAAATCATTTTGAACATGCCATATTTCCCACGGAAAGGAGCATACACCAATTGTCTTTCTGAGGAACATCATTTAACTAGTTCCCAAACAAATTCCTGGTATTAATTGGTGGAGTGAGGTTAAAAGCCATATGAAGAATTCTCTATATTTTTTTTTGCAAAAAGACATGAAATGAACATATGTTGTATTGTTTCATCTTGGTCACAAAAATAACACTTCTTACTCTCTTGCCAATTTGGCTTTGCTAGATTATCTTTAGTCGGGATTACTTTCTTATATAAGAACCACATTAAAATTCTTATTTTAAGTGATACTTCTATTTTCCAATTGAATCTACGAAGGAAACTAGTGTGGTCATTTAACATGTCAAGATATATGGATTTAACCGTGAATTGTCATGACGCTATTAGACCCCATTTGAAAATATCCTCTTTTACGGTTGTGAACTTGCTTAAGTCTTTTCACTAAATGTATCCATCTATCCGATCTATTGTCAGTTAAGGCCTTTCTGAAACCTATTTTTATAGTTTTATTAGGCAAAACATCCGACATTGTGGTGTTCCTTCTCCGAACAATATTATATTAGGATGGGCATTGCTTGGATGAATGTTTGTTCCCTAGGCAAGTATCTTACCAAAACCTTATGTTCATCCCATTTCCAACTTGGAAAGAGCCTAGCTAAAACAATATCCTTAACATTCATTAAACCCTTCCAAAATGGCAAGTTGGTTGGTTTAGCTGAAAACTAAGATAAAGTTTTGGATTAAAGGTATTTATTTCTTAGTAATTCTTCCCATGCACCTTCTCCATCGAGAAGTTTAGATAGCCAGTTGCTAAGTACAGGTCGAGGCTAGGCTCGATGAGGACAGTATCCGTCAGATCATCCTCGTGCAGTGGGATTGCCCGGCCTTGATTTACTGGTCAGACGGCCAGGCATGACCTTGAGTTCTAGGGAGAGCTGTGGTTCTCCCCCGACTCGCTCGGTCATCGCCCCTCGGCCGATATTGGCGCGACCCGCGGTGGGCATATCACGCTAGCTGGACCTCCTTGCGGCATATGTATCACTGTAGCAGGCCTCTCCAGGAACAATGATTACTTATGCCGTCCCTTGGAGCTTAAGGACCCGATAGGACTCGTGGTAGAACTGGGCGAGCTGAGGTCTTCCTAGGATGCCGTTGTAGGGCATGTTCAAACCCATGACCTCGAACGAGAGCATCTCTGTCTGAAAGTTGTCCTCCATTCCAAACGTCATGGGCAGTGGGATCTGACCGAGCAGGTACCGACGCTTACAAGAATTATCCTCACTATCTCCTTGATGACACGAAGTTCCCGAGGAATTTGGAGCCGGTTCAAGGTATTTGCCATTATCATGGCGAAGGAGCAGCCCCCGTCAATCAGGACCTAGCCCATTGGGGTGTTGGCTATGACGAGTGTGGTGGCGACGACTCTCCTGTCGTGTCATCCCACTCTGGGCGGTCCTTCTCGGTGAGCGTGATCGAGAGCTCCATCCAAACGCTTTGTTCGTGTAGCAGAGGTCTTCCCACAACGGCTACCCGATGGGCGGCACGGGTGTGAGACTTCGCGCAGTACATGAATGGGAAGCTACGCCAACGCGTAGCCATCGTTTAGGCCAGTCTCGCCAAGCAGCCGTCGGCGTAGAATTGTCCTCGGCATATCCTATGCTACGCCGACGGCTGCCCTCGGCGTAGCATACGCCGACGGCTACCCTCGGCGTAGCTATTTTTTATTTTATTTTATTAAACTTTGAAAAATCATAACTAAATCATTCTAATTTGAAAAAATACAGATAATATATCAAAATTTGCAGAAAAATAAGACCTATCTATCTACACTCAAATATTACACATTTGTAAATAAAAATTAAGTAAAATATAAAACATTATATATAGTTTAAAACGGGTATAAAAAATTCAAAAACGATCGAAACAATATAAAACCTTCGCGTGGTGTTATATTATGCGACATAGTTAGAAGGAAAAATATTAAACTTGGTATATTGATTATGTTTCAAAAAAAACCTTCACAAAATGACCTATCTCATTCGAGGTTTCTTGGCTTTCGTGTCAAATGACCAATATTATGGCTAGAATCAACGCATAGTTTGTGATAATGTGTCCATATTGTGCATTATAGGATGGCAAACAATGTTGCAGGAGGAAGCTTTCCTTTTTGTCGCACCAAAAAGCCATTTTCCCTTTTTCGAGCATAAAAAACGGACGGTTTTGTGAAGCAACCACCAAATGGCTAATTCAAAATACTACCACCATATTTTACAAAAATACTAGACCACCTTATATGGACAATGTCCCAACATGGAGATCCGAAACATTTCCGTCCACCTTTGGCGAAAAAGAAAAATTCATGCCGAATCGGTAGGAAGTGGGTCAGGTATGAACTACAGGTACATGATCTGATGCTCATGTCTTTTTACAAAAATAATTTTTAGGTTCACAATATGCTATTTTATCAAAGATCCAATGCAAGTTTAGCGAGTCTCGGCCCCGAGCTAATAATCTTCGTGCCCGTTGTTTGACAAAGTTTGACGATAGTTTAAAACGGGCATAAAAAATTAAAAAACGATCGAAACAATGCAAAACCTTCACGTGGTGTCATATTATGTGACATAGTTATAAGGAAAAATATCAAACTTGATATATTGATTATGTCTCAAAAAACCTTCACAAAATGACATATCTCATTCGAGGTTTCTTGGCTTTCGGGTCAAATGACCAATGTTATGGCTAGAATCAAGGCATAGTTTTTGATAATGTGCCCATATTGTGCATGCATGTGCATCATAGGATGGCAAACAATGTTGCAGGAGGAAGCTTTCCTTTTTGTCGCACCAAAAAGACATTTTTCATTTTCCGAGCATAAAAAATGGACGGTTTTGTGAAGCAACCACCAAATGGCTAATTCAAAATACTACCACCACATTTTACAAAATACTAGACCATCTTATATGGACAATGTCCCAACATGGATATCCGAAACCTTTCCGTCCACCTTTGGTGAAAAAGACAAATTCCTGCCGAATCGGCAGGAAGTGGGTCAGATATGAACTACAGGTACATGATCCGATGCTCATGCTTTTTTATAAATATCATTTTTAGGTTCACAATATGCTATTTTATCAAAGATTCAATGCAAGTTTAGCGAGGCTTAGACCCGAGCTAAGAATCTTCATGCCCGCCGTTTGACAAAGTTTGGCGATAGTTTAAAACGGGCATAAAAAATTCAAAATGATCGAAACAATGCAAAACCTTCGCGTGGTGTCATATTATGTGACATAGTTATAAGGAAAAATATCAAACTTGATATATTGATTATGTGTCAAAAAAAACCTTCACAAAATGACGTATCTCATTCGAGATTTCTTGGCTTTCGGGTCAAATGACCAATGTTATGGCTAGAATCAAGGCATAGTTTGTGCTAATATACCTATATTGTGCATACACATGCATCACGGGATGTCGAACAATGTTGCAGGAGGAAGTTTTCCTTTTCGTCGCACCAAAAAGCCATTTTCCATTTTCCGAGCACAAAAAACGGACGGTTTTGTGAAGCAACCACCAAATGGCTAATTCAAAATGCTACCACCATATTTTAAAAAAATACTATACCACCTTATATGGACAATGTCCCAACAGGAGGATCCAAAACCTTTCCGTCCACCTCTAGTGAAAAAGACAAATTCCTGCCAAATCGGTAGGAAGTGGGTCAGATATGAACTACAGGTACATGATCCGATGCTCATATTTTTTACAAAAATCATTTTTAGGTTCATAATATGCTATTTTATCAAAGATCCAATGCAAGTTTTCCTTTTCATCGCACCAAAAAGCCATTTTTCATTATCTGAGCACAAAAAAGAGATTTTCTAAAGCAACCACCAAATAGCTAATTCAAAAACATAGGGTTTGTGATTAGTTCATATGGATATCATATTTGGATTCCTCTCATTTTTCTGATCAATTTAGACATATTATTTGTTGAATTCCGATTTATAGATTTAAAAGATATTAATTATTCCATATTAAATAGAAAAATACAAAAAAGTAAAATTATTATACTTTTATTTGAATTCAATAATATTTTTACCTATTCATTAATGCTTACTTAAATAATTGTTTGTAATTTCAAAAAATACAAATATGTGACATGATGATATAAGAGTTAATAGGATTGATATCATAGTATTGACAATAATGTATGAATTAGTTTGCGGAAACGGATTCTGAAGGAACTAGGAAGTTAAGCGTACTGGAGTTGGAGCAGTATTAGGATGGGTGATCGGCCGGAAAGTTTGACTAAGACTGAAATTTAATCAAATATTAAGTGTAATTAGTGTTAAAAATGTTCAAAGTGGGAGATTAACGAGTCAAATAATTCAAAGAATAAAAAAAATGAGAAAAAAATAAAAAAAATTATAATTTTTAAAAAAAACGTTTTTGCAACCGGCCGACAGGCTATGCCGAAGGCCGCTACGCCGAGGGCAAAGCCGTCGGCATAGCGTACGCCAACGGCATTTCGATACGCCGACGGCTTGAGTATGCTCCGCCGAGGGAGATCTTTGCCGAGGAGGCTACACCGAGGGCAGCCGTCGACGTACCATAGGCCGAGGGCATTTTGTCCTACGCCGACGGCTTTTTGCCCTCGGCGTAGCGCGCGCGTCCTGTAGTGGCAGCACTAGGTCCTGATTGCTTCCAATGTACATGATCTCGCAGGACCCCACGAGGCGGCCGCCATAGGAGCGCACTGATGTATCGTGGAGGTTACACCAGCTTTCCCAGTTCCTGAGGGATGGGGGTGACCAGCCATCGACCTCTCTCCTTTCTTCATCACCTTTGGATGACCGCCCGCTGATCTGGTCACTAGTGGAAACGAGGCCTTTGGTTGAGGTCGGAAATGGGCTTTAACACCGGTTCTTCTATGAACCGGTGTTAAAGGGGGCGCCTGTACCAGCGTGGTCCATAGAGCAAAAAGAAGCACCCCCTTTAACACCGATTTGAGCCTCGAATCGGTGTTAAGGACCTGCACCAGTGGCCCGCGCAGTCCCCTTTAACACCGGTTCGTGGCTTGAACCAGTGTTAAAGGGGGTGCGCCTATATAACACACCGCAGCCCACACCCCTCTCTCTCATTTTTTCACTCTCTCATTTTGGAGCATAGCAAGAGGGTGAGAGGTGTGCTAGTTTGTGTTTTTTTCCTATGCACAAGAGGTGTTCGGTGAAATGCCCGAGAGCTCGAAATAAGTTTTCTCGTTGCACTTTCCTTCTCGGTCGAGGTCGGCAACTTTATCCTTTCATGTGTCATTGATGTACTATATAAATGGTCATCTCCCTATTAATTTTTGATATACTATATATTAATGCAGATGAACCGCCAATGGATGTACGGTGAACGACACACTTCCGAGTACATTACGGGCCTCCAAAATTTCATCGTTGTGGCTAATGCAAACCGTGGTCACAATGGTTTTATGTGTTGTCCGTGTGTTCAATGTCAGAACAAGAAAGACTACTCAAATACCAGAACCATTCACGTCCACCTGCTTCGATCCGGTTTCATGCCCAGCTATAATTGTCGGACCAAGCACGGAGAAAAAGGGGTTGTGATGGAAGACAACGAAGAAGAAGAGGATGATGACAACTATCATAATATGTATCCTGAATACGATGATACTGCAACGGGGGTAGATAATGAAGATCAAGAGGCAGCAGATGGGCCCGCTGATGACGATCTTGGTCGGGCCATTACGGATTGCAAAGGAAGAATGTGAAACTGAAAATGAGAAGAAGAAGCTGGAGCAGATGTTAAAGGATCACAAAACATTGTTGTACCCAACTTGCGAAGATGGCCACAAAAAGCTAGGTATCACACTGGATTTGCTGCAATGGAAGGCAGAGAACGGTGTGACTGACAGCGCATTTTCAAAGTTGTTGGTAAAAATGAAGAATCTGCTTCCAAGAAATAATGAATTGCCCGATAGTACATACCAAGCAAAGAAGGTTTTCTGCCCTCTAGGATTAGACGTACAGAAGATACATGCCTGCATTAATGACTGCATCCTCTACCGCGGTGAGAAGTACGAGAATTTGGATACATGCCCGGTATGCACTGCACTGCGGTATAAGATCAGATGAGACGATCCTGGCGATGTTGAGGGCGAGGCCCGTAGGAAGAAGATTCCTGCCAAGGTTATATGGTATGCTCCTATAATACCACGGTTAAAACGTCTTTTCAAAAATAAAGAGCATGCCAAGTTGTTTCGATGGCACATGGAAGACCGTAAGAAAGACGCGATGTTGAGACACCCCGCTGATGGGTCACAGTGGAGAAAAGTCGAGCGAGAGTACCCGGACTTCGCACGTGACGCAAGGAGCTTAAGGTTTGGTCTAAGTACAGATGGAAAGAATCCTTTTGGTGAGCAGATCTACAGTCACAGCACCTGGCCTATGACTCTATGTATCTATAACCTTCCTCCTTGGTTGTGCGTGAAGAGGAAGTTCATTATGATGTCAATGCTTATCCAAGGTCCGAGGCAACCCGGCAACGACATTGATGTGTACCTAAGGCCATTAGTTGAAGAACTTTTACAGCTGTGGGTCAAACCAGGTGTACGTATGTGGGATGAGCACAAAGGGGGGCCATTTGACCTACGAGCGTTACTTTTCGTAACCATCAATGATTGGCCTGCTCTTAGTAACATTTCAGGGCATACAAACAAGGGATATAATGTATGCACATACTATTTAGATGAGACTGAAAGTGTATATTTGAATAAATGTAAGAAGGTTGTGTACCTAGGGTATCGTCGATTTCTTCCGAACCTGCATCCCGTAAGAAAGAAAGGCAAGAATTTCAAACGTCTGGCAGAACCCCGGAGGAAGCCTGTCCTCCGTACCGGTGAGGAGGTATTTGGTATGGTCAAGTACCTAGAAGTAATCTTTGGAAAAGGTCCTGGCAGTCTATCTGTTCCGAATGACGATGCCGGACACGCGCCCATGTGGAAGAAGCAATCTATATTTTGGGACCTACCCTATTGGAAAGTGCTAAAGGTCCGCTCTTCAATCGACGTGATGCACGTGACGAAGAATGTTTGCGTGAACCTGCTAGGCTTCCTAGGAGTGTATGGGAAGACAAAATATACACCGGAATCATGGCAGGACCAGCAACGTATGAAAGACCCTGAAGAGCCTATGCATCCTGGGAACGAGAAGGGTAAACGATGCCACTTAACTCCTGCCAGCTACGCTCTTACCAAAGCAGAGAAGGAAATCTTTTTTAAATGCCTGAGAAGTATCAAGGTCCCGTCTAGCTTCTCGTCGAATATAAAGGGAATAATAAATATGGTAGAGAAAAAATTCCAAAACCTGAAGTCTCATGACTGCCACGTGATTATGACGCAATTGCTTCTGATTGCATTGAGGGGACTTCTACCTGAAAATGTTCGAGTACCCATTGTGAAGCTATGTGCATTCCTCAATGCAATATCTCAGAAGGTAATCGATCCATAAAGCCTACCAGGGTTACAGACAGATGTGGCCCAATGTCTTGTCAACTTTGAGTTGATGTTCACACCATCCTTCTTCAATATTATGACGCATCTCCTCATTCACCTAGTAGAAGAGATTGCCATTCTCGGTCCTGTATTTCTACACAATATGTTCCCCTTTGAGAGGTATATGGGAGTCTTAAAGAAATATGTTTATAACCGTGCTAGGCCAGAAGGAAGCATCTCCAAGGGATATGTAACAGAGGAGGTCATTGAGTTTTGCGTTGATTTTATTCCTGACCTTAAGGAGATTGGTGTTCCAGAATCACGACATGAGGATCTTGTCTGTATGACGCGGACACCCTGCCTGGTGCGCCAACTGGCGGAGGATAGTTTTCACCATCCAACGACTGTCTTATTTTCAAAGATCAAAAGAGAGTTTATTTGTTCGACAATCGGCTCCGGTCAACAAGTTTGGATCATAGAGACAAACATATGTATATATGGGGTGGCGTGGGGTCGTGGGTTCTTTCAGAAGACCACGAATCCACCATTGGGCCTTTGCAAAAAAAATCAGCACATGTATAAGTCACGGCGAGTGTATAAGTCATGGCTGGTGCATGGGCCCCTGGCCGTTGCACAGGGTCGCCGGGGCCTAGAGGAGGCCCTGTTGGTGCATGGGCCCCGGCCGTTGCACATGGTTGCCGGGGCCTGGAGCCGGCACTGGTGTTTATAGGAGAAAGAGGGTAGTGCAATGCTGATGAATTATTAGCGTGTTGTCCTTCTACGGATTGCCCGTGAACTTGCATGTGAGGGCGATTAGGAGTTCGATCTAAATCGGTTTGTTGAAACTACGGGCGGTATACGCAGAATGTACGTACGTTGGTTAAATATAAATAATTTGTAATCAAGTTCTAAGAAAATGACCTCCCTCTCGTGATACCTCCTTCCCCTCGCATCGTCGCCTCATGGCGACCGAGGGGGCCAAGCCCTACCCCGTCGCCACCTCCTCCCCCTCCATCCCTCTTCCTCCTCGTCGCCCCCGAAGGGCAGCCGGCCTAAGTGCGCGGCGTCGGTGATGGGGGCGGCGGGGATCTGGCCTCCCGGCCCCAGCGCGGCGGTAGGGAGGAGATCGTCGGCGCTGGATGGGGCCCCCTCGCCATCAACGTCTCCGCAGCTCCGACCGGTGGTGACTTCGTGGGAGCTTGGATCTGGAGGCGGCGGCCTCTACCGGAGTGGGGCGGGTGGCATTCTGGTGGAGGAGGTGCCGACTATGGGATTCCGTTGGAAGACCTAGATCGGCTCTCTATCCCTAATTGCCTGCTCGATTCGTTCTCCAAAAACCGGCCGACGGTGTGGAGATCGCTGTGTCGGATCTAATAAAGGAGGTGGTCCCTTGGTTTCTTTCGCACAAAGACGAAGATCTGCTTGATGTCTGCCCTCGTTGATCTGGTCTGGAAAGGCGGGTTCTGGAAGGCTCCGCCGGCGAACTCCCATGGGCGTATCATGCCTAGAGATTGCTGGATCGAAAGGTATTCGGTCGTGCGCATCTTGTTTTCTAGCTGTTTGGTTTCAGCGGGAGCGTTGCGAAGCTTTGTTGTTTGTTCCCACCAAGTGCCATTCTTAGAGCCATGGTGAAGTCAGATGCGGAGAATGTCAGGAAAGCGGAAATATGAGAGTAGCGATAGTGATTTTTTGTTCTTGTGGGAACGGAGAACTGGTTGCGTAATCTGGGACTCGTTGCAGCGACTGTTGGTGCGGGAAGACAACACAGGGGAGTTCCTAGTCTTATCTTGCAGGGTAAAAATCCAAGGTCTGGCCTTAACTGGTTGTGCCTGGCAATGACCTTGTTGAAGGCATTGTTTTGTGAGCAAGGACTTTCTTCAGGGTGAAAACCTATGATCTTTGATCGGGCAACGACGGCGCTTGTGCACTGTTTCCTTTTTAAAGACGTTGTTATTGGAGTGGAGGACTACTGGTGTCGTTCTGATGTTGTCAGTGTCGTTGCTTTGAGGATTAGTTCTCTGTAGCGGGACTTTTATTTTTTGTAATTCTTCTTTATTATTTTTTGAGCTGTGTGTGTATCCATAGGGTCGCTAGGGCATGCGTTATTGCAGAGGCTGGGTGTAATTGGTAACCTGTGATATTAATATATACTCTTTTTCAAAAAAAAATTCTAAGAAAAAAATCTGTAATGGCACTAGTGACCAAGATTTGCTGCATTGCTGCATTAGTGGATGCATGTTGAGGAGTTTGTTCCTGATTGGTGATTGATGTCATTCTGGATTATTACGACCTGGACGTACTAGATTGTTGCTAAACCAAAAAACTGGATTAAGTTTGAATATTCGAGAGTTTCCATTTCTTTATTTGGAACTCTCTATGAGTTCACGGACTGGCCGGACTGCCGGATCGGAGTACAGCTGGCTCAAAATGAGAGGAATCATCATAAAATGAAAAGAGCAACTTGTTTGAAGCGTTCCAAGCGATTCTTTTTTTTCTCTTTCTTTCCGGGGTCGTTCCAAACGATCCAGCCATAATAGAACATGCATAGAATTAAGCTGTTTCTTAGATGGTTTGTCATTATATGTGTACCTCTTGTCCATCATTCTGTAAGGAATCGGGTCTCAGGTAGTAACTTGTTCTGCCTACGAGGTGTATATGGGGACTTGCACAGTTTTCGAGATTTTATGTTAGTCTCATTTTTTTTAAAATGGATAGCACTTAATATTGACTATTATATTATCATTATTAAATATCTACTTGGCACATTATGACAAATCATGGGTCGCTAGAGTGTTGGAATATGAATTAGCAACCTAAACAACCTATGCGACAAGCCACACCTTTGCATGATCATGTTAGCCTTCTACCAAAATGCAACTGTGTTTTCTTACGACCGTTTGGTTTTAGAGGGAGCGAGACGAAACTCTATATTCTATTGCCATGGTGGCATGTGTATTTAGTTCTATGATGAAGTCAGTGTGCGGAAAATGTCGTGGAAGCCAGGATCTGATGATTAATAATGGTGATTCGAGTTCCAGTGGTGATGAGAAACTGGCTTGATGATTCGTGACTTGTATCAGCAGTATCGGAAAGTGGGGGTGATAGTATATGAGAAGTTCAGTGTCTAAACTTTCAGGATGAAAACCCAAGGACTAGTCTTAATTGGTTGTGCCTAGCAATGGCCTTCTTGAAGGCACCATTTTGAGAGCACGGATTTTTCTCCCATGTAAAAACTTATGATCTATGATTAGGTGATGACGGCGACTGTTTACTATTTTCTTCTTGGAGGCGTCGCTTTTGGAAAAATTGGATTTCTAGTGTTGTCTTGGTGGTGTTTAGTCTGTTGCTACAAGGAATAGATCACTGTAGTGGGACTTTTCTTAGTATGGTAATTCTTCTTTATTTTTTTTGGGTTGTGTGCATCCATATGTGTCGTAGATTGTCCCCGCGAACTAACGGGGCTATCTCACAAAATAGGACGAGATCGAACACTGGGTGATGTGAACGTGATATCGTAAAAACCCTCGACGACTCGGCGGGGAAAACACAGTAAGCACGACAGAGGGACACAGAGAGTTTACCCAGGTCCAGGCCACCGTGTGGTGTAAAACCCTAATTATGTTAACACTTTGACTTCTAGGGTTGTTTTGGAAGGCATGTAAATGTGTTGAGTTCGGGTCTTATGTGAAAAAAAAGAGTTGGAACATGCATGTCATATTGATTGGTTTGTTGAACTTGGTAATATTAAAACATTGCTACCATATAGAAGTTGTATTTTTGTATAATGTTCTGCCTTTCAATCATCTTGTGTGATTTACACCATATATATATTTATATGACTGGATTTGGATTGGCCATAATTGCTGCTAGTAAATTTTGGGATTTGGTATTTTTAGTATATATATTTGTAATCAATATGTCCCATGCGAAGAAGGTATAACAAGGTGGCATATTTGATTTGTTCGTGCTTATGGAGATTAATGAGACTTCCAACTCAATCTCATGGTGAGGCAATATATCATGCTTAACTAAATCTTCTAGGAACAATTCTTACTAAGCTAACATGTCCATCTGTAGAAATATAATATGCTTATAATGTGAATGAACTGATTGCGGTTTCATAAACATAAGGCATACAATGTATATAATTTGTTTCGATGGGCAACACATATGTTGGAATCAAAGACTTGATCACAAGCAGTCGGTCGATCATACACAACGAGGAAATATAACATTGCGCCCTGCTTGGAATGCAGTAATAGCAAAACTACCAAACCATGCACATCACAGCGGGAAGTAATAAGATCAAGATTTATTCATCATGCAGATCGTACAAAACAAACACAACCCATCATAAAGAAATTAAGAAATAGGAATTAAAAGGAAAGAGGATCGAACCGGCTACATACGTACTCTGCGTATGCATGCATATGCAGATCACTTGTAGCTAGCACGTCAAGTCGCAACCAAAAAAGGCTGATGATCGAGCAGAATAATGTCCTCGCGGCAGGGAGCAATGTCGCGAGGCATGAACGCACATCTTAGTTCCGGCAGATGGATCGCTTAGCACATGAATCCGGTGGGGACGTTCCTGCCGCAGTGGTTGAGGACGAGGCTGAGGTCGATGGGGAGGTTGAGGTTGATGCCGAGCACGCTGGCCTTGAGCACCGTGCAGAGGCACACGGCCGCCTCGAGGTCGACGAGCCCCTCCAGCAGCGGGCAGCACGGCAGCGTGGGCGGCACGCCCACCTTGGCCTTGATCAGGCCCAGCACGTTGGCGCACACGCCCAGCTTCAGCGTGTCGCGCGGGCACCTGCCGTACGAAGCCGGGGTAGGGGTGGGCGTGGAGGGTGTCGGGCAGTGACCCCCGCAGGCGCTGGCCACGGAGAACGCGACCAGGTTCACGGCGAGGAACAGCGCCATCGATGCCTTGCCTGCCATTGCTACGAGTGATCACCACACCACAAAGCTCAAAGCTTAAAGCAAAAGTGATCGATTAGCTGATCTGGCGCTTTAGCTTTGCTATGTGCTTGTGATGCTCTGAGGTGATGTTCAGGTTTGGTATTTATAGGAGAAAGAGCCTGGTGCAATGCTGATGAATTATTAGTTTGTTCTCGTTCTATCTTGCCCGTGAACTTGCATGTGAGGGCGATTAGGAGTCCGGTCTAGATCGGTTTGTTGAAACTACAGGAGGTATACGAATGTATGTACGTTGGTTTAAATAAATAATCTGCAGTGGCACTAGTGACCAAGATTGCAGCATTAGTGGATGCATGTTGAGGAGTTTGTTCCTGCTGGTGTTAATGTTATTTTAGAATTATTATGACCTAGGACGTACTGGATTGTTGCTATACTGAAAAACTGGTTTAAGTTTTAATATTGCATATATCAGTTCACGGACGGGCCGAACTGCCGAAGTACAGCTAGCTCAACGCAGAGGAATCATAAAATGCAAGGAGCAACTTGTGTGAAGCGTTCCAAGCAATCTTTTTTTCTTCTCTTTTTTTCTCCCGGCCGGGTCGTTCCAAACGATCCAACCATGCTACAACATGCATAGAATTAATTAAGCTGTTGCTTCAGATGGTTAGTCATGATATGTGTACCTCTTGTCCATCATTCTGTAAGGAATCAGGTTTCAGGTAACCTATTCTGCGTACGAGGTGTATATATGGGAACTTGCGCAATGTTCGATCTTTTATGTTAGACTTTTTTTTGGAAGGGGGGGCAAGTCCTCTGCTCATCAATTGATGCATATTGACACTTTTTATTATTAAAAATATGTTTACAACTTACTATAAACTAGTTAAATGCCCGTGCGTTGCTACGGTTTCTATTGTTCTTGCGATCTATTTTTACAATACATGCAAGAATTCAACCGAATAAATATGACCACAAGATATTCAAAGAACCCGTAAGATCTAAAAATTGATCATCTTTGTCTGAAATTTCTGTCTTGTGCTGATGCAAAAGAGGTGATTGGAGGAATTGTGAAAGAAGAACAGACACAACTGAAGAGTGTTGCACTTCTTTCCGTATACTGGAGAGTAAGAAATAGGCAGTACCGTAAGATTTTGTTTTACACCAAATAATGGTTATGAATTCAGACTTTGAGAACTTTTGCAAAAAAGAGAAAGTGCAAAAGTTGCAAGTGCATGAAAGTGTGTGGCAAAAGCTGAAAATCAATGTGTATGGCAGTGTTGCTGCCGATGGGCAAACAGGAGGCAGGGGTTTTGTGGTCTGAAATACACAAGGAGAGATGGTAGGCTCTGCAGTGGGTATATGCACTATGTCCAGAACGTCCTACATGCAAAAGCAGAGGCATGTCCCAAGCTGTCTTGTATGCTCAAACCTGGGGTACGACGAACATCTATGTTGAAACTAATCCGCAGCAACTGGTTCAAGCAATATCCGGGAATAGCGAAGACATGACACTCTATTTAGAGATATCAAGTTTCAAATTAGACTGAAGTTTATTATTTTTCGCATTTTGTTTTTTCCACATGCTTGTAATAAAGTGGCGGACACAATGGCGACGCGTGAACTTTGGGCATAAACATGCTGTTTTTACATTTCAGATTTGCGAACATAGCTTGCACATTTATAGTCTGACGTGGTGCATTTCATAGACAGTGACAACAGCAAACCAGAGACAAAACAATCCCTACAACTAAATGTTATTTTTTTTATCGAAACAACTAAATGTTATGGAGTCTCTATTGTCTGGTGTTTTACAAGGTATGGTTCCGACCTGCGTGTCCAGACCGACTTTGAATGATTGTACTCAAAACAATGTTATTTGATTAATACATTACCCTTTTTAAAAAACATCACCCTTATTATCATGTACTGAGAAAAAATATTAGGATCCAAAGGAATGTCTCATTTCAAAAAATGTGAGATTTCGAAAAATCTTTAGATGTCAAAGAAATGCAGCTATACCCTATTCATTTTATCAAAACAATGTCAAGTTTTGCCCAGGACTTGAGCCAATAGAGATGAATGCAAGTGCAAGCATTGCAAATGTAATAGTTGGACCAAAATTCAGTTTAGTTGCCTTAGAAGGAGGTACACAACCATGGGAGAAGATGTATATATGAGGTCAAAGCCATCCTTTAATAAAACAATATTTATTAAACAAATAGGCTGAATAATTCTCGAAGTTATATAGATATATACTTTAATATCCTATACTCTATATTTTTATTTCTTATTTTCACTTGGAACTTCGCAAATGCTTCGGGAGAAATGCTATAGAAAACTGCCGCATGATAAATGACGAATACTGGCCAAATAAAGAATACATACCTAGTACATCCTGTTGCTCCATGGTACTGCACATATCACGAACCAGTGTCTTGTTTTCCCGCATTAATCTTGCCTCAGGCCAGAATATGCTCGAGTACATACTCAGTGTTGTACTGCTGCATTGTCTTGTCCACCAAGGCAGGCACGCGTGCACATTTGAGCATTAGATCATACTCCTCCTCCAACATCCACAACGGCACCTTCATGGTGGAGACTTCTGTACTTCACCTGATCATCAGGTGGCAGTATAAATACCAGACTTATTCAAAGGAAACCACTATTGAGTTAGAGTCTGGATGCGAGAATTCACTCACCTGAATACGCATGTAATTATGTAGTTGAACGAGAAGTATTACCTAAGAACTCCCAGTTGACAGGTTCAACGTTACTTCATGCCCACACTTGTCCTGAAACCTAATTCCAATTAGGAGGAACTGCAGTTAATTAGTTGTATGATGAAACATTAATCATGTGTCCCGAGGAGGAAGTGAAAAGCACACATGTTAAATTAGAAAATACCCCAGAGATCAGAATTAAGTAGGGTATCAAAAGAAGTGAGAAGAGTAACATGTTTGGAAATATAGGAGATCCCAAAGAAAAGCATCCGGAAGTGGTAGTGAGTGTATCACTACAAGAACCAAAAGGCAGTGTCAATAATAGCTTTGCAAGAATATATGAAGTCACAAGTTAAATAAGAGTTCAGCTTTAAGCTCCATTGTGGAATAAGACATGTAAACATAAATTACACTTAAATATCTGTGTACATAGAAAGAAAAACCAAGAAATGCACATATATATATATATATGTTTCAAATATGTCGTCAAGCATTACATTTTAAAAGACTAAAGATCATGAAGAAAGTTGATCAAATGTGGTGAAGCTACATCAGCATAAGATGAGCATGGGGAAGGCCCCTCTTCTGGAATTCTATCACATAGACATATGCCTTCAGAACACCTGCAATATCTTTCTTGGTAAGCATCATTTTCATCGTCTCCACCTTGGACCTGAACACTCGCGCCACAAGATATGGTTGGTCCTGCGAGGTTTGACCTGGAAATAGCATGTCTTGTATCTCCTGCCAGTTTGGGTTGAAGGTTATCGTCAGGAAGATTTGCGTCTTGTCGTACGTCATCGAGGTGATGTCTCTGTAGGTCCACTTACTTGGAAGTTTAATGGGCGCCATTTACATAATAAAGATACCAACATTCATTCTATACATTTTGGTTCTTAAACCAGTCACCTCAAGCTTAAAGAAAATCATTTGGAAAACTTTAGGACATATTCTTAAGACACTGCTACGTTCTTGTGGCATTGCACTACAGATTGGAGAAATATATGATTAATCTGGTTTCTTTCTTGAAGAACTAAGATTAAGATGTTCTCGCATAAAAAGAATTAGGAAAACTACTTGAAGATTAAGAAATGCTATTGTAAGAAGTTAAAAAATAGTTTTTTCCTTGAAAAAGTAAGTGATTGCAATTTGGTAATTTCTAAGTTTGTTAATTAGGTATCTAATTTGCTTTACAGAGGATAATAGTAGTGAACCAATTTCTTATACAATTATGACTGCAATAAGTTCCTCTATTATGGCTGCCATAAGTCAGGTGTATTTACTATGGAATATATGAGCCACTACAAAAATGGATACAACAACAAAAGGCCACAACTTCTGATGACTGCATACAAATTTCATCCTCATGAGACTCTTATATTGTGTAGCTTTTATCAAAATCATATTAACCCTATAAAAACAAAGAACACTCAGTTTACCTATAACTCTATGGGGCATCACAGATACCCTACTCTATTAAGTGCCATTAGTGGACATTAATACTAACCCTCAAACAGTTCTTAGCTAGGAGGGTGCTACTTATTTTTAGAAGTTGAGCTTCTCGGTTTAAAGGCTACAACCCGCATGCATTAGCCTAAGTGCAGAACTGAAGATGGAACCAACACCATATCTCCAGTCCTACTGATTTAATTAGGGGACTAACAACACACTGATGACAGTTGATCTCCAAGCCACTGGATATAGCCTAGTTATGCATAGAATGAACGAGAGGACTACAAGAGACATGCCTACCTCAACAGTGAGAGGGCCGTTGTGATGAAGAGTTCAATGGCGGTGTTGGTACCTCTCAAACTCCTTGGAGATGGATCGATGTCCCCCTCTAGTACCACCTACCCCCACCTGCAATCGATCAATAAAAATTGAAACCCAGAGTGCATGCAGCAGTATCCTAGAGAATGTATCGAGGAGTGGGCGGACTAAAGAATGACAATAATGGTAGGTAGAGATCATATATAGGAGCAAGATTACCACTAAAGAATGGCAAGAAAAAATCACAAAACTATATATGGGAAAGACGATGCAAGAATTGTAGGTATAGAGCATACTGCAAGCATGTGTGCAGACATGTAGCTCTATGTCGGTAATAAACTTGGCAAACTTTATTTCCCCGATTAGGATCCAAAAATGTTGTTCAAGTTCAAAGATCTCCTGGAAAAAAGAGGCTTATTGTTTCACTGAAAGCTGATAAATATTAGACTAAAAGTTCATGGATTAATAAAAGAACAATATGCATCTAAACATGGCTGCATCTAAACATAAAACAACTTGACCACTGATGTACAATAGTGTACTTATTGCCAGTATGATGCCTTTTATTCACATCTTTAGCAACTTGACCACTGATGTACAATCTAAATCTTGCACGCTTAAGCATTGTCACTTAGCAAACATGAAAAAAAATTCAGACCGTGCTTATCATCCGATATGCGCTATCTAGCAGAACATAAGCAAATAAATATCAGCAGTCCATGAAAGATTCAGTCTCATCAAAATAATCTTTCCGGATAGCCTCAAGCACCAATTAATACAAAAAAAAAAGATAAGCAGGTGCGCCTAACACTAAAAAATAGATACCACGGCTACCTGCCTGATGTTTTCTGAAACAAGATTCATTTATCGAAATTATATGATGTAGTGTATAGTTCTTTTAGTTCCCCGAATAAAGATCAATATGTAGAGAAAACAGAGTTATCAATATGTAGCACACACGATTGTCTTCACTTCAAGGGTATTTTAAAAGTTGTGAAAACGTGCGTACCCAGTTCAAGACCGATCTCTTCTTGTTCACAGTTTCTGCTGACTCTTCTTCAGGAATGAACACATACAAAAAAACTGTACATGAAAAAATATGGGAAATAGCTTCCCGTTAGTAGGACAGATATGAAGTAAGAAGAACTAATCCTGAAATTTTAAGATGCTTATTTTAATTGCACAAAAACTATACATTGTAAAGACTATTTAATAACTGAGTTCTTATATGTGGAAAAGTTCACCAAGTACTAATCCAAACTGTTCAGTGAAAATCCCAATAACAATCACCTTCTAGTTCTATCCTAAATTCTTAAAACAACTTCATTATTCTAGTTTCCATTGTATCCATGTGACAAACTCACGGTGTAAATGCATGATGGTTAAAGTTACAGAATTAATCAACATACTATAAGCATGTGCTAACCTGCAGCTCTATGTCAGTAATAAGCTCTCCAAAAGTGTTGTCCAGGTTTAAAGATCTCTAGATCCTTGCTAACTTTGTTGCTCAATCAGACTTTCTAAACATCTTTGTACCTTTACAATTAGATAAAGTAGCTCGTTGAACCTGCACGGCTCGTTGAACCCAGGTTTAAACGCTCATTGAAACCATCAGCGCATGTAGGGTACACATGTTTCATCATGTCGTTTTGATAAAATATTTAATAGGCTAAAGCAGTTTTATCCTCGGTTGTAAATGTACTGGCTGGAGAAACATTTTGAACAAATTAAAAACCACACACGCACTTACTGAAGTACTAATTACCTGTGTTTTTTATCTTCTACATTTTCAATGTTCAGTTTCACACGCAAAAATGAGTTTACATTGTTTGTTCGAACATAGTTTAGGATGTTGCATCTAAAAGCATCTATTCATTTGGACCAAGGGATATGCTAATATTTCTATTAAAAGAAACAGGAATTCTAAAGCCCATCTGAAGTACAATATCCATTTGAAGACTGCCTACCTGAAGCATTTACAAGTTTGCAGTAACTTACTTTGTCGTCTTTCACACACAAGTCATAGATTAATTAGTTTTGTGGTTGTTGGTGCACATAAGTTTCGTGACTGATTTTCCCTCAAAAAAAAGTTTCACCTATGTCACTGTCTTAGCAGATAATATAAAACCGTCTTCTTCCAGTTTAGAAGGTGTCTCTGCTCATTTGTCTTTGTCCCTGCTACAACTATGCAAATATAGGAAACTGAACTTTATTTGAATATCACTTTGTGGGTGTTATCGCTAATTTCAGAAATCTATGTATTGTTGCATTAGCAGGCTTTATACGGAGTCGTCGGTGAGTGAGGTGTAGATGACGAGGAGGAGATGCCGTCGGGTACCGCCGAGTCAGTAAGCAGCTACAAGAGCACGGGCAATCACAGCAAGGATAGATGACAGGAAAAAGCTACTCCCTCCAATCCAAATTAATTGATTCGGATTTGTCTAAATCTAGATATATCTAGGACTAAAATATGTCTATATACATCTGAATTTAGACAAATCTAAGTCAATTAATATGGATTGGAGGGAGTAGGTGAAATACTAACAAACAACATGTGCTGAATCGGAAGGAGTCCTCGAGATATTGTGTTGGCTTCCAAACAAGTAGCCACAATTGCAAAATTTATTATAGTAGAGAATGTGCTCCAAAACAAAAAAAACTCATCCTCTGTCACCCACGAAATTCACAAGCGCCGGCACACCAGCAGGCCGAATTAGAATTAGCCGCTATACTTTCAACTCGTGTGCAGTGTAGTTCGTCAAGCATTCATTTCGCTGGTTAGTGAGGCTAATTTGTTTGGACTTCTTTTCTACCTGTTCAGAACTAATTGGAGAGTTGGATTTGTTGTCTAGTTTTGAGTCAGAGTGGTATGCTATTGTACAAAATTAGATGGCGTTTCAGTCCACCAATATGGAACGATAAAAACAGAGTCGGCATATTTTCTTCAATCAGGATGAACGAAGAGCCTGATTTTTCCCTATGTACTATCTCAGTATCTAGATAGAAATTCACCCATTGATCGTGGTTTTTCTTTCCACAGCAAGGCGCGGGCCTTGTCCTAATAGGAATTAGAGCAAGTAAGAAAGTGATGTTGCGGGCCTTGTCCTAGTAGGAATTAGAGCAAGTAAGAAAGTGATGTTGAAGTAACAGAGAGCTCATATACCTGAGCCGCCGAGCGAGTTGGAAGTGGTGAGGACGTGCGCCGTCGGTCGTATCCTCTAGCCGCGCCGTCTGTCGTCTCCTCCAGCCGCCGTAGTGGAGAACGGGCACGGCGAGAAGGTCCACGCGGGACAGTCGAAACAGCGAGGCGGGATCGGGAACCGGACAGAGCGTCGACGGGCGTCTGATGTGCAGCAGTACAAGAATAGGAGGGGTCGGAGCTTTTTTATTGGGAGAGGAGGTAACCAGCACGACCTCCACGATCGGTGAGCTCCACGATTGGCATCGGCGGTTGCCATGGACCAAGCTGACCGGCGGTTTCGAGCTGACTATGCCAGATTGGGAGGAAGCACGGCTGGAGATCGGCCAGAAGACATGGGGAACGGAGATAGGAGGCATCGGCAGCACGGCGCACGGGATAGAGAGGCGGGGGACGGGAGCCAGGACGGAGCGGCGGCGGCGTGGCACGGAATCGGCGGCGGCGTGGGGAATCTGGGTGGCTGTTGCGAGAGGAGAAGGTGGTCACGTGGGGTTTTCCTTGGCCGATTTTTTCCTTGCGTTTTGTTTGCTGGGTTTTTTTGCGTGGAAAGGAGAAGCCGTGCGGGAGGATGGAAAGCCGGCGTACCACCATATTGTCGCGTTTGCCTTTAAGGAATAGTAGAGATCATGGGTCGTAGAGAGTTGAGACATAACTAGCCCCCCCTAAACAACCTAAGCAACAAGGGACGCCTTTCCATGATCATGTGTTAGCCTTCTATCAAAATTTAAAATGCAAGTTGAGCGACTGTAAGTATCCCCGACAACCGTTTGAACATGGACGAGAGCTCATTCGCAATCTGAAGATAATGCCACATATATAGTGGTAACATGCAAAAAAGAAAGGGAAGATTGAATTGTCAAAGTTTAAATTATTCCGGACATGCCATATTGCCAACAGTAAAGCCGCACACACCAATATCTTTCTTCGGAACACCATTTAACTATTGGAAATCTATCTATTATCTATTATATACTAAAAGTAATATAAGGGTGTTTTTCGAGGCATCACGTTGATCCATATCATCAAAATTATTTAGACTGTTAGATGTATAATTAGTGGTTGTGATTTAATCAGACTTATAGATTACGTAACATACAGCACCTTTGTGTAATCAGTGAAGCCCGTACATGTAAGTTGAAGCCGTTACCGAGACAACATAAAAACAGCTCACGGTCGCAGAGTCTTAGGTTCGTATCCATCGACAACCGGATAATTGGTTTTTTTTTCGTTTGCCTTTCGGCCGTGACTTTTCCTATAATTGGTGATGTCCATGTTAAGTTAAAGCCGTGACCAGAGATACTGTAAAAAAAGGAAGCTCACGCAGAGTCATAGATCGGTATCCTTGCACGTTGTATAAGAGAAACACAAAGACCTCTACTACCAGAATATAGATCGATTCCACCTCAAGCAAACTAGCTTGGTAACTCAGATCATCTGTCTATAATCGACCATCTTGCTTAGTACGTGGATTAGCTAGATAGCTTGGTAGGAAACCATCTACGAGCAGAACTAGATCCACCACCTATCCATCTCATGATCGGTCAGCTAGCATAGTACCGGATTCGTTGTAATGAGAAACAAACTGCAAAACTGATTGGTACGTGTCTCATGATGTAGTATATTTTGGTAGACTATTTTATATTTTTTTTACCTGGGTAGACTATTTTACCTACCAAAGCGTACTATAGTTGAGAAAAGAGGTGACATGTATTATGGTCACTTCAAAACTAACTGGAGTTGAAAAGGAAACTACAGAGTAGATCGATATGATTGATATTTCCAACAACATAGTAGGAGTTCTATTGACAGCCATTAGACTGATTTTTTACGTGCATACATCCTATATATCAAATACATATGAAATTTAGAAAGTAAATTAGATGAGTTTAATTAATTTCTTGAAAATGGGACTGACTTCAGAGAGTATGACCTAAGTTATCGAAGGCACAATCATTCTTGAGACACAATACTCCCAAAAACACAGACTGTCTCACCACTCTATCGCCATATCATCAAACTATGACAAAAAAAAATAGAAAAGACATGCCATGAGAACCACCGTCCATGAACTAATAGTTAATAATAAACAGCCTAAACTATTTGCATGTGAAACAAATCATAGTTTACCTAAATTTCATATATAAGAAATGAAGTGTGAGTGTCAACTTACCATATGTAGATGATATAATGAAGATGTGGATTTCTCTAGATAACATTTTGATTTAGTGTTGAACGGTGAACTAGATTGGAGTTTTGTAATTGTAGTTGAGCTATGGGACACTGCCAACCATAACCCATTGGCACAATTGGAGCATAGTGGTGCCAAGTTAAAAGATATGCATGGATGCGGATAATTTGTGGTCGATTATTAAGCATGTAATTTCTTGAGTTAGAGAAATGATACTACTACATCAGTATCAATACCAACAAATCAGGTTATTATGAAGAGAGTTCAATAATAATTCATGATCCAAAATACCAAATATATAGGCTACAATTTTTATTCAAGATTATTTGAAGTAGTACATTTTATGTTCTTACGAATTCCTAGGGATCTAGATTGTTTAATGTCGAGGATTATAAATCTTAGGAAATATTTGTATAAATCACAGTCAAGTAGTTTTTAGTATAACCTTTTGAAAATTATTTATATATAATGAGTTCTTATGGTTTTCGTATGATGTAAGTGATTAAATAAACTATTACGTAAATTAAAAACACGAGGAATTTTATGTGGTTCCATATCTATAAATTCTATTAGGATACTCATTGGAATTTGCAACCATGTAGAAAAAAAGGTAGTTGATTTAGATGCTAGAACTATGTTGTTCATGATAGTGTAGTCATATTATATGAAAAGGAAAATACAAGTGTGAGAGAATGCATAATGACTTTACTGAATAGTAGGTTAAAATGGATAAATACAATATTGCATCCATTGCAAAATTAAAGATACGCTATTTTTATTGGTATGCAAATCAGTTACTAAAACCTTACAAATAAAATCAGATCGATTAATCTAAGATAAAGTGTATTTCCTTATTTCTATAATAACATAACTAATTGTCAAGTTGTATACTTCGACTGGCCATTTGTAAGACAGCATGCATTTCGAATCAACATGAGAATATCATGTATTTTTATGGCAAATGAAGGTACAAGAGGTAAAAAGATCAGATAAAAGTAGAATTAAAATTCTTGATGTTTAATAATGAAAAACACTTTGATGTAGAAAGAAGGGACAATAAAATTTTAGCCTTATTAACAAAAAAATATTTTATATTCCCTCAAAATGGTCTAAACATCGTGGGATCATTGCACAAGTGAACCCTAATTATTTAGGAGTATGAATGTTTGCACTGCATACTAATCCAAGATCTCATAAAAACTACAAGGTATCTCATGGTTTAAAAACTCCAATTGTATATACCCATTTAACCTCATGCACAAATTTCACATATGGTCATTATTGTATTGTTTAAATATATCCTAATAGTCTTTTTCCCATAAATTAAATATGATTAAAGATATCTTCTACACACTTGATAACTATTTAGTTTATATATAGAAATGGTGGTTGTATAATGCATTACTTTCAATCATATAATGTTATATCTATCAATTTAAGAAGATATTTTTGCGTGATGTGGATAACCAAGATGGAATTTTTCCCCTCTGCCTGGAAAGATATTATCTAGGCCTCTCATGTTATATGATTCGTAAGCATGACTATACGCGACTCGATTAAGTGTTAACCGAGGCGATTGACTAAAAATTAGTCAAATGAATTACATATCACGGATCAAGAAGAGAGTTGAGCTATTTAAAGGGTGACGATAACTCGCCTATACCTCGACAAGGTTTATCATGAGGCAAAAGGGACTAAGATATAAGTCACATTGAAAGGTATATCGTCATGACTCTATGGTACTTGGGAGTTGACATGTTCTGCTAGGAGCCGCTACTGATTGATCGATTGCTAGTAAGACTTCAATTGTGTCCAAATCGCCATAAGCCCGCGGGGTCACACACTTAAGAGTGGGAGCAAGTCGTTTGGGTTGTACCTGAATCAGACACAGATTGAGTCAGTGAGTTGGACTCGGAGTGACTAGTATAGGCTTTAATGAATGGTGTAGGGGTTCGTAGCATGGAAAACAAAAAAATTCTACCGCATGAACACACATAAGCCAAGATCTATCTACTAGATTGTAGCAACGCGTGGATAGAGTACTCACCCTCGAAGATGCCAAAGCGGTTAATGAGAGCAGATTCTCGTGGGTGATGTAGTCGTTCACTTGCCGATCTCAAGATTGCGTAGATGATCCTTCCAGCGCCGTGTTCCGGCAACGCTCCCGCGGTCGGTCACACGTTCGGTACTCGATGAAGACATTCCTCTCCCTTTTTCCAGCAGGCAGCGGAGGTTGTAGTTCTCTCCTCGTGAATCCGGCAGCATGACAGTGTGGTGTCGAAGTTTAGAAGGGAGATCCCGCAGGACTTCACCTAAGACAGAGTGAGTATGGTGGAGTAGAAGAGGGCCTTGGCGATCTAGGGTTTAGAGGGCGCCAAGGGGGTGGTGTGGCCGGCGGCAAGGGGCTAGGGTTTGCCCCAAGTTGCTGACTTGGAGGGCTCCTGGCAACGGCGGCTAGAGAGGGCTAGGCTCCTTGGGCTAGGGCTTGGAGGTGTGGGGCAAGGGGGTCCCCCCTCCCCTCTATTTATGAGAGGGAGGGGCGGCATTTGACTTTTTCAAACTGGCTTTTTGACTTTCAATTTAGAGTTTGATTTCTCTCTTCCAAGTGTCCAGCCAAGTGACCTAGGACATGATGCAACCATTCCACTTTGTCATGACACATCCATGTACCCTTCCCCTTCCGGATCGGTGAACCTTCTAGACCCTTCTTGATCATTCCGGTGAAATCACCCGGAATCATTCCCGAACTCTGGAATCAGACTTTCCTTATATGAATCTTATTCTCCGGACCATTCCAGATCTCCTCGTGATATCCCGGATCTCATCCGAGACTCCGAACAACATTCGGTCTCCCTACTTACATTCCCTATCTACTAAACAACATCGAATCCTTAACTGTGTCTCCCTACAGTTCGTGAATTATGCAGACATGACCGAGACTCTTTTCCAATCAATAACCAATAGAGAAATCTGGAAATTCATATGGTTCCCACATATTTCTACGATTACTTTTTGTTATCGAATGAACCATTTACACACGATACCAATTTCCATTTGTCTTGTGATATTTTACTTATTCGAGGTCTGATCGTCGGTATCTCTACATACCTAGTTCAACCTCGTTTCCGATAAGTACTCTTTTCTCGTTCACGTGATATGTGATCTCTTGTGAGCCAGTCACATGCTTGCAAGCTAATTGGATGAAATTCCACCGAGAGGGCCCAGAGTATATCTATCCATCATATGGATGGACAAATCCCACTCTTGATCCATGTGCCTCAACACATACTTTCCGAACACTCAATGCCACCTTCATAGCCACCCAGTTATGGTGTGGTGTTTGATGTCATCAAAGTATCCATCCGATGATGGTGATTAGCATGATCTCATGGTCGAAGGAATTAGGTTACTATGTATCAGAAAGCTTATAGCAAACAAACTAATGAAATGACTTGATCTTTATGCTATGCTTATCTATAGGCGTATGTCCATCACACCATTCTCCTAATGATATGATCTTGTTGTTAATAACATCTCAATATTCATAACCATGAAACCATGATCATCTATTAACCAACAAGCTAGTGTTACAAAGAAACTTTACTAGGGACTCTAACAAGTTTACAAATCACACAAGTATTAATGTTTCCGGTTAATACAATTATAGCATGAATGTAAACAACTACTTTTATTATTGCCTCTAGGGCATATCTCTAACAAATGGGCTACAAGTGAATGTAGCTTACTTTCACTCCCTATAGATACTGGAGCACGGGATGCCCAAAGGACACGATTAGACCACTCCATGCATTGGAAATCCTAGCTCTATTCAGTCCAGCCGCTGCACCGAACCTAGCAATTCACTGTCGGAGCTCCTCCTCATACGTGTGGATACCAGCAGAGATGTTGTACATTCAGAACTTCCACGATCATGGGATTAGATCAGATCATGAGGACTGCACGACATCAACTGACGCGCTTCATCAATATTCCGCATCCACGTGTCTAGTGGTAATCTTTGTGGCCTTTCTACTTCGGCTAGATCTTGAGAACACTGCGTAGGAAATTTTTTATTTATCTCTACATGGTCCAACATTAACTAGTTCCCAAACAAATTCGTGATATTAGTCTGTGGGTGATGTTAAAAGCCATACGAACAATTCTCCTTTTTTTGGCAAAAAATACATGAAATGAACATGTGTTGTATTGTTTCATCATAAAAACAACACTTCTTATTATCTTGCCAATTTTGCTTCGCTAGAGTATCTTTAGTCTTTGCTATGTAAGAACCATATAAATTTTTTGATTTTAAATGATACTTTTATTTTCCAAATGTATCTACGAATGAACCTAGTGTGGAAATTTAACAAGTCTAGATACATGCATTTAACCGTGAATTGGACTGACATCGTTAGAGCCTATTTAAAAACATACTCTTGTACATACAATTGAATTTGCATAAGTCTCTGCATTAAATGTACCCATATATCCCATCTATTGTCAGTTAAGGCCCTTCTGAAATTTACTGTGGTGGGTTCCTTCTTTGAACGTTATTATATAGAGATGTGCATTGCTCGGATAGAAGCTCGCCCCTATCCAAGTATCTCACCAAAACATTATGGTCATCCCATTTCCAACATGGAAAGAGCCTCTAGCTAAAACCTTGTCTCTAAAATTCATTAAACCCTTCCAAAATGGCAAGCCCGTTGGTTTAGCTGAAACCTAGGATAAAGTTTTAGGTTAAAGGTATTTATTTCTTAGTAATTTGTGTTGTACACCTTCTCCATCGGGAATTTTAGCTAGCCACTTTTTAAGTAAACTTTTTATTATTATTAAACATACATTCTCAACCTGGCTCGGTCTTTTGGTCTACAATATTCCACTTAGTGAGTTGATACTTCTTTTTGTGGTTATTACTTTTCCAAAAGAAACATGATATAAATAAATATGAGATCTTTTTTACCCCTTTAGGTACTTCTATAGGAAGGATGTCATAAATAGGGAGACTTGTAAGAAACGAAATTATATGGATTAAACAATCTCCGAAAGATAAAAACTTGACAACCCAACTACTCCTTTTTTTCTCAAATAGGCTTCCATTGTTTTCCACTCTACATTTCTAAGCATACAGAAATGAATCATTCTTCCGAAATACTTGAAGTGGAGGAACCCGGATTCACAGGCGTAGATAATCCTATAATACGGCCCTCCTCTTTTACTTTCCCAGAACAAAAAAACACTTTTATAGAAGTTTATCTTGAAGCCACATAGTTTCTCAAAGATGCAAAGTATCGATTTCAAATTTAGAGCCTTACAAGATCATGTTCCATACAAATTATTGTAACATCTGTGTATTGTAGGATTGACACACCACCCAAAGCTAGATGATGTATATGAGGCCTTCGTATTATCCACCCAAATTGCTAACACAGTCGCCACTATATTAAAGAGAATAGGAGACAGAGCGTCACCCATACTTAAGCATGTTGAGTTTAAAAATAATGACATATGTCGTAGTTAACTCTAATACCAACACTTCCACGCTCAAATAAATTTCTTTATCCAATCACATCATTTAGGATCAAAACCCTTTACACGCATGGTTGCAAGAAAAAGGACCATTTGACTTTATGATATCCTTTGTCAAAATCTATTTTAAACAAAATTCCATCAATTTTCTTCCTATGAAGTTCATGGATAATTTCATGTAGAATGGCAACCCCCTCCAAAATATGTCTATCCAGCATAAAATAAGTTTGCGTTGTCCGAACAACTATGTCGGGTATCTTTGATATGCGGTATGTCCCTACATTGGTGAAAGTTCTAAATCCTAGATTAAGTAAGTGTTGGATTATTAGGCATAATTTTCATGATTAATTCCAAAATATAAATCATGACAAAACCAGCTACTAGCTCATGTAACTCGAACATACTAGATGTACTAAACAACAGGATGATCGGAAACAAACAGCAGCTTAACATGTACTCGCAGAACATGATGTATAACCAAACAGGATCACGTAGCACGTACCGTTCAGTTGTCGTAGTAGGAACTTTGGGAAAGAGTGATCGCAGCAGATGGCGACGAAGACGGCGGTAGCCAGCACCACCCGACTTGGATGGAAGACGACCCGTGATGGAAAACTCGAGCAGTCGCGCGAAGCGCTTCCCAAAAATCTTATTCGCCCTCTCCCGTACAGGAACACAAGGGCAAGTGGTTCCGGAGACCTGCTCTCCCGTCCGCCAGTGCACGCCGGCAAGCGGGATGGAGTAGACTACGGTGACGACGCAAGTAGAGAGGATGGCAAAACCCTAGATTGGTTTTCGATGGTGCTTGTGGCGGTAGCCGCGTAGGACTTTATATAGAGCAGCTCAGGAAACCCTAACGGAGGAGAACGTGGGCCGAGTCCATGTTACGCATGTTCGGGTCGGTTACAGTAGCCCACGATCCAGGAGCGACCCGAATAAGCTAACTGTTTGACACGTCTGTCAACTTTCCTGAGCAGCAAAATAAAGCTCGGCTCGGCGAGATTCCCGCAACCCGCGGCGCGCGCGCGCGCGTCGTGTCGTGACGAGACGAGACGAGACGTGCGTGCGAGCGGCGGCGTCGTCGGAGGAGGAGCGCCCGTGTGTATCTCTCTTATTGCCACTCACTTACAAAGTGGTGCAACACTCCACCTTATAAGGTGTTGCAACTCTCCTCCAACTTTCCATGTGGGACTAAACTTTAGCTCCCACTCCACTCCCATGTGAGTTGCCACAACATGGGCCCAAACACATATGGGCTGCCACAAATTTAGGCTTTGAGATTTAGGGAAAATCTGAAATACACATGGGCCTAAATGGATTAGCCCCATTATTTCTAACAATCCCCCACCAGATATCAAATGCCCATTTGAAGATTTGCCAATCCTTGCTACTTGTTTATCTACCAGTGTTTCAGCAGAGACTGTTAAGTTGAACTTCCGCCTAGAATCTTGAACTACGTCTATCAACAACTTGAACAATGGAGGAACCTTGAATTGCAAGTTTGGTGCCAATAGATTTCGCTCAAAATCATAACTAGTACTTGGCTGTCAGTAGCCTACCCCGCGGGTTGGAGCATATGCGTCATACTCCATGATCTCTTCATGAGTTTACTAGAGATCACCCAAGTCTCATAGACCGCGACGTTTACAGTCGAGCTCATATAGGTGTGTTCTTTCAAGAATGCCCTGTAGGACGGCATCTTTGCTAATTAAAGCCAACAGAAACACATTAAGGCATGTTGCCAACCTGCCTTACAGATTATGAGAGTCATGCATCTTCACATAGAGAGGGTTACAAAATACTCTCCTCGGTCAAACCACTAGCTTGTTCTTCCCAGGTCCTAATTCACGGGATCTCCGATCACATAGGTTGGGTTACCACTAAGGTGTGACATCCATGGGTCTCAACCCCATCTCCCTCGATGCACTTTCTATCACATTTCGTGATAGTCCCTTTGTAAAGGGATCTGCCAGGTTTTTGTCTGTTTGAATATATGTAACAGTTATTACTCCGGAGTTTCTCAATTTCCTGACAGATTTCAAACGTCTCTTCACGTGTCTTGATGACTTCGCATTATCCTTAGAATTGTTCACTTTGACAATAACAGTTTGGTTGTCACAATTCAAAAGGATTGCCGGCACAGGTTTCTCAACCACGGGCAAGTCCATCAAGAGCTCACGCAGCCATTCTGACTCAACAATGGTTGTGTCTAAAGCAGTAAGTTATGCTTCCATAGTTGACCTCGTCAATATGGTTTGTCTACGAGACCTCCATGACACTGCGCCACCTCCAAGGGTAAACACATACCCGCTCGTGGTGTAGAGTTCATCAACGTCAGAGATCCAATTTGAATCACTATATCCTTCAAGCACAGCAGGATTCCTTGAATAGTGAATCTCATAGCTCATTGTACCACATAGATAGCGCATGACCCTTTCAAGTTCATGCCAATGATCAATACCCGGGTTAGACATGAACCTACTCAACTTGCTCACAGCAAAAGAGATATCGGGTCTTGTAGCGCTTGCTAAGTACATGAGAGAACCAACAACTTGTGAATATTTCAGCTGATCTGTCGGTTCCTTCTTATTCTTTCGTAATGTCAAACTGGGATCATAAGGTGTTGGAGAAGTCTTGCCATCATTAAAGCCAAATCGGCTCAAGACCTTCTCAACATAATGAGATTGCGTTAAAGTAATCCCATTCTCGTTCTTAATAAGCTTGATGTTCAGAATGACATCAGCCTCTCCCAGATCTTTCATATCAAAACTCTTTGACAGGAAAGACTTGACTTCATTTATCACTTTCATGTTTGTACCAAAGATCAGAATGTCATCCACGTACAAACATAATATAACGCTATCGCCCCCACCATGGCGATAGTAAACACACCTATCAGCCTCGTTAATGACAAAGCCAGCAGAAAGTAGAGTTCTGTCAAACTTCTCATGCCATTGCTTAGGTGCTTGTTTCAGGCCATATAAAGATTTCAATAACTTACACACCTTTGTATCTTCACCTTTTACCACAAACCCATCCGGCTGATCCATATAGATCTCCTCTTCCAACTCTCCATTAAGAAAAGTTGTCTTCACGTCCATTTGATGAACGAGAAGACCATAAGAGGTAGTCAGGGATATTAGTACTCGAATGGTGGTCAGTCTAGCGACAGGTGAATAGGTGTCGAAGTAATCTTCGCCTTCTTTTTGTGTGTAGCCCTTAGCTACAAGACGCGCCTTGTACTTCTCAATAGTACCATCAGGCCTTAGCTTCTTCTTGAACACCCACTTACATCCCACAGGTTTACAACCATAGGGTCGTTCTGATAATTCCCAAGTTCCATTAGAAATAATCGAGTCCATCTCATTTTGGACAGCTTCTTTCCAATCATCTGCATCAGGAGATGCATATGCCTCAGTAATGGATCTGGGAGTATCATCCACAAGGTACACGATGAAGTCATTACCAAAGGATTTTGCAACCCTCTGTCTCTTACTCCTCGTGAGAGGTTCATCGCCATCCTTCTCAAGAAATTCCTCATGTGGTTGTTCAGAATTCTCAATAGATGCACTAGATTCAGGAAGTATTTCAGAAGAAATCCTACCAATGCTATGCATATCTTTCATAGGAAAAATATTCTCAAAGAATGTTGCATCGCGAGATTCCATTATAGTATCAACATGAATATCAGGTACCTCAGATTTAACCACTAGAAAACTATAGCCTACACTCCGTGGAGCATATCCTAGAAAGATGCAATCCACTGTCTTGGGTCCGAGCTTGCGTTTCTTAGGGATCGGTATGTTGACCTTCGCCAAACACCCCCAAGTGCGCAGATACGAAAGTGATGGTTTTATCCCAACCCACTCCTCATAAGGGGTCTTTTCTTTATTCTTTTTAGGAACTCTATTCAGGACATGACATGAAGTCAACAAGGCCTCCCCCACCATGCCTTTGATAAACCAGCAGTGGCTAACATGGAATTCACCAAGTCAGTCAGCGTGCGGTTTTTCCTCTCGGCAACCCCGTTTGATTGGGGCGAGTAGGGAGGCATCCTCTCATGAATAATTCCATGTTCCTGACAGAATTCATCAAATATTTTGGGAAAATACTCACCACCACGATCCGACCTAAGACGCTTGATCTTTCTCTCTAGTTGATTTTCAACTTCAGCCTTATAGATTTTAAAGTAGTCTAAAGCCTCATCTTTAGTCTGCAACAAGTAAGCATAGCAGAATTTAGTAGCATCATCTATCAACGTCATGAAATATCTCTTTTCACCTTTTGTCAACACACCATTCATCTCACATAGATCAGAATGTATGAGTTCTAGAGGTGCCAAGTTTCTCTCTTCGGCAGCCTTGTGAGGCTTTCGAGGTTGCTTTGATTGCACACAACTATTGCACTTAGAACCTTTGGCAATAGTGAAATTCGGAATTAAACTCATGCTGGACATCCGAGATATCAAACCAAAATTAATGTGACATAAACGAGAATGCCAAATACTGGTATCATCATTAACACCACCACAAATATGATTCACGGATTTATTACAAAACTCTGAAAGTGAAAATCGGAACAAGCCTCCGAACTCATAACCTTTACCAATAAAATGTCCATGTTTTGAAACAATGACTTTATTAGACTCTAAGACAACCTTAAACCCATCTCTACAAATAAGGGAGCCACTAACGAGATTCTTGTTCATAGTAGGGACATGTTGCACGTTCATCAGCTGCACGATCTTTCCGGAAGTAAACTTCAGATCCACCGTGCCAACACCACGAACAGAAGCATGTGATCCATTCCCCATTAGGACGGATGAATCCCGAGCGACCTGATAAGAGGTGAACATAGAGATGTCAGCACACACATGAATATTATCACCCGTATCAAGCCACCAACACGGTGATTGAAATACTGAAAGAACAGTAAATAAATTACCATACCCATCAGTATTGCTAGCGGTCATGACGTTGACAGTCTTGGCCTTTTTCCCTCTGCGGTCTGCGCGTTCTGGACAGACCTTGGAAAAATGGTCGGGCTCTCCACAAGTGTAACAAGACAGTTCACTCTTGTCCCTGTTCGCCTTCTTCTTCTTCTTGAAGGTTGTAGTCTTTACAGGCTTGTTAAAGGAGGGTTTGAAGTTCCCTTTATTCTTGCCTACGGATTTGTCTTTCTGCACAAAGTTAGCAGTAGCAAGACCCTCTCCTTTCTCAGTAGTGTCCTTAGCCCGAGCCTTCTCCTCAACATCAAGGGACGCTATCAGATTTTCAACTGATATCTCATGTCTCTTGTGTTTGAGAGTTGTGGCAAAGTTCCTCCATGAAGGGGGCAACTTAGCAATAATGCATCCCGCCACAAACTTGTCGGGTAAGGTACACTTAAGGAGTTCGAGCTCCTTGGCAATGCACTGTATCTCATGAGCTTGTTGAACCACAGGAAGGTCCTTAGTCATCTTAAAATCATGAAAGCTCTCCATGATATACAGTTCACTGCCAGCATCTGCAGCATCAAACTTGGCATCCAGTGCATCCCAGAGCTCCTTACCGTCTTTTATGTGCATAAACACATCACATAGACGGTCATCAAGAATGCTCAGAATACATCCCACAAAGATAGTATTGGCATCCTCGAACTTCTTCTGATCCTCGTCAGATATAGTTCCTTCAGGTTTGCCTTTAATGATATGGAACACTTTCATCGTGGTCAGCCAAAGCTCAGCCTTGTACTGCCACCTCTTAAAGTGCACACCGGTAAACTTATGCGGCCTCAGTGCATCGGTAAAACCAGCCATTGTTAATTCAGGAAATTGCCTACAATAAGGTTTTTGGATTGTTGGATTATTAGGCATAATTTCCACGATTAATTCCAGAATATAAATCATGACAAAACCAGCTACTAGCTCATATAACTCGAACATACTAGATGTACTAAACAACAGGATGATTGGAAAAAAACAGCAGCTTAACATGTACTCGCAGAACATGATGTATAACTAAACATGATCACGTAGCACGTACCGTTCAGTTGTCGTAGTAGGAACTTTGGGGAAGAGTGATCGCAGCAGATTGCGACGAAGACGGCGGTAGGCAGCACCGCCCGACTTGGATGGAAGACGACCCGTGATGGAGAACTCGAGCAGTCGCGCGGAGCGCTTCTCAAAAACCTTATTCGCCATCTCCCGTACAGGATCACAAGGGCGAGTGGTTCCGGAGACCTGCTCTCCCGTCCGCCGGTGCACGCCGGCAAGCGGGATGGAGTAGACTACGGTGACGGCGCAAGTAGAGAGGATGGCAAAACCCTAGATTGGTTTTCGGTGGTGCTTGGGGTCGGTTACAGTAGCCCACGATCCGGGAGCGACCCGAATAAGCTAAATAAAGCTCGGCGAGATTCCCGCAACCCGCGGCGCGCGCGCGTCGTGACGAGACGTGCGAGCGGCGGCGTCGTCGGAGGAGGAGCGCGCGTGTGTATCTCTCTTATTGCCACTCACTTATAAAGTGGTGCAACACTCCACCTTATAAGGTGGTGCAACTCTCCTCCAACTTTCCATGTGGGACTAAACTTTAGCTCCCACTCCACTCCCATGTGAGCTGCCACAACATGGGCCCAAACACATATGGGCTGCCACAAATTTGGGCTTTGAGATTTAGGAAAAATCTGAAATACACATGGGCCTAAATGGATTAGCCCCATTATTTCTAACAGTAAGCATCCTGAACGGTACTGCTGAATTTGAATTGCATGATAAGCTCATGTTTGAATGTGGCTCGTTATGATTTGACCTCCATGAGATGCTCATGCTTAAATGTGAGCGGGTATGACTTCAATGTATTCTAAGAATGAAGGGCACTCCTTCGGTGTGGCGCTAATGTTTGTGAGTTTTACGAGATATTTTTGTAAGAAATATGTTGTAATATTGTCGACGACCTGAGTCGGGAACCTCATGACAAGGTGAAGTATGAGGTGTAAGGAGGGTGGATGTCCAAAACGTCCATGCACACAAGTTATGCTGGTTCGGGTCACACGATGATGGAGGACTCTCATCCTTTACATCACTATAAAGACAACAAGTGCACATGTTATAGAGGTTGTGAATCGTGCCTCAAGGGTCACTCGTATGGTCCTATGGCTTATAGAGGAATCATATCTAGATACATTACAAAGTCTTAGACTAAGGCGGTTTAAACTCTATGTCTTGTATAGCAAGTAGTCTTCTTAGTCCGAGGAGGTTAGTCCTTGGATAGGCCTTTGTCTTTTCATAAGCAACTGGGCTGCCCGATGTGCCAATAGGTAACACACCAATAGCATATCCTGGCTTGTTGGAATATGTCCATGCAATAGTTATACCTATTTGGTATATTCCTAACAGCTGGATTATCCGTGGACTTGAGGTGAAGAAATCTGTCTTGTACAAGTAGATGGTTTGCTCGAAGAATCTTGAAGGATTCCTAAAACATAATAAGAAACCAAAACATTCATCCGGTTCAAATTTAGCCGGATAATCATCAACTGTCAAATTTTGCCAATCAATTTACTTAATCAGTCAAATATGCTGTCAGACGGCCAGGAACATTTTTCAAACTTCTTGTTGCTTTCGTCACATGTGTCAGATCACGTCATGTCAACTAACATACATTCTCATCAGAGAAAGCTCCAACGTTCTTCAAAGTAGGTCGTACCACGATCAAATATCGAGGGGACACATTTTTTTTTGTTTTCCTTTTCTTCTTTAAAAGCTACAGATTTTTGTAATTTGTTTATGATTTGAAAAATGTTCACGTATTTCAAAAAAAAATCATGATTTTTTAAAAAAAATCATGCTTTTGGAAAACTGGTTCAAGAATTTTGATATTTGGTTCCTAAATTTCAGTAAATGTTCATACAATTTGCAGCGAGCGGGCTACGGATGGCAATGGGTACCCGCTATCCGTTTATCCTGCGGGTTTTTACCCATTAGGGTGAGGATATGGTAGTAAAGTTATATCCATGAGTAATTAATTGGGGAAATTTCTATCCGTTGGGTATTGCGGGTGCGAATATGGTAATGGAAAACCCACACCCGCATACCCGCCTACCCGGATGGAGATATGGAGTTAGTTTGCTAAAGATTTTGGGACTTGGAATATTGGCACAACCATATTTTTTGGTGTCTTCAAAGTGTTGAAGTATGATGATCAAATTTATGTTGCAGTCATCTAAAGAGTCGCTATGTAACTGATTGTGGTATGCATGTGTGGCTGTTTGCAATTCTTTTAAGACTTCAAAATCCGAACTATATACTTCACACGCAACTTATATTTGGCCGTAACTTGTTTTCTTCGCATATATCATGTGTTTGGCTATGTTTTTTTATTATTTAATATATATTTTGTTTCTTGCTAAATCTGTGAATAAATAAAAATATATGCTACCATTTTTTTACACATTGTATTATGCATATGCCTTGTTAACTTGTTTGCACTGATGGATGGGTATTATTCGCGTGTTTTTTTATCTTCGACGGGTGTGGGTATGAAATAAAATATACCCATATACTGGTACGGATTGCGAGAAAAATCCATGATTGTGGCGATAGCAGCACCCGCTCCCAAGTCCCAACCGCAGTCCTGAACTCGTGGTTCTCCTTCCATTTTCAGGCCCGTGCAACTGGACACACGAAAACCAGCCCATGAGGCGTGCCCGCACTACCCAATCCAATGCATCGTTCCCTGGCCCATTCTTCACGCTGGAACTCGATGAGTTCTTGAGATTGCGGTTACGCAAACGCGCGCGCTCTCGCCACACGAGGCACGAAGCAAACCAGATCGAACTCCTCTTCAAGCAAACGATGCGGTTACCCAAGCGCGGGCGCACGTTCCGGCGAAGAGCCGCAACTCCTCTTCAAACCCCACACGCGGCCGCTCAAACAGTAACAAAACCGCCGATAACTCCACTGCAAGGCTTCCCCGCGTCCACTCCCACCGAAGAATCACCAATGAAGGGCGGCGTCGTTGATCCGGAGACCGAAGCCCTGCCCATGGAAATCCCGCCGCCGGCGACGCAGACGATGCGCGGTCACGCGACCCGCTTGATTGAGCGGAGGCTGGACGAGTTGGATGCCTGCCTTGCCAAGGCGCTCGCGTCCCAGCCACGGTGCTCCGACGTGGACGGCAGACTCCGCCGCCGCACCGACTTCCTGCGCTCGCTCATCGCCGCCGAGCGGGAATCCCACAAGGGCGCCGCGCTGCCCGGGCACCTCGTCGACGCCGAGTGGCGCTTCGGCGTCCTCGAGAGGACGATCGGGGAATGGGCGCAGAGTGGCGTCGCCGCGCCCACCGAGGACGACGACGAAGAAGAAGAACCTGATGAGGCGGCGGCCGGGTCCGCGTCCGCGTCCGGGTCCGGAGGCTGCTCGTGCACCGGCTCCTGCTCCGGCTTCGAGGAGGTAACGGGCAAGGAGGCTGCGCTCGACGCCAAGTGCAATTTGAACCAGGAAAACGCGGATGCACCCAAGGACAAGGAGGCGGCGGCGGCGCCAGCGGCAGCGACAGGGGCGACAGCGGCAGAGGCAGCGGCAGCGGCGATAGAAGTGGCTCCCGCGACGAGGACTAGCGCTCGGAGGCGCTGGTGGAAGCGGCTCGCTGCTTTGTGCGGCGGTGCGGTCGTGGTGGCGGTGGTCGCGCTCGGGGCCGGGCTGGCGTTAGAGTTTGCCGCGGTGTCTCAGCAATCTGTTTATGTTGTTCCGACGTAGAGAACATTGACGACAGTTGTTTATTTATCCTTGTTCTTCCGTTGTTGTAGATCGGTCTTGTAAAGTTCAAGTCAATTTGTGAAAACTACTGTATATGTTTCTTCTCTAGTAGGCAAGTTGTGATCTTCATTAATTCAGATTTGGATTTGATTTACCCTACCGTCAAAGCATTTACACAATTCCATTTGTTTTTGTTGTTAAGATTTCCATATGCTTTTGGTTTGACTTACTCGCCATCGATCTGCACTAATATAATCTTCATGTAGTATATCAGAAGGTCACAAAGTTCCATTCAGATTTTGGAAAAATATCAGGTAGCGTGATCACAGCGAAGCAATCAAGGAAAAACGTTATTGTTGGACAGCTATAAACTCTTACCATGTTGCAGGTCGTCGTCGTCATATTAAATCCTCCCAAATCACGCTGCAGGGACCAAAGCTATCCATGGCGAAGCCTCTCTGTATCGCCATGGCCAACATCTTCTTCTGTCTCCTTCTGCTATCATCCCTCATCGCTTCACCTCTGGAATCAACAAGGATCATCCACGAGCACCACATCGTTGCAGGTATTTCCACCAGTAGTATTTTTGTTCAGTTCAGTTTTAGCCCTTCTGCTCTTTCCCGTCATTATGAGTTTATTAAAAACAGAGATGACAAACCGACTCTGTGTTTTGCACAAGGTGAGGAAGCGCCTGATCGCCATGTATCCTCCAACGACGGCTTTGGGGAAATGAAGAGGGCACAGCCGCGTCGTTATGCGCCGCCGGCACCACTGGCCAACGAGGGACGCGATCCCCCTACCTTCCACGGCTGATACTGAATGTGCATGTCTGAAGATCAGTTAATAATGTGAGCATTTGTGCTTCAGAGTTTCAGACGATGTATCATGTGGTGTGGTTATCTGTATTTTCAGTGGCTTAACCATGTTACTTTGCTGTTGAATTTTCAAGAAAAAATGCACCTTCGTATGATACAGATTGTGACATTGCATATCAGAAATAAAATTAGTTCTGAAAACCATACAGAACTGAAAGTACAAGTCCTATAAGGCTTTACAGATGAACCATATATACATGAACATGCGGGTGTTGTCCCTCTATGTACAGATTTACCAACTTCAGGATCCCTTTATACTTCTACATGTGTACCCTGTGTGACAGGGATAAGATCTATGCTTGTATATGAAGTACAGGTGGAGGTACAGATTTTTTTTACAGTATTTATCTAGTTAAACCTTGATGTGCTTCATCAGGTGTCCAATGAAGACAGATGACATGAAGACAAATAGCACAAACATCACTGAGAAACCTTGTTGAGATGATCTTGCTTCCCTTAGTAGTTCCTAAAACAAGGCAAATTCAAATGTTCAGACATCTGAAACAAAGCAAATTCAGATATATGAAACAGGACAAATTGAAATATTAAGATATCTGACAGTAGAATACATATCTACCTTTAATTCGAAAATAGAATACATATCTAGCTAAATCATTTAGAGATCGTAACCATGGTGACATCAGTTTCAATGGAAAAAATATGTGCTGCAATTTAACTATCCCCCACGGTTGGAGAAAATCTCCACAGATTCACGCCATAGTATTTACAGTGACACCATGTCCAACATTTCAGTACTGAAAACTAAGGTTCAAACTTATCTAGGGTTTTAGATTTCATAATCGAAAACAAAACCAGGCGTCCAGAACCAAGATATATTTCTCAATAGTATGTCATGATATATATTTTTCCTTGCATCCTGGTAAGTCCATAACTTGGTATTGTCATTACAGAGTTAATTCATACTTTTATTAGCAAAACAAGCTTCCGATTTTGATCATTTGACGGGGACCTTACCATGTCTTGCTCAAGCTTTTCATTTACTTTCTGTACTCTCTCTCCAACCAGCGTTGATACTACAGAGGCGCCCTAAACAGACACAACAAAACTAGGATAAACAAATCAATGGATTATGTAAGTAACCACAAAATGGTTCTGAGTACTAACTAAACGAATAACACTTGATGAATTTAATCCATTGATCTACAAGCAGTGCACTTTAAGAAGAACATTGAAGTTCATATATTTTTCAGGATACCATACTGCTATACTAAAAAACATGTTACACTAGCAAATAAGGTCCTCATCTGCCTGCATAAAAAAATCTGGAACAACAAAATCGATTGCATTCATTTTTCTCTTTACTCTAAACAAGAACTCGATTACTAAGAAACTGAATGAAGGCACCAAATATTCCTTATGCGGAAAGCAAGCACTGTGCAATTCTGAAGGTATGCCCAGCAGAAGTACTCATACTGAAACTATGTTAGTCAAAGAACATGCTATTATCATGAACCTGACGCTAAAGAATTTCAATCTCTGTCAGATATGTTTGTGTCAATTGTGCATTTCTCCAAAGAAGAAAAAGGGAAAACAGTTAAGTATATGCACACTGAACATGTTCAGAACATCCATCACTCCTGTCACTATCAGCAACTGTTTCTATTTATGAAACAAAACTACTACAAGTAGATAGCAGAGGTATTTTGACCGAGCAACAATTTACCTCGGAACATGAAAGCTTGGCTCCAGAACTGTCGATGCATCTTAGTCCAGATGCCTGATAAACAAATGAGCACATGGTCACAAGAAAAGCCACGGTATCTGTAGCACCAAACTTGAGTGATGTTCACTTACAGCATCGAACGCTGATGGCATTTTCGCTTCAGACCCCATCGCGTCTGACGCAGGGGGTGCATGTGCATCCTCCTCCTCCGCCTCCTCAGGCACCGGCGAGGGAGGGTTAGCAGCAATGTAGACCACCCGCAGCTTGAACTCCTCGATTAACCTACCCGGCGCTCTAGTGAACTAGAAAAACAAAAGATTGCATCACACACACAATCACTTCAACAAATTAGAGATGTATGAACTTGGGAATTGCATGAACTTACCAATTCAGGGACAAAATCTCTCATGGTCGCCCCGTCTCGCGCCACGGCGCTCTGCACCAGGAACTTGTCCTTGCAATGGTAATCCAATTGTACCTCCTTGGGAGCCTGCATGGTAACTACACCAACTCCACCACTTCAGCAGGTATTGTCTGAAGAAACCAAATAAGCAGGTATTGCCTCTGCAATAAGCAGGACGCTGCTACTGCACAGATTAAAGAGCAAACTGCACCTGTGACACTGCAGGAGCTCCGGGGCAGCAGTATCCCGCAGGTGTGCCGCACGGAGTACTTCCTCGGGTTCGTCGTCTTCACCTACGGATTGTCAGCCACAATCTCAATCCATCACCCTTGTGCAGTTCTGCTCCCCAATGCACCGCACACAGAGACAGAGTAGCAGCAGAGTGCGAGGACAGGAAGAGGGTAAGGTATTCACCTTGAACGCCACGTACTTGTCGGTCTTGTTGACCAGCTGCATGCAGCATGATCGCTGCCTCTTGACCTCGTCTTCTCGATCATGGCGCAGAAAGCAGCAAGAAATTCAGTCCAGGAAAGCACCGAGAATCGCCGCAAGAGTAGGTAGAGAGGGTTCTTGGGGACACTTACAGGGGATCTTGAGCTCCGAAGGGGAGACTCGAAGCAGAGTGCTGCTCATGGTTCCGATCACAGAACCTGAGAGAAGCAGGAACAGCAAAGACAGAGATTCGATAGTTTCCCTTTGCTACTCCTACTTCTGAAGAAGGAACCAGTGAACTGGACGGCGCCGATAAGTGGTTGGGTACTTGGCGGTTCCTGCCTCCGGAAGCAAAGTGCGGGAATAAATCGCAATGATGATGGCGAGGAGGCAGGGGCAAGGGGGGGTGATCTGGAGCCTCGGGGGGATTAGAATATTGGCGCGGCGATATCCTGAAGAACAGTGGCAATTTTGGCATCGACTTTAGCTGTTCTTGCTTGCTGGGTGGTGGATTACAAACTACAAGGCCGCCGGGGAACGCGATGTGATTTTGTGACCGCATTGGCATCGGTAGGATGCGGCGTCCACATTAAAAGCTATAGCTCCGTGACTCTGGATTTTCCCTTTCTAGCTCGACTTTGGGATAATGGGATGTGTGACTTTTGGTTTTTCTGTCTGATGATTGTGGGATGTGATGCGTTGCCAACTTACCATACAAACTGAATTTTTCGGAAAATATTTTTATAGGACCTGGTCCACAAGTGGACCAATTTATATGATTGACACGTGACAATTTAGATCTAGAAAACGATTTTAAATTCTGTTTTTTCTCTATTTGGACACGTGTCATTTGCTAAAATTGGTTCACGGGCCTCTAATTCCGGCACCGAGAGGTGGCGTTGGTGTTATCTCTGCCTGTTCTGAACCGATAACTAGCTAATGGTTTTGTCTGTCTGCAGCTGCACGAAATGGAGTTGGTGGATTATTGTGTTCCTATAAACGCCACCGGGTAGCGGGCCAGGGGCAGGCAGCAGTGGTTGCGAAATCAATTATCGGTGAGATATCAGCTTCAGCGCTGCGACCGAACACGAATATTTTCAGACTTCATTGCCAGATCGCGACCGGGTTTACACCCAAACTGGATGGGCGTGAAATCCTGACGCATGGCTTAACAGAATTACTAGTAGTATACCTATATAAATAAGTTGTAACCTTTTTTAGAAGTTCATTCATATGAAAAGAACTCTAAAATTAAGCTGGATAAGTGTAAGACCCAATATTTCCAGACTTCATTGCCAAATCGCAACTGGCTTTACACCTAAACTGGATGAGTGTGAAACCCTGGCACATGGCTTAACAGGATTAATAGTATACCTATACAAACAACTTGTAACTTTTTTTTAGAAGTTCGTCTAAAAAAGAACTCTGAGATTAAGATGGATGAGTGTAAGACCCTAGCGCATGGCTTGTGTGACCGACCGAAAAGTGGGTACCAAGTACGTATGAGTGAGGACAAATTGCATAGAAAACATTAGTATTGATCTGTAAAATTAGTCTAAAGATCTCATTGAGCTATCAGGATTGACGGCCGCTAGTTTGAAAAAGACCGAGATGTTACAATAAGTGTTATCAGGTTGATTTCCATGGAGTTTCTCTCTCACTTTGTGGCACACCCATAACATTTGCTGCGTCCGTTCAAGAAAAGAATAACAGTCGCTGCAAAACCACCTTTCTTCTCCAGCTTTCCCAGTCACAGTCCAGTGTCCACTAATCTAGTTGCTATAGTATATATTTTTTTCTGTACTTTTAAGACCCAATCCACAACGCTTCATCACCCCGTCTAAAGTACGGTGGGTCTCGATTGAAAATATTCCCGACCTTTCTTTTTCCACGGAGAAAATATTCCTCCCTATCTAGTTCCGCAAACAACATACTCCCTCCGTCTCAAAATAGATGTCTTAGATTTGTCAAAATTTGAATGTACTAAATAGTGTCTAGATACATCCAAATTTTAACAAATCCGAGACATCTATTTTAGAACGTAGGAAGTATATAAAGCCCAGCGCCGTTTAACATTCCTCACCTTCCGCTGTTTTATTATTAGATTATTAGAAGCTTGTCGGCGCCGACGCGGTTCCTTGTATTTTTTGGGATTTTGAGAGGGAGAGTAGTCAGGCCAGCTAACCTTGTTATATGCAAACTAGTGTGGTGGCCCTCACAAATGCGAGGAGGGCATCGTTCTCTAACTTTAAAACATGTTTAAGATTTAAATCTTAAATTCATAGGTACTCATACAATGGTGATATAAAATCGTAAGCATATATATCTGCTAAAGATATTATGCTAAAAATATCTAAAAAATCTTATGTTAAATAAAATCCTACTCACTATATTAATCACCTTTAATTTAGGTTATCATCTCACTTTTAAAAATACTATAAATGACCATATGTCTAGTTTTCTAGATGGAATTAAATTGCTATCATGCCAACAATGTTTATATGATGATGCCAGAGCAATATCAATGCTTAAAGTTTGGAACTTAGTGTTTCATATTTATGTAATGGTAACAAAATATAAATTGTGTGCTTCATATACTATTTAAGTCCACCGGAGCAATAGCCAGATCATGTTTATACATAGTTATGTAAAAGTATTTATTCTGGTCCACTAAAATAAGGTACAAATTTAAAGATCAATATAATTACGAAGATCACATGTTATGTTTAGCTACTTTTAGCATCTTTCTTTATCCTGGGATTTTCCAAATAAATGTACCATTTTTTTGGGTATAGAATATGTTCTTCTAAATTATAATAAACATGGTGTGCTATGACCAACATGGTTAAACATTGGGTAAATATTTTTTTGAGGTTCTCTCAATGAAGTGAAGAGAAAAATATTACACATTCTCATAGATAAGCAAAGAAAAACACAAACAATTTTCACTTAAGTTCCTCTCAATTATTCCATCATTTATGAAATATACCCGATATTGTAGACATGGACGTGCATGGTCTCCAAAGATGCCACTTCGACCATTATTTTGTATATATATGAATATATTTCCCAAAATTATAGGAAATAATTCTCCACAAAACTAATGAAATTATTTTATATCATCCATTTGATTTTTTTTTATTTCCCAAAAGTAAAAGAAGTTTGACTTCAAGCCTTCTAGATCCATCTATCATGAAACACTGTAGTATTATTTTGATATATTTTCCCTAACTACCATGATGGTATTTCCCTAAAGTCATTACATGCTCTTGCTCTCATATAATTATTTTGTCATGTAATGTGACAACATCGCATAGGGAAAAATGTATCTGATGCTTGAGACACGGAAACCGTCTTAATGTGGAAAAATGTTGTCCCGAGCTTTGCGCAAAACTGTTGCCTGTTTTCCTACTTGGATAGCATGGTTGATCAAAATTTCAATATAATTTATATACTCCCTCCGATTCATATTAATATTCTTAGATTTGTCTAGATTCCAATGTATCTAGTCATATTTTAGTGCTAGATACATCCAAATCTAGAAAAATCTGAAAACATTAATTTTAATCAGAGGGGTCAAATTACATTGTTGGTAAAACTTAGGACCTCATGAGTCATAGTATATTTTCCAAATGTTTACTTTGAAAAGGAGTAGGTTGTACTATAAAGGTCCCAATATTTCTAACACTATAAATAAAAGTTCCTTTATAATAAAATTTAAATTTTTTGACAAAATTTATTATTTTTAAACTTATTAGAGTAACAATTGCATGGATTGAATATGGAACCTTATCGTTGTTTATCATGACAATAACCAGTTTGTTTGATCATATAGTTTCGTCTAAAAATTTGTGAGTTGATCTAATGTACTCCCTCCGATCCAAAATAAGTGTCGAAGATTAAGCACAAACTTTGTACTAAAACAATACTAAATAACCGACACTTATTATGGATCAGAGGGAGTACATAAAATTGGATCTGTATGAAGTTTCAAATCATTTGTTGGATGTTAAACATCCAAGTTGGTATACGTGATATCGGCCCATTTCATAAGACATAGATGTATAGCGAGACACATGATCGATCACCACATGGTACCGTAAATGTTCACCAAATATAAGAGCATCAACGGTAAATTTCAAGAGCATGTCCTGTTAGTTTCACCAAATATACAACATATTTGTATGAAAAGAACAATTTTGTGCAACATTAGGTGTTAAATAATTATGAATGCATCAAATTTGAATAGATCTAATGTTGGAGTTTCTTTAAAAGTAAGATGTGCATGAACCCATCTAATTGTTTGATAAAGAAATAAATGTAAAAAAGTTCAACTTGAAATTAAATTCTTAATCGAATTAGGAATAGATATTTGTGTACATACATAGAAGAGAAAAAGAAGTAGGACAGTTCTTGTATGAAATCAGGGTGAATATGAGCACCAAATATAAAATCAAAACAATGCCCTTACTTACTTTTATGCGCTACGATCCTTAAGTGTGTGCATTGTAAGTGGAAAAAATCGAAGTTAAATATATGAAAAGAGATGAAAAAGAGAAATATAGTTCGACCGCAAGTTTAAGTGATATGCGGTGCAAGCTTGAAGCATAGCAGCATCCATCGGCTGAACCAATGAGACTGCTTTTGGAGGGCTAGCCAGCTGGGAACCGACGGCCATAGTGGAGCCCAAGGGAGCCAACACATCAGAGCGGTTGATGAGTGCAGCAGCACTTCGTTGGGAGATCCCAAGCGGAAGGTATGATATAGTTCAGCAGGCAAGTTTCCCTCAGTAAGAAACCAAGGTTATCGAACCAGTAGGAGGAAGGAAATGCCCCAAAGGTGCTACAAGCAACGTGGAGACCTGCACAACACAAACTCAAGACTTTGCCTCAACTAACAGTGAGGTTGTCAATCTCACCGGTTGTTGTAACAAAGGATTAAATATATGGTGTGAAAGGTAATAGTTTCCAGCAAGTAAACAAGTAACGGTGGAGGATGTATTAATGATAAATATTGGACCGGGGTTCATAGTTCACTAGAGATGCTCTCCTTAAATATACAACATGGCATGAAGGATAAACAAACTACATCAGGGCAATTGACAGGAACTTGGAAAGGCATAACAATGCAATACCAGACAAAAAGATCCTATGAGATTCGATTGGGCAATACAACAATATACATAGACCGCCATCCAACTGCATCTATGACTAGAAGTCCACCTTCAAGTTATCATCCGAACCCCCGCCAGTATTAAGTTGTAAGCAACAGACAACTGCTTTAAGCAAAGTGTGTAAGGTAAACAATTCACGTGTTCCATGAACAAGAGACCGTTGTTTTCTCCCTAGTAGCAACAACACATCTACAACCAAAGAGATTTCTGTCACTTCCCAAACTAGAGGCATGAATCCACTAGCGAGCATAAATACCCCCTCTTGGAGTCACTAGCAACTACTTGGCCAAGATAGCTACTAAGAACGGAGAGCATGCAAGATCAGAAACAACACAGACATGCTAGAATCAAATAGACAAAACCATTAATCAATCTGACATAGTAATCTCAATATCCATCGGATCCCCACAAACACAACATGCATGATTACAAATAGATTAGATCTTGATCACGAACGGAACTCACAAGATCTATACATGAAAGCACAAATGAGGAGATACAACCATCTAGCTACTACATGGACCCATAGTCCAAGGTGGAACTACTCACGCTTCATACCGGAGAGAAGTCCTCCGGGATGATTTCCCCTCCGGCAGGGTGCCGGGAAGAACTTCAGATCCCCCCCCCCGATCTAGGCACAACGGTAGCGGCGGCTACAGAAGGTTTCGTGGAGTTTTGATCAGGTGCCTAGGGTTTCTGCATCGGGGGCTTCTTATAGGCGAAGAGGCAAGGCTGGGAGGCGTCCAGGGGGCCCACACCGTGGGCCCACCCGCGCCTAGGGGGTGCGGCCGCCCTGGTTCGCCTCTCCGTCTCATATTCTGGCTTCGTGTCCCGCACGGTAAAATATTGACTTTGGCTTTTGTCCCGTCCAATTCCGAGAATAATGATTTTCTGCCTTTCTGGAACCAAAAACAAAAGAAAACATGCAACTGGCACTATGGCAACTTGTTAATAGGTTAGTTTCAGAAAAGATATAAAAACACCTCAAAGTATAGACAAAGCAAGGCAAAGTAGATAGTAAACAAGCATAGAGCATCAAAAATTATAGATACGTTTCCGACGTATCAGCGACGAGAACTCGAGAAAGCCATTCACAATCGCCTTGAATAGTTCATGCCTCATTGTGTGTTGAATTTTTATATGCATTTTGATGCCAAGACATCGAAGAAAAGTACAAGGTAGTTTCTAAATATAAATTTCTTTAATCTCTACAATAATAAAAAAGTTATCATTCTTTTGCCCAACAACAAAAACAATCAAAAGGAACACTATCACTAAATATTCCTATTAAAAATTTCTAACAATGATCTGGCTAGTCATTAGTTCAATTGAAACCTTCAAAGCGACAATCTTTTCTCACATACTCCTCTGATGATGCCTGCAAGGGTGCCTCGACTATTGTTTAGATTCTATATGATTAAGTAAATAACATATGGGGTTAGGTCATGTCTCCATTAAGCGTTTGTTTCGTATGGACCCTCTCTATGTAATAGTTGATGTAAGTGTTTTGCTTACTCTTTAGTTTTATAAAGATTATACCCGATATTTGCTGCTCTAAGCTATTCACGTTTTGGTGATTTTGGCTCGATAAATAATTTTGAACCAAATTAAATATTTGTGATAGTATGCTTCACACTAATAAGCTACAACATTATAAGTTAGCAACCTAACTAGAAGCAAAAAATGGAGCAAAATTTGTGTGGATTGATCAGTTCAGCTGATAATGTTTCTTCTAGTGTACGATTGCTTCATGTTCGTTGCAATCACAAATTGCAGTTGATGCCTAAATATATTAGTGATTTGCGAACAAAGGGTTATGGAATCCTAGCACAATATCGGCTACAGGTTGCAAGGCATCCTCCATACATGGTGACTACTTTCATTGTCTCTATATTTATGTTGTTTAGTCAAACAAAGATAGCATGGTTTGGTTCCAAAGTTTGCAGAAAAGTATCAACCTATTGTGTATAAATAGGCAATACAATGTAAACATTATGTATTGTCTTTTGTATACTTCCAACTCGAAATTCCTATATGTGGTAATGTGCTAATTTAGCAACTCTGGGTTATGTAATGTCTCGGTAAAAGCAAATCATGTAGCAGCAGGAAACTCAGTGTATTTTCTTTATTTGGTTCGTTTGTTGTGGACTCTAGAGTTTCTGATGTGAAGAGGAACTTGCAGCTCTGACAAAACAGTTGTTGTTGAGCTGCTCTATATAAACTTCAGTACCAAAATACTCTCTCCGATCCATATTAATTGTCGCAAAAATAGATGTATTTAGACATATTTTAGTTCTAGATACATTCATTTCAGCGACAAGTAATATGGATCGGAGGGAGTAATAATTTACAGTTGGATGTGATGGAAGAGGAGTATTAAGCAAGTTAGTGCAATAATTTCTACATGGGTGAGGTACCTTAGTTCGCCTCGTTGCGGTATCAAAAATGATCGGCCTGACGAAGTGCCGACTACTTGGCCTCCTCTCGAGATGATATTCGTGCAACAGACAATGGCTCAATAATACAAAGCAGCAGCTGTTGTTGAGCTAATCCACTACAAAAATTCCCCATAGTCGAATGATAACATGCGAATTCTGATGATTATCTTACCTAGTATATAATAACGGTGGGGACGCGTCCTAGGGAAGACATAATGGTCATGTTGGAAACTCATGTTGTAGCTCGGCCTGTTGTTTCGCTCTTGATTTGCAAGATAAAAGGGAGATTAACTTACCAAATGCTCTCTCATGCAATTCCATTTATTCATTTTCTCCTTAATTGTAATGCCGTTTCGTTTTTATGATGTAATAATTCCACCAGCATCAACTATGTTATTCCCTCCTTCATGGTTTATAGGCGCCTAATCAAATTTGGGTTTTTCTAAAACTGCAACGTTCTTATGCGCATAAGAATTAATTGTTGATTAATGTGACAGCTTTTCTTTCAACTTTCTATGCATGCAACAGTCTTCCACCATTGCATGCGCCTTAACCGCTCACTAACAGGCATAAATTTTAGCCAATACGTTCACGCCTAGGTCCATGAGATTTTTATAGAGCGTCCTGCAAACCGTAAAGGAGAGAGTAGCAGGTGTGGTGGAGCGTGCCTACTCTAATTTAGTTTACCGGGTGACCTGAAAATACAGACAAAAATTAACTTAGATGCCTTACAATGGATGGTGACATGGCTAAAAACACCTGAAAGTTCACCACGCGTGTCTCACAATGCCAAAGTGCTGTGGGGACGCGCCCTAGGGAAGACCTAAGCGAGGTATGACGAGACAAAATCTTGTATAGTCAACGGGGTGCACGTAGCAAATACCCTAGTTCATCAAACGGAATTAAACACATCAAGATTTCCTTTTCTGCAATTCGCAAAAAAAAAAAGGAAAACATATTCCTTTTCTGCCGTCCGATCTCCTATATATAGGCGCCCAACTCGAGGCACATTTTCCTCTCCTCCCTTCTTCCTCTTCCTGGTGTAAACACATCGCGACCTCTTGTTCTTCGTACCCAAGGTGTGTGATTTCTCTTCTAATCCCCAGCGTATTTTTTTTCTCCTTTGGCAAGGGATTGTTTGGTTTCAAATCATGATTAGCTGTCTCGGATTCCAGATTCATCTCTCTTTTTTTTCTTTCCTTTTTTTCCCATGATACTTAATCTGCATCTAGACCATGAAAGTTTGAATTCAGAATAGCGAAATTTATAGAATGCCGTATTGGATCGGAGATGTTCTCCGACAATCTACTATCTAAAGTTCGACATAGTTTATGCGACGGCGCCGAATTGCATATCAATCTGTTTTATTTCTTGACCTGACCATCTTCCATGTCGTTTTTATCTTTAAGCCGTATTAATTCCACGATAGACTCCCTGCATGTCGTGTCTATTTCGTGCTGATATTCCCAAATATTGAGATCCCTTTCACCGATGTTATCTTTAATTTGTGCCTTTTCTCTAACCGCCGTAGATTTCTTTCAGATCGTTAGTACGTACATCGATCTCAGATGAAAGGTTTTTAACCTCTACGCAGATTGTTAGGTTTCGATCAAATCTTTCATCTAAGATCACTTAGAAAAAGAGAATTTCTAATTATCCACTCGGAAAAGAAGAAGTTAGGCACAATTTAGGGTTTACGATCAAAACTAGTTACTGATTATTGACTGCTTGCCGGGGTAGCCTATCATCACATATGCCAGGCGTCACGCCTAACCATATGTTGATGATCGGTGATTCCACATCTAGTAACTTTTTGTTTTTGAACCTACAGTCTAGATTCAGATATCCCTTTTCCCTCAAAAAGAAATCAAAACGTCAATATCGAAGTCTTTAGCAGACAGACAACAATGTTGTTCTCATAATCTTCTCAATGATTTTACACGATTACTTCCTGTAGCAATAGGCAGAGAGGCTTTCCCGTTGGCTAGATATCATTACAAATCCGGGATACGCATGATGATGTCATGATATCGTTAGAGTATTGTCATCTCATTTATAGATCAGTAACATATAAAGCTTGTTCCTTGACTCATGCAGCAATGCTGTCTGATCAAGTATATATGGGTGCTGAATTACGCGGTCCCTTTTCTACTGCAGTTTTGATTCTGTGATATACAATTACACATGCGCCGTCACACTGGTGTATATGAAGGTACATCTTATATTGTGGTTGCCAGTTTTTTTTTTTTTTGATTTTATCATGTAAACGCACTTTAATCTAACATATTGCAATGTCTTTTTCATCAGATTAGTGGTAACTTTATGTTAAGGAACCGTTTACGCACCTACACTGACAACAAAACACTGAAGAAGTGGTTTTTCATTGACAAGACTGTGGGTTAAATCTAGTTAGAAGAAGCCTCGTTCCACCTTTTTAATCCCCCAAAACACCTTTCTTCACTTATCATATTCATTCATTAATTTCTCTTGTTGATTAGAGCAACAAAAATAGAAATAGAAATAGCAATTGCTTTCCATCTTGCATCCCATGTCTGATCCTGTGGCCAAAAGCGAGACAGTCTTGGCATTGCCTTCAAATATGATGCCATCTCCAGTCACATTCAAGGGGCATACATGTTCTTCCTTGAGTGTAACCTATATCAGCAGACGTAAGCTCGTCGAAGTAGTCGATGGTCTTCTTGGCGTGATGACGCCGTCATCAACCTGTACAAAACCATTCGTACATTCCGGTTCTGACGAAGTTGCTGCTGACAACACTTGGATGGTAAGAACAATGTTCCTTTCGATTCTCAAATATCTAGACAGTGTCTTATGCAAAGGATTCTACAGTTTAAACTTCTGTTGCAGGCAAAATGCCCTTCTGCTTTAGCTTCCTTCGACCAAATAATAGCCAACGCGCATGGCAAGAAGATCGCATTGTTTCTGGATTATGATGGCACGCTTTCGCCTATTGTCAATGATCCCGAGAAGGCGTTCATGTCACCAGAGGTAACTGACATGTCTGATAAACATGCATACTACTCAAACATTGCTCGAGTTTTGTATAACTTGTTTTCTCGATCTGAAAAACTTCTTTCAGATGCGCGCTGCTGTGAAGAATGTTACCAAGTTCTGTCCGACAGCAATCGTCAGTGGGAGATCCCGCGACAAGGTGTGAACAACTCTGGTGCATGCTTAGTACTCCTATCTGATTAGTAGTATTCTCTTTTTATTTAATAGTCTCTTTTAAATTTTATTACTAATAAAGGATAGAGCAATTCTTTTTTGTGTGTGTTTGGTTACAATAGACAGGCATGCAAGTTCCATTGCTGAAATCTAACCGGGAATAATAGTCATGTTGCTCTATTTTTTTTCCTTTTTCTAGACATTCAAGAGTAAGCAAGACTCAACTTGTATGAAAATCATATATCTGATGCTCCTTCATGTTCAGGTTTTTGAATTTGTAAATCTGAAGGAGCTATATTACGCCGGAAGTCATGGATTGGATATACTGGTATCTTCCACAGATTCTCAAAGTAAAACAAACGATGTGAGTAGCTTGTTTAGTCACTTTTCATTTCAGGGTCGACTTTTTAAATTCTGAATTCCTCAGATTTGTTCCCTTAAGGTCCTTTATTTAATTTTCTGAACCATGCTTTACTTTAGGACACAGAAGTCAAGCTGTTCCAACCAGCTAGTGAGTTTTTACCAATGATCAGTGAGGTATACATCTATACTATTTGTAATTAACTTATTGATTTGGCTATCCTTATATTATAAAATGTCAGCATACTTTCTTGCTGCACAACAGGTCAATAAGTCCCTAGTGGAGGCCACTCGATCAATCAAGGGTGCAAATGTTGAGAACAACAAGTTTTGTGTGTCTGTACACTACCGCAATGTCGACAAAAAGGTAGGGTTGGGCCTCAAGCTCCCGCCTTTCTTGCCTCCCTTGCTGGAACAGTTTCATATTTTACCCTCTCTGTCTACAGGACTGGAAATTAGTTGCAGAGATTGTCGACGATGTTCTGAGAGATTTTCCTCGTCTCAAACTAACAACTGGACGAAAGGTAGGCAGATTCAAATGTTCTTTCACCATGTAATTGTAGTCTTCTAGTATCACTGACAGAATATGCGTAACTTCACCATGTGACAGGTTTTAGAAGTCCGTCCAATGATTGACTGGGACAAGGGAAAAGCAGTGGAGTTTCTGCTTCAGTCGCTCAAGTTAGACGACACTGAAAGCGTACTTCCCATCTACATTGGAGACGATCGAACCGACGAAGACGCCTTCAAGGTTACATTTTCTTCAGAAAAAAAAGCATGCAGATTTTACACAAAATTCACTGAACACATATTCTCTTCTATTTTCTGCTACGATGATCAGGTGCTCCGTGATCGGAACTGCGGATATGGGATTCTAGTTTCGCAAGTGCCCAAGGAGACTGAAGCCTTCTACTCACTGCGAGCCCCAGCTGAAGTAAAACCACCGTCCATTCTCATGCTTGATTTCTGCACTCCTGTTGATTTTGTTCAGTCAGCTGACTGTTTCTATTGCCAAATTTTCATATGCAGGTGATGGAATTCCTCAATTCCTTGGTGAGATGGAAGGAGCAATCACCATGATTGCATGATCAAGAATGATAGCCCAGAAATAGCACAGCAGTTTAGTTTGCCAGAAATGACAGTAGCAGTTCAGCATCTCCTTTCGGGGCGATTATTTCACAGCCGCGGAGGTGGATAGCTTAGGTAGCTGCCGACCTACTTAAGATGACATTTCCTTTTATTTATTCTTCGCATAGTTGATTTTTTTTTCATCTTTGCACGTGAAACTCTGCTACAATTTCCACCACTTGTGAAATTTATTCTGAACGAAGGAACTTCTTTGAAGGTTGACATTCGCTAGCACTACAATTCAGTATTTGCCCTGTTATATCATTTCCACCCTTCCCTGCCCTGAAAAATATTCAGACTCGGCTAGCCACGCATCAGTTTAATACTTCGATCGCTTAATTGCCTTTGTCATCAGCTGAAAATCATGTGGTTCCTTAAAGTGCTACTACGTGTTTGTGCATGCTATAATGGTAGTATGTATAATTTTTTCACATGCTCCATTTTTAATGTACAATATGAAGGTATTTCGAGAACATAGTGCAAACTACTCCCCCCGTTTCAAAATATAAGATGTTTTAGGTTTGTGAAGAAAATATATCTATACTTATTTTAGTGTGTAGATTCACTTCAAACTTGAGTGAACCTATATACTAAAAGATGTCTAGATACATTTGCTTTACAAAGCTAAAACATCTAATATTTTAAAACGTAGAAAGTATTAAACAAATTGCAATTTATCCATATACTTTGCTTTGAAATATGTTAGATATAGTATATGAACGTACTCAAACCGATAAAGTATCACATACACATGAGTATGGTAGTATATAAGACATGGTTTAGGAGGTTGCTGCTGTGAAGTAACCTCTGTAGTCGTGTATTACATGAAGCACCCATTTACAAATACAAGTGATTTGCATCATCTCTGGTTTCTGTCCTTCATGGTATTGGTATTTCTTCGATCTTGACTGATCTCCAAGCTTGACACGCAATCGAGTTCGTCTGGTTCCTTTGACTCGTAACCCCTTCCCCCACCGTATGTCGCGCCATCCTTTATCTCGAGGACTTCGCCTACACCACCTACATCAATATCACCTTTTGCAAGCTCTGACTTCTTGATCACATTAACAGCTCCATCGATTCTCGCCTGATGCAAGTCGATGTGCCATGAACATAGATCAATCAGTGCATCGTGTCCTCGCTCTACACCATCTTCTCCTATGACGTTCTCAACATCATCATGCAACTGCCTGACACAACCGAGTATATCTGGACTTGGATCAACAGCCTATTCATCATCGTTATGCCAAGAAAGTAACATAGGCTAGTAACATGCAATGGCACAAGCAATGGCCTGACCAGCCTTATTTCTCTCCTTCAAAAGCAATAGCACAAGCAACGACGGAGTAGGTGTTTCCGATGGCAAATCTGGGACTCTACTTATGATCAATACATAGGTTTAACAATTATCTAAGGTGTTTGCTTGGACGGTATGGATCTCAAAGTCATGGGACCGAGGTCGATGATACACGTCCCTAGGCACTGTTGGGAAACATGTGTTGTGTGTGCATGATCCCCATTGTGTGGTTAAGTCCACGTCAATAATGTGTATGTCCGTGTGTGAGATTGTGCGATGATTGACTGACAGGTGTCGTGGCATCATATGAGCATGGTAAGGTGACACTCTTGATTCTCGAGTCTCCGAGTTCCAAAGTTGCGAACTCTATGTATGACCTTTATTGGCTGAATCTAGAAATTGCATTGTTCACATGACAGTCCTTTGTTGAAGGCAATGCCTAGAGTTTACTCATACTTCCCTTTGCAATGAGAAGTCATGATCCGGTATTTGTTCTTAGATCCATCCATGTTAGTATCGTGCGTCGTTCTCTTCCTAGAGGTGTCGTTTTTGGAACACTTCTCTTGTTACGCTTGGATTTATTGAGAAAGATGTAATTCCTTGATGTATCCTTCATTGTATTGTCCGGCCAATAACGACACCTTCTTCCATGAAAACATCATTGTATTGTGTAATCATATTTATGTGCCCTAGCAGTATCCATGTAAATGTGCTTGATAACATATTGTCTAGTGCTAGTGGGGATGGAACCAAACCCAGGGCTACCTCGGCTATAGCATCAACCCATCACCATTGCCCTACAAGAGAAAGCATGTTGTATTTTTTTCGAAAAGGGGCAGCCTTGGCCTCTGCATCGATTTACGCATATGAACCTTTATTGCATTATTATTGAGAAAAGTTATACAAAATTTTACGGTTCAAGGGTCGGACAAAGTCTCGACAAAAATCAACCATCTAAACAGAAATAACATGCATCGTATGTGCATCAACATGATATCCGCCGATCAAACCGCCAGCCGTACTGGTTGCCATACAACTGCACCCAATATCCATGGTTGTACGCTCCGTCTCTAGCTGGAGAAAGTATCACATATGGATCCAATGAGTAGCCAAAAAAATTACCTACATAAAAGAAGGGTAATAAGATTTGTCAAATATAAAATCATTTCGGACATTCTAGATTGCCCATAATAAAGCACACACATCCACTCTGATGTGTCCTTTATCTTTTTTAGCTACTCCATCCAACCATTTTCCAAAAGATTTCTTGTATTTTTGGGGTACAAAGTTAAAAGTCATGTACACAACCCTCCAAAGAATTTGCGCAAAAGGACATGATACGAGGGTGAAGCAAGCAACAATGTGTGTATCCATGCCAATTTCTTTTAGATAAGTTGTCCTTTGTCAAAATCACTTTTCTATAAAAGAACCACATAAAAATCCCAATTTTCAGATGAACCTTTATTTTTCATATGTAGCATGAAATATTTGGCTCATAAGCATGAACAACCCACTAATCTTGGAGCATCCAACAAATTCAGCACCAGCCTTATGATGTTTCTTGATTCACCCTGTTTTTCCATCCGTGTCGTCCACATGGTAACATTGGTACAATTCTATAAACCAATTCCGGTAACAATTTTCTTTTTGCGAAGGGGTTTAAATTGATTAGCTCACAGGATTACAATCTGTCTGACATCATTCCAGGATTTCCGCTGGGCCTGAATGAGGCAAAGTCATAGTTCTTGCCTATAAGTGGCCGTAATTTGCAAGTTCGTGACTTGCTTTATTTTGATCACGACTAAGAGCATCTCCACTCGTTGGCCGAACCCAGGGCAAAATTGGTTCGTTTTTCGGCCGGGCTGAACTTGTTTTCGGCCTGGGTACGCTCATTCTCCCACCCGCGTACCCAAACCGAGTCCCCAAGTTCGGCTAAAATTCATCAAATTCAGACGATTTTCATTAAGTTGGGCGAATATAGGCGGATTACATCAACTTTAAACGAAACTAGTACATAAATAAACTAAAAAGGCCGCCGCCGGTGCCTTCTCCTCGCCGTCCTACATGCTGAGGTTGCCGTAGAACGACGTGTAGCCGGGGTCGGCTCGGCCGTCATCCTCGCCGCCGTCGTCGTCGTCGCTCGGCGGCTGGTTCTGGCGGGAGCTGCCCTGGCCAGGGTCGCCGTACCTCCATGGTTGGTAGGACGGGCCTGCGTCCTCGTTGTCGTCGTCGTCTAGGACGTAGAGCGGGGCGCCTTGGTAGGCGAGCTCACGCCCAGACAGCGCCCGACGTCGTGCGGCCTGCTCCTCGGCCTGCTGCTGCAGGCCGAGGATACGCTGATGCTCTGCCTTCTCCCAGTCCCTCCTGGACCATTCGAGGATATCCGGCGAGGAGGGCTCGACCAGCGGCATCGTCGGCGTCAGCGGCAGGGTCGGCGTAAGCGGCGGCGCTTCACGGAGCGACTGCTCCAACGCCATCTTCAAGGTGGCGTCCTCGGCCGGCGCCGAGCCTTCTGTCTTGGGGCGACGTAGGCGCAGGTGGCCTCTTGGCGGCGTGAGCGCAGACGGCTCAGTGATGACGATACCGCGCGCGTGTGCGCGGCGGTGAGCGCGCCGGCGAGACAGCTTCGCGCTTCACGGCGGTCGGCGTGCGAAGCGGCGCGCTGCCGGAAGAGTGGGACGCCGAAGCGGAGGAGGACGAGCTCATGCTTGCCATACTCCTCGGCGCACAGTTCGCCGGAGCACGTCGGCCAGACCTGGCCGCCGGCGTCGGGTTGCGCGGGAAGCCGAGCCGCGGAGTGTTCCCGCGGTTGATGTGGTCCGGCACGGCGACGAGCGTACGCCCTGGTGCGCTCCACCAACGCCGGCGCCCCGCCGAGTTTTTGCGCGCCGGCGGGGACTCGTCCGACGATCCCTCGTGGCGGGCGAGCTCCTGTTGGCGCCGCTCCTCGAAGAAGTGCGCCCAGTAGACGAGGTCATCGGCGCTCACCGCTTCGGCAGGGTTGTCCATGCCGGCGATGTACTCATGTACATCGTACGGCAGCTCCTCCGGCGTCGGCCCCGGCGGGATTGGGATGCCGCCGGCGCTTAGCGTCCAGCCCGGAGGCATACGCGTGTCCGGCGGCGCCATGTACCCCGCCTCGTACAGCATGCGCGCCTCCCAAGTTTGGAGGGTGCGCCGGCCGAAGCCGTTCGCCGCAGCGCCGTCGCTGGGGTAGCGTTCACCCATGGTGAGAGAAGGGGGAAGGGGAGAGCTCGCCGGAGTTGGGCTTGTGGGTCGGGGGAGATGTGAGAGAGTGCAAAGATCTCCGGCGAGGGCTACGGCTTATAAAGGCCGAGGCTGGCGGCGAGGGCGGGAAAAGTGGAAATGGCGGGAACTTAGTGACCGCCGGTCCGTCGCGGGAGCCGAGGCGGCGACGGTGGCGCCGTAATTCGGCGACGCGTGGTCGACGCGACCGGCAGTTATTGCCCGGCGGTCGCCGCGTGGTTCCGAGGATGACGACGACTCGGCTTCCGTCACTAACACGGCGGGTCCACGCGCCGCTTTGTTTTTTTCGCCGATATCGCTGAGTCCGGCGCCCCCAGGGCGTACCCGGAAACCTGGGTTCGGCTTGGGTAGCCCGGACCAAAAATAGGCAAAATCCGGCCGAAAACAAGTCCTTGGGTACGCGACTAGGCCGATTTTCGGCGTTAGGATCAAAATTCGGCGTCCGAATCGGTCTCCTGGATAGGCGAGTGGAGATGCTCTAATACAACTAATCTCATAGCTATCCCTATAACCAACGAGCCTTTGATTTCCTGGACTAAACTCATAAACCGGCAACAATGGTTTGTGTGGGCTTATTTGGTTTACATGATTCTAGAAACACATGAATAGGGTAAAAAATGCATGCGCAAACACGCAAACAGAAGGTGTCATTTCCACTATAAAGACCTTGGGGTTGTGTCCTTCGTGCATAGAAATTTGAGAAGGAGATCCAAAAAGATTGTAAAATCCCCGCGTTTTTCATTTGAATTGCGTTCAAATGAAAATTTCCTTTGGTGCCATCGTAGAAAATTTGCCTCCGTTCTTCCTCTGAGAAAAAAAGGGCCCATCGTGTAAAAGAAGTTCCGTTGACAACCTCCACGGCTCCCCCTTTCCCATTCCCGTTGAAGCAAGCCTGGAACACGAAGGCGAAAAAACAGAGCACCGTTCCAGCTCACCGGCGTCCGGCGGTTACCGACCCCTCCACTCCACCGGACGTTCCCGCCGAGCTCTCCTCCGCCCCCGCGCGCTCTCCGCCGCCTGCTGATGCTGCGATCCCCTGCTCGGCTCGGCTCCGCTCCGGCGATCCCGGTTCGTAGATAGATCTGGCCAGCGGGAGATTGCTCATCGGGATGGGGGCCATGGGGCGGTGTCTAGGGTTGCGGTCGATCTTCCTGGTGTGTGTGGCGGCGGCGGAGGCAGCGGCAACGGGACCGCGGCACGCGTACGCGGCGATGATGTCTGATCCTGTGGCCAAAAGCCAGAGGGTGTTGGCATTGCCTTCAAACATGGTGCCATCTCCAGTCACATCCAAGGGACATCACTGTTCTTCCTTGAGTGTAACATATATCACTCGGCCTAAACTTGTCGAAGTCGTCGGTGGACTGGTCGGTGTCACGAAGCTGTCATCAACGTGCGCAATACCATACAAACATTCTGCTTCTGACGAAGTTGCTGCTAACAACGCCTGGCTGGTAAGATCAATGTTCTTTTCGGTTTCCAGTTATCTAGAAAGCATCTTATTTCAAAGGATTCTACTCCTATATAAGTTCGCTGTTCGTCGCAGGCAAAACTCCCTTCTGCTTTAGCTTCATTCGACCAGATCATAGCTAGCGCGCAGGGTAAGAAGATTGCGTTGTTTCTCGACTATGATGGCACGCTTTCACCTATCGTCAATGATCCCGAGAAGGCGTTCATGTCCCCAGAGGTAACTGATATGTCGGATAACATGCTTATACTACTAAAACATTGCTCGAGTTATGTATGACTTGCTTCCTCGATCTGACAAACTTCCTTCAGATGCGTGCTGCTGTGAAGAATGTTGCAAGATTCTTCCCTACGGCAATTGTGAGTGGGAGGTCCCGTGACAAGGTTTGAAACATTCTGACAGCATGCTGCCTTGTATCGGTGGAAGCTCGACTTGTATGAAAATCATATAGTTGACGCCAGTTCTTGTTTAGGTGTTTGAATTTGTAAAGCTGAAGGAGCTCTACTACGCCGGAAGTCATGGAATGGACATACTGGTACCTTCCGCAGATTCTAAAAGTAAAACCAAGGATGTGAGTACTTTTATGTCACTTTGGATAAATTTCTGAATTTACTCTACATATTTTCCCCTTAAGGTCCTTTGTTTCATTTTCTGAACTATGCTTCATTGCAGGACAGAGAAGCCAAACTGTTCCAACCTGCACGTGAGTTCCTACCCATGATCATTGAGGTATACAGCTATATAATTTCTAGTAATAGTTTCAATTAACATGTTGAACTATTTGGTTATTTGTTTATGCAAATGTTTGCAACAGGTTAATAAGTCTCTTGTGGAGGCAACTCGATCAATCAAGGGTGCAAATGTTGAGAACAACAAGTTTTGTGTGTCTGTACACTATCGCAACGTCGACAAGAAGGTATAGTCGGACCTCAAGCTTCGTTGTTCTTGCCTCCCTTGGATCAACAATGTCATGTTCCCTTGCCTGGCTCCAGGACTGGAAATTGGTAGCTGAGCTTGTCGACAATGTCCTGAAAGATTTTCCTCGCCTCAAAGTAACAACTGGACGAAGGGTATAGGATGATTCAAATGTTCCTTGACCAAGTATTGTAGTCTTCTGTCACTGGCAGGATATGCATCAGCCTCACCACGTGCAGTTATGCAGGTTCTAGAGGTTCGTCCAGTGATTGACTGGGACAAGGGCAAGGCCGTGGAGTTTCTACTTCAGTCTCTCCGGTTAGATGACCCTGAAAGCGTTCTGCCTATCTACATTGGAGACGATCGAACAGACGAAGACGCGTTCAAGGTTCCATTTTCTGCAGGAAAAAAAGAGACATCCATATTTTGCTGACAAAAATCACTGAACATGTAATTGTGTTTCGTTCGTTTGTTGGTACGATGATCAGGTGCTCCTCGAGAGGAACTGCGGATATGGAATTCTGGTTTCGCAAGTGCCCAAGGAGACTGAAGCCTTCTACTCGCTGACATCCCCATCTGAAGTAAAAGCACCTATCTTAATTCTCATGCTCGATTTGTGCATTCCTGTTGATTTATTCAGTCAATCTGATCTGCCTGATCGTCATGCAGGTGATGGAATTCCTCAATTCCTTGGTGAGATGGAAGGAGGAAGAATCACCATGAGTGCATGATCAAGAATGATAGTAGCCGAGCAATAGCTCATCAGTTTAGTATGGCAGAAATGACAGTGGCAGTTTAATTAGCAAGTCCTTCCGGGGCGAAGCGCTGGAAGTGGATAGCTTAGGTAGCTGCCGGCCTCTTTTCCTTTTATTTATCCTTGGAAAAGCTGATTTCTTTCCCCCATCTTTGCCCGTGAAATTCCGCAGCAACTACTGAATTTTTTTTGGAACGAAAGTTCTTATGTGAAGTCTGACAGTCACCGGTACAACTATATACAATCCAGTGTTGGTCAAGCTATCTGATTTCCACCTGTTCCTGCCGAGAAAATGACAGGCAAACAGTGGGGACGAGTAATGCTGCTTCATACTAGTTTCTTGGACGACCGGTAGGTGGTAGCCTTGACCCATTGAGTTGTTCGGTTGGAGCGCAGAATATTCTTGACCCAAGGCCGCACATCATCAGTTTAATAACTCGATCGTACAGCCCCCTTTGTCATCAGCTGGAAAAAAAATTGTTCCTTCAGCTGCTATGTGTTTGTAACGCGTGGAAAAGGGAGGACGAAGCATGATCGTTCGGAGACTGTAACGCGTCGACAAGTATTTTTGGTCACTAGCAGTAGTATTAGATTATTAGAGAATCGAGGCATTGGATTTTGCCGTCCATGTGGTCCACGCAGTAACATTTGTCGCTAGCATCGCGGACGGTTTCGACGTGTTGAAAACAGACAAGCTTAGCTTCGTAAGCAAGAAATTAAGCTTTTCTTCGTGTCGCGTCACGATGCCGCACTCACTGCAACCTACTCCGCGCCGCACTCACTGCAGCCTGCTCTGACGAGAAAAGCGCGTGACGACGGATTCGCGCGTAGTACGCCCACGCGCCCAGTACGGTAGCCCCTCCTGCCGCGATAGGATAGGAGTCGTCGAGTCGATCACGAGCGCGGCAGGAAACGCGTTCGCAACTGTCTGCGCGTGCTCGGCGCGAGCAGTATCTCCGGGTTACCGCATCATCATCAAATTCAAAGGCGACACGTCCCGGATTTCGGGGTGTTCACCGTGGGCACGTGGCTACCAACTTTTCTTCCTCTTCCTTTTCGTGTGGGTTCTTCTTCCTCTACTGGCTGTTCCTTTAGAAAAGCCCTACGGCCAATCTGAAACAAACTTTTTAGTAGTACAAGGAAAAGAAACAACAGTTCAGCATCATATTCCCCTGGCATCTCTCCATGGCTTGCCGAGTGAGCAAATCTCGATGTCGTCTCTAGGCCTCCGGCATAGCAAACTTCGTGTCGGAGAAAGTTTGAAAAAACACCGGTGGTTGTAAAAATAGCGATAGGAGAATCGTCGATGTAGACTAGAAGATGCCAATGATCATGATCTTGATAGACATAGCTATTGAGAAGCTAGTACCGAGGTAGGCTAAGAGATAATCCCAAGTCCTGCCAAATAAAGATGTGAGGCAGAGAACTCACAAGTTTCCCGGTAGAACCGTATCTCTGAGCTTCATCAGATAGAGGCAGAGCTTGAGGAAACCGGAACGTTGTGACATCACCCCCTCCACAAGACGCCGTTGCTGTAAACGCTTATCACGCCAAACCTAATTCCCGACGATCGACTCCAACCTCAAGCCCATCGGCACCTCTTCATGGAAGAACATCGATCTGAGGCTGGCTGAAGGATCTTTACTCCCGTCGCCGCGGATGCCCCTACATTTGAGACAAAGAACCCAAAGACCCTTTCCCCCACCTCCAGCGGCCATAACAACTAGCAGAAGGTAGGGAACCACTGACAGCGCGGTGCTAGCGACCTAGAGGAGAGAGAGCGCCTCCTGATCGCCTTCGCTGGAAATGCTAGGGGAAAGCTGCTTCACATGGTGTAATCAGGCATGGAGACATGGGGATGAGGGGGCATATGCCACTCCCATTGTTTAGATTTTGGAAGGAGTAGTAGCCATAAGGCCATCTCCAAGGTGCTGGTGCATTTTAGTCACAAAATCAACCTGTTTCAGTCTATTTGGGTCATGGGAAGGACACGAACAAACACATTGTCCTCCCCTGTCAGTGTGCGCACCCGAAGGGGGACACACCTTTTTAACTTCATAATATTTCATAGGTGGCCGAAAAAGGAAAACATATATAATAAAAATAAATTGCAAACATGACCATAAATAAATATAGGTAAAACCCTATCTAGGGTTTGCGCCGTTGGTGGCCGCCATGGCCGCCCTAGTCCTCCTCTTCGTCCGCGAGATCGATGAAGACTAGAGGCGACCATGGCCATGGGCCCCAACGAGTGCTAGTGTCGGCTGGTCAGGCTACGCCGCCCATGACTCCCACTGGTTGCCTGCGTCGGTGGGGTCTAAGGCGGTGGGGGGATGTGATGGCAGAGCCTACACCATGCCGACATGTAACACCGAGACGTAGAGGTAAACACTAAGGTCTAACCACTCCACCAGCTCCACGAGGTATGCTTCCTCTTTGGAGGCCTCCACGACCATCATGACGATGTCGTCCTCTTCCACCGGGCCATTGACTAGTGCAGCGATGGTCCTCCTCTTCTTCCCCCAACTCGAGCTTCACGACCACGGACGGCGCATCATAGTATCCTGAGGCTAGGCCTTGGGGGCTGGGGGGACAATAGGGCCTTCTCGCAATCCATGGTAAAGTATGAGAGCCGCCGAGCGTCATCCTCATGCTCAAACAATTCGTCCCACAAGCATGACCCGTCAGCATGGTCAGGTCATTAGACATGTCAGGAGGGAGGGAGACGCGGTGACGACTGATCTCGGCCCGACGCGCAACACTAGACGTTGGGATTGATAGCACTAGAACCCGCCACCGGTTTAAGTGCCACCCATCGGGAGGTTTGTGTCCCGGTAGGGCACCAAGATGCGCCGCTCGTAGTACATCGGGGCCACATCGACATACAAGTACATTCTTTCTCGCAGTAGACGGGGAGGAGTTGTGCCTCCACGACCATGACCACCGCTCGAAGAGCCGGCCTTGTGGTCATTCTTACCGAACCACGTCTTCAACATGGTGGAAGGCAGGATGCCGACAGAGGGTACGCAGGTAGGGACGAGAGCGGGAAAGACAAATCGATGAGGTGAGATGCATAGGCTTCAGTCCTTTTTATTAATCCGCATCAGCATTTCTAAATCATGATAGCAGTCGTCAGGGTGGATGACCTGTGGGCTAGGGTAGGACACAATGCATGTCCATATTTTGCCCGTCCAGACACAAAAACCCGGCCCAAATTTGGGCATTGTTTCGCATTGTTCTATGGGAGGAGGGTTGGTCCGTTTGCATCACGCCGTCAGGGTAGTGATTTTTTTCCAACTTTCGGCGAGGTCCCAAATGGACAACACATGTCTGCTTGGGTTGCCCTCGTTAGGCTTTGTTTGGTACTAGTGTTTTAACAAGGATTAGCGGGGATAATCCCCAAAGTGGATTGGGTAAAATCCTCACATTCAACCAAACCCCTCTAATCCTCACAAAACTCCAATCCCCGCCAATCCACTAGGTATGGGTAAGCAACAAGTGGGAATTTAGGGTTTGATAGGGATTATCCCCTTTAATCGCCACGAAAACTTTAGTACCAAACAAGGCCTTAGGAGATGGCCCTCGGGAGCTATTGGTAGGGCTTAAATCCTAGTTTTGATTTTGGCTTATAATTCAGCTTTTGCTTTTGACTTTTAACTGAACATAGTTGTATAATACTTATAAACCAAAATCAAATGCACTAATTTAGGTGTTTTTGTGGCTTAGCCAAATTTAAGCCCAACCAAACATCCTTATTATTAGTACCATGTAATTTTGATGTCCCTTTGGCTGGCTGTTTAGATGATCTCCACCGACGCGCCTCAACGGGCTTTGGGGGTGCGGGGCCAATATGGCATGCACCGATAGCCTCCAATGAGTGAGCGAGACCCTATTATTTGTCTGGCATTCCCATGTCGCCCCTACCCACATGGGGTGAATCGGGGGCGCCGGCAACCGACACCACGTTGGATCTAACAAGCCCCCAGTCAGCGACATAGCGGCGAGTCAGAGTAGTTAAAAACCGACACACCCACTCTCATCCAACCACCACCCGCTACCGTCCAACCCTAGATTCATGGACATGGGCACAACCATGGCGGTCCTCCAACGGCGTGACGGCCAGGCTCCGCCCCAACACTACAACGAGGTCCCTTCTCCCGGACCATATATTTAAATTATATTCAAACTTATTCTTTCCGAGCCGCCGACCGTACTAAAGAATGGTTCCGGTTTTAGGGTACTGCTTTGTCCTACAGCTTTGCCAGTTGTGTCATCTACAATTAGGCTAAATTTTGTTATCGTCTCCCACTTTTTTTGCTTGATATGAGGTGTTTGGTGGGAAGCATATGTGCAAAGGGACAAAAGGATCGGGGAAAGGGATGATGGATCAGGTGAGGCCGCGATGCTGCCGACCCGTCCTGGACCACCAACCAACCAGACAGCCACAGGCTGCTTCCGGAGTTCCAACCACAGTCAACGGCAATCTCACACACGGCGAGCTTCGCTTGCTGAGAAAGCGTCGTCGAACTTGCAATCAGTGTTGCCCCAGGCTACAGCTAAACTCATGAGGTGAGGCCTGAGCCTGGTGATATCTGACAGCGAAGCTAAGCAGGGTTTTCCGGTAACCGCGTGATTACGAGCAGAGCGAAACTGAACAGGGTCTACGGTACGGAGTATTTCAGCAGCTGAAGCGGGGAGACCCCACTCTCGCCCTCTTCCGCGTCTCCTCCTCTGCAGTTCTGCTACTCCCACCTGACAAGCTTGACCAGCTCCACCTTTCCCATTCCCGTTGAGGCCAAACTGCTGGAGGACACCGAGGAGGAGGAAAATACCAGCGCACCGCGAGACAGCTCACCGGCGGCTACCGACCCCGCCGCTCCACCGGCCATTCCAGCGGAGCCCCCCAACTCCGCCCGACCCCGCACGCAAGCCGCCGCCAGCTGATGCCACGATCCCCTGCTCGGCTCGGCTCTGCTCCGCTCCGGTGAACCCCGCTCGTAGCTAGATCTGGTGCCGCGGGAGGTTCCCCGGCGGGATGGGGCGGCGGTATCTAGCGCTGTGGTGGCTCTTCGTGGTGCTGTTGGCGGCGGCGGAGGCGCTGGCCGCGGAGGAGACGGCGGCGGCGGTGGTGCCGGGGCCGCGCCGGCACGCGTACGCGGCGATGATGTACATGGGCACGCCCCGCGACTACGAGTTCTACGTCGCCACGCGCGTCATGATGCGCTCGCTGCGGGGGCTCTCAGCCGACGCCGACCGCGTCGTGATCGCCTCCCTCGACGTCCCACCAAGCTGGGTCCAGGCGCTGTAAGCTCTCTCTCTCTCTCCCCCACTTAATCCCTTTACTGCCGTACTTGAAGCGAGGTCTGATGCGACTTTCCCCCCCTCTCATCACACTCCTATACTTTGCTTGGTTGACGGGTTGTTCTTTGCTGCGTATTTATAGCTACATCGATTCTGTTCTGTTATTGAGCTGGTGCCCCTGCCTGCCGGTAGCTCCATGTCCGCCGTCTTAACTCCTTATGAACTTTGGTTGGTTAATTTGAACGCTTTCGTTGCTACTCAAACGAGGGTTTATGATTATTTGATTAGCGTTACAGTGTATGGATATAATCCATCTTTTCCCCTTGTTTGGTGCTAATTTGATTTTCTTTTAATACAACCGTTTGAACATGTTTGATTTCCAGTATTAATGGTGGCCGTGGCCCCTCTCTGTTGTGGTATCATGGAACGTTCTTGCATTTGTCTGAACATTTTTGGCGCGCGGATCCTCAAGTCTCCTTTTCAGCTTGTCCTGTTGTTGATCACTGTTTCTTCCAGTACTTTCGGATGTACAAAACGACATTTGTCCTGACATACTCGCCTCTTGGAAATGGCCTTTTGTAATTGTTACTGTCTTTGGGCCGGCAGCCCGGCACCTCTCATATTCATGTCGATTCAGTGGGAGAAAGGCATTGAAGTTTGTTCAGAGCAGTACCCCCATCTGGGTTGTCAATTATTTGTTCATAGATTGCGAGCTCTGAGCGGCCAACTTCCACCATCAAGAGTTGCACTTAGCTGATTGCCAATCAGAACTGTTCACTGTTGAACAGTTTGTGCTAGACCACTGATTTGGCCTATGTTAGATGCTTGCTGAGAGTCACAAGTTTTGACATGTTAACCTTTTGATTTACTTTAAGGGGAAGAAACCCAAAGTGCTTGATTTTACTAGAAGTGATTGGGCATACGACACCGACTCGAACTCGGGCAGGTCATGATGCATCGGCCCATCCTAACCACCGGGCTATGCCTCCGTCCACACCTGTTAAATTTTTACTACTTCTGCTAGTTAGTTTGATCAAGTGATCGCGACTGCATATAGTTGTAAAAAGGTATTTTCAGTTGGGCATATATGTTCTACTTTTTTAAGTGTCCAGATCACATTAGAGTCGATTTATCTCTGTTATGGCTTGTTAGTCCTTGCCAACAAGATTACGATTCAGGAGGTTTTAGCCTTGTTTTGTGGATTCTGTAAGCTTTCTCTGTATCTTGGTTGCCTCTCCCCTGTTCCATAGAATATCAGTCCTCCAAGTGCTGTCGAGTTTGAGCATTTTTGGAAGTGGGCTTCAGTATGTGGACAACTGATTGAATCTGATATGCGAATACTACTTAAACTTGGTAGCTGTTCAGCATTGAAGCTTACTATATCTGATAAAAAATGTAGGTCATCTTAGCATTTACTGGTCAAACATTACTACATTTGACCATCTGTAGCAAAAGAATTAATGCATTCAGACCATCAAATTTATATAATTTTATAATATCTTAATTACTTTTTTGTGAAGCAACATGTTCACATGGAAATTGGCTGTCAAAGTAGCACCTTGAAGATTGTCAATGCCCTAACAACTAGTTTTATGGAAGAAGTAGTTATTATCTAGATGTTTATTTGAGGATACTGTATGTTGTATGAAACTATAAGCAATCAGGATAATAGTGGCAGTACAGCGTGAAGCTATTGTGTTAAGGTTGCAGCAAAAATGAAGCTGGGCAGGGTTACTCCCTAGCTCCAGAAAAAGAGGGAACTAAAGAATCTGTAATATTACTTAATCAATGTGTCATCTAGTTTGTTATGATTACATAGTGACCAAACAAAAAATATTAAATTGTCTCCAATTTATTGTCTGACAATGGTTATTGGAGCACTATGTGAACCATTATGTATTTTTCTTTATCTTGTAATCTAACACATTTTTTTCACGCCTCATGCTACTGTATTATGAAGCATGGAACATAATTTATTATTGTTAAATACTCCCTCCATTCCCATGAATAAGGTGCATGCCCTTTCCAAGATTTCTCTTTGACCAAGTATACGAGGTTTATTCGATATAAAATTGGCACCATTAGAAACTGTTTCTCAATACTAATCCAACAACATCATTTTTTACATCATAATTGAAATATTGTTGCTTAAATTTCTGGTCAAAGATTCGTCTGAAAAGTGCATGTGCCTTGAATGGAGGGAGTATATGTAATCTGTAATGTGCCTTTTCTGGGGCATGTACATTCTTAATTCTGTTATTTATGTTTACATCTTCAATTGTTTATGTAGGAAAGATGATGGTGTGAAGGTGGTCTCTGTGGATAATTTGAAGAATCCTTACGAAACACAAGAAAACTTTAACTCACGATTCAAGTTGACCTTAAATAAGCTGTATGCTTGGACCTTAGTTTCCTATGATCGAGTTGTTATGCTAGACTCTGACAACATGTTCCTCCAGAACACCGATGAATTATTTCAGTGTGGTCAGTTCTGTGCTGTCTTCATCAACCCTTGCATCTTCCACACAGGCCTCTTTGTACTGAAGGTAGGGTTACTTAATCAGCACACATCGCCTTTTTTCTGTGAAAACTATTATCTTTCTCAGATATAAACTGTGTCATTGCTTATTTGGATTTTTTGTGAATAAAACCTTTAAGATTTTGTAGGGATGCTTTGTTTGTTGTTCATTACTTGAGCTTAGGAGTGATGTAGCTGTCATTTGATACTTTGTACTACTTTCTTTGTTGTGTTCAGTTAAAAATAGATCTCTGTAGTTTTGCTGTCAACTTGTTTTCTTCAGTTTTTGTTTACTTAAACTTTATCACCCTTAGTTCTGTTTTTATATCTTTTTCTCTGTGGAATCCCTATATTATGCACCCAAAAAATATTGCTGACATATTCACTATTATTAAACAACCATTTTATTTCTGTTTTGTTTGAGAAAAGCATGAAAGTTCTTATTGATCTTTTTGTTTTTTTTACCTAGCCCTCTATGGAAGTTTTTAAGAACATGCTACATGAGCTAGCTGTTGGGCGTGAAAATCCAGATGGTGCAGATCAGGGCTTTCTTACTAGCTATTTCCCGGACTTGCTTGATCAACCAATGTTCCACCCACCAGTTAATGGTACCAAACTTGATGGAAATTATCGCCTTCCTCTAGGCTATCAGATGGATGCATCTTATTATTGTGAGTATGACTACCGCCCTTCATATGCCTATGCATTTTCTTGGCTAAGACTAATGAACTACATGTATTTTCAGATTTGAAGCTCCGCTGGAGTATTCCCTGTGGACCGAATAGTGTGGTTACATTTCCAAGTGCTCCATGGATGAAGCCATGGTACTGGTGGTCTTGGCCAGTCTTACCTCTAGGGCTTTCTTGGCACGAGCAACATCGTGAACACCTAGGGTGAGTGGTCTCTTAATTTTTTTTGGTAATAGAATAAATATGCACAAGAAAGTGCATTATCATGCCTTCTCATCTTTTAGGACAGAATTCCATAAAGTACGAGGTTCTGAACTCGTGGCACCCTTAAAAAATCGTGTGGGTGAACCAGCATCATCGATGGCCATGTAGAAGGATGTTGCACGGATTTTTATTCGTAAGCACATCATCAATGGCATTTTCTGACAGTGTTTGAACTTGATGTGAACCAGGTATTCGTCGGAGATACCGATGGCATTATTCCAGGCTCTACTGTACATTGGAGTCATTGCAGTCAACCGACTAGCGCGGCCTAGCTTGTCAAAGCTGTGCTACAACAGAAGAATGGAGAAAAGCACTATGTCCTCACTCACCACGCTCAGAGTAGTGGCAGCACTTTCCATTGTTGCAGCTTACTTACTTCCCTTCTTCCTCGTGCCGCGGACTGTCCATCCACTTCTAGGCTGGCCACTTTACCTCCTTGGTTCTTTCTCCCTTTGTTCACTTGTTATCAGTGTCTTCCTCCTTCAACCCCTTGCTGTCCTCACAATATGGATTGGTCTCATTGGCACGCTCTTTGTCATGGCATGCCCATGGTATATGAACGGTGTTGTCAGGGCATTGGCAGTGTTCGCCTATGCATTTTTCTGCGCGCCGGTTGTTTGGGCATCTCTTGTGAAGATAATGAGCTCCTTGCAGACCCTAATTGAGAGGGAGGCTTATAGACTTGGAGAACCTAACCAGGCGGTCGAGTTCACCAAGCTTTACTAAGGTGGATACGCCGGATGCATATATGGTCACTTGTAGTGTCATTCAATTTGATCAGCTAATCCCAATTTACACTGGCAATTCTGATGGCCAATTCAGTTGTACAAGTAAATCGAGTTTGGAACTACAATTGTTGTAACACCAACTGGAACCATTGGAAGTTTGGAACCCATGATTGTCCTCTTGGACGTGTAAATGATGTATACAGTGCCAAGGAGAAAGGGGAAATCGATGCGTGTGAGAATGTGTTAGGTGTGGTACTTGCTCAAGAGCAAACTAGAGTAATTTTTCTTTTGGTTTCTTGATTTACTGTTGTTGAGAAAAAATTGCCACCACATTCTTGACTGGCAGTGCTGTGATGTACTGTCTGACCCTGTGGCAGTGCCCCAAAAACCCTGTTTCAACCCTGTTTTTGCCTCTCCATGTGCCCCTGAAGGCCTGAAGTTTTTAACGTCATTGCTCGGAGGAAACTTCTCCGCAACTGCGCACGAGGTAAAGAGTTCTCAAGCCTTAGCTACAGTTGATTTTAATATCATTATGACTGCATGTGACGCAGAGTTATCACCATTAGATTTGTACCTGTGGCGATCTATTGTCAAAAGTTCGCAATGAGCTAAGCGCATCCCTCTGTATTAAAAAAAAAATATCATATTTTTTAAGTTTCAGATAAAATTGAAAACAATTCTAGACTTTTTCAATGATATATACACGTATGTAAAATCACAATGCAGAATTCTTTTTAATACGGGCTACACAAAAATAACAAAATCTGATAGTTTTTTGAAAATTTTAAAATATGATACTTAGATCCATAGTTTTATCTTTTTATGTAACTCAAAATGCATATTATTTCCAATTGATAGTTTGAATGTTGTGTTGTACATCACTGAATACATCCTGATTTATTTCAGATTTTTTTTTGGAACTCGAAAACATGACTTTTGAATTTACGGGATCACGGTTGCTCACATGCACCAAATCTTCACTCGATTTATCGTGAATATAATCTCCTTTAAAATAACATGCAAAAGATACAATTATAGATAAATTTTTGTTGGCCAAATACTACCTCCGATCCCAAAGGTCAAGATTTATATTTTTTTTCTAAAAGTCAAACTATGTGAAGTTTGACCAAGTTTTTAGAGAAAATAGTAATATTTACAATACGAAATCCATACCTTTGATACATCATAAAACATATTTTCACGTAGTATCTATATAATATCATAGCTTTTGATAGTTTTTCCAAAAGTTTGGTCAAACATTCCGTAGCTTGACTTTTCTTAAAAAAAATATAAACCTTAGACTTTAGGACGAAGGTAGTATGTCTTACAATTGTTTGTCGGAGTACTGATTAACATTAGTTTTGCTTCCTCGTTGATACAGAACATGTTGGGGAACTAAGCGTCCAATGGTTGGCTAGCAGAACGTAGGCTGCCCACAACCTGTGTTCTAGTACTGGCTCGAGCAGTTGTGCCCTGAGGTTTTCTCTTAATACAATTCGGCAGGTTTTTTATACTGCCTTTGTCCTGAAACGGATGTCTTAGATTCGTTTAAATTCAAATATAGTATACACTGTTTAGTATATAGATTTATTTGAATTTAGATAAATTTGCGTCATCCTTTTCGGGACGGAGGGAGTATACAATATATGTTGGGTGTGCTGTGTGCTCACTTATAATACTGCACCTTGCCCGTGGTTTGACTTAATAGATATAGATCAGATGCTTTATCTCAAGAATGGGCAGCGTGATGGGCGGCGTGATAAGTTGATTAGCCATCTAGTGTAGTAGTAGTAGACAATGTATTGCGCATATCTAGGCTTGAAGGACTTGCATTGTTCTCCATCTCTCCCAGTCTGAACCTCTTACAGAGAACAACAAAGGAAAGCACAGCGAAAGGAGGCAGCTCCAGGTGACGACTGCTATCTCGTAGAATGGCAGGGTGGCTGCCCTTGCTGCTCTGCGTTTTCTTCTCGACCGGACTCAGCACGCGGCAGCTCGCCCTCGCCGGCGCCGCCTCCAGTTCCAAGGTAGTGACCAGCCTCCCTGGGTTTCCCGGCCGCCTCCCCTTCCACCTCGAGACAGGGTACCCATTTCTCACTGGTTCTTCAGTTATTTTTTCATGCGAACTGTATTGTAAGTTGTAACCTCCCTCTGCTGCTCAACTTTAAGGTATGTGGAGGTGGATGAGGTGAACGGCGCCGAGATGTTCTACTACTTCGTCGAGTCGGAGGCCGGAGGCGAGGATGCCCCTTTCCTCCTCTGGCTCACCGGCGGCGACCGCTGCTCCGTACTCAGCGGCCTCGCCTTGGAGATCGGTACTACGTAGTACATTCATTAGTTTGCCCTTCTCAAGCGTTGACTCGCCATTGCCCTCCAACATCATACCATGTGCACCGCAAATGCAGGTCCATTCCGATTTGTCATAGAGCCTTACAGTGGCACCGTGCCGCGCCTGAAAATCAATCCCTACTCATGGACCAAGGTCGGTCTTGTCATGCCTAATGCAGATTACTAAGTTACTCCATCCGTTTCAAAATATAAGATGTTTTAGGTTTGTGAAGAAAATGAATCTAGACTTTTTTTTAGTATGTAGATTCGTCCCAAAGTTGAGTGAACCTACCTACTAAAATAAATCTAGATTCATTTTCTTCACAAACCTAAAACATCTTATATTATGAAACGGAGGGAGTACTTACGTAGTACATAAAATTCAGTTTCATTCCTGTCCATCTGCAGGTGGCAAATATCCTTTTTGTCGATTCACCAGTTGGGGCAGGATTTTCCTTTTCAAGGCAACAACAAGGCTACAATGTTGGGGAAGTATCTACCTCGTTGCAGCTCCACGAGTTCCTCATCAAGGTGTGCTACTAAACTGCTTATCGGCTACTCCGATGTCTGATCCATCAATTTGTTGCAATATATTTGATGATACATTGCTTGCATCTCCCTTGCTGTCTAGTGGTTCACCGACCATCCCAAGTTCCTTGCAAATCCGCTCTACATCGGCGGAGAGTCGACCGCTGGAAAAATCGTGCCGTTTATTGCGCAAAAAGTTTCGGAAGGTACGGACGATATAACTGTATATTCCCGACCTACAACACTGAGCATGTGTATATATGTTACTCATTGATTTCTCCTCTCAATGCTTTCTATTCCCCAGGTGTTGAAGCTAGAAGGAGACCACTTCTTAATCTCAAGGTACTATACGCATTGAAGTTCTAGCCCCAAAGTCCTGACTGAACCTGAATCGCTAACAGTGTCACTGAAACTAACTAACTACAAGCTAACAATATCTACTAATAAATGCAGTGCTAGTTTGTCTGATTATTTCTATGATGTAGATTAAAATAGAACTGATGGACTAAAGCAGTTATGGGACTATTGGAGGGCCATCTTTTAGTTATAAATAAAGTAACTTTTCCTTTTCTACACAAAAAAGTATATAATGAGTGGCACAATTATCACTCTCAGGGCTACCTAGTAGGCAACCCCGGAACAGGTGAAATCATTGATGAAAGCTCTAGAGCGCCATTTGCTCACGGATTTGGTATAATATCAGACCAACTGTATGAGGTAACAATTATTCCTATCCATCTGTATTTCCACAAAAAAAAAATCGGAACTGAATTGGTGTGACTGTTAGTTTCTTATTGTTCTTTCATATATGTACAGACCATAGTGGGGCATTGCCAAGGAGAAGACTACAGAAAGCCTACAAATGCATTGTGTGCTCAAGCTTTGGGCACTTTCAATAATGTAAGAAAAGGATATTCTACAAATACTTTCAAGTTGTGTCCCAAGTGCTTAAGGTCATATACCTCATGCAAGTCCAATTGCAGCTCCTCTCCGAAGTTTATGGGGCCCAAATTCTGTACGACAACTGTGGTTTGGCATCAGCTGAACCTCGTACAGAAATAGGGGATTTAACTGGTAGTGGCGGGGAAATCCTAAGCCTTGGAGCTGTAACCGAAATGGAGAAGACAATTATAAATCTACCAGATCGTCCTACGCTTGGCTGTATTGTAAGTCAACATCATAAATACATAGACCACTAACATGTATTCCCTCCGTTCCAGAATATAAGACTTTTTAGCAAGCTATTTTAGCTTGCTAAAAAGGCTTACATTGTGGAATAAAGGTAGGATGTGTTTCCTTTCCTCCAATGGACCCATCTTACATCTTCGGCTCTGACAATTGTGGCAGACTTATGGCGCTTACTTGTCATATTTCTGGGCAAACGACGAGCTCACCCGAGAGGCCCTCGGGATCAAGGAAGACACTGTGGACGAGTGGGTGAGATGCCACAGTGGCGACATGCCGTACACGACAGACATCAAAAGCAGCATCAAGTACCACTGGAACGTCACGACCAATGGTTACCGCGCGCTGGTATACAGGTTCGTGAAACTAGACTTAAATTGGATCAATCAAGGTGCTCTGCTAAACCTGATGTCGTTCCGGCTGGTATTGATGGGCTGATGGCAGTGGCGACCATGATATAATTGTGACGCACCTGGGGACACAGTCATGGGTGAGATCGCTCGGCTTCCCAATCGTCGACGACTGGAGGGCATGGCATCTACATGGCCAATCTGTCGGGTTGGTCGTCATTTCCTTCTCATTATCTACATTGTTTATTCAAACAAAAAACCGTGTTTCCTATATTTAATATCTCTTTATCGATTTTGTAGGTTCACTATAACTTACTCAAACAACATGACATTCGCAACCATAAAGGTACCAAAATTAACACCTCTCTCTTCTCGGCAGGTTTTTGTCGGATATAAGTGGGATCTCACTTGACATTCTATAATAGATTATTATTACCAATTTTTAGTTGCTGCTCTGGACTTGGTTGCAGGGAGGTGGGCACACGGCACCAGAGTACGAGCCCGAGAGGTGCTTCGCCATGTTCACCCGTTGGATACTAAATCGGCCACTCTAATATCGGATATTAGGGGAATGATGTGGAATAGTGAAGGTTTTTGAGATATTGCTAAGCATCCTTTTGTGAAAGAATCAATTAGAGAACACCGTTTAGACTTCATAGCCCTTTTAGAGACAGGTAGATCAAATTTCACGGTTCCTTTTTTGCAGAGTTTGTCCGCTCAGGAGGGACTTTTCTTGATTTTGTCTACCGCCACATGGACGGTCAGGTGGCATTCTTGTTGGGATTAACATGGAAACTCTTCAAGTTAAAAATGTTGTAACGGGTGATTTTTGCATAAAATTACATGTGAGATATAAATTTGATGGGTTTGAGTGGATGTTTGTGCTTGTATATGGTGTGGCTCAGGAGATCCACAATCATGAGCTCTTGTCTGAACTAGTTCGGATGTGTGAATCTGAGCCTCTTCCTATATTGTTAGGGGAAGATTTTAATATTTTACTAAGAAAGGAAGATAAGAACAATGATAATTTTAATCCTGGTTGGCCTTTTGTTTTCAATGCCATTATTGAGAGTTTGGACTTGAGAAAAATTGTCATGTCAGGTAGACAATTCACTTGGGAAAATCAGCGTGAAAAACCAACGTTCGAAAAATTGGGTCGGATCTTGGCGACTGTAGATTGGGAACAAAAATTTCCTTTAGTTTCGGTTAGGGCTTTGACACACTCTAGGTCAGACCACATACCTCTACTTAGGCCTCCTTTGATTCACAGGGTAGAGAAACTAAAGGAATAGGAAATATAAAGGATTGGAATGCCCTGCCTAGTTGGTTCCCATGGATGAAGGAATTCTCACAGGAATTTTTCCATGAGGTTGGAGCTCATGTTATTTTTCCCATGAAAACACACTGTAGAGTTCCTACAGGATTCAATCCCATGAATCAAACGTGTTCGTAAGAAATAAAATCTGCAGGGACTGAATTCTATACAAATCCTATGAAAATCCTTCGAATCAAAGGAAGCCTTATTGATTCTAGTAATCAGGGGCATTTGGGGAATAAATCAGTTTCTCATTTGAATTGTCCTGGTTGAGACAAGATAATTTTTATGAGATGGTGGCTACTGAATGGATTAGTGTAAACCAAGATCATACGCCGATACAAAGGTGGCAAAATAAGAATAGAAACTTGCGCCGTTTTCTCAAAGGATGGGCTAAAAACCTTTTGGTGATAAAAATAAAAAATAAAAATAACATCTGTTGGCTATTATTGAGGAGTTAGACCTCAAGGCCGAAACCATAAGGCTTGATGAGAATGAGATAAAATTGCTTTGCGAGGCAAATGAAAGTATAACGAAGCTTAGACGTGATGAAGAGTTAAAATGGGCTCAACGTGCTAAGGTAAAACATGTCCAAGAAGATGAGAATAATACAAAATATTTCTATTTAATTGCAAATGGAAAACATCAAAAGAAGAAAATCTTTCAACTACAGCAAGACGAGGGAATGGTACTAGGTGAGGAAAACTTAAAAGTGTACGTCACTAAATATCACAAGAAACCGTTTGGCGATCCGGATCATAATTGTTTTCTATGATGGAGGAACAAGGTGACGATATTCCTAAGTTGTCTAAGGAGGAGAATAATCTCTTGACGGCTGTTTTCACCGAGAAAGAAGATTTTAAGACAATTTCTCAGATGAGACATAATAAAACCCCAGGTCGTGATGGTTTTTCTGCTGAATTCTATCAGACATTTTGGGAATTTATTAAAATAGATTTGATGGACTTGTTCACTGAGTTACACATAAGAAAGTTATCTCTATATAAGTTGAACTTTGAAGTTATCACTTTAATTCCTAAAAAAATGAGGTGTAAATTCAACAATATCGACTCATATGTTTATTGTATGCAAGTTTCAAGATTTTTACTAAGATCGCAACAAATAGAATTACTGAATTGTCCCATAAAGTGATTAGACTAACTCAGACTGCCTTTATGTCAGGCTGCCACATTGGGTTGGGTTGGGGTGGGTGGGGCGGGGGGGGGGGGGGGGGGGGGGTTGTTCTGCATGAGACAATTCACGAGTTACACCGCAAGAAGTTGGCGATTTTTAAATAATACATATTTTTAAATCATTTCGAGAAGTATTGAACGAATTTAACAATTTTGATATCTACTACATCATCGGCTTGGGCCAAGCTGGTTGCGCCACTCGGCTTGGGCCAGACCGACTAAGCCTCAATCGGCCAGGCGCAGGCTGAATGCATGTCGCCGCGGGCCCCATGCTGGTCAAGTGCCCAGTCGGTCATGCCCTAGACTTTGGAACCAGAGCAGTAGCGTGACACGCTCCGGCTGCCCGCTCCTCTCTTTTTCAATCGGCTTGGCCCAATCGGTTTGGTCCCTAACCAATTGGAGTAATCGACTTGGTCCTGATCGATTAGAGTAATCGGCTTGGCCCAGGCCGATTAAAGCGCAGTCGACTTGGCCCAGGCTGATGATGTGCTAGATATCGAAATTCTTAATTTCGTGCAATACCTTTCGAATTGATTAAAAAAGTATATTATTAAAAAAATTACAAGAAGTTGTATGGGGTAATTTTCAAAATTAATTTGAAAAAGCCTATGAAAGTGAGATGGCCTTTTGTACAACAAGTGATGCGTATGAAAGGATTCCATCCGATGTGGTGTGACTGGATTAAAAAAAATATTCAAGGTGGAAGTGTTGATATAAAAGTAAATTATTATATTGGTCACTATTTTCAAACAAGAAAAGGTCTGTGCCAGGGTGACCCGCTTTCACCTTTACTTTTCAATATTGTGGCTAACATGTTGGCAGTCCTTATTGCTAGAGCGAGGAAAATGGTCAAGTGGCGGGACTCATACCTTATTTGGTCGAGTGAGGGGTTTCTATGTATGCTGATAATATCATATTATTTTTGGAAAATAATCTAGAGAATCGGTGAGTATGAAGCTTATTCTTTGCATTTTCGAACAACTATTTGGTTTGAAAATTAATTTCTAGTGAATTTTTTGTTTTGGTAAAGCAAAGGATTTGGAACTACAGTATAAACAAATCTTTGGTTGCGAGTTTGGTTCCTTACCTTTTGGGTATCTTGGAATACCCATCCATTGTATAAAACTTATGAACTCTGAGTGGAATCCGGTAGAGACTCGTTTTATGTCTAAGTTAGGATGCTGGCAAGGTAAATTCATTTCATATGGACATCAACTTGTTTTGATCAACTTGGTCTTATCTAGAATGCCTATGTTTATACTGTCTTTTATAGAGATCTCCAAAGGGGTCTGAAAGCGCCTCAATTTTTATCGGTCTAGATTTTTTTGGGAGATAGATGAAAATAAGAAAAAATATCACTTAGCCAAATGGAGTATTGATGTGTAGGAGAAAAGATCAGGGAGGTTTAGGTATTGAGATGCTCAAGGTTAAAAATAGATGTTTGCTTAGAAAATGGCTTTTCAAACTACTTAGTGAAGAGGGTGTTTAACATGAACCGATTCGATCAACTCGACCTTATTTAGAATGCCTATGTTTATGCTATCTTTTATAGAGATCCCCAAAGGGGTCCAAAAGCGCCTCAAGTTTTACCGGTCTAGATTTTTTTGGGAGATAGCTGAAAAGAAGAAAAAATATCGCTTAGCCAAATGGAGTATGCCGTGTAGGCAAAAAGATGAGGAAGGTCTAGGTATTGAGGTGCTCAAGATTAAAAATAGATGTTTGCTTAGAAAATGGCTTTTCAAACTACTTAGTGAAGAGGGTGTTTGGCATAAACTGATTCATAACAAATACCTACTAAATAAAACTCTAGCACAAGTCACGGCTAAACCTATAGACTCACCCTTTTGAAAAGGTCCGTGAAATCAGACTTAAATTGGATCAATCAAGATGCTCTGCTAAACATGATGTTGTTCGTGCTGGTATTGATGGGATGATGGCAGTGGCGACCATAATGTAATTGTGACTTACCTGGGGACACATTCATGAGTGAGATCGCTCGGCTTCCCAATCATCGACGACTGGAGGGCATGGCATCTGCATGGCCAATCTGAAGGGTTGGTCGTCATTTTCTTTTCATTATCTACATTGTTTATTCAAACAAAACATGTGTTTCCTCTGATTAATATCTCTTTATCAGTTTTGTAGGTTCGCTATAACTTACTCGAACAACATGACATTCACGGCCATAAAGGTACCCAAATTAATACATTTCTCTTCTCAGCAGGTGCATGGGGTTTGTGTTCTAAATAGAATAGGGATATAAGTGGGATCGCACTTGACATTCTATAGTAGATTATTACCAATTTTAAATTGTTGCTCTGGACTTGGTTGCAGGGAGGCGGGCACACGACGCCCGACTACAATCTCGAGAGATGCTTTACCATGTTCACCCGGTGGATACTAAGAGCAACTCCAACGGCGCAAACCCGGTGGATAATAAGAGCAACTCCAACAGCGCAAAAATTCGGCGCTGTAAAAATAACCGTCGATATAGCGCGCATGACACTTTTTCCTATTCCAGCCGGCAGTCGTGCGTGCTATAAAAAAAAATCCGGCGCACTTCAATTTGCCCCTGCGCACGCCCCAAATTTGGTGCCTGGCCGCCAGCGCGCTATCTGTCGCTCGCTCGCGAACGCCCAACCGCTGTTGAAACTTCCCCGCGCGTGCGTTGCCTCCATCCCCCCCCCCCCCCCCCCCCCCGATTTCACCTGCGCCGCCGCCTGTCCGCGCACAGTAGCTGCAGATCCGCTGCCGCCCGTCCGTCCTGCACCTTCCCGAGCTCGCCGCGGCGGGAATCGACGCAAGTTGTCGGCGCCACACATCCTTTTGCGCCTCGACGCGAGTTGCTGCCGCCGTACCCCGGCCAACTTGGAGCTTCCTCGTCGACCGCGGCGCCGCGCTGCCCTCAGCCATGTCCTCCTCAAGCTGGGACGCTACTTGGCGCACTATTTTTCGCGTCGCAAGGTACGTTTCGCCTCCGGCCGCGCCATTTGTCCTCCAAATTTTATTTTAGTTTCAGTAGACAAAGTGAGTGTATATTCGTGATCGTAGAGGATCTCGTATGATTCATCCAATGATGAACTAGAGCTCGAGGAAGATGAGAATATATTGATGCTATTAGCATGCCGCCGATGAAAACACCGAAGCGTGGTGGCTCGGTTTTTGGTAGGCGCAAGTTGTGGAGAGAAAGGATTGAAGGACATGAGAGGTTGATGATGATTGTGTTCAACAACTATGCAACCTTCCCGGAGGAGTATTTTTGTCGGCGTTTTAGGATGAGCATCGGTTTGTTCAGGCGCATTTGCGAAGAGGTGACCAAGTATGATCGGTTCTTTGAGCGGAGGAGGAATGCTGCCGGAGATGATGGCATACGGTATACCGACATATCTTGTTGATGACCACTTGGCAATGAGTGAGAGTCAAGCCATTGAGTGTATCAAGCGTTTTGCCGTTGCAATTATGCGTGTGTTTGTCACCATCTATTTGAGAGCCCCCAATGCCGAAGATACGGCTAGGCTTTTGGAGGAGAACAAGGCTCGGGGGTTCCCTAAAATGCTTGGCTCTATTAATTGTATATATTGGAGTTGGAAGAATTGTCATGCGGCATGGCATGGGAAATTTAAAGATCACAAAAAGGATTGCACTATCATCCTTGAAGCCGTGGCAGATTATGAGACTTGAATTTGACATGTTTTTTTTTGGAATGCCCGGGTCCTACAATGGCATCAATGTTATTCAACGGTCTCCTCTTATGTCAAGGATTGCATTGCGTGAAGGTCCATAAGTGGAGTTTAAAGCAAATGGCCACACATACAACTATGGCTATTATCTTGCTGATGGCATCTATCCAAGGTGGCAAACTTTTGTGAAGCCGGTTCACAAACCCAAAGGTAAGAAAGAAAATGATTTCCACACCGCACAAGTGGCGGCTAGGAAAGATGTGGAGAGAGCTTTAGGATTTTGCAAGCCCAATTTGCTATTGTGCAAGGACTGACTAGATTTTGGGACCAAGAATGCCTTTGGTATATCATGACAGCTTGTGTCATCATGCATAACATGATCATAGAGGATGGTTGGCAAAGATATAGATCACAACCACCACTATGACCTGATGGGAGTTCCCATGTAAGTGCATAGGAGAGAGCATAGGGTGGTGCGTTTCATTGCCTCATATCTTGCCATTCGCGACAATGAGACCCATGATAATCTTCAAAAAGATATCATCGAGGAGTGGTGGAAATGGTTTGAAGCACAACGTTGAGCTCCCTTTTATTAGTTGTTTGTTGTATTATTGGAAAACATTTTATTGTAGTGTTGATGAAAAACTTGTTGTATTTATTGATGAACAATTCCTGTATTTGTTGTACTATTCATGTACCATTTGGTTGTGTTGTAATAATAGTTAGACAATTTTCTATTGAATTTTTTTGGGCTTCTTGATCATATATTTCATTGTGAAACCTGTTTGCGCCGGCGCCCGCACGCTATATTTTTGCGCGTCTGTTGGGAACTATTTTGTGTTCTGTTTTCCGTGCCTGTTTTAGCGCGTACGACGAAGGATAAACACCACGTGCGTGCTAAAACTAAATCGCGCGCGCTTCATAACACTTTTACAGCGCCGGCTGTTGGAGTTGCTCTAAATCAGCCACTCTAATGTGTTCTATTCTTCATCTTCTATAGTAGACCGGGTCAGTTTGGTTACGAAATCATTATTTGTAAAGTCAGTATGGATAGCTTGCTTGCATTACAATTTACTCTTTCCGTCCAATACAATTTCATCCACATGCACACATGTCATTTCGAATGTTTTTCTTGGTGTATTGTGTTTTTATGAACAAGTGCAATTGCTCGTGCTATTTCATGGCTTCGTAATATTGAAGAAACATCCATTTTCACGTGTCGAGGATATATAAAAGGTGATATTTAAAAGGTAACGGTCTTGCAAATTTGTATTTAAGAAATAAAATAGTTTTAAAAAATTATGAGTTGCTGCAACCAGAGTAAACAATATTGATAAATTGTTTCGGCTTAAATTGCTATCCACGTTGTCTATGTTCTTTCTGCCGTGGGATAGACGTTGTAGAGGACATACGACGCGGCCGCAACAGAGCCATGCTCTCCCGGGAGTCGGGCCCTACCATGGGCCCTACCATGGGCCAGGACGAAAGATTCCAGTCCACGAACGGGTGTCACGCGCGTCATCGTACCCCGCGTCGCAGGACGATGGACCACGCGCGCGTGATGGCCCTGCCTATCAGCGTAAGCGGGCGGCGCCGCGCTTTGTGAGCGGCGTTCCCGGTGCAATACGCCTCCGCACCCGCCGGGTGGCAGGGCCCGTCCAAAGCTGACATGGCGACGTATAACATGGTCGTGCGTGGGTTATGGTGACGGAGAGCTAAGTTGTCCGACGTAGGTTGCGTCGGAGAGGATGGATGGATACATATTCTCGTGATGGAGGGATGAACTGACACGGTAGACTATAGACGTCCGTGGGTTCTCGCGGCCAGACTACGACCTATCGGAAGTGTAGGATATAGACTATCGCTGCATTGTCTCTCCGTGTACGCATGTTTTTGCCGCCAATAGCCGATCAACACGTACGTGGCATTTGAAATCTTGGCCGAACAAGGTTTCTCGCGTTTGACAGGGGAGCTGGCAGAACAAATTTTCGCTGTCACACTGGTGGAACCAGGCTAGGACAGCTCTGACGCCTCCACGTCGTGTACGCACGCAGGTTATCACAGCAAAATCGTATGTCCAATTCTTATCCATATGAGTGTCTGGATACACGCCATGTTACCATTACACGCAGTTTACCAGTCTGTTTTAGAAGATAGTCTAACTAGGATCCGAAGCCCTATTTACTCGAGAGAGATCACATGAGAGAGGTTCCGACAACTATGGGCTAAGCTAAATCTGTTGACTGCCCTTAACGAGAGTGTTTATTCTATAAGAAAAATAAAGTTGCCAAAGAAACAAAAGTAGGGACAAGGATTAAAGGAGGTAAAACGTAGATGTATTGATGTTTACCGTTTGCATGCTTAATTTCAATCTACCATCACCTCTCATATATATATATATATATATATATATATATATATATATATGAGCCGGCTACCGATACAAGTAATAGACTTTCTCTTACACGTTTACAAGCTGGATCCTAGCCTATCTCTAGCACTAAACTAGGTAACTTATCATGCTTTGTAGTGAATCCGCACCCAAATAAGGAGTCAGCCTAGCTCACTTGGTTATGACAGTGGATATACATCCTAACCGTTCAGGTTCAAGTCCTCACGGACGCAGATTTGGGTTCTTATTATTTAAAAAAAAACTTGTTATAGGAGCTTTCCTATCGCATTCCTTTAAAAAAAAACCACACCCAAATGTTTGTGTCGCCTCCCGCGTAGAACCACGCTGATCCTTCCGTTTTAGAGAAGAATCCGTCCTTTTTTCGTCCTTTAGTTGGCTAACTCCGATCCTGGGCCGCCTAGTTGCTGTTATCTTAGGTGCCGAGCTCTAGATGCTTCTCCTCCTCTTTATACCTCACCATGTCCAACTCTTGCTTGTCGTAGCAGCTGGACGGAATGTGGCCTTTTTTAGATCTACGCGGATGGACATGGGCCTCGAATTCCTTGACATGCACCTTGTCTCCGACTCCTGCTTTCCTTCTGATGCTAGTAATGCTGTCTCGGGTCCCTTACAGTTTATAACATCGTTGCTCGGAGGAAACCTCTCTGCAACTGCGCACGAGGTAAAGAGTTCTCAATCCTTAGCTCTAGTTGATTTTAATATCATCATGATTCCATGTGACGCAGAGTTATCACCATTAGATTTGTACCTGTGGCTATCTATTGTGAAAAGTTTGCACATGAGCTAAGTGACCCCTCCATGTTAAAAAAATTAAAAATCATATTTATAAGTTTTGAATAAAACTGAAAACAATTCTGAACTTTGTCAATGATATATCCTACAAGCATGCAAAATCGAATGCGAAATTCTTTTTAATATGGGCTACAGAAAAATGACATGATATTTTATGAAGATTTGAAAATATAATACTGAGATCCATAGTTTTATCATTTTTGTGCAGCTCAAAATACACATTGTTTACCATAGATAGTTTGCAAGTTTAGTGTACATCACCAACTATCACGTACACATTATGAACCCAAAAAACACATTTATTGTGAAATATAATCTTTAGTGTAGCTTCTCAAAAGAGCCTTTCGCCATAGTTTATAAATGAAGCCACAATGGCCGAAGCGATACAAGGTGGTGAGGAGAACCTCTTACAAAGCAGATAAAAGATAAAGAAAAAAAACAAAGAATAACCAAAACTTGCTACCGAAGACATTGGAACGATACCGAGTGGTATCGGGGCTCCACGACAACGCCCCCAAGAGGGTAACAATGCAAAATGTTGCCGCTATCGAGACCGTGAGGTCAAGGGTTTTCACCCAGAGCCGTAGCACGGGGAGGATAACCACAACTACGATGCTCCCAAGAGGGTTAGGACACCCGCGGGCATCGCCTCCATTGGTGCAGAGGCACTGAGCTTTCGCCAGGAAAAATCCTTGCACCGCTCCCGGGAACTCAACCGCCTGCTGTCCCCAAGTTACCCCTCCAAAATGCGATTTGGGAGCTGCCAAACGGAAGCGCCACCAATACCAGGATCCCCCACTGTCTGCTCCACGCCATACACATGAACGAAGAGAGAGATCACCACCACCGCGACATCGCTCTCCGTAGAGCTGTTTGAGCCGTCCACCTTCCGGGGCCATCGCCCTGACATCCACGCACTTGAGCCCATGGCCCGACCAACATCACATTGCAAAGATGGCGGATTGGTCAAGGTAGGGAAACACCACAACAAGCAACCATTAGGCTACATGGTAGCTTAGGGGAGGGGATTCGCCTTCCACCACCCGAGATGTGAGACCCTGGCGCATGGCTCAATAGCATTGATAAGAAACCCATACCAACAAGTTGCAACTTCTTTTTCGGAAGCTCATTCGAAAGAACTCTAAGATTAAGCATGCTTGGCCTAGAGCAATTCTAGGATGGGTGACCGACCGGGAAGTTGGTACCGGGTGCGCATGAGTGAGGACAAAGTGCGCAGAAAAGACTAGTGTTGGTCTGTGGGGTTATTCTAGAGATCCTATTGAGCTTCCAGAAGTGACAACCGTCGGTCCGGAGTGACCGGGGGTGTTACAAGTGGTATCAGAGCTGACCCTCGAGGTTACATGGGCGTGTGCGGGTCAGTGGCGGACATGTGGCGCATGGCGCGTGTGGCCCGTAGTGGACACGTCACTGGATGCACAGACGCGTGCTAAGAGGGGACGTTCGTGGCTTGTGGTTGAACGACGAGGACGTCGATCTTCTAAGGGTGGGTGTATGTGAGACCCTGACGCATGGCTCAATAGGATTGATAGGAAACCCATACCAACAAGTTGCAACTTCTTTTCCGGAAGCTCATCCTAAAAGAACTCTAAGGTTAAGTGTGCTTAGCCTAGAGCAATTCTAGGATGGGTGACAGACCGGGAAGTGGGTACCGGATGCGCATGAGTGAGGACAAAGTGCGCAAAAAAGACTAGTGTTGGTCTGTGGGGTTAGTCTAGAGATACTATTGAGCTGCCAGAAGTGACAGCCGTCGGTCCGGAGTGACCGGGGGTGTTACACGAGATGTTCGCCGTATGAATGTAGTAGCAGGGCCGAGTAGGTCTAGATCAGGCCCAGCCGCCTGCCAGGACCTAATTAGGTCCTATAAGCCCCGCTGTCGTGATGCTGCGCCCAGGCCGCTGCCGCCGTCCACCTACAACTTTGTGCCGAACCGTCCCTCGCCACCACCACCCAAATCCACCATGCTCTCACCTAGAGCCACGAGCAGCGTCGTCGGCACCTCACTCCCCATGGGATGGCTCACGATGGAAAACGCACAAAGTAAACCCCATCCACAACACCCGGGGATAGGTAATGTCGTAGCCGACGTCGTGCTCCCCCGTAAAGCCCATCTCTCATGGCATCCAAGACCTAGCAAGTGGTATTCGCCACTGTGACGGGCCCAATAGACATTACGAGGGTGGTTGACATGATCCAACACATGAAAACACAAGGTACGAACATGGCAGCCTGATGCGCTCAGATCACTGTAGAGCTTCGTTGGGAGACCCCAAGAGGAAGGTATGATCAGCACAACACCAAGTTTTCCCTCAGTAAAAGACCAAGGTTATCGAACCAGTAGGAGGAAGGAAATGACTCAAAGGTGTTGCTAGCAACTTGAAAACCTGCACAAGACAAACTCAAGACTTTGCCCCAACGAAAAATGAGGTTGTTAATCTCATCGGTTTGCTGAAAACAAAGGATTAATTGTATAGTGTTGAAGGTAATGGTGGTTTACAAAAAGTAAACAGGAACATTGGAAGATGTATCAATGGTAAAGATTGGACCGGGGTCCATAGTTCACTAAAGGTGTTCTCCTTAAGATAAACAACATAACTTGCTGGGTAAAAAAATTACAGCGGGGCAATTGACATGGCAGAGCAAGGCATAACAATGCAATACTAGACATTCATGATCCTATAAGATTTGATTGGGCAATACAACAAGATACATAGACCGCCATTAATACGTCGGAAACGTATCTATATTTTTGTATGTTCCATGCTTGTTTAGTATCTACTTTGCTTTGTCCACACTTTGAGGTGTTTTTATATGTTTTCTGGAACTAACCTATTAACAAGTTGCCACAGTGCCAGTTGCCTGTTTTCTTCTGTTTTTGGTTCTAGAAAGGCAGAAAATCAATATTCTCGGAATTGGATGGGACAAAAGCCAAAGTCAATATTTTACCGTGGGCAACACGAAGCCAGAATACGAGACGTAGGAGGCTCACCAGGGGGCCACACCCCCTGGCGGCGCGACCTAGGGCTAGGCGTTCCTGAGGGGGTGTAGCCGCCCTGGTGCCCCCTGCCTCGCCTCTTCGCCTATAAAGTCCCTCCGATACAGAAACCCTAGGCACCCGATCGAAACTCCACGAAACCGTCTGTAGCCGCCGCCACCATCGTCCCTAGATCGGGGGATCTGAAGTTCTTCCCGGCACCCTGCCGGAGGGAAGATCACCCCGGAGGCCTTTTTCTTCATCATGCCAGCCTCCGGTATGAAGCATGAGTAGTTCCACCTTGGACTACGGGTCCATGTAGTAGCTAGATGGTTGTATCTCCTCCTTGTGATTTCATGTATAGATGTTGTGAGCTCCGTTCATGATCAAGATCTAATCTATTTGTAATCATGCATGTGATGTTTGCGGGGATCCGATGGATATTGAGATTACTATGGCAGATTGATTAATGGTTTTGTCTATTTGATTCTATCATGTCTGTGTTTTTTGTGATCTTGCATGCTCTCCGTTGTTAGTAGCTATCTTGGCCGAGTAGTTGCTAATGACTCCAAGAGGGGGTATTTATGCTCGATAGTGGGTTCATGCCTCTAGTTTCCAAGGGAAGTGACAGAAATCTCTTCGGTTGTAGATGTGTTGTTTCCACTAGGGAGAAAACAACACTCTTGTTAATGGAACAAGTGGATTGTTTACCTTACACACTTTGCTTAAAGCAGTTGGCTGTTGCTTGCAAGTTAATACCGGAGGGGGTTCGGATGATAACCTGAAGGTCGACTTATAGTCATAGATGCAGTTGGATGCGGTCTATGTATATTGTTGTATTGCCCAATCGAAACTCATATGATCTTTGTGTCTAGTATTGCATTGTTATGCCTTGCTCAGTCCTGTCAATTGCCCTACTGTATTTTGTTTACTGTGCATGCCATGTTTGTTTATCTAAGGAGAGCACCTCTAGTGAACTATGGACCCCGGTCCAATATTTACCATTGATACATCTTCCACTGTTACCTGTTTACTAGCTGCAAACCATCATCACCTTCCACACCATACAGTTAATCCTTTGTTACAGCAACCGGTGAGATTGACAACCTCACTGTTCATTGGGGCAAAGTCTTGAGTTTGTGTTGTGCAGGTTTCCATGTTGCTTGCAGCACCTTTGAGACGTTTCCTTCCTCCTACTGGTTCGATAACCTTGGTTTCTTACTGAGGGAAGACTTGCTGCTTTGCTGCTTCACACCTTGCTCTTGGGGTTTACCGACGAAGTTCTCTACGTCAACAAGGAGTCATCAACAAGTTTTCTGGCGCCGTTGCCAGAGAGGCTAAGGACGTCTTCACAAGGGGAGTCCTCCTCAACCTTTCTCTTTACTTTGTTTTTAGTTTGCTTAGTTTCTTTTGCTTGGTTTTGTTTGCCTCTTTTTATCAAAAATTCAAACAAAAATAGTTTAGTTTGGCTTGCTGTTTTGGCTTGCCCCTCTTTCTCTTATCAAAACACAAAAATTAGTTCTTGCTCTAGCTGCTGCTGCTGTTTTGGCTTGCCCCACTTTTGCCAAAATGAACTCTACTAAGAACACCAAGTTGTGTGACTTCACTAGCACAAACAACAATGATTTCCTAAGCACTCCTATTGCTCCACCTACTCCTGATGCTACCTTTTATGAAATTTAGCCTGCTTTGTTGAATCTTGTGATGAGAGAGCAATTTTCTGCTGCTAGTTCTGATGCTGCTGCTGCCCATCTCAATAGCTTTGTTAAACTTTGTGAGATGCCAAAGTATAAGGATGTAGATGGAGATATTATTAAGCTCAAGCTTTTTCCTTTCTCCTTGAGAGTAAAAGCTAAAGAATGGTTGCTATCCTTGCCTAGAAATAGTATTGATTCTTGGATTAAGTGCAAAGATGCTTTTATTGGAAAGTAATATCCTCCTGCTAAGATTATATCTATGAGAAGTTATATTATGAAATTTAAACAACTTGATAATGAACATGTTGCTCAAGCATGGGAAATAATGAAATCTTTGGTTAAGAATTGTCCCACTCATGGACTCACTGCTTGGATGATTATCCAGACTTTTTATGCAGGTTTGAACTTCTCTTCAAGAAACCTGTTGGATTCAGCTGCTGGAGGTACCTTTATGGGCATCACTTTGGGTGCTACAACAAAACTCCTTGATAATATGATGGTTAATTACTCTGAATGACACAGTGAGAGAGCTCCACATGGTAAGAAGGTAAATTTTGTTGAAGAAACCTCCTCTTTGAGTGATAAGATTGATGTTATTATGGCTATGCTTGTTAATGGGAAAGCTCCTTTAGATCCAAACAATGTTCCCTTATCCTCTTTGGTTGCTCAAGAAGATCAAGTTGATGTGAACTTCATTATAAACAACAATTTCAACAACAATGCCTATAGGAATAATTTTGGTAGCAACAACAATTATAGGCCTTATCCTCCTAATAATGGCAATTCCTATGGAAACTCCTACAACAATGCTAGAAGTGCTCCCTATGAACTCGAAGTTATGCTCAAAGACTTTATTAGTAAACAAACCGCTTTCAACAAGACTATGGAGGAAAAACTTTTAACGAGAAAAATATTTCCTCTTTGTCTGAAGCACAGTCCTTCTTGATTAATAAAAAGGCTGATAAACCTGAAACCTTGGAAAGTACCTTTGCTGCTACTCATGCCAGACAAGTTACTATTGATGAAAATGTTAGACTGTTAGCTCAACTTCATGCTAAGTGGGAAAGAGAAGCTGAAATTGATAGAAACAATAGTGTGTGCACCATCACCACTAAACCACAAGAAGTCCATATTCCTCCTCCTACAATGCCTAAGCCTATTGAGTCCACTACTAGTGATGCTAAGTTTGATTTTGATATAGATGTTTGCAATATTTCTTAAGTGATTTTGTTCCTGCAAAAACTTGCTAGAAGTCCTGATGCTAGTGATATGCATGTTGCTTTCACCAAACACATTACAAATGCTCTTGTTAAGATTAAGTTAGAGAAGTTAAAACACAAAGCTTCTATTCCTAGGAAAGTAGAAGATAGTTGGGAACCCATTATTAATATGCAAGTGAATGACTTTGATCTCAAAGCTTCATGTGATCTTGGTTCTAGTGTCTCTATTATGCCTAGGAAGATTTATGAAATGCTTGATTTGCCACCTTTGGAAGATTGTTATTTGGATGCCCCACTTGATGATAATTCTAAGAAGAAACTCATGGGGAGTATTGATGATGTTCTCATTATGGTTAACAATGCTTATGTCCCTGTTGATTTCTATGTTTTGGATGTTGAATACAATGCTTCTTGTCCTATTACTTTGGGAAGACCTTTTCTTAGAACTGTTGGTGCCATCATTAATATGAAAGAAGGCACCATTAAATATCAATTTCCATTAAATAAAGGTATTGAACACTTCCCTATAGGGAGATAAAAGTTGCTTTTTGCTCTTCCTTTGAAAGCAAGGTTTGATGTTAATGCTTCCTCATTTGAAAATACTTGATTTCTTGCTTCTTGTGCCTAACTTAAAGGCGTTAAAGAAAAGTACTTGTTGGGATATAACCCAATAGTTTCCTTGAGTCTTGGAAGTCATTACTTCAGTAATGACCTCTCCTTATCCTTTTTGTTTGCTTTTTGTACCAAGAATGACCTCTAATGAGAGGGAAGTAAGATTTGGGGAGTTGCTGTCCCGAAACAGATTTTTGTCCTCCACCATAAAAATTCGTGAGGAGTCTCTCTAAGTGGTATTGAGCTGAAAATTTATGAATAAACCCCCCAGTATGTTAGATAACTTTCCTTAGTTCAACACTTTTGATTTGAGCAACAGAAGATTTTCAAAAAAATCGGTTTCTACCTGCTGGTCTGTTTTGACAGATTTTTGCCATTATTTGCATTTGCTTCTTATTGATTCCTTTTTGGGTTATTTTTGGGAAATTGAGCTTTTTGAAGGAGTTGCTACAATAGCTTGTGTTTTTAGTGAAAAGTTTTGCTATTCTAAAGCTAAACCCAAGGGTCTGTTATCTTTTGAATACACTAATGAAGATTGTGTGAAGTTTTGTATGAAGGAAAAATTTTAGGTGTAGAGAGAGAATGATGCAATGAGATGAAGAATGGACAAAAGCTCAAGCTTGGGGATGCCACCATGGTGTCACCCCAAGAAATATCCAAGAGGTACAACCGTCAAAGCTTGGGGATGCCCAAGGCATCCCTTCTTCATCAATAAAAAGCTCAGGTCTTTCTAAACACTTAGTTTTTATTGTTTTATGCATTGTTGTGTTGTTCTTGGAGCGTATTAGTTTTCGTTTGCTTTGCTTAGTTTGCTTAGTTTGCTTGAATAAAGTAGTTTGGACCCCCGTTCTCGCTGTGTTGTTTCAAATAAGTCGATTGGTGTTGGAAAGGAGTATAAAGTTCTTGCTTGAAAGTGCAAGAGGATCTTGCATTGACCGTGACTTAGACTTTAGCATGACATGCTAGGTGTTGTTTTGACCTTATGCTTAGTGATTATTGCTATAGCATGTCTTATTCCAAACAACTGGGATTGCTTAGTGTGCCTTGAAAGAATCATGCATTGTTTTAGCATACAAAAGCATAGTATTGTGGTCTTCTCCTTTGATGCTTTGTTTGGGTTGACTTGGCACATGCTCACACCATGTTATGACTATGAACAAGTCACATAGCCTCTATGATCATTTAGTCCTTGACTTGTAGTACCACTCTATGCTTTGATTAGTAATGTTTTGTCGCTCTGCACGATTATGACCATTATTGCTCTCTTAGTTGGTTGCTCCCAGTCTTTTGCTAGCCTCCACTTGTATGAGTAAGCTCTACTCATGCTTCCAACTCCCAAGAAACCCAGTTATTACAAAGTGTCCACTATAAACTCCTATGCATGGTGTGTTACACCATTCCAAGTATATTCTTGTTTTCATCTATCTTCCATTTTAAAAGTATTTTGTTATGTGAAAACTTAGTGATTAAAGACCTCACAAACTTCATGGCACACTTTATATTCTTTGCCCCTAATAAACTTGAACCATTGTGTCATCTATGTTGTATATGATTGCACTTATACGTTGGAATTAGCAGAACCAAGCTGTCATGGGGAACGTTTTCAACATTGCACTTGTACTTTGTACACAGTTGATATCATGCTCTTTTGTCTATGGATGTCGCCAGTGTGAAATAAAGAGGGAGCTTGTAAGTCCATGGAGTTCTGTATTTTGTGTTAGAGAAACGCCTAGGCCGCTAGCCTAAGCCATGCCTAATCATGGTGCAAACTTGTAGCATCACCATAATGAGCATTCTGTGAAGCATCCTCAATAAAAAGCTATGCACATAGTAAATAAAAAGATCGCTGAGATGCTCATTGTCTGCTTGCCTTGTCATTTTGATTATGGGATAGCTCCTGTACCATGTGCAAGGGGTACCCCGTTGGCGGTTCTCTATGATACACATGTACTTACTATGACAAGAACTTACAGGTAACTGAAGTTGAGTAGAATGATGTGTGGCCCTCGTATTCAAGGGACATGAGATTTCCAACTTATACTTTGTCAAGCATATACTCCATCTTTGTTCACTTTAACCTTAATCACTTCAAGATGCTTATGATAGGGCCAATGAGGGATGAAAGCTAACAAGTACCATAATTTTTGGGAGCTCTTTTTGAAACTTGAAATCCCTGCTTCCCTTTATGAAGGGCCTTTATTCCACTATTATATTGAGGTCTCCACCTTCTATCCTTTAGGCACCATTAAGAGAGCATAGTTGTCATTCTTAGTTCTATGTGCAGTGTCCCAAAACTTATTGATTGATGCATATTGTTGATATTGCTTGTTCTTGTGCTATTTGTATCTAGTCACTCTTATGAACTTTAAAGGTGTCCTATGCATCTATTTTCTACTCCATGAGGGACAAGCTGAATGCCACTATGCCATGTTTTCTGTATGTGAAACAAGCAAACATTTTTCAATGCATGTTATTCATGATCTTTGTTTGTAGACTTTCATGTTGCATGCATAGTTACTTTGTATTATTGTTAGAACTCCATCTTTCATGCACATGTTTAGAGTTCTTTGATCCCAGCTTTCAATGCTTGCAAATGGTTTGATCTTTGTTTTGATGGTGCATGTCACCTAAAAAATTATTCTTTTATCACTTATCTACTCGAGGACGAGCAGGAGTTAAGCTTGGGGATGCTTGATACGTCGAAAACGTATGTATAATTTTTGATGTTCCATGCTTGTTTAGTATCTAATTGATTTGCTTTGTCCACACTTTGAGGAGTTTTTATATGTTTTCTGAAACTAACCTATTAACAAGTTGTCATAGTGCCAGTTGCCTGTTTTCTTCTGTTTTTGGTTCTAGAAAGGCAGAAAATCAATATTCTCGGAATTGGACGGGACAAAAGCCAAAGTCAATATTTTACCATGGGCAACACGAAGCCAGAATACGAGACAGAGGAGGCTCACCAGGGGGCCACACCCCCTGGCGGCGCGGCCTAGGGCTAGGCGCGCCTAGAGGGGTGCAGCCGCCATGGTGGCCCCCCCTGTGTTTCCTCTTCGCCTATAAAGTCCCCTCGATGCAGAAACCCTAGGCACCTGATCAAAACTCCACGACACCGTCTATAGCCGCCGTCACCATCGTCCCTAGATTGGGGGATCTGAAGTTCTTCCTAGCACCCTGCCGGAGGGGAGATCATCCCGGAGGCCTTCTTCTTCATCATGCCAGCCTCCGGTATGAAGCGTGAGTAGTTCCACCTTTGACTACAGGTCCATGTAGTAGCTAGATGGTTGTATATCCTCCTTGTTCTTTCATGTATAGATCTTGTGATCTCCGTTCATGATTAGGATCTAATCTATTTGTAATCATGCATGTTGTGTTTGCGGGGATCCGATGGATATTGAGATTACTGTGTCAAATTGATTAATGGTTTTGTCTATTTGATTCTATCATGTCTGTGTTGTTTGTGATCTTGCATGCTCTCCGTTGTTAGTAGCTATCTTGGAAAAGTAGTTGCTAATGAATCCAAGAGGGGGTATTTATGCTCGATAGTGGGTTAATGCCTCCAGTTTCCAAGGGAAGTGACAGAAATCTCTTCGGTTGCATATGTGATGTTGCCACTAGGGAGAAAACAACGGTCTCTTGTTCATGGAACAAGTGGATTGTTTACCTTACACACTTTTGTTAAAGCAGTTGTCTGTTGCTTGCAACTTAATATTGGCGGGGGTTCGGATGATAACCTGAAGGTGGACTTCTAGTCATAGATGCAGTATGATGGCAGTCTATGTATATTGTTGTATTGCCCAATCGAATCTCATAGGATCTTTTTGTATAGTATTGCATTGTTATGCCTTGCTCAGCCCTGTCAATTGCCCTGCTGTAATTTGTTTACCCTGAATGCCATGTTTGTTTATCTAAGGAGAGCACCTCTAGTGAACTATGGATCCCGGTCCAATCTTTACCATTGATACATCTTCCACTGTTACCCATTTACTTGCTGCAAACCATCATCACCTTCCACACCATACAGTTAATCCTTTGTTACAGCAACCGGCGAGATTGACAACCTCACTGTTTGTTGGGGCAAAGTCTTGAGTTTGTGTTGTGCAGGTTTCCACGTTGCTCGCAACACCTTTCAGACGTTTCCTTCCTCCTACTGGTTCGATAACCTTGGTTTCTTACTGAGGGAATACTTGCTGCTGTGCTTCTTCACACCTTGCTCTTGGGGTTTACCGACAAAGTGCTACACGTCAACAATGAGTCATCACCATCCAACTGCATCTATGACTAGTAACCCACCTTCAGGTTATCATCCGAACCCCCTCCAGTATTAAGTTGCAAGCAACGGATAACTGCTTTAAGCAAAGTGTGTAAGGTAAACAATCCACTTGTTCCATGAACAAGAGATCATTTTTTTCTCCCTAGTAGCAACAACACATCTACAACCTTAGAGATTTATGTCACTTCCCCAGATTAAATGGAGGCATGAACCCACTATCGAGCATTACTCCCTCTTGGAGTCACTAGCATCTACATGGCCAAGATAGCTACTAGAAACGGAGAGCATGCAAGATCTCAAACAACATAGACATGATAGAATCAATAAGATAGAATCATTAACCAATCTAACATAGTAATCTCAATATCCATCGGAGCCCCGCAAACACAACATGCATGACTGCAAATATATGATCTTGATCATGAACAGAGCTCACAATATCTAAACATGGTAGCACAAAGGAGGAGAAACAACCATCTAGCTACTACATGGACCCGTAGTCCAAGGTGGAACTACTCACGCATCATATCGGAGGCTGGCATGGTGATGAAGAAGGCCTCCGGGATGATCTCTCCCCCCCGGCAGGGTGTCGGGAAGAGCTTCAGATCCCCCGATCTAGGGACGATGGTGGTAGTGGCTATAGACTGTTTCGTGGAAGATTGATCGGGTACTTAGGGTTTTGGTATCAGGGGCTTCTTATAGGCGAAGAGGGAGGCCGAGGGGGTGCCCGAGGCGGCAGCACCCCTAGGCGCGGGCCAGGCCTGGCCGCGCGGCCAGGGTGTGTGGCCCCCTCAAGGCCCTCCTCCGTCTCGTCTTCTGGCTCCGTGTTCCCCACGGTAAAATATTGAATTTGGATTTTGTCCCGTCCAATTCCGATAATATTGATTTTCTGCCTTTTCTAGAACCAAAAAACAGAAGAAAACAAGCAACTGGCACTGTGGCATCTTGTTAATAGGTTAGTCCCAGAAAACATATAAAAATACCTCAAAGTGTAAATAAAGCAAAGCAAAGCAGATACTAAACAAGCATGGAACATTAAAAATTATAGATACGTTTACGACGTATCAAGCATCCCCAAGCTTAACTCCTACTCGTCCTCGAGTAGGTAAGTGATAAAAAGAATAATTTTTTAGGTGACATGCACCATCAAAATCAAGATCAAACCATTTGCAAGCATTGAAAGCTGGGATCAAAGAACTCTAAACTTGAGCATGAAAGATGTATTTCTAACAGTAATACAAAGTAACTATGCTGCAACATGAAAGGTTACAAACAAAGATCATGAATAACTATGCATTGAAAGACATTTGTTTGTTTCACATATAGAAAACATAGCATAGTTGCATTCAGCTTGTCCCTCATGGAGTGTCAATAAATTCACAGGACACCTTCAAAGTTCATAAGAGTGACTAGATACAAATAGTTCATGAGCAAGTAATATCAACAATATGAATCAATCTATAAGTTCTGGGATAATGCACATAGAAATAAGAATGGCAACTATGCTCTCTTAATTGGTGCCTAAGGATAAAAGGTGGAGACTCAATATAATAGTGGAAGAAAGGCCCTTCATAAAAGGGAAGCAGGGATTTCAAGTCTTATAAAGAGCTTCCAAAAATTATGGTACTTGTTAGCTTTCAGCTCTCATTGCCCCTATCACAAGCATCTTGAAGTGATTAAGGTTAAAGTGAACAAACTATGGAGTATATGCTTGACAAAGTATAAGTTGGCAATCTCATGTCCCTTGAATACGAGGGCCGCTCCTCATGCTACTCAAGTTTAGTTACCGGTAAGTTCTTGTCATAGTAAGCACATGTGTATCATAGAGAACCGCCAACGGGGTATCCCTTGCACATGATACAGGAGCTGTCCCATAATCAAAATGACAAGACAATTAGACAATGAGCATCTCGGCAATCTTCTTATTTACCTTGGGAAAATGGTGCTTTTTTCTCTCTTTCCTCTTTTCTCTTCTTTTTTTCTTTTTCTTTTTCTCAATCGCTATCTATTTTTTTATAAGAAGAATGCTTCATAGATTGCTCACTATGGTGATGCTGAAAGTTTCCACCATGATTAGGTATGGCTTAGGCTAGCGGCCCAGGCGTTTCTCTAACACATATACATAACTCCATGGACTTAAAAGCTCCCCTTTCATTTCACACTGACGACATCCGCAAACAAAAGAGCATGATATCAACTGGGTACAATGTACAAGTGTAATGTTGAAAGCGTTCCCCATGACAACATGGTTCTGCTAATTCCAACGTATAAATGCAAGCATATACAACATAGATGACACAATTGTTCAAGTTTATTAGGGGAAAGAAAAATAAAGTGTGCCATCAAGTTTGTGAGAGCTTTAATCACTAAGTTTCACATAACAAGTTTAATTTGGAAGATAGATAAACCAAGAATATACTTGGAATGATGTAACACACCATGCATAGGAATTTATAGTGGACACTTTGAAATAACTTGGTTTCTTGGGATTTGGATGCATGAGTAGAGCTTACCCATACAAGTGGAGGCTAGCAAAAGACTGGGAGCGACCAAATAAGAGAGCAATAATGGCCATAATCATGTAGAGCGACAAAATATTACTAATCAAAGCATAAAGTGGTACCACAAGTCAAAAACTAAAAGATCATAGAGGCTATGGTGACTGGTTCATAGTCATAACATGGTGTGAGCATGTGCCAAGTCAACCCAAACAAAGCATCAAAGGAGAATACCACAATACTATGTTTTTGTATGCTAAAACAACACATGATTCTTTCAAGGCACATTAAGCAATCCTAATTGTATGGAACAAGTCATGCTACAACAATAATCACTAAGCATAAGGTCAAAACAACACCTATCATGACATGATAAAGTCTAAGTCACAGTCAAAGCAAGCTCCTCTTGTACTACTCAATAAGAACTTCCTACTCCTTTCCAATACAAATCAACTTATTTGAAACAACACAGCGAAAACGGGGGTCCAACTACTTTATTCAAGCAAACTAAGCAAAAAAAACCAAAAACTAAAACTAAGATGCTCCAAGAATAACACAAATTGTGCATGAAACAATAAAAACGAAGTGTCTAGAAAGACCTGAGATTTTTATTGATGAAGAAGGGAACCCCAAGCTTTGATGCTTGTACCTCTTGAATATTTCTTGGGGCGACACTGGGTGGTATCCCCAAGCTTGATCTTTTGTCCATTCTTCATTTCATTACATCATCATTTCCTTACACCTGAAAATTTTCCTTCATACAAAACTTCACACAATCTTCATTAGCAACATTAGTGTATTCAAAAGATAATAGACCTGTAGGGTTTAGTTTCAAAATAGCAAAACTTTCACTAAAGACACAAGCTACTGTAGCAATTCCCTCAAAAAGCTCAATTTCTCAAAAAGATCCCAAAAAGGAATCAATAAGAAGCAAATGCAAATAATGGCAGAAATCTGTCAAAACAGACCAGCAGGTAGAAACCTATTTTTTCGAAGACCTTATGTTGCTCAAATAAAAAAGTGTTTAACTAAAAAAAGTTAACTAACAACCTGGGGGATTTATTCAGAAAATTAAAGCTCAATCGGACTTACAGAGATTTTACACGAATTTTTACGGTGGAGCACAAAAATCTGTTTCGGGACAACAACTCCCCAAATCTTACTTCCCTCTCATTAGACGTTATTCTTGGCACAAAAATCAAATAAAAAGATAAGGAGAGGTTATTACAGAAGTAATAACTTCCAAGACTCAATAAAACTATTGGGTTATCTCCCAATAAGTACTTTTCTTTAACGCCTTTAAGTTAGGCATAAGAAGCAAGAATCAAGTATTTTCAAATGAAGAAACATTAACATCAAACCTTGCTTTCAAAGGAGGAGAAAAAAGCAACTTCTCTCTCCTCATAGGGAAGTGTTCAATACCTTTCTTGAATGGAAATTGATATTTGATGGTGCCTTCTTTCATATCAATAATGGCACCAACAGTTCTAAGAAAAGGTCTTCCCAAAGTAATAGGACAAGAAGCATTGTATTCAACATCCAAAACATAGAAATCAACAGGGACACAAGCATTGTTAACCACAATAAGAACATAATTAACACTCCCCGTGAGTTTCTTTTTAGCATTATCATTAAGTGGGACATCCAAATAGCAATCTTCCAAAGGTGGCAAATCAAGCATTTCATAAATCTTTCTAGGCATAATAGAGAAACTAGAACCAAGGTCACATGAAGCTTTGAGATCAAAGTCATTCACTTGCATATTAATGATGGGTTCCCAACTATCTTCTACTTTCCTAGGAATAGAGGCTTTGTGTTTCAACTTTTCTTCCTTAATTTTAATAAGAGCATCTGTAATGTGTTTGGTGAAAGCTACATTCATATCACTAGCATCAGGGCTTCTAGCAAGCTTTTGTAGGAAGATAATCACTTCATAAATATTGCAACCATCAAGATCAAAATCAAACTTATCATCACTGGTAGTAGATTCATTGGGTTTAGGCATTGTGGTAGGAGGAATAGGGACTTCTTGTGGTTTGGTGGCATCCATATTGGTGGTGGTAATAGTGCACACACTATTGTTTCTAGCAATTTCATCTTCTCTTTACCACTTAGCATGTAGTTGAGCTAAGAGTCTAATATTTTCATAAATAGTAACTTGTATGGCATGAGTAGAAGCAAAGGTACTTTCCAATGTTTCAGGTTTAGCAACCATTTTATTAACCAAAGAAGACTGTGCTTCAGACAAAGAGGAAATATTTTTCTCAACATTCATGAGCTTTTCCTCTAAAGTTTTGTTGAAAGTGGTTTGTTTACTAATAAAGTCTTTAAGCATACTTCAAGTTCAGAGGGAGCACTTCTAGTATTGTTGTTGTAGGAGTTTCCATAAGTATTGCCATTATTAGGAGGATAAGGCCTATAATTATTATTACTACCAAAATTATTCCTATATGCATTGTTGCTGAAATTGTTGTTTCTAATGAAGTCCACATCAACTTGATCTTCTTGAGCAACCAAAGAGGCTAAGGGAACATTATTTGGATCAATATGAGCTTTCCCATTAACAATCATAGCCATGATAACATCAATCTTATCACTCAAAGAGGAGGTTTCTTCAACAGAATTTACCTTCTTACCATGTGGAGCTCTCTCAGTGTTCCATTCAGAATACTTGACCATCATATTATCAAGGATCTTTGTTGAAGCATGCAAAGTAATGGTCATAAAGGTACCTCCAGCAACAGAATCCAATAGGTTTCTTGAAGATAAGTTTAAACCTGCATAAAAAGTTTGGATAATCATCCAAGCAGTCAGTCCATGAGTGGGACAATTCTTTACCAAAGATTTCATTCTTTCCCAAGCTTGATGTAACACCCTCAGAATCGGCCCTATGCAAGTTTCAGCGCTTCCCGCCAAAACCCGCATAGAATCGATTCAAAGGTGCCCACCAGGCACTTGCGTGCGGGTGGAAAACGAAGTAATACCATTACACAATAGTCCTCGATGGAACCCACAAAACATATATATACAACAGCGACTCAAAGAGTCAAGAATACAGAGATACAATACAAAGATCCAAATCACCTTTAAAACGATATAGCGTCCGAGTACGGACAAGATGCAAATTGAGCTAAGAGCCCTGAAGAATAACCAATGGCGTCCATAACCCTGCCCAGGCCAAGCCGGAAGGGTAACCCTGCTAACGACGTCGATCTCAAAACCTGCTTAAACAAAAGGGGTGCCGACAAAGGGCAAAGGAAAAAGAGAGAGCGGTCAGTACTGAGGCCAGTACACGACGAGGCTAGAATTCGGCGGTCCTCGCCTACATAGGTATGGTGGACTGAAGCGGCAGCGCGGCATGCACTAAACAACCTATAGAGACTCGATACAACTAGCGGCTATCAGAGAGGGGTAAGAAAGACCTATTCGGAACCAACCTGATACTACCACCAAACATACCCATCCTGGTATTTCCCCCTCGAGACCAAACGAGGAAGTCAACCGAGGAACTCACACAGTTGGCAGTTTTATTTATTCAGTTATCGTTGCAGCAATTACTAGTCAGGTATAGATAGTCATCCTGATATAATAAGCAGTGGGCACTTTTAGTTAACCATTCCGTTGTAGTTGCAACACTTACTAGTCAGATACAATTAGCATGAGATATCCCAAACCCAGCAGTTGTTGGTACTTTTATTTAGCCATTCCGTGGTAGTGGAGCTGATTACTAGTCATATCGGATACAAGTCAAATTATAACAGTAAACTTTAGTTATAGTTGTCTATGATCGAGAACTGTGCTCCAAGTCGTCCATAACCGCGGACACGGCTTTTCAAAAAGATTTAACCCTGCAGGGGTGCACCAAAGTATCCACACGCACTTCGACCCTTTTTGCCAGATCAGTTAACATACACCCATCGGTATGTCGGCGGGGCCTAAGTCATGACGTTTCCCAGACCCAAAGTAAGTACATGGGGGCCACCCCACTAAGCTACCCGCAACGAAGTCGGCCGGTCTCCGAGACGGACTCAGGGTTTGCGTCAATGGCTGTAAACGACTGGGAACCCGAAAATGAGACTGGGCTTGTCGATACCGCGAAAACACTCCGCTTACCTAAACAGTACAGGTGCAGTACCTCGCACAATTTAAATTAAGCAGTAAAGCATGGCATAAGTACAGAATAGTAATAAAGCCCCAAACTAATTGTGGCCCCCGGTACAATACTTTGAAATCAGGTACTAATCGATAGGGGTGCCCATACACCCCACCTGTGGTTAGCGCGCTCGATCTCGGAACAGGTGTCAAGAACTCGGGGTCCTACGGGACACAAGTGGACGGTTAACAACCAAATAACATCTATTGCCCACCTGTGCCTCTGCATTTACCTACTTTCAATTTTAGTTATTAAACAATAATTAAAGCCATGGTCATCTCCAACATTAAACATGCGGCAATACTCCAACAACTGTGGTACTTGACGACACGCAACAGCACTTAAGCAAGCGACTACGACGCGCAGGTCCAACTATCTACCAAACAACAGGTAATAGGATGTGTCCAAGGCAATATAAGGCTGCAAGGGATATCACGGGTACGAAAACTAGAGCATCGCAACACAGATAACAATAGATCAACAGGAGGGAATAAATACTATAAAAGTAAGATAGGTAGAAAAGGGGAGATGCTCGCCTGAAAAACATTGCCGAAGGTTCATCCGAAGATCGGGTCGACACTCGCATCAACTCATCGGCCTAATCCGTGAAGAAGCAAAGCACTAGAAGAAACACCGGATGGACTATTTAATACTACGGCAAAAGATCGGACATAATGCATGTATGATGTATGACATGGCAAAGGTGCAATGCAATAAGGCAATATTAAGCGGAAACCGGGGTCCCGACATTTAATTAAACGGTTCAAGTTATTTATCTACCCCGCAAATTAAATGTTGGATTAGCAAGACCAAACATGGTTTCGGTTCGCTATGCCAATTTAAATGAAGTCCGGAATAAGACAAAGATATCCCGCATATAGACTCCATATTTAATTTAGATGAATCGGCATAAGGCCCCCCCCAAATCACATGAATATGTATGCATGATCAATTCAATATGCATCAGTTGATAATGTCATATTATAAAATAATGGGGTCTCGGATAGGGGATCACATTAGGGTTCGGCGAACTTGGGCTCCGAGGGGTTCGGGGTTGGTCTCAGGGTTCGACGGGGAAACGGTTCGACGGAATCGGTCTCGGACATCGGAAGTACATCTTGTCGCATCCGGGAAGAAGGACCTGGTTTGGTGTCGGGGGCGCATTGGATTCGCCCGGGTCGGTGTCGATCTTGTCGTCGCGAAGATCTTGTCGTGTCCTCGTATCGGGTCGGTCTTGGCGTTCGGGGTGAAGAACTTGGTGTCCTCGAGGAAGTACTTGGCGTATCCGTGTCGATGACCTTGGCGTCCGGAAAGAAGTACTTGTCGCATCTGTGGCCTTCGGGTCGAAGAACTTGGCACGCCAGGGTTCGGTCTTCCGACTCCGGGAGGATCGGTTTTCAGGGTCTCGACACCTTCGATTCCATGTGGGCGATCTTGGCGTCCGAGGGTTTCTCCAAGTCCGTGGTGCGTCCGTGTGGTAGATCTTGGGGTACCGGCGTCATCGGGTTCCACCTCGCACATTGGTCGAAGAAACACGTAACGATGCAGATCTTGGCGACAAAAGGGCATCGGGGCTCTTGTGACGAGACGGTCTTGTGCTTCGGGTGGCGTCAAAGATCTTTGTGGCGCTACAAACTTGGTAGCTACACGGCTACAGGTACACGTCACCAAGAGGAAGAAGTTTTGCGTTTCACTGTCACGAGTGGCAGCTGAGGTCCTGGCGATATGCACGACAGCAGACACAAGCATTCACGACCGGACGCCCCGAGGTGGTCACAGGGGGTTTCCAAAACAAGGGGAGCGGTGCGTGCTTGCGAGCTCGGACGAGGAGGCGTGGCCGGGCTTGGCGGACGCGGATGCAGCAAGGGCGACAGCCGACGAGGACGACGAGGCCGGTCGCGCAGGGCGGCGCGGCTCGCAGGCGATAGGGCGCGGAGGCTCGTGGGCGGATGAGCTCCACGGCGGAGTGCTGCGGGCGAGCCGACGAGCTCCTGACGGCGAGGCAGAGGAGGACCGGGGTGGCGCCGATCATGGGTCTCGAGCTCCGGCCGGCGGCGGGGACACGGAAGAGGGAGCGGCCGACGGCGGCAGAACCCGGTGGATCTCGGGGCGACGGGAAGAGGAGGGCTAGCGGCCGAGCAAGGCGGGTGTTGTACCGGCGTTGGCGGCGGCCTCGGGATTGGGAGGTTGGGGACGAGGGCAGGGAGGCGGTGGCGCTGCAGGAGGTGTCGAGGTCGGCCGCGGGACTCCCGGCGGTGGGGGGGGGGGGGGGGCGTGCGGGACGACGCGGGAGGACGGCCGACGGGGAGGCGACGGTGGATCTTGGCGGAGGCAGAGATGCGGCCGAGAGGGGGGCCATCACCAGGGCGGCGAGAACGGAGCGGCGCAGAGGAGCGACGGTGATCTCGGGGGATGGCGCGGAAGAGGAGCAGGGTCGGGAGGTGTCGGGGACGGGGTCGTCGTGCGGTAGCGAGGAAGGTGGGGAGTGGGGATTGAACAGGGGAGGGGAGACCGCGGCGGGGTTCACGAGGTGGGCCAGGAGGTGGCGGCTGGGGGGAGGTGGCAGGCTGGGATTGGATGGGGGACAGGGAGAGGTGAGGTGGAGTGCACCGATTGGTGCAGGTGAGGTGGAGGGGGCTGGGTAGGAAAAATAGGGTAGGGTTTTTGGTAGAAAAGGTTTGGGTGTTTCTGGGTTGGTAGGGTTTTATCTGGAGGTGGCCGGCTAGGCTTTCGGGCCTGGCTGACTGCCTCCCAAAAATAATTTAACCATTTTATTTATTTAAAACGAGGCTTTTGCAAACCGCTGGTAGACAAAACAAAATAATCCGGAGAACCGGGTTTTAATTTTAATTTGAATTAAAGACGGGGCATTTAGAAAACAACACCAGGCTTTTTTTTCGAAAATAGTTTTGTACAAACACGTGCAAGATGACATGACGATGCTCAAATGCAAGGTGGCATGATGACATGAGCATGCGGTCATGATGATGCAATGCACAAAAACAACGCGATTTTCTAGTAGTGGTTTTTGCGGGGCGCCACACTTGAGAAACATGTTCATTATCAAGTTGTTTAAATTTCATTATTTCACTCCTCATAGATATAATCTTAGCACGAGGATAGTATTTCCAACAAAAGCATATTTGCACCTAATCCAAGAATCAATACTATTTCTAGGCAAGGGTATCAACCATTCTTTAGCTTTTCTTATCAAGGAGAAAGGAAACAATTTGAGCTTAACAATATCTCCATCTACATCCTTATATTTTTGCATCTCACAAAGCTCAACAAACTTATTGAGGTGGGCAGCATCATCATCATAACTAGCACCAGAAAATTGCTCGTTCATCACAAGATTCAACAAAGCAGGCTTAATTTCATGAAAGGTAGCATCAGGAGCAGGTGGAGCAATAGGTGTACTTAGGAAATCATTGTTGTTTGTGCTAGTGAAGTCACACAACTTGGTGTTCTCAGCATAGTTCATTTTTGCAAAGGTGGAGCAAATCAACAACAACATCAACTAGAGCAGGAACTGATTTTTTTGTGTTTTTGATAAGAGAAAGCAAACCAAATGAAACTAATTTTTTTGTGATTTTTGATAAAGAGAGGCAAACAAAACAAGGCAAAAGAATCTAAGCAAAACAAAAAAATAAATAAAGAGAAAGGTTATGAAGGACTCCCCTTGTGAAGCCGTCCTTACCCTCCCCGGCAACGGCGTCAGAAAATAGCTTGATGCGCTCAGATCACTGTAGAGCTTCGTTGGGAGACCCCAAGAGGAAGGTATAATGAGCACAACATCAAGTTTTCCCTCATTAAGAAACTAAGGTTATTGAACCAATAGGAGGAAGGAAACGACTCAAAGGTGTTACTAACAACTTGGAAACCTGCACAACACAAACTCAAGACTTTGCCCCAACGAACAAGGAGGTTGTCAATCTCACCAGTTTGTTGAAAACAAAAGATTAACTGTATGGTATGGAAGGTAATGGTGTTTTGCAGAAAGTAAACAGGAACAATGGAAGATGTATCAATCGTAAAGATTGGACCGGCGTCCATAGTTCACTAGAGTTGTTCTCCTTAAGATAAACAACATAACATGCTAGGTAAACAAATTACAGCGGGGCAATTGACATGACAGATCAAGGCATAACAATGCAATACTAGACATTCATGATCCTATGAGATTTGATTGGGCAATACAACAAGATACATAGACCTCCATCCAACTGCATCTATGACTAGTAATCCACCTTCAGGTTATCATCCGAACCCCTCCAATATTAAATTACAAGCAACGGATAACTGCTTTAAGCAAAGTGTGTAAGGTAAACAATCCACTTATTCCATGAAAAAGAGATCGTTGTTTTCTCCCTAGTAGCAACAACACATCTACAAGCTTAGAGATTTTTGTCACTTCCCTAGATGAAATAGAGGCATGAACCCACTATCGAGTATAAATACTCCCTCTTGGAGTCACTAGCATCTACTTGTCCAAGATAGCTACTAGAAACGGAGTGCATGCAAGATCTCAAACAACACAGACATGATAGAATCAATAAGATAGAATCATTAACCAATCTGACATAGTAATCTCAATATCCATCGGGTCCCCGCAAACACAACATGCATGATTACAAATAGATGATCTTGATCATGAACGGACCTCACAAGATCTAAACATGGTAGCGCAAAGGAGTAGAAACAACCATCTAGCTACTACATAGACCCGTAGTCTAAGGTGGAACTACTCACGCATCATACCGCAGGCTGGCATGGTGATGAAGAAGGCCTCCAGGATGATCTCTCCCCTCCGGCAGGGTGCCGGGAAGAGCTTCAGATCCCCTCTATCTAGGGACGATGGTGGCGGTGGCTACGGACTGTTTCGTGGAAGATTGATAGGGTACTTAGGGTTTTGGTATCGGGGGCTTCTTATAGGCGAAGAGGGAGGCCGAGGGGGTGACCAAGGCGGCTGCACCCCCCAGGCACGGGCCAGGCCTGGCTGCTCGGCCAGGGAGTGTGGCCCCATTGAGGCCCTCCTCCGTCTCGTGTTTTGGCTCCGTGTTCCCCACGATAAAATATTGACTTTGGCTTTTGTCCCGTCCAATTCCGAGAATATTGATTTTCTGCCTTTTCTGGAACCAAAAACAGAAGAAAACAGGCAACTGGCATCGTGGCATCTTGTTAATAGGTTAGTCCCAGAAAACATATAAAAATACCTCAAAGTGTAGACAAATCAAAGCAAAGCAGATACTAAACAAGCATGGAACATCAAAAATTATAGATACATTTACGACGTATCATAGCCATGGCACCTCCAGGCTGCCTGACCGTTGAACCCTATAACCCTAGATGGAATTGCCAGCGGTCACTAGATCAGGGCATGCCTGGCCCGGATCTGTCCCTAGCCTTGCAGGGCCAGGGCATATGCGCACAACCTCTATGACAGAGCCGAATACATGGCGGCCGGAGCCCTATAGGCCCAGATCGGGCCCTCACTGGCCTAGATCCGGCCCGCTTTCCTGACTACTGTTGTGCACAACGCTGCCACCGCTACCCCTGCCTCATCGTGCCTACCATCGCCTCTATACCGTCACCGTCTCGACTGCCCACTACCGCCAAGCTTGGACGCCATGGCACCAGTGCGCCGCCGCTGACAGGGAGCCCCCGTGCCTCCCATATAGCTCACGGGTAGAAGTAGTCCTACCGCCAGCGGCACCGCACGGGCTTTTCCCGGCGTCTCGCCCTAGCGACGGTAGAGGGGAGGAGGGGGAGAGGAGGAACTGGGGCCAACACATCTAGGGTTCGCCCAGCACTCACGGTGAGCGGACGGGGACGGAACATTTTTATCTTCTGTGTAGCTTAAAACACACATTTTTGTGTAACCATGTAGTACTAGACAATGTCAGTGGTTGACATCCTGACTTGTTCTCATAACTTTTAAGAACTCAGAAATATAATTTTTAATTTTTATAAATAAAACGGTATCACTGATTCTCATGTGCACCAAATATCCACCCGGTTTATCATGAATACGATAATTTTTAAAACATACAAAGGACATGATCATATAGATAAATTTTCGTTGGTCAAATATATGTCTTGGTACAATTGTTTGCGGGAGTACTACCTAACTGTGAGACAGGAGAGAGATTGGGGGGAAGCCTCGCATGGTAAAGCCACAGGGTTCCTGTTATTTATATAGGCACTAGTCCAATTAGTATGCACATACGCAAAACCTATACACGTATATATAGTAACACCCTCAGTCGTAGCGAGAGGTTTTCAGATGCAAAACTGGACCGAAAGTCGAAGAAGAGCTGACTCAGTAATCCCTTCGTCATCACATCAGCAAGCTGTAGAGAAGAAGGCACATGAAGAACTCATACTTCACCGAGTGTGACCTTCTCATGTACGAAGCGTATGTCAATATCACTGTGTTTGGTATGGCGGTGATGAACCGTGTTGGAGGACATGTAGATAGCTGACACATTGTCGCAGTAGACAAGTGTGGAAGAACGAAGAGGGCGATGAAGCTCCTGTAGTAGCTGACAAAGCCAACAGCACTCGGCGATGGCATGATCAACAAAACTGTACTCAACCCTAGCACTGTTGCGATAAACCGTAGTCTGTCGCTTGGAGGACCAAGAAATGAGACTATCCCCATAGTACACATAGTACCCAGAAGTAGAACGTCAAGAGTCTGGACAACCATCCCAATCAACATTAGAGTAAGCCGTCAGTGTGGTCGACGAGGATGCATGAAAATGAAGAACGAAATCTATAGTACCACATATGTACCGAAGAACTCGCTTCACAAGAGCAAGATGAGGCATACATGGTGCATGCATATGAAGATAGATCTGCTGAACTGCATATGAGATGTTTGGACGCGTCAAAGTGAGATACTGAAGAGCACCGTCCAAGCTCATGTATTCAGTGGCATAAGAAAGAAGCTCACCCTCCATGGCAGAGAGCCTAGACTGAGTGTCTACTGGTATCGAAGCTGAGTGGCAGTCAGACATCTCGACATGCTGAATGAGATCAGCAGCATACTGATGCTGAGACAAAAAGAGACCATCCGACGAGCGGCTGCTAGCAATCCCAAGAAATAAGTGATGATCTCTGAGGTCAGTCATGGCGAACTCACTATGTAATATGTCCAATAGGCGCTGGAGGAACATAGATGTACAATCCGTGATGATGATGTCGTCGACATAGAGTAGTAGATAGGCCACATCAGGGCCGCGCTGAAGCACAAAAAAAGATGTGTCCGTAACAGAGGTAACAAAACCCAATGAGGCAAGATAGGTAGTAAACCATTAGTACTAGGCGTGTGGAGCTTTCTTCAAACGGTAGGGGGATTTATGTAGATGACAACATGATCTGGATGACGTGCATCAACATAGCCACACGGCTGCTGACAGTAGACAACCTCATCAAGTGTGCCATTGAGGAAGGCATTCTTGATATCGAGTTGACGAATGGGACAAGATCTAGAGATGGCGATGGTGAGGACAAGCCGTATGGTCGTGGGATTGATTACATGACTTAACATATCGTCATAGTCAATGCCAGTACGCTGAGAGTAATCGCGAACAACCCAACGAGCCTTGGGGCAGGCAAGACGACCATCCGAGTGGAATTTATGGTGATAAATCCACTTGCTGGTGATGACGTTGGCGCGAGGAGGACGGGGAACAAGCAATCAGGTGTTGTTGTCGAGGACGGCCTAGTGCTCGTAAGCCATGGCTGCGCGCCATAGAGGGTCCTGCATGGCCCACTGAAACGTGGTCGGCATGGCGGAGTTCACTGCGGAGAGATCCAACCGATCGGGTGTCCTGATGACGCGACCAGTGCCCGACGTGTGCAGTGCAGGTCCTGGAGGCGTGTCGGCACGTCCAGCAGGTCGTCCACATGGAGAAGCGGGTGGCGTGGTAGGATCCTCTGCCGCGACAGAGTTTTGGCACGCGGCAGCCTGCCATAGCACCGGGGTAGCCGAATTTCTTGCTGCGACAGGGGAGGGCGGCGACATACTAGCAGCAGGAGCATGAGGCAAGGGACGGGCTCCTTCTCTGTTGGTGAAGAAGAAGTCCAGTCAGCGAGGGGATTGCGATGATGAGGCAACCTGGGGCACAACATGCTAAAAAGGAAAAATATTCTGGTTGAAAATAGCATGACACGAGATTAGAACCTTTCCAAAAGATGGGTCATAACATATGTAACAATGATGATTAGATGGATAACCAAGAAACACACACGGGACAGACCGGGGACTGAGTTTGTGCGGTGCTATAGATGCAACATTTGGGTAGCAGATACATCCAAAAACCCGAAGAGCGTCATAGGAACCAGAATGGCCGAGGAGACGTGTGTAGGGAACTAAGAAAGAGATAGCTTTACATGGACGTCGGTTTACAAGAAACATGGCAGCGGCAAGCGCTTCGGCCCAAAATGATGCTGTAAGATGTCCATGGAACATAAGAGTGCACATTGGTGTCATTTATGGTATGAATAGCGTGCTCAACCTTGCCGTTTTATTGAGATGTATACGATCACATAAGGTGTAATATGGTGCCGTGTGTGGAGAGAAGGGTATCGACGGTAGAGTTAATAAATTATGTGCCATTATTAGTTTGGAGGGAGCGTATAGAGGTGTCACATTGAGTGCGCGTGTAAGTGGATTTTTTGAGAGTACTAGCATGCAAGATTTATGTTTGAGAGGAAAATACCAATAGAAATGAGAGAAATAATCAACCATAACAAGATAATATCCAAAACCAAAATTGCTTATAATTGGTGAGGTCCATAAATCACAGTGTATCAAATTGAAGATGACACTAGACGTTGAGGTAGATAAACTAAATGGAAGCCGGACATGTTTACCAAGCTGACAAGGGTGGCTAACAGGGTAAAGACAGACTTTATTCAAGGTAAACGCTGAAGGGCCGACATAGCGTATTGACCAGGATGACCGAGATGTTGGTGCCACAAATCAGAGGTGACGGAGGCGAGCATGGCGGTGGGTGGTGCACGGTGAGTGGAGGTCCCAGGAAAAGTGTAGAGATCTCCGTCACTATTGCAACGCAGGATCACGCGACGGGTCTTCAGATCTTTCATAGAGAAACCAAAGGTGTCAAACTCAACTGAACATAAAGTATCATGAGTAAACTAGCAAATAGAGAGCAAATTTCGGACTTTATGAGGAACTAGAAAAACATGTTTGAGTTTGAAAACGCGACCAGATGGTGAGCGAAAAATTGTGTGACCTGGCGAGGAGATGGGCATGGCGTGGGCATTTCCAACGGTGTCAAAGTGCGGAGTGGATATATTACCCTCGTTGTTGGTCATGTGAGAGGCGTGGCACCGGAGTCCATGACCCACCCCTTGATGACCGAGGTTGTTGAGGGATACGATGAGCGTGGCGTTGTCCCATGAAGTCGTGGCTGAGGTGGATGGCGCGGTCTGGTACAGATGTGTGGCGACCGTGTTGTAGGCTTTAGGACGATTTCGAGGATGCCTGATCCGTACAGGGAAGCGTAGGGGCACACCACTATCCCCTAGGGTGGAGAGAAGCACACACAATGGCCGGCAAGGGCAGGAGGTGCGAAGCGAGGTGGGGCAGAAGGCCCGCCGTGACCGCCTGTCTTGGGCTGCTTCGGCCTCCAGGTTGTCTTGGGCTTGGCGGCGGGATCGCCATAGCAGGCAATGCCAGTGTAGGTGGTAGCGGGAGGACGAGCCTGGGAAACGAGGGCGGTGGATGACGTGTTGGAGGCAGCATTGACCTGCTGCATCTCTTCCATCAGCAGCATGCTCCAAACATGGAGGAAGGAGGGCAGGGGCTGAAAGAACATTTCTTATCCCTAGAGATTTTGGTGTTTATTACAACACACATAACGGACTAATTATTTGCCAAGTATTCTACAGGTTGCATGCCTAGAATTCCCTGACTAATTCCTCACAAAAAGGACTTTCCTGCTACTCCATATTTTGCCTCGGTAATGTCCGGTAGTACCGGAGAATTCATTCGGTACTATCGCTCAGGACCAGTAGCACCGGATTTCACTTTCGGGCTTGGCAGTTTGGTGGGTTTACTGTCCAGAGGCATTAGTACTGAGCAGTATCAAAAAGCGGTAGTACCGCATTTTGGTACCGCTCATGACTGAAGCACTTGGCAAGCTCGTCAAACTCCTCAGAACTAAGCGGTATCAAAAAGAGGTAGTACCGCATTTTGATACCGGTCAAGACTGAAGCGTTTGGCAAGCTTGCCAATCTTCTCAGTACCGCATTTTAGTACCTATCACTTCTAAGGAGATTGACTAGTTGACAGGCACTGTTGTCCCCCCGGTATCAAATGTGGCACTACCGCAAGCGTCCGGTAGTACCGCTCTGTAGGAACGGTACTACCGCCGTGCGGTAGCACCACACTATGATACCGGTGGAAACTGTGGGCTATGCAACTCAAAGTTGCATCTCCGGTACCCCCGGTAGTACCGATTGTTTCCGGTACTAGCGCTTGGAAAATCCGGTAGTACCGCTTCATTAAATGCACCAACGGTCAGATTGGATGTGGAGCTATAAATATCTCTTCACCTACCTTGGGACAAGCTGCTCATTTGCATTAAAGTCAAGACCACCATTGGATCCACCAAATCCACAAGATCTCTTCAATCCACCACCCAAAGTCCTTGATCTTTGGGGAATCGAAGGAGAAGGCCTTGATCTACTACTTCACCAAAAGAGATCTTCATTTCCCCCTCATTCAATTGAGGACCCCTTTGCTCTAGTGTTTTCTTGGAAACCCTAGTTCTAGATTTGGTTCTTACAAGCTTGTCTTTGATTGTTTTGACAGCTTGCTTGTATTTGGGAGCCTCCAATTAAGTTGTGGATGTGTGCCCCAAACTTGTAAAGGTGCCGGCTTCCATCTTGAAGGTTGCCGATATAGTGGAAGGTGAATCGATCCTGTTGGGGTGAGATTCATCGGAGAACAAGGGATGCCTCTCGTGGCGTTGGTGGTTTGAAACCACCCCCTCTCCAAACATATACATATTTTCCCTCAAAAGGAAGGAACTACGGGAAACAAATCCCTGTGTCTCCGCGTCCACCACTTTGGTTACTTCTATCCTTTATCGCACTTTACTTACTAGTTCTTACTTGTATTGTGTTAGCTAGAGCATATTTGTCATATAGGTAAATTCACCTTAGTTGCATTATCTAGAGAATTTACCTTATTGTCAAACCTTAATTTGAAAAAGAAGAAAATTTGAAGTAGCACCTATTCACCCCCCTCTAGGTGCCCATATGATCCTTTCAATTGGTATCAGAGCCTCAGCTCTTTATTTGGGCTTTACCGCCTACAAGAATATGGATAGCCGCGAAGGGGATGGTGATGGTGAGCCTACCACGGTGACCATGGAAGATCTCAAAAACTTGGAAACAAGATTGAGCTCTTCCTTGGTCAACGAAGTCAAGGAGATGCTTGAGCAACTTCTTAAAGACAAAGATGGCTCATCATTCCCCTCTCCTCAAGAGGATCCTCCATCCTTTTTACCTAAAGGGAATACTCCGGTATCCCCCGAGGATATGATGGTAAGGGGTAAACAAGACAACACTAATTCCCCCACACAAAATGATGGAGGGAAGGGTGAGCACCGTGATTCATGGTACTCTCCCGACCCTCCAATCTCTCACCCTCATGTATACAATAGAGGTGACCCACCTAAGCTTGAAGAATCTGCTACTTTTGCTCAATGGCAATCACTAATGAGAACTCATATGTGCAGCTCTTGCATTGAACTATGGAACATCATCGAGCATGAACTCTTTATTGGGGATCCAAACAACTTGACAATAAGAGAGGTTGTCAATAGTCAAATCAATGCCACTGCCTTGCATATGATTCAACAAGGTTTAGGTACAAAGGATTATCCACACATTGAGCACTTTAGCATTGCCAAGGAAGCTTGGGATGCCCTCACTGTATTGTTTGTTGGAAATGAGAGTATGAGGAGGAACAGGTATGATGCTCTAAGCAATGAAGCCGAAGGCTTCTACATGAAGGAAGGTGAAGATCACGGAGACATGTACCGAAGGCTCAAGACCACCGCCACTGCTTTAGAAACGTGGGTGCCTCACATGTGGATGATGCGTGGATAAAAAGGAAATATGTGAGTGCACTCATGCCCTTTGAGCCCATCGACTTGAAGAGCCTTCAAGGAAGACACAACTACCATCTCATGACCTCAAATGAAGTTATGCAAGAGATGGGCGCCTTCAAAGTTGCCGCCAAGAATGCCAAAGATGCTCGTGCCCGTGCCCTTGGTATGAGCAACATTGTCAATGTTGCTTTGAAGGCCAAAGTTTTGGACCATGGGGATGAAGATGATAGTGATGAAGGCCCCTGCATGGACCACCCCGATGAAGTCAAGATTGCTCATAGTCAATATATGGCCTTCTATGCAAAGAACTTTTGGAAAAACCCCGCCAAGGCCAAGATGGAAATGCAACGAAGAAGCAACCCAAATGGGAGAAGAGAAAATACTACTAGATTGAGAACTTGCTTCAATTGTGGTGACCGCTATCACTTTGTGGCAAGTTGTCCCTATGAGAAGAGAGAAGATCATGGGGGTAAGCTTGTGTTGAAGAAGACTCTCAAAGCACCTTACAAGAAACCTTTCATCAAGAAGAATCCCATCAACAAGAAGTAGGGAGAAATTGTCTTGATCACTCATGAAGAATACTCCTCCGACAATGAAGATGATGAAGATGAGGAAGATTTAACTCCTAATGGTGTGGCGGCTCTAGCCACTACTTCTACTCCGACATTCTCTCTCTTCGATTCTCCAAATGAGAATTCTCCCATCAAGAACGTCACTTGCCTTATGGCAAGAGGAACGGAGGTATCCTCATCATCTCACTCCACTCCCTTAGCTAATAATGAAACTGATGATGAGATGTTTCTTGATGTTAAAAAGGAATTAATTGCTTTTGATGAGTTTATGACTAAACTACAAGGGGATGCTAAGATACATTTTGGTAACATCCTAGATCAACTTTCCCACACACAAGAGCTCCTGGATGTAAGATGTAAACTTGGGCATGAACACATCATTGAGCTAGAGGCTTTAAACAATGCTCTAGAAGAAGAACAAGAGACTAGGTTGTCACTTGAATTAAAACTTGAAGGGCTTGATGAAGCAAATGACATTATTGTTAAAAAACTCATCAAAGAGCGTGATCATGCTATTGCTAAATACAAAAGGGCTAAAAAGGACAAGATTGAGTTTGGTGTGGTTCATGAAAAACTTGTCGAGGACTTTAGTTTGCTTAACAAGGCTCACAAGGCTTTGGAAAGTGAACTCTTGTCACTCACAAAGTCCCATGAAACGCTTCAAACTCAATTGGTCAATATTCCTCCACCTAGTAACTTCATTCCATCTACTAGTACAACTATTCTTGAAGAAAATGCTAGGTTGAAGGGGGAGCTAGCCAAGGCCACATTTCCACAAGGCAACAAGTCCATTGATGATATTTTGAGTAAGCAAAGGCCTTGTGGTGAAAAAAGGGGCATTGGTTCCGTCTCCAAAACCAAGAAGAAGAACAATAAGAAGAAGAATGCCAAACCCACACAAGAGACCAACAAGACCATCGTGGATAGTAAGACCTAAAGTGGTAAAACTATGTCTCATGATGACTTTGCGGGTAGTGCTAACCCTCACTATGTTCTAATGCGTGATTATTATGGTGATGTGTATGCACAATATGTTGGACCATATGATGGTTGTATTGCTTGGTCTATTTGGGTTCCCAAGTCCCTTGTTGCTAACAAAAGAGGACCCATTGAAAAATGGGTAACTAAAAATTAGCTTAATCTTTTGTAGACATATGCTTCCGGAGGGTCAAAGTGGGTGCTCGATAGTGGTTGCACAAGTCATATGACTGGAAGCTCTTCTATTGTACAAGATCTAAGGCCAAATGATGATCAAATATCTGTTACATATGCCGACAAGTCAAAGTCTAAGGTAATGGGTTTTGGCAAGGTTGTGGTTGCTCACGACATTACACTCGTGAACGTCATGCTTGTTGAGACCCTCGGTTACAATTTACTTTCAGTCTGTGCTCTTGGAAATATGGGCTTTGCCGTCTTTATAGATAATGATATTGTGGTCCTCATGTGGAGAAAGTCTCTCAAGGTCGCTTTTGTTGGGTACGTCGAACATGACTTGTATGTGGTGGACTTTTCGGGGCAAACCACTACAAGTGCGATGTTCTTATTCGGAAAGGCTGATGTGGGTTGGTTATGGCATCGCCCACTAGCCCATGTCAATATGAGAACTTTGCGAAGTCTCCACAAGGAGGGCCGTATTGTTGGACTAAAAGAAAATGTTTCCTTTGCCAAAGATCGTGTTTGCAGGGCATGTGTTCTAGGGAATATGCATGATGCTCCTCACAAGCCTAAGAACGCATCAAGTCTACCAAGATCTTGGAGCTCCTCCATGTGGACCTTTTCGGTCCTCCATCTCATGCAAGTCTTGGTGGGAAGAAATATTGTTTGGTGATCATTGATGACTTTTCAAGATATTCATGGGTATATTTCTTCAAGTTGAAGAGTGAGACCCAAAAGACCTTCATCGACTTCATCAACATGGTTCAACGTCAATACAATCTTCCTGTGTTGATCATAAGGAGTGACAACGACACCGAGTTCAAGAACTACACCTTGAATGATTTACTTAGTGATGAGGGAATAAAACATCAATATTCCGCTACATACACCCCTCAACAAAATGGTGTGGCCGAAAGGAAGAACCGGACTCTTATTGAGATGGCTAGGACCATGTTGGCGGAGTTTAAATCTCCATACAACTTTTGGGCCGAAGCCATCTCCGCTGCTTGACATGCTTCAAACCGGCTCTACCTCCGCAAAGAAATCAACAAGACTCCATATGAAATACTTACCGGTAACAAGCCCAACATATCTTACTTCCGGGTGTTCGGTTGTAAGTGTTTCTATCTCATAAAAGGTGTTCGTTTGTCCAAATTCGAGTCTAAAGCATTAGAGGGTATTTTTGTTGGCTATGGTATCGAATCTCACACTTATAGAATCTATGATAAGCTCTCCGGAGCCGTCATAGAATCTTGTAGTGTGACCTTCAAAAAATATGATGGTCCCCAAGGGGGGCGTGTTGATGCTTGTGATGCAGATGATGAAATGCCTCAGGACGCCATAGGAAGAATGGGTGTGGGATATATCTGCCCCGTTGAGGAACCCCTTGTGGCGGATTGAGAAGAACTATGCTCCACTCAAGTGGAGCCCTCATCTTCACAACATCAACAAGCTCCATCCACCGAGGAGGGCAATGACTCAAGCCAAAGACAAGACATGGACCCTCAACATGATGATCTTAGTGACAACTCTAGTCAAGGGGAGCTTGATTCATTCTCCAGGATGTCAAGTGGTGCCAGGGCAATTACTCAAGGAATATCCGTACAAACTGCTTTGAGACAAGCTCAAATTGATGCTACAAGGGCACTTGATCAAGACCAAGGTCAATCTTTGCCTCTCAATGAAGAGAATGATTCTGATGATGATCAAGGTCAAGATGATGGTCAAGACGAGGACCAAAATGATGAAGAGGGTCCCCCAAGAAACAACACGGAGATCCATGCTCATCGCGAAGCTAGAAAGGAAAGAATGTTGGAATTAAGAGACCACTCTCTACAAAATGTATTTGGTGACCTAAGGAAAGGCATTTCCACAAGAGCACAATTGAAGAGGTTTAGTGAACATCAAGCACACATCTCCATGATTGAACCTAAGAAAGTGTGGGAAGCTCTTGAAGATTCGGATTGGTTAGAAGCTATGCACAAAGAGCTCAAAAACTTTGAGAGAAACAAAGTATGGAAGTTAGTTGAGAAGCCAAAGGATTGCCGCAATGTTATTGGAACAAAGTGGATGTTCAAGAACAAGCAAGATGAGCATGGAATTATAGTAAGGAACAAGGCTAGATTGGTTGCACAAGGGTATTCTCAAATTGAAGGCATTGACTATGGAGAAACTTATGCACCCGTGGCTCGCCTTGAGTCCATCCGTATCCTCCTTGCTTATGTGGCACATCATAATTTCAAGTTGCAACAAATGGATCTAGAGAGTGCATTTCTTTATGGTCTATTAAATGAGTTGGTATATGTTAAGCAACCCCCGAGATTTGAGGACCCCAACTTCCCAAACCATGTCTACAAACTTGATAAGGCGCTCTATGGGCTCAAGCAAGCCACACTCACGTGGTATGAGCACCTTAGAGAGTTATTGTTTGACCGTAGATTTGAGGTTGGGAAAATCGATACCACTCTTTTTACTAAGAGAGTCAATGGGGAGCTTTTTGTATGCCAAATATATGTTGATGATATTATCTTTGGGTCATCTAACAAAGCTTTTAATGATGAATTCTCAAAGCTTATGACTAGTAGGTTCCGGATGTCTTTGATTGGGGAGTTGAGAGTATTTCTTGGTTTTGAGATCAAGCAAGTTAGAGGAGGGACATTCTTCAATCAAGCCAAGTATACTCAAGATATGCTCAAGAGATTCAAAATGCAAGATTTAAATGGAGATCCTACTCCCATGGCTACAAAGACTTATCTAGAACAAAATCCAAATGGTAAAGATGTGGATCAAAAGGTATACCGGTCCATGATTGGTTCTTTGCTTTACCTTTATGCATCTATACCCGATATTGTGTTGAGTGTAGGTGTGTGTGCAAGATATCAATCGGCTCCTAAAGAAAGCCATTTGATGGCGGTCAAGAGAATCTTTCGATATTTAGTTCATACCCCATTTTATGGTCTTTGGTATCCTCGAGGCTCAACATTTGCTCTTTGTGGATACACGGATTCGGATTGGGCGGGCGATAAGGATGATAGAAAATCAACATCTGGGGCTTGCCAATTCCTTGGTAGGTCCTTGGTATGTTGGTCTTCTAAGAAGCAAAATTGTATATCTCTCTCCACCGTCGAAGCCAAGTATGTGGCAGCAGCTAGTGCTTGCACTCAATTGCTATGGATGAGGCAAACTTTAAAGGAATACGGTGTCCATTGTGACAAAGTGCCTCTTCTATGTGACAATGAAAGTGCCATCAAGATAGCCTACAACCCGGTGGATCACACAAGGACAAAGCATATTGAGATTCGCCATCACTTCATTAGAGATCATGTTTCTCGAGGTGATATTGATCTATCATATGTGTCAACAAAAGATCAACTTGCCGATATCTTCACGAAGCCACTTGATGAATCAAGGTTTTGCTATTTGAGGAATGAACTAAATATCATAGATTCAAGGAGCTTGACTTGATTATCTTACATTATCACCTATTATTCGACCCATATTTGTTTTAGGTGTAGGCATGGACATAGGGGGAGTGCGGTCCTAATTGATTGGACTATCCCTCCCCCCATTATGCGCAAAGTAATCAAAATCATTCCTCTTAATATCATTTTGTGATATGTGAGCTTAATGATGAGTTTCGGTAATGGACCCAAGATATATCTTCGTGGTGCCAAGCCGAGTATACTCAAATATGGTGGCCTAGGCCACCGCCCCCTCTCACTCGAGAGGTTGATGTGCTTACTCATGTTTGTCATTTTTGAGTTGGTTTTCCTTCCTCAGTCAATGCACTCTTGTTTGGCTCTCCATATTTGAGGTTGATGTTATATTTTTTAGAGTGCATAGGTCCATATAAGTATAACTCTCTTAACCCAAGCCTTACTTATCCTACGACAAAACTCATCTACTACGCACAAGAACCTTCAAGTTTTCAAACTTGGTTGTCTACTCTGGTGGTCAAGGTACTACCCGTTCAAACAACGGTACTACCGTGAGACGGTACTACCGCAAGAAACTAGCGGTACTACCGCCTTGCGGTACTACCGCTTATCGGATCGGTACTACTGCTGTGCGTCTCGGTTAAGGGTGGAGACGCTGGGAGGGGCACCCCTCGGTGCCTCATTTCCCCCCGTCTCCACTCCTAACCATCGCCACCACCGGAGCTCCATCCCTCCCTCCTTTCCCTGGATCCGCACCGGATCCGGCCTCCTCGCGGGATCCTCCTCATTTTTCCACCACCATGGACACCGGTACTACCGTCCTTCCCTTCTTCTCACTTGTTTTCCCCATTGAATCTAGGGAAACTTCGATTCTTGGTCAAAACTTGTGTTTTTTTTGAGGTTGTATCGTGTGCACGCTCATACCATTACTCCTTGTCCGATGGATTCTTGTTTTGCATTAATTTTGCTGCCCGTCCTTAGATCGATATCACCAGATCTGTGATGTAGTCGCATGACTGGTAGTACCGGACGTGTTTCCGGTACTACCGCCGTGCGGTACTACCGCCAGTAGATCCGGTACTACCGCTCAGTATTGACAGCAGAAGTTTTTCAAAAACTTGAATTTCATCTTCTGTTTGTTTCGGGTTCTTGTCCCCTTATCCCACTGCTACCTCCCTTGTTCTTTCACAGGTGCAGGGGGCTCCCAGGGATCAGGCAAAAGGTCCAAAGCTCATCATGAGATAGAGGACTTTGAGTCAGAGTCAGAGACACAATCAGAAGAAGAGATCATGCCGCAACCTAGCAACCGTCTGAAGCTAGGGGCCGACGTGGAGGGGGAGTTAAGATAAGTGCTGGTTGAGGTAGTGCTCCTCCTTCTCCTCCTCGCACGGGTCGCCGCAAGAGTCAGAGTTTAGGGCCATCTGGGCCAAATAAGTTGTCTGACATCTCTGTTGCTGAGTTTCTTGCCCTACGGTCTGACAATCCATATGTTACTGCTCGTCATGAGTCTAGGGACAATAGTCTATTTTTCACCGACTTCCAAGAGCGGGTCTACTTTGAGGTACTCATGAAGGATGAGAAGATTGTGGTTCCTCAGAAGTGGATTGAGATGAACCATGTGAACAAGAACTTGAACTACTTTGGTGAAGCACTTGAGATTTGCACAAACATTAGTTTGCTTCCCATTATGCAGTTCAAGTGTGACTATGACCCCTTTCTCATTGTGCAGTTCTATGCCACCGTTCACTTTGCCAAGAACCAGACTCGGACTATCACCTGGATAATAGAGGGAGTTGTTAAGACCGCAACATTGGCTAAGTTTGGGGCTATCCTTGGATATGAGGACCGTGGGAAAGATACTCCAGTTGGCTTCCGCTGTCACAACAACGAGCGTCCCATGAAGAAGGATGTTCTTGTTCCACTTTACATCCGTGGGCGTGGTATTGCTGGAAAGATCAAGGGGCTTCTCCCAACATATGATATATTGCATCATATTTTTCGTGAGACCATAGCTCCCCGTGCTGGCAATGTTGATGAGATGCATGGTTTCATGGTGGACCTCATGATCACCACTCACCGCCAACGTGATTCAGGACAACCAATTGATGTGATGGACGTGATTTGGAACGAGATGGTTAATGCTACCTACACTCGGCGGGTTCCTCCTTTTGCCCCGTACATCATGGCACTTATTCTTCGCAAGTGCCCATCTCTTGCTCGGAACATCTCCTCTCAACGACTTGTCACTCACCGGCACAAGAATCAATTGATAAAGACCCATCTTAAACCATGCAACACGGATGGTCAACTTATTGATGAGGACGGAAACCCACTTGAGGATGGGTTCGGTGATGATGATGATGCCCATGATACTGATTTTGTGGCCTCATGCCGCAAGCCTGCCCAACCATCATGGGCCAAGAGGATTGAGTCTAAGCTCAAGAAGGTCTTCTGCTTCCAGGTTGATAATCAGAAGCGTATGTATGAGGCCCATGTCTATGCCAAAAAGGCCTGTGCGCGTCAAAAAGAAGTAATGCAAGCTCAAGGTTTGATCACCTCCGAGGGATCCGAGGACAACATCACTCCTCAAGAGCAATGGATCTCCTCACATAGCCACTGGGATGATGATGCTTCCTCCACTTTCCATGCTCCGCCTCCTTATGGGGATGACTCTGATGATGACTACCAGTGATCTTTGGGACATTAGAGTTGCTCTTGTCCCTTTTTGGTGTCTTGATGCCAAAGAGGGAGAATAGTCAAATTAGGCATGCGGGATTTGCATGGGAAAGTCACAAGCTCTCTCTTGCCTTTGATTTTTACTCGCTTGTGAACTTTTATTTGCTACTTGCCTCTTATTATGCGTGAAACTTATGAACTAACTATTGTGCTATGTATTCTAAGACTATGTGGTTATCTTATGGATCCATCTATGCTAAGACTATGTGGTTATCTTATGGATCCATCTTATGTTGTGTGTGATGATATTACCTATTCCTTATCATTGTGTTTCTCATCACACACTTGTGTGCGAAGGTATGTGTGACTATGCACTCCCATGTATTTTGTAAAATAGTATGACGAGGTTTAATCTCGTCAATGCCCATTGTTATGAGCTTGGGTTTTGGAGAATATGGGGATGCTGGAGATCGCGGAACGGTTAGCAAACAAGCAACACGGGGACACGAGATTTACCCAGGTTTAGGCCCCCGGAGGGAAAACCCTACTCCTGCTTGTCTGCTCTTGATTATGGTGGAACCGAAGGTTACAGGGGTGCGCATATGTAATCTGGCGTGGAGGTGTGTATGCGGTGGTATGAAGTGTATATCTGTAGATCTGTTGTGGTGTAGTCTATGGCGTAGCGTAATCTGTCTATTGGGGGGTTTATGGCCTAGCCTCTCCTCCTCGTTGGACTCTCCTAGCCTTTATATATGGAGAGTCTAGGTCTCAGGTACCGATACGAGTAGGTTACAAGTTGTATTCAAACTCTAGTCTTGAGATTTCCTTGTCTTGTGCGCTTCGTAGTCCGTGTCCATATGGGCTTCATAGTAGCCGAAATGTCATAGGCGTCATGGACCCTGGCAGGTCGTCGAGTGGGCCTTCCGTCGGGCTGGACCAGGTAGGCTAACATCGGGTACCCGTAGGGCATATCCATGTTAGTAGCCCCCGAGTGTTCAGTCGAATCGTAGATTCAGCTGAAGACTCTTCAATTTTTCGAGTGCAGTTGTTTTTGTTCATCAAAGAATGATTTTAGTGTGTAGGGATTGTTGATGCGTGTGCCTGACTCTCCCGATGGATCAGGGCCAGTTAACTATCTTAGGACAAAACAACACGATCTTCTTCAGATTCGAGTCCCTCGACTCGAAACCGGAACATATGCTGGCGTAATTCGACTCAGGCCATTGAGGACTTACAGGAATTACAGTGATTTTCAAATGATGTACCCAACGTGTCCGTCAGCATTTCCATCGCGCCTGCTGGCACGGATTTTTACTAGCAGAGCGCAGTCATGTGCGTTGCCAGGCCATCAGATGGTATCTGTAGGTCTTATCTTTGCGTCGCAGATGCAGCATCCGAATGTTTATCACCGTGGAGGTGTTTCGGGTGGCCAAGGAGGATGTTACTCACTTAGCGTTAACTGGGGCAAAGTTGCCGAAAAGTTTTTGCATGCTAATGCGAAGGATTGCAGTCGAAGAATTCATAGGGTGCGCGACCAGCGCTACCTATGGAAGTAGCCCCCGAGTGTCTGTTCGAGTCGTAGACTCGAGCAGAGACTTTTAATTCAGTGTTTGTTGAATTTTAGGTCCGTAGGACACAAATTTTTCGGATGCTTGAATCCATCCTCCCTATGGGAGTAGCCCCCGAGTCCGTAGTGGAGTCGTAGACTCGACGTAGGACTCAAAGAATAGTTTGTTGGTGTAGTACCTTAATCGTGCGTCGGGTGCGCGGCCAGCGCTCCTGATAGGAGTAGCCCCCGAGTCCTTAGTCGAATCGTTGATTCGAGTGAGGAATTGAAGCATGCTACTCGAAGATCTTCTGTGTGCGCGATCAGCGCTCCAGTTTGAAGTAGCCCCCGAGTGTCTAGCAGAGTCGTAGAATCGGGCAGAGACTCGAGTCTTGTATCGTGGAGTTGTAGTCGGCAATCTCGTGGGCGTGCCGTTGACCCGGAAGTACATCGGGTGCGCGACCAGCGCTCCTGATAGGAGTAGCCCCTGAGTGTCTAGTCGAGTCGCAGACTCGAGTGGATACTCATGCGAGCAGAAATCATTGACCCGAAAGTGCATCGAGTCAGCGTCTCACGCATAAGGATCCGAGAGTCAATGTAGCGGAGTTGATGTAGCGGAGTCGTGCGGCGTTTAACCGGAAGGACTCGATGTTGCGGATGAAGTCGACGCCGTTTCTTCTGTCGGGTGCGCGTCTAGCGCCGCTTTTGTTGATGATTGATGTGGTCATCCGAGGAATGCATCGACTCGGGTCTTGGCGTTAGTCGACTCCGCTGGAGGACCCGATAGAATAGCTCGGCGTAGTCGACGTCCTTGTAAGCTGCATAAAACATAAAGAATTGTGAAGTACTTGTATCTTGTAAAGAATATTTGCCTTTTAGCTCGTGGAGTAAGATTCTGGTGCCGATCGAGTCGACACTTTTGCACTGTATGCTAGGCATTTTCGTTAGCCTGATTACCCTTAGTCTCAGTACCTTGCCGAGGCACTCGGAGTTCAAGGATTCGACGATCAGGCAAAATTAGCTACTCGGACTGTCGCGTTTGAGGTGCTCGAGTGCGTGGAACCGATGGAACATTAGGTTACTCGAAGAGGGCGCAGCCCCCGAGTGTTTCGAGTGCGAGTTAAAAAGAAATCAGCTCTAAATAGAGAAAAACTTAGCTTTATTGGTAGTTGCCGTGGACGAAGTTGATGTGACCGCGTACGTAGTCGACGCAGTAGCGGGTCACGCGGCGGACGTAATCGACGCGGCGGAGTCGGCGTGATGGCGAGTCGTCGAAGTCGAAGGAGGTGGCAGGTCACCGCAGCCGAAAGCTGCATCGGATCGCCGATGCCGAGGTAGATAGCGACTTGTCGGAGTCAAAGATCCTAGCGGACCGCTAGAGACAAATACTGTGGCGAGTCGCCGGAACCGAGGGAACCCCTGAGTCATCGCAGCCGAAGATCTTCAGCGGGTCTCGTGGCGGGGTCGGCGCAACCCCTGAGGTACGGTCGACGTGGTCGGTATGATCGAGGCGGCGTTCGAGAGCCGATACGGCGGACATGAGTCAACGCGGCAGTGGGTCAAAACCGATGATGGCAGTCGTTTACCACAACCGAAGGTCGTAGCAGGTCGCCGCAATTGAAGATCACATCGGGTCGCCGCATCCGAAAGATACAGTGGGTCATCGCATTCGAAGAATGCAACGGGTTGCTAGAGTCAAAGTCTGCGGCTGGTCGTTGAAGCGGGAGGAGCCCCCGAGCCTCCGAGTCGCTGGAGCCGAAGATAGTATCGGGTTACCGCAGTCGAGGACCGTAGCGGGTCACCGCAGCCGAAAATTATGGAAAGTCACTCGGCGCAGCCCCCGAGCGTATAGTCAACACGTCGACGGAGTCATGCGGTAGACGGAGTCGAAGCACAGAGGGTTGCCGATGCAATCCAAACACGGAGTTGCCGAAGCCTCGACTCCATCTTGTATCGCCTCGTCTCAATGATATAGCTCAAATTGTGTGGTACATTTATTTTCTACTAATTATGGCACATGAGGCCGATCATGCATGCTCTAGGCTGGGTCTGACTCGAATTGTAACTTTTATTTGCCTATGCACTCGAGCAAGCTTAATCCAAATCACTGCATCGGGAATTGATGCATTGTAATCTGACATTGGTACTGTTGTTGATTTACTTTCTCGATGATGAAGTCCGTACGTGACGTGACAAGGAGGCACACATTGATTGCTTTGGTCTTTGATTGACGCTTTTGATTTTCTTTTTTGCATACACTCGTGGAGCAGAGATCTGAACAGCTTTGCAGGAACTTCTGTTCGCATATGTGAAACTCTAATACGGGTCGAGTCGGATCAGTTTTCTATTTTGTTGGACTTCCAGACTGCACCTGCTAATTTAGCTGAGACATGATCAGATCTTGCGTCGGCGGCGGACGGAACATCAATATGATTCCAATTTCAAGGATCGGAGGCCACAACCGGGCGGACTGATCGGCCTTGGTTCAGCTGCCCGCCGTCCTACAGACAGCGCTAATTGACGAGGTTTAATCTTGTCAATGCCCATTGTTATGATCTTGGGTTTTGGAGAAGATGGGGATGCTGGATATCGCGGAACGGTTAGCAAACAAGCAACACGGGGACAAGAGGTTTACCCAGGTTCAGGCCCCCGGAGGGAAAACCCTACTCCTGCTTGTCTGCTCTTGATTACGGCGAAACCGAAGGTTACAGGGGTGCGCAGATGTAATCTGGCGTGGAGGTGTGTATGCGGTGGTATGAAGTGTAGATCTGCAGATCTGTTGTGGTCTAGTCTATGGCGTAGCGTAATCTGTCTATTGGGGGGTTTATGGCCTAGCCTCTCCTCCTCGTTGGAGCCTCCTAGCCTTTATATATGGGGAGCTAGGTCTCAGGTACCGATACGAGTAGGTTATAAGTTGTATTCAAACTCTAGTCTTGAGATTTCCTTGTCTTGTGCGCTTCGGAGTCCGTGTCCATATGGGCTTCATAGCAGCCGAAACGTCATAGGCGTCATGGACCCTGGCAGGTCGTCGAGTGGGCCTTCCGTCGGGCTGGAACAGGTAGGCTAACATCGAGTACCCGTAGGGCATATCCATGTCATAGTATGGGACTACTTATCTAGGGGGAGCACCATCCCTATTTTTACAAAATCTTTTTGTCATCACAATTCTATCATGCAAAATGTGTGTTGTCATCTAACACCAAAAAGGGGGAGATTGAAAGAACATTTCTTATCCCTAGAGATTTTGGTGTTTATTACAACACACATAACGGACTAATTATTGGCCAAGTATTCTACAGGTTGCATGCCTAGAATTCCCTGACTAATTCCTCACAAAAAGGACTTTCCTGCTGCTCCATATTTTGCCTCAGTAATGTCCGGTAGTACCGGAGAATTCATCCGGTACTACCGCTCAGGACCGGTAGCACCGGATTTCGCTTCCGGGCCTGGCAGTTTGGTGGTTTTACTAGCCAGAGGCATTAGTACTGAGCGGTATCAAAAAGCGGTAGTAACGCATTTTGGTATCGCTCATGACTGAAGCTCTTGGCAAGCTCGTCAAACTCCTCAGAACTGAGCGGTATCAAAAAGCGGTAGTACCGCATTTTGATACCGGTCAAGACTGAAGCGTTTGGCAAGCTTGCCAATCTTCTCAGAACTGACCGGTACTAAAATGCGGTAGTACCGCATTTTAGTACCTATCACTTCTGAGGAGATTGTCCAGTTGACATGCACTATTGTTCCCCCCGGTATCAAAATGCGGCACTACCGCAAGCGTCCGGTAGTACCGCTCTGTAGGACCGGTACTACCGCCGTGCGGTAGCACCACACTATGATACCGGTGGAAACTATGGGCTATGCAACTCAAAGTTGCATCTCCGGTACCTGTCTGGTAGTACCGGTTGTTTCCGGTACTACCGCTTATAAAATCCGGTACTACCGCTTCATTAAATGCACCAACGGTCAAATTGGATCTGGAGCTATAAATATCTCTTCACCTACCTTGGGACAAGCTGCTCATTTGCATTAAAGTCAAGACCACCATTGGAGCCACCAAATCCACAAGATCTCTTCAATCCACCATCGAAAGTCCTTGATCTTTGGGGAATCGAAGGAGGAGGCCTGGATCTACTACTTCACCAAAAGAGATCTTCATTTCCCCTCATTCAATTGAGGGCCCCATTTGCTCTAGTGTTTTCTTGAAAACCCTAGTTCTAGATTTGGTTCTTACAAGCTTGTCTTCGATTGTTTTGACAGCTTGCTTGTATTTGGGAGCCTCCGATTAAGTTGTGGATGTGTGCCCCAAACTTGTAAAAGTGCCGGCTTCCACCTTCAAGGTTGCCGATATAGTGGAAGGTGAATCGATCCCGTTGAGGGTGAGATTCATCGGAGAACAAGGAAGGCCTCTCGTGGCGTTGGTGGTTTGAAACCACCCCCTCTACAAACGTAGACGTACTTCCCCTTAAAAGGAAGGAACTACGGGAAACAAATACTTGTGTCTCCGCGTCCACCACTTTGGTTACTTCTATCCTTTACCGCACTTTACTTACTAGTTCTTACTTGTATTGTGTTAGCTAGAGCATATTTGTCATATAGGTAAATTCACCTTAGTTGCATTATCTAGAGAATTTACCTTATTGTCAAACCTTATTTTAAAAAAGAAGAAAATTTGAAGTAGCACATATTCACCCCCCTCTAGGTGCCCATACGATCCTTTTAGGAGCTCCGTCATGAATATGACGGTGGCGGCGGAGGTGAAACACGGTCCGAGGCGACGCAAGGTGTTGAGGACGAGGGCGCGGGCGAAGACGGTCGAGTCGTTGTCCGCGAGAGTGTTGGCGAGGTACTTTTGGCGCCGACAGTACTCGGTGATGGAGAGGATGATCTATTGCAACGCAAGATCACGCGACGGGTCTTCAGATCTTTCACAGAGAAACCAAAGGTGTCAAACTCAACTAAACATAAAGTATCACGAGTAAACTGGCAAATAGAGAGCAAATTTCGGACTTAATGAGGAACTAGAAAAACATGTTTGAGTTTGAAAACGCGACAAGATGGTGAGCAAAAAATTGTGTGACCTGGCGAGGAGATGGGCATGGCGTGGGCATTTCCAACGGTGACAAAGTGCGGAGTGGATATATTACCCTCGTTGTTGGTCATGTGAGAGGCGTGGCACCGGAGTCCATGACCCACCCCCTGGAGATCGAGGTTGTTGAGGGAGACGATGAGCGTGGCGTTGTCCCATGAAGTCGTGGCTGAGGTGGATGGCGCGGTCTGGTACAGATGTGTGGCGACCGTGTTGTAGGCTTGAGGACGATTTCGAGGATGCCTGATCCGTACGGGGCAGCGTAGGGGCACACCACTATCCCTAGGGTGGAGACAAGCACACACAATGGCCGGCAGGGGCAGGAGGTGCGAAGCGAGGTGGGGCAGAAGGCCCGCCGCGACCGCCTATCTTGGGCTGCTTCGGCCTCCAGGTTGTCTTGGGCTTGGCGGCGGGATCACCATAGCAGCCAGTGCCGGTGTAGGTGGTAGCAGGAGGACAATCCTGGGAAACGAGGGAGGTGGATGCCGTGTTGGAGGCAGCATTGACCCGCTGCATCTCTTCCATCAGCAGCATGCTCCAAACACGGAGGAAGGAGGGCAGGGGCTCCGTCATGAATATGACGGTGGCGGCGGAGGAGAAACGCGGTCCGAGGCCACGCAAGGTGTTGAGGACGAGGGCGCGGGCGAAGACGGTCGAGTCGTTGTCCGCGAGAGTGTTTGCGAGGTACTTTTGGCGCCAACAGTACTCGGTGATGGAGAGGATGATCTACATGAGTTGACGGAAGTCGTTGTCGAGGTAGATGGCCTTGTTCGCCTTGTTGGTGGAAAAGAGCTCGAGGGTCGCGAGCCGTCTGATCTCTAGAGAGGACCATGTCAGCGATATCTTCATCGATGGCGGAGTGGAGGATATTGGGCACAGTGTAGTCGTCGGCAGCCCAAGCAACGTCAGTCTTGTTCGTGGCGATGGTGCCGTCGATGTTATCGATCGTACCCGCACGACCAAGGGCGGCGCGCATGTAGATGGACCACTTGGTGTGGTTCCCGAAGTTGAAGGAGAGGACGACGGGGGTGACATGGCGGGGTGCGCCCGCAGGAGGGATGGCGCCGATGCTGAGGGAGGAGGAGACGATAACTCCACTTGTGGCGTCCAGGGAGGCGGCGACGGTGGTGATGGCTGCAGCGGAAGGAATCGGCAACGCTAGGGTTTAGACGCCGCGGCTAGGGTTAGGGTAGGATCAGGTAGTCTGATACCATGTGAGACAGAGAGTGGTTGGTGGAAAGCCTCGCGTTGTAAAGGCCAAGGGATTCCTGTTATTTATATAGACACTAGGCCAATCAGAGTTAGGGTTACAATATACACATACGCAACACCTATAGTATACACATGTATATAATCTGACGCTAACAATAGTTTTGCTTCCTCGCTAATTCAAAACATGTCGCGTGTGCAGTGTGATGTGTGCTCACTTATAATATTGCACGTCGCCCGTGGTTTGACTTAATTGACAAGATGCTTTATTTCAAGAAAACTAGTCACGCCTCTGCCGCGTGATAGGTTGATTAGCCATCAGATCTAGTACTAAACAACATGATCATATATCACGCAACATGAATGATTAGAAAAAGTCACATGTAGATCATGCTCACGGCTGCCATTCTGCAACTTTATGGTATGTGTTGCCTTTAAAAATATAAGATGTTTTAGATTAGTGAAGTAAATATATTAGACATATTTTAGTATGTAGATTCATTTGAATTTGAATATATATATACTAAAAGATATCTAGATACCTTTGCTTCACTAATTAAAATATCTTATATTTATAAACGGAGGGAGTAAGCTTGGGAGGACTTGCATTGTTGTCCCTCTCTCCCAGTCTCTCAGCCTCTTACAGGAAACAAGAACAACAAAGAGAAGCAGAGAAAAGGAGGCAGGCGAATACTGCTTTCTCGTAGAATGGCAGGGTGTCTGCCCCTACTGCTCTGCGTTTTCTTCTCGACCGGACTCAGCACGCGGCAGCTCACCCTCGCCGGCGCCGCCTCCAGTTCCAAGGTAGTGACCAGCCTCCCTGGATTTCCCGGCCGCCTCCCCTTCCACCTCGAGACTGGGTAGAGTCCCCATTTCTCACTGGTTCTTCACTTCAGTTATTTTTTTTCCTACTCACTGTATTGACCTGCTGCTGCTGCTCAATTGTAAGGTATGTGGAGGTGGATGAGGTGAACGGCGCCGAGATGTTCTACTACTTCGTCGAGTCGGAGGCCGGAGGCGAGGATGCCCCTTTCCTCCTCTGGCTCACCGGCGGCGACCGCTGCTCCGTACTCAGCGGCCTCGCCTTGGAGATCGGTACTACGTAGTACATTCATTAGTTTGCCCTTCTCAAGCGTTGACTCGCCATTGCCCTCCAACATCATACCATGTGCACCGCAAATGCAGGTCCATTCCGATTTGTCATAGAGCCTTACAGTGGCACCGTGCCGCGCCTGAAAATCAATCCCTACTCATGGACCAAGGTCGGTCTTGTCATGCTCACTGCAGCTTACTACTCTAGGTTACATAAAAATTCAGTTTCATTCCAATCCTGACGGCTTCCATCTGCAGGTGGCAAATATCCTTTTTGTCGATTCACCGGTTGGGGCAGGATTTTCCTTTTCAAGGCAACAAGAAGGCTACAATGTTGGGGACGTATCTACCTCGTTGCAGCTCCATGAGTTCCTCATCAAGGTGTGCTACTTAACTGCTTAACAGATACTCTCTGATCTCTGATCCATCAATTTGCTGCAATAGATTTGATGATTCAATGGTTGCATCTCCTTTGCTGCCTAGTGGTTCACCGACCATCCCAAGTTCCTCGTAAATCCGCTCTACATCGGCGGAGACTCGTACGCTGGAAAAATCGTGCCATTTATTGCGCAGAAAGTTTCAGAAGGTACGGAGCGACATTACCGTATATTCCCATCCTACAACAATTGAGCACGTGTATATGTTACTCATTGATTTCACTTCTCAATGCTTTTTATTCGTCAGGTGTTGAAGCTAGAAGGAGACCACTGCTTAATCTCAAGGTACTATACGCATTGAAGTTCTAGACCCAAATAGGTCTTAGCACATACTCCCTCCGTTTCAAATTGAAGTTTTTTCTCTAAAACACATATAACAATGTTTCGCGTCGGTAGATATTGGTCCCTGGCAGTAGGATTGTGGTACATGTTGGACCCAGTTGCGGGTTTCGAAGATGATGACCTCGTATGCAGCTTGTTTGTGAATTAATCTTTTGTAAGCTATTTTTTTAGGTTTGTTAATTTAGTTTGCAATAAATTATGATTATGTGCATACAAGGATGTAGTTCGTATTCCAACAATATTATATTTGAAATAGAATCTACTTACTTCAATTCTTCATGTGCACCTTTGTTTGGACACGCGAATTAGGAACTTGTACCAATTCGTAACATTCAACTGGTAGTCCGCAAGACTGTTTTGTAGCACGATCAAAGTCATTTGTATCAAGATTGGAACACAAATTACAACACCCCCCCCCCCCCCCCACCCCCAACCTACCTCCACATCGACAAGGCAGTAGCTCCCTTTCTATGGACAAGTTGAGGGCTAGGTGTGCTATAGCATTTCATTTCCGATTATTGGAACTATACCGGGATGTCACACATTGTATGGGGCATTCCGGTCACTTGGGAGCTAAACTTAAAGGAATATCCTCCGTGTGGTGCGATTAGGGTCTAAATGAATATTGGACAATTGTGGATGTGTGTGTGGGTGGGGGGGGGGGGGCAATCTTTTAGTTATAGATAAAGTAACTTTTCTTTTTCTAAAAAAGTATATAATAGGTGCACAATTATCACTCACAGGGCTACCTAGTAGGCAATCCGGAAACCGGTGAAAGCATTGATGACACCTCTAAAGTTCCATTTGCTCATGGATTTGGTATAATATCAGATCAACTGTATGAGGTAAAAATTATTCCCATCCGTCCGCATTTCCACAATTTTTTCGCAACTGAATTGGTGTGAGTGTTAGTTTCTAATTGTTCTTTCATATATATACAGACCATACTGGGGCATTGCCTAGGACAAGACTATACAAAGCCTACAAATGCATTGTGTACTCAAGCTTTGGCCACTTTCAGAAATGTAAAAAAAGGATATTCTACAAATACTTTCAAGTTGTGTCCCAAGTGCTTAAGGTCATATACCTCATGCAACTCCAACTGCAGCTCCTCTACGAAGTTATGTGGGCCCAAATTCTGTACGACAACTGTGGTATGGCATCTGCTGAACCTGGTACAAAAATGGGAGATTCAATTGGTGGTGGCAGGAAAATCCTAAGCCATGGAGCTGTAACTCAAAAGGAGAAAACAATTATAAATCTACCGGATCGTCCTACGCTTGGCTGTATTGTAAGTCGGCATCACGAATAGACTAATAACATGTATGTGTTTCCTTTCCTAATTGTGGCGATGATGGCAGACTTATGGAGCTTACTTGTCGTATTTCTGGGCAAACGACGAGCTCACCCGAGACGCTCTCGGGATCAAGGAAGACACTGTGGACGAGTGGGTGAGATGCCATAGTGGCGACATGCCATACACGAGTGACATCAAAAGCAGCATCAAGTACCACTGGAACGTCACGACCAATGGTTACCGCGCGCTGGTATACAGGTTCGTGAAACCAAACTTAAATTGGATCAATCAAGATGCTCTGCTAAACTTGATGTGGTTCCTGCTGGTATTGATGGGCTGATGGCAGTGGTGACCATGATGTAATTGTGCCGCACCTGGGGACACAATCATGGGTGAGATCGCTCGGCTTCCCAATTGTCGATGACTGGAGGGCATGGCATCTGCATGGCCAATCTGCCGGGTTGGTCGTCATTTCCTACTGGTTATCTAAATTGTTTATTCAAACAAAAAACTATGTTTTCCTCTGCTTAATATCCCTTTATTGATTTTGTAGGTTCACTATAACTTACTCGAACAACATGACATTTGCAACCATAAAGGTATCACAATTAACACCTTTCTCTTCTCAGCAGGTGTTTGTGGTCCATTCTAAATACAATAGGGATATACTAATTTTCGGTCGTAAGTTGGATCCCACTTTACATTCTATATAGTAGATTATTACCAATTTTAAGTTATTGCTCTGGATTTGGTTGCAGGGAGCCGGGCACACGGCACCGGAGTACGAGCCCGAGAGATGCTTCGCCATGTTCACCCGTTGGATACTAAATCGGCCACTCTAGCCTGTTGTGTTCTTCATCATCTATAGTGTTCGGGACAGTTTGCTTACAAAATCATTATTTGTAAAGTCAGTCCGGATAGCATGCTTGAAATACAATTTATGAAATTTGAGTGAACACGGTGGGAAGCATGTTCACCCACATGCGTGTCATTTCAAAAAAAAATCTTGATGTATTGTGTTTTTATGAACAAGTGCAATTGGTCACGCTATTTCATGGCTACATAATTTTGAAGAAACATACTTTTTCAGTTGTTGAGGATGTGGTGTTCGTAAAAGAAGGAAAGATCGTTAACCCTGCTAGGGGCAATCTGTTACGTGTTATGTGGCTCGGCAAAACCTCGAGACAGCAATACAAAAGAAGAGATAGAGTTTGGGTAGAGTACTACTCTATACCAAACTATCTTCAAATAAAAAGGAAATACAATATGTTTAACACTCCCCCTTCATCTAAAGCTTGGAAAGATTTAGATTACGCTTAAACTCATCTAGTTTCTTGGAACACAGTGGTTTAGTAAAACCATCAGCTATTTGATCTTTACTGGAGATGAACCTGACATCAAGTTGTTTATTAGCAACTCGTTCCCGAAAAAGTAGAAATCTATCTCAATATGTTTAGTCCGAGCATGAAACACTGGATTCGCTGATAAGAAGGTAGCCCCAAGATTATCACACCAGAGAGTAGGCTTTTCACTAAGTGTAACACCTAATTCTCTGACAAGAGCCTCCACCCAGATTAGCTCAGTCGTAGCATTGGCTAGAGCTTTGTATTCAGCCTCAGTACTGGAACGATACACAGTAGGCTGTTTCCTGGCACTCCATGATATCAGATTAGAACCAAAGAAGATAGCAAAGCCTCCTGTAGAACGTCTATCATCTAAATCTCCAGCCCAATCAGCATCTGAATATGCACTAAGAAGTGTAGATGATGATTGACAAAATGTAAGTCCCAAGGTGTGTGTACCATGAATATACCTTAATATCCTTTTAACTGTTGTCCAATGGTTTGTAGTAGGAGCTTGAAGAAACTGACACACCTTACTAACTGAAAAACTCAAATCAGGTCATGTCAATGTTAAATACTGAAGAGCTCCTACAATACTCATGTAATGAGTACTATCCTCAGAACCAAGTGGAGTTCCATCATGCAATGACAAGGTGTCAGTAGTGGACAGAGGTGTAGGGCAAGTTGTACAATCCTGCATGCCAACACGTTTCAAAAGATCTGTAGCATACTTTTCTTGATTCAAGAGAAGCCCATTGTGTTGTTTGTGAACCTCAAGACCCAGAAAATAACGAAGATCTCCAAGATCCTTGAGAGTAAACTCATGACTCAAATCTTTGAGAAGAGCCATTATTGCAGCATCTGAGGAACTTGTAACAATGATATCATCAACATAAATAAGGAGAAAAATCTAAATGCCTGAGTGATTAAACAGAAACAGAGATGTATCTCCTTTGGAAGGTATGAAGCCAAGAGTATGAAGTTTGACACTGAGACGTGAGTACCATGTTCTTGGTGCCTGTTTCAGTCCATAAAGAGCTTTGTCAAGTTCGCAAATATAATTTGGAGTAGCGGAAGACTCAAAACCAGGTGTTTGTTTCATGTAAACCTCCTCTTCCAGAACACCATGTAAGAACGCGTTCTTGACATTTAGCTGCCGTAAACTCCAGCCTTTTGAGACAGATATGGATAAAACAAGCCTAATTGTAGCACTTTTGACAACAGGACTAAAAGTATCCTCATAGTCTATTCCATACCTTTGCTTAAACCTTTTGCAACAAGACGAGCTTTATATCTGTCAACTGTGCCATCAGCATTTTTCTTCATGCAATAAACCCATTTGCAGTCAATTACATTTCTCTTAGAGCTCGGTGGAACAAGATGCCATGTGTGATTTGTCATAAGAGCATCATACTCTTCTTGCATGGCATGTCTCCAATTTGCATTTGTTAAGGCTTCCTTTAAGTTTTGAGGTTCTCCTGTAGATGTTAACAATGCCCAATGAATTGTATCATCAGTACGAATTTTTGTTTGTTTTATACCTTTTTGTAGACGAGTGCGCGGTTCTGCAGTAGGAGAGGACACAACATCACTTGCCGCAGAAGATCCTAGTGAAGAAATCAGGGAATCAGTTCATTCCCCCTGGTCATCCGTGTCAGCTGACGCAGTTTCTGGCGTGGCCCCCGTCCCGAGACTGGTGTCGGACGAGTTTTCTGTCAAAGGCGTGGCCCGGTACGAGGTGGACCCTGGAGCAGTGGATGGAGGGGACCATGGCAGGGACACGCTTTGCGGGGACCGAGGGAACCGAGGCGACGTGGTGGTGGACTCCCCTGGGCTCGACGTGGAGAGGAAGGAGGCGTCAGCCCCGGGGAAACCGAGGCGTGCGACTTGGACCCGGCATCTCCTGGCGCGGCCCGCGGAGCAGGCGACGTGGCACGCTGGAGTTCGTGAGGGCACACATGCGGGGACCGATCCGAGGCATCGGTGTCAGAGGGGGACCGGTCAGAGGTTGATTGACCCACAGAATCTGCATCGGAGGCCCCATTGTTTTGGCTTGTAGCTGTTGTTTCTTTAGGTTCGTTATTGGATGTAGTATGAGGGCTATGTGCTCCCGATTCTGATGTCGTTTCTTCAGATGAACTTGCAGGCATGTGAGGAGCTGGGACCTAAAAGGGATCAACAGTAGGAACAATATGCAAATATGGATCATTAGTGTGCACACCCCTACTTGTGTCTACTGAGGAGGACGAGTTCGAGGGTAATAAAATAAGCTCTTCACGTAGGCGACGACTAGCATTAGGATGTAGAGCAGCAAAAGGAAAAAACATTCTCATCGAAGACAACATCCCGAGAAACATAGACACGTCCTGTCGAGTGTTGACTGCGCTAGGTTGATGTAGGAGCGCTTCGTTGGGAACCCCAAGAGCAAGGTGTGAAGTAGCACAGCAGCAAGTTTTCCCTCAGTAAGAAACCGAGGTTATCGAACCAGTAGGAGAAAGGAAACATCACACAGGTGTTGCAAGCAACACAGAGACCTGCACAACACAAACTCAAGACTTCGCCCCAACGAATCAGTGAGGTTGTCAAGCTCACCGGTTTGCTGTAACAAATGATTAAACGTATGGTATGGAAGGTAATGGTTTGCAGCAAGTAAACAAGTAACAGTGAAAGATGTATCAATGGTAAATATTGGACCGGGGTCCATAGTTCACGAGAGGTGCTCTCCTTAAATAAACAACATGGCATGAAGGTAAAAAAATTACAGCGAGGCAATTGACAGGAACTGAGCAAGGCATAACAATGCAATTACTAGTCAGAAAGATCCTATGAGGTTGATTGGGCAATACTACAAGATGCATAGACCGCCATCCAACTGCATCTATGACTAGAAGTCCACCTTAAGGTTATCATCTGAACCCCCTCCAGTATTAAGTTGCAAGCAACAGACAACTGCTTTAAGCAAAGTGTGTAAGGTAAACAGTCCACATGTTCCATGAACAAGAGACCGTGGTTTTCTCCCTAGTAGCAATGGCACATCTACAACCGAAGAGATTATTGTTACTTCCCTTGGAAACTAGAGGCATGAACCCACTATCGAGCATAAATACCCCCTCTTGGAGTCACTAGCAACTACTTGGCCAAAATAGCTACTAACAACGGAGAGCATGCAAGATCACAAACAACACAGACATGATAGAATCATAAAGACAAAACCATTAATCAAACTAACATAATAATCTCAATATCCATCGGATCCTCGCAAACACAACATGCATGATTACAAATTGATTAGATCTTGATTATGAACGGAGCTCACAAGATCTATACATGAAAGCACAAGGAGGAGATACAACCATCTAGCTACTACATGGACCCATAGTCCAAGGTGGAACTACTCATGCATCATACTGGAGAGAAGGCCTCCGGGATGATCTCCCCTCCGGCAGGGTGTCGGGAAGAACTTCAGATCCCCCCGATCTAGGGACGATGGTGGCGGCGGCTACAAACGGTTTCATGGATTTCTGATCGGGTACTCAGGGTTTATGCATCGGGGGCTTATTATAGGCGAAGGGGGAGACCGAGTCAGCCGCCAGGGCGACCAAACCCTAGCCAGGCGCGGGGTGGGGCCCACCCGCGCCTGGGGTGGGTCTGGCCCCTCTGGCCGGCCCCTCGGGCTCTCCTCTGGACTTCTTGTTCCCCACGGAAAGTAATTGACTTTGTCCTTTGTCACGTCCAATTCCGAGAATATTTCTTTACTAACTTTTCTGAAACCAAAAACAGCAGAAAACAGGCATCTGGCACTGTTGCAACTTGTTAATAGGTTAGTACCAGAAAACATGTAAAAAGCACCTCAAAGTGTGGACAAGTAAAGCAAAGTAGATACTAAACAAGCATGGATCATCAAAAATTATAGATACATTTCCAACGTATCATCAAGATGTCAAGAAATTTTACTCCTTTATGAAGGGGACTATAGCCAAGAAACACACACCGTTTGGAGCGAAAAGAGAGCTTTTGCTTGTTGTAGGGACGTAAGTTGGGCCAACATGCACAACCAAAAACACTAAGAGAGTCATAGTTTGGTTTGGTGGGAAACAATGTTTCTGTAGGAGATGCAAAGTTAAGAACTTTGGATGGAAGAAGATTAATAAGAAAGGTGGCTGTGAGAAAAGCATCATCCCAATATTTTAATGGCATGGAGGCATTGGCAAGTAGAGCAAGACCAACCTCAACAATGTGACGGTGTTTGCGTTCAGCAAACCCGTTTTGTTGGTGAGCATGAGGGCATGAAACATGATGGGTGATGCCGACCTTTTGAAAGAAACCATTTAGCTTTTCATACTCACCACCCCAATCAGTTTGCATAGTAATAATTTTCCTATCAAACTTACGCTCAACATATTGCTGAAAATTGAGAAACACTTGGTACACTTTAGAGCGATTTTTGAGAAGATATATCCAAGTAAATTTACTGAAATCATCAATGAAGCTTACATAGTATGCATGTTTGCCTAGAGACAAGGGAGCAGGGCCCCAAACATCAGAAAACACTTGTTCCAAAGGAACAGTGGAAACACTATTAGAGACATGGTAAGGTAACTGATGACTCTTAGACTGTTGGCACGGATCACATATGTAAGCATTTATTTCTGGGGTATAAGGGAGATTGTTTTTCTGAAGAATTTGCTGAATAATAAAAGAAGATGGGTTCCCTAGACGACGATTCCATGTAGAGGATGAGAGCTTGACGGTGACCAATGAATGCTTGGAGTAATCCAAGGACACAGGAACAAGAGGGTAGAGACCACCGTGACAGGGACCTCTAAACATTATTTGCTGCGTTGCCTTGTCCTTAATCAAGAAAAAGAAAGGGTGAATCTCAATAAAGGCATTGTTGTCTAGAGTAATTTTATGAGCAGAAAGTAAATTCATGGAAGAGCTCGGGACATGTAGAATGTTACGGACTTGAAGAGAAGTATGTGGGGTGTGCAAAACTGAATGACCAATATTAGAAATTTCCATACCTTGTCCACTAGCATTGTGGATTTGATCCTGGCCTTGATATGGTTCATGAACTTGAAGCTTGTTCAGCTGACCTGCTACATGATTTGTTGCACCTGTGTCCAGAACCCAATTTGTGTTAACACCATAGGCGCCATAAGCACCCTTGTTGTCATGAGGAGCATCATCATCATTATCATCTCCATATCGCCACCAACACTCATTGGCAGGGTGCCCTTCCTTCTTGCATATCTGGCAATAAAAACCGGGTTGCCATGTACTAGCAACACGATCCGGGTGCCCACGGACCTTGCCGCACCCCCCTTGGGCCGATGGTCCTGGCGCCCCTGAGTGGGCTGTTGTGGTGGTGGGTGTGACGGGCGAGGGTGCGGCGGTGGTGGGTAATAGGGGTTTGGTTGTTGGTAGGGTATGGGAGCATATGTAGGTAAAGGATAGTGAGGTGTAGGAGGGTGAGTGCATGGGGCAGGGGCATATGAAGGGTGCTGAATCGTTGGTGGAGATGGGGCGGGATGGTATGGGGTATGATTGTATGTGGAGGGGGGTGTAGGTAGGATAGGAGGCTGTGGAGTGGGGGTGTTGGGAAAAATAGGGCAGCGAGGAGCAGCATTAATGGAGGAAGTGAACGTGCCGATGGTTTTACCCGTGGAAGCAAGCATGTTTTCACGAGATTTATAGGATAAAAGCTATGAGGACATGTCACCAATGGTGGTAGTGGGATTTGCATTAATAGAGGAAACAAGGGGGTGTAAGTACCATCAAGACCATTGAGGATGTAGTCTTTGAGCTCATCATCATCAACTGGTTTCCCCGCAGCAGCAAGTTCGGAGGCAAACCCTTTCATCTTGGCAAGGAATTGAGAGGCAGTCATATCAAGCTTCTTGGTGTTGGTAAGAGCTCCGCGAAGCGCAGAAACTCGAGACTTGGATTGGGTGGAGAAGAGCTCAAGAATAGCAACCCACACGTCCTTGGCATGGACAAGACCATACACATGAGAGAGTAGATCATCGCCAAGAGAGTTGACGAGGAAGCTCACAACCGCATGATCCTTGGTGACCCAGACATCGTAATCTGGATTGGGGATGTTGATCTTCTTGTGATCGGCATCTTCAGCTTAAATGGTTTTGGCCGGATCCTTTGCAGTGCCATCCAGGTTCCCGAGAACCCGGGCACCACGGAGAGAGGGCATGACCTGCGTCTGCCATGAGAGAAAATTGTCGCAGTTGAGCTTCATTGTTGGTGGAGATCCGATGGAGGCCGAAGGAATTGTTGAAGTCGACATGATCCAAGAGGTGGAGAGGTTGGCTTGAGGCTAGGGTTTGGGAAGGAGGGTGTTGCAGGTCATTGTTGAGGAAGAAAACCTTGGGAATTGGTTGAGGGGACTTGGATCTATGGAGAGGGAGGGTTTTTGATTGTTTTTGGGAGAATGAGAGGGGCCGGCGGCGATGGAGAAGAAGCTCCAGCGATGGCGGCGCTAGATGGAAAGAGTGGCTCGTGATACCATGTTGGTGTTCATAAAATAAGGAAAGACCGTTAACCTTTCTAGGGGCGATCTGTTACGTGTTATGTGGCTCCGCAAAACCCCGAGACAGCAATACAAAAGAAGAGATAGATTTTGGGTAGAGTACTACTCTATACCAAACTATCTTCAAATAAAAAGGAAATACAATATGTCTAACAGAGGATATATAAAAGGTAATATTCTTGCAAATTTGTATTTTAAAAACAAAATAGTTGTTAATAATTATGAGTTGTGGAAAATAAGAAAAATATCAAACTGGAAGTTAGTAAAATCTGGGAGATGAAAATAATTTCGTAAGAAAAAGGAAATGTTTGGTCGCACCAAACCTAGGATTGGGGTTGGGTGTGCCATGCCTTAAGGGGCGGTCGACCCCTATATAAGGGAGGTGTGGGGGGCGGTGGAATCACACACCAGATGAGATCTAATCTGACCGGCGCCCTACCCACTCCTCTCTTACATCTGGTTGCTGCTTGAGGTTTCTAGCAACGTCCCACATGCATTGCTAGATTCACGTCTCCATACGTGTGGATTCTTGGAGGCATGACCCCTAATGTTATCCTTGGATCATATGTACCAACTTGAGGGAAGAATCAACTACATTTGCTTCCAAGACGCGAATATTTTGAATATAGCTTTGTCTCAACATCCACGCGAACATTAAGTGCTACACTAGTGACCTACTACCTCTGTTTGGGAATATAAGGGCTGAGAGCTTTTTATTTTGTTGAAGATTATAAGGGCTATCTTATTTATTAGCCTCTCTCGTCTAATACATATTCTATTTTTCCTCTCACTTCTCTCGTGCATGTAAAAATATTTGCGCATTCCTAGATTAATGAGAAAGTTATGAAGTGTCTAGGTCCTAGCAGCTTGGTCATTAGGACTAATAATTCCAAACATAGGTACTATATCACATTGTTCCTTGTTGATGCAGCAATTTTTTTTATTCATAGACACCGTAGCCTACGTGTTTCCCTTCATTTATGTGTGTGGAACTATCCCTCTGTTAGGTAATTTATTTTTGTGCATTCAGTCGTGACGGTCAACCTATCCGGCACAATGTTGAATAACATGGATGATAATGAGCCACACTACCTTATCCATTTTTTAATTGAAAGTAGTGACCATCATCGTCATCCATTAATGGTCACACTACATCTAGAACGGATCCAAGAACGTCATAATTTATAAAAAACCTTCATTCTCAGGGTCAACTGAAGGAAAGAACAATTGACCTTGTTGTATTCATTCTCACAGCCAGAATTTCTGAAGTTTGAAACATGATTACACGGAGGAAATCATAGATCAAACAAAATAGGGGGTTACCACTTTATTAGTTACTTTCCATTTGTTCTTTTAACTTGGGGGTATAAGATTTTACCTGTCAATACATCTTATATTTCATGGCATATAATTATGATATATTTGTGTTTAGTGTCTGCTTTTTTGAGAAGGCTCTAAGAAAAACTGAAGTTCACAAAGGTAGACCCAAAGCATACGGTTGCACAGGAAACGATCCTGACTATATATGAACATGTTAGAGTGACCTTAAACACCGAGAAAGATATTTCGTAACTCACGTCAAAGGGGCTGGCTAGAAGTGTGATACACAAGATAGTCTAACTGGCGCCTTTGAGACCCGAAGCCCTATTTACTCGGGAGAGACCCCATCAGAGGTTCCAACAACTATGGGTTGAGCTAAGTCTGTTGACCGCCCTTAACGAGGATGTTGATTCTACTAGAAAATATGTGCAAATTAGCTGAAGAAATAGAAGTAAGGACAAGGATTTAAGGAGGTAAAAATAGATGTATTCATGTTTGTTGATTGTGTGCTTAATTTCAGTCGACCATCACCTCTCACATATATGTGAGATGGCTGATCTCTCCGTACAGGTCATGGACTTTCTCTTACACGTTTACAAGTCGGATTCTAGCCTATCTCTAGCACTAAACTTGGTTACTTCTCTCCATGCTTCGTAGTGATTCCGTACCCAAATTTTCATGTTGCCTCCCGCGTAGAGCCATCTTGTTAGAGAAGAATTTGTCTTTGTCTTCCTGCTTTAGTCGGTTAACTCATGGCCTTTAGGGCATAAGCAGACACTTGATCTGGTCTTCATCTGTGAGATGGATTGTTCCCATATTTCTTGCTTAAACTAGCAATCACGAACCGATTTGGCCTCTTAACTCTGTATACTAAGCTCTCATTGGGCTTCCCTAAACATCTTCCGGACTTCCAACTCCTTCCTTACCTTAGCCGACTTGCTTCCCGACTCTCCCTAATTTCGGCTAGGAAAAAAATGCATCGGCCTGAATCCTTAATCCTTAGTCCTTTACATGTTTCCCTTGCTTGACCATAAGCTAACCCAAAATGGGTGGAACCACATGCGCCCGAATCCTTAATTATTTACATTTTTCCTTTACAAGTTTTCCATGCCTAGATGTACTACCACTGGTAGAAAACAGGCTATCCATTCGTTCCCCCTAACAGCATTAGTCCCGGTTGCGCCACGAACCGGGACTAATGCTGGCACGCGTCCCGGTTTGAGCGGGCACGGTGGCCGGAGACATGCGTCCCGGTTTGTACGGGGTCATGCGTCCCGGTTTGTAACACAAACCGGGACTAAAGGTTGGGCGTCAGCCACATGGCGTGGCACACACCTTTAGTCCCAGTTTGTGTTACAAACCGGGACGTATGATCCCGCCCTCTATAAATACGACGCCCCAACCCTCTGCCTCCCCTCTGTTTTTTCTTGGTGGAAGGTGTGAGAGGTGTGCTAGTTTATTTATTTTTCCTATGCATGCATTCAAGGTGTTTGATGAAATGTTTGAGTGAATGATCCCGTTCAATTTGTCACAGAACAAAAATATAGAAGGTGTCCGAGACGCACTTGAGCTTTCTCCTCTTTATTTCCCTCGATCGAGGTTAGCAATCTTATCTTTTCTATGTCATTAATACAATGCATGTGTCGATGTGAATTGGTCATTTCACTATTTATGATATCTCGTTTTTGATAAACTTAATTATACGATGCAGATGAACGATCGGGAATGGATGTACGGTGACCGGCGTGTACCTGGCTGGGTACATTAAAGGCGTGGATAAATTTATCGATGTGGCTACGGCAAACAAAGAGAATGGTTTTATACGTTGTCCATGTGTTCAATGTCGGAACAACAAGGAGTACTCTTCCTCGAAAATCATTCGCGGCCACCTGGTTATGAAAGGTTTCATGCCCAACTATAATTGCTGGACCAAGCACAGGGAAAGAGGGGTTATGATGGAAGACGGTGAAAAAGAAGATGATGATAACAACTATCATCATATGTTTCCTGAATACAGTGATACTGCAATGGAAGACAATAAAGAGGAAGGAGGTGAAGAACGGGCATCAGATGAGCCCGCCTGATGAACTTGGTAGGGTCATTTCTGATGCAAAGCGAGACTGTGAAACAGAAAATGAGAAGTTGAAGTTAGAGGGCATGTTAGAAGATCACAAAAAATTGTTGTACCCAAATTGCGAAGATGGCAGCACAAAGCTCAGTACCACACTGGAATTGCTGCGATGGAAGGCAGAGTATGGTCTAACTGACTCCTCATTTGAAAAGATGCTGAAAATAATGAAGCCGAAGTTTCCAAAACATAACGAACTTCCCGAGAGTACGTACGAAGCAAAGAAGACTCTCTGTCCTCTAGGATTAGATGTGCAGAAGATACATGCATGCATTAATGACTGCATCCTCTACCGCGGTAAGGAGTATAAGAATTTAGATAAATGCTCGGTATTCAATGCATTGCGGTATAAGATCAGACGAGATGACCCTGGTGATGTTGAGGGAGAGCCCCTCCGGAAGATGGTTCCTGCTAAGGTTATATGGTATGCTCCTATAATACCAAGGTTGAAACGCATGTTCAGAAATAAAGAGCATGCCAGGTTGTTGCGATGGCACAAAGAAGACCGTAAGAAAGACGGGAAGTTGAGACACCCTGCTGATGGGTCACAGTGGAGAAAAATCGAGAGAGACTTCCCGAACTTTGCAGGTGACGCAAGGAACTTATGGTTTGGTCTAAGTACTGATGGCATGAATCCTTTTGGGGAGCAGAGCTGCAGTCACAGGACCTGGCCCGTGACTATGTATCTACAACCTTCCTCCTTGGTTGTGCATGAAGCGTAAGTTCATTATGATGCCAGTGCTCATCCAAGGCCCGAAGCAACCAGGCAATGACATTGATGTGTACCTTAGGCCATTAGTTGAAGAACTCTTACAGCTGTGGGGCAAACCAGGTGTACATGTGTGGGATGAGAACAAACATGAGCCATTTGACCTACGAGGGTTGCTTTTCGTAATCATCAATGATTGGCTTGCTCTTAGTAACCTTTTAGGACAAACAAACAAGAGATATAAGGCATGCACGCATTGTTTAGATAAGACTGAAGGTACATATTTGCATAAATGCAAGAAGGTTGTGTACCTGGCGAATCGATGATTTATTCCGACCAATCATCCTGTAAGAAAGAAAGGCAAGCATTTCAAAGGTGAGGCAGATCACCGGAAGAAGCCTGAACTCCCTGCTGGTGATGATGTATTTGGTATGGTCAAGGACATAGAAGTAATATTTGGAAAGGGTCCCGGTGGTCAATCAGTTCTGAACGACGTCGCTACAGGACACACACCCATGTGGAAGAAGAAATATATATTTTGGGAGCTGCCATATTGGAAAGTCCTACGTGTCCGCTCTTCAATCGACGTGATGCACGTGACGAAGAATCTTTGCGTGAAGCTGCTAGGATTACTAGGCGTGTATGGGAAGACAAAAGATACATCAGAAGCACGGGAGGACCAACAAATTATGAAAGACCCAAAGAACATGCATACATAGAACAAGACGGATAAAGGACGTCACTTAAGTCGTTCCAGCTATGCTCTTACCAAAGCAGAGAAGGATATCTTTTTTGAAGTCCTTTACAGTATCAAGGTGTCGTCTGGCTTCTCATCTAATATAAAGGGGATAATAAATATGGTAGAGAAAAAGTTCCAAAACCTGAAGTCTCATGACTGTCACGTGATTATGACGCAGTTGCTTCCGATTGCATTGAGGGGGCTTCTACCGGAAAATGTTTGAGTACCCATTGTGAAGCTGTGTGCATTCCTCAATGCAATATCTCAGAAGGTAATCAATCCAGATATTCTGCCAAGGTTACAGAAGGATGTGGTACAATGTCTTGTTAGTTTTGAGTTGGTGTTCCCACCATCCTTCTTCAATATTATGACGCATCTCCTGGTTCACCTAGTGGAAGATATTGCCATTCTCGGTCCTGTATTTCTGCACAATATGTTCCCCTTTGAGAGGTTCATGGGAGTCTTAAAGAAATATGTTCATAACCGTGCTAGACCAGAAGGAAGCATCTCCAAGGGATATGGAAAAGAGGAGGTCATTGAGTTTTGTGTTGACTTTATTCCCGACCTTAAGCCGATTGGTGTTTCTGACTCGCGGCATGAGGGAAGACTAAGTGGAAAAGGCACACTGGGAAAGAAAGCAATGATATGTAGGGACGGGGATTCTTTCACTAAAGCACACTACACAGTTCTACATAATTCCACCTTGGCAGCTCCGTATATCGAGGAACACAAGAATATTGTACGCTCCAAAAACCCGGGGAAGCCTGACTCATGGATTACAGATGAACACATTAAGTCTTTCGGTGGTTGGATGCGGACACATATCTTGAATGACACCACTGTTGGAGATCATCTATACTTGTTGGTCGCATCACCATCTTCTACTATATTGAATTTCCAAGGGTACGAAATAAATGGGAATACATCCTACACGATCGCCCAAGATAAAAAGAGCACCAACCAAAACAGTGGTGTCCGCTTTGATGTAACAGACGAGAATGGGCAAAAGGACACATACTATTGGTACATAGAGGAGATATGGGAACTAGACTATGGAGTCTCTTTTAAGGTCCCTTTGTTTCGCTGCAAATGGGTCAACCTGAATGGGAAAGGGGTAAAGATAGACCAGTTGTACGGAACGACAACAGTGGATCTCAACAATCTTGGTTATAGAGATGAACCATTTGTCCTAGCCAATGATGTGTCTCAGGTTTTCTATGTGAAGGACATGTCCTCCATACCGAAAAAAGAAAAAATATGCAAACGAATACATCATATGATGAGCCAAAGTGTCACATAGTTCTTTCAGGGAAAAGAAACATCATGGGAGTTGAGGACAAGACAGACATGTCAGAAGATTATAATAAGTTTGATGAAATTCCTCCCTTCACAATGAAAACTGACCCAAGCATTCCATTAAGTAAAGAAGATGCTCCATGGTTACGTCTGAAGAGATCATAAGGAAGGACATATGCCAAGAAGTTCATGCTCATATTGTGTACCTCTAGTTCATGTCTGGACGGTCGGGTGCATATTGTGAACCTAAATGTCATGAGATATGATAGCTCATTTTGTGAAGGATATCTTATGATGTTTGCAGTTTTCCAAGTTTAATAAATGTATTGAGTGTTAGTCCCGGTTTGTGGCTTGACCGGGACTATATATAGGGGGGCCTTTAGTCTTAGTTTTTAATATTAATAAATATCTTGAGTGTTAGTCCCGTTTTGTGGCTGGACCGGGACTAAAGGGTGCCTTTATTTAGTCTCGATTCGTAGAACAACTTTCCCGAACTATGAAGAAGTTGTCCCGATTCGTACTTATCATTAAGATCTGATCTCCAAATGCGCGTGGTCACATATTAGGGAGTGCCTCTATGACCAGTTTCTTGGAGATGCCGGAGGACTAGGATCCTGCGATATCTCCCTAAAACTGGTCGTAGTGGTGTCCCTGCTCTCGCACACCATCTTGCATCTTGTAACTTCTCTAACTAGATCAATACACCTGGGAGCTAACTAATTTCACATATTAGGGAGTGCCTCTATGACCAGTTTCTTGGAGATGCCAGAGGACTGGGATCCGGCGGCATCTCCCTGAAACTGGCCGTAGTGGTGTCCCTGCTCCCGCACACCATCTTGCAGCTTGTAACTTCTCTAACTAGATCAATACACTTGGGGAGCTAACTAATTTCACATATTAGGGAGTGCCTCTATGACCAGTTTCTTGGAGATGCCGGAGGACTGGGATCCGACGGCATCTCCCAGAAACTGGTCGTAGTGGTGTACCTGCTCTCGAAAACCATATTGGAGATGCCTCAATCTGGCTGGAGGACTAGACTCACAAGGATGCCTATTTATAGTGCAAGCAGCTCGGCATAGTGTCGACACTTACGACATAATGTCGACACTCACCCCTATTATTAGTGCTGACTCGTGTTTTGTCCCGGTTGGTGTCTCCAACCGGGACTAAAGGTTCATCTTTAGTCCCGGTTGGTGACACCATCCGGGACAAGGTACAAGCCACACGACATAATATCGACACTCACACCTATCATTAGTGCTGCCTGGCCCAGCCTACCGAAATCCCTCCAACCGGCACTAAAGATGAACCTATCATGTTCGAGGTTTCATGGCTTTCGGTCCAAATGATCAAGCCATTTTCCATTTTCCGAGCGCAAAAAACGGGTCGTTTTATGAAGTAACCACCAAAATGCTGTTTCAGAATGCTACTGTCCCATTTTTCTAAAATACTAGACCACCTTACATGGACTATCTCCCAACCGGGACATCTCAAACTTTTTCGTCCATCCCGGATTAAAAGGACAAATGTCTGCCGAATCGGTAGAAAGTGGGTCCGTTTTGTACTATAGGTACATGATCTAACGCCCATAATTTTTTGAAAAAAATCATTTTTAAACTGGTAATATGTGGTTTCTTCAGAGATCCAATTTCTTTCCGCCATTTCTTTCCACAGTTTTCTTCCCGCCATTTCTTAGTACATATATGTAGGATTGGCCTCCATTGTCATTGCGCATCTCTATACTCATATCTGCAACCTCATCACTCTTTCCCATGGCTTCCACCATACGACTCATATCTGCACATCTCTAGACTCATATTATGTGACATAGTTGTGTTATGTACTTTAATTCTAGTTCTGTCGTAATAAAATTTTCTTCCCGCCCATTATTTTTCGTCCTTTTATTCCCGCCCATTAATATATAAAAAATATAAGTTAATTCAAATCCAAATTAAAAACAGAAAATGGTTTTGAATTAGTTATTCAAATCCAAACACTTTTTATGTTTAAAGTTTTTCTAAATTCCAAATTAATTTTCAAAAAATATAAGTTAATTCATTTTTAATTTTAAATGGTTACATTAATTATTTTGAAAAATATAAAATGGTTTTGAATTAGTTATTCAAATCCAAACACTTTTTATGTTTAAAGTTTTTCTAAATTCCAAATTAATATTCAAAAAATATAAGTTAATTCATTTTTAATTTTAAATGGTTACATTAATTATTTTTAAAAACAAAAAATGGTTTTGAATTAGTTATTCAAATACAAACACTTTTTATGTTTAAAGTTTTTCTAAATTCCAAATTAATATTCAAAAAATATAAGTTAATTCATTTTTAATTTTTAATGGTTACATTAATTATTTTTAAAAACAGAAATGGTTTTGAATTAGTTATTCAAATCCAAACACTTTTTATGTTTAAAGTTTTTTCTAAATTCCAAATTAATATTCAAAAAATATAAGTTAATTCATTTTTAATTTTAAATGGTTCATAGTTTAAATGGTTACATTAATTATTTTTAAAAACAGAAAATGGTTTTGAATTAGTTATTCAAATTCAAACACTTTTTATGGTTAAAGTTTTTCTAAATTCCAAAGTAATTATCATTTAAAAACATTACAAATTTAAACCCCAAAATAAAAAATAAGGCGGGAATAGAGAGAAAATTCCTGAAAAATTTGAAAACGGGGTCATACATCCCGGTTGGAGCCACCAACCGGGACTAAAGTCCCCTGCGCGCGCCCCTTGGGATGATGAAAAAAGAGTGGAGTATACGTCCCGGTTGGTGGCTCCAACCGGGATGTATGACCCTTTAGTCCCGGTTGTAGCCACTAACCGGGACTAAAGGCCCTTCATTTATAACTGGCTCGCATGTTCTTCTTCTTCCCCATCTCATTTCTCTGCTTCTCACCGACGCGCGCACAGGAACCGCCCCCGACGCAGGCAGACTGCCCGAGCTCGCCGCCTCCGTCCTGTCCGTGCACTGTCACCCTCGTCCTTCTATCCAACACACGCAAGCAGGGGCGCCTCCTTCTTGCCGGAATCGAGCCTGAAGATCTCCTGCTCCGATGGACGTCACCGCCAAATACTACTGCTCCCGGCCACGCCGTGCTTCCCCAACCACCCCATCGTGCTCGTGGTGAGCTCTCTGTCCTCCTGTACCCTCTCCCGTCCTCCCTCTCGCTTTGTTTCGATCCCGCGTCGAGCGTCGCTTTCCGCCGCCGCAGTTCATGCTCGCCGGCGTAGATTCGGTTGCCAAAACAGGGCGACGCCACCACCATATGGTCGCCGTGATGCGCTCTATCCAACCCGCCTACCCGCGTAGTCCTCTGAGCCCTCCTTCGCTATCCCCGTGCATCGCCTGAGAGGTTCACCGTCGGGTGATGTCAGGCTGACGTCACCGTGACGCCAGCCTATGGGTCATCCCGGTCAAACCACCCCCCTCCCCGGCCCCATTCGCTTGCGTGGCTGACGACGTGGCCTCGACCCCACCTGTCATCCGTAGTGGGTAGCCTCTGCCCCGGTGACAAATGACCCTCACCCCTGTGTTGATGTCACAGTGATGCAATAATTCCATTTAAATTGATTAAACAATTCCACAAAATGTAATAATCTTGTAAATTCAATAAGTAATTCATTATAACTCAGAAAAATATGTATAATATATCAAAATTTTCAAAAAAGTGAGAACTATCTATTTAAGCTATAATCATGCATTGTTCAACAACTTTCACAACAAGTTTAATTATAAGAACATAGTAACCCCTCACAGGTGATTCCAGAGTTTCTCCGAGTTAGGGTTTTCACCCCTCAGAACCCCGATTAATTGTCGAGCATGCTTTACGGTTACATTTCAATGCAATTCAACTTGTCATATCATCATACTTGCTTGAGCATTGCATCGATGCCATATGTTGATTGTTTGCCTTTCTTTCCAGTGTTTGGTTCTTCCCGGTAGAATACGATATCGAGATCGAGATCGAAGCCAGAGATCAACACCGTCGAAGCTCGAAGACAAATACTTGACCAACTGTAATCAAGTCAAGTACCAGGATCCTGAAGCTCTGCTTTCGGCTATCAACAGGCAAAGGCAAGCATAGCCCCACCATGATATAATCCTATGATTTGGAAAGCATTTCAATTCTTGCCATGATGCATATGATTCTACTATGGTCTTTTATCGATAGATGGAGTGTCCTATCTATTGCATTACTCCCTTTGATCTTATATTACATGATCCACTGCTCCTAGCATAACTAGGTTTGTCTTGTGTGCACTGCTAAAGCTTATATATGTGTCCTACTTAGCCATGCATAGCTATGTGTCTAAGCAATCATAATACATTGTCAAGCAACTTTAAACCCTAGTTTAGTTAAAGAAACATCGACACCCCTTATGTACATGTGGGTTCGCCGGTGTGTCCTTGCTAGGGCATCCCGAACCCTTTTAAATCGATGTTGCACCTAGGGCTAGTGTAGGATCTCTAAATCTTACATGTCATACATATTGATTGCGCATTGTATTATGACGTGTATTGATTGCCGCATTTCTTTCTGGTATTGGTTCTTCACGATAGGATCCGAGCCCGATGGTTTCTCTGAATTAGGGTTTCTGATATTGTAAATTCATTTTTATTATTGTGTATGTATATATTAGGGTTTCTCCAAATTAGGGTTTTTATCTCTCAACACCGTACCTAACATTATCCCTTAGCCGCTTTGACTTATCCGTTTTTCCACCTATCCAGAAAATATGGACCCACACGACGGAGACGAAGAAAAGGAAGAGTTGATCCAAGGTGTGATCCACGAGGAAGAAAATTAAGATGTATCGATGTTTCTGAACAACTCCGGTGAGGGTGATCCTCTTTTTGCCGGAAGAGACAACTTGTTTGAGGTTGAAGGTGATGCCTTCCGCGATGGAGAAGGCGATGCCTTGTGTGATCGAGAAGACGACCGCTCCGGCGAGGTGCATGTAATATTATTAATTCATTAATTAATCATCTGCTATCTATATAGAAATAGTAACGACGATCTTTCTTCTTTTAGCCCTCCGGATCGAAGAAATCTACTGAAAAGAGCGGACGAGGCGCAACCAAAAAGTTGGAAAACCATGAGGTTCAGGATCGAAGATATCGGTGAAGACGGCAAACCAATTGCTCCCGAAGTTGTCGCAAACAAATTTGTGGCACAATGCAGAGTAATCGTTAGGGACTTCATCCCAATCACCATTCGAAATTGGAATAGGCCTGCTAATGCGGAAGAAGAGGGAACATCTTTATTTCTCCCTACCGTGGCCAAAGATTTACTGTGGAAGAGGCTCATGGTTAATTTCAAACTACCGAAGATAGAGCTGGATCCAAATGCAGAGGATACAGTTGAGGACGCCTTAGAACATGCGCGAGCCATGGAGATGAAGGTCAGGGAGTGGGCTATGTAGAAGATGGCCCAGTGTTTCACCAACTGGAAGAAAAGATTGCACCTTGACTATGTCGTGAAAGAGAAGACTCCGGATTTCGAGAAGATTCAGTTTCAGAAGATAAAACCATTCTGGGCTGAGTTTGTGAATTACAAGACATCAGAAAAAGCTAAGAAAATGTCTGCAACGAATAAGCTGAATGCTGTTCACAAGAAGTATCACCATACTATTGGGCAAGGTGGCTACAGGGCTGGCATTCCTAAGTGGACGAAACTTGGGGATGAACTGCGTGCTAAAAATATCATCCTAGAGACAGACGATTGTATCGAACGTGCAAAGAATTGGTTTTACGGGCATGGGGGCACGTTGGACTCGGAAGGGAAGTGTATATGTAACATACGACATAAAGAAGACCCCTTGCCAATCGAGAAGATGAGAAAAGCAGTAAAGGCTGTTAAAGATGGGGACTTCATTCCCGATAGAGAGAATGATGAGCTCACACTCGCCCTTGGAAATAAGGAACATGATGGACGAACACGAGGCACAATAGTCTCCAAACCATGGAGCACTGGGTTTCCCGAAGAGAGGAAGAAATATCCTGATAGAAGCTGTAAGAGAAGAAAGGACAAGGCGGAAGTTGAAGCAGATATTCAGAAAGAGCGAATGCGTATAATTGAAGAACGAATAAAGCAACAACAAGATCAAATTAACGCACTTAGCCAGCTAGGTACTACCGGCCCATCTCAGCAGCACATGGTGGTAGAACCTGCATTCGATGCTACCGGCCTATCGAATAATCGAAAAAGCAGTGTGGCTTCCACCGAGGTCCCGGGTGATGACAATGACGATGACGATGGTGCACCGACGATGGCTCCTGTTGTCTACCCAGTGGATGATATCACACAGATGACACACTGCGAGCTACATGTCAAAGTTTTGAACATATAAATGAAGGTCGCGGTCGGCTATGCCTTACCAATTGGACCCGCACCAACTTACCACTGTCGTCCGGTTCCACAGGGCTACGCTGTTGTCGGGGTGGATGAAATCATGCCCACCTTTCAAGGTTTGAAGCTTGACTACCCTGCAGGTGAAGGGGATGTGACTGAACTGGGAGAAGCAACAAACGTCACCATTCTATGGCCAAAGGAATGTATCGTGCTTCCAAATCACACGCCAAGGCCATCTTCGCCGCCGCCTCACCCGTCTCCAACGAGGTCGTCGCCGCCGCGGCAGCCGTCTTCATCGCCTCACCCGGCTCCGTCAGCTCACCCTTCTCCGTCGCCTCACCAATCTCCGGCGCAACCATCGCCGGGGCCTCAGGATAAAAAGCGTAAGCGTACCACCGCTACTCTGCATAGTGGTAAGCGATCGCCGAAACATAAACAAGAGCCTCTTCCAAAAGTACCAAAGGTTCCTCCCAAGAGAGCTTATGAATGTACTGAAGAGGAGACTATGGCTATCGTTGATGCGGAAACGACAGCGTTTTTTGCTAAGCTGAGGCGGCCGAAAGAGCCAGAGTTCCCCAGCACCAAAGAAGAAAAAGCCCGAGTGTTCAAAATGCTAAAGACTCTTCATCAACCCGAGCCAAAGTTGTCATCAGACTATGAGCGTTCTATTCTCAAGTCACATGCGGCACAACAAGCCTCGAAGAGCAGTACTGATGCAAGCGGGAAATCTGTTGCCCAGCTCGGAGAACAAGCAAAACAGTCTTGCGTCCCTCTCAAGGTGATTTTCCATACCAATGTGGGATCGAGCAAATATGCAGCCGAAGAGCAGTATGATCCAGATGTAGTTGCACAATACGGAGAAGCTGTCGCTGCTCAAGGTATGAGTACTGTCCAGTACTTATCCCAGTTACAGTACTTCCCCGTATGTGAAGTAGCATATAAATACCAGTACGACAAACCTCTCGTCAAACCTGAGGAGGTAAATAATCTTCCAACAAAATTGCGAAGATTGCATAATTGGTACATGCATGCCACAAAGGCCGGGGCTAACTAGATAATGCTAAGGGTTACAAAAAAGCATTATGGGAAAGAAATAGATGTCATGATATCCATTGAATTTGATGAACTATTTCAATTATTCAATCAAGACGCCTTGGACAAATCGATCATCAGTGTCTATTGTCTGTAAGTACTAATTATGTAATTAATTTAGTCTCTAGCTATCTCATCTCGTTTATTGTATGTATATAATCATACTATAATATGCAGAATGAAGATTCTCGAATGCAGCAGAGGACAAATCTATCACATTGGGTTCATTGACCCATATTGGGTTCATCAAGCTAATCTCAAAACAAACCCCTAGGATATAGAGGATAATATCGTACACGCGTTAAGGTTTCAAGAAACCAGAAGGGAAATACTATTTCCTTACACCTTCGAGTGAGTGTTATTGTCTTCTATATACTTTCTATTTCGCTTACTCGATGTTAAGTATATAATTGATTAGTTATGCATGCGCAGCTTCCACTATATTCTGTTAATCATTCAACTTGACAAAGGGCGTGTACTAGTCATGGACTCGAAACATAAACCCCTTGAGACGTGGAAGGACATGCACATGCTTCTCCAGCGGTAATTCTAATCATTACGACACTATATCGGCAACGTTCGTGAATTTTATGATATCAAATAATTAATAACTTTTTTTATTCGTTTTCTTCGCCCGGCAGCGCTTGGAAACGGTTCACCAACAAGGCTAGGGGTGTTTGGAAAGAGGAGCTTACATTTCAACCACTAGATGTAAGCACCACTAGCTATATCCACGCATCTCTTTGATTCTAGTTTTGATACCGTTATTATCATGCTTGATTATTTTTTTGATTGAACTCTGTTCTTGTAAAGTGTCTGACGCAGGGACTAGGGAACAATTTATGTGGATACTATGTTTGCGAGTTCATCCGTCAGACGTGCTGTCAGAAGGGCAGAAATTTAGAGCAAGTCCACGTACGTAAACAATTTCTATAGTTTTTAATTACCATCAAATTGTGTTTAGTTTCATTCATATAGGTTAACTCCTTTTTTAAATCTGATCGAACGTCTACGGGACGGTCTTCTGCCAAAGGATTGTGTACGAGCAATTCAGGAGAAATTGGTGGGATTCTTGGATGCAGAAGTCCTAAACTCAAAAGGAGAATACTGTTCGGGTGTGTATATACAATAGATATTGTACAAAGAGCTTATTTTGTATGTAGTGCATGAACTCCGTGTATCGAATGTAATATGTTCGACACTTGGATCTTGTGTAATATAATGGTTCCTTCATTGATGAGTGCAAAACACTAAATAAAAAATAAAACAACATAAATGAATTCTCTGCCGCGGCACAAAAAGTGACCAAAATGCTGCCGCGGCAAAAAAAAAGTTGCCAAAATGCATTCTCTACCGCGGTAGAGAAATGTGTCAAATCTCTGCCGCGGCAGACGGGGACTTGCCAAAATGAATTGTCTGCCGCGGCAGAGAAATGTATCAAATCTCTGCCGCGGCAGAGGGTTATTTGTCCCGGTTCGTGTTACGAACCGGGACGGTTGCTCCTCCCACCTCGCACTCAGCAGCGGCCACGTGTACGCCCTTTTGTCCCAGTTGGTGGGGCAACCGGGACTAAAGGTTAGGGTTTTAGTCCCGATTGCTCCGTCCCGGTTGGATAACCGGGACTAAAGGCCCTTACCAACCGGGACACATGGGACGGTTTCCACTAGTGTACGTATTCCTCCTAGAAATCAAAAGGCAACAAGGAAGAAACAAATCGTATCAATGAAAACAAAGAGGCGACTGCTGATCTATAGTTTGTACGATGCAACTCGCGCACATAAGTAGATGTAAGTGATGTGCGGCTGGGAAGCATGAACGCATCGATACTAACCAAACTTGACATAACATTATTTTTGCACATGAAACTGATATTTTGGTTCCTTAATAAACATTTGCTAGTTATCTCATTTCATAGGATTCGCTAAAATCATGATCTTTTTTCGTAAAATCTTGGGTTTCAAAGTTTGATTAATTTGGTTTCGTAGTTAGGGGGATTCAAGCCAGACGAAGCATGAAAGTTGCAGGTTCAAAGTAAACTTTCTTGAAGTTTACTTCTGATCCTCGTTAATACTAGTATAGAACATTGTTATCGGTGCTGTGTAGTAATCACTAAATATTGCAAGTGTTCGTGTTGCCGTATTGATGACTGATCTTAGGGTTGACCATACATACAACTAGCCACGCCTTCCCCCACAAAGAAAAAAGAAACTAGCCACGACCCAGGACTGACCTATTGGCATACTCTACTACTGTACAACAAGGGAAAACATTAAATAAGTCCCATTTAGATCAAGATAGAACAACAAAAGAGAGCAAAAGAGAGGAGCTGACCACTATTATCTCGTAAAATGATCAGACGGCTGCTCCCGCCGCTCTGCTTCTTCTTCTTCTCGTTCGGACTCACCACGCGGCAGCTCACCCTCGCCGCCGCGGCCTCTAGTTCCAAGGTAGTGACCAGCCTCCCAGGGTTCGACGGCCTCCTTCCTTTCCACCTCGAGACGGGGTACGTGGAAGTGGATGAGGTCAACGGCGCCGAGCTGTTCTACTACTTCGTCGAGTCGGAGGCCGGCGGCGAGGATGCCCCTTTCCTCCTATGGCTCACCGGCGGCGACCACTGCTCCGTACTCAACGGCCTTGCCCTGGAGATCGGTACATTTGAGTTTGCATTCTCAAGCGTTGACTCTCCCTTTCTCTCCAACATTCATATTATTCCATACATGTGCACCGCAACTGCAGGTCCATTCCGATTCGTCATAGAGCCTTACAATGGCACCGTACCGAGACTGAAAATCAATCCCTACTCATGGACCAAGGTTAGTCTCGTTCTGCTCTCTTACTGCACAGTGCAGCTAGGTAGCCATCTTAGTTTCTTATTAAGGTTCTGATCGATGTCGATCTGCAGCTCGCAAACATCCTCTTTGTGGATACACCGGTTGGGGCAGGGTTTTCCTTTTCAAGACAACCTCAAGGTTATAATGTTGGGGAAGTATCTACCTCACTGCAGCTCCATGAATTCCTCATCACGGTACAGTACTACTAGCTACTTGCAATTAGATCCACAATTTTTTTTTTTGAAATGGCTTCAGTTTTCACTATTTGCGCTTAGGGCTGCATAAATAGCTTGAAGCCGTAAGTTTAGCCCGTTCCGAAAAGTAATGAGCCAAAAATATGGTGGAGAAACCCGGTACCAGTGCACCTGATTTTTGAAAAAACGAAAAATGATATTTAAATGTTTCAATAAAAAAATAACGCACGTACATGTCACATTGATACTTGCTCGTCCACTTTTTCAAGAAAAAATACGAACCCATGTGACCGACATAAAAAAATTAGAAACCAAGACTTTGTTATAGTGTGAGTAGTATAGGTCCATTCCTTATACTGTGAACAATGTAGTTTGTCAATTTTCTATAGGGTAGATATTTTTATATTGTAGGTCAGATTTGACATGCACATATCTGCATATATTCTCTACAGACATGATTTATGCCATAAGGATTTTTTATTATTTTTAATATTTTTTGATTTAATTGTTCAAAACGTGTTCGGGCACACCCAAGGGCCAAAAACTCGCGTCCGCCAGAGCATAAGCTTATGTTGTAGCTCGGTTGAAAATCAAGCTAAGTTTGGGTTAGGATGAGCTTTTCTCAAAATTGGCTCGACATAACTCATGTTTAACATAGTTGGTATGCCATTTTATATGGTTATAGAAATTAGAATGATCTGTTAGCCCGATCGTTTTGTAATGAAATTAAACTAACACATTGTCCATGTTATTTATTATTTTGTGGTGATTATTAGTTTATTTCATTATATGGCTATTGTGGAATAAAATCAATTCCGGATGTTTTATATGGTGCAATATGTAAACCAGAATGCACATCCCTCGAATAAAATTTGTGTCCACGTGGATCACGGTAGAAAATAGAATCTAAAGATAAAATCTAAGGAGAAAACAATGGCTTGAAAAGGTTGTACAGAATCCATATTCACCTAGCTATGTCTTAATTGAAACAACCCAATGCTCAATCAAGCGAAAAAAAAGAATAGGCCGATAATATGATTCCACATCAGCAAGAGCACTGGTTGTGCTTCTACATGGATATATTTATATGAAATAAAAGTCAACGCAAATCATATGGCCAATTGGGAAGTCTGAAACCACCAAAGGGCCACATCTGTATGTTCTGGACATGCATAAGTTACTTGAGAAGCATTCTTTTAAAGTGTTCACAATAACAAGCCACTTTAGCATTTGGGCAAGCTAATAGAATAACATACACCAGATGGAAATAGAAAACCATCAAAGCGACCAACTTTCACCACTAAATTCAAAATAAACCTCTAAATTACTAATCTCAGAGTACAACTCAGAAGCTGCAATACAACAACCACAAGACTTATCAACAAAATTTCTCAATGTACCGTTTGGCTTGAAAAGGATCAATTTCAATTGAAAAAGATAACAAGTGTCTAGTATGAGTTTTTTTTTCCGAAAAGGGGGGTAAACCCCGGCCTCTGCATCCTGGGATGCACACAACCCTTCATTAAAGTTTAAAGTATTATCATCAGAGCATTACAATCATAAAACAGATAGGAGGATGCGCAGATTGACCATCTGATAAAACAAGAGGCCCTCACACAAGAGTCCTGAAGCCATGCTGAAGAAATCCAAAGTAACCGCCACAAGACGGGTGCAACCAGAAACCATTGGTTGCCGCAAGTGCTCTGGGAGGAGTTTGGTCTTTGTATGAGTTAAACTGATCTAAAACTTGAATTCTAGCAGTTTGGTCTGTGCAACACTTATGCTGTTGTGGTACACTCTCGTCTTCCTGGCTTTACTCCTAATTCAACTCAAATTATTATTAATATTTTACAAAGAGCGATACAAGTTAAGCTTACTCTGGCTCGCTTAAACTCCACTTTTTTAAATGTCTAGATAGTTGCATCAGCATTATTGTCTAACCAATGTGTCCATGTCTAGTGGTTCACCGACCATCCTAAATTCCTCGCAAATCCTCTCTACATCGGGGGTGACTCCTATGCTGCAAAAATTGTGCCATTAATCGCACAAAAGATTTCAGAAGGTATGAGCACTAGTATTGTAGTATTATTTTCACCCACACAAAAACGATGAGTTGTATTGTTGATTAATTTCCACTGTCTTCGCACGTGGTCCTTCAGGTATTGACGCTGGAAGGAGTCCCCTCCTTAATCTCAAGGTACAATCATAATTCTTTAGTTCAAAAGGTCACCGTTCTTTCGTTGTGACCTCTATATTTCCGTTGTGCAACCGATTGAAAGGGGCTATGTTTTCTAATTTACTTTACTTTTTTCTTAATCGATGGTAAGGGACGGCTTTTTCTTTCAAAAAAAAAAAGGAAAGGGACGGCTTTTGCCCATTTTAAAAAATAAAAAAGGGGCTAGCCCGCTCAAAAAAAGAAAGTCCAAAAGGACACCTCCCTGGAATTAGCATATTGTCGTACAGGCATCACTACGTCAGTTCATTCATTTTTTGAAAAAGAAACAATTATTAGTACATTTATTTCACTCTCAGGGCTATGTAGTAGGCAATCCGTCAACCGGTGACGTAATTGATTATAGCTCCGGAGTGCAATATGCTCACGGAGTTGGCATAATATCACATCAACTATATGAGGTAACTAAACTCATCTAGATCCGCCATGCCTTCATATCTTCAAGCACACATCTTTTGTCTCAACTAAAATGGTGAACATGGTATTTTCTCCTATCTTTTTTTCTCTCTGTAGACCATAATCAGGCATTGCCATGGAGAAGACTATAGGAATCCTACCAATGTGTTATGTGCTCAAGCTCTGGATAAGTTCAACATTGTAAGAACGAGATATCCTAGTACATGTCCTTTTTAAATTTATTATTACCGAAATATCCCACATATATCGGGCCAAATTTTGTTATGCAGCTCCTCTCTGAAGTTAGATCGGGCCAAATTTTGTTGGACAACTGCGGCGGTTTTACATCTACTGGACCGGGTCGAGAAATGGACGATGAATCAGCTGCTGCCGGTAGAAAAATACTGAGCGAGGATAAAGATGGAAACGAAACAGAGAAACGGCTTAAAAATCCGCCACCTAGTCCGACAGTTGACTGTCAAGTAAGTCCGGAGCATGCGCAATCTTCTGGCCTTTATTGTGTTCCCTTCTCCCCAGTTGGTCCAATCTTATGTTACACGATTTGAATCAGACCTATGGCGCCTACCTGGCGTATTTCTGGGCGAACGCCGAGTGTACCCGAGACGCCCTCGGGATCAAGGACGGGACGGTGGATGAGTGGGTGAGATGCAACAGAGGGGTGCCGTATACCAGAGACATCACGAGCAGCATCAAGTACCACCGGAACGTCACCGCCAATGGTTACCGCGCACTGGTATACAGGTCCGTGAAATGAGACTTGAACTAGTAGATTGATAGGGTTAGAGGGAGAGCTTAACTTGATGGGGTTTTGGTTGGTGTCATCGATGGCAGCGGCGATCACGATGCGATAGTGCCGCACCTGGGGACGCAGGCGTGGGTGAGGTCGCTCGGCTTCCCCATTGTTGACGACTGGAGGGCATGGCATCTCAATGGCCAGTCTACCGGGTTGGTCATCGTTCCCTCCTTGTCGTTCACTTTACTGCTAGTGATGTGTGATCATTTGTCTAATGTTGCTCTTCCATGGGTTTCAAGGTTCACCATAATGTACTCGAACAATATGACATTTGCAACTGTTAAGGTACTGAAAATTAACACCTCTCTCCTTGAGTTCCTGGAGTGTATGGTCGTTGGTAGATTATTTGTTTTAAGTTGTTGCTTCTAATTGGCTTGCAGGGAGCCGGACACACCGCGCCTGAGTTTGAACCGGAGAGGTGCTTTGCCATGTTCAGTCGTTGGATCCTGAATCAACAACTATAGTATCTAGCATGGATTTGGTTACCGGTCGGGCCGGTAACCGGATTTCCCGACCACCCTCGGGAAATCGGTTTACCGGACAAAAAATCCTGAATTTATTTGAATTGTATGAAATTTATGAATTTTAACAAAAAAAACGATGTAAATGGTCATACCGAGGACTTTGAATTCGAATTTTGAAATTTAAATTCGTCCGGTAACCGGTCGGGATTTCTCGGTAACCGCGGTAACCGGAAATCCCGACCACCCTCGGGATTTTTTTTCGTATCGGGAACCAAAACCTTGGTATCTAGTACTATATTTTGAGCGAGTAACTAGAGCCCTCATTGCATTTCAACTATAAGGATTAGAATTCGTTGGATCCTGAATCAACAACTATAGTATCTAGTACTATATTTTGAGCGAGTAACTAGAGCCCTCATTGCATTTCAACTATAAGGATTAGAATTTGTTAAGGTTATTTATAATCGACATTTACGATCAAGCTTAAGCCTAAACCAACTTAGAACGACCATCATGCCAACTACTTGCCGAGTAGAAACTACAAGAGCTATATATGCATGCTTAGATCCGTGAAATTAGTTGGGTCACCCCATAATAGGTCTATTATTGTCACCAAAGATCGCGGGATTCCTCTATTCTAGATGTGTGCCACATCACGTATATCATGTGATAGTCCGATGTATTCTACACTGTTTGGTATTATGTAACTTATTTTCAATTTATCCCAGACGCAAATGTTATTTGTAATGTTTTGCAAGTTTTATTTCTACATTTTAACTCCACATAAATTTAGGGTTTCTATGGAAACCTTCGCTAGTAATAAGCAAGCCTATTAGCCCCCATCTCACAAAGTTGGATTGGAAACCATATGTGATTGGGTGGTTGTTTGTGGTTGGATGAGTGTCACCATTATAGAAGTCACTTAGTAACCTAAAAAGATCATCCTTAACTATATCCCAATTTTTCTGATAAAATTCTGCGCTATACCCATATGGTCCTGCAACTCTCTTAGTGGTGATGGTATTGTTGCATGGAAACAAAAAAATTCCTACGAAATAGCAAGAGGAAACCCAACACTATCTAATCTAGGAGATGCAAGTAACAGGTAGATAGATATAATCTACTTACCCTCGAAGAAAATGAGCGGTTAATGATCTATAAATCGTGGGTGATGTAGTCATTCGCTTGCGTCGGTTCAAACCGATGTAGATCTGTTATCGCCATATTTTGGCCAAAGGAGGATATGGGCCGTAATCAAGATGGGTTTGGAAGATACATATATGCAACGTGTTGGTGAATCGGTCTTGTGCGTCGAATTGGGCTAAATTGCCCGTGTATCTTATGTTGTAGTAGGTTACGTTTCGGTTTAAGTAAAGAGATAGGATTGCTAGGTTTATTCCAAAGATAGGAAGTCTCCGGACTATAAATATGTACCTAAGGTTATTGAGAAAAGGAGGACGATCACGTTCACAACAAACACAATCTCGGCGCATCGCCACCCCTTGTTTCTAGGGTTTTCTTTCGGGTAAGTGTCATGCTGCCTAGATCGCATCTTGCGATCTAGGCAGTATATACTTATGCGTTATTTGGTGTTACTCGTGCTGAAGCCTTGTTGATGGCGAGTAATACTTTTATCATAGATTTTTTTAGGCTAGCATCGGTACTTTTTACTATGATTGCTTAGCTATGCTGCCTTTGCTTATCTCACTGCCTTTGCACCTGTTCGGGGTGTAAGGGTAGCATCTTGCTTGATCTTTATTCCGTCGATTCGATCTGTTATAGTGTTGCCTTGCTTTCGAAGGTTTAGTTTGATATCTACGTAGTCAGGCCTTGCAAACGGGTTGAACGATCCAGTAATACGAAAAGATATGGTTTGCTAATTCGAGAGGAGTTGTTCCGGGAATTGACTTTACGTCGGTTGTTAGGCCTTCTCTAGGGTTAGTTTTATATCATCTTTTGTATTTACCAGGCTCAATTACGTGTAGGATGTTCCAATTACGTGGTGAAAACATTAAACTGTCGTAGATCGATTTAACTTATATTGATGAAGCAAAACCCCATGTTATCATAGATCTAATGCAGAACCATGGGATAATCGGCTCCAAGAGCCGATTCACAGGGAAACCTGAAAGCCGGTCACGGCTTGAATTTTACGTATGTTTGTTTGCCATGCAGGAAACCAATCGAAGCAATCTTTCACCTTCCTGATCAGGTATAGGTCAGGTGGCACGCCCTCGAACCAGCCAGGACGTGTGCCGGAGTTTTGCGGGCCGTTGCCCGAGGGACCAGGGCCCACCAGCAGTCCTGGGAGCCTCCCGGCTCTCCGTGTTGCCCGTCACTGCTCGCTGGTGGGTTTTGGCAGGCAACACATTCTGGCACGCCCGGTGGGACATTCAACAACGTCTACATCAACATCCGACGCTGCGATGGAGAACAGACCGGTCACGTACGACGATCTGCCTGAGGAGCACAAGGCGAAGTATGATGATATCAAAGCTCTCTTCGAAGCCGATCTCATCGGCTCTTTTGAGAGGACTCGTAAACATGGTATCAGGTGGAAAGGGTTTTCACCTGAAGGTGCTCTTGATGAGGTGGATCTGTCTGTTCCTTCAGAGGAGCGCACCAGAGCTCTGCGACAGGAAGTCAATTACATGGTGGCTCATTCTCTTCATCGCCATTCTGAGAGCCTAGTGAACGCTTTTGAGCGTGTCGCGGTTCGCGTAGTTCAGGAGATCATGAAACATCAGTACTCTCCGTCGGGGCCTACTCTAGGGACTCACCAGGGAGAAAGGCCACTCTAGACTAGGCCACAGCTGCCATTCACGCTTGCAGCTCCGGAGCCACCAGGGGCACCGGCGTACGTCGTCTACAAGGTTGGAGGTGACCCTGGCGATTACCAATTCCTGTTTGAACCACCTAAAGAGATCCCACATGGATATGTGTGCACCTACGTGCCGGACTGCAATAACCTGACGCGCACGAACCAGGTGGCAACTGCAGGGATTTCCGGAACAGGAGTTTCTGGAGCAGGGGCTTCGGGAGCAGGTATTTCCGGAGCAGGGATGTCTGGGATGGACGCTGATAAACAGGCATGGCTAGCCAAGTACGCCACCGGAGCGAGTTCTGAGAATTTAGCCCCTGCAGCTCAAACGGTGGAGCAAATCCGTACCATCTTAAGAGACCAGTTCGGCTTCGTGCCGAAGAGAAGGACAATCGGCTACTCCAAGCCGTACCCCAACGAGTTTGATCTGATTCCGCTGCCACCCAAGTATCGGCTCCCTGAGTTCTCAAGGTTTAGCGGATCAGAAGGGTCGAGCTCGATCGAGCATGTGAGCCGATACCTGGCACAGTTAGGCATGATTTCAGCATCGGATCAGTTACGCGTAAGGTTCTTTGCGCAATCTCTGACAGGACCAGCTTTTGGGTGGTACACCTCGTTGCCACCGGATTCGATCCAGACCTGGAAGCAACTGGAGGAACAGTTCCACATTCAGTATCATTCAGAAGCTACCGAGGCTGGCATTGCAGATCTGGCACAGGTGCGGCAAAAGCGGGGAGAAACGGTGGCTGAGTACATTCAACGTTCCAGGACTATCAAGAACCGATGTTATTCGGCTCGTTTAACTGAGAAAGAAGCGGTCGAGCTGGCAGTGTTGGGTCTCTCAGCACCTATCAAGGATCTGGCTTTCCAAGTAGAGTACAATTCATTGGCGCACATGGCCCAGAAGCTGACAATGTATGAACAGCGCCACCCTGAGTTGTACCAAGACAAGTTCAAACGTCCGATAAGCCTGGTCGATACAGAAGAAGAGGATCCTACACAAGAGGCCGTGGCTGAATGGGCTCGGGGGGCAGATCCTGTGTCCTGCAAATGGGTAAAACAGCAAGGGCCTGCAAAAGGGTTCGACTTCGACGTGAGCAAAGCTGAGCAGATATTCGATTTACTGCTGAAAGAAAAGCAGCTGAAGTTACCCGAAGGCCACAAAATCCCTACGGCTCAAGAGATGAACGGGAGACCTTACTGCAAGTGGCATCACTCGTTCACCCACACCACCAATGATTGCAAAGAGCTACGTCGCCAGATCCAAACGGCGATAGAACAGGGCCGTCTGATCCTTGGGCAGTTCGCCATGAAAGTAGACACAAACCCATTTCCCGGCGTCAACATGGTAGAACACAGCCAGTCCACGAGGCGTCAGTTGGATTTCTCGTTTGATGTTAATATGGCAGGACCTATGTACCACCGTGGCACATATAAGGAGGAAGACGGTCGCTCTCGGGGCAGAGAAAGAGAGGAGGCCGGTCCACGTGACCGGCCCCGTTATGATGACAGGCAGTATTTGACCGAGGAGCAAGTGAGAAGCGTGCGATATCAGAAGCCACACTCCACACATCTCCTTAACAAGTATGAGCATCAGTATGACCGACGTCGCCGGCACGATAGAGATGATGAAGGATATGAGCGCCTCGCTAGTAAAAAGCCGAAGGAAAAAGAAGGCATGGATAAACATTGGGATTGTCCTTTCTTCAAGTATTGCTGGGACGCGGGAATGAGCCGATTGCCTACAATCGACAACTGCCCAGAATGTGGACAGCAGAAGGATGACACAGGTCCAGTCTCAGTGTTCAAGCGCCTAGGGCCTCTCCCTTCTCGAGCGAAAGGCTTCGAGGAGCCAATGGGTGGAAAAGAAGAAGACAGATATCACCGGCCAAGGTGGTGCCCCGATGGACTCAGGCACACCCAAAAGCGTCGAGTTCAGCGGCTGCGTAACTTGGAGGAAGCCGAAGCGCAGTACCTCCACGCTTTAAGGAAGGCACGGCCCGATCTGGCCGTGAAAGTGCAGCAAACCTTGGAGACGGAGGCTCGTCCGAAAAGAAAAGAATGGCGCCCCAAACCAGTAAAAGCCGATGCGAAGACATCGGCTGGCACAAACATGGTGTTCACACTTCCGTCAGAGTTCTGCGCTCCACGAGCCAAAGAACTACCAGTGGCACAGTTTGACTGCGGCCCACGACCGGTTATCTTTGAAAAGCCACAAGAGAAGGGCTACAAACATCTGAAAGCTCTGTACCTGCGAGGTTATATCAATGGGCAGGCTGTCCGCAAGATGTTGGTTGACACCGGAGCGGCAGTCAATATAATGCCATACTCCATGCTACGCCGTTTGGGATGCTCCACTGCAGATCTGATCAAAACCAACGTAACGTTAAGCGACTTCAACGGCCAAACTTCAGAGACGCAAGGCGTTCTGAATGTGGACTTGACCGTGGGCAGAAAAACCATCCATACGTCATTCTTCATCGTTGACAGCAAAAGCACCTACGCTGTCTTGCTGGGGAGGGATTGGATTCACGCCAACTGCTGCATTCCATCCACGATGCACCAGTGCCTGATACAGTGGGATGGAGATGAAGTGGAGGTCATTCATGCAGATGACTCGATCGAGATCTCCATAGCTGGCATGAACATCTGGGAGGCAGGAGACCAAGAGCCGATCTCTGGAGTCAGTCTAGACGGCTGTGAGCGCATTGAAGCTACAAAAAACGGGGTGAGGCTGGTCTTATCCACTGGCCTGACAGAGTAGCAAAGTCCACGATCGTACGTGGTAAGGCCGATCCCTGCGATGGGCCACAAAAAATAAAAAGCAGCAATCTTATGACAAACAGGTCATGCAGTCGTAGCAGGGAGGTTCCCTGCCATTGTAGAGCACAGATAAGTTGTAAACCTTCCTTGACTAATGCAATGAAAAAGGGGGCCGATTCCGGCAATCGGCCCAAACTATCTTTGTTATCCTCACCAGCTGTTTGCCCCGTGTTTAGCATCGATTTAACAGGTGACGGAAAGCTAGGGTATGGATTTACATCCGCTGATGAGCTAGAGGAGATTGACATCGGTCCTGGGGATAAGCCAAGACCAACATTTATCAGCAAGAAGTTAGATCCGAATCTGCGGGGTCCGATGATAGCTTTGTTGAAAGAATATCCAGATTGCTTTGCCTGGGACTATACAGAGATGCCCGGGTTAGACAGGAGCATCATCGAGCATAGACTCCCGCTTAAAAAAGGGTTTCGGCCGTTCCAGCAGCGAGCGCGACAGATGAAGGCCGAAATTTTGAAAGAAGTCAAGAAGGAGATCGAGAAAATGTTGACAGCCAAGTTAATCAGGCCATGCAGGTATGCTGAGTGGATTTCTAGTATCGTACCTGTAGAGAAGAAGGATGGCCGCTGGCGGGTCGCCATAGATTTTCGGGATCTCAATAGAGCCACTCCGAAGGATGAATATCCGATGCCGGTAGAAGAGACGTTAATCAACGCAGCTGCTGGCCATAAAATCTTGAGCTTCATGGATGGCAATGCCGGTTACAACCAAATTTTTATGGCTCCGGAAGATATACACAAGACTGCATTCAGAGTCCCAGGTTCGGTGGGGTTGTTTGAATATGTAGTCATGACGTTTGGACTGAAGAATGCCGGCGCCACATACCAAAGAGCCATGAATTACATCTTCCATGATCTGATTGGCAAGCTGGTGGAAATTTATATCGATGACGTGGTGGTCAAGTCAGCTTCAGTACAAGGACATTTGGACGATCTGCGACGCGTCCTGGACCGAACGAGGAAATTCGGACTGTGGATGAATCCAAAGAAGTGTGCCTTCGGTGTGACGGCCGGTCAGTTCTTGGGTTTCTTGGTCCATGAACGAGGAATTGAGATCGGCCTGAAAAGTCAGGAGGCAGTGCGAACAATGAAGCCACCTACCACGAAGAAAGAACTGCAGTCTCTCATCGGCAAGATCAACTTCGTCAGAAGATTCATCTCCAATCTGTCAGGAAGAATAGAGCCGTTCATGGGACTGGTGAAAATTAAATCTGATGAAGAATTCCGCTGGGGGACAGAGCAACAACGAGCCTTCGACGAAATCAAAGAATATCTAACGAAGCCGCCAGTATTGGTTCCGCCCCAGCCGGAAAGGCCGTTCTACATTTACTTATCAGTAGCTGACACGTCCATCGCCTCGGTGGTGGTGCAGGTTTATGATGGTCTGGAGCGAGTTGTGTTTTACATCAGCAGAAGGATGCTCGACGCAGAGACAAGGTACCCTGAGATCGATAAGTTGTGCCTCTGCCTGTTTTTCACCTGCACCAAGCTGCGCCACCCCTTGCTCTCGGCAGAGATTATCATTATATGCAAATCAGATGTCATAAAGCACATGCTGTCGGCTCCTATGTTGAAAGGCCGACTCGGCAAATGGATGTTTGCATTATCGGAATTTGGCATCCGGTACCAACCTGCGAAAGCAGTTAAGGGTCAGGCATTAGCCGACCTTATTGCTGAAAGGATCAACACTGATATAGCAGCGCTGTCTATATGAGCGTGGGCTATGTTTTTCGATGGATCGGTTTGCGATGATGGTTGCGGCATTGGCATTCTACTCGCGTCGCCCCGGGGGGCAACATATTCCTTCTCCATCAGGCTTGCTACCCCGTGCACCAACAACGTCGCCGAGTACGAGGTGATTCGCAAGGGAATGGAGTTGCTCATCGAAGCTGGAGCAGAGGCAGTGGAAATTTTTGGAGACTCCAAATTGGTGATTTCCCAACTCACGGAGGAATACAAGTGTGATAGCGAGTCGCTCTTCCCATTATGGTTGCAATGCCGTGAGCTCATGGCGCAGTTCCGGTACATAAACTTTAACTGGATCCCGCGATCGCAGAATGCAGAGGCGAATGATCTCGCACAAATGGCTTCAGGCTACAAGGACGTAGCAGAAGGAACTGATGTTCAAGTACAGTTCCTGGAGGCGGACGACTGGAGAGCCGATATCTTCAATTACTTGAAAGATTCGGCTCGGGGGGCACCTAAACGGATAAGGTACAAGGCCATGAAGTATGTGCTTATCGGGGACGACATGTTCTACAGGACTCTAGAAGGGTTGTTGCTCAAATGTCTAGGGCCAACCGAGGCCAATCGGCTCCTGCACGAGGTACACGAAGGCGCCTGTGGAACTCACCAATCGGCTCACAAGATGAAATGGTTGATCAGGCGATCAGGGTTTTATTGGCCCACCATGCTTGAGGACTGTTTTAAGTACTACAAAGGGTGTCAAGCATGTCAGAAATTTGGAAAAATTCAGATGGTGCCCGCGTCAGCAATGAACCCCATCATCAAACCTTGGCCATTCCGAGGTTGGGGCATGGATATGATTGGCAAGATCAATCCTCCATCAAGCAAAGGCCACATGTGGATTTTGGCCATTACGGATTATTTCACTAAATGGGTTGAAGCCGTCCCTATGAAATCAGTGAGCTCAAAGGATGTTATCGATTTTGTGAAAGAACATGTTATTCATAGATTCGGGATCCCCCAAACGATCACGACCGATGGAGGTTCGGTCTTCACTTCTTACGAGTTTAGAGAGTTCTGTGAGGACACAGGAATCAAGCTGATCCGATCATCTCCGTACTATGCTCAAGCAAATGGGCAAGCTGAAGCGTCCAACCAGAGCCTTATCAAGCTGATCAAGAGGAAGATCGATGAGCACCCTAGGCGTTGGCACGAGGTTTTGTCAGAGGCTTTATGGGCTTATCGCATGTCATGTCATGGAGCAATAAAAACCTCGCCATACCATCTAGTCTATGGACAAGAAGCCGTATTGCCCTGGGAAATTACGGCTGGATCGAGACGTGTCACTTTTCAGAGCGATCTAACAACTGAAGAATATACGGCCCTGATGAGTGACAGTGTTGAGGATTTAACTGAGCTCAGGCTGTGGTCGCTTGAGAAAATCAAAGAAAATAAGGCCAAGGTAGCTCGTGCATATAATAAAAAGGTGAGACCGAAAGAGTTCCACGTTGGCGATCTGGTATGGGAAGCTGTGTTGCCACTGGGGACTAAGGATGCAGCATATGGTAAATGGTCTCCAAATTGGCACGGGCCATACAGGGTCGATCAAGTTTTAAGGGGAAACGCGTACATGCTTGAGGAGCTGGATGGCGTAAAATTCCCAGTGGCTGTCAACGGGCAACACCTCAAGAAATATTTCCCAAGCATGTGGGATGATGGACACTGAAATATGGGGGCCGATACATGAAATCGGCCAATAAAAAAAAACACATACAGCCGATGCACAGCCATCGACTCTAGAGGTTCAAACTGTTACAAGCGAATGCCAGTTTAAATAAACGAGCTACTGAAGAAATGCCTCGAAGGCGTGGAGGGCGTCAGCACGGACACGATCCACCTCGGCGATCTCGGCTTCGTCATCTTCGTCCTTGCTCGTCACTAGCTGCTTGTTCAGGGCACGTATTTCTGCCAGATCGGTCTTTAGTTGAGCTTTGAGGCTTTCTGCTTCGTCTTGGGAGCGGGCGATGGATTCCTCCTTGTCACGAATGAGCTGTTTAGTCGCTCGGACCTTCTCTTCAAGATTTTCCAACTCCCTTTTCAAGGATGCGAGCTCGGCGGTACTGACAGAGGTGTCAGTTTTGGCATCCGGAGACGCCTTTTTCTCGTTAAGCTGCTGACATCTGTCTGCGATATTAGCCTTCAGTGGAAGTTGGGCGCGACGCAGACTGATCCTCTCACGAGCTAACTTCACCCTTGACCCGAAGAAAGACAGAGTTACAACTGGCCAAAGCTTCACCTGCAATGCTACTGGGAGTTGGTCTTTTATTTCAGCAAGAACGCTCTTCACCTCCTCAGAACCCTCGATCAACTCTTCGATCGGGGAGGACAGCAGGGTTTTAAGACGCTGGAATTGAGGTGGAACAGCCCTGGCTCGTGGTTCATCATCGGCAACAGAGGGAGTTGGTTCGATGGATTCAGGGTCGAACGTCAGCAAGCCTGAAATATCACAACCCTGGCAGCCCGAAAAAAAAAGCATCAGTACACGTCCAACGTGTAAGGATGAGCCGAAAAAAGCTAACATACCTCTCCTAAGATCGAGGGGATAGCAGATGAGGATACGATCGGTTTGTGTGTGGTTGCTGGGGGCTTGGCCAAAGTGGTAGCCGTTTCATCTGCACCTTCGGGGATTGCTGGATCCGGCTTGGCTAAAGGCATCGGCACTGCCCCAGCTTTCCCACTAGAAACGTCAATCGTCTGCATTGAAGGTGTTTAGCCGATGTAAATGATGATGAATCGGCAGATAAAAAGAAGTAAGTGGTAAGAGCATGAAGGGTGATGATTTTCGAAACCTCCTGGCTCGACGAAGAAGCTTGCAGTCCTTTGCGAGCTCTCTTGGGACCCACAGCTAGCCCCGCCTCGACTGGTGCTCGGGGGGCAGTAGGTTCAGGAACCGACCTTTTCCTGGAAGCCGATGGTGGTGAATCTGGCTGGCTCGGTGTGATGGTCCTCTCAGAATCTGTGGGGCCTAGTTCTCCTCGATTGGTCTGAGTGTCCGCGCTAGAGGTGTCTTCGACGGAAGCCTGTAAAAAAAGAGAACCAGTAAGCACGAGCATGTCTGCAAGAATGGAAGAATGAGAAGGATCGACCAAGACATGGATCAGCCTACATGCGAGCTTTCTGGAGAAGGGCTCCGGCGCCTCAAGGTCTTCCTGGCAGCTACCTTCCTCACCATCGTTCTTGTCTTAGTTGGAACTCGAGGGGCAGCTGACTTAGGAGTTGCTTGGTTCTTGGAAGCCGATTGTGGTGTTATCGGCTGGTTCTGCATCATGACCTTTTTCAAAGGTGGCGAGTTTTTGCAGAAAAGAACCACAGGAGCTGGCGGAAAGAACTCGAAGGGGGAGCCATCACTGTGCGTAGGTTCAGGGCCATCTTGTTGCTGCAAAGAGAAAGAGTGGGTTAGTAGAAGAATCATTTGTGAGCTGCATCAAGAAAATTTACAAGTAGTGGTACCTGTTCCACGGGGATGTCATAGTCAGCGTCGAGCTGCTTCAGCAACGGTCCCAGAGCTCTCCTGAAGGCATGAGTCTTCCACATCGACCACCAGTCTTCAAAGCCATCAGTTGATGAGGCGAAGGTGAGGTCATTAGGAATAGGGATGGTCAGAGCATCAAAGAAGGAATAACACCTTTGGCTGGTGAGAGGATCAGGCAGGTCGGCTCTGCTCTCTGTAAGGTGGTGGAGAAAGAAATGGGGAGGTACTTGTCCAAGGCCAAATTGCCGAGCCACTACGACCGGCTGGTAGAATTCATACCCAGGCTTGATTATTCTGTTGGATGTACTCATGCCAACTGGAAGGAAACAGGGACGGATCACAGTGGAAAAGAGCTGCCGAGTGCTGGTGTCATCGGCAAAATTGTCTAGCCTGAAGGAGATTGGATTTTCGAAGTGTTCCGATTCTTCCATGTAGGGAAAAAAGATAGGATTGTCCAGGCCTTGAAAGAAAATGCTGAACCATTTAGATGCTTCCTGAGGGGTCAGTTTACTACCTGGCAGTCTATACAAAGCTTGGCCATAGCTGGTGCATCGGATCTGCTTCCCTTTGACATCTGAAAAGGTGCAACTCGCCAAAAGGGGGAAGTTTGGGACGTGATTTTGAAAATACAGCTGAGCCCATAGCTGAATGAACCACCAAGGACCACCTGTTTTGACTGCTATGCCAGAGAACAGCTTGACAGACATCAACTGGAGATATCGATAGACCTCTCCAAGGAACAGTTTGCCGATGCCAAGTTGAGTGCCTTTGGCCAGTTCGTGGGCTAAGGAGAGATAATTCTTGGTTGGAGCCAGGGAAGGGCCACAGAATATGAAATGTTCCAGCCAGAAGTTGAGAAAGGCTGTGTGTTCTTTCTCTGTGACAGGGCCCTTTGTTTTCATATGGCGTTGGAGGTAGGCACCCCAGTTCGTGCAGTCTGTTTTAGAAGACAGTTTGTAGGGGACTTTGGTCAGTTTAAAAGTAGAGGGGCTGTGTGATGCAACATCCAGACCAGTAATCATCACCACGTCTAACAGGGTTGGTGACATGGGGCCATGACCGAACATGAAGCAGTTCAGAGCGTCAGACCAGAAGTAGCCGATGGTCTTTAGAAGATTCTCATGTTTCTCAAGGGGAGACAATGACAAATGCAAGGCATCGGCTATTCCCGTGGTTTCCCATTGGGATTGGTAAGCTCTAGCTACCCTGCTGAACCAGGAGATCGAATGTTCAGGGGGATTAGGCCAGGCTCGCAAGCAGTCAGACCAAGAGTTTAAATCTAGGTCTTGGCTTACGAAGGGGATTCTGTTTGCTTCGCAAGAGATCAGATGGGCAGGACTAGATTCTGTGCGAGGGCCAAGACAGAGAGAATTTGGGAGAGAAGGATGCGGCAGCAGGATGTCTGAAACCTAAAAAATTTAATGATGGAATAAGGCATTAATTCAGGTGTTCGCCATTAATTCTAGCATCGCGTTCAGACTGCGAGGAGTAGACGTACCTTCAGACCGGAGACCTCTGGGTTGGTGTTGGACGATTCCGCCATCTGGTTTGCCAGCGGAGATGGATCTATGCAGTTGGGGATCGAGGGTTCTTGTCGCTGTGAGCTCGATCTGGTCGGTGGGCAGTTGGAGATCTGGGTCGCCTTTTTTTTGAAGAAGGTCGCAGTTTACCGTTTGAAACTGGAAAGTGGCCGCTCAGATTTGTCTAAGTATGCGACCAAGTTTTGACCGTGTCAACGTTTTTGGGAAAGCCGATGTGTTGTCATCGGCTCTTTGAGCTTTGACTTGGTTGGCTGTATGAGTGCAGTGTGGTGAAAGCCGATACAGTATTATCGGCTTCTAGAGCATCGACCTATTTTGACTATCGGCGAAATTGGGTCGAAAAAAGCAATCTTCGAGTTGGAAAAGCAATCTTCGTTCATTCAAAAGACGATTATTTACAGTGGAGCTGATTGCTTACAAAAGGAAATCTACTACTACTACTAGTTCCTAATCTAGAGGCCGAGGTCGTCGCCGCTGTCTTCGCCGTCGCCTTGTTCGCTGTCATCAGCGCTGCTGCCGGCGTCGTCTTCGCTGCTGCTGCTGAAGATGCCAGCGGGGGCCTCCTCGTCCTCGTCGTCGTCTTCGGTGTCCTCGCTGGACCCGGCGCGGAAGCGCTTCACCGGTGGATATTCATCGGAGGAGGTGTCCTCCTCCGACTCCTCCTCCTCGTCGGAGGATTCGGCGCCGTCCCAGGACCAGGCGTCATCGCTGCTCTCCGCCTCCAGTTCCTCGTCGATGAGGAACTGCAGACCCTCCTCGCCGTCAGTCAGGGACGCGTCGTCCTCCGACCAAGCGGCGAAATCCCAATCCCTCTCGTCCCACCATTGTGGGGCGAGAGTCTCGTACGCCGCCGTGGGCGGGTGCTCCGGCGTCGGCTCCCGGTCGCTAATGGTGTTGGAAGACTGGGAGGAAAGGGCGGAAGAAGAGGAGGCCATGGCGGAGGAAGAGGGTTTTTTCGGCGGAGGAAGAGGGTTTTTTGGCTAAGGGAGGAAGATGGGGGCTGCAAACTGCTTAGATGAATTTAAATAAGGGGAATAGTGGAAGACGGTTCAATGCCATAGCAGTTTCCATAATGTGGTGCCAAAACGGTCAAATCATACACTGCGGAGGAGTTGAGAAGACAGGGCATCATGATGAGGGGGTGGCGTGACGATTCTGCTCTGCAACGCGTAACCCGATACAAAAAAAAAGGAGGAAGAAGGGAAGAAGAAAAACATCAACAGAGTGGTTTTGGAATTATTATTGCCAAAACCAGGGGGGCATGTGTTATCGCCATATTTTGGCCAAAGGAGGAGATGGGCCGTAATCAAGATGGGCTTGGAAGATACATATATGCAACGTGTTGGTGAATCGGCCTTGTGCGTGGAATTGGGCTAAATTGCCCGTGTATCTTATGTTGTAGTAGGTTACGTTTCGGTTTAAGTAAAGAGATAGGATTGCTAGGTTTATTCCAAAGATAGGAAGTCTCCGGACTATAAATATGTACCTAAGGTTATTGAGAAAAGGAGGACGATCACGTTCACAACAAACACAATCTCGGCGCATCGCCACCCCTTGTTTCTAGGGTTTTCTTTCGGGTAAGTGTCATGCTGCCTAGATCGCATCTTGCGATCTAGGCAGTATCTACTTATGCGTTATTTGGTGTTACTCGTGCTGAAGCCTTGTTGATGGCGAGTAATACTTTTATCATAGATTTGTTTAGGCTAGCATCGGTACTTTTTACTATGATTGCTTAGCTATGCTGCCTTTGCTTATCTCGCTGCCTTTGCACCTGTTCGGGGTGTAAGGGTAGCATCTTGCTTGATCTTTATTCCGTCGATTCGATCTGTTATAGTGTTGCCTTGCTTTCGAAGGTTTAGTTTGATATCTACGTAGTCAGGCCTTGCAAACGGGTTGAACGATCCAGTAATACGAAAAAATATGGTTTGCTAATTCGAGAGGAGTTGTTCCGGGAATTGACTTTACGTCGGTTGTTAGGCCTTCTCTAGGGTTAGTTTTATATCATCTTTTGTATTTACCAGGCTCAATTACGTGTAGGATGTTCCAATTACGTGGTGAAAACATTAAACTGTCGTAGATCGATTTAACTTATATTGATGAAGCAAAACCCCATGTTATCATAGATCTAATGCAGAACCATGGGATAATCGGCTCCAAGAGCCGATTCACAGGGAAACCTGAAAGCCGGTCACGGCTTGAATTTTACGTATGTTTGTTTGCCATGCAGGAAACCAATCGAAGCAATCTTTCACCTTCCTGATCAGGTATAGGTCAGGTGGCACGCCCTCGAACCAGCCAGGACGTGTGCCGGAGTTTTGCGGGCCGTTGCCCGAGGGACCAGGGCCCACCAGCAGTGCTGGGAGCCTCCCGGCTCTCCGTGTTGCCCGTCGCTGCTCGCCGGTGGGTTTTGGCAGGCAACAAGATCTTAACCTTCTTGTTCCTAGTACCGAACAGATGACACCTCCACGGTATCCACACGTTCTGCTTGGTGGCATCTCCTCCTTGATCCAGAGAGAGAGAGGATCTCCGCGAGATTCTGGTAGCACAACGGCAGTGCAATTATTGTGGAGAAGGAAATCTGCAGGGCTTCACCATGCTCTTTTCCAAAGGAAAGGGGAAGTATTTGGGAGAGAAGGGAGGCAGCGGCCAGAGAGATTAGAGTGTGCTGACCCCTGCCCCTGCTCCTTTTATAGGCATGGGGGGAGGGGGCTTGGCCCCTCCCCCAAGCCCTAAGGGCTGGCGACAGCCAAGGGGAAGAGGGAATCCTCCCCCTCCCATGCCCCCTTTCCATCTAGGGTTTGCCAACCCCAGGCCGCATGGGCCTAGGTCTCTATGGCGCCTTGGCCCACTATAGCCAAGGTGGCCCCACCTCACAGGTGGACCCACATGTGGACCCTCTAGGAACTTTCTAGAACATTTCGTCTCACGGAAATATACGGAACTCTGCCCGAAACCCTAAAATGGACGTGTCATATACTTTTCTCTACCTTTGGACCATTCTGAAGATCCTCGTGATACCAAGGATCTCATCAGATACTCCAAACCAACACTTGATTACACCACACATAATCTCAATGAAAACTACTAACACCGAAGCGTTAATTGTGTGACCTGACGGGTTCGAGAACATGCAGACATGATCAATATATATTTCCAATAAATAACCATTAGCGGGACAGGCATGCCCGTAGTGGTTCCTACATATTCAATGATGGTCTTTTTGATTGATTCACAATGTCAAAGGTTCAATCAATCTGGTATAAGGATTATAGTGGAATCCTTTTTGTGTCCTTTGAATTGTCCATGCCATGCTGCATGACAATTCTTCTAACTCCAATGCATGCAATCAATTGAGCCAAGCATACCTGGAAACCCCGAGCCTTGTTCAACTCCAAAATACTAGTCGTGTCTTCACCATTGGGCGATCTCAAAGTATGTGGAGCCAAACACTTGCACAATTGCCACGACAACGTGTTTGACACACTTGATAGCGGTAGTCTCACCCATGGCCAAATGATCATCAACTAGATTCACCGGTATACCGTATGCCAACATACTCAAGGCGTAGGTCAACTTATGGTAGGTGATATGCAAGTTCTCCGGCGGCATTCCTCCTTTGCACAAAGTAGCTATCATACTTCGCCACCTCCTTCATGGTGTGCTTGAACAAGTCGATGCTCATTCGAAAACACCGACGAAAATAGCTCTCGGGATATGTTGCATTTTCATTGAAATACATATGTATCAACTTATCTTGGCCTTTGATCTGTTCTCTCCACAACTTTTGTCTTCCACAAAACTGAGACACCAATCTTCGGCTTCTTATTGGCGCTCCAAGCCAATAGCATGGACATGTTTTTTTCTTCCTCAATATCAAATTCATCGTAGGATAAATCATTGCAAAAACTTATCTACAAGCATGTAAAATAATTGAAATACTTCTACCAAATGAAATGTAAACAAAATGGACGCGGGCGCGGCAACGCAAACCTTGCGGCGATTTCGACAAACACGTTGTGTGCGCAAAGTTGCCTCTCTGGCTAGAGGAGGACATCGTCACTGTAGAGCTCGTCGCGACTCCATGGAAGCACGACACCGGGGGAGGTTCACCGCACGGCGGCGGCGAATCAGGGAATAAACCGATCTCCCGGTGAGGCGGCGATGGTGGCGGGAGATTCACCATGGCGGCGCGCACGGGGCACGCGTGGAGGCAGCGGCTGCACAACGGGATAGAGCCGGCAGGACTTAAGCGGCGAGGTGGCGGCGCCATAATGGTTGGGGGTGGGGTGGATTAGGGAAAACAAGGACATGGGCGTAGGAAAAATTTCCAAGCGGTTGTCTATGCGCACGCGCCGTAGCTGAAGCACCAAATACCCGGCACCGGATGGAGAACTGGAGATAGAGTTGACCCGTCTGAATTTCAACCTCTTGTGGATGCACTCTGTTTAGTTTATTAAAGAAATTAATTTATTTACAAAAAATATAAAAAATTCAAGTAGCCACACCCGGTGATAAGTCTCACATATATTCGTGGCTCTTATGCTACTTAAGGACATGTGCTGCACATGTAGATTTGGAAAAGTGGAAATGCTTAATATCTCCCCGCCTTGCTGTCCATCTCCCACAGCCTTGTGTCCACCTCTCAAGTCTCTTCCCGACCGGACCAGGAGAACAACCCAGAGCAAAAAGAAAGCAGTGGAGTACTGCTCTGCAATTCAGCAGCATGATCCGGCGGCTGCTCCTGCTGCTCTGCTTCTTGTGCTTGGTATCGCTTACCCGGCGGCAGCTCGCCCTTGCCGCTACAGCGTCCAGTTCTAAAGTAGTGAGCAGCCTCCCAGGGTTCCACGGCCGCCTCCCCTTCCACCTCGAGACTGGGTAGACTCCCCAATTTCTTTCAGTTAATTTTGCACGCGACGCGGCAATATATAGTATTAGGTGGATTTCCTTCTTGATCGATTCAAAATGACATAACCTTCTGCTGCTCAATTGTAAGGTACGTGGAGGTGGACGAGGATAACGGCGCCGAGCTTTTCTACTACTTCGTCGAGTCGGAGGCCGGCGGCGAAAACGACCCTTTCCTCCTCTGGCTCACCGGCGGCGACCACTGCTCCGTACTCAGCGGCCTCGCCTTCGAGATCGGTACATTTTGTCAGCATTCTCAAGCGATCGACTCGCCATTATACTCTACCGCATATCAAACTTGTGCACTGCAGGTCCATTCAAGTTCGTCAAAGAGCCTTACAACGGCACCGTACCGAGCCTGGAAATCAACCCGAACTCATGGACCAAGGTCAGTCATGCTCTCCACTACTCTGCGGACTGCAGCTAGCCACGTTACACACCATTCAGGTTCAGTCCTGAGTCCTGACGATCCCCATTTGCAGGTGGCACATATCCTTTTCGTGGATACACCGGTTGGGGCCGGATTCTCGTTCTCCAAACATCCCCAAGGCTACGATGTCGGTCAAGTATCGACCTCTTTGCAGCTCCATGAGTTCCTCATCAAGGTGCTACTGCTGCCTCTTACCAGCTACGCGCCCATCCACCAATTTGTTGCTATTCATTCAGTATCGATTTGGCTGTATCTGTCCTGCCGTTTGATCAATGTGACCTCCTTGTCCAGTGGCTCACCGAGCATCCCAAGTTTCTCTCGAGTCCTCTCTACATCGGGGGAGACTCCTTGGCTGGAATAATTGTACCATTCATCGCACAAAAGATTACGGAAGGTACGAACACTATTGATTGCCGGGTATTATTATTCAGACATGCATCAATGAGCATCTGTATTCATAGTTATTGAATTCGACGAGTTACCAGCATTATGGTATCATATTCCTTGCTGTGTTTGTTTACCAACGGTTGATCATCCCTTCAGGTATTGATGCTGGAAGGAGCCCCCTTCTTAATCTCAAGGTATCGTATTATTCCTTGCCCAGAGACTACCCATGTGGAATACCAATGGCTAAGAACGATTTTTTTTGTGTGTGTGTGATATGTCGTTTTCGGTTTTTGTATCAGTTCATTATTCTGTTTTCTGCATGTCCTCTCCCAAATAGGATTAATAGTGGCCGTATAACTGTTCCATGTGTCCATTTGTGCACAGTAGCTTACATGTGTGTCGCCATGTTGGTGGTCCACGACATAGTGAGGTGTCATGCTATAAGGCTGTGTTTGGATTGTGGCTAAAGTGTATCTTATCAATATTTTGGTTATGACCAAAAGGTTGGCTCTTGTTTGGATTGTTGTCAACTTTTTGGCATGCCAATACTTCACTACCAACTCTAGTTCAATTTTTTGCCAATGTTAGCCAACTTGTGGGCAAGCAAAGGCTCAACCAAAATTTTGTTTAGCCAAATATTTGGTGCGGCAATCTTGGGCACAAACCAAACACACTCTAAATGCTCCAGGTCATGTGTCGGCAGAGGCCATCTGCTTAGGGAGGATAGCCAAAATATTTTCTTCGACACATTGGCCTGTCACAGGAGTTATAAAAATCACTAACTTCGTATAACAGCTGATTAATAACACACCTTAGTATTACATTTGTCAACGTTCCTGTAATTACCTAATCATCTCCCGGATGCTAATTTGTTGTTGTCAACCACATGGCCGCCAGTACCGCCAGTATGACAGTGCTTCAAAGTTCTCACACCATCCATGATGATTTGTCAAGCACTTCTACCTTAGCAAAATATGAGGGGAACTTATTTTTTCGTAGTGTCCAAAGTGTGATTTTTACAATGTTTTTCACTTATAAGATATCCAAAAAAAAGTTATACTTAGTTCTATGATTTTTTTCTTTGAGGGACAGGAGACCTAATCAACATGGACGTCACATGTAGTTCTTGTTACGTTTATCACTTCTATAGGATGTCTAATAAAATCAACCATATTTGGCTATATAATTCTTTTTTAGGAACAGGAGACCTAATCAACACGGACTTCATCAAATTTGGCTCTATGTTTTTTTTGTCTTGGGGGCATGATGACATGTGGATGTCACATGTAGTGCCAGTGCATTGGGTATCATAGTTACGTTCGTTTAATCACCCTCAGGCATCGGTACCAGCTCCGAATGAGATCTAAATGAGCACAACAATGATATCACAAGGTTGCATAAGAAATCATGAAGAAAAAGAGAATCTGATTCACAACCAATCATGAAGAAAAATAGAATCTGATTCACAACCACCTTTCCTCTATTATGAGTAAGGGCCCCCGCCGTTTTACAGATCTAAAGACTGTCTGAAGCTTCATTCTACTTGGCTCCAATGGAAGGATACCACCACGGCGTGAATTGGTTGAGACCACCCTTGTAACAAGGTGGACATGTAAATCTCAGGTGCTATCAGAGATATAAACATTGTGAACTCTTAGAATACTCTCTGGCTTTAGGGTCAACTAGAAAGCCATTGCCCCTCCAATTTCTTCATCTCAAAATGCAAAAAATTCTTTGTTAACAAGGATATTTCCCAAGATTTTTGGATCTACAACATCAACATTAATACATACATCACGCTTCAACATATCCTAAAGTTCGTTGATCTCTCGACAAGGCTAAGTGTGGTGCTACTGCGGGTTGCCATCATAGACGACATCAGTTGGAAATTCACAACCTCGATCGGGATACTATTTAGTAGAGGCGGTTTACAAAGCCCGATTCAAGGGGTTGACCTCTCCTACTATGAATGCGGCAGTTTGAAACAACTGGGCTCCTGTCATGGGAAAAGCTTTATGCTTGGCTGCCAATTGGCCTCACTGTCATGGATGGCCTAATTGCAGGCTTTGAGTGCGTAGTGCACCTGCTGCTTAAGTGTTGCTACTCTTTGCGGATTTCGAACACGATCTTTGAATGGCTTGGGCTCTTTAATGGTCATACATCTCCACCAGGCCAATCATCTTACAAAAATAAATAAAAAATGTATATGATTAGTGCGGGAGCAAAATAATTGAGTACCATTATACCGCATGAGTAAGCTTCTGTTTTCCCTGTTTTCTCCACATTTGCAATTCCATTGAACTTCTTCATTAATGAGATGAGCAAAACTCTTTGCTTCTTTTTAAAAAAAGATGATAACATGGACGATCTTGTAGTTGTAGCTAAGGTCAATTTTCCTTTGTACATATTATATTTTTCAACATGATGTATTGCATTTCACATTTATTATGTCCATTTCGTCACTCACAGGGCTATCTAGTAGGTAACCCAGTAACAGGGGAAAAGATCGATGAAAGCTCCAAAGTGCCGTATGCTCACGGATTCTGTATCATATCAGATCAACTGTATGAGGTAGTTAGACTCACATGTGTCTATTCAGTAGTATGTCGCAAACGAAGTGGAATAACTAATACTTCTCTTTTCATGCAGACGATATTGGAGCGATGTCAAGGACAAGACTACAAGAATCCTACAAACGCATTGTGCGCTCAATCTCTGGATACTTTCAATAGTGTAAATACACACTCTTATATATACCTTTTCCTCCATAAATACGTACCACTGAACGTTACATACTGCATTGGCATTCTTAATCCAATTTCAGCTCCTCTCCCAAGTTATGGAGCCCCAGATTTTATTTGTCAAATGTGTTTATTCATCTAATGGACCAACTGTGGAGACGGACAATTTAGCTGGTCATGGCAGGAAGGTCTTAAGTGAGGAGGCAGGAATCGAAATGGGGAAACGAGTGAAGAAACCACCAGTTCGTCCTCCACTTGACTGTATTGTAAGTCTAGATCATGGTAAACCTATACCCTTGTTATGTGTTCTATTTCATTGGATTGATCTAATGATGCATGACCGACGGGCCAGGACTACAGCCACTACCTGTCATATTTCTGGGCAAACGACGAGCGCACCCGAGACGCCCTGGGGATCAAGAAGGGGACCGTGGATGAGTGGGTGAGGTGCCACACCGGCGACCTGCCATATAGCAAAGACATCGAAAGCAGCATCAAGTACCACGAGAACGTCACGGCCAACGGTTACCGTGCGCTTGTTTATAGGTTTGTCATCTATTAAAATTGTTTCTTTACATTTTTTGTTACTATACTATAGAAACTAGGATCGATCGGAGTTTTTGATCAATTATTAATGCCAGTGGCGACCACGATTTGGTGGTGCCGTTCCTGGGAACACAATCTTGGGTGAGGTCGCTTGGTTTCCCCATTGTCGACGACTGGAGGGTGTGGCATGTCAATGGCCAATCTGCTGGGTCCGTCATCGTTTCCTTTGGTTGCCTGCTTGATTACCTCACTCTCTAACATTGATCCATGTTGATATCTCTTTCTCGCCTTCGCAGATTTACAATCACTTACTCGAACAACATGACATTTGCAACTATAAAAGTAAGAGAATCAACTTTGGATCATCGGTTTCTTTTACAATCACTTTCTTTTGTGTGTGGTTGTGTTGTTTATGGTTCAGTAGATCATCGGTTTTAAGTTGTTGCTTTGGATTGGGTTTATAGGGAGCGGGACACACGGCGCCTGAGTATGAGCCTGAGAGGTGCTTCGCCATGTTCAGCCGTTGGATACTAAATAAACCACTCTAGTTTTTTCTATTACTCTACATCATCTAGTCCATCTCAATGCATTGTTGGAGAATACCATGTCTCCACATACGATTGTTGTACCGTATCCTGCCGGCAATGGAAGGAGTCCTAGTTCGTTTAGATTACAATCATAGATTGATTCGGTTTGTAATTGACTTGACTTGCAAGACAAGTCCACCCAACCTACATGCATATGTGAACATTGCCTCATAGGTATGTCTGAAATATATTTGGGAAACTGATATGAACTATGGACACCACATGAAAATATATCTCCTGAATTTTCATTTTTCATGTTTTAGATGAAAGGCACCATGTACCTATCTTTCACTTAGCAATCCCTTAGGATCGAAGAGTAATGAAAGATTATGTTGTTGGGATACCAGCTTAAGGTTTACAACACACAAACTTAAAATGTAGCACCACAAAAGCTAAATAACTTCATAGAGTGGTGACTAGCTGGTTACAAGCCAACAGAATCTCAATTTCATATCCTGCGTTCCTATATATTTTCTCTTGTGTTTTTCCTATCATGTGTTCCTATATATTTTCTATTCCTATGTTTTTCCTATCCTGTGTTCCAAACAGAGCTTAAATAGCATTGAGGATACATATACGTTGATCCATATGAGACATGCATGGACATGCAAGATATATTTTTCAGAATGGGTCTGCTGGCTGACCGAGATGTTCATTTATAAATAAAACTGAAGTACATCATGTTTACAATACTACTCACGATATTAAATACACAAGCGAGATGCCCATTGAATGCATGACTACCAAGACAGCATAGGAATGTCTTGAGTGCACATTTGTGACGGTCTTGAAGGCAGACTTCGTTTCAGCATGTACATCATCTTTACTTTTGCTTATGACAAGAAACATGTTGTGCATCTTGCTTTCTTTTTTTGACAAAAGAATATATTAATATCATGAAGATACCAATTATACCCACCCTTTCCAACAATGCAATGCGTTAAAGGCATCGGATACACACAACCTAAAACAAAAATAAGAAGACAAAGAAAAAAAGAAATGCCCCGGTATAGTGATCAATTTTCTTGTACCGGTAGAACAAACACCACCTAGACAATATCCGAAGTCCAAATTCTCCAAAAGTGACGCCTCCAAAAAGAAAACAGTACACAAGTGTCGTCGTCCGATAAAAATCATAGATTTTTACCCTGGAGAAAGTACGCGTTGTCAAAACAATGTCTTGAACAACGTCATTGCCAGATATAACCAACTGAGGTCAGACCTTGAATTTTCACGCTAAAATATAATACTTTGTACTTTTCCTATGTTGCTACCCCATTTTCTAATGCCGCTGCTACGAATCATGAATCACCAAGAAAAATCCTCATGATCTGGAAGACCCGAACCACCATTACTCATATCTCAGCCTACATGATATTTTTCGCCTATGACTTCACCATGGAAAAAGACATGTACCATGATGGCAAGAGATAGCGAATCTTCGTGTCGCTCACTCCTAAAACCGAACGACCGGAGAAACAAGGGTGCGCACGAGCGAATATCGTATCCGATCTCGCAATCTCCAGGCATGAGGCGGACAATGGAGATTGCCGATGGAGCCTTCCAGAACTTGTCACAGCCAGATCAATGAGGGCATGCTTCAAGCAAAACACCGGAACCTCAACGTGGTGACCAATCTGCTCAAACCGTCTTTATCCCGATCGAGGGCACAACATATTTTGGCCCCAACCCGACCAGGCCAAGTAGGACACGCGCAGGCTATGGCCAGAGTACGCCTCGCACCCCGCCCAACTGGAATGCTACTGGACATGGCCTCCGCCACGTACCGCTAGACGATCCACTAACTCGATGAAGGGTCTTGGTGGGACCTAGATCCACATCACAACCACCTCCACAAATCATTGACATGCTCCGTCGAAGGAGGAGATCAGCGCCACCGCCTCGACCGGGATCTCCGCCCTAGCCGCCGCCCGCAATAGGAAACCTCGTGCCGCCCCAGCCTTGCTCGACTATCATCGCTGCACTCTTCCCCCAACACCTTCGGTGCTAGGACCCGCTGCTACCGCCGCAGTCAAGGCCGACGGCAGCAGCGACGAAGATTTGCTAGGGGGGAGGGGGAGGGTGGTTCGGCAGTGCTAGGGTTACCCTAACCCTAGTGCCTCTCCGGGAGAGAGACGCGAGATGCCCCCTTTCAGTTCATGCGCTTTGCTTTCTACACACATCTTATGTTGCACTATGCAAAATACATTTCAATTTTTAAAATACCAAGTGGCTCAATTTTCTACATGTATAGATGTTTAGGTGTATTTTATATTTGCACTTATAACATATGCAGTCATGAGAATATGTTGTGTGACAACGCATGAGCATTCTACTCCCTCCATTCAGAAATATAAGACGTTTTAACTTTATAAATTGAATGTATCTATACGTCTTTTAATATATATGTTTGTAGACGTTTGGAATGAACATATACACTAAAAGACAACAAGGTACATTCATTTCACAAATCTAAAATGTCTTATATTTCTGAATCGGAGGGAGTATATTCGTAGTTCTCGTGCTAATTAACGACATGTGTTGCGGCTTGAAAAATTGAAGGGAGTAGGCTTAGTCTCGGAATGAAGTGGAGTGTGTGTTTGCATGTGAGTGTCTAGTCAATCCAACTGTTTACAGTTGGCTCTTGGTTTTTTCCTTGTAATTTGAGTTTCTTCTATAAAGATATATATAAGGCACTTCTCTGGCGTGCTCTCGAAAAAAAAAAATTGGAAGGAAAATGCCTCTATCTCGCCGCCTTGGAACGAGTCTCTCACAGTCACAGCCTAGCTTGCGCGTCCACCTCTGAGTCTCTTCCAACCCAACCTGCAGGAGAACAACCCAGAGCAAAAAGAAAGAAGCGAAGCACTGCTCTCCAATTTAGCAGCATGATCCGCCGGCTGCTCCTGCTGTTCTGCTTCCTGTTCTCGGTCTCGCTTACCCGGCGGCAGCTCGCCCTTGCAGCTGCCGCAGCTTCCACTTCTAAGGTAGTGACCAGCCTCCCAGGATTCCACGGCCGCCTCCCCTTCCACCTCGAGACTGGGTAGGGTAGAGTCACAATTTCTTTCTCGTTCACAGTACAGACGGTGCGATTCCGTTCGTGATAGACTCCATTGAATCTAATCTTCGTTCCGCCGCTTAATCCTAAGGTACGTGGAGGTGGACGAGGACAACGGCACCGAGCTCTTCTACTACTTCGTCGAGTCGGAGGCCGGCGGCGAGAATGACCCTTTCCTGCTCTGGCTCACCGGCGGCGACCACTGCACCGTGCTCAGCGGCCTCGCCTTCGGGATCGGTACATTTTGTCTGCATTCTCTAGCCACTCGTCACTTGTCAGTCGTCATTACTCTCTACGTCATACGATTACATGTGCACCGCCACTGCAGGTCCATTCCAATTCGTCACAGAGCCTTACAACGGCACCATGCCGAGCCTGGAAATCAATCCGAACTCATGGACCAAGGTCAGTCATGTTTAATTTGCACTACTTAGTTTACATATTCAGGCTCGACCAGTCCTGTACGTCTTGACAACGCCCATATATATTTGCAGGTGGCACATATCCTCTTCGTTGATTCGCCGGTCGGCACAGGATTTTCCTTTTCCAAGCAACCCCAAGGCTACGACGATGTTGGGGAAGTATCGTCCTCGTTGCAGCTCCATGAGTTCCTCATCAAGGTGCTACTGCCCACGTAACCTAACTGCTTACCAGCTACCAATTTGTTGCAACTCATTCAGTATCGGTTGGCTGCATCTGTCCCGCCGTTTGATATTTTGTCACCTTTTGTCCAGTGGTTCACCGAGCATCCCAAGTTTCTCTCGATTCCTCTCTACATCGGGGGAGACTCCTTGGCTGGAAAAGTCGTACCATTCATCGGGCAAAAGATCACAGAAGGTAGGTATGGACCCTGGACCATATGGATGTACATTTTCACCCATGCATCAGTGAGCATGTGCTGTGCTTTGTAGTCGACTTAATTCGCTGAGCTCACCACATGGTAAGAACTCTCAAAGTGATTTTTTTTTTGGCTGGGGTCAACTCTATCTCTGAGTTGTTTGTTTGTTAAAAAGCGGTCGATGATCGTCATCATCATGCTTTCATCCCTTCAGGTATTGAAGCTGGAAGGAGACCTCTTCTTAATCTCAAGGTATCTACCCGACATAATTCTTGCCCAACAATTACTTATATTGAACTTCTTTCTGTAAATGTTGCTTTTTTAAAATGGGGAAGATCACCCTGGCCTCCGTATCCAAGAGATACACTTAACTTTTTTATTAGATTATAACTTTTTATTAGATTATTCACAACATCTTAGAAGAGGAATTGTAAACATTAGATCGAAACCCCAAAACTAGCGACTCCCATAACACAGATGAAGGGGGTGTCTATGAATAGGACCAACACCTTGACATCACAAAAGCGCCCATCATCTAAAAGCCGAATGCCTTGCCAAGTCACACAACGGCAAGCAAGTGACACAATCGGTCCAACAGTCGTACCATCATTTTTTTTGGAAAAGAGTATATATTAATATCACAGGGATACCAATTATACCCATCCTCTGCAACAACGCATGCCCTAATGGCCATACGGATGCACACAACCCAGAAAAAAAAGAAGAATTGTAAAAAAGAAAAGTATCGCTGCAGAGACCTAATCCTCAAAACAACGATACTGACACCATCAGAACAACGCCAGTAGTCCTCCACTCCAATAACAACGCCTTCAAAAAGGAAACAGTGACCAAGCGTCGTCGTTGTCCGATCAAAGATCATAGGTTTTCACCCTGGAGAAAGTCCTCGCTCACAAAACAATGCCTTCAACAAGGTCATTGCCAGGCACAACCAGTTAAGACCAGACATTGGATTTTTACCCTGCAAGGTAAGACTGGGAACTCCCCCTATGTTGTCTTCCCGCACCAATAGTCGCTGTATCGAGTCCAAATCACGCAACAAGATCTCCGTCGCCACAAGAACTAAAATCACCATCGCTACCCTCATATTTCCGCTTTCCTAAAATTCTTCGCATCTAACTTCACCATGGCTCTAAGAATGACACTTGATGGGAACAAACAACAGAGTTTCGCAACGCTCCTGCTGAAACCAAACGGCCGGAAAAACAAGGTGCGCACGACCGAATACTTTTCGATCCAGCAATCTCCAGCATGATACACCCATGGGAGTTCGCCGGCGGAGCCTTCCGGAACCCGCCTCTCCAGTCTAGATCAACGAGGGCAGACATCAAGCAGATCTTCGTCTTCGTACGAAGGAAACCAAAGGACCACCTCCTATATTAGATCCGACACAGCGATCCCCACACCGCCGGCGGCTTCCGAAGAACGGATCGAGTAGGCCGACCATCGGTGCCGATGAGCACGTAGGCTTAGCACCGCCGCTAAGGGCGCGCCTTCGCCTCCATCCTGTAGCACCACATCTGCCGCTACCTCCAGATCCCAGCCAACGCCGCCCACGGCCCTCGCCGCCCTGGTCCAGCAGCCGCCGGCCCCGAGCACGAAACCACTGCTCCACGCAGCCCTCCACGCCACAGCATGGTGTCGCCACCGCGCCGAGCCGCGCCACCAAGCCGAACGTCGCCGCCAATCGCTGATCTTGGCCCACGCCTAAATCTAGCGAACCAGGAGGAGAAGAGGGGCCTCGCCGCCACCGACGCCGAGCGTCTTTACCACCTGCGTGTCCCGGTGGCGGCGAGGAGGGAGGAGCGGAAGGAGGCGGCCGGCCCGGCGGCGGCTCAAGGGATCCCCCCGGTCGCTCGCGGGAGCGACGCGGGAGGGGTTATCGGGAGGGTGGAAGACTATCTAGACTCCAGCGTACCAGCATACACGCTCCAGAAGCCCTCGTCGCCACCGTCCTTCGCATACCCATCTTTAGGAGAAATCAATGCAATGGCCTTGCGAGGCTGCCGTCAATGCCACCATGACGCCAAACAGCTTCACCACCCTGCGTGCATTCAACATGACGTGTCCGACGCCGAGACCCCCTGCACCATGTCATCAAAACTCACCGTATTGAACAAGGAAGAAAAACACAGCTCCACCTCAGGATCCCTCCAACTAACATTTTCTCCAATGACAATGCCCCGGGGAGGGAGAACGACGCCACACATCGTGATCGTCCTATCCGGGAGACCCATATCTAGGGTTTCCCCCGGAACAGTCTGGGCTATAGGGATGAGATGCATCAGCTGTAGTAAGATCGCCAAGATGATGCCTCCACGGGGGGTATGACACGAGTGTGCCACCATCTACAGATCCTGAGGATCTAGGTTTCCCCTGCCCGCAGTCCGGTCTGAAACGTCCTGCAATATCGATGCTAACAATGGCCTCCACCACCACATAGGAAGGGCGCTGATGACGAGGCTAAGGGGGACGTCCCGCCACCATAGGCCAGTCACGCCGCCATCGCCAAAACCAGGGCCGCCGTCCTCAGATCTGATCTCCTGCCGCAAACAGCTGGAGTTATCTCCGACGTGCGTCTGCTACACCCATGCGCCGCCCCGCCAAGATGCCTGGCGGCTACACCATGCCCTCGCACCAACAGGAACTAGTGGACGAAGAGATCTCCAGCACTGTCGGCAACGTCCATGCTTTGGTTGGCGGCAACGAGGGAGGAGGAGAGAGAGGAGGTGGGGGTCCAGTGGTTGGGTCTAGGCTTCCTCCCTGACGGCGGGAAGAGGAGAGGGTCTGGAGGAGAATGTCACAGGGGAGGTGGGGCTCCGGTGATAATACTATTGCTAAGAGCTTGCATTTTGTCAAACACGCATCAAAAATATTTTTCGCAGGGAGATACGTGGTTATTGGTTTTGTTGTCCATGCCTTCTCCCAAACAGGACTAATAGTGGCCGTCCTGACTGTTCAATATTTCCGATCATGCATAGTATTTCACATGTGTGTTACTTCTTCCCTTTACTAATATAAGAATTTTTAGATATTTTAAAGTAAACTAGATATATACTTTAAAATAAGTGGACATACACACTAAGACCTGTCTACATATATGTGTTTTAGAAAAAGACTAGAATATCTTACATCAGTGTGAACAGAGAGTACCATTTTGGTCATCCAGCTTTCGCATAATACGTGAACTGCGCTGAGATTCTCAGAAGGTCCAATACTTAGAGAGGTGCCATGCTATTTATAATAAACCCTCCATCTATCTCATGTCGGGAGCAGGATACACAAAATATGTCAGACGTCAGGTGCCCACATCGTTTTTATATCAACTCATTGGCCTGTCACAGGGTTTATAAAATCACTAACTGTGCGTAAGAGTTAATGAGCAAACTTGTTAACATAAATTTTCTCAGGGTTTAGTACCGGCCGGCTCCGATCCAATAAGGTCTAAAGGACCACAATATTATCCCTGTAGTTGTAGCTAATGGTACACGTCCTAGTTGTCTACTAGGTACATGCATGTCGTAATGGATGTCTTATTTATGTTCGTTTTGTCACTACTACCAGGGCTATCTAATAGGTAACCCAGTAACAGGGGAGATGATCGATGAAACCTCCAAAGTGCCGTATGCTCACGGATTCGGTATAATATCAGATCAATTGTACGAGGTAATTAAACTCACCTGGATCCACTATTCCCGTATGTCCTACATACATATCAACATATATATGTCGTATGTCGCAAGCGAGGTGTTTGTAAATAATACTACTACATTTTTTGGAAAGGAAATAATACCTCTTAGCTTCTATTTTTCTTTCATATACAGACGATATTGGGGCACTGTCAAGGGCAAGACTACAGGAATCCTACAAACTTGTTGTGTGCTCAATCTCTGGGTACTTTCCATACTGTGAGTACACGCGCGCTCGGATTCCTTATTTTAATTACTCCATGAATGGGGTTCTAGCATAGCATCTGACCGAGTACTGAAGGTTTTACATACTGCGTGCCGTTCTTAATCCAACTGCAGCTCCTCTCGGAAGTTATGGTGTCCCAGATTTTGGCGGACAAATGCGTTTATGCATCTGTTGGACCAGCCGCCGAGGAAGACGATCCAACTGGCTCTCGCAGGAAGATCTTAAGCGAGGAAGCTGGAATCAAAATGGGCAAAAGATTGAAGAATCCACCAGTTCGTCCTCCACTTCACTGCGTTGTAAGTCATCAGCATATGCATGCTAAACCTCTACCTTAGTATGTGTAATGTGTTTCATTTGACCTGATCCTGGTTCTTCAGCACTACGTCCACTACCTGTCATATTTCTGGGCGAACGACAAGCACACCCGAGACGCCCTGGGGATCAAGAAGGGGACCGTGGATGAGTGGGTGAGGTGCCGCAACGGCGACATGCCCTACGGCAGAGACATCGACAGCAGCATCAAGTACCACCGGAACCTCACGGCCAAGGGTTACCGTGCGCTTGTATACAGGTCCGTAACCGGATGAAATTGTGTTCCATTACAATTTGTTTGTTACTGTATGGAAGCGAGCTAGCTGAAATGGGATGGATATTGTTTGACATCAATGTCAGCGGCGACCACGATTCGGTTGTGCCGTTCCTAGGGACGCAGGCGTGGGTGAGGTCGCTCGGTTTCCCCATCGTCGACGACTGGAGGGCTTGGCATCTCCATGGCCAGTCTGCTGGGTTAGCCATCATTTCCCTCTGGTTACCTGCTTAGCTTTTCTTTTGGACAACTAACAATGACTTTGCTCTTTTCACTGGATTAATTGTAGATTCACCGTAACTTACTCGAATAACATGACATTCGCAACAGTAAAGGTAAGAAAGTTATTATCACCTTTCTTCTATGTGCAGTTGTGCCATCTATTCCCTCCATTTAAAAATATAAGATGTTTTAGCTTTGTAAAACAAATATATCTAGACGTCTTTTAGTTTATAGCTTCGTAGAGGTTCAGAGTGAACCTATACACTAAAAGAGGTTTAGATACATTCATTTTATAAAGCTAAAATATCTTATATTTTTAAACATAGGGAGTATGATTTAGTAGATCACCGGTTTTACGTTGTTGCTATGTATTGGGTTTGCAGGGAGCAGGGCACACGGCGCCTGAGTACGAGCCTGAGAGGTGCTTCACAGTGTTCAGCCGTTGGATACTAAATAAGCCAGTCTAGTATATTGTACTACCTAGGAAATGCGGCTTGCCGCTCGATTGCCCGTTTCGCGGACAACATGGTATAAATAATCGCTTTGAAAGACAATGAAGCTAAAACATTATACATAGGCAATTCCATTTGACCGAGATTTATTTTACATCATAAGCAAACGATAACCATGCTTGCAAGTTAACCTTCTATGTTGGTAAATATGAGCAAACAAGGCAGTGCCTCTTGTAGAAATGTTGACAGCGGTTTGTAGCAATAGCGATGTAGCACCAATGTCAGTGGCGATACTAAATAAGCCAGTCTAGTATATTGTATTACTATACATGAATATCAATACGACTTTAGAAATTAATACGTCACCCGCGACCACACTTGTGTATCATTATTATCAAAAACAAGTGGTGAGTTTAGCAGTTGGATCAAAATAGAAAAGTAAAACACTAAACAGTTGCAGCAGAATTCTAGTTTTTAATGGAAATATTTAAGTTGTAACTTTCAGTGGCTAAAATCATAGGCATGAGGTGATAACGGGACTTTGCATGGATGAGAGAAATCATGTAATACAAATATAATTGGCACGGTATTTGGCTCTAGTTCTTTAATATGTAGGCATGTGTTCTTAATTTAGTTGTACGTGCTAACAAGAGAACTTACACAACATCTATTGTCCTACCCTCCCATTTCACCGAGGTCAACTTGAAACTACGGTAATTAAGGTCTACCTGTTTTAGTAGCCCAGAACAATACATTAGCACTCCATGAACACACAAACTTCTCAAATTATAACATCCACCCTTGTTTTTCCTAGCTATCACTTTAGGTTCACAGGTTCAACACTATAAGAGGTAACACACTATGTAGGTATCCCAAACTCTCATATATGATAGGAAAATAAAAGTTCAGCACTGAGATCATGTTACTTGAATCCTAGTAACAAGCATTAAACAAAGCATAAGTGCATTAACATCCATACTAGAACATCCATAAGACAAACACCATAAATCTTGATGGATAAACCTTATTACATGATCAATCTCGAAATTACTTTAGAAGACAAAAGAGACAGCGGATGGTAAATTGGTGTCAAAGAATAAAAAGTACAACAAAGTTGAATTACTTCTAGAAAATTATAGCCTGGAAATTACTTACACTCGAAAATTACTAGAAGGTAGTTACCATATAGAAACCACGGCTGGACGATAAATTACTACCACAAAATATGAAAGGAACTTAAAAAACACCGCACATGAAATATGTCTGGGGAATTATTCACCATCGATGAGTTACATTGGGGTAAATACCGGCAAGAATTTATGGCTAGAAAGTTGTGTCCGGAAAGTACCGTCGAGTAGGTAAAAAAGGAGTTAAAAAACTATTGTAGTACACATAGGCTAACGACCGTTGAAAAATGACGACTGGAAAGTTGCGTCGAAGAACTACCGTCAAGTAGTTAAAAAAGAATGTAAAAAATACCGCAGTGAACATAGAGTAATTACCTTCAGAACATTACGGCTAAAAAGTTGTGTTGGATAAATTACCGTCGAGTTGTTAAAAATAAGCTAAAAAAAATACTGTCGTGAACGTAACCTAAGCACTTTTAGAAAGTTACGGCGAAAGATGCTCCAAAAATTACCATAGGATAACTATCACAGGAAAATTGCAATCATAAGGTTGTCATCGTGCCACGTGGCAGCCGCTGATTGGTAGAAACTACACATAAACATTGATCAAACGGTTGGAGCTCTAAGAGAGCTCTAATCTATCTGAGCCTTAATATAAAAGTATCATATATAGTATCATTATGTAAGTAAAGTAATGCAATTCCTTATCCCAAAAGAAAGAAGACAGACACCGGAAATGTTGGGATCTCAATTCAAATTAGCGAAGGATATCGATGTATATCAACTTATCGAGACAAGTCTAAAATGTCTTGTAGCTTGATTCATGCCCTGAAATCATGGAGGAGATGGAGCGATTTGCACAATAGGGTGACATCAGTCTTCCGTTAAACATGTTACATCCGATTTTTCATTGTTGAAAGAGAGGATGAACAAAAGGAAGGTCGTTTTCTCTTAGCTAAGATATGATCTTTTAAAAAAATAAAATAAAAACTATTTTCAAAATTATAGCACATGTCTTCTCTTAGCTGTATAAGTTTCTACACTAAAAATTAGTTTATTCTCGTTAATTACAAGTGAGGTTAGCAAGAGATAATGTATTATATATGTATTGACTTTTCTAGCCGATGTGAATGGTTAAGAGAAGACTAGGCTTGCCTACCATTGTCGTTGTACATGCCGTAAGTCTGGGATATACACGGAGGGAGTAGCAGCATGCGCGCTATCGACTAGGAATTCTACGCGCAATCATCGAGCACGGGCATGCAGGGGTGATGAAATCAAAGCAAAATGATCTCGACGGTAGTGGGAAATGGTCTCAACGGAAAAGTGACGTTTGGCCCCGCACCCATCTTGCAAGAATTTACGGCTAGAAAGTTGTGTCCGAAAAGTACCGTCGAGTATGTAAAAAAAAGTTAAAAAGTATTGTAGTATACATAGGCTAACGACCGTCGAAAAATGACGACTGGAAAGTTGCGTCGAAGAACTACCCTCAAGTAGTTAAAAAAGAATGTAAAAAATACAGCAGTGAACATAGGGTAATTACCTTTAGAACATTGCGGGATTTGTTATAAAATAAGCTAAAAGAATATTGTCATGGATGTAGCCTAAGCACTTTCAGAAAGTCACGGCGAGAGATGCTCAAAAAAATTACCATAGAATAACTATCACAGAAAAATGAACATGGTAGAAACTACAAATGAACATTGATCAAACGGTGGAGCTCTGAGAGAGCTCTAATCTATCTGAGCCTTAATATAAAAGTATCATATATAATATATTTTTTGAGAATATAATATAGTATTATTACGTAAGTAAAGTAATCTGTATTAGCTAGTGAAATTAGTAAGAGATAATATATTGTACTAGTGAGGTTAGCAAGAGATAATATATTGTACTCCCTTCGTCCGGGTTTATTGGACTAACACGCAGTTTAAGAAATTCGTCCGGGTTTATTGGTCTAACACACAGTTTAAGAAATATGTTTGACTATACATTTTTGTGGATGGCTAAGAGAAGGCTAGTCTTTCCTACCATTGTCATTGTACATGCCATAAGTCTCGAATAAATGATATCGTGTGTCATTAAACATGTCATGCATGTGCACGTAAGTCACACATCTCCAAAACTAAACTAACCGATCACTTAACTTACACTTAACTTGTGTTTAGGTACACTCGAGGTCTGAAATCGGTCTACCGTCCATTTTTGCCAAAAAAAACGCATCCCTTGTCTCACGTGACGAGGATTTTTTTCAGTTAGGCCCCTATCTAGAATGTGAAGGAGTAAAAAAAATCAGACCATATCGGGTTGAGCCCGACCTGATCGTTTCAGCTCATATCGGGTTCACCCATGAACTCGACGAGGCGGACGCTGGACTCGACCAGGGGCAGCGTAGTCGGCGGCGATGGAGCAGGGGAATGCCGCCCTAGCCGCCACGTTAGGCTCATCGGTATAACACAAAAATTTATATTTATACAAAAAAATATAAATTGCATAACACAAAAATATACCATTAAAAAATATAATATCTAAAGTTTCAAATGATATAATTTTTTCTATATAATTTATATTTTATTGGTCAAATTGACGACCTAAATATACTCCTAAGACATGTAAACCAAAACAAGGGAAATGGTGAGGTTAGCAAAAAATAATGCATTATAAGATTACATGTATTACCTAGTGACGAGGGTTGATTTTGCCAATGCTCATTGTTATGGACTTAGGTTTTGGAGAAGATGGGATGCTGGAAGTCGCGGATCTGTTAACAGACAAGGAACACGGGACACAAGATTTACCCAGGTTTAGGCTCCGGAGGGAAGACCCTACTCCTACTTGTCTGCTCTTGATTATGGCGGAACCGAAAGTTACAGGGGTGCGCAGATGCAATCTGGCGTGAGGTGCTTATGTGGTGTTGGAAGAGATCCTTCTCGCTGTATCCTCCTGACCTTTATATAGATAGGCGGGTCCCGGGCTTAGGTTGAGTCGGTTACAGATTAGGGTTGGTGCCCTTTGAAATTCTATCTAATCTAGACTTGTCCTCCAAGGAGTCAAAAACGTCATGGGCTTGGGCCACCCAAAATCTTCAGGGGCCGCGTGTCTTGACGTGGGCCTTCCTTCGGCTGGACCAGGTATACCAATGTCATGTACCTGTGGGGTATATCTATGTCAGTAGCCCCCAAGTGTTCAGTCGAATCATAGATTTGACTAAGGACTCTTCAATCTTTCGGGTGCAGTTGAACTTGTTATTTTAAGGAAAAAATATTTTAGTTTATAGGGATTGTTGATGCGTGTGCCTGGCTCACCCGATGGATCAGGGTCAGTTAGTTGTCATAGGACAAAACAACACGATCTTCATAAAACTCGAGTCCCCAGACTCGAATTCAGAACGATTTCTTGTGTGATTCGACTCAGGCCGTTGAGGTCTTACAGGAGTCGAATCCCAGTGATTTTCAAGTGATGTACCCAACGCATCAATCGGGATTTTCATCGTGCCTGTTGACACGGGAGTTTACTGGCAGAGCGCAGTCAGGTGCGTTAACAGGCCATCAGATAATATCTGTAGGACTTATCTTTTCGTCGTAGACACAACATCCAAAATTTTATCACCACGGAGGTGTTTCGGGTGGCCAAGGAGAATTCTTCTCACTTAATGTTGGTTTGGGAAAAGTTTCCAAAAAGATTTTGTCGTATTTATCCGAAGGATCACAGTCGAAGAATTCATAGGGTGCGCGGCCAGCGCTCCCTATGGGAGTATCCCCCGAGTGTCTGTCCGAGTCGTAGATTCGAGCAGAGACTTTTGTTCAGCATAGGTCCGAAGGACACAATTTTTTCGGATGCTCGACCGTATCCCCCGAGTCTGTAGTGGAGTCACAGACTCGACGTAGGACTCGAAGATAGTTGCGAAGTGTAGTTACCTTAGTTATTTCTCAGGTGCGTGGTCAACGCTCCTAATAGGAGTAGCCCCCGAGTAATTTCTTGAATCATAGATACGAGTAAGTACTTGATCGATCAGTCGAAAACTTCGAGCCGTTGCTGGCATTGCCTTGATGATGTCAGTGCTGATGATTGGTGATCTCAACTGCGACGAGACGATCGTGGGTCCCACCGCCTAACTTGAAGTTGACTAGTCACGCGGAGACGTGGCGAAAATCACGGCGTCTCCTTAATTTCCGTGCGTAGTGGACGGCGTGCTAGCGACGGTTCGGTGTTTTTCTGACACGTGTAGGGTTAGATTTGAGGTGCTAGGGCTTTTGGATCAACGACTCATGTGCATCGTCTTCTTCCTTTTATACTGCAGGTAAACAGTGATTTTCTTTTATCCTTCGTCATTTGTCCATCTCCATTGCCTCCCTTTTCACAAGCTTCACTGCCCTTCGCTGCGCTCTGGACATTCCTCGCACTTTCCCTTCCTCCTTCTTGCGCTCGCACCGCCGCGCTCGCCGCTGTAAGATGGGCAAGCCAAAGAATACAACCGCCGAAGCTGGTTCGAGCACCGCTGGTGGCGGCAAGAAGGTCATCATGACGGACCGCGCCATGAACGGTGGGTGGAAACGCACGGAGATGCGTGATGGGGATATGCGCAAGCTGCGTGATGCTGGGATGATCCCAAGAAGCAAGGAGGACGCCATCCTCCCTGGCGATGAGGTAATCCCATGCCCACCCGAAGAGTTTCGGGTGATGTTTGTTGGAGATATGCCCTAGAGTCTATAATAAAAGTGGTTATTATTATATCTTTGTGTTTATGATAAATGTTTACATTCATGCTATAATAGTATTAACCAGAAATATTAATACTTGTGTGATTTGTAAACTAAATTAGAGTCCCTAGTAAAGCCTCTTTGTAATACTAGCTTATTGGTTAATAGATGATCGTGGTTTCCCGATCATAAACATTGAGATGTTATTAACAACAAGATCATATAATTAGGAGAATGGTGTGATGGACATACTCCTATAGATAAGCGTAGCATAAAGATCAAGTCATTTCAATAGTTCGTTTTCTATAAGCTTTCTGATACATAGTAACATAATTCCTTCGACCATGAGATCATGCTAATCACCATCACCGGGAGGATGCGTTGATGACATCAAACACCACACCGTAATTGGGTGGCTATAAAGGTGGCATTGAGTGTTCGGAAAGTATGTGTTGAGGCACATGGATCAAGAGTGGGATTTGTCCATCCATATGACGTATAGATATACTCTGGGCCCTCTCGGTGGAATGTCATCCAATTATCTTGCAAGCATGTGACTGGCTCACATATCACGGGAACAAGAAAAGAGTACTTATCGGTAACGAGGTTGAACTAGGTATGCAGAGATACCGACGATCAAACCTCGGATAAGTAAACTATCGCGAGACAAAGGGAAATTGGTATCGTATGTGTAACACCCCGTCCACTGGGCTCAGGGGTGTTAAATAGGATATCTAGACTAGCCCCACAAACCAACACTAGTCTTTTCTGCGCACTTTGTCCTCACTCATGCGCATCCGGTTACCCACTTTCCGGTCAGTCACCCATCCTAGAATTGCTCTAGGCCAAGCACGCTTAACCTTAGAGTTCTTTTCGAATGAGCTTCCAGAAAAGAAGTTGCAACTTGTTGGTATGAGTATCCTATCAATTCTATTAAGCCATGTGCTGGATATCACATACACCCACCCTTTAGAAGATCGATGCCCTCATCGATCAAGCACACCCCAGGAACGTTCCCTCTTGGCACGCGTATGTGTGTCTAGTGCCGGCACATGTGCCATGCCTCGTCCACTCCTGGCCACACGTGCCATGCTCCACATGTCCCGCCACTGACCCGCACACACCCGGCACGCATATGTGCATCCAGTGCCGGCACATGTGCCATGCCGTGTCCACTCCGGGCCACACGCGCCATGCTCCACATGTCCCGCCACTGACCCGCACACACTCGTTTAACCGCGAGGATCGGCTCTGATACCACTTTGTAACACCCCGTCCACTGGGCCCGGGGGGTGTCACTCTTGATAGCTTAATAGGATATCTAGACTAGCCCCACAAACCAACACTAGTCTTTTCTGCGCACTTTGTCCTCACTCATGCGCACCCGGTTACCCACTTCCCGGTCGGTCACCCATCCTAAAATTGCTTTAGGCCAAGCATGCTTAACCTTAGAGTTCTTTTCGAATGAGCTTCCAGAAAAGAAGTTGCAACTTGTTGGTATGAGTATCCTATCAATTCTATTAAGCCATGTGCTGGATCTCACAGTATGTAAGTGTTTCATTCGATCACAAAGTAATCATAGAAATATGTGGGAGCCATATGAATTTCCAGATTCCTCTATTGGTTATTGATTAGAGAAATGTCTCGGTCATGTCCGCATAATTCACGAGCCGTAGGGAGACACACTTAAGGATTCGATGTTGTTTAGTAGATATAGAATATAAGTAGGGAGACCGAATGTTGTTCGGAGTCTCGAATGGGATCCGAGATATCACGAGGAGATCCGGAATGGTCCGGAGAATAAGATTCATATAAGGAAAGTCCGATTCCGGAGTTCGGGAATGATTCCGATGTTTTCATCGGAGAGGTTCTAGAAGGGTCTAGAAGGTTCACCAGACCGGAAGGGGAATGGTTCATGAATGTGTCATGGTTAAGTGGAATGATAGGATCACTTCCGGTTACTTGGTTGGGAATTTGCGAGAGAGAAATAAAGCTCTAAATTGAAAGTCAAAAGGGAAGTTTGAAAAGTCAAACTCGAACAATAGTTTCCTAGTGTAAGAAGGAAAGAGTCCTTCATTCTCTTCAACTTGGGTTTGGGAAAGGATTCAAACTCCCCTCTCCCAAGCTGCCCTCCCTCTCATAAATAGAGGGGAGGGGCTGCCCCAAAGCAAGACAACCAGCCCTCCCCACCTTGCACCGCCGCCGACTCCACCTCCTCCTCTCCGGCCTTCTAAACCTAGATCGCCGGAAACCCTAGATCCACCATAACCCGCACCGGCTTAGGCGAAGCCCTGCGGTATCTTCCCTCTACTTCCGACACCATGCTGTCGTGCTGCCGGAATCGCGAGGGGAGAACTACAACCTCCGTGCCTGCTGGAACAAGGGAGAGGAAGGTCTTCATCGAGTACCGAACGTGTGACCGACTGCGGAAGCGCTACCGGAACGCAGCGCCGGAAGGATCGTCTACGCGATCTTGAGATTGGCAAGTGTACGACTACATCACCCACGAGAATATGTCTGCTCACGTTAACCGCTTTGGAATATTCGAGGGTGAGTACTCTAATCGACTCGTTGCTACAATCTAGTAGATAGATCTTGGCTTGTTTGTGTGCATGTGCTAGAAAATTTTGTTTTTCCATGCTACGGACCCCTACAGTGCTATCAGAGCCGTGTCTATATATAGATCTGTTGCACGAGTAGAACACAATGGTCATTGTGGGCGGTGGTGCTTTTATTATCAATTGCTTTTTGTGTACTTTGCATCTTGCGGTATGATGGGATGAAGCGGCCCGGGCTAACCTTACATGACATCGTTCATGAGACTTGCTCCATGCTCAACATGCAACTTGTATTGCATAAGTGGCTTTGCGGTTGTCTGTCTCTCCCATCATAGTATAGATTCAATTTACAACGGGCACTTGATAGTTCAAGCATCAATGGCGTGGTTCTTGTTCGTAAGTTTGAACGACACTTATTGAAAGCCCCAAACCACGTAAAATATGCAAAGAAAATTAGAGGCATCTAACTTTGTTTTGCAGGGGTGTGATGTGATGTGATATGGCCATGATTGTGATTATATATGATGTATGCAATGTTCCTTATTGTAAGTTAGCAACCGGCAGGATCCATATGGTTGTCTTTTTAATTCCGTTAAGACCTGTGTGTCTATTATTCAAAGTAGTTGTAATAGTTGATGCTGGTGGACGACAACCATGGAGCGGCTCCATTGACCTTGACGCAATGCCAGTGATGATGGAGATCATGTTCGTGCTTAAAGATGGAGATCGGAAGCACAAGAAGAAAGGCCATATCATATCACATATTTTGAATTGCATGTGATGTTAATCCTTTTATGAATATTGTTTTGCTTAGTTCGCGATGGTAGCATTATAAGATGATCCCTCTCACAAAATTTCAAGTTATAAAGTGTTCATCCTTAGTAGGCACCGTTGCTAAAGCTCGCTGTTTCGAAGCACCACGTGATGACCGGGTGTGTTAGATTCTGTGAGTGTATACAACGGGAGCAAGCCAGATTTGCTCATGCGGAAGCAAAGGTTTGATCTTGATGAGCCTAGCATGTACAGACATGGTCTCGGAACACGGATCACCGAAAGGTAAAGCATGAGTCATATAGTAGATATGATGAACATGTTGGTTGTTCGCCATTGAAGCTACATCAACTCTCATGATGATCGGTTTTGATGTAGTGGATTTGGTTCATGTGATCACTAAAACAATGTGAGGGATATTGTTTTGAGTGGGAGTTCACCTAGATTAATTTAACTATTAATTAGAACGCAATTTGTCATAAACTTAGTCTAAACAATGGAAAAGTTGAATTTGTAGATCAATGGCGGCCCCTACCATCAATTTTAATGCGTTCCTAGAGAAAGAAAAGTTGAAAAACAATGGAAGCAACTTCGCGGATTGGCTCTGCAATTTGAGGATTGTCCTCTGATGACCCACAAGTATATGGGGTGTATCGTAGTACTTTCGATAAATAGGAGTGTCGATCCCAACAAGGAGCAGAAGGTGCTCAACAGTGGTATGGAGCAGGAAATCCCTGTGAATACTTAGCAAACGGACTTTAGTGGTTTTCTGACAATGCAACAAAACAAAGAGCAAGTAACAGAAGTAACGAACAAACAAAGCAAATGGCCCAATCCTTTCTTAGCAAAGGACAAGCCGGTGGAAATACTTATAAGGACCAAACATTCTCGAGGACACATGGGAATTCTGTCAAGTGCTTTCGCTTCAAATAGGTGAGTACTCTTCTTTGGTGTTTGTAAGTGTTGTGTGGGTGAACCTGTGCTAACATACCGCCCTTCCTAGGACTAATACATACTTGTGATTAAGCCCCCTGCAAACATCCGTAACTATAGGAAAGTAATTAAGGTATAAATCTAACCACAGCCTTAAACTCTAAGATCCTACGCTCCCTTGTGCAAAGGTGTCCTAATGGGGGTTCAAGTTTCTGTCACTCCGGCAACCCCACGATTAGTATCCAAATACACAATGCATCCCCCTAGGCCCATAAATGGTGAAGTGGCATGTAGTCGACGTTCACATGACACCACTAGAAGAATAGCACCACAACTTAAATACTAAACCATTGAATAATAACTCATCATAGATGGCATCTCCTCCCATTCCATGGATTGTCCATTCTTCAGCAGCTTATACCATTCTTCAGCTCTCCCTTTCAAGGATATGGAGAGTAACTTATTCTTCACCTGTTCAGTTGTGATACCTGCACACTTAAACAACCCGCATAATTCATGGATAAAAAGAAAGTGATCACCAGGATGGACAGTTTCATCCCCAAAATAATAATTATACATAACACGATTAACAATACTTCTGGGTATGTTAAAAGGATCTATCTCAACAGGAGGTGGTTCATCTACTACCCTAGCAGTGGTAGTAGTTTTCCCAAACAGAAGACCAAGTGGGTTATCCATATTGGAAACAAAGTAACAAGCAGTAACAAGAGCAATACTCACAGTGAAAGTTTCCCTTACCAGTTCCACTCTTCAATAGCGCTTCACTCCCCGGCAACGGAGCCAGAAAATAGTCTTGATGACCCACAAGTATAAGGGGTGTATCGTAGTACTTTCGATAAATAGGATTGTCGATCCCAACGAGGAGCAGAAGGTGCTGAACAGTGGTATGGAGCAGGAAATCCCTGTGAATACTTAGCAAACAGATTTTTAGTGGTTTTCTGACAAGGCAACAAAACAAAGAGAAAGTAACATAAGTAATAAACAAACGGAGCAAGTGGGCCAATCCTTTCTTAGCAAAGGACAAGCCGATGGAAATACTTATAAGGACCAAACATTCTCGAGGACACATGGGAATTCTATCAAGTGCTTTTGCTTCAAATAGCTGAGTACTCTTCTTTGGTGTTTGTAAGTGTTGTGTGGGTGAACCTGTGCTAACATACCACCCTTCCTAGGACTAATACATACTTTTGATTAAACCCCCTACAAACATCCGTAACTACAGGAAAGTAATTAAGATATAAATCTTACCACAACCTTAAACTCTAAGATCCTACGCTCCCTTGTGCAAAGGTGTCCTAACGGGGGTTCAGGTTTCTGTCACTCCGGAAACCCCGTGATTAGTAGCCAAATACACAATGCATCCCCCTAGGCCCATACATGGTGAAGTGTTATGTAGTCAACGTTCACATGACACCACTAGAAGAATAGCACCACAACTTAAATACTAAACCATTGAATAATAACTCATCACAGATTCACTACTAACAACATGACTTCTCCCATGTCCTCAAGAACTAAACGAACTACTCACAAGACATCATATGGATCAAGATCAAAGATGATATGATAATGGATAACAATCTGAACATAAACAATAATCCAATGGTTCCACTCACAAGCATCAACTACAATAGTAATCTACACCGGGAAAGTTTTCCCTGAGAACTAAAGCAATATCCAACACAATTGTTACAGCGGGACGGAGTGGTGGTGCTGGTGCTGGTGGAGATGATGGTGTGGATGATGATAATGATCCCGATGAAGCCTAGCTTGATGATGGTGTTGATGGCGACGGTCTCCCCTCTCCGGGAAGGAATCCCCCCTATAGAAATCTGTCTGCCGGAGAGATCTTTCTCTCTCGGTGTTTTCCGCCCCCCAGAGGCAGCGGAAATCTATCTGTGTTCACTCCCCGAGCCTTAGGGTTTTGACGGGAAAATATAGGCGAAGGGGAGGAGTCGGAGGCCGGGAAGGTGGGCCACACCTGCCCTAGGCACGGGGTCAGGTGGGCTCGCGCCTAGGGGGTGTGGGCCCCCTGAGGCCCCACTTCGTCCCTCCTTCTGGCATCCTTCGTCTTCTGGTAAAATAATACGTTTCCATATTTTTTGTTATTTTTCTGATCTTCGCAAAATTGCACCGAAACGCCTTCTTTTCCATCAGAATCCAGACTCCAACAGTCCATCCTCCAAGAATCATCCAACGTGCATAAACAGATGAAAATCCATAAGTAATACCTCATAATAAGACAAATATCAATGAATAGAGGTAAATTATGATATAGAAAGGTGATGCAAATTGGGCGTATCAACTCCCCCAAGCTTAGACTTTGCTTGTCCCCAAGCGAAAACTGAGCTCAGTAAACATGCCCATAGGTTTATGGAGTTAAGTGTCGATAAAAGAATACGAACAAGAAGCATCACACTTACCATTGCACAACTCATAAAAGAAAGCAACTCACCATTATATAACTTAGCTTGCAACTAAGTACAGCAGTCACAATAGAGATGCATAAAGATAAATCATAATTGGAATTGGCAAACTTGTTCTTGGTTAGAGAACACCTGGTAAACAGTTTCACAAAAGCTTTTTGTAGAAGTTTCAAAACAGGAGCACTCTTTGCTCAAAAAAGTTTTTTTTTCACAAGTGAAGGCTTTCAAAGTAATACTCAATAGATAAGAGTTTTGTGCAAACAAGGAAGATGTTGCACCCTCAGAATCGACCCTATGCAAGTTTCAGCGCTTCCCGCCAAACCCGCATAGAAACGATTCAAAGGTGCCCACCAGGCACTTTCGTGCGGGTGGAAAACGAAGTAATAACATTACACCACAGTCCTCGATGGGACCCACAGAACAGATATATATACAACACGACTCCATGAGTCAAGAATACAGATATAATATACAAAGATCCAAATCACCTTGAAAATGATAGAGCGTCCGACTACGGACAAGATGCAAATGGGGCTAAGAGCCCTGAAGAATAACCAATGGCGTCCATAACCCTGCCCAGGCCAAGCCGGAAGGGTAACCCTGCTAACGACGTTGATCTCAAAACCTGCTTAAACAAAAGGGGTGCCCACAAAGGGCAAAGGAAAAAGAGGAGCGTCAGTACTGAGGCCAGTACACGGCGAGGCTAGAATTCGGCGGTCCTCGCCTACATAGGTATGGTGGACTGAAGCGGAAGCGGCAACATGCACTAACAACCTATAGAGACTCGATACAATTGACGGCTATCAGAGAGGGATAAGAAAGAGCTATTCGGATCCAACCTGAATCGAACACCAAACAATCCCATCCTGGTATTTCCCCCTCGAGTCCATACGAGGAAGTCAACCGAGGAACTCACACAGTTGGCCGTTTTATTTATTCAGTTATCGTTGCAGCAATTACTAGTCAAATATAGATAATCGTCCTGATATAATAAGCAGTGGGCAATTTTAGTTAACCATTCCGTTATAGTTGCGACACTTACTAATCAGATACAAATAGCATGAGATAACCCCAAAGCCCAGCAGTTGTTGGTACTTTTACTTAGCCACTCCGTTGTAGTTGCAATAGTTACTAGTCAGATACAATTGTCGCAAGCGACAAACCAAGCAAGCAATTGTTGGCAGTTTTATTTAGCCATTCCATTATAGTGAAGCTGATTACTAGTCATTATAAAGTCAAATTTATAGCACTACTTTAGTTATAGTTGTCTATGATCGAGATACTGTGCTCCAAGTCGTCCATAACCGCGGACACGGCTTTCAGAAAGTTTTACCCTGCAGGGGTGCACAAATAGCAACACACGCTCGATCAACCTCGGAAAAACCAAATCAAAACCCAACGAGGCCTTCACGACAAAGCAATCACAGGATTCAGAAATATTTCAGGGGGGCACCCCTTGGAGTACACCCGCAACGAAGTTAGCTGACTCCGAGACGGACCCGAGGTTTGGGTGGACGGCTGTGAACGACTGGGAACCCAAAACTGGGCTTGTCGACACCGCGAAAACGTGTCCCGATCCTAAACAGTACAGTGTGATCCTCGCACAATCGTAAATAAAGCAGTAGCATGGCATAAGTACAGGATAGTAAATAAAACCTCAAACTAGTTTGTGGCCCCAAGAAATAAGACTGAATCAAGCTCTGGCTCAGGGGGGTCCCATAATCCTCCCGGATGTGGATAGCGCGAATATTCAAGGAACAGGTATCAAGTACTCGGGGTCCTACGGGACACAAGTGGACGGTTAACAACCAAATAACATCTATTGCCCACCTGTGCCTCTGCTTACCTACTTCAATTTTAGTTTTTAAACAGGAATTAAAGTGAACGATAGGTAAAGCCATGACCAACTCCAACATCAAACATGCGGCAATACTCCAACAACGGTGGTACATGGCGACACGCAACAGCACTTGAGGAAGCGACTACGGCGCGCAAGTCCAACTATCTACCAAACAACAGGTAATAGGATGTGTCCAAGGCAATATAAGGCTGCGAGGGATATCACGGGTACGAAAACTAGAGCATCGCAACACAGATAGCAATAGATCAACAGGAGGGAATAAATATTATAAAAGTAAGATAGGTAGAAAGGGGGAGATGCTCGCCTGAAAAACATTGCCGAAGGTTCATCCGAAGATCGGGTCGACACTCGCATCAACTCAACGGCCTTATCTGCGAAGAAGCAAAACACTAGAATAAACACCGGATGCAATATTTAATACTACGACAAAAGATCGGGCATGATGCATGTATGATGTATGACATGGCAAGGTGCGATGCAATTGGGCAATATTAAGCGGAACCGGGGTCCCGACAATTAATTAGATGGTTCAAGTTATTTATCTACCCCGCAAATTAAATGTTGTATTAGCAAGGCAAAACATGTTACCGGTTCGCTACACAAATTGAAATGAGGCCAATATAAGACTAGATTTGCCCGCATATGGCCCCATATTTAATTATATGGTGAATCGGCATAAGGCCCCCAAACCACAGACAAGTATGCATGCATGAACAATTTATATGCGACAATTATATAGGTGGCATTTATAAAATAGGGTTCTCGGATAAGGGTCACACATTGAGGGGTCTCGACGGTCTTGGTCCGGGGTTCGGGGTTGCTCTCAGGGTTCAGGGTTCGACGGGATCGGTCTCGGATAACTGAGGTAGATCTTGGTTTGGTGTCGGGGGCGCATTGGATTCGCCCGGGTCGGTGTCGAACTTGTCGCTGCGAAGATCTTGTCGGGTCGGTCTTGGCGTTCGGGGTGAAGTGCTTGTCGTTCTATGGCAATCTTGGCGGCTTCGGATCCGGAAAGAAGCACTCGACGTTCCGGGGGGGAAGACCTTGCCGTCATATATTGAGGTTGTCGGGTGTCGGTGCCGGACTCGGGTGTGGCGTCGATGGTCTTGCGTGGCCTGATGGCTCCATGTAGGAGATTCCCGGGTATCGCGGCGGAGTTCTCGGGGTTTCGATGAAGATCTTGGCGACAGCTATTTTTGGTGATCCTTGTCTGATTTCTCGTTGCCACCGAGGAAGATCATGTCGGCCGTGAAGCTCGGAAGGTTTTGGACTTATTTGGTACTGGTAGGGTGGCAGGGAAGGTGTACACGCAGGCAGGAGCTTTGCGACGAGCAGCGGGAGGCCGAGGTGGCGCAGAGCCCGACGAGGGAAGCGGGCAGCGAGGACGGGGCGGCGCTGGGCGGAGCAGGACCGCCGGCGACGAGGCGGGGTGGAGGCCGCGGCCTGACGGAGGAGGAGCAGGGTGGCGGGGAGGCGCCGGAGAGGAGCTGGCGAGGGGGATCGGCCTGGCGAGGCGGGGGCGGGCGGTGGTGGCCGGAGGACGCGCCGGAGAGGGCGAGGGGCGCGGCCGGCGGTGGACCAGGAGAAGGCGGGCCGGGACGAGCGCGGGTCCGGCGACGGAGGAGGCCGGCAGCGCGGCAAGCTCGGGAGGAGGGCGGCCGGCGGCGAGGGGGTCGGAGGGCGGCCGGTGGGGCGACGCGGCCGGAGGAGATGGCGCCGGGCGGCGGGGTCGAGGCGCGGTGGCGGCTCGTGGGCCGGAGGGGAGGAGGTGGGGGAGGTGCGGGCCGGCGGGGTGGAGGAGAGCTCGAGGGGAGGGCACGGCGGCGAGGGAGAGAGGGTGGGGAGGGGAGCCGGCGAGCGGCGGCCTGAGAAGGGGAGGGAGGAGCGGTGGCCGGAGGGAAGGGAGAAGGAGAGAGGCGGGGCGGTTGCGGGAGCGTGGGGGAGGGAGCGCGTCGGTGGGGGGGGCTGGGCAGGCGGTGGGGCCGGGGTGGTCCCGCGGGACAGGGGGGCGCGTGTGTGGTGGGAATGGGGCAGTGGGGTGGGGCAGGTGGCGGGCCCAGGTGTCGGTGGGGGTGGGTCGGTTGACCGTGGGGAGAGAGAGAGAGGGAGTGGCTGCGGGGTGGGGCCGGGCTGGAGATGGTGGATTGATGAGGTGGCGGGGTGGGTAGGAATTGGGTCCAGGGGTGAGGTGGCGAGCTGAGATTGGTGGGTAGATTAGGACTAGGTAGATTAGGGATTTTGGGGTGGACCGTTTTATTCTGGGGGTGGCCGACTGGGTCGGATCGGCCCGGTTTGGCTGCCCCCACTAAAATAATTAAATATTTTATTTGTTTAAAACAGGGCTTTTGCAAACCGATAGCAGACAAAACAAAATAATCCGGAGACCCGGGTTTTGTGTTTGAACAAAGACGGGGCGTTTAGAAAACAAAAATAGTTTTTCCAAAAATAGTTTTATGCAAGCAAATGCAAAATGATGACGATGCTCAAATGCAATGTGGCAGGATGACATGAGCATGCTGTTATGATGATGCAATGCACAAAAAACAACGCGATTTTCTAGTAGTGGTTTTGCGGGATGTCACAATTCGACACCACTAACAATGGATCTCGCCCTCGAGATCCGCCTCCTGGTACGGGGAAGAAGGGCGGCGATCTGAATCTTCTCGCTTCGTGTAGATCTTCGCGACACCACTAACAAGAGGTCGTTGTCCGTGATCGTCGAGGGAACACTCCGGGACAAAAGGTCGAAGGTAGAGGTATCAACAAATAAAGCCACCTCTAACTTCGATAGAAGGTGAGAAAAGATGCGGCCTATCCCACTTCAATGTACGAGAGCGAATAGAAAGGGTAGTCGGCATGGGGGCCAATCCATCACGCACCCAAACTATTACTCCGCACAATCGGTGGAAAAACGTGCAACCATTCTCGGAATCAGACTGAAGATCTCGACAATCGATGTTCAGGAACAAAGGAGTGATGCAGACTCTGCATCGGATCTGGCGTAGATGATATCGTCGCGTCGGAAAACACCGGAAGGCACAAACAAGGAACAAAGAATGATCCACCAGACGAAGGATTCCTCGGATAGCATGAAGACCAGATGTAGCAACACCGTAACCAAAGGAGGAAGCGAAACCCTGAAGGTACGATGGAACCCAACCACGAGAAATCCTGGACTCGAAGAGAGAGAAGAGTGCGGATTCAAAATGCGTAGAGGTAAGAGGAGAATAGCAGAGGGGTAAGGAGTAAAATCAGACCTAATCAGAACTATCCAACCGATTTTTAAAAATAGTTTTGACACTCTACTTCGGCCGTTAGCTAGGTTATCCTACAGGCTGGACTTGTGGGGTATCGCAACTGCTAAGCTCTGATACCACTTTGTTGCACCCTCAGAATCGACCATATGCAAGTTTCAGCGCTTCCCGCCAAACCCGCATAGAAACGATTCAAAGGTGCCCACCAGGCACTTTCGTGCGGGTGGAAAACGAAGTAATAACATTACACCACAGTCCTCGATGGGACCCACAGAACAGATATATATACAACACGACTCCATGAGTCAAGAATACAGATATAATATACAAAGATCCAAATCACCTTGAAAATGATAGAGCGTCCGACTACGGACAAGATGCAAATGGGGCTAAGAGCCCTGGAGAATAACCAATGGCGTCCATAACCCTGCCCAGGCCAAGCCGGAAGGGTAACCCTGCTAACGACGTTGATCTCAAAACCTGCTTAAACAAAAGGGGTGCCGACAAAGGGCAAAGGAAAAAGAGGAGCGTCAGTACTGAGGCCAGTACACGGCGAGGCTAGAATTCGGCGGTCCTCGCCTACATAGGTATGGTGGACTGAAGCGGCAGCGGCAACATGCACTAACAACCTATAGAGACTCGATACAACTGACGGCTATCAGAGAGGGATAAGAAAGAGCTATTCGGATCCAACCTGAATCGAACACCAAACAATCCCATCCTGGTATTTCCCCCTCGAGTCCATACGAGGAAGTCAACCGAGGAACTCACACAGTTGGCAGTTTTATTTATTTAGTTATCGTTGCAGCAATTACTAGTCAAATATAGATAATCGTCCTGATATAATAATCAGTGGGCAATTTTAGTTAACCATTCCGTTGTAGTTGCGACACTTACTAATCAGATACAAATAGCATGAGATAACCCCAAAGCCCAGCAGTTGTTGGTACTTTTACTTAGCCACTCCGTTGTAGTTGCAATACTTACTAGTCAGATACAATTGTCACAAGCGACAAACCAAGCAAGCAATTGTTGGCAGTTTTATTTAGCCATTCCATTATAGTGAAGTTGATTACTAGTCATTATAAAGTCAAATTTATAGCACTACTTTAGTTATAGTTGTCTATGATCGAGATACTGTGCTCCAAGTCATCCATAACCGCGGACACGGCTTTCAGAAAGTTTTACCCTACAGGGGTGCACAAATAGCAACACACACTCGATCAACCTCGGAAAAACCAAATCAAAACCCAACGAGGCCTTCACGACAAAGCAATCACAGGATTCAGAAATATTTCAGGGGGCCACCCCTTGGAGTACACCCGCAACGAAGTTAGCTGACTCCGAGACGGACCCGAGGTTTGGGTGGACGGCTGTGAACGACTGGGAACCCAAAACTGGGCTTGTCGACACTGCGAAAACGTGTCCCAATCCTAAACAGTACAGTGTGCTCCTCGCACAATCGTAAATAAAGCAGTAGCATGGCATAAGTACAGGATAGTAAATAAAACCTCAAACTAGTTTGTGGCCCCAAGAAATAAGACTGAATCAAGCTCTGGCTCAGGGGGGTCCCATAATCCTCCCGGATGTGGATAGCGCGAATATTCAAGGAACAGGTATCAAGTACTCGGGGTCCTACGGGACACAAGTGGACGGTTAACAACCAAATAACATCTATTGCCCACCTGTGCCTCTGCTTACCTACTTCAATTTTAGTTGTTAAACAGGAATTAAAGTGAACGATAAGTAAAGCCATGACCAACTCCAACATCAAACATGCGGCAATACTCGAACAACGGTGGTACATGGCGACAAGCAACAGCACTTGAGCAAGCGACTACGGCGCGCAAGTCCAACTATCTACCAAACAACAGGTAATAGGATGTGTCCAAGGCAATATAAGGCTGCGAGGGATATCACGGGTACGAAAACTAGAGCATCGCAACACAGATAGCAATAGATCAACAGGAGGGAATAAATACTATAAAAGTAAGATAGGTAGAAAGGGGGAGATGCTCGCCTGAAAAACATTGGCGAAGGTTCATCCGAAGATCGGGTCGACACTCGCATCAACTCAACGGCCTTATCCGCGAAGAAGCAAAACACTAGAATAAACACCGGATGCAATATTTAATACTACGGCAAAATATCGGGCATGATGCATGTATGATGTATGACATGGCAAGGTGCGATGCAATTGGGCAATATTAAGCGGAACCGGGGTCCCCACAATTAATTAGATGGTTCAAGTTATTTATCTACCCCGCAAATTAAATGTTGTATTAGCAAGGCAAAACATGTTACCGGTTCGCTACACAAATTGAAATGAGGCCAATATAAGACTAGATTTGCCCGCATATGGCCCCATATTTAATTATATGGTGAATCGGCATAAGGCCCCCAAACCACAGACAAGTATGCATGCATGAACAATTTATATGCGACAATTATATAGGTGGCATTTATAAAATAGGGTTCTCGGATAAGGGTCACACATTGAGGGGTCTCGACGGTCTTGGTCCGGGGTTCGGGGTTGGTCTCAGGGTTCAAGGTTCGACGGGATCGGTCTCGGATAACTGAGGTAGATCTTGGTTTGGTGTCGGGGGCGCATTGGATTCGCCCGGGTCGGTGTCGAACTTGTCGCTGCGAAGATCTTGTCGGGTCCTCGTGTCGGGTCGGTCTTGGCGTTCGGGGTGAAGTGCTTGTCGTTCTATGGCAATCTTGGCGGCTTCGGATCCGGAAAGAAGCACTCGACGTTCCGGGGGGGAAGACCTTGCCGTCATATATTGAGGTTGTCGGGTGTCGGTGCCGGACTCGGGTGTGGCGTCGATGGTCTTGCTTGGCCCGATGGCTCCATGTAGGAGATTCCCGGGTATCGCGACGGAGTTCTCGGGGTTTCGATGAAGATCTTGGCGACAGCTATTTTTGGTGATCCTTGTCTGATTTGTCCTTGCCACCGAGGAAGATCATGTCGGCCGTGAAGCTCGGAAGGTTTTGGACTTATTTGGTACTGGTAGGGTGGCAGGGAAGGTGTACATGCAGGCAGGAGCTTTGCGACGAGCAGCGGGAGGCCGAGGTGGCGCAGAGCCCGACGAGGGAAGCGGGCAGCAAGGACGGGGCGGCGCTGGGCGGAGCAGGACCGCCGGCGACGAGGCGGGGTGGAGGCCGCGGCCTGACGGAGGAGGAGCAGGGTGGCGGGAAGGCGCCGGAGAGGAGCTGGCGAGGGGGATCGGCCTGGCGAGGCGGGGGGCGGGCGGTGGTGGCCGGAGGACGCGCCGGAGAGGGCGAGGGGCGCGGCCGGCGGTGGACCAGGAGAAGGCGGGCCGGGGCGAGCGCGGGTCCGGCGACGGAGGAGGGGACGGAGGAGGCCGGCGGCGCGGCAAGCTCGGGAGGAGGGCGGCCGGCGGCGAGGGGTCGGAGGGCGGCCGGTGGGGCGACGCGGCCGGAGGAGATGGCGCCGGGTGGCGGGGTCGAGGCGCGGTGGCGGCTCGTGGGCCGGAGGGGAGGAGGTGGGGGAGGTGCGGGCCGGCGGGGTGGAGGAGAGCTCGAGGGGAGGGCACGGCGGCGAGGGACAGAGGGTGGGGAGGGGAGGCGGCGAGCGGCGGCCTGAGAAGGGGAGGGAGGAGCGGTGGCCGGAGGGAAGGGAGAAGGAGAGAGGCGGGGCGGTTGCGGGAGCGTGGGGGAGAGGACCCCGTGGGGGAGGGAGCGCGTCGGTGGGAGGGGCTAGGCAGGCGGTGGGGCCGGGGTGGTCCCGCGGGACACGGGGGCGCGTGTGTGGTGGGAATGGGGCAGTGGGGTGGGGCAGGTGGCGGGCCCAGGTGTCGGTGGGGGTGGGTCGGTTGACCGTGGGGAGAGAGAGAGAGGGAGTGGCTGCGGGGTGGGGCCGGGCTGGAGATGGTGGATTGATGAGGTGGCGAGGTGGGTAGGAATTGGGTCCAGGGGTGAGGTGGCGAGCTGAGATTGGTGGGTAGATTAGGACTAGGTAGATTAGGGATTTTGGGGTGGACCGTTTTATTCTGGGGGTGGCCGACTGGGTCGGATCGGCCCAGTTTGGCTGCCCCCACTAAAATAATTAAATATTTTATTTGTTTAAAACAGGGCTTTTGCAAACCGATAGCAGACAAAACAAAATAATCCGGAGACCCGGGTTTTGTGTTTGAACAAAGACGGGGCGTTTAGAAAACAAAAATAGGTTTTTCCAAAAATAGTTTTATGCAAGCAAATGCAAAATGATGACGATGCTCAAATGCAATGTGGCAGGATGACATGAGAATGCTGTTATGATGATGCAATGCACAAAAAACAACGCGATTTTCTAGTAGTGGTTTTGCGGGATGCCACAGAAGATAAAGAACATGATTGAATAAATTACCATATGAATGCTTGAAACACAACAACTCAAAAGCTTGCTGGAGATAGAGAGGGAGTAGGTTTACTGACTTAACTTGGAAGTGGGAGAAAGGTCCCTTCTTAGAGGGTAGCAGGGATTACAAGTCATAAAGAGCTTCCAAATGATTATGGTACTTACTAGATTTGAGCCCTCATTGCCCCTATCATAAGCATCTTGAGATGATTAAGGTTAAAGTGAACAAATATGGAGTATATGCTTGACGAAATATAAGTTGGCAATCTCATGTCCCTTGAATATGAGGGTCACTCCTCATGCATACTCAACTTTGGGCCCAGGTAAGTTCTTGTAATTGTAAGTATTTGCATATCATTGAGAACCGCCAACGGGGTACCCCTTGCACATGGTACAGGAGCTTTCCCATAACCAAAATGACAAGGTAAGGAGACAATGAACATCTCAGTGATCTTTTTATTCACTATATGTATAGCTTTTTATTGAGGATGCTTCATAGATAGCTCACTATGGTGATGCTGCAAGTTTCTACCATGATTAGGTATGACTTAGGCTAGCGGCCCAGGCGTTTCTCTAACACGGAATACAAACTCCATGGACTTACAAGTTCCCTATTTATTTCACACCGTTGACATCCATAGACAAAAGAGCACGATATCAACTGTGTAGAGAGTACAAGTGCAATGTTGAAAACGTTCCCTGTGACAGCACGGTAATGCTAATTCCAACGTATAGATGCAAGCATATACAACTTCGATGTTCACAATGGTTCAAGTCTATTTGGGGCAAGAAAATAAGGTGTGCCATCAAGTTCGTGAGAGCTTTACTAACTAGTTTTCACATAACAAAATACTTTTTAATTCAAAAGGTAGATGAGGCTTGAGAACTTGCTAGGAATAGCAAAAGCTACTAGGTAGATATGGTGGACACAAGTGGCAAAGGTTTTGGGTTCAAAGGATTGTAGAAACATGAGAAGTATGCCTTCTCAAAACAGGTTTTTGGCTAGCAAGGCTGGGTAGCAAGTAAGAGAGTTGAAAGAAACAAGCAAACATACAAGTAATAAAGCCAAACATGCAATCTTCCTTGAAGACACAAAAGAATCTTAAATAAAGAATACTAAGCTTATGATCCAACAAGAAAGAAAGAAATGATACCAAATACATGTAAGCTCTTTCTTTCTTTTTCTTTCAAACTAATGCCACTGACCAGAACTCGGTTTGCCAAAACCAATTTAGATCCACTTGATGATCCCAAAGTGGTGCCAATACTGAACAACAAGATCCATCATATAATAGAGACTGCAAACTAAAATAAGAAGTGCAAAAAGTAAAAGATGAGACTTCTCATTAATATTCAATAAAGGCACTCACTCCAAGGTATACATAGATAATCAACTAAAGGAGAGATACTTCCACATGCAAACCAAACTATAAGATAACCTCTCTACCACCGATATGAATCCACTAAAAAGGTAAAAGATAAAAGATAATGGTGGTGATATCGCGGCACTCCCCCAAGCTTGGAACAAGCCAAGGGGATGCCAAACCTGATGATGAATTACTCCTTCGATGGTGGTGGTGTTCTCTTGTCATGGGTCAGAAAATCTTCTACCATCTTGTGAAGCCTGTTATTCTCCTCTTGAAGCATATCCACCTTCATCCTCAAAGCACAGTCCTTATCACAAAACTCGTTGGCGGTTCGAAGGGCTTCCGCTGCCTCAGGGCAGTATACGAGTTCTGGACCGAAAGCTATGATTCCCTGCATGTGACGAGAAAAATAATCCGCAGTGTTAGTTTCTCCTACAAAAGTAGGTTTCCTTACCCTTGTTCTTGTAGTGGTTTGTTCTTCCAACTTTGACTACACGAGCTTCTTGCCTTTGTCGTTGGCGGAGGCCATGGTGCTCTAAATTTGAGAAGATTTCCTGACAGAAACAGATGGAAACGAAAACACGACGAGAACACGATACAAGAACCTCGGTAAATCTGGGGGTTATATATTACGAAGTTTCAATGCATAAGGAAGGTTTTGACATGGAAATGAGATGGAGACAGAGTTCGAGGGGGGAACAGCCCCTCAGGCAAGGCCAGGCTGGGCCCGCGCCTGGGGTGGGTTTGTCCACCCCGGGCTCCGCTTCCTCTTCAGTTTCGTCTCGTAACTTCCCTTATGTATTAAAACATCAAAAATATAAAAAGAAACATCAAAAATATAAAAAGATTGGGGTTTCACGAACCTTTTGTTTTCACCACTTTTACCTATTCAAAGACGAACTCTGCAGATTCCTTCTCTCTTTCTCCTGAGAATTTCCTTCATACAAAACTTTTGCACATACTCAAAGACAACATTAGTGTAAGAAAAAACAATAAACCTTTGGTACACACTTCAACTGAAAACCCATCAAAACAAAAGCTTTTGTAAGAGGCAAATGCAAATGATGGCAGAAATCTGTCAAAACAGACCAGCAGGCAAAGATTGATTTTTCCGAAGAACTTCTGTTGCTCAAATCAAAAAGTGCAGAACTGATGAAAGTTGGGTAACAAATTGGAGAACAAGCTCAGAAAAATGCAGCTCCATCTGAAGTACTGAGATTCCTCACGAATTTTTACAATGCAGCACAAAAATCTGTCCCAGGACAACCACTTTTCACAACTCCTCTACTTCACAAAAGTAGTTGAACTTGACACAAAAACCAAAACAAAAAGGATAAGGAGCGGTTATTACTGAGGTAATAACTTCCAAGACTCGACAAAACTCTTGGGTTATCTCCAAACAAGTACTTTTCTTTAATGCCTTTAAGTTAGGCCTGAAACTTCCAAAGATGCTCACAAAGGAGATATATATCTGAAATGAAAGAGAGCATCACGAAGCAAATAACCAACACACTTGAGTATAACCCACTTCCTATGCATGGGGGTATCATGCGAAAACGAATTGTTGAAACAAAAAGCCACAAGCATAGGAAGACAAAACAGATGCAACTTTAAAGCTTTCAACATAAAACGGAGAAACTTAACATCATTGAGATGCATAAAACCATGTTTCCCTCTCTCAAAATAACTTTCAGTAGCAATTTGAATAAAGTTGACAATATAACTATCACTTGAAATAACTTTATCATCAGAATAAGCATACTTACAGTCATCAAAAAGAGGCCCAAGGTCATAAACCAGATCAATAGAAGCAAGTTGTTCCATCCTGAAATCTTTATTAGGCAAGCTGATTTCACAAGGAGCTTTAGAAAATTTGGAAAATTTAAACTCATAAGAATATCCATCAAACTTAGTTAAAACTTTTTCCTTCTTACAATCAATAATAGCTCCACAAGTGTTCAAGAAAGGTCTACCAAAAATGATAGGACAAGTTTTGCTAGCTGCTGAATTAAGCACTAGAAAATCAGCAGGATATTTAATCTTACCACATGATACGTTGGAAACATATCTATAATTTTTTATGTTTCATGCTTGTTTAGTATCTACTTTGCTTTACTTGTCCACACTTTGAGGTGCTTTTTACATGTTTTATGGTACTAACCTATTAACAAGTTGCAACAGTGCCAGATGCCTATTTTCTGCTATTTTTGGATTAAGAAAAATTAGTAAATAAATATTCTCGGAATTGGATGGGACGAAGGACAAAGTCAATAACTTTATGTCGGGAACAAGAAGTCCAGAAGAGAGACAAGGAGGCGTGCCAGGGAGGCTAAACCCTGCCCAGGCGCGGGTGGGCCCTACCCCACGCCTGGGTAGGGTTTGCCCCCTCTGGCCGCCGCCTCGGTCTCCCCCTTCGCCTATAATAAGCCCCTGATGCAGAAACCCTGAGTACCCGATCATAAATCCACGAAAACGTCTGTAGCCGCCGCCACCATTGTCCCTAGATTGAGGGGATCTAAAGTTCTTCCCGGCACCCTGCAGGAGGGAAGATCATCCCAGAGGTCTTCTCTCTGGTATGATTCGTGAGTAGTTCCACCTTGGACTATGGGTCCATGTAGTAGCTAGATGGTCGTATCTCCTCCTTTGTGCTTTCATGTATAGATCTTGTGAGCTCCGTTCATAATCAAGATCTAATCTATTTGTAATCATGCATGTTGTGTTTTAGGGGATCCGATGGATATTGAGATTATTATGTTGGTTTGATTAATGGTTTTATCTTTATGATTCTATCATGTCTGTGTTGTTTATGATCTTGCATGCTCTCTGTTGCTAGTGGTTATCTTGGCCAAGTAGTTGCTAGTGACTCCAAGAGGGAGTATTTATGCTCGATAGTGGGTTCATGCCTCTAGTTTCCAAGGGAAGTGACAATAATCTCTTCGGTTGTAGATGTGATGTTGCTACTACGGAGAAAACAATGGTATCTTGTTCATGGAACATGTGGACTGTTTACCTTACACACTTTGCTTAAAGCAGTTGTCTGTTGCTTGCAACTTAATACTGGAGGGGGTTCGGATGATAATCTGAAGGTGGACTTCTAGTCATAGATGCAGTTGGATGACGGTCTATGTATATTGTTGTATTGCCCAATCAACCTCATAGAATCTTCCTGGCTAGTAATTGCATTGGTACGCCTTGCTCAGTTTCTGTCAATTGCCCTGCTGTAATTTGTTTACCCTTCATGCCATGTTTTTTATCTAAGGAGAGCACCTCTAGTGAACTATGGACCCCGATCCAATCTTTACCATTGATACATCTTCCACTGTTACTTGTTTACTTGCTGCAAACCATTACCTTCCACACCATACGTTTAATCCTTTGTTACAGCAAACCGGTGAGCTTGACAACCTCACTGATTCGTTGGGGCAAAGTCTTGAGTTTGTGTTGTGCAGGTCTCTGCGTTGCTTGCAACACCTGTGTGACGTTTCCTTCCTCCTACTGGTTCGATAACCTCGATTTCTTACTGAGGGAAAACTTGCTGATGTGCTGCTTCACACCTTGCTCTTTGGGTTCCCAACGAAGCGCTCCTACATCAACTCAGCGCTGCATCACCACAGAGAACCTCCACATCTCTTACAATACCAATAGGGCAAATGGTCTCTTTGTTATCAAGGTGAATAACCACATCAATGTCCTCAAGCTCACAACGACCAATCTCATGCATAATTTCCCTGTAAAGCTCATAAGGAATAGCACTAGAACTAGCATCAATATCACATAAATCATAGTAGCAATGATCACCAATTTTCACAGAAAGCATAGGAACACTAGCTTTTCTAGCCTTACCACGATGAGAAATAATATTAGAAGCGTCTTCACAGAAGACAATGTGTTCATCCTCTATATTTCTGGTGACAGTGTCTTTCACAATAGCTACCACAGGTTCATCACTCAAATGCTTACGAGGCTCCATAGTTATTACTTCTGTAATGACCTCTCCTTATTCTTTTTTTTGCTTTTTGTTCCAAGAATGACCTCTAACGAGAGGGAAGTAAGATTTGGGGAGTTGTTGTCCCGAAACAGATTTCCGTCCTCCACCAAAAACATTCACGAGGAGGCTCTGTAACTATGATTGAGCTCACAATTTACAAATAAATCCCCTACTATGTTGGCTAACTTTCGTTAGTTCAAAACTTTTTGATTTGAGCAACAAAAGATATTCAAAAAATTTTGTTTCTACCTGCTGGTCTGTTTTGTCAGATTTTTGCCATTATCGGCATTTTCTTCTTATTGATTCCTTTTTGAGCTCTCTTCAGGTAAATTGAGTTTCTTTGAAGAAGTTACTACAGTAGCTTGTGTTTTTAGTGAAAAGACTTGCTGTTCTAAAGCTTTGCCAGTGGTCTAATATCTTTTGAATAAGCTAATGTTGCTAATGAAGATTGTGTGAAGTTTTGTATGAAGGAAAAATTTCAGATGTAGAGAGAGAATGATGCAATGAGATGAAGAATGGAAAAAAGCTCAAGCTTGGGGATGCCACCATGGTGTCACCCCAAGAAATATCCAAAATGTACAAGCGTCAAAGCTTGGGGATGCCCAAGGCATCCCGTTCTTCATCAATAAAAAGCTCAGGTCTGTCTAGACACTTCATTTTTATTGTTTCATGCACAGTTGTGTTGTTCTTGGAGCGTCTTAGTTTTTGTTTGCTTTTCTTAGTTTTCTTTAGTAGTTTGGACCCCCGCTCTCGCTGTGTTGTTTTGCAAATAAGTTTGCTTGGTGTTTGGAAAGGAGTAGTAAGTTCGTGCTTGAAGTACAAGAGGAGATTGCATTGATTGTGACTTAGACTTTAGCATGACATTCTAGGTGTTGTTTTAGCATTATGATTAGTGACTATTGTTGTAGCATGTCTTGTTCCAAACAATTGGGATTGCTTAGTGTGCCTTGAAGAAATTATGCGTTGTTTTAGCATGCAAAAGCATAGTATTGTGGTATTCTCCTTTGATGTTTTGCTTGGGTTGACTTGGCACATGATCACACCATGTTATGACAATGACAAGTCACCATTAGCCTCTATGATCATTTATTCCTTGACTTGTAGTACCACTCTTTGCTTTGATTAGTTTGCTTTGTTGCATCGCATAATTATGGCCATTATTGCTCTCTTAGTTGGTTGCTCCCAGTCTTTTGCTAGCCTCCACTTGTATGAGTAAGTTCTACTCATGTTTCCAACTCCCAAGAAACCAAGTTATTCCAAAGTGTCCACTATAAAATCCTATGCATGGTGTGTTACACCATTCCAAGTATATTCTTGTTTTCATCTATCTTCCAATTAAAAACTATTTTTGTTATGTGAAAACTTAGTGATTAAAGCCCTCACGAACTTGATGGCACACTTTATTATTTGCCCCTAATAAACTTGAACCATTGTGACAACTTTGTTGTATATGCTTGCACTTATAAGTTGGAATTAGCAGACCGTGCTGTCACAGGGAATGTTTTCACCATTGCACTTGTACCTAGTTATACTCAGTTGATATCATGTTCTTTTGTCTATGGATGTCACCGGTGTGAAATAAAGAGGGAACTTGTAAGTCCATGGAGTTTGTATCCTGTGTTAGAGAAACGCCTGGGCCGCTAGCCTAAGCCATGCCTAATCATGGTGGAAACTTGCAGCATCACCATAGAGACATCTATGAAGCATTCTTCTAAAAAAAGAGACACATTGAGAAAAGAGGAAAGAGAGAAAAAAGCACCATATTCCCATGGTACATAAGAAGAATTGCTAAGATGCTCATTGTCTGCTTGCCTTATCATTTGGTTATGGGAAAGCTCCTGTACCATGTGCAAGGGGTACCCCGTTGGCGGTTCTCAATGATATGCAAATACTTACAGTGACAAGAACTTACCTGGACCCAAAGTTGAGTATGCATGAGGTGTGGCCCTCGTTTTCAAGGGGCATGAGATTGACAACTTATACTTCGTCAAACATATACTCCAGCTTTGCCACTTTAACCTTAACCACTTCAAGATGCTTATGATAGGGGCAATGAGGGCTGAAAGCTAACAAGTACCATAATTTTTGGAAGCTCTTTTTGAAACTTGTAATCCCTGCTTACTTTACAAAAAGGCCTTTCTTCCACCATTATTTGAGTCTCCACCTTCTACCTTTAGGCACCATTAAGAGAGCATAGTTGTCATTCTGTGTGTAGTGTTCCAAAGCTTATTAATTAATGCATATTGTGTTATTAATTGTTCATGTGTTATCTGTTTCTAGTCACCCTTGTGAACTTTGCAGGTGTCCTATGCATTATATTGCTACTATATGAGGGACAAGTTGATTGCCACTATGTTATGTTTTCTGCATGTGAAACAAACAAACATTTTTCAATGCATATTATTCATGATCTTTGTTTGTAGCTTGCCATGTTGCATGCATAATTACTATGTCCTATTGTTAGAACTCCATATTTCATGCACATGTTTAGATTTCTTTGATTCCAGCTTTCAATGTTTGCAAATGATTGGATCTTTATTGTGAGGGTGCATGTCACCTCAAAAATTATTCTTTTATCACTTACCTACTCGAGGACGAGCAGGAGTTAAGCTTGGGGATGCTGATACGTTGGAAATGTATCTATAATTTTTGATGTTACATGCTTGTTTAGTATCTACTTTGCTTTACTTGTCCACACTTTGAGGTGCTTTTTACATGTTATTTGGTACTAACCTATTAACAAGTTGCAACAGTGTCAGATGCCTATTTTCTGCTGTTTTTGGTTTTAGAAAAGTTAGTAAAGAAATATTCTCGGAATTGGACGGGACGAAGGGCAAAGTCAATAACTTTCCGTGGGGAACAAGAAGTACAGAAGAGAGACGAGGAGGCGTGCCAGGGAGGCTAAACCCCCCTAGGCATGGGTGGGCCCTACCCCGCGCCTAGGTAGGGTTTTCCCCCTCTGGCCACCGCCTCGTTCTCCCCCTTCGCCTATAAGAAGCCCCCGATGCAGAAACCCTGAGTACCTGATCAGAAATCCACGAAACCATTTGTAGCTGCCGCCACCATCGTCCCTAGATCGGGGGGGATATGAAGTTCTTACTGGCACCCTGCCGGAGGGGAGACCATCCTGGAAGCCTTCTCTCTGGTATGATTCGTGAGTAGTTCCACCTTGGACTATGGGTCCATGTAGTAGCTAGATGGTTGTATCTCCTCCTTTGTGCTTTCATATATAGATCTTGTGAGCTCCGTTCATGATCAAGATCTAATCTATTTGTAATCATGCATGTTGTGTTTGCAGGGATCCGATGGATATTGAGATTATTATGTTGGTTTGATTAATGGTTTTATCTTTATGATTCTATCATGTCTGTGTTGTTTGTGATCTTGCATGCTCTCCGTTGCTAGTGGTTATCTTGGCCAAGTAGTTGCTAGTGAATCCAAGAGGGAGTATTTATGCTCGATAGTGGGTTCATGCCTCTAGTTTCCAAGGGAAGTGACAATAATCTCTTCGGTTGTAGATGTGATGTTGCTACTAGGGAGAAAACAATGGTATCTTGTTCATGGAACATGTGGACTGTTTACCTTACACACTTTGCTTAAAGCAGTTGTCTGTTGCTTGCAACTTAATTCTGGAGGGGGGTCGGATGATAACCTGAAGGTGGACTTCTAGTCATAGATGCAGTTGGATGACGGTCTATGTATATTGTTGTATTGCCCAATCAACCTCATAGGATCTTTGTGGCTAGTAATTGCATTGTTATGCCTTGCTCAGTTCCTGTCAATTGCCCACTGTAATTTGTTTACCCTTCATGCCATGTTGTTTATCTAAGGAGAGCACCTCTAGTGAATTATGGACCCCGGTCCAATCTTTACCATTGATACATCTTCCATTGTTACTTGTTTACTTGCTGCAAACCATTACCTTCCACACCATACGTTTAATCCTTTGTTACAGCAAACCGGTGAGCTTGACAACCTCACTGATTCGTTGGGGCAAAGTCTTGAGTTTGTGTTGTGCAGGTCTCCGCGTTGCTTGCAACATCTGTGTGACGTTTCCTTCCTCATACTGGTTCGATAACCTCAGTTTCTTACTGAGGGAAAACTTGCTGTTGTGCTGCTTCACACCTTGCTCTTGGGGTTCCCAATGAAGCGCTCCTACATCAACTCAGCACTTCATCACCACAGAGAACCTCCACATCTCTTACAATACCAATGGGGCAAATGGTCTCCTTGTTATCAAGGTGAATAACCACATGAATGTCCTCAAGCTCACAAGGACCAATCTCATGCATAATTTCCTTGTAAAGCTCATAAGGAATAGCACTAGAACTAGCACCAATATCACATAAACCATAGTAGCAATGATCACCAATTTTCACAGAAAGCATAGGAACACTAGCTTTTCTAGCCTTACCAGGATGAGAAATAATATTAGAAGCATCTTCACAGAAGACAATGTGCTCATCCTCTATATTTCTGGTGACAGTGACTTTCACAATAGATACCACAGGTTCATCACTCAAATGCTTACTAGGCTCCACAGTTTTCATTGTACCTTTGTTATTTGCACTAATAATCATAGAATACTCCTTTACCTTAGCTGGAAAAGGCATTTTCTCAACACGGGGTTCAGGCACAATATGATTAGTAGTACAAACTTGAGTACTTCTAATGGGAGCATGATTAACAACATCTTTATACGGAGCATGGTACTTATTCCACTTCTTCTTGGGAATTTCTATGTAAGAGGGAAAGGCCTTAAAACAGTTGGCAATACTTTGGGAATCAAGACCAAACTCATTGCTAATATCATGGAAGCTATCAGTTCCCATAAAAGATTTAATGCAATCATAATCATAGTTTATACCTGACTTTCTTCCTTTGTCATTCTCCCAAGCTTCAGTGTTATCTTGAATACGGTCTAAGAGATCCCATTTAGCTTCTTCCTTCATACGTGTGAATGATCTAGCACAAGAAGCATCTAGTAAATCTTTATCATGAAGAGGAAGCCTAGCATAAAAGTTATTGAGAATAATACTGTTAGGGAGTTCATGAATAGGACATTTAAGCATTTTTAACTTCAATCTCCCCAAGCTTGAGTTGTACTCTCTCCATCAAGAGGCCAAAAGTTATATATAAGATTTCTATCCTTATGAATTTCACTAGGAGGATAAAATTTAGAGTAAAAGAGAGATGGCATCTCCTCCCATTCCATGGATTGTCCATTCTTCAGCAGCTTATACCATTCTTCAGCTCTCCCTTTCAAGGATATGGAGAGTAACTTATTCTTCACCTGTTCAGTTGTGATACCTGCACACTTAAACAACCCGCATAATTCATGGATAAAAAGAAAGTGATCACCAGGATGGACAGTTTCATCCCCAAAATAATAATTATACATAACACGATTAACAATACTTCTGGGTATGTTAAAAGGATCTATCTCAACAGGAGGTGGTTCATCTACTACCCTAGCAGTGGTAGTAGTTTTCCCAAACAGAAGACCAAGTGGGTTATCCATATTGGAAACAAAGTAACAAGCAGTAACAAGAGCAATACTCACAGTGAAAGTTTCCCTTACCAGTTCCACTCTTCAATAGCGCTTCACTCCCCGGCAACGGAGCCAGAAAATAGTCTTGATGACCCACAAGTATAAGGGGTGTATCGTAGTACTTTCGATAAATAGGATTGTCGATCCCAACGAGGAGCAGAAGGTGCTGAACAGTGGTATGGAGCAGGAAATCCCTGTGAATACTTAGCAAACAGATTTTTAGTGGTTTTCTGACAAGGCAACAAAACAAAGAGAAAGTAACATAAGTAATAAACAAACGGAGCAAGTGGGCCAATCCTTTCTTAGCAAAGGACAAGCCGATGGAAATACTTATAAGGACCAAACATTCTCGAGGACACATGGGAATTCTGTCAAGTGCTTTTGCTTCAAATAGCTGAGTACTCTTCTTTGGTGTTTGTAAGTGTTGTGTGGGTGAACCTGTGCTAACATACCACCCTTCCTAGGACTAATACATACTTTTGATTAAACCCCCTACAAACATCCGTAACTACAGGAAAGTAATTAAGATATAAATCTTACCACAACCTTAAACTCTAAGATCCTACGCTCCCTTGTGCAAAGGTGTCCTAACGGGGGTTCAGGTTTCTGTCACTCCGGAAACCCCGTGATTAGTAGCCAAATACACAATGCATCCCCCTAGGCCCATACATGGTGAAGTGTTATGTAGTCGACGTTCACATGACACCACTAGAAGAATAGCACCACAACTTAAATACTAAACCATTGAATAATAACTCATCACAGATTCACTACTAACAACATGACTTCTCCCATGTCCTCATGAACTAAACGAACTACTCACAAGACATCATATGGATCAAGATCAAAGATGATATGATAATGGATAACAATCTGAACATAAACAATAATCCAATGGTTCCACTCACAAGCATCAACTACAATAGTAATCAACACCGGGAAAGTTTCCCCTAAGAACTAAAGCAATATCCAACACAATTGTTATAGCGGGACGGAGTGGTGGTGGTGGTGCTAGTGGAGATGATGGTTTGGATGATGATAATGATTATCTTGATGAAGCCTAGCTTGATGATGGTGTTGATGGAGATGGTCTCCCCTCTCTGGGAAGGAATTCCCCCGACAGAAATCTGTCTGCCGGAGAGATCTTTCTCTCTCTCTGTTTTCCGCCCCCAGAGGTGGTGGAAATCTATCTGTGTCGCTCCCCGAGCCTTAGGGTTTCGAAGGGAAGATATAGGCAAAGGGGCGGAGTCGGAAGTCGGGCAGGTGGGCCACACCTTCCCTAGGCGTGGGGTCAGGTGGGCTCGTGCCTAGGGGGGTGTGCCCCCCCTGAGGCCCCACTTCGTCCCTCCTTCTGGCATCCTTCGTCTTCTGGTAAAATAATACGTTTCCATATTTTCTGGTATTTTTCTGATCTTCGCAAAATTGCACCGAAACGCCTTCTTTTCCATCAAAATCCAGACTCCGGCAGTCCATTCTCCAAGAATCATCCAACATGCATAAACAGATGAAAATCCATAAGTAATACCTCATAATAAGACAAATATCAATGAATAGAGGTAAATTAGGATATAGAAAGGTGATGCAAATTGGGCGTATCATCCTCAATGCTGGTATGACCTATGTGCTGGATGCACCGCTGGGTGACCCACCTGTAGATGATGCTACCGATGAGGTGAAGAATGTTGTCCTCACTCGGAAGAATCAGTACTCCATAGTTCAGTGTGCTATCTTGTATGGTTTGGAATCGGAACTTCAGAAAAGGTTTGAGAACCATGACCCACATGAAATTGTCCGTGAACTCAAAATGATATTTGAGGCTCACGCGGCAGTTGAGAGTTATGAGGCTTTTGAAAAGTTTTTAACTGCAAGATGGAAGAGGGCAGCTCCATTAGTGAGCACGTGCTTAAGATGTCTGGGCACGCAAGCAAGCTTCAAAGCTTGGGTATAGTGATTCCTAATGCTTTGGGGATTCACCATGTCCTCCAATCACTACCACCAAGTTATAAGAACTTTGTGATGAATTACAATATGCAAAACATGGACAAGTCGTTGCCCGAACTCTTCTCCATGTTAAAGTCCACGGAAGTGGAGATCAAGAAAGATCACCAAGTGTTGATGGTCAATAAGATCACCAAATTCAAGAAGCAAGGCAAGTCTAAGAAAAAGGGAAACTTCAAGAAGGGCGGTAAGAAAGTTACCGCGCCGGCGAAGAAGACCAAGGCTAGGCCTAAGCCTGATACTGAGTGATTTTACTACAAGGGAGAAGGTCACTGGAAGCGGAATTGCCTTAAGTACTTGGCGGATTTGAAGAAAGACAACATCAAGAAGAAAGGTATATCCGATATACATGTTATTGATGTGTATCTCACTAGTACTCGTAGTAGTGCCTGGGTATTTGATACTGGTTCGGGTTCTCATATTTGTAACTCGAAACAGGTGCTGCAGAATAGACGGAAACTAGCAAAGAAGGAGGTGACGATGCGCGTTGGAAATAGATCAAAGGTTGATGTGATCGCGGTCGTCACGCTACCTCTTCATCTACCATCGAGATTAGTTTTATACTTAAATAATTGTTATTTGGTGCCTGCGTTGAGCATGAACATTATATCAGTATCATGTTTATTGCGAGACAGTTACTTGTTTAAGTCCGAGAATAATGGTTGTTCGATTTATATGAGTAATATGTTTTATGCACATGCACCTTTGATAGATGGTCTATTCTTTTTGAATCTCGATTGTAGTAATACACATATTAATAACATTGAAGCTAAATGTTTGAAATTGAGCGATAACTCGACCTATATGTGGCACTGTCGTCTTGGTCACATTGGAGTGAAGCGTATGAAGAAACTCCATTCCGATGGACTTCTTGAATCACTTGAAAGATGCGAAGCATGTCTGATGGAAAAAATGACTAAGACTCCATTTTCTGGTATGATGGAGCGAGCTATGGACTTATTGGAAATCATACATACTGATGTGTGTGGCCCAATGAGTGTAGCATCGCGCGGTGATTATCGTTATGTTCTTACCTTCATGGATGATTTGAGTAGGTATGGGTATATCTATTTCATGAAACATAAGTCTGAAACTTTCAAGAAGTTTAAGGAATTTCAAAGTGAGGTAGAGAATCAACGTAACAAGAAGATTAAATTTCTATGATCTGATCGTGGAGGTGAATATCTAAGTTACGAGTTTGGCGAGCATTTGAAGAAATGCGGAATACTTTCACAATTGACACCGCCAGGAACACCACAGCGTAATGGTGTGTCCGAATGTCGTAATCGAACTCTCTTAGATATGGTTTGTTCTATGATGTCACTTACAGATTTACCGCTATCATTTTGGGGTTATGCATTAGAAATAGCCGCATTCACTTTAAATAGGGCACCATCTAAATCCGTTGAAAAGACACTATATGAATTTTGGTTTGGGAAGAAACCTAATTTGTCGTTCCTTGAAGTTTGGGGTTGTGAAGCTTATGTAAAGAAGTTACAGCCCGACAAGCTTGAACCCAAAGCGGAAAAATGCGTCTTCATAGGGACCCAAAGGAAACTATTGAGTATACCTTCTATCAGAGATCCGAGGGAAAATTCTTTGTTGCCAAGAATGGATCCTTTCTAGAGAAGGAGTTTCTCTCAAAAGAAGTGACTGGAAGGAAAGTAGAACTCGACGAGGTTGTTGAACCTTCTCTCGGACTTGAGAGTAGCGCAGGACCGTAAGTAGTTCCTGTGGTGCCTACACCAATAATAGAGGAAGCTAATGATGTTGATCATGAAACTTCGGTTGAAGTTACTACTGAACCTCGCAGTTCAATGAGAACTCATACCACTCCCGATTGGTATGATCCCGTTATGAGTGTCATGTTGGTGGACAACACCGATGACCCTGCGACATATGAGGAAGCGATGATGAGCCCAGATTCCAATAAATGGCAAGAAGCCATGAAATGCGAGATTGGATCCATGTACGAGAACCAAGTATGGACTTTGGTGGACTTACCAGATGGCCCGAAGGCTGTTGATAACAAATAAATTTTCAAGAAGAAAACATATGCTGATGGTAATGTTACTGTCTATAAATCTCGACTTGTCGCAAAAGGGTTTCGACAAATTCAAGTAGTTGACTACAATGAGACTTTCTCACCGGTAGCGAAGCTGAAGTCTGTGAGGATTTTGTTAGCAATCGCTGCATATTATGATTATGAGATATGGCAGATGGATGTCAAAACGGCGTTCCTCAATGGAGACATTGATGAAGAGTTGTATATGGTACAACCCAAAGATTTTGTCAATCCTAAAGATGCTAACAAGGTATGCAAACTTCAACGGTCCATTTATGGATTGAAGCAAGCATCCCGGAGTTGGAATCAACGTTTTGATAAGGTAATCAAAAGGTTTGGTTTTATACAAACTTATGGAGAAGCTTGTCGTTACAAGAAAGTGAGTGGGAGCTCTGTAGCATTCTTAATACTATATGTAGATGAAATATTGTTGATTGGGAATGATGTAGACCTTCTTAATAGTGTCAAGGATTATTTGAATAATAGTTTTTCAATGAAAGATCTTGGCGAAGAAGCTTACATATTAGGCATAAAGATTTATAGAGATAGATCGAGACGCCTAATATCATTGTCACAGAGTACATATTTGGACAAAGTTCTAAAGAGGTTTGGAATGGAAGATAGCAAGAAAGGGTTCTTGCCCATGTTGCCCAATACGACCTTTAGTAAAACTCAAAGTCCTGCAATGGCAGAAGATAGAGAAAGGATGAGTAAGACTCGCTATGCCTCAACCATAGGATCTCTTATGTATGCCATGCTATGTACTAGACACGACATTGCATATGCTGTTAGTTTGACTAGCAGATATCAAATTCATCCAGGAGTGGATCATTGGACAGCAGTCAAAAACATCCTTAAGTACTTGAGAAGAACTAAGGATATGGTTCTTTCTTATGGAGGTGATGAACATCTCATTGTTAATGGTTACACCAATGCTAGTTGGAACACCGATCCTGATGATTCTAAATCTCAATCTGGATACGTATTTACTTTGAATGGTGCAACAGTTAGCAGGAGGAGTGCAAAGCAAAGCGTTGTGGCGAGATCTTCAACTGAATCAGAATACATAGCTGCTTCGGAGGCTTCACAAGAGGCGATATGGATGAAGGAGTTCATTACAGAGCTCGGTGTGGTTTCAAGTGCGCTGGACCCAATGTTTATCTACTGTGATAACATGGGTTCTGTAGCCAATGCGCAAGAACCAAGGTCACACAAGAAGCTGAAGCATATCAAGCTACATTTTCACGCTATTCAAGAGCATGTCCAAGATGGTGACATAAAAATTTGCAAAGTACACACATATCTAAATGTGGCGGATCCGTTGACTAAACCTCTCCCGAGGGCAAAGCATGACCAGCACCAGACTGCCATGGGTGTTCGGTATATTACCATGTAATCTAGATTAGTTGACTCTAGTGCAAGTGGGAGACTGTTGGAGATATGCCCTAGAGGCTATAATAAAAGTGGTTATTATTATATCTTTGTGTTTGTGATAAATGTTTACATTCATGCTATAATAGTATTAACCGGAAACATTAGTACTTGTGTGATTTGTAAACTAAATTAGAGTCCCTAGTAAAGCCTCTTTGTAATACTAGCTTGTTGGTTAATAGATGATCGTGGTTTCCTGATCATGAACATTGAGATGTTATTAACAACAAGATCATATCATTAGGAGAATGGTGTGATGGACATACTCCTATATATAAGCGTAGCATAAAGATCAAGTCATTTCAATAGTTCGTTTTCTATAAGCTTTCTGATACATAGTAACCTAATTCCTTTGACCATGAGATCATGCTAATCACCATCACCGGAAGGATGCTTTGATGACATCAAACACCACACCGTAACTGGGTGGCTATAAAGGTGGCACTGAGTGTTCGGAAAGTATGTGTTGAGGCACATGGATCAAGAGTGGGATTTGTCCATCCATATGACGGATAGATATACTCTGGGCCCTCTCGGTGGAATGTCATCCAATTAGCTTGCAAGCATGTGACTGGCTCACAAGGGATCACATATCATGGGAACGAGAAAAGAGTACTTATCGGTAACGAGGTTGAACTAGGTATGCAAAGATACCGATGATCAAACCTCGGATAAGTAAACTATCGCGAGACAAAGGGAAATTTGTATCGTATGTAAGTGGTTCATTCGATCGCAAAGTAATCGTAGAAATATGTGGGAGCCATATGAATTTCCAGATTCCTCTATTGGTTATTGATCGGAGAAGTGTCTCGGTCATGTCCGCATAATTCACGAACCATAGGGAGACACACTTAAGGATTCAATATTGTTTAGTAGATATGAATATAAGTAGGGATACCGAATGTTGTTCGGAGTCTCATATGGAATCCGGGATATCACGAGGAGATCCGGAATGGTCCAGAGAATAAGATTCATATAAGGAAAGTATGATTCTGGAGTTCGGGAATGATTCCGCTGTTTTCATCGGAGAGGTTTTAGAAGGGTCTAGAAGGTTCACCGGACCGGAAGGGGAATGGTTCATGAATGTGTCATGGTTAAGTGGAATGATAGGATCATGTCCTAGGTCTCTTGGTTGGGCATTTGCGAGAGAGAAATAAAGCTCTAAATTGAAAGTCAAAAGGGAAGTTTGAAAAGTCAAACTGGAACAATAGTTTCCTAGTGGAAGAAGGAAAGAGTCCTTCCTTCTCTCCAACTTGGGTTTGGGGAAGGATTCAAACTCCCCTCTCCCAAGCTGCCCTCCCTCTCATAAATAGAGGGGCTGCCCCAAAGCAACACAACCAGCCCTTCCCAGCTTGCGTCGTTGTCGCCGCCGTCACGCCGCCTAGCCGCCGCCGACTCCACCTCCTCCTCTCCGGCCTTCTAAACCTAGATTTCCGGAAACCCTAGATCCACCATAACCCGCACCGGCTTAGGTGAAGCCCTGCGGGATCTTCCCTCTACTTTCGACACCACGCCATCATGCTGCCGGAATCGCGAGGGGATAACTACAACCTCCGCTGCCTGCTGGAACAAGGGAGAGGAAGGTATTCATCGAGTACCGAGCGTGTGACCGACTGCGGAAAGCGCTGCCGGAACGCAGCGCCGGAAGGATCGTCTACGCAATCTTGAGATCGGTAAGTGTACGACTACATCACCCACGACAATCTGCTCTCGTTAAATGCTTTGGAATCTTAGAGGGTGAGTACTCTAATCAACTCGTTGCTACAATCTAGTAGATAGATCTTGGCTTGTTTGTGTGCATGTGGTAGAAAATTTTGTTTTTCCATGCTACAAACCCCTACATTGTTCTATGCCTTTATCATCTGCGGTCTTTCTCTTCCTGTCCTCGAGTTCCTTCGTGGACTCCTCTTTTTCTATGGGATTCAATTGCATCATTTGTCTCCCAAATCGCTTCTCCATATCGCTTGCTTCATCACCCTTTGTGAGTGCTGGCTCGGTATCGAGCTGCACTTTGGCCTCTTCCGGAAGCTCTATTCCGTGAAGAGGCAGTTTGGCACCGGCCGTGTTTATCCACTCGGCGGCTGCATCATCTCCATTCGTTCTTCTATCCTTTTCTTTTCCTTTTCCATGTGTGAGTCCGTCCAGTATTGGCATCCACGTGCCGTCGAACTTCGGGTTGTCCGAAGGGATCTGCTGAAGCATCTGGCTCCACACAACTCTCTGTCATCCTCCTCTTCGGACTCAGTTGAGCACGCGCGTTTGGCGCGTGCCTTGTCGATCTTGCGCTGGGTGAGCTCGTTGCGAGCGTCGTAGTTGCTGTGGCGCTCGAGCAGGTCGTTCTCGTCCTCCTCGGGTGAGGGCTTAGGGCTCCGGGTGAACTTGACCGCGGCCTTTTTCTTCGGCTCTGCAGGAGCATCATTGTGGAGCACAGCTCCAACAAGTCCTAGGCCTGCTAGCGCAGACTTGTGCATGGCGCTCTTCGGGTCGCCCGCCGGAGGCTGATGAGACGCGAGATAGGTAGTGGCTGACATGATCACAGCCTGTGGCGTTTTTGGCATGACATTGCCGTGCGAGTCCATCGTCATGAAGGATGTGTTGAGGGCCCTGGTGACCTTGCGTCGCGCCTCGGGATCCATGCGCTCCGTTCGGGAGCGGTACTTGTTGGCATTGTTTCCATGCGAACTGGAGCCGCTAGCGGCGGAGAGCGCAGCTCGCCTCGCGATGGATTCTGCAGCTTCCTTCTTTCGCTTGTCGAGATCCTCCATCATCTTTACTTATCGGTTGTGCACGTAGATAAGGAGGAGGTGGTAGGCCATCAGTAGATCCCATGCAGCATTCATAGGTAGGATTATGTTGCATGCCATGGCCTCGCGTTCTTGGCGCCATCCTTCTTCGTTGAGGTTGATCCGGTTTTAGGAGTGAGCGTCGCCTTCGTTGGGCCTGTTAGGTGGGTCTCCCCCATTTCCTCCGTTCTTATCTTGCGGGTTGAGAGGGGGGTTTGGTGTTTGCTGCGCACTCGAACCCGGCGGCAGGTCTGTTACGTTGTTGATGACAACGGCGCATAGGTAACGCCCGCGGATTGGATCGCTGCTTTCGGATCCGGAACCGTAGGTTCCTTCATCTGAGGGAGGACTGCATAGATCTGAGTTGCAGCTGCCGCTGTCATCCGACTAGTCTATCAACGTCGACGCGTGTAATGCGCCGATAGGTGGGGCCCACGAAGTAGGCCTGATGGATGGTGGTGGCACCCACTCTGGGAGGCAGAGGGTGCCGGTCTGCCCCACCTGGAAGCAGAAGCTTCCGAACAGCATCTCGAGCCCGTCGCCGATGGACTCGAAATCCCTCAGGGTGGCCGGCGAGTGGGCGGTGAAGTAGAAGGTGAAAGGATACAATGTCGCCTAGAGGGGGGTGAATAGGCAATTAAAACTTTTCCTAGAGTGTCTCAACAAAGGCGGAATAAAATTAGTGTTTACTTTGTTAAGCACAACCTAGAACAACTAAGGTTCACCTATATGCACCAACAAATTATGCTAAGCAATACAAGCAACAAAGTGACAGCAAGATATATATTACTTCAAGCACGAAGGCTATCACAATGTAAAGTGCATCAGTAAAGAGCTCGGGTATAGAGATAACCGAGGCACGCGGGGACACCGATATTTTACCGAGTTCCTCCCAACATGGAGTACGTCTCGTTTGGAGAGGGGGTGGTATCAAACCACCAACGCCACAAAAGGCCTCCCTTATTCTCTGGTGAATCTCACCCGAACGGGATCGATCCACGCTTCCACTATCGGTGCACTTGTCGGTGGCAACCGGAACCTCTCACAAGGTTGGGGCACTTCTCCAGAACTTAATTGGAGGCTCCCAACAAATGCCACAACAGGCGACAATGCCACCAAGGCCACAAAACCGTCTAGGGTTCCAAGAACCCAAGAGGGACAAGCTCCAATGAGTAACTCAAACCAAATCCTCCGAGGAGAACTCAAACCGATGCACCAAATGCAAATGGCAAGAACACCACAAAGGTGCTCAAATCCCTCTCTCCCAAATTCCACCAAAGCTACAAAAGCTTATGGGGGAATAAGAGAGGAAGAAAAATGGAGGAAATCCACAAAAGACTCCAAGATCTAGATCCCAATAAGTTCCCCTCACTTAGAGGAGAGATTGATTGGTGGGATTGTAGATCTAGATCTCCTCTTTCAAATCCCTCAAGAATATGCAAGAATCATCGGAGGGATTGAGAGAAAGCAAGCTCAAGAAGGTCAACAATGGAGGGGAAAACTTGCAAGAATGGTTGGGGAACCAATGGGGAAGAAGGCCCCTTAAATAGGTCCCCCGAAAATCCAACCGTTGAAGCCTAAAAATGCGAATCCCGGTACTACCGGACATTCCCTGGGGATCCCAGGTCGCCAAACGCACCTTATTCAGTACCAACCGGTACTAAGGGGCGGTACTACCGGACCCTGGTCCGGTACTACCGGTCATCCCTGAACGAAAACGGCCATAACTTTTGCATCCGGACTTTGATTTTGATGATCTTGGGCTCGTTTAGAAGAGGACAACAAGCTCTAAAAGATCATGCAAATAAACATCATAGTCCAGCAAGGGAGGATAGATCCAAATGAAGAAATGTTTAACCTCTCTCAAAAAGACGAACCGATAAAACCTCCCACATCGAAAACATAATAGAAATGCATATGAAATCCGTTTTCGATGAACTAGAGCTTGTCATGGAGATTAACAAAAGCTCTAAATCCTCACATGAGTAAGAACTAAATAATGGAAGGTTTTACCTATCTCTAAAATACAAACCGGTAAAACCTCCAAGATCAAAACGCAATAAGATATAAAAGGGAAATCCGTTTTTGATGACCTAGAGCTTGTTATGGAGATTACCCCAAGCTCTATATCCTCACATGGATAAGACCAAATAACAACCAAATATGATGATGCAAGTATACAAAGGTTTGAGCTCTCTTCGAACGATGTGATCGAGTTACTCATTCGAGAGCCCCTCTTGATAGTACGGCTATCTATCCTAAACCCGGTCTCCCACTAACAACATGAGACCGGCAAAAGGGAAAACCTATCAAGATTATACCTTTGCCTTGAGCATTCTACTTGAGTTCGATGTAGACGATCTTGCCCTTCTCAAGATTGAACGCCTTTCTTGATTCTTCATCATCGATCCATGATCTCAGAGGATGGCAAGCATCAAACATGAGATCTTCTATAGATGCCGCATTTTGAGTTTGCACAAGACACTTCTTCTCATTTCATCGACCTTGAAGCCAACACATGCTCCAAGTGATGCCAATGGACTAACCTCCAAATCCTACAAGTATAACTTAATACACACATTAGTCCATAAAGATTGTTATTAATTACCAAAACCACACATGGGGGCCCAACATGTTCTTTCAATCTCCCCCATTTTGGTAATTGATGACAATCCCTTTAAGAGGGTTTATATAAGGAATATTAATGAATAAAATGGTAATACCAATATCAAATACTACAAAAGTATGTGATATTGGTACCACCACCATATATAGAGCAAACTGCCCCACAATCTATGCATGTGTGATGATCTTGAATTTCATTGCATATATTGCCAATCATTATCATTGGTGGAGTTTCCTCTATATATACCACATGCTAAGCAACAACAAAGATGCAAGAGCATGAGAGGCAAATGCACAAGAACAAACTCAATGCATAAACCAACTTCCCTTAAACCCTCTAAAACTTCTCCCCATTGGCATCGATTGCCGAAATGGGTGACAAGTTCTAGAAGGCAAACATAGTAATAATCCCTCCAAAGGTGTGCTTTCGCACATATCCAATGATGAATACTTGGGAGGGAGTAAAACTATATCGAGGACCCGAAGATTGCAAAAATAAAGTCAAATGATTCAAGCAACTACAAGGTCCGACAAACCAATTTGAAAACAACAAATGAGTCCAAATGGAAACTACAAGATATTATGATATGAGCAAAAGAGTGTTTTAAATAACAAGTAGATAAGCTCCCCAAGATTTGTGCACAATTCAAAATAAATGCATTAGAATGCATATTGCACAAATATGGAATCCTCGCTTCCCCATAATCATTTAAGACACATCAAATAAAAAACAAATGAGCATTATTAAATGAATTGGATGAGCTCCCCAAAGATAATGCACCAATTATGATAATTGCATTTGGGAACAAGGTGCATAATCATGGAATCCTCACTCATCCAAATTCATTTAACAATACAAGGCATGAGAGAACAGATATGAGTGCCAAAATGTGCAAACAAGAGGAACAAGCACTCATAGGCAATTAAATTTGGAAGCCACCGAAGAATCAAAAGGAATAGAAAGGTGGTCTCCAAGGATTAAAAATCAACTAAAATTATCTTCTCATATGTGTATATGTCTCTAAGTGGAAAATATCACAAAGACATATTCCCATAAAGAAACAAGCACACACAAAGAAGATATACAATAAATCACATAAAAAGCTAAAATGAAGTCATAACATATACCAATAAGATTTTTGCTTCAAAGCACGGCCAAAGGCTCAAATATAACTTATTGTATATTAATGAGCTTCAAATACCAACACACTACATATATTACAACTATCACCAAGGGAAAAGGGGAAAGTTGAAATATATGGAGAAAGGCAACAAGTATCACAAGGAATAAACAAGTAGCAAAATCTCACTATTGCACATGATAGAAGTTGACAAAAATATAGGTAATAAAATTGCTAGATTGACATATTTGGGATTGATGGATCATATGCATGATTTTGTATAGTCCCAATTATATGCACTCATCTCAACTTATACACATTTACAATAGAGAGTTCTCTTAATACCATGGCTAGAGGTACAACAATAAATATAATAACAAAAATTCATACCAAGATGCAACCTACCAAAGGTTGGAAGCAAGATAAATATGCATGAGCAAGAGATACTTGTTACCGAGATATAATTGGTAGGATGTAGAGGATATGAATTCGTTGATCATCCTATAGCTTGCCTCCAATTTTCATGTATGCATCATTTCTTCAAAATTGAGAGACAAGCATCCAATCTATCTCCAATGTACCTAAAACACATTTAAGTACAAAATGGTCCCCAAACATATTGGGTCCATAGTAGTTAGTGCAACTACAATACATAGGAGAGACTCCACATAATTATGTGCATATTGATATGAAATTGAATTTCAAGCACAACTTAGCCGATGGGAATTGGTGGAGTTTCCCCTATATATTGGATCAAAGAAAGCAAGCATGCCATAATATAAACATATAGTAAATATGCATGCATAAAGCTTTCAAGAACCAAAAAGGAGATACAATTTGAACAAAAACACCAAGTAAATCGAGATTGCACACACATGAGTGTGACATGACAAACGATGTCCAAATTGTATCAAAGAACCAATTCAACACATGAAAGATCACAAGTTCAACTAGGCTAAAGCCAAAGAGCAAAAAATAGATAGAAATAAAAAAACTCAATGATTTATCTCATTCTAAAATGTTCAGAATGTGAAATAAGGAATGAGACAAAACAAACTCCCAAGAAGAGCAAGGTTCCAACAAGAAACCAAACTACCCAAACTTTTCATGATGGCACAAAATACCAAAACGAAAAGATTGAGCATCTAAGCACATAAAACTCGATATGGATCAAACAAAGAAGCATAAAAGGATTGTTATAGATAATATAGGAGAGCTCACCCATAAGTAGTACATTATATAGAATTTTTGCTTTTGAATGCAAAATGCACACAAATGAGATCATCGCTACTACCTACATTAAATAAAACACAAGAAGATACCAATAAAAATAAAAGGATCCAAAAGTAGCAAGGAATACATGGGATCACACAAAACATTTACTTGGCCAAAGATAGGACAATATTAATCAAAGGCCAAAGTGAATATGATCAATAAATTCTACCATAAGTTGGGTACTCATTGTCCAAGGACAAGAAATAGAATAATTTTCCATAAGGTAGCTTGCATGGATATCCAAGATCATAGACACAGCAAGAAGCATATAACTAAATATAAGAAATAAGCATGATACTTCGAACAAGATTCTTGGTAGCTTCCAATAGTCACACAATCACTAGTGATTAGAGTAACTTGAAGCAAATGGTTTCCATGAGGATATATATATCTAAATATGAGGAAACACAGACCAAGAACCACTCTCATATACAAGATCCAAAATAAGATCAATAAAGCCATTAAGGAAATTGGAACTTGTATGAGCAAATGTGTCACATAGGCGCTAGATAATTATCAATATCAATTCTAGGTGACACAACCTCAAATATTCACATTTTCTAGGATTGTAATATGCACTAAGCGTATGACTCCCCCATAATGTGATACTACCATAAAGCCAACCCGAGGCAAAAGGATACAAATAGAGATGATTAATGGACATTATAAAACTTAAAATTCTCATGAGAATTATACCACATAGAGACTAGACAATAATCCAATATAAATACTAGGTGATATTCCTCATGTACACACAATTTTAGGATTGTTGAATGCCCAAGCATAACACTCCCCCAAAATGGGATAATCCATTAATCTCTCACAAGAGCCAAATAAGATATCAAATATAATCAATTAAGGCTCAACCACAAGAAACACACATACATGGAGTGCCACCTAATGATACACAAATATGCTTGATACCTCAATATAATTAAGTGGAAAGCAAAACATGTACAAAAGCATGGAAGATACGAAACCAACACATGCACAAAGGGGCGAGTAACTTTCAATGTAAAGAGTTTAGCATATGTTACCGCAAGGAGGAACATTGGAAATATAATATAATCAATATAATCCAAATGGCTTGGCTTGACAATAATAATTGATGAAGATCCCTCAATTCTTCATAATGTAGCCAAAACTCCAATGCCCTCCAACAACACCTATTGATCAAGTTTTGGCTTGTTGGTCCCCAACCAAGTTTGGTCCTAAGAGGTTAGTCACAATAGGCTTGGCAACCCAAATGGTTCTTTTCTTGAACCCACATTGAGCACCAACAAACTTGGCAAACACATTGCCAACCTCATTCTTATAAAGTGAATAAGCATCATCAATTAAGATAGGATTGGATGAGGAGATACCAATAGTGCATGCGGAAGAAATGTGCCCCTTCTCACGACATATGTAGCAAGTTCTACTCTTGCCATCTTTCTTCTTAGGTGAAGCCACAACTAGAGGAAGAGCTCGAGTAGTCCTCTTAGGAAGAGGCCCATTAATGACTTGAGGTGGAGCTTGAGGCCGCTTCCCTTGTTGATTCACACTAGGAGACTTATTCTTCAATGGGCAAGATCTAACATGATGCCCTTCTTCCTTGCACTTGAAGCAAACAATGTTGGCCGGATTCTTGACTTGATCTTGGCCATTATTCTTGTTGTCCTTGTGCTTCAACTTGATAGTGGACTTGTTCTTGACATTGGAGTTGAATCCAAGCCCACTCTTGTCATTGGGGGATTTTTGCACACTCAAGATTTTGTTGAGTGTGACCTTCCCTTGATGACCCTTTTTCAAGTCATTCTTCAAAGAAGTGACTTGAGCCTTGAGCCTTTTGATTTCCTCTACATGGTTAGTTTCAACAAAAACACTAGAGGAAGTAGATGCTACATTGTTAGAGCAACAAGGCACGGAATGTAATTCATCACGAGATATATCATGGTTGTGAGAGGATGAACTACAAGGACTACCACATGGCAATATAACATTTGGAGTAGATGTAGTGCTAATGTCCACATGAGGCCCACTAGATGTTACCTTTGACACGATGGCCTCATGAGCTAACTTTAGCCTACCATGAGAGACTAGAAGATCCTCATGCGAGCTCGAGAGCTTATGTAACATCCCAAAAATCATAGTTTCAAAACTCATTCATATCATCTTTGCATCATTCATCCATTTAGGGTTTTCTCAAAAATCATTTAGAGACAGAAGTTGGAGCTATGATTTCATGTGGGCAATTTATCCCAAATGACCGTCACCCTTTGAAATTTGAAAGTTTAAATACTTGTTTGCTTGCCTCCATTGATGGAAAGATTAGGTGAAACTTTTAAACCAAGATTCCAAATTTAGAAATAGTTTCAAAATCCTTTTTCAAATATTTGCAAACTAGAGCAAGCCTCTGATTACTTTGAAACCCAAGCTTGATCAAGCCTTGCAAAGTAACCACTTAGTTAATATGACTGTTTTTGAATCCACAAAACCCTGCAAAAATTCCCAAGGCAGTTGAATTCAAAAGGATTTGAAATTCATATCAAATTCATACCAGAAAATGAATTTAGAAAAAGAAAAGGCTTGAACAATGGAAAAGGGCCGCGCGGCCAGAATCTGGCCCAGCAGCGGATCAAGCCTAGCAAGCCCACCCGGGGATCTCCCTTTTCTTCTCACACGCGCGAGCACACGCAAACGGACGCTGACAGCCTGACCCCACCATCACCTTGCGCATTTCGCTGACGAGCGGGTCCAGTCCACGTCGTCCTCGTCTTCCCCAGACTGCGCCTGCGACCACGTCGCTGCAGCAGTGATGGCCGGTAATGGCGCGGAGTAAATGGGCAATTATCTTCGAGCGTTTCTTGTCGATTCCCCGGCTATAAGACCCTCTCTGCCCCGCGATCTTTTTTCCCCAAACACCTCGCTCACTCCGCCACCAGGCTGCCCTCAATCCTCCGCGCATCGCCGCTGACAGAGCCCTCTCCGGCGAGCAATTCAGGTGAGCCTCGCGTTCCCCTCTGCCTATCGTTCTTGCCATCTGACTCAGTGTATCTTTGCGCACCTCCTGACCTCACTAGTCCGTCTTGTACTGCCCCAGGTCGCCGGTTCCACTTGACACCGCGAGCACTGACGGCGACATCAACTCCGACGAGTTTTCCCGGTAGGTACAGACCGCCCCTCGCCTTTCCGTTCATGCACACAACTTTCCCTTGACCCTGTGAACCTAGCCGTGTCGCTATCTTGCCTTTGGGTGATTCACAGCGACGTCCACGACGACCACCTGACGCACCCGACGCCGCCACGAACTCCGGCGAGCAATCGTAACCGTGCCCGAACGCCCCTTGACCAACCACGAGTACGACGAGCTTCGCCAAGATCTCCTGAGCACGGTGAGCTACTCCTCGATCTCACCTACCCCCTGTAGCGCCGCCTCCGTCGACGACTGACAGTTCCGCCGCCGGTAGCCGCCGCTCCGCCGCCAGATCTTGGTCAGTACAATAGCAGCCGTCAGATCTTTATCGTAGCGCTAGGATAGATTCACTTACTCTGAAGCGGTACGCGATCTGAGCCGCCAGATTTCATTTAAATCCTACGGCTGTGGAGCTCGATCCGGTGCGAAGAGGTACGGGTGAATAAAAACACGACGCGTGGCTAGGTTAGATCTAAAAACAGATTTAAAAACCAGAATTTTGATCCAAATTCAAATACTCATAACTTTCAAATGCCACGTTAGATTTTTGCAAACTTTATACCGTTGGATTCAGTGAAACAAGGCCTTTCTAAATATCCAATTTGTTTAGCATATAGTAACAGTTAAAATGATTTTATTTGTGGAACAAGTTTAGGGCTATTTTAGATATAGTTTTATTTTTGTATATTATTTTGGGGCCAAATAAGTTTAGTTGGCAAACTTGTGTCATGTTAAGTTTCTGTAGTCATGAGCATACTTGGTAGAATTTTCAAAATTCAACACTTGGTAGATTCTTGCATGCATGCATTCATATTATTTTTGGTTGTATTTAATTGTGTGTAATTGTATGTTTTAATTTCTTGTGTAGATTTTGCTAGTGATTGTGATTGTGAAGAGTGCTACTCTCCACACTACCAAGGCAAGTGATATTTTCATGAATTTTCTATCCTAAGTTTTGTACTTGCATTAGATATTTTTGCTAAAGTATTTGCATGATATTTTGCTTAGTGCTAAGATGGGAAATCCTAAGTAGAGTGAAATAGTAGAATTGCTAGGGAAATTTTCCTAAGATAAGTTACCATACTTTGCTTAGCCTAGCTTATAGTAAACAAGGGTGGTGAACATCTATTTAGTTTATGATAAAAATATTCTAAGTCAAGAGACTTATATTTTCTTAATAAAACAACTAAGGCAAATGAACCTCCTGGGTGGAATGGAAAGATTGGGTTATGTTGAGTGGTTACACAAGGCCATGGACTTGGGTTGTGTATCTCACTTGTGGTATGCCACCCAGGCACAAAGGGATTTGGAGGCCAAGTGTTGAGAAAGCTTACAGTGCAACCACTTGGCAATATGGGCTCTGCCATGATCATATAGGTTGCTAGAACTTAGTCACTTGGACAGTTGGTGGTAGATGGGATGATAGGATGGAACGCGTCCATTTGACTAAGGAAAAGCTTCTGAAAGGTCCTGTCTTGGGAAACCAAGTCTGGTGGGGAAAGTGCACAACCTCTGCAGATGGAAAACCTAAGTACTTAGCCTTGTCCAAGGAAATGGACACTTTGAGCATCAAGACATGGAAGCTACAAGAATCTCATCACTCCAACTTCTAAATAAAAATTGGTGGGTGAACAAGGGTGAAGGACCTCAATGTCTATTGGTGGTTCCTTGGGAATGTTTTTGACAAAGAAAAACTTAGTGATTTCAACTAATAGGAAAAACCTATTTTCAAGCAAAGCAAGCCAAGCTACACTTAGCCAAAATGCATATAGTAGTATAGTCCACCTAAAATATACTAAGGTATCACTTGCCAATACTATTCCAAAGTATTGACCCTCTGTGGCTGTAACTTGTGATGTTGCAGGTTACTCCGATGATGAATAGGAGTCATGAGTCTACACTCAACATGCCTGCCTGTGGCACATGAAGATGAAGACTTATGTTTATTTACTTATTCCTTAAACTCTTGAATTAGGCCTATGGCCCTGAGTTGTAAAAGACTATGTTTTATCTCTGGAATGAATGTAATAAACGACCTTTGTATCTGTGTACTTCATCTTAAACTGTGGATGCTAGCATTGATCCAGGGACTAGCATTGCAATCACAGGGATCCTTTCCTTTATAAAGGAGGGGTCTAACAGCTTAACATGACTTTCTTCTAATTTCCCATAGTTGCTAGTTAGCAAAGCAAGTTGAGCCTTTAGCTCAACATTCTCCTTCAAAATAGATGCTTCACAAGAAATAGATTTAGTAGCACAAGCATCATCACTATTTGCAAGAGGTGAGGGAAACTTGGCAAGCTCTTTTGAATATGAGGCTTTAAGTTGCTCATGTGACTCGGTGAGTTTGATGAGCTCACCCTTTATGACCCTAGAGCCATTTTTTGAGGTGCTCAAAATCCTCAAGGAGTTTAGCATAAGAAACTTGAGCCTCATCATTTTTACTTTTGAGATCACTTGCCACCTCAAGATCTCTATCATGAGATTCCTTTACTCTAGATAGCTCTAAAGCAAAGGTCTCCTCAAGAGATTCCTTGGTGGTTTGTTCCTCTTCAAGAGCTTTATTTAGGTTTGCAGTTATATTAGCATACTCACGCTCAAGACTACACATTTTATCAACGTTGTTATCATGCACCTCAATTTGTGTTTCTAACTTATCAATATGTTCTTTTCTCTTAATAGCAAAGTCCAAGACTTCAACAAAGTTAGAGCAAGCAATATCCTTTTTAACAAGGGCACAATAAACAATCTCACCCTTCTCATATAAATCATCAATATCAATCTCTTCTTCCTCCTCATCACAAAAGGTAATGGGTTCCAAAGTAGGAGTTACCTTAGAATCCCTAGTCATAAGGCATAGGTGGGTACCGGAAGAAGGTGAAGATGAGATTGCATATGTGGCTTCATTCAAAACCATGTCTTGGCCCATAGAATCTTCGGTTTCCTCTACATGGTTAGCAACACAAGCACTAGAGGAAATGGAAGCATTTTTATCATGGCAACAAGACAACACAAGCATATCATCATGAGATTTATTCAAGTCATTTCTACATGATATGCAAGGACTATTAACACAAGCATGTGAGGAATTTTGAGCTAGAAGTGTTAAGGTCCAAAGATAGATCATTGCAACTAGATAGATATGAGGGATTACAAATAGTGAACACACTATACATATTGCAATTTCTATCACCACGCACCATATCATTACCTTGTGAAAATTCACATGTTGGTGAAGTGGTAGAGGATGAGAACTCATCTCGACCGGAAGTGGAAGCAACACAATCATCCTCAATAATGTTGGACACAACATATTTATCTTGAAGTTTTGTCCATAACTCATGAGCGCTCCAAAAAGGAATGATTGAAGATGTAACTACATAGCTCAAAGCATTAACAAGCACATTAGAAGCTTGAGCATCGAGATATAAGTTTTTCTCATCCTCACTAGATAGATTTTTGAAATCCATTGGAGGAGAAAAACCTATATCTACAATATGCTCCAAATTTGGGTCCATGTCCCGAAAATGAATGAGCATGCGATTTTTTCCATATATCATAATTTGTGCCATCGAATGTGAACATGTCATTGTGCACTAATCCTCTAGCCGACATCTTTAATCTCAAGGCGGTGAAGCCTAAAATGAGAGACCGGGCTCTGATACCAATTGAAAGGATACAGATGTCGCCTAGAGGGGGGTGAATAGGCGATTAAAACTTTTCCTAGAGTAGCTCAACAAAGGCGGAATAAAACTAGTGTTTACTTTGTTAAGCACAACCTAGAACAACTAAGGTTCACCTATGTGCACCAACAACTTATGCTAAGTAATACAAGCAACAAAGTGATAGCAAGATATATATTACTTCAAGCACGAAGGCTATCACAATGTAAAGTGCATAAGTAAAGAGCTCGGGTATAGAGATAACCGAGGCACGCGGGGACACCGATATTTTACCGAGTTCCTCCCAACATGGAGTACATCTCATTTGGAGAGGGGGTGGTATCAAACCACCAACGCCACAAAAGGCCTCCCTTATTCTCCGGTGAATCTCACCCCAACGGGATCGATCCACGCTTCCACTATCGGTGCACTTTTCGGTGGCAATCAGAACCTCTCACAAGGTTGGGGCACTTCTCCACAACTTAGTTGGAGGCTCCCAACAAATGCCACAACAGGCCACAATGCCACCAAGGCCAAAAAACCGTCTAGGGTTCCAAGAACCCAAGAGGGACAAGCTCCAATGAGTAACTCAAACCAAATCCTCCGAGGAGAACTCAAACCGATGCACCAAATGCAAATGGCAAGAACACCACAAAGGTGCTCAAATCCCTCTCTCCAAGATTCCACCAAAGCTACAAAAGCTTATGGGGGAATAAGAGAGGAAGAACAATGGAGGAAATCCACAAAAGACTCCAAGATCTAGATCCCAATAAGTTCCCCTCACTTAGAGGAGAGATTGATTGGTGGGATTGTAGATCTAGATCTCCTCTTTCAAATCCCTCAAGAATATGCAAGAATCATCGGAGGGATTGAGAGAAAGCAAGCTCAAGAAGGTCAACAATGGAGGGGAAAACTTGCAAGAATGGTTGGGGAACCATTGGGGAAGAAGGCCCCTTAAATAGGTCCCCCGAAAATCCAACCGTTGAAGCCCAAAAATGCGAATCCCAGTACTACCGGACATTCAATAGGGATCCCAGGTCGCCAAACGCACCTTATTCAGTACCAACCGGTACTAAGGGGCGGTACTACCGGACCTCCGGTACTACCGGTCATCCCAGAACAAAAACGGCCATAACTTTTGCATCCGGACTCTGATTTTGATGATCTTGGGCTCGTTTAGAAGAGGACAACAAGCTCTAAAAGATCATGCAAATAAACATCATAGTCCAGCAAGGTAGGATATATCCAAATGACGAAAGGTTTAACCTCTCTCAAAAAGATGAACCGATAAAACCTCCCACATCGAAAACATAATAGAAATGCATATGAAATCCGTTTTCGATGAACTAGAGCTTGTCATGGAGATTAACAAAAGCTCTAAATCCTCACATGAGTAAGAACTAAATAATTGAAGGTTTTACCTATCTCTAAAATACAAACCGGTAAAACCTCCAAGATCAAAACGCAATAAGATATAAAAGGGAAATCCGTTTTTGATGACCTAGAGCTTGTTATGGAGATTACCACAAGCTCTATATCCTCACATGGATAAGACCAAATAACAACCAAATATGATGATGCAAGTATACAAAGATTTGAGCTCTCTCCGAACGATGTGATCGAGTTACTCATTCGAGAGACCCTCTTGATAGTACGGCTATCTATCCTAAACCCGGTCTCCCACTAACAACATGAGACCGGAAAAAGGGAAAACCTATCAAGATTATACCTTTGCCTTGAGCATTCTACTTGAGTTCGACGTAGATGATCTTGCCCTTCTCAAGATTGAACGCCTTTCTTGATTCTTCATCATCGATCCATGATCACCGAGGATGGCAAGCATCAAACATGAGATCTTCTATAGATGCCGCATTTTGAGCTTGCACAAGACATCTTCTTCTCATTTCATCAACCTTGAAGCCAACACATGCTCCAAGCGATGCCAATGGACCAACCTACAAATCCTACAAGTATAACTTAATACACACATTAGTCCATAAAGATTGTCATTAATTACCAAAACCACACATGGGGGCCCAACATGTTCTTTCAGAAGGCTCCAAAGAGGAGGTGACTCTCTGTTGCCGATGAGTTGTAGATCGCTCCGGATGGAACCGGCATGACCGCATGATCAGCGTCCTCGCTTCCCACAGACGGCGCCAATTGACGAGGGTTGATTTAGTTAATGCCCATTGTTATAGACTTGGGTTTTGGAGAAGATGGGGATGCTGGAAGTCGCAGAACGGTTAAAAGACAAGCAACACAGGACACAAGATTCACCCAGGTTCAGGCCCCCGGAGGGAAAGCCCTGCTCCTGCTTGTCTGCTTTTGATTACGGCGGAACCGAAAGTTACGGGGGTGCGCTGATGCAATCTGGCGTGAGGTGCATATGTGGTTTTGGAAGAGATCCTTCTCGCTGTACCCTCCTGGACTTTATATAGATAGGCGGGTCTCGGGCTTATGTCGAGTCGGTTACAGATTAGGGTTGGTGCCCTTTGAAATTCTATCTAATCTAGACTTGTCCTCCAAGGAGTCAAAAACGTCATGCGCTTGGGCCACCCTAAATCTTCATGGGCCGCGTGTCTTGACGTGGGCCTTCCTTGGGCTGGACCAGGTATACCAATGTCATGTACCTGTGGGGTATATCCATGTCACCTAGATTATGTGGAAGACTAAAAAAAGGCAAGCCTTCCCTCTAATTGTATATGTCCTAGGAATCTAAGAGAAGGCTAACAAAAACATCTCGTAAGAGCATCTCCACTAGCATTCCTCGGACGTCGATCCGGACGCCAAAATTATGTCTGGACGCCGAAAATCGGCACAGTCGGATTCCTAGGAACCTCTTTTCATCCGGATTTGGTGCAACTTTGGTCCGGACTTCCCAGGCCATTCCCAGGATCCCGGGAATGCCCTGGAAACGCCAGACGAAGCAAAAATGAGAGTGGGCCAGCTCTATCGGTGAGACAGTCCCATTCCCCCCCCCCCCACTCCACTCTCCCAGACTGCGGCGGAGAGCTCCCAGTGCCTCTGTCGCCATGACTTTGCCGGCGGAGCTCCTCCACGCCGAGACATGCCCACGCCTCTAGATATGCTTGCCGTAGTCGTCGCCCATTCCGCCCCCGCTTTCGCCGCCTGAACTTCGTCGTAGCTCGGCTTCGCTACGAGCTCCCACCACCACGCACGTCAAGTGTTCGGCATTTGGCCGGTTCGGCCATGGACTCCGACGACGAGGAGATACTCGTCGTATTGCTAGAGGAGGAGAACGTCAAGGTCGCCGAAGATGCAGAGCACATGGATATCCTCGTCTCCCTTGCCTAGTTGTACCTGCAGATGGCGAAGCCGAAGCGCGGTGGTTCAGCGCCAGGTCACCGGAAGTGTAAGGCGAGGCAAAGGATAGAGGGCTACTGCTTGTTGTACGTCGATTACTTCGCCGACGAGCCTCTCCATGGAGAGGTCGTGTTTCAGCTCCGTTTCAGGATGAGCGGGAAGCTCTTCCTCAAGATGGTGCATGTCATCAAGGAGTTCGACCCCTATTTTGTTTGCAAGAAGGACTGCCCGATATGGTTGGGTTTTCCTCACTGCAGAAGTGCACAGTGGCGATGAGCTGAGGTTGCTTGCATATGGAGCACCGGGTGATAGTGTCGATGACTATCTCCGCATGGTCGAGTCCACCGCCATCGATTGCTTGTACAAGTTCTGTAGGGCAGTGATTGTAGTGTTTGGGAAACAGTACTTAAGATCACCCACTGCTAAAGGCACTGCTCGGATCCTCGCAGTCAATGAAAGTAGAGGATTTCCTAATATGCTTGGAAGCATAGATTGCATGCATTGGCAGTGGAAGAACTGTCCATTTGCATGGCAGGGAATGTACAAAGGCCACAAAGAAGGTTGCACTGTGATACTCGAGACAGTTGCTACACATGATCTTTGGATCGGGTACTCCTTCTTTGGCATGACAGGATCGAACAACGACATCAACGTCCTCAACTCCTCAAATGTCTTTGACAAGCTTGTTGAGGGTCATGCTCCCCCTGTGGAATTTGAGATCAACGGGCACCACTACAACAAGGGATACTATCTAGCAGATGGCATCTATCCAAGATGGCCAACATTTGTGAAGACTATCTCAAGCCCAATGCTCCCCAAGCATTCTCAGTTTGCCAAAGAACATGAAGCTTGCAGGAAGGACGTGGAGCGGGCATTTGGTGTGTTCTAGCAGAGGTTTGCAGTTGTCTGGTTCCCTGCTATGACCTGGTTGAAAGATCAGTTGTGGAAAGTGATGAACTGTTGTGTGGTCTTGCACAACATGATCAATGAGGATGAGAGGAAGGATGCAGTGAGTTTGCTCGAGCAGAACGAGCCATACTATAAACAGGGACCTCTTGGCGAGCCTGATCATCAGGTGTCTCCAACCTGGGCTGCCTTTATCGTGATGCGTCAGGAGATCCGAGATCTGGCAGTGCATCAACAGCTGCAGAATGATCTAGTTGAGCACCTATGGATACACAGGGGCAATACGTAGATGCCGAGCATGAACTGGCCGAAATATGTTGTATTTTCACTTTAGACCGAACTATGTTTAAATTTACGCTGAACTATGTTTAAAAAAAATCGCCAAACTGTGGTCGAATGTATGCCGAACTAGGCCGAACAATATTTTGTATTCACGTTATGCCAAAATCTAGACGAATTTTAGTCGAATTTGGACGAAAAAGACGTTATGTGAACTCGAACCGGGAACACGAGTGAGGAACTCGGCGTTTCCAGATCAAAATGTGTTTCGTCCGGCCAAAGTTTACTCCGGATTTTACTCTGATAACGCCCAGCGAGTGGGGATTATACACGGAGAGAGTAGCAGCATGCGCGCTATCGACTACGCGCAATCATCGAGCACGGGCATGGAGGGGCGACGAAATCGAAGCAAAATGATCTCGACGGTAGTGGGAAATGGTCTCAACGGAAAAGTGACGCTTGGCCCCGCACCCACCTCGCGATTTTGTTCGTTTCGGAGATCGAGCTGCGGTCCTCCTCCTCCGATGTGTCATTCTCGGCAGGCTAGCGGGCATGCCCGCGCGCCCCGACAATTTCAAACGTTGCTAGGCAAGGAGACGTTCTGCTACGGTACAAAAAAAAAAAAAAAAGACCACGAGGCAAGCGCGCCCGGCCACAGTCGGAGTGATATATAGTAGGCCACGCATCCGCGTGCACGCGGCGACATCTCACGTCGCGTCAGCGGCGCCGGCATGCATGCCGCCTCCAGCGCCTGGGCGCGCGCGTAAAATTGACCGTTGCGTCTGTCTGCCTCGCCGCGCTCCTCGGCCGGGCTGCGCTGGCATGCAAGGTGGTTACCGTGCATACGTCGCGCGTCCGTTACACGTACGTACATCGCGCCTGGAGAGAGATGGAGGAGCATGCTCAAAAAAAATGTGTTCCAAGCTACTGTCCGCCTGCCTGCATTGGCACTACACTACCAGTCTGTTTGCTGTGGCATAATATTAGCATCCAGGCTAGCCTAGTACTTAATTTAAGTTTCTAGACGTTTATACAAATACAACCTAATAATAAAAATAGAGCCCACTTTATTCCAAAACACCCAACTGATAAGAGAAAAGAATCTCTCTCTTATAAGTTGGGTATGCCCTTTTTCATATGGGAGACGAGACTAAATCCAAACAGCCTCTACTGGTCAACATGCCTCTTAACACATAACATTCGGTTTTTCTACTCCGAAATAAGGTAAGTAGTACTAGTAATATTTGGTCTCGTTCGCATCCAATTCCATAGTACTACTGTAGTTGAACAGAGGAAAAGAGCATGAACGGTGCGCCGATCCAAGGCTACATCTTTTTCGTACTACGTCTGCATGCACTGTAAGGAAAAGGTATAGCCAGTACTAGGCATGGATCCCAACCCAAAAAGGCAACAAAGGTTTATTCTCAGGGCATGCAGTGCAATGCAATGCGCCTGCTTTTTTAACAGCACCATGCCATGTGGTCCTAGATCGATCGGTACTCACCAAGGCAACATACCCGTAGATAGTCGATCCTACCACCGTCCTAGTAGTAGGGCACCATGCACAATCAAGGTTCACATAGGCGGCGGTAACCCGAAAGAGAGAACAAAAACGAAAAAGGGTTTGCCTTTTAATACCACCTCTGATGATCGATGATCTTTCTCGTCAACTGCTAATCACTCAGAGGGACAAAGGGAATAGAGGGGATCCTTGTACAAAAAGGGCCTTGGCTTTGCGAGCTTGCGGCGGGGCACACACTCGACCCGGCTCGCCCGTCTACCAACGCAAGCTTTTCTTTTAGCTTGGCGTGTGCATGCGGGCATGGCGGCATGGGCGCGCCGGCGGGCGGCAGTGACAAGCACGCACGCCGGCATGCTCGTCGTGTACATACTGTACATTAGTTCGTCTCTACTGCTTCAGGTTCTCCGATTAGTTTAGTGCAAGTTAATACTCCTCCATTCCACATTAACAATTGTTGATTTAATATAAATTTGTACTAAATCAAGGATTTTGCTTTTTTTGAAGCGATCCCCAGAGATTGAGTTTCATTTACCATGGAGTTGAAGAAACAACAGAACGCCAAGGATTTTTGCATTATCTCAGTGCAAGATTGTGTTATGCATGGCTTGGCTGTAAGCCTGTAACGGATACGAAATTAGCTAGGAAGGGAGCGGCCGGAGGTTCTATACTGTTGGCTCGATCTCGACTTCTCGTGCGTTTGTGCCTTGTGGTGGCATTTCTTGGGCATCTACAGGGGGAAAATCGGCAGTAACCGGTGCATGCATGTTGCTGTTGATGCTTCTTCTATCAATGCGTATGCTCTTGTCTCCATCCAATCTACCGTTTTGACGAGGCCCACCGCCCGGCGCCCACGGTACATCAGGACCAACCCCTCCGGGAAATTAGCGAATGTGTCGCGCGCACACGTCATAAACTAATTATTACGTGGTTGTGGTAGTATGCTCTGCTCGATCGAGTGTATACTGGTCGATGTGCAAGATATGGCTGATAAACAGCTAGCTTAGTTGCCGCGCGCGACTGATAGATCTTGCATAGGAAAAGAGAAACTGAGTACGTACCTAAGGTTGAACAGCGTACATTGCGTCACGTGATCTGATGGCTGTGAAACGAACTGATGGATAGTGAAAGCTGCATCAACTCAACTCTGCATACTGCCGGCCACTCATCGGGTCTGTAAAATCTTCCTCTTAGCTTAAATGCAAAATCTTTCCTTCTTATAGCTTATAAATCTCCCTATAGCAATCTAGGCAGAGCATGCATGACCGTTGGCGTCCGCCCAAGGCAGAACATCCAAAACAGGCCGCTCCATGGAAGCTATAGCATTTGGACTTTCGTGTGCACTCCCGAGTCCAGACTCTCTCCTCCATTATTCGCTCCTCCCCCGTGACGACACACACACCTCTATATATTCCAGCCCTCTCGGCCGTGGGAAAGAGCGTAGCTAGCTAGCCTTGCTCTCACGGACTCACCGTGTAGTACACCGCATGCATTTGAAGGAGAGCGAGAGATAGCTAGCTACAGAGCAGCGAGAGTGAAAACTAGCAAGCCAGACAGTACACACGCGCGCACGCACGCAGAGATAGTAGTAGTAAAGAACCTCTCGTGGCACGGACGCGCCGAGTCCTCGCTTCACGAGATGATGGCGCGCGCGCTCTTGCGAGCGCTGCTGCTGGCGGCGAGCCTCCTGGCGTGCCAGGCGGCGGCGACGACGTGCGAGGACACGAGGCGCGGGCACCACCAGTACAGGCAGCCGGTGGGCGTGCGGAGGGTGGTGGTGGACGCGACGGGCGCCGGCGACTTCCTCTCCATCCAGCAGGCCGTCGACTCCGTGCCGGCCAACAACACCGTGCGCGTCATCGTGCAGATCAACGCCGGCACATACATGTAAGCTCCAGCTCTACGTAGCTAGCTAAATCTCGAGAGCTATACTATGTCGTAGTACGTCGGACTAGTTTTTTTGACTGTGTGGCGGTGTGTGCGTGCAGCGAGAAGGTGGTGGTGCCGGCGTCGAAGCCGTACATGACGTTCGAGGGCGCCGGGCGGGACGTGACGGTGGTGGAGTGGCACGACAGGGCCAGCGACCGCGGCCCCGACGGGCAGCTGCTCCGCACCTACAACACCGCATCCGTAACAGTTCTCTCTAACTATTTCACAGCTAAGAACATCAGCTTCAAGGTGAGTCCTCGCCCTCGCCGTCACTATCTACCATACCCCAGCAGCAGCAGGTGGCCCATATTATGAACGAACGAGCGCGACCCACCAGAAGGCACAAACAGATGCGGCCGGCGCCCGTGGTGCATGCAACAAAACGCAGATCGAGCACCTCACTGCACTGTGCAGAGGCGGACAAACTTCAGGGTCACAGCAGTCACAGGCCACATCTTGCAAAACCCTGATGATGTCTCTGTCTATACAGCTTGTTCGTTTCAGCAGATTTTGAATTGTTACTGCATGTTTTTTCGAGTTTTGCTTTGGAGCAGGCAAAAAAGTTAACCGGGTGCATGCGTGTGGCTTCTTCTTCTGGCTACGGCGAGAGCTGCTAGCTGACTGGAGCCTGGGCCGAGCAATTGCCTCTCTGTGTTTTTTTTTTTTTTTGCTGGATATTATTGCTGGTGTGGTTCGCATAGTAGTTAGTTTGCGACTAACATATTGTGTTCCTACTACGACTTGTTGACAGAACACGTCTCCAGCACCGATGCCGGGTATGCAAGGGTGGCAGGCGGTGGCGTTCCGCATCTCCGGCGACAAGGCCTTCTTCTTCGGCTGCGGCTTCTACGGCGCGCAGGACACGCTCTGCGACGACGCCGGCAGGCACTACTTCCGCGACTGCTACATCGAGGGATCCATCGACTTCATCTTCGGAAACGGACGCTCACTCTACAAGGTAGTACCGCGTGCGTGCGGGCATCCTACACGCGTGCTCGTATACGCCACGCACATATACGTAATACGTGCCTGTGTCGATATATATACTGACGCGCGCCACGCACATCTTGGGGCAGGACTGCGAGCTGCACTCGACGGCGCAGCGGTACGGGGCGGTGGCGGCGCACGGGCGGCACGGGCCGTGCGAGCGCACCGGCTTCGCCTTCGTCAACTGCCGGGTGACCGGCACGGGGATGCTCTACGTCGGGCGAGCCATGGGGCAGTACTCCCGGATCGTCTACGCATACACCTACTTCGACAACGTCATCGCGCCAGGCGGGTGGGACGACTGGGACCACGCCAGCAACAAGAGCATGTAACTACTACACTACACTGCTGCATAATCATCAGACTCGTAATAATCATCTGTACTACTAGTAGTTGCTGAGGAGCAAAACTAACCTGCACTTGGTTACAGGACGGCCTTCTTCGGGATGTACAAGAACTGGGGCCCCGGTGCCGATGCCGTGCACGGCGTGCCGTGGGCGCGGGAGCTCGACTACATCACCGCCCGCCCCTTCCTCGGCAAGAGCTTCGTCAACGGATTCCACTGGCTCCAACCGGATGCCTGAACTCTCAAACAGTTTCCACAACCAACAGATTGCAGCAACAACCAGACAAGATTCACAAGCATAGAAAAATAGCAGATATACTAGTATATATAAAGGAACTAGTACAGTGTAGATCCTTTATGATACCGTTCCAAACTTTCAAGTTCAGTACTACAGGTATTAGAAGCAAACGCACAGTTGTGTATCAGATCCACACTGTTAACAAAATTTGTTCATGTAACAATTCAAAAGTAAACAGCAACTATGAATTTGTTCCTATGAATTCGTTATACATCTGTATATACTGCTTTGCACAAGACGGTAAATCTTCCAATTTGAGGAAGGAGTGGTATGAGAAGGTAAAACTCGATCTGTCCCATCCCAGTGTACCAGCAACTAGCTCAAGTCATAGAATGTCAGTTCTACTGTATGGTTCATTAAACTTGCAAGCCTCATAAATATATCTAGCATTTGTAGTACTAGTAGAAAATACTGTGAGATACCATGATGTCAACAGAGCATGGAGGAATAGCACACTACATAAGCTAGCATCCGTACAACACGAAAGCAACATGGTTACATCATCACTGTAACTTCACAAACGCACCAGATGTCTGAATTCTGTTACAGGTTTTCAGAACCACAGGTTACAGAAGACAAATTGGTTCAGCACAGCATAGAAGAACATCACAGGTAAAAGGGAACTAGTACAGTGTAGATTCATTTCATCGTTTCAACTCAACTTCCAACGGTAGTTACTAGGAGTACTACTTAGTAGAACACAGCTGTGTACCAGAGCTGCAGTGCTAAAAAAAAAAATTCATGTACCAATTTCTAAACTAAACACAAATCAGGTATGAATGAATTCGCTATTATATGTCTATGCATGATGCCTTAAGAGGGCGGTAACTCTTTCAATGGTACAGGTCGACACAGCTTCATTTTTTCTGAAATGACTTTCAGGGAAATCAGTGCCACATTATGCAGCCGCTCCAGCATTCCAGTATACCTGCAAGGCAGGGAAGGTCCTAGAAAGTCAGGTGGTCTCTACCGTAAATAATAACTTGTATAATTTGTACTGTACAGAAGATGTTATTAATAAGGTACCATGATGTAAAGCACAACATAAGCTAGCGCAACTAGCAAACAGAGCATTCAGAGCAAGGATGCTTCATCTAGTTATAGAATACAAAGCAGTGGGAATAAATCTAATATCTGTTCACAGTGAGCATGCCGGTGTATTCAAGATATCAATTTAGAAGACATCAACTTACTAACAACGGCCAATGAGTTTCCTCTTTTTCGAACGTATTGCAGAATTTGGCTGGCAACTGTGGTGAGTGTAGATATCTTCAGTACTTCAATACAAGACTATATGTTGCTCTTTCAGTCTTTCCAACCATTTACACAAGAGAACCTTAAAGTACCATGCATCATGCATAAACCATCGCCACTAAGACCACTCTTGCCATACAGATTTCTTGACATGACTCAAGGACTCTGATTGAACCGAGTTATCATGGAAGCACAGGCTATTATAAAATCAAAACGATGATAGGTGTTCTACAGATGTTAATTCTACAGACATTTTTCATATCAAGCAGCAGACCCTAATACAATGTAAGAAGAGAAATATGGCAGCAATTCTTAATTTCTTATACAAAATATAAAGACTCAATTCAGTGGACCATTGCTATTTCACAAAGAAAAAGAATCAACATCAGCATGTGTCCCTAAAAAATGAATAGAAGTAGTCAAGTAGTAACTCATCTTTGATCCCCTCTTACGTTCATGAAAAGGAAAAAAAATAGGAAAAGAATGGGTGCTCTCGAGCACGACCCCACACTGTAAACAAAAATTTCCTAAGACAACATGTGATTCTTGTCCCCTTGCCCAAAAGAAAATAAAGCCTCGTTGTAGGTTGGAGTGGGACAACATACAAGAAGCACAACTTTCTTGACTAACAATTAGTGGCCATGCTGACATGCATGGTAGCGAGCTGCACATCATAGTTTGGATTCAAGAATTGTGACTCTGAGATGAACCAAAATTCCATTATGGCTAGTTTGGAGCAGTCTAATCGGACTCAATCCCTTCCGATGAACCAAGAATTTAAACTAATCCATTTCAATCCGATTGGATGAAGTTTGAATAGGCAGCATATTCAAACTAACCCCCGGTGATGTACTCCATCATGCAATTTCATCATTACTATTGAATTCAATATGATAGTACAAAGTCAATTTCATGAAAAAAATTAAAGTTTGTGAGGCATGTCATCCAATAATATCATTTTTACTTAACAATCTTAGGAATTGGAGTGCATCATTTTCAAAACGGTCATGTATTTCTGAAGAGGTATTAGCAAATCTGCTCAACACAATATCAATGTGATTATTGTTGCAATTGGAATTTTAAATTTATACAAACTATATTTCTGGTTCATCAATTTAACGAGGCCCATAACAACCTAGGTGCTTTGTTACAACAAAGTTTTGGCACTTGGCAGTTTGGCACTGATTTCCCTGAAAGCCAATACAGTAAAAACAATCTGTAAAAGCCTAAGGCCCTGGTTGGAATGGATGTAAAAATAGTGTGGACACTGGTATTTATTTCAAAGTTGAGCTGAAGACCGGTAACCAACTAATCTTACAACCATTTCAAGCGAAGCCTAAGTGTGCCAATTACTCTGGTCCTCAGGAAAAAAATAGTGTAAAGCAAAGAATACTTTTATTGTTGTCAAATACTTCTATAATGATATGATAAAAAAAATATGATGTATGCCAGATATTTCCAAAAATTAAAAGACTAGCCTCAGTTTGGTTGAACCTAAGTATAAACAAGCCATCAAAAAATGCTAAACAATAAAAATAACGATGACTAGAATCAAGTTTTGAGTTCTTGAATTCCACAAGTCTACATATAGCATCCCAACGGCACATGCAATAAATCCTAGTTATTCAGGAAAAATAGAAGATATTTGCACGTAAGACTGCAGTTGTGCTTTATCTACAAAGCCTTATTTATATAGCCGGGTGAAAATCCTTCATTCCAAAAAGTAAGATTGTAGACTGCTGATCAGATAATGTAGTTACTACTGAGAGAATTGGTGGGGATCATACTTGTTCTAGAAATATTATTTCCAATACTGCTATTTGAAGGGAATATCATTTACTTTACAGAAACTGAATTATTCAACTAAACTCAAGTTAACTATTACAAAAATAAAATCTAAATTAAATAGTAAATAGAGATGTGAAACCCCTCATAGCATGAAGCTACAGTTAGAAACTTAAGAGCCAACCGACGGAGTCACGTGTTACGAAAACGAAAGTAAATAGCTTAAATACTTACAGTTGCTCCATGGTACTCGGATCAAGCCCAGGAGATATATCATCAGTGACTTCACTGGGAAGTGGACCACATCTTCCGATCTTGCACATGAGTTTCATTATCTTGGAGAAATTCTCAGGATCGTTCTCGTAAACCGTAGTAAGGTTCACCATGAGGTCAAGCTGCTTCTGGTACTGGTCATATTTTTCTTTAGTTAACTTGCCTTTATCATCTTCTAACAACTTTGGGTATCGTCCAACACACGCCATTATGAGGTCATAAAGAATCTCCTTGGAAAAAACTTTTGGTATCACTGTGTTGACAATGTCCTACAAAGTTGCATGATATGTCATTACCCTGCCTGGAGTATATTTATTTACTCAAAGACTAGTTCTGAAAATACAGGACTTGGTAAAAAAAATGATAGAAATCCACAGCATGAGGCAAACAAAGAAAACTTAAAACATAAATACTCCCTCCACTCCACAAAAGTTATCAGAGTTTCACCTCTGCTCAAAAGTGCATTCTGGTCCACAGTTATTGTACAAAAAGGAATATACCAATGGTGTCTATGTCTTGCAAAGGTATAACCATTTATCATATAAGCAAAAGTAATTCTGACAGGAGAATTAACCATTTATCATATAGAACTGAAGTAAGCAAACACTGTTTATCTTAAAAACAAAGGCCATGGTGTCTATGTCTTGCAAAGGTATAAAAAACTTAATCAAATGTCAGACGAAGCAACCATCTAGTTGAGATGCCAGGTCAATCTTGCTTCTCCTAGATAAGTAGCAGCCGATATATGGCGTCACAAGACATTTTCGCATCCTACAGATATAGAGTTAGAAAAACATTCTCTTCCTTTAAACAGTGGACAATTATTCGTGTAGCTGTCATCAAGGAAACTGCTCTACAATCTAAGGAACATCATGGATTTGTCCATATACCAGAACATGGAAAGTAAGTGCTTCTCATTGTATCACAAAGACATTTCCCAGAAAAAGATTGAGTTAAGTTCAGAAGTAGGATTTCAGTATTTCACCACAGTGCATTATACACAATATAATCTGTCTCCGGCGAGACAAAGATGCACATCATTAAAACTCTCTGCAGTATAATTTAACATCAGGATGAAGCATATACAAGAAAACAACATACCTGCATGCCCTCCCTGGTCTGATTCACCAAATTGTCTATCGCCTCCTCAACCAGCCCCCAGTCGTTCCCGCCCAAACCGCCTCCAGTTGGGGCGCTAGAACCGACATCTGGGCACAGCAGCCGCATGAGCTTCGTTGCGACCTGTAGGACGCTCCCCTCATGGAGTACCTTTGTTAGTACTTTGGTCGTCTGCGCCAACTTCTCGTGCAAAGCATCTACTCTAGCTGCGGCGCTGGAGCTGGGCTTCTGTGCCCCCTGCGGCGGTGCAAACTCCGCATTGGTCTTCCGCATAGCCAGCATCATCTTCTCAGTCGCAGCAACAAAGCCAGGCATCTCCAGCAGCTCGTGTCCTCCAGGCAAGGCACCCAAGCCAGGCATCTCTAGCAGATCACCAAAGCCGGGCATCTTCAGCAGATCGCTTACTCCAGTCGCTGCACCAAAGGCGGGCAGATCCCATCCTCCAGTCATCTCTGGCGACAGGTACCAGTTTAGCGCCTCCCACTTATGGCGCAGCCCATCCCACTTATGGCGCATCAACTTCTTGCCCACTTCGCACTCGCGATACCCCCTCTCTTCCTCCACCGAGAGAGGCCGCTTCGCCCCGCGCCGCGGCATCTCCTGCAGATCGTGTACTCCAGTCGCTGCACCAAAGGCGGGCAGTTTCCATCCTACAGCCATGGCACCAAAGGCAGGCAGTTTCCATCCTACAGCCATGGCACCAAAGCCACGCTTCACCAGCGGATCACATCCGCTAGCCTTGACATGCTGGATAAGCTCGGTGAAGCTGAAGCTGGGCATCTCCGGCAGATCGTGTCCTACAGCCGTGGCACCAAAGCCGAGCATCTCCGGCGACAGGTCCCAGTTTAGCGCCTCCCACTTATGGCTCAGCCCATCCCACTTATGGCGCATCAACTTCTTGCCCACATCGCACTCGCGGTACCCCCTCTCTTCCTCCACCGAGAGAGGCCGCTTCGTCCCGCGCCGCGGCATCTCCAGCAGATCGCCTACTCCAGTCGCTGCACCAAAGGCGGGCAGATCCCATCCTACAGCCGTGGCACCAAAGGCACGCTTCTCCAGCAGATCGCATCCGCTAGCCTTGACATCCTGCATAAGCTCGGTGAAGCTGAAGCTGGGCATCTCCGGCGACAGGTCCCAGTTTAGCGCCTCCCACTTATGGCGCAGCCCATCCCACTTATGGCGCATCAACTTCTTGCCCACATCGCACTCGCGATACCCCCTCTCTTCCTCCACCGAGAGAGGCCGCTTCTTCCCGCGCCACGCCCGAGCCTGCACCTTCTGCTCCAGCACCAGCCGCGACATATCATCAAGACTCGAAATAGGCAGAAAGGACTCTGGAGGCGGCGCGGGGTGCTCACTCTTCCTGCAGAGAAAGCTAGCGTGAGGCTTACGCGAATTCGTAGCGGAACTCGAGACATCTGGACGTGGATAGGTTCCGACCTTCGGAGACGCTTGTTGAGATGTATCTTCTTGCGGAACTCGCACAGGCCACACAGCCCAATCGCCGAGGGCGACCCCTTCGTCCCGAGAGCCCCGGCGTTCGGAAGCTCCATCCCCGTCCCCGGCACCGGCGACGGCGCTGACGGCAACGCTGGTAACTCGCCGTCACTGCGTAGGGAACCAGATGTCAGGGTTGCGCGAATCCGTGGCGGAACTCGAGGTTTGGAGGTGAATGGGTAGATTCCTACCTTCCGGGACCTGGTTTGATTCCGCGGAGGATCATCTTCCAGCGCCCGCACGCGCTACACGGGGCCGGCCGCGACGGGAGCGGCCGCTTCTCCCCGCATCCCGCCCGCGCCGGGTCCGGAATCTCCGACGTCCCCATCGCAGACATATCGACATCACCCGCCGACGGCAGCAGCGCCGGAGACTCGCCATTTCTGCACAGGAAGAGAGCGTTAGGGCTACGCGAATTCGCATCGGAACTCGAGATGTTTGGGGGGGGATGGGGGTCGATAGGCTCCAACCTCTGGGTGTCGGCCGGGGGATCGAGGCTGCTGTGGTTGACCGGGGCGCTCTCTGGGGGCTCGCCGTCGCCGCCGCCGCCGTCGGAGGGGGCGACCGAGGCCATGGCTTGAGGGGGTTGGGCCGTTGGGGGTGGCGAGGGGTTTGGGGATTCGGAATGTTGCGGTTCGGTTTTCGCGGCGGGATAGAGAGGCGGAGGAGGTGAGACACCGAGGAGAGAGGGGAAGCGTTAATAGAGGAACGGAACGGCCGGGTGGCGGAATAAATGCGAGTCGGATGGGCGGACCGCGGATGGCTGCCTGCCTAGTCAGGTCGAACCACGTACATAGGCCGTGCCGGCACCGGGCCGGGCGGCCCGCGCCGCACCGGTCCACTCACTCAGAGTGTCCGCCGCAATGTACCTCCAGATTTGGCGCCTCGTCCCCAACGCGCTCCCGCCGATCCGCGCCGGAGCAGGAAGAAGCTGCTTGCCGGCCGGTCGGCCTGCACCGCTCTGCCGGCCGGCGCTCGCCTCCGCCGCCACCCGAGGCATATGCCGCCCTCGTGCCGTCTCCGCTCAGCCCGCCAGCCTCGGCGTCGGTTTGAGGTTCGTCACAAGTCTTCTTGTCAAATTTTCTGCTTACTGGTTCATGTGGATGTGATGAATTTGATGTTAATTAGGGAGATAATTAAACAGCTTGCTGATCTTGTGGTACGGTACAGACGCCTGTAAGCTCATGTCTTATCCAATAAATCTCTGCACAGCGCTTCCTCAGTATGTGTTATCTTTAACTAGAAATCATTTGTGTAATGGCTTCAGACACCAGTTGTTATTTGAAAGCAGGAGAGGAGCATCAGTGATCATTTACTGGATTTTACTGATGAACTACATAGTTTTGTACTTTTCGATGATAACCTGAAAAGTAGCCTTTTTCATTCAGTTAAGTTTGGCATACATCCACAAGAATGTGATTGTCTGACAGTGTCTCTAGTCCATGAAATTCTCAGAGAGGACAAGTTTTTCGAAGTGGAGATGAAGGTGCGTGACTATGAACTCGACCAGTATGGAGTTGTCAATAATGCTATATATGCTAGCTACTGCCAACATGGTGAGCTAAGAATTCTGATTAATTCTCTCGTGGTAATATTATACACCTTGTCAGTGAACATGATTCACATAGCATCTTAAATCTAAATGATTTGTATCGCATTAGGTAAATTATATGTATCTTCTTCAGAAAACACGATTGTAGTGTAGATAATATGTCTGATATATCTCATTCGGTTCTATGATGCCTTAAATTGTGTAGGCCGTCATGAGCTACTTGAGAGTGTAGGACTAAGTGCAGATGCAGTAGCACGCAGTGGTGAGTCGCTGGCCCTCTCTGAGATGCACCTCAAGTACTTCGCACCTTTGAGAGTAATGCCCATCTTTCCCAAGTTTCGGGAGAAAATTAAAGAAGTATCGTAAGCTCTATTTGGTTCTGATTTCCCCTTTTATTTTTCTTGTGATGTCAGAGTGGTGACAAATTTGTGGTCAAGGTGAGGCTTGCAAGCATCAAAGGTATACGGATGATATTCGAACACTGCATTGAGAAGCTGCCTAACCGTGAGGTATGGCGACCAAAGAGTTATACTGAATCAGGCTATCAAATAATTGCTGACAAGCAAATTCTGAATAGGAAAAATATGATACACTGCGCATTTCCAGCACATTCACAACCAAAATAATAAGTTAATAATCTTATCGGGTAGCATTCTAAAGGGCATTGTGACAAACATGTATAATTCCTACAATTGCATGCTGTTTCAAGCATAAACTACTCTATACAGCAAAAGCACGTATGATATATCACGTTTTTGCATATCCCTATTTCTCCTGCCAGTCGATTGTGGAAGCAACGGCGACAGCTGTTTGTCTCAACAAGGACTACCGCCCTACCCGTCTGTCTCCGGAGTTCATGTCCAGGCTACAGCTCTCTTCTTCCAAGGACAGGAATGATTAAGCGACTCCTACTGTGATGGCGGTAACATTCTTCTGGGGCGATTCCGGTAGCGGACATGTGATGAAGAGCTACGCTCCATTTCTCTTTTGCGTCTACGTATGTAACTGCCCCTTTGGGATAGTATTGGCTTTGTAGAACATTTGTAATCCATGATTCTGGGTCCAAAATTTGTTGAGGATACTAGTGTGAATGTATAAAACATCTCTAACCCACAATAAAATGTGGGCTGTACAAGAGAAAGAAGCTGGTACATCCAGACTCCGAGCATGAGCTACTAGTACTAGCTGGTGCTTCAGTGTGGACTCGCCATTTGGTAGTTGGTACTCGTCAGGCTCTTCGGAAACCTGTGGGCTGTAGCTCGGTAAGTTTCGGAAATCTGCAACTGGGACCGTAACTTCCAGTTTGACATGGTCACATTGACATGATGTACTGTATGTGTTAAAACTACATCCGTTGTTATCACCCCATGGATGCCTGAAGGCTGAAGCTAGAAGGGCAAAAATTTGCTTACTGCTTACGAGGAGGTGTATTCTTTGCAGTTTGCTTGTCAACCATTGTACCCAAGTACTACCTCCATTCCAAATTATAGAACATTTTGGCAAGTTATTTATGACTAGTACGGAATATATTATGCCCAAATTAACATACTTCGTAGAAGTAACTGGCGGTGTCAGACATCACGCATACTAGAATTTACCACGCAAACGACTCCCGATGGATACATATCACAGGGAAAACACCCGGTGAAAACTGGGTTTGCAGCGATTTTTGCCCTGCACCTTCCATTGCGGTTTTTAAACAAGCAAACACTCAACATCATGCATTCCATGGCAGAAAATAATAAAGAGTGTCTTTCTTGCAGGAAAAACAACACAGAGTGAACGAGAATATAGAACATAGAATTTTCTCAACTACAGCATCAGGAAGATACAGAAGACCCAGATAACACCATGCCATACAAATTTGGCATCCAGATCATGTCTTTCTTGAACTAAATGATGATCTGCAATGGGTAGTTACTCATATGCTCAAACATATATATAATTCGGAACTACTGCTCTTTGCGGGCCAAAGAATATCTCCAGCGCAGAAACTTTGAAGATTTACAAGTCCTGGAACTAAATGATGATCGGCCGTGTGTAACTGAACTCATGCTTAACAGTGCAAACACCAAATTTGATAGTGGAATGCTCCTTGTAGGCCTAATAATATCATCAGCACACTCATTTAGAAACTGAGAGGTGTACGTGCCAAACACCAGACTGAAAGTCTACAAAGAATGTTGAAGAACCAGGTTCCTTCTGGAATCACAATCACTATAAATGGCAGCAACATTGCCACCAACGGCAGCAGCATCAGTATCCACAATGCAGCAAATAGGCACCCTTGTTCCTTTTGCCAACCACCAGTTCCCTAAACATTCGCGCTGGGTATGGACTGCTGGTGGGGGGAGATCCAATTACGTCCACCTTGTGATGCCCCATGGCCAGGCATACCTCCACCAGCACCAGGTCAAGGTTGCTCCTAGAGCATCCAACCCCCTACAAGCTGTCACTACTGTGAACACCAACCAGGATTCCAACATAAGGTTTTCTTGAGACCGTCCCAGTATCACTATTTTTGTTGTAACAAACATATTATACTAGTATATATGCTAATGCTTCTTATATCAGGAAGGAAAAATATTTCGAAGTTGAAATGGAAGTCCATGACACTGAACTTGACCAATACGGTGTCGTCAATAATGCTATTTACAGCAGTTACATTCAAAATGGTTAGCGATGTCAATTTTGAGAAGTAATGCAGATCCTTCAAATTAAAATGATTTATATCCTTAATGCTGTACCAAGTCATGAGAAGCTACTTGAAAGCCTTGGCATTAGTGTAGACTCTATGGTATCCGAAGGCAACGCACTCGCTCTTTCAGAAGTACATCTAAAGTTCATTGCACCTCTAAGGGTATGGTTTGCTAACGCAGAGCACAACATAGAGAACTTAGGACCCCTAATGCTGAATCTAAAAAAAAGTTCCTTAAGGACTCAATAAGTATAAGGTGCAAGGATATAGTTTATCAATTCAGGTAAATATGGTGATTATGCCATAGAAACCATAATTCTAGTTTACCAACATCTGTGATTTTCCCAGTAATTCATGTCTATTATTTGTATCATACCATCAAAATAAAACATTAAGTTTATCTGGCATTGCCAGATTGGTGACAGGTTTGTCATCAAGGTGAAGCCCATGCAGATCAAAGGTGTAAGAATAATACTTGAGCACATAATTGAGACACTGCCAGATCATAAGGTATGCATTCACTATCAATCTTGTCCAAGGTACAAAGTATTCCAACATAACATACTCAAATTTGTGGTCTATTATCAACTACTGATCTTTCTAATCATTGTCATGTATCTCTCACCTTTATCCTCCTCTCAGCTCATATTGGAAGCCAAGGGAACCGTTGTTTGCCTCGACAAAGACTATCATCCAACTCGTATGTTCCCAGAGGTGTCAACAAAAATTTTGCAGTTCTTCTCATCCAAGGACGACTAAAGCTTCAAGGAACCGGAATTCCTCTTGATAAGACCTAAAGTTGAATGTATGTGCTCTCTTGGAATACAATGTTGCAGTTGATCAACAATACCGATCACCAATCAACTGTTGTTTCCTCACAACACCATATCTCAACAAAAACATTTGTACTTTACAGTACTGCCAGAGTGTTTGAGCAGATCTCAACATGCTTTACATCTCTGTTAGAAGTGTGACTTGGACACGAGTAATTTTATTTCTTTTTCAAGTGGTGGTAAGGTTATACACAAATCAGGTACAGACAATTGAGCAACAATTTGCATAACGTGCATAATGCACAATAGATTACTTCCAAAGAATAGCACAGGAAAATTATTCATTTCACCTGGGGTGTGCGGCTGAAGTTGCAATTCTGACCTCTTTGAATCCACTTTAACCACTTTGGTCCATGTACACCACTAAACTATGCCGCTACGAAGGAAAAATTACTCCGATATTGTCCTGCCTTAACCCATCGCATGCTTGAGTGAATCACCAGCACCAGCCTGGAAGAACAGGCACGATAGAGCGAAGTCGGCAACAAAAATTCCAACTAAAGAAATGACCACTGCAGACGTTGTGGACTCGCCGACACCCTTTGCTCCCCCATGGGTTGTGACACCCCATGCGCAGCTCACCACCGCAATAATGGCACCAAACACCTGAGATTTTATCAAGGAGCTGATCAAGTCCCACGGCCGCAGCGCCCTGCGCGCTGACTCCAGAATGATGCTGGTGCTTACACCAAAGACAGCGTCGGCCAGGAAAGCCGAGGAAGCCAGCCCGAGGGCGAAGCTGATGAGGGTTAGGACAGGGAGCGCAAGCACGCAAGCGAGGACACGGGGAACGATGAGGTAATCGATGGGCTGCGCACCAAGGACGCGGAGGGTGTCAGTCTGCTCGGACACCTGCATGGTGCCGAGCTCGGCAGCGAAGGCCGAGCCGACTCGACCCGCAGCAACGACGGCGGTGACGACCGGGGTGAGCTCGCGAGCGAGCGCGAGGGCAAGGACGCCGCCAACAGAGCGGTGGAGACCCAGGCGGGTGAACTCGCGCACGAACTGGATGGTGAAGGCCATGCCAACGAAGGCGGCAGTGAGGAGCGATACCCCTGCGCTGCCGGGGCCCACGCGGCGGAGCTGCGCGAGGAGGTTGCGGCGGTGGATGCGTCCTGTAAGGACGCGGTGGAAGACCTGGCCTGCGAGAAGCAGCGCGGAGAGCCCCCGCCAGATCGCGCGGGGCGGGGACCAATTAGAGAACAGAGAAGGCGGGGGCGTGGGGGACGGAGGCGGCGGGGAAGGCGAGGGCGCGGAGTTGCTGCTGGCAGTGGCGGGGGGCGTGACGGAGAGGCGGGGAACGGGGAGGCGGTGGCGTGACGAGTGGAGGCGGAGGAAGTGGGATTTGGGGCCGGGGTTGGCGCTGGAAAGGTGGAGGAGAGGGTTCGTCGTGGCGTAGGTGGGGCGTAGGAGGAACGAAGCCCCCGTGGTGGTGGACGACATGGTGCCGGTGCCGGTGCCGGTGGCCGGAGATCGGGACGGCCGTGGTCGTGCTGGCTACGGGTGGGTAGGTCCCTGGGAGCCAGGTGATGGGGAATTGGCGTATCGGTTGGAGGAAGAAGGTCACTGCCTTTCTGGTGGGCCACGATAAAGGCGCTGGGCTCGACAAGCCTGAACAATTCATTCGATACTCTGAGCTTGCCTGATTGTAAGTGAAGGCCACAAAAAGTGTATTATTGGGCTTCTTTAATTGGTTTTCACTAGTTTCCACTAGGCTTTCCTTGAAAAAAAAAACTAGGACCTAGTTTGACAACAAAGTTTTTTTTAAAACTGAATTATACCATTACCAACCCCTTAAAAAAAAGTACTTCCTCTGTCCAGAAATAGCTGACTTGATTTTGTCTAAATTCAAATATATCTAGACGTATTTTAGTGTATAGATACATTCGAATCTAGATAAACCCAAGTCAGTTATTTATGGACGGAGAGAGTATATCATTACCATAGATTTTAGTGTCTGGCAAAAAAAATACTCTAGTTTTTATTCTTTCAATATCAATATCATAGATTTTAGTGCCTGGAAAAGTAATATTTTAGTTCTTCTCCTTTCTAAGTTTACTTTAGTATTGAAACTATATAATATTGTTTAGATCCAAACACCTTAAAATATTTAATACTTTGGTACTTTTAAAAACCAGAGTATTCTCTAAATACTTTGATGCCAAACAGAGCCTATGCCTCTTGTTTTCTAAAATATTATCAAAATATAATGGGTATAATAAATAATAATATTTGGCCTAATGTGGCCACTAGAGAAGGGTTAATTGGATAGACGCCACTACAATTTCCACGAAATTGAGAAGCCACTGCAATTCTCAACTTTGAAAAAATGCCACTAGAATTATGTATACCTTTGACAGATGCCATTACACCCATTTACATAGCATATACTAGTCAATATACGTTGTATTCTCTGCCGTATGTACGTATATATGGTGGGGTCCATCAGAATCAGCGGAAAAAATATAAGTTGGTAACAAATATTGGAAGAAAATTACAACAATATAAAAAATTGGAAAAGAAATTGTAAAGAAGAAGACACTATCGAACTGGCAGCAGCGGCGGCCCGTTAGAGCCTCGGTTACGTGTTAATATAGCGGTGGAAAGAGCCTCCACCGGGTGGCACATACACATGAGAGAGAGAGATTGGTCGAGGGAGGAGTACTACTCCAGGACTGAACGTACAGAGAATTTAGGAGGGGTACAAAACTAACTCTAACAGACACCGGTGAAGTAAAAGACACCGGTGAAGAAGACGCCGGTGAGGAAGAAGACACCGGCGAAAAATGGCAAGAAAAAAAATCTGAGGTGGTCGTACCATCCACGAGTGAGGCGGTCCTGACGCAAACACTTGGAACAAAGCGAAACCTTATGTACTGGCTTGGAGGCTAGATTCATGCGTATGATGTCCATTTGAATCTGGAGCTGTTATTTTGTGAGATGAGGTACTTTAAAATCCGGAGCCTGTTATTTCGTTGATGCAACAATGTGATACTTATTTGGACCTGGAGCTGTGTTGCTTATAAATTGTGCTGTCTCTTGTTTTGTTGTCTCTAATTTGAACTTGGAGATGCGACCGTTGGACATATATTCTGGAGTTGTGTCGGTGTACCTTTGATACTATGATTCTGTATTTAACATGTAGCTTTTATGAAAAAAAATTATCCAAGTGCGTGTGTGATTTCCATTTTTTATATTGTTGTAATTTTATTTCAATATTTGTCATCAACTTATATTTTTTCCGCTGATTCTGGTGGACCTCACCATCTGTATGTACATACGCAGAGAATACAACGTATATTGACTAGTATATGTTATGTAGATGGGTGTAATGGCATCTTTCAAAGGTACATATAATTCTAGTGGCATTTTTTGAAAGTTGAGAATTATAGCGGTGTTTCTCAATTTTACGGAAATTGCAGTGGCGTCTATCCAATTAACCCACTAGAGAAAGATCAACTACTTTCTCTCTTTTCGTGTAAAAAACTACTCTGCTCATGTGTTCTTGGCAACAACCATGTGAGTGTCTACTCATCAAAGGGCACCCCACAAAAAAGAGAGCAAAGAGTTGACTTCCGCTCAAAAAAAAGGAAAGAGTTAACTTTTTTAACCCAATACCAATAACTTTTCGGTCCTTCGATATGTGTGGGCAACAAAAATCATTGACATGTGTGCAATATAAAACGGGTTGCATAATGGATGAAAAATCAAGGTGCCAACTAAAAGTTGAGCTTGTAATATAGATACTCCCTTCTTCCCAAAAACAAGGCATACACCATAAAGTATACTACCATAGAGTAGTTATTCAATGTAGTATATTATGTTCTATAAACTTTGTTAAACTTTGTAAGGTTTGGTTATTGACCAAATTTGTATATCCCATTTTTTGAATGAAGGTAATATTAACTAATGTGGAACAAGAGGTTCCGCTTGATCAATGGTATAGACCAAACACATATGCAAGGGCGACAAGTAAGATAAAAAATTAAAATAAGTCAGTTGAAGGACACATGTGCGCCAACACAAACAAGCATAAAAAGGATATCTGGTGAATCCCACTTTTCCTAGAAGATGTTGAGGTTGCTATCTCACCGCCACTACTAGAAAAAATCTTATCAGTGGTGCACTTTTTTTGAATTCTATGGCGCATATGGGATGCGTCACTGTTATCACGCCACTAAATTATAATCATGTGGCGCGTATCAATATGCGCCACAAAAATCTCAAAATTTTGTGGCGCATATTTTCCTTTTTTCAAATTTCAAAAAAAAGTGGGCCAGATCTAGGTCGGAGGAGGGGTTCGCCGGAGATGGTGGTGGCTAGAGGGGGTCAATAGAGGAGGGAGGCCGCCGAAGGTGGTGGCCGGAGGAGGAGGAGGGCGTGATACGTTGGAAACGTATCTATAATTTTTGATGCTCCATGCTTGTTTAGTATCTACTTTGCTTTGCTTTGTCTTTCTTTGAGGTGTTTTTATATATTTTCTGGAACTAACCTATTAACAAGTTGCCATAGTGCAAGTTGCTTGTTTTCTTCTGTTTTTGGTTCTAAAAAGGCGGAAAATCAATATTCTCGGAATTGGACGGGACAACGCCAAAGTCAATAACTTTCTGTGGGGGACAAAAATCCAGAAGACGAGACGGAGACGCAAGCCAGGGCGGCCAGACCCCCCTAGGCGCGGGTGGGCCCTGCTCCGTGCCTGGGTAGGGTGTGGGGCCCCTGGCCGCCTCCCAGCCTCGCCTCTTCGCCTATAAGAAGCCCCGATGCAGAAACCCTAAGTACCCGATCAATATTCCACGAAACCTTCTGTAGCCGCCGCCACCGTCGTCCCTAGATCAGGGGGATATGAAGTTCTTCCTGGCACCCTGCCGGAGGGGAGATCATCCTGGAGGCCTTCTCTCCAGTATGATTCGTGAGTAGTTCCACCTTGGACTATGGGTCCATGTAGTACCTAAATGGTTGTATCTCCTCCTTGTGCTTTCATGTATAGATCTTGTGAGCTCCGTTCATGATCAAGATCTAATCTATTTATAATCATGCATGTTGTGTTTGCGGGGATCCGATGGATATTGAGATTATTATGTTGGTTTGATTAATGGTTTTGTCTTTATGATTCTATCATGTCTGTGTTGTTTGTGATCTTGCATGCTCTCCGTTGTTAGTAGCTATCTTGGCCAAGTAGTTGCTAGTGACTCCAAAAGGGGGTATTTATGCTCGATAGTGGGTTCATGCCTCTAGTTTACAAGGGAAGTGACAGAAATCTCTTCGGTTGTAGATGTGATGTTGCTACTAGGGATAAAACAACGGTCTCTTATTCATGGAACATGTGGACTGTTTACCTTACACACTTTGCTTAAAGCAGTTGTATGTTGCTTGCAACTTAATGCTGGAGGGGGTTCGGATGATAACCTGAAGGTGGACTTCTAGTCATAGATGCATTTGGATGGCGGTCTATGTATATTATTGTATTGTCCAATCGAATCTTATAGTATCTTTTTGACTAGTATTGCATTGTTATGCCTTGCTCAGTTCCTGTCAATTGCCCTGCTGTAATTTGTACCCTTCATGCCATGTTGTTTATCTAAGGAGAGCACCTCTAGTGAAATATGGATCCCGGTCCAATCTTTACCATTGATACATCTTCCACTATTACTTGTTTACTTGTTGTAAACCATTACCTTCCACACCATACGTTTAATCCTTTGTTACAGCAACCGGTAAGATTGACAACCTCACTGTTAGTTGGGGCAAAGTCTTGAGTTTGTGTTGTGCAGGTATCCGCGTTGCTTGCAACACCTGTGTGATGTTTCCTTCCTCCTACTGGTTCGATAACCTCGGTTTCTTACTGATGGAAGACTTGTTGTTGTGCTGCTTCACACCTTGCTCTTGGGGTTCCCAACAGACTCCACGTCAAGCGCCAAGTTCTCTGGCGCCATCAAGGAGTCATCAACAAGTTTTCTGGCGCTGTTGCCGGGGAGGCTAAGGACGTCTTCACTAGGGGAGTCCTTCACTTCATTTATCTTTACTTTGTTTTTAGTTTGCTTTGTTTCTTTTGTTTGCCTCTTTTCAAAAAACCCAAAAAATTAGTCTAGTTTGGTTTGCTTGCTTTATTAAAAAAAACACAAAAAATTAGTTCCTACTCTAGTTGGTGGTATGTTATTGCCTTGCTTGGTCATGCTTTCTATCGATGGATGGTTTCTTTGAAACTAGTTCTTATTGGCAAGGTACGGAAGAACAAAAGTATTATTATAAGGAACACCATTTGTCTAAAAAAGAGAAACACTTATGGGAACAAATTGATAAGTTGAATACTATTGCTAGAGATGTGTGCTCTACTTATAATGTTACTTATTGCTTTGATAAAGCTTGTTGCTGTAGGAGGTATAAACACCTACCTTTTCAATGTGAGTATAATGATAATGTTACCATATCCTCTTATGTTAAAGGAAATTATGACTTTTATGATGTGAAACAAATTGAAGAATTTATTGCCTTCAAGGGTGCATTTGAACTTGCCAGTTTGCTTGAAAATACTGATGATGCACCTTATGAACATGAGGTTTATGAGATACTTAAATTTTGCTTTGATAATTATAAGGAATAAAATGGCTATATTCTTGAATATTTTAATAGATTCTTCCCACACATGGAAGAGACTAATGCTTTGCAGGAGCCTATGGAAGAAGAAATTGCTGAAACTGGAAGCTCATTAGATGAAAAAGAGGAGGAGAGTGATGAACAAAGGGAGGAAGAATGGATCTACCCATATCTACCTTCTAATGAGAGTAACTCTTTACCTCTTATATTATTTGATTGTCCCTCATGCTTACCAAAGGAGGATGAATGTTATGTTCTTGTGGACCCTTTTGAAATATCTACTTTGAGTAAAACCTGTAAATGTTTTAATCCCACTATTTTTGAGCTTGATAGAAATTATGTGCTTGATCATGAAAAGCATGCTTTATGTGATAGTTATATTGTTGAGTTTATTCATGAGGCTACTGAAAATTATCATGAGAGGGCAAAATATGGTTGTAGAAGTTTTCATGGTGCTGAAATACCTATCTATGTGCTGAAAGTTTTGAAGTTCCTCTTGTTTTATCTACCCATTCTTGTTACTTTGTGCTTCTTTGATTTTTTTTACAAGATTCCTATGCATAGGAAGTGGGTTAGACTCAACTGTGTTTTGAATTTGCTTCTTGATGCTCTCTGTTACTTCAACTCATAGTTCTTATGAGAGCATCTTCTCAAGCTATCAAGCCTAACTTAAAGGCATTAAAGAAAAGTACTTGTTAGGAGATAACCCAAGAGTTTCCTTAATTCTTGTAAGTTATTACTTCAGTAATAACCTCTCCTTACCCTTTTTTGTTTTCTTTTTGTGCCAAGAATGACCTCTAATGAGAGGGAAGTAAGATTTAGGGAGTTGTTGTCCCGAAACAGATTTATGTCCTCCACCAAAAAAATCGTGAGGAATCTCTATAACTCGGATTGAGCTCAAAATTTACGAATAAATCCCCCAATATGTTAGCTAACTTTCGTTAGTTTAATACTTTTTTATTTGAGCAACAGAAGGTGTTCGAACAAATCGGTTTTTACCTGCTGGTCAGTTTTGACAGATTTCTGCCATTATTTGCATTTGCTTCTTATTGATTCCTTTTTGAGTTCTCTTTAGGTGAATTTAGCTTTTTGAAGGAGTTGCTACAGTAGCTTGTATTTTTAGTGAAAAGTCTTGTTGTTCCAAAGCTTTGCCAAAGGTCTAATATCTTTTGAATACCCTAATGTTGCTAATGAAGATTGTGTGAAGTTTTGTATGAAGAAAACAAATTCAGGTGTAGAGAGAGAATGATGTAATGAGATGAAGAATGGACAAAAGCTCAAGCTTGGGTATGCCACCATGGTGTCACCCCAAGAAATATCCAAGAGGTACAGGTGTCAAAGCTTGGGGATGCCCAAGGCATCCCCTTCTTCATCAATAAAAAGCTCAGGTCTGTCTAGACACTTCGTTTTTATTGTTTCATGCACAGTTTTATTGTTCTTGGAGCGTCTTGTTTTCGTTTGGTTTGCTTAGTTTGTTTAGTTTGCTTGAATAAAGTAGTTTGGACCCCCGTTCTTGCTATGTTGTTGCAAGTAAGTTGCTTGGTGTTGGAAATGAGTAGTAAGTTCTTGCTTGAAAGTGCAAGAGGAGCTTGCATTGACTATGACTTAGACTTTTAGCATGACATGCTAGGTGTTGTTTTGACCTTATGCTTAGTGATTATTGATGTAGCATTTCTTGTTCCAAACAGTCGGGATTGCTTAGTGTGCCTTAAAGAAATTATGTGTTGTTTTAGCATGCAAAAGCATAGTATCGTGGTATTCTCCTTTGATGCTTTGCTTGGGTTGACTTGGCACATGCTTACACCATGTTATGACTATGAATAAGTCACCATAGCCTCTATGATCATTTAGTCCTCGACTTGTACTATCACTCTATGCTTTGATTAGTAATGTTTTGTTGCTCTGCATGATTATGGCCATTATTGCTCTCTTAGTTGGTTGCTCCCAGTCTATTGTTAGCCTCCACTTGTATGATTAAGCTCTACTCATACTTCCGAATCCCAAGAAACCAAGTTATTCCAAAGTGTCCACTATAAATTCCTATGCATGGTGTGTTACATCATTCCAAGTATATTCTTGTTTTCAGCTATCTTCCAATTAAAAATTATTTTGTTATGTGAAAACTTAGTGATTAAAGCCCTTACAAACTTGATGGCACACTTTATATTCTTTTCCTCTAATAAACTTGAACCATTGTGTCATCTATGTTGTATATGCTTGCACTTATACGTTGGAATTAGCAGAACCGTGCTGTCACGGGGAACGTTTTCAACATTGCACTTCTACTTTGTACTCAGTTGATATCATGCTCTTTTGTCTATGGATGTCACCGGTGTGAAATAAAGAGGGAACTTGTAAGTCCATGGAGTTTGTATTTTTTGTTAGAGAAACGCCTAGGCCGTGATGATGCTCGACGTGGCACTTCGTTGGTAACCCAAGCGTAGGGTGTGAAGAGCAAGCAGCAAGTTTTCCCTTAGTTGGGACCGAGGTTATCGAACCAGAAGGAGGAAGGAAATATCACCCAGGTGTTGCAAGCAATGCGGAGACCTGCACAACACAAACTCAAGACTTTGCCCCAACGAATCAGTGAGGTTGTCAAGCTCACCGGTTTGCTGTAACAAAGGATTAAACGTATGGTGTGGAAGGTAATGGTTTGCAACAAGTAAACAAGTAACAGTGGAAGATGTATCAATGGTAAAGATTGGACCGGGGACCATAGTTCACTAGAGGTACTCTCCTTAGACAAACAACATGGCATGGAGGGTAAACAAATTATAGCGGGGCAATTGACAGGAACTGAGCAAGGCATAACAATGCAATTACTAGTCAGAAAGATCCTATGAGATTCGATTGGGCAATACAATAAGATACATAGACCGCTATCCAACTACATTTATGATTATAAGTCCACCTTCAGGTTAACATATGAACCCCCTCCAGTATTAAGTTGCAAGCAACAGACAACTACTTTAAGCAAAGTGTGTAAGGTAAACAGTCCACATGTTCCCTGAACAAGAGACCGTTGTTTTCTCCCTAGTGGCAACAACACATCTACAACCGAAGAGATTTCTGTCACTTCCCTTGGAAACTAGAGACATGAACCCACTATCGAGCATAAATACCCCCTCTTGGAGTCACTAGCAACTACTTGGCCAAGATAGCTACTAAAAACGGAGAGCATGCAAGATCACAAACAACACAGACATGATAGAATCATAAAGAAAAAAACATTAATCAAACCAACATAATAATCTCAATATCCATCGGATCCCTGCAAACACAACATTCATGATTACAAATAGATTAGATCTTGATCATGATAAGACCTCACAAGATCTATACATGAAAGCACAAAGGAGGAGATACAACCATCTAGCTACTACATGGACCCATAGTCCAAGGTGGAGCTACTCACGCATCATACCGGAGAGAAGGCCTCCGGGATGATCTCCCCTCTGGCAGGGTGCCGGGAAGAACTTTAGATCCCTCCCGGTCTAGGGACGATGGTGGCGATGGCTATAGACGGTTTCGTGGAGATTTGATCGGGTGCTTAGGGTTTCTGCATCGGGGGCTTCTTATAGGCGAAGGGGGAGACCGAGACGGCCGCCAGGGCGACCAAATCCTACCCAGGCATGGGGTGGGGCCCAACCGCGCCTGGGGTGGGTTTGGCCCCTCTGGCCGGCCCCTTCGGCTCTCCTCTGGACTTCTTGTTCCCCACGAAAAGTAATTGACTTTGTCCTTTGTCCCGTCCAATTCCGAGAATATTTCTTTACTAAGTTTTCTGAAACCAAAAACAGCAGAAAACAGGCATCTGGCATTGTTGCAACTTGTTAGTAGGTTAGTACCAGAAAACATGTAAAAAGCACCTCAAAGTGTGGACAAGTAAAGAAAAGTAGATACTAAACAAGCATGGAGCATCAAAAATTATAGATACATTTCCAACGTATCAACATCCGCAAGCTTAACTCCTGCTCATCCTCGAGTAGGTAAGTGATAAACAGAATAATTTTTGAGGTGACATGCACCCTCACAATAAAGATCCAACCATTTGCAAGCATTGAAAACTGAGATCAAAGAACTCTAAACATGTGCATGAAAGATGGAGTTCTAACAATAGGACATAGTAACTATGCATGCAACATGACAAGCTACAAACAAAGATCATGAATAAAATGCATTGAAAAACGTTTGTTTGTTTCACATACAGAAAACATAGCATAGTGGCAATCAGCTTGTCCCTCATAGAGTAGCACTATAGATGCATAGGACATCTTCAAAGTTCACAAGGGTGACTAGAAACAAGTAGCACAAGAACAAGTAATATCACAATATGCATCAATCAATAAACTTTGGAACACTGCACACAGAATGACAACTATGCTCTCTTAATGGTGCCTAAAGGTAGAAGGTGGAGACTCAAATAATGGTGGAAGAAAATCATTTTATAAAGGAAGCAGGGATTTCAAGTTTCAAAAAGGAGCTTCCAAAAATTATGGTACTTGTTAGCTTTCAGCCCTCGTTGCCCCTATCATAAGCATCTTGAAGTGATTAAGGTTAAAGTGACAAAGATGGAGTATATGCTTGACGAAGTATAAGTTGGCAATCTCAAGTCCCTTGAATACGAGGGCCACACCTCATGCATACTCAACTTCAGTCATAGGTAAGTTCTTGTCATTTTAAGTATTTGCATATCATTGAGAACCTCCAACGGGGTACCCCTTGCACATGGTACAGGAGCTTTCCCATAACCAAAATGACAAGGCAAGCAGACAATGAGCATCTCAGCAATCTTTTTATTTACCATATGCATAGCTTTTTATTGAGGATGCTTCATAGATAGCTCATTATGGTGATGTTACAAGTTTCCACCATGATTAGGCATGGCTTAGGCTAGCGGCCCAGGCGTTTTCTAACACAGGATACAAATTCTATGGACTTACAATTTCCCTCTTTATTTCACACCGGTGACATCCATAGACAAAAGAACATGATATCAACTAAGTACAACAATGTAGGGTTCGCAGCATAGAAAACAAAAAATTTCCTACGATGGGAACAACTATGTACCAAGATCTATCTACTAGATACAAACAACGGGCGGATGTATATCCGTAGAGAACATGCCCTTGAAGACCGACAAAGCTTAACGAGTCCAAACTCGTGGTTGATGTAGACGATCTCTTGCCGATCTCAAGATCGAGAGGAAGTCCTAGCGCCGCAAACCAGCGGCGCATCCGTGCTCGCACACACGTCTGAGGCACCGATCAACCTCCGCCTCCTTGCTCCAGCGATGCAGCGGAAGCACAACTCTTTCTTGCCGAATAGCCACCGGGAACATGTATCTCGCTAGTCCGAGACCATGGGGGATAAATACTAGAGGGGGAGAGATCCTTCACGAGGAGGTGTGAGTGAGAGAGAGGAAGGGGGGCTCCTTTTATAGGGAGAGGGGGCACACAAGGGGCCATGCGCCCAGCCATGGGGCTGCCCCCACCTCTTCCACATTCATGTGGGTGGACACTCCACTCACTCAAATGCCTTTCAATTCCCTCCACTCAAAAACCCACTCAAATTCCCATTAAATTTCCACCAAATTTAATGCAAACTCTCATTAAATAAAACTCCTTTTATTTATTCAGAATTTTGTAAAATTTAATGACAAACATTCACATATAACCCCTTGCTAGTATTTCATTTCACATGCAGAAACAATTTCTGCAATTTCACCCGAAAACCCGTTTCGGTATCTAGTGAAATAAATTCCTGCGCTTGTTATTCTTTTCGGCATGAAAATTTTGCTCCAAATGGATGTCGGTGTCTCTTAGGTGTGTCACCCTACGGTTCATGAATAATGCGGACATGATCGAGACCCCTCTCGGATCAATAATCAGAAGCAGGATCTGGAGACCCATACTGACTCCCACACATTCAACGATGACTTTCTTGTGACCGTCAGAAACTTTTATGCTAGTATCTTAATCCTTTTGTTTCACGATATATTACATGTCCGAGATTCGATCATCGGTATCTCCATACCTAGTTTGATCTCGTTCCTAACATGCACTCTTTTCTCGTTCCCGTGATATAACATTCTAGTGATCAAATCACTTGCTTGCAAGCTAATCAATGTGATATCACCGAGAGGGCCTAGATCATATCTATCCGTCATCGGGATGAAAAATTCCACTCTCGATCCATGGGTATCAACATAACACTTTAGTAGTTCTAAACCCATCTTTATAATCACCCTGTTATGGTGTGACGTTTGATGTTATCAAGAAACTCTTCCAGTGTTAGTGATTGACATGATCTCATGGTCTAAGGATTAGGATCACTTCGTAAGTTGTTATAGCAATATAAACTCAATGACTTTGATCGTAATGCTATACTTTGGATGAATGTTCATCACACTATTACACTAATGTTGTGACCTCGTTATTAACAACATCCAATGTCCATGATCAGGAAACTTTGATCATCTTGTTAATCAACGAGCTAGTTTATAAGAGAGGCATAACTAGGAACTTTCTTTTGTTTATTAAACACACATGTATTAACATTTCCGTATTAATACAATTATAGCATGTAAAATAAAAATTTATCATAAACAGGGAATACGATAATAACCACTTTATTATTGTCTCTCGGGCATATTCCCTTCAAACAAGGTACAAGTGCAATGTTGAAAATGTTCCTCGTGACAGCACGGTTCTGCTAATTCCAACTTATAAGTGCAAGCATATACAACAAAGTTGTCACAATGGTTCAAGTTTATTAGGGGCAACGAATAAAATATGCCATCAAGTTCGTGAGGGCTTTAATCACTAAGTTTTCCCATAACAAAATAGTTTTTAATTGGAAGATAGTTGAAAACAAGAATATACTTGGAATGGTGTAACACACCATGCATAGGAGTTTATAGTGGACACTTCGGAAAAACTTGGTTTCTTGGGAGTTGGAAGCATGAGTAGGGCTTACTCATACAAGTGGAGGCTAGCAAAAGACTGGGAGAAACCAACTAAGAGAGCATAATGGCCATAATCATGGAGAGCAACAAAGCATTACTAATCAAAGCAAAGAGTGGTATTACAAGTCAAGAACTAAATTATCATAGAGGCTAATGGTGACTTGTCAAAGTCATAACATGCTGTGAGCATGTGCCAAGTCAACCCAAGCAAAGTATCAAAGGAGAATACCACAATACTATGCTTTTGCATGCTAAAACAACGCATAATTTCTTCAAGGCACACTAAGCAATCCCAATTGTTTCGAACAAGACATGCTACAATAATAATCACTAATCATAATGTTAAAATAACACCTAGCATGTCATGCTAAAATCTAAGTCACAGTCAATGCAAGCTCATCTTGCACTTCAAGCAAAACTTACTACTCCTTTCCAAACACCAAGCAAACTCATTTGCAAAACAACACAGCGAGAACGGTGGTCCAAACTTCTCAAGAAAAATAAACAAACTAAGCAAAGCAAACGAAAACTAAGACACTCCAAGAACAACACAACTGTGCATGAAATAATAAAAACGAAGTGTCTAGACAGACCTGGGCTTTTTATTGATGAAGAAGGGGATGCCTTGGGCATCCCCAAGCTTTGACGCTTGTACCTCTTGGATATTTCTTGGGGTGAAACCATGGTGGCATCCCCAAGCTTGATATTTTGTCCATTCTTCATCTCATTGCATCATTCTCTCTTTACACCTAAATTTTTTCCTTCATACAAAACTTCACACAATCTTTATTAGCAACATTAGCTTATTCAAAAGATATTAGACCACTGGCAAAGCTTTGAAACAGCAAGGCTTTTCACTAAAAACACAAGCTACTATAGTAACTCCTTCAAAAAGCTCAATTTACCTGAAGAGAACTCAAAAAGGAATCAATAAGAAGCAAATGCAAATAATGACATAAATCTGTCAAAATAGACCAGTAGGTAGAAACCGATTTTTTCGAACATCTTGCTCAAATCAAAAAGTGTTGAACTAACGACAGTTATCTAACATACTGGGGGATTTACTCGTAAATTTTCAGCTCAATCCGAGTTACAGAGCCTCCTCAGGAGGACAGAAATCTATTTCGGGACAGCAACTCCCCAAATCTTACTTCCCTCTCATTAGAGGTCATTCTTGGCACAAAAAAAGGACAAGGAGAGGTCATTACTGAAGTAATAACTTCCAAGGCTCAAGGAAACTCTTGGGTTATCTCCCAACAAGTACTTTTCTTTAATGCCTTTAAGTTAGGCTTGATAGCTTGAGAAGATGCTCACATAAGAATATGAATTGAAGTCAAAGAGTGCATCAAGAAGAAAATTCAAAACACATTTAAGTCTAACCCTCTCCCTATGCATCAGAATCTTGTACACAAATAAATTCAAAAAGAACCAAGTGACAAGCATAGGAAGATAAAACAAGAGTAACTTCAAAACTTTCAGCACATAGAGAGTAGCATCATAATAATTTTCAGTACCATGAAAAATTCTACAACCATACTTTCCTCTCTCATAATAATTTTCAGTATCATCATGAATAAACTCAACAATATAGCTATCACATAAAGCATGCTTTTCATGATCTACAAACACATAATTTCTATCAAGCTCAAAAATAGTGGGATTAAAACCTTCACAGGTTTTACCCAAAGTAGATATTTCAAAAGGATCCACAGGAACATAACATTCATCCTCCTTTTGTAAGCATGGGGGACAATCAAATAATATAAGGGATAAATAGTTACTATCATTAGAAGGTAGACATGGGTAGATCCATTCTTCCTCCTTTTGGTCATCACTCTCCTCCTCCAGTTTCATCTAATGAGCTTCCAGTTTCAATAATTTTTTCTTCCATAGGCTCCTGCAAGGCATTAGTCTCTTCCAATTGTGGAAAGCACCTATTAAAATATTCAAGAATATAGCCATTTTCTTCCTTGTAATTGTTAAAGCAAAATTTAAGTATCTCATAAATCTCATGTTCATAGGTGCATCATCAGTATTTTCAAGCAAGCTGGCAAGTTCAAATGCAACCTTGAAGGCAATAAACTCTTCAATTTGTTCCACATCATAAAAGTCATAATTTCCTTTAACATAAGAAGATATGGTAACATTATCATTATACTCACATTGAAAGTGTAGGTGTTTATACCTCCTGCATCAGCAAGCTTTATCAAAGCAATAAGTAACATTATAAATAGAGCACACGTCTCTAGCAATAGTATTCAACTTATCAATTTGTTCCCATAGGTGTTTACCTTTTTGTGAAAAATGGAGTTCCTTATAATAATACTTTTGTTCCTTTGATACGTTGGAACCGTATCTATAATTTTTTATGCTTCATGCTTGTTTAGTATCTACTTTGCTTTACTTGTCTACACTTTGAGGTGCTTTTTACATGTTTTCTGGTACTAACCTATTAACAAGTTGCAACAGTGCCAGATGCCTGTTTTCTGCTGTTTTTGGTTTCAGAAAAGTTAGTAAACAAATATTATCGGAATTGGACGGGACAAAGGACAAAGTCAATAACTTTTTGTGGGTAACAAGAAGTCCAGAGGAGAGACGAGGAGGCCGACCAGGGGGGCTAGACCTGTTGGAGATATGCCCTAGAGGCAATAATAAATGTAGTTATTATTACATCTTTGTGTTTATGATAAATGTTTACATTCATGCTATAACAGTATTGACCAGAAACATTAATACTTGTGTGATTTGTAAACTAAATTAGAGTCCCTAGTAAAGCCTCTTTATAATACTAGCTTGTTGATTAATACATGATCATGGTTTCTTGATCATGAACATTTGAGATGTTGTTAATAACAAGGTTATATCATTAGGAGAATGATATGATGGACATACTCCTATAGATAAGTGTAGCATAAAGATCAAGTCATTTTAATAGTTCACTTGCTATAAGCTTTCTGATACATAGTAACCTAATTCCTTTGACCATGAAATCATGCTTATCACCATCACCGGAAGGATGCTTTGATGACATCAAACACCACACCGTAACTGGGTGGCTATAAAGGTGGCATTGAGTGTTCGGAAAGTATGGGTTGAGACACATGGATCAAGAGTGGGATTTGTCCATCCATATGACAGATAGATATACATTGGGCCCTCTCGGTGGAATGTCATCCAATTAGCTTGCAAGCATGTGACTGGTTCACAAGGGATCACATACCATGGGAACGATAAAAGAGTACTTATCAGTAACGAGGTTGAACTAGGTATGCAGAGATACCGACGATCAAAACCTCGGATAAGTAAACTATCGTGAGACAAAGGGAAATTGGTATCGTATGTAAGTGGTTCATTCGATCGCAAAGTAATCGTTGAAATATGTGGGATCCATATGAATTTCCAGATTCCTCTATTGGTTATTGATCGGAGAAGTGTCCCGATCATGTCCGCATAATTCACGAACCGTAGGGAGACACACTTAAGGATTCGATGGTGTTGAGTAGTTATGGAATGATGAGTAAGAGACCGAATGTTGTTTGGAGTCTCAGATGGGATCCGGGATATCACGAGGAGATCCGGAATGGTCCGGAGAATAAGATTAATATAAGGAAAGTCCTATTTCGGAGTTGGGGAATGATTCCGATGTTTTCAACGGGAATATTCTAGAAGGGTCCAGAAGGTCCGGCACTCCGGAGGGGAAGGGTACATGAATGTGTCATGACAATGTGGAATGGTTGCATCATGTACTAGGTCACTTGGCTGGGCAAAATAAAGGGAGAAATCAAATCCTAGTTTGAAAGTCAAACGCCAATTTGAAAAAGTCAAACGGCAAGTTTGCTTGGTGGAGGGAGAGTAGGAAATCTACTTGGGGAGGAAGTCTCCTCCCTCCACCCGCCGGCCAAGGAGGCCGACTTGAGGGAGGACTCCCTCCTCCCAAGCCGCACCCTCCCACCTATATAAGGAGGGGTAGGGCTGCCCCTCTCCCACACACCCAACACACCCAACACACCCAAAACCCTAGCCCTAGCCGCCGGCCTCCTCCAAGTCGCCGTCGCCACCTAGGGTTCCTCCAACTCGTCGAGTTGGGGATTCCCCAAGCCCTAGCCGCCGGCCAAGCTTCCCCCCTTGGTGCCTCTAAACCCTAGATCACCAAGGCCTCTCTCATACTCCACCATACTCGCTCCGGCTTAAGGCGAAGCCCTACGAGATCTTCCCTCTACTTCCGGTACCACGCCGTCGTGCTGCCGGAATTGCGAGGAGAGTGCTACAACCTCCGCTGCCTGCTGGAACAAGGGAGAGGAACGTCTTCATCGAGTACCGAACGTGTGACCGACTGCGGAAGCGCTGCCGGAACGCAGCGCCGGAAGGATCGTCTATGCGATCTTGAGATCGGCAAGTGTACGACTACATCACGCACGAGAATCTGCTCTTGTTAACCGCTTTGGAATCTTCGAGGGTGAGTTCATCTATCGACTCGTTGCTACAATCTAGTAGATAGATCTTGGCTTGTTTGTTTGCATGCGGTAGAAATTTTTTGTTTTCCATGCTACGAACCCCTACAGTGGTATCAGAGCCGTGTCTATATGTAGATCTGTTGCACGAGTAGAACACAATGGTCATTGTGGGCGGTGGTGCTTTTATTATCAATTGCTTTTTGTCTACTTTGCATCTTGCGGTATGATGGGATGAAGCGGCCCGGGCTAACCTTACATGACATCGTTCATGAGAATTGCTCCACGCTCAACATGCAACTTGTATTGCATAAGTGGCTTTGCGGGTGCCTGTCTCTCCCATCATAGTATAGATCCAATTTACAACGGGCACTTGATAGTTCAAACATCAACGTTGTGGTTCTTGTTCGTAAGTTAGAACGACACTTATTGAAAGCCCCAAACCACGTAAAATATGCAAAGAAAATTAGAGGCGTCTAACTTTGTTTTGCAGGGGTGTGCTGTGATGTGATATGGCCATGATTATGATTATATTTGATGTATGCAATGTTCCTTATTGTAAGTTGGCAACCGGCAGGAGCCATAAGGTTGTCTTTAAATTCTGTTAAGACCCGCGTGTCTATTCAAAGTAGTTGTAATAGTTGAAGCTGGTGGACGACAATCATGAAACGGCGCCATTGACCTTGACGCTATGCCGGTGATGATGGAGATCATGTTCGTGCTTGAAGATGGAGATCGGAAGCACAAGAAGAAAGGCCATATCATATCACATATTATGAATTGCATGTGATGTTAATCCTTTATGCATCTTATATTGCTTAGTTAAAACCGGTAGCATTATAAGATGATCCCTCAAGCACACAAATTTTAAGTTTTAAAGTGTTCATCCTTAGTAAGCACCGTTGCTAAAGCTCGTTGTTTCGAAGCACCACGTGATGATCGGGTGTGTTAGATTCTGCGAGTGTATACTGATGGGGGAATACCAATCGGGGTATACCCACGAAGCGGATTCGCCAGCTGGATCGAGCCGACTGGAATCTAGCCCTGAGCGGGTCGACTCACCCAATACGGCGACTGGCGTATGCTGCACCCAGGCGCCTGGCGCCGACTGGAGGCCCAAGACGGCGACTCGTACACAAAGCCCACCAACACACTTTTAAACCCTAACTGGCTGCATATATAAAGCCACCAGGGGCACCCCCACGGGGCATCCTCCCTCATGTCATATTACATCTTCGCCCACAATAGATTAGATCTAGTCTCTCCCTCCGCCTATGGCGGCTCCCATGTAAACCAATCTATGATCATATACTGGATTGATAGCAGGACGTAGCGATCCTCCACCGAGGGGACGTTAACCTGGGTACATCGTGTGCCAATCTCGCTCCCGGATTCTCCTACGCCGCCTTGCTCCCTCTACGTAAGCTACCCCCAATAGCATCTGCCGTGCAATACCACGACAGTTGGCGCCCACCTTGGGGCAAGCGACGCTTGGAGATGATGATTCGGGCGGGATCCAACAAAATCTTTGTCGGCGATCTCGGCGACACGGCACGCAAATCTGGATCACCTCCGGCAGTCCATGCGGTTCACGTGGCTGAGCGGATTGGTCAAGATCGAAGTTCAATCGGATCGAGGCTGCCGCACGACCGTATCGCCTTCGGCTACAAAATCCTACCAGGCAAAACATGCACGCCTGATCGTTCGCACGCGACTAAGACCAACGGGTTATTTCTATTCTATTCCCTCTCTCTCTCTCTCAGGTACTGATTGCTATATAAATATTTTATTTAGATCTAATCACTTGTTTTGTAATCCATGCACCATAACGACATACGTGATGGAGGGGTTGCTTTTTTGATCAAGGCCTGGTGGATTGGTTGAACGAAGACCAACATGCTTGATGCACAAAGGCCATCGCGCGCTTGATTGCTTGTGACCTTGATCACATGATTTAATGCCCTTTTTCTATTCAATCTCACATATTAATTATAGATCCTTTACATATTTACTTGATGCGAGTCGACAAATATGGTATGCCTCAGAATCGAGGAACCTAAAGCTTTCTCTGCAATTAGCTCCGGACTCGGCGACTGTCAAGACTATCGTCTATACGCGGTCTACCGACAGGTACGTACGTGCCTCTACGACCGCGACGCACCTAATCCAGCTACAGAAACATAAGAAGAACTGCACTGAGCAAGTGGCAAGGATTAATTTCTGACCACGTATCAGGTGTCATATTTCATTATTTCTACAGTTTTACGAATCTCAGTTTACAAATATTTTGTCCCATCAATACTATCTTTAGCATGCAAATTAATCAATCCCGTCGAAGCCTCGCCCTCGCGGGCCCGTGGCATTCGGAGACTCGCCCACCGCGAACTCGCCATGGTCGAACTCGCCATGTTTGGCGACTCGCCTATCGCAACCGACTCCACCAAAGCAGCTCCGCCACGCGACTCCGTCCGATCAATGGTCTGATCGAGCTCGCTACCACTATGCCCAATCCTTTTTGGCTAAACGCCGTACTCGGGGACTCGCCCAGCGCGGACTCCCTTGCCGCGGGATCGTCATCGCGACCTCGCCGTCACCGACTCGCCACGCCCGGGGAATCGCCCAGCGCGGTTTCACCTGCCGCGGGATCGCCATCGCGACCTCGCCATCGTCGACTTCGCCATAGAGCGATCCCCGTCTGCCGCGTCGACCCCGTGTCCGCCGCGTCGACTTCACCAAAGCGCGACCATACGTCCGCCGCGTTGACCCCGTGTCCGCCGCGTTGACTTCGCCAAAGAGTGACCGTACATCCGTCATGTCGACCCCGTGTCCGCCACGTCGACTTCGCCAAAGCGCGACCATACGTCCGCCGCGTCGAATTTTTCCGGCTAACGTCGTGCGACCCTGATTGCTACGTCAAATGCGTATGCCGCGCCTACTAAGGGACATTCAATCTCCGAGTCGTCAGAGATGGTCGCATGCCACGCTGCATGGACTCACCACTGGGCTTCTCTTCCTCCCGGGAAAAATCAATTCGCCTTTGTCAACCTTTGAAAGAGCGACTCGCAATGGCCAAGTAGTGCGGACGAGGACTCGCAGACCGAGCCCGAGAGCCTTCATTGGAGTCGCCTTGCTCGACTGGCCTTCCGGGCCAATACAAATGGTTGTGCTACACAAACAGCACCATGTCCTCCTCAACCGTAGACAACGCGACTCGCACGGCCAAGTACTGTGGACGAGGACTCGCAAACTGAGTCTTGGATCATCCAGGAAAAATGCCCAGCCGAGAGCCATCTTTGGAGTCGCCATGCGACTGGCCCCCCGGGCCAAGTCGAGAGACTCGCTAACAAAAAGAATGCAATCAACATTATCACGGACTCGCTATCATCGCGGACTCACCACACTCGGGGACTCTCCCCTCGCGGACTCACTATCATCACGGACTCGCCACACTCGGGGACTCTCCCCTCGCGGACTCGCAATTATCATGGAATCTCCACACTCGGGGACTCTCCCCTCACGGACTCACTATCATCGCGGACTCTCCACGCTCGGGGACTCTCCCCTTGCGGACTCATTCAACACAGACTCGCCATGCTCGGGAACTCTACATCGCGAACTCTCCCCACGCGGACTCGCCACGCTCGGCAGCAACCACTACTATTTTCAGAATATGCATCACTAAAGAGCCTCAAGTTGCCTCTACAAGCCAACTCGAGTCTCGGGGACTACTCCTAGGCATGCAGCGTGTACGCGTGGTTCCACGACCGCGGCTCGCCCTCTTGGACTCGCCAACTCGCCCTCGCGTACTCAACACGTTCGGGGACTCGCTGCCGCGGACTTACCTTCGCGTACTCAACACGCTCGGGGACTCGCCACCACGGACTCGCCCTCGCGTACTCTCCATGCTCGGGGACTCACCGCCACGGAAACTCACCCTCGCGTACTCAACGCGCTCGGGGAATCGCCACCATGGACTCGCCCTCGCGTACGCAACATGCTCGGGGACTCGCCACCGCAGACTCGCCCTCGCGCACTCAACGCTCTCGGGGACTCGGCACACTACAGACAGCGCCACTCGCCAGTCGCCCAACCTCGCCACTCGACGCGCTCGGGGACTCGGCACTCGCCGGTCGCTCGACCTCGCCACTTGCCGCGCTCGGGGACTCGACACGCTCCATGTTCGGGGACCCGCCACAATTGGCGGCTTCACCGACACCCTGCGTCTTTTGCCAACTGTCCATCACCGACTGGCTCACGCCAACTGCCCTACGCTTCACGGTTCTTTTCTCTGTTTAGGAGCTCTTCGCCGATTCGCCACGACCCATCATCAAGACTCTCCGCGCCCTTCCTCAAGCCCGCGTCGAATCGACAACGCGCTCGGGGACTACTGCTGGGGGAATACCAATCGGGGTATACCCACGAAGCGGATTCGCCAGCTGGATCGAGCCGACTGGAACCTAGCCCTGAGCGGGTCGACTCGCCCAATACGGCGACTGGCGCATGCTGCACCCAGGCGACTGGCGCCGACTGGAGGCCCAAGACGGCGACTCGTATACAAAGCCCACCAACACACTTGTAAACCATAACTGGCAGCATATATAAAGCCACCAGGGGCACCCCCACGGGGCATCCTCCCTCATGTCATATTACATCTCCGCCCACAATAGATTAGAACTAGTCTCTCCCTCCGCCTATGGCGGCTCCCATGTAAACCAATCTATGATCATATACTGGATTGATAGTAGGACGTAGCGATCCTCCACCGAGGGGACGTGAACCTGGGTACATCGTGTGCTAATCTCGCTCCCGGATTCTCCTACGCCGCCTTGCTCCCTCTACGTAAGCTACCCCCAGTAGCATCTTCCGTGCAATACCACGACATATACAACGTGAGCAATGTTGGAATTATGCCCTAGAGGCAATAATAAAGATGTTATTATTATAATTCTTGTTCATGATAAAGTTTATATTCCATGTTAGAATTGTATTAAGCGAAAACATTAATACTTGTGTGGTTTGTGAACAACACCGTGTCCCTGGTACGCCTCTAAGGACTAGCTCATTGATCAATGATGGTTAAGGTTTCCTAACCATAGACATGAGTTGTCAATTGATAATGAGATCATATCATTGGGAGAATGATATGATGGACAGACCCAAACTAAGCGAAGCAATTAGATCGTTTCATCGTGTTCATCTTTGCGAAGCTTTTCCTATGTCAAATATTGTATTCCTTAGACCATGAGATAATGCAACTCCCTGGTACCGGAAGAAAGCTTTGAGGTCATCAAACGTCATCCTATGAGAGGGTGATCATAAAGGTGTCTCTCAGGTGATCGGAAAGTATCTGTTGGGTTGTATGTATCGAGATGGAATTTGTCCCTCCCAAGTCGGAGAGATATACTTCGGGCCCACTCGGTAATCGATATCAACACCGCTTGCAAGCATGTGGTTAAGGAGTTAATCACAAAGTGATATCGGATTACAGAACGAGTAAAGTACTTGCTGTGAACGAGATTGAACTAGGTATGACGGTACCGACGTTCGAATCTCGGGCAAGTAAAATATCGCGAGACGAAGGGAATATACATATGGGATTGATTGAATCCTGGCATCGTGGTTCATCCGATATGATCATCGATGAATGTGTGGGAGTCAATATGGGTGCCCAGACCCCGCTATTGATTATTGATAGAAGATCATGTCTGCATATTCTCGAACCCGCAGGGTCACACACTTAACGTATCTCGACGCTAGGATAGATTGGATAATTGGATTATGAATTTTTGTTCGGAGTCTCGGATGGGATCCGGGATATCACGAGCGGTTCCGGAGTGGTCCGGAGAATAAGATTCATATAAGGCAGTGCAGTTTTTGGAGTTCGGAATTGTTCCGGGTTAATCAGTATTGTACCGGAAGCTTCTAGAACCTTCCGGAAGGGGACCAACGTGGCCCCACCTTCCGGGAGGGGGCATGGGCCTATGAGGGAGTGTCCTGGCCGCATTGGGCCAGGGGCACAAGGCCCCATAGGGCCCAACCGATCCTAGAGAGTTTAAATCGTTTAAACTAGAGATAGGGTTTCTAGAAGAGGGGAGAGTCCATGCCCCCCACTCCTTATCCTTTGGGCTTGGGGGAGGGTCTAGGGCTGCCCCCCCCTCTATATAAAGAGGGGTGGGGGCGCACCAAACCCCCACACCTCTCCTCCAAACCCTAGCCGCCTTGCTAGCTTTCCTCTCTCCCTCCCGACTGTTTGTAGGCGAAGCCCTGCTGCAGAAATTCTCCACCATATACACCACGCCGTCGTGTTGTAGATCCAATCTATCTCTCCACCATACTTGCTGGTCCGAGGAAGGAGGAGACGTCGAGGTGCTGCACGTGTGCATCTCACGGAGGCACCGCCACTTGTGGTGCTAGATCGGATCGGATCGCGAGGAGGAGAAGCGAGTACGACTACATCACCCACGTTCCGACGAATGTTCCGCTGTGCGAATCTTCAAGGGTATGAAGATCTAATCCAATCTCTCTCGTTGTTTGCATCTCCTAGATTAGATCTTGGCTTTCCCTCTGTTCGCTCCGTAGAAAATTTTGATTTACTATGCCGCGAAACCCTTCAGTGGTATCAGAGCTAGATCTATGCGTAGATGTGTTTCACAAGTAGAACGCAACATGGTTGTTGCGGGCGTTGATGTTTTCTGTTGCAAGCCTCTTGTTTGTGTTCTTCTTATGACGCGGGATAGTGAGATTGAAGCGGTCCAGGCCAACCTTAGGCGACGTCGTTCGCGAGACCGGCTCCGCACTTGACGTGTGGCTTGTTCGACACATGCGGCTGGTGGATGTCAGTTTCTCTCACTATAGTTGTCATGGGATTAACACCGGAGTTTGGCAACCATAATATCACCGTTGTGGCTTTCCGTAGGCAAGAATCGTTCTTAGCATCTACTCCCATAAGCCACGTAAAACATGCAACAACAAAGTAGAGGCGTCTAACTTGTTTTTGCAGGGAGTGTTTTCTGTGATATGGTATGGCCCAAGATGTGATGTGTATATTGTATGCGATGATCATGTTTTGTAATGTTTCACGACTTGCATGTCGATGAGTACACAACCGGCAGGAGCCATATGGTTGTCTTTATAATTGTGTATGACCTGCGAGTCAACTTCTTATACGCCATGTAATAGCTTTACTTTATCGCTAAGTAGTTAGCAATAGTTGTAGTTGCTATTCGTGGTGGAGGCAATCATGGTGGAGTGATGGAGATCATGCCGGAACGCACAAGATGGAGATCATTGCGTGAGGATTGGCTATACCATGTCACATAAAGTTATATGCATGTGATGTTTATCCCTTTATGTATCTTATTATGCTTAGATCGCGATGGTAGCATTATAAGATGATTCCTCACTTAAAGATCAAGATAAAAACTGTGTTCTCCCCAAGTATGCACCGTTGCGAAAGTTCGTCGTGTCCAAGCATCACGTGATGATCGGGTGCTATAGACTCTACGCTCACATACAACGGGTGCAAGCCAGTTTTGCACACGCAGAAATACTTGGGTCTAGCTTGACGAGCCTAGCATGTACAGACATGGCCTCGGAACACAAGAACCAAAAGGTTAAGCATGAGTCATATGAGTGATATGATCGACACTTTGTTGTCCACCATTGAAACCACATCTCTTCTCGTGATGATCGGATTAGGTGTGGTGAATTTGGATCGTGTTCACTAAACAACTTGAGGGATCTGGAATTTAGTGGGAGTTCATCTAGTAATTTGATTAAATTGAACTATTTATCATGAACATAGTCTAAATTGTACTTGCAAATACTGTAGATCACATGGCCAAGTCCAACTTCAACTTCAACGTTTTTGCTGAGAAGGAAAAGCTTAGAAACAATGGGTCTAACTTCACCAATTGGTTCCGCAATCTAAGAATCATTCTGTCTGGCGGACAAAAGGACTATGTCCTTGGGAAAGCGTTAGGTGACCCCCCTGCTGCAACTGCGCCGGCTGATGAGAAAGATGTCTATCAGTCGTGCAAAGATGATTATGGTGTGATTAAGAGCACCATGTTGTTTGCTATGGAACCGGAGCTTCAAAATCGTTTTGAAGAGTATCCCGGGCCCTTCGAGATTCTCGAGGAGCTGAAAACCATGTTTCAGACTCAGGCCCGTTCTGAGAGATATGAGATCTCCGAGAAGTTCTTTAACTGCAAGATGGAGGAAGGGAGTTCCGTTAGTGAGCACGCCATAAAGATGTCGGGCTACACTCAACGTCTTGAGGAACTGGAATGCACGATTCCAGAGGAGCTCAAGATTGACAGGGTTCTGCAATCACTTCCTCCCAGCTACAAAAGTTTTGTAGTGACTCATAATCAGATTGGTTCCACCGATACGATCACCGAGCTCTTCGCAAAGCTGAAGGCTGCAGAGGTGGACATCAAGAAGGATAATCATGTGTTGATGGTCAACAAGCCCTCCTTTAAGAAAGGTAAGGGAGCAAAGAAACCCTTCAAGAAGGGCGGCGGCAAGCGCAATGCCCCTGCTGAGAAGAAGCTCAAGTCTGGTCCTAAGCCCGACACTGAGTGCTTCTATTGCAAGGACAAGGGTCACTGGAAGCGCAACTGTCCGAAGTACTTAGCGGACAAGAAGGCTGGCACCATCAAAGGTATATTTGATATACATGTTATTGATGTTTTCCTTACTAGCCCTCGTTGTAGTGCCTGGGTATTTGATACCGGTTCAGTTGCTAATATTTGTAACTCGAAACAGGAGCTACGGAATAGACGACGGCTTGCGAGGGATGAGGTGACGATGCGCGTTGGCAACGGATCAAGAGTTGATGTGATGGCCGTCGGCACGCTCTCCTTAGTTTTACCTTCGGGATTAGTTTTAAACCTTAATAAGTGTTATTATGTGCCTGCGTTGAGCATGAACATTATTTCTGGATCGTGTTTATTGCAAGACGGTTATTCATTTAAATCGGAGAATAATGGTTGTTCTATTTATATGAGTAACATCTTTTATGGTCATGCACCTCTTGTGAATGGTTTATTTCTTCTAAATCTCGAAAGGGATGAAACACACATCCTAAGAGATGCAAAGTAGATAGTGATAATACTACTTATTTGTGGCACTGTCGTCTAGGTCATATTGGTGTAAAGCGCATGAAGAAACTCCATTCTGATGGACTTTTGGAGTCTCTTGATTTTGAATCATTTGACACATGCGAACCATGCCTCATGGACAAGATGATCAAAACCCCGTTCTCCGATATGATGGAGCGAGCAACGGACTTGTTGGAAATCATACATACCGATGTATGCAGACCGATGAGTGTTTCGACGTGCGGTGGATATCGCTATTTCCTCACTTTTACCGATGACTTAAGTAGATATGGGTATATCTATTTAATGAAACATAAATCTGGAACATTTGAAAAGTTCAAGGAATTTTAGAATGAAGTGGAGAACCATCGTAACAGAAAGATTAAGTTTCTACGATCCGATCGTGGAGGTGAATATTTGAGTTATGATTTTCTCACGCATCTTAAAGCAAGTGGAATCGTTTCACAACTCACGCCACCCGGAACACCACAGCGCAATGGTGTGTCTGAACACCGGAATCGAACCCTATTAGATATGGTCCGATCAATGATGTCTCTTACTGATTTGCCGTTATCATTTTGGGGTTATGCATTAGAAACCGCTGCATTCACTTTAAATAGGGCTCCATCTAAATCCGTTGAGACGACACCGTATGAACTGTGGTTTGGTGCTAAACCTAAGTTGTCGTTTCTTAAAGTTTGGGGATGCGAAGCTTACGTCAAGAAGTTGATGCCGGACAAGCTCGAACCCAAAGCGGAGAAATGCGTCTTCATAGGATACCCTAAGGAAATTATTGGGTTTACCTTCTATCACAGAACCGAAGGCAAAGTGTTTGTCGCAAAGAACGGTTCCTTTCTTGAGGAGGAGTTTCTCTCGAAAGAAGTGAGTGGGAGGAAAGTAGAGCTAGACGAGGTTATTGAACCTTCTCTTGAATTGGAGAGTAGCGCAGCACCTGAAATTGTTCCAGTGCCGCCTGCACCAACAATAGAGGAAGCTAATGACAAGGATCATGAAGCTTCGGACGATGGTGCTACTGAACGTCGCAGGTCGACAAGGTCGCGTGCCCCTCCCGAGTGGTACGGCAACCCTGTCTTGACTGTCTTGTTGGTAGAAGACAATGAACCTACGAACTATGAGGAAGCGATGATGAGCCTAGACTCTGAGAAATGGCTGGAAGCCATGAAATCCGAATTGGGATCCATGAGCGAAAACCAAGTATGGACTTTGGTGGATCCTCCTAGCGACCGAAAGGCCGTTGAGTGCAAATGGATATTCAAGAAGAAAACGGACGCGGGTGGTAATGTTACCGTCTATAAAGCACGGCTTGTCGCAAAAGGTTTTCGACAAGTTCAAGGTGTTGACTACGATGAGACTTTCTCTCCCGTAGCAATGTTTAAGTCCATTCGGATTTTATTAGCAATTGCTGCGTTTCATGATTATGAAATATGGCAGATGGATGTCAAGACTGCTTTCCTCAATGGGAACATTGATGAAGAGTTGTATATGATGCAACCCGAAGGTTTTGTCGATCCTAAGGATGCTAGTAAAGTATGCAAACTTCAGCGTTCCATTTATGGACTGAAGCAAGCATCTCGGAGTTGGAACCTTCGTTTTGATCAAGTGATCAAGAGTTTTGGATTTGTTCCAAATTGCTATGAAGCTTGTATCTACAAGAAAGTGAGTGGGAGCTCGGTGACGTTTCTGGTACTGTATGTGGATGACATATTGATTATCGGAAATGACATCAACATGCTTAATGATGTGAAGAGTTATTTGAACAAGTGTTTTTCAATGAAAGACCTAGGTGAAGCTTCTTATATATTGGGCATCAAAATCTATAGAGATAGACAAAGACGCCTGATAGCTTTAAGCCAGAGTACATACCTAGACAAAGTTCTGAAAAGGTTCAGAATGGATAAGGCAAAGAAAGGTTCAGTGCCTATGTTGTCAGGTAAGATATTGAGCAAGGCTCAGTGTCCAGCTACGGTAAATGATAGGGAAGCTATGAGCAAAGTGCCTTATGCCTCGGCCATAGGTTCCATCATGTATGCCATGCTGTGTACTAGACCGGATGTGTCCAATGCTCTTAGTTTGACGAGCAGATATCAAAGTGATCCAGGAGTGGAACACTGGACAGCCGTGAAGAACATCCTAAAGTACCTAAATAGAACTAAAGAAATGTTCTTAGTCTATGGGGGTGATGAACAGCTTGTCGTAAAAGGTTACGTCGATGCTAGTTTCGACACCGACAAGGATGATTCCAAATCTCAGACAGGATACGTTTATATTTTGAATGGAGGAGCTGTGAGCTAGAGAAGCTGCAAGCAAAGCATGATCGCGGGATCTACAGTGGAAGCGGAATACATGGCTGCTGCAGAAGCGTCAAGTGAAGGAGTTTGGATCAGAAACTTCATCACTGAGCTTGGCGTGGTTCCAAGTGCATTGGACCCACTGGAGATATTGTGTGACAACACTGGCGCCATAGCACTCGCTAAGGAACTAAGATATCATCCAAAGACCAAGCATATCAACCGCAAGTTTCATATAATCCGAGATTATATAGCAGATGGAGATCTAAAGATTAGCAAAGTACATACAGATCTGAATGTCGCAGATCCATTGACTAAACCTCTTCCACGTGTAAAACATGATCAACACCTCAGTGCCATGGGTGTGAGATTGTTGCCAGATGTAAACTAGATTATTGACTCTAGTGCAAGTGGGAGACTGTTGGAATTATGCCCTAGAGGCAATAATAAAGATGTTATTATTATAATTCTTGTTCATGATAAAGTTTATATTCCATGCTAGAATTGTATTAATCGGAAACATTAATACTTGTGTGGTTTGTGAACAACACCGTGTCCCTGGTACGCCTCTAAGGACTAGCTCATTGATCAATGATGGTTAAGGTTTCCTAACCATAGACATGAGTTGTCAATTGATAATGAGATCATATCATTGGGAGAATGATATGATGGACAGACCCAAACTAAGCGAAGCAATTAGATCGTTTCATCGTGTTCATCTTTGCGAAGCTTTTCCTATGTCAAATATTGTATTCCTTAGACCATGAGATAATGCAACTCCCTGGTACCGGAAGAAAGCTTTGAGGTCATCAAACGTCATCCTATGAGAGGGTGATCATAAAAGTGTCTCTCAGGTGATCGGAAAGTATCTGTTGGGTTGTATGTATCGAGATGGAATTTGTCCCTCCCAAGTCGGAGAGATATACTTCGGGCCCACTCGGTAATCGATATCAACACCGCTTGCAAGCATGTGGTTAAGGAGTTAATCACAAAGTTATATCGGATTACGGAACGAGTAAAGTACTTGCTGTGAACGAGATTGAACTAGGTATGACGGTACCGACGATCGAATCTCGGGCAAGTAAAATATCGCGAGACGAAGGGAATATACATATGGGATTGATTGAATCCTGGCATCGTGGTTCATCCGATATGATCATCGATGAATGTGTGGGAGTCAATATGGGTGCCCAGACCCCGCTGTTGATTATTGATAGAAGATCATGTCTGCATATTCTCGAACCCGCAGGGTCACACACTTAACGTATCTCGACGCTAGGATAGATTGGATAATTGGTTTATGAATTTTTTGTTCGGAGTCTCGGATGGGATCCGGGATATCACGAGAGGTTCCGGAGTGGTCCGGAGAATAAGATTCATATAAGGCAGTGCAGTTTTTGGAGTTCGGAATTGTTCTGGGTTAATCGGTATTGTACCGGAAGCTTCTAGAACCTTCCGGAAGGGTACCAACGTGGCCCCACCTTCCGGGAGGGGGCATGGGCCTATGAGGGAGTGTCCTGGATGCATTGGGCCAGGGGCACAAGGCCCCATAGGGCCCATACGATCCTAGAGAGTTTAAATCGTTTAAACTAGAGATAGGGTTTCTAGAAGAGGGGAGAGTCCATGCCCCCCACTCCTTATCCTTTGGGCTTGGGGGAGGGTCTAGGGCTGCCCCCCCTCTATATAAAGAGGGGTGGGGGCTCACCAAACCCCCACACCTCTCCTCCAAACCCTAGACGCCTTGCTAGCTTTCCTCTCTCCCTCCTGACTATTTGTAGGCGAAGCCCTGCTGCAGAAATTCTCCACCATATACACCACGCCGTCGTGTTGTAGATCCAATCTATCTCTCCACCTTACTTGCTGGTCCGAGGAAGGAGGAGACGTCGAGGTGCTGCATGTGTGCATCTCACGGAGGCACCGCCACTTGTGGTGCTAGATCGGATCGGATCGCGAGGAGGAGAAGCGAGTACGACTACATCACCCACGTTCCGACGAACGTTCCACTGTGCGAATCTTCAAGGGTATGAAGATCTAATCCAATCTCTCTCGTTGTTTGCATCTCCTAGATTAGATCTTGGCTTTCCCTCTGTTCGCTCCGTAGAAAATTTTGATTTACTATGCCGCGAAACCCTTCAAACAAGCCAGATTTGCTCATGCAGAAGCTAAGGTTTGATCTTGACGAGCCTAGCATGTACAGACATTGTCTCGGAACGCGGATCACCGAAAGGTAAAGCATGAGTCATATAGTAGATATGATGAACATGTTGATTGTTCGCCATTGAAGCTACATCAACTCTCGTGATGATCGGTTTTGATGTGGTGGATTTGGTTCGTGTGATCACTAAAACAATGTGAGGGATATTGTTTTGAGTGGGAGTTCACTTAGATTAATTTAACTATTAATTAGAACTCAATTTGTCATAAACTTAGTCTAAACTATTGCAAATATGTTTTAGATCAATGGAGGCCCCTACCATCAATTTTAATGCGTTCCTAGAGAAATAAAAGTTGAAAAACAATGGAAGCAACTTCGCGGATTGGTTCCGCAATTTGAGGATTGTCCTCAATACTGGTAATTTGACCTATGTGCTGGATGCACCGCTGGGGTGACCCGCCTGCAGCTACTGCTACCGATGAAGTAAAGAATGTTTACCTCACTCGAAAGAATCAGTACTCCACATTTTAGTGTGCTATCTTGTATGGTTTGGAATCGGAGCTTCAGAAAAGGTTTGAGAACCATGACCCATATGATATTGTCCGTGAACTCAAAATGATATTTGAGGCTCACGCGGCAGTTGAGAGTTATGAGGCTTCTGAAAAGTTCTTTAACTGCAAAATGGAAGAGGGCAGCTCCGTCAGTGAGCATGTGCTTAAGATGTCTGGGCACGCGAACAAACTCCAAAGTTTGGGTATAGTGATTCCTAATTCTTTGGGGATTCGCCGTGTCCTCCAATCACTACCACCAAGTAACAAGAACTTTGTGATGAACTACAATATGCAAAACATGGACAAGACGTAGCCAGAACTCTTCTCCATGTTGAAATCTGCAGAAGTGGAGATCAAGAAAGAGCACCAATTGTTGTTGGTCAATAAGACCACCAAATTCAAGAAAGGCAAGTCTAAGCAAAAGGGAAACTTCAAGAAGGGCGGTAAGAAAGTTGTCGCACCGGCGAAGAAGACCAAGGCTGGACCTAAGCCTGATACTGAGTGCTTTTACTGCAAGGGAGAAGGTCACTAGAAGCGGAATTGCCCAAAGTACTTGGCGGATTTGAAGAACGGCAACATCAAGAAGAAAGGTATATCCGATATACATGTTATTGATGTGTATCTCACTAGTACTCGTAGTAGTGCCTGGGTATTTGATACTGGTTCGGTTGCTCATATCTATAACTCGAAACAGGTGCTGCAGAATAAACGGAAGCTAGCGAAGAACGAGGTGACGATGCGCGTGGGAAACGGATCAAAGGTTGATGTGATCGTGGTCGGCACGCTACCTCTTCATCTACCATCAGGATTAGTTTTATACTTAAATAATTGTTATTTGGTGCCTGCGTTGAGCATGAACATTATATCAGGATCATGTTTATTGCGAGACGGTTACTTGTTTAAGTCCGAGAATAATGGTTGTTCGATTTATATGAGTAATATGTTTTATGCACATGCACCTTTGATAGATGGTCTATTCTTATTGAATCTCGATTGTAGTAATACACACATAAATAACATTGAGGCTAAACGTTTAAAATTGAGCGATAACTCGACCTATTTGTGGCACTGTCGTCTTGGTCATATCGGAGTGAAGCGTATGAAGAAACTCCATTCCGATGGACTTCTTGAATCACTTGATTTCGAATCACTTGAAAGATGCAAAGCATGTCTGATGGGTAAAATGACTAAGACTCCATTTTCTGGGATGATGGAGCGAGCTACAGACTTATTGGAAATCATACATACCGATGTGTGTGGTCCAATGAGTGTAGCATCGCGCGGTGGTTATCGTTATGTTCTTACCTTCACGGATGACTTGAGTAGATATGGGTATATCTATTTCATGAAACATAAGTCCAAAACTTTTGAGAAGTTTAAGGACTTTCAAAGTGAGGTAGAGAATCAACATAACAAGAAGATTAAATTTCTACGATCTCATCGTGGAGGTGAATATCTAAGTTACGAGTTTGGCGAGCATTTGAAGAAATGCGGAATACTTTCACAATTGACACCGCCGGGAACACCACAGCATAATGGTGTGTCCGAACGTCGTAATCGAACTCTCTTAGATATGGTTCGTTCTATGATGTCACTTACAGATTTACCGCTATCGTTTTGGGGTTATGCATTAGAAACAGCCGCATTCACTTTAAATAGGGCACCATCTAAATCCATTGAAATGACACCCTATGAATTATGGTTTGGAAAGAAACCTAAATTGTCGTTCCTTAAAGTTTGGGGTTGCGAAGCCTATGTAAAGAAGTTACAGCCGGACAAGCTTGAACCCAAAGCGGAAAAATGCGTCTTCATAGGATACCCGAAGGAAACTATTGGGTATACCTTCTATCATAGATCTGAGGGCAAAATCTTCGTTGCCAAGAATGGATCCTTATAGAGAAGGAATTTCTCTCGAAAGAAGTGACTGGAAGGAAAGTAGAACTCGACGAGGTTGTTGAACCTTCTCTCGAACTTGCGAGTAGCGCAGCACCGGAAGAAGTTCCTATGGCGCCTACACCAATAAGAGAGGAAGCTAATGATGATGATCAAGAAACTTCGGTTGAAGTTGCTACAGAGCCTCGCAGGTCAACGAGAACTCGTACCACTCCTGATTGGTATGATCCCATTATGAGTGTCATGTTGGTGGACAACACCGATGACCCTGCGACATATGAGGAAGCGATGATGAGCCCAGATTCCAATAAATGTCAAGAAGCCATGAAATCCGAAATTGGATCCATGTACGAAAACCAAGTATGGACTTTGGTGGACTTACCGGATGGCCGGAAGGCTGTCGAGAACAAATGGAAATTCAAGAAGAAAACAGATGCTGATGGTAATGTTACTGTCTATAAAGCTCGACTTGTCGCAAAAGGGTTTCGACAAATTCAAGGAGTTGACTATGATGAGACTTTCTCACCAGTAGCGAAGCTAAAGTCTGTGAGGATTATGTTAGCAATCGCTGCATATTATGATTGTGAGATATGGCAGATGGATGTCAAAACGGCGTTCCTCAATGGAGATATTGATGAAGAGTTATATATGATGCAACCCAAAGGTTTTGTCGATCCTAAAGATGCTGACAAGGTATGCAAACTTCAATGGTCCATATATGGATTGAAGCAAGCATCACGAAGTTGGAATCAACGTTTTGATAAGGTAATCAAAATCTTTGGTTTTATACAAACTTATGGAGAAGATTGTATTTACAAGAAAGTGTGTGGGAGCTCTGTAGCATTCTTAATACTATATGTAGATGACATATTGTTGATTGGGAATGATGTAGACCTTCTTAATAGTGTCAAGGATTATTTGAATAATAGTTTTTCAATGAAAGATCTTGGCGAAGCAGCTTACATATTAGGCATAAAGATTTATAGAGATAGATCGAGACGCCTAATATCATTGTCACAAAGTACATATTTGGACAAAGTTCTAAAGAGGTTTGGAATGGAAGATAGCAAGAAAGGGTTCTTGCCCATGTTGCCCAATACGACCTTGAGTAAAACTCAAAGTCCAGCAACGGCAGAAGATAGAGAAAGGATGAGTAAGACTCCCTATCCGACCCGACATTGCATATGCTGTTAGTCTGACTAGCAAATATCAAAGTGATCCAGGAGTGGATCATTGGACAGCGGTCAAAAACATCCTTAAGTACTTGAGAAGAACTAAGGATATGGTTCTTTCTTATGGAGGTGATGAACAACTCGTTGTAAATGGGTACACCGATGCTAGTTGGAACACTGATCCGGATGATTCTAAATCTCAATCTAGATACGTATTTACTTTGAATGGTGCAGCAGTTAGCTGGAGGAGTGCAAAGCAAAGCGTTGTGGCGAGATCTTCAACTGAATCAGAATACATAGCTGCTTCGGAGGCTTCACAAGAAGCGATATGGATGAAGGAGTTCATTACAGAGCTTGGTGTGGTTCCAAGTGCGTTGGACCCAATGTCTATCTACTGTGATAACATGGGCTCCATAGCCAATGCGCAAGAACCAAGGTCACACAAGAAGCTGAAGCACATCAAGCTACGTTTTCACGCTTTTCGAGAACATGTCCAAGATGGTGACATAAAGATTTGCAAAGTATACACAGATCTGAATGTGGCGGATCCGTTGACTAAACCTCTCCCGAGGGCAAAACATGACCAACACCAAACTGCCATGGGTGTTCGGTATATTACCATGTAATCTAGATTAGTTGACTCTAGTGCAAGTGGGAGACTGTTGGAGATATGCCCTAGAGGCAATAATAAATGTACTTATTATTACATCTTTGTGTTTATGATAAATGTTTACATTCATGCTATAACAGTATTGACCAGAAACATTAATACTTGTGTGATTTGTAAACTAAATTAGAGTCCCTAGTAAAGCCTCTTTATAATACTAGCTTGTTGATTAATAGATGATCATGGTTTCTTGATCATGAACATTTGAGATGTTGTTAATAACAAGGTTATATCATTAGGAGAATGATATGATGAACATACTCCTATAGATAAGCGTAGTATAAAGATCAAGTCATTTTAATAGTTCAATTGCTATAAGCTTTCTGATACATAGTAACCTAATTCCTTCGACCATGAGATCATGCTTATCACCATCACCGGAAGAATGCTTTGATGACATCAAAAACCACACCGTAACTGGGTGGCTATAAAGGTGGCATTGAGTGTTCGGAAAGTATGGGTTGAGACACATGGATCAAGAGTGGGATTTGTCCATCCATATGACAGATAGATATACTCAGGGCCCTCTCGGTGGAATGTCATCCAATTAGCTTGCAAGCATGTGACTGGTTCACAAGGGATCACATACCACGGAAACGAGAAAAGAGTACTTATCAGTAACGAGGTTGAACTAGGTATGCAGAGATACCGACGATCAAAACCTCGGATAAGTAAACTATCGTGAGACAAAGGGAAATTGGTATCGTATGTAAGTGGTTCATTCGATTGCAAAGCAATCGTTGAAATATGTGGGAGCCATATGAATTTCCAGATTCCTCTATTGGTTATTGATCGGAGAAGTGTCTCGATCATGTCCGCATAATTCACGAACCGTAGGGAGACACACTTAAGGATTCGATGTTGTTGAGTAGTTATGGAATGATGAGTAAGATACCTAATGTTGTTCGGAGTCTCGGATGGGATCCGGGGTATCACGAGGAGATCCGGAATGGTCCGGAGAATAAGATTCATATAAGGAAAGTCCTGTTTCGAAGTTGGGGAATGATTCCGGTGTTTTCACCGGGAATGTTCTAGAAGGGTCCGGAAGGTCCGACACTCCGGAGGGGAAGGGTACATGAATGTGTCATGACAATGTGGAATGGTTGCATCATGTACTAGGTCACTTGGCTAGGCAAAATAAAGGGAGAAATCAAATCCTAGTTTGAAAGTCAAACGCCAATTTGAAAAAGTCAAACGACAAGTTTGCTTGGTGGAGGGAGAGTAGGAAACCTACTTGGGGAGGAAGTCTCCTCCCTCCACCCGCCGGCCAAGGAGGCCGACTTGGGGGAGGACTCCCTCCTCCCAAGCCGCACCCTCCCACCTATATAAGGAGGGGTAAGGCTGCCCCTCTCCCACACACCCAACACACCGAAAACCCTAGCCCTAGCCGCCGGCCTCCTCCAAGTCGCCGCCGCCACCTAGGGTTCCTCCAACTCGCCGAGTTGGGGCTTCCCCAAGCCCTAGCCGCCGGCCATGCTTCCCCCCTTGGTGACTCTAAACCCTAGATCACCAAGGCCTCTCTCATACTCCACCATACTCGCTCCGGCTTAAGGCGAAGCCCTGCGAGATCTTCCCTCTACTTCCGGTACCACGTCGTCGTGCTGCTGGAATTGCGAGGAGAGTGCTACAACCTCTGCTGCCTGCTGGAACAAGGGAGAGGAAGGTCTTCATCGAGTACCGAACGTGTGACCGACTACGGAAGCGCTGCCGGAACGCAGCGCCGGAAGGATCGTCTACGCGATCTTGAGATCGGCAAGTGTACGACTACATCACCCACGAGAATCTGCTCTCGTTAACCGCTTTGGAATATTCGAGGGTGAGTTCATCTATCGACTCGTTGCTACAATCTAGTAGATAGATCTTGGCTTGTTTGTTTGCATGCGGTAGAATTTTTTTGTTTTCCATGCTACGAACCCCTACAAGACCCACCCTAGGCGCGGGTGGGCCCTACCCCGTGCCTGGATAGTGTTTTCCCGCCCTGGCGGCAGCCTCGGTCTCCCCCTTTGCCTATATGAAGCACCCGATACAGAAACTCTCAGTACCCGATCAGAAATCCACGAAACTGTCTGTAGCTGCCGCCACCATCGTCCCTAGATCAGAGTGGGGGATCTAAAGCTCTTCTCGGCACCCTGCCGGAGGGGAGATCATCCCGGTGGCCTTCTCTTCGGTATGATTTGTGAGTAGTTCCACCTTGGACTATGGGTCCATGTAGTAGCTAGATGGTTGTATCTCCTCCTTTGTGCTTTCATGTATAGATCTTGTGAGCTCCGTTCATGATCAAGATCTAATCTATTTGTAATCATGCATGTTGTGTTTGCGGGGATCCGATGGATATTGAGATTATTATGTGGGTTTGATTAATGGTTCTATCTTTATGATTCTATCATGTCTGTGTTGTTTGTGATCTTGCATGCTCTCCGTTGCTAGTGGTTATCTTGTCCAAGTAGTTGGTAGTGACCCCAAGAGGGAGTATTTATGCTCGATAGTGGGTTCATGCCTCTAGTTTCCAAGGGAAGTGACATAAATCTCTTTGGTTGTAGATGTGCTATTGCTACTAGGGAGAAAACAACGGTCTCTTGTTCATGGAACATGTGGACTGTTTACCTTACACACTTTTCTTAATGCAGTTGTCTGTTGCTTGCAACTTAATATTGGAGGGGGTTCAGATGATAACCTGAAGGTGGACTTCTAGTCATAGATTTACGGTCTATGTATATTGTTGTATTGCCCAATCAACCTCATAGGATCTTTCTGGCTAGTAATTGCATTGTTATGCCTTGCTCAGTTCCTGTCAATTGCCCCGTTGTAATTTGTTTACCCTTCATGCCATGTTGTTTATCTAAGGAAAGAGCACCTCTAGTGAACTATGGACCCCGGTCCAATCTTTACCATTGATACATCTTCCACTATTACTTGTTTACTTGCTGCAAACCATTACCCTCCACACCATACATTTAATCCTTTGTTATAGCAAACTGGTGATCTTGACAACCTCACTGATTCGTTGGGGCAAAGTCTTGAGTTTGTGTTGTGCAGGTCTCCACGTTGTTTGCAACACCTGTGTGACGTTTCCTTCCTCCTTCTGGTTCGATAACCTCGGTCTCAATTGAGGGAAGACTTGCTGCTTGCTGCTTCATACCTTGCTCTTGGGGTTTCCAACGAAGCGCTTCCACGTCAAACACCAGGCGCCATCAAGCTTTCTGGTGCCGTTACTGGGGAATCTACTTCAACCTCTTCCACCTCGTTAAGCGCTATCAACAAGTTTTCTGGCGCCGTTGCCGGGGAGGCTAAGGACGTCTTCACTAGGGGAGTCCTTCACTTCCTTTATCTTTACTTTGTTTTTAGTTTGCTTTGTTTCTTTTGCTTGGTTTTGTTTGCCTCTTTTCAAAAAACTCAAAAAAATTAGTCTAGCTTGGTTTGCTTTCTTTATTCAAAAACACAAAAAAATTAGTTCCTGCTCTAGCTGCTGCTGCTGTTTTTGGCTTGCCCACCTTTGCCAAAATGAACTCTGCTGAGAACACCAAGTTGTGTGACTTAACTAGCACCAACAACAATGATTTCCTAAGCACACCTATTGCTCCACCTGCTCCTGATGCTATCTTTTATGAAATTAAGCCTGCTTTGTTGAATCTTGTGATGAGAGAGCAATTTTTTAGTGTTGGTTCTGATGATCCTGCTGCCCATTTTAATAGCTTTGTTGAACTTTTTGAGATGCAAAAGTATAAGGATGTAGATGGAGATATTATTAAGCTCAGGCTTTTTTCCTTTCTCCTTGAGGGGAAAATCTAAAGAATGGTTGCTATCTTTGCCTAAAATAGTATTGATTCTTGGACTAAGTGCAAAGATGCTTTTATTGGAAAGTATTATCCTCCTGCTAAGATTCTTGCTATGAGAAGTGACATTATGTGTAATGGTCCCAACCTTTAAATAAGGTAGAGTCCCCTGTGTTTACAATGCTAGTCCCTGGATCAATAGCTAGCATCCACAGTTAAGATGTAAATAGCATGTGGTTGCACATGAAAGCCACAATTGGAGAAACATGTTCAATCTCTAAGTTTCCTGGGTGGTTTTATTTTTGGAGCACAACACAAAGAGATTGCCATAGACATGGTTCCTTTTGTTGCCACCTTCTCCAAAAACTTAAAGTATCCTTGTCCACCCAGGTGGTTCATTGAGTCCTTGTTTTATTATATAAAACACAAGTCCTTTTCTCAATCTCATAGAATCTCAACATGTATCTCTTTTCAAAATATAGCATGGCTAAGCATGTAACAACTACATTGTTTTCACTAAGGAATGTATAGGGAATCCTATTAGGATTTAGCATAGCATAAGTATAGAAATTCTTTTCATGCATGTTTCAAAATCCACTAAGTATAATGAAAATAGTAGGACTTTAGATGATAGTGTCACTTGCCTTTCTTTTGGTAGGGAATGTTGGTTCACTCCTTGATCTTGCTAGTCTCACACTTTTCTAACTTCACTACAATTAATCAAGCAAACACAATATCAACTAGCATTCCAAACCCATAATCAATCAAACAATTTCACACACATAAAACAATGGGATCTAAGTCATGAATGTAAGCATGCAAGAGATAGTTTTATTTGCAAAGATGGTCTCCACTAGGCTTCTGAACTTTGTAAGGTTCAAAGTGGTCATTTTCCAAAAGTGGCAAAGTCATTTGCAAAAGGGTTTTGTCCATAAACCATTTTTAAATCCAATCATTATTTTATGTGGTGGAAAATATTTTTATCAAAGCAACAACTTTAAGTTGTTCACCAAATAAGTTGTTGTTTCTCAAAACTTGGTTTTTAGGGTCAGTAGGTTTGGTCCAAATCATTTTCCCAAAGTTTTTACTCCAAAACCATTTTCATAACAAAACCAATATTTCCATTTGACTAGAAATGGACTAATTCAAGTGTTCATTCTTAATCTTCACAAATTCCATTTTTAAGTCCATGGGTTGGTTCCTAGGGTCAGTGAGTTCACCACAAACCAATTTGCAAAGGTTTCAACCCTAAAAACATTTTGGAATAATTTTTCTAATCTATACAAGCATACAAATGTTTCTGCCAAAACAGACAATCTACCAGAGGCTTTTTACTAAACAAATTGCATGGTTGGCTAGGGCTTGTTCCACTGATTCCAATGATATAAAGTTTGCAAATTTTGGACGTGTGGATCAAAAGTTACAAGGGTTTCAATTTGCAAATCAAATCTGTTTTCAAATTCTGTTTTAAACAGAAACTGGCCACGCGTCGCGTTTTGATTGGACGGTACCGGTTCGAGTGGATCGTGCTCTGCGGTTCGTTGGATCTAAGCAGATCGCACGGCTCTGGTTGACTCATACCGCTTCGCTCAGTTCTAATCTTAGCCATGCGATATCTATCTAACGGCTACTATCTAATTGCCACTAACTGGCGGCGCTCGACGGCTGCGCGCGGCGGCGACGGTCAGGCGACGGGGAAACTGGCGATGCAGGAAGCTAGAAGGGAGGGAAGTATGCTTACCGTGATCGCAGAAGCCTGGGGATGCTCAACATGGAGTCGTCTTGGCAAGGGGCGCACGGGGACAGGAGGAATCGCTCACCGGAGTTAGGTCTGGCGACGGTTGCACGCGGTCGTGGTCGGAGGTGACGCTGTGGTTCTCCCCGAAGCAAAAAGAAGATGCGGTTAGAAGCGCAAGATCAAGGCGAAGCTGTGTGCGTGAACAAGAAGGCACGGGGTGGTCTGTTCTTACCAGGGAATTTCGCCGGAGAAGAAGGCAGACACGGCGGCGCTCAGTCGAAGTGGTTGCCGACATTCTGGGGTGCCCGCGGTTGAACGGGAGGTACAGGGAGAAGCGTCTGGGAGTGGGGAGTGTGCTCGTGTGCTCGGGGAGGCAAGTGGTGACGTGGGGTTGCCGGAATCCTCGCCGGAGCGTCGTCGGACAGTGGCGGTGTTTGAGCGAAATTCGACAGCCTGGGGGCGTGTTAGAGTGAGGCGACTGGGGGAAATCGAAGAGGAGATGCTGGAGCTTAATAAGGCGAGATTGTTGAGCGGATTCACTGCAGCAATTAAGTGAATTTACTCGGGGTTTGATTGACAGAGAACGGCAGCGAGGTTTGGGGAGAAGAGGTCGTGGCGGGTGAGGAAGAAGGCTCGGGAGTGGGGCCGTTTCGTCAGTGGAGTGAGAGAGGGAAGAAGGGGCCACCAGTCAGTTGCTCTGCGGGTCAGTTAATAGGTGGAAAACGTTTCGCAGAGGAGAGTGGAAGTGGGCTGGTACTGGGCTTAGTGGGCTTGTCGACTGGGCTGCTGTCCACTTCTATTTTTTTCTTTCCTGTTTGTTTTATCTTTTTCCAAATCTATTTTCTGTTTTGAAATTCCAACAACAATTCAAGCATTCAAATTAATTCAAACTTTCACCAAACAATGCAATTGAATTTGGTTCTGTTTCACAACATAAACCAAAGTCCAAAGAACAAAATATTATTTTTATTTTAGGGTCCATTATTAATTAATTAAATAGACCTTATTTATTAATCAAAATAGAATTTGTTTTATTTAAAAAACTCCATTTTAAATATTTTCAGAACCAAATCAGTAGGTTTTATTTGAAAACATAAAATACTTGGAAAACTTGTTTTAAAATAAATAAGTAAGTTTTGATGTTTAATTAAAATAGCAAAACTTTTATTTTTAATAAACTTGGATATCAAATCCTTATTAATTTATTTTAAATAAACCTTTCTATTTTTATCCAATAGAAATATTTTATTTCAAAGGCTTGGCCAAGTTTTAATTTGGCTTACAAAATATTCCTTATTTGTAAAACTTTTATTTCATTTGAAAACCAAATCTTTTTATTTAAAAGATCCAAAATAGTAATTCTAAATATTTTTATTTTCCCTTATTTAATGATTTGTCTTTTCAAATCCCTTTAGGATTTGTTTGATCAAAATAGGTTTGAAGGTTCCCATTTGAATTCAAAAAGTTTCTTCTCACTCTGAAAATCAACAAAGTTTTTATTTTATTCATTTATTTTTCACATTACAAGATTTGGAAAATCTTGGGATGTGACAGGCTACCACCCTTAAAATAAATCTCGTCCCGAGATTTGGGAAGGCTAGGGTTACAAGTAGGCTCGAAACAACTAGGGTACTACCACCCTTAAAATTTTTCCAACTAAACCACATATTGGCTTGCTTGGAATCTTGGGGAAACTTCTCTGGGCAAACATCTGCATTGTGTCCTTTGTTTCCACACTTGACTCATGGGCCAAGGCTGAGATTCTCCATAGGCTTGTTCAACTTGTTCTTCATCTTTTCTGGACAATTGCTTGCATAATGTCCTGGGTTTTTGCAATTGAAACAGTGGATATCTTTGAGTTCCTTACGTGTCTCTTGTGGACAAGTTGCTACATAATGGCCTAGCTCTTTGCAGTTGTTGCACATCACTTGGCCAATCTCTTTATTCTTCTGGTTCTCTGGGCATTCACTGGAATAGTGTCCCATTTCTTTACATTTATGACATTGCACATGGCTTTTGTCCTTCTTTTGCTTCTTGGGCTTCTCCAAAGCTAGGAGTGCATCCAGTTCATGTTGTTCATATGTTATCTGGTAGGTAGGAATGTCTACATGTCTCTTGGACCTTCTATTGATCTTGGGATATTCATATGCCCTTTCTTTGGTCCTTTGAACTGGGTTGTTTTGTTTGGAGGTATGCGTGGACCTTTTACTTTGTCATCAACCTTCTTGGTAGACTTGGATCCTTCTTGATGGTTTGCAATCATTTGTTGCACTCCACCTTGTTTCCTTTGTTCAACAATGGAATAGATGGGGCATTGGATAGGAACATGATTGTTTCCTTCACATAGATAGCAAGTAGCTTGAGAGGTGGGACATTGGCCTACAAGATGTTTCTCTTCACAGTTGGGGCATTGATCTCTATGCTCCTTGGAAGTATGATCCTTGTCTCCACAAATAATGCAAGCTGGGGCTCCATCTAGAATAACATTTCTGTCATCCCTGTTGTCACAAACTCTTTTGGAATAGCTTTCTTCTATATTGATCATTTGATCAGTCACCTTAAGCATCAATTGGGCTTGAGTTTCCAAAAATCCTTGCAGTGTTGGATCTTCCCCACTGGTGTTGGCTATGAATTGAGCTGTCACTTGGTTCAACTGGTGCTGTGTTGCTATGAGCTCTTTCATGCTGTCCTCTTGGTTGGTGTTGGTGTCATCAACCTTGATGTTGGAGTTTCCTGGAGTAGTCATCTGTTTGGGTTGAATGGGGATTAGAATAGGCAAGATATTTCTAAGGAAATATTTCTAATCACACATATCACAATTCATACAAGCAATGTGCATGCAATCACAAACAAACATTTCACTCAAACAACAAAGTTCAAGCACATATTTAGGCAACAAAATATTTTTGTTACACCACATAAGTTGGTGTGTTTGACTTAACTAAATTTGGTGGTCCATCTATATGGTTCACTTGTGACCTTTCCATCCTTCTTGGTTGATCCTTTCTTGCATGAGATCATGGTTTCCTTGAGAAAAACTCTTGGTTACAATACTTCAAGTGTAGTGAACTCCTTCTAATTTTGCATTTCTTTAGTCTCCACATCTTGAGCAAGATTTCCTTGTCTCACTTGTAGTCCTTAGTGGTATCCAAGTTGGAAGTCCTTGGTGAATATGCTGAAGATGTTGAAGTCATTAGAGTTGAAGAAGTTGAAGTCATTAGAGTCTAGAGTTGATGAAGTCCTTTACACATGGTGAAGTCTTTGGCCATTGGGGTAAGTTTGTCCATCATATTGAAAATAGATGAGATGTAGAATCAAAATCAAAGTGTTTGAGGAAAGAGTTTACAAGTGTTTTTTGTAAATAATTTTTTGGAACAAGTACAACTCCTATTTTTCTAAGGGTTTTTGTCCAATCCTAGGGTTTACAAATCCTACAGGCAACACAATGCTCTGATACCATCTGTCTTTTCAAATCCCTTTAGGATTTGTTTGATCAAAATAGGTTTGAAGGTTCCCATTTGAATTCAAAAAGTTTCTTCTCACTCTGAAAATCAACAAAGTTTTTATTTTATTCATTTATTTTTCACATTACAAGATTTGGAAAATCTTGGGATGTGACATTATGAAATTTAAACAACTTGATAGTGAACATGTTGCTCATGCTTGGGAAAGAATGAAATCTTTGGTTAAAAATTGCCCTACTCATGGACTCACTGCTTGGATGATTATCCAAACTTTTTATGCAGGTTTGAACTTCTCCTCAAGAAACCTGTTGGATTCTGCTGCTGGAGGTACTTTTATGGGACTCACCTTGGGTTCTGCAACAAGGCTCCTTGATAATATGATGGTTAACTACTCTGAATGGCATGTTGAGAGAACTCCACATGGTAAGAAGGTAAATTATGTTGAGGAAACTTCCTCTTTGAGTGAAAAGATTGATGTTATTATGGCTATGCTTGTTAATGGGAAAGCTCCTCTAGATCCTAATAGTGTTCCCTTAGCCTCTTTTGTTGCTCAATAAGAGCAAGTTGATGTGAACTTCATTAGAAACAACAATTTCAACAATAATGCCTATAGGAATAATTTTGGTAGCAACAACAATTATAGGCCTTATCCTCTGAATAATGGCAATTCCTATGGAAGCTCTTACAACAATACTATAAGTGCCCCCTCTGAACTTGAAGTCATGCTCAAGGACTTTATTAGTAAACAAACCACTTTCAATAATACTATAGAGGAAAAGCTTTTAACTGTTGCAAAAAATATATCAACTTTGTCTGAAGCTCAAACTTCCTTGGCTAATAAAATGGCTGCTAAACCTGAAACTACAAAAAACACCTTTGCTACTGCTCATGCCATACAAGTTACTATTGATGAAAATGGTAGGTTGTTAGCTCAACTTCATGCTAGGTGGGAAAGGGAAGCTGAAATTGATAGAAACAATAGTATGTGCACTATCACCACTAAACCACAAGTAGCCCCTATTCCTCCTCCTACTATGCCTAAGCCTATTGATCCTACTACTAGTGATGCTAAGTTTTATTTTGATATTAACGGTTGCAATATTTCTGAAGTGATTATATTCCTACAAAAGCTTGCTAGAAGTTCTGATGCTAGTGATATGCATGTTGCCTTTACCAAACACATTACAGATGCTCTTGTTAAGATTAAAGAAGAGAAGCTAAAACACAAAGCTTATATTCCTAGGAAAATAGAAGATAGTTGGGAACCCATTATTAATATGCAAGTGAATGACTTTGATCTCAAAGCTTCATGTGATCTTGGTTCTAGGGTCTCTATTATACCTAGGAAGATTTATGAAATGCTTGATTTGCGACCATAGAAGATTGTTATTTGGATGTCCCACTCAATGATAATGCTAAGAAGAAACTCATGGGGAGTATTAATGATGTTCTTATTATGGTTAACAATGCTTATGTCCCTGTTGATTTCTATATTTTGGATGTTGAATACAATGCTTCTTGTCCTATTACTTTGGGAAGACCTTTTCTTAGAACAGTTGGTGCCATCATTGATATGAAAGAAGGCACCATCAAATATCAATTTCCATTCAAGAAAGGTATTGAACACTTCCCTATGAGGAGAGAGAAGTTGCTTTTTGCTCCTCCTCTGAAAGCAAGATTTGATGTTAATGCTTCTTCATTTGAAAATACTTGATTCTTCTTGCTTCTTGTGCCTAACTTAAAGGCGTTAAAAAAAGTACTTGTTGGGAGATAACCCAAGAGTTTACTTGAGTCTTGGAAGTTATTATTACTGTAATGACCTCTCCTTATCCTTTTTGTTTGCCTTTTGTGCCAAGAATGACCTCTAATGAGAGGGAACTAAGATTTGGGGAGTTGCTGTCCCGAAACAGATTTCTGTCATCCACCAAAAAAAATCGTGAGGAGGCTCTGTAACTCGGATTGAGCTAAACATTTACTAATAAATCCCCTAGTATGTTGGCTAACTTCCGTTAGTTCAACACATTTTGATTTGAGCACCATAAGATGTTCGAAAAAATTCGTTTCTACCTGCTGGTCTGTTTTGACAGATTTCTGCCATTACTTGCACTTGCTTCTTATTGATTCCTTTTTGAGCCCTCTTCAGGTAAATTGAGTTTATTTGAAGGAGTTACTTCAGTATCTTGTGTTTTTAGTGAAAATCCTTGCTATTACAAAGCTTTGCCAGTGGTCTAATATCTTTTGAATAAGCTAATGTTGCTAATAAAGATTGTGTGAACTTTTTTATGAAGGAAAAATTTCAGGTGTAGAGAGAGAATGATGCAATGAGATTAAGAATGGACAAAAGCTCAAGCTTGGGGATGCCACCATGGTGTCACCCCAAGAAATATCCAAGAGGTACAAGCGTCAAAGCTTGGGGATGCCCAAGGCATCCCCTTCTTCATCAATAAAAAGCTCAGGTCTGTCTAGACACTTCACTTTTATTGTTTCATGCACAGTTGTGTTGTTATTGGAGCATCTTAGTTTTCATTTGCTTTGCTTAGCTTGTTTAGTTTGCTTGAATAAAGTAGTTTGGACCCCCGTTCTCGCTGTGTTGTTTTGCAAATAAGTTTACTTGGTGTTTGGAAAGGAGTAGTAAGTTCTTGCTTGAAGTGCAAGAGGAGCTTGCATTGATCGTGACTTAAACTTTAGCATGACATTCTAGGTGTTGTTTTAGCATTATGCTTAGTGATTATTGCTGTAGCATGTCTTGTTCCAAACAATTGGGATTGCTTAGTGTGCCTTGAAGAAATTATGCGTTGTTTTAGCATGCAAAGGCATAGTATTGTGGTATTCTCCTTTGATGTTTTGCTTGGGTTGACTTGGCACATGCTTACACCATGTTATGACTATGAAAAGTCACCATTAGCCTCTATGATCATTTAGTCCTTGACTTGTAGTACCACTCTTTGCTTTGATTAGTTTGCTTTGTTGCATTGCATAATTTTGGCCATTATTGCTCTCTTAGTTAGTTGCTCCCAGTCTTTTGCTAGCCTCCACTTGTATGAGTAAGTTCTACTCATGCTTCCAACTCCCAAGAAACCAAGTTATTCCAAAGTTTCCACTATAAACTCCTATGCATGGTGTGTTACACCACTCCAAAGTATATTCTTGTTTTCAACCATCTTCCAATTAAAAACTATTTTGTTATGTGAAAACTTAGTGATTAAATCCCTCACGAACTTGATGGCACATTTTATTCTTTGCCCCTAATAAACTTGAACTATTGAGGCAACTTTGTTGTATATGCTTGCACTTATAAGTTGGGATTAGCAGAACCGTGTTGTCACGGGGAACGTTTTCAACATTGCACTTGTACTTTTTGTACTCCGTTGATATCGTGCTCTTTTGTCTATGGATGTTACCGTGTGAAATGAAGTGGGAACTTGTAAGTCCATGGAGTTTGTATTCTGTGTTAGAGAAACGCCTGGGCCGCTAGCCTAAGCCATGCCTAATCATGGTGGAAACTTGCAGCATCACCATAGTGACATCTATGAAGCATTCTTCTTATAAAAAAGAGAGATAGATTGAGAAAAGAGGAAAGAGAGAAAAAAGCACCATATTCCCATGGTACCTAAGAAGAATTGCTGAGATGCTCATTGTCTGCTTGCCTTGTCATTTTGGTTATGGGAAAGCTCCTGTACCATGTGCAAGGGGTACCCCATTGGCGGTTCTCAATGATATGCAAATACTTACAGTGACAAGAACTTGCCTGGGCCCTAAGTTGAGTATCCATGAGGTGTAGCCCTCATAGTCAAGGGACTTGAGATTGCCAACTTATACTTTGTCAAGCATATACTCCAGCTTTGCCACTTTAACCTTAATCACTTCAAGATGCTTATGATAGGGGCAATGAGGGTTGAAAGCTAATAAGTACCATAATTTTTGGAATCTCTTTTTGAAACTTGTAATCCCTGCTTCCTTTACAAAAAGGCCTTTCTTCCACCATTATTGAGTCTCCACCTTCTACCTTTAGGAACCATTAAGAGAGCACAGTTGTCATTCTGTGTGCAATGTTCCAAAGCTTATTAATTGATGCATATTGTGTTATTACATGTTCATGTGCTATCTGTTTCTAGTCACCCTTGTGAACTTTGCAGGTGTCCTATGCATTATATTGCTACTCTATGAGGGACAAGCTGATTGCCACTATGCTATGTTTTCTGCATGTGAAACAAACAAACGTTTTTCAATGCATATTATTCATGATCTTTGTTCGTAGCTTGTCATGTTGCATGCATAGTTACTATTTCCTATTGTTAGAAATCCATATTTCATGCACATGTTTAGAGTTCTTTGATCCCAGCTTTCAATGTTTGCAAATGGTTGGATCTTTATTGTGAGGGTGCATGTTCACCTCAAAAATTATTCTTTTATCACTTACCTACTCGAGGACGAGCAGGAGTTAAGCTTGGGGATGCTGATACGTTGGAAACATATCTATAATTTTTGGTGCTCCTTGCTTGTTTAGTATCTAATTTGCTTTACTTGTCTACACTTTGAGGTGCTTTTTACATGTTTTCTAGTACTAACCTATTAACAAGTTGCAACAGTGCCAGATGCCTGTTTTCTGTTGTTTTTGGTTTCAGAAAAGTTAGTAAATAAATATTCTCGGAATTGGAAGGGACGAAGGACAAAGTCAATAACTTTCCGTGGGGAACAAGAAGTCTAGAGGAGAGAAGAGGAGGCCGGCCAGGGGGGCCAGACCCATCCTAGGCGCGGGTGGGCCCTACCCCACGCCTGGGTAGGGTTTACCCGCCCTGGAAGCCGCCTAGGTCTCCCCTTCGCCTATAAGAAGCCCCCGATATAGAAACTCTCAGTACCCAATCAGAAATCCACGAAACCGTCTGTAGCCGCCACCACCATCGTCCCTAGATCGGGGGGATTTGAAGCTCTTCCCGGCACCCTGCCGGAGGGGAGATCATCCCGGAGGCCTTCTCTCCGGTATGATTTGTGAGTAGTTCCACCTTGGACTATGGGTCCATGTAGTAGCTAGATGGTTGTATCTCCTCCTGTGTGCTTTCATGTATAGATCTTGTGAGCTCCGTTCATGATCAAGATCTAATCTATTTGTAATCATGCATGTTGTGTTTGCAGGGATCCGATGGATATTGAGATTATTATGTTGGTTTGATTAATGGTTCTATCTTTATGAATCTATCATGTCTGTGTTGTTTGTGATCTTGCATGCTCTCCGTTGCTAGTGGTTATCTTGGCCAATTAGTTGCTAGTGACTCGAAGAGGGAGTATTTATGCTCGATAGTGGGTTCATGCCTCTAGTTTCCAAAGTAAGTGACAGAAATCTCTTCGGTTGTAGATGTGTTGTTGCTACTAGGGAGAAAACAACGATCTCTTGTTCATGGAACATGTGGACTGTTTACCTTACACACTTTGCTTAACGCAGTTGTCTGTTGCTTGCAACTTAATACTGGAGGGGGTTCGGATGATAACCTGAAGGTGGACTTCTAGTCATAGATGCAGTTGGATTACGGTCTATGTATATTGTTGTATTGCCCAATCAACCTCATAGGATCTTTCTGGCTAGTAATTGCATTGTTATGCCTTGCTCAGTTCCTGTCAATTGCCCCGCTGTAATTTGTTTACCCTTCATGCCATGTTGTTTATCTAAGGAAAGAGCACCTCTAGTGAACTATGGACCCCGGTCCAATCTTTACCATTGATACATCTTCCACTGTTACTTGTTTACTTGCTGCAAACCATTACCCTCCAAACCATACGTTTAATCCTTTGTTATAGCAAACCGATGAGCTTGACAACCTCACTGATTCGTTGGGGCAAAGTCTTGAGTTTGTGTTGTGCAGGTCTCCACGTTGTTTGCAACACATGTGTGACGTTTCCTTCCTCCTTCTGGTTCTATAACCTCGGTCTCAACTGAGGGAAGACTTGCTGCTTGCTGCTTCACACCTTGCTCTTGGGGTTTCCAACGAATCGCTTCCACGTCAAACACCAGCCGCCATCAAGCTTTCTGGTGCCGTTACTGGGGAATCTACTTCAACCTCTTCCACCTCGTCAAGCGCTATCATCCTCCGTGAACCCATCTTGCCAATAAGAACTAGTTTCAAAGAAACCATCCATTGATAGAAAGCATGACCAAGCAAGGCAATGACAGACCAGCAACTAGAGCATGGACTATTTTTTTGGAGTTTTTGAAAAGAGGCAAACAAAACCAAGCATAAGAAACTAAGAAAACTAAAAACAAAGTAAAGAGAAAGGAAGTGAAGGACTCCCAGAGTGAAGACGTCCTTAGCCTCCCCGGCAACGGCGCCAGAAAGACTTGATGGTGCTCGAGTGGCACTTTGTTGGTAACCCCAAGCGCAGGGTGTGAAGAACAAGCAACAAGTTTTCCCAAAGTTGAGACCGAGGTTATCGAAACAGAAGGAGGAAGGAAACGTCACACAGAGGTTGCAAGCAACATGGAGACCTGCACAACACAAACTCAAGACTTTTCCCCAACGAACAGTGAGGTTGTCAAGCTCACCGGTTTGTTGTAACAAAGGATTAAACAAATGGTGTGGAAGGTAATGGTTTGCAGCAAGTAAACAAGTAACAGTGGAAGATGTATCAATGGTAAAGATTGGACCGGGGTCCATAGTTTACTAGAGGTGCTCTCCTTAGATAAACAACATGGCATGAAGGGTAAACAAATTACAACAGGGCAATTGACAGGAACTGAGCAAGGCATAATAGTGCAATTACTAGTCAGAAAGATCCTATGAGGTTGATTGGGCAATACAACAAGATACATAGACCGCCATCCAACTGCATCTATGACTAGAATTCCACCTTCAGCTTATCATCCGAACCCCCTCCAGTATTAAGTTGCAAGCAATAGACAACTGTTTTAAGCAAAATGTGTAAGGTAAACAGTCCACATGTTCCATGAACAAGAGACCGTTGTTTTCTCCCTAGTAGCAATAGCACTTCTACAACCGAAGAGATTTATGTCACTTCCCTTGGAAACTAGAGGCATGAACCCACTATCGAGCATAAACACCCCCTCTTGGAGTCACTAGCAACTAGTTGGCCAAGATAGCTACTAACAACAGAGAGCATGTAAGATCACAAACAACACAGACATGATAGAATCATAAAGACAAAACCATTAATCAAACCAACATAATAATCTCAATATCCATCGAATCGCCGCAAACACAACATGCATGATTACAAATAGATTAGATCTTGATCATGAACGGATCTCACAAGATCTATACATGAAAGCACAAAGGAGGAGATACAACCATCTATCTACTACATGGACCCATAGTCCAAGGTGGAACTACTCATGCATCATACCGGAGAGAAGGTCTCCGGGATGATCTCCGCTGCGGCAGGGTGCCGGGAAGAACTTTAGATCCCCCCGATCTAGGGATGATGGTGGCGGCGACTACAGACGTTTATTTGATCTGGTGCTTAGGGTTTCTGCATCGGGGGATTCTTATAGGAAAAGGGGGAGACCGAGGCGGCCGCCAGGGCGACCAAACCCTAGCCAGGCGTGGGGTGGGGCCCACCCGTGCCTGAGGTGGGTCTGGCCCCTCTGTCTCTCCTATGGACTTTTTGTTCCCCACAAAAAGTAATTGACTTTGTCCTTTGTCCCGTCCAATTCCGAGAATATTTTTTTACTAACTTTTCTGTAACCAAAAACAATAGAAAACAGGCATCTGGCACTGTTGCAACTTGTTAGTAGGTTAGTACGATAAAACATGTAAAAAACACCTCAAAGTGTGGACAAGTAAAGCAAAGTAGATACTAAATAAGCATGGAACATCAAAAATTATATATACGTTTCCAACATATCACATGCTAAAGTCTAAGTCACAGTCAATGCAAGCTCCTCTTGCACTTCAAGCAAGAACTTACTACTCTTTTCCAACACCAAGCAAACTTATTTGCAAAACGACACAGCGAGAACAGGGGTCCAAACTTATTTATTCAAGCAAACTAAAGAACCTAAGCAAAACAAATGAAAACTAATACGCTCCTATAACAACACAACTAAGCATGAAACAATAAAAACGAAGTGTTTAGATAGACCTGAGCTTTTTATTGATGAAGAAGGGGATGCCTTGGGCATCCCCAAGCTTTGACGCTTGTACCTCTTGGATATTTCTTGGGGTGACACCATGGTGGCATCCCCAAGCTTGAGCTTTTGTCCATTCTTCATCTCATTGCATCATTCTCTCTTTACACCTAAAATTTTTGTTTCATACAAAACTTCACACAATCTTCATTAGCAACATTAGTGTATTCAAAAGATATTAGACCTCTGGCAAAGCTTTGGAACAACAAGGCTTTTAAATAAAAATACAATCTACTGTAGTAACTCCTTCAAAAAGCTCAATTCACCTAAAGATAACTCAAAAAGGAATCAATAAGAAGCAAATGCAAATAATGGCAGAAATCTGTCAAAACAGACCAACAGGTAGAAACCGATTTTTTCGAACATCTTATGTTGCTCAAATCAAAAAGTGTTGAACTGAAGAAAGTTAGAAAACATACTGGGGGATTTATTCATAAATATTTAGCTCAATCCGAGTTACAGAGACTCCTCACGATTTTTTTTGGTGAAGGAAAGAAATCTGTTTCGGGACAGCAACTCCCCAAATCTTAGTTCCCTCTCATTAGAGGTCATTCTTGGCACAAAAAGCAAACAAAAATGATAAGGAGAGGTCATTACTGAATTAATAACTTCCAAGACTCAAGGAAACTCTTGGGTTATATCCCAACAAGTACTTTTCTTTAACGCCTTTAAGTTAGGCACAAGAAGCAAGAAGAATCAAGTATTTTTAAATGAAGATTTGCCCCTCTTATTCTTACCTTTCTTCTTCTCTTTAGGGAATATATGATTGCTTACCATAGGAGCAAAGTGCATAATGCCTTTTCCCACATCTATTACCGCTCCAAAGTGTTTCAGTAGGGATCTCTCTTTAGGCATCAAGCAAAATTCAGACATGATATCATAGCGAGCATCGAAAAGCGTATTGTTTATTGAGACTTTGATTATGAGAAACCACTTTGAAGGCTCAGAATTTATGGGAACATAATCATGGTAAGCCCTAAGCGTGTGATAGCAACTATTCATAGCAGCAATACTAGTCTCAAGAGTGTTCAACCTAACAAAAATATTTGTGAAAGAGGAATCAGACTTGCCAGGGGTACCATAAATCATGATTAGTTTCTTTATGGCATCAAAAGCTTCATCCTCAGTGCATAGCAAGAAATGTTTCTCAGCCACAGCATCCAAAGCATATCTATAACGAAGAGCAATACCGCGGTAGAAACTATCAATAACCAAGCTAATACTCATCTCAGGCTCAGTTTCCCTTTGTAAAGCGGAAATTCTAGACCAAGCTTCTTTAAAACTCTCTTCACTTCTTTGCTTAAAAGTGGGTATCTCTTCCATAGGTGAAATAAAGATTGGTCCAAAACCAGACATGGTGGCAACTAGAGCAGGAACTATTTTTTGTGTGTTTTTGAATAAAGCAAGCAATACAAACTAGACTATTTTTTGGTTTTTTTTTGAAAAGAGGCAAATAAAACCAAGCAAAAGAAACAAAGCAAACTAAAAGCAAAGTAAAGAGAAAGGAAGCGAAGGACTCCCCTTGTGAATACGTCCTTAGCCTCCCCGGCAACGGCGCCAGAAAGTCTTGATGATGCTCGACGTGGCACTTCGTTGGTAACCCCATGCGTAGGGTGTGAAGAACAAGCAACAAGTTTTCCCTCAGTTGAGACCGAGGTTATCGAACCAGAAGGAGGAAGGAAACGTCACACAGGTGTTGCAAGCAACACGGAGACCTGGACAACACAAACTCAAGACTTTGGCCCAACGAATCAGTGAGTTTGTCAAGCTCACCGGTTTGCTATAACAAAGGATTAAACGTATGGTGTGGAAGGTAATGGTTTGCAGCAAGTAAACAAGTAACAGCGGAAGATATATCAATGGTAAAGATTGGACCAGGGTCCATAGTTCACTAGAGGTGCTCTTCTTAGATAAACAACATGGCATGAAGGGTAAACAAATTACAGCAGGACAATAAACAGGAACTGAACAAGGCATAACAATGCAATTACTAGTCAGAAAGATCCTATGAGATTCGATTGGGCAATACAACAAGATACATAGACCGCCATCCAACTGCATCTATGACTAGAAGTCCACCTTCAGGTTATCATCCGAACCCCCTCCAGTATTAAGTTGCAAGCAATAGACAACTGCTTTAAGCAAAGTGTGTAAGGTAAACGGTCCACATGTTCCATGAACAAGAGACCGTTATTTTCTCCCTAGTGGCAAGAGCACATCTACAACCGAATAGATTTCTGTCACTTCCCTTGGAAACTAGAGGCATGAACCCACTATCGAGCATAAATACCCCCTCTTGGAGTCACTAGCAACTACTTGGCCAAGATAGCTACTGTTGCAAACCATTATCTTGTTTACTTGCTGCAAACCATTACTATCGAGCATAAATAACCCACTATCTTGTTTACTTGCTGCAAACCATTACCTTTCACACCATATGTTTAATCCTTTGTTACAGCAACCGGTGAGATTGACAACCTCGCTGTTAGTTGGGTCAAAGTCTTGAGTTTGTGTTGTGCAGGTATCCACGTTGCTTGCAACACCCGTGTGACGTTTTCTTTCTCCTAGTAGTTCGATAACCTCGGTTTCTTACTGAGGAAAGACTTGCTGCTGTGCTGCTTTACACCTTGCTCTTGGGGTTCCCAACAGACTCCACGTCAAGCGTCAAGTTCTCTGGCGCCATTAAGGAGTCATCAGGCCGCCAGAGATGGTGGCCGAAAGAGGAAGAGGCCGCCGAAGGAGGTGGAGCAGGAGGAGGCCGACGGAGGAGGAGAGGCCGCGGGAGTTGGAGAAGGTCGCCGGAGGAGAAGGAGGAGGAGGAGGAGGAGGAGGAGGTGGTGGTCACCGGAGGTGGTGGAGGATATGATAAGGTGAGGAGAAGAAGGGGAAAAGGGGAGGAGAAGGGGAGAAGAGGAGAAGGTAAAGAAGTGGAGGAGAAAGAGAGGAGAAGTGGATGGAGGAGAAGTGTGGAGGAGAAAAGAGAGGAAGAAGGGTACCGACGGGATTCAAAATTCGAATCCCGCCCAACAATTTTGTGGCGCATATGGGAGACATGTGCCACAAAATCGTCTCCCCCTTCTTTTTTGTAGGAAAAAATCTTTTTTTACCATAACTTTTTACTCTTTCGAATTTGGGAAATCTGTAAAATCGAGAACGACCTTTGGTAAGATATCTTTTTCCGACATCGTATACAAAAGATATAGCCGTTTTACCGTGACATGATTTTTTTTTGCAAAATACATCAAAAATCATGTTTTTCAATTTTCCCTACAACTATATCCTAAAATATAACTATATTCCAAAGGAATTATTTTTTGGATGTTTTTATGTTTTTTACAAAACTTAAAAGGCGATTAGGGGGAAGGGGTTGGATCTGTTTTCACTTTCTGTGACGCATATGTCTATATGCGTCACAGAATCATCATTTTATGTGGCGCATATTTCTATATGCGCCATAGAATTGTCTCCCCCCTCTCTAGTTGGTTCGGGGTCCTATCAAATTTCTGTGGCACACAGAAAAATATGCGCCACATAAACACACATTTTTGTGATGTATATGGGTTCGTGCGCCACAGATTTGCCATTTCCTATGTAGCGTTTATGTCTATATCCGCCACAAAATTAATTATGTGAAGCATTTCTATTCATATGCGCTAGATTCCTAGTAGTGCGCCAACCAGAGAGCTTCTAAATCAACGTCGGGGATAAAGGCTCCCATGTGAAAGATGGAAACGATGACAAAAACACGATGACGGCTTTCCAACCGGCCCCTAAGACAATGTCGAAGATAAGAACAATGGGGAGTAGACCTGGATACTCCCGAACCAGGCGATTGCTTTCGACCAAGTAGACCTTTGGTGCTGAATTGGAATTTGATAGAGTAAAGAAAATTAAAATATACAACTTATGTATTCTTTTCTTATTAAATCATAGAAAAAACTCCGCTTTGTTATATTATCTATTGGTTGACTACATCCTAAAAAATATCACTCCTCGCTATTTTCCATTCCCACCTGTTTCACCATAGATATTAGTGGATAGTGGGGAGAGCTTACGTAACGCACATATTTCACTTGACAAAGAAAATTACCCAAGAACTTGTATTACTCTAGAATATCATATATTACAATCAGTTTGGCATATGCTCAACAAACCCTGTAGACCCGAGAAGAGCCATAGTGCCTTACGGTTATTAGTTCTAGCATAATTAGCCAAAAAAGACTGCAATTGTTTTAACATCTTTCAAAAAAAAACTATTGAACCTTTAGTACTCTCTCCGATAGTTCAAAACCGTGACACTTATTTAGAATTAGTGAGAGTAATACTTTTCGTAGTTCGACTTTTTAAAAAAAATATAATAGACCTTATGGGTTGGGATGGAGGAAGTAAGAATTTAAGGTTCAGTTCTTTCGGTGGCTTCTCCGAGAAGCTGTCCTACCCCCAGTTTTCTGGAGAAGCCGGTTTAAAAAAAATACGAGGCTAAACTAATTTAGAAGCCTCATAAAATTTTCGAACCGACTTTTCCAAAAAGCTGGGGATAGAGCATCTTTTCGAAAAAGCCAGCAAAAGAACTGGGTCTTAGTCTCTTCGATGACCAGACCGAAGATTGATCCCTCAACTTCTCCTTCCCCCGCGTCCGCACTATTTTCCACACAATCCACCTCAACATTTGACGATTTATATATGTGCCATAATCATTATTATAAAACTATACTATATGGGTAAAATTCCGTTGTTTACCTCGGTGGAGTTTCGCAAAAGAAAAGTTGTGGGTGCTGATTATGCCCTTCGAATCGCCCGGGACCTTCTGGTATACGCATGCACGTACTCGGTACTCTGTCTGCACGATGCTGTAGCGTGTGCCGTAGAATGCAGACTTCTCTCCTGCCTACGGGTACGGGCGGCCCACCATTAATTCCGCACGCTCGTCTCCGCATACGGATCCAGTTAACTGAAACGTCCGCATTTCATTTGCCTAATAACCCGTGGATCTCCACTCGACGCGCGCGCATGCATTTCCACCTGACCTGACGTGATCAGTAGGTGATGGAAGCTTAACGAAGCAAGAATGACTATGTATATCTCAGCCAGCGGCATGAAAATGTTTTCACGGTACGAGCGATCGTCCAGCTAGGTCGCGAACTCGATCGATCGATGCCAAGTAATTTCACAGCCACCACGCCACGCTACACAATACAATAATCACATGGCGCCATGGCGGGTACTATGACTGTACTAGTACATGGCTAGCAAAAGCTTGTCTTGTCGCCATGTCAGTTTATAGGTTTGCTGCTGGCTGGTGCGACTGCGAATGAATGCCCGCTAGTAGTAATTGGCAAAGAGCGAACAAACTCGCTTGTCCAGCTCCAGTATTTTTTTGTTTCACTCCCAAGATGATTTGCTGGCTCTGGCGATTTTTCCTACTCGCTCCTTCAAAGCTGTCCCCTAAGGCATGGCATCGTCTGTTCATATGTGTACATATATGCCAAAGGAGCAAATACGCTTGCCATGCCATGGTTGTAAGAAAAGCAGGGTTGTACAAGTGGAGTATCTCCGATAGATGATTTAAAAGAGGTCACTTGAAGAAAAAATAAGGCACAAAAAGGTAGGTAGGGCACCCGAATTTTTCATGTCGTAGTAGATGATGTGAAATAAGGTGCCCAAAATTTGGAAACCATGAGATTCGACATTGGGTGTGTGTGGGTGTGTGTGTGTGTGTGTGGGGGGGGGGGGGGGGGGGGGGACGCGGATCTAGCGGTTGCCGGGCACAGAGCTCGATTTTGGCGGCGGAGGTCTTTAGTGGCCGAGAAAAGGCGACGAGGGTGTGGCGGAGCTGGAAGTAAACCGAGGAATGTGTGGCGACATGTTGACCAAGCACCGAGAGCAAGGCAATGAGCGGTGGCTTGCCGACGGTGTCATGGGGTTTAGGGTCAAGTAGTGGCGACCGCTAATCAATGTCGATGGGCTACTCTAGTGATGTGGCAATCATCCCCAACCACACGAGGGGGTGGCAGATCTTCGCCACCGACGACACCAGCCGGGCTTTGCCCGATTGCACCCTCTGGTGGTGGCGAGGAGGGAGGCCGAAGAGGGGGGAGTCTAGCCGGCGGCTAGGGTTTTCTCCCGGTCGCTCGCATGGGCGACACGGGAGAGAGAAGGCGATTCAGACCCTCGTTTCTGATTTGCTCAAAATAAGCAAGGTTCTTTGCTATTATCATGCAATGATTCATTTCTCCAACTAGCTCCATGACACGCATGTCTTCCACTTCCTCAATGTACCATGTCTAGGATAGGTCCTAGGTCTGTCTCGGTGCCTTACTATCTTCTTGATAGCAAACCGGAAAAATTAAGGAGCCCTTGATACATTTCACCAACCTGAATTCTTCTTGTCTTTAGGCCATATACAATGCGGTGACGTTGGCATTTTCTTATGCTTGTCAAGTTGGATTTTTACTTAGTTTAAGAAGGAAGAAACAAGAAAAAAAAAGATTATCTTTTATTAGCTAAGGGATCAGATGATCTCTTAGAAATAAGAGAAAACTATTATCTTCATTGTATCATATATCTTACCTTAACAACCGATTTTTTATTAAAAATAGTTAATTCTCATTAATTGTTAGAGATAACAATTTAATACATTAAGACAATGGTTTCACTAGCATTGTACATGTCCTATAATCCCTCACATTGGCCATGTAGAGTGTGCGTCAAGCATCTTATGAAACGATAGGTACTGAATCTTGTTATTCTCGGTTCAGGTGGCATTATTCTTACAGTACTTTTTTTCTTTTGCTATTATTCTGCAATTATTCCTTTCTCCAACTAGCTCCATGACATGCATGTCTTCCACTTCCTCAATGTACCATATCTAGGATAGGTCCTAGGTCTGCCTCGGTGCCTTACCAGTTAGTCGATTACCAATCCTGAAAAAATTAATGAGCATCCGTGTTTCCTTGATATCTTTCACCAACCTGAATTCTTCTTCGCTTTATTGATCACGCCTCACTTTGGCAATTTAGAGTGTGGGTCAAGCATCTTATGAGAGGATAGGTACTAAATCTTGTTATTCTCGGTTTAGGCGACGTTAGAGCATCTCTAGCAGACTCTGTAAACCGGCCCGATCCATATAATTCTGGCAGGTATAGGGCCAGGGCAAGATTTGTGGCCCGAGCAGAAACCGTATAACGACCCTGGCCCATATAATTTTTACACGGGCCAAGAAATGCACCCCCTCGATCTTTAAAGACTAGGTCTCGACCGTCGTTTCTAGGTCTCGACCTAGCTATTCGCCACCGCCCCCTCCACTCCTCCGTCGCGCTTTCCCTCGCACCGCCGCTTAAATCGCTGCCCTTCGGCGAGCAATTAGTCGCCGCCAGCTTTAGATCCACCACCGCACGTACGCGGTGTACCGTCATGGAGGTCACCATAGCGTGGGGGCGGACAAGTTGGCCGTTCGACGGCCTCATCGCGCGATCGCGAGCTCGGTGCCGCGCCGCAACAGTCTGGTGTCATGCAAGCTCCTCTGTCGGAGACAGAGGAGTTCAACCGCTGTAGGTCGGGGGAGGGAAGCTCACGCGGACCTCGTTTGCCGCCGCCGAAGAGGGATGTGGAGGAGATCCCGGCGCCGGTCGGCCGCGTTGTCACCAGCGCCAACTATGCCAACGACGCCTCCTTCGAGCACTGGATGGAAGTCGTCGCGCGCGCAGCGTCGTCGTCGAAGCCCAGGACGATGCGGCTCATGCTCGTCGCGACGACGAGATCGACACCATCTTCCTCGAGCAGGTGAAGATTGAGCTCGAGCGCACGATACAGGACGGCAAGTTTGTCGATATATTCTCCGACAGCTCCGCCCTCTACGGCCTCAACCTCGGCTCCGATGGCAAAAGCTTCTGAAGCCGCCGCCACTTCCCCGAGGCTCCGGTGAACCCGATTTTATGTCGAGGCTAGGGTTTAGCGATGGCGACGGAAGATCCCCCGGTATCTAGTTTTAATTTTGGTTTTGTACCTATGACCGCAGCAACGTATCTATGAACACTTTAAAATCTCCCACGAATGTTTAAAATTCGTGTGTTTATTGTTCGATTATCTGGTTTCTGTTCTGCCCACGGTGTTTGCGAGCAAAAAGAGCTCAAACATGACATGTAAACGCATTTTCTGGTTCGGACGTTTACAGGGTCTGGTAGAGATGCTCTTATTCTTACCGTACCTTTTTTTAAGGTTAGAGTATTCCTCTTCTTTTTTTTTGCGAATTTAGGACTGAGTATTCTTACTTGGTAGCACATGTAAAAAAGGTGAACAAGAAAATATCAGCGGTGGACCAAGATACAAAAACCGAGATGTTCCTCAATTCTGTAGTACGCCACTGGATGGGACGCAGTACATGTGTCTGATCCTTGGTCCTTTGTTCCATATAGCTGTATCTATTTTCCAAACCTGGATCGCATGTTCCCTTTAGGATTTATATTTATGACCAATGGATAGACAGCGAGGACAAAGGAAAAAAATGCTCTGCAGATGGTGAGTTCTAGGGGTGGAAGAGGCGAAGAACCGTGTGTTGGCCGCAGAAGCAAGCAAGAATCCGGCCACCACTCGGTGTGAGCGCTTTGAGCCCCTACTAACAACAGTAGCCCCTCAACAGTCTGGGAGGCGCGCTGCACCAACCGAAGCGTGTGACTGATGAAGGAGTGTCGGTTTGCAATAACTCACGGATGTTAGATGAAGGAGGGGCTTCAGCGGGGTGGGGAACAAGACGTGACTGTTTGCACGTAAGAATTATCAAGCAAATCAGTTAAGGTGAGATCTTTCAGCAAATTAACCGGCTCGTGCGGTGTGTCTGAAAATGCCGTCCTCTGAAAAACAAGTCTGCAGAACGTCGTGTGTCACTGTAAAAGGCAAGGTCTGCATCTTTCAGAGAGGCTGAAAACCGACCAACGCAAATCGGTAGGGGATGTGTTAGCGTACCACTCTGCCCTGTCACTTTCAGCATAGTACCCACACGTCGTGCTCCAACTCCATGTCTGGACTGGACTGAAACGGGAGGAAGATCACGAAGGCTGGCAAAAACTGGAGCCAGGGAAAGCGAGAGCAGGGCGAGAGCAGATCAGCGAGCGATGGCATCCACGCCGTGGCGGCGTTCCTCTAGCTAAATTGCGCCGACCAAGAGAAAAGGCTACAGAAGTCGTTTCGAAACCGATTGCATGGTTAATCAGTCCTAAAACTATCATTTCGATAGTTGGGGAAAGAAGTAATTCATGTGTGCCAACTATTCTCGCTCTCCCGTGCGTAGCCGTAACCCGTACGAGACTCCACCGGTATGCATAGTACTAACATGCACTATTTTCTTGTAGTCTCCCTCTCCCTAACATGCACTATTTTCTTGTAGTCTCCCTCTCCGGTATGCAGGTAATACACTTGGATAGATCTCGAGCAACTTTAAGCCAACAAGAGTATCCAAAAGATCGATCATGTCATAATAAGAAGGCGCTACCACGAAGGGCTGCGTAACGAGGAGATGGCGAAAAAGCGCAAGCAACATGAGGACGAGATCCGCAAGAAAGAGGAAGAAGAGAAGCGCCTCGCTAAGGAGGCTCGTGAAGCGGAGAGGGACAGGCGGTCTCATGAACGCCCTTGAGACCCTTGACCGGGTGGCCGACGGCTGAGGAATGGCTCCAGCGGTATGAGCTTGAAGACTCCTTGATGGATATTTATCGAGGCGAGGAGACGTACTGGCGACAGCGGAGTCGACAGAACTGGCTCCTAAAAGGGGATGCGAACACGGCCTACTTCCATGCCATCGCGAATGGTCGGCGTAGGAAGTGCTCGATTCCCTGTCTCTGGGCGGAGGGGAATCTTCTGGAGAGTGCCAGGGATATATCCTCCCATATCTATTCCTTCTACAAGAAATTATTCTCGGCGGCACCCCGTACCGGGGTGGCGTTGGCGGCGGACTTCTGGCCAGTTGAGGCCAGGGTCGCTGAGGCTGAGAATGTGAAACTCACGCTCCCATTCCTACCTGCGGAGGTTCACCTGGCCATCATGGAGATGAAGCCCAACTTTGCTCCTGGCCCCGATGGCCTGCAGGTTGTCTTTTCCAGAGGTTCTGGGAGAAGATACAGGGGTCATTATGCCTATGTTCCAGGAATTCTATGTTGGGACCCTTGTGATGGCCCGGTTGAATTTTGGTGTTATTACACTGATCCCCAAGATTGTGGGGGCCACGGATATTTGCCAGTTCCGCCCAATCACCGTTATTAATGTGATCCAGCGGATCCTTTCCAAGGTGTGCGCGCGCAGGTTGGATCCAATTATGGAGCGCTTGACGCATCCATACCAGTTTACCTTTCTGAAAGGGCGTTTTATCCACGACGGAATCCTGGCTCTCCATGAAATTATTCACGAGGTCAAAGTGAGTCACCAGAGGGGTGTCTTTCTGAAGCTTGACTTCCAGAAGGCCTATGACAGGCTAGATTGGGCCTTTCTTAGCCAGGTACTCCAGCGTCGGGGAGTTGATGATCGCATGATAGGTTGGATCATGCAGATTGTCATGAGCGGGAACACAGCTATAAACATAAATGGGGAAGTGGGTCCCTATTTTAAACCCTCGTGTGGGGTGTGTCAGGGGGACCCGATCTCCCCGATCTTGTTTAACGCTGTGGTTGATGCCCTTGCGGAAATCTTGGAGAAGGCCAAGAATTCCGGCCACATCTCGGGTGTGGTTCGACATCTTATCCCTGGAGGCGGGGTAACCCACCTCCAATATGCTGACGATACTATGATTATGGTGGAGGGTTCGGAGCAGGATATCATTAACTTGAAGTTCCTGCTCCTTTGCTTTGAGGCCATGTCGGGCCTCAAGATCAACTTTGATAAGAGCGAAGTCATGGTGTTCGGGTACTCCAAGTGGATCAGCAGAGGATCGCGGATAACCTTAATTATCGGTTGGCTGTATTTCCCCTAAACTACTTAGGGATGCCAGTGAGGGACTCCAGGATCCTTATTAGAGACCTGGAGCCCCTGATGGGTCAGGTTAAGGCGAAATCTGAACCCTGGCAGGGGAGATTCACCTCCAAGGGGAGCAAGACGATCCTTATCGACTCGTGCCTCTCTAGCCTCCCCATGTATATGATGGGGATGTACCTCCTTCCAGAGGGGGGTACATGCTAACTTTGACAAGGAGCTCTCCCGGTTCTTTTGGATGGCCAATGATGGCCACCAAAAATACCACATGGTGAAGTGGGCTGATATCTGCACCCCCAAGGAGCTGGGGGGTTTAGGTATCATCGCGTCCCGTCACATGAATGTGGCATTGCTCATTAGATGGGTGTGGAGGATTCTAACCAATGATGGGGGCCTTTGGCTACAGTTGATTAACGCTAAGTATCTTCCGGGCCGGCCGCTGCTAGCTTGTGAGCGTCGGGAGGGATTGCAGTTTTGACGAGCCATCCAGGACATCAAGCCAGCTATCCGAAAAGGGTTGTCCATCTCCATAGGCGATGGAATGGATACCCTATTCTGGCTCGACCCCTGGCTCGGGCCTCATCCGTTGCGATTAGAGCGCCCGGAGCTTTTTGCGATCTGTGCCAACCCCGCCCTCCTGGTAGGGGAGGCACTCGAGGGGGGCGCCTGGCAGGTGGATTTCCGGAGGAACCTCGGGGAGGCCGAGCTGATTTCCCGGGAGGGGCTGAGGGACAGTCTCCCGCTATCCCTAGCGCACTCCCCGGACACCCATGCTTGGCGTCTTATGTTGGAGATATGCCCTAGAGGCAATAATAAATATAGTTATTATTATATCTTTGTGTTTATGATAAATGTTTACATTCATGCTATAACAGTATTAATACTTGTGTGATTTGTAAACTAAATTAGAGTCCCTAGTAAAGCCTCTTCATAATACTAGCTTGTTGGTTAATAAATGATTGTGGTTTCCCTATCATGAACATTGAGATGTTATTAACAACAAGATCATGTCATTAGGAGAATGGTATGATGGACATACTCCTATAGATAAGCGTAGCATAAAGATCAAGTCATTTGAATAGTTCAATTGCTATATGTAACCTAATTCCTTCGACCATGAGATCATGCATATCACCATCACCGGAAGGATGCTTTGATGACATCAAACACCGCACCGTAACTGGGTGGTTATAAAGGTGGCATTGAGTGTTCGGAAAGTATTGGTTGAGACACATGGATCAAGAGTGGGATTTGTCCATCCATATGACGGATAGATATACTCTGGGCCCTCTCGGTGGAATGTCATCCAATTGGCTTGCAAGCATGCGACTGGCTCACAAGGGATCACATATCACGGGAACGAGAAAAGAGTACTTATCAGTAACGAGGTTGAACTGGGTATGCAGAGATACCGACGATCAAAACCTCGGATAAGTAAACTATCGTGAGACAAAGGGAAATTGGTATCGTATGTAAGTGGTTCATTCGATCGCAAAGTAATCGTAGAAATATGTGGGAGCCATATGAATTTCTAGATTCCTCTATTGGTTATTGTTCGGAGAAGTGTCTCGATCATGTCCGCATAATTCACGAACCGTAGGGAGACACACTTAAGGATTCGATGTTGTTGAGTAGTTATGGAATGATGAGTAAGAGACCGAATGTTGTTCGGAGTCTCGGATGGGATCCGAGATATCACGAGGAGATCCGGAATGGTCCGGAGAATAAGATTCATATAAGGAAAGTCCTCTTTCGGGGTTAGAGAATGGTTCCGGTGTTTTCATCAGGAATATTCTAGAAGGTTCCGGAAGGTCTGGCACTCCGGAGGGGAAGAGTACATGAATGTGTCATAACAAATTGGAATGGTTGCATCATGTACTAGGTGTCATCGCTGAGCAAAATAAAGGGATAAATCAAATCCTAGTTTGAGAAGTCAAACGCCAATTTGAAAAGTCAAACGACAAGTTTGCTTGGTGGAGGGAGAGTAGGAAACCTACTTGGGGAGGAGTTCCTCTCCCTCCACCCGCCAGCCTTGGAAGCCGAGTTGGGGAGGGACTCCCCTCCCCTTGGCCGGCGCCCTCCACCTATATAAGGAGGGGCAGGGCTGCCCCTCCAAGACTACACCTCCACCACCCAAAACCGTAGCCCTAGCCGTCGGCCCTCCTGCAGTCGTCGTCGCCCTAGGGCAAACCCTAGCCGCCGACTTGGGGCAATCCCCTTGCCCTAGCCGCCGGCCTAGCTCCCTCTCCTTGGTGCCTCTAAACCCTAGATCGCCAAGGCCTCTCTCATAGTCCACCATACTCGCTCCGGCTTAAGGCGAAGCCCTGCGAGATCTCCCCTCTACTTTCGGTACCACGCCGTCGTGCTGCCGGAATCGCGAGGAGAGTGCTACAACCTCCGCTGCCTGCTGGAACAAGGGATAGGAAGGTCTTCATCGAGTACCGAACGTGTGACCGACTACGAAAGCGCTGCCGGAACGCAGCGCCGGAAGGATCGTCTACACGATCTTGAGATCGGAAAGAGTACGACTACATCACCCACGAGAATCTGCTCTCGTTAACCACTTTGGAATTTTGGAGGGTGATTTATTCCATCGAATCGTTGCTACAATCTAGTAGATAGATCTTGGCTTGTTTGTTTGTATGCGGTAGAAATTTTTTGTTTTCCATGCTACGAACCCCTACATCTTACTCCTTCCGGGTTCTTTTCGGTGAGCTCTGCGTACAAGGCCCTATTTAGAGGGCCCGGGCTACCATGGGTCGCGCCCTTGTGGAAAGCCCCCCTCCCCTTGAAACTTAAAATTTTCGCTTGGCAACTCTTGCGTGACCGGCTGCCCTCGGGTGTTGAGGTGGCCAAACGGCTTGGGCCAGGTGATGGCCTTTGCCCCCTGTGTGTAGTCCCGGAAACGGTCCTTCATATCTTCTTCTCGTGCCCTGCTGCTCGTTTCCTTTGGAACTTCTTGCACGAGGCTCTAGGGCCTGAGTGGCAGGCCTCAGACCTTGGGGAGTTCCTGGATACCGCCGCGAACCATACGGGGAGGAGGAGGCGCCTCTTTTGGTTGGTGTTCGCGGCGATGACCTGTACTTTATGGAATATTAGGAATAAGATGGTCATTGAGCATGTTTTTCTCCGCCGGGCTTCTGACTCGACCTTCACTTTTCTGGCTTTCATGCGACAGTGGTACCCGTTGTGTAGACAGCGCGAGCGGGCGCGGCTAGACGAGATGTTGGAGCACCTCATTTCGGCGGCCCGCCGGCTTGCTACTTCTTCTGGCCCCTGAGGGCCCTTTTAGGATGGTATCTGTGTCGTGTTTTAGCTGTTGGTGTGTGTGTTGTTGGGCCTGCGTTGCCCTCAGGCTTTTCCAGTGTGGGCTTGCTTGTGTGTGTGTGTGCCGTGTGCGGACCTTGTGTGTTGTGTTTTGTATGGATTCTTGTATGGATGTTGCTTTATTTATAAAGCTGAGCGTCAGCCTGTTTCGAGGAGAGGGAAACGCTGCGTCGAACGGCGTGGCGCTCCATGGAAGACGACGAGGAGAAGAAGAAGGGCAAAGGGCCTATGTTCTAGACTTTGAGTATGTAACCGGGAGCCATGGAGGGGCCTCGTGCTCTAGACTTTGAGTACTTAAGCCCTTAAGGGCAAAACATGTCATGAACCTCGTTTGTCTCGTGCTAAAAAAAATTGCAGCCTGGTTTTGTGCTATCCAATGTGGTATATCTACCACTCCGAGTAGCGCGCGCTGTAAAGTATGGGAGACTCGCGTGGGAGCAACTACCATGAAACTTCTGATTTGGCTCCCGCGCAGCTACCCCGTTTGGCCACCCGCCGTCCTTGGCTTGTTGCCCGTCGCCCCTGCCTGGACCGCCCGCCGCATCTGGAGCTCCGCCACCCCTGTCGCCCGCTCCCATGCCCGCGCTCGTCCCGCTCCCTCCGCCGCTTGGCCGGACGCTCCACAGGACGAGGCCGCCGCGCCTGGAGCTCCGCCCGGCCACCTGTTCCCGGTTTCTCCCACGCCCAGGCTCGGCCCGCGCCGCCATGCCTGGAGCGACGCCCGATCGCTTGCTCCCTCCGCGGATCTAGCCGGCTTGCTCCACGGTCGCGCTCCAGGGACGGGAGCTCGATGGATTCCTTCAGCGCGTGGAGGATAGACATGGTGGAGGACTTGATTGCTTTTCTGAAAACATTGTAGGACCTGTATTGTAAAAAAATTAGGATCTGATTGTAACACCAATGTTGAAGAAATAAGTTTATAGAGCTCTATTTTATAGCTTCCAGAGAAGGGCTGGTTTTTGGTGCTAGGCGAGTGCTCTATTTTACAGCTTTCGGTGGAGGTTGCGTCGGCGCTGCACGCTGTAGTCGGCGCTGCACGCTGTATCCGGATTCAGCGTGTTGCATACCACTTTTACGGTGCCAAAATATGAAGCAACTGTGGAGATGCTCTCATGCAAAAAGAAGCAAATATGCTTTACATGCCATACTCCACCGTTTCAACGAAAGCACTGTTGTAAGAGACGCAGGTCCTTGGATCCTTGGTCCTCTGTTCCCTTTAGGATTTATATTGTTTGGAAACTGGGCCGGTAGAGGCCCACTCGGTGTGGCCTCTACCAGGCTAGTGTTGGCCCATGTAGGTATCGTATCCCCCTTTAGTCTATAAATAGAGGAACAATCTGTGTACGGGAGTTTACCGAGAGAGTTTTCAATAAAGTTCCCTTTGTTTCATGTGTCATCTACTTGTATATTGTGTGTGCCTTCTACTAGTCTTCTTCTTGGGTGTGAAACAGCCTCGGGACCGGCCAGTCGGCAGGGGGTGTTCCAACACGTTATCAGCACGTGTCTCTCCGTCGAGCCTCCGTCAAGCCACCGTCGAGCCTGCATCATGCAGGCTTTCGTTGAAGGTAACACAAATCTGACCGCAAAAATGGATTCGTCTCGCGTTTTTCTTTCAAGATTTGCGTTCAGATCTTAGATCAGATCCCATCTGGGATACGGATTTTCCTTTCCGGGAGTCGAGCTGACCTGCTGTCGCCGACCAATGTCGATTTAATCACTCCCAGATCAAGAACTTGTTGACTGTACCAGTGCACCTGTTGTGCCGATCTAAATTTAATTTAGTAGATCGGACTGATCATGTCTGTTTTTATTGAGTAGATCGGATCGAATCTACAGTTTTTCTTTAGCATGTAATTTTTTGTTTGCAACCCCATGCGTACGCGCTTTGCAAACGCTAGAGGCCATGGCGGCTGAGAGAACGAGCTCGCGCCCGCGCCGCCGTCCGCTGGCCCCGCGCCGCCCGGCCCTGTTGGCCGCGCAGCCGCCCGCGCTCGCCGCCGGCCGCTGGCCCTGCGCCCCCCGCGCCGCCCGGCCCTGCTGGCCGTGCTGCCGCCCGCGCTCGCCGCCGCGTGCCGCCCGGCCCCGCACGCCGCGCCTGGCCGCCCGCGCTCGCCCGCGCGCACTGGCCGCCGCGCTGGCACGCCGCCTGCTGCGCGAGGCTGCACGCGCTTGCCGCAGCGCTGGAGCGCCGCCCGCTGCGCGGGACCGCGCTCGCCGCCGCCATGCCTGCTCGCTGGCCGCGTCCGCCGCCGCCCCGCCTGGCCCCGCTGGCCACGCCGCTGCGCCCGGCCGACGCGCGCACCACGGCGCGCCGCTGCGCCCGCCTCCGCACCGCGCTTGGCCGCCCGCCGCCGCGCCCCTGGCCACGCCACGCGCTGCTGCGTCGCCGCCGCGCGCTCGCCGCCGCAAGCTTGGCCGCCGCGTGCATCCAGCAGCCCCAGTTGAGGGTGGGCCAGGCGGTTGGCCCGCACGTGTAGTCCATTTTCTTTGGACCGTTTTTTATTATTTCGTCCGCGTTTGCGACCTTCGCCGGCTACGCCCACACGCCAATCGCGCCGCTGGTTTGGCCCGCTGCCGGCACCGCCGCCCCAGTCGGGAGCTAGCTCTGCTAGCTCTGTTCCCCCGCTTAGCGGGCAGGGACAGTCTGGAGCGAACCGGCCGCGCAGAGACAAGGGTAGCTGGGCCGTTTGGTAGCACACGATCGCGGGCGGTTGGACCGTTTTTTTTGCTCAGTTTTCGGTACGATTTCCTACAAGCTTTTGAACTATGTTTTACTACAGTTATTAATTAATGCATGTTTTTAATACTTTGTATCTCATAGATAGCTTGTACCGTTTTTTATTAAATTTTGGAATGCCGTCATATTTGAATTATTGTATCGATTATCGCATTTATACAACCGATTACCTGCTGTAATCTTACACACTTTGCATAAATTGCAGATGACCGTAATCGTTAGCCGCGAGTTTCCGGAGTTGACCCAGGATGGGCTTAACTACCTGACTTGGGCCTCGGACGTTGAGATCGTCCTCGAGGGCCGCTGCATCAAGGATGCGTTGATTGAGGGGACCCCGACGGCCCCCAGTAAAACCATCCCGGCGGATAACGCCAAAGCCCTGCACTTCCTCCGCCATCACATGTGTGAGACTCTCAAGAATGAATACATGGCAGAACGGAGTGCTTCTGCCCTTTGGACCGCCCTCAACAAGCGGTTCTCTAGGCTGAAGTACATCATTCAGCCATAGGCGGAGGCAGATTGGATACGTCTGAGGTTTGCGGAGTGGGAGAGTACAACTCCAGGTTGCACCGGATTTGTACTATTCTTCAGCTGTGTGGGACCAATACCACCGATCAGCAGAAGATAGACAAAACCCTCTCCAAATTCCATCCGGACAACATCCAGTCCTCGCGAAACTTTCGCCAGGAAGGATTCACGGAATATGCAACGCTTATTGATGCTCTCCAGGTGGCCGAAGCGCAGGATAATGTTTTGAAAAAGAACTTCTCCGCGCAACCCTTCGCGGGGGGCCCAAGTCATGTGGCCAATGCCGGTTCCTACAAGGTGCGCAGGCCCATCCATAAGAAGAGAGGCAAGAAGGGCAAGAAGGCCCCAACTCCTCCAACCCGGCCAAGCAACACAAGGCGGGCAAGGGGGAGGCGAGGCCCCAGGACTGCTTCCGTTGTGGCTCCAAGACTCACTTCTCCAGGCAGTGTTTGGCCCCTAAACACGTCGTGGACGCGTTCAAGGCCAACAAGAAGGCGCGTGGGGCGCATCTTGTCCAGGTTGAGGCACCACTAGCGCCCGGAGCGGCGCCTGTGCAGAACATCGCGCACGTAGTGGCGCAGGACGTAGCACAAGTGGAAGCACCCTCGGCGGTCCCCACGGACGCCGCTGTGCCCATGGAGGTTGAGCACGTTGTGCCCCCGCCGCCTCAACTAGGCCCCTTGTCCATGATGATGGCCAACGAAGAGAAGCTCACTGACCTTGAGATACAGGCTGAGCTCGATGGTTTCTTTGCAGAATCCACCCGAGCTCCTTTTGTTGTGATGATTCCTTTTCCGCAATAATCAGATACAATTTTTTTCGATATGGTTGTAAGCTCTATGAGAGCATAACACTTATTTGTTTTTGGCGATTGGATGACATTTATTTCATTCATTTATTCCATTATTTGATGATGTGATGTTCTGAAATGTTTATGTGTTTTACTTACTTGATGTAGCAACTTCCTCGCTCCATTATATTAATTAGGCACTATATTTTAGAACACGTGTGACGCCCAAATGGAGGAAACGTGCCTTGTTGATAGCGGCACCACCAATACCATCTTGAGAGAAACAAAGTATTTTGAGTCAATTACCAAAAACCCTGGTAACATAATGACGATCGCCGGCTGCGGTCCGAATGTAGTTGGCTCCGGAAGAGCAACTATCATACTCCCAAATGGAACAACTCTGATCATTGAAGAGGCATTGTTGTATCCAGAGTTGACTCGTACTCTCTTAAGTTTTAGAGACATCCGCGCAAATGGTTTCCATGTTGAAACCGATGATGATGAGAATGGCAAGGAGTTCCTACTCATTACCAAGCGCGACGAAAATGGTAAACATGTTGTCGAAAGACTCCCTTCATTAGCTACTGGGCTGTACTACACTAAGATAGTAGCACCACCTATTTACACTACCCTTAAGACTGTCTTTAGAAGCTCCGAACTATTCTGCCTTTGGCATGATAGGTTAGGCCACCCCGGTATTAGGATGATGAGAAATATAATTAACAACTTGAACGGTCATAATGTTAATGTGAAAAATTTCCCGAATCTCGATGATTTCGTGTGCTCCGCATGCGCTACGGGGAAATTGATCATTAGACCGTCCCCCCTAAAAGGTGAAGGATGAACTCCCCGCGTTCTTGGAACACATTCAAGGGGATATATGTGGTCCAATTCAGCCCCTCTCAGGGCCGTTTCGGTACTTCATGGTGCTCATCGATGCTTCCTCTAGATGGTACAATGTTTGCCTGCTGTCAAGGAACCATGCTTTTGCAAAGTTGATCTCCCAGATCATACAAATAAGGAATAAATTCCCTGATTATCATTTAAAGTCTATTCGAATGGACAATGCCGGATAATTTACTTCAAAGGCATTCGATGATTATTGCATGGCAACTGGAATCAAACCTGAGCACTCCGTACCGCATGTTCACACTCAAAATGGACTTGCGGAGGCATTGATTAAAAGGATTAAATTCATTGCCAGACCACTCCTTCAGGGTTGTAATTTACCAACTACATGTTGGGGACACGCGGTGTTACGCGCCGCTAATCTCATCAACTTTCGACCATCGGCCTACAACATCCACACTCCCATCCAACTTGCGCAAGGGTCGGCACCAAAAATTTCCCACCTCCGTAGGTTCGGCTGCCAGGTATATGTACCTATACCACCACCCCAGCGATCAGCAATGGGACCACTCCGTAAGTCGGGGATATACGTTGGTTATGAGACTGTGTCCATAATCAGGTTCTTGGACCCCTTGACAGGTGACTGTCACGCGGCCCGTTTTGCTGACTGCATTTTTGACGAGGATCTTTTTCCGACTTTGGGGGGAGGCAATCATCCCCTGGATGAAAAAAATCGAGAAATCACGTGGAAAGCCACGGGGATCCACGCTCATGACCCGCACACTGTTGAGACTAATAGAGAAGTCCAAAAGATACTAGATTTGCACTCCCTAGCGAATCAACTGTCCGATCATTTTAGTGATTTAAAGACTGTGACAAAGTCGCATGTGCATGCACACAATGCACCGGAAAGGGTTGAAATACCAAAGAAAAATAATGGTATACCCGCTCCTGCTCCAAGGCCTAAGAGGACGCGGATTCCGGTTTCTCAAATCCCAAGTACCCGGGGACGCCCGAAGAAAAAGGATAAGAGAGATTTATTACAGTCTGCCCCTGTTGAGGGGGCCAGTTGAGACCTAGCACAAGTACGGATATTTTAGTGCACGAAATTCCGGACTTGAACTTTCCTATATCGGAAATACCCAGCGAAGTTGTGTGCGCACACATCGGAGCGGGAAAGCTAAAGGACCTAGCTCCTGGATAGGGAAATCCGGTGGAGCAAGAGGATGTGCCTGATGCACTCCATGACAAAATGGCCATTAACTGTGTTAATTCGGGCGAGTCATACAACCGAGCCATGGCAAATGTCGATGTTAATTATGCCAAGAAAATTGCCTCAATCATAGATCTTGACCCTGAGCCTAACACGCTCGCTGATTACAAGAAAAGGTCGGATTAGAAAGATTGGCAGAAGGCAATTACTGCTGAATTATTATCGTTAAACAAAAGAGAGGTATTTGGACCTGTTTGTCTAACTCCTCCCCACATTCGCCCCGTTGGCCATAAGTGGGTTTTTGTTCGAAAGAGAAACGAGAATAATGAAGTAGTAAGGTACAAAGCAAGGCTCGTTGCTCAAGGTTTCACTCAGCGACCAGGTGTCTACTTTGAGGAAACTTACTCCCCAGTCATGGATGGAATTACCTTTAGATACTTGATCTCAATGGCAGTAAACATGGACTTAAAAATGAAACTAATGGATGTTGTCACCGCTTACCTATATGGTAACTTGGATTCGGACATATACATGAAAGTACCAGAAGGTATCCCTGTCCCGAACCAGGATAGAGCAAACAGGAGCTTATACAGTGTTCAGCTTAAGAAGTCATTGTATGGACTAAAGCAGTCAGGTAGGATGTGGTATAATCGTTTAAGCGATTTCCTTCATCAGAAGGGCTACGCGAGCAATGAAGATTGCCCATGTGTTTTTATACGGAGATCCCAGGATGGTTTCTATATTATCTCGGTGTACATGGACGATTTGAATATAATCGGTACACCTGACGATATTGAGGAAGCGAGTTCCTACCTGATATCGGAATTCGAGATGAAAGACTTAGGCAAAACCAAGTTCTGCCTCGGTCTGCAACTTGAGCATTCCCCTGCTGGGATTCTAGTTCACCAGTCGGCCTACACCTAGAAGGTGTTGGAACGATTTGGGTTTGAAAAGGCATATCCTTCTAAGACCCCGATGGTCGGAAGATCTTTGCAGCAAGACAAGGACCCGTTCAGGCCTAAAGAAGAGGGAGAGAAAATTCTGGGACCAGAATTCCCCTACTTAAGTGCAGTTGGCGCACTTATATACCTCGCAAATTATACACGGCCGGATATTGCATTCGCCGTCAATTTGCTTGCAAGGTACAGTTCTGAGCCTACCAAAAGACATTGGAAAGACGTTAAGGACATCTTTAGGTACATACAAGGGACTAAGGACCTTGGCTTGTTTTACCAAAAGAACCAAGACCTATCTATTGTAGGCTATGCTGATGCTGGGTACCTTTCGGACCCGCACACATCCAAGTCGTAGACTGGATATGTTTTCCTTTGTGGTGGAACAACTATTTCCTAGAAATCGTCTAAGCAAACTCTTGTGTCAACTTCGACGAACCACTCGGAAATCATAGCATTATATGAAGCATCATGAGAATGTGTATGGCTTCGACGAGTAGTCTGTCACATCCAGATGTCATGTGGACTGAACACCGTACAAACCCCAACAATTATCTATGAAGATAATGCCGCTTGTGTTGCACAAGTCCAGACGGGTTACGTGAAGAGCAATCTCACAAAGCATATAAACCCCAAGTTCTTTTATGCACATGAGTTGCAAAAGATGAACGAAGTGAAAGTCTTGCATACTAAGTCGTGTGAAAATCTCGTTGATTTGTTCACTAAATCATTGCTGGCGTCTTCTTTCGAGAGATGTGTCCGAGGGATCGGCATGATGAGACTTAGGGAGATGCAAGGTTCAGGGGGAGAATCTTCACAAACTCATCGCTGAAATCTTGATCCCGATGATTGAGTGCTTAACTTTATAGTTAAGTGAATTGTACTCTTTTTCCCTTAGTGAGTTTTTATGAAGTTTCTCACATGAGGTTTTTAATGAGGCAATTCGTGCAACATAGCAAGAAGTATACCGTGTGCATTTCTCTATATTTTTTGCACTGGGTTTTTCGGAGTTTTAAGCCATGGTTATACAGATAAGATACCCAGGGGGAGTGTTGGGAAACTGGGTCGGATAAATAGAGGAACAATCTGTGTACGGAAGTTACCGAGAGAGTTTTCAATAAAGTTCTCTTTATTCCCTGTGTCATCTACGTGTGTATTGTGTGTGCCTTCTACTAGTCTTCTTCTCGGGTGTGGAACAACCTCGGGACCGGCCAGTCGGCAGGAGGTGTTCCAACATATATGACCGATGGGCGATGGATAGACAGCGAGGGCAAAGGAAAAAATATGCTCTGGCTGATGGAAGAGGCGAAGAACCGTGTGTGCTGGCTGCAGAAGCAAGCAAGAATCCTGCTACCACTCGGTGTGAGCGCTTTGAGCCCCTCAACAGTCTGGGAGGCGCGCTGCACCAACCGAAGCGTGTGACCGGCAGGCACACTGATGATGGAGCGTCGGTTTGCAATGACTCGCGAATGTTTGATGAAGCAGTGGTAAACAAGACGTGAAGATTTGCAGTACTTACGTAGCAGGTGATTTTTCAGCAAACACAGCAGCTCGTGCGGTGTGTCTGAAAGTGCCTTGCTCTGTAACTAGTCTACTGAGCTTGGTGAGTAGAAACTGTAAAAGGCAAGGTCGGCATCTTTCGGAGACACTGGAAACCAACCAACGCAAATCGGTAGGGGGATTCCACTCTGCCCTGTCACTTTCAGCCTGCCCATGTCTGGACTGGACTGGACTGAAACGGGAGGAAGATCACGAAGGCTGGCGAAAACTGGAGCCAGGGAAAGCGAGAGCAGGGCGAGCAGATGAGCGCGCGAAGGCATCCACGCAGTCGCGGCGTTGCTCTAGCTAACTTGCGAGGCAGCGAATGCATGATGGCAGTGCGTACTATGCTTTCGTGCCCCCTTGATTGCTCGCCGGCCGGCCGGCCCGTTGGTGATGGCGGCCACCTAACCGACCACGTGAACGTGCGACGCCGACGTTGTGTTTTCTGCTAGCTCCACGAAAGAATCGACCCCGCTATTAATGTGTCGTGCGTCTATACATACATACGCTCCATAGTCCATACCATGCATGCTGGTGCGCAGGGCTACGGTGTAGTAGGGTAAGTACTTGGCTAGCTTGCTGTTGGCATTTACACACACAAACAGCAAGCACGGCTGTTTGGGATTATACGTTAGTATTTGGGTCAGTTTGGCGTATGTATATCCTGGCTAATGCAGAATTATTTTTTTCAAGGATACGTCCTGGAAGACGTATCGTTTTCATAGAAGAAGGGCCAAAAGTCCAGATCATTACAACACGCTGGGCACACGCGCCCCGAGCGCAACTCCACGCTGTTTAAACAACAACACACATATCATATCCAACTACTCGCGGCGTCTCCACTGATCTACCTGCCCTAAACAGTCGCGGAGAAGTCCTGCAGTCCTCCAGAGCCCTGACTCATCCTGAACTCTTCGGATAACCGTAGCCACGGAGGGAGTGGCTCCCTCAAAAACTACATCGTTTCGGTGTCGCCAAAGCGACCAGCATATTAGGGAGATACTTGTCCAGAGGTCACGCTCACGGCCTCTCCCACCACGCCTCCCCTGGAGCCACGTCACAAGTCTCGTGTCATGTGCAGGCATCCAGTGGCTCTTGCCCCACCAGCTAAGGCATGCGGCCCACACTTCTCGGGCCAGAGTGCAGCCCATCAGGAGGTGATCGATGGTCTCTTCTCCTTGGTCACAGAGTGGACATGCCGCTGGGTGCTGAAGCCCGCGTCTGCTAAGCCTGTCCGATGTCCAGCATCTGTTCCTCACTGCAAGCCACAGTGACACTTTACAGCTGGCGGGGACACGCGAGCGCCAAATCTGCAATGCTCCCGCCATGGAGGTCCGACCAGCAAACAGGGCCTGGTAGCAGGATTTGGCCGTGTAGCATCCGCTCGGGTCCCAGCTCCACCTGAGGACGTCCTGCTCGCCCACAATGAGGGTGGTCCCCTCAAGTCGGTCCGCCACCTCGAGGAGTTCCCTGATGGCCACGACATCCAGGTCGGGGGAGACGTCGTGAAGCCACCCCCCATCCACACCCTCCCGAACCATGCGGGTGCGAGCTGCATCTGCGGAGACAGCCTAGAACAGGCTCGGTGCAAAGTCGCAGATACGTCCATAGCGAAGCCATCTGTCTGTCCAGAAGAGGGTGGTGGCTCCGTCGCCCAACACTGAGGTTGTGGCCGCTTCGAACAACTGTCTAGCCGACCTAGGAACCCGGATGTCGAGCTCGCTCCAAGGTCTATCCGACTCCACCCTCTTCAACCATAGCCATCTTGTCCTAAGTGCAATGTTCATGAGCCGCAGATTAGGGATGCCCAGACCCCCCAGCTCCTTGGGCATACATGCCCTGCCCCATGCCACGAGCCAGTGCCCCCCGTGGACATCCTTCCTTCCTTTCCACAGGAACCCACGAATGATCTTTTCGATGGCGGTGATGGTCTCAATAGGGATGTCGAGGGACATCATTGCGAAGACCGGAATGGCCAAGAGCGTTGTCCTCACGAGCTCCAGTCGTCCACCTCTGTTGAGCATAGAGGCCTTCCACGATGGCAGCTTGGCCGCCACAAGATCGACCAGGGACTGCAACTGGGTGGCCGTTGGTCTCCTCAGCAAAAGTGGCAACCCCAGATATCGCAGCGAAAATGGCGTGATTGGGCACTGCAATTCCTGGGTCACCCTCGTCCTGTCTTCCTCAGTGCATCTGATCAGATTGGCCGAGCATTTGGCAAAGTTGGTAAGGAGGCCGGATGCAGAGCCGAAATCCTCGGTAATCCCAGTCAGCACTTGGAGATCCACTGTCATCGGCCTAAGGAAGACGACCACATCATCCGCGTAGATTGACGTGCGTTGTCGCATTCCCGAAGTCGCCAGACGGGTGAGCAACCCCTGGTCCTCGGCCGCCACGACCATCAGGTGGAAAACCTCCATAAACAGGATGAAAAGCTGCGGTGAAAGAGGGTCTCCTGCCTTAGATCCCGTCTGTTGGCGATCCTCGCCCCGGGGCAGAATTAATAATAATAATAATAATAATAATAATAATAATAATAATAATAATAATAATAATACGGCCTAAGGTACGTACGTATAGTATAGTACATTCCGTTGCCAAATTTCCACGGACTTGTCCGCTGGCCACGCATGTACTGCACGGTACTTTACTGTTCACTGACCGATCTTCCTTTTCTCCATCGTGCAGCAGGTCCTCGTACAAGGTAGTACTACTAGAGTGGAAAAGAAGCGGGGAAGGAAAACCATGGCGTGTCACACGATCAGCGCCGCGCGGCACGCACCAAGGTCCATCGGAGCTAGCTACAGCTCCTCGTAGAGGTAGCAAGCAGTGAAGTACAGATGGATGGGTGGATGGTGGTTAAAACCACGCGCTACCTGTTCGGGGCAGCCGAGGAGAGGTGACCTGTAGGCGTGCGTGAACAGACGATATGGCCCGTCCGTCGGACGTCCGTAGCGCCTGGCTGGGTTTCGTTTCGGCGATCACACCAAACAGTACCGCTACACGTCTAGGGAGACGTGCCGGTCGATGAGTTTTACCGCTGCCCCTCTATTTGTCGACCTTCCGTGCGCTGCGTGCGGCACGGGGTTGCACTCGCTGGGTACTACTAGTATACGGCGATGACAAGTGTGAAGAATAGAAATCAATAGACCAACGAGAGACAAAGTGAATGAACAATCAATCTTTATTGATGAAGGATTCGAACTTATATACAGGGTGAATAGACGCGAGTATGTCGGTTCCCGGAGTCGGTTCGCAACATGCGACGCTCCAGAAACGTTGGAGATGGTTCCATCATCATAGGAACTGCCCGTGCGGGAATAAGGGGATTATCCCAATAACTGCCTGAGTTATTTTTATTTTAACACTCCCCCTAATCACCGCATGACTACACACACCCCTATTCTATACTTGTCCTTGTGTATCTTCATCATCTTAGAATGGTCTCCTCCAAAAACCCGGTGGGAAAAATGTGAGGAGTTAAGTAGGATATGCCGTTAAAACTCCTTTAAACCCATTGAGAAAATAAGGAGAAAATAACACAGCATATAATGATTATTCCCTCTGTTAACTCAATATGAAGTAAATCCCTAGAATATAGAGGTCAATAAATATGTCGTTTATACCTTCCTAAAAACCCCGGTGGGGAAAACGGATAGTATGACATATAATCTTATGTTAATATTACCTCATTAAAAACCTTAATGAGAACCTGTAAAGTAAACTCATTTAAGGGAAAAAGAGTGTAATATGATGCTTTGAACAGGAATAGTTCAGGAAGATACTCCCCCTGATTCTTGCAAATCTCGAAGCCGTCGCATACCGATTCCATGAATATATTTCTGAAATGTTGAAGTTGGTAGAGACTTCGTAAACAAGTCGGCGAGATTATTGCATGACTTGACTTGCAAGATGTTTATTTCCCCACTCTTTTGGAGTTCATGAGGATAAAACAACTTTGGAGCAATATGCTTAGTGATATTGCTCTTGATGTATCCTGTTTGCATCTGTGCAACACAAGCCGCATTATCCTCATAGATAATGGTGGGTGATTCGATAGAACCAATTTCACATGAATGTTGTATGTGGTTTATCATTCTGCGAAGCCACACACATTCGCGTGATGCCTCATATAATGCAATTATTTCAGAATGATTGGTAGAAGTGGCAACCAGAGTCTGTTTCGAAGACTTCCATGATATAGCAGTTCCACCATGTAGGAACATAAAGCCGGTCTGTGATCTGGCATTATGGGGATCAGATAAGTAGCCAGCATCAGTGTATCCGATCATATTGGAGTCCAGATTTCTCTGGAACTGAAAGTATAGGCCAAGATCCTTTGTGCCTTGGAGATATCGAAAGACATTCTTGACTCCCGACCAATGGCGTTTGGTGGGAGCTGCGCTGTGTCTAGCAAGTAGATTCACTGCAAAAGCGAGGTCAGATCTCGTACAATTTGCAAGATACATGAGCGCACCAATGGCACTGAGATATGGAACCTCGGGTCCCAATATCTCTTCTCCATCATCCCTTGGCCTGAACGGATCTTTCCCTACGTCTAGAGAACGAACCACCATGGGAGTTTTAGATGGATAGGATTTGTACATATTGAATTTCTCCAATATTTTCTGGATATAGGCAGCTTGGTGTACCATTATTCCTGAGGGAAGGTGCTCGAGTTGAAGACCCAAGCAAAATTTGGTTTGACCCAAATCCTTCATCTCAAATTCTGTCTTTAGATGATTGCGTGCTTCATCAATATCTTGTGCATTACCAATGATGTTGAGATCATCAACATACACTGAAATGATGCAAAATCCTGAAGAGGACTTCTTGATGAAGACACATGGACAGTCATCATTGTTGGAGTAACCCTTCTGAAGAAGGAACTCGCTAAGTCGGTTGTACCACATCCGTCCCGACTGTTTCAGGCCGTATAAAGACTTGTTCAGTTTTACACAGTACATGTTGCGTTTAGCGCTTGCATTCGGGACAGAGACTCCATCAGGAACCTTCATGTATATGTCCGAATCTAGTGACCCGTAAAGATATGCGGTCACGACATCCATCAACTGTATAGATAGACGATTTTGCACTGCCAAAGATATAAGATATCGGAAAGTGATACCACACATTACTGGAGAATATGTCTCATCGAAATCAATGCCGGGTCTCTGCGTGAAACCCTGTGCTACGAGCCTCGCTTTATATCTCACCACCTCATTGTTCTCATTCCGTTTTCGGAGGAAAACCCATTTGAATCCCACAGGGAAAACATTGGGAGGTGTTGGTATTGCTTCTGTGAATACCTTCCTTTTATTGAGCGAAGCAAGTTCTGCTTGTATTGCTTCCTTCCATTTAGGCCAGTCGGAGCATTTCTCACACTCAACAATAGTCCTTGGATCATGATCATTGAGAAGGGTATCAGCAATTGTAGCAGAAAAATAAGTGTTGACAATCGTAGACTTACGGTTGAATGATTCTCCAGAATCGATATAGTTGGTGGATATCTCATGCACCCTTGATGACTCTTCGTGATTTCCCAATACGCGTGAGTCTAGGTGTTCCGATGTCCCAGCTAGTGTGTGCAAGCTGGAGCTGGGTTGTCGAGGTTACCCTTCCACTGGGTGTATACTACCCATAAGGTGTTCGTCAACGTTGAGCTGACTTGCATTTACTGATTTGGAGGATTTTCTCCTCTCTCTCCTTTGTTGCTTGCGAGAAGCAGGTTCCGGGTCAGAAGCCGTACTACTCCCCCTCTTTTTAGGATCAGGGAGTTGAGTGGTTTTTGTTGGTACCTCCACTCTTTCTGGCGCATTTCTGGCCGGTTTCCAGGATTTAGTAACACCTTTTAGATCAGTAAATGAATCTGGCAGATTATTTGCAAGATGTTGCAAATTGATAATTTTCCGAACTTGGAGTTCGGTCTCTTGGGTACGTGGATCAGAGGTTGAAATGACGATAGCATTCCAATCAATTTTCGGGCATTCTTTCTGGTACTTGAAATCTCCCCCTAATGCCGGAAAATGTTCCTCATCGAATATGCAATCAGCGTGATGGGCTGTGAATAGATCCCCAGTAAGGGGTTCCAGGTACTTAATAATCGACGGCGATTTGTACCCCACATAGATCCCTAGTTTTCTGTGTGGGCCCATGGATGTCCGCTATGGTGGTGAGATCGGGATGTATGTAGCACATCCGAACTTACGCATATGGGAAATGCTGGGAGGATTTCCACGTACCAATTGCAGAGGGGAAGTACTGTGATATGCAGTAGGTCGCAATTGGATTAGGTGCAGCGTGTAAAACCGCGTGACCCCAACACGAAGTTGGAAAGCTGCAATTCATTAACAAAGGTCTTGCAATGAGTTTGATCCTCTTTATTAGGGACTCAGCCAAACCATTTTGAGTGTGGACATATGGAACAGAGTGCTGAACTTCAATCCCCAAGGCCATGCAATAGTCATTGAAGGCGCGTGAAGAGAATTCTGCAGCATTGTACATGCGAATTGATTTAATTCGACTTTCTGGATAATGGGTCTGTAACTTAATTACTTCCCTCATTATCTTGGCAAATGCATGGTTTCGTGTGGAAAGAAGACACACATGTGACCATCGTGTAGATGCGTCAATCAAAACCATGAAATACCTAAATGGTCCAGATAATGGTTGGATAGGACCATAAATATCACCTTGAATTCGTTCAACTTGTATTTTGAGGTGCGAAGGTCTCAAAATTAGCTTCCCTGTGGCACATGATGTACACACAAAGTCTGATGACTGAGGGAATTTAGACTCATGCAAATTATGACCAATGGAATTGCTAGTAATCTTCCTCATCATCCCGATGCCGGGATGGCCTAGGCGATCATGCCAAGTTTGAAATGCGTCAACATTCTGAAAGATTATCTTGTAAGCAACATGTTCTACGGGCTTGATGTACGTATAGTACAGTCCGGACGACAGAGAAGGAATTTTCTCAAGTACTTGCTTGCCATATCCGTTATCTTTTGTGAAGAGCAGATACTCTTCTTTGTTGTCTTCATGGGTTTCAATATGAAAACCATTCTTACGGATATCTCGATAACTGATTAAGGTACGCGACGAATCGGGATACAACAAGGCATCCTCAATTGTCACTTGTGTACCGTTTGGGAGGGTGAATATGGCACGTCTAGTGCCAACAATTACCGTATCGCGTCCAGCGATAGTCAAAATATCTCCATTCATCTTTTTCAGAGTCTGAAAATATTTCAACTCCCTCAGTATGGAGTTTGTGGTAGCACTGTCCACAAGGCATAATTCCTCTTCCATCGGATTGTCCCCGTAGAGAGCTATATATAAAAATGAAGAATTTTCAATAAGAAAACCTTATTTAGATACATAGAATACAATCTTGATTATATCAAAGTGCTGATACAATATACATGACAACAACAATACTTATGTTCTTATTACAACATCATAAATGGACATAAAATAAAGTGATGAATAAGGAGATAGTGGGACTAGTCGAAGTCTCCAAACACGTCGTTTGAGGCGTACTCAATCATCATGTTCTCCATGCTCATAGGGTCCTCGGGCTGCTGGAGAGTCATGGTGTTGCTAGGTCCAGGAGGAGCATCTTGCGAACAACCAGCTCCATTGGTGCCATCTGGATGAAGGTTGAAGTTGGCTTCAAACCTTTTCCCTTGAGGTGCCTTGCGTCCTTGGGATTGCTGATAGAGTATTGCCAGATGCTTTGGGGTCTTGCACTTGTTAGTAGGATGCGTGTAGCATCCACACTTGTCACAAAGCCTAGTTTTGTCATACTTTGGCTTTGCGGTGCCTTTCCCACGGTCTGAGTTTCGAGGATTCCTGTTCCGGTTGCGCTTACGCTTACCCTTGAAGTTCGATTGGTTGCCGTTGAAGGCACCACCAAACTTTCTTCCGTTCGCGACATTCATATGAACTTCCGGCAAAGGTTGGGAACCAACCGGACGCTGAGAGCCATTCTTAGCTAGAAGCTCATCATGCTTTTCAGCCTGAAGTAGGATATGAATAAGGTCTGAATAGACCTGGTAGTCGCGAGCGCGGTATTGCTGCTGGAGGAGCCTTTCAGATGGGAGCATAGTGGATAGAGTTTTTTCTATCTTTTCCGCATCTATGGGTTCCTTCTCGCAAAAGCGCAGCTTGGAACTTATCTTATGAACCTCATGATTGTAATCCCCGACGGACTTAAAGTCCTGGAATCGAAGATGAGTCCAATCATGAAGTGCTTCGGGCAGGACAACTGCCTTCTGCTTTTCATACCTCGTCTTGAGGGCCTGAAACAAAGTAAACGGGGATTCCTCCTCCAAATACTCGGACTTAAGATCCGGGTGAATATGATGCCTTATAATGTACAAGGCAGCATATTTCTGCTCTTCTCTCAGCGGTGCCGCTCCAGCCGGAAGAGGGTCGTCCGGGTTCTGGATGGCACGCACTATCCCACGGGACGCAAGAGCGATCTTGATGTCCATGGTCCATGTAGGGTAGTTGTGGCCGTTAAGCTCGAGTGAATCGAACTCTTTTCCAGCCATCGGTTACATGCATGGTAAATCAGAGAATATTAATCTACGTTCGGTAAATTAAAATCCATCTATGCAAAATTAAATGATGACTTCCATAAATGGGCTTGAAATCATTAGTGTGAACTTCAAATTGTTAAGTATGACACATTGTAGATAATCTCCGAAGAATATTCGGAGTTCGTCTCGCAGCACTAGAGAGTATAATCTGATAAAATCAGTAGATACTCATACTTCTAATGCCTTATGTCATGACTTAATAAAATGTTTGAAAGAGCACATTGTTAAGCAATCATAGTGTCAAATATGACAAAATGTAGGCTTTAAACAGTAGTGGTGATAATCTGCAGTGCAGTAGATCTGGACACTACCTTGTGTTCCCAAAACATCAATTTAAAGAAATCACTTTGAATTTTGCATACCAATTCGTACTCGTATCGAGTCAAAATGACTCAATTAAGACGATGAATTGATCTATTGCAAGAAATTGAAAATCTCAATTGCAAATGATGAATATAATAAATCTCAACATGTGCACACACACGGAAATATATTACACCAAATATTTTTGGAGTACACATAGTACTCGACAAATAAACAGCACTAAAAAAACTTGTACTGAAATTTAACAGAATCTATCACAGAAATTAATCTACTGCTAGAACTGTTTAAAAGATCAATACGCTAATATGCTGAACCAAAAGCAAACTAGCCAATACTACTAGAAACTGCTGGTGCTTGACCGCATGTGCATCTGCCACTTTGGTGAAAGCAGCAAGGCAGTCTTTATTATTCACCAAAGGATAAGGGAAGGAACCACGGGCGGTGTCCTCGCAACAATTCCCTACCACACACGACCGCTCCAGGAAATACACCCCACGCGACCGCTCCAGTCAATGGTGGCCAGCCGATTCACCGGCGGCGCACGGAGGTGCGTGGCCCTCCGTTCACATCCTCTGGAGAAGAACCACCAGGGAGGCCGGAAGTCGACGCCACGCCGTTGGGGAAGCTGCTGGAGAGCCCGAGCGCGGCCGGGCTCCATCCACCGGAGCGGCGCCCATGGCTACTCGCAGGTGGGCTGGGCAGCGGGAGCCCCAGAGCGGCGAGGCGACGGCGAGCGCCCATGCGCGGTGAAGAAGGCGGAGTCGCGGGCGTTGGTGACGGCAGGCGCGGCGCGGCGGCTTCGACCTCAACAACCATTGCGCTAGCACGCGGCGTGGCGGCTTCGACCTCAACAACCGTTGCGCTAGCACGCGGCGTGACGGCGACGGCGTTGGCGTGCGGCACGGCGGCTGTGCCAGCGCCCTCCATCTCGACAACCGCCGGGGTCGGAGACGGAAGGAGCGGTGCGACGGCATCGACGGCGGCAACGAATGTGCCGCCAAAATCGAAGACCGATGTAGGCGACCGCCCAGCGGCATCCACGCCGGTGGCGGAGCCGTACCCGTGCATGGGGCAAATACTCCAGCCATGCCGCGAGCACCAGAACGCCGGTGGCGGCCCTGCCAACGCCGGGTCGGGGTTCTCGCCGGCTCGCGGTGCGACGGACGCGGAGGGCATTGGTAGGAGGGCGACATCGGTCGCTGGACCGACACCGCTCCGGTTGCGGACGCCCAGGCCGCGGAAACGGCCCATGCTGTGGCGGCGCGACCGGTAACCACCGACGTCGTGGCGTCGGCCGATGTAGAGGCGCCGGCCGTCGAAGCGGCGGTGCACTCCAAGACCATCCATGCGGCGACGAGCGCCGAAGCGGCGACGAAGGTACAGGGGAAGGCGAGGCATCTTCTAGTTCTCACCTTTTCTTGTTCTTACTCCGGTGATCGCCGGAGTTTGCTCTCGCTGGGAGCGTGCTGATAACGTGTGAAGAATAGAAATCAATAGACCAACGAGAGACAAGTGAATGAACAATCAATCTTTATTGATGAAGGATCCGAACTTATATATAGGATGAATAGACGCGAGTATGTCGGTTTCCGGAGTCGGTTCGCAACATGCGACGCTCCAGAAACGTTGGTGATGGTTCCATCATCATAGGAACTGACCGTGCGGGAATAAGGGGATTATCCCAATAACTGCCTGAGTTATTTTTATTTTAATAACAAGGAAGTACTAGTATAGGTACTAGGTGCGTGCGAGCGGGATGGGTCCAAAGCTGCTAGGTATCTAAGGTACGGGCCACGGCGTGGACCTTGGTGCGACCTTACCGGAGTCTCGCCTCCACCTCCACCTCCACCTCCACTCACGGAAGAGTCCTGCTGCATGCCGCGACCACGACGCAACGGAAAAACCTAAAAAGCAGGGTAATCCATAAATCCACGGTCAAACAAACCACGCTGTGCTCCGCCCGTTTCGCACCAGTAATTACTAGAGTACTGCTTTCCCGGCGATTCTTTTTTTCCTGCGCTGTTGAAAACGTCCTAGCAGCTGGATCGAGAGTTACTCTCCGGCACTGAGTGGTGGCATGGCTTCAGGTCGTCCAACTAGGATCAAGGGGCAACAACGTGTCGCCACGCGAGGCAGAGCCCAGCGTCCAGCCCAGCCAAGTGTGTACTAGTATCTACCTGGACCCCACTGATGCAGTCGCACGCAGCCAGCCAGACGGCGCGGCCGGGCAAGGAAGGGCCCACGCGTCATACCTGGTTCCCTCCTACCAGTACTTGGGTGCTGTGTGGACCAAGCAGTTCGGCCGCGTGATCCGCCTCGGGTCGCGCGCGCCCGCCCGCCCGCCCGCCCGCAGCCTCTTCTTCTTGGGGCCCCAAGGGAGAAAAAAAGAGGTCGGTCACTACACAAAGCAAGCGGCCAGTATTAACCCACCCCGATTAAGCCCGTGTTAATCTTTCTCGTGCTAATTCATTCCAGCACAGGTACTAAGTGCTAGTAACTGCTAACGCCCGCACGCGGCCACCCAAGTTTAGTGGCCACTGATGACCAGCCGATGCGATACAATCCAGGGAGAGGGACGGGCGACACGTGGGCCACAGCATAACTGCCGCTACCTCCGAACGTGGAGATCGAGCAGCTCCTGCAAAATACTACTCCTCGTCTGTTGCTGCTGCACACGCCTCGCAACTGTTTTCTCGGAGAGATCCGTGTTGCGAGCTAAAACTAACAAATCCAGTCCAGCTTAATAAAATCATTAGCTGGTGAGAGAGAGGGACGATTTGGTTAGCAGGATCCGGTGCATTTGTTTGATTATTAGTGCCGGACGGACGGCGGTGGGGGCCGACGGCACAGTGGGCGAAGGGGAATGTGGTAGTAGGAAGCCAACAAAATTGCGGGCAAAGTACAGTCCTTTTCGCTGCCGCTCCCAGCGAGCAGCTGGAGCCTGGACGGACGGCAAACAGACGCAGGTGGGGGTGGGCAGGAGCAGCAGCACAAGTGCGAGAAACGAAGCGATCTTGCTAGGGGGGTTCAAGCAAAAGCATCATGGGCAGCCGCAGATGTAACTGATATGCTTTGGCCGATCCTACATTGCAATTGCGATCACTATTTTGTTGATTAGTGGCTCTACTACTACTACTACTACTACTACTAGTAGTTGCCTAATGAGTGTGGTGCATTGGTGGCATGGCAAAGTGCCATGCTATGCTATGGACAGTTGGAACAAGAACAGCTGGAGACTGCAACAGAAAGCAACAGTTTAGCTGAATTCTGCCATTTCCCATCATTTTTCCCTTACTCTGCTAGACTACTACCAAGATCGATCAACAAAAACAAAAGAGATAGCTGGCTGTTTGTTGCCCCCAGTCCACCAGTATGTTCCATAGCTTGAAACAAACGAAAAGACAGACACCAGAGCACTCGAGCTTCAACTTCAACTACACCAAGCAGCTGTTTCAGAACGAATTCTAAGCAGCTTCCAAAAGACGTCTCTTCCTTCCCTTTTTTTTTTTACCTTTTTGGCTTCCCTGGGGATACTACTACTAGTACGATCGCTAATCCGAACAAGACCGGGATCGTCTCCACTCCACTGGAAGAATCAACCGAAAGGAGCGCAAGATAAAGCGGCCGGATCGCTTGCTTGCTCTGCTTTGCTTTCAAGAAGCTGGCTTCTTGGACGAGAGGAAGGGATCTGACACGGCGGAGAGCTCCACGTCCTCGAACGGTGCGGGCAGGTTCAGATCAATGAGGTCCAGCCCTTTGATCGCGGCCGCGGCAGCGCCCGACGCGGCCACGACGGCGGCGGCCGAGCAGAGCTGGGACCGCTTGTGGCCGCCCAGTGCCTTGCCGGACGCGAACGCGCGGAAGCAGTAGGGGCAGACGTGCGCCGGCTTGGGGTTCTCCTCGGCGCCGCCATCGCATTCCGCCAATGGCTGCAGGTGGGCGGGAGGAGGAGGGAGTGGCGCGCAGCAGCCGCCCCTGCCGCCGCGCACGTGGCTGGCGCGGTGGCCGCCCAGGGCCTGGTACGATCGGAACACCTTCTTGCACGCGGGGCACTGGAACTCCGTCCGCTTCTGCACGAGGACCTTGTCGTCGTCGTCGGAGTCGGAGTAGGCGTACGGCCAGGGCGCCGCGGGCCAGGAGTCGCGGGAGAGCATCATGAGGGAGCGCGCGACGTCCTCCTCGGGCGTGGCGGCGTCGGAGACCGAGCTGACCGGCTCGGCGTAATCGCCCGATCCGACATGCGCGCGCTTGGCGTCCGGCGGCGAAGGCGACGGGTACTCCGCCTCGCTCTCGCGATCTGAGAAGTCGGCCTCGGCGAGGCGGACCCGGCGCTTGGGCTTGTCGCGGAGCACGTACCCTCCCTGGACGGCGTTCTTGGCGGCGGCGGCGGCGTCGTCGTCCCCGGGCGCGAGGGAGGTGGAGGCGGAGGAGGCGGACGAGATCTGCGACCTGGCGACCGCCATGGAGTGGGAGCGCATGTGGCCGGCGAGGGCACGCGGGCTGGCGAAGCGGCGGGAGCAGAGCTTGCATGTGTTCTTGGCCATGTCGATCGATCGACAGAGAGCTCTCTCTCTCGCTGGCTGGAGAGATAGATAGGTAGTAGCTAAAAATACGAGCTTGGGAGGAGGTAGGAAACGAAACGGAGTGTGCGAGAGAGTAGGAGGGCCAAGGAGGAGCCGCCTCCGTGGGGGTCTGGGGAAGTTGGAATATAGCGGAACTGCCAAGCTTCCACCATCAGGTTTGCCCTTTTGCCCCCACCCCCACCCCCTCTTTTGTTTGTGGATGGCTCCTTGTATTCTTCAGTTATTATTATTATCACGCGTGTAAGTATCAGAACCGTATTTTCTAGTTACTGAATTAATGGAATTGTATTTATTAGTAGTACGAAAAATATGTACTGAATCTAATGTTGCGCTGTGAATGCGCGTGGTCCACGGCACAATCTTTGGGAGTATACTAGCTGCTGCATTGCGCACAGAATTGCTCTTCTGGCAGCAAAGAATCAAGTCATTATTATTTGTTACCATACAGGAATACGCGGCTTCATAATTTGCTACTACGATCTATGTATGCCTACTGCCAATGCAGGAATTCCGTGCATGGTTTTGGAAGGCGTCTACTACTAGGCTAGCGCTAGCACTAGCACACGGCTGTCAATTCCTCCCTTTCCTGGATTTGCTCACCAAGGCTTTCCTTGCAAAACCAGGACGGCATGCGACCCGGATCGGGAGTTCCTTGCTTCCGTCCTCCACCTTGCCCTGCGCGCGCGTTGAGTGAGTTGGTCAGTAGGGTAGATGAAGAGCTGGGAGTAGGATGGGTACAAACAAAGGGTAGGTGACAAGATGGTTGGGAGAGAAGGAAGGAAGGAAGGAGAACAAAGTGCATTGCATGGTGGAGTGTGGCTCGGGGCATGACTCATGAGTGAGTGCCAATGAATCTCTCATCAGCTTGTGACCTGTGGGGATCTAAACCGGATGGCAGTGTCACGCAAGAGTCACTTACACTGCACCACTGTTTTCGCACTTTCACAATTAACTACTTCTAGTAGTCTACTAGAACTGCAAACTAGTCGAGTTCGAGAGAGTTAAGCTATGTTCAGTTCAACTTATACTGAAAATTCGAACGAGCTCAGACCGAGACGAGTTATAGATCAAGCTATACAAATTGGTTCATACGCACATAGATCTTGAGCTCGTTTTGAGCTAAACAACCCCAAACAAATTTCAATATTAATTGGGTATAGACAGCACAAAAATCCCATGCACTACGTATAAAATCAGTAAGGTACATTTCATGATTTTCTTAATTCAGTGTCATTAACAGTGGAATGAATAAATCCCATCCACAACAATTCAGGTGATAAATTACGCTCTTCCCTTTAATATATAACATGATTACTATATCTAATTATATATTTTTCAAGCTAACAAGCTAAATCGAGCAAGCTAGTGCTGGCTCAAGATCGACTTATTTTACCAATCGAGCTACATAAAACAATCATACTTGGTTCATTTATTTTTGAACCGATCTCAAGTCGAGCTAAAAAAAAAGTTAAATATATGGATGGTCATTGAACTCAACCTCTTACCAGTCTTGGTCACCGTACATCGCGATACACTAGAATGTGTGTTGATGTGTCGTATGCGGTCACTGTCAATGATGCATCGCGGTATGCAATGACGTGGCACGTGGTGTCCCCACTGTCAACCACTACGCCCGATAGAATATTCGTGACGCATGGTTCTTTTGCGAAATCCCCCTGCAAGCTCTGCTTCCCCCTCATATGTCCTTCCTCTAGTCCAACAAAAGGGGCAGGTGAGCTGCCTTCTCCGTCCTCTCCGTGCAATCATTCCGAGGTGGGAGAGGGAGACACGAGCTCCGTGGAGGTGCGGCGAGAGAGTGGTAGATGCGGTGGACCTCATAAAAATGAAGAAGGAGCAGCAGCAGAGGAAGCTGCAAAAAGAGCAAAATATAAGGAGAAACTAATGGGTGAGGCTATTGCCCCCGCATCAAGTGCCCAAGAAAGTTAGGAAAAACAATATGTTTGATGAACTTAGTCCCAATATGTGAAATCTGTATGATGTGATACCTATGCAAAACAATGGTTCAAATGACATGATTTGTTATGGCTTTATGTTTGTTTTATGCTACATTCCAGTACAATATTATACAACTTAAGTTATGGGTCAGTTCCTGTTAGTGTTATGGCTTTATATTGATATTATAGTTCACTTTCATATTCATTTCAATGTCAAGTTTAGTTGCATACACAAAGATAGATAAGCAGAAGTAACCGTCAGTGCATTGCTCTCATACACAACCAGCTTAACATGGTTCTTACATAGATAAGCAGAAATACATTTCTCACGTACATGGATAGCTAACTACATTCTTGACATTAGCTCATCACTTCTTCACCACAATCATAACACAAAGCAACCAACTAGGCCAACAACAATCTTCGGCAGAAAGATAGCTTCTTTCAACAAAGCAATCACATTGCTCATCATCTCTTCATGTACTCATAGAGATGTGGCTTCAAGTTCTTCCCCCTTCAGCTTCAAGTCAAACCCCATATCCTCGGCCCTACCCAGTGCACCAATTCCATCTTCTCCATGCAGAACATTGTTGTCCAGCAGGTACATAACATATTCAAACTCCTAGTGCCAAAAATTGCAGTCTTTCTATACACATGCATACCATAAATCAGTTACAAATATCTAAAGGCAATAAAATTCAGTTAAACCACGACCAAAATTTATTCTAAATAATACCAAACCCTAAAACAAAACAAAACCAACTGAAAGCATTCGATCACTCACAGCATGCTTGAGACACTCGTAGAAGACCCAACCATTGTGTTGCAGCGTGCCGGAGGTGAAGCGCTTGTCGATCTTGCCACAGTCTGGATAGGGGATATAGGGGATGAGAGGGATGTTGCGATGTCGCGAAGAGCGGGAAGAGCTTGCATACGACATGTCGACGGGAGAGAACCCGAGGTAGTGAGATAACTCGGGTTGGCAGCTCCAGGGATCTAGAGTTTAGCGTCAGGGGAGGGGAATTTTCAGGCTAACAGCTCGCGCGGAGAGAAGAAGATACTAGTCACTGGTAATGTTTTCTGCATACACCCCGTTTCGTCTGGATTTTGCAATAACGTCTTCCCACGCGATTCAAGTCCACCGCCGGTGCCACGTCAACACATAGCGTCTTGTACCGTTAACAATGTCCGCATACGATACAACAACGCACGTATTTGGTGACCGTCACTAGTATCGTGATATATGATGACCAAGCCGGGTAAGGGTTTGGGTTTAGTGACCATATATGTACTCCATCGGTTTCAAAATATAAGATGTTTTAGGTTTATGAATAAAATATATTTATATTTCTTTTTTTAGTGTATAGATTCACTCTAAATTTAAGTGAATCTACATAGTATAAAATTTTTTAGATACATTTGCTTTTTAAAGATAAAAACATTTTATATTTTAAAATCGGATGCATTATTTAACTGAAAAAACGAGTCGATTTTGATCCGCCGCTCTCGAGCTTATCTTGCGGGTCTAGGCAAGGATCTCGATACGGTTTAAGCGACGATTACTCCGGCACTGCTCCCGCAACTTATGAGGTCACCGTGACCGTGTCAGACGACGTCTCATCAGACCGACAGACGCGATGGAAAAATCATGACGTTTCGATTTGTAGCTTTCCATTCCTACCACGGCAGCGTGGCGGTACTAATTTGGGCTCGTAAAAACCCAGTAGCGGGCCGCCTGCATGCGGGCGAGAGAGCAGAGGAGCATCTGTGCGTGCGTGCGAGACGTGCAAGGGGAGACGCCTTCGATCGGGTCCGCGCTACGTCCGTCCGTCCGTCCGCCTTTCCAACTAACCGCTTTGCGAGATTATTATGGGTGTCGCGCACACAGCGCAATTGGTGCGATGATGATTACCCCACTAAACACCACCAGTAGGCAGTACTAGTACCTATCGATCGATCTAGCTACTCCTCCAGTCCTCCTCCAACAAAGTTTATATAACTGCTACCACGATCCATCTGAAAAAAAAAACACCTATAACCTACTCAAGCTTAGCGTTGTTGCTAGTAATATCCTGTCTGGAGTACTGCAGCTCAAGCTTAGCGTTGTTGCTTTGCTACCCATCCTGTCACGTTGACACTAGCGCATATTTATTACTACTTCCATGGACGACGTAGACGATGTAAGTACTCATCCATGTGTCCACGAAAGAGTGTCTTTCCAATTTTCTTGGAATGTTAAACCCTATTTGAGTTTGATCGTGTTTATAAAAAAAGATACTACCTCCTTCACGGTTTGCAGGGCGCCTAATCAAATTTGAGTTTTTTCAAAACTACAATGTTTCTAGACGCATAAGAATTAATTGTTAATTAATATGACACTTTTTCTCCCAACTTCCTATGCATGCAACAGTCTCCCACCAATGCATGCGTCTTAACCGCTCACTAATAGGCCTAATTTTTAGCCAATACATTTACGCCTAGGTCCGTGAGATTTTTGTAGAGCGCCCTGCAAACCGTGAAGGAGGGAGTATCAATATTTACGTCATCAAATTAGTATATTTAAAATGATGATGAAACATATTTCATCCTATATATCTACTATTTGATTTTAAAAATATTAATACGTTTTTCATATAAGCTCGGAGAGTTTGAGATAATTTGACTTTTCGACAAAATTGGAGATATAATAGGAGCATGTATCTGCGGTAAATTGATATGGAGCACGGGCGGCCGTGGCGGACCTTTTTTGAATTTTTCAAATAGAATCAAATATTTCAAAATATGTATTTGTATTGCCAATAATATGGAATACAAGTATGAACATTTTCAGCATAAAATACTTTGTATTTTGAACGCAGCAAAAAGGAAAAATATGACAAATTCTGGCAAAACTTTGGCCCATCCAAAATTGCACCCTTTACGTCCAGATCTAAAAAATTCTCTTTTTTTTTCAAGGCCAGAATACAAAGTATTTCACATGGGTTTTTGCAAGCGCGTATTATAAATCACTATATGCATCACCGTATCTTTTTTTTGGAATTTTCTTGAATCTTTAGATTTGAATTTTACGAAAAATAAAATAAAGTCCAACCTACTCGTATATTTGTTCGTACTGTATTGATTCGGCTGGCAATTTAGTTCGTACGAGTAGTACGACTGGTACCGCTGCTGCTACAAGTCAAGCAGGCGGCTCCGGTCTTGATGAATACGAGGCAGCGTATAGTGAGATCATCCATAGCCGTAGGCCAGCAGCGTGTTGTTTTCTCCCATCGCTTCTGCTCGTACTCTAGCGGAGTTCTTCTCCGCCTCAGCTTCGTTTCTCTGGCATCTTCCCGGTGTCTCCGTTCCTCCCTGCTCCGGGTGCCCATCCACAGCCTCCTTTCCCAGAGTTTTCAGGGAGGAGCATTCATTCCGTCGTCGAAATCTCGAGCTGGCTTTAATTTTGGGTCGTAATTCTGGCAAGTGCTACTGCTAACTTTTTTTCCCCGCTGGCTGCGGGTTGAAGTGGAAACAAATGAAAGGAGCAAAACTAGCCTGGCGTAAAGTGGAAACAGCTACGTCGTAGCCTGCACTGCGGCATGCCTAGCTGTGCAGTGGGAAGGAAGGAGAGCGGTGATTTCTGTTGAGACGCGAAGAATACGGTTAGATAAGTATGCTGCCGTGAAAAGCGACGTCGTTCTAAATTTAGGCATAGAGCCATGCAAATTAAACGCCGAGGATTATGGCCGGAGATGAAACTCCATGCAAATGTGTGGTCACAGTTCAATCGTCATAATCTCGTGTTGCGCTAAACGTGTTACGGTACATATTAGGACAGCGATCGCGTTCACTGGTGCAGAGCCCTTGATTTTTTAGTTTGTCCGATGTGCAAAGCAATCGATTTGGTTACCCACTGAAATATATACTACCGAATAACTCGAACTCCCTCCGATTTTAAAATATAAGATGTTTTAGGTTTGTAAAGAGAATGTATCTAGACTTGTTTTAGTGTGAAGATTCATTCTAAATATGAGTGCATATATATACTAAAAGTAGTTTAGATATATTTGTTTCACAAAGCTAAACATCTTATATTTTGAAACAGAGGAAATATATCTTAACAATTCCACGTAGAATGGTTAGTGACGTGGATGAGAGAAACAAATTGTCTTCTCTTAGTTAACACATGAACTCTTAGGTGCAATCTCTTTCGCCACATACTTACGATGTCTACTCCCTCCGTTTAGAAATATAAGATGTTTTAGGTTTGTGAAGAAGATGTATCTAGACACGTTTTAGTATATACGTTCAAATAAATCTAGACACTAAAATGTGTTTAGATACATTTCCTTCACAAACCTAAAACATTAGCGTTTCTTGACTCTTTTTTCGGAAGCTGGGGAAAAATAATGCCTAAATTCTAAATGAAAGTAGAAGTTTAAGGCCTAATTAATTTAATTATCTATTCCATTCCATGGACCCAAGAATGCCAATATTAGCACGAATCGTATGGAATTCTTATATTTCCAAACGGAGGGAGTACTTGTTAAAGGTAAGACTACACAATAACCTATTGTACATCATGCTTTTTTTGCTATATCTAATTATGTGGAGGAATTAACATAGGAAGCCCTTATCAAACATTGTACATGTCGTAACGAATTGCTGTGCGAAAAATCCCCGGTCGCTTGAAATTAGGCTAATCTAAACCCTGCGAGAAACTCAAACAGATCATTTAACATTGCCCCATGCCTTAAAATAAAAGTTCTTTTAGGTTTCAGACTGAAAACCCGTGCGCGGCCCTTAAATTTTCTTAAAGGGGCAAAAAAAAATCGACGAGCTAGCCCATAGATACCTAGTTTGGGGCGCGTTAAACTTTCACCTGGAACGGTTCCACCCTGCTCCGCCATCACCGCATCCCATCGTCAATTTTGGCCGTCACACTCGACTCCGCACCGCCGGAAAGTCATCCGCCATCAGCCACACCGCCCATTCCGAACATTTGGGAGCTCAAAGCTCGCAGTTCCTCGCTATCATCTCTGCCATAGAAGTGAATGGGCTCTCGACCGCCATGGAACCTTCGCGGCGTCGAGTTAGGTGCCCAATACGGCTACGCCGGAGTAGTAGCCTCCTCTTTTTTGCTAATTCGACTGCGGCGGCCCGATTCGACGGTGTGGTGGTTTCAGAGATAATTTCTCTATGTTTTAGAGATAGTCAGTATAATTCCTACGGCGATTACATTTTGACATAGAATTATTTCCCCGTATTGTTGATGGATTTAAGCCTTGAGTCTGAATGGAGCAAAATTTTTTTCAAAGACTCGTCGTCATCGGACAATTCGTATACTGAAGACATGTTGCATGACAACGATACCGAGCAACTAATTGTTCTCCTCGCTGTGTAGGAGCTCGAGGATACAAAGATAAATATGAAGTGGTTCACAGGAGAAAACAAAAAAAATTCTTGACTAGCGTAATATCAATATGCCCAAGATCTATCTATGAGTAATGCTGTAACGAAGAGAGACATCGATAACATACCCTTGTAAACCGAAAGTGGTTAACGCTCATGCAAGAACGTGAATGATATAGTTGTACTTGCACCGGCCTCAAGGTTGCGAAGCTTCACACGAGTCAGTCCTGTTCCTTGCACAAAGCTCCTAGTGCCATAAGTGGCAATACCTGATACCTCAATTTGCATCACCATTCTATATCATAATCTACTTCTATTCATTGATATTTGTCTTATTATGATGTATTAGTTATTGTTTTTCATCTATTTATGCATGTTGGATGATTCTTAGAGGATGGACTGCTGGAGTCTGGATTCTGATGGAAAAAAGACGTTTTGATGCAATTTCGCGAAGATCGGAAAAATACCAGAAAAATATGAGAAACTATTATTTTTCCAGAAGATTGAGGAAGCCAGAAGGAGGAGCGAAGAAGGGCCGCACGGGGCCCACGCCCTTCCTAGGAGCGGGCCCACCCTGGGCTGCGCCTAGGGCAGGTGTGGCCCACCTGCCTGGCTCCCGACTCTGCCCCTTCGCCTATATCTTCCCTACGGAACCTTAAGGCTAGGGGAGCGACCACAGATAGATTTCCGCCGCCTTTGTGGGGCGGAAAACACCGAGAGAGAAAGATCTCTCCGGCAGACAGATTTCTGCAGGGGGATTCCTTCCTGGAGAGGGGAGATCGTCGCCATCAACACCATCGCCAAGATAGGCTTCAGCGGGATCATCATCATCCACACCATCATCTCCACCAGCACCATCATCACTACTCCGTGATGTGGACATCCCTACTATTGATACAACCGTTGTACCTACAACAACACACATACAAGGACCCATCACAAGATCTCGTGCCAAACAACTTAACTATCAGGTATTTTCGTTTCTTGGAACTATTCCTCACATACATGACAATATGATGCTGCCTAAATCAGATATATTTCTTACTCTTAGGAATGATGGACCAAGCATGGATGAGAGGGACAAGCATTAGAGCATGGTCATGCATGGAGATGGCAGCAAGCATGTGATGATCCAAGAGAAGGCCACAGATGAAGATTTCAGAACTTTGAGGCCACCATAATGAAGAAAGAAGGCTTGGACGAAATATTCAAGACCAATACTTTACGAATTCGTCCATAGCTTAATATGGTGCTGCGACACCTTTATTTTGGGTCAGGCCCATGTAATTTTCGCAGGATTTTAATTAGCCACTTTTTAGAGTCCGTATTCGAGGGGAAAAGGACTTTTAGGGTTGGATTCGGCCACCACTTTCATGGCTGGCCGAAACCCCACCTTTTCGCCCTTAAATACTCCCCATAGCCGACCCCCTAGACTCGGATTTTGTTTAGACATTAAGTTAGCCATAGACGCAACTTCGCCAAGGCTCGAGCGTCGCAGATGCCTCTTGTACTTCGCACCTATTCAGGATCCCACTTCTTCAATAAAGCTTTCCTCTTAATCCACAATATCTTGATTGCAATATTGGTTCTTACTTGTTCTCGATTTCAGGTAGGAATTAAGACCCTCGCTGGTCAGGCTGATCGTGTTCCCGCAGGATCGGTAACCTCCAGGAGATTGGCCTAGCGATTGCATTGGCGCTCGTGTTCGCACGTGTAGTCGGATCGTCAAGCCCGAACTCCACCAAATCGATTATCATCATCTCATCGAAAGATCGGACACCTTTGCCCTATCAAGTGGTATCAGATTTCAGGTTGCTCGGTGAGATTTTACTGTTTTTCGTAGATTAGATCTGTTTTTACCTATAACCCACGAAAAATCCAAAAACACAGTTAGAGTTTAGATCCATCCCATAACCAATCTACGCCTCGCATTATCTTTTCCGTTTTTGCATTGTTGAATTTGTGTCTACATCGTCGCGTCGAGTTACTGGTCTTAGTGTCTCGTCCCTTAGAGTTTCGAGTTCTGATCATAGTAGTCACCACCACACTCGCCGATCACCACCACCATATTCCGCCACCATATTCCGCCGCCATATACCCAGCCACCATAAACCCTAATACTCCGCCACCGCCTTCCTACCGCGACACAGATCCGATCAGTTTTCCTGTCGTGGTACGAGTCCGAGTAGAGTTATTGTTTCCTAGTTATTTCTTTTTACTCTCCTTCTTTGTTGTTTCCGTGTTAAGCTAAAGTCCGTGTTGAGCTCCGAGTCTGGTCGTAAGTCCAGAAGGAGAGCAAAAAAAAAAATTCTGGCTATACTAGTTTTCGACCCCGGGGATCACTTTTCTCCATCGGCCGTTATAGCGATATTTTTTTGGCGCCGGCGCGCTTTCCGGAGCAAAATAAAAAATTTCAAATTTTTTTTTTGGGGCTAACCTATTTTTAGACCCCGTAGATCAGTTCTAGACACTCGCCATCATAGTGATTTTCTGCATCTCGGTTCGCTTTTCATGGTGCCATATCATCATAGATTGCTTGTTGTGTCGCGTCGTGACATCGTTGGTGATCTAGGCTCGTGTCTCTAGTAAGGTCTAGCCTAGGACCAGCACAGTACCGTCGTTGAGCATTCTTTTAACTTTTGCATTGCTGTTTTGATAATTGCTAACCCCCCTTGCTAAGCCTTCCCAGAGCTCCACAGATATTCTCCACGTGCGGTGTTTCGACTCCTGTTAATCGCTTGGTTCAATCTCTGGACCCACTGATCCTCGCGGTTGCACATCGCCTTTTCCTGCTGTTTGGTAAGAACTTGTAAGAGCTTCGTATATTGCTTGACGGATTATGCGTGACTTCCACCATATTTCCGTACTATATACCTGTGCTTTTTAAGGACTAACCATGACAGATACTTCGCGGAACCCTGCCACAATGACGAACGAAGAACTACATGCCCACTTCTCCGCGCTCTTGGTCAGTCACGCTGAAGATGTGGATACACGCCTAGGGGAGTTTGACACCAAGCTCACCAACGCCATGGACAAGATCGATGGACTCGAGAAATCCTTCAACGCCAAGCTTGACGTTCGGTTCAAGGAGCTTTTCAACAGATTGCCCGCACCCGCACCCGCACCCGCACCCACACATGGCGCACGACGCATTCCGATCACGGGTCGGACTGCTGGTTCGGCTGCCGCCGCACCCCCGGCGGCTACCGCTGCGGCTGACGCACCTCAGACTTCCGCCGCGGCTGCTGCTGCGACATTGGGGACGGACGACGGGTACTACTACGACCCCGACGATGACGATCTGTTTGACGAGGAGGTTGAACAACCTCCACAGGTTCCTGCTGGCCGTCCCCGACATTACTACCGCAACGCTCGACCACCGGTACGTGATGATGATCATGTTGCAAAGCTTAAATTAAATATTCCATCCTTTGAGGGTAAATATAATCCTGATGCATATCTTACATGGGAGATGGAAGTAGAACAACGTTTTGCATGCTTAAAATATCCTGAGAATATGCGTGTTAGTGCTGCTACATGTGAATTTACTAAATTTGCTTCCCTTTGGTGGTCTGAGTATTGTCGTTTAAATCCTACTACTATTCCTAGTACTTGGACTGCTTTAAAAACTGCTATGCGTGTTCGTTTTGTACCTCCCACTTATGAACGTGATTTACTAAACAATCTGACACGTTTAGAGCAAGGGAAAAATTCTCTAGAAGAGTATTATCAGGAATTGCAAACGGGGATGGTTCGGTGTGGTCTTGTTGAATCTAATGAACAAATGCTTGCACGTTTCTTTGGTGGATTAAACAAGGACATTCAGCACATCTTAGATTATAAGGAATATAACTCTATCACTCGTTTGTTTCATCTTGCTTGCAAAGCTGAACGTGAAGTGCAGGATCGCCAAACACCATGGAGGAGGACTAATAATTCTGCAGGTCGCACATCCACTTGGACATCCTGACAATCAGCGCCTCCTCGTGATTCGCCACCAGCTACTACCACATCCAAGGCCACCACAAGATTTCCAGTTGTTCCTCCACCATCATCCAATGCTCCTGCTCGTAGTGCATCTTCTATGGCTTCCACGGGTAAGACAAAGGATATACAATGCCGCAAGTGCAGGGGTTTTGGCCATATTTAGAGACAATGCACAACACAACGTGTGATGATGGTGCGAGAAGATGGTCAATACGATTCAGCGAGTGACTTTGATGAAGATACACTAGCCCTTATTTCTGCTCGAGATGGAGACAATTCTGATGCTGATGAAGAGATAGAGGTAATGGGAGCTGAAGCTGCTGATCAATACAAGAGCTTAATTACACAACGTGTGTTGAGTGTGCAATTGAGCAAATCTGAGCAAGATCAACGCCACAACCTGTTCCAAACACGTGGTGTTGTCAAGGAAAGAGCTATACGGATCATCATTGATGGAGGGAGTTGTAATAATCTGGCCAGTGTTGACATGGTAGAGAAGCTTGCGCTTCCACAAGACAACGCCCACATTCATATTACATCCAATGGTTTGAGAGTTCTCGCAAGATCAAGGTAACAAGAACGGTACGCGTACATTTTACTATTGGTACATATTCTGATTTTGTTGATTGTGATGTTGTACCTATGCAAGCTTGTTCTTTGTTACTTGGTAGACCATGGCAATTTGATAGAGAATCTGTTCATAATGGCAAAAATAATCACTATTCTCTTATGCATGATGGAAAGAAAATTGGTCTAAAACCTATGACTCCCAAACAGATTTTAAAAGATGATCTTGCTAGAGCTAGTAGAGCTAAAACTGAGGAGAAAAATAAAAGTGAGAATCAGATTGTTGCTGCAGATTTTATACCACCAAAGAACACTAAATCTGATTCTACACATGCTACTGAAATTCGTTTGAAGAGTCCATGTATGCTTGCAAATAAAATTGATATTGCTGAACTAGATGTAAACAATACTCAATGTTATGCAATTGTCTGCAAAGAGGTTTTGTTTTCATTTGAGGATATGCCTCCTTCTTTGCCACCCGCTATTGCTAACCTTTTGCAGGAATATGAGGACGTCTTTACCGCTGAGCTACCACCAGGACTACCTCCTATTAGAGGAATTGAGCACCAAATTGATCTAATTCCTGGTGCCACGTTGCCCAACCGCGCGCCATATAGAACCAATCCAGAGGAGACAAAGGAGATACAACGCCAAATTCAGGAACTACTCGACAGAGATCATATTCGTGAGTCCCTTAGCCCCTGTGCTGTTCCTATTATTTTGGTACCTAAGAAAGATGGTTCTTCGCGCATGTGTACTGATTGTAGAGCTATCAATAATATTACTATTCGATATCGTCATCCTATTGCACGTTTAGATGACATGCTTGATGAATTGAGTGGCTCTACCATGTTTTCTAAAGTTGATTTGCGTAGTGGTTACCACCAGATTCGTATGAAATTAGGAGATGAATGGAAAACAACATTTAAAACTAAGTTCGGTTTATATGAGTGGTTAGTAATGTCGTTTGGTTTAACTAATGCGCCTAGCACTTTCATGAGATTAATGAACGAAGTTTTACGTGCTTTAATTGGACGTTTTGTGGTAGTCTACTTTGATGATATTCTGATTTATAGCAAATCTTTAGAGGATCATTTGGACCATTTACGTGTTGTTTTCAATGCTTTACGTGATGCACGTTTGTTTGGTAACCTTGAGAAGTGCACCTTTTGCACCAATCGAGTTGCGTTTCTTGGCTATGTTGTTACATCACAGGGTATTGAAGTGGATCCAGCCAAGATTGAAGCTATTGAGAATTGGCCGCAGCCCAAGACGGTCACACAAGTGAGGAGTTTTCTTGGCCTCGCTGGTTTTTATAGGCGCTTTGTCAAAGACTTTGGATCAATTGTCGCGCCGCTGAATGAGCTTACCAAGAAGGATGTGCCCTTTGTTTGGGGCGATGCACAACAACAGGCCTTCGTCATATTGAAAGATAAGCTAACACATGCTCCCTTACTCCAACTTCCTGATTTTACTAAGACTTTTGAGCTTGAATGTGATGCTAGTGGAATTGGTTTTGGAGGGGTGTTATTACAAGAGGGAAAACCTGTTGCATATTTTAGTGAGAAATTGAGTGGGGCTAGTCTGAACTATTCTACTTATGATAAAGAATTATATGCGTTGGTTCGGACATTAGAAACTTGGCAACATTATCTATGGCCTAAAGAATTTGTTATACATTCTGATCATGAATCTTTGAAGCATATTCGTAGTCAAGCTAAGTTGAATCGTTGTCATGCAAAGTGGGTTGAATTTATTGAGTCTTTTCCTTATGTTATCAAACACAAAAAGGGTAAAGATAATATTATTGCTGATGCTTTGTCGCGCCGTTACACTTTGTTATCTCAACTTGACTTCAAAATATTTGGATTAGAAACTATTAAGGAACAATATGTGCATGATGCTGAATTTAAAGATGTGTTGCAGAATTGTAGAGATGGTAGAACATGGAACAAGTTTGTCTTCAATGATGGATTTGTGTTCCGTGCTAACAAACTATGCATTCCGGATAGTTCTGTTCGTCTTTTGTTGTTACAGGAGGCGCATGAGGAGGATTGATGGGACACTTTGGTGTCAAGAAGATGGAGGATGTTCTTGATGCACACTTCTTTTGGCCACGTATGCGTCGAGATGTTGAGAGATTTGTGGCACGCTGCACTACTTGTCAAAAAGCTAAGTCTCGCCTTAATCCACATGGTTTATATATGCCTCATCCTGTTCCTAGTGTTCATTGGGAGGCTATTTCTACGGACTTTGTTTTGGGATTGCCACGAACACAGAAGGGGAGGCATAGTATTTTTGTTGTTGTGGATCGATTTTCTAAGATGGCACACTTTATTCCTTATCATCAAACGGATGATGCTGCGCATATTGCTGATTTGTTCTTTCGTGAAATTGTTCGTTTGCATGGTGTGCCAAATACTATTGTCTCTGATCGTGATACTAAATTTCTTAGCCACTTTTGGAGATGTTTATGGGCTAAGTTGGGGACTAAATTGCTCTTTAGTACTACATGTCATCCCCAAACTGATGGTCAAACTGAAGTAGTAAATAGAACTTTGTCTACTATGTTGCGGGCTGTTTTAAAGAAGAACTTAAAATTGTGGGAAGAGTGTTTACCTCATATAGAATTTGCTTATAATCGTTCGCTGCATTCTACCACAAAGATGTGCCCATTTGAGATTGTGTATGGTTTTGTTCCTCGTGCACCTATTGATTTATTGCCTTTACCTTCTTCGGTGCAACATAATTTGGATGCTACACAACGCGTTGAAATGATATTAAACTTGCATAAGACTACTAAAGATAACATTGAACACATGAATGCTAAGTATAAACTTGCTGGGGATAAAGGTAGAAAGCATGTTGTGTTTGATCTTGGCGATCTTGTTTGGTTACATTTGCGTAAAGATCGTTTTCCTGATTTACGCAAGTCTAAGTTAATGCCACGTGTTGCTGGTCCCTTTAAGGTGTTAGAGAAAATCAATGATAATGCATATAAACTTGAGTTGCCTGCAGATTTTGGTACGGTTAGTCCTACATTTAACATTGCAGATTTGAAGCCTTACTTTGGTGAGAAAGATGAGATTGCGTCGAGGACGACTTCAATTCAAGAAGGGGAGCATGATGTGAACATCCCTACTATTGATACAACCGTTGTACCTACAACAACACACATACAAGGACCCATCACAAGATCTCGTGCCAAACAACTTAACTATCAGGTACTTTCGTTTCTTGGAACTATTCCTCACATACATGAGAATATGATGCTGACTAAATCAGATATATTTCTTACTCTTAGGAATGATGGACCAAGCATGGATGAGAGGGACAAGCATTGGAGCATGGTCATGCATGGAGATGGCAGCAAGCATGTGATGATCCAAGAGAAGGCCACGGATGAAGATTTCAGAACTTTGAGGCCACCATAATGAAGAAAGAAGGCTTGGACGAAATATTCAAGACCGATACTTTACGAATTCGTCCATAGCTTAATATGGTGCTGCGACACCTTTATTTTGGGCCAGGCCCATGTAATTTTCGCAGGATTTTAATTAGCCACTTTTTAGAGTCCGTATTTGAGGGGAAAAGGACTTTTAGGGTTGGATTCGGCCACCACTTCCATGGCTGGCCGAAACCCCACATTTTCTCCCTTAAATACTCCCCATAGCCGACCCCCTAGACTCGGATTTTGTTTAGACATTAAGTTAGCCATAGTCACAACTTCGCCAAGGCTCGAGCGTCGCAGAGGCCTCTTGTACTTCGCACCTATTCAGGATCCCACTTCTTCAATAAAGCTTTCCTCTTAATCCGCAATATCTTGATTGCAATATTGGTTCTTATTTGTTCTCGATTTCAGGTAGGAATTAAGACCCTCGCTGGTCAGGCTGATCGTGTTCCCGCAGGATCGGTAACCTCCAGGAGATTGGCCTAGCGATTGCATTGGCGCTCGTGTTCGCACGCGTAGTCGAATCGTCAAGCCCGAACTCCACCAAATCGATTATCATCATCTCATCGAAAGATCGGACACCTTTGCCCTATCACTCCGTCCCGCTGTAACAATTGTGTTGGATCTTGCATTAGTTCATAGGGAAAACTTTCCTGGTGTTAATTACTATTGTAGTTGATGCTTGTGAGTGGAACCATTGGATTATTGTTTATGTTCAGATTGTTATCCATTATCATATCATCTTTGATCTTGATCTATATCATGTCTTATGAGTAGTTCGTTTAGTTCTTGAGGACATGGAAGAAGTCATGTAGTTATTAGTGGATTTGTGTTGAGTTATTATTCAAATGATTAGTATTTAAGTTGTGATGCTATTCTTCTAGTAGTGTCATATGAACGTCGACTACATGATACTTCAACATTTATGGGCCTAGGGGAATGCATTATGTATTTGGCTACTAATTGTGGGGTTGCCGGAGTGACAGAAACCTAAACCCCCGTTAGGATACCTTTGCACAAGGGAGTGTAGGATCTCAGAGTTTAAGGTTGTGGTTAGATTTATATCTTAATTACTTTCCTATAGTTACTGATGTTTGCAGGGGGTTTAATCCCAAGTATGTGTCCAAATAAGGTCGATACATTAGCACAGGTTCACCCATACAACACTTACAACACCAAAAAAGAGTACTTAGCTATATGAAGCGAAAGCACTTGATAGAATTCCCATGTGTTCTCGAGAACGTTTGGTCCTTATAAGCATTTCCAACGGCTTATCCTTTGCTAAGAAAGGATTGGGCCACTTGATGCGTTTGTTCTTTGTTACTTGCTCTTTGTTTTATTGCCTTATCAGAAAACCACTAAAAATCCGTTTGCTAAGTATTCACACGGATTTCCTGCTCCATACCACTGTTTAGCGCCTTCTGCTCCTCGTTGGGATCGACATTCCTATTTATCAAAAATACTACGATACACCCCCTATACTTGTGGGTCATCAACACCCCTAGGTCTTTATAATCAGTCCGTCCACCATGCCTCCGGGGTGTTACTTCTGACAACTTACTAGGATCTCTAGACTGTCCCCATAGACCAATATTTGTATTTTCTGCGCACTTTGTGCTCATTCGTATGCACCCGGGAATAACTTCCTGGGCGGTCACCTATACACAATTGATCTAAGGCAAGCACACTTAACCTGGAGATTCTTTTTGGATGAGCTTCGGGGAAAGAGGTTGCAACTTATTGGTATGAGTATCATATCAATCCTATTAAGCCATGTGTCAGGATCTCACATGCACCCACCCTTAGAAAATCGATGCCCTCGTCTATCAACCACAAGCCAAAAATGTCTCTCTTAGCACATGTATGTGCGTCCAGTGTCGGTACATGTGACATGTGGTGTCCACTCTGGCCACACGCGCCATGCTCCACATGTCCGCCACTTACCCGCACACGCCCGTGTAACCATAAGGTTTGGCTCTAATAGCAATTGTAATCCCCTCGACCTCATGTTTCTAAATCTTGTAATCAACCCGTCCACCAGGCCCCGTGGGTGCCACTCCCGACAACTTTTACTAGGATATGTAGACTAGCCCTACAGACCAACACTTGTCTTTTCTACGCACTTTGTCTTCACTCGTGCGCACCCGGGAACAACTTCTTGACCGGTCCCATCCTCAAATTGCTCTAGGCCAAACACGCTAAGCTTGGAGGTTCTTTTTGGATAAACTTCCGTAAAAGAAGTTACAGCTTGTTGATGATATGAGTATTCTATCAATCCTAGCCATGTGTTAGGATCTCACAGTCTAGCACACGTCCGGTGTCCGCCGAAGACTCCCGGTCTCCATAATCCAGTTGGGAAGCAAAAGTAGATCTTTTAGCCGGAATCATCGTAGCACAAGGCATTCCGCAGCGAAGCAGTCTCCCACTCGCGCAGCCCTTACTTGGGACTGCGGTTTCAAGAGATAAAATACCTAAGGAAATTTCCTTAGAGATTATTGTGTATTTTTTCCTTCCCATATAGACCTTTTATATAGGGAAAATAGGGCGCCCCTTCAATTAAAGTCTCGAGGTGGGACTAAACCAAGATGGAGGTGGAGGCGGAGGATCGGCGGCCGAGGTGGGCCCACGCAGGCCATGTCCTAGGTGCGGTAGCAGCTTGCCCTTTGGGCCTTGTTCCCTCCGTGGACTTGTCCCATTCGAGAGGTTTTGCCATTAAATTTAATTTAAATATTTATTTTAATATTAATTAACAATTAATACAAAATACACTTTATTGAATTCTCTTTGACCCGAAACACCTTTCGGTGCACTCCAAACTTCTCCGAATCCTTCCGAAATGATTCTAGATCTCTCACGGAACACTTCCGGTATCATCATCTCTTTCTTCCTATGATTCCGATAAATTCAAAACGATCTCCAAGCATCGTAAAACACTTAAGCGGTTCGGGAACATCATATACATAATCGAGACACCTCTCATATCAGTGATCATTAGCGGGACCGGGATGCCCATAATGATACGTGTGCATTCCACGATTTCAACTTCATTTGAAGCATAAACGTCGAATCCAATCCCCTTTGTTATCTTGATACTTGACTTCTCCGAGATCTGATCATAGGTATCAATATACCTTGTTCAATCTCGTTACCAGCAAGTGCTGCTTTACTTGTTCCCATGATATTCCATCCCAGTGACCTAGTCACATCTTGCGCAACATTTATGGATATAATCTCACCGAGTGGGCCTCGTATATCTTTCTGTCATGCGGGAGAAAAAAGTCCTGATCTTGATGTATATGCCTTAACATGTCCCTCTGGAATAACCAATATACACACCTTTATGATCACCCTGTTATGGTGTGACAGTTGATGACCTCAGGTGATAGTGGTTAAATACACTACTGGAAAAACCATCTTCGGTTCGATCAGAACAAGCCCAGCAGTCCCGGCCTGTCACAGCCCGCGACTAGTGGGAGCACTAATCCCAGGCCGTGAGGCCTCTAACGGCTAGAAACGGCCGTAGTGACTAGTCCCGGGCCGGACCAGGTCATTAGTCCCGGTCCGTAATACGGCCCGAGACTAATAACCTGGAGCGGGCCAACTGCTCTTTTTGGGGACTATTAGTCCCGGGTCGTATCACGGCCCGGGACTAGTTGTCCATCAGTATATATGCAGCTTCCTGCCCCCCTGCCCTAAAGCGTATGGTGGCCATTTTTCTCAAAGAAGCAAGAGAGTTCATGCCATTTTTTTTCTCAAGATTTGTCAAGATTTAGTTTGCAACACCTAAATCCAAAGCTTTAAAAGGTTAGAACTTCATTCTTTCATCTCTTATTGCTACTTTAACTCTATAATGCTCTAGAAGTATAGAGATATGGATCAAATGCATGCATGCTCTAGAAGTAGCTAGAAGGATTTTGATATATATGTATAACAAATTTTGATTAGGCACATAGATACTAAAAATTCAAATATGTAATTTTAGAGTTTCAGAGCTTAGAATGGAATGAGGTTTTCACTGATAGAACAATAATAAAAAACTCCACATTTATCATGTTGATTGTTTTCTACAATTCACAAATTGGTGCATGTAAATTTTTCAAAATTCAAAATTAATGCTCTAGAAGCTCTCAATATAACTTGTAATAATTTTATCATGTTGTGTAATGGTTTTTGATATACTTTTACTATAATGCAGATGGTCCGGGAATGGATGTACGATACTGACCGACGCTCTGGCGAGTTCATTAATGGCGTGCATGAATTCATCCGCGTTGCTGATGCAAACAAGCGCAATGGTTTTGTATTCTGTCCATGTAATGGATGTAGGAATCATAAGGATTACTCTGACTCAAAAACCCTTCACAGCCACCTGTTGAAGTCCGGCTTCATGCCTAGTTATAATTGTTGGACCAAGCACGGAGAGAGAGGGGTTATAATGGAAGACAATGAAGAAGAGGAGGAGGATGACAACTATCAAGGTTTCCCTGAGTACGGAGATACTTCCATGGGGGATGCTGAAGGGGAGGATGAAGAAGAGACACATGATGAACCCGCTGATGATCTTGGTCGGACCATTGCCGATGCACGAAGAGATTGTGAAACTGAAAAGGATAGGGAGAAGTTCAATCACATGCTAGAGGATCACAAAAAGTTGTTGTACCCAAATTGCGAAAATGGTCTGAAAAAGCTGGGCAGCACACTGGAATTGCTGCGATGGAAGACTGAGTGTGCTATACCTGACTCCTCATTTGAAAAGTTGCTGAAAATGATGAAGAATATGCTTCCAAAAGATAACGTATTGCCCGCCAGTACGTACGAAGCAAAGAAGGTTGTATGCCCTTTAGGTTTAGAGGTTCAGAAGATACATGCATGCCCTAATGACTACATCCTCTACCGCGGTGAGGAGTATGAGAATTTGGATGCATGCCTAGTATGCACTTCACTTCGGTATAAGATTAGACGAGATGACCCTGGTGACGTTGAGGGCGAGCCCCCCCCCGGAAGAGGGTTCCTGCGAAGGTGATGTGGTATGCTCCTATATTACCACGGTTGAAACGCTTATTCAGAAACAAAGAGCACGCCAAGTTGTTGCGATGGCATAAAGAGGAACGTAAGTCAGACGGGATGTTGAGACACCCCGCTGATGGGTCGTAATGGAGAAAAATCGATAGAAAGTACCCGGACTTTGCAGATGACGCAAGGAGTTTAAGGTTTGGTCTAAGTACAGATGGCATGAATCCCTTTGGGGAGCAGAGCTCCAGCCACAGCACCTGGCCCGTGACTCTATGCATCTATAACCTTCCTCCTTGGTTGTGCATGAAGCGGAAGTTCATTATGATGCCAGTGGTTATCCAAGGTCCGAAGCAACCCGGCAACGACATTGATGTGTACCTAAGGCCATTAGTGGAAGAACTTTTACAGTTGTGGCACGAACCCGGGATACGCGTGTGGGATGAGCACAAGCAGGAAGAATTTAACCTCCGAGCATTGCTTTTCGTAACAATCAATGATTGGCCTGCTCTTAGTAACCTTTCAGGACAGTCAAACAAGGGATACAATGCATGCACACACTGTTTAGATGAGACTGAAAGTATATATTTGGAACATTGTAAGAAGAATGTATACAATGGGTCAAAGACCACATATTATGGTTACATAGAGGAGATATGGGAACTTGTCTATGGACCTACTATTAAGGTCCCCTTGTTTCGGTGCAAATGGGTCAAGCTGACAGGAGGAGGGGTTGAGGTAGACAAGAAATACAGAATGACATCGTTGGATCTCAACAATTGACGAGGTTTGATCTCATCAATGCCCATTGTTATGGACTTGGGTTTTGGAGAAGATGGGGATGCTGGAGATCGTGGAACGGTTAGCAAACAAGCAACACAGGGACACAAAGTTACCCAGGTTCAGGCCCCTGGAGGGAAAACCCTACTCCTGCTTGTCTGCTCTTGATTACGGCGGAACCGAAGGTTACAGGGGTGGGCAGATGTAATTTGGCGTGGAGGTGTGTATGCGAAAGTATGCGAGTCTGAGTCCGGTAAGTGCGGACTTGTGCATGGCCCTCTTCGGGTCCCCCTCGGGAGGTGGGTGGGCCGCGAGGTACGCAGTGGCTGCCATGATCGCAGCCTGCGGCGTTTTCGGGATGACGTTGCCGTCGGCGTCCATCTCCATGAAGGATGTGTGGAGAGTTCGTGTCAACTCGCGGTGCTCCTTGGGATCCATGTTCTCCATCCGAGAGCGGCGCTTGTTGCATGGGTTGCGTTCGAGCTGGAGCCGATGCCCATGGCGGAGAGCGCGGCTCGTCGCGCGCTGGACTCTGAGGCTGCTTGCTTGCGTTTGTCAAGCACCTTATGCATCTTGACCTGCTTCTTGTGCTCCTCGATCAGGAGCAGGTGGTAGGCCATCAGCATATCCCGCGGGGCGTCTGGGGGCAGTACTATGTTGCCTGCCACGGCTTCGCGGACCTATGTCCATCCTTCTTTGCTAAGGCGGATGACGTGGCCGCCGTTGTTTTCCCCTTCGGGTGGGGGGGGGACTATCTTCTTCTGTTTCCACCGTTTCGTTCTGTCGGGTTAGGCGGCGGGTTGGGTGTTTGCTGATCCACGTCTCTTTGGATGACTGCGGCACATTGGTAGCACTCGCAGATTGGTCCGCTGCTGCCGCAGCTTTCAGATCCGGAGCCGTAGGTCCCTGCATCCGATGGCGGATCGCACAGATCGGAGTTGCAGCAGCTGCTGTTGTAGGAATCATCTGTTGATGATGTTGTGCGTAGCGCGGTGTGTGGGGCCCATGAAGCGGTCCTGATTGATGGTAGGGGCACCCGCTCAGGGAGGGGAAGGGTGCCAGTTTGCCCCACCTGGAAGCAGAAGCTCCCGAACAGGATTTCGAGTCCGTCGCCTACGGGCTCGAAGTCCTTCATGGTGGCCGGCGAGTGGGCGGTGAAGTCGAAAGCGCCGAAGAGGAGATGACTCTCCGTTGCTGCAGAGTTGTAGATCGATCGGGTTGGAACCTTCATGATCGCACAATCAGCGCCCCCAATTCCCACAGACGGCGCCAATTGACGAGGTTTGATCTCATCAATGCCCATTGTTATGGACTTGGGTTTTGGAGAAGATGGGGATGCTAGAGATCGTGGAACAGTTAGCAAACAAGCAACGCGGGGACACAAAGTTTACCCAGGTTCAGGCCCCCGGAGGGAAAACCCTACTCCTGCTTGTCTGCTCTTGATTACGGCAGAACCGAAGGTTACAGGGGTGCGCAGATGCAATCTGGCGTGGAGGTGTGTATGCGAAAGTATGAGTCGAGAGATCTAGGTCGTGCCCTCCTAGCCTTTATATAGACTTAGGCAGGTCCCGGGCTTAAACCTAGTCGGTTACAGGTTCTAGGGTTTTACCCCTTTGAATTTTCTATCTACTATAGTCTTGCTCTCCAAGGATCCGAAGGCATCATGGGCCTGGGCCACCCGAAAGTCTTCATGGGCCGGCGTACATTTGCCGTTGGCCTTCCTTGGGCTGGACTAGGTATGCTGAGATCATGCACCCGCGGGGTATAACCATGTCAACAATCTTGGGTACTGAGACGAACCATTCGTCCTAGCCAATGATGTGGCTCAGGTTTTCTATGTGAAGGACATGTCTACCAAACCTATAAAAATAAAAATAAGAAAAAGAATACATCAGACGATGAGCCAAAGCGCCACATAGTTCTTTGAGGAAAAAGAAACATCGTGGGAGTGGAGGACAAGACAGACATGTCAGAAGATTGTGATAAGTTTCATGAAATTCCACCCTTCGCGGTGAAGGATGACCCAAGCATCATATTAATGAATGAAGATGCTCCATGGATACGACGGTATCAGAAATGAACACACGCGAAGAAATGATATGTTATAATTGTAACATTTTGTGAGTGAAGATGCTCCATGCATGTGTCCATTTTTATTGTGTTGTCTGCAAACAATCTTGAGTGTGTTAGTCCCATTTTGTGGCTGGACCGGGACTAAAGGAGGCCTTTAGTCCCGATTCATACCTACCATTAAGATCTGATCTCCAAACGTGTGAGGTCACATATTAGGGAGTGCCTCTATGACCAGTTTCTCGGAGATGCCGGAGGACTAGGCTCCGTCGGCATCTCCCTGAAACTGGCCGTAGTGGTGTCCCTGCTCTTGAAAACCATCTTGCAGCTTGTAACTTCTCTAACTAGATCAATACGCCTGGGAGCTAACTAATTTCACATATTAGGGAGTGCCTCTATGACCAGTTTCTCGGAGATGCCGGAGGACTGGGCTCCGTCGGCATCTCCCTGAAACTCGCCGTAGTGGTGTCCCTGCTCTCAAAAACCATCTTGGAGATGCCTCAAGCTGGCTGGAGGAGTGGGCTCACAAGGATGCCTATTTATAGTACAAGCAGCTCAGCATAATGTCGACACTCACGACATAATGTCAACACTCACCCCTATTATTAGTGCTGACTCATGTTTAGTCCCGGTTGGTGTATCCAACCGGGACTAAAGGTTCATCTTTAGTCCCGGTTGGTGACACCATCCGGGACAAGGTACAAGCCGCACGACATAATGTCGACACTCACCCCTATTATTAGTGTTGCCTAGCCCAGTCTGCCGCAATCCCTTCAGTCACGGTTGGTTTCTCCAACCGGGACTAAAGATGAACCCTCTCTTTATTAGGTAACACTCAAGATAGCCATGGCGCGATCGCCCTAAATATAGAGGGAAAGGGCAGGAAAACTTGGCGTGAAGCTTTGGGAAATGGCGGGAAATATCTTTAGTCCCGGTTTGTGTCTACAATCGGGACTAAATGGATATTATATTAAGATTCTTTATATTTTTCTGATAATAATAGACATATTATTTGTTTTATTTGGATTATTACAATAAAAGATATGATTTTCCAAAGTTTTTATATTTGATTTGAATTAAAAAAAGAAAATTTACAAATGAAATAATTTATAAATGATGCAAACAGATAAATGGATATTATATTAAGATTCTTTATATTTTTCTAATAATAATAGACATATTATTTGTTTTATTTGGATTATTATAATAAAAGATATGATTTTCCAAAGTTTTTATATTTGATTTGAATTAAAAAAGAAAATTTACAAATGAAATAATTTATAAATGATGCAAATAGATAAATGGATATTATATTAAGATTATTTTTATTTCTCTGATAATAATAGACATATTATTTGTTTTATTTGGATTATTATAATAAAAGATATGATTTTCCAATGTTTTTATATTTGATTTGAATTAAAAAAGAAAATTTACAAATGATGCAAACAGATAAATGGATATTATATTAAGATTCTTTATATTTTTATGATAATAGACATATTATTTGTTTTATTTGGATTATTATAATAAAAGATATGATTTTCCAAAGTTTTTATATTAGTTTTGAATTAAAAAAAGAAAATTTACAAATGAAATAATTTATAAATGATGCAAACAGATAAATGGATATTATATTAAGATTCTTTATATTTTTCTGATAATAATAGACATATTATTTGTTTATTTGGATTATTATAATAAAAGATATGATTTTCCAAAGTTTTTATATTAGTTTTGAATTAAAAAAAGAAAATTTACAAAAGAACAATTAGTCGCGGGTTGTGGCTGGACCCGGGACTAAAGGTTGCCTTCACGCGCGAAAACGAAGCGACCGCAAAATACACACTAGTCCCGGACCGTCTTTAGTCGCGGGTTAAGCCACGACCCGGGACTAAAGACCCTTTAGTCACGGGCGGTGGCTTAGCCCAGGACTAAAGGGGTGGCTCTTTATATTCTGCGCGCCACCGTCCCTGTGCCCAGCACTTGCATTTCTCGACGAAGACAAAGCACAGACAACGAACGCAGAGACGAAGAAGAGACGAGGTGCTGTCCGGCCGCCGCTTCCACAGCGCCGCCGTGCCGCGCTCCGCCGTGCCGTGCTCCGTCGCTCCACGCGCCGCCGTTTCGCCGCCTCGTCGTGCCGCTCCGCGCCGCCTCGCAGTCGCGCCGGCATCGGTGAGCGCTGCTCGATCGATCGAGGCCGGGGCGGTTTTTTTATTTTAGTTAGGATAATTATTAGGATTATAATTATTGTTTTAGTTATTAGGATTATATTGTTTAGTAGTTATTAGGATTAGAATTATTGTTTTAGTTATTAGGATTATTGTTTTAATTAAAATATTTGAATTAGGATTATTGTTTTAGTTATTTTTTGTTTTACTTATTAGGATTATATTGTTTTAGTTAGTTTTTTGTCTTACCACAAATAATATTAGGATTATTTATTTATTATTGTTATTTTTTTTGTTTTAGTTATTATGATTATTGTTTTAGCACAAATAATATTAGGATTATATTGTTTTAGTTATTAGGATTAGTATTAGGATTATTGTTTTAATTGAAATATTAGAATTAGGATTAGGATTATTGTTTTAGTTATTTTTTGTTTTATTTATTAGGATTATATTGTTTTAGTTATTTTTTTGTTTTACCACAAATAATATTAGGATTATTGTTTTATTAGGGTTATTTTTTTGTTTTAGTTATTATGATTATTGTTTTAGCACAAATAATATTAGGATTATTATTATTAGGATTATATTGTTTTAGTTATTAGGATTATTGTTTTTTTTAACCTGTTTAACTCTTTTTTATAGATAATTAAGTCATGGATCCATCCGAAGATCCTGGTCGCATCGGTGAAGGTTTTCTTCAGGGCATGATAAGAGGTGAAATTCCTCTTAATATTACTACCGGCGCCGAAGATATTTTGCTCGAGGAAGAGATATCCTCATATCTGAATCCATCCGGTGATGGACTAGAGGAAAACCTAATGTACCAAGGGGAAGACCAGATGGACGAAGGGCAAACAAATAACAACAATAATGATGGCCCCTCGACAGGATCCGACGAGGTACATATATATATATAAAGTCTCATGTTACCTCTATTCATTAACTGGTCTAGATATATATTAATCACTCTCTCTTCTTCTTTTAGCCCACCGGATCGAAGCAATCGACAGCTCGAACGAAACGAGGGCCAAACAAAAAGTTGGATGGTAATCAGAGGTTCACCATTGAAGAAATAGATGATGATGGTGAACCGATTGCTCCAGAGAAGCACCGGAGGATGTTTATAAATCGATGCGGGGTGCTTGTTAGGGACAACCTGCTGATCACCATCCAAGAATGGAATAAGTCAAAGAAAGCCGGTGAAGAATCCAACAACTACGTCACCGATGATGCCAAAGATGACCTTTGGCAGAAGCTCATAGCGCATTTCATACTACCTCCAGAGTATGAGGAATTTGAGGTAGATGGTATTACCCCAAGGCCAGGTGGGCTTGACAATAGAGCGAAAGTCAAGGAGTGGGCACTGAGCAAGATGGCTGGACTGTACCGGAACCACAAGAAAAGTTTATACGCGAAATGTGTCGCGAAAAAGAAAACTCCAGACTTCAAAGGAGTAAACGAGAAGTTGAGAGAATAGTGGCCCGATTTTGTACAGTACAAGCAATTTGATAAAGCAAAGGCAAAGTTGACAAAGAACGCGTTAAATGCTGCCAACAAAAAATACCATCATAAAATGGGGACAGGTGGCTACAAGAGTGCCGTCCCTAAGTGGGAAACTATGGAGAAGGAAATGAGGGCTAGAAGCGTCACTCCTGGTACAGATGGATGGCCCGAGAGTTCAAAGCACTGGTGGTACGGGCACGGGGGATTCTTGGACCCAGAAACAGGGAAGACATTATTTCATGAGAAAATTCTAAAACCTTCCGAAGACCTTATTAAAGCATTGAACGATGCTCAATTGGGATTGTTCCGTCCCGAGAGAGAGAACGATGAGCTGACACGCGCCCTAGGGAATCCTGAAAAGAGAGGACGAACACGAGGCAAAGGCGCCGGTGTCTTGTGGAAGAAAGGGTTTCCTCAGTATGATGCCAGTTACAGAAGCCGTCAGAGAAAGAAGGACCGGGCGGCAGACCGGATCTCCAGGGTAGAGAAGGACCTAGCTGATCTGAAGAACCTCATGCATGAAATTAGCCAAAGGCCGCCATCGTCAACTCACCCGCGGTCTGATGATCCTGCATTGGATCTTAGCCAACGGAGAAGCAGTGTGGCTTCCACGGAGGTCCGTGCTGATGATCAAGCACTGCTGGATGATGCACCGGCTCCTCACTACCCCGTGGATGATGTCAGAGAGATGGCACAATGTGAGCTACATCAGCCAATGAACAACCTGTCCTTCAAGGTGGCGATCGGCACTACTTTACCTTATCTACCTGGAGCACTCCACCATTCACTTCCGATTCCACCAGGTTATGCTCGTGTCACGGTGGATGACATAGTGGAGGATTTGGCGGACCTAGAGATTGAAATCGCTACGCCTGAAGGCCTTACGAAACTAGGAGATGTCAAGCGCAGCATCATTCTATGGAATAAGAAGTACATCAAGTTTCTAGGCTCGGCGCCAAGGCCACCGACTCCAAGGAATCCAAATCCACCCCGCATCGAATATCGTCAACCTCCAAGTCCACCCCAACCCGATTATCGCCAACCTCCAAGTCCACCCCAACCCGATTATCGCCAACCTCCAAGTCCACCCCGCCCCGCTGACGATCGCCGCAGCAAGAGTACATCAACTCGATCTCCGCCTCCGCCTCCGTGCAATACTACTACCTCGTCGAAGAAACGGAAGTTCGACGGTCCCCCGCGCCCCACATCGAAGAAAGGTCAAACGCCGAAGATAGACGATATCCCGCCGGCTCTTCCAAAGAGACCTTATGACAAGACCGATGAGGAAACTAACGCGGATGTGGCTGCCCAAGTTAAGGCGCATTTTGCACCCAAAAAGCCTGAGCCAAAGCCGGTATCTAACGAAAAAACCAAAAAGTGGGCTAAGTTCTTTCTTGAGCAACCATCCCAGATATCGATGAATCTGGAATCAGACTGTGACCGAGAGATTATTAAGCAAGCACAGAAGAAAAAAATCACAAGTGCAAAAAGCGGGAAGCAAGTTGCCCAGCTCGGAGCACAGAAGAATCAATCGGTCGCCCCTCTCAAAGTCATTTCAGACCTCGACAAGGCCTTCAGAGCTGAAATGGATATGGACATGCAAATAATGGACCCTAGAACCCGTAATAATGCTGCACTTATGGGAGTCACTGTATCGCAGGCCAAAGCACTTGCTAACGAAGCAAATATGTCTCTTGGTCAATATTTGGGCTATGAAGATACGCCAGTGGGTCAGATAGTACGGCAGTATGTCCAAGGGGAGCCTCTAGTCAGTAATGAGGAGCTCACGCGTCTATCCACACATATGCGAAATCTGCACGAATGCTACATGTCGCAAGCACAAAAAAAAGCATCAGAAATATTGGTTTCCGGTGGACGTTAGAATGGAGCATCACTTCAAACCATACTCGATACAGGTTCAAATGACCGAACTGTTTCAGTTATACAACCAGCGCGCCCTCGACAAATCTATCATTGGTTGCTACTGTCTGTAAGTTATTTATTTTTATCATTAAGTTTGTAGCTTTAGCTCGTTCATTGCATTTAATATATTATCCTAACTATATATCTTTTGTATGATGATATTATATTCTGCAGAATGAAGATGCTTGAATGCAAAAGAGCTAGAAGATACGACGTTGGGTTCATTGACCCATATATCATTAATGAATATACGTTAAATAATCACCCCGAGGACGTGGAGGAAGACTTGTACAGGTTCTTAACCGAGAATAATTTTGTTAAGGAAATACTATTTCCTTACAACTTCAAGTGAGTGTTTATATCTTGTACACATTTTATTTTTGCTTACTCGACGAGCTATGCATGTATGCTTATGTAAACATCCGTAGATTCCACTGGATCTTGCTAAACATTCAAGTTGACAACTCCCTAGTTGAAGTCCACGACTCATTAAGTTGGGACCAAGAGCAGTGGAACGACATGAAAGCAATGCTCCATAAGTAATTTCAATCATTATCGCATTATATCGTCCTCTTTCATTCATTTTCTGATATCAAGTAACTAATAACTCCTTTGTTCATTTTCTTTGCCGAGCAGGTGTTGGACACGGTTCAGACAAAAAATACCAGGTCCATTCAAAGAGGAGCTAACTTATAAAATGGCGAAGAGTTTACATCAGCCACCGGGAACTCATTTATGTGGATACTACGTCTGCGAGTACATCCGTGAGTTGACCAGTGAGCGGAAAGTTGACTCACATTATATTTATGATTTGCGGGAGACACTAGAGCCATACCAACGCATGGGATCAATTCAAGAGGAGCTGGCGGGATTTATGATGAAGGAAGTCCTTAATGTACATGGAGAGCCTTATGCAGATGACGTGGAACTTGATTTGCCTTAGTCATCTCCATGTAGCTCATATGATATATATATTCATCAATGACCATGTAATTTCAAAACATTTCTTCCTTTTGATATGATTGATTATATGTATGCTTGTAAGGGATCGATTAACTATATAAATGCATCGACGTGTAGTGTGTATGTAGTAGCGTATAATATGTATACTAATATATATGTTTGAATTATAGTGAAACACAAAACAAAAAAGGAACGAAATGGCAAAAAAAGGAAATACACAATCTCTGCCGCGGCAGAGAAACACACAATTCTCTGCCGCGATAGGAAACCTTCTAGTCCCGGGTGGTGTTACGGCCCGGGACTAGAGGGTTTCCACCCCCCGCAGCGCTGAAACAACCACGTGGCTGTTATTAGTCGCGGGCCGTAGCGAGCCGGGACTAGAGGGGGGGGGGGCTCTAGTCCCGTTTTCGCAGTCCCGGGCCCAAAACCGGGACTAGAGCCCGTTGCGGCCCGGGACTACAACCATGTTTTCCACCAGTGATATGATCTCACAGTCATAGGAGTAGGATACTTCATTTCTAACTATTGCAACGATAAATTTTGTGACTTGATCGTGTTGCAATACTTATATTGGGATAATGTTCATCGCATCATTCACTAATGATATGCCTTCATTGTCAATTGTCATAAAGATTCCATGATGAGGAAATATTGATTATCAGTTATACAATGAACTAGTTAAATAGAGGCACCAGGGACTTTGGTTTATTTATGTACCACACGCGTATTAATGTTTCGGATTGATACGTTATAGCATTGTATTAAGTTTCCGATTGATACGTTATAGAATTGTATTAACCTATTGAGATATGATAATAAACCTATTTATTATTTGACTCTAGGGCATAAGAAACATTGTGTCTCATAGAAGTATCATGCGTATTGTATCCTTTTTTTAGATTCACAGAGGAGATGCATCTCACACTTGATCGCGATCTCCTCCTGGGTCCTCTCGTGCGAGAGGGATCCGGAGGCTCCCCTCCTCCTAACCCTAGAAGCCACCACCGGCCTTCCTCCTCGGCTGCTGCCCCCGCCGCTGCGGGTGGTGGCGGCAACGCCTCGCCCGTGAAGACTGCGGGCGTCGGCGGTGGTGCGCCCTGAGGCTGTACCTTCGCGCGGAGGTGGGGCCTATCCTGGGCGGCGCAGGGAGGGGTTCGGCGGTGGCAGATCGGCCTCCTCGGCGGGAGGCGATGTCGCGGGGCGCATCGGCGGCGGCGACGAAGCGGGAGGAGAGGCGAGGGGCACGATGCCTCTCTACGGTGGCGCCATGCGGGATGGCAGGGTGTCGTGGCCTGGTCCTCTCGCCGACGAGCTCGAGCGGTCCTTCTCGCGTGCTGGATGTATGTGCTCATCGACACCGATGGTCGGCCTGCTGGATCCGTTCTCCAGAAACCGGCCAGAGGTGTGGGGATTGCTGTGTTAGATATAATAAAGGAGGTGGTCCTTTGGTTTCTTTTGCACGATGACGAAGGTCTGCTTGATGTCTGTCCTCGTTGATCTGGTCTGGAGCGGCGGGTTTCGGAAGGCTCCGCCGTCGAACTCCCATGGGCGTATAATGCCTGAAGATTGCTGGATCGGAAGGTATTCGGTCGTGCGCACCTTGTTTTTCTGGCCGTTTGGTTTCAGCGGGAGCGTTGCGAAGCTCTGTTGTTTGTTCCCACCAAATGCCATTCTTAGAGCCATGGTGAAGTCAGATGCAGAGAATGTAAGGAAAGCGGAAATATGAGGGTAGCGATACTGATTTTAGTTCTTGTGGCGACGGAGATCTGGATGCGTGATCTGGGCCTCGTTGCAGCGACTGCTGCTGTGGAAAGACAACACAGGAGGAGTTCTCAGTCTTACCTTGCAGGGTGAAAATCTAAGGTCTGGCCTTAACTGGTTGTGCCTGGCAATGTCCTTGTTGAAGGCATTGCTTTGTGAGCGAAGACTTTCTCTCTGGTGAAAACCTATAATCTTTGATCGGGCAACGACGGCGCTTGAGCACTGTTTCCTTCTTGAAGGCGTTGTTATTGGAGTGGAGGACTATTGGTGTTGTTCTGATGGTGTCAGTGTCGTTGCTTTGAGGATTATTCTCTGTAGCGAGACTTTTCTTTTTGGATTTTTTTTTGGGCCGTGTGCATCCGTAGGGCCGCTGGGTCATGCGTTGTTGCAGAGACTGGGTATAATTGATAAACCTATGATATTAATATATACTCTTTTCTAAAAAAAAAATACTCTATCCTTTTGTTTTATCGCATTGTGATGGCATTGTTGTCTCAGAAAAAAGTCCTCTAAATTCAATCCCGTCACGGTGGCACTTGCTCTAGTGTTACAGACGAGTTTGGGAGTTTTCTTTTGTCATATCTAGACTTCATGAATGATCATTTGGTTATCGTTGTCCTCCATTGACATGGCTATGTGGGCATCTCGACAACAATGATGTCTTGTTCCACATTATTTGATTGCAGTGGGTCCAAATAGTGCTATTTTCTGACAGTGTGCCTAAATACTAGCCGGTCATAAGAGGATATTCACTTAGAAGGATGGGCCATGGCCCGGCATGGTTAGGGTTGGAAGTTTGGAACCTTTATGGTGCCATCTACTCCCTCCGTTTCAAAATATAAGATGTTTTAGATTTGTGAAGAAGATGAATCTAGGCTTGTTTTAATATGTAGGTTCACTCAACTTTGAGATGAATCTACACACTAAAAGGGTTCTAGATTCATTTTCTTCACAAACCTAAAACATCTTATATTTTGAAACGGAGGGAGTAGTTTAGTATAGTTCAAAAAATCAACTAGTTTTCTTAAAAAATAATAATTTCTACAATTTAGTTTATTTTTATACTAATAAAGAGGGTAAAGGGTACCCTAAGGGTTACCCATTTCTATCCTTAGGCATGGTCAACCTTACCCACTGTCTATGCTTGTTGATATACTTGGCACGACTGTTAATCTTCGCCATACACTATTATGTCAGTTTAACGAGCATTGTACTCTATATTTCTATGCAAATACTTAAGTGTGTGAATGTCTCAATGTTATCTATTGCTAGCGAGTTTGATGTCGGTTCCTGGGCAAATTTTGCGGCCTTGGATCTTAGCTATAATTTTTCTTTTGTTTAGGGTTGTATTGCACATGTAGATTCATTTGCCTGTGTTTTTTCATCTCCAGGTTTTTTTTGAAGTAAAGTCTTCACGATTGTATTTGAGTCTGTCTTCATTTAGGTTGTATTTTTTGAAGATGTATTTAGACATAAGAAAATCATAAGGGGTGACTGAAGATTAGAAAATCTCATGTCTGAGTTAAGATTAGCAAAACTGGCTTAGTGTATAGCCCCTTGGAGAACTCGTTTATGGATCTTACATGCATACATACTTTGTCAGTACAAAAATGCTGACAGTGCAGATGCATTAGCAAATCACTAAGTACATACTCGTATATATATGCAAACTCAACTCTATGCTTACAGGTTGCCCGCAAAAAAAAAAAACTCTATGCTTACAGGTACAGGCTATGTTAGTTAATCAAAAGAACCAAAGAACAGTTCAGTCACTTCAGTGTTATAAGCTGCCAGCTCTGTTCGTCTTTGCTCATTCCGCAGCTCTCTTCCCATCCCCGCCGGCCGACGAGGAGCCAAGGCCGACCTGCAGCCACGGCGTGGTCTCCCCTGCCGTGCTCTCGTCCTTGAGATCACTAAGCCTGGCTTTCTTGACGGTCGTGCTGTCCGCCTCGTCCTCGGCGTCGCCAGCGGTAGCTTCAGCACCGTTTACATTGTGGCTGCTCGTCGCTGCCATCTTGTTCTGGTTGCTGGGGTTGCTCGGTACTACCGCTGTCTGGAGGTCGAGATGCAGCGAGCTGGTTCCGGCCTCGGTAGCCCTCAAGCTGGCATTCGCCGCGATGGTGAGGTCCAGCGCCGGCTCGGACGCGTCCACCATTGGTCGGAGAGTGAGCTGCTGTGGTGCACTGGCGACGAGGCCTTCGGCTGTCAGGGATGCGATGTTGGCGTGGTCCCCTGTGCCCGAGGTGAGCCAGTGGCAGCGCTTGTGGCCTCCGAGCGCCTGGCCAGAGGAGAAGAGGCGGTGGCAGACGGAGCACTCATGCATCTTGGCCTTCTTCTTGAACGGTGTAGCCGCGACCCCTGCCGGATCATAGTCGGCGGTCGTGAAGCCCACTGCCAGGGAAAGCGGGGCCGGGGCGGCGGCCTCGCTCGTACCGGCGTGTGCTTCGCCAGCGGTGGCATCGACGTTCGTCCTGGCATCAGCGCTGCCGCCTGCATTGACTTCGACGCCGGCGGCTGCAGTACCGCCCTTGTCGTCATTGGGTCCGGAGGCGGCCGGTGCGTGGTGCGTCGGCTCAATGGCGCTGCTGCTCTCGGCCTTGGCGGCGAAACATCCCTTCACCTTCTTGTGGCTGGCACGGTGCCCGCCCAGAGCTTGGTGCGAAGTGAATACCTTTTTGCACGCCTTGCACTCGAACAGGCCACGTGGCACGGGGGTGGCGTACATCGGCGCTGGTAACGCCAAGGGCATCACCATCGCCGGATCCGGCGCCGGCATGACGAACGATATGGGTTGCGGCTGTTGATGCATTCTCCCGCGCTCCTTGCTCGCCGATGCGCTCGCCTCTGGGTTCGCCTCGCTGACGCCCGTCTGATCATCCTTGCACGACGAGAGCATGACGAGGCAATTAGCCAGGTCCTCCTCCTCGTTCTCGCCGGGCGGGCATCCCGAGGGCGCCGTCGATGTCGCCGGCATATCATCGCCTTCACCGGCTACCATCTTGGCGCGACGGGAGCGCCTCCCTTTCGACCACCCACTGGCCAGCGACGCATCCTCCTCGCCATCGGCCGCTGACGAATCCGGCGAGCCGTCCGCGTCCTCGTCTTCGCCGGAGTTGCACTTGCCGTGCTCCAGGAACAGCTCCATCGACGAGAACTCCTCCCCGCAGTTCTTGCACACCTGGCAGCCCCTGGTGAGGCGGTTAGGGTTGGCCCGGAGCGCGTAGACGTGCGTCGTCGTCGACGGGCCATCTTCCCCTCCTCCACCACCACCGCGCGCGCACGGCACGGGCTCGTCGTCGTCGTCCGCGGCACCAAGCCCGTCGTCGCCGACGGCGTGGGCCCTCATGTGCCCACCGAGCGCGCTGCCGCATGTGAAGCCCTTGTTGCAGACTCTGCAGAAGTGCTTGTACGCCGGCGGTGGCGGCGCGTGACGAGGCGGTGATGGCGACGGCGGCATCTGGCCATGATAGACGCTCTCAAGGAGATGCGACCGGTGATGTGGAATCACGCGGCGTCAACATGTGGTTGGGGAGAATGGACAAACGATCTCTGTGGAGGAAACACAAACAGTGATACATACCACTAAAGACGACGGAGATTCGGACATGCAACGCAACCGCGCCTCTCGTCTCTCCTCGCTCGACTAGGACGACGGTGGCAAACTGTCACAAGTGCATCCTAGGTTTATATATAGCTTGCTGCCATTGTCATGGTTTGCGCTCGCTGCTTGCTAGTGATGACAAGTGGTTGCGGCTTTCATGGTCCAACTTCCCCAAATGGTTGGTCCGTGGGCGCTGACGCGATTGTCAAGTACTGACAGCTCTCAGGAGAAACCAGCTGGTTCTGGTGGAGGTCAAGCTTGTTTTGAGGAGATCAGGGAGAAGGAACTAGGCAACGTCGCCCTCAAAGCGTGCACATCCGTTGGAGAGGAATATCCGTGCCGCCTGTCTCCGGGACTCCGGATCTCCCCAATCGCACTAGCTTTATCTCTACCCTGGTCTCACGGAACACGTGCGGTCAAACCCGGTACCAAGATTTCTCTCCCAATTAGCTAAATTTTGTACTCCAATAAGCAATTATTAATGAAAAAGAGATTTACCTTGGTTGAATAAAGAAATTCGGTACCATGAAACACACACACGTCCATGCTTGTATTTGTAAAATATGAACATTTATTAATACTGAATCAATATTAATAGATTTATCATAAAGTATTATGTGTCCATTCAATACTGCACATATAGATATTTTTTCCTAAATATCTGGACAAAGTTAATAAGATTTAACTTTTGACTAATCCTTAAACGCTTTATATTTTAGAACGAGGAGAGTACATAACATAAAAGAGACATGAACAGACCAATTCTCATGGTGCCGAAGAGGTGGACGAAGGTAAGATGAGGCGGCACAAATAAGAGCCAAATAACTAAGATTATTTATCCCCGATCATCAAATAATATGATCTGACTTTATTTACACCCAAAAAAAAAGACAAAGAATGCCAACAACATTTTTTAATAAACCTCAAGTTAGGACGTTAACGACTTTTGAAGTTGCCATATCTGGATTCACATTTTTCATCTCTGTTACTCTCATGCCTCTAGTGTAGAAACTACATACTCTCTCAGTCCAAATAAGTGTATTTCTATCTTTATCTTAAATCAAATCTTTTAACGTTTGACCAACACTTCTGGGAAACATAGTCATATTTATGATACCTAAATAGTATCACTAAATCCGTTTTAAAGTGAAGTTTCATAATATATCAGATTTGATGTCGTATATGTGCTACTGTATAATAAAATTTAGTCAGATTTTAAAATATTTGATTTAAGACAATCCTACAAGTACACTTATTTGAAGATGGAGGGAGTAAGACAAAACATATACACACCTCAAAGGGGGTTCTAAGGAGCCGGATGATCCCCATACATAAGGTGGTAACCTAAAATGATTGAACGCAGGGTGGGTCGTGACTCACTCCGTGCAAGGCAGGCCACCAAGCTGCTGTTCTGGCACTCTACTACAGTACTACGAGATACTCCCTCTGTTTCAAATTACTCCGCGCGCACGCTTACCTAGGTGGCCTAGTATTCTCTCATTTTTCATCAAAAAATTCTTAGAATTTTTGGTATACGTAGTACATATTTCATACTATCTATTTCAAAAATTCGAGGATTTTTTTGAATGAAAAATAAGGGAGTACTAGTTCACCTACGTAAGCGTGCCGGCGGAGTAATTTGAAACAGAGGGAGTAAGATAGGTACTCCTATCATATAAAGAAAGGCATCTCATGCATTGACTTGTATAAAATAAACACACTTGAAACTACCAACACTTCAGCGACCACAATACAAGAACTATCAAATTATCTATATATGAAATAGAAATATTATGTATATATGGAATAGAAATATTCACGAAACTAAAACACCATTGGCAAGTCGAGGCGTAATATGAAGACAAACCTAGACTGGCTGTACACCTTCCGTTCCCAGCAAGGTGACAAGGTGACTAACTTGACGATAGCTTGAGAAGAAAATGTCCATGGATATAACATCCATTGATAGAGGAAAGAATCCTTTCAGAGGAAAGAATTTGCATATACCAGGATAAAAAAAAGGGATTTTTATTTTTGTGCCCCTGGTTCGTTAGTTGTACTTACTTTTCTCCAACCGCTTAATTTTTTCTCACTTTTGTCCAGCTCCTTGTCTAAAACTCTTGCATCGGTCCGAAACTCGCTCTCCGTCGGGTACCGTTAGTGGATCCTCGCCGTTACGTGCTGACAAGTTGACCGCATCAGGTGGGTCCCATAGTGGACCCTCACCGTTACATGCTGACAAGTAGGACCCCCCGTTACATGCTGACAAGTGGGACCACGTTTAATCGGGTCCCATAGTAGGACCCCATGTTGGACTGCGTGGGACCGGCTTGTTGGAAACGCGTTTTGGGGATGCGTTGTGGGACCATGGGGGCATGTTTGGTAGTTATGTGTGCCTTGTCGCCTGATGGGGATACGCCTACTGGGGTATACTCAGCAGGACGTTTCCGACTGGCCCAAGGGCTGGCGAGTGGGCCTGCAGAACGGCGAGTGGATCAAAGCCCAGCAAGGTACCAAGCGACTGGAAGTTGAAGGCCCAGGCGAGTAGATAGGCCCAGTCGGACTAGGTTGAACGATTATCGAAGTTGTAAACTGAATCGGTTGAGATATGTAAACCCTAGGGGAGGTGAGCCTATATAAACCTCCCTACGGGGTGAGTAGAGACACGTTCCCTCATACACCCAAGCGACTCGCCGCCTAGCCGCCGAGCTCGCCCATTGTAACACCTCCATAACACAATCTAGCAGGAGTAGGTCTTTACCCTCCGGGGGGCCGAACCTGGGTAAAACCCTGTGTCTTTGCCCTCATCTCGCACCGCAGATGGCTGGCCGCCCTTGCCCCTCGTTCTACTACTCGCTGCCGATTGCAGCATCTGCCGTGACCATCCCCACGACAGTGGCGCCCACCGTGGGGCCTGGCCGGTCTGGCCGGTGTTCTGCGGCGAGATCCAATCTGCCCATCAACGAGACGGTCGCCACCGACCGCATGATAGCGATCGGCGAGATGCTCCAGATCTTGCCAAGCAGCTACGTCCCGGCGGCGCGACCCGTCACGCACAGCGTGATCCTGCCAGTCGGCACGATCAGCCTCTTCGTCGGCCTCACCGACGTCATCGTCTCGGAGGACTCGGCTCGCATCCGCGAGTCGCCGCCACGCGATCGGCTCTCCGAGAGCCAGGTCCGCACGATCCACCGCCTCGCCTCCGAGTACAACTCGGCCCACAGCAACGTGGCCGGGAATTCAGCGACCGCAGAAGATGCGGCCCTCACCGACGACGCCGACTCGGCGACCCCGGCGTCACTCGCCGGATCCATCACCGCGGCCTCGTCCGCGGGCTCCATCGCCCAGGTCTCCAACGCGGGAGACTTCGAGGACCCCTCCATCCTCGGGATCTTCGAATTCGATTCCGGGTCAGAGAACTCCGCCGATCCCCGCGATGGAACCAGTCGCCACGCCGCGGCTTACATGGCCACCGGCACCGATCCGCCGGAGGATCCTTTCTCCACCCCAATCCCTCCTAACGCCACGGCGACGGAGGTCGAGGAACTCCGCCTGAAACTGGCGGAGGCGGTGCGCAAGGAGCAGGCCGAGCGCGAAAAATTTCGCCTTGAGCAGGTAACGGCGCAGGAGCTGTCGCGCTACCACCAACAGCGGATCAGGTCACGTCTGAACCCCACCGTTCAAGGGCGTGCCCTGAACTTCGACGACAAAAACGACCCGGCCCGCATAGCCGAGCGCGCAATTTGCGAGAACGCACCCCCAGGAGGAAGCGTCCGGCCCCCGCCAGGATCGACGGCGATGGGTGCGCCACCACCACCCAACCGCACCCCTCCCAGGGACCAGCCGCGGATAGTTGTCTCTTCACGAGAGCGAGACGCAAACGGCCTTCCACTGTTCTCCACCCCGATGGACAACCTCGTGGCAGGCCGAGCAGCAGTCGACAGCGTCACGGCGACCGGCAACGGCGCCCTACAGATCGAATACGTCAAGGCCTTGCTCGCGAAGGCCGTGGAGCAGCAGAGAGCGGGCGCCGACTCGCAAGGTCGAGTATACTCGCGTTCCTCGGGAAGCAGAGCGGCCTCCAGCGGCCGCCCAGCAGCGGAAAACACCCTCAATTGCCCGCCACCAGAGCCACTGCAGCTCCAACACCGACCTGCGAACGCGGCGCTCTCCACCAACGATCCCAGGCCGGCGACCAACCTCGTCGCCGCTAACGGACAACCCATCGACGCCCGCACTCACATCATCAACAACCAAAACTGGCGCGCACGCCAGCCCGACGACTTACGGCACACCCTAACTAATCGCCGCGATGGCGAGCCCATGGGGTCGCTCAGTCGACTCGGGCCTAAGTGCTTCGGACCAATGATCCGAGGCGAGAAGTACCCGCCAAACTTCAAGGCGCCAAAGGAGATAGAAAAATACGACTCCTCGTACGACCCCGCAGTCTGGCTCGACACGTACCTCATGGCAATGGGGATCGCGGGTCACACTGACCTACTCGCCGCCCGTTACCTCCCACTGATGATGGAGGGGACGTGCAGGCAGTGGATCAACACGCTCCCCCAGGACAGCATCGACTCCTGGGAGGAAATGTGCGACGCCTTCGTCAGGCACTTCGAGTGCTCCTACACCCGCGCCACCACCATCGAGGACCTGGAACGATGCGTCCAGGGACCCCGCGAGTCGACCCGCAACTGGGTCCAACGGTGGCAAGAGCTCTGGTACAACGCGGTCGGCATCCACCCGGACACCGCGATCCATTGCTTCAAGACCTCGTGCCGCTATGAACCTTTAGTCGCCAAGCTCAAACGACACTCCCGCACACTCGACAACATCCCCGACCTCCTCGAGATCGCCAAACGGTACGCCGAGGAGGATCCAAACCAGGAAACCGACGACGAGTCAGGGGGGCAACGCCGCACGGGCGGCAACGACGGCGGACGCCGAACCGACCTACGCTACAGCGGCACCCGCCTCACCGGCAAGCGCCGCAGCGACGGGCGAGTCGACTTCGTCGCCAACGCTGGGCATGCACAGCGCGAGCCCAAGAGCTACCGCCGCGACGGAGGGCAACGGCGCGACGGCGGAAATTACAAGAACAAGCCAAGATTCGATCCTGCGGCCCTCCTCAACCAACCATGTGCGTTCCACAGCAGGGAAGGGAAGCCCGCAACGCACACCACCGCCGACTGCCACACCCTCAGGGAAATCGAGAAGGCACGGCACGCGCGGGAGGACACCGACAACGACCCGCCAAATGGCGGAAAATTCGGCAAAGTAGCCGGCTCGCTCCACACCTTCACAGGCTTCAATACGAAGCGCGAGAAGAAGGTCATCGCCCGCGCCGTCGCCGTCAACGCGGTGGCCCAAACAGACGTCCCCCAGTTCCTGAACTGGTCGGAACAGCCCATCACCTGGAGTCGGCAAGACCACTCGCCACGCATCGAGTACCCAGGACGAGTCGCCCTGGTGGTCAAGCCCAAGGTTGGCGACTACTGGCTCCCCAAGACACTGATGGACGGCGGCAGCTCCATCAACATCCTCTACCTCGACACCTTCAGGCGGCTGCGGCTCCCGCAGTCGATGATCGAGACAACCCACACCACGTTCCCCGGCATCGTCCCCGGTCGGAAGGCATATCCGATCGGCAAAGTCACGCTGCCAGTCACTTTCGGTAGTCCGGCAAACTTCCGCACCGAGCGGATCGTCTTCGAGCTGGTGCCCTTCGACAGCCCTTACCACTGCGTCCTGGGGCGCCAGGCGTTTGCTAAATTCATGGCAGCTCCCCACTACACGTACAACGCGATGAAGCTCCCCGGGCCGTGCGGCGTCATCACCATCAACGGCGACCCCGACATGGCCGCCGAATGCGAGGCCAAAGGAGCCGAACTCGCCGACGCTGTCATCACGGCAGAAACTAATCACGCTGACGAGCTCGCCAAATACGCGAGCGGGGTCAACAATGACGATCCCACAATACTCAAGAATCCCAACTCAGAGGGCACAAATACCTCAACCTTTGAGGCCACGACGCACACCCGCACCGTCGAGCTGGTCCCAGGCGACCCTAGCCAGACGGTGACGATCGGGACGGGCATGAGCCCAGCATAGGAAGGCGCGCTCATCGAGTTCCTTCGTGAGAATAGGGACATCTTCGCATGGAAACCCTCCGACATGCCCGGTGTCCCTAGGGAGCTCGCTGAGCACAAATTAAACGCCGACCCCAAAGTGCGACCTGTCAAACAGTCGCTACGGCCCTTCAATGAAGAACGTCGTCGAGCAATCGCCGAGGAAGTGCAGCGCCTACTCGCTGCCGGCTTCATCCGGCCAATCAAATACTCCAAGTGGCTGGCAAACCCAGTCCTGGTCGAGAAGAAAAACGGGACCTGGAGAATGTGTATCGACTACACAAACCTGAACAGCGCCTGCCCAAAGGAGCAGTTCGTCCTCCCGCGGATCGATCAGATAATCGATTCAACCGCGGGCTCGGAGTCGCTATGTTTCCTCGATGCCTACTCGGGGTACAACCAGATCAAAATGGCTGTCGAAGACGAGGAGAAGACGGCGTTCATCACGCCATTCGGGGCCTTCTGCTACACCGCCATGACCTTCGGCCTCAAGAACGCCGGGGCAACCTACCAGCGGTGCATGCAAGAATGCCTCGCAAGCCAAATTGGCCGCAACATCCACGTCTACATCGACGACGTGGTCGTGAAATCCGCTCGCCAAGGCGACCTACTCGCCGACCTGGCAGAGACCTTCGCCAATCTGCGGAGGTACAAGATAAAGCTCAACCCAGGCAAGTGCACCTTCGGTGTACCCGCCGGACAACTACTGGGGTACGTCGTCTCCAAACGAGGGATCGAGGCGAACCCAACAAAGATCGACACGATCGCCCGGCTCGGCAAACCCGAGTGCCTGCGTGACGTCCAGAAGCTGGCCGGGCGAGTAGCGGCTCTCAGTCGCTTCATCCCCCGCCTAGGCGAAAAGGCAATGCCACTATACCGCCTGATGCGGAAGAACCCCACCTTCCAGTGGGACAAGGAGGCGGACGACGCGCTCCGCGACCTCAAAAAGGTGCTACTCGCCGCACCACTACTCGCCGCACCCGCTGACAAGGAACCTATGCTGGTTTACGTCGCGGCGTCCGAGCGCGTTGTCAGTGCTGTAATGGTCGTCGAACGACCAGAGGAAGGAAAGGAGCGCCTGGTTCAGCGGCCGGTGTACTATATCAGCGAGGTTCTCACCGAATCGCGCCAGCGGTACCCACAGTACCAAAAGCTAGTATACGCGGTCTTCAGGGCTCCTGCAACTTGAGAACCTCGGACAGGTCCACCGCGCCAGTCGACGAGGGATACCCACTCGTCACATCGTCGAGGTCGAAATCCTCGGGGAAGTGGGCGAGCCCAAGGCTCAGCGCTGTCGACGCTCCACGCCGAAACGCCGACCGCGTCATGAACTCAACAACCGCGGGCGCCTTCTCCAAATACTCCCACACCTCAACGAGGTCGCTGGAAATAACCTCCGTGGGCGACATTTCTTGAAGGTAGGCGCGGATGCACGTCGCCGATAGCGTAGCCGAGTCGACGAGCATGCTTACGCACTGCCTCGCGTCGAGTGAGCTCGCCTCTTCTTGGCTACCAATAACGCGACCTGCGAGAAGGAGACAATGATGAGTGCGACGGACACCACAAAAACCCCAACTAACGGAAAGGGAAGATGCACTCACCAAGCAACGGGCGGGCGAGCCCCGTGATGAAGCACTGAAGCGACGTGTGGTCGTCCTGAAGCCCAGCAATAAGGACTTCCGACACCTTGCGATCTTCCTCCGCGGCTGCAATGGCGGCCCTAGCCCGCCCGTCCGCCGAGCTAGCTTCTTCCCTCGCCTCCCGCCGCTCGCGCTCGAGGTCAGTGACCCGCTGTTCAGCAGCGCCCAGAGCAGATCGCGCCGCTTCCAACTCACCAGCAGGGACAAGCTCCTGGCGAGTTTCTTCTGCCTTCGCAGCAACAGCCTGAAGCTCTTTGTTCGCCTCCTGGATGGTGGTCAGCTCCTTCTCAGCACGCTGTTGCGCGGCCAGTCGGTCCGCCAACTCGAGCTGCAGACCCTGCACATCATCAAAAAAGTCAGTAAAAACGAACCTCCTAAGTGCCCACCCGCTGAAATTCAGCGAGTGCGCACTCGGGGACTGGCAATCAAGAAATTCCCAAGTGCCCACCCCGCTAAAATTTAGCGCGTGCGCACTCGAGGACTGGATAAGAAAGTAAAAGACGAGAAAATAATAAGAATCAAGCCGCTGCAAAACACCGACCTGATCCTCGGGGACTGGATATACCTGGATGGCTGCGCCAAGCATGCCATGAAGTTGCATCGCGTCCACGGATGCGAGTAACGCTGGCGTGTGCCCACGACGCTGGTCGACTTCAGCATCGATGGTCCCTGGAGCGAGGCTCGGGGATGCAGCCCCGCTCGCCGCGGCCGCCTTGGTCACGAAGCGAGGGAAGGTGGCGATAGAGGCACCCGCTCCAAAGGAAGTCGCCTCCGCCGTTCCAGGCAAGGAAACGCCCTCCTTCGTAGACGCGGCTGCCTCCACCGCGGGGCCGGCCGGCGCGACCGCCGTGTCGTCAGAGACAGTGACGATGTCGTCGCCCTTGGCCTTCTTACTGCCATCCGCTGGGGTAACGACCTCGTCCGCCTTCCTCTTACGGGAAGGATCCTCCCCGCTAGCGGTGGAGGGTACCTGGGCCACGGTCGGGTAGCCCATCCTTTTCACTCCGGTCCTGCACATCAGTCGAATCAGTAAAGACAATCGAAACAGCTATGGAAAATAGAGAAGGCCGAATGCACTCACTTGGCGACCGGGATGAAGCGTAGCCCTGTGCGAAGGCCGGCCGGTTTTTCTAGCTCGGGGCCCAGTTGGCGACTGAGCCCTAGTTCTAGGACGTCGCGTGCCCAGGACACGGACGGCTTCTTCATTGTCGAGGCTGCGGCTGGCGCCTCTGGGATACCTTCGGCAGGGGCTTCCTCACGAACTGAAGCCGCTACGGCCGGAGCCTCCTTGCGGGGCGAAGCCGCCCCAATCGGAACCTCCTTGTGAGGCGAAGTCGCCGCGGCTGGAGCCTTCCCTAGCCCAGAGATTGGCGCGAATGGCGGGGGCATCGAGGCCAGCGGTGCTTCCACAGACGGCGCATCTAGCGCGGTTGTCGCCGGGGCCGCACCGTCATCGGCCGAGCTGTGAGCATCAGAGCTGCTCGTCGAGTGCGGCGGCGAGGCCATCTTTGGCGGCTTCATTTTCCTCCTCGGAGGGGCCCTCGCTTCCTTTTCCTTCTTCTTCTTCTTCAAAGGAGTGGCCTGGCGGCGCGAGGTGGTTTCTGGGAGCTCGTCGTCATCATCATGACGCTCGAGGCTCCTGCTCGCTTCGATTTCGCGCTGACGTTGCCCGCGGGTCTTTCGGACCAGCGGGGCGATTTCCTCTTCGGACTCGTCCTCGTCGTCCTCGTTGCCCTTCGCGGGTGGCGATTCGCTTGTGTCCTGGGCGGATGGCCCCGGGCTCTCGTCATCGGCAGGTGGGAGCCACCGTTCCACCACTTGGAACAGCTGCGATGAATACGAAACAGAGTTAGAATTACCGCGACTGCATACGCTGCGACTGCGAACAAGATAAAGAAATTACCGTCGGAGCCGGACGCTTCGCGGTGTAGGGGGGGACCCCGGCCTGTGCATCCACGTACACCGCCTGGGTGATCTTCTTCAACGCTGGGAGATAGTCCTCCAGCTTCCACTCGTCGAGGCAGGCTTTCGTCGAGTCTCCCCGGCCCGTGTACTGATACATGTAATGGTCGCATTGGGCGAGCGGAACGAGCCGCCGCCCAAGCCAACAATTGTACAAGTTTATCGTCTGGAGCCCTTTCTTCTTCAGACCACGGATGGCCTGGAGCATCTCGTCGACGACCATCCGCTGGTCGTCGGGGAGCTTGCCGACCTGGAGATGGCGCGGCTCGGAACGGTTGGCCGAGTACCGCGGGATCGCCGCCTCGTCCTCCGGAGTCGCCTCGGTCACGTAGAACCATGACTTCTTCCAGTCGCTCGCTGCTTTGGCGGGCAGCATCAGATCGAAGAAGGAAGCTTTGGACTTGAGATGGAACGTCAGGCCGCCCGCGGCTAGCATTGGGCCGCCTGCCTCCTCGCGGCTGATCCGTCCGTGGAACAGATCTTGCCACAAGGGAAAGTAGGGCCGGCAGCCCAAGTAGCACTCGCAGAACGCCACGAAGATGGCGAGCTGCTCGATGCTGTGGGGACCCAGATCTGAGGGCTGGATCCCGTAGTAGGCGCAAAAACGCCGGAAGAACAAAGACGTGGGAAACCCTAACCCCCGCTCGAGATGACTGGTGAAACAGACGAACTCCCTCTCTCGCGGGTTTGGGGTCATTTCTCCGGCTGCGGGGATACGCCAACAGCCGGCTCGCAGGATTCCGGCCTCCTCGAAAGAGGCCAGCTGCGCCCTCGTGCACTTGGACCTGCCCCATGGTTCGGTGAGAAGGGCCATAGCCGAGGGGTTGGTTGGAGGTCGGAGGATTTCGGGTCGATTGGATCAAGGAGCAAAGGAAAGAGAATGCGTGCACTCGGAAGAAGTGGTGGGCAGTTGGCTCTACGATTGCCTGCCATTCCTCTTATATAGCGGGAGTTACCCGCCAAATCAGGGGGCCGTTACCGCGCGATGATTACGCCAAAAGTTACCGTTGAGTTACCTTAACGGCTAGTTTGACCACGCCTGACGGTCCAACTCCAGCCACTCGGCTCGCTAGGTCACTCGCCGCGGCCACGTCCCGTTGGCTTGACTCGCTCAAGACGCGACTCGGTTCGCCGGATTTCCTCCTTCATACAGGAGGCCGTCGACGATTCGACTGGATGCCTACTTTGAAGCCGTATACTCCGACTGCCAGCAGCCACTTACGCCTAATCGACGACGGCCTCGGGGACTACTGATGGGGATACGCCTACTGGGGTATACTCAGCAGGACGTTTCCGACTGGCCCAAGGGCTGGCGAGTGGGCCTGCAGAACGGCGAGTGGATCAAAGCCCAGCAAGGTACCAAGCGACTGGAAGTTGAAGGCCCAGGCGAGTAGATAGGCCCAGTCGGACTAGGTTGAACGATTACCGAAGTTGTAAACTGAATCGGTTGAGATATGTAAACCCTAGGGGAGGTGAGCCTATATAAACCTCCCTACGGGGTGAGTAGAGACACGTTCCCTCATACACCCAAGCGACTCGCCGCCTAGCCGCCGAGCTCGCCCATTGTAACACCTCCATAATACAATCTAGCAGGAGTAGGTCTTTACCCTCCGGGGGGCCGAACCTGGGTAAAACCCTGTGTCTTTGCCCTCATCTCGCACCGCAGATGGCTGGCCGCCCTTGCCCCTCGTTCTACTACTCGCTGCCGATTGCAGCATCTGTCGTGACCATCCCCACGACATCGCCTAAATTGGAAGATTTATTTTTTGTTATTTTTATGATTGGCCTTTTTAAAAGCGTCTTTTCCCCTTTATGTCGCTATCAGTTGTGTTAATTTTTGCCCAAAAAGGCAGCGAATCTAGAGCAGCTTCTGTCTTCATTCATGGTTCCTTTTAGCCCTCGTATTTTCCAAATCTGGTAACAAATCTAGAGCAGCAAATCTAACCAACACCATAAATATGTAGATAAACAGAGCAAATATAGATAAGCAGCTAATATAGGATTATATAATACGGTACTTAAACGAGGTTCGACAATTAGGCTGCTCAGCAGCTGCAGCATACAAGTTCAACACAGATAACAAAACAAAAGAAGTTGTTTTACAGCAGCAGCAACAACACAAGATCACTGCCCCTCATGACCTCCGCTAGGAGGGCCTCCGCCTCCTCCCTCTGGCGCTTCCTCCACTTCTTGCTGCCCAGTCCCTTGACCTTGGGCGCCTTGGGCTCGATCGGGGGCATGCGACCCTCCTCGATGGCCACCTTCTGGAGGTTGCGGAGGTGAAAACCGAGCGCCTGGTGCTTGGCTCTGAAGGCGTGGACGTTCTTTGACAGGCCACATGTCTGCACATGATCGGCATGCCTCACGAGGGAGTTGAAGTCGGTGGCGAGGTCCCTGGTGCAGAAGGAGCACTTGTAGACGTCGGCGGCGAAGAAGTTGTTGAACTGGTCGGACTTCAGCTTCCTCGGCACCTGACAAGTCTTGGTGTCCGTGGACTCGTCGTCGCTGTAGACGTCACTGCTATCCACCTATTACAATAAACAGTAGCGTGCAATAAGGATATGATTGAGATACCTTGATTATAGGGATTGATTACTTGCATAAATTAATCAATTGAGATCCCTTGATTATTCCTCAATCCCCAAATCTCAAAACAGATCGAATACTGATCCCAACTATAGATCGGTGCTAGTACTGATCCCAACTACAGATCGGTACTAGTACTGATCCCAACTATAGATCGGTGCTAGTATCGATCCCAACTAGGGGTATTCATCGAAATACGAGATCTAACACAAGAGGATTAGATAATGTAAAAATACCTAGCATCCAATGATCGAAAATACGAACAGTCGAGCCCTAATAACACACGATCTAGCATCTAATTATGGGAATGGGGAAAGAACAAAGGAAGGGGAGAAAACCCTAGTTACCTCCGACCATGGGTCGGCTAAGCTGTTGTCGTAGGGGTTCTCCGGCCTGATGTAATCGTTGTCCCCATAGGGGTCTCAGCCGTGCGGGGTCTGTAGGAGAACAGCGGGGGCCTATACAGGGACGGGGGCCTCCTCGCCGGTGTCTACGGCGGAAGCGAGGACGGGGGTCTGGACGGGGATGGCGGCTAACTTCGATGCCTCGATGGGGGACTGTACGCGGACGGGGGCCTCCTCGTCGGCGGCCTTAGAGGCGACGATGGCCACCGCGCTGTTCTTTTCCATCGCTGGCGTGGTTGGGGTTTTCTTGGGGGTTTGTGATGGCGTGTTGTCAATGCCTCGTTCGGAGACCCCAAGAGCAAGGTGTGATGAGCACAGCAGCAAGTTTTCGCTGAGTAAGAAATCGAGGTTATTGAACTAGTAGGAGGAAGGAAACGACTCAAAGGTGTTGCTAGCAACTTGGAGACCTGCACAACACAAACTCAAGACTTTGCCCCAGCGAACAGCGAGGTTGTCAATCTCATTGGTTTTCTATAACAAAGGATTAACTCTATGGTGTGGAAGGTAATGGTGGTTTGCAACAAGTAACAATGGAAGATGTGTCAATGGTAAAGATTGGACCGGGGTCCATAGTTCACTAGAGGCGTTCTCCTTAGATAAACAAACATGGCATGTTCGGTAAACAAATTACAGCAGGGCAATTGATATGACTGAGCAAGGCATAACAATGCAATACTAGACATTCATGATCCTATGAGATTCGATTGGGCAATATAACAAGATACATAGACCGCCATCCAACTGCATTTATGACTAGAAGTCCACCTTTGGGTTATCATCCGAACTCCCTCCAGTAATAAGTTGCAAGCAATAGACAACTGCTTTAAGCAAAGTGTGTAAGGTAAACAATCCACTTGTTCCATGAACAAGAGACCGTTGTTTTCTCCCTAGTGGCAACAACACATCTACAACCTTAGAGATTTCTGTCACTTCCCTTAGATTAAATAGAGGCATGAACCCACTATTTAGCATAAATACCCCCTATTGGAGTCACTAGCAACTACTTGGCCAAGATAGCTACTAACAACGGAGAGCATGCAAGATCACAAATAACACAGACATGATAGAATCAATAAGACAAAACCATTAATCAATCAGACATAGTAATCTCGATATCCATTGGATCCACGCAAACACAACATGCATGATTACAAATAGATGAGATCTTGATCATGAATGGAGCTCACAAGATCTAAACATGAAAGCACAAAGGAGGATATACAACCATCTGGCTACTACATGGACCCGTATTCCAAGGTGGAACTACTCACGCTTCATACCGGAGGCTGGCATGATGAAGAAGAAGAAGGCCTCTGGGATGATCTCCCCTCCAGCAGGGTGTCGGGAAGAGCTTCAGATCCCCCTGATCTAGGGACGATGGTGGCGACGGCTACAGACGGTTTTGTGGAATATTGATCGGGTACTTAGGGTTTAGGCATCGGGGGCTTCTTATAGGCGAAGAGGCGAGGCAAGGGGGGTCACTAGGGCGGCTGCACCCCCCAGGCGCGGGGTGGGCGCTCTCGCGCGGCCAGGGTGTGTGGCCCCCTGGTGTGTCTCCTCCATCTCGTATTCCGGCTTCGTGTTCCCCATGGTAAAATATTGACCTTGACTTTTGTCCCATCCAATTCCGAGAATATTGATTTTCTGCCTTTCTGGAACCAAAAACAGAAGAAAACAGGCAACTGGCTTTGTGGCATCTTGTTAATAGGTTAGTACCAGAAATATATAAAAACACCTCAAAGCATAGACAAAGTAAAGAAAAGTAGATACTAAACAAGCATGGAACATAAAAAATTATAGATATGTTTCTGACGTATCAAGCATCCCCAAGCTTAACTCATGCTCGTCCTCGAGTAGGTAAGTGATAAAAAGAATAATTTTTGAGGTGACATGCACCATCAAAATGAAGATCAAACCATTTGCAAGCATTGAAAGCTAGGACCAAATAACTCTAAACATGATCATGAAAGATGGAGTTCTAACAGTAAGACAAAGTAACTATGAATGCAGCATGAAAGGCTATAAACAAAGATCATGAATAACATGCATTGAAAAACGTTTGTTTGTTTCACATACAGAAAACATGGCATAATGGCAATCAGCTTGTCCCTCATGGAGTAACAAATAGATGCATATGGCACCTTCAAAGTTCATAAGAGTGACTAGATACAAATAGCACAAGAACAAATAATATCAATAATATGCATCAATCAATAAGTTTTGGGACAATGCACATAGAACTAAGAATGGAAACTATGCTCTCTTAAATGGTGCCTAAAGGATAGAAGGTGGAGACTCAATATAATAGTGGAAGAAAGGCCCTTCATAAAGGGAAGCTGGGATTTCAAGTCTCAAAATGAGCTTCCAAAAATTATGGTACTTGTTATCTTTCAGCTCTCATTGCCCCTATCATAAATCTCTTGAAGTGATTAAGGTTAAAGTGAACAAACTATGGAGTATATGCTTGACAAAGTATAAGTTAGCAATCTCATGTCCCTTGAATACGAGGGTCGCTCCTCATTCTACTCAACTTTAGTCACCTGTATGTTCTTGTCATAGTAAGTACATGTGTATCATAGAGAATCGCCAACGGGGTACCCCTTGCACATGGTACAAGGGCTATCCCATAACCAAAATGACAAGGCAAGCAGACAATTAGCATCTCATCAATCTTCTTATTTACCATGGGAATATGATGCTTTTTTCTCTCTCTTTCCTCTTTTCTCAATATGTCTCTTTTTTTATAAGAAGAATGCTTCATATATGTCACTATGGTGATGCTGCAAGTTTCCACCATGATTAGGCATGGCTTAGGCTAGCGGCCTAGGCGTTTCTCTAACACACATACATAACTCCATGGACTTACAAGCTCCCCTTTTATTTCACACCGACGACATCCATAGACAAAAGAGCATGATATCAACTGTGTACAAAGTACAAGTGCAATGTTGAAAGCGTTCCCCGTGACAGCACGGTTCTGCTAATTCCAACGTATAAGTGTAAGCATATACAACATAGATGACACAATGGTTCAAGTTTATTAGGGGCAAGGAAAATAAAGTGTGCCATCAAGTTTGTGAGAGCTTCAATCACTAAGTTTTCACATAACAAAATACTTTTTAATTGGAAGATAGATGGAAACAAGAATATACTTGGAATGGTGTAACACACCATGCATAGGAGTTTATATTGGAAACTTTGGAATAACTTGGTTTCTTGGGAGTTGGAAGCATGAGTAGAGCTTACTCATACAAGTGGAGGCTAGCAAAAGACTCGGAGCGACCAACTAAGAGAGCAGTAATGGCCATAATCATGCAGAGCGACAAAAAATTACTAATCAAAGAATACAGTGGTACTACAAGTCAAGGACTAAATGATCATAGAGGCTACGGTGACTTGTTCATATTCACAACATGGTGTGAGCATGTTCCAAGTCAACCCAAACAAAACATCAAAGGAGAATACCACAATACTATGCTTTTGTATGCTAAAACAACGCATGATTCTTTCAAGGCACACTAAGAAATCCCAATTGTTTGGAACAAGTCATGCTACAGCAATAATCACTAAGCATAAGCTCAAAACAACACATAACATGACATGCTAAAGTCTAAGTAACAGTCAAAGCAAGCTCCTCTTGTACTACTCAATCAAGAACTTTCTACTCCTTTCCAACACCAATCATCTTATTTGAAACAACACAGCAAAAATGGGGGGTCCACACTACTTTATTCAAGCAAACAAAGCAAACTAAGCAAATCAAACGAAAACTAAGACGCTCCAAGAACAACACAACAGTGCATGAAATAATAAAAACGAAGTGTCTAGAAAGACCTGAGCTTTTTATTGATAAAGGGGATGCCTTGGGCATCCCCAAGCTTTGACGCTTGTACCTCTTGGATATTTCTTGGGGTGAAACCGGGGTGGCATCCCCAAGCTTGAGATTTTGTCCATTCTTCATCTCATTACATCTTTCTCTCTCTACACCTGAAATTTTTCTTCATACAAGACTCCACACAATCTTCATTAGCTACATTAGTGTATTCAAAAGATAATAGACCTTTAGGTTTAGCTTTGGAACAGAAAAACTTTCACTAAAAACACTAGATACTGTAGCAATTCCCTCAAAAATCTCAATTTCCCAAAAAGAACCTAAAAAAGAATCAATAAGAAGCAAATGCAAATAATGGCAGAAATCTATCAAAACAGACCAGCAGGTAGAAACCGATTTTTTCGAAGACCTTATGTTGCTCAAAACAAAAAGTGTTGAACTAATATAAGTTAACTAACATACTGGGGGATTTATTCGTATAATATAGGCTCAATCCGACTTATAGAGATTCCTCACGAATTTGTGCGGTGGAGCACAAAAATCTGTTTCGAGACAGCAACTCTCCAAATCTTACTTCCCTCTCATTAGAGGTCATTCTTGGCACAAAAAGCAAACAAAAAAGATAAGGAGAGGTCATTAAAGAAGTAATAACTTCTAAGACTTAAGAAAAATCTTGGGTTATCTCCCAACAAGTACTTTTCTTTAACGCCTTTAAGTTAGGCACAAGAAGCAAGAATCAAGTATTTTCAAATGAAGAAGCATTAACATCAAACCTTTCTTTCAAAGGAGGAGCAAAAAGCAACTTCTATCTCCTCATAGGGAAGTGTTCAATACCTTTCTCGAATATAAATTGATATTTAATGGTGCCTTCTTTCATATCAATGATGGCATCAACAGTTTTAACAAAAGGTCTTCCCAAAGTAGTAGGATAAGAAGCATTGTATTCAACATCGAAAACATAGAAATCAATAGGGACATAAGCATTGTTAACCATAATAAGAAAATCATTAACACTCCCCATGAGTTTCTTCTTAGCATTATCATTAAGTGGGACATCCAAATAACAATCTTCCAAAGGTGGCAAATCAAGCATTTCATAAATCTTTCTAGGCATAATTGAGACACTAGAACCAAGATCACATGAAGCTTTGAGATCAAGTCATCCACTTGCATATTAATAATGGGTTCCCAACTATCTTCTACATTCCTATGAATAGAAGCTTTGTGTTTCAACTTCTCTTCCTTAATTTTAACAAGTGCATCTGTAATGTATTTGGTGAAAGCTACATGCATATCACTAGCATCACGACTTATAGCAAGCTTTTGTAGGAACATAATCACTTCAGAAATATTGCAACCATCAAGATCAAAATCAAACTTAGCATCACTAGTAGTAGACTCATTGGGATTAGGCATTATAGGAGGAGGAATAGGGACTTCTTGTGGTTTAGTGGCATCCATATTGGTGGTGGTGATGGTGCACACACTATTATCTCTAGCAATTTCAGCTTCTCTTTCCCACTTAGAATGAAGTTGGGCTAACAGTCTAACATTTTCATCAATAGTAACTTGTATGGCATGAGTGGCAGCAAAGGTACTTTCCAAAGTTTAAGGTTTAGCAGCCATTTTATTAATCAAAGAGGACCGTGCTTCAAACAAAGAGGAAATATTTTTCTCTACATTCAAAAGCTTTTTCTCCACAGTCTTATTGAAAGTGGTTGTTTTACTAGTAAAGTCTTTGAGCATGAATTCAAGTTCAGAGGGGACACTTCTAGTATTGTTGTAGGAATTTCCATAGGTATTGCCATTATTAGGAGGATAAGGCCTATAATTGTTTTTTATTACCAAAATTATTCCTATAGGCATTGTTGTTGAAATTTTTATTTCTAATGAAGTTCACATCAACTTGCTCTTCTTGAGCAACCAAAGAGGCTAAGGGAACATTATTTGGATCTAAAGGAGCTTTCCCATTAACAAGCATAGCCATAATAACATCAATTTATCACTCAAAGAGGAGGTTTCTTCAATATAATTTACCTTCTTACAATGTGGAGCTCTCTCAGTGTGACATTCAGAATAATTAACCATCATATTATCAAGGAGTTTTGTTGCAGCACCCAAGGTGATGGTTGATGGCGCCCACCACTTGTCGTGGGACGCTTTGTTGGAAACCCCAAGAGCAAGGTATGAAGCAGCACAGCAGCAAGTTTCCCTCAGTAAGAAACCGAGGTTATCGAACCAGTAGGAGGAAGGAAACGTCACAGAGGTGTTGCTGACAACGTGGAGACCTACACAACACAAACTCAAGACTTTTCCCCAACGAATCAGTGAGGTTTTCAAGCTCACCGGTTTGCTGTAACAAAGGATTAAATGTATGGTGTGGAAGGTAATGGTTTGCAGCAAGTAAACAGGTAACAGTGGAAGATGTATCAATGGTAAAGATTGGACCGCGGTCCATAGTTCACTAGAGGTGTTCTCCTTAGATAAACAACATGACATGAAGGGTAAACAAATTATAGAGGGGCAATTGACAGGAACTGAGTGTAACGCCCCCGAATCGGGTCTATGCAGATCTTAGCATTTCCCGCCAAAACCCGCATAGAAGCGATTCAAAGACGCCCACCAGACACTTTCGTGTGGGTGGGGTTAGATTACAAGCAGTTACATCACAGTAGCTTACAATAGAGTCCACAAGAACTTATATATACAACAACGACTCAACGAGTCAAGAATACAAAAGATACAATATGAAGATACAACTCAAGGAGAAAGCAAGATAGTATCCGAGTACGGACAAGATCCAAATGAGACTAAGAGTCCTGAAGAATAACCAAGCGGTGTCCAACTCTGCCCAGGCCAAGCTGGAAGGGTAACCTTGCTAATGTCGTCAATCACATACCTGTCAATCCAAAAGGGTGCCGGCAAAGGGCAAGGAAAAAAACAGAAAGATAGCGGTCAGTACTAAGGACAATACACGCGAGACTAGAATTCGGCGGTCCTCGCCTACATAGGTATGGTGGGCTCAGCGGCAGCAAAGCTTTCACTATCTAACTTATAGAGACACACTACAACTTCGGCTATTAGAGCGAGATAAGAGAGCACTACACGGTAACTATATATAACACCAAACGTAACCCATCCGAAGATTTCCCCCTCGAAGACCAGTCGAGGAAGTCCCCTTGAGGAACGCACACAGTGGCAATTTTAGTTAAGCATGTGTTTAGTTGATAAGGCTAATTACTAGTCATATTGTTAAGGAGGCAAAATATTAGTGGCGTTGTCTATGATCATGACACTGTACTCCCGAGGCGTCCATAACCGTGGACACACGACTTCTCGAAAAGATTTAACCTACAGGGGTGCACTACTGTACCCAAACGCATGCTCAACCCTTCAGGCAACATATTACGCGTGCCATCCAAATCTCACAACAAGAACTATACCATAACTACACGCATATCCAGAGGCATCACCTACTGTGGGGAACCAACCAAGAGGTACGACGATTCTCAAGGAAGACACATCGTTTGCGCCTACTGGTGGATCGGGCCCTGCGGGGTAACTTGTACACACTGTGGGTGCCGCCACCGTGTACCGCGATTTATGTATGCAAGCCATGGCAATCCACCAAACATCAAGTCCGAAGACATTTCAACTCACCCATGTCCGAGTACATATTATGTGTATGCACCAAATGGAAAACCAATTTTTTAACCCTCTGGATATACGAATAGCGCCGGTAGTTGAGGGGGGATCCCAGAGGCCCCACGTTTGGTTAGCTTGATCAACTCAGAACTGGTATCGTAGAATGAACGGGTCCTAGATCGGCTCAAGCAGTTCCCAAAGGTGGTCCCTGTCGGGGTCTTATCATTAGGTTGAACCATAACCAACAACATCAGATTAATTATCTTATCACCAACCATATCCGGGTATCATGTTCCACATGTATGAGAGCGGTACTAAGCATGCCTATGACTCGCAAGGACAAAGCTAGCTAATCAAACAAGGCAATAGGATAACCAAGGCAATATAGTGGAGCAGGTAAATAAAGGAACGATACCATAGCATCGACAATAAGGATAGCCATAGATCAAAGGAAGGAAGTAAAGACTATAAATGCAAAATAGGTAGAAGGGGGAGAATGCTCGCCTGTGAGACAAAGTCGGAGACCGAAGGCTTGTCGTATCTCACATCGACTCATCGTCCTATCCGGTGAAGAAGCAAACACTAGAAAGAGCAACCGGTGCAATATTTAATACTACGGCAAAAGATCGGGCATGATGCATGCATGATGTATGTCATGGCAAAGGTGCGATGCAATTAGGCAATATTAAGCGAAACCGGGGTCCCGACATTTAATTAGGTGGTTTATGTTGTCTACATACCCCGCAGTTTAATGTTGTATTAATAAGGCAAAATTATATCATCGGTTCGCTACACAAATTTAAATGGAGCCAATATTAGACTAGATTCGCCCGCATATGGTCTCCATATTTAATTATGAGGCGACTCAACAATATACCACAAAACCACAATATGTATGCAAGGATGCCCAATTCATATGCAACAAGTATATCCATATATTATAAAAATATAGGGGTCTCGGGAAGAGGGGTCACACATTGGGTTCGACGATCTTGGGTTTCGAGGGGGTTCGGGTTCGGTCTCGTCGGGATCGTTCTTCGGCGCTCCGGCCATCGGGTCCATGAAGGAGAGCTCGGGGCCTTCGGTCCGAGAACGAGGTCTTCGCATTCTATGATGAAGTTCTTGTGGGTTCACGGCCTCGGAAAAATACTCCGTGTAGTAGATCTTGACGCTTCGAGGGTGGCGGGTTCAAGGGTCTTGTGCAACTTGTCGGGGTATAACTTGGTGTCACTCTATCCTTGGAAGATCTTGGCGACATCGTGATAGGGTTTGCCACGGAAGATGCTTCAGAGGACCAAACCTCATACGCAGGTGGAGACAGATGATGGCCATGCAAAACAAACGACCTGCAAACTCCACTATGCATGATGTTCATCCGGCCTCCACGCGCGGAACACCGGGGTGTGGCCCGAGGCTGCCTTGGACACTGGCCATGCACCTGCGCTGCAGGGAGCTCACAAGGGCACCGAGAGCACACGGCCGGCAGCGGCTTGCAGAAGCGCGGGGAGAGGCGGTTCGACGGGGAGGCGACGGTGACGCAGAGACACACAAGCGGCGCTGCAGGATAGAGGAGCTCTGCAGGCTCCAGGGAGGAACGGAGATAGAGCGGCCGGGCTTGTAGACGAGGATCAGGGGCGGCGTCATGGCATCTGCAGAGGAGGCCGAGCAGGCTCGAGCAGGTGTGACAGGCGGGAGCCACAGAGAAGAGGCGAGGTGCTTGATGGCGGGGAGAACGGGGGCCGCGGACGCTGAGTTCTGGGCGCCGGTGAAGACGCGGTCAGACAGGAGCTCGGGCCGCGCGCGGGAAGGCGAGAGCCACGGCGACGGGCTGGCGGCAGCGGAGCAACTCTGCTCAGAGGAGAGGTGGCAGCAGCGAGGGTATGCAGACGACTCCCGGAAGAGGAATGGCCGGAGACGCGGGGTGCAGGGCAGGCGAGCGGCAGCAGTCGCGGGGGCATGGCGGCTCGCGGGCGTGGCCTGCGAAGAGGCGGCACAGCAGACGGAGGGAGGAGAGGTCGAGAGTGGCGGCGGATTCGGGAGTTGGAGGGAGATGCGGACGAGGCACACAGGTCGCGGGATGGAGGGGATCCCATGCGTGCGTGCTATGTTGGGGCCAGGGTCGAGTGCGTGTGTGGTGTACCGTAGGCGTGTGTGCGTTGCGATACTTGGGTTGGGTCGTGTGCGTGGTTGTGTGTATGTGTGCGTGAACGAGCCATGTGTGCCTGTGTGGGTAGGACCAAGGTGCTGTGTGGCGTTGTGTTGCTGGCCGGCGGCGCTGGGTGCGGCGTGTGTGTGGTTTAGAGCTAGGGTTTGCTTACAGGGTTGTAGGTGTTCTTCCGACTGGGCCTTTGGGCCTGGTCGTTTGACTGCCTCCCCCACTAAAAATATTTTTATTTTTATTTTAAAACACTTTTGTAAATAGTTTTTAGGCAAATAAAATATTTCAAAAGACCGGGGTTTTTAATTTGAAATTGGAGAAGGGGACTAATTAGAAAATAAAATAGGCTTTTGACGAAAAGATTTAGAGGAAAAAAAATATGCATGATGACGTCATGATGATGCACAAAATAAAATAACAATCAATTTCTAATTTTTTTAATATTTTCCGGGCATTACACTAAGCAAGGCATAACAATGCAATTACTAGCCAGAAAGATCCTATGAGGTTGATTGGGTTATACAATAATATACATAGACCGTCATCCAACTGCATCTATGACTAGAAGTCCACCTTCAGGTTATCATCCGAACCCCCTCCAATATTAAGTTGCAAGCAACAGACAACTGGTTTAAGCAAAGTGTGTAAGGTAAACAGTCCACATGTTCCATGAACAAGAGACCGTTGTTTTCTCCCTAGTAGCAACAACACATCTACAACCGAAGAGATTATTGTCACTTCCCTTGGAAACTAGAGGCATGAACCTACTATCGAGCATAAATACTCCCTCTTGGAGTCACTAGCAACTACTTGGCCAAGATAACCACTAGCAACAGAGAGCATGCAAGATCACAAACAACACAGACATGATAGAATCATAAAGACAAAACCATTATTCAAACCAACATAATAATCTCAATATCCATCGGATCCCCGCAAACACAACATGCATGATTACAAATAAATTAGATCTTTATCATGAACGGAGCTCACAAGATCTATACATGAAAGCACAAGGGAGGAGATACAACCATCTAGATACTACATAGACCCATAGTCCAAGGTGGAACTACTCACGAATCATACCAGAGAGAAGGCCTCCGGGATGATCTCCCCTCCGGAAGGGTGTCGGGAAGAGCTTCAGATCCCCCTGATCTAGGGACGATGGTGGCGGCGGCTACAGACGATTTCATGGATTTCTGATCGGATACCGAGAGTTTCTGCATCGGGGGCTTCTTATAGGCGAAGGGGCGAGACCGGGAGGCGGCCAGGGCCACCAAACCCTAGCCAGGCGTGGGCCCACCTGTGGCCGCGCCTGGGGGGGTGGCCCCTCTGGCCGGCCTCCCCGGCTCCCCTCTGGACTTCTTGTTCCCCACGGAAAGTTATTAACTTTTTTCCTTCGTCCCGTCCAATTCCGAGAATATTTCTTTACTAACTTTTCTGAAACCAAAAACAGCAGAAAACAGGCATCTGGCACTGTTGAAACTTGTTAATAGGTTAGTATCAGAAAACATGTAAAAATCACCTCAACGTGTAGACAAGTAAAGCAAAGTAGATACTAAACAAGCATGGAGAATCAAAAAATTATAGTTATGTTTCCAACGTATCAGCATCCCCAAGCTTAACTCCTGCTCGTCCTCGAGTAGGTAAGTGATAAAAAGAATAATTTTTGAGGTGAACATGCACCCTCACAATAAAGATCCAACCATATGCAAGCATTGAAAGCTGGGATCAAAGAACTCTAAACATGTGCATGAAAGAATGGAGTTCTAACAGTATTACATAGTAACTATGCATGCAACATGGCAAGCTGCAAACAAAGATCATGAATAATATGCTTTGAAAAACGTTTGTTTGTTTCACATGCAGAAAACATAGCATAGTGGCAATCAGCTTGTCCCTCATAGAGTAGCAATATAGATTTATAGGACACCTTCAAAGTTCACAAGGGTGACTAGAAACAAGTAGCACAAGAACAAGTAATAACACAATATGCATCAATTAATAAGCTTTGGAACACTGCACATAGAATGACAACTATGCTCTCTTAATGGTGCCTAAAGGTAGAAGGTGGAGACTCAATAATGGTGGAAGAAAGGCCTTTTTTATAAAGGAAGCAGGGATTACAAGTTTCAAAAAGAGCTCCCAAAAATTATGGTACTTATTAGCTTTCAGCCCTCATTGACCCTATCATAAGCATCTTGAAGTGGTTATGGTTAAAGTGGCAAAGCTAGAGTATATGCTTGACAAAGTATAAGTTAGCAATCTCAAGTCCCTTGAATATGAGGGCTATACCTCATGGATACTCAACTTAGGGCCCATGCAAATTCTTGTCACTGTAAGTATTTGCATATCATTGAGAACCGCCAACAGGGTACCCCTTGCACATGGTACAGGAGCTTTCCCATAACCAAAATGACAAGGCAATCAGACAATGAGCATCTCAGCAATCTTTTTATTTACCATATGCATAGCTTTTTATTGAGTATGCTTCATAGATAGCTCACTATGGTGATGCTGCAAGTTTCCACCATGATTAGGAATGGCTTAGGCTAGCGGCCCGGGCGTTTCTCTAACACATAATACAAACTCCATGGACTTACAAGTTCCCACTTCATTTCACACCGGTAACATCCATAGGCAAAAGATCATGATATCAGCGGAGTACAAAGTGTACGGTTCGCAGCATAGGAAACAAAAAATTTCCTACGATGGGAACTAAGTACTAAGATCTATCTACTAGATAGAAACAACGAGCGGATGTATATCCGTAGAGAACATACCCTTGAAGACCGACAAAGCTTAACGAGTTAAACTCGTAGTTGATGTAGACGATCTCTTGCCGATCTCAAGATCGAGAGGAAGTCCTAGCGCCGCAAAACAGCAGTGCATGTGTGCTTGCACGCATGTACAAGACACCAAGCAACCTCCGCCTCCTCGCTCCAGCGATGCAGCGTAAGCACAACTCTTTTTTGCCGAATAGCCACCGGGAACATGTATCTCGCTAGTCCGAGACCATGGGGAATAAATTCTAGAGGGGGAGAGAGATCCTTCACGAGGAGGTGTGAGTGAGAGAGAGGAGAGGGGGTGCCTTTTGTAGGAGGAGGGGGGCACCCAAGGGGGTGGCCGCTGGCCATGGGGGCTGCCCCCTCCCCTCCTTCATTCATGTGGGTGGACACTCCACTCACAAAAACTCTTCAATTTCCCTCCACTCAAAATCCCACTCAAAATTGCAATTAAATTTCCACGAAATTTAATGCAAACTCTAATTAAATAAAACTCCTTTTATTTATTCAGAATTTTGTCAATTACTTTAATAACAAACATTCACATATAACCCCTTGCTAGTATTTCATTTCACATGCAAAAACACTTTCTGCAATTTCACCTGAAAACCTGTTTCGGTATCTAGTGAAATAAATTTCTGTGTTTGTTATTATTTTCGGCATGAAACTTTTGCTCCAATTGGATGTCAGTGTCCCTTAAGTGTGCCACCCTACGGTTCGCGAAAAATGCAGACAAGATCGAGACCCTTCTCCGATCAATAATCAGAAGCGGGACCTGGAGATCCATACTGACTCCCACACATTCAACGATGACTTTCCTGTGATCGTCGGAACCTTTTACGCTAGTATCTTAATCCCTTTGTTTCACGATATATTACATGTCCGAGATTCGATCATCGGCATCTACATACCTAGTTTGATCTTGTTACCGACATGCACTCTTTTCTCGTTCCCGTGATATAACATTCTAGTGATCAAATCACTTGCTTGCAAGCTAACCAATGCGATATCACCGAGAGGGCCTAGGGTATATCTATCCGTCATCGGGATGAACAAATTCCACTCTTGATCTATGAGCCTCAACATAACACTTTAGTAGTTCTGAAGCCATCTTTATAATCACCCAGTTATGGTGTGACATTTGATGTCATCAAGAAACTCTTCCGGTGTTAGTGATTGACATGATCTCATGGTCTAAGGATTAGGATCACTTCGTAAGTTGTTATAGCAATATAAACTCAATGACTTTGATCATAATGCTATACTTCGGATGATTGTTCATCACATAATTACACTAATGTTGTGATCTCGTTATTAACAACATCCAATGTCTATGATCAGGAAACTATGATCATCTTATTAATCAACGAGCTAGTTTATGAGAGAGGCATAACTAGGAACTTTTTGTTTGTTTATTAAACACGCATGTATTAACGTTTCCGTAATAATACAATTATAGCATGCAAAATAAACATCTATCATATACTTGGAATACACATAATAAACAGTTTATTATTGCCTCTCAGGGCATATTCCCTTCAGTCTCCACTTGCACTAGAGACAATAATCTAGTTACATAGTGATGTATCTAACACCCATGGAGTTCTGGTGTAGATCATGTTTTGCTCTAGGGAGAGTTTTAGTCAACAGATCTGCTACATTGAGATATGTATGTACTTTATAAATCTTTATATCTCCATCCTTGACATGCTCGCGGATGGAGTGAAACCGGCGCTTAATATGCTTGGAATGCTTGTGAGACCTTGGTTCTTTGGCATTGGCAATGGAACCATTGTTGTCACAATAAATCATCATTGGGTCCAATGCGTTTGCAACCATACCTAGTTCGGATATGAACTCCTTCATCAAACTGCTTCCTGAGCCGCTTCCGAAGCAGCAACATATTCGGCCTCCGTTGTTGATCCCGCCACCACAGGTTGTTTGGATCTCCTCCAACTAACCGCTCCGCCATTCATGATAAATACGTATCTGGATTGAGACTTAGAGTCATTCGGATCAGTGTCAAAGCTAGCGTCGACATAACACTTAGCAACGAGCTCTTCTTCACCTCCGTATACAAGAAACATATCCTTAGTTCTTCGTAAGTACTTAAGGATATTCTTGACCGCTTTCAAGTGTTCCGAACCTGGATCCGATTGGTACCTACTAGTCAAACTAATAGCATGTGCCACATCCGGTCTTGTACATAGCATGGCGTACATTATAGAGCCTATGGCTGAAGCATAGGGGACTTTGTCCATTATCTCTCTTTCTTCCGCCGTGGCCGGACTTTGAGTCTTACTCAATGTCGTGCCTTGCAACATAGGTAAGAACCCCTTCTTACTTTCGTCCATTTTAAACTTCTTTAAAATCTTATAAAGGTTTGTACTTTGCGATAGCCCTATTAGGCGCCTAGATCTATCTCTGTAGATCTTTATGCCTAGTATGTATGCCGCTTCACCTAGGTCCTTCATTGAAAATTTGTTGCTTAGATAACTTTTAACACTGTTTAAAAGATCTATATCATTTCCGATCAATAATATGTCATCCACATATAATATCAAAAATGCCACATTGCTCCCACTCACTTTCTTGTAAATACAAGCTTCTCCATAAGTTTGGACAAATCCAAACTCTTTGATCACCTCATCAAAGCGGAGATTCCAACTTCGTGATGCTTGCTTCAATCCATAGATGGATCACTGAAGCTTGCACACCTTGTTAGCATCCTTAGGATCGACAAAACCCTTTGGTTGTATCATATACAACTCTTCTTCAATATTACCATTGAGAAACGTGGTTTTGACATCCATCTGCCATATCTCATAATCAAAATATGCAGCAATTGCTAACATAATCCTAACTTATTTTAGCATCGCCACGGGAGAGAATGTCTCATCGTAGTCAACTCCTTGAATTTGTTGAAACCCCTTTGCGACAAGTCGAGCTTTATAGACGGTTACATTACCATCAGCATCCGTTTTTCTTTTGAAAATCCATTTATTCTCCATGGCCGTTCGATCGTGAGGTAAGTCCACCAAGTTCCAAACTTGATTTTCATACATGGATTCCATCTCGGATTTCATGTCTTCTAACCATTTGTTGGAATCCGGGCTCATCATTGCTTCTTCATACGTCATAGGGTCATCATTTTCATCAACCATGAAATTCATGACAGGATTTCCGTATAGCTCGGGAGCTACACGTGTCCTGCTAGACCTGCGAGGTTCGGTAGTACTCTCTTTCGGAGTTTCATGATCATTATCATTAGTTCCTTCTTCAACTGGTGAATCCAACTCCGGAACGACTTCCGGCGCTGCGCTACTCGCCATACTTTGAAGATAAGGTTCAGTAACCTCTTCGAGTTCTACCTTTCGACTACTCACACCTTTCACGAGAAACTCTTTCTCTAGAAAGCATCCATTCTTGGCAACAAAAACCTTGCCCTCGGATCTATGATAGAAGGAATACCCAATAGTTTCCTTAGGGTATCCTATGAAGACGCATTTTTCCACTTTGGGTTCGAGTTTATCCGGTTGAAGTTTCTTCACATAAACATCGCATCCCCAAACTTTAAGAAATGACAGCTTAGATTTGTTTCCAAACCATAATTCATACGGTGTCTTTTCAACGGATTTAGATGGTGCCCGATTTAAAGTGAATGCAGCAGTTTCTAGTGCATAACCCCAAAATGAAAATGGCAAGTCCGTCAGAGACATCATAGATCGAACCATATCCAATAAAGTACGATTACGACGTTTCGACACACCATTTCGCTGTGGTGTTCCACCAGGTGTGAGTTGTGAAACAATTCCACACTCTTTCATGTGAGTGCTAAACTCGTAACTTAGATACTCACCTCCATGGTCGGACCGTAGAAATTTGATCTTTCTATTACGATGATTTTCCACTTCATTCTAAAATTCCTTGAACTATTCAAAGGTTTCAGACTTGTGTTTCATCAAGTAGATATAACCGTATCTACTTAAATCATCCGTGAAAGTAACAAAATAACGATATCCACCTCGCGCCGACACACTCATTGGACCACATACATCAGAATGTATGATTTCCAATAAATCTGTCGCCCGTTCCATTGAACCGGAAAACGGAGTTCTAGTCATCTTGCCCATAAGGCATGGCTCACATGTATCAGATGATTCAAAATCAAGTGATTCCAAAAGTCCATCCTAACGGAGCTTCTTCATGCGTTTAACGCCAATATGACCTAGACGGCAGTGCCACAAATATGCGAATATATCATCATTAAGTTTAATCCTTTTAGCATCAACATTATGAATATGTGTGACATTATTATCAAGATCCAAAAGAATTAAACCATTCATCATTGGTGCATGACCATAAAATATTTCATTCATATAAATAGAAAAACCATTGTTCTCGGATTTAAATGAATAACCACTTCGCATCAAACACGATCCAGATACAATGTTCATGCTCAGTGCTAGCACCAGATAACAATTATTCAAGTTTATTACTAATCCCGACGGCAAGTGGAGAGGCAGCATTCCGACGGCGATCACACCAACGCTTGATCCATTGCCTACACGCATCTTGACCTCACCCCTTGCTAGCGGTCGCTTGTTCCGCAGCCGCTGATTCGAGTTACAAATATTAGCAACTGAACCAGTATCAAATACCCAGGTGCTACTGCGAGCACTAGTCAAGTACACATCAATAACATGTATATCATATATACCTTTGTTTGCCTTGTCGGCCTTCTTGTCTGCCAAATACTTGGGGCAGTTGCGCTTCCAGTGGCCAGTCCCCTTACAATAGTAGCACTCGGTATCAGACTTAGGTCCCACTCAGGGTTTATTTTCAGGCACGACAGCCTGCTTGCCGCCCTTACTTCCCTTCCGTTTTTCCTTCTTGTCTTTCTTGAAACCAGTGTTCTTATTGATCATCAACACTTGATGTTCCTTTTTGATCTCCATTTCTGCAGTTTTAAGCATTGACAGAAGCTCGGGGAGAGACTTCTTCATGCCTTGCATATTATAGTTCATCACAGAGCTCTTATAGCTAGGTGGCAGAGACTGCAGAACACGATGGATGCCTAAGCCAATGGGAATCGATATTCCCAAGGACACAAGCTTATCGGCATAACCCGACATCTTGAGTACATGTACATGCTCACTTACGGATTTGTGCTCTTTCATCATGCAGCTAAAGAACTTTTCTGAAGCATTGTAGCTCTCTACAGCAGCATGTGTGTCGAAAATCATTTTCAACTCACCCATTGTATCAAATGCATTGCCGTTTTCGAAACGCTTTCGAAGTTTCAGCTCTAGCCCATACAATGTGCCGCAATAAACTAAGTTGTGGTCCTCCTGACGAGTCTGATAGACATTCTTCTCCTTGTCAGGGGCATCATTGAAAGGTGGGGGGCCTAGCGGCGCTTCTAGCACATATTGCTTTTGTGCAACAGAGAGGAGAATCCTCAAATTCATGGCCCATTCGGTAAAGTTTCTACCGTTCGTTGCAAGTTTCTCTTTCTCCATGAATACATTGAAATTAAAAGCATGTGGTTCCATCTACAACAAAATTTTTAAAGTTTAGACTAAGTTTATGATAGATTGGGTTCAACTAATCCACATTACGAATGAACTCCCACTCAAAAACGACATCCCTCGTGCATTTTTGGTGATTACATGAACCAAATCCACTACACCAACTCCGATCATCACGTGAGTCGGTGTAGCTTCAAAGGTGAGCATCAAATGGGCATCATATCTACTATATGACTCATGCTTAACCTTTCGGTTTGTGTTCTGAGGCCATGTCTGTACATGCTAGGCTCGCCAAGTTAGAACCTTAGTATTCACGTGTGTAACTGTCTTACACCCGAAATATGGTCATGGATCCAATAACACCCGATCATCACATGATGTCTTGGAGCGACGAGAACATAATCGGTGCATACTAAAGGAAGAACACATTCTTATCTTGATATTTAAATGAGGGATCATCTTATTATGCTAATAAAACGCTAAACAAGCAATATAAGATGCTATGAAACATCACATGTTTATAAGTGAAATGATATGGTTCCCGCGTATGATCTCTATCATGTGCATCATGGTATGATCACTATCATACCTTTATGTGTAAGGCCAAGGTCTATGGAACTTACACGCTATGTGTGTTGTAAGAGTATAATCTCATACTTCTACTTACAACATCACTATATCATAACACTAGCCCAGCAACAATCTAAACTAGATGCCTCTAATTTATCCATTGCAAGTTTTACGTGGCTTAGGGCTTTCGAAGATAGAACCGTTCATACCTACGAACATGAACCACAACGAAGATAACCAAATTGTTGACAACTTGTTGCAAAATAGATATTGACTATAGTAGGAGAGACAGACACCCGCTAGCCACTTATGCAAACTAGTTGCATGTCAAGCATGGAACATGTATCATGTGCGAGGACATGTAAAGTTTGTGCGGTCCGCTTCATCCCACTATGCCACCAATATCCAAAATTACAACTAAGAAGCAACAACAAGATCATCATCGCCCACATACTCATATGTGTACTACCCGTGTAAAGCATCTATGCATAGATCCGGCTCTGATACCACTGTAGGGTTCGCAGCATAGAAAACAAAAAAAATCCTACGATGGGAACTAAGTACCAAGATCTATCTACTAGATACAAACAATGGGCGGATGTATATCCGTAGAGAACATACCCTTGAAGACTGACAAAGCTTAACGAGTTAAACTCGTGGTTGATGTAGATGATCTCTTGCCAATCTCAAGATCGAGAGGAAGTCCTAGCGTCGCAAAACAATAGCGCATCTGTGCTCGCACGCACGTACAAGACACCGAGCAACCTCCGCCTCCTCGCTCCAGCGATGCAGCAAAAGCACAATTCTTTCTTGCCGAATAGCCACCAGGAACATGTATCTCGCTAGTACGAGACCATGGGGAATAAATTCTAGAGGGGGAGAGAGATCCTTCACGAGGAGGTGTGAGTGAGAGAGAGGAAAGGTGGTTCCTTTTATAGGAGGAGGGGGCACCCAAGGGGGTGGCCGCCGGCCATGGGGGCTACCCCCTCCCCTCCTTCATTCATGTGGGTGGACACTCCAGTCACAAAAACTCTTCAATTTCCCTCCACTCAAAATCGCACTCAAAATTGCAATTAAATTTCCACCAAATTTAATGCAAACTCTCATTAAATAAAACTCCTTTTATTTATTCAGAATTTTGTCAATTACTTTAATTAAAAACATTCGCATATAACCCCTTGATAGTATTTCATTTCACATGCAAAAACACTTTCTGCAATTTCACCCTGAAAACCTGTTTCGGTATCTAGTGAAATAAATTCCTTCCCTTGTTATTCTTTCCGGCATGAAACTTTTGCTCCAATTGGATGTCAGTGTCCCTTAAGTGTACCACCCTACGGTTCGCGAATAATGCGGACACGATCGAGACCCTTCTCCGATCAATAATCAAAAGCGGGACCTGGAGATCCATACTGACTCCCACACATTCAACGATGACTTTCCTGTGATCGTCGGAAACTTTTACGCTAATATATTAATCCCTTTGTTTCACGATATATTACATGTCCGAGATTCGATCATCGGTATCTCCATACCTAGTTTTATCTCGTTACTGACATGCACTCTTTTCTTGTTCCCGTGATATAACATTCTAGTGATCAAATCACTTGCTTGCAAGCTAACCAATGTGATATCACCGAGAGGGCCTAGAGTATATCTATCCGTCATCGGGATGAACAAATTACACTCTTGATCCATGAGCCTCAACATAACACTTTAGTAGTTCTGAAGCCATCTTTATAATCACCCAGTTACGGTGTGAGTTTGATGTCATCAAGAAACTATTCCGGTGTTAGTGATTGACATGATCTCATGGTCTAAGGATTAGGATCACTTCGTAAGTTGTTATAGAAATATATATACTTCGGATGATTGTTCATCACATCATTACACTAATGTTGTGATCTCGTTATTAACAACATCCAATGTCTATGATCAGGAAACTGTGATCATCTTGTTAATCAATGAGCTAGTTTATGAGAGAGGCATAGATAGGAACTTTCTGTTTGTTTATTAAACACACATGTATTAACGTTTCCATATTAATACAATTATAGCATGCAAAATAAACATCTATTATATACTTGGAATACACATAATAAACAGTTTATTATTGCCTCTCAGGGCATATTCCCTTCAAAAAGAGAACATGTGCAATGTTGAAAACGTTCCCCGTGACAGCACGGTTCTGCTAATCCCAACTTATAAGTGCAAGCATATACAACAAAGTTGTCTCAATGGTTCAAGTTTATTAGGGGCAAAGAATAAAGTGTGCCATCAAGTTCGTGAGGGCTTTAATCACTAAGTTTTCACATAACAAAATAGTTTTTAATTGGAAGATAGTTGAAAACAAGAATATATTTGGAATGGTGTAACACACCATGCATAGGAGTTTATAGTGGACACTTTGGAATAACTTGGTTTCTTGGGAGTTGGAAGCATGAGTAGAACTTACTCATACAAGTGGATGCTAGCAAAAGACTGGAAGCAACCAACTAAGAGAGAAATAATGGCCATAATTATGCAATGCAACAAAGCAAACTAATCAAAGCAAAGAGTGGTACTACAAGTCAAGGACTAAATGATCATAGAGGCTAATGGTGACTTGTCATAGTCATAACATGGTGTAAGCATGTGCCAAGTCAACCCAAGCAAAGCATCAAAGGAGAATACCACAATACTATGCTTTTGCATGCTAAAACAACGCATAATTTCTTCAAGGCACACTAAGCAATCCTAATTGTTTGGAACAAGACATGCTACAGCAATAATCACTAAGCATAGTGCTAAAACAACACCTAGCATGTCATGCTAAAGTTTAAGTCATAGTCAATACAAGCTCCTCTTGCACTTCAAGCAAAACTTACTACTCCTTTCCAAACACCAAGCAACCTTATTTGCAAAACAACACAGCGAGAACGGGGGTCCAAACTACTTTATTCAAGCAAAACAAACCAAACAAAAACTTAGACGCTCCAAGAACAACACAACAGTGCATGAAACAATAAAAACGAAGTGTCTAGACAGACCTCAGCTTTTTATTGATGAAGAAGGGGATGCCTTGGGCATCCCCAAGCTTTGACGCTTGTACCTCTTGGATATTTCTTGGGGTGACACCATGGTGGCATCCCCAAGCTTGAGCTTTTGTCCATTCCTCATCTCATTGCATCATTCTCTCTCTACACTTGAAATTTTTCCTTCATACAAAACTTCACACAATCTTCATTAGCAACATTAGTGTATTCAAAAGATATTAGACCACTGGAAAAGCTTTGGAATAGCAAGGATTTTCACTAAAAACACAAGCTACTGTAGTAACTCCTTCAAAGAAACTCAATTTACCTGAAGAGAGCTAAAAATGAATCAATAAGAAGCAAATGCAAATAATGGCAGAAATCTTTCAAAACAGACCAGCAGGTAGAAACGAATTTTTTCAAACATCTTCTGTTGCTCAAATAAAAAAGTGTTGAACTAAAGAAAGTTAGCTAACATACTGGGGTATTTATTCGTAAATTTGTAGCTCAATACAAGTTACAGAGACTCCTCACGAATTTTTTTGGTGGAGGACAGAAATCTGTTTCGGGATAGCAACTCCCCAAATCTTATTTCCCTCTCATTAGAGGTCATTCTTGGCACAAAAAGCAAACAAAAAGGATACGGATAGGTCATTACTGAAGTAATAACTTCCCAGACTCAAGGAAACTCTTGCGTTATCTCCCAACAAGTACTTTTCTTTAACGCCTTTAAGTTAGGCACAAGAAGCAAGAAGAATCAAGTATTTTCAAATGAGGAAGCATTAACATCAATACTTGCAAAATCTTCAACTATGAAAGATATCTCATCCAAATGGGTTTTGGAGGATCCCTTCTCATCTCTCTTTGGTCTACTACTTTCATCAAAAATATTTTTAGGGGCAATCCAATTAAAATTCTTTTCAAAGGCTTCATGCATTCCAACAAGCTTAAAGGGTATGGGTATCTTAAATTCTTCTCTAGGCTTAGTTTTATCAATCATACCCACAACATCTACATCAGATCCTAGCATATTGAAATGCTCAAAGACCTTTTTGGCTTCCCTAACAACATCATGGAATTCATTAAATAAAGTTTCAAGGATGAATTCCCTCTTTTCAGCATTCTTTTCTTCTTTTAGTTTTAGAAACAAGAATTGCATGAAGGGGTTAAGGCTAACAAACCTAGCCTCCAACATATGAACTAAAGAAGCTGCAGCAATCTCATAATTAGGAGCAAGTTTAGCTATATATTTTTCCTCAATATCCTCATTCTTGCTAACATGATTAAAGAATTCTTCAATATTATCTTTCCCAATTATGGAGCCACTACCTATTGTAAGAACTTTCAGAGCAAACTTGGGGAACAACATGGTGAGTTAGAGCAAGGTGGCAACTAGAGCAGGAACTAATTTTTTGTGTTTTTGAATAAGGCAAGCAAACCAAGCTAGACTATTTTTTGGGTTTTTTTTTGGAAAGAGGCAAACAAAACCAAGCAAAAGAAACAAAGCAAACTAAGAACAAAGTAAAGAGAAAGGAAGTGAAGGACTGCCCTTGTGAAGACGTCCTTAGCCTCCTCAGCAACGGTGCTAGAAAATAGCTTGATGGCACCCACCACTTGTCGTGGGACGCTTCTTTGGAAACCCAAAGAGCAAGGTATGAAGAAGCACAACAACAAGTTTCCCTCAGTAAGAAACTGAGGTTATCGAACCAGTAGGAGGAAGGAAACGTCACATGTGTTGCTGGCAACTTGGAGACCTACTAACATGGTTATACCCTACGAGTACACGACATCAGCATACCTGGTCCAACCCAAGGAAGGCCCATGAGAATATATGCGGCCCATGAAGATTTTCGGGTGGCCCAAACCCATGACGTTTTCGGATCCTTGGAGAGCAAGACTATAATAGATAGAATATTCAAAGGGGGCAAACCTTAAACCTGTAACCGACTCGATCTATGCCTGGGACCTGCCTATCTCTATATAAAGGCTAGGAGGGCACAATCTAGATCTCTCATACCACCACATACACACCTCCATGCCAGATTGCATCTGCGCACTCCTGTAACTTTCGGTTCAGCTGTAATCAAGAGCAGACAAGCAGGAGTAGGGTTTTCCCTCCGGGGGCCTGAACCTGGGTAAATCTCGTGTCCCCCGGTTGATTGTCTGTTAACCGTTCTGCGCTCTCCAGCACCCCCATCTTCTCCAGAACCCAAGCTCATAAGAATGGGCATTGACGAGATTAAACCTCGTCACCCGCACAACACAAACTCAAGACTTTGCCCCAATGAATCACTGAGATTTTCAATCTCACCGGTTTGCTGTAACAAAGGATTAAACGTATGGTGTGGAAGGTAATGGTTTGAAGCAAGTAAACAGGTAGCAGTGGAAGATGTATCAATGGTAAAGATTGGACCGGGGTCCATAGTTCATTAGAGGTGTTCTCCTTAGATAAACAACATGACATGAAGGGTAAACAAATTACAGCGGGGCAATTGACAGGAACTGAGAAAGGCATAACACTGCAATTACTAGCCAGAAAGATACTATGAGGTTGATTGGGCTATACAACAATATACATAGACCGTCATCCAACTGCATCTATGACTAGAAGTCCACCTTCAGGTTATCATCCGAACCCCCTCCAGTATTAAGTTGCAAGCAACAGACAACTGCTTTAAGAAAAGTGTGTAAGGCAAACAGTCCACATGTTCCATGAACAAGAGACCATTGTTTTCTCCCTAGTAGCAACAGCACATCTAAAACCGAAGAGATTATTGTCACTTCCCTTGGAAAGTAGAGGCATGAACCCACTATCGAGCATAAATACTCCCTATTGGAGTCACTAGCAACTACTTGGCCAAGATAACCACTAGCAACGGAGAGCATGCAAGATCACAAACAACACAAACATGATAGAATCATAAAGACAAAACCATTAATCAAACAAACATAATAATCTCAATATCCATCGGATCCCCACAAACACAACATGCATGATTACAAATAGATCAGATATTGATCATGAATGGAGCTCACAAGATCTATACATGAAAGCACAAGGGAGGAGATACAACCATCTAGCTACTACATGGACCCATAGTCCAAGGTGGAACTACTCACGAATCATACCGGAGAGAAGGCCTCCGGGATGATCTCCCCTCCGGCAGGGTGCCGAGAAGAGCTTCAGATCCCCCCGTTCTAGAGACGATGGTGGCGGCAGCTACAGACGGTTTCGTGGATTTCTGATCAGGTACCGAGAGTTTCTGCATATGGGGCTTCTTATAGGCGAAGGGGCGAGACCGGGAGGCGGCCAGGGCCACCAAACCCTAGCCAGGCGCGGGCCCACCTATGGCCGCGTCTGGGGGGAGGGGTTTGGCCCCTCTAGCCGGCCTCCCCAGCTCCCCTCTGGACTTCTTGCTCCCCACGGAAAGTTATTGACTTTTTCCTTCGTCCTGTCCAATTTCGAGAATATTTATTTATTAACTTTTCTGAAACCAAAAACAGCAGAAAACATGCATCTAGCACTGTTGCAACTTGTTAATAGGTTAGTACCAGAAAAAATGTAAAAAGCACCTCAAAGTGTAGACAAGTAAAGCAAAGTAGTTACTAAACAAGCATGGAGCATCAAAAATTATAGATACGTTTCCAATGTATCAATGGTCATAAAGGTACCTCCAGCAGCTGAATCCAACAGGTTTGTTGAAGAGAAGTTCAAACCTGCATAAAAAGTCTGGATAATCATCCAAGCAGTAAGTCCATGAGTGGGAAAATTCTTAACCAAAGATTTCACTCTTTCCCAAGCTTGAGCAACATGTTCATTATCAAGTTGATTAAATTTCATAATATCACTTCTCATAGATATAATCTTAGCAGCAGGGTAGTACTTTCCAATAAAAGCATCTTTGCACTTAATCCAAGAATCAATACTATTTATGGGCAAGGATAGCAACCATTCTTTAGCTTTTCCTCTCAAGGAGAAAGGAAACAACTTGAGCTTAATAATATCTCCATCTACATCCTTATACTTTTGCATCTCACAAAGTTCAAAAAAGTTATTGAGGTGGGCAGCTGCATCATCAGAACTAGCACCAGAAAATTGCTCTCTCATCACAAGATTCAACTTAGGAAATCATTGTTGTTTGTGCTAGTGAAGTCACACAACTTGGTGTTCTCAGCAGAGTTCATTTTGGCAAAAGTGGAGCAAGCCAACAACAACAGCAACTAGAGTAGGAACTAATTTTTTTGTGATTTCGATAAGGGAAAGGAAACCAAACTAAACTATTTTTTTGGAGTTTGTGATAAAAAGAGGCAAACAAAACCAAGCAAAAGAAACTAAGCAAAACAAAAAACAAAGTAAAGAGAAAGATTGAGAAGTAAAGGGTTTCGCAACATAGTAAATCAAAAAATTTCTACAGATGCGAACGGGAAAGCCAAGATCTAATCTAGGATATGCAAACAACGAGGGGGGGGAATAGATGAGATCTTCATACCCTTGAAGATTCGCACAGCGGAACGTTCAACGAACGTGGTTTATGTAGTCGTACTCGCTTCTCCTCCTCGCGATCCGATCAGATCCAACACCGCAAGTGGCGATGCCTCCGAGAGATGCACATGTGCGGCACCTTGACATCTCCTCCTTCCTCGGTCCAGCAAGTGGGGTGGAGAGATAGTTTGGATCTACAACACGATGGCGTGGTGCAAGCGGTGGAGAGTTTCTGCAGCAGGGCTTCGCCTACGCGCAGTCGGGAGGGAGAGAGAGAGGAGGGCAGCAGGGCGGCTAGGGCTTGAGGAGGAGGTGTGGGGAGGGTGTGCCACAGCCCTCTTTATATAGAGGGGTGAGCCCCTGGCCCTTGCCCCTCCCCCAAGCCCTAGGGCCGGCGGCCAAGGAGGGAGGAGTGGGGGGCAAGTTCCCCCCTTCTAGAAGCTCCCCTAGGGTTTCCCCTAGGGCTTGGCCGGCTGGGCCTATGGGGCCTTGTGCCCCTGGCCCAATGCGGCCAGGGCACTCCCTCGTAGGCTCACGCCCCCTCCCGACAAGTGGGGCCACGTTGGTCCCACTCCGGAAGGTTCTAGAAGCTTCCGGTACAATACCGAACAACCCGAAACAATTCCGAACTCCAAAATCTGCTTTGCCTTATATGAATCTTATTCTCTGGACCATTGCGGAACCTCTCGTGACGTCCTGGATTTCATCCGAGACTCCGAACAAAAACTCATAAACCAATTATCCAATCTATCCTAGCGTCGAGACACGTTAAGTGTGTGACCCTTCGGGTTCGAGAATATGCAGACATGATCTTCTATCAATAATCAACAGCGGGGTCTGGAAACCCATATTGACTCCCACACATTCATCGATGATCATATCGGATGAACCACGATGCCATGATTCAACCAATCCCATATATATATTCCCTTCGTCTCGCGATATTTTACTTGCCCGAGATTCGATCGTCGGTACCGGCATACCTAGTTCAATCTCGTTCACAGCAAGTACTTTACTCGTTCCGTAATCCGATATCACTTTGTGATTAACTCCTTAACCACGTGCTTGCAAGCGGTGTTGATATCGATTACCGAGTGGGCCCGAAGTATATCTCTCCGACTTGGGAGGGAAAAATCCCATCTCGATAGATACAACCCAACAGGTACTTTCCGATCACCTGAGAGACACCTTTATGATCACCCTCTCATAGGATGACGTTTGATGACCTCAAAGCTTTCTTCCGATACCAGGGAGTTGCATTATCTCATGGTCTAAGGAATACAATATTTGACATAAGAAAAGCTTCGCAAAGATGAACACGATGACACGATCTAATTGCTCTGCTTAATTTGGGTTTGTCCATCATATCATTCTCCCAATGATATGATCTCATTACTAATTGACAACTCATGTCTATGGTTAGGAAATCTTAACCATCATCAATCAATGAGCTAGTCCATAGAGGCGTACTAGGGACACGGTGTTGTGCACAAACCACACAAGTATTAAAGTTTCCGCTTAATACAATTCTAGCATGGAATATAAACATTATCATGAACAAGAATTATAATAATAACATCTTTATTATTGCCTCTAGGGCATAATTCCAACAGTCTCCCACTTGCACTAGAGTCAATAATCTAGTTTACATCTGGCAACAATCTAACACCCATGGCACTAAGGTGCTGATCATGTTTTGCTCGTGGAAGAGGTTTAGTCAATGGATCTGCAACATTCAGATCTGTATGTACTTTACTAATCTTCAGATCTCCATCTGTTATATAATCTCGGATTATATGAAACTTGCGGTTGATATGCTTGGTCTCTGGATGATATCTTGGTTCCTTAGCCAGTGCTATGGCGCCAGTGTTGTAACACAATATCTCTAGTGGGTCCAAGGCACTTGGAACCACGCCAAGCTCAGTGATGAAGTTCTTGATCCAAACTCCTTCACTTGACGCTTCTTCAGCAGCCATGTATTCCGCTTCTACTGTAGATCCTGCGATCACGCTTTGCTTGCAGCTTCTCCAGCTCACAGCTCCTCCATTCAAAATATAAACGTATCCTGTCTGAGATTTAGAATCATCCTTGTCGGTGTCAAAACTAGCATCGACGTAACCCTTTACGACGAGCTGTTCATCACCTCCATAGACTAAGAACATTTCTTTAGTCCTATTTAAATACTTTAGGATGTTCTTCACGGCTGTCCAGTGTTCCACTCCTGGATCACTTTGGTATCTGCTCGTGAAACTAAGAGCATTGGACACATCCGGTCTAGTACACAGTATGGCATACATGATAGAACCTATGGCCGAGGCATAAGGCACTTTGCTCATAGCTTCTCTATCATTTACCGTAGCTGGACACTGAGCCCTGCTCAATATCTTACCTGACAACATAGGCACTGAACCTTTCTTTGACTTATCCATTCTGAACCTTTTCAGAACTTTGTCTAGGTATGTACTTTGGCTTAAAGCTATCAGGCGTCTTTGTCGATCTCTATAGATTTTGATGCCCAATATATAAGCAGCTTCCCCTAGGTCTTTCATTGAAAAACATTTGTTCAAATAACTCTTCACATCGTTAAGCATGTCAATGTCATTTCCATTAATCAACATGTCATCCACATATAGTACCAGAAATGTCACTGAGCTCCCACTCACTTTCTTGTAGATACAAGCTTCGTAGCAATTTGGAACAAATCCAAAGCTCTTGATCACTTGATCAAAAAAAGGTTCCAACTCCGAGATGCTTGCTTCAGTCCATAAATGGAACGTTGAAGTTTGCATACTTTATCAGCATCCTTAGGATCGACAAAACCTTCGGGTTGCATCATATACAACTCTTCATCAATGTTGCCATTGAGGAAAGCAGTCTTGACATCCATCTGCCATATTTCATATTCATGAAACGCAGCAATTGCTAATAAAATCCGAATGGACTTAAACATCGCTACAGGAGAGAAAGTATCATCGTAGTCAACACCTTGAACTTGTAGAAAACCTTTCGCGACAAGTCGTGCTTTATAGACGGTAACATTACCATTCGCGTCCATTTTCTTCTTGAAGATCCATTTGCACTCAACGGCCTTTCGGTCGCTAGGAGGGTCCACCAAAGTCCATACTTGGTTTTCGCTCATGGATCCTAATTCGGATTTCATGGCCTCTAGCCATTTCTCAGAGTCTGGGCTCATCATCGCTTCCTCATAGTTCGCAGGTTCACTGTCGTCTACTAACAAGACAGTTAAGACAGGGTTGCCGTACCACTCAGGAGGGGCACGTGACCTTGTCGACCTGCGACATTCAGTAGTAGCATCGTTCGAAGCTTCATGATCCTCTTCCTCTATTGTCGGTGCAGACGACACTGGAACAATTTCAGGTGCTGCGCTACTCTCCAACTCAAGAGAAGGTTCAACAACCTCGTCTAGCTCTACTTTCCTCCCACTCACTTCTTTCAAGAGAAACTCCTTCTCAAGAAAGGATCCGTTCTTTGCAATAAACACTTTGCCTTCGGATCTGTGATAGAAGGTATACCCAATAGTTTCCTTAGGGTATCCTATGAAGACACATTTCTCCGCTTTGGGTTCGAGCTTGTCTGGCATCAACTTCTTGACGTAAGCTTCACATCCCCAAACTTTAAGAAATGACAACTTAGGTTTAGCACCAAACCACAGTTCATACGGTGTCGTCTCAACGTATTTAGATGGTGCCCTATTTAAAGTGAATGCAACGGTTTCTAATGCATAACCCCAAAATGATAACGGCAAATCAATAAGAGACATCATTGATCGCACCATATCTAATAGAGTTCGATTCCGGCGTTCAGACACACCATTGTGCTGTGGTGTTCCGGGTGGCGTGAGTTGCGAAACTATTCCGCTTGCTTTAAGATGCGTGAGAAAATCATAACTCAAATATTCACCTCCACGATCGGATCGTAGAAATTTAATTTTTCTGTTACGATGGTTTTCCACTTCATTCTGAAATTCTTTGAACTTTTCAAATGTTTCAGATTTATGTTTCATTAAGTAGATATACCCATATCTACTTAAGTCATCAGTAAAAGTAAGGAAGTAGCGATATCCACCGCGCGTCGAAACACTCATCGGTCCGCATACATCGGTATGTATGATTTCCAACAAGTCCGTTGCTCGCTCCATCATTCCGAAGAACGGGGTTTTGATCATCTTGCCCATGAGGCATGGCTCGCATGTGTCAAATGATTCAAAATCAAGAGACTCCAAAAGTCCATCAGAATGGAGTTTCTTCATGCGTTTTACACCAATATGACCTAGACGGCAGTGCCACAAATAAATAGTATTAGCACTATCTACCTTGCATCTCTTAGCCTCAATGTTATGGATGTGTGTTTCATCCCTTTCGAGATTCAGAAGAAATAAACCATTCACAGCAGGTGCATGACCATAAAAGATGTTACTCATATAAATAGAACAACCATTATTCTCAGATTTAAATGAATAACCGTCTTGCAATAAACACGATCCAGATATGATGTTCATGCTCAACGCAGGCACATAATAACATTTATTGAGGTTTAAAACTAATCCCGAAGGTAAAACTAAGGAGAGCGTGTCGACGACCATCACATCAACTCTTGATCCGTTGCCAACGCACATCGTCACCTCATCCCTCGCCAGCCGCCGTCTATTCCGTAGCTCCTGTTTCGAGTTACAAATATTAGCAACTGAACTAGTATCAAATACCCAGGCACTACAACGAGGGCTAGTAAGGAAAACATCAATAACATGTATATCAAATATACCTTTGATGGTGCCAGCCTTCTTGTTCGCTAAGTACTTCGGACAGTTGCGCTTCCAGTGACCCTTGTCCTTGCAATAGAAGCACTCAGTGTCTGGCTTAGGTCCAGACTTGAGCTTCTTCTCAGCGGGGGCAATTAAAGCTGGGGGGCTTGTTGACCATCAACACATGATTATCCTTCTTGATGTCCACCTCCGTAGCTTTCAGCTTAGCGAAGAGCTCGGTGATCGTATCAGTGGAACCAATCTGATTATGAGTAACTACAAAGCCTTTGTAGCTAGGAGGGAGTGATTGCAGAACACTGTCAATCTTGAGCTCCTCTGGAATCTTGCAGTCCAGTTGCTCAAGGCGTTGAGTGTAGCACGACATCTTTATGGTGTGCTCACTAACGGAACTCCCTTCCTCCATCTTGCAGTTAAATAATTTCTCAGAGATCTCATATCTCTCAGAACGGGCCTGAGTCTGAAACATAGTTTTCAGTTCCTCAAGGATCTCAAAGGGCCCGGGGAAATCTTCAAAACGATTTTGAAGGTCCGATTCCATAGCAAACAACATGGTGCACTTAATCACACCATAATCATCTTTGCCCGACTGATAAACAGCTTTCTCATCAGCCGGCGCATCTACAGCAGGGGCGTCACCTAGCGCTTTCTCAAGGACATAGTCCTTCTTTCCGCCAGAGAGAATGATTCTCAGATTGCGGAACCAGTTGGTGAAGTTAGACCCATTGTTCTTAAGCTTTTCTTTCTCAGCAAAAACGTTGAAGTTGAAGTTGGACTTAGCCATTTGATCTACAAAATTTGCAAGTACAATTTAGACTATGTTCATGATAACTAGTTCAACTTAATCAAATTACTAGATGAACTCCCACTAAATTAAACATCCCTCAAGTTGTTTAGTGAACATGATCCAAATTCACCACACCTAATCCGATCTTCACGAGAAGAGATGTGGTTTCAATGGTGGACAACAAAGTGTCGATCATATCATTCATATGACTCATGCTTAACCTTTCGGTTCATGTGTTCCGAGGCCATGTCTGTACATGCTAGGCTCGTCAAGTCAAACCCAAGTATTTCCGCGTGTGCAAAACTGGCTTGCATCGGTTGTATGTGAACGTAGAGTTTATAGCACCCGATCATCACGTGATGCTTGAACACGACGAACTTTCGCAACGGTGCATACATGGGGAGAACACAGTTTTATCTTGATCTTTAAGTGAGGAATCATCTTATAATGCTACCGTCACGATCTAAGCATAATAAGATACATAAAAGGATAAACATCACATGCATATAACTTTATGTGACATGGTATAGCCAATCTTCACGCAATGATCTCCATCTTGTGCGTGCCAGCATGATCTCCATCACTCCACCATGATTGCCTCCACCACGAATAGCAACTACAACTATTGCTAATTACTTAGCGATGAAGTAAAGCTATTACATGGCGTATAAGAAGTTGACACACAGGTCATACACAATTATAAAGACAACCATATGGCTCCTGCCGGTTGTGTAGTCATCGACATTCAAGTCGTGAAACATTACAAAACATGATCATTGCATACAACATACACATCACATCTTGGGCCATACCATATCACAGAAAACACTCCCTGCAAAAACAAGTTAGACGCCTCTACTTTGTTGTTGCATGTTTTACGTGGCTTATGGGAGTAACAAGCTAAGAACGATTCTTACCTACGGAAAGCCACAACGGTGATATTATGGTTGACAAACTCCGGTGTAAATCCCATGACAACTATAGTGAGAGAAACTGGCATCCACCAGCCGCATGTGTGGAACAAGCCACACGTCAAGTGCGGAGCCGGTCTCGCGAACGAGGTCGCGTAAAGTTGGCCTGGACCGCTTCGATCTCACTATCCCGCGTCATAAGAAGTACACAAACAGGAGGCTTGCAACAGAAAACATCAACGCCCGCAACAAGCATGTTGCATTCTACTCGTGAAACACATCTACGCATAGATCTAGCTCTGATACCACTGAAGGGTTTCGCAGCATAGTAAATCAAAAAAATTCTACGGATGCCAATGGGAAAGCCAAGATCTAATCTAGGAGATGCAAACAACGAGGGGGGAATAGATGAGATCTTCATACCCTTGAAGATTCGCACAGCGGAACGTTCAACGAACGTGGTTGATGTAGTTGTACTCGCTTCTCCTCCTCGCGATCCGATCCGATCCAACACCGCAAGTGGCGATGCCTCCGAGAGATGCACACGTGCGGCAACTCGACGTATCCTCCTTCCTCGGTCCAGCAAGTGGGGTGGAGAGATAGGTTGGATCTACAACACGACGGCGTGGTGCAAGCGGTGGAGAGTTTCTGCGGCAGGGCTTCGCCTATGCGCAGTCGCGAGGGAGAGAGAGAGGAGGGCAGCAGGGCGGCTAGGGCTTGAGGAGGAGGTGTGGGGAGGGTGCGCCCCCAGCCCTCTTTATATAGAGGGGTGGGCAGCTGGCCCTTGCCCCTCCCCCAAGCCCTAGGGCCGGCGACCAAGGAGGGAGGAGTGGGGGGCAAGTTTCCCCCCTTCTAGAAGCTCCCCTAGGGCTTGGCCGGCTGGGCCTATGGGGCCTTGTGCCCCTGGCCCAATGCGGCCAGGGCACTCCCTCGTAGGCCCACGCCCCCTCCCGATAAGTGGGGCCACGTTGGTCCCACTCCGGAAGGTTCTAGAAGCTTCCGGTACAATACCGAACAACCCGAAACAATTCCGAACTCCAAAATCTGCTTTGCCTTATATGAATCTTATTCTCCGGACCATTCCGGAACCTCTCGTGATGTCCTGGATCTCATCCGAGACTCCTAACAAAAACTCATAAACCAATTATCCAATCTATCCTAGCGTCGAGACACGTTAAGTGTGTGACCCTTCGGGTTCGAGAATATGCAGACATGATCTTCTATCAATAATCAACAGCGGGGTCTAGAAACCCATATTGACTCCCACACATTCATCGATGATCATATCGGATGAACCACGATGCCAGGATTCAACCAATCCCATATATATATTCCCTTCGTCTCGCGATATTTTACTTGTCCGAGATTCGATCGTCGGTACCGGCATACCTAGTTCAATCTCGTTCACAGCAAGTACTTTACTCGTTCCGTAATCCGATATCACTTTGTGATTAACTCCTTAACCACGTGCTTGCAAGCGGTGTTGATATCGATTACCGAGTGGCCCTGAAGTATATCTCTCCAACTTGGGAGGGACAAATCCCATCTCGATACATACAACCCAACAGGTACTTTCCGATCACCTGAGAGACACCTTTATGATCACCCTCTCATAGGATGACGTTTTATGACCTCAAAGCTTTCTTCCGATGCCAGGGAGTTGCATTATGTCATGGTCTAAGGAATACAATATTTGACATAAGAAAAGCTTCGCAAAGATGAACACGATGACACGATCTAATTGCTCTGCTTAATTTGGGTCTATCCATCATATCATTCTCCCAATGATATGATCTCATTATTAATTGACAACTCATGTCTATGGTTAGGAAACCTTAACCATCATCAATCAATGAGCTAGTCCATAGAGGCGTACTAGGGACACGATATTGTTCACAAACCACACAAGTATTAAAGTTTCCGCTTAATACAATTCTAGCATGGAATATAAACATTATCATGAACAAGAATTATAACAATAAAATATTTATTATTGCCTTGCATAATTCCAACAAGAAGGACTACCCTTGCGAAGACGTCCTTAGCCTCCCCGGCAACGGCGCCAGAAATAGCTTGATGGCGTGTTGTCAACGCCTCGTTGGGATACCCCAAGAGCAAGGTGTAATGAGCATAGCAGTAGGTTTTCCCCCAGTAAGAAATCAAGGTTATCGAACCAGTAGGAGGAAGGAAATGACTAAAAGGTGTTGCTAGCAACTTGGAGACCTGTACAACACAAACTCAAGACTTTGCCCCAACAAACAGCGAGGTTGTCAGTCTCACTGGTTTGCTGTACAAAGGATTAACTGTATGGTGTGGAAGGTAATGGTGGTTTGCAACAAGTAACGGTGAAATATGTATCAATGGTGAAGATTGGACCGGGGTCCATAGTTCACTAGAGGTGTTCTCCTTAGATAAACAAACATGGCATGCTGGGTAAACAAATTACAGCAGAGCAATTGACTGGACTGGGCAAGGCATAACAATGCAATACTAGACATTCATGATCTTATGAGATTCGATTGGGCAATACAACAAGATACATAGACCGCCATCCAACCGCATCTATGACTAGAAATCCACCTTTGGGTTATCATCCGAACCCCCTCCAGTATTAAGTTGCAAGCAACAGACAACTGCTTTAAGCAAAGTGTGTAAGGTAAACAATCCACTTGTTCCATGAACAAGAGACCGTTGTTTTCTCCCTAGTGGCAACAACACATCTACAACCTTAGAGATTTATATCCCTTCCCTTAGATTAAATAGAGGCATGAACCCACTATCTAGCATAAATACCCCCTCTTGGAGTCACTAGCAACTACTTGGCCAAGATAGCTACTAACAACAGAGAGCATGCAAGATCACAAACAACACATACATGGTAGAATCAATAAGTCAAAACCATTAATAAATCTGACATAGTAATCTCAATATCTATTGGATCCCCGCAAACACAACATGCATGATTACAAATAGATGAGATCTTGATCATGAACGAAGCTCACAATATCTAAACATGAAAGCACAAAGGAGGAGATACAACCATCTTGCTACTACATGGACCCGTAGTCTAAGGTGGAACTACTCACGCTTCATACCGGAGGCTGGCATGATGAAGAAGAAGGCCTCAGAGATGATCTCCCCTCCGGCAGGGTGCCGGGAAGAGCTTCAGATCCCCCGATCTAGGGACGATGGTGGCGGCGGCTACAGACGGTTTCGTTGAATATTGATCAGGTACTTACAATTTAGGCATCGGGGGCTTCTTATAGGCGAAGAGGCGAGACAGGGGGGTCGCTAGGGCGGCTCCACCCCCCAGGCGCGGGCTGGGCCCACCCGCGCGGCCAGGGGTGTGGCCCCTGGTGAGTCTCCTCCGTCTCATATTCTGGCTTCGTTTTCCCCACGGTAAAATATTGACTTTGGCTTTTGTCCCGTCCAATTCTGAGAATATTGATTTTCTGCCTTTCTGGAACCAAAAACAGAAGAAAATAGACAACTGACACTGTGGCATCTTATTAATAGGTTAGTACCAGAAAACATATAAAAACACCTCAAAGTATAGACAAAGCAAAGCAAAGTAGATACTAAACAAGCATAGAACATAAAAAATTATAGATACGTTTCTGACGTATCAGTTTGCAGAAGGTGATGGGACAGTGGAGATGGTTGCATGCGTGAGTGAGCGAGTGATGAGTGAGAGTGAGGATGCCTCTATAAAGGTGAAGGGAGGAGACGTTTCATTGCACCACCGTGCACCGCGTAACCGCGTACGCTACTGCACCATGCACGGCCACACGCGGTCGCTACCGCCCTGTGCACCGCAACACGTGCATTATGCGTCACGTTTCCCCCTCGTGTCTAACTTTGGCCACTTAGTTCTGCTCAGTTATACCCTCGAGTGTATCACTGGCAGTTTGGTTGTACTCAGTTTTGCCCTTCAGTACTAACACTGGCATGTGCAATATACTCAATTTTACCTTCCAGTGGCTGGTCAACAGAGTCAACGAATGGGCTTTAGCTAGCTAATTGAGTCAGCACAACAAATTTAAAGATCAAAACATAGTGGCATATACCGAGGGAGTCTTATTATGTGACCTACCACCATAAGAAATGTATATAAATCAAGTTTTAACCTAAATCACTACTTCTCAAATCACCTACTATCTATGAAGGTTCATGACTTTCTACCCAAGCCTCTTTCCAAAACATCCTCCCCGAAACATAATTTGTCTGAATGAGGCAATAATTGTTAAACTGATATATATTTGAATTGCAAATAGTTTGATGTATGCCAATATGTATTTTATTATATAAAAGAAGCATTTTCCATTTTTAAATCTTTTCATGTTTTCTATTTGAACCCTTTTGTCAGTTTTGCCCTTGGTTTTTAAGTTCTACCCAGTTTTCCCCTCTCTCTTAGTCACAAACTCTCACACATGTGCTCATCTTGGCTGCTACGCTCTGATTGGTCGAGATAACTGTCACGCGGATCGTACCGACCAACTGTTGATCCTCTGATTGATCCTCTGTGATCTAGCGGACAGGATAACTCCTGTATCCATCGGGGGGCACCCTCTATCCATGCAAAATAACGAGTTTGTCACCGATGCTTTAACTCCATAAACAAATGATTTTGAATATAATTTGAAGGGAAAGTGTTCAATCGTGTTTGCATTATATTTCACTCCATGAAAATGATAAATGATCAAGATTTTATTAGCACAATGTTATTATGTCCTAAGTGCGATTTCAAAGAGTTCAAAGGTGTATAATTTTCGTATACGCAAGTTTAGGGATCACTTTTCAGACTCTAAAAATGGTAAACTCTCAATATTTTCTTAGGACGATATAATTTGTAAGTGTTCAAGAGCTGTGTCAATTAGAAACACTTTTTTACATTAAGAGTTGTATAATTTTTTCAATTTGAAAGTGTTCAAGAGTTGTGTCAAGTATAAACACTCTTTTACATTAAGAGTTGTATATTTTTTAATTTGAAAGTGTTTAAGAGTTGTGTCAATTATAAACACTCTTTTACATTAAAAGTTGTATAATTTTTTCAATTTGAAAGTGTTCAAGAGTTGTGTCAATTATAAACACTTTTTTATATTAAGAGTTGTATTTTTTTAATTTGAAAGTGTTCAAGAGTTGTGTCAATTATAAACACTCTTTTACATTAAGAGTTGTATAATTTTTTTAGTTTGAAAGTGTTCAACAGTTGTGTCAATTATAAACACTCTTTTACATTAAGAGTTGTATATTTTTTTTCAATTTGAAAGTGTTCAAGAGTTGTGCCAATTATAAACACTCTTTTACAAAGAGAGTTGTATAATTTTTTCAATTTGAAAGTGTTCAAGAGTCGTGTCAATTATAAACACTCTTTTACGTTAAAAGTTATATAATTTTTTTTAATTTGAAAATGTTCAAGAGTTGTGTCAATTATAAACACTCTTTCACATTAAAAGTTGTATACTTTTTTCAATTTGAAAGTGTTCAAGAGTTGTGTCAATTATAAACACTCTTTTACATTAAGAGTTAAATAATTTTTTTTAATTTGAAAGTGTTCAAAAGTTGTGTCAATTATAAACACTCTTTTACACTAAGAGTTGTATACTTTTTTTAATTTGGAAGTGTTCAAGAGTTGTGTTATTTATAAACACTCTTGTATATTAAGAGTTGTATAATTTTTTAATTTGAAAATGTTCAAGAGTTGTGTTATTTTCTTATTTATTATACATTCATGTCCCTAATTTTTAATTATAAACACTCTTTCACTTGATTGCAGCCGAGACATTAACTCGATAAACCAATTAAATCATCGGAACGGCTCGCCGACCGCATTCTCCACAACAAGCAACCACGTCTAATCAGAACATTTTGGTGCGAGATCTAACCTTCTCTGCGCATGGTTGCCATTTTCATCCTTCATACATGTCAATGAGACGGCACCATACCGTGGCCAGGACGAACGGAATGTCGAAGTGAAGCTCGACAAAGGGCCATCCTCGCCGGAGAAGGGCCACCGTCGCCTAAGAAGAAAGGGGAGGCAACATGGGCGCGCGCACGAGGCTGGCTCACGTGGATAAGCTGTGGGTCTGACGCTCACGTGGATAAGCTGTGGGTCCCATGCTGATCTGGATAAGTGGAGAGCGGTGTCCACTACGGGAACCAACTTATCGCGGCCCTACTTGTCAGCATGTAACGGCAAGGGTCCACTATGGGACCTGACAGACCACAACCCCACTTGTCAGCACGTAACAGCGAGGGTCCACTATGGGACCCGACTGAATGCGGCCCCATTTGTCAGCATCTAACGGCAAGGCTAACGGACATCAAGTTTCATACCGTGCTAGAGTTTCATAATAGTAGATGGGCAAAAGTGAGGAAAAGCTAAGCGGCTGCAAAAAAGTGAGAACAACTAAGGAACCAGGGACACGAAAATAGAAATCCCTAAAAAACACAACTACTCTAGAAACAAGAAGAAAGCAAGTATGGAATGAACCGACTACTTCAACAAATGGCTCTCCTCCCACCCCCACTGTGACACCCACCTCCCCTCCGGCGATCTCTCAACTCCGGCTATCTAAACCCAAATCTGAGCCGTGCAATCTACTCCACTCACTCCAAAACCCATCTGCTGGCCATCATGGCTACACCCACCATTTCATTCCCCCTAGATCTTGAATCTGGTTTGATTTTTTCAAAAAAAGTGATGAACCTTTATTCCACCCTGGTTCATCCAAACTTTGATGAATCTAGATTTTCTCTGGTGGTTTCATTTGGCAATGCAAAGTTTGATCTATCTTGTGCCAATATTGGTATGGCTCTCTCGGCATGTCTCGGTGCTGATTGGGACAAACTCCAAATCTCCCCCTTGAAGGGTAGGGTTTTCATATTTGATGTTTGTTCAAAGGCCATTGGGTTCATGATCATCAAAATGAGATCTTACAAATCCAGAGAGTTCACATGCTACTTTGATCTATGGAGCAATGGTGGACCAAATTGGAAACGTGAGTTTACTCTCTGGTGCGAGGAAGAAGATAGACAATGGACTCTCGTGCAACACAAGAGGAAGAGGATTCATCATGGATCCACCCATGAACCACTCAACCATCAAGGTACATCTACTATCACATCCTCTACAAAATTTCATTTTCCACTATCTGGTGCAAATCTTGTTCCCGTTGGGCATAGAGATTCATATGTTGACGTGGCTCGATCTCACAACGGTACAGAACTTTTAAATCCTGAGCATGCTCATGATCGTACATCACGGAGTGAGATCCAACAATCCAGGGATGGATTATCCAATCGTCAAGTATCACTTGTTGGAGTTTCACCTGAACTGCCAAATAACTCGGATTTGCCCATTTATGAACACGTCATTAAACCATTTAATTGCACACGTTGCCTGACCGTAATTGATCATCTACGTGCAGATTTTCGTAACCGTATTTGTTGCCGTCAATGCTACAATTATGGACACATCTCTCGATCATGTCTATCATCGCTAACAAGAAAAATGTTTTATCGAAGAATATCTAGTGCTACTGTTAAACCTAACTCTGCCGCATCGACTTCTCTAGAGACAAGCACATACACAACTCCGCAGCCACCAGCACCTCAATCTCCCCCCCCCCACAAACCCCAGTTTGCTCATCGGCGGCGACAATGGCGAACTATCCAGTCGACCCTGCACCCTACGTCCCCCTGGCATGACTGCTATTCCTCCTGGTCCTATTCGTACCCAAAGAAGCTACGTGTTACTGGGTGGGGACTCCCCCATCTATGCTGATGATTGGGCCGTCGCCACCCTCACCCCTGAACCTGATGCTGCTGAACACATCGGCTCTGTTGCAATCATCGGTGAGTTTCTTCATGGACCTGGCTTGCAAGTTCGCAGTACATCTGAGAGTGCAATGGGTACTGCTCTATTTCGGTTTGCTACTGTCACTGATAGAGATGCAGCAGTTCTGGGTAGTCCTTATCAGATAGGAGAAAGTACTCTGAGGATTGTTAATGAGGACTCTGGTATCAATCGTAGGTATTATTTTTACTCATGACATCTGGTGCATGTTACTCAACTACCCTCAACAACTTTGGGATCCTGAATCTGTGATGAAAACATTTATCCCCTTTGGTAGATTTCTTGTCTGGAATAAGGATTTGTCAAACAAGGCTAGAATTCTAGTTAAATTTCGTGCTTATGACATTGACACCCTTCCCCTAAGTGTGGTGATTGGTAAGAATGTGGCCGATGATGGCAATGGTGACTCCTGGACATGCCCCATGATCTTACTTTCTTCTACTCTGTTTGGTGCTAATGCTGGTGATGAGGACCCCCTGCCTCCTGATGGTTCTAACCCTCACCCCCTGCCCATGGTTCATCAGGGGTTTTGGCATGATGCTCAACATGATCATGTGATGGAGGAAAATGTTGCTGATAATATAAATGTTTCACATGTACATGCTGCAGTTGGAAATGCTGCTCCTACAGCCAATGTTCAGAATGAGGCTGTTGCCAACCTGGAGCCTGCAACCCCACCACTACAGCCTGAGGTTCAAGAAAATCAGAATATGCCTGCTGCTGAACTCCAATTGCTAACCTTTCCAGTCTGCTTGTTAGCCTAATGGGTGGTGAAGAACATGCAAACTTTCCTAATATTGCTGGTAGCACTATCACTGGTGCTAAAGTTCAAATGAATGAATCTGTCAACAATGGCATCAACACTGTCAAAGTGACCTTGGATACGTAATATATGAGAATTAGAAATACCTATTGGTTTTTATGGATTTTATGCCGAGAAAGCTTACATTTCTGCAAAAATTTCTAGCATGTGCATAATCATTTTAATTATAATTATGATGAAATATTTCTTGGGATACTTAGGGATATATATCAATTTTGGCAAAAGGATTGGATTTAGGTGCTTTAATGTTTCATGGAAATATTAATTATATCTCTTTTTTTCTTGTAATATATAATAGATCAAATTGATAATTTAAAGGCTACATATGTTTATGTGGTAATATCTAGCTTTTTTAAAATAATCAACATGCTGATATCAACACATATAGACCAGATGCTTAAACTTAAAAAATAGATAATAAGTCATTTGTAATTTCTCTATTAATATTCAATGAGTATGATACAACAACATTCCGACGAATATTTTGATAGACTAATATTCAAAATATTTTATCTCTTTCAAATTTTGTAGATAAATTAAATATTTAGATATCGCATGGTAATTTTTGTATACTCAACATGCGTGTGCAAATTTGTACATATACTACCTCCATTGCATTGAATAAGGCCTATATTTTTTTTTGAAAAGTCAAACTAAGTAAACTTTGACCAAAGTTTTAGAAAATGACTATCAAAAACTATGACATTATAAAGATATCACATGAAAATATATTTCACGGTGTATTAAAAAGTGTTGATTTTAGATTGTATATTGTAATAATATTTTCTAGTCTGCCTTTTAGTAATAAATATAAGACCTATTTATTAAAACGGGAGTACATATTACCACATGAAAGCTTGCTTCCGGCATTATTCTAGATACTCTACAAAAAAACATTGTTCTTGCTAGCTAGACTTGTGTACGATTTTTTTTCTTGAAGGAACGCAGAGCTAGCTAGTATACGTCTTAATTCGTAGGAAAAAAAAGCTACTCCGACAGGCCGGCTACATAGAGGGTCTACGTTTTATTTGAATGGACTCCTCTAGCTGGCTAAGTCTTTTATTCCAAACGGACTCAGCTATCCTAGGGACATATTCCCTAAAAAAAATCTATTGACACGTACCAAAAGTGTGTTAAATTTCTACCACACAGATTTACGTAACTAATTATATTTCATTAATCATAGCCACATATTTTAGATCCAACTGTCCAAATAATTATGATGATGTGGATCAACCTGGTGCCTCGAAAAACATCCTTATATTGCTTTTAGTATATGATAGAAATTCTGATGATGTGGATCAACCTGATGCCTCGAAAAACATCCTTATATTGCTTTTAGTATATAATAGATTTCTGGTGGAAACTTGGAATTGAATGGAATACTGACTATCCACTGACCAATATGATTCAAGAGGCACATGATAGAACATTGGATCAGTTCTTCAACATCACTATGATGACAGGCTGCTGGAGCATATGGAATCACAGGAATAACATCATCTTCGAGAAACACACTAGGTGCATGGATAATTGTTATAGCATATTCAAATTATCAGTGACTGATATTAGACATAGAATCAAACCCAGTTTACTGGATGACATGCAAACGTGGTTAGATACTTTGTAATTTTTTGTTTATTCTTTGTGACTCACTCTGTGACTCACCATGTATAGTGCCCTATTTATAAAATGAAAAATGACACAGTGGGGGACTTTTCCAGTGTCTTTGTGTCAAAAAAAAAAAACACAACTACTCTCTCCTCCCCGAATAAATGACGCTTAATCTTAATAAAAATGTCAATCCATTGCAAGTTTGACCAAATATACTGAAGGAAATATCAACAATTATAATATTGAATAAATACATTGAAAAAATATACCTTCTTATGGATCTACTTATCTTTGTTCCGTGTTGTAGATATTCATATATATATATATGCTTAGACTAATTTAAAAATGATTGAGTTTTCTAACTAAATTTATACAACAAGTATGAAGACGGCTAGAGTAACAATTACCAATTTACTTAAAACACAAATACACATAATAGAAAGGAACATAGTGAGTATAATAGTAGTGCATTTTAAAAGGGGGTGAAACCAGGAGATTAGATGAAAGTAGAGTACACTAGGTTTTCAAGAAATTCTTTCACCTGAATAACAAGTACAAATATTACTAGTCATTTTATTTGATATAATTAAGAAGATTACATGCATACAATTGGAGATCTATGTGTTGTTCGAGGGGAGGGAGGGGGCATTTGCCCTCCCCATATTGTCCCAAAATGCCTCCCCAACACATATTTATATCTCTATACCACTATATAGTGTACGAATTTTGAACCTGGCCTGGAGCATCGATTCCAACCGTTGATCTTCTCAATCCAATGGCTGAAATCAGCAGGATTTGTGGTGAATAGTAACGTGCATCTACCTCCACGTTATTCTAGAAACATCCAAACATCCAACCGTCCTTCTCGTAAAAAAACAGCTAACACCTTATGCTTCATGGGCCTTGGTGCAACAATAGTGGATGGTCTCGAGCCCAAGGTAGCTGGGCTAGAAAGAGAACGGGAAGAATGGGAAGTAAAAAATAGAATAAGTTGGTCCCACCATTCACAAGATACATGTATTAACCTGTTTTTATTTCTTCTTTGTCCACCCAAGAATGTAGATTTTTTTGCGAAGCACCAAGAATGTAGATTGCTTACTAGTTTCTTATTTTCTAAACTTCCGTGTTGGATTTTGATAATATTTTTTTTCTTGAATCTATCGTTTTAGCAAGCCTTTTCCTCATCCAAATTCACTCCGTAATGTTTGAACGTGAAGTCCACATGTATGCATGCTAGTATCCCAAGTGACTTGATCACCTTTTTTTTACGAGAAGAGCAGGAGCCCTGCTTTTTTGCATTAAGTAAGAGTGAAGGAAAAAGTCCGAAGGAAAGTATGATTACAACTTGCCTTGGGGCCTACAATTGTGAGAAAAAACACACAGTGTAGAGTCAACTGAGCACTACTACCGACCTATGCCTCTCCAAAACAAATATTTTTCGCAATTATGATTTTTTTAAACATAAGTACTGATCTTTAACTCTAACTAATGTATGGTAGTACATCGAGATTATGGGCGGAGCCATGACTTGGCTTTTCCTGGGCCCAAGATCCAATGTCGTGGCGGCGGAATTTTTAGTTTAGACCGGACAAACATCAATGTGGACCAGGAAGTAGGAAAATCTTCAGGTTTAAACTCGTTATTAGGAAATGTGCCGCGGCGACACGCCGCGCCTGGAGCAGCTGAATAGTTGGTCAAAAGTACCACTTAAGATTACCTGATATGTAATTTAGTATAAATTGTTGTCCAAATTAACTGCAAAAGAGGCGAAGGGCAGTGAAATTAGTGACAAAGAATTGAAAATCTCAAAAGAATTTGAATTACCGATGGCGTATAATGGCTTGAAAATTATTCACGGTCGAAGAATTACCAAATGGTAGGTACCACTGGAAAATTATAGCCACACAAATATGCTGGAAAATAACCACAAAGAATAATTGTTGAGGAATTACCGTGAGAGAATCACTCACCGTCTAGGAGTTAAGTTTTTTTTTTGAGGGACCGTCTAGGAGTTAAGTTGGAATAACTACATATGGCAAATTACGGTTGGGAGAATGTGTCCAGAAGAACTGCACGGGAAGTTACCTATGGAAAGTGGAAGAATTATCAGTCATAGTAGAGAGAATCACTCACCGTCTAGGAGTTACGTTTGGAATAACTACGCATGGCAAATTAGGGTTAGGAGAATGTGTCAAGATGTACTGTCAAAGAATAGAAAGAAATCTAGGAAAATAAATTACCGCGGCGAATTATCTTTGGGGAAGTACGCACCGGCAAGGAGTTACCTTACGATAACTCTGCATGGGAAATTACTGATGAAAAGTGGAAGAATTATCAGTCGTAGTATGAAAAAATAAAAAAGACAATGTAGATAAGACTGTCGTGGAAATTATTTATGGCGACCAAGAAGATGTATGTCAAATTGTTACATTAAAATTCCAATCAAAAAGCTGCAGTACAAAAATTACCGTCTCACGCTATTAGGGAAAGGTCGTTGGAGTATGATGGGTGAGAAATTAAGCAACATCGAAAACTTATTATTGTGTAAGAATAAGTCGAAATTGTATTGTTGGAGATAAAGTTGTTTCTCAAAATTACCGTGTAAAATTACGCTAGCACATTGTGTTATGACTCTACTGGTTAGGCTAAAAGTAATATGTACCGTTCGACATAAAATCAATGACAGGGAACCCATCATGCATTGTTCATCGTGTGACGAACAATACACGTAAGGGCGGAGCGCGGTGGAGGCTTGAAATTGTTCTCCTTAGAAAAAGTAGTAATAATATGGAAGGAAAGAGGTAAACAAAGGCAAACCCTATTCTTCTCCTTAAGCAAGAGGGATAGGGTTCCTAACGGGCGGACAGAAGTGGGCCATGGCCCATTTAGTAGGGATGACTTTGGTTTTTTCTTTTTTTTTGTTTCTCGATCGGTTTTAGTTTTCGATGTTTTCTTTTATGGTTCTCTCGACAGATTTTCTGTTTTCTTTTTTTTTCTCTATTTTTAAAATTCAAACACTTCTTAAATTTAATTGTTTTTGGAAATGTGAACATTTGTTATTTGAATTTTTTTTAGATTCAAACTTTTCAAAATCTAAACATTTTTAAAATTTGACAAAAATTGAACCTGATCAAAATTTACATCAGAACAAAAATTAAACATAAATAATTTAAAATCTCAACATTTATTAAAAAAAGAAGCAAAAAAACAAATAGACAAAGAAATAAGGATGATAATTTTGCCCATGGGTACGGATACCCGCGAGTACCGTACCCGCATGGGTAGGGTATGTCCACACTTTTATATCCATGGGTAATACCCATACCCTACCCGGTAAGTGACGGGTACACGTATAGACTTCTACCCATGGGTGTAACCATACCCTGTCTGTTTAAACTAACATGTCAAATTTACTTGTAGAGTGTTAACCTATGCGGCCAAGAAGCCTAGGGACAAGTATGCGATTGCGAATTCTAAACTTTGGTACTTTCATGTACTCGTCTCCCAATTATTAAGTCGAGATATTGTAGGGGTTCGTAGCATGGAAAACAAAACTTTTCTACCGCATGCACACAAACAAGCCAAGATCTATCTACTAGATTGTAGCAACGAGTCGATAGAAGCACTCACCCTCGAAGATTCCAAAGCGGTTAACGAGAGTAGATTCTCGTGGGTGATGTAGTCGTACACTTGCCGATCTCAAGATCGCGTAGACGATCCTTCCGGCGCTGCGTTCCGGCAGCGCTTCCGCAGTCGGTCACACATTCGGTACTCGATGAAGACCTTCCTCTCCCTTGTTCCAGCAGGCAGCGAAGGTTGTAGTTCTCCCCTCGTGAATCCGGCAGCACGATGGCGTGGTGTCGGAAGTAGAGGGAAGATCCCGCAGGGCTTCGCCTAAGCCGGTGCGAGTTATGGTGGATTAGGGTTTTCCAAAAATCTAGGGTTTATAAAACCGGGAGGAGGAGAAGGTGTCGGCGGCGGCGCTGGCGGCGGCGCTGGCTCGGGTAGAGAGGGGCTAGGGCTTGTGGTGTTGGGGCAGCCCCCCTCTATTTATGAGAGGGGGGCAGCCTTGGGAGGGGTGGGTTTGAATCCAAACCCAAACCCAAGTTGGATTGAGAGAAGGACTTGTTTCTTCTCCCACTAGGAAACCATTGTTTAAGTTTGACTTTTAATTTAGAGCTTTAATTCTCTCTTGCAAATGCCCACACCAAGTGACCTAGGATATGATCCAATCATTCCACTTACCCATGACACATTCACGGACCATTCTCATTCCGGATCGGTGAACCTTCTTGAACCTCTCCGATGAAAACATCGAAATCTTTCCCGAACTTCGGAATCGGACTTTCCTTATATGAATCTTATTCTCCGGATCATTCTGGATCTCCTCGTGATATCCCGGATCCCATCCGAGACTCCAAACAACATTCGGTATCTCTACTAACGTTCCATATCTACTAAACAATATCGAATCCTTAAGTGTGTCTCCCTACGGTTCGTGAATTATGCGGACATGACCGAGACACTTCTCCGATCAATAACCAATAGAGAAATCTGGAAATTCATATGGCTCCCACATATTTCTACGATTAATTTACGATCGAATAAACCACTTACATACGATACCAATTTCCCTTTGTCTCGCGATAGTTTACTTATCCGAGGTTTTGATCGTCGGCATCTCTGCATATCTAGTTCAACCTCGTTATCAATAAGTACTCTTTTCTCGTTCCCGTGATATGTGATTCCTTGTGAGCCAGTCACATGCTTGCAAGCTAATTGGATGACATTCCACCGAGAGGGCCCAGAGTATATCTATCCGTCATATGGATGGAAAATCCCACTCTTGATCTATGTGCCTCAACCCATACTTTCCGAACACTCAATGCCACCTTTATAGCCACCCAGTTACGATGTGGTGTTTGATGTCCTCAAAGCATCCTTCCGGTGATGGTGATTAGCATGATCTTATGGTCGAAGGAATTAGGTTACTATGTATCAGAAAGCTTATAGCAAACGAACTATTGAAATGACTTGATCTTAATGCTACGCTTATCTATAGGAGTATGTCCATCATACCATTCTCCTAATGATATGATCTTGTTGTTAACAACATCTCAAACCACGATCATCTATTAACCAACAAGCTAGTATTACAAAGAGGTTTTTCTAGAGACTCTAATGTAGTTTACAAATCACACAAGTATTAATGTTTCCTGTTTAATACTGTTATAGCATGAATGTAAACATTTATCATAAACAAAAAGATATAATAATAACCACTTTTATTATTACCTCTAGGGCATATCTTCAACAGATATTGTTTTTTTTTAATATATGTTATTGATAAACAAATTGTGAATAATTTGTACTATTGGATCTACCCAACGGGTGGGTATGGGTACCCGACGGGTATGAATATGGGTAAAATTTTATACATACGAGTACGGGCATAGGTAAGTTTTTTTACTCATTAACTATACGGATATGAGTATGGTATTGCTCTACCCTGCCCATTGCCATCCTTACAAAGAAATATACCTGTGTTTACCAGGCCACAATGAAAGTAGCACATTTAGTCCTTATATGCGGGCGGACAAATCGGTCTTCCATCCCAAAATGGCGGCAAATAGGGGCTCCTCAAACACGGCAAAGCCATCCAATTTGGCAGCTTGCTATGACTACCAAAAGACTGCCCAATGTTCACGTCTTAATCTTTCCGCTTCCGCGAGCCTCACCTCCCTGGCCATTGAATCCAACTTGTAGAGGATTCAAAAAAAATAAAAAATAGAATCCAACTCCTAGACCCAATTCACTCGTTTATTTTTTGTGGGGATATCAAGTTCACCCGTTTCAAGTCAAGAACGAAATCCAACTCCTAGACCCAAGTCACTCGGCTATCTTTTGTTGGGAGATTGGAATTCACTCGCTTCAAGTCAAGAACGAAGCATGCTTGTATGAGGTACTGTGCAGTTCACGTTCCTTTTAATTAGGGTAAGTATGTTGCAACGTACTCCCTCTGTTTAGGATTATAAGTCATACACGTATATCTAGATTGTTAATTTGATCAATAAAATATAACTTATATATCACAAAAGTTATACCATTAGAAAATATAACCTCTAAAATTTCTAATGATATAATTTGTATGTTATACTATTTATATTTTTTTGTTCAAATTGACAACTTGGTTATCCGTACGGGACTTATAATCCCAAACGGAGGGAGTACTGTACTATAAAAAAAAATTCTGGTGTTTAATACGTCTGGTTGGCACAAACTTGATATCTGATGCTGAAATGCACCAACTTCCAGCTACCATTTTGTTCTGTCATATACGCCTGAAATTGACGATGTTTTGGCTGCAGGACCACAGTTTTTTGAAGCAGTTCCGCACTTCTACCGTGCAAATTGCCAAGATTTTTTTTTATCCGGGGCATTTTAACTATTACAGGATTTCTGTTTTTTAGCATAGTTTCTTACTGTAAGTAGCATTTCCGCATGGTCTAGACTGCCGTGGTGACGTTTTGTCATCAGTGAGTGTCTTCCGCTTAGTATTCGCCGTAAGATGTCGCGGAATTCTGTCTGCGCATGCATGTCCAGGGACGGACCAGGTCACGAAGGCCACCAGGGGCATCTTCCCCATGGCTGCACTGTCGGGGTCTGATCCTCCAAGGGGCCGGGCGGATGCGTGTCCTTTTCCGTATCCCTGTGGGGGCTCATGAGTGACGGTGATGGGTTGCTGCTGCAGCGTGTGGAATGTGCCTACAACCTTTTATTATCCACAAAGTTAGCTGCTGCTGATGATGGAGATGTTGCACCGACAACACAATCGATATATTATTCGAAAAGAAAATGGAGAAGATTGCGCTGCGTCCTGTGTTTAATCATGATTTGTGCAGATTAAAGAAGAGATGTGGAATGATTTGTTGCCGTCGGTTGGGATGATCGTGGGCCGGGAGTTAGGGTAAAGCGTCTCCATCTCTTTCTGTTCAATGGAACTACTATTCGCAATCCTAACCCTAAAAAAAATACTATTCGCAATCCTGAAGCAGCAAGTCCCTATCAATTTCGTTTAGATGCTAAAAAGGAACTGTTTGTCATTCTGCTCATGGATCTCGCATAACCCCAGAAAACAGAGAGTTTTTTCTACTTACTAATCCTCGCATCAGTTCTTTCCCAATCGAGGTTGCCGACGCGGGCGGATTAGCAAACGTAGCAGAGATATCTATGTACAGCCCGTCTGGGCACACGTGTCATGACACGGCGACTAGCTCGTGCGCTTGCAGTTGACAAAACCACGCGTCGTCAATGGCTGCCTGCCTTTTACTACTGAGCTGCCGCCGCCGCTGGCGTCTGCCGGCGCGGCGTCTGGCCGGAGCGGACGAGGAGCGCCTTCTCGAGGCACCTCTCGACCTGGTACCCGCCGCCGTGGCCCACCTCCCTCTCCAGGTGCCCGCAGTAGCTCCGGAAGACGCTGACGCTCACGTTGAGCCTGAACCGCATCAGGAAGAGGAAGTGCAGCTCCAGCGCGCCCAGCTCCGCCGCGCCCAGCCCGCCGACCGCCGCGAAGTAGGAGTTCTTGTAGTTCCTGTCCTCCACGAACTTGGAGGCCACGAGGATGGCCGCCGTCAGCAGCCGCTGCGCGTTGGTCGGCACCACGCGCACCACCGGGCCAGCGCCGCCGCGGCGGAGCCGGTCCAGGTAGGCGTACGCCACCACGTACACCTGCGGGGAGACGTGCGCGTACCGGGAGAACCGCTCCAGGAACTCCAGCATGCCCATGTCCAGCACCGTGCCGCCGTCGAAGGCCGCCACCCTCCTCGCGTCCTCTCCTCCTCCTGCCACCACCTCCTCGGGGCACGACGCCGTGCCTGCAGCAGCCAAGGCCCTCTCGTTGCGCGCGATGTGACGCTCCAGCAGCGACGCGAGCACCGACACCACGACCGGCGGCGACAGCGCTGCCGACATCGTCGTGCAGCCATCATCGCCGCACGGGAAGGCGTACGCGTCCGACGATAGCTCCTCGGCGGAAGCCATTTCTCGAAGAATTATCGCTGGTGGTCACGAGGATCTTGGACACGACACGCCTACGATATGAATGAGATGGCAAGCTGGTTCTTGGCCACGCCCGCACTAGTCACTACACCGCAGGTCCTCGGCCTCGGGGACGCTGATACTTATGCATATCCGGAGGCGGGGGCGGCAGGATGTGGGCCCGGTGGTTATAAAGAAGGGAGGAAAGGTCGATGGAAGCAAAGTCATGGGCATAATATAATCACCGCGAGCACGCAGGTGGGGGGCAAAGGACAGAGACGAAGCCTTCAGGCACCTTCGGTTTTGGCCTTGATGGCTTCCAAGCTTATTATGAAGCGTATAATAAGAGACGGATTTGGGCTTGATGGCGTTGTCTGGTAGTGCGGCTGGAGTGGCATCCGTGATCGGCCATGGCTGGATTTACACTAGAAAATAGGTACCGGTGCGAAAGATCTTCGATCTTGTCGGTGTCTGCCGGTGCCGGTGGATCGCCGTACCGCTGCCATTGATTATTCGGGACCTTTCCCCCTGCGTACGTACGTGCTACCTGCTGGTCTGGTATGGTATGGGCATCTCAATGCCACGGCGTCACGCGTGGGCGTGGGTGTCCTCTCGATTGCTTGCTTGCACAGAGTCTAGTTTATGATGGCAATATGCACTAATTGGGGACTTCTGTTAAGACGTCCAAGCAAACACTGCCGGTGACAATGTGGTTGGAGGCGCCCTAACTTCGAAATAGTCTTTCGCCCCGCTTTATAAATAAATCAACCGTCCACAACAAATATCACAGTACAGAGTCACACACACAACACATGCTGGGGCCACAGCACAAGACGACCCAACTAGGACAAAATCCAACGAAAAAGAGGAACTACGCCTCGCCAGGGGAGTGAACGCCGAAGACACTATGACGGGCTATGGGGGAGCCGCTGAGCCGTCTCCAAGAGCCTGCAGAGAGTCGTGTCCAACCTCGCCTTGTCCCGCTGTCTACACAATGGGTACCAAAGCTGCAGAGAAGCTAGAAAGTGGAAAACCGAGTCAGACGCACGTCTAGGGAGAATCTTCTCAATAACCATCTTATTCCGAATATTTCAGAGGGACCACCACATGGCTGCGAACACAAGCCAGAAGAGGCGACGACCCTTTCCAGCTTGGTTAGCTTGGGTTTCTAGGAATTCACCGAGATCATGGGCCAGCCAGTCCGGACCCAACGCCTCTCTGGTGAAATTCCACAGAAACCGGGCCGCGGGACATGTGAACAATATGTGGGTGCCCGTTTCAGGGACCCCACATAATGGACATAATCCGCCCCCCGGCCCATGTCGCTTGGCCACCTTAACTCCCGACGGGAGCCTATCGCGTAAAAGTTGCCACACAATTTTTTTTTGTCTTCAGCGGGAGAGGTGCTTTCCAGAGGTGCTTGGTCCAGGGGAGTATCGCCTGGCCAAAGAGGGCCTGATATGCCGAGCCAAACGAGAAGGATCCGGACGGGGTGAGGGTCCAAAGCACACTATCGGGTTCGTTGGCCAAGGAGGCCGGGCGCTCCGCCCTGAGTTCCCTCCTGACATGGTTATACCCTACGGGTACGTAACTTCAGCATACCTAGTCCAGCCCAAGGAAGGCCCACAGCAGACATACGCTGGCCCATGAAGATTTTTGGGTGGCCAAGGCCCATGACATCTTCGGATCCTTGGAGAGCAAGACTAGAGGAGATAGGAAATTCAAAGGGGTAAAACCCTAGAACTTGTAACCGACTAGGACTACGCCCGAGACCTGCCTAAGTCTATATAAAGGCCAGAAGGGCACGTCCTAGATCTCTCGACTCATACTTTCGCACACGCATCCACGCCAGATCGAATCTGCGCACCCTGTAACCTTCGGTTCCGCCGTAATCAAAGAGCAGACAAGCAGGAGTAGGGTTTTCCCTCCGGGGGCCTGAACCTGGGTAAATCTCGTGTCCCCTGGTTGCTTGTCTGTTAACCGTGCCACAATCTCCAGCATCCCCATCTTCTCCAAAACCCAAGTCCATAACAATGGGCATTGACGAGATTAAACCTCGTCAATTGGCGCCGTCTGCGGGAATTGGGGCTGCTGATTGTGCGGTCGTGACGGTTCCGACCCGATCGATCTACAACTCCGCGGCGACGGAGAATCACCTCCTCTTCGGCGCTTTCGACTTCACCGCCCACTCGCCGGATACCATGAAGGATTTCGAGCCCGTAGGCGACGGACTCGAAATCTTGTTCGGGAGCTTCTGCTTCCAGGTGGGACAAACTGGCACCCTCCGCCTCCCTGAGCGGGTGCCCGTGTCGTCAATCAGGCCCGCTTCGTGGGCTCCACACCCCGTGCCACGCACGTCACCATCAACAGATAAGTTCTACAGCAGCAGCAGCTGCAACTCCGATCTGTGCGATCCACCTTCGGATGAAGGGACCTACGGTTCCGGATCCGAAAGCTGCGGCAGCAGCCAACCAATCTGCAGGCGCTATCTGTGCGCCGCAGTCATCCAAACCGACGAGGAAACGCCTAACCCGCCGCCCAACCCCAACCCGCAGGACAGAAACGGCGAAAACGGTGGAAACGGCGAAAACGGGGAAAACAGTGGCCACCTCATCCAACTTAGCAAAGAAGGATGGGTCAAAGCACGTCGCGCCGTCGCAGGCGAAATAGTCCTACCTCTGGACTCCCCACGTGATCTGCTGAGGGCATACCACTACCTCCTCATCGAGGAGCACAAGAAGCAAGTCAAGATGCAGGAGACGCTCGACAAACGCAAGCAAGCAGCCTCTGAGTCCAGTGCGCGACGAGCTGCGCTCTCCGCCATGGGACCCGGCTCTAGCACAAACGGAAATCAGGAAAATAAGCACCGCTCTCGGGTGGAAAACATGGACCCCAAGGAGCGGCGTGACGTGACCCGAACTCTCCATACATCGTTCATGGATATGGACGCTGACGGCAACATCATCCCGAAGACGCCACAAGCTGCGATCATGGCAGCCACTGCGTATCTCGCGGCTCACCCACCTCCGGAGGGGGACCCGAAAAGGGCCATGCATAGGTCCGCACTCACCGGACTAGGACTAATTGGAGCTGCGCTCCACGAAGACGCTCCTGCGGAACCGAAGAAGAAAGCTCCGGCCAGGCGCGACCGGAGTCTCACCCCCTCATCCGAAGAGGAAGAGGAGCACGATCTTCCTCGAAGGAAGAAGAGCTCGCACCGCCATAAAAGCGACTACGGCGCCAGAGACAAGCTTACACAGCGCAAGATCGATAAAGCACGCGCTAAACGCGCATGCTCGTCTGAATCTGAGATGGATGAAGACGAAGGAGAACTCTGCGGGGCTCGATGCTTCAGCAGATCCGTCCGGCGAACACAGATGCCACGCAACTTCAAGCTTCCTTCGGATACTCCGAAGTTCAACGGCACGCAAGATCCAAAGTCCTGGCTCAGTGACCATCTGTCATCCGTCAAGCTTCACGGAGGCAACAAAGAAACCACCATGCAATGCCTTCAGCTGCAGCTAACAGGCGCAGCGCGGGTCTGGCTTAGCAGCCTATCATCAGGATCCATCCGAAGCTGGGAGGAGCTCGCTTACAGCTTCATCCGAAACTTCAAAGGCACCAGCAAGAGGCCCGCCTCAATTGAAGAATTGCGAGCCTGCACTCAGAGAACGGGTGAATCTATTCGCTCGTACATACTACGCTGGTCTACAACCAAGAACTCCGCAGCACACATCTCCGAAGAGCGGGCCATCGACGCCTTCAGGGACGGCGTCAAACGCCCAGACTTCAAGGAGAAACTTGGACGTGTAAAACCCAAGACACTCGACCAGCTCATGGAAATCGCCAACAGTTGGGCAGACGGCGAAGATTCCATCCAGCGGACGCAATCAGATGAAGAGGACGACTACGGCCGAAGACGCGAATGCCGCAGCAAGAGGAGATCACGCGTCTACGAGGACCGCTACGGACCCGACATGGTCGCAGCCGGCTACGCCGACCGCCGTAATGACAACAGCCGCAACAGCGGAGGATACCGCAGCGGAAACTTCCGCGACAACGGACGACCAACGCAGTCGTGGCAACGCCGCGACCGCGAGAACGGACCCTCAGCATTCGACAAACTTTCGGGTCCATGCACCATCCACGACAACCACCAACAAAGCTAAGTTTCCCTCTACTTAGAGTTGATTTCTTTTTTAACTCGCACTCGAAACACTCGGGGGCTGCGCCCTCTTCGAGTAACCTAATATGCCATCGGCTCCACGCACTCAAGCACCTCGAACGCGACAGCCCGAGTAGCTGATTCTGCCTGTTCGTCGAATCCTTGAACTTCGAGTGCCTCGGCAAGGTACTGAGACTAAGGGTAATCAGGCTAACGAAAAGGCCTAGCATACAGTGCAAAAGTGTCGACTCGATCGGCACCAGAATCTTACTAAACAAGTTAAAAGGCAAATATTCCTTACAAGATACAAGTACTTCACAATTCTTTATGTTTTATGAAGCTTACAAAGACGTGATGTTGGCCACGCACCCGACTGATGCGACACTGGTCGCGCACCCGACAGAAGCAACGGTGTCGACTTCATCCGGAACGTCGAGTCCTTCCGGCTAAACGCCGCGCACTCCACTACATCGACTCTTGGCTCCTTATGCGTGAGACGCTGACTCGATGCACTTCCGGGTCAGTGGTTTCTCCTCGCATGAGTCTCCACTCGAGTCTGCGACTCGACTAGATACTCGGGGGCTACTCCTATCAGGAACGCTGGTCGCGCACCCGATGTACTTCCGGGTCAGCGATACACCCACGATATTGCCGACTACAACTCAACGATACAAGACTCGAGTCTCTGCCCGAGTCTACGACTCCGCTAGACACTCGGGGGCTACTCCAAACTGGAGAGCTGGTCGCACACACACAAGATCTTCGAGTCCTACGCCGAGTCTACGATTCCACTACGGACTCGGGGGCTACTCCCATAGGGAGGATTGATTCAAGCATTCGAAAAAATTGTGTCCTACGGACCTGAAGCAAACAATGGCTGAATTAAAGTCTCTGCTCGAGTCTACGACTCGAACAGACACTCGGGGGCTACTCCCATAGGGAGCGCTGGGCGCGCACCCTATAGTCCATTGTGTCGACTACGTCCACAATGTCGATTTCCTTTACAACAGCCGAACAAATTCAGCTGTCCCGATGAACTTTCGGGTGAAGTGCTTCGCACTCGACACAACTTTCGACTCCGACATCCAAATACAAGGTTCAAGACAACTAAGTCTCCACCCGAATCTACGTTTCGGATGGAGACTCGGGGGCTACTGACATGGTTATACCCTACGGGTACGTAACTTCAGCATACCTAGTCCAGCCCAAGGAAGGCCCACAGCAGACATACGCTGGCCCATGAAGATTTTCGGGTGGCCAAGGCCCATGACGTCTTCGGATCCTTGGAGAGCAAGACTAGAGGAGATAGGAAATTCAAAGGGGTAAAACCCTAGAACTTGTAACCGACTAGGACTACGCCCGGGACCTGCCTAAGTCTATATAAAGGCCAGGAGGGCACGTCCTAGATCTCTCGACTCATACTTTCGCACACGCATCCACGCCAGATCGAATCTGCGCACCCTGTAACCTTCGGTTCCACCGTAATCAAAGAGCAGACAAGCAGGAGTAGGGTTTTCCCTCCGGGGGCCTGAACCTGGGTAAATCTCGTGTCCCCTGGTTGCTTGTCTGTTAACCGTGCCACGATCTCCAGCATCCCCATCTTCTCCAAAACCCAAGTCCATAACAATGGGCATTGACGAGATTAAACCTTGTCACCTCCATGCTTCCGTTTCCTCCGGGCCGAAGGTACGACGGAACGACATGTTCCATGTACCTCCATGTGCCGCGGTGGATACACGGAGCGCTGGGTCGGAACAGATGGCGAATAGGCTCGGAAAGGCCTCCTACAGCGGGCGCTCTCTAAGCCAGGGGTCCAGCCAGAACATGGACCCCTCCCCGTTCCCAATGGAGAAGGCGAGACCATGCCTGATCTCCCCCTTGATCTCCTGAATGGAGTGCCAGAATTGGGACCCCTCGCGTCGATCACAGTCCAGAAGGGGCCGACCTCGCAGGTACTTGGCCTTGATGAGTTTGAGCCACAGGCCACCATCATCACGCAGGATACACCAAACCCATCTGAGCATTAGGGCCTTGTTGAACTGACGGGAAGCAAGGATACCTATGCCCCCAACATCCTTGGGGGCGCAAATGTCTGCCCACTTGACCATGTGGTATTTCTGGCGACCCAAGGAGTCTTGCCAGAAGAACCTCGACAGCTCCTTGTCAAATGTCCCATGCACCCCCTCGGGGAGGAGGTACATGCCCATCATGTACATGGGCAGGCTAGACAGACATGAGTCGATCAGGACGGTCTTGCTACCTTTAGAGGTAAATCTACCATGCCAAGGTTCGGACCTCGAGCGCACCCTCTCCGCGAGCGGGTCCAGGTCCCTGATAAGGATCCTGGTGTCGCGGATCGGCATCCCCAGGTAGGTGATGGGGAAGGAGGCAAGCCGACAGTTGAAATTGTCAGCTACCTCTGTTGCTCATCCTGGGAGAACCCTAGTGCGATGATCTCGCTCTTATCGAAGTTGATACGGAGGCCAGACATCTCCTGAAAGCAGAGGAGGAGGAATTTGAGGTTTGCAATGTCCAGGGTCGAGCCTTCAATCATGATCATCGTGTCGTCTGTGTATTGAAGCTAGGTGATGCCGCCCCTGGGGATAAGGTGGCCTACCACACCGGAGATGTGGCCGGCCGCCTTCGCTTTCTCAAGCATTTCCGCGAGGGCATCGACAACAGCGTTGAAGAGGAGGGGGGACAGGGGGTCCCCCTGGCGGACACCACAGGAGGGGCGAAAGTATGGCCCGATCTCGCCATTGATGGTAATTGCGTTGCTCCCGGTCATGACGAACTGCATTATCCAGGTGATCAGGCGGTCGTCAAATCCTCGCCTAATGAGGACCTGACGTAGGAACCGCCAGTCCAGACGATCGTAGGCCTTCTGGAAGTCCAGCTTCAAGAAGATGCCCTTTAATCATCTGGACTTGATCTCGTGGATAATCTCATGGAGGACCAGTATCCCATCATGTATAAATCTGCCCTTGAGAAAGGCAAATTGATACTGGTGGGTGAGGCGCTCCATGACCGGGGCAAGACGAGAGGCGCAAACTTTCGCGAGGATCCGTTGGATGACATTGAGGACCGTGATGGGCCTGAATTGGCGAATATCCGAGGCCCCCAAAACTTTAGGGATCAGAGTGATAACTTCCAGATTCAATCGCCCCATCACGAGAGTTCCGGTGTAGAATTCCTGGAACATGGGCATGATGACCGGTTGGAGTTACCTCCAGAAAGTCTGGAAGAAGGATACCGGGAGGCCATCGGGGCCCGGGGCGGAGTTGGTCTTCATGGCCTTCACCGCCCGCTCAACTTCCTCTGGTAGGAATGGGAGGGTGAGCTCCGCATTCTCGTCAGCTGTGACTCTGGCCCCACTAGGCCAAAAGTCGTCAGCCAACGCGACTCCCGTAAGGGGTCCTGCCAAGAAGAGCTTCTTATAAAAGGAGTAAATAGGGAGGCGTCCTAACTAACAGTACTTACCAACTTGGTCGAACATTTCTTAATTTTATAACTCCAAATATGCATAAGCATTAGGCAGAACCCAAAGAGTATCCACACCAATGGACACTTATGTAGGTGCTTAAGTATAAATTTTAGGTATAAGACCCTCTAATAGGGAGGCAAACCACATATTATGGGTGCTTATGATAAGGCGATTAAGCGAGGAAAGATGGCCAAGCATCTGAACGCAGCTATTTGCAGTGACCGTCACAACTTTTATCCTAAGAGGAACTCGAGCAGATCCAAATACATGTAGAACACTTGTACAAGATACTGAACTTGTGGATTTCGGTTCGCAGCTCATTCACAAAGAATAGAAACGACTATCAGGAACTGCACTTTAAAAGAAATTGCACTCGCGATAAAATTCAGTGATGAACCCGCGTTTGATCATACGGCGACACTGCATAATTATACGTAATTCAAGAAATCAAAAGCCTAGAACAAAAATTAAACTATTCTACTACATCTGCACAACACCGTTGCGAATCCTAATGGCAAACTCAAGCCCCGCGTGACCTCACCGGAGCATCTGGGCATGACGACGTCATAGTGGCGAGCCGCCCAGTCGTCGCCAAGGTCAATGACCTCCAGCTTCACGCGATGCTGGACCATCTCCTTCTCCCTTGCCTGGTACCCCTCCACCGTGATGACGGCCGCACAAGCGTCCTTCTCCTCGCGCTTCCGCTCCGCCGCGTGTGCTCTCTCCGAGCGGCACATGAGTGTCTCCAGTGCGCACTTCTCCGTGTCATCGCTGTCGACGAAGTCACCTCGCACCACCTAGTCCCCCTCCAACGACATGCCCCACTCCTCGCTAGGGGGTAGGTGGGGCAAGGAGGAGCGTCGCCGCTCGAGGATCCCGCCTCCTTGTCATGGGTGTAGGTGCGGATGGAGGGGATGTGCTCAGGAACGACAGCGACAGAGGACGAGGACGGTGGTGGGGTCAGGCCACGGTTGGTCCACCATCGGGTCGCCTGCTTCTTTGCCCCCTACGAGCGAATGGCCTTCGCCCTCTCTTCAGTGGAGAGGTCGCCACAACGCCGCGAGCATCCTCCACGCGGCCACTATGGCCACCCGCCACTCCGATTGAGGCACCACTGGCCATATCGTGCAGTGGGGACCCAGATCGTCTAGTGGCCAGAGGGGATTAGGTCGCTGAAGGCGTGGATTTGGGGGCACTGTAGCGGCGGGGGAGTGGATGCGTTGGTGGGGAAAATTAATGGTTTGCACCCGCAACCCCAACTCAGCACGCTACATACCGGCTATGCGAGCGTGTTTTTGGGTCACCTTATAAAATTACAGGAGGGGCCTTTTTTTTTGGCTTCTGCTAGCTACGAAAAACGCAAAGAACTGTAAAGTGGACGAACTTTTACGGGTCTGGTCATTTTAGCGTATCTCCTAGGGTTTCTATAATGTCGTTATATAGGTGTCGGTGCTCTAATAATAGTAAATACTGACATGTGATTTCTCTTTAAACAGGCTTTCGTCCCACTTTATATATAAAGCCACGGCGGCTGAATCAATACAAGGTGATGGGGAGAACCCGTTACAAAGTAGATCAAGACAAGGAAAAGAAAAACACATAGAAAGCCAAAAGTTGCCACCGAAGATACCGGACCGAGACCGAGTGAAAGCGGAGCTCCATGACGATGCCTCCAAGAGGGTAACGAAGCATCACACAGCTTCCATCGAGACCGTAGTCTAGGGTTTTCATACAGATCCCATCACGGGGAGGTAACCACAGCATCACTCCAAGAGGGTTATTTGACACCCGCAGACATCGTTTGTTGTTGGCGCTCAAAGCGTTGTGCTTTCACCGGAAAAACCTTCACATCGCTCCCGTACTCTAGCTGTTCGATGACCATGAGTAAGGCCTCTGAAAGTGTCTGGGAGCTACCAAATCCAAAGCTCCGCCAACACCAGGATCTCCCTCCGCTCGATCCTTGCCATCCACATGGACGAAGATAGATATCATCACTATCGCCTCGACGCTCGTCGTAGATTTGCCCGCGCAGCCCACGTTCCGAGGCTACGACCCCAACATCATAGACCTCACACTTACGACGTGACAGATTCCTCGAGACCAGACCACTGAAATGAGATGGATAGGTTAGTGCTCTCTAGCGCGTGCATGGACAGTGTAGGTTCAGAGAGAGAAGCTGATCTTGCAGTTGTCAAACCAGGACTTCTGGGTAGACACTAGAACTAGGGCCACTCGCCCCTATCCAGTAACCTAGCCACACCCGTGGAAAGTGGGTAGGATCCTGGTCATACCAAGATCCCCTAAAACCCGTGTTGGTAGCAGGGCCCACCCCAAACCAGGCCTAAAAGGGCATAGATCTGGGCCAAGGACTTTGCCCCCACGAGCTAGCTCCATCCTCCCGCCGTAGCACACCGTCGTCCTGCCCTGGCGAGGCCTCCCGCAGCCCATATAGAGAACCTTAGGGCCTCCCATCACACGCAGTCCACGTCTCCGCGCGCTAAAGATCCTCTGCCGAGCCATCCCTCCATGGCCTCGACTAAGAAGACCGCACTGCTGCGAGGCCTTGACATCCATGCACCACCGCCTCTAGCTGTAGAACCCTCTCCCTGCCCATGGCCCCTAGGCCACCACCGCGGCAACCTTCTAGGATATGCCGACCGCACACCGCCACCAGATGACACCTCCCAGCATGGCCACTTGGCACTCGGGGAGAGAAGGCCACCGGCACCGACACCGCCCTAGCTTTTCCTAATGGATCATGCCGGTCTCGAAGGATGGATGATGTTGTTTTGGGAAAGATATGGTTAAAGTCGCCTTGGTCGTTCGCGGGGGCGACGCGAAGTGCGGAGCATTTTTAACCTCACCCTGGCACCGAAATATTTGATCCATAATGTGTGATTTCCCTCATGCCAAATGTCCCCACAAAAGGTGCTCCACATTTTTCACTCCTTTCTCATCGGAGGAGAATAAATATGCACTACACAATCGACACTCTGAAAAGACACGAGCACCATATTGCTTTGTTGGGATATTCTACAAAAAATGTTGGGATGTTATTTACTCAGATCTACATGCTGCACTAAACCAGTTTTCTACCTACAAGAAAAGAATTGAAATCTTATAAACATAACCAATATAGCGTTGATCCCAAAAACAAGCTGCTTCTACTGCCTTAGATTATTGTCCTATTAGTCTAATGCACAAATTCACGATTTTTGGCAAGTTAATGGTTTTCTAGTTTGCCCCTAAGCTTAGCAACCTTGTTAGTATGAAGTGCTTCTATAAAAAAGAGACCCATTCATAAAACTCTTGTTAGAGGAGTTATTAAAGAAGCTCAATTTTGCAAAAGCATTTGACTCCATACGTAGGAAATACTTGCTCGAGGTTCTTTGCACCTTTGGTTTTAGAAAGAATTGAGAAATATTATCTTGCTTATGCTTTCTTTGGCCACCTTAGAAATTTTGCTAAATTGTGACCTAGGCAACCATATTCAATAACAAGAGTCCTTCGATAGAGTAACCCCTGGCTCCAATGTTGTTCATTCTCGCTCGAGTGCGCTTGCAGAGAATCTTTACACTTGCCACAGAGAATGGTAATCTCGCTGCCATTTCATACTATGCTACAAAAATGTGAACAAGAATCTATGCTAATGATGTGGCCTTATTCATAAACCCAAGTAAAATCGAGGTGGGTGTAGTTTTTAGTTGTTGGATTTCTCTAGGAAGACTTTGGGTCTTAGTATCAACCTCAACAAGTGCACAACTTATCCAATAAGATGTGAGAATGTGGATTAGCAGGAGTTGCTGGGGGATTTTAGTGGAAGAGTTGGATACTTCCGCTCTATTTATTTGGGTTTTCCTCTCAGGTTTGGAGAACTTAATAAAATTGACTACCATCCATATATCGATAAGATTACAGGGAAGCTAAAACCTTGGGAAGGAAGATTAATGACAAGAACATGGTGCCTCACCCTTGTTATCTCTGCCTTCACTGCAATTATGACCTATTTCCTAACGGTTAGTGTTACTCCAAAATGGCTCCTCAAGAAGATAGATAAAAGTAGGTAAAGTTTCCTATAGCGTGGAGGAGATAATATTTCGGGTACCAAGTGTCTGATTAACTAGAAACAAGTGTTCTCTCCCAAGTTTTATGGTGGACAAGGAATCAAGGATATTGTTTTTTTAGTATGGCTCTTCATCTGCATTGGTTGTGGCTAGATTACCATGCAGAGGATTATCCATGGCATGGAATTCCTATCTCTATTAGCTGTGATGATGTACATTATATTTTACAAGAGTGCACTTCAATTAAGATGGCAATGGAGCAAATGCACTTTTTTGGAAAGATGTATGGATAAATGACACTGCTACCCAAAAATTGTTTCCAGAGCATTTCAAACTCGCTAGGCAGAAAACTTAACAGGTGAAGATGCCATGGAGAATGGAAGATGGATGAAAGGGCTTCACAGAATTTATTCCCATGATTTAATCAATAAATTTATCTCCCTTTGGAATCCCATTCAACACATTAAGATATTGGAAGAATATGATTTCATCTCTTGGACAAAACTATCAAATAATACATACTCATGTGCATGTATTCAACCGGGTTTATTGGAAAATCTCCTCACACAAAATTATATCCAGTGTGGGATGCTAGAGCCGAGGGAAAAATCAAGTTTTCACGTTGCTGCTAACTTAAATATACTCTGGACTACTGAAAGATTAGAAACAACAAGTTGAGAGCATCAAGACCGATGTTCCTTTTGTGATCAAGATTTAGAAAATGCAAACCATTTGGTTCTTGTATTCCCTTATGCAAAGGAGATATGACAAAGACTTGAAGCATCATATCCAATTGCATTGTGAATTGGGACTAGATCGGCTGAGGGGTTATCGGTACAAATTAGAGCGGACATGGATGAACCATCCACGACCTACCAGGACTAGCTGTGTTTTTTGAGTCTATTTTTTTTGTTTTCCTGGCTTTGCCATTATATAGTTCTTCCCCTACTACAACGAAAAGGAGAGCTCCTCCTATTCCCTGTCAATATAAAGTGACACATTTTTCTTATGCCTTGTTGCTTTATTCCCCTTTTCATGATGGTCATGAGAAATAGTAAAGATGTAGGATGCTATACAAGGCAGACGATCATAAGTAAATCATAATTAAATCAAAATTAAATGTGTGGTGCTCTCTGGAGACCCCTAGCAGCATAAATGGTCTGGAGAAGTAAGAAGAATGTAGCTGTGTTCACCTTGTTGAAACTAGCCCCTTGCAGGAGACTCCTTTTTAATTAATCGCATTGTGTTTGGCTTTCTCCAAAACATTTTGATTAACGTGTTTACTCATACATAGTTTACACATTTTCATCGGTTTTTTTTATCAGAGGCAGTTGTTTGTTTTCAACTATAGTGGATTCCTAACAAGAGCTCTATGCAACTACAAGTGCCCTATAGAACTCCATTTCATGCTATACTCGAATCTTTGCTTGAAATTTGCCCTGGAGAAATCCATGTCTAAGCCAAATTCCACGAAATCATCTTCAAAATATTGATTTAGTAAATCGGAATGAACTCTCAAAAAATCCAATTTGTCAGGTCAACCTAGTACTCCCTCCATCCTAAAATATAAGGCGCTAGTGATTTTCACTTGGCTTACAACATTGACTATAATTTGTATTTATAATATTTCCACATAATTAGTATAAAAGTATACGAAGAAAGATAATTTTCCAAGAAGAATCTAATGATAGTTGTACATCCTAGTCTATATAATGTAGTATATAGTAGTAATCAAAATCGTGTATCAAAGATGAGAAAATAAGTAACACGCCTTATATCTTGAGATGAAGGGATTACGAGAAACCATTCTAAAAAGATGAATACATGTGGAAAAATGGCGCTCGAGATAAGATTCACAATAATGATCTTGTGAAGACTTTAAACAAGATATGTGATGCATGTGAAATGCATTCATGAACTTTGTAGTTTATTGTGATATATTCCAACATATTTGCATCATATATATAGTTATATCCATGACTTTAAATTATTTTGGAGGTTCTTCAAATGATCCTCTTTATTTGGGTCATAACTTTACGAAACAGGAAAACTCTATTTTTGTATATTTTCAAATTTTAGTGAGCTTCACTAACTCAAAAGGACCTAGAATTGTTTTTACGAAAATTTTCATCAAAATAAAGACCGAGCAAGCTTGGACTAGACGGAAGGCCTCCTGGAGCCCAAGATGGGGCCCATGGCGCGACCACATTGGCCTACTATGCCATGGATACTACCTGGTGCCTTGATCCTACAATGTCGTCCATCTTCGCTCCCATGAAACCCTCTTGACCTAAAACCGATTATATATATTTTTCTTTTTCATAATCTCTTGGAGAGGCAGACATGGAGACATGGAACTTATAGAACATCAAAATAGAGGCAAGACATATGAAAAGGGGGGGAGACGCTACCCGAGTCACACCCAGTTACATCAACACTCTCTCCAACATCATCTCCATTGTCTCCATCATGAAGAGAGAGTATCCAAACCACAGATTATGCGTTTTTTACAACCTCTCTCTCTCGTGTGCTATCATTGTTTTAGAATCGTATGAGATGCCCTGCATGATGATGGCCATTTATGTAATCCCCTTACGATGGATCTTTTGATTTGTGTCATGAATATATGAGATTGCAATTTTCAGTATTTTTTTATGTATTTGTGGATCCATATTATTACATGTACACACATTCTGATCAAACTAGTATGAGAGGATGCTTGTTGGGGAACATGCATGGTAACTGGTAATACGAACTGGAATGTGATAGAAATTTGAGGAACTATTATGGCTATTACATTTCCATTGTTATTACCTCTAGCCATAAATTAATGCATGTGTTGTTATCATCTAGTGACAACAAAGATGAGCTCATTATTTCGAGATAGCATATTTGATATTCAACAAAATGCCAAAGTATCAAATTCAATACTCTGTTATTCTTAAATTTAGTATGCATAGTTTTCTCTTTTCTGTAGAAGTATTAGTAAGATGTGTCACATCACCTTTATTATAGGACATCATGCACATATGAATCCGAATCAAACACTACAGATATATAAGTTGGATCAATATTATCTTGTTTTGCGAAACTATGTCCTTTTACCATGTTTATGAGAGAGTAACCCCTCTCAATTTTCAAGCATAAGAAACACCTTTTACTTGCATTTACACGTAATTTTATTTTCTAGAATTAATTAATCTAAAAACACAAAAACATACATGTAGCTTGCATATATACTTTACATATAGTTTTGTTCATTCCCATAACAACTAGACTACTTTTTACCATTGCATTTACATTTAGTTTTGTTTTCAAATAACTTACACATCATGTGCTTCAAAACCGTCATGGTGGAGTTGGAGACACAAGGCAAATAACTTTGTTTGGTTAAGTTGCTAGAAGAGTATGAGGAAAGGGTTCTACTTTTTTCCTGAGAGATCGATATTAAACCCCGAGTCACCCTTATGAGGAAAAGACACTTGCTATAATGGTTCACGCTTGGAGTCCTAACGAAATGGTGTACACGTGGATTGTGGCCATCAATATGTACAAAACAAAACATGAATTATACGCCATGATTTTTGAGCAGACAGAACACGAGTTGCCAGGGAGGAGGTAAGCACTTGACGATGTGTCTTTCGTATGCCAGTATGTAAGAATGTCACAACACGGAGGTGGCTATTCGGCTCACGGGTTCATTTGCACCTATTATGAGAAAACATATTTCGAAATGTCAAAAAAATTAAAAAATTATCTACATATACATTCGAACATTTTATGTTTGTTCATAAGTTTTTAGGATGAAATAACATTCTACGTGTCTCATGTAAGAAGACAAAAAATATCTTGTGAATAGTCATACTCACGTGACATTTTTTGTTTTTTTTATACATGGCATATAAAATGTTCTTTCATTCCGAAAACTTGTGAACGAACATAAAATGTTAGAATATACATGAAAACATTTTTTTTCAATTTTTTTAATATTTTTAAATATGTTTTCTCGCAATGGATGCAAATGCACCCGTGAGCCAAAAGGGATTTCCCGTCACAACGCACACTTTCATAAAAATATGTGCACTGCACATATATTTCTAAACCTTAAGTTAGATACAATATTGTGTACAACTCGATGTTCTAAAAAGAGCAACCTGGGCAACTTAGAAATAGTAATTTCGCAATCGACTTGGCAATTGCAAACCCGAAGTACACATTTGCCAGGCTTGTCTATATTTTAATAATGCAAAGGCGATATGCATCAATCAATATAGATGCTTGTTATCCTTCCTTTCGAAAAAGGGTATTTTTATGCCTTAGTTGGCTTGTATAATCTTATTTCTCATATAAGCACAAGCATTTTTTTTGCAAAATTCCACCAATCTATTAATATATAACATTGAGAAAATTACACGGATCTCGACATCAGTTTGGCTATACAAGAAATTCTATATCATTAAAAATTAAGAAAACCTATAAAACATATCATGAAAAACACGGGAAGTATAGAAAGGGACGTTCAAAGCTGAAGTGCTAGCATCCAATTCCAAACAACCATGGACAGCCGTTGTATCCATTTTTATTTCTATTTTATGGATATTTGCTGTATATGTGACCATATTAAATTGATGCACTAGCCAACTCAAAATTCCAAACTAATAAAAAAAAAAGCTAGACAATGATACTATTATATTCTTAACAAAATCACAACACTATTGTTGTTTGCCGAACTTCAAATTTGGTGCTGATATATATAGTTGCATGCATGATGAGATCTATCCATCCGATTGCGGTTCTGAATCTCTTCTTATTTAGCTTGTGGCTTGTCGCGATGCATTCTTCTCCAAATAGTCCTGTCTGTCTCCACCACAAATAAAGCAGGCCTTCAGGCGGGGTAGTTCACCTGGGACGTGTAGCATTTTCCGGCAGTCCAGCCGGCGGGGACGACTTTGTTGGCGACGAGCACCTTGCCGTGACCCGAGGTGATCCGGAAGGAGAATGGGGCCTGCAGAGGCTTCCCGGTCTTGGAGTCCAAGCACCAGAGGGCGCCCCACGACTGCCGCATTGGCTCCCACTTGACGTTGCCTTTGGTGCCGCCGGCCTCCATGACTTCCACGGAGGTGAGGTCTCCATCTCCTTGCTCGTATTCGACCAGCAGGGCGAGGTAGTATGGGTTGGCACCCGCGTCCATCTTGAAGCTGATCTTCTTGCCGTGGTACTTGCACGGCACCCTGACGAAAGAAAGGAAGTTAATTAAGAAGGGAACCTTCAACCTTGACGAGCTAGCAGGTTTACAACAAGTGTCGATCGAACGCGCGCGCGAGCTTCCCGCCGTACCTGTCATATTCGATCGTGAGGATTCCGGCGTTACGGAGCTGATTGGCCATGCCGGGCTTGGCCATGGCGCCGAAGGCGGTGCCGCTCATGTCGAAGTGCGCCTTCTCCTTTTGGCATGTCGCGTCGGGGCACGAGTCAGTGAGGACCACGGTCACGTGGTTGCCGGAGCAGGCCGGGTTCTCTTTGCACTTGATCCTGTAGCACGCGCCGCAGCCCTTGCCTTTCTTGAAGAGAGATTCTCCGCCGGCGGCGATCATCGACGAGAAGGGGTCCTGGGCGACATCGCTTTTGTAGCCGCACGCGCCACCTGCATATACATTTTCGATCGATCGTGTAAACACAACGAGATTTTTTATTGCCTTCTCTCACAAGTTACATAGTACGTGCACTTCTCGTGTCAATGTGTAGTACTACATACTTGCATCGAAGTTTAGGCTATCCCGAAATACACATATATGTTCTGCTTTACCTTCGCTGCCGTCGCCAGAGGGGCCACCGTACCACGTCGCGCCGCCCGACGACCAGCCGTGCGTAGCCTCTGGAAGCGATAGGATTGACAGCGCGCCGAGTGCAGCAAATAGGAACAGTGTGCCTCGGCTGCCCGCCATCGTTTTTCTTGGTTGATAGGAGGAAGAGAAGGACTGTATAATGCTGGAGGGCTAGGTGTTGTTTTATAGTAACCGCTTGGTTAATTTGACTATATATAGTTTTATGTTTGGGTGGTATATAGTGGATATGTATAAATATAGATGATCACAGAATATGCCACTAAGCATGTGCAAATGTATGGTTCAGAACGTTTGTGCGCGGGACAGTACTAGTTCAAAATTGCGATCTATAGAGAATATGCAATTTACATAGTGTCGTGGTATTTTCCGGTCGGGTAGAGTTCTTATTCAGCGAGGCGCATGTCCTGCAAGACCAAATGGTAGCACACAGGAGACAAATAAATGTTTATACGGGTTCACGGACGGCCTAGCAACACTGTTCGGTAACACCCCTACTTCTTGTTAGTGGTGACTGGTATTACCTCTGGTGTGCTCGGGGATGAACTCAAGGAGGTCTCGAGCTCGTCTACAATGAATGAATGAGATGGTGGTTCTGTGTTAGCTCGGCTAGACCCTAGACCCCTTATATAGACAGTGGCCTAGGTGCCAAGCATTTTCTTACGACAAAGTAGGGATCCTAACAAGATATCTAGATCCGACCTCGATCATTACAATCATATCCCTTAGAATCGCTAACATGATCTCAGCATGGCTCACACTCCAGGATCATTGAGCGGGTCCTGACCGAGCGCCTAAGTCATGTGGCTAAGGAGCCCCTGTCGAGTGGCCCTCCTTCCTGTCTCGTGGGCTTACCCAGGGACAATGACCTCGTCAGAAAGAATAAGCAATTTTAGCATAACATTTGTTTTATTTTCTATGATTTCATCCTTTCAAATGTATTTTTTTTGTCCAAGGTAAGAGTTTAATTAGACAATGAAATTTGGGAACCATGATGCACACCATATCATCCTTCGAGGATGCGTGTGATGTGATCTCGAGGACCAAGCACGACATACAAGAAGTGAAGTGTCAAAAGGGAATATTCTCACTAACGGCAAAAGGCCCTCTCTTGATCTATCTCCACCAACGCAGAAGGCGCTCATGTTACTAATGTGCATACACTAATGGACGACAAGTGTCCATGAATGAAAGTACCTTGGGAACCAGTTGAAACAACATTCACGAGAACTAAGAGTCTCGTCACTGCATACACTAACCAGCAACTTCCACTAGTAGAGATTTTTCCTCTGATGAGCAGCTATATACGGCTCGTCGACACATGTTGGAATTCACAAGACGCGCCACCGACAGATAGACAGTCAGAAGTGTCTTCCACCCAATTGGTGATAGCTCTTAGGGATGAGTCTATGAGTGGCATGTAAGAGCTAATTTGCGCATGGGACAACAGGCACTAGGGCAACCGCATATAAGCGGGACGGTCATGCCTCTTAGACTAGTCACAGCGGGAAGTATCATATAGTATATGATACCATCTGCACAATGTATAGTATCATGTAGTACCAAAGCCTTAGTGTATCTATTGTTTTCTAAAATCTTAATTTAAAATTGGTATTAGTTTTTTTAGTTCTATGTGCTATGATACTGTATCTACCTATGATACCAACACAATCTCTTTTATTATTAATTACGGTGATATATAAGCATTTTGTATGCATGCAGTGCATGATACCACCTATGTAGACTAGTCACAACGGGAAGTACCATATAGTAGTATCATGTATATGATACCATCTTCATAATGCATAACATCATATAATAGTATCATAGTCTTCGTGTATTTTTTGTTTGTAGAATCTCAATGTAAATTTGTGTATAAAATTTATTTGAGATTAGTTTTTCTAGTTCCATGTGCTATGATACTGTATCTACCTATAATACCAACGCAATGTATTTTATCATTAATTGCAGCGACACATAAGCATTTTTGCATGCATATAGTGCATGATACTACCTATGACACTCCCATTAGGGCTAGTCTGATACCCCCACTTGGACTAGTCTCAATGGGTGAAATATAGTGGTCCCTAGACCATTACTTGAACCTCCAATCATGGTGATTCTCCAAACATCTAGATGTCTCCCACTTTTCTCTCCCTCTCATCCACTCAAAAGGGTACCAAAGATGTATCATTTCTAACAGGAGCATATGAACAACACATTCAACAATTTCTAAGAGTTGTTTAATGTCCACAAGCTCTACATACTTGACATCACACTCGTGAGGCTATGGTTGCTCTATTACACTCAAGATTGCAATTGTCAGTCGTCGTCGAAAGTTGTAGTTGTAGATTTGTGTTTCATAACATTCGTTATCTTCTAGATATCGCGCGATCAAAAAGACTATGACAAGTATGATAGGCTCATGATTCCATCATAGGGAAATGGACTAGATACACATTCCCTTCATTCCAAGGTAAGTCTTTTTTTTCTCTTCATATTGTGTCACTTTTCCTCTTTAATTTGATATGTGTGCTTGCTTTTATTTGTTTAATCATATTTAACTCATCGATCACCGGGTGCTCACGGGGTTATGTTCTTGCTTGGACAAGGCATTTTGAGAAGGGAAAGACTAAGAGAGAATTCCTTATTTGACACTACTTTTCAATATAGTTTCTTATTTGACATCAAAGAAAATTTACTTCTTATTTGAGCACTTGTGTAAACTTTCTGCCTTATATGACACTGTCGTATATGACACTGCCGTCGATTTCGTTAGGCTCTTCCGTTATTATTTTTTAAAAAACCAAACTACCCATCCGCTCGATCGCCTGTGTTTCTGCGCCTTTTTTGATTATCGCTTAGTAAATCTGATGGTAACAATCTTAAGGTGTTAGTCTGAAGACCGATTCAAGCTGTCCACCACCTCGAGTTGAGCTGATCCATGTGCGGCATGCAAACTCGTGCTCCCCTAGCTTAGGGTCTTTTAACAACTTCTGTTTAGCGTGTGTGGCGTGCGTGGACTTTTTATTTGACCCGATGGCGTGCGTGGATTCACTCTCCCTAATCCCCTTTATTTCTGCTATGTACGTATTTGTACGAGAATAAATAAAATTAAGTACAGTTCATGTACTGGACACTAAAATACACTAGTATATAGTACTACTATTTCTTTATGCGCGTCAATTTAAGCTTTGTATGCTTGGGCGGGCGAGATTTTCTGCTTGGTCGTTGTGTACTTCGCCCTAGTATAGGAGAGCCAAAGATGAAGATAGTTGTGCAGGACCCTGCCGTGGTGTTGATCTATTGGATTGGTGCCTAATTTTGTCACATATGCACCCACTAGGATTAAGCCGTCGACGTAGGTCAAAATATCCTCGGCGTATGGTACGCCGACAGCTGCTCTCGGCGTAGTCTCCTTGGCGAAGGTCTCCCTGGTGATGATCGGAATTTGACAAATAATATTTCTAAATTGATCAGAAAAATGAGAGGAATTCAAATATGATATCCATATCAACTAATCACAAACCCTCCGTTTTTTAATTAGCTATTTGGTGGTTGCTTCAGAAAATCCCCCTTTTTTGCGCTCGAAAAATGAAAAATGGCTTTTTGGTGCGACGAAAAGAAAAACTTGCATTGGATTTTTGATAAAATAGCATATTGTGAACCTAAAAATGATTTTTGTAAAAAACATGAACATCGGATCATGTACTGTAGTTCATATCTGACCCACTTCCTGCCGATTCGGCAGTAATTTATCTTTTTCACTAAGGGTGGACAGAAAGGTTTCGGATCTCTCTGTTGGGATTGTCCATATAAGGTGGTCTAGTATTTTTGTAAAATGTGGTGGTAAAATTTTCAATTAGACATTTGGTGGTTACTTCACAAAACAGTTCGTTTTTTGTGCTCGGAAAAAGAAAAATAGCTTTTTGATGCGACGAAAAGGAAAACTTCCTCCTACAACATTTTTCGTCATCCCATGATACACATGTATGCAATATGGACACATTATCACAAACTATGTCTTGATTTTAGCCATTGGTCATTTGACTCGAAAGCCAAGAAACCTCGAATGAGATAGGTCATTTTATCAAGGTTTTTTCAGACATAATCAATATACCAGGTTTGATATTTTTCCTTATAACTATGTCACATAATATGACACCAGCGAAGGTTTCGCATTGTTTTGATTGTTTTTGAATCTTTTATGCCCTTTTTAAACTATCGTCAAACTTTATCGAACAGCGGGCATGAAGATTCTTAGCTCGGGGCCGAGCCTCGCTAAACTTGCATTGGATCTTTGATAAAATAGCATATTATGAAACTAAAAAGTTTTTTGTAAAAAAACATGAGCAACGGATCATGTACCTGTAGTTCATATATGACCCGCTTCCTACCGATTCGGCAGGAAATTATCTTTTTTCACTAGGGGTGGACGGAAAGGTTTTGGATCCCCTATTGGGAAATTGTCCATATAAGGTGGTCTAGTATTTTTGTAAAATGTGGTGGTAGAATTTTGAATTATACATTTGGTGGTTGCTTCACAAAACCGTTTGTTTTTTGTTTTCGGAAAAATAAAAATGGCTTTTTGGTGTGACGAAAAGGAAAACTTTCTCCTGCAACATTGTTAGCCATCCCATGATGCACATGTATGCACAATATTGACACATTATCACAAACTATGCCTTGATTCTAGCCATAACATTGGTCGTTTGACCCGAAAGCCAAAAAACCTCAAATGAGATAGGTCATTTTGTGAAGGTTTTTTCATACATAATCAATATACCAGGTTTGATATTTTTCTTTGTAACTATGTCACATAATATGACACCACGCGAAGGTTTCGTATTGTTTTGATCGTTTTTGAATCTTTTATGCCCTTTTTAAACTATTGTCAAACTTTATCGAACGCCGGGCATGAAGATTCTTAGCTCGGGACCGAGCCTCGCTAAACTTGCATTGGATCTTTGATAAAATATCATATTGTGAATCTAAAAATGATTTTTGTAAAAAAACATGAGCATCGGATCATATACCTGTAGTTCATATCCGACCCGCTTCCTACCGATTTGGCAGGAATTTATCTTTTTCACCAGGGTGGACAGAAAGGTTTCAGATCCCCCTGGGGACATTGTCCATATAAGGTGGTCTAGTATTTTTGTAAAATGTGGTGGTAGCATTTTGAATTAGACATTTAGTGGTTTCTTCACAAAACCGTCCATTTTTTGTGCTCGGAAAATGAAAAATAGTTTTTTGGTGCGATGAAAAGGAAAAATTCCTCCTGCAACATTGTTCGTCATCCATGATGCACATGTATGCACAATATGGGCACACTATCACAAACTATGCCTTGATTTTAGCCATAACATTGGTCATTTGACCCGAAAGTCAAGAAACCTCGAATGAGATAGGTCATTTTATGAAGGTTTTCTCATACATAATCAAAATACCAAGTTTGATATTCTTTCTTGTAACTATGTCACATAATATGACACCACGCGAAGGTTTCGCATTGTTTTAATCTTTTTGAATTTTTTATGCCCGTTTTAAACTATATATAATATTTTATGTTTCACTTAATTTTTTTATAAATATGTAATATTTGAGTGTAGATAGATAGACCTTATTTTTCTGCAAATTTTTATATATTATTTATATTTTTCCGAATTAGAATTATTTAGTTATGATCTTTCAAAGTTTAATGAGGTAAAATGAAAAATAGCTACGCCGAGGGCAGCCGTCGGTGTAGCATAGAATACGCCAAGGGAAATTCTACTCCGACGACTGGTTGGCGGGGCTGGCCTGGTCACGGTCCACGCCGACGGTCCCGGCGTTTGGCCATCGGCGTATCTATCCATTCCAGTAGTGACGAGGGGTTGGTGCCTAATTTTGTCACAACATGCACCAGGGGCAAAAGTATCTTTGTAGGTCTCAACTAACCCCGTTAGCTCTTAAAATGCACTAGAGTGTCGTGTAATGCGAAAAAATTACACAAGTGATTAAATAAGAAAGTGAAAGATTTGTAGTGTCAAATAAGGAATCATATTAAGAAGTAACGTGAAATAAGAAATTCTCTCAAAGACAATACATACTTTTGGAACTTTTAAGGAAAAAATTGGCGTGGTTGTACCTCATGTTTTGTTTTCCTTCAAAACTTGTAGGAAAATTGCCTATACTATAAAATTCCATTGGTGCAGTCCTATGTTCAAAGGGTAGGAATAGGATATTATCTTTTCTTTAGGGCCACAATACCTTTTTATTCCAAAAATCAACCGATCCTCACAATCGCTAATTTTTTTATTTTATGTTTATATTAGGATTATAATCAACTAATTCACAAAGTTTGTGTGACTCGGATCGATTTTATCTTGGCTCTTAGAGTTACAATGAAGTCAAATGGAAAGAAGAATTACCCGCAAAAAAAAATGGAAATAAGAATTGTTATATGGGTTCCAAGCCTAATATGGCCGAGATTGAAAAAAATTCTAGACAACTTAGGAGCAGATAGACCCACAGTCGTACCTTCTTCAAGTGAGTTGCATGTTCGGAAGTTGTGTGTAATTGGGTAAAATATGCTTAATTCGAATAAACCAAAGATTTACTGTCAATGTTGTGTTATTCAGACCTAGGTTTATTTTAGTTGTTTTGTAATTCATATCCTCAGAATTTGATGCTATTTTTGCTACTCACTCTGATTGTATTAAATCAGCGACACTTTTTATAGATCGGTGGGAGTACTTTTCTCCTCTTCTTTTTATTTTTTCCCCTTTTGATTTCCATTTCAAGCTTCAAGCAAGATTCAAGAAAATATAAGCCAACTCCCAGGCATTTGTTACGATGAATTAGGGTAATTTGTTCATCCAATTAGCTTTTGCTATTTTGCTCGTATTTGTGGTTAACCATTTCTTTAACTGTTCAAAACTATCTTTTTTATTACAATAGAGTATTAAAAAAGGCATAAATCATCACAATTGGTCAAACAAATTAAGCCCAAGCTTTAAATGGACCCAACAAAGTTAACATCTATTGGTTCATCTTCATGCTTTCATATGACTTCACCTGTGCGCCGACAGTAACACGCGAAAACTTCGAAACTGATTGCCAGGTTACATATATAACCAAAAAGAGACATCGTCACTAGGAAAATAACTGCAAGCCGGTGGCCGTGGAGGGGCAGGAGGAACACGTTACAGAACACTCTTGACCTCCTCATCTCTTTTGACGCGGCCGCTCACAATTCCCGGACGCGCATACCGAATCCCGTTGACAGGGCAAGAGCGAAAACAGACCTAGGCTCTGTAGTTCACCGAGGAGCGGTAGGACATCCCGGCCGTCCATCCGTTGGGGATGGCGTTGGTGGCGACGAGCACCTTGCCGGAGCCCGAGGTGAGCCGGAACGAGAAGGGCGCGCGCAGAGGCTTCCCGTCGTTGGAGTTGATGATATACGTCGCGCCCCACGACTGCTGCATCCTCATCCACGGCTTGCCGCTTCTGTCGTGCTGGCCGGGCTGGCAGCCGCCCTGCATGATGTCGACGGCGCGGAGGTCCCCGTCGCCGGCCTGGTACATGACCAGCACGGCCAGGTAGTACGGGTTGGAGCCCGCGTCCACCTTGAACGCGATGTTCATGCCGTTGTAATTGCACGGCACCCTGATGATCGGAATTAATTAACCAATATTGTTAGTTACTCACTGTTAATTAATCACTCCTCCGGCACAGTAGACACATCACAGATATTCTTGGATCAAAACCGAATGCATTCTCCTCTCACCTCGCGTAGTGGATCTTGAGCTGCCCGGCGGAGCGGAGGCGATCGGCCATCCCCCGGACGGCCATGGCGCCGAAGGCGGTGCCGCTCATGTCGAAGTGCGGCTGTGAGGCGCATATGCCGTCGGGGCAGTAGTCCGTGATGACGACGGTCACTGGACGGCCGGAGCAGGCTCTGTTGCCGGTGCACTTAACCTGTAATGTAACACGTAGGCACACATCCGTGAAGGTCCCGGATACATCCACTTATTAGCACACTGAACTTTGCGCATCAATTTTTCACATGAAACAACTAAATAACTACGCGTATATAGTACCTGATAACATGCACCGCAGCCTTTGCCGTTCTTGAAAAAATGGGGTCCGCCGGCGGCGATCATCGACCTGAACGGGTGCTGGCCGACGGCGCGCTGGTAACCGCATGCGCCACCTGCATTTCGTTCGCGCGACAGAGTTAGAGATGTGGTCAGTGTACATAATAGGCATATCGATCCCTGCACCATATATAACTCCATAAGTGATCTGTGTATGCGACTTACCGTCGCTGCCGGCGCCGTAGGGGCTCCCGTACCACGTCGCGCCGCCGGAGGACCAGCAAGAGATGGGGCTTACAAGAAGTGACAGGGTGACGAGCACTGTGGCAATTATCATAGTGCCTCGACCAGCCATCTCTTGACCTCCTAGTAGTGGATCTTGGCTAGCAAAGGCCAATGGTAAGAACTCGCAGGTCGCTTGCAGGACTAGCGCGATTTGGATCGGTATATATAGGAAGGTTTTAGGTGTTCTACTATAAACGTGGGAACAAGTTCATAAGTGCAGTCGTGCACACACGAATTATTTTGGTGAACGTGGCTGCAACTAAGATTTAGGGAGAGGGAGCGCATACATGCGCGGGGTCAACTAAGCTGAAACCGCCCATCCTTTGATATCGGAACTATGGAGGTGATGACGGGAGCTCTCCAACCTCCCGATATTTTGGATAACGATAATCATCACGGTTGTTGTGTGTAAGGTCATTCTTTGAAGAAATAAATCAGATACGGGTTTTTCTGCGGGTAGATCCGGTTTATATTGTGCCGAAGTTTTCGAAAAGGGCCAGTTTTATCATTTATCACGCATGGGGTCAAACTTTTAAAAAAAAATTATAAACGAGCGATTTTAGAACACGGAGTTAACGAATTGCTAGCCGTCGGATTTTTTGATTAACGGTAGATGGCAACTGTAGGCTAAACCATTGCCACGTGCCAACTTCTGAATGCGTCCGCTCTCGGAAACGTTCACTCGGTACTGGGTTCCTTCTTCTAGCTCGGTATAAGGGCATCTCTAACCGATAAAAAAAGTTTAGAGAAGTAAAAATCGGCAGGAGATGTATCTAAATGATTCTCAAAATGGTTAGAGGAGTAAAATTTTACTTAACGGAGGACTAAAACTGACCTCCGGAGTAAATTTAGGAGTTGAGAACCAATTTAGAGAAAAACTCCGGTCTCCAAAACGCCACACCCATTCTCGCTGGCGTCGCCGGCGGTGACCACCGTACCCCACCGCCGCCACCCCGGTCCCTGCACCGCCCTCCAGGCCACCCCTCTGTCGCTCGCCGATTCTCAGCGTCGCCGGAATCGACGAGGGGATAGAGTTTTCCCGGTAGCCTCCCCGATTTCTTCCAATTCGTCCTCCGTCGGTGTTGGAGGAGGAGACACGCGCGACCTCCCCGTATCTGTTTGCCACCACCGGAAACGCGCATGACGCGAGGCTTCACAGCCGTCGAGTGGGACGGGAAGCACCGCGCCAGCCGCCTACTCCTTCGCCGGGGATTTCTGTGCTTATTCGGAAGAGGGAGCAGGGGATTTCTCGCCTCCTTCGTCGGGGAAGGCGCGGCAGCTTCGGCCGTGGCTGGGGCGGCGGGTGCTGGCGCTCGCGCTGACGTTCCGTTCCACGCGGCGAAAACGCTGCTGGTGCCCACCTACTTCAACCCCGACTAGCACTCGCAGGGCCTCAAGGTCACCCACCACATCGTCTGGCAGTAACAACAAGGTACATATCTCGGTCTTGCCTAGCGCACACTCTCAATCGATCGCCCGGTCGGCCAACTATCTCTAGCCTTCTAGGCACGCTTCGGCGCACGCGGCGCATGCTGACAACGACGACGTCGTCGATCACCGTCCCGCAGAGCGAGCTCATGTCGTCGCACCTGGCGCTATAGAAGGAGATGAAGAACACGGCGCGTGTGCAAGCCGACGCTACACGGAACAGGAGCACGACGCGCTTGGCGGCCGACTCGTACGCCACCTTGGTCGACTCCCTGCCAGCGTATAGGAGTGTTCGATGAAATGTATGAGCCAAATTTTAGTTGTAGGGAATTAAGTTTGGGGATCGGTTCGGTACCGCCTTCTTTTATAGGAGTAATTTTATTCCTCTAAGTTTTAGGAGTCGGTTTGCTCCTCTAAAGTTTTGGGGATCGGTTAGAGATTTCCTAAGAACCATTGTTTTCTCTCTCCCCAAACACATCATCGACTGGGATTTTCAATCTCTTCTCCAGCAAGGTTGTCGTTCTCTTGCACCTCCATCACAACCCGAGGGGCAGAGAGGAAAAGGAAACTTAGGCGTTTTCTTTCCCTAAACCCTAAAACTCTATTCTCTCAAACAGAGTTATTATTTTCAAAAAGAAAAATTCATGGGTGAGGTCTACCTTACATTTCACCTCATATAGTTTCCAAAATAAAGTTTTAAAAGATATTTTCATAATTATTTTTTCCTAAAATAATTTACATGTTCTCTTGTCCAAAAACCTCAAAAACTTATCTACTTGATAAAAGTTTGTTTTCTACAAACTAATATTTTGTTAAAATCTGTATTTGAGACATTTATTCTATTCTGTCTCACTTTACTTCCAAAGTATTTAAATATTTTTTACCTATTTTTATTTTGGGAAAAATAGGAAAATAAGTGTTCTATTTATTTAACTCAACCATGAATCATGGGAAAACAATCTAAGGTGTATTATGGTATTTATGAACTATTTCCACCAAAACCCACCTTGGCATGTTCAACTTCTCAAACTTGAATTAAAGAAACCACTTTGGTCATATTGAAAATATGATCAAACCCCAACTGGAGATGATCTGAAACATCTCAAACTCTTAGCAAAGATGCATTTTAATCTACTCGTATCTACTCCCTCCGTCTATAAATATAAGATGTTTTAGCTTTGTGAAACGAATGTATTTGGAGGACTGATGTGTACAGGTTCGGAGAACCTATACACTAAAAGATATATAGATACATTCGTTTTACAAAGCTAAAATGTCTTATATTTCTAAATGGAGGGAGTATTGGACATAACATCACTTTCCAGATCATCAAGACCATATGCACTTTAATAGAAATCTTGTGATAGCCAGAACCTTCCATGAAAACTTCCTTCCCTAAAACCCTTATCTACCATCTCCCTTGTTTCCTACCACTGACCAATGGGCCCCTAGTCCACCTGGCACCTAGTGGACACCCCTAGAGCAGCTCTCTCTCTCTCTCTCAAAACAATAAAGACATAATGGCAATGAGCTCTCTCTCTCTGTTCTCTTCTCTCTATAGTTCCAAGGGTATATGCCAAGCAAAATAGAAAAACTACAATACCCAAGCTACTCTCTTTTTCCCTTTCACCCCATCAGGGCATTCTGTCGAGCACCCTAAATGCACTAGCACTCCTCTCTCTCCCCCCTCTCTCTCTCCCTTTCTCATGCACCTCCAATCGATGCCCAACATCCCCACCAACTCGATCCAAGGTCGCTCTTTCACTTAAGTCATGTATTCCTCGCCATCGGATTCTCATCCAATAGTTACTTACCCCTTTCACTTAAGTGTCCATTGGCCCTACCTGTCAACTTCCCAATTTCCCCTCTCTAATTGCCGAGCAGGGCCCACTTATCGGGTTCAAATACTAAATCATGCGCTAACACTAGTACATGTTTCTGATAGGAAAGCGTACTTCCTAGCTTACACATTCTTGCTCCAGCCAGGAATCCTGAAGGAGCTATTTTGTGGATGTTTGTTCGTTAAGGTCGATAATGGACATTATTTAGATCCTTTTGTCCACTATTTTAGAAATCAAAGGACAGCCATATCTCCCTCATACTTGATCAAAATGAGGTGATTCTTTTTCTCTTTGCTCACAGATTTAATATCTATTAAATTCCATTAGTCCCATATTTTTGTGATTGATAGAAAACTAATGGTGAAATAAAATGAATGTTCTTCTTATAATACCTTTATAAATTCAATTCTAGAGTTTTAGGAATCAAAATAAATTGAAACCAACTAAACTAGAAAGCCAGTTCAAATATCTTTCAAATGTCAATGATCTAAATTAAAGCCAATTGGATTTGTAGAAAACTTTAAAAGATAAGTAAAAAATTCAACTTCAAATAATTAATTAGCCAATTCGAGAATTCAAATTGAGTTGATTCCAAATCTCAGATGTCACAAATGGAAATCTACATGTTACCTTCTATTGCTATAATTTTATGATTAAAAGAGAATTTATGTTGAACTAAAAGTCAAACAACCACATAATTGCACTCGGAGAATCATAATAAAATAATTATAACTCTAAATGAATCTAAACCAATTTATGTGGACTTTATAGATCAAGATCTATCAATTTATACGTTGTTTGTACTTGTATGAATTTTCTTTGGATTGTTTGGTAAGTATATGCGTGTTTTTATATTTTATAGGACTTGGGAAGGAAGAGATTTTTTTAGCAAGAAGAAGTCATCGAGTGGCACTTTCCTGAGCCAGGCAAGCCATTTTATCATTGATGCCCACCAGTATAGGGGATCACTGAAATCTTCGATAGGAATTATTACCCAAATTTATAGTTCGACTCAAAGAGAACGCAAGAATATCAATAAGACTTTAGCAATTGAGACGTCACTTTCAACCACACCTGTATATCAATATACTCAAGAATCAAATGGTGATTATAGCAGTATAATCCAAGCAGCAAAGTAAAACAGTAAACAGTAGCAATAGATTTCTAGTTTTCACCGGAAGGAGTGAAGTTGTAACTTTTAGTGACTAAAAGCGTAGGCATGAGGTGATATCGGGGTGTTGTATGAATAAGATTGATCCTATAATGTCATACAAATAACATGGTGTTCATCTTTAACTTTTTTGTGTGTAGATATGTGTCCCAAATATAGTTATGCGTACTAACCAGAAGAATTTGCACACCATCTATTGTCCTACCTTCCCATTTCACCGAGGCCACCTTGGAACCATAGGTAATTAAGGTCTACCCTTTCGAATATCCCGAAATAATGCATTAAAACTCCATGAACACACAACATCCTCAATCTATTACATATTCCCCATGTTTTCCCTAACAATCAATTTAGGGTTCGTAGGTTCAACATAATAATAGGTAATACACTTTGCAGATAAATACCAAACTCATATATATATATATATATATATATATATGATGGAGCAATAAAAGTTCAGTACTAAAATCATGTCACTCGGGCCCTAGTAACAAGCAATGAACATATTAAAAGTGTAATAGCACCATACAAGAATATCCTCAAGATAAACACCTCAAATCTTGATACATATGCATGATTACATGATCAATCTCATCCAATCCACCTAACATGCCTACAAAGAACTACTCAATCACTCACGGTGATGGAGAGTGAGCCCATGGATGTTGGGTATGACGTTGATGAAGATGGTGATGAAGTGGGTGTCAAAATCCACCTCTCTAGGGTGGGGAGAAGGACCAATCTGGCCTCCACAATGAAGATCGTGGTGGTGGGGCTCTTTGTTTCGTGAATGGCTCCGTTCTTATTGCAAGGTAGGTTTTTAGGGTATATAAGGGAGTACGTGAAAGGAGGAGGCGGGGCGATGCTCTAGGGCCAAAAGGGCTTGGGTGGTTGGGGCCCCACCTTGGGCCATGCCACTTGTGCTCGTTTGGGCCTTGTGGCGTTTTTTGTGAGGTTTCAAAGCCCAAGGTCCTTGTTCTAGTGAAAGACTTACGTAGTATTTTCCCCTGATTTTATTTCCTTTGAAAAGATACATAAAGAAGACTTTTGCTAAAAACAACGTTAGATTCACAGGTTTATTCAAGTATGATGAGATTTCGGACCAAATCATTGAGCAAAGTACTTGGAAATTTAGATATATTTGGGATGTATTAATCATCATCCCATTATCATATATTTTTGTTATGCATGTTTTCTTTATTTTACACATCGCATATCTAGTACTGGTACTATAGTAATTTTTAGTTGAGTTATTTAGATTATGGCTCCCTAAGTTGGGTTATGGTTCAGCAGGATTCTTAGGAAGATACTCCCTACTAACAACCTACTAGTCCTATTGGGTTAGTTATCAAAATATATCTTGATATAACATCAAGAGCACCAAGCTTATCCTATGTGGGTAAGTAAGAAGAAACTGTAAGTTGAATTAACCATCTACTCTAAAAATGTTGGTGAACCTTGGCAGGATTCTCCCGAGTGTAGAACTCAAGGAGGTTTAATTGGAGAATTAAGAGAAGGATGTTCTAAAAACTTCTATGTGTTGGTGCGGCTAATGTCTAGCCTGACAAGTGCAACCACATTGCCCCTATATTGGAAGGGGCTTAACTAATAGATGTTTATAATGGGCTACCTCCTCAATCTATAAGGGATCAAAATTGTTTCCATCGAAACCGTTTTGTCCCTTATTAAGGGATGATACACCACATTTTACTATGGCCGGGCGACTAACATGATACCCTCATAGATGGTGGAGTCATTCTCCTAAGAGGGAAGTGAGCTTGCATATGGGTTATGAGAGGCCTTATCATAGGTAGGTGCCTATACTAGGGTAGGTAAGTGAAAGGTTTTCTTTGATATACGAACATCAGATACCTTTGTATGACTTTTTTATGGCCTCTCACGAAGGATATAAAAAATCTTGTGGGTAAAGTGTACAACCTTTGCAGAGAGTTAAACTATTCGAATAGTCATGTCCTTGTTTATGGACAGTTAGTGAGGCCATACTAAAGTTAGAAACACTACAATACAAAGCTCAGACGCTGGCGGTTATAGACGCTGAGGCACAACCTTAGTCATTGTGCTCGCGCTGGCACGACAAAAAATCCGCTAGGGATAACTGCGTCTGGTATTCTGAAACGATGGCTGCTTTTTTGGCTCTACACAACGTGATCCGCTGAGATATCACTTCCACGATGCGACAGAGAATGCGCCTCGTTACATTACTAAAGATGGCGGAACTTTAGTGCCGTCATAACCATGAATTATTTGTCGTGTTACAACAAGTTAATTACATTAAGAATAACCGGTTAACATTGCTAATATAAACAGACTATGATGCATAGTTGTTTAAGATATAAAATTCCATTTTTTAAAACATAAAACTCATTACACTACATTTCATTATTACACTCTTCTAATGATCCGATTTTAAGATCAGAACGATTAGAAAAGTGCAATAATCGTTCAACTAACCTAACCACCTAACCTAATTACACTTTTTTCTTTGATTCCGGTGGATCTTCAAGGCCTCGCCACCATCTCGCGTGCGGTGGATCTGCAAGGCCCTGTCGATATTCCTCGAGGTGGATCTGCAGAGCGTTGGCCACCATCTTCCATGTAGTGGATTTTCAAGGCCTCGCTTCCATCTTCCTCCCGATGGATCTACCCGCGGTCTATCTGCCCGTGGTGGATCTGCCTACGGTCGATCTTCTACGCGGTGGATCTACTCGCGGTCAATCATCCCACGGTCGATCTTCCACGCGATGGATCTACTCGCGGTCGACCTTCCCACGGTCGATCTTCTTGTGGTGGATATGCCCGTAGTCGATCTAACTCGTACAAAAACGGGATTAAAGAAGAGAAGAAGATGGAGTGGGAAAATTTCTGATTGATATAGTGGGGAGATCTAGGAGTACAACGGCTGCCGAGTCAAGGATTTGATGTATTATATAGGAACTGAGATTGGGGTATGGGGATTAGGGTTTTTGATGTGCCTTTAGGATGTACGGCATAATATTACGGCCCGCGGTAGCTCTGAGGACCAATAGTAGGCTAATCCCCTCCTCATTTGTTGGTGGGACATGCTATTGAGTGAGAGAAATAAATTATTCTCTCAAATAAAGAGAACTAAATTATTCATGCTGAAAATATATATAAATGTTTTACATATTGCTGCCTAAATTAAAAAGCTATATTACTCATAAGTAAGCTGGTCTAGAGTTTTCGCAAGTAGCTCCAGCGTGTTGGTCATGGGCGCGCACGTAGCCTTAATCGTGCTTATCGTAGGATCCACCTCGTCCTTTGATTCCTTCTTCACTTGCATCACCGTTTACTCATAGTACGAGTCGGACAATTTGGACAAGTTATGGACGGTGTCCTCCCTCAAGTCCAACACATGTTGAAGCTCCGACGAGTGTTCTTTGTTTGCTCATGGTGACACCCAAGGAACTTACGGTTGATGTTCACGCCCTCGTATGCGATTAAGCAACACGGCTGTAGGCCCCACTTACAAAGTAGATCAGAGTTAGATTTGAAGATGATGTTGGTCCACCCATATACTTCCAAATCGATCCACCTCGGCACCATGCCCTGATCGAGAAAGCCCCAAATTAGTGTTTCAGATATAGGAGATAAAAGAAATACGAAATTAAATTAATTATCAAGGACTTCGCCATCACCCTAAACACATCCACGATGCAGCATCTCGCTGCCGCCTTCGCGCTCAACACCTGGAAGATTCTGCATCTTGATGTTGCCGTCGGCAGCCGTCTCTATAGTCCCCTTCGTGCGTTAGTGAAAGTTGTAGGAAGAGAATGTGTGGATGTGGATGTAGAGTATACAATAGAGAATAATACAGTTCTACCATGGTGGGTCACACTAGTCAGTGAGACCAGCCTGACTAGTCAACTTGTGCTGGTTGACCAGTTGATAATGTGGGACACACTCTGCTCTAGCTCTATAATGCACGGTGCACTAATATATACCCCCATCCATCTACCGTGGCATTACAATGTGTCGGCCTATCCGGACACCTACCACTGCACCAAAATCCGCCGGTACCCTTTGTGTCCAGACGTATAATTGGCCGCCGTGACAGCCCATCTGCCGCGTAACCAACTTTTGTCGGTTCTTTTCGCTTATGCCGCCCCAAAAATCCGCCGGGTATGGGGATATTTTTGTAGTGAAATGGATCTAAAAATATTTTAATGATGTTGGGGAATTAGTCGATGAGGTGAATTATGGTGGAATTGGTTTGGAGATGGATAAACCTGAATCTTGTAGTTTGTACTTGGGAAAATGTTTTATGCTATATCTATAAGAGAAACTATTTTTATTCAGAAGAAACATACCATAAAGCCTTCCTACTTAGTTATGCATGAATACATTCTTTCTTATCCTAAGATGGTTTGCGAGTACATTTAAAATTACTCACATGACAATATGTTCCTAGCTATTAACTTGGTCAGAAATGGAGGATCATGAGATGGATGGAGGATTCGTCGATGACTATGCAAACTAGTGCGTTCTCCCGATCATTTGCATGTAGCATTAATGCGTGACTTGGGCCCTTTGTTCTTCTGAAGTTCCAGTGCTGATGGTTGGGAGGTTTAGACCGGCGAGGCACAATAGAAAACAAGCTATGTTGGCTTTATGTGTAAGACTTATTCGTTGGTGTAATGGAAGTACACTTCGATATCACATCGATTATGCTCTACAACACACTGATCATGGGATCGCGGTTGAATGCATGAGGGGATTTCGGGCAGCTAGTCCAGTGTCCCCACAACACCATGCCAAGTTTCATGTTTTCAGACTTCATTTGCATCTTCTAAAATTAAAAACAAACAAACTTTGATGCTTGGAATTCTTTTCCTTTTCCTGGATAAGGACTAAACATGGACTCAGGAACACAAATATGATTTTTCAACACAATTTTTCCAACTTGTGCATGCACTTGTAGTTCAATTTCTATTAGATTCACAAAATTCCTATAAATGCATTTAACAGCATAAATATAGCAAACGACCCGAAAGATACAAAACATTACATGGATCATATAATGGTATACCTAGATTGTAGAAAAAACTCAAGGTCATTAGATGAAGCAATGGTTATGTTGCGTTCGTAGCTATCCTATTGCCTCTCAAAACCATGATACTTCCTCAGAGATGGTTTGCTTTTTAATAATTTTATGTTACAACTTTTGCGAAACATTTCCAATTTTTACCGTTGCCTCTAGGTGTCAAATGAGGCCACCATGCGAGTTTCATGCTTTTCGAACTTCGTTTGCATTCTCCAAATTTAAAAAAACAACAAAATCCATGTTCGAGGCCGTGCCCTTGCACCCTGATGTATGAAGTTCCTTTCCTTTTGTTGGATAAGGCCTAAACATGGACTCAAGAACACAAATATGATTTTTTAACACAATTTTTACCAACTAGTTTATGCACTTGTAGTTCAAATTTTTATTATATTCACAGGATGCCTAGAAATGCATTTAATTTCCTCGAAAGATACCAAATTTTTACATGGATCATGTAATGTGTATCTTGAGGGTACAAACATAATAAGGCGAGCAGATGAAGTTTGGTCTTTAAAATTCAATTGGACACATGTATTTTGTTGTGTTTTAATTGTTTGGCCAGAGTTTTATAAAAAAAATCACTACAAAGAGAGTGTATTATAAAAACATTTATGCTTTCCTAAGTATATTTTGTTTACTAAACACAACAGTCAGCAAAGTTACACATGAAAAAGAACTCGGCAAACAGCCCGATACTCAGCATATAACATTTTCGCGTAGGGGTCCCTAAACCCCAATTGCTCATACAACCCGATGGAACTTGATCGTTTTCTTTTTTGCAGAAATTCGACTGATCTATTCATACTCATCAACAGAAGTACAGGCAAACCTAAAAGTACTAAAAATTACAAACATGTCGTTGGACCATCTAGAAAACGATCCGAAGGCGCGCCGCTGTAAAGATTGGTGCACGGTTCAGCCACACACACATCTTTGCCCCATATAATTCTGAAAGAAGTCTTGGTGTCATGAAAACATTGAACACATACAACATTTACACAGCATCGCATAAGTATAAAGCGATAAGCATATATTGATATATAGCACGTAGTAGGCACCATACTGTGCTTTCGTTACATACACGTTTTACACGTTCAGATAAACATTGACTATACGGCCAACAGGGGAGAACTATACCCATACATCTGCGCCTCCTCCTCATCGGCATCTTGCCCTTATTTCTGTTCGTAGTAGTACTGCGCTACCACACGAACTACTACTACCACACAAACACACATACTTGGTTGCATGTTGCACCATCCCATATAGGCAACCGACACGCACATACACAGCATAAAACAGTAAGAAACTAGCATATCGATTACTAGTAGTTCACCGCCGACTGGTACGTGGCGCCGGCCTTCCACCCGGCGGGGATGACGTTGCTGGCGACGAGCTTCGTGCCAGAGCTGGAGGTCAGGCGGAGCGAGAGCGGCGCCTGCAGGTCCGAGCCGGCGCTGAACTTCCAGACAGCACCCCACGAGTGCTGCATCGGCGCCCACGCCGCCCCGGCACCGGTCTGCATGAGCTCGACACCCGAGAGGTTGCCGTCGCCGTTCTGGTACTGGACTAGCACGGCGAAGTACTGTGGGTTCGAGCCGGCATCGACGATGAAGGTTAGCTTCACTCCAGCCCAGTTGCACAGCACTCTGCGGGTGCGAGGTGACAGAAACTCGATTAGCTCAGAGAATCGATGGAAATTAAGCTCGATCGTCGCATCGCGGCTATACATGGAAACAGTACATGTGCCGGCCCGTGCATGGTCTGTGGCGACAAAGGTAAGAAATTATCCGATTTTCCGAGGGTGCGTGAGGTGCATGTGGCGTGTAGTACCCCTGGTCGGCCGTTTCAAGCGGCGCACGGCGAGTGTGTGGCTAGCTCGGCGCATTCATGGGTGCGTGCTTACGTACCGGGTGAACTGGATTTCGAGGACGCCGGCGCCGCGCAGCTGGTCGGCCTGGCCGGGCTTCGCCATGGCACCGAACGCCGTCCCGCTGAGGTCGAAGTGCGGGTCGTTCAGGCAAGGGCCGCCGGGGCACTCGTCCGTGATCACCACGGTCACGGGGTTGCTAGAGCAGGCCGCGTTACCAGAGCACTTCACCTGCATATACATGTATAGCCAAGACGTCACAAACACAACGCCGTACTAAACATGTGTCTCACTGTGTGTTAGCGTGCATGCCGGAACGCGTTCATCAGTACGAGTTAAATACCTGGTAGCAAGAGCCACATCCCATGCCAGACTTGTACAGGGAAGGGCCGGCGGCGGCGATCATGGATGAGAACGGTGGCGTGTAGACGGCGCCCTTGTACCCGCATGCACCACCTGTACACGTATATATACAAATTAGCATGAGGTGAAGCCATGAGCTATTAGCGCAACACATGCGGCATCAGACAGCATCACTATGGACAGTACTGTGATCACAGACTAAACAGAACCATACAAACCCACGGATTCGTGTGACATGATGACTAAATACATACCATCGCTTCCGGCGCCATTGGCGGCGCCGTACCATGTAGCGCCGGCCGTGGACCAACTGGAGAGCTTGCGGTGAAACTCGGTGGATGCGCAAGGGTGGATGAGCGACGCGAGAACAGCTATGGCGATGAACGACGACATGAGCTGCAGGAACCTGGAAGCCATGGCGAAAGTTGCTAGGAATATAGGATGGATATCGTGGGCTTTGCAAGGATTGGGAGGAGGCAAGTAGATGTGAATGGTGTGAGCTATGTTGGTGGATGGTTGCTCTATTTATAGGCGGCAAAACGGTGAATTGTGACTTGGTGAGCACCCACATGCATGCATGCAGAGATCTCGGTGGCTCACCGTTGGATCGTGCCATGCATATGGCACATGGCTAGGGGTCAAACATGTTATGTCCATCTGAAATGTAATTAGCTACGTAGTACGTCCTAGCTCGTAGAGGGGGGCGGTCCTTTGTGTATAGTTCACTTATCCGATCCTTAATCGTTCGTTCGACGGGACCATGCATGCATATGGCACATTGGCAGTGCGGCTCCTTTGTGACAAATTACAATCCTTCCTTCCTAGATCTTAGCTATTGACACTGTAGCAGAGAACCATCGTCTCGAAACCGTTTTTGGCTGCTTCGTATATGTACCTCTAGTACTTCATATGTCTCTAAATAAGTGTACTTTTAGATTTTATTCAAAATCAATCTTCTTTAATTGACCAACTTCATAGAAAATTGTAGCAATGTTATGGCATGAAATTAATACATTATGAAACTACTCCTTCCGTTTCAAAATATAAGATGTTTTAGGTTTGTAAAGAAAATATATCTAAACTTGTTTTAGTGCGTAGATTCACACCAAACTTGAGTGAACCTACATACTAAAAGAAAACATCTTATACTTTGAAACAGAGGGAGTATATTCCAAGATGCATCTGATATTAATTTAATGTTGTAAACATTGCTATTTTCTATTATAAATTTGATCAAACTTAAGATAAATCCAAAAAATTACATTTATTTGTGGATAGAGAAATACCTATCAATTGATCAACTTGCTCAAAAGGGCGTACCATTCTTTTCAATCTCCAATCCAGCAAGTTTCCGGGTGATCGCTATTTATTTCAGTGACACCCACATAGACGAGGCAACACATACCCATGTGAGAGACCGTTATTTCGGTTGGACACGTAAGATACACTAATAGCTCTTGCTAACCCCTAGACGCTTCTCCTTCCTCCCAGCCGGTCGGGCGGTCAACCAACCAACCAACCTGAGCCAATCACCGCCTTCCCCAAATCCGCGCCCGCCCCGTATCTATCAGCGCCGCCAAATAATCCTGTTCCCGTCAACTCCTCACGATAGCTCCCGGCCCGTCCGTTCCCCACATTGACCCGGCCCGGCCACCGGGCGGCGGCGAGCTGCGAGCGGCACAAGCCGTGATTCCGGGCAGCAATGCCGGCTCGCTCGCCGGCCTCCCCCTGACAATCCTCTTCCCTCCCGCGAGAATTTGGCCGATGGTAACGTGCGCTGGGCCGGCCGGCCCGCCGGGATCCCAGTGCCATGCGTATGACGGCACACACTGCTGCACGTACTGTGGCTGGCGCGCGACGTTTCATGGCGTGGAGTTAACTTGCACGAGTCGTGGTGGTCGTAATAAGTGCCCGGCCTGTTGAGTACTGTAATCAGGTCAAAAACTCGTACTCCAGTAGATCCCAGCCGGCGACCGAGCACGGCACGTAACGTGAAGTTCTAGCACCGCCCTCTCCCTTCTGCATGCAGATGCAGGCATCTTGTCCTGGCGACCCGGAACGGATCCACCATAAATCATTGGTCCCTCGAAATCTAACGTAAGCGTTCTAGATATTACAAAATAGGCTATATTCATTCAGCTTAAAATGGGTGAAACTAAGGATCATGCTAGGCGTCCCCCGGACGATGGGGGAGGTCCCATCGTCCTGCTTTCGTGCTGAGACGTGTCAATTTGCTGCAAAACATCTCGTGTTTGCTACATATATTCCCGTTTTTGCTACCGAAGCAAAAAAAAGGTTCGTTTCAGAAATAGAACATCTCACCGGAGACCTCACCCGAGACCTCGTCGGAGACCATGCAGCAAAAAAAAAGTGCTAATGCAGCAAAACCGACTTCGCCAAAGACATCGTCGAAAAAAACTCGCCGGTGACTCTCGCCGGAGACCTTGTAGCAAAAAGTTGACACTGTTGTAGCAAAACCACAAGACGGTTGTAGCAACAAAGTTCTTCTGATGTAGCAAAAAACCTACTTCGCCGGAGACATCGCCGGAGAATTTAGTCAGAAAACCTCGTCGGAGAACTTGTAGCAAAAACTTTACAGTATTATAGCAAACCCAAAAAACGGAGGTAGCAAAATAAATGTATCAATGTAGCAAAAATCGGAGACCGGCCTTTGTAGCATCGTCCGCCTTAGTTTACAGCTCCGACGAGCACCACCATCCTTAGTTTGTAGCTCCGGCAACCACTACTCACAGCAACAACGGCCCGCCTTGCAGCAAGAGCGGACTACCGTGAGCTCAACCGCTAGGGCGGCCGTGACGAGCAGCCGGAACAGCGCCACCATACGTACGCAGCGCAGCGCAGAGAAGCAGTAGCTGGCAGCGGCGCTGGGAAGCTGCGGGGAGCCAGCGGCGGTGCTTGGCGTCGGGTGCCAGCACTCAACAGCTCTTCTCGGAGGCGCGCGGCGTTGGATTTTTATGGCAGCACAACAGCCGCGAAATCCAGCCCGACGGCGGGGATCCGTGCTGGCCGGCGGCGAGGAAGGCATTCCAGCCCAGCGGCAGGGAGAAGGCACTCCGGCCAGCCACGGGGAGAAGGGGCCGGCAAGATCAAGCCATGGAAGAGGAACCGGCCGGGGAGGAGAAGAACCGAACGAAGATAAGACACTGGGTCCCATAGCGCTGACCGCGCGAGGCGCACGAACGGACCCGGACGATGCGAGCGACGCAATCGTCCGGAGGAACTGGATCATTTTCCTGAAACTAATCAATAAAATGTGTCTAAATACATGTATTTTTAAAACCGGTAATCCTAAACCTAGGAAAAATATTCCTACGGACGTACTGGATTGAATTGGTTGGTCTAAATTTCTTACCCTCCGTGATTATAGGGCTGCAACCTCCCTGATTGCTTAACACCAATTCCGTAAAAGATTATGTAGCTATAGCATTACTCTTTTAAAACAGGGGTGCACACCAATTCCGTAAAAAAGATTTCGTAGCTATAGCATTACTCTTTTAAAACAGGGGTGTCACACAATGGGCCCTCATGGTCGCCTTGCTAGGCCACTGTTTCTCTACTTCAACTTGTTGGATCCATATCTAAAAATTTGAAGAGTGCTCGTTGAAATTGTCCTTTCTGAGTCATGAAGCTCCCTACAAGTTAAAAAATACTAATATAATTTATTTTGCCATCCCAAGTTAAATACCAAAATAATTGGACTATGTAGTAAATTCCTAAAATCATTAAAAAATGATATAACCGTATGATGCAAATATGAAGTATTATGATATAATAAATTCAAAAGTTCATATACGCTTTTACATGCATCGTATCCTAAATAGTCACAATGGGTAGTATCATATAATAGTATCATGCATATAATACTAGTGTATGATACTACTATCTCTATAGTGCATGGTATTATGTACTAATATCATGGTGCCATGAAATTTATTGATTTATAGAATCTTAATGCAAATTTATGTTTAAGATTTATTTGACATCAAAATTTCTAATTTTATGTGCTATGATACAATATCTTTCTATGATACCACCATGATCTCTCTCATCATTAATTACAGTGCCATGTCAGCTTTTTGCATGCATAAAATTCATGATACTACATATGATACCTTCATTGTGACTAGTCTAAGAGCATCTCAGTGGTGTGCCCACTAAGGTGTCTGGCACCAATGCCAAATGGAGGCTCTTTTCTTTTGCTTGTATTGGTTTCTTCCTTGTATTGTTACGGTTATAAATACAAGTAATGTATGCCTATGGACGTACAAGATCAAAAAAAAAGTGTCTTGCTCCGCCCAATAACGCCCGCCCAGGCGGCCGTTACTCCTCGCGGCAGCCCCGGCCCACTGGGCCGCGTACAGCCCACTCGCAGGAGCTAACCCTAGCACGTTGTCACGAACGCTCCTGTTCCCCGTCCGCCGCCGCTTCGCCTTTGCCCTCTCCCATGTCGTCCCCTCCCTGCTCTCTGTCCCCCCGCGTACCAGGACCTACCGGGGGGCGCTCATGGCTCCCCCACCCCCGTAGCCCCCCCCCCCCCCCCCCCCCGCGCGCCGGCGGCTTGTGCCCTCTCTCCGCGTCGCACCTTGCCACCGCCGCGTCGGGCGCTCTCTCCGCGTCGTGCTTACCCGACTCGCCGGGCTCCCTCCCCTGCCGTGATCGTCGCCCCCCTCCCCTCTCGCACGAGGATAGCTCGGCTCCTACCTCCACCCGGGTCGGCGGTTCCTACCACCGCTGCGATACCCGCCACCACGCCAGCCTTCCCGTTCCCCCCTCCCCCGCACGATGTTGCCTGGATGCTCTAAGACATTCCCGCCTCCTCCCCAGGAGGTTGCCCGCGAGGAGAGCCTCCGGGCCAAGGCGCTGCAAGCCAGGGAAGCGGCGGCTGTGTCGCACCAGGGTGCGGGTCGGGCTGATGGGGCCTCCTGGCGAGAGGATTGGGCCCCGGTCCAACCGCCTGTGGAGGCTACCGTGCGATGCGATGGTGAGGTTGACGACTCATCGGTGCCCAAGAAGAAGAAGATAAAGACCAAGAAAAAGAAGAAGAGCTTGGTGTCTATCGCTGCGGGTCCGTCGGTGGTGCCTGATCCCGCCCCTAGTGTGCTGGGCGCCCCTCCAGGGGTGCCATCGACATTGGGGGGTGGTGTTCTTTCGGCTGCTGCCATCCCATGCCGCTGGGATTCCCTAGAGTACTACAGCCACGGGGTGGACGGAGGTTTCTACTTCATTGATATGGGTGGCGTGCAGATACCGTCCCAGAGACGCTTGCCATGGTGACGATCCTCCCTGTCCAAGATCCACCCCTCGAGGTGGAGGTGACAGAGGGCCTGATCCAGGAGGAGCTCAGCGTGGTCCTACCTGGCCATGAGTGGCCGGTGCACCGTGTCTCGGACTCCGAGTTCGCAGTGTACTTCTCGTCTGTGGCGATCCTGCGCATGTGCGCGTGCGGCATGTCCTTCACCCTGCCGATCCACCAGCTAAAGGTCTCCATCCAGTCCTCCTCGGCCGCCCAGGAGACGGTGGCCAATCTCTCGGAGGTGTGGGTGCGCCTCCACAGGGTCCCGCATGAGGCTCGGAGGCCTGAGATGGCGGCCCTCGTGTCCCGGGCAAGCTCACTGAGGTGGGCATGGGCTCACTGCCTGGCCACAGGCCGATTCGCCTGCGCCTCCTCTGCCCGGACACCTCAGTCTTCCCTGTCTCCCTGCCCCGCGTCTTCTTTGACCGGGTGGGCAGGGACCTCCTGGTGGAGCTCGACGAGGAGGTGGTTCCCCTAGAGGCCTCCCCTCAGTCTCCCTGCCCGTCCCCTCCCCCTACCGATGGAGACACTGGGACCAAGGGTGGAGGCTCGAGGGACTGGGTGCTCTGCGACAGCAATGTCGGATCTGACCCGGAGTCCCCTCTAACCACAGATACGTCGCCTCCCCCCTCCCGCTGCCTTTGAAAGGAGGAGTTCGCGGCCCCTCTGCTTACCTCCTGGAGGACGGTTCCTCGGGAGGAGGCCCGTTCTTTCCTGGGAGGCGCCCCCTGTTGCTGAGCGCTCCGGCCAAGCTGGCTCCGGTGGACGTCCCCCGCTACTTCTGCCCCGATCCTCCTTCGTCCATTGGCCTCGAAATCGCCCAGTACGGGTCCAACCTCGCCCTGGAGCCCGCTGCTCGCCCTGGTTCCCCGCCCTCCGCTCTACTCTCGTCCGAGGAGGAGACCTCGGGGAGTGTGGGGTTGGTGGTTTGCCCCCACCAGTCCCCACGCTCCCCGGGGGTGGTGTGCTACTCCCTTGCCTCGGACACCCCCGACATGTCTGCGTCGATGGTCAGCACGCCTATGTCCGAATCCCCCGTGGTCGTCCGCTCACTGCGTAGGACCAAGACCCCCAGGTCGTCGCCCCCACTCCCTCCGGCCATAGTGTCCGCCTCGCAGGCGCAAGGGTGGGCCTGACCGGTCTGGAGCCGACGGTAGGGGAGCGGGCTTCTCGTCGGGTCGCGTCTCGTGACGAGCTCCCAGGTACCTCCCTTTCCCCTCCAGTTGTTCCATCTGACCCTGACTCCTTCACCTTTTTTGGGTCTCTGTTTTGTGTGTTGTCCGAGGTGTATCTCGCCCACCTGGGCGAGGTTGCTGATGACTGTGGCATTGTCTTCCGAGGCAAGAAGGGGCCCCGGATCGAGCAGCTCGCCGCCATCAAGGCACGGGAGGGGTACGCGGGTGCGGTCGCTGCTGCCCGGGCGTAGGACGCCCGGGAGCGGGAACGTGCCTAGATCCTTACGAAAGCCAGGTCCGTTGGACCAGGCCCCAGTGAGGATCCCCTGCACCTGATGAGCGGGAGGTTACCCCGAAGCCTGCCTCCTTGGGTAGGCCTCGAGGGAGACCTCCCAAGGTCGCTGCACCCCGCCCCCTACCATGTCGTGCTCATTCGGTCCTCGCTAAGGGGACCCCCATAGCTTGAGATCCACCGATGGATCTCCTTCGGGCCATCCTGGTGTTCATTCGGAACATCCGGGGGTTCGGGCACGAGGGCCGCCGTCGTCAGATCAAGGAGTAAATTCGATTGGAAGCGTCAGATATTGTCGGCCTTCAGGAGACGATCCGTGAGGACTTCTCCATTTCTAAGTTGGAAGGCCTTAGACGTTGCAAATTCTCTTCCTGCTATTGGCCATTCTCGGGGGATCCTCCTAGGGGCCAAGGAGGATACCTTCGAGGTGGATAATATGGACCGCCGGGAGTTCTTTGTGAGCATGTCGCTCACACATAGACAATCTTGCTTCAAGTGGGAAGTGATCATTGTCTATGGCCCCATGGACCATAGGAGGTCCGTTGACTTCCTGCTCGAGCTCAAGTTGAAAGTGGAATGGGCTGAGATTCCGGTTGTGGTGGCCGGTGATTTCAACCTGATCCATTTGGCTAAGGACAAGAGCTCGATGAAGTTGGACCTCCCTAGGATGTGATGTTTAATGACTTCATCGTGAATCTTGCTCTCCGCGAGATTGCGCGGGTAGGTGCTAGATATACATGGACCAATATGCAGCTTGCTCTGATTCACAGTGTCCTAGACCGTGTCTTTATGTCCGTGGACTGGGAGTTGGCTTTCTTCCTTTGCTCTCTGCGGGCGGTCACCCGTATTGGCTTTGATCACACTCCCCTCCTCCTCTCCACTGGAGGGGGCAGCACACTTCGGCTGAACCTCTTCCACTTCAAATCCTTCTGGCTAAAGAAACAGGGATGCGTGGAGGCAGTTCGCGCCAGATGGCGGTTGGCTGCGGCCTCACCCCTCCTCCCCCCCCCCGCGGGTCTACTCCGCAGTTGATATCGGACACCACTGTGCCAAGGTATCCCGTCAGTTCATGAGGTGTTGGGGGCCAACTTGGGAGCGGCTCCTAGAGCCCAGAAGGGCGCCATCCTATGGGATATCCATGCCTTGGACTGGGAGGCCAATTTACATGGTCTCTCGGCGGGAGCCTAGTCCCATAGATACTCCCTGGAGACCTCCATTATGGAGATCTACAGGGGGAGGCGTTCTGGCGACAGTGGAGTCGTCATAACTGGACTGTCTAGGGGGAGTCGAACACGGCGTACTTCCATGCCATGGTAATGGGAGGAGGAGGAAGTGCTCGATCCCCTGCCTCTGGGAGGGGGAGTCTCTGCTGGAATCCCCGCAGGCGCTCTCCTCCCATATTTATGACTTCTACAAGGCGCTGTTCTTGATGTCTCCCCCTCGGGCCTCTGGCTGGCTTCGGACTTCTGGGCGGAGGGGGTGCTTGTCACCGCAGCTGAGAACACGGATCGTACCTGCCCGTTTCTCGCGGAGGAGGTGACAGCGGCCCTGAAATCCATGAAGACTGGGTCGGCTCCAGGACCTGACGGGCTTCCTATGAGCTTCTTCCAGACCTTTTGGGACCAGTTGCAACCGGTGGTCTTGCATATGTTTCAGGAGTTCTATACGGGGACCTTGGTGATGTCTCGCCTAAACTTTGGTGTGATTACCCTGATCCCCAAGGTTGTGGGAGCCACGGATATTCGTCAATTCCGCCCGATCACTGTGATTAGCGTCATCCAGCGGCTATTTGCAAAGGTCTATGCTCTCCGTCTGTCCTTGTCCTGGAGAGGCTCACACATCCTCTCCAGTTCTCTTTCCTGAAGGGAAGCCTGATTCATGATGTTGTTCTTGCCCTTCATGAGATTATTCATGAGGTCAAGACTTGCCATCAAAAAGGGGTATTCCTCAAACTGGACTTCCAGAAAGCCTACGACCGCTTGGATTGGGCTTTCTTGTGGCTAGTTTTGGAGAGAAGGAGGTTTGATGACCGCATGATCTGCTGGATCATGCAATTTGTGATGAGTGGTAGGACGGCGATCAACATCAACGGGGAGATTGGCCCATATTTTAGGCCCTCCTGCGGGGTTAGACAAGGGGACCCAATCTCCCCCTCCTATTTAACTCTGCGGTAGATGCCCTGGCAGAGATTTTGGATAGAGCCAAAGTTGCGGGCCACATCACTGGTGTGGTTGGGAATCTGATACATCCAAAACGTATCTACTTTCCCAAACACTTTTGCTATTGTTTCTCCTCTAAACTTGTGTGATTTGGATACAACTAACACGGACTAACGTTGTTTTCAGCATCATTACCTTGGTGTCTAGTTTTTGTCCAGAAAATCAACTATCAGGAAAAATCCCGGAAAATATGCCAAAAATCCTATTTCACCAGAAGATACACGGAGCCAGAGTACGAGACGGAGTGGAGGCCTGAGGGGCCCACACCCCTGCCAGGCGTGGGCCAGGCCTGGCCGCGCCTGGGGGGTGCGGCCACCTCAGTCACTCTCTCGGCCTCCCTCTTCGCCTATAAGATGCCTCTTGACCTAAAAACCGAGGGGGGTTCGATGTTTTTCCAGAAAGAGTTCCACTGCGCCGCCACCACCAGAAACCGCGATTCGGATCCAGAAACTCCGTTCTGGCACCCTGCCAAGACGGGGAATTTGGAGAGGATCATCGCCATCGTCATCACCAACGCATATCCATCAACCATACATGTTTACCTCATCTATGAGTGAGTAATCCCCCTGCAGTAGGCCATGGAGATGGTAGGGATTGGATGAGTTCTATCATGTAATCGAATAAGATTGTTAGGGCATAGTGCCTAGTATCTCTATTAGTGCTATTTGACTTTGTTGCAACTTGTTGTGCTTAATGCTTGTCACTAGGGCCCGAGTGCCATGATCTCACATTTGAACTTATTATTGAGTCATTATGATAGTATTGTTTCTGATCTTATCTGCAAGTTGTGTACACATATCATTGTCCGGATCCAAAGGCCCCGAAGTGACAGAAATTGGGACAACCGGAGGGGATGCCTGTGATGTGAGGATCACATGTGTTCATGGAGTGTTAATGCTTTGCTCCGGTGCTCTATTAAAAGTAGCACCTTAATTTCCAGTAGTTCCCTTGAGGCCTCGCTGCAACGGGTTGGCTGTACAGAAGATGTTGTGCAAGTTCTCATTATGAGCACACATGACTATACATGGAGCACATGCCTAGGATTGTTTATTACATGGATGATTATTCTTATTTATTTGCAATGCCCTAGATCTTGAAGTTACATGTTTAGACTCATACATGCAACGCCCGTCCATCCATCCCTATGCCTACCGCACTCGAATCCTTTTGTTACTGCTACTGTTACTATTGCTCTTGTTTTACTGCTGTTGTTGCTTTGCTTTTGATACTACAAACTGTTGCTACTGATAAACTTCTGTGAGAAAGAACTATTTCTAGGTGCAGCTGAATTGACAACTCGGTTGTTAAGGTTTGCAAGTATTCTTTGGATCCCCTTGTGTCAAAACAATAAATTGGGTAATACTACCCGCGAAGACTGTTGTGATCCCCTATACTTGTGGGTCATCAAGACTATTTTCTAGCGCCGTTGCCGGGGATCATAGCTTTATTTGTAAGTTCACTTGGATCTATTATTGTTCACTACTATTCCTTTCATCATGGGGAAGTCTCGTGATGGAAAGTTTCCTATTTTACTATCGCTACAAGAAGAGGTACAGTCCTAAACACCTCTGCTACTCTTGATTCACCGTCTATTATAAGTAAGCTTGTTACACCACCACCACATACACATGCAACACACACTGCTACTATTCCTGAATCTGAAACTGCTTTTGATACTCATGATGTTACTTCTACTGTGCTTGATGCGAGTGGTTCATTAGGTCCTTTCCTAGATGCTTCTATAGATAGTCTAGGAAATACTAAAACTCCTAGTGAAGACACTGTTACACCTGTTAGATCACCTGAGTCTAGAGAGAGATACGATATTAATGATGGTTACATTGAGTTTACTGATGAATTTATTGAAGAGTGCCAAAACACACATGGTACTAGTGCTATTAAGAGCCTCCTAGAAAGACGCACCATTATTCCTAAATTGTCCTCTGATCCTAAGTTTTCCACCTCTCTCGTAGATATTAGAGATGAATATTATGATTTTTCTCTTGATTTATCCTATCTAGACATTGTTGAGAAAGAACCTTTTTGTGGGACTGAAAGTGAGAGTGTTGTGGCTCATATGAATGAGCTTTCTACTATGAGTGCTTTATTCTTTGATGATTTTAAGATGCGCAAGTACTTTGTTACTAAGATCTTCCCTTTTAAACTAAAAGGAGAAGCTAGGGCTTGGTTTAATAGATTGCCGCCTGGTTCCATTGGTAGCCCTGATTGTTTGATTGCTTCTTTCTTCCAGAAATATTTTCCTCCTAGTGCTAGACATGCTGCTTTGAAGAGACGTTTTGATTTTAAACAGGGAGAAGGAGAGAAATTGCCTGAGTCATGGACAAGGTTATGTGCCTTGATTCATGCACATCCTGGATGTCCATTGCCTAAGAATGAGCTTCTTGATATTTATTATAATGGACTAACTGATGATTCTAGGACATACCTAGATATCTTTGCTGATTGTGTTTTCAGGAAAAGAACTCCTACAGATGCTGAAGAATTAATGGCTAAAATAAGCAAGAATTATGATGATTGGACTTCAGCTGAGCTAAATACACCTGATCCTATTACTCATGAACCAGATGTGCCTGAACCAATTCCAATACCAACACCAAAGAAGAGGGGAGTTATTGCATTAAATGATGAAGTGATGAAGGAAGCTAAGAAATGTCTAAAGGAGAAAGGTATTAGAGCTGAAGATGTGAAAAATCTACCTCCTATAGAAGAATTATGTAAGCCAATTACCCACTAATCTACTATTGAGGTACACTCTCTCCAACACTTTGATGAAGGTGATATTCCTTATGGTAAGACTCCTGATCAATGTTTAGAGGAACTTGACATTTTTATTGTTAAACAAGGTAATTTTAATAAACAAGTTCAGAATCATTTATTGGAAAAATCCAGAGCTATGAAAGAGTTTAAAGATATTGTGGAAAGAACTTCTAATGATATTAAAATGCTTTGTAAACACTTTCAAATGGTTCAAACTCAAATTGATCGACTTGCTAAGGTACAAAAAGATATGCTAGTTAATGCCTCAGGAGATAAACATGCTTATGGAATTAGAACTAGGTGTGGTATAGCTACTCAAGATCCTTTATATCCTGAAGGACACCCTAAAGAATTGAGCAGGACTCTCAGCAAGGTAAAATTAGTGGTAGTCCTTGTAAGATAAAGAAAAAGAAACATAAAACAGCTGAGGAACCCCTTGAACCTGCTATAGATCCTAATAGTATATCTGTCTCTAATGCTGAAACAGAGAGTGGTAATGAAAAAATGATGCTCCTGATAAGGAGGAAGTTGAGGAAGAACCTGAGAAGCACACTAAGAACACTAGGTACACTAAGGAATATTTTATTGCTAATAAACATGGTAAAGAGAGAGAACCTTGGGTGCAGAAACCTATGCCTTTTCCAAATAAGAAACAAAATCCAAAGGAGGAAGAACATTACAACAAGTTTTGTGAGTGGATGAAACCTTTATTTTTGCAAATTCCTTTGACCGATGCTATTAAGTTGCCTCCTTATTCAAAGTATATGAAGGATATTGTCTCTAATAAAAGGAAGATTCCTAATGAGGAAATTTCTACTTTGCTTGCTAATTATTCCTTCAATGGTAAGGTTCCAAAGAAACTTGGTGATCCAGGTATACCAACTATTCCTTGCTCTATTAAGAATAATTATGTTAGAACTGCTTTATGTGATTTGGGAGTTGGAGTTAGTGTTATGCCTTTTTCTCTCTACAAGAGACTCCGGCAAGAAAAGTTGATACCAACTGATATATCTTTGCAAATGGATGATAAGTCAACTACTATTCCTGTTGGTATATGTGAGGATGTTCCTGTTCAAGTGGCTCATAATTGCTTGGTTTTAAATGATTTTGTTGTGCTTGAAATGCCTGAAGATGATAATATGTCTATTATTCTTGGGAGACCTTTTCTTAATACTGCAGGTGCTGTCATCAATTGTAATCAAGGAAAAGTAACTTTTAATATTAATGACAAAGAGCACACTGTATATTTCCCCAAGAAGGTTGCTAAAAGCTATTGTCTGAACTCCATTGAAAATATTGAGAGCATCAAGGTTGGAGAAATATATTGTCCCATTCCACAAGAAAATTTTGAAACTATTATGATTGGGACCATTGCTATCAAGATTGAGGTAACATAATCACTTGGTGGAATACAAAGTTTTGTTTCATATAAGATTGTTTTGGTAACAAGACTTGATCAACCTTGTTAGCAAAAGGATTTTAATGAACAAAATAATGTTTTCACTATGGTTATACTTGCTCCCTTTTACTTTTCTCCCTCCTAGTCTTTTCTTTTTTCTCTAGTTAGCTTTAGTTTTGCTAGTTGTTTGCTTGTTAGAGTGTCTTAGAGTTGTTGTAGTTTGGTTTTTGGTTGCTTTTTTGCTTCTTCTAAAAAATATTTTCTGCGAGAAAATCAATTTTCATACCCTGAAAATTGGCCAAAAATAAAGTTTTCCAAAAAATTCCAGAAAATTCAAAATAATTTTTTCCTCAAAAAAAGGGGCAGAGGGACACCTGGAGTGACACAGGGGGACACCCCAGGCCAGCACACCCCCTGGTGGCGTGTCTAGCCCCAGGGGCACGCCTGGCATGGGTGTGGCCCACTTGTGTCCCTCCAAGGTGCCTCCTCCCAGCCATCTTCTTTCTCTCTCCCAAAAAACACCAGAAAACTTTCTCAAGCTCGAGTTCTTGTTGTTCTTGCTCCCGATTTTCGATCTCCTTGCTCAGCCCATCTCTATTGCTGATTTTTGGAGGGATTGATCCTTGGTATGTGCCTCCTCCACTTGTCCAATTAGATTTGTGATTGGTAGATTGTATTTTGAGTATTTTGCTGCTATATGTGACAGGTTGTGTGAGCTTGCATGCTTGTTCTATGCTTAGAAATTTCATTTTGATGCATGTGTATCCCTCTAGCAAGTTCCTATAGTAGTTGCTCATCATTTATCAACTTGGAAATCACTTGGTTTAATGTTTGTCTAAAAATTTCAGAAAGGAAGATGAGTGCATACCCACTGAATCAATATGATTTGATGGTACCTGAGCCAATGAAAGTTCATCGTGAGGAAGTAGTCTTCCCTTCCATATATCCATGCCCTGAATTTATGAGAGCCGCGGGGATCTTCCAAGATTTCCAAACTATGATTACTAATGCAGGGTTGGAACATTTTATTGAAGGGGAACCACTTCAATATGTTAAGCTAACATGGCTTTGGTGCAGGACTTCAGGTTTACTTGGCCCTCGTCTAATCCCATGGTCCATTATAAAATCTACAATATAGTTGTCGACCTGCCACTTGCTGATTTCTGTGCAGCTATTAGAGTGCCATATTGGGGATCTTGTGAGAAGATCAAGGAGAGGCCTAAGTCACATATGGATTTATATGCTAAAATTTGCCAAGGTTTCGACTTCTCGAAGGAAAGTGGTAAACTTCGGAACATTCAGTTCCCATCCATTATATATTTTTCCTATTTCATTACCAAGTGTGTTCTTGCTAGAAAGATTGCTAGAAAGTTATCTTCATTTGATCTATCTTTTATCGCAACTGCGTTGAATAGGGATAGATCTTATAACCTGGGTGCTTTGATAGCTTACCATCTTACCACTAACCGCGAGAAGGGTGGAATTTGTGGAGGTCTTATCGCCTCTAGATTGCTAGCTTTCCATGGTTTAGAGCATCACCATTCAGATTATCGGTTCCCCATAGAGAGTCTTGATCTTGACTCCATGGTTCAGCATAATTTTGTTTCTTTAGGGGCTACTGTGAGAAGTTCACCATATGAATTATATTTTGCCAAGCGTGGTTGGAGAGGGGGTAGGACTGAGAAAGTAGTTTATTTGCCTGCACCTATTTTGTTTAATTTTGATAACAGGCAAGGATGGTCGCTCACGGAGGATTTTGACACATATGTGGCGGAGATCTCCCATCAAGAGGAGAATGTTGGAGTGGATGCCGAAAATGATTCGGTTCAGCCCTCCAACTTGGGAGAGTCTTCATACCAGCAGCCTTCTTATGATTGGGGTGCGTCTTCTTCTTCATCGCAAGCGCCTGACTATGATCATTCCTATGATGACCCACCAGCTTGGGGTTACTACCCGTGCTATTGAGCCCAACTTAGGCTAAAATCCTAAGCTTGGGGGGAGGTATACCGACATCACACTCATATATATATATCATATTTCGTCGGTTCTTTGTATATCCATTGTGTCACTTTCTTTTTGGTTTTTGTTTCTTCTTTCTCAAAACACAAAAATACCAAAAATATTTTCGTTGTTTCTCTTGGTTTGTTTCTTTGCTTTTTAGTTTTGGTTTTCCTTAAAAAATCCAAAAATAATTTGCTTTGTTTGCTTTTTCTTTGTTTGGTTTTGCTTTGTTTGCTTGTTTTTAAAAAAAATCAAAAACACCAAAAATATTTGTTCTTCTTCTTTGGTTGTGTGAGTTCTTTGCAGTTTTCAGCCGTCCTCAGTGGATTTTGGTTTCATGTTATTATTCAAGTCACACAAGTGAAGGGCAATAATGAAGATTAAGACAACTTGAGGTGTGGTAAGAGGCAGGTAACAAACTCTATTTGTTTTCATTTTTGTACATATACACATCATTGTGAGCATGCCTAGTCTATTCATGTAAGGTGTATGTTATTTATGGATGCTTAGTAGTTCTTGCTTGCTTGTGATTACCTCCAGCTTGCTAATAGTTTGTAGCATGTCATATGAATGTTTGCTTGCATTGTTCTATTCATAACTTGGTATGATATTGTGGTATCCTCCTCTGAATGTTTCATGTGAATCGACTTGGCATCTCACACATGCATATGACTAAACAATAGTCAATAAGCCTCGATGATTTATTTTGCCTCAGAGTTCTTGTATCACTTTCATGCCATAATTAGTCTTGTTTTGTTGCAAGCATGATTATGACAGTTATTGCTCTATCGTTTGTCACTCCCTCTCTATTGCTAGCCTTCACTTGCACTGAGTATGAGCTCTACTCGTGTTTCCAACCCCCAAAAACTAATATTTCCAACAGTGTCCACCATACCTACCTATTAGCATCATTTGCTATTTCAGTGCATATTCATTGTGCCTCATTTTCTTCCAAATAAAATGTTTGACTGTTTTGAGAAAGTTAGTTAGTAAAGCTCTCACGAACTTGATGGCACACTTTATATGCTTGCAAATTATATGCTGGGAGTTAGCAGAACCGTGCTGTCACGGGGAACGCTTTCAACACCTTATGGACACTTATCCAATTGATATCATGCTCTTTTGTTTGCGGATGTAGTCGGTGTGAAATAAAAGGGGACCTTGTAAGTCCATGGATTTATATACATTGTGTTAGATAAACGCCTGGACCGCTAGCCTAAGCCATGACTAATCATGGTGGAAACTTGCAGCATCACCATAATGAGCCATCTGTTAAGCATCCTCAATAAAAATCTATGCAAATAGTAAATAAAAAGATCGCTGAGATGCTCATTGTCTGCTTGCCTTATCATTTTGGTTATGAGACAACTCCTGTACCATGTGCAAGGGGTATCCCATTGGCGGTTCTCTATGATATGCATGTATTTACGATGACAAGAACTTATAGGTAACTAAAGTTGAGTAGCATGCGGAGTGGCCCTCATACTCAAGGGACATGGGATTTCCAGTTTATGGTCTGTCAAGCATATAACTCATATTGGACCTCACTTTCACCTTAACCATATAAAGATGCCTATGATAGGGGCAATGAGAGCTCAAATCTAATGATTATCTTACTTTCAGCATTTGGAAGCCTTTCAAACTTTTCAAAACCTTTTCACTTCCTTGTTGAGTCACCACTTATTCTATGAGCATCTTCTTGAGAGCATAGTTGTAATTCTTGTGTTTGTTCCAAAACTTGGTTAATTATGTCATTACTTTGATGCGTGTATCTCTGATATATTTACTTCTAGTCTTCACTTGAACTTCAGAGGTGCCTTGGCATTTATATTGTGCTCTACAAACAAAGGCAAGCGAGATACCACTCTATCATACCTTCTCATGAGCATTGCAATGTTGCTTATGTTTATGTTTCATGCTACTTATTATTATTGAGTTGGAAATCTCTTTATAGCTTGCATTGACTATTGAGTAGACTTAGTTGCATACTCTTTATTATGAATGGTTTAAGCATCTACTCTTGTGCTGAGAATATATACATCATATGAAGCAAATGTGTTCGTGAAAGTTCTTTTATCGCACTCAGTTCTCAACTGAATTGCTTGAGGATAAGCAATAAGCTAATCTTGGGGGAGTTGATACGTGCAAAACGTATCTACTTTCCCAAACACTTTTGCTATTGTTTCTCCTCTAAACTTGTGTGATTTGGATACAACTAACACGACCGACGTTGTTTTCAACAGAATTACCTTGGTGTCTAGTTTTTGTGTAGAAAATCAACTATCAGGAAAAATCCCGAAAAATATGCCAAAAATCCTATTTCACTAGAAGATACACGGAACAAGAGTACGAGATGGAGTGGAGGCCCGAGGGGCCCACACCCCTGCCAGGCACGGGCCAGGCCTGGCCGCTCCTGGGGGGTGCAGCCACCTCAGGCACCCCCTCGGCCTCCCTCTTCGCCTATAAGACGCCTCTTGACCTAAAAACCGAGGGGGGTTTGACCGTTTTCCAAAAAGAGTTCCGCTGCACCACCACCACCAGAAACCGCGATTCGGATCCAGAAACTCCGTTCTGGCACCCTGCCGGGACGGGGAATTTGGAGAGGATCATCGCCATCGTCATCACCAATGCATCTCCATCAACCATCCATGTTTCCCTCATCTATGAGTGAGTAATCCCCCGCAGTAGGCCATGGGGATGGTAGGTATTGGATGAGTTCTATCATGTAATCGAATAAGATTGTTAGGGCATAGTGCCTAGTATCTCTATTAGTGCTATTTGACTTTTTTGCAACTTGTTGTGCTTAATGCTTGTCACTAGGGCCCGAGTGCCATGATCTTAGATCTGAACTTATTATTGAATCATTATGATAGTATTGTTTGTGATCTTATCTGCAAGTTGTGTACACATATCATTGTCCGGATCCAAAGGCCCTGAAGTGACAGAAATTGGGACAACCAGAGGGGATGGCTGTGATGTGAGGATCATATGTGTTCACGGAGTGTTAATGCTTTGCTCCGGTGCTCTATTAAAAGGAGCACCTTAATTTCCAGTAGTTCCCTTGAGGCCTCGCTGCAACAGGCTGTCCGGACAGAAGATGTTGTGTAAGTTCTCATTGCGAGCACGCATGACTATATATGGAGCACATGCCTAGGATTGTTTAGTACTTGGATGCTTATTATTATTTATTTGCAATGCCCTAGATCTTGAAGTTACATGTTTAGACTCATCCATGCAACGCCCGTCCATCCATCCCTATGCCTACCGCACTCGAATCCTACTGTTACTGGTACTGTTACTATTGCTCTTGTTTTACTGCTGTTGTTGCTTTGATTTTGCTACTACAAACTATTGCTACTAATAAACTTCTGTGAGCAAGAACTATTTCCAGGTGCATCTGAATTGACAACTCAGTTGTTAAGGCTTGCAAGTATTCTTTGGCTCCCATTGTGTCGAATCAATAAATTGGGTAATACTATCCGCGAAGACTGTTGCGATCCCCTATACTTGTGGGTCATCAGCATCTTATCCTGGGAGGGGGTATCTGCCATCTCCAGTATGCGGATGATACCATGATCATGGTGCAGGGCTTGGACCTCGACATTATTAATCTGAAGTTCCTGCTGCTATGCTTCCAGTCCATGTCAGGTATAAATATCAACTTCGACAAGAGTGAAGTCATGGTCCTCGGGTTCGCTGACGAGGATAGGCAGAGGTTTTCTGACAATCTTAACTACAAGTTGGCTGAGTTCCCCATTACCTACCTGGGGATGCCCAGTCAGGAAACTAGGGTCTTGATCAAGGACCTTGCCCCTGGTCATGAGGGTGCGCTCCAAAGCTGAACCCTGGCGAGTAAGGCTCACGACTAAGGGGAGCAAGGCAGTCATGATCAACGCCTGTCTCTCGAGCCTGCCCATGTACCAGATAGGGTTGTACCTGCTACCAGAAGGGACCCATGCTGACTTCTCTAAGGAGTTGTCTAGGTTCTTTTGTGAAGCGAGAGATGGCCACCAGAGGTACCATATGGTAAAGTGGGCAGATGTTTGTGCCCCCAAAAGCCTTGGGGGCATAGGTATCCTTGACTCGCACCGCTTTAACGTGGCCTTGATGCTGAAATGGGTTTGGCGCGTCCTTAGGGACGATGAAGGTCTATGGCTCCAGCTTATCAAGGACAAATACCTCCGAGGCAGCCCCCTTTTGGCATGCGATCGTAGGGAGGGCTCTCAGTTCTGGAGAGCCATCCAAGACATTAAGCACTTCATCGGGTTGGGCATCTCGTTCGCTGCGAGGAATGGCCAGGGGTACGATTTTGGCTAGATCCCTGGATCTTCCACATCCCCTTGGGGGTCCGATTCCCCGCCATCTCGGGCTCCCCGGCGTCCCTCGTTGTCGAGAACCTCCTTGAGGACCGTTGGAACCTCACGTCCTGCCGGTCCCTTAATGCGGTTGAAACCGAGGAGTTCAATCTCCTACTGGAGGCTCTCCCTGCCTCTCTTTCCGAGGGGCCGGACTCGATCTCTTGGCAGCTACTGTCGTCAGGGGAGTTCTCAGTGAGCTCAGCTTATATGTCCCTTTTCCAGGGACCGGAGCTACAATGGACGGCGCCCCTTTGGAAAGCCCCCCCCTTAGTATTCACATCTTCGTTTGGCAGTTGCTCCGTGACCGCTTACCCTCGGGTGTTGAGGTGGCCAAGCGAAATGGCCCCGGCAATGGCCTCTGCCCCCTATGTGGGACACCGGAGACCTGCGCCCATATTATGTTCTCTTGCACGGCGGCGTAATTTTTGTGGAGTTTTGTTAGGGAGGCGCTGGGTCTTGCGTGGCAGGCGTAGGAACTTGGGGAGTTCCTGCAGACCTAGGCAAACAGGACCGAAGGAGGTCGCCGCCTCTTCTGGATCCTGTTTGCGGCCATCTCCTGGACGTTGTGGAATGTATGCAATAAGATGGTGATTGAGAGGATATTTCCCTCCCAGGCGTCTGACTCTATTTTTGTATGCTTGCCTTCCTACAACAATGGTCCCCCTTGGTGCGGCAGCGTGACCGGTCTTCCTTCGATGTCTCCGTGTGGGCTTTGAGGATGGCGGCGCTTCCCTTCTTGGCTCCGGCTTCGTCGACCCCTACGGTATCCTGAGGGGTTCCTTCGTCCCCTTCGTCACGCCTTTTTTGTTTTCCCCTTGGGCTTTGTTGTGCCGTGGCCCTAGTTGTTGACCAATTTTTTCCTTTTTCTCTTTAGCCTCGGATGTTGCTTTATTTATAAAACGCGGCGAAAACATGTTTCGAGAGAGAGATGGTCTAAACTTTGCGATCCATCAAACTGGACTGGCTAGGAGATGGGCCCATATCAGGCGTGTAGGCGTTCTATTTCGAGGCCCAACGAGTGAACATTGTGATTTGTGACTCCTGGGTTTTTTTGTTTTTGTTTTGGAGATCCCCATCGGCACAGTTGGGGATGAAGTGCTCCCCGGAAAAATCTCAAGTGCTCCCGTTAAAAGCAAACTCCGGTGAACCGTAAGCTGCAATGGCCGGTAGAATCTTCCTTTTTGCTCAACGAGCAACTGGCAATGTTGGTGCTTACAACTATACAAGCGCACCTCCAACTTCCATGCCCGCCCATCTGTTCGTATGCCCCTTCCGATCTTCTGATCATCTGTATTTGCTTTACTACGGTCAGATGATCAGAAGGTCAGATGTCCGGCGCTCGCTAGACACCGGACCAACCGACGACGGTCTTCCAGATACGCATAACCGCAGGCGCCGGCGAAGGGTGTCTGGACTCTTTTGGAGTTCGGTAGGATCATCGGATCGACGTACGTAACAACCGACGATGGATGGTGTGCGCATCACCAGGCGAAGGGCGTACGTACGTGTGGACCATGGACTCTGGAAAAGAGGTTAAACCTGAGCAACGACGCAACTGTGAACGAGACCTGTGTTTACACAACTTCCACCGCGTCTTGACTACTTTATCCCCAATTTATCGCCGTGTGTTTAATTTTTACCACGGCAGAAAAAGCCAGGAGCATTGAACCATTGCACAATGGTAAGAAGCACATCATATATCCGAACCACAATATATTTTGCTACTACTAGTAGTATTAGATTAGATAGATATAAAATTTTGCTTGTTTTGGCCTCTTTGAACATGGACAGGGCGACGCAGGCAACAGCGGCAACGACCAAGATAGCAGGGCAGCAGCCCTCAGCGCCGGCCGCGGCGAAGACGACGATGACGCCCTTGCCTTCATTATCCAAGTAAAATCCGATGCTTAATCAATTATCTACTCTTGTAAGTTGTAACATGATCAAGTACTCCTTGTTCGCCCGGTGGCTAGAACTATAGAAAGGCGAAATTAATCTAATGCTTTGTTAATTCCGGACGGTACTGAAGGTGAAGGAGGAGGTGGAGAGATGCCTGGGGGCAGGCATGAGCAAGGAGGAGATGTTCCGGGAGCTTCGCGAGAAGGGGTCTCACCCGGCGGCCACGTTTGCCGGTAAGATGTACGTTTCCACATTAGTTTCATGTTCAGCATGTCAAGAAACCTACTAGGTTACAGCAGATTCATGTCATCTACATATCTACTTATTCTTACCACCTATGAATCTCATTGGTGCCTGTCCAGTTTACAAGGAGCTTCGTCAGCAGAACATTGATTTCTTCAAGGACTACTACGTCAAGATGGATTTGAGGAAGCAGGCCGGGCGGCTCAAACTCCTTGTGCATCAGTACCGGATGGTTCGTGCCGCCGGTGCCTGGCCAAGAGCGCCAGGAACAGAGACCCAGCAAACCGCCATGGCCGTCCCAGACGACGTGGGATTGCCGGACAACCGGCTGAACGGCGACGTGCGATTGCCGGACAACCGGACCGTGCCGGCTTTGCTGAACGGTGACCGTAGAAAGTCATCCGCCGCCACCGCCTCGGTGCAGACGAGACATTTTCAGACTGGACAACTGCTTCAGCATAGAGAGCAGCCGGTTCCCAACGGCGGGATCCAAGGGGTGCCAATGCCCTCGGCAGCTCCTACTACCTCCGATGGTACCATGGCAGTCACCTACCCTTGGGCGTGCACCGATAACAACATTGGGATGATGGGGTGGCACGGCGATCAAGCTTCACCCAGTCTGCAACAATGGTGGCCTGGTGCAGGTGGATGCGTCGTTCCACTTCCACCACAGGGCTCCAATTGGCAACCGCCATCTTCTTCTGTCGAGAGGCTACCGGAGAACGGTAGCCACCACGGCAGTGCTGCTCCACCGTGGCAACCGCCATCTTCTGTCGAGAGGCTACCGGAGAACGGTAGCCACCACGGCAGTGCTGCTCCACCGTGGCGGCAGCATCCACGGAACAGCCAGCAAGCTGAACCATCCTGGCAGCCTGGTAGGCAACCACATTCACCGTTGGACAGCCTACGGGTGTACCGGAATTTTGAAGCACATGTTGCCTCACAGCACGGTGGGCAAGTTCATCAACCGCTGCATCAATGGCCACAGGAACCAACTCTACGGGAGTACTGGGATAGTTTTGCTAATTCGGAGTAACGTCCTCGTTGATGTAAAACGTGCTTGACTGGTTTGTGCAGTAGAAATCCCGCCGGTTGGAGAGATAACATCATATGGAAATCGATTATTTGTGTTTTATACTATGTACGTTGAGAATACTTGAATGTTGATTTATGTGTACTAAACTAAGTTAATAATAATTACATGAAGTGTCAATGTTGATTATCCTTGTGAAATTTGTCCTGGATGCTATGTACTTGACAATAATGCTATGTCCTAATGGTTGGGGTGCGTGTACATAGCCATGCCACTGCGGCTCAAAGCTCTATGGTTTGATATCTATATCGTTTTTCTCCGGCTGACTTGAGAAGAATACAAGTCTGCATATGTGAAGAAGAAAGAGTTATGCAAAGATCCCGGTGGAGAGATAACATCAGATGGAAATCAATTATTTGTGTTTTATGTACGTTGAGAATAATACTTGAATGTTGATTTATGTGTACTAAACTAAGTTAATAATTAATGAAGTGTGAAATGTTGATTATACCGTGAGATTTGTCCCGAACTTCTTTTGCCAATTGTTGGTTAACTACCCTAATCGGCACACCATAGACCTTTGGGTGCATGCACGTAGTCTTGCCACTGCGGCTCAAAGGTCTATGGTTTGACATCTATATTGTATTTCTCCGACTGACTTCAGAAGAATACAAGACCGTATATGTGAAGAAGAAAGGGTTTGAAAACCTAGATGATTTGCTCCAGTGGCGGAGCTTAGTTGGGGCAAAACCGAGCTATGGCCCGTCCAACACATGAGATTTTCTGTCTATTTACTTGTATATTCAGCCTATTAATAGTCCATTTTAGTCTCATTTAGCCTAGTGGCCCGCCCAACATTTTGTAGTAAGCTCCGCCGCTGATTTGCTCTTTTCTTTTAGAGTTCGCTTTGTAATCGCTTAAGATAGTTCTTGTACCATGTACTATCCATCATTTATTATATACTAATATAATATTGTATTGATTGTCGAAGAAAAGTTCATAAAAAAATACATTACAATGTAACTAGTAGTACTAGATGACACGAAAGAAGTATTTCTCGCAGCAGCAACAACAACAACAACAACAACAACAACAACAACAACAACAACAACAACAACAACAACAACAACAACAACAACAACAACAACAACAACAACAACAAAGAAAGGACACGGAAGAAGTACGGCGTGCAATGTGGTTTCGAATCCACCAGCACACTATCCCCAGATCACAGGTGGGTACTCTACACGCGTGTCCCGACCTGCACCTTCACCTTCACCTGCACGGACCCACCTCCACCGTTTTGGAACCCCGATCTTGGGGGCGGAACAGCCGAACACCGATACATGGTAACCGGTGTGGATCACGAATCCGGCGACACAGAACCAGGAGATCTGCTGCAGCAGACACTCTCGAGCGATGGAGGAGGGGTCCTTGGCGCGGAGTAGGAAGCTGGAGAGCAAGGATCCCACAACTACCGAGCCCATAAGGATCGAACGCTTGATGGAAACTTTGAATCGCTTGTACTTCGTCATATATCTGTCGACTTCCACTGGATCCTCCACGGGCTCCCACCGCCCCCGGGGTTCGGCCGCCATACTGCTTCTGAATTCTGGTTCCGATGCCTCAGCTCGATCAAGGATTTATTTCTCTGAGAAAGGGCTGGTCTAGATAGTACGTAGGATTTTATCAGGAGATCGCTCTTTTAACGATGGGAAGTGGAAGCAGATTCGGATTCATTGTAGTCCCACTACAAACATACAACGATTCGGTCGAGCCGACAACCAAACTTTTCTCGTAACCTAGCCCAACCTGGTGGATTGTGAGCTCCACTTTCCTTCCCCTTTACCTACACATCTGTTTCCTTTTACAAAAACTACTCATTTGATCGCATCCAGTGTACAAAGGTGCTCTAGACAGCAACTCCGGAGCACAAGACCACAGGTCGTAGCGAAACACGGCAGTATGGAATCGTGAAGGAACAGCAGTGCCCTAGAAAAAAAAAGCTTTCCTTCACTATTCCTTCCGCCCACGCACATTCAAACACAGGACGATACACATTCGCTTGCATCTTCCGTAAAATATTCGAAGAGAAACAGAAAAAGAAACAAACATGGATAACAACCCTAGGAGTCCGTATTCCCTAAAAAAAAAAGCCCTAGGAGTGCAACTACCGCCAGCCATCATCACACAATGAACAGCCCAGCAGAGACCACACAATAAATAAACATCACTGACACTCCTCGTTACCAGACTCTTCCTTGGTCAGCTTGATCATGTCGTCAATCCTCACTATAGTAATGGCTGCTTCAGTGGCGAACTGCGAGGAAGATGCATAAAAATGTGGAACGAATCTAAAAGTCATGAAACACCGCGACGACGAGAAAGCTAACTGAGTGTACCAACCTGGATAATTTTTAATTTGCTCATTGCTGGCTCAATCACACCGTACTCAAGGTTGTTGCGGATGACACCTTTTGTCAGGTCAAGACCCATGCTGCAGCAAACATAAGAAAATTCACTGACTGAGCAGAAGATGCCCAGTTGCAGAACAGAATAGCAAGAGGTAAATACAGTGAAGTGGAATATATATCTAGAAGCGGTCAGCATTACCAAATTATGCATTAGGCTCACTTATCCAACAATCGAGTAAAACTCAAACCATATGTATTCTAGCACTCTACAATAAAATGATCAACATGGAGCTTGCGGTGTAGTGCAAAAAATGGGGAGATTGCAAAATTCTTTTTTCTAAGGAGTAGTTAATTTTTATCCAATAATATATCTACAGATGTTTTCAGTGCCATAGAAGCATTATGCATTCAAAGCAGTTTTCAAACGCTTATGACAAAAAGAAATGCTACACCCGTGCAAATGCAACATAGCAGGATCATACTTTGTTCAGATAAGTAATAAAGATAATATATTTTGTAATTACCTTGAATAGTGTTGCTTATCAGGCTTTGTTTGAGCGGTATGGTGATATGCCCTAAGCTTTGCTACAAGCTCAGTTGCATCTTTTGCGGCATTAACAGAGAGAACCTGTCATCACATAAAATATAATTGATAAATGACATACTTCCATTAATATATTATTATTTGGTTCAGTATGCAAGTAAATGACATATAAAATATAATTGATAAAACCTTGGGTATGATTAGCATAGATTCCGCGAATTCAGCAATTGCCAGTTGTTCCCTAGATCCAAGAGTTGTAGCAAGATTCTCCAAGTACACAGACAACGCAGCTTCCACTGCCCCGCCACCAGCAACTACCTGCATGACCCATTAAAGAATAAGTTTCTACAGACAAGTATATTAATGCCTTACAGAACTACATCCACTCTCACTTGAGAAGAGTTAACGCTGGCCCCACTCTGGAATTCTGGGTAACAGATGCAGAGATTAAAGCAGTATGTGGGTCATTTACATGATGAGTTTTAAATGTTCTTATTCTCCTTCGAAGCATATACACAGTTATAGATAACTGAGGTTGCAGCTATTAAGAACAGCCTCAAACAATAAATCGTAAAAACAGGCACCAGCATGGTTAGGAGACAAGCATGATTAAATATAAGAATCAAAAATCAGTTTAACATGCGGTCATACTAAGCAGAAAGAACAGTGCTAAAACAAGGCAGGGGGGCAAAGTTGAATATTTTCTCATATTCAGCATATACTATAATCACGAAGAAATCTGTGTTTGTGTAATCAGCTACAGAGAACTAAAAGGTAAAGGAACAGCAGCAAAAGGTTCTACCATATTGGATTCCAGGGTTCTCTTCACAATGCACAATGCGTCATGCAAAGATCGTTCAATTTCATCTAGCATGAAGTCATTAGCTCCTCTAAGTATAATGGAGACCTGCATAACAGAAATGCAAGTTTGAAGTCCTTATCTTCATTCTTTAAAAGCTAATGTTGTGTGATTCATAGTAAAACTAGCTCAAAATTGCCAGGGAAAAGTACTAACCGCGCTTGTGTTTTTTGTGCCTTTCACCAGGATTATTTCATCATCAGAAATTCTTTCCTCCACAACCTCGTCAGCATGTCCAAGGAATGATGAATCAAATGTTTCTTCACCCTCCATGTCAGCAAAAGTAGTCACCTGCAGTTTCCTACTACTTTTAGGATATTGACAAACAGTTCACACACAAGAATAGCATAGTATATTCAGAAAAAGAAAATCGTCAAATGAACGTATTCAATTATTGCAAAGGCAACGAGAGCTAAGGAAATGTGTTGCCCGTTGCCTCGAGCCTTCGCACAAAATTCAACCAACTTAAGTAGAATTCAAAAAAAAATCACGGAAAACCAAGTCAACAAAAGTCATGAACGGGATTAAAATGAGTATGCATTATAAAATACTGCTTGATCATAACAATCTGATCGACAATATTATGAAGAAAAAGTCCATACCATTGTAGCACCAGTTGCCTTGGCAACATGGCGCAAATCCTCCTTACGCACGCGCCTTACTGCAATTGCTCCAGCCTCAACAAAGTACTGAAAGGATGTTTCATAACACAATGACAAAGCAGATTTAGTTAAAGTCAACAAAGTACTGAAAGGATGTTTCATAACACAATGACAAAGCAGATTTAGTTAAAGTCATCAGGAAGAGATATATATGTTCATCACAATAACCCAGTAATTCAGTAAATCTTTTCAAAATCAGTTCAGTTATGAAACAAAAAATTCTGAGGCCACAAAAACCAGATCGAGCATTGTTCGATCCAGATGTTAGATGCCAGTGAGAATCAACCAAAAAGTCGAAAGTGTGTAATACATTATGATACATTAAGTGTCATACGGCAAATTGTGTACACTACCCACCAAAACTACCAGCAGCTAAGTAGAGTGCCATTCAGTATTAGCACGTACCAGTTCAACAAAATATATAAATAGTCTGCACTTGAGTGCTGCTAAACTATATCAAAATCACATTCATAAGGAAAAAAAATGTATTCTGCTTGATTTATTAAAACATACCTTCAGTGACATATCATCAATTCCCTTGGTGGTAAATACAACATTAGCACCGGCCTTGAGGACTTTCTCAATTCGCTCTTTTGTTATGTCAGATTCTCTGCCAAGAAATGATAATTATAAGATACACTAATGGAACCATAGAATAGAAAAAAATTGGTTGTAAATGACCAAAGGCATAGCATAAGAAATGAGAAATAAACAGGAGACCAATTTGTTCAAGGGACAACAAAAAGGAGTTTTAATGAATTGCAAAAAAAAAAAAATCGATATACCTCTGACGGATCTTCTCCAGTTCCCTTGGATCAGATACAAGGACTTGAACACCCATTTGCATTTTTGTCTTTTGAAGGTTAAAATCAAGGCAAGCAATTCTAGCAGGGGTCACTTTAGTAGGCATTCCTTGAGCTGCACGGCCTGAGTTCAGTGCATAACCATTCAGCAGGTAACTTTCCTTAGAACTTTTACCATGAGCTTTCAAAATGTTAATACTCTGCAGAATACAAAAAGCAATTGTTACAAGCAAGAGTTAAGTGGTATTAAAACAATCTCCATAACCTTGTGCAGAAGAAATTAATATCATGACTAGATGGAATAGTTTAAGTGTGTATCAAGGAAAAGGACAGCACAATATTAAAACAGACGGAAGACTGCTATAGACTAATACATTTAATATCAAGATGTCTAATACATAACTCAGCAGGAAAAACAAATAGTGCATAGAGCAAAGCAAATCACAAATGGGAATAAATAGATCTACATTCAGAAAGAAGGTCCAGTGGGTAAAAAAAGGATTAAAGGAGTAAAATATGACAATGCCACAAAACATAGTGCACCACTCACAATATAGCAGTTACGACAAGTAAAATCGGGAAATCTATTTCTAGAACGGTCGGTAGATGTCTAATTTCGGCGGACTCACGTCTACCGTCCATCGCACGGTGTGTGTGCATATTCTGCCCGCTACATGACAAAATGGATCAAAGCTAGCTTAGAATCAAACCAAAAACTTAAAATGTCTTGTAGATCAAACCGTTTGTCCGATTTAGGATCCGTTTTCACTATTAGACTAGTCGCGACGAGATCTTTAAAACTAGATCTCATGTTGATATGTTTCGATGGAATTTTTTTTGGACTAAAACGTTATCCACCCCTAACACGTAAGTTATCCATGCCATAATATATATGTTATCCATCCTGTAACACATAAGTTACCCAGCATATAAACGTGTTGGGTATATTCTTGCATATATGTTGAACAAGTTTAACTAGAACAAGGTGGCTTAGTTGTTCGGTTACGGACGCATCGATGATCGATAAAGAATCGATATCATAACACCATATATGCTTCATCACTCGCATGCCGCGATAGCGGCGATGGACGATGAAGCCGAACCGCTAGACTACTGATTACGCGTACTATAACTTAGGATGGTGGGTGATAGGGCATAATACCCTATTTATTATATCTTATGCAAAAGAAACTTAGATTTAATTTATTAAAAAATATGTTTGATGTTTGACGCGATAGTCTTTCGAAGTTGCGTCGCGCGTACGCCGCGAGAGTGGTGATGTTCGACGAAGCCATACCGCTAGAATAACTTTTATATTCTATTTGTGGGTAATTTTTGTAGTGATGGATAACTTACATGCTAAAACCTGGATAACTCTCGCTTTACTGATGGATAACTTTTGGGACAAACTTGTGTTACTAATGAATAACTTTTGAGACAAATAAAACCGTGTTATCCACCCCTAACATGTGACTTATCCATGTTATCGTATGTAAGTTATCAACCCTAAAACATATAAGTTACCCAGTACATAAATTTTATATTCTATCTATAGTAAATTTTTATAGTGATGGATAACTTACATGTTATTGGATGTGTAATTTAAATGTTGAAACCTGGATAACTCTTGTGCCACTGGTGAATTTTTTTGGGACAAAAAAGTCGTGTTAGTTAGATAGAGCATACACGCGGCCACACGGGGCATCACTAGTGTAGGTTGTCGGAGCCCGCCAAGTTATATAATTCTCAGAACGAACGGTTGCCAGTTACTTTTTCTGCATCCATATAAAAGAGTCTTCATACATCGTGTTTTATAAGGTGGGTAACTTATATACTATGGCCTGGATAACTCAAGTGTTACAGGTGGATAACTTTTGGTCAGAAAAAAAAGTTGTTAGAACATATCAACATGGGATCTAGTTTTAAAGATCTCGTCGTGACTAGTCCAATGGTGAAAACGGATCATAAATCAGATAAACGGTTTAATCTATAAAACATTTTGAATTTTCAACTTTCTACATTAAATGTTGATGACATTAGCAGTTTTGTCCTCTAGTATTTGTGAGCTAATTTCTCATGTTTAGAGCTGGGTATCTCTCTTTATAGACCTATTACCAATTTGAACCCTCGTATTAAGAAAAAGGAAATGGATGAGCTTTACTCATTTGCTCGTATCGTTCCGACAAGAGCTATCGGAATGCCCGCCCGGTCTTGCAATTTACAGACAGCCCGCCAAGTAGCAGCGTCCAGTAAAATTAATTTAATGTAGTACTGTAACCAAATGCACTTTATTTACCTTGATTGGATACTTCAATTCTCCCTTAGAGTTAGTAGTCTTCACAGCTTGAACTGCTTCTACAACCTAAGAAACCATTGCCAGGTCAATAAAATAGCAGATTGTTTTAAACAAGGCCAACAGACAACCAAATCCCAAACATTCGGTTCCAAAGATAAGCATCTCGTCAGATAAACAACATTACATCCAAGCATTATCAAAAGAATAGAATGAGAAAATAGCAACATTGAAATAAATCATGGACTACTTTATTATTTCAGATTTTTAAAATGCCACTGAAATCAAATATGCAATCATATCATCAAATATGTGAGTTTTACTGTGCACATAAATGTAAGAAATAAGGCATGATTAAAAAACCTAAAGTTACACATGAGCGTAGTAACTTACCAGATTTGCAAAGAAATCACTGTCAGCATGGATCAGTTTAGAAGACATGCTAGTTTTTGCACAGTTTATGAGGGAATTTTTTCCAAGTTTATCAACCTGAAAGTGTGGACGAATATTGATGTCAGAATGAGAATAAGCAAATGGACCAGCAGTCACTGCTATTTTTCCACAGTACTATTTTTACCTTGACAGAGAGCTTTTCTTCAACATACTTGCAAGCTTCGCGCATAGCAAGCTGGTACAATATGAAGGACACAAAATAAATAATGTGAGAGATTATGTGTTTCCTCCAAAATGTTCATTTAGAATAGAAGTGCTATTGCAGCTAACATTTGAAATTATAATCTTACCCTGTAGCCGCTAATAATAGAGGTTGGATGGATTTTGTTTCTCACAAGATCATTGGCTCTCTGATAAAATGAAAGGAAACATCATGTGTATGCAGAATGATAGGAAATTCATAGGAAAGAAAAAAATCTGTTAAAGCTTAATTGATTACCCTGAGCAACTCTGCAGCTATGATGACAACAGACGTTGTTCCATCTCCAACCTCTCGGTCTTGAAGCTCGGCCAACTCCACAAGAACCTAAAAATAAATGGACCCATGAAAAGCTAAGCACAAGGAGTGATCAAAACAAAGAGGGCCATTTTGGGCAGCTAGGCATCACCTTCGCTGCTGGATGCTCGACTTCCAACATCCTCAAAATTGTTGCTCCGTCATTTGTGATTGTAACATCACCAATATCATCCACAAGCATCTATAAGTTGCAGACACCAAATTAGTTCATCCGAACAATGGTTTCTTCAAAATTGCTGGGGACTCCAGATTCCATCTAACTTCACAACTACTGATTACGCCACTGAAGCACATTACAGGTTATGGTATTGATCACGGTTGAAGTGCATCTCACAATGACACTGGTAACTAAGTTTGCGGGTGATGTCGTTTCCTGAAGGTGTGGAAATAATATCCCTCAAGGTGCAAAACACCATTTTAAGTTGTGGATCATACAATTTACGAACATATAATTTCGGATCCCCCCTCCCCCTTCCGCCCCAGACACACACACGGGCAGTAGCAAGGTATGCCCGACCATGTAGATCATATTGGAAGCGACATACCTTATCGAGCCCGACGGGGCCGAGCGACGACTTGACAATGTTGGACACCGCCTGGCACGCCACCACTGCAACCAGAGAAGCACGAACGCAAATTAAACAAGCGCGCGTTCGGATGTCTACTTGGGCCACTAGATCTTACGGAACCCCAACGCAACCCTGCGGAATCTGGCATGGCAAGTGTTAGGGTGAGGGTGTTACCATTCTGAGTGCGCACGTCCTGGCCGGACTGGCGCTCGCCCATGATGTCGACAGTCTGGGCGGAGATCGCCATGGCGATGGCGACGGCGAAGGCGGCGGCGGCGGCGAGGGCTGGAGCGTTCGAGACGGAGCTCGGCGCCTGCGAATGTGGTTTTGCTGCTTCAGTTTGCGGGAGCAGCGGCGGGGTTAGGGAACGGTGAGGTAGTGGGCTCGTGGGTCATGGCGCGGACGTTGTAGCTCTTTGACCGCCCATGGGCTTAACTACCAGATCAACGAATGAGCCCACGAGCACTTAACCCAGCCCAAACACCAGCACGTGAGCGCGAGCTCGCTCCCCTCCCTGCGGCCGTCTCCGAAGTCCGAACTCCCCACCACCCAAACCAAATCCTCGCCAATGGCGCCACTTCTCTCCCAAACCCGCGGGGCCGCACAAATCTTCTCGCCGATTCCGCGGGGCAGCCGCCGCCTCGCACCCCCGCCTCACGCCGTCGGCTTCCTCCGCGCCCTCTTCCCGCCCCGCCCGCCACCGGCCAAAGCCGACCTCCTCCGCCTCATCGCCGACCAGCGCCGAGGCCTCGACACCCAGTCCGACCCCTCCCGCCTCGCCGACATCGTCTCCTGCATAGACGCCCTCGCCGCCTCCGCCCCAGACGCCGACACCGTATCGGACGCCGACAAGCTCTCTGGCACCTGGCGCCTCCTCTGGACGACCGAGCAGGAGCAGCTCTTCATCGTGCGCAACGCCCCCACCTTCCGCACCGCCGCCGGAGACGTTCTACAGGTCATCGACGTTCCAGGTGGGAGCCTCAACAACGTCATCACCTTCCCGCCGTCCGGTGCATTCGTCGTGAACGGCACTATCGAGATCGAGCCACCGCAGCGAGTGAATTTTAGGCACGAGTTTTTTGCCTCTCCTATTTTTCAAATTTTAGGCAGGAGTTATTTGATCCTCTTTTTAACATATGGACAGAACGCTTGCATCGACGTTTTGTAGATTTACACGTGCTATGCTGAAGGGGGGCAATTGGGAGGTTCCTTTTCCGCCGTTTGGCAAAGGATGGTGAGTGCATCAAATGTTTATTAGCTTGTTAGAATTTTCTATTGCAAAGCACATAGAAGATAGAGTAAAGATATATGCACAGAAACTTGAACGCTTCAGTTTAGTCACTGTCAATAGCATTAGGAGGCTGGAAAATGGAAATAGAGTATCTCTATCACTGTTCACTGGATCAGATGACTCTATCAGAATGCGGGAATGTTTAGTCGCCACGATGCTTATCTGCTTGGCATGGTATTGTCTTCAGACAGTGCATTGGAGCTTGGCGAGACTAACTATCTTGAGAACTTGTGAATTGCGACATTGTTGGCATGAGTCAAGTATGCTACATTCTCTATTTTTCCCCCCTTTCAAATAGAACTCAACTTATATATTTAAAGGAGCTGGGTATGTACATAAAGAGGTCTGGATTCAAGGTGATTTTTTTCAGAATGGAAGCTAACTGTAAGATCAAAGGTTTTCATGCATTTTCACTGGGCATTTTTAATACAATACTAATGGAGAATAAAATTCTAAATACTTATGTAATAATAATTCGGCCTTGATCCTTCCTTCTATATAGCACTGGTAATCATGTTAAACATAATATGTCAAACCTGGAAAAGTATATCTTTTTGTTGTGTCTCCAGCATTATTACAATTTATCACTTCTCTTTTGCTTTCCTGCAATGATTACTGTCTATTACCATTTTCAGGTTTGACACGGTTTATTTGGACGATGAAATCCGTGTAGCAAAGGACATTAGAGGGGACTATTTAGTTGTTGAGCGTGCTCCATATTCTTGGAACGGATAGTTGGTAAATTCGAAAGTTAATCAGTGCTTATCTACGTACTGTATACTATGGGCCTAGAGGCATAAGATGTGCAGAACCTTATGCTTTTCCAGCAAAGTATTTACCATCTTACTAACTAGGCCATCCTTTAACTATGCAACTAGCTGAATTCCTGGTACAACTATGAGGCTAGATACTACAATAGGTATATACATGTTTGAGAATAGAGTTGTATTTTCTTATGGTTGGAAATGGAGTTATAAATGTTATACAACCTCAGCAGCTGTAAGATAGTATATATGATTAATATGTGTTATTCTAAATTGTCCCCACTGAAATAAGCAGTGTGGATCTCTTCTTTTTTATGTGAATTCCTTACCTTTGGGAGTGAATGTGGATTTGGCCACGTTTTAGTACTCCCTCCGACCCATATTAGTTGACTCAAATTCGTATCTAGATGAATCTAAGTCAACTAATATGGGTTGGAGGGAGTAATACAAAATATGTTATGTTCCTAAGGTTTCTCTTTCAACGTAACAGCCACAGGGTACAATTTATTGCTTGGTTGGTTAAATTCCAACTAGGAATTCAGAACACCAAAAAACGAAACGCACTAGAGCCAATGGTGGAGATTAGAGGTAGAAAAATATATGGAGTTCGCTTCATGTACTGACAATATTCTTCTTCTATGCTATTGGTTTAAGGTCAATAATATTTGACAAATTTGTTCTTATTTTTCCTATGTAAAAGAACAACACTCTCCAAGAACACGATTTAATTTTTGGCATATGCAAGTATTGTCCATCAGGTTGTGAAAGACTTCAATTACATATGAAATGCTTCAAAAAGGAGCATTCACTTGTTGAGCTTGGTCTAGTATTGCAATAGTCACAGGGTCCTAGAATATTATTGGAAAAAACTAGTTATTTTGTTAGTATAATTGTGCATCTTAGGTTCAGCTGTTAAAGAACTGGCTAAGTCATATCTTAACGAAATTGTACAGTCTGTACATTTGATGCATGTTCTCGTGTGAATCAGGTGGTCAAATGCATACCATCATCTTCGTCGAAAAATTGATGTTGCTTTTCAGTCTTGCTTTTTCTATATTAAGACAGTTTTTTTCTATGTATTAGTATTACTCAAGTAGTGGAGTCAATGATCTTAGCAAATCTACAGTTGCAAGCTTAATATTGAGCAAAATTAAGGTTCTTGGTCTGTAAACATTTACACATGGACCATGATAACTAATGCTACAAATGTGTCTTAGATACAGTGTTATGTTGTTTGTTATCTGCAAATTAACCAAGATCAGATCAGATGCTTACAGAGTTCTTTACTATTGATAGAATCCATGCCATTTTCTTTATTTTTATGATTGTTTGGGCATTAGGGTGTCAAGTGGGATCCCACCTAAGTCCCACCTCTAGTTCTTTTTGAGATTTCTAGTGTAAAATTTTGACACTACAAAATTTAAAATGAACTAGAAGTGGGATCTAGGTGGGATCCCACTTGACACCTTATTGGGCATATCCTATTGGGGAAAAAATCTGATGTACATCAGTTTCTCAGCAACTCATCAGAAGTTATTTCGCTTCTCTCAGTGTTCTGTGTTGCTAGTCCTTCTAATTTAAGTCAGTGAAAAGGCCACTTTATTTGATGGACCGATTATACATCACTATGCACAGTATAATAATCTTGGTCAAAAGTTGAGCAGCAGAATCAAATAATTTCAAAGTACTGATACTAGTGTTGGGCTGAACAGCAAACTTTGTTCTCGCAGCTGCTTGTTTCAGTAGTCTAGTCTGAATGTCTAATAGTTGTTCTCTTGTTCCAAGCCGTAGTCTCACAGCAGTAGATGATATATAGTGGTGGAGCATTTCCTAATGGGGCAGAGCAAGAGTAATTAGAGGTCGACAGTTTTGGGCAATCGGTAACTAGCTGAATCACTGCAGGTTGATGACCAGCAGTCCAGCACGGCATTCCTGAAATTTCTTAGTACATTTTTTTCGGCCACCGTTGTCCACTCTCCTTAATCTTCTGATATATGGAGCGGTAACTTGATCTTATAATTGACTATGAATTAAATTCTCTTGCAAAGACTTACAACCGATATTGCAGGAGGTGAACACTCCCCATGTAAAAGGGACAAGGTTTTTTTAGCGAACTTCGGGAGGGGGTGACCCCTACCTAGATTTTATTGAAAAGAGAGAGAGAGCTAACGCAGCTCGTTTAAGTTACATGGAGGAGATTACAAAAGGAAGAAAGTGCAAAAAAAGCAAAATAAACAAATATCTAAAACTAATAAATCATGCCATTTAGTTACCCAAAGTTGGAAGGCCTTTTTTCATCCTACTTGGCTATGTGCGTGCATAGTTTACTCGTTTCCATGCATTGTTTGGCCACATTTTGAATTGGGATTTCGACGTCATCAAAGACTTCTCTATTCCTGGAAATCTAAATGCTCCACAAAGATACAGTTACCACCAAAAGGGACAAGGGTCCTCTTTGAGACTGATCGACCTAGCCTGCCATGCATGTGTGGATCATCTGCATCCTTGCTGCTCCACTAAATGATGCCAAATCGAGTCTAAGTGGCTCTTTGATTCAAAGGATTTGGAATTTTCAAGGAATCAATTTTTTAGGAATTTGTTATGTAGTTGTTGCTTGATTTGTAGGATTAAACCCCATAGGAATTTTTTCTAAGAAATCATTTGCACTAGATTTCATAGGTCTAACATCCACTTTAAGATCTTTTTTAGAATCCTTTGTTTTTCATGTGATGAAATTAAACAAACATTGGTTTGTATGAAATTCTCTAGGATTCGAGTTGATATGACATTACAATGTTGTGGTCTTCCTATCATTCCTTCGAATCAAAGAGGCCCTAAAGGTAATCTCCGAAGTCCAAAGTCTTGTTAGTTTTCCTCTTGTTTTTCTCCCTTTCAGAGGGCCTAAGTAGTAATGTTGGACATAAAACTTTCCCAAAGACAAAAGATGAACATGAAATAATAAATTTCTGGTAAGCCACTAAATATAAATTTAAACTTCTCATGTTAACTGCATATAAACTATACAAATGTGTGCACTGGACTTGTTCACAGAAAAGCTCAAATTTACGGGGAAAGAAAGGTGATGCATTTATACTTCAGCACTCTCCTCGTATGGCTCATATAGGCCTAAACATGGACCAAAAAGTGCTACAATATTTTTGTTCTATATTGCGCCAGTTTGACCTTGAACTAAAGACTTCTTGGCATGATAGAATGTAGAATTGTGTGCATCGAAATAGATCATCCAAAATCTCAAGCTGATTGGGAAAGGATGACCACTTTCCCTCACTTGTGGCTGCTCAGACATAAGAATGGACTGAAAGTGAGATTCAATATTTGTATTTTATATTGCACCAACCGGTCTTAAACGCAAGAACACTTGGCTATGATACCATGTAGAATTATGTGCACCTAACTAGTTCACCCAAAAGCCGAAGTTGATGGGGAAAGAAGGGGTCACTCCCCATCATGTGTGGCTCCATCAATCCTAAATTTTAATTGAACAAGGGATACATTGTTTCAAACTGTCCAACCGAGGCCTAGAACTTGAGACTTTAAACGCCAGTTCACGGGCTCTAATGCTATGTAGAATTGTGTGAATCGAACCAGTTCACCAAAAGCTAAGCCGATAGGGAAAAGAGGACAAGGCATTTATATTTCAACATAAACAATTGTGTTACACTCAAAGACAAAACTAGGGCTGTGTGGACTGTGGCCATGGCCCCCTCCATGTTGGATTTCTTTTGAAATACCCTTGTAGTATGTAAATTTGACCATCAAATTTGCCAGAATTTACTCATATGTCCCCCTCCAAGCTTTATAATATTCACTTGGCCTCCCTTGTGTAATATTTCTGGCTCCGTCTATATTGCCACTTAATCATGGTTCATGGAAAAAATATTAAAAAATAATCAACTAATCATCAATTTCATGACTTTTGACTTTATTAGTTTATTATGTTGCATATACTAAATCTGATTAAACTAGGTAATGGTCAAAGTTCGGATATTACATATCATAGTGGGTAAAGGAAACTAAATTTTATACCGAGAAAAGATTCGTTAAGGCTGGTCCTAGTGCTAGTATCATAAGGTGTATCATGCATGCTAACTTGGCGAGGGATGGTTAGAGTATCGTAGGTAGATACCGTATCATAGCACGTAAAACTAGAAATCATAATAACAAGTAAATCTTATACACATATTTTACATAGAGATTTTTCAAATCAATAAATATACTACTCCCTCCGTCCAAGAATAGATGTCTTAACTTTTTCAAATTTTGAATGAATCTATACGTTAAATAGTGTCTAGATTCATTCAAATTTTGACATATTTGAGACATCTATTTTAGGACTGAGGGAGTACTATTATGATACTACTATATGATACAACGCACTAGAGACATAGTATTATACACTAATATCATGATACTAGTATTATAATACTCTCACTATGATAAGCCTAACAAGACAATACAACACAGTTGCTACATAGCAAGCTAAGGCTGGTCATAGTAGAGAAAGTAACTTAGACTAGTAACATACACATGTTACTAGTCTAAGTTACTATCTCCATAGTGCAAAATAACATAGGTATGGTATCATGCAAAGCCTTATTTATTATAATATAGACTCATTTTGTCTAGAAATGTGTGATGTTATGGTAACATAGCTAGTTACCACAAGTCTCTCTCTCATCATTTAATTGCATGTCATATCATCTAAATGCTTAGTTGGCAATACATGTAGGACTATGTTACTACCCAAGTTACTCCCACTATGACTAGCCTAACAATAGTGCTAGCGCGTACGATTTGTCTCCCGAGCTCCGAGGAGCCTAAAAGTATTAAAAAATTAAAAATGCTACTAGTTATCTAATTGTTTAAGCGTGGTCGCATGCAGCTGCATTGAGGCCATCTGCCGCGCATACAACCGCTGCTTGTGGGCCCATGTTATTCGATGTCGTTGTAGGTGGATAAGCGAAGACCGGTCTTCCCGATCCCGTGCCCACCGCCTCCTTTCCTCTCTGATCCCATCGCCTCACTCCCTTCTCTCCGCATGTCTCTCTCCGCTCACAGCCCACCACCGCCACCGCCGCCTCCAATCACCGGCCACCAGGACGGACGAGCCTATGCCCTTGCTTTCCCGAACTGGATTCGTGCCCGGATTGTGGATCAGGAAGGTCGAGCTCGCCGGAGGCTCAGAAATTCGGCCTGCATCAAGGTAAGGCGGCCGACAAGACGCGCGACGAGCGGGGCTGGAGGCCCTCCGGCTAGTGGCATAGAGGGTGTCCGCCACGGGCACGCCGAATCTTCTTCTCATCTTCAGCTCCCCCACCCCCACCGGTGTAACATCCCAAAAATATTGAACTTGGATCATCAAACTCTAAGCATCAAAATTAGGTTTAACAAAAACTTTTCTAAATAAAATTATGAATGCATGCATATGAGTATGCATTGAATTTGAAATTCTTTTGAACCACCTTGTTTGTTTGTTTCCTTGCTTGTAAAATGTTTCTTAGGTGAAATAAACATCATCTAAAACATTTCCCACACTTTTCCCAAAGACAAATAAAGCAAAACAAATAAAATAAAGGAATGGTCATTTTGACCAATTTAACTCCCATGCCTACTTTAGCTGTCTCAAACTTTCAGAACCTAACAGAAACTTTTCTGGATCTTTGCACCCCTTGAATGTACTCATAACAAAGTATCAAGGCCCACTTTGTGATCATCCAGAAACTTTCAAATGCATAGTTTAAATGACAATTCAAAATTGAATCTTTATCATATGGGAATATCCCACTTTTCCAAAAACCACTCAAACAAGCTCAACTTTCAAAACCCAAGCATCTGCAGACTCACCAGCACCAATCTAGCACACCCACCAAAAATCTTTTCAAAATTCAAAACTTGATTTCATGCGGCCATTTCATCAAACAGGTTGCAGACACAAATCATACAAAATCTAAACACTATAGTGTGCAGTGATTGAAGCCTAACTTGTTCCCTCTCTAGCTCACAACCATCTTAGTAGATCATCTAGCAAGTTAAATCAAGCACTAGCTCCACTGTAATCTTGGCACCCATGCCACCCCAGTAGAGACAGCAAGCTAGGAGAAGATTAAGCCGTGCCAACCTTGTTTGGGAGGTAGCCCACCGTCCATCGCCAATCCTTGTCCACCGCTCGAACCTTGCCAACCCCTGGACCACACGCACGGACCGCGCCCAGACCGCCAACGACCATGTCGAGCGTGCGCCAGAGCGCCACCCTCGACCGAAGCCCACAGACCGCACGCCGCCCTCACCGCGCGCATACACGATCGCCACCGACCCAGGAGACCGCCAGACATCCTCGTTCGCCGCCCCGTGATGCACAACCACCGCTCGCCGTCGAAGACGCCTCGAAACCATGTCGTTGAGCATCGCCAGGGAACACCGCACCGCCCCCTACCTTCGCCCATGCCAATAGCCGTCTGTACCATCGCCCCCGACGAGCTCACCGTGCGCCCCGTCGGTCCCCTCGCTCGACTATAAATAGAGGCCACCCCCGCTCGAATTCTTCACACCATTCTACTCCCCTCTCCTCACTGATCGTGCCACACCGTTCCCGGAGCAAGGCGAGCAACACTTCGCCGGAATTTCACCGGAGCCCGCCGCCTCTGGAGAAGAAGGGAGCCATCGATTTCGTCCACCCCAGGAGCTGCCGCGACCACCCCTGAGTTCGCCGTCGTCGACTTTGTCGTTCGCCCGCCTCGCCGACCCTCGCCTGCACCCCGGTGAGCCCCCAGCACCCCTCACTGGCCGCGCTAGGTTTCTTTCTCGCCGGCGTTGCCCCGCGTCGACGATGACTCTCAGTCGTTGGATTAGAATCAGATCGAACGTCCCACGTTGCCCCGTACCGCTTCGCACCCTCCTGTCTCACTGACGAGTGGGGACACCCACTTAAACAGCCCGCGGAAGCGCTTCGCTTAGCAGGCCGGCCCAGTAACTTTTCCCGCGCAGCCCAGTTATTTGAATTAAACCTTTTCCATTTTATTTCAAACTCACTTCTGTACCCAACTTCAAAAATCAACCCAGATCGATTCAGTGCACCAAATTGAATGAAACCAATTTTGTTAGAAAGGTCTGAGAATGCTGAATCCAAGCCCGTTGGATTCAAGTCATTTGGATCTATAGATCACCCATGGTAAAAATAACAAGGCAGAAGCTTTTATGCATTCAAACATTTTTTAAATTTAAACCATAATAGCTTTTGAGTTGATTCCAACTCTTAAAAATCACATTTAACCATACCTTTCAGAATATATAAAAATATATAGGTTTACTTGCAGAAATAATGTTCAAGTAATAAAAGAATGGTACATAGGCATTTCTAGCCACTTTAATTAATCAAAATAAAAGGGTAAAACCTTATTAAATTGTGACACCGCTTTAAATCACATTCCCATGGACTACAATATGTGGTGATGACATGTGTCAACATGATCCCATATTTGGTTTGGAGAATATTAAATCTTAAGTAGTTTTTCAATGAGTAGAAATTACTTTTCTAAAAATAAAAGGAATTAAACCAAGCTTTAATCTTGTAATGTTAGTGATGATGTTAGATCATCTATAGGACCCTTGTGTGTGATGATTGCAAGTAGTTAAGTATTGTTTGGTGATTGTGTACCTCGTATTTATTCATAGACGATAGTACCGACCAAGGATACGAGGAGGAAGGAGGATACTAAGAAGAAGAAGCCGATGAGAACTTCAACCACTGCTCTGCACAAGGCAAGCTAACACTTGCAAGATACTTTAACCATGCAAGATTTACTACCTAAGTGGACCAATGCAAGCCAATACTTGCAAGCTATTAACCTTGCAAGCTAACACTTGCAAAATACTCTACTGATGCCACAAACCCCTACTTGTTACTATGCCCACTATATGCCTTAAGCATATGTGATCATATCCCCTTGATAAACCAATCCTAGTTTTATTTACAAGCTTTATTACTTTATCAAAGCTCTTACTTAGAGCTTACTTAAGTGAATTGTAGATTCTAGAAGGATACTTGAAGGTTGCATAAAGAGCATAAAATTTGGCCTAAGCTAGATAATCTTGATGTCATCCTAAGGCATGAGATTGAACTTAGTTAGAACTCCACTAGTTTACCACCCCTCATTATTGCTTACCCCCACTTGTAGATGCTAGTGCTAAGCATAAAACTTGATCAACTTTAGATGGGAATACTTGGTAGAAAAATGGTTATGAAAACCTTGGAATGATGGATCATTCTATTGAAATGTTTTGGACATGTGTTTCCAAACACCTAATGATTTTTACTGATGAAAATGTTGAGGCATGAGCCTTAGCCCTTTATAAAATTGATGGTTGTCTGGATGCGATACCATTCCAATTTTATCGTACAACCACAATACCCGAATATTGGGTAGGGCTTGTCTGGAAACTTATATACCTTAGTATTAGTTTCCTCACGGCCAAGGTCTGAGCTGAGGCTACCTTGTGAAGATTTTCCACCTGTGCAGTACCCAAGATGACAGTTGGTCATGGTTGGGAGGCCAAACTCACAGGAGAGGTGCTTATACTAGGGAGTGTAATTGAAAGGTTAGGATTGATTATCCGCATACTAAGTATGGTGAATTCAGGATTTGTTCCTAACGGATGTATCGAATGTTGTGGTGAAAGTGCACAATCTTTGCAGAGTGTCAAACTATTCGAATAGCCGCGTCCGCGGTTATGGACAGTTGGAGTGGCCATACTGTTCCCCCGTCAGACTTTTACAAAATGACTTGTGAAATGAAGTGAGACTTTGACTTGACCACAACAGGGTTGTGATATGAAATACAAGTTCCCACTTAGGAGTTATAAAAGTGTGACTAGCATTCATTTGCTTCTAGACTTAGTAGAGATAAATCTGGCTTTTGCAAAATAACCCTAGAGCCTAGTGTCCTATTACCAAAAACCCCTTTTACTTGTTAGTATTAGTTTGCGAGTACTTAAAGAGTACTCATGGCTTTGTCCCTGGCTATTCCCATGGCCAGACTATGAAGAGGAGTACCTGGAGGATGGACCTCAGGCAGGTTACGACAACTAGGATCATCTCCCATCGTCAGCATTGCCTGTGACCCCGAAGATGGAGCTTCGCCTATGCTACCGTTATTATTACGTATTCCGCTGCTTGATGTTGTATTAATAACTGGATCATGAGATCCCTATTCGTGTAAGAACTTATGTATCGTTTGTACTGGATGATGTACTATGGTATCCAATTCTGTTATGTCTCGCAAAAATGGTAATCCTGGGATTGCGATGTATGGCATAACAGGCATCTGGGATTAAAAATCCGGGTGTTGACAACCGGCCTCCCAACCTCCGATCTATTTCCTACTCAATCCCTTCTACTTCTCTCCGCCCGTGCCTTCCCAGGCACCATAGGCCATAGATGCCGCCTTTCTGTCCGCCGCAGCCCTACGTCATGCCTTCAGCGGTTTCTTGCTCCTCCACCGAGCTGTCCTCTCCACTCCCTCGCAAATGCCCCATGCTAGCTTACCAGGTATGCTGTCGGTCCGTCATGCAGACCCAGACCACCGATGTTGGTTGCTGTGATGAGTTAGGGTGTTCCGGAGGTCGGGGTAGGGATCGAGCCTTGACGCACACCACTCCACCCTACATGCCTTTCGTGGTTCAGCTCTTCCTCTGGCCGTCATCAGTCGTTCCTGTGTCATCGCCCATTGGACAACAGTCCTCGACCTCTCCATGTGGTCTGTGGTGTGTGTGCTTGACGATAACTAGCGCTACCGCCTGCCTGCTCCTGAAGCTGCCTTCCCGCCACCTGGACGAAGACGAGTACGCCCACAACTTTGTCGGTAAGGCGGAGGATCGTGCCAATGGAGGGAGCGCGCAGTAGGAGCTGATCCATAGGACTGAAGGTGGAGCGGCGCATGGACAGAGGGGGTCCAGAGGCATAGGCTACATGCTACAACCCTAGAGCTCCATGAGGTGCTCCTTCTCGGTGCCAGAGATGTGCAACTCTGCTTTGTAGAGCGAGCATGCTCACTTTGCACTTGGAAGAGGGATGCACGACGAGTATCCATCCTTTCTTTATGTTCTCCATCTTCACCCTTTGTTATTTTTGAATTCGTCTATCATTGTTCATATTTGTTGAAGTTCTTCTCGTGTACTATTCAGTTCTGTTTCCATGTGAACATATGGTTGCCAACAACCTTTATAGCAGGCTAGCAACACTGGATTGATGTGTTCTAATGAAAGCTGCTAGGCTATTACTGTACATTCCAGTTTGTAGATGCGAGCATATTAAAAAAAATGGTCGACCATCTTCTAATTGGTTTGGTTGTGACCATCTTATGCTTATTGGTTCACTCCGTCCCAGTTTTAAACTGTTTGAAACCCATTAGGATCAAACAACTAACACAAATTAAATCAGTGCCTTATTCAAGCAAAGTTCTTAGTGGCAGCCTGGCTATTCCAATATACTTTAATTCTTAGTTGAATGAATTTATCAGTGCCTTATTTGTAGCTATCTGAGCAACACTGCTCTATTGCTTTCTGCTTCTATGTTGCAGCTAGCTATTGAATAGTGATATGCTCAATGGTGAGTTTTTCAGTTCTTGGTGTAGGTGTCTTTACAGTTAATTATGACACTGTGTTGTGTGCTATACAGGTTCTCACCAGCTTAATCATAAGTGATTATGGAGGGAAGCATGATCGGGACTCTTAGTTATTATACTCAGCTTTGGAAGTTGGGAGTGGTAGATTGTTGATCGTAGTAGCTGGGAGTTTAAAGTTGGGAGTGGTAGATTGTTGATCATAGTAGCTGGGAGTTTGGTTTTCTGCATACTTGTGACAATCATATATGGTTATTTTGGCTGCGTCAATTGTCAATATAAATGTGGCACTCGCCACAACACTTCACCTACATCTACTATTTTCATGTTTCCTAAAAAGGAAAGTTCTTGGTGAAGCAACATTTATGGCTTTGATATATTTATTGACAAGGTTGCTTTGCTGAACTCATATGGTTGTTTTTCTGAATCCCTAGGTAGCCTCTGGTTCATTCTAATACAAATTATTGCAGTCTTATAGAGGTTGACTGGATCTAGAACTTCTGAAAGTATATGAGAAGCGTGGAAGGAAGTGTCTTTTATGCACGGTAAGAAAAATGACTATTATATTTGACCAATATATTCTTCTTTTTAGTACTTCAGTCTAGAGGAGCAGTACTTATCTCATTTGACATTGTGAATTATTCGATCATGCATTCTTTATTGCTTCCAGAACTTATTTTTTCTCAGGCAACATTATAAGCTGGAGTTTTATTACAATTTGAATCCCAATAGTTTGGTCATTGGCTGCAATAAAATACAACTTTAAAAAATAAGGCGTTTATTGATTGTGTTGTCGTGGAGAGGTAATTCTGTATTTATTGCTTCACTTCTATGTTTTCCTTGTGTTTATTTTATCGGTTATTAGCCGTGGGATTGCAATTCTGGTCCATGAAAAGATGTAAATAACAAGATTTCATGTTTATAATCATTCATTATGTTTGCATTTTGCGGTCAATAATGTATTTTGCTTATTGCCTCAAAATAAGTGAGTGATGCCCTTCATATCGTCCTCATTTGATGAGCTCTCATGATTCCTTTTCATGTCTTCTAACTTGGTGTTAAGTATTACTTAGATGGGTGCTCTAATTTCTAGGAGATGCAAGTTTATTCTATTTGATTGGTATAGATCAAGTGCTCTATTTTCAAGCCGTAGGGCATATAGGCGTATGGACAATTTTGTGATCTCCATGTTCTTCCATTTAGATTATGCAGCTCCAAATTGCAGTATGCTACAAATATCTATCATGTCAAGTTCAATTTGTTCCATTGATATGCTTTATCCTAGCATTATATGATTGAAGACTAATAATTTCTGTATGCAGAGTCATGGTTCGCTAATGGTTGGGAAAATTGTGCACTGCATAAGTATTGAAATATGTGTATGTGTGATATTAAGATGCGTGCTTATGACATCTATTAAGATAAAAGTTTTGATGTCTTCTAAGTTTGTTTTATGTCCTATTTATATATTTATTGGGTTTATATTTTATCCTTCCTCTGGAAACTAAGGGTATTGACCTACACAAGCAACATGGTTGAAACTCATCTGCCCAATATACATCTATAACTATTAGAAGATCAATAGAAGATATTTTTAGGCCATTAATTGTGTGTGATTGCAGGATAGCTGGTGAAGTTTGCAACCGCGTCATTGTTTTCAATGGGAAAAGTACCACCACAATGGATTGAAATTTGTCCACTACAAATGTTCAGTTATTTGGACATGTATGAGGAGTCAATAGTATGTGTCAGACAGAGAACAATGTATGTAGTGCATGCTTGTTGATTCTGAAAAATCTGTTGCTTTACCTTTTCTCGATCATACTTAACCGTTGAGAACCAAGTGATGTTGCCATGATAACAATACCTCATGTGAAATGCCATCCATAATTCCTTTCCATTTGAGATGAAATAATGAGACATGTCATCAAATTACTGTGTTACGACTGGAGCATTACTAGCGATGTATTAAGCTTGCTAATCAACTATATGTGTATTATGAGGCTACCAATAACATTATAGGCATTACAGATGAAGCACATCAATCTATTTGTTTCACAGGAGGCATTAAAAGAACTAGGTGTAGGCATTAAAGAAACTAGACGTGTTACAACAGATAAATAGATGACAAAAAAGCTTATAAATCCTCTATGTATACCACACATTGTGATAACACAATGTAAGCGGCGCAGCCTCTAAATCCTCCATGAATACTGCACATTGTGAAGTTTCAAACAACTCTCGGTAATCCATGCAACAAGAGAAGATCACGTACGGCGTCGTTGACTGGTTGTGCTTATCCGATGGCGGCAGGAGTGTAGCTGGAGCCACTGCTGTCAATCGTCGCTCTTTGTTACACAGCTGTCGTCGCTGCAGGGTCTGTGCCAGTCTTGATCGGGGCAGAACGAGACGGGGCAGAGCTGTGTGCAGACGCCGTGCCGGCACCCAGCTGAGCTGGGAGATAGAGATCACCGAGAAAGCGAGCAAAAGAACTGAACGAGCATAGCGCGCGCCGCAGGAGACCAGCCCGAGCCAGCGGCAACGCACGCCCTGCAGCAGCAGTCACGACTCACCAGGACGTATCGACAGTGGCCTGTGGGGTGCAGCCGTGCAGCCAGCAGAGGATCCGGCCGGCACCGAGATCTGTACTGGCTAGCTAGCTAGGCTACAGGCAACGCAGGAGGGCTGTCAGAACCACTCAGTACCAACATTCTTAATTTTTTTAGTCAGTACCAGTTTTCGGACGGGCCAACGCAAATTCCGCTAATCCCTGTCCGATGCCATTTTTGATAGCGCGGCCCCACTGGCAGGGTCCACGTGGACAAACGGCCGTTGCGGCGCCGTTTGGACCGCATCGGCTAAGTACACCTTGGACCCCGTTGACCAGCCCGTCGTTGAGCCGGAGCTGCAGCGAGCTGCCGTTGCGGACGCTCAGCTCTGCCGTGGGCGCGCCGGTGGAGTCCGTGCCGAACTTGAGGCTCTCCTACAGGGAGGTGCTCCACACGGTCGCCGGCACCGACGTTGTCAGGGACGGCGTCGGCCTCGTGCTCAACGAAGCCTCGTTGTCGTCGCTCCTCGCGGGGTCCGAGTGGTCGGTCGCGGACACCGACTCGGACTCGTACGACACGGTGCAGGTGGAGCTTGGGTGCAGCACCGGTAAGCTGGAGGTGTCGTACGTGGTGATGTTGTACGCGCTGAGCATGGCGACGGCGGTGATCGTGAAGAACGGCGGGAGCAAGCCCGTGGAGCTGACGAGCGCGGTGCTGAGCCACATCAAGTTTGACACGAGGCTGGGCACGGCCGTGGACTGGCTCCGGGGCTGCCCTACTGCACCCACCTGCTGCCGGCGTGCGGGTTCGCGCTCCTCACCCCCGCGGAGTCCATGAAGCGGGAAGAGTCCGGGGGATGGTTCGGCGGCGGCCCCAGCCCAGCCCAACCTCTCGCCACTGTCTCTCGCCTCAATTACGAGCTCCCACCAACCCGCCGCCGCCCCTTTCCTTTCCCAACACCAGCCACCCTAGCCCAGCCTCGCCGACCACCGGCACATACCGCACGTCGGCCATCCACTCACCTTCCCCTCTTTCCCTGACGCAATTCCCAGATCGATCCCCCGATCCAGAAGCCCGAGAGGATCCTCGCCGGCCGCGACAGAACCATGGCGACCCGGACGACTTGCTCGCCGGTGCGCGCGTCTCCGTCGAACTCGCCGTACTGCGTCGCGCAGCTTGGCTGAGGGAATTGGTACGTGCTGCACGCCGGCAAGGGGGCGGCGGCCACGAGGAAGCGATGGTGGTGACGCGGGCCACAGAGGGTTGTCTTCCTCCACGCCCTGCAACTCTATGTTTGTGGAGGGGGTGGCGGTGTTCAGCGGTCTCCGCCTGGGCCGCCAATTCCGTCTGCCACTGCTCACCGGCCTCCTCCGCCGCTGGTGCTGCACGGCCGACATCTTCGCGGGCGCTCCCGTTGACAGGGAGGTCGTGGACGTGTGAAGGCCTGGTGGGGCCGCGCTAAGACGGCACCGCAACGGCCGTTTGTCCACGTGGACCCTGACAGTGGGGCCGCGCTATCAAAAATGGCATCAGACAGGGATTAGCGGGATTTGCGTTGGCCCGTCCGAAAACTGGTACTGACTAGCAAAAATTAAGAATGTTGATACTGAGTGGTTCTGACAGTCCGACTTGTGGTAGCTTCATGCAATTTTCTCGCAACACAGCGATGGATCGAGGACGGGCGTGGCTGTGGCTGTGGCTGTGGCTGGGGTATCGTACCTGCCAAGAAAGGCAAGTCCAGTCCAAACAGCGCGCAGCTGCGGGGCGGGGCGGGCCATCGCTGAGTCAGCGAGGTCCCCCTCTTCCTCTGTGTTGATCATGGTGGGAACTGGCCACCGGAGCGGTCCTGGTACTTGCGCAGGCACCTACTGACCTACACGGTACACCCACCCGCTTTCCCAGACCCATCTCCGAGCCGTCCGTGTCCATCCACTTCGGTGCCGGGCACTCGGCCCGGCCGCCTGTGCTGCTGCATTTCCACACCACGCCCTGTAATTCACGAAACCGCTAATACACTCTACTACTACCTTCGGTTAATATGTTCTTCACGATTCTTTTCATCTTGTGTATCTAGTTAAACATTTAGATTAGATATATTTGTATCTAGATAAATTTACGAATACTAATATAGATCGGAGGAGGGAGTACCGTTATTATACTAATATAGGTGTCCACTCATACTCTCTCTCTGAATTTTCATGGTCAAGTGCTTGTGTATGCACGAATGTCCGGGTTACAGGAATAGGAGGCGATTGTGAGGGCGACTCCAAAACCCATCTAGGTTTGCGTCCCCTGGCCGGTGACTCCAGCAGTCCGTTCAGTCTCCTGTGGTCTTAACACCTTGGAGATGTAGCAGACTATGGCCAGTTGGCGCGAGAGTTTTTGTTCTTTGTTTAGTCTAATTTTAGTGTCTTCTACTAAATGATGAAAAGATAGGTATATTCCGAAGATAGAATAAAGTTCTTCTCGCTTTATTGTGGTTTCAGTGGTGCGTCTAGCGATGATGGAAAAAACGTGGAGTCGTGTGTTCGACATATCTCCTAGGAACCGGTCGGCTTTCGTGTTCATTGATATGGGTTTAGATCAGTCTATTCCAATCTACGATTGTCATTATTAACGATGATTGCTGCTCTGGTGCACATGTTCTTTGAGATCTAAGCACGATGACTTCTCGTAAGTCTACTATAACAAGCTCTAGTACCAGAAGCTTTGTCTGACTTCAGTAATATAGGGACGAGGACGGCTATTATATGTGTATAATACATTGGCAAAGTTCTTACCCTTAAAATATTGGATGTACAACCGTACACCGAAATATTCATCTAGATCTGTCTGTCTTGGTGGACCCGTCGCGATTGACTCGCACTAGCATTTGTAGTCGTCTAAATCCTATTTGTAATTTTTACTATTTTTGTTGTTCTTTGTACCACCTTTGATGATTATTAATATTCTAAAAAGAAAAATACTCTTTGCACCGCACGTGCTTGCTTGTCGAGTAGTGCATGCCCTACGTCCGTACGTACTTAACTCAACAGAGTTGTTTGCATGTCATGCCTGCCCGGCCGATCGACCACGCACACGGCACACATGAATATGCACCGTGCACGTCGTCGTCACGTGTAGGCCGTGCTAGGCGCTATGCTATACGCCTACGCCAACTTAAACCCCGCACAAGCGACATGGTCATGGAGTTAAGCACGGGACATGATGTGGATCGGAGTTCTACCATTGGCATATTTATTTTTTTGAAAGATGCATTTGTTTACTTGACTTGGCTTTTGGCATGTGTAGTTTAGTAAAACTCGGGCTGCTTAATGGCACGCTCTCGGTCCTTTTCTCCTCTATTTATACGCAAAGGTAGTACAAGCCGTGATTTGGACTGCAAGTCATGATTACAAAGAATTGTTACACAAGAATTAGGACTAATTAATTTTTATTATACGCGGTGGATGTTGGAATATTAGGCATAATTTTCATGATTAATTCCAGAATATAAATCATGACAACAACAACTACAATCACGTGAACCTCTAACATACTAGATGTATTGATCAACATGAACAATAGCAGAATATACGCACTAACAGCCATACTAAAGCAACAGATCTGACGACGGTATATGTACTGATCGGTTGCCGATGAAGTCGTTGTTGGTGCAGCGTTTGCAGTAGACTGTCGAAGATGTCGGCGTTGAAGACGACGAGCACGAGCTCCGACTTGACGACCGGGAAGACGCGCCGTGATGACGAACTTGAGCAGTCGCGCAGAGCGCTTCCCAAAAACCTTATTCGCCCTCTCCCGTACAGGATCACAAGGGCGAGTGGTTCCGGAGACCTGCTCTCCCGTCCGCCGGTGCACGCCGGCAAGCGGGGTGGAGTAGACTACGGTGACGGCGCAAGTAGAGAGGATGGCAAAACCCTAGATTGGTTTTCGGTGGTATTGTGGCGGTAGCCGCGTAGGACTTTATATAGAGCGGCTCAGGAAACCCTAACGGAGGCGAACGTGTGCCACGTTACGCACGTTCGGGTCGGTTACAGTAGCCCACGACCCGGGAGCGACCCGAATAAGCTAACTGTTTGACACGTCTGTCAAAACCTCACAGCAGCAAAATAAAGCTCGGCTCGGCGAGATTCCCGCGACCCGTCGTGTCGTGACAAGACGAGCGGGCGGGCGGCGTCGTCGTCGGAGGAGCGCGCGCGTGTATCTCTCTTATTGCCATTCACTTACAAAGTGGTGCAACACTCCACCTTATAAGGTGGTGCAAATCTCCTCCAACTTACCATGTGAGACTAAACTTGAGCTCCCACTCCACTTCCATGTGAGCTGCCACAGCCCAAACAAATATGGGCTGCCATAAATCTGGACTTTGACATTTAGGAAAAATCTGAAATACACATGAGCCTAAATGGATTGACCCATTATTTCTAACAATCCCCCACCATATCTCAAATGCCCATTTGAAGATTTTCCAACCATTGCTACTTGTTTATATATCAGTATTTCACTAGAGACTGTTAAGTTGAACTTCCGCCTAAAATCTTGAACTACGTCTATCAACAACTTGAACAATGGACGAACCTTGAATTGCAAGTTTGGTGCCAATAGATTTCACTCAAAAACATAACTAGTACTCTGGCTGCCAGTAGCCTACCCCACGGGTTGGAGCATATGTGTCATACTCCCTGGTCTCTTCATGAGTTTACTAGAGATCACCCAAGTCTCATAGACCGCGACGTTTACAGTCGAGCTCATATAGGTGTGTTCTTTCAAAATGCCCTGTAGGACGGCATCTTTGCTAATTAAAGCCAACAGAAACACATTAAGGCATGTTGCCAACCTGCCTTATAGATTATGAGAGTTATGCATCTTCACATAGAGAGGGTTACAAAATACTCTCCTCCGTCAAACCACTAGCTTGTTCTTCCCAGAACCTAATTCACGGGATCTCCGATCACATAGGTTGGCTTACCACTAAGATGTGACATCCATGGGTCTCAACCCCATCTCCCTCGATGCACTTTCTATCACATTTCGTGATAGTCCCTTTGTAAAGGGATCTGCCAGGTTTTTGTCTGTTTGAATATATGTAACAGTTATTACCCCGGAGTTTCTCAATTTCCAGACAGACTTCAAACGTCTCTTCACGTGTCTTGATGACTTCGCGTTATCCTTAGAATTGTTTATTTTTACAATAACAGTTTGGTTGTCACAATTCAAAAGGATTGTCGGCACAGGTTTCTCAACCACAAGCAAATCCATCAAGAGCTCACGCAGCCATTCTAACTCAACAGTGGTTGTGTCTAAAGCAGTAAGCTCTGCTTCCATAATTGACCTCGTCAATATGGTCTGTCTACGGGATCTCCATGACACCGCACCACCTCCAAGGGTAAACACATACCCGCTCGTGGCGTAGAGTTCATCAACGTCAGAGATCCAATTCGAATCACTATATCCTTCAAGCACAACAGGGTTCCCTGAATAGTGAATCTCATATCTCATTGTACCACATAGATAGCGCATGACCCTTTCAAGTGCATGCCAATGATCAATACCCGGGTTAGACATGAACCTACTCAACCTGCTCACAGCAAAAGAGATATCGGGTCTTGTAGCGCTTGCTAAGTACATGAGAGAACCAACAACTTGTGAATATTTCAGCTGATCTGTTGGTTCCTTCTTATTATTTCGTAATGTCAAACTGGGATCATAAGGTGTTGGAGAAGTATTGCCATCATTAAAGCCAAAATGGCTCAAGATATTCTCAACATAATGAGATTGCGTTAAAGTAATCCCATTCTCGATCTTAATAAGTTTGATGTTCAGAATCACATCAGCCTCTCCCAGATCTTTCATATCAAAACTCTTTGACAGGAAAGACTTGATTTCATTTATCACTTTCATGTTTGTACCAAAGATCAGAATGTCATCCACATACAAACATAATATAACGCTATCGCCCCCACCATGGCGATAGTAAACACACCTATCCGCCTCATTAATGACAAAGCCAGCAGAAACTAGAGTTCTATCAAACTTCTCATGCCATTGCTTAGGTGCTTGTTTCAGGCCATGTAAAGATTTTAATAACTTACACACCTTTGTCTCTTCACCTTTTACCACAAACCCATCCGGCTGATCCATACAGATCTCCTCTTCCAACTCTCCATTAAGGAAAGTTGTCTTCAAGTCCATTTGATGAACGAGAAGACCATAAGAGGAAGCTAGGGATAGTAGTACTCGAATGGTCGTCAGTCTAGAGACAGGTGAATAGGTGTCAAAGTAATCTTCGCCTTCTTTCTGTGTGTAGCCCTTAGCTACAAGACGCGCCTTGTACTTCTCAATAGTACCATCAGGCCTTAGTTTCTTCTTGAACACCCACTTACATCCCACAGGTTTACAGCCATAGGGTCGTTCTGATAATTCCCAAGTTTCATTAGAAAGAATCGAGTCCATCTCATTTTGGACAGCTTCTTTCCAATCATCTGCATCAGGAGATGCATATGCCTCAGTAGTGGATCTGGGAGTATCATCCACAAGGTACACGATTAAATCATTACTAAAGGATTTTGCAACCCTCTGTCTCTTACTCCTCGTGAGAGGTTCATCGTCATCCTTCTCAAGGAATTCCTCATGTGGTTGTTCATAATTCTCAATAGATGCACTAGATTCAGGAAGTATTTCAGAAGAAATCCTACCAATGCTATGGATATATTTCATAGGAAAAATATTCTCAAAGAATGTTGCATCACGAGATTCCATTATAGTGTCAACATGCATATCAGGTACCTCAGATTTAACCACTATAAATCTATAGCCTACACTCCGTGGAGCATATCCTAGAAAGATACAATCCACTATCTTGGGTCCGAGCTTGCGTTTCTTGGGGATCGGTATGTTGACCTTTGCCAAACACCCCCAAGTGCGCAGATACGAAAGTGATGGTTTTCTCCCAAACCACTCCTCATAAGGGGTCTTTTCTTTATTCTTGTTAGGAACTCTATTCAGGACATGACATGAAGTCAACAAGGCCTCCCCCCACCATGCCTTTGATAAACCAGCGGTGGCTAACATGGAATTCACCAAGTTAGTTAGCATGCAGTTTTTCCTCTCAGCAACCCCGTTTGATTGGGGCGAGTAGGGAGGCATCCTCTCATGAATAATTCTGTGTTCCTCATAGAATTCGTCAAATATTTTGAGAAAATACTCACCACCACGATCCGACCTAAGACGCTTGATCTTTCTCTCTAGTTGATTTTCAACTCCGGCCTTATAGATTTTAAAGTAGTCTAAACCCTCATCTTTAGTTTGCAACAAGTAAACATAGACGAATTTAGTAGCATCATCTATCAATGTCATGAAATATCTCTTTTCACCTTTTGTCAACACACCATTCATCTCGCATAGATCAGAATGTATGAGTTCTAGAGGTGCCAAGTTTCTCTCCTCGGCAGCCTTGTGAGGCTTTTGAGGTTGCTTTGATTGCACAAAACTATGGCACTTAGAACCTTTGGCAATAGTGAAATTCAGAATTAAACTCATACTGGACATCCGAGACATCAAACCAAAATTAATGTGACATAAACGAGAATGCCAAACACTGGTATCATCATTAACACCACCACAAATATGATTCACGGATTTATTACAAAACTCTGAAAGTGAAAACCGAAACAAGCCTCCGAACTCATAACCTTTACCAATAAATCGTCCATGTTTCGAAACAACGACTTTATTAGACTCTAAGACAACCTTAAACCCATCTCTTCATAGAAGGGAGCCACTAACGAGATTCTTGTTCATAGTAGGGACATGCTGCTCGTTCCTCAGCTGCATGATCTTTCCGGAAGTAAATTTCAGATCCACCGTGCCAACACCACGAACATAAGCATGTGATCCATTCCCCATTAGGACGGATGAATCCTAAGCGACCTGATAAGAAGTGAACATAGAGATGTCAGCACACACATGAACATTAGCACCCGTATCAAGCCACCAACACGGTGATTGAAATACTGAAAGAACAGTAAATAGATTACCATACCCATCAGTATTGCTAGCGGTCACGACCTTGACAGTATTGGCCTTTTTCCCTCTGCGGTCTGCGCGTTCTGGACAGTCCTTGGAAAAGTGGTCGGGCTCTCCACAAGTGTAACAAGACAGATCACTCTTGTCCATGTCCGTCTTCTTCTTCTTGAAGGTTGTAGTCTTTACAGGCTTGTTAAAGGAGGGTTTGAAGTTCCCTTTGTTCTTGCCTACTGATTTGCCTTTCTGCACAAAGTTGGCAGTAACATGACTCTCTCCTTTCTCAGTAGTGTCCTTAGCCCGAGCCTTCTCCTCAACATCAAGGGACGCTATCTGATTTTCAACTGATATCTCCTGTCTCTTGTGTTTGAGAGTTGTGGCAAAGTTCCTCCATGAAGGGGGCAACTTAGCAATAATGCAACCCGCCACAAACTTGTCGGGTAAGATACACTTAAAGAGTTCAAGCTCTTTGGCAATGCACCGTATCTCATGAGCTTGTTGAACCACAAGAAGGTCCTTTGTCATCTTAAAATCATGAAAGCTCTCCATGATATATAGTTCACTGCCAGCATCTGTAGCACCAAACTTTGCATCCAGTGCGTCCCAGAGCTCCTTCCCGTCTTTTATGTGCATAAACACATCACACAGACGGTCAGCAAGAATGCTCAGAATACATCCCACAAAGATAGTATTGGCATCCTCAAAATTCTTCTGATCCTCGTCAGATATAGTTCCTTCAGGTTTGCCTTTACTGATATGGAACACTTTCATCGTGGTCAGCCAAAGTTCAGCCTTGTACTGCCACCTCTTAAAGTGCACACCGGCAAACTTATCCAGCCTTAGTGCATCGGTAAAACCAACCATTGTTAATTCAGGAAATTGCCTACAATAAGGTTTTTGGATTGTTGGAATATTAGGCATAATTTGCACGATTAATTCCAGAATATAAATCATGACAACAACAGCTACAATCACATGAACCTCTAACATACTAGATGTATTGATCAACATGAACAGTAGCAGAATATATGCACTAAGAGCCATTCTAAAGCAACAGATCTGACGACGGTATACGTACTGATCGGTTGCTGATGAAGTCGTTGTTGGTGCAGCGTTTGGAGTAGACTGTCGAAGAAGTCGGCGTTGAAGACGACGAGCACGAGCTCCGACTTAACGACCGGGAAGACGTGCCGTGAGGACGAACTTGAGCAGTCGCATGGAGCGCTTCCCAAAAACCTTATTCGCCCTCTCTTGTACATGATCACAAGGGCGAGTGGTTCCGGAGACCTGCTCTCCCGTCCGCCGGTGCACGCCAGCAAGCGGGATGGAGTAGACTACGGTGACGGCACAAGTAGAGAGGATGGCAAAACTCTAGATTGGTTTTCGGTGGTATTGTGGCGGTAGCCGCGCAGGACTTTATATAGAGCGGCTCAGGAAACCCTAACGAAGGCGAACGTGGGCCGAGTCCACATTATGCATGTTCGGGTCGGTTATAGTACCCCATGATCCGGGAGCAACCCAAATAAGCTAACTGTTTGACACGTCTGTAAAAACCTCATAGTTTTCCTGAGCTGCAAAATAAAGCTCAGCTCGGCGAGATTCCCGCAACTCGCAGCACGCGCGTTGTGGCGAGACGAGCGGGCGGGCGGGCGAGAGACATCGTCGGAGGAGGAGCGCGCGCGTGTATCTCTCGTATTGCCACTCACTTACAAAGTGGTGCAACACTCCACCTTATAAGGTGGTGCAACTCTCCTCCAACTTCCCATGTGGGACTAAACTTGAGCTCCCACTCCACTTTCATGTGAGCTGCCACAAACATGGGCCCAAACAAATCTGGGCTGCCACAAATCTGGGCTTTGAGATTTAGGGAAAATCTGAAATACACATGGGCCTAAATGGATTGGACCATTATTTCTAACAGTGGAGGATATCTCCATAACACTCCTCCGCAGTCTGAACTCGAAGGCTCACCGATGTGAAGACTGGCTCAAAACTCAGTGAATAATGCAGACGGCAACCCCTTCGTAAATATGTCAGCAAACTTTGAATTGGAGGGAACATGAAGGATCCGTAGAGCACCAAGAGTCACCTTTTCACGAACAAAGTGAATGTCAAGTTCAATATGCTTCGTACTGCGATGCTGCATTGGGTTAGCTAAGAGATATACAACATTGACGTTATCATAGTAAACAACAGCAACACTGTCAATAGGTCACCGAAGCTCCTGAAGAAGACTGCAAAGCCAACTTGTTTCGGCGATGGCAGTGGCAACAACACGATATTCGGCCTCTGCACTAGACCTAGAAACCGTAGGCTGGCGGCAAGACGACCAAGACACCAAATTGTCGCCCAAGAACACACAGTATCCCGAGGTAGACCGGCGAGTATCTGTACATCCTTCCCAATCGGCATCTGAATAGGCAATGAGAGAATGAGAGGTGGTCAAGTGGATAGTGAGACCATGATCAAGCGTTCCTTTGAGATAGCAAAGGATTCATTTGATAAGGAGAAGATGAGGCTTGCGGGGATCGTGCATATGGAGGCAGACTTGTTGCACGACATAGAAAATTTCAGGTTGAGTGTGGGTTATGTTTTGGGGAGCAGCGGCTAAGCTGCGGTAAAAAAAGAGGTCAGCCACGGGTGGTCCAGCGAAAGAAGGAAGTTTGCCTTTGGTGTCGATATGTGTGGAGGAAGATTTGCAGTCACTCATGCCTTCTCGGGAAAGAACTTCGAGGATAAGACTAGGTGGAATTCTGTTTTCTTCATGCTTGACATAACCCTACCTTATAGAGTTGTCTTTGAAAGAGCCAAAATAGTAGACAAGCAATATACAATATTGCCTACTCGTGAAGAATGGTACTTTGCTATAGAGGTTATACTGAGGCTTAAGTTGTTCTATGACATAAGTACTTTGTTCTCTGGGACTGATTATGTCACTATCAATGTGTACTTTCCTAAAATATGTGAAATCAAGATGAAAATTTGGCAGTGGGGAACCTCTTCTGACTTGGTTATCCAAGAAATGTCCAATTCTATGACTAGAAAATTTGATAAGTATTGGAAAGATATCCAAGGGCTAATGGGCGTAGCTACACTACTTGACCCTAGATATAAGAAGCAAATGTTGATTGCATGATTTGCAATGCTTCATGGCATTGAGCCAACCTCATATGGCTGCATAGAAAAATTTGTCGAAGTAGTTGCTAATCTTCATCAATTGAACGATGAGTATGAAGTGGAAGGAGATGGATATCAAGCAGCCGCATAATGTTCCTTATCTTCAATGCCTGATCCTTGCATCATGTCATTCTTCCATGATATTGTAGCTCAACAAAGGTCTGCAACAACTAAATTCAAGGTGAGATGGACCATTACTTGTCAGACGACCTAGTGCCATATACTGATAAGTTTATCGTGTTGGATTGGTGGAAAGTGGCTAGCACAAGATACCCAACACTAAGAAAGGTTGCAACAGATGTATTTGCTATTCCAGTCACAATGGTTGCTTCAGAATATGCATTTAGTACTAGTGGCAGGATAGTCAATGAACATAGGAGCTGACTCACTTCTCACATGCTTGAGGTATTGATGGGCTATCAAGATTGGCTTAGAAATAAGTACAAAGGTGAGGGAATAATGCATTTTCTTGACATTTATTTCTTATGTCTTCTCTTACCTATACTTGTGAGCTTACGTTCTTGTATGTGCAAAATTATTTCCTTGTAGATGCTCATATTGATGAAGGCAACTTTTGGACTTGACGAGGGTTCGACTCATCAATGCATGATAACCCACAAGTATAGGGGATCGCAACAGTCTTCGAGGGTAGTATTACCCAATTTATTGATTCGACACAAGGAGAGCCAAAGAATACTTGCAAGCCTTAACAATTGAGTTGTCAATTCAGCTGCACCTGGAAATAGTTCTTGCTCATAGTAGTTTATCAGTAGCAACAGTTTTGTAGTAGCAATAGCAAAGCAACAGCAGCAGTAAAACAGGAGCAATAGTAACAGTAGTAGCAATCAGTAGGATATGAGTGCGGTAGGCATAGGGATGGATGGACCAGTGTTGCATGGACAAGTCTAAACATGTAACTTCAAGATCTAGGGCAATTGCAGATAAATAAGATAAAGCATCCAAGTACTAAACAATCATATGCATGTGCTCCATATATAGTCATACGTGCTCGCAATGAGAACTTGCACACCATCTTTTGTCCTGCCAGCCCGTTGCAGCGTGGCCTCAAGGGAATCTACTAGCAATTAAGGTACTCCTTTTAATAGAGCATCGGAGCAAAGCATTAACACTCTGTGAACACATGTGATACTCACATTACAGCCATCCCCTCAGGTTGTCCCAATTTCTATCACTTCGGGGCCTTTGGTTCCGGACAATGATATGTGTACACAACTTGCATATAATCACAAACAATACTATCATCATGAATCAATAATAAGTTCAGATCTGAGATCATGGAACTTGGGCCCTAGTGACAAGAATTAAGCACAACAAGTTGCAACAAAGTCAAATAGCACTAATAGAGATACTAGGCACCATGCCCTAACAATCTTATTCGATTACATGATAGAACTCATCCAATCCCTACCATCCTCATAGCCTACATCGGGGGATTACTCACTCATGGATGGGGGAAACATGGATGGTTGATGGAGAGGCGTCGGTGATGATGATGGCGATGATCCTCTCCAAATTCCTCGTCCTGGCAGGGTGCCAGAACGGAGGTTCTGGTTTCGAATCGCGGTTTCTGGTGGGGGCGGCGCATCATAAATCTTTCTAGAAAAATGTCGAAACCCCTAAGTTTTTAGGTCAGAAGGAAACTTATAGGCGAAGAGGGAGGCCGAGGGGGTGCCTAAGGAGGCCACACCCCCTCGAGGTGCGGCCAGGCCTGGACCGCGCGGCAGGGGGTGTGGGCCCCTTAGCCCCCACTCCGTCTCATATTCTGGCTCCATGAATCTTCTGGTGAAATAGGATTTTTGGTATATTTTCCGGGATTTTTCCTGATAGTTGATTTTCTGCACAAAAACTAGACATCAAGGAAATTCTGCTGAAAACAGCGTCAGTCCATGTTAGTTGTATCCAAATCACACAAGTTTAGAGGAGAAACAATAACAAAAGGGTTTGGGAAAGTAGATACATTTTGGACGTATCAACTCCCCGCAATCTTAGCTTATTGCTTGTCCTCAAGCAATTGTGTTGAAAACTGAGTGCAATAAAAGAACTTTCACGAACACATTTGCTTCATATGATGTATAATTCTCAGCACAGGAGTAGATACTTAGACAATTCATAATAAGGAGTATGCAACTAAGTCTACTTAATAGTCACTACAAGCTATGAAGAGATTCCAACTCAATAATAATAAGTAACATGAATAATAAACATAAGCAACATTGCAATTCTCATAAGATGGTATGATAGAGTGGTATCTCGCTTGCCTTTGATGGTGGAGCAAAACATGAATGCCAAGGCACCTCTGAAGTTCAAGTGAAGACTAGAAGTAAAGATATTAGAGATACAAGCATCAAAGTCATAACATAATTAACCAAGTTTTGAGGCAAGCACATCGCACTAAGAATGACAACTATGCTCTCAAGAAGGTTCTCATAGAATAAGTGGTGACTCAACAAGTAAGTGAAAAGGTTTTGAAAAGTTTGAAAGGCTTCCAAATGCTGAAAGTAAGGTACTCATTAGCTTTGAGCTCTCATTGCCCCTATCATAGGCATCTTTAAATGGTTAAGGTGAAAGTGAGGTCCAATATGAGTTATATGCTTAACAGACTATAAACTAGAAATCTCATGTCCCTTGAGTACGTGGGCCGCTCCTAATGCTACTCAGCTTTAGTTACTTGCAAGTTCTTGTCATAGTAAATACATGTGTATCATATAGAACCGCCAACAGGGAACACCTTGCACATGATACAGGAGCTATCCCATAATCAAAATGACAAGGCAAGGAGACAATGAGCATCTCAGCAATCTTCTTATTTACCATGGGAAAATGGTGCTTTTTCTCTCTTTCCTCTTTTCAATATGTGTCTCTTTTTTATAAGAAGAAAGCTTCATAGATTTCTCATTATGGTTACGCTGCAAGTTTCCACCATGATTAGGCATGGCTTAGGCTAGCGACACAGACGTTTCTCTAACAAATATACATAACTCCATGGACTTACAAGCTCCCCTTTTATTTCACACCAATGACATTCGTAGACAAAAGAGCATGATATCATCTGGGTATATATTTACAAGTGTTGAAAGCGTTCCCCGTGACAGCATGGTTCTGCTAACTCCCAGCTTATAATTTGCAGGCATATAACTTTCATGGATAGGTCACAATGGTTCAGGTTTATTAAGTGCAAGAAATAAAGTGTGATCAAGTTCGTGAGAGCTTTACTAACTAACTTTCTCAAAACAGTCAAACATTTTATTTGGAAGAAAACGAGGCATAATGAATTTGCACGGAATAGCAAATGATGGTAGTAGGTAGGTATGGTGGACACTTTTGACAATATTGGTTTTGAGAGTTGGAAACACGAGTAGAGCTCATACTCAGTGCAGGTGAAGGATAGCAATAGAGAGGGAGCGAAAAACAAGAGAGCAATAACTGTCATAATGATGCTTGCAACAAAACAGGACTAATTATGGCATGAAAATGATACAAGAACTCTGAGGCAAAATAAATCATCGAGGCTTACTGACTATTGTTCAGTCATATGCATGCGTGAGCATGTACCAAGTCGATTCAAATAAAACATCCAAAGGAGGATACCACAATATCATACCAAGTTATGAATAGAATTGTAAGGTTCCCAACATTTAATAAGGTAGAGATCCCTGTGTTTACAATGCTAGTCCCTGGATCAATAGCTAGCAACCACAGTTAAGATGTAATATCAAGAAACAAAGGTCATAATACAACTTTATAACCAGGATTAAAATATTTCATTACATCTTACATAGCTCATTTGGCTATCACATTACATTGCAGCAGAATATCTATAAGCATGGGGTCCTTCATCTTCAATGTGCCACAGGCAGTCATGTTGGTTGTAGACTTGTAATCCTAATCAATAAACTTCACTAATCATCAAACAAACCTGCAACATAATAAGTTGCAGCCACAAGGGTCAATACATTTGAATTGTATTGGCAAGTTTCACTACTATGTAGAAATAAGTGGATCCTATCATTTACATGCATATTTGGCTAAGTAGGGTTTAGGCTCTTTTGCAGAAAGCAAAATAGTTTTATCCTATCTTTTCAAAGTAGTTTTTGATCTTTGTCAAATCCTTTTGAACTTCTTGGAAAACTCCAAGTGCTTTTAATCCCTTGTTGTCACCCTCAAGTTTTAACTTTGAGAAATTGGAATGTAGAGATCTTCCATAGCTTCAGGCCTTAGTTGCCCAGAATTGTCCATAACCGGGGACACGACTAAGTACTTAGAATTTTGATCTTCTGCAGAAGTTGTACACTTTACCCACATGACACAATCTCGTCTTGACGCCACCAGTGGCCGCTGGATAAGTACTCACCAAAATGGAGTACCGGCAGATCGAGAATGTGACAAAGTCTTTCCATAGGAGTCCTCCCAATACACAATGCTAGCTTGTCTACCAGGCACCAATGTAGGGTTTCAAGTTCCCTTACACAATTCTAGTTAACCTGAAGATGCCAATGCATGGGTCTTCCACTATGTAGTTGACTAAGCCAGAGCCCATTTAGCATGTGGCTGTACACGGAAGCCACTATACGAGAAACATGTTCAATCTCTAAGTCCCTGGGTGGTTTCCTTCTAGTGCACAACAAAAAGAGATTGCCATATAAACATGGTTCCTTTTGTTGCCACCTTGTCCAACCTTGAGTATCCTTGTCCACCCAGGTGGTTCATTGAGTACTTGTTTTATTATATAAAACATAAGTCTTTTCAATACTTCATATAATCATAACATGTATCCCATCCCAAATATATAGCAGGGCTAAGCATACTACAACTACAATGTTTCCACTAAGGAATATATAGGGGTATCCTATTAGGATTTAGCATAGCATAAAATATAGTAAAGCTTATCATGCAAGTTTCAAAAATCCACTAAGTGTAATGAAAATAATAGGACTTGGATGATAGTGTCACTTGCCTTTTTAGTAGAGAATGTTGGTTCACTTCTTGATCTTTCAAATATCACACTCTTCTAACTTCACTACAAATCAATCAAGCAAACACAATTCAACTAGCATTCCAACCAATATTCAAACAATCTATCACACATAAAATAACAAAAACAAGGTCATGCATGCAAGCATGCAAAAGATAGTTTTATTTTCAAAGGTGGTTTCTACTAGGCTCTAAACATTATAAAGTTCAAAGTGGTCCTTTTACTAAAGTGGTAAAACCATTTGCAAAAGGTTTTATCTATAAACCATTTTTAAGTCATTTCATTATTTTATGTGGTTGAAAAATGCTTTTAGTAAAGAAATATTCTTTAAAGAGCTCACCAATTATATTTTAATTCTCAAAACTTGGTGTTTAGGGTCAGAAGGTTTGAATCAAATCATTTCCCAAAGGTTTTACTCAAAAATCATTTCCATATCAAAATCAATATTTTATTTGACTAGAAATGAGCTAATTCAAGTATTTAATCCTAAACTTCACAAAATTCATTTTTAAATGTATGAGTTGGTTCCTAGGGTCAGTAAGTTCACAACAAACCATTTTGCAAAGATTTCACATTAACATTTTATCTAGAACAATTTTTTATATTCAAAATAAGCCTACACATGTTTCTGCAATTTCAACCAATTTTCCAGAAGCAATTCATTAAAAAAATTGCATGGTTTCAAAGTACTTGTTCTACTGATTCCATTGATATAAAATTTGCAAATTTTGGACGTGTGGATCAAAAGTTATGCAATTTACAAGTTTGCAATTCAATCTGATTCAAAATTTCTGTTTTAAACTAACTAGTGCCACGCGGCGTGATACTATTGGCTGGTACCGCTTCGTGCGGATCGGTCTCTGCGGACCGTAGGATTTTATTTAGATTGCACGGCGCAGATCAACTCGTACCCTTTCGTCTAGTTCTAATCTCAGCCGCAGGATCAACATCTAACGGACACAGCTCCTCTGACCATGGTTGGGCGGCGCTAGCGGCGGCTGGCGGCGGCGCACGCTCTGGCGGCGATCTTGCCGATGATACAGGAAGCAAGGAAGAGGGGAAAACAGCTCACCGTGCTCAGGGGATCGTGGCGATGCTCGACGTGGTCGCGAGGAGGCAAGGGGCGCACAGGAACAGGAGGAATCGCTCACCGGAGTTGGTGGCGGCGTCGGGAACGCTCAGGTGTCGTCAGGGATGGGGCTGTAGGTCGCGCCGATGCACGGCAAGGGCACAGTTAGACGCGGGCTGAACTGGGGATGATGTGAGTATCAACAGGAGGTGCCGGGGCGGTCGAGGCTTACCAGGAGGAGTCGCCGGAGCAATGGAAGACGGCGGTGGCGAGTCGAGCTTGTCCTTGCCGACGTTCTGGGGCAAGCGCGGGCGAACAGGAGGCACTGGTAGGTGCGCCTGGAGGTGGAGAACATGCTAGTGTGCAGTGGGAGTCGAGGCGAGGCTGGACGGCGCCGGAATTGGTCGCGAAGCTCGTCGGAGTCCGCGACGGTGCAGGGGAAAATCTGGGGAGCCCTGGGGCAGAGAAGGAGGGGCGAGTGAGGGGAAAGAGAGGGGAGGGAGAGACGTTTATGCAGGCGTGGTTACTGGCGTGTTTACTCTGGCCATCAACGCGCAATCAAGAGATTTTAATCACGGCAGAACGCCGTTAAGCAAGGGGAAAACGGCCGGCGAGGTGTTGATGACGATGACGAGGCAGTGGGGCCTGCCTGTCAGTGAGGGAGAGGGAGGGAAGAATGGGGCCACTTGTCTGCGTCTCTGCGGGTTGAATTTTTAGTGGAAAACGATTCGCAGAGAGGGGGGGTGAGTTGGGCTGCTGGGCTTGTTGGGTTGGGCTGTATTGTTTCACTTTTTTTTATTCTGTAAGCTTTTTCTTTTTTTCTATTTGATTTTCTGTTTTGATTTTCAAACAAACAATTCAAACACCAAATGAAATCAAACTTCCACCAAACTTTGTATCCTTATTAGTTCTAGTCCAAAATAATACTTTTATTCTTTTAGGATCTATTTAATAATTAAATAAAATAGACCTTAGTTATTAATTCAAGTAGGATTTAATTTATTTTAAATCATTATTTGAAATCTAAAATAATACCAAAAACATTTCAGTAGGTTTTATTTGAATAAATAAAACACTTGGAAATCTTATTTAAAATAATTTAATAAGTTTTAGTGTTTATTTAAAATGGAAAAGCCTTTACTTAAATAAAATTGGATACTAAATCCTCATTATTTTATTTAATTAAACCTTTACTCTTTTTTATCAAATAGGAATGTTTTATTTCAAAATCTTGGCCAAGATTTTAATTTGGCTTTAAGAAATAACCTTTATTTCTCATTCTACCTTTTGCTTTTGAAAAACAAATCTTTTTATTAAAAGATCTAAAATAGTAATTCCAACTATCAAAACTTTCTTTATTAATTGTTTATGTTTTTAAATCCCTGTAGGATTTATTTGATCAAAATAGGTTTGAAAGTTTCCAATTGGATTCAAAAAGTTTCTTCTCACCCTAATTTTCAACAAAGTTTTATTTTGTTTATTTATTTTTCACATTTCAAAATTTGGAAAATTTTGGGATGTGACAAGAATAATGCAAGCAAACATTCATATGACATGCTACAAACTATTAGCAAGCTAGATCTACTCATAAGAAAGCAAGAACTACTAAGCATCCATAAATAACATATACCTTACATGAACAGACTAAGCATGCCCACAATGATGAGTATATGTACAAATATGAAAACAAATAGAGTTCGTTACCAGCCTCTTACCACACCTCAAGTTGTCTTAATATTCATTATTGCCCTTCACTTGTGTGGCTTTAATAATAACATGAAACCAAAGTCCACCGAGGTCTGCTGAACCCTGCAAAAAACTTCACAAAACCAAAGAACAAGAACAAATATTTTTGGTGTTTTCGATTTTTCAAAGCAAGCACAAAAAGCAAAAACAAACAAAGGAAAATATTTTTGGATTTTTTCTAAGGCAAACCAGTGCTAAAAAGCAAAGAAACAAACCAAGAGAAACAACGATTTTTTTGGTATTTTTGTGTTTTTAGAAAGCATAAACAAAAACCAAAAAGAAAGTGAAACATGGATATACAAAGAACTGACGAAACATGATATATAGATGAGTGTGATGTCGGTGTACCTCCCCCCAAGCTTAGGCTTTTGGCCTAAGTGGGGATCAATCCCAGCCTGGTCAAGAAGGTGCGCCTTCGTAATGCGACGAAGAGGCCTTTTTTCTGAAATTTTTAGACAAACATCAAACCAAGTGATTTCCAAGTTGGTAAATGATGAGGAACTACTATAGGAACTTGCTGGAGGGCTAAACATGCATCAAAATGAAATCTCTAAGCATAGAACAAGCAAACAAGCTCACACAACCTGACACCTATAGCAGCAAAATACTTCAGATACAATCTACCAATCAAAAATCTAATTGGACAAGCGGAGGAGGCACATACCAAGGAACAATCCCTCCAAAAATCAGCAGCAAAGATGGACTGAGCAAGGAGATCGAAAATCGGGAGCAAGAACAGCAGGAACACGATATTGAGAAATTTTTCCGGTGTTTTTTGGGAGAGAGAAAGAAGTGGCTAGGAGGAGGCATCTTGGAGGGCCAAAAGTGAGCCCCAACAAGGCCAGGCGCGCCCTGGGGGCTGGTCGTGCCACCAGGGGGTGTGCTGGCCTGGCGGGTCCCCCTGGGCCGCTCCAGGTGTCCCTCTACCCCTTTTTCGAGGAAAAATTTAATATGAATTTTCTAGAATTTTTCGGGAAACTTTATTTTTGGCCAATTTTTAGGTTATGAAAATTGATTTTCTCGCAGAAACAGATTTTTTAGAAGAAGCAAAAAAGCAAACCAAAACCAAAACTACAGAAGTTCTAAGACACTCTAACAAGCAAACAACTAGCAAAACTAAAGCTAACAAGAGAAAGAGCAAAGACTAGGAAGGAGAAAAATAAAAGTGAGCAAGTATAACCACTGTGAAAGCATTGTTTTGTTTATTAAAATCCCTTTGTTAACAAGGTTGATCAAGTCTTGTTACCAAAACAATCTTATATGAAGAAAAAGTTTGCATTCTACAAGGTGATTATGTTACCTCAAACTTGATAGCAATGGTCCCAATCATAATAGTTCCAAAACTTCCTTGTGGAATGGGACAATATATTTCTCAAACTTTGATGCTCTCAATATTTTCAATGGAATTCATGCAATAGATCTTATCAATCTTCTTGGGGAAATAGACAATATGCTATTTGTCATTAATATTAAAAGTTATTTTTCCTTGATTACAATTGATGACAGCACCTGCAGTATTAAGAAAAGGTCTCCCAAGAATAATAGACATATTATCGTCTCCAGGCATCTCAAGCACAACAAAATCAGTTAAAACCAAGCAATTATGAGCTAATTGAACAGGAACATCCTCACATATACCAACAAGAATAGTACTAGACTTATCAGCCATTTGTAAAGATATATCAGTTGGTATCAACTTTTCTAGCTGGAGTCTCTTGTAGAGAGAAAAAGGCATAACACTAACTCCAGCTCCCAAATCTCATAAAGCAGTTCTAACATAATTATTTTGAATAGAGCAAGGAATAGTTGGTATACCTGGATCACCAAGTTTCTTTGGAACCTTACCATTGAATGAATAATTAGCAAGCAAAGTAGAAATTTCCTCATTAGGAATCTTCCTTTTATTGGAGACAATTTCCTTCATATAATTTGAATAAGGAGGCAACTTAATAGCATCAGTCAAAGGAATTTGCAAAAAATAAAGGTTTCATCCACTCACAAAACTTGTTGTAGTGTTCTTCCTCCTTTGACTTGTGTTTCTTATTGGGAAAAGGCATAGGTTTCTGCACCCAAGGTTCTCTCTCACTACCATGTTTTTTAGCTATAAAATCTTCCTTAGTGTGCCTAGTGTTCTTAGTGTGCTTCTCAGGTTCTTCCTCAACTTCCTCCTTATCAGGAGGATCATTTTTTATCAATACCACTCTCAGTTTCAACATCAGAGACAGATATACTATTAGGATCTACAGCAGGTTCAGGTGGTTCCTCAACTATTTTGTGTTTCTTTTTCTTTCTCTTATGAGGACTACCATTACTTTTAGCTTGTTGAGAATCCTGCTCAATTCTTTTAGGGTGTCCTTCAGGATATAAAGGATCTTGAGTGGCTATACCACTCCTAGTTCTAATTCCGTAAGCATGTTTATCTCCCGAGGCATTAACTAGCATATCTTTCTGTTCCTTAGCAAGTTTTGAGTTTGAACCATTTGGAAGTGTTTACAAAGCATTTTGACATCATTAGCAGTTCTGTCCACAATATCTTTCAACTCATTAATAGCTCTAGAGTTTTCCAATAAATGATTCTGAACTTGTTTATTAAAATTACCTTGTTTAACTATAAATGTGTCAAGTTCATCTAAGCATTGATCAGGAGGCTTACCATAAGGAATATCACCTTCATCAAAGTGGAGAGAGCGTACCTCAATAGTAGATGAGTGGGGAATTGGCTTACATAATTATTCTATAGGAGGTAGATTCTTCACATCTTCACCTCTGATACCTTTCTCCTTTAAACATTTCTTAGCTTCTTTCATCACTTCATCATTTAATGCGATCATTCCCCTCTTCTTTGGTGTTGGTGTTGGAACTGGTTCAGGCACAATTGGTTCAGGAGTAATAGGCTCAGGTGTATTTAGCTCAGTTGAAGTCCAATCATCATAATTCTTGCTTATTTTAGCCATTAATTCTTCAGCATCTGTAGGAGTTCTTTTCCTGAAAACACAATCGGCAAAACTATCTAGGTATGTCCTAGAATCATCAGTTAGTCCATTATAATAAATATCAAGAAGCTCATTTTTAGGCAATGGACATCCAGGATGTGCATGAATCAAGGCACAGAACCTTGTCCATGACTCAGGCAATTTCTCTTCTTCTCCCTGTTTAAAATCAAAAAGTCTCGGCAAAACAACATGTCTAGCACTAGGAGGAAAATATTTCTAGAAGAAAGAAGGAATCGAATAATCAGGGCTATCAATGGATCTAGGAGGCAATCTATTAAACCAAGCCTTAACTTCTGCTTTTAGTGAAAAAGGGAAGATGTTAGTAACAAATTACTTGCGCATATTAAAATCATCAGAGAATAAAGCACTCATAGTGGAAAGCTCATTCATATGTGCCACAACACTCTCACTCTTAGTCCCACAAAAAGGTTCTTTCTCAACAATTTCTAAATAGGATAAATCAAGAGAGAAATCATAATCTTCATCTTTAATATCTATGGGAGAAGTGGCAAACTTAGGATCAGAAGACAGTTTAGGAATAATGGTACATGAGGATCCTAATAGCACTAGAACCATGTGTGTTTTGGTACTCTTCAATAAATTCATCAGTCATTTCAATGTAACCATCACTAATATCATATCTCTCTCTAGACCCAGGTGAGCTAACAGGTGTAACAGTGTCTTCACTAGGAGTTTCAATGTTTTCTAAAATAGTTCTAGCAATAGTAGCATCTAGGAAAGGACCTAATGTACCACTCCCATTAAGCATAGTAGAAGTAACGTCATGAGTATCAGAAGCAATTTCAGATTTAACAGTAGTAGTAGTGTGTGTAGCATGTGTATGTGGTGGTGGTATAACAAGCTTACTTATAACATACGTGAATCAAGAGCAACAGAGGTGTTTAGGATTGTACCTCTTCTTGTAGTGGATGGTAAAATAAGAAAATTTTCATCACGAGACTTCCCCATGATGAAAGGAGTAGCAGTGAATAATAATAGATCCAAGTGAACTTACAAACAAAGCTATGCTCCCCAGAGACATCGCTAGAAAATAGTCTTGATGACCCACAAGTATAGGGAATCGCAACAGTCTTCGAGGGTAGTATTACCCAATTTATTGATTCGACACAAGGGGATCCAAAGAATACTTGCAAGACTTAACAACTGAGTAATTCAGCTGCACCTGGAAATAGTTCTTGCTCACAATAGTTTATGAGTAGCAACAGTTTTGTAGTAGCAATAGCAAAGCAACAGCAGCAGTAAAACATGAGCAATAGTAACAGTAGTAGCAAACAGTAGGATATGAGTGCGGTAGGCATAGCGATGGATGGACGGGCGTTGCATGGACAAGTCTAAACATGTAACTTCAAATCTAGGGCAATTGCAGATAAATAATATAAGGCATCCAAGTACTAAACAATCATAGGCATGTGCTCCATATATAGTCATACGTGCTCGCAATGAGAACTTGCACAACATCTTTTGTCCTCCAGCCCGTTGCAGCGGGGCCTCAAGGGAATCTACTGGAAATTAAGGTACTCCTTTTAATAGAGCACCAAAGCAAAGCATTAACACTCCATGAACACATGTGATCCTCACATCACAACCATCCCCTCAGGTTGTCCCAATTTCTGTCACTTCGGGGCCTTTGGTTTCGGACAATGATATGTGTACACAACTTGTAGATAAGATCACAAACAATACTATCATCATGAATCAATAATAAGTTCAGATCTAAGATCATGTCACTCCGGCCCTAGTGACAAGCATTAAGAACAACAAGTTGCGACAAAGTGAAATAACACTAATAGAGATACTAGGCACCATGCCCTAACAATCTTATTCGATTACATGATAGAACTCATCCAATCCCTACCTTCCCCATAGTCTGCAACGGGGGCTTACTCACTCATGGATGGTTGATGGAGAGGCGTCGGTGATAGGGCTAGAATTATAACTCGAAACTCGCGAGCTAAATGAGTAACTCGTGACACAGCTCGACTCGGCTCGAACTTGGTGTCTAACGAGTCGAGCCAAGTTTTTGATTTGAGCTTGTTTGTTCACCCAAGCTAAATGAGATACTCGCGAGCTACTCATTTAGCTCGTTAAACTCGTTCAAATATAGAGTTTGAAAAAATTCATAGATAAGTGTCATACTATGAATGTTCCTTGAACTTGTAATGGTGTAGAGCTACTATATTTTTTATTGATCTTCTTCGTGTTATTATGGAAGTACTATTGTTGTTCTAGTTTCAAATTAGTAGAATAATTACTAGTTTTTCTTACATGTGCTCATATTCATAACTTATAACAATCTAAACGAGCTGCTCGCGAGCTACTCGTGAGTTTACCGAGTCGAGCCGAGTTTCAAATATGAGCTCGTTCTGTAAACGAGCCGAGTCGAGCTAACTCGTTAGTTGAACGAGCTTTAGCGAGTCGAGCTGAGTTGGCTCGGCTCGGCTCGAATTCCAGCCCTAGTCGGTGATGATGATGGCGATGATCCTCTCCAAATTCCCCATCCTGGCAAGGTCCCAGAATGGAGTTTCTGGTTCCGAATCGCGGTTTCTGGTGGTGGCGGTGCAGCGGAACTCTTTCTGGAAAAACGTCGAACCCCCCTTGAGTTTTTAGGTCAGAAGGCAACTTATGGGCGAAGAGGGAGGGCGAGGGGGTGCATGAGGCGTCCACACCTCTCCAGGCGCGGCCAGGCCTGGCCCACGTGGTAGGGTGTGGGCCCCTCAGGCCCCCACTCTGTCTCGTATTCTGGCTCCGTGAATATTCTGGTGAAATAGGATTGTAAGATCCCTCCCTTTATAAAGGTAAGGATCCCTGTGATTGCAATGCTAGTCCCAGGATCAATAGCTAGCATCCACAGTTAAGATGTAATATCAAGAAACAAAGGTCATAGTACAACTTTATAACCACGAAAAACATAATTTATTACATCTTACATAGCTCATTTGGTTATCTCATTACCATGCATCAGAATATAACAATAGCATGGGGGTCCTTCATCTTCAAAGTGCCACAGGCAGACATGTTGGTTGTAGACTTGTAATCCTAATCAATAAACTTCACTAACATCAAAAAAACCTGCAACATAATAAGTTACTGCCACAAGGGTCAATACATTTGAATTGTATTGGCAAGTGATACTATGGTAGTATAGTGGAGTCTATCATCTATATGCATTTGGCTAATTGGAGCTTAGGCTTGCTTTGCTCAAAATAGATTTTCCTTATCATTTGAAAACACTAAGTTTTTGCTTGACAAAAATCACCCAAGGCATCTCCCAATAGAAATTGGTGATCCTTCAACCCTTGTTCAACCACAAAGTTTTAACTTAAAAGTTGGGATGAGGAGATTCTTGATAGCTTCCATGTCTTGATGCTCAAATTGTCCTTTACCAGGGACATGGCTAAGTACTTAGATTTTACACTCTGCAGAGGTGGTGCACTTTCCCCACAAGACTTGGTTTCACCAAGACAAGATCTTTCAGAAGCCTTCCCTTAGACCAGAATGGACGCGTTCCAACCTATCAAACCCCTACCACCAACTGTCCATTTGGCTAAGTTATTGCAACCTATATGATCCAGACAGAGCCCATAATGCCAAGTGGCTGCACTTGAAGCTTCTCAACATTTGACATCTCAAATCTCTTTGTTCCTGGGTGGCCATCCACAAGTGAGATACACAAGGTAAACCATAGAAATGGGCCTTGTGAACCACTCAACACAAACCATTCCTTCCATTCCACCTAGGTGATTCATTCACTTAGTTGTTTTATTAAACAAAACACAAGTCCTTGACTTAGAAATATTCCATAGTATGAATATATATTCCACCCTTGTTTTCTACTGGCTAAGCTAAGCATGATAGTAGTAGGAATCTTAACTTAGGAAATTTCTACTAAGGTTTCATCTACTAGGATTTCCCATGGCATAGCTTATACTTAGCAAAATTCCATGCAAGTCCTACTTAGAAATATCACTAATGCATACTGAAAATAGTGGGACAAAGTATGAAGCATCACTTGCCTTTTTGGTAGAGAATATAAGTTCACTCCTTGATCTTGCAATGTTCACACTCTTCAAATCACTACAATTCAATCAAGCAAGCAATATTTCAATCTACCATTCAAGCAACATCACATAAAATAATAGAAACAAAACATTTCATGCAAGCATGTCAAACTTTGTTTTATTTACAAAAGTGGTTTATAATAGGTTATAAACATTCTAAAACACTTATTGGTCATTTTATAAAGTGGCAAAACTATTTGCTAAAAGATTTTACCTATAAACCATTTTTAAACCAAATCATTATTTTATGTGGTTGAAAATGCCTTTATCAAAGTAGCAATCCTTATAGGGTTCACCAAATACATTTTTAAATCATAAAACTTGGTGCTTGGGGTCAGATAGTTTATTCCAAAACATTTCCCAAAGATTTTCTCCCAAAAGTATTTTTAATAAATAAACATTATTTTTATTTGACTAGAAATGCTTTAAATCAAAGATTTATTCTTTTTCTTCACCAAATATGTTTTTGAAACCAAAAATTGATTTCTATGGTCAGTAGGTTCAAACAATCCATTTGCCCAAAGGTTTAATCACCAAAATAATTTTAGAACAAATTTTATATTCTAAATATGCCTACACAAGTTTCTGCAAAAACAATCAATTTAACAGAAGCATTTTACTAAACAAAGTGCATGGTTGGGTAGGATTTGTCTTGCTGGTTCCATTGATATAAAGTTTGCAAAATTTGGACATGTGGTTTGAAAGTTATGAATTTTTCAAGTTTGCATATCTAATGGATTCTATTTTCTGTTTTAAACCAAACCTTGTCCACGTGGAGGGCTCTGATTGGCTAAAAACGATTCGTGTGGATCGGCTATTGTGGGCCGCTGGATCTAATGTGCATCGCACTGCTGGCAACACTTCATACCTCTTCGGTTAATGATTCTATCACACACGTTGGATCGAAATCGAACGGTGCATAGGTGCTGGCCAAAGGTGGGCGGCGCTGGCGGCGGCGACAGGCAGCGGCGCGCTCAGACAAGGGTGTTCCCGGCGATTTAGGAAGCAAGAGATGGTGGGGAGAGGCTCAGCAGGTTCGCAGGGTTGCGCTGATTCTCGACGTGGTCGCCACAGGGACAGGGCGCACGGTGCTGCTGGTGATTGCTCGCCGGTGTTGTCATTGGCGTCGGGTTTGTCTGCTCGTCGTCGGAGGCAAGTCTACGGTTCACGCCAAACCAACCAATCAACGCCATTAGGTTCGCGAGAGAAAGGCGAATACGGTAGTATCAGCCAGAGGGAATGGGGTGGCCAGGAATTACCAGGGGGTTTCGCCGGAGAGGTAGCAGACGACGGCGGCGTGTAGAGGTCGTCCTTGCCGACGCTCTAGGGCAATCGTGGCCAGGCTGATGATACGAGTAGGTGTGCAAGGTTCTGGTGAGCAGGATAGTGTGAAGCAGGGACGATGGGGTGGGACGTGTTCGTCGGAATTTGTCGGTGAGCTCGCCGGAGGAAGTAGGGGTTCGGAGATGATTCCGAGCAGCCTGGTGGCTCTCGAGGCGTGATGTTTGGGGGGGCGAGGAAGAGGGGAAACGGGCACTTAAGTGAGTGTGGCCAGGGGGCGAGAATCACGCGGCATTGAAGTGAATTTACCACGCGAATCAAGCGGCAGTAACGGGAGAGAGGGAGAAAGAAGAACTGGTCGCGCGGTTGAAGACGGTGACGTGGCTATGGGGCCTGTTTGACAACGAGTGAGAAAGAGGAAGAGTGGGGCCTGCTAGTCGGCGACTGAGTGGGTTCTTTCTGTGGTAAGAAAAACGCTTCGGGGAGAGAGGGAGAGGTTGGCTGCTGGGCCAGATGGGCTTAGCTGGGCTGGGCTGTTCCTTCTCATTTTTTTTGTACAGATTCTTTTTCCCTTTTCCATTTCTATTAATCTGTTTTGATTTTGTTTAATTATTTCAAACATCAATTTGATTTCAAAACTCAACCAAAATTTGTGTAGATTCAAATACTGATTAATAGTTCATTTTAAAGTCAACATTAGAATATTTCTTTTATTCTTTTAGGATCTATTAATATTTAAATAAATAGACCTTAGTCTTTAATTCAAATAGGTTTTAATTTATTTTAAAACTCTTTTTGAAATCTAAATAATATCAAAATCTTTTTCAGTAGGTTTCATTTGAATAACTAAAACACTTGGAATTCTTATTTTAAAAACTTTAATAAATTTTAATGTTTATTTGAAAGAGAAAAGCCTTTACTTAAATGAAATTGGATATTAATAAATCCTTATTATTTTATTTAAATAAACCTTTATTCTTTTTAACAAATAGAAATATTTTATTTCATTTGTTTGGCCAAGATTTAATTTGGCTCTTTAAAATAATCCTTATTTATATTTCTTCCTATGCTTATCAAAACCATATATTTTTATTTAAAGGTCAAAAAATAGTGATTCCAACTATTCCAACTTTATTTATTATTTGTTTATCTTTTTAAATACTTTTAGGATTATTTGCTCACCATTTGGTATGGATTTTAGATAAGGGCTTTATTAGCTTTGGAAATTCAATTTCCTTATCTTATTAAATTCATAAGATTTTATCTATGGCTCCAAACTAAGTGAAACCAATTTATATGGTTTTATATTATTTCCATTTGTCATTCTTGATCATTTTGAAATGTTTGCTTGACAAATTTTTATAGGGATCAAATCCATGGTCTTAGAGATAACTTGAAAATGATTTTCTTCTATTAGGGTTTTGGGTTTTGGTTTAACTTTTCCAAGTGTTTAAATTTCCAGATGCATTTATGAAGAATGCATTCCTCTTGATTTGAATTTTGTTGGATTAAATCATTAACCAAAGTTTGTTCCAGATGGGATTTTAAGTTTCTATTTAGAAACCAAAGTTTCTTTTCACCCTAAATTTCAACAATTATTTATTTTGTTTATTTATTTTTCACATTACAAGATTTGGAAAATCTTGGGATGTGACAAGGATTTTTGGCATATTTTTCGGGATTTTCCTGATAGTTGATTTTCTGCATAAAAACTAGACACCAAGGTAATTCTGCTGAAAACAACATCACTCCATGTTAGTTGTATCCAAATCACACAAGTTTACAGGAGAAACAATAGCAAAAGTGTTCGGGAAAGTAGATACGTTTTGGACGTATCAACGCCCATTGTTATGGACTTGGGTTTTGGAGAAGGAGAAGACGCTGGAGATCGCGAAACGGATAACAAACAAGAAATACGGGGACACGGTGTTTACCCAGGTTTAGGCCCCTGGGGAAAACCCTACTCCTGCTTGTCTGCTCTTTGTTAATGGCGATGTCGGAAGTTACAGGGTGCACGGATTGGATCTGGCAAGGTATATGCTAGGTTATCAGGTAGTCCTCCTCGTCGTACCCTCCTGGCCTTTATATAGATAGGCTGGGTCTCGGGGATAGGCTGAGTCGGTTACAAGTTTAGGGTTTCTCCCTTCAATTTTATATCCGAAGAAGACGTATCCGCCAAGGAGTCAAATTTTTACTAGGCTTGGGCCACCTGAAATCCTCCTAGTCTTTTATGATTGAGGTATGCATTCTTCATGGGCTTTCGCTTGGGCCACCTGAAATCCTCCTTGTCTTTTATAATTTTATATCCGAAGATTGCTGGATGGAGTATTGGATATGGAACTTGTCATCACCTATGTGTTGTTATTCTGGACTATTTGTTGTTGTAATATTGTTGTGAACTACTTGTAATATGTCTGGGGACCATTTGTTGTGACCTATGATTTGTGAACCTGTGAGCTATATTGCTGTAGTTTTGTGAACCTGTGAGCTATATTGTTGATTTGTTGTGAACATGTGAGGACTGAGGTGTGAGCTATATTATCTGTTATATATTTGAACCTATGAGTATATGCTGAATATTTGTTGCTGATTTTTTGCTGTCAATTTTTTTGCTGAATATTTCCTGCCGAACCTATACCATGTTTGCTATATTTGTTGTCACTTAGTAGATGAACAACATTGTGTCATTTATTCACGGGTACCCGTTGATACGTCGTAAACGTATCTATAATTTTTGATGCTCCATGCTTATTTTCTATCAACTTTGTTATGTTTTGTCTACACTTTGAGGTATTTTTATACATTTTCTGGAACTAACCTATTAACAAGATGCCGCAGTGCCAGTTGCATGTTTTCTACTATTTTTGGTTTCAGAAAACCTAGTAAGGAAATATTCCCGGAATTGGACGGGACGAAAGACAAAGTCAATATTTTAACAGAAGGCATACAAAGTCTGGAGGGGAGACGAAGTGGGGACACGAGGCAGCCACACCCTAGGGCAGCGTGGCCTGGGGGGTGAATACACCAGGTGTGGGTCCCTCGAGCGCCCCTGCCTTGCCTCTTCGCCTATAAAATCACCCCGATGCAGAAACCCTAAGTACCGGATCAAATCTCCGCGAAACAGTCCATAGCCACCGCCACCATCGTCCCTAGATCGGGGGGATCTGAAGATCTTCTCGGCACCCTGTCGGAGGGGATAGATCATCCCAGAGGCCTCCTTCGTCACCATGCCAGTCTCCGGAGTGATGCGTGAGTAGTTCACGCTTGGACTATGGGTCCATATAGTAGCTAGTTGGTTGTTTCTCCTCCTTTATGCTATCATGGTTAAATCTTGTGAGCTCCATTCATGATCAAGATCATCTATTTTTAATCATACGTGTTGTGTTTGCGGGGATCCGATGGATATCGAGATGATATTTAAGATTGATTATTGATTCTATCATGTCTATGTTATTTGTGATCTTGCATGCTCTCCGTTGTTAGTATCTATCTTGGCCAAGTAGATGCTTGCAACTCTAAGAGGGAGTATTTATGCTTGATAGTAGGTTCATGCCTCTAGTAATCTGGGGAAGTGACAGAAATCTCTAAGATTGTATATGTGTTGTTGCTACTATGGAGAAAACAACAATCCTTTATTCATGGAACAATTGTATTGTTTACTTTACACACATTGCTTAATGCAATTATCTGTTGCTTGCAACTTAATACTGGAAGGGGTTCAGATGATAACCTGAAGGTGGATTATTAGTCATAGATGCAATTGGATTATGGTCTATGTATTATGTTGTAATGCCCAATCAAATCTCGTAGGAGTCAAGATGTCTAGTATATGCATTGTTATGCTTTCTCAATCTGTCAATTGCCCCACTCTAATTTGTTCACCCAACATGCTATCTATCTTAAGGAGAACACCTCTAGTGAGCTGTGGACCCCGGTCCAATATTTATCATTCATACAACATCTACTGTTACTGTTTACTTTCTGCAAAGCAATAACTATCTTCCACACTATACGTTTAATCCTTTGTTTTCAGCAAACCAGTCAGATTGACAACCTTACTGTAAGTTGGGGCAAAGTTTTGAGTTTTGTGTTATGCAGGTTCCAAGTTGTTAGCAACACCTTGGAGTTGTTTAGTTACTCCTACTGGTTCGATAACCTTGGTTTCATAAATGAGGGAAAACTTGCTGCTGTTCTCATGACACCTTGCTCTTGGGGTTTCCCAACGAGGCTCTATAGTCAACCGAGCCGCATCAAGACATTCTGGCACCGTTGCCGGGGAGTTAAGGGCAGCTTCAATCTCTTCCTCCTCGTCAGTCTCCTTTCAGGGAGAAAGAATATTCTTGCAAGGGGAGTCTCTCACAACCAATCTCTTTACTTTGATTTTGTTTTGCTTAGTTTCTTTTGCTTTCTTTTGCTTGTTTCTCTTTATCAAAAATACAAAAAAATTATTTTTGCTTGGTTTGCCTTTTCTTATGAAAAACACAAAAAATTTAGTTCTTCCTTTAGTTGTTACCTTGTTCTTAGCTCACTATGTTGATCCCTAAGTTCACCCTGAAAGACCTTACAGTAGGTAGTGGCTCCATAATTGGGAAAGATAATATTGAAGAATTCTTTAATCATGTTAGTAAGCATGAGGACATTGAGGATAGATCCTTAGCAGAACTTTCTCCAAACTATGAAATTGCAGCAGGTTCTTTAGTTCACATGTTGGAGGCTAGGTTTGTTAACCTTAACCAGATGATCCAAGTAATTCTTCTTAAGCTTAAAGATATTGAGGATACTGAAAAGAGATATTTTATTCAATAAACTTTGCTTAAAGAATTCAATGATGTTGCTAAAGAGGCTAGAAAGGTATTTGATCGTTTTAATATGCTAGGCTCATGTGTGAATGTTATGGCTACACTAGAAAAGTTGGACAAAACCAAACCCAAAGTGGAGAGGAAATTAAAATACCAATACCTTTTAAACTGGTAGGAATGCATGAATCCTTAGAAAAGAATTTTGATTGGATTGTTTCTGAAAACCCTTTTGATGAAAATAGTGAACCCAAGAGTGTTGAGAGAGGAACTTATAGAACTTATTTGGATGAGATACCATTCCTTGTTGAAGAAATTTTTGGTATTGATCTTAATGCTTCCTCATTCGAAAATACTTGATTCTTGCTTCCTATGCCTAACTTAAAGGCGTTCAAGAAAAGTACTAATTGGGAGATAACCCAAATTTCAGTAGGTTTTTCTTTTATTGAATCTTGGAATTTATTACTTCTGTAATAACCTCTCCTTATCCTTTTGTGTGGTTTTTGTGCCAAGAATAACCTCTAATGAGAGAGAAGTAAGATTTGGGGAAGTTGTTATCCCGAAATCGATTTTTGTGCTTCACTGTAAAAATCCGTGAAAAAATCCTGTATGTCGGATTGAGCTGTAATTTTCTGATCTTATGCCCAGGTTATTATCTAACTTTTGTTAGTTTAACACTTTTTGATTTAAGCAATAGAAGGTCTTCGAAAAAATCGGTTTCCACATGCTGGTCTGATTTGATAGATTTCTGCCATTATTTGCATTTGCCTCTTATCGGTTTCTTTTTGGGTTCTCTTTGATCACTTGAGCTTTTAAAAGAAATTGCTACAATACCTTGTGTTTTCGTGAAAGTTTTACTTGTGTTGAAACTAAACCCAAAGGCCTATTATCTTGAATACACTAATGTTGCTAATGAAGATTGTGTGAAGTTTTGTATGAAGGAAAATTTTCAAGTGTAGGGGAAGAATGATGTGATAAGATGAAGAATGGACAAAATCTCAAGCTTAGGGATGCCACCCCGTGTTACCCCAAGAAATATTCAAGAGGTACAAGCGTCAAAGCTTGGGGATTCCCAAGGCACCCCCTTCTTCATCAATAAAAATCTCAGGTTTTCTTTCAAAACACTTCATTTTTATTGTTTCATGCATTGTTGTGTTGTTCTTGGAGCGTCTTAGTTTTCGTTTTTAGTTTTATTTTGTTTGTTTTGCTTGAATAAATTAGTTGGACCCTAGCTTTCATGTTTTGTTTCAAATAAGTTGATTGGTGTTAGAGAAGGAGTAGAAAGTTTCATGCTTATAGTGGTACAAAAGGGAGCTTGCTTTGAGTGTGGTTTAGACTTTATCATGTCATGTTAGATGTTGCTTTGACCTTATGCTTAGTGGTTATTTCTGTAGCATGACTTGTTCCAAACAATTGATATTGCTTAATTTGCCTTGAAAGAATCATGCGTTGTTTTAGCATACAAAAGCATAATATTGTTGTATTCTCCTTTCATGCTTTGTTTGGGTTGACTTGGCACATGCTTACACCATGTTAAGACTATGAACCAGTCACTTATGATCATTGAGTTTTTGACTTGTGATACCACTTTATGCTTTAATTGATAATGTTTTGTCGCTCTGCATGATTCTGTCCATTATTGCTCTCTTAGTTGGTCGCTCCCAGTCTTTTGCTCGCCTCCACTTGTACTTAGTAAGCTCTATTCATGCATACAACTCCCAAGAAACCAAGTTATTCCAAATAGTCCAGTATAAATTCCTATGGATGGTGTGTTACACCATTCCAAGTATATTCATGTTTTTATCTATCTTCCAAATTAAACTTTTGTTATGCGAAATTAGTGATTAAAGCTCTCAGAAACTTGATGTCATGGGGAACGCTTGCACTTATAAGTTGGGAATTAGTAGAACCATGTTGTCATGGGGAACGCTTTCAACACTTGTAAATATTATCCAGTTGATATCATGATCTTTTGTTTATGGATGTCAGCGGTGTGAAATAAAAGGGGAGCTTATAAGTTCATGGAGTATTGTATATGTGTTAGAGAAACGCATGGGCGGCTAGCCTAAGCCATGCCTAATCATGGTGGAAACTTGTAGCATCACCATAGTGAGCAATCTATGAAGCATCTTCATAAAAAGATATAGAAAAAAAAGATACAAAGAGAAAAAGGAAAAAAAGCACCATGCTCATGGTAAATAAAAAGATCGCTGAGATGCTCATTGTCTGTTGCCTTGTCATTTTGATATGGGATAGTTCCTGTGTCATGGGGCAAGGGGTACCCCGTTGGCGGTTCTCTATGATACACATATACTTACAATGACAAAAACTTGTTTGTGATTAAAGTTGAGTAGCATGAGGAATGGCCCTCATACTCAAGGGACATGAGATTGGCAACTTATGATTTGTTAAGCATATACTCCATATTTGTTTCACTTTAACCTTAATCACTTCAACATGCTTATGATAGGGGCAATGAGAGCTGAAAGCTAATAAGTACCATAATTTTTGGAAGCTCTTTATGAAACTTGAAATCCCTGCTTCCTTTATGAAGGGCCTTTCTCTTTACTTTTATGTTGAGTCTGCATCTTCTATCTTTATGCACCAATTAAGAGAGCATAGTTGTCATTCTTAGTTTTATGTGCATTGTCCCAAAACTTATTGATTGATTCATAATGTTGATATTGCTTGTTCTTAAACTATCTGTATCTAGTCACCCTTATGAACTTTGAAGGTGTCCTATGCATTTATGTTTTGCTATACCATGAAGGACAAGCTGAATACCACTCTTGATATGTTTTCTATATGTGAAACAAACAAACGTCTTTCAATGCATTGTTATTCATGATCTTTGTTTGTACTGTTTCATGTTACAACATAGTTGATATGTCTTATTGTTAGAACTACATCTTTCATGCTCATGTTTAGAGTAACTTGATCCCAGCTATCAATGCTTTACAAATATTTTGATCAAGATTATGATGGTGCATGTCACCTAAATTATTCTTTTTATCACTTACCTACTCGAAGACGAGCAGGAGTGAAGCTTGGGGATGCTTGATACGTCGAAAGTGTATCTATAATTTTTTATGCACCATGCTTGTTTTGTATCAACTTTGTTATGTTTTGTCTACACTTTGAGGTATTTTTATACATTTTCTAGAACTAACCTATTAACAAGATGTCGTAGTGCCAGTTGCCTGTTTTCTGCTGTTTTTTGTTTCAGAAAAGCTAGTAAGGAATTATTCTCGGAATTGGATGGGACAAAATCCAAAGTCAATATTTTACCAGAAGGAACATGTATTCTGGAGGGGAGACAAAGTGGGGCCACGAGGCGATCACACCCTAGGGTGGCGCGGCTTCGCCTCGCCTCTTCTCCTATAAAGCACTCGATGTAAAAACCGTAAGTACCTGATGAAATCTCCACGGAACAGTTCGTAGTCGCCACTACCATTGTCCCTAGATCGGGGGGATCTGAAGCTCTTCCCGGCACCCTGCCAGAGGGGAGAGATCATCCCAGAGGCCTTCTTCATCACCATGCCAGCCTCCGGAATGATATGTGAGTAGTTCACCCTTGGACTATGGGTCCATACAGTAGTTAGGTGGTTGTTTCTCCACCTTTGTGCTATCATGTTTAGATCTTGTGAGATCTGTTCATGATCAAGATCATCTATTTGTAATCATACATGTTGCGTTTGTGGGGATCCGATGGATATTGAGATGCTATGTCAGATTCATTATTGATTCTATCATGTCTATGTTATTTGTGATCTTGCATGCTCTTCGTTGTTAGTAGCTATCTTGGCCAAGTAGATGCTTGCAACTCCAAGAGGGAGTATTTATGCTCGATAGTAGGTTCATGCCTCTAGTAATATGGGGAAGTGACAGAAATCTATAAGATTGTAGATGTGCTGTTGCTACTAGGGAGAAAACAACAATCCTTTGTTCATGGAGCAATTGTATTGTTTACTTTACACACATTGCTTAATGCAATTATCTGTTGATTGCAACTTAATACTGGAAGGGGTTCGGATGATAACCTGAAGGTGGATTATTAGTCATAGATGTAGTTGGATTACGTTCTATGTATTATGTTGTAATGCCCAATCAAATCTCGTAGGAGTCAAGATGTCTAGTATATGCATTGTTATGCTTTCTCAATATGTCAATTGCCCCGCTGTAATTTGTTCACCCAACATGCTATCTATCTTAAACTGTGGACCGCGGTCCAATCTTTATCATTGATACATCATCTACTATTACTGTTTACATTCTGCAACACAATCACTATCTTCCACACTATATGTTTAATCCTTTGTTTTCAGCAAACCAGTGAGATTGACAACCTCACTGTAAGTTGGGGCAAAGTTTTTAGTTTGTGTTGTGTAGGTTCCAAGTTGTTAGCAACACCTTGGAGTTGTTTCCTTACCCCTACTGGTTCGCTAACCTTGGTTTCATAACTGAGGGAAACTTGATGTTGTGCTCATCACACCTTGCTCTTTGGGTTTCCCAACGAGGTTCTATAGTCAACCGAGCCGCATCACCCGTCGGGTCCCAAATACCCGACGGGTGGTGGGTCTAGTGGGGTTTTGTACCCGACAACATTGTCGGAAGCGGTTATGGGGCGGGTGCAGGTATGGGGTGCCAGACCCGTACCCAAAATCGGCAGGTGACATTCGGAGCTCCATCTGTTTCATAAAATGACACTGATGAAGAACAACTTTCTTCCTCTGAGGTTGTGCACTTTGCACTCTCCAAGAACAACGAGAGAAATCCAATGTTCCTAAAGAACATCGGCCTCTATCCAAATACTTCAAGATGAAGCATGTCTGGCCTTGAAGCAGAATTGGATGCTGAGGGAGAAGGTAGCGACAAACTTCCCTCAACCATAGTGGAGTTACAGAAAGCCAAAGAAGCTGTCGAGGCAGACAAACTATAGTACCTTCAAGACATGCAAGACATAAGGAACAAGCAAGAAGAGTTGCAGGCTAAACAAGACCATTTAACTCACTTGATTCATCAAGTGTTCTCTCAGATGGCTCAGCAGCAGAAGCAGTAGCAACAACAACAACACCATCAACAACTCAACTGTTGCAAGGTAAGTGAACTAGTGGTTGAAACTTGAGTTTTTGCTCAGGGAAACTGTGGTGAGAAAGTAAAGTTTACTGGTGTGGAAAAACTTGTATGGTAGGGAAACTTGTGAAGTGGGGGTTGAAACTTGTCATTTTGTAGGCAGGGTAAGTTAACGTGTGGAAACTTGTGAGGCTTTTGGCTTTGGGAGCTACTGTCGAAATTTATGTGCAAACTTGTCCCGAAATTTCTTGTCAAATTATGTCATTTGATGCATCTAGATTGAAATGGGCCAAAAACGATTAGGGCTAGTAGAATTTTACCCGCAAGCATTACGCATACAAATGTCCCCTAACACCAGCTCGCATCCATGATGAAAACGAATTTGTCTCGTTAGTGTTGAATATATGCCCAAGAGGCAATAATAAAGTGGTTATTATTATATATTTATGTTTATGATAAATGTTTACATGCCATGCTATAATTGTATTAACAAGAAACATTAATACTTGTGTGTTTTGTAAACATAAAAGAGTCCCTAGTAAGCCTCTTGTTAAACTAGCGTGTTATTAATAGATGATCATGGTTTCCTAATGATGAACATTGGATGTTGTTAATAACAAGATCATATCATTAGGAGAATGATGTGATGGACACACACCCATAGTAAGCATAGCATAAGATCAAGTCATTAACTTCGTTTTGCTACAAGCTTTCAAATACATAGCAACCTAATCCTTAGACCATGAGATCGTGTTAATCACCATCACTGGATGAGTGTTTTGATGACATCAAACGCTACTTCGTAACTAGGTGGTTATAAATGTGGTATTGGATTCTGAAAGTATGTGTTGAAGCGCATGGATCAAGAATGGGATTTGTCCATCCAAATGATGGATAGATATACTCTAGGCCCTCTCGGTGGAATGTCATCCAATTGGCTTGCAAGCATGTGACTAGGTCACAAGCGATGTCATATCATAGTACGAGTAAAGAGTACTTATCAGTAACAAGGTTGAACTAGGTATGGAGATATCGATGATCGAACCTCGGATAAGTAGAGTATCACGTGACAAAGGGAATCAATATCGTATGTTAATGGTTCTTTCGATCACTAAGTCATCGTTGAATATGTGGGATCCATTATGGATCTCCAGGTCCCGCTATTGGTTATTGACCGGAGAGTTGTCTCGATCATGTCTGCATAGTTCGCGAACAATAGGGTGACACACTTAAGGTTCGATGTTGTTTAAAGTAGATATGGAATATGAGTTGGAGATCGAATGTTGTTCGGAGTCTCGGATGGGATCTAGGACATCACGAGGAGGTCTGGAATGGTCTGGAGAATAAGATTCATATAATGGAAGTCATCTTCCGGGTTCGGAAAAAATTTCAGTATTTTGACTGGAGCTTCTAGAAGGTTCTAGAGGGCCACCAGTGGGCCCACCATCCCAGGAGGGGCCACATGGGCTGAGGGGAATGCTGTGGGCCCCATGGTCTAGCTGCACCAGGCCCAAGAGGCCCAACCGGCCAACCCCTAGGGTTTTGGTTTGAATCCCTAAAAAATAGGGGGAAGACTTGAGGGGCAAGTTCCCCCTCCCTCTTGCGCCGACCCTAGGAGGTGGAGGGAAAAGGGGGGGATCCCTAGCCACACCCTCCCTCTATAAATAGAGGGGAGGGGTGGCTGGCCCCCTTTCCCCTCCACCCAAGCCTAGCCACCACCTCTCCTCCCTCCTCCTTCTTCCTGCTCCGGCTTAGGCAAAGCCCTACAGGAATTCTCCTCCACCACCACCACCACGCTGTCGTGCTGATGGGATTCCGAGGGGATATACTACCTCCCCTGCCCGCTGGAACAGTGAGATGAAGGTCTTCATCGAGTCCGTACGTGTGACCGAGTGCGGAAGCGCTGTCGGATCGCAGCACCGGAAGGATCGTCGTCATCAACCACGAAATTAGATCTCATTAAGGCTTTGGATATTTGAGGGTTAGTTCTCATCTATATCATTGCACCTATCTCGTAGATTAGATCTTGGCTTTGCTATAGATTGGATCTTGGTTTTGTTCGTCCTTGCGGTAGAATTTTCTGTTTCTATGCTATGAACCCTACAGTTAGTACATGACGGAAAATATCCATCACAGATAAACGCCCACGTGGCCCGCTTAATTGATCAATGACCTAAAAAAAACAGGAACGTCAAGCCAACGATGACTTCATCACGCAGAGTTTGTCATGGTTAGGAGATACGTGTCCTGTTCTGATTAGACCATGTGTCAAGCAGTAGGTGCCCCACGTAGCATCGTTCAATTCGTCCACGTGTTAGCAGGTCGAAGACAGGTGGCAATGAAAACAAATTCGTTACGGATTTGATGACGTCCGGAACAGCCTTCTTGACGTCAGGAACATGATGTATGACGTCATGGAATCTTCGAGAACGGAAACAAGCCACGACGAAAACAAAATGTTAGGACGATGATGATGTCACTGGCGGCCGACGCAACATCACTAACGGCCGACACGATGTCAGCTGACGTCTCTAACGGCCGCCCGCTGGCGCCGTCTGCCTCGTGGTGTTGACCATGATGAAAAAAAGACACGACCGGGTGGGCCTGGGCTGGGCCGGTCCTGTTGATTGCGACGAAACTGAAGAAACGCCATGGACGGTCATGACGTTTTTAGACAAAAAACGCTGCGGATCATATTATGACGTGAGGTTCACGACCTTTTTTCATCGCAAAATTCGTCATGAATGGTGATCTGTGAAATTTTGCCACTGATCCACGACGATATCAGATCGTCATGGACCGTCCAAATTCTTGTAGTGTGACAACCTGGGAAGTGCGTGGCTGTTTCTGCCAAGACCTTGGTAGGATATGTGCACGGCAAAGCGCATGACCATGAAAAAGAAAGCCACGCGACAAAGATAAGTGCACGACAAAGAAGAGGGAAAATTCAAAGAGAAGGCACATGGCAAAGCAGTAGGCCACGACAACGCTAGGAATCATGGCAAAGAAAGGCAGCACAACAAACAAGCAGTGTGGGACCCCCCTCAGACACACAGCGAAGGTTGGATACACGACAAAGGCTGGGCTAGGCCCACTGTCACGGCTCCGTCTCGCTTAGGGCGTCGTCAAGTCCCTTTTCTCTATCGTGCACTGTTGACTAGCGCACGACAAAGGCTCTGTAGTGCATATTGACAGAAGCACACGGAAAAGATGGCTTTGCCATCGCTTTGTCGTGCAAACTTTGCCGTGCCTTTTCGAGGCTTTGCCTTGTCCCGTGCGTGACATGGAAAATAATGTAATTCCGATTGTGATATGTGATGGTGGCTCGGATCAATGTAGAGCTTCGTTGGGAGACCCCAAGAGGAAGGTGTGATGAGCATAGCAACAAGTTTTCCATTAGTAAGAAACCAAGGTTATCGAACTAGTAGGAGGAAGGAAACGACTCAAAGGTGTTGCTAGCAACTTGGAAACCTGCACAACACAAACTCAAGACTTTGCCCCAACGAACAGTGAGGTTGTCAATCTCATCGGTTTGCCGAAAACAAAGGATTAACTGTATGGTGTGGAAGGTAATAACGGTTTGAAGAAAGTAAACAGTAACGGTGGAAGTTGTATCAATGGTAAAGATTGGACCGGGGTCCATAGTTCACTAGAGGTGCTCTCCTTAAGATAAACAAACATGGCATGCTGGGTAAACAAATTACAGCAGGGCAATTGACAAGGCGGAGCAAGACATAACAATGCAATACTAGACATTCATGATCCTATGAGATTTGATTGGGCAATACAACAAGATACATAGACCGCCATCCAACTGCATCTATGACTAGTAATCCACCTTCAGGTTATCATCCGAACCCTCTCCAGTATTAAGTTGCAAGAAATGGATAAATGCTTTAAGAAAAGTTGTAAGGTAAACAATCCACTTGTTCCATGAACAAGAGACCATTGTTTTCCCCCTAGTAGCAACAACACATCTACAACCTTAGAGATTTCTGTCACTTCCCTTAGATTAAATAGAGGCATGAACCCACTATCGAGCATAAATACTCCCTCTTGGAGTCACTAGCGTCTACTTGGCCAAGATAGCTACTAGAAACGGAGATCATGCATGATCACAAACAACATAGACATGATAGAATCAATAAGACAAAACCATTAATCAATCTGGCAAACACAACATGCATGATTACAAATAGATGATATTTATCATGAATGGAGCTCACAAAATATAAACATGGTAGCACAAAGGAGGATATACAACCATCTAGCTACTACATGGACCCGTAGTCCAAGGTGTAACTACTCACGCTTCATACCAGAGGCTGGGATGGTGAAGAAGAAGGCCTCCGGGATGATCTCCCCTCTGGTAGGGTGCCGGGAAGAGCTTCAGATCCCCCGATCGAGGGATGATGGTGGCGGCGGCTACAGACTGTTTCGTGGAAGATTGATCGGGTCCTTAGGGTTTTGGTATCGGGGGCTTCTTATTGGCGAAGAGGCGAGGAAGGGGAGCTGCCAGGGCGGCTGTACCCCCAGGCGCGAGCTAGTGTTAGCCGCGCGGCCAGGGGGTGTGGCCCCCTGGTGGCTCCCCTTTGTCTCATATTCTGGCTCCGTGTTCCCCACGGTAAAATATTGACTTTGGCTTTTGTCCCGTCCAATTCTGAGAATATTAATTTTCTGCCTTTTCTGGAACCAAAAATAGAATAAAACAGGCAACTCGCACTGTGGCATCTTGTTAATAGGTTAGTACCAGAAAGCATATAAAAACACCTCAAAGTGTAGACAAAGCAAAGCAAAGTAGATACTAAACAAGCATGGAACATAAAAAATTATTGATACGTTTTCGACGTATCAAGCATCCCCAAGCTTAACTCCTGCTCGTCCTCGAGTAGGTAAGTGAGAAAAAGAATATTTTTTTAGGTGACATGAACCATCAAAATCAATATCAAATCATTTGCAAGCATTGAAAGCTGGGATCAAAAACTCTAAACATGAGCATGAAAGATGGAGTTCTAACAGTAAGACAAAGTAACTATGCATGCAACATGAAAGGTTACAAACAAAGATTCATGAATAATAATGCATTGAAAAACGTTTGTTTGTTTCACATATAGAAAACATAGTATAGTGGCATTCAGCTTGTCGCTCATGGAGTAGAAAATAGATGCATAGGACACCTTCAAAGTTCATAAAAGTGACTAGATACAAATAGTTCAAGAACAAGCAATATCAACAATATGAATCAATCAATAAGTTTCGGGACAATGCACATAGAACTAAGAATGGCAACTATGCTCTCTTAATTGGTGCCTAAGGATAGAAGGTGAATACTCAATATAATGGTGGAAGAAAGGCCCATCATAAAGGGAAGAAGGGATTTCAAGTCTAAAAAAGAGCTTCCAAAAATTATGGTACTTGTTAGCTTTCAGCTCTCATTGCCCCTATCATAAGCATCTTGAAGTGATTAAGGTTAAAGTGAACAAACTATGGAGTATATGCTTGACAAAGTATAAGTTGGCAAACTCATGTCCCTTGAATACGAGGGCCGCTCCTCATGCCACTCAAGTTTAGTTACCGGTAAGTTCTTGTCATAGTAAGTACATGTGTATCATAGAGAACCGCCAACGGGGTACCCCTTGCACATGATACATGAGCTATCCCATAATCAAAATGACAAGGCAAGCAGACAATGAGCATCTTAGCAATCTTCTTATTTACCATGGGAAAATGGTGCTTTTTTCTCTCTTTCCTCTTTTCTCATATTTTTTTTCTTTTTCTCAATCTCTTTTTCTATCTCTTTTTTTATAAGAGCAATGCTTCATAGATTGCTCACTATGGTGATGCTGCAAGTTTCCACCGTGATTAGGCATGGCTTAGGCTAGCGGCCTAGGCATTTCTCTAACACACATACATAACTCCATGGAGTTACAAGATCCCCTTTCATTTCACACCGACGACATCCATAAACAAAAGAGCATGATATCAACTTTGTACAATGTACAAGTGCAATGTTGTAAGCATTCCCCTTGACATCATGGTTCTGCTAATTCTAGCGTATAGGTGCAAACACATACAACATAGATGACACAATGGTTCAAGTTTATTAGGGACAAGAAAAATAAAGTGTGCCATGAAGTTTGTGAGAGCTTTGATCACTTAGTTTTCACATAACAAAGAGACTTTTTAATTGGAAGGTAGATGGAAACAAGAATATACTTGGAATGGTGTAACACACCATGCATAGGAATTTATAGTGGACACTTTGGAATAAGTTGGTTTCTTGGGAGTTGGATGCATGATTAGAGCTTACTCATACAAGTGGAGGCTAGCAAAAGACTGGGAGCGACCAACTAAGAGAGCAATAATGGCCATAATCATGCAGAACGACAAAACATTACTAATCAAAGCATAAAGTGGTACTACAAGTCAAGGAATAAATGATCATAAAGGCTATGATGACTTGTTCATAGTCATAACATGGTGTGAGCATGTGCCAAGTCAACCCAAACAAAGCATCAAAGGAGAATATCACAATACTATGCTTTTGTATGCTAAAACAACACATGATTCCTTCAAGGCACATTAAGCAATACTAATTTTTTGGAACAAGTCATGCTACAACAATAATCACTAAGCATAAGGTCAAAACAACATCTAGCATGACATTCTAAAGTCTAAGTCACAGTCAAAGCAAGCTCCTCTTGTACTATTCAAGCAAGAAATTTCTACTCCTCTCCAACACCAATCAACTTATTTGAAACAACACAGCGAGAACGGGGGTCCAAACTACTTTATTCAAGCAAAATAAGCAAACAAAAACCAAAAAACCAAAACTAAGACGCTCCAAGAACTACACAACAGTGCATGAAACAATGAAAACGAAGTGTCTAAAAAGACCTGAGATTTTTATTGATGAAGAAGGGCATGCCTTGGGCATCCCCAAGCTTTGACGCTTGTACTTCTTGAATATTTCTTGGGGTGGCATCCCCAAGCTTGAGCTTTTTTCCATTCTTCATCTCATTACATCATTCTTTCTCTACACCTGCAAATTTTCCTTCATACAAAACTTCACACAATCTTCATTAGCAACGTTAGTGTATTCAAAAGATAATAGACCTTGGGGTTTAGTTTCAAAACAGCAAAAATTTCACTAAAAACACAAGCTACTGAAGCAATTCCCTCAAAAAGATCAATTTCCCAAATAGAACTAAAAAAGGAATCAATAAGAAGCAAATGCAAATAATGGCAGAAATCTGTCAAAACAGACCACTAGGAGGAATCCGATTTTTTCGAAGACCTTCTGTTGCTCAAATAAAAACGTTTTGAACTAACAAAAGTTATTTAACAACCTGGGGGATTTATTCAGAAAATTATAGCTCAATCCGACTTATAGAGAGTTTACACGAATTTTTACAGTGGATCACAAAAATCTGTTTCGGGATAGCAACTCCCCAAATCTTACTTTCCTCTCATTAGAGGTTAATATTGGCACAAAAATCAAATAAAAGGATAAGGAACGGTTATTACAGAGGTAATAACTTCCAAGACTCAAGAAAACTTTTGGGTTATCTCCCAATAAGTACTTTTCTTTAACACCTTTAAGTTAGGCACAAGAAGCAAGAATCAAGTATTTTCAAATGAAGAAGCATTAACATCAAATCTTGCTTTCAAAGGAGGATCAAAAAACAACTTATCTCTCCTCATACGGAAGTGTTCAATACCTTTCTTGAATGGAAATTGATATTTAATGGTGCCTTCTTTCATATCAATGATGGCACCAACAGTTCTAAGAAAAGGTCTTCCCAAAGTAATAGGACAAGAAGCATTGTATTCAACATCCAAAACATAGAAATCAACAGGGACATAGGAATTATTAACCATAATAAGAACATCATTAACACTTCCCATGAGTTTCTTTTTAGCATTACCATTAAGTGGGACATCCAAATAACAATCTTCCAGAGGTGGCAAATCAAGCATTTCATAAATCTTTCTAGGCATAATAGAGACACTAGAACCAAGGTCACATGAAGCTTTGAGATCAAAGTCATTCACTTGCATATTAATGATGGGTTCCCAACTATCTTCTACTTTCCTAGGAATAGAGGCTTTGTGTTTCAATTTTTCTTCCTTAATTTTAATGAGAGCATCTGTAATGTGTTTGGTGAAAGCTACATTCATATCACTAGCATTAGGACTTCTAGCAAACTTTTGTAGGAACATAATCACTTCAGAAATATTGCAACCATCAAGATCAAAATCAAACTTAGCATCACTGGTAGTAGACTCATTGGGTTTAGGCATTGTGGTAGGAGGAATAGGGACTTCTTATGGTTTAGTGGCATCCATATTGGTGGTAGTAAGAGTGCACACACTATTGTTTCCAGCAATTTCAGCTTCTCTTTCCCACTTAGCATGTAGTTGGTCTAATAGTCTAACATTTTCATCAATAGTAACTTGTATGGCATGAGTAGCAGCAAAGGTACTTTCCAAAGGTTTAGGTTTAGCAACCATTTTATTAATCAAAGAGGACTGTGCTTCAGACAAATATGAAATATTTTTCTCAACATTCAAAAGCTTTTCCTCCAGAGTCTTGTTGAAAGTGGTTTGTTTACTAATAAAGTCTTTAAGTGTCACATCCCAAGATTTTCCAAATCTTGTAATGTGAAAAATAAATAAACAAAATAAATAATTGTTGAAAATTAGGGTGAGAAGAAACTTTTATTTCTAAAGGGAAACTTAAAATCCCACCTTGAACAAACTTTGGTTAATATTTGAATCCAACTAAATTCAAATCAAGAGGAATGCATTCCTCATAAAATGCATCTTAAAATTTAAACACTTGGAAAATAAACCAAAACCCTAAAGCCCTAATGGAAGGAAACCATTTCCAAGTTATATCTAAGTCTATGGATTGGATCCATATAAAAATTGGTCAAACAAAAATTTCAAAATGATCAAGAATGACAAATATAAATATTATAAAACCATATGAATTGGTTTCACTTAATTTGGAGCCATAGATAAAATCTTATGAATTTAATAAGATAAGGAAATTGAATTTCCAAAACTAATAAAGCACCTATCTAAAAATCCATACCAAATGGTGAGCAAATAATCCTAAATACATTAAAAGGATAAACAAATATTAAATAAGATTTTACAAATTGGAATCACCAAGTTTGGATCTACAAATAAAAAGATATGGATTTTATAAGATAAAGATAGAAATATTAAATGAGGAATATTTAAAGACCAAATTAAATCTTGACCTAATCCATAAGCAAATGGAATAATTATAATCCTAATCCAAATAAAATAAATGGATAAAGAATTTTCCAAATAAAATAAAGTGGCATTAACCAAATTCTATTTCTATTTTGAATAAAGATAAAATCCCTATTAAGAAATGATTAATTAAATCATGGGAAAATAATATTTGGAATTTACCCAAGTGGAATAAAAGTTGTTTAATTAACTTAAATAAGATCAAAGAAATCTTCCAAATAAAATTTATGGAATTAAAACTATATTTAATTTCATTGGAATAAAGACAAATACCCAATGTTAAATGATTAATAAATCATATTAAAAACATTCCAAATAATTCAAGGTGAATTATTTGACACCCAAATAAAAAAATAAAACCTACTGAAAAGATTTGGAAAGATTTAGATTTCAAATGGAGTTTGAAAAATATTATTAAATCTTTTTTGAATAAATGCAAGGGCCTATTTTAAATAATTAAAAGACCCTAAAAGAATAAAAGAAATATTCTAAATTTGACTTTAAAATGCATTAATAAATAGTATTTGAAGATACATAAAGTTTGGTTGAAATTTGAATTCAAATGGATGCTTGAATTGATTAAACAAAATCCAAACAGAATAAAAGAATTGGAAAAAGAAAAATAACAGAAGAAGGAAAAAAATATGAAACAAAGCAGCCCAGCCCAGCTAGCCCACTAAGCCCAGCAAGCCCACCTCTCTTCTCTCCCCGAAGAGTTTTCTGTCACTCATAGACGAACCCGCAAACCCAATGACAACCAGACCCCACCCCCACTCTCTCTCACTCGCTGACGCCAGGCCCCACCGCCAGCTCCCCTTCGTTCTCACCCGCGCGCTAACCTCGCCCTCCCCCGGCCGTTGCAGCCGTTTGAATGCCGGCGTAAATTCGCGTTAACTACGCCATGAAATAGCCCCACGACCACGCCTTCTTAACCGCCTCTCCCTCCACTCCAATTCCCCTCAGACCCCATGCCACCGGAGCCACCAGGCTGCCTCGAATCGACCTTGCACCGCCGCGGCCCCGACAACCTTCCAGCGACAATTCCGGCAGCTCCTCGTTGCCCCTTGCTCCCTCAACCACACGAGATTGCTCGCCAGCATCTCCTGCACCTGCCCGTGCCTTTCCCTCACTCGCGCGCGCCTCAGACGCTCGACAACAACCTAAACTGAACTCTGCCACCGTCTGCCTCGACTCCGGCGACACCACACGGTGAGCTCTGACCTCCCTTTCCCCTCTTTTTGATACTCCTGTGCGCGCCACGACCTTGCGCATCTGACCGTATCCTCCACTCGTCTTAGCATGCTCTCAATCCTCGCCTCCGTCAAGACCAGCATGAGCTCGACGCCAGGCAGAACTCCGGCGGGAAATCTCGGTCGCCCTCGTGCGCCCCTGTCCGGGAAAGGACTACATCGAGCTTCCCCACGACGCTGTGATCGCTGTGAGCCATCTCTCTCTCTCTCTCTCTCTCTCTCTCTCTCTCTCTCTCTCTCTCTCTCTCTCTCTCTCCCTCTCTCTCTCTCTCTCTCTCTCTCTCTCTCTCTCTCTCTCTCTCTCTCTCCTCTCTCTCCTCTCTCTCTCTCTCTCTCTCTCTCTCTCACTCTCTCTCTCTCTCTCTCTCTCTCTCTCTCCTCTCTCTCTCTCTCTCTCTCTCGCGCGCTCAGCGCAGCGCCTTCTGAATCACCGGCAACCTCGCCGACAGAGCGCGCCGCCGCCAGTCGCTGCCGCCAGCACCACCAGTTCTTGGCAAAGCAATAGGAGCCGTCCGATCTAGATCCGAGTGATGCGATTGATCATAACCTGAAGGGGTAAGTTCGATTCTGTGCCGTGCGATCTCACTTAAATCCAACGGCCTGTATCTGTCGATCCACACGAAACGGTATCAGCCAGTGAAAACACGCCACGTGGCTCAGACTTCGTTTTAAAAACAGAAACATTTCTATTAGATATGAGATTTTGTAAATTGCATACTTTTGATCCACACGTCCAAATTTTGAAAATTTTATATCAATGGATTCAGCAAGACAAGTACTTTCCAACCATGCCCTTTGTTTAGTAAATTGCTTCTGGTAAAATGGTTGTTTTTACAGAAACTTGTGTAGGCATATTTTGAATATAAAATTCATTATAAATTTTTTTTGTGATAAAACCTGTGGGCAAATGGATTATTTGGACCTACTGACCATCTAAATCAACTTGTAGTTTCAAAAACATATTTTGTAAAGCAAAAGATTAAAATCTTTGATTTAGAACATTTCTAGTCAAATAAAAATAATGTTTATATATTAAAAATGCTTTTGGAGGAAACCCTTTGGGAAAATGTTTTGATTTAAACTCTCTGACCCTAAACACAAGTTTTATGATTTAATAATATATTTTGTGAACCCTATAAAAATTATTGCTTTACTAAAGACATTTTTCAACCACATAAAATATAGATTTGGTTTAAAAATGGTTTATAGGTAAAATATTTTTCAAATGGTTTTGCCACTTTTATAAAATGACCAATAGGTGTTTTAGAATGTTTATAACCTATTAAAAACCACTTTTCCAAATAAAACAATCTTTGGCATGTTTGCATGCATTGCTTTGTTTCTATTATTTTATGTGATGTTGCTTGAATGGTAGATTGAAATATTGCTTGCTTGATTGAATTGTAGTGATTTGAAGAGTGTGAGTATTGCAAGATCAAGGAGTGAACTTATATTCTCTACCAAAAAGGCGAGTGATGCTTCTGAAAGATCTTGTCTTGGTGAAACCAAGTCTTGTGGGGAAAGTGCACCACCTCTGCAGAGTGTAAAATCTAAGTACTTAGCCATGTCCCTGGTAAAGGACAATTTGATCATCAAGACATGGAAGCTATCAAGAATCTCCTCATCCAAATTTCTAAGTTAAAAATTTGTGGTTGAACAAGGGTTGAAGGATCACCAATTTCTATTGGGAGATGCCTTGGGTAATTTTGTCAAGCAAAAGCTTAGTGTTTTCAAATTGATAAGGAAAATCTATTTTGAGCAAAGAAAGCCTAAGCTCCACTTAGCCAAATGCATATAGATGATAGACTCCACTATACTACCATAGTATCACTTGCCAATACAATTCAAATGTATTGACCCTTGTGGCTATAACTTATTATGTTGCAGGTTTGTTTGATGTTAGTGAAGTTTATTGATTAGGATTACAAGTCTACAACCAACATGACTGCCTGTGGCACTTTGAAGATGAAGGAGCCCATGCATTATAATGAGATAGCCAAATTAGCTATGTAAGATGTAATAAATTATTTTATACCTAGTTATAAAGTTGTATTATGACCTTTGTTTCTTGATATTACATCTTAACTGTGGATGCTAGCTATTGATCTAGGGACTAGCATTGTAAACACAGGGATCTCTACCTTATTAAAGGTTGGGACCTCTTACATTAAGCATGACTTCAAGTTCAGAGGGAGCACTTCTAGTATTGTTGTAGGACTTTCCATAGGTATTGCCATTATTAGGAGGATAAGGCCTATAATTGTTGTTACTACCAAAATTATTCCTATAGGCATTGTTGTTGAAATTGATGTTTCTAATGAAGTTCACATCAACTTTCTCTTCTTGAGCAACCAAAGAGGCTAAGGGAACATTATTTGGATCAATAGGAGCTTTACCATTAACAAGAATAGCCATGATAACATCAATCTTATCACTCAAAGATGAGGTTTCTTCAACAGAATTTACCTTCTTACCATGTGGAGCTCTCTCAGTGTGCCATTAAGAATAATTAACCATCATATTATCAAGGAGCTTTGTTGCAGCACCCAAGATAATGGTCATAAAGGTACCTCCAGCAGCTGAATCCAACAGGTTTCTTGAAGAGAAGTTCAAACCTGCATAAAAAGTTTGGATAATCATCCAAGCAGTAAGTCCATGAGTGGGACAATTCTTAACCAAAGATTTCATTCTTTCCCAAGCTTGAGCAATATGTTCATTATAAAGTTGTTTAAATTTCATTATTTCACTTCTCATAGATATTATCTTAGAAGGAGGATAGAATTTTCCAATAAAAAGCATCTTTGCACTTAATCCAAGAATAAATACTATTTCTTGGCAAGGATAGCAACCATTCTTTAGCTTTTCCTCTCAAGTAGAAAGGAAACAACTTGATCTTAATAATATCTCCATCTACATCCTTATATTTTTGCATCTCACAAAGTTCAACAAAGTTATTGAGGTGGGCAGTAGCATCATCAGAACTAGCACGAGAAAATTGCTCTCTCATCACAAGATTCAACAAAGCAGGCTTATTCATAAAAGGTAGTATCAGGAGCAGGTGGAGCAATAGGTGTACTTAGGAAATCATTGTTGTTTGTGCTAGTGAAGTCACACAACTTGGTGTTCTCAACAGAATTCATTTTGGAAAAAGTGGAGCAAGCCAACAGCAGCAGCAACTAGAGCAGGAAACTGATTTTTTTTGTTTTTATAAGAGAAAGCAAACCAAATGAAAATAAATTTTTTGTCTTTTTTGATAAAAAGAGGGAAACAAAACCAAGCAAAAGAAACTAAGAAAAACAAAAACAAAGTAAATAGAAAGGTTGTGAAGGACTCCCCTTGTGAAGACGTCCTTAGCCTCCCCGGCAACGGCGCCAGAATTTTTTTGATGGTGGCTCAGATCAATGTAGAGCTTCGTTGGGAGACCCCAAGAGGAAGGTGTGATGAGCACAACAGCAAGTTTTCCCTCAGTAAGAAACCAAGGTTATCGAACTAGTAGGAGGAAGGAAATGACTCAAAGGTGTTGCTAGCAACTTGGAAACCTGCACAACACAAACTCAAGACTTTGCCCCAACAAATAGTGAGGTTGTCAATCTCACTGGTTTGCTAAAAACAAAGGATTAACTGTATGGTGTGGAAGTTAATAATGGTTTGCAGAAAGTAAACAGTAACAGTGGAAGATGTATCAATGGTAAAGATTGGACCGGGGTCCATAGTTCACTAGAGGTGGTCTCCTTAAGATAAACAAACATGGCATGCTGGGTAAACAAATTATAGCATGGCAATTGACATGACTAAGCAATGCATAACAATGCAACACTAGACATTCATGATCCTATGAGATTTGATTGGGCAATACAACAAGATACATAGACCGCCATCCAACTACATCTATGACTAGTAATCCACCTTTAGGTTATCATTCGAACCCCCTCTAGTATTAAGTTGCAAGCAACGGATAACTGCTTTAAGCAAAGTGTGTAAGGTAAACAATCCACTTGTTCCATGAACAAGAGACCATTGTTTTCCCCCTAGTAGAAACAACACATCTACAACCTTATAGATTTCTGTCACTTCCCTTAGATTAAATAGAGGCATGAACCCATTATCGAGCATAAATACTCCCTCTTGGAGTCACTAGCATCTACTTGGCCAAGATAGCTACTAGAAACAGAGAGCATGCAAGATCACAAACAACACAGACATGATAGAATCAATAAGACAAAACCATTAATCAATCTCACATAGTAATCTCAATATCCATCGGATCCCCGCAAACACAACATGCATGATTACAAATAGATGATCTTGATCATGAACGAAGCTCACAAGATCTAAACATGGTAGCACAAAGGAGGATATACAACCATCTAGCTACTACATGGACCCGTAGTCCAAGGTGTAACTACTCACGCTTCATATCGGAGGCTGGCATGGTGAAGAATAAGGCCTCCGGGATGATCTCCCCTCCGGCAGGGTGCCGGGAAGAGCTTCAGATCCCCCCGATCTAGGGACGATGGTAGTGGCGGCTACGGACTATTTCGTGGAAGATTGATCGGTTCCTTAGGGTTTTGGTATCGGGGGCTTCTTATAAGCGAAGAGGCGAGGCAGGGGGCAGCCAGGGCGGCCGCACCCCCTAGGCACGGGCTAGGGTTAGCCGCATGACCATGGGGTGTGGCCCCCTGGTGGCTCCCCTCCGTCTCGTATTCTGGATCCATGTTCCCCACGGTAAAATATTGACTTTGGCTTTTGTCCTGTCCAATTCCGAGAATATTGATTTTCTACTTTTTTTTGAAACCAAAAACAGAAGAAAAGAGGCAACTGGCTCTATGGCATCTTGTTAATAGGTTAGTACCAAAAATCATGTAAAAACACCTCAAAGTGTAGACAAAAGCAAAGTAGATACTTAACAAGCATGGAACATCAAAAATTATAGATACGTTTTCGACGTATCAATATGCGCTAGCTTTTGGGCTTCTCTAGGCTTCCCACAATGGAAACATATTAGACACTAAGGCCGTTTCCAATGATGCTTCATCGGCAACAGAAAAGTTATACAACTATTAATGAATATACTGAAACATGTTCTATAGAACACTGTTGCCATTGTTGTCAGTCTAGTCCTGGCAGCCCGTATGGCAAGTGATACGTCCAAAACGTATCTACTTTCCCAAACACTTTTGATATTGTTTCTCCTCTAATTTGTGTGATTTGGATACAACTAACACGGACTGACGTTGTTTTCAGTAGAATTGCTTTGGTGTCTAGTTTTTGTGCACGAAATCAACTTTCAGGAAAAATCCCGAAAAATATCGCAAAACTCCTTTTTTACCAGAAGACTCACGGAGGCAGAAGATGGGACGGAGAAGGGCCACAAGGGGCCCACACCCCCTGGTCGCGCGGGCCGGTCCAGGTCGCGCCTGGGGTGGTATGGCCACCTCGGTCACCCCCTCGGTCTCCCCCTTCGCCTACATAAGCCCTCTGACCTAAAAATAGAGGGGGTTTCGACATTTTTCCAAATAGAGTTTTGCTGCGCCGCCACCACCAAAAAACCGTGATTCGGAACTAGATACTCCGCCCTGGCACCCTGCCGGGATGAGGAATTGGAGGAGATCATCGCCATCATCATCACCGACGCCTCTCCATCAACCATCCCTGTTTCCCCCATCCATGAGTGAGTAATCCCCCGCTGTAGGCTATGGGGATGGTAAGGATCTGATGAGATCGATCTTGTAATCAAATAAGATTGTTAGGGCATGGTGCGTAGTATCTTAGTTAGTGCTTTTTGAAATTGTTGCACCTTGTTATGCTTAATGCTTGTCACTAGGGCCCAAGTTCCATGATCTCAGATCTGAACATGTTATTGGTTCATGATGATAGTATTGTTTGTGATCTGATCTGCAAGTTGTTTACACATATTATTGTCCGGAACCAAAGGCCCCGAAGTGACAGAAATTGGGATAACCGGAGGGATGGCTATGATATGAGGATCACGTGTGTTCATGGAGTGTTAATGCTTTGATCTGGTACTCTATTAAAAGGAGTACCTTAATTGTCAGTAGATTCCCTTGAGGCCCCGCTGTAACGGGCTGGCAGGACAAAAGATGTTGTGGAAGTTCTCATTGCGAGCACGTATGATTATATATGGAACACATGCCTATGATTATTTATTACTTGGATGCTTTATCTTATTTATCTGCAAATGCCCTAGATCTTGATATTACATGAATAGTCTTGTCCATGCAACGCCCGTCCATCTATCCCTATGCCTACCGCACTCAAATCCTGATGTTTCTACTTTTGTTACTACTGCCTTTGTTTTACTACTACTGTTGCTTTGCTATTGCTACTACAAAACTGTTGCTACTGATAAACTATTGTGAGCAAGACTATTTCCAGGTGCAGCTGAATTGATAACTCAGTTGATAAGGCTTATAAGTATTCTTTGACTCCCCTTGTGCCGAATCAATAAATTGGGTTATACTACCCTCGAAGACTGTTGCGATCCCCTATACTTGTGGGTCATCAAGACTATTTTCTGGCGCCGTTGCCGGGGAGCATAGCTTTATTTGTAAGTTCACTTGGGATTATTATTGATTGATGATATCCTTTTCATCATGGAAAAAACTCGTGATGGGAAGTTTCCTATATTACCATCCACTACAAGAAGAGGTACAGTTCTAAACACCTCTGCTCCTCTTGATTCACCATCTGTTATAAGTAAGCTTGTTACACCACCACATACACCTGCTACACACACTGGTACTACTGCTGAATCTAAAATTTCTTCTGATGCTCATGATGTTACTTCTACTGTGCTTGATGAGAGTGGTTCATTAGGTCCTTTCCTAGATGCTACAATTGCTAGAACTATATTGGAAAACATTGAAACTTCTAGTGAAGACACTATTACACCTGTTAGCTCACCTGAGTCTAGAGAGAGTTATGATATTAATTATTGTTACATTGAAATGACTGATGAATTTATTGAAGAATATCGAAACACACGTGGTGCTAGTGCTATTAAGAGTCTTCTTGAGAAGCGTACTATTATACCTAAACTTTTCCCTGATGCTAAGTTTGCCACATCTTCCATAGACATTAAAGATAAAGATTATGATTTCTCTCTTGATTTATCCTATATAAATATTGTTGAAAAATAATCTTTTTGTGGGACTGAAAATGAAAGGGCTCTGGCACATATGACTGAGCTTTCTACTATGAGTGCCTTATTTTCTGATGATGTTAAGATGCACGCCTACTTGTTACTAAATTTTTCCCTTTTTTACTAAAAGGGGAAGCTAAAGCTTGGTTTAATAATTTACCTTATGGATCCATTGATAGCCCTGATTGCTTGATTGCTACTTTCTTTCAGAAATATTTCCCTCCTAGTGCTAGACATGCTGTTTTTTAGAAACTTTTTGATTTTAAACAGGGAGAAGAGGAGAAATTCCCTGAGTCATGGACAAGGTTCTGTGGCTTGATTCATGCACATCCTGGATGTCCATTACCTAAAAATGAGCTTCTTGATATATATTATAATGGACTAACTGATGAATCTAGGACATACATGGATAGTTTTGCTGACTGTGTTTTCAGGAAAAGAACTCCTGCAGAAGCTAAGGAATTAATGACTAAAATACGCAATAATTAAGATGATTGGACTACAATTGAGCCAATTACACCTGAGCCAACTACACCTGAACCAATTGTGCATGAACCAACCTCAACACCAACACCAAAGAAGAGAGGAGTGATTGAATTAAATGATGAAGTGATGAAAGAAGCTAAGAAATGTCTTAAGGAGAAGGGTATTAAATCTGAAGATGTGAAGAATTTACCTCCTATAGAAGAATTATGTAAGCCAATCTCCCACTCATCTACTATTGAGGTACAATCTCTCCAACATTTTGATGAAGGTGATATTCCTTATGGTAAAACTCCTGATCAATGCTTAGAGGAACTTGATATCTTTATTGTTAAGCAATGTAAAATTAATAAACAAGTTCAGAATCATTTATTGGAAAACTCTAGAGCTATTAATGAGTTGAAAGATATTGTGGAAATAACTTCTAATGATGTTAAAATGCTTGTTAAACACTTCCAAATGGTTCAAACTCAAATTGATCAACTTGCTAAAGTACAAAAGGATATGCTAGTTAATGCTTCTGGAGATAAACATGCTTATGAAATTAGAACTAGGAGTGGTGCTACCACTCAGGATCCTCTATATCCTGAGGGACATCCTAAAAGAATTGAGCAAGATTCTCAACAAGCTGAAAATAGTGGTACTTATTCTAAGAGAGAAAAAGAAACATAAGACCATTGTAGAATCTCCTGAACCTGCTATAGATCCTAATAGTATATTTGTCTCTGATGCGGAAACTGAAAGTGGTAATGATAACAATGATGCTCCTGATAAGGAAGAAGTTGAAGAAGAACCTGAAAAGCACACTAAGAACACTAAGTACACTAAGGAAGATTTTATTGCTAATAAATATGGTATTGAAAGAGAACCTTGGGAGCAAAAACAAATGCCTTTTCTTAATAAGAAACACAAGTCAAAGGAATAAGAACACTATCACAAGTTTTGTGAGTGGATGAAACCGTTATTTTTGCAATCCCTTTGACTGATGCTATTAAGTTGCCTCCTTATTTAAAGAATATGAAGGATATTGTCTCTAATAAAAGGAAGATTCCTAATGAGGAAATTTCCACTTTGCTTGCTAATTATTCCTTCTATGGTAAGGTTCCAAAGAAACTTGGGGATCCAGGGATCCCAACTATTCCTTGCTCTATTAAAAATAATTATGTTAGAACTGCTTTGTGTGATTTAGGAGCAGGAGTTAGTGTTATGCCTTTTTCTCTCTACAAGAGACTTCAACTAGAAAAATTGATACCTACTGATATATCTTTGCAAATGGTTGATAAGTCAACTACTATTCTTGTTGGTATATGTGAGGATGTTCCTATTCAAGTGGCTCATAATTGCTTGGTATTAACTGATTTTGTTTTGCTTGAGATGCCTGAAGATGATAATATGTCTATTATTCTTGGGAGACCCTTTCTTAATACTGCAGGTGCTGTCATCAATTGTAATCAAGGAAAAGTAACTTCTAATATTAATGACAAAGAGCATACTGTCTATTTCCCCAAGAAGATTGATAAGAGTTATGGCCTAATTTCAATTGAAAATATTGAGGGCATCAAAGTTGGAGAAATATATTGTCCCATTCCATAAGAAAGTTTTGAAATTATTATGATTGGGACTATTGCTATCAAGATTGAGGTAACATAATCATTTGGTGAAATGCAAAGTTTTGTTTCATATAAGATTGTTTTGGTAACAAGACTTGATCAAACTTGTTAACAAAGGGATTTTAATGGACAAAACAATGCTTTCACAATGATTATCCTTGCTCACTTTTATTTTTCTCCATTACAATCTTTGTTTTTCCTCTTGCTAGTTTTAGTTTTGTTAGTTGCTTGCTTGTTAGAGTGTCTTAGAACTTCTGTATTTTCAGTTTTGGTTTGCTTTTGCTTCTTCTCAAAAATCTTTTTCTGCGAGAAAATCAATTTTCATAACCTGAAAATTAGCCAAAAATAAAGTTTCCCGAAAAATTCTAGAAAATTCATATTAAATTTTTTCTCGAAAAAGGGCCAGAGTGGCACCTGGAGTGACCCAGGGGGACCCACTGGGTAGGCACACCCCCTGGTGGCGCGGCCTGCCCTAGGGCGCCCTTGGCCTAGGTGTGGGCCACTCCTGGCCCTCCACTTAGCCTCCTTCCAGCCACTTCTTTCTCTCTCCCGAAAAACATCGGAAAAATTTGCATAGATCGAGTTCCTGCTGTTCTTGCTCCCGATTTTTGATCTCCTTGCTCAGCCCATCTTTGTTGCTGATTTTTGGAGGGATTGCTCTCTGGTATGTGCCTCCTCCGCTTGTACAATTATATTTTTGATTGATGGATTGTATCTTGAGTATTTTGCTACTGTAGGTGATAGGTTGTGTGATCTTGCATGCTTGTTCTATGCTTAGATATTTCATTTTGATGCATGTTTAGCCCTCTAGCAAGTTCCTATAGTAGTTCCCCATAACTTATTAGATTGGAAATCACTTGCTTTGATGTTTGTCTAAAAATTTCAGAAAATAAGATGAGTAATTACCAGCTGAACCAACATGAATTAAGGGTGCCTAAGATTATGAAAGCCCACCGTGAGGAGGAAGTTTTCTCTTCTATATATCCATGCCCCGAATTCATAAGAGCTGTAGGGATATTTCAAGATTTCCAGACTCTAATTTGTAATGCAGGGTTGGAGCATTTTGTTGGAGAGGAACCCTACCAATATGTTAAACTAACTATGTCTATAGTGTAGGACTTTCGATTTAGTTGGTTGATACGTCGTAAACGTATCTATAATTTTTTATGTTCCATGCTTGTTTAGTATCCACTTTGCTATGTTTTGTCTACACTTTGAGGTATTTTTATACACTTTATGGAACTAACCTACTGATATGATGCCATAGTGCCAGTTGCCTGTTTTCTGCTATTTTTGGTTTCAGAAAGCTAAAAAATGAATATTCTCGGAATTGGACGGGACAAAAGCCAAAGTTCATATTTTTCCAGAAGCGATACAGAAAATCAAAGACGAGATGGAGGAGGAAACCAGGGTGGCCACACCCTAGGTGGGAATGGCCCACCCTAGGTCGCGCCCACAGGGGGTGTGGGCCCCTTGGACCTCCACCGACCTTGCCTCCTTCCCCTATAAGAAGCCTCTGACCCAAAAACCCTAAATAATCTGGCGGAAATCCACAAAAACCTCCGTAGCGCCGCCGCCACCGAAGGGAAGATTCGGGGGACAGAAAGTCTCTGTTCTGGCACCCTGCCGGGACGGGGAAGTGCCCCCGGAGCTATCTCCATTGATATCCACCACCATCTCCATCACTGTTGCTGATTCCCATGATAAGGAGGGAGTAGTTTTCCTTCGAGGATAAGGGATCTACCGGTAGCTATGTGTTTATCTCTCTCGCTATGCATGATCTTGTTGTGGTCATGAGCTTTGTAATCAAGTAGATCTACCTTGCTACTCAAGTGCTTCAATAGATCTCTGCTCTCCCCATGTGTGTGAAAGTGACAGCGTGCACGCCATAGTGGCACTTAGGCTTGAGTCTACATAAATACTCTTTGTGCTTTAATAGATCTATGCTTTTCCCCACGTGTGTGAAAGTGACAGCGGGCATACCATGTGTGGCACTTTGGCTAGATTGAATATTTGTTATGAGTTATGTTTGGAGTTGGATGTATTTATGAAATTGTGGTGTTTGTTGGAACCATCTAGCGCTCAAGGTGACAGTGTGGGGTTATCTAGATTGGGGAAGGCGAACTTTGAGGTGTGTTGTTATAGCCCTACCATGGATTAGAGTGTCCAACCGGAGAGTAGTATCATGAAGAGAGGATATTTATATGAGAGAGTGTTCACTAGTGGAAGTATGATCCCTAGGCTTTGTTTCTAAACATTGAAACACCGTTTGCTACTAGATCTGTTGCATGTTTGCTTGCTTCCATCTATGTTCCGTTTGCCGGGGAGGTTTTGGGATTTTACCTTTCCTCCACACCATCAGCTCTTTTCTGGCACCGTTACCCCACGTCAACAACAAGTCAGAAGATATTTTCTGGCACCCGTTACCACTTGTATTTCACTATCTCTTCGCCGAACTAGTGCACCTATACACCTGACAAGTGTATTGGGTGTGTTGGGGACACAAGAGACTTCTTGTATCTTGATTGCAGGGTTGCTTGAGAGGGAATACCTTTGACCACTTTGTAGGGGTCCCAACCTAATAAGGTTGATCCCTCCTGTGTTTTACAATGCTAGTCCCTGGATCAATAGCTAGCATCCACAGTTTAGATGTAATATCAAGAAACAAGGGTCATAATATAACTTTATAACCAGGAATAACATAATTTTATTACATAAAACATAGCTCATTAGGCTATTACATTACATTACAGCGGAATAAATATAGTCATGGGTCCTTCATCTTCAAAGTGCCACAGGCAGATGTTGGTTGTAGACTTTGTAATCCTAAACAATCAATCTTCACTAAAATCAATCAAACCTGCAACATATAAGTTACAGCCACAAAGGGTCAATACATTTGAATTGTATTGGCAAGTGATACTATGGTAATATAGTGGAGTCTATCATCTATATACATTTGGCTAAGTGGAGTTGAGGCTTGCATTGCTCAAAATAGATTTTTCCTTAACATTTGAAAATACTAAGTTTTTGCTTGACAAAATCATTTTTCTCAATCAAAGATTTCAAGATCCTTGTACCAAGCCATCTCTCCATCAATGATTGAAGAATTCAAACAACCCTTGTTCAAACCACAAGTTTTAATTTAGAAATTTGAATGATGAGATTCTTGATTGCTTCCATGTCTTGATGCTCAAATTGTCCTTTACCAGGGACATGGCTAAGTACTTAGATTTTACACTCTGCAGAGGTGGTGCACTTTACCCACAAGACTTGGTTTCCCAAGACAAGATCTTTCAGAAGCTTTCCCTTAGACCAAAATGGACGCGTTCCAACCTATCAAACACTACCACCAACTGTCCATATGGCTAAGTTCTTGCAACCTATATGATCATGGCAGAGCCCATGTTGCCAAGTGGTTGCACTTGAAGCTTCTCAACATTTGACATCTCAAATATCTTTGTTTCCTGGGTGGCCATCCACAAGTGAGATACACAAGCCAGGTCCATGGTCTTGTGTAACCACTCAACATAACCCAATCCTTCCATTTCCACCCAGGTGATACATTAACTTAGTTGTTTTATTAAACAAAATCACAAGTCCTTAGACTTAGAATATTTTTCCATAGTGTGAATATATATTCCACCCATGTTTTCTATTAGCTAGGCTAAGCTTGGTAGTAATAGGAATCTCTAACTTAGGAAAATCCTACTAAGGATTCATCTACTAGGTTTCCCTATAGCAAGATCTATACTTAGCAAAATCCATGCAAGTTTTACTTAGCAAAATCACTAATGCATAGAGAAAGTAATAGGATAGAAAGTATGAAGCATCACTTGCCTTTTAGGTAGAGTATAAGTTCACTCCTTGTCCTTGCAACAATCACACTCTTCAAGTCACTACAATTCAATCAAACAAGGCACAATTTCAAACCAACAATCAAACAATTCACCACATGAAACAATACGATCAAGCAATGCATGCAAGCATGCAGAAGATTGTTTTATTTGGAAAGGTAGTTTCTAGTAGGCTCTAAACATTTTAAAACACCTATTGGTCACTTATAAAAGTGGCAAAACTATTTAAAATCAAGTTAGTGAAAATGGCCATTTAAATCACTTTTATTTTGCTAGAAATGATTTATTCAAAGAATAATTTCTAGTGTTAGACAAATATGTTTTTTAAACACAAATGTTAGTTTTTATGGTCAAAGAGTTTAAAACAAATCCATTTACAAAACGTTTCACTCAAAACCATTTTTAAATCAAAGCAACATTTTTATTTTACTAGAAATGCTTTTTATTCAAAGAATAATTCCTTCGAGTCACAAAATATATTTTTAAATCCAAAAGTTAGTTTTTATGGTCAGTAGGTTCAATACATACCATTTTCAAAAGATTTTACCTTAAAAACATTTTTAGAAAAAATTTTATAACCAAAATAGACCTAATAATGTTTCTGTAAAAACATCTACTTTTACAGAAGTAAAACACTAAACAAAGGGCATTGTTGCAAAGGTTATAATTTTCTGAATCCAGTGATATAAAATTTGCAAATTTTGGACGTGGGGATCTAAAGTTATGTTTTTTTTCAAATTCTAACATCTAATAGATCTATTTTCTGTTTTTAAAACACAGACTGGCCACGTGTCTTAGTATTACTGGACGATACCGGTTCGCATGGATCGAGCGACGTGGGGCGTTGGATCTAACTAGGATCGTGTGGCACAGATCAAGCGTAATGGTTCGTTTAAGTTAATCTATCGCGTCCATCGGATCATCATCCAACGGCTCAGAGCACGCCAACCATAGATGGGCGGCGCTGGAGATGAACGCGCGGCGGCGGCGCCCTGTCAGCGACGTCCCGGCAATTACAGGAAGCAAGGAAGAGCGGGAAGGAGCTCACCGGGTTCGTAGTAACGTGGCGAAGCTCAACGTCGCAGTGGATGGCGAAGGGGCGCACGGGGTAGCCGTTGATTGCTCGCCGGAGTTGCGCTTCTCGCCGCGCATGCACGGCCGTTGTAGTTAGCGAGGCTACGGACCAAGCTAAGGCAAACAAATAATCACTAGGTGTGGTACGCACACGTGGGTGGATTATTTCTTGTGCGCGCAGTTAAGAGAGCTGCTGGTATCAAATCGATCAGGCTAATTAGCTTAGTACTATTCATGCATCATGGCTGTTTGTATTTCATATGGATAAAGATCATATATCCTACATACTTGATGTATATATAGATGCCAAAGGCATAAACTGAATCTAGGATAATACTATATCACAATTCACCATTTGTTTGCACATGCGGGAGGGCTAGTGTCTAAATCTTGGTTCCCAATTTAATTAGTACTATCGGACTAAAGACAGATGTTCTGAACTAGTATTACTCCAAATCAAAATCGGACAATCGGCGTGCAGTGTACTACTCGGATTGTTACAGTGAAAGAGTGGACAAAAATTTCGACAATAGTAATTTCAGTCATATGTCGTATCACTATTCATTTGTATCGGCTCTATTAAGTGAAACAACAACAACTGTATGATCTAAATACTTTACGTAGTTGCTTGGCTCAGTTCTAAGTATAAAGAGGAGGAACGACCAGGAGACAGAGATTATACCGATGATGGCAGGTGCTCGTTCGCGATGTCGGGGACAACACTCTGCAGGCCTTGGGAAAAACTCGCCGGTGTACTAGGCTGGGTGGTGAATACTATGGAGGCCTCGACGTCGTTGATCTCGTCCACCTACTGTGACAAATCCCGGCTGAAGTGAATTGGAGCAGCGGTGGCGTTCGGAAGTCGTCGTGTGGAGGGTCTCCGGCTGTTTAATGGACCAAGTCCATGGATTAGTATGATGTGCATGATCAAGATAGGGATATAGAAAAGAAAAGCGAGATTCCTCAGAATTTCGACGACACCTTTGTCTCACTCCATGACGGCAAGGAAACTTCTACGGTCAATTGCGTCTGCCCCAGGGACAGAGCTTGGGCATGGAGTTTAGGGGAGGAGAGACATGGGGGTCTTTGCTTAAAGAAAGAGAAGGGATCCAGTCGACAAGGACCAAAGGGGATTCAACGGCCGTTTTGGCTACAATATAAGGACGATTTAAGATGCAATGAAGTGGTGTTTTAATTCCCTGGATGGAACCGTTGTCAGGTGGAGATTAATTTTCGTGTTTATATCAATTTATTTCGAGGTCTGATTTATCGTACAGTGGGAGGAGAAAAGTATGGGAGTGGAGTCTCTAGGTCTCCTGCAGTCTACGTGCTTGAGCTTGAAGACGAGAAAATGCTCAGGCTGATCGATCGGATGTGAAGGATGGGCCAAGGAAAGAATTGAAGCCCAAAGCAGGAAAAGAAATTTTAAGGAAAAACAAAATAAATGACACGTGAGAGATTGGGATGAACAACATGGCTGATGCTGACTGAATCGGTTCAATTTGCATGGTTCGCTTGGTTGTGTTTTTCTTACCTATTTATATTTCTATTCTAGCAACTGTATCAAATTTATCCAATAAAATCCAGAAAATTTACAATAAATAAACCTACGTATTTAGGATTTTTTTTTAAGATTATTTCAGCCCAATATAAGTTAGAAAAATTTATATTATTTCATGAATCTGTTTATTGTCTTTATAATTTCCCTAAATTAGTTTTAGGGTTTTATAAACTCCCATGATATCTATAACTCCAAATATGCGCATGTAACATATATAAATCATTTCCAACTTAAATTTGAGGATGTCATGTTATCCTCTCCTCATAATATACATATCTTTTTACTTAAAGGTCCAAAAATGGTGATTCCAACTTTCATAATTTTATTTAATAATTTTTTTCTCTTTTTAAATCCCTTATCATTCAAAGTTTTTCCAAGATGGGTCTTTGGTGTTTCCATTTGGAATCAAAAAGTTTCTTTTCACCCTAAATTTCAACAATCATTTCTTTTGTTTATTTATTTTTCACATTTCAAAATTTGGAAAATTTTGGGATGTGACAGGCTACCACCCTTAAAAGAAATCTCGTCCCGAGATTTGGGAAGGCTAGGGTTAAAAGTTGGTTGAAGACAACTAGGGTACTACCACCCTTAAAATTTCCAACTAGATTACATCTTGTCTTACTTGGGATCTTGATGTGACTTTTCTGGACAGAGGTTTGCATAGTAGCCTAGCTCCTTGCATTTGAAACATGTGATAAGATTGAGGTCTTGAGGTGGCTTCTCTGGACAATATGATGCATAATGTCCTAACTTTTTGCAGTGGTTGCACCACACTTGGATAATATCCTTCCTCATCTTGGGTTTCACTAACTTTTGTTTGTCTTCTTGGCTCTTCTTCTTTTCTGGACATTCACTGGCATAGTGTCCCATCTCTTTGCAATTGTAACATTGCGACTGGCTTTTGTCCTTCTTCTTCTTTTTGGGTCTCTCCAAATCTAGGAGTTCTTCTAGTTCATGCTCTTCATATCTCACCTCAAAGGTGGAAAATCTTTCTCTCTTCTTGGGGCAGTTACTAGAGACATGACCTTCTTCTTCACAAGAGTAGCAACACTGTATGGTCACTTTAGATTTGGCCTTATGTGGCATGGTTCTGACTTTGCTTTCATCCATCTTGGTAGAAGTTGTTCCCTTATGGAGGTTTCCAAACAGTTGATGCATTCCATCTTGCTTCATTTGTTTAACTATAGGATAGATGGGGCATTGAATAGGGGCATGATCATTTCCTTCATATAGGAAACAAGTCACTTGAGATGTGGGGAATTGATTAGTTGGATGTCCCTCTTCACAATTAGGGCATTGATCTTCATGCTCCTTGGATGTATGATCCTTGTCTCCACAAATATTGCATGCTTGGGTTCCTTCTAGAATAACATCTTTGTCATCCTTGTTGTCATTAGCTCTTTGGGAAAAGTTTTCTCCGATGCTGATCATTTGAGTAACCAATCCTTGCAACAATTGGGATTGAAGTTTCAAAATCCTTTGTATGGCTAGGTCTAGTCCATTGTTGTTGGCTAAAAGCTGAGTTGTCTCTTGGCTCAACTGGTTTTGGGTTGCTATAAGTTCTCTCATGTTGTCTTCTTGGTTGTTGTTGTCATCAACCTTGATGTTGGAGTTTCTTGGAGTAGTCATCTGTTTGGGTTTTGATGGGAGATTAGAATAGACAAGATATTTCTAAGGAAATATTTCTAATCACACACATCACAATTCACACAAACAATGTGCATGCAATCACAAGCAAACACTTCACTCAAACAACAAGTTCAAGCACATTTTTAGGCAACAAAATATTTTTGTTACACCACATAAGTTGGTGTGTTTGACTTTAACTAAAATATGGTGGTCCATCTATATGGTTTACTTGTGATCTTTCCTTCCTTCATGATTCTTCTTGTATGAGATCTTGGTTTCCTTGAGAAAACTCTTGGTCACAATACTTCAAAGTTGTTGATGGTTTCTTCTTATTTTGCATTCCCTCAGTCTCTATTTCTTGAGTAAGATTTCCTTGTCTCACTTGTGGTCCTTAGTAGTTTCCAAGTTGGAAGTCCTTGGTGAACATGCTGAAGATGTTGAAGTCATTAGAGTTGAAGAAGTTGAAGTCATTAGAGTTGAAGATGTTGAAGAAATCTTTTGCACCTGGTGTAGTCCTTGGTCATGGGTAGGTTCTCCATCAAGTTGAAGTAGAAGAGGTGTAGAGTTAAAACCAAAATGGTTGAGGAAAGAGCTTACAAGTGTTTTTGTAAATAAGTTTTTGGAACAAAATACAACTCCTATTTTTCTAAGGGTTTTTGTCCAATCCTAGGGTTTACAAATCCTACAGGCAACACAATGCTCTGATACCATCTGTAAGGGGTCCCAACCTAATAAGGTTGATCCCTCCTGTGTTTTACAATGCTAGTCCCTGGATCAATAGCTAGCATCCACAGTTTAGATGTAATATCAAGAAACAAGGGTCATAATATAACTTTATAACCAGGAATAACATAATTTTATTACATCAAACATAGCTCATTAGGCTATTACATTACATTACAGCGGAATAAATATAGTCATGGGTCCTTCATCTTCAAAGTGCCACAGGCAGATGTTGGTTGTAGACTTTGTAATCCTAAACAATCAATCTTCACTAAAATCAATCAAACCTGCAACATACAAGTTACAGCCACAAAGGGTCAATACATTTGAATTGTATTGGCAAGTGATACTATGGTAATATAGTGGAGTCTATCATCTATATGCATTTGGCTAAGTGGAGTTGAGGCTTGCATTGCTCAAAATAGATTTTTCCTTAACATTTGAAAATACTAAGTTTTTGCTTGACAAAATCATTTTTCTCAATCAAAGATTTCAAGATCCTTGTACCAAGCCATCTCTCCATCAATGATTGAAGAATTCAAACAACCCTTGTTCAAACCACAAGTTTTAATTTAGAAATTTGAATGATGAGATTCTTGATTGCTTCCATGTCTTGATGCTCAAATTGTCCTTTACCAGGGACATGGCTAAGTACTTAGATTTTACACTCTGCAGAGGTGGTGCACTTTACCCACAAGACTTGGTTTCCCAAGACAAGATCTTTCAGAAGCTTTCCCTTAGACCAAAATGGACGCGTTCCAACCTATCAAACACTACCACCAACTGTCCATATGGCTAAGTTCTTGTAACCTATATGATCATGGCAGAGCCCATGTTGCCAAGTGGTTGCACTTGAAGCTTCTCAACATTTGACATCTCAAATCTCTTTGTTTCCTGGGTGGCCATCCACAAGTGAGATACACAAGCCAGGTCCATGGTCTTGTGTAACCACTCAACATAACCCAATCCTTCCATTTCCACCCAGGTGATACATTAACTTAGTTGTTTTATTAAACAAAATCACAAGTCCTTAGACTTAGAATATTTTTCCATAGTGTGAATATATATTCCACCCATGTTTTCTATTAGCTAGGCTAAGCTTGGTAGTAATAGGAATCTCTAACTTAGGAAAATCCTACTAAGGATTCATCTACTAGGTTTCCCTATAGCAAGATCTATACTTAGCAAAATCCATGCAAGTTTTACTTAGCAAAATCACTAATGCATAGAGAAAGTAATAGGATAGAAAGTATGAAGCATCACTTGCCTTTTAGGTAGAGTATAAGTTCACTCCTTGTCCTTGCAACAATCACACTCTTCAAGTCACTACAATTCAATCAAACAAGGCACAATTTCAAACCAACAATCAAACAATTCACCACATGAAACAATACGATCAAGCAATGCATGCAAGCATGCAGAAGATTGTTTTATTTGGAAAGGTAGTTTCTAGTAGGCTCTAAACATTTTAAAACACCTATTGGTCACTTATAAAAGTGGCAAAACTATTTAAAATCAAGTTAGTGAAAATGGCCATTTAAATCACTTTTATTTTGCTAGAAATGATTTATTCAAAGAATAATTTCTAGTGTTAGACAAATATGTTTTTTAAACACAAATGTTAGTTTTTATGGTCAAAGAGTTTAAAACAAATCCATTTACAAAACGTTTCACTCAAAACCATTTTTAAATCAAAGCAACATTTTTATTTTACTAGAAATGCTTTTTATTCAAAGAATAATTCCTTCGAGTCACAAAATATATTTTTAAATCCAAAAGTTAGTTTTTATGGTCAGTAGGTTCAATACATACCATTTTCAAAAGATTTTACCTTAAAAACATTTTTAGAAAAAATTTTATAACCAAAATAGACCTAATAATGTTTCTGTAAAAACATCTACTTTTACAGAAGTAAAACACTAAACAAAGGGCATTGTTGCAAAGGTTATAATTTTCTGAATTCAGTGATATAAAATTTGCAAATTTTGGACGTGGGGATCTAAAGTTATGATTTTTTTTCAAATTCTAACATCTAATAGATCTATTTTCTGTTTTTAAAACACAGACTGGCCACGTGTCTTAGTATTACTGGACGATACCGGTTCGCATGGATCGAGCGACGTGGGGCGTTGGATCTAACTAGGATCGTGTGGCACATATCAAGCGTAATGGTTCGTTTAAGTTAATCTATCGCGTCCATCGGATCATCATCCAACGGCTCAGAGCATGCCAACCATAGATGGGCGGCGCTGGAGACGAACGCGCGGCGGCGGCGCCCTGTCAGCGACGTCCCGGCAATTACAGGAAGCAAGGAAGAGCGGGAAGGAGCTCACCGGGTTCGTAGTAACGTGGCGAAGCTCAACGTCGCAGTGGATGGCGAAGGGGCGCACGGGGTAGCCGTTGATTGCTCGCCGGAGTTGCGCTTCTCGCCGCGCATGCACGGCCGTTGTAGTTAGCGAGGCTACAGACCAAGCTAAGGCAAACAAATAATCACTAGGTGTGGTACGCACACGTGGGTGGATTATTTCTTGTGCGCGCAGTTAAGAGAGCTGCTGGTATCAAATCGATCAGGCTAATTAGCTTAGTACTATTCATGCATCATGGCTGTTTGTATTTCATATGGATAAAGATCATATATCCTACATACTTGATGTATATATAGATGCCAAAGGCATAAACTGAATCTAGGATAATACTATATCACAATTCACCATTTGTTTGCACATGCGGGAGGGCTAGTGTCTAAATCTTGGTTCCCAATTTAATTAGTACTATCGGACTAAAGACAGATGTTCTGAACTAGTATTACTCCAAATCAAAATCGGACAATCGGCGTGCAGTGTACTACTCGGATTGTTACAGTGAAAGAGTGGACAAAAATTTCGACAATAGTAATTTCAGTCATATGTCGTATCACTATTCATTTGTATCGGCTCTATTAAGTGAAACAACAACAACTGTATGATCTAAATACTTTACGTAGTTGCTTGGCTCAGTTCTAAGTATAAAGAGGAGGAATGACCAGGAGACAGAGATTATACCGATGATGGCAGGTGCTCGTTCGCGATGTCGGGGACAACACTCCGCAGGCCTTGGGAAAAACTCGCCGGTGTACTAGGCTGGGTGGTGAATACTATGGAGGCCTCGACGTCGTTGATCTCGTCCACCTACTGTGACAAATCCCGGCTGAAGTGAATTGGAGCAGCGGTGGCGTTCGGAAGTCGTCGTGTGGAGGGTCTCCGGCTGTTTAATGGACCAAGTCCATGGATTAGTATGATGTGCATGATCAAGATAGGGATATAGAAAAGAAAAGCGAGATTCCTCAGAATTTCGACGACACCTTCGTCTCACTCCATGACGGCAAGGAAACTTCTACGGTCAATTGCGTCTGCCCCAGGGACAGAGCTTGGGCATGGAGTTTAGGGGAGGAGAGACATGGGGGTCTTTGCTTAAAGAAAGAGAAGGGATCCAGTCGACAAGGACCAAAGGGGATTCAACGGCCGTTTTGGCTACAATATAAGGACGATTTAAGATGCAATGAAGTGGTGTTTTAATTCCCTGGATGGAACCGTTGTCAGGTGGAGATTAATTTTCGTGTTTATATCAATTTATTTCGAGGTCTGATTTATCGTACAGTGGGAGGAGAAAAGTATGGGAGTGGAGTCTCTAGGTCTCCTGCAGTCTACGTGCTTGAGCTTGAAGACGAGAAAATGCTCAGGCTGATCGATCGGATGTGAAGGATGGGCCAAGGAAAGAATTGAAACCCAAAGCAGGAAAAGAAATTTTAAGGAAAAACAAAATAAATGACACGTGAGAGATTGGGATGAACAACATGGCTGATGCTGACTGAATCGGTTCAATTTGCATGGTTCGCTTGGTTGTGTTTTTCTTACCTATTTATATTTCTATTCTAGCAACTGTATCAAATTTATCCAATAAAATCCAGAAAATTTACAATAAATAAACCTACGTATTTAGGATTTTTTTTTAAGATTATTTCAGCCCAATATAAGTTAGAAAAATTTATATTATTTCATGAATCTGTTTATTGTCTTTATAATTTCCCTAAATTAGTTTTAGGGTTTTATAAACTCCCATGATATCTATAACTCCAAATATGCGCATGTAACATATATAAATCATTTCCAACTTAAATTTGAGGATGTCATGTTATCCTCTCCTCATAATATACATATCTTTTTACTTAAAGGTCCAAAAATGGTGATTCCAACTTTCATAATTTTATTTAATAATTTTTTTCTCTTTTTAAATCCCTTATCATTCAAAGTTTTTCCAAGATGGGTCTTTGGTGTTTCCATTTGGAATCAAAAAGTTTCTTTTCACCCTAAATTTCAACAATCATTTCTTTTGTTTATTTATTTTTCACATTTCAAATTTTGGAAAATTTTGGGATGTGACACACTTCCTCCTTGAGTTCGATAAACCTTGGGTAATCCACTTAAGGGAAACTTGCTACTGTTCTACAAACCTCTACACTTGGTGGCCCAACAACTGTCTACAAGAATAGAAGTGCGTAGACATCAAGCTCTTTTCTGGCGCCGTTGCCGGGGAGGTAAGGTAAAAGGTACTCACATCCTCTGGTCTGAGTGCTCGAAGTTATTTCCTTTAGATTCTGCAATTGTGTCTTTTTGTTTCTTGTTTTCACTAGTTAGAATTAATGGAAAACAACAACAAAATTAGATATCTTTATAGTGTTTATCTTGAGCTAGGACATGAAGTGTTTGAAGAGAAAATTAAAAAACCTATGGAGCTTTATTTGCATGCTAATAGCAATGTTATTAGTATGAATTATTTGGACACCATTATTGCTAATGCTATGAAAAATTCTAATCTTGGGGAAGCTAGTTTTGATGAAAATGATCTTTTTAGTTTCCGAGCTTTGGAAGATAGCTATTCTATTGCTTATGATGATACCAAACCTCCAATATATGATGATTACAATGATGAATATGATATTTTCAGTCCACCTACTATTGAGGAGGAAATTAATTGTGATTACAATAAGCCTCCTATATTTGATGATTATGTTGATGAGAATAATAATGATAGCTATTTTGTTGAATTTGCCCCTACTACAATTAATAAGAATGACTATTCTTATGTGGAGAGTAATAATCATTTTATGCATGTAGCTCATGATAAGAATGTTTTATGTGATAGTTATATTGTTAATTTTATTCATGTTGCTACTGAAAGTTATTCCGAGAGAGGGAGACATGGATTTATGTATCTCAACAATATTAATTTCCCCCTCTTTATGTTGAAAATTTGGAAGCTGCACTTGATTTGATTTCCTATGCTTATTGCTTTATGCTTTCATGACTTGTTTCTTTACAAGATTCCTATGCATAGGAAGTGGGTTAGACTTAAATGTGTTTTGAATTTGCTTCTTGATGCTCTCTTTTACTTCAATTCATATTTCTTATGTGAGCATCTTCTCAAACTATCAATCCTAACTTAAAGGCGTTAAAGAAAAGTACTTGTTGGGAGATAACCCAAGAGTTTTCTTGAGTCTTGGAAGTTATTACTTCAGTAATGACCTCTTCTTATCCTTTTTGTTTGCTTTTTATGCCAGGAATGACCTCTAATGAGAGGGAAGTAAGATTTGGGCAGTTGCTGTCCCGAAACAGATTTCTGTCCTCCACCATAAAAATTCGTGAGGAGTCTCTGTAACTCGGATTGAGCTGAAAATTTACTAATAAATCGTTAGTTCAAGACTTTTTGATTTGAGCAACATAAGATTTTCGAAAAAATCATTTTCTACCTGCTGGTCTATTTTGACAGATTTATGCCATTATTTGTATTTGCTTCTTATTGATTCCTTTTTGAGTTCTCTTTTGGGGAATTGAGATTTTTGAAGGAGTTGATACAGTAGCTTGTATTTTTAGTGAAAAGTTTTGTTGTTCCAAAGCTTTGCCTAAGGGTCTAATATCTTTAGAATACACTAATGTTGCTAATGAAGATTGTGTGAAGTTTTGTATGAAGGAAAAATTTCAGGTGTAGAGAGAGAATGATGTAATGAGATGAAGAATGGACAAAATCTCAAGCTTGGGGATGCCACCCCGGTGTCACCCCAAGAAATATCCAAGAGGTACAAGCTTCAAAGCTTTGGGATGCCCAAGGCATCCCCTTCTTCATCAATAAAAATCTCAGGTCTTTCTAGACACTTCGTTTTTATTGTTTCATGCATTGTTGTGTTGTTCTTGGAGCGTCTTAGTTTTAATTTTTGGTTTTTGCTTGCTTAGTTTTCTTGAGTAAGTTGTTTGGTTACACCACACTTCTTTTGGAGAGAGACACACTCTGTTTCCATTGCCTAGAACACTCTAGTTTTCATTCTTATTGTTCTGTGAGTGTTCACTTTTGCTAGCACTGCGTCCAGCCTTAGTTTTCTTGTGCTTTAAGCTTAGAACTTTTTAGTTCTTCTTTGTGGATTAGTGAGATAAGCTCACTGATCTTTATTGATTATTATATTTGTGAGTTGTTTCAAATAAGTTGTTTGGTGTTGGAAAAGAGTAGGAAGCTTCATGCTTAACTGGTACAAAAGGGAGCTTGTTCTGACTGTGGCTTAGACTTTATCATGTCATGCTAGATGTTGTTTTGACCTTATGCTTACGGATTATTGCTGTAGCATGACTTGTTCCAAACAATTAGGATTGCTTAATGTGCCTTGAAGAAATTATGCGTTGTTTTAGCATACAAAAGCATAGTATTGTGGTATTCTCCTTTGGTGCTTTATTTGGGTTGACTTGGCACATGCTCACACCATGTTATGACTATGAACAAATCACCATAGCCTCTATGATCATTTAGTCCTTGACTTGTAGTACCACTATATTCTTTGATTAGTAATGTTTTGTCGCACTGCATGATTTTGGCCACTATTGCTCTTTTAGTTGGTTGCTCCCAGTCTTTTGCTAGCCTCCACTTGTATGAGTAAGCTCTACTCATGGTTCCAACTCCCAAGAAACCAAGTTTTTCCAAAGTGTCCACTATAAATTCCTATGCATGGTGTGTTACACCATTCCAAGTATATTCTTGTTTTTATCTATCTTCCAATTAAAAAGTATTTTGTTATGTGAAAACTTAGTTATTAAAGCTCTCACGAACTTGATGGCACACTTTATTTTTCTTGCCCCTAATAAACTTGAAGTATTGTGTCATCTATGTTGTATATTCTTGCACTTATACATTGGAATTAGCAGAACCGTGCTGTCACGGGGAACACTTTCAACATTGCACTTGTACTTTGTACACAGTTGATATCATGCTCTTTTGTCTATGGATGTCACCGGTGTGAAATAAAGAGGGAACTTGTAAGTCCATGGAGTTTGTATTTTGTGTTAGAGAAACGCCTGGGCCGCTAGCCTGTCACATCCCAAGATTTTCCAAATCTTGTAATATGAAAATAAATGAATAAAATAAAAACTTTGTTTGATTTTCAGAGCCAGAAGAATTTTTTTTTAAATTGGAAGTTCAAACCCATTTGAATTAAATAAAACCCCAAAGGGAATTAAAGAGTTAAACATTTAATAAAAAGAAATTTTGGAATTACTATTTTTGTACTTATAATAAAAGGTTTTGAGTTTCAAAAGAAAAGATGAGTTTATAAATAAAGATTATTTTATAAAGCCAAATTAAACCTTGACCAAACTTTGGATTAAATGTTTTGTTTTGATAGCAAAGTTTTATTTAAATAAAATAATAAGGAATTAATATCCAAATTTAAATAAAAGGTTTACCAATTTAATTGAAACATCAAAACTTATTAAAATTATTTAAAATAAGTTTTCCAAGTATTCATTATTTCCAAATAAAACCTACTGAATGGTTTTGGAACTATTTTAGTTTTACAAATAAATACTATAATAAAACAAATCTTGTATTATTAATGGACCCTAAAGTAAAAGGTTATTTTGTTTTAAACAAGTTTTCCAAATATTATTTATTTCCAAATAAAATCTACTGTTTTGGTTTTGAGAATATTTGGATTTCAAATGGAAATTTTATTAATTAAATCAAAACCTATTTTATTAAATAACTAAAGATCCATTTTTAAATGGATCCAAAAATAAATAAAAACATTAAATTATTTTGGATTTGGAGTATGTTGACAAACACAATCAAATTCAAAGTGTAAAGTTGAGTGTTTGTTTGAATTGTTTGATTTGTTTGAATGTTTGAATAATTGATTTGAATTTCAAAACAGAAATAGTTTTGGAAAATAGAAAAGTGTTTAGACAGAAAAAAAATAGTGCAACAGACCCAGCCCACTAAGGCCCAGCAAAACCAGCCCAGTCTTCTCCTCGAATAAAACAATTGATACCAACTTTCTTACCCACTCAGTCACAGACAAACGGGGCCCACTTCTCCCTCTCATTCACTCGCTGACAACAGACCCCACCTCCTCTTATTTTTTCCCGAACCGTTTTTCCTCACCGCCGAATCAGCCCACAGAGACACTGACCAGTGGACCTCCTCCTCTCTCCTTTTTCCACTGACTAGTAGGCCCGCTATCACTGTTCATCGTCTCCTTCACCCACCCCGCAGCGACCAGTTCTTCTCCCCCGTTCTGCCGTTGATTTCTCCAGCTTAATTCGCTTTAACGCGACCGACGTTACCAGCCTTAATCACGCAGATGGAAACGCCAGGGCATCCTCTATATTTCCCCTCTGACACCTCGCGCTCCCACGCCCCAGACCACCTCCAATTTCTTCCCGAGCACTCTCTGCTCCGACGAGGTCCGGTACCGATTCCGACCAAGTCACACCGCCTCATGTCTCCCCGGACACACGATCTCGCTCACCGCATCCTAGCGCATCTTTCTGTGCCATTCATTCACCCGCGGGCACCCCAGAGCCTCGACAACGACGACCACAACATCACACCGCCGTCTGCCGTTTCTCCGGCGAACTTTCCAGGTGAACTCCGACCGCCCCAGCACCTCTTATTGATACTCACATCACCCCCAGATCATCCCGCGTCTAACAGTGTACTTATTTTGCTTCGGCACAAATCGCAGCCTCGCCTTCGACCGTGGACAGAGCCGTCCGACGCTAGCCCTAACTCCGGCGAGCAATCTAGGACAGCCCCGTGCGCCCCTTCGACCGAAGCGAGCAGGTTGAGCATCCCCGTGCCACGGCGATCACTGTGAGCCACTCCTCCCTCTCTCTCGCTTCCTGTGTTAGCCGGAACTCCACCGCCAGAGCGCCGCCGCCATCTGCCGCCGCGCAGCGCCGCCCATCTGTGACGAGGCAGTAGTAGCCGTTAGATCTGGATCGAACGAATCGGATAGATTACTTAAACACTGAAGGGGTATGTCCTCTGGACCACTCGATCTAACTAGATCCAACGCCCCACAGCCGCGATCCAACCGAACCGGTATGGACCAATAGGAACACGACGCGTGGCACTAGATCTGTTTAAAATAAATTTGAAAACAGATTTATTTGCAAACTTCAAACCTTTGTAACTTTCAAACCACACGTCCAAAAATTACAAATTTTATGTCGTTGGATTCAGGAGAGCAAAACCTAGCCAACTGTGGAGTTAGTTTAGCAAATAGTATCTGTTAGTTTGCTTGTTTTTGCATATTCTTTTGTGAGCTTGTTTAGAGTAGAAAAATTGTTTAAAATTGATTTTAGGGTTAAAACTTTTGCAAAATGGTTTGTAGTGACCTTACTGACCCTAGGAACCAACCCATGGTTTTGGAAATGAAATTGGAAGAATTTAGAATGGATTAATTGAATTAGCCTACTTCTAGCTAGGTAAAGATAATGGTTTTATTATGAAAAAAAGATTTTGGAATAAAAACTTTGAGAAAATTGTTTGGACCAAACCTACTGATCCAAAAACACCAAGTTTTGCAATGGCAACTCATTTGGTGAAAAACATAAAGTTTTGTTTTGATAAGAAGATATTCTTCACCACATAAAATGATGAAATGTTTTGAAAATGGTTTAAGGATAAAACACATTTGCAAATGACTTTGCCACTTTGGTAAATGACCAATTTGGACCTTACAAAGCTATAAGCCTAGTGAAGACCTTCCTTGTGAATAAAACCATCTTAAGCATGTTTCCATGCATGACTTGGAATCTATTGCTTTGTGTGTGTGAAATGTTGATTGAATATTGGTTTGGAATGCTACTTGATACTATGCTTGTTTGATTGATTGTAGTGAAATTAGCAAAGTGTGAGACTAGCAAGATCAAGGAGTAAACCCTCATTCCCTACCAAAAGGCAAGTTACACTCTCATACAAAAGTCCTACTATTTTCATTATACTTAGTGGATTTTGAAAACATGCATGAAAAGATATTTCTATACTTATGCTATGCTAAATCCTAATAGGATTCCCTATACACTCCTTAGTGAAAATATTGAAGTTGTACATGCTTAGACATGCTATGTTTTGAAAAGAGATACATGTTGAGATTTTACAAAGGTTGAGAAAAGGACTTGTGTTTTACATAATAAAACAAGGACTCAATGAACCACCTAGGTGGAGGATACTTGAAGTTTTGGAGAAGGTGGCAACAAAAGGAACCATGTCTATGGCAATCACTTTGTGTTGTGCTCCAAATGAAAACCACCTAGGAAACTTAGAGATTGAACATGTTTCTCCAATTGTGGCTTTCGTGTGCAACCACATGCTATTATGGCTCTGGCTTAGTCAACTACATTAGGAAGACCCATACATTGTCTTTAGTTACCGGACATGGGGATCTGGAATGCTTCATGGGGGCTGAAGACAAGCTAGCAATGATGTATGGGAGGACCTTTTGGAAAGACTTCGTCACATTCTCAATCTGCCAGTACTCCATCTTGGTGAGCACTAATCCAGTAGGCCATTGGTGGTAAAAGGATGGGATTGTGACATGTGGGTAAAGTGTACTCCTTATGCAGAAGATAATAAAATCTAAGTACTTAGCCGTGTCCCCGGTTATGGACAATACTGAGCAACTAAAGTTTGACCCATGGGAGATCTCGACATTCCAACTTCTAATATAAAAACTTGATGCACTTGGAGGTACCAAGGAATTCAAAGAGATTTTGTTAAGCTTGTTGCACTTGGGGTTACCAAGGTGCTCAAGAGCATGATGTACTTGGGGTTACCAAGGAACTCATGAGATTTTGATAAAACTTGTTGCACTTGGGGTTACCAAGTAGCTCAAGAGATTTTTGACAAGGACTTGAACACTTGAGTTTCTACCAAGGAGTTCAAGGAACTTGGAAAAGAGATTTGACAAAGGACCAAAACCATTTTTGAAAAGATAGGATAAATGTTGCTTTATGCTAATAAGCCTTAAACTCTACTAGCCAAATATGCATGTATTGATAAGATCCACTCATAATATACAAAGTAGTGAAACTTGCCAATAAAATTCAAATGTATTGACCCTTGTGGCTGTAACTTGTAATGTTGCAGGTTTGATTGTCTTTAGTGAAGATTGATTGATTAGGAATACAAAGTCTACAACCAACATCTGCCTGTGGCACTTTGAAGATGAAGGACCCACAACTATAGTTATTCCGCTGCAATGTAATGTAATAGCCAAATGAGCTATGTAAGATGTAATAAAATTATGTTCTTCCTGGTTATAAAGTTATATTATGACCTTTGTTTCTTGATATTACATCTTAACTGTGGATGCTAGCTATTGATCCAGGGACTAGCATTGTAAAACACAGGAGGAATCTACCTTATTAGGTTGAGACCTCTACATAGCCTAAGGCATGCCTAATCATGGTGGAAACTTGTAGCATCACTATAGTGAGCTATCTATGAAGCATCCTCAATAAAAAGCTATGCATATAGTAAATAAAAAGATTGCTGAGATGCTCATTGTCTGCTTGCCTTGTCATATTTGTTATGGGATAGCTCATGTACCATGTGCAAGGGGTACCCTGTTGGCGGTTCTCTATGATACACATGTACTTACAATGACAAGAACTTACAGGTGACTGAAGTTGAGTAGCATGAGGTGTGGCCCTCGTATTCAAGGGACTTGAGGTTGCCAACTTATACTTCGTCAAGCATATACTCCATAGTTTGTGCACTTTAACCTTAACCACTTCAAGATGCTTATGATAGGGGCAATGAGGGCTGAAAGCTAACAAGTACCATAATTTTTGGAAGATCTTTTTGAAACTTTAAATCCCTGCTTCCCTTTACAAAGATTCTTTCTTCCACTATTATTGAGTCTCCACCTTCTACCTATAGGCACCATTAAGAGAGCATAGTTGCCATTATGTGTGCAATGTCCCAAAGCTTATTGATTGATGCATATTGTGATATTACTTGTTCTTGTGCTATTTGTTTCTAGTCACCCTTGTGAACTTTGAAGGTGTCCTATGCATCTATTTGCTACTCTATGAGGGACAAGCTGATTGCCACTATGCCATGTTTTTTGTATGTGAAACAAACAAACGTTTTTCAGTGCATGTTATTCATGATCTTTGTTTGTAGCCTTTCATGTTGCATGCATAGTTACTTTGTCCTATTGTTAGAACTCCATCTTTCATGCACATGTTTAGAGTTCTTTGATCCCATCTTTCAATGCTTGCAAATAGTTTGATCTTGATTTTGATGGTGCGCATGTCACCTCAAAAATTGTTCTTTTTATCACTTACCTACTCGAGGACGAGCAGGAGTTAAGCTTGGGGATGCTTGATACGTCGTAAACGTATCTATAATATTTTATGTTCCATGCTTGTTTAGTATCCACTTTGCTATGTTTTGTCTACACTTTGAGGTATTTTTATACACTTTTTGGAACTAACCTATTGACAAGATGCCACAGTGCGAGTTGCCTGTTTTCTGCTGTTTTTTTGTTTCAGAAAGCTAAAAAATAAATATTCTCGGAATTGGACGGGACAAAAGCCAAAGTTCATATTTTCTCGGAAGCGATACAGAAAATCGAAGACGAGACGGAGGAGGAAACCAGGGTGGCCACACCCTAGGTGGGCGCGGCCCCACCCTAGGCCGCACCCATAGGGGGTGTGGGCCCCTAGACCTCCATCGACCTTGTCTCCTTCGCCTATAAGAAGCCTCCGACCCAAAAACCCTAAATAATCTGGCAGAAATCCACGAAAACCTCCATAGCACCGCCGCCACCGAAGGGGAGATTCGGGAGACAGAAAATCTCTGTTTCGGCACCCTGCCGGGACGGGGAAGTGCCCCCAGAGCCATCTCCATCGATCTCCACCGCCATCTCCATCACCGTTGCTGATTCCCATGATGAGGAGGGAGTAGTTCTCCTTTGAGGCTAACGGCTCTACTGGTAGCTATGTGTTCATCTCTCTCTCTCTCTATGCATGATCTTGTTGTGGTCATGAGCTTTGTAATCAAGTAGATCTACCTTGTTACTCAAGTGCTTTAATAGATCTCTGCTATCCCCATGTGTGTGAAAGTTACAGCGTGCACGCCATGGTGGCACTTAGGCTTGAGTCTACATAAATACTCTTTGTGCTTTAATAGATCTATGCTTTTCCCCACATGTGTGAAAGTGACAGCGGGCGTACCGTGTGTGGAACTTTGGCTAGATTGAATATTTGTTATGAGTTATATTTAGAGTTGGTTGTCTTTATGAAATTATGGTGTTTGTTGGAACCATCTAGCGCTGAAGGTGACAGTGTAGGTTTATCTAGATTGGGGAAGGCGGACTTTGAGGTGTGCTGTTATAGCCCTACCATGGATTAGTGTGTCCAACCGGAGAGTAGTTAAGAGTAGTATCATGAAGAGAGGATATTTATATGAGAGAGTGTTCAGTAGTGAAAGTATGATCCCTAGTCCTTGTTTCTAAACATTGAAACACCGTTTTCTACTAGGTCTGTTGCATGTTTGCTTGCTTCCATATTTGTTCCATTTGCCGGGGAGGTTTTGGGCTTTTACCTTTCCTCCACACCATCAGCTCTTTTCTGGCACCGTTACCCCACGTCAACAACAAGTTAGAAGCTATTTTTTGGCACCGTTACCACTTGTATTTCACTATCTCTTCACCGAACTAGTGCACCTATACACCTGACAAGTGTATTGGGTGTGTTGGGGACACAAGAGACTTCTTGTGTCTTGATTGCAGGGTTGCTTGAGAGGGAATACCTTTGACCACTTCCTCCCTGAGTTCGATAAACCTTGGGTAATCCACTTAAGGGAAACTTGTTGCTGTTCTACAAACCTCTGCACTTGGAGGCCCAACAACTATCTACAAGAATAGAAGTGCGTAGACATCATTGGTCCTTGCCTAACCCTATGGTTCAGTACAAAATTTACAATATAGCTGTCAAGCTCCCTTTTGATGATTTTTGTGCAGCTATCAGAGTGCCACAGTGGAGTTCATGTGAGAAGATTAGGGAGAGGCCCACGCCACTCATGGACTTATATGCAGAGATTTGCCAAGGTTGCAGCTTCTCAAAGGAGATTGGTAAAATTCAGAATATTCATCTCCCATCCATTAGATATTTTTCCTATTTCATTGCCAAGTGTGTTCTTGCTAGGAAGACTGCTAGTAAATTATCTGCATTTGATCTAGCTTTTATCTCAGCCGCCTTGAAACGAGATAGGACTTATAACTTGGGTGCTTTGATAGCTTTCGTCTTGCTGCTAACTGATGATGTGTAGCTTAGATCACTGTAGAGTTTCGTTGGGAGACCCCAAGAGGAAGGTATGATGAGCACAGCAGCAATTTTTCCCTCAGTAAGAAACCGAGGTTATCGAACCAGTAGGAGGAAGGAAAGGACTCAAAGGTGTTGCTAGCAACTTGGAAACCTGCACAACACAAACTCAAGGCTTTGCCCCAATGAACAGTGAGGTTGTAAATCTCACCGGTTTGTTGAAAACAAACGATTAAGTATATGGTGTGGAAGGTAATGGTAGCTTGCACAAAGTAAACAGTAACAATGGAAGATGTATCAATGGTAAAGATTGGACTTGGGTCCATAGTTCACTAGAGATGCTCTCCTTAAGATAAACAACATAACATGTTGGGTAAACAAATTACAGCAGGGCAATTGATAGGACAGAGCAAGGCATAACAATGCAATACTAGACATTCATGATCCTATGAGATTTGATTGGGAATTACAAAAATATACATTGACCGCCATCCAACTACATCTATGACTAGTAATCCACCTTCAGGTTATCATCCGAACCCCCTCCAATATTAAGTTGCAAGCAACGGATAACTGCTTTAAGCAAGGTGTGTAAAGTAAATAATACAATTGTTCCATGAACAAGAGATTCTTGTTTTATCCCTAGTAGCAACAGTACATCTATAACCTTAGAGATTTCTGTCACTTCCCCAGATTCAATAGAGGCATGAACCCACTATCGAGCATAAATACTCCCTCTTGGAGTCACTAGCATCTACTTGGCCAAGATAGCTACTAGAAACGGAGAGCATGCAAGATCTCAAATAAAACAGACATGATAGAATCAATAAGATCAATAACCAATCTGACATAGTAATCTCAATATCCATCGGATCCCCGCAAACACAACATGCATGATTACAAATAGATGATCTTGATCATGAACGAAGCTCACAAGATCTAAACATGGTAGCACAAAGGAGGAGAAACAACCATCTAGCTACCACATGGACCCGTAGTCCAAGGTGGAACTACTCACGCTTCATACCGGAGGCTGACATGGTGATGAAGAAGGCTTCTGGGATGATCTCTCCCCTCAGGCAGGGTGCCGGGAAGATCTCCAGATCCCCCCGATCTAGGGACGATGGAGGTGACGGCTATGAACTGTTTCGTGGAAGATTGATTGGCTACTTAGGGTTTAGGTATCAGGGGCCTCTTATAGGCAAAGAGGGAGCCGAGGGGGTGCCCGAGGAGGATGCACCCCCCAGGCGCGGGCTAGGCCTGGACGCGCTGCCAGGGGTGTGGGACCCTCGTGGCCCTCCTCCGTCTGGTCTTCTGGCTCCGTGTTCCCCAAGGTAAAATATTGACTTTGCTTTTGTCCCGTCCAATTCCGAGAATATTCACTTTCTGACTTTTCTGGAACCAAAAACAACAGAAAACAGACAACTGGCACTGTGGCATCTTGTTAATAGGTTAGTCCCAAAAACATATAAAAATACCTCATAGTGTAGAGAAAGCAAAGTAAAGTAGATACTAAACAAGCATGGAACATAAAAAATTATAGATAAATTTACGACATATCAAGCATCCCCAAGCTTAACTCCTACTCGTCCTTGAGTAGGTAAGTGATAAAAATAATAATTTTTGAGGTGACATGCACCATCAAAATCAAGATCAAACCATTTGCAAGCATTGAAAGCTGGGATCAAAGTACTCTAAACATGAGCATCAAGGATGAAGTTCTAACAATAAGACAAAGTAACTAAGCATGCAACATGAAAGGATACAAACAAAGATCATGAATAACAATTCATTGAAACACGTTTGTTTGTTTCACATATAGAAAACATAGCATAGTGGCATTCAACTTGTCCCTCACGGAGTAGCAATAAATGCAAAGTACACCTTCAAAGTTCATAAGGGTGACTAGATACAAGTAATTCAAGAACAAGCAATATCAACAATATGAATCAATTAATAAGTTTTGGGACAATGCACACAGAACTAAGAATGGCAACTATGCTCTCTTAATTGGTGCCTAAGGATAGAAGGTGGAGACTCAATATAATAGTGGAAGAAAGGCCCTTCATAAAGGGAAGCAGGGATTTCAAGTCTCATAAAGAGCTTCCAAAAATTATGGTACTTGTTAGCTTTGAGCTCTCATTGACCCTATCATAAGCATCTTGAAGTGATTAAGGTTAAAGTGAACAAACTATGGAGTATATGCTTGACAAATTATAAGTTGGCAATCTCATGTCCCTTGAGTACTGTCACATCCCAAGATTTTCCAAATCTTGTAATGTGAATAAATAAATAAATTATTGTTGATTTTTAGGGTGAAAAGAAACTTTTGTTTTTTAAATGGAAACTTAAAATTCCATCTTGAACAAACTTTGGTTAACATTTGAATCCAATTAAATTCAAATCAAGTGGAATGCAATCTTCATAAATGCATCTGGAAATTAAACACTTGAGAAATGAACCAAAACTCTAAAACCCTAATGGAAGAAAATCATTTCCAAGTTAACTCCAAGCCTATGGATTTGATCCATATAAAAATTGACCAAACAAACATTTCAAATTGATCAAGAATGATTATTAGAAATATTATAAAACCATATGAATTGGATTCACTTAATTTGGAGCCATAGATAAAATCTTATGAATTTAATAAGATAAGGAAATTGATTTCCCAAAGCTAATAAAGCAACCATCTAGAAATCCATACCAAATGGTGAGCAAATAATCCTAAAGGAATTAAAAAGGTAAACAAATAATAAATACAATTATAATAGTTGGAATCACTATTTTTGGAATCTTTAAATAAAAAGATATGGTTTTCATAAAGCAAAGGTAGAAATATAAATAAGGATTATTTTATAGAGCCAACTTAAATCTTGGCCAAGCTTTTGAAATATTATATTTCTATTTGATAAAATAGAGAAAAGGTTTATTTAAATAATACAATAAGGATTTATTAATATCCAATTTTATTTAAATAAAATCTTTTTCCTTTCAAATAAACATTAAAAATTTATTAAAGATTTTCAAAATAAAAATTTCAAGTGTTTTAGTTTTCCAAATGAAACCTACTAAAAAGATTTTGATATTATTTAGAATTCAGAAAGACTTTTAAAATAAATTAAAACCTATTTGAATTAAAGACTATGGTCTATTTATTTAATTATTACTAGATCCTGAAAGAATTATCTTATTTTGAACTTTGAAATATGTTGATAAACAGAATTAAAATTCACCCAAAGTTTGGTGGTGATTTGAATTCAAATGGAGATTGAAAAATATTATTAAATCTTATTTAATTAATACTAGAGCCTATTTTAAATAATTAAAAGACACTAAAAAGGATAAATATATTATTCTAAATTTGACTTTGGAATGTGCTATTAATCAGTATATGAATCTACACAAATTTTGGTTGAGGTTTGAAATCAAATTGATGTTTGAATTAATTAAACAAAACCAAAACAGATTAATAGAAATGGAAAAAGGAAAAACAATCAGATCAAAAAAAATTGGAATAGGAGCAGCCCAACTAACCTAGCCCACTAAGCCCATCCGCAGCCCACTCCATCTACCCCGCAGTGAAACGTTTTTCACTCGCAAACGAACCCACAGTGTCACTGACGGTTGGAGCCCACCTCCTCCTCCTCTCTCTCGCTGCCAAGCGACCCCACTGTCCCGTCAGCTTCGTCCTCCCCGCGATGAACTCGCCTGATAGTTTCCTCCGCGTTTAATCCGATTCAATACGAGTTATTTGGTGAATAAATCCTCCCCGCGATCACGCTTACTAAGTCGCCTGCTCCCCCTCTCTCTTTCCCCTCTTTCGCTCGACCCTCTCTGCCCCCAGACTGCCCTGATTTCTGCTTTGACCGCCACTGTCTCCGGCGAGCTCCACCTCCGATTCCGGCCAAACCCTGCTGCCCCTCACCTCCTCGACCATGCGAGCCTGCTCCCCTCTTCCATACGCGTCTCCCAGTGGCCTCAGCTCGCTCGCGCATGCCCCATATCGTCGGCAACCACCTCGTCTGACCGCGCCACCGTCTGCTCCAACTCCGACAAGCTCCACAGGTAGTCTCTGACCGCGCTGCCCTCTCTCTTTGATGCTCCCATACTCCCTACTCTTCCACGCGTCTAATAGCACCATCTGTTCCCTCTCCCGTGCTCTACAGCGACGTCCCCGACAACGACAGTGCGTGCCCGTCGCCAGACATCTCTCCGGCGAGCAATCCACGCAACTCCAGCGTGCCCCTCGACAAACAGCAGGCACCTCGAGCACCACCACGACCCTGCGAACTTGGTGAGCTCCTCCCCACCCTCTCTCGCTTCCTGCATCGCCAGCAACGCCACCGTCTGGCCGCACGCCGCCAGTCGCTGCCGCCAGCGCCGCCACTCAATGGTTGCTCGAACGTCAGCCGTAGGATTAAAATCTAACGCACGCGATAGAACATAAACGAAAGGGTACGCTTGCTTCTGTGCCACACGATTTCATTAAGATCCAATGCTCCACAGAGCTCAATCCGCACGAACCGTTTTTGATGAATCAGAACAACCCACGTGTCCAGAGATTGTTTTAAAAACCAGAAACTTGTCTATTAGATGTTCCAATTTGAAAAATTCATAACTTTCAAACCACACATCCAAATTTTGCAAATTTTATATCAATGGAATCAGCAGGACAAGTACTTTCTTACCATGCCCTTTGTTTAGTGAATTGATTCTGTTAAAATGATTGTTTTTGCAGAAACTTGTGTAGGCATATTTAGAATATAAAAATTTGTTCTAAAATGATTTTTGAGATAAAATCTTTGGAAAATGGTTTGTTTTGAACCTACTGACCATATAAATCAATTTGTGGTTTAAAAAACATATTTGGTGAAGCAAAAGAATAAAACTTTGAATTAAAGCATTTCTAGTCAAATAAAAATATGGTTTAATTGTTAAAAATGATTTTGGAAGAAAACCTTTGGGAAATGTTTTGATTTAAACTCTCTGACCCCAAACACCAAGTTTTAGAATTGAAAAGGTATTTTGTGAACCATATAAAACTTGTTGCTTTGTTCAAGGCATTTTCAACCACATAAAATATTGATTTGGTTTAAAAAAAATGGTTTATATATAAAATCTTTTGCAAATGGTTTTGCCACTTTATAGAATGACCAATAGGTGTTTTCAAATGTTTATAACCTATTAGAAACCACTTTTCCAAATAAAACAATCTTTGGCATGCTTGAATGCACTACTTTGTTTTTAATATTTTATGTGATGTTTGCTTGAATGGTAGATTGAGATTGTGCCTTACTTGATTGAATTGTAGTGATTTGAATAGTGTGATCATTGCAAAGACAAGGATTGAACTATTATTCTCTACCAAAAAGGCAAGTGATGCTTCATACTTTGTCCCATTATTTTCACTATGCATTAGTGATATTTCTAAGTAGGACTTGCATGGAATTTTTGCTAAGTATAAACTATGCCATGGGGAATCCTAGTAGATGAAACCTTAGTAGAAATTTGCTAAGATAAGATTCCTACTACTATCATTCTTAGCTTATCTAATAGAAAACAAGGGTGTAATATATATTCATACCATGGAATATTTCTAAGTCAAGGACTTGTGTTTTGTTAATAAAACAACTAACTGAATGAATCACCTGGGTGGAATGGAAGGAATGGTTTGTGTTGAGTGGTTAACAAGGCCCATTTATATGGTTTACCTTGTGTATCTCACTTGTGGATGGCCACCCAGGAACAAAGAGATTTGAGATGTCAAATGTTGAGAAGCTTCAAGTGCAGCCACTTGGCATTATGGGCTCTGCCTGGATCATATAGGTTGCAATAACTTAGCCAAATGGACAGTTGGTGGTAGGTGTTTGATAGGTTGGAACGCGTCCATTCTGGTCTAAGGGAAGGCTTCTGAAAGATCTTGTCTTGGTGAAACCAAGTCTTGTGGGGAAAGTGCACCACCTCTGCAGAGTGTAAAATCTAAGTACTTAGCCATGTCCCTGGTAAAGGAAAATTTGAGCATCAAGACATGGAAGCTATCGAGAATCTCCTCATCCCAATTTCTAAGTAAAAACTTGTGGTTGAACAAGGGTTGAAGGATCACCAATTTCTATTGGAGATGCCTTGGGTGTTTTTGTCAAGCAAAAACTTAGTGTTTTCAAATGATAAGGAAAATCTATTTCGAGCAAACTAATCCTAAGCTCCACTTAGCCAAATGCATATAGATGATAGACTCCACTATATTACCATAGTATCACTTGCCAACACAATTCAAATGTATTGACCCTTGTGGCTGTAACTTATTATGTTGCAGGTTTGTTTAATATTAGTGAAGTGTGATGAAATAGGATTACAAGTCTACAACCAACATGTTTGCCTGTGGCACTTTGAAGACGAAGGACCCCATGCTATTGTTATATTCTGCTGCATTGTATTGAGATAGCCAAATGAGCTATGTAAGATGTAATAATTTACTTTATTCCTGGTTATAAAGTTGTATTATGACCTTTGTTTCTTGATATTACATCTTAACTGTGGATGCTAGCTATTGATCCAGGGACTAGCATTGTAAACACAGGGATCTCTACCTTATTAAAGGTTGGGAACCTTACAGATGGTATCAGAGCATTGTGTTGCCTGTAGGATTGTAACCCTAGGATTGGACAAAAACCCCTTAGAAAAATAGGAGTTGTATTTGTTCCAAAACTTATTACAAACAATCTTGTAAACTCTTTCCTCAACCATTTTGGTTTTGATTCTACATCTCTTCTATTTCAAACTTGATGGACAAAGCCTACCCCATGGCCAAAGACTTCACCATGAGCAAAGGACTTCATCAACTCTAATGACTTCAACATCTTCAGGTGATTTCAATCTTATTCTCAACAAGGACTTCAACCTTGGATGTCACTAAGGACTACAAGTGAGACAAGAAATGTTGCTCAAGACTTGAAGACTAAGGAAACACAACTTGGGAATCATCATCACCTTTGAAGTTTTTGTGACCAAGAATTTTCCCAAGGAAACCACGATCTCATTCAAGAAGAATCAACTAAGAAGGATGGAAAAATCTCAAGTGAACCATATAGATGGACCACCATATTAGGTATAGATCAAACACACCAACTTATGTGCTGTAGCAAAAATATTTTGTTGCCTAAAAATGTGCTTAACCTTGTTGTTTGAATGGAGTGTTTGTTTGTGATTGCTTGCACATTGCTTGAGTGAATTGTGATGTGTGTGATTAGGATTGATTCCTTAGAAATATTTTTCCTATTCTGATCCCAATCCAACCCAAACATATGACTACTCCAAGGAACTCCAACATCAAGGATGGTGACAACAACAACCAAGAGATCAACATGAGAGAACTCATAGTAACCCAAACCCAGTTGAACCAAGTGACAGCTCAATTTTTAGCCAACACCAGTGAGGTAGATCCAACCATGCAAAGGTTTTTGGAAACCCAAACCCAATTGTTGCATAAGGTGACAGATCAAATGATCAACATGGGAGACAACTCTTTCCAAGGAGTTTGTGACAACAAGGATGTCAAAGATGATATTCTAGAAGGAACCCAAGCTTGCAATATTTGTGGAGACAAGGATCACACTTCCAAAGAGCATGAAGATCAATGCCCCAATTTTGAAGAGAAACATCCAACAAATCAATGCCCCACATCTCAAGCTACTTGTTTCCTATGTGAAGGAAATAATCATGTCCCTATCCAATGCCCCATCTATTCCATAGTTCAACAAAGGAAACAAGGTGGAGTGCAACAACAGTTTGTAAACCCTCATGAAGGAACAACTTCTACCAATAAGGATGAAAGAAAAGTCAAAACTATGCACCATAAGGACAAATCCAAAGTGATCACAAAGTGTTGCTACTCTTGTGAAGAAGAAGGTCATATCTCTAGTAAATGCCCCAAGAAGAGAGAAAGATTTCCCACCTTTGTGGTGAAGTATGAAGAGCATGAACTAGAATAACTCCTAGCTTTGGAGAGACCCAAGAAGAAGAAGAAGAAATGCCCCAACCCTAGCAAGAAGGATATTACCCAAGAGGAATGTTACACTTGCAAAGAGATGGGACACTATGCCAATGAATGCCCAGAAAAGAAGAAGAACCAAGGAAACAAACAAGAGGCAATGATTGTTGGAGATATGCCCAAGAGGCAATAATAAAGTGGTTATTATCATATCTTCATACTTATGATAAATGTTTACATACCATGCTATAATTGTATTAACCGGAAACATTAATACTTGTGTGATTTGTAAACATAAAAGTGTCCCTAGTAAAGCCTCTTGTTAAACTAGCTTGTTGGTTAATATATGATCATGGTTTCCTGATCATGAACATAGAGATGTTATTAACAACAGGGTCATATCATTAGGAGAATGATGTGATGGACATACTCCTATAGTTAAGCGTAGCATAAAGATCAAGTCATTTAATATAGTTCATTTGCTATAAGCTTTCTCATACATAGTAACCTAATTCCTTCGATCATGAGATGATGTTAATCACCATCACCGGAAGGATTCTTTGATGACATCAAACACCACACCGTAACTGGGTGGCTATAAAGGTGGCATTGAGTGTTTGGAAAGTATGGGTTGAGGCTCATGGATCAAGAGTGGGATTTGTCCATCCATATGACGGATAGATATACTTTGGGCCCTCTCGGTGGAATGTCATCCAATTAGCTTGCAAGCATGTGACTGGCTCACAAGGGATCACATATCACGGGAATGAGAAAAGAGTACTTATCGGTAACGAGGTTGAACTAGGTATGCAGAGATACCGACGATCAAAACCTCGGATAAGTAAACTATCGTGAGACAAAGGGAAATTGGTATCGTATGTAAGTGGTTCATTCGATCGCAAAGTAATCATAGAAATATGTGGAAGCCATATGAATTTCCAGATTCCTCTGTTGGTTATTGATCGGAGAAGTGTCTCGGTCATGTCCGCATAATTCACGAACCGTAGGGAGACACACTTAAGGATTCGATGTTGTTGAGTAGTTATGGAATGATGAGTAAGAGACCGAATGTTGTTCGGAGTCTCGGATGGGATCCAGGATATCACTAGGAGATCCGGAATGGTCCGGAGAATAAGATTCATATAAGGAAAGTCCTGTTTCGGAGTTGGGAATGATTCCGGTGTTTTCACCGGGAATGTTCTAGAAGGGCCCGGAAGGTCCGGCACTCCGGAGGGGAAGGGTACATGAATGTGTCATAAACAAGTTGGAATTGTTGCATCATGTACTAGGTGTCATCGCTGAGCAAAATAAAGGGATAAATCAAATCCTACTTTGAAAAGTCAAACGCCAATTTGAAAAGTCAAACGGCAAGTTTGCTTGGTGGAGGGAGAGTAGGAAACCTACTTAGGGAGGAAGTCCTACTCCCTCCACCCGCCGGCCAAGGAGGAGGAGTTGGAGGAGGACTCCCTCCTCCCAACCGCGCCTTCCTACCACCTATAAAAGGAGGGGCAGGGGTGCCCCTCTTCTACACACCTCTCTCCTCTAAACCCTAGCCCTAGCCGCCGGCCTCCACCAAATCGCCGCCGCCCCTAGGGTTTGCCTAGCCACCGAGTTGGGGCTCTCCCCTTGCCCTAGCCGCCGGCCTAGCCCTCTCTCCTTGGTGCCTCTAAACCCTAGATCGCCAAGGCCTCTCTCATAGTCCACCATACTCGCTCCGGCTTAAGGCGAAGCCCTGCGAGATCTCCCCTCTACTTCCGGTACCACGCCGTCGTGCTGCCGAAATCACGAGGAGAGTGCTACAACCTCCGCTTCCTGCTGGAACAAGGGAGAGGAAGGTCTTCATCGAGTACCGAACGTGTGACCGACTGCGGAAGCGCTGCCGGAACGCAGCGCCGGAAGGATCGTCTACGCGATCTTGAGATCGGAAGTGTACGACTACATCACCCACGAGAATCTGCTCTCGTTAACCGCTTTGGATCTTCGAGGGTTAGTATTCTTTCGACTCGTTGCTACAATCTAGTAGATAGATCTTGGCTCGATCATAGATTAGATCTTGATCATAGGTTACTAAAGAAAGACAAGAAATTCGCTTGGTCTGAAGGATGTGAACTCAGTTTCCAAGAATTGAAGAAGAGACTAGTGATAGCACCAGTCTTATGTTTGCCAGATTTGGAGAAGGATTTCCAAGTGTATTGTGATGCATCTGTCAACACCCGGATTTTTAATCCCAGATGCCTGTTATGCCATACATCGCAATCCCAGGATTACCATTTTTGCGAAACATAACAGAATTGGATACCATAGTACATCATCCATTACAAACTATACATAAGTTCTTACACAAATAGGGATCTCATGATCCAGTTCTTAATACAACTTCAAGCAGCGGAATACGTAATAATAACGGTAGCGTAGGCGAAGCTCCATCTTCAGGGTCACATGCAATGCTGACGATGGGAGATGATCCTAGTTGTCGTAACCTTCCTGGGGTCCATCCTCCAGGTACTCCTCTTCATAGTCTGGCCACGGGAATAGCCAGGGACAAAGCCATGAGTACTCTTTAAGTACTCGCAAACTAATACTAACAAGTAAAAGGGTTTTTGGATAATAGGACACTAGGCTCTAGGGTTGTTTTGCAAAAAGCCAGATTTATCTCTACTAAGTTTGGAAGCAATGAATGCTAGTTAAAGTTTTATAACACCTAGGTGGGAACTTGTATCTCATGCCACAACTCTGTTGTGGTCAAGTCAAAGTCTTAATTCATTTCACAAGTCTTTTGAAAAGTCTGACGGGGGAACAGTATGGCCACTCCAACTGTCCATAACCGCGGACGCGGCTATTCGAATAGTTTGACACTCTGCAGAGATTGTACACTTTCACCACAACATTCGATACATCCGTCGGGAACAAATCCTGAATTCACCATACTCAGTATGCGGATAATCAATCCTAACCTTTCAATTACACGCCCTAGTATAAGCACCTCTCTTGTGAGTTTGGCCTCCCAACCATGACCAACTGTCATCTTGGGTACTGCACAGGTGGACAATCTTCACAAGGTAGCCTCAGCTCAGACCTTGGTCGTGAGGGAACTAATACTAAGGTACATAAGTTTCCAGTCAAGCCCTACCCAATCTTCGGGTATTGTGATTGTACGATAAAATTGGAATGGTATCGCATCCAGACAACCATCAGTTTTATAAAGGGCTAAGGCTCATGCCTCAACATTTTCATCACCATAATCATCTGGTGTTCAGAAACACATGTCAAAACATCTCAGTAGAATGATCCATCATTCTAAGGTTTTCATAACCATTTTCACCAAGTATTCCCATCTAAAGTTGGTCAAGTTTTATGCTTAGCACTAGCATCTACAAGTGGGGGTGAGTACTAATGAGGGGTGGTACACTAGTGGGGTTTGACTAAGTTTAATCTCATGCCTTAGGATGACATCAAGATTTTCTATCTTAGGCCAAGTTTTATGCTCTTTATGCAACCTTCAATTCTCCTTATAGTATCTACCATTTATTCCAGTAAACTCTAAGTAATAGCTTTGATAAAGAAATAAAGCAATAAGCTTTCAAGTAAAACTAGATTGGTTTATCAAGGGGTTATAATCATATATGCTTTAAGGCATATAGTGGGCATGGTAGCAAGTAAGGGTTTGCTTGTATCAGTAGAATATCTTGCAAGGGTTATCTTGCACATTCACTAGTAGTATTAGGCTTGCTAAAGTAAAGTGTCTTGCAAGTGTTAGCTTGCCTTGTGCAGAGCAGTGGTTGAAGTTCTCCTCGGCTTCTTCCTCGTAGTATCCTCCTTCCTCCTCGTATCCTTGGTCGGTACTAGCGTCTATAAATAAATACGATGTACACAATCACCAAACAATACTTAACAACTTGCAATCATCACACAAAAGGGTCCTATAGATGATCTAGCATCATCCCTAACATTACAAGATTAAAGCTTGGTTTAATCCCTTTTATTTTTAGAAAAGTAATTTCTACTCATTGAAAAACTACTTAAGATTTAATATTCTCCAAACCAAATATGGTATCATGTTGACACATGTCATCACCACATATTTTAGTCCATGGGAATGTGAGTTAAAGTGGTGTGACAATTTAATAAGGTTCTACCCTTTTATTTTAATTAATTAAAGTGGCTAGAAATGCCTATGTAGCATTCTTTTATTACTTGAACATTATTTCTGTAAGTAAACCTATATATTTTTATATATTCTGAAAGGTATGGTTAAATATGATTTTTGAGAGTTGGAATCAACTCAAAAGCTATTATGGTTTTAATTTGAAAAATGTTTGAATGCAGAAAAGCTTCTGCCTTGTTATGTTTACCAAGGTTGATCTACAGATCCAAATGACTTGAATCCAACGGGCTTGGATTCAGCATTCTCAGACCTTTCTAACAAAATTGGTTTCATTCAATTTGGTTCACTGAATCGACCTGGGTTCATTTTTGAAACTGGGTACAGAAATGTGTTTGAAATAAAATGGAAAAGGTTAAATTCAAATAACTGGGTTGTGCGGGAAAGGTTAACAGGCCGGCCTGCTAAGCACAGCGCTTCCGCGGGCTGGATAAGTGGCTGTCCCCACGCGTTAGTGAGACAGGGGGTGCGAAACGGTATGGGGCGATGTGGTACGTTCGATCTGGTTCTAATCCAACGGCTGAGAGTCATCGTCGATGTTGGGCAACGCCGGCGAGACAGAAACCTAGCGCGGCCAGTGGGGGTCGTTGGGGGCTCACCGGGGTTCAGGCGAGGGTCGGCGAGGCAGGCGAACGACGAAGTCGACGACGGCGAACCTCCTGGTACCGGCAGCTTCTCCTGGGGCGGCTCCAATCATTGGCTTCCTTCTTCTCCAGAGGCGGCGGGCTCCAGTGAAATTCCGGCGAAGTGCTGTTCGCCTTGCTCCGGGAACAGGGTGTAATGGTCAATGAGGAGAGGGGAGTGAGATGGTGTGCTCAATTCGGCTGGGGGTGGCCTCTATTTATATTCGCGATGACGAGACCGAACGGGATGGGAAGGTGACGGTGGCGACATGGCTACGGGCTGCTAGAGGCATGGCCGACGGTGGCGATGGCTTGGTGGTCTCCTGGCGATGCTCTACGGCTTTAATGCGCATGTAGGGGCGGTGTGGTTTGGTCTGGAACGCGCGATGCTCTGCGCGGCAGAGGCGGCGTCTTCGACGGCGAGTGGTGGCTATGCGGCATGGGGCGGCGAACGGGGATGTCTGACGGTCTCCTGGGTCGGTGGTGATCGCGTATGCATGCGGCGAGGGCGGCGTGCGGTTTGTGGGCTTCGGTCGAGGGTGGTGCTCTGGCGCATGCTCGGCATGGTTGCTGGCGAGCTGGGCGCGGTCCGTGCGTGTGGTCCAGGGGTTGGCAAGGTTTGAGCGTTGGACAGGGAGTGGCGGTGGACAGTGGGCTGCCTCCTAGACATGCTGGCTAGGCTTGTTTCTCCTCCTAGCTTGATGTCTCCACTGGGATGGCAAGGGTGCACTCGGCTGTTCACCATTGATGATATTGGCAAGCTCACAGTGGTGCTAGTGCTTGGTTTAACTTGCTAGATGATCTACTGAGATGGTTGTGAGCTAGAGAGGGAACAAGTTAGGCTTCAATCACTGCTCACAATAATGTTTAGGATTTTGATGATTTGTGTCTGCCAAGTGTTTGATGAAATGGCCGCAAGAATTCAAGTTTTGAATTTTGAAAAGATTTTTGGTGGGTGTGCTAGGTTGATGCTGGTGAGTCTGCAGATGCTTGGGTTTTGAAAGTTGAGCTTGTTTGAGTGGTTTTTGAAAAAGTGGGATCTTCCCATATGATAAAGATTCAATTTTGAATTGTCATTTAAACCATGCATTTGAAAGTTTCTGGATGATCACAAAGTCGGACTTGATACTTTGTTAAGAGTACAATCAAGGGGTGCAACGATCCAGAAAAGTTTCTGTTAGGTTCTGAAAGTTTGAGACAGCCAAAGTAGGCATGGGAGTTAAATTGGTCAAAATGACCATTCACTCATTTAGCTTTGTTTTGATTTATTTGTATTTGAGAAAAGTTTGGGAATTGTTTAGATGATGTTTATTTCACCTAAGCATCCATTTACAAGCAATGGAACACACAAACAAGTTGGTTCAAAAGAATTCAAAATGAAATGCATACTCACATGCATGCTTCCATTATTTTATTTAGAAAAGTTTTTGTTAACCCTAATTTTGATGATTAGAGTTTATGATCCAAGTTTAGTATTTTTGGGATGTTACAACATCTCATCATGGATTAGGTGCAGTGCTAATGCAAGAAGGGAAAGTTGTGGCTTATGCCTCGAGACAACTCAAAACTCATGAGGTAAATTACCCTACTCATGATTTAGAGTTAGCCTCTGTTGTCCATGCACTCAAAACATGGAGACATTAGTGTTCATAGATCACAAAAGTTAGAAGTATATCTTCACCCAGAAAGAAATCAACATGAGGCAAAGAAGATGGCTAGTGTTGGAGATATGCCCTAGAGGCAATAATAAATGTAGTTATTATTATATCTTTGTGTTTATGATAAATGTTTACATTCATGATATAACAGTATTAACAAGGATACATTAATACTTGTGTGATTTGTAAACTAAATTAGAGTCCCTAGTAAAGCCTCTTCATAATACTAGCTTGTTGGTTAATAAATGATTGTGGTTTCCCTATCATGAACATTGAGATGTTATTAACAACAAGATCATATCATTAGGAGAATGGTATGATAGACATACTCCTATAGATAAGCGTAGCATAAAGATCAAGTCATTTTAATAGTTCAATTGCTATATGCTTTCTGATGCATAGTAACCTAATTCCTTCGACCATGAGATCATGCTTATCACCATCACTGGAAGGATGCTTTGATGACATCAAACACCACACCGTAACTGGGTGGTTATAAAGGTGGCATTGAGTGTTCGGAAAGTATGGGTTGAGACACATGGATCAAGAGTGGGATTTGTCCATCCATATGATGGATAGATATACTCTGGGCCCTCTCGGTGGAATGTCATCCAATTGGCTTGCAAGCATGTGACTGGCTCACAAGGGATCACATATCACGGGAACGAGAAAAGAGTACTTATCAGTAACGAGGTTGAACTAGGTATGCAGAGATACCGACGATCAAAACCTCGGATAAGTAAACTATCGTGAGACAAAGGGAAATTGGTATCGTATGTAAGTGGTTCATTCAATCGCAAAGTAATCGTAGAAATATGTGTGAACCATATGAATTTCCAGATTCCTCTATTGGTTATTGTTCGGAGAAATGTCTCGATCATGTCCGCATAATTCACGAACCGTAGGGAGACACACTTAAGGATTCGATGTTGTTGAGTAGTTATGGAATGATGAGTAAGAGACTGAATGTTGTTCGGAGTCTCGGATGGGATCCGGGATATCACGAGGAGATCCGGAATGGTCCGGAGAATAAGATTCATATAAGGAAAGTCCTGTTTCGGAGTTGGAGAATGATTCCGGTGTTTTCATCGGGAATGTTCTAGAAGGGTCCGGAAGGTCCGGCACTCTGGAGGGGAAGGGTACATGAATGTGTCATAACAAATTAGAATGGTTGCATCATGTACTAGGTGTCATCGCTGAGCAAAATAAAGGGATAAATCAAATCCTAGTTTGAAAAGTCAAACGCCAATCTGAAAAGTCAAACGGCAAGTTTGCTTGGTGGAGGGAGAGTAGGAAACCTACTTGGGGAGGAAGTCCTCCTCCCTCCACCGCCGGCCAAGGAGGCCGAGTTGGGGGAGGACTCCCTCCTCCCAACCGGCACCCTCCCACCTATATAAGGAGGGGCAGGGGTGCCCCTCTAGACCTACACCTCTCTCCTCTAAACCCTAGCCCTAGCCGCCGGCCTCCACCAAGTCGCCGCCGCCCCTAGGGTTTGCCTAGCCGCCGAGTTGGGACCTTCCCCTTGCCCTAGCCGCCGGCCTAGCTCCTCTCCTTGGTGCCTCTAAACCCTAGATCACCAAGGCCTCTCTCATAGTCCACCATACTCGCTCCGGCTTAAGGCGAAGCCCTGCGAGATCTCCCCTCTACTTCCGGTACCACGCCGTCGTGCTGCCGAAATCACGAGGAGAGTGCTACAACCTCCGCTGCCTGCTGGAACAAGGGAGAGGAAGGTATTCATCGAGTACCGAACATGTGACTGACTGCGGGAGCGCTGCCGGAACGCAGCACCGGAAGGATCGTCTACACGATCTTGAGATCGGCAAGAGTACGACTACATCACCCACGAGAATCCGCTCTCGTTAAACACTTTGGAATCTTCGAGGGTGAGTTATTCTATCGACTCGTTGCTACAATATAGTAGATAGATCTTGGCTTGTTTGTTTGTATGCGGTAGAATTTTTTTGTTTTCCATGCTACGAACCCCTATAGTTATCAGAGCCGTGTCTATATGTAGATCTGTTGCACGAGTATAACACAATGGTCATTGTGGGCGGTGGTGCTTTTATTATCAATTGCTTCTTGTGTACTTTGCATCTTGCGGTATGATGGGATGAAGCGGCCCGGGCTAACCTTACATGACATCGTTCATGAGACTTGCTCCACGCTCAACATGCAACTTGTATTGCATAAGTGGCTTTGTGGGTGTCTGTCTCTCCCATTATAGTATAGATCCAATTTACAACGGGCACTTGATAGTTCAAACATCAATGTTGTGGTTCTTGTTCGTAAGTTAGATCGACACTTATTGAAAGCCCCAAACCACGTAAAATATGCAAATAAATTAGAGGTGTCTAACTTTTTTTTGCAAGGGTGTGCTGTGATGTGATATGGTCATGATTGTGATTATATTTGATGTATGCAATGTTCCTTATTGTAAGTTGGCAACCGGCAGGAGCCATATGGTTGTCTTTAATTTCTGTTAAGACCCGCATGTCTATTCAAAGTAGTTGTAATAGTTGAAGCTGGTGTACAACAATCATGGAGCAGCGTCATTGACCTTGATGCAATGCCGGTGATGATGGAGATCATGTTCGTGCTTGAAGACGGAGATCGGAAGCACAAAGAAGAAAGGCCATATCATATCACATATTATGAATTGCATGTGATGTTAATCCTTTATGCATCTTGTATTGCTTAGTTAACGACGGTAGCATTATAAGATGATCCCTCATGCACATAAATTTCAAGTTCTAAAGTGTTCATCCTTAGTAAGCACCGTTGCTAAAGCTTGTTGTTTCGAAGCACCACGTGATGATTGAGTGTGTTAGATTCTGCAAGTGTATACAACATGAGCAAGCCATATTTTATCATGCGGAAGCTAAGGTTTGATCTTGACGAGCCTAGCATGTACAGACATGGTCTCGAAACACGGATCACCGAAAGGTAAACCATGAATCATATAGAAGATATGATGAACATCTCGATTGTTCGCCATTGAAGCTACATCAACTCTCGTGATGATCGGTTTTGATGTGGTGGATTTGGTTCGTGTGATCACTAAAACAATGTGAGGGATATTGTTTTGAGTGGGAGTTCACCTAGATTAATTTAACTATTAATTAGAACTCAATTTGTCATAAACTTAGTCTAAACTATTGCAAATATGTTGTAGATCAATGGTGGCCCTACCATCAATTTTAATGCGTTCCTAGAGAAAGAAAAGTTGAAAAACAATGGAAGCAACTTCGCGGATTGGTTCCGCAATTTGAGGATTATCCTCAATGCTGGTAATTTGACCTATGTGCTGGATGCACCGCTGGGTGACCCGCCTGCAGCTGATGCTACCGATGAAGTAAAGAATGTTTACCTCGCTCGGAAGAATCAGTACTCTGCAGTTCAGTGTGCTATCTTGTATGGTTTGGAATCGGAGCTTCAGAAAAGGTTTGAGAATTCAGACCCACATGATATTGTCCATGAACTCAAATTGATATTTGAGACTCACGTGGCAGTTGAGAGCTATGAGGCTTCTGAAAAGTTCTTTAACTGCAAGATGGAAGAGGGCAGCTCCGTCAGTGAGCATGTGCTTAAGATGTCTGGGCATGCAAACAAAATCCAAAGCTTGGGTATAGTGATTCCTAATGCTTTGGGGATTTACCGTGTCCTCCAATCACTACCAACAAGTTACAAGAACTTTGTGATGAACTACAATATGCAAAGCATGAACAAGCAGTTGCCAGAACTCATCTCCATGTTAAAATCTGCAGAAGTGGAGATCAAGAAAGAGCACCAAGTGTTGATGGTCAATAAGACCACCAAATTCAAGAAAGGCAAGTCTAAGCAAAAGGGACACTTCAAGAAGGGTGGTAAGAAAGTTACCGCACCGACGAAGAAGATCAAGGCTGGACCTAAGCCTGATACTGAGTGCTTTTACTGCAAGGGAGAAGGTCACTGGAAGCGGAATTGCCCAAAGTACTTGGCGGATTTGAAGAACGGCAACATCAAGAAGAAAGGTATATCCGATATACATGTTATTGATGTGTATCTCACTAGTACTCGTAGTAGTGCCTGGGTATTTGATACTGGTTCGGTTGCTCATATTTGTAACTTGAAACAGGTGCTGCAGAATAAACGGAAGCTAGCGAAGAACGAGGTGACGATGCGCGTAGGAAATGGATCAAAGGTTGATGTGATCGCAGTCGGCACGCTACCTCTTCATCTACCATCGGGATTAGTTTTATACTTAAATAATTGTTATTTGGTGCATGCGTTAAGCATGAACATTATATCGGGATCTTGTTTATTGCGAGACGGTTAGTTGTTTAAGTCCGAGAATAATGGTTGTTCGATTTATATGAGTAATATGTTTTATGCACATGCACATTTGATAGACGGTCTATTCTTATTGAATCTCGATAGTGGAAATACACATATTAATAACATTGAAGCTAAACGTTTGAAATTGAGCGATAACTTGACCTATATGTGGCACTGTCGTCTTGGTCACATTGGAGTGAAGCGTATGAAGAAACTCCATTCCGATGGACTTCTTGAATAACTTGATTTCGAATCACTTGAAAGATGCGAAGCATGTCTGATGGGTAAAATGACAAAGACTCCATTTTCTGGTATGATGGAGCGAGCTACGGACTTATTGGAAATCATACATACTAATGTGTGTGGTCCGATGAGTGTAGCATCACGCAGTGGTTATCGTTATGTTCTTACCTTCACGGATGACTTGAGTAGATATGGGTATATCTATTTCATGAAACATAAGTCCAAAACTTTCGAGAAGTTTAAGGAATTTCAAAGTGAGGTGGAGAATCAATGTAACAAGAAGATTAAATTTCTACGTTCTGATCGTGGAGGTGAATATCTAAGTTATGAGTTTGGCGAGCATTTGAAGAAATGCGGAATACTTTCACAATTGACACCGCCGGGAACACCACAGCGTAATGGTGTGTCCGAACGTCGTAATCGAACTCTCTTAGATATGGTTCGTTCTATGATGTCACTTACAGATTTACCGCTATCATTTTGGGGTTATGCGTTAGAAACAGCCGCATTCACTTTAAATAGGGAACCATCTAAATCCGTTGAAACGACACCGTATGAATTATGGTTTGGGAAGAAACCTAAATTGTCGTTCCTTAAAGTTTGGGGTTGCGAAGCCTATGTAAAGAAGTTACAGCCGGACAAGCTTGAACCCAAAGCGGAAAATGCGTCTTCATAGGATATCCAAAGGAAACTATTGGGTATACCTTCTATCATAGATCCGAAGGAAAAATCTTCGTTGCGAAGAATGGATCCTTTCTAGAGAAGGAATTTCTCTCGAAAGAAGTGACTGGAAGGAAAGTAGAACTCGACGAGGTTGTCGAACCTTCTCTCGAACTTACGAGTAGCGCAGCACCGGAAGAAGTTCCTATGGTGCCTGCACCAATAAGAGAGGAATCTAATGATGATGATCATGAAACTTCGATTGAAGTTGCTACAGATCCTCGCAGGTCAACGAGAACTCGTACCACTCCTGATTGGTATGATCCCGTTATGAGTGTCATTTTGGTGGACAACACCGATGACCCTGCGACATATGAGGAAGCGATGATGAGCCCAGATTCCAATCAATGGCAAGACGCCATGAAATCCGAGATTGGATCCATGTACGAAAACCAAGTATGGACTTTGGTGGACTTACCGGATGGCCAGAAGGCTGTCGAGAACAAATGGATTTTCAAGAAGAAAACAGATGCTGATGGTAATGTTACTGTCTATAAAGCTCAACTTGTCGCAAAAGAGTTTCGACAAATTCAAGGAGTTGCCTACGATGAGACTTTTTCACCAGTAGCGAAGCTAAAGTCTGTGAGGATTTTGTTAGCAATCGCTGCATATTATGATTATGAGATATGGCAGATGGATGTCAAAACAGCGTTCCTCAATGGAGACATTGATGAAGAGTTGTATATGATGCAACCCAAAGGTTTTGTCGATCCTAAAGATGCTAACAAGGTATGCAAACTTCAACGGTCCATATATGGATTGAAGAAAGCATCCCGAAGTTGGAATCAACGTTTTGATAAGGTAATCAAAAGTTTTGGTTTTATACAAACTTATGGAGAAGCTTGTATTTACAAGAAAGTGAGTGGGAGCTCTTTAGCATTCTTAATACTATATGTAAATGACATATTGTTAATTGGGAATGATGTAGACCTTCTTAATAATGTCAAGGAATATTTGAATAATAGTTTTTCAATGAAAGATCTTGGCGAAGCAGCTTACATACTAGGCATAAAGATTTATAGAGATAGATCGAGACGCCTAATATCATTGTCACAAAGTATATATTTGGACAAAGTTCTGAAGAGGTTTGGAATGGAAGATAGCAAGAAAGGGTTCTTGACCATGTTTCCCAATACGACCTTGAGTAAAACTCAAAGTCCAGCAACGACAGAAGATAGAGAAAGGATGAGTAAGACTCCCTATGCCTCAGCCATAGGATCTCTAATGTATGCCATGCTATGTACTAGACCCGACATTGCATATGCTGTTAGTTTGACTAGCAGATATCAAAGTGATCCAGGAGTGGATCATTGGACAGCGGTCAAAAACATCCTTAAGTACTTGAGAAGAACTAAGGATATGGTTCTTTCTTATGGAGGTGATGAACAGCTCGTTGTTAATGGTTACACCGATGCTAGTTGGAACACCGATCTGGATGATTCTAAATCTCAATCTGGATACGTATTTACTTTGAATGGTGTAGCAGTTAGCTAGAGGAGTGCAAAGCAAAGCGTTGTGGCAAGATCTTCAACTGAATCGGAATACATAGCTGCTTCGGAGGCTTCACAAGAAGCGATATGGATGAAAGAGTTCATTACAGATCTCGGTGTGGTTCCAAGTGCGCTGGACCCAATGTCTATCTACTGTGATAACATGGGCGCCATAGCCAATGCGCAAGAGCCAACGTCACACAAGAAGCTGAAGCACATTAAGCTACATTTTCACGCTATTCGAGAACATGTCCAAGATGGTGACATAAAGATATGCAAAGTACACACATATCTGAATGTGGCGGATCCATTGACTAAACCTCTCCCGAGGGCAAAACATGACCAACACCAAACTGCCATGGGTGTTCGGTATATTACCATGTAATCTAGATTAGTTGACTCTAGTGCAAGTGGGAGACTGTTGGAGATATGCCCTAGAGGCAATAATTGAAGGGAATATGCCCTGAGAGGCAATAATAAAGTGTTTATTATGTGTATTCCAAGTATATGATAGATGTTTATTTTGCATGCTATAATTGTATTAATACAGAAACGTTAATACATGTGTGTTTAATAAACAAACAGAAAGTTCCTAGTTATGCCTCTCTCATAAACTAGCTCGTTGATTAACAAGATGATCAGGGTTTCCTGATCATGGACATTGGATGTTGTTAATAACGGGATCACAACATTAGTGTAATGGTGTGATGAACATTCATCCGAAGTATAGCATTACGATCAAAGTCATTGAGTTTATATTGCTATAACAACTTACGAAGTGATCCTAATCCTTAGACCATGAGATCATGTCAATCACTAACACCGGAAGAGTTTCTTGATAACATCAAACGTCACACCGTAACAGGGTGATTATAAAGATGGATTCAGAACTAATAAAGTGTTATGTTGAGGCTCATGGATAGAGAGTGGAATTTGTTCATCCCGATGACGGATAGATATACTCTGGGCCCTCTCGGTGATATCACATTGATTAGCTTGCAAGCAAGTGATTTGATCACTAGAATGTTATATCACAGGAACGAGAAAAGAGTGCATGTCGGTAACGAGATCAAACTAGGTATGGAGATACCGATGATCGAATCTCGGACATGTAATATATCGTGAAACAAAGGGATTAAGATACTAGCGTAAAAGGTTCCGACGATCACAAGAAAGTCATCGTTGAATGTGTGGGAGTCAGTATGGGTCTCCAGATCCCGCTTCTGATTATTGATCCGAGAGGGGTCTCGATCATGTCCGCATTATTCACGAACCGTAGGGTGACACACTTAAGAGACACCGACATCCAATTGGAGCAAATGTTTCTTGCCGAAAGAATGAACAAGCGCAGGAATTTATTTCACTAGATACCGAAATAGGTTTTCGGGTGAAATTGCATAAAGTGGTTATGCATGTGAAATAGAATTTTAGCAAGGGGTTATTTGTGAATATTTGTCATTAAAGTAATTGACAAAATTCTGAATAAAATAAAAGAGTTTTATTTAATGAGAGTTTGCATTAAATTTGGTGGAAATTTAATGGGAATTTCAATGGACTTTTGAGTGGAGGGAATTTAAAGGAGATTTGTGAGTGAAGTGTCCACCCACATGAAGAGGGGAGGGCAAGGGGGCAGCCCCCATGCGCCGGCCACCCCCTTGGGGTCCCCCCTCCTCCTATAAAAGGATCCCCCCTCCTCACTTGTCTCTCACACCTCCTCGTGAAGGATCTCTCTCCCCCTCTAGAATTTATCCCCCATGGTCTCGGACTAGCGAGATACATGTTCCCGGTGGCTATTCGGCAAGAAAGAGTTGTGCTTCCGCTGCATCGCTGGAGCGAGGAGGCGGAGGTTGCTCGGTGCCTCGAACGTGTGTGCGAGCACGGATGCGCTGCTGATTTGCGGCGCTAGGACTTCCTCTCGATCTTGAGATCGGCAAGAGATCGTCTACATCAACCACGAGTTGAACTCGTTAAGCCTTGTCGGTCTTCAAGGGTATGTTCTCTACGGATATACATCCGCCCGTTTTTTGTATCTAGTAGATAGATCTTGGTATATAGTTCACATCGTAGGAAAATTTTTGTTTTCTATGCTGCGAACCCTACAGTGGTATCAGAGCCGGATCTATGCGTAGATACTTTACACGGGTAGTAAACATATGAGTATGTGGGCGATGATGATCATGTTGTTGCTCCTTTGTTGTAATTTTGGATATTGGTGGCATAGTGGGATGAAGCGGCCCGGACAAACTTTACATGTCCTCGCACATGAGACCTGTTCCACGCTTGACATGCAACTAGTTTGCATAAGTGGCTAGCGGGTGTCTGTCTCTCCTACTATAGTCAATATCTATTTTGCAAGCGAGTTGTCAACAATTTGATTATCCTCGTTGTGGTTCATGTTCGTAGGTAAGAACGGTTCTATCTCGAAAGCCCTAAGCCACGTAAAACTTGCAATGGATAAATTAGAGGCGTCTAGTTTAGATTGTTGCTGGGCTAGTGTTATGATATGGTAGTGTTGTAAGTAGAAGTATGAGATGATACTCTTACAACACACATAGCGTGTAAAATCCATAGACCTTGGATTTACACATATAGGTATGATAGTGATCATACCACGATGCACATGATAGAGATCATCTGCGGGAACCATATAATTTCACTAATAAACATATGATGTTTGATAGCATCTTATATTGCTTGTTTAGCGCTTTGTTAGCATAATAAGATGATCCCTCATTTAATTATCAAGATAAGAATGTGTTCTTCCTTTAGTATGCACCGATTATGTTTTCGTCGCTCCAAGACATCACGTGATGATCGGGTGTTCTTGGATCCACGACCATATTTCGGGTGTAAAACAGTTGCACATGCGAATACTAAGGTTCTAACTTGGCGAGCCAAGCATGTACAGACATGGACTCGGAACACGGACCGAAAGGTTAAGCATGAGTCATATAGTTGATATGATGCCCATTTGATGCTCGCCTTTGAAGCTATACCGACTCACGTGATGATCGGACTTGGTGTAGTGGATTTGGTTCATGTAATCACCAAAAAGGCACGAGGGATGTCGTTTTTGAGTGGGAGTTCATTCGTAATAAAGATTAGTTGAACTCAATCTATCATACACTTAGTCTAAACTTTACAAATTCTGTTGTAGATGGCACCACCTACTTTTAATTTCAATGTGTTCATGGAGAAAGAGAAACTAGCAACGAACGGTAGCAACTTTACCGAATGGGCCATGAATTTGAGGATTCTCCTCTCTGCTGCACAAAAGCAATATGTGCTAGAAGCGCCGTTAGGCCCCCCACCTTTTGATGATGCCCCTGACGAGGAGAAGAATGTCTATCAGACTCGTCAGGAGGGCCACAACTTAGTTCATTGCGGCATATTGTATGGGCTAGAGCCGGAACTTCGAAAGCGTTTCGAAAACGGCAATGCATTTGATACAATGGGTGAGTTGAAAATGATTTTCGACACACATGCTGCTGTAGAGAGCTACAACGCTTCAGAAAAGTTCTTTAGCTGCATGATGGAAGAGCACAACTCCGTTAGTGAGCATGTACTCAAGATGTCGGGTTACGCCGATAAGCTTGTGTCCTTGGGAATATCGATTCCCATTGACTTAGGCATCCATCGTGTTCTGCAGTCTCTGCCACCTAGCTATAAGAGCTTCGTGATGAACTATAATATGCAAGGCATGAAGAAGTCTCTCCCCGAGCTTCTGTCAATGCTTAAAACTGCAGAAGTGGAGATCAAAAAGGAACATCAAGTGTTGATGATCAATAGGAACACTGGTTTCAAGAAAGACAAGAAGGGAAAACGGAAGGGAAGTAAGGGCGACAAGCCGGTTGCCGCGCCTGAAAAGAAATCCCGAGTTGGACCTAAGTCTGATTCCGAGTGCTACTATTGTAAGGGGACTGGCCACTGGAAGCGCAACTGCCCCAAGTATCTGGCAGACAAGAAGGCCGGCAAGGCAAACAAAGGTATATATGATATACATGTTATTGATGTGTACTTGACTAGTGCTCGCAGTAGCACCTGGGTATTTGATACCGGTTCAGTTGCTAATATTTGTAACTCGAATCAGGGGTTGCGGAACAAGCGACCGCTAGCATGGGGTGAGGTCAAGATGCGTGTCGGCAATGGATCAAGCGTTGATGTGATCGCCGTCGGAACGCTGCCTCTCCACTTGCCATCGGGATTAGTTATAAACTTAAATAAATGTTATCTGGTGCCTGCACTGAGCATGAACATTGTATCTGGATCGTGTTTGATGCGAAGTGGTTATTCATTTAAATCCGAGAACAATGGTTGTTCCATTTATATGAATGAAATATTTTATGGTCATGCACCGATGATGAATGGTTTATTTCTATTAGATCTCGATGATAATGTTACACATATTCATAATATTGATGCTAAAAGGATTAAACTTAATGATGATATATCCGCATATATGTGGCACTGCCGTCTAGGTCATATTGGCGTTAAACGCATGAAGAAGCTCCATTCGGATGGACTTTTGGAATCACTTGATTATGAATCATTTGATACATGTGAGCCATGCCTTATGGGCAAGATGACTAGAACGCCGTTTTCCGGTTCAATGGAACGGGCGACAGATTTAGTGGAAATCATACATTCTGATGTATGTGGTCCAATGAGTGTGTCGGCGCGAGGTGGATATCGTTATTTTGTTACTTTCACGGATGATTTGAGTTGATACGGTTATATCTACTTGATGAAACACAAGTCTGAAACCTTTGAAAAGTTCAAGGAATTTCAAAATGAAGTGGAAAATCATCGTAATAGAAAGATCAAATTTCTACGGTCCGACCGTGGAGGTGAGTATCTAAGTTACGAGTTTAGCACTCACATGAAAGAGTGTGGAATTGTTTCACAACTCACACCTGCCGGAACACCACAGCGAAATGGTGTGTCGGAACGTCGTAATCGTACTTTATTAGATATGGTTCGATCTATGATGTCTCTGACGGACTTGCCGTTGTCATTTTGGGGTTATGCACTAGAAACTGCTGCATTCACTTTAAATCGGGCACCATCTAAATCCGTTGAAAAGACACCGTATGAATTGTGGTTTGGAAACAAACCTAAGCTGTCATTTCTTAAAGTTTGGGGATGCGATGTTTATGTGAAGAAACTTCAACCGGATAAACTCGAACCCAAAGCGGAAAAATGCGTCTTCATAGGATACCCTAAAGAAACTATTGGGTATTCCTTCTATCACAGATCCGAGGGCAAGGTTTTTGTTGCCAAGAATGGATCCTTTCTAGAGAAAGAGTTTCTCGCGAAAGGTGTGAGTAGTCGGAAGGTAGAACTCGAAGAGGTTGTGGAACCTTCTCTTCAAAGTATGGCGAGTAGCGCAGTGCCGGAAGTTGTTCCGGAGTTGGCTCCACCTGTTGAAGAGGGAACTAATGATAATGATCATGAAACTCCAAAAGAGAGTACTACCGAACCTCGCAGGTCAAACAGGACGCGTGCAGCTCCCGAGCTGTACGGAAATCCTGTCATGAATTTCATGGTTGATGAAAATGATGACCCTGCGACGTATGAAGAAGCGATGATGAGCCCGGATTCCAACAAATGGTTAGAAGCCATGAAATCCGAGATGGAATCCATGTATGAAAATCAAGTTTGGAACTTGGTGGAATTACCTCACGACCGAAAGGCCGTGGAGAACAAATGGATTTTCAAAAGGAAAACTGATGCTGATGGTAATGTGACCGTCTATAAAGCTCGACTTGTCGCAAAGGGGTTTCGACAAATTCAAGGTTGACTACGATGAGACTTTCTCTCCCGTAGCGATGCTAAAGTCAGTTAGGATTATGTTAGCAATTGCTGCATATTTCGATTATGAGATATGGCAGATGGATGTCAAAACCGCGTTTCTCAATGGTAATATTGAAGAAGAGTTGTATATGATACAACCAAAGGGTTTTGTAGATCCTAAGGATGCTAACAAGGTGTGCAAGCTTCAGCGATCCATCTATGGATTGAAGCAAGCATCACGAAGTTGGAATATCCGCTTTGATGAGGTGATCAAAGAGTTTGGATTTGTCCAAACTTATGGAGAAGCTTGTATTTACAAGAAAGTGAGTGGGAGCAATGTGGCATTTCTGATATTATATGTGGATGACATATTATTGATCGGAAATGATATAGATCTTTTAAACAGTGTTAAAATTTATCTAAACAGCAAATTTTCAATGAAGGACCTAGGTGAAGCGTCATACATATTAGTCATAAAGATCTATAGAGATAGATCTAGGCGCCTAATAGGGCTATCGCAAAGTACATACCTTGATAAGATTTTAAAGAAGTTTAAAATGGACGGAAGTAAGAAGGGGTTCTTACCTATGTTGCAAGGCAAGACATTGAGTAAGACTCAAAGTCCGGCTTCGGCGGAAGAAAGAGAGATAATGGACAAAGTCCCCTATGCTTCAGCCATAGGCTCTATAATGTACGCCATGCTATGTACAAGACCAGATGTGGCACATGCTATTAGTTTGACTAGTAGGTACCAATCGGATCCAGGTTCGGAACACTGGATAGCGGTCAAGAATATCCTTAAGTACTTACGAAGAACTAAGGATATGTTTCTTGTATACGGAGGTGAAGAAGAGCTCGTCGCTAAGTGTTATGTCGACGCTAGCTTTGACACCGATCCGGATGACTCTAAGTCTCAATCCGGATACGTATTTCTCATGAATGGCGGAGCGGTTAGTTGGAGGAGCTCCAAACAACTTGTGGTAGCGGGATCAACAACGGAGGCCGAATATGTTGCTGCTTCGGAAGCGGCTCAGGAAGCAGTTTGGATGAAGGAGTTCATATCCGAACTAGGAGTGGTGGCAAATGCGTTGGACCCAATGGTGATCTATTGTGACAACAATGGTGCCATTGCCAAAATGCCAAAGAGCCAAGGTCTCACAAGCATTCCAAGCATATTAAGCGCTGGTTTCACTCCATCCGCGAGCATGTCAAGGATGGAGATATAAAGATTTGTAAAGTACATAAGGATCTCAATGTAGCAGATCCGTTGACTAAAACTCTCCCTAGAGCAAAACATGATCAACACCAGAACTCAATGGGTGTTAGATTTATCACTATGTAACTAGATTATTGTCTCTAGTGCAAGTGGGAGACTGAAGGGAATATGCCCTGAGAGGCAATAATAAAGTGTTTGTTATGTGTATTCCAAGTATATGATAGATGTTTATTTTGCATGATATAATTGTATTAATACAGAAACGTTAATACATGTGTGTTTAATAAACAAACAGAAAGTTCCTAGTTATGCCTCTCTCATAAACTAGCTCGTTGATTAACAAGATGATCAAGGTTTCCTGATCATGGACATTGGATGTTGTTAATAACGGGATCACAACATTAGTGTAATGGTGTGATGAACATTCATCCGAAGTATAGCATTACGATCAAAGTCATTGAGTTTATATTGCTATAACAACTTACAAAGTGATCCTATGTTAGACCCTTCCTCCATAAAGGAAAGGATCCCTGTGATTGCAATGCTAGTCCCTGGATAAATGCTAGCATCCACAGTTTAAGATGAAGTACATAGATACAAAGGTCGTTTATTACATTCATTCCAGAGATAAAACATAGTCTTTTACAACTCATGGCCATAGGCCTAATACAAGAGTTTTAAGGAACAAGTAAATAAACATAAGTCTTCATCTTCATGTGCCACAGGCAAGCATGTTGAGTGTAGACTCATGACTCCTACTCATCATCGGAGTAACCTGCAACATCACAAGTTACAGCCACAGAGGGTCAACACTTTGGAATAGTATTGGCAAGTGATACCTTAGTATATTTTATGTGGACTATAATACTATATGCATTTTGGATAAGTGTAGCTTGGCTTGCTTTGCTTTGAAAAATAGGTTTTTCCTATTAGTTGAAAACTCTAAGTTCTTCTTTGTCAAAAACATTCCCAAGGAACCACCAATAGACATTGAGGTCCTTCACCCTTGTTCACCCACAAATTTTTTACTTAGAAGTTGGAGTGATGAGATTCTTGTAGCTTCCATGTCTTGATGCTCAAAAGTGTCCATTTCCTTGGACAAGGCTAAGTACTTAGGTTTTCCATCTGCAGAGGTTGTGCACTTTCCCCACCAGACTTGGTTTCCCAAGACAGGACCTTTCAGAAGCCTTTCCTTAGTCAAATGGACGCGTTCCATCCTATCATCCCATCTACCACCAACTGTCCAAGTGACTAAGTTCTAGCAACCTATATGATCATGGCAGAGCCCATATTGCCAAGTGGTTGCACTGTAAGCTTTCTCAACACTTGGCCTCCAAATCCCTTTGTGCCTGGGTGGCTTACCACAAGTGAGATACACAACCCAAGTCCATGGCCTTGTGTAACCACTCAACATAACCCATACTTTCCATTCCACCCAGGAGGTTCATTTGACTTAGTGGTTTTATTAGAAAAGTATAAGTCTCTTGACTTAGAAATATTTTCTTTATAGTAAGTGTAGTTTTTCACCAACCCTTGTTTTGCTATAAGCTAGGCTAAGCAAAGTATGGCAACTTATCTTAGGGATAATTCCTTAGCAAATCTACTAGACTACATAGGATTTCCCCATCTTTTGCATTAGACAAAATAACATGCAATACTATAACAAAATATCTAATGCTAGTTCAAAACATAGGACAAATTTATTCATGTAAATATCACTTGCCTTGGTAGTGGGGAGAGTAGCACTCTTCACAATCACAATCACTAGCAAAATCTACACAAGAAATTAAAGCATACAATTACTCACAATTATATACAACCAAAAATAATATGAATGCATGCATGCAAGAATTTACTAAGTGGTGATTTTTGAAAATTCTACCAAGTATGCTCATGGCTACAGAAACTTAACATGTCACAAGTTTGCCAACTAAACTTATTTGGCCCCAATATAATTTACCAAATTAAATCTATATCTAAAATAGCCTTAAACTTGTTCTACGAATAAAATCATTTTAACTGTTACTATATGCTAAATAAATTGGATATTCTGAAAGGCCTTGTTTCACTGAATCCAACGGTATAAAGTTTGCAAAAATCTAACGTGGCATTCAAAAGTTATAAGCATTTGAAGTTTGAATCTAAATCAGGTTTTAAATTCTGTTTTTAATTTAAACCTTGCCACGCGTCGCAACCTCACTGGCGCGTACCGCTTCGCGCGGATCGAGCGCTGTGGACCGCACGGTCTAAATGGGATCTGGCGGCTCAGACACACGCGTACCCCTTCGGCCTAGATCTATCCTAGCCACACGATGCAGATCCAACGGTCCAAACCCTCAAACCATAAACAGGCGGCGCTGGCGGTGTTGACTAGCGGCGGCGCGTCTGACTACGGCGGCGCCGACGTTCTACATCGTCCGCGAGAGGGAGAGGAGTATTACCAGGTTCGCCGGAGGCTGCTGAAGCTCGTAGTGGTACTGGCTTGCGGAGGGGCGCTCGGAGATGGGCTCTAGATCTCGTCGGAGTTGCGTCTGGCGTCGGGTGGGTGTTGTCGGAGTCGTTGCCGAAGTTCTGCGTCGCCAATGGGTTTAGAAGATGCGCAGGACAACTGCGAACACGCTCGGGTGAATAAGAAAGCAAGGGGCGCTCGAAACTTACTGAGATTGCTCGCCGGAGTTGGGGTGGTCGTCGGGTGCCTACCGCGTCAAGTGAACACGTCGACCTGGGGCAATACAGGATGCTCTATTGTGGTTAGAAGGTGCGCGGGAGGTTTACTAAGCGTCTCGAACAAACCAGAGGGAAAGGGGCGCACGAGGCTCACCTGAATCGGTCGCCGGAGTAGCTCTGTCTGCGGTGGTTTTGAGCGAGTCGTGGGCAGCCTGGAGGCGTGAGTGTGCGATTGACTGGGGGAAAATGATCGTGGGGATGTGGGGATCTTATAGCCGGTGCCTCGACAGGAAACGCCTGCGTTTAATTGCCCAATTAAGCCGCGCCATCACCGGCAGTCACTGCAGCTGCGACGTGGTCGCGGGCGAGGTTTGGGGAAGACGATGACAGCGTGTACAAGGCCCGCTCGTCAGCGGTGTGCGCGAAGTGAGTGTGGGGTCCGGCTGTCAGCGGCTCAGTGTGTGCGCTCGCGCGTGAGAGGAGAAAAAGAAATCCCCGGGTGGGCTTGCTGGGCTTGATTGGCTGCTGGGCCAGATTCTGGCCGCGCGGCCTTTTTCCCTTGGGAGTCCTTTTCTTTTTCTAATTTCATTTTTTGGTATGAATTTGATATGATTTCAAATCCTTTTTTAATCCCAACTGCTTTGGAAATTTTTGTAGGGTTTTGTGGGTTCAAAAACAGTCTTTTTAAACAAGTGGTTACTTTGCAAGGCTTGGTCAAGCTTGGGTTTCAAAATAAACAGAGATTTGCTCTAGTTTGCAAATATTTGAAGAAAGGATTTTGAAACTATTTCTAAATTTGGAATCTTGGGTTAAAAGTTTCACCTAATATTTCCATCAATGTAGGCAAGCAAACAAGTACTTAAACATTCAAATTTCAAAGGGTGATGGCCATTTGGGATAAATTGCCCACATGAAATCATAGCTCCAACTTCTGTCTCTAAATGATTTTTGAGAAAACCCTAAATGGATGAATGATGCAAAGATGATATGAATGAGTTTTGAAACTATGATTTTTGGGATGTTACAAATCTAACCCCCTTAAGATGAATCTCGCCCTCGAGATTCGGGTTGGCTAGCAAATAGGTGAGGGTGGTCTTTCTGAAGATCATCTTCTCTTTCCCATGTTGCTTCTTCTTCGGAGTGATGGTTCCATTGCACTTTACAAAACTTAATGGTCTTGGTCCTGGTAACTCTTTCTGCGGTCTCTAGAATCTTGACAGGCTTTTCCTCATAAGTGAGATCACTTTCTAGCTGAACTTCTTCCAAAGGTATGGTATCCTTCAAAGAAGACTCTTCCATTTCTGGGTGACATTTCTTAAGCTGACTCACATGAAATACGTTATGGACTGCTGATAGAGATTCTGGCAATTCAACTTCATATGCAACTTCTCCCTTGCGACTTAGAATCTTGAATGGCCCAACATATCTTGGTGCCAACTTTCCTTTGACTCCAAATCTTTTCACTCCACGAAGTGGTGATACTCTAAGATAAGCTCTATCCCCAACTTCGTAGGTGACTTCTCTACGCTTAGAATTCGCGTAGCTTTTCTGTCGGGACTGTGCTATCTTCAACCTGTCCTTAACCAATTTGACTTTCTCTTCGGCGTCTTTGATAAGATCCGGTCCAAATAAGCTCCTTTCTCCCACACCATTCCATAACAATGGGGTGGTACACTTCCTTCCGTAGAGTAACTCAAACGGTGCCATTCCAATACTAGATTGATGGCTGTTATTGTAAGAGAACTCCGCGTAAGGCAAACTTTCATCCCAACTTGCTCCATAATCTAAAGCACAGGCTCTCGACATGTCCTCAAGAATTTGGTTGGTCCTTTCTGTTTGTCCATCCGTCTGAGGATGAAAAGCAGTGCTAAACTCCAATCTCGTTCCTAAGGATTCATGAAGCTGTCTCCAAAAATGAGAAGTAAACTGAGTTCCTCTATCAGACACTATACTTTTAGGCACACCGTGAAGGCATACAATTCTGCTCATGTAGATCTTGGCTAACTTGGCACTTGTATAAGTTGTCTTCACGGGTATAAAATGAGACACTTTAGTTAGGCGATCCACTACTACCCATATGGAATCATACCCTGACCTGGTCCTTGGTAATCCGGTAATGAAATCCATACCAATATTTTCCCACTTCCATTCAGGAATAGGCAGTGGTTGGAGCAAACCTGCTGGTTTCTGGTGCTTCGCTTTGACTCTGCTACACACATCACACAAAGCAATATGTTCGGCGATGTCCCTTTTGAGATTGTTCCACCAGAACCTTTCCTTCATGTCCATGTACATCTTGGTATTTCCCGGGTGAATAGAATATGGAGAGTTGTGACCTTCTTGTAAGATCAGTTTCCGTAACTCCGGGTCTTGTGGAACACATATACGTTTCCCGTGCCATAAAGTACCTTGTTCATCTATATGGAAACTCTTAGCCTTCCCTAGACTAATATTTTCCTTAATCTTTTCAATTTCTTTATCGGTCTTCTGGACTTCTCGGATCTTGTCCAATAGAGTGGGTTGAACATCTAAGGACATGAGATGTCCTTCTGGTACAATCTCCAATCTGAGTTCTTTGAATTGCTTACACAAGTCATCTGGCAATTCCCCTTTGGTAAGGCCATTTACAAACGTCTTACGACTTAGAGCATCGGCTACTATGTTCGCTTTACCGGGGTGGTATTGCAAACTTAAGTCGTAATCCTTGATAAGTTCTAACCATCTCCTTTGTCTCATGTTGATTTCTTTCTGGGTGAAGATATACTTCAAGCTCTTATGATCGGTGAACACTTCACACCTCTTACCCAAAAGATAATGTCTCCATGTTTTGAGTGCATGGACGACAGAGGCTAACTCCAAATCATGAGTAGGATAATTTACTTCATGAGTTTTGAGTTGTCTCGAAGCATAGGCTACGACTTTACCATCTTGCATAAGTACGGCACCCAAACCTTGATGAGATGCATCACAATATACTTGGAAATCCTTTTCCAAATCTGGCAGACATAGAACTGGTGCTGTCACAAGTCTCTTCTTCAACTCTTGGAAGCTGACTTCGCAACCTTCAGACCAAGCAAATTTCTTGTCCTTCTTAAGCAATTCCGTCATTGGCTTAGCAACCTTTGAGAAATTTTCAATGAACCTTCTGTAGTAACCTGCTAAGCCAAGGAAACTACGAACTTCTTTTACATTCTTAGGTGACTCCCAATCTGTCACAGCTGAAACTTTAGTAGGATCAACTGCCACACCATCTTTTGTCATAACATGACCAAGAAAACCAACTTTCTCTAACCAGAACTCACACTTGCTGAATTTGGCATATAGTTTATGTTCCTCAGTTTCTCAAGTATCAAGCGTAAGTGTCTTTCATGCTCTTCCTTGCTTTTGGAGTAGACCAAGATGTCATCGATGAAAACGACAACGAACTTGTCAAGAAATTCCATGAACACCTTGTTCATCATATTCATGAAGTATGCTGGAGCGTTGGTTAAACAAAAAGGCATCACAGTGTATTCATACAATCCATACCTTGTGGTGAATGCTGTTTTTGGTATATCTTGTTCTCTTATTTTGAGCTGAAAATAACCTGACCGGAGATCAATCTTCGAGAATACACATGCTCCTTCTAACTGATCAAATAAGTCGTTGATTCTTGGCAAAGGATATTTGTTCTTGATGGTAACCTCGTTGAGAGAACGGTAGTCAATACATAACCTTTGTGTTCTATCCTTCTTCTCCACGAACAATACTGGGGCTCCCCAAGATGAAGAACTTGGTTGAATAAACCCTTTCTGTAACTGCTCTCCTAGCTGTTTCTTGAGCTCCTTCAATTCATCAACTGACATTTTGTACGGTCTCTTAGCTATTGGTCCTGATCCTGGCACCAAATCTATCAGAAACTCCACATCTCTATCCGGTGGCATTCCTGGTAGCTCTTCCGGAAACACGTCCGGATACTCACATACTATTGGTACACTGTCCATGCTAACCCCCTTAAGAGAATTTAACTTACTTCCTTTGGATTCAAAGTTTGACTTGAATTTTATTCTTTTACCTTCGGGGGTTGTGAGGGTAACCGAATGGTTGGCACAATCTAATACTCCTTCATACTTAGCCATCCAATCCATTCCCAAAATCACATCCAGTCCTTGGGAATCCAGAATTATTAGGTTCACTGGAAACTTATATTTTCCAAACTCTATGACTAAGTCATGACATCCTGAGTTTACTATCATTTCTCCCCCTGGAGAACTTACTCTTATAGGACACCCAATGGTTTCTACCGGTAGTTCATTTCTTTTAACAAATGTTTTTGATATGAATGAATGAGATGCACCGGTATCAAAGAGTACAAATGCCGAAATTGAATTGAGTCTGAACTTACCAGCCACGGCATCAGGCTCCTCATAGACCTCCTCCACATTGATGTGGTTAACCTGTCCTTTCTGGAAAGGATTTGGCTTGTTAGGTCCTTCAACTTTCTTCTCAGGGCACTCATTAGCATAATGCCCCAGCTTTTTGCATTTGAAGCACTCAACCTGACTGATGTCCTTTTTAGGAGGTTGGCCTCCACTTCCACTACCATTTCCACCATAGTGGCTCTTATGTCCACCCTTGTGGTTCTTGTACTTGTCCTTGTCATGACTGCGATGATGCTTGTTGTCATGACGGTTGCGGTTGTGCTTGCTGAATTTCCCATGTTTATGGGATCCTGAGTTGCCACTGTCATCATAGTGAGATTGTTTATGAGACGATCCCGAGCTGTGTTTGTCGGAGTGTTTCCTTTTTCTACTCTCGACTTGCTTCATTTTACTTTCCAAAATAGCAGCCTTGTCACATAAAGACTAATAAGTTGGAACATATGCCACAGACAACTGCAGATTCAGCTCATCATTTAAGCCTTCCAGAAATTTTTCCTTTATTTTGGCATCTGTGTCAACCTCATCCGGTGCATAGCGCGCCAGATTGTTGAACTCTTCTATGTATTCTGCCACGCTACGGTGGCGCTGTTTCAGGTTGTGAAACTCTTTCTTTTTCAGACTCATTATCCCTGATGAGATATGAGCCGTGCGAAAACCATCTTCAAAGATAGCCCAAGTCACCTCATCAATAGGAGTGGTGATTTGGAAGTTGTCCCACCATGTGGCGGCTGGTCCTTCCAACAGATGTGCTGCAAACCTGACCTTTTCAGCATCCGTGCAGCCCACGGTCACTAAGTCTTTGTTCACAGAACGTAACCAGTCATTGGCTACCATGGGATCAGTTGTTCCCGAAAAATTTGCTGGCCTCAGACGCAGAAATCTGGTGAGCATATCAAAACCCGGAGGGTTGTTGTTGTTGTTGTTGTTGTTGGGGTTGTTGTTGTTGTTATTCTGGTTTTGGATGAATGTTGTCATCATTTGCATAAGCTGTGTTTGCGCATTCATCATTTGTTGCATTTCCGGGGTGATGTTGTTGGGGTTGGGGTTTGCGCGACGGGGAGGCATCTGTGGTTTGTTCAAATAGATAAGAATGAGATACCCATAGATGTTTCATGCACAATACATCATAAGCAAACACATAACAAGCAACATAAGAATAAAAGTTCAACAACCACATAACAAGCTCATGAAGTAAAACACACAAGTGGCAAGCCATCCACATGTCGGATGGTCCAATAATAAGTTCTCAATAACAAATATGAATATGAAAGGTAAACGAGTAGTCAAGTCTACTCATCAGTGTCAATCTCCTCCTCAACGAAGGTAAGACCTGCGTTCTCCATCACGGTCTTGTTCTCCTCAATCGTAGTGGTCAAGGAATCGACCTTGGCCTTGAGATCCCTCTTCTGGGAGCAAAGTCTCTCAATAACCATCTGCTGCTGCTCAAGCTCGAAATCCTTGGACTTCAGTTCCTCGGTCATGTCCCGGATCTTCTTGTTCCTATCCTGGACGTGTTTCTCCTGACTCTTGAACTTGCGATCCTGAGCCTCGAACTTCGTCTCCATTTCCTTGATCATCTCATCCTGCTGTGCGAAAAGCTTGTCCTTCTCGCGTAGCTGCACCTGAAGCTCGTCATTGCCAAGCATGACGTTCGTCCTGTTCGTATCTACGTGCCTGAGAAGAGTCTCTAAGTCCTGAAGATAGAGACGTATCGGCTCTGCAGTGCTCCTCGAGTCGTCCTCAAAGTCGATGGAATCTCCATCAACATCACGCCTTCCGAAGGCGTGGAAGTGAGTGCCCCTAACCTGTCGGGAGTGACGGCCTAACAGTCGTCCTATCAGGTCCTGCATGACTACCTCCATGCCTCTCTCCCTGTCGTCGTGCATCAGCTTGAAGACGATGGCCTCCGTAGTAGGCTCAGTCTGGCGTCCGGGCTGGTTCACCTTGAAGCCCCAGAGGTCCTTCCTCTCGAACTTGGTGAGTGGGTACACCGTGATGGTAGGAAGAGGGAGATCGAGCAAAGTGGTAAGCTCAATGATACGGGGTCCGAAACGAGTAACCTGGAACTCCTCAACAGTGCTGACGGCAATAGGCATCTATTTATAAAATTGAAAAGTTAGAACAACACTTATTTAAAATGAACACAAAACAACCATCTCATACATAACCATGGAACACAAATACCACACATGTCATGCATACACAATCCATTACATCAAACAAGGTCCAACTTATTTAAGGTATCTTTTTGGAAAATAAGGTGATAAGTGGTGGTCCAACTAACGAAGTGTTCTTACAATCCAATCTCACGGGACCTATTATTAAACACTATGTTCCTAGATGCAATCCACCAATCTTGCTCTCTTGACTCTATCACTAAGTCTATAACATCTCCCCTTATCTCTTGGTTGGTGTCTTCCAACTCTTGAGTAAGTTCCTTCTCTTTCTCTAAGTCCTTTTGGAGGTTGAGCATTCTGCACTTGACTCTAGCACTTAGTTCTTTGATAGTCCTCCAAGCTGCATCCCTGGCTGACTCAAAGAATGTGGTGTGCATTGTAGTGTTGGTGTACATGCAGAATCCCCTTTCTTTGTGGTTGTCTTCCTTGTTTTTGTACAAGTGAAGTTGCACCCACCAATACTCCACTCCTTCATCCATCACTGGAAAGCCCTTGTACACGGCTTCACCATGTGCATCCATTGCCTCCATGAGGTCCTTGAGAATACTGGGAAACTCAGTTTCACACTCCAAGGTCATGGTCATGAGTGGTCCCTTCTTCACGGCTTCGTTGATGGAGTTCATCTACAAAGGAAGTTGAAAGAGATTAGAAAAGTTTTACGAGAAGAATAGAAAAGTGTAGAAGTAGTTGAAAAACTTTTTCCTCAGTGGTTTTCCATTCCTAGGGTCATAATCCTACAGGCAACACAGTGCTCTGATACCATCTGTTAGACCCTTCCTCCATAAAGGAAAGGATCCCTGTGATTGCAATGCTAGTCCCTGGATCAATGCTAGCATCCACAGTTTAAGATGAAGTACACAGATACAAAGGTCGTTTATTACATTCATTCCAGAGATAAAACATAGTCTTTTACAACTCATGGCCATAGGCCTAATACAAGAGTTTTAAGGAACAAGTAAATAAACATAAGTCTTCATCTTCATGTGCCACAGGCAAGCATGTTGAGTGTAGACTCATGACTCCTACTCATCATCGGAGTAACCTGCAACATCACAAGTTACAGCCACAGAGGGTCAACACTTTGGAATAGTATTGGCAAGTGATACCTTAGTATATTTTATGTGGACTATAATACTATATGCATTTTGGCTAAGTGTAGCTTGGCTTGCTTTGCTTTGAAAAATAGGTTTTTCCTATTAGTTGAAAACTCTAAGTTCTTCTTTGTCAAAAACATTCCCAAGGAACCACCAATAGACATTGAGGTCCTTCACCCTTGTTCACCCACAAATTTTTTACTTAGAAGTTGGAGTGATGAGATTCTTGTAGCTTCCATGTCTTGATGCTCAAAAGTGTCCATTTCCTTGGACAAGGCTAAGTACTTAGGTTTTCCATCTGCAGAGGTTGTGCACTTTCCCCACCAGACTTGGTTTCCCAAGACGGGACCTTTCAGAAGCCTTTCCTTAGTCAAATGGACGCGTTCCATCCTATCATCCCATCTACCACCAACTGTCCAAGTGACTAAGTTCTAGCAACCTATATGATCATGGCAGAGCCCATATTGCCAAGTGGTTGCACTGTAAGCTTTCTCAACACTTGGCCTCCAAATCCCTTTGTGCCTGGGTGGCTTACCACAAGTGAGATACACAACCCAAGTCCATGGCCTTGTGTAACCACTCAACATAACCCATACTTTCCATTCCACCCAGGAGGTTCATTTCACACGGACGACATCCGCAAACAAAAGATCATGATATCAACTGGGTAACATGTACCAGGTGCAATGAAAAAAGCGTTCCCCATGACAACATGGTTCTACTAATTCCAACATATAAGTGCAAGCATATACAACAAAGATGACACAATGGTTGAAGTTTATTTAGGGGCAAGAAAAATAAAGTGTGCCATCAAGTTTGTGTGAGCTTTAATCACTAACTTTCCCATAACAAAGTGACTTTTTAATTGGAAGGTAGATGAGACAAGAATATACTTGAAATGGTGTAACACACCATGCATAGGAATTTATAGTGGACACTTTGGAATAACTTGGTTTCTTGAGAGTTGGATGCATGAGTAGAGCTTATTCATACAAGTGGAGGCTAGCAAAAGCTGGGAGCGACCAACTAAGAGAGTAATAATGACCATAATCATGTAGAGCGACAAAACATTACTAATCAAAGCATAAAGTGGTACCACAAGTCAAAAACTAAATGTGTAGGGGTTCGTAGCATAGAAAACAAAAAAATTCTATCGCGTGAACACACACAAGCCAAGATCAATCTACTAGATTGTAGCAACGAGTCAATAGTGTACTAACCCTCAAAGATCCAAAGCGGTTATCGAGAGGAGATTCTCGTGGGTGATGTAGTCGTTCACTTGCCGATCTCAAGATCACGTAGACGATCCTTCCAGCGCCACGTTCCGGCAGCGCTCCCACAGTCGGTCACACATACGGTACTCGATGAAGACCTTCCTCTCCCTTTTTCCAGCAGGCAGCGAAGGTTGTAGCTCTCTTCTCGTGATTCCGGCAGCACGATGGTGTGGTGTCGGAAGTAGAGGGGAGATCTCGCAGGGCTCCGCCTAAGCCGGAGCGGGTAATGGTTGGAGTATTAGGGTTTCCCCGACAATCTAGGGTTTAGAAGCCGGAGAGGAGGAGGTGGTCGGCGGCGGCGACACAAGGCGATGGCGACGCAAGGCGGCGGCACGGCGGCGGTGTGGGGAGGGGCTAGTTATGGTGTGTGTCTTGGGGGGCACCCCTCCCCTCTATTTATGAGAGGGAGGGTAAGCTTGGGAGAGGGGAGTTTGAATCTGTAGAGGTCCCAACCCAATAAGGTAGAGTCCTCCTGTGTTTTACAATGCTAGTCCCTGGATCAATAGCTAGCATCCACAGTTAAGATGTAATATCAAGATACAAAGGTCATAATATAAATTTATAACCAGGAATAACATAAGTTTATTACATCAAACATAGCTCATTTGGCTATTACATTACATTTGCAGCGGAATAACTATAAGTATGGGTCCATCATCTTCAAAGTGCGACAGGCGGATGTTGGTTGTAGATTTTGTAGTCCTAGTCAATCAAACAATCTTCATTTTTAAAACAATCAACCTGCAACATTACAAGTTACAGCCACAAGGGTCAATACATTTTGAATTGTATTGGCAAGCTTCACTTTTATGTATAATAAGAGTGGATCCTATCATTACATGCATATTTGGCTAAGTAGAGTTTAAGGCTTATTTGCATAAAGCAATATTTTATCCTATTCTTTCAAAATGGTTTTGAAGTCTTTTGTCAAATTTCTTTTCCAAGTTCCTTGAACTCCTTGGTAGAAACTCAAGTGTTCAAGTCCTTGTCAAAATCTCTTGAGCACCTTGGTAACCCCAAGTGCAACAAGTTTTATCAAAACTCATGAGTTCCTTGGTAAACCCCCAAGTACATCATTCTCTTGAGCACCTTGGTAACCCCAAGTGCAACAAGCTTTACAAAATCTCTTTGAATTCCTTGGTAGACACACAAGGGCATCAAGTTTTTATATTAGAAGTTGGAATGTCGAGATCTCCCATAGTTCAAACTTTAGTTGCTCAGTATTGTCCATAACCGGGGACACGGCTAAGTACTTAGATTTTATTTACTTCTGCAGAAGGAGTACACTTTACCCACATGACACAATCCCATCTTGTTGCCACCAGTGGCCTACTGGATTAGTGCTCGCCAAGATGGAGTACTGGCAGATTGAGAATGTGACGAAGTCTTTCCAAAAGGTCCTCCCATACATCATTGCTAGCCTTGTCTTCAGCCCCCATGAAGCATTCCAGATCCCCATGTCCAGTAACTAAAGACAATGTATGGGTCTTCCTAATGTAATTGACTAAGCCAGAGCCATAATAGCATGTGGTTGTACATGAAAGCCACAATTGGAGAAGCATGTTTGATCTCTAAGCTTCCTAGGTGGTTTTATTTTGGAGCACAACACAAAGTGATTGCCATAGACATGGTTCCCTTTTGTTGTCACCTTCTCCAAATCTTATAGTAGCCTCCACCTAGGTGGTTCATTGAGTCCTTGTTTTATTATGTAAAACACAAGTTCTTTTCTCAATCTTTGTAAATCTCAACATGTATCTCTTTTCAAAACATAGCATATAGCATGGCTAAGCATGTACAACTACAAGATTTTCTCTAAGGAAAGTAAGGGTATCCTATTAGGATTTAGCATAGCATAAGTATAAATCATTTTTATGCATGTTTTCAAATCCACTAAGTATAATGAAAATAGTAGGACTTTAGATGATAGTGTAACTTGCCTTTTTGGTAGGGAATGAGGGTTCACTTCCTTGATCTTGCTAGTTTCACACTTTGCTAATTTCACTACAAGTCAATCAAGCAAATCACCAAATCAACTAACATTCCAAACCAAGGTTAAACAAACAATTTCACACACATAGCAATGGAGTCTAAGTCATGCAAAGGGGGTTCTTCTTGCAAGGTTGGTCTCTACTAGGTTTATAAACTTTGTATGGTCCAAATTGGTCATTTACCAAAATGGCAAAGTCATTTGCAATTTGGGTTTTATTTTAAGACCATTTTAAAATTCATTCATCATTTTATGTGGTGAAAATTATTTTTATCAAAGCAAAACTTTAGGTTTTTCACCAAGTGAGTACTAAGGACAATGGTGGCGGAGGCTACGGACTATTTCGTGGAAGATTGATCGGGTACTTAGGGTTTAGGTATCAGGGCCTTCTTATAGGCAAAGAGGGAGGCCGGGGGGTGCCTGAGGCGGCTGCACCCCCTAGGCGCGGTCCAGGGGTGTGCCCCCCTCGAGACCCTCCCCCGTCTCGTCTTCTGGATCTGTGTTCCCCACGGTAAAATATTGACCTTGGCTTTTGTCCCGTCCAATTTCGAGAATATTCATTTTCTGACTTTTTTGGAACCAAAAACAACAGAAAATAGGCAACTGGCACTGTGGCATCTTGTTAATAGGTTAGTCCTAGAAAACATATAAAAATACCTCAAAGTGTAGACAAAGCAAAGCAAAGTAGATACTAAACAAGAATGGAACATAAAAATTATAGATACCTTTACGACGTATCACTAACCGCGAGAAAGGTGGAATTTGTGGAGGTCTTATTGCCTCTCGTTTGCTAGCTTTGCATGGTTTAGCGCCTCATCATTCAGACTTGCAGTTTCTCATAGAGAGACTTGATCTCAATTCCATGATACAGCATAAATTTGTTTCTTCTTGGTCTAACATGAGCGAGTTATTTTATGAAATAACCTTCCTCAAGAGTGGTTGGAGAGGGGGTAAGTCTGAGAAATTAGTCCCTTTGCCTGCACCTACTTTGTTTATCTTTGATAACATGAGAGGATGGTCACTCACGGAGGAAGAACTTGACACATACATGACAGAACTCTCCCAGCAAGAGGAGAATGTTGGAGAGGATGCCAAAGACAATTAGGTTCAGCCCTCCAACATGGGGGAGTCTTCATACCAGCAACCCTCTTATGATTGGGGCGATTCTTCCATTCATCGCGAGGGCCTGATTATGATCATTCCTACGATGATCCACCTGCTTGGGGTTACTACCCACATTTTGATTGATCTCCACTTAGGACAAAAGCCTAAGCTTGGGGGAAGGTATACCGACATCAAACTCATCTACATATCATGTTCCGTCGGTACTTTGTGTATCCATGTTTAGCTTTCTTTTTAGTTTTTGTTTGTTCTTTCCAAAACACAAAAAGACCAAAAATATTTTCGTTGTTTCTCTTTATTTGTTTCTTTGTATTTTGTCTTTGATTTTCTATAAGAAAAATCCAAAAAGATTTTCCTTTGTTTGCTTTTGCCTTCAGTGCTTGCTTAAAAATCGAAAACCCAAAAATATTTGTTGTTCTTCTTTGGTTTTGTTAAGTTTGTTACAGGGTTCAGCGGTCCTCGCTGACTCCTTTGGAGTTTGGTTTCATGTTATTATTCAAGCCACACAAGTGAAAGGCAATAATGATGAATTATGACAACTCGTGGTGTGGTAAGAGGCTGGTAATGAACTCTATTTGTCTTCATTTTTGTACATATACTCATCATTGTGGGCATGCTTAGTTTGTTCATATAAGGTGTATATTATTTAATGGATGCTTAGAAGTTCTTGCTCTGTTATGATTAGCTCCAACTTTCTAATAGTCTGTAGCATGTCACATGAATGTTTGCTTGCATTTTTCTATTCATATCTTGGTATTACATTGTGGTATCCTCCTCTGAATGCTTCGTTTGAATCGACTTGGCACATGCTCACGCATGCATATGATTAAACAAAAAGTCAGTTAAGCCTCAATGATTTATTTTGCCTCAGAGTTCTTGTATCACTTTTATGCCATAAATAATTTTGTTTTGTTGCAAGCATGATTATGACAGCTACTTCTCTCTCATTTGTCGCTCTGTTTCTATTGCTAGCCTTCACTTGCACTGAGTATGAGCTCTACTCGTGTTTCCAACTCCCCAAAATCAAATTTTTCAAAAATGTCCACCATATCAACCTACTAGCATCATTGCTATTCCGTGCATATTTATTATGCCTTGTTTTCTTCCAAATAAAATGTTTGCTTGTTATGAGAAAATTAGTTAGTAAAGCTCTCACAAACTTGATGGCACACTTTATTTTCTTGCACTTAATAAATCTAAACCATTGTGATTGTCTATGAAAGTTCTATGCTTGGAAATTATATGCTGGGAGTTAGCAGAACTGTGCTGTCAAGAGGAACACTTTCAACACCTGTAAATATTATCCGGTTGATATCATGCTCTTTTGTTTACGGATGTCGGCGTTGTGAAATAAAAGGGGAGCTTGTAAGTCCATGGAGTTATGTATATGTGTTAGAGAAACGCCCTGGCTGCTAGCCTAAGCCATGCCTAATCATGGTGGAAACTTGCAGCATAACCATAGTGATCAATCTATGAAGCATCCTCAGAAAAAAATTATATAGAAAAAAAGAAGAGAAAAAAATATATGCATCATTCTCATGGTAAATAAAGGATCGCTGAGATGCTCATTGTCTGTTGCCTTGTCATTTTTATATGGGATAGCTCTTGTGTCATGGGGCAAGGGGTACCCCATTGGCGGTTCTCTATGATACACATGTATTTACGATGATAAGAACTTACCGGTAACCAAAGTTGAGTAGCATGAGGAACGGCCCTCGTACTCAAGGGACATGAGATTTCCAGTTTATGGTTTGTCAAGCATATAACTCATATTGGACCTCACTTTAAACTTAACCATCTAAAGATGCCTATGATAGGGGCAATGAGAGCTCAAAGCTAATGAGTACCATACTTTCAGCATTTGGAAGCCTTTCAAACTTTTCAAAACCTTTTCACTTCTTTGTTGAGTCACCACTTATTCTATGAGCACTTTCTTGAGAGCATAGTTGTCATTCTTAGTGTAATATGCTTGTCTAAAAACTTGGTTAATTATGACATAACTTTGATGCTTGTATCTTTGATATCTTTACTTCTAGTCTTCACTTGAACTTCAGAGGTGCCTTGGCATTTATGTTTTGCTTCACAATCAAAGGCAAGCGAGATACCACTTTATCATACCTTCTTATGAGCATTACAATGTTGCCTATGCTTATGTTTTATACTGCTTACTATTATTGTGTTGGAATCTCTTCATAGTTTGCATGACTATTGGGTAAACTTAGTTGCATACTCCTTATTATGAATTGCCTAAGTATTGATCATATTCTGAGAATATTTACATTACATGAAACAAATGTGTTCGTGAAAGTTTCTTTTATCCCACTAAGTTTTCAACTGAATTGCTTGAGGACAAGCAATAAGCTAAGCTTGGGGGGAGTTGATACGTCCAAAACGTATCTACTTTCCCGAACACTTTTGCTATTGTTTCTCCTCTAATTTGTGTGATTTGGATACAACTAACATGAATTGACATTGTTTTCAGCAGAATTGCTTTGGTGTCTAGTTTTTGTGTAGGAAATCAACTTTCAGGAAAAAATCACGGAAAATATCGCAGAACTCCTATTTTACCAAAAGACTCGGAGGCAGAAGACAGGACGAAGAAGAGCCACGAGGGGCCCACACCCCCTGGCCGCGCGGGCCAGCCCAGGCCGCGCCTGTGGTTGGTGTGGCCACCTCGGGCACCCCCTCGGTCTCCCCCTTCGCCTACATAAGCCCTCTGACCTAAAAACAGAGGAGGGTTTGACGTTTTTCCAGATAGAGTTCCGCTGCGCCGCCACCACAAAAAACCGCGATTCGGAACTAGAAACTCCGTTCTGGCACCCTACCGGGATGACTAATTGGAGGAGATCATCGCCATCATCATCACCGACGCCTCTCCATCAATCATCCATGTTTCCCACATCCATGAGTGAGTAATCCCCCGATGTAGGCTATGGGGATGGTAGGGATTGGATGAGATCTATCATGTAATCGAATAAGATTGTTAGGGCATGGTGCCTAGTATCTTTGTTAGTGCTTTTTGACATTGTTGCAACTTGTTATGCTTAATGCTTGTCACTAGGGCCCGAGTTCCATGATCTCAGATCTGAACCTGTTATTGGTTCATGATGATAGTATTGTTTGTGATCTTATCTACAAGTTATTTACACATATTATTGTCCGGAACCAAAGGCCTCGAAGTGACAGAAATTGGGATAATCGGAGGGGATGGCTGTGATATGAGGATCACGTGTGTTCACGGAGTGTTAATGCTTTGCCTCGGTACTCTATTAAAAGGAGTACATGTATTGCCAGTAGATTTCCTTGAGGCCCCGCTGCAATGGGCTGGCAGGACAAAAGATGGTGTGCAAGTTCTCATTGCAAGCACGTATGACTATATATGGAACACATGTCTATGATTATTTAGTACTTGATGCTTTATCTTATTTATCTGCAAATGCCCTAGATCTTGATATTACATGAATAGTCTTGTCCATGCAGCGCCCGTCCATCCATCCCTATGCCTACCGCACTCAAATCCCGCTGTTTGCTACTATTGTTACTACTGCCTTTGTTTTACTGCTATTGTTACTTTGCTATTGCTACTACAAAATTGTTGCTACTGATAAACTATTGTGAGCAAGACTATTTTCAGGTGCAGCTGAATTGACAACTCAGTTGTTAAGGCTTATAGGTATTCTTTGACTCCCCTTGGGTCAAATTAATAAATTGGGTTATACTACCCTCGAAGACTGTTGTGATCCTCTATACTGGTGGGTCATCAGCAGGCGCAAATTATTTCAACCATGGGTAGTCTTTATTCCGTTGCCATTGAGGGTATTCTTAGTATCGCACTGTACTAGTGGGCGAAACATGTGGGAGTTGGACCTATCCCACGGGACTAGTGGAAAATGGCAGTGTCGACGATATGGTGCGGCGTGGCATCGACCGTGTCGTCGTATGTGGTTCTAGGCGCTGTGGTGCCACAATATCGGTGATAGACACGTCTTGATGGACGACTGTGGCATCCCGCAAAACCACTACTAGAAAATCGCGGTGTTTTTGTGCATTACATCATCATGACCGCATGCTCATGTCATCATGCCACATTGCATTTGAGCATCGTCATCATCCTGCATGGTTTTTGTCTAAACTATTTTCGAAACGCCTAGTTTTGTTTTATAAATATTCCCGTCTTTATTCAAATTAAAACCCGGGTCTCCGGATTATTTTGTTTCGTCTATCAACGGATTTCAAATGCCCCGTATTAAATAATAAAACTTTTATTTTATTTTTAGGAGGCAGCCTGCCAGGCCCGAAAGCCCGGCCGACCACCTCCAAACCCTAGTCTAAAAATATCTAGTCCTAATCTTTTCTTACCTAATCCTAACCTACCCAGCCCCCTCCACCTCACTTCAGCCAACCACCACCCTCCACATCACATGGCCCAATCCCCCCACCCACTCACATCGCGCCACCTCACCCTGGCCCCACACGCACACCACGCACGCGAGTCACAACCCACCCCCTGCCCGACACGACCCCGTCCACAAGCCACTCACCCCGCGTCTGCCCTGGCCCCACCTCGCTCACGTCTCCCTCACCGTCCCGCACTCACCATCCACCCCGCTCCCCCTGGCCCCACCCCGGAACCCACCTCACACGCTCCCCAACCCCTCGACCCGAACCCCATCTTCCTCGCGTTCTCTCCCTCTCGCTCGCCCCCGCCGCCGCTCTCTCCCGACCTCCTTTCTCCCTCTGGCGCCTCGTCCCCGGTCGCCTCCCTCCTCCATCCTCTCTCTCGTTGCCGAGCGCTGCCCCCTGTCGCTGTTCCGGCCACCGCCGGCCACGGTACCTCGTCCGCGCCCCACCTCCTCCTCCCTCCTGTCCCCGAGAGACACCCGACGCCGCCGCCTCATCTGCTGCGGCCGGCCCCGTCGCTGCTCACCATGCTCGCCCTGGCCTCTGCAGCGCCTCCCCGTCGCCTGCAGAGACAACGTCGGCCGGCCACCTTGTCCTCTGCTCGTCTCCGTCACCGACGGCGTCGGCCCTCCTTATTGCTCTCCTGCCGACCCGTGCGGCTCCGCCCTACCCCGACGCCGCTGTCCTCTGCCTCCCAGCTCGCCGTCGAGCCCGTCCGTCTCGGAGCCGGCCGCAACCTCCTCCGCTGCCGGCGCCAAGTCCGGCCACCGCTCCCCCTTTCTCCGTGCGGCCCCCTTCGCGTCTGCGTATCTCCGGCCGCCTGCGTCGCCTTCACGTCAGCCTCGTCCTGTACTGCGGTCGCTGCCGCCGTGTCTCTCCTCCGAGCGCAGCTGCATCAGTTTTTGTAGTGCTCGACCGCGCTTCCTTCGCTGTCGGACGGCACTGCCCTCCGAGCTCTTCCGTCAACCTCCTGCTTGCATATGGTCCCGGCGCCTAATTTGTTCGTGTGCACACTTCATGTTGATGTTTTCAAGTTCGACCGATGCAAGTGCGACATCGAGTGAAGATCAGTCCACACATTTAGTAGCCGAAACCAATGAAGCTGAACCACAGGGGTTACCTAGTCCACCATCGAGGGCGTGTATAAACCGAAGAGCAATGATGCCGATCTGAAGATCCACCGACAAGTTCTTCACCGATCCGTAACAAGTGCCTCAGAGCCGCTCCCGAAGACCGATCACGGGTCCGGTGGCCGAGACCCTGAACTCGGAGATCCTCTTCACGCAACGCCAAGTACGCCGACATGGAACCGGCCAGTTCACCGAGAACCGCTCCCGGACCCGATGACCGCCAAGATCGCCACCGGTACGACAAGCACTTCGCCGCGGAACGCCAAGTTCTTCACCCCGAATGCCAAGATCGACTCGATGGCACGGACCCGACAAGATCTTCGCAACGACAAGATCGACACCGACCAGGACGAATCCGATGCGCCCGACACAGAACCAAGTCCTTCTTCGCGGAACGCCAAGATCTACTCTGTTATCCGAGAACGATCCCGCCGAGACCGAACCCTAGATACGGACCCTGAGACCCAACCCCGAACCCCTCGGAGCCCAAGATCGCCGAGACCTAATGTGTGACCCCTTTCTCGAGCCCTATTTTATTAATGTAATATCAAATTGTTGCATATTAAATTGTTCATCTTGCATGCATACTTGTCATGTGGTTTGGGGGCCTTATGCCGATTCACCATATAATTAAATATGGAGACCATATGCGGGCAAAGCTAGTCTAATATTGGTCCCATTTAAATTGGTGTAGCGAACCGATGCCATGCTTCGCCCTGTTAAGACAACATTTAAATTGCGGGGTATCTAAACAACACGAACTTAATAATTAATTGTCGGGACCCCCGATTCCGCTTAATATTGCCTAATTGCATCGCACCTTGCCATGTCATACACCATACATGCATCATGCCCGATCTTCTGTCGTAGTATTAAATAGTCCATCCGGTGTTTCTTCTAGTGCTTTGCTTCTTCACGGATTAGGCCGATGAGTTGATGCGAGTGTCGACCCGATCTTCGGATGAACCTTCGGCAATGTTTTCAGGCGAGCACCTCCCCCTTTCTACCTATCTTACTTTTATAGTATTTATTCCCTCCTGTTGATCTATTGCTATCTGTGTTGCGTTGCTCTAGTTTTCGTACCCGTGATATCCCTTGCAGCCTTATATTGCCTTGGACACATCCTATTACCTGTTTTTTGGTAGATAGTTGGACTCGCGCGTCGTAGTCGCTTGCTCAAGTGCTGTTGAGTGTCGCCAAGTACCACAGTTGTTGGAGTATTGCCGTATGTTTAATGTTGGAGATGATCATGGCTTTAATTATTGTTTAATAACTAAAATTGAAAGTAGGTAAATGCAGAGGCACAGGTGGGCAATAGATGTTATTTGGTTGTTAACCGTCCACTTGTGTCCCGTAGGACCCCGAGTTCTTGACACCTGTTCCGAGATCGAGCGCGCTAACCACAGGTGGGGTGTATGGGCACCCCCATCGATTAGTACCTGATTTCAAAGTATTGTACCGGGGGCCACAAGTAGTTTGGGGCTTTATTACTATCCTGTATTTATGCCATGCTTTACTGCTTAATTTAAATTGTGCGAGGTACTGCACATGTACTGTTTAGGTAAGCGGAGTGTTTTCACGGTATCGACAAGCCCAGTCTCATTTTCGGGTTCCCAGTCGTTTACAGCCATTGACGCAAACCCTGAGTCCGTCTCGGAGACCGGCCGACTTCGTTGCGGGTAGCTTAGTGGGGTGGCCCCCATGTACTTGCTTTGGGTCTGGGAAACGTCATGACTTAGGCCCCGCCGACATACCGATGGGTGTATGTTAATTGATCTGGCAAAAAGGGTCGAAGTGCGTGTGGATACTTTGGTGCACCCCTGCAGGGTTAAATCTTTTCGAAAAGCCGTGTCCGCGGTTATGGACGACTTGGAGCACAGTTCTCGATCATAGACAACTATAACTAAAGTTTACTGTTATAATTTGACTTGTATCCGATATGACTAGTAATCAGCTTCACTACAACGGAATGGCTAAATAAAAGTACCAACAACTGCTGGGTTTTGGGATGTCTCATGCTAATTGTATCTGACTAGTAAGTGTTGCAACCACAACGGAATGTTTAACTAAAAGTGCCCACTGCTTATTCTATCAGGATGACTATCTATACCTGACTAGTAATTGCTGCAACGATAACTGAATAAATAAAACTGCCAACGGTGTGAGTTCCTCGGTTGACTTCCTCGTTTGGTCTCGAGGGGAAAATACCAGGATGGGTATGTTTGGTGGTAGTATTAGGTTGGTTCCGAATAGGTCTTTCTTACCCCTCTCTGATAGCCGCTAGTTGTATCGAGTCTCTATAGGTTGTTTAGTGCATGCCGCGCTGCCGCTTCAGTCCACCATACCTATGTAGGCGAGGACCGCCGAATTCTAGCCTCGCCGTGTACTGGCCTCAGTACTGACCGCTCTCTCTTTTTCCTTTGCCCTTTGTCGGCACCCCTTTTGTTTAAGCAGGTTTTGAGATCGACGTCGTTAGCAGGGTTACCCTTCCGTCTTGGCCTGGGCAGGGTTATGGACGCCATTGGTTATTCTTCAGGGCTCTTAGCTCAATTTGCATCTTGTCCGTACTCGGACGCTGTATCGTTTTCCAGGTGATTTGGATCTTTGTATTGTATATCTGTATTCTTGACTCATTGAGTCGCTGTTGTATATATATGTTTTGTGGGTTCCATCGAGGACTATTGTGTAATGATATTACTTCGTTTTCCACCCGCACGCAAGTGCCTGGTGGGCACCTTTGAATCGTTTCTATGCGGGTTTGGCGGTGTAGCGCTGAAACTTGCATAGGGCCGATTCTGAGGGTGTTACAACGACCATAGGGCGGTGGCGATGTTTGGCGCCATGGAGGCGTAGACTATAGGTGTAGCAAGGATTATGCTAATCCCGGCCCTGAGAATGGATCGACGTTACGTTTGTGGATGTGTTCTCCCGAGTCATCAGAGGGTGACTTGGTGATGCCTCTGAATCTATCTAATAAGTCGTTGCCTCTGAATCTATCTAGTGAGTCGTTGTTGTGAGTTTATGGCACAATGACATGATTTTCCCTATTGTTGATTTGTTGGTGTGGTGTGGTAGCTCGAGTTGTTTGAGGTATGTTCTTGCCAGAACTTTATTGAATAAAATAATAATAAATGTTGTATGTATCTCTTTGATATAGATCTCGGGGTCTCAATCTTCTTTTTAAAGAAAAAAATACTAAATCTAGAAGTCTATGCAGTCTTGCTATCTGTGTACTCTTTACGATGATGATGTGACTAGTTCAGTCTCTATTTTATTTGTCATGTTTTACCTGTTTTTTCGTCTATGTTAATAGTCTCAATATTATCTAGTTCATATGTATCTAGTTAAATATCTAGACTAGATACATTCCTATCTGGACAAAGTTAAGGAGACCGGAGTGAGTACTATTTTATGTATTCAACCATATGAAAAATGGCCCATATTTTCAATGGAGAATCTATCACTAGTACCCGTATGGTTCGATGGACATGCATGTTTCCAACTAATTTTAATTTATGTTGATGTTTCTAATTAATAAATACTTTTGGAGCGATTAATCATTACTTGGGCATGGCGAGCAGGAGCTAGCAGTAGACTTGCTTTGCTTCTATGGAACTCCAGTTGAGACTTTCGTGAAAGCGTCAGCTTAGAACCGACTTATCTGGGGAAAAGGCCACCTAAAACGCGTACGTGCACGGTTCAGCTACACAACACAGACAGACTAGCTGGGAGCAATTAGAGTACGTCTACTGATTGTACCTTTCACATGATCAGTCGGCAGCAGTTTCTTGCCGCTCTTTGGCTTCAAAAACTGCAGGCATTATTCATGTGTAGAGTAACATCCAGCCCATCCAGCATCCGTTTCTTTTCAATTGGAGCTCCGCGTCTTCCATGGTAAGCTGGAGCCTGGAGCAGATTAGCAAACTCTACGAGCGTGTTTGGTAGCCTGTATAGATTAGATAGTCTCTAGGAAGATAAAATCGATCTGTTTGGTTGCATTATTCGAGTTTGAACTGCGTCAACACGAGTCTCAAAAGCGACAGCTAGGTCCAACGACAACGCTCAAATCGACCATTTTCGTGGAGCCAGCCCGAGCATGGATATTAAAGCACTCATTGATGCAATTCTTGCACGCACTTATCTCATGGTTTTTTCTCTCTCCTCTTTTAAACCCTATTGTCGATGTGCCTCTTGCACAAATATGCTCCAAATCAACTCAAGCTCTACATGAAACAGAGGCACATCAACGGTAGGGTTCCATTCCGTCCATCGACACCGAGGTTCATGCTCCGTATCATCTCCGATTCATAGTCAAAGTTGGAGCTTTTTTGAGAAATTTCTTCAGATTTGTCGCACAGAATCAATTTTTCGAAAGGTACTTTGAGGTACAACTTAATCTTGTTGTTCCCTACAACTCTCATATTGTAAGTTTTTTGTTTTGCTATAGGCTTAGGGATCCCTCTGAAGATGTACATGTTCTCTATAACTTGTAGGTGAGGAGGAGGAAGGACTTCTCTCTCCGCCCTCAAACATGCTTTAACATATTCACTTGTAATCAACACAATTATGATTGGATTCAAAACAAGTTCCACATGAAAAAGGTGAGCATCAACGACGGTGTTCCGTTTCAACCATTGGCACCGAGTTTTGTGCTATGTATCTTCTCAGATTTGTGGTAAAAGTTGTAGTTTTTTGGGTGAATTTCGTCAAATTTGTCACACAGATTCAACCCTTCGAGGTGGTCTTTTGAGGTGTAGCTTGATCATGATGTTCTCCATAACTCTCATGTTCAAAGTTTTCCGTTATGGTCCAGGTGTAGGAATTCATACGTAGCTTACCTAAGGTTGAAAATTAAGTCTATGGAAGCCTAGGTCGCGTAGGCGGGAGAGTTGCAGCGGCCGGCCCTCTCCATGTCCTCCCACGCCGTCGTCCGTCGCTAGGGCCATCGAAGAAGGTGCTGCTCTGCCATCCGTTGTCGAAACAGCTGTCACGCTAGCAAACGAACACGAACAACACCAACTTCTAATGACGGATAGGTGTACATATTAATATGGCGCCCAAATCCAACGTAGGCAACCAAACAATATGGGTATAGTAGCTCAATTGATACACCCTCTATAACTGCAGGCTACCGAACAAGAAATGAAAAGTGGCTCGGCGTTTATACGTACGTGGCAGTGCCAGCCACGACACTGCCCAACCAGGACCGGCTCTAGGCCATGGCAATCTTGTGCAAAGGCCAAGGACCCATATCAGCGAGGGACCCATGATTACTAGTTTCTCTATATTTCATACGCTACACATCTCTAGAAAAATTAAAAGCCCATGGCCCAGCCGCCTCAAGTGAGAGAATCAGAAAACGTGAAATTGAATTTGAAACGCAACCGGTGATCGATAATGACACGCTCGCCCGGGATATCGAACTCCTCGACCCGAACGCGAACGCAAACGCAAACGCCAGGATGCCTCGATCTCTGTGGCATATGCCTCGACGGCTTGACCTTCCTCTGTTGTGCTGCTAGGGCCTAGCGGCATCACAGACTCGCATCGTCCGTTTTCGATTCTCTGGATCAATCTACAGCCGCTCCAACCCAACCCCAATTCTCGATTGATCTCCAGCCATCCCAATTCTCGATTAGAAATTCGGCACTTTGACTTTGCGTTCCTGCTCTCTGGTATATTCAATATTACACAAATCTTTAATTTTTGGTTCATGTATTTTAGCTGAACTTGTAAACAACTATATTAGGATTCTTTCTTCAATTCTTCATGCAATGTATTTTAGGTGATACGACGCCGAGACATCAGTCTGGTGCTGCGAAAAGGAATAAAAGAATGATAATCAACTTATTGAATCACAAAAAGGTACTTTAAAACGGTATTTTTTTCGATAGTAAGTAGTGTTGATGTGAATGACGATAATCAAAGTGAAGAATCTGAACCCGGACAAGACGATGATCATAATTCTTGAGATCTTTTGTGATACCCTAAAATAAATATAAACCATTCATTTCCATACATCTAAAGGCCAAGATCAGATTATACTAGTGCTAAAAATGTGACTAGTATAACGGCTAGTGGTAACAAACCGAGGGTAAAGTCGATTCAAATTAAATGAATCGGATTTATTTAGATTCGATTGTATCTAGACATGTTTTAGTATTAGATATATCCGAATCAAGACAAAATCAAATCAACTAATCTGAATCGGAAGAAGCAGCTTATTCAACTCAAATAATTTGAAGTCCTTGATTTCTTATTCAATTCAAATAGTCTGAAGCCTTTAAGGACCATGATGCCAACTCTGCACTAGGGCCCCACAAGATATAGAGCCGGCCCTATACCCAACTGAGAAAAAAACATGCATGGTACCAAACACGCACTACAGTGCTAGTGGCATGCATGCACCGACTCGAGTAGATCTATCTAGCCAAATTTACCGTGCACGGCTTTTATATCCTGCGTGGGTTGTTTGAGATGGACGTGTACTGTCTGGTCTCTGGATTAAGGTTGTCGTGTGCGCCCCCCTCCTCTCCACTTTTTCTTTCTTTACATGCTCTCTCTCTCTCTCATATTTAATGCGCCTCGGACCCTCCCTCGCCTCTACATTTCCATCGGTCTCCCCTCCCCTCTCCTGCCCATCTTCTGTCCCTGATATTCCTGATCTGCCTCTCAGTCCCCGGCTGGTGTCCTGCTCTTCATCGATCGCCATGGCCGGCGGCACCGCCACCGTCTGCTCCATGTGCGGCGACGTCGGGTTCCCAGACAAGCTCTTCCGGTGCGCGCGTTGCCGCTACCGCTTCCAGCACTCGTACGTGTTCCTTCCTTCCTTCACCCCAAACCATCCATCCCCTTCTTGTATTGTACTGACACAGGCAGTTGTTTGCATGCAGCTACTGCACCAACTACTACGGCGACGGGGCGCCTGCGTCGGCGGGGGCCGACACGTGCGACTGGTGCCTCGGCGACGTCGCCGGGAACAAGCAGGCGAGGAGGTGCGCGTCCGCGTCCGGGAAGCAGCAGCAGCAGGCCGCCGGCAGCCACGACTCCTCCTCCTCAGGCAGGGCCGCCGACAAGGCGCCCGGCGGCGGCGGCGACCAGGAGACCGGCCGGCGTGGACCGACCAAGGTGGGCGGCCGCAGGTACAAGCTGCTCAAGGACGTCCTATGTTAGTTAGTTGTAGGCTCTCTAGCGCGATCTTGCGACGAACCTGAGCAGCAAGACATGGAAGTAACACTAGCAAGCTAGTTAATTATAATCGAGGACGAGGAGTTAGCTTATATTATAGCCAAGGCAGGCAGGCAGGTAGTCCGTTAGTTTGATCGACCGATGTGCATACTATGCGTGTTGTATATATATGTTTAGCGTTTGTTTCTTCTTCGTTGAGTACTGCGGCGTGTTAATTACTTAGGAGTTGCGTCGTTGCTGCTTTGCTTATATATGGAAGGAACTCCGGCTAGCTTGGGTTGGTTTCCCTTATCTTATGCTGTTTGTGTGGCCAGAATCTATCTATCTAGTACTACTCTCTTGTTCACTTGTGCTTGTAACCTTTTGCTAGTTCATCTAGCATGATTGCATGAATGCTTACTCGTTGTATATATACACATGCATTTTTCTGGATTCCTCTCGTTGTTTTTGCTAGTGCCTGCATGCCATGAACCAGCTAGACCATGAAGAACCATGTAGTTTAAAAACGCAATCAACGCCATGAACCATGTTGCTAGCTAGCAAGGCATGCGTGCATGCACTAGCTGCTGCTCCCGGCCATACATGCATGCACCAGTACTGATTTCCAGAGCCCAAGGCTCCTGCTCGTGCGGAGGCATGGAGCTAGCTGCTAGCTTCGTCGCACGCTGCATGCTTCCAAGGCGATCGTGCCGCGCGACCCAGCCGGCCCAGCCATGAGCCAGCAGCATCCTTGCTTGATCAAAGCGTGTAGTAGTAGCAGTCAACGAGTCGTACGTGCTACCAACAGAGAGACCGATCAAAGTGGCCGACAAACCCATGCATGCTCCCCTCCACTCGCAGCTAGGTTAGCCCCCGCCTCTGCACCCACGCATATGCCTGCCTCTGCCTCCGCTAGTTACCAGGCAAATCCTTCTGCTCCCACAAAGTAATTTGCACGCAAGCTCCTTCTTATATATATATAAACCCCATCTAACCAACTGTTCAATCATCTTTGATGTAAAGTCTGCTGGGATGCCCCGTCGACGTCGATCATTCGATATACTTCGTGTACAAGAGTCAGATCTGTTCACACGTACGGTGCTACTATTACGTTGCTATACATGGCCCATATTCTTGGAAAGGTCATCTTTTTAGTTAAAAGCCTGAACTGCTAGAGGAGAATCAACCGTACCCATAGTTGAATGGTTAGGAGAACAACGGCATTCCTAGCTTACCAGAGTTCAAACACTAGGTTTAACACTTTGATGTCTTATAAAAGACGAAATATTCATCACTAGGAGATAATGTTTCAGTGCGAGGCGTCTATGATGACTTCATCAACCTCAACTGATAGAGCATCAAATCCACGTTGCCCAAAGGGCTATTGTCGGATGGTTAGGAGAGCAGTGGTACCCTCTAGCCTACCAGAGTTTAAACACCAGGTTTAACATTTTGGTGACTTATAAAAGACGAAATATTCGTCAGTGGGAGAAAATGTTTTCAATCGACAGCAGCGAGGTGTCTGTGGTGACTTCGCCAACCTGAACCGCTAAAGCATCGAAGCAATTTTGCCTAGACAGTGCCCAAAGGGCAGTTGGGCTCTCCAGCAAAAAAAATGTCCAGTCGCGTGATCCAAAGATTCATTCCGTCTGGCGCCTGACCTAATAGCATGCCAGGCGCGCTTATGTCTTCCATGCCCCCACAAGGCACTTGCAGGCTTGGCGGACACAAGCTGCGAGCAAAGCCAGTAGGATACCGACAGAACCATGTACCACATGCGAGTCAAGTAGCCCATTCTCTGCCCTCCACATTGTGCATTTGTGCCTCCCCTTGCTCGATGCCTCTCTTACCCTGCCAAATCACCGCCACCAACTTTGATGCTGGTAATTTGGTGGCAGCTGCATCGACCGCCTCCCATCTCTCGTCACAAATAGTTTCGGCCCCTCTCGCCTCTCACATCTCTTTAACTGCTAACACCGTTCATCAACTCTAGCACAGAACGCGTGACGACCTCGTGCTCCCACCTTGCACACAAGGTGTTCGTACATTTGTCTTGACAAGCTTCATTTGTCCAGTTCTTGCCCCTCTCGCTATCGTTCTGATTGTTATACATGGATAGCCAGTGTCCCCGCGGATGAAGATGAGCACGCGACGATCCCCACTTATTTTGTACAATTACAAGTGGATGATATGAAAATTACAAGTGGATGATATGAAAAAAAATATTGTCCTAAACATGGAGGTACGGAGGTTGGGAGAAGGAAAACCAGGCCAATTCAGATGGTGGAGGGTCATGCCATGCTATACGTCGACTATTTTCCTAACAAACCAACATATACCCCAAAGATTTTCGGTGGCACTATAGGATGAACAAGGAGTTGCCCATGCAGATTATTCATGGTATGAGAGAGTACGATAACTATTGTGTTGAAGAAAGACTACACCGACATGCTTCTTTCTCATCAAAATTCATAAATGCACTGCTTCGATGAGATTGCTTGCATATGGAGCACCTCTTTCTCATGGTTGGGTCCACAACCATTGATTGCATGTATAGATTCCGCAAAGCGGTGGTGGGAAGTTTGGGTCTGGCCATTTGAGAGGACCAAATGAAGCAGAGACTGCTAGAATCATGGAATAAAACTTAGCGAGAGAATTTTCTAGGATGCTTGGAAGCATCGATCGCATGCACTTGTCATGAAATAATTGTCCATTTGCTTGGCAATGTTTGTACAAATAGCATCATGGAGCATGTAGTGTGGTACTTGAAGCTATGGCACATTATAACTTATGGATTTGGCATTTCGGGTTCTCACAATGACATCTACATGTTTCAGAGCTCGCTAGTTTTTGCGAGACTTGTTGAAGGTCATATGGTGCACCTTGAGACTATGAGATCAATGGTCACACATATACCAAATGGTACTACCTATCCTATGGAATCTCTCTAAGATAGTCGACATTTGTGAAGACAATCACCGAGCCTCTAGGTTAGAAGAAGTCTCACTTTGCTTCGCACCGGGAGAGTTGCATGCAAGATGTCGAGCGGACATTTGGTGTTTTCCAATCTTGATTCTACCTAATTTCAAGATCAGATGTGAGATGTGATGAATGTTTGAGTGATCATCACAACATGATCATCGAGAGAGGGAGAAAGTATCCGACGAATGATGATCATCTCCATGTGTGGCAGGGTCCTCTCTTGGCATTATTGATTACCATGTGCTAGAGGTATTTGCTGATTTTCTCGCCATGCATGCAGGAATTTGTGATGTAGATTCTCATGACCAACTACAAAATGATCTCCTAAAGGATCATTGGAGGCTGAAAGGAGAGGCCGCCTGATCTACATGAACTTCATTTTATTTGAATCGTATGAATTATTTTATTTTTATTTGAAATTATCATAAAACTAATTTTTTAATGTGTTGAAATTAGAAGGAAAATCAAGCCAAGGGAGAGGATGGAGGGTCATGTCATGCTATACGCCGACTATTTTGCCCATGATCCGACATATACCCCAAAGGATATATGTCAGAGAGTGGATGATGTGAGAGAGGATGATGAATACTGTTTTGAAGAAAGATTGCACTAACATGGACTGTATCATCATCGATTCGTAAATGCATCCCTACAATGAGGATATTAGCATGTGGAGCCCCTAGAGATTCAAAGATGAGAACTTACGCATGGATGAGTCCACAACCATTGATTACATATACAGATTCTGCAAAGTGGTGGTGGGAAAGTTTGGGCTAGACTATTCGGCGATATGAGTGTCAAGGTCCTCTTGCCACTTTCAATCACCGTATGCCAACGGTGTTTGCTGATTTTCTCGTCATGTACGAAAAAATTGTGACGTAGATGCTCATGATCAACTATAAAATGATCCTAGATCATCTATGGTGGCTGAAATGAGAGACCGCTTGATCTAGTCAAACTTCATTTTATTCTAATTGTATGAATTATTAATTTTTATTTTAAATTATTGAAAAACTAATTCATTATTGTTTGGGGGACGGGTCGGAGAGTTAATGGACGTGCTACATTAGATGACCACACAGCTGTATACTCGCTCGCCGGCCCACAGTGACAGTACACTACTGACCCTACCGTCCCGTGCATATGTAAACCTGGTCCTTTTTAGGTGTCATGTAGCAAGAAAGAGAAAGACCAGACAGACATGGTGGCCACGTAGCTAGCTAGCTAGCTAGCCAGCTAGGTTTCTTTCCCCTCGATCGTCTCCTGTCGTGGGCCTTCTTCCTGCACCGAGCTTGCACGTACCAAGTACTCGATCGTAGCAAAGTTATGGAGTAGCTTTCTTGCAACAGCTTTGGCCTGTATACTACTTCTCCTCAGCTTCTACTACTTGATAAGCCTTGCACGGTTGCAAACAGATTTAGCTAGATATTTCCTCCTCTATAGTAGTATGTACGTACTACCCATGAGACGATCGATCTGAAGAGATAAGGTATGCAACAGTGAAAAGGTATTGCATTGAAGAGAATTGAATCGACTGCATGTTCCTAGTTTCTACGAGTAGCTACACTTTCTCGTGGTGTCAATGCGTGCATGCATGGAGGTGATGTGTCCTCGACAAGTTAAGTGGCACGCTCACATGCACGCGTGCCCATTCAATGTAGTGGTGCCATTCGGGGGATTTCCTCGCAGCGTTCAGTTGATGTTTCCCTTTTTTTCGGTATGTAGTTGATGTTTTTGCTGTTTTCACTGACTGTGCCTGCCATGCACGTAGCTAGCTACCTTAGCTTAGCTAGGTGCATTATTTGCTTCCAGCTGACTATCTATTGATTGAGTACTGCAAGCTGTTGAGTTTTCAGCCGAGAATGGCAAACTCAGTCGGAGCATATTATTACTTGGCCGAGTTTTTTTTTTTTGCGAGTAATTCAGTTAAGCCTGTAATTAACTTGTGTGGAAGATTTGGGAGACATTTTACCTATACTATCATATGTACTCCACGTCCACTAGATCTTTAGCCAACCATGGACCAGGTCTACCGAGAGATGTACCATACATGTATGAAAGCCGTTTATTGAAGGAGATCGAGAAAGTACAAGCATGCTGGCTGATTAATTATTAGCTTGCTGATAAGCATGACTGCAACAGATCGGGACGCTTGATCTTCCTGTGGATAAGAAAGACATCGAGTCATGGTCAATCTGGGTCTGCCCTTTGGGCGCCTCTGAGACGCTGATCACTTTCTGGAAAGCTAGCGTCGTACAGCTATTATCACATCACTGAACGGCCGGCTCTACCAGTCTAGCTACACACCTAGCAAGGTTTTCCATATGTCGTACTCGTACATCAGTAGTAGAAGGTTTTCTGTCTTGTTGCCTGGACTGCCTTGTACGTGACTCCGGTTGGATCATGAACGGACGCAGCAAGGCTGCTAGCTCGTATATATCCGTATTTTGTTTTGCGGCATATACCTTTCTTCGCCGGCGTATGTTTGTACGGCTTGTCGTCTCCTGCATGTTCAGAAATTCAGATACACCCTGATTACGGAAACGAGAGGGACTACGTCCATATTTTATGCGGTTTACCCAAAACTACACAGTTTGACTGGTCAAGTATTCTCTGTTTAGTGTAATCATTTGTTTGGATGACCAACACGTGCTCCCTCTGTTATACCTAGGTTGTTAATTTGACCAATAAAATATAACTTATATATCACAAAAGTTATATCATTAAAAAATATAATCTCTAAAGTTTCTAATGATATAATTTTTATGCTATACTATTTATAGTTTGTTGTTCAAATTGGCTACCTAGTTATCTGTACGGGACTTATAATCCCAAACAGGGGAGCACATCTCATCACAATTCACAAGATCTTCACTCCCTTTGTATTAAATCAGCTACACTTATTATGGATCAAAGGGAGTATAAAATTGGGATGACATTCTCTACATTCTTTACAACAACGACCCACACTAAGCTCATATCATGTATAGCTTACACCGAAGAATTATAGTTAGCAACCACATTTAACCTTTTTAGTAGCTTGAAGGGGTCCGACTTTATTCACACCCACACGAAATTGCCAAGGCGACTCCTGGAGCGATCTATCCAGGCGCCAAGGGAGCCCGGGACCGTCGCGCCATCCACACCGCTGCACCGGAGTAGGCCGCCCGGCGGTGGGCGACAATGGGCATCTCCCATCATATTCTTCCTCTAGTGATCTCAGCGGATTTTGTCTCATCTCCATCCATGATTTGTCTTTCGATCTTGTGTGTGTGCGTGTGTGCGTGTGTCAGGGACACCATCCATGATCGTCTTTCGATCTAAGTCTCTTGTGTTTTTTTCCACCACTAGAATCACTTCCTTATATAGGAAGGCGGAGTGGGTGTGGGCTTGCCCGCCCGGCATAACCCTACTCCCCTGTCTGATTTAGGAATATTCCAATCTCACCAGCTCATTCAGAGCCGGATTCAACCCAAATAGCTTCCACCGGTCCGAACACAGTTCGATTATCCCTGTATTGAGGCCCCACTCATTTCGAGTCGCCTATGAACTGATAGTTGGCAGATGCATCTAGCAAGACGTGTCAACTCCTAGACAGTACGAAGTCATTACGACTTGCCTTCTTCAATGTGTCGATATGGCCAATTATTTTTGCTTCACGATACTTGTGTTGAGGTTCAGACGAGTCGCTGTCATACCCCGTGTAGCAAAGTTGTTTCTTCTTGTCTCGGTGATATACAATTCCTTTTGCACTAACACTTAATAGCACCGACTCGTTTAACACTTAACCGAGTAGCGCATTGCCATGTTTTCAAACCATATCACATCAAGAGGGCTCATAGAGTATCTCTTTGTATCGGAGTATAAAATCATGTCTCGGTAATCCATGTCACATAGCTTGCTTCGGAGTCGACCCGAACTCCGCTTTTACAGCAGCTAGTTATGGTTAGTGTTGGTGCGGGATCAAATTCGCTAGTCCACAACTTGGATCATGCGACTACCTCAGGTTTAAGGATTCCATTGTTCAAGTCGATGCACATGACAATGGCTCATGCAGACTCGATCTTGCGTCAGTTCGACTTTGCTAGCTCTTTGACTGAGTCCATGGTAGATGGGTTTGAATCTCCATGCCTATGACAAGTAAAACTTAGTCATTTGACCGACCCCCACATTATTCTAGGTTAAGTGTCTAGCTTAACTTGTGACTAAGAACAAACAACAAAGGCCAACTAAGCAAATGGTGCCACAACCGAATCACGCATTCGTTGACACTTTCTGTTGTTCATTACTAGACATAACTTATGTTAACATGGATATATGTTCACCTCTAGGGTAGATAATCACAACATTTGTATCACATGACACATGTTGGTGGGTTGATCTTCACAATTCGACTAAGTATGATGAGGGAACAAACAAGAACATGCAAATGTGCAGGCGAATGAAAGGTAAATTGGATAAGTTTTTTTTTGGGAAATAGGCTCTTTATTAGTTAATAGTAAGTTTATACCCGGCCTCTACATAGATAGGATGCACACAGCCGATCAACCACACAACTCGAGTCCAAATAAAAAGTACCATAATTACAAATAATGGTAAAAAAGAAGTCCTCCAAATACCCTATGGCAGATCTATCTGTAAATCACGCTGCCATCCATGTCGGGAGAAGATATCCCTCGTCGTGTCCTCCAATCGCGTACAAACCTCCGCAATTAAGTCGCCGAACTCCACACGTTGGAGAGTGGTCCATGATCGTAGGATCGTCGTGGCTCGATAGATATAGAAGACACAATGTTATTAAAAATCTTGTCATTTCTACAAAGCCAAAGCGACCAAATAATGGCAAGCGCTCCCACCCTAAATAAAGTTCCATATTTATCCTTAATCACATTCAGCCAGTTGCCAAATATATTGTCTAGCGAACGTGGAGGAGATAAACCAGAAGCTATTTGGATGATTGACCATATAGCATGAGCAAATTTACATTGGAAGAATAAATAGTGTATTGTCTCATTATGGTGACAAAAAACGCATTGTATACTTCCATGCCAATTTTTCCTAACAAAATTAGAATGACCCCTTTAGGGAGATACCAAGCGAAAATCTTTGTGTTAAGGGGTATTTTCATCTTCCAAATTTTACTATTATCATCGACTGGAATATCAGGTTGGATCAAAGCTCTATACATAGAATTAACAGAAAAATGTACCACTCTCTAGTAATTTCCATTTAAATTCGTCCACACCCTCGGACAGCTGTATCGTGGATAATCTTAATAAAAGATTGTTCCAAGACACCAGTCTAGGGCCTATGAGACTTCTTCTGAAAGACACATTAGAAGGATTGTTTTCCATTACCGTGGAAATTGTATCCCCTTTGTACCTAACAATCAAGTATCAAGCCGAATATTGTTCACCAAGAGGGTTTTGGCCTAGCCATTTATCTTCCCAGAACCTAACATGTGATCCATCCTTAATATTGAAGGAACCAAACCGAAGAAATGTTTTCTGAATGCCATTAGTCCAGCCCAAAGGTGTGAATCACCAGGTTTCTAAACCACTTGAGACAGAACTTTTGAGCCAACATACTTCCTCCATAGAATGGTTTGCTAGACTCCTTCTTATGTAAGAAGTTTGAAAAAAGCCATTTATCCAGTAGTGCGGTGTTTTTGACTTGCAAATCATGTATGCCCAGTCCACCGTATTCTTTGGATCGGAAAACCAAATTATATATGTCCAGTCGATATTTCTTTTTCTCACTATCCCCCTGCCAAAAGAATCTTGAGCGGAAATAATCTACTTTTGTCAAGACACCTTTTGGTAGCTGGAAAAACGAGATCATATATAGTACCATATTAGTGAGTATTGAATTAATGAGTACAAGTCTTCCACCAAAGGATAGCAATTTATCTTTCTAGCTATTAAGACGTTTCTGAAGTCTTTTCTCAACAAATTTCCATTCAGTAATCATGAGACGCCGACAGTGGTCGGTATTCCTAGATAATTGATTGGAAAGTTCACCTGGACACAACCAAAAAGTTTGGCATAAAGGTGGGCATCGTTTGATGAGTCCACAACCATTGATTAAATGTATAGATTCAGCGGATTATGTCTCATCTCCATCCATGAGTCGTCTTTCGATCTGGTGTGTGTGTGTCAGGGACACCATCCATGAGTCGTCTTTCAATCTCGGTCTCTTGTGTTTTTGTACACCACTAGAATAACTTCCTTATATAGGGAGGCGGAGTGGGTGTGGGCTTGCCCGCCCGGCCTAACCCCCAAAACCCTTATCTGATAGGCCTCCACCTACTCCCCTGTCTGATTTAGGAATATTCCAATCCCACCAGCTCATTCAGAGCTGGGTTCAACCCAAATGGCTTCCACCGATCCGTACACAGTTCAAGTATCCCTGTATCGAGGCCTCACTCATTTCGAGTCGCATATGAACTGATAGTTGACAAATGCATCTAGTAAGACGCACTGACTCCTAGAAAATACGAAGTCGTTACGACTTGCCTTCTTCAATGTGTCGATATGGCCAATTACTTTTTTCTTCATGATACTTGGCTTGTCTCGGTGATATACAATTCATTTTGTACTAACACTTAGTAGCACCGACTCTTTTAACACTTAACCGAGTAGCGCATGGCCATGCTTTCAAACCATATCACATCAAGAGGGCTCATAGAGTATCTCTTTGTATCAGAGGAGAAAACCATGTCTCGGTAATCCATGACACATAGCTTGCTTCGGAGTTGACCCGACCTCTGGTTTTACAGTAGCTAGTTATGGTTAGTGTTTGTGCATGATCAAATTCGCTATTCCACAACTTGGATCATGCGACTGCCTAAGGTTTAAGGATTCCATTGTTCAAGACGATGCACATGACAATAGCTTGTGCATACTCGACGTTGGGTCAGTCCGACTCTGCTAGCTCGTTGGTTGAGTCCATGGTAGGCGGGTTTGCATCTCCATGCCTATGACAAGTGAAACTTATTCATTTTCCTGACCCCCACATTAGTCTGGGTTAAGTGTCTAGCTTAACTTATGACTAAGAACAAACAATAAAGACCAACTAAGCAAATGGTTCCACAACTGAATCACGCATCCGATGACACTTTCTATTGTTCATTACTAGACATAACTTATGTTCACATGGATATATGTCCGCCTCCAGGGAAGATAACCATAACATTTGTATTATATGACACATGTTGGTGGGCTGGTCTTCACAATTCGACTAATTATGATGAGGGAACAAACAAGAACATGCAAATGTACAGGCGAATGCAAGGTAAATTGGCTAAGTAGCAAAGCCTCCTAGAGTCGAATCCAACAACACGCACCTAGCATAGCCTTCAGATCTAAAATTACAAGACAAACTCTTGATGAACCCGTTTCTAATTTCGGTAGGTCCACGGAACCAATTGAATTCTGTATGAAAGATTGCCGATGTTGAGGCGTTTGTCATTCCATGAGAGGGTCCTTGATTCCACTTTGGGAACTGAAAGCAAAGCTCTAAAGTTCTATGTCACGTGAGACCCTAGAAAGAATGGGGAATGAGGTGTATCTAAGGCTTCGTCTAGTGTATACACATCTTTGGCTTCGTAAACAAAAATGGTTGGCGCTGGGGTTAGGCGGTTGAAACCTCGACGCGAAAGAAGTTGGTTGACACGTCCTATGGACATACCGTCACCAAGTCCACCAGGTAATTGTTGTAGTATACTTTTGTTCTAGGTCCGGGGGTGAAGCTCTTCCCATGCCTACTTTATTTTTGTTATTACTAATCGCAATTCTTTCATTTTATGCAAGTAAATTTTGTCTTACTAAACATATTGTGCTATTTTTTTCGGATATACAAAGAGATTACAAGAAACATCGTGTTTAACAACATAACCCACCATTGGGCATCTTTAGCCCTTGCGGATACAATATTCTGTCACGGTGGACAACATGGACTTCTATTCTGATTTTGAGATGTAAATTGAGCAAGAGGTTGCTATCATATTGTTTGAAAAAAAACTATTGTTGTGGCTTGTAGGGTTCGCAGCATAGAAAACAAAATAATTTCTACGATGTGAACTATATACCAAGATCTATCTACTAGATACAAACAACGGGCGGATGTATATCCGTAGAGAACATACCCTTGAAGACCGACAAAGCTTAACGAGTTCAACTCGTGGTTGATGTAGACGATCTCTTGCCGATCTCAAGATCGAGAGGAAGTCCTAGCGCCGCAAATCAGCAGCGCATCCGTGCTCGCACACACGTTCGAGGCACCGAGCAACCTCCGCCTCCTCGCTCCAGCGATGCAGCGGAAGCACAACTCTTTCTTGCCGAATAGCCACCGGGAACATGTATCTCGCTAGTCCGAGACCATGGGGGATAAATTCTAGAGGGGGAGAGAGATCCTTCACGAGGAGGTGTGAGAGACAAGTGAGGAGGGGGGCTCCTTTTATAGGAGGAGGGGGGAACCCCAAGGGGGTGGCCGGCGCATGGGGGCTGCCCCCTTGCCCTCCCCTCTTCATGTGGGTGGACACTCCACTCACAAATCTCCTTTAAATTCCCTCCACTCAAAAGTCCACTCAAATTCCCATTAAATTTCCACCAAATTTAATGCAAACTCTCATTAAATAAAACTCTTTTATTTTATTCAGAATTTTGTCAATTACTTTAATGACAAACATTCACAAATAACCCCTTGCTAGAATTCTATTTCACATGCATAACCACTTTATGCAATTTCACCCGAAAACCTGTTTCGGTATCTAGTGAAATAAATTCCTGCGCTTGTTCATTCTTTCGGCATGAAACATTTGCTCCAATTGGATGTCGGTGTCTCTTAAGTGTGTCACCCTACGGTTCGTGAATAATGCGGACATGATCGAGACCCCTCTCGGATCAATAATCAGAAGCGGGATCTGGAGACCCATACTGACTCCCACACATTCAACGATGACTTTCTTGTGATCGTCGGAACCTTTTACGCTAGTATCTTAATCCCTTTGTTTCACGATATATTACATGTCCAAGATTCGATCATCGGTATCTCCATACCTAGTTTGATCTCGTTACCGACATGCACTCTTTTCTCGTTCCTGTGGTATAACATTCTAGTGATCAAATCACTTGCTTGCAAGCTAATCAATGTGATATCACCGAGAGGGCCCAGAGTATATCTATCCGTCATCGGGATGAACAAAATCCACTCTCGATCCATGAGCCTCAACATAACACTTTATTAGTTCTGAATCCATCTTTATAATCACCCTGTTACGGTGTGACGTTTGATGTTATCAAGAAACTCTTCCGGTGTTAGTGATTGACATGATCTCATGGTCTAAGGATTAGGATCACTTCGTAAGTTGTTATAGCAATATAAAATCAATGACTTTGATCGTAATGCTATACTTCGGATGAATGTTCATCACACCATTACACTAATGTTGTGATCCCGTTATTAACAACATCCAATGTCCATGATCAGGAAACCTTGATCATCTTGTTAATCAACGAGCTAGTTTATGAGAGAGGCATAACTAGGAACTTTCTGTTTGTTTATTAAACACACATGTATTAACGTTTCCGTATTAATACAATTATAGCATGCAAAATAAACATCTATCATATACTTGGAATACACATAATAAACACTTTATTATTGCCTCTCAGGGCATATTCCCTTCAGTCTCCCACTTGCACTAGAGACAATAATCTAGTTACATAGTGATAAATCTAACACCCATTGAGTTCTGGTGTTGATCATGTTTTGCTCTAGGGAGAGTTTTAGTCAACGGATCTGCTACATTGAGATCCGTATGTACTTTACAAATCTTTATATCTCCATCCTTGACATGCTCGCGGATGGAGTGAAATCGGCGCTTAATATGCTTGGAATGCTTGTGAGACCTTGGCTCTTTGGAATTGGCAATGGCACCATTGTTGTCACAATAGATCACCATTGGGTCCAACGCGTTTGCCACCACTCCTAGTTCGGATATGAACTCCTTCATCCAAACTGCTTCCTGAGCCGCTTCCGAAGCAGCAACATATTCGGCCTCCGTTGTTGATCCCGCTACCACAGGTTGTTTGGAGCTCCTCCAACTAACCGCTCCGCCATTCATGAGAAATACATATCCGGATTGAGACTTAGAGTCATCCGGATCGGTGTCAAAGCTAGCGTCGACATAACACTTAGCGACGAGCTCTTCTTCACCTCCGTATACAAGAAACATATCCTTAGTTCTTCGTAAGTACTTAAGGATATTCTTGACCGCTATCCAGTGTTCCGAACCTGGATCCGATTGGTACCTACTAGTCAAACTAATAGCATGTGCCACATCCGGTCTTGTACATAGCATGGCGTACATTATAGAGCCTATGGCTGAAGCATAGGGGACTTTGTCCATTATCTCTCTTTCTTCCGCCGAAGCCGGACTTTGAGTCTTACTCAATGTCTTGCCTTGCAACATAGGTAAGAACCCCTTCTTACTTCCGTCCATTTTAAACTTCTTTAAAATCTTATCAAGGTATGTACTTTGCGATAGCCCTATTAGGCGCCTAGATCTATCTCTATAGATCTTTATGCCTAATATGTATGATGCTTCACCTAGGTCCTTCATTGAAAATTTGCTGTTTAGGTAACTTTTAACACTGTTTAAAAGATCTATATCATTTCCGATCAATAATATGTCATCCACATATAATATCAGAAATGCCACATTGCTCCCACTCACTTTCTTGTAAATACAAGCTTCTCCATAAGTTTGGACAAATCCAAACTCTTTGATCACCTCATCAAAGCGGAGATTCCAACTTCGTGATGCTTGCTTCAATCCATAGATGGATCGCTGAAGCTTGCACACCTTGTTAGCATCCTTAGGATCGACAAAATCCTTTGGTTGTATCATATACAACTCTTCTTCAATATTACCATTGAGAAACGCGGTTTTGACATCCATCTGCCATATCTCATAATCGAAATATGCAGCAATTGCTAACATAATCCTAACTGACTTTAGCATCGCTACGGGAGAGAAAGTCTCATCGTAGTCAACTCCTTGAATTTGTCGAAACCCCTTTGCGACAAGTCGAGCTTTATAGACGGTCACATTACCATCAGCATCAGTTTTCCTTTTGAAAATCCATTTGTTCTCCACGGCCTTTCGGTCGTGAGGTAATTCCACCAAGTTCCAAACTTGATTTTCATACATGGATTCCATCTCGGATTTCATGGCTTCTAACCATTTGTTGGAATCCGGGCTCATCATCGCTTCTTCATACGTCGCAGGGTCATCATTTTCATCAACCATGAAATTCATGACAGGATTTTCGTACAGCTCGGGAGCTGCACGCGTCCTGTTTGACCTGCGAGGTTCGGTAGTACTCTTTTTCGGAGTTTCATGATCATTATCATTAGTTCCCTCTTCAACAGGTGGAGCCAACTCCGGAACAACTTCCGGCGCTGCGCTACTCGCCATACTTTGAAGAGAAGGTTCCACAACCTCTTCGAGTTCTACCTTCCGACTACTCACACCTTTCGCGAGAAACTCTTTCTCTAGAAAGGATCCATTCTTGGCAACAAAAACCTTGCCCTCGGATCTGTGATAGAAGGAATACCCAATATTTTCTTTAGGGTATCCTATGAAGACGCATTTTTCCGCTTTGGGTTCGAGTTTTATCCGGTTGAAGTTTCTTCACATAAACATCGCATCCCCAAACTTTAAGAAATGACAGCTTAGGTTTGTTTCCAAACCACAATTCATACGGTGTCTTTTCAACGGATTTAGATGGTGCCCGATTTAAAGTGAATGCAGCAGTTTCTAGTGCATAACCCCAAAATGACAACGGCAAGTCCGTCAGAGACATCATAGATCGAACCATATCTAATAAAGTACGATTACGACGTTCCGACACACCATTTCGCTATGGTGTTCCGGCAGGTGTGAGTTGTGAAACAATTTCACACTCTTTCATGTGAGTGCTAAACTCGTAACTTAGATACTCACCTCCACGGTCGGACCGTAGAAATTTGATCTTTCTATTACGATGATTTTCCACCTCATTCTGAAATTCCTTGAACTTTTCAAAGGTTTCAGACTTGTGTTTCATCAAGTAGATATAACCGTATCTACTCAAATCATCCGTGAAAGTAACAAAATAACAATATCCACCTCGCGCCGACACACTCATTGGACCACATACATCAGAATGTATGATTTCCAATAAATCTGCCGCCCGTTCCATTGAACCGGAAAACGGCGTTCTAGTCATCTTGCCCATAAGGCATGGCTCACATGTATCAAATGATTCATAATCAAGTGATTCCAAAAGTCCATCCGAATGGAGCTTCTTCATGCGTTTAACGCCAATATGACCTAGACGGCAGTGCCACATATATGCGGATATATCATCATTAAGTTTAATCCTTTTAGCATCAACATTATGAATATGTGTAACATTATCATCGAGATCTAATAGAAATAAACCATTCATCATCGGTGCATGACCATAAAAGATTTCATTCATATAAATGGAACAACCATTGTTCTCGGATTTAAATGAATAATCACTTCGCATCAAACACGATCCATATACAATGTTCATGCTCAGTGCAGGCACCAGATAATATTTATTCAAGTTTATAACTAATCCCGACGGTAAGTGGAGAGGCAGCGTTCCGACGGCGATCACATCAACGCTTGATCCATTGCCGACACGCATCTTGACCTCACCCCTTGCTAGCGGTCGCTTGTTCCGCAGCCCCTGATTCGAGTTACAAATATTAGCAACTGAACCGGTATCAAATACCCAGGTGCTACTGCGAGCACTAGTCAAGTACACATCAATAACATGTATATCATATATACCTTTGTTTGCCTTGCCGGCCTTCTTGTCTGCCAGATACTTGGGGGCAGTTGCGCTTCCAGTGGCCAGTCCCCTTACAATAGTAGCACTCGGAATCAGACTTAGGTCCAACTCGGGGTTTCTTTTCAGGCGTGGCAACAGGCTTGCCGCCCTTACTTCCCTTCCGTTTTCCCTTCTTGTCTTTCTTGAAACCAGTGTTCCTATTGATCATCAATACTTGATGTTCCTTTTTGATCTCCACTTCTGCAGTTTTAAGCATTGACAGAAGCTCGGGGAGAGACTTCTTCATGCCTTGCATATTATAGTTCATCACGAAGCTCTTATAGCTAGGTGGCAGAGACTGCAGAACACGATGGATGCCTAAGTCAATGGGAATCGATATTCCCAAGGACACAAGCTTATCGGCGTAACCCGACATCTTGAGTACATGCTCACTAACGGAGCTGTGCTCTTCCATCATGCAGCTAAAGAACTTTTCTGAAGCGTTGTAGCTCTCTACAGCAGCATGTGTGTCGAAAATCATTTTCAGCTCACCCATTGTATCAAATGCATTGCCGTTTTCGAAACGCTTTCGAAGTTCCGGCTCTAGCCCATACAATATGCCGCAATGAACTAAGTTGTGGTCCTCCTGACGAGTCTGATAGACATTCTTCTCCTCGTCAGGGGCATCATCAAAAGGTGGGGGGCCTAACGGCGCTTCTAGCACATATTGCTTTTGTGCAGCAGAGAGGAGAATCCTCAAATTCATGGCCCATTCGGTAAAGTTGCTACCGTTCGTTGCTAGTTTCTCTTTCTCCATGAACACATTGAAATTAAAAGCAGGTGGTGCCATCTACAACAGAATTTGTAAAGTTTAGACTAAGTGTATGATAGATTGAGTTCAACTAATCTATATTACGAATGAACTCCCACTCAAAAACGACATCCCTCGTGCCTTTTTGGTGATTACATGAACCAAATCCACTACACCAAGTCCGATCACCACGTGAGTCGGTATAGCTTCAAAGGCGAGCATCAAATGGGCATCATATCAACTATATGACTCATGTTTAACCTTTCGGTCCGTGTTCCGAGGCCATGTCTGTACATGCTAGGCTCGCCAAGTTAGAACCTTAGTATTCGCGTGTGTAACTGTTTTACACCCGAAATATGGTCGTGGATCCAAGAACACCCGATCATCACGTGATGTCTTGGAGCGACGAAAACATAATCGGTGCATACTAAAGGAAGAACACATTCTTATCTTGATATTTAAATGAGGGATCATCTTATTATGCTAACAAAGCGCTAAACAAGCAATATAAGATGCTATCAAACATCATATGTTTATTAGTGAAATTATATGGTTCCCGCAGATGATCTCTATCATGTGCATCGTGGTATGATCACTATCATACCTATATGTGTAAATCCAAGGTCTATGGATTTTACACGCTATGTGTGTTGTAAGAGTATCATCTCATACTTCTACTTACAACACTACCATATCATAACACTAGCCCAGCAACAATCTAAACTAGACGCCTCTAATTTATCCATTGCAAGTTTTACGTGGCTTAGGGCTTTCGAGATAGAACCGTTCTTACCTACGAACATGAACCACAACGAGGATAATCAAATTGTTGACAACTCGCTTGCAAAATAGATATTGACTATAGTAGGAGAGACAGACACCCGCTAGCCACTTATGCAAACTAGTTGCATGTCAAGCGTGGAACAGGTCTCATGTGCGAGGACATGTAAAGTTTGTCCGGGCCGCTTCATCCCACTATGCCACCAATATCCAAAATTACAACAAAGGAGCAACAACATGATCATCATCGCCCACATACTCATATGTGTACTACCCGTGTAAAGTATCTACGCATAGATCCGGCTCTGATACCACTGTAGGGTTCGCAGCATAGAAAATAAAAATTTTCCTACGATGTGAACTATATACCAAGATCTATCTACTAGATACAAACAACGGGCGGATGTATATCCGTAGATAACATACCCTTGAAGACCGACAAAGCTTAACGAGTTCAACTCGTGGTTGATGTAGACGATCTCTTGCCGATCTCAAGATCGAGAGGAAGTCCTAGCGCCGCAAATCAGCAGCGCATCCGTGCTCGCACACACGTTCGAGGCACCGAGCAACCTCCGCCTCCTCGCTCCAGCGATGCAGCGGAAGCACAACTCTTTCTTGCCGAATAGCCACCGGGAACATGTATCTCGCTAGTCCGAGACCTTGGGGGATAAATTCTAGAGGGGGAGAGAGATCCTTCACGAGGAGGTGTGAGAGACAAGTGAGGAGGGGGGCTCCTTTTATAGGAGGAGGGGGGAACCCCAAGGGGGTGGCCGGCGCATGGGGGCTGCCCCCTTGCCCTCCCCTCTTCATGTGGGTGGACACTCCACTCACAAATCTCCTTTAAATTCCCTCCACTCAAAAGTCCACTCAAATTCCCATTAAATTTCCACCAAATTTAATGCAAACTCTCATTAAATAAAACTCTTTTATTTTATTCAGAATTTTGTCAATTACTTTAATGACAAACATTCACAAATAACCCCTTGCTAGAATTCTATTTCACATGCATAACCACTTTATGCAATTTCACCCGAAAACCTGTTTCGATATCTAGTGAAATAAATTCCTACGCTTGTTCATTCTTTCGGCATGAAACATTTGCTCCAATTGGATGTCGGTGTCTCTTAAGTGTGTCACCCTACGGTTCGTGAATAATGCGGACATGATCGAGACCCCTCTCGGATCAATAATCAGAAGCGGGATCTGGAGACCCATACTGACTCCCACACATTCAACGATGACTTTCTTGTGATCGTCGGAACCTTTTACGCTAGTATCTTAATCCCTTTGTTTCACGATATATTACATGTCCGAGATTCGATCATCGGTATCTCCATACCTAGTTTGATCTCGTTACCGACATGCACTCTTTTCTCGTTCCTGTGATATAACATTCTAGTGATCAAATCACTTGCTTGCAAGCTAATCAATGTGATATCACCGAGAGGGCCCAGAGTATATCTATCCGTCATCGGGATGAACAAATTCCACTCTCGATCCATGAGCCTCAACATAACACTTTATTAGTTCTGAATCCATCTTTATAATCACCCTGTTACGGTGTGACGTTTGATGTTATCAAGAAACTCTTCCGGTGTTAGTGATTGACATGATCTCATGGTCTAAGGATTAGGATCACTTCGTAAGTTGTTATAGCAATATAAACTCAATGACTTTGATCGTAATGCTATACTTCGGATGAATGTTCATCACACCATTACACTAATGTTGTGATCCCGTTATTAACAACATCCAATGTCCATGATCAGGAAACCTTGATCATCTTGTTAATCAACGAGCTAGTTTATGAGAGAGGCATAACTAGGAACTTTCTGTTTGTTTATTAAACACACATGTATTAACGTTTCCGTATTAATACAATTATAGCATGCAAAATAAACATATATCATATACTTGGAATACACATAATAAACACTTTATTATTGCCTCTAAGGGCATATTCCCTTCATGGCTAACTAAGAGTTATATTGGGTGACTTGTCAGGTGGACTCGTACATTGGGAGGTTGTGGGTGGGTGAATGCAGGTAGAAGCGGATTGGCAGCAGATGGTTAAAGTGACAAGTGACAAACAACTGAATTGTTAAACTCAAACCCCATTGTCCTTTTCCCAAACTAGATTAGTATGTACAGGTGCTTGTGCACATCGTTCCCGCTTAAGGCCGGAGCAACTCACGCACTGAGTCTGAACATTTTAGCTAGTGATGACACAGCCAACAAACTTCGCCTGACTTTGCCGCCGATCAAGAGGATCTGTGAAATGCGCTCTAGCTAGCTAGCTAGACCGAGCACATATATTTCTTTCAGAAGCTTAGATTTGGTGAGGTCAGATCAATAGGTTCCCATGGACAAACTGATACACGATAGATGAAGATGGCGAGTGATGGTGTCACGGATGAGCCGGCAGCATATAACATTGATCGTGCAGGTTTGCGATACTGTACTAAACCTACCGGCCGGAGTATCTGCGGATGATTTGCTTTAGTGTTCCACCCACTAAGGCCCAGTTTTTTTGCAGCTTCTCCGCGAAGCTTTCCTACCCCAGCTTCCTGGGGAAGCCGGTTCAAAAAAATTGCAAGGCTTTCAAATTTGTTTAGACTTAACTATTTCGGAAGCCTCGTAATTTTTTTAGACCGGCTTCTCCAGGAAGCTGGGAGGAGGGCGGCTTCTCGGAGAAGCCCAAAAAAGAACCGGGCCTAAATACCACATAATTTCCTTGCGAAAGGAGTTGTTCGCACAAAACCACCACAGTTGTAGTGAAATTCCTATTTTGGTAACACTTTTAGTTTTGAGGACTGAAAAAATCTACCATATTTTTTCGAGGTTGTCTCAAAAAACATTGATTCGTCTCTAAACACGAATCGACACAAGTTCTTATCGATCGGGTGGGCCCACACGTCAGGCTGAAATGACGGTTAAGATGGACACATGCTGAGTAGGATGTGGGTCCCACTTGTCAGATTCATCTTCCTCCCTCGCTCTTTCTTTCCTTTTCTCTCACCGAATTGTCCTCCCGTCTCCGAGTGAGCAGGTCCATCTCCGGCAAGCAGGTCTGTTGTCGTGGGGATGGGTCAGGAACCGCCTCCCGTCGCCAGTGGTGTACCGTGCGCGACGTGGTCATGGGGACATTTTTTCCTTTTTATGTAATTTTGATTTCTAGAGGTTTAGATATTTTTATTTTAGGATATTTTCATATTTTTTGCCACGTCATCCTGGTGTGTGGGCCCGATTGGTTAGAAATTGTGTGAATTCACGTTTAGAGACGAGTCGGTGTTTTTTAGAAGATCTCGAAAAAATGTGATAGATTTCAGTCATCAAAACGAAAAGTAGTACTACCAAAATAGAAATTTTGCTACAACTGCGGTTGTTTTATGCTAACAACTCTGACGAGAGTATACAAAACCGACGCATGATGTCAAATTAAACCCTCCTTTGATACAAGAGCAAAGGTAGCCACATTTACTTTGGGAAGGTGCAGCACCAGCCACAAGACGAAAAATACATTGTCCAACTCAAGTTGAATGCACGGTCGACAGAACAACCAAAGCTCTAGCCGCGCCCGCGCTAGCCCACACGCTGCGTACGTGCACCGGTTGAGGTGTAGTGTAGCCAGCAGGGGATTCTACTCCCGGGAACCCAACGCGCACGGCACGGTAACCTGCCGTAGCTGTGACGAGTTCTCCTGCCGTGCGGGTGCGGCCCAGCCGGTGCGTGCAACGCGCGTACGTGCCGACCAGCTCAGACGACGTGGGCGCCCTGCAGGGGCGTCCACACGCCCGAGCTACGGCCCGCGTCGCCGTCCTCGGCTGGCCTGCCCGGCGCCATGGGCCGAAACGGCCCTCCCGCCGTGGCCGGCGTCTGCATGAGGTCGAGCGTCACGTGCCCCGCAGCAGGAGGGGCAGCTCCGCCGTGGTTTCCGCTGCCCACCACCAAGTGCACCTGCTGGTGCCAGCCGCCCGGCATCATGTCTGCCGCCGCGGCCGCGGGCCGTGCAGCACCCGAGCGGTCGGGGAAGAAGTGGCACGCCAGGAGGGCCGCGCGGTTCTCGGCGATGAGCTCGTCCAGCGCGGCACTGCTGGAGCGGGCGGAGAACACGTCGCCGGGGGTCGTGGAGATCAGCCAGGGGGAGGCTCTGGGCGATGACAGAAGAGAGAGAGCACCGGCCGGGGACGTCGCCAGCGCGCCGTACGGCGCGAAACCGTGAACCATCGACACCACTCCTGCAACAAGTAAAGCTACCGCCGTATTAGTTGCATGCGAACAATATACGCCAATAGACAGACTCCTATACTCGGTAGAAATTGCAGATCATGATATGATACACATGTCCAGTGGTGATGCTTAAAATGCAATTGCCCACAATTTTCAGCATGCATGTTTGTGCAGATCAGGAAACTTGAAAGTTGCCTATACTGAAGGTTGGTCAACACAAGTAGACCCTATGAATATATTGTAGTCTAGTGAAACACACATCCATACGTGTAAAAGTGGGGTTTAAGATTTGGACAATATAATGTTTCTCAAACCTGACACGATCGGTGATACACTCTTCTCAGTGAGTTATGTGCATCTAATGGATCGCAAACTGTAGGACTATCAGGTTTTATATCACACGGTTCGTCTGAAACCTTACGGTTCCGTTCTGCTAATCTGCAGACACGTTTGAAACAAGGAGTGCTAGCACGATTTCTGCTCGTTTCATGTCTGCATTTCCATGCTATTATATGACCAGAAGAAGCACACAGCTACTGAAGAAGTTTTGGTCTGGCATGAGGCTCTTGATCACCTATTCTGCTATGCTACAGTATCACCGGGACTTATACACCTATCCAGTTTCCTGATTGTGCCTCCCGGTTGGGATCTTCCTGATCTGTCTCTTTGGTAAGAAACATAAGAGAATATTCATTCTTAATGCAAGCTAGGTGTTGGCAAATTCGGTTGATTTAATTTCAAAGAAAGAAACTACATACAGGGAAAATCGATATACTCCAAGCAACTTCGAAGTCCATACGCACCAGTGCTTTACAAAATGTAACAGACAGATAACACACTGTTTGTGTGAGGCACTTGTGTGAACATGATGCATGTATGGCTGCATGCTAATGCCGTTTTCAGGTCCCATATTCGAGGCGCTGGCCAAGAAAAATGGCATATACTCCATATCTATGTCTGAACTCAATCTGAAGATCTGTGGAAGGTGGAAGTACGCATAAAGCTAGCACAAATTGGGGCGTGGGTGAAAATCTGAAGAACCGTGCCGTCTCAAAGAAAAGGCGAACCGTCTCTAGGTCTTAACTCTGAAGACCAGTTTAAGTACCGAAGTACTCATACCATAAAATACGCAAGCTTAGTAAAGCATGTATGGTGGACACGGTGTTTTGGCTCACTTCGCTGCCATATGTTCGCTTTATTTGAAATTTAATTCAAGAGCATTTGAAATGTCCAAAAAAATGAAAACAAATGCCTGCATGTACATCTCCATATTCTAGGTGCACACATAGTCATTTCACCAAAAGTCGTGTGGACTATGTAAAAAGACAAAATTCGATGCTAAAATAAGGGTTCATAAAAAATCTATAGATTTTTCGCGAAACTTTATGTGAAAACATAGAATGTGGGGATACCACATGCGAATACATTTTTTGTTTGCAGATTTTTGAACAATTTGAAATATGTTTTATCCTAAAGGGAGGATATGCATCTGAGATAAAGAAAAAGTGAGATTGCCCCAACTTTTATCAGTCCAAACTAGTTCATTGATATGGTATTTACTATCTGCAGATCCTCATCGGCGACTACATCCTATAGTGCTACTGGATCCTATTCTAACACAGTAAAAACAGTATCTTGTGAAACTTACTTGCATTTCAACTTTATAGTGGTACCAGCGAGCGACATGTACGTATGGGTAACAATATACAGCCATGCATGTACCTTGAGGATCTGGTGGTCTTTGTACGTACTCTCTCTAGGCCGTAAGTATCTCCAAGACACAGTACGCACAGACACAGTGTACACTGTATCACTACCCGTATATACATAGCATTTCTTCAATAACTACGTAGTGCCAAGTGAACGACAGTAGTGCGTGGCCCGGTCGCCTGCATCGCATCCAGTGTCGTGAGTCCAACAAGCACTGAGACGCTCCTGTACGTGAGGTGGAGCTGCCAACCTAGCCAGCACGGGCGGCCTGTCCGAGCAGGCAGGGCACATAAATGCACACACTAAATTGAGTGCTCGCCTTCACTCGTCTCACGCACGCGCCCCGAGAACTTTTTTTACTATGTCCCTACGCGCACCTGCAGACCTTCTCCTTGTTTCCCGGCGTCAAACCACCCAGCCCCATCTCAAAAAAAAAAAAAACAGCCAGACTTAACGACATTATTAGTTCTCGTCCTAATTAGGCAACTTTCACCGTCACATCGATGGGCAGACTGTACTTGGACAGGGCTAATAAAACGTAACTGCGGAGAGAGTGGTGTGTGTGTGGCTTGGCTTACCGTGCGCGTGCGCGTGCGCGGAGCCCCTGGCCATGGCGTCGCTGGCGTTGCTCTTCCGCCGCCGCTCGTTGTGGCCGGCGAGGCGGCGCCGGCAGCTCCGCTTCGTCTCGTCGAACTCCGACATCGCGTGGAACCTACACGCGCATACACATACACGTCAGACACCGGCGCATGAAACTCTGCACGTAGAAGCTAGCATAGCACAGGAGAGGTTACGGACCGGCTGCATTGCTGGCAGAAGCGCTGCTCGGCGCCGTGGACGACGACCCGGGTCGCCTTGGAGTGCGCCTCGCACACCTTGTGCCGCCGGTGGTACTCTTTCGCCCCCGCCAGCACCATGTGGCAGCCCTGCACCTGGCACCTCGGCACGGACGGCGTCGCCGCCGCCGCCTTCTCCTTCCTCTTACCCTCCGTCGAACCACGCCCGCCACCACCAGTCCCGTCCACCCGAGCCACCTGACCGCCGCGGGCGGCCAGGAAGCACGGGCGCTTGCCCAGCTCGAGGCTCGTGAGCTCCTGCTGCCGCTGCAGGCTGCTAGCTCCCCCAGCCGGCGGCGGCGGCGGGAGGAAGTGGTGCGGGTAAGCCGAGGTGGCGGGAGCCCACTGCATCCCGAGATCCCAATTAGCTGCCGCTGCTGTCGCTCTCGTCCCAGCGCCGCTGTCTCCTTCCATGTCTTTGCTAGCAAGAGTAGTGGGAGTGAGTGGCGGCGGCGTGGCTGCTGCTGCTGCAAGTACTACAGCGGTATGTTATCCTACTGGCGCTGGCACGCACATATAAAAGCTACCGCTCGCAACTCGCAAGCGAGCTCCCCGGGGAGGAGCAGCGCACTGCTGACTGGTGCGGACGGCAGGGCATGCAGCGCCGTACACGTACTGTCGAGTGGGATCTGCCGTCAGAGGCAGCTGGCTGGTACTGTACGATCGTGCCCTCTGCGGTGGTTCGTGACACGCGGGCCCGGAGCCACATGCGTGGATGGGCCGGGCGCCATTGAGGGGTTCAATCCGGCGCGGGACCCGGCCCTGCCGCGGCTGCGCCATGACATGACTGCCACTGCGTCGAAAGCCGCGCCGCGCGACAACGCGCACTGCTCCTCCTTCATGGAGGCATCATCTCGCACCCTGCGTCTGCGACGTGGTGGTCTTATTATACACGCTGAAACGTAGGACCACGTTATCCTCGGCAACGATCTAGGCCCACCCGTCGGTGACGGGAGTGCCAGCTCGATGCTGGTAGGAGAGTGGCCACACTCCCCACTTGCGCGAATATGGCATATCCGGAACTGGACGCCACCACAGATTTTCTACCCCACTTCACCGATTCCACAACGCGCCATCCCACTGGCCGGTAGGACAAGCAACATCACGCCCCACCTGTCATCAACCGCACGCACCTCAGCGCGCTGTACCTGAGCAGTGAAGCAAAAAAAAAAGAAAAAAGGCAGACCTGCGCAGCAGAGCGGTGGTGGTGGACAGGCATGCAGGGCGATGGACCCCGGTACGTGGCGTGGTCCGGGTCGTCAGCGTCGGCACGCTCGGCCGCGGCCCGATTGGCTGGGGAACGGGGGGTATGTCTGAGCTTTGGGGGAAAAGATAGCGCCGTGTTGGGTGTTGGGGGTGCGATGCGCGGTACGGGTACGCCTAGTTTGGCCATTTTCCTCCCTGCGGCTCTGAGATGCTGTACGTCCATGCCTGAGCAGCCTCGTGTATTTGTACGACCCATTTGTGCTGCCACTGGCATGTACTGTACTGTATGATGCATCCCACTCGGTGTGTTTTATTTCGGTTGGATCTTTCCGGCGTCCTGGCCTTAATTTGTTTGGCATGGTCGTTAGCGTCACGTCTATTCATGGTTGATGATGCTACTTCCTTCCTTAAAAAATATACTCCCTTCGTCCTAAAATAACTGACTTGAGTTTGTCTAATTAGCGTCACGTCTATTCATGGTTGATGATGCTACTTCCTTCCTTAAAAAATATACTTCCTCCGTCCTAAAATAACTCATTTGAGTTTGTCTAAATATAAATGTATCTATACACTAATACGCGTCTAGATACATTCAAATTTAGCTAAACCTATGTCAATTATTTCTGACGGAGGGAGTAAGATATTTTAGTTTTGTAAATTAAATGTATTTGGACGTTTTTTAGTGTATGGGTTCAGTCAGAACCGGACCTCTAAACTAAAAGACGTCTAAATACATTTGATTCATAAAGGTAAAACATATTATATTTTAAATAGAGGGAGTACCTATCATCGACCCTATATTGCTTCTCACGGGTGTCTCCGGTTGATGGTGTGAGCTTGATCAGCCATGGCGTGTTTGGTAGTCTCATCTCTCGGGCATATCCACGGTGGTCACTGAGTGCATATATATAAGCAAAAAGTCATATTGTGCAATTTATTTGATAGCCCACGGCAGTCACGAACTCGAGCTGGACGACAGACTTGAACGTCTATAACCGGTGCGAAACAAAGAAAAGCTCCACGAGGTTGGCGAATACTACATTACTGGGTTCCTCTACCACCACGACCCCTAGTTGTGTAATCCTTATGACCCAACCTTATCTTCAACCCAATTTCCATTTTCAACCTCATGTACAAGTTGACAAGCTACATATGGATTTCTATGTGTCCATCAAAACAAAAAAATTACAACACGAGAGTTGTGAAGAACAACAAGATCAAGCTACTCCTAAAAGGAAATTTCGAACAATTGATTCTATTCTACAAATCTAAAGAAATTCATCAAAAGAAAACTCCAACTTTAATCACGAATCTGAGAAAATATAGTTTAGAATCTCAAAAACGATGTTCAAAATGGAACCCTTGTAGTCAATGCACGCTCTTTTTCATGTACAACTTAATTCAATTTAAAGTCTATTTGTGTAATTACAAGGGGTCAATGATGAGTATGTTTAGAAAGGAGAGAGGAGCTAGAGTTGCATTAGGATGTCTAGCATTGTTGTGGATATGGACATGCTTCGTGGGCGTGGCTACGACATGCTTTAAGGTTTGTGCTGATGTGAGCTAAAAAAGCATATAGGTAATAGAAAAAGGTGCACATGATATTCACTGCATTCAGACGAGACCGTCCAGACGTGACAAGGCAACAGAAAAAGGTGCACGTGATATTCTACATGTGTTTATTTTCCATGATGTGGTTTGGTTCATCATGTCAAGTGGATAAAAGGGGTTAGCAATATTCTGCAGTGGGAGATGATGTTCCCGTTGATAATGAGACGCCTGTGATAACTTCGTTAATTTTTAGACCAGACAGATCAGTCTTTTAGATTCAGAGGTACTCATAATGACAATGTGTGCGTGTGGCACAGGGGGTAAATTGCGGAAAGTCCTTGGCTCCTGAGCTCCAATGATCCCTGCTTATTAAAAAATTAATCAAAAACCACACTTGTAAGTTTAAAAATATCTTGAAACAAAATTCTAAAAGTTGCTAACCATGTATCTCACAAACATGCAAAATCTCAATTTGAAGTGTTATGTATTCCGGGCTACATAAAAATGACAAAGTGCGACTTTTTATTTGAAATAAGATCTATCATTTTGTTATTTTTGTGCAGCTCAAAATACATATTATTTGAATTGATATTTTGTATGTTTGTGTTATAAATCACGGGCTACATCATGATTTTTTTTAGGTTTTTTTGAACTAAAACTATGATTTTTTTATTTTTAAAAAGGGATCGCTGATGTGCACCAAATCTCTACCCGTTAAATTGCAAATACTATATTAATATTGATTCAATTGGAATTAAAAAACAGTAAAATTGAGCGAGTTATGACTCACCACAACGACTAGGGATCCTCAGCCATCAGATTCCATGAATGAGCATGCCAGATTGTTTGTCTATCCAACTTTTAGTTTGGTCAACGTTTTTGGGCTACCACTCCGATAATGGACCTGGACGTCGTGTTGTCAATCAGGCTGCATTGGGCCAACTGACTGGGTACTGCATGCCTGTTTATGCCTTTCTTTTCTATATTCTTTGGCTCTTTCTTCCTATAGTGTGATGAGCAACTGAGGGCAAGGATGCCTCGCCTCGCCTCCTTTCCCTGCACCGCCGCAGGTACCCCCATGGCTTCCACGCCGCCAAGAGCAGCAACCCTTGCAAGCATGTTGCACAGTTGCAACCTCTCATTGATTTAGGTGCCCTCTTCTTCCACCTCATATCTCTCCAAATATTAATGAGATTGACGCAATGAGATATGAGACCAACTGAATAAGCGCGCGACATCCACTCCCTCTTGCGAAACCCTGACCATAAAGCGCAGGTAAGCTGTTTTGCGGCTAGCGACGCCTCACGGATGGGAAATAGCTGAATACCTTCTGACCTTCGCGTGCACGCTAGGGTCGGCAAGATGGTACCAGCGAGGAGATGGGGCGATACTTCTGCTCTGCTATGTTCAGATCTAGGTGACTAGGTGAGCATGTCATATTGCAGTGTCTTACATGCTACGTTGTCTGGATCTGCTTCATCTTCTATTTAATTTTCCTTGCAAGAAAAAATTAGATGATCTTGATTTTTTTAGCCTAAGTTATACTCATGTTGTAGCAATTAAGAATTTGGAAGCTTTAGTGATTGCAATCTGTAAATAAGTGACTAGCGGACAGTTCTGCTAACCTGGTGTCCCGTTATCTATGATTTGTAGATACAAAACATGTCCAAATTGGTTGAATACGAGTGGCTAGAACACATGTTTCTGCTGGTTCCATTTCGGTGTGTCATAAACATAATCATTATTGCTAAGTCTGAAATTGACGGAGAGGAAGTTATGTATATATATTGTTTGCATTTTTTGTTTGGTTTGCATGATAAAGTTAAGTGTGCAAGAAATAATAGTACTAATGAAAATTGCAGTAGCTATTCACTAATATAAGTCTCAACTTTAGTTAATTATTTAGACATTCGACTACACATGGAAATACATATATGCTCTATCATTGTCTTTGCAGCTATGGGAGTAAACATGGAAATAATAATCAAGCGTAATTTGAAGGAAACCTACGGCACTTCCCAACTTCACATTGCACTTCCATGAGATATGAACCCTCCCACGTTTCTTCTCTGACCGATCATTTACGTTTTCTCTGTTTCGAGTGTTTGCTCCCTCCTAGATTTCGTTGGTTGACTAGTGCTAGACCAAAGGCATATACATTGCTTTCATTCTGTTTCATTGATCACTATTTGATCTGGCTTTTTTTAGCTGCTAGGAACATGGTGAGAGGCAGCAACACACACCATAGGTTAATCTATGGTTTAATGCTTGACAACGTTCAATTAGTTAATCTCAATATTCATTTAGCATGTGATAGTATTTGCCTTTAATAATTGTTCTTGTTTGTGCAGTGAAAAGGAACAACGTCTTGTGAGCCATATGATTTTGTAGCCAAGCTCTGATGAGGCATTTGCATGCATGATCTCTATTTCGCGTGACGATTCTTTTATGTACCAACTCGCTGTTGTTTTCAATTTTTCGTCTCTTTTGCCTTTGCTTGTAATATTATTGTGCACGTTTCACTATACACAATTTTCCTCTTTATAAATATGAGATACTTTTTTAGGAAACATGAAAATTGTGATAGATTATTTGTTGTACATGAAAAAGAATATAGACTGGTCTAAATTGTACATATTCTGGTCCAATGAACGTGCTATAGCAAATTACCTTTCCAATAGCATAAGTTAACAAGTGAAGTGTTTGTATCCAAGGATGTCAGCTCTATGAGTAAATTCACAATACTAATTAGGACAAAATTACAGTAACTTTTCATGTCTATTTTTATTAAGATTTTCTTGGTTTGTATATTTAACTTTTGGATATATGCATTTCACAACTTTGTTTCTCACGAAAATCATTTCAATACAGCTGGTATAGTGTTTCATGTATTGTAATGTATCAATTGATATCTTAAGAATGAGGTTCCCGATGATGATCTTACGCGGGTTTGTCTTTATGGAATTACAATTTTTTTGATTTGGCCTAACAGAAATAGGTTATAGCTAATATATGGAACAAGCTAGGTTGGCAGTATACATCACTGTTTGGGTACTTTTCTGCTTAACTGATACTTCAAGTGGTTCACAATAAATAGAGACCATTGCAATTGCATCATAAATTGTCTACGATAGAAGATTATGTTTTACTGATATTATGGTGAATGATAAGGCTAAAAATTCCATTGCTATTATCAGTTTCCGTAATTTTTCATTAAGCCAATCATCAATTTCAGCAAGCGTGATTTCTCTAACTTCTGAATGAAAAAGTACTCGTCATTTTTATGGTTTCAGTATGCTATTTTCTCGTTTGAATTTTATTATAACTTATATATATACATCTTTTTTACTTTATGAATCACAAGCAATTTATAACTTATTTATACATCTTTTTCACAAATCACCAACGTTTTATAACTTACATTTATATCTATACAAGCCGGTGTTGTGTCCTTCAAGGAGAAAATAAGATTTTATGATTTTTCGTACACTTCATGGAAGATGTCCATGGTTAATTTGTTGTCCCATTTCTGGCTAACATTCCTACTAGTTATGTCTAAACTGTTTTATTGTGTTGTAACTGATAAATGTTTCTCACCGTTCTTTGTTTTTATCATGTAGGACTGCAAAATGATATATTTCATGCAGTGAGCATAAGTTTATAAAAACGAAGAATTCTCTGGGCTTCATAATTTGGTTCTTTCGAGTTCATAAATTTTAATTTGTCGACTAAAATAAATCCGTTGAAGGTGGTCTTCATAATATACTTGGGATGTTATAATTTTTCCATGTATGAACATTTCGGAATTTGTAAGTAAACATGCAAATATAATGCCCATGTATATCTACATTATTTGAACCATGGAGTTTTATTAGATGTCAATAGAGTCCAAAATCTATTAAATATTTCACTTGTTTATTATCTTAAGCTGGATGGGCACGGCAACGTGCGACTTTATGGTCTAGTACTCAGTATGAGAGTATGGTGAACACTGTCTTGTTTGAGATGTTACAAATTCTACTTGTAGACCGAAAATCCACCTTGCATCATATGTTTAGATGCTAAGATAGCATCTATTTTCTAAATTCACATTTTTAAAATAACAAAGAAATGCAAAATAATGGCGTCTATGCCTAGATATTTTATGTTCGCACACAAAGTTTCATCTCAAAATAAAATATCTGTGCGTTATGTAAAAGAGAGAATTTTGGACACTCCAATATGTCTATTCATACACATGCCACAAAAAATGTTCTTTTATTCCAGGAATTTATGCGCGAACAAAGAATATCTACATGTACTAACAAAAGTTTCAGCATTTTGACATGATTTTTAATGCATTATTATAATGCTTCTCCTTGCTTTGCCTGACTTGGGCCGGCCCCTTGCTCCGTGTCGGCTTTAGGGCAGCGATGTTTGAAGACATGGTGCGTAGATCTGCATGCTCCATTGATGTCCAACATCTCGGTCCATCACTCTATGTTTTTTTAGCATAAGAGGTCCCCAAGGACCTGACTACATTCATTCCAAAGTGGGAGTACATTTACAAAAGGACACCAGAAAGGAAATAAGTTACACCCGAGCCCTTGACTTTTACATATTACACCTAAGAAAACGCCATAAACACGATCAACTCCATTTCCTTTCTAATGATTTTTTGACCTCCAAATGTGGTCGCCGTCGCCTCCATCGGGCACATCACAACTTGGGGAAGCAACAATGTGCATCGCCACACCGACATCGATGAGGATCCTCCACTTAAGAAGGAAGAGGGAGCTCGAGCTATCACGTAGCTCAAGCACAGCAGGGCAATCTCATGGCCGGAGATAGTGTTGGACTGAGGCCTTTTCTTGGGAAATTTTTCCGAGGTTGCAGTATCCTATGGCCTCATATACCACCTCCAAGCATTAGCACGAACAAGACCACCACCCTCTCTACCGAGGCATGACCATCGTGCTAGCATAAGTGGCGCTCATTGACAAGGGGCTCAGCTCAAGGTCGATCTCCAGCATCTACCCACTGTGGATCACACTAGAGGGCCCTATCGCTGACCACGCGGCACTACGTGCGGTGACCCAGCATACCACTGCATTATGTAGTATACTATAGTCGTTGACATAACAGCAATAAAACACCGTTCACTAGTATTACATCCCCCAGAATGGCACAACAGAAACACAGCGGGTCCAATACATGGCTAAAGGTTACAACTCACCCTTTACACAAGATCTAGAGAACACTCTAAGTTAAAGAGAGAGAAAGAACTTCTTACGAAGAAGAATCAAAGATAAATAATACAAGAACTAGTATACTATTAAGACTAGTATTTTAACTAAGGGATTGACATTGCTAATATTGCAATACACTACAGAATTAGGTTCTTTGGCTAGAGATTATATTCCTATCTAATCAGTAACTTCGTCTTCACTTGAGTCGATGTATATGTTGACTTCATTGAAGAGTTTTGACTTTGGATGACGAGTCCTGGAGCATAACTTGATGTGGATGTTGTCTATTCCGGCTTCAGAATCTTGCAAGGGTTAAGAAGATACTTTGAGTACGAGCGTACTCAGCAAATTTACTAGAAAAGGAGTGTTTGATGCACTATAACTACAGCCACATACCGTAGGTCGTAGGCAATGCAAGTTTTCGTAAACATTTCTTCAAAGGTTGCTTTTATTCTGAAAAGCTATGTTCGTCAGCCTTCACGGGTTTACCAGAACTTTCATGAAGTTCCTTTCCCGCAGCGTTCGCAGCTCCTTCCCGGAACAGGGAGTAACAAGTTACAGTTCTTACACTCTGCAGCGGTGTGTTACTTTTCCCATGAGAGATCAACTCTTTGTTGCACAACCGGGCAGCTTACCCATCCACAATTCCATGTTGTGGGGCCCAGTAGTTGGTCCAAGCCAATCACTGCCCTCTCCATGACCTCATATGTCTACACGATCCTTCGGGCTAGCTCACCTTAGTTAAGCCCCCTTTCGGGCAGGCTAAAACCCTGATGAGTTCCTGAAGACTTTATGACCTGGTGTTGCCCTGGCAAGTGCCATATTAAATGGTCCATCCACTAAACACCATCCATAGATAATCTAGACACCAAAAGTGTGGGGCGTAAGGGTGACCAACCATATGTTGGATCCACACAAGGAATCATAACGTCACGTTAAGGTCGTCTTGCCTCCATACAAGAGGAAAAGGATACAGCTGACTTCTCCGTCCCATTCCAAATCTCATGGTTAACGCATAATATACGGCGCAAGAATCACTGACGACATTGGTTATTAAGTCCTAGATATTATGTTCCTTTACCACCGGAACTTTTATAGTAAGTTATTACCTCATGGTAATAACCTATAATCATTTATTATGAAAATAGTGTTTTCCGACCTTTTTCAAATGTAGGTGATGAAAATACTGGATTTGCAAAATACTTTACAGAAAATAACCAAAGGACATGAGTAAGTGTGAACTTGCCTTTTGTGATTGCAAGATTATGCACTCACGGTCTTCAAGGTAATATAAGATCCAAAATCTGAAATTAGTATCATTGGTCCGATAAGGACTAATGTTTAAAGAAGCAATATGATCTTATGCATAAGTAATGTGATGCACGTTCTAAACGCGAATCCCGGGGATAACGTTGTTCTAGGGTTTGGATACTAGAAATAATGTCTTTGAAATGTGTTGTACTTTTAGATAAGTTGTACATTTGTGATTCTTATTAAGGCTTGTGAGTGTGTGTGAAACAATCATATAATTATAATATCATAAAACAGTAGGATACACACAATTGTGAGATATTATTCAATATGGCTTATATAAGAGTTCTTGTTTGAAGTGGCAAAAAGAATAACATTTGAAGAAAAGATTCCTTTTCTAAGGTTTTAAACATTTTTTTGTGGTTAGTTAGTGGTGGTCGATGTGATTTGTGTTTGCTTGAATAGTTTTGGCTTGAGATGCTTTATAACTTAACTAGTTCAGAACAAAGTTAACTATAAAACATATAATAACGCTTATAGTGTTATAATTAGATTCTTGTAGACTAAAGTTAACTTTAAAACAAAGATAGTTTGAAAGTATAATGTTTATAACATTTGTACCTGGTGTACTTGTTAATGTTGCTTTAAGGTTACCTAAGAATGGTTATTCTTTTACTTGGTATAGTGGTTTCTTGATTTTATACTGAAGTAGTATCATTTGCCTTTTATAGATGAGTGGTTATAGTTTATAAATCAAGATATAATATTACTTGACTATTTATGGACTTACAATAGTGTTGTGGTAGTTTTTGTAATCTGGTGGTTAAAGTAGATAGAAAGAATCTGATTTATTCACAAGTTGTTCTTTAAGGTTTTTATCATGAATTGGAATCTTTTGAGAATATAATCTTCACTTAAGGTTGAAGATAATTTACTAAAAAGGTGTTTATAGTGTTTTAAACCATTATGGCTTCATATTGTTAAAATTTAAGACTAATAATATTTATTAGACTTAATTGACTCATTTTAGGAATATTAACAATTTTATTTATTCTTATGTGAATTACCAATTAAGTAAATAAGTTTAAATTTAAGTTATTAAATTGTTTGAATTTTTTATTTAGCTCAAAAGTGGAATATTAGATTTTTAACATGTAGATATTATTCTTGTGATCATTTTGGTATATTACATTTATTTTTTGTGATTTATAAATAATAAGATATGATTTTTATAAGATTTATTACTTTATAAATACTTAATAAATATCAAATACTTAATTAAGTTGAATTATAATGTATGATTATAATTTTAAATTATAATTCTTATTTTTATAAGATTTTTGGTATTTTATTTATGTTTTTTAACATTTACCATTATTAAAATTGGAATTATCAAATTTGGATTATTATTAAGACCTTTATTAAATAATATTTATTTAAATAATCATTATATTAATATTGGATAATAAGTTTAAGTTGTAGATTTTATTTTTATACAAATTTTCATATATTATACACATTTTTCTGAATTATAAATCAAAAGTTATTAATTAAACAAGATTTAACCATTTATTTAATTTCTGGAATATTAATAATTGAGCTTATAAAATTTTCTTTATTTCTTAAATAGGAATTAACTTTTTACACCGCACCTGCATCTATCCTGAGTCACTGACCAGTGGGCCTATGTCCACCTTAGCTCTCAGGTTAGAGAAAATGCATTTGTTACCGATTGATTTGCTACCCCCAGACAATGACATATGGGCCCTAGGCCATATCACATGCCACGCGAGACAAAGACTGGTCAAACTAGCTGACGTGGCTCGAACCTGACGCATGCATGATGTCACTCGAGTTGATCCTCACTGGTTGAGGATCGATCGATCGATCGATCTGGTGCGAGCGCGGGGTTGTGGCTAGGTGCGTTGGACAGAGGAGATCAAGGCGAATCTACTGGTGGTGGCGCCGCTACCTAATGGTCACCGGAAATACCTCGACGATGAGCTTCTGCGGCGGACAACGACGATGCTCGATGAAACTAGGCCTACGGTGAGAATTAGCAAGCGAGAATGGTGTCTAGAGATGCGTAAGCTTACCTTGATGACGATAGAGCGGTCGAGGAGGCTTGGGGAGGCGTGACGACGGTGAATCGACGGTAATGGCCACGGTGGCCGAGGAAAAGGAATGCTCAATTTCACATGATTCCCGGCGAGCGGGCTTCCGTGCTTGGTCCTAGATGAGTCAGTCCACGACGGCGCGTCCAACGGTGGCTACCACTAGGGCTAGAATTCGAGCCGAGCTGAGCCAACTCGGCTCGACTCGCTAAAGCTCATTCAACTAACAAGTTAGCTCGACTCGGCTCGTTTACAGAATGAGCTCATATTTGAAACTCGGCTCGACTTGGTAAACTCACGAGTAGCTCGCGAGCAGCTCATTTAGATTGTTGTAAGTTAGGAATATGAGCATATATAAGAAAAACTAGTAATTACTATACTAATTTGAAACTAGAACAACAATAATACTTCCATAATAAGACGAAGGAAGATTAATAAAAAATATAGTAGCTCTTCACCATTACAGGTTCAAGGAACATACATAGTATGTCACTTATCTATGAAAAATTTTAGACTATATTTGAACGAGTTTAACGAGCTAAATGAGTAGCCCGCGAGTAGCTCATTTAGCTTGGGTGAACAAACAAGATCAAATCAAAAACTTGGCTCGACTCGTTAGACACCAAGTTCGAGCCGAGTCGAGCTATGTCATAAGTTACTCATTTAGCTCGCGAGTTTCGAGTTATAATTCCAGCCCTAGCTACCACGAGACGAGGGGTGGTCGGATTTGGCTGGAACGATGAACTCCGACGAACTAGGGTTTTGGGTGAGGAAGGAAAGTGGTTCTGGAGAGCGAGATTGAGTATGAGATGGGTATGAGAAGATAGAGGAGGACGTGGCGATCTTATATACTCCTCCCAGGGATGGCGGCACGCATCATAGCGCAGCGGTGGATCGACGGCGGAGCTCCGGCCAGCGAGCTGCTTCCAGTAGGCGAGGTAGACGACGAAGTTGTTTTTGCAGATAACCCCTGGCGTTTCTTTCTTCTCAACCCGCAGTCCTTCCCTGGCCCTACCTGTCAGTCACAGATGAAACCGAGCTGGGCTGGTTGCTGGGCTATTGTGGGCTGCACATGGGCGTCAGATAAGTAATTAGGAGTTGGGCCACGACCAGGTAATGTTTTTTATTTGTTTTCTATTTTTCTATTTTCTTTTTTCCTTTTCAGATTTGTATAAAATCTTTAATTTGAACTTTTCTTTGTAGAATTTATTTGCTGGATAATTATAGTAATACTAAAATATATTTAGTATCATTTGTGAATTTTTATTATATAATCTTTTTATATTTCTTTTATTTTCTCAATATGAACTCCTTTTAATATTTGGTAGAAGCTTTTCTTATTATTTTTCTTTCCACTTTTAACCATGGATTTATTGAATGATATATTCTTATTTGTTTATACAACTTAACTCTAGTTGGCTCATAGTTTGAATGGAAATTTTTATATGTATAATGATTCTATATCATTATTTGATGTATGAAATGTAAAATACATTGAGATGGTTATTACTATTTCCATTGACTTGGAAAATGGCAATGTATATATTCCATTATGATAAACAAAGAAGTTTAGGGTCCTTAACTTACTTATATTTCTTTGTTGATGTTAGAAAAGATTTAATAACTAAGCATATTGTTTTCTATTTGGGATATTTGATGACATCACCTTTAGGACTAGAAAGTTATATTTAGAATGTTTTATTGAAATAAATTGATAAAGATACTCCTAAACACATATAATTATGATGGTTGGAATTGGCAGAGATGTGCTTATGTGATTTGTTATAGGAAAATATTCCTATAAAGTGATATGGACATAAGATGATGGTTCAATAGCATGAAATGGATATTATGTTTGGTTTGACATTTAGAGTTGGTTGTTTAACAAGAATGTCTATCTTTCCAGTCTTCACCATCCTTGACCTTTAATTAAATAATTCCTTTCCTAGATATAATACTTCTTCCTATTCATCATCATAGTTAGTATGATGAGCTTTACTTCACAAGAATATTCTTATTCCCCTTTTATTCTTATTTCCCTTTTGATACTAAAGCCTTTCATAGTTTTCTCATATCTTTGCTTGGTTATACCCACTACTCTACTGTTGATAATCATCAATCCAATAAATAGTTCTTTCAAACTCCACTCATAATCTTCCTTAGTCATCCATCACTAATATTCCTCCATCAGATGCATGCATCCAACTACCTTTCTCTAAGGCTTATTATTCTCCAAAGTAAATACACTACTTCATAAATCCATGCTATACTGGCTTTAATTGAATCATATTGTCTTATATTTACTCTAGTAACTCATAAACCAATCTTACATTATATTATTGTGACTTATAATGGTTAACCTAGGATAATATATCTAGACTAGGGTTCAATAATGTTCTATCCTCCAATGTCACATATACATGATATAATCATTCAATCTTGGTGAATAAGGCATGATTATTATTAATCTTTTGATCCTTTATGGTTTAGGTTTCTAATTGGCTAATCAAGGCTTCATCAATACAACATTACAGTTGTATTATAATTATCTTCTGTTTAGTTCCATTGAATTAAGAGTTATAATTCATTGACTGTACCTACTTGATCCAATAGGACTACTGAAAGGATACGGATGTCGCCTAGAGGGGGGGTGAATAGGCGATTAAAACTTTTCCTAGAGTGGCGCAACAAAGGCGGAATAAAACTAGTGTTTACTTTGTTAAGCACAACCTAGAACAACTAAGGTTCACCTATGTGCACCAACAACTTATGCTAAGCAATACAAGCAACAAAGTGATAGCAAGATATATATTACTTCAAGCACGAAGGCTATCACAATGTAAAGTGCATAAGTAAAGAGCTCGGGTATAGAGATAACCGAGGCACGCGGGTACAACGATATTTTACCGAGTTCCTTCCAACATGGAGTACGTCTCGTTTGGAGAGGGGGTGGTATCAAACCACCAACGCCACAAAAGGCCTCCCTTATTCTCCGGTGAATCTCACCCCAACGGGATCGATCCACACTTCCACTATCGGTGCACTTGTCGGTGGCAACCGGAACCTCTCACAAGGTTGGGGCACTTCTCCACAACTTAATTGGAGGCTGCCAACAAACGCCACCAAGGCCACAACGCCACCAAGGCCACAAAACCGTCTAGGGTTCCAGGAACCCAAGAGGGACAAACTCCAATGAGTAAATCAAACCAAATCCTCCGAGGAGAACACAAACCGATGCACCAAATGCAAATGGCAAGAACACCACAAAGGTGTTCAAATCCTTCTCTCCCAAATTCCACCAAAGCTACAAAAGCTTATGGGTGAATAAGAGAGGAAGAACAATGGAGGAAATCCACAAAAGACTCCAAGATCTAGATCCCAATATGTTCCCCTCACTTAAAGGAGAGATTGATTGGTGGGATTGTAGATCTAGATCTCCTCTTTCAAATCTAGATCTCCTCTTTCAAATCCCTAAAGAATATGCAAGAATCATTGGAGGGATTGAGAGAAAGCAAGCTCAAGAAGGTCAACAATGGAGGGGAAAACTTGCAAGAATGGTTAAGGAACCATTGGGGAAGAAGGCCCCTTATATAGGTCCCTCCAAAATCCAACCGTTGCAGCCTAAAAACGTGATTCCCGGTACTACCGGACTTTTTCCCGGTACTACCGGACATTCCCGGCACTACCGGACATTCCCTGGGGTTCCTGAGGTGCCAAACGCATTTTTCTATGCACTCCCCGGTACCAAAATGCGGTACTACCGGACCCCGGTACTACCGGATCCTGGTCCGGTACTACCGGTCATCACAGAACGAAAACAGCCATAACTTTTGCATCCGGACTCCGATTTCGATGATCTTGGGCTCGTTTCGAAGAGGACAACAACCTCTACAAGATCATGCAAAGAAACATCATAGTCCATCAAGGGAGTATAGATCCAAATGACGAAGTAAAAAACCTTCTGCCGCGCTAGGTACTAAAATGCGGTACTACCGCTTTTTGGTACCTAGCCCGGCAGTGGCTTTTGGAAACTTGTCAAAAACCTTCTGCCGTGCTAGGTACTAAAATGCGGTACTACCACGTTTTGGTACCTAGGAGGGAGGTGGCATTTGGCAACTTGCCAAAACCTACTGCCGCGCTAGGTACTAAAATGCGGTACTACCGCATTTTGGTACCTAGGAAAATTCAGACCTCTATAACTTTTGATTGGTAACTCTGATCGAACCGATTCCAATTGCATTGGAAAAAGGATGACATGAGATATCCTATGAAAGGTTAAAATATTGGTTATCACCAAGTGAGAATGTATCATGTATAATAATGTGAGATACCTCACTTGGTGAGAAACCGAAAAGCCGCCAATATCAAAATCGCAACAAGATACAAACGGAAGGTCCGATTTTGATGAACAAGAGCTTGTTATGGAGATTACCACAAGATCTATATCCTCACATGGATAAGAAAAAATAACAACCAAATATGATGATGCAAATATGCAAAGGTTTGAGCTCTCTCCGAACGAAGTGAACGAGTTACTCATTCGAGAGCCCCTCTTGATAGTACGGCTATCTATCCTAAACCCGGTCTCCTACTAACAATATGAGACCGGCAAAACGGAAAACCTATCAAGATTATACCTTTGCCTTGATCATTCCACTTGAGCTCAATGTAGTCGAACTTGACCTTCTCAATATGGAACGCTTTTCTTGATTCCTCATCATCGATCCATGATCACCGAGGATGGAAATCATCAAACATGAGATCTTCTACAGATGGCGCATTTTGAGCTTGCACAACACATCTTCTTCTCATTTCATCGACCTTGAAGACAACACACGCTCCAAGCGATGCCGATGGACCATTCCTACAAGTACAGCTCAATACACACATTAGTCCACAAATATTGTCATTAATTACCAAAACCACACATGGGGGCCCAACATGTTCTTTCAATCTCCCCCATTTTGGTAATTGATGATAATCCCTTTAAGAGGGTTTATATAAGGAATGTTAATGAATAAGATGGTAATACCAATATCAAATACTACAAAAGTATGTGATATTGGTACCACCACCATATATGGAGCAAACTCCCCCCACAATCTATGCATGTGTGATGAACTTGAATTTCATTGCATACATTGCCAATCATTATCATTGGTGGAGTTTCCTCTATATATAACACATGCTAAGAAACAATAAAGATGCAAGAGCATGAAAGTAAAATGCTTAAGAACAAACTCAATGCATCAACCAACTTCCCTTAAACCCTCTAAAACTTCTCCCCCATTGGCATCGATTGCCGAAATGGGTGACAAGTTCTAGAAGGCAAATATAGTAACAATTCCTCCAAAGGTGTTCCTTCGCACATATCCAATGATGAATACTTGGGAGGGAGTAGGACTATATCAAGGACCCGAAGATTGCCAAAATAAAGCCAAATGATGCAAGCAATTACAAGGTCCGACAACCAATTGAAAACAACAAATGAGTCCAAATGGAAACAACAAGATGTTATGATATGAGCAAAAGAGTGTTTGAAATAGAAAATAGAGAAGCTCCCCAGGATTTGTGCATGATTTAAAATAAATGCATTGGACTACATAATGCACAAATATGGAATCCGTGCTCCCCCATAACTATTTAAAACACAACAAATGAAAGATCAAATAAATGCTTAAATAAAATAGAGAAGCTCCCCAAGATTTGTGCATACTTTAAAATCGATGTATTTCAATACAAAAATGCACAAATATGGAATCCTCACTCTCCATAACATTTAAGACACAATAAATGATAAAGAAGACAAATGAGCATTATTAAGTGAATTAGATGAGCTCCCCAAACATAATGCACCAATTATGATAATTGCATTTGGGATCAAGGTGCGTAATCATGGAATCCTCACTCATCCAAATTCATTTAACAATACAAGGCATGAGAGAATAAATATGAGTGCACGAAGATGTAAACTAGAGGAACAAGCACTCATAGGCAAATAAATTTGGAAGCCACCAAAGAATCAAAAAGGAATAAAAGGTGGTATCCAAGGAATAAAATCTCAGCTAGAATTATCTTCTCATATGTGTATATGTTTCTAAGTGGATAATCATCACAATGACATATGACCATAAAGAAACAAGCACACATAAGGAAGATGTACAATAAATCACATCAAAGTCAAAAATAAAGTCATAACATATATCAATAAGATTTTTTGCTTCAAAGCATGGTCAAAGGCACAATTTGATCTTATTGTACATTAATGAACTTCAAACACCAACACACTACATATATTACAACTATCACCAAGGGAAAAAAGAGAAAGTTGGAATATATGGAGAAAAACAACAAGTATCACATGGAGAAATAAACTAGCAAAAACTCACTATTGCACATGAGAGAAGTTGAGGAAAGGAAAGACAATAAAATTGCTAGATTGACATATTTGGGATTGTAGGATCATATGCATGATTTTGTATAGTCCCAATTATATGCACTCATCTCAACTCATACACATATACAATAGAGAGTTCTTTTAATACCGTGGCTAGATATATAACAATGAATATAATAACAAAAATTCATGCCAAGATGCAACCTACAAAAGGTTGGAAGCAAGATAAATATGCATGATCAAGAGATACTTGTTACCGAGATATAATTGATAGGATGTAGAGGATATGAATTCGTTGATCATCCTATAACTTGCCTCCAATTTTCATGTATGCACCACTTCTTCAAAATTGAGAGACAAGCATCCAATATATCTCCAATGTACATAAAACACAATTAAGTACAAAATGGTCCCCTAAACATATTGGTTCCAAAGTAGTTAGTGCAACTACAATACATAGGAGAGACTCCACATAATTATGTGCATATTGATATGAAATTGAATTTCATGCACAACTTAGCCGATGGGAATTGGTGGAGTTTCCCCTATATATTGGATCAAATAAAGCAAGCATGCCATAATATAAACATATAGTAAATATGCATGCATAAAGCTTTCAAGAACCAGAAAGGAGATACAATTTGAACAAAAACAACAAGTAAAAACGATATTAAAATTGTATCAAAGAACCAATTCAACACATGAAAGATCACAAGTTCAACAAATGAACTTGGTCTAAGACCACAAGAGCAAAAGATAGATAGAAATAAAAATGCTCAAGGATTTATCTCATTCTAAAATGGTCAAATCATGAAACAAGGAATGAGACAAAACCAACTCCCAAAAAGAGCAAGGTTCCAACAAGAAACCAAACTCCCCAAACTTCACATGTGTAACATCCCAAAAATACTAAACTTGAATCATCAAACTCTAATCATCAAAATTAGGGTTAACAAAAACTTTTCTAAATAAAATTATGGAAGCATGCATGTGAGTATGCATTTCATTTTGAATTCTTTTGAACCACCTTGTTTGTGTGTTTCTTTGCTTGTAAAATGTTTCTTAGGTGAAATAAACATCATCTAAACAATTCCCAAATTTTCTCAAAGACAAATAAATCAAAACAAAGCTAAATGAGGGAATTGTCATTTTGACCAATTTAACTCCCATGCCTACTTTGGCTGTCTCAAACTTTCAGAACCTAACAGAAACTTTTCTGGATCTTTGCACCCCTTGATTGTACTCATAACAAAGTATCAAGGCCCACTTTGTGATCATCCAGAAACTTTCAAATGCATAGTTTAAATAGCAATTCAAAATTGAATCTTTATCATATGAGAAGATCCCACTTTTTCAAAAACCACTCAAACAAGCTCAACTTTCAAAACCCAAGCATCTGCAGACTCACCAGCACCAACCTAGCACACCCACCAAAAATATTTTCAAAATTCAAAAATTGAATTCATGCGGCCATTTCATCAAACACTTGGCAGACACAAATCAAACAAAATCAAAACACTATAGTGTGCAGTGTTTTGAGCCTAACTGGTTCCCTATCTAGCTCACAACCATCTCAGTAGATCATCTAGCAAGATTAACCAAGCACTAGCACCACTGTGAGCTTGCCAATATCATCAATGGTGAACAGCCGAGTGCATCCTTGCCACCCCAGTGTAGACAACAAGCTAGGAAAGAAACTAGCCGTGCCAACCTTGTCTGGGAGATCACCCATGCCTCACCGCCCCCTCTCGACCAGCCCTGCCTCGAAGACACCGACCAGAGCACCCAGGAACGCCGCGCCCGTGCCTCTGCCAACCGTGCCGAGCATGCGCCAGAGCGCCACCCTCGACCGATGCCCACAGACCGCGCGCCACCCTCGCCGCGTGCATACATGATCACCACCGACCCAGGAGACCGCCAGACATCCCCGTTCGCCGCCCCATGCCGCACAGCCACCGCTCGCCGTCGAAGACGCCGCCTCTGCCGCGCAGAGCGTCGCGTGTTCCAGACCAAACCGCACCGCCCCACATCCCGCCACCGTATCGTTGAGCATCGCCAGGGAACACCGCACCGCCCTACCTTCGCCCATGCCAATAGCCGTCTGTACCATCGCCCCCGACGAGCTCACCGTGCGCCCCGTCGATCCCCTCGCTCGACTATAAATAGAGGCCACCCCCAGCCGAATTGAGCACACCATTCTACTCCCCTCTCCTCACTGATCGTGCCACCCCGTTCCCGAAGCAAGGCGAGTAGAACTTCGCCGGAATTTCACCGGAGCCCGCCGCCTCTGGAGAAGAAGGGAGCCAGCGATTGGAGCCGCCCCAGGATGAGCCACCGGTACCAGGAGATTCGTTGTCGTCGACTTTGTCGTTCGCTTTCCTCGCCGACCCTCGCCTGCACCCCGGTGAGCCCCCAGCAACCCCCACTAGCCGTGCTAGGTTTCTGTCTCGCCGGTGTTGCCCAACGTCAACGATGACTCTCAGCCGTTGGATTAGAACCAGATCGAACGTCCCACATCACCCCATACCGCTTCGCACCCCCTGTCTCACTGACGCGTGGGGACAGCCACTTAAACAGCCCGCGGAAGCGCTGCGCTTAGCAGGCCGGCCTGTTAACTTTTCCCGCGCAGCCCAGTTATTTGAATTAAACCTTTTCCATTTTATTTCAAACTCACTTCTGTACCCAGTTTCAAAAATCAACCCAGGTCGATTCCATGAACCAAATTGAATGAAACTAATTTTGTCGGAAAGGTCTGGGAATGCTGAATCCAAGCCCGTTGGATTCAAGTCATTTGGATCTATAGATCACCCATGGTAAAAATAACAAGGCAGAAGCTTTTCTGCATTCAAACATTTTTCAAATTTAAACCATAATAGCTTTTGAGTTGATTCCAACTCTCAAAAATCACATTTAACCATACCTTTCAGAATATATAAAAAATATATAGGTTTACTTACAGAAATAATGTTCAAGTAATAAAAGAATGCCCCATAGGCATTTCTAGTCACTTTATTTAATTAAAATAAAAGGGTAAAACCTTATTAAATTGTGACACCACTTTAAATCATATTCCCATGGACTAAAATATGTGGTGATGACATGTGTCAACATGATCCCATGTTTGGAATGATGGATCACTCTATTGAAATGTTTTGGGCATGTGTTTCCGGACACTTGATGATTTTGGTTATGAAAATGATGAGGCATGAGCCTTAGCCCTTTATAAAACTGATGGTTGTCTGGATGCGATACCATTCCAATTTTATCGTACAACCACAATACCCGAAGATTGGGTAGGGCTTGACTAGAAACTTATGTACCTTAGTATTAGTTCCCTCACGACCAAGGTCTGAGCTGAGGCTACCTTGTGAAGATTGTCCACCTGTGCAGTACCCAAGATGACAGTTGGTCATGGTTGGGATGCCAAACTCACAGGAGAGGTGCTTATACTAGGGCGTGTAATTGAAAGGTTAGGATTGATTATCCGCATACTAAGTATGGTGAATTCAGGATTTGTTCCTGACGGATGTATCGAATGTTGTGGTGAAAGTGTACAATCTCTGCAGATTGTCAAACTATTCGAATAGCCGCGTCCGCGGTTATGGACAGTTGGAGTGGCCATACTGTTCCCCCGTCAGACTTTTCAAAATGACTTGTGAAATTAATTGAGACTTTGACTTGACCACAATAGGGTTGTGATATGAGATACAAGTTCCCATTTAGGTGTTATAAAACTTCAACTAGCATTCGTTGCTTCTAAACTTAGTAGAGATAAATCTGGCTTTTGCAAAACAACCCTAGAGCCTAGTGTCCTATTATCAAAAACCCCTTTCACTTGTTAGTACTAGTTTGCGAGTACTTGAAGAGTACTCATGGCTTTGTCCCTGGCTATTCCCGTGGCCAGACTATGAAGAGGAGTACCTGGAGGATGGATCCCAGGAAGGTTACGACAACTAGTATCATCTCCCATCGTCAGCATTTCCTGTGACCCCGAAGATGGAGCTTCGCCTACGCTACCGTTATTATTACGTATTCCGCTGCTTGAAGTTGTATTAAGAACTGGATCATGAGATCCCTATTTGTGTAAGAACTTATGTACGGTTTGTAATGGATGATGTACTATGGTATCCAATTCTGTTATGTCTCGCAAAAATGGTAATCCTGGGATTGCGATGTATGGCATAACAAGCATCTGGGATTAATAATACGGGTGTTGACAAGTTGGTATCAGAGCCATCCTGACCATAGGAGACCCTAGTTAGACTGGACGTTTGAATCAAAAACTTAGTTTCAAAACCAAAGAAAACAAATATTTACAAAAACTTATTCCCATTCTTATCCCTTTGATTCTTTCATGAAAATTCATGTTCCTCAAAAACTCTTGCAATATACATAAAATATTGACACACTTAGTCACTCTACTAACTTACTCATCCTATATTCTTATAGATGGACGTGAAGTACAACAAGTTTTATCAGTTGGGGAATGGAGGAGACCTTATCTTTGAGAGGGATTTGGACCAGCTTTCGGAACTTCTGGAGCGTCTGCACCCCGAGTTCTTCGGAGCTCAGCTCAATGATCAAGGAGGTGAAGATCTGCAGTGGCTAATTTTTGCAAGTCTCCGAGGAAAGATTGAACCTCCCACTGCTGAGGGAATTCAGTTTACCTTGAGAGAAAACAACTGGCTCAATGGACTTTCCAGGGCCATGCAGGAAGCTCTTTCCCGTCTGTGTGGGCAGAGTATCAACCAGATCAAGGGAACTCGCTTTGAGTTTTTCCCAAGGCGTGATGCAAATGGACAACCACTGGAAGCCCCATACCACCCCGAGCTAAAGACTCAATTGGACCACCTTAGCTTCATGATGTACGATCGTCAGCAGGAGTTGGACAACTGCCGTGACTACTCCAACCACAAGTCTTCCATCATCAAGACGAAGGATCAAACCATCACCATGCTAGCAAAGGATCGCAAGTCTCGCCGCTGTCAGCTCGACAAGAAGGAGCGCATTATTGCCCTTCTTCGCCACTGTATCTCATCTTTGGAGGAGACCATCCACGAGAGAGACATGCAGTTGGAAGAAAGGGAGAATGTCGGAGAAGATCTTCGTGGAGACCCCTACTCCTATCTCAGCGATGACGATGATTTTCTGGAGGATCAGGCTATGGATTTCTTCACCGATGAGGATGATTTCGCCTTCATTGATGACGATGAAGATGATGAAGCCATAGATTCTGAGGAGTAGTAGCACTTGAGCACTAGCGTAGTGAGTAGTATTCAGTCCCATTGTATCGTAGTTTCCAGAATGGTTCTTAAAACCATCTGTTTTTCTTTGTTGTGGTGTGTGTTGTATCGTGCGCTATGAGTGAATGAATGAAAAGCAAGTTACTAGAAAAATCTGAGTCAAACTTTAAAAACTTTTCAAAGACCCAAAACCTTAGAAATTTCCCTCTTTTCTCATGATCTGTCTCAATCTTTAGATGCCACGTGGAGGAAGTGGTTCATCCCCGGACCCGATGTTGCAGATTCTGCAAATGTTGACTTCTGACCGTGAAGCTGAAAGAGCCGAACGTCAAGCCAACCTAGCCACCCTTCAGCAGATAGCCCAGCTAGCCCACAACAACCAAGGCCACGGAAATCAGGACAACCATGGATCTAAGCTCAAGAATTTCCAGAATACCAACCCACCTGTTTTCACTAAGTCAGAAGAACCCCTAGACGTCCACGATTGGCTGCAGACCATGGAAAATAACCTATAAGTTGCCGGAGTGGAAGCTAACGAGAAAGTTATGTTCGCCACCCACTATCTAGCCGGAGATGCCAGGGCATGGTGGAACAGTGTTCGCGCAATGACCGAAGGCCAGATGATGACCTGGGAGGAATTCAAGGTCAAGTTCAGTAGAACCCATGTGCCACCAGGTTTGATCAAGAGGATGAGAGACGAGTTCAGAGAGCTGAAACAAGGAAGGATGACTGTAGTGGAATACCGTGACAAATTCTTGTCATTAGCTAGGTATGCCCCGGATGAGATCGACACCGAAGCCAAGAAGAAAGAAAGATTCCTGAATGGTCTGCATGATGAGATGCAGACAATGTTAGTCAATATCCCCTTTGCTGATATTGAATCCCTTGTTGACTCTGCTATCCAGATGGAAGGAAAGATCAACCAAGCCAATGAGAACCGCAAGCGTCGCATGATGCATCAACCAGGAACCCATCAGACCCCAAAGTATCGCCCTAACCCATCTCCCGGATTTGCCCCAAGAACCAACAGACCCCCAATGAACCGTCCGACCTATCCCAACTGCTGGAAACCCTAGGCCCGGAGGAAATCACAACAACCCCGGCAATTCTAGCAATTTCAACCGTGCCCCACCTAAGTTCAACAACAACAATGCTACCGCCAACACCAACACTGCCCCGAGGACTGGAAGCAATGCTGTGCCTATAGTAGCCAAAGACAAGTCACAAGTGACCTGTTATGACTGTGGAAATAAAGGCCACTATTCCAACGAGTGCCCCAACAAGAAGAATGCCGCAGCACCCAATGCCAATGTCCCAGCTCAGCAACAGGGTCGTGTTCAGCCCGGAAGAAGGTTTGCCCCAGGGAATTCGCTCAACCGCAGTGGCCGTCTTTTTCTCATGCATGCTGAAGAAGCTCAGGAAGCGCCAGACGTCGTGCTGGGTATGTTTTATGTTAATTCAGTACTTGCACGAGTGTTGTTTGATTCTGGTGCATCACACTCATTAGTCACCGAAGAATTTGCATGCACTAGTAAAATTCAATCAACCAAACTGAAGCATGTCATGATTGTTCAAATTCCCGGATCAACCACCAAGGCTAGGCAAATTTGCAAAGCCGTCCCTATCTGAATCCATGGCATAGTTTTTTATGCAAATCTGATAGTACTCGGAACTAAAGGTTTGGAAGTAGTACTAGGAATGGATTGGATGTCCAAACATAAAGGATTGATTCACTATGCCAAGAAAGCCATAACCATGACCAGTACAGCCGGAATATCAGTCGAGCATATATCTGAAACCTTACCTCGTCAATTCAAGTGCAACAAGAGTATGGCCCAACCTACCATTGACCAAGTCCGGATAGTCTGTGAATACCCCGATGTATTTCTAGATGTTTTGCCCGGTATGCCCCCAGATCGGGATATCGAGTTTATCATCGAACTAATCCCCGGAACAGGACCCATAGCCCAGAGACCATATAGTATGAACCCGTCGGAACTAGAAGAATTGAAGAAGCAACTAGATTCCATGTTGGAAATTGGATTGATTCAACCAAGTGCATCACCATGGAGATCACCTGTCTTGTTTGTGGACAAGAAGGATGGAGGTAACCGTTTGTGTACGGATTACCGAAAGCCGAATGATGTCAATATCAAGAACAAATACCCATTGCCCAAGATAGAAGATTTGTTTGACCAGTTGACCGGTGCCAAAGTGTTTTCTAAGATTGATCTTAGAACTGGCTATCATCAACTCAAGATTCGCGCAGAGGATATTCCAAAGACTGCCTTTACCACCAGATATGGATTATACGAGTATACTGTCATGTCTTTCGGATTAACCAATGCCCCCGCTTATTTCATGAATCTCATGAATAAGATTTTTATGGACTTCCTGGATAAGTTTGTCGTTGTTTTCATCGATGACATTCTGATTTATTCCAAATCATAAGAAGAACATGAGCTAAACCTAAGGACCATTCTTGGAACCCTTAGAGAGCATCAGTTGTATGCCAAGTTTAGCAAATGTGAATTCTGGTTACAGGAGGTAGGATTCCTCGGTCACATTGTATCAGCCGGAGGAATTGCCATTGATCCTGCCAAAGTGAAAGATGTAGAAGATTGGCAAGCCCTAACCACTCAAACCCAAGTTCGTGCATTTCTCGGATTGGCGGGATATTACCACAAATTCGTAGAAGGATTCTCGAGTATCGCCAGACCCATGACCCAATTGCTGAAGAAGGACAAGAAGTTTGAATGGACCAACAAATGTGTAGCGAGTTTTTAAGAACTCAAGAGGAGATTGATTTCAGCCCCAATCTTGATCATGCCAGATATCACGAAGCCCTTCGATGTGTATTGTGATGCATCCAAGATCGGTCTCGGATGTGTGCTAATGCAAGAAGGCAAAGTTATATCTTATCTATCTCGACAATTGAAGCAACATGAACAAAATTACCCAACCCATGACCTCGAACTCGCAGCCGTAGTTCTAGCCCTGAAGACGTGGAGACATTACCTGATGGGAAATCGTTGTGAGATTTATTCGGATCACAAGAGTCTGAAGTATATATTCACTCATAAGGAGCTGAATATGAGATAGAGAAGATGGATTGAGCTAATCACGGATTACGATCTCGACATTCATGTAAGATCCCTCCTTGATAAAGGAAAAGGATCCCTGTGATTGCAATGCTAGTCCCTGGATCAATGCTAGCATCCACAGTTTAAGATGAAGTACACAGATACAAAGGTCATTATTACAGCCATTCCAGAGATAAACATAGTCTTTACAACTCCAAGGCCACAGGCCTAGTACAAGAATTTGAATAAGTAAATAAATAAAAGTCTTCATCTTCATGTGCCACAGGCAAACATGTTGAGTGTAGACTCATGAGACCTAATCCTCATCAGAGTAACCTACAACATCACAAGTTACAGCCACAGTGGGTCAGTACATTGGAATAGTATTGGCAAGTGATACCTTAGTATAATTTAGGTGGACTAAATACTATATGCAATTTGGCTAAGTGTAGCTTGGCTTGCTTTGCTCAAAATAGATTTTGTCTATTAGTTGAAATCACTAAGTTTTTCTTTGTCAAAACTTTTCCCAAGGAACCACCAATAGACATTGAGGTCCTTCACCCTTGTTCACCCACAAGTTTTTACTTAGAAATTGGGATGAGGAGATTCTTGATAGCTTCCATGTCTTGATGCTCAAGTTGTCCTTTTCCAGGGACATGGCTAAGTACTTAGATTTTTCCATCTGCAGAGGTTGTGCACTTTCCCCACCAGACTTGATTTTCACCAAGACAGGACCTTTCAGAAGCCTTCCCTTAGACCAAATGGACGCGTTCCAACCTATCATTCCCACTACCACCAACTGTCCAAATGGATAAGTTCTAGCAACCTATATGATCCAGTCAGAGCCCATATTGCCAAGTGGCTGCACTAGAAGCTTCTCAACACTTGGCCTCTAAAATCTCTTTGTTCCTGGGTGGCTTTCCACAAGTGAGATACACAAGGTTCACCAGTACCCTGGCCTTGTGTAACCACTCAACACAAACCATTCCTTCCATCCCACCCAGGTGTTTCATTTACTTAGTTGTTTTATTAGGCAAAACACAAGTCCAAAGGACTTAGAAATATTTTCATCATAGCATGTATATATTTCACCAACCCTTGGTTGCTACTAGCTACGCTAAGCATGCCATAGATAGTATCTTCACTTAGAATTTTTTTAGCAATTCTACAACTACTAGGATTTCCCAACATAGCATAAGCAAAATATAACATGCAAGTCTAACAAAATATTTCTAATGCTTAGTAAAAACATAGGGATAAAAATATTCATGAAGTACCACTTGCCTTGGTAGTTTGGAGAGTAGTTACACTCTTCACAATCACAATCACTAGCACCAAAATCTACACAAAGAGTTATAGCAACAAATCACATACAAAACATATACAACCAAAAATATATGCATGCATGCAAAATGGTATGTGATGATTTTTAAAACTCAACCAAGCAAGTAAACAGTATTGGTTCATTAACAAGTTAAAAACTTGCCAAACAACATTTATTTAAACTCTAAATCATTTCCTAAACATTTCATATACTCAAATTAGCCCTACACAAGTTTCTGCAAATAAAACCATTTAAACAGAAGAAAAACATTAAACACATTGCATAAATAGAAAGGGCTTGCTCTCCTGATTCCAATGATATAAAATTTGTCAAATTCTAACGTGGGGATCAAAAGTTATAGCCAAAACAAATTTGAACATCTAATAGATTCAAATCCAGTTTTTAAATCTAAACTCCAGCCACGCGGCGTGTTTCTATTGGCTGATACCGGTTCGGGCGGATCATGCTTACGAGCCGCAAGATCTAAGTGATGATGCACGGCTCAGATTAAAACTTAACGCTTCGCCCTCTAATCTAATCCTAGCCTCTAGATCTGGATCCAACGATCCTAGATGCTCTGACCAAAGACGAGCGGCGCAATGGCTGCTGGCGGCGGCGATGGCTCTGCCGGCGATGGATCGGCGATTCTAACGAGGGCTAGGGACAGTGGTGTTGCTTACCAGCGTCGCAAGGTCGCGGGGAAGCTCGAGGTGTTGCTGGCGTGGACAGGGGCGCGTTGATGTGGCCGTAGGAGCTCGCCGGAGTTGAGCGCAACATCGGGTACTCGGTGACGAAGACGTTGGCGACGCTATGGATCACCCTAGCACGAACTAGTGGTATCAGGGGGTGCGCAAGGCTACAGCGAACACTACTGGGTCAAAGAGAAGTCGAGGGGCGGTCAGGTTTTACCTCAATCGCTCGTCGGAGTCGAGCGGCGATTCTGTCGTTTGCGGGCACGAACGGTGACGGCAACCTGGGCCATGAGAAAGCAAACTAAAGGCATCAGTGGACGCGCAAGGACACGCTGGTCATGCTGGTTTGAACTAGAGACAGGGGGACGGTCGGAGCTCACCGTGATTAGTCGCCGGAGTGCTTCTGTTTGCGGCGAGGCAATGACAATTACTGGCAGCCTGGAGGCGCTTCAGGCTGGCTTTGTTGGGGGAAATGGCCGCGAGGGGGAGAGGTTTAAGTAGCCAGGCGGGGTGAGGGAATAACGCTGCAGATCAATGCCAATTAAGCGCGAAATCAACGCGGCGTTTCTGGAGGAAACGGCGGAGGCGACGGGGTCTGCGCGCGCGGGGTGGAGAAGAAGGAGCTGATGTGGCTCGGGCCTAGTGGCAGTGGCAGCGGGGCAGAGCGGGTGCGGGTGCGAGAGGGAGAAGAGGGAAAACGACCCGGGTGGGCTTAGTGGGCTGCTTTCGTAGTTGGGCCAGATAGGTAGTGCTGGCCCTTTTTTAATTCTTTTCTCCTTTTCTTTTTATGTTTTGATTTTCTGGAATGATTTTCAAATCCAAATTAAATAAGTTTGAATTCAAATCTTCTCTAGGTTTTTATACTGCAAACCTTGCATTCAAATGTGTGTCAAACATTACTGTCCAATCCAAACACTTTGATCAAGTGAAAATAAAAATAAAACCAAGCCTTTATGATATATATTCAAATAGGCATAATATTGGTTTATTCACTCATTTTGTTTTGAAATTTTGTTCAAACTTTTGGTGGTGCCTAAGTTTGAATTTTCAAACTTTACTGAAACAAAACACATATTCTTCTCATTGGAAGATAACACTAAGGCTAGAGCAAACTTACATAAAATAATAAGCATGGAAGCTTCTGTTTTGAAATGATTTGTTTGAAATGAAATTCATATGATCATGGATGCATGGATGATATGCATAAGTTTGAATCATAATTTTAGGGATGTTACAAATCTAACCCCCTTAAGGTGAATCTCGCCCTCGAGATTCGGATTCGCTAGTAAATAGGTGAGGGTGGTCTTTCCGAAGATCATCTTCTCTTTCCCATGTTGCTTCCTCTTCGGAATGATGGTTCCACTGAACTTTGCAAAACTTGGTTGTCTTAGTCTGTGTGACTCTTTCTGCAGTCTCAAGAATCTTGATAGGCTTCTCTTCATAAGTGAGATCACTCTCCAATTGAACCTCTTCCAAAGGTATAGTATCCTTCAAAGAAGTTTCTTCCATTTCTGGGTGACATTTCTTAAGCTGACTCACATGAAACACATTATGGACAGCTGACAAAGACTCTGGCAGTTCAATTTCATAAGCAACTTCTCCTTTACGACTCAGAATCTTGAATGGTCCAACATATCTTGGGGCCAACTTTCCTTTGACTCCGAACCTCTTCACTCCACGAAGTGGTGACACTCTAAGATAGGCTCTATCACCCACTTCATAGGTGACTTCTCTACGCTTAGGATCTGCGTAGCTTTTCTGTCGGGACTGTGCTATCTTTAATCTATCCTTAACCAACTTGACTTTCTCTTCGGCTTCTTTGATAAGTTCTGGTCCGAATAAACTTCTTTCTCCCACACCATTCCACAACAATGGGGTGGTACACTTTCTCCCGTAGAGAAACTCAAATGGTGCCATCTCAATGCTGGCTTGATAGCTGTTGTTATAAGAAAATTCTGCGTAAGGCAGACTTTCATCCCAACTGGCTCCATAGTCTAAGGCACATGCCCTCAACATGTCTTCAAGGATCTGATTAGTTCTTTCAGTCTGTCCATCAGTTTGAGGATGAAAAGCAGTACTGAATTCCAACCTCGTTCCCAATGACTCATGTAGCTGTCTCCAAAAATGGGAAGTGAATTGAGTTCCCCTATCAGACACAATGCTCTTGGGCACTCCATGTAGACATACAATTCTACTCATGTAGATCTTGGCCAACTTAGCACTTGTATAAGTTGTCTTCACGGGTATGAAATGAGCTACTTTAGTTAGGCGATCCACTACTACCCAAATAGAATCATATCCTGACCGGGTCCTTGGTAATCCGGTAATGAAATGCATACCAATCTTGTCCCACTTCCAATCAGGAATAGGTAGTGGTTGAAGCAAACCTGCTGGTTTCTGGTGTTCCGCTTTCACTCTACTACACACATCACACAAGGCAATATGTTCGGCGATGTCCTTCTTGAGATTATTCCACCAAAATATTTCCTTCATGTCCATGTACATCTTGGTGTTACCCGGATGAATGGAATACGGTGAGTTATGTTCTTCTTGCAAAATCAGTTTCCGAAGCTCCGGATCTTGTGGAACACAGATACGTTTCCCATGCCATAAAGTACCTTGTTCGTCTTCATGGAATCCTTTGGCCTTTCCTTTGCCAATATTTTCTTTAATCTCTTCAATTTCCTTATCAATCTTCTGGACTTCTTTGATCTTGTCCAACAAAGTGGGTTGCACATCCAAAGACATGAGATGTCCTTCAGGCACAATTTCCAAACTGAGATCTCTAAATTGGGCACACAAATCATCTGGCAATTCTCCTTTTGTAAGGCCATTCACAAAAACCTTACAGCTCAAAGCATCCGCTACAACATTTGCTTTACCGGGATGGTATTGCAAATTTAAGTCATAGTCCTTGATGAGTTCTAGCCATCTTCTTTGTCTCATATTTATTTCCTTCTGGGTGAAGATATACTTCAAACTCTTGTGATCTGTGAACACTTCACAACGCTTTCCCAAAAGATAGTGTCTCCATGTTTTGTGTGCATGGACAACAGAAGCTAACTCTAAATCATGAGTAGGATAGTTCACTTCATGGGTTTTGAGTTGTCTCGAGGCATAAGCCACAACTTTTCCTTCTTGCATAAGTACTGCACCCAAACCATGATGAGATGCATCACAATATACTTGGAAATCTTTTTCCAAGTCTGGCAAACACAATACTGGCGCTGTCACAAGTCTCTTCTTCAATTCCTGAAAACTGAGTTCACAACCTTCAGACCAAGAAAATTTCTTGTCTTTCTTTAGCAATTCTGTCATAGGCTTAGCAACCTTGGAGAAATTCTCAATGAACCTTCTGTAGTAACCTGCTAAGCCAAGGAAACTACGAACTTCTTTCACTGACTTGGGAGATTCCCATTCAGTTACAGCTGAAACTTTAGCAGGATCAACTGCTACACCATCCTTTGTCATAACATGCCCAAGAAATCCGACTTCATTCAACCAGAATTCACACTTGCTGAATTTGGCATACAATTTATGCTCTCTAAGTTTCTCAAGTATCAAACGTAAATGTCCTTCATGCTCTTCTTTGCTCTTGGAGTAGATTAAAATGTCATCGATGAAAACGACAACAAATTTATCAAGGAATTCCATGAACACCTTGTTCATCATATTCATAAAGTATGCTGGAGCATTGGTCAAACCAAATGGCATCACGGTATACTCATACAATCCATACCTTGTAGTGAAAGCTGTTTTAGGTATGTCTTGCTCCCTTATCTTGAGTTGAAAATAGCCTGACCGGAGATCAATCTTCGAGAACACACAAGCTCCTTCTAGCTGATCAAACAAGTCATTGATTCTAGGCAAAGGGTATTTGTTCTTGATAGTCACCTCATTGAGTGAACGGTAATCTATGCACAACCTTTGACTTCTATCTTTCTTCTCCACGAACAAAACTGGGGCTCCCCAAGATGAAGAACTTGGTTGAATAAATCCTTTATGTAGCTGTTCTCCAAGTTGTTTCTTGAGTTCTTTCAGTTCATCAACTGACATCTTGTACGGTCTCTTTGCTATTGGTCCAGATCCTGGTAGCAAATCAATAAGGAATTCCACATCTCTATCTGGTGGCATTCCCGACAATTCTTCCGGAAACACATCCGGATACTCACTCACAATTGGCACACTGTCTATGCTAACCCCCTTAAGAGAATTTAACATACTCCTTCTTGCTTCAAAGTTGGTCTTGAATTTGATCCTTTTATTTTCTGGAGTTGTGAGTGAGACAGTATGGTTGGCACAATCTATCACTCCCTTGTGCTTAGTCATCCAGTCCATTCCCAAAATGACATCCAATCCTTGGGAGTTTAGGATTATCAAGTTAACGGGAAACTTATACTTCCCAAACTCTATGACTAGATCATGACATCCTGAATTCACTATCATTTCTCCACCAGGAGAACTTACTTTTATAGGACACCCAATAGTTTCTACTGGCAGTTCATTTCTTTCAACAAATGCTCTTGATATGAATGAATGAGATGCACCAGTATCAAAGAGAACAAATGCTGGATCGGAATTGAGTTTGAACTTACCAGCAACAGCATCAGGCTCCTCATAAATTTCCTCCACATTGATGTGGTTCACTTGTCCCTTCTGAAAAGGGTTGGGCTTGTTGGGTCCTTCAACTTTCTTTTCTGGGCATTCATTTGCATAATGCCCCATCTTCTTGCACTTTAAGCATTCCACCTGACTGATGTCCTTCTTGACAGGCTGGCTTCCACTGCCACTTCCATTTCCACTGTGGTGGCTCTTATATCCACCCTTGTGGTTCTTGTACTTGTCATTGTCATGACTACGGTGATGCCTGTTGTCATGACGGTTGTGGTTGTGGTGCTTGTTGAATTTCCCATGCTTCTGGGATCCTGAGCTTCCACTGTCATCATAATGGGAACGTTTGTGAGACGATCCCGAGCTGTTCTTGTCCGAGTGCTTTCTCTTTCTGCTCTCAACTTGCTTCATTTTGTTCTCCAAAATAGCAGCCTTATCACAAAGAGACTGGTATGTGGGAACATATGCCACAGCCAACTGCAGGTTCAGCTCATCATTCAACCCTTCGAGGAACTTTTCTTTCCTCTTAGCATCAGTGTCAACTTCATCCGGTGCGTAACGCGCCAGATTATTGAACTCCTCAATATATTCAGCCACGCTGCGGTGGCGCTGCTTCAGGTTATGAAACTCTTTCTTTTTCAGACTCATCACTCCAGATGAGATATGAGCAGTACGAAAGCCATCCTCAAAGATAGCCCATGTCACATCTTCTATGGGAGTGGTGATCTGGAAATTATCCCACCAAGTGGCGGCTGGTCCTTCCAGCAAATGTGCTGCAAATCTGACCTTTTCTGCATCAGTACAGCCCACAGTTACCAAGTCCTTGTTCACAGAGCGTAGCCAATCATTGGCCACCATGGGATCAATTGTTCCCGAGAAATTTGCTGGCCTCAATCTCAAGAACCTGGTAAGCATGTCAAAACCCGGTGGGTTGTTGTTGTTGTTGTTGTTGTTGTTGTTGTTGTTGTTGTTGTTGTTGTTGTTGTTGTTTTGGTTCTGGATGAGCGTTGTCATCATTTGCATCAGCTGAGTTTGAGCGGTCATCATTTGCTGCATTTCTGGAGTGGTTGTTGGGGTTGGGGTTTGCACGACGGGGAGGCATCTGTGGTTTGTTCAATAGAGATAAGAATGAGATACCCATAGATGCTTTCATGCACAGTACATCACATAAACAATCACAAAGCATGCAACATAATGATAAAGATTCAACAACCAGATAACAAGTTCGCAAAGTAAAACACACACAAATAACAAGCCATCCACATGTTGGATGGTCAAATAACAAGTTCTCAACGACAAGTATGATAATAAACGATAAATGAGTAGTCAAATCTACTCCTCGGCATCAACCTCCTCCTCGACAAAGGTAAGACCTGCGTGTTCCATCGCGGTCTTGTATTCCTGGACACTGTTGGTCAAGGTCTCTATCTTGGCTTTGAGAGCCCTCTTCTGAGAACGAAGCCTCTCAATCACCGTCTGCTGATGCTCGAGCTCGAAGTCCTTGGCCTGCAGTTCCTATCCTGGACTCGCTTCTCCTGACTCTTGAACTTTCTGTCCTGGCTCTCGAACTTCGCCTCCATCTCCTTGACTATATCGTCTTGCTCCGCGAATAGCTTGTCCTTCTCGCGAAGCTGCACCTGGAGTTTTGCTGAGCATGACGTTGGTCCTATCAGAGTCCACGTGCCTAATGAGAGCCTCTAAGTCCTGGAGGTATAGACGAATCGGCTCGGCTGTATCCCTCGCAGTGTCCTCGAAGTCGATGGACTCTCCATCCTCATCACGTCTACCGAAGACGTGGAAGTGAGTGCCTCTAACCTGTCAGGAGTGTCTCCCTAGCAGACGTCCTATCAGATCCTGCATGACTACCTCAAGGCCTCTCTCCTTGTCATCATGCATGAGCTTGAAGATGATGGCCTCTGTGGTAGGCTCTGCCTGGCGTCCAGGCTGGTTGACCTTGAAGCCCCAAAGGTCTTTCCTCTCAAACTTGGTGAGGGGAAGCACCATGATGGTAGGAAGAGGGAGATTGAGCAAAGTTGTAAGCTCAGCAATACGAGGACCAAAGCGAGTTCCCTGGAACTCCTCAACAGTGCTGATGGTAACAGTAGGCATCTATTTATAAGATAGAAAAAGTTAGAACAACACAATTCAAGATAGAACACAAGGCAAAACATCACATAAATATCCTTGGAAATCAAAACACACAAGTCATGGCACACATGGATCCATTACAACCACCAAGGTTCAACTTATTTTAAAGCAACATTTGGAAAATAAGGTGATAAGTGGTGGTCCAACTAACGAAGTACGTTTACAATCCTATCACATTGGATCTGTTGGCTAACACAATGTTTCTAGAAGCAATCAGTCTATCTTGCTCACATGACTCCATCACTAAGTCTATAATGTCTCCTCTTAAGGTTTGGTTGGTAGCTTCCAACTCTTGGGTATGTTTCTTATCTTCCTTTAGGTCATTTTGGAGGTTGAGCATTCTACACTTGACTCTATCACCAAGTTCTTTGATGGTCTTCCAAGCTGCATCCCTTGCTGATTCAAAGAATGTAGTGTGCACCACTGAATTGGTGAACATGCAGAATCCTTTTTCCTGGTGGTTGTCTTCCTTGTTTTTATACAAGTGAAGTTGCACCCACCAGTATTCAACTCCTTCATCCATCACAGGAAAACCTTTGTTCACAGCTGCACCTTGTATTTCTAATGCAACCATGAGGTCCTTGAGAGCCTTGGGAAATTCTGTCTCACACTCCAAGGTCATTGTCATGAGTGGTCCTTTCCTCACGGCTTCGTTGATGGAGTTCATCTACAATTAGAGATGAGAAAGAAGATTAGAAAAGTTTACGAGAAGAATAGACAAGTGTAGAAGTTGTTGAAATTTTTTCCTTAGTGGTTTCTAATCCTAGGGTCATAATCCTACAGGCAACACAGTGCTCTGATACCATCTGTAAGATCCCTCCTTTATAAAGGAAAAGGATCCCTGTGATTGCAATGCTAGTCCCTGGATCAATGCTAGCATCCACAGTTTAAGATGAAGTACACAGATACAAAGGTCATTATTACAGCCATTCCAGAGATAAACATAGTCTTTACAACTCCAAGGCCACAGGCCTAGTACAAGAGTTTGAATAAGTAAATAAATAAAAGTCTTCATCTTCATGTGCCACAAGCAAACATGTTGAGTGTAGACTCATGACACCTAATCCTCATCAGAGTAACCTGCAACATCACAAGTTACAGCCACAGTGGGTCAATACATTGGAATAGTATTGGCAAGTGATACCTTAGTATAATTTAGGTGGACTAAATACTATATGCAATTTGGCTAAGTGTAGCTTGGCTTGCTTTGCTCAAAATAGATTTTGTCTATTAGTTGAAATCACTAAGTTTTTCTTTGTCAAAACTTTTCCCAAGGAACCACCAATAGACATTGAGGTCCTTCACCCTTGTTCACCCACAAGTTTTTACTTAGAAATTGGGATGAGGAGATTCTTGATAGCTTCCATGTCTTGATGCTCAAGTTGTCCTTTTCCAGGGACATGGCTAAGTACTTAGATTTTTCCATCTGCAGAGGTTGTGCACTTTCCCCACCAGACTTGATTTTCACCAAGACAGGACCTTTCAGAAGCCTTCCCTTAGACCAAATGGACGCGTTCCAACCTATCATTCCCACTACCACCAACTGTCCAAATGGCTAAGTTTTAGCAACCTATATGATCCAGGCAGAGCCCATATTGCCAAGTGGCTGCACTAGAAGCTTCTCAACACTTGGCCTCTAAAATCTCTTTGTTCCTGGGTGGCTTTCCACAAGTGAGATACACAAGGTTCACCAGTCCCTGGCCTTGTGTAACCACTCAACACAAACCATTCCTTCCATCCCACCCAGGTGTTTCATTTACTTAGTTGTTTTATTAGGCAAAACACAAGTCCAAAGGACTTAGAAATATTTTCATCATAGCATGTATATATTTCACCAACCCTTGGTTGCTACTAGCTAGGCTAAGCATGGCATAGATAGTATCTTCACTTAGAAATTTTCTAGCAATTCTACAACTACTAGGATTTCCCAACATAGCATAAGCAAAATATAACATGCAAGTCTAACAAAATATTTCTAATGCTTAGTAAAAACATAGGGATAAAAATATTCATGAAGTACCACTTGCCTTGGTAGTTTGGAGAGTAGTTACACTCTTCACAATCACAATCACTAGCACCAAAATCTACACAAAGAGTTATAGCAACAAATCACATACAAAACATATACAACCAAAAATATATGCATGCATGCAAAATGGTATGTGATGATTTTTAAAACTCAACCAAGAAAGTAAACAGTACTGGTTCATTAACAAGTTAAAAACTTGCCAAACAACATTTATTTAAACTCTAAATCATTTCCTAAACATTTCATATACTCAAATTAGCCCTACACAAGTTTCTGCAAATAAAACCATTTAAACAGAAGCAAAACATTAAACACATTGCATAAACAGAAAGGGCTTGCTCTCCTGATTCCAATGATATAAAATTTGTCAAATTCTAACGTGGGGATCAAAAGTTATAGCCAAAACAAATTTGAACATCTAATAGATTCAAATCCAGTTTTTAAATCTAAACTCCAGCCACGCGGCGTGTTTCTATTGGCTGATACCGGTTCGGGCGGATCACGCTTACGAGCCGCAAGATCTAAGTGACGATGCACGGCTCAGATTAAAACTTAACGCTTCGCCCTCTAATCTAATCCTACCCTCTAGATCTGGATCCAACGATCCTAGATGCTCTGACCAAAGACGAGCGGCGCAATGGCTGCTGGCGGCGGCGATGGCTCTGCCGGCGATGGATTGGCGATTCTAACGAGGGCTGGGGACAGTGGTGTTGCTTACCAGCGTCGCAAGGTCGCGAGGAAGCTCGAGGTGTTGCTGGCGTGGACATGGGCGCGTTGATGTGGCCGTAGGAGCTCGCCGGAGTTGAGCACAGCGTCGGGTACTCGTTGACGAAGACGTTGGCGACGCTCTGGATCACCCTAGCACGAACTAGTGGTATCAGGGGGTGCGCAAGGCTACAACGAACACTACTGGGTCAAAGAGAAGTCGAGGGGCGGTCAGGTTTTACCTCAATCGCTCGTCGGAGTCGAGCGGCGATTCTGTCGTTTGCGGGCACGAACGGTGACGGCAACCTGGGCCATGAGAAAGCAAACTAAAGGCATCAGTGGACGCGCAAGGACACGCTGGTCATGCTGGTTTGAACTAGAGACAGGGGGCGGTCGGAGCTCACCGTGATTAGTCGCCGGAGTGCTTCTGTCTGCGGCGAGGCAATGTCAATTACTGGCAGCCTGGAGGCGCTTCGGTCTGGCTTTGTTGGGGGAAATGGCCGCGAGGGGGAGAGGTTTAAGTAGCCAGGAGGGGCGAGGGAATCACGCTGCAGATCAATGCCAATTAAGCGCGAAATCAACGCGGTGTTTCTGGAGTTAACGGCGGAGGCGACGGGGTCTGCGCGCGCGGGGTGGAGAAGAAGGAGCTGGCGTGGCTCGGGCCCAGTGGAAGTGGCAGCGGGGCAGAGCGGGTGCGGGTGCGAGAGGGAGAAGGGGGAAAACGACCCGGGTGGGCTTAGTGGGCTGCTTTCGTAGTTGGGCCAAATAGGTAACGCTGGCCCTTTTTTAATTCTTTTCTCCTTTTCTTTTTTTGTATTGATTTTCTAGAATGATTTTTAAATCCAAATTAAATAAGTTTGAATTCAAATCTTCTCTAGGTTTTTATACTGCAAACCTTGCATTCAAATGTGTGTCAAACATTACTGTCCAATCCAAACACTTTGATCAAGTGAAAATAAAAATAAAACCAAGCCTTTATGATATATATTCAAATAGGCATAATATTGGTTTATTCACTCATTTTGTTTTGAAATTTTGTTCAAACTTTTGGTGGTGCCTAAGTTTGAATTTTCAAACTTTACTGAAACAAAACACATATTCTTCTCATTGGAAGATAGCACTAAGGCTAGAGAAAACTTACATAAAATAATAAGCATGGAAGCTTCTGTTTTGAAATGATTTGTTTGAAATGAAATTCATATGATCATGGATGCATGGATGATATGCATAAGTTTGAATCATGATTTTAGGGATGTTACAATTCACTATCACCCTGGTAAAGCCAACGTGGTAGCAGATGCCCTTAGCAGATTGCTGTGCCGCTTGAACTCCATGATTTTGAAGGAGCAACCAAGCCTGCACAAAGAGATGGAAGATTTTCGAATAGAATTAGTAAGTGAAGGATTTTTGGCTAGCATAGAACTTCAACCCACTTTGATCAGTCATATTAAAGAGGCGCAGAAGGGAAATGCTAGTATTGATGGAATCAAGCGTCGTATCGGTACAGGCAAAGTACCTGGATTCACCGAAGACGAAGAAGGAGTTATGTGGTACAAAGGACGCCTTTGTGTACCAGCAGATTCTGAGTTGAAAGAAGTTGTTTTGAAGGAGGCTCATGATACTCTTTATTCTATCCATCCCGGAGGAACTAAGATGTATCAAGATTTAAAAGAGCAATTTTGGTGGCATAAGATGAAAAGAGAAATCAGAAGCTATATCGCCAAGTGTGATATATGTCAGCGAGTCAAGGCAGGACATCAAAGACCCGCTGGATTGTTGCAACCCTTGCAGATTCCGTAATGGAAATGGGATTCCGTTGGAATGGACTTTATCACTGGACTGCCTACTTCTAGTAGGGGAAATGACTCTATCTGGGTCATAGTGGACAGATTGTCCAAAGTCGCCCATTTCTTGCCCGTCAAGACCACATATCAGAGTTCGAAGCTAGCGGAGTTGTACCTCGCTAGAATAGTTAGTTTGCATGGAGTCCCCAAGAACATCGTATCTGATCGAGGAACTCAGTTTACCTCGAGATTCTGGAAGAAAGTCCAAGAAGGTTTAGGAACCCGCCTAGATTTCAGCACCGCGTATCACCCTCAGACCAATGGACAAACGGAGCGAGTAAACCAAATACTCGAAGATATGCTGAGAGCATGTGTGTTAGAATATGGATCCAAGTGGAAAGACTGTCTGCCATTTGCAGAATTTTCATACAATAACAGTTATCAAGCCAGTTTGCAAATGGCCCCATTTGAATTCATGTACGGAAGGAAGTGTCGCACCCCTTCGAACTGGTCGGAAGTAGGAGAGAGTCAGATTTTCGGACCTGACATCCTACGAGAAGCAGAAGATAAGGTTCACAAGATTCGTGAACACCTCAAGACAGCCCAATCCAGACAAAAGAGTTACGCCGACAAGAGACGTAGAGACCTCGTCTTCAACATAGGAGACTTTGTTTACCTGAAAGTGTCGCCATTGAAGGGAATGCAGCGTTTCCAACTCAAAGGAAAGTTAGCCCCCAGATATATCGGACCTTTCAAGATTCTGAACCGTCGAGGAGAAGTGTCGTATCAATTGGAACTACCCGAAGAAATGTCAGCCGTGCACAACGTGTTCCATATCTCGTTACTTCGCAAGTGTCTCGAAGTCCCCGAGAAGACCGAAGTGTTCAAGAATATCGATCATTGGACCATAGAGATCGACGATGACCTTACCTATCCCGAAGTACCCATCCGTATTTTGGAAGAAGCTTTTCGAACTACCCGAACCCGAAGCATCAAGTTTCTCAAGATTCCCTGCAGCAACCACACATAAGAGGAAGCTACCTGGGAGCGCGAAGATCACATCAGGACGGAATTTCCAGATCTCTTCAAATCCTAGGTAATTTTTTTTCGTCCTTTTTCAAATCTCGGGACGAGATTTTGTTTAAGGGGGAAGGTTTGTAACATCCCAAAAATACTAAACTTGAATCATCAAACTCTAATCATCAAAATTAGGGTTAACAAAAACTTTTCTAAATAAAATTATGGAAGCATGCATGTGAGTATGCATTTCATTTTGAATTCTTTTGAACCACCTTGTTTGTGTGTTTCTTTGCTTGTAAAATGTTTCTTAGGTGAAATAAACATCATCTAAACAATTCCCAAATTTTTCTCAAAGACAAATAAATCAAAACAAAGCTAAATGAGGGAATTGTCATTTTGACCAATTTAACTCCCATGCCTACTTTGGCTGTCTCAAACTTTCAGAACCTAACAGAAACTTTTCTGGATCTTTGTACCCCTTGATTGTACTCATAACAAAGTATCAAGGCCCACTTTGTGATCATCCAGAAACTTTCAAATGCATAGTTTAAATAGCAATTCAAAATTGAATCTTTATCATATGAGAAGATCCCACTTTTTCAAAAACCACTCAAACAAGATCAACTTTCAAAACCCAAGCATCTACAGACTCACCAGCACCAACCTAGCACACCCACCAAAAATATTTTCAAAATTCAAAAATTGAATTCATGCGGCCATTTCATCAAACACTTGGCAGACACAAATCAAACAAAATCAAAACACTATAGTGTGTAGTGTTTTGAGCCTAACCGGTTCCCTATCTAGCTCACAACCATCTCAGTAGATCATCTAGCAAGATTAACCAAGCACTAGCACCACTGTGAGCTTGCCAATATCATCAATGGTGAACAGCCGAGTGCATCCTTGCCACCCTAGTGTAGACATCAAGCTAGGAAAGAAACTAGCCGTGCCAACCTTGTCTGGGAGATCACCCATGCCTCATCGCCCCCTCTCGACCAACCCTGCCTCGAAGACACCGACCAGAGCACCCAGGAACGCCGCGCCCGTGGCTCTGCCAACCGTGCCGAGCATGCGCCAGAGCGCCACCCTCGACCGACGCCCACAGATCACGCGCCGCCCTCGCCGCATGCATATACGATCACCACTGACCCAGGAGACCGCCAGACATCCCCGTTCGCCGCCCCATGCCGCACAGCCACCGCTCGCCGTCGAAGACGCCGCCTCTGCCGCGCAGAGCGTCGCGTGTTCCAGACCAAACCGCACCGCCCCACGTCCCGCCACCGTATCGTTGAGCATCGCCAGGGAACACCGCACCGCCCCCTACCTTCGCCCATGCCAATAGCCGTCTGTACCATCGCCCCCGACGAGCTCACCGTGCGCCCCGTCGGTCCCCTCGCTCGACTATAAATAGAGGCCACCCCCCAGCCGAATTGAGCACACCATTCTACTCCCCTCTCCTCACTGATCGTGCCACCCCGTTCCCGAAGCAAGGCGAGCAGCACTTCGCCGGAATTTCACCGGAGCCCGCCGCCTCTGGAGAAGAAGGGAGCCAGCGATTGGAGCCGCCCTAGGAGGAGCCACCGGTACCAGGAGATTCGCCGTCGTCGACTTCGTCGTTCGCCCGCCTCGCCGACCCTCGCCTGCACCCCGGTGAGCCCCCAGCAACCCCCACGTCGACGATGACTCTCAGCCGTTGGATTAGAACCAGATCGAACGTCCCACATCACCCATACCGCTTCGCACCCCCTGTCTCACTAACGCGTGGGGACAACCACTTAAATAGCCCGCGGAAGCGCTGCACTTAGCAGGCTGGCCCGTTAACTTTTCCCGCGCAGCCCAGTTATTTGAATTAAACCTTTTCCATTTTATTTCAAACTCACTTCTGTACCCAGTTTCAAAAATCAACCCAGGTCGATTCCATGAACCAAATTGAATGAAACTATTTTTTTCGGAAAGGTCTGGGAATGCTGAATCCAAGCCCGTTGGATTCAAGTCATTTGGATCTATAGATCACCCATGGTAAAAATAACAAGGCAGAAGCTTTTCTGCATTCAAACATTTTTAAAATTTAAACAATAATAGATTTTGAGTTGATTCCAACTCTCAAAAATCACATTGAACCATACCTTTCAGAATATATAAAAATATATAGGTTTACTTACAGAAATAATGTTCAAGTAATAAAAGAATGCCCCATAGGCATTTCTAGTCACTTTATTTAATTAAAATAAAAGGGTAAAACCTTATTAAATTGTGACACCACTTTAAATCATATTCCCATGGACTAAAATATGTGGTGATGACATGTGTCAACATGATCCCATGTTTGGTTTGGAGAATATTAAATATTAAGTAGTTTTTCAATGAGTAGAAATTACTTTTCTAAAAATAAAATGAATCAAACCAAGCCTTAATCTTGTAATGTTAGAGATGATGTTAGATCATCTATAGGACCCTTTTGTGATGATTGCAAGTAGTTAAGTATTGTTTGGTGATTGTGTACCTCGTATTTATTCATAAACGCTAGTATCGACCAAGGATACGAGGAGGAAGGAGGATTCTACGAAGAAGAAGCCGAGGAGAACTTCAATCACTGCTCTGCACAAGGCAAGCTTTACTAATCAAGTTGACCAATGCAAGCTAACACTTGCAAGATACTTACCTATGCAAGCCTAATACTACTAGTGAATGTGCAATCTAACACTTGCAAGATACTCTACTGATGCAACAAACCACTACCTGTTACCATGCCAACTATATGCCTTAAGCATATGTGACCATATCCACTTGATAAACCAATCCTAGTTTTACTTGCAAGCTTCTTACTTTATTTCTTTATCAAAGCTCTTACTTAGATTTACCTAAGTGAATGGTAGATACTAGAAAGATATGTGAAGGTTGCATAAAGAGCATAAAACTTGGCCTAAGCTAGATAATCTTGATGTCATCCTAAGGCATGAGATTGAACTTAGTTAAAACTCCACTAGTTTACCACCCCTCATTAGTGCTTATCCCCACTTGTAGATGCTAGGGCTAAGCATAAAACCTGATCAACTTTAGCTGGGAATACTTGGTGGAAAAATGGTTATGAAAACCTTGGAATGATGGATCACTCTATTGAAATGTTTTGGGCATGTGTTTCGGAACACTTGATGATTGTGGTGATGAAAATGATGAGGCATGAGCCTTAGCCCTTTATAAAACTGATGGTTGTCTAGATGCGATACCATTCCAATTTTATCGTACAACCACAATACCCGAAGATTGGGTAGGGCTTGATTGGAAACTTATGTACCTTAGTATTAGTTCCCTCATGGCCAAGGTCTGAGCTGAGGCTACCTTGTGAAGATTGTCCACCTGTGCAGTACCCAAGATGACAGTTGGTCATGGTTGGGAGGCCAAACTCACAGGAGAGGTGCTTATACTAGGGCGTGTAATTGAAAGGTTAGGACTGATTATCCGCATACTGAGTATGGTGAATTCAGGATTTGTTTCTGACGGATGTATCGAATGTTGTGGTGAAAGTGTACAATCTCTGCAGAGTGTCAAACTATTCGAATAGTCGCGTCCGTGGTTATGGACAGTTGGAGTGGCCATACTGTTCCCCCGTCAGACTTTTCAAAATGACTTGTGAAATGAATTGAGACTTTGACTTGACCACAACAGGGTTGTGATATGAGATAGAAGTTCCAACTTAGGTGTTATAAAACTTCAACTAGCATTCGTTGCTTCTAAACTTAGTAGAGATAAATCTGGCTTTTGCAAAACAACCCTAGAGCCTAGTGTCCTATTATCAAAAAACCCTTTCACTTGTTAGTACTAGTTTGCGAGTACTTGAAGAGTACTCATGGCTTTGTCCCTGGCTATTCCCGTGGCCAGACTATGAAGACGAGTACCTGGAGGATGGATCCCAGGAAGGTTACGACAACTAGGATCATCTCCCATCGTCAGTATTGTCTGTGACCCTGAAGATGGAGCTTCGCCTACGCTACCGTTATTATTACGTATTCCGCTTCTTGAAGTTGTATTAAGAACTGGATCATGAGATCCCTATTTGTGTAAGAACTTATGTACGGTTTGTAATGGATGATGTACTATGGTATCCAATTCTGTTATGTCTCGCAAAAATGGTAATCCTGGGATTGCGATGTATGGCATAACAAGCATCTGGGATTAAAAATCCGGGTGTTGACAACATGATGGCACAAAATACCAAAACGAAAAGATTAAGGTTCCAAGCACATAAAACGCGAAATGGATCAAACAAAGAAGCATAAATATGAGTGTTTTAAATAATATAGGAAAGCTCCCCCATGGATAGTGCATTATGTAGGATTTTCCTTTTGAATGTAAAATGCACACACAAATGAGATCATCACTACTACCTAAAATAAAACACAAGAGGATACAATAAAAAATAGAAGGTTCAAAAGTAGCAAGGAATGCATGGGAGCACACAAAACATTTACTTGGCCAAAGATATGACAAGATTAAGCAAAGGACAAAGTGAATATGATCAATAAATTCTACCATAAATTGAGTACTTATTGTCCAAGGACAAAAAATATTGGTAATAAATTTCCCAAGGTAGCTTGCATGGATATCCAATATCATAGTCACAACAAGAAGCATATAACAAAATATAAGAATTAAGCTTGATGCTTCAAAAGAGATTCTTGGTAGCTTCCAATAGTCACACAATCACTAGAGATTAGAGTAAACTCAAGTAAATGGTTTCCATTAGGATATAGATATCTAAATATGAGGAAACACATACCAAGAAACACTCTCACATACAAGATCCAAAATATGAGCAATAGAGGCATTCAAGCAAATTGGAACTTGTATGAGCAAATGTGTCACATAGGAACTAGATAATTATCAATATCAATTCTAAGTGACACAACCTCGAATATTCACATTTTCTAGGATTTGTAATATACACTAAGCATATGACTCCCCCATAATGTGATACTACCATAAAACCAACACGAGGCAAAAGGATACAAATAGAGATGATTAATGGACATTATAAAACTTAAATTCCTCATGAGAATTGTACCACATATAGACTAGACAATAATCCAAAATAAATACTAGGTGGTATTCCTCATGTACACACAATTTTAGGATTGTGGAATGCCCAAGCATAACACTCCCCCAAAATGGGATAATCCATTAATATCTCACAAGAGCCAAATAAGATATCAAACATAATCAATCAAGGCTCCAATACATGAAACACACATACATGGTGTGCCACCTAATCATATACAAATATACTTGATACCTCAAGATAATTAAGTGGAAAGCACAACATGTACAAAAGCATGGAAGATACAAAACCAACACATGCACAAGGGGCGAGTAACTTTCAATGTAATGAGTTAAGCATATGTTAACGCAAGGAGGAATATTGGAAATATAATATAATCATGATAATACAAATGGCTTGGCTTGACAATAACAATTGATGAAGATCCCTCAATTCTTCATAATGTAGCCAAGTCTCCAATGCCCTCCACCAATACCTATTGATCAAGTTTTGGCTTGTTGGTCCCCAACCAAGTTGGGTCCTAAGAGGTTAGTCACAATAGGCTTGGCAACCCAAATGGTTCTTTTCTTGAACCAACATTGAGCACCAACAAATTTGGCAAACACATTGCCAACCTCATCCCTACAAAGAGAATAAGAATCATCAATCAAGATAGGATGGGATGAGGAGATACCAATAGTGCATGAGGAAGAAATGTGCCCCTTCTCGCGGCATATGTAGCAAGTTCTACTCTTGCCATCTTTATTTTTGGATGAAGAAACAACTTGAGGAAGAGCTTGAGTCTTCTTGGGAGGAGGCCCATCTCTAACAAGATGTAGAGCTTGAGGCCGCTTCCCTTGTTGCTTCTTGCCAAGGGACTTCTTCTTTGATGGGCAATGTTTGACATGATGCCCTTCTTCCTTGCACTTGAAGCAAACAATGTTGGCCGGATTCTTGACTTGATCTTGGCCATTATTCTTGTTATCCTTGTGCTTCAACTTGATAGTGGACTTGTTCTTGACATTGGAGTTGAATCCAAGCCCACTCTTGTCATTGGGGGATTTTTGCACACTCAAGATTTTGTTGAGTGCGGAATTCCCTTGATGACCCTTTTTCAAGTCATTCTTCAAAGAAGTGACTTGAGCCTTGAGCTCTTTGATTTCCTCTACATGGTTAGTTTCAATACAAGTACTAGAGGAAGTAGATGCTACATTGTTAGAGCAACAAGGCATGGAATGTAATTCATCACGAGATATAGCATGGTTGTGAGAGGATAAATTACAAGGACTAGCACATGGCAATATAACATTTGGAGTAGATATAGTTCTAATGTCCACATGAGGCCCACTAGATGTTACCTTTGACATGATGGCCTCATGAGCCAACTTTAGCCTACCATGGGAGACTAGGAGATCCTCATGCGAGCTTGAGATCTTAACATGGCTTTCTTCTAATTTCCCATAGTTGCTAGTTAGCAAAGCAAGTTGAGCCTTTAGCTCAACATTCTCCTTCAAAATAGATGCTTCACAAGAAATAGAGTTAGTAGCACAAGCATCATTATTATTAGCAAGAGGTGAGGGCAACTTGTCAAGCTCTTTTGAATATGAAGCTTTAAGTTGCTCATGCGACTCGGTGAGTTTGATGAGCTCCCTCTTAACGACCCAAGAGCCATTTTTGAGGTGCTCAAAATCCTCAAGGAGTTTAGAATAAGCAACTTGAGTCTCACCATTTTTACTTTTGAGATCACTTACCACCTCAAGATCTCTATCATGAGATTCCTTTACTCTAGATAGCTCTAAAGCAAAGGTCTCCTCAAGAGATTCCTTAGTGGTTTGTTCCTCTTCAAGAGCTTTATTTAGGTTTGCAATTATATTAGCATACTCACGCTTAAGACTACACATTTTATCAACGTTGTTATCATGCACCTCAATTTGTGTTTCTAACTTATCAATATGTTCTTTGCTCTTAATAGCAAAGTCCAAGACTTCAACAAAGTTAGAGAAAGCAATATCCTTTTTAACAAGGGCACGATAAACAATCTCACCCTTTTCATATAAATCATCAGTATCAAGCTCTTCTTCCACATTATCCACATCCTCCTCATCACAAGAGGTAATGGGTTCCAAAATAGGGGTTACCTTAGAATCCCTAGCCATAAGGCATAGGTGGGTACCGAAAGAAGGTGAAGATGAGATTGCATTTGTGGCTTCATCCAAAACCATGTCTTGGCCCATAGAATCTTTGGTTTCCTCTACATGGTTAGCAACACAAGCACTAGAGGAAATGGAAGCATTTTTATTATGGCAACAAGACAACACAAGCATATCATCATGAGATTTATCCAAGTCATTTCTACATGATATGCAAGGACTATTAACACAAGCATGTAAGAAGTTTGTAGTTCTAGAAGTCTTAAAGTCCAAAGATAGATCATTGCAACTAGATAGAGATGAGGGATTACAAATAGTAAGCACACTATCCAAATTGCAATTTCTATCACCACTCACCATATCATTACCTAGTGAAAAGTCACATGTTGGTGAAGCTCATCTTGACCGGAAGTGGAAGCAACACAATCATCCTCAATAATGTTGGACACAACATATTTATCTTGAAGTTTTGTCCATAACTCATGAGCGCTCCAAAAAGGAATGATTGAAGAGGTAACTACATAGCTCAAAGCATTAATAAGCACATTAGAAGCTTGAGCATCGAGATATAAGTTTTTCTCATCCTCACAAGATAGATTTTTGAAATCCATAGGAGGAGAAAAACCTATATCTACAATACGCTACAAATTTGGGTCCATGTCCCGAAAATGAATGAGCATGCGATTTTTCCATATATCATAATTTGTGCCATCGAATGTGAACATGTCATTGTCCACTAATCCTCTAGCCGACATCTTTACTCTCAAGGCGGTGAAGCCTAAAATGAGAGACCGGGCTCTGATACCAATTGAAAGGATACAGATGTCGCCTAGAGGGGAGGTGAATAGGCGATTAAAACTTTTCCTAGAGTGGCTCAATAAAGGCGGAATGAAACTAGTGTTTACTTTGTTAAGCACAACCTAGAACAACCAAGGTTCACCTATGTGCACCAACAACGTATGCTAAGCAATACAAGCAACAAAGTGATAGCAATATATATATTACTTCAAGCACGAAGGCTATCACAATGTAAAGTTCATAAGTAAAGAGCTCGGGTATAGAGATAACCGAGGCACGCGGGTACAACGATATTTTATCGAGTTCCTCCCAACATGGAGTACATCTTGTTTGGAGAGGGGGTGGTATCAAACCACCAACGCCACAAAAGGCCTCCCTTATTCTCCGGTGAATCCCACCCCAACGGGATCGATCAACACTTCCACTATCGGTGCACTTGTCGGTGGCAACCGAAACCTCTCACAAGGTTGGGGCACTTCTCCACAACTTAATTGGAGGCTCCCAACAAACGCCACCAAGGCCACAACGCCACCAAGGCCACAAAACCGGTTCCAAGAACCCAAGAGGGACAAGCTCCAATGAGTAACTCAAACCAAATACTTCGAGGAGAACACAAACCGATGCACCAAATGCAAATGGCAAGAACACCACAAAGGTGTTCAAATCCTTATCTCCCAAATTCCACCAAAGCTACAAAAGCTTATGGGGGAATAAGAGAGGAAGAACAATGGAGGAAATCCACAAAAGACTCCAAGATCCCAATATGTTCCCCTCACTTAGAGGAGAGATTGATTGGTGGGATTGTAGATCTAGATCTCCTCTTTCAAATCCCTCAAGAATATGCAAGAATCATCAGAGGGATTGTGAGAAAGCAAGCTCAAGAAGGTCAACAATGGAGGGGAAAACTTGCAAGAATGGTTAAGGAACCATTGGGGAAGAAGGACCCTTATATAGGTCCCTCCAAAATCCAACCGTTGCAGCCTAAAAACGCGATTCCCGGTACTACCGGACTTTTTCCCGGTACTGCCGGACTTTCCCGGCACTACTAGACATTCCCTAGGGTTCCTGAGGCGCCAAACGCATTTTTCTCTACGCTCCCCGGTACCAAAATGCGGTACTACTGGATCCTGGTCCGGTACTACTGGTCATCACAGAACGAAAACAGCCATAACTTTTGCATCCGGACTCCGATTTCGATGATCTTAGGCTCGTTTCGAAGAGGACAACAACCTCTACAAGATCATGCAAAGAAACATCATAGTCCAGCAAGGGAGTATAGATCCAAATGACGAAGTAAAAAACCTTCTGCCGCGCTAGGTACTAAAATGCGGTACTACCGCTTTTTGGTACCTAGCCCGGCAGTGGCTTTTGGAAACTTGTCAAAAACCTTCTGCCGTGCTAGGTACTAAAATGCGGTACTACCGCATTTTGGTACCTAGGAGGGCAGTGGCATTTGGCAACTTGCCAAAACTTACTGCCGCGCTAGGTACTAAAATGTGGTACCTAGGAAAATTCAAACCTCTATAACTTTTGATTGGTAACTCCGATCGACCCGATTCCAATTGCGTTGGAAAAAGGACGACATGAGCTATCCTATGAAAGGTCAAAATATTGGTTATCACTAAGTGAGAATGTATCATGTATAATAATCTGATATACCTCACTTGGTGAGAAACCGAAAAGCCGCCAAGATCAAAATCGCAACAAGATACAAACGGAAGATCCGATTTTGATGAACAAGAGCTTGTTATGGAGATTACCACAAGCTCTATATCCTCACATGGATAAGACCAAATAACAACCAAATATGATGAGGAAAATATGCAAAGGTTTGAGCTCTCTCCGAACAAAGTGAACGAGTTACTCATTCGAGAGCCCCTCTTGATAGTACGGCTATCTATCCTAAACCCGGTCTCCTACTAACAATATGAGACCAGCAAAAGGGAAAAACTATCAAGATTATACCTTTGCCTTGAGCATTCCACTTGAGCTCAATGTAGTCGAACTTGACCTTCTCAAGATGGAACGCTTTTCTTGATTCCTCATCATCGATCCATGATCACCGAGGAAGGAAAGCATCAAACATGAGATCTTCTACAGATGGCGCATTTTGAGCTTGCACAACACATCTTATTCTCATTTCATCGACCTTGAAGACAACACATGCTCCAAGCGATGCCGATGGACCATTCCTACAAGTACATCTCAATACACACATTAGTCCACAAAGATTGTCATTAATTACCAAAACCACACATGGGGGCCCAACATGTTCTTTCAACTACTCCTGGTAATTTGCTTCAAACTTCATCCTAGTAACCTTCTTTACTACATATGGTTGGATAATAACAATAATTCTTCTATTTTTCTAGGAGGGATTTAACTCCATCAGTTATCCTATTGATTGGATTCTTTTCAATCATTCCTATCCATAAGATGACATCTGAAACTAGCATCACTATTTACCTCTTCTTACTTATTTCTTTATACTACCTCCGTTTCAAGGCTTAAGGCGCACACGCTTTCCAAAGCAAAGTTTGACCAAAAGAATTGAGCAACAAAATCTTGATTATATTATACATAATTAGTACCGTTGGATTCATATTAAAAAATACTTTCCAGTGATACTAGTTTTATACCAAAACTCTTTATGTATTTAGAGTAATTCTTGGTCAAAGAAAAAACACGCAAAACGAGGACGCCTTAAGCCCTGAAACGGAGGTAGTAAGCCTTAAATGAATGCTGTAATAAGAACAAGAGTTAATAGGTCAAGAACTGATAGGTTAAGAGTTGGTGAATCAATAGCTGATTACTCAATATTGATGAACAACAATTATAGGGATAGGATTCAATAGAGATGATAAGGATTGATATGGAAAGAAAGATATATGGTGAATGATCTTGACTTAGTCTCTTTCCAGCTCAGACTCATTAAAGAGTTAAAGTTAGATAGTACTATGATACTCGTTGTAAGAATAGATAAGAGTAAGATAGGTCAGGGTTAGTCATTTCATTTATATTGCTTCAGTTTGTAATCTTAACTTGGCACTTGTGAATTGATATGCTGAATGTGATAATAGAATCCCTTAAGGATCATATATTAATTATTTAAGCAATGCATTATGAGTAGCATTTTATTATATTTGATCTACCCTTAGATCAAATTATATTTACCCAAATAAAGTTTTAGCAAAGGTCATATTGAAACTTATCACAGTCAACTGGATGATCTACTTCAATTCCATCAAGTTGAGAGAAGCTTCAATCACTTTGACAAGTTTTGTTCAAAAGCGTGAAAAATATTCAGTTTTTCTATGCATGAATGCAATATACACATCTGGGTTCAGCTTATTTATAGGCTCTAATGCTGGGATGTCACAGACTCTCCCCCTTAAAATAAACTTCGTCCTCGAAGTTCGCAAACTCTCACGTTTTGGATTAAGAAATTGTCTTGTAGTGGTTGCTACATTTCTCCACTCCATAATGACCTTAATGGTAATTATTTGTAATATTCTATAACTTTATTAGATATCCTAATCCAATTCTTTTTATTTTATTTTATCATCAAACTTTATTACTATGTTAAATACAGTCTAGAGGGTCTCACTAAAACAAGTTTTAAGTTTCTATATACCCGTGTTTGTGGTTAGAAGACTATATTTCTATTCTTGTCATAGTATAGTTGATAATGATACTCCTTCCAAGATTGGATTTGAACTCAATTCGTCCATACCCATTGGAATTTTTTTATTCTCAATACTTGCCCAATTAGGTGTTCTCTATTACTTATTGAGGGTTACTTACGAGTTGTTTCTTTTAGAATTGGTCGGTTAAGTTTCTCCTTCTAACGCCTTCAAACTTATACTTTTTTAAGCTTTAGATAATCTTTCATTACCACCTATAGTACCTTTTCAACTTTCATTCTTAATGTCTACTCTCCTCCTTAGGTTTTACTAATAGTCTTTAAATTGTATAAATAGCATTTATTGGCTTTATAATTAGAATGTTGGTCTCTGTTCAGTTTATACTTTACCTAATTAGGGTATGATGAAAGATTGTACGGTGTATCCACACAGTTGTGGATCTCCGAGGTGAATCTTTCAGAATTATTTGTTTTACTTACTATTGGGGACACTTTCGCTTTGATAGGTCAATTTTCGCGAAGAATCTCGAGAGATGATCGCTTAAAATTTTATACTCCTTTAGGTCTTACTTAGTTTAAGACAAGTTTTATGCTCTTTATGCAACCATTAAGATGATTTGGTTAACTATGTCAACCAATTACTAGCTGCGTACAAGATACCAACTTTGGATCAAATACCAGCTATGGATCAAATACCAGCTATGGATCAAATACCAGATGTGGATTAAATAATGGTCTTGAATATTTACCAGCTGTGAACCATCCTAGGGTGTGTGTATTACCCTATGGTTTCCAGCATACCTCTCGCATTCTCTCTGAATTGTCAGAGCTTGAATACCATTTTGGTTCCAAAGCTACCTATTTGTACCTATTCATGATACTTCCATGAACTTGGTACAACTACTTCGTTAACTTCTTAGTAATATTACCTACTTTGATTGAACTTTAAGTTTATTATATCTTGTGGCTCCATACTTCTTCTATACCAAACTTCTTTCTTGGGTCTGGCTAGGAATAATCTATGCTTGATCTATCCTCCGAACGGTGTCAATATTCCTCATTTTTTTTGCTTCATTCTTTATGTAAGTCTTCATCTTGATCTTTGGGACTCGTCACTCCCTTACACGAATTCCCATTCCTATCTAGGTCTATGACATCAAGTAATAACTGTGTGTTACATCATGCATTTGCACACCTAATTAAACTTCATGTACAGATCTAGTCAATCAAGAAGATTCAAAAAGATCCAAAAGTCGATAAACAACAAAACATATATCATGTATTATAAATAGGTTTTAAATAATTTACAAATGTACTAGATGTTCCAACGGTTTGCTCCACACCTATATACACAACTATCTTACAAGAACTTCCGGTTCTTGTGAGTATATCCTCACTTATTCCGGCAAACCTTTCAAACTACAATACGCATTACCCTCTATGTACATTATTCAAGCACTCATCTCTTGGGATGTCGTTCTTTTCTTACTTTTATTTTCCTCTAGTGCTTCCTGGAGTTCCATCCATGATGACGTGAAGTCCTACGACTGCCTTCTGGAGCGTAAGAGCATCCAGGAGGTGCGTATTCTTGATTAGAAGTACCGAGACTGAGATTTGTCATTGAAAAATGACTAGAGTTGGCGTAATCCTCCTCAGGATATTCCTGATTGCCTGGCAACGCTTCCTCATAGTAAATTGGTTCCTTAGCTTTTTCTTGGACCCTGCGCTTGGGGTTACCAACGAAGTGCCATGTCGAGCATCATCAGCCTCCACAACTGGTTAGCGGGAGAAAGAGTAGAAATTCCACTGTCCAGAGCGAAGGATAACCAAGCTTGAACTTATATACGGAGATCTCTAAGGCAGAAACTATCACCAAAAGCTCCTTCCAGCGGAGCACGCCGGAGAAGAAGAGCTAGCGCAGGCTACGCGAGATCTGGTCAAGATCGATCGTTCCAGATCTGTTTTCACTCTCCATTAAAAGAATCATGAACATTTCAAAATCAGAACATCTTTTAGAAATAAATTTGTAAAAAATGCACATTTACAAAAGAGAAAAAAACACCAGTGGTCACAGAACTTATCTGAGATGAGTGATTTGGTCACACAACTCGTAAAACGTAAAAACCCATCACTTAACTTTAGTTGGATGAGTAATTTAGTCATGAACCGACTCGTTTCAGGTTTTTTGATCCGGTTCATGACCAAACCACTCATACAACGTAAGTTAAGTGTTGGGTTTTCATGTTTTGCAAGTTGTGTGACCAAATCACTCATTTTAGATAAGTTCTATGATCACCGGTGTTTTTCTCCTTTTTTTCTGTCAAAATAGAACATCAATTTGATCACGATTTCCACTGGGCTTTTTGTTTCCCCGTCAAACTAATATGTTTTTAAATTATTAGTATTTAAAAAGAGAAATAAATATATTATGTTTCTATATCAGTCTTTTTTCAGAGAAAATAATGTAACAGACTTTCGCCAACATTTAATTCTAGCCAAACAAGTTGCTGCTAAGATTTCGATGATAGAGACATTTTAATTTTATCTACTAGCAAAAACGATCTATCCGGTTGTGGTCAACAATGATCATGTTAACCTACTTGATATATCAATACTTTGGCGACGATGGAAACAATATGATGGGACATGATTTTTTATGGCTATATGTAAACCATAATAAAGTTCGAACTCCAATTTATTTGGAGGGTGTGAAGAAATAAACCTGAAAATAAAAATAGTGGCCAACATTGAAATATCGCCATTCACTCAGACTTTGTATTTTATGGACCTCCAAATGACTAACTTTGAAAATGAAATATTATAGATTACAAAAAAATAGATTTTCAAAATGTGACTGGTTTAAGTTTTCAAACTTTTATAACTTTTTTGAGATAAATGGGATTGTATTTATTCAAATAGTAGTGTTGTTACAATCCTAAAGGATACTACGCAACTAGAGATCTGGAACCCACCCTAACCAAATAGCATTTCTATCTCCAAATTTTGCTCCCTAAGAATTTTAGTTATAGATACGGTGCATCTAATGAAAAAATTTGTGAAAGGTCCTCCACTAGATGACCAAAGCAAGACCTATGGGCATTAGTACTTTTCACCATTGACACCAACTCCAAGCAATACGTCTCAAGATCATGTTGACACCGGTCCGTCCTGATTGAGCCAAGAAGATCCCATCTATATTTTAAAACTTTGACTACGGGTATATTTTTTATTTCAAAGAGTGATAACAAAACTTGTTTGATACGAGTGATTTGGTCACACAACTCACAAAACATGAAAACATATCACTTAACTTACGTTGGATGAGTGGTTTGGTCATCAACCGGCTTGAAAAACCGGTTCCGAGCCGGTTCATGACCAAATCACTCATCCAGCATAAGTTAAGTGAGGGGTTTTCATGTTTTGCGAGCTGCATTACCAAATCACTCATCTCATATAAGTTCTGTGACCACTGGTGTCTTTTCTCTTTACAAAAACTAACCATACTTTTTTAAAAAGAACATTTTTTAAATATAAACATTTTTCATCCTCAAAACATTTTCAAAAATTGAACATTTTTTAAATTATTTTTTTCAAAATGGATCTTTTTCAGAAATTGAATTTTTTTCAAACACAGAAATCAGGAAAAGTAAAGTAAAGATGAAAATTGAAAAGCAGAGAAAAAACAGAAAAAGAAAAGAAAACAGCCCTTAATGGGCCGGCCCACCACGAGTGGCCGCGCGAGCGTGTGTTATTAACGCACCAATGGGCAGAGAATAGGAAATCCCTGTTTCTCCCACCCGCCATGGGCGCCCCTTCCTCGAGCTCTCGGGCCTCCACGATCTAGCGCAGCGGCTCGAGCTCTGGCGTTGGTGGCGGCGCCGCGGCCGCAGTTCTGCACTGGAGTCTGTCGTGGGACACGGCCAGATAAGGGCGCGGCATGGGGAGGAAGCCTGATCCGGCGAAGCCACACTCCGGTGTGCGCTCCGTCTCGCCGAAGGCGGGGAGGAGGGCGCAGCCTTCCCCAGTGTTCCTTGGCGCGGCTCTATTCGTTCTAGGCTTCGTATCACTCTTCACAGGGCATATTGTCACCGACGCCGACTGGTCGCGGATCCGGAGCCGGTGGCGGTCCAATCAGGTAAATTGGTGGAAGCTTGGAGTCTTTTACTCTATAATTTGACGGAATTGTGTCACTGTCCGCAGAATGTTTTGTTTACGTGGTTTGCTGAGTGTGGTCCTTCTAGAAAGAATGAGTTTGATCAGTGAAATACTGAAATCTAGGATGGCTACACCTGTCACATTGTAATATTAGAAACTAACTAAAGAAATTCGAGTGAGCTTGTGGTTGCTATATTAATATAGCCGGGTGAAGGCCTGTTTTGAGGAGGAATTCGAGCAAGAAGTTCATTTATGGGCTTCGTCATTTCGCTAATCAAGTAAATAATTGGTGGAGTGTGAAGCTTTTTTAGTTTCTTTCTTGTTTGTTCACGCCTAATCCTTGGAACCTTCTCTGCTTATGGCATTATCTGCTTGATAGCCATGTCTCTGTTCTCCACTGATATTGCTCTACTCTGCCGACCATGTGCAGGTTAGAAACAATGGACCCATTGATATATGGAAATCAAGATATTCCAACTTATACTACGGATGCAGTGGGAGGAGCCCAAAGTTAAGATGTTAGTCTACTCAATCAATCATGTCATCCCCGTTTAAAATAGAACTCTGAAATCTGAAGGTCAAGAAAAGTAACAACGTTGAAGTGTCTCTGTGTTTTTTCAGCTGCTGTGCCGGAGAATGGTTCTACTGGTTACTTGCTTATTGGTACTAGCGGGGGACTGAACCAACAACGCATAGGGGTATACTTTTCTTTCAACTTGCAATTGATTTGTTTTTATTTTCCATTGTGTTACCATTATGATCTTCAGTTTCCAGATAACAGATGCTGTTGTTGTTGCCTGGATTTTGAATGCAACACTTGTTGTACCAGAGTTAGACCACCACTCATTCTGGAAGGATGACAGGTTACCTGAACACTTGAGATTACATGTCATTATCTATGGTTGACTGTGACTGACAGAGAATTGTCCTCATACTGCGTGTGTTATATGCAGTGACTTCTCCGACATTTTCGATGTGGACTGGTTCATTTCGTACCTATCAAAGGATGTAACTGTTGTTAAAAGTATCCCTTATGAAGTGATGACATCAATGGATAAACTTCCATGGACTATGCGGGCACCTAGAAAATCCATGCCTGAGTTTTACATTGATGAAGTTTTGCCTATTCTGATGCGAAGGCGAGTAAGTAAACCAAACAAGTTTTCCTCTATAAAAAACCAAACAAATTCATTGGTGTGGAACTTGTTGCATGTTACTTTGTATTTATGATGTGCTTGCTGCTACTATGCCTTTTATCCTTATCAAGCGTGCCATCACGTACAGACTGAAGAAACTTATTTCTCAGTCTTGCTGCTTATTATTTTGTTTAATTTCAAGACAATCATTGTATTCGGCTTGTTCAATGTAAGCAGTTTGATGGTGATAATGTGAACATCCAATCATCCAATTGCTTACCTGTTGCATGGTCAGCTTGGTTGCATCATTTGTTGGTTAAGAGAATACATCCTGATTTCCTTTTTCTTAAAAGGTGTATTAAGTGGCAACATATATGAATCAATTAGAGATATGCGAGTTATTTGTACTGATGAATATATGAATGCAACTACACTTGCCTATTAACTCAACTATTGAAAATTTTGCAGGCTTTGCAACTAACTAAGTTTGATTATCGGCTGACCAATGAGCTTGATGAAGAATTGCAGAAGTTACGATGTCGAGTTAACTTTCATGCATTAAGATTTAAAAAATCCATACAAAATCTGGGTAAAAAGTTGGTGCGGAGGCTGAGAATCATGAGCTCACGATATGTTGCCATTCACTTGAGGTATGCTCCCTAATTGAAATGTATGAACAGTTCCCTGAAAGTACACATATTTTCTAAATATCATTTTCTGGTTATATCATTAGGTTTGAACCTGACATGCTTGCATTTTCCGGCTGCTACTATGGTGGTGGGGAAAAAGAAAGAAAGGAACTTGCTGAAATTAGGAAACGATGGGATACATTACCTGTAAGACTCGGAAACTTAGTGAGACTTCCCTTTTGCACTGTTCCAAACAGATGGGTCCATAACTTGAATATTACTTTTTTTACCTTTTCATTGTTGGTCATTTTTTAGGTTTTGCATTTCGTTTTTGTTTCTACGCGGATATGTTGAGTAGGATTCCCCTAAAAGAACTTGTTGTCTGAGATAATTATTACTTTTGGTGATGATGTTTCTGGTGATTGGATGGTTGTCAGCTGGTATCATGTAGTGTAAGCTTTGATTGGTGAAATAATTTTATATTTATTGCTAGCAGGATTTGAGTGCCGAGGATGAGCGCACTAGGGGAAAATGTCCATTGACTCCTCACGAAATTGGTTTAATGCTGCGAGCTCTTGGTTTTGGCAATGAAACTTACCTGTATGTTGCTTCTGGAGAAATATATGGGGGAGAAGAAACTCTACGACCTCTGCGGGAACTCTTTCCAAACTTCTACACCAAGGAGATGCTTGCTGGGGATGATTTGAAACCATTCCTTCCGTTTGCTTCACAGTTGGCTGCTGTTGACTTCATTGTATGTGATGAGAGTGATGTTTTTGTTGCAAATAATAATGGAAATATGGCCAAGGTATTAGCTGGACGCAGGTATACATCTCTCTTATTTCTGGATATGTTTGAGTATTCTAGAAAAGGCCCTTGTAGAATACTCCCTGCTTCCCAGAATATCATGAATATAAGTTTTGTCCCAACGCATATTATTTAACTTTGCCAATATATAGAAAACAATATTGACATAAATAATAACAATTGAATAAAATGTGAAAACATATTTCATGATGTACTACTACTAATATTGATTTGGGCATCTGTTACTGTAGAAACTAATATTGTTTTCAATAAACTCGGTTTAACTTACAAGTGTTTGACTTAGGTCAAAACAAGTGCCTTGATTTACGGCCCACACTCCCATGCCATGCACCCTAGTAATCTTATCCCTAATGCTACAAAAGTCTGTTTGTATGTTCTGCATAGCTGTCTATGTTGCTGGTACTTTAGTTATACTTGTCTAATTTTATATTTTATATACTAATAATGGTATTCATGCCTTATCAAATGTATAGGCGGTATATGGGCCACAAGAGGACTATTCGCCCAAACACGAAAAAGCTGAATGTATTATTCCAGGCACGGAATCAAATGGATTGGGATAGATTTTCACAGAAGGTAAAGAAAATCCAGAGGGGCCTTATGGGGGAGCCTGATTATACCAGACATGGACGAGACGATTTCCATGAAATGCCCTCATCTTGCATCTGCCAAAGAGTACCAGCGAACAGATCGGTAACGACACAAACCGAAAAATTGACAGCTCAAGTGAGATTGACAACGAGAATTCTGTGACATTAATTGAGCCCACGTGGATGCATTGGGGAAAGTACATATTCGCTAAGTTAAAAGAATGATGGAGCTTGCAGTTTGGAACATGTGAACCAGATGCTGATGGCGCAGAGAAAGCCGCAGCACGCACGCTCCTGCTATTCTGGTGTTTCGTGGCGATGAGCAATTCAGGTTCCCAGTCGTTACTGAATCCAGGAACTTACCACGGTAAGGTGTTGCTAACTCGAGATACATGACCTGTAAGTATGATGTATACATGAATGACCTGTTTGATACGGGGACCCTGTTAACAATGTCCTGTTCAAGATTTTTTTGCGCTTACCTGTAATTTGTTCCGTTTTCTTTCTCGGAAGAGCAGCCTGCTCTTTTAGGAGGATACTACTAATGGTGATGTGTTGTAATTATTGAGTCAAGACAACCATCTCAGTGTGCAATTTATTTATCTTCTCATGTGGCAATTCATTCATCGGTAATATCGAAACATGGAACGCAAATATGTTGGACATGAAACTTTTCTTTATTGTCCAGTGATGCAACAAGGACTAACTGAACATCCAATGTAACTCTGCTTCGGCTGTTTGATTTGTTTCACTGAAACAACTGGTTTGCTTTAGATCAGAGGATATTTATGGCTATGGCCTTCCCTTCCTTGAGCTCGGTTACCGATGCCTCCATCTTGGAGCGTGCAAACTCGTCAATCTGAAGACCTGAAACAAAGACGCAGACTGTTCAAGAGGCAATGTTGCTGCCGTGCCACGCTATCAACTTGTAAGGACCACTAGGTCAAAAAGAAAAAAACTTGGAAGGACGGAGAAGCACTCACCCTGCACGATTGACTACTCCCCCTTCTGGAATTGAAAGAGTTTCACTGCCATTCTTGCTGATTGCTTCCAAATTGCCATAAGATTTGAAAGAGTTTCAGTTAAACACTGTCCTCGGAAAGCAAATGTGGTGGCTCATACTCTAGCTAGATTTGTCTTTGATTCCAATATTCCTTTTTCTTGGGATGGTGATGTAGTTTTATTAATTCTTCTGTAATGAACGATGTAAACTTGTTTTGAGGGGCTGCAAGTTTCAGACGCACTCTTTTTTCTTACCAGGTTATCTAAGGGACCGGGGTCCCCAAGCCACTCCGGCCGCCCCAGCTTCTCCCTCCAACTAGAATCGATTCTCCTCCTCCTGATCTACTAGCTCCACTAAAAATCCAGCTTCTTCTCTGCGTCTTAGAGGAGATCCATTTGATTTCTTGAAGACGCCGCACCACCACACGCCTCTCCTCCTCTTCCTTTGAGAGTCGACCTCCATTTCCAGCTGCTGCCCCTTCTCTTTCCTTCTCTCCGGTAGCCATGGCGGCCGGAAAGGAGATGGACTAGGTGGTTGGCTTTCTATACCTATTATTAGTAATTTGATGTTTTGGGTTGATCCCAGTTTTATCCTAAATGGTGTCTGGGAGTAGGTCTTTGGGTCTCTCTGGTCAGATCCAGGGCGTCTCGGCTTTCCTCGTCGCGGTTGTGCTCCTCCCGTGGCAGGAGGTGGTGTGGTTGGCGACGGGGATTCCGAGCATCTCCGACAATAAGGCCAGTTCTTGGAGTCTGCTGCTGGGTTCTGCAAGCCAACCCAGCGGTGCTAAGGATTTTCCCGTTGCCGCGGTGCTCCCATGGTGGAAGCCGAATGCGGCAGCGTTGAGGTCTTTGGCAAGCTCCCTAAATAAGGTCTATGTCCCGAGTCTTGGCTGCTGTGATTCCCCTCTTGGTTTGCCTCCTCCAGCTCGTGGCGGGTGCTTGGAGTTCGACGACGGGCTTGCTTTCACAGCGCGGTGGCTGAAGACTCATGTTGGTCGCCGGTGGTGGCCTAATGGAGGTATACCCATGCTCTTCTCTTCTTATCTCCTGGGTGGAGTTGGTGATACAAGGAGGGTTGCTGAGCCTCGATTGAAGCGACCTCAATGTATGGCATGCGCCGACCCATGAAGATTCGTATGTTGCGTTCTTTCCAAGCGTTAACGTATAGGAAACGTCCGCTGAGCCTGTTTTGTTCTGATCAGGTCATCCCACCAATCAGAAATGGTGAGAAAGGTTTGGCCATTGCTTCCCGTAATATCGTTGTCCTAGGATTGTGTTGTGTTCCATACTGCTGTTGTGAAGGGGTAGTCTTTGCATAGGTGGGTGGCAGTTTCCGGTGCCGAGCCACAGAGCTAGTAGGTTGGGTCATTAGGCCATCCTGTGATGGTCAACATATCAGCAGTGAGCAACTTCCCGTGGAGAGCCAGCTAGGAGAAGAGTTTGCATTTCGGTTCAGCATGAGCGGGCCAGATTTTTTGGGCTTTGAATCTTGGGAAGCAGCCATTGAATTGGGCGTGGTCGGCTGAGCTGGCGGTGTACACTCCGACGATAGTCAAGGTCCATCTAATGGTGTCCCGTTGGAGAGGGTCGAGCGGGGTGTCCTGGATGATGTCCCAAACCTCCAAGTATTTGGAAAGTTGGATGGGGGAATGGAGGCTGGCAACCGAACGAATCCAGTTTTCTTGGGTGATCTCTTTTGAAACAGTTTGGTGACGATGTTATAAAGATCAGGTGCCCACTGCTTGAGCGGCCCACGGTCACTCCAGTCACCGTGCCAGAAGGCGGCGACTCCGTTCCAATTGTTATTTTCGTGTAGGCCCAGAAGAGATCCATATCAGCCGTGTTGCAGGGTAGTTTTGATCCTGCCCAGGTGCGCGTTGGGTCGGTCCATTGTAGCCAAGGCCAGCGTAGTCTCGGTGCCCTTTCGGTGTGAGAAAGGTCTAGCATTCCCGGACCTTCCAATGCTTTTGGACTGCAGACCGTCTTCCAGTTGACCAGTGCTTTCTCATGTGCGGCATGTTCCCCTTCATCACTAGCCGAGACAAAATTTCAGACAATCTTAGTTATCTGCCTGCGAGATCATTTAGTGAGTGGGATGGCGGTGGAGGGGTATATTGCAGTGGCCATCAGTACCTATTTAGCCAGAGTGACTCTTCCAGGGCGCGCAATGTTTTTCCCGTACCAACCAGGAAGCTTTCTAGCGGTCTTACCGAATGGACGGATGAAGCAGATGCAACACTTCAGGAGTTGAAGAGAATAATACCCTCCCCACCTATAATTGTAGTGCCAGAGTTTATGGAGCCCATGTTAGTATACATGGCGGCAACTAACCGGGTTATCAACATCGTCGTCGTAGTGGAGCGGAAAGAACCAAAGAACGAGCACGGATTTCAGCGACTAGTTTATTATGTAAGCGAGATCTTGAAGGAGTCTAAGCAGCGTTACCCGCACTACAAGAAGCTAGCTTATGGAGTGTTTCTTGCTTCTCGGAAGCTTAGTAAATATTTCCAGGAGCACCCTATCATAGTAGTTATTATGGAGTTTTTTTGCTTCTCGAAAGCTTCTCGGAGTGTTTTTTTGCATAGGTACAAAATATGTAGAGACACAAATAATACAACAAGTGTTTATGGCTCTGCTACAGGAGACTTGGATGCTGCATCGTCGGCAACAGGAGAGCTAGCCCATGAGACATCGCAGAAGTCAACAGTCCTCAAGGAAGACTTTGATCTTTCCGGCTCGTTGTCCATCACCTCAGCAAGCACGAATACGTCCGCCTTGACTAACTTGGCAACCCTGGTTTCAAAGCCGGTGGGAGAGTTATATATAGTAGTGCTATCAACTGGATTACCTTCTTCATTGATTTCTGGCATACTGGAGGTCACCAAGTCAATGTCGGCATCCTCATAGTGTGGCTTGACCAAGGGCAAGGCCATACTAGCACCGGCCCGAACATATGAAGTTTTCTAGCTTTTGATCTTCTTGGGGGCTCGGAGGACAATTTCTAAGTACTTGGTGGCAGAGTCCACCACCTTGATGTTGATGTCCAGGGGCTTGGCCATCTCCTTGGCCTAGGTAATGGTAGTGTCGATGAAGTTCCCCGCAAGAACCATGCATTCCTTTGAATATGGAGCTGTATTTTCGTAAGATACAAAGATCATGAGTTTAACAATGATACAAAGCATACAACTTATAGAATTTGAGAAAGGCGGAGGGAGGTTACCGAAGATTGAAAGAACATTTCATGATCTCTAGTGTTTTGTGTGTTAGATAACAATATTAAGGATTATTTAGTGTGTGTTGAAGTGCTGCAAGCCTTAGCAAAATCAAAAGTTGCTTTTGGAGGGTGGATAATCCGCCCCTCCTCCCCAATCGACAAAGGGCACCAAAGCGCATCATGCAGTATGGGGGCATATTTTCCCCAAGATTGTCCGACTTGGGCCGGAGTTTTGCCCAAGCCGGATAATCCGCCCTTACAGGGGGGGGGCAGATAATCTGCCCCAAGGAGTTTTTGCAAAGGCAGCCAAGGCACGACATTTTGTGTGGGGGGCGGGTTTTCCCCCGGACTTTCCGGTCCCTGGGCGGATTTTCTCCCCAGGCTAGATAATCCGCCCCTAAACTTCTCCAACGGCCAGTTCTGGGCAGGGGTTATTTAAACCCATCTCCCCCTCCTGCCAAAACTCTTGGTTCATTTGAAAAAGACAAGATCTGCTCTTCAAGTTCCATCCAAGAGATCTCCACCTTCACCCACCCAAAGGCCATGTTCTTTGGGGAATGGAAGGAGGAGGGCTCGATCTTCATGAATTGCAATCAAGCGCTTCACTTCCCCTCCATTCATTTGGAGGATCTTTGATCTAGTATTTCTTCCAAATATCTAGATCCTTGTTTTGGTTATTTGATAATCCTTGTTCTTGTGGCAGCTTGTTGTCATCACGGGAGCCTCCAATTCGGTTGTGTATGTGTGCCCCGCTAGAGTTTAAAGGCATCGGTTTCCACCTCGAAGGGTACCAATAGTGGAGAGGTGGATCAGGCCTTTGGTGGCGAGATCCATCGGATAATAGTGTGAGGCCTATTGTGACATGGCGGCCTTAGAACCGCCCACCCCTCCAACACAGACATAATTCCCTTAACAAGGAAGGAACTGTGGTAAAAAAAATCCGTGTCTTCGTGTGCTCCACTACGGTTTCCTCGCTCCTCACTTTACATGTTTAGTAGTTAGGTTTGCATATAGGGAAATTCTCGTAATTGCATATCTAGAGAATTTACTTTGTGTCGAGCTTAAAATTGAAAAAGAACTAAAAATTGAGTAGCACCTATTCACCCCCTCTAGGTGCCCATACGATCCATTTCAAAAATGCTGGTTCATCTTGCTTGCATGTCTCTGCCAAGATGTCGTGCTCCATCTGAAGTTTCTTGTACGCCTCAAGGTTCTGAGTATTCAGATCTATGGCAACTTGCTTCTGTTCCTTGAGTTGTTCAATATCTTTTTATAGGTGCTCCATATCGGTGTGTGCAGATTCTTGTAGAGACTTCATTGCCTTGTCATACATAGATACAACATCAGCCAGGTCTTTCGTCAAGATCTTATTTTCATCATCCAATTCTTGGATGTGATTGGATTGCTCGACAATGCTCTTTGCCTTGGAAGTGGGATAAATAAAGTGTTGTGAATACTTGGAAGAAATAGCTTGGGAAATGGAATAGTAGAGGATTGAAAAGAAAATAGACGCTTGTTTTTGGTTATTTGTTCCTTCAGAAAGGCATTTTACCCTTTTTAGCCTCCATTTCTGACCGCAGCTTGGCAAACTTCTCATTGGTGGCAATCTTCCGAGCATTATCGTTCTTCACCAATAATATGCTTAGTTTCCTTGGAGCATCTAGTCGGAACTTGTTCAGTTTCACCTAGAGGCTTGGGGGCTACGGTATGAGATTTTACTCTAAGGCATGCTTAGTCTCTTTTGAGCATCTAGCCAGAACTTGCACAGTTTCACCTAGAGGATCGGGGGCTACACTATCAGAATTTAAAACATTATGTATGGTTCTCTACGAGTACCTAGCCAGAATATTTCATTCTACCTAGATACTTGGGGGCTACACTATCAAGTTTTTCACTTGGTCTCTCTTAGAGCACTCATGCCTAAAGACCTAAGGTTTTCTACCTAAGCGCTTGGGGACTAAAGTGGGACATATACTAAGTGAAATGTAAAGCATCAAAGACTTATAATGGCAGTGATCTTGAGATTGTTTGTTGCTTGGGACTATGAGTCATGGAAGACTTTAGCATTATGGTAAATGATATCCGCCTTCTTGATTAGTTCTTCCAAGCTCAATGTCGGAGGAGTTTGGGGCGCGCCAAGTACACCACTTGCATGTGCAGAAGAAGCTCTAGCTGATCTTGGTGTTGCAATAGCATCTGTCTACTTGGAGCCTCCCGACTTGCTAGTGGTTATTGCTGTAACAGCTCCCGCCATTAGCTCCTTCCCCTTTTTAGCGACATCCTTACCCAAAGCTTCAGCCACTTGGGAGGAGGTGCTCTGTTGCGTATCCTTGCCGTCGGGAACAATGTCCAAGCCGACGACACTTGAGACATCCTCTGCGTGATTGATGTTTAGCTTCATGGCAGAGGCCTCAGGTGTAGCGATGGGTGCTATGATAGAGCCTATGTTTGGCTTGACGACAGGAGTAGGGGGAGCAATAGAGGGATAGGACTTGGATAACATCTCACGAATGTTCTTGGAACCTCCAGTATCCTTGGAGGTCCACTTCAAACTGATATTGGTTCTCTTTCTGAAATGTACAAAATTGAGAAGTATAAGTACAGAAATGAGTAACGTAAAGACAAAGTCGAAGAAGAGAGTACTTACATAACAACAGGTGCCTTGATCAACGGGATCCTGGTAGACTTTCTCTTCTCTGCCTCCAGCAAGGCAGTGAATTTCTTGGAGACTCCACTCTCCTTTTTGTTCTTCTTGCTCGCAGCAATAGTGTCATAGGTGGATCTCTTCAGCTTTCACATTGCCGTGCCTTATGATCCTTTGAGGTATCATCATAGGATAAAACTTGTACTTCCTTCATCTTGGGGTCGTAGACCTAAGCGGCTATGTCTTCCTCGGCCAAACTCGCCAGCTGATGAAGTTAAAGAACATGTTAGATGGATTTGTGCATCAAAGAAGGAAAAGTTATAGTATACACAAAGTAATGAAGGAAGCATAGTACCTCTAGGCATTCACTACATTTGAACATGTCAAAGGTGATGGCAGGCCATGTTTCTTATCCTTCACCTTGACGATATCCTTAAGACGGAGCTTGATGGAGTCACTGGATAAATTATCCTCGGAAATATGAATTGGGCCCTTCCTCTCTTTGGCATACTCGTGCATCATCTTGGTTCGATGCCGCAGAGGCTGGATCCGCCTTATGAACCAACACATGGCTAGGTACAAGCCGGTCAGACCTATGTCTACCATCCACTCTATCCGCCTTATAGTGCGGCAGGCTTCGTCGTTGGAGGGAAGAAGGGCTTGGGACCTTTAGGTGGTGGCTTCGGCGGCAGCTCCATCGACGAAGTAGGGATATGAGCCTTCTTGGTCAGCCAGAGTAATATATGAGCCATAGAAATAAGAATTCTGCTAGTTCTTGCAATACTCATGGCCAACTATGTCGGGGAACCGCCAACCAGGATGGATCTTAAAACTAATGGTTCCACAGTTTTGAAGTTCATCTTTGGAATCTACGGATTCTGTCTTCACAGTGAAGAATAGATACACAATTCTAACCTAGGATTAATCCCTAAGTATCCTTTGCACAAAGCTACGACATTTCTAAGTGCTAGAATGTTGTTGGGAGAAAGGTTGTGATGAAGAACCCGAAAGTGTTTCAGAACCTCAAGGAAGAAGTCGGAGACTGGGAGGGAGACGCCGCATAACAGCTGCGCCTTGAGTAGGGGTGGCCGTTTGGCCATGACCGAAAATTCATTCTTTGCATATCGGTCTATTTTGAAATCGGTCTTTAAAAAATAAAGACCAAAATTTACTTGTTATTTTTACTAACCGACGAATTTGGTTACCCGATAATTCGGGTTCGGCTTGGTCATGACCGAATTATGTGGTAGATATTATCAAATAAAAAGTTGGATAATATTTGGTAAACCATTTGGTACTATTTCGGTTATAATTTGAATATAAAATCCACTTCATATAGTCATATTGATTGGCGGAAACTAACATTCAATAATACTAAATTTGGCTTAGTTGAGAAAGATAAATCTATAGTTATGGGCAACTAGGGCTTTGGAACTAGGCCACTCTCACCTAAAGTTCGGCCAGTTCTGTACATTCGATTACTAAGAACTAATGACCAAATTAATTGAACTAAATTCGGTCTACAAAATTTGCTACCCATTTTTTTGATCGGTCCTTCCAGTCTCGGTCTATTCGGTTTCGGTCTTGGTCTTTTCGGGTCCGGTATTCAGTTATCAGTTTTTCTGCCCACCCCTTGCCTTGAGGTAGACCTTCTCTCTGACTTTGGGAGAGGGATGACCTCACCGGTCAGTGTCGATTGCTAGACCAGGCCCTCCGTCGAAGGACGGTACCCCTCAGTGATGAGCTCCTTCAGATCAGCGGAGGAAAGATCAGATCCTCTCCATACTCCTTTGTGGGAGTTAGATTCCTCCTCAATGGCTTCAAACACCGCCATCTTTTGGTCACCGCCAGTGGTTTCTACCACGGCAGAGACCGGGACTTCCAACCCTTCCTGTGGCACCTGGACCTCCTTTGATCGGTTTTTGGTAAACTCGTGGGCCGCCACCATTGAGGGAGTGTTGCTGCTTGCCATTGAGTTTGGAGGAGAGGAGCGAGATGGATCTTCTGCTAGCGTTTTCTGTTGAGGAGATCGAGGAGTCGTTCGTCGGGAGGAAGAAGACACATGGAGAATGCGGGTAAAAGGATTATCACCGACCATAGTAAATATTTATAAGCCCTAGCGTCAAGATTCATGCGCGAAGGATCGAATGGTCAAAGCATCAACAACATGTGTGTATGCATGCACGGAAGTTTCGCCACGTCCCCCATTTGTTGCTTAGCGTTTCGGATTTCACGCGCAAGGAAAATCACTATGATCAACCGCAACCCTTATGTGAGTTTATAGAAAGCGTAGGCTGTATGTCACTCTACTAGCAGCGGCAGTGGAACATTCATGTCTGAAGATTCTAGTGTGGGCGGACCCTATTCGACTATGGGAAAGTAAGACTAAAGACTTGAAGATTCTCTGATTTACACATTGAACACGTAGAAGATTACATGGTTCTTTGGGAGGACCTTGATATGTTGCTTGACGAATTGCCGACATCACCTAGACAGAGCATTCAAGATTAAGAGGCAAGACGGCGCAATATCTCAAAGTTTTCCGGGGCTACTGTTGGGGATATGCTAAATGGTATCACCATAGCACGTCCCTAATCCGAATAAACCGGGTGACCCACTATTGGTAGCAAGGCATATGGACTGGTGGGCAGCCCAGTTAGACAGATCCAGAAGAGAGGCCCATGCCGGATAAAGGAAGGCTATGGTTCTATCAAAGACAAACCCGGAGCCTTGGAGTGCAAGATAGAAAGACTAGTTAGTATTAGTGTAGGACCCTGTAACCTGTCCGGCAAGGACTTCTCCCGTAGGTTCTGGCGCCTTTATAAGCCGGCCTACGGGAGCCTTTAGTGCATCGATTCATACAACATCGCACAACGAACCAATCCCTATAACTCGGCGCATTGTCATTATAGTGATTTATAGCAAGAGTAGGATTCCACCACCATCGTGGGATCTTAATCTAGGTAAGATGTGTTACCTCGTGCCCGCTAACTCGCCGCCTTCCCCCACCTCTATAAACATGCTTTATAAGCATCCCTCTATGGCGTACTTGTCGGCAATACCATGACAGTATTCACATATATATATATATATGTAAGGCTTAGGCACAACATAGACGTATAAGGGGTTCCGTCATGGTAAAACACGTCCATAGAATGCGTGTGAACGATCTAGGCTTCGCCCATATTGCGGGCCGTTGGACAAAAATGATGGAGCCCATGTTTTTTGTACACCGAAACTAGTCCATCGAACTACTGCACGAACTAAAAAATGGTATTACTACTCCACACCGAATGGTACTCGCATGGGAAAAATACGACATCCATCTCTTGCCTAATGGTGGATGACATTTTCCTTGACATTATTTATCGAGTAGGGTTACCATAAATCGATTCGTTTAATCATTCAAATGTTGAACGAAATGTTTGTGCATGCTTTATCGCATGTGATGTGTTAAACCGTTTGTAGATGCTACTCGCGGAGTTTAAGATCCGATCACAATTTCTCCTACTAGGCTTGATGTGGGCTCTCGATCTACTATTACCTACTAACCGTCTACAGTATGCCTTAGACGGCAACGATCGTCTTTTATATGTTTCCCTCAAACCCTAGAGGCCCTCCATGCCAACACGTTCTAACCAGATATCCCCGTTATACCACTCGAGAGGCCGAAACGATCTAGCCATATGTGCTCTCACCTATGTTGAAAGTTACAATCGAGTGGTGATCCAAGACTGGAATTTCACTAAGAAGAGGGACACGAAGGAACAAAACACTCGGCTAAAGGATAAAGTATGATGACTCAGAGAAGAAGTGAACAAGAATACAACTGCTATGAAAGAACCAAGTAGAGAATGTGCATGGACATTTTGTGGCATTAATCTCGCATGGCACGAGTGTATGCAAATCATTGGCGAAAGGTTTGGTTCATCGTGTGTGTTTGGGTTTACATACATAGTTTAAAATTTCTAATACTACGAACACACCAAGATCAAACTATGCAAGAAAACATAATAGTAGATCTGGATGAACTCACCGAAGAATGCAATGGAAGATTCTCGGTGTAGTTCATTGATGACGATCACGTCGATCTCCACAGTTAGGCGTATCCGTCCTAGCCGCGAGAAGAATATCCACTCGATGGAGGATCCATGGTATGATCCCGCCGCAGGCTGACATGCGTCTAGCCTCTCAATCTGTGCAGCATTATGCTGTAATAGAGCGTCACATCTACGATGATAATATCGCATCGCGTGGAGTGTGTGTGTGCTATATATAAGACCCAACTATATAGGAACCCCCTTAAGAGATTTCTATATAGCCTAAACACGAGCCCTCCCATCCTAACCACCTTCTTCCTTGTCCCTTCCGCCCGCACCTCCTCCCTCCCCCGCCCGCGCCTCCTTCCATCCTCCAGCGCGCCGCCCCGGCCCCGCCTCCGGTGCCTCCTCCCCCTAGCGCGCCGCCCGGGCCTCCTCCCTCCCCCATCGCGTCGCCCTGGCCCTGCCGCCGGCGCCTTCTCCCCCAGCGTGCCGCCTCGCCCCCGCCCGTGCATCCTCCCTCCCCAGCGCGCCGCCTCGGCCCTACCCGCGCCTCCTCCCTCCCCCAATGCGTCGCCTCGGTTCCCCGCCGTCGGCGCCTCCTCCCTCCCCCAGCGCGTTGCCCCGGTTCCCCGCCACCAGCGCCTCCTCCCGCTGACGAGGTACGATCTCGTCAATGCCCATTGTTATGGACTTGGGTTTTGGAGAAGATGGGGATACTGGAGATCGCAGAACGGTTAACAGACAAGCAACACGGGGACACGAAGTTTACCCAGGTTCAGGCCCCCAGAGGGAAACCCTACTCCTGCTTGTCTGCTCTTGATTACGGCGGAACCGAAGTTTATAGGGGTGCGTAGATGCAATCTGGCGTGAGGTGCATATGAGGTGAGTTTTTAGGTCGTCCTCCTCACCGTGCCCTCCTAGCCTTTATATAGATAGGCAGGTCTTAGGCATCAGGTCGAGTCGGTTACAGATTAGGGTTTTGCCCCTTTGAAATTCTATCTACTATAGTCTTGTTCTCCAAGGATCCGAAGGCATCATGGGCTTGGCCACCCGAAAGCCTCCGCAGGCCGCGTATGTTGTCGTGAGCCTTCCTTGGGCTAGACCAGGTATGCTAACATTGGGTACCCATAGGGCATATCCATGTCAGTAGCCCCGAGTGTCCATCCGAAACGTAGATTCGGGTGGAGACTTAGTTGCCTTAAACCTTGCATTTGTATGTAGGAGTCGAAAGTTGTGTCGAGTGTGAAGCACTTCACCCGAAAGTTCATCGTGTCAGCTGAATTTGTTCGGTTGTTGTAAACGAGTCAACATTATGTACGTATTCAACACAATGTACTATAGGGTGCGCGACCAGTGCTCCCTATGGGAGTAGCCCCCGAGTGTCTGTTCGATTCGTAGACTCGAGGAGAGACTTGTAATCGCTGGTTGCGCAATACAGTGATCCGGAAGTTCTTCGAATGACCTTGCAGATGCCTTGAATGCCTTTATTTTTTTAAATGTGCGGCCAGCGCTCCCTATGGGAGTAGCCCCCGAGTCCTCAGTCGAATCGTTGATTCGAGTGAGGAATCGAAGCATGCCACTCGAAGATCTTCTGTGTGCGCGACCATCGCTCCAGTTTGGAGTAGCCCCCGAGTGTCTGGCTGAGTCGTAGACTTGGACAGAGATTCGAGTCTTATATTGTGCAGTTGTAGTCAGCAATATCGTGGGCGTACCGCTGACCCGGAAGTATATCGGGTGCGCGATGTAGTCCGGCGTCCTTGTAGGCTATAGAAAATATGAAGAATTGTGAAGTCCCCACGGACGGTGTCGACTCGATCGGCACCAGAATTTTACCTTACAAGTCGACAGGCAAATATTCTTTATAAGATACAAGTACTTCACAATTCTTCATGTTTTCTGTAGCCTACAAGGACGCCGGACTACATCGCGCTATTGTATCGGTTCCTCCAACAGAGTCGACTAACGCCAAGACCCGAGTCGATGCATTCCTCGGATGACCACATCAATCATCGACAAAAGAGGCAGTGGACGCGCACCCAATAGAAGGAATGGCGTCGACTTCATCCGCAACATCGTGTCCTTCCATCTAAACTCCACACGACCCCGCCACATCAACTCTAATTGCATCATTGACTCCTGGCTCCTTATGTGTGAAACACTGACTCGCTGCACTACCGGGTCAGTGGTTTCTCCTCGCATGAGTCTCCACTCGAGTCTGCGACTCGACTAGACACTCGGGGGCTACTCCTATAAGGAGCACTGGTCGTGCACCCGATGTACTTCCGGGTCAGCGGTACGCCCACGATATTGACGACTACAACTGGACGATACAAGACTCGAGTCTCTGCCCGAGTCTATGACTCCGGCAGACACTCGGAGGCTACTCCAAACTGGAGCACTGGTCGCGCACACATAAGATCTTCGAGTGGCACTCTTTGATTCCTCACTCGAATCAATGATTCGACTAAGGACTCGGGGGCTACTCCCATAGGGAGCGCTGACCGCACATTCGAAAAAATGAAGGCATTCAGGACATCTGCAAGGTCATTCGAAGAACTTCCAGATCACTGTATTGCGTAACCAACAACTATAAGTCTCTGCTCGAGTCTACGAATCGAATAGACACTCGGGGGATACTCCCATAGGGAGCGCTGGTCGCGCACCCTATAGTCCATTGTGTTGACTACGTCCATAATGTTGACTCGTTTACAACAACCGAACAAATTCAGCTGACCCGATGACCTTTCGGGTGAAGCGCTTCACACTCGACACAACTTTCGACTCCGACATCCAAATGCAAGGTTACAGACAACTAAGTCTCCACCCGAATCTACATTTCGGATGGACACTCGGGGGCTACTGACATGGATATGCCCTACGAGTACCCGATGTTAGCATACCTGGTCCAGCCCAAGGAAGGCCCACGACAACATACGCGACCTACAGAGGCTTTCGGGTGGCCCAAGCCCATGATGCTTTTGGATCCTTGGAGAACAATACTAGAGTAGATAAAATTTCAAAGGGGCAAAACCCTAATCTGTAACCGACTCGACCTGATGCCTGAGACCTGCCTATCTATATAAAAGCTAGGAGGGCATGGCGAGGAGGACGACATAAAAACTCACCTCATACGCACCTCACGCCAGATTGCATTTGCGCACCCCTGTAAACTTCGGTTCTGCCTCTGTAAGCTAGGAGGGCATGGCGAGGAGCAGACAAGCAGGAGTAGGGTTTTCCCTCCGGGGGACTGAACCTGGGTAAACTTTGTGTCCCCGTGTTGCTTGTCTGTTAATCGTTTCGCGATCTCAAGCATCCCCATCCTCTCCAAAACCCAAGTCCGTAACAATGGGCATTGACGAGATCGTACCTCGTCACCCGCAGTGCCTCGAATCCTTGCCGCCGGCACCTCCTCCCTCCCTCAGCGCGCCGCCCCAGCCTCGCCCGTGGTTCCACCTCCCGTAGTGCCCCGGTTCCCTACCGCCGGTGCCTCCTCCCTGCCCCAGCGCACCGCCCTGGGCTCGCCCCGGCCTCGCCCGTGGAAATCCACAGTTCTGAAAACACATGGATTTTGGCTAAAACGGAAATCCACAGTTCTGAAAAAAGAAAGTTCACTCTCATAGAAAAAAGGAAGTTCACATGCGCCAAAAAGAAAATTCACTCTACAGGAAAACATAGTTCACTTCAAACACTACGGGGTTCTTGTTATATTTGACAGTTCACTTAAGTCAACAATAAAAATTTCCAGAGGGGTGTTCGCTAAAAATAAAGTTCACGTGAATTAAAAATAAAGTTCACTCTGTGGGAAATCAAAGTTCACTTCAGCGCCATAGGGATTCTCATTATATTTGGTAGTTCAGGTTAGAGAAAAAAAGAATTCACTCATTTTGTCCAATAAAAAGTTCAGATGCCGTTAAAAAAGAAAGTTCACTCTGCGGGAAAACAAAGTTCACTTCAAACATATTTGAAAGTTCACTTCGGGCATGGCTATAAATTCTTAAAGTTCACTCTGAACATGGCGTGCATTCGTTTGTCGTGGTGGTGGCACGGCAGGTGCCATGGGTAGGCTTAAGTTGGGGGCCGAATGGGTGCTTGTGGTCACCGGGGAGGGAGTGCACGGTCTATCCATGCACGAAGAACAAGAAGAACTCTCCAGACTTAGCAATTTGATTGATACCCCAAAGATTACAAGTGCTCCTTGAGCTGTATAAGCTAGAGTTCACAACACTAGTTCCCTACTTGGTACAACCCCCTTCTACTACTGCTATGCCCTCCCTCATATAGGCAGTGCTAGCTAATACCCCTTTGGGTTCTAGGGTTTACTATTTGGATCTTGGTCCCTACAATGTGGGTCGGGTCATGGGCTTGCCCTAAGCCTAGAGGCCCAGTCCATAAAGGTTGACACCTAACGGTCTTCTGGTACGCTGCTTCTTGTTCTTTTTGGCGTCATGCTGTTACTTTGCACGTCAGTGTATGCTTTGGGCGTCACCCGACTCCTTTTGTGTCACCCGGCGTCGCCCTTCTCTTTTGACCATGCTTTACCATGGTCCCTCATGAACCTTACTCGCAAAGGTACCACGCGTCCTCCTTGACTCGGCCCTTCCTCGGTCGACTCGGCTCGTTGGTTCCTGCAAGGGTTACAACTTTGTCCTATGCGGGCCGACATAGTTTGTATGTCGGATTTCATGCTTATGTTACCTGACTGTTCTTACCCGGCCTGGTTCTTTCTTTACTCGGAGCCAACACAGCTATGCTATGTTTCCCCTCTCGTGATCCTACCGGGATTATCCCCCCGACATTAGTCCCCGAAGCTGGTGAGGTCTAGCAGTTCAAGCTGTTAGGCGTCTCCAGGTTCCTTTTGTGTGAGTGGAACTTAGTTTTTGTCTTTATCTGTCGTAATTTCGCACCTTTGCCGGGTCAGTCTGAGAATTTCTGGGTCGACTCTTTGACTTCTTGGCTCATTCTTGCCTCGAGCCGAGTTACTTTGGCCAATTCCGAGTCATTTTCGGCGCGCTTCAGTCACTAACAGCTGGTAATCATGATTACTTGCCTCAATTTTTGTTCCAAGCTCTGGCGACATAGTGACGGCTGCGCAGTTATTCCCCATCATTGTGGCAGTCCCATCGACATGCGCCTCTTGTCCTTCTAGTCATGACGTGGAACGGGATTTTTCGTCCTTGGCTACGTGGTGCTTGCTGACTGGCTTTCCCGGCCTGATACACGGCCACACGCTGGCCGAACGGCATAGATAGATCCCACGACCGGGGCTTTTACTGCCCTTAAGTAGGGATTGGGGGTTTCCACTTCCCCCACGCCCGTTTAGTTTTCCCTTGCCCTTTCTTATTCCTTGCGCCCGCAAAATCGAACTGCCCCCTTTGCGGTTCCTTCCTCCTCCTGTTCTTGTGTTGCGATTGCCCATTTCTTATTTACATTCCAGTACGGGTCCGCGCTGTTCCAAGCCTCTTCCAACCGCGGAGGAGACTGAATTTGCTGATCCCATGGATGCTCGCGATGACGCCGATGGTGCCAAGGAGCAGGAGATTCCCGCCGGCGAGCGCGGTGGCTGGGAAGGCTCGGAGGTCTCCATCGATGAAGTGGAGTGGCTCTGCTCCACCAGATGCATTCCACTGCAAGTGGATTGCCGTCTCCCCACCGGTGAGATTTCTCCCAAACCCCAAGCTGACGAGCGGGTGGTTTTCCTTTCTCATTTTGAACGCGGTTTCGCTCTTCCTGTGAGCACCTTCTTCTCCTTGTTCCTTTCCACCTTCCATCTGCAGACCCACCATCTTCCTGCCAATGCGATTGGATCTCTTTCTTGCTTCATCTCTGCTTGCAAGGTCTACCTTGGAATTTGGCCCACAGTTCCTTTGTGGACCAAATATTTTGGCTTTAAGGTTAAGGTTGTTTCCCAGCCTGGTGCTCCTCGATCCGAGAAGAGGCCGACTCGGTGTGGTGCTGCTAGCATCACACCCAGGAGAGATTCTATCTTTCCTCGGGTTACCGGTATTGATTCTTGCAAGAAGTGGCATAGAACCTTCTTCTATGTCAAAAACAGCGGGTCTACCGATAACATCCGACTTCCCCTTTCTCGGATGAGGTCCCCAACAAGAAGCACTGGCAGCTTGACCCGCGCGACCAAGACGCTGCGGTAAACGAGGCTAACGCAATCCTAGAAAGGTTGCTGTCGCCGGATGAAAACTTTCATCTCGCCGACTCTGACCTCATGTGCACCTTCGTCTCACGCCGGGTAAGCCCCATCCAAGCGAGGAGCCACAAGATGTGCTTCATGAGTGGATCCCATGATCCCACTCGGCACTCCACTAAGGAGCTCACCCATGACTCCATTGCCCGTCGAGTAAGCTCAATCTTTAAACTGAACTTGGCGGATGATTGGGCTTGGAGTTACCCTCCGTTTAGCCGGGTCAGACCTGTCCCCTGGGTAAGTTTTCCGAATCACTTTCTCGCCGAGTAGGCTTTAGCTCTTTTGCCACTCTTAGTTTAGTTTTTTAGTTTCTCATTCTGTTTGTCTTCCATAGAATCTCCTTCACCAGGTTGATGACAGTACTGTCCCTCCTGCTGGTTATAATGGGGACCGCTCTGAATCGGATGAGGTCGAGTATGACCTGGAGTGCTTCATGCCCATCCCACACGCTATGACTACTTTAGCTTCGGGTAAGAGTCAATCTCGCAATCCCTTACAAGATTGGTCTGCCGATGATGAGGATGATGATTGTACGCTTTTGGAGGTATATGCCTTGTGACCTTAGTCTCCTAACTTATCCGAGTTAGCCCGTTATTTACTTATGCAGCTGGCCAGGTACATGACGCTCCTCCTCTCGCCGTGGGCGGAGTCGGCAAGATCCCCGTCGCCAAACCGAAGCGACGCGGAGCCTCCTCCAGCACTCAGCCGGCCAAGAAGAGCAAGCCCACTCCGGCAGCTCCTGCTGCCTCTGCTGCTGCCAGCCTGGCTAAGACTCGCCAAGCCGCTAGGCGCCGAGTCACGCGCCGAGTCGTTCGTGACCCGGTTGTCACCGAGTGAGTTTTTGTACTCTGCTTTCTCCGTTCTTTTCTTTTTCATCACTGATGTTCTCTTATATGTGTGTCTCGTTGTTTTTAGTGCCGCACCCTTGACGGCGAACCAGGCTGCTCCTAGCATTGCCTCGCCGCTTAGGCCTGCGCCTCCTCCAGCTGACTCAGCGGCGCCGAGTCCCGTCCGGGTTGAGGCTCGCACTGTTGAGGCTCACGCTTCTTAGTGTCAGTCAGACCCGGTGGGTCATTCGGCTAGCGCCCCTAACGCTATCCAGGAAAAACTTCCTGATCTTGGTGCCCGTGAATTTGGTGCCGAGAAACCTTCTGCCTCTAGATCCTCTGGCATCAGCCCTCAAGCTGATGTGAATGAACAACTTCCTGATCTTGGAGCCAGCAAAACTGCTGAGCCTAGTCAGGCGGCTCCATGTTCTTCTCCAAATCCTTCTGCTCGCTCTCCAATTCTGTCAAAGGGCCAGACCCAGCCCAAGGCTTCTGGCTCTACTCGCCCTTCATCTGGCAAATCCACCACCTCCAAGCAAACAACGCTAGTTTGCGCTCCGGGTTCTACTCCTCAGATCCGGCCTCTGATGTTGGCGACAATGATCGCTTCAACGGGTAAGGGGGACGAATCCACGGCTGCCGGGTCAGGTGATGGCTCCAGGGCTATTACCCTCCATACTTCTACTGCTGCGACCCGTGCCACTGTGGGAACCGCCCTGAAAACGGGTAAAGTTCTCACTCGGATGCTCAGTGGGAAAAGCCTTGGTTCGGCTGAGCCTTACGCCGTGGCATGGAATGCAGCTGGCGAGCAGGAGGTCAGCACCCGTGCCGGCAAGAAACTGAAGCTAGGACCCAAGGCCGTCTCTGACATGACCCAGCAGGCCATTACTTTGATGGCCCGTGCCGACGAGGTGAACGAGGTAAAGTAACTTCTTACTCTTTTGTATTATTGAGTATTTTGTTTATACATATCACCTAGTCCCTGAGTTTGTAGCCGAGTAAGGAACTTATTCGGCTGTAAGCTCTTTAATAGTCACTTAGTATTTAAATCCTTTACCCCAAGCTTGCATGTTAGGGCTTCAATCCCTAGCCCTCGAGGTTACAGTCGAGTAAGGAACTTACTCGGCTGTAAGCTCTTAAGCTCTTTGATTCTTTTATGCCAAACTCATGTTAGAGCTTCAATCCCTAGCCCTCGAGGTTACTGTCGAGTGAGGAACTTACTCGGCTATAAGCTCTTAAGTTCTTTGATTTCTTTATGCCAAACTCATGTTAGAGCTTCAATCCCTAGCCCTCGAGGTTACTGTTGAGTAAGGAACTTACTCAGCTGTAAGCTCTTAAGATTTTTGATTCGGCAGGTTGCTTGACTTGACTCTTCCTTATTGTCTGTCTTCTTTGATTAGCTCACGCATAACAAGCGCACCAAAGTGCACCAAGCTCTCGTTCTGGCGCATCGCAAGCTCGAACTTGCGTATGAAAAGCTGTAGATTGACACCCATGGCCAATGTATGAACTTTAGTCATTCTTTCTCTATTCGGTGTACTTTTCTTTGGTACAATTATTCAATCTTATCTTGCTCTTTTCTCACAGCCTCCTCTCAATCTACCATCGAAGCTCTTCACTCGCAGATCAGCGAGACCGAGAGTAAGTTCTTTGTCTCATCGATGTGATAACTGAAAGTTTCTGTTGGTGCTGACAAATAACTTGTTCCGAATAAGCAGAGAAGCACCAAGCTGAACTACACAAGGAGCGAGATGAGGTGACTCGGCTGAAGAAGCTGATGGCCGAGATGGAGCGGAAACACTTGGCCGAGGTGAAGGGGCTGAGGGAGGAGCTTGCCGAGAAGAACGAGCAACAGGCTGCCAGCACCGAGAGGACCAAAAGGTTGCTCAACGAGGCCGAGTCATCGGTCGAGTTGGCAAATCTAAACTTTGAAGCCCTTCAAGCCAAGGCCAAGACTTGGCAGAGCAAACTCGCCACCATCAACTTCTTTCTCGGTAGTGAGTTCTTACTCTTTGCGCACTGTATGAGTCCTTCTGGACTTCTTCCATCTTCCATTGTTATTTGCTAACTTTCTCTTTTTGCTTGTAGAGAATTTTCCTGAGGCCAACATGTTTGCCATCCGAGCCATGAAGAAAATGAGGGCCGAAGCTGGTGCTCCTGCTGACGGCGAGGTGCCCATGGAGGAGCTCCTCTAAGCGGTGTATGAACGGGTCAGGACCCTCAAGTCTTGCAGTGTGGACTTCCTCAAGTCGGCTATCCATGCGTTTCGCATGCTCTGGCCGAATGAAGACCCACCCGAACTCATCAAGCCACTTGCCGAGAGACTGCTCCTTACTGAAGACCGGCTGGATCAATGGCGTGAGTCGGCCGACCGAGCTGCAGCAGACAAGGCTCTCTCCTTCGTGCTTTCATGGTACGAGGACATCAACCTTGATGTTCTTACTCGCATAAGGGGGATGGAAAATGGCTGAATGACCCGGAGCTGATCAAGAAGCGCCAGGAGCGAGCTTATGCCATGATCGAGTACACCATGGTGCACGCTTGGTGTGAAGGCCCCAGCTTCCTCGACCTTGGCGACCCGCTCGTCGAAGTTGCTGATGAAGAGGGTGGCAACAGCGAAGCAACCGAGTCAGATGATCCGGATGACCCGGCAAAAGATGCCCCTCACCCGGCCGATGCTCCAAGCACTACTCCTGGCTCCGAGAGTGCTCCTCCGAGTTCATCTGCTCCTTAGGCTAAGAACACTTGAACTTTGATAAGATCCCCGGTATGCCGGGTACATATGTAACATACATTGCACTTTTAGGTTTGATTTTGCGCCTGTTAATGGGCTTTATATATTTGCGTGATGTTCTGAGTGCGAATCATTCAAGGGCAAGTCCCCAAGTTTCATTTTGCCATGTCACCTTTCCTTGCCTTTGGCCCTTGTCTACCTTTTTCGGTGTTCGACATTAGAGTCTCAAAGTACTAAGGATATAGTTAACGGGTATGAAACTTGGATCACTTGGCCGAGATTACTCGACACGTAGTATAACGCGACCTGTAGAGAGTTAGGCAAAAAACTAAAGCCGACTCGCGTTTCTCCTTTTTCTTTATCCGGCGTTCGTGTTTACCCGTCTTACATCTTTTTCTCTTGCTTGCCATGAAGCCGTGTTTTCGGACAACAGCATAGTCGAAGAGTTGATTTCTTCCGAGTAAACAGTACTTGTTCCGAGATAAATTTCGGGTATCACGCCAGCCAACATAAAATAATTGAGATGGAAAATTTAAGGGGTAGTCCCCGAGCCAATTTTTCGAACCATACCATTTTATTATCAGCACATAGCCGGCACACACGTCTGACATATGAGAGTTCGAGTGATACATGCATTGCTTCTCATAAGTATAGAAGGGATGAAGTAGTGCCACATTCCATGGCCTTTTGGTCTCATCTCCTGACCTGTCCGCCTTGTTCTTTTGCGCTTCACGAGCGTCTATGAGATAATAAGAATCATTGTGCAATGCTTTTCTTACAATGAACGGACCTTCCCATGGGGGTGATAATTTATGCATTCCTGCTGTGCGCTGCACCAGCCTGAGCACCAAATCCCCTTCTCGAAAAACACGAGGTTGCACTTTCCGGCTATGGTAGCGTCGGAGATTTTGTTGATATATAGAAGATCTGGATAATGCCAGTTCCCTTGCTTCTTCGAGTAAGTCTACTCCATCTTCTCGAGCCTCTTTTACCTCGTCTTCCGAGTATTGCCTTATCCTTGGCGAGTCATATTCTATGTCGGCAGGAAAAACCGATTCAGCCCCATATACGAGGAAAAATGGCGTATAACCAGTTGACCAATTCAGAGTTGTTCTTAGGCTCCACAGTACTGAGGGTAATTCCTCTATCCAACAACCAGGTGATCTCTGGAGTGGTTCCATTAAGCAGGGTTTTATCCCTGACAGAACTAAGCCATTAGCCCGTTCAACTTGTCCATTTGATTCTGGATGGGCGACTGATGCTACATCGAGTCTTATTAGGTGTTTCCCACAGAAGCGAGCAAAAGCTCCTTCGGCAAAGTTCGTGCCATTGTTAGTGATCACACTGTGTGGGTAACCATATCTGAGGATTATATCCCTTAAGAATGCGACAGCTGTTTTACTGTCCAATTTCTTGATTGGTTTCACTTCTATCCACTTGGTGAACTTATCAATCATGACCAAGATATGAGTCATGCATCCCCTTGCTGGTTTGAATGGTCCTACCATATCTAGGCACCATACTGCAAAAGGCCAAGTGATTGGTATAGTCTTCAATTCAGACGCTGGTAAATGCGACTTGGATGCATAGTGTTGACAACCACTGCATCTTCCGACTAACTCTTGCTCTTGTGCCAATGCGCTTGGCCAGTAGATTCCATGTCGGAATGCCTTGGCTACCAATGCTCTTGATGACGCATGGTGCCCGCACTCTCCTTGATGGATATCCAATAAGATCTCCTGGACTTTCTCTGGGCTGATACAACGCTGCAGTACACTTGTCACACTTCGCTTGTAGAGTTCCTTGTTGATTAGGGTGTACTCTTTTGCTCTTCGTGCTGTTTGCCTTGCCAATATTTCATCACTCAGCAAGGCCCCATCTTTCAAATAGCTGAATATTGGTTGTGCCCACGTTGGTATTAGTGGTTCCGGGTCTGCTTCAACATCAATATCCATTGGTTCCGCCGACATATGCTCTGCCGACATGACCTGTGGAGTCCCCGAGTGTGATTCGGCGATCCCTGAATTGAATGGATAAGTCCCCGAGTGACTCGAACCTACCCCTGAGTCGATGTCCATTGGCACTGCATCTGATTCCTGACTTGCCGGGATGACCCTGATTGATTCGGACTCTGGTGATGGCTTGATCGATGGCTTCCTGAGATGCTCCACAGCTACCCCTGGTGGTATTGCTTGCCTAGATGATCCTAGTTTGGATAGTACATCTGCTGCCTCATTTTCTGCTCTAGGAATGTGATGAAATTCACAACCGTCAAAATATCCCGAAATTTGTTGCACGTGGAAACGATATAATGCCATATTTGCGTCTAACGCATCCCAATGTCCAGACACTTGCTGAACCACCAAATCCGAATCGCCAAAACACATGATCCTTTTGATACCAATTTCCTTGGCTACTTTAATGCCATGGACAAGTGCTTCATACTCGGCAACGTTGTTAGAAGCAGCAAAATGAATCTGCAACACATACCTCAGTTGATCCCTCTTTGGAGATGTGAGCACTATCCCGACACCCAAACCCATTTTCGTCTTGGAACCGTCAAAATGCATTTTCCAGTAATTCGGATCTGGCAGTGGTGGTTCGTACTGCATTTCCATCCATTCTATAAAGAAATCTGCAATAGCTTGAGATTTTATTGCATCTCGCCTATCGTATTGTAGAGTGTATGGTGCCAGTTCGATGGCCCATTTCGCGACTCGGCCGCTGGCATCTTTGCTGCCCAATATATCCGAGATAGGTGCCTCGCATATTACCCGGATTGGGTGTTCTTGAAAATAATGTTTCAGCTTCTTTGTTGCCATATATACCCCATATGTCATCTTCTGATAATGCTGGTAATTCTGTTTCGAGACAGAGAGCACTTCGCTCAAGTAATACACCGGTCTTTGGACTGATTTGCCCCCTTCTTCACGTTCAACCACTATTACTGCACTTATAACTCTGTTGGTTGCGGCGACATAGAGCAACATTGGCTCCTTGGATAATGGTGATGCTAATATTGGTGTTGTTGCCAACATTTTCTTTAATTCATGGAAAGCGCTATCAGCTTGTTGTGTCCATGTGAATTTGTCTGATTTATTCATCAGCTGATATAGTGGTAGGGCTTTTTCACCTAGCCGACTAACAAACCTGCTCAACGAAGCCAGGCATCCAGTAAACTTCTGGACATCATTGAGGGTTTTTGGCAATTCCATTCTTTTGATGGCCCTGATCTTTGTCGGGTTGGCTTCGATTCCTCGGCTGGATACAAGGAATCCGAGTAACTTTCCAGCCGGGACACCAAATGTACATTTTTTCGAGTTAAGCTTCATCTGGAATCTTCTCAAGTTTGCGAATGTTTGACACAAGTCCTCAATTAGAGTATGACTTTGTTTTGTTTTTATTACCACGTCATCGACGTATACTTGAACATTTTTGTCCAATTGATCTTGCAAGCATTTTTGCATGCATCTCTGATATGTTGCGCCTGCATTTCTCAATCCGAATGGCATGGTGCGATAGCAATAAGCCTCATACAGGGCGATAAAAGCTGTCTTTATTTGATCATTTGGATTCAGTGGTATCTGATGGAATCTTGAATACGCATCCACAAACGACAACAACTCACACCCAGCAGTAGAATCTATGACTTGATCGATCCGAGGCAGGGGAAATGGATCTTTTGGACACGCCTTATTGAGGTTCGTGTAATCAATACACATGCGCCATACCACTTCTATGTTCGGGTCATCTTTTTTCTTCTCGAACAATACTAGATTTGACAACCAGTCCGGGTTCAATACTTCCATGATGAATCCAGCAGCTAAAAGTCTTGCAATCTCGGTATCTATTACTTTCCTCCTATCTTCGGCGAAGCGGCGGAGGGGTTGCTTCACCGGCTTGGCATCTGGTCTTACATGAAGAGAGTGCTCAGCCAGCTCCCTCGGAACTCCTTGTAGATCTTGAGTGGACCATGCAAAGATATCCCGATTCTCACAGAGGAAGCTAGTGAGCTCACTTTCCTATTTGTCTGTAAGGCCAGCCCCAATGGTAACTGTGTGCTCTGGGAAAGTTTCGTCCACTTGCACCTTCTTGGTTTCCTTGGTAGCTTGAAATGACACACTGCCATGCGAGTTGGTGAGTTCCGGCATGGACACTTGTGCTGCTTTGGCCAATGCTGCCACTTCCAACATCTGAGTTTTCTCTTGTGCTATGACGAGTGACTTGGCCAGTGAAGATCTGGCTGAGGCACAAGCAATAGATCTTTTGTAGTCCCCCTCAACTGTGATCACCCCACATGGGCCTGGCAGCTTCATCTTTAACTAAGCCATATGGGTGGTAGCCATGAATCTTGCCATAGCCGGCCAGCCGAGTAAGGCGTGATAAGAGCTGACCAAATCCACTACCTCAAACTCTATGGCCTCAGTGCGACAGTTCTCTCTGTTGCCGAATAAGATGTCAACCCAGATCTTGCCAATTGGCTCACAGGACAATCCCGGCGCAATACCGTGGAAAGTGGTCTTAGTCGGCTCTAGCATGTTCATGGTAATGCCCAACTTGAGCATTGTATCCTTATACATGATGTTGATGCTACTGCCACCGTCAATCAACACTTTTGAAAACTTGACATTGATATCTAGGCCCATGAATGTTGGATCCAAAACTAGAGCATATCCTCCTGGGGTTGGCATGATCTTGGGGTGATCTTTTATACTCCAAGTTATCTCTTGCTCAGACCAATGCATGCACTTGGGGATTGCAGGCATCGTGGCATTCACCTCCATCATCCGTCGCTGCTGGCTCTTTTTTTCATTTGGCTCTGTGACAAAGACAACATAACTCTGGTGATGTTCTCTGTACTCATTTCCAGTTCCATGACCGACATGAGCTCATCACCTCTTGGATTGTGCACCTGGTGCACAACTTCTCTTCTTTCTTGATTCTGGTACCTTGGTTGCCTGTTTTCATAATGTTGTCTGCTCCCACTATCTGAGCATTTCCTCCTGTAAGTGGTGGAGGGGGAGGTGGTGGAAGCTTCTTATTCGGCGAGTCCACCCTATCTCCTTTCTGAAACCAAGTGCATTGCCTCGTCGTGTGATTGGCTGGTTTACTCGGACTAGGCATGTGAAACTTACACAGCTGATCCAGCATCATCTCATAGGTGTATTTTTGTCGGTCCTGATACTGCTTCCTCTGATGGTATGGCCTTTTTCCGTCATTCTTTGGAACCCATTGTTGTTGTCCATTTGTACTTTGACGCTGATTGCTTCCAGCATCTGGATGATCCTGACTCACAGCCGCAACCTGAGTCGAACCATACCTGTAATCTGGTCTTTCGTCTCTTCTCTTGCTTCTGTATTCGGATCTTTCCTGGCGCCTTTGCGACCCGGCAGCGTCATAGATCTGAGTCTCAGTCATCCCGTCTACCAACATGAGCAGCGGCTGAGTCGGATCTCCTAACGCGTATGAGTCAGCGATTCTTATCGTCTTTGCCAGGCTTGCTGGCATATCTCTTTTGTAACCTTTGCCACATCACACTTCCATGTCTACATCCTTGTGCAAACCATGTGATTGCTTGTGACTCGATTACCCCTTCACAAGAGTTACGCATCATACACCACCTTGTGAGGAATTCCCTGTCTGTTTCATTCGGTCTTTGCTTGCACATTGCCAGTTGTTGTGGGCGATTCGGCATCTTGTAAGTTCTCGTGAAATTGCTCACGAAAGCGTCGTGAAAATCGATCCAACTGTTGATGCTTACGGGTGGCAAATTGTTCAACCATACCCGAGCTGGTCCTTCCAGCATCTGCGGCACATAACGTACTGCCCATCTCAAGTTTCCCTGCGTGATCTTCATAGCGGTTCCATAATCTATGAGCCAGTCCTCTGCCTTTATGCTTCAATCGTACGTTTTTGTCCCTCTGGCCAGCTGGAAATTTGGCACCGGTGGCTCCTTCATGATCCTTGGCCAAAGCGCGGTGGACCCTGCGGACCTCGTGATTCAATTATCTCTGCCATTTTTATGCGGTCAAGCTTCAGCCTTGCATCATCCGACTGAAGGTTCCTGCCTCCGAATCTTGCTCACATTGCTTGATATGCATGATCTGGCAGTTCATACCCGTCATTTACCATAGCGGAGTAACCATCATTATACTTATTCGCGTTCGGATCAGCAGGCTGTTGAACTGCTTTTCCCGCGCTTTGTTGTCTTCTTTCTGGCTGAGCTGGTGCATTATTCGGAGCTGGATTTCCTCCTCCTGCCGAGTGAGTTCCGCGCCTAGCATGAGGCGCAAAATTTTGCCCTCCGTTATCATTTCTTTGCCCTGCTTTTTCCTGGTTTTCATTTCCTTGGTGATTATTTCTTTTTGCCCCTTGCGCATGCGACGGGTTTCCTTGAACCACTGCCGGATCATAGGCGACCATCTGCTTGTTTCTTCCAGAATCCACACTTTTTTCTTTTCTCGGTCTAGGCGCTGCTCCGGGTGAGGATGTGTGTGCCCAATCGATCTCGCCGGGACAGGAGTCGCCGAGTGAACCAGCTATGACCTCCCTGCTATACCCGGATTTGCTCTGTAATACGCCTCATTCAGCATGCTGGCTGCTTTTACTAGTTCATTGACTCATTCTTGTTGCCTTTTCTTTGCTTCCCCCTCCAAGTGGGGTAATTCTGCCATTGCTGCTTTTGCTGCTCGCAGATTAACTGCTGCTGTGTTATATGTTGGACGCATGGCTGTCTCGTTGCTGTTCTTCGGTGTTATCTTCGATGTCGCATCTACGAGCTCCTCGTTGAGGTTCCTTCCTCTCAATCTCGTTGAATCAAGCCGGGTCTTTGCGCCCTTGACTCGATTTGCCGAGTTAAGCTCTCAGATGGTGATATCCATGTCCTGCTGTAACTATGCTAGCTCTTTGGCTTTCTCCAGGACTTTTATCCTGGCTTCCTCCAACTCGGCTTGCACACGTGCCGGGTCAGTTGCATGTGCCACTGGCTCTGCCAACTTGTCTATCGCTTCCTGCAGCTCCTTAGCCCTCTTGCTCCTAGCTATGTTCTCTGGTTTTCCCAGCGGCGCCTTTGCTGTTCTTGCAGCGCTTGGCATTTCCTCATGATTTCCTCCCTCTGTGTTCTCATTCGCTACTGGAACAACTGGGGGAGCTGCGGGGTTTGGGGCTGTCATCATTACTTCATGGAGACGAGTTGGTGTGGTTTCCCAGCGACAAGAGCCGTTGGAGGATCCGGCGCCAGGACGATGCGCTCAGGATATGCACGCTCCATGCGCACCACGACGTAAACCCGGTGCTCGCCGAACTTGATGAAGAGACCACCTCTAGGGAACAGCTTGGTCCCGAAGCAGCCCGCGTTGTCGCTGACGAAGTTGAGCGCTCCAAACCTCTGGATGAGGCCGGAGTAGACGCGCTCGCCGGTCTTGGCGATGATGTTGCCCGTCCGGGTGAAGACTTCAGATGCGTTGAAAAAAGAAGTTCACTTTGTTTCTTGGCAAAGTTCAGAAGGGTTCCTATATAGTTATAAAGGAACTGGTTCCTGTTTATCTCTCATATATATATATATATATATATATATATATATATATATATATATATATATATATATATATATATATATATATATAGAGAGAGAGAGAGAGAGAGAGAGAGAGAGAGAGAGAGAGAGAGGAGGGAGAGATGCCACGATGTGAATTGTTTGCACTTGTGGTGGAGAGCTTCCTCCCTTTATATAGGTGGATGGGAGAATCCCTAGGGTGCCCCAGGGTTCCCTTTATAATCAGGACTTTCCTAATATAAAGATATGATCTGATACTTCCCAAATCTCAAAACTTAACTCCTTAATTCATGGTATTTATATATAGAAGGTTTATGTGAAGCCTCATAGTGCCCCATGTGCCATGCATGGTGTGCCTTGAAAGTCCATCCGCCACCCCCACCAGAACTCCTCTGATGGTTTTCTTCCTCTCTAGTTTCTTTCAAATAAAAGCGGTTACATCTCATGCATGCAAACCTATATATATTCTAGAACCTTTCTGAAAGCTCTTTGACATTTTAACTGTCTCAAAATGATTCCGATGAACCTCGAAATCAATTCCAATGACTTTGGAACTACATTCCTGAAATAGGTTGCCACTAGAACTATTCTGATTTCTCTCAGTAACTCCAAATAATATTTCATTGTCTCTATAACATATTCTCGTGATGCTTTCATTCCACAATTCAATGTTCTTGAGCATGAAGAAATTGCAATCCATATTGAATAGAAAAAGAAAATAAAGAGTGGGAATGACAAGTTGTTAGAGCATCTGGTAATTATATGCTTCTGAAGCAAGCTCATGAGTAAAAAAAGAGCAAAAAATAGTGATGGTACAGTTCGAAAAATACTAAACTGGGAATTTGCTTGGAACAGGGATGTGCACCAACTCAAAATTTACAATTTGTCTTCTTGAATTTGAATAATCAACCAGGTACATTCTCTTTATTTCTCCAACTAGTTTCTTCGTGTGTTCGATCATTTCTATGTTGGCTTCGCCATGGAGCGAGTCAAATAATCTCAAACCTTTTTGCGGGTATGTTAACCTAAACCAAGAACCAGTGCCCCATATGATCATTTTTAGTTCCTAGCTCTTGAAGGACAAGGAAATGAAAGCTACAAGCAGAACAAAAGGAAATGGCAGTTCATGTCTGAAAAATATAAGAACATGTTACCCACAAAAAATGAAAGAGTTATCATCACCAATTACCCATAGTTCTCAAACATATGAGCTAAACTTATCATGATCCTATAAAAAAGGTAAATATAAGAGAACCACAAACACACCAGATGTTTGTGAATGAGTTTGTAGTTGTCGTCTCTCCTGAAGGCCCTCCGCAGAAAGGGTTGTGGTGAAATTTTCCTCAATTAGATACTTCTTGACAAGATAAGGAAATATAACCTTATTGGAACGACAAGTATCTTCTAGGATGGAAATAGCAAGATCACACATAAAGCTCTCCGTATGGCATCACGCTTCCAGCAAAATTACTAGTTGTCATCCAGATTGGGTCAATGCTGCAAACGGGTGTACTATAAAAAGGACAAAACATAGGTTTAACCCAACAAAAATGATGTAAAGACAACAACAAATATATGGACCCTAGATTTGGAACCAGTTAGTTTTAAAAAATGTTCGATGTGGTGGTTCGATAAACATAGTGCAAACAAGTAATAAAAGGTAAATAACATGCCAGTTACTCACATGAAGGGGTTCAATACCCACCAGAGGGAATGTAATTTGTAAAATCGAAACATAAATATGAGTAGGTGGTGTGCAAAACAAAAGAACATAATTTCTAATCTTTGACTTATTTTGATTCTTCGTGTGTACGATGACCTTCTTGTACGATGCATATTATTCAGAGGTTGTGGTAGTATATGAGAACGGAGGAAGAATATACTTAGAAGGATGAATAACTCTAACAGTGCAAAGCCGCATCACGTGTGTAACACAGCCAGAAACAAAATTTGGTCCAGTCATGCTAATACCGGGAGTTGAATAATCGTGGGTAGCTACAACACAAAAGTAGAGCATAAAATCATTAGAACACATGACTTATTCGTAAAAAAAAGTACAAACAAGTATGTTTGAATACCTTTCACAGAACCACTAGTCAGGTTATATTGTTGTATATCTTGTGTAAAACTTCGAACATCTTGAGTGCCAATATTTTCAACCAAAAAGTCATCAAGAGAAATAACTTCACTTTCATCCTTTACCGACTTTTGCCCTTATAAACAATTTACTTGTTTATTCAATACAAAAATAATAAGGAAGGAAAAAAAGGACATATACGAATGAAAAAAGGATATAATGGCGCACCCCATGTGGAGAAGAAGTACCACCTGTTTATCACCATATAAAAAATAACAAAAAGAAGTTCATAATAAGGTAAAATAACATATACAAAAATGAGGGTACATAACATACATTAAATGACAAGGATAGTTTATATACATCACACAACCATAATACCATATAATTTACATCACAAATTGTTCCATGAAATGTAACACAAAAGAAACTTTTCGATACTACAAACTAAATTTAGCTACGAATACCCCGACATAAGAAGAACCTCGATATGCATAGATCACGAACCAAACAGCCCCAGCAACACCCCTTCCACCACCCCCGCCCAATTCATTCATGCCATCAATGATCTTCAGTTTGGTCATGAGATGAATATTTATTTAGAGCCGTCGGCACCCTAATTCGTTTTCCACCCTTATTCGTAAAGTTTGATATGTTAACAGGTGCATAGAGTGTTTCCTAAAAAAGAGAACCAAAAAAAGTGACTGTCGTTGGATTGATGACAAGTACGCCATAGGGGGTCCTAGCGGCATTGAGAAGATGGGGTGTGATCCGTACGGTGTTCTGGGAGAGGTGAGCACAAGTTTGCCCAGGTTCAGATCCGACTGCGGTGATCGGATCCTACTCCTACTAGCAACCCAGTAATATATCAGCGAGAGCCGGATGTTACAGCGGATTACAAGAGAGGTTCACATGTGTGAGTTGGTTGTGGTTGTAGTAGAGATTGTATTGCCCTAAAGGCTCCCTTAGGCCTGGTTTATATAGTCACCAGATCCTAGGGTTACAGGAGAAACCTATCCGGCTGCGTTACAGAGTCGGTAACTAGATATAGCTTGGACTACAAGTAATACTACATGCCTAAGTCGGTAAGTCTTCTAGGCCTTGTTGTAGACGGATTGGAATCCGTCTTGTTTCCCTGACTGGGCCACCCGTGAAGCAAATCTCTAACCCATTGGTGGGCCACCCTGGTAAGTGAGTCCTGTGGGTATACCCGGAAAGTATATCCCCAAACTTAGCCCCCGGAAGTATCCAAGATCCAAAGTCGGATAAATCGTCTAGCTTGATGGTTTTTTTGTCTTGAGAATCTTGAAGGGTTCCCGAAAACTTCATTCAATAATGTAGGATTCCAAATCATCTGAGTCAGATATATTTCTTTGACTTTAGTCTTTTTCCTACTCGATTCAAAACATGAGCCGGATTTAAACAGTGGCGTGCCGTCTGGCAACTTTTTCAGACCAGGTCTTGTCACTAACAAGAACGACTGTTGGTGGGTCCTTTTTTATGGAACAAAGCACTATTTCAATGCCCGCACGAAAATTAAGGGGGCGGATGTGTCGCAAGGAATCCACCTACCTCTCTCCTATACGTGTGGATTAAATCGCGCGATTTAACGCAAATCTTGGCCCAGAGGTTAATAAGAGAGGAAATCTCTCTCTCCCAGATTCATTCTTCACCACTGTTCATTGCCTCCTCTTCACCGCTGTTCATTGCCTCCTTGTACCCCTAGAGTACTCTGCACCCTCCCCATCTGCACACCTAAAAAACCCTTAGCACCGCCAATCTTTGGTCTACTCTGGAAAGATGGAAGCGCCATCCAGCTCCGGAGAGGCGATGGCGACAGGCACGACGGCGGATATGAGAAGAAACTGTGGGGCCTCTGGGTCCCGAGAGTCATGGACAATGCTGAGCTCTAGGTCATGGAGGAAAAGGGTTACCTCGTCGCCGGCGCGTGGTGGAGCGGCGCTAGAGATGTCGTTCCCGCACCGTGCGAAGGCAAGCGAGTGCTCTTCGGCACGCACGCCGACCGCGGCCTCAGTCTTACACCGTCGGAGTTCTCCACCAAAGTTCTCCAACATTATGGTGTGCAACTTCATAATCTCTCCCAACTCCTTGCTTGAGCTTAGTGATCACGCAGCTCTTAGAGAGGGGTTTCTTGGCATCAAGCCAAGTCTCACCCTTTTCCGGTACTACTATGGTACCCGAAAGAACTCCATCAGTGCCGGTGTTCCTTACACCACTGGCACTCTTAGCTTAGTCCTTAGGAGAAACCGAGTTTACCCTAGGATTAATGCTAGTGAACCAGTTAAAAGATGGGACAAAACCTTCTTCTACCATAAGGATATTCTGGCTCCGAACAAAGCGGAAGGTCTTTCAGCCTTCATCGATGGTGCTTCTCCCCACCAAGAATCGTGGGACGCAGAAGCGCCAGAACTGTCCGAAGACTTGATATTTCCAAGAGGCGGATCGAGTTTTTGATGAAGCACAAGGGGCTCCACGGATCTGACTTGATATGCTGCTGGTTGGACCGCCGGATTCAGCCTGTAGTATCACGAAGACCGTATGATGCACAAGGTCACCAGAGACCAGAAAGACAGCCCGAGGGTCAGTCCGAATCACATTCCAATGAAGGACTACAAGACCCGGATGCATTGATCAAATATAGAGTGGAAAGGAGGCTTCCCAAAGTCTCCATGAAAATGTTCACTATCGACCGTCCCCTGACTCTGGTAAATATTTCGACTTTGTTTTAAGTTTTACTCCCCTTTTCCTCCGACTCTATTTTTACTGATGCAATTTTAACTTATCATCTTGAGAAACTCCCTGAGTCCGAGTTAGATCCTCTTGAGGGCTATCTTTCAGACAATTCAGAGGCAACGGAGGATGACGACGTACGGGAAGTCCCTGCCTATTTTGCCAATAAGCGCAAGGCCAAAGAGATTGTCGTTACTGCTGGCACCCAAGTGTTTCAAGTGGTTAAAAGGTAAGCACCTTATGAACATTTTAGGACTTTGTACATTTCTTTCTTTACGAAGCACACCTGATATTTGGTTTTATGTGTTTCAGAGCTAAGTCAATTTTAAAGAGCAAGCCTAAGCCAGGAAGCAAGCTAGCCAAGCAATTGCGCCAACAAAAGCTTGTTGTATATCTAGCCATGCCTCCTCCAACTCCTAGCAATACTCAGACATTAGAACCAGAGGTTTTCATCTCTCCGAATACTGGTTCTGTCATCCCTGACGCCAGCACAACCTCGTAAGCCCTGGTTACCGTTGGTACCCACGAAACTAACAAGGGTGAACCCGTCAAGGGTGATGATTGATAGCTGTGAGATTGATATGTCGTAAACGTATCTATAATATTTGATGCTCCATGCTCATTTTATATCATTGTCTTATGTTTTGTCTACACTTTGAGGTATTTTTATATGTTTTCTGGAACTAACCTATTAATAAGATGCCAAAGTGCTAGTTGCCTGTTTTCTGCTGTTTTTGGTTTCAGAAAAGCTACTAAGGAAATATTCTCGGAATTGGACGGGACAAAAGCCAAAGTCAATATTTTACCAGAGCAAACACGGAGCCCGAAGGAGAGACGAAGGGGGGACACAAGGTGGCCACACCCTAGGGTGCGCGGGTCCACCCCTGGTCGCGCCAGCCCTAGGTGTGGGCCCCTCGAGGCTCCACCGACCTTGCCCTTTTGCCTATACATATGTATCCCCAAGATGTAAACCCTAATGGGGGCAGAAATCCACAAAAAGGTCTGCAGCGCTGCCGCCACCGAAGAGGAGATTCGGGGGACAGAAGTCTCTGTTCAGGCACCCTGCCGAGACGGGGAATTGCCCCCGGAGCCATCTCCATCGATCTCCACCACCATCTCCATCGCCATTGCTGACTCCCATGATGAGGTGGGAGTAGTTATTCCTCGAGGCTAAGGGCTCTACCGGTAGCTATGTGTTAATCTCTCTCTCTCTCTCTCTCTATGCATGATCTTATATTGATCACGAGCTTTGTAATCAAGTAGATCTAGTCTGCTACTCAAGTGTGAAAGGATCGTATGGGCACCTAGAGGGGGGAGGGGGTGAATAGGTGCTACTTCAAATTTTCTTCTTTTTAAAATTAGGGTTTGAAAAAAGAAAGGTAAATTCTCTAGATTATGCAACTAAGGTGAATTTACCTATATGTCAAACTAGCACCAACTAGCACAACACTAAACAAGAACAAGTGAAGTAAAGTGCGATAAAGGATAGAAGTAACCAAAGTGGTGGACGCGGAGACACAATGATTTGTTTCCCGTAGTTCCTTAATTTTGAGGGGAAGTATGCCTACGTTTGGAGAGGGGGTGGTTTCAAACCACTAACGCCACGAGAGGCCTCCTTTGTTCTCCGATGAAACTCACCCCAAAGGGTTCGATTCACCTCTTCCACTATATCGGCAACCTTCGAGGTGGAAGCCAGCACCTTTACAACGAGTTTGGGGCACACATCCACAACTTAATTGGAGGCTCCCAAATACAAGCAAGCTGTCAAACAATCAAATACAAGCTTGTAAGAACCAAATCAAAAGCTAGGGTTTCCAAAGAAACACAAGAGCATGGGGGCCCTCAAGTGAATGAAGATCTCTCTTGGTGAAGATGTAGATCAAGGCCTCCTCCTTCGATTCTCCAAAGATCAATGACTTTGGATGGTTGGATAAAGAGATCTTGTTGATTTGGTGGCTTAAATGGGGGTGGTGTTCTTGAGCGGGTCGAGCAGATGGAGGAAGGGGATAAGGTCCCCTATTTATAAGCAACCCCCTCCACTGAACCGTTTTCTGACCGTTGGAGAAAAGTCAGACCAGAGACTTCGGCCTGCACACCGGAGACTTTGGCCCATCTCCGGACCAGCATACTGACTGACCAAGCCCATCTGCAAGCCAAGTCGGCCGGAGACTCCGGTCCAGCGGCACCAGAGACTCCGGTATGAGGATCACACCGGAGAATCCGTAGTAGTCTCCGAACCTCTCCGGACCCCCTATCAGACTGTCCTAGCCAGAAATCTGTATCCCCCTTCGGGGGTTCCTGCGGAAACTTCGGTCCACACCGGAGACTCCGGTCCAGCCAGACCGTAGACTCCGGTTTGGAACTCCCAGAAACATGTCAATCTTGCAGGAAGATTTCCGTAGAGTGAGGGTCCTTTTCACTTTGCATTATATCAACCTGTAGACAGTAACATACTATAAAATGATCTACTTGTTGTTAACAAACACCAAAAGTGATTATGACAGTAAATGTCCTTTCAATCTCCCCCTTTTTGGTGTTCAATGACAACAAGTGATTTCGCATGGAATAATTTGCATAATAGCACTCCCCTGACTATGTGCATTAAGATAGACAAGTAAAACATGCAAGATAGGTAGTTCAAGGATAAATCACATAGTTCCACACAAGTTACAATAAAGTGGGAGCAACCACATAGTCACACACAAATAGCAAATAAACACGAAGTTCAAATATGGAAAATAAAAGAAAATCCAAGCCCAAGCCCAAGCCCATGCAAATCGATGACAATGTCTTCTCCCCCTTTGGCATCGAAACACCGAAAAAGGGAAAAGACCTAAGCTAGCGCCCCAAAAACTCAGTAGTCCTCGTCATCCTCATCCTCATCCATGTCCTGATCCTCATCACCCTCATCATAGTCATCATCATAATCACCATCTAGAGCTGCAGGCCCTTTGCCGTGAGGGCGAGAAGAGGAGGTATCCTGGTACCCATATCTAGAGGTGACATTAGAAAAGGTCTTCTAGTCTAACAAGATGTCCTGTTGGGCATTCCATGCCCCAAAAGAAAGAGTGCGATCTGACTCAGTGGACTGTTGAGCTCCATGCTCATCATTGTACTCATCCTCTTTTTCCTCATCACCCTCTTCTCCCTGAGCCTTAATTTCCTCGAGGAGCTTCTCAATGCGCCGGTTGCTCTGGTACGAGTCATGCTGTTGCTTACGGATGTCTACGTTCATGCAACACAGGGTCCTCTCCCAGAAAGTGGCCTTCTTGACCTTCTCATGTACATAGTCACGGGTCATGGGAGGCATGGGTGCATTGGAGGAATTCTTCTTCCGAGCTAGGAGGAGAGGGGGCCCTCTCAGTCTCAGTGATCTCCTCATCCTCATTTCCATAGGAACGTCTAGGAGGAGGCCCCATGTGCCCCTTCTGCTGCAGTGATACTATAGTGTTCTCGGTAAGGTTGGGAGCCATGCCAAGTGGGGAACCATGTGCCTGGGAGTTGATGAGGCTCATAACAAGTGGTACATAGGGAGGATACTTCTTGTACAGAATGGCATGGAACATCTCCTCAAATATGAAATCCATCACATCAATAGGATTTGCATCTGCCTCGGGCCCAGCATAGTGAATCCTGTGGGTATGATATAGTAAATTGACCAGCCCACACCTAATGGCATCATCATTTCCAGCACTCGGTGAGATGGTATGACGGAATATCCTCAACATTAGATTATAGAGGGGCTTGAGTCCCTTGGAACCCCCCACAACACCCTCTCTGCCATACAAAAGAGCAAGCTTCATCTTGTTCTCTCCGAGAGCTGCTGAGTGCATGCGCAACCCAACAGGAGTGGATACGCCATGGAAGGTCTCAAAGATGAGATTAGCAAAGTCATAGAAATTTGCCAAGCAGCGGGTGGTTCCAGTCATCCAAGTCATGGTCCTGGATTGGTCAGAACCAAACACAACAGTGGCATAGAACTGCTGCACAAGTGTGATGTTGTAGTCTTCACGGAGCTCCATCAAGTTGAACAATCCCAACTTCTCACAAATCCACAGTGCATCAGAGAAGTAGGGGCTGATCCTCATCTGCTCAACGCTCATAAATTTCTAGGGGCATACAGGTGACTTCTTGAGCACACCATAAACATCCTTCATGAATACAACCTGCTCCTTCCTCCAAAAGCATGGATCCTCGCTGGTACGTGGAAAGTCATAGAAATCAGTCTTCCGTAGCTCACGGTACTCATTCTTTGACATGTGGGCCAAAGAATGAAGATTGTCATACTTTGCCCTTAATTTTGGCAGGGTTCTCTTGCTCACCCTTTTCTTGTTCCCTCCTCATGTATGCTGCATCACGGGCCTACTGTCTCCGATTGGATGGTGGCACAACATACTGTCCTTCTGACTCATCAAACCGCGGAGTAGCCCGCATTGTTGAGGACTTAGTGAGAGGAGGACGATGAGAACCAGAACCTATGAATAGCAGAGAGGGAGATAGCATGGAGGTAAGCATATATGTCCCAAAGATGCAGCACAAGAGCTTTGAGGCATTACTAAACCTATTTGAGTCACCCCACACCAGAGTCTCCGTAGCTCATAGAGGAGTCTCTGGCTCAGACCGGAGTCTCCGGCCTGGATCGGAGTCTATGGCCCTGGGGCCGGAATCTCCGATCAGGAGTCTCGGGCATGAACTGGGAGGCTGCGGGAGGGGGTGATTCTAACAGATCAGGCAATGGAACAAGGCTAAAGTACCAGAGTGCACGCATACGAGTGATTCCAATGGACAAAACATCACCAATCCTCAAAAACACATCTAGAGATGAACCCTAGGAGAAAAAGAGGAGGAGAGGTACCAGATCTGTCCATGGGATCGATTCCACCGGTGGGAATGACCCAATGGAGGAGAGGAGGAGGTTGGACGGTGACACGACGGATCCCGGGGGCTTATTGACCTCCGGGAGGAGTTTTGGAGGAGGGGCCGACATGTTTGAGAGTGGGGAACGGGAGTGGATGAATGAAACTGCTGTTTCAGTTCACCCTGTCCCCCCTTTAAGTGGCATAAACCATCTGGACCGGAGACTCCGGTCTACACCGGAGACTTCGGCCTACACCGGAGACTCCGGTGCGAGTGCACCGGAAACTCCGGACCTCCTTGACCAAAAACTCCAGGATTTGTGTTTGGGGACATATATGAGATATAGAGTGTTTTAAGACAAGGTATAGGCTTGGGTTAAGATGTCACACTGTTAAGAATCAATAAGAGCCATAGAAATCCACTAAAATATTCAAGAAAGCTCCAAATAGACACGAACCAAGAACCAACTCTTCACTAAGAAGAGGGCGGTGCCGAGGCCACTATGTAAGAGTTTGTGGCATGACACCGCGAAGAATTATCCTTGGGTTCATAGCCACTACTCATCAATGAAGCTCACATATCACAAAATGATATTAAGAGAATTGAATTTCTTAATTTTGGCATTATGGGGGGAGGGATAGTGCAATGTATTAGGACCTCACTCCCCCTATTTCCATGCATGCACCTAAACCAAATAAGGGTCAAGACATAGGTGAGTATGCATGGTGGTCAAGTCAAGCTCCTTGAATCTATGATATTTAGTTCATTCCTCAAATAACAAAACCTTGCTTCATCAAGTGGCTTCGTGAAGATGTCGGCAAGTTGGTCTTTGGTTGACACATATGATATCTCAATATATCCTCGAGCAACATGATCCCTAATGAAGTGATGACGAATCATAATATGCTTTGTCCTTGTGTGATCCACCGGGTTGTAGGCAATCTTGATAGCACTTTCATTGTCACACAGAAGAGGCACTTTGTCACAATGGACACCGTATTCCTTTAAAGTTTGCCTCATCCATAGCAATTGAGTGCAAGCACTAGCAGCTGCCACATACTCGGCTTCGGCGGTGGAGAGAGATATACAATTTTGCTTCCTAGAAGACCAACATACCAAAGACCTAACAAGGAATTGGCAAGCCCCGGGTGTTGATTTTCTATCATCCTTATCACCAGCCCAATCCGAGTCCATGTACCCACAAAGAGCAAATGTTGACCCTCGAGGATACCAAAGACCATAGTGTGGGTATGAACCAAATATAGAAAGATTCTCTTGACCGCCATCAAATGGATTTCTTTAGGAGCCGCATGATATCTTGCACATACTCCTACACTCAACACAATATCGGGTCTCGATGCACAAAGGTAAAGCAAAGGACCAATCATAGACCGATATACCTTTTGATCCACATCTTTACCATTTGGATTTAGTTCAAGATGAGTCTTTGTAGCCATGGGGGTAGGAGCACCATTTAAATCTTTCATGTTGAATCTTTTGAGCATATCTTGAGTGTACTTGGCTTGATTGAATAATGTTCCTCCTCTTACTTGATTAATCTCAAAACCAAGAAATACTCTCAACTCCCCCATCATAGATATCCGTCATAAGATTTGAGAATTCATCATTAAAATCTTTGTTAGATGAGCCAAACATAATATCATCAACATATATTTGGCATAAAAAAAGCTCCCAATTGACCTTCTTAGTAAAAAGAGTGGGATCGATTTTCCCAACCTCAAACCCATGGTCAAACAACAACTCTCTAAGGTGCTCTGGTACGTCGGAAACGTATCTATAATTTTTGATGCTCCATGCTTGTTTAGTATCTACTTTGCTTTACTTGTCTACACTTTGAGGTGCTTTTTACATGTTTTCTGGTAATAACCTATTAACAAGTTGCAACAGTGCCAGATGCTTGTTTTCTGCTGTTTTTGGTTTCACAAACGTTAGTAAGAAATATTCTCAGAATTGGATGGGACAAACGTCAAAGTCAATTACTTTCCGTGGGGAACAAGAAGTCCAGAGGGGAGACGAAGAAGCGGGCCAGGGCAGCCAGACCCCCCAGGCATGGCCAGGGGTGGGCCCGCGCCTGGCTAGGGCTTGACCCCCCTGGTCGCCTCCTCGGCCTCCCCCTTCGCCTATAAGAAGCCCCCGATGCAGAAACCCTAGGCACCCGATCAAATATCCATGAAACCGTCTGTAGCCACCACCACCATCGTCCCTAGATCGGGGGGGATCTGAAGTTCTTCCCGGCACCCTGCCGGAGGGGAGATCATCCCAGAGGCCTTCTCTCTAGTATGATGCGTGAGTAGTTCCACCTTGGACTATGGGTCCATGTAGTAGCTATATGGTTGTATCTCCTCCTTTGTGCTTTCATGTATAGATATTATGAGCTTCGTTCATGATCAAGATCTAATCTATTTGTAATCATGCATGTTGTGTTTGCGGGCATTCGATGGATATTGAGATTATTATGTTGGTCTGATTAATGGTTTTGTCTTTATGATTCTATCATGTCTGTGTTGTTTGTGATCTTGCATGCTCTCCTTTGTTAGTAGCTATCTTGGCCAAGTAGTTGCTAGTGACTCCAAGAGGGGGTATTTATGATCGATAGTGGGTTCATGCCTCTAGTTTCCAAGGGAAGTGACAATAATCTCTTCGGTTGTAGATGTGCTGTTGCTACTAGGGAGAAAACAACGGTCTCTTGTTCATGGAACATGTGGACTGTTTACCTTACACACTTTGCTTAAAGCAGTTGTCTGTTGCTTGCAACTTAATACTTGAGGGGGTTCGGATGATAACCTGAAGGTGGACTTCTAGTCATAGATGCAGTTGGATGGCGGTCTATGTATATTGTTGTATTGCCCAATCGAATCTCATAGGATCTTTCTGACTAGTAATTGCATTGTTATGCCTTGCTCAGTTCCTCTCAATTGCCCTACTGTAATTTGTTTACCCTTCATGCCATGTTGTTTATCTAAGGAGAACACCTCTAGTGAACTATGGACCCCGGTCCAATATTTACCATTGATACATCTTCCACTGTTACTTGGTTACTTGCTGCAAACCATTACCTTCCACACGATACGTTTAATCCTTTGTTACAGCAAACCGGTGAGCTTGATAACCTCACTGATTCATTGGGGGCAAAGTCTTGAGTTTGTGTTTTGCAGGTCTCCACGTTGCTTGCAACACCTGTGTGACGTTTCCTTCCTCCTACTGGTTCGATAACCTCGGTTTCTTACTGAGGGAAACTTGCTGCTGTGCTGTTTCATACCTTGCTCTTGGGGTTTCCAACGAAGCGTCCCACGACAAGTGCTGGGCGCCATCAAGCTATTTTCTGGCACCATTGCCGGGGAGTGAAGCGCTATTGAAGAGTGGAGCTGGTAAAGGAAACTTTACTGTGAGTATTGCTTTTTTTACTGCTTGTTACTTTGTTTCCAATATGGATAACCCACTTGGTTTTCTGTTTGGGAAAACTACTACCACTGCTAGGGTGGTAGATGAACCACCTGTTGAGATAGATACTTTTAAGATACCTACAAGTATTGTTGATTGTGGTATGGATAATTATTATTTTGGGGATGGAACTGTCTATCCCGGTGATCACTTGATTTTTATCCATGAATTATGCGAGTTGTTTAAGTGTGCAGGTATCACAATTGAACAGGTGAAGAAGAAGTTACTCTCCATATCCTTGAAAGGGAGAGCTGAAGAATGGTATAAGCTGCTGAAGAATGGACAATCCGTGGAATGGGAGGAGATGGCATCTCTCTTTTACTCTAAATTTTATCCTCCCAGTGAAATTCATAAGGATATAAATCTTATATATAACTTTTGGCCTCTTGATGGAGAAAGTACAACTCAATCTTAGGGGAGATTGAAGTTACTAATGCTTAAATGTCCTATTCATGAACTCCCTAACAATATTATTCTAAATAACTTTTATGCTAGGCTTTCTCTTCATGATAAAGATTTACTAGATGCTTCTTGTGCTGGATCATTCACACGTATGAAGGAAGAAGCTAAATGGGATATCTTGGACCGTATTCAAGATAACACTGAGGCTTGGGAGAATGATAAAGGAAGAAAGTCAGGTATAAACTATGATTATGAATGCATTAAATCTATTATGGGAACTGATGACTTCCATGATATTAGTAATGAATTTGGTCTTGATTCCCAAAGTATTGCCAACTGTTTTAAGGCCTTTGCCTCTTACATACAAATTCCCAAGAAGTGGAATAAGTACCATGCTCCTTATAAAGATGTTGTTAATCATGTTCCAGTTAGAAGTACTCAAGTTTGTACTACTAATCATATTGTGCCTGAACCTTATGTTGAGAAAATGCCTTTCCCAGCTAAGGTAAAGGAGTATTCTATGATTATTAGTGCAAATAATAAAGGTACAATGAAAACTATGGAGCCTGGTAAGCATTTGAGTGAGGAACCTATGGTAGCTATTGTGAAGACACTGTCACTATAAATATAGAGGATGAGCACATTGTCTTCTGTGAAGACGCTTCTAATATTATTTCTCATCCTATTAAGACTAGAAAAGCCAGTGTTCCTGTGCTTTCTGTTAAAATTGGTGATCATTGCTACTATGGTTTATGTGATATTGGTGCTAGTTATAGTGCTATTCCTTATGAGATTTACAGGTAAACTATGCATGAGATTGGCCCTTGTGAGCTTGAGGACATTGATGTGGTTATTCACCTTGCTAACAAGGAAACCATTTGCCCCATTGGCATTGTAAGAGATGTGGAGGTTCTCTGCGGTAAGATTAAATATCCCGCTGATTTTCTAGTGCTTAATTCAGCAGCTAGCAAAAATTGTCCTATCATTTTTGGTAGACCTTTCTTGAACACTTGTGGAGATATTATTGATTGTAAGAAGGAAAAAGTTTTAACTAAGTTTGATGGAGATTCTTATGGGTTTAACTTTTCCAAATTTGCTAAAGCTCCTTGTGAAAATAGCTTGCCTAATAAAGATTTCAGGATGGAACAACTTGCTTCTATTGATCCAGTCTATGACCTTGGACCTCTTTTTGATGACTGTGAGTATGCTTATTCTAATGATAAAGTTGATTCCAGTGATAGCTATATTGTCAAATTTATTCAAAGTGCTACTAAAAGTTATTTTGAGAGAGGGAAACATGGTTTTATGCATCTCAATGATGTTAAGTTTCCCCGTTTTATGTTGAAAGCTTTGAAGTTGCATTTGTTTTGTCTTCCTATGCTAGTGGATTTTTGTTTCAACAATTCGTTTTCTCATGATACTCCCATGCATAGGAAGTGGGTTAGACTCAAATGTGTTGGTTATTTGCTTCTTGATGCTCTCTTTCACTTCAGATATATATATATATATATATATCCTATGTGAGCATCCTTGAAAGTTTCAAGCCTAACTTAAAGGCATTAAAGAAAAGTACTTGTTGGAAGATAACCCAAGAGTTTTGTCGAGTCTTGGAAGTTATTATCTCAGTAATAACCACTCCTTATACTTTTATTTTGGTTTTTGTGTCAAGTCCAACTACTTTTGTGAAGTAGAGGAGTTGTGAAAAGTGGCTGTCCTAGGACAGATGTTTTTGCTGTATTGTAAAAATTCGTGAGGGATCTCAATAATTCGGATGGAGCTGCATTTTTCTGAGCTTGTTCTCCAGGTTGTTACCAAACTTTCATTAGTTCTGAACTTTTTGATTTGAGCAACATAAGGTTCTCGAAAATATTCAATATTTACCTGCTGGTCTGTTTTGACAGATTTCTGCCTTCATTTGCATTTGCTTCTTATAGAAGCTTTTGTTTTGATGGGTTTTTAGTTGAAGTGTGTACCAGAGGTTTATTGCTTTTTCTTACACTAATGTTGTCATTGAGTTTGTGCAAAGGTTTTGTATGAAGAAAATTATCAGAAGGAGGAGAAAAGGAATCCACAGAGTTCATCTTTGAATAGGTAAAAGTGGTGAAAACAGAAGGTTCGTGAAACTCCAATCTTTTTATATTTTTGATGTTTTTAATACATAAGGGAAGTTACGAGACAAAATAGAGGAGGAACTGGAGGCCGGGGTGGACAAACCCACCCCAGGCACGGGCCCAGCCTGGCCGCGCCTGAGGGGGGTGTCCCCCCGCACTCCGTATTCACCTCGTTTCCATGTTAGTACCTTCCTTATGCATTGAAACTTCGTAATATATAACCCCTCGGATCCCTCGAGGTTCGTGCATCGTGTTCTCGCCGTGTTTTCGTTTCGATATGTTTCTGTCAGGAAATCTTCTCAAGTTTAGAGCGCCATGGCCTCCGCCGAAGACAAATGCAAGAAGCCCGAGGAAGAAGAACCTCAAGTCCCCAGGGAGGAGGAGATTTCAGTAGGGTATGAAGGTGACATGGAGAAGGACAAGAAACCGGACACTCGCGCTACTGTCGCAAGCATTGGTTTGGTGGTATGACCTACCAAGCTTAGGAGGACAACACAGATGTCTACAGGAGGGAGAACTCCGCGTCATATCCTCTCTCCACGCACACTTCCTCCTAGTACCCCTTGTTCTAACCGTGCAGGGAAGAAACACTCTAATTTGGAAGAATGGAGAAAGAATAACAAGAACTGGGATCCTCAGTCCGAGTTGATCATGAGCTGCATCGAGCATAATTCAGAGTTAATTCGTACTCTGGCCTTCGATATGGAGGACTTGAAGAAACTTATTGAAAAGATCATCAAGAGAACACCACCACCGAAGGAGTAATTCGTCATCAGGTTTGGCATACCCTTGGCTTGTTCCAAGATTGGGGGAGTGCCGCGTTATCACCACCATTATCTTTCATCTTTTACCTTTTTAGTGGATTCATACCTGTGGTAGAGAAGTTATCTTATAGTTTGGTTTGCTTGTGGAGGTATCTCTCCTTTAGTTGATTATCTATGTATCCCTTGGTGTGAGTGCCTTTATTGAATATTAATGAAAAGTCTCATCTTTTACTTTTTGCACTTCTTATTTTAGTTTGCAATCTCTGTTATACGATGGATATTGTTGATCAGTATTGGCACCACTTTGGGAGCATCAAGTGGATCTAAATTGGTTTTGGCAAACCGAGTTTTGGTCAGTAGCAACAATTTTTGAGGTTTGAAAGAAAAAGAGAAAGAAAAAACTTACAGGTATTTGGTATCATTTGTTTTCTTTCTTGTTGGCTAATAAGCTTAGTATTCTTTATTTAAGATCTTTTGTGTTTTCAAGGAAGATTGCATGTTTGGCTTTATTACTTGTATGTTTGCTTGTTTCTTTCAACTCTCTTGCTTGCTACCCAACCTTGCTAGCCCAAAACCTGTTTTGAGAAGGCATACTTCTCATGTTTCTAAATCCCTTTGAACCAAAACTTTTGCCACTTGTGTCCACCATATCTACCTAGTAGCTTTTGCTATTCCAAGCAAATTCTCAAGATTCATCTACCTTCCGAATTAAAAAGTATTTTGTTATGTGAAAACTAGTTAGTAAATCTCTCAAGAACTTGATGGAACACTTATTTTCTTGCCCCTAATAGACTTGAACCATTGTGAACATCGAAGTTGTATATGCTTGCATCTATACGTTGGAATTAGCAGAACCATGTTGTCACGGGGAACTCTGTACACATGTGATATCATGCTCTTTTGACTATGGATGTCAACGGTGTGAAATAAAGAGGGAACTTGTAAGTCCATGGAGTCTGTATTCTGTGTTAGAGAAACGCCTGGGCCGCTAGCCTAAGCCATGACTAATTATGGTGGAAACTTGCAGCATCACCATAATGAGCTATCTATGCCGATGGTAAATAAAAATATCACTGAGATGCTCATTGTCTGCTTGCCTTGTCATTTTGGTTATGGGAATGCTCCTGTACCATGTGCAAGGGGTACCCCGTTGGCGGTTCTTAATGATATGCAAATACTTACAATGACAAGAACTTACCTGGGCCCAAAGTTGAGTATGCATGAGGTGTGGCCCTCGTATTCAAGGGACATGAGATTGCCAACTTATACTTCGTCAAGCATATACTCCATCTTTTCCACTTTAACCTTAACCACTTCAAGATGCTTCTGATAGGGGCAATGAGGGCTGAAAGCTAACAAGTACCATAATTTTTGAAGCTCTTTTTGAAATTTGTAATCCCTGCTTCCTTTACAAAAAGGCCTTTCTTCCACCACTATTGAGTCTCCTCCTTCTATCTTTAGGCACCATTAAGAGAGCATAGTTGTCATTATGTGTGCAGTGTTCCAAAGCTTATTAATTGATGCATATTGTGATATTACTTGTTCTTGTGCTACTTGTTTCTAGTCATCCTTGTGAACTTTGAAGGTGTCCTATGCATCTATATTGCTACTCTATGAGGGACAAGCTGTTTTCCACTATGCTATGTTTTCTGTATGTGAAAAAACAAATGTTTTTCAGTGCATGTTATTCATGATCTTTGTTTGTAGCCTTTCACATTGCATGCATAGTTACTATGTCCTATTGTTAGAACTCCATTCTTTCATGCACATGTTTAGAGTTCTTTGATCCTAGCTTCAATGCTTGCAAATGGTTGGATCTTTATTGTGAGGGTGCATGTTCACCTCAAAAATTATTCTGTTTATCACTTACCTACTCGAGGACGAGCAGGAGTTAAGCTTGGGGATGTTGATACGTCGGAAACGTATCTATAATTTTTGATGCTCCATGATTGTTTAGTATCTACTTTGCTTTACTTGTCTACACTTTGAGGTGCTTTTTACATGTTTTCGGTACTAACCTATTAACAAGTTGCAACAGTGACAGATGCCTGTTTTCTGCTGTTTTTGGTTATAGAAAAGTTAGTAAAGAAATATTCTCGGAATTGGACGGGACAAACGTTAAAGTCAATTAATTTCCGTGGGGAACAAGAAGTCTAGAGGGGAGACAAGGAAGCGGGCCAGGGCAGCCAGATCCCCCCAAGCGCGGCCAGGGGTGGGCCTGCGCCTGGCTAGGGTTTGGCCCCCTGGTCGCCTCCTCGGCCTCCCCCTTCGCCTATAAGAAGCTCCTAATGCAGAAACCCTAGGCACCCGATCAAATATCCACGAAACCGTCTATAGCCGCCGCCACCATCGTCCCCTGATCGGAGGGGGATCTGAAGTTCTTCCCGGCACCTTGCCGGAGGGGAGATCATCCCATAGGCCTTCTCTCCGGTATGATGCGTGAGTAGTTCCACCTTGGACTATGGGTCCATGTAGTAGCTAGATGCTCCTTTGTGCTTTCATGTATAGATCTTGTGAGCTCCGTTCATGATCAAGATCTAATATATTTGTAATCATGCATGTTGTGTTTGCGGGGATCCGATGGATATTGAGATTATTATGTTGGTATGATTAATGGTTTTGTCTTTATGATTCTATCATGTCTGTGTTGTTTGTGATCTTGCATGCTCTCCGTTGTTAGTAGCGATCTTGGCCAAGTAGTTGCTAGTGACTCCAAGAGGGGGTATTTATGCTCGATAGTGGGTTCATGCCTCTAGTTTCCAAGGGAAGTGACAATAATCTCTTCGGTTGTAGATGTGTTATTGCTACTAGGGAGAAAACAACGGTCTCTTGTTCATGGAACATGTGGACTGTTTACCTTACACACTTTGCTTAAAGCAGTTGTCTGTTGCTTGCAACTTAATACCGGAGGGGGTTCCAATGATAACCTGAAGGTGGACTTCTAGTCATAGATGCAATTGGATGGCGGTCTATATATCTTGTTGTATTGCCCAATCGAATCTCATAGGATCTTTCTGACTAGTAATTGCATTGTTATGCCTTGCTCAGTTCCTCTCAATTGCCCTGTTATAATTTGTTTACCCTTCATTCCATGTTGTTTATCTAAGGAGAGAACCTCTAGTGAACTATGGACCCCGGTCCAATCTTTACCATTGATACATCTTCCACTGTTACTTGTTTACTTGCTGCAAACCATTACCTTCCACACCATACGTTTAATCCTTTGTTACAGCAAACCGGTGAGCTTGACAACCTCACTGATTCGTTGGGGCAAAGTCTTGAGTTTGTGTTTTGCAGGTCTCTGCGTTGCTTGCAACACCTGTGTGACGTTTCCTTCCTCCTACTGGTTCGATAACCTCGGTTTCTTACCGAGGAAAACTTGTTGTTGTGCTGCTTCATACCTTGCTCTTGGGGTTTCCAACGAAGCATCCCACGACATGTGCTGGAGCCATCATGCTCATGCCATGTGCGTGGGGCTTGTTTGAGCCCATAGAGCGCCTTATCAAGTTTGTAGACATGGTTGGGGAAGTTGGGATCCTCAAATACCGGGGGTTGATTTACATATACCAACTCATTCAATGGACCATTAAGAAATGCACTTTCTACATCCATTTGTTGCAACTTAAAGTTATGATGTGCCACATAAGCAAGAAGGATACGGATGGACTCAAGGCGAGGCACGGGTGGATATGTCTCTCCATAATCAATGCCTTCAATTTGAGAGAACCCTTGTGATGCAGCCCGTCCTACGACCTCTACTACATCTACTCCCACGAGCTCCCCAAGTGGACCCATGACTCGCGCCCGAGCCAAACTCCTTCAAGCTAAGGTGAACTCGCTCCTCTCCTCTTGTGACTTCGATACACCCTTGGATGGCCTGCTACTTCATACGCATACCTTGTGCATCATCAGGTACGAAGAGAAGGACCCATAGAACGGAGGAGCACCAGCGGAAGAGACCAAACGCTCTCTGTCGCCAGCGGTACTACCGGACCTGGCGACAGGTACTACCGCCCGGCGGAACTACCGCCCTCTGCTACCGCCACCAACAGACGACCCCAACAGAAGCCAAAAACTCTCTGTCTCCAGCGGTACTACCGGACCTGGACCTGGTACTACCGGACCCTGGCACTACCGCCTCCTGCTACCGCCACCAACAGACGATGCCAGCGGAAGTCCCAGGACGACAAGCGGCACTACCGGGCCTGAAGCGGTACTACCGGCTGGCCGGTACTACCGGTCGTGCTGGACCGGTACTACCGGACCTGGGAAGACTTGATCGTGTTAAGTCGGGCCAGCGCCCTGTAACCCTCTCTATATTTCGTTATTTGTTCCTAAAATACCCCTATTTTCTTGGTTGGCCTATATATAGCCCCCACCCTCCATTGTAAACCCTAGACTTGGATAATGATAGATTAAGGAAACCCTTTTGAGGATCTTACATCTATTGGTCTCATGCTCCTACCAAGGAGCACCGGATTATCCACCCCCCTCTTGGATCTTGCCTAGTGCGTTCAAGTTGTACAAGGCCTTGGGTTCTCGGTTTCTCGCCCCCAAGTCGTCAAGATCTCACCAAGCACCTCGTCCCCCGTTGTTGGCGTGGAGAGAGAGCTTCGCCCAACACCGATCCTAGAGATTATGTTGGACCGGTTGCCACCGGCGTGAGTTATCGGCGTGTATCGTGTTTTGTGTGCGTGAGTTCATCGGGTTCTTCGTGTGCGTGTGTTCGTGGATTCATCCCCTTTCCCCCTTCCACCGCTTCACCTGTAGGGGTTCGTAGCATGGAAAACAAAAAAATTTCTACCGCATGCAAACAAACAAGCCAAGATCTATCTACTAGACTGTAGCAACGAGTCGATAGAGGAACTCACCCTCGAAGATTCCAAAGCGGTTAACGAGAGCAGATTCTCGTGGGTGATGTAGTCGTACAGTTTCCGATCTCAAGATCGCGTAGACGATCCTTCCGGCGCTGCGTTCCGGCAGCGCTTCCGCAGTCGTTCACACGTTCGGTACTCGATGAAGACCTTCCTCTCCCTTGTTCCAGCAGGCAGTGGAGGTTGTAGCACTCTCCTCGCGATTCCGGCAGCAGGACGGCGTGGTACCGGAAGTAGAGGGGAGATCTCGCAGGGCTTCGCCTTAAGCCGGAGTGAGTATGGTGGACTATGAGAGAGCCTCGGTGATCTAGGGTTTAGACGCACCAAGGAGAGGGAGCTAGGCCGGCGGCTAGGGCAAGGGGATTGCCCCAACACGGTGACTTGGCAAACCCTAGGAGGCGGCGGCGACAATGGTGGAGGCCGGCGGCTAGGGTTTTGGTTTAGAGGAGAGAGGTGTTGTGTGTCTAGGAGGGGAGACCTGCCCCTCCTCTTATAGGTGGAGGGAGGCGCGCCAGGGGAGGGGAGTCCCTCCCCAACTCGGACCCAAGGTGGGCCGGCGGTGGAGGTGGAGGGACTCCTCCCCAACTCGGATTCCACCTCCCCTCCACTTCCAAAAATTAGCCGTTTGACTTTCAAATTGGCGTTTGACTTTTCAAACAAGGATTTGATAAATCCTTTATTTTGTTCAGAGATGACACTTAGTACATGATGCAATCATATCAACTTGATATAACACATTCATGTACCCTTCCTCTCCGGAGTGCCGGACATTCTGGAACCTTCTAGAACATTCCCGATGAAAACACCTGAACCATTCCCTAACTCCGAAACATGACTTTCCTTATATGAATCTTATTCTCCGGACCATTCCGGATCTCCTCGTGATATCCCGAATCCAATCCGAGACTCCGAACAACATTCGTTCTCTTTCTCATCATTCCATAACTACTCAAACAACATCGAATCCTTAAGTGTGTCTCCCTACGGTTCGTGAATTATGCGGACATGATCGAGACACTTCTCCGATCAATAACCAATAGAGGAATCTGGAAATTCATATGGCTCCCACATATTTCTACGATTACTTTGCGATCGAATGAACCACTGACATACGATACCAATTTCCCTTTGTCTCACGATAGTTTACTTATCCGAGGTTTTGATCATCGGTATCTCTGCATACCTAGTTCAACCTCGTTACCGATAAGTACTCTTTTCTCGTTCCCGTGATATGTGATCCCTTGTGAGCCAGTCACATGCTTGCAAGCTAATTGGATGACATTCCACCGAGAGGGCCCAGAGTATATCTATCCGTCATATGGATGGACAAATCCCACTCTTGATCCATGTGCCTCAACCCATACTTTTCGAACACTCAATGCCACCTTTATAGCCACCCAGTTACGGTGTGGTGTTTGATGTCATCAAAGCATCCTTCTGGTGATGGTGATTAACATGATCTCATGGTCAAAGGAATTAGGTTACTATGTATCAGAAAGCTTATAGCAAATGAACTATATTAAATGACTTGATCTTTATGCTATGCTTAACTATAGGAGTATGTCCATCACATCATTCTCCTAATGATATGACCATGTTGTTAATAACATCTCTATGTTCATGATCAGGAAACCATGATCATATATTAACCAACAAGATAGTTTAACAAGAGGCTTTACTAGGGACTCTTTTATGTTTACAAATCACACAAGTATTAATGTTTCCGGTTAATACAATTATAGCATGGTATGTAAACATTTATCATAAGTATGAAGATATGATAATAACCACTTTATTATTGCCTCTTGGGCATATCTCCAACAGTCTCCCACTTGCACTAGAGTCAATAATCTAGTTTCAAACCTTTGTGTATTCAACACCTATGGCTTTCCAGTGTTGTATTTACACGATTGCTAGTGGTCAACTGATCTCCGGATCCGACACTTTCAGGTCCGTGTGTAATTGCATGTCTTTGCGTCTCCACGCATCACTCATTCTCTAATGAGATGGCTTTGTATAAATTTGGTCCTTTGGTGAGACCTTTAGTTCTTTGGGGTTAAAACATGTTGATAATATTGTCATACAATATATCTTCATAGTATTATCCCGCTGTGAACTACACCTAGTTTGATAACAAACTACTAGACACAAATGCCCTCTTTAGCTGCTATAGTAGCAGTCATATACTTAGCCTTTTGTTGTAGTATCTGTCACAATGTCTTAACTTTGGAACTCATCCAAATCCATTATGGAACTTACTTTCCATTATATTGTGCCACCCTTAGTTTAGATTGAGATAAACTTAATTTGTACTTTGTGACAAAACTAGTATCAATGTAGTACTTTTACAATGAACTAACCATCTATTTGTCACTTCTACAAATAATATACTCTTAGTTCTTCCAAAAGATCATAAGAATATCCTTACTATTGTCCAATGAACATCTTATGAATCATTCTGGTATATGCTCATAACATTTAGAGCATAGGACATATCTGGATTTGTACATATCATAGTATGATTGATATAAATACTCTTTGTGATTTCATACATCAAGTATCAATCTATACTTGAATCTTTGTTTCACTTACCCAGTGTCAATACACTTGAATATATCATCAATATTGAACTCATTCAATCCCTTCTGTGTGACAAGAACCTTTCTTGTAGTTTCTATATTGAACTCATTCAATACATCATCTATGTACTTTCGGCACAACCATATTAGCGTCTATTGATGCCAAATATTTGGGTTTTGCCTAAGTCTTTCATCGGGATGAAATTCTTAATATGTGTTAATAAAAGATACATCATTTCCAATCAACAATATGTCTTCCACATAATGTATTAGAAACATGTCTTAGCGCTCCCACTTAATTTCTTGCAAATGCAAGCATCTTCATCGTCTCTGACGAATTTAAACTCCTTTAACAGTTTCATCATAGTGAAGATTCCAACTCTGCAATGATTACTTCAACCATTGAAGTTTGCATATGCATTTAGCATCCTTTGAATTAACAAAACCCTTTGGACCGTGTCATGCACACGTCCTAGGTAACCCTTCTATTATAAGAACTTGTTTTGTTTATCCAACTACCACATAACAAAATTATATTTAGTGGTTTCTATATTAATCTGTCTAGACTAAATATCGCTATGAAAGATCAAATCTTTGTCATAGTCAACCTTTGAACATTGTTGTGAACTCTTTCCCAACATGTCGACTATTTCATAGATGCGAAACATCCATGTCTGTTTCTTTATAGATCCAAACACAATTGTAAGGTCTTACACCTTTCTCGAGGGTCCTTCAAGTTCAAAACTTGATTTCTCGTGTATGGAACTATCACGGATTTTATGGCTTCAAGCCATTTTACGGAGTCAGGGCCCATCATCGCTTCTTTGCATGTAGTCCGTTCATTATTCTCAAATAATGATTCAACCCTCAAATCTTGGTATTTGATTGTTTACTCGACCTACTTGTTTCAATAGGAACTTAGACCTTTGTGTCCACAACCTTTGAGGCACGTGAGTCATGAGCATTGTTGCTGCCTCCGGAACACTTTTCGGCGCTGCGCAACTCTGCACATATAGCTAAGGTTCTTTTAACCTTATCAAAGTTCTATTGTCCTCCCACTTATCTTTTCACGAAAAATTCCTTCTCAAAGAAACTTGACGTTCTAAGTGACAAACACTTTTGTCTCCGGTGTTATGGAGGAATACTTAACAAAGACAGGTTCATCCGACTTTGGTTGCAAACATCTTTCTTATGCATAGCATACCAATGTTTAAGAAAGTACAACTTGGGTTTTATCCCAAACCATAACTTTATATGGTGTCAATTCAACGGATTATGATGGAGCTCTTTTCAGTGGAAAAACGGTAGTCTCTCAAGCTTTTAATCTTTAAAATATAATGGCAGTTTTATGATTTACACCTTCGATCTTACCAAGTCAAACAAGGTTTAATTACATATCTCGAACGCTCCATACTCTTATGGTGTTTCGGGAAAATGCAAATCCACGGAACGATTCCTTAAATCTTAGGTATTATGCTAAACTTGTAAGTCAAATATCTTCCTTTATGATCTTATCATAAACTATTTATATTCTTGTTACAATGATTTTGCACTTCATCTTGAAAGTCTTTGAACTTTTCAAATGTTTCATACTTCATCCTTATTAAGTAAATATTCATATATTCACTCAAATTTTCGGAGAAAGCATATGCAGTTGAAATCCATCGCTCTTGACTACACATAATGGACTTCGTACAACAATATGTACAAGTTCCAATAAGCTAGTCATTAGTTCCCTTTTGGCCTATGAACGAAGTTTTAATTATCTCTATGAAAGTTTCACAAGCGTCATTTGATCAAAAATCAAAAGACTCCAAAATTCCATCCACATGGATTTTCTTTTTCTTTCCAATATAATTTAAACGGCGATGTCACTTCCCAAGTGATCTTTCAATCAATTTGTCTTTCGACATTTTTAGCACTAGTTTTATGGATGTGATTTCTCCAACGAGATTTGTGAATCATCCATCTTTTATGGATTACGGTAATTATTTTAACAACCCTTTTGTTCTCATAATACCTGATAAAACAAATCTTGAAGGCAAGCTTTGATGTTTAACAAGCAGCACAATAACCCTTTATTTGTTCTCGATGAACATCATCATATATTCTTTTGCTAGTTTACTTAGGCCATTGTAGTTCATGAATTGTGTTGTTTCGTATGACGATTCACACCAACAAATTCAGTATCAAATACTTAAGAACCACATTGTTTAATAAGCAAAGAATATAGCCATAACATGTATATCATATATATACTTAAACTGAACAATTCTAGTCTTTTCTTTTCTGCCATATATTTATGAGATTCTCTTTTAGTATTTCCTTTTCTGTTTGAAAGAATCTATCAACATCAATAGTGGAGTCATACATATGACACATAGTCCAAAGCGTGTATAATTAAATACCAATGTCTTTGGACTTGCACTTTGAAGTAGATCACCATCATCAAATGTTTGGTGTGCTTTCAAATTCCATTCTTTAGTAATCTCTTGGTGTGGTAAATATTTTACCTACATCAAATATTCACCCTTATCATGGAATTATTCATGATCAAGCTACTTTTAGCTTATAAAGATGAATTGCTAGTATAATGTTGCTATCCAAAACCTTTTGGTGGATTAGGACAACTAGTGTCTCCAACCTTTTGCAAATTCTCATCAAATATGAGAACATGACCTTTGCCATATTATACTCTATCATGTTGCAACCAAAACTTTGTTTCAGATATCACAATATCTTCCACACATCATGGTTTCTGAAACAACTCTTTCAGATCCTAGATAACCTTGATATTAAGACAATCCTTTGAATATCAAGAATCATGGATACAAACATGATACTCATACACTAACTCTTGGAATTGTCACTCTTGTTTTAATACCAATTATTAAACTTCATGGAGTAACCGGAACTTACTGAAAGTTTGCAATAGGACTTTTAAACTTTAGATTAACACTTCAAAACAATACGATACCAGTTCGTAAAGTAACTAACCAGAATTCTATAGTTCTATCATCTCAATTATAACTAAGCGCAAGGTGGTAAACGGATGCCAATGACTACAACAACTATGCAAATTCACTTTGATTTAATTTATGATAAATAGTGTTCAACTTTTAATCATATTGCTGTTGAACTCCCACTCAAAACAATATCCCTCACATTGTTTTAGTGATCACACGAACCAAATCCACCACATCAAAACCGATCATCACGAGAGTTGATGTAGCTTCAATGGCGAACAATCAACATGTTCATCATATCTACTATATGACTCATGCTTTACCTTTCGGTGATCCGTGTTCCGAGACCATGTCTGTACATGCTAGGCTCGTCAAGATCAAACCTTAGCTTCCGCATGAGCAAATCTGGCTTGCTAACGTTGTATACACTCGCAGAATCTAACACACCCGATCATCACGTGGTGCTTCAAAACAACGAGCTTTAGCAACGGTGCTCACTAAGGATGAACACTTTAAAACTTGAAATTGTGTGCTTGATTGATCATCTTATAATGCTACCGTCGTAAACTAAGCAATACAAGATGCATAAATGGATTAACATCACATGCAATTCATAATATGTGATATGATATGGCCTTTCTTCTTTGTGCTTCCGATCTCCATCTTCAAGCACGAACATGATCTCCATCATCACCGGCATTGCATCAAGGTCAATGATGCTGCTTCATGGTTGTCGTCCACCAGCTTCAACTATTACAACTACTTTGAATAGACACGCGGGTCTTAACAGAATTTAAAGACAACCATATGGCTCCTGCCGGTTGCCAACTTACAATAAGGAACATTTCATACATCATATATAATCACAATCATGGCCATATCACATCACAGCACACCCCCGCAAAACAAAGTTAGACGCCTCTAATTTTCTTTGCATATTTTACGTGGTTTGGGGCTTTCAATAAGTGTCGTTCTAACTTACGAACAAGAACCACAACATTGATACTAGTATTGTCAATCACCCGTTGTAAATTGAATCTTAACTATGTTGGGAGAAACAGGCACCCGCAAAGCCACTTATGCAATACAAGTTGCATGTCAAGCGTGGAGCAAGTCTCATGAACGATGTCATGTAAGGTTAGCCCGGGCCGCTTCATCCCACCATCCCGCAAGATGCAAAGTACACAAGAAGCAATCAACAACAAAAGCATCAACGCCCACAATGACCATTGTGTTCTACTCGTGCAACAGATCTACATATAGACACGGCTCTGATACCACTGTAGGGGTTCGTAGCATGGAAAACAAAAAAAAATTCTACCACATGCAAACAAACAAGCCAAGATCTATCTACTAGATTGTAGCAACGAGTCGATAGAGGAACTCACCCTCGAAGATTCCAAAGCGGTTAACGAGAGAAGATTCTCGTGGGTGATGTAGTCGTACACTTGCCGATCTCAAGATCGCGTAGACGATCCTTCCGGCGCTGCGTTCCGGCAGCGCTTCCGCAGTCGGTCACACGTTCGGTACTCGATGAAGACCTTCCTCTCCCTTGTTCCAGCAGGCAGCGGAGGTTGTAGCACTCTCCTCGCGATTCCGGCAGCACGACGACGTGGTACCGGAAGTAGAGGGGATATCTCGCAGGGCTTCGCCTTAAGGCGGAGCGAGTATGGTGGACTATGAGAGAGCCTCGGTGATCTAGGGTTTAGACGCACCAAGGAGAGGGAGCTAGGCCGGCGGCTAGGGAAAGGGGATTGCCCCAACACGGCGACTTGGCAAACCCTAGGAGGCGGCGGCGACAATGGTGGAGGCCGGCAGCTAGGGTTTTGGTTTAGAGGAGAGAGGTGTTGTGTGTCTAGGAGGGGAGCCCTGCCCCTCCTCTTATAGGTGGAGGGAGGCGCTCCAGGGGAGGGGAGTCCCTCCCCAACTCGGACCCAAGGTGGGCCGGCGGTGGAGGTGGAGGGACTCCTCCCCAAATCGGATTCCACCTCCCCTCCACTTCCCAAAATTAGCCGTTTGACTTTCAAATTGGCGTTTGACTTTTCAAACAAGGATTTGATTAAATCCTTTATTTTGTTCAGCGATGACACTTGGTACATGATGCAATCATATCAACTTGATATAACACATTCATGTACCCTTCCTCTCCGGAGTGTCGGACATTCCGGAACCTTCTAGAACATTCCCGATGAAAACACCGGAACCATTCCCTAACTCCGAAACAGAACTTTCCTTATATGAATCCTATTCTCCGGACCATTCCGGATCTCCTCGTGATATCCCGGATCCCATCCGAGACTCCGAACAACATTCGGTCTCTTTCTCATCATTCCATAACTACTCAAACAGCATCGAATCCTTAAGTGTGTCTCCCTACGGTTCATGAATTATGCGGACATGATCGAGACACTTCTCCGATCAATAACCAATAGAGGAACCTGGAAATTCATATGGCTCCCACATATTTCTACGATTACTTTGCGATCGAATGAACCACTTACATACGATACCAATTTCCCTTTGTCTCACGATAGTTTACTTATCCGAGGTTTTGATCGTCCGTATCTCTGCATACCTAGTTCAACCTCGTTACCGATAAGTACTCTTTTCTCGTTCCCGTGATATGTGATTCCTTGTGAGCCAGTCACATGCTTGCAAGCTAATTGGATGACATTCCATCGAGAGGGCCCAGAGTATATCTATCCGTCATATGGATGGACAAATCCCACTCTTGATCCATGTGCCTCAACCCATACTTTCCGAACACTCAATGCCACCTTTATAGCCACCCAGTTACGGTGTGGTGTTTGATGTCATCAAAGCATCCTTCTGGTGATGGTGATTAACATGATCTCATGGTCAAAGGAATTAGGTTACTATGTATCAGAAAGCTTATAGCAAATGAACTATAGTAAATGACTTGATCTTTATGCTATGCTTAACTATAGGAGTATGTCCATCACATCATTCTCATAATGATATGACCATGTTGTTAATACCATCTCTATGTTCATGATCAGGAAACCATGATCATATATTAACCAACAAGCTATTTTAACAAGAGGCTTTACTAGGGACTCTTTTATGTTTACAAATCACACAAGTATTAATGTTTCCGGTTAATACAATTATAGCATGGTATGTAAACATTTATCATAAGTATGAAGATATGATAATAACCACTTTATTATTGCCTCTTGGGCATATCTCCAACATCACCCCCGATTCCCGTGGAGATTCGTGAAAGATCGTGCCACCCCAAGGGGTTACCCCATAACATCTTGGTATCAAGATCAAGGTTGATCACGATTTTCCCCCCAATTTTCTTTATCCCCCTTAAAATCAAAAATCCCACCAAAAAGAGCCTCAATTTGCCTTCGGATCGATCTTTGGATTTGGTGATTTTTTCGTGGTTTTGGTCCATAGATCTGTTGCTTTTGGAGTCGATCTATAGCCCCTGTTGTTCCTAGCCCAGCCTTTCGGTCAGATTTCCCACGAATTTGAGATTTGTGTCAGGTGGATCGCGTTCTTGTTCTGTGACCAGCGGTACTACCGGTGGCTCAGGCGGTACTACCGCCCGTATCAAGCGGTACTACCGCGCGCCACAGAAGGTTTTGCTTCTTCTGTTGACACCTCAACTTCGTTTGCTGACTTTCCATCTTCAGTTTGTTCGTGTTTCGCGTGTTTGTCACCAATTTAACACAAGCTTCCGCATCAAAGTCACCCGCGCTCATCGACACTGCGACACTCGAACATCATCCCCCACCAACGGTTGCAAGTCGTCAACAATACCAAAGGTATAACTTGCGCCCCTTTGACAGCCCCATATCTTCCTTTGTGTGTATCTATCCTATGAGAGCAACTCATTTTGTGTTTGTCTAGGCATTGTGCACTTTCCTTCGGAAAGTGAGAGTGTGAGGCCAAATACAAAAGATAACATAGTAGCATAGAAAGGGAGAAAAAGAAAAAGAATAAAAAAAACAAAAAAGAGAAAAAGATACATAGTCTCCCAATACAAAGAGAATACCAAGCTTGTAAGCCAAGAAAGAGAGAAGAAAGAGCGCACCAAGGCAAGTGCACAAATCTATTGCTTATCCTCTTTTGGAAAACGAGTTGTGGTCTATCCTTGAGTTGGCACGACAACCGAGCGTAGTCTTCGTTAGGACCTTTTGTGCTCATTTTCATAGTCGTGCTAACCCCGTTTTTCTCCACGTGTGCGTTTTCCGTGTTTTTGTAGATCGTATCCTTTTAATTTTGATCTTTGGTTCTTTACCACGTAGAACAATAACCTTTTGCTTGGATCGTTTCGTTTGGTTTTCCACAATCCTAACCTTCCACCAAAAGCTTTTGAGAGTTGTAGCATTTTTGTGTGTGAGTTTCTTGCCCATTTCACTTTGCACGTTGTTCGCTCATTGGTGTGGCAATTGGTTTGATATAATCTCCAAGGTGAGGTAAAAGGCTAACTCTACGCACCCTTATTCTCCATATACAACCCTTGTTGGCTTTGCATCATGGACAAGAATGGAGAGTCGTCCCAACCACCACAACCTCCGGAGTATGACACACAATTCATGACAAGATGGGACCATTGGAAGGTCCGAGGAGAATTCAACTACCGTTGTGAAGCTCTTGAGCGGCGCCAAGATGAACAATTTAGCGAGGCCCGTGTGGAATTCAAGAACATCGACAACCGCTTCGAAGAAGTCCGTGGCCAAATGCATGCCATGCAACACAACCTCGGTCATCAAAATGAAGCTCTTGGTCGTGCACTCGCCTCAACGGATGAGAAGCTCCAACGCCTCATTGATGGACTAGCAAGGCCACGCTCGCGTGAATCAAGCTCATCTCGGCACTCCTCAAGTGAATCAAGTGCACCTCGCCGTCACGCTTCAAGGCACCGGGATGGACCCGTTCTTCAGTCCATGAGCTCTTCTCAAGCGGTACCATCTCCGTGACACGCCGCAACGTCAAGCTATGATGGTGACCTCTCCGCAAGACCTCCACGACGTGAAGCGAACCGGCCACAACCAAGGGAACTTGTGATTCAACAAGTGCAACCTCGCATGGACCACCAAGCCCATCGCCGTCGACATGTCCTCTCAACAACAAGTGAAGCATCCGAAGAGGACGAACAAGATCATCGTCAACGTGAAGCACTCGAAGATCCACCAAGGCGTCATCATCGACATGATCGTCAACGTCGGCAACATGATAGTCATGACGAGCCTCCTCCACATCAAGAAGAATGAGAGCAGCCCATTGCGCATGTGGCTCGACGTTCTCCTCGCCACATGGCGCAAGCCAATGCTCCTCGGCATCAACCACGACAAGAACAAGAGCAAGCTCCCCAAGCTCGTCGTGAGGATGCACAACCTCCTCCTCGTCCTCAACCGCGACAAGAACAAGAGCAAGCTCCCCAAGCTTGTCGTCAAAACCAAGTTCCACCACCAAACGCGGCACCTCAACAACCGCAAGAGCAACGCAACCATCACCAAGCACGACATGAGAGCTCGGATGATGATGATGACCGCCAAAATCATGGCAACCGCCGCAACCGGAACCGAAATGGATAAGAAACTTTTGGCAAGCTCAAATTCACCATGCCCAAGTTCACCGGTTCCAATGAACCCGAAGAATATCTCTCGTGGGAACTCAAGGTCGACAAGATCTTCCGCATGCACAACTATAGAAATGAGAAGATGATGGCCATTGATGGGGGAATATCAATCGGGGTATACCCACGAAGCGGATTCGCCAGGTGGATCAAGCCGACTGAAGCCAAGCCTAGAGCGGGTCGACTCGCCCAATATGGCGACTGGCGCACGCTGGACCCGGACAAGCGGCGCCGACTGGAGACCAAGACGGCGACTCCAATACAAATCCCATTATTGCACTTGTAAACCCTAGGTGGCTGCATATATAAAGCCACAAGGGGCACCCCCACGGGGTATGCTCTCCCGTATCATATTACATCTTCTCTCACAATAGATTAGATCTAGTCTCTCCCTCCGCCTACGGCGGCTCCATTGTAAACCAATCTATGATCATATACTGGATTGATATCAGGACGTAGCGATCCTCCATCGAGGGGACGTGAACCTGGGTACATCGTGTGCCAATCTCGCTCCCGGATTCTCCTACGTCGCCTTGCTACCTCTACGTGAGCTACCCCCAGTAGCATCTGCCGTGCAATACCACGACAGTTGGCGCCCACCGTGGGGCAAGCGATGCTTGGAGGGTGATAATCTGGGCGGGATCCCTCTTCATCGCCGGCGACCAGATTGCATCTGTCAAGGCTGTCTGCATCAGACGGCATCTTCATGGCGGCGACCTGAGTCACCGAAGCGCTCAACAATTTCTCTCTCTCTCTCTCTCTCTCTCTTATTACCATTGCTTATTGATTATTATACGTTAACTAATGATCTCCGTATACTGCATGACAAGAGCAATCGCCGAGGATTTTGCTACACACGTTAGTTGAAAACAACTCGTGCCGTACTAGTCGGCCTCATCAGGCAGCCAAGTTTCATTGATCCAGTCCAGAGGCAATCTAACTAGTTTGGAATAAAATAGCTAAAGCGGAGACGGCTGTCATCATATCAGTAGGGAGATGAAGCGATGCCATCAGAGAGCAAGACACATATGGCCATCTGTCCGCGAGTGTCTATATTTAATCTAAATACCTGTCACTGGTTATTACATTGATTTATTATTTAATTAAGATTAGACTAATCTTTCCTAGATGGTTTTTCATGTACATACTTTGGAGAATCAATCTATGGAGACGAGTTGACATGCTGGTTTACATCTGCCACGGACTCGCTCCTCACGATTCGCCAGACTCGGCGACTCACCCGCCGCATAGTCGCCGTGCTCGGGGACTCGCCTGCCATGAATTCGTCATCACGGACTCGCCATGTTCGGCGACTCGCCCATCGCCGACTCTCCAATCTACCGGCTCGCCGACTCGCCATGCTCCGAAACTTGCCTAAACGCGGACACGCATAAACGCGAACTCGCTAGGCTCGGCAACTCGCCTGCCACGGATTGCCATCGTGACCTCTCACTCGCGGCCTCGCCATCGTCAACTTCGCCAAAGCGTGATCCCTGTCCGTCGTGCGACCGCCTCCGCCGCGTCGACCCCGTGTCCGCCGCGTCGACTTCGCCATAGCGCGACCTCCGTCCGCCGGGTCGACTCCGTGTCCGCCGCGTCGACTTTTTCTGGCTAGACGCCGTTCGACCCTGTTCGATGCGACAAATGCGTATGCCATGCCTGCTAAGGGACCTTCATCGTCCGAGTCGCCAGAGAGGGTCGCATGCCATGCTGCATGGACTCACCACTGGGTGTCTCTTCCCTCCGGGAAAAATCAATTCGCCTTTGTCAACCTTTGATAGAGCGAATCGCAATGGCCAAGTTGTGCGGACGAGGACTCGCAAACCGAGCCTCGGATCGTCCACGAAAAACGTTAACCGAGAGCCATCATTGGAGTCGCCTTGCTTGACTGGCCTTCCGGACCAAGACAAATGGTTGTGCTACACAAACAACACCATGTCCTCCTCAACCTTAGACAGTGCGACTCGCACGGCCAAGTACTGCAAACGATGACTCGCAAACCGAGCCTCGGATCGTCCAGGAAGAACGCCAAGTCGAGAGCCATCTTTGGAGTCGCCATGCGACTGGCCCCCCGGGCCAAGACGAGAGACTCGCTAACAAAACAGCGCAATCAACATCATCACGGACTCGCAATCATCGCGGACTCGCCACGCTCGGGGACTCTCCCCTCGCGGACTCGCCACGCTCGAGGACTCTCCCCTCGCGGACTCGCAATCATCGCGGACTCGCCACGCTCGGGGACTCTCCCCTCGCGGAATCGCAATCATCGCGGACTCGCCACGCTCGGGGACTCTCCCCTCGCGGACTCGCCACGCTCGGGGACTCTCCCCTCGCGGACTCGCAATCATCGCGGACTCGCCGCGCTCGGGGACTCGGCGCCCGCCGGTCGCTCGACCTCACCACTCGACACGCTCGGCAACAACCACTACTATTTTCAAAATATGAGCCTCAAGTCGCCTCTACGAGCCAACTAGAGCCTCGAGGACTACTCCTAGGCATGCTGCGTGTGCGTGTGGTTCCACGACCGCGGCTCGCCCTCGTCGACTCGCCATGCTCCAGAACTTGCCTAAACGCGGACACGCATAAATGCGAACTCGCTAGGCTTGGCAACTCGCCTGCCACGGATCGCCATCGTGACCTCTCACTCGCGGCCCCGCCATCGTCAACTTCACCAAAGCGCGATCCCTGTCCGCCGTGCGACCGCCTCCGCCGCGTCGACCCCGTGTCCGCCGCGTCGACTTCGCCATAGCGCGACCTCCGTCCGCCGCGTCGACTCCGTGTCCGCCACGTCGACTTTTTCTGGCTAGACGCCGTGCGGCCCTGTTCGATGTGACAAATGCGTATGCCGCGCCTGCTAAGGGACCTTCATCGTCCGAGTCGCCAGAGAGGGTCGCATGCCACGCTGCATGGACTCACCACTGGGTGTCTCTTCCCTCCGGGAAAAATCAATTCGCCTTTGTCAACCTTTGATAGAGCGACTCGCAATGGCCAAGTAGTGCGGACGAGGACTCGCAAACCGAGCCTCGGATCGTCCACGAAAAACGCTAACCGAGAGCCATCATTGGAGTCGGCTTGCTCGACTGGCCTTCCGGGTCAAGACAAATGGTTGTGCTACACAAACAGCACCATGTCCTCCTCAACCTTAGACAGTGCGACTCGCACGGCCAAGTACTGCAGACGATGACTCGCAAACCGAGCCTCGGATCGTCTAGGAAGAACGCCAAGTCGAGAGCCATCTTTGGAGTCGCCATGCGACTGGCCCCCCGGGCCAAGACGAGAGACTCGCTAACTTAACAGCGCAATCAACATCATCGCGGACTCGCAATCATCGCGGACTCGCCACGCTCGGGGACTGTCCCCTCGCGGACTCGCAATCGTCGCGGACTCGCCACGCTCGGGGACTCTCCCCTCGCGGAACCGCAATCACCGCGGACTCGGCATGCTCGAGGACTCTCCGCCGCGGACTCGCCCTCATCGACTCGCCACCGCGGACTCGGCATGCTCGAGGACTCTCCACCACGGACTCGCCCTCGTGTACTCGACACGCTCGGGGAATCGGTACTCGTCGGTCGCTCGACCTCGCCGCTCGCCACGCTCGGGGACTTGGTCCTCGCCGATCGCTCGACCTCGCCACTCGCCGCGCTCGGGGGCTCGGCGCCCGCCGGTCGCTTGACCTCGCCCCTCGCCGCGCTCGGGGACTCGGCGCTCGTTGGTCGATCGACCCCGCCACTCGCCGCGCTCGGGGACTCGGCGCCCGTCGGTTGCTCTACCTCGCCCCTCGTCGCGCTCGGGGACTCGGCACTCGCCGGTTGCTCGACCCCGCCACTCGCTGCGCACGGGGACTCGGCGCTCGCCGGTCGCTCGACCTCGCCGCTCGCCGCTCGCTCGGGGACTCGCTGTCACGGACACTCGCCCTCGTCGACTCGCCACCGCGGACTCTCCACTCGCGTACTCTCCACGCTCGGGGAATCGGTACTCGTCGGTCGCTCGACCTCGCCGCTCGCCACGCTCGGGGACTTGGCGCTCGCCAGTCGCTCGACCTCGCCACTCGCTGCACTCGGGGGCTCGGCGCCCGCCGGTCTCTCGATCTCGCCCCCCGCTGCGCTCGGGGACTCGGCGCTCGCTGGTCGCTCGATCCCGCCACTCGCCGCGCTCGGGGACTCGGCGCTCGCCGATCGCTCGACCTCACCCCTCGCCGCGCTCGGGGACTCGGCGCTCGCCGGTCGCTCGACCTCGCTGCTCGCTCAGGGACTCGGCTCTAGCCACGCTCGGGGAATCGGTGATCTCCGGTCGCTCGACCTCGCCACTCGCCATGCTCGGCAGCAACCACTACTATTTTCAGAATATGCATCTCTAAAGAGCCTCGAGTCGCCTCTACAAGCCAACTCGAGCCTCGAGGACTACTCCTAGGCATGTTGCGTGTGCGTGTGGTTCCACGACCGCGGCTCGCCCTCGTCAACTCGCCACCGCGGACTCTCCACTCGCGTACTCTCCATGCTCGGGGACTCGCTGTCGCGGACACTCGCCCTCATCGACTCGCCACCGCGGAATCTCCACTCGCGGACTCGCAATCATCGCGGACTCGCCACGCTCGGGGACTCTCCCCTCGCGTACTCGACACGCTCGGGGACTCGCCACCGCGGACTCACCCTCGCGTACTCGACACGCTCGGGGACTCGCCACCGCGGACTCGCCCTCGCGTACTCAACACGCTTGGGGACTCATCACCGCGGACTCGTCCTCGCGTACTCAACACACTCGGGGACTCGCCGCCGTGGACTCGCCCTCGCGTATTCAACAGGCTCGGGGACCCGCCCTCGCGTACTCAACGCGCTTCGGGACTTGGCGCGCCACAGACAGCGTCAAGCGCTGTGTCCCCGAGACACTCGGGGACTCGGAACGTTCCATGTTCGGGGACTCGCCGTAACTAGCGGCTTCACCGACACCCTGCGTCTTTCGCCAACTAGCCATCAACGACTGGCTCGCACCGACCGTTTCTCGCTTCACGGTTCTTTTCTCTGTTCAGGAGCTCGTCGCCGATTCGCCACGACCCATCGTCAAGACTCTCCGCGCCCTGCCTCAAGCCCACGTCGAATCAACAACGCGCTCGGGGACTACTGATGGGGGAATATCAATCGGGGTATACCCACGAAGCGGATTCGCAAGGTGGATCGAGCCGACTGAAGCCAAGCCCAGAGCGGGTCGACTCGCCCAATATGGCGACTGGCGCACGCTGGACCCGGACAAGCGGCGCCGACTGGAGGCCCAATACGGCGACTCCAATACAAAGCCCATTAGTGCACTTGTAAACCCTAGGTGGCTGCATATATAAAGCCACCAGGGGCACCCCCACGGGGTATGCTCTCCCATATCATATTACATCTTCTCTCACAATAGATTAGATCTAGTCTCTCCCTCCGCCTACGGCGGCTCCATTGTAAACCAATCTATGATCATATACTGGATTGATAGCAGGACGTAGCGATCCTCCATCGAGGGGACGTGAACCTGGGTACATCGTGTGCCAATCTTGTTCCCGGGTTCTCCTACGTCGCCTTGCTCCCTCTACGTAAGCTACCCCCAGTAGCATCTGCCGTGCAATACCACGACAGCCATGGCATCCCTCGAGTTTGATGAGTATGACAACTTTTGGTGGGAACAAGTCCAACTCGCTCGCGAAGCAAAAGAAGAGCCTCCAATATCAACTTGGCAAGATATGAAGGCCCATATGAGATCCCGCTTTGTTCCTTCGCACTACACGCGTGACCTCTTCAACAAGCTTCAAACGCTTAGTCAAGGGACAAAGACCGTGGAAGAGTACTTCAAGCAAATGGAGCTCAACATGATCCGTGCCAACATTGAAGAGTGAGATGAACAAACAATGGCACGCTTCCTCAATGGCTTGAACCATCCCATCAAGCGCATCACCGAGTTCCAAAAGTACAACAACATGGTTGAGCTTGTGCACATCGCATCAAAGGCCGAGCGTCAAGTGCAAGAGGACATCAAGTACAACAAGCCAAAGACGTACTTCACCTACAAGCAAGCACCAACCACTACTCCAACAACACCAAGTGGAAGCTCCTCAAGTACCACCAAGCTTCCCTTCAAGCCAACTCTCCCTCAAGGAAAACAGCCCCCAAGTGGCAAAAACACAAGGGATAATCAACCATTCAATGGTGAATGCTACAAGTGTGGAGGCAAAGGACACAAGTCGGCCGCATGTGGAAACAAGAAAGTTTTGTTCATCCACGACAACAGCGATAAAGAATACTTGAGTGAAGAAGAGTTTGATGCAAGGGTCAAGGAAGCCATGGCAAGGCAACATTTGGAAGAGGACCAAGAACTTCTTGTGTGTGAGCATGACACAAGTCCATCGCTTGTGGTCACAAGGGTCTTAACTACCCAAGTCAATGAGAATGAAGACCAACGCTCGAACATCTTCCAAACTCGTGCCGGCATCAATGGGAAGTCCATCAAAGTTGTCATCGATGGAGGGAGTTGCCACAATCTTGCAAGAACGGAATTGTGTGAGAAACTCAACCTCACCCTCCATCCGCATAAACACCCCTACCATATCCAATGGCTAAGTGACCAAGGATCCGTCAAGATCAAGCACACCGTCTTGGTAACGTTCTCAATTGGGCACTACAAGGACACGGTGGAATGTGACGTGGTCCCAATGACGGTTTGCCATATGTTGCTCGGAAGGCCGTGGCAATATGACAAGCGTGCTTTGCATGATGGTCACTCAAACACTTATACCTTCAAATGGCTTGATAAAACTTGTGTGTTGCAACCAATGACTCCTAGCCAAATAATCGCGGACAATGCAAAGGCTTTAGCGAGGGCGCAATACACAAAACATCTTGTGAGAAGAGTGGTGAGCGAGAGAACCACACCATAGTGAGTGAGAGCTACAAGCCAAACTCGAGTGGAAAAACTAAGAGTGTTCTTCTTGCCACCAAAAGTGAGATGAGAGAAGTGCGGAACAACCCATCCATATTGCACTATGTCCTTGTATGCAAGGGACTAGCGCAAGGAACTAACGACTTGACCAATGTTCATCCTCCTTTGATGGCTATTTTGCAGGAATTACAAGATGTATTTCCCGAAGAGCTTCCTCATGGCCTTCCTCCTCTTCGTGGAATCGAGCACCGCATCGACCTCATACCCGGCGCCCCACTCCCAAACCGCGCCGCGTATCGCACGAACCAGGAAGAGACAAAGGAGATCGAACGTCAAATCAACCAACTCGTCTCCAAAGGTTTGATCCAAGTAAGCACTAGCCCAAGCGCGGTCCCCGTGATTCTAGTTCCAAAAACGGATGATACGTTGCGGTTATGCATGGACTGCCGTCCAATCAATGCTATCACCGTGCGTTATTGACATCCTATACCGCGTCTTGATGACATGATTGGTGAGTTATGTGGAGCCACTATATTTTCGAAAATTGATCTTCGTAGTGGTTACCATCAAATTCGCATGGCCGAAGGTGATGAGTGGAAAACCGCCTTCAAGACCAAGCTTGGTCTCTATGAATGGTTGGTTATGCCTTTTGGCTTATCTAATGCCCTATCTACCTTCATGCGCCTCATGAACCATATTTTGAGATCTCTCATTGGTAAGAGTGTAGTTGTTTACTTTGATGACATCCTTGTCTATAGCAAGTCACTAGAGGAGCATGTTACTCATGTTAAGGAGGTCCTTCAAATCCTCCGTCATGAAAAGCTTTATGCTAATCTCCCAAAGTGCACTTTTGCAAAAGACAAACTGATTTTCCTTGGTTTTGTTGTGTCTTCTAATGGCATTGAAGTTGATGTCTCAAAAGTCAAGGACATACGAGATTGGCCCATCCCTACAAATGTTAGTGAACTTCGTAGTTTTCATGGGTTGGCTGGCTTTTACCGTCGCTTTGTGAAAGACTTTTCTACCATTGCTTTCCCCCTCAACGAATTGACCAAGAAAAATGTCATGTTCGTTTGGGGAAAAGCACAACAATAGGCTTTTGATGAGCTCAAAAAGAGGCTCACCGAAGCACCATTTCTTGAATTACCGGATTTCACAAAAACCTTTGAGATTGAATGTGACGCTAGTGGTATTGGCATTGGTGGCGTCCTTATGCAAAATGGGCGTCCTATTGCTTACCATAGTGAGAAAATTGATGGCAAAGAACTTTTTGCCTTGGTTCGAGTTCTTCAAGTGTGGCAACACTATCTTTGGCCCAAAGAATTTATCATCCATTCCGACCATGAGTCGTTGAAGTATCTTAAGGGCCAAGCCAATTTGAGTAAAAGGCACGCCAAATGGGTTGAGTTCATCGAGTCTTTTCCTTACATTGTCAAATACAAGAAGGGCAAAGAAAATTTGGTAGCGGACGCCTTGTCTCGCAAAAACACAAACCTTCTTACACGACTCGAAGTAAATGTCTTGGGTCTTGATGACATCAAATCTTTGTATGCGTCCGACCCCTTCTTTGGACCAATTTTTGCAAAATGTTCAATAGACAAAGGGATTGATGATTTCTATTTGCATAAGGGTTACTTTTCAAACAAAACAAGCTTTGCATTCCGAAATCGTCTCTCCAACTTTTGCTTCTTCAAGAGTCCCATGGTGGAGGCCTTATGGGTCACTTTGGCCGTGACAAGACATATGACATGCTCTCCACTCACTACTTTTGGCCAAAGATGAAGCGCGACGTGGAGCGCCACGTCCAACGATGCACTACATGTATCCAAGCTAAGTCTAAGTCCAACCCCTTTGGTCTTTATATGCCATTGCCTATTCCTCATGCACCTTGGTCGGACATTAGCATGGACTTTGTGTTAGGCTTGCCTAGATCTAAACATGGACATGATTCTATCTTTGTAGTAGTGGATCGCTTTTCAAAAATGGCACACTTTATTCCGTGCCATAAGACCGATGATGCTTCACATGTAGCCAATTTGTTTTTCAGGGAAATAATTAGGCTGCACGGTGTACCAAGAATAATCGTCTCCGACCGCGACATCAAATTCATGAGCTACTTCTGGAAGACTCTCATGGCCAAGCTCGGCATCAAGCTCCTCTTCTCGTCCGCCTCGCATCCTCAAACCGATGGACAAACCGAGGTCGTCAATCAAAGTCTTGGAACACTCCTCCGGGTGTTGATCAAGAAGAACCTTAAAGACTGGGAGGAATGTATTCCACACGCCGAGTTCGCCTACAACCGTGCCAAGCACTCCACCACCATGAGGAGCCCGTTCATGATCGTCTATGGCTTCGAGCCTCTCACCGCGCTCGATATCCTCCCACTTCCACTTCATGAACGTGCCAATATGGACGTTGTCAAGCGTGCCCAAACAATGAAGAACCTTCATGAAGACACACGAGCTACTATCGAGCAACAAGTCCTTCGCCAAGCATCAATGCTAAACAAGAACAAGAAAGAGATAATCTTCGAAGAGGGCGACCTTGTATGGATACACTTGAGTAAAGATCGCTTCCCCAAGGAACGCGACTCCAAGCTCAAGCCAAGAGGGGATGGCCCATTCAAGGTGCTAAAGAGGATCAACAACAACGCCTATATCATCGATATCCCAACATCAAAGTATCTTGTGAGCTCGACATTCAATGTCAAGGACCTCTCACCCTACCATGGAGAAGATGAAGTTGAGAAGGTTGAAGAGTCGAGGACGACTCTTTCCCAAGGGGGGGAGCTGATGCAGCCCGTCCTACGACCGCTACTACATCTACTCCCACGAGCTCCCCAAGTGGACCCATGACTCGCGCCCGGGCCAAACTCCTTCAAGCTAAGGTGAACTCGCTCCTCTCCTTGTGTGACTTCGATACACCCTTGGATGGCCTGCTACTTCATACGCATACCTTGTGCATCATCGGGTACGAAGAGAAGGACCCACAGAATGGAGGAGCACCAGCGGAAGAGACCAAACGCTCTCTGTCGCCAGCGGTACTACCGGACCTGGCGACAGGTACTACCGCCCGGCGGCACTACCGCCCTCTGCTACCGCCACCAACAGACGACCCCAACAGAAGCCAAAAACTCTCTGTCTCCGGCGGTACTACCGGACCTGGACCTGGTACTACCGGACCCCGGCACTACCGCCTCCTGCTACCGCCACCAACAGACGATGCCAACGGAAGTCCCAGGACGACAAGCGGCACTACCGGGCCTGAAGCGGTACTACCGGCTGGCCGGTACTACCGGTCGTGCTAGACCGGTACTACCGGACCTGGGAAGACTTGATCGTGTTAAGTCGGGCCAGCGCCCTGTAACCCTCTCTATATTTCGTTATTTGTTCCTAAAATACCCCTGTTTTCTTGGTTGGCCTATATATAGCCCCCACCCTCCATTGTAAACCTTAGACTTGGATAATGATAGATTAAGGAAACCCTTTTGAGGATCTTACATCTATTGGTCTCATGCTCCTACCAAGGAGCACCGGATTATCCACCCCCCTCTTGGATCTTGCCTAGTGCGTTCAAGTTGTACAAGGCCTTGGGTTCTCGGTTCTCGCCCCCAAGTCGTCAAGATCTCACCAAGCACCTCGTCCCCCGTTGTTGGCATGGAGAGAAAGCTTCGCCCAACACCAATCCTAGAGATTATGTTGGACCGGTTGCCACCGGCGTGAGTTATCGGCGTGTATCGTGTTTTGTGTGCGTGAGTTCGTCGGGTTCTTCGTGTGCGTGTGTTCGTGGATTTCATCCCCTTTCCCCCCTTCCACCGCTTCACCCCCGATTCCCGCGGAGATTCGTGAAAGATCGGGCCACCCCAAGGGGTTACCCCATAACACCTTGTGCAACCAATCTTGCCTTGTTCCTTACTATAATTCCATGCTCATCTTGCTTGTTCTTGAATATCCACTTGTTGCCTATACCATTGCGACAATCCTTTGGCTTCTCAACTAACTTCCATACTTTGTTTCTCTCAAAGTTGTTTAGATCTTTGTGCATGGCTTCCAACCAATCTGAATATTCAAGATCTTGCCACAATTTCTTTGGTTCAATCATGGAGATGTGAGCTTGGTGTTCACTAAACCTCTTAAATTGTGCTCTTGTGGAAATTCCTCTCCTAAGATCTCCAACCACATTCTCTAGAGAGTGATCTTTTAATTCCAATATCCTATCCATTCTAGTTTCGCGACGAGTATGGATCTCCTTGTTGTTTCTTGGGGGGACCTCTTCATCATTTTGGTCCTCGTCTTGACCATCAACTTAACCTTGATCATCATCGGAATCATTCTCTTCATTAAGAGGCAAAGGTTGACATTGGTCTTGATCCGGTACATTACTAGATTGGAGTTGAGCTGCTCTCATGGCTGATTGTATAGATCTTCCTTGTGTAATTGACCGAGCAACACTTGTCATTCTGGAGAATGGTGACTCAAGCTCCTCCTCACTAGAGATGTCACCTTGATAAACATGTTGAGGGTCCACCTCTTTTCTTTCTCTTGCGTCATTGTCCTCCTCGGTATATGGAGCTTGTTGTTGTTGTTGTGAAGATGAGGGCTCCACTTGAGTAGAGCATTGTTCTTCTCGATCCGCCATAAGGGATTCCTCAACAGGGTGGATATATCCCACATCCATTCTTCCTATGGCATCCTGAGGCATTTCATCATCTGCATCACAAGAATCAACACGCCCCCCTTGGGGACCATCATATTCTTCGAAGGTCACACTACAAGATTCTATGACGGCTCCGGAGAGCTTATCATAGATTCTATAAGTGTGAGATTCTAGACCATAGCCAACAAAATACCCTCTAATGCTTTGGAATCGAATTTGGACAAACGAACACCTTTTATGAGATAGAAACACTTACAACTGAACACCCGGAAGTAAGATATGTTGGGCTTGTTACCGGTAAGTATTTCATATGGAGTCTTGTTCAATTCTTTGCGGAGGTAGAGCCGGTTTGATGCGTGGCAAGCGGTGGAGATGGCTTCGGCCCAAAAGTTGTATGGAGATTTAAACTCCGCCAACATGGTCCTTGCCATCTCAATAAGAGTCCGATTCTTCCTCTTGGCTACACCATTTTGTTGAGGGGTATATGCAGCGGAATATTGGTGTTTTATCCCCTCATCACTAAGAAAATCATTCAAGGTGTAGTTCTTGAACTCGGTGCCATTGTCGCTTCTTATTATCAACACGGGGACATTGTATTGATGTTGAACATGTTTGATGAAGTCGATGAAGGTCTTTTGGGTCTCACTTTTCAACTTGAAGAAATATACCCATGAGTATCTTGAATTGTCATCAACAATCACTAAACAATATTTCTTCCCACCAAGACTAGCATGAGATGGAGGACCAAATAGGTCAACATGAAGGAGCTCCAAGATCCTTGTTGACTTGATGCGGTTCTTTGGCTTGTGGGGAGCATCATGCATCTTTCCTTCTACACACGCCCTGCAAACACGATCTTTGGCCAAAGAAACATTTTCTTTTAGTATAACAATATGGCCATCCTTATGGAGACTTTACAAAGTTCTCATATTGACGTGGGCTAGTCGGCGATGCCATAACCAACCCACATCAGCCTTTCCGAATAAGCACATCGCACTTGCAGTGGTTTTCCCCGAGAAGTCCACCACATAAAAGTCATTTTCGACGTCAACGAAAGCGACCTTGAGAGACTTGCTCCACATGAGGACCACGATATCATCATCAATAAAGACGACAAAGCCCATCTTTCCAAGGGCACGGACTGAAAGTAAATTGTAACCAATGGTCTCAACAAGCATGACGTCCACGAGTGTGATATCGTGGGCAACCACTACCTTGCCAAAACCCATTACCTTAGACTTGGACTTGTCGGCATATGTCACGGATTTTTTATCATCATTTGGCGTTAATTCCTTGACAATAGAATAGCTTCCAGTCATATGAATTGTGCAACCACTATCAAGCACCCACTTTGAACCTCTCGAAGCATATGTCTACAAAAGATGAAGCTAATTTTTAGGTACCCATTTTTTAATGGGTCCTCTTTTGTTAGCAACAAGGGTCTTGGGACCCAAATAGACCAAGCAATATAACCATCAAATGTGCCAACATATTGTGCATACACATCACCATAAAAAATCACACATTTGAACCTAGTGAGGGTTAGCACTTCCCGCAAAATCATCATGAGACATAGTTTTACCACTTGTGGTCTTACTATCCACAATGGCCTTGTCTTTCTCTTGTGCGGGCTTGGCCTTCTTCTTCTTGTTGTTCTTCTTCTTGGCTTTGGAGACAAAACCAATGCATCCTTTCTCACCAATTGACCTTTGCTTACTCAATAGGTCATCAATGGACTTGTTTCCTTTTGGAAAGGTGGCCTTAGCAAGATCCCCCTTCAACCTAGCATTTTCTTCAAGAATAGTTGTACTACTAGAGGGAATGCAATTACTAGATGAAGGAATATTGGTCAATTGAGTTTGAAGCTTTTCATGGGACTTTGTGAGTGACAAGAGTTCACTTTCCAAAGCCTTGTGAGTCTTGTTAAGCAAACTAAAGTCCTCGGCAAGTTTTCCATGAACCACACCAAACTCAATCTTGTCCTTTTTAGCCCTTTTATATTTAGTAATAGCAAGGTCTCGTTCCTTAATGAGTCTATTCACAATTAAATCATTAGCCCCATCAAGCCCTTCAAGTTTTAGTTCAAGGGACATCCTAGTCTCTTGTTCTTCTTCTAGAGCATTATTTAGGGATTCTACCTCAATCATGTGTTCTCTTCCTAGTTTACATCTTTCATCAAGAAGCTCTTGGGTGTGAGAAACTTGATCTAAGAGGTCCACAAAATGTCTCTTGTGTTCTCCTTGCAAGTTATTCATGAACTCATCAAAAGCAATTATTTCCTTTTTGACCTCAAGAGACATTTCATCATCATTTTCATCATTACTCAAGAGGGTGGGGTGATATGATGAAGATACCTCTGTTCCTCTTGCCATAAGGCAAGTGACATTCTTTTTGGAGAGATTGTCATTTGGAGAGTCGAAGAGGGAGAATGTGGGAGTAGAAGCAGTGGCAAGAGCAGCCACACCACTTGATGTTTCCTCTTCACCATCTTCATCATCTTCATTGTCGGAGGAGTATTCTTCATGAGTGATCAACACAATTTCACCCGACTTATTATTGATGGGATTCTTCTTGATGAAGGGTTTCTTGTAAGGAGCTTTGGAAGTTTTTTTCAACACAAATTTACCCCCATGATCTTCTCTCTTCTCATAGGTACAACCCGCCGCAAAGTGATAGCGTTCAGCACAATTGAAGCAAGTTCTCAATTTAGTGACATTTTCTCTTCTTCCATTTGGGTTGCTTCTTCGTTGCATTTCCATCTTGGCCTTGGCAGGGTTCTTCCAAAATTTCTTTGCATAGAAGGCCATATATTCACCATGAGAAATCTTTACATCATCGGGGTGGCTCATGGAGAGGCCTTCATCACTATCATCTTCATCCCCATGTTCCACAAATTTTTCCTTTAATGCAAGATTGACAACATTGCTCATTCCAAGTGCACGAGCACGTGCATCTTTGGCATTCTCTTGCATAACTTCATTGGATGTCATGAGGTGGTAGTTGTGTCTTCCTTGTAGGCTCTTCAAGTTGGTGGGCTCAAAGGGCGAGTGCTCTCACATATTTCCTTTTTATCCAAGCATCATCCACACGTGAGGCACCCACATTCCTAAAAGCGGTGGCGGTGGTCTTGAGCCTATGATACATGTATTCATGATCTTCACCTTCCTTCATATAGAAGCCTTCGGCTTCATTGCTTAGTGCATCATATCGGTTCCTTCTCATGCTCTCATTCCCAACATACAACTCCGTGAGAGCATCCCAAGATTCCTTGACGGTGTCGAGGTTCTCAATGTGTGGGTAATATTTTGTACCCAACCCTTGTTGTATCATGTGCAAGGCGGTTGCATTGAGTTGACTATTGACAACTTCTCTTCTTGTTAAGTTGTTTGGATCCCCAATATAGAGTCCTTGTTCAATGATGTTCCATAACTCAATACAAGAGCTGCGCACATGAGATTTCATTAGAGACCGCCATTGAGCAAAAGTAGATGCATCTAGCTTTGGTCAGTCTCCTCTATTGTTTATATGAGGGTGAGGAATTGGAGGGTCGGGAGTGTACCATCCATGAGAGTCATGGTGCTCTCCCTTCCCACCATCCCTTTTTGTGGTGAAATTAGTGTTGTCTTGATTACCCCCAACCACCATACCCATAGGTGATACCGGGGCATTATCCTTAGGTAATGGTGGAAGTTCCTCTTGAGGAGAAGGGGATGATGAGCCACCTTTATATTTAACAATTTTCTCAAGTAGCTTGTGCAATTGTTTGATCTCGTTGGCCAAGGTGGAGCTCAATCTTGTTTCCAAGTTATGGAGGTCATCCATGGTCACCGAGTTGGTGGGATCACCACCACCTTCCCCATCGTCGCTACCCATGTACTCTTAGGAGGTAAATCCCGAAAAAAGAGCCAAGGCTCTAATACCAATTGAAAGGATCATATGGGCACCTAGAGATGGGGAGGGGGGGGGGTGAATAAGTGCTACTTCAAATTTTCTTCTTTTTAAAATTAGGGTTTGAAAAAAGAAAGGTAAATTCTCTAGATTATGCAACTAAGGTGAATTTACCTATATGTCAAACTAGCACCAACTAGCACAACACTAAGCAAGAACAAGTGAAGTAAAGTGCGATAAAGGATAGAAGTAACCAAAGTGGTGGACGCGGAGACACAAGGATTTGTTTACCGTAGTTCCTTACTTTTGAGGCAAAGTACGTCTATGTTTGGAGAGGGGGTGGTTTCAAACCACCAACGCCATGAGAGGCCTCCTTTATTCTACGATGAACCTCACCCCAAAGGGTTCGATTCACCTCTTCCACTATATCGGCAACCTTCGAGGTGGAAGCCGGCACCTTTACAACGAGTTCGAGGCACACATCCACAACTTAATTGGAGGCTCCCAAATACAAGAAAGCTATCAAACAATCAAATACAAGCTTGCAAGAACCAAATCAAAAGCTAGGGTTTCCAAAGAAACACTAGAGCATGGGGGCCCTCAAGTGAATGAGGGGGAAATGAAGATCTCTCTTGGTGAAGCTGTAGATCAAGGCCTCCTCCTTCGATTCTCCAAAGATCAATGACTTTGGATGGTTGGATGAAGAGATCTTATTGATTTGGTGGCTCAAATGGGGGTGGTGTTATTGAGTGGGCCGAGCAGCTGGAGGAAGGGGATAAGGTCCCCTATTTATAAGTAGCCCCCTCCACTGAACCGTTTTCTGACCATTGGAGAAAAGTCAGACCGGAGACTCCGGCCTGCACACCGGAGACTTCAGCCTACACCGGAGATTCCGGCCCATCTCCGGACCAGCCTCCGGACCAGCATACTGACTGACCAAGCCCAGCTGCGAGCCAAGTGAGCCGGAGACTCCGGTCCAGTGGCACCAGAGACTTCGGTCGAAGGCTCACACCGGAGCCTCCGTAGTAGTCTCCGGACCTTGCTCCAGACCCCCTATCATACTGTCCCAGCCAGAAATCTGTAGCCCCCTCCGTGGGTTCATGCGGAAACTCCAGGCCACACCGGAGACTCCGGTCCACCCAGACGGGAGAATCCGGTTTGGAATTCCCAGAAACATGTAAATCTTACAGGAAACTCTCCGTAGATTTAAGGTCCTTTTCACTTTGCATTATATCAACCTGTAGACAGTAACATACTATAAAATGATCTACTTGTTAACGAACACCAAAAGTGATTATGACAGTAAATGTCCTTTCAAAGTGCTTAAATCAATCTCTGCTTTTCCCCACGTGTGTGAAGGTGACAGTGTACACACCGTGTGGCACTTAGGCTAAATATTACATAAATACTTATTATGCGTTATATTTGGAGTTGGATGTCTCTACGAAATTGTGGTGCTTGTAGGAACCATCTAGAGCTCAAGGTGACAGTGTGGGGTAATCTAGATGGGGAATACGAACTTTAAGGAGTGTTTTTTAGCCCTACCATGGATTAGAGTTTTCCAACCGAAGAGTAGTTCAAATTAGAATAATCAAGAGAAGATATTTATATGAGAGTGTCCACTAGTGAAAGTATGATCCCTAGGCCTTGTTTCTAAGCATTGAAACACCGTTTACAACTAGTCCTGCTACATGTTTGCTTGCTTCCATCTTTATTTTAGATTTCCTTTAGTCTCTTCCTCCCCGTTAAGCTCTTTTCTGGCACCGTTGTCTTATAATCATCCATACTACTTGTATTTTACTACCCCTTCGCCGAACTAGTGCACATATACACCTGACAAGTGTATTGGGTGTGTTGGGGACACAAGAGACTTCTTGTATCTTGATTACAGGGTTGCTTGAGAGGGATACCTTTGACCACTTCCTCCTTGAGTTTGATAAACCTTGGGTAATACACTTAAGGGAAACTTGCTGCTATTCTACAAACCTCTGCACTTGGAGGCCCAACAACTGTCTATGAGAATAGAAGCGTGCATAGACATCAAAGATTCTACACATTTTTGATGGTTTCTATCGATGGTTTTCGTTTGGATTTGATGGTTTTGTAGCTTTACCTAACGCTAATACTTCGGTAGCAAAGAAAACTTGGTTTTTAATGTGTGTTCAGGTTCTGAACATCAACAGACGGATTTAACAACAAAAACACAATATTCAGGCGAAAACAAGCAAGTCCCTTTTTGGAAGCAATCGAGGGGAATTCACTGCAAGCTTAACGACCAACTATATGGGCCGCCACCGTATAGTTGCCATCTCCTTTGTCTTATTAAAAGGGACAACTTTTGTCAAGGGACCAAGGTCGAAAACAGAACACACGAGCCTCCATACCATCCAAAAGGGAGAAATAAGAGAACCAGAGAAGAAGGGGAAGACGTTCTTCATCTCGCTCCACGATCTTCGATCTCCTAGCCACCACACCTCCATAGCCATTACTTGTACTTGAGAGAGAGATCTCCACCTTGCAATATTAGGGTTTGATATTGTTCTTCCCATCTTGAATTGTGTTGGATTTGTTTCTATTTCTTATTGTGGATCTCCATGGTAATATCAAGAAGAACTCCCTTTATTTAATTATATCGATGATGCTTTCTTCTCTCATGTGCGAGTAAATTCCCTTGGGCGTGGGAGATGTAGGGGATTGGTGAGATGTGATGTGCCTATATATTTTCCATCAAGTTTGTGGTTAATTATACTTACTATATTATGTGTGCTTGACTATATATGGGATGCTTAATTCCCATTGTCCAATTAAGGGCCCAAACAACATGATGCTTTGTTCTACATAGAATCTTGTTTTCTAGTAGACCAGCGACCCCTGAGTGAGACGAGGATATCTGTAAGATCCCTCCTTTTTAAAGGAAAGGATCCCTGTGATTGCAATGCTAGTCCCTGGATCAATGCTAGCATCCACAGTTTAAGATGAAGTACACAGAAACAAAGGTCATTATTACAAGTCATTCCAGAGACAAACATAGTCTTTTACAACTCCATGGCCACAGGCCTAATACAATAGTTTAAATAGGTAATAAGATAAATAAGTCTTCATCTTCATGTGCCACAGGCAAGCATGTTGAGTGTAGACTCATGACTCCTAATCATCATCAGAATATCCTGCAACATCACAAGTTACAGCCACAGTGGGTCAATATATTGGAATAGTATTGGCAAGTGATACCTTAGTAGAATATTGGTGGACTAAATACTATATGCATTTTGGCTAAGTGTAGCTTAGGCTTGCTTTTCTCAAAATAGGTTTTTACCTATCAGTTGAAAACACTAAGTTTTTCTTTGTCAAAAACTTTCCCAAGGAGGGTCCTTCACCCTTGTTCAACCACAAGTTTTTACTTAGAAATTGGGATGAGGAGATTCTTGATAGCTTCCATGTCTTGATGCTCAAGTTGTCCAATACCAGGGACATGGCTAAGTACTTAGATTCTTCCATCTGCAGAGGTTGTGCACTTTCCCCACAAGACTTGATTTTCACCAAGACAGGACCTTTCAGAAGCCTTCCCTTAGACCAAATGGACGCGCTCCAAACTATCATCCCACTACCACCAACTGTCCAAATGGGTAAGTTATCGCAACCTATATGATCTAGGCAGAGCCCATATTGCCAAGTGGCTGCACTAGAAGCTTCTTAACATTTGGCCTCTCAAATCCCTTTGTTCCTGGGTGGCTTTCCACAAGTGAGATACACAAGGTAAACCATAGAAATGGGCCTTGTGTAACCACTCAAAATAAACCATTCCTTCCATTCCACCCAGGTGTTTCATTCACTTAGTTGTTTTATTAAGCAAAAACATAGTCCAAAGACTTAGAAATATTTATTCATAGCATAAATATATAACCACCCTTGGTTTCTACTAGCCAGACTTAGAAATATTTATTCATAGCATAAATATATAACCACCCTTGGTTTCTACTAGCTAGGCTAAGCATGGAATTGATAAGACTTAGAAATATTTCTAGCAATTCCACAACTACTAGGATTTCCCAAGCATAGCATATAGATCAAAAATATCCATGCAAGACTAGCAAAATATTTCTAATGCATATTTGAAAACATAGGAATAAAATCATGAAGCACCACTTGCCTTGGTAGTTTGGAGAGTAGCTACCATCCTCACAATCACAATCACTATTTGCACCAAAATCTACATAAAATGATAGCACCAAATCACATACAAAATAAATACAAGCAAAAATATATGGATGCATGCAAAATGATATGTGATGATTTTATATACTCAACATGACAAGTGCACAGTACTGATTCATAAACAAGTTCAAAACTTGCCCAACAAACTTTATTTGAACATTAAATCATTTCTCAAATAATTATTATATTCAAATTATGCATACACATGTTTCTGCAAAAACACCCATTTTAACAGAAGAAAAACATTAAACACATTGCATAAATGGAAAGGGCTTTTTCTCCTGATTCCATTGATATAAAATTTGTCAAATTTGGATGTGGGAATCAAAAGTTATGAATTAAACAAGTTTAAACTTTTAATAGATCAAATTTCTGATTTTAAATCTAACTCACTGACACGCGGCGGCATCTGATTGGCCGGTACTGCTTCGTGCTGGATCGCGTCTGTGAACCGTTAGATCTAACTAAAACGCGCGGCTCTGATTAAAACATACCGCTTCGCTTATGATCTATCGCATCCACTGGATCTAAATCTAACGGCCCTAATCATCTGACCATCAAGTGGCGGCGCTAGCGGCGGCGACAGGCGGCAGTGCGCTCTGTCAGCGGCGGATCCGGTGAACTAGGTCGCCCGGGGAGGTGGGAGGATGCTCACCAGATTCGCCGCGACGAGGAGATGCTCAACATGTGCTCGGTTGGCGAAGGGGCGTGCTGCTGTGGCCGTGGGAGCTCGTCGGAGTCGAGGACAGCGTCGGGTTTAGGTGGAAGGCGACGTTGGCGACGTTCTGATCCGCCCTAACACAAACGGAGGGCGTCAGCGGGTGCGCATCGATCAGGCGAACAAGATAGTGTCAAAGGAAAAGCACGAGGCGGTCGAATCTCACCGAAATTTCTTGCCGGAGTTGGAGACGGCATCGGGAGTTTGCGGTGCTCGTTGGAGTCGACGACCTGGGGCAGTCCAAGACGAACTAGGGGTGTCAGAAGGAGTGCAAGAAGGTTGCGAAGCAGCTCGCGTGAACCAGAGAGGGAGGCGCGCACGGAGCTTACCACATTCGGTCGCCGGAGTCTGTCGGTACCGCGGCGATGTGAGGGCAAATTCTAGCAGCCTGGTGGCGTGGAGTCTGTGATAAGTGAGGGGAAATGAGCGGCGAGGGTAGGGGTTTAAGTAGGCAGCAGCGTGACAGGAAACACTCGCGGAATCAAGGCTAATTACGCCGCGCCATTATCGGCATCAACGGTAGCGGCGATGTGGTTTACGGGCGGGTTTTTGGGGACGACGGAGTGACGTGGCCGCAGGGTCCACTTGTCAGCGAGAGGGTCAGCGAGAGGGGGAAACCCGGGTGGGCTGGTTGCTGGGCTGGTTTCGCTGTTGGGCCAAAAGCCTGGCGCCGGTCTTTTTCCTTTTCTCTATTCTTTTTCCATTTCTGTTTTAATTTTCTGAATCCATTTTCAAACAAATTCAAATGCCATTTGAATTCAAATTTGTTCTGGATTTTTGTAGAGTGTAGCACTCACATTTTTTGGCATATAATCATGTGGTCTCCCTGTATTAGCTTGGTCCTTTGATCAAACAAAAAATAAATAACCAGTGACATAGCACATGATTTGAACAAATTTTGAAAATGGTTTTAAATTCATATTTGTTTTGTAAATTTTGGTTTAAGCATTAGCACTCAAACAAAACAATCTGAGGGCAACAAGGTTTGGTTTTGAAACAAATAATCTCTATTTGAGAGTGGTATTTGATTAATGCTTGATCACATAAAATAATAGCACTTAGTGCTTTGTTTTCTTGAAATGGGTTTGATATTTGATCCCTAAATGATATGCATGCATGAGTGATATGCAAACTTTGAAAACATGATTTTTAGGGCTGTTACAATATCAATGGGAAACTAGTTTGACTTGAGGATAACGAGGAACCACCAAGCTTATTGCATTAGTCCGATCCAAGGAGCTTAATTGCTAAGCAACCTGAAGGATCTTAATCATCTTGTGACTGACCATGGTTGTGGTAAACAAGCTAGTAGGATTATTGAAGTTGGGATGAAATGTACCAAGAGGAGTTCCGGCTAATTATGGGTTGCTCGCCTACACACATACTTATAAGATTATAATTGTTACACTTATCACTCATTCACCGGCACATTCACTATCACCATGAACTGAAAATCCCCGTGCCTACTTTGTCATCTATAGGAAACAACAAACAAATCGCCCTTTACTTTTATGCTTTTTATTTCTGAAGTTTACATTTTAGTTTTATTTAAGTACTTCCGTTTAAATCCAAATTCTATTCTCATTCTCAACACTTGCCGTCAATTCATTCGAAGACTTGTGACAACTTTGGGTGCGACAGAGACTTCACCAATAAACACTTACCTGTGGGCTCCCCATGGCACTACTAGTAAAAGGGCTATAGGTAATCCGCACATCCGTGGCTCACATGGTTGAAGTGCCCCACGGGTAAAATAGGCGTGGCTCACCTGTGGGTAGTGCCCTACTAGTAACTAGAACAACCGTGGCGCACATACCCCATGTGCGCCACAGATATGTATGGGCCAGGGGCCTGCCAGCCGCATGCCACGTATCCGTAGCGCACATGGGGTAGGTGCGCTACGGTTGTGGCTAGTTCTGTGGCGCACTATGCCATGTGCGCCACGGTTGTGGCAAGTTCTGTGGTGCACTATGCCATGTGCGCCACGGATGTATAAACTTAGTAGTAGGGCACCTTGCCCTAGTGCCCTACGCCTAACTATCCTGCACCAACTCCACCACCCCCCACCCCCGTGGATCGCCTTTTTAGGCTTTGCAAAAAATAAAAGAAAATGATAAACACTTCAAAAAATTAAATCCTTTCATATTTAGGAAGATAATGTGGTATAGTTTCTAGGAAAATTAACAAACATGAGTTTTGACTTTTTCTGCAAAAAAAAAGTCATGCCACGGTAAAATGGCCGTAACTTTTGCATACGATGTCGAAAAAAATCGTATAATATAACAAAATGACGAGAACGAGATTTCGCATTCGCTCGCAACCACCTTCGGTCGTTTAGCGATTTTTTAGATTTTCAAAATTCGAAAAGAGTAAAAAGTTATGGTCAAAAGACTGTTTTTTCCTGCAGAAAAAAAAGAGAAAACTTACCCGTAGCGCACCACCACCTAGTGCGCCACGGATAAGCTTGGGCGGGATTCAAAATTTGAATCCTCACCCCGCCCACCTACTTTTCCCTCCCCCTTTTCCCTCTCCCTTTTCCTTTCCCTTCTCCTTCTTCCTTCTTCCTTCTCCTTCTCCTTCTCCTTCTCCTTCTCCTTCTCCTTCTTCCTTCTCCTTCTCCTCCTTCCCCTTCTCCTCTCCTTGCAGTGACGGCGCGACGATGACCTCCTCCTCTCCTTGCATTGACGGTGGCGCGGCGGCGGCGGCGCAATGGCGGACACCTCCTCTCCTTGCAGTGACGGTGGCGTCCTCCCTCCCTTCCTCCCTCTCTTCCTCCATCTCTTCCTCCCTCTCTTCCTCCATCTCTTCCCTCCTCCCTCCCTTCTTCCCTCTCTTCCTCCCTCTCTTCCTCCATCTCTTCCTTCCTCCCTCTCTTCCTCTATCTCTTCCTTCCTCCCCCTCTTCCTACCTTCCTTTCTCCAACCACACCCTTCCTACCACCTCGATGCCGGCGAGGACTAGAGCGTCCACGGCCTCCCGCACCTCCCTGCCACGGCCATGCTCCGGCGAGGTGACACGACTGTGGCGGCGATGCACGGACCCGATTGCTTTTGCAATTCAAAACGAGGGTGTTTTTTGCATTTTTTTTGTTTTTTGAAAAACACATCCGTGGCGCACCTGAAAAGGCCTTCTGTGGCGCACTACCAGGTGCGCCACGCCTATCTCGACACAACCGTGGCGCACCATGCAGTGCGCCACGGCTACGAGATAGCCGTAGCGTGAGGCCCGTGGCGTACTGCTAGTGCGCCACAGAAGGCCTTTTCAGGTGTGCCACAAATAGACGTTTTTCTAGTAGTGTGGGATTGATATCTGAACTTCGAAACTAGATACAACCGATCTGTGCACTTGCAGTCATCAATGATCCGATGGTAATGTCACCAGGGAAACTGGATAAAATGGCCGGCTCTGCTGCCTTCGTCCTGAAGCGAAAGAAGAAGGAAGAAATTCTCAAGTTGGCACAGTCCAGTCTCGAGAAGCAAACCCTTACTCTAGAGGAAGCGAGCCAGGAGACGAAGGATGTGAAGCTGGTGAGCCTCCTGAACCAGATTTTGGTTCAGGATGCCAAGATCGAGTCTGGAGAGCTTCCAACAACAAGCGTTTCTCCTCTCTCCCTTGCCGAAAAAGTGTTCCACAACACGAAACTCGGATTCGAGAAGCTGCACTTGGAGAATAATGTAAGTTTTTCCAAATCTCGTTTGTATTATTTATTATCATATCCTCTATCCCCCAAGCATAAAGTCAGATAAATATCATAGCATTAGATCCGAGTTGATGCTTATAGGATGCAAAAGAATGATATAGTGTAGCCCCCAAGGCTCGTGTTATATTTTGACTAGGTTAAAGTTGCATCTCGAGTCTTAGTAGCCGTCTGACGATATTCCATCTTTAACTTACAGAAAGTTGCATCTTACAACCAGGAATTGCTCTAGAACATCTACCACAAGCGCAAGGATATCAAGGCTCTGCGGCCTTAGAATTCCCAGTTAAAGGTTGAAAAGAAGGAGGCAGAAAGTAATTTTTTCTAACCATTAACTTTAATAATTGTCATAGTCAAACTATTTAGCTGACCGATAGGTTTTACCTTTGTAGAATTGTTGAGTTAATCCAGCAAGATGGTGGAATAGGCCGAGAACTTCAAGGTCTTATAAATAGAAAATGTTGAACTCCGAGACAAGCCTGAGAAGCTGAAAATTGAATTGGAGAGATCCATGAACGCTGTCCTGGAATCAAGCAATATGGAGACCGAGAGGCTCGGGAAGTTTGTGGAACTTCATGATAAACAACTCGATGATTTGAGGAAGGATTTTAATAGCCAGAGGGATCTATCCAAGGCCACAAAAGCAGAACTAAAGAGTCTCCGGGAGGAGCATTCTCAGTGGAACCACTTTGTGCTAGGTAAAATTTCTGACCTTACTCTTCCTTTGATTTCCAACGTTTTATTTTTGTCAGATTTTGATTTTTTGGTTCTTTCCTAGACCCTCTTCATCTTTCCGACTCCTCTTCCTCTTAACCTCGCCTCGAGCACATCAAGCTTGTCGGAGATGTTCTTTTCGACTTCCGCCAGACTCTTGAAGAGGCTGGTGAGTCGGTCAGACTTTTGACTTGAATAATATGCCAGTGCTCGAGGTGAGGGACAAAGGGAAGGAGATTCCGAAGCTCATCGAGGATTGGAAGATTTCCTACGATGAGCCACCACAACGATATGGAGATATGGCACGTCACAAAGGGCATTGCCGACAAGGACAATGAGGGTAACCCGCAGAACATCAAGGCTATCCAATAATCTTGCGCGGGATATGCTTGTCGCGTGGCGGAGATGAAGAACTACACGACATCATTCTTCCAATCCGTCGCTGTGCCTCCCTCTCCTTAAGAGCCAGAAGATAGTCTCATCGAAGAAGCTTCCGAGTCTCATGTGAAAGGTGGCGACGATGTCGACTCCGCTCCAAGGTCTCTACCACCACCACCTAATTCTGCAGCATAAACATTTGATGCATTATTCTGAACTTATCATTTGTTCTATAATGTTGGAAACAATATTTTGTTCAAATGTGCTGGTATGTAAGAACTGATGCTTTACTACTTAGCACTTGTTTGTATATATTTTGAGGTGTGTGCTCGAAAATTCTTAAGCACTTTTGTGTTTGCACTTATCGTATTATCTGTCTCTCAGCCTCGTCCCTTTCATGAGCCGACCAACCTTAAGCACAGAAACTTTGCCGAGCAATGAAGATCAATTGCTAAACCTGTTTAAACTCGAAAACAAAGACGACTTCTAGTACCCACAATTCACTACTCTGAAAATACCGGCGTCTAAGAAATTAGATAAAAAACCAAAGTACAAAAAAATGATATTTACACCTGAAGGTAACATTTTTATAATTATTTAAAAATCATTACCAGAACGAACATGAGCATAAAGTACATTCAAGCATCCTGGAATTTTCGAATTTAACATGCTCTTTTGGAAATAAGATGGTAAAAAACACCTCAAAAATAATATGAGGGAATCAATACTTTATTTCACTTTGAACATGTACTTATGATTTCCAAGGAAATATAACTAAGAATAGAAGGGACGTAGCTATGCAATATTCCATGGAAGCTCTAATTCATCTAGGTCTATACTACTGCCAGCTCTTTTTCTCTTCCAAGTATCCAGTCTTTCCTTGACTGGTCTCAAATCGGATAAATAATATGACCCGTTATGCAGAACTCGACTGATCATAAAAGTTCCTTCCAAACTTGGGGAAAGTTTGTGCTTTCTTTGTTGCATGAGTCAGAGAACCAATTCACCCTTTCTGAAAGAACGATTTTGAACTCGTTGACTATGGTACTTGCATAACTTCTGCTGATAGGCTGTAGATCTCTGCTCAGCAACAACGCGAACTTCTTCGACTATGTCGAGATCATCTTGTCGAGAAACTTTGGCAACTTCTTTGATATACACTTTGACTCTAGGAGACTGATGGATTAGATCACTCGAAAGAACTGCTTCAGCACCGTAGACCAAGAAGAAAGGAGTGTATCCAGTTGACCTGTTAGGAGTTGTTCGTAAGCTCCATATCAGAGACGGTAATTCTTTCGTCCAAGTCCCTGTAGCGCAATGAAGCGGTGCTTCGATACGAGGTCGAGTCCTTGTAAAATGAGACCGTTTGCTCTTTCAACTTGTCCATTGGATTATGGATGCGCAACTGATGCAATATCAAGTCAGATACCTTATTCTTCGCATAATTACTCCTGTTGTCAGTAATGATACTGTGCGGATATTCGAATCGGATGATCACGTCCTCAACAAACTTTCTGGTTATGGATCCATCGCAACTTGTTACGTGTTTATCCTCAATACATTTTGTAAATTTATCCACCATCACTAGTAGGTGAGTAAATCCACATTTTTTCGTGTGAAACGGCCCTACCATATCAAGCCCCCAGACCGCAAATGCCCATGTAATAGGGATTGTTCGCGGCTGAGCAGTTGGAACATGGGCCTAATGAGCGTACTTTTGGCAGACCTTGCATTGACCAGTTTCTCGGCCTCCGCCTTAGTTGTGAGCCAAAAGAATCTATGTCTACAAGCTTTTGCCACTAAGGATCTGGCTGCGGCGTGATGACCGCATTCGCCTTTGTTGATTTCTCGCAAGATTTCCACTCCTTCTTCTGGAGATACACATCGCTGAAAGACCCTAGAAACACTCCACTTATAGAGCTCACCATTTACTATTGTATAGGGTTTTGATCGTCGCACGATCTATCGGATCAGAAATTCTTCTTTGGTAATTTTCCGTCTATCAGAAAATCTAGATAGGGTTGTGTCTAGCTGGGAACTACAGCCAGAACTGTGACTAAAGGTGAGTTATATTTTGTCGGATATTCCTCATCAACTTCTGTGATGGAGGGAAGTTTTAAGTGTTCTAGAAAAGCACCATCCGGGACTTGTTTCCGCGTAGAGCTTATTCGAAATAGAGCATCTGTTTCCTTATTTTCCGCTCGAGGGATGTGTTGAGCCTCAAAACCCTTGAACAATTTGGATAATTTATCCACAACAACTTTGTATGCTGCCATGTGTTTATTTGTATTACAGATATCAGATACTTGCTAGGCACCTAAATCCGAGTCTCCATAACACATGAGTCTAGTTACGCCAATGTTTTTGGCCATTTGTATTCCATGCAACAACGCCTCGTACTTGCCATGAAGTGTATCTTTAGTACATAGAACAACTTATCTCCTTGGGGTGATTTGAGCACCGCACCAGCCCCCGAGCCTCCTCGTGCTTTTGATCCATTAAAATGTAGGGTCCAAAATTCCGAATCTGGAGGACTTGTGTTTTCTGCCGTCTCTATCCAATCAGCGACAAAATTGGCAAGGATTTGGGATTTGATTACTGTGTGTGGCTTGTACTCGATGTCAAAAGCTGCAAGCTCTATTCCCCACTCGGCAACACGTCCTATGGCGTCGCGATTGTTGATTATATCTCGCAGGGGAGAGGTGCTGACCACTGTGATCTTGTGCTATTGATAATAATATTGTAGCTTTCTGGCGGCAAAGAATACACCATAGGATAGTTTTTGGTAATGTGGATACCTCTGCTTCGACTCCGTCAGGACCTCACTTAGATAATAAGTAGGAGACTGTAACTTGTGTTCATGACGTTCCTCCAAGTGCTCGACTGATGTTACCATACTTACAACCTTATTTTTCGCTGCAATGTAAAGTGTGGCCCTGGTGCTGCGAGAATTGGTGGATTTGGAAGTAAATCTTTCAAACTTTGCAGGGCAATTTCAGCTTCCTTGATCCAGAAACAATTGTCCAGACAAAGGCTGACGAACCGACTTACTGCTACAATACAGCTGGTGAGTCAGCCCGGTAATGTTTAATATAGCCTTAATTTTGTCTTGGTTCACCTCTATGCCTCTTTCAGACACGATGAAGCCAAGTAATTTTCTGCCTAGTATTCCGAAGAAGCACTTCTTCAGATTTAGCATCATATTGAATTTCTATAGGCTAGCAAATGTTTCCTCGAAGTCAGAAATTAATGTTTCCTTCTTTTTGGACATCATTGCTATATCATCTACATATACATGGACGTTGTGTCCGATTTGGTCGTTGAGACAACGCTGCATAGTACGCTGATAAGTTGCTCCTGCGTTCTTTAAGCCAAAAGGCACTAGTGGAAAAAGGGCCATCCGTTCGCGACCCCTCAGAGCATTAGTCCCGGTTGCGACACCAACCGGGACTAATGCTGGCACGCGTCCCGGTTGGAGCGGGCACGGGGCCAGGGGGCATGCGTCCCGGTTTGTAAGGGGGAATATGTCCCGGTTGGAGCCACCAACCGGGACTAAAGGTTTGGCTACAACCACGTGGCGTGGCACGCACCTTTAGTCCCGGTTGCTGGCTCCAACCGGGACGTATTCTCCTGCCCTCTATAAATGCAACGCCCCAGCCCCTCTGCCTCCACTCTGTTTTTTTCGAATGGTGGAAGGTGTGAGGGGTGTGCTAGTTTTTTCTCTTCTATGCATGCATTGAAGGTGTTTGATGAAATGTTTGAGTGAATAATCCCGTTGAATTTCTCATAGAACAAAAATATAGAAGGTATCCGAGACGCACTTGAGCTTTCTCCTCTTTATTTCCCTCGATCGAGGTTAGCAATCTTATCTTTTCTAGGTCATTGATACAATTCATGTGTCGGTGTGAATTGGTTATTTCACTATTTATGATGTCTTGTTTTTTGATAAACTTACTTATATGATGCAGATGAATGGTCGGGAATGGATGTACGGTGACCGGCGCGTAGCCGGGTATATCAAAGGCCTGGATAAATTTATCGATGTGGCTACGGCAAACAAAGAGAATGGATTTATACGTTGTCCATGTGTTCAATGTCGGAACAACAAGGAGTACTCTTCCTCGAAAATCATTCGCGGCCACCTGATTATGAAAGGTTTCATGCCCAACTATAATTGCTGGACCAAGCACGGGGAAAGAGGGGTTATGATGGAAGATGGTGAAGAAGAAGATGATGATAACAACTGTCATCATATGTTTCCTGAATACAGTGATACTGCAATGGAAGACAATGGAGAGGAAAGAGGTGAAGAACGGGCATCAGATGAGCCGGCTGATGAACTTGGTAGGGTCATTTCTGATGCAAAGCGAGACTGTGAAACAGAAAATGAGAAGTTGAAGTTAGAGGGCATGTTAGAAGATCACAAGAAATTGTTGTACCCAAATTGTGAAGATGGCAGCACAAAGCTCGGTACCACACTGGAATTGTTGCGATGGAAGGTAGAGTGTGGTCTAACTGACTCCTCATTTGAAAAGATGCTGAAAATAATGAAGCCGAAGTTTCCGAAACATAACGAAATTCCCGAGAGTACCTACGAAGCAAAGAAGACTCTCTGTCCTCTGGGATTAGATGTGCAAAAGATACATGCATGCATTAATGACTGCATCCTCTACCGCGGTAAGGAGTATGAGAATTTAGATAAATGCCCGGTATGCAATGCGTTGTGGTATAAGATCAGACGAGATGACCCTGGTGATGTTGAGGGAGAGCCCCTCCGGAAGAGGGTTCCTGCTAAGGTTATGTGGTATGCTCCTATAATACCAAGGTTGAAACGCATGTTCAGAAACAAAGAGCATGCCAGGTTGTTGCGATGGCACAAAGAAGACCATAAGAAAGACGGGAAGTTGAGACACCCTGCTGATGGGTCACAGTGGAGAAAAATCGAGAGAGACTTCCCAGACTTTGCAGGTGACGCAAGGAACTTATGGTTTGGTCTAAGTATGGATGGCATGAATCCTTTTGGGGAGCAGAGCTGCAGTCACAGCACCTGGCCCGTGACTCTATGTATCTACAACCTACCTCCTTGGTTGTGCATGAAGCGTAAGTTCATTATGATGCCAGTGCTCATCCAAGGCCCGAAGCAACCGGGCAACGACATTGATGTGTACCTTAGGCCATTAGTTGAAGAACTCTTACAGTTGTGGGGCAAACCAGGTGTACGTGCGTCGGATGAGAACAAACAGGAGCCATTTGATCTACGAGGGTTGTTATTCGTAACCATCAATGATTGGCCTGCTCTTAGTAACCTTTCAGGACAGACAAACAAGGGATATAAGGCATGCACCCACTGTTTAGATAAGACCGAAGGTACATATTTGCATAAATGCAAGAAGGTTGTGTACCTGGCGAATCGACGATTTCTTCCGACCAATCATCCCGTAAGAAAGAAAGGCAAGCATTTCAAAGGTGAGGCAGATCACCGGAAGAAGCCTGAACTCCCTGCTGGTGATGATGTATTTGGTATGGTCAAGGACATATAAGTAATCTTTGGAAAGGGTCCCGGCGGTCAATCAGTTCCGAACGACGTCGCTACAGGACACGCACCCATGTGGAAGAAGAAATCTATATTTTGGGAGCTGCCATATTGGAAAGTCCTGCGTGTCCGCTCTTCAATCAACGTGATGCACGTGACGAAGAATCTCTGCGTGAACCTGCTAGGATTCCTAGGCGTGTATGGGAAGACAAAAGATACACCTGAAGCACGGGAGGACCAACAAATTATGAAAGACCCAAAGAACATGCATACACATAACAAGACGGATAAAGGGCGTCACTTAAGTCGTGCCAGCTATGCTCTTACCAAAGCAGAGAAGGAAATCTTTTTTGAAGTCCTTTACAGTATCAAGGTGCCGTCGGGCTTCTCATCTAATATAAAGGGGATAATAAATATGGCAGAGAAAAAGTTCCAAAACCTGAAGTCTCATGACTGTCACGTGATTATGACGCAGTTGCTTCCGATTGCATTGAGGGGGCTTCTACCGGAAAATGTTCGAGTTCCCATTGTGAAGCTGTGTTCATTCCTCAATGCAATATCTCAGAAGGTAATCAATCCAGATATTCTGCCAAGTTTACAGAAGGATGTGGTACAATGTCTTGTTAGTTTTGAATTGGTGTTCCCACCATCCTTCTTCAATATTATAACGCATCTCCTGGTTCATCTAGTGGAAGAGATTGCCATTCTCGGTCCGGTATTTGTGCACAATATGTTCCCCTTTGAGAGGTTCATGGGAGTCTTAAAGAAATATGTTCATAACCGTGCTAGACCAGAAGGAAGCATCTCCAAGGGATATGGGACAGAGGAGGTCATTGAGTTTTGTGTTGACTTTATTCCTGACCTTAAGCCGATTGGTGTTTCTGATTCGCGGCATGAGGGAAGACTAAGTGGAAAAGGCACGCTGGGAAAGAAAGCAATGATATGTAGGGACGGGGATTCTTTCACTAAAGCACACTACACAGTTATACATAATTCCACCTTGGCAGCTCCGTATATCGAGGAACACAAGAATATTGTACACTCCAAAAACCCGGGGAAGCCTGAATCATGGATTACAGATGAACACATGAAGTCTTTCGGTGGTTGAATGCGGACACATCTCTTGAATGACACCACTGTTGGAGATCAGCTATACTTGTTGGCCGCGTCACCATCTTCTACTGTATTGAATTTCCAAGGGTACGAAATAAATGGGAATACATTCTACACGATCACCCAAGATAAAAAGAGCACCAACCAAAATAGTGGTGTCCGCTTTGATGCAATAGACGAGAATGGACAAAAGGACACATATTATGGTTACATAGAGGAGATATAGGAACTAAACTATGGAGTCTCTTTTAAGGTCCCTTTGTTTCGCTGCAAATGGGTCAACCTAAATGGGGAAGGGGTAAAGATAGACCAGTTGTACGGAATGACAACAGTGGATCTCAACAATCTTGGTTATAGAGATGAACCATTCGTCCTAGCCAATGATGTGTCTCAGGTTTTCTATGTGAAGGACATGTCCTCCAGACCGAAAAAATAAAAAATATGCAAACGAATACATCATATGATGAGCCAAAGCGTCACATAGTTCTTTCAGGGAAAAGAAACATCGTGGGAATCGAGGACAAGACAGACATGTCAGAAGATTATAATAAGTTTGATGAAATTCCGCCCTTCATAGTGAAAACTGACCCAAGCATTCCGTTAAGTAAAGAAGATGCTCCATGGTTACGTCTGAAGCGATCATAAGGAATGACATATGCCAAGAAGTTCATGCTCATATTATGTAACTCTAGTTCATGTCTTTCGCGGTTTGTGGCTTGACCGAAGGATATCTTTCGCGATTTGTGGCCTTTAGTCCCGGTTTTGTAGTCTCAGTTTTTAATATTAATAAATGTCTTGAATGTTAGTCCCGTTTTGTGGCTGGACCGGGACTTCCTCTATGACCAGTTTCTTGGAGATGCCGGAGGACTGGGATCCGGCGGCATCTCCCTGAAACTGGTCGTAGTGGTGTCCCTGCTCTCGAAAACCATCTTGCAGCTTGTAACTTCTCTAACTAGATCAATACGCCTCGGAGCTAATTAATTTCACATATTAGGGAGTGCCTCTATGACCAGTTTCTCGGAGATGCCGGAGGACTGGGCTCCGTCGGCATCTCCCTGAAACTGGCCGCAGTGGTGTCCCTGCTCTCGAAAACCATCTTGCAGCTTGTAACTTCTCTAACTAGATCAATACGCCTCGGAGCTAACTAATTTCACATATTAGGGAGTGCCTCTATGACCAGTTTCTCGGAGATGCCGGAGGACTGGGATCCGTCGGCATCTCCCTGAAACTGGCCGCAGTGGTGTCCCTGCTCTCGAAAACTTGCTGGAGGACTGGACTCGCAAGGATGCCTATTTATAGTACAAGTAGCTTGGCATAGTGTCGACACTTACGAAATAATGTCAACACTCACCCCTATCATTAGTGCTGACTCGTGTTTTGTCCCGGTTGGTGTCTCCAACCGGGACTACAGGTTGATCTTTAGTCCCGGTTGGTGACACCATCCGGGACAAGGTACACGCCGCACGACATAATGTCGACACTCACACCTATCATTAGTGCTGCCTGGCCCAGCCTGCCGAAATCGTCCATCCCGGGTAAAAAGGACAAATGTTTGCCGAATCGGCAGGAAGTTATGTGCTGAATCACGGCATAGTTTGTGATGTTGTGCCCATATTATGCATGTGTGTGGACATTGGTATGGAGAACAATGTTGCAGGAGGAAGTTTTCCTTTTTGTCGCACGGAAAAGCCCTTTTCCATTTTCCGAGCGCAAAAAAGGGTCGTTTTGTGAAGTAACCCCCAAAATGCCGTTTCAGAATGCTACCGTCCCATTTTCCTAAAATACTAGACCACCTTACATGGACTATCTCCCAACCGGTACATCTCAAACCTTTTCATCCATCCCGGGTAAAAAGGACAAATGTCTGCCGAATCGGTAGGAAGTGGGTCCGGTTTGTACTATAGGTACATGATCTATCGCCCGTGATTTTTTGAAAAAATCATTTTTAGACTCGCAATATGTGGTTTCTTCAGAGATCCAATGCAAGTTCTAACGATGCTTGTCCCCTATCTTCATGCACACCGGTTCGACCATAGTTAGAAATTCAAATAATTCAAAACAGGCATAATAAATTCAAAAAAAATCCAAACAATGAAAATCCTTCGCGGGGTGTCATATTATGTTACATAGTTGAAAGGAAAAATACCAGACTTGGTATATTGACCATGTTTCGAAAAAACCTTCACAAAATGACCTATCATGTTCGAGGTTTCATGGCCTTTGGTCCAAATGACCGATGTTATGTGCTGAATCACAGCATAGTTTGTGATGTTGTGCCCATATTATGCATGTGTGTGGACGCGCCATTTTTCATCTTTAGTCCCGGTTGGTGACACCATCCGGGACAAGGTACACTCCGCACGACATAATGTCGACACGCCATTTTTCCCGCCATTTTTCTTCCCGCCATTTTTTCCCGCCAGTTCTTCACACTATATATATATGTAGGGTTGGCCTCCAATTGTCATTGCACATCTCTAGACTCATATCTGCAACCTCATCACTCTTTCCCATGGCTTCCACCGTAGCACTAACTCCCAGGGAGGCGGAGGCGCTTTGCGCCTCGAACTACCCCTGCCCGCCGAGCTACTATGTCCCTGTCGGCTGGATGCTGAGCGCCGGAGGCGTGCCGGTTCCTCCTGTCTCTCTAGGTGTGGCGCGTCAGATGGCCATCACGAACCACTACTGCTTCGAGCTCACGCCAGAGCAACGGAGGAATCCCAGATGGCATCCCGACTATTTCCCGACTTGGGAAGCCTTCTTCGTGGATCGGCGTGAGAGGGCACTCGCCAGGCACGAGGAGGAGGGCCCACCTCCTCCGAACTTCAACGAGGCCGGCCGTCGGCTGTGGTGGCGCGGCCGGACTCTCCAGAGCGTCATGGCCTACGACACGGCCGCCGACTCTAGCCCCCGCCTGCGCTACCCTCAAGTCCAGCCCACTCGTACTCAACCTTCAAGGTTCAACTACGGCGACCCCGACGACGATAGAGACGACGGCCGCGGCGAGTACGACGACTACAGTGGCGAGTATTACTGGTGTAGGCAGGAGCATGACTGAATTATTCCAACATTGCAAAACAAGTTCGGCCGATTGTGGCTTAATCTTGCCATTTATCTTAATTTTTAGTTCTTCTATGTAACTTTGTGTTAGTTGTGTTATGTACTTTAATTCCAGTTCTATCCTAATCAAATTTTCTTTCCGCCCATTATTTTCCGTCCTCTTTTTTCCGCCCATTAAAAATAGAAAATTGTTTTGAATTACTTATAAGTTAATTCATTTTTAATTGTAAATGGCTCATATTTTAAATGGTTACATTAATTATTTTTTAAAACAGAAAATGGTTTTGAATTATTTATTCAAATCCAAACACTTTTTATGTTTAAAGTTTTTCTAAATTCCAAATTAATATTTAAAAAATATAAGTTAATTCATTTTTAATTTTAAATGGTTACATTAATTATTTTTTAAAAATAGAAAATGGTTTTGGATTATTTATTCAAATCCATACACTTTTTATGTTTAAAGTTTTCCTAAATTGCAAATTAATATTTAAAATATAAGTTAATTCATTTTTAATTTTAAATGGTTACATTAATTATTTTTTAAAACAGAAAATGGTTTTGAATTATTTATTCAAATCTAAACACTTTTTATGTTTAAAGTTTTTCTAAATTCCAAATTAATATTTAAAAAATATAAGTTAATTCATTATTAATTTTAAATGGTTACATTAATTATTTTTTAAAAATAGAAAATGGTTTTGGATTATTTATTTAAATCCATACACTTTTTATGTTTAAAGTTTTTCTAAATTCCAAATTAATATTTAAAAAATATAAGTTATTTTATTATTAATTTTAAATGGTTACATTAATTATTTTTTAAAAATAGAAAATGGTTTTGGATTATTTATTCAAATCCATACACTTTTTATGTTTAAAGTTTTTCTAAATTCCAAATTAATATTTAAAAAATATAAGTTAATTCATTATTAATTTTAAATGGTTACAATAATTATTTTTTAAAAATAGAAAATGCTTTTGGATTATTTATTCAAATCCATACACTTTTTATGTTTAAAGTTTTTCTAAATTCCAAATTAATATTTAAAAAATATAAGTTATTTTATTATTAATTTTAAATGGTTACATTAATTATTTTTTAAAAATAGAAAATGGTTTTGGATTTTTTATTCAAATCCATACACTTTTTATGTTTAAACTTTTTCTAAATTCCAAATTAATATTTAAAAAATATAAGTTAATTCATTATTAATTTTAAATGGTTACATTAATTATTTTTTAAAAATAGAAAATGGTTTTGGATTATTTATTCAAATCCATACACGTTTTATGTTTAAAGTTTTTCTAAATTCCAAATTAATATTTAAAAATATAAGTTAATTCATTTTTAATTTTAAATGGTTCATAGTTTAAATGGTTACATTAATTATTTTTCAAAACAGAAAATGGTTTCGAATTAGTTATTCAAATTCAAACACTTTTTATGTTTAAAGTTTTTCTAAATTCCAAAGTAATTATCATTTAAAAAACATTACAAATTTAAACCCCAAAATAAAAAATAAGGCGGGAACAGAGAGAAAATACCTGAAAATATTTGAAAACAGGGGAATATGTCCCGGTTGGAGCCACCAACCGGGACTAAAGACCCCCCTGCGCGCGCGCCCCTTCAGCTGCTGAAAATTGGAGTATACGTCCTGGTTGGTGGCTCCAACCGGGACGTATGCCCTTTTAGTCCCGGTTGGAGCCACCAACCGGGACGTATACTCCCTCCCCTTTATATAACTTCTCTTCTTCTTCTCTGCTTCTCTTCTGTGCTTCTCTGTTTCATCGACGACGCCGCCAGGCTGCCCGCGCCCTCCGTCGTCGTCAACGCCTCTGCCTCCGGCCGCCACCGCCGCGCGCTCCCTGTAGCGGCTCCTCCTCCGGCCGCCACCGCCGCGCGCTCCGTAGCGGCTCCTCGTCCTCCCGCGCGCGTCTCCTTCCCCGGCGACCGCCGCCCGCGTCTCTTCCCACCGACGACCACGCCGCCCGCGCCCTTTCCCCACCGCCACGCGTCAGGTACGCCCCTCCCTGCCTCTGTCCTCCCCCTCCCTCTACTGCTGCTGGTGGGCGGCGGCGGCTGCTGCTAGTAGGTGCTGCTGGTGGGCTTTGGGTGGTGGGCGGCGGCTGCTGCTGGTGGGCTTCGATCGGGTGGTGGGCGGCGGCTTCGGGTGATGTGTGTTGTCTGCGTGCATGGCCCGCGTGGACGTGTGGTTAGTCATATGATTATTAGGGATATGATTAAGGCTTAGAGCGGGTCTGCGGGTATGGGTTTGCCACCCCCATACCCGCCCCATTAAACTTGGAGGGTCTAACTTTTTACCAAACCCTCCCCATTTAAGGCGGGTATCCATCGGGTTTGTGGGTTTCGGGGCCCCATTGCCATCCCTAATCGCATCCTTATCATTGGACTATCCTCGTTTGCTATAGGAGTATCACATTTACTCAATGATAGATTTATACTCCCTCATGTTGGGTTTGTAAGGCTCGGGAAAAGGGATGTCGGTGGCCGGTTCCGCAGGACATGGGAGGCGTGCAGGGACGCGTGGGGCGGGTGTATTGTGGCAAGAGAGAGGCAGAAGCTCTGTTTGCTCGGGGAAGGTGAGGAGAGGGGGGAGGAGGCGGCGCCGATGGGAGTTCCCCTGTTCGCTCACGCGTGGGCGAGACATGGGCGAAGGGGTCGCGCGGTCAAAACCATTGTGTTCGATGTAGGAAAGCTCGGTCTGGCTCGGTCGCGCGTAAATCTTCCCATGAAATTGCATGCCCCTTAGGTGCATGTGGGTTCGACGATGTGCCTTCGCCAGGGCATTCCGAACCCTCTTAAATCGATTCCAATATGGTATTTTGTTAGTATCTAGTGTTACCTATCTGCTGGATAGTTTCCCTTTTGTAGCCTTATACTCATGTTCCCCTCTCATATGCATCCGAGGTTTCTCCGAACTAATATTGATTTTAGTTGATTTTAGCTAGAGTTACCTATCTACTACACGGTTTCCTTTTTGTAGCTAGGTTTAGGGTTTCTCTTCATTTTTATTATTGTGTATGTATATATTAGGGTTTCTCTGAATTAGGGTTTATATCTCTCAACACCATACCTAACTTTCTCCTTTAGCCGCTTTGACTTATTCGTTTTTCCACCTATGCAGAAAATATGGACCCACACGTCAGAGACGAAGAAAAGGAAGAGTTGATCCAAGGTGTGATCCGTGGGAAAGAAAATTTAGACGTATCAACGTTTCTGAACAACTCTGGTGAGGGTGATCCTCTTTTTACCGGAATAGACGACTTGTTTGAGGTTGAAGTTGTTGCCTTCCGCGAGGGAGAAGGCGATGCCTTGTGTAATCGAGAAGATGACCGCTCCGGCGAGGTGCATGTAATATAATTAATTCATTAATTAATCATCTGCTATCTATATAGAAATAGTAACGATGATCTTTCTTCTTTTAGCCCTCCGGATCGAAGGAATCTACTGAAAAGACCAGGCGAGGCCCAACCAAAAAGTTGCAAGACCATGAGAGGTTCAGGATCGAAGATGTCGCTGAAGACGGCAAACCGACGGCTCCCGAAGTTGTCGCAACCAAATTTATGGCACAATGCGGAGTAATCGTTAGGGACTTAATCCCGATCACCATTAGAAATTGGAATAGGCCTGCTAATGCGGATGAAGAGGGAACATGTTTATTTGTCCCTAACCACGCCAAAGATTTACTGTGGAAGAGGCTCATGGTTAATTTCAAACTACCGAAGATAGAGCTGGATCCAAATGCGGAGGATCCAGTTGAGGACGCCTTACAACATGGGAGAGCCATGGAGGCTAAGGTCAGGGAGTGGGCTTTGAAGAAGATGGCCCAGTGTTTCACCAACTGGAAGAAAAGATTGCACCTTGACTATGTCGTGAAAGAGAAGACTCCCGATTTCAAGAATATTCAGTTTGAGAAGATAAAACCATTCTGGGCTGAGTTTGTGGAATACAAGAAATCAGAAAAAGCTAAGAAAATGTCTGAAACGAATAAGCTGAATGCTGCTAACAAGAAGTATCACCATACTATGGGGCAAGGTGGCTACAGGGCTGGCATTCCTAAGTAGGAGAAACTTGAGAATGAACTGCGTGCTAAAAAGATCACCCCAGAGACAGACGATTGGGTAGAACGTGCAAGGAATTGGTTTTACGGGCATGGGGGCACGTTGGACTCGGAAGGGAGGTGTATATATAACATACGACATAAAGAAGACCCCTTGCCAATCGAGAGGATGAGAAAAGCAGTAAAGGCTGTTAAAGATGGGGACTTCATTCCCGATAGAGAGAATGATGAGCTCACACTCGCCCTTGGAAATAAGGAACATGATGGACGAACACGAGGCACAAGAGGCTCCCAACCATGGAGGACTGGGTTTCCCGAAGAGAGGAAGAAATATCCTGATAGAAGTCGTTAGAGGAGAAAGGACAGGGAGGAAGTTGAAGCAAATTGTCAGAAAGAGCGAATGCGTTTAATTGAAGAATGATTAAAGCAACAACAAGATGAAATTAACGCACTTAAAGAGCAAAGTACTACCGGCCCATCTCAGCAGCACACTGCATTCGATGCTACCGGCCTATCGAATAATCGAAAAAGCAGTGTGGCTTCCACCGAGGTCTCGGGTGATGACAATAGCGATGACGATGATGCACCGACGATGGCTCCTGTTGGCTACCCAGTGGATGATATCACAGAGATGACACACTGCGAGCTACATGTCAAAGTTGTGAACATATCAATGAAGGTGGCGGTCGGCTATGCCTTACCAATTGGACCCACACCAACTTACCACTGTCGTCCGGTTCCAGAGGGCTACACTGTTGTCGGCATGGATGAAATCATGCCCACCTTTGAGGTTTTGGATCTTCACTACCCTACAGGTGAAGGGGATGTGACTGTACTGGGAGACGCAAAAAACGTCACCATTCTATGGCCGAAGGAATGTATCGTTCTTCGAAATCACACGCCAAGGCCATCTTCGCCGCCGCCTCACCCGTCTCCAGCGAGGTCGTCGCCGCCGCGGCAGCCGTCTTCGTCGCCTCACCCGGCTCCGTCGCCTCACCAATCTCCGGTGCAGCCATCGCCGCGGGAGCCATCGCCGGCGCCTCAGGATAAAAAGCGTAAGCGTACCTCTACTGTGCGTCGTTGTAAGCGATCGCCGAAACGTAAACAAGAGCCTCTTCCAAAAGTACCAAAGGTTCCTCCCAAGCGAGCTTATGACTGTACTGAAGAGGAGACTGCGGCGATCGTTGATGCGGAAACGACAGCGTTTTTCGCTAAGCTGAGGTGGCCGAAAGAGCCAGAGTTCCCCAGCACCAAAGAAGAAAAAGCCAAAGTGTTGAAAATGCTAAAGACTCTTCATCAACCCGAGCCAAAGCTGTCATCAGACTATGAGCGTTCTATTCTCAAGTCACATGCGGCACAAAAAGCCTCGAAGAGCAGTACTGATGCAAGCGAGAAATCTGTTGCCCAGCTCGGAGAACAAGCAAAACAGACTTGCGCCCCTCTCAAGGTGATTTTCCAAACCAATGTGGGGTCGAGCAAATATGGGGCCAAAGAGCAGTATGATCCAGAGGTAGTTGCACAATACGGAGAAACTGCCGCTGCTCAAGGTATGAGTATTTTCCAGTACTTATCCCAGTTAGAGTTCTTCCCCGTGAGTGAAGTAGCATACTGTCACATCCCAAAATTTTGCAAATTTTGAAATGTGAAAAAACTTAAACAAAATAAAAAAACTAAGTCTTGGAAATTTGAGGAAACAAAAACCTTTTGACTATTTAATATAACTCCTTCCAAACAAAAGTTAAATAAAACAATTTTGTTTGTGAAGTTGTATGCATGTTTTCAAAACCTCAAAATCATGAAGCATGCATGGTTGCATTTTAAAACTAAGAGAAATAACTTTCTTCTGAAAGTTAAAATGACCACTTAATTATATGAAACTTTGGATATATTCCATATTTAATATATACAAAAGAATTCCTAAGTGAGCTAAAAATATAAAGGGCAAAATTATAAAACCATAGAAATTAGTTTGACTCTATTTGAAGCTCTAGATAAAATGATTTGAAATTTATAAAAATATAGGAAGAAAAATAAAATCAAGTTAAGGCAATGACTAAAAAAGAAATAAAAGTATTCCTAAATGTGTGATTATGATAAAGAATAAAATTATAAAGCTAAGAAAATTGGTTTGAACCTTTTTCGAGCTCTAAATCAAAAGATATAAAATAAACAAGAATTGAGAAAATATACTGTATAGGCCTACGTGCCATGCTCAATTTTTTAAAATAAATTATACTTTATTAAAAAAATATTTTAAATATTCTAAATAGAGTAAACTATCAACTTATATTTTATATAAATTTTCTAAAAAGGTTTGATACAAATTTGAATCAAATTGAAGAGACAATTTGGAAACTAGAAAATAAAACAGAAAAAGAAAAGAAGAAAACGTTGAAGAAAAAAAAGACAGAGAGCAGCAGTCCAGGCCCAACCAGCCCTCCATCCCTATTTTTTTTCCTCTCGTTTATTTTCTTGTTGGGCCGAATTCTGGCCCATCCTCCCACGATCGATCATCTTCTTCCTCACCCTTCACATACATGTTACATAAGCTCGTTCATGGCTGCAAATCTTCTTTTCCTCCCCGTATCAATTGTAGTGACCGTTTCTTCTCGACTTCAAAACGAAAAACGTTTGGAATTAAGTGGAGGTTCCATTCAGGCCATTAATTTCTCGCTTTATTGCCTTGATCTCTCAAATCAATACCGTGAACCGAATGTCATATGACGGCATACGTCTCCCGATCTCCCTCTACGGACCACCTTAGCAAAAACAGAAGAGAGCACTGTATTCCCCTCCGTCTCCTCCATCATTTTTGTTCTCAAACTTTCTCAAGAGGAGCTCTGTAGAACACACACGGTCGATGCCAACTTCATCCCCAAAATTTGAGTTCATCGTCAGATCTTGTCTTCTACGGTGAGTCCCTCGTCGATTCCTTCTACCAGAGGACTAATCTTGATATTGCCTACCTCCAGGACATGATTGTTCATCCTATGGTTGCAGTTCTCCGTGCTGCCGACGTCGCACGTTGCTCCAGCCGTGGATTGTCGTCACCATTGGAGACGAACGATCTCTAAATCACGTCCAGTAGCATCGCCTCGACGTCCTCTACACCGTCCACATTTTATTCAACTCCGGATACTTTCCTAGCAACGGGAACGGCAACTCCAAGCCCGTGTCCGCTATTCCGGCGAACTTTCCGGTGAGTTATTCCGGGTTTAATATATCTTTAGTTCTGTTTATCCAAATTTAGTTCTGATTTCAAATTTAATATATCTTTAGTTCTGTTTATCCAAATTTAGCAAATAATATGTCTATGGATTCACAAAAACGAGTAGAACACAGTGAAGCCATAATTCGGTATTTTTGAGTCTGTTAAAATCACGTTTTATACAGAACCATTTGTGGAGTATTTTGAGTATAAAAATTGTTGTGTAAATTATTTTTAAGTGAATCCTTTTGCAAATGGTTGTAAATTAAACCCTCTGTATATTAAGACCAAAATATAATTTTATTCTAGTATAAATAAGAACATGGCAATTATTTAGTGAGAATGACATTTCCAAGTGTTAGAAAATATTGCTAATTGCTACGATTGCACAAATGGTTGCATTTGTAATCTTGAAAATATAAAATGTTCAGAAATCACTTAGTAATGTTCAGAACTTTGTTATAAAAATTTGTACAATAAAAATTGCCATCTTGCATGTTTGCATACTTTGCATGATTTTTGTGTTGCCATTAGTGTTGATCTTGTGTATGTTTTGTCTTGGTTGTTTTGCTTGATAGATTGTGTTGATTTTCAAGTGTGTTATTTCGAAGAGTGTACCAACACCACCAACTACTAAGGCAAGTGACACTATCATCCATGTCCTACTATTTTCATTACACTTAGTGGATTTTATAACATGCATGGAAAGGTTTACTATATTTTATGCTATGCTAAATCCTAATAGGATACCCTTATATATTTCTTAGTGAAAACATTGTAGTTGTTACATGCTTAGCCATGCTATATTTTGAAAAGAGATACATGTTGAGATTTTATGAAGTTGAGAAAAGGACTTGTGTTTTTATATAATAAAACAAGGACTCAATGAACCACCTGGGTGGCCAAGGATACTTTGAGTATTAGAGAAGGTGGCAACAAAAGGAACCATGACTATGGCAATCTCTTTGTGTTGTGCTCCAAAGGAAAACCACCCAGGAAACTTAGAGATTGAACATGTTTCTCGTACAGTGGCTTCCGTGTACAGCCACATGCTAAATGGGCTCTGGCTTAGTCAAATACATAGTGGAAGTCCCATGCATTGGCATCTTCAGGTTAAATAGATTTGTGTAAGGGAGTAACCCTACATTTGTGCCTGGTAGACAAGCTAGCATTTTGTATTGGGAGGACTCCTATGGAAAGACTTTGTCACATTCTCGATCTGCCGGTACTCCATTTTGGTGAGTACTTATCCAGCGGCCACTGGTGGCGTCAAGACGAGATTGTGTCATGTGGGTAAAGTGTACAACTTCTGCAGAAGATAATAAAATCTAAGTACTTAGCCGTGTCCCCGGATATGGACAATACTGAGCAACTAAGGCCTGAAGCTATGGAAGATCTCGACATTCCAATTTCTCAAAGTTAAAACTTGAGGGTGACAACAAGGGATTTGAAGCACTTGGAGTTTTCCAAGAAGTTCAGAAAGATTTGACAAAAGATCAAAACTATTTTGAAAAGATAGGATAAACTATATTGCTTTCTGCAAATGAGCCTAAACCCCACTTAGCCAAATATGCATGTAATGATAGGATCCACTTAATTCTACATAGTAGTGAAGCTTGCCAATACAATTCAAATGTATTGACCCTTGTGGCTGCAACTTATTATGTTGCAGGTCTGTTTGGTGTTAGTGAAGTGTGTTGATTAGGATTACAAGTCTACAACCAACATGACTGCCTGTGGCACTTTGAAGATGAAGGACCCCATGCTTGTAGATATTCTGCTGCAATGTAATGTGATAGCCAAATGAGCTATGTAAGATGTAATGATTTATTTTATTCCTGGTTATAAAGTTGTATTATGACCTTTGTTTCTTGATATTACATCTTAACTGTGGATGCTAGCTATTGATCCAGGGACTAGCATTGTAAACACAGGGATCTCTACCTTATTAAAGGTTGGGAACCTTACACATACAAATACCAGTACGGCAAACCTCTCGTCAAACCTGAGGAGGTAAACAATCTTCCAACAAAAATGCGAAGATTGCATAACTGGTACTTGCATGCCACAAAGGCCGGGGCTAACTGGATAGTGCTGAAGGTTACAAAAAAGCATTATGGGAAAGATATGGATGACATGATATCCATCGAATTTGATGAACTATTTCAATTATTCAATCAAGACGCCTTGGACAAATCGATCATCAGTGCCTATTGTCTGTAAGTACTAATTCTGTAATTAATTTAGTCTCCAGCTATCTCACCTTGTTTATTGCATGTATATAATCATACTGTAATATGAAGAATGAAGATTCTCGAATGCAGCAGAGGACAAATCTATGACATTGGCTTCATTGACCCATATTGAGTTCATCAAGCTAATCTCAAAACAAACCCCCAGGATACGGAGGATAATATAGTACACGCGTTAAGGTTTCAAGAAACCAAAAGGGAAATACTATTTCCTTACAACTTCGAGTGAGTGTTATTGTCTTGTATACACTTTCTATTTCGCTTACTCGATGTTAAGTATATAATTGATTAGTTATGCATTCGCAGCTACCACTATATTCTGTTAATCATTCAACTTGACAAAGGGCGTGTACTAGTGATGGACTCGAAACATAAACCCCTTGAGACGTGGAAGGACATGCAGATACTTCTCCAGCGGTAATTCTAATCATTACGACACTATATCGGCAACGTTCGTGAATTTTATGATATCAAGTACTTAATAACTTATTTTATTCGTTTTCTACGCCGGGCAGCGCTTGGAAACGGTTCACCAACAAGGCTAGGGGTGTTTGGAAAGAGGAGCTTACATTTCAACCACTAAATGTAAGCACCACTAGCTATATCTGCGCATCTCTTTGATTCTAGTTTTGATACAGTTATTATCATTCTTGATTATTATTTTGATTGAACTATGTTCTCGTAAAGTGCCTGACGCAGGGACCAGGTAACAATCTATGTGGATACTATGTTTGCGAGTTCATCCGGCAGATGTGCAATGAGAAGGGCATAAATTTAGAGCAACTCCACGTACGTAAACAATTTATATAGTTTTTAATTACAATCAAATTGTGTTTAGTTTCATTCATATAGGCTGACTCCTTTTTTAAATCAGATCGAACGTCTACGGGACGGTCTTCTGCCAAAGGATCGCGTACGAGCAATTCAGGAGGAATTGGCGGGATTCTTGGATGCAGAAGTCCTAGACCCAAAAGGGGAATACTATTCGGCTATGTATAGACAATAGGGATTGTAAAAATAGCAACTTTGAAGGAATTGGCCGGTAGCATCGAATAGCAACTTTTGTATGTAGTGCATGAACTCGATCCGTGTATTCAATGTAATATTGTCATGATATTCATGATGTAATATATGGTTCCTTCATTGATAAGTGCAAATCACTAAATAAACAATAAAACAATCTAAATGAATTCTCTGCCGCGGCACAAAAAGTGGCGAAAATGCTGTCGCGGCAACAAAATGTGCCAAAATGAATTCTCTGCCGCGGCAGAGAAATGGGCCAAATCTCTGCCGCGGCAGAAGGTTATTAGTCCCGGTTCGTGTTACGAACCGGGACTAATGCTCCACCCCCCTCGCCCTCTGCCGCTGCCATGTGTGCACCCTTTTCTCCCGGTTGGTGGGGCAACCGGGACTAAAGGTTAGGGCTTTAGTCCCGATTGCCCCGTCTCGGTTGGGCAACTGGGACTAAAGCCCCGTACCAACCGGGACCTATAGCCCCGTTTCCACCAGTGAGGCATAGTTTTTTAGCAGAAGGTTCCGAACGGAGTGAAGAAAGACGTCTTGATTTGATCCGATTTTTTCATCGGTATTTGGTGATATCCAGAATACGCGTCGAGAAAACAGAGTAGTTTCAATCCTGCCATTGAGTCGATAACTTGGTCGATTCTTGATAAAGGAAACATATCTTTTGGACAGGCTTTGTTCAAAGTGGTATAATCAACACACATCCATAATTCAATAGTGTCCTTTTTAGGGATGAGTACAGGATTTTCCACCCAATCTGTATGGATGACCTCTGTTATGAATCCGGCTAAATCTAGTCGGGCTAATTCCTTGGCTATATCTTTGCGCTTTCATCACCAAACCGTCGTAAGGACTGTTTGATGGGTTTAGCATGAGGGTACACATTAAGAGAGTGCTCGGCAAGTTCCCTAGGTACTCCGGTAATGTCAGAAGGCTGCCATGCAAAGATATCACTGTTTGCTCGGAGGAACTCGACGAGTGCGCTTTCCTATGCAAGGTCTAAACCTACCCCTAGGTTCGTCGTCTTGGAGGGATCATCTTCCTTTAGCGACGTCTTCTTCGTCTCTTTCAACGCCTTGAAATGCATGCTAGGCTTCAACACCACGCTCTTCATTGTCGGCATCTCGGACGGGTCTGTGTTCTTCTTGATTTCCTGGTACTCCTGAGCGTGCAATACAGCTTCGGTAAAGACAGCAGATCCGTCTTTGCAGTCCTTTGCTTTCTTCAGGTTTCCCCGGATGGTGATGATGTTGGGCCACGCAGAGATAAAACAAAACTTTTCCTCTAACGTGGTGATCCCAAGATCTAGCTGAGGTAGCAGGCCACGAGGTTTACCACTAGACGCGCAGTTGCGGATTACTGATGTAGCGCGTCAGTTGATGCAGTGCAGTCCTCACAATCCGATCGTCCTGGTGCTGATCGCACAACACCTCTGTTGGTATCCACACGTACAAGGAGGAGCACCGGCGGCGAACTGCTAGGTTCGGTACGGCGGCAGGACTGCTGTGGAGCTAGGGTTTTCAACACATGGAATGACCTAACCGAACAACGATTAACCTTTCTGGGTTATGGTGCTCCACTATATATAGGGAGTGAACGTGGGCTCTGCTCGCGCGACCCATTCACTAAAGCCCATATAACACTAGTCACCATGAGTCCAACTCACTAACTCAGTCCTAATCCGGTTCAGGTCCAACCCAACCAGATTACAGGTTCAGATCCAATCTGTTTGCTCCCACTCTTAAGTGTGTGACCCCGCAGGCTCATGGCTACTTGGACACGATTGGAGTCCGACTCTCAATCGATCAGTCGGTAGCGGCTCCTAGCAGAACGTGCCGACTCCCAAGTACCAAAGAGGCATGACGACTTGCCTTTCCAATGCGACTTACGTCCGAGTGCCTTTTGCCTCACGATATACCTTGTTAGACTATAGGCGAATAATTGTCATCCCTTAAATAGTCTGACTCTCTTCTCGATCCGAGATAAGTGATTCACCCAACTAACTCTTAGTCGATCGCCTCGGTTAACACTTAACCGAGTCGTGCATGGCCATGCTTTCCGAATCATATCTCACAAGAGGGCCCAGAGAATATCTCTCCAAGTGGAGGGGCAAAATCCCATCTTGGTTATTCACATCACGCAGCTTGATCGCAGTCGACCCGAACCCTGCCTTTATAACTGCCCAGTTACGGATCAGCGTTTGACAGAACCTAAGTCGGTGATCCTCAACTCGGACTATGCAATAACCTCAGGTCAAAGGATTACATTGATTGAGATATACAAATGACAACTTGTTCGTTGTACCTCAATATGGGTCAATCCGACTCACTAAACTCTTTAGCCGAGTCTATGTAAGTTGGAATAGCATCTCCATGCCCATGACAAGTGGAACCGAGTCATCAAGCCAACTTTCACATTGGTCTAAGTTGTGTGTCCAGCACAACCTCAATGACCAAGGATATTTAGTACAAACAACATGAATGCATAGTTCCACAACCGAATCACATATTCAGTGATACACATCAGATTTTTATACAAGGACTACTTAATATCTTTATGAATACAATGGGAAATATCATCATACATGATTGCCTCTAGGGCATATTCCCAACAGTCTCCCACTTGCACTAGAGTCAATCTTCCGACATCACATGTCTAAGCATCTAATGCCCAAGGCTCTCAGGTGCGCCTCATGCTTCGGCTGTGGTAACGGCTTTGTCAACGGATCCGCAATATTTGCATCCATGTGTACCTTGCATAACTTGATATCACCCTGATCCACGAACTGGCGAATCAGGTGGTACCGCATGAGTATGTGCTTGTTCTTCTGGTGTTGTCTAGGTTCCTTGGCTTTTGCAATAGCACCATTGTTGTCACAATACACGTCCAACGGATTGGACGAGCCCTGAACCACACCAAGATCCATGAGGAAATTCCTCATCCAAACAACTTCCTTTTCTGCCTCCGAGGCGGCAATATACCCAGCCTCTGTTGTAGACGCAGACACAGTCTCTTGCTTGGAACTCTTCTAGCTCACAGCACCTCCGTTTATAATAAACACGTATCCGGATTGCGAACGAGAATCATCAGAGTTGGTAAGATAACTCGCATCCATGTAACCCTTTACACTGAGTTCATCTTCACCACCATAAACCAAGAACATATCCTTAGTCCTTCTCAAGTACTTTAGGATATTTTTAGTCGTTGTCCAGTGGATCTCTCCAAGATCAGCCTGGTATCTGCTCACAACACTTAGAGCATATGAAACATCCGGCCTAGTACAAATCATGGCATACATGATGGATCCGACTGCAGAAGCATACGGAATCGCACTCATCCGACTTCGCTCATCAGTGGTCGAAGGACACTGAGTCTTGCTAAGTTTTACACCATGGGACATCGGTAAGAACCCCTTCTTAGATGATTCCATGTTGAACTTCTTCAACACTTTGTCCAAATAAGTACTCTGACTCAATCCAATGAGCCTCCTTGATCTATCTCTATAGATCCGGATTCCGAGGATGTATGTTGCCTCACCCAAGTCTTTCATTGAGAAACTCCTTTCCAATGATTCCTTGGTTTCTTGCAACATCTGGACATCATTTCCAATCAATAATATGTCATCCACATATAAGATTAGAAAATTTACTTTGTTCCCACTAAAATTCTTGTATAAACAAGAATCATGATCACTCTTGATGAAGCCAAACGATTTGACTACTTCATCAAAACGAATATTCTAACTCCGAGATGCTTGCTTCAACCCATAAATGGATTTCTGAAGTTTGCATACCTTGTTAGCATTAGCCGGATCGACAAAACCCTCGGGCTGTATCATATACACGTCCTCGGTTAAATTTCCGTTAAGGAAAGCCGTTTTGACATCCATCTGCCATATCTCATAGTCGAAATAGGCCGCTATAGCTAACATGATCCGAACTGATTTAAGCATCGCTACGGGCGAGAAAGTCTCGTCGTAATCAACTCCTTGAACTTGTCGGAACCCCTTCGCGACAAGGCGTGCTTTATAGACGGAAACATTTCCATCCATATCAGTTTTCTTCTTAAAGACCCATTTGCACTCGACGGGTCTTGCACCGTCTGGCAGATCAACCAAGTTCCAAACTTGATTTTCATCCATGGACTTTCACTCGGATCTCATGGCTCCAAGCCATGACTCGGAATCAGATCCCACCATCGCTTCCGAATAATTTGCCGGCTTATCACTGTCTAATAGTAACACATCACGAACACTTCGTAATCTTGCCGATCTTCGTAGTACAGGTGCTGCTGCCGGCTTAGCTGCCACGACCGGCTCAACCTCCAAGGTTTTTGCCGACTCGCTACTAGCCGGTTCCTCTCGAATTTCTTCGAGCTACACCGTACTCCCACTTACTCCCCGACTGAGAAACTCTTTCTCAAGGAAGACACCGTTCCGAGCGACAAGCACTTTGCCCTCTTCTCGGTTGTAGAAGTAGTAACCCAAGGTTTCCCTCGGATACCCCACGAAAAATACACTTATCCGACTTGGTTGTAAGCTTGTCCGACTGAAGTCGCTTGACAAATGCTTCACAACCCCAAATCTTAAGAAAAGACAAACTCGGCTTTTTGCCTGTCCACATCTCATGCGGCGTCTTCTCTACCGATTTTGATGGTACTCTTTTTAGTGTGAACACCGCTGTTTCTAGACAATAACCCCAAAATGATAAAGGCGGATCTGTCTGACTCATCATTGATCGTACCATGTCCAACAAGGTCCGATTCCTCCTTTCCGAAACACCGTTCCTTTGCGGCGTTCCTGGCGGAGTAAGTTGAGGAACTATTCCACAACTTTTCAGATGGTCATCAAACTCATGGCTCATGTACTCACCTCCTCGGTCCGACCGAAGAAACTTTATTATCTTGCCGAGTTGATTCTATGCTTCATTCTGGAATTCTTTGAACTTTTCAAAGGTTTCCGACTTATGTTTCATCAAGTAGATATATCCATACCTACTCAAATCATCAGTGAAGGTAATGAAGTACTCATAACCACCCCTAGATGTCGTGCTCATTGGTCCACATACATCACTATGTACTAGACCCAACAAGTCGGATGCCCTTTCGCAACTCTTTGCAAAAGGTGTCTTGGTCATTTTGCCAAGTAGGCAAGATTCGCATGTCTCGAACGACTCCAAGTCGAACGAAGTTAGGATTCCATCATCATGGAGCTTCTTCATGCGTTTCCAACTTATATGACCAAGCTGATAGTGCCAAAAGTAAGTCATATTCAGATCATTTGGTTTCAACCTTTTAACATTTATGTTATAAACCGACTTACCATCAAGATTCAAATAAATAACCCGTCCTGGACGGGTGCAAAGCCGTGAAACATATCATTTTTTAGGGTAAAACAGTAGGGTAAAGCACCCCACTGCAATTTTTATATATCATAAAGACTTACAAAAAAAAGTATTTACAAGTTCAGGCCACCTCAAAAGAGGGATAACATTCTAAGCAGCTATCTCCTGTCTAAATTATTCTCAATCCAATCTTTGAGGCTCTGATAATTCTTTTTCTTAATTCTATATAGGACCCATCTTAATTCCTGGGCGACAATAGCCCTCCATTCCTCAATCGAAGCATGCTTGTTGTTGAAGATTTCATTGTTTCTGCACATCCAAATGCCCCAAGCTCCTAACATAATAATTTCCATTGCAAAAGGGACTTTAAGATCTTTTTTAATACTGGCTAAAGCTTCAAAAAGATTTTGATCAGCCACTTGGACATGGGAAATTTCAGCCCAACAAGCTCTTGCAAAAGGACAGTCCCAAAATAAGTGTAGCATGGTTTCCTCACTGCTGCAGCCATGAAACACACATTCATAAGAAGCCAGAGTAAAACATTTCCTTTTCAGAAGGTTTCATGTGTTTAGCCTATCAAGAAGCAAGAGCCAGAAGAAGAATTTATGCTTTTGTTGACAGGAGGATTTCCACAACCAGGAGAAATGTGGCTGTACAGGTTGGTAACCAGATAAAGAATAATAAGCCTTTTGGACTGAAAAATTACTGCCCCAAATGTAACTCCAGTTGTCAGTTTCCCCCTGCATGCCAACACTGAGTATTTGCTCAAGGTTTTGATATTCCTGGTAAGCTTGCTGTGACAGAGGGAGAAAAAATGATCTTGAATATTATCTGTCTGCAGAAACTCATTGACAGAGATGTGTGGGTTTTTTGAATAGGAAAGGAGATGAGGAAGCTTATGCTGCAGACATCAATCATTCCACATATCAGACCAGAGAAGGGTGGATTTTCCATCCCCCACTGAGCACTTTGCAATTCCTTTAAATATGTCAACCAATTTCAGATGAGCTTTCCACCAAAAGGATCCCTCCAGACTTCTTCCAAGTAGTTTACCATTACAGTAATAAGTGTTCTAGATAAGGTGAACCCATGGGATATCCTTGTGATTGTAAAATTTATCCAAATTCTTCAAAAGAAGTGCAGATTTTTGAACATTAAGGTCAAGCACCCCCAATCCCCCATGGTTCTTAGGTCGACAAACTTTCTTCCATGCAACAAGAGCTTGACCCCTAGCTTGAACATCAGATGTTTTCTTTCTCCACAGGCATTGTCTCATATACTTAATCAGCTGATCTTTAATAGTGACAGGAAGAGCAAAACAACTCATGTAATATATGGGAAGGTAAGATAAAACAGATTTAACTAACTGTAGTTTCCCCCCATAATTAAGAAAATCAGCAATCCCACACAACCTTCTCTCAACTCTCTGAACAATAGGCAGAAAATGTTCCACTACAGGCTTATTAATGCTTAAAGGCAGTCCAAGGTAGGTGAATGGCAATGAGCCAGGGAGGCAAGATAGTGTATTAGCAAAGTGCTCAAGCCTCATAGATTCCATGTTAATTGGCATCATACTAGATTTAGAATAATTAACTTTGAGTCCAGTGGAGAGTGCAAAGTATGAAGAAGAGCCTTGAGGCAGAATAGTTGCTCAGAGTCAGCCTTGAGGATTAATAAAGTGTCATCGGCATACTGCACCACGGGGAAATCAGGACAGAACACACCTTCAATGGGAAGGGAAAGAAGACCAAAATTCATTGCTTTATTGAGGATGCTTTGGAGAAGATCAGCAGCCAAGACAAACACGAGAGGAGATAAAGGATCACCTTGTCTTACACCTCTTCTGCAATAATTTTTTTTCCAGGCACTCCATTTAACAGAACAGAGGAGGAAGCTGAACCAAAGATTAACTGAATCCAAGAAATCCATTTATCACCAAAACCTTTGGCTTTGAGGATATTGATAATTGCAGAATGCTCAATTCTATCAAAAGCCTTTTCAAAGTCAAGCTTAAGAATTAAAATTTCTTCTTTGGACTTGTGGCATTGGTCAAGGAATTCAAATGCCCAACCTAAACAATCTTGAATAGACCTTTGTTTGAGGAAACCATATTGATTCTTGTGGACAAGTTTAAGGATGAACTTCTGCAATCTATTAGCCAGAATTTTGGTTATAATCTTGAAGACACTATTTAGCAGAGAAATAGGCCTAAAATTAGCAGGTGTAAGAGGAGCTTCAATTTTTGGAATGAGGGTGATAAAAGAGGCATTAATTCTTTCCAAGGAAGTTTGCCCCTCATAAAAATCCATAAGGAGTTGTTTCACATCATCCTTAATAATAGGCCAACATTGTTTCATGAATTCATTGTTAAAACCATCTGGGCCAGGGGATTTATCATTTGGAAGTTCTTTAATTACATCTTCAATCTCCTCATCAGAGAAAGGTTTTTCCAAAGCATCCTTTTCCTCTTGCCTTAAGCATTCCCCTGCCAAGTCATTAAGATTGAAGTGCATTTCAGGCTTATCAGAAGTACCCAATCTATCTTTAAAGGCTTTCCATAGGAGATCTGCTTTGCCATCATGATCATGAATCTCATCATTAGAATCATCTTTGAGCATGGAAATGTAGTTATGCCTGAAACTTATGGTAGCTTTGGAATGAAAGAATTTTGTGTTTTCATCACCCAGCTTAACCCATTTAATTTTCCCCCTCTTCTTCCAATAAGTATTTTGATCTTGTAACAGAGAAATTATAAGATTCTTCAGGAGATCTCTGAGATTCCATTCTAGGACAGTAAGAGTTATCATTTCCTCCGTGGCATCCAGAAGATCAATGGTGGCATTAACATTGCAGATTTGTGATTTCAGGCAGGGCAGATTTTTTGCCCAGATCTTCAGCCCCCTTCTCACATTTTTGAATTTAGCATTGATTTTTTTGGCAGAATCCTGAAAGCCAACAGGAATATTCTAGGCATTTTGAACAATAGCTTTAAATTCCTTATGATGCATCCAATGATTTTCAAATCTGAACACCTGGGCTTTGGGTATCATAGTGCCAATGGAGATGACACAAGGAAAATGATCAGAGGTAGGCTTTGTAAGGGGAGCAACAAAAGTTGAAGGAAAGCTCTGAGTTCAGGAAGCAGAAGTAAAGAACCAGTCCAACCTTTCCAAAAGGGGTTCTTTTTGCATGTTACTCCAAGTAAACTTTCTACCTTTAAGGGGTAATTCTATGAGACCCAAATTATTAATGGCTTCATTGAAGAGAAGCATACCATTCACATCCCCACCCAATCTATTTCTATCAGAAGGCTTTCTACAGAAGTTGAAGTCACCCATAATGAGCCAATCCATATCATCAGGCATATCAATATTTCCAAACCAATCCAAAAAGTCTGCCTTTTTTTCAGGTAAGCATGGCCCATAAATATTGGTGAGGATCCAGGATTCATTGGACAAGAGAGATGTCAAGGTGATGGAGATGGAGAACTCATTGTGAAAGGAAATATGCCTAGAGAACAAAGAACTATTCCAAATGGTGATCAAACCCCCAGAGGCTCCCCTGGAGGGAAGAAATTCAAAATTGGTAAATTTGGGGGGGGGGCAGAATTTTTTTATGTAAGAGATGTCAAAATCTTCTCTCTTAGTTTCTTGAAGGCAAATAATGTCACAGCCAGACTCATCAATTTTATTTCTGAGAGCAACCCATTTTTTTAAGAGTTAATACCCCTGATATTCCAGTTCAAGATCTTCCAAATTCTTTTGTTATCCATTAAGAAACCAAATGTATGTAGAATGATGAGGTGATATAAGTAATGTAATCACCCAATTGAGGAAACAACAACCACATAGACAAAAGGCAATCCATATCATAACTCCACTGACAGATTCAACAACAAGTACCAAACGCATGAAAAGACCACAAGAGCAGGTCACAGAACAGGGAGTCAACAAGACTCCAGCAAAAGACTTAGTTTGATACATTAAAACACTTAAGTGGGGGGTTTCTTCTTGGCTTGCTGACCACATGTACCAGCATCCCCAACTTTCTTCTTGCCTCCAATGCTCAAGCTTGATGAGCCAGTTCCTTTGATGCTGCCTTTTTGAGGAGCCTTTACTGCCACTTCAGTGGCTTTCCCTTTTTTGAGCAACCTCTTCTCCAGGTCACCATCCTTAACCTTGCAGAAAGAGGCAGCAAGATTTTTAACCACTTTAGGATTCAAGCATGGTGGAACAGCATTGCAAACCAAACAATCAACAATTAAGCAATTTAGGTGGCTTTTAAAACCCCCATTCAGTTCAACAATTCTAGGGCTTCTTCTCACCTCAGTGTCAACAATAGGATCCTTGCCCTTTCTCTTTCTGGAAGGGGTGGAGGGAGAGCAGGAAGATTTTTTAGCTTCAATGCCCAGACAAGGAGGAGCCATCTGAGAAAAGCTCTCATTAGGGATGATGAAAGAAATGGAGTTCTCTTCAGCAATAGGCTCTTTAATAATTTCCCATAAAGGAGAAGTAAGGAAGCTCTTGACCCAATTAAACTTCTCAGGGGTAGCAAGCATGAGAGTAATAAAGTTAAACCAACTTACAGGGATATCACACTTGAGAGAGCCTTTTGAGGAAGTGTCCTTCTGAATATGAGGAGCAAAATAACTTTCCCAAAGCTCCAGGCCTTGTTGGGAAAAGCCCTGTTTTGCAACATGCACATCAGGAATGGACACAAAAGTTCTCACCATTCCCACCTGGAGATGGGCCTCATTAGGATAAAGGAGATGCTGATCCTCCAACATCCAATCCTCATTTTCAGCAGCCACAGCACTTGAATCCATGGGGCTCCCCACCCTCCCCTCATCATCTGAATTTACCTCATCATCATCAACCAAATAGTTCTGTAAAATGTTGTGAAGGCCTTCACCAATACCAACACCTTGGGGTCTAGCAGCCACACCCTGATCCTCAGCAACCACAAGATCAGCATTTACAGACTCATCATCATCAGACTCCCAGTCTTGGACAAGAATGGCACCTGGACATCACGAATATTCAAGAACGGAACTGGACCAGGGGGAGGGGATTAATGGTAGCAATAGCATACTGTTTATGCGACCTCGACCTCCGCGGCACCACCACCCTTTTGACACAATTCCGTCAAGCCACCTGCATAACTTGGAAGCCATTCGGCAAGAAAGGAGCAGGATCAATCGGGATGTTCGCCATTTCAGCACTCTTCACCGGCGACGAGCAAGAGGGGAGTGGGGTTTCTGCGGACGGGGGAGTTGAGGAGACAGGGGAAATGGCAGTTGTTTTTTGCAAAGAAATGGTGAACTCGTGAAAACTGTTGTGAACGATGGGCCGAGAATGGGTATTTTCATGGGCGTTGAACCACCCCTTGTAAGAATTGTCGGGCCAAATGCATTTTTGGAAGGAAGGGAATTTCAGAAAGGGAAGGAGACCAGGTAGTTTAAATGCCGCGCGACTGGCGCCTCCTGATGACCCGATCGGCGTTACTACTGGTTTAACACCGCCATCAGCGAGCACCTGTGCATAGGATCTATCATGAATGCTTGATTTGAAATCACACTTATTATGTTCAGCAGACATAGGCGAAGAAACCGCAACAGGATTCAGAAATTTGAGCCGATGGAAAACAGAAACACCTTTAGTGCTAGGCTTCAACGAAGGAGATTTTTTGGAATTATCCTTTTTGTACGTGACAACTTTCCATTCTCCTGCAGATTCTTTATAAAACTCCTTTTCTTCATAAATCCAATTTGGTCCCCCATTACCCCAAAGGTTGACCTGAATCACAAACGACTTGCATGAAAATTTTGAAATATTGTAGATTTCAAAACCCACCGCCCGTGAAGCAACCGAGAAACGAAAAGTTCTATCTTGCAGAAACTTCACCTGGAATTTAGAAGCCTGACCACCAAAACAAGCTTGGAGAGCAAGACTAACCGTATGGAAATCCAACTTAAAATTTGCTCTTCCAAAAGAACAAACCAGATAGAAAGGTCTCTTTCTGAAACCACCAAGGAAATTAACTTGATGCCTGAATTTATCAAAAATCTTCTTCTCAAAATCCTGCCCTAATGAAAAATCCAGGGCAGGTTGACTCAAAGATTCATCCTTGATAGCACACTCCAAAGGAAGGTTCTCGGTGAAATCCAGCGTTTTTGGCACAATCTTCTCAATATTGAGGGAAAATCTCTTAACCAAAGGGCTGGGCAAAATCTGTGCGCCGACTACAACCCTCTTCACCTGAAGATCAATAGAAATACCCGAGGCCACAACCTCACCTTGAATCAAGTATCTAGCATCAATCACTACCTCATTGTGGTTGAGGAGAACCAGCCTTTTTGAACTAGGAAAAAGCATCAAAAATCCTTTAGAAGGCTCAAGATCATCGGCCGGCAAAGAGGAGCAAAGGGCATGCCATTTAAAACCAGTGTCCTCATCTGTTCCAGAGATGGTAGGAGATCTACCAAGAAAACCAGATGAAGGATCCAAAGAATCATTAGCACGAGAGAGATGAGAGGGGAACCTCAAAACAGATCCAATAGAGATCTTCTCCCCATTTTCCAAACACCTACCCTCAAGGGGAGAGCCTTTGGCATTGAGAAGAACCAGCCAAGAATCAGCCGAGAGAGCGAGAGAGCCCTAGAGAAACTTACCACCCGTGGTCACACCAGAGTAGGTGATCTTCCAAGAACCCCCTGAGGAATCCATGTAGAGCTTTTGCCGATGAGACGCCGGCGAAAGCCGGAGACCGACCAACGGTCACCTCAGAGGAGCCTCATGCCTCGGAAATCGTGCGGGTTGTGGACCATCAAGTAGCTGAAACATATCATTCAAATACAAAGAACAACCATTATTCTTGATATTCGACTCATAGCCTTGCCTCATCAAACATGAAGCAGAAATAATGTTTCGACTGAGCACTGGAACATAATAACAATTATTCAGTTCCATAATGAATCCGGAAGGTAAATGAAGTTGCATCGTGCCGACTTCCAACGCAGCAACTCTTGCTTTGTTGCCGACTCGAATATCAACCTCGCCTCTTGCTACGCTCCTAGTTCTTACCAGTCCCTGCAGCGAGTTGCAGATGTGAATAACTGATCCGGTATCATATACCCAAGAACTATTAGGTGCATCAGCAAGATATATGTCTATAACATTGCAAACAAGTGTACCTGAGTCGGAAGTCATACCTCCACTCTTGGCTTTGTCGGCCAAGTACTTGCTGCAGTTCCTCTTCCAGTGGCCATCCGCCTTGCATTAGAAGCAAGTGGATCCAGCTGAAGGAGATGGCTTAGTCCCTGAGGAAGCGCTTGGGACCGGGTCCTGAGCCTGCTTTCCTCCTGACTTAGCCTTCTTCTTAGTCCAAGAACTCTTCTTGAACTTAGCCTTATTCTGCACCATCAACACTTGACTGGCGCCCTTCTTGAGATCCGCCTCTGCCTGCTTGAGCATCCCATGTAATTTAGTGAGCTTCTTATCCATACCATGCATGTGGTAGTTCGAAATGAACTGCCCATATGCAATAGGAAGAGAGTTCAGAATTATATCCGTAGCGAACTCTTCGCTAATGGGGTAGCAAAGCCTCTCCAAAGACTGCACGTAACCAACCATTTTGATCACATGCGGACTCAGTGGATCACCATCCTTAAGCTTGCAACTCAGCAAAGCCTGAGAGACTTGATACCTCTCAGTCTTCGCCTGAGCCTGGAACATACTTTTGAGGCTTTCGATCATATCATAGGCCTCAACATGCTCGAACTCCAGAACTGCCACAGTGAAGAAACTAGTTTACATTTATTTTGGGAATGCCCTTTTGCAAGAGCCTGCTGGGCTGAAATCTCACAGGTCAATATGGCTGATCAAAGCATCTTTGAAGTTCTAACCAGTATTAAAAAAGACCTCAAGGCCCCCTTTGCAATGGAAATTCTGATACTTGGAACTTGGAGCATCTGGATTTGTAGAAATAACGAAATTTTCAACAATCAGCATACGTCGGTGGAGACCTGGAAGGCTATTATAGCCCAGGAATTAAGATGGGTTCTTTATAGAATTAAGAAAAAGTATTATCAGGGCCTTAAGGATTGGATTGAAACCAATTTAGACAGGAGATAGCTGCTTAGAATGTTATCCCTCTTTTTTGCGGTGGAATATGATTGTAAATAATCTTTTGTAACTCTACTTGATATATAAAAAGAAAAATTGCAGTGGAGTTTTTACCCTACTGTTTTACCCTAAAAAAAAAACATGCTCGAACTGCTTTTGCAAGTCCGGTTCCATGTGAGCAAGCATAAGACAGCTAATATCTGTGGACTCATCCTTAGCCCGACGGTAGGCATTGGTGGCAGCGACAGTCGCATTCTCATTCGGCTCAGCTGGAAGTGGGTTGTCTAGGACATGGTCCTTCTTTTCTTGTTTGAGAACAATTCTCAGATTTCGATACCAGTTGGTAAAATTAGTGTCGTTCAGTTTATCTTTCTCAAGAATAGTTCTCAACGCAAAACCGGATATCTGAGAGTGACTGCTACTTGGTGCCATGATCTACAACAGAAAATATGCAAAACACTTAAGACATGTATTCATAAAAGAGAAAGCATATTAAACATTTTAATATTTTATGCTCCTACTAGAACCAACACCCCTCCGATGGTTTCTTAGTGATTCAGGATCCCAAATAAGCAAGTCGGCTAGTGAGCTTTAGCATCACCGCTAGACGCCAAGTGATCTAGGTAGACAACTCTCGTGGTGGTATCACGGCATATGCCATGGGTAGGCTAAAGTTGGGGCTGATGGACGTGGAGGAATCCGGGGAGGGATGATGCAGTGAAGACCGCACTCGTATGAACAAAGAGAAATGCAATGTATATTGGATTGAAGCTCTCAAGTGGAGATAACACCTCACTCTATACATCTAATCTCTTATAATCTTGCCATACTTGTGGCTACAATCATGCTCCTTGAGCTGTATCTCCTATGCTTCTATCTAGATCTCTCTGTGAGAGTAGAGGAAGAGGAAGAAGGAGAGCTCCTAGTGAGCAAAGAGGGGAGGAGCCCTTCGGGGCCTCTCCCAGAACGATCCCCCTGGTGCTCCTTATAAAGGGGAGCCCAGGGGACAAGTCTTGTTCCATACGTTTAGCATCTAGATGGCATATTCTGGGCATCTTCTAGAGATGCTGAGCATATGCCTTGGCATCTTTGGAGATGCTAGGCATATTCCCTAGCATCTTATTTGATGCCAAGAGCATATTCCTAGCATCGTGTTAGATGCCATGGGTATATTCCATACGTCATGTGCCAGTCTGAGTTGGAGGGCTCCCAAGACTGGCACAATACTCGTTGGTCTTGTCTTGGTCCGATGGCGTGCGATTGTAGAGACTGTGGAGGCATCTGGAGGTAAATTACAGGGCGTACGGATCATTATAACTCGGCCCAAATGCCCCAGAGGGAGTAGCAACTCGGCCTGGACCTTGGTTGATTCGGCCTAGGAGGAAATGCAGCCCGGACAGAGGGAAACCAGCCCAGCCGGGTCAGGTCTTGAGTCGGCCTAGACAGGAGAACTGCTCAAAGGCCCATCCGGACGATCTCTACTCGGCCCAGGCTGGCAGTAGCCCAGCCGGATTATCTGTGTGGGCAGCGAACCCGCGGTGGGCCGAGTCGGCCCACCCGGGCGAAGCTGGCTCGATGCAGTGGCTGGCGGTGGAGTTACGGGAGGTTCCCGCAGTGGGACGACTAAGGCCCACCCGGGGGAGACCGTTGATGCAGCGGTGAGGCCCGTGGTGGGCCGACTTAGGCTTAGGTCGGCCCACCCGGGGGTTATTTCTCTTTATTTGTATTCAATTCGGCCATGGATAGTGTGTACTGGGCCGAGATTTCCCTTACTCGGCCCAGTTGCTCTTTCTTGTCTTTTTCCTCTTCTATTTGTCTTAATATCCTCTTATTAAATACTCTTTCCTTATTCATGTCTCTTATTAGTTTATTTATAGATCAACTCTGGGGTACCTGGGGTTATATCCCCGACATTAGTCCCCGAGTCTATGTGGGATTCGTAGAGTCGTGCATAGACTTTAATATTAAATATTCCCAGAGTTATTTTTCGACTTATTGTACCTTGGTTGCATACTTCTATGTCTCATAATCTTTTTGGGTAATTTTCTTGTCTATTAGCCTTCTTGGGCACTGCTCATAACCCTCTTGGGTAAGTTTCTGGACTTCCGGCCTTCATGGGCATTGGTCATAACCCCTTTGGGTAAGTTTCTGGACTTCTGGCCTTCTTGGGCACTGGTCATAACCTCTTTGGGTATGTTTTTGGACTTCCGGCCTTCATGGGCACTGGTCATAACCCCTTTGGGTAAGTTTATGGACTTCCGGCCTTCATGGGCACTGGTCATAACCCCTTTGGGTAAGTTTCTGGACTTCTGGCCTTCTTGGGCACTGGTCATAACCTCTTTGGGTATGTTTTTGGACTTCCGGCCTTCATGGGCACTGGTCATAACCTCTTTGGGTATGTTTTTGGACTTCCGGCCTTCATGGGCACTGGTCATAACCCCTTTGGGTATGTTTTTGGACTTCTGGCCTTCTTGGGCATTGGTCATAACCTCTTTGGGTATGTTGTGAGTTCTGGCCTTACTGGGCACTGCTCTTGTAACCTCTTTGGGTAATTTGTGAGTTCTGGCCTTATTGGGCACTGCTCTTTTAACCTCTTTGGGTAATTTGTGAGTTCTGGCCTTATTGGGCACTGCTCTTTTAACCTCTTTGGGTAAGTTGTGAGTTCTGGCCTTATTGGGCACTGCTCCTTTAACCTCTTTGGGTAAGTTATTATCCGAGTCATCTGATTCTAAATCCGAGTTACCTTACTCAAAATTGACTCTATGCCCTAAGTCTGAGTCATCTGACTCAAATCCGAGTTACATGACTCAAATCCGAGTTAACTCATCCCAAATCCGAGTTACTTTACTCAATTTTGACTTTATGTCTTAAGTCTGAGTCATCTGACTCAAATCCGAGTTATATGACTCAAATCCGAGTTAACTCATCCCAAATCCGAGTTACTTTACTCAATTTTGACTTTATGTCTTAAGTATGAGTCATCTGACTCAAATCCGAGTTATATGACTCGAATCCGAGTTAACACATCCCAAATCCGAGTTACCTTACTCAATTTTGACTTTATGCCTTAAGTCTGAGTCATCTGACTCAAATCCGAGTTATATGACTCAAATCCGAGTTAACTCATCCCAAATCTGAGTTACTTTACTCAAATTTGACTTTATGTCTTAAGTCTGAGTCATCTGACTCAAATCCGAGTTAACTCATCCCAAATCCGAGTTACTTTACTCAATTTTGACTTTATGTCTTAAATCTGAGTCATCTGACTTAAATCCGAGTTATATGACTCAAATCCGAGTTAACTCATCCCAAATCTGAGTTACTTTACTCAAATTTGACTTTATGTCTTAAGTCTGAGTCATCTGACTCAAATCTGAGTTATATGACTCGAATCTGAGTTAACTCATCCCAAATCCAAGTTACTTTACTCAATTTTGACTTTATGTCTTAAATCTGAGTCATCTGACTCAAATCCGAGTTATATGACTCAAATCCGAATCATCTGTTTGCCACGATATAACTTGATTTGGCGTGATGACGATAATTTGCCTTTGATGTGGATCCGAGATATAGATCCAAGATTAAGCTTTGGGATATGATAATAGGGCTAACCGCTGAGAGATCTGATTCGAGATGTATATATGAGATATAGATTCGAGATATGATAAGTTGGCCAATAGTCATCCTAGATATGGGATAACTTGGCAAGATGGTGAAATATCAATCCGAGTCATAACATAACCTGGCAATCTAGCGAACTGAATAAAGCTTCGGCCTGAATCAGAAATATGATTAGTACGCCGAGTCTGAATACCAATCCGAATTAGAATATACCCTCGCAAGCTGAATCAAATGTTAGTCCGAATTAGAGACAATCTACTTAGCTGAGTTAAAGGTTAATTCGAAGCATAAAAAAATTGACTCAAATTATATCCGAATCATCAATAAGCTGGCCGGTAAGCTGAGTTAAAGGACAAACCAAAGCATAAATAAACTGACTCAAATTCTATCCGACTCATAAGTAAGCTAACTCAAATTCTATCTGGATCATAAATAAGTTGATTCAACTTCTGTCCGAGTTATAAATAAGCTAGCTGGGGAGCTGAGTTACAGGATAATCCAAAGCATAAGTAAACCGACTCAAAATCTATCTGAATCACAAATAAGCAGATTCAACTTATGGCCGAGTTATAAATAAGCTGGTTGGGGAGCTGAGTTACAGGATAATCCAAAGCATAAGTAAACCGACTCAAAATTTATCTGAATCACAAATAATCAGATTCAACTTATGGCCGAGTTATAAATAAGCTGGCTGGTGAGCTGAGTCACAGATCAATCCAAAACATAAACTAACTGACTCAAAATCTATCTGAATCATAAATAAGCTGATTCAACTTATGGCCGAGTTATAAATAAGCTGGCAGGTGAGCCGAGTTAAAGGATAATCCAAAACATAAACTAACTGACTCCAAATCTATCTGAATCACAAATAAGGTGATTCAACTTATGGCCGAGTTATAAATAAGCTGGCTGGTGTACAGATCTAAATCAACATAATGTTCTCTTAATCCAAAGGTGACTCTAAGGATAAGTCGACTAGTCCCCGGGTTAAGTTATTTTCTCCTCGGGGTGAAGGATTGAGTGTAGGTGGCTGAGTTATCTGGCACTTACAGTATACTTGGGGAAGTGTTTGAGTGAGTCTTGCTAAATCATACGTGCCTTGCTGAGTTATTTGGTACTTACAGTAGGCTTGGAGTAGTGCTTGAGTCCTTCTTGTTGAGTCTTACCTGTTTTGTTGAGTCAGACTTGGATACCCTTTGCGCTTACCTCTTTGTTCTCTGTTGCTTTGTGGAGCTGAATGAGCTCTATGAGGAAGAGGTTGATGAAGATGCTCCCGTCCGGATGGAAATCCAACCAACGCCACTAAGAGGCCCCACGGTGGGCGCCAAATGTCGTGGTGGTATCACGGCATATGCCATGGGTAGGCTAAAGTTGGGGCCGATGGACGTGGAGGAATCTGGGGAGGGATGATGCAGTGAAGACCGCACTCGTATGAACAAAGAGAAATGCAATGTATATTGGATTGAAGCTCTCAAGTGGAGATAACACCTCACTCTATACATCTAATCTCTTATAATCTTGCCATACTTGTGGCTAAAATCATGCTCCTTGAGCTGTATCTCCTATGCTTCTATCTAGATCTCTCTGTGAGAGTAGAGGAAGAGGAAGAAGGAGAGATCCTAGTGAGCAGAGAGGGGAGGATACCTTCGGGGCCTCTCCCAGAACGATCCCCCTGGTGCTCCTTATAAAGGGGAGCCCAGGGGACAAGTCTTGTTCCATACGTTTAGCATCTAGATGGCATATTCTGGGCATCTTCTAGAGATGCTGAGCATATGCCTTGGCATCTTTGGAGATCCTAGGCATATTCCCTAGCATCTTATTTGATGCCAAGAGCATATTCCTAGCATCTTGTTAGATGCCATGGGTATATTCCATACGTCATGTGCCAGTCTGAGCTGGAGGGCTCCCAAGACTGGCACAATACTCGTTGGTCTTGTCTTGGTCCGATGGAGTGCGATTGTAGAGACTGTGGAGGCATCTGGAGGTAAATTACAGGGCGTACGGATCATTATAACTCAGCCCAAATGCCCCAGAGGGAGTAGCAACTTGGCCTGGACCTTGGTTGATTCGGCCTAGGAGGAAATGCAGCCCGGACAGAGGGAAACCAGCCCAGCCGGGTCAGGTCTTGAGTCAGCCCAGACAGGAGAACTGCTCAAAGGCCCATCCGGACGATCTCTACTCGGCCCAGGCTGGCAGTAGCCCAGCCGGGTTATTTGTGTGGGAAGCGAACCCGCGGTGGGCCGAGTCGGCCCACCCGGGCGAAGCTGGCTCGATGCAGTGGCTGGCGGTGGAGTTACGGGAGGTTCCCGCAGTGGGCCGACTAAGGCCCACCCGGGGGAGACCGTTGATGCAGCGGTGAGGCCGGGTCATCCTGGTGGCGATGGACCGAGGCAGTCGGCGGGAGAACGGGTGACGCTGGCGGGAGCGCCGACCTGGCGGAGTGGAGATGGTTCGGCGGGAGCGTCGCTGGGGCGTGGAAGTGGAGCCGTCGAGGTAGGAGGCCCGTGGTGGGCCGACTTAGGCTTAGGTCGGCCCACCCGGGGGTTATTTCTCTTTATTTGTATTCAATTCGGCCATGGATAGTGTGTACTGGGCCGAGATTTCCCTTACTCGGCCCAGTTGCTCTTTCTTGTCTTTTTCCTCTTCTATTTGTCTTAATATCCTCTTATTAAATACTCTTTCCTTTATTCATGTCTCTTATTAGTTTATTTATAGATCAACTCTAGGGTACCTGGGGTTATATCCCCGACAACAACTCCTTGTCGATCGTATCTCATACGACTCCTGTTGTACAGGTGGCATCACATGCCCCGGCTCCCATCCGACTTTTCCCCGAGTCCCACAACTGTTGTGATAGACCCGTCTAGCTTACCGAGTGTTTCTGCAGTAAGAGTCCGACTCGAACCCACCTAGTCGGAAAGAATTGGCAGCACCTCAATTTTATGAGCCCACTACCAAAAATGTCCGACTTGTGATGGTGCAAACACTGGCGGGAAAACCGAATAGACCTTCTTTGAGGGATTAAATTTTACCGACTATCTAATAGAGGTAAAACAGAGACATAGCAATAACACAAAATAAAGCAATTATAATGTGAAATGGTATGGCTCTCTTCATAGCGATCTCCATCTCCACAAAGCTTGTAATCCGACTCGTGCCAACTCTTGTCACTTGTCGTCTTACTCCATGTCTCCGACATGTACAACGCCTTGCATGCCTTCCGGGTTCTCCAAACAGCTACACTAGCTTAGTAAAGTAAATTACATAGAGAATCCGACATGCAGGTCGTTATACAATAAAATGACAGCACCTAGGCTCCAGCGGGCTGACAAAAACCGTGATTCGTAGATCACGTATGGATTACACACATACATCACATGCACATGAACCATACCATTCACAACTTCCTGCAAAAACAAGTTATGCATAGATACAATATCTACCGGCGCTGTGAAACTCGCAACGACATCTAAGGCGCTACGACAGGGCGAAGCCGGCGGTCCCGCTAGCCGGATAGCGGGCGGGATCGAAGGGGCAGCGCCCGACGATTTTTCCGAAAACGTAGATCTCATCTACGATCCAAACATGGATTCCGACCATCGTTCCGATTTGATCAAACTCTTTGATCTTCGATCACCGCTTCTGGATTTACGTGTCATAGTCTACCCCGATGGCGGAAAGCCGACCGGTAGGGGTATGTCGTTCCACGACCTCAGCAGTATGATCACGGAAATCAGATCTACCATTCCTTGAGCACAGTTGATCCAATCAACTTCGTACAAAACCGATCTATCTCATAGATCGACCACCAAACAGCACATAGATCTCATCTACAGCCAACCGCATATCACATATACGAGATCTCGAGCCTAAAACCAGAAGCTATCGCTCTGATACCACTGTTGGGCCACGCAGAGATAAAACAAAACTTTTCCTCTAACATGGTGATCCCAAGATCTAGCTGAGGTAAAAGGCCACGAGGTTTACCACTAGACACGCAGTTGCGGATTACTGATGTAGCGCGTCAGTTGATGCAGTGCAGTCCTCACGATCCGATCGTCCTGGTGCTGATCGCACAACACCTCTGCTGGTATCCACACGTACAAGGAGGAGCACCGGCGGCGAACTGCTAGGTTCGGTACGGCGGCAGGACTGTTGTGGAGCTAGGGTTTCCAACACATGGAATGACCTAACCGAACAACGATTAACCTTTCTGGGTTACGGTGCTCCACTATATATAGGGAGTGAACGTCGGCTCTGCTCGCGCGACCCATTCACTAAAGCCCATATAACACTAGTCACCGTGAGTCCAACTCACTAACTCAGTCCTAATCCAGTTTAGGTCCAACCTAACCAGATTACAGGTTCAGATCCAATCCGAACTTGCTCCCGCTCTTAAGTGTGTGACCCCGCAGGCTCATGGCTACTTGGACACGATTGGAGTCCGACTCTCAATCGATCAGTCGGTAGCGGATCCTAGCAGAACGTGCCGACTCCCAAGTACCAAAGAGTCATGACGACTTGCCTTTCCAATGCGACTTACGTCCAAGTCCCTTTTGCCTCACGATATACCTTGTCAGACTATAGGCGAATAATTGTCATCCCTTAAATAGTCCGACTCTCTTCTCGATCCGAGATAAGTGATTCACCCGACTAACTCTTAGTCGATCGCCTCGGTTAACACTTAACCGAGTCGTGCATGTCCATGCTTTCCGAATCATATCTCACAAGAGGGCCCAGAGAATATCTCTCCAAGTGGAGGGGCAAAATCCCATCTTGGTTATTCACATCAAGCAGCTTGATTCTCAGTCGACCCAAACCCTGCCTTTATAACTGCCCAGTTACGGATCAGCGTTTGGCAGAACCTAAGTCGGTGATCCTCAACTCGGACTATGCAATAACCTCAGGTCAAAGATTACATTGATTGAGATATACAAATGACAACTTGTTCGTTGTACCTCAATATGGGCCAATCCGACTCGCTAAACTCTTTAGCCGAGTCTATGTAAGTTGGAATAGCATCTCCATGCCCATGACAAGTGGAACCGAGTCATCAAGCCAACTTTCACATTGGTCTAAGTTGTGTGTCCAGCACAACCTCAATGACCAAGGATATTTAGTACAAACAACATGAATGCATAGTTCCACAACCGAATCACATATTCAATGATACACATCAGATGTTTATACAAGGACTACTTAATATCTTTATGAATACAATGGGAAATATCATCATATATGATTGCCTCTAGGGCATATTCCCAATAGATGACGCCCTTTGGACCTGGAAGTTTCATCATGTTATAAATGTAGCAGGGGCGGGCCATAAATGCGTAGTAAGCCGGACGCCCGAAGAAGGCGTGGTAAGCACTTTTGAATGGTACCACCTCGAAGGAAAGTGGCTCGGTCCGGTAATTTTCCGGAGTTCTGAATGTTACGTCCAATGTGATCTCACCTAGATAATTTGCCTGCCTTCCTAGTACAATGCCATGAAAAGTCACGTTGCTGTGATTTAACTGGCTTTTGTGGATCTTCATGCGGCAGAGCATTTCGATGTTGAGGATGTTGATGCTGCTGCCACCGTCCATGAGAGTTTTAGAGAACTCATAGCCATCAATAAGAGGATTGACGACTAGAGGATACTTTCACCGACAATGTGTTTTTCTTAGGTGATCTTTGCGATCAAAGGTGATGGTTACATCCGACCAGTCCAAGAATTGGGGGACAGCCGGAACCGTGGCATTGAGCTCACGCAGAACCGCCTTTCTAACCTTAGTCGGCTGGGTCCCGAGGAAGCAGACGTAAGCTTCTTTCTTTGTAGGGTAATCCTTCTTTCCATACGACTTGGGTTGTGCGACATCCGCTTATTCCATGTTGGAATCTTCCTTGGCCTCCTTGCCTTTCTTGGAATTTTTCTTTCCTTTTTGTTGCTTGGATCTGTAGCCAGCGGATTCATCTTTTTTGATGTCGTCATTAAAACGACACTCGGCATTAGTGTGGGTAGGACTGTCGTTGCTGTCCAGGTGATGAACAGAGGGGTTATTGGCAATGTCAGACCAGGTATAGGTTTTTCCGGGCTGTTGATCTCCTCTACCTAGACTCGGAAAGTTCCATGGCCTCGTCCTTTACCGCTGCCGCGCCCTCCTCGTTCTCCAGATCTAAATGTTGCGTTAACATTTGCATTATCCGGAGATAGTTTTTCTTCTAAGGTATTCTTGCGCTTCTGAGTTTGCTATTTTGGATGTTTGGCCGCATTAGGATTGGCATGAATATTTAGCAGCCCTTCTGAATCATCATCGGCGTCTGCATATTTTCTCGTCATTTCTATCATCTCCCCCAGATCGGTTACGTGGTCACTCTTAAGCATGTGCCTCAATAATCTGATTGGGAGCCCTGCGATGAATGCACCTAGGGAGGGTGTGGGCCCTCTGGCCGCCTCCTCGGCCTCCCCCTTCGCCTATAAGAAGCCCCCGATGAGAAAACCCTAAGTAATCCATCAGAAATACACGAAAACCTCTGTAGCATCGCCGCCACCGAAGGGAGATTCGGGGGACATAAAGTCTCTGTTTCGGCACCCTGCCGGGACGGGGAAGTGCCCCCGGAGCCATCTCCATCGATCTCCACCACCATCTTCATCATCATTGCTGATTCCCATGATGAGATGGAGTAGTTCTCCTTCGAGGCTAAGGGCTCTACCGGTAGCTATGTGTTCATCTCTCTCTCTAGGCATGATCTTGTGGTCATGAGCTTTGTAATCAAGTAGATCTACCTTGCTAGTCAAGTGCTTCATTAGATCTCTACTCTCCCCATGTGTGTGAAAGTGATAGCGTGCATGTCATGGTGGCACTTAGGCTTGAGTCTACATAAATACTCTTTGTGCTTTAATAGATCTATGCTTTTCCCCACGTGTGTGAAAGTGACAGCGGGCATACTGTGTGTGGCACTTTGGCTAGATTGAATATTTGTTATGAGTTATATTTTGAGTTCAATGTCTCTATGAAATTGTGGTGTTTGTTGGAAGCATCTAGTGCTCAAGGTGACAGTGTGGGGTTATCTAGATTCGGGAAGGCGGACTTTGAGGTGTGCTGTTATAGCCCTACCATGGATTAGAGTGTCCAACCGGAGAGTAGTTAAGAGTAGTATCATGAAGAGAGGATATTTATATGAGAGAGTGTTCACTAGTGAAAGTATGATCCCTAGGCCTTGTTTCTAAGCATTGAAACACTGTTTGCTACTAGATTTGTTGCATGTTTGCTTGCTTCTGTCTTGTTTCCTTTAGTCTTTACCTCATCGTCAAGCTCTTTTCTAGCACCGTTATCACTTTTATTTCACTATCTCTTCGCCGAACTAGTGCACCTATATTGGGTGTGTTGGGGACACAGGGAGACTTCTTGTATCTTGATTGCAGGGTTGCTTGAGAGGGAGTACCTTTAACCACTTCCTCCCTGAGTTCGATAAACCTCGGGTAATCCACTTAAGGGAAACTTGCTGCTGTTCTACAAATCTCTGCACTTGGAAGCCCAAAAAATGTCTACAAGAATAGAAGTGCGTCGACATCGAGCTCTTTTCTGGCGCCGTTGCCGGGGAGGTAAGGTAAAAGGTACTCACATCCTCCGATGTGAGTGCTCGAAGTTATTTCCTTTAGATTCTGCAATTTTGTCTTTTTGTTTCTTGTTTTCACTAGTTAGGCTTAATGGAAAACAACAACAAAATTAGAGAGCTTTATAGTATTTATCTTGAGTTAGGACATGAAGTGTTGGAAGAAAAAATTAAAAAAACTATGGAGCTTTATTTGCATGCTAATAGAAATGTTATTAGTATGAATTTTTTGGACACCATTATTGCTAATGCTATGGAAAAGTCTAAGGTTGGGGAAGCTAGTTTTGATAAAAATGATCTTTTTAGTCCCCCAGCTTTGGAAGATAGCTATTATATTGCTTATGATGATAGCAAACCTCCAATATATGATTACAATGATGAGTATGATATTTTCAGTCCACCTACTATTGAGGAGAAAATTAATTGTGATTACAATATGCCTCCTATATTTGATGAATATGGTGATGAGAATAATAATGATAGCTATTTTGTTGAATTTGCTCCCACTACAATTAATAAGAATGACTATGCTTATGTGGAGAGTAATAATTATTATATGCATGTGGTTCAGGATAAGAATGTTTATGTGATAGTTATATTGTCAATTTTGTTCATGGTGCTACTGAAATTTATTATGAGAGAGGGAAACATGGTTTTATGCATCTTAATAATATTAAGTTTCCCCTCTTTATGTTGAAAGTCTTGAAGTTGCACTTGTTTTGCGTTCCTATGCTTGTTGCTTTGTGCTTTCATGAATTGTTTCTTTACAAGATTCCTATGCATAGGAAGTGGGTTAGACTTAAATGTGTTTTGAATTTGCTTCTCGATGCTCTCTTTTACTTCAATTCATATTTCTTATGTGAGCATCTTCTCAAACTATCAAGCCTAACTGAAAGGCGTTAAAGAAAAGTACTTGTTGGGAGATAACCCAAGAGTTTCCTTGAGTCTTGGAAGTTATTACTTCAGTAATGACCTCTCCTTATCCTTTTTGTTTGCTTTTTGTGCCAAGAATGACCTCTAATGAGAGGGAAGTAAGATTTGGGGAGTTGCTGTCCCGAAACAGATTTCTGTCCTCCACCAAAAAAATTCATAAGGAGTCTCTGTAACTCAAATTGAGCTTAAAGTTTACGAATAAATCCCCCAGTATGTTAGCTAACTTTCGTTAGTTCAACACTTTTTGATTTTAGCAACAGAAGATGTTCGAAAAAATCGGTTTCTACCCGCTGGTCTGTTTTGACAGATTTCTGCCATTATTTGCATTTGCTTCTTATTGATTCCTTTTTGGGTTCTTTTTGGGAAATTGAGATTTTTGAAGTAGTTGATACAGTAGCTTGTGTATTTAGTGAAAGTTTTTCTGTTTTGAAACTAAACCCAAGGGTCTATTATATTTTGAATACACTAATGTTGCTAATGAAGATTGTGTGAAGTTTTGTATGAAGGAAAATTTGTAGGTGTAGAGAAAGAATGATGTAATGAGATGAAGAATGGAAAAAAGCTCAAGCTTGGGGATTCCACCCCGTGTCACCCCAAGAAATATTCAAGAGTTACAAGCGTCAAAGCTTGGGGATGCCTAAGGCATCCCCTTCTTCATCAATACAAATCTCAGGTCTTTCTAGACACTTCGTTTTTATTGTTTCATGCACTGTTGTGTTGTTCTTGGAGCGTCTTAGTTTTCGTTTTTTGTTTTTGTTTTTGTTTTTGTTTTTCGTTTGCTTAGTTTTCTTGAGTAAGTTGGTTGGTTACACCAAACTTCTTTTGGAGAGAGACACACTCTGTTTCCATTTCCTAGAACACTCTAGTTTTCACTCTTAGTGTTTTGTGAGTGTTCACTTTTGCTAGCACTGCGTTCAGCCTTAGTTTTCTTGTGCTTTCAGCTTAGAACTTTTTAGTTCTTCTTTGTGGATTTTTTAAACAAGCTCACTGATCTTTGTTGCTTATTATCTTTGTGAGTTGTTTCAAATAAGTTGTTTGGTGTTGGAAAAGAGTAGAAAGCTTTATGCTTATAGTGGTACAGAAGGGAGCTTGATTTGACTGTGGGTTAGACTTTATCATGTCATGCTAGATCTTGTTTTGACCTTATACTTAGTGATTATTGCTGTAGCATGACTTGCTCCAAATCATTGAGAGTGTTTAGTGTGCCTTGAAATAATCATGCGTTGTTTTAGCACACAAAAGCATAGTATTGTGGTATTCTCCTTTGATTCTTTGTTTGGGTTGACTTGGCACATGCTCACACCATGTTATGACTATGAACAAGTCACCATAGCTTCTATGATCATTTAGTCCTTGACTTGTGGTACCACTCAATGCTTTGATTAGTAATGTTTTGTTTCTCTGCATGATTATGGCCATTATGCTCTCTTAGTTGGTTGCTCCCAGTCTTTTGCTAGCCTCCACTTGTATGAGTAAGTTCTACTCATGCTTCCAACTCCCAATAAAACAAGTTTTTCCAAAGTGTCCACTATAAACTCCTATGCATGGTGTGTTACGCCATTCTAAGTATATTCTTGTTTTCATCTATCTTCCAATTAAAAACTATTTTGTTATGTGAAAACTTAGTGATTAAAGCCCTCACGAACTTGATGGCACACTTTATATTCTTTGCCCCTAATAAACTTGAACCATTGTGACAACTTTGTTGTATATGCTTGCACTTATACGTTGGAATTAGCAGAACCGTGCTGTCACGGGGAACGTTTTCAACATTGCACTTGTGCTTTGTACTCAGTTGATATCATGCTCTTTTGTCTATGGATGTCACCGGTGTGAAATAAAGAGGGAACTTGTAAGTCCATGGAGTGTGTATTCTGTGTTAGAGAAACGCCTGGGCCGCTAGCCTAAGCCATGCCTAATTATGGTGGAAACTTGCAGCATCACCATAATGAGCTATCTATGAAGAATCCTCAATAAAAACACTATGAATATGGTAAATAAAAATATTACTGAGATGCTCATTGTCTGCTTGCCTTGTCATTTTGTTTATGGGAATGCTCCTGTACCATGTGCAAGGGGTACCCCGTTGGAGATTCTTAATGATAAGCAAATACTTACAATGACAAGAACTTACCTGGGCCCAAAGTTGAGTATGCATGAGGTGTGGCCCTCGTATTCAAGGGACTTGAGATTGCCAACTTATACTTCGTCAAGCATATACTCCAGCTTTGCCACTTTAACCTTAACCATTTCAAGATGCTTATGATAGGGGCAATGAGGCTGAAATCTAACAAGTACCATAATTTTTTGAAGATCTTTTTCAAACTTGTAATCCCTGCTTCCTTTACAAAAAGGCCTTCCACCACTATTGAGTCTCCACCTTCTACCTTTAGGCACCATTAAGAGAGCATAGTTGTCATTCTGTGTGCAGTGTCCCAAAACTTATTGATTGATGCATATTGTGATATTACTTGTTCTTGTGCTACTTGTTTCTAGTCATCCTTGTGAACTTTGAAGTTGTCCTATGCATCTATTTGCTACTCTATGAGGGACAAGATGATTGCCACTATGCCATGTTTTCTGTATGTGAAAAAAACAAACATTTTTCAATGCATCTTATTCATGATATTTGTTTGTAGCCTTTCATGTTGCATGCATACTTACTATGTCTTATTGTTAGAACTCAATGTTTTATGCTCTTGTTTAGAGTTCTTTCATCCCAGCTTTCAATGCTTGCAAATGGTTTGATCTTGGTTTTGATGGTGCATGTAACTCAAAAACTATTCTTTTTATCACTTACCTACTCGAGGACGATCAGGAGTTAAGCTTGGGGATGCTTGATACGTCGGAAACGTATCTATAATTTTTGATGTTCCATGCTTGTTTAGTATCTACTTTGCTTTGCTTTTTATTTCTTTGAGGTGTTTTTATATATATTCTGGAACTAACCTATTAACAAGTTGCCATAGTGCTAGTTGCCTGTTTTCTTCTGTTTTTGGTTCCAAAAAGGCAAAAAATCAATATTCTCGGAATTGGACGGGACAAAAGCCAAAGTCAATAACTTTTCATGAGGGACACGAATCCAGAAGGAGGGACGGAGAGGAACCAGAGGGTGGCCATACCCCCCTGGGCGCGGCCAAGCCTGGCCTGCGCCTAGGGAGGGTGTGGGCCCTCTGGCCGCCTCCTCGGCCTCCCCCTTCGCCTATAAGAAGCCCCTGACGATAAAACCCTAAGTAATCCATCAGAAATCCACGAAAACCTCTGTAGCGTCGCCGCCACCGAAGGGAGATTCAGGGGACAGAAAGTCTCTGTTTCGGCACCCTACCGGGACGGGGAAGTGCCCCCGGAGCCATCTCCATCGGTCTCCACCACCATCTTCATCACCGTTGCTGATTCCCATGATGAGGAGGGAGTAGTTCTCCTTCGAGGCTAAGGGCTCTACCGGTAGCTATGTGTTCATCTCTCTCTAGGCATGATCTTGTGGTCATGAGCTTTGTAATCAAGTAGATCTACCTTGATACTCAAGTGCTTCATTAGATCTCTACTCTCCCCATGTGTGTGAAAGTGACAGCGTGCATGCCATGGTGGCACTTAGGCTTGAGTCTACATAAATACTCTTTGTGCTTTAATAGATCTATGCTTTTACCCACGTGTGTGAAAGTGACAATGGGCATACTGTGTGTGGCAATTTGGCTAGATTGAATATTTGTTATGAGTTATATTTGGATTTGGATGTCTCTATGAAATTGTGGTTTTTGTTGGAACCATCTAGTGCTCAAGGTGACAGTGTGGGGTTATCTAGATTAGGGAAGGCGGACTTTGAGGTGTGCTGTTATAGCCCTACCATGGATTAGAGTGTCCAACCAGAGAGTAGTTAAGAGTAGTATCATGAAGAGAGGATATTTATATGAGAGAGTGTTCACTAGTGAAAGTATGATCCCTAGGCCTTGTTTCTAAGCATTGAAACGCCGTTTGCTACTAGATCTGTTGCATGTTTGCTTGCTTCCGTCTTGTTTCCTTTAGTATTTACCTCACCGTCAAGCTCTTTTCTGGCACCGTTACCACTTGTATTTCACTATCTCTTCGCGAATTAGTGCACCTATATTTGGTATGTTGGGGACACAAGAGACTTCTTGTATCTTGATTGCAGGGTTGCTTGAGAGGGAATACCTTTGACCACTTCCTCCCTGAGTTCGATAAACCTTGGGTAATCCACTTAAGGGAAACTTGATGCTATTCTACAAAACTCTACACTTGGAGGCCCAACAACTGTCTACAAGAATAGAACTGCGTAGACATCAAGTGCAACGCTGCAAGTCTCCGACTGTGCAAGGCCTCCTGTATGTTCCCTCAAAGTTTGAAAAGAATGCACTTTGCATACCATACTATTTATGAATTGAATTCTTTGGTGGCTTTTTTGCGACAAGATCAAGCAGTCTTCCGCAACATGACTATGACTAGGCTGTTTCCTCCTTTGGCGATGCAGCAGTCCTGGAAGAAATCCTCGAGCCAGGTGTCTGGCCGGGCTGTGCCATCATAGGGTTGAATGTGTTTAGCGATACCAAAATCAACCGGAAATTTGGTCTGAGGAATACGTGGTCCAAAGCACTTGGGCCCCACATACACGTCTTCCTCTATGTACCGCCGCACAGCAATGTTTGATTCAATTCGGTGGCAAGCATCATTGGGCGATAGAGATCGACGCCTTGGTTGTTCGTCACGTCTGCGTGGTGGCGGAGTCAGATTGCGGCTCCTTCTTCCTCCATTTCCTTCCCCATCCCTATGGATTCCATGGCTGCGATTTGATCCTTCATGGTCGCTGTCAGGTGGGGCGGTTTCCCTGGTGGGTTGTTTCCGGATGAGCGGCAACGCGGTGGAGCGCGTTATCCTGGCTTTGATTCCGATGAGCTCCATCCCGGCTTCCCTCGGGGCGGTCATCGTCGTTCCTTTGTCCGGCGTTGCTATTAGCTTGATGGCTAGTTTGTCTGGGAGGTGGCATTCTCCGCTGGTCCTCTTCTTGCTGGCGTCGCACTTCCGAGTATTCACTGAGTCGGTTTCTATGACGGGAGGGATGATGAGGGACCATAACCCTTGCGGCATCTTGAGATGCAGCTGGGTTAACTCCCAAACAATCTCGTGCGGCCCAGCGATGGTAACCGTTGGATCCGGTTCTTGAATTTTCTTCCTCTCGAGGTCGTTGATTCGTATCCCTCCGAGGTCTAATATCATTATCTGCGTCAGTCTGGAAAAATGCGGATTTAGATGCGACCTTACCACTAAATGACGCAGCCGTTTTCTGCTGTTGCAGTCCTTTGTCGAGAATCCCAAGAACTGCTGGACCTATTCTGGAGACGAATTATTGGCGAGGATGGTGCAAGTTGTTGCAGTGGTTTCCACTGTTGTGTTGTAGACTCAGATCTTCTCTCCGGTTTTTCTATCAAATAAATATTTGTGGACTTCTGGGTTCCTATTAGCAAGAACCGGTCCACCCCTTGTTTTGTTTGGTAGTCGCTTATACTCTGACTGGTACTAGGCAGGATTGCTGTCTATCTGTTTCCTAATCTCGATGATGCACGCAGCCTCTTTGAGCAGGAACAACCGATGTTTTTCTAGGTCCTTGGCCCTTTTTTCTAGTTGATCCGGAGTGAGATTCGAACCAGCTGGGATTCTTATTGTGAGTGCATCTCCGTAGATTTCATGCGCACCCTTGGTGACGACGTGTCCATCAACCGGAGGATCTTCCGAGGTGGGATTTGCTGGATCTTCATCCATGTTCTCCATATCGATTTCTTCATTGACTTACTTGTCATGATCTTCCTCAATCGGATCTGCCGTTGTCGGGTTTTTGTTGTTCTTCTTCTTCTTTGACCGCCCAGTAGCCTTTACGTGCGTACCGGTGGCAAAGATGGCTTTTGGTCCGGTGTCGGGGAATAAGCTTCCGTCGGTACTTTCCGTCATGGTTGGCTTCTGGATTTCGGAGGAATCTCCGGTGTCCATGTCATCTTGCGAGGTGTAGTATTCGTCCATGCTATCGTATGGTCTCGGAGGTGTCTCCGTCTCACCTTGCGGTATACTGGAGTCGTATTCTTGGTCATACTGCTCCATCTCCTTCTCGAAGTCTCAAAGATCTTGCGACATCAATGATTCTTGAGGGGAATCAGGTGCGTCAGCGCTTTCTTCGATTGCATCAAGGACTGAATTGTTTCCGGATCCAATGTCAACAGTCGGATCCGGAGCTCATGTGGTACACGAAGCAATGCTTCCTATTTACGGTCTTGAGGGACTGGAGCGTCCTGATTTTTGCCTCAAGCTTGTATTTGAAGCGGAGGCGTCTCTTCTGCTTGATCTTGTACCTCGAGAACGTTTTTTCTTCCCCAGCATCGACAAATTCGGATCCGAAGCGAATATACTCCTCATCTGTGTACCTAGTCTCAACTGGGAGATCAGATCCAGATTTTTCTTCCACCACTTCTTCGACTACAGGAGCGGGTTGGGTGGGTTCAAGTTTTTCCGGGGTCTTGAACTCTTCCGCCTTCGCAGACAGAGCAGATCCGGATTTTTCTTCCGCCATGGTCATCACCTCTAGGGTGGGTTGGGTGGGTTCAGCGAAACCGAGATAGATATAGATCTCGCCGATGGACATCATCGTGTAGGTTGTCACAGGTTCTTTAGCCGGAATCCAGGTCTCGTCCTGAAGGACGAGAGGGACATCGCTGGCGTAAACCACGTGACCCATGGAGATTGTTTCGCTGATTCCTGCAACCGCATATTTTGCCCGAAACAAAGATCCAAAAGTCACGGGCCCCACAGTGGATGCCAACTATCGTCAGATTGATGACAAGTACACCATAGGGGGTCCTAGCGGCATTGAGAAGATGGTGTGTGATCCGTATGGTGTTCCGGGAGCGGTGAGCATAAGTTTACCCATGTTTAGACCTGATTGCGGTGATCGGATCCTACTCATGCTAGCAACCTAGTAATATATCAGCGAGAGTCGGATGTTACAGCGGATTATAAGAGAGGTTCACCTGTGCGAGTTGGTTGTGGTTGTAGTAGAGATTTTCTTGCCCTAAAGGCTCCCTTATGCCTAGTTTATATAGTCACTAGAGCCTAGGGTTATAGGAGAAACCTATCCGGCTACGTTACTTAGTCGGTAATTAGATACAGCTTGGACTACAAGTAATACTACATGCCTAAATCGGTAAGCCTTCTGGGCCTTGTCGTTTAGGGTAATACTATTACAAGTAATACTACATTCCGTCTTGTTTCCCTGACTGGGCCGCCCGTGAAACAAAGCTCTAACCCAATGGTGGACCACCTTGGTCAGTGAGTCTTGTGGATATATCCGGAAAGTATATCCCCAACAGTGATCAAACAAAAAATATTTTTACAATCATATAATCTAAGATTATAAAACAGCTAGAAAAACATGTTAACCCGTATGGCATGGAAACTAAAATATAGGACAACAATGTATACAACTAGTAACAAGGAAAATGGGCTAGCGGGATGTTAACAATTTTTGATTGTGAACTGACATAAAAATCATATTACAAAAAATGCACAAGAAAACCAAAAGAACTAACATAAAAATCATATTACAAAAAATGCACAAGAAAACCAAAAGTTACTAGCCCACAAAATATTTAAGTTACCAGCCCATAAACATTAAAGTTACCAATCCAAATAGATTAAAGTTACCATCATATATAGATGTAAAAAGATAGCGGCACATTTGCATCCAAAAAAGGAGTTACCCACATAAACGAGTTAAAATTGCCAACATTAAAGTCACCCTGTGCATGTCGCCAAATTTATCAAGACCAGAAAAATTTAATTAAAGACAAGCACGATAACTTTCATGATAATACATAAAATCATTAAAAAGATGGTTGTGCATTTATGAAAGATAGGGAAAATGCAAAACATGTTAATTTCCATGATAATATTTGTGGTTAAGTTGAGGTGTACCAGTGGTTGGAGAAGTTTCCCAAGACAAGGGTAATACATCTAGTTCAAATAGATGGAATAAATCACTACGACCATGCGCACAGTGAGAAGAGCTAGGGTCATGAGGGGAAGCAACATGCGCAACAACGGAGAGATCAGGGACACTTGGCACAGAAGGAGCAGTAGTCGAAAGAACAGGCGCATGAGCCAAAGCTGCGGAAAAATGCACAAGCGTAGTAGCTGAATGAGCAGTCACAGCAGCAGGAGGTCAGGCTCAGCAGGCACATGAGGCAAAGCATCTAAAGGAGAAGCCATCAGGCGTAGTCCTCAACAAAATTGCACCAACATGAATTGGTATTGTGTTGCTAGGAGGAAGAGTCAACTTGACATCAATGCCAACACATTTTTCTTTCTTAATCATCATGATGGCCTCGGTTGGACTTTGAGGAGAACCATCACTTGGGCCAACTGGAGCTGCTATACTTGTAGGGTTCGCAGCATAGAAAACAAAAAATTTCCTACGATGTGAACTATATACCAAGATCTATCTACTAGATACAAACAACGGGCGGATGTATATCCGTAGAGAACATACCCTTGAAGACTGACAAAGCTTAACGAGTTCAACTCGTGGTTGATGTAGACGATCTCTTGCCGATCTCAAGATAGAGAGGAAGTCCTAGCGCCGCAAATCAGCAGCGCATCCGTGCTCGCACACACGTTCGAGGCACCGAGCAACCTCCGCCTCCTCGCTCCAGCGATGCAGCGGAAGCACAACTCTTTCTTGCCGAATAGCCACCGGGAACATGTATCTCGCTAGTCCGAGACCATGGGGGATAAATTCTAGAGGGGAGAGAGATCCTTCACGAGGAGGTGTGAGAGACAAGTAAGGAGGGGGCTCCTTTTATAGGAGGAGGGGGGGAACCCAAGGGGGTGGCCGCCGGCCATGGGGGCTGCCCCCTCCCCTCCTTCATTCATGTGGGTGGACACTCCACTCACAAAATGCCCTTTAAAATCCCTCCACTCAAAAGTCCACTCAAATTCCCATTAAATTTCCACCAAATTTAATGCAAACTCTCATTAAATAAAACTCTTTTATTTTATTCAGAATTTTGTCAATTACTTTAATGAAAAACATTCACAAATAACCCCTTGCTAGAATTCTATTTCACATGCATAACCACTTTATGCAATTTCACCTGAAAACCTGTTTCGGTATCTAGTGAAATAAATTCCTGCGCTTGTTCATTCTTTCGGCATGAAACATTTGCTCCAATTGGATGTCGGTGTCTCTTAAGTGTGTCACCCTACGGTTCGTGAATAATGCGGACATGATCGAGACCCCTCTCGGATCAATAATCAGAAGCGGGATCTGGAGACCCATACTGACTCCCACACATTCAACGATGACTTTCTTGTGATCGTCAGAACCTTTTACGCTAGTATCTTAATCCCTTTGTTTCACGATATATTACATGTCCGAGATTCGATCATCGGTATCTCCATACCTAGTTTGATCTCGTTACCGACATGCACTCTTTTCTCGTTCCTGTGATATAACATTCTAGTGATCAAATCACTTGCTTGCAAGATAATCAATGTGATATCACCGAGAGGGCCCAGAGTATATCTATCCGTCATCGGGATGAACAAATTCCACTCTCGATCCATGAGCCTCAACATAACACTTTATTAGTTCTGAATCCATCTTTATAATCACCCTGTTACGGTGTGACGTTTGATGTTATCAAGAAACTCTTCCGGTGTTAGTGATTGACATGATCTCATGGTCTAAGGATTAGGATCACTTCATAAGTTGTTATAGCAATATAAACTCAATGACTTTGATCGTAATGCTATACTTCGGATGAATGTTCATCACACCATTACACTAATGTTGTGATCCCGTTATTAACAACATCCAATGTCCATGATCAGGAAACCTTGTCATCTTGTTAATCAACGAGCTAGTTTATGAGAGAGGCATAACTAGGAACTTTCTGTTTGTTTATTAAACACACATGTATTAACGTTTCCGTATTAATACAATTATAGCATGCAAAATAAACATCTATCATATACTTGGAATACACATAATAAACACTTTATTATTGCCTCTCAGGGCATATTCCCTTCAGTCTCCCACTTGCACTAGAGACAATAATCTAGTTACATAGTGATAAATCTAACACCCATTGAGTTCTGGTGTTGATCATGTTTTGCTCTAGGGAGAGTTTTAGTCAACGGATCTGCTACATTGAGATCCGTATGTACTTTACAAATCTTTATATCTCCATCCTTGACATGCTCGCGGATGGAGTGAAACCGGCGCTTAATATGCTTGGAATGCTTGTGAGACCTTGGCTCTTTGGCATTGGCAATGGCACCATTATTGTCACAATAGATCACCATTGGGTCCAACGCGTTTGCCACCACTCCTAGTTCGGATATGAACTCCTTCATCCAAACTGCTTCCTGAGCCGCTTCTGAAGCAGCAACATATTCGGCCTCCGTTGTTGATCCCTCTACCACAGGTTGTTTGGAGCTCCTCCAACTAACCGCTCCGGCATTCATGAGAAATACGTATCCGGATTGAGACTTAGAGTCATCCGGATCGGTGTCAAAGCTAGCATCAACATAACACTTAGCGACGAGCTCTTCTTCACCTCCGTATACAAGAAACATATCCTTAGTTCTTCGTAAGTACTTAAGGATATTCTTGACCGCTATCCAGTGTTCCGAACCTGGATCCGATTGGTACCTACTAGTCAAACTAATAGCATGTGCCACATCCGGTCTTGTACATAGCATGGCGTACATTATAGAGCCTATGGCTGAAGCATAGGGGACTTTGTCCATTATCTCTCTTTCTTCCGCCGAAGCCGGACTTTGAGTCTTACTCAATGTCTTGCCTTGCAACATAGGTAAGAACCCCATCTTACTTCCGTCCATTTTAAACTTCTTTAAAATCTTATCAAGGTATGTACTTTGCGATAGCCCTATTAGGCGCCTAGATCTATCTCTATAGATCTTTATGCCTAATATGTATGACGCTTCACCTAGGTCCTTCATTGAAAATTTGCTGTTTAGATAACTTTTAACACTGTTTAAAAGATCTATATCATTTCCGATCAATAATATGTCATCCACATATAATATCAGAAATGCCACATTGCTCCCACTCACTTTCTTGTAAATACAAGCTTCTCCATAAGTTTGGACAAATCCAAACTCTTTGATCACCTCATCAAAGCGGAGATTCCAACTTCGTGATGCTTGCTTCAATCCATAGATGGATCGCTGAAGCTTGCACACCTTGCCAGCATCCTTAGGATCGACAAAACCCTTTGGTTGTATCATATACAACTCTTCTTCAATATTACCATTGAGAAACGCGGTTTTGACATCCATCTGCCATATCTCATAATCGAAATATGCAGCAATTGCTAACATAATCCTAACTGACTTTAGCATCGCTACGGGAGATAAAGTCTCATCGTAGTCAACTCCTTGAATTTGTCGAAACCCCTTTGCGACAAGTCGAGCTTTATAGACGGTCACATTACCATCAGCATCAGTTTTCCTTTTGAAAATCCATTTGTTCTCCACGGCCTTTCGGTCGTGAGGTAATTCCACCAAGTTCCAAACTTGATTTTCATACATGGATTCCATCTCGGATTTCATGGCTTCTAACCATTTGTTGGAATCCGGGCTCATCATCGCTTCTTCATACGTCGCAGGGTCATCATTTTCATCAACCATGAAATTCATGACAAGATTTCCGTACAGCTCGGGAGCTGCACGCGTCTTGTTTGACCTGCGAGGTTCGGTAGTACTCTCTTTCGGAGTTTCATGATCATTATCATTAGTTCCTTCTTCAACAGGTGGAGCCAACTCCGGAACAACTTCCGGCGCTGCGCTACTCGCCATACTTTGAAGAGAAGGTTCCACAACCTCTTCGAGTTCTACCTTCCGACTACTCACACCTTTCGCGAGAAACTCTTTCTCTAGAAAGGATCCATTCTTGGCAACAAAAACCTTGCCCTCGGATCTGTGATAGAAGGAATACCCAATAGTTTCTTTAGGGTATCCTATGAAGACGCATTTTTCCGCTTTGGGTTCGAGTTTATCCGGTTGAAGTTTCTTCACATAAACATCGCATCCCCAAACTTTAAGAAATGACAGCTTAGGTTTGTTTCCAAACCACAATTCATACGGTGTCTTTTCAACGGATTTAGATGGTGCCCGATTTAAAGTGAATGCAGCAGTTTCTAGTGCATAACCCCAAAATGACAACGGCAAGTCCGTCAGAGACATCATAGATCGAACCATATCTAATAAAGTACGATTACGACGTTCCGACACACCATTTCGCTGTGGTGTTCCGGCAGGTGTGAGTTGTGAAACAATTCCACACTCTTTCATGTGAGTGCTAAACTCGTAACTTAGATACTCACCTCCACGGTCGGACCGTAGAAATTTGATCTTTCTATTACGATGATTTTCCACTTCATTCTGAAATTCCTTGAACTTTTCAAAGGTTTCAGACTTGTGTTTCATCAAGTTATTATAACCGTATCTACTCAAATCATCCGTGAAAGTAACAAAATAACGATATCCACCTCGCGCCGACACACTCATTGGACCACATACATCAGAATGTATGATTTCCAATAAATCTGTCGCCCGTTCCATTGAACCGGAAAACGGCGTTCTAGTCATCTTGCCCATAAGGCATGGCTCACATGTATCAAATGATTCATAATCAAGTGATTCCAAAAGTCCATCCGAATGGAGCTTCTTCATGCGTTTTATGCCAATATGACCTAGACGGCAGTGCCACATATATGCGGATATATCATCATTAAGTTTAATCCTTTTAGCATCAACATTATGAATATGTGTAACATTATCATCGAGATCTAATAGAAATAAACCATTCATCATCGGTGCATGACCATAAAATATTTCATTCATATAAATGGAACAACCATTGTTCTCGGATTTAAATGAATAACCACTTCGCATCAAACACGATCCAGATACAATGTTCATGCTCAGTGCAGGCACCAGATAACATTTATTCAAGTTTATAACTAATCCTGATGGAAAGTGGAGAGGCAGCGTTCCGACGGCGATCACATCAACGCTTGATCCATTGCCGACACGCATCTTGACCTCACCCCTTGCTAGAGGTCGCTTGTTCCGCAGCCCCTGATTCGAGTTACAAATATTAGCAACTGAACCGGTATCAAATACCCAGGTGCTACTGCGAGCACTAGTCAAGTACACATCAATAACATGTATATCATATATACCTTTGTTTGCCTTGCCGGCCTTCTTGTCTGCCAGATACTTGGGGCAGTTGCGCTTCCAGTGGCCAGTCCCCTTACAATAGTAGCACTCGGAATCAGACTTAGGTCCAACTCGGGGTTTCTTTTCAGGCGCGGCAACAGTCTTGCCGCCCTTACTTCCCTTCCGTTTTCCCTTCTTGTCTTTCTTGAAACCAGTGTTCCTATTGATCATCAACACTTGATGTTCCTTTTTGATCTCCACTTCTGCAGTTTTAAGCATTGACAGAAGCTCGGGGAGAGAATTCTTCATGCCTTGCATATTATAGTTCATCACGAAGCTCTTATAGCTAGGTGGCAGAGACTGCAGAACACGATGGATGCCTAAGTCAATGGCAATCGATATTCCCAAGGACACGAGCTTATCGGCGTAACCCGACATCTTGAGTACATGCTCACTAACGGAGCTGTGCTCTTCCATCATGCAGCTAAAGAACTTTTCTGAAGCGTTGTAGCTCTCTACAGCAGCATGTGTGTCGAAAATCATTTTCAACTCACCCATTGTATCAAATGCATTGCCGTTTTCAAAACGCTTTCGAAGTTCCGGCTCTAGCCCATACAATATGCCGCAATGAACTAAGTTGTAGTCCTCCTGACGAGTCTGATAGACATTCTTCTCCTCGTCAGGGGCATCATCTAAAGGTGGGGGGCCTAACGGCGCTTCTAGCACATATTGCTTTTGTGCAGCAGAGAGGAGAATCCTCAAATTCATGGCCCATTCGGTAAAGTTGCTACTGTTTGTTGCTAGTTTCTATTTCTCCATGAACACATTGAAATTAAAAGCAGGTGGTGCCATCTATAAAAGAATTTGTAAAGTTTAGACTAAGTGTATGATAGATTGAGTTCAACTAATCTATATTATGACTGAACTCCCACTCAAAAACGACATCCCTCGTGCCTTTTTGGTGATTACATGAACCAAATCCACTACACCAAGTCCGATCATCACGTGAGTCGGTATAGCTTCAAAGGCGAGCATCAAATGGGCATCATATCAACTATATGACTCATGCTTAACCTTTCGGTCCGTGTTCCAAGGCCATGTCTGTACATGCTAGGCTCGCCAAGTTAGAACCTTAGTATTCGCGTGTGTAACTGTTTTACACCCGAAATATGGTCGTGGATCCAAGAACACCCGATCATCACGTGATGTCTTGGAGCGACGAAAACATAATCGGTGCATACTAAAGGAAGAACACATTCTTATCTTGATATTTAAATGAGGGATCATCTTATTATGCTAACAAAGCGCTAAACAAGCAATATAAGATGCTATCAAAACATCATATGTTTATTAGTGAAATGATATGGTTTCCGAAGATGATCTCTATCATGTGCATCGTGGTATGATCACTATCATACCTATATGTGTAAATCCAAGGTCTATGGATTTTACACGCTATGTGTGTTGTAAGAGTATCATCTCATACTTCTACTTACAACACTACCATATCATAACACTAGCCCAGCAACAATCTAAACTAGACGCCTCTAATTTATCCATTGCAAGTTTTACGTGGCTTAGGGCTTTCGAGATAGAACCGTTCTTACCTACGAACATGAACCACAACGAGGATAATCAAATTGTTGACAACTCGCTTGCAAAATAGATATTGACTATAGTAGGAGAGACAGACACCCGCTAGCCACTTATGCAAACTAGTTGCATGTCAAGCGTGGAACAGGTCTCATGTGCGAGGACATGTAAAGTTTGTCCGGGCCGCTTCATCCTACTATGCCACCAATATCCAAAATTACAACAAAGGAGCAACAACATGATCATCATCGCCCACATACTCATATGTGTACTACCCGTGTAAAGTATCTACGCATAGATTCGGCTCTGATACCACTGTAGGGTTCGCAGCATAGAAAACAAAAAATTTCCTACGATGTGAACTATATACCAAGATCTATCTACTAGATACAAACAATGGGCGGATGTATATCCGTAGAGAACATACCCTTGAAGACCGACAAAGCTTAACGAGTTCAACTCATGGTTGATGTAGACGATCTCTTGCCGATCTCAAGATCGAGAGGAAGTCCTAGCGCCGCAAATCAGCAGCGCATCCGTGCTCGCACACTCGTTCGAGGCACCGAGCAACCTCCGCCTCCTCGCTCCAGCAATGCAGCGGAAGCACAACTCTTTCTTGCCGAATAGCCACCGGGAACATGTATCTCGCTAGTCCGAGACCATGGGGTATAAATTCTAGAGGGGGAGAGAGATCCTTCACGAGGAGGTGTGAGAGACAAGTGAGGAGGGGGCTCCTTTTATAGGAGGAGGGGGGCACCCAAGGGGGTGGCCGCCGGCCATGGGGGCTGCCCCCTCCCCTCCTTCATTCATGTGGGTGGACACTCCACTCACAAAATGCCCTTTAAAATCCCTCCACTCAAAAGTCCACTCAAATTCCCATTAAATTTCCACCAAATTTAATGCAAACTCTCATTAAATAAAACTCTTTTATTTTATTCAGAATTTTGTCAATTACTTTAATGACAAACATTCACAAATAACCCCTTGCTAGAATTCTATTTCACATGCATAACCACTTTATGCAATTTCACCTAAAAACCTGTTTCGGTATCTAGTGAAATAAATTCATGCGCTTGTTCATTCTTTTGGCATGAAACATTTGATCCAATTGGATGTCGGTGTCTCTTAAGTGTGTCACCCTACGGTTCGTGAATAATGCGGACATGATCGAGACCCCTCTCGGATCAATAATAAGAAGCGGGATCTGGAGACCCATACTGACTCCCACACATTCAACGATGACTTTCTTGTGATCGTCAGAACCTTTTACGCTAGTATCTTAATCCCTTTGTTTCACGATATATTACATGTCCGAGATTCGATCATCGGTATCTCCATACCTAGTTTGATCTTGTTACTGACATGCACTCTTTTCTCGTTCCTGTGATATAACATTCTAGTGATCAAATCACTTGCTTGCAAGCTAATCAATGTGATATCACCGAGAGGGCCCAGAGTATATCTATCCGTCATCGGGATGAACAAATTCCACTCTCGATCCATGAGCCTCAACATAACACTTTATTAGTTCTGAATCCATCTTTATAATCACCCTGTTACGGTGTGACGTTTGATGTTATCAAGAAACTCTTCCGGTGTTAGTGATTGACATGATCTCATGGTCTAAGGATTAGGATCACTTCATAAGTTGTTATAGCAATATAAACTCAATGACTTTGATCGTAATGCTATACTTCGGATGAATGTTCATCACACCATTACACTAATGTTGTGATCCCGTTATTAACAACATCCAATGTCCATGATCAGGAAACCTTGTCATCTTGTTAATCAACGAGCTAGTTTATGAGAGAGGCATAACTAGGAACTTTCTGTTTGTTTATTAAACACACATGTATTAACGGTTCCGTATTAATACAATTATAGCATGCAAAATAAACATCTATCATATACTTGGAATACACATAATAAACACTTTATTATTGCCTCTCAGGGCATATTTCCTTCAATACTAACTGGTGGGAAAGGCACCACAGTAGGCTCGCACACGGGGGACAAGCTGCTAAATTCCACAAAGGGTCTTCATTGTCCACGAGATTATTGAATAGCCTTGATGCATGAATGAAATTACCAGAACTAATTGATTGTTCGTCTCCCTGATCACTTGCATCCAACGCTATAAGGCACATCGACATTTCCACCCTGAGTAGATGGATCTTCAACTGAGAAAACATTAGAACTCATAGGCGCAACAATAAAAGTAGCGAGTACAGCTAAATTGGTGAACATTGATGATGCTGGGATGTATGAACAACCATCAGCACCAGTATAACCAACTGGTGAAACATTGGTAGCAACCTCACGGGCAGTTGTGGTGGCAGTAGTGCCTTCAGTGAAAATAACCGCTTGGGTTGCCACGGTATTCACCACGTTGCTGCTACCGAGTTGGCCAGAACCAAATTTCATCAATGCAACATCTAAAATTGGTTGAACTCTAGAGATTGTAGCATCCACATATATCCCTAATGCAGGTACAACCGATACGCTGGTCACAGACACATGAGCAATCGCATCCACACTCGGATGTTGTTCCAACAAATTCCATAGCATGCGGCGACAATGCATGTGCATCATGAGATGATAAATCGAGGTCTTTAGAGTTGTGCCACAAACATCTTGATATGCATCATCAACATCTGATCGTTCAACACGGGAAGGTGACACTATTGGAGACCTTCGTCAACATCCATAACAGATGTGGTGGCTCTTTCTACAGAACAAGTTTTGCGAAGCGTGGCGAAACCCTTGTAGCTTGCACCACTATCTTCTCCAGCGAATTTAATACAATATTTGAGGATATTTTACTGGAATAAAATTTTAATAAAATGAGTACATGAGGTTATACATACAAGAAATAAAACACAGAAATACACTCATTCTAACTACCAAAGGCCTAAAAAAATATAGGGACCTGCAGTGACAAACAAAAGTTACCCAGGTAGAAGTATAAAAATTACCAACACCGATAAACAAAATTGATCCATGCAATAATAAAACATTAACCCACATAATTATTTACATGTTACCAAGGGTTTACTAATAAAGTTACCCAGATGAATCATAAAAATTATCCACCTGAAAAAATGATCTAAACATTTCATCCACAATGATACAATTTTTAAGGTTAATTACAACACCACATCCACCCCCATAAAACCATAAGAACGCACATAACAATATTTCTTAAACACTACTCTAGGACTCGGATTTGTCTCCCAATGCATTGTCATCACTAATGCGTCGATGGTGACAAAGCATTGGGGTCGAAACAACTAGGCTACAATTTTCCCAATTACACCTATATCAAGGCTTGCACTTAAATAACTAATAAATGGGTGGACCAAAGAACTATATGATGAAACAAGAGATTACTCACATGAATATGAAGGAATTACAAGGCTATACTGTTTTAGTTATCCACAGTCACAAAGTAAAGCTATCCAATACTTAACTATGAAAATGTAGAAAAATAAAAAAGGCTCATATGATGCCTTGTACCTCTTAGGCATCGCATACATCATGTTGGGCGCGACGCCAATCTCTTTACAGATTAGTGCCCTGATTTTATTTTCAGTCTGCCTAACTGCACCCAACTTCGTCTTAACCATTCTTTACACACAAAGAGTAGGTTGTTCATAAAAAACTGCCGTAGCAGGAACTTCGATGCCCCGATTAACATCGCTGGGATCGGGGACTTCATCTGATGACGTGCTCTGAAACAGGCGATATCTACTATGAATTTGACCTATGAAATGCAAGAGTTGATATTCCCATTCCATATGAAAGAGGTGACCTCTCTTTTGATGCTAACATATCATCTCCACCCGGTGATCTCGACTCTGAACCATTGTTTTGGTCTTCACTAAAACCAATGCGAGTGTAAGAAAGAATTAGATCAGCGGCGCCAACATAATCGTCGACAACAACAGTCTTCCCTTTTCTGACCGTATAGAAAAAATGGCCAACATTGCCCTCATCAGTGTTGTCATACAAGTGACTAGGAGGCAATTAGAGTTGCTGTTATTTGAATCATGTAGAGTTGTGTCATCGAAAGGAAGAACTAGAGAAATTTATCCATTGGTACCAGCACAAGTAACCCTCACACTAGCATCACAGGTCGAGCTAGCTCCACCCCTAAAGATTCCTTCTGAGGATTGTCTAACAAATTCACCACCAAAACAACCAGCGAGCTGAATACCAAACTGACCAGCTAATCAATTAGCCATTTGTCGTGGTATTGCCGACGAGTACGCCATGGAGGGTTCCTCACAGTGCTTGTTTAGAGACGTGGGGTAAGGCGGACGGTTGATGGGTACGAGGTATCATAGCTTACCCAGGTCCAGATCCCACAATGGTGGCGGAATCCTACTCCTGCTATAAATCACTATAAGGGCAATACGCCGAGTTACAGAGATAGGTTCGCTGTGCGAGGTTGTGTGTGTCGATCTATGATCGTATGATATTGTCTTGTGTTGTGCCCTAAAGGCTCCCATAGGCCCTACTTATATAGTCGCCAGGTCCTAGGGTTACAGGGAAAAGTCCTAGCTGGACAGGTTACATAGTCCTAGACCGTCTATTACTAGTCTTGTGTATCTTGCACTCCAAGGCTCCGGGTATGCTGGTGACTCCACCGTAGCCTTCCTTTATCCGGCATGGGCCTCCCTTTTGGATCCACCTAACTAGGCCGCCCAGCAGGCCATAGGCCATGCTACCGACTATGGGCCACCCGGGTTAGTCGGATAAGAGACATGCTATAAGGATACCCATATAGCATATCCCCAATAGTAGCCCCCGGAGGACTCCGAGATCTTGCGCCATCTTGCCTCTTCACGTGGAATGCTCCGTCTAGATGGATGTCGGCAGACCGTTAAGCAACATCTTGTAGTCCTCCCAAAAGAACCCTGCAAGGTTTTCTCCATCTTCGATTTGTAAGTCGGAGAAATGCTGAATCTTCCATCATACTCTTCCATAGTCGGATTAAATCCTTCCATGCGGAATCTTCGATGTGACGGCTCATCTACCCGTGTCAGCTAGGACGACGTAGGCTTAGGTCAGCGACGCCTCGTAACTCACACATGCAGAGAACGCAATCATATCCGATTTTCCCGTGCGAGCGATATGAACTGTTGGCGGCGGCGGTTGGAGACGTGGCGAAATTTCCGCGCACGTTCGCGAACACGTCGTCTACGCGGCAACCGTCCGATTAGCTGCACGAATCTTGACGCCGAGGATGATAAATAGTAACCGTGGGGAATTTTCCACTTTTTACCCCATTCTTCTCGCGTTGTCTTCTTCCTCCAGCCACATGTCTCCTCGAGCTCTCCGCGAGAAACCTCGAAAACCCTAGCTTCCATCTGTGTCAGTCGCACTCGTCCACCACTCCATGGCCAGCAGCAGCAGCTCCCCGTCGATGGCGGAGTCGAGCGAAGCCACGGCGAAGCCGGCGAGCTCCGTCGTCGTGCCCCCAGAGGGCTTGGTCATCCCCGCATCGGCGGTGATCGAGTCCACCGGCGGCAACCACAATTTGGCGGTGCTGGAACCACTAGAGGAGGAGCCAGACTTGCATAAGGGCGACTGGCGCGGCTCGTACATCACCGACCGCGACATCCAAGAGATGGTCGTCGAAGGCTACCTCCCCGCGACGGAGGGGCTCGCCTGGCGGGCGGCGCCGACCGGCAAGGTGACACCTTCTCCCCAAACCGGAGAAAAGGTGTACCTTAAGGCTCAGCTGGTACGCGGCGTTTCTCTGCCCATCTCCCACTTCTTCCTCTCCGTCTTGAACCACTACAAGGTCCAACCCCATAACCTCTCCCCCAATAGCATCTTAGTGCTTAGCAACTTCGCGGCACTTTGCGAGGGTTACCTAGGGATTAGACCTAGGTTAGACTTGTTCATGTACTTATTCACCGTCAAACATGAAGCCGGACATAGTAAGGAGGAGTTTAGGAACTGCGACACCATAAGCTTCAAGATTTGACCTGGCCGGCGGTTCCCCAACATCGTCGGCCACGAGTCCTGCAAGAACTGGCAGCGGACGTACTTTTACGGCCCCGACCTTCCTTTGGCGGGACGATAAGTGACGTACCCGGACTTTGTGGATGGATCCGCCGCTGAAGTTTCTACATGGAGATCCCATGCCTCCCTTCCCTCCGACCTCGACGCTTCTCGCGCAATAAGGCGGATCGAATGGTTCGTAGAGACGGGTTTGATCGGCTTGGACCTAGCCATGTGCTGGTTCATTAGGCGAATCCAACCGCTCTGCAGCACCGCATGAAGTTCATGCACGAGTATACCAGTGATCAAAGGGATACCCTCCGGATCTCCATGGATAACTTCTCGAGCGATTCCATCAAGCTCCGCCTGAAGGACATCGTCAAGGTGAAGGATAAGAAGCGTGGCTTCACCATCACCTATGACATGTTCGTAGATGGCAAGTGCCCAAAGGTAGGTATTTATTTTCCGTGTACGACATATGCTCCAGTTCTTCCGTCTTGCGAACACCATTTTGTCTAACATGGTGATTTATCACTTAACAGCTTAGCGATCTAGATGAGGGCAACCTGGATGCCCAAATCTACGATCCAAAGATGAAGGAAGTCATGGTCGTATCCGACGACGATGTCCCGTTGGCGCGAAAGCGGAAGAGCTCCACCTCTGACGCTGCCGACGGAGGCAAGAAGAAGAAGACGGAGGGTGGAGCCTCCAAAAAGACTACCGCCGCCCTGGAGGCGGAAAAGAGAAAAGCCACCGGGATTTTTTCCAAAGCACCTCCCCCCCTAGTGTAAGCTTCTCATTTTCCGACATTGTCTATTTTTCTGTCTTGTTCCTGTACTTATGCATTTGCACGTCTCAGGAAGAAAGCCATGACCAGCCTCAAGAAGACCTCCAAAACTTTGGGGGCTTCTCGAAATATCAAGGATATGCTGCATCGCCACGCCTCCCCCGCCATCGCCCCTACTACCCCTGTCGTCAAGCACTACTAGAGAAAAGCCTATCCGAGGCGCACCAAAAAGCCTATCCGAGGCGCATATCACATGTGCCTCTAGCTTCAAGCCTCGGGTATTTCTTATGCGAGGCGCATCTGATATGCGCCTCCTATACTTCACATATGCGAGGCGCATATCGATATGCGCCTCGCATAATAATATGCGAGGCGCATATCGATATGTGCCTCGCATATGTGAAGTATAGGAGGCGCATATCATATGCGCCTCGCATATGTTTCAGAATGCGCCTCGGATATTTATAGTATATGCGCCTCCTATAGTATCCTATATGCGCCTCCGGTAATATTTTCGAAATTCAAGTTTTACAGACCACTATAAATAATAATATACAGATATTCAAATATACAATATAGTCCACAGAATTTTTCAGAAACTTGCAATTTGCCAAAGCATAATAGAACCAACATGAATACAATACATTACACATCAATCATGACATACAAGTTCATACATCAAGTGTTTGTGCCACAAGTTTACACCTCCGAGTACAAGTTCACAATCACATTACACCTTCGAGTACAAGTTCACAATTCACATTACAACTCCAACGACGTAGCTCTACCTAGATGAAGTAGAACACATAACCTACAATGAAGAGCAACAAGGTGGTGATCACGAGGAAGTTCCTCCACTTCTTCCTTCCATGCCTCCTCCACTTCTCTTCCGCCACCTCTCTACTCTCATAGCCTTGGTAGCTGTTGCCCGAGAAGTTGTTCACTTGCTTCTGGCAGTCTTTCCACTCCTCGTACACACCTGGAACCCGACCGACGTACACAACATAACACCTCGGCATCTCCTACACATAATAAAGATGATATTACTTATGTCAGTGGAAAGCAATAGCTAGCAGTTCACAAAGATAGAATCATGCATATATATATATGGGTGCAACAAAATGTAAGAAATCACGTTCTAATCATCGGCATTTCGAAGAAAGACCAAAAAAAGCAAACCAAGAATGACTTGGATTAGTGCCTCATACTTAGATTGGGCACGGAAATAACAATGCTCGTTGTTCGATCTCATGCGGCAAGTAGAGTATATGCCCAAATTACTAGTCTACTTGGCACACAAGATCGAACAGCGGCATAGTCATACACGTGACACCACAACACGTTCTAATCATCGGCATTTCGAAGAAAGACCAAAAAAAAGCAAACCAAGAATGACATGGATTAGTGCCTCATACTTAGATTGGGCACGGAAATAACAATGCTCGCTGTTTGATCTTGTGCGGCAAGTAGAGTATATGCCCAAATTACTAGTCTACTTGGCACACAAGATCGAACAGCGGCATAGTCATACACGTGACACCACAACACGTTCTAATCATCGGCATTTCGAAGAAAGACAAAGAAAGCAAACCACAAGAAAGTAGGGAAGCAATGACAAATGAAAAGCAACAAGCACTTAAAATAGTTCGTAACACAAATAACTAGCTAGTGTCTCTCACAATCAAGTTCAACGGTTGACGAAACATATTCTAGAGGTTTTGCTAGGCAAGTTTAACACAGTGATAAGAGGTTACAACACGAGTTCGGAACTAACAGCTAGGTACCTAGGCAATGCAATCATGAAGTCTTCTTCGGCTCTTGAGTCGGCTTTGGGGGGGCATTGATGAAGCCCGGCCGAGTTTTCGCCATTTGCATGAACATCCTGCCGTCACCCTGCTGCGCTAAGCATTCGTCTATCTCCCTGTTGGACGGTGTATAGCCGCCGTGGAAGGTGCCTCCGGCTTTTATGACTCCCTGGTACACGATTGTCGCGATCTCCTCCTGGATGTTGAAGAAGTGTTGCCTGAGGTTGCGAGCCTGTATGCATGCAAGCTTTTCAGCCCACTTCACGAGGTCAGATGGCAGCGTTTTGGTCTCCATGTCATTGAAGAACGCCTTCATGTGGTAAATGGCGTAGAAGGCATCCTTCCCACTGCCAGGCGGCTACTTGACGCAGGCAAACTTCGTCGTGTGGCGAAACACGTGCGCGCCAAACTTTACATGTGGCCTTGCCGGTTTGACGCATCCCGCTACGACGTAGCCAGTGAGAGCGCCATCAAGAATTTTCTTGATATTGGTGTAGTTTTTTTGGATCGCACTGTTTGAGTCGAGGTACAAGGTTGTTGAGTGTTTCAAATTCAAGCTTATGAGCACACAGCCTATCCGATCATCCTCCGTGATGGGATGGTAGGGAAGGAGAATCACATCCTTGTCCGAGTATGTTTGTAGGAAGTTTGAGAGGTAGTCGGTCGCCAGATCTATGGCCTCAGCATCTTTCAGGACGGCGTCACGCATGAAGTAGGGATCCACTATCTGGATGCCCGGGGATCTTGTCTCTGGTGATCTCCATGGCCATATTGAGGGAGAACAGCCGGACCAGGGTATTGTGCAGTCGAAACCCGTTCAACATGTCAAACAGGTCGGTATGCCGCACGTAGAAGATATCCCCGGGGGGTACAGTGACGAAGCACGGCATATGAGAAGGCACCTTAGCCTTGAAAACGAGGTACGACTGATCGTTGTCGCGAATGCGGCACTGCTCAATTGTGAGACATCCATAATGAATACTACGCATATGCGAGCCTGCGACCTCGAGCATCGATTTACCCATCATCGGTACACCTGCCACGTGCTGCTGATTCCTGGCTTGCCCCACAGCGCCGTCCCGGAAAAAAGGATTTGGATCCTGGCCCCGATCACCCTTAGGCTTCCTTTTGCGACCCTTCTTGCTCTTTACGGCTTCGGCCACTGCGTTCACCTCACCGACCGTCTTTTGGAGGGTGCCGGGGCTGATCAAAGGAACTACTGGCCTTGGAGGCTCGGTGAAGGGGACAGGTGGCGGCGTCTCCTGACTAGTTGGGAAGAGACGCGCCTTGCAAGGGGGTTTCGCTAGTGCTGGTTGGGTCTCGGCAACTTGATGTGTGCCTGATGGTCCCGGCTCATACAAATCAGAAAACCTTGTGTTAACAAACTGGTCACCGTAGTTCGGGTCAATTTCTTCATGATCATCGGGATTCTGTGCCATGTTGTCCAAGTCTCCCATCTCGAAGTCTTCATCATGTGCTGGTTGTGCTGCCTCTAGGGTGATGTTGAGCTGGTCCTCTGTCCCCAAACGAATCTGGCTCTTCGTCCATAGGTACAAGTAGCCGAAGCCGGTATTGAGGACCGCTGCCGTGTCCTCATCATCCCATCCTTGAGATTGAGAGGGAGGTTCCACTTGCTCGTAGCCCGGAAGCACCATACTGTATTTGACCCTCATCATGTCAGGTGGCATTGTGACATTGTGCATTTTGCGGTTCTCTGGTTGAACAATAGTACCCTTGGCAACATCCATCAACTGGCCACCCACCCAATGCATTAGAGTGCAAGGAGTGTCTCCCTGCGAAAGATCGACATGTAGGCCGAGCGTTAGAAAAACAGAGATCAAGTCATCGGTGTGGTTGAGCCTCCCAACTCTCGCTTTAATTAGTTAGTTACCTTGAGGGCATCAAACTCGGCCAATGTCGACGCACCGACGCCGACAGGCTTGACCACGCAAGTGGCGGAGTGGCTGCCTGATGGCACGGTGGTGCGGGCCGGCGCCTTCGCCGCAGTGGGCAAGTTAAGCTCCGGAGCTAGAGGAGTCTCCACCACCACCGGCCCTGCTGGAGGAGTCACCAACGCCTCCGGCCGCGCCACATTGTCCGATTGGGCGCTGTTGAGGTTGGGAACCGGTGGCGGCCCCCGTTTACCACCCTTCTGCCACTTGTTGTACTTTTCCATGTAGACGGGAAGGATGGTGTTGAGATTCTCGTTCACTTGTGAATGGACTTGTGACTGGACTTGTGTCTGGACTTGTTCTTGGAACTTTGTCTCGGCAGCCAACACAGCCTTGTTCACGGCATCTTGGACTATATTTGGAAAGGCTTCCACCTGTTCCCTTAGGAGTTTTACCTCGGCGCTTTCGGCCTTCTTGCCCTTCCGCTCCGGGGTGCCATAGTACTCGGACCATGATATGCCGCCAAAGCCGACCACACGACCAGCCGACGGGGCCGCCAGGGGATCGACACTCTTGGTCCGGTTCAGCGCCCTATTAAAAGTGGTGTCCCACTTGGCGACAGGCGGTGGCGCTGACCCGTGGGATGAGGAGCTCCTACACTCCTCGTCCTGCGCACAAGGAATGCGAAGCATTTGATCAGAAAACTAGACTTCATTGATTAATCATGAATGCAATTAATCGACTTGCATGCAAACTACTTACATATTTTTGCATGAAGTCCGTCACCCTCGGAGCAAAGGGGCCGGCGGGCTCCGAAGAATAATCAGAACCCCCTTTCTTCGGCGGGGCAAACCGGGCCCTGACGAAGTTCTTTGCCTGCTCCTCCTTTATGTCGTCAAAGGGACGTGTCAACCCCTTTGCACAAGCGTCGGCGTCCTCCTTATCCCATTTGGGCCTCGCGGCTCTATAACTGTCGGAGCCGAGATGGTGGGTACCAATGTTTCGGGATCTCATATTCTTGCCCTTCTCAGTCCTGGCCTTGCCCAAGGCAGAGTTACATCTGGCCTTGAAAACATTGTAGCCTTCTTCCTTGACCAGAGGCTCCTTCTTGACGAGCTCTGGATAACTTAGCTTCTCCTCGAAAATCATATTCTTCACCCGAGCCTTCCAATTTGACAAGGCCTTGGTCATCCTCCCGAGGGCATACTTGTTCACCGGATTCCCTTTGAGATTGTCATTATTATACTTGTTTTCCTCATCACCCGGGAACGCGTATCTTGTGTGCAGCTTCTGGAAAAGCTGGAGAGGAAACCCTTGTTCTCTTCGGCCTTCAGGTTCTCCATGTTGATCGTGACGGTGTTCCGGAGCATTGCCGCGAGCTGGTTAGAGTAACCCCCAACAAATTCTTCTGGCTCCAAAGGCGCACCTTTAGGGCTCACGCTTGTGATGATGGACCTTTTGAGGTCGACCACGATCGGGGTCCGATCCTTCCGAGACTTCTTCGATGCGCTACCACCGTCTGTAGTAGCTTCACCGCCGCCATCAGTGGTAGTGGCGTCGCCATCGGCGTCCCCCATCTCCTCATTGCCCGACGAGGTATCCTCGTCCTCCTCCATCTCGTCGTCCCGCGGAACAAATTCCGGGGCCTCTAGGGATTCCATCTCCTCCTGCTGCTCCCAAAAGGGCTTCTAGCTAGAAGGGCCCGAATCCGACATTTCTAAACACACAAATAAATGAAACTAATAAGCACAAAAATTCACAGAAAATTTTGGCATGAACTTTGCTAATTTTCTATGTCTAGGAGTGCCAGAAATTCGCCGGAATGGAAATGAATCAACATTCCGGCGAAACATTGGCAACTCAAAAAGAAAAACCTGCACAAAAAGGATCAAAACACAGCCATCATCACAGCCATTTTGCTAGCATACATACACAAACACCATGTATATATATCATGCTCCAGGCCATACATACACAGAGGCACCATGTATCATCTGTTTTCTTGTCAACAACCTGAGCATGAATAGTACAGTTACCAGGAACTAAAGGAATAAATGATCAGAAGCTCAAATTTACAGAACTGCAGGGGCAAATTTGCTTCTTTGTTGTTCACTGAACACATAGATAAACTATTCCAACGACTAGATCATAATCATCATAGATTGCCTTTTTGTTGTTCTCTGAACACATATACTCCGTACATATACATATGCTCTACAGGAAAGAATGATCACAAGTTCGAACCTTGATGTGCAAGCAACTGTTCCTTTCAATGCAAGATAATTAACAACATGTCAACACTGTAGGAATAAACAGCTAGCAACAAAACTTTGAACATTAGGAAGATGTTCGTTTGTTTTTCTAAATTCAAAAAATTGAGTAGGGGCAACCACTGCAGCTGTTTCCTTCTTCTATGCCTCCATGGATTAGGTAAGTTCTCGAGGTTCTCTTATTTTTTCCTCTGCAATTGGTGGTTCTGTGATGTTGGCCTAAGCTTGGTACTATTTGGTTCTGAATGCCAGTAGTTGGTGTTGTATAGTGCATGGCTAGTTCAACTTTGGAGATTACATTTGTACTACTGTTTTTCTTGCATGTCTAGTACTAATGTTCAGTTTTTTTAGCATGTATGATGTCTACTTGTCCTACTGTTCTTTCGGCAGGAATCTTGCATTGCTTTTTTCACAGATAGAATAACTTCCTTGTCTGATAAGGAATCCATTCGACGCACAAGGTCTGATGCAACTCAACACCGCCGCAACATCATGTGGACAACAAATCGACCAAAAAAGGTAATCAGCAGGACAACAGAGATACACACAAATAAAACAAGAAGGGACAATACATGCACTAGTGTCACATATGGCAGCCATACACACGACGAGCAGTAAAAGCACACTGATCTTATTTAGAGTATCTCCAGTAAACAACATCACATTTGCTAAACAGGGAGAAGTAGCTAGTAGGATGATCATTTAAACAAGATAAGTAGTACAACATCTTCTAACTTGACTGCATTTGTCCTAGCTAGTCTGGGCACATCAGCAGACACAAAGAGGCAAAACAGATTCCTCTCCACTGCCTCCTATCAACTTGACAGGTGACAAGTTCTTCCATGAGGGCAAGGACCAGAGTGGAGCCAGTCAGCCTTGAAGAATACATAGGCAAACTGCATATCTATTTCGACACTAAATCTTTTGGAATTTTGCAGTTGGACTCACGTGCTACTAAATCTTTTGGAATTTTGCAGTTGAATCAGATCAAGTTTTTAGGCAACAAAACAATGGAGAAATTTGCTGGACTGAGAGGAATAGAAGGGGAAGAGGAGGGATAGGGACAAGCCGGCTAGGGGAGGGCTAGGGATCCTCCACCGTTCCCCCTCCCGTCGCTGCTCCACATGCCGGCGCCGGTTCAGAGAATCAGAGAATCATGCCGGCGCCGGAAGAGGAGGAAATGATTTCAGAAGGGGAGGAGAGGGGAAGAGGCGTGGGTGGGTGGGGGGCGGGGACTCACCGGAGAGAGGGGAAGAGGCGTGGGTGGCGGCGGCGGTGTCGGGCTCCTCCTCCTTCACGGGGACGGCGGCGTCGGGCTCCTCCTCCTTCACGGGGACGGCGGCGTCGGGCTCCTCCTCCACGGGGCGGCGGCGAGCTCCTCCTTCACGGGGCGGCGGGCTCCTCCTCCACGGGGCGGCGTCGGGCTCCTCCACGGCGGCGACGGCTTCGATCGATGCGTCGGGCTCCTCCACGGCGTCGGGCTCCTCCTCTGAGATATGTGAAGTCTCGTGTCTGTACTAGCTGCTAGTGTGCGACTTGGTCGATGGGTGCCGGTTATGCGAGGCGCATATCGCAAAGTGCGCCTCGTATAATATTACGCGAGGCGCATCTGGGCTAAATGCGCCTCGCATAATATGCACTCCTAGACAAATAGGGCAGTGCGCAAGTTTCTATCAACTATCACACAGCAGCCTAGTGGTAACATGCCTTGTCCTTCATTGTTGGCCACCCAAGTTCGAATCCTAAGGAGGCCAATTTTTTGGAAATTTTTTTTAAAGGCCAATTTTCATGTAAAAGCATACAAATATGAACTATAAAATATACTACAAATATACTACAAATATTTTAAATATTCAAATATTGCTAAAACAACAAAAGTGAGTATTCTCAATGAATGTGTCTTTTCGATACATAATATTCTCAACGCAATATTATTATAACACACACATAATGAAAATTAAGAATGTTTTGATACATAATAGTAGGCCACACACACGACGGTTCTTGACAATGGTCGGAGCGCGCTAGCGTTTCTTGACAATGGTCGTCTTCTTGCCCTTCTTTGTCGCGGTTGCATAGGTTAGGTCCGGGACGTCTTCACTACTTCTCTTGAACGGAAGTCCTTTCTTAGGTAGGGTTGTGGTGTACGGTGTTTGGTTGCCATACCCGTCTTCTATCTTCGGGTCGCCGTTCTGGTCAAAGTCTTGCTTGTTGGCGACTCCGTCCATTCCGATAATGTTCCTTTTGCCTCTCCTGACAACAACCCGGCTAGGCTTTGACGGGTCTTTGATGTACCAGCATTGGTCGACTTTGCTAGCCAAAACCCAAGGCTCATTTCTTGCGGGTGCGTTCGCGCTGGTGGTCTTTGACGGTATAACCATCGTGGTGAAATACCGGTCTTCTTTCTCGACGCTCTTGGCCCACCTGACACGGAACATCGGCACCTTGTCCGTAACATAGTCGAGCTCCCAAATCTCCTCGATCCTTCCGTAGTATCTTTCCGGGATGCCGCCGGTGTAGAATATCCCTGTTACCCCTGAGTTCTGGTAATCGCAATTATTGTCTTTTTCCTCTGTGTAGAACGTGTATCCGTTGATATCGTAAGCCTGATAGGTCATGAGGTTGTGCGAGGCGCCCTGTGACAATGAGAATATGAGTTTATCTTCCTCCGAGTACTCGCCCTGCGGTGGATTAGCTATGACCTTCTCCCTAAACCACCGCGTGAAACCGGAGTTGTGCTCCTTGATAACATCTTCCTCCCTCGGGACCTGGCGCCCCTGATCAGCGTAATTCTTCTTGATAAACTCTTTGTGCTCATGTATGTATGGATCAACCACCTGCAGGTGTTGCAGCGCGACCAGGTTTGCTCTTTCAAAGTCCTTGGTTCGGCCCTCCATGTCGACATGCTTTGCACGTCGACCCTCGCGGTGACCCCATCCAGCGAGCCTCCCGAGGTGCTTGTTGAATGGCATACCAAGAGGGGTCTCGGTTTGTAGAAAGTTCGAGCATAAAGATATGCACTCTTCGGCCAGGAAGCCGTTTGCTATGCTTCCATCTGGACGAGACTTGTTCTTAACGTATCCCTTGATGTGTCCATTGAGCCTTTCGAACGGCATCATGCTTCGCAGAAACGCAGGACCGAGCTGGACGATATCCTCCACGACATGGAGAAGCAGATGAAGCATGATGTCGAAGAAAGCGGGGGGGGGGGAAATAGATCTCGAGCTCGCACACTATCACCACGATCTCGTCCTGTAGCCTCGTGAGCTGCTTAATGCCTATCGACTTCCGAGAGATGACGTCAAAAAAGTTGCAGAGGCCAAACAGTGTTTCACGGATGTGCTTGTCCATTATACCTCGGATCGCGACCGGGAGTACCTGCGTCATTAGCACGGCGACGTCGTGAGACTTCATCCCGCTGAAGCGCTGCTTCGCCTCGTCTAGCCATCTGCTTATCTTCCCCGCGTAGCCGTTCGAAAATTTGACTCCGAGGAGGCACTTCATAAACTGTATGGCTTCCTTCTTACTCAGAGTGAAGCATGAGGCCTTGAGCTTGACCTCTCCCTTCTTAACCTTTTTCCCCTTGCGACGACGGCTATTATGTGTTTCTGTCTCCTCCACCTCGTCCTCCTCCTCATCATCGCTAGGTGGTGGTTGAAGTTCATCCCTGATGCCCATATGCTTCAAGTCGTTCCTTGCCTTCGGCCCATCTTTGGTCTTGTCGGTGTTAAGGAGGGTGGCAAGAAAACTCTCGCCCACGTTCTTCGTGATATGCATGAGATCAAGGCTATGAGGCACGCGGAGGATCTTCCAGTATGGCAAGTCCCAGAAAACAGACCTCGCCTTCCATACCTTCAGCAACGGCTCTGGCTTCTTCTGGGTCTTTCCTGGCGCAGGGCACTCCTTCCAGTTATTCAACAGCTTGTAGATTTCCGCGTCACTCTTCTGGTGTGGGATTCCTCGGAGCTTGATCGTCCCATCGAACAGATGTCCTAGCTTTCTCCATGCGTGATTCTTGGGAAGCCACCTCCGAGCCCCAAGGAACACGGTTTTCCCGGACCCGGGATCTTTCTGCAGCTGGCGGTACGTTGTATTATCCTTGCACCTAACGCACCCATAGAATCCTTGGACCACCTGCCCCGAGAAGTATCCGTAACCAGGATAGTCTTGCACCATCGTGATCACCGCCGCTCTCATGTCAAAGTACTCTTGTCTCGAGGTGTCCCATGTACGGGCTCCTTCTTCCCATAACGTGGCCAACTCCTCTTTCAACAACGTGAGATACAGATTGATGTCTGTACCAGGTTGCTTTGGCCCTTGAACGAGCATACTCATGGTTACGTACTTCTTCTTCATGCACAACCAGGGAGGGAGGTTGTAGATCCATACAAACACGGGCCAGGTGTTGTGTGTGCTGCTCTGGCTTCCAAACGGATTAAGTCCGTCAGTGCTCACGCCCAGCCTGAGGTTCCTTGACTCTTTCCCAAAATGTTGGTAATATTGTAGGTCCAACGCCTTCCACTGGCAAGCATCCGAAGGGTGCCTCAACATTTCCTCCTTCTCCGGATCATCGTCTTCCGGCCTCTTTCTTTCCGCGTGCCAGCGCATGAGCTGTGCTTCCTTAGGGTCTGCGAAATACCGCTGCAAATGAGGAGTTGGAGGAAAGTACCACACCACCTTCCTAGGAGCTTTCTTGGTCCCTCTCTTGTATCGAGAGGTCTTGCACACCGGACACGTGGTCTTCTCCGCGTCCTCGCCCCGGTAGATGATGCAATCATTTATGCAGACGTGGTATTTCACGTGCGGTAGATTGAGAGGGCACACGACTTTCTTCGCCTCAGCGATACTAGTCGGACATGTGTTCCCCTTCTTGGGAAGAATATCGTGCCAGAATACAATGTTGTCGTCGAAACATTCGTCGGTCATTTTGTGTTTCGCCTTCATCTCCAGAGCCCTAAGCGTTACATTTAGACGGGTATCCCCGTCGTTGCATCCATCAAACAATGGAGTGACCGCGTCTTTCTCCATTTGCTCCAGTTTAGCCTTCTCTCTACCGGCGGCTCTGGCGTTACTCGTCTCCTTGAGAAGCAGATCTTGGACATGAGGGTCTCGTAACCAGCTCGAATCATGGTCGGCACCACCTTGATCATCTTCGTGTCCATGCCCGACGCCACCATGATCATCTTCGTGTCCATGTCCAGTGCCACCACCCTGATCTTCGTGATTGTGACTGGCGTCTTGATCTTCGTGATCATCACTGGCATCTTGATCTTCGTGATCATCACGTATCCATCGAGTGTAGCCATCCATGAAACTACGTCGAAGCAGGTGCGACTCCAGCATTCCGGAATCATGCCTTATCAGATACATCAGCTTGCAGTCCCGACATGGACATCTTATCTCTGTCTTGTTTGCACGTTCCATGTCGGCCCTCGCGCATGTCGTCCACCTATCCACGCGGGCTTTGTTGATCAGTGGTCGGACCATGGCCGCCTGCGTGGTACAAAGAGCAAGAGAATAATTAGAGCATATATGGACGTGGATCGCCGGAAAAATTCAGCATGACATCCCCTAAAAAGAGGACATCCGCGAGTGCCAGAAATTCGCCAGAAAAGAAATAAATCGACATTCCGGTGAAACATTGGCATCTCAAATGAAATCCCTGCACAAAAAGTAGCACCACAACATAATCATATAGTCGGTGTCTCCGACAACACGCATACATGCAAGCAACGCCTTCACGCTTCCTCCAACAACGACTTGCGCAAGAGAGCCGGAGGATAAGTAAATGGACATGTTGTAGATCTAGAGGAGCAAGAGACTTCACTTACATATGGGTGTCAACCAATGGATGTTGAGCAAGCTTCGAAGGTGAATCAATGGGGGAAATGAGGTGGGGAGGAGGAGGGGGGCGACCAGATTTGTCTTGGTGGAGGAGGAAGAAGTGACACAAGTGAGTGGGGTGGTAGTTGCCTCCATGTGCAAAAAGCTGGAAAAAAGTGGTGCCAGCTTATGCGAGGCGCATATTGCACAATATGCGCCTCCTATAATTCAAACTATAGGAGGTGCATATAGCAATATGCGCCTCGCATATGCGGCCACCTACCAGCGCCCGGGCCCGCATGAGTTACTTGAGGCGCATATGGCCATATGCGCCTCGCATATTGTCAAATATAGGAGGCGCATATAGCCATATGCGCCTCGCATATTCGTGCACCTACCAACACGCGGGCCCACACAGAATATGCGAGGCGCATTCTGGCCATATGCGCCTCGCATATTATCAAATATAGGAGGCGCATATAGCCATATGCGCCTTGCATATTCGTGCACCTACCAACACGCGGGCCCACACAGAATATGCGAGGCGCATTCTGTCCATATGCGCCTCGCCTATCTGATATATAGGAGGCGCATATGACTAGAATGCGCCTCGCATAATATGGGGCTGCTAGATTCTGTCCGTACAGGGATTATAGGAGGCGCATTCTTATCATATGCGCCTCGCCTATTTTTATACTAGAGGCGCATATCGCAAAGTGCGCCTCGCCTATTTTTATAGGAGGCGCATATGCTAAATGTGCCTCGCATAAGCATGTCTCCTATAGCCTTTTCTCTAGTAGTGAAGCATTCGTCTACCCCGACAAGCTCACAAGCTAAGGAGGCACCAGGCCCTTCCGTCATGGAAGTGGATTCTGGCGCCTCTACCGAACTCGCTGTTGTCAGCGAGCAGGCGACGCGGGAGAGCACCACTCAACAAATGGCTGAAGCTCCGGCTAAGGATGTCATCGGTGGCGACAAGGCGGTGGTAGGAGCTCGTACCTCTGCCGAAGGCGGTGCCCTTGCTCCCCAGAAACCCTTCGAATTCCCGAAGATAGTTTACCTGGCGCTCACGCCGAGTAACACAACTCTGGTTCCTGGAGGAGTACCGTCATCTCCGACGTGCGGTATTGAGGAGCTTCTCTGACAAGCGGATATCTTGCGAGGAAATAGCATCTCCTTTGGCAAGCTGCTAGCCGAGAGCGCTACAAACCTCAATATTATTGCACTTGTAAGGTTTACTTTGCCCTTTTTGCATTTCATATGAGTATCCCACTGTAGCCCCCAAGGATGTAGACGGAAAACCATAGGTTTTGTATCTATATGCTCTAAGAGTGACTAAGTTAGAAAAAACTCTCACTGTAGCCCCCAAGCATTTAGATGGAACAAATTATTCCGACTAGATGCTTTAAGAGTAGCATACACAGTGTTTATAATTTTCAATACTGTAGCCCCCAAGCCTCTAGTTGTAACTGAATTAGTTCCGACTAGATGCTTAAAGAAAAGCTAAGCATTTTCTGAGTTAAAAAACTTATACTGTAGCCCCCAAGCTTCTAATCGAGAACTGAATTAGCTCCGACTAGATGCTTAAAGAAAATCTAAGCATATTGCTAAGTTAAAAACTCTTGCTGTAGCCCCCGAGCGTCTAGATGGAAAGATTCCGACTAGATGCTCCAAGTAGACTAAACAATGGTTTAACTTTTTTACTTTTTTCCACAGAACGAGAATGCTCGGAGGGGCATGGCCAACGACAAGTACCAGAAGATGCACGCAGATCTTGAAGCCGAAAAGGGTAAAACTGCCATCTTGAAGGAATAGATCATCAAAAACAAGAGTTTGTTTTCTTTTTGCGCATTCCGTCTTGGTTTTGTGCCTTCATTTCTCCGAGTACTCACTGTGTACTTTGTTTTCTCCGACTTTTGAGAACATGTTGCCAAGGCCAAGGACATTGTCGAGCAGTCCAAGCACATCCAGTAGCTGGACAGCGAGAACAAGATCCTTAAAAAGGATAGGGAAGAAATGCTAAAAATGCATGAGGATTCCATGAAGGCCCTGCAGGAGTCCGCCTCCGCGGAAATCAATCGCTTGAAGGAGGAGCTTGTGATCTTAAAAGATCAGAAGCAAGCTGCTGATGAGCAAAACCATCGCCATAGCGAGGCGTATAAGCTCCTCCAGCAAGAGAAAGAATCCCTAGCGGACACCCTCTGGCAGGCTAATGCCAGCATCTTCAGTAAGTTTCCTCTGCCTTGTATTTCTGTAGTCTCGATACTTTTGAATTGTTGAACTCATGCGATCCTTGTCAGAATTTGCAGCTCCTATGGGTTTAACCAGATCGCCTCCTCCAGCCAAGGAATGCATGGTTCTTGCCGGCAACTTTATCAACACCGCCATCACCCAAGCCAAAGAGATTGCCAAGCCCCTCCAGATACACATCAAGGCCTCGGACTCCGTGGCGAAGTACTCGGAGATTCTGCGCCGAGCCCCCGAGCGTATCACAAGCTGGAAAGCTTCATGTGCACGGGCTGGCGCGAGGATGGCGCTATCTATGGTGAAGGCACACTACGAAGATGCCGACATTGACACGGTGACCTCTGGCATCCCCGCTGTTGACGATGACGACAAAGAAATTGATCACGAAGCCATCTTGTCATCACTCGCAGGTTATGGCACGAGAGTTGCCGAGTTGGTGGATATCGACGTCTTCGTGCCCATGAACACCATCGATAGCGTCAACCAAGATTCCTCCGAGTCCCACCACAGTGCCGACGTTGAGGGTGACTCTCCGGCTGGTGACGATGCTGCTTCCAAGTATCCTGCGCCCAAGGAATGAAAAACACTATGTAATATTTGTTTCACCTTTGGTGTATGTGCGGAAAAAACTTGGCGATGTAACTTAAGGCGGAGAACAATGGTTGTTATTTCCTGCTACTTAAGAACTTAGTTTCCAGCATGTATATATTTATAAGCAAGTGCTGGCTTATCCATTACTTTGGTTCTTATGCTTGACCTTTCGTGAGTCGGAAGACTCGTTGTCGGAACCATGCGCTTAGGTGATGATGCCCAATGGCACCGTCAATAACCTGAGCACAAAATCGCCGACAATAAGTGCCAAAAGTCACTACTCCAGAATCCACATAAAAACAACAAAGAACGTGTAGACCAGAAAACTTAAGCTAACGCCCGTAGGCGGAATTTTCACAAATGAAAATGCGAAACTTGTGCATAAAGGTTTTACATGATCCAAAAATGAACACTAAAGGAGGTAAAAGACTCAGAAATATGAGTGAACCAAAGAGCTTTATTTCATTGATCATATAAGAGGTACACAATTAGATAAAAAATGCTAAGTGTAAAAAGGACGTAGTTGTGCTATGTTCCATGGCCGATCAAGCTCCGGGTAGTCATCATCCAGGTCACATCGCTTACGCTTATGAACCTCGTTGGGTCTATCCTTTAATTCACGATTGTCAACAAGGTAGTAAGACCCATTGAGAAGCGCCTTGCTTATGATGAACGGTCCTTCCCATGGCGGGGATAATTTGTGTGACTTCTTCTGCTTAAGTCGGAGCACCAAATCACCCTCTTTAAACGAGCGATGCCGAACGTGGCGACTCTTGGTGCATCGTGGAGGATGTCGGAGGGCAGGATGGCTTCTGCTCCATATACCATGAAATAAGGGGTGTAGCCGGTGGATATGTTGGGTGTAGTTCGTAAACTCCATAGCACAGATGGCAATTCTTCCGCCCAGGCTCCAGCTGCTCTATGTAGCGGTGCCTCAAGACGTGGCTTGATTCCCTGCAGAATTAATCCATTGGCTCTCTCAACCTGACCATTGGATTGTGGGTGTGCCACAGATGCAAGGCCGAGTCAGATGCCTTTCTCCCAGCAATATGCTTCCACTTCTCCGAGTGATAAATTGCTGCCGTTGTTGGTGATAATGCTATGTGGGAGACCAAATCTCACCACTAGATCTCAGACGAACCTAAGGGCAGTTGCCCCGTCAATCTTTCTAATGGCTTTAGCTTCTATCCATTTGGTGAATTTGTCAACTGCTACAAGCAGATGCGTAAATTCCCAAGGTGCCGTCTATAACAGTCCCACCATGTCCAGCCCCCAGACCGCAAATGTCCAAGTTATTGCTATTATTTGCAGTTCTTCAGCAGGAACATGTGGTTGTTGGGCATAATACTGGCATCCCATGCATGTCTCAACCAGCTTGTCGGCGTCCACCTTCGCGGTCAGCCAGTAGAATCCTTGCCGGAAGGCTTTCGCGACCAACGATCGAGGAGCGGCGTGATGCCCGCAATCTCCGAGATGGATTTCGCGTAGGATTTCCATACCTTCTAGCTGGGAAACACACTTTAGGTATACACCAGTAGTGCTCGTTTTGTAGAGTTTCCCATTGATTATGGTATAACCCTTTGCTCGTCGTACTATTTGCCGTCTTTCTACTTCGTCATCGGGCAAAGTTCCGTGTTCGAGATATTCCATGAACGGTTTTGTCCAAGCCGGCGGGACCTTAGTCACCATGTTGACGAAAGAGTCAGCTCTATCCGGGTTGTCGATGTCAGCTCCCTTCACGGATGGTGTGCGCAGATGTTCTAGGAAAACTCCTGGCGGAATTCGCTTGCGTCCTGATCCTAGCTTAGAAAGCAAATCAGCTGCCTCATTTTGTTCCCTAGGCACATACTTGACTTCGTAGCCCAAGAAGCTCTTGGCTATCTCGTCCACTTCGTCTCGATATGCCGCCATCATAGGGTTCCGCGCATTCCAGGTGCCAGCCACCTGCTGGGCAACCAAGTAGGAATCTCCACAGCAAACTATGCGCTTGATGCCAATATCCTTGGCTACACGTAGTCCGTGAATGAGTGCTTCATACTAAGCCATTTTGTTTGTAGCCTCGAAGTGGATCTGCAGAACGTAGTGTAGCTTGTCTCCTATTGTGACTGTACCAATATGCCAGCCCCCGAGCCATTGAGCAGCTTTGATCCGTCAAAGTGCAACACCTAGTACTCTGGTTCTGGCAACGGAGTAGCGTCTGGCATATCCGTCCAATCTGCAACAAAATCCGCCAATGCTTGTGACTTGATAGCGTCGCGTCTCTTTTAGGTGACCTCGAAGGTGGCAAGTTCAATTCCCCACTTCGCGACCCTTCCTGTAGCGTCGCTGTTATTGATAATGTCGGACAGTGGAGTCTTGCTCACCACTGTGATTGGGTGCTCCTAAAAGTAATGCCTCAGCTTCCGAGAAGCAAGGAATACTCCATAAGCTATCTTTTGGTAGTGCAGGTAACGCTGCTTGGACTCCATCAAGACCTCGCTCACATAGTAAACTGGTCGTTGAACTCTGTGCTCATAGCCTGGTTCCTTCCGCTCTACCATGACGACGATGCTGATAACCCGGTTGGTTGCCGCCATGTAAATTAACAGGGGCTCACCAGGCTCGGGTGCTGCAAGGATGGGCGCTGAGGAAAGAATCTCCTTGAGCTGCTTCAATGCTGCATCTGCTTCGTCCGTCCACGTGAATTTGTCCGCCTTCTTCAACAACTTGTACAGCGGTAGAGCCTTCTCTCCAAGTCGGCTGACGAATCGACTAACTGCTCCAACACAACCTGTTAGTCGTTAAATGTCCTTTTGGCACGTCAGACGGTTTATGTTTAAGATGGCCTTGATTTTCTTCGGGTTGACCTCGATTCCACGTTGGGAAATGATGAAGCCCAACAATTTTCTGGCTGGAACCCCGAAGACGCACTTCTTAGGGTTGAGCATCATGTTGTATTTCCGGAGATTATCAAAGGATTCTTTTAAGTCGGAGATTAAGTCGTTTGACTTTTTAGACATCACCGCGATATCGTCCACATAGGCGTGAACGTTCCGACCAATTTGGTCGTGGAGGCAACGTTGCATTGTCTGCTGGTAAGTAGCACCTGCGTTTTTCAGCCCAAAGGGCATCGTGACATAGCAAAATGTGTCGTATGGGGTAGTGAACGAAGTGGCCAATTGGTCTGACTTCCTCATATTGATCTGGTGGTATCCTGAGTATGCATCGAGAAAACACAAAATTTCCGAGCCAGCCGTCGAGTCAATGACTTGGTTAATGCGAGGCAAAGCAAACGGATCTTTGGGACATGCTTTGTTCAAGCCGGTGTAATCAACGCACATTCTTAATTCATTGGTTCCCTTTTTGGGGACAAGTACAGGATTGGCCACCCATTGGGTGTGAAGGACTTCTTGGATAAATCTAGCCTTAAGTAACCTAGCTATCTCTTTTCCAATGGCGCGTCTCTTCTCATCTCCAAAGCGTCGTAGAGGTTATTTCACTGGTTTGCATTTTGGATCAATGTTTAAGCTGTGCTCGGCAAGTTCCCTAGGTACACCTTTCATGTCGGCAGGTTGCCAGGCAAAGATGTCCCTGTTCTCACGGAGGAACTCGACGAGCGCGCTTTCCTATTTGGGATCCAGGTTCGTCCCAATGACGGTGACCTTGGAGGCATCTCCTACCACAGGTTCCACCGGCTTGAACGCATGAGCGGAGTCGGAGATTTGCTTCTTTGATGCGGGCATATCTGAGTCATCGACCTTGCTCTGGATCTCTTTGAATTCTTCGCTGTAGAGGACAACTTCTACAACGGCTGCTTCGTTGATCTCGCAGTCCCTTGCCTTGGTAAAGCTTCCGGATACGGTGATGATGCCGTTTGGTCCAGGTATCTTGAGTTTGTTGTAGACGAAGCATGGCTTGTCCATGAACGTGTGGAATATGTTGCGGCCGAATATAACGTGGTACACGCTCTTGAAGGGGACCACCTCGAAGGTCATGTGCTCTTGACGGTAATTATTAACATCGCCAAAGGCAACCTAAAGTGTAATGCACCCAAGGGACCGAGCCTCCCGACCAGGAACTACGCCGTGGAAGATGGTGTAGGTCCGCCTTAGGTTTGCCTCCGTCAAGTTCATCTTCTGCAGTGTATCCAGGTACATGATGTTGATGCTACTTCCACTATCCACCATACACTTGGTGAACTCCACGCCGTCAATCAAGGGGTTGATGACCATGGCGTACTGGTTCTCCATGGGTATAAGGTCTGGGTGGTCCGTCCTGTCCCAAGTTATTGGAACCTCCGACCAGCGCAAGTACTGGGGAACTAGGGGAAGAGTAGCAATCAGGATCCTCAGAGAGGTCTTCTGTTGTTGGACGGTGGGGGTGCCAAGGAAAGTGTGGTATACTGGGGCCTTCTTTGCGAAGGGGTTCTTGCCCTTGTCGTCGCTCTTGGTGACGTGGTTGGGGTCAACGTCCTCATCCATGTCACTTGAATCCTTGGACTCCTCCTCCTTCTTCTTCCCCTTGCCCTTGCTCGCGGTCTGTTCTTCCGACTTCGCTTGTAGCCGGACTCCGGGCTTTCCTTGAGGTTGTTGACGAACTTGTAGTGTCGATTGGTATGGGTGGCCTTGCCGTTGACGTCGAGGTGTACGAGGCACGGCATATCGCGGTACTCTTTGTAGGTTTGGGGAACGCTTGAGCGGCGCCGAGGTGGTTTCACTTCCTCGTTGCTGCCCACGACCAGCTCCCCTTCCTCGGCCATGTTGTCTGCCTTCTCCTCGTCCTTCAAAAGTCATAGCGACCATGTCGGTAGATTGCTTTTCTTCTGGAGCGGTCTTCCGCTTTGTACTGTCGTCATAGCGACCATGCCGGCAAGGAGCCACGAGCATCGTCGGCGGCGGCTGCGAACTCATTAGCCAACTGAATCATCTGGTTCAAGTCAAGCTGGTGATTGTCCTGCAAGAGCTTCAGCTTATGTCGGAGCAACGTGCCTCTTTCCAACCCATCGATGAAGGCGGCCATGGCGGTCTGAGCATGCACTCATGCGCAGGATTTCTTCATGTCCAGCCAGCGGGAGAGGTAGGCGCGAGATGTCTCGTCTTTCTCTTGCACGCACCGCTGTAGATCGCCCATAGTGCAGGGACGCTTGTATGTACCCTCAAAGTTCTTGGTGAATGCTTCTTGCATGTCCAGCCAGTTGTAGATAGATTTCTCCGGCAAGTCGTCGATCCATTGACGGGCCGTGCCTACCAACATTAACGGGAGGTACTTGACGATGACGTTGGGGTTGCCTCCGGCAATCTCCACCGCGTTGCCATAGTCCTGCAACCATGTGGCTGGCTTGGTGGTGCCGTCATAGGGCTTGATGGTCTTGTCAATCCAGAAACCTTTGGGGTAAGTTGCGGACCGTATTGCAAGTCCAAAGCAATGTGGTCCTAGGTATGTTCCTTCCCAGGCCTCGTGGATTTTATCGATCCGCGAACGTGCATCGTACGGCTCTGGGTTCTTCTTCCTTTTGTCAACAGGGGATGGGCTGCGTGAACGACGCGGGCCCCCTCCGCCATGGTGACTGCTTGGTGGTGATGGAGGAGGAGGTGCGGTGGGTTAGCCTTCTTGCTGTTACCCTCCTGCGACGCCTCACGCCTGTCACGGTTGCTTGTCGGACGCGGAGGGTCATGGCGTGACCTGCTCTTGTGTCCTTAGTTGCGCTCTCCATCATGACGGGTCTGCTCCACGTTGTCGCGGATGACGATGCCGCACTGCTTTGGTGGGGGCATATCCGTACGATGGTGAGTCTTGTAATCGTGACGTCGGGGAGATCGGGGCGGTGGCGAAGGGCGAAGATGTCGGGCCTTTTCTCCGTGATTGGAGGATATGGGGATGGCGTCCTTCCTGTTGCGTGCATCCCTCCGTCTTCGTTCTGATGAACCCGTCTGGGACCCGACATCAAGAGGAGATCTGTCCCTTGGCGGCTTGTACTGGCTAGATTGGCAGAGCGCTGGGTTAGACTCGAGCCTCTAAGAGGTGGACTTTTCCTGCTGCTTCACCGCCTTGGCCACTAGGTCATAGACCTATTCCACTGCCTCAGGCGATCTATCCTGCTCCAGAAGGGTCTTGGCGACGGCGAGGTTAAGGAGTAGGGTGGGCATCACCTGCTTGCCTTCACTGTTAATGTATGGCTTGGCCTATGCCGGCTTCGAGGGAGACCATCCTAGGTTGCGCCGTACACCAGGATCGTTGATGACGCGAGCCGGAGCTTTCTTAGCCTTCTGCTGCTGTAGCAGAGTCTTGTACTCGGCCTCCATTGCTCTAGATTTCTCTATGGACTTCTGCGTGTTGACCAGATCTCGATCTAGTTTAGCGCCTTGCTCTGCGATGGCTTGCGCTTCCTCCAGCAGCTGCTGGCGCTTCTCGTCAGGGATATGAGCAACGGTTAGTGGCTCGACGAGGAGATTACCGTACATCACTCTATCAGCTGGAGTAACTTGGGCTACTGCAGACGTAGATGCTGGAGGCGGCAAGTTTGCGGTGTTGTTGTTGCTCGGGCCGGTGCCGAGTTCCTGCGGCTGATGCACTGGGTTAGGCGGAGGAGGCATGACCTTTGCGCGATCATCGTCAGCAGCAATAAGTGGCCCTTTCCCCTTTTCCAGCGCCGTAGGCGGAGCTCGTCCGGGTTGATCTTCATCCATCGCCGTCCCAATGGTGAAAAATACCCCTCGGGACGTGACGGCGTTGTTGGCATGCTCGTCACGCGAGTACTCCTCCTCCATCTCCTGCATAGCGGAGGCTAGCTCTTCTGGACTGAAGTCTATCTCCTCTGAATCTGCACTAAAATCAGCATAAAGCGCGTCAATGATAGAGTCAGAGGGTGCCAGTACTTCCTCGATGACGGGTGGTGGAGGTGCAACGGGCTCGACGATGACTGGAGATGGTGGTGCTGCTGCGACGATGGCGGCGGGAGGCGGTGGCGGCAGCTGCTGAATCGAAGGTTCTCCGTCTCTGAGCGCAAGCTCCATCTGGGCTGTCGCGTCAGCTGCCGCGTAGCTGTTGACGGTGCTCACCATCTCTTCGAGGGTAAGGCGTCCTGTTGCCTGCTGTCGTCTTAAAGAATGTCGGAGAAGCGTGCCGCGGTCCAATCCTTCCACGAAGTGATACAAAGCGTTATCATCGTGGTAGTGGGCTAGATCGGCTCGTATACGGAGCCACCTGGCCAGGTAATCGCGGGGGTTTTCGCCCTCTCTCTAAACGCGGCGCGCCAGATCGAAGATGGTAACCACGCCGACGAACTTGGATCTCTGCTGACCAGACGCACGGACGAAGCTGGCGGATTTGCAGTGATCTTCCACCTTTATATCCTGCACAGGGGCAGTTTGGGTGGGCCTTGAATTTTTCCGATCTTTGCCGGCAAACTCCGAAGAGAGATCCGACATCGATCCTTCCGCGAACATATCATGCCCGTAGGCGGTCCATGCGGGTCTTGGTGCTTTACGATCTTTGCCGGCAAACTCCAAAGAGAGATCTGACATCGATCCTTCCGCGATGGGCCGCCTAGCAGGCCATAGGCCATGCTACCGACTATGGGCCACCCAGGTTAGTCGGATAAGAGACATGCTATAAGGATACCCATATAGCATATCCCCAACACCATTTCAACACCACCATTCCCTTGCAATGCCTTCCACACTTGCACAAGGGAACTCATTAACCCAAATATTCCAGAAGAAAAATTAGCAATTTGTACTTTTCCGCACGAACATAAAGGAAATTAAAAACCAGTAATAGAAAAATTAAAATTGAAAGCACACAAAATAATAGGACCAATAACAAAAAAAATAAAACATAGTGATACCTCATTTGTACAACTAGATAGGATTCACGCATGTTTCGAACCATTTTTTAAACCCTTGTGCACCACTGAAGAGTCCATAGTTGATGCCATACCGAGATTTAACCTGCACAAACAAATAAAATCAGCAATGACAAAAAGGAACAAACAAATTTACCCACCTTCTATACTACATGGTGTCCCCCACTAACCTCATCAGTTACCCACCTGTTATTATGCTAGTTACCCACCTTTTATAATGCTAGTTATCAACCACTAGACTCAATAGTTACCCACTATTTAAGATAATAGTATTCCACCAGTTAAAAGCCATATATTAAAAAGATCATAAAAGACACGGAGATCACCTCGAGCTTTCCATAATTGTTTCCATCGTGCTGCAAACCAGCCTTTAACACTTTGTCGATTAGATCTCTAGACGAAATATTTGCAGCAAACCGCCCTTCCGGCAACCAAAGATTCAGTCCTCTTACATCAAGAGAGTCAATATAAAGGAGATGCAAGACTTTAAAAATCATGAATGAATAAATCAATAAACTAAATAAGTAAAATAGATGCATCACATGAACTATGGAAAAAATGTAACCTTCATGCAACAAAAAATAAAAATTAACAGAATGCATACATGCATGAGGAATATGCAAGCCCGAGTATGTGTGCCCTTCGAAAGCTCATCATGCAGCTGGTCAACGACAAATTAGCACCACTAAAACTTGTGCATATTTGCAATATTGTTTTGTGAACAAAAAATGGGAATAAAGTGTTAACACAACATCACACTAAAAACAAAACATGTTACACAACACCACACTCAATTGCAGATGTTACCACCATGATAGCACATTAGTTATCCACATAATAGAGTAATAGTTATGCACATAAAACATATAAGTTACCCCACACACAGAGACATAAATAGCAACTAAGAAACACCATTGAAACTTGTGCATATTTGCTTGAAATCATCACCATATGAAGTCATATCTTTCAAATTTTCATGACACTCGAGTTCTCATCAGGGTACCACCATCTCTAGGAAATATGACAGGAGCAAGGCCATCCTGAATATGAGCATCGGCATAAAACGGGAGCAATTCAAACCCAAGCAGTAATCCTAGAGAATTGTATACATATTGCTCATTATGGGAGATCCTTCCTCGCCTCAAGATAACAAACTCATGCGTGTTCTTGTCATAAAAACCCAGAAACCCAGCTCATAGGTGGGTCGCCTAGGAAGGTACACTTAGTGTCAAGCAAACTATCAAGCTCCATTGTTTCAATTGCTTTCTTATGGTCATTTGATAACCACAACAGAAGGGGGGGTGCCCTATTCCACACATTTTTATGACCACATTGTTCTTCACCCTCAACAACTTCATCGGTAGCCTTCCGTTTTATCACCATCGTGGCTCCTGTAAACAATGTAAGAAATAAACCATCATGAATTACCGAGCACAAGTTTCACGGTACACACAAACACATGAAAGGAATGAGAACTACTAACATGCAAATTGAAATAAGGAACCATCAAACTCAAATGGGTTATCCATCCTATATAAATGGTCTACGTGTCTAAGTTTTTATGCATGCAATAAACACAAAATGTGAACTACAATTCAAGATCCATTTTCGGCACGTCAACGGTAGCGAGGACTCGGTACCCTAACACATAGGCTACCACATACAAATAAAAGTAAATCTATCTAAGATGTAATTAACTAATATAACCTAGGCTTAGAAAACACCATAGATATAAACTGAAGTTATCTTTCCAATTGTACAAAAATACCCACAAATATAAACTAAAATTATCCTTCCAATTGCATAAACGTTACCATAGAGATAACAAAAATTATCCATGACACTATAAAAAAAATACCACATGATTAGCGGTGTGGTTATGAAGGTTGTACACCATAGTTACCCACGGAGAAATTAATAAATTATCCACCTGAAAAGATTACATACAAATCTTACAAATCCTATAAGTCTATGTTAATTACACATGAAAATCCTACAAAAAACTCAAAAACCATATATAACTAGATAATGTGTTCAACATAGAGAGTAGCCAACCCCCTTTGCTAAACAGATGTATAGAGGAAAAGCGTGACGCACATCGTAAGGGCTTTCCGATTGTGTGAGACAGAACCCAAGATAAGATCACTTCATTAGCAGAGCATGTGTTCAACATATAGAGAACATACAAAATCCTACAGCTTTACCCTAAAAACATACAATTAATACACACCTACCAAAAAACACAATCATAAGAACCGGAAACAAAAAAGAATGTAACAAAATAGAACACTAGTATATCAAAAGTACAAATCAGCACCACTAATTAGCCTAAAAAAAACTTGACTATAAGAAGGATTTACGAACTACAAGTAGAATTGAAGAAGATCTAGCAGCGGGAACATCTACCAAGTTCATCCACGACCCCCGCATACGGACAACAAAATCTGCGGAATCGGGCGCTAAAATACATCAAATAACTATCTCTAACAACCCTAAAACTTAGAAGGGAGCCGAAAGCAACGCCGACGACACGCCCGACAAACACGGAACCCGCGAAAAACAGAGGATGAGAGAGGCAGAGGATTGGTGCATACGGTGCAGGGTATTTTCTTTAGAAATGAGCAATATTAATATCCTAAGATATCAATTACATACAGTCTTTGCAACAACGCATTATCCTATTAGCATTACGGATGCATACAGCAAAAAATAGAAGAATTGCATGGTAATATAGAGGGGAAGGAAACACGAGAGCATACCGAGAGCACGTGCGCCCGTGGCCAGCAGCGGGGAGAAATGGGGTCGCTGGAAAATCACAGTAGAACTGCCGTCCACGTCCGTATCGTCGGAGAAGTAAGGAGAGCGGAAAAAAACGAAACGGTCGAGATGAAGTGGGAAGGAGGGGAGAGGCCAACGGGTGCCGGATCAGGTATGAAACATTAAAACCGTCCACCACTTGCGGGCTTGTTCCCACACGTCCGATTCGAATCGAACAGCTGTTGTGAGCCCGCCCGGTTTTCACAATTTCAGACCTGCTGTTCCTGAAAAAAGAAGTGACGGCAACTCAGCACAGCACGTAGTGCGTGAGTTGAACAACCCGGGCAATACTGAACCATCAAATTGCTGTGACGGGTATAGCTAAGCCAAAGCAAAACAAACTTGTACTTCGGAGCTTCGGGCTCCAACATCAGGTACACAATTAACAAACTTACACTGGAAGTTAAGCCTACGAAACACCATCCAAATCTGTCCGCGTACGTACGTACACCAACACAACTTGCACGAAACCGCGTATAAATTGGCCACTGCTCCTGGCCATACCCAACACTTACCGTCAGGCGTATATATGCTGTACTTCTCTTCATCAAGGGCAAAACACTCGCACACTGGTTGGCGCGCGCATACGGCATACGTACGCAGAACCAGAATGGCGGCCGCGCCGGCGCATCTCCATGTCGAGTCCATGCAGACCGCGATCCCGACGCGCATCGCGGTGGATCGCGGGCGCACGCTTCCCATCGCCGTGTCCGGGACGCCGCCGATCACCGCCGCGGAGCTGCAGCGCCGGTTCCGCGTGGTTCTCTACTACCGCGATGCCGACGGCGGCAACCGGCCGGACGACGAGGCGAGGGCGCGCCTCGAGCAGGCTGCGTGGGTGCAGGAGGCGCTCAGCGCGGCGCTGTCTGACGAACCGAAGATTGCCGGTCGGCTCCTGCGCGGGCGGGACGGGCTGTGGGAGGTGAGGCTGAACGACTCGGGCGTGCGGGTGCTCACGGCGTCGGTGGACACTCCCATGGCCGCGTTCCTGGAGGCCAGAGACCGGGGGAGCAAGGAGGGCGCGATGGCGCTGTGGACCGACGTGGATGCGCAGGAGCCCGAGATGTGTGCACCTTTCTACATGCAGGTAATACTAGTACGAAGTTGAGAATTCTCCTTCGTGTAATCTATATCTCCTGTATCGTGTCCTATCCTGAACTAAAAACTCGCACAAATTCCGTGATCCATCTTGCAAAATTTGCGTGCAGCTGACGTGGTTCCAGGACGGCGGCTACGCCGTCGGCGCGTGCTGCAGCCTGCTCCACGCCGACCCGCTGTCTCTCATCAACTTCATCAAGTCGTGGGCTCGAGCGCACGCGGAAGTGCAGGAGCAGAGCAAGCTCGTCCTCAACCCGATGATCCAGTACACGCGCTACTTCCGGAACCCGCGCGCTGCCACCAGGTGCCTCAGGTCCGTTCCCCTCGTCTCCGCGGCCGACGGCGCCACCACGACGACCGTGCTCTTCAGGACCGTCGTTGGTGATGCACCGGCCGACCGCTGCCCGCTCGCCGAGGCATGCATCGCCCTGGCCAGCGAGAAGCTGGGGGTCGAGAAGCCGGCGCGGTTCACGGTCCTTGCCGGCGACGGGTTGGGAGGGCTGAGCGTCGTGCGCGCGTGCAAGGCGGGAGGTGACGGGGAAACGACGCCGCAGTCTCCGGGCCACGCGCTTCGAGACGCGTGCTGGCACGAGGCCGGTCTCGAGGAGGTCGTGCTGGACGGGTGCAAGCCTGTGCACGTCTCGTGCAGCATCGTCTCGCCGTGTGCCGACGAGGGGCTTGTCCTTGTGATGCCGGCAGGGGGTGCCCAGCTCCTGATCAGTGCAACTGTTCTGAGCTAGGAGAGTAGGAACTTGGAAGCATAGTTTTAAGCTGGGATGTAATACGTCATATAGGATTGTGGGTACATGTGGTTTACTCGTACTCCCTCCATCCCATATTAAGTTGCGTATAATTTTGCGTGTTAGTCAAACTATATAAAGTTTGATCAAGATTATACAAAAATAATATAAATTTATAAAATATAAAAATAATATTATTAAAATTAACTTAGTGTATACTTTTATATTATATAAATTTTATATCATACAAATTTATATTATTTTGTATAATCTTGGTCAAACTTTATATAGTTTGACTAGCACGCAAAATTATGTGCAACCTAATATGGAATGGAAGGAGTAAAAGAGGTTTTAAAGATGGATACAACTACGCCGCGGCGCCGCATATTAACGATTCTGTGCGGCGGCTGTTAAGCACGTGAAGGGAAATCCATCGTTTCTTGAGCATTGATGGGCTTGGGCCGAACCTTTTATTTCTAGTTAGACATATAATTACATAATTTGCTGCTGTTTCCGTATTACGCCAATACCATGTGCTGCTCTTGTAAATCTATATCTATATCTATATCTATACCTAATAATCTATATCTATACCTAATAATAAAGGAAGGAGTGTTTCTTGTAGTACCTACACTTTTTTAGACGGTTTTACCCTTTTATCAGAAAATAAATTACCCACCAATGCCACCAGTAAGTATGGCTTGGTAAAAACATTGCTCACGAAATGTTTTCTTCTTTAAGAAAAGACCTACCGTGGTATACTATTGTTGTAAAAAAAAGGTTCGATCTCCGGGTCAAGGTGCACTCGTACGGGCAGCCCGATTTTGCCGGTAAGTCATGAATCGATCAACTTTCCTAAGGGTTTCTTCGTTGAGGATCCGATCTACAAGAATTCCGTCATCCTCGAGGACTCAGCGTCGGCCTCTCATCATGTACAGTAGCGTCATCAAACTCCACCTCTCATCGGTGATCGGTGATGGATGTCCCCTGGACAAACCAAGGATCGGAAAAACAATGCAACGCATCTAGCAAGCCATAGCTGGTTCCATATTTGCTTTCACCATGCGAGTCACGAACATCGTCAGGATTCGCCGGCTCGCATGTTTGGACTGCCCGTGGCCTGGCCGAATACGCGGAGAAGAACACCAACTAGCCCACGAAGAGCTGCACATGCCAATCAACATAAATATTGCGGCAACAGCCCGCCTATCTCCATATATTGATGATCCCCGGCCATCCGCGGACTTCACGCCTCGGTGCATGCGGCCATTGATGGTCTTCAGGGCATGTGCTGATGATCCCCAGCCATCCGCAGCCTGGGCTCCTCGGCGCATGGGGCCACTACGATGGTCATCAGGGCGGATGCTCGAGCCACACAACCTGCAATGGCGCCCCTGTTTTCGACCATGAGGCAGGCAACTGGGCACACCGTGTCGATGTGCCAGGGCCCAGGTTGCCTCGTCAATCCTTGTTCTCCGTTCCGAACAACAATCAACAAGGTCACCGACCGCTCGTTCCTGCAAGCTCGACGAGGTAAAGGTCGGCTGAACTCTCCCCTCCTCATGTTAACTGTTTCTATTGCCGAGAGGTAGTACTGGCTCTATTGTAGTAATGATACGATGGAGCAACTAATTGTTGTGCTATTGCTAATTTGCTAGACTAAATCTGGTCGCATGAATATGACAGGAAGCTGCACTGCCTCAATTATAACGACCATGGCCCCCGGCGTTACGTCTGTTGTGAAGTTGCTAGATTACAGGTACTATGTGATTTGTTACCTTCTACTACTAAATATCCTTTGTTGTTCATAATTTTATGGAGTATTCTATCAATTATTGTCTCTTTATTACACTATGAAGCCGCATACGTGTTTGTAGTGCATGAGTCCTTGTAGTGCATGCATTTTTTTATTGAGAAGTGATTTCTTATTTGTAGTGCATGCGTCTTTGTAATTGGATGGACTTACGAAATTATTCTTCAGTAACCCATCTAGGTTAGGATCCCATGAACCAGGAGCGGTTCCTCGATCTTCCTACTGGAGGTGCATACAAGTTTGTAGAGATACCGATGTCTGTAATTTAAAGAGGTTGATGCAAGCAAGGGCATGACATCACATGTTCTACTTCTCCACATGATTTACTCCATGTTTGTTTTCTTTTTCTTGGTCGATAAATATATTTTAGATATCTCTTCAATTTTCTAAAAAGTGCAATTCCAGATTACAAAAAAGTGCAATTTCAATTTAGTAAAAACAATTGTGGAAAAAACTCGGTTGGTTGGAACATAGACAATTTTTTGTTTTTTGGTACCATTAGTAGATGAGAAGATATCTTGATAGATATGCCGCTAGATCCTACTATGACATATGGGAGTTATTCCTTGGGCAACAACATGCACTATGGTAATGATATCATACATCATATGACAACAAACATGAAAATTTCTACTATCTTTTTCACCATTTTAAAAAAATCTAAACCCGAAAATATAATTATCTTGACAATTCGGGTCGATTAGATCAATCCGCAATCTATAACTCCTGCCAACATATGTTTGATTATCCCTACATCCTCTCAACCCTACCCCAAGGAGGCGAAAGCCTTCGCGGTGGTGGCGATGAGAGGAGGTAGTGGCGCCACATCAACACAAATGTTTTTCTCTCCCGTTGCAACGCACGGGCATGTTTCCTAGTAATAATAAAGCATGAAGTGTTTCTCCTGGTCCAACACTTTTTTGGACAAATTTACCCTTTCACAAAAATACATTATACCCACCATGCCACCCACAAGTAATAAAATAAAACGTGGACACGTTCTTAACTTAGTTGGTCCGTCCAAATACACCTTCGTCCGTCCGTCGATGCACCTTCCCGTCCTTATGCACGGATTCTTAATCTGCCCGGTGACCGCAAGGGAGATAAAACGAAAGGACCATCTCTACAAAAACTCGCCGACTCGCGGCGGGCGGCATCGCCATCTACCGCCAATAGAGGACCTCAAACCCTACGTCTTGTAGCTCTGCACTTGAGATCGATGTCCTGTGCCACGTCTCCAATCAAGGCTCTCAGCAAGTCAGCAACCAGAAGTACAGTTTAAGGAAGAGACGTCACGATCGAGCCAAACGCCTCTTGCTCCTGGCCATCATCAGCTTTGTTTTCTGAATTTATCTGGAATTGTATCGAATAGTATACTTGCTCAAGCGGGATTTCTTCATCGATCCAATGGTTCAGGTCGTAAGTCACATGCTGGATTCCCTCGCGCGGAGGAGAGGCGGCCGGTTGGCTGTGCGCGATTAGGCTGAAAATTTCGCTCTTTGCATGGTCACGGGCGCTGAGCAAGATCGCCTGCAGCTGGTTGTAGAAGTAGCTCGCCGAGTGGTAGGTCGGCCCGCCAGCCTCAAGTAGAAGGTCTCTTACAAGATCACCAATGGGCAGGTTGACTACCAGCAGGCTTGAAGGGCAACGGCTCTACAGAGTTGTGTCGCCACTTCCTGTCCGAATTCATCCCCGCGATCGATCCTCTCTTCTACTATATGGATGGATGAACTATGATTTACCTTTTATTTGCTTGGTTTGGGAGAATTTGGTTAGCACAGATTAGCGGCAAAGGACTAGGGATCACACGGATTGACCGAGCGAATGCTCACTTGCGTCAGCATCGGCGGCCACCGAGAGGTCACCTCCACCGCCATTCTATTTGGGGCGAGTGACAAGCCACGCGGCCATGCTCGAGCACGACAGCCACGTTCGAAGTGTTTCTTCCGGTCCAACACTTTTCTGGACAGGTCTGCCCTCTCGGTAGATATAATATTTCCCACGGATGCCACAAGTCAAGAAACCGGTTCGTCTTTTTTCTATGTTGCCGTCTGATGATAAGTATAAAAAGAAGAAGCTCAGGATTGGAGGAGGCGGCGTCTGGCCTACACCCAACAGATCCGTCATTCGAGGACTGGGCTTGCGTTGCCAAACTCGACCCCATCGCGATCTTTTAGCCCTGACCAGAGGCCGTCGTCCCATCGTTGATCCCCAGCCCCATCTGAGCTCATCCGCCTCGGTTATCTACGGCAAGGGGGCCTCTCAGGATGAAGCAATCAGCAGCACAATGATCACACGGTAGTGTACGATCGCATCTGCCTGGTGCCTTCTTCTTGGCTTTGTCTACCGAGTATTCTTGCCGACCGCCTGGTGAGCAAGTATCTATTCTGTCTATGTTGATGCAACAGTGTGCTACACCTACACCCAGATGCAGCTATGTGTAAGTATATTATGGTTTGTTAATCGATGTAGTACTAATTAAATTAGTCTATATAGAGTTTTAATGTATTCACTAAACTAACTAATTTACTATGTTTCCACATATGCAATATTTAGCAATGAAGAAATTCAACAATTAATTACTGAAGCAGCCGGTGAACTCGTGTAGTGACCAAACACCTGCACCACGCTGTACTGCCATAGCATATTGGGAGTTTTAACATTAGCACTAGGCTCCAATCTTATTGACGTGGATTAGGTGTGCCATCAGCTTAGATGGGGTTTAGACTTGAAGACCATTCGAGAAAAGGATCGTAGGCATCATCTTACATAGAACAAAGCCGACCCACACTGGTTCGCCAACAAATGAGTTGAATTATCTAACTTATTATTTATTATCACACATTTTGAATCGTTGTTTTGTGATTTTCAATACTGTATAGTGCAAAAATCGGCTCAATTAAGGACTCGCCGCCATTTGAATTAAATTGATGTATGAATTTAAGCATGTGAAATGTTCTTCATTTAATTTAAGGTGCCGTAGCAACGCACGGGTTTTATGCTAGTACTCTATAAAACACTATACAACCTCGTGTACCATTCACATCACAAAAAAGTTCAGATTGGTTATGTCTTAGTTGCCATATTAACAGCTGCCAAATTAATTCTCAAAATAAAAAAAAACTGCCAGATTAATTATGTATTAGTTGCCCGAATAATTAGTCATAGCTTCCATAATACCAGATTAATTAGGTCTACTTATTTTCAGAATTGGCAGTTTGATTGAGTCCTAGCTGCCAGATTAATTTCAAGTACTTGCCAGATAAATTAAAATCTTAGTGACTAGTACTAATGGTCTGTTTAATTGCCAGATTAATTAAGAGTAACTCTCAGATTAATTAGGAGTACTTGCCAAGTTTAAATGTGGCTAATTGCCAGATTAATTTTTTCACTTAATTGCCATGTTGACTCCCGACTCCCGAGCTCCAGGCCTCCAGCTCAACCTCTGCCGCTAGCTGGAACGTCGTTGCTGCACATCCCATGAATGGCAAGTCCTCTTCGCACCCTCTCATTCCTCCCCGCATCAGATCAATTGTTGCTGCCCTGACCTGAACCTGCCACACCACTTTCCCACCTCCCCTGCCTCACCGACTTCACGAGGAAGATCCTCCAACCATACGGTAATGGCAAGGCACACAAAGCCCATTGGCGAGAGTAGACGACACTCTCGTGGAGAGAAGCCGACGGACGCCTCCCGATGCGTGCTCGACGATGGAGTTCCTCCACGTCTACAGCAGAGCGCCTCCTAGTCATGTGCTCAGCGGCGTCGTTCCTCCATGTCCCTGGCGCAGCTCCCTGATGTGTGCTCGGCAGCGGAGGAGCCTCCCGGTGCGACGTTCCTCCATCTCCCACACGTGGCGCTTCCCCCATGGCGGTTCTTGTGCCTCCTGGGGCGGCGCTCCTCACCCTCACGAAGTTGCTCCCCCATGGTGGTCTGAGAGGGAGAGATAAGTATGGGGAATTGAGTGGTCAGGAGCTCGTGGCGGGGATAGACAAAAGGATAAGGTGGGGGTGTGCGATCGTCCGCTACACGCATCTCTGCACGCCGCACAAGAGGGAGCACTATGCGGCGCCTTTTGTTAGATTTTCCCTTTAAAGAAAACAGCATCACCATCAACATTTTATATCAAAACATCGAAATGAGTGTTCAAGTCCTTCTGAACTCTTTCACTTCACGCATTTCCATTTTCAACGTCGAACACTCACGTTGGTGTGGTTCATTAAATCTCTCTTTTTCTTATAATCCATTTTCAAAACGAAAACCATCTGTCAAGTTGAGTGTGTCTCGCTAGTTGTGGATACAACTATTCAAATAGTTTGACACTCCACAAAGGTTATACACTTCACCCACAAAATTATATATGCTTATCGTTTTAAACATGTCTTGGCATACAAGGTTTCTGTGATTTGAGAAGGTTACAACTTCAGTTAATAGTAAGGGATTAAAAATCCAGAGTTAGTTTGGAAAATTAACTAAATCTGGATACTTAACCACATATATCAATTATCACAACTTGATTGTTTGGCCTAAAACATGTGACCTGGTCGGATTCGGTAACATGCAGACATAGACCTCAGAAACGCTTTCGGATCAATAAGCAACAACAGGACCTGAATGCCCATGATGGTTCCTTTACATTACACGAATCATCGAGTGAACCAGGTTGATTACACAAGTGCTAATGTTTCTACCTCACGAATGTGACAACACTGAGGCGAGATGTCGGTATCCTCGTGATGCAACTCTTGATCACTATATCTGTTATCCTCGTTCGTGTTTTGCTCTCATTTACTCATCCATATTCCAATGTCCTTATGATCAACATCATAACTTGTCTGCATAGATGATGGGTTATATTGTAATACCGAGTGGGCCTAGACTATATCTCTCCATCGTTGGGAGGAGTAGAATCTCAATCTCGAACTGTCCAAGTACCTAGACATGCTTTCATAACTATCTCGAGATTGCATGTTAGCCAACTATGCAGATGTTGTAAGAACAATCTCAATAGTAAGTCTTCTAGTCATGAGGGCACTTAATATTCTTATGGTATAAAGATTTATGCATAATATAATGATGATGATTGAATATCAATATCAACGATTACAGTTCATAGTAAATCATCCATTGGAGTTCAGTACCCTTGTCCTTCTGACAATATACTCCCATAGTTGGTGTTATCCTCATTTACAATCACTAATACCATGATCATGAAACTTTATCATCACACAACACATGGAATAGTCCTAGACCTAGAGGCATGACTAGGAATAACTTGGTGTTTATCTTTCTACATTGCATATTGATGCATGTAAAATGCATAGATGAACTTTATAGTTTATTGTCGCATGTTCCTACATATTTGCACCATTTAGAATGCTATATCCATATTTTACAATTATTATATGGATTTACCGACGATCCCATTTATTTGGTTTATAAATCTGCAGGATAGGAAAACTGTTTTTTTTGCGTATTTTTAAGTTTTAGGGACCTAAACAAAGTAAAACAAATATGAGATTTTTCGAGGATTATTTTTCGTGAAGATAAGGAGCTAGGAGCACTTGAACCACCAGAGCAGAGGCCTGAGGCTAAAAAGAACCCAGGTGGTGCGGCCCAACTACCTGGACGCGCCACCCATGCTCTTTTCCTCCTCAAGCATCGACAACCGTCCATGTTGAGCCCTAGCTAGAAGTCTTGACCTAAAAATGCCTATAAAAATATCCCTGAGGCGATCTCGAAGGGGGCGGATTGGAAACACAGTAGCACCAAAACAGAGCCAGAACCACCAATGATTGGAGGGGTAAACACCGTCGGAGCCACCATCGATTGGATCTCCACCCTCTCCAACGTCATCAACACCGTCTCCATAATGAAGAGGGAGTAGTCCACCTCTATATTATGGGTTTGTGGCAGTAGGTTGATCTATATCTCTCTCATTCTATCATCGTGCTAGTACCATATGAGATGGTCAACATGATTATGGTCATCTATGTAATTTACATGTGATTGATCTTTGTTTTGTGTCATGTTATTTGAGATTGGAATTCTATCATGTGAAAAAAGTATTGGTAGATGCATATTATGTAGCCCTTTCTTAAGTACTTGTTTTGATCATACTTGTATGCAAGAATATGTGTGGGGAAACATGTGTATTAGATGCAGTAACATGGTGGTGAAGATTAGGACGTAACAGAAAACTCGAGATACGCTATGGTTTATACCTTTATTTTGTTACGTCGCTAGGGATAAAGTGAATGTATGTGTTATTTACATCTTGTGACAACAAAGATGTTCTTGTCTGATCAAGGTAGCATATTTGTTATTCAAAATTAATGTCAAAGTACCTAAGAATATGCTCTGTTTATTCTTAATTCTAGAGTGCATGGAGTTTTCCCTTTCTAAAGGAGTGTAAGTGAGATGTGTTGCATCATCTTTACATTAGGACGTGATGCCCATATGAATGTTAATCAAACACATAATAATGTTATGAGTTATAGTTCATCCATAAGTAGTTTTTATGTCCATTACACCGTATGGGAGAGTAGACAAGTGAACCCATGAAATCAGGTCCGGTTTTTGTTGGAGATATGCCCAAGAGGCAATAATATAGTAGTTATTATTATATCTTTGTGTTTATGATGAATGTTTACATCCCATGCTATAATTGTATTAACCAGAAACATTAATACTTGTGTGATTTGTAAACATAAGAGTCACTAGTAAAGCCTCTTATTAAACTAGCTTGTTGGTTAATAGATGATCATGGTTTCCTAATCATGAACATTCAGATGTTATTAACAACAAGATCATATCATTAGGAGAATGATGTGGTGGACATACTCCTGTAGTTAAGCGTAGCATAAAGATCAAGTCATTTAATATAGTTCACTTGCTATAACCTTTAAGATACATAGTAACCTAAATCCTTTGACCATGATATCATGTTAATCACCATCACCGGAGGGATGCTTTGATGATATCAAACACCACTTTTGTAACTTGGTGGTTATAAAGGTGGCATTGAGTGTTCTGAAAGTATGTGTTGAGGCACATGGATCAAGAGTGGGATTTGTCCATCCATATGACAGATAGATATACTTTGGGCCCTCTCGGTGGAATGTCATCTAATTGTATTGCAAGCATGTGACTGGTTGTAACACCCTCAGAATCGGACCTATGCAAGTTTTAGCGAAACCCGCCAAACCCGCATAGAAACGATTCAAAGGTGCCCACCAGGCACTTTCGTGCGGGTGGAAAACGAAGTAATAACATTACACAACAGTCCTCGATGGGACCCACAGAACAGATATATATACAACAGCGACTCAATGAGTCAGGAATACAGATATAATATACAAAGATCCAAATCACCTTGGAAACGATAGAGCGTCCAGCTACGGACAAGAGGCAAATGGGGCTAAGAGCCCTGAAGAATAACCAATGGCGTCCATAACCCTGCCCAGGCCAAGCCGGAAGGGTAACCCTGCTAACGACGTCGATCTCAAAACCTGCTTAAACAAAAGGGGTGCCGACAAAGGGCAAAGGAAAAAGAGGAGCGTCAGTACTGAGGCCAGTACACGGCGAGACTAGAATTCGGCGGTCCTCGCCTACATAGGTATGGTGGACTGAAGCGGCAGCGGCAGCATGCACTAAACAACCTATAGAGACTCGATACAACTGGCGGCAATCAGAGAGGGGTAAGGACGACCTATTCGGAACCAACCTGAAACTACCACCAAACAAACCCATCCTGGTGTTTCCCCCTCGAGACCAAACGAGGAAGTCAACCGAGGAACTCACGCAGTTGGCAGTTTTATTTATTCAGTTATTGTTGCAGCAATTACTAGTCAGGTGTAGATAATCGTCCTAATAAAATAAACAGTGGGCCGTTTTAATTAACCATTCCGTTATAGTTGCGGCACTTACTAGTCAGATACAATTAGCACGAGATATTCCAAAAACCCAGCAGTTGTTGGTACTTTTATTTAGCCATTCCGTTGTAGTTGCAATACTTACTAGTCAGGTACAATGGTCGCAAGCGACACCCAAACAAGCAATTGTTGGCAGTTTTATTTAGCCATTCCATTATCGTGAAGCTGATTACTAGTCATTATAAAGTCAAATTTATAGCACTACTTTAGTTATAGTTGTCTATGATCGAGATACTGTGCTCCAAGTCGTCCATAACCGCGGACACGGCTTTCAGAAAGTTTTAACCCGGCCGGGGTGCACAAATAGCAACACACACACGATCGACCTCGGAAAAACCAAATCAAAACCCAACGAGGCTTTCACGACAAAGCAATCACAGGATTCAGAAATATTTCAGGGGGCCACCCCATTGAGTAGACCCGCAACGAAGTAAACTAGCTCCGAGACGGACTCAAGGTTTGCGTCAATGGCTGTAAACGACTGGGAACCCCAAAACGGGGCTTGTCGATACCGCGAAAACACTCCGCTTACCTAAACAGTACAGTGTGCTCCTCGCATAATCGTAAATAAAGCAGTAAAGCATGGCATAAGTACAGGATCCTAAATAAAACCTCAAACTAGTTTGTGGCCCCAAGAAATAAGACTGAATCAAGCTCTGGCTAAGGGGGGCCCATAATTCCCCGTATGTGGATAGCGCGATAAAACAAGGAACAGGTATCAAGTACTCGGGGTCCTACGGGACACAAGTGGGCGGTCGGAAACCAAATATTATCTATCACCCACCGATGCCTCTGCTTACTTACTTCAATTTTAGTTGTTAAACAGGAATTGAAGTGAACGATAAGTAAAATCATGATCATCTCCAACATCAACATGCGGCAATACACCAACAACTGTGGCACTGGACAACACGCAACAGCACTTAAGCAAGCGACTACGACGCGCAAGTCCAACTATCTACCAAACAACAGGTAATAGGGTGTGTCCAAGGCAATATACGGCTGCAAGGGATATCACGGGTACGAACACTAGAGCATCGCAACACAGATAGCAATAGATCAACAGGAGGGAATAAATACTATAAAAGTAAGATAGGTAGAAAGGGGGAGATGCTCGCCTGAAAACATTGTCGAAGGTTCATCCGAAGATCGGGGCGAAGCTCACATCAACTCAACGGCCTTATCCGCGAAGAACCAAAACACTAGAAGAAACACCGGATGCACTATTTAATACAACGGCAGAAGATCGGGCATGATGCATGTATGATGCATGACATGGCAAAGGTGCAATGCAATTAGGCAAGATTAAGCGGAACCGGGGTCCCGACAATTAAATATATGGTTCTAGATGTTCAGATACCCCGCATTTCAAATGTTGTTTAACAAGGCAGAATATATCACCGGTTCGCTACACAAATTTAAATGAGGCCAATATGAGACTAGATTTGCCCGCATATGGGCCCCATATTTAATTATATGGTGAATCGGCATAAGGCCCCCAAACCACACGACAATATGCATGCATGAACATTTAATATGCGACAAGTTGTATATATTATAAGATAGGGTTTTCGGGAAGGGGTTCACACATTAGGGTTCGGCAGATCTTGGTTCCGGGGTTCGGGGTTCGGCCTCGGGGTTCAGGGTTCGACGGATTCGTTCTCGGCGGAATCGCTCTCGGATAACGGAGGTAGGTCTTGTCGCAACCGCGGAAGCAGGACTTGGGTTGGCGTCGGGGCGCATCGGATTCGCCCTGGTCGATGTCGTTCTTGTCGTCGCGAAGATCTTGTCGTGTCCTCGTGTCGGGTCGGTCTTGGCGTTCGGGGTGAAGCACTTGGCGTTCTGCGTCGGTGTTCTTACCGTCCGTGTTCTCGAGCATCGCATCCGGGAAGGAGTACTTGTCGCACGTGTGGTCTTCGGGTCCGGGGGTCTCGGCGTCCGTGACGAAGATCATGGCATCCGTGTCGAAAGCATCGGGGTTTCCGGGGTTGGGGCCTTCGGATCCTTGAGGGCGACCTTGGCGTTCCGGGCATCTTCGGTCCTCGGATCCGAGAGGGGTACTTGTCGTTCCGGGGATCTGTTTCGGGGTCTCAGACAACGGCCTTCGGCCTCCGTGAAGAAGAGCTTGGCGTGTCAGGGTTCGGACTTCGCCTCCGGGAACGGGGTCTTCAACGTCTCGGCCATCGGGTGCGGTACGGTACGGAGCACGCGGATGTTTGGCGTGGTTCATCGGGTCCGGAGATCTTGTCACATCCTCGGGTTCAATTCTTGCGAGTTCCATCTTGTAGCCTGAAGCTCGGGGCGGCAGGGGCGACGCAGACCCGGCGACGGTGTCGAGCTTGGGAGCGGGGCCTTGCAGAGGAGTAGACGACCCGTGGAGGCGACTTCCTGGAGGCGTGCGGGGCTGGACTTGCAGAGGCGACGGCGCGGGCTGGCAGCGAGGAGGACGCGGCGCTGGCTCGGGCCCGGGCGGTCGCGGCTGGAGGCGGGCCCGGCGACGGGGGAAGGGGCAGAGGCGGCCGGAGGCGAGGAGACGGGCTGGCGCTAGGGGCCCGAGGCGGCGGACAGAGGAGGGACCAGGGCGGCGCTGGGGGAGAGGACGACGCCGGCGGTGGCGGGCCCGGTGGAGGCAGGGAGGTGCGGGGCGTGGGTCCGAGCGGCGGAGGGCGGAGGATGGCCGGAGAGAGCGCGGCGCTCGGAGGCGGAGGTCATGGCGGGCGGCGGGGAGCCGAGGCAGGGAGGCTCGCGGGCCGGCGCACGGGGAGCCGGTGCGGGGAAGGCGGAGCGGCGGGCGCGGCGGAGCTCCGCGGCGGCAGCGGGAGGTGCCTGGGGTGGCGCAGGCGCAGAGGCGACGCGGCCGGAGGCGGCGGAGCCTGGGGGTTGGTGGCCGCCGGCGACGCGGCGCCGAGGGGAGGCGAGGTGGTGCGGGCGAGGTCGGTGGGGCGAGCGGACGAGAGGGGGGGGTCACCGGGGAAGGGAGAAGGTGGGCGGGGGCGAGCCGAGGGGAGGCGACGGGGTCGCCGGCGAGGGGTGGTCCGGCGCCGGAGAGGGGAGAGGCGGGCGCGCGTGGGGGTGCTCGGGCGGCGCAGGAGCGGTCTCGGGGGGAACGGCCGGAGGGACGGACGGGCTGAGGACGCGCGGCAGAGGAGGGGCAGGTGGAGGTGGGGAGGAAGAGAGAGAGAGAGACAGGCGCGTGGGGGTGGTGGGGTCGGGCGGCAGATCAGGGGAGAGGAGGGGGTTAGCAGGGCGACCAGGTGGCATGGGGGTGTGGGCAGGTGCCGCGGGTGGCGCGCCTGTCCACCCCGGGGTGGGGCCAGGCCGAGGTGGCAGCATGCAGGGGCGCGTGTGAGCTGGGTGTAGGCAGGCGTGTGTTTGTGGGATGGATGAGGTGGCGGCACCGGATAGGATAGGGGAAGAGGGGAAGTGAGGTGTCGAGAGGGGGTTGGTTGGGGTGAGGTGGTGGGGGGCTGGGTAGATTAGGACAGGGTAAGAAAAGGGATTTTGGGTGGACCGTTTTGGAACTGGGGGTGGTCGACTGGGTCGAATCGGCCCGTTCGACCGCCCCACTAAAATAAATAAATATTTTATTTATTTCAAACAAGGCTTTTTCAAACCGATATCAGACAAAACAAAATATTCCGGCGACCCGGATTTTGCGTTTGAACAAAGACGGGGCGTTTAGAAAACAAAACCAGACTTTTCAAAAATAGTTTTATGCGAACAGATGCAAGATGATGACGATGCTCAAATGCAATGTGGCATGATGACATGAGCATGCGGTCATGATGATGCAATGCACAAAAACAACGCGATTTTCTAGTAGTGGTTTTAGCGGGATGCCACAATTCGACAGCACTAACAATGGATCTCGCCCTCGAGATCTGCCTCATGGTACCGGAAGGAAAGTCGGCGATCTGCATCTTCGCGCTTCGTGTAGATCCTCGCGACACCACTAACAAGAGGTCGTTGTCCGTGACCGTCGAGAGAACACTCCGGGAACAAAAGGTCGAAGGTAGAGGTTTCAACAAATAAGCCACCCCTAATTTCCGTGGACGGAGTAAAACTGCTGGATCCACTGATTCGATGTACAAGAGCGAATGATAAGATTAGTGGTATGGTAGCTACTCCATCCCGCACTCAAACCATTACTCTGCACACGAATAGGCGGATTATGCAACCAACTCTCGGAATTAGACTGAAGATCTCGTCAAGCGAGGTTCGGAAAACAAAGGAGGGATGCAGACTCTGCATCGGATCTGGCGTAGATGATGTCGTCGCGTCGGAAAACACCGGAAGGCACAGACAAGGAACAAAGAATGGTAACACAGATAAAGGATCACTCAGATAGCATGAACACCGGATGGTAGAACACCGTTATCACAGGAGGAAGCGAAACCCTGAAGGTACGACGGAACCCAACCACGAGAAATCCTGGACTCGAAGAGAGAGAAGAGAGTGGATTCAAAACACGTAGGGGTAAGAGGAGAATAGCAGAGGGGTAAGGAATAAAAATCAGACCTAATCAGAACTATCCAACCGATTTTTCAAAAATAGTTTGACACTCTACTTCGGCCGTTAGCTAGGTTATCCTACAGGCTGGACTTGTGGGGTATCGCAACTGCTGAGCTCTGATACCACTCTGTAACACCCTCAGAATCGGACCTATGCAAGTTTTAGCGAAACCCGCCAAACCCGCATAGAAACGATTCAAAGGTGCCCACCAGGCACTTTCGTGTGGGTGGAAAACGAAGTAATAACATTACACAACAGTCCTCGATGGGACCCACAGAACAGATATATATACAACAGCGACTCAATGAGTCAGGAATACAGATATAATATACAAAGATCTAAATCACCTTGGAAACGATAGAGCGTCCAGCTACGGACAAGAGGCAAATGGGGCTAAGAGCCCTGAAGAATAACCAATGGCGTCCATAACCCTGCCCAGGCCAAGCCGGAAGGGTAACCCTGCTAACGACGTCGATCTCAAAACCTGCTTAAACAAAAGGGGTGCCGACAAAGGGCAAAGGAAAAAGAGGAGCGTCAGTATTGAGGCCAGTACACGGCGAGACTAGAATTCGGCGGTCCTCGTCTACATAGGTATGGTGGTCTGAAGCGGCAGCGGCAGCATGCACTAAACAACCTATAGAGACTCGATACAACTGGCGGCAATCAGAGAGGGGTAAGGAGGACCTATTCGGAACCAACCTGAAACTACCACCAAACAAACCCATCCTGGTGTTTCCCCCTCGAGACCAAACGAGGAAGTCAACCGAGGAACTCACGCAGTTGGCAGTTTTATTTATTCAGTTATTGTTGTAGCAATTACTAGTCAGGTGTAGATAATCGTCCTGATAAAATAAACAGTGGGCCGTTTTAATTAACCATTCCGTTATAGTTGCAGCACTTACTAGTCAGATACAATTAGCACGAGATATTCCAAAAACCCAGCAGTTGTTGGTACTTTTATTTAGCCATTCCGTTGTAGTTGCAATACTTACTAGTCAGGTACAATGGTCGCAAGCGACACCCAAACAAGCAATTGTTGGCAGTTTTATTTAGCCATTCCATTATCGTGAAGCTGATTACTAGTCATTATAAAGTCAAATTTATAGCACTACTTTAGTTATAGTTGTCTATGATCGAGATACTGTGCTCCAAGTCGTCCATAACCGCGGACACGGCTTTCAGAAAGTTTTAACCCGGCCGGGGTGCACAAATAGCAACACACACACGATCGACCTCGGAAAAACCAAATCAAAACCCAACGAGGCTTTCACGACAAAGCAATCACAGGATTCAGAAATATTTCAGGGGGCCACCCCATTGAGTAGACCCGCAACGAAGTAAGCTAGCTCCGAGACGGACTCAAGGTTTGCGTCAATGGCTGTAAACGACTGGGAACCCCAAAACGGGGCTTGTCGATACCGCGAAAACACTCCGCTTACCTAAACAGTACAGTGTGCTCCTCGCATAATCGTAAATAAAGCAGTAAAGCATGGCATAAGTACAGGATCCTAAATAAAACCTCAAACTAGTTTGTGGCCCCAAGAAATAAGACTGAATCAAGCTCTGGCTAAGGGGGGCCCATAATTCCCCGTATGTGGATAGCGCGATAAAACAAGGAACAGGTATCAAGTACTCGGGGTCCTACGGGACACAAGTGGGCGGTCGGAAACCAAATATTATCTATCACCCACCGATGCCTCTGCTTACTTACTTCAATTTTAGTTGTTAAACAGGAATTGAAGTGAACGATAAGTAAAACCATGATCATCTCCAACATCAACATGCGGCAATACACCAACAACTGTGGCACTGGACGACACGCAACAGCACTTAAGCAAGCGACTACGACGCGCAAGTCCAACTATCTACCAAACAACAGGTAATAGGGTGTGTCCAAGGCAATATACGGCTGCAAGGGATATCACGGGTACGAACACTAGAGCATCGCAACACAGATAGCAATAGATCAACAGGAGGGAATAAATACTATAAAAGTAAGATAGGTAGAAAGGGGGAGATGCTCGCCTGAAAACATTGTCGAAGGTTCATCCGAAGATCGGGGCGAAGCTCACATCAACTCAACGGCCTTATCCGCGAAGAACCAAAACACTAGAAGAAACACCGGATGCACTATTTAATACAACGGCAGAAGATCGGGCATGATGCATGTATGATGCATGACATGGCAAAGGTGCAATGCAATTAGGCAAGATTAAGCGGAACCGGGGTCCCGACAATTAAATATATGGTTCTAGATGTTCAGATACCCCGCATTTCAAATGTTGTTTAACAAGGCAGAATATATCACCGGTTCGCTACACAAATTTAAATGAGGCCAATATGAGACTAGATTTGCCCGCATATGGGCCCCATATTTAATTATATGGTGAATCGGCATAAGGCCCCCAAACCACACGACAATATGCATGCATGAACATTTAATATGCGACAAGTTGTATATATTATAAGATAGGGTTTTCGGGAAGGGGTTCACACATTAGGGTTCGGCAGATCTTGGTTCCGGGGTTCGGGGTTCGGCCTCGGGGTTCAGGGTTCGACGGATTCGTTCTCGGCGGAATCGCTCTCGGATAACGGAGGTAGGTCTTGTCGCATCCGCGGAAGCAGGACTTGGGTTGGCGTCGGGGCGCATCGGATTCGCCCTGGTCGATGTCGTTCTTGTCGTCGCGAAGATCTTGTCGTGTCCTCGTGTCGGGTCGGTCTTGGCGTTCGGGGTGAAGCACTTGGCGTTCTGCGTCGGTGTTCTTACCGTCCGTGTTCTCGAGCATCGCATCCGGGAAGGAGTACTTGTCGCACGTGTGGTCTTCGGGTCCGGGGGTCTCGGCGTCCGTGACGAAGATCATGGCATCCGTGTCGAAAGCATCGGGGTTTCCGGGGTTGGGGCCTTCGGATCCTTGAGGGCGACCTTGGCGTTCCGGGCATCTTCGGTCCTCGGATCCGAGAGGGGTACTTGTCGTTCCGGGGATCTGTTTCGGGGTCTCGGACAACGGCCTTCGGCCTCCGTGAAGAAGAGCTTGGCGTGTCAGGGTTCGGACTTCGCCTCCGGGAACGGGGTCTTCAACGTCTCGGCCATCGGGTGCGGTACGGTACGGAGCACGCGGATGTTTGACGTGGTTCATCGGGTCCGGAGATCTTGTCACATCCTCGGGTTCAATTCTTGCGAGTTCCATCTTGTAGCCTGAAGCTCGGGGCGGCAGGGGCGACGCAGACCCGTCGACGGTGTCGAGCTTGGGAGCGGGGCCTTGCAGAGGAGTAGACGACCCGTGGAGGCGACTTCCTAGAGGCGTGCGGGGCTGGACTTGCAGAGGCGACGGCGCGGGCTGGCAGCGAGGAGGACGCGGCGCTGGCTCGGGCCCGGGCGGTCGCGGCTGGAGGCGGGCCCGGCGACGGGGGAAGGGGCAGAGGCGGCCGGAGGCGAGGAGACGGGCTGGCGCTGGGGGCCCGAGGCGGCGGACGGAGGAGGGACCAGGGCGGCGCTGGGGGAGAGGACGACGCCGGCGGTGGCGGGCCCGGTGGAGGCAGGGAGGTGCGGGGCGCGGGTCCGAGCGGCGGAGGGCGGAGGATGGCCGGAGAGAGCGCGGCGCTCGGAGGCGGAGGTCATGGCGGGCGGCGGGGAGCCGAGGCGAGGAGGCTCGCGGGCCGGCGCACGGGGAGCCGGTGCGGGGAAGGCGGAGCGGCGGGCGCGGCGGAGCTCCGCGGCGGCGGCGGGAGGTGCCTGGGGTGGCGCAGGCGCAGAGGCGACGCGGCCGGAGGCGGCGGAGCCTGGGGGTTGGTGGCCGCCGGCGACGCGGCGCCGAGGGGAGGCGAGGTGGTGCGGGCGAGGTCGGTGGGGCGAGCGGACGAGAGGGGGGGTCACCGGGGAAGGGAGAAGGTGGGCGGCGGCGAGCCGAGGGGAGGCGACGGGGTCGTCGGCGAGGGGTGGTCCGGCGTCAGAGAGGGGAGAGGCGGGCGCGCGCGGGGGTGCTCGGGCGGCGCAGGAGCGGTCTCGGGGGGAACGGCCGGAGGGGCGGACGGGCTGAGGACGCGCGGCAGAGGAGGGGCAGGTGGAGGTGGGGAGGAAGAGAGATAGAGAGACAGGCGCGTGGGGGTGGTGGGGTCGGGCGGCAGATCAGGGGAGAGGAGGGGGTTGGCAGGGCGACCAGGTGGCATTGGGGTGTGGGCAGGTGCCGCGGGTGGCGCGCCTGTCCACCCCGGGGTGGGGCCAGGCCGAGGTGGCAGCATGCAGGGGCGCGTGTGGGCTGGGTGTAGGCAGGCGTGTGTGTGTGGGATGGATGAGGTGGCGGCACCGGATAGGATAGGGGAAGAGGGGAGGTGAGGTGTCGAGAGGGGGTTGGTTGGGGTGAGGTGGAGGAGGGCTGGGTAGATTAGGACAGGGTAAGAAAAGGGATTTTGGGTGGACCGTTTTGGAACTGGGGGTGGTCGACTGGGTCGAATCGGCCCGTTCGAACGCCCCACTAAAATAAATAAATATTTTATTTATTTCAAACAAGGCTTTTGCAAACCGATATCAGACAAAACAAAATATTCCGGAGACCCGGATTTTGCGTTTGAACAAAGACGGGGCGTTTAGAAAACAAAACCAGACTTTTCAAAAATAGTTTTATGCGAACAGATGCAAGATGATGACGATGCTCAAATGCAATGTGGCATGATGACATGAGCATGCGGTCATGATGATGCAATGCACAAAAACAACGCGATTTTCTAGTAGTGGTTTTAGCGGGATGCCACACTGGTTCACAAGGGATCATATACCATAGGAACGAGTAAAGAGTACTTATCGGTAACAAGGTTGAACTAGGTATGCAGAGATACCGGCGATCAAACTTTGGATGAGTAAAGTATCGCGAGACAAAGGAAAATTGGTATCGTATGTAAATGGTTCATTCGATCACAAAGTAATCATAGAAATATGTAGGAGCCATATGAATTCCCAGATTCCTCTATTGGTTATTGATCGGAGAAGAGTCTCGGTCATGTATGCATAATTCACGAACTGTAGGGAGACACACTTAAGGATTCAATGTTGTTTAGTAGATATGGAATGTGAGTAAAAATACCGAATGTTGTTCGGAGTCACGGATTGGATCCAGGTTATCACGAGGAGATCCGTAATGGTCCGGAGAATAAGATCTATATAAGGAAAGTCCAATTCCGGAGTTCGGAATATTTTCGGTGTTTTCACCGAAACGTTCTAAAAGGTCTGACACTCCGGAGTGGGAAGGGTACATGGATGTTTCATGACAAGTTGTAATGGTTTCATCATGTACCAGGTCATTTGGCTGAGAAGAAGGAAGAGAGAAATCAAACTCTAGTTTGAAAGTCAAACGCCAGTTTGAAAAGGTCAAATCCCAACATGGTTGCCTAGTGGAGGGACAGAAGGAATCCTACCTAGGGGAGCATTCCTTTCCTCCCATTGCCTCCGGCCAAGTAGAGGAGTTGGGGGAGGACTCCCTGATACGTCCAAAACGTATCTAATTTTCCGAACACTTTTTCTACTGTTACTCCTCTAATCTTGTGTGATCTGGATACAACTAACACGGACTGACGTTGTTTTCAGCAGAATTGCCTTGGTGTCTAGTTTTTGTGCAGAAAATCAACTATCAGGAAAATCCAAAAAATATGCCAAAAATCATATTTCACCAGAAGATCCACGGAGCCAGAGTACAAGGCGGAGTGGAGGCCTAGGGGGACCACACCCCTGCCATGCGCGGGCCAGCCCTGGCCACGCCTAGGGGGGGTGCGACCACCCTAGGCACCCCCTCGGCCTCCCTCTTCGCCTATAAGAAGCCTCTTGACCTAAAAATCGAGGGGGGTTTGACGTTTTTCCAGAAAGAGTTTCGCTGCACCACCACAAGAAACCAATATTCGGAACCAGAAACTCCGTTCTGGCACCCTGCCGGGACGAGGAATTTGGAGAGAATCATCGCCATCATCATCACCAACGCCTCTCCATCAACCATCCATGTTTCCCTCATCCTTGAGTGAGTAATCCCCCGCAATGGTAGGGATTGGATGAGTTCTATCATGTAATCGAATAAGATTGTTAGGGCATAGTGCCTAGTATCTCTTTTAGTGCTATTTGACTTTGTTGCAACTTGTTGTGCTTAATGCTTGTCACTAGGGCCCGAGTGCCATGATCTCAGATCTGAACTTATTATTGGATCATTATGATAGTATTGTTTATGATCTTATCTGCAAGTTGTGTACACATATCATTGTCCGGATCCAAAGGCCCCGAAGTGACAGAAATTGGGATAACCGGAGAGGATGGCTGTGGTATGAGGATCACATGTGTTCACAGAGTGTTAATGCTTTGCTCCGGTGCTCTATTAAAAGGAGCACCTTAATTCCCAGTAGTTCCCTAGAGGCCCCGCTGCAACAGGCTGGCCACCCTAGGCCAGCACACCCCTGGTGCACGCGGCCAGCCCCCTGGGCGCGCCTAGGTGGGATGTGGCCCACCTGGGCCCCTCCAAGATGTCTCCTCCCAGCCATCTTCTTTCTCTCTCCCAAAAACATCGGAAAACTTTATAAAGCTCGAGTTCTTGCTGTTCTTGCTTGAGAATTTCGATCTCCTTGCTTATCCCATCTTTGCTGCTGATTTTTGGAGAGATTGCTCCTTGGTATGTGCCTCCTCCACTTGTCCAATTAGATTTGTGATTGGTAGATTGTATCTTAAGTATTTTGATGCTATAGGTGTCAGGTTGTGTGAGCTTGCATGCTTTTTCTATGCTTAGAAATTTCCTTTTGATGCATGTGTATCCCTCTAGCAAGTTCCTATAGTAGTTGCTCATCATTTATCAACTTGGAAATCACTTGATTTGATGTTTGTCTAAAATTTCAGAAAAAAGAGGTCATGGACAACCACACAGTTGGTGAAATATTTGAGAGTGATGCACCTAGGAGGGCAAGGCCTTCAAGGTCATCCTCCCGAGCCAGGCCCTCATACAATGAGGATCTCATTACACCACGATTTGGCGACGAGGGAGATGAGGGGGATGCGCACCCTTCCACCTTTCCTTGCCCAACCTTTTTGCAGGCTGCTGGATCCTTGAGGATTTTCAAACCTTGGTTAGGAGGGTTGGGATAACAAGCTATATGCAGGATGAGAGCGTGCAGTATGCTACGCTCACTAAAACATTTGTGAAGAGCTTCTCTTTTGCTAACAGCATGTTCAAACCAGATGTGTCTTTCAAAATTTATGGCAGGTCTTACACTATGACATTAAAGAAATTTTGTGAGGCCCTGGGACTTGGTACAGCTGGGTCGGCAAAGAAGATTCCAGCTCAACCCGCTGATTTGTTGGAGCTCTATCGCAGTTATAACTAATGGTGATGACCGTAGAGCTCAGAGGGTAAAGATAAGAAATATTCAACTTCCAGCTATCAGGTACTTTGCTTACTATCTTTCCACTAGTGTCCTTGGTAGGAAGAACACTAGTAATATTTCCAACTATCATTTGGACTTCATAGCTGATGCGCTCAACAATGAAACTAAGTACAATCTTGGTTCTCTCATTGCTCATCGTTTAGCTTCTAAGGCACCCATTTATGTGGGAATTATTGCTGCACGTGTTGTTGCTGCTTTGGACCTTGTTGTTGATCCAAATGATGCAGTTTTGGCTCCTCAGAGGCTTGATCTTGCCGCCATGAAGGCGCATCACTTTGTCACTGCTGGCTCTACCCTTGAGAGTTTGGTTTATAGAATGTTGTTTATTGACGGGGAAGAGAGAGAGATCCCTCTCCCCCAAACCACTTTGTTCAGTATTTCTTAGGGACCTTTGTCATGCTCCAAGGAGGAGATGGATGACAAGCTGCGCATTCTTGTCTTCCATGGACACTATCAGGGGTACGCGCCCTCATACGACCCCTCTGTGCGCTACACAGGGGAGTCCTCGAGCTCGTACCAGGACGAAGGGCCTCCTCGACGTACTACGGAGGTGCATCTTCTTGGGCACCATGGGATTGAGCCCCACTTAGGTCAAAAGCCTAAGCTTGGGGGGGGCGATATACCGACATCACACTCATCTAAATATCATGTTCCGTCGGTTCTTTGTATATCCATTGTATCGCTTTATTTTGGTTTTTGCTTCTTCTTCCTCAAAACACAAAAATACCAAAAATATTTTCATTGTTTCTCTTGGTTCGTTTCTTTGCTTTTTAGCTTTGGTTTGCCTTAAAGAAAAATCCAAAAAGATTTTTCTTTGTTTGCTTGTTTTAAAAAAATCGGAAACACCAAAAATATTTGTTCTTCTTCTTTGGTTTTGTGAGTTCTTTGCAGGGTTCAACCGTCCTTAGTGGATTTTGGTTTCATGTTATTATTCAAGTCACACAAGTGAAGGGAAATAATGAAGATTAAGACAACTTGAGGAGTGGTAAGAGGCTGGTAACGAACTCTATTTGTTTTCATATTTGTACATATACTCATCATTGTGAGCATACTTAGTTTGTTCATGTAAGGTGTATGTTATTATGGATGCTTAGTAGTTATTGCCCTATTATGATTAGCTCCAGCTTGCTAATAGTTTGTAGCATGTCATATGAATTTTTGCTTGCATTGTTTTATTCATAACATGGTATGATGTTGTGGTATCCTCCTCTGAATGTTTCATGTGAATCGACTTGGCACATTCTCACGCATGCATATGACTAAACAATAGTCAGTAAGCCTCGATGATTTATTTTGCCTCAGAGTTCTTGTATCACTTTCATGCCATAATTAGTCTTGTTTTGTTGTAAGCATGTTTATGGCAGATATTGCTCTCATGTTTGCCGCTCCATCTCTATTGCTAGCCTTCACTTGCACTGAGTATGAGCTCTACTTGTGCCTCCAACTCCCAAAAACCAATATTGCCAACAGTGTCCACCATACCTACCTATTTGCATCATTTGATATTTCAGTGCATATTCTATATGCCTTGTTTTCTTCCAAATAAAATGTTTGACTTTTTTGAGAAAGTTAGTTTGTAAATCTCTCATGAACTTGATGGCACACTTTATTTCCTGCATTTAATAAACTTGAACCATTGTGACCTGTCCATGAAAGTTATATGCTTGCAAATTATAGGCTGGGAGTTAGCAGAACCGTGCTGTCACGGGGAACGCTTTCAACACTTATGGATACATATCCAGTTGATACTTTGATCTTTTGTTTGCGGATGTTGTCGGTGTGAAATAAAAGGGGAGCTTGTGAGTTCATGGAGTCTATACATTGTGTTAGAGAAACGCCTGGGCCGCTAGCCTAAGCCATGCCTAATCATGGTGGAAACTTTCAGCATCACCATAATGAGCATTCTATGAAGCATCCTCAATAAAAAGCTATGCACATAGTAAATAAAAAGATTGCTAAGATGCTCATTGTCTGCTTGCCTTGTCATTTTTATCACGGGATAGCTCCTGTATCATGTGCAAGGGGTACCCCGTTGGTGGTTCTCTATGATATGCATGTATTTACAATGATAAGAACTTACAGGTAACAAAAGTTGAGTAGCATGCGGAGAGACCCTTGTACTCAAGGGACTTGGGATTTCCAGTTTATGGTCTGTCAAGCATATAACTCAGACTGGACCTCACTTTCACCTTAACCATATAAAGATGCCTATGATAGGGGCAATGGGAGCTCAAAGCTAATGAGTACCTTACTTTCAGCATTTGGAAGCATTTTCAAACTTTTCAAAATATTTTCACTTCCTTGTTGAGTCACCACTTATTCTATGAGCACCTTCTTGAGAGCATAGTTGTCATTCTTGTGTTTGTCTCAAAACTTGGTTAATTATGTCATGACTTTGATGCTTGTATCTCTGATATCTTTACTTCTAGTCTTCACTTGAACTTCAGAGGTGCCTTGGCATTTATATTGTGCTCTACAAACAAAGGCAATCGAGGTACCACTCTATCATACCATCTTATGAGCATTGCAATGTTGCTTATGTTTATGTTTCATGCTACTTATTATTATTGAGTTGGTTTCTCTTCATAGCTTGCAATGACTATTGAGTATACTGAGTTGCATACTTCTTATTATGAATTATCTAAGTATCTACTCCTATGCGGAGAATATATACATCATATGAGGCAAATGTGTTCGTGAAAGTTCTTTTATCGCACTCAGTTTTCAACTGAATTGCTTGAGGACAAGCAATAAGCTAAGCTTGGGGGGAGTTGATCTGTCCAAAACGTATCTACTTTCCCGAACACTTTTGCTATTGTTTCTCCTCTAAACTTGTGTGATTTGGATACAACTAACATGGACTGACGCTGTTTTCAGCAGAATTTCCTTGGTGTCTAGTTTTTGTGCAGAAAATCAACTATCAGGAAAAATCCTGAAAAATATGCCAAAAATCCTATTTCACCAGAAGATCCACGGAGCCATAGTATGAGACGGAGTGGAGGCCTAGGGACCCACACCCCTGCCAGGCGCGGGCCAGCCCTGGCCGCGCCTAGGGGGTGCGGCCACCCCAGGCACCCCCCCGGCCTCCCTCTTCGCCTATAAGAAGCCTCTTGACCTAAAACCTAGGGGGTTTCGATGTTTTTTCAGAAAGAGTTCCGTTGCGCCGCCACCACCGGAAACCAAGATTCGGAACCAGAAACTCCGTTCTGACACCCTGCCGGGACGGGGAATTTGGGGAGGATCATCACCATCGTCATCACCAACGCCTCTCCACAACCATCCATGTTTCCCTCATCCATGAGTGAGTAATCCCCCGCTGTAGGCTATGGGGATGGTAGGGATTGGATGAGTTCTATCATGTAATCGAATAAGATTGTAGGGCATAGTGCCTATTATCTCTTTTAGTTCTATTTGACTTTGTTGCAACTTGTTGTGCTTAATGCTTGTCACTAGGGCCCGAGTGCCATGATCTCAGATCTGAACTTATTATTGAATCATTATGATAGTATTGTTTATGATATTATCTGCAAGTTGTGTACACATATCATTGTCCGGATCCAAAGGCCCCGAAGTGACAGAAATTGGGACAACCGGAGGGGATGGCTGTGGTATGAGGATAACATGTGTTCATGGAGTGTTAATGCTTTGCTCCGGTGCACTATTAAAAGGAGCACCTTAATTGCCAGTGGTTCCCTAGAGGCCCCGCTGCAACGGGCTGGCTGGACAGAAGATGTTGTGCAAGTTCTTATTGCGAGCATGCATGACTATATATGGAGCACATGCCTAGGATTGTTTAGTACTTGGATGCTTGTTCTTATTTATCTGCAATGCTCTAGATCTTAAAGTTATATGTTTAGACTCGTCCATGCAACGCCCGTCCATCCATCCCTATGCCTACCGCACTCGAATCCCACTATTTACTGTTACTGTTACTATTGCTCCTGTTTCACTATTGCTGTTGCTACTACCAAAATGTTGCTACTGATAAACTTTTGTGAGCAAGAACTATTTCCAGGTGCAGCTGAATTGACAACTCAGTTGTTAAGGCTTGCAAGTATTCTTTGGCTCCCTTGTGTCTAATCAATAAATTGGGTAATACTACCCTTAAAGACTGTTGCGATCCCCTATACTTGTGGGTCATCACTCCCCTCCCCCAACCACCTCTCCCACCTATAAAAGGAGGGGTAGGGAGCCCCCTACCCCTCACCTCAAACCCTAGCTTTTGGCTCCACCACCACCAAGTTGCCGCCACCTAGGGTGTAGGGTTCGCAGCATAGAAAACAAAAACCTTCCAACGATGGCAACAACTATGTACCAAGATCTATCTACTAGATACAAGCAACGGGTGCATATACATCCATAGAATACATACTCTCGAAGAGCAAATAGCGTTAACGAGGTTGTACTCATAGATGATGTAGTCGATTGCTTGCCGATCTCAAGATCGTGATGAAGTCCATCTGGTCTAGCCGGTCCAGCACCATCAAGTCCAGCACCGCAAAGCAGTGGTGCATCCATGATCGCACACACGTCCGGGTACCCCGACAATCTCCACGCCCTTGCTCCAGGGAAGCAACGGAAGCAACAAATCCTTCCAGAAAAAGCCACCGGGAACATGTATCTCGCTGATCCTAGACCATGGGGGAATTCTAAAGGGGGAGAGAGATCCTTCATGAGGAGGTGTGAGAGTAGAGGAGGAGGTGGAGGTCCTTATATAGTTGAGGGGGAAGCCCAAGGGGGCATGGCCGCCGGACATGGAGGGTGCCCCCACCTCTCCCTCATTCATGTGGTGGAAGCTCCACTCACATAAAGATGACCCTCCATTTTCTCCACTCAAATTCCCATTAAATTTCCACCAAATTTAATGTAATCTCTCTTTAAATAAAACTCCTTTTATTTATATATTCAAAATTTTGTTAATTAATCTAATTAACAAACATTCACATAAAACTCCTTACAACATTTCAATTTCAAATGCATAACCAGTTTCAGCAATTTCAACCAAATCAATTCCGGTGTCCAGTGAAATAAATCCTGCGCTTTCTTTTTCTTTCTTTGGCATCTTATTTGCTCCAAATGGTGTCGGTATCCCTTAAGTGTGTCACCCTAAGGTTCGCGAATAATGTAGACATGATCGAGACCCCTCTCCGATCAATAATCAGCAGCGTGACCTGGAGATCCGTACTAACTCCCACACATTCAACGATGACTTCTGTGATCGTGTGGACCTTATACGCATGTAAATCAATCGCTTTGTCTCACGATATATTACATGTCCGAGATTCGATGATATCTTCATACCTAGTTTGATCTCATTACCGACATGTACTCTTTTCTCGTTCATGTGATATAACATTCTAGTGATCAAATCACTTGCTTGCAAGCTAACTAATGTGATATCACCAAGAGGGCCCAGAATATATCTCTCCATCATCAGGATGGACAAATTCCACTCTTGATCCATGAGCCTCAACATAACACCTTCGTAGCACTGAACCCATCTTTATAGTCACCATGTTACGGTGTGACGTTTGATGTTATCAAGATACTCTTCCGGTGTTAGTGATTGACATGATCTCATGGTCTAAGGACTAAGATTACTTTGTATGATGTTATAGCAATATAAACACAATGACCTTGATTGTAATGCTATACTTCGGATGAATGTTCATCACATCATTCCAACAATGTTGTGACCTCGTTATTAACGACATCCAATGTCCATGATCAGGAAACCTTTGATCATCTTGTTAATCAACGAGCTAGTTTATAAGAGAGGCATAACTAGGAACTTTCTTTTTGTTTATTAAACACGCATGTATTAACGTTTCTGTATTAATACAATTATAGCATGCAAAAATAAACATTTATCATAAATAAGGAATACGATAATAACCACTTTATTATTGCCTCTCGGGCATATTCCCTTCATAGGGTCCTCCTAAAGTCACCGACTAGGGCAAAGCCCTAGCCCTATCCGCCGGCCACCAAGCCCCATTGGCCCTCTAAACCCTAGATCGCCAAGGTCCCTCAACAACTCCACCATACTCGCTTTGGCTTAGGCGAAGCCCTACAGGATATCCCCTCTACTTCCGTCACCACGCCGTCGTGCTGCCGGAATCACAAGGAGAGAGCTACAACCTCCGCTGCCTGCTGGAACAAGGGAGAGGAAGGACTTCATCGAGTACCGTACGTGTGACCGACTGCGGGAGCGCGGCCGGAACGTGGCGCCGGAAGGATCGTCTATGCGATCTTGAGATCGACAAGTGAACAACTACATCACCTATGAGAGATCTGTATCTCGTTAAATGCTTTGGATCTTCTAGGGTTAGTACTCTATCAACTCGCTGCACCGATCTAGTAGATTAGATCTTGGCTTGTGTGTGTTCATGCGATAGAATTTTTTTGTTTTCCATGCTATGAACCCCTACAGTGGTATCAGAGCCAGGTTCTATGCGTAGATCTGTTGCACGAGTAGAACACAATGGTTATTGTGGGCATTGATGCTTTTGTTGTTGATTACTTATTGTGTACTTTGCATCTTGTGGGATGGTGGGATGAAGCGGCTCGGGCTAACCTTACATGACATCGTTCATGCGACTTGCTCCACGCTTGACGTGTAACTCATATTGCACAAGTGGCTTTGCGGGTGTCTGTCTCTCCCACCATAGTGAAGATTCAATTTACAACAGGCGATTGACAATACTAGTATCAATGTCGTCGTTCATGTTCGTAAGTTAGAAACGATTCTTTTGCGAAAGCCCCAGCCATATAAAACATGCAAATAAAGATAGAGGCGTCTAACTTATTTTTTTAGGGCTTGTATTGTGATGTGATATGGCCATGATTGTGATTATATGTGATGTATGCAATGATCCTTATTGTAAGTTGGCAACAAACAGGTGCCATATGGTTGTCTTTTAATTTCTTTAAGACGTGCGTGTCTGTTATTCAAAGTAATTGTAATAGTTGATGCTGGTGGATGACAACCATGGAGCGGCGCCATTGACATTGATGCCAGGCCGGTGATGATAGAGATCATGTTCGTGCTTGAAGATGGAGATCGGAAGCACAAGAAGAAAGGGCCAAATCATATCACATATTATGAATTGCATGTGATGTTAATCCTTTTATGCATCTTTTATTGCTTAGATTGCGATGGTAGCATTATAAGATGATCCCTCTCACTAAATATCAAGTAATAAAGTGTTCATACTTAGTAGGCAGCGTTGCTAAGACTCATCGTTTCGAAGCACCACGTGATGATCGGGTGTGATAGATTCTACGTGTGCATACAATGGGAGCAAGCCAGATTTGCTCACGCGGATACTAAGTTTAATCTTGAAGAGCCTAGCATGTACATACATGGTCTCAAAACACGGATCACATAATGGTAAATCATGAGTCATATAGATGATATGATGAACATGTCGATTGTTCACCTTTGAAACTACATCATCTCACGTGATAATCGGACTTGGTATAGTGGATTTGGTTCGTGTGATCACTAAAACAATGTGAGGGATATTGTTTTGAGTGGGAGTTCATCTAGTTAATTTAAATATTAATTTGAACGCAATTGTCATAAACTTAGTCTAAACTATTGCAAATATGTTGTAGATCATGGAGGTTCCTACCATAAATTTTAATGCGTTCCTAGAGAAAGAAAAGTTGAAAAACAATGGAAGCAACTTCGCGGATTGGTTCCGCAATTTGAGGATTATCCTTAATGGTGGTCAGTTGACCTATGTGTTGGATGCACCGCTGGGTGACCCGCCTGCAGCTGTTGCTACCAATGATGTGAAAAATGTTTTCCTTGCTCGGAAGAATCAGTACTCCATAGTTCAGTGTGCTATCTTGTATGGTTTGGAATCGGAGCTTCAAAAAAGGTTTGAGAACTTCGACCCACATGATATTGTCCGTGAACTCAAAATGATATTTGAGGATCACGCGGCAGTTGAGAGTTATGAGGCTTATGAAAAGTTCTTTAACTACAAGATGGAAGAGGACAGCTCCGTTAGTGAGCACGTGCTCAAAATGTCTGGGCACGCCAATAAGCTCCAAAGCCTGGTAATTGTCATCCCTAATGTATTAGGGATTCATCGTTTCCTCCAATCACTACCACCTAGTTACAAGAACTTTGTGATGAACTACAACATGCAACGCATGGACAAGTCGTTACCCGAACTCTTCTCCATGTTAAAGTTTGCAGAAGTGGAGATCAAGAAAGAGCACCAAGTGTTGATGGTCAATAAGACCACCAATTTCAAGAAGCAAGGCAAGACTAAGAAAAGGGGTAATTTTAAGAAGGGCGGCAAGAAAGCTGTCGTGCCAGCGAAGAAGACCAATGCTAGTCCTAAGGATGATACTAAGTGCTTTTACTGCAAGGGCAAAGGTCATTGGAAGCGGAATTGCCCCATGTGTTTGGCAGATCTAAATAACAACAACATCAAGAAGAAAGGTATATTCGATATACATGTTATTGATGTGTATCTTACTAGTAATCGTAGTAGTGCCCGGGTATTTGATACTAGTTTGGTTGCTCATATTTGTAACTCGAAACAGGTGCTGCAGAATAAACGAAGACTAGCGAGATACGAGGTGACGATGCGCGTTGGAAATGGATCCAAGGTTGATGTGATCGCTATCAGCACGCTCCCTCTTCATCTACCTTTGGGATTAGTTTTATACTTAAATAATTGTTATTTGGTGCCTGTGTTGAGCATGAACATTATATTCGGATCTTGTTTATTGTGAGACGATGACCTGTTTAAGTCTGAGAATAATGGTTGTTCGATTTATATGAGTAATATCTTTTATGGTCATGCGCCTATGATATATGGTCTATTCTTATTGAATCTCGATAGTAATGATACACATGTACATAATATAGAAACTAAACGTTTGAAATTGGATGATAATTCTACATACATGTGGCACTGTCGTCTTGGTCACATTGGAGTGAAACACATGAAGAAACTCATTCTGATGGACTTCTTGAATCACTTGATTTCGAATCACTTGAGAGATGTGAAGCATGTCTGATGGGTAAAATGACTAAGACTCCATTCTCTGGTATGATGGAGCGAGCTACGGACTTATTGGAAATCATACATACCAATGTGTGTGGCCCCATGAGTGTGGCATCGCGCGGTGGTTATTGTTATGTTCTCACTCACGGATTACTTGAGTAGATATGGTTATATCTATTTCATGAAACATAAGTCTAAAACTTTCAAGAAGTTTAAGGAATTAGAAAGTGAAGTTGAGAATCAACGTAACAAGAAGATTAAATTTCTACGATCTGATCGTGGAGGTGAATATATTAGTTATGAGTTTGGCGAGAATTTGAAGAAATGCGGAATACATTCACAATTGACACTGCCGGGAACACCACAACATAATGGTGTGTCCGAACGTCGTAATAAAACTCTCTTAGATATGGTTTGGTCTATGATGTCTCTTATATATTTACCATTATCGTTTTGGGGTTATGCATTAGAAACACCCTCATTCACTTTAAATAGGGAACCATCTAAATCCGTTGAAATGACACCGTATGAATTATTGTTTGGCAAGAAACCTAAGTTGTCGTTCCTTAAATTTTGGGGTTGCGAAGCCTATGTAGAGAAGTTACAGTCGGACAAGCTAGAATCCAAGTCGGAAAAATGCTTCTTCATAGGATACCCGAAGGAAACTATTGGGTATACCTTCTATTATAGATTCAAAGGCAAAATATTCGTTGCCAAGAATGGATCCTTTCTAGAGAAGGAATTTCTCTCGAAAGAAGTGACCGGAAGTTGTGGAATCTTTTCTCGGATTTGAGAGTAGCGCAGAACCAGAAGAAGCTCCTATGGCGCCTAAACCAATAAGAGACGAAGATAATGATAGAGATCATGAAACTTCGATCGAAGTTACAACTAAACCTCATAGGTCAACGAGGACTCGTACCACTTCCGATTGGTATGATCCTATTATGAGTGTCATGTTGGTGGATAACACTGACGACCCTACGACATATGAGGAAGCAATGATGAGCCCAGATTCCATCAAATGGCAAGAAGCCATGAAATCCGAGATTGGATCCATGTACGGAAACAAAGTATGGACTTTGGTGGACTTATCGGATGGCCGAAAGGCTGTCGATAATAAATGGATTTTCAAGAAGAAAACAGATGCTGATGGTAATTTAACCATCTATAAAGCTCGACTTGTCGCGAAGGGGTTCTGAGAAATTCAAGGAGTTGACTACGATGAGACATTCTCACCGGTAGCGAAGCTAAAGTCTGTGAGGATTTTGTTAGCAATCGCTACATATTACGATTATGAGATATGGAAGATGGATGTCAAAACGGCGTTCCTCAATGGAGACATTTATGAAGAGTTGTATATGGTACAACCCAAAGGTTGTGTCGATCCTAAAGATGCTAACAAGGTATGTAAACTTCAATGGTCCATCTATGGATTAAAGCAAGCATCCCGAAGTTGGAATCAATGTTTTGATAAGGCTCTACAACAATTAACAAAATTTTGAGGATCAAGACCATATCTAGCACTAAGCTCTTGAAAATCAGAAGTTTCAGCAAAAGACTTAATGCAATCATACTCATAGTTTATACCTGGTTCTTTACCTTTGTCGTTATCCCAATCTTCGGTATTGCTTTGAATTGTTTCAAGAAGATCCCACTTAGATTTTGCCTCCTTACTTGTGAAGGATCCCTCTAAACAGGTATCTAGATAGTCCTTGTAATGTCCTGAAAGCCTTGCATAAAAATTATTGATAATAATATTACTAGGGAGCTCATGAATGAGACATTTGAGCATTAGTGACTTCAATCTCCCCCATGCTTGGTCAATACTTTCTCCATTATGAGGATTAAAATTATAAATATAATTCCTATCTTTATGAATTTCATGAGGAGGATAAAATTTAGAGTAAAAGAGAGATCAAGTTCCTTCCACTTCAAATGATGAGGATCATCTAGTAGCTCATACCACTCCCTTGCTTTATCCTTAAGTGATAAAGGGAATAGCTTCCTCTTAACTTGGTCCATTGAAATACCTGCAAACTTGAACAACTCGCATAATTCATATATAAAGAGTAAATGATCACCAGGATGGACAGTTCCATCTCCAAAATAGCAGTTATTCATAACACATTTAACAATTTCCATAGGTATTTGAAAAGGGACACTTTCAGTATGTGGATTTAAAATATCACAAGTATCATTAGAATTACCACATATGGGATATAAAGTATCATAAGAGCAAAATTTCTTCCCTAAAGCTGGGGAACTAAAAAGATCATTTTCATAAAAACTAGCTTCCCCAAGCTTAGACATTTACATAGTATTAGCAACAATGGTGTTCAAAAAATTCATACTAATAACATTGCTATTAGCATGCAAAGAAAGTTCCATATGTTTTTTAATTTTCTCTCCAGACCATTTATGTTCTATTTCAGGAAAAATACTAAAAAAATCTCTATTTTTTGTTGTTTTCCATTAAGCCTAACTAGTGAAAATAAAAACAAGAAACAAAAAGATATATTTGCAGAATCTAAAGGAAATAACTTTGAGCACTCACACACCATCAACAGTACTAGAAGATAGCTTAGTAGCCAGAGGATGCGAGTACCTTTTACCTTACCTCCCCGGCAATGGCGCCTGAAAATAGCTTGATGTCTATGCACGCTTCTATTCTTGTAGACAGTGTTGGGCCTCCAAGTGTAGAGGTTTGTAGAACAGCAGCAAGTTTCCCTTAAGTGGATCAGCCAAGGTTTATCGAACTCAGGGAGGAAGTGGTCAAAGGTATCCCTCTCAAGCAACCCTGCAATCAAGATACAAGAAATCCTTTGTGTCCCCAACACACCCAACACACCCAATACACTTGTCAGGTGTATATGTGCACTAGTTTGGCGAAGAGATAGTGAAATACAAGTAATATGGATGATTATAAGACAACGGTTCCAGAATAGAGCTTGACGGGGAGGAAGAGACTAAAGGCAATCTGAAATAAAGATGGAAGCAAGCAAACATGTAGCAGGACTAGTTGTAAACGGTGTTTCAATGCTTAGAAACAAGGCCCAGGGATCATACTTTCACTAGTGTACTCTCATATAAATATCTTTTCTTCATTATTCTACTCTGAACTACTCTCCGGTTGGACAACTCTAATCCACGGTAGGGCTACAAAAGTGATACGTTGAAAACGTATCTATAATTTTTGATGTTCCATGCTTGTTTAGTATCAACTTCGCTTTGCTTTGTCTACACTTTGAGGTGTTTTTATATGTTTTTCTGGACTAAAATATTAACAAGATGTCATAGTGCCATTTTCCTATTTTCTTCTGTTTTTCGTTCCAGAAAAGGCAGAAAATCAATATTCTCGGAATTGGATGGGACAAAAGCCAAAGTCAATATTTTACCGTGGGCAACACGGAGCCAGAATACGAGACGGAGGGGAGCCACCAGGGGGCCACACCTCCTGGCCGCGCGGCTAACCCTAGCCCGTGCCTAGGGGGGTGCGGCCGCCCTGGCTGCCCCTGCCTCGCCTCTTTGCCTATAAAGACCCCCCGATACCAAAACCCTAAGTACCCGATCAATCTTCCACGAAACAGTCTGTAGCCACTGCCACCATCGTCCCTAGATCGGGGGATCTGAAGCTCTTCCCGGCACCCTGCCGGAGGGGAGATCATCCCAGAGGCCTTCTTCATCATCATGCCAGCCTCCGGTATGAAGCGTGAGTAGTTCCACCTTGGACTACGGGTCCATGTAGTAGCTAGATGGTTGTATCTCCTCCTTTGTGCTACCATGTTTAGATCTTGTGAGCCTCGTTCATGATCAAGATCATCTATTTGTATTCATGCATGTTGTGTTTGCGGGGATCCGATTGATATTGAGATTACTATGTTAGATTGATTAATGGTTTTGTCATATTGGTTCTATCATGTCTGTGTTTTTTATGATCTTGCATGATCTCTGTTTCATTGAACAAGTGGATTATTTACCTTACACACTTTGCTTAAAGCAGTTATCCGTTGCTTGCAACTTAATACTGGAGGGGGTTCGAATGATAACTTGAAGGTGGATTACTAGTCAAATATGCAGTTGGATGGCGGTCTATGTATCTTGTTGTATTGCCCAATTAGATCTCATAGGATCATGAATGTCTAGTATTGCATTGTTATGCCTTGCTCAGTCCTGTCAATTGCCTTGCTGTAATTTGTTTACCCAGTATGCCATGTTTGTTTATCTTAAGGAGAACACCTCTAGTGAACTATGGACCCCGGTCCAATCTTTACCATTGATAGATCTTCCACTGTTACTGTTTACTTTCTACAAACAACTATTACCTTCCACACCATATAGTTAACCTTTGTTTTTAGCAAACCGGTGAGATTGACAACCTCACTATTCGTTGGGGCAAAGTCTTGTGCAGGTTTCCAAGTTGCTAGCAACACCTTTGAGTCGTTTCCTTCGTCCTAATGGTTCGATAACCTTGGTTTCTGACTGAGGGAAAACTTGCTGTTGTGCTCATCACACCTTCCTCTTGGGAACTCCCAATGAAGCTCTACATTGATCTGAGCCACCATCAAGATTTTCTGGCGCCGTTTCCAGGGAGGCTAAGGACGTCTTCACAAGGGGAGTCCTTCATAACCTTTCTCTTTACTTTGTTTTTGTTTTGCTTGGTTTTGTTTGCCTCTTTTTATCAAAAACTCCAAAAAAATTAGTTTAGTTTGGTTTGCTTTCTCTTATAAAAAACACAAAAAATAGAGAGCTCTATAGTATTTATCTTGAGTTAGGACATTAAGTGTTTGAAGAGAAAATTAAAAAACCTTTGGAGCTTTATTTGCATGCTAATAGCAATTTTATTAGTATGAATTCTTTGAACACCATTATTGCTAATGCTATGGAAACATCTAAGGTTTGGGAAGCTAGTTTTTATGAAAATGATCTTTTTAGTTCCCCAGCTTTGGAAGGTAGCTATTCTATTGCTTATGATGATACTATACCTCCAATATATGATGATTACAATGATGAATATGATATTTTCAGTCCACCTACTATTGAGGAGGAAATTAATTGTGATTACAATATTCCTCCTATATTTGATGACTATGGTGATGAGAATAATAATGATACCTATTTTGTTGAATTTGCTCCCACTACAATTAATAAGAATGACAATGCTTATGTGGAGAGTAATAATCATTTTATGCATGTGGCTCATGATAAGAATGTTTTATGTGATAGTTATATTGTTAATTTTATTCATGTTTCTACTGAAAGTTATTATGAGAGAGGGAAACATGGTTTTATGCATCTCAATAATATTAAGTTTCCCCTCTTTATGTTGAAAATCTTGAAGTTGCACTTGTTTTGCTTTCCTATGCTTGTTGCTTTGTGTTTCTTTGATTTATTTTCTTATAAGATTCCTATGCATAGGAAGTGGGTTAGACTTAAATGTGTTTTGAATTTTCTTCTTGATGCTCTCTTTTACTTCAATTCATATTTCTTATGTGAGCATCTTTTCAAACTATCAAGCCGAACTTAAAGGCGTTAAAGAAAATTACTTCTTGGGAGATAACCCAATAGTTATCTTGAGTCTTGGAAGTTATTACTTTTGTAATGATATCTCCTTATCCTTTTTATTTTCCTTTTGTGCTAATAATAACCTCTGATGAGAGGGAAGTAAGATTTGGGGTTGCTGTCCCGAAACAGATTTATGTGCTCCACTGTACAAATTCGTGTAAAATATCTATAAGTATCCTTGAGCTGTAATTTTCTGAATAAATCCCCCAATATGTTACCTAAGTTTCGTTAGTTCAACACTTTTTGATTTGAGCAATATAAGGTCTTCGAAAAAATCGGTTTCTACCTGCTGGTCTGTTTTGACAGATTTCTGTTATTATTTGCATTTGCTTCTTATTGATTCCTTTTTGGGTTATTTTGGGGAAATTGACCTTTTTGAGGGAATTGCTACAGTAGCTTGTGTTTTTGGTGAAAGTTTTTCTGTTTTAAAACTAAACCCCAAGGGTCTATTATCTTTTGAATACACTAATGTTGCTAATGAGGTTGTGTGAAGTTTTGTATGAAGGAAAATTTTCAGGTGTAGAGAAAGAATGATGTAATGAGATGAAGAATGGACAAAAGCTCAATATTGGGGATGCCACCCCATGTCACCCCAAGAAATATTCAAGAGGTACAAGCGTCAAAGCTTGGGGATGCCCAAGGCATCCCCTTCTTCATCAATAAAAATCCTAGATCCTTCTAGACACTTCGTTTTTATAGTTTCATGCACTATAGTGTTGTTCTTGGAGCGTCTTAGTTTTTGTTTTGTTTGCTTAGTTTGCTTGAATAAAGTAGTTTGGACCCCCGTTCTCGCTGTTTGGTTTCAAATAAGTTGATTGGTGTTGGAGAGGAGTAGAAAGTTTTTGCTTGAAAAGTACAAGAGGAGCTTGCTTTGACTGTGACTTAGACTTTATCATGTCATGCTAGATGTTGTTTTGATCTTATGCTTAGTGATTATTGCTGTAGCATGACTTGTTCTAAACAAATAGGATTGCTTAATGTTCCTTGAAAGAATCATGCGTTGTTTTAGCATACAAAAGCATAGTATTGGGGTATTCTCCTTTGATGCTTTGTTTGGGTTGACTTGGCACATGCTCACACCATGTTATGACTTTCAACCAGTCGAATTAACCTCTATGATCATTTAGTCCTTGACTTGTAGTACCACTTTATGCTTTGATTAGTAATGTTTTATCGCTCTGCATGATTATGGCCATTATTGCTCTCTTAGTTGGTCGCTCCCAGTCTTTTGCTAGCCTCCACTTGTATGAGTAAGCTCTACTTATGCATCCAACTCCCAAGAAACCAAGTTATTCGAAAGTGTACACTATAAATTCCTATCCATGGTGTGTTACACCATTCCAAGTATATTCTTGTTTTCATCTATCTTCCAATTAAAAAGTATTTTGTTATGTGAAAACTTAGTGATTAAAGCTCTCACGAACTTGATGGCACACTTTATTTTTCTTGCCCCTAATAAACTTGAACCATTGTGTCATCTATGTTGTATATGCTTGCACTTATACATTGTAATTAGCAGAACCATGCTGTCATGGGGAACGCTTTCAACATTGTGCTTGTACATTGTACACAGTTGATATCATGCTCTTTTGTTTATGGATGTCGTTGGTGTGAAATGAAAGGGGAGCTTATAAGTCCATGGAGTTATGTGTGTATGTTAGAGAAACGCCTGGGCTGCTAGCCTAAGCCATGCCTAATCATGATGGAAACTTGCAGCATCACCATAGTGAGCAATCTATGAAGTATTCTTCTTATAAAAAAAGAGATAGAAAAAGAGATTGAAAAAAAAAGATGAGAAAAGAGGAAAGAGAGAAAAAAGCACCATTTTCCCATGGTAAATAAGAAGATTGCTGAGATGCTCATTGTCTGCTTGCCTTGTCATTTTGATTATGGGATAGCTCCTGTATCATGTGCAAGGGGTACCACGTTGGTGGTTCTCTATGATACACATGTACTTACTATGATAAGAACTTGCAAGTAACTAAACTTGAATAGCATGAGGAGCGGCCTTTGTATTCAAGGGACATGAGATTGCCAACTTATACTTTGTCAAGCATATGCTCCATAGTTTGTTGACATTAACCTTAATCACTTCAAGATGCTTATGATAGGGGCAATGAGGGTTGAAAGCTAACAAGTACCATAATTTTTGGAAGCTCTTAATGAAACTTGAGATCCCTGCATCCCTTTATGAAGGGCCTTTATTCCACCATTATATTGAGTCTCCACCTTCTATCCTTAGGAACCAATTAAGAGAGCATAGTTGCCATTCTTAGTTCTATGTTCATTGTCCCAGAACTTATTGATTTTATTCATATTGTTGATATTGCTTGATCTTGAACTATTTGTATCTAGTCACTCTTATGAACTTTGAAGGTGTCATATGCGTCTATTTGCTACTCCATGAGGGATAAGATGAATGCCACTATGCTATGTTTTCTATATGTGAAACAAACAAACGTTTTTCAATGCATGTTATTCATGAATCTTTGCTTGTAACCTTTCATATTGCATGCATAGTTACTTTGTCTTATTGTTAGAACTCCATCTTTCATGCTCATGTGTAGAGTTCTTTGATCCCAGCTTTCAATGCTTGCAAATGGTTAGATCTTGATTATTGATGGTGCATGTCACCTCAAAAATTATTCTTTGTATCACTTACCTACTCGAGGACGAGCAGGAGTTAAGCTTGGGGATGCTTGATACGTTGAAAACGTATCTATAATTTTTTATGTTCCATGCTTGTTTAGTATCTACTTTTCTTTGCTTTGTCTACACTTTGAGGTGTTTTTATATGTTTTTCTAGACTAACCTATTAACAAGATGCCAGAGTGCTAGTTGCCTGTTTTCTTCTGTTTTTGGTTCCAAAAAAATGCAGAAAATCAATATTCTCGGAATTGGATGGGACAAAAGCCAAAGTCAATATTTTACCGTGGGGAACACTGTAACATCCCAAAAATATTAATCAAGGTTATCAATTCCAATCACCCAAAATTAGGGTTAACAAAAACTTTTGTTAATTAAATCCATATGAATGCATGTGTGTATGTGATGAATGCATGAATGCTTGAATGGACTTGTGTGATTTTTGTGAATGGAAAGGATTGGTTTAAAGATGAAAACAACATCATCTAAATCATTTCCAAGCAGAATAAAATCAACATAAATTCAAAAACAAACAATATAAGCAAATGGTCATTTTTGCAAATCTTGCTCACTAGACCACTTTGAGTGTTTCTAGTCCAAGATTTCAAACAGAAAAAAATCCATTTATTTTCACCCCTTGCTAGACCAAGTAAATGTGAACCCAAGCCCACCTTGCAAACCCACATAAACATTTGGCAACCCTATTCAATTGACATTTGAAAATTGAATCTAGTTCATATGGGAAGATCATCATTTCTCAAAACCCAACCAAACCAGTGCACCTTGACAAATCCAATCAACTAGAGATTACCTAGTATGTGACCATTGCACTCACCAAAGTTTCAACCAAAAATTCAAATATAAATTTCTTTCAACCATTTCATCAAACACTTGGAGACACGAATCAAGTTTGGCCAAACTTCACTGTTTTGAGCAGTGATCTTTGCAAACATTGTTCACCATTGATCATCCATGTCTCCCCCAGTGCCAACCAATGCATTGAACCAACCTAGCCCCTACCCAATGTGCCATGCCGTGCATGCCCGAGAGCACCCTTGCCAGCCGACCATGGCTAGCTAGCCAGAGCCAGCGCCGCGCCTAGCCACTATGTCTGGGAAGCACGCCACCATCCACCGCCACCCCCTGTCCAGCCCTCGACCCTTGCCAGGCACTGGACCACCAAGTACACGCACGCGGCCATTTATCTGTGACCATGCCGAGAGCGCTCCAGCTCGCCGCGCTTGACACGCTAGCACAGACCACGCCCCGCCTTCGCCGCCTGCGTACGTGATCACCACCGTCCCAGGAACCTCCCAGACAACCCCGTTCACCGCCACGCGACCCATAGCCACTGTGCTCCATCAAAACTGCCGTCGGTGCCGCTTAGAGCGTCGACGCATTTCGACCGAACCGCAACGCCCTTTCCGCGCCATAAAGACATTGAGGACCGCCAGGAGATCGCGCACCGTCCCCTACCGTCAGCCATGCCCATAGCTCACTGTAACGCCGACCCCGACGAGCTCAGCCCGCACCATTCGGTTCCCTTGTCGCAGTATAAATAGAGGCCTTCCCCGTTCGTTTTCTTCACACCATTCCACTCCCCACCTCTCACTGATCGTGCCCACTTCTTCCCGGATCAAGGCGAGCACAGCATCACCGGAATTTTGCCGGAGCCTGCCGCTGCTGGAGGAGAAGGGCGTCGTCGATTGGAGCCACCCCAGGAGGATCCTCTAGTACCAGGAGAACCGTTGTCATCGACTTCGTCGTTTGCCCCCATCGCCGACCAACGCCTGAGCCCCGGTGAGCCACCACAGATCCTCACTAGACGCGCTAGGGTTCGAACCCGTCGAGTTCTATTCAGACGAGGACATGGCCGTGAGCCATTGATCCTCGATCTAATCCTATGGTCGTAATCGCCCCGTACCCCTTCGCACCCCCTGTCTCACTAACTAGTGGGCATAACCAGTTAACCAGCCCGCACGCGCTGTGCGCAGTGGGCCGGCCCAGTTAGCTCTCCCGCGTGACCCAGTTCGTTTGAATTTAGATTTATCTATTTAGTTTCAAACCTAGTTCTAGAAGTAGATTCAAAAATCAATTCAGAAAGATTCACTGTACCAAATTGCATGAAACTAATTTTGTTAGAAAGGTTTCGAAATTCTTAATCCAAGCCCATTGGATTCAAACCATTTGAAATTATAGATCACCTATAGTAAAAATAACAAGTAGAGAATTTTATGCATTCAAGCATTTTTCAGAATGAAACCATAAATGCTTTTGAGTTGATTCCAACTCTCAAAAATCACATTTGACAAGACCTTTCTGAATATATAAAAATATCTAGGTTTACTTGCAGTAATAATGAACAAGTAATAAAAGAATGCCCCATAGGCATTTCTAGTCACTTTAATTAATTAAAATAAAAAAGGTAAACCTTATTAAATTGTGACACCACTTTAAATCACATTCCCAAGTAATGAAATATGTGGTGATGACATGTGTCAACAAGATGCCATGTTTTAATTGGAGAATATTAAATCTTATGTAGTTTTTCAATCATTAGAAATTAATTTTCTAAAATAAAAAGAATAAAACTATTGCCTTAATGTTTGTAATGATTGTGATGATGCTAGATCATCTAGTGTAAAGCCTTGTGTGTTAAATAGAAGTAGTTAAGTATTGTTTGGTGATTTTGTACTTCGTATTTATTTATAAACGGTAGCACCGACCAAGGATATGAAGATGAAGGAGACTACTACGAAGAGGAAGCCGAGGAGAACTTCAACCACCGCACTGCACAAGGCAAGATATCTAATGCAAGCTACTAACTAAGTAAGCCATCCTAGCAAGCTAACAATTGCAACTGTGGAAACTAGATAACCTATGCAATGCATTAGGCATGCCTTGGTTATATGACTTGATTATACCAAATCCCAGTTTTAATTGCAAGCTTTATTCTTTTATTTCTTTATCAAATCTAATAAGTTATGTTTACTTAGTGACTTGAGAAGTTTTGGAAAGATATTTAAAGGTAGCATAAAGAGCATAAAACTTGTCCTAAGTTAGGTAGATCTTGATGTCATCCTGAGGCATGAGATTGAACTTAGATAAGTCACACTTGATTACCACCCCTCATTAGTGTTTACCCCCAACCTTAGTGGCTAGTGCTACGCATCAAACTTGATAACTTTAGATGGGAATACTTGGTGAAAATGGTTATGAAAACCTTAGAATGATGAGTCATTCTAATGAGATGTTTTGACATGTGTTCTTGAACACCAAATGATTTTGATGATGAAAATGTTGAGGCATGAGCCTTAGCCCTTTATAAAACTGATGGTTGTCTGGATGTGATACCATTCCAATTTTATCGTACAACCACAATACCCGGATTTGGGTAGGGCTTGACTGGAAGTTTATATACCTTAGTATGGGTTCCCTTGCGGCCGAGGTTTGAGTTGAGGCTACCTTGTAATGATTGTCCACCTATGCAGTTCCCAAGATGACAGATGATCATGGTTGGGAGACCAAACTCATAGGAGAGGTGCCTATACTAGGGTGTGTTGAAAGGTTAGGATTGATTATCCGCATACTGAGTATGGTGAATTCAGGATTTTTCCTGACGGATGTATCGAATTTGTGGTGAAAGTGTACCACCTTTGCAGAGTGTCAAACTATTCGAATAGCCGCGTCCGCGGTTATGGACACTTGGATTGGCCATACTGTTCCATCGTCAGATGTTTTGAAATGACTTGTGAAATGATTCATGACTTGACTTGACCACAACCGGGTCGTGATATGAAAAATCAAGTTCCCACTTAGGTGTTATAAAACCTTAAACTAGTTTTCTTTGCTTCTAATCTCAGTTAGAGATAAATCTGGCTTTTTGCAAAACAACCTAGAGCTTAGTATTCCTACTTGAAACCACTTTACTTGTGAGTCTTAGTTTGCGAGAACTTAAAGAGTACTCATGTTTTTGTCCCTGGCTATTCCTGTGGCCAGACTATGAAGAGGACTATCAGGAGGATTAACCACGGGAAGGTTACGACAACTAGGATAATCTCCCATCGTCAGCATTGCCTGTGACCATGAAGATGGAGCTTCGCCCACGCTACCGTTATTATATTATTTCACTACTTCGATTGTATTAAGACTGGATCATGAGATCCTTTATTTGTAATACCTATATTATAGTTTGTAGTGGATGATGTACATGATATCCAATCTATTATGTCTCGCAAAAATGGTAATCCTAGGACTGCGATGTATGTCATAACATGCATCTGGGATTAAAAATCTACGTGTTTACAAACACGGAGCCAGAATACGAGAGAGGGGAGCCACCAGGGGGCCACACCCCCTGGACACGCGGCTAACCCTAGCCCACACCTGGGGGGTGCGGCCGCCCTGGTTGCCCCCCTTCCTCGCCACTTCACCTATAAAGACCCCCCGATACCCAAACCCTAAGTACCCGATCAATCTTCCACGGAACAGTCTGTAGCCGCCGCCACCATCGTCCCTAGATCGGGGGGGGGGTCTGAAGCTCTTCTCGGCACCCTGCCAGAGGGGAGATCATCCTGGAGACCTTCTTCATCATCATGCCAGCCTCCGGTATGAAGCGTGATGTAACACCCTCGCCTGATAAGGCTGAGTTCATGTGTATAATGCTAATCCCTGGATTGGTTCACTGGCACACACAGTACAAAATGATACCAAATATAACTGTGCATCATAAATACAACAAATATGATCCAGAATTTACATTATTTATTCAAGTACACAGCGGAAAACGAATACAAGGTAGATCTCCATCCTCCAAATGTGTCACAGGCGAACAATTGTTGAGTGGAGTCTCGCGACCTATGAACGATCACTCGGATACGATATAACCTGCAAAATGAAACGTTGTAGCCACGAATGGTCAATACATTGAATGTATGGCAAGTAGGCTAAAGTGGTTAACAACAGATAAATTAACTACATGCTTATTTGGCCAAGTGGAGTTCAGGCTCATTTGCATAAAGCAACAGTTTTATCCTAACATTTGTAACAAAGTAGTTTTCCAATACGATAAATAGGACACTCTGGCTCACTCCCAGGTGCTCCTACCTAATTATGTTCACCCAACAAGTTTTAAGTAATTAAGAAATAAGGATGAGTGAGAAATATCATAGCATCAGTATCAGGTCGCTCAAATTGTCCATAACCGGGGACACGGCTAAGCACTTAGTTTATACACCCTACAGGGGTTAGTACACTTTACCCATGTGACTTGGCCAGCCTAGCTCGTACCACCACTCTCATATTGGGTGATGATAGGGAGAAGTCCAAGAAGGAACCGTTCGGGAAGTAGCTCCCCAAACCCGACACGCACCGGTCCAACCTACACTATCTACATCTCCGGATACGTGGGTTCGAGTTACCACAACCTACTGAGTCCAACAAACCGCCCATTTCATTATTGGCACATGGTTGCACACGAAAGCTTCCAAACAAATAAACCAATCCTTTCTCAGTGTCCTGGGCAGCATTCCCCACCATAAATCCACACTCGATGACCCAATCAATGACATTCCGCCCAGGTGGTTCATTAAAACATATTGCTTTGTCATTTAGCAAAACATAAGCCTTTCAAAACATATAACTTTTCATGATGTGATTTCCTTCCTCGTCTAAACAGCATAACTAAGCAATCTACCAATACGATGGCTCATAAACAAGGAATGATAGGGAATAATATGGGACATAGCATAGCATATACATATCAATTCCTACATATGCAATTCTACAAAAACATCTACAATGCATAGGGAAATAGTAGGACATTTATGACCAAGATAGCACCACTTGCCTTTGTTGTAGATGTAGTCGATTAGATAATCCTCACAATACTCACAATTATAATGTCTTCATTCGTAATAAACCACAGTACTTGCAATCAGAGTAGTTGCAATCACAGTAGATACACTCCTCGCAATCTAACGTTCAAAAACAAAGGCACAATAAGCACACAATTGAAACATTGCAACAATATAATAAAACAATGATAAACAAATGCATGCATGACGATTTAATAAGTCACAATGGTTGCATTTAGTGTTCTGAACATTATTAGATCACATGATGCATGTGGAAAGTCATTTATTGCACTAAAGCTTTTATTACTAAAGTTGTATCGATTTAATATGGTGTATACCACTTTAATTGAACTAAATATGTTTATGTCGTATTAAATTGTGAACTATATGCTATTGTACAGAGGTAATGCAATTTAGAGACAGTGGCAATTTGAATCACCTAAAAAGGAGTTATAGATATTTTCCTATGATTAAAACACTATTTCAATGGGTTTAAATATTTATGTATGAATTTCTATTTTAACAGTACCAAATAATTTGTCATGCAATTTCTCTGTATAGATATTGTCAATACAAAACCTTAGCACTTGGATTCACCCTAATCGGAGTTATAGATCTTTTTGTATGATTTAAATAGTGTTTAATGGTTTTTATATGATTCATATAGTTTCTTTTGTCTAAAAATCAAACTAAAATTATGTCTGTAATCTCCACGGAATTGTGATTTCAGGGACATATTATTTGTAATTTTCTGAATAGTATTTACTTTCTTATGAATTTATTACTCTAAATAAGCCATTAAACCATTTAAATCTTCACGGCAAAACCTTACATTCAAAGGCTGAACTAATTACATATTGATTATCTACATGGAACCATATTTCCATCGGTATATCATTTATATTTTTGTGACAAGCAATTAATTTACTATGAATTTAATGATTTATAAAGCCATTAAAACTAATTAAATTGCTACGGGTTAAATAGTCGGCAAAGGCTAGATCCAACCAGATATTATTAATTTACATTACAGTAGCTTCAATTTGATATATTGTTCATATTTTCGGAGTTACAGATAATTTCTTATGAATTTATTAACCTAAAAGACCATTAAAACCAATTAAATTACTGCAGTAATCACGTACAATAAAAGTTGGATCTATTCTGATAAGATGATTGTACGTAAAATTATCTTCAATTTGATATATTATACGCAATTTTTGGACGTGGTATGAATTTCTAATGAATTTTACAAGTTAGACCTATAATATGCAATTTTAAATTCGAACGGAATATTCCTGAGAATATTCCGCTGACTGGACAGGTTGACTTTGCATGCTGACTGGGACTAGATGTTGACCTGACGTTGACGTGGCGTTGATGAGGAAGCTGACCGGAATGACGACATGGCACGCACCGGTTTGATTGGATCTCGACCGTCTGGATAGGATCCGGTGGCTAGAAGAAGAGATTGACCCGATTTTGGCTCAGAATAGACAAGAAACAGATTTGTGTCAGAGAGACAAATCCGTAGGTCAAATTGAAAAACTTAGAACACGAAAGTTGTGGGGAATCATTATTCCTACCTTCTCACCAAAGGAATTTGGATTTTAAAAAACAAGCGCGAGTACATCTTGGATTTACACCGTAAGATCTGAAATATTGCGATACGAAATTCTCCGGCTGTGGTGGATGAAAAGAGGTGAGGTTTGTCGGTATTGAAACATTTCGACGAGTTCTACAACTTTTGTTTTTTGACCGAAGGCAAACGACGAAGTCTAGATGGGTTAAAAAGCGAAATAAGATTCGGGCATGTGTAGATTCGGAATTTCGAGAAGGGAAACTCGTACAGCTGTGGTTCCACGAGTTTATATGGAGATTTAGGATGGTGTAGAGATAGGCCTTGAGTAGGGAACAAGTAAAAACAAACGGAAGTCGATTCGGAGTTGTAGATAAAAAGTTATGAGAGTTTGAATAGAGATAGGTTAGAGAAAACTGATTCGCACAGATTTTAAAGCAACCATGCATCGATCAGTCACGTACGTGGCTGTGGATGCTCAGGTCGGTCCGGGTGGGCCGGCCCGTTTAGTTTTTTTTTTCTTTTTCTTTTTCTATTTACTTGTTCCCCTCGTATCTTTTGCATACGAACTCCAAATGATATGATTCTTGTTTCTAAATTTTTCTAAAATCGAATAGATCATTATAGGATCATATTTGTAATATTTTTTTACTAGTTTGAAAGTAGTGGGTTTATAAATCCTTTTATATTCCATTTTATTTATATCTTTATTTGTTTGTATTTAAGCCATAACTTTTTCATAATAGCTCCAAATGAGCTCAATTTTGTTTCTAAAATTTTGTAATATTAATTGGATCTTTTTAGGCTATAATTATCAATAATTTATTCCTTAACAACAGTGGGTTTTATAAAGTCAATTTAATTACCCTTAGGAACATTTGGGCGAATCAACTACAGGATTTAGATACCAGGATTTGGATTCAGTTTGTGAGAACTTTGCATGGATGTAATAAAATGCTTATGAATGCTTCATGATTTTCATTTTGAAATCTTGCACACCAATTCTACAATCCATAATCAATCCATGCCCTTTTGCCTATATGGCTACTTAGGTCATAACAAAAGAATATAAGATTCTGAATCCAAGGTTGAGAGGATTTTCTATCCAAAAAGTTTCTTCTCTTTGAGAATTTTCAACATAGTCAAACAATCAATCAAACTTATTTATTTATTTCACATTCCAAAATTAGGAGAATTTTGGGATGTGACACGTGAGTAGTTCCACCTTGGACTACGGGTCCATGTAGTAGCTAGATGGTTGTATCTCCTCCTTTGTGCTACCATGTTTAGATCTTGTGAGCCTCGTTCATGATCAAGATCATCTATTTGTATTCATGCAGTTTACAGGGATCCAATGGATATTGAGATTACTATGTCAGATTGATTAATGGTTTTGTCTTATTGATTCTATCATGTCTGTGTTGTTTGCGATCTTGCATGCTCTCCGTTTCTAGTAGCTATCTTGGCCAAGTAGATGCTAGTGACTCCAAGAGGGGGTATTTATGCTCGATAGTGGGTTCATGCCTCTATTAAATCTAAGGGAAGTGACAGAAATCTCTAAGGTTGTAGATGTGCTGTTGCTACTAGGGGAAAAACAACGGTCTCTTGTTCATGGAACAAGTGGATTGTTTACCTTACACACTTTGCTTAAAGCAGTTATCCGTTGCTTACAACTTAATACTGGAGGGGGTTTGGATGATAACCTGAAGGTGGATTACTAGTCATAGATGCAGTTGGATAGCGGTCTATGTATCTTGTTGTATTGCCCAATCTGATCTCATAGGATCATGAATGTCTAGTATTGCATTGTTATGCCTTGCTCAGTCCTGTCAATTGCCCTGCTGTAATTTTTTTACCCAGCATGCCATGTTTTTTTATCTTAAGGAGAACACCTCTAGTGAACTACGGACCCCGGTCCAATCTTTACCATTGATACATCTTCCACTGTTACTATTTACTTTCTGCAAACCACTATTACCTTCCACACCATATAGTTAACCCTTTGTTTTTAGCAAACCAGTGAGATTGACAACCTCACTGTTCGTTGGGGCAAAGTCTTAAGTTTGTGTTGTGCAGGTTTCCAAGTTGCTAGCAACACCTTTAAGTTGTTTCCTTCCTCCTATTGGTTCGATAACCTTGGTTTCTTACTGAGGGAAAACTTGTTGCTGTGCTCATCACACCTTCCTCTTGGGGACTCCCGATGAAACTCTACATTGATCTGAGCCACCATAAAAAGCACTCCTTAAAGTTCGCATTCCCCATCTAGATAACCCCACACTGTCACCTTGAGCGCTAGATGGTTCCTACAAACACCACAATTTCATAGATAAATCCAACTCAAATTATACTCATGATAAGTATTTCTGTAATCTTTAGCCTAAGTGCCACACGATGTGCACACTGTCACCTTCACACACGTGGGTAAAAGCAGAGATTGATTTAAGAACTTGAGTAGCAGAGTAGATCTACTTGATTACAAAGCTCATGATCTCAAGAAGATCACGCATAGAGAGAGATGAACATATAGCTATCGGTAGATCCCTTAGCCTCGAGGGAGAGCTACTCCCTCCTCATCATGGGAATTAGCAACGACGATGGAGATGGTGGTGGAGATCGATGGAGATGGATCCAGGGGCAATTCCCCGTCCCGGCAGGGTGCCAGAACAGAGACTTCTGTCCCCCGAATCTCCTCTTTGGTGGTGGCGATGCTGCGGGACTTTTCGTGGATTTCCGATCTCGCTAGGGTTTACGTCTCGGGGAGACGTATATATAGGCGAAAGGGCAAGGTCGGTGGAGCCTCGAGGGGCCCACACCATGGGCTGGCGTGGCCTAGGGTGGGCCTGCGCCACCCTATGGTGTGGCCGCCTCGTGGCTCCCCTTCGTCTCTCCTTCAGGCTCCGTGTTGCATCTGGAAAAATAGGCACTTCGGCTTTTGTTTCGTCCAATTCCGAGAATATTTCCTTACTAGCTTTTCTAAAACCAAAAACAGCAGAAAACAAGCAACTGGCACTGCGGCATCTTGTCAATATATTAGTTCCGGAAAATGTATAAAAATACCTCAAAGTGTAGACAAAACATAAGAAAGTTGATATGAAAGCATGGAGCATCAAAAATTATAGAAATATGTGGGAGCCATATGAATGTCCTGATTCCTCTATTGGTTATTGATCGGAGAAGAGTCTCGGTCATGTCTGCATAATTCACGAACCGTAGGGAGACACACTTAAGGATTCGATGTTGTTTAGTAGATATGAAATGTGAGTAAAACACCGAATGTTGTTCGGAGTCTTGGATTGAATCCGGTATATCACGAGGAGATCCGGAATGGTCCGGAGAATAAGATCCATATAAGGAAAGTCCAATTCCGGAGTTCAGGAACGTTTTCAGTGTTTTCACCGGAACCTTCTAGAAGGGTCTAGAAGGTCCGACACTCCGGAGTGGTAAGGGTACATGGATGTGTCATGACAAGTTGGAATGCTTGCATCATGTACCAGGTCACTTGGCTGGGAAAAAGGAAGAGAGAAATCAAACTGTAGTTTGAAAGTCAAACGCCAGTTTGAAAAAGTCAAATCCCAACATGGTTGTATAGTGGAGGGAGGGAAGGAATCCTACCTAGGGGAGGACTCCTTTCCTCCCCTTGCCGCCATCAAAGTCGAGGAGTTGGGGGAGGACTCCCCTCCCCTAACCGCCTCTCCCGCCTATAAAAGGAGGCGTAGGGCGCCCCTACCCCTCACCTCAAACCCTAGATTTTGGCGCCACAACCACCAAGTCGCCACCGCCTAGGGTCCTCTTCAAGTCGCCGACTAGGGCAAAGCCCTAGCCCTAGCCGCCGGCCACCAATCCCCCTTGGCCCTCTAAACCCTAAATCGCCAAGGTCCCTCTTCTACTCCACCATACTCGCTCCGACTTAGGCGAATCCCTGCAGGATGTAAGACCCCACCTTTTAAGGTAAAGGTCCCTGTGATTGCAATGCTATTCCCTGTATCAAATGCTAGCATCCACAGTTTAAGATGAAGTACACAAATACAAAGGTCGTTAATTACATCGTCATTCCAGAGATAACATAGTCTTTACAACTAAATGGCCAAAGGCTAGAACATAGAGTTCATAACATAAAGGAAATAACTATAAACCTTCATCTTCATGTGCCACAGGAAAGCATGTTGAGTGTAGACCCACAACCCTAATCTCCATCAGAGTAACCTGCAACATCATAAGTTACAGCCACAGTGGGTCAATACATTTGGAATTGTATTGGCAAGTGATACCATAGTAGAATAGTAGTATCTACATCTATATGAATTTTGGCTAAATGTAGCTTAGGCTTGCTTTGCTCAAAATAGGGTTTTCTTATTAGTAGAAAAACACTAAGTTTTTGTTTGTCAAAACTCCCAAGGAACCACCAATAGACACTGGTGAACCTTTAACCCTTGTTCAACCACAAGTTTTTAACTTAGAAATTAGGATAAGGAGATCCTTGATAGCTTAAATGTCTTCGATGCTCAAATTGTCCGTTGCCGGGGACACGGCTAAGTACTGATTTTACCCTCTCGAGAGGTGGTGCACTTTACCCACAAGACTCGACATGCATCGAGACGAGATCTTTCAGAAGCCTTCCCTTAGACTACCATGGACGCGTTCCATCCTATCACCCTACCACCAACTGTCCATCTAGCTAAGTTACTGCAACCTATATGATCAAGGCAGAGCCCATATGCCATGTGGTTGCACTAGAAGCTTCTAAACACTAAACATCTCAAATCCCTTTGTTCCTGGGTGGCTTTCCACAAGTGAGATACACAAGGTAAACCATAGACATGGACCTTGTGTAACCACTCAACATAAACCATCATACCATTCCACCCAGGTGTTTCATTCACTTAGTTGTTTTATTAAGCAAAACATAAGTCATAGACTTAGAAATATTTCATAGCATGAATAATCCACCCTTGTTTTCTACTAGCTAGGCTAAGCATGATAACATAACAAGTATCTTAACTTAGAGATAATTCTACTAAGACTACAACTACTAGGATTTCCCAAGGCATAGCATAGCATAGATACTTAGAAAATTCCATGCAAGTCCTACTCAAAATATCACTAATGCATAGTCAAAATAATAGGACAAAATACATGAAGCACCACTTGCCTTGGTAGTTGGGGGAGTAGCAACAATCCTCACGCTCACAATCACCACTAGCACCAAAATCTACACATAAAATAACAACGCCAAATTCACATTCAAATATTCAAGCAAAATATACATGAATGCATCCAAATGCAATGAAATGATTTTTCTATACTAAACTAGTCAAACCAAACAGTAGTGAACACAAAGTGATCTATCTAGAGTCTAGACAAACTCGAATTTGCCTCTAAACAATTTATATAGCCAAAATAAGCATATAATGTGTTCTGCAAATAATCCTATTTTTACAGAAGAAAAATAATAAAACAAGGTCAGAGTAGTGTAGGGCTTAATTTTCTGAATCCATTGATATATTATTTGAATTTTTTGGATAAAAAAACAAAAGATATGAATTTTACAAGTTTGTAACTCTAATAGATTCAAAAAAAAGTTTTTAAAACAAAATCACAGATACGTGGCCATGTCTGATTTGCCCGTATCGCTTCGCTCGAATCGATCAACGTGAGCCGTAGGATTTAAGTGACGATGTACGGCTAGATCTACTGATACCGGTTCGAGTAAGTGATCTAATCTACGCCTTAGGATCTAGATCTAACGGTGCCTGATCATGCAACCAAATAGGGGCGGCGCTAATGGGCACTAGCGGCGGCGGCGCTTCTGCCGGCGACGCTCCGGTGATTCCACATGGAGTGTAACACCCCTGGGATTAGGGTTAAACTAACCTCAGATCACATCTAAGATAAGCTCAACTCCAATCATAGAAGATCACGATATGATTCGGTAACATTACAGAACTCTGGGATTCAACAGCATAAGTTTAAACTCTTAGCAGAGTAAGATATTAGAGTTATTACAAACCAGAGGTCATAGACCCAACATTACATCACACAACGAAAGAAAATATATGTTGTTTTACACAACAACTTAGCAAAGGGCCTAAGAGGCCATAAATAGAAGCGACGTCCATCCCATAGTCCTCAGGCTGCTAGCCGGGACCCCCAACTACTCGTCGATGTCAACGTAGAATCCACCTTCAGTTGTAACCAGATCCTCTGTAGAAAACAATAATGGCGCAAGGCTGAGTACGAGAATGAACTCCGCAAGACTTAGATAATCTAGTATCTACATGCTCTGGCTGGAAAGGGTTTCTCTGGATTTACTTTTGTATAAAGAAATCTTTATTTGTAAACAAGAGAGAGAAGAGGCTCGTCTACTCAGAATCTTTTAAAAGGGATAAGATAATGACTTCTTCATCTTGCTCATCGTATCTTGATAACCACCAGCTTCATCAGAACCTCCTATCTAGGATCACCCCCTCGACCCAGAGGAAGCATCCTTAAGCACATGTGGATCAGCAAGTTTTACTTAGGTTATAGTTCTCTATGATCATCACATCCGTTCCCAACTCGTTCATAACCGTGAACACGGCTTTTCGAAAAGATTTAACCCTGCAGGGGTGTACAACTTTACCCACACGTACCAACCGACTCTTAATGCCAAATTATTAGCCTCCTTCCTTGGAAGGCCGGCAGAGGGTGGTTGACCACGACCTTTACCTTGCTTTTGCCGAGACCATGAGTCACGCCCTAGGGATGGTTCTGCCGTAACGAGTCAAGTCCCGAAGCCGGTTCCTAAATATGTGAGGCGAGGTTGGTTTACCAGGGGTGCTATCTACCCCAAGCAACCCGTTCCATGCTTCCCTACCTGTTATGATGCACCTCCTTCACCACCTCGTTCGAAAACGTTTTCAATGCGTATGCCAAATAGAAATCCCGAACTATGTGACTCATGGAATCTACTAGGCAAGTTAGTCAATCGAGGGGTTCCCATAGCCCCATGTGGTTATACGCTCGTCTTGGTTCAAGAGGCAAGAACTCGGTTCCTAATGGTGGCGAGCATGGGACTACAAAAAGCACACCCAATGTGGCCTCCCATACAAGCCTTAGCATATTTATTTATCTCCATTGATGATATCTCCACCTCCTACCTTTCTAGATTCTTTGGCACCACCGAATCATCACCCGAATGTGTCAAGCATTACTACTCAGCATGGATAAGCTGTCGGTCGCAAAATCTCTAGCAACGCTCAGATGCCAGACCTAGGTATGCTAGGAGCAGTGGATCAGGAGTATAAGGCTACAAAAGGGAACAATGCAACAGATAGGTAACACTAGCTACTGACAAAAGACCACATTGGAATCGTGTGCACCATAGCGAGAAAGTAATATACTTTATAAACATAGGTCCAGAATGAGAGGCTACACTTTCCTTGTCCGTTAGTAGACATATATGGATCTTTGGTGTCGTTGACTTCAACCTCGGGCTCGGATCCTATCGCGAAGAACCAACACCGGAAAGAAAGACAACAATCAAGACATGGCACAATGCAGTGCGCAAACAATATGTATGACATGACAAGTTAAGTATTGTTGAAATGAACCCTAGAACATGATTGGATAGTTTAAACGGGGTCCGAGAGGTCCAACCCTAGAACAGGGAACCCTCGAAAATCACCTATGGGGTTCAATTGATTCTTCTAATTAAACTGGTCATGAAAGTTGGTTAACAATGCATGATTATATTGCTATTGTAAAGCTCTTATTTTTCTGAACATTTTGATATATTATTTGTATTTTCTGATTTAAAATGAATTAGTTATGAATTTCTCAAATTTTAATTCATTTTAAATCATCTTTGAAATATTTAAATTATTTTCCAACTTGGGCCCACATGTCAGACTTTTATTAATTTTAGAAATAATTTACAAAAAGAATAAAACCCTGACATACAGGGCCCACCTATCAGCATTTATTTATTACAGAAAATATTTACTAAAAACATTTAAATAAATAGAAAAGGATTTATTGCATCATGGTGATGTCACTGTGACGTCATCAATGGGGATGCGTGGTTGGTCTTGTTCGAAAGAGGAGGCCACGGCGAGCAATATATAGGCGGCGCCGCCTCGGTATGGTCACCGGAGTGATGTCTGCGACAACGAACAGCGGCGGCGGCGGCAGGTGTTCATCGGGACAACAACACAACGCGAGAGGGAGGAAACGGAGGGGGTGTCCAGGAGGTCCGCTAGCTCACCACGAGCACGACGGTGAGGTCGACGAAGCGAGGGGAAGCCAAACGGAGGGGAATCGACGATTTGACTGCGGCGGCCGGAGTTGAAGCCGAGCTTGATTCCGGTCAGACGTCGTCCTCCCAGCTTGCATGGCTTGACAAAAACGACGACGGCGACACAACGCTTCTCCCAGACCACACCATGGAGCACAGGGAGGCAGGAGACGGCGACGGAGCTTGGTAGGGTTCGGCCAAAGAGGGGGAAGACCGCGCGCGAGGGGGAGAAAGAGGGTTAGGGTTCTCCACTGCGGCGGCCTGGGGTTCTTGTAGGCGTCGGCGTCGTCGGTGGCGCGAATCTTGGCGCGCGGCGGACGTCATCGCCGGCGACAGCGAAGCAGAGCTTCGTCGTCGATGAAGACGATGCATCGCGAAGCGGTACATGGCCGGCTCCTGGGCCCCGAGTGGGCCGAGCTGGGCTGCTGGACGCTACGCGTGTAGCGATAGGGAGAGGAGAGAGGGAACTGGGCCGGCTGGGCTGCGGCCTAGTTAGCTTAGGATCCCCCTTTTTTTAACTGAAACCCTTTTTCCTTTTCTGTTTTTGTATTTCTCTTTTAGATTTGATTTGTAAACTGTTCTTGGGTATTTCAAAAATACCAGAAGGTTTAGAATATTATTTGAAACACATATGGGCCCTTATGATCCATTTGGGCTCCATTATTTTTGTACTTTTCAAATTCAAACCACTTTAAATGGATTTATGAGAGAGAGAAAGCTAGGGTTTAGGGTTTGCATTGTTCAAAAACTTGCTCACATGCATACTTTATTGGTTTAACATATGCATGCAATGTTTAAGGTACTAATTACATATATTACAAACTTGGGCTGTTACAGGGGGCTAGGGGTAGTGCAGTAGCTTACCAGCATCGCACAGTTGCGAGGATTGTCAACGTGGCCTTGTTTTGGTCGGGGGCGAGCTGTTGCGGCCATGGGAGCTCGTCGGAGTTGCGGAAAGCGTCGGGCTTCTGCAAACAGCGACGGAGGCGACGACCTAGGTCACTGTAGCGCAAACAAAAGGCATCAGCGTGTGCACAAGGACAAGGCGCACCCGTGAGTTTGAACTAGGGGACAAGGGGCTCTTGATTTCTTACCGAAATTGCTCGCCGGAGAGGATGGGTGCCTCGGGTGCTCGCGGTGGTTGACGAAGGCGGCGTTCTGGGTCACAAGAAGATAAACACATCGCATGAGAAGAAGCGCAAGATCAAGGGGAGCATGGCATCAAGAGTCAGAAGGTATGGGGCGGGCGGTGCTCACCGGAATCGTTCGCCAGAAGTGCTCGGGCAGCGGCGGTGCAAGCACGAATACGGGCAGCCTGGGGGCGTTCTGGTGATGGGGTTTGAGGGAAAATGGCCGCGGCGGTGTGGGGGTTATGTAGCAGGCGTCAGGGCAAGGATTATGCAGGCATTGATCGACAATTAAGCGCGAATCAAACGCGGCAGTGAAGGAGGTAACGGTGGCAACGATGGGGTCTGGGGTGCGGGGTTTGGGGACGATGACGACGTGGCGTTTGGGGCCACTGGTCATTGAGGGGGGGGGGGGGGTACGCGCGCGCGGGTAAGAGAAGGGGCAGAGGGGAAATGGCCCGGGTGGGCTTGTTGGGCCGTTTCTGGCACTGGGCTGGAAGTGCGGCGTGCTGTTTTATTTTTTTCTTTGTCCTTTTCTTTTTCTGTTTTGATTTTTCAAGAATGAATTTGAAACCTTTTTCAAACTTGTTTGAATTTAAATATTTTCTAGATTTTTATACAGTGATCCTTGCACTCAAAAGTGTGTCAAACACATCTGTCTACTCAAAACACCTTGGTCCTTTGAAAAATAAAAATAAAACCATGCCCCATAATATAAAAAAAGAGGGGTTAAATATGGTTTTATTTTAGGGTTTTGGTTTGAAATTTTTGTGCAAGACATGTAGAAAATATTGAATTCCTAATATTTCGATATGTTGATTTGACCCTCATGGGAAATATATATATATATACGTACAAACTTAGAGGGCAAGAAGCCTATGACTTGGAATACAAGATGATCTCTAAAGTCCTAGTCTATCTCTAGTTGTGTACATACACGTACTCTAACATCCCCCTCAGTCGGAGCGGGAGTGAATCGGACGCTTGCGATTGGATTTGAAGTCTTGCGCTTTCGTCGTCTTCACCTCCTTGTCATCATCACCTGCGTGGACATAATCATGGCTGGCACCTAGGGACGGTGACTGCGTCCCCTTCTAGTGCCTCTCTTCCCTCCCGCAGTCACAACAGGAGTGGCGTGGACGCAAGTGATGACGCAGCCGCTGTTGACTGGAGTTCTTCAGTTGCTGTAGACGTTTTTCTTGATGTCGATGTTGAAGTAGCCGATCGTGATGTAGCCATAGTCGATGTAGGTGTGGTCGATGTTGTAGTCGTCGTAGTGGTGTGGCCGCCAGTGCCGGAGGCGCAAAAGAATTGCACGTTTTTTGTTGTTGTTGACGAAGCTGCAGTTGTGGACATTTTGCATCTTGTAAAGATACCGTCGAGTCGTCTCGTGGACGCGGTCATAGGTGAGACCACCAATTTTGCCAGGACTGGAGGAAGTCACCGAGCACACATGGTTTTGCCAGAACCGTACCCACGGTCATAGGGGCGTCGCAATTGTGATGCCGGTTTGTTGTTGCAGTCGTCGGGGTCGTGGATGCGGCGATGCCGTCGTCGTGCCTTGCAGTTGTACTGTCAGAGGGCGTCGTAGTTTTATGTCCATCGTGTGGACGGGTATAACGGCGGCGGCGGTGTGTCGACGAAGAGGTTGATGAAGACCACGTTGATGTAGACCTTGGAGATGATGTGTCGGCGATGAAGCAGTAGGCATGTCGGCGATGATCGCTCGCTCGAAGGCATTCCTTGTGACGGCGATGATGTTGAAGCCTTGATGTCGGAGAAGTCGGCGTCACCGGCCTGGCGTGTGGATGATGTTGATGTCGCTTCTCTGTGAATGTGCTCAACAATAATCTTAGCGTAGTCGTACAGCTTGAAGTCGTGGTGGTTCGGCCCTGAATAGCGTAGATAGGCGATGGATCAATGTCGACCATGTGTCCCGGACTTGATAAAGATCCAGGCCCTCCCGGAGTCCGGTGCGGTGAGACGGCTTGGTAGATGTTGGTGTAGACCTGCACGTTCACGTGGGCATCCGAGTGCAGATGTGTGTGCCTGCACGATTGGAACTTGATGGAGACGGGGTGCATCATGGTCTTGTTTGGCCGGCTCGTTCGGCTCTCCAGCATTGGTGGCGAGCGCGCATGGTGACATCGCGTGTGGCCGCTTCGCCATGAGCTCATGCGCGGCCGCACGTGGCCTGTTGGATCTCGTCCGGTCGATTGTGCGCCGCCGAGAGAACAGATCTTGCACTAATATTTGTCGGGATCAACGACGTGGAGCTGTAGGGATTTATTTGGCTAATTGAATCTAAACTATAAAATTTGAGATTTGAAAACTAGATCTAATCTAAGAACTAGAATTGATTTAAAGAATCGATCCGATCTTTAATCGAAACTGGGTGCCGCGTCCCCGAGGAGAAGATTAATCTCCCTGAGGGCGGCGCGATGCAGAAGTGGTGGAAGAACCTAAGATCGGCGCCGTGAGGCTAACCGCTCTGATATCTATACTATTAAAAAGATTGGGACCGTTCGTCGACACAGAAAATTTTCCGTCTGCCATATATTTACGGTTTTACCCTCAGCCTGACCATCGTATTACCCACCACTGCCACGCACAGGGGGAAAAAGGGTCAAGCGTTTTTTTCCGCCCATCGGGTTCCGCGGTCGTTCTACTCCGCTAACCTCCACCCCGCCGCCCCAGATTGATCCCCACCTCCTCGCTACTCATCCCCGCCACCGGGAGCGTCTGCCGCCGGATGCGGCTCCACCTCACCACCCACCCTGGTCCCAATAGCACAGGGACCCTGGCCTCTGCTCCTCCCGTCAGCAGCCCCGCCCCCTGCCCTCCACTCCTCACGACTATCGAGGGGCAGCCCCCGACCCCTGGCATCCGCTCCTCCCGACGAACGAGGGGCAGCAGCAGCCCCGCCACTGGCCTCCAGTCCTCCCGTTCTGCGTCGTCGGGGTAGGCGACGAGTCCGGCCTTTCCCGGACCACGCGGCGGCGTCGAGGACGGAAGGAGGTGGCGGCCGGGTCGACGGCCTGGCCGGACCATGCGGTGGCGTCAAGGAACGGATGGGATGTGGCGGCCAAGGTGGACGGCGAGGCCGCCCCTCTGTCCCTGCTCCTCTCCCGCCGATGATAGGCCATCCTGGCGGCGATTGACGAGAGAACACAGCGAGGCCGTCCCCGCCCCTTCGCCCCTGCTCCTCCTCTTAGCGGTGGCGACTAACGGGATTGACGGGATCTGGTTGTAGGACGGCATCGGCGATGACCTCCGAGCGGAGCCGTCATGGCCGTGACCTTGCAGCCTAGCGGATTCCCTACAGCTCCTGGCCATCGAGACCGGCGCATGCGTGCGTGATACAGGGTAGCTGACCCGCCCTGCCCTACGGCCTAGCACGCCTGGCCGCCGGTGGTCGCCTCCATCGGAAGAACCAAAAAATCAAGATGAAAAACCACGATGTGAAGAAAACGGGAAGTCCTAATCCAATTGCCACTTTCTCATTTCAGTCCGATAACTTCCTAATACTTAGGGAGAAGTTGTCAAGCTCTTGCCCTTCTCTACTTATTGTTATAGTCAGTAGAGTAGGATTCTTCTGATTTCTTGTGCAGTCAACTCTAAATTCTTCTTTTGTTTGACATGTCAACCCTAAACTGGATAGGGACAATGGGTGCTTTATTTTATTTTATTTTAAAACTGGGACTTAGCTCCTTCGTTAACTTATTACCAATTTAAGTGTATAAAATATTATATCATGAATCGCATAGAATTGATACATGAATCGGCCATCTAAAGAATAGAGAAAGAAACAAATGACGCAGCCTCAATACTGCGATCTGCCACTGTTTACAAAGAAAATTGAAAAAAAATGACACGATGATGTCTCACGGTCATAAAATTAGACATAGAAAAAGACTATACGGGTAAGTCTTTTATTTAGATAAGAACTATTTATCATTTGTTGACCCGTTGCAACGCACGGGTATTATGCTAGTTATCATGTAGAAAATATTGAATCCTTAATATTTCGATATGTTGATTTAACCCTCATGGGAAGTATATATGTACGTACAAACTTGGAGGGCAAAAAACCTATGACTTGGAATATAAGATGATCTCTAAAGTCCTAGTCTAGCTCTAGTTGTGTATGTACACAAAGATGCTATGATGATATAAATGCAATGCATGCTTTTGCGATTCATGAATTTTGGGATGTTACACAAGATCTCCCCTCTACTTCTGTCACCACGCCGTCGTTGAAGGGATACGGGTAGGCTACAATAGCGCAAATCAAAATTTTCTACCGCGTAAATCAGGAATACTGTTGTCATAGATCACGGGATTACCACTAGACGCGCAGTTGCGGAATTGATGAAGCGCGTCGAGGCAGTGCAGACGATCTATGTCTCCTCCTTGTCCTCGTCCCACGAGCAGCTCCCCTTGCGTGGCTCGTCCAAGCACTACAGATGCAGCGCCTTCGAGGTATCCACACGTACAGGATGGAAGCGTCACACGCCGGACTGCTAGGTCCGCGCGTGCAACACAGGTGTGAGGAGTGGCGGCTGGGAATGATCTGAGGTCTCACCCTGGTCAGCTCGCCCCATCCTCTCTTATATAGGCATATTTAGTGGGCTTCTACATTAGCAGCCCATTAGTAGCCTAAGCCTGGTCTAATTCGGATCCAATCCTCATTAGCCTTCCAGCCCCTTAAGTGTGTGACCCTATAGGTTCATATGCGCATAGACATGACACGAATACACTTATTCTGTCAATAGTTTGTAGCGACCTCTAGCAAGACGTGCCAACTCCTAAACGTATACAAAGATCATATCGGACAAACCATCACAAGGTTTAGTACATGTCTTTCCCTTTTCCTCACGATATTTGGTCTAGCTCCAAGCTGACCTCCCTTTCTCGATACCGTGATTCGGAATCCCTTTACTAGGTTAACTCTTAACCTTATGTAGCACGGCCATGCATTTCTGGATCCGATCACTCGAGGGGCCCAGAGATATCTCTCTCAAGTAGAGAGGGGCAAATCCCATCTTGATTGACCATGCCTTGTAGCATGCTTCAGGACAAACCCGAAAACTACCTTTATAACTACCCTGTTACGGTGCAACGTTTGATAGCCCCAAAGTAGGTCGATCCACATCTCAAGTACATGCGTCAATCTCAGGTCTAAGGACAAAACGTACACGATGTGTAGAGAGAGAGCTGCAACTAATTGTCAGTCTCAGGTTGGGTCAGTCCAACCCCATGTTCATAACATGTGTCCACATTATTGGTTTGACATCTCCATGTCTATGACTTGCGAAAGATAGTCATCAACCAATCGATGTGCTAGTCTAATATTCACGTGTGTCCTCACATGAACTCCGACTAGGGACAACTCTTAAATAACCATACAAGTACAGAGTTTCACAAACAATTCACATAATTGTCAATCAATACAAGTTGCCTGATATGGATATTCAAGGAACATTACAATACCTCATGGATACATATGAAATATCATCATCTCTATGATTGCCTCTAGGGCATATTTCCTTCAGTCTCCCACTTGCACTAGAGTCAATCTAAAATGTATCTAATACCAATTGCTCTTGTGTGCACTTCATGCGCGGGCTGCGGGAGAGGCTTAGTCAAGGGATCAGCAACATTTGAGTCCGTATGTATTTTGCATATCATGACACTACCATCCTCAACGAACTCTCGAATCTGATGGTAACGCATGCGAATATGTTTGTTCTTCTGGTGCTGTCTAGGTTCCTTGGCCTGTGCAATAGAACCATTGTTATCACAATAAACGTCCAAGGGATTGGACGCACCCTGAACCACACCGAGAGCGATCAGGAAATTCCTAATTCAAACAGATTTCTTTACGGCCTCTGAGGCAGCAATATATTCAGCTTCTGTTGAAGAGGAGGTCACCGTATCTTGCTTGGAACTTTTCCAGCTCACAACACCACCATTCATGACAAACACATAACCTGATTGCGATTTCGAATCATCTGAGTCGTTAAGGTAACTCGCATCTGTGTAACCCTTTACACTGAGTTCATCCTTACCTCCATAAACTAGGAACACATCCTTAGTCCTTTTCAAGTACTTAAGGATGTTCTTTACCGCTGTCCAGTGACCTTCACCTGGATCAGCCTGGTATCTGCTCGTAACACTTAGAGCATAGGAAACATTTGGGCGAGTACATATCATTGCATACATGATGGATCCAATAGCCGAAGCATATGGAACCCTACTCATGCGCTCACGCTCATCAGTAGTTGAAGGACACTGAGTCTTGCTAAGTTTTATGCCATGAGACATGGGCACGAACCTCTTCTTAGCCTCTTCCATGCTGAACCGTTTCAACACTTTGTCAATGTATGTACTCTGGCTTAATCCAATTAGCCTTCTTGATCTATCTCTATAGATCTTGATGCCCAGAATATATGCCGCTTCTCCCAAGTCCTTCATCGAAAAACTATTTTTCAATGAGGTCTTAACAGACTCGAGCATAGGAATGTCATTTCCAATCAGTAATATGTCATCTACATATAAGATTAGAAACACCAGCGCTCTCCCACTTTCCTTCTTGTAAACACAAGGTTCTTGTTCGTTTTTGATGAAGCTAAACTCCTTTACAACTTCATCAAATCGAATATTCCAACTTCGAGATGCTTGCTTCAGCCCATAAATGGACTTCAGAAGTTTGCATACCTTTCCAGCATTGTTTGGATCGACAAAACCTTCGGGCTACATCATATACACGTCCTCAGTTAGGATTCCATTTAGGAAAGCCGTCTTGACATCCATCTGCCATATTTCATAGTCGAAATGTGCAGCAATGGCTAGAATTATCCGTATAGATTTAAGCATCGCTACGGGCGAGAAAGTCTCGTCGTAGTCAACTCCTTGAACTTGTCGAAAACCTTTTGCAACAAGTCGAGCTTTATGGATGTGAACATTTCCATCCATATCAATCTTCTTCTTATAGATCCATTTGCACTCGATGGCTTTAAAACCATCAGGCAGGTCAACCAAGTTCCAAACTTGATTGTCTCCCATGGACTCTATCTCGGATCTCATGGCGATCATCCATTTCTCAGAGTCTGGGTCCACTATTGCTTCTGCATAGGTCGCAGGCTCATCATTGTCTAACAATAATAATTCCCGCGCTTCGCGGAGCCTCGCCGACCTTCGTGGTTGTGGTGCTTCTGTTGCCACGGGTTCCTCAACTTGTTCTGCTACAATAGAATCACTCGTAGGAGCATCCCCAACTGGCTCATCTTGAACTTCTTCAAGTCGCACCGACCTTCCACTTGTTCCCTTTGTGAGAAACTCTTTCTCTAGGAAAACACCGCTACGAGCGACAAACACTTTGCCCTCCTCTCGGTTGTAGAAATAATACCCTAAGGTTTCCCTCGGATATCCCACGAAAATGCACTTATCCGATTTGGGTGTTAGCTTGTCCGACTGAAGTCGCTTGACAAATGCATCACAACCCCAAATCTTTAGAAAAGACAAACTGGGATTCTTTCCCGTCCACATCTCATATGGTGTCTTAACTACGGATTTAGATGGTACCCTATTAAGTATGAAAGCTGCCATTTCTAGAGCGTAACCCCAAAATGATAATGGTAAATCCGATTGGCTCATCATAGATCGAACCATGTCCAACAAAGTTTGATTACGCCGTTCGGAGACCTCGTTTCTTTGAGGCGTTCCGGACAGCGTAAGTTGTGGAACAATTCCGCAACTCTTAAGATGATTGCTAAATTCGTGACTCAAATATTCACCTCCACGATCAGATCGCAAGGCCTTTATTTTCTTGCCACGTTGATTCTCTACTTCACTCTGAAACTCCTTGAACTTTTCAAAAGTTTCAGACTTATGCCTCATCAAGTAGACATAACCATATCTACTGAAATCATCAGTGAAAATAATGAAGTAGTGATATCCTCCTCTGGCTATCGTGCTCATTGGCCCACATACATCAGTATGTATGAGTTCCAACAAGTCTGTCGCTCTCTCGGGTAAACCCGAAAAAGGTGACTTGGTCATCTTTCCAAGTAAACAAGCCTGACATGTCTCGTATGATTCAAAATCAAACGAAGTTAGAATACCATCACCATGGAGCTTCTTCATGCGCTTTTCACTTACATGCCCCAAATGACAATGCCATAAATAGGTAGGACTCAAATCATTAGGCCAAAGCCTTTTAGCACTAACATTGTAAACAGATGCATCATCAAGATTTAAAATAAATAACCCATTCACAATGGGAGCATTAGCCATAAACATATCATTCTTAGAGATTACACAACCGTTGTTTGCCCTCGCGAATGAATAACCATCCCTCATCAAACATGAAGGTGATAAAATGTTTCGACCCATACTTGGAATGTAATAACAATTATTCAACTCCATAATAAATCCCGACGGAAGGTGAAGTTGCATGACGCCGACGAACAATTCAGCAACCCTTGCTTTATTTACGACGCGAAAATCCACTTCGCCTTTCTGCACTTCTCTAGTCCTTATTAGCCCCTGCATCGAATTGCAAATATGAGCAACCGATCCGGTATCAAATACCCAAGAGTTAACATAGGAATCAACGAGAAGAATGTCCACAACATTTACAACAAGCGTACCTGAGTGGGAAGTACTCTTACTTCCACTCTTCTTCAAAGAAGCCTGGTACTTGCTGCAGTTTCTTTTCTAGTGGCCATGTTCATGACAAAATAAGCACTCAGTGTCTTCTACAGGTCCAGCCTTTTGCTTGGGTGCAGGCTTAGGTATCGTATCCTTAGCCTTGCCCTTCTTCTTCCAAGAAGTACCCTTTTCTCTTGAAGCTAGGCTTGTTCTGCACAGCCATCACATGGATGTGCCCTGCACACTTCTTCATGTCACTTTCTGCTATTTTTAGCATCCCGCATAACTCATTAAGGCCCTTCTCCACCCCATGCATATGGTAGTTCGAAATGAACTGCCCATAGCTGGATGGAAGAGACGCCAAAATGAATTCAGTGGCCAACTCTTGGCCTAGTGGAAAACCAAGCTTTTCCAAAGTCTGACTGTAACCAACCATTTTGATCACATGGGGGCCTACAGATGCTCCCTCTGCCATCTTGCATTCGACAAAGGACTTGGCAACATTGTACCTCTCAGTCCTTGACTGATCCTGGAACATGTCCTTAAGCGCTACGATCATATCGTACGCTTCCTGATCCTCAAACTTCTTTTGGAGTTCAGGTTCCATGCATGCAAGCATAAGACAGCTAACCTCAAGAGAATCATCACATGCTCTCTTGTAGGCGTTCTTTAGGGCAGCAGACGCATTATCAGCAGGTTCATCGGGGATTGGGGTATCCAAAACCGTTTCCTTTTTATCAGACATGAGAACAATTCTCAGGTTACGGACCCAGTTCGAATAGTTTGTTCCATTTAGTTTATCTTTGTCAAGAATCGAACGCAAAGAGAAAGGTGATGTAGTGTTCGGTGCCATTGATCTACAACAGAAAACATGCAAAATACTAAGCCATGTAACCATGAAAGAGTAAAACATATTAAACAATTTAATAGCATATACTCCCACTTAAATCAATATCCCTCTATTGATACTAAGTGATTCAAGATCCACAATTAACAAATCGACTAGTGAGCTTTAGCATCACTGCTAGAAGACAAGGTAAATCGGTAAGCAACACTTGCTAATCATATCACATATGACTCTTGTTGTTGGGTGACATCTCTATGTCAAAACTAGGCACCCAACCTTTATGCCCTAAGGTCCTTAACTGTTAAGATGACCTTGTCAAGCTCACCAGCCCTTATGCGTGTAGGTATTCAATACAAACCCATCCAACCGAGGAAAACCGCGGCACCCTAATTTCATAGGCCCACCAACGATTGTACAGGTCATAGGATGGTGCAAGGTTTGGTTGGGAGGGCATGGTTTAACTTAAACTTTGTGAGGGATCGTTCTACTTCTATCATCTAAGCATGCATAGTAGTAAAACGCATAAGAACAACATTCACATAGATGTGACACAGTATGGCCCATTTTCTCATGGTGATCTACATCGCCATAGAACCTGTCCACCATGATGATCTCCATCTTCATGTTCCATGTGAGCCATCCTCCAAGTGATGAGTCCTCCAAGAACTAATACAAGCTATTACTCCTAACAGCTAGTAATCAAAATTACATAGTATTGGGATCATCACAAGTTGGCACGCAGGCCAGTACAATAAATGACAACACATACGGCTCCAGCCGTGTTGCCCTACTCACGACATGCAGGTCATGCAATTTTTCATACATGCATCACATACATACATGGGCCATACTGATCACATACATCCTGAAAAAATGAGTTATGCATAGAATCGCATTCTACCGGATCATGTGACATCGTAGGACCTAGTTACCTTAACGAGATACAAAAGGGGCTACGATAAGGGGGGTCTCCCCCTGCGGGGTTCGAAGGGGCAGCGCCCCTCGCGGTTCGAAGGGATACAGGTAGGCTACACTAGCGCAAATCAAAATTTTCTACCGCGTAAACCAGGAATACTGTTGTCATAGATCACGGGATTACCACTAGACGCGCAGTTGTGGAATTGATGAAGCGCGTCGAGGCAGTGCAGACGATCTATGTCTTCTCCTTGTCCTCGTCCCACGTACAGGGTGGAAGCGTCAGACGCCGGACTGCTAGGTCCGCGCGTGCAACACAGGCGTGAGGAGTGTCGGCTGGGAATGATCTGAGGTCTCACCCTGGTCAGCTCGCCCCATCCTCTCTTATATAGGCGTCTTTAGTGGGCTTCTACATTAGCAGCCCATTAGTAGCCTAAGCCTGGTCTAATTCGGATCCAATCCTCATTAGCCTTCCAGCCCCTTAAGTGTGTGACCCTATAGGTTCATATGCGCATAGACATGACACGAATACACTTATTCTATCAATAGTTTGTAGCGACCTCTAGCAAGACGTGCCAACTCCTAAACGCATACAAAGATCATATCGGACAAACCATCACAAGGTTTAGTACATGTCTTTCCCTTTTCCTCACGATATTTGGTCTAGCTCCAAGCTGACCTCCCTTTCTCGATACCGTGATTCGGAATCCCTTTACTAGGTTAACTCTTAACCTTATGTAGCACGGCCATGCATTTCTGGATCCGATCACTCGAGGGGCCCAGAGATATCTCTCTCAAGTAGAGAGGGGCAAATCCCATCTTGATTGACCATGCCTTGTAGCATGCTTCAGGACAAACCCGAAAACTACCTTTATAACTACCCTGTTACGGTGCAACGTTTGATAGCCCCAAAGTAGGTCGATCCACATCTCAAGTACATGCGACAATATCAGGTCTAAGGACAAAACGTACACGATGTGTAGAGAGAGGGCTGCAACTAATTGTCAGTCTCAGGTTGGGTCAGTCCAACCCCATGTTCATAACATGTGTCCATATTATTGGTTTGACATCTCCATGTCTATGACTTGCGAAACATAGTCATCAACCAATCGATGTGCTAGTCTAATATTCACGTGTGTCCTCACATGAACTCCGACTAGGGACAACTCTTAAATAACCATACAAGTACATAGTTTCACAAACAATTCACATAATTGCCAATCAATACAAGTTGCCTGATATGGATACTCAAGGAACATTACAATAACTCATGGATATATATAAAATATCATCATATCTATGATTGTCTCTAGGGCATATTTCCTTCAGTCGTGCTACCGGAATCGTGAGTAGAGAGCTAGGGGTCGATACGCACGCGTGGAAAGCGACGCCCGCTTTGCGTGCCTGATGCGTCAGAAGGAATGTTTGGCGCGCGATCCGAGGGCGCCCGTTCCAAGGATGATGCTGAATCTGTCAGGGAAGCAGTTTCGTGTCTCGTGCTGCTGTCCTCTTATGCTGTTATTTTATGTGAAAGATTTGGACTCATTTGTGCACCGTTTTCAGCCATATTTTCACTAGGAGCTGGAATTTCCTGCAAGATAACAGATGTGGAGCTAGAGGCAGGATTAGTAGTACGAAAATTTGCCATATGTAAGTCATTATTATTGTCATCCCTAGGTTCAAAATTATGAAGGGAAGAATCAAGTAGGAGAATTTCTTTGCGGAGAAGAGCACCGACAATGGGATGAAGATTTTTAAAAGGGAAATCAGCCTCATCAAAAACAACATCGCGGGAAATATAAACACGATCAGTGTCTACCTCAAGACATTTAACTCCCTTGTGGCGAGGGATGTAGCCTAAAAAGACGCATTGCTTAGAACGAAAAACAAGCTTCCGCTTATTATAGGTATGGAGATTCGGCCAACAAGCACAACCAAACACACAAAGGGAAGAATAATCAGGTTGAGAACCAAAGAGACGATGCACTGGAGTATCATTATTAATGACTTTGCTGGGAAGCATGTTAATAAGATAGGTGGCGGTAATAAAAGCTTTATCCCAAAATTTGAGTGGCATATGAGCATGAGCTAGAAGAGACAAGCCTACTTTAACAATATGACGATGTTTTCTTTCGGCGGCACCGTTTTGCTGGTGAGCATGAGGACACGACACAAGATGCGGATACCTTGAGACTGGAAGAGAGAGTTTAATTTGACATATTCTCCTCCTCCATCAGATTGAACGGCAAGGATTTTTCGATCAAGCTTACGTTCAACAAGTTTTTGTAAGTTAATAAAAGCATCATAAGTGTTGGATCTCTTTTTGAGCAAATATATTCAGGAAAATTTACTATAGTCATCAATAAAGCTTACATAATAGTCATGGCGACCAACATAGGTAGGTGCAGGACCACAAACATCAGAGAAAACTAATTGAAGGGGAGTTGTAGATACACTGGTGGAGATAGGATATGGAAGTTGATGACTCTTAGCTAGCTGACATGAATCACAAATTGACTCTATAGAAGGCTCACTAACACAAGGAAGTTTATTCTTGCTAATAATTTGCTTAACTATGACTAAGGAAGGATGACCTAAACGACTATGCCATTTTTCTTGAGAGATCTTGGATGCAATGAAAGCATGCTTCGGATATTGGGAGGACACCAAGGATGAAATAAGAGGATATAGCCCACCAACGCATCTCCCTCTATGAATTATTTGATGTGTGACCTGATCCTTGATCAAGAAGAAGAAAGGATGAAACTCTATATAGACACGATTATCAAGGGTAAAGCGATGAAAAGAGAGCAAATTTTTAGATGCATTGGGGACATGTAGAATATTATTGAGGTAGAAATTTCGAACGGGGTGATGAACAATAGATTGACCAATATGGGAAATTTCCATACCTTGTCTGTTGGCAGTGTTGACCTTATCGGAGCCGTTGTAGGTGTCGCGGACGGTCAAGTTGTTGAATTAACCGGTGATATGGAGCGTTCCTCCGGTGTCAGAGTACAAATTTGTATCAACACCGTAGGAGGCAATGTGTGCCCCTTCTTGACAAATGAGTCATCATCGGCCTCCTGAAAAGGATACCAATAGTCTTTGGCAGGATGGCCTTCGCGATTGCTTATTTGAGAGGTCACATCGACCCATGGAGTAGTGTGGCGTCGTCCACGGCCGCGACCACGCCCCCCTCCTGAGGGCATCCGGCCACCACCTCCACGTCCTTGGCGAGGTTGACGGTCTTGTTGATAGTCATGACGTCGATCATCGCGACGGTCAGGGCGGCGATCAGAACGATCACCGCGGTCACCACAGAAGCGATCACAAAGGGATTGCCCATATTGCTGCTGACGGAAGGCGGCGTTGGCGGAAGTTTCTAAGACCATCTCCTGGGGGCCGCTGATCATAGCCTGACTCTCATCATAAGCATGAAACTGAGCATAGAGGGAACTAAGGGAGATCCCTCTAGTGACCACGCCGGTGATCAACATGGGCGCTCCAGTTAATAAAAGGAGAAAATCTCTTAGTTTTCTTTAAAAAAACTTGGAACACAAATATATCACACAAGGCTAAGAGCTTATCAATTTCCACATCATGTTGACTTCATACAAAAATATAATTTGATGCCTTCTACGGTAGAATTTTTTTAAGGTAGATCATGACCGTATTGCTTCTCGACGAAAACATATTTGCGTATGTTTCACCTTTTGCCACCAAATTATCGTGGAGTGTTAACAATCAACCTTATGTTTCCTTAACGTATCATTTGCCACAATTTTTATGCTTTATTCCATGTTAGATATATTGTTCAATTTTTTTCAAAGTTGACATCATGACTTCACATGTAACTCGTAAGGACCATATGTATGGTGGCCGATCCATACGCCAAAACTGCATTATGTCATTAAATTAGAATATGATTATGAGAAATCCTCAAACGAGCTTAACTTGGATTTATAATCAAAAAATATATAGTACATGTTTAGATTTTTTACTTTTATTAGATCTTAAGATAAATTTCAGAATTAATAAATGCTCCCTTTGTTCGAAATTAACTGACGCGGATTTGTTAAACCTAGACCGATTTTAGGCAAGATTTTACCTAAATCCATGTCCCTTAATTTGGAATGGAGGGAGTAATTTTGAAGAATAAATAAGATATGATTCTAAAAGTATAAAATGGTATTTTATAGGTCTTCAACATTTAAAATAATTCATATAATCATTTCTCAATGTTTTTGATTGACATGTGGGTGTACGATCACTAGTGCAGAGAGGCCCATTGGTCCCGGTTGGTAAGGGGCTTTAGTCCCGGTTACCCAACCGGGACGGGGCAATCGGGACTAAAGCCCCAACCTTTAGTCCCGGTTGCCCCACCAACCGGGACAAATGGGGGTACACGTGGCGGCGTTAGAGGGCGAGGGGGTGGAGCATTAGTTCCGGTTCGTAACACGAACCGGGACAAATAACCTTCTGCCGCGGCAGAGATTTGGCCCATTTCTCTGCCGCGGCAGTGAATTCATTTTGGCACATTTTGTTGCCGCGGCAGCATTTTCGCCACTTTTTATGCCGCGGCAGAGAATTTATTTAGGTTGTTTTATTGTTTATTTAGTGTTTTGCACTTATCAATGAAGGAACCATTATATTACACAAGATCATCATGACAATATTACATTCGATACACGGATCGAGTTCATGCACTACATACAAAAGTTGCTCTTTTTACAAACCCTATTGTCTATACACAGCCGAATAGTATTCCCCTTTTGGGTTTAGGACTTCTGCATCCAAGAATCCCGCCAATTCCTCCTGAATTGCTCGTACGCGATCCTTTGGCAGAAGACCGTCCCATAGACGTTCAGTCTGATTTAAAAAAGGAGTCAGCCTATATGAATGAAACTAAACACAATTTGATTGTAATTAAAAACTATAGAAATTGTTTACGTACGTGGAGTTGATCTAAATTTCTGCCCTTCTCATCGCACGTCTGCCGGATGAACTCGCAAACATAGTATCCACATAGATTGTTACCTGGTCCCTGTGTCAGGCACTTTACGAGAACATAGTTCAATCAAAATAATAATCAAACATGATAATAACTGTATCAAAACTAGAATCAAAGAGATGCGCGGATATAGCTAGTGGTGCTTACATCTAGTGCTTCAAATGTAAGCTCCTGTTTCCAAACACCCCTAGCCTTGTTGGTGAACCGTTTCCAAGCGCTGTCCGGCGAAGAAAACGAATAAAAGAAGTTATTAATTACTTGATATCATAAAATTTACGAACGTTGCTGATATATTGTCGTAATGATTAGAATTACCGCTGGAGGATCATCTGCATGTCCTTCCACTGCTCAAGGGGTTTATGTTTCGAGTCCATGACTAGTACACGCCCTTTGTCAAGTTGAATGATTAACAGAATATAGCGGAAGTTGCGAATGCATTACTAATCAATTATATACTTAACATCGAGTAAGCGAAATAGAAAGTGTATAGAAGACAATAACACTCACTCGAAGTTGTAAGAAAAAAGTATTTCTCTTCTGGTTTCTTGAAACCTTAACGCGTGTACTATATTATCCTCCGTATCCTGGGGGCTTGTTTTGAGATTAGCTTCATGAACCCAATATGGGTCAATGAAGCCAATGTCATAGATTTGTCCTCTGCTGCATTCGAGAATCTTCATTCTGCATATTACAGTATGATTATATACATGCAATAAACAAGGTGAGATAGCTGGAGACTAAATTAATTACAGAATTAGTACTTACAGACAATAGGCACTGATGATCGATTTGTCCAAGGCGTCTTGATTGAATAATTGAAATAGTTCATCAAATTCAATGGATATCATGTCATCCTTTTCTTTCCTATGATGCTTTTTTGTAACCCTCAGCACTATCCAGTTAGCCCCGGCCTTTATGGCATGCATGTACCAGTTATGCAATCTTCGCATTTTTGTTGGAAGATTGTTTACCTCCTCAGGTTTGACGAGAGGTTTGCCTTACTGGTATTTGTATGCTACTTCACTCATGGGGAAGTACTCTAACTGGGATAAGTACTGGGAAATACTCATACCTTGAGCAGCGGCAGCTTCTCTGTATTGTGCAACTACCTCTGGATCATACTGCTCTTCGTCCCCATATTTTCTCGACCCCACATTGGTTTGGAAATCACCTTGAGAGGGGCGCAAGACTGTTTTGCTTGTTCTCCGAGATGGGCAATAGATTTCTCGCTTGCATCAGTACTGCTCTTCGAGCCTTTTTGTGCCGCATGTGACTTGAGAATAGAACGCTCATAGTCTGATGACAGCTTTGGCTCGGGTTGATGAAGAGTCTTTAGCATTTTCAACACTTTGCCTTTTTCTTCTTTGGTGTTGGGGAACTCTGGCTCTTTCGGCCGCCTCAGCTTAGCGAAAAACACTGTCGTTTCTGCATCAACGATCGCCGCAGTCTCCTCTTCAGTACAGTCATAAGCTCTCTTGGGAGGAACCTTTGGTACTTTTGTAAGAGGCTCTTGTTTACGTTTTGGCGATCGCTTACCACGACGCAGAGTAGCGATACGCTTACGCTTTTTATCCTGAGGCGTCGGCGATGGCTCCCGCGGCGATGGCTGCGCCGGAGATTGGTGAGGCGACGGAGCCGGGTGAGGTGATGGAGCCGGGTGAGGCGACGAAGATGGATGCCGCGGCGGCGACGACCTCGCTGGAGACGGGTGAGGCGGCGGTGAAGATGGCCTTGGCGTGTGATTTCGAAGCACGATACATTCCTTTGGCCATAGAATGGTGACGTTTTTTGCGTCTCCCAGTACAGTCACATCCCCTTCACCTGCAGGGTAGTCAAGATCCAAAACTTCAAAGGTGGGCATGATTTCATCCACCCCGACAACAACGTAGCCCTCTGGAACCGGACGACAGTGGTAAGTTGGTGTGGGTCCAATTGGTAAGGCATAGCCGACCGCCACCTTCATTGATATGTTCACAACTTTGACATGTAGCTCGCAGTGTGTCATCTCTGTGATATCATCCACTGGGTAGCCAACAGGAGCCATCGTCGGTGCACCATCTTCATCACCATTGTCATCACCCGGGACCTCGGTGGAAGCCACACTGCTTTTTCGATTATTCGATAGGCCGGTAGCATCGAATGCAGTGTGCTGCTGAGATGGGCTGGTAGTACTTTGCTCTTTAAGTGCGTTAATTTCATCTTGTTGTTGCTTTATTCGTTCTTCAATTATACGCATTCGCTCTTTCTGACTATCTGCTTCAACTTCCGCCATGTCCTTTCTCCTCTGATGGCTTCTATCAGGATATTTCTTCCTCTCTTCGGGAAACCCAGTCCTCCATGGTTGGGAGCCTCTTGTGCCTCGTGTTCGTCCATCATGTTCCTTATTTCCAAGGGAGAGTGTGAGCTCATCATTCTCTCTATCGGGAATGAGTCCCCATCTTTAACATCCTTTACTGCTTTTCTCATCCTCTCGATTGGCAAGGGGTCTTCTTTATGTTGTATGTTATCTATACACATCTCTTCTGAGTCCAACGTGCCCCCATGTCCGTAAAACCAAGTCCTTGCATGTTCTACCCAATCGTTTGTCTCTGGGGTGATCTTTTTAGCACGCAGTTCATTCTCAAGTTTCTCCCACTTAGAAATGCCAGCCCTGTAGCCACCTTGCCCCATAGTATGGTGATACTTCTTGTTAGCAGCATTCAGCTTATTCGTTGCAGACATTTTCTTAGCTTTTTCTGATGTCTTGTATTTCACAAACTCAGCCCAGAATGGTTTTATCTTCTCAAACTGAATATTCTTGAAATCGGGAGTCTTCTCTTTCACGACATAGTCAAGGTGCAATATTTTCTTCTAGTTGGTGAAACACTGGGCCATCTTCTTCAAAGCCCACTCCCTGACCTTAGCCTTCATGGCTCTCCCATGTTCTAAGGCGTCCTCAACTGGATCCTCCGCATTTGGATCCAGCTCTATATTTGGTAGTTTGAAATTAACCATGAGCCTCTTCCACAGTAAATCTTTGGCGTGGTTAGGGACAAATAAACATGTTCCCTCTTCTTCAGCATCAGCAGGCCTATTCCAATTTCGAATGGTGATCGGGATTAAGTCCCTAACGATTACTCCGCATTGTGCCACAAATTTGTTTGCGACAACTTCGGGAGCCGTCGGTTTGCCGTCTTCAGCGACATCTTCGATCCTGAACCTCTCATGGTCTTGCAACTTTTTGGTTGGGCCTCGTCTGCTCTTTTCAGTAGATTCCTTCGATCCGGAGGGCTAAAAGAAGAAAGATCGTCGTTACTATTTCTATATAGATAGCAGATGATTAATTAATGAATTAATTATATTACATGCACCTTGCCAGAGCGGTCGTCTTCTCGATTACACAAGGCATCGCCTTCTCCCTCGCGGAAGGCAGCACCTTCAACCTCAAACAAGTTGTCTATTCCGGGAAAAAGAGGATCACCCTCACCGGAGTTGTTCAGAAACGTTGATACATCTAAATTTTCTTCCCCGCGGATCACACCTTGGATCAACTCTTCCTTTTCTTCGTCTCTGACGTGTGGGTCCATATTTTCTGCATAGGTGGAAAAACGAATAAGTCAAAGCGGCTAAGGGATAAAGTTAGGTACTGTGTTGAGAAATATAAACCCTAATTCAGAGAAACCCTAATATATACATACAGAATAATAAAAATGAAGAGAAACCCTAAACCCGAAACCTAGCTACAAAAAGGAAACTGTGTAGTAGATAGGTAACTCTAGCTAAAATCAATTAAAATCAATATTCCGGAGTTCCGAGGGGTGTAAAACCTAGTTCGGAGAAACCTCGGATGCATATGAGAGGGGAACATGAGTATAAGACTACAAAAGGGAAACTATCCAGCAGATAGGTAACACTAGATACTAACAAAATACCATATTGGTGAATCGATTTAAGAGGGTTCGGAATGCCCTGGCGAAGGCACATCGTCGAACCCACATGCACCTAAGGGGTATTAATGATTCCTTATCTAAGATAGGGTTTTTAAGTTGCTTGACAATGTGAATCGGGTCCGGGGCTACCCACAGTGACTGACCAGTGGGGCCGAAGACTAATAATACCAAACTATCTATCGATAAGCTTAAAGGGAGTAATGCAACAGATAGGACACTCTATCTATCGATAAAAGACCACAGTGGAATTGTATGCATCATGGCAAGAATTGAAATGCTTTCGAAATCATAGGATTATATCATGGTAGGGCTATGCTTTCCTTTGCCTGTTGATAGCCGAAAGCAGAGCTTCAGGATCCTTGTACTTGACTTGATTACCGTTGGTCAAGTATTTGTCTTCCAGCTTCAACGGTGTTGATCTCTGGCTTCGATCGATCTCGATATCGTATTCTACCGGGAAGAACCAAACACCGGAAAGAAAGGGAAACAATCAACACATGGCATCGATGCAATGCTCAAGCAAGTATGATGATATGACAAGTTAATTTGCATTGGAATGTAACCCTAAGACATGCTCGACGATTTAATCGGGGTTCCGAGGGGTGAAAACCCTAACTCGGGGAAATTCTGAAACATATGAGATGGGTGCATTTGTCCTTCTAATTATACTTGTCATTTAAGTTGTTGAACAATGCATGATTATACGTTAAATAGATAGGTTTCATTTTTCTGAACAATTTGATATATTATTTGTATTTTTCTGACTTATAAACAATAAGTTATTGATTTTACAATATTAAATCATTTTCTGGAATTAAAAACAAAAAGGCAAATAGTTTTTACACCGGGGCGAGCCCTAGCCAGTGAGACTGACAGAAGGGCCCCAGTGCCAACTCAGCCTCCACGCATGCTGATCTCAACACACGCATCAGATCATTTTTATACCACAGAGGAGCCTACCCACTGAGGCTGACTGATGGGCCCTAGGCCACATCAGCTGCCACGCGAGCAAGGTGACGCATGAGTAACGTCAGCACGACGTCACGCTAGCGGTGAGCTCCCAGGCAGCGGCAGCGACAGCGATAGCGGGCACGCCTGAACGCGCGGATGGGCGTGTTAGAGAGAGGGCGATGCAGGGAGCAAGAGAGTGGCGGCACCGCTCCTTCTTGGTCACCGGAGCGTCGCCTCCGTCGATCTCGAGCGGCGGCGGCGTCGGGCACACGCGGGGAGCATAGTACAGGAGGAGAGGGAGAGAAAGAAGAGCAACGTGAGGATTGGCAGCTCACCAGGAACACGACAGAGGTGGTGGCGAGGCCGGGCGAGCTCGGGAGACGCCAGAATCGACGGAGACAGACGGCGGACGAAGCTTCCAATCCAGGCGATTGAGGTCACGCGCGAGGGGGAAAAGTAGCCGGGGCGCGCGCGGACGGAGGCAGCGGTGGTGGCGGACGAAACGCGCGGGTGGCGGCGAGCTCGAGCAGCCTGCCGGCGTCGGGGGCGGTTCCTGTGCGCACGTCGGTGAGAAGCAGTGAAGTGAGATGGGGAAGAAGAAGAAGAAGAGGAGGCGCGTCAGTTATAAACGAAGGGCCGTACGTCACGGTTGGTGGCTCCAACCGGGACTAAAGGGTCATACGTCCCGGTTGGAGCCACCAACCGGAACGTATACTCCAATTTTTTCAGCAGATAAAGGCGCGCGCGCGCAGGGGGTCTTTAGTCCCGGTTGGTGGATCCAAACGGGACATATGCCCCTGTTTTCAAAATTTTTCAGGTATTTTCTCTCTGTTCCCGCCTTAATTTTTATTTTGGGGTTTAAATTTGTAATGTTTTTTAAATGATAATTACTTTGAAATTTAGAAAAACTTTAAACATAAAAAGTGTTTGAATTTGAATAACTAATTCGAAACCATTTTCTGTTTTTAAAAATAATTAATGTAACCATTTAAACTATGAACCATTTAAAATTAATAATGAAATAACTTATATTTTTTGAATATTAATTTGGAATTTAGAAAAAGTTTAAACATAAAAAGTGTCTGGATTTTAATAAATAATCCAAAACCATTTTCTATTTTTAAAAAATAATTAATGTAACCATTTAAAATTAAAAATGAATTAACTTATATTTTTTAAATATTAATTTGGAATTTAGAAAACTTTAAACATAAAAAGTGTTTGGATTTGAATAAATAATTCAAAACCATTTTCTGTTTTAAAAAATAAATAATGTAACCATTTATAATATGAACCATTTACAATTAAAAATGAATTAACTTATATTTTTTTAATATTAATTTGGAATTTAGAAAAGCTTTAAACATAAAAAGTGTTTGGATTTGAATAAGTAATTTGATTTGGATAGAACTGGAATTATAGTACATAACACAACTAACATAAAGTTACATAGAAGAACTGAAAATTAAGATACATGGCCAGATTAAGCCACAATCGACTGAACTTGTTTTGCAATGTTGGAATGATTCAGTCATGCTCCTGCCTACACCTGTAATACTCGCCACTGTAGTCGTCGTACTTGCCGCGGCCATCGTCGCTGTCGTCGTCGGGGTCGCCGTAGTTGAACCTTGAAGGCTGAGTACGAGTGGGCTGGACTTGAGGGTAGCGCAGGCGGTGGCTAGAGTCGGCGGCCGTGTCGTAGGCCATGACGCTCTGGAGAGTCCGGCCGCGCCACCACAGCTGACGGCCGGCCTCGTTGAAGTTTGGAGGAGGTGGGCCGTCCTCCTCGTGCCTGGCGAGCGCCCTCTCACGCCGATCCACGAAGAAGGCTTCCCAAGTCGGGAAATAGTCGAGATGCCATCTGGGATTCCTCCGCTGCTCCGGCGTGAGCTCGAAGTAGTAGTGGTTCGTGCTGGCCATCCGACGCGCCACATCTAGAGGGACAGGAGGAACCGGCACGCCTCCGACGCTCAGCATCCAGCCGACGGGGACACAGTAGCCCGACGGGCAGGGGTAGTTCGAGGCGCAAAGCACCTCCGCCTCCCTGGGAATTAGTGCTACGGTGGAAGTCATGGGAAAGAGTGATGAGGTTGCAGATATGAGTCTAGAGATGTGCAATGACAAAGGAGGCCAACCCTACATATATATCTCGTGAGAAATGGCAGGAAGATAACTAGAGGGAAGAATTGGCGAGAAGAACCGGCGGGAAAAACTGGCGGGAAGAACTGGCGGGAAAAAATGGCGGGAAGGTCATGTACCTGTAGTACAAACCGGACCCACTTCCTACCGATTCGGCAGACATTTGTCCTTTTTACCCGGGATGGACGAAACCGTTTGAGATGTCCCGGTTGGGAGATAGTCCATGTAAGGTGGTCTAGTATTTTAGGAAAATGGGACGGTAGAATTCTGAAACGGCATTTTGGTGGTTACTTCACAAAACGACCCGTTTTTTGCGCTCGAAAAATGGAAAAGGGCTTTTCCGTGCGACAAAAAGGAAAACTTCCTCCTGCAACATTGTTCTCCATACCAATGTCCACACACATGCATAATATGGGCACAACATCACAAACTATGCCGTGATTCAGCACATAACATCGGTCATTTGGACCGAAAGCCATGAAACCTCGAACATGATAGGTCATTTTGTGAAGTTTTTTTTGAAACATGATCAATATACCAAGTTTGGTATTTTTCCCTTCAACTATGTAACATAATATGACACCACGCGAAGGATTTTCATTGTTCGGATTTTTTTGAATTTATTATGCCCGTTTTGAATTATCTGAATTTCTAACTATGGTCGAACCGGTGTGCATGAAGATAGGGGACGAGCATCGTTAGAACTTGCATTGGATCTCTGAAGAAACCACATATTGCGAGTCTAAAAATGATTTTTTCAAAAAATCATGGGCGATAGATCATGTACCTGTAGTACAAACCGGACCCACTTCCTACCGATTCGGGAGACATTTGTCCTTTTTACCCGGGATGTATGAAACGGTTTGAGATGTCCCGGTTGGGAGATAGTCCATGTAAGGTGGTCTACTATTTTAGGAAAATGGGATGGTAGCATTCTGAAACGGCATTTTGGTGGTTACTTCACAAAACGACCCGTTTTTTGCGCTCAAAAAATGGAAAAGGGCTTTTCCGTGCGACAAAAAGGAAAACTTCCTCCTGCAACATTTTTCTCCATACCTATGTCCACACACACGCATAATATGGGCACAACATCACAAACTATGCCGTGATTCAGCACATAACATCGGTCATTTGGACCGAAAGCCATGAAACCTCGAACATGATAGGTCATTTTGTGAAGGTTTTTTCGAAACATGATTAATATACCAAGTCTGGTATTTTTCCTTTCAACTATGTAACATAATATGACACCACGACGAAGGATTTTCATTGTTCGGATTTTTTTTGAATCTATTATGCCTGTTTTGAATTATCTGAGTTTCTAACTATGGTCGAACCGGTGTGCATGAAGATAGGGGACGAGCATCGTTAGAACTTGCATTGGATCTCTAAAGAAACCACATATTGCGAGTCTAAAAATGATTTTTTTTCAAAAAATCACGGGCGATAGATCATGTACCTGTAGTACAAACCGGACCCACTTCCTACCGATTCGGCAGACATTTGTCTTTTTTACCCGGGATGGAAGAAACGGTTTGATATGTTCCGGTTGGGAGATAGTCCATGTAAGGTGGTCTAGTATTTTAGGAAAATGGGATGGTAGCATTCTGAAACGGCATTTTGGTGGTTACTTCACAAAACGACCCGTTTTTTGCGCTCGGAAAATGGAAAAGGGCTTTTCCGTGCGACAAAAAGGAAAACTTCCTCCTGAAACATTGTTCTCCATACCAATGTCCACACACATGCATAATATGGGCACAACATCACAAACTATGTCGTGATTCAGCACATAACATCGGTCATTTGGACCGAAAGCCATGAAACCTCGAACATGATAAGTCATTTTGTGAAGGTTTTTTCGAAACATGATCAATATACCAAGTCTGGTATTTTTCCTTTCAACTATGTAACATAATATGACACCACACGAAGGATTTTCATTGTTCGGATTTTTTTTGAATTTATTATGCCCGTTTTGAATTATCTGAATTTCTAACTATGGTCGAACCGGTATGCATGAAGATAGGGGACAAGCATCGTTAGAACTTGCATTGGACCTCTGAAGAAACCACATATTGCGAGTCTAAAAATGATTTTTTCAAAAAATCACGGGCGATAGATCATGTACCTGTAGTACAAATTGGACCCACTTCCTACCGATTCGGCAGACATTTGTCCTTTTTACCCGGGATGGACGAAACAGTTTGAGATGTCCCGCTTGGGAGATAGTCCATGTAAGGTGGTCTAGTATTTTAGAAAATTGGGATGGTAGCATTCTGAAACGGCATTTTGGTGGTTACTTCACAAAACGACCCGTTTTTTGCGCTCGAAAAATGGAAAAGGGCTTTTCCGTGCGACAAAAAGGAAAACTTCCTCCTGCAACATTGTTCTCCATACCTATTTCCACACACATGCATAATATGGGCACAACATCACAAACTATGCCGTGATTCAGCACATAACATCGGTCATTTGGACCGAAAGCCATGAAACCTCCAACATGATAGGTCATTTTGTGAAGGTTTTTTCGAAACATGATTAATATACCAAGTCTGGTATTTTCCCTTTCAACTATGTAACATAATATGACACCACGACAAAGGATTTTCATTGTTCGGATTTTTTTTGAATCTATTATGCCCGTTTTGAATTATCTGAATTTCTAACTATGGTCGAACCGGTGTGCATGAAGATAGGGGACGAGCATCGTTAGAACTTGCATTGGATCTCTAAAGAAACCACATATTGCGAGTCTAAAAATGATTTTTTTCAAAAAATCACGGGCGATAGATCATGTACCTGTAGTACAAACCGGACCCACTTCCTACCGATTCGGCAGACATTTGTCCTTTTTACCCGGGATGGAAGAAACGGTTTGAGATGTTCCGGTTGGGAGATAGTCCATGTAAGGTGGTCTAGTATTTTAGGAAAATGGGATGGTAGCATTCTGAAACGGCATTTTGGTGGTTACTTGTAGGGGTCCCAACCTTAGATAAGATTGATCCCTCATGTGTTTACAATGCTAGTCCCTGGATCAATAGCTAGCATCCACAGTTTAGATGTAATATCAAGAAACAAAGGTCATAATATAACTTTATAACCAGGAATAACATAATTTTATTACATCAAACATAGCTCATTAGGCTATCACATTACATTGCAGCGGAATAATTATAGTCATGGGGTCCTTCATCTTCAAAGTGCCACAGGCAGATGTTGGTTGTAGACTTTGTAATCCTAATCAAACAATCTTCACTAAAATCAATCAAACCTGCAACATACAAGTTACAGCCACAAAGGGTCAATACATTTGAATTGTATTGGCAAGTGATACTATATTTGTATAGTGGAATCTATCATCTATATGCATTTGGCTAAGTGGAGTTGAGGCTTGCATTGCTCAAAATAGATTTTTCTTATCATTTTGAAAATACTAAGTTTTTGCTTGACAAAATCATTTTTCCTCAATCAAAGATTTCAAGATCCTTGTACCAAGCCATCTCTCCATCAATGATTGAAGAATTCAAACAATCCCTTGTTCAAACCACAAGATTTTAATTTAGAAATTTGAATGATGAGATTCTTGATTGCTTCCATGTCTTGATGCTCAAATTGTCCTTTACCAGGGACATGGCTAAGTACTTAGATTTTACACTCTGCAGAGGTGGTGCACTTTACCCACAAGACTTGGTTTCCCAAGACAAAATCTTTCAGAAGCTTTCCCTTAGACCAATATGGACGCGTTCCATCCTATCAAACACTACCACCCACTGTCCATATGGCTAAGTTCTTGCAACCTATATGATCATGGCAGAGCCCATATTGCCAAGTGGTTGCACTTGAAGCTTCTCAACATTTGACATCTCAAATCTCTTTGTTTCCTGGGTGGCCATCCACAAGTGAGATACACAATCCAAGCCTATGGCACTGTGAACCACTCAACCATTCTCCACCAAGCAAGCCCATTCCACCCAGGTGATTCATTAACTTAGTTGTTTTATTAAACAAAACTTAAGTCCTTAGACTTAGAATATTTTTCCATAGTGTGAATATATATTCCACCCATGTTTTCTATTAGCTAGGCTAAGCTTGGTAGTAGTAGGAATCTCTAACTTAGGAAAATCCTACTAAGGATTCATCTTCTAGGTTTTCCTATAGCAAGTCCTATACTTAGCAAAATTCATGCAATTTTTACTTAGCAAAATCACTAATGCATAGTGAAAGTAATAGGATAGAAGGTATGAAGCATCACTTGCCTTTTTGGTAGGGAATGTTGGTTCACTCCTTGATCTTTCTAGTCTCACACTTCACTACAAATCAATCAAGCAAACACAAATTCAATTCACATTCCAAACCCAAGTCAAACAAACAATTCTTCACACACACAAAGTAATGGAATCTAAGTCATGCATGGGAGCATGCACAAGATAGTTTTATTTGCAAAGGGGTCTCCATGGGGTTTCTAAACTTTGTAATATCCAAATTGGTCATTTACCAAAGTGGCAAAGTCATTAGCAAGAGGGTTTTGTCCAAATACTATTTTTAGTTCCATTCATCATTTCATGTGGTGAAAAAATGTTTTTATTAAGGCAAAACTCTTAAGTTGTTCACCAAATGAGTTGCTATTGCAAAGCTTGGTGTTTTAGGGTCAGTAGGTCACAACAATCCAATTTGCAAAGGTTTTATCCTTAAATTCAATTTTAAACATTTTTTCTAATCTAAACAAGTACACAAATGTTTCTGCAAATTCAATCAAGCTAACAGATACTATTTGTCAAACCAAGGCCATGGTTGGTTAGGGCTTGTTCTCCTGAATCCATTGATATAAAATTTGTCAAATTTGGACGTGTGGATCAAAAGTTATAAGGGTTTGAAAATGGCATCAAATTCTGATTTCAATTTCTGTTTTTAAACAGACAGGTGACACGCGGCACACTCTGATTGGATGGTACCGGTTCGGCCGGATCGGGCGACGCTGGCCGTTGGATTAAATTGACATCGCGTGGCTCAGATCGTTCGATACCCCTTCGTTTACTTTGTTTCTTAGCTACTGGATCAAAATCGGACGGTTGTCTTTGCACGGACCAAACTTGGGCGGCGCAGCGACGGTTGCTGGCGGCGGCGAGGTCAGTCGGCGGCGAAGTCGATGCTACATGAAGCGAGGAAGGAGGAGAGGGGGCTCACTGTGATCGTCGTGGCACGGGGATGCTCAATCTGCCACTGGTTGATGAAGGGGTGCACTGGTCTTGGCAGGATTGCTCGCCGGAGTTGCTTCGGGCGGCGGTGCTCTCGGGTTGTTGTTGCCGGCTTCGTTTAGGACCGCGCTAGGACAAAATAGAGGCATGGTTAGGTGCGCACGAGGGTCGCGAGTAAGGGAACATCATCGGGTTTGAGAGGGGAGGTCGGGTTCTACCTGGGGACGTCGTCGGAGAATGGCAGGCGCGGCGGCGTTCGAAAGCTTGATGTAGCCGACGCTATGGGGCGCCCGCGGTTGAGAGGAGGGTACAGAGAGGAGCGTCTGGGAGTGGGGAACTTGTTCGTGTGCTCAGTGTGGCATGGGGTGGTCCGGTTTGGATGGAATCGTAAATGGACCTCGTCGGAGACAGGGAGAGTGGCAGGCGAAATACGGCAGCCTGGGGGCGTGCTCGGGGAAGGAGGCAGAGGGGAAAGGGGGGGGAGACACTGGTGATTAAATGAGTGAGGTTACCGGGAGCATTCACTCAGTCATTTACTCGAATTGATGCGAGTAATTTAGAGGCAGCAACGGCGACGTGGGGGAGGAAGAACCAGTCGCGGGGTGGGTGAGGAAGAAGAGGGCCGGTGGTGGGGTCCTCTGTCAGTGAGAAAAGGAGAGAAAGGGGGAGGTCCACCAGTCAGTGGTTTTGCGGGTCTGGGAATGAGTAGAAAACGCTTCGCTGCGGTGGGGTGGGGATTGGGCTAGGTGGGCTGTTTGGGCCGGGGTAGTTGGGTCTGGTCCACTTTCATTTTTTTTTATTCTGTAACCTTTTCTTTTTCTATTTCTGAATTCTGTTTTGAATTTCCAAACAAACAAATCACACCCAAATCAATTCAAACAATCATTCAGCTTTGTAATTTTGAATTTGATTCTGTTTATCAACATACCCAAATTCCAGAATAAAATAATATTTTTATTCTTTTTAGGTTCCATTAAATAAATTGGTCCATGGTTTATTAATAAAACAAGGTTTGGTTTATTTAATAAAATCTTCATTTGAAATCCAAATGCTTTCAAAAACCCAATCAGTAGGTTTTATTTGATAATAAAGAATATTTGGAAAACTTATTTAAAACCAAATAACCTTTTATTTTAGGGTCCATTAATAATTAAATAAAATGGGTCTTAGTTATTAAATCAAATAGAGTTTGATTTTATTAATAAAATCTTTATTTGGAATCTAAATATTTTCATAATCAAATTAGTAGGTTTAATTTGGGAAATATATAATATTTGGAAATTTGTTTTAAAACAAAATAACCTTTTATTTTAGTGTCCATTATTAATTAATATAATAGAATTTCATTATTAACTCAACTAGGGTTTGTTTTATTGAGAATATTTATTTTAAAATCTAAAATAAAGCCAAAACACTTTCGTAGGTTTTATTAGAGAATATTAAATACTTGGAAAATCTATTTAAAATAATTTAATAAGTTTTGAAGTTTTAATTAAATTGGTAAAACCTTTTATTTTAAAAGAGTTTGGATATTAATTCCTTATTATTTTATTTAAGCAATCCTTTATTATTTTTAACTAAACCTTTGCTATTTTATTTAAAATAAAATGTTTTAATTCAAAAGCTTGGCCAAGTTTTAATTTGGCTTTATAAAATAATCTTTATTTATAAATCCATCTTTTCTTTTGAATACCAAATCTTTTTATTAAGAGATCCAAAATAGTATATTAAATATTTTTATTTTCCTTTAATAAAAGTTTATCTTTTTAAATCTCTTTAGGATTTATTTGATTCAAATGGGTTTGAAGTTCCAATTGAGTTCAAAAAGTTTCTTCTGGCTCTGAAAATCAAACAAAGTTTTATTTTATTAATTTATTTTCACATTACAAGATTTGGAAAATCTTGGGATGTGACATTACTTCACAAAACGACCCGTTTTTTGCGCTCGGAAAATGGAAAAGGGCTTTTCCGTGCGACAAAAAGGAAAACTTCCTCCTGAAACATTGTTCTCCATACCAATGTCCACACACATGCATAATATGGGCACAACATCACAAACTATGTCGTGATTCAGCACATAACATCGGTCATTTGGACCGAAAGCCATGAAACCTCGAACATGATAAGTCATTTTGTGAAGGTTTTTTCGAAACATGACCAATATACCAAGTCTGGTATTTTTCCTTTCAACTATGTAACATAATATGACACCACACGAAGGATTTTCATTGTTCGGATTTTTTTTGAATTTATTATGCCCGTTTTGAATTATCTGAATTTCTAACTATGGTCGAACCGGTATGCATGAAGATAGGGGACAAGCATCGTTAGAACTTGCATTGGATCTCTGAAGAAACCACATATTGCGAGTCTAAAAATGATTTTTTCAAAAAATCACGGGCGATAGATCATGTACCTGTAGTACAAATTGGACCCACTTCCTACCGATTCGGCACACATTTGTCCTTTTTACCCGGGATGGACGAAACAGTTTGAGATGTCCCGCTTGGGAGATAGTCCATGTAAGGTGGTCTAGTGTTTTAGAAAAATGGGACGGTAGCATTCTGAAACGGCATTTTGGTGGTTACTTCACAAAACGACCCGTTTTTTGCGCTCAAAAAATGGAAAAGGGCTTTTCCGTGCAACAAAAAGGAAAACTTCCTCCTGCAACATTGTTCTCCATACCTATGTCCACACACATGCATAATATGGGCACAACATCACAAACTATGCCGTGATTCAGCACATAACATCGGTCATTTGGACCGAAAGCCATGAAACCTCGAACATGATAGGTCATTTTGTGAAGGTTTTTTCGAAACATGATCAATATACCAAGTCTGGTATTTTTCCTTTCAACTATGTAACATAATATGACACCACGATGAAGGATTTTCATTGTTCGGATTTTTTTTGAATCTATTATGCCTGTTTTGAATTATCTGAATTTCTAACTATGGTCGAACCGGTGTGCATGAAGATAGGGGACGAGCATCGTTAGAACTTACATTGGATCTCTGAAGAAACCACATATTGCGAGTCTGAAAATGATTTTTTCAAAAAATCACGGGCGATATATCATGTACCTGTAGTACAAACCGGACCCACTTCCTACCGATTCGGCAGACATTTGTCCTTTTTACCCGTGATGGAAGAAACGGTTTGAGATGTCCCGGTTGGGAGATAGTCCATGTAAGGTGGTCTAGTATTTTAGGAAAATGGGACGGTAGCATTCTGAAACGGCATTTTGGTGGTTACTTCACAAAACGACCCTTTTTTGCGCTCGAAAAATGGAAAAGGGCTTTTCCGTGCGACAAAAAGGAAAACTTCCTCCTGCAACATTGTTCTCCATACCAATTTACACACACATGCATAATATGGGCACAATATCACAAACTATGCCGTGATTCAGCACATAACATCGGTCATTTGGACCGAAAGCCATGAAACCTCGAACATGATAGGTCATTTTGTGAAGGTTTTTTCGAAACATGATCAATATAGCAAGTCTGGTATTTTTCCTTTCAACTATGTAACATAATATGACACCACGCGAAGGATTTTCATTGTTCGGATTTTTTTTGAATTTATTATGCCCGTTTTGAATTATCTGAATTTCTAACTATGGTCGAACCGGTGTGCATGAAGATAGGGGACGAGCATCGTTAGAACTTGCATTGGATCTCTGAAGAAACCACATATTGCGAGTCTAAAATGATTTTTTCAAAAAATCACGGGCGATAGATCACGCGGAGGGATTTCGGCAGGCTGGGCCGGCAGCACTAATGATAGGGGTGAGTGTCGATATTATGTCGTGCGGCGTGTACCTTGTCCCGGTTGGTGTCACCAACCGGGACTAAAGATGAACCTGTAGTCCCGGTTGGAGACACCAACCGGGACAAAACACGAGTCAGCACTAATAATAGGGGTGAGTGTCGACATTATTTCGTAAGTGTCGACACTATGCCGAGCTGCTTGTACTATAAATAGGCATCCTTGCGAGTCCAATCCTCCAGCCAGTTTGAGGCATCTCCAAGATGATTTTTGGGAGCAGGGACACCACTACGGCCAGTTTCAGGGAGATGCCGACGGAGCCCAGTCCTTCGGCATCTCCGAGAAACTGGTCATAGAGGCACTCCCTAATATGTGAAATTAGTTAGCTCCTAGGCGTATTGATCTAGTTAGAGAAGTTACAAGCTGCAAGATGGTTTTCGAGAGCAGGGACACCACTACGGCCAGTTTCAGGGATATGCCGACGGAGCCCAGTCCTCCGGCATCTCCGATAAACTGGTCATAGAGGCACTCCCTAATATGTGAAATTAGTTAGCTCCCAGGTGTATTGATCTAGTTAGAGAAGTTACAATCTACAAGATGGTTTTCGAGAGTAGGGACACCACTACGACCAGTTTCAGGGAGATGCCGCCGGATCCCAGTCCTCCGGCATCTCCAAGAAACTGGTCATAGAGGCACTCCCTAATATGTGACCGCGCGTGTTTGGAGATCATATCTTAATGGTAAGTATGAATCGGGACAACTTCTTCATAGTCCCGGTCCAGCCACAAAACAGGACTAACACTCAAGACATTTTTTAATATTAAAAACTGAGACTACAAAACCGGGACTAAAGGCCCCCCTATAGATAGTCCCGGTAAAGCCACAAACCGCAAAAGATATCCTTCGGTCAAGCCACAAACCGCGAAAGACATGAACTAGAGTTACATAATATGAGCATGAACTTCTTGGCATATGTCCTTCCTTATGATCGCTTCAGACGTAACCATGGAGCATCTTCTTTACTTAACGGAATGCTTGGGTCAGTTTTCACTGTGAAGGGCGGAATTTCATCAAACTTATTATAATCTTCTGACATGTCTGTCTTGTCCTCGATTCCCACGATGTTTCTTTTCCCTGAAAGAACTATGTGACGCTTTGGCTCATCATATGATGTATTCGTTTGCATGTTTTTTATTTTTTTTCGGTCTTGAGGACATGTCCTTCACATATAAAACCTGAGACACATCATTGGCTAGGACGAATGGTTCATCTCTATAACCAAGATTGTTGAGATCCACTGTTGTCATTCCGTACAACTGGTCTATCTTTACCCCTTCCCCATTCAGGTTGACCCATTTGCAGCGAAACAAAGGGACCTTAAAAGAGACTCCATAGTCTAGTTCCCATATCTCCTCTATGTAAACATAATATGTGTCCTTTTGTCCATTCTCGTCTATTGCATCAAAGCGGACACCACTATTTTGGTTGGTGCTCTTTTTATCTTGGGCGATCGTGTAGAATGTATTCCCATTTATTTCATACCCTTGGAAATTGAATACAGTAGAAGATGGTGACGCGGCCAACAAGTATAGCTGATATCCAACAGTGGTGTCATTCAAGAGATGTGTCCGCATCCAACCACCAAAAGACTTCATGTGTTCATCTGTAATCCATGATTCAGGCTTCCCCGGGTTTTTGGAGCATAAAATATTCTTGTGTTCCTCGATATACAGAGCTGCCAAGGTGGAATTATGTAGAACTATGTAGTGTGCTTTAGTGAAAGAATCCCCGTCCCTACATATCATTGTTTTCTTTCCCAGCGTGCCTTTTCCACTTAGTCTTCCCTCATGCCGCGAGTCAGAAACACCAATCGGCTTAAGGTCAGGAATAAAGTCAACACAAAACTCAATGACCTCCTCTGTTCCATATCCCTTGGAGATGCTTCCTTATGGTCTAGCACGGTTATGAACATATTTCTTTAAGACTCCCATGAACCTCTCAAAGGGGAACATATTGTGCAGAAATACCGGACCGAGAATGGCAATCTCTTCCACTAGGTGAACCAGGAGATGCGTCATAATATTGAAGAAGGATGGTGGGAACACCAATTCAAATCTAACAAGACATTGTACCACATCCTTCTGTAAGCTTGGCAGAATATCTGGATTGATTACCTTCTGAGATATTGCATTGAGGAATGCACACAGCTTCACAATGGGTACTCGAACATTTTTCGGTAGAAGCCCCCTCAATGCAATCAGAAGCAACTGCGTCATAATCAAGTGACAGTCATGAGACTTCAGGTTTTGGAACTTTTTCTCTGTCATATTTATTATCCCCTTTATATTAGATGAGAAGCCCGACGGCACCTTGATACTATAAAGGACTTCAAAAAAGATTTCCTTCTCTGCTTTGGTAAGAGCATAGCTGGCACGACTTAAGTGACGCCCTTTATCCGTCTTGTTATGTGTATGCATGTTCTTTGGGTCTTTCATAATTTGTTGGTCCTCCCGTGCTTCTGGTGTATCTTTTGTCTTCCCATACACGCCTAGGAATCCTAGTAGGTTCACGCAAAGATTCTTCGTCACGTGCATCACGTCGATTGAAGAGCGGACACGCAGGACTTTCCAATATGGCAGCTCCCAAAATATAGATTTCTTCTTCCACATGGGTGTGTGTCCTGTAGCGACGTCGTTCGAAACTGATTGACCGCCGGGACCCTTTCCAAAGATTACTTCTATGTCCTTGACCATACCAAATACATCATCACTAGCAGGGAGTTCAGGCTTCTTCCGGTGATCTGCCTCACCTTCGAAATGCTTGCCTTTCTTTCTTACGGGATGATTGGTCGGAAGAAATCGTCGATTCGCCAGGTACACAACCTTCTTGCATTTATGCAAATATGTACCTTCAGTCTTATCTAAACAGTGTGTGCATGTCTTATATCCCTTGTTTGTCTGTCCTGAAAGGTTACTAAGAGCAGGCCAATCATTGATGGTTACAAATAACAACCCTCGTAGATCAAATGGCTCCTGTTTGTTCTCATCCCACGCACGTACACCTGGTTTGCCCTACAACTGTAAGAGTTCTTCAACTAATGGCCTAAGGTACACATCAATGTCATTGCCCGGTTGCTTTGGGCCTTGGATGAGCACTGGCATCATAATGAACTTACGCTTAATGCACAACCAAGGAGGCAGGTTGTAGATACATAGAGTCATGGGCCAGGTGCTGTGACTGCAGCTCTGCTTCCCAAAAGGATTCATGCCATCCGTACTTAGACCAAACCATAAGTTCCTTGCGTCACCTGCAAAGTCTGGGAAGTCTCTCTCGATTTTTCTCCACTGTGACCCATCAGCAGGGTGTCTCAACTTCCCGTCTTTCTTACGGTCTTCTTTGTGCCATCGCAACAACCTGGCATGCTCTTTGTTTCTGAACATGCGTTTCAACCTTGGTATTATAGGAGCATACCACATAACCTTAGCAGGAACCCTCTTCCGGAGGGGCTCTCCCTCAACATCACCAGGGTCATCTCGTCTGATCTTATACCGCTACGCATTGCATACCGGGCATTTATCTAAATTCTCATACTCCTTACCGTGGTAGAGGATGCAGTCATTAATGCATGCATGTATATTTTGCACATCTAATCCCAGAGGACAGAGAGTCTTCTTTGCTTCGTAGGTACTCTTGGGAAGTTCGTTATGTTTTGGAAACTTCGGCTTCATTATTTTCAGCATCTTTTCAAATGAGGAGTCAGTTAGACCACACTCTGCCTTCCATCGCAACAATTCCAGTGTGGTACCGAGCATTGTGCTGACATCTTCACAATTTGGGTACAACAATTTCTTGTGATCTTCTAACATGCCCTCTAACTTCAACTTCTCATTTTCTATTTCACAGTCTCGCTTTGCATCAGAAATGACCCTACCAAGTTCATCAGTCGGCTCATCTGATGCCCGTCCTTCACCTCCTTCCTCTCCATTGTCTTCCATTGCAGTATCACTGTATTCAGGAAACATTTGATGATAGTTGTTATCATCATCTTCTTCTTCACCATCTTCCATCATAACCCCTCTTTCCCCGTGCTTGGTCCAGCAATTATAGTTGGGCATGAAACCTTTCATAATCAGGTGGCCGCGAATGATTTTCGAGGAAGAGTACTCCTTGTTGTTCCGACATTGAACACATGGACAACATATAAAACCATTCTCTTTGTTTGCCGTAGCCACATCGATAAATTTATCCATGCCTTTCATATACCCGGCTACGCGCCGGTCACCGTACATCCATTCCCGACCATTCATCTGCATCATATAAGTAAGTTTATCAAAAAACAGGACATCATCAATAGTGAAATGACCAATTCACATCGACACATGCATTGTATCAATGACAGAGAAAAGATAAGATTGCTAACCTCGATTGAGGGAAATAAAGAGGAGAAAGCTCAAGTGCGTCTCGGACACCTTCTATATTTTTGTTTTATGAGAAATTGAACGGGATTATTCACTCAAACATTTCATCAAACACCTTGAATGCATGCATAGGGGAGAAAAAACTAGCACACCCCTCACACCTTCCACCAAGAGAAAAAACAGAGTGGAGGTAGAGGGGGCTGAGGCGTTGCATTTATAGAGGGCGGGAGCATACGTCCCGGTTGGAGCCACTAACCGGGACTAAAGGTGTGTGCCAAGCCACATGGCTGTCGCCAAACCTTTAGTCCCGGTTAGTGGCTCCAACCGGGACGTATGCACCCTTACCAACCGGGACGCATGCCTCCGGGCCCCGTGCCCGCTCGAACCGGGACGCGTGCCAGCATTAGTCCCGGTTGGTGGCGCAACCGGGACTAATGCTCTGAGGGGGAGCGAACGTATGGCCTGTTTTCTACTAGTGGATGTGTGTGTGTGTGGGTAGGGGGGCTAGTTTGGAGATTCCTTTAGAATATTCATGGGTTTGTCCATTTTGTAGAAGTATTATGAAAAAGCTATTAGCATGCATTTAATAGTTTATCACATGATTTAATTTTATAGATCATATGTATGATGATAAACTGAAAACAATTATCCATGGTTTCTCTCCCATAAATTTTTGGATACTAGAATCATAGAACCTACATGCATACATGGACATGCAAAAATGCATAAAGTTGTTCTTCTTTATGTCGACTCATGTCCGAATGTTAAAATAATTTTGTGATTTTTATGGCATGAACACCAGGTTTAAAATTTAAATAGCCACATATACAAGCATACGATACCCCTTGCACTAACTTATCCAATAATAAGTTGAAAGTTCCTCCTCGACATGTGAAGAATGCACATAAATTTTCAAATAATTCCGTTAAAGTTTATGGTGTGATAACTATCTAGATACCGAAGTTGCTTGAAAGCCACATATACAACTAAGTCAAACCAGTTCCATTATCATGGTGTGGAATATGGCAGTACCATCACAGATGGCTTAGAAGGGACCAATCAGAGGGAAGCGGAGTCTTCTGCAGGCGGGATTGGGTACAATCATCGCTAACATAGTGAAGTACCTAGGTTCGGGCCTTCTCTGTAAGGTAACATCCCTACTCCTGCACGGATCTCACTATATGGGGAGAAATACACAATACAAGGGCTCCTTGAGCTGTATATCAGACAAAATGGGGGAGATGGGAAAGAGCCTCAATTAGCCTCGCTATGGAGGCATCTTCCCTCCTTTCATACAGCTTGGGGTGCAGAAGACTAGGTATGGCTGGTGGGGGCCAGCCGGTGGGACCCATTGCTATAGTCGGCGCTACATTTCTCTGCCTTACCGGTTGTTTAGGATTTAGTCCCACGGTGGACGGATGTCACATCTAGAAGTGTGTAGCCATTGCGGTTTAGTGGACGCAAAGCCGAGGGATCCGGAGGCAGGTATTGTAGCCATCGCCATGCTCTCCGGATTATGACTCCGAGGCGTGTGACTGGAGTAGGTGATACGTCCATTTTGCATCACTATTCTACATCATAAATTGCTTCTATTCATTGATATATTTCATATTAAGAGTTGATACTTATGTTATTTCATCTGTTTTTGCATGTTGGATGATTCTTGGAGGATGAACTGCCGGAGTCAGGATTCTGATGGAAAAAGCGGTGTCTAGATGTAATTTTCACAAAGATCAGAAAAATACCAGAAAAACTACAGAAAATTATATTTTCCCAAAAGACAAAGGATGCCAGAAGGGGAGGCGGAGTTGGGCCATAGGGGGCCCACACCCCCCAGGTGCAGGCCACCCTAGGACGCGCCTACAGGGGTGTGGCCACCCTAGCCCACATCTGTCTCCGCCCTCTTGCCTATATATTCTCCTCGAAACGCTAAAGTCGAGGGAGCAACAACAAAAAGATTATGCCGCCTCTGTGGGGCGGAAACTACAGAGAGAGAAAGAGCTCTCCGGCAGACAGATTTCTGCCAGGGAAATTGCTTCCCGAAGAAGGGAGATCGTTGCCATCAACACCGTCATCAAGATAGACTTCATCGGGATCATCATCATCCATATCACCATCTCCACCAGCACCATCATCACCACTTCATCTCGTTGTAGCAATTGTGTTGAATCTTGCATAATTCTTAGGGGAAACTTTCCCAGTGTTGATTACTTTTGTAGTTGATGTTTGTGAGTGGAACCATTGAATTATTGTTTATGTTCAAATTGTTATTCATCATAATATTATCTCTTATCTTGATCCATATGATTTCTCATGAGTAGTTCGTTTAGTTCTTGAGGACATGGGAGAAGTCATGTTGTTCGTAGTGGAATTGTGTTGCGGTATTATTCAATGGTTTGATATTTAAGTTGTGGTGTTATTCTTCTAGTGGTGTCATGTGAACATGATACTTCACCATTTATGGGCCTAGGGGAATGCATTATGTATTTGGCTAATAATTGTGGGGTTGCCGGAGTGACAGAAACCCGAACCCCCATTAGGAAACCTTTGCACAAGGGAGTGTAGGATCTCGGAGTTTAAGGCTATGGTTAGGTTTTTATCTTAGTTACTTTATTTTAGTTACGGATGCTTGCAAGGGGTTTAATCACAAGTATGTATTAGTCTAAGTAGGGTCGGTACATTAGCATAGCTTTACCCACAAAACACTTATCAAACCAAAGAAGATTTATCAACTATATGAAACGAAAGCACTTGACAGTATTCCCATGTGTCCTCGAGAATGTTTCGTCCTCATTAGTATTACCACTGGCTTGTCCTTTGCTAAGAAAGGATTGGGCCACTTGCTGCAATTATTTGTTGTCTTTATTTACTTGCACTTTATTTCCTTGCTTTATCAAAAAAAACTAAAAATCCGTTTGCTAAGTATTTACAGAGAACTCTTGAGCTAGTACCACTAGTCAGCACCTTCTGCTCCTCGTTGGGAACGACACTCCTATTTATCGAAAGTACTATGATACACCCTGATGGCGCCCGGTGTCAATGTGGGAGCGCTTCGTTGGAAACCCCAAGAGCAAGGTGTGATGAGCACAGCAACAAGTCTTCCCTCAGTAGAAACTGAGGTTATTGAACCAGAAGGAGGAAGGAAACGTCTCAAAGGTGTTGCAAGCAACATGGAAACCTGCACAGCACAAACTCAAGACTTTGTCCCAACAAATTATTGAGGTTGTCAAGCTCACCGGTTTGCTGTAACAAAGGATTAACTGTATGGTGTGGAAGGTAATGATGGTTTGCAACAAGTAAACAGTAATAGTGGAAGATGTATAAATGGTAAAGATTGGACCGGGGTCCATAGTTCACTATAGGTGCTCTCCTTAGATAAAAAACATGGCATGAAGGGTAAACAAATTATAGCAGGGCAATTGACAGGAACTGAGCAAGGCATAACAATGCAATACCAGACAAAAAGATCCTATGAGATTCGATTGGGCAATAGAACAAGATACATAGACCGCCATCCAACTACATTTATGACTAGAAGTCCACCTTCAGGTTATCATCCGAACCCCCTCCGGTATTAAGTTGCAACAAATAGATAACTACTTTAAGCAAAGTGTGTAAGGTAAACAATCAACTTGTTCCATGAACAAGAGACCATTGTTTTCTCCCTAGTGGCAACAACACATCTACAACCGAAGAGATTCCTGTCACTTCCCTTGGAAACTAGAGGCATGAACCCACTATCGAGCATAAATACCCCCTCTTGGAGTCACTAGCAACTACTTGGCCAAGATAGCTACTAACAACGGAGAGCATGCAAGATCACAAACAACACAAACATGATAGAATCAATAAGACAAAACCATTAATCAATCTGACATAGTAACCTCAATATCCATCGGATCCCCGCAAACACAACATGCATGATTACAAATAGATTAGATCTTGATCATGAATGGAGCTCACAAGATCTATACATAAAAGCAGAAGGAAGATAAAAAACCATCTAGCTACTACATGGACCCGTAGTCCAAGGTGGAACTACCCACGCTTCATACCGGAAATTAAGGCCTCCGGGATGATCTCCCCTCCGGTAGGATGCCGGGAAGAACTTCAGATCCCCCGATCTAGGGACGATGGTGGCGGCGGCTATAGATGGTTTCGTGGAGTTTTGATCGGGTGTCTAGGGTTTCTGCATCGGGGGCTTTTTATAGGCGAAGAGGGAGGCCGAGGGGGTGCCCGAGGTGGCTGCACCCCCCAGGCACGGGGTGGGCCCACTCGCGCGGCCAGCGGGTGTGGCCCCCTCGAGGCCCTCCTCCGTCTCGTCTTCTGGCTTCGTGTTGCCCACTGTAAAATATTGAATTTGGCTTTTGTCCCGTCCAATTCCGAGAATATTGATTTTCTGCCTTTCTGGAACCAAAAATAGAATAAAACAGGCAACTGGCACTGTGGCAACTTGTTAATAGGTTAGTTCCAGAAAACATATAAAAACACCTCAAAGTGTAGACAAAGCAAAGCAAAGTAGATACTAAACAAGAATGGAACATCAAAAATTATAGATACGTTTCTGACGTATCAAGCATACCCAATCTTAACTCCTTCTCGTCCTTGAGTAGGTAAGTGATAAAAGAATAATTTTTGAGGTGACATGCACCATCAAAATCAAGATCAAACCTTTTGCAAGCATTGAAAGCTGGGATCAAATAACTCTAAACATGTGCATGAAAGATGGAGTTCTAACAGTAAGACAAAGTAATTATGCATGCAACATGAAAGGCTACAAACAAAGATCATGAATAACATGCATTGAAAAACATTTGTTTGTTTCACATACAGAAAACATGGCATAGTGGCAATCAGCTTGTCCCTCATAGAGTAGCAAGTAGATGCATAGGACACCTTCAAAGTTCATAAGAGTGACTAGATACAAATAGCACAAGAACAAGCAATATCACAATATGCATCAATCAATAATTTTTGGGACACTGCACATAGAACTAAGAATGGCGACTATGCTCTCTTAATGGTGCCTAAAGGTAGAAGGTGGAGACTCGACATAATGGTGGAAGAAAGGCCCTTCATAAAGGGAAGCAGGGATCTCAAGGTTCAAAAAGAGCTTCCAAAAATTATGGTACTTATTAGATTTCAGACCTCATTGCCCCTATCATAAGCATCTTGAAGTGATTAAGGTTAAAGTGAACAAACTATGGAGTATATGCTTGACAAAGAATAAGTTGGCAATCTCATGTCCCTTGAATATGAGGGCCACACCTCATGCTACTCAACTTCAGTCACCTGTAAGTTCTTGTCATAGTAAGTACATGTATATCATAGAGAATCACCAACGGGGTACCCCTTGCACATGGTACATGAGCTATCCCATAACCAAAATGACAAGGCAAGCAGTCAATGAGCATCTCAACGATCTTTTTTTACTATGTGCATAGCTTTTTATTGAGGATGCTTCACAGATAGCTCATTATGGTGATGCTACAAGTTTCCACCATGATTAGGCATGGCTTAGGATAGCGGCCCAGGCGTTTCTCCAACACAAAATACATAACTCCATGGACTTACAAGCTCCCTCTTTATTTCACACCGGTGACATCCATAGACAAAAGAGCATCATATCAACTGTGTATGAAGTACAAGTGCAATGTTGAAAACGTTCCCCATGACAGCATGGTTCTGCTAATTCCAATGTATAAGTGCAAGCATATACAACATAGACGACACAATGGTTCAAGTTTATTATGGGCAAAGAATATAAAGTGTGCCATCAAGTTCGTTAGGGCTTTAATCACTAAGTTTTCACATAACAAAATACTTTTTAATTGGAAGATAGCCGAAAACAAGAATATACTTGGAATGGTGTAACACACCATGAATAGGAATTTATAGTGGACACTTTGGAATAACTTGGTTTCTTGGGAGTTGGAAGCATGAGTAGAACTTACTCATACAAGTGGAGGCTAGCAAAAGACTGGGAGCAACCAACTAAGAGAGCAATAATGGCCATAATCATGCAGAGCGACAAAACATTACTAATCAAAGCATGGTGTGAGCATGTGCCAAGTCAACCCAAACAAAACATCAAAGGAGAATACCAAAATACTATGCTTTTATATGCTAAAACAACGCATGATTTTTTTAAGGCACACTAAGCAATCCCAACTGTTTGGAACAAAACATACTATATCAATAATCACTAAGCATAAGGTCAAAACAACACCTAGCATGACATGATAAAGTCTAAGTCATAGTCAATGCAAGCTCCTCTTGCACTTCCAAGCAAGAACTTTCTACTCCTTTCCAACACCAATCGACTTATTTGAAACAACACGACGAGAACGGGGGTCCAAACTACTTTATTCAAGAAAACTAATCAAACTAAGCAAAGTAAACGAAAACTAAGACGCTCCAAGAACAACACAACAGTTCATGAAACTATAAAAACGAAGTGTCTAGACAGACCTAAGTTTTTTATTGATGAAGAAGGGGATGCCTTGGGCATCCCCAAGCTTTGACGCTTTTACCTCTTGGATATTTATTGGGGTGACACCGGGGTGGCATCCCAGAGCTTGAACTTTTGTCCATTCTTCATCTCATTACATCATTCTCTCTCTCTACACGTGAAAATTTTCCTTCTTACAAAACTTCACACAATCTTCATTAGCAACATTAGTGTATTCAAAAGATAATACACCTTTAGGCTTAGCTTTGGAACAACAAAACTTTTCACTAAAAACACAAGCTACTGAAGCAACTTCCTTTAAAAAGCTCAATTCTCCAAAAGAGAACTCAAAAAGAAATTGATAAGAAGCAAATGCAAATAATGGCAGAAATCTGCCAAAACAGACCAGCAGGTATAAATCTATTTTTTCGAAAATCTTTTGTTGCTCAAATCAAAAAGAGTTGAACTAACGAAAGTTAGCTAACATACTGGGGGATTTATTCGTAAATTTTCAGCTCAATCAGACTTACAGAGACTCCTCACGAATATTTATGGTGGAGGACAGTCGGGACAGCAACTCCCCAAATCTTACTTCCCTCTCATTAGAGGTCATTCTTGGCACAAAAAGCAAACAAAAAGGATAAGGAGAGGTCATTACTGTAGTAATAACTTCCATGACTCAAGGAAACTCTTGGGTTATCTCCCAACAAGTACTTTTCTTTAACGCCTTTAAGTTAGGCACAAGAAGCAAGAAATTAAGTATTTTCAAATGAGGAAGCATTAACATCAATACTTGCAAAGTCTTTAACTATGAAAGGTATCGCATCCAAATGAGTTTTGGATGATCCCCTCTCATCTCTCTTTGGTTTACTACTTTCATCAAAAAGATTTTCAGGAGCAATCCTATCAAAATTCTTTTCAAAGGCTTCATGCATCCCAACAAGTTTAAAGGGTATGGGTATCTTGAATTCCTCTCTAGGTTTGGTTTTATCTGAAGTACCCACAGCATCTACACATGGACCTAGCATATTGAAACGCTCAAAGACCTTTTTGGCTTCCCTAGTAACATCATGGAACTCTTTTAGTAAAGTTTCAAGGATAAATTCCCTTTTTTCAGCATTCTTTTCTTCTTTTAGTTTTAGGAACAAAATTTGTATCATGGGGTTAAGGGTAACAAACCTAGCCTCCAACATATGAACTAAAGAAGCTGCAGCAATCTCATAATTACGAGCAAGTTCTGTTATAGATCTATCCTCAATATCCTCATGCTTCCTAACATGATTAAAGAATTCTTCAATATTATCTTTCCCAATTATGGAGCCACTACCTATTGCAAGATCCTTCAGGGCGAACTTGGGGAACAACATGGTGAGATAGAGTAGGAACTATTTTTTTGTATATTTGATAAGAGAAAGCAAACCAAACTAAACTATTTTTTTGGATTTTTTGATAAAAAGAGTCAAACAAAACCAAGCAAAAGAAACTAAGCAAATTAAAAACAAAGTAAAGAGAAAGGTTGAGGAGGACTCCCCTTGTGAAGACGTCCTTAGCCTCCCCGGCAACGGCGCCAGAAAGCTTGATGGCGCCCGGTGTCAACGTGGGAGCTCTTCGTTGGAAACCCCAAGAGCAAGGTGTGATGAGCACAACAGCAAGTCTTCCCTCAGTAGAGACCGAGGTTATCGAACCAGAAGGAGGAAGGAAACGTCTCAAAGGTGTTGCAAGCAACGTGGAAACCTGCATAACACAATCTCAAGACTTTGTCCCAATGAATCAGTGAGGTTGTCAAGCTCACCGATTTGCTGTAACAAAGGATTAACTGTATGGTGTGGAAGGTAATGATGGTTTGCTGCAAGTAAACAGTAACAGTGGAAGATGTATCAATGGTAAAGATTGGACCAGGGTCGATAGTTCACTAGAGGTGCTTTCCTTAGATAAACAACATGACATGAAGGGTAAACAAATTACATCAGGGCAATTGACAGGAACTGAGCAAGGCATAACAATGCAATACCAGACAAAAAGATCCTATGAGATTCGATTGGGCAATACAACAATATACATAGGCCGCCATCCAACTGCATCTATGACTAGAAGTCCACCTTCAGGTTATCATCCATACCCCCTCCAGTATTAAGTTGCAAGCAACAGACAACTGCTTTAAGCAAAGTGTGTAAGGTAAACAATCCACTTATTCTATGAAAAAGAGACTGTTGTTTTCTCCCTAGTGGCAACAACACATCTACAACCAAAGAGATTTTTGTCACTTCTCTTGGAAACTAGAGGCATGAACCCACTATCGAGCATAAATACCCCTCTTGGAGTCACTAGAAACTACTTGGCCAAGATAGCTACTAACAACGGAGAACATGCAAGATCACAAACAACACATACATGATAGAATCAATAAGACAAAACCATTAATCAATCTGACATAGTAATCTCAATATCCATAGGATCCCCGCAAACACAAAATGCATGATTACAAATAGATTAGATCTTGATCATGAACGGATCTCACAAGATCTATGCACAAGGAGGAGATACAACCATCTAGCTACTACATGAACCCGTAGTCCAAGGTGGAACTACTCACGCTTCAAACCGGGGAAGAAGGCCTTCGGGATGATCTCCCCTCCGGCAGGGTGCCGAGAAGAACTTCAGATCCCCCCCGATCTAGGGACGATGGTGGCGGCGGCTACAGATGGTTTCGTGGAGTTTTGATCGGGTGTCTATGGTTTCTGCATCAGGGGTTTTTATAGGCGAAGAGGGAGGCCGAGGGGGTACCCGAGGTGGCTGCACCACCCCCCCAGGCGCGGGGTGGGCCCACCCGTGCGGCCAGGGGTGTGGCACCTTCGAGTCCATCCTCTGTATTGTCTTCTGGCTTCGTGTTGCCCACGGTAAAATATTGACTTTGGCTTTTGTCCCGTCCAATTCCGAGAATATTGATTTTCTGCCTTTCTGGAACCAAAAATAGAAGAAAACGGGAAACTGGCACTATGTCAACTTTTTAATAGGTTAGTTCCACAAAACATATAAAAACACCTCAAAGTGTAGATAAAGCAAAGCAAAGTAGATACTAAACAAGCATGGAACATAAAAAATTATCGATACATTTCTGACGTATCACACCCCCTATACTTGTGGGTCATCAAGACTATTTTTTGGCATTGTTGCCGGGGAGTGAAGCGCTATTGAAGAGTGGAACTGGTAAAGGAAACTTCTACTGTTGTTAGACCCCTCCTTTATAAAGGAAAGGATCCCTATGATTGCAATGCTAGTCCCTGGATCAATGCTAGCATCCACAGTTTAAGATGAAGTACACAGATACAAAGGTCGTTTATTACATTCATTCCAGAGATAAAACATAGTCTTTTACAACTCAGGGCCATTGGCCTAATACAAGAGTTTAAGGAATAAGTAAATAAACATAAGTCTTCATCTTCATGTGCCACAGGCAAGCATGTTGAGTGTAGACTCATGACTCCTACTCATCATCGGAGTAACCTGCAACATCACAAGTTATAGCCACAGAGGGTCAATACTTTGGAATAGTATTGGCAAGTGATACCTTGGTATATTTTAAGTGGACTATATTACTATATGCTTTTGGCTAAGTGTAGCTTGGCTTGCTTTGCTTGAAAATAGGTTTTACCTATTAGTTGAAAACACTAAGTTTTTCTTTATCAAAAACTTCCCAAGAAACCACCAATAGACATTGGGGTCCTTGACCCTTGTTCTCCCACAAATTTTATTTAGAAGTTGGAGTGATGAGATTCTTGTAGCTTCCATGTCTTGATGCTCAAGTTGTCCATTGCCTTGGACTAGGCTAAGTACTTAGGTTTTCCATCTGCAGAGGTGGTGTACTTTCCCCACAAGACTTGGTTTCCCAAGACAGGACCTTTCAGAAGCCTTTCCTTAGTCAAATGGACGCGCTCCAACCTATCATTCCCACTACCACCAACTGTCCAAGTGACTAAGTTCTAGCAACCTATATGATCATGGCAGAGCCCATATTGCCAAGTGGTTGCACTGTAAGCTTTCTCAACACTTGGCCTCCAAATCCCTTTGTGCCTGGGTGGCATACCACAAGTGAGATACACAACCCAAGTCCATGGCCTTGTGTAACCACTCAACATAACCCAATCCTTCCATTCCACCCAGGAGGTTCATTTGACTTAGTTGTTTTATTAGGAAAGCATAAGTCTCATGACTTAGAAATATTTTCATTATAGTAAATATAGATTTTCACCAACCCTTGTTTGCTAAATAGCTAGGCTAAGCATGGTAAGATAACTTAACTTAGGAAAATTCCTTAGCAATTCTACAATTCTACACTACTTAGGATTTCCCAACTTAGCATTAGGCAAAAATAGCATGCAAGACTTAGCAAAATATCTAATGCTAGTACAAAACATAGGATAGAAATATTCATGAAAATATCACTTGCCTTGGTAGTGGGGAGAGTAGCACTCTTCACAATCACAATCACTAGCAAGATCTACACAAAATTATAGCATACAATTACACACAATTATATTTAATCAAAAATAATATGAATGCATGCATGCAAAAATTTACCAAGTGGTGATTTTGAAAATTCTACCAAGCATGCACATGTTTACAGAAACTTAACAAGTCACAAGTTTGCCAACTAAACTTATTTGGCACCAATACAATTTACCAAAATAAATCTATACTTAAAATAGTCATAAACATGTTTCTACAAATAAAGTCATTTTAACTGTTACTATTTGTTAAACAAATTGGATATTCAGAAAGGTCTTGTTTCACTGAATCCAACGGTATAAAGTTTGCAAAATTCCAACGTGGCATTCAAAAGTTATAGTTGTTCGAAGTTTGGATCTAAATCTGATTCGAAATTCTGTTTTTGAATTATCCCTAGCCACGTGTCGTAGCCTCACTGGTGTGTACCGATTCGCGCGGATCGGCAGTCGCAGACCGTAGGATCTAACTTAGATCTGGCGGCTCAGACGCGCGCGTACCTCTTCGATTAAGATCTATCCTAGCCCTACGATGCAGATCCAACGGACTAAATCATCAAGCCACAAACTGGCGGCGCTAGCGGCGTTGTCCGGCGGCAGCGCGTCTGACTACGGTGGCGCCGGTGCTCTAGGTCGTCCGGGGAAGCAAGAAGGCGCTTACCAGGACCGCGGTGGCGTGCTGAAGCTCGAGGTGGCTCTGGTTTGTCAAGGGGCGTGCTAACGCGGTGACGATTCCTCGTCGGAGTTGAGTCTGGCGACAGGTGGTTCTGCTCGAGGTCGAAGGCGACGTTGTCGATCTCTAGGAGGCAAAGGGAGAGTGTGGTCAGGTGCAGAAGATCACGGAGAACACGCGTGTGTAAAAGATGGGGCTTGGGGCGGTCTGGACTTACCACTGGAGGTCGTCGGAGTTGATGCCGAAGACGGTGGCGGCCAGTCTTCGACGCTGCTGGAGCTACAGGTCATGCGAAGGTAAGTGGGGTGTGTCAGTAGATGCGCCGAGATTCACTGAACATGATAGCATGAATGAGAGGCAGAGGGGAACACGAGACTCACCGGAATTTGCCGGCGCAGTCATCGGAGCAGCGGCGGAGTCGTGCGAGTCGTGGACAGCCTGGTGGCATGAAGGCAAAATTGACTAGGGGAAAATGGTCATGGGGAGGTGGGGATCTTATAGCCCGAGGCTCGACAGGTAACGCTCGCTAATTCAATGCTCATTAAGATCGCGAGATCAGCGCTGCAACGGGCAGCGGCGAGGTCGTGCGCGGAATCAAGGGGGAAGACGATGCTGACATGGAGGTGGCCCGCTCGTCAGCGAAGTGCGCAGAGTGGGAGTGGGGCCCTGTCGTCATTGGCTGAGGGAGTGTGCTCGCGCGTGTGGAAGGAAAAGAGAACCCCCGGGTGGGCTAGTTGGGCTCGTTTCGATGCTGGGCCAGAAACCTGGCGCGCGGCCTTTTTATTTTGTTTATTCCTTTTCCTTTTCTATTTTGGTTTTCAGGAATGATTTAGATATGAATTCAAATCCTTTTTGAATTCAAACAATTCTGGGGATTTTTGCAGGGTACTGTGGTTTCAAAAATCAGTCATTTAACCATGTGGTTACCCTGTAAGGGCTTGGTCAAGCTTGGACTTAAAACAATCAGAGACATTGCTTCTGGTTTGCAAATGTTTTAAAAATAGGGTTTTGAATTTATTTCCAAGATGAAAACTTTGGTCAAACTTTTACACCTAAACTTTCCAACAATGGAGGCAAGTAAACAAGTTCCTAAACATTCAAGTATCAAATGGTGTTGGTCTTTCGAATTAAATCTGTCCACATAAAATCATAACATCAAAAGCTTCTGTTTTCTGAAGGGAGTTTGAATATGATCTCTAAAATCTATATGCATGCATGAGTGATATGTAAAGTTTGAAATCATGATTTTAGGGATGTTACAACTGTGAGTATTGCTTTTTATTTTTGTTTGTTACTTTGTTTCCAATATGGATAAACCACTTGGTTTACTATTTGGGGAAACTACTACCACTATTAGGGTAGTAGATGAACCACCACCTGTTGAGATAGATCCTTTTAAGATACCTACAAGAATTGTTGATCGTGTTATGGATAATTATTATTTTGGGGATGGAACTGTCCATCCTGGTGATTACTTGCTTTTAATCCATGAATTATGTGGGTTGGTTAAGTGTGCAGGTATCACAACTGAACAGGTTAAGAAGAATTTACTCTCTATATCATTGAAACGAAGAGCTGAAGAATGGTATAAGCTGCTGAAGAATGGAAAATCTATGGAATGGGAGGAAATAGTACCTCTCTTTTACTCTAAATTCTATCCTCCCAGTGAGATTCATAAGGATAGGAATCAACTATATAACTTTTGGCCTCGTGATGGAGAGAGTATAGCCCAAGCTTGGGGGAGATTGAAGCTACTAATGCTTAAATTTCGTATTCATGAACTCCCTAATAATATTATTATCAATAACTTTTATGCAAGGCTTTCTCTTCATGATAAAGATTCATTAGATGCTTCTTGTGCTGGATCATTCACACATATGATTGTATGAAGGAAGAAGCTAAATGAGATCTTCTAGACCGTATTCAAGAAAACACTGAACCATGGGAGAATGACAAAGGAAGAAAGTCAGGTATAAATTATGATTAAATGTATTAAATCTTTTATGGGAACTAATGACTTTCATGGTATTGAGTATTGTATTGATTCTCATGTTCTTGCAAATTGCTTTAAGGATTTTGCCTCTTATATAGAAATTCCTAAAAATAAGTGGGACAAGTACCATGCACCTTATAAAGATGTTGTTAATCATGTTCCTTTTATAAGCACTGAAGTTTGTACTGTTGATCCTACTTTTCCTGAACCTTATATTGAGAAAGTCCCTTTTCCTGCAAAGGTAAAGGAACATTCTATTATAGCTAATGTGGTTAGCAAAAGTACAAAGAAAACTGTGGAACCTAATGAGCAAATAAACATTGAACCAGTAGTAGCCATTGTTAAATATCTTGTCACTAAAAATATAGAAGATGAGCACATTGTCTTCTGTGAAGACGCTTCTAATATTGTCTCTCGTCCTAGTAAATCTAGGAAAACTAGTGTCCATGTGCTTTCTGTTAGAATTGGTGATCATTGCTATTATGGTTTATGTGACATTGGTGCTAGTTCTAGTGCTATTCCTTATGAGCTTTACAGAGAAATTATGCATCAAATTGGTCCTTGTGAACTTGAGGACATTGATGTGGTTATTCACCTTGCTAATAAGGATACCATTTGCTTTATTGGTATTGTAAGATATGTGGAATTTCTTTGTGGTAAGATAAAATATCCTGCTGATTTTCTAGTGCTTGGTTTAGCAACTAGTAAAACATGTCCTATCATTTTTGGTAGACCCTTTCTAAACACTTGTGTAGCTATTATAGATTGTAAAAAGGAGAAAGCTTTAACTAAGTTTGATGGAGATTCTTATGAGTTTAACTTTTCCAAATTTGCTAAAGCTCCTTATGACAATAATTTGCCTAATTAAGATTTTAGGGTGGAACAACTTCCTTATATTGATCCAGTTTATGACCTTAGACCTCTTTTTGATGATTGTAAGTATGCTCATTCTGATGATAAAGTTGTTTCTTGTGACATTTATATTGTCAACTTTATTCAAAGTGCTACTGAAAGTTATTATGAGAGAGGGAAACATGGTTTTACGCATCTCAATAATATTAAGTTTCCCCGCTTTATGTTGAAAGGTTTTAAGTTGCATTTGTTTTGTCTTCCTATGCTAGTGTCCTTTTGTTTCAAAAATTTGTTTTCTCATGAAACTCCCTTGCATAGGAAGTGAGTTAGACTCAAATGTGTTGGATATTTGCTTCTTTATGCTCTCTTTCACTTCAAATCTATATCTCCTATGTGAGCATCATTGAAATTATCAAGCCTAACTTAAAGGCATTAAAGAAAAGTACTTCTTGGGAGTTAACCCAATAGTTTTATTGAGTCTTGGAAGTTATTACTTGTAATAACCTCTCCTTATCCTTTTTGTTTGGTTTTTGTGTCAAGATCAACCACTTTTGAGAAGTAAAGGAGTTGTGAAAAGTTGTTGTCCTAGGATAGATTTTTGTGCTGCATTGTAAAAATTCGTGAAGAAGCTCAGTATTTCGGATGGAGCTGTAATTTTCTGTGCTTGTTCCCCAAGTTGTTTTCCAACTTTCATTAGTTTTGTACTTTTTGATTTGAGCAACATAAGTTTTCCGAACAAATCAATCTTTACCTGCTGGTCTGTTTTGACAGATTTCTGTCATCATTTGCATTTGCCTCTTATATTGATTCCCTTTCAGATTCTTTTTGGGATTTTGAAAGGAGTTGCTTCAGTAGCTTTTGTTTTGATGGATTTCAGTTAAAGTTTGAACTAAAAGGTTTATTGTTTTTGCATACACTGATATTGCTAATGAAGTTTGTGTGAGGCTTTGTATGAAAGGAACTTTCAATTGTTGAAGAGAAGGAATCTGCAGAGTCCGTTTTCGAATAGATAAAAGTGCTAGAAATTAAAGGTTCGCGGAAGACCTTTCTCTTTATATTTTTGTAGTTTTTATTACATATGGAAGGTTACGAGACGAAAAATAGGAGGAAACGGAGCCCGGGTGCGCCACACCTACCAGTGGTGCGGGCCCCAGCTGGCCGCGCCACCAGGGGGTGTGAGCCCCCTGGAGTCCGTCTCTGCCCCATTTTTGCACAGTACCTTCCCTATGTAGTAAAAATTTGTAATATATAACCCCCCCGGATCGTCCGAGGTTCGTATATCGAGTTCTTGTCGTGTTTTCGTTTCGATCTGTTTCTGTCAGGAAATACTCTCAAGTTTAGAGGCACCATGGTCTCCGCCAACGACAAGAGCAAGAAGCCCGTGGAAGAAGAAAGGATCGTTTCTAAGCGTGAAGACATTGATTGGAGCGTTGAGGAGAAGTAAAGGACATGTCAGTAGGCATGAATCGACAAACTGCCACAGGACCAAGGGCAAGAAAACCTACTTTTGTAGGGGCAATTAACACTGGACGTGCTTTTTCTCATAAGATGCAGGGGATGACGACCTCCATTTCAGACTTCAGATCCTGCCCTGAGGCAGTGGAAGCCCTTCGAACCACTGATGAGTTTTTTGATAAGTACCGTGCTCTAAGGAGGAAGGTGGATATACTTCAAGAGGAGAATAACAGGCTTCGTAAGATGCTAGAGGGTTTTCTCACTCTAAACAAAGGAACACCACCTCCACTAAAGGAGTAGTTTGTCATTAGGTTTTGGCATCCCCTTGTCTTGCCAAGCTTGGGGGAGTGCCGCGGTATCACATCATTAACTTTTATGTTTTTACCTTTTTAGTAGATTCATATCTTGGATAGAGAAGTTATCATATAGGTTGGTTTACATTATGGAAGTATCTCTCCTTTAGTTGGTTATCTATGTATCCCTTGATGTGAGTGTCTTCATGGAATATTAATGAGAAGTTTCATCTTTTACTTTTTACACTTCTTATTTTAGTTTGCAATCTCTATTATATGATTGATCTTGTTGATGAGTATTGGTATCACTTTGGGAGCATCGAGTAAATCTAAATTGGTTTTGGCAAACCGAGCTCTGGTCAGTAGCAACACTTTTTGAGGTTGAAAGGAAAAGAGAAAAGCACTTACAGGTATTTTGTATCATTTATTTTCTTTCTTGATTGGCTCATAAGCTTAGTATTCTTTATTTAAGTTCTTTTGTGTCTTCAAGGAAGATTACATGTTTGGATTTATCACGTGTATGTTTGCTTGCTTCCTTCAACTCTTTTTCTTGTTGCCCAGCCTTGCTAGCCAAAAACCTGTACTAAGAAGGAATACTTCTCGTGCATCCATCCCTTTAAAACCAAAACCTATGCCATTTGTGTCCACCATATATACCTATTAGCATTATTGCTATTCCAAGTAAATTATCAAGCTTCATCTATCTTTCAAATTAAAAATTCTTTTGTTATGTGAAAACTAGTTAGTAAAGCTCTCATGAACTTGATGGCACACCTTATTTTCATTGCCCCTAATAAACTTGAACCATTGTGTCATCAAAGTTGTATATGCTTGCACCTATACTTTGGGGTTAGCAGAACCGTGTTGTCATGGGAAACGCTTTCAACATTGCACCTGGTACATGTTACCCAGTTGATATCATGCTCTTTTGTTTATGGATGTCGTCGGTGTGAAATAAAAGGGGAGCTTGTAAGTTCATGGAATTATGTATATGTGTTAGAGAAACGCCTGGGATGCTAGCCTAAGCCATGCCTAATCATGGTGGAAACTTGCAGCAAAACCATAGTGAGCAATCTGTGAAGCATCCTCAATAAAAACGACGCAAATAGCAAATAAAAAGATCGCTGAGATGCCCATTGTCTGCTTGCCTTGTCATTTTGGTATGGGATAGCTCATGTGTCATGTGCAAGGGGTACCCCGTTGGCGGTTGTCTATGATACACATGTACTTACTATGACAAGAACTTACCGGTACTAAAGTTGAGTAGCATGAGGAGCGGCCCTCGTACTCAAGGGACATGAGATTGCCAACTTATATTTTGTCAAGCATATACTCCATCTTTGTTCACTTTAACCTTAATCACCTCAAGATGCTTATGATAGGGGAAATGAGAGCTCAAAGCTAGTAAGTACCATAATCTTTTGGAAGCTCTTTATGAACTTGAAATCCCTGCTTCCCTCTATGAAGGGCCTTTCTTTTACTTCTTAGTTGAGTCAGTAAACCTATTCCCCTATACCTCCAGCAAGCATTTGAGTTGTTGTGTTTCAATCATTCATATGATGATTTATTCAATCATGTCTCTTATCTTCCTTGTTTTGCACATTGTTCTTATATAAATGAGTATTAATTTGAAAGCCATCATTGTGAAAAGCCTTTTATGTTTGAGCAAAGAGTACTCCTGTTATAAACTTCTTTACAAAAACTTTACTTCAAAACTATTTGCCAACTGTTCTCTGACCAAAAACAAAGTGTGCCATTCCCAACTATGATTTATCTTTATGCATTTTTATTGTGACTCCATACTTGTTGCAAGTTAAGATATATAATGGTGATTTTCCTTCTACTATTGGTTGTGTATTGGTAAGTGTGATGCTTCTTGTCCGTATTCTTTTTATCGACACTTCACTCCATAAACTTGTGGACATGTTTACTGAGCTCAGTTTTCGCTTGGGGACAAGCGAGGTCTAAGCTTGGGGGGAGTTGATACGTCCATTTTGCATCACTATCCTATATCATAAATTGCTTCTATTCATTGATATATTTCATATTAAGAGGTGATACTTATGTTATTTCATATGTTTTTGCATGTTGGATGATTCTTGGAGGATGAACTGCCGGAGTCAGGATTCTGATGAAAAAAGCGGTGTCTAGATGCAATTTTCACGGAGATCAGAAATATACCAGAAAAACTACAGAAAATTATATATTCCTAGAAGACGAAGGATGCCAGAAGGGGAGACAGAGTTGGGCCACAGGGGGCCCACACACCCCACCAGGCGCGGGCCACCCTAGGCCGCGCCTACAGGGGTGTGGCCACCTTGGCTCACCTCTGGCTCCGTCCTCTCGCCTATATCTTCTCCTCAAAACCCTAAAGTCGAGGGGGCGACGACAGAAAGATTCTGCCGCCTTTGCGGGGAGGAAACTACAGAGAGAGAAAGAGCTCTCCGGCAGACAGATTTCTGCCAGGGAAGTTCCTTCTCGGAGAGGGGAGATCGTCGCCATCAACACCGACATCAAGCTAGACTTCATCGGGAACATCATCATCATCATCCATACCACCATCTCCACCAGCACCATCATCACCACTTCATCCCGCTGTAACAATTGTGTTGTCTTGCATAATTCTTAGGGGAAACTTTACCGGTGTTGATTAATTTTGTAGTTGATGCTTGTGAGTGGAACCATTGAATTATTGTTTATGTTCAGATTGTTATTCATCATCATATCATCTCTGATCTTGATCCATATGATGTCTCGTGAGTAGTTCGTTTAGTTCTTGAGGACATGGGAGAAGTCATGTTGTTAGTAGTGGAATTGTGTTGAGGTATTATTCAATGGTTTGATATTTAAGTTGTGGTGCTATTCTTCTAGTGGTGTCATGTGAACGTCGACTACATGATACTTCACCTTTTATGGGCCTAGGGTAATGCATTGTGTATTTGGCTACTAATTGTGGGGTTGCCAGAGTGATAGAAACCTGAACCCCCGTTAGGAAACCTTTGCACAAGGGAGTGTAGGATCTCAGAGTTTAAGGCTATGGTTAGGTTTTTATCTTAATTACTTTATTGTAGTTGTGTATGCTTGCAAGGGGTTTAATAGAGAGTATGTATTAGTCCAAGTAAGGTCGGTAAATTAGCACAGGTTTACCCACACAACACTTATCAAACCAAAGAAGATTAATCAACTATATGAAACGAAAGCACTTGACAGTATTCCCATGTGTCCTCGAGAACGTTTGGTCCTCATTAGTATTACCACTGGCTTGTCCTTTGCTAAGAAAGGATTGGGCCACTTGCTACAATTATTTGCTATCTTTATTTACTTGCACTTTATTTCCTTGCTTTATCAAAAAACCCTAAAAATACGTTTGCTGAGTATTTACAGAGAACTCTTGAGCCAGTACCACTAGTCAGCACCTTCTTTTCCTTGTTGGGATAGACACTCCTATTTACCGAAAGTACTACGATACACCCCCTATACTTGTGGGTCATCAATACTATTTTCTGGCACCATTTTCGGGGAGTGAAGCATTATTGAAGAGTGGAACTGGTAAAGGAAACATAAGAGTGACTCTAGCACACATATGAAGATTCTCAAACAATAAAAGTCGTTTTGTCGATGGTGGTGGCCGCCAAGACCACATCCAAGGCCACGACGATGGAGGGGAAGGTGGGTCGTCCGCCCCTTGCGTCGGCGCTGACCGGGCTGCGAAAACGGAAGTTGATGGAGGCCATACTAGCCCATTCGTAGGTGGCGGAGGAGAAGAAGAACAGAAAGGTCGCTGCCGCATCCACACCCAAGACGGCGACCATGGTGATGAACGGCAAGCGCAAGGGGATCTCAGGGGCCACGTCATCATCCTCCTCGAGTAGCCCGACGCCCCCCTACCAGAGAACTTCTCCCTTCACAGCAGTAGCCGTGTTGCATGCATCGCTCAGGAGGACTGAGAGGCTCGGGAGCGACTCGAGGCCACCAACGAGCGGTACATGGCCGAGCTTCGTCGGCTCGATCCTGGCCATGGCGCCTATGTGTTTTTGTTTGAATTTGGTGTGTTTTTGGATTGATTGCAATGTGTTTATTGAAATTTCTAGTATAAGATCCAAATACAGGAGCTTAGAGGGGATCGATTCCGGCAGCCGAGCCCAAATGGCCTCGTGAAGCCCCGCCGCCACACTGCAACAAGGGTGTCACGGTCATCTTCGATCCTAGCACTAGTCCCTACTCCTCCTCCCGCTAGTGGATCCACCGCCACCACAGATCCCCGCAGCCAAGAAACAGCGCCCTAGCCACCGTGCTCGTCCGGGATTACCAGACCACCGCCAGTCTGAGGTTCACGCGTGGGGCACGGTCATTGGCATAGGAGGGAGTCAGGCCCGGCCGGCGACCTCCCTAGCTCTGTCATGGAGGCGCAAGGAAAAAGGAGGCGGCTCCTCAACCGGCGGCTCAAGTTCTTGGGTAGGCAACGGGGTAGGTGCGTGGGGGAAACGTCAGTGCAACGTGCGCGAGAGAGAATGAGCAGCCTTGACCCTTGGCGATGAGGTCAAAGAGATAAGGCATCCACAGGAAGCGGTGAAAGAGCGGTGGGGGTCAGGGAGTGGTGGTCCCAGCATGGTACACGTGACCAGCACACAGTAACACGGTAAGGGCATCTCCACCGAGTCGACCCAACCCGTCTGAGCGTGTCAGAACGCGTGCATGCAGACGCGTGGGACGTACGCGGCGCCCCAGCGGCACGATCCATCCGGACTGACGTGTTCGGCTCGACCCATCCGTTCACCAAATCTGGGCAACGGTTGTGTCGGCCGGACACGCGCAGACCTCTTGAGTGTCCTGCCATTCGGCCACTCGGGGTTCATATATAAGTAAAACATTAGTACTTAAAAGATAGCTTTTCATTAGATTAGTCCTGCCACTTATGAAAAGGCATGCTTAAAAAAATAAAAGGGAGGACCGCTACTGCTACTAGAGGAGGACGTCACTACGGCTACTCGTCACCCTTGCCATGACTATCATTGCCGTGGCCATAGTTGTTGTTGCCGTCGGCCCCGTCGATCGTCTCCCTAGTGGACAAGATGGCCCGCTGCTAGAGGCGTTCGCGGTAACGGTCGCGGATATGATAGAATGAGTAAATAACTTTCATTTCCATGTGATATTAAAAAAATACTAGACTTGGGATCATTTATCACCAAATTAAATGCAGATCCTACCGGAATATGGTTATATCCATTTCAATGAACCAGATTTTATTCTTCGTATCCAAACAAGGTATTAGAGCAAGACTAGCAGTCCCTGTAAAACACCAACCCTTAAAAGGCGAGTAAGGGGCGCGGTAAACCTGTTTTACGGGTTGCCAAGTGCTAGCGCAGACCAGTCACCACAAACTCAACCCGTAAACATAATATTCTCTTTTACGGGATGAGGTTGTGGGTTATGTTCGGCGCGCTGTCAATCTGAACCCGTAAAACAAAGGTTTCCTATAAAAAACCATACATCACACATCAGGTATTCGAATCAAATAAGCACAGAATAATCATCCAAATTATTACAACAATGTTTAATGCAAATTACAACAATTGTTCATCTCACACGATCAAAGAAATAACAAATATTCTCGCCAGGAAAAAATGGTTCATCTCGCCGGCCAACCCCTTTTTTCATTCATCTCCATTAATCTTTTTGTATCTTCCTCGTTGGGAGCTCCAAGATACTTCTCACCATACAACTGGATAATCAACTTGGCAAACCTACGCACGGACTCCGTTGTTGTATCTATGTCAATGCGAAGGTACTCATTGGTATATTCAGCAGGAATGTCATAGGCAATCACTCGCATGGTAGACGAGATCTTTTGCCAAGCACTAAAACCTAGGGTGTCGGCAACATTTTTGCGGTGCGTGAAGTGAATTGAGTTGGCCTTGCAATCTCTCACTATATTCTCGAACAGGGACCAGCGCATTAGGTACCTTCTACGGAAGAGGCATGGTGGGTATGTTGTTACCTCCGCAAAGTAGTCCTGCATCAGCTAGGCATGGCCAAGCCCGCGGTTCCACGAGATGCACATGCGCACCATCTTTGACCCGAGGCTTCGATCCATTAGCGACTTGCATTCCTCGAGTTCCTTGACGGCGAGGATGACGATCATGGTCTCCGTGTCATCGTCTTGGAGCAGGTCGTCGAGGTCGAAATCAGATGAGGATGAGGACGTCCGCGTCGTCCATATTCACCTTCGAGCTCATCTACAAACGGACGACGTGGTCAAAATCTATCACGACAGCTACATCTATCTAACGAAATCTGAAGGGAGAGATTGGTACCTTCCATGGCAGCGATGCGTGCGCGATGAGCTTGTTCCTGCCGGATCCGGGCGCAGTGGGCTGCGCGGAGGTCGAGGGAGGCGGGGAGTGGGCGGAGGCGTGTGGAACTGGAGGCGGCGCGGGCAAAACTCGCAGCGGCAAGACACAAACTAGTGGCGACGTGACACGTCGGAAACGTATCTATAATTTTTGATGTTCCATGCTTGTTTAGTATCTATTTTTCTTTGCTTTGTCTACACTTTGAGGTGTTTTATATGTTTTCCAGTACTAACCTATTAATAAGATGCCACAGTGCTAGTTGCATGTTTTCTTCTGTTTTTGGTTCCAGAAAGGCAGAAAATCAATATTCTCGGAATTGGACGGGACAAAAGTCAAAGTCAATATTTTTACTGTGGGGAACACGGAGCCAGAGTACGAGAGGAAGGGGAGGCACCAGGAGGCCACACCCCCTGGCGGCGCAGGCTAGGGTTAGCCGCGCCTGGGCGGGTGTGACCACTCTGGCCGCCCCCTGCCTTGCCTCTTTGCCTATAAAGACCCCCTGATGCATAAACCCTAAGTACCCGATCAATATTCCACGAAACCATCTGTATCCGCCGCCACCATCGTCCCTAGATCAGGGGATCTGAAGCTCTTACCGGCACCCTGCCGGAGGGGAGATCATCCTGGAGGCCTTCTTCTTCATCATGCCAGTCTCTGGTATGAAGCGTGAGTAGTTCCACCTTGGACTACGGGTCCATGTAGTAGCTAGATGGTTGTATCTCCGCCTTTGTGCTACCATGTTTAGATCTTGTGAGCTCCATTCATGATCAAGATCATCTATTTGTTCCCTCAAAAAAATATCATATATTTGTAATCATGCATGTTGTGTTTGCGAGGATCCGATGGATATTGAGATTACTATGTCAGAGTGATTAATGGTTTTGTCTTATTGATTCTATCATGTCTGTGTTGTTTGTGATCTTGCATGCTCTCTGTTTCTAGTATCTATCTTGGCCAAGTAGATGCTAGTGACTCCAAGAGGGGTATTTACACTAGATAGTGGCTTCATGCATCTATTTAATCTAAGGGAAGTGACAAAAATCTCTAAGGTTGTAGATGTGTTGTTGCCACTAGGGAGAAAACAACGGTCTCTTGTTCATGGAACAAGTAGATTGTTTACCTTACACACTTTTCTTAAAGCAGTTATCTGTTGCTTGAAACTTAATACTAGAGGGGGTTCGGATAATAACCTGAAGGTGGATTTCTAGTCATAGACGCAGTTGGATGGCGGTCTATGTATCTTGTTGTATTCCCAATCGAATCTCATAGGATCATGAATGTCAAGTATTGCGTTTACCCAACATGCCATGTTTGTTTATCTAAGGACAGCACCTCTAGTGAACTATGGATCTCGGTCCAATCTTTATCATTGATACATCTTCCACTGTTACTGTTTACTTTCTACAAACCACTATTACCTTCTACACCATATAGTTAATCCTTTGTTACAGCAAACCGGTGAGATTGACAACCTCACCGTTCATTGGGGCAAAGTCTTGAGTTTGTGTTGTGCAGGTCTCCAAGTTGCTAAGCAAAACCTTTGAGTCGTTTCCTTCCTCCTACTGGTTCAATAACCTCGGTCTCTTACTGAGGGAAAACTTGCTGTTGTGTTCATCACACCTTGCTCTTGGGGTCTCCCAGTGACGCGTCAACAACACGCTCATCACAAGCTTTTCTGGCGCCGTTTCCGGGGAGGCTAAGGACGTCTTCACAAGGGGAGTCCTTTACAACCTTTCTCTTTACTTTGTGCTTGTTTTGCTTAGTTTCTTTTGCTTGGTTTTGTTTGCCTCTTTTTATCAAAAACTCAAAAAAAATAGTTTAGTTTGGTTTGCTTTCTCTTATCAAAAACACAAAAAAAATAGTCCCTGCTCTAGTTGCTGTTGTTGTTGGCTTGCTCCACTTTTTCCAAAATGAACTCTGCTGAGAACACTAAGTTGTGTGACTTCACTAGCACAAACAACAATGATTTCCTAAGTACTCCTATTGCTCCACCTGCTCCTGATGCTACCTTTTATGAAATTAATCCTGCTTTGTTGAATCTTGTGATGAGAGAGCAATTTTCTGGTGCTAGTTCTGATGATGCTGCTGCCCACCTCAATAACTTTGTTCAACTTTGTGAGATGCAAAAATATAAGGATGTAGATGGAGATATTATTAAGCTCAAGTTGTTTCCTTTCTCCTTGAGAGGAAAAGCTAAAGAATGGTTGCTATCCTTGCCTAGAAATAGTATTGATTTTTGGATTAAGTGCAAAGATGCTTTTATTGGAAAGTACTACCCTCCTGCTAAGAATATATCTATGAGAAGTGATATTATGAAATTTAAACAACTTGATAATGAACATGTTGCTCAAGCTTGGGAAAGAATGAAATCTTTGGTTAAGAATTGTCCCACTCATGGACTTATTGCTTGGATGATTATCTAAACTTTTTATGCAGACTTTCAAGAAACCTGTTGGATTCAGCTGCTCGAGGTACCTTTATGACCATCACCTTGGGTGCTACTATTCTGAATGGCAGACTGTGACGAGGTTTAATCTCGTCAATGCCCATTGTTATGGACTTGGGTTTTGGAGAAGATGGGGATGCTGGAGATCGCGGAACGGTTAGCAAACAAGCAACACGGGGACACGAGGTTTACCCAGGTTCAGGCCCCTGGAGGGAAAACCCTACTCCTGCTTGTCTGCTCTTGATTACGGTGGAACCGAAAAGTATAGGGGTGCGCAGATGCAATCTAGCGTGGAGGTGTGTATGCGGTGGTGTGTGAGAGATTGTAAGAGAGCCTCCTCGTCGTGCCCTCCTAGCCTTTATATAGAGATAGGAAGGTCCCAGGCACAGATCGAGTCGGTTACAGGTTTTAGGGTTTGCCCCTTTAAATTTTCTATCTACTCTAGTCTTGCTTTCCAAGGATCCGAAGGCGTCATGGGCCCTGGCCACCCGAAAATCTTCATGGGCTAGCGCATGTTCTCGTGGGCCTTCCTTCGGCTGGACTAGGTATGCTAAGGTCGTGTACCCGTAGGGTATAACCATGTCAGTAGCGCCCGAGTGTTCAGTCGAATCATAGATTCGGCTGAGAACTCCTCATTCTTTTGGGTGCGGCTATCTCTGTTTGCTAGAGAATGACTTGGAGTGTGTAGGGATCGCTGATGCGTGTGCCTGACTCTCCCGACGGATCAGGGTCAGCTAACTGTCTTAGGACAAAACAACACGATCTTCTTCAGATTCGAGTCCCTCGACTCGAATCCAGAACATATGTTGGCGCAATTTGACTCAGCCCGCGGAGGACTTACAGGAGTGGAATTCCAGTAAATTTAAATGATGTACCCAACGCTTCCGTCGGGATTTTCATTGCGCCTGCTGGCACGGGTTCTCACTAGCAGAGCGCAGTCGTGTGCGTTGCCAGGCCATCAGATGATATCTGTAGGTCTTATCTTTGTGTCGCAGACATAGCATCCAAAATTTTATCACCGCGGAGGTGTTTCGGGTGGCCAAGGAGGATGTTACTCGCTTAGCGTTTAATTGGGGCAGAGTTTCCGAAATGTTTTTGCGTGCTGATCCGAAGGATCGCAGTTGAAGAATTCATAGGGTGCGCGACCAGTGCTCCCTATGGGAGTAGCCCCCGAGTGTCTGTTCGAGTCGTAGACTCGAGCAGAGACTTTAACTCAGCCGTTGTTTGGCTCCAGGTCCATAGGACACAAATTTTTCAGATGCTTGAATCCGTCCTCCCTATGGGAGTAGCCCCCGAGTCCGTAGTGGAGTCGTAGACTCGACGTAGGACTCGAAGTGTTGTGCTTTAGTTGTTGTTCGGGTGCACGGCCAGCGCTCCTGATAGGAGTAGCCCCCGAGTAGTTAGTCGAATCATAGATTCGAGTGAGTACTTTTAGTTGTGTAGCCGAAGAATTGTAACCATTGCTAGTATAGCTTTGATGACGTCAGTGCTGCCGATCGGTGACCTCAAGCGTCTGTGGCGCCAGAGATGGCGTGACAGGACGAACATGGGTCCCACCTTCTGACTTTGAGTTGACTGGTCAAGCGCGGCGTGGAGATAATTATGGCGTCGCCTCGATTTCCGTGCCTAGTGGACGGTGTGTGAGCGACGGTTCGCTGCTGTGCTGACACGTGGACGGTCAGATCTGAGTGTTGGCTGTAGGTCTTCCCGATGGACGGTCATCGTGCATCGTCTTCGTCCTTATAATCATTGGGGAAAGGCGAGTTTGTTTTTTCACCGTAGCCATTCTCGTTTCACCGCTCCCATCTTCTTTGAGCGTTCTCTCTACGCGCTGGAATTTCCTCGTACTTTTCCATCGTTGATTCTGCGTGCTCATCATTGTCACCGCCGCACTGCGATGGGGAAGCCCAAGAAGTCCTCCACTGCAGTTGGCACCAGCGCGGCCGCCGGCGACAAAAGTGGTTCTGCCGCCACCCGCGTCACCGACGGCGGCTGGCGGTGATCGGAGACGCATGAGGGTGACCTCCGCAAGCTCCGTTAGCAGGGCCTGATCCCACAGGATAGGGAGGCCGTCAAACTTCCCGCCGACGAGGTAATTCCCCGTCCTCCCGCTGGGTTTCGGGTTATGTTCGTCGCCTTTGTCCTTCGGGGCCTTTCCTTCCCAGTCCACGATTTTCTTCGTGGATTGCTTTTCCTTTATGGTATCCAGCTTCATCATCTTTCGCCCAACTCTCTTCTTCATGTCGCCTGTTTCGTCACTTTCTATGAGTGCTGGCTCGGTATCGAGCCGCACTTTGGCCTCTTCCGGAAACTCTATTCCGTGAAGAGGCAATCTGGCTCCGATGGTGTTTATCCCATTGGGGGTTGCATCGTTTCCCTCAAATCCAATCTTCTTTTCTTCTCCTTTTCTATGTCCGAATCTGTTCAGTACTGGCGGAGGCGGTTGTTTTACATCCGCGACTCCACTGTGGCTGGACAAGAATTTGGTCTTGCTCTTTCGCCCCTCCTAGAAAATCGAGCCGAAGAGGTCCTGGAAGAACTAGATCTTGGATGGCGAGGTGGCGGAGATAGAGGGACTCTATTGTCGGGTGGAGGATCTCCAGTTGATTCCGGATAAAGAGGTGAACGGTGTGGATATCATCCGCACCTTCCTTAAACGTCGGGTGCAGCCGCTCCAGGGTAGGGCGCATCTGATGTTCCTTTATTCTGGTCGTCGCGATCCGACTAGGGTTTCGGCTGAGGAGTTTTCCAAGGGGGATCTCGACGGGATTCTTCAACCGCTGCTGAAGTACAAGGCTGGAGAGGATATTCCGGGGAGTCGCTGACTCCTCCATTTGCTGCTTCTTGTCCGGTTCCGCGGGTGTAGATCTGGGACGTGCGCGTAGCGCTTTTTTCGACTACGTTTTCCTTGTATTTGCTTGTGTGCTGAAAAATTTGCTTCTTTTGTGCAGGAGTTTAAGGTGTCGGGCATGTCGCCGCGACTCCCCGAACTGTTTCCGTATGCACCGGACAATGAGGTGGTGGACTCCATGTCTGAGATTCCTTCGACACGGTCGCCGGCTGAGGAGACTGTTGAGTCTAGCGAGGAGTAGACTCGGAAGCGGACGCGAAGTTCGAGCGAATCGTCAGATGCTTCGACTCCGCCGATGCCTAGGAACCCGCTGTTCCTTGAGCGCCACAGTGGGGGTCATGGGCGCTCTTCCTCTCCTATTCTGGCCGTTCCCGTGCGGGCTGTAGCGCCGCAGTCGCCAGCGAAGTGGAAGAAGGAAGAGAAGAAACAAGAGAAGAAGGAAGAGAAGAAGGGCAGGAGGACCCCAGCAGTCTTCGACTTGAGCGATCTCGACTCGTAAGTTTGTCCAGTTGCCTTTTGCTTTTCTTTTGATTTCGCTTGATTGTTCTTGTCTGATGTTTTCTTTTGCAGCCACTCTTCCGACATCTCCTCCAGCGATGGCGCTCGGGAGATGGTGGCGGAGTCGAAGGTTGCTCCTCCTCCTCCTCAGACGGTGGCCACCTCTGAGGGCGCTGCTCCGAGGTCTTCTCCGCAGGAGGCTCGGGTGGTTGTCCCTCAGCAGACTGCAGGCGAACCTTCGGAGTCACCATCTAACCACGTAAGTGATTTTGTTTTCTGCCGCAGGGGGAGCCCCCGAGCCTTTTCGGATGATCTGCTGATCATTGTTTCTTTGTGCCTCAGGGGGAGCCCCCGGGCGTCTTTTGGGTGATCTGCTGCTCATGCCTTTTTTTTCCTTTTTTGTTTGTACTTGCCTCGAGGGGAGCCCCCGAGTATCTGTAGGATGGTCTGCTGATCGTTTTTTCTTCGAGTCTCGGGGGGAGGGGGGCGAGCGTCATTCGTATGTGTAGCTTGTTTTGCTCGTTCTTTGGGCGTAGCCCCCGAGCCTTTCATTTGACGAGTAGTGCATTTTGCAGCCTTTTGTGCAAGGCGCCAACCAGCTGGTGCAGCAGCACCTGGCATTGGAGGCCATCTTCAAACAGCTTCAAGGTACGTTTACGAGTTGATCTTTTTGCCTCTTCTTCTATTTTCCTTTTCTTCGATCTGATAAGTGTTCTACCGTTTGCAGAGGACAACAATACCACCCTCCGCGAGCTTGATGCTCTCAAAAAGAGCCTTGGGCGAGCGGAGAAGAAGGCTGAGGACACCGTTTGTGCGAAGGAGCGCCTCGAGCTGGAGCTAGCCAACACAGCTGCGGCCAAGGAGCGCCTACAGCAGGAGGTTATGGACCGCTAGGAGCAAGTCGCCACCGCTACGGCCTCACGCGAGAAGGAGGTAGCCGGCAAGCTGATGGTGGCTGCCAAGGCTATTTCGGGTGAGTTGTGTCGTCTTTCCCTTTTTTTGGCTTCCTTGTCTTTTCTTGCTGTGATTTGTATTCACGTTGCTTCTGTTGTTTCTTTAGATGCCGCAGGCATCGAGTTTGACCGTGGTGCGTTGGAGCATGGAAGTGCTCTGGATGATGCCACTGCGGCGGTCGAAGACCGCGGCAGTACTGTGGTCGGCTCGCTTGCCAAGGCCAAGGAGGCTCTCGGACGCTTCTACAAGGAGCTCGTCCCCAAGGGTGTCGCCCTCGAGGATGTCAATGCATTGGAGGATGCGCTGTCAGCCGAAGCGCCTGCGGCGTACAAGCGCAAGCAGAAAGGAATTGGTGCGTCCGTCGGGCTGGCTATGGCCCTGGCGTCTGGGGCGGGGCTGGATCTTCATCAGGTCACCTCCCGGATGCCCACGGCTGCTAATGGATCCGAGGTAGCCTTCGCCATCTACGCTGCCCGCTGTAAACATTATGGGCCGAAGCTGATTGACTTGCTGGCTGAGTACGCGTTGAGGCAGCAGGGAGAGGCCAAGGGCAGGCAATCCAGCTCCGAGGCTACTCAGGATGCAACTTCTTAGGTCTTGTAGTTGTAGGATAGATTTTGTTTCCAGGTCTTGTAATTATATCTATGAACAGTCTTTGCGCCAAGTAGTGGCTTTTTGCTGTACATAATGAATTTCCGAGTTCTGTGTTCATTCGTCTGCTTGTTCATATCTTTGTCTTCTTTTACTCTAGGGGCCTTCAGGTGATGATCCCGTTGACACTTCGTCTGCGGCACAACTGCGACCATCTTTGGATGGTGCGTCGCAGCTTGTGTTTCTTCGAGACCGCATCCGTAGTCTTGAGAAGGAATTGCTTGGAGTGCGTGGCCACGCCGATGTTTGGAAATTGAAGGCGGAGCGAGGCGCTCCCAGAGAGGAGTATTTGATGACGGAGTTGCGTCGCTTGTCCGAATAGCTTCAATGTGAGCTTCTCGAGCTGCTGCTCATTGTTTCGGATGTGCCTATTGGCCTTTCATCTTACTTTTTGCAAGTATCGCAGGTGCTAACCTTGCTCCGAAGGAGGAAAAGAAGTGTGTTGCTGTTCGGATCAACTGCCTGACCCAGCAGGACATGGAGGCCGGCGGGTTCTTCTGGATGGACCGTGATCGTGCCATGGTCCTTGCGACTGTGCAGGATCATGTTCACCAGGTGTCGTGGGTGCTGCGTCAGGCAAAGGCTTCGCTGGCGTCGGTTCTGCACATGATGTTTCCGCTGGATGAGGCGCCATCGACCCTCTGGGGTCTGCTGGCGAAGTTTTGAAATGTGCATCATGTCAGGGAACTGGTGCGGCATCAGCTTGTCGCGAGGGTGAAGGCCACCCTTTCCCTTGTGCGGTTACATCGTCCCGAAGTAGATCTGTCTGTTGTAGCGGATGGGCCGCCTCTTCGGCCGGATGGTGGTGAGTGGGATATGCGTCCACATTATGCGGCTGTAAGGCAGCATGCCGAACAAATTGAAGATCTGTTTGAGCAGCGTGCGCAGGTTATTCTTCAGAATAGGTAGGACCTGTAAAAGAGATAGATGTAAAATTTGTATATATTCGACTGGGCGTGTTGTGCCCTTTATTGTAAAGGTTTATTGTTGTGTAGCACGTGGTGCTTTGTCTGTATACGTGTCCTTTTCGTTAGCCTGACGTGGTCAGCTACTTAGGTGTACACGTGTTATCCTTAGTTGACGAAGTCGTGAGGTGAAGGGAGCCCCGAGTGTGTTGTAATATGGATTAAAATGCAGACAATAGGTGAAAATTTTGGGGCGAGACACTTAGCTTTATTCATATCGTAAGGAGGAGGTACATTGTTCGGCTGAGTAGCCATGGCTGAATAGCCTTATTGAAAGTAAAAGAGGGAGGTAGCTAGGGGTAGAAGCGTCGCAGTTGTGCGTCGTTCCATGGGTTGGAGTATGCGACTCCAGACTCCACGTGCTTGAGGCGATAGGGGCCACCTGGGATGACTTCAGTTACGATGTAGGGTCCTCCCATGGTGACTCAAATTTCTTCGGTCGCTCTTGCTTGAGTCGCAAGACTAGGTCTCCTTCGACGAAAGACCTTGGGCATAGCCGTCGGCTGTGGTAGTTACGGAGACTCTGTTGGTACACCACTGATCGAGTTGCTGCTATATCACGCGCCTCGTCGAGTGTGTCGACGGCGTCTTCGAGTGCGGCCGTCAATTCGTCTTCGCTTTAAGCGACGACCCGTGGGGCCTTGTGGCGTACCTCTGCTGGTAGCACGGCTTCGGCTCCGTGCACCATGAAGAAAGGCGTGTAGCCGGTTGAGCTATTTGGTGTTGTTCGCAGGCTCCAAAGGACCGGGGGCAGCTCTTGTGTCCAAGCTCCTGCGAGTCGCTCGAGTGGGCTCATTAGACGCTTCTTGATGCCAGCACCGACGAGGCCGTTGGCCTTTTCAACCTGCTCGTTCGTTTGCGGGTGCGCCATGGAGGCGTATGTGATGTTGATTCTGAGGTCTTCGTAGAAGTCCTGGAATTCTTTGGAGATGAAGTTCGACCCATTGACGGTGATGATGCTATGTGGCACGCCGAACCTGTAGACAATGGATTCAAAGAACTTGACGACAGTTTTGACCTTTTGGTTAGTGACGGGCATGGCCTCAATCTACTTGGTGAATTTGTCGACTGCGAACAGGAGGTAGATGTGACCTTCTTTAGGACCTTGGCAGTTTGCCGATCATGTCGAGGCCCCATTGGGCGAAGGGCCAGGCCAAAGGTATGGGCCTGAGCTCTGATCCTGGTGCATGCGGTTTATCTGTGAACCTTTGGCACCCGTTGCATCTTCGGACGATGTCCTTGGCGTCGTTCATGGCCATTGGCCAGTAGAATCCAGCTCGTAGATCTTTGGCGACAAGGGCGCGGCTGCCCGCATGATGGCCGTAGATGCCCTTGTGGATGTCTTGGAGGATGGTTTTGCCGTCACCGATGGTGACGCACCTTTGGAGTACACCCGAAATGCTGCGCTTGTATAGCTCGCCATTGATGATGGTGAAGGCCTTGGACCGGCGAGATATGCGTCGGGCATCTGTCGGGCTATCAGGCAGTTCGCCGTCTATCAGGTACCTGAGGTATGGACATGTCCAAGTTTCTTCGACTGCCATGACCTGCATTGGGTTGACCGCTGCGATTTCTGTGTCGAGCTTTTCGGGTCCTTCATGTCCTTTGGGTAGCGCAGCCCCCGAGTGCTCTGCCTCTTCGGGTGATCCCTTTGGGAATTTCCGTTTGATGGATGGCACGCAGATCTGTTCGAGGAACACACCTGGTGGCACCCGTGTGCAGGTGGAGCCGATGTTGGCGAGTCTGTCAGCCTCTTCGTTGCTTTCTCTCCCAACGTGTCGAAGCTCGCAGCCATCAAAGTCTCCTTCGAGTGCGTTGTAGAGTGCGCGGTACGCGATCATGTTGGCGGCGTGTGTGTCGGACTCGTTCATCGTCTGCTGGACGACGAGGTTCAAGTCTCCGTAGATCACTAGGAGTGTTGCGCCGTAGATCTTGGCCATTCTCATGCCATGGATGAGGGCTTCGTATTCGGCCTCGTTGTTGGAAGCTCAAAATTTCATCCGTAGGACGTACTTCATCTTGTCGCCCTGCGGGGACGTCATTATAACCCCGGATCCTGCTTCGGCTTTGCGCTTGGAGCCGTCGAAGTGCATCGTCCATGACTGTGTCATGTCCGGCGTATCTGGCAGCTGCAGTTCCATACAGTGGACGAGGAAGTCCGGAAGGACCTAAGACTTGATCGCATGGCGCTTCTCGTAGACGATGTCTAGAGGTGACAGCTCGATGCCCCATAGGGCTACACGTCATGTGGCCTCCGGGTTGTTCAGGATGCTGTTCAGTGGTGCCTCATTGACGACCATCACCTGGTGCTCCTGGAAGTAGTGCCTCAGCCAATGAGCCGCATGAACACGCCGTAGGCGAGTTTCTGGTATTGAGGGTACCTCTGCTTTGTCGGCGTCAATACCTCGCTGAGGTAGTAGATTGGGCGTTGGACCCATGGGTCTTGCCTTCTTCGGGTCGCTCAACCACCAGTACGGTGCTTACCACCTGGTGTGTGGCTGTTATGTACAGCAGTAAAGGCTCGCGCTCCTTTGGCGTGACCAAGATAGGCGAGGTAGAGAGCGGCCGTTTTAGATCTTCGAATGCGTCGCCCACCTCGGGCGTCCACTCGAATTTGGCTGCCTTGCGCAGCAGCTGATAGAACGGCAGGGCTTTTTCGCCCCTTCGGCTGATGAACCTGCTCAATGCCGCGATTCGCCTCGCAAGCTGCTGGATTCCCTTGAGGTTCTTCGGCTTCTCCATGGCCATTATGGCCCGAATTTTCTTCGGGTTCGCCTCGATCCCTCGCTGGGAGATGAAGTATCCTAGCAGCTGACCAAATGGGACGCCGAAGGCGCATTTTTCTGGGTTTAACTTGATCTTGTATCGATCGAGGTTATCGAACGTCTCGCGGAGATCGTCGATGAGCGTCTTGGCCTCCCTTGTTTTGATGACTATGTCGTCGACATAGACTTGTATGTTGCGGCCGATCTGGTCCTTCAGGCATGCATGCATGCACCGTTGGTACGTGGCGCCTGCGTTCTTCAGCCCGAAGGGCATTGTGTTGTATCAAAACACTGCGAACGGCGTGATGAACGTCGTTTTCTCCTGATCTTCAACCTTCAGTCGAATCTGGTTGTAGCCTGAGTAGGCGTCGAGGAAGGAGAGTTTTTCACATCCTGTAGTTGAATCGATGATCTGATCGATTCGAGGAGAGGGAAGTGATCCTTCAGGAAGTGCTTGTTCAGCGATGTGAAGTCCACGCACATCCGCAGGATGTCCGTGTCCTTTTTGGGGACCATCACTGTGTTGGCGGGCCACTCGCTCTCCTTGATCTCCCTGATGAAGTTTGCGTCGAGTAGTCTGTTGACTTCAACTCTGATTGCTTTGGCCCGTGGTTCGGACAGTCATCGGATGGACTGTTTGACGGGCTTGGCGTCTGGAAAGACATTGAGTGCGTGCTCGGCGAATTCCCTGGGAACTCCTAGCATGTCCGCAGGATACCAGACGAAGATTTCCCAACGCTCACGGAGGAATTCGACGAGCGCGCTTTCCTATGCGGAGCTGAGGTCGTTGGCGATCTACGCCGTCTTGGAGGCATCCGTCGGATGGACATGTACCTTCTTTGTGTTGATGGTGGAGTCGAAGGACATATCTGGTGCGCTCTGTCTTGCGACTGGGGGTGCCCCGTTGTCCGTCACCTCGTGGAGCCTTACGAGCTCCTCCTGCATGCCGAAGGACTGGAAGATTCTGTTGAAGTCCCTATCGCAGTGGTCTGATCGGGTGAAGCTCCCGTGGACCGTTATGACGCCCCTGGGTCCTAGCATCTTGAGTAGTAGGTACGCATAGTGCGGTACCGCCAGGAATCGTGTGAATGCCACGCGCCCGAGGATGGCATGGTATTGTGATGGCCAGTCCACCACTTCGAACTCGAGTCGCTCGCATCGGAAGTTATCCGGCTTGCCAAAGATGATGTCGGGCCATATCTTTCCTAGGGGAATACACCCTTCCCTGGGACGATGCCGTGGAACGTTGTATCAGATTGTTCCAGGATGCACAGCGGGATCCGCATTGCTGCCAAGGTGCTAGCGAAGATCAGATTGATGTCGTTGCTGCTGTCCATGAAGACGCGGCTCATGTCGAACCCACCAATCTGTGCCTCAAGCACCAGGGCAGCATGACCTAGGCGAGGGACCTGGCAAGGATGATCCGAACGGCTGAACGTGATGCAGGATTCCGATCCGCTGAAGTACTCATGGATGGCGGGTGGAGCGGTCACGGCCAGATTGATCTGCCGGGTGATTTTCTTCTGTACCATGTTTGTTGGGCGCCCTTTTTGGATCATCAGCGATCCTTTCGGCGCGGGGTACCCGTGTCCACCGTTATTCTGCGCGGGTGTGATTGGGTGGTTCAAAGGTCCCGCGGGTGGTGGTGGAGGAGCTCCATGTGCGATCTCGCCTGGTGCGGGTGTGTTCCCGTATCCAGGGTTCACGGCTTGCTGCCTCATCTGGGCCATGCTCTCGGTGAGTTTCTGGAACTCGCGGCAGTCCATGAGCATGTGGCTTGCCTTCTTCTTGCCATCCTTGTCGATGTAGAAGTGGATGGTGCATGGACCCGACAATTTGTTGTATAATGAGGGTCCGTCGTCACGGCCACGGTATCCGCCATTGCTGCGGTTGTCGTCGCTGCGGCGGTCGGCGTAGCCGGCCGCGACCATGTCGGGTCCATCGAGATCGTCATAGACGCGCAATATTCTCTTGTTACGGCATTCATGTCATCGGCTGTAGTCGTCTTCCTCCTCCGAGTGTGCTTGGTGGACGGAGTCCTCGCCACTGGCCCACCTGTTGGCGATGTCCATGAGGTGGTCGAGTGTCTTGGGCTTGACGCCCCCAAGTTCTTCTTTGAAGTCCTGGCGTTTGACGCCGTCCTTGAAGGCGTCGATAGCTCTCTCCTCAGAGATGTGCGCCGTGGAGTTCTTGGTGTTGGACCAGCGCAGTATGTACGAGCGAATGGATTCGCCCGTTCATTGGGTGCAGGCCCGCAGCTCCTCGATCAAGGCAGGCCTCTTGCTGGTGCCCTTGAAGTTTCGGATGAAACTATACGCCAGCCCCTCCCAGCTTCGGATGGATCCTAAGGATAGGCTGCTAAGCCAGATCCGAGTTGCGCCTGTCAGCTGCAGCTGAAGGCATTGCATGGCGGTTTCCTTGTTTTCGTCGTGTAGCTTGACGGACGACAAGTGGTCGTTCAGCCATGCCTTGGGGTCCTGTGTGCCGTCAAACTTCGGAGTGTCCGAAGGAAGCTTGAAGTTTTGCGGCATCCGTGTCCCCCGGACAGATCTGCTGGAGCATCAGGCTCCGCAGAGTTCTCCTTCGTCATCATCCTCCTCGGATTCAGACGAGCATAACCGCTTGGCGCGTGCCTTGTCGATCTTGCACTGGGTTAGCTCGCTTCGAGCATCGTAATCGCGGATGCAACAGCATGAGCTCTTGTGCCTTCGAGGAAGGTCGTGCTCTCCATCTTCGGATGAGGGCTTGGGGTTGCGGTTGAACCTGACCGCGGCCTTCTTCTTTGGCTCTGCAGGAGCTTCTCCGTGGAGCGCAGCTCCAACGAGTCTGAGTTCGGTAAGCGCGGACTTATGCATGGCCCTTTTCGGGTCCCCTTCCGGAGGTGGATGGGACGCGAGGTATGCAGTGGCCGCCATGATTGCAGCTTGCGGTGTCTTCGGGATGACGTTGTCATCGGCGTCCATCTCCATGAAGGATGCGTTGAGGGACCGAGTCACCTCACGACGTGCCTTGGGATCCATGTTCTCTGTGCGAGAACGGTGTTTGTTGCCATGGTTACCATGCGAGCTGGAGCCGATGCCCATGGCGGAGAGCGCAGCTCGACGCGCACTGGACTCCGAGGCTGCTTGATTGCGCTTGTCAAGCACCTCTTGCATCTTCACCTGCTTCTTGTGCTCCTCGATTAGGAGCATGTGGTATGCCATCAGTAGGTCCCGTGAGGCATCTGCGGGCAGGATCTTGTTGCCTGCTACGGCTTCGCGTGCTTGAGCCCATCCTTCCTCACTGAGGTGGATGACCCGATCAGTGTCGTTTCCGTTGAGTGGGGGGGACTGGCTTCTTCTGTTCCCACCATTTCTACCCTGCGGGTTGGGTGGCGGATTGTGTTCCTGATCCACGTCACTCTGGATGACTGTGGCGCACTGGTAGCGCTCGTAGATCGGATTGCTGCTACTGCAGCTTTCGGATCTGGAACCGTAGGTCCCTTCATCCGATGGTGGATCGCACAGCTCTGAGTTGCAGTTGCTGCTGTCATAGGACTCGTCTGTCGATGGTGATGTGAGTAGCACGGGGTGTGGAGCCCATGCAGCAGGCCTGATCGATGGCAGGGGCACCCGCTCTGGGAGGCGGAGAGTGCCGGTATGCCCCACCTAGAAGCAGAAGCTCCCAAACAGGATCTCGAGTCCATCGCCAACGGGCTCGAAGTCCTTCAGGGTGGCTGGCGAGTGGGCGGTGAAGTCGAAGGCGCCGAAGAGGAGATGACTCTCCATCGCCGTGAGGTTGTATATCGCTTTGGTTGGGACCGTCACAATCGCACAATAAGCGCCCCCAGTTCCCACAGACGGCGCCAATTGACGAGGTTTAATCTCGTCAATGCCCCTTGTTATGGACTTGGGTTTTGGAGAAGATGGGGATGCTGGAGATCGCGGAACGGTCAACACAGGGACACGAGGTTTACCCAGGTTCAGGCCCCCGAAGGGAAAACCCTACTCCTGCTTGTCTGCTCTTGATTACGGCGGAACCGAAAAGTACAGGGGTGCGCAGATGCAATCTGGCGTGGAGGTGTGTATGCGGTGGTGTGCGAGAGATTGTAAGAGAGCCTTCTCGTCGTGCCCTCCTGGCCTTTATATAGAGATAGGCAAGTCCCAGGCACAGATCGAGTCGGTTACAGGTTTTAGGGTTTGCCCCTTTAAATTTTCTATCTACTCTAGTCTTGCTTTCCAAGGATCCGAAGGCATCATGGGCCCTGGCCACCCGAAAATCTTCATGGGCTGGCGCATGTTCTCGTGGGCCTTCCTTGAGCCGGACTAGGTAGGATAAGAGAGCTCCACATGGTAAGAAGGTAAATTCTGTTGAAGAACCTCCTCTTTGAGTGATAAGATTGATGTTATCATGCTATGCTTGTTAATGGGAAAGCTCCTTTAGATCCTAATAATGTTCCCTTAGCCTCTTTGGTTGCTCAAGAAGAGCAAGTTGATGTGAACTTCATTAGAAACAACAATTTCAACAATAATGCCTATAGGAATAATTTTGGTAGTAACAACAATTATAGGCCTTATCCACCTAATAATGGCAATACCTATGGAATCTCCTACAAAAATACTAGAAGTGCCCCTTATGAACTTGATCATGCTCAAAGACTTTATTAGTAAACAAACCACTTTCAATAAGACTGTGGAGGAATTTTGAATGTTGAGAAAAATATTTCCTCTTTGTCTGAAGCACAGTCGTCTTTGATTAATAAAATGGCTGCTAAACCTAAAACTTTGGAAAGTACCTTTGCTTCTACTCATTGTTGGAGATATGCCCTAGAGGCAATAATAAATGTGGTTATTATCATATCTTTGTGTTTATGATAAATGTTTACATTCATGCTATAATAGTATTAACAAGGAAACATTGATACTTGTGTGATTTGTAAACTTAATTTGAAGTCCCTAGTATAGCCTCTATACATCACTAGCTTGTTGGTTGATAAATGATTGTGGTTTCCCTATCATGAACATTGAGATGTTATCAACAACAAGATCATATCGTTAGGAGAATGATATGATGGACATACTCCTATAGATAAGCGTAGCATAAAGATCAAGTCATTTCAATAGTTCAATTGCTATATGCTTTCTGATACATAGTAACCTAATTCCTTCGACCATGAGATCATGCATATCACCTTTACCGGATGGATGCTTTGATGACATCAAACACCACACCGTAACTGGGTGGCTATAAAGGTGGCATTGAGTGTTCGGAAAGTATTGGTTGAGACACATGGATCAAGAGTGGGATTTGTCCATCCATATGACAGATAGATATACTCTGGGCCCTCTCGGTGGAATGTCATCCAATTAGCTTGCAAGCATGTGACTGGCTCACAAGGGATCACATATCACGGGAACGAGAAAAGAGTACTTATCGGTAACGAGGTTGAACTAGGTATGTAGAGATACCGACGATCATAACCTCGGATAAGTAAACTATCATGAGACAAAGGTAAATTGGTATCGTATGTAAGTGGTTCATTCGATCGCAAAGTAATCGTAGAAATATGTGGGAGCCATATGAATTTCCAGATTCCTCTATTGGTTATTGTTCGGAGAAGTGTCTCGATCATGTCCGCATAATTCACGAACCGTAGGGAGACACACTTAAGGATTCGACGTTGTTTGAGTAGTTATGGTATTATGAGAAAGAGACCGAATGTTGTTCGGAGTCTCGGATGAGATCCGGGATATCACGAGGTGATCCGGAATGGTCCGGAGAATAAGATTCATATAAGGAAAGTCCCGTTTCGGAGTTGGGGAATGATTCCGGTGTTTTCATCGGGAATGTTCTAGAATGTTCCGGAATGTCCGGCACTCCGGAGGGGAAGGGTACATGGATGTGTTGTATCAAGTTGGTATGATTGCATCATGTACTAAGTGTCATCGCTGTTCCAAATAAAGGATTAATTCAAATCCTAGTTTGAAAAGTCAAATAGCTAAATTGAAAAGTCAAACGGCTAAATTTGGAAAGTGGAAAAGAGGAGGAAAGGGGAAACCGAGTTGGGGAGGAGTTCCCTCCTCCAACCGGTGGCGCCCCCTCCAAGACGAGTTGGGGAGGGACTCCTCTCCCTTCCCCTTGGCCGGCCGGCCCCTCCACCTATATAAGGAGGGGCAGGGCTCCCTCCTAGGACACACAAGTCCCTCACCTCAAACCCTAGAAGCTGCAGCCCACCATAGCCGCCGCCGCCCCTAGGGTTTTGCCCTAGCCGCCGACTTGGGGGTCCCCGGAACCCTAGCCGCCGGCTCTAGCACCTCCTCCTTGGTGTGTCTAAAACCTAGATCGCCGAGGAGCTCTCTCATCACCATACTCGCTCCGGCTTAAGGCGAAGCCCTGCGAGATCTCCCCTCTACTTCCGGTACCACGCCGTTGTGCTGCCGAAATCGCGAGGAGAGTGCTACAACCTCCGCTGCCTGCTGGAACAAGGGAGAGGAAGGTCTTCGTCGAGTACCGAACGTGTGACCGACTGCGGGAGCGCTGCCGGAACGCAGCGCCGGAAGGATCGTCTACGCGATCTTGAGATCGGGAAGAGTACGACTACATCACCCACGAGAATCCGCTCTCGTTAAACACTTTGGAATCTTCGAGGGTAAGTTATTCCATCGACTCGTTGCTACAATCTAGTAGATAGATCTTGGCTTGTTTGTTTGTATGCGATAGAAAATTTTTGTTTTCCATGCTACGAAACCCTACAGTGGTATCAGAGCCGTGTCTATATGTAGATCTGTTGCACGAGTAGAACACAATGGTCATTGTGGGCATTGATGCTTTTATTGTCGATTGCTTCTTGTGTACTTTGCATCTTGCGGTATGTTGGGATGAAGCGGCGCGGGCTAACCTTACATTACATCGTTCATGAGACTTGCTCCATGCTTGACATGCAACTTGTATTGCATAAGTGGCTTTGCGGGTGCCTGTTTCTCCTAGCATAGTTAAGATCCAATTTACAACGGGTGATTAACAATACTAGTATCAATGTTGTGGTTCATGTTCGTAAGTTAGAATGACACTTATTGAAAGCCCCAAACCACGTAAAACATGCAAAGAAAGTAGAGGCGTCTAACTTTGTTTTGCAGGGGTGTGCAGTGATGTGATATGGCCATGATTGTGATTATATTTGATGTATGCAATGTTCCTTATTGTAAGTTGGCAACCGGCAGGAGCCATATGGTTGTCTTTAATTTATGTTAAGACCCGCGTGTCTATTCAAAGTAGTTGTAATAGTTGAAGCCGGTGGACGACAACCATGGAGAAGCATCATTGACCTTGATGCAATGCCGGTGATGATGGAGATCATGTTCGTGCTAGAAGATGGAGATCGGAAGCACAAAGGAGAAAGGCCATATCATATCACATATTATGAATTGCATGTGATGTTAATCCTTTATGCATCTTGTTTTGCTTAGTAGACGATGGTAGCATTATAAGATGATCCCTCATGCACATGAATTTCAAGTCATAAAGTGTTCACCCTTAGTTAGCACCGTTGCTAAAGCTTGTTGTTTCGAAGCACCACGTGATGATCGGGTGTGTTAGATTCTGCAAGTGTATACAACGTGAGCAAGCCAGATTTTCTCATGCGGAAACTAAGGTTTGATCTTGACGAGCCTAGCATGTACATACATGGTCTCGGAACACGGATCACCGAAAGGTAAAGCATGAATCATATAGTAGATATGATGAACATGACGATTGTTCGCCATTGAAACTATATCAACTCTCGTGATGATCGGTGTTGATGTGGTGGATTTGGTTCGTGTGATCACTAAAACAATGTGAGGGATGTTGTTTTGAGTGGGAGTTCACCTAGATTAACTTTATTATTAATTTGAACTCAATTTGTCATAAACTTAGTCTAAACTATTGCAAATATGTTGTAGATCAATGGCAGCCCCTACCATCAATTTTAATGCGTTCCTAGAGAAAGAAAAGTTGAAAAAACAATGGAAGCAACTTCGCGGATTGGTTCCGCAATTTGAGGATTGTCCTCACAGCTGGTAATTTGACCTATGTGCTGGATGCACCGCTGGGTGACCCACCTGCAGCTGATGTTTCCGATGAAGTAAAGAATGTTTACCTCGCTCGGAAGAATCAGTACTCCATAGTTCAGTGTGCTATCTTGTATGGTTTGGAATTGGAGCTTCAGAAAAGGTTTGAGAATTCAGACCCATATGATATTGTCGAGGATCTCAAATTATCTTTGAGACTCATGCGGCAATTGAAAGTTATGAGGCTTCTGAAAAGTTCTTTAACTGCAAGATGGAAGAGGGCAGCTCCGTCAGTGAGCATGTGCTTAAGATGTCTGGGCACGCAAACAAACTTCAAAGCTTGGGTATATTGATTCCTAATGCTTTGGGGATTTACCGTGTCCTCCAATCACTACCACCAAGTTACAAGAACTTTGTGATGAACTACAACATGTAGAACATGAACAAGCAGTTGCCAGAACTGTTTGCTATGTTAAAGTCTGCAGAAGTGGAGATCAAGAAAGAGCACCAAATGTTGTTGGTCAATAAGACCACCAAATTCAAGAAAGGCAAGTCTAAGCAGAAGGGACACTTCAAGAAGGGTGGTAAGAAAGTTACCACACCGGCGAAGAAGACCAAGGCTGGACCTAAGCCTGAAACTGAGTGCTTTTACTGCAAGGGAGAAGGTCACTGGAAGCGGAATTGCCCAAAGTACTTGGCGGATTTGAAGAACGGAAACATCAAGAAGAAAGGTATATCTGATATACATGTTATTGATGTGTATCTCACTAGTACTCGTAGTAGTGCCTGGGTATTTGATACTGGTTCGGTTGCTCATATTTGTAACTCGAAACAGGTGCTGCAGAATAAACGGAAGCTAGCGAAGAACGAGGTGACGATGCGCGTGGGAAACGGATCAAAGGTTGATGTGATCGCGGTCGGCACGCTACCCCTTCATCTACCATCGGGATTAGTTTTATACTTAAATAATTGTTATTTGGTGCCTGCGTTGAGCATGAACATTATATCGGGATCTTGTTTATTGCGAGACGGTTACTTGTTTAAGTCCGAGAATAATGGTTGTTCGATTTATATGAGTAATATGTTTTATGCACATGCACCTTTGATAGATGGTCTATTCTTATTGAATCTCGATAGTGGAAATACACATATCAACAACATTGAGGCTAAACGTTTGAAATCAAACGATAACTCGACATATATGTGGCACTGTCGTCTTGGTCACATTGGAGTGAAGCGTATGAAGAAACTCCATTCTGATGGACTTCTTGAATCACTTGATTTCGAATCACTTGAAAGATGCGAAGCATGTCTGATGGGAAAAATGACTAAGACTCCATTTTCTGGTATGATGGAGCGAGCTACGGACTTATTGGAAATCATACATACCGATGTGTGTGGTCCAATGAGTTTAGCATCGCGCGGTGGTTATCGTTATGTTCTTACCTTCACGGATGACTTGAGTAGATATGGGTATATCTATTTCATGAAACATAAGTCCAAAACTTTCGAGAAGTTTAAGGAGTTTCAAAGTGAGGTAGAGAATCAACGTAACAAGAAGATTAAATTTCTGCGTTCTGATCGTGGAGTTGAATATCTAAGTTACGAGTTTGGCGAGCATTTGAAGAAATGCGGAATACTTTCACAATTGACACCGCCGGGAACACCACATCGTAATGGTGTGTCCGAACGTCGTAATCGAACTCTCTTAGATATGGTTCGTTCTATGATGTCACTTACAAATTTACCGCTATCATTTTGGGGTTATGCATTAGAAACAGCCGCATTCACTTTAAATAGGGCACCGTCTAAATCCGTTGAAACGACACCGTATGAATTATGGTTTGGGAAGAAACCTAGATTGTCGTTCCTTAAAGTTTGGGGATGCGAAGCCTATGTAAAGAAGTTACAGCCGGACAAGCTTGAACCCAAAGCGGAAAAATGCGTCTTCATAGGATACCCAAAGGAAACTATTGGGTACACCTTCTATCATAGATCCGAAGGCAAAATCTTCGTTGCCAAGAATGGATCCTTTCTAGAGAAGGAATTTCTCTCGAAAGAAGTGACTGGAAGGAAAGTAGAACTCGACGAGGTTGTTGAACCTTCTCTCGAAATTGCGAGTAGCGCAGCACCGGAAGAAGTTCCTGTGGTGTCTACACCAATAAGAGAGGAAGCTAATGATGGTGATCATGAGACTTCGGTTGAAGTTGCTATAGAGCCTCGGAGGTCAACGAGAACTCGTACCACTCCAGATTGGTATGATCCCGTTATGAGTGTCATGTTGGTGGATAACACCGATGACCCCGAGACATATGAGGAAGCGATGATGAGCCCAGATTCCAATAAATGGCAAGAAGCCATGAAATCCGAGATTGGATCCATGTACGAAAACCAAGTATGGACTTTGGTGGACTTACCGGATGGCCGGAAGGCTGTCGAGAAAAAATGGATCTTCAAGAAGAAAATAGATGCTGATGGTAATGTTACTGTCTATAAAGCTCGACTTGTCGCAAAAGGGTTTCGACAAATTCAAGGAGTTGACTACGATGAGACTTTCTCACCAGTAGCGAAGCTAAAGTCTGTGAGGATTATGTTAGCAATCGCTGCATATTATGATTATGAGATATGGCAGATGGATGTCAAAACAGCATTCCTCAATGGAGACATTGATGAAGAGTTGTATATGATGCAACCCAAAGGTTTTGTCGATCCTAAAGATGCTAACAAGGTATGCAAACTTCAACGGTCCATCTATGGATTGAAGCAAGCATCCCGAAGTTGGAATCAACGTTTTGATAAGGTGATCAAAAGTTTTGGTTTTATACAAACTTATGGAGAAGCTTGTATTTACAAGAAAGTGAGTGGGAGCTCTGTAGCATTCTTAATACTATATGTGGATGACATATTGTTGATTGGGAATGATGTAGACCTTCTTAATAGTGTCAAGGAATATTTGAATAATAGTTTTTCAATGAAGGATCTTGGCGAAGCAGCTTACATATTAGGCATAAAGATTTATAGAGATAGATCGAAACGCCAAATATCATTGTCACAGAGTACATATTTGGACAAAGTTCTAAAGAGGTTTGGAATGGAAGATAGCAAGAAAGGGTTCTTGCCCATGTTGCCCAATACGACCTTGAGTAAAACTCAAAGTCCGACATCGGCAGAAGATAGAGAAAGGATGAGTAAGACTCCCTATGCCTCAGCCATAGGATCTCTAATGTATGCCATGCTATGTACTAGACCCGACATTGCATATGCTGTTAGTTTGACTAGCAGATATCAAAGTGATCCAGGAGTGGATCATTGGACAGCAGTCAAAAACATCCTTAAGTACTTGAGAAGAACTAAGGATATGGTTCTTTCTTATGGAGGTGATGAACAGCTCGTTGTTAATGGTTACACCGATGCTAGTTGGAACACCGATCCGGATGATTCTAAATCACAATCTGGATACGTATTTATTTTGAATGGTGCAGTTAGCTGGAGGAGTGCAAAGCAAAGCGTTGTGGCGAGATCTTCAACTGAATCGGAATACATGGCTGCTTCGGAGGCTTCACAAGAAGCGATATGGATGAAAGAGTTCATTACAGAGCTGGGTGTGGTTCCTAGTGCGCTGGACCCAATGTCTATCTACTGTGATAACATGGGCGCCATAGCCAATGCGCAAGAACCAAGGTCACACAAGAAGCTGAAGCACATCAAGCTACATTTTCACGCTATTCGAGAACATATCCAAGATGGGGATATAAAGATTTGCAAAGTACACACAGATCTGAATGTGGCGGATCCGTTGACTAAACCTCTCCCGAGGGCAAAACATGACCAACACCAAACTGCCATGGGTGTTCGGTATATTACCATGTAATCTAGATTAGATGACTCTAGTGCAAGTGGGAGACTGTTGGAGATATGCCCTAGAGGCAATAATAAATGTGGTTATTATTATATCTTTGTGTTTATGATAAATGTTTACATTCATGCTATAATAGTATTAACAAGGAAACATTGATACTTGTGTGATTTGTAAACTTAATTTGAAGTCCCTAGTATAGCCTCTATACATCACTAGCTTGTTGGTTGATAAATGATTGTGGTTTCCCTATCATGAACATTGATATGTTATCAACAACAAGATCATATCGTTAGGAGAATGATATGATGGACATACTACTATAGATAAGCGTAGCATAAAGATCAAGTCATTTCAATAGTTCAATTGCTATATGCTTTCTGATACATAGTAAACTAATTCCTTCGACCATGAGATCATGCATATCACCTTTACCGGATGGATGCTTTGATGACATCAAACACCACACCGTAACTGGGTGGCTATAAAGGTGGCATTGAGTGTTCGGAAAGTATTGGTTGAGACACATGGATCAAGAGTGGGATTTGTCCATCCATATGACGGATAGATATACTCTGGGCCCTCTCGGCGGAATGTCATCCAATTAGCTTGCAAGCATGTGACTGGCTCACAAGGGATCACATATCACGGGAACGAGAAAAGAGTACTTATCGGTAACGAGGTTGAACTAGGTATGTAGAGATACCGATGATCATAACCTCGGATAAGTAAACTATCGTGAGACAAAGGGAAATTGGTATCGTATGTAAGTGGTTCATTCGATCGCAAAGTAATCGTAGAAATATGTGGGAGCCATATGAATTTCCAGATTCCTCTATTGGTTATTGTTCGGAGAAGTGTCTCGATCATGTCCGCATAATTCACGAACCGTAGGGAGACACACTTAAGGATTTGACGTTGTTTGAGTAGTTATGGTATTATGAGAAAGAGACCGAATGTTGTTCGGAGTCTCGGATGAGATCCGGGATCACGAGGTGATCCGGAATGGTCCGGAGAATAAGATTCATATAAGGAAAGTCCCGTTTCGGAGTTGGGGAATGATTCCGGTGTTTTCATCGGGAATGTTCTAGAATGTTCCGGAATGTCCGGCACTCCGGAGGGGAAGGGTACATGGATGTGTTGTATCAAGTTGGTATGATTGCATCATGTACTAAGTGTCATCGCTGTTCCAAATAAAGGATTAATTCAAATCCTAGTTTGAAAAGTCAAATAGCTAAATTGAAAAGTCAAACGGCTAAATTTGGAAAGTGGAAAAGAGGAGGAAAGGGGAAACCGAGTTGGGGAGGAGTTCCCTCCTCCAACCGGCGGCGCCCCCTCCAAGCCGAGTTGGGGAGGGACTCCTCTCCCTTCCCCTTGGCCGGCCGGCCCCTCCACCTATATAAGGAGGGGCAGGGCTCCCTCCTAGGACACACAAGTCCCTCACCTCAAACCCTAGAAGCTGCAGCCCACCATAGCCGCCGCCGCCCCTAGGGTTTTGCCCTAGCCGCCGACTTGGGGGTCCCCGGAACCCTATCCGCCGGCTCTAGCACCTCCTCCTTGGTGTGTCTAAAACCTAGATCGCCGAGGAGCTCTCTCATACTCCACCATACTCGCTCCGGCTTAAGGCGAAGCCCTGCGAGATCTCCCCTCTACTTCCGGTACCACGCCGTTGTGCTGCCGGAATCGCGAGGAGAGTGCTACAACCTCCGCTGCCTGCTGGAACAAGGGAGAGGAAGGTCTTCGTCAAGTACCGAACGTGTGACCGACTGCGGGAGCGCTGCTGGAACGCAGCGCCGGAAGGATCGTCTACGCGATCTTGAGATCGGGAAGAGTACGACTACATCACCCACGAGAATCCGCTCTCGTTAAACACTTTGGAATCTTCGAGGGTAAGTTATTCCATCGACTCGTTGCTACAATCTAGTAGATAGATCTTGGCTTGTTTGTTTGTATGCGATAGAAAATTTTTGTTTTCCATGCTACGAAACCCTACACTCATGCCATACAAGTTACTATTGATGAAAATGTTAGACTGTTAGCCCAACTTCATGCTAAGTGGGAAAGAGAAGCTGAAATTGCTAGAAACAATAGTGTGTGCACTATCACCACCAACAATATGGATGCTACTAAACCACAAGAAGTCCCTATTCCTCCTACCACAATGCATAAACCCAATGAGTCCACTACTACTGATGCTAAGTTTGATTTTGATCTTGATGGTTGCAATATTTCTGAAGTGATTATGTTCCTATAAAAGCTTTCTAGAAGTCCTGATGCTAGTGATATGAATGTAGCTTTCACCAAACACATTACTGATGCTCTTATTAAAATTAAGGAAGAGAAGTTGAAACACAAAGCCTCTATTCCTAGGAAAGTAGAAGATAGTTGGGAACCCATTATTAATATGCAAGTTAATGACTTTGATCTCAAAGCTTCATGTGACCTTGGTTCTAGTGTCTCTATTATGCCTAGAAAGATTTATGAAATGCTTGATTTGCCACCTTTGGAAGATTATTATTTGGATGTCCCACTTAATGATAATTCTAAAAATAAACTCATGGGGAGTGTTAATGATGTTCTTATTATGGTTAACAATGCTTATGTGCCTATTGATTTCTATTTTTTGGATGTTGAATACAATGCTTCTTGTCCTATTATTTTGGGAAGACCTTTTCTTAGAACAGTTGGTGTCATCATTGATATGAAAGAAGGCACCATTAAATATCAATTTCCATTCAAGAAAGGTATTGAACACTTCCCTATGAGGAGAGAGAAGTTGCTTTTTGCTCCTCCTTTGAAATCAAGGTTTGGCGTTAATGCTTCTTCATTTGAAAATACTTGATTCTTGCTTCTTGTGCCTAACTTATAGGCGTTAAAGAAAAGTACTTGTTGGGAGATAACCCAAGAGTATTCTTGAGTCTTGGAAGTTATTAATTCAGTAATGACCTCTCCTTATCCTTTTTGTTTGCTTTTTGTGCCAAGAATGACCTCTAATGAGAGGAAAGTAAGATTTGGGGAGTTGTTGTCCCAAAATAGATTTTTGTGATCCACCATAAAAATTCGTGAGGAAGATATGTAAGTCGGATTGAGATGATATTGTCTGAATACATCCCCCAGTATGTTAGCCAACTTTCGTTAGTTCAACACTTTTTTATTTGAGCAACAGAAGGTCTTCGAAACAATCGGTTTCCACCTGCTGGTCTGTTTTGACAGATTTCTGCCATTATTTTCATTTGCTTCTTATTGATTCCTTTTTGGGCTCTTTTTGGGAAATTGAGCTTTTTGAGGGAATTGCTACAGTATCTTGTGTTTTTAGTGAAAGTTTTTCTGTTCTAAAGCTAAACCCAAGGGTCTATTATCTTTTGAATACACTAATGTTGCTAATGAAGATTGTGTGAAGTTTTGTATGAAGGAAAAATTAAGGTGTAGAGAGAGAATGATGTAATGAGATGAAGAATGGACAAAAGCTCAAGCTTGGGGATGCCACCCCGTGTCACCCCAAAAAATATTCAAGAGGTACAAGCGTCAAAGCTAGGGGATGCCAAAGGCATCCCCTTCTTCATCAATAAAAAGCCCAGGTCTGTCTAGACACTTCGTTTTATTGTTTCATGCACTGTTGTGTTGTTCTTGGAGTGTCTTAGTTTTCGTTTTGTTTGCTTAGTTTGCTTGAATAAAGTAGTTTGAAACCACGTTCTCGTTGTGTTGTTTCAAATAAGTTGATTAGTGTTGGAGAGGAGTAGAAAGTTCTTGCTTGAGTAGTACAAGAGGAGCTTGCTTTGACTGTGACGTAGACTTTATCATGTCATTCTAGATGTTTTTTTGACCTTATGCTTAGTGATTATTGATGTAGCATGACTTGTTCCAAACAATTGGGATTGCTTAGTGTGCCTTGAAAGAATCATGCGTTGTTTTAGCATACAAAATCATAGTATTGTGGTATTCTCTTTTGATGCTTTGTTTGGGTTGACTTGGCACATGCTCACACCATGTTATGACTGTGAACAAGTCACCATAGCCTCTATGATCATCTATTCCTTGACTTGTAGTACCACTTTATGCTTTGATTAGTAATGTTTTGTCCCTCTGCATGATTATGGCCATTATTGCTCTCTTAGTTGGCCGCTCCCAGTCTTTTGCTATCCTCCACTTGTATGAGTAAGCTCTACTCATGCATCTAACTCCCAAGAAACCAAGTTATTCCAAAGTTTCCACTATAAATTCCTATTCATGGTGTGTTACACCATTCCAAATATATTATTGCTTTCATCTATCTTCCAATTAAAAAGTCTTTTGTTATGTGAAAACTTAGTGATTAAAGCTCTCACAAACTTGATGGCACATTTTATTTTTATTTCACCTAATAAACTTGAACCATTGTGTGATCTATGTTGTATATGCTTGCACTTATACGTTGGAATTAGCAGAACCATGTTGTCATGGGGAACGCTTTCAACATTGCACTTGTACTTTGTACACAATTGATATCATGATCTTTTGTCTATGGATGTCATCCATGTGAAATGAAAGGGGAGCTTGTAAGTCCATGGAGTTATGTATGTGTGTTAGAGAAACGCCTAGGCCGCTAGCCTAAGCCATGCCTAATCATGGTGGAAACTTGTAGCATCACCATAGTGATATCTATGAAGCATTCTTCTTATGAAAAAAAAGATTGAGAAAAAGGAAAAAATATGAGAAAAGAGGAAAGAGAGAAAAAAGCACCATATTCCCATGGTAAATAAGAAGAATGTTGAGATGCTCATTGTCTGCTTGCCTTGTATTTTTGATTATGGGATAGCTCTTGTATCATGTGCAAGGGGTACCCCGTTGGCGGTTCTCTATGATACACATGTACTTACTATGACAAGAACTTACCGGTGACAAAAGTTGAGTAGCATGAGGAGCGGCACTCGTACTCAAGGGACATGAGATTGCCAACTTATACTTTGTCAAGCATATACTCCATAGTTTGTTCACTTTAACCTTAATCACTTCAAGATGATTCTGATAGGGGCAATGAGAGCTGAAAGCTAACAAGTACCATAATTTTTGGAAGCTCTTTTTGAAACTTGAAATCTCTGCTTCCCTTTATGAAGGGCCTTTCTTCCACAATTATATTGAGTCTCCACCTTCTATCCTTAGGCACCAATTATGAGAGCATAGTTGCCATTCTTAGTTCTATGTGCATTGTCCCAAAACTTATTGATTGATGCATATTGTTGATATTACTTGTTCTTGTGCTATTTGTATCTAGTCACTCTTATGAACTTTGAAGGTGTACTATGCATCTATTTGCTACTCCATGAGGGACAAGCTGAATGCCACTATGCCATATTTTCTGTATGTGAAACGAACAAACGTTTTTCAATGCATGTTATTCATGATCTTTGTTTGTAGCCTTTATTATTGCATGCATAGTTACTTTGTCTTACTGTTAGAACTCCATCTTTCATTCTCATGTTTAGAGTTATTTGATCCCATCTTTCAATGCTTGCAAATGGTTTGATCTTGATTTGATGGTGCATGTCACCTCAAAAATTATTCTTTTTATCACTTACCTACTCAAGGACGAGCAGGAGTTAAGCTTAGGGATACTTGATACGTCGGAAAAGTATCTATAATTTCTGATGTTCCATGTTTGTTTAGTATCTAATTTTCTTTGCTTTGTCTATACTTTGAGGTGTTTTTATATGTTTTCTGGTACTAACCTATTAACAAGATGCCACAGTGCCAGTTTCCTGTTTTCTTCTGTTTTTGGTTCCAGAAAGGCAGAAAATCAATATTCTCGGAATTGGACGGGACAAAAGCCAAAGTCAATATTTTACCGTGGGGAACACGGAGCCAGAGTATGAGACGGAGGGGAGGCACCAGGGGGCCACACCCCCTGGTGGCGCGGGCTAGGGCTAGCCGCGCTTGGGGGGTGTGGCCACCTTGGCCGCCCCCTGCCTCGCCTCTTCGCCTATAAAGACCCCCCGATGCATAAACCCTAAGTACCCGATCAATATTCCACGAAACCGTCTGTATCCGCCGCCACCATCCTCCCTAGATCGGGGGATCTGAAGCTCTTCCCGGCACCCTACCGGAGGGGAGATCATCCTGGAGGCCTTCTTCTTCATCATTCCAGCCTCCGGTATGAAGCATGAGTAGTTCCACCTTGGACTACGGGTCCATGTAGTAGCTAGATGGTTATATCTCCTCCTTTGTGCTACCATGTTTAGATCTTGTGAGCTCCATTCATGATCAAGATCATCTATTTGTAATCATGATGTTGTGTTTGCGAGGATCTGATGGATATTGAGATTACTATGTCAGATTGATTAATGGTTTTGTCTTATTGATTTTATCATGTCTGTGTTCTTTGTGATCTTGCATGCTCTCCGTTTCTAGTAGCTATATTGGCCAAGTAGATGCTAGTGACTCCAAGAGGGGGTATTTATGCTAGATAGTGGGTTCATGCCTCTATTTAATCTAAGGGAAGTGACAGAAATCTATAAGGTTGTAGATGTGTTGTTGCCACTAGGGAGAAAACAACGGTCTCTTGTTCATGGAATAAGTAGATTGTTTACCTTATACACTTTGCTTAAAGCAGTTATCTGTTGCTTGAAAATTAATACTCGAGGGGGTTCAGATGATAACCTGAAGATGGATTTCTAGTCATAGATGCAGTTGGATGGCGGTCTATGTATCTTGTTGTCTTCTCAATCGAATCTAATAGTATCATGAATGTCTAGTATTGCATTGTTATGCCTTGCTCAGTCCTGTCAATTGCCCTGTTGTAATTTGTTTACCCAGCATGCCATGTTTGTTTATCTAAGGAGAACACCTCTACTGAACTATGGACCCCGGTCCAATCTTTATCATTGATACATCTTCCACTATTACTGTTTACTTTCTGCAAACCACTATTACCTTCCACACCATATAGTTAATCCGTTGTTACAGCAAACCGGTGAGATTGACAACCTCACCGTTCGTTGGGGCAAAGTCTTGAGTTTGTGTTGTGCAGGTCTCCAAGTTGCTAAGCAACACCTTTGAGTCGTTTCCTTCCTCCTACTGGTTCAATAACCTCGGTCTCTTACTGAGGGAAAACTTGTTGTTGTGCTCATCACACCTTGCTCTTGGGGTCTCCCAACGAGGCATCAACAACACGCTCATCACAAGCTTTTCTGGCGCCGTTTCCGGGGAGGCTAAGGACGTCTTCACAAGGGGAGTCCTTTACAACCTTTCTCTTTACTTTGTTTTTGTTTTGCTTAGTTTATTTTGCTTGGTTTTGTTTGCATCTTTTTATCAAAAACTCAAAAAAATAGTTTAGTTTGGTTTGCTTTCTCTTCTTAAAAACACAAAAAAAAATTAGTCTCTGCTCTAGTTGCTGCTGATGTTGGCTTGCTCCACTTTTGCCAAAATGAACTCTGCTGAGAACACCAAGTTGTGTGACTTCACTAGCACAAACAACAATGATTTCCTAAGTACTCCTATTACTCCACCTGCTCCTGATGCTACCTTTTATGAAATTAAGCCTGCTTTGTTGAATCTTGTGATGAGAGAGCAATTTTCGGGTGCTAGTTCTGATGATGCTACTGCCCACCTCAATAACTTTGTTGAACTTTGTGAGATGCAAAAATATAAGGATGTAGATGGAGATATTATTAAGCTCAAGTTGTTTCCTTTCTCCTTGAGAGGAAATGCTAAAGAATGGTTGATATCCTTGCCTAGAAATAGTATTGATTCCTGGATTAAGTGCAAAGATGCTTTTATTGGAAAGTACTACCCTCCTGCTAAGAATATATCTATGAGAAGTGATATTATGAAATTTAAACAACTTGATAATGAACATGTTGCTCAAGCTTGGGAAAGAATGAAATCTTTGGTTAAGAATTGTCCCACTCATGGACTTACTGCTACTGGTTCGATAACCTCGGTATCTTACTAAGGGAAAACTTGTTGATGTGCTCATCACACCTTGCTCTTGGGGTCTCCCAACGAGGCGTCAACAACACGCTCATCACGGCGTGAGCGGAAGGGGAAAGGGAAGGGGGTGACTATAGCTAAAGTATCAAAGCGCCCTAGCCCAGCGGAAAAGTGGGGGTCGCGGCCAGTTTCCCCTCCCAACCCGATAAAGTGTGGGTCGACGAGCCAAACTCAGGCCACCCCTGTAATTTTTTTTACAGTTTTGTCATTTTAAGGGTTCTGATCGGCGTTGTGGAGCAGCTGGAAACCATAAAAGAGCGGTTATTATATGGGTTTGGGTGTTTTACGGAGACTAGTGTTTTACGGGCAGTACCTGTAAAAGTGGCAAACCCGTATAATAACCGCTTTTTTACGGTTTCGAGCCCGTAAACGGCACACATCAGAGCCCGTAAAATGATCAAACTGTAAAAAAATAAGGGCCTAACCCAGTTCTGAGCTACAACATGTATTAGTGGGGGTTGGGAGCGTGAACTGAACCCTAGCCCCTATTCCCCTTTCCCTTGCGCGCGAGGGAGTTTTCAACTCCAGCCTCCGTGTCGCCACCGCTGCCAAAACTCCCCGCCCCACAATCGCCGCCAAATCTCCATCCATGGACCTCTTCGGTGCCACCGGTTTTTCTAACCGTGGTGGATGTCCCCGTCACCATCGCGCCATCCGCCATGGTTGGAGCCCCCACCAGTGCCGATGTCGCGGCCATGATCTCTTCCACCCATCTTGTGGAGAAAAGGAAACATGCGGACCACCATGTCGTTCCTCAAGCGGCACGACCGGAGGCCATGACGGTCGTCCCGACGGTGGCACCCGTTGCGGCGCAGCAGCTCCCTCCTCGTGGCCGGACCAAGTCTCTCTCTACGGGGCCAAAGCCGAAGGAAAAGCGGGCGGCGGTCCGCAAACCGCCATCGACGCCTCCATCTCTAACCCCGTCGCCGGTCATTTCCTCGTCTCCTCTGCCGCCCATCGTTTCCTCATCTCCAACGGCACCAGTTGTTTCCTCATATCCAACGGCACCGGTCCTTTCCTCATCTCCAACGGCACCGGTCCTTTCCACATCTCCAACGGCACCGGCCGTTTCCTCATCTCCAACGGCACCGGACGCCGCTCCCGCCAAAAATGTGGCCAGGTAATCCCTTTGCCAAATTTGTTTCCTCGTCTCCTCCTTCGATGTAGGAATAATGGGGGCGGAGAAACATCGTTCTTGGATCTCCTCAACGATGCCGCGATTGACATTGTGGGTCCTTCACTCCCTTCATTCAACGTTGATGCAAATGATTATGACGAGGAAGAGGAGGATGAGGAAGTGACTGAGATCGAGGGGGAAGTGTTCGTTACCAGCCAAGGCGAAGGGAGGAAGAAGCACGTGAGAAACAACATCAATGTGGAGGATGTGTTGTTGGTTCGAGCGTGGTCACAGGTGGGTATGGATGACATAACCAACACTGATCAAACTGGCAAGCGGTATTAGCAACGCATCGAGGACAGGTACTGCCAACTGAAACCAAAGACTAGCAGTTTGGCCGCTCGTACCTACTGATCGCTCCAAGGCCGATGGGACATGATCAAACCTGCTTGTTCTTGATGGAGTGCGGGCATGGACCAAGTGATGGTGCAACCACCAAGTGGATACGTTGAGAGTGATTATGTGAGTACAAATGCGACATCGCACTCTTATTTGATCATCATTTGTATTGATCATGCTTGTGATCCTTTTTTGTTAGGAAAAATATGCCGACATGCGGAACAGGGACATGGCTGGTTCCAACGGTAGACCATTTGCGTTTAAGCATTGCTTCGTATTGATTAAACATCTTGACAAGTGAAAATTGAGGGATCATGAGACGGCACCTAAGAAATCAACAATGACTAAGATGGATGATACGGATGAATAAGGAAGGAACGATGGCAAGCCGGAGGGAAACAAAAAGGCGAAAAGAGGATGAAGATGGATGTCGAGTCCGTAAGTTTGAGAGAGAAGTTTGATCAAATGATCAAGGCCAAGGAGGCCGTGACAATAAAGACATTGGAGACAAAGCTCATCATCACCGAGAAGAAGGAAGTGAAGCTTGCCAAGTTGGAAGCTCACCGAGAACAAGCCAAGCGGAAGATCGACTTGGAGGAGAGGATGCTCAAGCTCAAAGAAGTCAAGGCATGGAAGGAGCTCATGGCCGAGGAGAAGGAGCACATGATGATGTGCACCAAAGACATGGATGAAAACCAATTGAAGTGGCGTAAGGAGACCAAGGTGGACATTAACGAGAGGAAGCAGCTACTCCGTGCTTCATCCTCTACTCTCCGAGGTGAGACTCCGAGGAATGGTGGTGTCGAGCAAGCTTGATGAACTTTGGTGGTGATGAACATTGCTTTTGGCTTGCTTGTGTTGTTCAAATTTGCGCGATAATTTAGTTTATGCCCAGATTTAAGGGTTTAGAAACTATCCGCACAGATCAGTCCCCCTACTCCCAACCCGTAAAAGAGAATATTCTTTTTTACGGGTTGGGAGTGGGGGAACTGATCTGCGCGGGTAGTTTTTGGCCCGCAAAACGCGTTCTGCTCGACCTGTACTCTGGTTTTACGGGCCGGACTTTTGCAGGTACGGCTAGTCTTGCTCTTAGATCATTTTCTAAACTTCGACGAACATGGTAATGTGCCTTTATAATGTATAGAGAGGCCCAAAAGGATTACATTATTACCCTTGCGGTGCTGATCTAGTAGAACTATATGGACCATATGCAAATAAGAAGTATTGATTCAATTGATTACTACGGATACAAATTATTGCACTTGTCACTGAAGGTCGAAGTGGCCTTGGTTATGATGCAATTTTATCTCGAAATAGGTTGCTATATTAATATAATAACCGCACACACAGTACAAGAGCTCGACAGGACGAAAACCCTTGGAAAATAGCAAAATAACATGCCCAAAAAGAAAAGAAAGACAAATAACAGTGAATCGACTAAACTATGACGATCTGAGACCGTTGTGCCTACCGGCTGTGTCCCACCATGCTCCAATCCCCCCTCCCCCCGACGCGCCCCGTACCAAGCAGCACCCTCGCGGAGGGAGGCGCCGTCGCACGACGCTGCTACCCGGACCATCCTACTGGACCTAGGGTTTCCCCCGGCACTCGAGGCACAATGGAAGGACGATATTCGTGACGCCCTCCAACAAGGAAAGACGCCACTCGAAAGCGGCACTATGACGGTATCGGGTGAGCCGAGAATGATTTCTCCCGATCCCCTCCCAGCAAAGGCACCCCGAGGCGCAACATAGCACCACCACCAACCTCACTGCCCACGAGCATGCACTAGCACGCTCTCAGATGCACCATCATCATCTCTTCGAGGACCTTGGTGCGCGTCCTGCAAGACGGAGGACGACGCCATCACTTGACGAGGGACCGCAACATCGCAGCCGTGCGGGAGGGACCAACCTCCACCACCAAGAGATGGTAGTGGAGCGGACAAGGCATCCGAGGCACACCAGGCCTCTATGGGCCCAACCTAGCCCAAAACGGGCCCGTAAAGCCCCAGTTACCCTGCTGCAACAGGCAGATCGCGTCATCGATATCCCAAGTACCAGCACCGCCGCCGCCATCACCAGGAAGTGGAGCAGCCGCCAGCACGTCGTCCCGCCCAGGCCCAGTTGGGGCCCGAGGGGCCCGGATCTCGGCCGGGGCTACTCCGACGCGCACCACAGAACCGCTCCACCCCTTCGAAGAGCAGGAAATGCCACCACGTCGTCTCCTGGGCCACGTGCCCGACCATCTTCCACGGAGCACCTCCCGTGGCGCCGCCAAGGATCTCCAGGGCAAGCTCGACCCCTGCCGTCATCGTGGGCGCAGCAGCCACGAGCAGCACCACCCATAGCTGCCTCGAGATGCAGAAGGCCGCCCCTGGCGACGCTCGCCGGCCACCGCACGCCGGGCCTCGCCAACCTCTGCCTAGCCGTACCGTGCGCCAAGTACCTTCGACCTGCCTAGGGAGGTTGCGCTGGGAAAGGGAGAACCCACCACCGCCAGCACCGCACGGGCTTTCCCTGGCGGCCAACGCCGGCAACGGCGGGAGGGGAGGGGGTGGGAGGGCCGCTTCGGTCGCTCGCGAGGAGAGCGACGCGAAGCGGTTTTCACCTGTCTATCATGATGCAATTTTATGGAAGCCCTTCAGTTCTTAATCCCAGTTAACCTTAGCCTTACTGAAGTTAGATGTACAACATTCAAAATAATGTTAGCTGTACAAAATGTTGAAGTGAAATCCCAGGAAAAATATGTAAAAATAACCGAGTTGTGCAACCAGAAGGGACAGACTCCTTCACCAAATATTCACAAGGTACAGCATAAAGAATATAGGCTATTTTGGTCTCACCATCTCCGGTCATCCAATGAAGTCATTGCCACTCATTGCAGCACGCTAGTACTTTAATATTGTGGAATCTGCAATTTTGATTGCTGTACCAGTCACAAGCTTATTTATTTAATTAATTTAGCATGCTTCACCTGCTCCAAAGGGAGGACCATGTTCATTGGATCACTGCTGCTCAGCCCCCTCTGAATTGCGCTCTTTATCATATCTCCTTTTTTATCAGTACATCATTTACATGAATGAAGAATGATACTGAGTATATTACTGCATAATTCAGTATGTATTGTCGAATTACTGAAAAGGCACAGGAAGTTAGTCGATGTTTTTCGTAATCACTGTGCTCTTTAAGAATCATGACATCACGGAAATAATAATCTTGAACTAACATTCATAAGGCTGAATGAATGCACCTAATTCCAATGGATGCAAAACGAGAAGCAAATGGAAGCTAGGATGGCATATAAGTACAACAGTTCGGCCGTTCGAATGCACCGCCAAAGATTTATTTAAGCAGGGGCTTCTTTCTCCTCGCTGGCTTGTGGTGTATCATAACGTGGCTGCTGTGTAAACAATTGCAATAATCACAAAGTTGAGCAAACCAGGGTTGTTGGTCGGCCAAAATCAACCACAAAATACAATTAACGCTTATATCATGAACCTTGTGGTGATCATTTAGCACCGCCCACAATATTGTAATGCATTTTCTAGGCAGGGCATCTAGTCATCAGAGCCATCTCACTTGTATAAAAGGAGAGTAATTAGAAAGAACTCCCCACATCAGCACTGTGATCAGTTCAGACTCTGAACTCTGAAGATTCCTCTTACATTCATAGAGAAAAAGAGCAGGTATACAAGATGGTGAAGCTTGCAACTGGGAGCTTCGGCGACTCGTTCAGCGCCACGTCCATCAGATCCTATGTCGCTGAGTTCATCGCCACCCTCCTCTTCGTCTTCGCCGGCGTCGGGTCCGCCATTTCCTACGGTGAGCTGCCCCTGCTAGCTGTTCCAAACATCTGTCAGGGAAATCTGTTCTGGCTCCACTGATGATAACTGAAAACTTGACTTGTGTACACAGGGAAACTGACGGACGGTGGCGCGCTGGACCCGGCTGGCCTGGTGGCGATCGCGATCGCCCATGCGTTCGCCCTCTTCGTCGGTGTGGCCATGGCCGCCAACATCTCCGGCGGCCACCTGAACCCCGCTGTCACGTTCGGGCTCGCCGTCGGCGGCCACATTACCATCCTCACCGGGCTCTTCTACTGGGTCGCCCAGCTGCTCGGCGCCTCCGTGGCATGCCTGCTCCTGCAGTTTGTCACCCACGGCCAGGTTGGCATACTATAGCTTTTTTAGTACATGTCACGTGTGCAAGAACCCCTTGCCATGTTACTCTGAAGCAGTAGTACCCCATTGTAAAAAGTACTCACTAAATTTTATGTGCAGCCTATTCCGACCCACGCCGTCGGCGGGATCAGCGAGATCGAGGGCGTGGTGATGGAGATCGTGATCACCTTCGCGCTCGTGTACACGGTGTACGCCACGGCGGCCGACCCGAAGAAGGGGTCCCTCGGCACCATAGCGCCCATCGCCATCGGCTTCATCGTCGGCGCCAACATCCTGGCCGCGGGGCCTTTCAGCGGCGGCTCCATGAACCCGGCACGCTCCTTCGGCCCGGCCGCCGTGGCCGGCGACTTCTCCGGCCACTGGGTGTACTGGGTCGGGCCACTCATCGGCGGCGGCCTCGCCGGGCTTGTCTACGGCGACGTGTTCATCGCCTCATACCAGCCGGTCGGCCAGCAGGAGTACGTCTGAAGAGCCTCGGTCGGTCGGTCGGTCCGGACCTAGCCTCGTTGCCCGTTGAATTTCATCATCACCACGCCTTCCTGTATGAACTTCGTCTTTGCTTTCGGTTGTAATCCTCCACCATCCATGGCAAACAAATTGTAAGCGGCAATACCGCCCGATCTTACATCAACGGTTCATCATCGTTTCCAAAATGCTTGTACGATGTAGATGTTTTATGTGGTATACCAACCTCAAAACACGCTTTCGTCCTGCTATATTAATATACGAGTAGTTAGCATAAAACCATCATTTTTATACAATTTTTTTAAAAAACCACCAATTTACGTTCTAATCACATAAAACCACCACTCTACTGTTGATTTTTTTGCAATGTGCACTCCATGGATCCTGGGCTTCTCTGACCACGGCAAGGGCGAGGCGGGACGGAGCGGCGAGCTCCTGCGAGGGACATGGCGGGACGGGGAAGGACGAGCAAGATCTGGAGAGGTACAGGGTGGTGCGGGGTGGGCGGGCTCCGCCGCCGGTGAACTCGCCGCGGGACAAGGCAACGCGGGACGGGCGGGCTCCGGCGCGGGTTAGCTCGCCGCGGGACAGGGTGACGCGGGACGGGCGGGCTCCGGCGCGGGTTAGCTCGCCGCAGGACAGGGCGGCGCGGGACGGGCGGGCTCCGGCGCGGGTTAGCTCGCCGCGGGACAGGGCGGTGCGGGACGGGCGAGCTCTGGCGCGGGTTAGCTCATCGCGGGACAGGGGAGGGTTAGCCGGCGGCGGGAGTCTGTGCCATCGGCACGAGTGTAGGGGCTGGGCCGCCATGCGGCTCCGGCGCGAAGGGGTCGTCGATGGCGCTCCGACGAGCAGGGGGTGGCGGCGCTCCGACGAGCAGGGGGTGGCGGCACTCCGGCGACACTCCGGCGAGTAGTAATAGGCAGTTTTTTTTCTCATTTTTGCTTTTCATTTTTGAATTTTAATATGGCTGACATGTGGGGTCTAGTCCACATCATCAAATTTGTCATGACAGGTGGGCCCCCTAGTCAGAATCGCTGTTAATTTTTTGTCAATTTTATTTTAGTGCATATTGCAAAAAAAATCCGCAATAGAGTGGTGGTTTTATAGGATTAGAACGTAAACCGGTGGTTTTTCGAAATTTTTGCACAAAAATGGTGGTTTTATGCTATAAACTCATTAATATACCAACCAAACACATAATACAAGTGTTTGAAGTAAAAAACACAAACATGTCCAAGAGGAAAAGAAATGAAGATAATGTCGAATTGACTAAATGAGGAAGACCTAAAACTGTTGCACCCTCTGAATTTGGACCACCACGCGCCAGGCACACGAAGCGCCTAGTAGCAGGCAGCACCTTCAAAAAGGGACGCACCGTCAAGACAACGTTGTTGTCCAGACGAGTGCACTGGACCTAGGATTTCCCCTAACAGTCTGAGTTGAGTGGAATGATGATACTCGTGTCGCCCTCGAGGGAGGAATGGCACCACTCGAGGCGGCACCATGACGGTGTCGAACACGCCGACAAGGATTTCTCCTGATCCCCTCCCACAAAAAACTGGCACAACAGAGTACCACCACCAATCTACCAGCCCACCAGTATGTGCCACCATAATTCCAGAGTCACCATTGCTGTCTCTTCGTTAACCATGGTGTGCATCCTACAAGATGGAAGCAAAAGACATCGCTAGATGCGGTGACCCAGCATACCACTACATGTGTAGTACACTATAGTCGTTGACATGACGTCCATAGAACACCGTTCCGTAAATATCACATCCCTCAGAATGGTACAGCAAAAACATTGCGGGTCCATATTACAAACATACACACATTATTATTATTACAATACCAGAAGTTCAAGACTTCGAAAAAATTCAACTTACAAATCAAAATATAAAGTGTTTCCGCGGAATTTAAAAGTAACAACTCCAACTAAGAGTTGAGCTCAGCAGATTATTCTATATGGTTCATGCCGCTCGGCTCCGTCGGTTACTATTAACTAGAGAAACTAGGTTGACTCGTTACCATCTACTCCATAGCGGATTTCGTAATCCACTCCTTCAACACCTCCTGACAGGTCAGGATCCTCGTAGAACACATCTTCTTGGCATTCTGCTGCATACATAGGAGTTTCTTTGGGATCTTCAGAGTCTAAGCAAGGGATCAAAGAAAAGGGTGAGTAACAGCGTTACCCAACAAGTTCATTATATGCAAGGTGGGAAGTTTGATGCTCTGTCTACCACCTCGGACTATAAGTCCTTGGCACTATGCAGTTTTTGTAAATCTTTTTTCAAAGATTGATTTTACTATGAAAATCTATGACCATCAGCCTTCACAGGTTGACCAAAACTTTCATGGAGTTTCTTTCCAGCCGCGTCCGTAGCTCCTTCCCGGAACAGGGAGTAACAAGTTACAATTTTTACACTCTGTAGAGGTGTGTTACTTTACCCATGAGAGATCAACTCCTTGTTACACAACCGGGCGTACTTTCCCGTCCACAATTCCATGATGTGGGGCCCAGTAGGTGATCCTAGCCAATCACTGCCACCTTCGCGACCTCCCATGCCTCCTTGGTGTACACCATGCCCACCCATTGAATTACGACAATGGTTTGTACAGACTGTTAGATGCCAGAACTATCGTGGGACGATGAGGGTTCCCACCCATATACTGCATATCCTCTACGAATTACCAATTAATATGCACGCTATGAGTGATAACAGCCACGACCTGCACATCCGGCTACATGCGAGAGGAAGAAGATACAGCTGACTTATCAGTCTCATTCCAAATCTCATGGTTAACGCATGATATACGGCACTAGAATCACTGATGTGATGGGTTATTAAGTCCCTAATTGATCATTGATGACCCACAAGTATAGGGGGTGTATCGTAGTAATTTCGATAAATAGGAGTGTCGATCCCAACGAGGAGCAGAAGGTGTTGGACAGTGGTATGGAGCAAGAAGCCCCTGTGAATACTTAGCAAACAGATTTTTAGTGGTTTTCTAACAAGACAACAAAACAAAGAGCAAGTAACAGAAGTAACAAACAAACGGAGCAAGTGGCCCAATCCTTTTTTAGCAAAGGACAAGCCAGTGGAAATACTTATAAGGACCAAACGTTCTCGAGGACACATGGGAATTCTGTCAAGTGCTTTCGCTTCAAATAGCTGAGTACTCATCTCTGGTGTTTGTAAGTGTTGTGTGGGTGAACCTGTGCTAACATACCGCCCTTCCTAGGACTAATACATACTTGTGATTAAACCCCCTGCAAACATCTGTAACTATAGGAAAGTAATTAACATATAAATCTAACCACAGCCTTAAACTCTGAGATCCTACGCTCCCTTGTGCAAAGGTGTCCTAACGGGGGTTCAGGTTTCTGTCACTCTGGCAACCCCACAATTAGTATCCAAATACACAATGCGTTCCCCTAGGCCCATAAATGATGAAGTATCATGTAGTCGACGTTCACATGACACCACTAGAAGAATAGCACCACAACTTAAATACTAAACCATTGAATAATAACTCATCATAGATTCACTACTAACAGCATGACTTCTCCCATGTCCTCAAGAACTAAATGAACTACTCACAAGACATCATATGGATCAAGATCAAATATGATATGGTAATGTATAACAATCAAAACATAAACAATAATCCAATGGTTCCACTCACAAGCATCAACTACAATAGTAATCAACACCGGGAAAGTTTTCCCTAAGAACTAAAGCAATATCCAACACAATTGTTACAGCAGGACGGAGTGGTGGTGATGGTGCTTGTGGAGATGATGGTTTGGATGATGATGATGATACCGATGAAGCCTAGCTTGATGACAATGTTGATGGCGACGGTCTCCCCCCTCCGGGAAGGAATTCCCCCGGCAGAAATCTGTCTGTCGGAGAGATCTTTCTCTCTCGGTGTTTTCCGCCCTCGAAGGCGGCGGAAATCTATCTGTGGTCGCCCTCGAGACTTAGGATTTCGAAGGGAAGATATAGGCGAAGGGGCGGAGTCGGAGGCCGGGCAGGTGGGCCACACCTGCCCTAGGCGCGGGGTTAGGTGGGCCCGCGCCTAGGGGTGTGTGTGCCCCCTAAGGCCCATCCATGTCCCTCCTTCTAGCTTCCTTCGTCTTCTGGTAAAATAATATGTTTCCATATTTTTCTGGTATTTTTCCGATCTTCGCGAAATTGCACCAAAACGCCTCCTTTTCCATTAGAATCCAGACTCCGGCAGTCCATCCTCTAGGAATCATCCAACATGCATAAACAGATGAAAAGCCATAAGTAATACATCATAATAAGACAAATATCAATGAATAGAGGTAAACTATGATATAGAATGGTGATGCAAATTGGGTGTATCAACTCCCCCAAGCTTCTACTTCGCTTGTCCCCAAGCGAAAACTGAGCTCAGTAAACATGTCCACAGGTTTATGGAGTGAAGTGTCGATAAAAGAATACGAACAAGAAGCATCACACTTACCATTGCACAACTCATAGAAGAAAGCAACTCACCATTATATAACTTAGCTTGCAACCAAGTACAGCAGTCACAATAGAGATGCATAAAAATAAATCATAAGTGGAATTGGAAAACTTGTTCTTGGTCAGAGAACACCTGGCAAACAGTTTCACAAAGCTTTTTGTAGAAGTTTCAAAACAGGAGCACTCTTTGCTCAAAAAGGTTTTTCACAAGTGAAGGATTTCAAAGTAATACTCAATAGATAAGAGTTTTGTGCAAACAAGGAAGATGAAGAACATGATTGAATAAATCACCATATGAATGCTTGAAACACAACAACTCAAAAGCTTGCTGGAGATAGAGAGCAAGTAGGTTCACTGACTCAACTGGTAACTAGGAGGAAGGTCCCTTCTTAGAGGGTAGCAGGGATTACAAGTCATAAAGAGCTTCCAAAAGATTATGGTACTTACTAGCTTTGAGCCCTCATTGCCCCTATCATAGGCATCTTGAGATGATTAAGGTTAAAAGTGAACAAAGATGGAGTATATGCTTGATGAAATATAAGTTGGCAATCTCATGTCCCTTGAAAATGAGGGCCACTCCTCATGCATACTCAACTTTGGGTCCAGGTAAGTTCTTGTCATTGTAAGTATTTGCATATCATTGAAAACCGCCAACGGGGTACCCCTTGCACATGGTACAGGAGCTTTTTATTTACCATGTGTATAGCTTTTTATTTACCATGTGAACCAAAATGACAAGGTAAGCAGACAATGAGCATATCAGTAATCTTTTTATTTACCATGTGTATAGCTTTTTATTGAGGATGCTTCATAGATGACTCACTATGGTGATGCTGCAAGTTTCCACCATGATTAAGCATGGCTTAGGCTAGCGGCCCAGGCGTTTCTCTAACACAGAATACAAACTCCATGGACTTACAAGTTCCCTCTTTATTTCACACTGTTGACATCCATAGACAAAAGAGCATGATATCAACTGTGTACAGAGTACAAGTGCAATGTTGAAAACGTTCCCCGTGACATCACGGTTCTACCAATTCCAACATATAGATGCAAGCATATACAACTTCAATGTTCACAATGGTTCAAGTCTATTAGGGTCAAGTAATAAAGTGTGCCATCAAGTTCGTGAGAGCTTTACTAACTAGTTTTCACATAACAATATACTTTTTAATTCGAAAGGTAGATGAAGCTTGAGAATTTGCTTGGAATAGCAAAAGCTACTAGGTAGATATGGTGGACACAAGTGGCAAAAGTTTTGGTTTCAAGAATTTTGGAAACATGAGAAGTATGCCTTCTCAAAACAGGTTTTTGGCTAGCAAGGCTGGGTAGCAAGCAAGAGAGTTGAAAGAAACAAGCAAACATACAAGTAATAAAACCAAACATGCAATCTTCCTTGAAGACACAAAAGAATCTTAAGTAAAAAATACTAAGCTTATGAGCCAACAAGAAGGAAAACAAATAGTACCAAATACCTGTAAGCTTTTTCTTTCTTTCATTTTCTTTAAAACTAAATCCACTGACCAGAACTAGGTTTGCCAAAACCAATTTAGATCCACTTGATGATCCCAAAGTGGTGCCAATACTGAACAACAAGATCTATCATATAATAGAGTTTGCAAACTAAAAATAAGAAGTGCAAAAAGTAAAAGATGAGACTTCTCATTAATATTCAATAAGAGCACTCACACCAAGGGATACATAGATAATCAACTAAAGGAGAGATACTTCCACATGCAAACCAAACTATAAGATAACCCCTCTACCATAGATATGAATCCACAAAAAAGGTAAAAGATGAAAGATAATGGTGGTGATACCGCGACACTCCCCCAAGCTTGGAACAAGCCAAGGGGATGACAAACCTGATGACGAATTACTCCTTCAGTGGTGGTGGTGTTCTCTTGATAAGCTCCTCAATAAGTTTCCTCAACTCCTCGAACTCAAAAGTAAGAGTACGGATTAGCTCCGAGTTTTGCTCTATACAGTTCATGATCATGTCAGTCCGAGAATCCCAGTTCTTGTTATTCTTTCCCCACTCTTCATCCTTAGCATGATCCTTCGCTGCATTGTTAGAACGAGGCATATCCCAAACCGAGAGCAAATTCCCTTTGGGCACATGTTGATATTGATATTCATGTATAAGTGTATTGAAGGGTCTCTTGTTACGTGGAGGAGATGATCGTGGAGAGAGAGTATGACGTCGAGATTTCCCTCCTGTAGACATCTGTGTTGTCCTCTTAAGCTTGGTAGGTCGTGCCACCAAACCAATGCTTGCGACGGTAGCGCGGGTGTCCGGTTGCTTGTCCTCCTCCATGTATCCTTCAAAACCTACCAAAATCTCCTCCTCCTTGGGTACTTGAGGTTCTTCTTTCTCGGGCTCCTTGCCTTTGTCGTTGGCGGAGGCCATGGTGCTCTAAACTTGAGAAGATTTCCTGATAGAAATAGATTGAAACGAAAACATGACGAGAACACGATGCACGAACCTCGGGGGATCCGGGGGGGTTATATATTACGAAGTTTCAGTGCATAAGGAAGGTTTTGACACGGAAACGAGGCGGAGTTGGAGCTCGGGGTGGAACACCCCCCTCAGGCGCGGCCAGGCTGGGTCCGTGCCTGGGGTGGGTTTGTCCATCCCGGGCCCCGTTTCCTCTTCAGTTTCGTCTCGTAAATTCCCTTATGTATTAAAAACATCAAAAATATAAAAAGATTAGGGTTTCACGAACCTTCTGTTTTCACCACTTTTACCTATCCAAAGATGAACTCTGCAGATTCCTTCTCTCTTTCTCCTGAGAATTTCCTTCTTACAAAACCCTTGCACAAACTCAAAGACAACATTAGTGTAAGAAAAAACAATAAACCTTTGGTACACACTTCAACTGAAAACCCATCAAAACAAAAGCTTCTGTAAGAGGCAAATGCAAATGAGGCAGAAATCTGTCAAAACAGACCAGCAGGTAAAGATTGATTTTTTCGAAGACCTTATGTTGCTCAAATAAAAAAGTGCAGAACTGATGAAAGTTGGGTAACAACTTGGAGAACAAGCTCAGAAAAATTCAGATCCAACCGAATTACTGAGCTTCCTCACGAATTTTTACAATGTAGCACAAAAATCTGTCCCAGGACAGCCACCTTCCACAACTCCTCTACTTCACAAAAGTAGTTGAACTTGACACAAAAACCAAAACAAAAAGGATAAGAAGCGGTTATTACAGAGGTAATAACTTCCAAGACTCGACAAAACTCTTGGGTTATCTCCCAACAAGTACTTTTCTTTAATGCCTTTAAGTTAGGCTTGAATCTTCCAAAGATGCTCACATAGGATATATATATCTGAAATGAAAGAGAGCATCAAGAAGCAAATAACCAACACACTTGAGCCTAACCCACTTCTTATGCATGGGGGTATTATGAGAAAACGAATTGTTTAAACAAAAGGCCACAATCATAGGAAGACAAAACAGATGCAACTTTAAAGCTTTCAACATAAAACGGGGAAACTTAACATCATTGAGATGCAAAAAACCATATTTCCCTCTCTCATAATAACTTTCAGTAGCACTCTGAATAAAGTTGACAATATAACTGTCACAGGAAACAACTTTATCATCAGAATAAGCATACTTACAGTCATCAAAAAGGGGTCCAATGTCATAGACTGGATCAATAGAAGCAAGTTGTTCCATCCTGAAATATCTATTAGGCAAGTTGTTTTCACAAGGAGCTTTAGCAAATTTGTAAAAGTTAAACTCATAATAATATCCATCAAACTTAGTTAAAACTTTCTCCTTCTTACAATCTATAATAGCTCCACAAGTGTTCAAGAAAGGTCGACCAAAAATGATAGGACAAGTTTTACTAGTTGCTGAATTAAGCACTAGAAAATTAGCAGGATACTTAATCTTACCACAGAGAACCTCCACATCTCTTACAATGCCAATGGGGCAAATGGTTTCCTTATTAGCATGGTGAATAACCGCATCAATGTCCTCAAGCTCACAAAGACCAATCTCATGCATAATTTCCCTATAAAGCTCATAAGGAATAGTACTAGAACTAGCACCAATATCACATAAACCATAGTAGCAATGATCACCAATTTTAACAGAAAGCACAGGAACACTAGCTTTTCTAGCCTTACTAGGATGAGAGATAATATTAGAAGCGTCTTCACAGAAGACAATGTGCTCATTCTCTATATTTCTAGTGACAGTGTCTTTCACAATAGCTACCATAGGTTCATCACTCAAATGCTTACCAGGCTCCACAGTTTTCATTGTACCTTTGTTATTTGCCCTAATAATCATAGAATACTCCTTTACCTTAGCTAGGAAAGGCATTTTCTCAACATGAGGTTCAGGCACAATATGATTAGTAGTACAAACTTGAGTACTTATAACAGGAACATGGCTAACAACATCTTTATAAGGAGCATGGTACTTGTTCCACTTCTTCTTGGGAATTTCTATGTAAGAGGCAAAGGCCATTAAAACAGTTGGCAATACTTTGGGAATCAAGACCAAACTCATTGCTAATATCACGGAAGTCGCCAGTTCCCATAAAAGATTTAATGCATTCATAATCATAGTTTATACCTGACTTTCTTCCTTTGTCATTCTCCCAATCTTCAGTGTTCTCTTGAATACGGTCTAGAAGATCCCATTTAGCTTCTTCCTTCATACCTGTGAATGATCCAGCACAAGAAGCATCTAGTAAATATTTATCATGAAGAGAAAGCCTAGCATAAACGTTACTGAGATAATATTGTTAGGGAGTTCATGAATAGGACATTTAAGAATTAGTAACTTCAATCTCCCCCAAAAGCTTGAGCTGTACTCTCTCCATCAAGAGGCCAAAAGTTATATATAAGATTTCTATCCTTATGAATCTCACTGGGAGGATAAAATTTAGAGTAAAAGAGAGATGACATCTCCTCCCATTCAATGGATTGTCCATTCTTCAGCAGCTTATACCATTCTTCAGCTCTCCATTTCAAGGATATGGAGAGTAACTTTTTCTTCACCTATTCAGTTGTGATACCTGTACACTTAAACAACCCACATAATTCATGGATAAAAAGCAAGTGATCACCAGGATGGACAGTTCCATCCCCAAAATAATAATTATTCATAACACGATTAACAATACTTGTCGCTATCTTAAAAGGATCTATCTCAACAGGTGGTGGTTCATCTACTACCCTAGCAGTGGTAGTAGTTTTCCCAAATAGAAAACCAAGTGGGTTATCCATATTGGAAACAAAGTAACTAGCAGTAACAAGAGAAATACTCACAGTGAAAATTTTCCTTACCAGTTCCACTCTTCAATAGCGCTTCACTCCCCGGCAACGGCGCTAGAAAATAGTATTGATGACCCACAAGTATAGGGGGTGTATCGTAGTATTTTCGATAAATAGGAGTGTCGATCCCAACGAGGAGCAGAAGGTGCTGAACAGTGGTATGGTGTAGGAAATCCCTGTGAATACTTAGCAAACGGATTTTTAGTGGTTTTCTAACAAGGCAACAAAACAAAGAGCAAGTAACAGAAGTAACAAACAAACGGAGCAAGTGTCCCAATCCTTTCTTAGCAAAGGACAAGCCGGTGGAAATACTTATAAGGACCAACCGTTCTCGAGGACACATGGGAATTTTATCAAGTGCTTTCGCTTCAAATAGCTGAGTACTCTTCTCTGGTGTTTGTAAGTGTTGTGTGGGTGAACCTGTGCTAACATACCGCCCTTCCTAGGACTAATACATACTTGTGATTAAACCCCCTACAAACATCCGTAACTACAGGAAATTAATTAAGATATAAATCTAACCACAGCCTTAAACTCTGAGATCCTACGCTCCCTTGTGCAAAGGTGTCCTAACGGGGGTTTAGGTTTTTGTCACTCCTGCAACCCCACAATTAGTAGCCAAATACACAATGCATTCCCCTAGGCCCATAAATGGTGAAGTATCATGTAGTCGACGTTCACATGACACCACTAGAAGAATAGCACCACAACTTAAATACTAAACCATTGAATAATAACTCATCACAGATTCACTACTAACAGCATGACTTCTCCCATGTCCTCAAGAACTAAACGAACTACTCACAAGACATCATATGGATCAAGATCAAAGATGATATGGTAATGGATAACAATTTGAACATAAACAATAATCCAATGGTTCCACTCACAAGCATCAACTACAATAGTAATCAACACCGGGAAAGTTTCCCCTAAGAACTAAAGCAATATCCAACACAATTGTTACAGCGGGACGGAGTGGTGGTGATGGTGCTGGTGGATATGATGGTGTGGATGACGATGATGATCCCGATGAATCCTAGCTTGATGACGGTGTTGATGGCAACGGCCTCCCTTCTCCGGGAAGGAATCCACTCGGCAGAAATTTGTCTTCTGGAGAGATCTTTCTCTCTCGGTGTTTTCCGCCCCCCAGAGGCGGAGGAAATCTATCTGTGGTCGCCCCCCGAGCCTTAGGGTTTCGAAGGGAAGATATAGGCGAAGGGGTGGAGTCGGAGGCCGAGCAGGTGGGCCACAACTTCCCTAGGCGCGGGGTCAGGTGGGCCCGCGCCTAGGGGGTGTAGGCCCCCTGAGGCCCATCTCCGTCCCTCCTTCTAGCTTCCTTCGTCTTCTGGTAAAATAATATGTTTCCATATTTTTCTGGTCTTCGCAAAATTGCACCGAAACGCCTTCTTTTCCATTAGAATCCAGACTCTGGCAGTCCATCCTCCAGGAATCATCCAACATGCATAAACAGATGAAAAGCCATAAGTAATACCTCATAATAAGACAAATATCAATGAATAGAGGTAAATTATGATATAGAATGGTGATGCAAATTGGGCGTATCAATCACCATTGTTGCTAATAGAAACCTAAGTTATATTGCTCCATTATATCATCACTTAGGATGATACCTAAGATTTATTTGTTTGAGAAAATAATATTTTCTTTCTCTGGAACATAGATGATAGCACACAATTTGCAAATACTTTGATAAAGACTCTTCAAAGGACATGAGCAAGTGATGAACTTGCCTTGTGATTGCAAGGTACTGAAGTTGGATGCTTGCACTGGACCTTGAGCTTCTATGTCTACAAAACATCATTATTGCCCGGTAAGGACAATATTTAAAGAGGAAAAATGATTATGCAAAGTAATGTAATGCAATATTTTTTTTGTGTGTTCTACCCATTATTTTAGTTACAAAAAATCCTTTAAGTAGTAAAGGATTTATAAATATTATTTATTAATATTTATTGAATATTATATTTTTATTTATTTAATAATTCTTTTAAGGATTAACATTTAAATAAAAGAATTTCTTTTTATGATACTAAACATTTATTTAGTATTTTTCTAAAATAATACAATATTAATAGATAATAAAAGTGGTATTTATTTATTTTTATCTTCTTTCTTTAATTTTATAAAATTCCATAAGGAATACATATATTATAAAATTCTTGATCAAAAATTATATGCATAAAATTTTATTTCTTAAGTTATTTAGATAGATTTGATTATTATGAATCCAAAAATATTTTATTTATAATTTTAGATTTTTATTTTATTTTCTAGATTTTTTTTAATTTAGGGGTATTTTGGTCATTTCTTAATTATTAAAACTTCTTTTAAGTTTTTGTGCTGGCTCTGTTGGGCTTACTGGTCCGTTTTGACCCAAGTGACCAAGACCAAAAGGCTCCCCGAAGGGCTGGCCCTCTCAGCCCACTCTCCATGTCCTTTTCTCTTGTCCTCATCTTCTCTCCCCCTCGACCCTGTGGGGTGCTGGCGCCGCCGTGGCCCTCCCTAGCCACTATCGTGGTGCAGGGCGAGGTTGTCGACTATGCTGGTTCATCTCCTTCGCCTCGATTTGACTTTGGAGCTCTCCTATAGCTATGCTAGCCCTGTTCCCGGACCCTAGGGTTTGGGGATGGTGCTGCTACTGTTGCTGCTGACCCTCATGTGGTGGTGTGCGGTGTTCGTGTGCTGCTGTGGCCGCCGCCGTGGCTGGTGCGGGTTGCAGCGCCCTCTGGGTGCTCCCCGTGCTGCCGTGAGCACGCCGTCCCTTCTGCTTCCTCTTTAATTCGTCAACGAGGACCTCGGGTGAGTTGTGATTTTGTGGATTCTAGTTCATCTTATTACCTCGAGTCCCTCTGTGTGTATCTAGTGGCCAATCTTTGTTCTGTGCTTATATTGCTACTAGGGTTCATCTCTGCTGCTTGTAAGATGATACTATAGTCTGGTCATGTTGCTTAGTGAGAATTTATGTTCCCTACACCTTAGTGCATGTTGTCACTCTTTGATCAAGTGGTGCTGTTATTGGTCTGAGGCTAATGCTGGATCAGATGCTAGGGTTTCATAGTATTGCCTCTGTTTGATACTAGGGTGTCTTAGTGTGTTCATTTGTTGTCAGTATCTTGATACTGACAGTAACCCTGACAGTAATGATTCACTGTATTAGTGTTGGTTGGCTTGCCTGTTTATGCTTAGTCTGAATTTTATTCAATAGAATCAAATGATTCTTTGAAAATGAATAGATAAATATGATATGATCTCTGAGTGTGGTCTCAGGGAAATGATTTGATAGTTGATTTGTGAAGATTGGACTATTTGGTTGTCTTAGTGATAAGATCAGTGCTTGTGAAACCTTCTTAGAATGGTACATAAGTAGATCTTGTTGCTAGCTTCACTTATGGTTATTACTGGAATTTGATAGATGCTCATAAATAAGTTGGAAAACTTATTGTTTGATCAGGCCTATGATGATGGTCTGAGGCTCTAGGATCTAGGTTCTAGTTGGTTAAGTGAATGGTTTGTTTGTAACTTATAAGATCAGAGGTGCTACTCCCTCTGGGAGATGTGCCCTGATCTGGTAAGGACAAGTGATAGATTATTTACGTTGCATGTGTTAACACCAAATCTATGAGGCTGGTCTGAGAAATTGGTGTTTTTGGATAGGTTTGATTTCTGATCTTTATACTCAAAATCTCTAGGATAGATTCACCTCACCGGTGTGATTATTGAGAGGTTGTTTCATGAAACAACACATGTTTATGTCTAGATAATATGAATAGATCATGTGATGGTTTTATGACACTCACCACAAAACTGATGATTGTTGTGTTTGGTGGTGATGTTGATGTTGCTAATTGGATCATGTCCTTCACCTCTGATGTTGTTCGTTCTTGGCCTTGATCTAGCCTGCTCCTCCTAGATCCTATAGCTTGGCCTTGTTGTACACCTGATTCTTCCCCCTCCTTATGTCAACATCTGGTGATGTTTGATTGATCTTTGGTGGTGTTTTGGTTTGGCTGGTTTGATTAGCTTGGCTACGGCTAAGCTGTTGGTTCTGATGTGGTTTGAGCAAATAAATGGCGCACTTGTGCTTTCCCATGGCTGTGTTGAGATCTTTTGCTTGTGTAGGCAGCTGGGCTGTGTCGACAGCACATCCATGCATTTAGTTGTGTGAGCTGCTTGTGTGCCTGCTGCACTCTTGTGGATATGCTCAGGGAAATGTTCTACCTTTTTATCTGGTTACTATTTATCTGCCTGGTGAAACTTGACTCTCTTACTGATTGGAATTATTTGACTTGTGGCTTATTTATTATAAAAGATTTAATTCTTTCATATTGGTGAAACTTGCCCCTAAAGATTTGTAGGGGTTCGTAGCATGGAAAACAAAAAATTTCTATCGCATACAAACAAACAAGCCAAGATCTATCTACTAGATTGTAGCAACGAGTCGATGGAATAACTTACCCTCGAAGATTCCAAAGCGTTTAACGAGAGCGGATTCTCGTGGGTGATGTAGTCGTACTCTTCCCGATCTCAAGATCGTGTAGACGATCCTTCCGGCGCTGCGTTCCGGCAGCGCTCCCGCAGTCGGTCACACGTTCGGTACTCGACGAAGACCTTCCTCTCCCTTGTTCCAGTAGGCAGCGGAGGTTGTAGCACTCTCCTCGTGATTCCGGCAGCACAACGGCGTGGTACCGGAAGTAGAGGGGAGATCCCGCAGGGCTTCGCCTTAAGCTGGAGCGAGTATGGTGGATTATGAGAGAGGGCTATTAGTGGTCTAGAGATTAGACACACCAATTAGAAGGCTCTAAACCGCAGGCTAAAGCAATTAGAAGCTCTAAACCAAAACGGCTCTAAACCGGAGATTAGAGGTAGAAACTTGTGTGTCTCAAGGAGGAGCCCTGCCCCTCCTTTTATGGGTGGAGGGGCCTTGGCGCGCCAGGGGAGGGAGGGAGTCCCTCCCCAACTCGGCCTAGGGCTGGGCGCCGGCCTGGAGGAGTTGGACTCCTCCTCCAAGTTGGTTCCAACTCCTCTTGCTTGTTTCCCACAGTTTCCTGTTTCCCACAGTTTCCTGTTTTAGCCGTTTGACTTTCAAACTGGCAATTTGACTTTCATGTTTTTGGAACAGCAAGAACACTTAGTACATGATGCAATCATTCAATGACACACTCATGTACCCTCCCCCCCCCCCCCCTGGAGTGCCGGACAATCCGGAACCTTCTAGAACATTCCCGATGAAAACACCGGAATCATTCCCGAACTCCGAAACGGGACTTTCCTTATATGAATCTTATTCTCCGGACCATTCCGGATCACCTCGTGATATCCCGGATCCCATCCGAGACTCCGAACAACATTCGGTCTCTTTCTCATAATACCATAACTACTCAAAACAACGTCGAATCCTTAAGTGTGTCTCCCTACGGTTCGTGAATTATGCGGACATGATCGAGACACTTCTCCGAACAATAACCAATAGAGGAATCTGGAAATTCATATGGCTCCCACATATTTATACGATTACTTTGCGATCGAATGAACCACTTACATACGATACCAATTTCCCTTTGTCTCACGATATGTTACTTATCCGAGGTTATGATCGTCGGTATCTCTGCATACCTAGTTCAACCTCGTTACTGATAAGTACTCTTTTCTCGTTCCCGTGATATGTGATCCCTTGTGAGCCAGTCACATGCTTGCAAGCTAATTGGATGACATTTCACCGAGAGGGCCCGGAGAATATCTATCCGTCATATGGATGGACAAATCCCACTCTTGATCCATGTGTCTCAACCAATACTTTCCGAACACTCAATGCCACCTTTATAGCCACCTAGTTACGGTGTGGTGTTTGATGTCATCAAAGCATCCATCCGGTAAAGGTGATATGCATGATCTCATGGTCGAAGGAATTAGGTTACTATGTATCAGAAAGCATATAGCAATTGAACTATTGAAATGACTTGATCTTTATGCTACGCTTATCTATAGGAGCATGTCCACCATATCATTCTCCTAACGATATGATCTTGTTGTTGATAACATCTCAATGTTCATGATAGGGAAACCACAATCATTTATCAACCAACAAGCTAGTGAGGTATAGAGGCTATACTAGGGACTTCAAATTAAGTTTACAAATCACACAAGTATTAATGTTTCGCTGTTAATACTATTATAGCATGAATGTAAACATTTATCATAAACACAAAGATATAATAATAACTATATTTATTATTGCCTCTAGGGCATATCTCCAACAAGATTTACTCAATGATGTAAAATGGAACAGTGCATCTCACTGTTCTCTACTGAGAGTAAAAACTAATAACTTAACCTTTATTTTTCTTTTTGTTTGTTCTTTGTTTTGTAGGTACAAGATTTGAAGATTCAAGAGTAGTATAGATTTCTTTTAGACGGATATAAATCTTGTAATGTTTATTTTATTCTTTTGTAATGAATATTGTAATAATTCCCAGTATCTAAATATTCCTCCTTTTGTAATTGCACTATTGTAAGAATTCTTTATTGTCTTAATATATTATCGTTTTGTAACTTATTAATGAAATGAATATATGGAAAAAATAATCATTTGTTTGATTACAATTCTTATTTAGAGTTTCTATTTATTATTTATTGTTTCTTGATTAAATATTATTATTAAATCTTAATTCTAGGCTTTTAAAAATATAAACTCACATTTCAAATTTGAATTCAAATTCTCCCCAAAACACATTGTTTCATAAAGGTCATGTCAAAATTTATAAGGATCACTCTCCAGAGCTATTCCTATACCTAGAGAGCGAAAGAAACTTTGATCCCTTTAAGTTTTTATTTGGCGAAAAATTTACCCACAATTTTGCAGATGAATGCATGCATATGCACAAATTCCTAAATCTACCCTTTGTTAGTTCCTAAATGCTGGGATGTTACACTAGACAATGAAAAGTGGCATCGCAACTCCGCGGGAGGGAACAACCTCCACACCTGAAAGGAGGTAATCGACCAGACATGGCAGCCGGGGCATATCAGGCCAAGGAAGTCCTGACCAGGCCCAGATCGAGCCCGTAAAGCCCCCCTCCCCTCGTTGCAACAGGCAAGCTGGGCCATCGCAACCGCCAACTCTAGGGGGCAGAGCAACCTACAAGCACCAGCCTGCCTAGGCCCAGCTGGGCCCGGGTCTCAGTCGGGAAGGCGCCGTCGCCGCCACATTGCTACAATGCTTCACCCCTCCGCAGAATGTCGGTGTCGCCGCACCATCTCCACCCGGCCAGGCGTCGAACCACTCGCTCTCGAGGAGCACCGCCGCCGACGAGGGGAAGGGCCCCGACCCTAGCTCAGGGCACGGGGAAGGCAGGCCGCCGCCGGCGTCGCCCGGAGGGAGGGGGTTGCCCGGTGACCCACGGCGGTGTTGGCGACTGAGGGAGGGTGTGTGTGGGGTGTGTCTGCGTGCGTACTTTCGTGGAGGCGTGTCACATAATCTGCAACGTACGCACACGTGCGCTTACGCCTCTGACGGACGGTTGTGAACTTGGAGGCTTGGAGCCGATCGATGGCAACGGGCGGCGCGGCAACCGCTGGGAAGTACCGTGGCGCGGGGCGCCGGTTCGCTGCACGGTCGCGTCCCTCTCCCTCCATATAAACTCCGGAACTCGTCCGCGGTTCATCCGTGCAAACTATCCCTCCCTGTTCACTTCACGGCGCCGAGAGAATCGAACTTGTGCAAGCAATGGCGTCCAACCTCCGTATGCAGTTCAAGCAATGCTTGTCGCCGCCGTCCCTCCGGTCCTACTTCGCCGAGTTCATCTCCACCTTCCTCTTCGTATTCACCGCCGTTGGCTCCGCCGTCTCTGCCCGTACGTCGACCAACTTTCGCCGCGTCACGCGGACACTCTGTGAGTCGATGATGCTCTTGTTCGTACGTCCTCAAGTTTCACTAACCGCGCGCTTGTTTGGGAATGTCTAATGCTAGGGATGCTCACGCCCGACATCACGTCCGACGCCTCGTCCCTGGTGGCCACCGCCGTCGCGCAGTCCTTCGGGCTCTTCGCCGCGGTGTTCATCGCGGCCGACGTCTCCGGCGGACACGTCAACCCGGCCGTCACGTTCGCCTTCGCCATCGGCGGCCACATCGGCGTCCCCAGCGCCATCTTCTACTGGACGTGCCAACTGCTCGGCTCCACGCTCGCCTGCCTCGTCCTCCACTTCTTCTCCGCCGGCCAGGTGCGTACGCGACCACCCACCACTCCACTGCCCCTTTCAAATGTTAACTCGTTAACTTCACAATGCACGCGTGTGTGTGCAGGTCGTGCCGACGACGAGGATCGCGGTGGAGATGACCGGGTTCGGCGCGTCGGTCTTGGAGGCGGTGATGACGTTCATGCTCGTGTACACGGTGCACGTCGCCGGCGACCCCCGCGTCGGGCGCGGCAGGAAGGGGCTCGCGACGACGGCGCTGGGCGCGCTGGTGATCGGGCTCGTGTTGGGCGCGTGCGTGCTGGCGGCGGGCTCGCTCACGGGCGCGTCCATGAACCCGGCGCGGTCGTTCGGGCCGGCGGTCGTCAGCGGGGACTTTAGGAACCAGGCCGTGTACTGGGCCGGTCCGATGATCGGCGCGGCCGTCGCGGCGCTGGTGCATCAGAACCTGGTGTTCCCGTCCGCGCCCGAGCAGACACTGCCGCACGAGTCCCGCCACGGGAGCGTGGAAACGGTCGTGGTGTGAATTGTCATTAGCAGTGTTCGTTTAAGTTTGTTGCAGTCAACTTCTTTCTTATTTCGACGTTGTAGTCAACTACTTCAAGGATCAGTGCGTGTTTGTAATTGTCACGTGCAATGTTTGTGCAAAACACTGAAATGATGTTTGTGGACATCTGTAACTTTCGAAGTCCTCTTCTATGGTAAAATTTGCAGAGTATTTTACAGGAAGCTAGTACTCCCTCTGTTCGGAAATATAAGACGTTGTAGCTTTGTGAATCAAATGTATCTAGACGTCTTTTAGTGTATAGGTTCGTAGAGGTTTGGAGTGAACCTATACCCTAAAAGGTGTCTAGATACATTCGTTTCACAAAGCTAGAATGTCTTATATTTCAGAACGGAGGGAGTAGGTCGCAAAACCGTTCATAAATAACAAATGAAAACCTTTAGTTCAATTATTTTAGCATAAATTCAGTTCCATTGGAAACTACTTTCAGCCCAATCTATTTCTGGCTGCCAGTTAATTAATATATAAATTCATAAAGGCCTAAAAGATATCTAGGCCTACCAAATTGCTAGACAGGTAGACAACTAGTATGAAAGCAGCAACTTAAAGTTGCATCCGGGTGCATTTTCTCCAAGGGTGGAAATTGGCATTATTATCATCACAGAATTCTGAAAAATCGAGAAGTTAACGTCCATGTTCCACGTGCATATGTAATTTTTCTTACAAAAACATAAGATTGGAAACATGTGTTAAAGAAAAACTACTGCTTTTAAAATAGCCTTTTAGAGACCTGTCTGTCAAACATATTTCCTCATAAATTATTGCACAAACATTAAAAACATAGGTATCCTGTTAAAAATCAGATTTTTATAAAACATTTTCAATGATTTTACTGTTCATCAAGGTGCAAATTCACCAAGCAGCCAAAACACCATCACCAAGAAGGCAAGGACGTCCCTTCGAAAAATATATTCCCTTGTAGGGTTCGGCAACTCTACAATAATATTGTTCACTAAAATAAGTTTCCTCTTCTACAGTTGTGAAGAACAACTAAACTAAATAGAACTTTTATAATATAGCATGCATATATTATATCGATTTTGCTAAATCTTAATCAAGTCTTAGATCATTAGGTTGTGTCGTGATTCGTGCAATCATGAGAGTTACGCTATGTTGCACGGTTGCACCTGAGTTTTTCATCTGCAAGAGTGGGTTGTAACTGAGATTTCTCTAATTGAACATGTGTTGTAATTGTGGTTTTTTATGTTCTGTGAGGGTTTCAAGTACGAAGAAATGAGAAGTTTTTCATCAAATAACTATGGTCACTGATTGAGAATATTTACAAATTTTAGATAGAAGGCTCAAATGAGACTCAATTTAAATTAATAAATCCCTCTACCATCCAAGGTAGGATAGTAAATTACATGAAGATGCTTGAAAAGTCAACAAGAAACAAGAAAAACGCTAAAGGGAGGCATATATTATATCGATTTTGCTAAATCTTATTCAACTCTCAGATCATTAGATTGTGTCATGATTCGTGCAATTATGAGAGTTACACTATGTTGCACCTGAGTTTTTCATCTACAAGAGTGGGTTGTAACTGAGATTTCTCTAATTGAACATGTGTTGTAATTGTGATTTTTCATGTTCTATGAGGGTTGCAAGTACGAAAAATGAGAAGTTTTTCATCAAATGACTATGGTCACTGATTGAGAATATTTACAAATTTTAGATAGAAAGCTCAAATGAGACTTACTTTAAATTAATAAATCCCTCAACCATCCAATATAGGATAGTAAATTACATGAATATGCTTGAAAAAGTCAACAAGAAACAAGAAAAACATTAAAGGAACTACTATGGCTGACAACCACAAGTAAACCCACCTCCATCTCCACCTCTCAGGCGACTCCACAGGCGACCACCAAGGCGATCTCACCAAGGATTGAAGATCTCTCTGATGGCTTCCTATGATTAGTACGGGGATACCCAATCCATTTACCACTCCTTGGGACTTCACTCCTGAGCATTCCCTATAGGCTAGGGTTCGTGATCTTTTCTCAACTCCGGTGAATCCGGCTTGTCCTCTTAATGCTTCTACTTGGTGGTTTCCTTTGGTCACGATTCTTTCCTTCGGATAAGATCAATGTTATCCTGGACCTCTCGGCATATTTGGGTGGTGCATATGAATCGTTTGATGTCACCCATCTCTCTGGTATTTATTCACGGAATATTAATGCTATGTCTCCTTTTAATTTGGTTCATTTGAATCAGAGAACAAATTATGTTGAAATTGTCAGATCTATTCAGCTACGAATGACCGCATGAATCAAAGTCCGTTGGATTGACCTTGGGATGGCGTTGGCGGCTGCATATTTCAAATTTGAATTACAGGCCACCTTCTCTGGATAGTCATATGTCTGCACATAGTGATCCCAATAATAGGCACTTGAGAATATATATACTTTGTGGTTATTTTTGAGTCTTTTGATATTTTGTGGATGTTGGCCACTTGAGGATATACATACTTGCTCAAAGATATAGAAGATATATCAAAAGACATGTTCAAGATATAAAAGGTAATCAACAAGGCATATCTATATACTTGCACAAAGGTAGAGTCATGTTAAATAGAGTAAAATACTAGCATAAGATGAGATATATTAGCAACATGGTCTTTACCACATTAAGGATGGCAGGGTATCGCATGTATCAGACCAACCACAAATATAACAAAGTTCTACAACCAAACCAACACAAATAGTTCAACTACAACAATGATAAATGGACACAAGAGAATAAGAGGAAAATGGATAATAACATGTGCTCGACCAATGCAAATCCTCGAAGACAACCTAATAGAACTCATATCCCCCTTTGGCATCAAAATGCTAAAAAGGGAAAAGATCGATGATACGTGACGCAAGAGGATAACTCCTATAAGTCCTCATCGTCGTCATTGCCTTTGGAGCTCTCATGGTAGTCCACATCTTCATCGTCATTCCGAGTGGCTAGACCTTTTTTTTTACCCTGAACTGTGAGGAAAAAACCCCACAACAATTTATTACTCCAAGTATAACCAAAGTTATTTACAGAAATAAAATAGGAAAGGAAAGAAAAAACCTAAGTGGTAACTATATACAGCTAGTCTAAGTAAAACTAATGCAGATTAGATATCCATGCCAAAAGACTATCCCTGTACTTGTGTTTGATCCTGTGTTGGAGAAGAGTGATGTCACGTATAAACTTAGATATCCACTTAGCAAAAGATGGCCTCTCATTGTTGAAAATCTTCACATTTCTGACCAACCAAATGTTCCAACATGCAGTTATTAGAACCTCCGAGTGGCTAGACCTTTCCCGTGAGGGAAAGAAGTAGTGGGCGTGGAGGAGAATCTTCAAAGTCGTTCCATGTCACATGACCCTTGATCCACTCACCATATGATAGAGTACCTTTGGAAGGATTCGAAGCTCCGTCCTCATCACCATGAACCACGAGATCTTCTCAATAGTTCTTCTTTATCTCTTCAAGGATCAACTCTTCATTGTAGATGAATTTACTATGATTATATGCATCATGTTGACTCTTTGTAATGTCAACATTCATGCAACATGTGACTATTTTCCAAAAAATCCTTCTTTACTTGCTTTTGAACTATATCATGAGAGGTAGTAGGCATGAAAGCATTGCTAGCATTCTTCATCTTGCCCTTGGAGCAGGATCACTTCCCTCATCATCTATCCTCACCATTTTATTCTTGGAGCAAACGAGGCATCATAGCCATGGGGAGAAGGAGTGGTTGAAGTGTCCATATGTTTCAAGCGATACGGCTTGTGATCCAAAAAATTAAGACGGGGAGTATACCAGTCGGTGTTGTGGGGAAAATGAGCTTCATCACATACATAACATAGACCAGGGACTTCTTGGTAGTCATTGTATTTCATATTTCTTCAAAGATGAAATGCATCACATCTAGAGGCCTTGTTAGGGGCTTCACGGCCATCTGAGTCATATAACATATTTGCTAGCATCAAACACGAGGGTGGCAAATAATTTTTGAACAAGCTTGATATTGTAGCGTTATTGGATTTTCATGAGATGATGAAGCCCTAGATTCCCAGTTATCCACATAGCCTCACCGAAGTAGTTCTTGTTGTTTTCCGTGTGCTAAAAGTTCAAAACCATTTGAGGGGAAACGGGGTACTTGGTGAGAATTGCATAGAACTCTTTCATGACCACTTCTTCCTCTTTCCTGCAAAAGCAAGCATCTGGGTTATTTTGTGACATGGCATAGAAGTTGCTCTTATGCATTTCATGAAATTCATGATCAGGTGACAACCCCTTGAGAGTCGTCAACTTTTACCTCTTGGCATGTTCTTCTCTCAACTTACGATTGTGTTCTCTTCTCAAAAGCATCCGTAACTATGTCTTTGTCCCGAGAAACTCGTACTTCAACATAGATGTCATTTTCTTCATCATACACATTGGGGTGTTGGCATGAGGCTCGACCACCACCAAGCTTGACACTTTTCTTGGTGCGAGGACCACGAGAGATACCTGTGAACAACTAGGGGAAGGAGATAGCAGTATGATAAGAACACATGTACAGGGAAACAAAAGGATACCAACCAATAAAATCTAGAGAGAAATTCATGATCAACACTAGGGTTTCGCCATGTTCCACATGGTATGTCCAACATCATTGTTTACCCGAACAGTGTTGTTCTCATATATCACCAGCAACCTCATAACATTTTACTTATGTCCACACTCAGGAAAACAAGACTATCAACAATATACACAGATGCAAGACTAAGGATCCTTTGGTGTTTATAATTCCACACATGTTGTTAGGTCTTCTTCTGAATCTAACATTTAGGAACTAACACAATTATAACATAGAATATAAACTTATTCAAATGGAAATAATAATAACTCATTTATTATTGCCTCTAAGGCATTATTTCCAACATCCCACTGGCTAGGTGAGAGCATTGTTCCATTATCAGCAATGAAGCGAATAGCGGCGAGCAACAACGGAATGCAGAATTTAGTCGATCAACACCATCACCATGCCACTCCCACCCAGGCCACCCACCCACCCCAAGGCAACGCTTCTAAGGAGGAGAACGGAGTCAGAGCGTCGTTGAAGCCTTGGGTTTTCACATGGGATTTGAATGGGAGAAAGGAAGGGGAAGAAGAGAACATCGGCACCATGTTCAAGAAGGGGAGTAGCTATAAGCATTATTGTCATGGTAGAAAAGACAACAACCTGGTACCCGCATCTCGCCGCCTAATTTCTTTGTCATAACCATATCTAGTCATCAGACGACCATCAGACCAACCGGTGAAAAAAAAGGAGTTTGTTGCTGCATCTGAAGACCATGGTCTTCTAGATTTTGCGCTAGTCATCGGAGCCACCACACACCATAGCCACCTTCACATGTATACGCACCACCCGAGCAGCCACATAGAGCAGCCAGAGCATCGGCAACCACCACCTACCGGAGAGGTCGACGCCGCATAAAGCCGAGAATTGTTGGTTGTGGCTCGGGGGACGCGACACGATTGCCTAAGGGGTTATTTTCATAGGAATATGCCAAATAATAGGATGTTTAGGACCTTGGTGACCGTGGCAATGCATATGTTGACTAAACAAATGCCAAGTGTAACCAGATAATCATGTGACTTGTTCAGATGCATCCGACCTAGCAGTGACATTGCCATACACCTTTTCTTTCCTCCTGACTTCCCGCACTCGTCAAATTACTGCCAATATTGTGCATTCTTCCTTCGCACGCAATAATGCTATGCGTGTCAATATCAGCAATTACATTCGCCCTGAAAGAAGCAATTATTCAACACAAACCGTACGTGGTACTCCTACAGATTTGCATTAAGTCCACATCCTTATTTAAGCCAGTATCGATCTGTAATAATTTTTCGCAAAAAAAAATATCGATCTAATAATAAATGAAAGTAAGACAAAGATCGCCCCGTTCGTATCTTGCTAGTTGGGACGCCTATCGATTCGTTCTGTTTTTTTTTTCCTACAAGAGCCCGCAAATACTCACGCACGCCTCCCGCACCGGCACGGCACGGCACCCATGCCATGTCCTCTCAGCCTGCGTTACGATTCGGAGTCCTGGCAATCTGGAAACTGAAAAACTCTCTCTGTCCCGTACGCCCCCAAGAAACAAGTCCGCGGTTTGCACGATCGTACGTGGCAGCCGTTTCTGAAAAAAATACCAAATACGGTACGAGGAATTATTTCTACTTTTTAGTATTTCACAAACTAATTATTTCCACTTTTTTCAATCAAATAAGTAAAGCACGAGTGCGTTAAATTAAGTATAGCAGAAAAGCCTTCCCCGCAGAAAGGAATAACCACAAAAGCCTTGGCCGGCACGCAGGTGTTGCCATCACAAACGGTGCTATACCGAGCTTAAAATATTCTGTAAGCACTTACACGCGGGGTCACATATCCTCCGGGCCTACCTGCCAGTGACAGCGCGTCAGGATATACTACAAGGGAAAGTAACGTTTGACAGCGTCCGATATAGTAGTATATCGGGAGTAATTAAAGTTTTTCTTAGATTGGAGTAATTAAACTGGAAAAAAGACACCTTAACAACGAGTTATAAATCTCGCAAGAATCCCGTCCCGGAAGGAAACGAGGGGAGATAAATTAAGAGGACACCGCGTAAATACCTAAACAGACCCGGTTGCTTCAAATACCGCCGCCTAACCAACTCTCGCCCCTCCTCCTCCTCCTCCTCCTCCAAAAGCAAACCAACCTCAGGCGACGCGAGCGGCGGAGCCATGGTGGTCCACGTCGTGTACAGGAGGCGGGAGAACAGCTGGAGGGGCGCCGACTCGTCCGTCAGGTTCCTCGGCGCCGCCATGAGCAGCAGCAACCCGCCCTGCAAGCACCAGGTGCGCCTCGGCGTCGCCACCCGCGGCCCCACCTCCCCCACCGGAGGCCGCTCCGGCGTGCGCACAGGAGGCCTCACTCTGCGCGCCACCTCCCCGCCTCCTCCGACCATCTCCATCGCCTCCGCCGCCGGCTGGGATTCCCGCAAGCTGCGGCTCGAGGGCGAGGAGGAGCTCAAGGAGGTCGTCGTCGTGGGAGAGAAATCCGTGCGGGCTGAGGACAACGCGAGCGAGAGGGCGGCGGATGCGTACGGGGTGGTCTTCGACGCCCCGCCCACCGACGAGGAGGTCCACGCCGCCGTCGCAAGCATCCAGCAGTAAGATCGATCGCGCTTAATCTATCCAACTTGCTTTCGAAAGAAAACAGAAGTTAATTATTTTAATCCGGCTAGATTAGATTGATCGAGTATGATCCGTGGATTGTTTGTCTGGTTCCCGATCATGATCATCGCGCTATGATAACTAACCTGATTGTTAAGATCGGAACTTGTTGCCGTGTGGGATTACTTGCTCATTATTATTTTAATCTTCTGATGATTATCTTAGTGGGATAGTTTTCCGTGGTCTATCACGCTGATGTCATGAGCACAGAGCTCCAATCATGCTAGGTTTCTTGTAGATTACTCTTACTACTTGTGTTCCTGAAATTGTTCGTGGGTGCGATCCCAATTGGAATCATGCCACAACATGCAGTCGGATCTTCAGTTTACCCACTGTAGTTTTTTCGCACAAATTGCAGTAGGTCATTGCTTATGTAGTTATTAAAGCCCTCCTACCCTCTGTGGGGCGCACACTCTTCCTCTGTTATTACTACATAGAGAATCCTTCTGCTGTGTGCAGGGTGTTTGAGAATCCTTCTGCTGCGGATTCTGACGCAGTCGAGTTGCAAGCGATCGCGCTGCCCATCGCAGGACTCCCTTCGTCTGGGATGTTTGTTAACTATTTCGCTGCGGATTCTGATGTGTCTGAAAAGCAAATTGTCAATTCTTCATCCAACATTGGATTAGAGGACTGCATGGAACCTGCTGCACTTGCCCTTAACTCAACTGCTCTTGTCACAAGGGATCATCAAAATGTACTGGATGCGTTCCAACTGCTACAAGAAGATACTTCTGTTCAGGTGAATATTGCTTGAGTCGAGTTATATATTGAGTGGCATTTATTTATAGAAATCTTTGATTTCTTAGTACCATGATATATTTACAAAAAATCACTAGTTTTTCTTTTTCCCTGTGATTCTCTTGTCTCTCCATGCAGAAAATGGTTATGGCCTTGTCAACGGATAAGGCTGTGTGGGATGCTGTCATGAACAACGATGTAGTGCAAGAATTTAAGAAGTCCTTCCAGGATGGTACGTGACTTTTTTATTGACTTTTCATGGATACATCTTCTTTGGATTAATTTGCCATGGATGAACAATATACTAAGATAAACCTTTAATTTGGTTGTTGCCGTGAAAATTTATAAACATTATTACATTACCTGTTTTGTCATGTTCTTAATTATTATGTTGGGTGGATCTGCACCTAATGTAAATTATCCTACCTTTCAGCTAAGGAAATCGATAACAAGGGGAGCTCTACTACTACTCCTGGAATGATGAAGTGGGTCCTGGAGAACACCCAGGCGAAGATCAAAGAGTTCCTTGAGAAGATACTTCAGCTTGTGCACACGCTCTTCCAAGCTGGGAGCAAAGACTACGATTTGTCTGATGACTTTGTGAGAATGTCCTTCATGCTCTCGGTCTTCGTCTTCATTGTGGTAACAATAGCTCGCATAAAGTGAGCACAACAAATTCGTCGACTTCACACTTGGTTGTTATTTAGCAGTGTACAGGGTTCAGTTAATGATACTTCGTAGTAATTTTCGTGTGGGTTAGCTATGATTGTGATCAAGAATGGTGTCATTCAAACTTTCCTGGTCTAGAATATTAAAGGTTGCCATGGTGTTAATGATTCTTGGTGGAAATTCTATATGTTTACTCTGTGGTTTATGGTTTGAATGGTGTTAAGTATCCATGGTTCATATCAAATGCAACACAATTGTTTGTTCGTTTTCGCTCCGTCGTTGAGCTTTTTCTCTCTTATTTGCCTCAACATGGGCTTTGTAAAGTTGAACTTTTGTACTGCCTCTCTCTTTTGATAATGGTTCAGGCCGGCTTTAGCCCGCCATAGATTCCTCCAAAAAAAAATGCAATCAGAAGGTATAAATGATGCAGGATTTGAAAAGCTCCTACAAATGCTTGATATATATAAGAATGAATCAAGCTGTACATTTTACACTCTGTGTGGAATTCTATCAGATTTTCGCCCAGTAACTGTTTTGGTGCCAGACAAATAACGTATCAGAATGGGAGTTCAGAGTTTGCCATTCATTCATTAGCATGGAATCCCATTGGGAATGTGAGGTGCTTTGGAACCTCAAAACAAATAGCTCATCAGAGTGGATGCTTCTCATTTTTGTCCTTCATTCATCAGCCCAGAACCCATGGAATCCCATTGGGAATGTGAGGTGCTTTGGAACCGCAAGTTTTGCAACAAATGCACTTCTTTTCCCTATTTTCCTCGCATCCAACACCACCAGGTTGCACCTGTCTTCAGATACTGCATACTGCAAAAGGAGGAAAGAGGCATCAGTTGTTTGAATCATTTGAAATATCTAAAATCAGTGATACATTTTAAAAATCCTTTTAGAAATTTGATATAAACTCGATGTTGGTACTTTCATGTACGTTGTTGTCCTTACCTCTACAAGAATAACATAGCCATGATCCTCCCCGCCACCGGTTGGGACGAAGACCGGCTCGCCGACGAACTTGCGCCCCTCGCAAGACCACCGCCTCGATGTTCCATCGGAGACATCGACCTTCACAACACTGTCAAATGGAAAATACGGGAGGAATTTCCGTAAACCCGATGCACTGCCTGCGTAGATGAACCTACTCCTCTTGTTGGCGAAGCTTGGGTTTATGGCGGGGAAGTCTGCCGGTCTGTTCCACTGATGGGACATTCTCTTGACAGAGCATCGCCGGCACGCTCCTCTCTTGTCGAGCTCAATTGCCACCTGCATTGGGCAAGATAAAATTAGAAAAAATTGTTCAGTGATTCTAGCGGTCGAACTGCTAAAGGGTCAAACGAATATATAGGACGGAGTGAAACTGAAACTTGCTGAAATTTGACCAAAGTTTGAATTATGGTTTGTTAATCCCAAGCGTTTGTTCACCTGCACGAGGCGAGGCATCAGCTCCTTCCCCTTGGCTGCGTTCATGAAGGAAGGGTCCAGCTTCTTGTTCTTCCAATTGTACCCTGCGAGAGTTGCAATGCAGCACCTGATTGATAATGGTGCTCGCAGGTCGCAGCAGCAGCTTGAAAATCAACTGAAAGAGTTCTGATGCATACCAAACATTCTGTGGAAGTGGAACCACTCGTAGGAGCAGGCGGACATGTGCAGCCGTATGTCGAGTCCGCCGCGGCCGAGGTCCTCCTCGAAGGCGTTGCCGACGTGCATGGACCACATCTGCGACGGCGCCTCGACGGGCACGGCCCAGTCGCGGCCGCTGGCCACGGCCTCCGTGGAGCGCGGCAGCAGGTAGACCGGCGTGGTCTGCCTGCTCGGGTCCAGCTGCAGCGCGCCTATCATCGGGTAGGTGCCCGTCATGGCGAGCACCGACCCCGGGATGTCGAGCTTGATCCGGTTGCCGAGGACGACGTAGTGGGAGTCGGTGAAGGCCCAGTCGTGGATCATGAGGTGCGCCGGCAGGACGAACTCCCGCTTCTGCACCAGCCCGAAGCCGGCGTCGAACTCTGCGTCGTCGTGGTGTGGGAATCGGTGAGTGGGCGAGACTGATTTGGAAAGAGAGAGAGGATGCGAGGGGGCAGTGTGGGCAGACCGTAGAAAGTGAAGTTGGCTCGCGGGAGGAGCATGTCCTCGGCGTTGCAGGCCACCATGAGCAGCCGGTTCCGTTTCGGGTCGATCTTGTAGTGCGCCAGCAGCCTCTTGGGCGGCATGGTGAACACGCCTGCACGGCACGCAACGGGAGCGCACGAACGTCAAATCACTCCGGCCCAGATCATCTCGATCGATCGCTCGGTGCGCCACGACTCGCGCGTCGCGCACCCAAAAAAAATGCTAGCTTGCTAGGCAACTGTGTAAGATTACGCACCACCGAGAATGGGGCGCAGAAGGCGCGTGGCCACGTCGAGCCCGGCCTCCACCAGCCACGGCCGCCGTTGCCGCTGCCGTGCGGCACCCCGGCCCTGTGCTGCCGCCGCCTCGTCGGCGAGCCCGAGCAGGTCGAACGGGCCGATGGTCTCCAGCGTGTCGGGGTCGAGCTCGTACGGCATGCCGCCCTCCCACAGGCAGAGCAGCCGGCCGCCCCACCAGAGCACGCTCGTGTTGGCCACGTTCTTCATCACCTTCACGTTGCCCACCCTGTGGCCGCCCTGCAGCACCGAGAAGGGGCCCCGGTGCGTGAACCTCCACGACGCCCCCTCCCCTTTCTCCTCGCTCTTCGCCGCAGTCTCCACGTACCTGCGGCACACGCGCGCTCTGGTCACTCACACCGTGATCATCGAAGAACCTAGTACGGAGCCAAGCGGGCTGGTGATCAGTGCCTTACCGTGCGGAGTAGTGCACGCCGTGGTCGGGGTGGAAGCGGAAGGAGCGGAGGTAGCCGTGGCCGTCGAGGGGGTGGACGATGGAGCCGTGGTCGTCGGAGAACATGCCGGGCCCGGCGAGGTAGTAGGTTCCCGCCGGGAAGTCCGCCGGGATAGCGCCCTCGACGACGCGGAGCTGCACGGGTTCCGACGTCTCGGCGCGCTGCGACCGGAAGAGGAGGTTGTAGTCCCAGAAGGCCGTGGACGACGCGTCCGGCTCCGACGTCACCGTCGCTCTGGTGGCGCCCGCGATGCCGCGGACGGCGCGGACGCGGTGGCGAGGCGTCGGGACGCTGCCGCGGCGAGGGTGCTGGTGCACCGCGGCGTGCATGGTTGCGACCGTGCATATCGCCATGTCTCGGCGATGGCTCCCTAGCTCGGTCGTTGGCTCGTTACGGAATCATATGTACCGCCCGGAGCTCGTCGGTATCGCTTCAAAAAAGCGACGAGCTTTGTGCCTTTTGATCCTCGGAGCTTTGTTGGAATTATTCCATATTTGTCTGGTCTAATCTATGTATGCATGATTGTAACAAGCTCAAGTTCGTGATGGGAAGAATCGACCTTCAATTCTATAATCGCATTTTTTTTGTATATTAGGGATTTGGAGCGAGTGTGAACGGTTCTTTGGAGGGTTTTGGTTAGAGAATCGTTGTCATTTGGGGAGTGGAATCCAAGGGCCGGTTTGTTGGCACGATCACTAATGCGGCTATCTCTACTTAGATCGAACAAGTGTCGCCGCTTATTCTAACAATAAGCTAGCTTTAAACGTCCCGCGAGTTAGAGCATCTCCAGTCGGTTAACCAGGACGCTGTTCCGGACGCCGAAAATTGGTCCAGTCACGCACCCAGAAACCTGTTTTCGTCTAAATTCGGGGAACTTTGGTCCGGGCTTCCCAGGTCGTATCCAGGTTCCCGAGAACGTCCTGGGAACGCTGGACGCAGCGAAAACGGCCGCGAGCCAGCTGTGTCGACGAGACAGTCTCATTCCCCCACTCCACTCGCCCAGACTGCCGGCGAAGAACTCCCAGCGCCTCTATCGCCATGACTTCGCCGACGGAGCTCCTCCACGCCGAGACATGCCCACGCCTCTAGATATGCTCGCTGTAGTTGCCGTCCACTCCACCGCCCACTCCGTTGCCGCTTTCGCCGCCTGAACTTCGTCGTAGCTCGGCTTCGCTGCGAGCTCCCACCACCACGCCTGCCAAGTGTTCGGCATTTGGCCGGTTCGGCCATGGACTCCGACGATGAGGATATACTCGTCGTATTGCTGGAGGAGGAGAACGCCGAGTTCGCTGAAGATGCAGAGCACATGGAGATCCTCGCCTCCCTCGCCCAGTTGTACCTGCAGATGGCGAAGCCGAAGCGCGGTGGTTCGGCGCCGGGTCGCTGGAAGTGCAAGGCGAGGCAAAGGATAGAGGGCTACTGCTTTTTGTACGCTGACTACTTCGCTGAAGAGCCACTCCATGGAGAGGCCGTGTTTCAGCGCCGTTTCAGGATGAGCCGGAAGCTCTTCCTCAAGATCATGCATGCCATCCGGGAGTTTGACCCCTATTTCGTTTGCAAGAAGGACTGCACCGGCATGGTTCGGTTTTCCTCACTGCAGAAGTGCATAGTGGCGATGAGGTTGACAGTGCCGATGACTATCTCCGCATGGCCGAGTCCACGCCATCGATTGCTTGTACAGGTTCTGCAAGGCAGTGATTGCAGTGTTCGGAAAACAGTACTTGAGATCACCCACTGCTTAATACACTGCTCGGATCCTCGCAGTCAATAAAAGTAGAGAATTTTCTGGTATGCTTGAACGCATAGATTGAATGCATTGGGAGTGGAAGAACTGTCCATTTGCATGGCAAGGAATGTACAAAGGCCACAAAGGAGGTTGCACTGTGATACTTGAGGCAGTTGCTACACATAATCTTTGGATCTGGCACTCCTTCTTTAGCATGGCAGGATCGAACAACGACATCAACATCCTTAACTCCTCAACTGTCTTTTCCAAGCTTGTTAAGGGTCATGCTCCCCCTGTAGAATTTGAGATCAACGGACACCACTACAACAAGGGATACTATCTAGCATATGCCATCTATCCAAGATGGCCTAACATTTGTGAAGACTATCTCAAACCCAATGCTCCCCAAGCATTCTCAGTTTGCCAAGGAACGGGAAGCTTGCAGGAAGGACATGGAGCGGGCATTTGGTGTGCTCCAGCAGAGGTTTGTAGTTGTCCGGTTCCCTGCTATGATCTGATCGAAAAATCAGATATAGGAAGTGATGAACTGTTCTGTGGTCTTGGACAACATGATCATTGAGGATGAGAGGAAGGATCCAGTGAGTTTGCTCGAGCAGAACGAGCCATACTACGGACAGGTCCTCTTGCCGAGCCTGATCATCAGGTGCCTCCAACATGGGCTGCATTCATCGCCATGCATCAGGACATCCGAGATCCGGCGGTGCATCAACAGCTGTAGGATGATCTTGTTGAGCATATATGGATACGCAGAGGCAACATGTAGATGTTGAGCATGAATTTGCCGAAATATGTTGTATTTTCACTGCAGGTCAAACTACGTTTACATTTACGCCGAACTATGTTTAAAATTTCGCCGAACTATGGCCATAAAATATTTTGTATTCATATTATGCCGAACTATGCCAAAATCTGGACGAACATAAGCCGAATTTGAGCGGAAACGGACGTCCCGGAAACTCGGGCTAGGAACACGAGTGAGAAACTCGATGTTCTTTCGTCCGGCCAAAATTTGGTCCGGATTTTGGCCTAGGTTCAGCTAAAGTTTGTTCCAGATTTCGGACCGGCCCGGGTTCACCCAACGAGTGAAGATGCTCTTATGTTAGTATAGTATAATATTGAAAGGACAGCAACTTCGGCCACATTTGTAAGCAGAGCATCACTCGCTGTCGTTGATCAGTTCCACGGGTCTATTTAAGTCTTGCCCTGCCCACAGTTTTGTTTGCATTATGGAACTAAAATAACAGCACCAGGCAATAGAAGATTCTCTGTACCGTGTTTAATTTGCAAAGAACGTGATGCACCCTCAAGACTGCAAACCTGACATTTTCTTTCCTTTTTTAGAAGTTGTAAGTGATAGAACAACAGGGAAATGTTAAATACAGTACAAGGTTACCTTACCACAATACCACTTGCCACAAACACCGGCCCAAAAAGGAGAGCAACTTCGGCCACATCTAGAAGGAAAGCATCAACTACACCTGCAGGTTGATCATCCCACGGGCGTGCTTAGGATCTGTTAACATCGCTTGAGGAGACTGAAAAATACAATTAGTACCAGGCAATACGCAGATTCCCTGCACCATGAGGTTTCTGAATATATGCTGAAAGCCACGATTAAATTGTGAAGAACGTGATGAACTCTTAAGACTGCAAACCTTGTGATATTGCAGCACCAACAAACAAACTAGCCAAAATTGTTACAACCTCTGATGTGAATTAAATGTCTAAACCTTGACTAAACCTGCCAAAATTAAATCAAATCTGAGGGAGTACATCAACTGGGATGTTAAGCCAAAGAGAGCGATCCGGGAAACATATAGGGATTAAAATAAGATATCTGGAAAACCATGCCAAGCACAAAATGACCCTTGGATCAGAAGGCATCCTGACCAGGAGCTCAAGTGCTCAAAGACAACGCTACGACAAACAATAAATAGCCATAAAATATGCATACGAATATTCAATGTTACACAAAGAAAAGTGAATGGGGAATAGATTCTGCAACAACCAGCAAAGGCGATAGAGCTTTCCTCTTTTTTCCTCAAAATATCCTCATCCAGCAGATTAGAAACGAACAATGTAGCAGCGGAACTGTGGAAGAGTTCCAATATAAGCAGTACTTAAACACTAAAAAAAGCACCGTTCCTTTTAGTGTGAGTGGAGTTTACTATTTGTATGCCATGGTGGAAACAGAAGAAGAGAAATGCTCACTGCACTCTAAATCTTGTGACCCAGGGCTCAACCATCTCCGGTCACCCCTCCTCCTCCTTCGGGATAAGCATAATTCTACCCATGATGCAGTGGCGCCACATCGAAGTCCTATGTCCATCCACTTGGTTTCAAGATTCAATCCATCACACTGCACATAGCTCTGGACCTGGGCCGGCGCTTAGAAACTACAAGTACCTGGATCGAAGGAAGTTAAGCTGTTAGCTTAGCTAGGATATTCCTAAAAAGAATCTCAAGCAGAATAGAAATAGCATCTGTGATTTCAGTTAAGATACAAAAACATTAAGTGGAATATGCAGATTATGAACATCTAACTTTTGGACCAGTGGTGAGTTCAGACAGAAGCAGGTAAATGCCAGAAAAATCCACCGAATAACTCCATTCCCTGACCTCCAACAAATAACTCATACTTTCCATACTAACAGGTTTTAAATTTTCCATCGTTCAACATCACTCTGACCATTTTGTCCTTGTGTAGTGCATGATCAAATAAATACCATACTGGCACAATGGTCACAGTAAAAGGGTATAGAAGGACGAAAACTAAAAACTTCAAGGCACAGAACCAACAAGGAGTTGTTCTTCCAAAAAAAAAGGAATTGTTTGGTGACAAATCAGGAACTGGAGCACTATTCGGAGGAATTTAAGGAATTTTCTCAAAATTCAATGTCGGCCACTGGGATGGACCTTTTTGAGACAAATATCATTTTTAATGCTTACCATCAAAAGTTAACACGCAACGGCCCACTGAACACAGGGATAGCTTAATGGACCAAGACACAGCCAGCACTAAGCAATATATACTGGATCCAAATAGCAGATATACTAGTCTGGTGATCAGCAAAAACACAGCTTATTTGTGTTTCAGTTGCGACAGCCTGAAAACAGATTATGTACCGACAGTTTCTTTTCATAAATAATTTCAAAAAATATGAAAATAATATATCAAAACATAAGGAAAAGCTAAATATAAGGAATTAAAAGTATATGCCACACAATTGTCCAGACTATAGGTGCATGCACTGCTAACAGTGAGACGCGATGCTAGGAGCAGCCTGGACAGGCAGTGAAATGTGATGCTAGGGGCAGGGAGATTTTAACAGCACAGTATGGGTGTCAGCAGATATAATGTTGAATGTGCTATATGTTAAGATAGTTTTAAGACATTGATTACTACAATGACAAGGTGAATATATTGGAAAAGTATTGGTGCATCTTTTATTACTAGCATTTTTTAACTAACTCATGATGTTGAAGACTTTAAATATTTACAGAAAGAGTTAGAATAAAGTTCTTTTCAATATTGTTTAGAACAGCGAACTAGGATAATACATGCCGGTGTGTGGCATGGAGCAATGATCCTTCCAATTAATCAACATCAGGAAAAGAGAATGTCATCTGCTGAAGTCAAGGAGCCCTTCAGAATGTACACATTTAGGTTGCCCAAAAACAGTATTTGCCAAAGACTAAAGTTTAATTGGTTAATGCAACCTCAGGTTAGCATTGCTTATTGACAAGACTAGACCACCCATACTATATTGCAATCAGTATGCTTTGGAGGTTGTGAATCATCCCATTTTCGTGCCTATTTATATCTGATGCAGTGGGTAGTTAACTAGTTACTGAAAAGAAAAATCGACTTCTTAGTTTCTTGTATGGATACACCATAAGCATCGACTGAGTCAAGAAGCGTACGATACAACTCAGGAAATTCTATTGAATGTAATTGAGCTAACCCCCAAGATAAGTAGTTCTATCAAATGGGGATTTAGTACAGAACTGAAATATATCATTTGGTGGCTTCAATCAAACATGTAGTAACAATTACTTTACTAAGTGAAACATTCCATGTCCTTTAGCTACCTATGGAGTAACAATTACTTCACTAAGTGAAACATTCCATGTCCTTTAGCTGCCTACTATAAAGGAAAAAACTCAACCCAGAATCGACATAGTTACTATAAAAGCCAGTATTAAGCTAAATATAACTGCTTTTGTAGTAGCGAAACAAGAGCAAAATTAAAATGGCAAAGTTTAGGCCTTATATGATCTAAAATCATCACTAATACTCCCTCCGATCCAAATTAACTGACTCAAGTTTGTCTAGATTTAGATGTATCTAGCACTAAAACATATCTAGATACATCCGAATCTAGACAAATCTGAGTCAATTAATTTGGATCAGAGGAAGTATGTGAAATGTGAAACGACAAAGACTTATGTCAAACACTGTAGTTGGACCATTGTTTCTACCCAAAAAATGTTAACACCACATATAAAAATCATGAATGTCATGGCATAGAAGTAATGTAACTTGGGCAGCTTGGGTAAGAGCCCTAGCGAAGGCCTTTATATCTTGTTTTCCTTCAACTGTGACAACACAAGACAACCATGAATGTCTAAAAAGGCTCACTAGCAGTAATATTAGTATCCCAAACAATGTTCATGTGCATTGTGCAATATTTTCTAATCAAATGATCATTCAGTGGTTTCAAAGCAAAGGCAGTCTTTTGCAAAACTACATTGTTAATTGGCTTACGGAAATCACCCGCTATTGTTTTTCTATTTGGGATGCAACATCTCTTACTCAAGGGAAAAGAAGTAGCTTGCACAAAAAACATCAATTTCCAAGATATATTCAACATTTACAGCCTAACCTCATGTGACCGCAGTTACAAAAAGGAAGATCATACAGTCATGCAAGATAGCAAATTGCACTCGACACTTAGAAGAGAAAGGGAACATATGCTATTATTCTTTTTCTAGAGAGAAAATCAAAACCACAGCCCAACAAAAGAAGCTTCATTTGAATATAATGTGACCTCAACCAATATTACTCTCTTACAATTCACGAATGTGAGGACTGAGGAAGGTACTCTTATTGCAATCACGACTTCACCAGGCAAGGCTACATTGGCATAAATTGCATTGCAGTGCGAACAGATAGGCATAAGAAAGTACCAAGAAAGCAATGAACACCTTAGCCAGTGATCATGGTGCCAGTGCCCTCGTCTGTGAGAATCTCGAGCAGCAGCGAGTGCGGGACACGTCCGTCGATGATGCTTGCAGTGTGCACACCCTGAGCAAGGGCTCGCACACAGCACTCCACCTTTGGGATCATTCCACCAGCTACCTTCCCGTCGGAGACCATCTGCCGCACCCCAGCAATATCAATCTCCTTCACCAGGCTCCCAGGATCATTACGGTCCTCTAAAATCCCTGACACATCCGTGAGGAGCAGCAACTTCTCAGCGCCCACTGCAGCGGCAATCTCGCCTGCTGCAGTATCCGCGTTGATATTGTAGGCCTGCCCGGTCTCGTCGGCGGCAACGGTGGCAATGACCGGGATGTGACCAGAGGCGATGATGGGGTGGAGGACCGTGGCGTCCACGCGGGAGACTTCGCCAACGAAGCCGAGGGCTGCTGCGTTGGGGGATGGGCGCGCGGTTATGAGGCGCGCGTCCTTGCCGCAGAGGCCAACCGCGGTGCCGCCGGCGAGGTTGATGAGGGAGACAAGATTCTTGTTGACCTTGCCTACGAGCACCATCTCGACTACCTCCATGGTGAGCGCATCGGTGACGCGGAGGCCGTTGCGGAACTGCGGCTCGACTCCGACGCGGAGCAGCCAGGAGTTGATCTCGGGGCCACCGCCGTGGACGAGGATGGGGCGGAGGCCGACGCAGGAGAGGAGGACGAGGTCGCGGATCACGGACGCCTGGAGCTCGGGGGACTTCATCGCGGCGCCGCCGTACTTGACCACCACCGTCTTGCCCTTGAAGCGCTGGATGAAGGGGAGCGCCTCCGAGAGCACGTCGACGCGGCTGAGCGCCTTCGCCGCCGGCGAAGCAATCGTGGATGTGGCGGAGATGCGGAGGCGGCGGCGGGGGGAGGGAGAGGCGGCGATTGGCTTGACATGATTGGGGCTGGATGTGGAGCCACAGAAGGGCTTGGATGCGAGTGGAGAGGATGAGAGGTGGGGCTTCGTGAGGAGCATGGCTGCCGCTTGGGGCGGCGGCGGTAGTCGACTAGGGGTCGGGGGCTGGTGCTCGACGGAATGCCTAGCCGGAAAAGGGGTACTTCTCGCGGAGGCGCTGGACAGGTTAGCGGCGTGGTAGGTGTTGAGTGTTGACTGCAGTCTGCAGGTGCGTGCGGCGAGCAGGGAAAGTGTTAAGTTAGGGTTAAAGCGTGCTTGGCCTGCCGTGTACAGAGGAAAAAATCTTGCTTTGCTAAACCTGGAACAAAAAAAAATGTCACATTTGCAAATCTAGCTGGATTTTCTTTTGAGATTTCTTCTGCTCCCTCAGTTTCGGATTATAGTGTTTTACCCTTTTCTTTTTCTAATACGTGTTTATCTATACATTTTTTATTGTGTAGGTTTGAAACAAAATAAGTAAACTTACGCACTAAAATACTAAAATACGTGAATATGTATGTTTTAAAAAAACTTAAAACATTATATATTTTGAAACAAAGAGACTAATATTTAAAATAGTTCAAATCCACATATAGCTAACATGTTGCATAACATAAAGATAAGGGTCGTTGAAGCTCCCGCGAGGTTTACAAGCTCATCAATCCACAAAGTTTAGCACAAACTGAAGAAAAAGTCTATACAAGTACACCCGGCATCCCGGGGATCATATTTGGCGGCTGGGCCCTTGTCGCGAGGATGGTTCTGGTCTTCCGCTCTCTCGCCTGCGTCGGTTGACGTGGTCTCCACTCCTCCAGCTGGTGCGTTCGATGTTCCGGCGGCATCCACGCTTGGCTGCGAGGTTGTCTCGGCGCCCGACTTCGTGTCTGCGTCCAACTTAGACTCGGTGAAGACTTCATTAACGTCTGTGTAGCCGGCGATCTTGATCGCGGCAGTGCGAAGTCCCGGGTGCGCCTCGCGCACGGTGGCAAGCTCGGCGCAGGCTCGGAAGCCACCCTCAAGCTTCTCTAGTTGGGCATCCTTGTACCACGAAAACATCTACGTCGGAACCATTTCGACCCCGACGTGCGCCACCAAGTCGCGAAGCCGGTCATGGTAGCCGGGGAAGCTTCATCCGAACGGAGGAAGTCGAAGAGAGAGGCGCTGGCCTTGCGAAGCTCGGAGGCCTCCTTGATGCGGCTCAGATTACTGTAGAGCTTCGTTGAAATACCCCAAGAGGAAGGTGTGATGAGCACAGCAGTAAGTTTTTTCTCAGTTATGAAACCAAGGTTATCGAACCAGTAGGAGTAAGGAAACAACTCCAAGGTGTTTCTCACAACTTGGAACCTGCACACCATAAACTCAAAACTTTGCCCCAACGTATAGTGAGGTTGTCAATCTCACCGGTTTGCTGAAAACAGAGGATTAAACGTATGGTGTGGAAGATAATAGTTGCTTATAGAAAGTAAATGGTAACAGTAGATGATGTATCAGTGATAAATATTAGACCAGGATTCACAGTTCACTAGAGGTGTTCTCCTTTAAGATAGATAACATGTTGGGTAAACAAATTACAGCGGGGCAATTGACAGATTGAGAAAGTATAATAATGCATATACTAGACATCTTGACTCCTATGAGATTTGATTGATCATTACAACAATATACATAGACCGTAATCCAACTGCATCTATGACTAATAATCCACATTCAGGCTATCATCCGAACCCCTTCCAGTATTAAGTTGCAAGCAACAGATTATTGATTTAAGAAATGTGTGTAAAGTAAACAATACAATTGTTCCATGAATAAAAGATTATTGTTTTCTCTCTAGTAGAAACAGCACATCTACAATCTTAGAGATTTCTGTCATTTCCCCAGATTACTAGAGGCATGAATCTACTATCGAGCATAAATACTCCCTCTTGGAGTCACAAGCATCTACTTGGCCAAGATAGCTACTAGCAATGGAGAGCATGCAAGATCACAAATAACACAGACATGATAGAACAATGATCAATCTTACATAATATCACAATATCCATCGGATCCCCGCAAACACATGTATGATTATAAATAGATGATCTTGATCATGAACAGAGCTCACAAGATCTAAACATAATAGCACAAAGGAGGAGAAACAACCATCTAGCTACTGTATGGACCCATATTCCAAGCGTGAACTACTCACACATCATACCGGAGGCTGGCATGGTAATGAAGAAGGCCTCCGGGATGATCTCTCCCCTCCGGCAGGGTGCCGGGAAAAGCTTCATATCCCCCTGATCTAGGGACGATGGTGGCGGCGACTACAGACTGTTTTGTGGAGATTTGATCGGGTACTTAGGGTTTCTCCATCGGGGTGCTTTTATAGGCGAAAGGACAAGGTCGACGGGCGCCCGAGGGGCCCACACCTGGTGGCGGCGCCCCTCCATGGGCCACACGGTCCTAGGGTGTGGCCACCTCATGGCCCCCCTCCGGCTGCCCTTCGGACTCCGTGTTCTCTCCGGTAAAATATTGACTTTGGATTTTGTTCCGTCCAATTCCGAAAATATTTCCTTACTAGTTTTTCTGAAACCAAAAACAACAGAAAACAGGCAAGTAGCACTTGCGGCATCTTGTTAATAGGTTAGTCCAAGAAAATGTATAAAAATACCTCAAAGTATAGACAAAACATAACAAAGTTGATACTAAACAAGCATGGAGCATAAAAAATTATAGATACGTTTACAACGTATCGAGCATCCCCAAGCTTAACTCTTGCTCGTCCTCGAGTATGTAAGTGATAAAAAGAATAATTTTTTAGGTAACATGCACCATCACAACCTTGGTCAAACCATTTGCAAAGCATTTATAGTTGGGATAAAAGTACTCTAAATATGAGCATGAAAGATGTAGTTCTAACAATAAGACATAGCAACTATGTTGTATCATGAAAATTTACAAACAAAGATCATGAATAACAATGCATTGAAAGATATTTGTTTTTCCAGATATAGAAAACATAGCATGTGTGGTATTCAGCTTGTCCCTCATGAAGTAGCAAAATATAAATGCATAGGACACCTTCAAAGTTCATAAGGGTGACTAGATACAGATAGTTCAAGAACAAGCAATATCAACATTATGAATCAATCAATAAGTTTTGGGACAATGCACATAAAACTAACAATGACAACTATGCTCTCTTAATTGGTGCATAAATATAGAAGGTGTAGACTCAATATAAAAGTAAGAAGAAAGGCCCTTCACAAAGGGAAGCAGGGATTTAAAGTTTCATAAAGAGATTCCAAAAATTATGGTATTTATTAGCTTTCAGCTCTCATTGCCCCTATCATAAGCATCTTGAAATGATTAAGGTTAAAGTGAAATAAATATGGAGTATATGCTTGCCAAATCATAAGTTGGCAATCTCATGTCCCTTGAGTACGAGGGTCGTTCCTCGTGCTACTCAACTTTACTCACAAATAAGTTCTTGTCATTGTAAGTATATGTGTATCATAGAGAACTGCTAACGGGGTACCCCTTGCCCCATGACACAGGAGCTATCCCATATCAAAATGACAAGGCAACAGACAATAAGCATCTCAGCTATTTTTATTTGCTATTTGCATAGGTTTTTGTTGAGGATGCTTCACAGATTGCTCACTATGGTTATGTTGCAAATTTTCACCATGATTAGGCATGGCTTAGGCTAGTCGGCCAGGCGTTTCTCTAACACATATACAATACTCCATGGACTTACAAGCTCCCCTTTTATTTCACACCGTCGACATCCACAAACAAAAGATCATGATATCAACTGTGTAATATGTACAGGTGTTCAAAGCGTTCCCCATGACAGCATGGTTCTGTTAATTCTCAACTTATAAGTGCAAGCATGTACAACATAGATGACACAATGGTTCAAGCTTATTAGGTGCAAGAAAGTAAAGTGTGCCATCAAGTTTGTGAGAGCTTTAATCACTAATTTTCTCATAACAAGTTTAATTTGGAAGATAGATAAAACATGAATATACTTGGAACGGTGTAACACACCATGCATAGAAATTTATAGTGGACTCTTTGGAATAACTTGGTTTCTTGGGAGTTGGATGCATGAGTATAGCTTACTCAATACAATTGGAGGCTAGCAAAAGACTGTGAGCGACCAACTAAGAGAGCAATAATGGTCATAATCATGCAGAGTGACAAAACATTATCAATTAAAGCACAAAGTGGTGTTGGAATTATGCCCTAGAGGCAATAATAAAGATGTTATTATTATAATTCTTGTTCATGATAATGTTTATATTCCATGCTAGAATTGTATTAAGCGGAAACTTTAATACTTGTGTGGTTTGTGAACAACACCGTGTCCCTAGTACGCCTCTATGGACTAGCTCATTGATCAATGATGGTTAAGGTTTCCTAACCATAGACATGAGTTGTCAATTGATAATGAGATCATATCATTGGGAGAATGATATGATGGACAGACCCAAACTAAGCGAAGCAATTAGATCGTGTCATCGTGTTCGTCTTTGCGAAGCTTTTCTTATGTCAAATATTGTATTCCTTAGACCATGAGATAATACAACTCCCTGGTATCGGAAGAAAGCTTTGAGGTCATCAAACGTCATCCTATGAGAGGGTGATCATAAAGGTGTCTCTCAGGTGATCGGAAAGTATCTGTTGGGTTGTATGTATCGAGATGGGATTTGTCCCTCCCAAGTCGGAGAGATATACTTCGGGCCCACTCGGTAATCGATATCAACACCGCTTGCAAGCATGTGGTTAAGGAGTTAATCACAAAGTGATATCAGATTACGGAACGAGTAAAGTACTTGCTGTGAACGAGATTGAACTAGGTATGACGGTACCGACGATCAAATCTCGGGCAAGTAAAATATCGCGAGACGAAGGGAATATATATATGGTATTGATTGAATCCTGGCATCGTGGTTCATCCGATATGATCATCGATGAATGTGTGGGAGTCAATATGGGTTACCAGACCCCGCTGTTGATTATTGATAGAAGATCATGTCTGCATATTCTCGAACCCGCAGGGTCACACACTTAACGTATCTCGACGCTAGGATAGATTGGATAATTGGTTTATGAGTTTTTGTTCGAAGTCTCGGATGGGATCCGGGACATCACGAGAGGTTCCGGAGTGGTCCGGAGAATAAGATTCATATAAGGCAGTGCAGTTTTTGGAGTTCGGAATTGTTCCGGGTTAATCGGTATTGTACCGGAAGCTTCTAGAACCTTCCGGAAGGGGACCAACGTGGCCCCACCTTCCGGGAGGGGGCATGGGCCTATGAGGGAGTGCCCTGGCCGCATTGGGCCAGAGGCACAAGGACCCATAGGGCCTAGCCGGCCAAGAGAGGTTTAAACTCGAGATAGACCTTCTAGAAGGGGGGGTTTCCTTGCCCCCCACTCCTTATCCTTTGGGGCCGCCAGTTTGGGCTTGGGGGAGGGGCTAGGGCTGCGCCCCCCCCTCTATATAAAGAGGGGTGGGGGCGCACCAACCCCTTACACCTTCCCCTCCAACCCTAGCCGCCCTGCTGCCCTTCCTCTCTCCCACCCGACTGTTTGTAGGCGAAGCCCTGCTGCAGAAATTCTCCACCATATACACCACGCCGTCGTGTTGTAGATCCAATCCATCTCTCCACCATACTTGCTGGTCCGAGGAAGGAGGAGACGTCGAGGTGCTGCACGTGTGCATCTCACGGAGGCTAGATCGGATCGGATCGCGAGGAGGAGAAGCGAGTACGACTACATCACCCACGTTCCGACAAACGTTCCGCTGTGCGAATCTTCAAGGGTATGAAGATCTAATCCAATCTCTCTCGTTGTTTGCATCTCCTAGATTAGATCTTGGCTTTCCCTCTGTTCGCATCCGTAGAAAATTTTGATTTACTATGCCGCGAAACCCTTCAGTGGTATCAGAGCTAGATCTATGCGTAGATGTGTTTCACGAGTAGAACACAACATGGTTGTTGCGGGCGTTGATGTTTTCTGTTGCAAGCCTCTTGTTTGTGTTCTTCTTATGACGCGGGATAGTGAGATTGAAGCGGTCCAGGCCAACCTTACGCGACGTCGTTCGCGAGATCGGCTCCGCACTTGACGTGTGGCTTGTTCCACACATGCGGCTGGTGGATGTCAGTTTCTCTCACTATAGTTTTCATGGGATTAACACCGGAGTTTGGCAACCATAATATCACCGTTGTGGCTTTCCGTAGGTAAGAATCGTTCTTAGCATCTACTCCCATAAGCCACGTAAAACATGCAACAACAAAGTAGAGGCGTCTAACTTGTTTTTGCAGGGAGTGTTTTCTGTGATATGGTATGGCCCAAGATGTGATGTGTATAATGTATGCGATGATCATGTTTTGTAATGTTTCACGACTTGCATGTTGATGAGTACACAACCGGCAGGAGCCATATGGTTGTCTTTATAATTGTGTACGACCTGTGTGTCAACTTCTTATGCGCCATGTAATAGTTTCACTTTATCGCTAAGTAGTTAGCAATAGTTGTAGTTGCTATTCGTGGTGGAGGCAATCATGGTGGAGTGATGGAGATCATGCCGGAGCGCACAAGATGGAGATAATTGCGCAAAGATTGGCTATACCATGTCACATTAAAGTTATATGCATGTGATGTTTATCCTTTTATGTATCTTATCATGCTTAGATCGCGACGGTAGCATTATAAGATGATTCCTCACTTAAAGATCAAGATAAAAACTGTGTTCTCCCCAAGTATGCACCGTTGCGAAAGTTCGTCGTGTCCAAGCATCACGTGATGATCGAGTGCTATAGACTCTACGCTCACATACAACGGGTGCAAGCCAGTTTTGCACACGCGGAAATACTTGGGTCTAACTTGACGAGCCTAGCATGTACAGACATGGCCTCGGAACACAAGAACCGAAAGGTTAAGCATGAGTCATATGAATGATATGATCGACACTTCGTTGTCCACCATTGAAGCCACATCTCTTCTCGTGATGATCGGATTAGGTGTGGTGAATTTGGATCGTGTTCACTAAACAACTTGAGGGATGTTGAATTTAGTGGGAGTTCATCTAGTAATTTGATTAAGTTGAACTAGTTATCATGAACATAGTCTAATTTGAACTTGCAAATACTGTAGATCACATGGCTAAGTCCAACTTCAACTTCAACGTTTTCGCTGAGAAGGAAAAGCTTAGAAACAATGGGTCTAACTTCACCAATTGGTTCCGCAATCTAAGAATCATTCTCTCTGGCGGTCAAAAGGACTATGTCCTTGGGAAAGCGTTAGGTGACCCCCCTGCTGCAACTGCGCCGGCTGATGAGAAAGCTGTCTATCAGTCGCGCAAAGATGATTATGGTGTGATTAAGAGCACCATGTTGTTTGCTATGGAACCGGAACTTCAAAATCGTTTTGAAGACTATCCTGGGCCCTTTGAGATTCTCGAAGAGCTGAAAACCATGTTTCAGACTCAGGCCCGTTCTGAGAGATATGAGATCTCTGAGAAGTTCTTTAACTGCAAGATGGAGGAAGGGAGTTCGGTTAGTGAGCACGCCATTAAGATGACGGGCTACACTCAACGCCTTGAGCAACTGGAATGCACGATTCCAGAGGAGCTCAAGATTGACAGGGTTCTGCAATCACTCCCTCCTAGCTACAAAAGTTTTGTAGTGACTCATAATCAGATTGGTTCCACTGATACGATCACCGAGCTCTTCGCTAAGCTGAAGGCCGCGGAAGTGGACATCAAAAAGTATAATCATGTGTTGATGGTCAACAAGCCCACCTTCAAGAAAGGTAAGGGAGCAAAGAAGCCCTTCAAGAAGGGCGGCGGCAAGCGCACTGCCCCTACTGAGAAGAAGCTCAAGTCTGGTCCTAAGCCGGACACTGAGTGCTTCTATTGCAAGGACAAGGGTCACTGGAAGAGCAACTGTCCGAAGTACTTAGCGGACAAGAAGGCTGGCACCATCAAAGGTATATTTTATATACATGTTATTGATGTTTTCCTTACTAGCCCTCGTTGTAGTGCCTGGGTATTTGATACCGGTTCAGTTGCTAATATTTGTAACTCGAAACAGGAGCTACAGAATAGACGGCGGCTTGCGAGGGATGAGGTGACGATGCGCGTTGGCAACGGATCAAGAGTTGATGTGATGGCCGTCGGCACGCTCTCCTTAGTTTTACCTTCGGAATTAGTTTTAAACCTTAATAAATGTTATTATGTGCCTGCGTTGAGCATGAACATTATTTCTAGATCGTGTTTATTGCAAGACGGTTATTCATTTAAATCGGAGAATAATGGTTGTTCTATTTATATGAGTAACATCTTTTATGGTCATGCACCTCTTGTGAATGGTTTATTTCTTCTAAATCTCGAAAGGGATGAAACACACATCCATAACATTGAGGCTAAGAGATGCAAAGTAGATAGTGATAATACTAGTTATTTGTGGCACTGTCGTATAGGTCATATTGGTGTAAAGCGCATGAAGAAACTCCATTCTGATGGACTTTTGGAGTCTCTTGATTTTGAATCATTTGACACATGCGAACCATGCCTCATGGGCAAGATGATCAAAACCCCGTTCTCCGGTATGATGGAGCGAGCAACGGACTTGTTGGAAATCATACATACCGATGTATGCGGACCGATGAGTGTTTCGACGCGCGGTGGATATCGCTTTTTTCTCACTTTTACCGATGACTTAAGTAGATATGGGTATATCTATTTAATGAAACATAAATCTGAAACGTTTGAAAAGTTCAAAGAATTTCAGAATGAAGTGGAGAACCATCGTAACAGAAAGATTAAGTTTCTACGATCCGATCGTGGAGGTGAATATTTGAGTTATGATTTTCTCACGCATCTTAAAGCAAGCGGAATCGTTTCGCAACTCACGCCACCCGAAACACCACAGCACAATGGTGTGTCTGAACGCCAGAATCGAACCTTATTAGATATGGTCCGATCAATGATGTCTCTTACTGATTTGCCGTTATCATTTTGGGGTTATGCATTAGAAACCGCTGCATTCACTTTAAATAGGGCTCCATCTAAATCCATTGAGACGACACCGTATGAACTGTGGTTTGGTGCGAAACCTAAGTTGTCGTTTCTTAAAGTTTGGGGATGCGAAGTTTACGTCAAGAAGTTGAGGCCGGACAAGCTCGAACCCAAAGCGGAGAAATGCGTCTTCATAGGATACCCTAAGGAAACTATTGGGTATACCTTCTATCACAGAACCGAAGGCAAAGTGTTTGTCGCAAAGAACGGTTCCTTTCTTGAGAAGGAGTTTCTCTCGAAAGAAGTGAGTGGGAGGAAAGTAGAGCTAGACGAGGTTATTGAACCTTCTCTTGAATTGGAGAGTAGCGCAGCACCTGAAGTTGTTCCAGTGCCGCCTGCACCAACAATAGAGGAAGCTAATGACAAGGATCATGAAGCTTCGGACGATGCTGCTACTGAACGTCGCAGGTCGACAAGGTTGCGTGCCCCTCCTGAGTGGTACGGCAACCCTGTCTTAACTGTCTTGTTAGTAGAAGACAGTGAACCTACGAACTATGAGGAAGCGATGATGAGCCTAGACTCTGAGAAATGGCTAGAAGCCATGAAATCCGAATTGGGATCCATGAGCGAAAACCAAGTATGGACTTTGGTGGACCCTCCTAGCGACCGAAAGGTCGTTGAGTGCAAATGGATCTTCAAGAAGAAAACGGACGCGGATGGTAATGTTACCATCTATAAAGCACGGATTATCGCGAAAGGTTTTCGACAAGTTTAAGGTGTTGACTACGATGAGACTTTCTCTCCCGTAGCGATGTTTAAGTCCATTCGGATTTTATTAGCAATTGCTGCGTTTCATGATTATGAAATATGGCAGATGGATGTCAAGACTGCGTTCCTCAATGGCAACATTGATGAAGAGTTGTATATGATGCAACCCGGAGGTTTTGTCGATCCTAAGGATGCTGATAAAGTATGCAAACTTCAGCGTTCCATTTATGGACTGAAGCAAGCATCTCGGAGTTGGAACCTTCGTTTTGATCAAGTGATCAAGAGCTTTGGATTTGTTCCAAATTGCTACGAAGCTTGCATCTACAAGAAAGTGAGTGGGAGCTCGGTGACGTTTCTGGTACTATATGTGGATGACATATTGATTATCGGAAATGACATCAACATGCTTAACGATGTGAAGAGTTATTTGAACAAGTGTGTTTCAATGAAAGACCTAGGTGAAGCTGCTTATATATTGGGCATCAAGATCTATAGAGATAGACAAAGACGCCTGATAGCTTTAAGCCAGAGTACATACCTAGACAAAGTTCTGAAAAGGTTCAGAATGGATAAGGCAAAGAAAGGTTCGGTGCCTATGTTGTCAGGTAAGATGTTGAGCAAGGCTCAGTGTCCAGCTACGGTAAATGATAGGGAAGCTATGAGCAAAGTGCCTTATGCCTCGGCCATAGGTTCCATCATGTATGTCATGCTGTGTACTAGACCGGATGTGTCCAATGCTCCCAAGAGTGGAACACTGGACAGCCGTAAAGAACATCCTTAAGTACCTAAATAGGACTAAAGAAATGTTCTTAGTCTATGGGGGTGATGAACAACTTGTCGTAAAAGGTTACGTCGATGCTAGTTTTGACACCGACAAGGATGATTCTAAATCTCAGACATGATACATGTATATTTTGAATGGAGGAGTTGTGAGCTGGAGAAGCTGCAAGCAAAGCGTGATCGCGGGATCTACAGTAGAAGCGGAATACATGGCTGCTGCAGAAGCGTCAAGTGAAGGAGTTTGGATCAGGAACTTCATCACTAAGCTTGGCGTGGTTCCAAGTGCATTGGACCCACTGGAGATATTGTGTGACAACGCTGGCGCCATAGCACTCGCTAAGGAACCAAGATATCATCCAAAGACCAAGCATATCAACCGCAAGTTTCATATAATCCGAGATTATATAGCAGATGGAGATCTGAAGATTAGCAAAGTACATACAGATCTGAATGTCGCAGATCCGTTGACTAAACCTCTTCCGCGTGCAAAACATGATCAACACCTCAGTGCCATGGGTGTGAGATTGTTGCCAAATGTAAACTAGATTATTGACTCTAGTGCAAGTGGGAGACTGTTGGAATTATGCCCTAGAGGCAATAATAAAGATGTTATTATTATAATTCTTGTTCATGATAATGTTTATATTCCATGCTAGAATTGTATTAAGCGGAAACTTTATTACTTGTGTGGTTTGTGTACAACACCGTGTCCCTAGTACGCCTATATGGACTAGCTCATTGATCAATGATGGTTAAGGTTTCCTAACCATAGACATGAGTTGTCAATTGATAATGAGATCATATCATTGGGAGAATGATATGATGGACAGACCCAAACTAAGCGAAGCAATTAGATCGTGTCATCGTGTTCGTCTTTGCGAAGCTTTTCTTATGTCAAATATTGTATTCCTTAGACCATGAGATAATACAACTCCCTGGTATCGGAAGAAAGCTTTGAGGTCATCAAACGTCATCCTATGAGAGGGTGATCATAAAGGTGTCTCTCGGGTGATCGAAAAGTATCTGTTGGGTTGTATGTATCGAGATGGGATTTGTCCCTCCCAAGTCGGAGAGATATACTTCGGGCCCACTCGGTAATCGATATCAACACCGCTTGCAAGCATGTGGTTAAGGAGTTAATCACAAAGTGATATCAGATTACGGAACGAGTAAAGTACTTGCTGTGAACGAGATTGAACTAGGTATGACGGTACCGACGATCAAATCTTGGGCAAGTAAAATATCGCGAGACGAAGGGAATATATATATGGGATTGATTGAATCCTGGCATCGTGGTTCATCCGATATGATCATCGATGAATGTGTGGGAGTCAATATGGGTTACCAGACCCCGCTGTTGATTATTGATAGAAGATCATGTCTGCATATTCTCGAACCCGCAGGGTCACACACTTAACGTATCTCGACGCTAGGATAGATTGGATAATTGGTTTATGAGTTTTTGTTCGAAGTCTCGGATGGGATCCGGGACATCACGAGAGGTTCCGAGTGGTCCGGAGAATAAGATTCATATAAGGCAGTGCAGTTTTTGGAGTTCGGAATTGTTCCGGGTTAATCGGTATTGTACCGGAAGCTTCTAGAACCTTCCGGAAGGGGACCAACGTGGCCCCACCTTCCGGGAGGGGGCATGGGCCTATGAGGGAGTGCCCTGGCCGCATTGGGCCAAGGGCACAAGGCCCCATAGGGCCCAGCCGGCCAAGAGAGGTTTAAACTCGAGATAGACCTTCTAGAAGGGGGGGGTTCCTTGCCCCCCACTCCTTATCCTTTGGGGGCGCCGGTTTGGGCTTGGGGGAGGGGCTAGGGCTGCGCCCCCCTCTATATAAAGAGGGGTGGGGGCGCACCAACACCTTACACCTTCCCTCCAACCCTAGCCGCCCTGCTGCCCTTCCTCTCTCCCACCCGACTGTTTGTAGGCGAAGCCCTGCTGCAGAAATTCTCCACCATATACACCACGCCGTCGTGTTGTAGATCCAATCCATCTCTCCACAATACTTGCTGGTCCGAGGAAGGAGGAGACGTCGAGGTGTTGCACGTGTGCATCTCACGGAGGCACCGCCACTTGTGGTGCTAGATCGGATCGGATCGCGAGGAGGAGAAGCGAGTACGACTACATCACCCACGTTCCGACGAACGTTCCGCTGTGCGAATCTTCAAGGGTATGAAGATCTAATCCAATCTCTCTTGTTGTTTGCATCTCCTAGATTAGATCTTGGCTTTCCCTCTGTTCGCATCTGTAGAAAATTTTGATTTACTATGCCGCGAAACCCTTCAAGTGGTATCACAAGTCGAAAACTAAATGATCATAGAGGCTAAGGTGACTGGTTGATGACCCACAATTATAGTGGGTGTATCGTAGTACTTTCAATAAATAGGAGTGTCGATCCCAATGAGGAGGGGAATGTGTTGACTAGTGGTATGGAGTAGAAAATCTCTGTAAATATTTAGCAAACGGAATTTTAGGGGTTTTCTGATAAATCAAAGAAACAAAGTGCAAGTAATAAAGACAATCGAACAAACGCAGCAAGTGGCCCAATCCTTTCTTAGCAAAGGACAAGTCGGTGGAAATACTTATAAGGACCAAACGTTCTCGAGGACACATGGAAATTCTGTCAAGTGCTTTCGGTTCAAATAGCTGAGTACCCTTCTTTGGTGTTGTAAGTGTTGTGTGGGTGAACCTGCGCTAATGTACCGACCTTACTTGGACTAATACATACTTGTGATTAAACCCCCTGCAAGCATCCACAACTACAAGAAATCAATTAAGATATAAACCTAACCACAACCTTAAACTCTGAGATCCTACGCTCCCTTGTGCAATGGTGCCCTAACGGTGGTTCAGGTTTCTGTCACTCCGGCAACCCCATAATTAGTATCCAAATACACAATGCATTACCCTAGGCCCATAAATGGTGAAGTATCATGTAGCCGACGTTCACATGACACCACTAGAAGAATAGCACCACAACTTAAATACTAAACCATTGAATAATATCTCAACACGAATCCACTACTAACAACATGACTTCTCCCATGTCCTCAAGAACTAAACGAACTACTAACAAGACATCATATGGATGAAGATCAAAGATGATATGGTGATGGATAACAATCTGAACATAAACAATAATCCAATGGTTCCACTCACAAGCATCAACTACAATAGTAATCAATACCAGGAAAGTTTCCCCTAAGAACTATGCAAGTATTCAACACAATTGTTACAACGGGATGGAGTGGTGATGATGGTGCCGATGGATATGATGGTGTGGATGATGATGATCCTGATAAAGTCTATCTTGATGACAGTGTGGCGACGATCTCCCCTCTTCGGGAAAAAAATTCTCTGGCAGAAATCTGTCTGCCGGAGAGCTCTTTCTCTCGGTGTTTTCGCCCCACAGAGGCGGCGGAATCTTTCGGTGTTCGCTCCCCGTGTTTTAGGGTTTCGAGGAGAAGATATAGGCGAGAGGGCGGAGCCAGAGGTGGTCTAGGTGGGCCACACCCCCTATAGGCGCGGGATAGTGGTGGCCCGCACCTACGAGGGTGTGGGACCCCTGTGGCCCATATGTGCCTCCCTTTCTGGCTTCCTTCGTCTTCTGGGAAAATATGATTTTCCATAATTTTTCTGGTATTTTCCTGATCTTCGCAAAATTGCATCGGAACACCTCTTTTTCCATTAGAATCCTGACTCCGACAGTTCTTCCTCCAAGAATCATCCAACATGCAAAAACAGATGAAAAGACACAAGTAACACCTCTTAATATGAAATATATCAATGAATAGAGGCAAATTATAATATAGAATGGTAATGCAAATTGGACGTATCACTGGTGCATAGTCCTAACATGGTGTAAGCATGTGCCAAGTCAACCCAAACAAAGCATCAAAAGAGAATACCATAATATTATGCTTTTGTATGCTAAAACAACGCATGATTCTTTTAAGGCACATTAAGAAATATTAATTGTTTGGAACAAGTCGTGCTACAACAATAATCACTAAGCATAAGGTCAAAGCAAAATCTAGCATGACATGATAAAGTCTAAGCCACAGTCAAAACAAGCTCCCTTTTGTACCAATAAAAGCATGAAACTCTCTACTCTTTTCCAACACCAATCAACTTGTTTGAAACAAAAAAGAGCGAATGCGGGGGTCCAACTACTTTGTTCCAGCAAACCAAACAAACTAAAACCAAAAATGAAAACTAAGATGCTCCAAGAACAACACAACAGTGCATGAAACAATAAAAACGAAGTGTCTAGAAAGAGATCTGAGATTTTTATTGATGGAGAAGGGGATGCCTTGGGCATACCCCAAGCTTTGACGCTTGTACCTCTTGAATATTTCTTGGGATGACACGGGGTGTCATACCCAAGCTTGAGCTTTTGTCCATTCTTTATCTCATCACATCATTCTTTCCCTACACTTGAAAAATTCCTTCATACAAAACTTCACACAATCTTCATTAGCAACATTAGTGTATTTAAGATAATAGGCCTTTGGGTTTAGTTTCAACACAAGCAAGACTTTCATTAGAACACAATATACTGTATAAATTCCTTTAAAAATATCAAGTGATCAAGGAGAACTCAAAAAGAAACTGATTAAGAGGCAAATGCAAATAATGGCAGAAATCTATCAAAACAGACCAGCAGGTAAAAACCGATTTTTTCGAAGACCTCCTATTGATCAAATCGAAAAGTGTTGAACTAACGAAAGTTAGATAACAACCTGGGGCATAAGCTCGGAAAATTACAGCTCAATCCGACATACAGAGATTTTTCACGCTTTTTTACAGTAAAGCTCAAAAATCTGTTTCAGAACAGCAACTTCCCTAAATCTTACTTCTCTCTCATTAGAGGTTATTCTTAGCACAAAAACCACACAAAAAGGATAAGGATAGGTTATTACAGAACTAATAACTTCCAAGACTCAAAAAAAGAAAATTCAAACGAAATTTGGGTTATCTCCCAATGAGTACTTTTCTCGCCTTTAAGTTAGGCACGGGAAGCAAGAATCAAGTATTTTCAAATGAAAAAGCATTAAGATAAATTCCAGAAATTTCTTCAACAAGGTAAGGTATCTCATCCAAATAAGTTCTAGAGGATCCTCTCTCAATACTCTTTGGTTCACTACTTTCATCAAACGGGTTTTCAGGAACAATCCAATCAAAATTCTTTTCTAAGGCTTCATGCATTCCTACAAGTTTAAAAGGTATGGGTATTTTAATTTCCTCTCCATTGGGTTGGGTTTTGTCCAACTTTTCTAATGTTCCCATAACATCTACATATGAGCCTAGCATATTAAAACGATCAAAGACCTTTTTAGCTTCTTTAGCAACATCATTAAAATCCTTTAGCAAAGTTTCCAGAATAAAATCTCTCTTTTCAGTATCATCAATATCTTTTAAGTTTAAGAAACATTATTTGCATCATGGGTTTAAGGTTAACAAACCTAGCCTCCAATATGTGAACTAAAGAAGGTGCAGAAATTTCATAATTAGGAGCAAGTTTTTCTAAAGATCTATCTTCAATATCCTCATGTTTGCTAATATGATTAAAGAATTCTTCAATATTTCTTTCCCAATTATAGAACCACTACCTATTGAAAGGTCTTTAAGGGTCAACTTAGGGATCAACATGGTGAGCTAGAACAAGGTGACAACTACATGAGGAACTATTTTTTTGTGTTTTTTGAAAAGAAAAAGCAAATCAAATGAAACTAATTTTTTGTATTTTTGAAAGAAAAAAACAAGCAAAACAAAGCAAAACAAAAACAAAGTAAAGAGAATGGTTGTGATGGACTCCCGTTGGGAGAATCTTCTTTCTCCCTGAAAGGTGACTAACGAGGAGGAAGAGATTGAAGTTGTCCTTAACTCCCTGACAACGGCGCCAGAAAACGTCTTGATGCGGCTCAGATCACTGTAGAGATTCGTTGGGATACCACAAGAGGAAGGTGTGATGAGCACAGCAGTAAGTTTTCTCTTAGTTATGAAACCAAGGTTATCGAACCAGTAAGAGTAAGGAAACAACTCCAAGGTTTTGCTAACAACTTAGAACCTGCACAACACAAACTCAAAACTTTGCCCCAACATACACTAAGGTTGTCAATCTCATTGGTTTACTGAAAACAAATGATTATACGTATGGTGTGGAAGATAATAGTTGCTTGTAGAAAGTAAACGGTAACAGTAGATGATGTATCAAAGATAAAGATTAGACCGGGGTCCATAGTTCATTAGAGGTGTTCTCCTTTAAGATAGATAACATGCTGGGTGAACAAATTACAACGGGGTAATTGATAGATAGAGAAAGCATAACAATGCATATACTAGACATCGTGACTCCTATGAGATTTGATTGAGCATTACAATAATATACATAGACCGTAATCCAACTGTATCTATGACTAATAATCCACCTTCAGGTTATCATCCGAACCCCTTCCAGTATTAAGTTGCAAGCAACAGATTATTGCTTTAAGCAATGTGTGTAAAGTAAACAATATAATTGTTCCATGAACAAAAGATTGTTGTTTTCTCCCTAGTAGCAACAACACATCTACAACCTTAGAGATTTCTGTCACTTCCCCAGTTTACTAGAGACATGAACCTACTATCGAGCATAAATACTCCCTCTTGGAGTCACAAGCATCTACTTGGTCAAAATAGCTACTACAAACGGAGAGCATGCAAGATCATAAATAACACAGACATGATATAATCAATAATCAATAATCAATATGACATAGTATCTAAATATCCATCGGATCCCCGCAAACACAACATGTATGATTACAAATAGATGGTCTTGATCATGAACGGAGCTCACAAGATCTAAACATGATGTCACAAAGGAGGAGAATTAACCATATAGCTACCGTATGGACCCATAGTCCAAGGGTGAACTACTCACGCATCATACCGGAGGCTGGCATGGTGATGAAGAAGGCCTCCGGGATGATCTCTCCCCTTCGGCAGGGTGCCGGGAAGAGCTTCAGATCCCCCTGATCTGGGGACGATGGTGGCAGCGGCTACCTACTGTTTTGTAGATATTTGATCAGGTGGTTAGGGTTTCTGCATCGAGGTGCTTTTATAGGCGAAAGGGCAAGGTCGGTGGGCACTCGAGGGGCCCACACCTGGTGGCGGCACGCCCTCTTGGGCGGCGTGGCCCTAGGGTGTGGCCACCTCGTGGCCCCCTTCGGCTGCTCTTCGGACTATGTGTTCTCTCCGGTAAAATATTGACTTTGGTTTTTGTCCCGTCCAATTCCGAGAATATTTCCTTACTTGCTTTTCTGAAACCAAAAACAGCAGAAAATAGGCAACTGACACTTGCGGCATCTTGTTAATAGGTTAGTCCCAGAAAATGTATAAGAATACCTCAAAGTGTAGAGAAAACATAACAAAGTTGATACTAAACAAGGATAGAGCATAAAAAATTATAGATACGTTTACGACATATCACTCCTCGCCCAGCTCAGCTCTTGCATGCAAGGCTTCTTTCCCGGCCGTTCCTCCCGGGGCCAGTTGAATGCCAGTAGATCTACCCCAGGATAGTAGGCTATCAGAAAAATGAATATCAATTGGGTAGCAAAATACGGACAAAGCAAAGTGAAAAGAACATACCTTTGGCGGGGTTTTCTGACTTCGTGGAGCTCTTTCAACAAAATTTGTTCGCGCTCCTTCAGCCGGGTGGTGTCCCCTTGCTGCTCCTTGCACTCCTTGTCAAGGAGGTCGAAGGCGGCGGTCCAGCTGGCGAGGACTGCCTCATGGTCCTTCGTGGCGCTCTCCAGCTTCATCACCTTTCAATGGAACTCCTTGTTCTCCAAACGAAGGGTGGAGTTTGACCGGCTGAGGCGCTCATTGGTCTTTGTCAGCCCATAGATATCCCGCTGGGGTGTAGACCATTATGGCTACAAATTTTAGTCGGGCGCAAGAAATAGAAACAAAGCAGAAACAGAAAGAAAAGCAAGTTAAGAAAACACTTACTCTGCGAGGTGCCGTTTGCGGCTGTGAGCTTCTGCTCCAGCGTTTGGACTCCTTTAGGCCCAGCTCAAGGCTCGTCTCAAAGTCCTTCAAGCGCGTGAGAGATGGGCGACTGAGTAGCCAGCCCGCCGGCCATGGTAGCAGCAGCATCGCGCATCGCAGCGCGCCACTCTTTGCCCTTCTCCCCGTCTGAGCTGTCCTCCTCCACCTAGACCACCTCCTTGCCTGTTACGGCACCTTCCGCCCCCACGGTCGAGCCCCGCCTCTTGAGCCAGAGGCCTTGATTTTAGGCTAGGTCTCCTTCACCTGTTCGGCCCTCCAAGGGGCGTCGTAGGCTCTAGAGGGGCATCGTGGGTCTGGCCAGCTTAGGCAGCCAGATCATGGCCTTGCGGTGCAGGGTCCTACTGCTAGGAAGGGGAGACCGACTCCCAGCGAACCGAAGAGGTGTGAGGAGGAGAAGCGGTGGTCGCACGAGCTAGAGTCGGCGCGCCGAAAGAGATAGCGGCGCTAAGAAAAAGAACGGGAAGGTCAAGTAAGAATCTGAAGCAAACCAGCAAGACGAAAGAAAAAAGAGATAGTGGCAACACCTCTTCTCCTCGTCCCTAGGAGCTCTGCTTGGGTGAGTTTCCCTGATGGCAATCCGAAGCATCTCCGGATGGTGGAGGGGCATTTGGCGCAGTCGGTTGGTGGTGCGAGTGGTGCGGTTCTAGGTGCTGGCCATGGAGCCATGTAGGCCCAAATCCAGGCCCTTTTGGCCCCGATGGCTCAGGACAGGTCGGGAGCAGATCATGGAGGGGATGACGATGAAAATGTTTGCTTGCTATGGCAGGAGCTCCACGGGCCCATCTGGGTCCGGTCGGGCCAATAGTGCCGAACAAGAGGGTAGTCGTGGTGCGACAGACATGTAGCATCATGGCAGAGGGGACTTTATGTGCCCTTCTGGGGCACAGCCGGGCCTGCTCGTCCTGGCGCGTCCATGATGTCGCGTCTGGTCGGCACCCACCATTGGCGCTGGAGGATGACCTCTGGGGGGTTGTTATGCCGCCGCCCTCCGTCCCCATTTGGCCTCGTGTGCTCTTGTCATTGTGTTTGACCGGCGATCGCCTATGGCAGTGGACGCTGTTCCCTCCCGCGCGGCTGAGGAACTGTCGTCCCTTGCCTACAGTTGTTTCTTCTCGGTACGGTTGGTCTCTAAGTCGCAACATTTTCCATGGTGGGATGAAGATGGTGACTTCAAGACCATGTTGGCGCATGTTGGTGGACGGCATATTTGGTGGAGTGCCACAGATTGCATGGGGTTGTGGTTTTTCAGGGGTCGTGAGAAATCCCTGTTGGTTTGGTCGGCATCGACATGGTGACGCTTGCGGGTGCCACCGTTCCTTCTTGAGGGCGTCTGGTGTACCTCTTCCCCACTCCCCTCCGCATACTGGGAGAAATCTTAGGACCAGTTCGGACAACAGCGTCGTCGTCGCGTCCCTTCTTGAAAGTGTGGTGGGTCTTCTCTGGAGGGCGCAACGGTTGTGGGTCATCATTGCTTTTGTTGATTTGGCGTTGTTGGCATTAATTTCTCTTGTTTTCTTGTTTTTCTTTCTCTTGTTTTCTTCCTTTGGGATTGATTGTGTTGTTTTCCTCGACAGTGTTCTCAAAGTACTACCGTGTGGCTGCTATATTAATATAGCGGGACGAAAGCCTGTCTCAAGAATTAATTTTGAATAGAGGGAAAACAAATCTTACCGACTAATGGGCCGCGCAAAGTGAGATACAGGCCATGAGCTCATCCTAGATTTGCTGCACGGATGGGTCGAGCTGGACGCGTCTGTTTGGAGGTCGTACCACTGAAGCGCCGCGCACATCCCGTGCATCCGTAAAGACGTGTTCGGACGCGCTCGCATGGGTTGGATCGACCCGGTGAAGATGCCCTAATTCTCCCTCCTTTCTCTCTTTTTCGCCTCCCCAACGGTAGTCAGCCCTTTCCATACAAGGACAGATCCTCTAGCCTCCGGCGCGGACAATTCTATATGCTGCTTCAAGTGGCACATCTCGCTCGTGTCGTCTGAAGGGTGCGACCAACTGGACTGCCCAGTTGACACTTTTTTTCTTTTTTCTTTTCCATTTTTTGTGTTTTAATTTAACTTTGAATAGTTCTATAATAATAAATTAAGAAATTGTAAAAAAATTCAATATTCTTGAAGATTTTTCAAAATATCATGAACAAAAATAAAAAAATATGCACAAAAATTCAAAAGTCACGAACAATTTTTGAAAATCATGAACCGAAATTCAAAAATCAAACCAATTTCAAAAACCATGATCCAAAATACGAAAAAAATATAATATTAATAAAAATGATGGACAATTTTTTAAAAAACAATGATTTCTCCAAAAAATGTAAATAAATAAAAATTTACAAAAACAGAAAAAATAAAAATAAAGAAAGAAATAAAAAATAAAAATAAAAAGGAAAAGGAAAAAACTAACGCTAACTAGGCCGGCGCAACAGGGGTGCCCTGTGCAGCACTTGCCGTCCGCTGGCGCCCTGTACAGCACTTGCGACCGCCCGGTAATGCTACATATACGGGTTGTTTGCTTACGGAAGGGCCTTACGGGCTGACGTGGTGAGGAGCCCCGTGTACTGATTCGTTAGAAAAACAACCAATCCAAATACTAGACCAACCAAATCAGTTCACGTTTAGTCCGTAAGTCAATTTTATAAGTTCAGTCCGTAGGTATAGGATTATTGCTTGCGGCCCGTGCTGCCAGCGGGCGGCATATAGCCTCCTGGGCTCTCCTTGTACCTGAAGACAAAGTCCACTCCTGAGCTCCTGTCTTTACTCTAACAGGCCCAAATTGCCCAGCACCCCCAACCAAGCCGATCTCCTTATTTGTCTTCTAAAAAAATAAGGGCGATACCCTTGTTTTGCTAAAAAAAAGAACGAATTTGTGTTTTTATTTGCGGGTAAGAAAATAACTGGTAGAATTTGGCACAAAGACGAATATGCTAGATGAAAAAGATTGACACAGGGAAAATGTCAAACCCTTTGGCTGACTCTCAATTATTTGGAGGATCTAATTGTCCCAATGGAGATTAAATAGTTGTAGAAGCGCATACGTTCTTTCCTTCTCATCAACTAATCTTTTTCCACTACCCTCCAAAAAAAAACTAATCTTTTCCACTATCTCCTGTCCTCTCAATCATCGACATGTTACATGGATGCACGTACATACATACATGCTGTTACCTGTGACATTTTGCAAGGTAATCGTATTCCACGTGTTGCGTAGAAGCTGGCGCCGGTACATAGCACAAGGTCAGGCGTTTAGAGACATTAACAACGTGCGTGTCACCAGCTTTATCTCTGAGGACTAGACTAGAGGAGACAGGTTGGTAGAAGAATCTTCCTTTTCCCCCATCTTATCTCCGTTCCTCCTGCCTTTGCTCATCTCAGGCTTCGTGTGTGTGATGCCATATTTGCAGTGGTTACGGCGAACACTCCTATAGTCCTAGTGCATATGGAAACGCATCGATCGTGAAATTAAAGTCTCTGCACTTTGGAGTTTGGATATCAATCATTCGTGTTTGACGCTTCGGGCGATTCTAGAAATTGCGATATGTGGGGTTAGAGCAACGTGTGGGATGTACCCTGCTCTCGGCCCCTCGCCAGGCTCATATCTCGCAAAATGTTGCCGGGTGTGCAATGGTGTTACATTCTAGAGTTCATCTGAAGTAAGCCCAACATGCAACAGCATGAATTTGTTTCCCACGCTACGAGATATATAGTCCAGTTACAATGCATTTGTCATAGCTCAGGCCCTCCGGGAGCTCTTCTTTTTTATTTTTGCCCTAAAACGCCGCAACCTCAAACATATGCGAGCTATATGAGACGGAACTACCGATTAAGCGAGCTTGTGATAGGTTTCGCAAAAAAAATCTAAATTTAAATAAATTTATGATATTTTTTTAAGATGGAGAGAAAATTTGCGATATGTTGTACACACTTGGCCGATCCGGTCGGGAACGTGCATGCGCGGGCCCGTGGCGTCGCACATTTCAGAAAATGCCAAGCTTGGTGACTTGTTGGGTGCGGTAGGGAACAGTCAAACCAGACCAAGCGCGTACGGTTTTGTGCGACGGTTCGTGAAACGTGTTTTTTTTGAGAGATTCGTGAAACGTGTTGGGTACAGATCCGTTATGTCTTGTTTAACTGGGTATTTTTATCCCTGCGGTTCAGGAATGGGAGGGGATTTGGTCACCCAATCCCCACATTTCTAGTATTTTATCTCATTTCGCAATCCCTACTGTTTACCTTTATTTTTTTGGATAGTAGGGGACGGGAGAGGATTGAGATCTAGAGATAAAAAAGAGAAACTTACACCCATAACATGATAATGGAAAGTAACTCTAGTAAAAATTCAATCTTTACAAGCGTATCCATAGAGCTTAAATATGTACTTCCATGGAGCATAAATATATCCTATTGGCAAGCCATCAAGTTACACATTGTTACAGTTCGGTCATGGAGACATTTGTTACTTCAAAATCTTGAACACCAATAAACTTCACTGCTTTGAAATCAGACAAGAGCAACCCTCATCCTTCCTTTCCTTGCCTTTGGAGTTCATCTTGCGAAGACGAAGAGGGTATAACAACAACGAAAACAATATATTTAGTATAATTTGTTTGATAAGAAGTATATATTAATATTGGAAAGATACCCTTACACCAAGCCTATGCAACAAAGCATTATCCTAGCGGCCTTACAGTTGCACACAACCTGAAAAAAGAATAAGAATTATAAAAAATAAAAGTCTCGCTACAACAATCAATTCATTGTAGCAACGACACTAACACCATCAAAACAACATCAGAAGTCCAACCTCTCTAATAGCGATGTCTTTAAGAAGGAAATAGTGCACACGCATCGTCGTCGGATCAAAGACCATAGATTTTGACCCTAGAGAAAGTCCCCACTCATAAAACAATGCCTTTAAGAAGACCATAAAACAATGCATTCAAAAAATTCATTGTTAGGTACAACCAGTTAAGATCGGACTTTGGATCTTCACCCTACAAGACAATACTATGAACTCCCCATGTGCTGCCATCCCATGCAGCTGTGAGTCACAGACCACCAAGCTAGTACAAGCTAAATAGGGGATCATGCTTAAGATACAAGATACAACAACATGATATGTACATAAGCAAGAACATGCATATGATGGCTCAGGTTCAGGATGCATTCCTCTTGGAAAGAAAGAAATGAACCACGGAATATTTGACAGGCTTATGTAGGGTAGCATGATAAACAATTGCGATTTCAATAGAGAAAAATGAGTTGCATACCTCGGCACACTCTTGAGATACGCATTGTAGTACTAGAGAAAATTCATGATTGTGCATAAAAATTAGTACATGATAGTTCACAGGATACGAGATTTACACACAAAAGTCAACAATTTCACTACACAAGATTGAATTTTGCTAAGCAAAACTGCACCAATTTATTATGTGACTATCATTAGATGAATAACATATATGTTGAGAAGGAAAAGAAGTGTTATCTCAAGGTAACTCTTGAAGTTTACCCCGGAGCAACATGGTATCCGACTCCTCATCTTCAGCGGCCCAAGTAAGAAATATCTCCTTGTTTTTGGCGATTTTGAATAGTTCCGAACATTCACTCTCTCCTCATGTGAGAGTTACCAAATGCAGAATATAAACTTCTATCTGTTTTTTATTAAGAAACAAAAGACCGACACTAACTCCCAAATCATCTATCTAGTATTATTTATGGCTTCTAACTACATAAACATGTTTTCAATATTTGCAGATAGATACGAGATTTACACATAAAAGTCAACAATTTCAGTACACAAGATTGGATTTTGCTAAGCAAAGCTGCACCAATTTATTATGTGACTATCATTAGATGTATAGCATAAATGTTGAGAAGGAAAAGAAGTGTTACCTCAAGGTAACTCTTGAAGTTTATCCCGGAGCAACATGGTATCCGACTCCTCATCTTCAGCGGCCCAAGTAAGAAACATCTCCTTGTTTTCGGTGATTTTGAACAGTTCCTAACATTCACTCTCTCCTCATGTGAGAGTTACCAAATGCATAATATAAACTTCTATCTGTTTTTTTATTAAGAAACAAAAGTCCGACACTAACTCCCAATTTCATCTATCTGGTATTATTTATGGCTTCTAACTACACAAACATGTTTTCAATATCACACACTTCAGTTTACTTACCACTAAATAGTTAGTGCATTTACATTATATGTTCTCTAGACCATAAGAGTAACACATATTAGCTACTCCAGGCCAATATTTGACATGAACAAATCATACACAACTATGAGATGAACGGACCAGAGAACTTAGTGAGTACATCTGAAATACAGTTGCTAATGACAAACCTAGCATTCTGGAATAAGAAATTAATTTTAGTATCGACAGACTACAAAATTAATTGACTTTCTTTAGAACATAAAATTAATTGACTTGAGAACAACACCAGGCAACAAAATTAATGGACAACGATCAGGATCGTCGCAATTGACATCTATTATGCTGGCAGAAACTTAATCTTGACTTCATTTAAGGTTCTAATCAAGAAACTAGCTATAGAAAGTTCAAATGAAGACAACTTGGTCAAACAGAGTTACAAGTTGTTTAAAGAAGCTGGCAAAAAAAGTATGGTTTAAAGAAACTTGGTCAAACAGCCAAACAGGACACACATTAGGTTTACCCAACATCCATATCTGTTGTTCTTATTAACAAATGAAAGTTTTAGAACACACATTAAGATAGTTCTTGCCTTTTCCCACGAGAGGGATCAGATGCTATGTTTAGTAAGTAGCTTGCTGATCTAGGATACTAGTATGGTTATCCGAGTGTGCACACTATCGTCATACTCAAGGCCGACACTATTTTTTATAGGGCCCTATTGCGAAGGTGAAAAATGGACCTCTAAGGCTAATGCAGATGCGTATATATATCCTTAAATATATATAGACATGCATCCTACTTTTGCTTGCAGAATATTGAAAGTTAACATTTAAAACACATTCTTAGCCTAAGATATCTATAAATAAGCTTGACACTGCTTTCTACGGGAAAGTACCTCTTTAAATCACCTTTTTTTATTCAATAAGCTCATTCTCTGATTTTCTTTTATGCCTTTTCGTAGCATTGAACTTCTTCTTCGACATTGTAGCACCTATAATTCCGAAGGAATCAAATCCATCCAAATCCAATTTACCATAACCTTGAATATCCAAGGTCCAAATGGACACGCTCAAGAAAAGAAAGAACACGCCCGCACCCGTGGAACTATTAGAAAAATAAAGAGCTAGCTAACCAGGTTGTGTGAATCAGAGCACGCCGAGCCGCCTGCGTGTTGCCGTTTTCGCTCATGGTCGATCGGTGCGTGAGCAAGTGTGGTTGAGCTTTATAACTGTTTTTTCTAGACAGTGTAGAAAGACGTAGGCTCTTATGGGCCCCCACCAGGCGTGGGCCCTTGTACATTACACGGCTAACTAATAGATCAGAATAGAGATACGGGCTTCTTTAATAGTTCAAACAACTCGATGACCACAAGAGAATAGGAAGAATTACCTCCCCCGGCATAGATGGGCTTCTATATCATAGCCTAGGCTACGGTGAACTTGGGCACGACCGCTTTTTCTCTCTCTCTTCTCTCTAAGCGTCCTAAAGGCAGGCAACAAAGTGGCATAGGATATTGTAGATCACCAGGTCTGCGAGGTGACTCTAGTCTCGCAACTCTGAAGCTGACGACGGTGGCAACAAAGAAACCCTAGCTAGGAGGAGGATAGGGGACAAAGGGCGAGGCCCTAACCGGAGAGAAGGACTTGACGTTTTTGTTGGAGGTGTCCCCATGCCGGTGTCCTCGCCGTCGCTAGCTTCCAGTCTGTGTCTATGCCTCCGTCCTTGAGAGACAAGAGAACTTTCTTTCCCGACAAAACGCGAGGTTTGGGTTGCGTTTGGTAATCCCAGATGAATCGGCTCTGGTGGTGGTGGTGGTGTGTGTGTGTGTGGTGGTGGGGGGGGGGGGGGGGGGGAGGGGGGGATTTGCCGGGATGGCCAGGATAAAACTTAGGAATACCTCATAAGTAAATGGGCTATCGGGGTAATTCGTGGATTTACGGGTGGGCCAGAAAAATACTTTGGCAGCCTACAAAATACCCCACAAGTAAACAAGACCTAAGTGTGTAGTTTGTACAAGGGTTGTACATAAACCCAGATTTCACGGGTTGCATCTCTGCTTAATTTGCCGCGTGTCTTTTTGCGGTAATAATTTGCCGTTGTTCATGCTGGATTTGATGACTAATCTACTATAGCATCATTAATGTTCCTCTCCATGCAACTGCTGATCAAACAGCTGAACATATAGCGCATTCTTCTTTATGCAAAGGAAGGGTAGGTTGACTCCTAGGAAACCAAAGGTTCTATTGCCGCACGTTTTACCCCTCCCCTCGATCAGGCGACTACTATACACAGCTCTCCGCGAGCTAGCTTAGTTGTGCTTAATCATACCTACCTAGACCCGTAAATCACAACCCGGAAACTGTTGCAGCAGGACAAGAATCCACATCAAGCAAGTACAGTACTACTCCCTCTGTTAGGGATTATAAAGTCCTATGGATCATTTTGATAGGATTAAGAAAATCAATAACTCACTCTTTTGATACTACATGCATCAATAGTTATACATGCATAAGAGAAGATAGAGAAAAAGGAGAAATTCATTGAATAAGAGAGGCTAATAAATAATAGAGGACTTACAATTTCTAATATTTTTAAAAAGCTCTTGGGCCTTTTAATCCCTAACGGAGGAAGTATGACTATGAGTCGTGTCCCCCATCTTCTCATGAAGTTGCATCGCCACTTTCCATTCATTCCCCCATCTCGTTGTACCTTCTTTTGCCTTGCCCGCGTGGTTGATCGCCTCACAGCCTTGTACTACCAAAAAGGTACTACTGTCTGAGCCGTCGTCGTCCCCTTTAAAATTAAGGTTTTGCTATTTCTCAATCGACCGAGATTTTTTTAAGTCTCAATCATCTAAAAAAAAGTGTAACCATCTATTATAAAAAACTTTTCTGCAGAAAAATGCAATTAGAAAAGTGCAACTAGAACTAAGTTGCATATTTTTTCTTAACTACGGCTGTACTTTTCTCAGTTAATTAAGACTTAAGAAAATCTTAATCGACTCAGACATTGACAAACCCGCCTGGCCATGCCATTAGAAATCCTTTCAGCCCGGGGCGGTGGGTGGGACGTTCTTGTCCCGTGTCTCGGCACTACATTTTACACGTGCATTTCTCCTCCCAGTTCACAAACATGAATGTCGCATGTCGATCACTGGTATCTTAGCTAGTGGCCGGCATCAGCAGCAGGTCGTCGATCGATGGTAATAAAAGAACCACGTACGACGAACATACACACTCGTGCATGCATCCACTTGAGAGCAAAATTTCACTCTCCTGCAGGTTGCTGCGTGATGAGACTGATCGATCACTGGTCGATCTGTCGGTAAAAAGGACGCGCAGCTTACCGCGACGGCGATGGCCTAATTGTCCTTGTGATGATGATTAACTTGGTTCGATTCTTCGATCGAGATGTATCGATCGATCGGTTTATCGTTAGCTATCACTAGACGTAAGCGATACAGTAATCTACCGCGTGCGCTACACTACGATCCAGTCGTCTCGTATAGTCATATGATTATGAAAGAATTAAATAATGGTAATACCAACGTACTTATACAAAGCATCTCTGCTCGTACTACTACCCCACGAGTTGGCGGCTTCGTATTGCATGCATGCAGCACGCGCATGGCATGGCGAAATGGGGACGACGCTGAGTTGCTCGACCGCGACCTACCGCCGCGGACGTATGTAACCGGACCGTAGCTAGCCGATGATATACGTGTCGCCCAACACCTGTCAGGCTGGTCAAATTGTTCACGTGCAAGGAGAATTGTTTAGTTGATCTGCCCCGTGTTTTTGGTAAAATTGATCGAGGAACCTGCCCCTTTTTAATAAACGAGGATAACATACTTATACGGCGCCCAGCAAATTACAAACTTCGTCGTCTAGTTTACCTTTTCCCACATGTGTATGCTGTGTGCATGCGCATCCTAATAATCCGAGGTGGCCAAAACACGCCAGGCCAATCATTTTCGTGCTAGCTAGTAGTAGTATATTGAATCGGTTGTAAACCTAACCTGGTAACTAATTTTTCCGTCTGTTAATTACCACGACTTTAGTTACGACCTGATTTCGCAGACAGTCCGACACAAGAACTCCATAAGTTCTCAGACTTCACTTGCTGTACACCAAATTAGAAGTTCTACGCTCCAGCTGTGTAGTACTTTTTGATCGCAATCAGCTCATTCAGACATGACGGTCATAGGGTTTGACTTTGAGGGGAATACAAAACGTACATCCACATCCGAAAATGATCGCATCAGAAAGGAGACGCCGATACCTGTCTGTCTGCATGAGCAATTGAGCATGAACTGCATGCGTGGACCCTATAGAATCGAGCGATCGATCGCAGTCCGCTAGAAAACTAGCTGTATAGGTCACCGCGTGTCTTTTCCGTATCGATCAAATATTTAATTCGAACGAGATGTTGGTCGCCGGTGGCCATCAGCGTGGTAACAATCACGGCTGGCCGGCCCTGCCGGGTGAAACGACGGCCACCGTGCATGGGAGACAAATTATTATTCCGGTGATGGCCACATTTTGGCGTCGACATGGCAACAGCAGGAGGTGACGACTGACGACGGCGACCAGTGACAAACTGTCTCTGTCTATTTTAACCCGCTAGCTGGCCCTTTTCCCTCGATTTATTCCGTGTGTGGCACTTCACGGATCATCGACTATATGTCATGAAAACGTGAGTGTGTGAAGAAGAACAAGTTGTGGGAAAGAGGGAACACGCTACTGCAACTTAATTGGGCTGCGTGCATGCGAGTGATTCGGAGGAGGACAGATATTTGAGTGTTTAGGTTACATAGTTACAAACGTACTAACACAAAAAAGGTGAGGCATGCATGCGAGAAAAAACAAAACAGGCAGTTTTAGAGCATCTCCACTCGCTACCTAGGAGGCTGATCCGGACACCAAAATTACGTCCGGACACCGAAAATCGGTCTAGTCGCGTACCTAGGGACCTCTTTTCGGGCTGATTTGGGCCAACTTTGGTCCGGACTACCCAGGCCGAACCCAAGATCCCGAGTACGCCCTGGGGACGCCGGACGAAGCGAATTCGGCGAGTGGACCAGCCTATCACTGACAGAAGCCGACTCGTCGCCATACTTTCCACCGTTTTCCTTTTCCCGCCCTCGCCGCTACACCCCTCCCGCCATTCTTCCGGCCTATAAAAGTCGTACATCTCGCCGTCTCTCTTCACATTCCCTCACACCACCACAACTCCGACGAACTTCGGGCGTTCGCACCTTTCTTCCTCCTCAACTCCGGCGAACTATCGCCGAGGGCCGACGCACGCTGTCGCCGTGGGAAGCCCGGCTGCTCCGCGAGGCGCGCTATATGGCGCCGCCGGACACTAGCGCCGGCGGGATCCCCGTTCCGCCGGTGCCGGACGGAGAGGACCTCGCCGGAGAGATCCAGGCGGCTATCGCCGCCATGCAAGACCCAGAACTCGCCGGAGAGATCTAGGCCGCTATCGCCGCCGTGCAAAACCCGGATCTCGCCGAGGATCAGGGCAACCTTGTCTTCTGGAGGCAGTTTTTTGCCGACGTGCGCCTCGAGAAACTCGCCCGACATGACGGACCGTCGGGCTCGCTGTCGCCGCCGCGTAACAATGCGGCTTACCGCCGCCGCTGGTGGAGCGTTTCAGGGCGGACTCTCGCCGGAGTCATGGCGCACATCGAGGCCGGCAACAACCCCCGCCTCGGCCTGTAGTTGCGGCGTCCGGCGTCGACCACGCGGCGGCCTTTTCTAGTTATGAAATCCGATGTACTATGTGCCCCCTTGCCTACTTCAATGAAATTCCGCCTATATTCACCCATATTTCGCCGAGTTTAACTGAATTTATCCGAACTTGGGAACTCGGCCTGGGTACGCGAGTGGGAAACTGGGCATACCCATGCCAAAAACGCGATTCGTCCGGCCAAAAATTGGTCCGGTTTTCGGCCTGGGTTCGCCCAACGAGTGGAGATGCTCTTAGGACGATAGCGATGTGGGCTCGTGTGATAGAATAAGTACGAGTTAGTTAGAAAAACAAGGGAGCGTCTAGATCTCAGGTGGCTGAGCACTTTTTATGTTTAGGTCATTCTACTAATTTTGCTAATTATAGTTGTAACTTATCAATTTTATATTAGTTTTAGTTGCAGCCTAGTTACAACTCATTGATTCTTAGTTACAATCTAGTTACAATTTATGTGCAACTCCCGCATTGCACGAATCATAAGGTAAATTTAATGATAAAAAAGGTAACTGAGACATAGGGAGTTCTCATGCGACTAAAACAAACACGGACTAAATGAAGTACTAGGAGAGGAGCGCACTGGTTTCTACTTTGTGTGTGCTTGATTAGGTGGTTGGCTCTTCTAAGCGAAAGGTTATCTTAGCTGGCTATCTTATAAAAGGTAAAAAAAAATCTAATAGAGCACACGTTTTCGTATAGAGCCAGACATTGAACCTTTAGTAATCAGTAGCCATACCATATACGTTGTTGCATCCAACAATTTTACTAAGGTCAAAACAACGGGCATAACAAAAACAAATACAATAGAGCACATGTTTCTCCTACATAGAGGTTGATATCGGGGACTCATCAGCAGCCAAAACGTACATGGTTGTTGGTGCATATAACAATGTTAACAAAGTCTAAACAACGGTCATGACCCAACAAAAAGTCCAATAGAGCACGCGTTTCTTGTGTGGAGAAGCTGGCATCAGGAACCCAACAGTCATACCATAAGTGGCTGCATCGAGCAGCGTTAACAAGCCAAAACAACAGACGCGACAAAAAAACGACAACATAATGGCTGGCCTAGCAGCTAGACCATATACGGTTGCTGCATCAAGCGGTGGTGGACCTAGAGAAATGACGACCCGGGTGCACGGTGGTGCCCCAGCTACAAAATTACTTGTATTCGGGGTTCTACAAGGGAATTCAGTTTTACCATGTGTCTTGTGCACCCCCAAGGATGCATGTGGTTGACATCAAGCAATGTTACCAAAGTCAAAACAGTAACCGCGGTCAAAAAGAAGTCTAACATACACTCATTTCCTGCAGAGAGGTTGACATAGGTTGACATCGAGGAACTAACAACTAGACTAAACAGTTGCTACATCGAGCAATGTTATCATGTTCAAAACAGGAGAGCGACAAAAATAGATGCGCTGGAGACACTGACATCGTGGCACAACAAGCTTCAAAATACCGCGTGCCATCAATCAGAGTCAAAATCACATGTATAACCAAAAAAATTGACATTTACCATGTGCCGGCCAAGATTCTACCATGTTTTTATGAGTTCGTGGCAAAAGTGGACCGCGAAGAAGAAGATGAAGAAGAAAAAGTGTCTCCATATACCATGAGAAAAAACTAAATGATGATACAAGTCAGATGTTCTACCACGCTCGACAGACCAAATTATGCGGATGGCAACTTTTCTAGTGGAGATCACATAGCCAATCATCTATCACCTTAATGAGCAATAGTATTGTCATCCCTGTCTGTATCGTGAGGCTGTAACATGCGGCGTTGTCTCAAAAAAATTAAACTGGCAACCTATTGTGAAGGGATCCCTAGCATTTTCGCAACAAGACGTGACAAAAATAAATAAAAATCCATTCATCCACAACAAAAGAATCACAAACGAGAGGATAACCACCACAGAGGAGACACCTTCTTCATCATCATATCCACACCTAAATCTCCACATCCAACCTCCATCATAGCCATTGTACTATAGTTGTCAGATTGATTCATTCACAGTTGACGGTATTGAAGACTATATATCTAAAATTTCTCTCAAGAATTATTATACAATGTTTATGATTCTTGATCAATCATGAGTGAGTAGTTCTCATAGGTTGAGGGTTGAGGCCTAGTCTGGCAATAATATGTGCATCTTTTGATACGGGATTCTTTGCATATTTGAAAGTAATGTATACATATACGTTTGTCTCTAGTATTTTGCCTCGATCTAAGGACCTGTCAAGTACCCAAGACCGTGAATATCAATGAAGGCAAAGAGGAGAGAGTAGGGGGACACCACAACTCTTCGAAACCCGGTGAGAGTAAGTGGAGTATAGTATGTTATAGGTAATTCTTGAGGAGATCACAATGACATAACATAGCTTAATGTTTTGGTTTGTTTATCTTAAGAACTGTTGGAGCCCCGCAATAGTCATACGAGTAGTGGTTGGACAACGAACCCATAGTGATGCGGTAGTAGCCTATGGTGTTGTTAGGACGAACCACCCATAATTTCCTCCAAATGTTTATTATGTTGTTATATATTCGTGATTCTTATTATCTTTTATATCATATTTGCGTTTGCATAGCTGCAGGTGAAAATTTTGCCCTGGCCTACTTTCATCTACTGGTAAAACCTACAAAAAGTCAACGTTTGGTCCTGTAAACAAAAGCTGTATAAATTTCTTAATGTTTTGTTCAAAGTAATTTACATCAGGCAGATTCTTCCCAACGATTCGATAAACCTAAGTCTTCTAAGGAAAATGCAATCTATACTACATCAGTAATCCATATCAAAAGTATCAAGAATTAGCAATGCCTGAGAATTCTATGAACCAACGGTTTTATTAAGATATGTACAAAGAGATTTCCCACCACTGATGCGTTAGTGTAGTAGATGGGTTTGGGACGAGTGCCTCAAAATCGAGAGATGCATCAAGATCATTGAGTTCAAAATATGATTATATTTTGATCGAGAAGAAGCAAAGAAAAAACTTGGGGGCATAGATATTATGTTCAATAGTGAATCAAATATGATCAATATGAAGTTCGTGCGAAGATCAAATAAACAAGGTGAAGTTCAATAGAGAACACCATGCTCAAGAAGTTTGGCTTTAGTGACCTTTTTATTACCTGGATAAAGAATATCCTGCACAGTGCTACTACATCAGTCATCCTGAATGGTGTACCAGGTAAAACCATCAATTGCAAAAGAGGTGTTAGACAAGGTGATCCCCTCTCACCACTTCTATTTGTGGCCACTGTTGAGCTTCTACAGATCATTGTGAATCATGTCTGGCAAACTGGGGAACTCTCACTCCCAATTGACAATTCATATGGGCAAAATTACCCAATCCTCCAATATGCAAATGATACTCTCTTAATCCTGCCTGCTGATACCAATCAATGTGCAACTTAAAAGAACTACTCATGAAGTTCACTGAAGCTACAGGTCTGAAGATCAACTACCACAAGTCTTCCATTGTCTCAATCAACACTTCACCTGATAAAATGGACAGCCTGGCTGCACTTCTGGGATGCAAAATTGAAGCACTGCCTTTCACATATCTGGGACTCCCTATGGGCACTACTAAACCAAGTGTTGATGATCTGTCCCCCCTGGTCAGCAAAGTGGATAAAAGACTTGCTAGCATATCCAATCTCCTTTCTCACTGCTCCAGAATTTTTGTGATCAAGTCCGTGTTATCTGCTATGCCAAATCACATCATGTGTGCAATGAAGCTACATTACACTCATACAGATCATATTGACAAAACCACCAGAACCTTCCTATGGCATGGTAAGGAGATTGAGAAAAGAGGAAAATGTTTAGTGCAATGGGACAAAGTATGCCTTTCTAAGAAAGCTGGGGGACTTGGCATTCTTAATCTCAGGGAACATAATAAAGCAATGATGATGAAGAACTTATTCAAATTCTTCAATGGCCAAGATACTCCTAGGGTCAGTCTTCTATGGAAAAAATACTACTCCAATGGTACATTACCTGATCCACATGCAAACTAAGGCTCTTTCTGGTGGAGAAATTGCCTTACCTTCCTCCCTAATTTCAAGGAAATGACCACTACAGTTGCTGGAAATGGCATAAGTGTAGGGTTCGCAGCATAGAAAACAAAAATTTTCCTACGATGTGAACTATGTACCAAGATCTATCTATTAGATACAAACAACGGGCGGATGTATATCCGTAGAGAACATACCCTTGAAGACCGACAAAGCTTAACAAGTTCAACTCGTGGTTGATGTAGACGATCTCTTGCCGATCTCAAGATCGAGAGGAAGTCCTAGCGCCACAAATCAGCAGCGCATTCGTGCTCGCACACACGTTCGAGGCACCGAGCAACCTCCGCCTCCTCGCTCCAGCGATGCAGCAGAAGCACAACTCTTTCTTGCCGAATAGCCACCGGGAACATGTATCTCGCTAGTCCGAGACCATGGGGGATAAATTCTAGAGGGGGAGAGAGATCCTTCACGAGGAGGTGTGAGTGAGAAGTGAGAGGAGGGGCTCCTTTTATAGGAGGAGGGGGGACCCCAAGGGGGTGGCCGGCGCATGGGGGCTGCCCCCTTGCCCTCCCCTCTTCATGTGGGTGGACACTCCACTCACAAAAATCCATTCATATGCCTCCACTCAAAATCCCACTCAAACTTGCCATTAAATTTCCACCAAATTTAATGCAAACTCTCATTAAATAAAACTCTTTTAATTTATTCAGAATTTTGTCAATTACTTTAATGACAAACATTCACAAATAACCCCTTGCTAGAATTCTATTTCACATGCATAACCACTTTATGCAATTTCACCCGAAAACCTGTTTCGGTGTCTAGTAAAATAAATTCCCGCGCTTGTTCATTCTTTCGGCATGAAACTTTTGCTCCAATTGGATGTCGGTGTCTCTTAAGTGTGTCACCCTACGGTTCATGAATAATGCAGACATGATCGAGACCCCTCTCGGATCAATAATCAGAAGCGGGATCTGGAGACCCACACTGACTCCCACACATTCAACGATGACTTTCTTGTGATCGTCGGAACCTTTTACGCTAGTATCTTAATCCCTTTGTTTCATGATATATTACATGTCCGAGATTCAATCATCGGTATCTCCATACCTAGTTTGATCTCGTTACTGACATGCACTCTTTTCTTGTTCCCGTGATATAACATTCTAGTGATCAAATCACTTGCTTGCAAGCTAATCAATGTGATATCACCGAGAGGGCCCAGAGTATATCTATCCGTCATCGGGATGAATAAATTCCACTCTCGATCCATGAGCCTCAACATAACACTTTATTAGTTCTGAATCCATCTTTATAATCACCCTGTTACGGTGTGACGTTTGATGTTATCAAGAAACTCTTCCGGTGTTAGTGATTGACATGATCTCATGGTCTAAGGATTAGGATCACTTCGTAAGTTGTTATAGCAATATAAACTCAATGACTTTGATCGTAATGCTATACTTTGGATGAATGTTCATCGCACCATTACACTAATGTTGTGATCCCGTTATGAACAACATCTAATGTCCATGATCAGGAAACCTTGATCATCTTGTTAATCAACGAGCTAGTTTATGAGAGAGGCATAACTAGGAACTTTCTGTTTGTTTATTGAACACACATGTATTAATGTTTCCGTATTAATACAATTATAGCATGCAAAATAAACATCTATCATATACTTGGAATACACATAATAAACACTTTATTATTGCCTCTCAGGGCATATTCCCTTCAGTCTCCCACTTGCACTAGAGACAATAATCTAGTTACATAGTGATAAATCTAACACCCATTGAGTTCTGGTGTTGATCATGTTTTGCTCTAGGGAGAGTTTTAGTCAACGGATCTGCTACATTGAGATCCGTATGTACTTTACAAATCTTTATATCTCCATCCTTGACATGTTCGCAGATGGAGTGAAACCGGCGCTTAATATGCTTGGAATGCTTGTGAGACCTTGGCTCTTTGGCATTGGCAATGACACCATTGTTGTCACAATAGATCACCATTGGGTCCAACGCGTTTGCAACCACTCCTAGTTCGGATATGAACTCCTTCATCCAAACTGCTTCCTGAGCCGCTTCTGAAGCAGCAACATATTCGGCCTCCGTTGTTGATCCCGCCACCACAGGTTGTTTGGAGCTCCTCCAACTAACCGCTCCGCCATTCATGAGAAATAAGTATCCGGATTGAGACTTAGAGTCATCCGGATCGGTGTCAAAGATAGCGTCAACATAACACTTAGCGACGAGCTCTTCTTCACCTCCGTATACAAGAAACATATCCTTAGTCCTTCGTAAGTACTTAAGGATATTCTTGACCGCTATCCATTGTTCCGAACCTGGATCCGATTGGTACCTACTATTCAAACTAATAGCATGTGCCACATCCGGTCTTGTACATAGCATGGCGTACATTATAGAGCCTATGGCTGAAGCATAGGGGACTTTGTCCATTATCTCTCTTTCTTCCGCCGAAGCCGGACTTTGAGTCTTACTCAATGTCTTGACTTGCAACATAGGTAAGAACCCCTTCTTACTTCCGTCCATTTTAAACTTCTTTAAAATCTTATCAAGGTATGTACTTTGCGATAGCCCTATTAGGAGCCTAGATCTATCTCTATAGATCTTTATGCCTAATATGTATGACGCTTCACCTAGGTCCTTCATTGAAAATTTGCTGTTTAGATAACTTTTAACACTGTTTAAAAGATCTATATCATTTCCGATCAATAATATGTCATCCACATATAATATCAGAAATGCCACATTGCTCCCACTCACTTTCTTGTAAATACAAGCTTCTCCATAAGTTTGGACAAATCCAAACTCTTTGATCACCTCATCAAAGTGGAGATTCCAACTTCGTGATGCTTGCTTCAATCCATAGATGGATCGCTGAAGCTTGCACACCTTGTTAGCATCCTTAGGATCGAAAAAACCCTTTGGTTGTATCATATACAACTCTTCTTCAATATTACCATTGAGAAACGCGGTTTTGACATCCATCTGCCATATCTCATAATCGAAATATGCAGCAATTGCTAACATAATCCTAACTGACTTTAGCATCGCTACGGGAGAGAATGTCTCATCGTAGTCAACTCCTTGAATTTGTCGAAACCCCTTTGCGACAAGTCGAGCTTTATAGACGGTCACATTACCATCAGCATCAGTTTTTCTTTTGAAAATCCATTTGTTCTCCACGGCCTTTCGGTCGTGAGGTAATTCCACCAAGTTCCAAACTTGATTTTCATACATGGATTCCATCTCGGATTTCATGGCTTCTAACCATTTGTTGGAATCCGGGCTCATCATCGCTTCTTCATATGTCGCAGGGTCATCATTTTTATCAACCATGAAATTCATGACAGGATTTCCGTACAGCTCGGGAGCTGCACGCGTCCTGCTAGACCTGCGAGGTTCGGTAGTACTCTCTTTCGGAGTTTCATGATCATTATCATTAGTTCCCTCTTCAACAGGTGGAGCCAACTCCGGAACAACTTCCGGCGCTGCGCTACTCGCCATACTTTGAAGAGAAGATTCAATAACCTCTTCGAGTTCTACCTTTCGACTACTCACACCTTTCGCGAGAAACTCTTTCTCTAAAAAGGATCAATTCTTGGCAACAAAAACCTTGCCCTCGGATCTGTGATAGAAGGAATACCCAATAGTTTCCTTAGGGTATCCTATGAAGACGGATTTTCCGCTTTGGGTTCGAGTTTATCCGGTTGAAGTTTCTTCACATAAACATCGCATCCCCAAACTTTAAGAAATGACAGCTTAGGTTTGTTTCCAAACCACAATTCATACGGTGTCTTTTCAACGGATTTAGATGGTGCCCGATTTAAAGTGAATGCAGCTGTTTCTAGTGCATAACCCCAAAATGACAATGGCAACCGTCAGAGACATCATAGATCGAACCATATCTAATAAAGTACGAATACGACATTCTGACACACCATTTCGCTGTGGTGTTCTGGCGGGCGTGAGTTGTGAAACAATTCCATACTCTTTCATGTGAGTGCTAAACTCGTAACTTAGATACTCACCTCCATGGTCGGACCGTAGAAATTTGATCTTTCTATTACGATGATTTTCCACTTCATTCTGAAATTCCTTGAACTTTTCAAAGGTTTCAGACTTGTGTTTCATCAAGTAGATATAACCGCATGTACTCAAATCATCCGTGAAAGTAACAAAATAACGATATCCACCTCGCGCCGATACACTCATTGGACCACATACATCAGAATGTATGATTTCCAATAAATCTGTCGCCCGTTCCATTGAACCGGAAAACGGCGTTCTAGTCATCTTGCCCATAAGGCATGGCTCACATGTATCAAATGATTCAAAATCAAGTGATTCCAAAAGTCCATCTGAATGGAGCTTCTTCATGCGTTTAACACCAATATGACCTAGACGGCAGTGCCACATATATGCGGATATATCATCATTAAGTTTAATCATTTTAGCATCAACATTATGAATATGTGTAACATTATCATCGAGATCTAATAGAAATAAACCATTCATCATCGGTGCATGACCATAAAAGATTTCATTCATATAAATGGAACAACCATTGTTCTCGGATTTAAATGAATAACCACTTCGCATCAAACACGATCCAGATACAATGTTCATGCTCAGTGCAGGCACCAGATAACAATTATTCAAGTTTATAACTAATCCCGACGGCAAATGGAGAGGTAGCGTTCCGACGGCGATCACATCAACGCTTGATCCATTGCCGACACGCATCTTGACCTCACCCCTTGCTAGCGGTCGCTTGTTCCGCAGCCCCTGATTCGAGTTACAAATATTAGCAACTGAACCGGTATCAAATACCCAGGTGCTACTGCGAGCACTAGTCAAGTACACATCAATAACATGTATATCATATATACCTTTGTTTGTCTTGCCGGCCTTCTTGTCTGCCAAATACTTGGGGCAGTTGCGCTTCCAGTGGCCAGTCCCCTTACAATAGTAGCACTCGGTATCAGACTTAGGTCCAACTCGGGGTTTCTTTTCAGGCACGGCAACAGGCTTGCCGCCCTTACTTCCCTTCCGTTTTCCCTTCTTGTCTTTCTTGAAACTAGTGTTCCTATTGATCATCAACACTTGATGTTCCTTTTTGATCTCCACTTCTGCAGTTTTAAGCATTGACAGAAGCTCGGGGAGAGACTTCTTCATGCCTTGCATATTATAGTTCATCACAAAGCTCTTATAGCTAGGTGACAGAGACTGCAGAACACGATGGATGCCTAAGTCAATGGGAATCGATATTCCCAAGGACACAAGCTTATCGGTCTAACCCGACATCTTGAGTACATGCTCACTAACGGAGCTGTGCTCTTCCATCATGCAGCTAAAGAACTTTTCTAAAGCGTTGTAGCTCTCTACAGCAGCATGTGTGTCGAAAATCATTTTCAACTCACCCATTGTATCAAATGCATTGCCGTTTGCGAAACGCTTTCGAAGTTCCGGCTCTAGCCCATACAATATGCCGCAATGAACTAAGTTGTGGTCCTCCTGACGAGTCTGATAGACATTCTTTTCCTCGTCAGGGGCATCCTCAAAAGGTGGGGGCCTAGTGGCGTTTCTAGCACATATTGCTTTTGTGCAGCAGAGAGGAGAATCCTCAAATTCATGGCCCATTCGGTAAAGTTGCTACCGTTCGTTGCTAGTTTATCTTTCTCCATGAACACATTGAAATTAAAAGCAGGTGGTGCCATCTACAACAGAATTTGTAAAGTTTAGACTAAGTGTATGATAGATTGAGTTCAACTAATCCATATTACGAATGAACTCCCACTCAAAAACGACATCCCTCGTGCCTTTTCGGTGATTACATGAACCAAATCCACTACACCTAGTCCGATCATCACGTGAGTCGGTGTAGCTTCAAAGGCGAGCATCAAATGGGCATCATATCTACTATATGACTCATGCTTAACCTTTCGGTCCGTGTTCCGAGGCCATGTCTGTACATGCTAGGCTCGCCAAGTTAGAACCTTAGTATTCGCGTGTGTAACTGTTTTACACCCGAAATATGGCCGTGGATCCAAGAACACCCGATCATCACGTGATGTCTTGGAGCGACGAAACATAATCGGTGCATACTAAAGGAAGAACACATTCTTATCTTGATATTTAAATGAGGGATCATCTTATTATGCTAACAAAGCGCTAAACAAGCAATATAAGATGCTATCAAACATCACATGTTTATTAGTGAAATGATATGGTTCCCGCATATGATCTCTATCATGTGCATCGTGGTATGATCACTATCGTACCTATATGTGTAAGTCCAAGGTCTATGGAGATTACACGTTATGTATGTTGTAAGAGTATCATCTCATACTTCTACTTACAACATCACCATATCATAACACTAGCCCAGCAACAATCTAAACTAGACGCCTCTAATTTATCCATTGCAAGTTTTACGTGGCTTAGGGCTTTCGAGATAGAACCGTTCTTACCTACGAACATGAACCACAACGAGGATAACCAAATTGTTGACAACTCGTTGCAAAATAGATATTGACTATAGTAGGAGAGACAGACACCCGCTAGCCACTTATGCAAACTAGTTGCATGTCAAGCGTGGAACAGGTCTGATGTGCGAGGACATGTAAAGTTTGTCCGGGCCGCTTCATCCCACTATGCCACCAATATCCAGAATTACAACTAAGGAGCAACAACATGATCATCATCACCCACATACTCATATGTGTACTACCCGTGTAAAGCATCTACTCATAAATCCGGCTCTGATACCACTGTAGGGTTAGTAGCATAGAAAACAAAAATTTTCCTACGATGTGAACTATGTACCAAGATCTATCTATTAGATACAAACAACGGGCGGATGTATATCCGTAGAGAACATACCCTTGAAGACCGACAAAGCTTAACAAGTTCAACTCGTGGTTGATGTAGACGATCTCTTGCCGATCTCAAGATCGAGAGGAAGTCCTAGCGCCACAAATCAGCAGCGCATCCGTGCTCGCACACACGTTCGAGGCACCGAGCAACCTCCGCCTCCTCGCTCCAGCGATGCAGCAGAAGCACAACTCTTTCTTGCCGAATAGCCACCGGGAACATGTCTCTCGCTAGTCCGAGACCATGGGGGATAAATTCTAGAGGGGGAGAGAGATCCTTCACGAGGAGGTGTGAGTGAGAAGTGAGAGGAGGGGCTCCTTTTATAGGAGGAGGGGGACCCCAAGGGGGTGGCCGGCGCATGGGGGCTGCCCCCTTGCCCTCCCCTCTTCATGTGGGTGGACACTCCACTCACAAAAATCCATTCATATGCCTCCACTCAAAATCCCACTCAAACTTGCCATTAAATTTCCACCAAATTTAATGCAAACTCTCATTAAATAAAACTCTTTTAATTTATTCAGAATTTTGTCAATTACTTTAATGACAAACATTCACAAATAACCCCTTGCTAGAATTCTATTTCACATGCATAACCACTTTATGCAATTTCACCCGAAAACCTGTTTCGGTGTCTAGTGAAATAAATTCCCGCGCTTGTTCATTCTTTCGGCATGAAACTTTTGCTCCAATTGGATGTCGGTGTCTCTTAAGTGTGTCACCCTACGGTTCGTGAATAATGCGGACATGATCGAGACCCCTCTCGGATCAATAATCAAAAGCGGGATCTGGAGACCCATACTGACTCCCACACATTCAACGATGACTTTCTTGTGATCGTCGGAACCTTTTACGCTAGTATCTTAATCCCTTTGTTTCACGATATATTACATGTCCGAGATTCGATCATCGGTATCTCCATACCTAGTTTGATCTCGTTACTGACATGCACTCTTTTCTCGTTCCCGTGATATAACATTCTAGTGATGAAATCACTTGCTTGCAAGCTAATTAATGTGATATCACCGAGAGGGGCCAGAGTATATCTATCCGTCATCGGGATGAACAAATTCCACTCTCGGTCCATGAGCCTCAACATAACACTTTATTAGTTCTGAATCCATCTTTATAATCACCCTTTTACGGTGTGACGTTTGATGTTATCAAGAAACTCTTCCGGTGTTAGTGATTGACATGATTTCATGGTCTAAGGATTAGGATCACTTCGTAAGTTGTTATAGCAATATAAACTCAATGACTTTGATCGTAATGCTATACTTTGGATGAATGTTCATCCCACCATTACACTAATGTTGTGATCCCGTTATTAACAACATCCAATGTCCATGATCAGGAAACCTTGATCATCTTGTTAATCAACGAGCTAGTTTATGAGAGAGGCATAACTAGGAACTTTCTGTTTGTTTATTGAACACACATGTATTAATGTTTCTGTATTAATACAATTATAGTATGCAAAATAAAAATCTATCATATACTTGGAATACACATAATAAATACTTTATTATTGCCTCTCAGGGCATATTCCCTTTAATAAGTATTATGCTCTGGTATGACAAATGGAAAGGATCAACCCCACTCAGATTCAAATTCCCTGAACTTTTCTCATTTGCTAAAAATGATAGAATATGCCTCAACTCTGCATCCAACGCCATGGCTCAAAATGAATATAATTTATTCCAGCTCCCCCTGTCCCTGATTGCCAATGATCTAGTTATGGAGCTTAAAAACATGATCAGCAGCCCAAGGAACACTGGCACACATGACATATGGTGCTTTCCTTGGGGAAACAACAAATTTTCTACAAAGAAGGTGTATGAGCATATCATTAGAGCACCTGATGCCCCCACACCATTCAAGTGGATTTGGAAAACACCCTGCTTACCAAAACACAAGTTCTTCTTCTGGCTTCTTCTGCAGGACAGACTAAACACCAGAGATCTACTACAAAGGAAAAATTTCCAACTTGAGGATTACACATGTGTACTATGTGAGGACAACACCAGGGGGAGTGGACCATCTGTTCTTCGAATGTGAGTTTAGCAGGAACTTCTGGTGGAGCCTTGGAGAGGAATGGAACATGGATCTTGGAACTATTGACAGAATCATTGATGCAAATAATAGATCCACAAACCAGTATTACAAAATAGCTATGATTGCAGGATGTTGGAGCATTTGGTCACTCAGAAATCAAATCATATTTGAACATGCTAAGAAAAGTAGTGAACAATGCTATGCCATATATAAAGCATCTGTTCTGGAGATCAGACATAGGGTTAAGCCCAATCTCATTCAAGGCATGACTGATTGGTTAGATACTTTGTAATAGATAGCTGATTCTACCTATGGGAGTGCTTACATGCTCTCATCTTGTACAGTTCTGTTTTATTTGCTAATATATAAAAATGACACAGTGGGGGCCTTCCCCACTGTATTTGTGTCAAAAAAATAGAGAACATTATAGGTGACTATGGTTGGGCTGATAAGTTGAGTCTAAGTTGATCAAGTCCAGCAAGTAATTCAAGTGAAGAATCTCATAGTTTACGGATTAAAAAATAAACAAGGTGAAGTTCAATAAGCTTGCAGGTTGTGAAAAATGTTCGCCGGATTAAAAAATATTTACGGATTAAAAAATGTTCAGGGGTTTAAAAGAAATATTGAGAGACCAAAAAGAATATTCACATAGTTAAAAAAATGTTCATGGACTTAAAAAATATTCACTTCTTCGAAAACATAATGTTCATAGTTTAAAAAACTTACTTGCATATTAAAAAATCACGGGTTTGAACAGTATGTTTGTATGAGAAAAACTCAGTTAAAAATAGTTGGTCGGGAGGTTCAGATAAAAATGTCCATATGAGAAAAAACTGTTCACAGAGTTCAGAATAACTGTTCATGATTTTCAAAAATCTTTTCATGTATTAAAAAAGTAATTCATATAGTTTTTTCAATGGTAGAAATAAAAATAAAAATGGTGGACAATACCGAAAAAAATGACATAGAAATAAAAAAAGCAGATGGGTTCGAACTTGCAAAAGAATTGTGATAGGAAGCTTGATTTTTAGTGGAATATGCCACACGAAGCTTAAAAACCAATTGGAGTCTGAGCTCACTAGAGCGCTTTATTTTAAAAATTCAAAATAATATTTGAAGTTCACAAAAAATACGAAAACATTTGTACATAGATTCAATGATGTATACTTTAAGTGTGCAAATTATGAATCTCAAATACGTTGTATGATGGGTTACATAAATAAGAAAAAAACTGACAAGATGAAGGTGCACCATTCACACATTTAAATCTATAATTTTGTATTTTTTATATAGTGTAGAATACAATATAATTCGAATTTATATTTCACACACTTAGAATGTGCATATTTTTGCCAGAATTTTCAAAACTTTAAAACTAAATATTTAAAAGTTTAAAATAAAAGGTTTCGTGGAGGCCGGGAGCCAAATTAATGCACTCGCACGAAGTGAAGGCGAGTCAGCGATAAGTCTTGCACTGAGCGATCGATAGTGCCTGCGGGAGATACACAGTGGGTTCTGACAAAAAGAGTCACCTGATGTAGAATTCAATTTTTTTTTCTGGAACGAAGGCTTTGCCTTATCGATTAAGTAAGAAGAAGTGCCCAGTTAATTAGAGGAAATCTATAGAAAGAGACAAGCCTACCCAAACAACAACACAACAGGGCTGTGCCCACTCTCGACAACACATTGAAGACTACAAAATGACGACAACCACGCGAACACAACCAACGGTAACCCGTTCCACCAAACTAGCTGGACACCTGCTACTGCCGAAGAGAAGAACCATGCCTGCTATGAGAGGAGCAGGCTCGGGACGCTTCGACAAAGGTGAAGAACCTCGCATCCACAAAACCACGTGCCAGAAGTGGTGTCCAACACACCGATGACCAACATCGAGAGCCACCTAATCACCCACACGACACAAGGTCAAGCACCCCTCAAAGTGGTCGAACGACTTCCATTGCTCCGCCGCGCCCTGCACGGTCAACCAAGACCACCACCTTCCGGGGCCGCCGCCCCGACATACCACCGCTCGCTCTCGAGCTGCAATGCTGCATGAACCGTCAACCCGCAGCCCAAACTGCACAGGGCAACCGGCCGCAGACCACGGCCATCACACCAAATCATCCGGGCCGCCGCCCCGACATAAAGTCCGTCCGTCCCATGTAGGACGCGTCGACCGAGCCGAGAATATCGCTGCACTAGCGGCACAATATTGCCACCCAAGGCATGACGAGTAACAATCCTGCCTCGTAGGGCCACTGCTTGCGATGCTCCCCGGGGCCGCCACCTCGGCGTACAAACACAACATCTCGAGGCCGTCGCCCCGACATCCACCACACCGTCAACGAGAGAGACACGAGCAGACAGCAACCTGCAGACTCTCCAAGGCGATGCCTCCAAGAAGGTAGTGCCAGATATGGCGCCAACGCCCGCTTCGGCATCCAAAGCTAGGGATTTCTCCCGGAGAGCCACAACCCCATGAGAGTGAGAAATAGAGCTCTACGACAACACCTTCAACAAGCGAAACAGCACCAGGGCGTCACCGTTGTCGGCACCGACCAAAGGCCAAGGCTAGGTGTAGAATTCAATCTTGATTGAGTTGGCTTGGCCCGGTGTGGTCCCTCGCCGCTAGCTAATTTCAAGTAGATCGTTCTTAGCACAATGGCCTCGGGCCTGAAAGCTATAGCCAAAATTGCGCAGCATGTTCCAAGAGTATCAAGTTCTGCTGCCTGCAATTTTACACACGTACTTGTCCATCTCATGCGTCTTCAGTACTGATACGATGCCCAAGGAGAGGCTTCAATGCGTAGTGTCTCTTTCAGAGGCCGACCCAGAGTGTATGAAATTACGGTGAGACAGTCAATTAAGCCGCTCAGCAGCAAAGCTTTCATGCTCGGGGCCGAAGTCTAAAAGCTCGTCCAGAATACCAGAAACTAGCTGACCTCTGTTGACCATATCGCTAGCACAAGTCACGTGCATGGTTCTTTCCGGAAATGAATGGCGGTTCATGATTCATAAAGCAGCTGTTTTTGAGCAAGACTTACTTTACTGTCCGCCATTTGCCGCAGTGAATGGCTTGATGAACGGGATATTTCTGACAGTAGCATTCCTGATTCCTCATTTAGCTGAATCTCCAATCGGCCACTCCTAAAGCTACTTGTTTCACGCAAAGTTACTTTCCTGCAACCTGCATCCCTAGTCGATTCCCTGGGCCTCTTTTTCCGAAACTTGCTGCTAGTGCTAGTGCGTCTTTGCGTTCTTAAGGTGTGTTCGGTTCTAGAACGAGAGGGAATGAAATGGAGTGAGTTCATTCCGTGGGCATGGGACGGTTCCGACCCTGTGTTCGGTTTGGAAAAAAACGAGGAACGGAATGGTCCCATATTGTGTTCGGTTAGGAGAATTGGGACCGGAACGGAATAACTATAATGATGCGTAAAATTGTAATAATTTGAGCTTAAATTTAACAATTGTAATTAACGGTAGAAAATATTTTTTTTCTTAAAATCTTTGCTAAAAGTACCAAATCATAGAAATATTTTTGTTTTAAAATCTTTGCAAAATATACTCAAATTAAAGGGCCGCGTGTTTTTGCAAGATTTTGTCGCTAATCATCTCAGCTAATCATCGCCACAGCTAAAAATCCCCGTTGATTCAGTAATTAATCATCTTAACTGGGTTAGTTTAACAATTAGCGAGTCGTTCCGCGCGATCCGGCCGATTCGGTCGGACAACCTCGTTCCGCATATTAGAGGAATATTCCGTTCCGAGGAACTACCTTGTTCCGTTCTTTTCTTCCAACCGAACACACGGACGGACGCTAGGCGCGGAACAGACCGGTTCCGTTCCACCTAATTTTAGAACCGAACACACCCAAGACGCTACGCGTCCCCCGGACGATACGTGCGATCCATCGTCCTGGTCCGGAGTCGTCCGATCGGCCAGATCGTAGCCGTCCAATCACCCAGCCCCTTATAACCCCGCAGATGCTTTAGAAGCAAAAAAAACCGTTTGATTGCAGCAAAACTCTATCCAGACCCAGCCCGCGGATCCCGCGGCTTTTCCTCGCCGCACGGCGCACGGCGGCGCCGCGGCGACACCTACACCAAAACCCGGCGGCGCCCATGGCTCACCTGCGCCCATCCATCAAGTACCCCACCCCTGTTCATCCTCACCACGCCAATCCACCGCCAATCGTCGCCTCGAGCAATTCATCGAACCCTACAGCACGGAGGCGCCATGGATCAAATTCGGCGAGCTGCGACGCCGGAACTCAGTTGCAGCAGCAGTTGCACGGCGGGTACAACAATCCCGGTGTGTTCTTTGATCAAGACCCCGAGACTGATCTACCAGCTCCTTCATCGGTAAGTATTTTGAAGCTAGGGTTTGAAGTCAATGGCAGCAGCAATTTTTGCCTCAACTTGCTACAGGAGCTAGCTTCAGTAGCAAAGCTGTTAGGAAATCAGATAGGTTTGATCTCATCCAAACAAGTTGCTTCAGTAGCAAAGCTGTTTAGAACACACACTAGAACAATCAATTAGCTTCATTAGCAAAGTAGTTAGCAAAAAAAACTTGCTACAGCAGCTAGCTTCAGTAGCAAAAATCCATGTATCAAAGCTGTTAGCAAAAAAAAACAGTATAGAAACTAGTATTTACTATATTGTTGCATTATTTAGTTGATTTGCTAGAAAATTAGTATTGCTACATGTACCAATTATGGTAGCAATAGATTATGGGAACAATTATGCTGCGTTCATTTGGTAGCAACAATATATGTTGATTTTGTAAATTTTTGCTATCTTGTGATTTTCCAACTCTGAATCTTATTCTGAAATGCAGGGATTTGTAGCTGATAGTATGCTTGGACGTTTTGACCTGAACCAGCCTCCGGAAGCTTATGCTGCGGACATTGGAGAAAGCAATGATGAAGGACAACAAAGGACAGAATTTCAACCTGGGCCTGAAAGTGTAGCAAGTGACAATTCTTCAATTGCTGCTGAAAATCCCGGGGAAGAGATTTGCTCTCGGCCAGTAGTTCCTTATGTTGGTATGACATTTGATGACCTTGTCGTGGCGCAGCAAGTGTATAATGACTATGCTTTCAAACTTGGCTTCAGAATACACATAGGAAATACAAAATACAGCATGGCAAGGGGAGCAGCAAAGGACACTATTCTGAGCAGGGTTTTTGAGTGTGTGCACACCGGGAAGCCTATTGACGAAGCAAAACAACATTGCAGCACAACTGGTCTTGCTGCTAACGGAGAAGATGCTACAATCGACATGAGCAACACTTCTGCACAGAAATCTCGCAGCAAGCAAGCAGGTTTGAAGAAGGATGTCACTGACTCAAGGCAAAGAAACAGATTGCTGCGGCTTGGTTGTAAAGCAAAGATGCTTGTTGGGAAGTGAGACGGGAAGTGGACTGTAACAGTTTTCAACGAGGAGCATACCCATCCAATGGTGCAGCAAATTGGCAAGCGTAGGTATTATCGTTCTCACAGGAAAGTTTCCGAAGAGGATTTCCAGCTAATAAAGACCTTACATGAGCAAAACATAACGACAGCGCCGATGATGGGGTGCCTCGGCAGTGTTCATGGGGGTGATCCTAGATGCCTTGGGTATGTGAAGCGTGATGTTTCCAACATTAGGACAATGCTGCGAGAAGAAGTTTCAGAGCGTGATTTGAGCATGACAATTGAATACTTTGAGATGAGAAAGGCGGAATGCCATCAGTTCTTCTTTGAGAAGCAAGTAGATAAGGACAACGTTGTGCGGGCACTCTTTTGGGTTGATGGAAGGACAAGGGCACTGTACCCTAAGTACAATGACTGTGTGTTCTTCGACACGACCTTTTGCACCAACAAATACAACCTTCCATTTGCTCCGCTTGTGGGTATCAACAACCACACACACAATAGTTTTGGGATGTGCTCTCTTGCCAGTTGAAACAATTGAAACGTTTGAATGGGTTTTCAAACAAATGAAGAAAGCTGCAAATGGGTTGTGCCCTGACCATATAATGACTGATCAGGACCAAGCAATGGCCAGGGCGATCTCAAATGTGTTTCTTGATGCTGTTCACAGATGCTGCCTATTCCATGTGCTGCGTCTGGCAAGAACGAAACTCGGACCTCACTTGAGATAAGGCCATCCATTCAGAGAAGCATTCTATGCATGTATCTATGGCACTGACACGGTTGCTGAGTTCGAGGTCTGCTGGCAGACAATGCTACAAACCTTTGAGATGGCTGAGAACAATCACCTGCAAAACATGTGGAAAACAAGGAACACATGGGCACCTGTATATTTCAGGAAAAGTTTCTTCCCATTCACCAGCACAACTGGCAGATCTGAAGGTCTAAACAGCTACTTCAAAACACTAGTTCGGCCAAGTGACACGATATGGAACTTTGTGCAGCAATATGAGTGTTGCCAAAACCTGATGCTTGATCGTGAAGACAATGCATGTTTTACAATGGACACAACAAGAGCGCCACTTTGGGGAAGGTGAGTGCTATAATGTTTTTTGCTTCAGTAGTATGTTTTTGCTTCAGTAGTAGTGTGTTTTTTTGCTTCAGAAAGTGTATTTTTTGCTTCAGAAGTGTCATTATTGCTTCAGAAGTGTGTTTTTGCATCAGTACTGTGTTTGTTGCTTCAGTAGTGTGTTTGTTGCTACAAAATGTGTTTTTGCTTCAATTAACTTCGATAGCATTCCTTGACAATATGTGAAACTTATTTTCCTTGCAGTTGGAGCATTGAAAAGCAGGCCCTTGAATTCTACACAAGGGAGGTTTTTGGCAGGCTCCAGAAGATTCTTGAAGCATCAACAAGGTTTTATCCACTCCGGGCAGAGGCAGAAATGCATTGTTTCGATCTTGTACCAAACCCCGGATTCGATCTCAAGACATATCGGGTTGAAGCAAACATTGAAGAGGGGATATATTTGTGTGGCTGCAACTCATTTGAGATGTGTGGACTGATAAGCCCGCACATCGTCAGGGTGATGGTGCAATTGAACATCCAGAGAATACCAGACCGATACATGCTCCAACGTTGGTCTGCTGCAGCAACAACACCTGCCCCTGATCCTGGTTCCAATGCAGCAATATTTGGTGTGCCGGGCACAAATTCTCTAAAATACAACTCATTGTGCAGGAAGTTTAATGACTTGGCATCAGATGCATGTTTCAACGATGAAACATATCGTGTTGTGTCAACAATGACTGATGAAGCAAGAAAAATTGTTGCTGCCATGAGGAGTGCTCCGAATGATGCGCAGCAAAATTCTGTGGCTCATGAACAAGGATTGCCTCCACACCAAGGTGAACAACAACCTACAGACACACAGCAGCAACATCAAGATGCTCAAGATGATGTTCCCAGTAGCATGTTGAAGAACCCGTCAAGAGTTAAACCAAAGGGGCGTCCAAAAGAAAAGTCAGTTAGAAGAAAGCAACTGGTTGAGATTCGGGATGAAAAGAATGCAAAACGAAGGAAGAAAGCACAAGAAGGCGAACTACATCCCACGGAGAAGAAGACAAAGAAGGCAACTACCAAGCGGAAGCCAAGGGCGCAGAAGTGCCCGTACTGCCATGAAGAGGGTCACACGGTGCAACAATGTGTGTTATTCCAAGCTATGATGTCGGGCAATGCTGCGAAGATAGATTTTAATCTCTAGTTTTGAGTACCTTTTTTGCATACATACAGTCACCATTGCCATGTAAAGTGGTTCCATACATACAGTAAAAGTTCATATTCAGTGTGTGTGTAGCAACATGTGTGAACAGATGTATCAACTTTTCAGGTTTTACCAAATTGTCATTCCTGTAGCATTTCTGGTAGCAAATTTTTACTACATTGTGAGCAAGAAAGTTCAACCATGTTAGCATTTTTGCTCTTATAATGCAGCAAAACTACAATTATGTCCAGATATTCAAAATTTTGTTTCTGGCAGCATATCTGATGTGATGGGTAAATTGTGTCCAGATATTCAAAAAATCTGCAGGCTGGCATGTGTTGTCCTGAATTTGAGAGCAAAAAATCTGCAGGATGACATGTAGCATTTCATATGCACTGTTGAAGCTGCTAATATATTGGTTTGTAGCAAATATGTACTACTAATGTAGCAAAAATGATCTTTATACTGCAAACAATAAAAAAGGGAGGAGGAACATCAACACCAAATTGTCATTAACATTTGTCTTAATTTCAGAAGAACTAGTTATGCGATTACACCGAACCATCATTCACGGTTACATCGCAATATAAAAGAAAGTTTTAATAATTCACGGTTACATCGCACTAACTACAATAGAAAGCTTCCATCACACTACTGCTACTACATAAGCTAATCTACTTTGGGTTCAACTCCTCTTCCATGAGCTTCTCCACCGAATCTTGGTTCTCCCTTGCTTCAGTGAGATCTGCTGCAAGAGTCCTGCGAAGATCCGGGCAGTAGTTGTTGTTGAATTCCGCCATGACCTTGCCGTTGAAATTCTCCATGAAGAGGATGCCAAAGAATCCACAGTCAAATCTGGAAAATGCATAAAAGAAGCAAACAAGAAGCTAAATGTGAGAAAAAGGAGAAGATATAGCAAACAAGTGAGAATTCAAACTTACAATGTTACTTGCTGTGGGTGATCAGGAATCTTGAGAAGGTATAGCTCCATGTCTTTAGCAAGTTTAGGAGCTAACTTTGATGCATCAACAAGAGTGGTGAAGTTCATCCTCCTGCAAAAGTAGCGTCCAATTTGCACGTGGCTTTAGAGATTCTTTAAAACGCTTGTATGTGCAAAAGTAGCATCCAATTTGCACAAAACACCTCCTGCAAACAAAAAGCAAAACACATCATTTAAATCTGAACATGTAATCTACACCCCACTACTACAGATGCTGCAAAGATCATGTAATGAAGCATATCGAACAAATGAAAAAAATGAATCAAACAAAAAAGATGAAGCAAATATTTTAGAGTAAATAAGCTACTAAATAACACAATTGTAGCACACACAGGACACTAATGAAGCATCTACAGGAAAAAGTTGGAAAAGGACAAAAAGACATCTAAATCAGTGTAGCAAATAAAATACAGTTAATGAGCAAAAAGTTAAAACAAATGTAGAAGATTGCAAAAGCTTCTGAAGCAAAACAAAATGTGACAGAAAACTCACTGGCTGTGTCCCTGCTCCTTCCTCTTCTTTGTGAGCCTCTTAAATGTCCTTCCATTTGAGACAAACCTGGTATAAATTTCATCCTGATCTTTAGACACCTTTATCTTCTTGCTCTTTGGAGGTGTAAGTTCCTCCTTCGCTGCCCGCTTGAACCTCGTCTTCTTCTCATGTGTCACCATCCCATAGCTTTCATCACCCTTTGCACTAGAATCAATAGGCACGACACCTTGCAAAACACAAAAAAAGTCGTTTTTAGCACAAACGACGCTTGTATGGGAGGCCAACAGGAACAAAAAAGTAGCAAAACAAAAGTAAGCAAAAGCTATGCATAAAAGTAAAAAATGCTACGAAAGGGATAAAGGTACATACATGGTTCAGTTCGATCCACTACACTAGGTGTCTCAGCAGCAACTGAGGGAGCGGAATCTGGTACCTCCACAGCTGGTATACCTGCAGCCACTTTATCTGCGTCTCCTTCAACATCATCAGAATCTTGTGAAAACAGCTCAAAACCTGGAGCTTCAGGAGCACGATTCCATGCTTCAGGGTCTATATGTGCAGGGCAAGGTGACGGTTCACGGCGCCGCGGTGATGTGACTGGGCTATCAACAGGTTGCTGCTCTAGCACATCAATTCCTCCCATGGGTGATGAATCCAAAACTACAACAGACTGTGGCATGTCCAGTATGTGAACATGTGTTTGCAACTCAGACTCTTGCATTTTCTCACCTCTAATAGCTGCTGCCTCATTCTCTTTTGCTTCATCCTCTATTGCTTCCGTATCATCCTCTTTTGCTTCATCCCTTCTTGCTTCAGCAACATCCTCTTTTGCTGCATACACACTTGCTTCAACATCATTAGACTTGTTCAAACCGTCAAATGGTTCTTGCTCCTCGAAAACATTTTCACGTTCTTCTTCATTGTCCAGTCCTGCATCAGCTGGAAACACAACGCTAGGACCAGCCCCGTCCTTCAATTGTGCATCAATGTCGACCAATAACGCAGCCATGCGTTGGGAATGCATCCGTTTCAAACCAACAGCAAGATTCTTCATTGTAGTTTCAACATCAGACGCCCAAAAGGCCTTATGCTTCTCGGCCAAGTGCTTGAAGCGAGCAGGTACCTGATAGTAAGAAAAAGGAAACAAAAGAAACAAAAACATCAAAAACTAAATATAAGCATGGCAGCAAAATATCTACGCCATGTTAGTAGCTACAAAAACTAAATGTAGCAAACAATTAAACCTAATGTAGCAAGAATGTTATAGTTCTGCAAGGGAAACAAAATCTTGTATGCAATCTGGAAGCAAAATATGTGCACCAATGAAGCAACTACATAAAACTAATGAAGCAAACAATTAAACCTAATGTAGCAAGAATGTTATAGTTTTGCAAGAATGTTATAGAATCATGAAGCAATCTGATGCATACAAGGCAGCAAAAAAATTTAGATAATGAAGCAACCTATCTAAGGCAATGTAGCAATACTGAAACATTAATGCAGCAGATTCTATACCTCCAGTTCTTGGCTACTAGGAAACACTAGCCATTCATTCAACGAGGTAGAAAGATTGACTTCGGATTCATCTAAAGTATGAGCTGGAGGAGCTTCGTTTACTTGCTCATTACCAAGATCAGTATTGTACGGAGTTTCCGATAGGGGGAGAAACTGCACACAAATGACGATATAGTCAGATGACAAACAAAAACACAAAAAACACAAACAAGATAACCAAGTAAATGCTGCCAGAAATGTCGTACCGGGCGCCAACCGAAAACTGTAGTATTGTTCAATATCTTAAGCTCAAGGTCGTGTTCCACAACAAAATCAAAGTCGTTGTTTGTCACGAAGCATACTCTTGGCAGTGACTTGTTGAAAACATGGCCGCAGTTTCGTGGGAAGCTCAAATGGTCCATGTATGAAATCTGTTATAGGGAATGGAACAACAAAGTAGTAAGGTACAGAAATCCGAAGTAGAACAAAACATAATGGAAACTAGAAAAGTATGAAAAGGAGTAACATACACCAAGGAAAGCAAAAGGGCCAGTGATCCAGAACACATATTTTCTCTCTCCCTCAGTGATCTTAAGTGGCATCGCCTTTTGCTTCCAAATATGATCCACTTGTGCCATAGCTAAATCCAAAAGGTGTTCATCCCAAGCATACTCATCGGTCTTGGTGGGGTCAACCATGGAAGCAAGATATTCAATGCTAATGTTGTTGGAGCTCTTAGGAGCAACCACAAGAGCCAAGCAAAGAAGGTCCCATGTCCGGATTATTGTTGCCTCATCAGTGTTGGCGCATGATTCGAGCAAAGCTACTGCAGTAGCTATCTCAGCCCTGGTGCTACCAGCTTTGTAAATGCCCCGAAGCTCACAGGGGTCATTTTTATTCAGGAGCTCTACAGGTTTGTTGCCACAGCGAATTCCGAACATCTTCCTCACCATATCTCTTGTGAAAACCATAATGTTTTTGCGTGTTTTATACTCCCGCAAATTAGGATCAGTGTGCAAAGCAATGTAATCTATCAACCCACTAGGAATCCTGAATGGAGACACATCTAAATATGATCTGAACGCACTCTTCGAAGCAATAACTACACGCTTTTCGGGATTAAGACCTTTAGCCAGGGTAAGCAAACGCTTCGCAGATAGGCGATTTTTAGACATCCATGTCTTCGCCCTATCCTCCTGCACAACATCAAACACGAAAAAACAAAACTCAGTGCAGCAAAACTAGTTGACAATGTAGCAGTTGCATTAAAGCAACAAATCTAAAATAGATAGATGCACAGCAGCAAAAACAAAAACAAAAGCTAAGGACAAAAGCTGCCTAGAAAAGCTACTGAAACAACCGAAGATTCCTAGCAATTCCTTACAGACACTAGCTGGAGGAGCAATTCCTTACATAATTAGTAGATACAACACCAAAACCTATCAAATTACAGATCTAGAAGTTGCAGCAGCAATTCCTTACAGACACTAGAACATCAATCCTACCGCAAATGACAACACAGGAAACATCCCGAAGGGGAACGCAGCAAAAAATGGAGGGAAACCCCTAACTGGCGGAAACGAAGATGAACTCACCGCCATGGCTAAGGCCACGCCAGTTGGCTTCCCCTTCCAAACGGTCTTCTTCTTCAACGGCACCATCCGAGATTTTTGCCCTGCAATACACGGTGGCTACCTAAGGATTCGAGATCCGAAGGGGAAATCGAGGGCGTGTGCTGGGAGAGAAAGCCGGAAGGGGAAATAGAGACGGAGGAGAGGGATTCGAACCGGAAGATCTGACCGCCGGCGGCGCCATCCCTGGCCAGCACTCGCCGTCGACGAGGGGCCTCGCTTTGCGCTCGCCTCCGTCTCCGTCTCGGTCGCCTCCGTCTCCGCCTCCACAGAAACCGCAGGTGAAAACTGCCCAAATGAAGTGCGGCCGTGCGGGGCGACGGTTTCGACAATGTTCCGGGATGTCCGGAATTGTGCACGTGGCGCATGTTGGACGTCCGATCCAACGGCGCACGAGCAGGACGACGGAAAGACGCGATCGTCCGGGGGAAACACATCATTCTCCTAAATCCTTCGCTTCTTTCGGTCACCATGCATCAAACCCGTTGGCCGAACGAGTACAGTTCCCACCCGGCCGGAGCTCTCCCTCCTACAGTTGGCCGCAAGCGATTTGTGAACTGTGACTTGCGTTTACGTGTCCGCTCTGTCTTCTGTATGCTTCGGGTCAACAGCGAGTTGGCCGCAACGCAACCAGACTGCCGTACGGGTACTGTACCTACATACATGCCACGAGTTTGCATTGGCTTAGAACGCAGCGGTGACTTTTCCATGGATCCAGTTTGAGCGTTCAGACACTTAACAACACGCAATGCAAGGGTGACTTTCACTGTAGTACTAGTAGTAATTTACCGCAAACCGAGATGTTAAGCCGTTCTTGCGTGTGGACGCGGTTGATTGCAGGACAGCGGTCACTCCTCACTTGTTTGTACACATTGGTAATAATAAGACGGTCAAGATGGTTAAATGCTTCGTCCATCGGTTCTGTAAAACTAGGCGCGCACGCACGCTCTCCTTAGCCCATGGACATGGCCATACTCTTCATCGGATACGTTAAACTAGTACCGTCGCTTAATTACTAGTACATACAGCTGTTAGTGTGCTACGGCATGGGCGCTCGACGTACGCACGACTAAACTAAGGCTGCTAACAGCCTGTAGCCCTGCCATCTTAGCTTTGACATTCACAGAGTCAGATACATATACTATACTACTCCTAGCGTATAAACTAGGACTGACTGCAGGCAGGTGCATCGATCGGTGACGGTATCCTTAACTTGCTGTCAGAACGGCGGGGCGCGTGCACCGCATTGCATCGCCCATTAAATGGGCTGCCGTTGGCATCGATCCAGGACGGCTCGGTCGTACCGTGGCTGTGCTGCTGCTGTAGCACCTAGGCCGTGTCTCTTAACTTGTCGTCATAGACCGGTTCTGACCGAGCCATAACGACTGTATATTCACTCACACTCATCTCTGCTCTTGATCGAGATCGCAATTAGTAAGGGTTTATCTCTACGGGCGTTAGATGCTGGTGGCCGCGATAGATCGCGTTCCCTGTACTTGTGGTACCGTGTCTGCAACTGCAAGGCCAAGCTCTTGAGCTCGCAATTAAGCTGCCGTACGTCTGCAGAGACTGCGTACGTTTTCGGCGTCAGATAGATTAATTACTCCAATTACCGGTTGCCTCATGGCACCTACTAGTAGTATTAATCACAAGTGAGTGATTCATACTTGTCCGGTGCTGCATATATTCGATCCGGTGCGGCCGGTTTGTTAAGAATATATTACACGCGTAGCCTTTTTTATCAGTTCGGACTTTTGATCTAGATGGCCAGCGCATGCAATTTAATAAGGTGTCAGAACCAAGAAATCTCAAGTTCAAGATCTTGTCCACGCAGTTTATAAAAAAAGATTCTGCAGCCTGCACCGAACCCACGCTAAGAACTATGTATGTAAAATGTTTACTACACTATATGTATGTAAAATGTTTACTACACTATAAGATTACTAAAGAATGGATTTTAAAAGAATACCGATCATTTGATGATGGTGATCTACTTCAAAGTGCAAGTCCAAAGGTATTATTATTTGAATATACACGCTTTGAACTATGTGTCATGTATATGGCGCCACTTTTGATGTTGATAGATTCTTTTTAAAAGGAAAAGGAAATGCTGAAAGAGAATCTATAAAATATATTTGGCAGAAAAGAAAAGATTGGAAATATCCAATTTAGGTATATGGATGATATACATGTTATGGTTGTATTCTTTGCTTGTTAAACAATGTGGTTCTTGGGTATTGGATACCGAATTGATTGGTATGAAATTTCATACGGAACGACGCAATTCATGAACCACAATGGCCTAAGTAACTAGCAAGAGAATATGTGATAATGTTCATCGAAAACAAACAAACCGTTGTTTGTATTTCTCGTTGACATCAAAGCTTGACTTCAAGATTTGTTTTAATAATTGTTATTTAAATCAGGTATTATGAGAACAAAGGTTGTTCAAATAATTACCGTATTCCATATAAGATGGATGATTTACAAATCTAGTTGAAGAAATCACATCCATAAAACCTAATGCTAAAATGTCGCAAGACAAATGATTGAAAGATCACTTATGAAGTGACATCGCTGTTTAAATTATATTGGAAAGAAAACATGAAGAATCTCCATATTCATGGATTTTTGGAGTCTTTGATTTGATCAAGTGACGCTTGTGAGACTTTCCACGTGATAATTAAAACTTCGTTCAAAGGCCAAAGAAGAACGAACGACTAAATTATTGGAATTTATACATATCGATGTATGTAGTCCATTATGTGTAGTCGTAAGCGATGGGTTTCAACTTCATATGATTTCTCCGGAATTTTGAGTGAATGTTCACTTAATGAGAAAGAAGTATGAAATATTTGAAAAAGTTTCAAAGACTTTAAAGATGAAGTGGAAAATCATTGTAACAAGAAAAATAAATAAATTATGATTTGATCATAAAGGGATTTATTTGAGTTACAAGTGTAACAAGAAAATAAATGAATTATGATTTTATCATAAAGGGATTTATTTGAGTTGCAAGTTTAGCAAAACACCTAGATTTACATCTCCCGAAACACCATAGGAGTATGGAGTGTTTGAGATTTGTAATGAAACCTTGTGAGACATGGTTGGATCAAAGGTGTTATTTATAAAACTGCCATTATGTTCTAAAAGATTAAAGCTTTAGAGACTACCGCTTTTACACTGAAAAGAGCTCCATCTAGATCCGTTGAAATGACACCATGGAAGTTATGGTTTGGGGTAAAACCCAAGTTGTCATTTCTTAAATTTTGGTATGCTAAACATAAGTAAGATGTTTACAACCGAATTCGGATGAGCATGTCTTTGTAGGTTATTCCGAATAACAATTGGTTATTCCTCCATAACACCGAGGACAAAAGGGTTTGTCGCTTGAAATGTGAAGTTTCTTGAAAAAGTAATTTTTCGCAAAAGTTAAGTGGGAGGACAATAGAACTTTGATAAGGTTAACGAACCTTAGCTAAATGTGCTGAGTTGCGCAGCGTCGGAAATCGTTCCGGAGGCTACCATAATGCTCATAGCTTATGTGCCTCAAAGGTTGTGGTCACGGAGATCTAAGTTCTTATTGAACCAAGTCGGTCGAATAAACAATCAAATACTAAGATTTGAGAGTAAATCATCATTGTTTGATAATGATGAACCGACTATATGCAAAGAAGCGATGATGGGCCCTGACTCCGTCAAATGGCTTGAAGCCATAAAATCCGTGATAGTTCCATACACGAGAAATCAAGTTTTGAACTTGGAAGACCCTCCGGAAAGGTGTAAAAACCTATCGGTCGTATTTGGATCTATAAAGAAACAGACATGGATGTTTCACATCTATGAAATAGTCGACATGTCGTAAAGTATTTTACGACAATGTTCAAGGAGTTGACTATGACAAGATTTGATATTTCATAGCGATATTTAGTCTGGACGGATTAAAGTAGCAACCACTACATATAATCTGTTATATGGTAGATGAATAAACAAAAAAAAGTTCTTCTAATAGAATGGTTACCTAGGACGTGTACATGACACGATCCAAAGGGTTTTGTTAAATTCAAAGGATGCTAAAAGGGCATGCAAACTTCAATGGTTGAAGTAAGCATCACGGAGTTGAAATCTTCACCATGATGAAAAATGAGTTTTTCATCTGGAGACGATGAAGATGCTTGCATTTGCAAGAAATTAAGTGGGAGCGCTGAGACATATTTCTAATACATTATGTGAAGGACATCTTGTTGATTAGAAATGATGTATCTTTTATTGACAAAGATTAAGAATTTCATTTCGATGAAATACTTAGGCAAAACCCGAATATTTAGCGTGAATGTCTATAGTGGATAGACTGTGACGCCAATATGGTTGTGCCAAATATACATATATGAGATATTGAAGGAGTTCAATATAGAAACGACAAGAAACAGTTCTTGTTGCATGGAAAGTAATTGAATCAAGATTCAAGTGTATTGACACTTGATAAGTGAAACAAGATTCAAGTGCTTTGACACTTGATGAGTGAAATCACAAGGATGCTTTGATCAATCATACCATGATATGTACACATCCAGATATGTCCTATGCTCTAAGTGTTATGAGCATATACCAGAATGAATCATAAAATGATCATTGGACGATAGTAAGGATATTCTTATGATCTTTTGGAAGAACTAAGAATATATTTGTGTAGAGGTGACAAACAATTACACATAGTTCATTGTAAAGCGTTACATTGATACTAGTTTTTTCACAAGATACAAATTAAGTTTATCTCAATTTAAACTATGGGTGGCACAATGTAATGGAAAGGAGATTCCATGATGGATTTGGAAGAGTTCCAAAGTTAAGACATTGTGACGAATACTACAACAAAAGGCTAAGTATATGACTGCTATAGTAGCAGCAAAGGAGGGAATTTGTGTCAAGTAGTTTGTTATCAAACTAAGGTGTGGTTAGCAATGGGCTAACACTAAAGATATATTGTATGACAATAGTATCAACGTGTTTTAACCCCAAGGAACTGAAGGTCTCACCGAAAGACCAAATTTATACAATGCCATCTCATTGGAGAATGAGTGATGCGTGGAGACGCAAAGACATGCAAATACACACGGACCTGAAGCGTCAGCTCCGTAGATTATGTTAACCACTTGCAATTGCATATTTGGAACACCAGAAAGCCATAGGTGTTTAATACACAAAGTTTTCAAACTAGATTATTGTCTCTAGTGCAAGTGGGAGACTGAAGGGAATATGCCCGAGAGGCAATAATAAAATGGTTATTATCGTATTCCTTATTTATGATAAATGTTTATTTTGCATGCTATAATTGTATTAATACGGAAACGTTAATACATGTGTGTTTAATAAACAAAAGGAAGTTCCTAGTTATGCCTCTCTTATAAACTAGCTCGTTGATTAACAAGATGATCAAAGGTTTCCTGATCATGGACATTGGATGTTGTTAATAACGAGGTCACAACATTAGTGTAATGGTGTGATGAACATTCATCTGAAGTATAGCATTACGATCAAAGTCATTGAGTTTATATTGCTATAACAACTTACGAAGTGATCCTAATCCTTAGACCATGAGATCATGTCAATCACTAACACCGGAAGAGTTTCTTGATAACATCAAACGTCACACCGTAACAGGGTGATTATAAAGATGGATTCAGAACTACTAAAGTGTTATGTTGAGGCCCATGGATCGAGAGTGGAATTTGTTCATCCCGATGACGGATAGATATGCTCTGGGCCCTCTCGGTGATATCACATTGATTAGCTTGCAAGCAAGTGATTTGATCACTAGAATGTTATATCACGGGAACGAGAAAAGAGTGCATGTCAGTAACGAGATCAAACTAGGTATGGAGATACTGATGATCGAATCTCGGACATGTAATATATCGCGAAACAAAAGGATTAAGATACGAGCGTAAAAGGTTCCGACGATCACAAGAAAGTCATCGTTGAATGTGTGGGAGTCAGTATGGGTCTCCAGATCCCGCTTCTGATTATTGATCCGAGAGGGGTCTCGATCATGTCCGCATTATTCGCGAACCGTAGGGTGACACACTTAAGAGACACCGACATCCATTTGGAGCAAAAGTTTCATGCCGAAAAGAATAACAAGCGCAAGAATTTATTTCACTAGATACCGAAACGGGTTTTCGGGTGAAATTGCAGAAAGTGTTTCTGCATGTGAAATGAAATACTATCAAGGGGTTATATGTGAATGTTTGTCATTAAAGTAATTGACAAAATTCTGAATAAATAAAAGGAGTTTTATTTAATGAGAGCTTGCATTAAATTTGGTGGAAATTTAATGGGAATTTGAGTGGGTTTTTGAGTGGAGGGAATTGAAAGGCTTTTTATGTGAGTGGAGTGTCCACCCACATGAATGAAAGGAGGGGAGGGGGCAGCCCCATGGCTGGGCGCATGGCCCCTTGGGTGCCCCCCCCTATCCCTATAAAAGGAGCCCCCCTCCCTCTCTCTCACTCACACCTCCTCGTGAAGGATCTCTCTCCCCCTCTAGAATTTATTCCCCATGGTCTCGGACTAGCGAGATACATGTTCCCGGTGGCTTTTCGGCAAGAAAGAGTTGTGCTTCCGCTGCATCGCTAGAGCGAGGAGGCGGAGGTTGCTCGGTGCCTCGAACGTGTGTGCGAGCACGGATGCGCTGCTGTTTTGCGGCGCTAGGACTTCCTCTCGATCTTGAGATCGGCAAGAGATCGTCTACATCAACCACGAGTTTGGACTCGTTAAGCTTTGTCGGTCTTCAAGGGTATGTTCTCTACGGATATACATCCGCCCGTTCTTTGTATCTAGTAGATAGATCTTGGTACATAGTTGTTCCCATCGTAGGAATTTTTTTTTGTTTTCTATGCTGCGAAACCTACACGATGACCCTGCGACCTATGAGGAAGCGATGATGAGCCCAGATTCCAATAAATGGCAAGAAGCCATGAAATCCGAGATTGGATCCATGTACGAAAACCAAGTATGGACTTCGGTGGACTTACCGGATGGCCGGAAGGCTGTCGAGAACAAATGGATTTTCAAGAAGAAAACATATGCTGATGGTAATGTTACTGTCTATAAAGCTCGACTTGTCGCAAAAGGGTTTTGACAAATTCAAGGAGTTGACAACGATGAGACTTTCTCACCAGTAGCGAAGCTAAAGTCTGTGAGGATTATGTTAGCAATCGCTGCATATTATGATTATGAGATATGGAAAATGGATGTCAAAACAGCGTTCCTCAATGGAGACATTGATGAAGAGTTGTATATGATGCAACCCAAAGGTTTTGTCGATCCTAAAGATGCTAACAAGGTATGCAAACTTCAATGGTCCATATATGGATTGAAGCAAGCATCCCGAAGTTGGAATCAACGTTTTGATAAGGTAATCAAAAGTTTTGGTTTTATACAAACTTATGGAGAAGCTTGTATTTACAAGAAAGTGAGTGGGAGCTCTGTAGCATTCTTAATACTATATGTAGATGACATATTGTTGATTGGGAATGATGTAGACCTTCTTAATAATGTCAAATAATATTTGAATAATAGTTTTTCAATGAAAGATCTTGGCAAAGCAGCTTACATATTAGGCATAAAGATTTATAGAGATAGATCGAGATGCGTAATATCATTGTCACAAAGTACATATTTGGACAAAGTTCTAAAGAGGTTTGGAATGGAAGGTAGCAAGAAAGGGTTCTTGCCCATGTTGCCCAATACGACCTTGAGTAAAACTCAAAGTCCAGCAACGGCAGAAGATAGAGAAAGGATGAGTAAGACTCCCTATGCCTCAGCCATAGGATCTCTAATGTATGCCATGCTATGTACTAGACCCGACATTGCATATGATGTTAGTTTGACTAGCAGATATCAAAGTGATCCAGGAGTGGATCATTGGACAGCGGTCAAAAATATCCTTAAGTACTTGAGAAGAACTAAGGATATGGTTCTTTCTTATGGAGGTGATAAACAACTCGTTGTTAATGGTTACACCGATGCTAGTTGGAACACCGATCCGGATGATTCTAAATCACAATCTGGACACGTATTTACTTTGAATGGTGCAGCAGTTAGCTGGAGGAGTGCAAAGCAAAGCGTTGTGGCGAGATCTTCAACTGAATCGGAATACATAGCTGCTTAGGAGGCTTCACAAGAAGCGATATGGATGAAGGAGTTCATTACAGAGCTCGGTGTGGTTCCAAGTGCGCTGGACCCAATGTCTATCTACTGTGATAACATGGGCGCCATAGCCAATGCGCAAGAACCAAGGTCACACAAGAAGCGGAAGCACATCAAGCTACGTTTTCACGCTATTCGAGAACATGTCCAAGATGGTGACATAAAGATTTGCAAAGTACACACAGATCTGAATGTGGCGGATGCGTTGACTAAACCTCTCCCGAGGACAAAACATGACCAACACCAAACTGCCATGGGTGTTCGGTATATTACCATGTAATCTAGATTAGTTGACTCTAGTGCAAGTGGGAGACTATTGGAGATATGCCCTAGAGGCAATAATAAATGTAGTTATTATTATATCTTTGTGTTTATGATAAATGTTTACATTCATGCTATAACAGTATTAACCAGAAACATTAATACTTGTGTGATTTGTAAACTAAATTAGAGTCCCTAGTAAAGCCTCTTTATAATACTAGCTTGTTGATTAATAGATGATCATGGTTTCTTGATCATGAACATTTGAGATGTTGTTAATAACAAGGTCATATCATTAGGAGAATGGTATGATGGACATACTCCTATATATAAGCGTAGCATAAAGATCAAGTCATTTTAATAGTTCAATTGCTATAAGCTTTCTGATACATAGTAACCTAATTCCTTCGACCATGATATCATGCTTATCACCATCACCGGAAGGATGCTTTGATGACATCAAACACCACACCGTAACTGGGTGGCTATAAAGGTGGCATTGAGTGTTCGGAAAGTATGGGTTGAGACACATGGATCAAGAGTGGGATTTGTCCATCCATATGACGGATAGATATACTCTGGGCCCTCTCGGTGGAATGTCATCCAATTAGCTTGCAAGCATGTGACTGGCTCACAAGGGATCACATATCACGAGAACGAGAAAAGAGTACTTATCGGTAACGAGGTTGAACTAGGTATGCAGAGATACCGACGATCAAAACCTCGGATAAGTAAACTATCGTGAGACAAAGGGAAATTGGTATCGTATGTAAGCGGTTCATTCGATCCCAAAGTAATCGTAGAAATATGTGGGAGTCATATGAATTTGCAGATTCCTCTATTGGTTATTGATCGGAGAAGTGTCTCGATCATGTCCGCATAATTCACGAACCGTAGGGAGACACACTTAAGGATTCGATGTTGTTGAGTAGTTATGGAATGATGAGAAAGAGACCGAACGTTGTTCGGAGTCTCGGATGGGATCCGGGATATCACGAGGAGATCCGAAATGGTCCGGAGAATAAGATTCATATAAGGAAAGTCCTGTTTCGGAGTTGGGGAATGATTTCGGTGTTTTCATCGGGAATGTTCTAGAAGGGTCCAAAAGGTCCGGCACTCCGGAGGGGAAGGGTACATGAATGTGTCATAACAATATGGGATGGTTGCATCATGTACTAGGTCACTTGGCTGGGCAAAATAAAGGGAGAAATCAAATCCTAGTTTGAAAGTCAAACACCAATTTGAAAAAGTCAAACGACAAGTTTGCTTGGTGGAGGGAGAGTAGGAAACCTACTTGGGGAGGAGTTCCTCTCCCTCCACCCGCCGGCCAAGGAGGCCGACTTGGGGGAGGACTCCCTCCTCCCAAGCCGTGCCCTCCCACCTATATAAGGAGGGGCAGGGCTGCCCCTCTTCCCTACACCCAACACACCCAAAACCCTAGCCCTACCCGTTGGCCTCTTCCAAGTCGCCGCCGCCACCCAGGGTTCCTCCAACCCGCCGAGTTGGGGCTTCCCCAAGCCCTAGCCGCCGGCCAAGCTCCCCTCCTTGGTGCCTCTAAACCCTAGATCACCAAGGCCTCTCTCATAGTCCACCATACTCGCTTCGACTTAAGGCGAAGCCCTGCGAGATCTCCCCTCTACTTCCGACACCACGCCGTCGTGCTGCCGGAATCGCGAGGAGAGTGCTACAACCTCCGCTGCCTGCTGGAACAAGGGAGAGGAAGGTCTTCATCGAGTACCGAACGTGTGATCAACTGCGGAAGCGCTGCCGGAACGCAGCGTCGAAAGGATCGTCTACGCGATCTTGAGATCGGCAAGAGTACGACTACATCACCCACGAGAATCTTCTCTCGTTAACCGCTTTGAAATCTTCTAGGGTGAGTTCCTCTATCGACTCGTTCCTACAATCTAGTAGATAGATTTTGGCTTGTTTGTTTGCATGCGGTAGAATTTTTTTTTCCATGCTACGAACCCCTACATTTTGTACTTCTTGTACTACTGTTGATGGTTATCAATAAATCAGTGGAATTTTAGCAAAAAAAAAGATGAAAATCGATCTATCAACTCGGTCTAGATAGCCACCTGCAAGCGAGGACGTACTTGTATTAGAGCATCTCTAGCGGACACCATAAAAGTGTGGATCAGAAAACGCGTTTCTAGGTCGGGTTTCTCCTGTTTTTTTAGGCCGCACGCGATGGGGCGGAATAGAAACCACAAACCCGAACCGTAAAATGGAATATTCGATTTAGATTCCGCTCGTCGCTTCGTCGTCTTCGTGTACAAATAGGAGGCGCCGACGCATTCTTCCCCATCCATCCCCTCCCTCTCTAATCTCCACTACGCCGCCATGGAGGTTACCACTCTGAACTTCTACGAGGCGGTGATGTTCGCACACTTCGACATCGTCGTGCCGCCGGCCGCGATGGTGCCCTACGGATGGCGCATCAGCTATGTGGGGGTGCTGGTTGCTCCGCTCCCAGGCCGAGCCGAGATGGAGAGCAATATCGCGGCGCGTCACCGCCAGAAGTCCGCGTGGAAGAGGGCAACATCGTGGCACGCCGCCTCCAGATGGCTGCATGAAGAGCAACATTGTGACTCGGAGGAGGAGGACGGCGCGGAGGACAGCGACAGCGAAAGTGAAATTGTTGACTAGTGGTTGAATCAATAAACTAGATTTATGTAGGATGTGAAATCGTAGCTTTGTTTAGGAAGAACTCGTGTTGAATCAATGAATTGCAACTATGTTTCCGCCTCGAGTTAGATCTCCGTCCTGGATCAATTTCGGTCATAGCAAGGGTTGGAAACGTGACCGTCGAGTGGCGGAGGCCTTGTCGGCGTGCGGAATTTGTCTGCCGGGGCCTGAGTCGACGGTAACGCCCGACGGCGATGGCGACGGGTGGACGTGGAAGGGAGGGGAACATGCTAAAACTTCCATCCCACCAAGCATCTGTGGTTCCCAGGTCGGGCTCGAAACCTGAGGATTTGTGGTTCCGTGGAGGGCCTAATTTTTTTTGGTTCAGACGGTTTTGGAGCGTCTGTTATGGCGACTTTTATCACGTGAAACCGAATAGTGACGGTTATTTTTCTGATTCCGTCCTTTACAGTGTCGGCTAGAGATGCGCTTAGTCGGTACTTGCTTGTATGTTGTTCTGCTCGGCCCCAGCTCGCCCTGTGCATGCTAGCTCCGTCTCTCGCGGTCTCGCCAAGAGGCCAAGAACCAGGAAGGAAAGAGAGCAAATCAAAGGTGACGCCATTGCTGCCTGCCTTGGCGAGAAGCAAGCAGCCAACACGCGATCAAGGCTGAAGCCCTAGCCACGGCCCTCCATGATAGAAGGAGTAAACAGCGGCAGCTGTACACAACAGGCGGTGTACAGAGTGCCTACGCAGCCGCTGGCGTTGGTGGCTCAGCCACATACTCCACCTAAGTTTCACGGATGTCTGCATTCGCTGTTTTGATCAATTTTTCGCGGGCGGCATATATGGTACCGGTGGACGCCGCTGCCACTTACATCCTTATGCGCAGGACATGATGCGGACAACGCGTGTGTCCTCCCTCATGTCCTCGCGTCCGTGTAGGGCCCGCCTGAAAGTGACCGGGCGCGTCCATGATGTCGGCTTGTCTCCCAACAGCGAGAAAGGCTTCCGTCGCCGTTTTCAGTAGGTTCCTGCCGCTTTGTGCGGGCTTTCCCGCCAGAGCGGCTACTCCGCTATAAAAAGGGGCGAACCCCGTGGAGTATCGGGCAGCACCGCATCTCTGAAAATAGTCATGCCCGGGCCGGGCTCCCGTCTTTGTCCTGGCACCAGTCGCAACCCACCCGCTCGCCTCTTCCCTCTTCCTCCATGCCCTCACGCAACCCACCCGATGGCTGCGTCGTCGACGACAGCGAGGATAGTGACGACAGCGATAGTGTGGTGTTGCAGCAACGGAAGACCCACAGGCCTTCGCCGCCGCCGTACAGAGGCAGGGTCAACCGTCCACCGATGAGCGCTTCAATTTTGACGTTCTCGGCCACGTCTTCTATCTGCATCATATCGGGCGGAAAGAACTCGAAGATGCATACATCAACTACCTCCGCGCCTCCCGTGCCAACCCCGGTGACCCGGTCCTACGTGCCCGCCTCGATCGAGCTCGGGAGGAGTTAGACGTCAAGAAGACGATCGTCCACTCTCTCAAAGATGAGTGGAGTCTCTACGAGGCATATCCGATCCCTCCTATTGAAACCTCCAGGTTGCGCCGTGGCGCCACTCACCTGCGTGACGCCGACGCACCAGCAGCAGCCGTCACCACCGCCGGCGTACTATTTGCTGGGGCCATTGTCGTCGCCGCCACCGCCACCATAGTCGTGTCGGCCGCCATATGTCCTAGCCATACCTAGGGTTATTTTAATTAAGTTTTTTATTTTCTATATGTAAAGTAAGACTATTTGTGTAATGTATGCGAGTTTTTTTAATGTTCATATTTTAAAAAAAAATCGTTCTGACCGATCCGAACACCTCCCATGTCCGAAGCGAGTCGGGCCCTGTGGAGATGCCCCCAAGACACCACCTTGAGGTTGATGCTTCCATGGACAAGTGTACTGGGAAGCATGATAAGACGTGCGTACGCGCCGGGTTCGATCGTGCGGTACATATATGCATTTGGACAGGACGGGGGCGGACGAGGTCTAGTAGCTTACAAATAACTGCGTGCTGTGCGTGCGGTGACGACAGTACGTGTACCTAGGCCACGTACCGTCCATTGATCTGCCGGCCGGTACACAAAGATCGATAGGGCGTCCTGTTGTACTCTAGCCGAGTACTAGGTACGGAGAGTAGTAAACCTCGCCGCCCCGCCGGCGGAAGGTGACCTTTTCTTAGACGGAAGGCATTACTGGCCGGTGCCTTTGATCCCGGGCTAATTAAATTCGGTCGTTTAGAGCATCTCTTCTCGTTGGCCGAACCGAAGACGAAAATTGATCCGTTTTTCGTCGGACCCAACTAGTTTTCGGCCTGGATTCGCCCATTTTCCCACTCGTATCCAGGCCGAGTCCCCAAGTTCGGCTAAATTTCATCAAAGATGGGCGATTTTTATTAAGTTGGGCGAATATAGGCGGATTACATCAAATTTAAACTAAACTAGTATATAAATAAACTTAAAAAAAGCCGCCGCCTCCCGGCCTTCGCCGTCCTACATGCCGAAGTTGTTGTAGAACGCCGTGTAGTCGGGGTCGGCGCGGCCGTCATCCTCGCCGCCGTCGTCGTCGTCGTCGCTCGGCGGCTGGTTCTGGCGGGAGCTCCCCTGGCCTGGTTCGCCGCACCTCCAGGGCTGGTAGGACGGGTCAACGTCCTCGTCGTCGTCTAGGACGTAGAGCGGGGCGCCCTGGTAGGCGAGCTCACGGCCAGACAACGCTCGACGACGGGCGGCCTGCTGATGCAGGCCGAGGATGCGCTGTCGCTCCGCCAACTCCCAGTCCTTCCTGAACCATTCCAGGATGTCCGACGAGGAGGGCTCAACCGGCGGAGGTTGTGGATTCTACGGCGGGGCCTCGCGGAGCGACTGCTCCAGCGCCATCTTTAAGGCGGCGTCTTCGGCCGGCGCCGAACCTTCTACCTTGGAGCGGCGTAGGCGGAGGTGGTCGGTTGGAGACACCGTCGCCCGCGGCTCGCGGATGACGATGCCGCGCGAGCGCGTCCGTGGCGGCGAGCGCACAGGCGACTCCGCCTCGCGCTTGACGGCAGTCGGCGCGTGCAGCGGTGCCGAGCAGGAGGAGTGGGACGCCGAGGCGGAGAAGGACGAGCTTATGCTCGCCATCCTCCTCGGCATCTAGTTCGGCGGAGGACGCCGGCCGGACCTGGCCACCGGAGTCGGTGTGCGCGGGAAGCCCAGCCGCGGCGTGTTCCTGCGGTTGATGTGCTCCATCATCGCCTCTAGGGTCCGTCCTGGCGCGCTCCACCAACGCCGGCGACCGGCTGAGTTGTTGCGCTTCGGGGGCGACTCGTTGGGCGGCCCCTCGTGGTGGGCGAGTTCCTGCTCGCGGCGCTCGACGAAGAATTGCTCCCAGTGGAACAGGTTGTCGGCGCTCTCGGCTTCGGCAGGGTCGGCCATGCCGTTGATGTACTCCTGCACATCATACGGCAGCTCCTCCGGCGTCGGCACCGGCGGGACAGGGATGCCGCCGGCGCTCAGTTTCCAGCCGGGCGACATCCGCATGTCCGGCGGCGCCATATAGCCGGCGTCGTGCAGGAGGCGTGCCTCCCAGGCCTGCAGGGTGCGCCGGCCGAAGCCGTTCGCCGCAGCTCCATCGCCGGGTACCTTGAGGCCATAGCTGGGAAGGGGAAAGCGGTGGAGGTTCGCCGGAGTTTGTGGGTGGGGGAGCTGTGAGAGAGTGTGGAGATCTCCGGCGAGGGGCACGGCTTATAAAGGCCGAGGTGGGCGGCGAGGGAGGGGTGTAGCGGCGAGGGAGGGAAAAGGGTAAACGGCGGGAAGTTAGTGTCCGCCGGTCCGTCGTGGGAGCCGATGCGGCGACGGTGGCGCCGTAAATCGGCGACGCGTGGCCGACGCGACGGGCAGTTAATGTCAGACGGTCGCCGCGTGGTTTCGAGGATGACGATGACTTAGCTTCTGTCACTGACTCGGCGGGTCCACACGCCGCACCGTTTTTCTTTGCCGAGCTCGCTGAGTCCGGCGTTCCCAAGACATATCCGGAAATCTGGGTTCGGCCTAGGTAGTCCGGAAAAATTGGTCCAAATCCGACCGAAAATAGGTCCTTGAGTACAAAACTCAGCGTCCGGATCGGCCTGCTGGGTAAGGGAATGGAGATGCTCTTCGGATCCTAGTTTATAGCCAACTGACGGAGCAGTACACAAGTGGTGTCAGGTTACAGATCGAACGGTCGAGATCACCGCCGATCGGTAGGATCACGCACGAACCAAAAGCTTGGCAAACCTCACGCTGATCCTCGCTTCGAAGCTAGTACTAGTACTAGGCTCAAACTATGCTAGTATTATTCCATGACCGCGAGTCCGCGGGTGGCACGCGGACGATCGGCCTCCGCGATTCTGGCGAGGTTTTGGCGACGACGTAGTGCTCCGTGTTTAGTCGGGATCTAATCTTAAACTACTGATGACCGTCTCTGGCCGTGGGTGCCGCGCAATGAGCGGTATAGATCTCACGTGGGGCTCTGGATCGGCTTCTCGCGCGGGGAGCGCTAGCTCGTCTCGTGGGGAAGCACGCACATTTTCCTTTCCTGCCGCATTAAACCTTATGAGGTCAACGGTCCAGGATTAGTAACGTGCTCCACGATCGATGGATCGCGTTGACAACACGGCTCGATCGGAGTTCCATCTCCAGGCCCCTCCTTGTCTCGTCTCTCAAGCGCAGCGCAGCGCAGGGCCCGGTCCTGTAGGTCATTGGCTGACAACTGGCCCTACCTAATCTTTCTAACCAAACGGTTTGCGTTGTGCGATCGATCTCTGATTGATGAACCTTCTGAAGCCGCTATTTGTGCGGCAGCGCACGAGCGACCGGCTCGTACGTACGCGGTGGCGCGGCCAAGCCATGTGCGTCGTGTTCCGAGGAGGAATCGGAGCGCAAGCGTACAAGGAACAGGTTAACCTCGGCGTAGGTTCCTTGCTACTAGTACCAGTGACGGCATTTAATTCCCAGGTCCGTAGTAGTAGTCGGCAAGGACGGTGTACCTGGAGGGGAGAAGCCCTTGTTCTCGGGATCTTTGCCGAGCCGCACCGTGGCTCATTCGATCCGCTCGCTGGAGTTATTGGACCGTACACAACGATCTAACTCCGAGGGTTTAATGGGACGGAGCCGTGGGGCGAGCGAGAGAGAGACAGCGGAATCAATCCGAGCTGAAATCTCGCAGCCATGCCATGCCATGGTGTCTCCATCGGTGTGCCACGGCCTAACACTCGTACATACATATCCTCTTCCTTGCTCTCCTCGTGTGATCGGAGCTAAAATTTGGCAATGGACAGTGAGAGCAAGCGAGCTGCGACTGCGAGGGTGTACGTACGTTCGTAGTGGTCACTCCAAGGAAGTCAAAGCCAATACCTGACGAAACGAAGCCCAATTCTTTCTTCTTCTTCACAATCGCGCGCGGAAGTCGCGCGCCGCCGGTTTCCGGCCAAACGTTCGTTCAGATTTGCCCGGCCGAGTCGATCGACCTCCATCCAGCTTGCATGCGGGCGGCTGCCGATCGGCAGGTTCGGTACCCGGGCAATAACATGACGACGCCTGACAGACATATGCCACCGCACATCATGCATAAGGCGACACGAGCAGCGCCACTTGACTTGGTATTCCGATGACAGAAAAAAAATCGTTAATTAGTCAGTCCGTTTGGAGTAGTAGTAGTTTATTAGGGGCGAGTAATCTAGCAGTATTTTCTCCAGAAGAAGACGGAGTATTTTAAGAATCGGTGAAGACTGACTTCCTGACTTCCCTATATACATATGCTAGTTCAAGGTAACGGCCATAAGCCAAAATTCTAAGGCAGATCAGGGATCTAGCAATGCACTAATGAATCGGCCTATAATAAACTGTTGGACTTGGACCTACTGAATTTCTTAATAAGAAACAAAAGAGACGGGCCAATGAGATTTTCACCAACTTACTTACTCCCACCGAAAGAAAAGACTGACTTAGCCAGGGAGCTACCGGTGCAGGACCGTAGGAGTATTCAACATGAACACATATTACTTACATTTGCCCGCGCGCCAAAAGAAAAAAACATGTATGCACATTAAGGTGAGCATGTACACTTGCTAGCTCCCTTAAGAAAAAGAAGACAGCGTGTATATGCAGTGGACATACGACTGAAACTCTTTTTCACATATGACGGGCTTCCACTACTACTATTTACACTTTTTAGCAGTTTACTGTACATGTACTCCTACATAATTGTATCTATTTTTTTCAAAGTGAATTGTACGCTCTTACTAACATTTAGGTACCAATGAGTCCTCGTTAATCTTTGTACCGCTATAATTGCATTTTATTTGTGAGTATAATTTCATTGTGTCGGCTAGTGATACAAAAGCAAGAATTCACCCAGCCTCTGCATACAACAGACATAAGTAAAACTCACACCATCTCAAAATTAGATGTCACGGTTTCGGCTAGACTCGCATGTATTTATATATTACTAAAACACGTTTAGATACAAGCATATCCAGCTAAACATGTGACAAATATTTCGAGACAGATGGAGTACAGTACAATTAAGTAACGTTCAATTTAATGACCACCCCATACACACAAATGAAACCTAGTAGTCTAAGAGCATCTCCACTCGCGTACCAGCATGCCGATCCGAACGCCGAGTTTAGGTCCGAACGCTGAAAATCGGTCCAGTTGCGTACGTAGGAACCTGTTTTCGTCCGGATTGGGGCGAACTTTGGTCCGGCCTTTCTAGGCCGAACCCAAGTTCCCAGGTACGACCTGGGAACGCCGGACGCAGCGAAAATGGGCATGGGCCAGCTCTGTCAGCGAGACAGTCCCATTCTCACCCACTCCACTCGTCCAGACTGTGGTGAAGAGCTCCCATCGCCTCTTTCGCCATGACTTCGTCGGTGGAGCTCCTCCATGTCGAGACATGCCCACGCCTCTAGATATGCTCGCCGTAGTTGTCGCCCACTTCGCCGCCCGTCCCGTTGCCGCTTTCGCCGACATACCTTCGTTGTAGCTCTGCTTCGATGCGTGCTCCCACCACCGCGCCCGCCAAGTGTTCGGCATTTGGCCCGGTCGGCCATGGACTCCGACGACGACGAGATACTCGCCGTGGACTTCGACGACAAGGAGATCCTTGTCGTACTGCTGGAGGAGAAGAGTGCCGCAGTCGCCGAAGGTGAAGAGCACTTGGAGATCCTCGCCTCGCTCGCCCAGTTGTACATGCAGATGGCGAAGCCGAAGCGCGGTGCCAGGTCGCTGGAAGTGCAAGGCACCTATGGATACGCAGAGACAACACGTCGTAGATGCCCAGCATGAACTGGACGAACTTGGCCAAAATATGTTGTATTTTTACTTCTGGCCGAACTATGTTTACATTTACGCCAAACTATGTTTAAAATTTCGCCGAACTTTGGTCGTAAAATGTTCTGTATTCATTATATGCCGAACTATGCCGAAATCTGGACGAACTTGAGCCGAATTTAAGCTGAATTTGAGTGGAAATGGGTCCGGGAACTCAGGCTGGTTATACGAGTGGAAAACTGGGCGTACCCAAGCTGAAAACTTGGTTCGTCCGACCAAAGTTTGGTCCGGAGTAAAATACAATTAAGAGTAAATAGTAGTCTAATCTAAGTTTTAATGACCACGCCATACGCACAAATAAAACCTAGTCTAAGTTTTAATGTCTACAACGAACTTCAAAGGAAAAAGCACTCGCTCTCATGTCCCATCAACAATTTGTCCCTCACTTTATTAAAAACTATTCATAAGGACCTTGAAAGAGAAACGAAACCACAAAATGACCCCACAGCCCCAGTCAGAAGGCACCGAGTAAGCTGCCCCTATATATATAGCCCAAGGCACTCGCTACTCCCTTCACTTGCTTCTTGTAGTCCACCTAGCGATCGTCAGGCTACAGATCCCTCCTAACAAGCCATGGAGGCAGACGCAAGCCACGCACCCACCACCTCTTCCTCCTCCGTCTCCTCCTCGACACTGTCCTCGTCGTCGTCCTTCTCCTCCCTGGCCAACAGCGTGCAAGAGGAGCTTCCCAGCAAGAACTCCAAGCCCAAACAACCGAAGAAGCGCAAGAGAGCCGTCTCGCCGCCGGACCAAGAACCGGAAGCCGAAGGAGCCACCAATGGCGCCCAGTTAGGCGAGGAGAGCAGCTGCTGCACCACCGAGGACGATAACGACGCCGGTAGAGGCAAGGAGGCGTCGCTGCCGGGCGCCCGCGGCGCCGCGGTGTCCAAGAGCGGGTTCAAGCACCCGTCGTACCGCGGCGTGCGGCGGCGGAGCTGGGGCAAGTGGGTGTCCGAGATCCGCGAGCCGCGCAAGAAGTCCCGCATCTGGCTCGGCACCTTCCCCACGGCCGAGATGGCCGCGCGCGCGCACGACGCGGCCGCGCTCGCCATCAAGGGCCGCAACGCGCACCTCAACTTCCCGGAGCTCGCCCACGAGCTGCCCCGTCCGGACTCCACGTCCCCCGCCGACATCCAGGCCGCGGCCGCCAAGGCCGCCGCGGCTGCCTCCGTGCAGTGCGACGAGGCCGAGACGTCTCCGTCCTCTTCCCCCGTCACGGCGGAGTCGCAGCCGCCGTCGGATGCCGCGGCAGCATGTCCCGACGCGACGCCCGCGCACAGCGGAGGCGGAGGCGGCGAGGACAATGCGCTGTTCGACCTGCCGGACCTTCTCCTCGACCTCAGGGACGGGCTTCTGTGGTCGCCCGTGTGGCCGTTGGCGATGGCCGCTGAGGAGTACGACGGCGGGTGCTGCGTTGAGCCGCTCCTGTGGTCCGAGTAGCTTGTTGCCTTTCTTTTACCGTTTTTGGGCTAATAAATTGCCCGGGTAGTATAGTAAGAGTAGTTGTAGTAGTACTACTATTGGAAAATTTGTTCTTGGTTGTGCTTGACTCGGCCATGAACCATGTGTGCTTTTTTTTTTGTCATCATCAACACAAGATACGTTTAATTTACTACGTGTAGCCATGATGATTGATGTCGTTCCCTCAAAAAGAAAGGATGCTCCTACAGAATGCATACAGGTCGATAAATGGGAGCTGACAGATCAATGTCTGCAATGCTGCCGTATACTGGTAGCTAGAAATTGATCGATTTGATGATCGATTTGGTACTGATTTATGGTGTGGGGTGCCGTCCGTTTGGAAGTCGTTTTATGATCCGGTGAAACAGTGGAAGACGAACAGCAAATTCGAAATGAACCGTGCTTTAATTTTTTTTCTCCGTGATTTTCACAGCGAGTTTGGCAGCAAGCTAGAGGATTGTTGCGGCAGTGTGTGCGTTACTACTACCTTACTCGCTGCTGGTACGCTGTCATTGTGAGAAGATCTTGAGAGGAGGGACGAAAAATCTGTAAAAATGACGACCGGCCGGGCTCTCTTTAAATTACCTGCAGCTTACTTATTTAATTAACTACTACTAGGAGGACGTACTGAACCGAACGGTAATCATATCTTGCCCGGCCGGTTTGGTACGAACCCCACGTTATCCTAGGTTACAATAAAGGTCCACCATAGTCCGGCGAGGGGAGAAAAACAAAACGGATGGAAGGACCAGAGAAAGTTCCAACCCTGCGCTCGCCAAATTCTCTTGTCTCCTTCCCCTGACCCCTTGCTAGGAGTATAGCAAAAGTTTAGAGAAAACACCAAGCCAAGCCAATGCCTACGAGGTTAGGTACAGGATACGAGCACGCCAGTTACCGGTTCCCATATGCTAGGTTGGGTTAGTTGTTTTCAACATCCAGTAGTAGGAGTGGTAGTATTTTTTTCCCCAATTAGTAGATCAATCATCACATAAACTAGTCGCAAATCAAGGGATGTTAATTGTACTACATACACGTAGCCGTTGCCCGAGTGGGCGATCGAGACGACCGACCCACATGCCCAACACATGGCCAGACGGTCACGCACTGAATATGCTGCTGCATGTACTACTAGTTGCGTACTAATACTGCAGCTAGCGATCGACGCGCGCATGCGGCCGGGCTGGGCTAGCTAGCTGGCTGATCGCGTCTGATTAACAACGCGTTTCCGATGAGCTGCACTAATCAAATCGGACCTGGCCTGGAGGATCCAATGCCACGGGCGTCTTGTCGCAGTCGGACCGGCCGGGGACCGATCGCTCCGGCCGGCCGTCCGGCGGCTCCGGCCGGTGGGGGCGTAGACGTACGGTAGGTGGGGGTGGTACCGCGCCGAGCGAGCGAGCTCGTACGTTGGGGGATCAATCGCTCGATCGATCGATCTCCGGCCGATGGCGATATTTGCCCGGATTTGGACGGGCCGGTGACGCACGCACGCACCTAATCGGTTAGTTAGCACGTACTCAACAGAATGTTGGTACAACCGTGGTGATGGGTCGAGCTTAGCTCCGCTTAATGCTTGGTTTATGTGCGATAGCGTGCGTGCCTAGCTCGAGAGTATAAACCGTATTGTGATTGATTGATGCCACCACCTTATTATGATTCTGGTACGATCGCAGGATGATGACGGTTTGGTCCAGACAGACTCAAGGAAACACAGGAGTACGTTGCTTGTAGGAATAGATATAGAGGCTAACAGAAGTACTACTCTCAGACTGTGTTAGGGCGGAGATTAATTATCCATTGCGAAGAGTTTTTATCAAAGAGGAATCACGACCAAATCGAGTGTTGCTTTTATTATCTCTTTATATAAAGGGAAAAGAATTGCCTCTGGCTTACTCCAAGATCAAAGCCACTGAACACTGAAAAAAGATTCAGACTGATGATTCCCTACGAGTACAAGAAGAGCGACAGGGAAGACCTCCATAATTGGTCAGAAGCTGTTCTCTATTAGATTAAAATCAGCCATAAATCAGTGTAACTAACTGCGAACTAACACTAAGCTAGCGTACAACGCCGATGACGATCGCCCGGCCCCTGTCGCATTCTTGCATTACATGTGACAATAATGCCTCCTCAGAGATCCCGTTAGTTTCACTGGAAAAAGCATGTGGTCAAGGCTGCTTATAATTGCATAATTGTGCTTGTCAATCGGAGGCGATGCATCGATGTCATCTGTCAGTACAGGTTTAGCTTTCGGGACATAAACCACCACCAATTATTAATTTTTTGCCAGCCAGCCGTCTCCATAAACATCGGGCATGCATATAAGCAATTAAGCATATTGTATGTATCTTGCAAGAAACTGATACTACGTGCTGGAAAATGACCACTTGTCTGGAAGTTAATTAGGCCAGGGACGTACTAACCACTCTTTACGCTATGGCTATATGGGGGTTATGGACGTGCTAACGGCTCTTTATACGTGGTAGTGCCTCAGCTTTGTCGTACTCGTGACCATGGCAAAGGGTTTGGAGTACGTAACAGTTCTTAGGACGATCATCGGTTGGCCACACTCTGCGTGTCATGTCAGTCAGTCGTCGTCAAAGCTTAAGCAGGAATGGGGCAGGGCAGGAAGGTCAAGTTGGAACTGAAGCAAGACCCATATGATATGAAGCCGTATTCACGTTGTTTAATTTAATAAAAAGGTGCTTATGGTACTGCTGTATGACATACTGATTTCCTTTTTTATTTTGTTACTACCAAGATGTATGTGTAATGATGATGGTGTTGTTTTTTCAATTTTTAATAGCCGTCCATATATAGGAACGTGCTTCCCGTCATTTTTTTTCTTCCGTTTTGGTTATTGACAGTCTTGGCCGCGTTGCAGGTCAGTAACAACTCAATAGATTTATATGGGATCTCGTGCAAATTTTGCGTTGATACCGTGTGATTTTGACCAATTCTTACTGTATGCATAGGAGTAGGATTCACATGTGCATCAACGTACATAAAATGGTTGTGCATTTCAGTCATTAATATTGAGAGCTAGCTGCTCCATTAAACTTGTCCAATCGGGTAGCGAGTAGAAAGCGCTAGCTAGGGTTTTTTGAATGTTAGCAGGAGAACTTCTAAATTCATTGATTAGATAGAAAACAAACTACTTGGTTTATTGAGAAAAACCAGACGAAAACCTTAACAACGGCAAACCACATCTAGAACACCACATGACATACAAGAGGCCAAAAGGCGGAACATTCGGATCTGCCCAGAACATTTGAGGCAACCTCGATGACTCCAGAGAGAAACGACATACCAAGATAGAAGAACATGTGTCTCTCTACACCCGTGAGGAAGGATCAAAGGGCTCATTGGGCGCTCCTTGCATGTGAAGGGGGCTCATGCAGCTGCCGCCAAACAACCTCACGAGCTATGGGTCCCTCTGATTGGATCCATCTCCAAAACAATGCCCTCAAGAGGGGGCATGACGCCGATTAGCGCTGCCATCGTCTCATCGAGACACCGAATGTGAGGTGCGCTAGCTAGTGTTATAAACGTATTAACATATCTTACACTACTGGAAAACGGCTATAGGCGTGAGACTACTATAACCTATTAGCAGCGTTCGCCAACATGTCACAAGCTACCACTATATGGGACCTACCTGCACGGCCTGGACCAACTTATCGATAGCGTGCGGGATATGTAGAACGCTACTAGTACGTGTTTGCCAATAGTGTGCGTCCAATTGAGAACGCTGTCACTATGTCGTTTCCAGGTAAGTTTGTGGAACCCACTTACTGGTAGTGTTTGGCTACCTAGAACACTACCAATATATTAGGGTAAAGTGCTCCGGTACCAAGCGCTACTAGTAATTCACATATCTACACTTATAAGCAACCCCTACCTCTTCCCTTCCTTTTGCTCACTTATTGTTTTCTCTCCCTTCCTCCTAACCACCTCCTGCCCTCATTTCCTCTTCATTATATCTTATTATATGAAAATAGCTACATATATGTAAGCAAATCTCTCTCTACCACTTCCTATTAGCAAGCTACCATTCCTAGATCTACTTTAATTAGGTAAATACTTCTAGATCTAGCTACTTTAACACTCCCCTCTACACTCTCTCAAACTCTCCCCTACCATTTATTAATGATGCATTAAGTGCAACTCCCAAGAGTTGGTGGCCCTCACCACACTCTCTCGATCGAAGACATGTCGGTTATCTAATGGATCAATGATTTTTGTGACGGACACTATATATAAAATTACTTTATGTGTTTTGATACTATTGGGTTCGCAGCATAGAAAACAAAAAAAAATCCTACGATGGGAACAACTAAGTACCAAGATCTATCTACTAGATACAAGCAACGGGTGGATATACATCCATAGAGAATATACCCTTGTAGACCGATAAAGTTTAACAAGGTTGTACTCGTGGATGATGTAGATGGATGCTTGTCGATATCAAGATCGAGAAGAAGTCCAGTGCCACAAATCAGTAGCGCATCCGTGCTCGCATACACGTTCAAGCCACTGAACGACCTCCGCCTCCTCGATCCAACGATGCAGCGGAAGCAACAACTCTATACAAACGAAAAGCCACTAGAAACATGTATCTCGCTAGTCCGACACCATGGGGGATAAACTAGAGGGGAAGAGAGATCCTTCACGAGGAGGTGTAAGTGTGAGAGAGGGAGCAGGGGGCCTTTTATAGGAGGAGGAGGGGCACCCCAAGGGGTGTGGCCGGCGGCCATGGTGGTGGCCCCCACCACTTCCTCCATTCATGTGGGTGGAGCTCCCACTCACCAAAAAGTCCCTCCATATTCCCACTCAAAAACCCACTCAAATTCCCATTAAATTTCCACCAAATTTAATGTAATCTCTCTTTAAATAAAACTCCTTTTATTTATTTATTCAGAATTTTGTTAATTACATTAATTAATAAACATTCGCATAAAACCCTTGCTAGTATTCAATTTCACATGTAGAAACAATTTCAGTAATTTCATCCGAAATAATTCCAGTGTCTAGTGAAATAATTCCTGCGCTTTGTAATTCTTTCGTCTAGAACATATTTGTTCCAAATGGTGTCGGTGTCTCTTATGTGTGTCATTCTACGGTTCGCGAATAATGCGTACATGATCGAGACCCCTCTCGGATCAATAATCAGAAGCGGGACCTGGAGATCCATACTGGCTCCCACACATTCAACGATGACTTCTTGTGATCATGAGAAACTTTTACGCTAGTAACTTAATCCCTTTGGATCGCGATATATTACATGTCCAAGATTCTATCATCGATATCTCTCTACCTAGTTTGATCTCGTTACCGACATGTACTCTTTTCTTGTTCCCGTGATATAACATTCTAGTGATCACATCACTTGCTTGCAAACTAATTAATGTGATATCACCGAGAGGGCCCAGATTATATCTATCCGTCATCGGGAAGGACAAATTCTACTCTTGATCCATGAGCCTCTACATAACACCTTCGTAGCACTAATCCACCTTTATAGTCACCCTATTACGGTGTGACGTTTGATGTTATCAAGATACTCTTCTAGTGTTAGTGATTGATATGATCTCATGGTCTAAGGACTAGGATTACTTTGTATGATGTTATAGCAATATAAACACAATAACTTTGATCATAATGCTATACTTCGGATGAATGTTCATCACATCATTCCAATAATGTTGTGACCTCGTTATTAACAACATCCAATGTCCATGATCAGGAAACCTTTGATCATCTTATTAATCAACGAGATAGTTTATAAGAGAGGCATAACTAGGAACTTTCTATTTGTTTATGAAACATACATGTATTAATGTTTCTGTATTAATACAATTATAGCATGCAAAATAAAAATTTATCATAAACAAGGAATAAGATAATAACCACTTTATTATTGTCTCTCGGGCATATTCCCTTCAGATACATAATTGGTGAGAAAGTATGTGACAAGAAAGTGCGTGAGTTGCCTATGTTTCACTAAAATATTGATTAATTTCCGTTTCGGAAAAATTCAATCACTCTTCATATGTACCCTTTTTAGAAGAGGTCATGCCGAAATTTTCTATGACCTCAACGACGGTTCTAATTATCTTGCTTATACTATGCAGGTGATCATAATGGATGGAAGGATAGTGGATGCATACTTGGCATCCGCTACTACTGATATGCGTCAATATAATACAAAATGGATAAAACTTCCATGTTGAAAGTGTAAACAAGAGAACTTGCTCAACCCGTTTGATGACAGTTTGAAGGTGCACCTGCTCATCAAAAAGTGCATGCATGGATTTATCGTCGAAGGGACAGAAGTTCTGAAAGGGGAAGCTAATAAAAACGAGGGGGCAAACGAATGATGGAATGGAGAGGCTCCCGAAGAAGAAGAGGCAGAACATGAAGAAGAAGAGGCGGGACATGAAGAAGACGCGGGCACGCATACTTCGTCGATGACTTCTGTTGTGCAGGACCCTCATGTTCGAGAGCTGCTTCGCAAGAAGACGACTAATGACGGAGCTACTTCTAGAGAGGAAACCATGTTCACGCAATTGGAGCTAGACTCGCGGACTCCATTGTATGACGGTTTCCATCCCATGGAGACCCATGTGAGTGTCGCTCTCAATCTTCTATAGATGAAGGCAAGATACAAATGGAATGACACAAGTCTCGATGCAAATTTTAAGTATCTACACAAACTTCTTCACAAGAACAAGTGCCCTACTAGCATCGAGGAGGCCAATAAAGTCATGTGCCCTCTTGATTTACTTCACATTAAATACCATGCATGCATAAATGATTGCATCATTTATCAGAATGAGAACGCATACAAAACCGTATGTCAAGTGTGCAAGGATTCACTATGCAAGATTGGAAGGAAAGCTCCTCGAAAAATTAGTATGGTAGTTTCCGCCCACTCTCGGTCTGCAACGTATTTCACAAACCCTAAGGAGGCAAAGCTCACGTGCTGGCACATGGAAAGGAACAATGAAAATGGTCGTCTGAAGCGAAAAGGAACATGGGGATATTATCAAAACCTACCATAATTAAGAGATATGATTCAGAATTTCCTTGTGTGAACACAAGCAACTAAGGAAGGTGTTCTACAACCTTGGGGGGCCTTGCACCAGCCCTGATGGGGGGCTGCCACAGGTGGGCCTTGGTAGCACATGTGACACCCCATATTGGGCCTCCACCCTTCGGTCATTTCTTCCATGGGAACCCCATTCGAATGTTTCTTTCTTCTCTGGTTTCTTTCCAATAAAGTCAGTGCATCAAACCTATATATATATTCTAGAACCTTTCCCAGATCTATTCGACATTTTAACCATATCGGAACGATTCCGGTGAACCTCGCAATCAATACCGATGACTTTGGACCTACCATCCCAAAATAGGTTATGTCACTAGAACTATTCTGATTCCTCTCTGATGTGATTCAACGAATCCTGGAACTATTCTGGTGTGTCTGGAATCTATTCGATACAACTCTCTCAACTATCTACCATGAAGGTGACTAGTTCAACATGATAGGTAAACCTTAAGCATGTGACATGTTCAAGTTCGGTAGTAAGTATTCATAATATCAAAGACCTTCGGATTAATAACCAATGGTGGGACTTGGATGTCCATGATGGTTCCTACTTTACTACGTGATGGCCTGCAAGAGCATATGTTTGTGAGAGCATGTTTTCACGGGAGTATTATTCAGTTTTAATATCAAATCCCAACAAGGAGCTTAGGAAAGTGTTATCTGCGGCGTTTCTGTCACACTCAAGGTGTCACTAGTCTTGAGTGAATTGACTGAAATAATTGAGAAGGAAAAAGGGTGAGTGTGGATGAAGGAATTTATATATTGAACGGTGATTAAATTAAAGAACATAAAAGTAAACAACACGAATATTGCTTGGGGTTCCTGTAGACAAGAGATTAGGCATGAATAGATTCGATTCATGGTGATAATGAATGTGCCAAATAGAGTAGGAGGAATAAGTGCTTATACTAGTTCTTATAAATATATGAGTAGGCAAGCAACCCATAAGAAAGTCAAGACTCCTCTTGATAGATTTCGTCTGACTCCAATGATCCCTCTGTCTGTTACCAAAATCATGGTCAGTACATCAATTAAGGTCATGAAACTAGATCAAGGCTTTAAACTCGGTAGCTCCTTGTTGTCGTCCAGTTATACTATCACCTCTTTGATATTAGTCGTGTCACTCGGGGGTCACTGATTCACTAGCAAACAAGTTCATATCTATGAGTTTTTAAGATCATGTTATCTGGACCCTTTAATTAGTTAACAAGCATTGGCCATACATAGACAAGAAAAATCCTTATTTAACACCGCCTTAAAACCTTCTTCCCTATTTGACACTAGAAAAAATTCCTTCCCATTTTGACATCTAAACTTGCTTTCTTTCCTCAATTGACACCGTTGTCTGTTTTGTTAGTTTTTCCATTGGTCGATTTGTTCAATGCACAAAAATAACCTTACGCAATGGGTCAACACCAAAGAGGCAGCGACCAAACGCGATACAACCAGAGTCCACCGTCCCTAAGCCCACACTAGCTCAACCCTAGCCCCGGAGTGGCGGCGGAGAGTGTTGGAGATGGGCGGCGCCGACATGTCGGTGGAGGGCGGCGCATGCACAACAACGGCGGGCGGCGGCGGAGCCATTGGTATGCCTTCAGGATGAGTTCACTTTCTCTGCTGCAAATGTCTCGTACTTAGATTGTTCTTGTTCTATAGTGATCTTGCGTTGTTCCATCTGCCTTAAATGGAAATATCTCAACTCTCCGTTATTTGATGGTGGCAAGACCCAATGGCCTGAATCTGACCATGGATTCTTCATGCATCTACAACTGTTAAAAGACACTACTGGTAGGCCTAAAACTGAGAGTTATAAAGGCTGTAGTGAGAAGAAAATAAAATCAAGGAAGCATATATGTCCTATTTGTAAGGACTATGGGCATCATTGGCACAATTGTAATAAGGGTAACTCGGATGACAATGCTACAATGCTGGCAGTGAGGTAATATAAATTTAATGTTGTACTATTTATTTTGTAATGAACTATACATGTTTACTACTATTCTTATTTATTTCTCATGCAGAGAACCGTCAAAGAAGAAGATAAAGACCATGCAAGGAAACGCGTCATCAATTGTGCCTTGCATGGATGAAGCACCAACAAGGATGTATTTTCCACCAAGGTAGCAATTTTACATTCATGCTTGTTATAGTCGAAGTAGCTTCTTTCTCACATAGCCAAAGCTTGGAAACTTCAAGTTGCAAAAAGGGAAAAGGGGGAAACTCCGGATCCGGAGGATCAAAGAGGTGTTATTTTTATTTTTTGTTTAGTTCTTATGCATTGTTTTCTTTTGTTTCAGTTTATAATTGGCGTTCCCATACATGTATGGATACAGATAAAGAGCGGCCTCAAGTCAACCTGAGACTATTTCCATCGAGCTTCGTATGATCAACAAGAGAAAGGAGGTTGATGTTCCTAATGCAGCGCTGAGTTGATGTAGAAGCGCCTCGTTGGGAACCCCAAGAGCAAGGTGTGAAGCAGCATAGCAGCAAGTTTTCCCTCAGTAAGAAACCGAGGTTATCGAACCAGTAGGAGGAAGGAAACGTCACACAGGTGTTGCAAGCAACGCGGAGACCTGCACAACACAAACTCAAGACTTTGCCCCAGTGAATCAGTGAAGTTGTCAAGCTTACCGGTTTGCTGTAGCAAAGGATTAAACGTATGGTGTGTAAGATAATGGTTTGTAGCAAGTAAACAAGTAACAGTGCAAGATGTATCAATGGTAAAGATTGGACCGGGGTCTATAGTTCACTAGAGGTGCTCTTCTTAGATAAACAACATGGCATGAAGGATAAACATATTACAACAGGGCAATTGACAGGAACTGAGCAAGGCATAACAATTCAATACCAGACAAAAAGATCCTATGAGATTCGATTGGACAATATAACAATATACTCCCTCTGTGTCAAAATATAAGATGTTTTAGGTTTGTGAAGAGAATGTATCTAGACTTGTTTTAGTGTGTAGATTCACTCTAAACATGAGCGAACCTATATACTAAAATAAGTCTAGATACATTTGATTCACAAAGCTAAAACATCTTATATTTTGAAACGGAGGGAGTACATAGACCGCCATCCAACTGCATCTATGACTAGAAGTCCACCTTCAGGTTATCATCCGAACCCCCTCCAGTATTAAGTTACAAGCAACAGACAACTGCTTTAAGCAAAGTGTGAAAGGTAAACAATCCACTTGTTCTATGAACAAGAGACTATTGTTTTCTCCCTAGTGGCAACAACACATCTACAACCGGAGAGATTTCTGTCACTTCCCTTGGAAACTAGAGGCATGAACCCACTATCGAGCATAAATATCCCCTCTTGGAGTCACTAGCAACTACTTGGCCAAGATAGCTTCTAACAACGGAGAGCATGCAAGATCACAAACGACACAGACATGATAGTATCAAATAGACAAAACCATTAATAAATCTGACATAGTAATCTCAATATCCATCGGATCCCCGCAAACACAACATGCATGATTACAAATAGATTAGATCTTGATTATCAACGGAGCTCACAAGATCTATACATGAAATCAAAAGGAGGAGATACAACCATATAGCTACTACATGGACCCATAGTCCAAGGTGGAACTACTCACGCATCATACAAGAGAAGAAGGCCTCCGGTATGATCTCCCCTCCGGCAGGGTGCCAGGAAGAACTTCAGATCCCCCCGATCTAGGGACGGGGGTGGCGGCGGCTACAGAAGGTTTCGTGGAGTTTTGATCGGGTGCCTAGGGTTTCTGCATCGGGGGCTTCTTATAGGCGAATAGGCGAGACTGGGAGGCGGCCAGAGGGGGAACACCCTACCCAGGCGCGGGGTGGCCCCTCTGGACTTCGTGTCGCCCACGGTAAAATATTGACTTTGGCTTTTGTCCCGTCCAATTCCGAGAACATTGATTTTCTGCCTTTCGAAACCAAAAACAGAAGAAAACAGGCAACTGGCACTGTGGCAACTTGTTAATAGGTTAGTTCCAGAAAAGATATAAAAACATCTCAAAGTGTAGATAAAGCAAAGCAAAGTAGATAGTAAACAAGCATGGAACATCAAAAATTATAGACACGTTTCCGACGTATCAGTACCTACGAAGGAGATTTTTGTCCCTGCTGCGCCACTTGACAACCCAAAAATGGGCACAAGAAGCAAGAAATTTAACCCACCTAGCCCAGCTATGAGCCCAAGAAGAAAAAGAAGGCTCAGTTTGTGATTTTCTTTTCATGTCATGGGCATTATTGGAGTTGCTTTTGGTGATCTCCTCTTACTTTTTTATTCTGGTCATGTGATTATTTGGAGAGGCCTCACGTCTAAGTGTTGCATAGTACTAGAGAACCTCTAGGTGCTTCTCTATGGACTACTAGTGGACCTGGATGTTTAACTATGCAGTTAATGAATGTTTATCTATTGTATTCACTATACTCTATAAATGAACCTGACTGTTTATCAACTGTATGCACTATACTGCTATATATGAATGGTGTTCATGGATATGGCATCAAAATATAGGGGAAGCTCTGTCCAAATTTTTAATTTTTCTTGCACTAAAATATGGTGACAACGCACTGAAATGTAAGTGGAAGGTATGGCACGCATGATCAATGTCCATTGGTGCAAATGTGTCTTTCTAAAACATTCTTTTTGTCACAAGAATTATTAGGGGCAAAAGTGTCTTTCCATGTTCCTATTTGACACCGTTAGTGCTCAAAATGAACTAGAGTGTCAATTGAGGAAAGAAAGCAAGTTTAGATATCAAGATGAGAAGGAAATGTTTACTAGTGTAAAATAGGGAAGCAGGTTTTAAACGAGTGTCAAATAAGTAATTTTCTATACATAGACAGTCATTCCCACATAGAATAACTACAACGATAATCACAAATAGATGAAAGTAAAATAGGCACACCACATCTCACCAATTTCCTACATCTCCCATGCCTATAGGGATTTACTCACACAAGAGACGAGAATAACACAATGAGATTATAATAATGTAAATAGATTTCATCTCAATGTTACCGCAGAGAATCGAAATAAATTTGGATATCAAATCAAATACAAACTAAATAGTAAATAGATGTTTTGAATCCCTAATCTTACAGATCTAAATCTCACTCTTAGTACAAGTGGGAATTATGGAGGAAATGAGTGTCTAGAGGTAGAGATCTTAGAAAAAGATGATGGAATTCTTCTTGTCCTTCAGATCTGGTTTCCTCTTTTCTAGGGTGTTTTGTGGCGGCTGTGCCTGCAATTTTCCCTCTCTCCTTTCACGAAAACTTCTTAGTTTGATAAGTAGAGGCCAATGGCACCCTGTACGGGAGGACGGTACGGGCAAGTCCTGCCCGTAGCCCCTACCGATGATCATTAAGCCTTCGGTACATGTCGAATAAAAAGCCTTCAATTTGAGATTTGTTTGTTTGGCTCTAATTACCTCATAAATGTCATGGTATCCTTCCATAAGTGTTCAATACCTGAAACATACATCATAGAACAAGGTTTATCTAAATCGCGATATTAGCGTTAGCAAAGGAGTGAAAATCCAATGAAACCTGATGAAAACCAATAGAAATACCCATCTAAAAAGTGTTAATATTTGGAGCTATCACTAAGTGAAGATCGCATCAAGTGAAGCCATTCATTATACATGTACTTATCCTTATGTTACGCGATATGTGACAGTCCAAGGCGAGATATTGGTATCCTCGTCAGTCCACTCCTTGATCACTATACCCATTATACTCTTTGTCATTTCACTCTCTTTTACTCGTATCTGTATTCTGATGTCCTTTATGATCTCCATCATAACCGTGTCTCTGCAGATGATAGGGTGACATCGTAATCCTAAGTGGGCCCAAAGAATATCTCTGCATCATTAGGAGGAGAATGGTCCCACTTGTTGAACTATCCAAGTCCTAGGCATACTTCCTTAATCATCTTGGGATCACTGGTATTGCCACCTCTTTTGGTGGTGTTGGGATAATCTTAAAATACAAGTCTTCCACCATGAGGGTACTTGATATTCTCATGGTCTTAAGTACTTGTCCATAAGATAATGGTCTGCTGATTGGAATATTAACTTGATCTCATAGTAAATCATTCATTGGATCGGTTCCATACCCTTGTTCCACTAACATTGTACTCCCATAGTTAGTGGTATCCTTAGTTACCATAACTTCTATACCATGATCAAGAAACTTGATCATCAGAGACAACACATGGGCTAGTCCTAGAAGCTAGACTAGGAACATCTTGGTTAGTTCATCTTTTCTACACCTACATGTGAGATCTCCTTTGATTCACGCAATCAAGACTCACAACAATTATAGCATAGTTAGATGAACATATATATTGAACATGGGATTATATAATAGTAATTATTGTTATTTCCTCTAAAGCATTAATCCCATCAGCATAAGCATGCAACCTTTTGACAATCTTGTCTTCGAGATGCTAAAAATCGACCTGCCGAGTTCTATGTGGGGAGAAGGGGAGGCCGAGGTATCGAAGAAGAAAAGAGGGTTGGATTGCATGGAAGGCGTTGAGAACATCGCCGAAGTCAATGTCATCGATCAAATCTAATAGGGAAACCATGCTTTTGCCACTATTCATGTCAAGGTCAAGGACAATGCCATAGTTGTGGAGAATGGATCTTAGGTCCTTGATGTCTTCTTGGGACGCCACCGCATCATCTGCATAAAGTGAGACGTAGAGGGTGCGAGATCTTCCACTCAACTTTTGGAGCCACCCCTGGATAGTAGCTAGCCTTCTCAAGAATGTAGTAGTTGACAGGGTCAATGGCATTATAGGACATTAGGAGGGACAACGGGTGGCCCTTGTGGAGGCTGCGACCATGGCGGATGGAACCCTGGGAACACCATTGAGGAGATCATGTGAGGATACTCGTATTTCTTTGGGGTTTCTTGAACTCCATTGTTCTTGCAATGACCAATGGCTGCCACGCTCCGTGTCATGCTGGGTTTTTCTGTTTGGGATGATGTTTCTAGTAACCAATCGAATACCGTAATTTTCATTTAAAAACTACTACTGGTCAAAACAACTAGGATGAATTTGAACTTACACTTTTGAAGAAGATGAAATAGAACACGTATGCTAATACACTACTAGGAATAAACCTTCACAAAGTTCTCTAGGTCTCACGTGAGAGAGGTCGTGGGATGGAGCCTGTAAACCCTATGGTCTTGTTAGGTAGCAATTATAACTGATTTGGTCGTGAAAATATTTGAATTAACTCGAATTTTAAAATGCCGAGATTTTGAGTATTTTACAATAACATGTTTTTCCTGGGCTGTCGTCAAAGGTTAAGCAGAAATGAGGGAGAACATAGGAAGGTTAGGAAGGTCAAGTTGGGACTGACGCAATTTCCATATGAAGCCGTATTCCCGTTGTTTAGTAAAAAGTGTTTGCTAGTACTAGTATTATGTTCAGGGTGTTCTTTAGGACGTCTCCGTCATCACCGATTCAGTTTACCAGTAATTAATCATGGTGCATGCAGGCAAATGAAAGCTCGAGCCGGATCAAAGAAACAATAGTTTTATTTCTTTTTCGGAGGATAAATGGTTGTTAGATCGGCAAACTTAAAAAAAACCGCACAAAGCTTTTAAAGTGTGATCATAGGAAACATCCGTATCTCAAAAAGAAGGCCGCGAGCTCGCCCCATTCAGGTATTCTTTAGTTTACTCTATGCTCCCATGCTGGAATAGCGCAGCGTTTATGTCTAGACTATTCCGTCAGATAACATTATGCAGCGCGAGATGCATTAGTTTAGACGCAGATCATGAACAGGACGGCCACGTACACACGGTAGCTGCGCCTTTTCTTTGCTTTGCTTTGCATTATATGCACCATCTTCCTCCATCTTTTCCCACCTTTTTTTACTTAATATAACAAACCCGATTTCCTGTGCTGTGCTAGTTGACAAGCCACTCGTTCGCACTAGTACTGAACCCTACTACGCTGCATTTGTTGTAGGATAGTAATATAATACAGGTAAGGACGCACGCAGATCCAAAAGATTTGGATCTAACGAACAGCGATTGCGTGCATTTTTAATACTTAGCACGAGGCCAATTTGGTAGGGCTGGGAGACAGGTGCTGTGCAGGGGAGATTGTCGCTGCTACACTTTAATCATTAGTCGTCCGCCCTACCAAAGAAAAAAAATACACCGAAAACACGCACAAACCCGTTCCACCATTGCGCTGTAGCGCGAAGGGTGCTGATGAACAAAAGAATAAACAATGGAGGTAGCTAGCAGCGTGACGGTTTCTGTAGTCCTGGCCCTAGCTATTGACCGTGCATCAGTCGAGACAGGGAGAAGCGCGTAAGCAGAGCACGCAAGATGCATGTCACGAGTTTCTCTATTCTGCATGTCATACACATTTCCTTTCCTTGGGCGGGGAGAAAACAAATGCGCCCCCCCCTCCGATCCTGCTTTCCTTCCACATTGACTTCTGACGAGGGGAGGTCCGTACGGGCGTGGCCTCTATATGAGCCGTGCATCGCATCGCATTCACGGCTCATCTCGACAAGTGCAAGCGACTCACTCGGCATCACTTCTAGCGAGCTGATCAAGGTGCATAGTGCTCGCCACTTGAAGCAAGAAAACACTTGGTTGTTCGTCCCTGCCGATCAATTGTCACATCGACCAAATGGAGCAAGAGCGAGTGCTGGTTGTGCCTCAAGTGTCCAATGATAGCTGCACCTGCAGCGGCAGCAGCAACACGGCGAGCTCGAGCTCCCTGAACGCGTCGTCCCCGAGCTCCGGCGACGACGGCGCCGTAGGGGTGGTCGGCAAGAAGCGGCCGCGCAGGGACCTGAAGCACCCGACGTACCGCGGCGTGCGCATGCGCACCTGGGGCAAGTGGGTGTCCGAGATCAGGGAGCCCCGCAAGAAGTCCCGCATCTGGCTCGGCACCTTCGACACCCCCGAGATGGCCGCGCGCGCGCACGACGTCGCCGCCATCGCCATCAAGGGACGCGCCGCGCACCTCAACTTCCCGGACCAAGCACACGACCTGCCGCGCGCCGCCTCGGCCGCGCCAAAGGACGTGCAGGCAGCGGCCGCGCTTGCCGCCGCAGCCACCGTGCCCTCGCCCGTCGACGCGCTCTCGCCACCTCACAGCATTGCAGTCGTCCAGGAGCAGGAGGACGAACAACCCGCGGCCGTCCCTGAGCAGGCAGCGCTGGATCATTTCGTGATCGAGAATAATGCGGCACAGGAAAACGGTGCCGTCGGACCAGCAGACTTCTCGTTTTTCGACGTGCCGGATGCTCTTCTGGACTTCGCGTTCACGTGGCCAGAGCCGCCGTCATACTACGGCTCGCCGTGGGACGACGTCGTCGCCGCCGACGATCTCTTCCTCGGGGAGCCGTTGCTGCTCTGGGAACACTGACAGGCTCTCTGCAAGTTGCAACCCGGCCGGTGTGCGATACTAACATGATAGCTAAAGATTGGTTTGCGCAAATTTCTTGATACCTTTACTGGTTTGGTCAAATAAAATTGGTACAGCTTTAGGCGATATCATATCATACGGTTCAGGTCAACATTTCAAGACCTGACTCCAACTTTGAATTTTTTTTTCCTTCTCCGGCTGAGGTTCAGCTTGTAACAGGATCTCTACAGATGACGGGCGTGCTCGCTAGTTGCCAGTTGTTTTGCCCTGCAGCTCGATCGAGTTCATCCGAGCAAGCAACAGGGTTTTTTCTGGTAGCTAGCGTGGCTGCATGCGTCTCTTTACCTGTATAAATTAAACGATATGGAGTATCTTTTTCCAGGATTCCTGGCTCCCTGCATTTTATACTATCTCATGTTGTTCTACTCACAAGCCAGCACGGTCTCCACTCTAGCGCCACACACTGCACTAGCGTAGCAAAGCAACGTCTTGCACTAGCAGCGCGACGTGTAAGCTCGCCTCAGCTTTTTGTTGATGCAGAAGTGCAATCGACGCAATCATATATGCGTGCAACGCCTGCTGAATATTTTACAACGTAACTAGACACCCGCCGTTCTGTCCTCTTCTTGTCCCTCCACGGCGAGCTAATTTTTTTAAAATAACATATTTTTTAATTTAATTTCACAAATAATACACGAAACGGGGAATTATAAATCTAACGGGCCGTCTTCTTTTCAAAAGACGACCGGAGCGGGTCTTCTTTCCAAAAGACGACGAGCCCCTTCTTTAATTGAAAAGACGACCAGGACCTGGTCTTTATTCTAAAAGAAGAAGGCCAGTTAGATTTGCTAATTTCTCATTTCGTGTATTATTTGTCAAATTGAATAAAAAAGATGTATTATTTTAAAAAAATAGCCTCCACAGCCACATTAGACTATCTCTACGGACTACAACCACCCCCTCCCCCCCCCCCCTCCCCCTAACCGGCCACAAAACAGGCTCTGCCAGCGACGGGCAAAATTGACTTGGACCGGCAGCGTCGAAGGGGTGCCGGTGTCTCGCGTGGCCTGATTATTTGACCGGCACTCCAGTGCCGGCTACTACCCATCGAGGGCGCCGATAACAGTTGTTACGTTGGGTTTGGCACACGGAGTACCTTGATCGGTCATTTTTCTCCGTCTATTTCTTCTTTCAATCACTGTCGCACTTGGATGCCCCTCGCCAGAACTCCCAGCAACCACAACCATCCTCGAAACTGTCATGTTCGGAACCCGCCGCGTCTTGTCGTCGTTTCTTCGCCATAACTTTCGCCAAGACCGCCTCAAGGCCGCCTCGCACAGAAGGTGCGCAACCGATTGCCAAGAGAAACTTTTTAATTTTCTAGCCTCCGTGAATCAGAGAGTGTTCAGGTATTTGATTGCATTGTTGTGTGATGTGTAGAAGACGAATAGCGATGATCAAATGATGATAGAGAAATTAGAGAAAGACGAAGCGATGTGCGGGCTAATGATGAAGAGTGTGTGATGATCATCAGTTGCCTTCTTCGTCTATGGATGAAACATCAGGCTCCTCGCTGTGGAGATATGAGGCCTAGGAAGAGAGGGAGCAAGGACATGCAGCGTATGTCTTATGCTTTGGTGCTTGGGGCCGACTACTTCATCAACGATCCAACAAATCGTCGAACATCTTTTGGCGGTGATTTAGAATGAACGAGAAATTGTTCAAGAAAATCGTGCACGACGTGAGAGAGTTTGATCCCTACTCCCTATGCAAGAAATATTACACCGGATTGGATGGTTTCTCGTCTGCTCAGAAATGCATGACTGCCTTGTGGTGTCTTTCATATGGCGCTTCTCCAAACACACAAGATGACTACATGCGTATCACTGACTCCACAACATTTGGGAGTGTGTAAAGGTTTTGCCGGGCGGTTGTTGCATTGTTTGGGTAAACATATCCAAGAGCACCAAATGAAGAAGACACAAGTTGGGTCCTAGTACAAAATATTGCGAGGGGATTTCATGGGATGCTTGGTAGAATTGATCGTATGCATTTTGGATGGACGAATTGCATGTTCTCACTTAGCAATGGATGTACAAAGGCCAAACCGGAGAGTGGTGTGTGGTACTTGAAGGTATCACATGTTATGACTAGTGATTTTGATACGCTTTCTTTGGCATGGCTCAATCTCACAATGACATCAACGTGTTGCAGCATTCTTCGGTGTTTGACAGACTTGTTGAAGGCCATCCTTCCACTGTGAACTTTGAGATCAATGGAAGATGATACACCAAAGGGTACTACCTTGCCAACAACATATATTCAAAATGGGCGATATTTGTGAAGACAATCCCCGACCCTCATACTTATGCAAGGGCTTGATTTTTGAAGTGCCATGAGAGTTGCACGAAGGATGTTGAGCGGGCATTCGGTGTGCTCTAAGCTCGTTTTTCTATCGTCAGGTACCCGGATGTTACTTGGTCGAAATCTCACATGGGGGAGGTGACGAATGTTTGCGTGATCATGCACAATTTGATCATAGAGAGTGAGTGATACATGCATTTTATATCATCATATTTTGTATGATATAGTGGTAGTTTTCATTGCTCTTGGCTCTAATCTTGCATTATTTGCACTCATTTAGATCATTTATGGGTCTTTCTTACAAAGTCTCTGTTGGAGATATGCCCTAGAGGCAATAATAAATATAGTTATTATTATATCTTTGTGTTTATGATAAATGTTTACATTCATGCTATAATAGTATTAACAAGGAAACATTAATACTTGTGTGATTTGTAGACTAAAATAAAAGTCCCTAGTAAAGCCTCTATATAATACTAGCTTGTTGGTTAATAAATGATTGTGGTTTCCCTATCATGAACATTGAGATGTTATTAACAATAAGATCATATCGTTAGGAGAATGATATGGTGGACATACTCCTATAGATAAGCATAGCATAAAGATCAAGTCATTTTAATAGTTCAATTGCTATATGCTTTCTGATACATAGTAATCTAATTCCGTTGACCATCAGATCATGCATATCACCTTTACCGGATGGATACTTTGATGACATCAAACACCACACCGTAACTGGGTGGCTATAAAGGTGGCACTGAGTGTTCGGAAAGTATTGGTTGAGACACATGGATCAAGAGTGGGATTTGTCCATCCATATGACGGATAGATATACTCTGGGCCCTCTTGGTAAAATGTCATCCAATTAGCTTGCAAGCATGTGACTGGCTCACAAGGGATCACATATCACGGGAACGAGAAAAGAGTACTTATCAGTAACGAGGTTGAACTAGGTATGCAGAGATACCGACGATCATAACCTCGGATAAGTAAATTATCGTGAGACAAAGGGAAATTGATATCGTATATAAGTGGTTCATTCGATCGCAAAGTAATCGTAGAAATATGTGGGAGCCATATGAATTTCCAGATTCCTCTATTGGTTATTGATCGGAGAAGTGTCTCGATCATGTCTGCATAATTCACGAACCGTAGGGAGACACACTTAAGGATTCGACGTTGTTTGAGTAGTTATGGAATGATGAGAAAGAGTCTGAATGTTGTTCGGAGTCTCGAATGGGATTCGGGATATCACGAGGAGATCCGAAATGGTCCGGAGAATAAGATTCATATAAGGGAAGTCCCGTTTCGGAGTTGGAGAATGGTTCCGGTGTTTTCATCGGGAATGTTCTAGAAGGTTCCGGAATGTCCGACACTCCGGAGGGGAAGGGTACATGAATGTGTTATATAAGTTGGTATGATTGCATTATGTACTCGGTGTCATCGCTGAACAAAATAGAGGGTTTATTCAAATCCTAGTTTGAAAAGTCAAACGCCAGTTTGAAAGTCAAACGGCTATTTTTGGGAAGTGGGGAAGGAGGAGGAAACCGAGTTGGGGAGGAGTCCCTCCTCCACTGCCGGCCCACCTCCAAGCCGAGTTGGGGAGGGACTCCCCTCCCCTTGGCCGGCCGGCCCCTCCACCTATATAAGGAGGGGCAGGGCTCCCCTCCTAGACACACAAAAATCCCCGCCTCCAAACCCTAAGCCGACGGCGCCGCCACCTGCTGCCGCCGCCGCCGCCCTAGGTCAAGCCGCCGCCGCCTAGCAACCCTAGCCGCCGGCCAAGCTTCCTCCTCGGCGTGTATAAACCCTAGATCGTCGAGGGACTCTCTCATACTCCACCATACTCGCTCCGGCTTAAGGCGAAGCCCTGCGAGATCTCCCCTCTACTTCCGGTACCACGCCGTTGTGCTGCCGGAATCACGAGGAGAGTGCTACAACCTCCGCTGCCTGCTGGAACAAGGGAGAGGAAGGTCTTCGTCGAGTACCGAACGTGTGACCGACTGCGGGAGCGCTGCCGGAACGCAGCGCCGGAAGGATCGTCTACGCGATCTTGAGATCGGGAAGAGTACGACTACATCACCCACGAGAATCCGCTCTCGTTAAACACTTTGGAATCTTCGAGGGTGAGTTATTCCATCGACTCGTTGCTACAATCTAGTAGATAGATCTTGGCTTGTTTTTTTGTATGCGATAGAAAATTTTTGTTTTCCATGCTACGAATCCCTACAGTCTCTTGTTATTATATTTAATTCCTCAGGGGAAGAAAACCTCATATTTTGTATTTTGAAGTTTATGGGCCTTCATGTACTCAAATAAACTAGGTAATAGTACCATAGAGGATTTCCATCAGATAGAAGACCATAGGCACAAAAAGTCAGCGAGGGAGGCCACTGATGGCCCCCATGGTGCAGCATGATACCTGGAAGCATCATGGGGGCCCACCAGCGCATTGTGCTCCCTCGCCTCCATATTTTACTAGAAGATCTGCATCATAAAAAACTTATGCCATGTTTTTCCCAAGACACGGAGATGCGGCGGCAAAGGCGAATGTCTTCTCCCGCTCTAGGAGAGGGTAGATCCTGCTGCCCCGGAGACTCCGTTTAGGGGAAATTGCTGCCATCATCATGACCAACATCTCCTTGCGGTAGGAGGGAATGTCTTCATCACCATCTTCATCATCCTCGACATCATCACTGTCTCTCTCTTGAGATCTAGTTCATTCCCCCTCATAGTTTTTGATAGATAGGAACCTTGAGTTGTGTGCATGTGTGTGCTTGGTAACTTGTTGTTATTTGGTTGGAAAGTTATATTTTCATATTGTGTTGAAAACCTTATGCCATTGGTCATTATCATGGTACATCTTTGTGAGTAGTTTCCCGTGTTCCCGGGGGCATAGGATTTGACTGTGATTTCTACATAGTATGTTATGATTATTTGGTCAAGTTTTATGATTTTACTTTGTTCTATGATGTTAACATACGAATGTCGACTATGTGTTACTTTGCCTATATGGGATTATAGGATTGCACCTTAATGTAATGAAGATAGTAGGGCTAGCCGTAGATGACAAAACCTTGCTCTGGTACTTTGAGTTGCATTAGGAGGCTTATATGATTGGGGACCTAGAGCGTTAAACAATGGTTGGACATTTATGTCTTAATGAATCTCTTGATTTTGCATGTAAGTGGCCTTGGGACCAATCATTAGAGGTGTATTTGCGCATGTGTATGTTGCTGCACCTATTTGAGGCTCCGTAAACTTTACAAGATATTTACCATGCTTTTCTAGAAATCCTTAATGCCATGAAATCTATGCATCCCTCGGGACGTTTGTCTCATATAATAATAGTAACTTAAGATTCTCCTCTTGCCAAATAGTGGATTAGTTTTTCTATGAAAAGAGCATTTACTTTACTTGCATTTTACTTTACCTTTAATTTACTTTCTAGCAAACTATAATCTATAAAATACAAATATTTGCATATTTTATTATTTACTAGTTGAATTTGCTAACCAATACCTTCAGCTACTCGATGATTTTGAAAGGTACTACAATTGACTCCCTACACTTATCGGTTTCAAGATACTATTCTAGCGCCAGTGCTGAGGAGCAGAGCATTATAGGTGAGTTTGTTCGGCAATGAAATATGGAAGTTATCGTTATTTTCATTTTCCCTTTTTTTAATCCATAAAATACAATTATGGAAGTTATGAAAGACTTAATAGGTATATGAAGTTTTCTTGGTCATACAAGAAGTCTACTCTACAGTAGGCTCGAGGCCCTCGGTGGGCCCCATGGCATGGCCTGATACCCTGACCACACCATGGGGTGACCATCAGCGGCTCGTGCACCTACTCGCCTCCATCGTTTTACCAGAAGCTACGTATCATGAAAAAACCCTATGCTTTTGGTGGTCGCGGAGACGAAAGTCTTCTCCTACTCCGGGAGAGGGTAGATCGTCCTGCTGTAGATCCTACACCTAGGGAAAATCGCTACCATCGTCATCACCAACTCCTTCTTGCCCGAGGAGTATCTTTATCACCATCTCCATCATCTCCAACATCATCACCATCTCCCTATCGAGATCCACTACATTCCCCTCATATATATAGTTTCTTATAGATCGGAACTCTGGATAAGTTTCTAGTGCTCTGTGCATGCTTGTGCTCGAGGTCTAGAAAGTTGAGGTGTCAGCCGACTTTCATGTTTTTCTCGCCATGTATGAAGAAATTTGTGACAAAATTATTCATTGTCAACTATAAGAGGATCTAGTGACGCATTTGTGGATGGTCAAAGGGCATAATGCTTAAGCTATTTGAATTTGTATTTATTTAAATTATTTTGCAAACTAGTTTACTAATTATGTGTGTATAATTCTAATAAAATTTCTTTATTTAAACATTGTATTTGAATGTTCTACATGAATTCTATATAACTTACATGTTATGTAGGCTAAAATTTGTTTGCTGCGCCATTTTGGGATGCCGCCGGTATGGGGAGGCCCTCCCAAATGTCCGGCACTATGAATCGGCATCCACAAAGGCCTTGTCCTGTGCTAGTGCCGAATACGGTTTAGATGGCACCGGTGAAGATACTCTTACCTTATTGATCCTTGCATTGCACGAGATATCCCTACAACAATTCTATACTATATACTTGCACATGATTAACTGCATCAACAACTCGATCTTGAGATCGGAAAGTGATCGACTGCATCAACAACAAAATCAGATTTCATAAAACCCTTTTGGTCTTCGAGGGTAAGGTGTTCTGGTTACCCCTTACTCGTTACTAGCATCTACTAGATTAGATCTTGGCATTGTTGGCGTTCTTATCGTAGGAATTTTTTTGTTTCCTATGCTGTGAACCCTTCAGAAAGAGGTAAACAAATTAATTGAAGCATGTATTATCTATCCCATTGTGGATAGTAAATGAGTTAATCGTGTACATTGCATTCCAAATAAAGGTGGTGTCATATTTGTTGCAAATGATGAAAATAAATTGGTAGATCAATAAATTCTTACTGGTTATAGAATGTGCGTTTATGTAGAAAGTTAAATAAAGTTACTCGCAAAGGTCATTATCCTTTTCTATGTATTGACCAAATGTTAGAAATATTTTCTAAGCATTCATATTTTGCTATCTAGATGGTTATTTCAGTTTTTCTCAAATTCATGTGCATAAAGATGACCAACAAAAGACAACTTTCACTTCTGCATTTGGTACGTTTGCTACCTTTAAAAGATGCATGAATGCTATATTTAGTGACTATATTGAGAAGATTGTGAAAATATTTATGGATGATTTTTCTATATATGATACCTCTTTCGATAATTGTCTTTTCAATGTTAAAAAAGTTTTGCAGCATTGAGGGCCAACACTTGGTCTTAAATTGGGAGAAATATCACTTCATGGTTACATAAAGATTTTTTCTTATACATAGAATATATAGAAGAAAACTGAGGTTGACCGCGTGCAAATTGAGGCAATAGGTAAGTTGCCATATCCCAAAGTCATAATAGGTATATGATTTTTTTTGGCCATGCAAGAAGTCAACAGTAGGCACGAGGCCCCTGATGGGCCCCATGGCATGGCCTGATACCCCGGCCACACCATGGGGGCCCACCAACGGCTCGTGCACCCACTCCCCTCCATCGTTTTACCATAAGCTATGTATCGTGAAAAAATCCTACGCTTTTGGTGGCTGCGGAGATAAAAGTCTTCTCCTACTCCGGGAGAGGACAGATCGTCCTGCTCTAAGCCTTCTCCTAGGGAAAATCGCTACCATCGTCATCACCAACTCCTCCTTGTCCGAGGGAGTATCTTTATCACCATCTCCATCATCCCCAACATCAGCACCATCTCCCTCTCGAGATCCACTACATTCCCCTCATATATATAGTTTCTGATTGATCGGAAATCTGGATAAGTTTCTAGTGCTCCGTGCATGCTTGTGCTCGAGGTCCAGAAAGTTGAGGTGTCAGCCGATTTTCATACGAAGAAATTTGTGACAAAATTATTCATCGTCAACTACAAGAGGGTCTAGCGACGCATTTATGGAAGCTCAAAGGACACAATGTTTAAGCTATTTGAATTTTCATTTATTTAAATTATTTTGCAAACTACTTTACTAATTATGTGTGCATAACTCTAATCAAATTCTTTATTTAAACTTTGTATCTGAATGTTCTGCGCGAATTCTAATCATGGGCTCCATTTTGGGATGCCATCGGTATGGGTATGGGAAGGCCCTCCCAAATGGCCGACGCTATGAACCGGCGTCCACAAAGGCTTGTCCGGTGCTGCGGCTGAATACGGTTTAGATGGCGCCGGTGAAGATACTCCTACCTTATTGATCCTCGCGTTGCACGAGTTATCCCTACAACAATTCTATACAATATGCTTGCGCATTATTGTGGCCGTCCCGAGAGATTAGTCTTAGAATACATATGGTAGGTGTCACTGGTTAGGTTAGTGGCAATGTGGCACGAGATTTTCAGTTGTATATGGTTGGTAAAGCCCATGCATGTGGGACGCGCTCCTGCCACGGGAAAAAGCGGTCTCGGTGCAAATCCACACGCCGGCGCTGGCATCTCCCATGACGTTTGGCGACGAGGAGGGCAGTTGGGTGGAGTCAATCCTCAACAGTGGTACACCGTGACACGGCCTTAGTTTTGGCCGGCTTCTTAACGCAGTTCCGTCAGGTAAAGTATCTGCACGCACGCGAGGCTAGATAGACGGCATCTTTTTGGGAGCATGCATATGAGGCTTCCTCCCTTCCAGCCATGTTTCTCTGTACGATCGACAATGCGGTATGGCGTTTCTAGAGATAAGAGTTGTTGCTCTTGTAGATTAGTTTAGGAAGAAAAACAAACACAGGTGTTGTTTACTGTTTTTTTGGCTGCCCCGGTTTTTGTACCGATCGACCCGACCCGTGGCACGCCACGGCGATGGCGCCTTGTGTGCTCGCCTCGTGTGGTCACGTGGGTATATTATTGACTTAACATGCTGGCACTGTACACCATTAGCTAAGCTGGTCAATTATTGGCCTGCTGGTTCAGCTTGATGCATGCATGCACGCCGTGGCGATCGACGCACGTTGTTTGTACGGTACGGCAGCAGGTTTGCTGTTTGTAGGTTGGTTCATTTGGCGCTAAAAGAGACCGGCACAGAGGGACAATTTTCTGGGCACTATTCGAAAGCTCGTGCCAAGGCTAGCTTGGACGGAAGTGCCAAGTAGCATTGTTCCAGTTTACGGAAGTAGCTGGGGAAACTTGCTTCAGTTATGGATTCCTTCCTGTGTAGCTATTATTGCCGTCCACCATTGCTACGTGAGGCAACTGCAGGAACACGATGCCGGGGAATCCTTCTGCTATTGAGCTGAAAAACTAGCGACAGTTCCTACAACAGTTCGCACCCTAAAAGAGCAAAGTCCAAGTGTGTGACCTCCTCTCGTTTTATCCCACAAACAAACGTGGCCCAAGCCTCGCCTGTTCCGGCGTCAACAGTGTGTATGCCCTACACGCCACGCGAGCCAGCAGCGTAGATCACTCTCCCAGTCCCAGGTGCAAATCTTTCCTGTAGTTTACGACAGGTAGCGCGCACTAGTAGAAAAGAGACTATCTGTTCGTGCCTCCTAACAGCATTAGTCCCGGTTTCTCCACGAACCGGGACTAATGCGGGCACACGTCCGGTTCGAGCGGGCACCGGGGCCGGAGGCATGCGTCCCGGTTGGTAGAAGAGAATACGTTTGGCGTCAACCACGCGGTGTAACACAAATCGGGACAAAAGGTTTGGCGTCAACCACGCGGTGTTGCCAGCACCTTTAGTCCCGGTTTGTGTTACAAACCGGGATATATGCTCCCGCCCTCTATAGATGCAACGTCCCAGCCCTCTCTCTCCACTCTGTTTTTTCTTGGTGGAAGGTGTGAGGGGTGTGCAAGTTTTTTTTGTTGGAGATATGCCCAAGAGGCAATAATAAAGTGGTTATTATCATATCTTCACACTTATGATAAATGTTTACATACCATGCTATAATTGTATTAACCGGAAACATTAATACTTGTGTGATTTGTAAACTAAAATAAGAGTCCCTAGTAAAGCCTCTTGTTAAACTAGCTTGTTGGTTAATATATGATCATGGTTTCCTGATCATGAACATAGAGATGTTATTAACAACAGGATCATATCATTAGGAGAATGATGTGATGGACATACTCCTATAGATAAGCGTAGCATAAAGATCAAGTCATTTCAATAGTTCAATTGCTATATGTTTTCTGATACATAGTAACCTAATTCCTTCGACCATGAGATCATGCATATCACCTTTTCCGGATGGATGCTTTGATGTCATCAAACACCACACTGTAACAAGGTGGCTATAAAGGTGGCATTGAGTGTTCAGAAAGTATTGGTTGAAACACATGGATCAAGAGTGGGATTTGTCCATCCATATGACGGATAGATATACTCTGGGCCCTCTCGGTGAAATGTCATCCAATTAGCTTGCAAGCATGTGACTGGCTCACAAGGGATCACATATCACGGGAACGAGAAAAGAGTACTTATCAGTAACGAGGTTGAACTAGGTATGCAGAGATACCGACGATCATAACCTCGGATAAGTAAACTATCGTGAGACAAAGGGAAATTGGTATCGTATGTAAGTGGTTCATTCGATCTCAAAGTAATCATAGAAATATGTGGGAGCCATATGAATTTCCAGATTCCTCTATTGGTTATTGATCGGAGAAGTGTCTCGATCATGTCCGCATAATTCACGAACCGCAGGGAGACACACTTAAGGATTCGACGTTGTTTGAGTAGTTATGGAATAATGAGAAGGAGACCGAATGTTGTTCGGAGTCTCGGATGGGATCCGGGATATCACGAGGAGATCCGGAATAGTCCGGAGAATAAGATTCATATAAGGAAAGTCCCGTTTCGGAGTTGGGGAATGATTCCGGTGTTTTCATCGGGAACATTCTAGAAGGTTCCGGAATGTCCGGCACTCCGGGGGGGAGGGGTACATGAATGTGTTATATCAAGTTGGTATGATTGCATCATGTACTAAAGTGTCATTGCTGTACCAAATAGAGGATTTAATCAAATCCTAGTTTGAAAAGTCAAACGGCTAGTTTGAAAGTCAAACGGCTATTTTGGAAGTGGGAAAGAGGAGAAGGAAGTTTGAAACCGACTTGGGGGAGGAGTTCCTCCTCCCACCGCCGGCCCTCCTTGAGGCCGAGTTGGGGAGGGACTCCCCTCCCCAGGCGCGCCTCCCTCCACCTATAAAAGGAGGGGCAGGGCTCCCCTCCTAGACACACAAGTTCCTATCCTCTAAATCTAAACCCTAGCCACAGCCTCCGGTTTAGAGACGTTTTGGTTTAGAGCTTCTAATTGCCCTAGCCTTCGGTTTAGAGCCTTCTAATTGGTGTGTCTAATCCCTAGACCACTAAAGCCTCTCTCATACTCCACCATACTCGCTCCGGCCTAAGGCGAAGCCCTGCGAGATCTCCCCTCTACTTCCGGTACCACGTCGTTGTGCTGCCGGAATCGCGAGGAGAGTGCTACAACGTCCGCTGCCTGCTGGAACAAGGGAGAGGAAGGTCTTTGTCGAGTACCGAACGTGTGATCGACTGCGGGAGCGCTGCCGGAACGTGGCGCCGGAAGGATCGTCTACGCGATCTTGAGATCGGAAAGAGTACGACTACATCACCCACGAGAATCTGCTCTCGTTAACCGCTTTGGAATCTTCGAGGGTAAGTTATTCCATCGACTCGTTGCTACAATCTAGTAGATAGATCTTGGCTTGTTTGTTTGTATGCGATAGAAAATTTTTGTTTTCCATGCTACGAACCCCTACAGTGGTATCAGAGCCGTGTCTATATGTAGATCTGTTGCACGAGTAGAACACAATGGTCATTGTGGGCGTTGATGCTTTTATTGTCGATTGCTTCTTGTGTACTTTGCATCTTGCGGTATGTTGGGATGAAGCGGCCCGGGCTAACCTTACATGACATCGTTCATGAGACTTGCTCCACGCTCGACATGCAACTTGTATTGCATAAGTGGCTTTGCGGGTGCCTGTTTCTCCTAGCATAGTTAAGATCCAATTTACAACGGGTGATTAACAATACTAGTATCAATGTTGTGGTTCATGTTCGTAAGTTAGAACGACACTTATTAACAGCCCCAAACCACGTAAAACATGCAACGAAAGTAGAGGCGTCTAACTTTGTTTTGCAGGGGTGTGCAGTGATGTGATATGGCCATGATTGTGATTATATATGATGTATGCAATGTTCCTTATTGTAAGTCGGCAACCGGCAGGAGCCATATGGTTGTCTTTAATTTCTGTTAAGACCCACGTGTCTATTCAAAGTAGTTGTAATAGTTGAAGCCGGTGGACGACAACCATGGAGCAGCGTCATTGACCTTGATGCAATGCCGGTAATGATGGAGATCATGTTCGTGCTTGAAGATGGAGATCGGAAGCACAAAGAAGAAAGGCCATATCATATCACATATTATGAATTGCATGTGATGTTAATCCTTTATGCATCTTGTATTGCTTAGTAGACGACGGTAGCATTATAAGATGATCCCTCAAGCACACAATTTCAAGTTCTTAAGTGTTCACCCTTAGTATGCACCGTTGCTAAAGCTTGTTGTTTCGAAGCACCACGTGATGATCGGGTGTGTTAGATTCCGCAAGTGTATACAACGTAAGCAAGCCAGATTTGCTTATGCGAAAGCTAAGGTTTGATCTTGACGAGCCTAGCATGTACAGACATGGCCTCAGGAACACGGATTACCGAAAGGTAGAGCATGAGTCATATAGTAGATATGATGAACATGTTGATTGTTCGCCATTGAAGCTATATCAACTCTCGTGATGATCGGTTTTGATGTGGTGGATTTGGTTCGTGTGATCACTAAAACAATGTGAGGGATATTGTTTTGAGTGGGAGTTCACCTAGATTAATTTAATTATTAATTAGAACTCAATTTATCATAAACTAAATCAAAGTGAATTTGCATAGTTGTTGTAGTCATTGGCATCCGTTTACCACCTTGCGCTTAGTTATAATTGAGATGATAGAACTATAGAATTCTGGTTAGTTACTTGACGAACTGGTATCGTATTGTTTTGAAGTGTTAATCTAAAGTTTAAAAGTCCTATTGCAAACTTTCAGTAAGTTCCGGTTACTCCATGAAGTTTAATAATTAGTATTAAATCAAGAGTAACAATTCCAAGTGTTAGTATATAAGTATCATGTTTGTCTCCATGATTCTTGATATTCAAAGGATTCTCTTAATATCAAGGTTATCTAGGATCTGAAAGAGTTGTTTCAGAAACCATGATGTGTGGAAGATATTGTGATATCTGAAACGAAGTTTTGGTTACAACATGATAGAGTATAATATGGCAAAGTTCATGTTCTCATATTTTGATGAGAATTTGCAAAAGGTTGGAGACACTTGTTGTCCTAATCCTCCAAAAGGTTTTGGATAACAACATTATACTCATAATTCATTGTTATAAGCTAAAAGTAGCTTGATCATGGACGATTCCATGATAAGGGTGAATATTTGATGTAGTTAAAATGTTTACTACACCAAGAGATTACTAAAGAAAGGAATTTGAAAGAACACCAAACATTTGATGATGGTGATCTACTTCAAAGTACAAGTCCAAAGACATTGGTATTTAACTATACATGCTTTGGACTATATGTCATATGTATGACTCCACTATTGATGTTGATAGATTCTTTCAAACAGAAAAGGAAATATTGAAAGAAAATCTCATAAGTATATGGCAGAAAGGAAAAGACTAGAATTGTTCATCTTAAGTATATAGATGATATACATGTTATGGCTATATTCTTTGCTTATTAAACAATGTGGTTCTCAAGTATTTGATACTGAATTTGTTGGTGTGAATCGTCACACGAAACAACACAATTCATGAACTACAATGGCCTAAGTAACTAGCAAAAGAATATGTGATGATGTTCATCGAGAACAAATAAAGGGTTATTGTGTTGCTCGTTAAACATCAAATCTTGCCTTCAAAGATTTCTTTTATCAGGTATTATGAGAACAAAAGGGTTGTTCAAATAATTGCCGTAATCCATAAAATATGGATTCGCAAATCTCGTTGGAGACATCACATCCATAAAACTAGTGCTAAAGATGTCGAAAGACAAATTGATTGAAAGATCACTTAGGAAGTGACATCGCCGTTTAAATTATACTGGAAAGAAAACATGAAGAAACTCCATGTGGATGGAATTTTGGAGTCTTTTGATTTTTGATCAAATGACACTTGTGAAACTTTCCTAGAGATAATTGAAACTTCGTTCATAGGCCAAAAGGGAACGAAAGACTAGCTTATTGGAATTTGTACATATTGTTGTACGAAGTCCATTATGTGCAGTCAAGAGCGATGGATTTTAACTTCATTTGCTTTTTCCGAAATTTTGAGTGAATATATGAATATTTACTTAATAAGGATGAAGTATGAAACATTTGAAAAGTTCAAAGACTTTCAAGATGAAGTGCAAAATCATTGTAACAAGAATATAAACAGTTTATGATAAAGATCATAAAGGAAGATATTTGAGTTACAGAGTTTAGCATAATACCTAAGATTTAAGGAATCGTTCCGTGGATTTGCATTTCCCGAAACACCATAAGGGTATGGAGCGTTCGAGGTATGTAATTAAACCTTGTTTGACATGGTAAGATCAAAGGTATAATTCATAAAACTGCCATTATATTTTAAAGATTAAAAACTTTAGAGATTACCGTTTTTTCCACTGAAAAGAGCTTCATCATAATCCGATGAAATGACACCATATAAGGTTATGGTTTGGGATAAAACCCAAGTAGTCCTTTCTTAAAACATTGGTATGCTATGCATAATAAAGATGTGTGCAACCAAAGTCGGATGAACCTGTCTTTGTATAACTGTTAAGTATTCCTCCATAAACACCGGAGACAAAAGTGTTTGTTGCTTAGAACGTCAAGTTTCTTTGAGAAGGAATTTTTCGTGAAAAGTTAAGTGGGAGGACAATAGAACTTTGATAAGGTTAAAAGAACCTTAGCTATATGCGCAAAGTTGCGCAGCGCCGAAAAGTGTTCCGGAGTTAGCAAACAATGCTCATGGCTCGCGTACTTCAAAGGTTGTGGTCACGGAGATCTAAGTTCCTATTGAAACAAGTAGGTCGGATGAACAATAAAATACCAAGATTTGAGAGTTAAATCATTATTTGACAATAATGATCCGACTACGTGCAAAGAAGCGATGATGAGCCCTGACTCCGTCAAATGGCTTGAAGCCATAAAATCCGTGATAGTTCCATACACGAGAAATCAAGTTTTGAACTTGAAAGGACCCTCGAGAAAGGTGTAAGACCTTACAGTTGTGTCTGGATCTATAAAGAAATAGACATGGATGTTTTACATCTATGAAGTAGTCGACATGTTGGGAAAGAGTTCACAAAGTGTTCAAAGGTTGACTATGACAAGATTTGATCTTTCATAGTGATATTTAGTCTAGACGGATTAATGTAGCAACCACTACATATAATTTGTTATATGGTAGTTGAATAAACAAAACAAGTTCTTCTAATAGAATCGTTACCTAGGACATGTACATAACACGGTCCATAGGGTTTTGTTAATTCAAAGGATGCTAAAAGCATATGCAAACTTCAATGGTTAAAGTGAGCATCGCGGAGTTAGAATCTTCACTGTGATGAAACTGTTAAAGGAGTTTAAAAGTTCATTAGAGACGATGAAGATGCTTGCATTTGCAAGAAATTAAGTGGGAGCGCTAAGACATGTTTCTAATACATTATGTGGAAGACATATTGTTGATTGGAAATAATGTATCTTTTATTAACACATATTAAGAATTTCATCCCGATGAAAGACTTAGGCAAAACCCAAATATTTGGCATCAATAGACGCTAATATGGTTGTGCCAGAAGTACATAGACAAGATATTGCATGAGTTCAATATAGAAAGTACAAGAGAGGTTCTTGTCGCACAGAAAGGATTGAATGAGTTCAATGTTGATGATATATTCAAGTGTATTGACATTTGGTAAAGTGAAACAAATAATCAAGTATAGATTGATACTTGATGTATGAAATCACAAAGAGTATTTATATCAATCATACTGTGATATGTACAAATCCAGATATGTCCTATGCTCTAAATGTTGTGAGCATATACCAGAATGATTCGTAAGATGATCATTGGACAATAGTAAGGATATTCTTATGATATTTTGGAAGAACTAAGAGTATAATATTTGTAGAAGTGACAAATAGATGGTTAGTTCATTGTAAAAGTACTACATTGATACTAGCTTTGTCACAAAGTACAAATTAAAGTTTATCTCAATCTAAACTAAGGGTGGCACAATATAATGGAAAGTGAGTTCCATAATGGATTTGGATGAGTTCCAAAGTTAAGACATTGTGACAGATACTACAACAAAAGGCTAAGTATATGACTGCTATTTTAGCAGCAAAAGAGGGCATTTGTGTCAAGTAGTTTGTTATCAAACTAGGTGTAGTTCACAGTGGGATAATACTATGAAGATATATTGTGCGACAATATTATCAACATGTTTTAACCCCAAAGAGCTAAAGGTCACACCGAAAGACCAAATTTATACAAAGCCATCTCATTAGAGAATGAGTGATGCATAGAGACGCAAAGACATGCAATTACACACGGACCTGGAAGTGTCAGATCCGGAGATCAGTTGACCACTAGCAATCGTGTACATACAACACCGGAAAGCCATAGGTGTTGAATACACAAAGGTTTGAAACTAGATTATTGACTCTAGTGCAAGTGGGAGACTGTTGGAGATATGCCCAAGAGGCAATAATAAAGTGGTTATTATCATATCTTCACACTTATGATAAATGTTTACATACCATGCTATAATTGTATTAACCGGAAACATTAATACTTGTGTGATTTGTAAACTAAAATAAGAGTCCCTAGTAAAGCCTCTTGTTAAACTAGCTTGTTGGTTAATATATGATCATGGTTTCCTGATCATGAACATAGAGATGTTATTAACAACAGGATCATATCATTAGGAGAATGATGTGATGGACATACTCCTATAGATAAGCGTAGCATAAAGATCAAGTCATTTCAATAGTTCAATTGCTATATGCTTTCTGATACATAGTAACCTAATTCCTTCGACCATGAGATCATGCATATCACCTTTTCCGGATGGATGCTTTGATGTCATCAAACACCACACTGTAACAGGGTGGCTATAAAGGTGGCATTGAGTGTTCAGAAAGTATTGGTTGAAACACATGGATCAAGAGTGGGATTTGTCCATCCATATGACGGATAGATATACTCTGGGCCCTCTCGGTGAAATGTCATCCAATTAGCTTGCAAGCATGTGACTGGCTCACAAGGGATCACATATCACGGGAACGAGAAAAGAGTACTTATCAGTAACGAGGTTGAACTAGGTATGCAGAGATACCGACGATCATAACCTCGGATAAGTAAACTATCGTGAGACAAAGGGAAATTGGTATCGTATGTAAGTGGTTCATTCGATCGCAAAGTAATCGTAGAAATATGTGGGAGCCATATGAATTTCCAGATTCCTCTATTGGTTATTGATCGGAGAAGTGTCTCGATCATGTCCGCATAGTTCACGAACCGCAGGGAGACACACTTAAGGATTCGACGTTGTTTGAGTAGTTATGGAATAATGAGAAGGAGACCGAATGTTGTTCGGAGTCTCGGATGGGATCCGGGATATCACGAGGAGATCCGGAATAGTCCGGAGAATAAGATTCATATAAGGAAAGTCCCGTTTCGGAGTTGGGGAATGATTCCGGTGTTTTCATCGGGAACATTCTAGAAGGTTCCGGAATGTCCGGCACTCCGGGGGGGAGGGGTACATGAATGTGTTATATCAAGTTGGTATGATTGCATCATGTACTAAAGTGTCATTGCTGTACCAAATAGAGGATTTAATCAAATCCTAGTTTGAAAAGTCAAACGGCTAGTTTGAAAGTCAAACGGCTATTTTGGAAGTGGGAAAGAGGAGAAGGAAGTTTGAAACCGACTTGGGGGAGGAGTTCCTCCTCCCACCGCCGGCCCTCCTTGAGGCCGAGTTGGGGAGGGACTCCCCTCCCCAGGCGCGCCTCCCTCCACCTATAAAAGGAGGGGCAGGGCTCCCCTCCTAGACACACAAGTTCCTATCCTCTAAATCTAAACCCTAGCCACAGCCTCCGGTTTAGAGCCGTTTTGGTTTAGAGCTTCTAATTGCCCTAGCCTTCGGTTTAGAGACTTCTAATTGGTGTGTCTAATCCCTAGACCACTAAAGCCTCTCTCATACTCCACCATACTCGCTCCGGCTTAAGGCGAAGCCCTGCGAGATCTCCCCTCTACTTCCGGTACCACGCCGTTGTGCTGCCGAAATCGCGAGGAGAGTGCTACAACCTCCGCTGCCTGCTGGAACAAGGGAGAGGAAGGTCTTTGTCGAGTACTGAACGTGTGATCGACTGCGGGAGCGCTGCCGGAACGTGGCGCCGGAAGGATCGTCTACGCGATCTTGAGATCGGAAAGAGTACGACTACATCACCCACGAGAATCTGCTCTCGTTAACCGCTTTGGAATCTTCGAGGGTAAGTTATTCCATCGACTCGTTGCTACAATCTAGTAGATAGATCTTGGCTTGTTTGTTTGTATGCGATAGAAAATTTTTGTTTTCCATGCTACGAACCCCTACATTTTTCCCCTATGCATGCATTCAAGGTGTTTGATGAAATGTTTGAGTGAATGATCCCGTTCAATTTCTCATAGAACTAAAATATAGAAAGTGTCCGAGACGCACTTGAGCTTTCTCCTCTTTATTTCCCTCGATCGAGGTTAGCAATCTTATCTTTTCTCTGTCATTGATACAATGCATGTGTCGATGTGAATTGGTCATTTCACTATTTATGATGTCCTGTTTTTGATAAACTTACTTATATGATGCAGATGAACGGTCGGGAATGGATGTATGGTGACCGGCGTGTAACCGGGTATATGAAAGGCGTGAATAAATTTATCGATGTGGCTACGGCAAACAAAGAGAATGGTTTTATACGTTGTCCATGTGTTCAATGTCGGAACAACAAGGAGTACTCTTCCTCAAAAATCATTCGCGGCCACCTAATTATGAAAGGTTTCATGCCCAACTATAATTTCTGGACCAAGCACGGGGAAAGAGGGGTTATGATGGAAGATGGTGAAGAAGAAGATGATGATAACAACTATCATCATATGTTTCCTGAATACAGTGATACTGCAATAGAAGACAATGGAGAGGAAGGAGGTGAAGAACGGGCATCAGATGAGCCGGTTGATGAACTTGGTAGGGTCATTTCTGATGCAAAGCGAGACTGTGAAACAGAAAATGAGAAGTTGAAGTTAGAGGGCATGTTAGAAGATCACAAGAAATTGTTGTACCCAAATTGTGAAGATGGCAGTACAAAGCTCGGTACCATACTGGAATTGTTGCGATGGAAGGCAGAGTGTGGTCTAACTGACTCCTCATTTGAAAAGATGCTGAAAATAATGAAGCCGAAGTTTCCAAAACATAATGAACTTCCCGAGAGTACCTACGAAGCAAATAAGACTCTTTGTCCTCTAGGATTAGATGTGCAAAATATACATGCATGCATTAATGACTGCATCCTCTACCGCGGTAAGGAGTATGAGAATTTAGATAAATGCCCGGTATGCAATGCATTGCAGTATAAGATCAGACGAGATGACCCTGGTGATGTTGAGGGAGAGCCCCTCCGGAAGAGGGTTCCTGCTAAGGTTATGTGGTATGCTCCTATAATACCAAGGTTGAAACGCATGTTCAGAAACAAAGAGCATGCCAGGTTGTTGCGATGGCACAAAGAAGACCGTAAGAAAGACGGGAAGTTGAGACACCCTGCTGATGGGTCACAGTGGAGAAAAGTCGAGAGAGACTTCCCAGACTTTGCAGGTGACGCAAGGAACTTATGGTTTGGTCTAAGTACGGATGGCATGAATCCTTTTGGGGAGCAGAGCTACAGTCACAGCACCTGGCCCATGACTCTATGTATCTACAACCTGCCTCCTTGGTTGTGCATGAAGCGTAAGTTCATTATGATGTCAGTGCTCATCCAAGGCCCGAAGCAACCGGGCAACGACATTGATGTGTACCTTAGGCCATTAGTTGAAGAACTCTTACAGTTGTGGGGCAAACCAGGTGTACGTGTGTGGGATGAGAACAAACAGGAGCCATTTGATCTACGAGGGTTGCTATTCATAACCATCAATGATTGGCCTGCTCTTAGTAACCTTTCAGGACAGACAAACAAGGGACATAAGGCATGCACACACTGTTTAGATAAGACTGAAGGTACATATTTTTTATAAATGCAAGAAGGTTGTGTACCTGGCGAATCGACGATTTATTCTGACCAATCATCCCGTAAGAAAGAAAGGCAAGCATTTCAAAGGTGAGGCAGATCACCGGAAGAAGCCTGAACTCCCTGCTGGTGATGATGTATTTGGTATGGTCAAGGACATAGAAGTAATCTTTGGAAAGGGTCCCGACGGTCAATCAGTTCCGAACGACGTCGCTACAGGACACGCACCCATGTGGAAGAAGAAATCTATATTTTGGGAACTGCCATATTGGAAAGTCCTGCGTGTCCGCTCTTCAATCGACGTGATGCACGTGACGAATAATCTTTGCGTGAACCTGCTAGGATTCCTAGGCGTGTATGGGAAGACAAAAGATACACCAGAAGCACGGGAGGACCAACAAATTATGAAAGACCCAAAGAACATGCATACACAGAACAAAACGGATAAAGGACGTCACTTAAGTCATGCCAGCTATGCTCTTCCCAAAGCAGAGAAGGAAATCTTTTTTGAAGTCCTTTACAGTATCAAGGTGTTGTCTGTCTTCTCATCTAATATAAAGGGAATAATAAATATGGCAGAGAAAAAGTTCCAAAACCTAAAGTCTCATGACTGTCACGTGATTATGACGCAGTTGCTTCCGATTGCATTGAAGGGGCTTCTACCGGAAAATGTTCGAGTACCCATTGTGAAGTTGTGTTCATTCCTCAATGCAATATCTCAGAAGGTAATCAATACAGATATTCTGCCAAGGTTATAGAAGGATGTGGTACAATGTCTTGTTAGTTTTGAGTTGGTGTTCCCACCATACTTCTTCAATATTATGACGCATCTCCTGGTTCACCTAGTGGAAGAGATTGCCATTCTCGGTCCGATATTTCTACACAATATGTTCCCCTTTGAGAGGTTCATGGGAGTCTTAAATAAATATGTTCATAACCGTGCTAGACCAGAAGGAAGCATCTCCAAGGGATATGGAACAGAGGAGGTCATTGAGTTTTGTGTTGACTTTATTCCTGACCTTAAGCCGATTGGTGTTTCTGACTCGCGGCATGAGGGAAGACTAAGTCGAAAAGGCACGCTGGGAAAGAAAGCAATGATATGTAGGGACGGGGATTCTTTCACTAAAGCACACTACACAGTTCTACATAATTCCACCTTGGCAGCTCTGTATATCGAGGAACACAAGAATATTGTACGCTCCAAAAACCCGGGGAAGCCTGAATCATGGATTACAGATGAACACATTGTTGGAGATATGCCCTAGAGGCAATAATAAATGTAGTTATTATTATATCTTTGTGTTTATGATAAATGTTTACATTCATGCTATAATAGTATTAACAAGGAAACATTGATACTTGTGTGATTTGTAGACTTAATTTGAAGTCCCTAGTATAGCCTCTATACTTCACTAGCTTGTTGGTTGAAAAATGATTGTGGTTTCCCTATCATGAACATTGAGATGTTATCAACAACAAGATCATATCGTTAGGAGAATGATATGGTGGACATACTCCTATAGATAAGCGTAGCATAAAGATCAAGTCATTTCAATAGTTCAATTGCTATATGCTTTCTGATACATAGTAACCTAATTCCTTCGACCATGAGATCATGCATATCACCTTTACCGGATGGATGCTTTGATGACATCAAACACCACACCGTAACTGGGTGGCTATAAAGGTGGCATTGAGTGTTCAGAAAGTATTGGTTGAAACACATGGATCAAGAGTGGGATTTGTCCATCCATATGACGGATAGATATACTCTGGGCCCTCTCGGTGGAATGTCATCCAATTAGCTTGCAAGCATGTGACTGGATCACAAGGGATCACATATCACGGGAACGAGAAAAGAGTACTTATCGGTAACGAGGTTGAACTAGGTATGCAGAGATACCGACGATCATAACCTCGGATAAGTAAACTATCATGAGACAAAGGGAAATTGGTATCGTATGTAAGTGGTTCATTCGATCGCAAAGTAATCGTAGAAATATGTGGGAGCCATATGAATTTCCAGATTCCTCTATTGGTTATTGTTCGGAGAAGTGTCTCGATTATGTCCGCATAATTCACGAACCGTAGGGAGACACACTTAAGGATTCGACGTTGTTTGAGTAGTTATGGTATTATGAGAAAGAGACCGAATGTTGTTCGGAGTCTCGGATGGGACCGGGATATCACGAGGTGATCCGGAATGGTCCGGAGAATAAGATTCATATAAGGAAAGTCTCGTTTCGGAGTTCGGGAATGATTCCGGTGTTTTCATCGGGAATGTTCTAGAAGGTTCCGGAATGTCCGGCACTGCGGAGGGGAAGGGGTACATGAATGTGTCATTGCATATTGGAATGATTGCATCATGTACTTAGTGTTCTCGCTGTTCCAAATAAAGGATTAAATTGAATCCTTAATTGAAAAGTCAAATAGCAAGTTTGAAAAGTCAAACGGCTAAAATTGGAAAGAGGGAAAGAGGAAAGAGAGGGAAACCGAGTTGGGGAGGGAGACCCTCCTCCAACCGGCGCGCCTCCTCCAAGCCGAGTTGGGGAGGGACTCCCCTCCCTCCCCATGGCGCGGCCTGCCCCTCCACCTATAAAAGGAGGGGCAGGGCCCTCTCCTCTAGACACACAAGTTCCTATCCTCTAAATCTAAACCCTAGCCCTAGACCCCGGTTTAGAGCCGCTTTGGTTTAGAGCTTCTAATTGCACTAGCCTTCGGATTAGAGCCTTCTAATTGGTGTGTCTAAACCCTAGACCACTAAAGCTCTCTCATACTCCACCATACTCGCTCCGGCTTAAGGCGAAGCCCTGCGGGATCTCCCCTCTACTTCCGGTACCACGCCGTTGTGCTGCCGGAATCGCGAGGAGAGTGCTACAACCTCCGCTGCCTGCTGGAACAAGGGAGAGGAAGGTCTTCGTCGAGTACCGAATGTGTGACCGACTGCGGGAGCGCTGCCGGAACGCAGCGCCGGAAGGATCGTCTACACGATCTTGAGATCGGAAAGAGTACGACTACATCATCCACGATAATCTGCTCTCGTTAACCGCTTTGGAATCTTCGAGGGTAAGTTATTCCATCGACTCGTTGCTACAATCTAGTAGATAGATCTTGGCTTGTTTGTTTGTATGCGATAGAAAATTTTTGTTTTCCATGCTACGAACCCCTACAGTGGTATCAGAGCCGTGTCTATATGTAGATCTGTTGCACGAGTAGAACACAATGGTCATTGTGGGCGTTGATGCTTTTATTGTCGATTGCTTCTTGTGTACTTTGCATCTTGCGGTATGTTGGGATGAAGCGGCGCGGGCTAACCTTACATGACATCGTTCATGAGACTTGCTCCACGCTTGACATGCAACTTGTATTGCATAAGTGGCTTTGCGGGTGCCTGTTTCTCCTAGCATAGTTAAGATCCAATTTACAACGGGTGATCAACAATGCTAGTATCAATGTTGTGGTTCTTGTTCGTAAGTTAGAACGACACTTATTGAAAGCCCCAAACCACGTAAAATATGCAAAGAAAGTAGAGGCGTCTAACTTTGTTTTGCAGGGGTGTGCAGTGATGTGATATGGCCATGATTGTGATTATATTTGATGTATGCAATGTTCCTTATTGTAAGTTGGCAACCGGCAGGAGCCATATGGTTGTCTTTAATTTATGTTAAGACCTGCGTGTCTATTCAAAGTAGTTGTAATAGTTGAAGCCGGTGGACGACAACCATGGAGAAGCGTCATTGACCTTGATGCAATGCCGGTGATGATGGAGATCATGTTCGTGCTTGAAGATGGAGATCGGAAGCACAGAGAAGAAAGGCCATATCATATCACATATTATTGAATTGCATGTGATGTTAATCCTTTATGCATCTTGTATTGCTTAGTAGACGACGGTAGCATTATAAGATGGTCCCTCATGCACATCAATTTCAAGTCATAAAGTGTTCACCCTTAGTTAGCACCGTTGCTAAAGCTTGTTGTTTCGAAGCACCACGTGATGATCGGGTGTGTTAGATTCTGCAAGTGTATACAACGTGAGCAAGCCAGATTTCCTCATGCGGAAACTAAGGTTTGATCTTGACGAGCCTAGCATGTACAGACATGGCCTCAGGAACACGGATTACCGAAAGGTAGAGCATGAGTCATATAGTAGATATGATGAACATGTTGATTGTTCGCCATTGAAGCTATATCAACTCTCGTGATGATCGGTTTTGATGTGGTGGATTTGGTTCGTGTGATCACTAAAACAATGTGAGGGATATTGTTTTGAGTGGGAGTTCACCTAGATTAATTTAATTATTAATTAGAACTCAATTTGTCATAAACTTAGTCTAAACTATTGCAAATATGTTGTAAATCAATGGCAGCCCCTACCATCAATTTTAATGCGTTCCTAGAGAAAGAAAAGTTGAAAAACAATGGAAGCAACTTCGCGGATTGGTTCCGCAATTTGAGGATTGTCCTCACAGCTGGTAATTTGACCTATGTGCTGGATGCACCGCTGGGTGACCCACCTGCAGCTGATGCTCCCGATGAAGTAAAGAATGTTTACCTCGCTCGGAAGAATCAGTACTCCATAGTTCAGTGTGCTATCTTGTATGGTTTGGAATCGGAGCTTCAGAAAAGGTTTGAAGAATCAGACCCATATGACATTTTCGAGGATCTCAAATTGATTTTTGAGACTCATGCGGCAATTGAAAGCTATGAGGCTTCTGAAAAGTTCTTTAACTGCAAGATGGAAGAAGGCAGCTCCGTCAGTGAGCATGTGCTTAAGATGTCTGGGCACGCAAACAAACTTCAAAGCTTGGGTATAGTGATTCCTAATGCTTTGGGGATTTACCGTGTCCTACAATCACTACCACCAAGTTACAAGAACTTTGTGATGAACTACAACATGCAGAACATGAACAAGACGTTGCCAGAACTCTTTGCCATGTTGAAATCTGCAGAAGTGGAGATAAAGAAAGAGCACCAAGTGTTGTTGGTCAATAAGACCACCAAATTCAAGAAAGGCAAGTCTAAGCAAAAGGGACACTTCAAGAAGGGTGGTAAGAAAGTTACCATGCCGGCGAAGAAGACCAAGGCTGGACCCAAGCCTGATACTGAGTGCTTTTACTGCAAGGGAGAAGGTCACTGGAAGCGGAATTGCCCAAAGTACTTGGCGGATCTGAAGAACGGCAACATCAAGAAGAAAGGTATATCTGATATACATGTTATTGATGTGTATCTCACTAGTACTCGTAGTAGTGCCTGGGTATTTGATACTGGTTCGGTTGCTCATATTTGTAACTCGAAACAGGTGCTACAGAATAAACGGAAGCTAGCGAAGAACGAGGTGACGATGCGCGTGGGAAACGTATCAAAGGTTGATGTGATCGCGGTCGGCACGCTACCACTTCATCTACCATCGGGATTAGTTTTATACTTAAATAATTGTTATTTAGTGCCTGTGTTGAGCATGAACATTATATCGGGATCTTGTTTATTGCGAGACGGTTACTTGTTTAAGTCCGAGAATAATGGTTGTTTGATTTATATGAGTAATATGTTTTATGCACATGCACCTTTGATAGATGGTCTATTCTTATTGAATCTCGATAGTGGAAATACACATATCAACAACATTGAGGCTAAACGTTTGAAATCAAGAGATAATTCGACCTATATGTGGCACTGTCGTCTTGGTCACATTGGAGTGAAACGTATGAAGAAACTCCATTCCGATGGACTTCTTGAATCACATGATTTTGAATCACTTGAAAGATGCGAAGCATGTCTGATGGGAAAAATGACTAAGACTCCATTTTCTGGTATGATGGAGCGAGCTACGGACTTATTGGAAATCATACATACCGATGAGTGTGGTCCAATGAGTGTAGCATCGCGCGGTGGTTATCGTTATGTTCTTACCTTCACGGATGACTTGAGTAGATATGGGTATATCTATTTCATGAAACATAAGTCCGAAACTTTCGAGAAGTTTAAGGAGTTTCAAAGTGAGGTAGAGAATCAACGTAACAAGAAGATTAAATTTCTACGTTCTGATCGTGGAGGTGAATATCTAAGTTACGAGTTTGGCGAGCATTTGAAGAAATGCGGAATACTTTCACAGTTGACACCGCCGGGAACACCACAGCGTGATGGTGTGTCCGAACGTCGTAATCGAACTCTCTTAGATATGGTTCGTTCTATGATGTCACTTACAGATTTACCGCTATCATTTTGGGGTTATGCATTAGAAATAGCCGCATTCACTTTAAATAGGGCACCGTCTAAGTCCGTTGAAACGACACCGTATGAATTATGGTTTGGGAAGAAACCTAGATTGTCGTTCCTTAAAGTTTGGGGGTGCGAAGCCTATGTAAAGAAGTTACAGCCGGACAAGCTTGAACCCAAAGCGGAAAAATGCGTCTTCATAGGATACCCGAAGGAAACTATTGGGTATACCTTCTATCATAGATCCAAAGGCAAAATCTTCGTTGCCAAGAATGGATCCTTTCTAGAGAAGGAATTTCTCTCGAAAGAAGTGACTGGAAGGAAAGTAGAACTCGACGAGGTTGTCGAACCTTCTCTCGAAATTGCGAGTAGCGCAGCACCGGAAGAAGTTCCTGTGGTGCCTGCACCAAATAGAGAGGAAGCTAATGATGGTGATCATGAAACTTCGGTTGAAGTTGCTACAGAGCCTCGGAGGTCAACGAGAACTCGTACCACTCCAGATTGGTATGATCCCGTTATGAGTGTCATGTTGGTGGACAACACCGATGACCCCGAGACATATGAGGAAGCAATGATGAGCCCAGATTCCAATAAATGGCAAGAAGCCATGAAATCCGAGATTGGATCCATGTACGAAAACCAAGTATGGACTTTGGTGGACCTACCGGATGGCCGGAAGGCTGTCGAGAACAAATGGATTTTCAAGAAGAAAACAGATGCTGATGGTAATGTTACTGTCTATAAAGCTTGACTTGTCGCAAAAGGGTTTCGACAAATTCAAGGAGTTGACTACGATGAGACTTTCTCACCGGTAGCGAAGCTAAAGTCTGTGAGGATTATGTTATCAATCGCTGCATATTATGATTATGAGATATGGCAGATGGATGTCAAAACAGCATTCCTCAATGGAGATATTGATGAAGAGTTGTATATGATGCAACCCAAAGGTTTTGTCGATCCTAAAGATGCTAACAAGGTATGCAAACTTCAACGGTCCATCTATGGATTGAAGCAAGCATCCCGAAGTTGGAATCAACGTTTTGATAAGGTGATCAAAAGTTTTGGTTTTATACAAACTTATGGAGAAGCTTGTATTTACAAGAAAGTGAGTGGGAGCTCTGTAGCATTCTTAATACTACATGTGGATGACATATTGTTGATTGGGAATGATGTAGACCTTCTTAATAGTGTCAAGGAATATTTGAATAATAGTTTTTCAATGAAGGACCTTGGCGAAGCAGCTTACATATTAGGCATAAAGATTTATAGAGATAGATCGAAACGCCGAATATCATTGTCACAGAGTACATATTTGGACAAAGTTCTAAAGAGGTTTGGAATGGAAGATAGCAAGAAAGGGTTCTTGCCCATGTTGCCCAATACGACCTTGAGTAAAACTCAAAGTCCGACATCGGCAGAAGATAGAGAAAGGATGAGTAAGACTCCCTATGCCTCAGCCATAGGATCTCTAATGTATGCCATGCTATGTACTAGACCCGACATTGCATATGCTGTTAGTTTAACTAGCAGATATCAAAGTGATCCAGGAGTGGATCATTGGACAGCGGTCAAAAAACATCCTTAAGTACTTGAGAAGAACTAAGGATATGGTTCTTTCTTATGGAGGTGATGAACAGCTCATTGTAAATGGTTACACCGATGCTAGTTGGAACACCGATCCGGATGATTCTAAATCACAATCTGGATACGTATTTATTTTGAATGGTGCAGCAGTTAGCTGGAGGAGTGCAAAGCAAAGCGTTGTGGCGAGATCTTCAACTGAATCGGAATACATGGCTTCTTCGGAGGCTTCACAAGAAGCGATATGGATGAAAGAGTTCATTACAGAGCTGGGTGTGGTTCCTAGTGCGCTGGACCCAATGTCTATCTACTGTGATAACATGGGCGCCATAGCCAAATGCGCAAGAACCAAGGTCACACAAGAAGCTGAAGCACTTCAAGCTACGTTTTCACGCTATTCGAGAACATATCCAAGATGGGGATATAAAGATTTGCAAAGTGCACACAGATCTGAATGTGGCGGATCCGTTGACTAAACCTCTCCCGAGGGCAAAACATGACCAACACCAAACTGCCATGGGTGTTCGGTATATTACCATGTAATCTAGATTAGATGACTCTAGTGCAAGTGGGAGACTGTTGGAGATATGCCCTAGAGGCAATAATAAATGTAGTTATTATTATATCTTTGTGTTTATGATAAATGTTTACATTCATGCTATAATAGTATTAACAAGGAAACATTGATACTTGTGTGATTTGTAGACTTAATTTGAAGTCCCTAGTATAGCCTCTATACTTCACTAGCTTGTTGGTTGATAAATGATTGTGGTTTCCCTATCATGAACATTGAGATGTTATCAACAACAAGATCATATCGTTAGGAGAATGATATGGTGGACATACTCCTATAGATAAGCGTAGCATAAAGATCAAGTCATTTCAATAGTTCAATTGCTATATGCTTTCTGATACATAGTAACCTAATTCCTTCGACCATGAGATCATGCATATCACCTTTACCGGATGGATGCTTTGATGACATCAAACACCACACCGTAACTGGGTGGCTATAAAGGTGGCATTGAGTGTTCGGAAAGTATTGGTTGAAACACATGGATCAAGAGTGGGATTTGTCCATCCATATGACGGATAGATATACTCTGGGCCCTCTCGGTGGAATGTCATCCAATTAGCTTGCAAGCATGTGACTGGATCACAAGGGATCACATATCACGGGAACGAGAAAAGAGTACTTATCGGTAACGAGGTTGAACTAGGTATGCAGAGATACCGACGATCATAACCTCGGATAAGTAAACTATCGTGAGACAAAGGGAAATTGGTATCGTATGTAAGTGGTTCATTCGATCGCAAAGTAATCGTAGAAATATGTGGGAGCCATTTGAATTTCCAGATTCCTCTATTGGTTATTGTTCGGAGAAGTGTCTCGATCATGTCCGCATAATTCACGAACCGTAGGGAGACACACTTAAGGATTCGACGTTGTTTGAGTAGTTATGGTATTATGAGAAAGAGACCGAATGTTGTTCGGAGTCTCAGATGGGATCCGGGATATCACGAGGTGATCCGGAATGGTCCGGAGAATAAGATTCATATAAGGAAAGTCCCGTTTCGGAGTTCGGGAATGATTCCGGTGTTTTCATCGGGAATGTTCTAGAAGGTTCCGGAATGTCCGGCACTCCGGAGGGGAAGGGGTACATGAATGTGTCATTGCATATTGGAATGATTGCATCATGTACTTAGTGTTCTCGCTGTTCCAAATAAAGGATTAAATTGAATCCTTAATTGAAAAGTCAAATAGCAAGTTTGAAAAGTCAAACGGCTAAAATTGGAAAGAGGGAAAGAGGAAAGAGAGGGAAACCGAGTTGGGGAGGGAGACCCTCCTCCAACCGGCGCGCCTCCTCCAAGCCGAGTTGGGGAGGGACTCCCCTCCCTCCCCATGGCGCGGCCGGCCCCTCCACCTATAAAAGGAGGGGCAGGGCCCTCTCCTCTAGACACACAAGTTCCTATCCTCTAAATCTAAACCCTAGCCCTAGACCCCGGTTTAGAGCCGCTTTGGTTTAGAGCTTCTAATTGCACTAGCCTTCTTATTAGAGCCTTCTAATTGGTGTGTCTAAACCCTAGACCACTAAAGCTCTCTCATACTCCACCATACTCGCTCTGGCTTAAGGCGAAGCCCTGCGAGATCTCCCCTTTACTTCCGGTACCACGCCGTTGTGCTGCCGGAATCGCGAGGAGAGTGCTACAACCTCCGCTGCCTGCTGGAACAAGGGAGAGGAAGGTCTTCGTCGAGTACCGAACGTGTGACCGACTGCGGGAGCGCTGCCGGAACGCAGCGCCGGAAGGATCGTCTACACGATCTTGAGATCGGAAAGAGTACGACTACATCACCCACGAGAATCTGCTCTCGTTAACCGCTTTGGTATCTTCGAGGGTAAGTTATTCCATCGACTCGTTGCTACAATCTAGTAGATAGATCTTGGCTTGTTTGTTTGTATGCGATAGAAAATTTTTGTTTTCCATGCTACGAACCCCTACACACATGAAGTCTTTCGGTGGTTGGATGCGGACACATCTCTTGAATGACACCACTGTTGGAGATCAGCTATACTTGTTGGCCGCATCACCATCTTCTACTGTATTGAATTTCCAAGGGTACGAAATAAATGGGAATACATTATACACGATCGCCGAAGATAAAAAGAGCACCAACCAAAATAGTGGTGTCCGCTTTGATGCAATAGACGAGAATGGACAAAAGGACACATACTATGGTTACATAGAGGAGATATGGGAACTAGACTATGGAGTCTCTTTTAAGGTCCCTTTGTTTCGCTGCAAATGGATCAACCTGAATGGGGAAGGGGTAAAGATAGACCAGTTGTACGGAATGACAACAGTGGATCTCAACAATCTTGGTTATATAGATGAACCATTTGTCCTAGCCAATGATGTGTCTTAGGTTTTCTATGTGAAGGACATGTCCTATAGACCGAAAAAAAGAAAAAATATGCAAACGAATACATCATATGATGAGCCAAAGCATCACATAGTTCTTTCAGGGAAAAGAAACATCATGGGAATCTAGGACAATACAGACATGTCAGAAGATTATAATAAGTTTGATGAAATTCCGCCCTTCACAGTGAAAACTGACCCAAGCATTTCGTTAAGTAAAGAAGATGCTCCATGGTTACGTCTGAAGCGATCATAAGGAAGGACATATGCCAAGAAGTTCATGCTCATATTATGTAACTCTAGTTCATGTCTTTCGCGGTTTGTGGCTTGACCGAAGGATATCTTTCGCGGTTTGTGGCTTGACCGGGACTATATATAGGGGGGCCTTTAGTCCCGGTTTTATAGTCTCGGTTTTTAATATTAATAAATGTCTTGAGTGTTAGTCTCGTTTTGTGGCTGGACCGGGACTATGAAGAAGTTGTCCCGATTCGTACTTACCATTAAGATCTGATCTCCAAACGCGCGCAGTCACATATTAGGTAGTGCCTCTATGACCAGTTTCTTGGAGATGCCGGAGGACTGGGATTCGGCGGCATCTCCCTGAAACTGGTTGTAGTGGTGTCCCTGCTCTCGAAAACCATCTTGCATCTTGTAACATCTCTAACTAGATCAATACACCTGGGAGCTAACTAATTTCACATATTAGGGAGTGCCTCTATGACCAGTTTCTTGGAGATGCCGGAGGACTGGGATCCCGCGGCATCTCCCTGAAACTGGTCGTAGTGGTGTCCCTGCTCTCGAAAACCATCTTGCAGCTTGTAACTTCTCTAACTAGATTAATACACCTGGGAGCTAACTAATTTCACATATTAGGGAGTGCCTCTATGACTAGTTTCTTGGAGATGCCGGAGGACTGGGATCCAGCGGCATCTCCCTGAAACTGGTCGTAGTGCTGTCCCTGCTCACGAAAACAATATTGATGATGCCTTAATCTGGCTGGAGGACTGAACTCACAAGGATGCGTATTTATAGTACAAGCAGCTCGGCATAGTGTCGACACTTACGACATAATGTCGACACTCACCCCTATTATTCGTGTTGACTCGTGTTTTGTCCCGGTTGGTGTCTCCAACCGGGACTAAAGGTTCATCTTTAGTCCCGGTTGGTGACACCATCCGGGACAAGGTACACATCGCACGACATAATATCGACACTCACCCCTATCATTAGTGTTGCCTGGCCCAGCCTGCCGAACTCCCTCCAACCGGGACTAAAGATGAACCTTTAGTATTTTGAAAATCCGAACAATGAAAATTTCAAAAAATTCAAAAAAAAATCTGAACAATGAAAATCCTTCGCGTGGTGTCATATTATGTGACATAGTTGAAAGGAAAAATACCAGACTTGGTATATTGATCATGTATCGAATAAACCTTCACAAAATGACCTATCATGTTCGAGGTTTCATGGCTTTCGGTCCAAATGACCGATGTTATGTGCTGAATCACGGCATAGTTTCTGATGTTGTGCCCATATTATGCATGCATGTGGACATTGGTATGGAGAACAATTTTGCAGGAGGAAGTTTTCCTTTTTGTCGCACAGAAAAGCCCTTTTCTATTTTCCGAGCGCAAAAAATGGGTCGTTTTGTGAAGTAACCACCAAAATGCTATTTCAGAATGCTAGCGTCCCATTTTACTAAAATACTAGACCACCTTACATGGACTATCTCCCAACCTGGACATCTCCAACCTTTTCGTCCATCCCGGGTAAAAATAACAAATGTCTACCGAATCAGTAGGAAATGGGTCCAGTTTGTACTACAGGTACATGATCTATCGCCCGTGGTTTTTTGAAAAAATAATTTTTAGACTCGCAATATGTGGTTTTTTCAGAGATCCAATGGAAGTTTAACGATGCTCGTCCCCTATCTTCATGCACGCCGGTTCGACCATAGTTAGAAATTCAAAAAATTCAAAACGAGCATAAGAAATTCAAAAAAATCCGAACAATGAAAATACTTCGCGTGGTGTCATATTATGTGACATAGTTGAAAGGAAAAATACCAGACTTGGTATATTGATCATGTCTCGGAAAAACCTTCACAAAATGACCTATCATGTTCGAGGTTTCATGGCTTTCGGTCCAAATGACCGATGTTATGTGCTGAATCACGGCATAGTTTGTGATGTTGTGCCCATATTATGCATGCATGTGGAAATTGGTATGGAGAACAATGTTGCAGGAGGAAGTTTTCCTCTTTGTCGCACGGAAATGCCCTTTTCCATTTTCCGAGCGCCAAAAAGGGTCGTTTTATGAAGTAACCACCAAAATGCTGTTTCAGAATGCTAGCATCCCATTTTCCTAAAATACTAGACCACCTTACATGGACTATCTCCCAACCGGGACATCTCAAACCTTTTCGTCCATCCCGGGTAAAAATAACAAATGTGTGCCAAATCGGTAGAAAGTGGGTCCGATTTGTACTACAGGTACATGATCTATCGCCCGTGATTTTTTGAAAAAAATCATTTTTAGACTCGCAATATGTGGTTTCTTCAGAGATCCAATGCAATTTTAACGATGCTCGTCCCCTATCTTCATGCACGCCGGTTCGACCATAGTTAGAAATTCAAAAAATTCAAAACGGGCATAAGAAATTCAAAAAAAAACCGAACAATGAAAATCCTTCGTGTGGTGTCATATTATGTGACATAGTTGAAAGGAAAAATACCAGACTTGGTATATTGATCATGTCTCGAAAAAACCTTCACAAAATGACCTATCATGTTTGAGGTTTCATGGCTTTCGGTCCAAATGACCGATGTTATATGCTGAATCATGGCATAGTTTGTGATGCTGTACCCATATTATGCATTCATGTGGACATTGGTATGGAGAACAATGTTGCGGGAGGAAGTTTTCCTTTTTGTCGCACGGAAAAGCCCTTTTCCATTTTCCGAGCGCAAAAAACGGGTCGTTTTGTGAAGTAACCACCAAAATGCTGTTTCAGAATGCTAGCGTCCCATTTTTCTAAAATCCTAGACCACTTTAAATGGACTATCTCCCAACCTGGACATCTCCAACCTTTTCGTCCATCCCGGGAAAAAATGACAAATGTCTGCCGAGTCAGTAGGAAGTGGGTCCGGTTTGTACTACAGGTACATGATCTATCGCCCGTGATTTTTTGAAAAAATCATTTCTAGACTCGATGCTCGTCCCCTTTCTTCATGCACGCCGGTTCGACCATAGTTAGAAATTCAAAAAATTCAAAACGGGCATAAGAAATTCATAAAAAATCCGAACAATGAAAATACTTCGCGTGGTGTCATATTATGTGACATAGTTGAAAGGAAAAATACTAGACTTGGTATATTGATCATGTCTCGAAAAAATCTTCACAAAATGACCTATCATGTTTGAGGTTTCATGGCTATCGGTCCAAATGACCGATGTTATGTGCTGAATCACGACATAGTTTGTGATGTTGTGCCCATATTATGCATGCATGTGGACATTGGTATGAAGAACAACGCTGCAGGAGGAAGTTTTCCTTTTTGTCTCACGGAAAAGCCCTTTTCCATTTTCCGAGCGCAAAAAACGGGTCGTTTTATGAAGGAACCACAAAAATGCTGTTTCAGAATGCTAGCGTCCCATTTTCCTAAAATACTAGACCACCTTACATGGACTATCTCCTAACCTGGACATCTCCAACCTTTTCGTCCATCCCGGGTAAAAATGACAAATGTCTGCCGAATCAGCAGGAAGTGGGTCCGGTTTGTAATACAGGTACATGATCTACCGCCCGTGATTTTTTGAAAAATCATTTTTAGACTCGCAATATGTGGTTTCTTCAGAGATCCAATGCAAGTTTAACGATGCTCATCCTCTATCTTCATGCACGCCGGTTCGACCATAGTTAGAAGTTCAAAAAATTCAAAACGGGCATAAGAAATTCAAAAAAAAATCCGAACAATGAAAATCCTTCGCGTGGTGTTATATTATGTGACATAGTTGAAAGGAAAAATACCAGACCTTGTATATTGATCATGTCTCGAAAAAACCTTCACAAAATGACCTATCATGTTCGAGGTTTCATGGCTTTCGGTCCAAATGACTGATATTATGTGCTGAATCATGGCATAGTTTGTGATGCTGTGCCCATATTATGCATGCATGTGGAAATTGGTATGGAGAACAATGTTGCAGGAGGAAGTTTTCCTTTTTGTCGCACGAAATGCCCTTTTCCATTTTCCGAGCGCAAAAAACGGATCGTTTTATGAAGTAAGCACCAAAATGCTGTTTCAGAATGCTAGCGTCCCAGTTTCCTAAAATACTAGACCACCATATATGGACTATCTCCCAACCGGGACATCTAAAACCTTTTCGTCTATCCCGGGTAAAAATGACAAATGTGTGCCGAATCGGCAGAAAGTGGGTCCGATTTGTACTACAGGTACATGATCTATCACCCGTGATTTTTTGAAAAAAATCATTTTTAAACTCGCAATATGTGGTTCTTCAGAGATCCAATCCAAGTTTAACGATGCTCGTCTCCTATCTTCATGCATGCCGGTTCGACCATAGTTAGAAATTCAAAAAATTCAAAACAGGCATAAGAAAATCAAAAAAAATCTGAACAATGAGAATCCTTCACGTGGTGTCATATTATGTGACATAGTTGAAAGGAAAAATACCAGACTTGGTATATTGATCATGTCTCGAAAAAACCTTCAAAAAACGACCTATCATGTTCGAGGTTTCATGGCTTTCGGTCCAAATGACCGATGTTATGTGCTGAATCACGGTATAGTTTGTGATGCTGTGCTCATATTATGCATGCATGTGGACATTGGTATGGAGAACAATGTTGCATGAGGAAGTTTTCCTTTTGTCGCACGGAAAAGCCCTTTTCCATTTTCCGAGCGCAAAAAACGGGTAGTTTTGTAAAGTAACAACCAAAATGCTGTTTCAGAATGCTAGCGTCCCATTTTTCTAAAATACTAGACCACCTTACATGGACTATCTCCCAACCTGGATATCTCCAACCTTTTCGTCCATCCTAGGTAAAAATGACAAATGTCTGCCGAATCAGCAGGAAGTGGATCCGGTTTGTACTACAGGTACATGATCTATCGCCCGTGATTTTTTGAAAAAATCCATTTTTAGACTCGCAATATGTGGTTTCTTCAGAGATCCAATGCAAGTTTAACGATGCTCGTCCCCTATCTTCATGCACGCCGGTTCGACCATAGTTAGAAATTCAAAAAATTCAAAATGGGCATAAGAAATTCAAAAAAAATCCGAACAATGAAAATCCTTCGCGTGGTGTCATATTATGTGACATAGTTGAAAGGAAAAATACCAGACTTGGTATATTGATCATGTCTTTAAAAAACCTTCACAAAATGACCTATCATGTTCGAGGTTTCATGGCTTTCGGTCCAAATGACCGATGTTATATGCTGAGTCATGGCATAGTTTGTGATGTTGTGCCCATATTATGCATGCATGTGGAAATTGGTATGGAGAACAATATTGCAGGAGGAAGTTTTCCTTTTTGTCGCACGGAAATGCCCTTTTCCATTTTCCGAGCGCAAAAAATGGGTCGTTTTATGAAGTAACCACCAAAATGTTGTTTCAGAATGCTAGCGTCCCAGTTTCCTAAAATACTAGACCACCTTATATGGACTATCTCCCAACCGGGACATCTAAAACCTTTTCGTCCATTCCGGGTAAAAATGACAAATATGTGTCGAATCGGGAGAAAGTGGGTCCGATTTGTACTATAGGTACATGATCTATCACCCGTGATTTTTTGAAAAAAAACATTTTTAGACTCGCAATATGTGGTTTCTTTAGAGATCCAATGCAAGTTTAACGATGCTCGTCCCCTATCTTCATGCACGCCGGTTCGACCATAATTAGAAATTCAAAAAACTCAAAACAGGCACAAGAAAATCAAAAAATCCGAACAATGAGAATCCTTCACGTGGTGTCATATTATGTGACATAGTTGAAAGGAAAAATACCAGACTTGGTATATTGATTATGTCTCGAAAAAACCTTCACAAAATGACCTATCATGTTCGAGGTTTCATGGCTTTCGGTCCAAATGACCGATGTTATGTGCTGAATCACGGCATAGTTTGTGATGCTGTGCCCATATTATGCATGCATGTGGACATTGGTATGGAGAACAATGTTGCAGGAGGAAGTTTTCCTTTTTGTCGCACGGAAAAGCCCTTTTCCATTTTCCGAGCGCAAAAAACGGGTCGTTTTGTGAAGTAACCACCAAAATGTTGTTTCAGAATGCTAGCGTCCCATTTTCCTAAAATACTAGACCACCTTACATGTACTATCTCCCAACCTGAATATCTCCAACCTTTTCGTCCATCCCAGGTAAAAATGACAAATGTCTGCCGAATCAGCAGGAAGTGGATCCGGTTTGTACTACATGTACATAATCTATCGCCCGTGATTTTTTTGAAAAAAATCATTTTTAGACTCGCAATATGTGGTTTCTTCAGAGATCCAATGCAAGTTTAACGATGCTCGTCCCCTATCTTCATGCACGCCGGTTCGACCATAGTTAGAAATTCAAAAAATTCAAAACGGGCATAAGAAATTCAAAAAAAAATCCGAACAATAAAAATCCTTCGCGTGGTATCATATTATGTGACATAGTTGAAAGGAAAAATACCAGACTTGGTATATTGATCATGTCTCGAAAAAACCTTCATAAAATGACCTATCATGTTCGAGGTTTCATGGCTTTCGATCCAAATGACCGATGTTATGTGCTGAATCACGACATAGTTTGTGATGTTGTGCCCATATTATGCATGCATGTAGAAATTGGTATGGAGAACAATGTTGCAGAAGGAAGTTTTCCTTTTTGTCGCACGAAAAAGCACTTTTCCATTTTCCGAGCGCAAAAAACGGGTCGTTTTACGAAGTAACCACCAAAATGTTGTTTCAGAATGCTAGCGTCCCAGTTTTCTAAAATACTAGACCACCTTACATGGACTATCTCCCAACCGGGACATATCAAACCTTTTCGTCCATCCCGGGTAAAAATGACAAATGTCTGCCGAATCAGCAAGAAGTGGGTCCGGTTTGTACTACAGGTACATGATCTATCGCCCATGATTTTTTGAAAAAAATCATTTTTAGACTCACAATATGTGGTTTCTTGAGAGATCCAATGCAAGTTTAACGATGCTCGTCCCCTATCTTCATGCACGCCGGTTCGACCATAGTTAGAAATTCAAAAAATTCAAAACGGGCATAAGAAATTCAAAAAAAATCCAAACAATGAAAATCCTTTGCGTGGTGTCAAATTATGTGGCATAGTTGAAAGGAAAAATACCAGACTTGGTATATTGATCATGTCTCGAAAAAACCTTCACAAAATGACCTATCATGTTCGAGGTTTCATGGCTTTCGGTCCAAATGACCGATGTTATATGCTGAATCATGGCATAGTTTGTGATGCTGTACCCATATTATGCATTCATGTGGACATTGGTATGGAGAACAATGTTGCGGGAGGAAGTTTTCCTTTTTGTCGCACGGAAAAGCCCTTTTCCATTTTCCGAGCGCAAAAAACGGGTCGTTTTGTGAAGTAACCACCAAAATGCTGTTTCAGAATGCTAGCGTCCCATTTTTCTAAAATCCTAGACCACTTTAAATGGACTATCTCCCAACCTGGACATCTCCAACCTTTTCGTCCATCCCGGGAAAAAATGACAAATGTCTGCCGAGTCAGTAGGAAGTGGGTCCGGTTTGTACTACAGGTACATGATCTATCGCCCGTGATTTTTTGAAAAAATTATTTTTAGACTCGCAATATGTGGTTGCTTCAGAGATCCAATGCAAGTTTAACGATGCTCGTCCCCTATCTTCATGCACGCCGGTTCGACCATAGTTAGAAATTCAAAAAATTCAAAACGGGCATAAGAAATTCAAAAAAAAATCCGACCAATGAAAATCCTTCGCGTGGTGTCATATTATGTGACATAGTTGAAAGGAAAAATACCAGATTTGGTATATTGATCATGTCTCGAAAAAACCTTCACAAAATGACCTATCATGTTCGAGGTTTCATGGCTTTCGGTCCAAATGACCGATGTTATGTGCAGAATCACGACATAGTTTGTGATGATGTGCCCATATTATGCATACATGTGGACATTGGTATGGAGAACAATGTTACAGGAGGAAGTTTTCATTTTTGTCGCACGGAAAAGCCCTTTTCCATTTTCCGAGCGCAAAAAATGGGTCGTTTTGTGAAGTAACCACCAAATATTGTTTCAGAGTGCTAGCGTCCCATTTTCCTAAAATACTAGACCACCTTACATGGACTATCTCCCAACCGGGACATCTCAAACCTTTTCATCCATCTCGGGTAAAAATGACAAATGTCTGCCGAATCAGCAGGAAGTGAGCCCGGTTTGTACTACAGGTACATGATCTATAGCCCGCAATTTTTTGAGAAAAATCAGTTTTAGACTCGCAATATGTGGTTTCTTCAGAGATCTAATGCAAGTTCTAAATGAGGCCATTTTTCTTCCCGCCATTTTTCTTCCCGCCATTTTTTCCCGCCAGTTCTTCCTCCAGTTATCTTCCTTCCATTTCTCACTATATATATGTATGGTTGGCCTCGAACTACCCCTGCCTGCCGGGCTACTGTGTCCCCGTCGGCTGGATGCTGAGCGCCGGAGGCGTGCCGGTTCCTCCTGTCCCTCTAGGTGTGGCGCGCCGGATGGCCATCACGAATCACTACTACTTCAAGCTCACGCCGGAGCAGCGGAGGAATCCCAGATGGCATCCCAAATATTTCCCGAATTGGGAAGCCTTCTTCGTGGATCAGCGTGAGAGGGCGCTCGCCAGACACGAGGAGGACGACCCACCTCCTCCGAACTTCAACGAGGCCGGCCGTCGGCTGTGGTGGCGCGGCCGGACTCTCCAGAGCGTCATGGCCTACGACACGGCCGCCGGCTCTAGCCCCCGCCTGCGCTACCCTCAAGTCCAGCCCACTCGTACTCAGCCTTTAAGGTTCAACTACAGCGATCCCGACGACGGCTGCGACAAGTACGATGACTACAGTGGCGAGTATTACAGGTGTAGGCAGGAGCATGACTGAATCACTCCGACATTGCAAAACAAGTTCGGCCGATTGTGGCTTAATCTGACCATGTATCTTAATTTTCAATTCTTCTATGTAACTTTGTGTTAGTGGCGTTATGTACTTTAATTCCAATTCTATCCTAATAAAAAAATTTCTGCCCATTATTTCCCATCCTTTTTTCCCGCCCATTAATATATAAAAAATATAAGTTAATTCAAATCCAAATTAAAAAAATAAAATGGTTTTGAATTAGTTTTTCAAATCCAAGCACTTTTATGTTTAAAGTTTTTTCTAAATTCCAAATTAATATTCAAAAAATATAAGTTAATTCATTTTTAATTGTAAATGGTTCATATTTTAAATGGTTACATTAATTATTTTTTAAAACAGAAAATGGTTTTGAATTATTTATTCAAATCCAAACACTTTTTATGTTTAAAGTTTTTGTAAATTCCAAATTAATATTCAAAATATATAAGTTAATTCATTTTTAATTTTAAATGGTTCATAGTTTAAATGGTTACATTAATTATTTTTAAAAAATAGAAAATGGTTTTGAATTAGTTATTCAAATTCAAACACTTTTTATGTTTAAAGTTTTTCTAAATTCCAAATTAATATTCAAAAAATATAAGTTAATTCATTTTTAATTTTAAATGGTTCATAGTTTAAATGGTTACATTAATTATTTTTAAAAACAGAAAATGGTTTTGAATTAGTCATTCAAATTCAAACACTTTTTACGTTTAAAGTTTTTCTAAATTCCAAAATAATATTCAAAAAATATAAGTTAATTCATTTTTAATTTTAAATGGTTCATAGTTTAAATGGTTACATTAATTATTTTTAAAAACAAAAAATGGTTTTGAATTAGTTATTCAAATTCAAACATTTTTTATGTTTAAAGTTTTTCTAAATTCCAAAGTAATTATCATTTAAAAAACCTTACAAATTTAAACCCCAAAATAAAAAATAAGGCGGGAACAGAGAGAAAATTCCTGATTTTTTTTTAAAACAGGGTCATATGTCCCGGTTGGAGCCACCAACTGGGACTAAAAACCCCTGCGCGCGCCTTTCGTCTGCTGAAAAAAAGTGGAGTATACGTCCCGGTTGGTGGCTCCAACCGGGACGTATGACCCTTTAGTCTCGGCTGGAGCCACCAACCGGGATAAAAGGTCCTTTGGTTATAACTGGCTCGCCTCCTCTTCTTCTTCCCCATCTCACTTCTCTGCATCTCACCGATGCGCACACACGAACCGCCCCCGATACCGACAGGCTGCCCGAGCTCGCCGCCGCCCGAGCGTCCCGTCCGCTACCACCGCCTCCTCCGTCTGCGCGCGCCCCGGCTACTTTTCCCCCTCGCGCGTGACCTCAATCGCCTAGATCGGAAGCTCCAGCCGCCGTCTGTCTCCGTCGATTCCGGCGTCTCCCGAGCTCGCTCGGCCTCGCCACCACCTCTGTCGTGTTCCTGGTGAGCTGCTGATCCTCACGTTGCCCTCCGTTCTCTCCCTCTCCTCCTGTACTGTTCTCCCCGCGTGTGCCCGCCGCCGCCGTCGGTGGAGCTCGACGGAGGTGACACTCCGGTGACGAAGAAGGAGCGGCGCCGCCACTATCTTTCTCCCTGCATCGCTCTCTCTCTAATGCGCCCATCCGCGTGTCCAGGCGTGCCCTGGATCGATGGATCCATGCTCGACCTCTGAGCATCACCATTGATGACATCAGCATGATGTCATGCTGGTATCATATTTCCCTTTTATTTTCTTTTAATTATTTCTGTAATTAATAAAATGTATGACAGGTGGGCCCTGCTTGTTAGGATTTTAATCTTTTTTGTAAATGTTTTCTGAAATCAATAAAAGTCTGACATGTGGGCCCAAGTTGTAAATATTCCAAAATGATTTAAAATGAATTAAAACTCGAGAAATTCATAACTAATTTATTTTAAATCAGAAAAATACAAATAATATACCAAAATGTTCAGAAAAATGAAACCTATCTAACTAAGCTATAATCATACATTGTTAACCAACTTTTATGGCAAGTTTATTTAGAAGAACCAATTGAACCCCACAATTGATTCTGATGATCCCCTTGTTTTAGGGTTTGCGCATTGTATTATGCCATGTATTGATTGCCGCCTTTCTTTCCGGTATTGGTTCTTCGCGATAGGGTTCGAGCCCGAGGGTTTCTCCGAATTAGGGTTTCTGATATTGTAAATTCATTTTTATTATTATGTATGTATATATTAGGGTTTCTCTGAATTAGGGTTTATATCTCTCAACATCGTACCTAACATTCTCCCTTAGCCGCTTTGACTTATCCGTTTTTCCACCTATGCATAAAATATGGACCCACACGACAGAGACGAAGATAAGGAAGAGTTGATCCAAGGTGTGATCCGCGGGGAAGAAAATTTATATGTATCGACGTTTCTGAACAACTCCGGTGAGGGCGATCCCCTTTTTTCCGGAAGAGACGACTTGTTTGAGGTTGAAGGGGATGCCTTCTGCGAGGGAGAAGGCGATGCCTTGTGTAATTGAGAATACGACCGCTCTGGCGAGGTGCATGTAATATAATCATTTCATTAATTAATCATCTGCTATCTATATAGAAATAGTAACGACGATCTTTCTTCTTTTAGCCCTCCGAATCGAACAAATCTACTGAAAAGAACGGACGAGGCCCAACCAAAAAGTTGGAAGACCATGAGAGGTTTAGGATCGAAGATATCGCTGAAGACGGCAAACCGACGGCTCCCGAAGTTGTCGCAACCAAATTTGTGGCACAATGCGGAGTAATCGTTAGGGACTTAATCCCGATCACTATTCAAAATTGGAATAGGCCTGCTGATGCGGAAGAAGAGGGAACATGTTTGTTTGTCCCTAACAAGGCCAAAGATTTACTGTGGAAGAGGCTCATGCTTAATTTCAAACTACCGAAGATAGAGCTGGATCCAAATGCGGAGGATCCAGTTGAGGACGCCTTAGAACATGGGAGATCCATGGAGGCTAAGGTGAGGGAGTGGGCTATGAAGAAGATGGCCCAGTGTTTCACCAATTGGAAGAAAAGATTGAACCTTGACTATGTCGTGAAAGAGAAGACTCCGGATTTCAAGAATATTCAGTTTGAGAAGATAAAACCTTTCTGGGTTGAGTTTGTGAATTGCAAGACATCAGCAAAAGCTAAGAAAATGTCTGCAACGAATAAGCTGAATGCTGCTAATAAGAAGTATCACCATACTATGGGGCAAGGTGGCTACAGGGCTGGCATTCCTAAGTGGGAGAAACTTGAGAATGAACTGCGTGCTAAAAATATCACCCCAGAGACAGACGATTGGGTAGAACATGCAAGGAATTGGTTTTACGGGCATGGGGGCACGTTGGACTCGGAAGGGATGTGTATATATAACATACGACATAAAGAAGACCCCTTGCCAATCGAGAAGATGAGAAAAGCAGTAAAGGCTGTTAAAGATGGGGACTTCATTCCCGATAGAGAGAATAATGAGCTCACACTCGCCCTTGGAAATAAGGAACATGATGGACGAACACGAGGCACAATAGGCTCCAAACCATGGAGGACTGGATTTCCCGAAGGGAGGAAGAAATATCCTGATAGAAGCCGTCATAGGAGAAAGGACAAGGCGGAAGTTGAAGCAGATATTCGGAAAGAGCGAATGCGTATAATTGAAGAACGAATAAAGCAACAACAAGATGAAATTAACGCACTTAAAGAGCAAAGTACTACCGGTCCATCTCAGCAGCACACAGCATTCGATGCTACCGGCCTATCGAATAATCGTAAAAGCAGGGTGGCTTCCACCGAGGTCCCGGGTGATGATAATGACGATGACGATGGTGCACCGACGATGGCTCCTGTTGGCTACCCAGTTGATGATATCACAGAGATGACACACTGCGAGCTACATGTCAAAGTTGTGAACATATAAATGAAGGTGGCGGTCGGCTATGCCTTACCAATTGGACCAACACCAACTTACCACTGTCGTCTGGTTCTAGAGGGCTACGCTGTTGTCGGGGTGGATGAAATCATGCCCACCTTTGAAGTTTTGGATCTTGACTACCCTGCAGGTGAAGGGGATGTGACTGTACTAGGAGACGCAACCAACGTCACCATTCTATGGCCAAAGAAATGTATCGTGCTTCGAAATCACACGCCAAGGCCATCTTCGCCGCCGCCTCACCCGTCTCCAGCAAGGTCGTCGCCGCCGCGGCAGCCATCTTCGTCGCCTCACCCGGCTCCGTCGCCTCACCAATCTCCGGCGCAGCCATCGCCGCGGGAGCCATCGCCGGCGCCTCAGGATAAAAAGTGTAAGCGTACCGCTACTTTACGTCGTGGTAAGCGATCGGCGAAACGTAAACAAGAGCCTCTTCCAAAAGTACCAAAGGTTCCTCCCAAGAGAGCTTATGACTGTACTGAAGAGGAGACTACGGCGATCGTTGATGCGGAAACGACAACGTTTTACGCTAAGATGAGGCGGTCGAAAGAGCCAGAGTTCCCCAACACCAAAGAAGAAAAAGCCAGAGTGTTGAAAATGCTAAAGACTCTTCATCAACCCGAGCCAAAGTTGTCATCAGACTATGAGCGTTCTATTCTCAAGTCACATGCGGCACAACAAGCCTCGAAGAGCAGTACGGATGCAAGCGAGAAATCTGTTGCCCAGCTTGGAGAACAAGCAAAACAGTCTTGCGCTCCTCTCAAGGTGATTTTCCATACCAATGTGGGGTCGAGCAAATATGGGGCCGAAGAGCGGTATGATCCAGAGGTAGTTGCAGAATACGGAGAAGCTGCCGTTGCTCAAGGTATGAGTATTGCCCAATACTTATCCCAGTTAGAGTACTTCCCCGTGAGTGAAGTAGCATACAAATACCAGTACGGCAAACCTCTCGTCAAACCTGAGGAGGTAAATAATCTTCCAACAAAAATGCGAAGATTGCATAACTGGTACATGCATGCCACAAAGGCCGGGGCTAACTGGATAGTGCTGAAGGTTACAAAAAAGCATTATGGGAAAGACAAAGATGACATGATATCCATTGAATTTGATGAAATATTTCAATTATTCAATCAAGACGCCTTGTACAAATCGATCATCAGTGCCTATTGTCTGTAAGTACTAATTCTGTAATTAATTTAGTCTCCAGCTATCTCACCTTGTTTATTGGATGTATATAATCATACTGTAATATGCAGAATGAAGATTCTCGAATGCAGCAGAGGACAAATCTATGACATTGGCTTCATTGACCCATATTGGGTTCATCAAGCTAATCTCAAAACAAGCCCCCAGGATACAAAGGATAATATAGTACACGCGTTAAGGTTTCAAGAAACCAGAAGAAAAATAGTATTTCCTTACAACTTCGAGTGAGTGTTATTGTCTTGTATACACTTTCTATTTCGCTTACTCGATGTTAAGTATATAATTGATTAGTTATGCATTCGCAGCTTCCACTATATTCTGTTAATCATTCAACTTGACAAAGGGCGTGTATTAGTCATAGACTCGAAACATAAACCCCCTGAGCAGTGGAAGGACATGCAGATGCTTCTCCAGCGGTAATTCTAATCATTACGACACTATATCGGCAACGTTCGTGAATTTTATGATATCAAGTAATTAATAACTTATTTTATTCGTTTTCTTCGTCGGGCAGCGCTTGGAAACGGTTCACCAACAAGGCTAGGGGTGTTTGGAAAGGAGTTTACATTTCAAGCACTAGATGTAAGCACCACTAGCTATATCCGCGCATCTCTTTGATTCTAGTTTTGATACCGTTATTATCGTGCTTGATTATTATTTTGATTGAACTATGTTTTCGTAAAGTGCCTGACGCAGGGACCAGGTAACAATATATGTGGATACTATGTTTGCGAGTTCATCTGGCAGACGTGCGATGAGAAGGACAAAAATTTAGAGCAACTCCACGTACGTAAACAATTTCTATAGTTTTTAATTACCATCAAATTGTGTTTAGTTTCATTCATATAGGCTCACTCCTTTTTAAAATCAGATCAAACGTCTACGGGACAGTCTTCTGCCAAAGGATCGCGTACGAGCAATTCAGGAGGAATTGGCGGGATTCTTGGATGCAGAAGTCCTAAACCCAAAAGGGGAATACTATTTGGGTGTGTATAAACAATAGGGATTGTACAAAGAGCAACTTTTGTATGTAGTGCATGAACTCGATCCGTGTATCGAATGTAATATTGTCATGATGATCTTGTGTAATATAATGGTTCCTTCATTGATGAGTGCATAACACTAAATAAACAATAAAACAACATAAATGAATTCTCTGCCGCGGCACAAAAAATGGCCAAAATGCTGCCGCGGCAACAAAAGTTGCCAAAATAAATTCTCTGCCGCGGCAGAGAAATGTGCCAAATCTCTGCCGCGGCAGAAGGTTATTTGTCCCGGTTCGTATTACGAACCGGGACGGTTGCTCCACCCCCTCGCCCTCCGCCGCTGCCACGTGTACCCCCTTTTGTCCCGGTTGGTGGGGCAACCGGGAACTAAAGGTTGGGGCTTTAGTCCCGATTGCCCCGTGGGGTAACCGGGACTAATGCCCCTTACAAATCGGGACGTATGGGCCGTTCTGCATTAGTGGCGTCACGGTTGCACCCGCACCTAACAAAGCAGACGTGTACACCACCTAGCGATACTGCCTGAATTTCCGGTCGAAAGTCTATGTAGTACCATGTACTATACCTTTGTTTCAAAAAAAGACCATGTACCTCGGCAGCTAGCTAGCATCTCCTGATAGATAGATTGCACGCTTTGGAGCCCCATCATCATTACCTAAGACTAAGAGCAACCAGGTAGGTACGGCAGCACGAGCAATACGTGCACTCCTTCTGTTGAGGATCCTAGATTCCTAGCTAGGAGCGATGTACCGGCAAAGCTTGTCACGTAATCCAGGATGGATCGGACGGGAGGGGAGTCGTCGGGTACAGGAGGAGAAACTAGCGAGCGTTGATGCTAAACATGGATCGCTCATGGACATCGTGCACAAAGGACGGCGGCGAGAGGTGCGGTGCAGGGGAGAGGGGACAGGAGGCATCGCTGAAGTAGTAGCTGCGCTAGCACTCCATCATTAGCGACACGGAACGGATGGTAGAAAAACCGCACGTTGCTCCTGATGGATGATGATGACGCTGTCACCGGTGGTGGGTTCCTAGGCTATTCCTCGGTGCTGGTCGATCCTAGTAGTAGTAGTAGTCCGTAACAGTTTGCTCAACAACCGGGTGATTCGGAGAGTGCCGCCAACCGTAGGGAGGGAGATATGCATGCATGATTGGTGATTCTGTGGGAAGGATGTGCCCTTCAGTACTGTGAGCTTCTCTCATCGTTCACAATCTTGGCAAGCAAAGATACCACATGCTTAACGTTGTCTGGTGCTCATCCCAATACCAGGGGAAAGATGTTGTGTTTTGGTCTAGAACTAGCCCGAGCTCCAGGGGTGGTGGTTTCGGTTCTGGTTGTAAACTTTGCATTACCTTGGTCCCCGTACCTACCGGCGACGATGACGTGTTCTCGCGCCAGTCACCTTTTTGGAGGCGTCGCCGCAAGACACTCCTCCTTTGGCTCCTCAAGTCCTGCTAGGTTGCTGACCCCGTCGTCGGGTTCCCCATGGGCTGCAGTCTGGGCGCGGTGGAGGATTGTTGGTGTGGACTTGATCATGGTCACCCGGTGCAACAGAAGACGAGGCTCCCTCATTTTGGATCAAGTTGGCGCTCCGACTTGACGTTTTCTGTGTTGTCTTTTGTTGTGTTTTTTTGTGAGCGCTTTGGACGCGTGTGTGTTATAACTCGTGTTGTAACTCCTAGCCGAATGTTGGCTTCGCTAATTCAAAACCGGATTCATTTTGAGCCTTCTGTCTAAAATAAATAAATAAAGTACATATGCCTTACCGGACGGTGCTTACCACCTTACCAGACGTTACCCTTTCCAAGACAAAACCCAACACAGCCCATCCCAGTTACATCCCAATGCAGCCCATGTATAGCCAATTCATATTGCGCCTGTGCCCTGTGACCACCGTTAGGAGCCCAGAAATTAGTTCTCGTTTTTTTTCGGGGAATTTGTTCTCTCATTTATGCAAGACACTGGCTACTTCTTATGGGGGGGAAGCCGACATGGATTTCGGGTGGGAGAAACTCCGACAGGGAGAAGCACATAGAAACCGGTCTTCCAATTATTTTGAATCTATAAAACTCAGGCTTACTTACTGTATTGAGTTTGTGTTAATGCCGTGACATTTAATATGCACCCTAGATAAGTGACGATACCATACGTACAACATATTGGTAGAACAAAATTAGATAGAAATAATCAAGAAAATTAGAATTGAAAAATTATATTACAAGCAGGGTAGCAATGTGTATAACTCAGTATGTGCCAAAATAATGTTCGAAATATGTCCTACAGACAGTAATAAAGTTGTCATTATCATATTTTCTCGTTCACGATAAATGACTATTCTCTAATCTATGAATGTATTAACCAGAAACTAAATACATCTGTGGATATATAAACAACAGTGTTCCTAGTAACCATCTTCTGATTGGTTCGTTAGTCAAGTGATGGTTAAGGTCACTTGATAACGAGATTATATAATTAGGAGAATGGTGCAATGGACATACCCAATATAAGAATAGGATTTTGACCGCGTCACTAAGTTTGATTGTTCTAGTTTTCTTAATGTCAAGTATCATTTTCTTAGACCATGAAATTGTGTTACTCCCTGATATCTGAGGAATACTTTATAGACAGCAAACGTCACCTCGTAATTAGGCAATTATAAATATGGCTTTCTAGTACCTGTGATGGTACCTGTTGAGTTGCATGAATTAAGACTGGGATTTGTCATTTCTTATGACAGAGAGATATCTCTGGGCCGTCTCGGTAACATAACATACTAAGTAGCTTGCAATATTTTATTACAGAACGATTAAAGAGAACTTGCCAGTAACGAGATTGAACTAGGTATTGTGATACCGATGATTGAACTTCGGGCAAGTGATATATCACGAGAGAAAGGGAATTGTATACCGGATTAATGGAATCCCCGACATCGTGGTTCAACCGATAATGATCTTCGTTGAATATGTTATTGTTGGAGATATGCCCTAGAGGCAATAATAAATGTAGTTATTATTATATCTTTGTGTTTATAATAAATGTTTACATTCATGCTATAATAGTATTAACAAGGAAACATTGATACTTGTGTGATTTGTAAACTTAATTTGAAGTCCCTAGTATAGCCTCTATACATCACTAGCTTGTTGGTTGATAAATGATTGTGGTTTCCCTATCATGAACATTGAGATGTTATCAACAACAAGATCATATCGTTAGAAGAATAATATGATAGACATACTCCTATAGATAAGCGTAGCATAAAGATCAAGTCATTTCAATAGTTCAATTGCTATATGCTTTCTGATACATAGTAACCTAATTCCTTCGACCATGAGATCATGCATATCACCTTTACCGGATGGATGCTTTGATGACATCAAACACCACACCGTAACTGGGTGGCTATAAAGGTGGCATTGAGTGTTCGGAAAGTATTGGTTGAGACACATGGATCAAGAGTGGGATTTGTCCATCCATATGACGGATAGATATACTCTGGGCCCTCTCGGTGGAATGTCATCCAATTGGCTTGCAAGCATGTGACTGGCTCACAAGGGATCACATATCACGGGAACGAGAAAAGAGTACTTATCGGTAACGAGGTTGAACTAGGTATGCAGAGATACCGACGATCATAACCTCAGATAAGTAAACTATCGTGAGACAAAGGGAAATTGGTATCGTATGTAAGTGGTTCATTCGATCGCAAAGTAATCATAGAAATATGTGGGAGCCATATGAATTTCCAGATTCCTCTATTGGTTATTGTTCGGAGAAGTGTCTCGATCATGTCCGCATAATTCACGAACCGTAGGGAGACACACTTAAGGATTCGACGTTGTTTGAGTAGTTATGGTATTATGAGAAAGAGACCGAATGTTGTTCGGAGTCTCGGATGGGATCCGGGATATCACGAGGAGATCCGGAATGGTCCGGAGAATAAGATTCATATAAGGAAAGTCCCGTTTCGGAGTTCGGGAATGATTTCGGTGTTTTCATCGGGAATGTTCTAGAAGGTTCCGGAATGTCCGGTACTCCGGAGGGGAAGGGTACATGAATGTGTTGTATCAAAGTTGGTATGATTACATCATGTACTAAGTGTCATCGCTGTTCCAAATAAAGGATTAATCGAATCCTAGTTTGAAAAGTCAAATAGCTAAATTGAAAAGTCAAACGGCTAAATTTGGAAAGTGGAAAAGAGGAGGAAGGGGTGAAACCGAGTTGGGGAGGGAGTCCTCCTCCCCAAGCCGGCACACCGCCCAAGCCGAGTTGGGGAGGGACTCCCCTCCCTCCCCTTGGCCGCCGGCCCCTCCACCTATATAAGGAGGGGCAGGGCTCCCTCCTAGGACACACAAGTCCCTCTCCTCAAACCCTAGCTTGGCGCCTACCACCATAGCCGCCGCCGCCCCCTAGGGTTTTGCCCTATTCGCCGACTTGGGGTCCCCGGAACCCTAGCCACCGGCTCTAGCAACTCCTCCTTGGTGTGTCTAAACCCTAGATCGCCGAGGAGCTCTCTCATACTCCACCATACTCGCTCCGGCTTAAGGCGAAGCCCTGCGAGATCTCCCCTCTACTTCCGGTACCACGCCGTTGTGCTGCCGGAATCGCGAGGAGAGTGCTACAACCTCCGCTGCCTGCTGGAACAAGGGAGAGGAAGGTCTTCGTCGAGTACCGAACGTGTGACCGACTGCGGGAGCGCTGCCGGAACGCAGCGCCGGAAGGATCGTCTACGCGATCTTTAGATCGGGAAGAGTACGACTACATCACCCACGAGAATCTGCTCTCGTTAAACACTTTGGAATCTTTGAGGGTAAGTTATTCCATCGACTCGTTGCTACAATCTAGTAGATAGATCTTGGCTTGTTTGTTTGTATGCGATAGAAATTTTTTGTTTTCCATGCTACGAAACCCTACAGTGGTATCAGAGCCGTGTCTATATGTAGATCTGTTGCACGAGTAGAACACAATGGTCATTGTGGGCGTTGATGCTTTTATTGTCGATTGCTTCTTGTGTACTTTGCATCTTGCGGTATTTTGGGATGAAGCGGCCCGGGCTAACCTTACATGACATCATTCATGAGACTTGCTCCACGCTTGACATGCAACTTGTATTGCATAAGTGGCTTTGCGGGTGGCTGTTTCTCCTAGCATAGTTAAGATCCAATTTACAACGGGTAATTAACAATACTAGTATCAATGTTGTGGTTCATGTTCGTAAGTTAGAACAACACTTATTGAAAGCCCCAAACCACGTAAAATATGCAAAGAAAGTAGAGGCGTCTAACTTTGTTTTGCAGGGGTGTGCAGTGATGTGATATGGCCATGATTGTGATTATATTTGATGTATGCAATGTTCCTTATTGTAAGTTGGCAACCGGCAGGAGCCATATGGTTGTCTTTAATTTATGTTAAGACCCGCGTGTCTATTCAAAGTAGTTGTAATAGTTGAAGCCGGTGGACGACAACCATGGAGAAGCGTCATTGACCTTGATGCAATGCCGGTGATGATGGAGATCATGTTCGTGCTTGAAGATGGAGATCGGAAGCACAAAGAAGAAAGGCCATATCATATCATATATTATGAATTGCATGTGATGTTAATCCTTTATGCATCTTGTATTGCTTAGTAGACGACGGTAGCATTATAAGATGATCCCTCATGCACATGAATTTCAAGTCATTAAGTGTTCACCCTTAGTTAGCACCGTTGCTAAAGCTTGTTGTTTCGAAGCACCACGTGATGATCGGGTGTGTTAGATTCTGCAAGTGTATACAACGTGAGCAAGCCAGATTTGCTCATGCGGAAACTAAGGTTTGATCTTGACGAGCCTAGCATGTACAGACATGGTCTCGGAACACAGATCACCGAAAGGTAAAGCATGAATCATATAGTAGATATGATGAACATGACGATTGTTCGCCATTGAAACTATATCAACTCTCGTGATGATCGGTGTTGATGTGGTGGATTTGGTTCGTGTGATCACTAAAACAATGTGAGGGATGTTGTTTTGAGTGGAAGTTCACCTAGATTAACTTTATTATTAATTTGAACTCAATTTGTCATAAACTTAGTCTAAACTATTGCAAATATGTTGTAGATCAATGGCAGCCCCTACCATCAATTTTAATGCGTTCCTAGAGAAAGAAAAGTTGAAAAACAATGGAAGCAACTTCGCGGATTGGTTCCGCAATTTGAGGATTGTCCTCACAGCTGGTAATTTGACCTATGTGCTGGATGCACCGCTGGGTGACCCACCTGCAACTGATGCCTCCGATGAAGTAAAGAAGTTTACCTCGCTCGGAAGAATCAGTACTCCATAGTTCAGTGTGCTATCTTGTATGGTTTGGAATCGGAGCTTCAGAAAAGGTTTGAGAATTCAGACCCATATGATATTGTCGAGGATCTCAAATTGATTTTTGAGACTCATGCGGCAATTGAAAGTTATGAGGCTTCTGAAAAGTTCTTTAACTACAAGATGGAAGAGGGCAGCTCCGTCAGTGAGCATGTGCTTAAGATGTCTGGGCACGCAAACAAACTTCAAAGCTTGGGTATAGTGATTCCTAATGCTTTGGGGATTTATCGTGTCCTCCAATCACTACCACCAAGTTACAAGAACTTTGTGATGAACTACAACATGCAGAACATGAACAAGCAGTTGCCAGAACTGTTTGCTATGTTAAAGTCTGCAGAAGTGGAGATCAAGAAAGAGCACCAAGTGTTGTTGGTCAATAAGACCACCAAATTCAAGAAAGGCAAGTCTAAGCAGAAGGGACACTTCAAGAAGGGTGGTAAGAAAGTTACCACGCCGGCGAAGAAGACCAAGGCTAGACCTAAGCCTGAAACTGAGTGCTTTTACTGCAAGGGAGAAGGTCACTGGAAGCGGAATTGCCCAAAGTACTTGGCGGATTTGAAGAACGGCAACATCAAGAAGAAAGGTATATCTGATATACATGTTATTGATGTGTATCTCACTAGTACTCGTAGTAGTGCCTGGGTATTTGATACTGGTTCGGTTGCTCATATTTGTAACTCGAAACAGGTGCTGCAGAATAAACGGAAGCTAGCGAAGAACGAGGTGACGATGCGCGTGGGAAACGGATCAAAGGTTGATGTGATCGCGGTCGGCACGCTACCCCTTCATCTACCATCGGGATTAGTTTTATACTTAAATAATTGTTATTTGGTGCCTGCGTTGAGCATGAACATTATATCGGGATCTTGTTTATTGCGAGACGGTTACTTGTTTAAGTCCGAGAATAATGGTTGTTCGATTTATATGAGTAATATGTTTTATGCACATGCACCTTTGATAGATGGTCTATTCTTGTTGAATCTCGATAGTGGAAATACACATATTAATAACATTGAGGCTAAACGTTTGAAATCAAGCGATAATTCGACCTATATGTGGCACTGTCGTCTTGGTCACATTGGAGTGAAGCGTATGAAGAAACTCCATTCCGATGGACTTCTTGAATCACTTGATTTCGAATCACTTGATAGATGCGAAGCATGTCTGATGGGTAAAATGACTAAGACTCCATTTTGTGGTATGATGGAGCGAGCTACGGACTTATTGGAAATCATACATACCGATGTGTGTGGTCCAATGAGTGTAGCATCGCGCGGTGGTTATCGTTATGTTCTTACCTTCACGGATGATTTGAGTAGATATGGGTATATCTATTTCATGAAACATAAGTCCGAAACTTTCGAGAAGTTTAAGGAGTTTCAAAGTGAGGTAGAGAATCAACGTAACATGAAGATTAAATTTCTACGTTCTGATCGTGGAGGTGAATATCTAAGTTACGAGTTTGGCGAGCATTTGAAGAAATGCGGAATACTTTCACAGTTGACACCGCCGGGAACACCACAGCGTAATGGTGTGTCCGAACGTCGTAATCGAACTCTCTTAGATATGGTTCGTTCTATGATGTCACTTACAGATTTACCGCTATCATTTTGGGGTTATGCATTAGAAACAGCCGCATTCACTTTAAATAGGGCACCGTCTAAATCCGTTGAAACGACACCGTATGAATTATGGTTTGGGAAGAAACCTAGATTGTCATTCCTTAAAGTTTGGGGTTGCGAAGCCTATGTAAAGAAGTTACAGCCGGACAAGCTTGAACCCAAAGCGGAAAAATGCGTCTTCATAGGATACCCGAAGGAAACTATTGGGTATACCTTCTATCATAGATCCGAAGGCAAAATCTTCGTTGCTAAGAATGGATCCTTTCTAGAGAAGGAATTTCTCTCGAAAGAAGTGACTGGAAGGAAAGTAGAACTCGACGAGGTTGTCGAACCTTCTCTCGAAATTGCGAGTAGCGCAGCACCGGAAGAAGTTCCTGTGGTGCCTGCACCAATAAGAGAGGAAGCTAATGATGGTGATCATGAAACTTCGGTTGAAGTTGCTACAGAGCCTCGGAGGTCAACGAGAACTCGTACCACTCCAGATTGGTATGATCCCGTTATGAGTGTCATGTTGGTGGATAACACCGATGACCCCGAGACATATGAGGAAGCGATGATGAGCCCAGATTCCAATAAATGGAAAGAAGCCATGAAATCCGAGATTGGATCCATGTACGAAAACCAAGTATGGACTTTGGTGGACTTACCGGATGGCCGGAAGGCTGTCAAGAACAAATGGATCTTCAAGAAGAAAACAGATGCTGATGGTAATGTTACTGTCTATAAAGCTCGACTTGTCGCAAAAGGGTTTCGACAAATTCAAGGAGTTGACTACGATGAGACTTTCTCACCAGTAGCGAAGCTAAATTCTGTGAGGATTATGTTAGCAATCGCTGCATATTATGATTATGAGATATGGCAGATGGATGTCAAAACAACATTCCTCAATGGAGACATTGATGAAGAGTTGTATATGATGCAACCCAAAGGTTTTGTCGATCCTAAAGATGCTAACAAGGTATGCAAACTTCAACGGTCCATCTATGGATTGAAGCAAGCATCCCGAAGTTGGAATCAACGTTTTGATAAGGTGATCAAAAGTTTTGGTTTTATACAAACTTACGGAAAAGCTTGTATTTACAAGAAAGTGAGTGGGAGCTCTGTAGCATTCTTAATACTATATGTAGATGACATATTGTTGATTGGGAATGATGTAGACCTTCTTAATAGTGTCAAGGAATATTTGAATAATAGTTTTTCAATGAAGGATCTTGGCGAAGCAGCTTACATATTAGGCATAAAGATTTATAGAGATAGATCGAAATGCCAAATATCATTGTCACAGAGTACATATTTGGACAAAGTTCTAAAGAGATTTGGAATGGAAGATAGCAAGAAAGGGTTCTTGCCCATGTTGCCCAATACGACCTTGAGTAAAACTCAAAGTCCGACATCGGCAGAAGATAGAGAAAGGATGAGTAAGACTCCCTATGACTCAGCCATAGGATCTCTAATGTATGCCATGCTATGTACTAGACCCGACATTGCATATGCTGTTAGTTTAACTAGCAGATATCAAAGTGATCCAGGAGTGGATCATTGGACAGCGGTGAAAAACATCCTTAAGTACTTGAGAAGAACTAAGGATATGGTTCTTTCTTATGGAGGTGATGAACAGCTCGTTGTTAATGGTTACACCGATGCTAGTTGGAACACCGATCCGGATGATTCTAAATCACAATCTGGATACATATTTATTTTGAATGGTGCAGCAGTTAGCTGGAGGAGTGCAAAGCAAAGTGTTGTGGCGAGATCTTCAACTGAATCGGAATACATGGCTGCTTCGGAGGCTTCACAAGAAGCGATATGGATGAAAGAGTTCATTACAGAGCTGGGTGTGGTTCCTAGTGCGCTGGACCCAATGTCTATCTACTGTGATAACATGGGCGCCATAGCCAATGCGCAAGAACCAAGGTCACACAAGAAGCTGAAGCACATCAAGCTACGTTTTCACGCTATTCGAGAACATATCCAAGATGGGGATATAAAGATTTGCAAAGTACACACATATCTGAATGTGGCGGATCCGTTGACTAAACCTCTCCCGAGGGCAAAACATGACCAGCACCAAACTGCCATGGGTGTTCGGTATATTACCATGTAATCTAGATTAGATGACTCTAGTGCAAGTGGGAGACTGTTGGAGATATGCCCTAGAGGCAATAATAAATGTAGTTATTATTATATCTTTGTGTTTATGATAAATGTTTACATTCATGCTATAATAGTATTAACAAGGAAACATTGATACTTGTGTGATTTGTAAACTTAATTTGAAGTCCCTAGTATAGCCTCTATACATCACTAGCTTGTTGGTTGATAAACGATTGTGGTTTCCCTATCATGAACATTGAGATGTTATCAACAACAAGATCATATCGTTAGGAGAATGATATGATGGACATACTCCTATAGATAAGCGTAGCATAAAGATCAAGTCATTTCAATAGTTCAATTGCTATATGCTTTCTGATACATAGTAACCTAATTCCTTCGACCATGAGATCATGCATATCACCTTTACCGGATGGATGCTTTGATGACATCAAACACCACACCGTAACTGGGTGGCTATAAAGGTGGCATTGAGTGTTCGGAAAGTATTGGTTGAGACACATGGATCAAGAGTGGGATTTGTCCATCCATATGACGGATAGATATACTCTGGGCCCTCTCGGTGGAATGTCATCCAATTGGCTTGCAAGCATGTGACTGGCTCACAAGGGATCACATATCACGGGAACAAGAAAAGAGTACTTATCGGTAACGAGGTTGAACTAGGTATGCAGAGATACCGACGATCATAACCTCGGATAAGTAAATTATCGTGAGACAAAGGGAAATTGGTATCGTATGTAAGTGGTTCATTCGATCGCAAAGTAATCGTAGAAATATGTGGGAGCCATATGAATTTCCAGATTCCTCTATTGGTTATTGTTCGGACAAGTGTCTCGATCATGTCCGCATAATTCACGAACCGTAGGGAGACACACTTAAGGATTCGACGTTGTTTGAGTAGTTATGGTATTATGAGAAAGAGACCAAATGTTGTTCGAAGTCTCGGATGGGATCAGGGATATCACGAGGAGATCCGGAATGGTCCGGAGAATAAGATTCATATAAGGAAAGTCCCGTTTCGGAGTTCGGGAATGATTCCGGTGTTTTCATCGGGAATGTTCTAGAAGGTTCCGGAATGTCCGGTACTCCGGAGGGGAAGGGTACATGAATGTGTTGTATCAAAGTTGGTATGATTGCATCATGTACTAAGTGTCATCTCTGTTCCAAATAAAGGATTAATCGAATCCTAGTTTGAAAAGTCAAATAGCTAAATTGAAAAGTCAAACGGCTAAATTTGGAAAGTGGAAAAGAGGAGGAAGGGGTGAAACCGAGTTGGGGAGGGAGTCCTCCTCCCCAAGCCGGCACACCGCCCAAGCCGATTTGGGGAGGGAGGGGAGAAATCCCTCCCCTTGGCCGCCGGCCCCTCCACCTATATAAGGAGGGGCAGGGCTCCCTCCTAGGACACACAAGTCCCTCTCCTCAAATAGCTTGGCGCCTACCACCATAGCCGCCGCCGCCCCCTAGGGTTTTGCCCTAGCCGCCCACTTGGGGTCCCCGGAACCCTAGCCGCCGGCTCTAGCACCTCCTCCTTGGTGTGTCTAAACCCTAGATCGCCGAGGAGCTCTCTCATACTCCACCATACTCGCTCCGGCTTAAGGCGAAGCCCTGCGAGATCTCCCCTCTACTTCCGGTACCACGCCGTTGTGCTGCCGGAATCGCGAGGAGAGTGCTACAACCTCCGCTGCCTGCTGGAACAAGGGAGAGGAAGGTCTTCGTCGAGTACCGAACGTGTGACCGACTGCGGGAGCGCTGCCGGAACGCAGCGCCGGAAGGATCGTCTACGCGATCTTGAGATCGGGAAGAGTACGACTACATCACCCACGAGAATCCGCTCTCGTTAAACACTTTGGAATCTTCGAGGGTAAGTTATTCCATCGACTCGTTGATACAATCTAGTAGATAGATCTTGGCTTGTTTGTTTGTATGCGATAGAAAAATTTTGTTTTCCATGCTACGAAACCCTACAGTTAGTGTCATTATGGGCATCCAATTCCCTCTAATGAATAATGGTTGGAGAGGAGTCTCGATCATGTCTACATGTTCTCAAACCCGTTGGGTCACACACTTAACGCCTGATGTCGCTAGGGTTTGATGATATAAATAGATGGTGCTACCGAATTTTGATTCAGAGTACCGGATAGGATCCCGGACATCATTAGGACCTTCAGAATGGTCTGGAGATAAATAAAAAACATATGTCAACGTATTTTTAGGTTTACCAGAAAAGTTCAGGATTTTTTGGTATTGTACCAGAGTTTCTAGAAGGTTTCCTAGGCCCATAGTGGGGCCCGTCTATTCTAGTATGGACCAAGGGGTTTCACCTAGGTTCACATGGGCGAGGTGCACTGTCCCCCTTGGCCCATGCGGCTTGGATAAGAGGATAGGATCAAATCCCTTAAAAATAGGGTGTTAACTTGGGCGTAAGTCCCCCGCCCTTGTTTGGCCGACCCTAGGACTTGGAGAAGGCACCAAGGCAGACCCCACACCTTTATGAGAGGGAGGACATGGATGTGGTGTGGCACTTGACCTCCTAGAGTCCGCCTCCTCTCTTCCTCCCATACTACTCCTCTTGCAAAAATTTTGTGTAGCTATGTCGGTTCCTCACCATATCTTCCACCACCACACCGTCGTGTTGCGGGGATCTTATCCACCCCTCCTTCACCTTGCTAGATCAAGTTGGAGGAGACGACATCAAGACGGACGTGTGAATACCGCGGAGGTGTTGCTCATGCGATGTTTCATCGGATTGATCTAGCGCCGTTTACGTCTACATCAACCACAATCTCAAAGATCGTTAAATGCTTTGGATTTTCGAGTGTATGTAGATCTGATCTAACTCTCGTTACTATCATCTCATAGATCAAATCTTGTTGGGTTTCATATGGTCTTCCCTAGGTTTTTTTATTTTCCATGTCACGAATCCCATCAAATAAAAGACATGTCTGATATATTAGTGGTTAATATAATGATTCCTCGGGTTATCAAACTTTTAGCAATGGTAAAACACCTATTGCACCCCTAGTACCTCCATCAGTAAAAACGAAAGCGTCTCCGCGAGTTTAAGATGTTGCTATCCTCATAGAGATATATACATCGCTTAAGCGTGTCAAAATGGTCAACAAATAGCTTACTATATTAATGAAGTTATGCAAGAAAAATGAATGTGGTGACGAACTTTATTTCCATCGACAGATTGTAACATGGTAGAACAAGTAGAATGCATCAGTTCATTTTCAGAATGCCAAATGCTCTTTCAACGTCATTTCGTAGAATGAATGACGGTGGTTGGATTTCTCCTACATGTTATGCGGGGTGCCCTTTGCAAGTCGGAAACATATGCAATACCCCCAAATACTCATGAAACTCTTAAATTGCTTAGAATGAAACATGATTCACATTATAGTTTCTTAGAGTGTGTATGCACGACCGTGAGAATGCAAAAACGACAATTGGTAGTTCCCTTTTTATAATAAATAGGTTACCTTATCTTTTACACATGAGAAATAATTCTTTTTGAATAATTAAAACCTTTCGTGTTTATAGATTATTTAAACTTCCTACTTAGTGAGGAAGTATGGAACACATGTTGAACATTTGTTCCATTTTAATGTTGCTGTCACAAGGAGACATGTCACAAATGGTTAATTTCAATAGTATTCACTTTCATTATACACAATACTCCTTATATATTCTTTCATTGGACACTACTTTAGAACCAGTGAACCAAAAATGTAATCCGTATGTCACCTTTCAAAATATATTTATTGTATATTATTGTGTTGGGTCCTTACCACTTCTTTCATTGTATCGTCGCAATTTGGCCACGCCAAAGGAGGTGGTGTTTAGAATTACCTACAATATTATATAATCATTCCCTAAAGTTAGTGTTTGTTTTCTAATTAAAAATCTATACAAAACATCACATTCTAGCTAATTTAGGAATTGACATTTCCTTTCAAATCGAATCGGTTAATTTGAAAATATATCATTCCAATGTTGTTCTATATATAACTATATACGTGCACTCAACCCTTTGAAACTTCGAATGTTGAATTTCTCAATGTTACGGTGTGCGATGGGATATTATTAAATATGTCATCAAACATATTTTCATCTACAAACATTGCAATACATGTATTAACTTGTAAGTAAAATAGCTGAGTGTACCATGCCCACAAGAATTTAAGAATTTGCAAGTTGGTAAATGCAAGGCAAGTTGTGATGGAGGAGTTTGTGTGTGTCATCATCATGATCAATATTTGTTCTTTGTAACGCATATATGATGTTTTCAAGGCAAAAAGTTGTTACATAAGCAAAGATACCTATTAAATGTTACATAAGCAAAGTTATCAATTTGATGAACAATACACTATCATAAATGAAAGTCATCATATCTATTGAATTGGATGCAAACACTTTCAAGTTAAATGTAATGGTAGGTTACATGACTTACACTTGTATATTTATCTAGTCATGTACACTCTTTAGTGGACTCATAACTGTTCTTTGAGCAAAATGGCAAGACTCGGTATTCCAACCGCTAACCGTTTTCGACTAAAAGAGTAAGCAATGTTCAATCGCATAATCCAAATTCGTAGCGGTGCCAACTCATCAACAAGTCGTTAAATTGTAGTTTTGCGAATAAGATATGTGTAGGCAACAACGAACTGTCTCCGAACATATTTCATCACCAGAGGTTGAATTGCAAAAGATCAAATGTCGTCGCCAAGTCTGTCGTGAGGTCATTTATGCGAGTGTGCGTGGAAACAGGTGGGTCGCGAGGGCACCGTGTAAGCGGGATACATGTACAAACAAAATATATGTTGAAAAAGAGACTAGGTTGAGATATATTCATATTTATTTTCATTTTCTACAATAGATTCCATTCAAATTGTTATCTTTCAAAAAAAAACATGCAAGTAAATTTGTTGGAGTTTGTCTAGATCAAGCTCTAAAAAACTAAAAAGGTCAAGTTCCTACGATGGACGCTTCTGGCTACGGCTTGGAACTTGAATATCATTATTTACATGTGCAAATCTCCTGGCCATGTCCAAATGAATACTAGGTTCAAGGGATCAAATACCAGGAACTATTTGATACTTGTGCCTGTCGTACAACAGGAATCAAATTCACGTGGAGCTGGACTGAATTCATCGCATTTTACATATTTATGGTCCCATTTCCTGTACTTCATCGACAGGATGTCATAAATCCAGCTGGCACCCCGGTTGATCCGGTTCAGTGAACACTTCTCGAAGAGAATAATCCCAGGCGTGTGTGAACTATAGCTGTCGTGTAGCACCGCAAAGAAAACCTACTGCAGTATGGTGTCCAGCCAGGCGAAGATCTTTTATTACCGCGATTCAAATTTCAGCGCTTCCTAGTAGTAGTACGTTTTTCCCGAAATTTTCTCACGCGCTGTGCCACGTCGCATCCTTGAGGCCACACCATAAAACCCCCTCGATTTCCCCTGCGGACTCCACTCGACTCGACCACCACTCTCCCCTGCCTGCCTGCCTCCACCTACTACTCCACCACCACCGCCGCCGTCGCAGCAAGCCATGGACGATATCCACGAGCCCGGCTCCCCGACCTCCCCAACCGCCACCTCTTCCTCGTCTTCCTCGTCGTCCTCCTCCTCCCTCGCCGCGAACAAGCGCCCGCGCACGGACGGCCGGCACCCGACCTACCACGGCGTGCGCATGCGGAGCTGGGGCAAGTGGGTGTCCGAGATCAGGGAGCCCCGCAAGAAGTCCCGCATCTGGCTGGGCACCTTCGCCACCGCGGAGATGGCCGCGCGCGCGCACGACGTGGCCACGCTCGCCATCAAGGGCCGCGCCGCGCACCTCAACTTCCCGGACCTCGCCCACCTGCTCCCGCGCCCGGCCAGCGCCGCGCCCAAGGACGTCCAGGCGGCCGCCATACTCGCCGCCTCCGCCGACTTCCCCCACTGCGGCGCCAATGCCAAGAGCCCCGACAGCAGCGGCAGCTCCGACGCCACCGCCGCCTCGCCGTCTCCGTCGCCCCCGCCCCCGCCTCCGCCGCAGGCTGAGCCCGAGGCCGACCCTGAGGACAACCTGTTCGATCTCCCGGACCTGCTCCTGGACCTGAGATACGAGGCCTCCTCGGGCCTCGCCTGCGCGTCGTCCTGGGCCGTCGACGATGACGTGGCCGCCGGGGGCGTGTTCCGCCTCGAGGAACCGCTGCTGTGGGAGTACTGATGCTGAATCGGTCGTCCTCGTTGCTGATTCCTAAAACGGCCGGTGACACCATTGGGTTGCTTCGTGCATGGCTCTTATTACTAGTAGATCGATCAGAGACATGTAAATGCACCTGTTTTTTTTTTTCTTTAATCTTCCTCCGGAAGTTATCTGCCGTGTTTCTCTCCTTTCCCCTTTCCCCTTTGCTTCGGTTTTTTACTTTTTTTTTTGCTAGTACCTGATTTAGAAGGGAGACCTGTATAAAGCTAGTAGTTTCTTTTTTCCTTTGGTTGCTTGATTTGGGGGACAAGAATATGTATAATTAACAAGCATCTAATCTTACTACCTTTACTGATTATTATTTTGTCTATTGTAGTGGTAACAAAAGGTGATCTGGCAAGATTTGGAACCAAATTGACAGCGATATTTACTTTTTCCCTAAAAAAACGAAGACAGTGAAATTTACTTATTATTATTGACAAACAGGGCAGCGTTATTTTGGGCATTCCGTATAACTTTCCGGTCCTTGTCACAAGATTCGTGGAAGACCATGCAAATCAGCTCCACGTCCGTCACTCCCGGCGATCGACCCGGCGCCGGAGCGCAACGCCTGAGTGCGGCGTGAGAGAAAGCGGCTTCTCGGTTAAGAGAAGAAAGAAAGGGTACTGTATTATTAATGCGCGGTCTCGTCAAACTCCCACGCCGCGCGCGGCCCGCGGTGGGGCTACGGATCCCGGCGCGTGTCCGCCCGCCGTCGTCGCGGCCACGGAGTCCGAGCAGAAAACCCTCGAGGGCAGCGCTGCGACGCGCACGTACGAGACCGTCCAAACCCGCGCCGGAACCGAGAGCCAGCTCCGGGCAGGGGGAGTGTGGCTCCTCTGCGCGCCGCAGGCAGGCCGGCCGCGCGCACGGATAACATTAAAACCTACGGAGTACTACTACTCCGCAGGAGTACCACGCCCGTGGCAGTACCCTCCTCGCGTGCGTGCTAGCTAGCTAGCCAGCCGGGCCCGGTGGCAGGAGGCTTATCCGCGCGGCGCCATCTCGCGGCAGGGGCGGTGGCAGTGGCAGCATGCGCAGGGCAGGGCCGTGCGATTCAAAGAGAGGGAACGCCAGCAACAGCAAGGTGGCCGCGCTTCAGTCCTGCCACTAGCCAGTTTTCGCGACGTACGACGGTTGTCTTTCGTGCAACAAGGGTGACCCGTGCCAAGGCCAAGGCCAAGGCGATCCTTCCTTGCGGGCAACACTCCCCCAAATTAAAGCAAGCCCGTGCCGTGCGTCGCACCGGGCTGACTCAATCAATCAACTTGTCCCGGGGTTAACAACTTGATGAATGATGATCATGATCGGATCGTAGAGAGAGACGCCAAGTACCGGTCGTATACAGCTTACTTGTCCTAGAGGTTTGTAAGTACTGCACCTTTCTTTAATCCCGGCAGCACTTTTGTTTTGTTTCCTAAAGGCCTTGATGATGGCGTGACCTCCTTTCATACGAGAAAAAAAAAGCGATTGATTGCGTGACCCTTTTGTTTTACTTAGGGCCAAGTCGTACTACTACGTCCTTTTTGCCGAGGACCAAAGCATGCATTAAGCCGCATCTAATCCGAGTTAATTATTACTCGGAAATTGAGAGTCGTACTACTAGTACTACCTGATTAGCGCCCGGTGGCGTGCTTACTCGGTAAACAAATCGTGATTACTAGCGTCCCTATAAAATAATGCTCGTCTCTGCAATCCCAGAATTGAGTCCTGGCTCGATCTATCGGGCGAATCCATCATGCACGGGCGCACAGTGCGTGTGCACGTAACCCCTCTGGCGACTCTCGAGGCGATTATGAACTGTGGCTGGCCGGTCAGGGGCTGTCGGATTCTCGTGGCCGTGGCCACGACACTTGAGTCAAGCTGAAGTCTGCTGCTCTTGCCTGCCTACACGGGTTGCCGCGCTACCACCACGAGACCCTGTACTTTCCGGAATCAGATCAGGGCTCAGCAGCTATACTCAACATTATACTCTCCAGGTATTATTAGTGCTAGCTCTCAGATTGAGATGTACTTATGATGAATAATGGAAAGGAAGAGATTCCCCTGGGTGAAGCGTGGCGGCACGACAGGACGCAACATGGATTGATGCTTTTTCTACTGCTCTGCGCTCCAAGCAATGGTCATGAGAAAACCACATGCCAAATCGAGGAAAAGGGCGCGGAATAAAGATCACGCCCGTCCGACGCTCATCTCAACTAGCACTGTGCTGCCAGTTACCTACCTTGGAGTATTGGCCACGTCTCGTAAAGAGCCTAGAAGGCTAGAAATAGTTCCCTTCCCTTTTCTTTCCGCCCGCAAATAACTCCTTTGAATTGTTGGATGGTTTAGCGTTTTTCAGATTAATTGTTGCATACTTTCCTCGCCAAAAGGGAAAACAAGAATTAAAGGGCGAATACATCACTGTCCTTGGCTCCTTGCTGACTAACTTGAATAAGCGTAGAGTACATCAGTACAAGCTCAAATACCCTAGTCGCCAGGAAAAGACATTTTAGGCACCGTTTGGATTGTTGGTTTTTAATCAAAACTGCCGGATTATACGGTCATCACCTTCTTAACCTCTTCACATAATGAAAACGACCCGACTAAAAAACAATGATCCAAACGAGGCCTTAGGGAAAACCTTGTACGCAGGAAATTTTAGAGCATCTGGCAAGACACTTTCTGGCTTCTAAAATAAGGGTCTGGTTTTTACATGTCATCGTACATATCTTCGTGACATTAAGGATTTGCCCCCTTTCTCCCTGCAGTCGACATCGAACTGCATCGCCAATGAGCTCTGGTTTCGTAGATGTGATCTGTAAACCCCGGTCCACATGTTCTAATTCACAAGCCGATATAACTCCATTGTAGATACGGAGTTACTACTACGGGGCCACGAAGGACCACCACAGTAGGACTCGCGTACGAGGAGGCATACTACCCTAGATATCCACATCCACAAACAAAGTTATAGCTTCAAGTGCGAGAATATGACCCGATAGGTACGCGCTCACCACACACACACGAACACAAGTGAGCATGTACGATGTACGACCATACAAAAGTACATTAGAGCATATTCATCTAGTAAGAAATAGAAATGTATTGCAAAGTCAATAGACAAATATCCAAATTATTTAGATAGAGCACTCACATGTTCCATCATTACAGCATTAATATAGAATCCGAATATGGATCAAGAATACAAATATGCATAAGATGGCACGAACATAATCAAGTGAACTCTAAGTCCACACGGTTCAGAAATTCGGGTAGGATCCTTGAGCTACTCCTCTTCGGTGTGGTCCACGTAGTAAGAACTATAGTGTTATCGACCAAATGTACATGTACAACTGGTAGTCGACGCAAAGAAAAATAAAATAAAATAAAATAAAATAAAGAACATCAATACCAAGACACGTACTAGCGAAAACTAGAATTCGGTTGCTCTCGTCTATAAAGATATGGTGGAGGTTTAGTAGTGGCGGTACATGTACTAACTAGCTTATAGAGACATACTACAAATGCAGCTATTAGATACAGATGAGAGAGACCTATCTGATAACAAGAAATAACTAACACCAAATATAACCCATCTCAGGGTTTTCCCCTTGATATCCGAGGACGAGTAAGTCATCCAAGAGAACTCATTTGTTAACAATTTTATTATTCATTATGTAGTTCATATGACTAATTACTTGTCAAGTTAGAAATATAAATTCTTTAGTAATATAAGTTATTTATGATCATGACACCGTGCTCTTGAGTAGTACACGGCTTTTCGAAAAAGATTTACCCTATAGTGGTACACAGTATCCGTACACGCGCACATAACCCTTCTGGCGACATATTACGCGTGCCTTCTGGATATTTCAACAAGAAAACTGGCCCATTGCTATGCAAATATTCATCTACCGAGTTTTATCCAATCCAAGAGGTGTGACCAATTCTCAAGGTGGCACGATGATGAGTGCATTTTTCAGCATATTTATCCTATGTTTTTGCATGAGTAGTGATAGGGTTTTCGTATTTTATCGCCCTCATGTGCACCTTTTATGCTTATTTCGGCAAGATCTCGGAATTAAAGTAGTTGGTGGATAAATCAACAAGACCAACCATTTCTGGACACAAATATGCTAATTAGAGGACATTAAGGAATTCCAAATAATTATTCACGCACTTGGGAGGAAAACCACATAGCACTATACACGTCTGGTGTAGGGACGTCTCTCGGGACCTGATCCAGCAGAGTAGCGGAAGAAGAAGGAAGCCGGACCATCCTGCACACGATAGTAGTGCGGAGGTGGAGAATTAAACCTAGTATCTAGATCCAATCTAATGGAGGGAGAGCTCTAGGGTTTAGGGGGAGAGGAGAGAACTTGTTGTTGAGGTGCAAATAGAGGGGAGGGGGCTCATCTATTTATAGTAGGGAGGGGTAGGGTCAAACCCAAGGGCTAGTGGGTGGGATCCCCCAAGCCTCCGCCGGCTCTGGGCCCCATCCCGCGGGTGGGAAACCCTTAGGGTTTTGGCTGGTGGCCCCTCCTCCCTCTTTCCCTTAGGCGCCTAGCCCTATGGGCCCTTCTAGAAGTGGCCCAATAGCAAGAAGGCTGCTGAAAGAACATGTGTGCCCCCATGTGTGGTTTTGGTAATTAATGACAATGTTTTATGGACTTATGTTTGCATTGAGTTTTACTTGTAGGATTTGTCCATAGACAATGCTTGAACCATATGGTGGCTTCAAGGTTGGAATAAGAATAAAGTGAAGAAGATCAAGTGTTGATCAAGGTTTCTTAAGATGATCTCAAGTGTATCGTGCCATCCTTATGGTGATCATGGATATGTGAAGATATGCCTAAAAGAGAGGCTCTTCCATAGTGGAGTATGGGGGAGCATCTTCACCAAGCTAGTGCAATCAAGAAAGGTGCTCCATCCTGAGGTGTGGAATATACAAGGCAAAGGTTTGATATTGATAGGGTTTGTTTCTAACTGGTCTCATGGTGTTAGTTGGAGAGACCGGTTTATAGGATAGATAACCGTACTATCAAGAGGGGCTCTCAAGTGAGTAACTTGATCATATCCCTCGGTGAGAGCTCAAACCTTTGTATACTTGGCATCATATTTCTTGGTTCTTATTTGGTTCCTTATCCATGAGAGGTTTTAGATATTGTGTCAATCTCTATGACAAGCTTAAGTTCATCGAAAACGAATTTCATATGCATTCTCTATTGTGTTTTCGATATTGGAGGTTTTACCGGTTTGTCTTTTATAGATAGGTTAAACCTTTCATCATTTGGTTCTATCCTCCCTTGCTGGACTATGATGGTTCCCTGCATTATATTGTAGAGTTTGTTACTATCTTAGAAATGAGCCCAAGATCATCAAAATCGAAGTCCGAATGAAAAAGTTATGATGGTTTCAGTTTTGCTGTTCCTGCCAGTTTTCAGTGGGACGGATTATCCGGCCATGGGGGCGGATTATCCGGCCCAATTTTTGGAAAACGGCTAAGGACTTTGAGGCGTGGCTCCCAAATACTGAGAGTGGCGCCGCGAAGTCCTTAGCCATTTTTTTGGCCCGGGGAACCCGGAATATCCGGGGGAGGGGCGGATTATCCGGCCTGGAAGGTCCCAAACGGTCATATTTCGTTGGGGAGGGGTATAAATGAAGGGTTCGCAGCATAGTAAATCAAAAAAATTCTACGGATGCGAACGGTAAAGCCAAGATCTAATCTAGGAGATGCAAACAACGAGGGGAATAGATGAGATATTCATACCCTTGAAGATTCGCACAGCGGAACGTTCGTCGGAACGTGGGTTATGTAGTCGTACTCGCTTCTCCTTCTCGCGATCCGATCCGATCTAACACCGCAAGTGGCGATGCCTCCGAGAGATGCACACGTGCGGCACCTCGACGTCTCCTCCTTCCTCCGTCCAGCAAGTATGGTGGAGAGACGGAATGGATCTACAACGCGACGGCGCGGTGCAAGTGGTGGAGAGTTTCTGCAGCAGGGCTTCGCCTACATGCAGTCGGGAGGGAGAGAGAGAGGAGGGCAACGGGGCGGCTAGGGCTTGAGGAGGAGGTGTGGGAGGGGGTGCGCCCCCAGCTCCTTTATATAGAGGGATGGGCGGCCAGCCCTTGCCACTCCCCCAAGCCCTAGGGCCGTCAGCCAAGGAGGGAGGAGTGGGGGGCAAGTTCCCCCCCTTCTAGAAGCTCCCCTAGGGTTTTACCCTAGGTTGGCCGGCTGGGCCCTATGGGGCCTTGTGCCCCTGGCCCAATGCTGCCAGGGCACTCCCTCGTAGGCCCATGCCCCCTCCCGGCAGGTGGGGCCACGTTGGCCCCCCTCCGGAAGGTTCTATAAGCTTCCGGTACAATACCGATTAACCCGAAACAATTACGAACTCCAAAAACTGCATTGCCTTATATGAATCTTATTCTCCAGACCATTCCGGAACCTCTCGTGATGTCCCGGATCCCATCCGAGACTCCGAACAAAAACTCATAAACCAATTATCCAATCTATCCTAGCGTCGAGACACGTTAAGTGTGTGACCCTTCGGGTTCGAGAACATGCAGACATGATCTTCTATCAATAATCAACAGTGGGGTCTGGAAACCCATATTGACTCCCACACATTCATCGATGATCATATCGGATGAACCACGATGCCAGGATTCAATCAATCCCATATATATATATTCCCTTTGTCTCGTGATATTTTACTTGCCCGAGATTTGATCGTCGGTACCTTCATACCTAGTTCAATCTCGTTCACAGCAAGTACTTTACTCGTTCCGTAATCCGATATCACTTTGTGAGTAACTCCTTAATCACATGCTTGCAAGCGGTGTTGATATCGATTACCGAGTGGGCCCGAAGTATATCTCCCCGACTTGGGAGGGACAAATCCCATCTCGATACATACAACCCAACAGGTACTTTCCGATCACCTGAGAGACACCTTTATGACCACCCTCTCATAGGATGACGTTTGATGACCTCAAAGCTTTCTTCCGATACCAGGGAGTTGTATTATCTCATGGTCTAAGGAATACAATATTTGACATAAGAAAAGCTTCGCAAAGATGAACACGATGACACGATCTAATTGCTACGCTTAGTTTGGGTCTGTCCATCATATCATTCTCCCAATGATATGATCTCATTATTAGTCGTGAACTCATGTCTATGGTTAGGAAACCTTAACCATCGTTAATCAATGAGCTAGTCCATAGAGGCATACTAGGGACACGGTGTTGTTCATAAACCACACAAGTATTAAAGTTTCCGCTTAATACAATTCTAGCATGGAATATAAACTTTATCATGAACAAGAATTATAATAATAACATCTTTATTATTGCCTCTAGGGCATAATTCCAACAATAAATAGACCCCTTCTTCCTCCTTAGGCTTGTTGCTTGCATTCTCTCTCTCCTCCATTGTTTTGACCTTCAAGAGATTGCAAATACTCTCAATCCCTCCCGTATTTCTTGAATCTTTTGGGGGGATTTGAAAGGGGAGATCTAGATCTACAACTCCACCAATCCATCTCTCCTCTATGTGAGGGGAAGATATTGGGATCTAGATCTTGGGGTTTCTTTTGTGGATTTTCTCGTGTGTTATTCCTCTCTTATTCTCCCACTAGCTTTTGTAGCTTTTGTGGAATTTGGGAGAGAAGGACTTGAGCACTTCCTGTGTTCTTGCCATTGCATTTGGTGCATCGGTTTGAGTTCTCCTCGAAGGATTTGGTGAGTGAAAGTTGAGAAGCTTTTTACTCTTGGGTTCTTGGAACCCTAGACGGTTTGTTGGTGTTGCAGGTTGTGGCCTTGGTGGCATTTGTTGGGAGCCTCCGATTAAGTTGTGGAGAAGTGCCCCAACCTTGTAAGAGGTTCCGGTTGCCACCGACAAGTGCACCGATAGTGGAAGTGTGGATCGATCCCGTTGGGGTGAGATTCACGGGAGAATAAGGGAGGCCTTTTGTGGCATAGGTGGTTTTATACCACCCCCTCTCCAACGAGACGTACTCTCTTTATGGGAGGAACTTGGTAATAAATCATCGTCTCCACGTGCCTCGGTTATCTCTATACCCGAGCTATTTACTTATGCACTTTACTTTGTGACAGCCTTCGTGCTTGAATTATTATATCTAGCTATCACATAGTTGCTTGTTTTGCTTAGCATAAGTTGTTGGTGCACATAGGTGAACCGTAGTTTATATAGGTTTTGTGCTTGACAAAGTAAACGCTAGTTTTATTCCGCCTTTGTTAAGCCCATCTCGTAAAAGTTTTAAACCGCCTATTCACCCCCCTCTAGGCGGCATCTGTATCCTTTTCAATTGGTATCAGAGCCCGGTCTCTCATTTTAGGCTTCACCGCCTTGAGAGTGAATATGTTGGCTAGGGGATTAGTGCACAATGACATGTTCTTATTCGATGGCACAAATTATGATATATGGAAAACTCGTATGCTTATTCATTTTCGGGACATGGACCCAAATTTGGAGCGTATTGTAGATATAGGTTTTTCTCCTCCTATGGATTTCAAAAAGTCTATCTTGTGAGGATGAGAAAAACTTATATCTCGATGCTCAAGCTTCTAATGTGCTTGTTAATGCTTTGAGCTATGTAGTTACCTCTTCAATCATTCCTTTTTGGAGCGCTCATGAGTTATGGACAAAACTTCAAGATAAATATGTTGTGTCCAATATTGTGAATCGGCACTATCACCATGATCTCGAAACAATAAGATCATCACTTTTCCAGTGAGCTAGTTTACTAGAGGCAACTAGAGACCTGATTGTTTACATACCACACGTATATTAACATTTCATATTAATACAATTATAACATGGTAAGAAACATATTATGAACAAGAGATCCATCAAATACAAACTCTTTATTATTTGTCTCTAGGGCATATCTCCTTCAAATACCAAGGTGTAAATCCATGTGTCGTACTCACTATGCTCATCGAAAGAGTAATCCACAGTGACAAAAATGCAGCCAATTTCATGTTGTGCCATCCAAAATGGTGTCGGGCAAGGATGGTATTTTTGTAGCGTTATGCTTGCCTCATGTTAGAACACTTAACATGATCACGATCGCTTGGTGAAGAATCAAACTTTGCTCTAGTATGGGTAATATATGCTTAAGCACATCTTCACATGTCCATTGTTATAAAATATATGACAAGCTTAAGGCATATAATCCATCGATATGCTTATCTTGAGCTTCTTATCAACCTTGATAACCATATCCATTTGATAGCATCCTCTCATGTATGTGAAACATTCCTTTTTATCTGAGCCCATGAATGGCAGTAACCCCGTTATAAACATCAAACGCATAGTTCATGGGTTAGTTCATAAATTGCAACTCTCAATTGCGTACCATACCACTAGACCACTTAGTCATGTGGTACATCATTTATGCTTGTTTGTTGATATTCTAGAATCCAATCCTTTCACTTCGATCAACCTTTCGTTCTTTGTGTTCTATATTGATCTTTTCGAATCAATAATTAATTCTTCACCTATATTACTCCCTACTAGACTTGATCAACTATTATCATGAAGGGAATATGCGCTGAGAGGCAACAATAAAGTATTTATTATGTATATTCCAAATATATGATAGATGTTTATTATTAATAAACTTGAATAATTGTTATCTGGTGCCAGCACTGATCATGAACATTGTATCTGGATCGTGTTTGATGCGAAGTGGTTATTCATTTAAATTCGAGAACAATGGTTGTTCTATTTATATGAATGAAATCTTTTATGGTCATGCATCGATGATGAATGGTTTATTTATGTTGGATATCGATAATAGTGTTACACATATTCATAATGTTGATGCTAAAAGGATTAAACTTAATGATGATATATCCGCATATATGTGGCACTGCCGTCTTGGTCATATTGGCGTTAAACGCATGAAGAAGCTCCATTCGGGTGGACTTTTGGAATCACTTGATTTTGAATCATTTGATACATGTGAGCCATGCCTTATGGGCAAGATGACTTGAACGCCGTTTTTCGGTTCAATGGAACAGAACATAGATTTATTGGAGATCATACATTCTGATGTATGTAGTCCAATGAGTGTGTCAGCGCGAGGTGGATATCGTTATTTTGTTACTTCCACGGATTATTTGAGTAGATACGGTTATATCTACTTGATGAAACACAAGTCTGAAACCTTTGAAAAGTTCAAGAAATTTCAGAGTGAAGTGGAAAATCATTGTAATAGAAAGATCAAATTTCTACGGTCCGACCGTGGAGGCGAGTATCTAAGTTACAAGTTTAGCACTCATATGAAAGAGTGTGAAATTGTTTCACAACTCACACCTGCCGGAACACCACAGCAAAATGGTGTGTCGGAACGTTGTAATCGTATTTTATTGGATATGGTTCGATCTATGATGTCTCTGACAGACTTGCCACTATCATATTAGGGTTATGCACTAGAAACTGCTGCATTCACTTTAAATCGGGCACCATCTAAATCCGTTGAAAAGACACCGTATGAATTGTGGTTTGGAAACAAACCTAAGCTGTCATTTCTTAAAGTTTGGGGATGCGATGTTTATGTGAAGAAACTTCAACCGGATAAACTCGAACCCAAATCAGAAAAATGCGTCTTCATAGGATACCCTAAGGAAACTATTGGATATTCCTTCTATCACAGATCCGAGGGCAAGGTTTTTGTTGCCAAGAATGGATCCTTTCTAGAGAGAGAGTTTCTCGTGAAAGGTGTGAGTAGTCGGAAGGTAGAACTCGAAGAGGTTGTTGAACCTTCTCTTCATAGTATGGCGAGTAGCACAGCGCCAGAAGTCATTCCGGAGTTGGCTTCACCAATTGAATAGGGAACTAATGATAATGATCATGAAACTCTGAAAGAGAGTACTACCGAACCTCGCAGGTCTAGCAGGACGCGTGCAGCTCCCGAGCTGTACGGAAACCCTGTTATGAATTTCATGGTTGATGAAAATGATGACCCTGCAATGTATGAAGAAGCGATGATGATCCCGGATTCCAAAAAATGGTTAGAAGCCATGAAATCCGAGATGGAATCGATGTATGAAAATAAAGTTTGGAACTTGGTCGACTTACCTCACGACCGAAAGGCCGTGGAAAATAAATGGATTTTCAAAAGAAAAACTGATGCTGATGGTAATGTGACCACTATAAAGCTCGACTTGGCGCAAAGGGCTTTCGACAAATTCAAGGAGTTGACTACGATGAGACATTCTCTCCCGTAGCGATGCTAAAGTCAGTTAGGATTATGTTAGCAATTGCTGCATATTTCGATTATGAGATATGGCAGATGGATGTGAAAACCATGTTTCTCAATGATAATATTGAAGAAGAGTTGTATATGATACAACCAAATGGTTTTGTCGATCCTAAGGATGCTAACAAGGTGTGCAAGCTTGAGCGATCCATTTATGGATTGAAGCAAGCATCACGAAGTTGGAATCTCCGCTTTGATGAGGTGATCAAAGAGTTTGGATTTGTCCAAACTTATGGAGAAGCTTGTATTTACAAGAAAGTGAGTGGGAGCAATGTGGCATTTCTGATATTATATGTGGATGATATATTATTGATCGGAAATTATATAGATCATATAAACAGCGTTAAAAGTTATCTAAACAGCAAATTTTCAATGAAGGACTTAGGTGAAGCGTCATACATATTAGGCATAAAGATCTATAGAGATAGATCTAGACGCCTAATAGGGATATCACAAAGTACATACCTTGATAAGATTTTAAAGAAGTTTAAAATGGACAAAAGTAAGAAGGGGTTCTTACCTATGTTGCAAGGCAGGACATTGAGTAAGACTCAAATTCCGGCTACGGCGGAAGAAAGAGAGATAATGGACAAAGTCCCCTATGCTTCAGCCATAGGCTCTATAATGTACGCCATGCTATGTATGTTGGAGATATGCCCTAGAGGCAATAATAAATGTAGTTATTATTATATCTTTGTGTTTATGATAAATGTTTACATTCATGCTATAATAGTATTAACAAGGAAACATTAATACTTGTGTGATTTGTAAACTTAATTTGAAGTCCCTAGTATAGCCTCTATACTTCACTAGCTTGTTGGTTGATAAATGATTGTGGTTTCCCTATCATGAACATTGAGATGTTATCAACAACAAGATCATATCATTAGGAGAATGATATGGTGGACATACTCCTATAGATAAGCGTAGCATAAAGATCAAGTCATTTCAATAGTTCAATTGCTATATGCTTTCTGATACATAGTAACCTAATTCCTTCGACCATGATATCATGCATATCACCTTTACCGGATGGATGCTTTGATGACATCAAACACCACACCGTAACTGGGTGGCTATAAATTTGGCATTGAGTGTTCGGAAAGTATTGGTTGAGACACATGGATCAAGAGTGGGATTTGTCCATTCATATGACGGATAGATATTCTCTGGGCCCTCTCGGTGAAATGTCATCCAATTAGCTTGCAAGCATGTGACAGGCTCACAAGGGATCACATATCACGGGAACGAGAAAAGAGTACTTATCAGTAACGAGGTTGAACTAGGTATGCAGAGATACCGACGATCATAACCTCGGATAAGTAACATATCGTGAGACAAAGGGAAATTGGTATCGTATGTAAGTGGTTCATTCGATCGCAAAGTAATCGTAGAAGTATGTGGGAGCCATATGAATTTCCAGATTCCTCTATTGGTTATTGTTCGGAGAAGTGTCTCGATCATGTCCGCATAATTCACGAACCGTAGGGAGACACACTTAAGGATTCGATGTTGTTTTGAGTAGTTATGGTATTATGAGAAAGAGACCGAATGTTGTTCGGAGTCTCGGATGGGATCCGGGATATCACGAGGTGATCCGGAATGGTCCCGAGAATAAGATTCATATAAGGAAAGTCCCGTTTCGGAGTTCGGAAATGATTCCGGTGAATGTTCTAGAAGGTTCCGGAATGTCCGGCACTCCGGGAGGGGGGAGGGGTACATGAATGTGTCATTACATATTGGAATGATTGCATCATGTAATAAGTGTTCTTGCTGTTCCAAATAAAGGATTAAATTGAATCCTAAAACAGAAAAGTCAAATGTCCAGTTTGAAAGTCAAACGGCTAAAACAAGAAACTGTGGGAAACAAGCAAGAGGAGTTGGGAACCGACTTGGGGGAGGAGTCTCCTACCCAAGCCGGCGCGCCAACCAAGGCCGACTTGGGGAGGGACTCCCCTCCCCTTGGCCGCACCCTCCACCCATAAAAGGAGGGGCAGGGCCTCCTCCTCTAGACACACAAGTTCCTATCCTCTAATCTCCGGTTTAGAGCCGTTTTGGTTTAGAGCTTCTAATTGCCCTAGCCTTCGGTTTAGAGCCTTCTAATTGGTGTGTCTAATCCCTAGACCACTAATAGCCCTCTCTCATACTCCACCATACTCGCTCCGGCTTAAGGCGAAGCCCTGCGGGATCTCCCCTCTACTTCCGGTACCACGCCGTTGTGCTGCCGGAATCACGAGGAGAGTGCTACAACCTCCGCTGCCTGCTGGAACAAGGGAGAGGAAGGTCTTCGTCAAGTACCGAACGTGTGACCGACTGCGGGAGCGCTGCCGGAACGCAGCGCCAGAAGGATCGTCTACACGATCTTGAGATCGGGAAGAGTACGACTACATCACCCACGAGAATCCTCTCTCGTTAAACACTTTGGAATCTTCGAGGGTAAGTTATTCCATCGACTCGTTGCTACAATCTAGTAGATAGATCTTGGCTTGTTTGTTTGTATGCGATAGAATTTTTTTGTTTTCCATGCTACGAACCCCTACAGTGGTATCAGAGACGTGTCTATATGTAGATCTGTTGCACGAGTAGAACACAATGGTCATTGTGGGCGTTGATGCTTTTATTGTCGATTACTTCTTGTGTACTTTGCATCTTGCGGTATGTTGGGATGAAGCGGCCCGGGCTAACCTTACATGACATCGTTCATGAGACTTGCTCCACGCTTTACATGCAACTTGTATTGCATAAGTGGCTTTGCGGGTGCCTGTTTCTCCTAGCATAGTTAAGATCCAATTTACAACGGGTGATCAACAATGCTAGTATCAATGTTGTGGTTCTTGTTCGTAAGTTAGAACGACACTTATTGAAAGCCCCAAACCACGTAAAATATGCAAAGAAAGTAGAGGCGTCTAACTTTGTTTTGCAGGGGTGTGCAGTGATGTGATATGGCCATGATTGTGATTATATTTGATGTATGCAATGTTCCTTATTGTAAGTTGGCAACCGGCAGGAGCCATATGGTTGTCTTTAATTATGTTAAGACCCGCGTGTCTATTCAAAGTAGTTGTAATAGTTGAAGCTGGTGGACGACAACCATGGAGAAGCGTCATTGACCTTGATGCAATGCCGGTGATGATGGAGATCATGTTCGTGCTTGAAGATGGAGATCAGAAGCACAAAGAAGAAAGGCCATATCATATCACATATTATGAATTGCATGTGATGTTAATCCTTTATGCATCTTGTATTGCTTAGTAGACGACGGTAGCATTATAAGATGATCCCTCATGCACATGAATTTCAAGTTCGAAAGTGTTCACCCTTAGTATGCACCGTTGCTAATGCTTGTTGTTTCGAAGCACCACGTGATGATCGGGTGTGTTAGATTCCGCAAGTGTATACAACGTAAGCAAGCCAGATTTGCTTATGCGGTAGCTAAGGTTTGATCTTGACGAGCCTAGCATGTACATACATGGTCTCAGGAACACGGATCACCGAAAGGTAAAGCATGAATCATATAGTAGATATGATGAACATGACGATTGTTCGCCATTTAAACTATATCAACTCTCGTGATGATCGGTGTTGATATAGTGGATTTGGTTCGTGTGATCACTCAAACAATGTGAGGGATATTGTTTTGAGTGGGAGTTCACCTAGTTTAATTTCTTTATTAATTTGAACTCAATTTGTCATAAACTTAGTCTAAACTATTGCAAATATGTTGTAGATCAATGGCAGCCCCTACCATCAATTTTAATGCGTTCCTAGAGAAAGAAAAGTTGAAAAACAATGGAAGCAACTTCGCGGATTGGTTCCGCAATTTGAGGATTGTCCTCACAGCTGGTAATTTGACCTATGTGCTGGATGCACCGCTGGGTGACCCACCTGTAGCTGATGCTCCCGATGAAGTAAAGAATGTTTACCTCGCTCGGAAGAATCAGTACTCCATAGTTCAGTGTGCTATCTTGTATGGTTTGGAATCGGAGCTTCAGAAAAGGTTTGAGGATTCAGACCCATATGATATTGTCGAGGATCTCAAATTGATTTTTGAGACTCATGTGGCAATTGAAAGTTATGAGGCTTCTGAAAAGTTCTTTAACTGCAAGATGGAAGAAGGCAGCTCCGTCAGTGAGCATGTGCTTAAGATGTCTTGGCACGCAAACAAACTTCAAAGCTTGGGTATAGTGATTCCTAATGCTTTGGGGATTTACCGTGTCCTCCAATCACTACCACCAAGTTACAAGAACTTTGTGATGAACTACAACATGCAGAACATGAACAAGACGTTGCCAGAACTCTTTGCCATGTTGGAATCTGCAGAAGTGGAGATCAAGAAAGAGCACCAAGTGTTGTTGGTCAATAAGACCACCAAATTCAAGAAAGGCAAGTCTAAGCAAAAGGGACACTTCAAGAAGGGTGGTAAGAAAGTTACCACACCGGCGAAGAAGACCAAGGCTGGACCTAAGCCTGATACTGAGTGCTTTTACTGCAAGGGAGAAGGTCAATGGAAGTGGAATTGTCCAAAGTACTTGGCGGATTTGAAGAACGGCAACATCAAGAAGAAAGGTATATCTGATATACATGTTATTGATGTGTATCTCACTAGTATTCGTAGTAGTGCCTGGGTATTTGATACTGGTTCGGTTGCTCATATTTGTAACTCGAAACAGGTGCTGCAGAATAAACGGAAGCTAGCGAAGAATGAGGTGACGATGCGCGTGGGAAACGGATCAAAGGTTAATGTGATCGCGGTCGGCACGCTACCTCTTCATCTACCATCGGGATTAGTTTTATACTTAAATAATTGTTATTTGGTGCCTACGTTGAGCATGAACATTATATCGGGATCTTGTTTATTGCGAGACGGTTACTTGTTTAAGTCCGAGAATAATGGTTGTTCGATTTATATGAGTAATATGTTTTATGCACATGCACCTTTGATAGATGGTCTATTCTTATTGAATCTCGATAGTGGAAATACACATATCAACAATATTGAGGCTAAACGTTTGAAATCAAGCGATAATTCGACCTATATGTGGCACTGTCGTCTTGGTCACATCGGAGTGAAACGTATGAAGAAACTCCATTCCGATGGACTTCTTGAATCACTTGATTTCGAATCACTTGATAGATGCGAAGCATGTCTGATGGGAAAAATGACTAAGACTCCATTTTCTGGTATGATGGAGCGAGCTACGGACTTATTGGAAATTATACATACCGATGTGTGTGGTCCAATGAGTGTAGCATCGCGCGGTGGTTATCGTTATGTTCTTACCTTCACGGATGATTTGAGTAGATATGGGTATATCTATTTCGTGAAACATAAGTCCGAAACTTTCGAGAAGTTTAAGGATTTTCAAAGTGAGGTAGAGAATCAACGTAACAAGAAGATTAAGTTTCTACGTTCTGATCGTGGAGGTGAATATCTAAGTTACGAGTTTGGCGAGCATTTAAAGAAGTGCGGAATACTTTCACAATTGACACCACCGGGAACACCACAGCGTAATGGTGTGTCCGAACGTCGTAATCGAACTCTCTTAGATATGGTTCGTTCTATGATGTCACTTACAGATTTACCGCTATCATTTTGGGGTTATGCATTAGAAACAGCCGCATTCACTTTAAATAGGGCACCGTCTAAATCCGTTGAAACGACACCGTATGAATTATGGTTTGGGAAGAAACCTAAATTGTCGTTCCTTAAAGTTTGGGGATACGAAGCCTATGTAAAGAAGTTACAGCCGGACAAGCTGGAACCCAAAGCGGAAAAATGCGTCTTCATAGGATACCCAAAGGAAACTATTGGGTATACCTTCTATCATAGATCCGAAGGCAAAACCTTCGTTGCCAAGAATGGATCCTTTCTAGAGAAGGAATTTCTCTCGAAAGAAGTGACTGGAAGGAAAGTAGAACTCGACGAGGTTGTCGAACCTTCTCTCGAAATTGCGAGTAGCGCAGCACCGGAAGAAGTTCCTGTGGTGCCTGCACCAATAAGAGAGGGAGCTAATGATGGTGATCATGAAACTTCGGTTGAAGTTGCTACAGAGCCTCGGAGATCAACGAGAACTCGTACCACTCCAGATTGGTATGATCCCGTTATGAGTGTCATGTTGGTGGACAACACCGATGACCTCGAGACATATGAGGAAGCGATGATGAGCCCAGATTCCAATAAATGGCAAGAAGCCATGAAATCCGAGATTGGATCCATGTACGAAAACCAAGTATGGACTTTGGTGGACTTACCGGATGGCCGAAAGGCTGTCGAGAACAAATGGATTTTCAAGAAGAAAACAGATGCTGATGGTAATGTTACTGTCTATAAAGCTCGACTTGTCGCAAAAGGGTTTTGACAAATTCAAGGAGTTGACTACGATGAGACTTTCTCACCAGTAGCGAAGCTAAAATCTGTGAGGATTATGTTAGCAATCGCTGCATATTATGATTATGAGATATGGCAGATGGATGTCAAAACAGCATTCCTCAATGGAGATATTGATGAAGAGTTGTATATGATGCAGCCCAAAGGTTTTGTCGATCCTAAAGATGCTAACAAGGTAAGCAAACTTCAACGGTCCATCTATGGATTGAAGCAAGCATCCCGAAGTTGGAATCAACGTTTTGATAAGGTAATCAAAAGTTTTGGTTTTGTACAAACTTATGGAGAAGCTTGTATTTACAAGAAAGTGAGTGGGAGCTCTGTAGCATTCTTAATACTATATGTGGATGACATATTGTTGATTGGGAATGATGTAGACCTTCTTAGTAGTGTCAAAGAATATTTGAATAATAGTTTTTCAATGAAGGATCTTGGCGAAGCAGCTTACATATTAGGCATAAAGATTTATAGAGATAGATCGAAACGCCAAATATCATTGTCACAGAGTACATATTTGGACAAAGTTCTAAAGAGGTTTGGAATGGAAGAAAGCAAGAAAGGGTTCTTACCCATGTTGCCCAATACGACCTTGAGTAAAACTCAAAGTCCGACATCGGCAGAAGATAGAGAAAGGATGAGTAAGACTCCCTATGCCTCAGCCATAGGATATCTAATGTATGCCATGCTGTGTACTAGACCCGACATTGCATATGCTGTTGGTTTAACTAGCAGATATCAAAGTGATCCAGGAGTGGATCATTGGACAGCGGTCAAAAACATCCTTAAGTACTTGAGAAGAACTAAGGATATGGTTCTTGCTTATGGAGGTGATGAACAGCTCGTTGTTAATGGTTACACCGATGCTAGTTGGAACACCGATCCGGATGATTCTAAATCACAATCTGGATACGTATTTATTTTGAATGGTGCAGCAGTTAGCTGGAGGAGTGCAAAGCAAAGCGTTGTGGCGAGATCTTCAACTGAATCGGAATACATGGCTGCTTCGGAGGCTTCACAAGAAGCGATATGGATGAAAGAGTTCATTACAGAGCTGGGTGTGGTTCCTAGTGTGCTGGACCCAATGTATATCTACTGTGATAACATGGGAGCCATAGCCAATGCGCAAGAACCAAGGTCACACAAGAAGCTGAAGCATATCAAGCTACGTTTTCACGCTATGCGAGAACATATCCAGGATCGGGATATAAAGATTTGCAAAGTACACACAGATCTGAATGTGGCGGATCCGTTGACTAAACCTCTCCCGAGGGCAAAACATGACCAACACCAAACTGCCATGGGTGTTCGGTATATTACCATGTAATCTAGATTAGATGACTCTAGTGCAAGTGGGAGACTGTTGGAGATATGCCCTAGAGGCAATAATAAATGTAGTTATTATTATATCTTTGTGTTTATGATAAATGTTTACATTCATGCTATAATAGTATTAACAGGGAAACATTAATACTTGTGTGATTTGTAAACTTAATTTGAAGTCCCTAGTATAGCCTCTATACTTCACTAGCTTGTTGGTTGATAAATGATTGTGGTTTCCCTATCATGAACATTGAGATGTTATCAACAACAAGATCATATCGTTAGGAGAATGATATGGTGGACATACTCCTATAGATAAGCGTAGCATAAAGATCAAGTCATTTCAATAGTTCAATTGCTATTTGCTTTCTGATACATAGTAACCTAATTCCTTCGACCATGAGATCATGCATATCGCCTTTACCGGATGGATGCTTTGATGACATCAAACACCACACCGTAACTGGGTGGCTATAAAGATGGCATTGAGTGTTCGGAAAGTATTGGTTGAGACACATGGATCAAGAGTGGGATTTGTCCATCCATATGACGGAAAGATATTCTCTGGGCCCTCTCGGTGAAATGTCATCCAATTAGCTTGCAAGCATGTGACTGGCTCACAAGGGATCACATATCACGGGAACGAGAAAAGAGTACTTATCAGTAACGAGGTTGAACTAGGTATGCAGAGATACCGACGATCATAACCTCGGATAAGTAACATATCGTGAGACAAGGGGAAATTGGTATCGTATGTAAGTGGTTCATTCGATCGCAAAGTAATCGTAGAAATATGTGGGAGCCATATGAATTTCCAGATTCCTCTATTGGTTATTGTTCGGAGAAGTGTCTCGATCATGTCCGCATAATTCACGAACCGTAGGGAGACACACTTAAGGATTCGACGTTGTTTTGAGTAGTTATGGTATTATGAGAAAGAGACCGAATGTTGTTCGGAGTCTCGGATAGGATCCGGGATATCACGAGGTGATCCAGAATGGTCCGGAGAATAAGATTCATATAAGGAAAGTCCCGTTTCGGAGTTCGGAAATGATTCCGGTGTTTTCATCGGGAATGTTCTAGAAGGTTCCGGATTGTCCGGCACTCCGGGGGGGGGGGAGGGTACATGAGTGTGTCATTGAATGATTGCATCATGTACTAAGTGTTCTTGCTGTTCCAAAAACATGAAAGTCAAATTGTCAGTTTGAAAGTCAAACGGCTAAAACAGGAAACTGTGGGAAACAGGAAACTGTGGGAAACAAGCAAGAGGAGTTGGAACCAACTTGGAGGAGGAGTCCAACTCCTCCAGGCCGGCGCCCAGCCCTAGGCCGAGTTGGGGAGGGACTCCCTCCCTCCCCTGGCGCGCCAAGGCCCCTCCACCCATAAAAGGAGGGGCAGGGCTCCTCCTTGAGACACACAAGTTTCCACCTCTAATCTCAGGTTTAGAGTCGTTTGGTTTAGAGCTTCTAATTGCTTTAGCCTGCGGTTTAGAGCCTTCTAATTGGTGTGTCTAAACCCTAGACCACTAATAGCCCTCTCTCATAATCCACCATACTCGCTCCGGCTTAAGGCGAAGCCCTGCGGGATCTTCCCTCTACTTCCGGTACCACGCCGTTGTGCTGCCAGAATCACGAGGAGAGTGCTACAACCTCCGCTGCCTGCTGGAACAAGGGAGAGGAAGGTCTTCGTCGAGTACCGAACGTGTGACCGACTGCGGGAGCGCTGCCGGAACGCAGCGCCGGAAGGATCGTCTACACGATCTTGAGATCGGGAAGAGTACGACTACATCACCCACGAGAATCCGCTCTCGTTAAACACTTTGGAATCTTCGAGGGTAAGTTATTCCATCGACTCGTTGCTACAATCTAGTAGATAGATCTTGGCTTGTTTGTTTGTACGCGATAGAAAATTTTTGTTTTCCATGCTACGAACCCCTACAAAAGGAGGAGGAGACGCAGGCGTTTTATCGTGCGTGGTCGCAGCGTGGTTTAAGGCACGACATTAAGGTGAATTGAACGCGGCTTTCAATGGCAGCAACGGCAGCGAGGTTTGAGGGGAGGAGGTCGCGGCGAAGAAGATGACCACGTGGCTGTGGGGTCTATCTGGCAGTGAAGGAGTGAGAGGGAGAAGAGGGGCCACCGGTCATTGGTTCTGCGGGTCAGTTTAATAGGTGAAAAACGATTCGCCGAGGGAGAGGGGAACTGGGCTGTTTTGCTAGGCTTGTGGGCTTGGCTGGCTGGGCTGGGTCTGGTTCCATTTTTTTTCTTTCTTGAAACCTTTTCTTTTTCTATTTCTGATTACTATTTTGAATTTCAAACAACCAAACAATGTTCAAATAAATTCAAACAATCAACAAACTTTACAATTATGAATTTGGTTTTGTTCAGTAACATAAACCAAAATCCAAAACTAAAATAATAATTTTATTTTAGGGTCCATTATTAATTAAACAAATAGACCTTGTTTTAATAAATCAAAATAGGATTTAATTTATTTAAAAACCCATTTGAAAACTAAATATTTTCAAAACCAAAACAGTAGGTTTTATTTGGGAATATAAAATACTTGGAAAACTTATTTTAAATAAATAAATAAGTTTTGATGTTTTGAAAATATTAAAACCTTTATTAATAAAACTTGGATATTAAATCCTTATTAATTTATTTAATAAACCTTTACTGTTTTTATCAAAACAAAATGTTTTATTTCAAAAGCTTGGCCAAGGTTTTATTTGGCTCTATAAAATAATCCTTATTTATAAAACTTCTATTTCTTTTGAAGACCAAATCCTTTTATTTAAAAGATCCAAAATAGTATCTTTAAATATTTTTATTTTCCTTTATCAAATGTTTAACTTTATAAATCCCTTTAAGATTTATTTGATCCAATTTGGTTTGAAGATTTCCAATTGGATTCAAAAAGTTTCTTTTCACTCTGAAGATCAAACAAAGTTTTATTTTATTCATTCATTTTTCACATAACAAGATTTGGAAAATCTTGGGATGTGACACTGATCCATAAGAGCTTCAAAACAAACTTTGTGCTCACCTTGCAAGTTAGTGTAGAAGTAATCCAAAGCAATAATCTCTTCTTTAACCTTAAGACTAGTAGGATCATCCATGTCAATCATAGCCTTAGAAAAAGAAGAGTTAGAAGTCGTTACCTCGGAGCTTCTTGCCATGAGATAAGTAGCATTCTTGTTGATGATGTTTTCATTCGGAGAGTCTAAGAGAGATGTTGATGTAGATGTGGTGGCTATAGCAGCCACCACTTGAGAGCTATCGTCCTCGTCCTCATATTCACTTCCCGATGAATATTCTTCTTGAGCCACTAGAACAATCTTTGGTTGCTTCTTGAAGGGAGCATTCTTCTTTACAAACTGTTTATTGCGTGGAGCCTTTGACTTGTCCTTGAAAATAATTCTTCCTCCATTATCTTCCCTACTTTGATATGGACACTCAGCTACAAAGTGCAGTCGGTCACCACAGTTGAAACATGTTCTCAGCTTGGGACCATTTTCTTTTCTTCCATAGGCTCCACTCTTGCGTTCTAGTTCAGCTTTAGCCTTGGCTGGATCATTCCAAAAGTTTCTAGCATAACGAGCCAAGTATTGTCCGTGGATCCTTTTTATATCCTCGGGACAGTCCAGACCTTCTATGGCATATTCATCATGATCAATCACACTAGTCTTCAAGGCCACGTTGACCCCCTTTTGCATCCCCATAGCTCGAGCACGAGCATCTTCGGCATTCTTGGTAGCCACTTTGAAAGCGGCCATTTCTTGCATTACCTCATTGGATGTCATGAGGTGATAGTTATGCCTACCTTGGAGACTTTTCAAATCTGTGGGCTCAAATGGCATAAGAGCACTGACATACTTGCGCTTGATCCATGCATCATCAACATGAGCGGCACCATGGTTTCTGAAATTTGTGGCTATTGCCTTAAGCCTCCTATACATGTCTTCATGGTCTTCTCCATCCAACATATAGAATCCTTCAGCTTCGTTGCTCAACGCATTATATCTATTCCTTTTCATTCTTTCATTTCCGATGAAGAGCTCGGTGAGAGCATCCCAAGCTTCCTTAGCTGTACTAAGATGCTGAATGTGTGGCATATCTTTGTCACCCACACCAAGCTGTATCATGTGTAGAGCTGTAGCGTTGAGTTGGCTATCGACAACTTCTCTTCTTGTAAGATTGTTGGGGTTTCCAACATGAAGACCATTTTCGATGATCTTCCACAACTCTATGGAGGAACTGCACACATGAGATTTCATCAAAAATTGCCATTGACTAAAAGTAGATGCTGAAAGTTTGGGTGGATCACCCCTATTATGTATATGTGGGTGAGGGATAGGTGGATCAGGGGAATACACATGAGAAACCTCATTGTATCCATCCTTACCGCTATCCTTTTTTGAGGAGGATCTCTTGCTAGTGTCATCACCAACCACTTCGTTATCTTTGGAAACAGTTTTACCCGTTTCCTTGGATTGCGGAGTGGTAGCCTCAGAGTTACATGGAGGTGATGTTGCGGATGTGGAGAGACGCATTATCAATTGATGCATCTCTTCCATCTTAGCCTCCATTGAACTCACCAAGGTTGTTTCCAACGTCTTGAGATCGTTCATGGTGACTACCTCCGGAGCATCACTCCCATCTACCTTGGAACCCATACTTCTCTTAGGCGGTTAAGCCCGAAATAAGAGCCGGGGCTCTGAGACCAATTGAAATGGATCGTATGGGCACCTAGAGGGGGGGGTGAATAGGTGCTAACCAATTTTTAATACTTTTTCAATTTTAGGCTTGACACAAAGTAAATTCTCTAGATATGCAACTACGAGAATTTCCATATATGCAACCCTAAGTACTAAGCACGTAAAGAGAGGAGCGAAGGAACCGTAGTGGAGCACGCGGAGACACAGGGATTTGTTTTACCGCAGTTCCTTCCTTGTTAAGGGAAGTACATCTGCGTTGGAGGGGTGGGCGGTTCTAAGACCACCACGCCACAATAGGCCTCACCCTATTCGACGATGGATCTCGCCACGAGAGGCCTGATCCACCTTCTCCACTATTGGATCCCTTCGAGGCGGGAACCAGTGCCTTTTACAACACTATCGGGGCACACACCCACAACCGAATTGGGGGCTCCCGAGATGACAACAAGCTACCACAAGAACAAGGTTTATCAATATAAACAAAAACAAGGATCTAGGTATTTGCAAGAAATACTAGATCGGTGGTTCTCCAAATGAATGGAGAGGAGATGAAGCGCTTGATTGTAGTTGATGATGATCGAGTCCTCCTCCTCTGATTCCCCAATGGACGGAGCCTTTGAGTGGATCTAGGTGGAGTTCTCTTGGATGAAGGTTGCAGGTCAGGTCTTTTCTTTTTCGGATCAATCAAGTGTTCTGGACAGAGGGGGGAGCCAGGCTTAAATAACCCTTGTCCAGAACAAGCCATTGGAGAAAATTGGGGGCGGATTATCCGCCCCCCTTTGGGACGGAATATCCGCCCTGGGGAAAAAATCCGCCCCCCAGGACGGAAACTCCGGGGAAAACTCCGCACCCTATACAGAGAGTGACGCAACCTTGACTTAAAGAAAATTCCAGAGGGGGCGGATTATTCGCCCCTGCCAGGGGCGGACTATCCACCCTTGGGAGAAAGTCCGCCCAAGGACCGGACAGTCCGAGGGAAACTCCACCCCCCATACAAAGAGCGACGCATGCCTTGGCTTGAAGGAAATCCTCGAGGGGGCGGACTGTCTGCCCCCAGGGGTGGACTATCCGGCCGGGTCAGAAAATCCGGCCACAAACTCCGCCCCTCTCAGGGGCTCGCGCACTCTTGGGAAGAGGGAGGGGCGGATTATCCGCCCCTGGTGGGAGCGGATTATCCGCGCCCCAAAGGTAGAAACATTTTCCTTTTTCTTGGGGAGAGCTGCAACACTTCAACACACATTAAATAATCCTTGATATTGTTATCTAACACGCAAAACACTAGGGATTAAGAAATGTTCTTTCAAAAAGGTTCTCGCGATCACAAGAAAGTCATCGCTGAATGTGTGGGAGTCAGTATAGACCTCCAGGTCCCGCTTCTGATTATTGATCTGAGAGGGGTCTCGATCATGTCCACATTATTCGTGAACCGTAGGGTGACACACTTAAGAGACACCGACATCCATTTGGAGCAAAAGTTTCATACCGGAAAGAATAACAAGCGCAGGAATTTATTTCACTAGATACCGAAATAGGTTTTCGGGTGAAATTGCAGAATGTGTTTTTGCATGTGAAATGAAATACTAGCAAGGGGTTATATGTGAATGTTTGTCATTAAAGTAATTGACAAAATTATGAATAAATAAAATGAGTTTTATTTAATGAGAGTTTGCATTAAATTTGGTGGAAATTTAATGGGAATTTGAGTTGGTTTTTGAGTGGAGGGAATTGAAAGGCATTTGAGTGATTGGAGTGTCCACCCACATGAATGAATGAGGTAAGGGGGCAGCCCCCATGGCCGGCGGGCACCCCCTTGGGTGCACCCCTCCTCCTAAAAAAGGAGCCCCCTCTCATCTCTCTCACTCACACCTCCTCGTGAAGGATCTCTCTCCCCCACTAGTATTTATCCCCCATAGTCTCGGACTAGCGAGATACATGTTCCCAATGGCTATTCGGCAAGAAAGAGTTGTGCTTCCGCTGCATCATTGGAGCGAGGATGCGGAGGTTGCTCGGTGCGTCGGACGTGTGTGCGAGCACGGATGCACCGCTGATTTGTGGTGCTAAGGACTTCCTCTCGATCTTGAGATCAGCACGAGATCGTCTACATCAACCATGAGTTTAACTCGTTAAGCTTTGTCGGTCTTTAAGGGTATGTTTTCTACGGATATACATCCGCCCATTGTTTGTATCTAGTAGATAGATCTTGGTACGTAGTTGTTCCTATCGTAGGAATTTTTTTGTTTTCTATGCTGCGAATCCTACATATCATACATATGCTCTATCTTGATCTCTTGAATACCATAAGAAATTGTTCACTTGAATTGCTTTCTTCAAGACTCGATCAACTTTGGCTGTCATGAGACCAACCATTACACCTTTAAATTTCTCCCACGAATTCCGTCTTTGTTATTTCTTGATCTTCACATGTACTACATATCGATCATATTTTATTCACTATTGAACATAATCTTGATGCCCCTAAAGTTCATTTTCTTTAATTATTTTTTCAATCATATTATAATCATATCTTTAACAGAGTGATCTTGATACATATCTTGATTTTGAGTCATTCGTCCTTAGAATTCCATCTTTGTTATTTCTTATTATCTAGGTGGAATTGCTCCTTGAATTAGACAAATATCTTCATGTATTTCCTATGGAGCATTCCTTCATTTATGAATCTCAACGGTATCATTTGTTTGCATAAGTTGTCATTAATTACCAAAACAACATATGGGAGTTCCGTGCATTTTCAGAAGTAAATTCATAGTATATTTTGATTTTATATGTCATCGTAGATGTTTGTCTGTTTTACATGTATGTAAAAACATTTTGTTAGATGAGATTTTTTTTTAATATGTCATAAAAATGTCTAATGTTTTGTGAAAATTCATGTGTTAACATAGGACATGGAAAACAGCTGCGTGGTGAGCACGTAGATTACTATTCTTTCATCTTACTAAAAAAATAGTGTGCGCTCTTCCCTAAAAATAGTGGTCGAGGAACAATTTTGAAATTATGGCTCTAGAACTATTTGGGCTGCTTTGATTCATAGTATAGGAAAAATATCGAAACAGGTGCATTTTTCCTGTTCTGGAATTTACACTAAAAGGTTGCTATCTGATTAATTCCTACGGGACATGATCTCATGAATCAAACAGTTTTTTCCAGGAAAACATTTCGTACGATCTCATACCTGCCCAAATCTTACGAAAATGCTGCGAGGTCAGAGAAGCCATCACGCACTACATACGTTGTGGTTCGCTAGCTAGAGCTAGAGTTGCTCTAACAAATTTTGCTTGTACCTTAAACATCTATTTTTGTTTAGTAGTACTCCATCTGCCAAACTTCCCTTGCTCCACTGTATAATAAACCCTGCGTATATTCGTCTCTATGGGGCCCGGGGGCAGCAGGGTATGATGCTCTCTGATGGTACCGTTCTACGGACATGTGTTATATAGCTGCGGCGCTAGTTCGCCGTACGGCTCCTCAATACAGTAATCTGACCCCCGCTGCGGCGCTGCGTCGATGGTTTAGGCCGGCGGCAGGTGTCCCGTGTCACGACAGGTTCCGTCGTGGGTGTGTGTGGTAATGTGGTCCAGCTGGCAAGAGAGGTCAGACCGGATGATGCCTGCCGGCCTGGGGCACAGCCTGTCAAGTCGAGAGAGAGAGAGAGAGAGAGGGGGGGCCAGCGAGTGAGGTCATCCGCAGCCTGGAGGCCATAGTCGTATGCAGACATGCAGTCGTAGCCACGCAGTACAACACATCTCGCTGCCTGATGTGGGTACATGTACAGCTAGTACTACGCGTTTCGTGTGAGGCAGAGCCCCAGGCTACATTGCTGCTCGTACGATTTCTATCGTTTTCAACTGTGTTGGTCGATCTTCAAACTCTCGGGAGCTGGGCAGAGGGCTTTGACCGTGGTATGGATATGGATATGGTCGACAGTACAGCGCGCGCTTGCCTGGTTGCCTCCTCTCTACTGCTTCTCCTTGGTTGGCGCGCAACTGTACATAGTACTAGCAGCTCAGGAGATGAGCTCCTTCGACCATCCAATACTTTCGCGTATACAGCCGGTACAGTGCTAACGCGTGACGCACATGCGATTTCATATTTCTGCAGAGTGAATCTCTCTGTCTGTCTTTGGTGTTCACCACTCTCCATTGCGCGCCCAATTATTGGTAGTTTGATTTGGAACGGTCAAAGCACTCGTCATACTAGTCTGATTTGGAACAAGCACGCAGCTGCTACCTGAATGCTCCTCCCCCGGCGGTACTACTGTAGTGTAATAGTTTTCGTATTAATTTAATTTAAGTATAAATCATGACAGAACAATTTCTAAGATTAAATAGCATATGCATTGTAGACATGTATCGTACAAGCAAGTGAAAACCTAGCACATTTACGCATATTGCAATACTAGTAATCAACATTGGAAATATCAGGAGGACAAAGAACACGTACAAGTTCGTCAATGGGATGACCAACGGCGCAAAGAGGTGGATCCTCCACCGGCGGCAGCAGCAGAAACGGCATCATCAGACTTCTTGACAGCGGTGTCCGACATGACGATGGAGTCAAGGAAGCTAGGGGTAGAGGATGGAGAAGAACTTGAGCAGTCGCGCCTAGATGCTCCCCAAAAACCTTATCGCCTCTCTCCCGGTGCAGGATCAGAGAGACGGGGTTTCGGAGGCCTGCTCTCCCAGACGGCCGTGCACGCAGTCGGCAGGACGGAGTAGCAGAGGGCAGCATGATACGTCCAATTTGCATCACTATTCTATATCATAATTTACTGCTATTCATTGATATATTTTATATTAAGAGGTGATACTTATGTTGTTTCATCTATTTTCGCATGCTAGATGATTCTTGGAAGATAAACTGCCGGAGTCAGGATTCTGATGAAAAAAACGGTGTTTTGATGCAATTTTCGCGAAGATCAGAAAATACCAAAAAATACATGAAAAATCCCATTTTTCTAGAAGACGAAGGAAGTCAGAAGGGGAGGCTGAGATGGGCCATAGGGGGCCCACAACCTCACCATGTGTGGGCCACACTTGGCCGCGCCATGATACGTCGGAAATGTATCTATAATTTTTGTTGTTCCATGCTTGTTTGGCATACTTTGCTTTGCTTTGTCCACACTTTGATGTGTTTTTATATCTTTTCTGAAACTAACCTATTAGCAAGTTGCCACAGTGCCAGTTGCCTGTTTTTTTCTGTTTTTGGTTTCAGAAAGGCAGAAAATCAATATTCTTAGAATTGGACGGGACAAAAGCCAAAGTCAATTCTTTCCTGGGGAACATAAAGTTCAGAGGAGAGACGGAGGAGGGCCTCGAGGGGGGCACACACCCTGGACGTGCGGGTGGGCCCACCCCGCGCCTAGGGGTGCAGCCGCCTCGGGCACCCCCTCGGCCTCCCTCTTCGCCTATAAGAAGCCCCCGATGCATAAACCCTAAGCACACGATCAATATTCCACGAAACCTTTTGTAGCCGCCGCCACCGTCGTCCCTAGATCGAGGGGTCTGAAGTTCTTCCCGGCACCCTGCCGAAGGGGAGATCATCTCAGAGGCCTTCTCTCCGGTATGACGTGTGAGTAGTTTCACCTTGGACTATGGGTCCATGTAGTAGCTAGATGGTTGTATCTCCTCCTTGTGCTTTCATGTATAGATCTTGTGAGCCCCGTTCATGATCAAGATCTAATCTATTTGTAATCATGCATTTTGTGTTTGCGGGGATCCGATGGATATTGAGATTATTATGTCAGATTGATTAATGATTTTGTCTTATGATTCCATCATGTTTGTGTTGTTTGTGATCTTGCATGCTCTCCGTTGTTAGTAGCTATCTTGACCAAGTAGTTGCTAGTGACTCCAAGAAGGGGTATTTATGCTCGATAGTAGGTTCATGCCTCTAGTTTCCAAGGGAAGTGACAAAAATCTCTTCGGTTGTAGATGTGTTGTTGCTACTAGGGAGAAAAGAACGGTCTCTTGTTCATGGAACAAGTGGATTGTTTACCTTACACACTTTGCTTAAAGCAGTTGTCTGTTGCTTGCAACTTAATACTGGAGGGGGTTCACATGATAACCTGAAGGTGGACTTCTAGTCATAGATGCAGTTGGATGGCGGTCTATGTATCTTGTTGTATTGCCCAATCGAAACTCATAAGATCTTTTTGTCTAGTATTGCATTTTGTTATGCCTTGCTCAGTTCCTGTCAATTGCCCTGCTGTAATTTGTTTACCCTTCATGCCATGTTGTTTATCTAAGGAGAGCACCTCTAGTGAACTATGGACCCCAGTCTAATCTTTACCATTGATACATCTTCCACTATTACTAGTTTACTTGTTGCAAACCATTACCTTCCACACCATACGTTTAATCCTTTGTTACAGCAAACCGATGAGCTTGACAACCTCACTGATTCGTTGGGGCAAAGTCTTGAGTTTGTGTTGTGTAGGTCTTCGCGTTGCTTGCAACACCTGTGTGACGTTTCATTTCTCCTACTGGTTCGATAACCTCGGTTTATTACTGAGGGAAAACCTGCTGTTGTGCTCATCACACCTTCTTGTTGGGGTTTCCAACGAAGCGTCCCACGACAAGTGCTGGGCGCCATCAAGCACTTTTCTGGCGCCGTTGCCGGGGAGGCTAAGGACGTCTTCACAAGGGGAGTCCTCCACTTCCTTTATCTTTACTTTGTTTTTAGTTTGCTTAGTTTCTTTTGCTTGGTTTTGTTTGCCTCTTTTCAAAAAAACCCAAAAAAATAGTTTAGTTTGGTTTGCTTGTTTTATTCAAAAACACAAAAAAATAGTTTCTACTCTAGTTGGTGGTCTGTTATTGCCTTGCTTGGTCATGCTTTCTATCAATGGATGGTTTCTTTGAAACTAGTTCTTATTGGCAAGGTGGATTCACGGAAGAACAAAAGTATTATTATAAGGAACACCGTTTGTCATAAAAAGGGAAACACTTATGGGAACAAATTGATAAGTTGAATACTATTGCTAGAGACGTGTGCTATACTTATAATGTTACTTATTGCTTTGATAAATCTTGTAGCTATAGGAGGTATAAACACCTGCCTTTTCAATGTGAGTATAATGATAATGTTACCATATCCTCTTATGTTAATGGAAATTATGACTTTTATGATGTGGAACAAATTGAAGAATTTATTGCCTTCAAGGGTGCATTTGAACTTTCCAGTTTGCTTGAAAATACTGATGATGCACCTTATGAATATGAGGTTTATGAGATACGTAAATTTTGCTTTGATAATTACAAGGAAGAAAATGGCTATATTCTGAAATATTTTAATAGATGCTTTCAACAAATGGAAGAGACTAATGCCTTGAAGGAGCCTATGAAAGAAGAAATTGTTGAAACTGGAAGCTCATTAGATGAAAAAGAGGAGGAGAGTGATGAACAAAAGGAGGAAGAATGGATTATCTACCCATGCCTACCTTCTAATCAGAGGAATTCTTTATCCTATACATTATTTGATTGTCCCCCATTTTTACCAAAGGAGGATGAATGTTATGTTCGTATGTTCCTATGAAGGTTTTAGTCCCACTATTTTTGAGCTTGATAGAAATTATGTGTTTGTAGATCATGAAAAGCATACTTTATGTGATAGCTATATTGTTGAGTTTAGTCACGAGGCTACTAAAAATTATTATGAGAGAGGAAAATATGGTTGTAGAAGTTTTTATGGTACTAAAATACCTCTCTATGTGCTAAAAGTTTTGAAGTTACTCTTGTTTCATCTTCCTATGTCTGTCACTTTGTTCTTTGTGAATTTATTTGCATACAAGATTCCTATGCATAGGAAGAGGGTTAGACTTAAATGTGATTTGAATTTGCTTCTTGATGCTCTATTTTACTTCAATTCATATTTCTTATGTGATCATCTTCACAAACTTTCATGCCTAACATAAAGGCGTTAAATAAAAGTACTTGTTGGGAGATCGATAACCCAAAAGTTTCCTTGAGTCTTGGAAGTTATTACTTCAGTAATGATCTCTCCTTATCCTTTTTGTTTGCTTTTTGTGCCAAGAATGACCTCTAATGAGAGGGAAGTAAGATTTGGGGAGTTGCTGTCCCGAAACAGATTTCTGTCCTCCACCATAAAAATTCGTGAGGAGTCTATGTAACTCTGATTGAGCTCAAAATTTATGAATAAATCCCCCAGTATATTAGCTAAATTTTGTTAGTTTAACACTTTTATTTGAGCAACATAAGATGTTCGAAAAAAAACGGTTTCTACCTGTCGGTCTATTTTGATAGATTTCTGCCATTATTTGCATTTGCTTCTTATTGATTCCTTTTTGAGTTATCTTTTAGGGAATTGAGTTTTTTGAAGGATTTGCTACAGTGGCTCGTGTTTTTAGTAAAAATCCTTGCTGTTCCAAAGCTTTGCCAGAGGTCTAATATCTTTTGAATAAACTAATGTTGCTAATGAAGATTGTGTGAAGTTTTGTATGAAGGAAAAATTTCAGGTGTAGAGAGAGAATGATGTAATGAGATGAAGAATGGACAAAATCTCAAGCTTGGGGATGCCACCCCGGTGTCACCCAAGAAATATCCAAGAGTTACAAGCGTCAAAGCTTGGGGATGCCCAAGGCATCCCCTTATTCATCAATAAAAAGCTCAGGTCTGTCTAGACACTTCGTTTTTATTGTTTCATGCACAGTTGTGTTGTTCTTGGAGCGTCTTACTTTTCGCTTGCTTTGCTTAGGTTGTTTAGTTTGCTTGAATAAAGTAGTTTGGACCCGTTCTCGCTGTGTTGTTTTGCAAATAAGTTGCTTGGTGTTGGAAAGGAGTAGGAAGTTTCTTCTTGAAAGTGCAAGAGGAGTTTGCATTGACTGTGACTTAGACTTTAGCATGACATGCTAAGTGTTGTTTTGACCTTATGCTTAGTGATTATTTCTGTATCATGTCTTTTTCCAAGCAATTGGGATTGTTTAGTGTGCCTTGAAGAAATTATGCATTGTTTTAGCACGCAAAAGCATAGTATTGCGGTATTCTCCTTTGATGCTTTGTTTGGGTTGACTTGGCACATGATCACACCATGTTATGACTATGACAATTCACAATATCCTCTATGATCATTTAGTCCTTGACTTGTATTACCACTCTATGGTTTGATTACTAATGCTTTGTTGCTCTGCGTGATTATGGCCATTATGCTCTCTTAGTTGGTTGCTCCTAGTCTTTTGCTAGCATCCACTTGTATGAGTAAGTTCTACTCATGCTTCCAACTCCCAACAAACCAAGTTATTCCAAAGTGTCCACTATAAATTCCTATGTTGATGTGTTACACCATTCCAAGTATATTCTTGTTTTCAGCTATCTTCCAATTAAAAACAATTTTTTATGTGAAAACTTAGTGATTAAAGTCCTCACAAACTTGATGGCACACTATATTCTTTGCCCCTAATAAACTTGAACCATTGTGTCGTCTATGTTGTATATGCTTGCACTTATACGTTGGAATTAGCAGAACCATGTTGTCATGGGGAACGTTTTCAACATTGCACTTGTACTTTGTACTCAGTTGATATCATGCTCTTTTGTCTATGGACGGTGTGAAATAAAGAGGGAGCTTGTAAGTCCATAGAGTTTGTATTTTGTGTTAGAGAAACGCATGGGCCGCTAGCCTAAGCCATGCCTAATCATGGTGGAAACTTGCAGCATCACCATAGTGAGCTATCTATGAAGCATCCTCAATAAAAAGCTATGCATAAAGGTGGCAGTTTTATTGTCTTTTGTGGAAACTTTATTCAGGACAGGATATGATGTCAATATCGCCTACCCCCACCATGCCTTGGATAAACCCGAAGTACCTAACATGGCGTTAACCAAGTCTATTCGAGTACAATTTTTCCTTTCGACAACCCCGTTATATTGGGGAGAATGGGGAGGCGTCCTATCATGAATAATGTCATGTTCCGCACAAAATAAATTAAACTCATTAGAGAAATACTCTCCACCACGATCTCGCAGAACTCTTAATCTTTCTCTCAAGTTGATTTTCAACTTCTGCCTTATTGATTTTAAAGTGGTGTAGAGCCTCATCTTTAGTTTTCAAAAGATATACATAGCAAAATCTAGTAGAATCATCAATCAACGTCATAAAGTATTTTTTTCCACCTTTAGTCAACACACCATTCATCTCACATAGATCTAAATGTATAAGATCTAGAGGTGCCAAGTTTCTTGCTTCCTGCACAGGTTTGTGAGGCTTGCGCGGTTGCTTAGCTTTAACACATTCTAGACATTTAGAGCCTTTGACTAAAGTAAAACTCAGAATTAAATAAATCTTATCTAGCCGCGTCATACAACCAAAATTAATGTGACAAAGTCGTGAATGCCAAACATCGATATCATTGACAGGGGCACAAATATGGTTCACAACGTTATTACATAAATCTGATAGGGAAAGACAGAACAAACCGCCGCACTCATAACCTTTACCAATAAATTGTCCCTACATAGAAACGACTACTTTATTGGACTCAAATACCAACTTAAAACCTTCTTTGCAAAGAAGGGAACCACTAACGAGATTCTTATTTATTGAGGGAACATGCTGCACGTTCTTCAGATGCACGATCTTTTCCAAAGTAAACTTCAGATCCACCGTGCCAACACCACGAACAGAAGCATGTGATCCGTTTCCCATCAAGACGAAGAGATCTCTTATGACCTGATAAGAAGAAAACAAAGAGATATCAGCACACACATGAATATTAGCACCGGTGTCGATCCACCAATCTGTAGACTGAGAAATTGACAAAACAGTAGGTAGATTACCATACCCGGATGCACCCTTATTGTAACATCCCAGCATTAGAACCTAGAAATAAAGAGGACACAGGGTTGTGCATTGCATTCATGCATAAGAAAATCCGGGGAATTTTCGCGCAAAACTAAAAGAGCTGTAGAGGGATCGAGATCTCTCTTGTTCTGATGGAAACACCAGGAAAGGTGCGATGGATTTCGACATGACCTCTATTGTACTTTTGTATTTTAGGGTAAGACAATTCAAATCTGAATATTTACTTGATAGAATTTAATATTAAAAGAATTTGAAATAGAATAAGAATTGGAAATTAAATTATAATAAAAGATAAGAGGTGAATGCTTATTTATGAATAAGATTCAATATTAACAATTATTTGAATTAAAATTTAAAACACAAAGAGATAAGTGTTTCTCTTGCCATTGGAGAAGTGGGATTTAGTTCATCTTAGATGGGGGTTAGGAATTTGGACATGACCTTTGCTGAATTTATAATTTTCGGGAAAAGAATTTACATTCAAGACTTCAAATATGAGATCATACAATTCAAATATAACTTGGATTTAAATTTAAATCTTAAACTATTACAGGATATTTTATAATCATAATATAAACTGGTATAAGTAAATATAAACTTTATTGAAAGAAATACAATAATACAATGTCTTTACATTATTCAAACAAAAAAGAAATTACAATAATATGAAAAAGAAAACCTAAACTAAATCTGGTATCTTCTTTCTTCTTTGTTTTATTTCCTGCAAAACAAAAGATCAACAAAACATGCTAGAAGTGAGGGGTTAGTATAATAAGTTGCTCTCAGAATTACAATGTAATGCACTGTTTGTCTCATCATTGAGCTTAAATCAGAAGGGGCAATTTTCACCAAATAAATAATATATGTTCTTATTAAATGGTAGCCTCAGACTAGTGCATCACAGGCTGGTACAGGGGCAAGTTTCACCAAAGCCAGATGAAGTGGTAAAAAGGTGAATTGACAGCAAATATCAAGTTTCACTTGATCTGATCCACAGATGACACCAACAGGCACACAACACAGTCACTGCATGCAAGCACACCTTGCTGTCAACACAGGAACACATCAGGGAAGGTACCAATCATATAAAAGGAACACCAACCGTACCAGTACTGCTACTACATCCTTTCCACATCCACCCAGTTCTATTCACAGTGCATGTTTTTCTTAAGAAAACACATTCAATTCTTCACCACAGTAAGTAACAGCCAATACAACCAACACAGATCAACCATCCTAGTTTCAATCCTATATTTCTTGCAATCTAGTTGCTTTGATGAACCATCCAGATGCAGGACAAGATCAAACAATACTAGGAGGAGGAGGAGAATATCAAAAAGGAGGCCAGTAGCAGATCAAAACCACAAGGAAGGAAGGAAATAGTTCCAAAAGCTTACCAGCAGAAGATCAACAACAGTTTGAGGAGGAGCATGCTAGCAGTAGCCTAAGAAGTAGTTGATCAAGACTTACAATAGGCCATAAGTCAATCATAACCAGAAGGTAAAAATATCATCAGAATTACCCACTAGATTATGCAGCATCTATCCTTATCTCTTATATACAGATCTAGAAACACAAGGGAAATAATAACCATCAATTAGATCCATCTACCCTTCCACTAGATTTTCATCTAGGGGGATTGGATGGAGTATTACTCTCAGGTTTGCAAAGATATGCGTTGCCAAAATCATCATGGAGTTATTAAAAGCCATATAGTAGCATCTATTCTTATTCATATCAATGCCCTAGCCTTTGAATCATGGGCAGGGGCAAAGGCATCATATTATATATGCCATGGTCATACTACTGTGCACCCTCCAAAGGGAGGCACCACAGTAGTAAGATCACAGCAATAAGAGCCACCAAAACTAATTGCACAGTTCAAATCTTATTAAGCAAGCCACCAGGGCAATGAACCACATCATTTGACCAACAGGTCAATAGAGTATTTGCCAGCCAAATAAAGCCATTCTACAAATTATCTTTAATCATCTAGCCTCAAGTCATTCAAGTAAATGGTTTTATCATTTTCCTAGACAAGTAGTCTAGAAATCATCTATAAGGCAAACTTATTTGTCTTTATCAAATTAAGTCTCAGACTATGCATCATAGACCCAGCTGGTGCTTTCTAGTTTAAAACTAGATAAAAGCAGATCTACTGATGAGCTACTACATGGCACATTCCAAATCATGGTAGCACCTCTGTAGCAGTTGTATCCTTTATCATCTTACAAACACAATAAAGCAACTATCAATAGTCATTTAAATCATTTTCCTAGCCACCTTTGGTTATGAATCATTCTAAGAGAATATGTACAATAAGGGACCAAGATCATTACTGAACCATAGGTTCAGTTCATCATATAAACAAAAGTTCCACACCTAGAGACAAACATCTAGTTATTCAATCAATAAACAAGCACCATTGAAGTCAGGATCAGCTTAGCATACAATTTTCAGGTCTGACCAATATAATGTCCAGCAGTCAAGAGATAAAGAAGCATCCCAAAACAGCAAGACCAAGTATGTTGTATCTGTTCTTATTAAAAGCATACACAATAACACCTCAATTTACACATGATCATTATCACCAAGCTTAACTAAACCAAACACAGTAATAAATTCCATAAGCCATAAGTGAACCAATGGTTCAGAGAGGAACTTTGTTTAAATTAAATTCAAGTAAACACCTGTAAACTCATCACAGACCATGGAAAATACAACTTTCCCAACTAAAGCATATCACATCATATATCAGTAGATCATCAAACATTTTCAACAAAAAATGTGCTTGGGATAACCTAGCTCTATACTTAGCACTAGAGTGCATTTATAAGGAACTAGGCCACGGTTTTAATTCCTAAACTAGTTAAATTATAATGACCACATTGGCCAAACAGAGACATAAGGTTGCATGTTCCTATCACGGGTTAATCGGGTTATATTACACAATCACCTAGTACAGGACCAGGAAATCACCATATAGCCTTACTCCTAACCCAAAATAATGCATTGGCCAGAGAGTCGGTCACACAAGGATTACCTGAATCAGAGTGGAGGAAGAGGTAGCAGGAGCACAACAGGTTCGACGCCGGGGTTGCGCAGCTACAGCGCCATCCCACCAGTGCCAGAACCGAGGCAACCAAACCCCAACACACCATCAACACATCAAAGTCCATAATCGAAGAACACCAGGTTGCAACCATGGTCACCGTCCCGTTGGCAACAAATTGGCAGCAACATGGCCATAGTTGAGGAAGTAAGAGGCCAGGGCTAATCTGAGTAGCAGACGCGTAACCATGAGGAGACAAAACCGAACCCTAGTCAGGAAATCAAGGAGGGGGGAGATCAAGTGAGCTTCCCTTTCAAATCGAGTTGGTCAGAAGTGAAGGCCCTCGGTTGGCAAGGCTTCGACGGCCGATAGCAGCGGCCGCAATGGCAGGTGCTCGCCGGATTTGAGCCGCCAGCCATGGCGTTGAGCGCAGCAAGCAAAGGAACAACGAGGCGTGCGAGGGTTCTAGGCACCACAGCAGAGGCGAATCGAGGGAGGAGAGATAGAAAGGCATGGCTACATCGGGAGACGCCGGCGATGGTCAGTGAGTCAGACGGCGGCGGCATCGCCAATGACCTGGAGGGGCGATGCGTGCATGCGGGGGTTGAGAATGAGTGTGGTGGACGCGTGCGGGGAGGGATGGGGCCAAGGTGGGGTTGCCTTGAGCCAGATCGGACTGGGCCGTACCTTCCAACAGACCCTAAATTTAATAAAAAATAAATAAGGAAATTACTAAATGAAACCTATAAATATTTTAGCTCTAGAAAATTATACCAAAATATTTAAATCATCACGAAAATAAGATTTACCTAATAAAAATAAAACTTTACTTGTTTAAAATAAATATAAAGCAAACAATTATTAACACCATTAAATCTTAAATGAAATTTTATAAAATAAAAACCCTAAAAATAAAAAATAAAAATCATTTTTGTGTATGAAAATAACTCTATTATTTTATAAAAACACTATCTTGCAGTTTTACAAATAAAACATAAAGCAAATATTTAAAGACACTTAATTCTTTGATGAATTTTATAAAAATAAATATAATACTTAAAAATAAATAAAATTCATTACGATCTTGAAAAAATATATTACACTAGAAAAATATTAAATATATTATTATAAAAGTCTTAAATATTTTAAATAATAAATCCTTGCCTAATACCTATTTTGTGAATTCTTTAAAAATAATTGTTAAGTAAGAAATAATCACAATTCTTATAAAACCTTGAGCAATTAGTGTCTTTGTACCAAATTTCAAACCTATAACTTAAATTCATAATCAAATTTAAGTATAACTTTAAACTTTAAAATATTCTTTTAAAATCTTATTAAGAATCCTTTTAAATCAACATTGGGTATCACCCATTTATATAATATGGTGAATAATCATTATATCTTAATCATTATTAACATAACTTTAAATTTTAACAAATTACTAAGATCATCTAATTATGCTTCCATTAAATAAATACAAATTACTTTCTAAATAAGCAAAACAAATTTAATTTAAATCATTCACTTAAATATAAAGTGAACAATTCCACACCTTAGTTATACCTATCATAAATCTAAAACTTGGGAATAATTAAAATATATTACATCTTAAGTTACTTAACCTTTTAAAGTTAACTTTAGTCTCAAAAGCTTATAAACATCATGTCTAATAAACTACTTATGTTTTATAGTTAACTATGATCTATTTCAATTAAGACATAAAACATCTCAAGTCCAAACTAATCAATCAAACACCAAAAGGCATTGATCACATCCTATTAACAATAAAGATTGTTTAAACTTTAAGAAGGAAATCTTTTCTTCAAATGTTACTCTTTTTGCCACTTCAAAGTATAATATCATAATAAATTCTTCAACTCTTAACAACTCAATCCCAAGGACTTTTATCGTAGTCACCACATGACAATTCACCATAATCACATCATCTTATACTTTACTTACATATTTTGGATTGTTAACACTTAGGTTCCTTATAAAGATCACTACTTGTAAAGTAAAATTTGAAGATAGACCAACTCTCAAAAGAATCACTTGAATTCACTTCACTCAAAGTATTGGGGATTCAATTTGGGAATTTTAAAAAAATGCATAGCATTACTTATGCATAACTGCATATTGCTTCTTTAAACATTAGTCCTTACCAGACCAATGATGCAGATTTCAGATATTGGATCTTATATTGCCTCGAAGATCGTGAGTGCATAATCTTGCAATCACAAAAGGCAAGTTCACACTTGCTCATGTCCTTTGATTATTTTCTGTAAAGTATTTTGCAAATCCAGTGTTGTCATCACCTACATTTGAAAAAGGACAGAAAACCCTATTTTCATAATAATGTGATTATAGGTTATTTACCATGAGGTAATAACCTACTATAAGAGTTCCGGTGGTAAAGGAACATATTATCTAGGACTTAACAACCAATGTCGCCAGTGATTCTTGCGTCGTATATTACGCGTTGACCATGAGATTTGGAATGGGACGAAGAAGTCAGTTGTATCTTTTCCCTCTCGCATGGAGCTGGATGTGCGGGTCGTGGCTGTTATCACTCGTAGCGTGCATATTATATGGTAATTCGTAGAGGATATGCAGCATATGGGTGGGAGCCCTCAACGTCCCACGATAGTTCCGGCATCTGAACGGTCTGTACAAATCATTGCCGTAATTCAAAAGGTGGGCATGGTGTACACCAAGGAGACATGCGGGGTCGCGGAGAAGGCAGTGATTGACTTGGATCTTAGGTTGGGCCTCAAACCAAGGAAGTTTGAATGGGGACATACTCCCGGCCGTGCAATAAAACATAAGGTCTCTCATGGATAAAGTGACGTACCTCTGCAGAGTGTAAGAACTGTAACTTGTTACTCCCTGTTCCGGGAAGGAGCTGCGAACTCGGCGGGAAAGGAACTCCATGAAAGTTCTGGTAAACCCGTGAAGGCTGATGGACATAGCTTTTCAGAATAAAAGAAACCTTTGTAGAAATGTTTACGAAAACCTACATTGCCTATGACCTATGGTCTGTGGCTATAGATATAGTGCATCAAACACTCCTTTTCTAGTGAACTTGCTGAGTACGCTCATACTCAAAGTATCTTCTTAACCCTTGCTAGGTTCTAAAGCCAGTACAGACAATGACTACATCAAGCCATGCTCTAGGAATCATCATCAAAAGCTAAAGCTCTTCAATGAAGTTAAGAAAGTCAACATATACATCAGCTTAAGTGAAGACGAAGTTGCTAATTAGATAAGAATAGAATCTCTAGCCATAGAACCTATTTCTGTAGTGTATTGTAATATCAACAATGCCAGACCATTAGTTAAGATATTAGTCTTAATAGTATTATAATTTTGGAGTTGTTTAGTTCTGATTCTTCTTTGTATGAAGTTTCTTTCTCTCTCTTTAACCTAGAGTGTTCTCTGGATCTTGTGTAAAGAGTTGATTTGTAACCTATAGTCATGTCTTGGACCTGCTGTGTTTCTGTTGTACCACTCTAAAGGATGTAATACTAGTGAATGGTGTTTCATTGGTGTTATATCAACAACTATAGTGTACTACATCATGCAGTGGTATGCTGGGTCACCGCACTTATCATTATTGCTCATAGTCACGTTGACAGACTTAGAGTTCTGTCCATTTTTATGCTTTCTTCCTTTGCGCTGCTTGCAGTTTGGAGACCAATGTCCAACCTCGCCGCACACAAAGTAGGGATCCCGTGACTTGTCCTTCTTATTCTTTTTAAAGTCGGTAGGACGAACGACCTTGTTATTTCCCTTGAACTTGTTGTGGAAATTCTTCTGCACCACATTAGCGCTTGACTGGGGTGCCTCGGCTCCCTTTGGGTGTGCGTATTTTGCCTTTGCGTTTTCCTCAAGGTCCAGAAACGCAATGAGATTCTCAATAGACATATCTTGCCTCTGGTGTTTGAGGTTAGTTGCAACACTCCTCCAGGATTACGGAAGCTTTGCAATAATGCATCCCGCAACAAATTTGCCGGGCAACGCACACTTCAGGAGCTCAAGTTTTTTTTTGCAATACACTGAATCTCATGAGCCTATTCAATGACATGACGGTTTTAAACCATCCTGTAGTCATGAAACTGCTCCATGGCATACAGTTCACTGCCATCATCAGTAGCACCGAATGTTGCTTCGAGTGCATCCCACGGTTCTTTGGCATTACGCATATGTAAATATGCATCCACCATCTTGTCCCCAATGATGCTTATGACACATCCCACAAAGAATATGGTGGTCTTCTTGAACGTCTTTTCCTGATCAGGAGTAATCGTCCCTTCAGGATTACAAGCTGATACCCAGAAGGCGTCCATAGTCATCAGCCAGAGGGTACACTTGGTTTGCCAGCGCTTAAAGTGCACACCCGTAAACGGGTTCGGTTTCAGACAAGCGGCAAAGCCTTGACGCGAAAATAACCTAAAATAAGGTTTTTGGATTGTTGAAATAATTAGAAGTTTTCACATTAATTTAATCCAAATATAAATCATGATAAAACAATTTCTAAGATTAACTAGCATACACATAGTAGACATGCACCATATAGCCAAGTGAAAATCTAGCACATCTATGCATACTGCAATACTAGTAATCAACGTAGGAAATATCAGGAGGACAAAGAACACGTACGAGTTCGTCGATGGGATGACCAACGATGCAATAGAGGTGGATCCGCCACCAGTGGTAGCAGCAGAAACGACATAAGCAGCCTTCTTGGCAGTGGTGTCCGACATGGCGATGAAGTCGAGGAAGCCGAACATAGAGGGCGGAGAAGAACTTGAGCAGTCGAGCCTAGACGCTCCCCCAAAACCTTATTGCCCCTCTCCCGGTGCAGGATCAGAGAGACGGGGTTCCGGATGCCTGCTCTCCCGGACGACCGTGCACGCAGCCGACGGAATAGAGTAGCTGAGGGCAGCACAGAGAGGTGGAACGGCGATGCGCAGGTAGGCAGAGTCAGCACTAGCCCACGATCTAAGATGTGGAAACGGCTAGTTGATTAACGCGTCCGTTAATGACTCGTAATTAATACACAATTATTTTTTCCAAATAGTAAAATAAAGCTCGGCTAGATTCCCGCAACGCGGGGCGGGACGAGCGTCGGAGAAGGAGTGCGCGAGGGCTTTTCTTCTTCTCACACCTTATTGAGTGGTGCAACACTCTACTATATAAGCTGGTCCATCTTCCCTTTCACTAGCAGTGTGGGACTACATTTTAGCTTCAGTAACACACATGAGCTGCTATAATAATGGGTCAAAGAGAATTTTAAAATTTATATTTGTTAGGCCAACATGCAAATATGACTCAAATTTCAACATGTATGTCGGTCGGCCTCATCGTGCTGTTATGGACCGAGGATATCCGCAACAAAATAAGGACATGCTATACTCCGTCGCGCTCAATGCCCTGAACCCATCGTACATTTCACCGCGGTCAAATTACTCCTGCTGGTAAAAACAGGAGCAGCTCTCAGCTCTGCCTCCCTGCTGTTGCAGTCGCCGCAACCGGGCCGGTGCATGGCAACTGGCAAGACGGCGAATGACGCCAAGCGGTAAATAGGGCGTACGGCCGGGCCGCCGGGCTAGTGTAGGCAGCGCCGTACGGTGAGAGCACGGCCGCCTGCGCCTGGCTGCGCGCGCCGGGAGCGATGCACGACGGACGGAAATTAAAGCTGCCGCCTGCCGGGATGGATGGACGGATGGATGGCCAGGGAGCAACGTCGCTGCTGCTGCCGCTGCGGTACGGACCGGCCGGCCGACTGCGCAGAATTGAAACTAGTGTGGCCCAGTCCACGCCGCGTGTCGCCAGAGCCAAAAGCTGCCTTGGCTACTACCTGGCTGGCATCCCGCATCCGCACTGCGTGCATCGGGCAGGGGTCGTCGCGCCCATGGGTGCACCCGGTCCATGTTTGCGCCCGTATGCTGAATTTTTTTTTTTTAACAGGGGTAGGCCCGAAAGGGCCTAGAAGTTTTCATTAACAGCGGTGGAATTACACATTACATATTGGACTACATAAACAACAGAAATTACAACAAAGCCCAAATGTTTTGCACTGAGGACCCTGAGAAAATACTGGAAAACGCGATCGAGTCCTGCTCCTTCTCCACCTTGCTGGAGCAACTCAGCGTAGTCAACCGGGGCGTCGCCGGGGACGGAACCACTTGGGACGCGACGGCGGGAGCAAGCTACACTGGTGCAGAGGAACCTCCGCGATGGCATGTTAGCCTGGAGGTAGTAAAGACCATCATCCGCCGGCGAGGAACTCATGAAATCCGGCGAGCGCGGTGGGAGTGGTTGCCCTTCAACCATTTGGGACGACAGCGAAGATGCTGCAGTGGATGAACTCCCGGGAGTCGCTTCGAAACTCCCCTGCTGCAGATTTGCCGTCAAGCAGCAGTCAGGATGCAGATCAATCTCCTCCGGCTCACCACGAGCATAGGAAAAGATCTGCACGCGAAGACTACATACTACAAACCTGCAAGAAAAAGGCCATTTATTGATGGAGCTACCAGTAGGCCTATCACTCGTCGCCTTCGGCTCCAACCTCCGGAGCACCGCATCGAGAAGAAGAACCACCGGTCGGTGCCAGATCCCGGCCAAGAGACCCAAGCACCAACTCCCGGCATGACGCCAAACGCCGGCAAACAGCCGGAAAACACTAGATCTACTGCTACTACAACTAGCCCTAACTCCGGCGCCTCTCCTAGTCCATCCCCGACCGGCTAATCCGGCGAGAAGGACATCGGATTGGCCCGGACGCCGACGGTTGACTCTCAAGTGGAGGAGAAAGGGGACACGGGGGAGAGGTGGGGGGGAAAGTAAGAAACCCCCAGTTGGTGTCCGTTTCGTAAAAGGCAGGGGCCAAAAGGCTTCGTCCTGCCCGTATGCTGAATGGGATCTGTAGGTGACACACAAGGAATAAATGCTGCTCCTGACTGCTGTCACGGGCATGCTTAATTTTCGCCAAGTGCTGCTCCGTGTCTGGTTTTGGACCATTTGTGCGTTGCCACGGTCTCTTAAAAAATTTATCATTAGACACGTTGATGTGTAAATGTACAATAAATGAAATATTTAGGTATAGAAAACATTGCCACTTAATATTCAGGAAGCCTTAAAAAATTCACTTCGCCTAATTTGATGTCATACACATAGAAAACAATAACCCAACTAAACACTTTTATTATCTAAGATATCCTCTCTTAACACGTTTAAGATATTATCAAAATATACTTTTATGACACGTTTAAGATATTCTCGTGAAACATGACTTCATTTGCATAGTATACTCTTATACAACACCAATTCAACTTCACTTGCATATTAATACAAAATACTTGATCTAATAAAAGGAAATCACAGGAACATAACTACTGGTGAATGCACTGATGCGGCATGGATTTAAGCTCATTTGGATGCATTTATTACATGTACGATATAAGGGTGGGTAAAGCTCAAATAGAACCAAATGAAATGCTTTACAATATGATACTTTTGCTAGAATAAATTTAGCTAATTTTGAAGAGTGATCAAAAACATTCTATAAGCTTCAAGATTGATGTTTAGAATTTAATTCAGTCTCTACAGAACGTTAAGAACATAATTCTGGGCTTCTTGCACGATAAAATCCAAGCAAGTGAACAAAATAAGCGGAGCAAGGAACTAATTAACTTACCATTTGACACATCGTTGAATCCAAGCCAGTATGAAAACATACCACATTTCATCCACTACACGAAAACATCAAACTCATCGAAATAACCCAACAAGTATGACACTAAATTTTGGCATAATCACAAATAAGCATCTGGCTTGAAATTTGAAATAAATCTGGTGCGCACTGATACCCAGCGTTGTTTCTCCATATGATCCAACTAAGTTGTGCACTGATATTCACACATTCAAGGTGAAAAAGAGATTCAGAAAATCAATACACATCTACGAGACGAGGGAATTAGACCTTCAAGCTAGCACCTAACAGGCAGCGATCAAGGATAAGGAGAGCCGCTGGGCTCATAGTCGAGGTATAGAACGGTGACATTGGTGGCGAGGAACAGACCACAAGCTCATGCACCTACCAGGCATCTGTCAAAGATGAGCTAACCGATGCCACCCGCCACTTCCACACCATGGCATATGCTTAGCCAAACATATGAGCTTTAGTAATTTTACCACGTATAAGACCATTGAGTATATTCTCACTCTTTTGGTAAATAGTAGAATACCAATTCGCAGTTAATAGCCTGCTACCTTCAGATCCATAGAAATACCATGAGTGAGCTAGGAGAGAGCACACACGGCACCTTGATTGGAGATAAGAAGGGCATGATAGGATGAAGGTTCGTTGTAGAAGGATGCTGGACGAAGGACCTTCATCACGCAGGAGCCTTGAGGACCATGGCTACAGACAGAGCGTCAACATGACGAAAGGGCAGAGCTTCGGCCATTGGGCGGCGCAGCTTCTAGGAGGACGACGGACGTTGGTGAGGGACGTCTCAACAGGGTCGGACGGTGGCTTAATGGAGGCACATGGCGGCGCGACGGATCTGGACGAGCTGAGGCATGATAGTAGTTGTATGGGGCACATCAAGAGGAGGTGCAGGGGATGTGGGACGGCAGCGAGAGAAGGTGCACGGGATGGGGGCGGTAGCCGACAGCGAGAGGAGGATTACAATGAGTGGAGCTACTGCCCGCCTCCTGGCCCGGAGCTCCACCGCCACCAGGACGCCGCCTTCCTGTAGCTCGCCCGCTCGAGCATCACCACCGGTCTTCCTCACATCATGTCGCTCTACCACGCTCCCGCGGCCAGCCTGAAACTGCCGCCCGGCACGGAGGGCGCCGGCCGGAGCAGGGGCGGTTGGCTCAGGATGGAGGTGGATCGGGATGGACGGAGCGGGGTGCTCGAGCGGATGCGGCAGGGAGGAGATTTCCTTTTCTTTTCGTTGACTGACGAGAAATTCCACTTGGCGGTGGCATATCATGTAAACACCCCGAACTCGCAGGGGCAAAGTTGTCCAAAAAAATCGGACGGAAATCCTATGCTGACCAACCTACCTCAGAGAAAATTATAGTATAGACTGGTCGCTTGGTCACATACTAGGAATGCCCCTAATCCAAAGCTTAGGGCATCTCTACTCGTCGTGTCGTTTTCGGACCGAAATTCGGACGTAAATTTGGTCAGACGAAACACGTTTTCGGTCTTGAAACGCCGAGTTTTTCACTTGCTCTCATGTCGAGTTTCCAGGACGATTTTTTCCGCCCAAATTCGTCTCAAATTCGACTAGTTTTCGGCAAAGTTCGGCCCTAATATGAATACAGAGCAATGTTTGGCCAAGTTCGACATAAACTTAAAACAGTTCGGCGTAAAATTAAACATAGTTCGGCATATAATAACAATACAACATATTTCAGCCTAGTTTGGTCAATTCATGATCGGCATCTACGTGTTGCTCCTGCGTATCCATATGTGCTTAACCAGATCATCTTGCAGCTGTTGATGCATTACCGGATCTCGGATCTCACGCATGACGATGAAGGCAGCCCAGGTTAGAGGCACCCGGTGATCAGGCTCGATAAGAGGTCATTGTATGTAGTATGGCTCGTTCTGATCGACCAAATTCACTGGATCTTTCCTTTCACCATCAATGATCATGTTGTGCAAGGTCACACAACAGCTCATCACTTTCCACATCTGATCTTTCGACCAGGTCATAGCAGAGAACCGGACATCTGCAAACCTCTGTTGGAGCACACCAAATGCCCGCTCCATGTCCTTCCTGCAAGCTTCTTGTTCCTTGGAAAACTGAGCATGCTTAGTGAGCATTGGGTTTGAGATAGTCTTCACAAATGTTGGCCATCTTGGATAGATGCCATCTGCAAGATAGTATCCCTTGTTGTAGTGGTGCCCGTTGATTTCAAAGTCCATAGGGAGAGCATGGCCCTCAACAAGCTTGTCAAAGACATTTGAGGAGTTGAGGACGTTGATGTTGTTGTTCGATCATGTCATGGCAAAGGAGTGCCAGATCCAAAAATCATGTGTAGCAACTGCCTCGAGTATCGCTGTGCAACCTCATTTATGGCCTTTGTACATTCCCTTCCATGCGCATAGACAATTCTTTCAGTGCCAATGCATACAGTTTATGCTTCCAAGCATCCCAGGAAATCCTCCTCTACTTTATTTGACTGTGAGGATCCGAGCAGTGTATTCAGCAGTGAGTGTTCTCAAGTGCTGTTTCCCAAACACTCCAATCACTGCCCTGCAGAACTGTACAAGCAATCAATGGTGGTGGACTCGGTCATGCGGAGATAGTCATCGGCACTATCACCCGACACTCCATATGCAAGCAACCTCATCGCCACTATGCACTTATGCATCGAGGAAAACCCAACCATGCCGGTGCAGTCCTTCTTGCATACGAAATAGGGGTCGAACTCTCGTATGTCATGCAAGATCTCGAGGAAGAGCTTCTGGCTCATCCTAAAACGACGCCAAAACACGGCCTCTTCGTGCTGCAGCTCGTCGGCTGATGACCCACAAGTATAGGGGATCGCAACAGTCTTCGACACAAGGGGAACCAAAGAATACTTGCAAGCCTGAACAACTGAGTTGTCAATTCAGTTGCACCTGGAAATAGTTCTTGCTCACAGAAGTTTATCAATAGCAACAGTCTTCAGTAGCAAAAGCAGCAGTGAAACAGGAGCAATAGTAACAGTAGGATATGAGTGTGGTAGACATAGGGATGGATGGACGGGAGTTGCATGGACGAGTCTAAACATGTAACTTCAAGATCTAGGGCATTGCAGATAAATAAGAATAAGTATCCAAGTACTAAACAATCCTAGACATGTGCTCCATGTATAGTCATGCGTGCTCGCAATGAGAACTTGCACAACATATTTTGTCCAGACAGCCCGTTGCAGCGGCGCCTCTAGGGAACCAGTGGCAATTAAGGTGCTCCTTTTAATAGAGCACCGGAGCAAAGCATTAACACTCCGTGAACACATGTGATCCTCACACCATAGCCATCCCCTCCGGTTGTCCCAATTTCTGTCACTTCGGGGCCTTTGGATCCGGACAATGATATGTGTACACAACTTGCAGATAAGATCACAAACAATACTATCATAATGATTTAATAATAAGTTCAGATCTTAGATCATGGCACTCGGGCCCTAGTGACAAGCATTAAGCACAACAAGTTGCAGCAAAGTCAAATATCACTAATAGAGATACTAGGCACTATGCCCTAACAATCTTATTCGATTACATGATAGAACTCATCCAATCCCTACCATCCCCATAGCCTACAACGGGTGATTACTCACTCATGGATGAGGGAAACATTGGTGGTTGATGGAGAGGCGTTGGTGATGACGATGGCGATGATCCTCCCCAAATTCCCCATCCCGACAGTGTGCGAGAACGGAGTTTCTGGTTCCGAATCTTGGTTTCTAGTGGTGGTGGCACAACAGAACTCTTTGTAGAAAAACGACGCCCCCCACGGGTTTTAGGTCAAGAGGCTTCTTATAGGCGAAGAGGGAGGCCGAGGGGGTGCCTGAGGCGGCCGCACCCCCCAGGCGTGGCCAGGCCTGGCCCGCGCCTGGCAGGGGTGTGGGACCCTCAGGCCTCCACTCTGTCTCGTACTCTGGCTCCGTGGATCTTCTGGTGAAATACGATTTTTGGCATATTTTCCGGGATTTTTCCTGATTGTTGATTTTCTGCACAAAAACTAGACACCAAGGTAAATCTGCTGAAAACAGCGTTAGTCCGTGTTAGTTGTATCCAAAACACACAAGTTTAGAGGAGAAACAATAGCAAAAGTGTTCGGGAAAGTAGATACGTTTTGGACGTATCAACTCCCCCCAATCTTAGCTTATTTCTTGTCCTCAAGAAATTCAGTTGAAAACTGAGTGCGATAAAAGAACTTTCATGAACACATGTGCTTCATATGATGTATATATTCTGAGCACATGAGTAGATACTTAAACCATTCATAATAAGAAGTAAGCAATTAAGTCTACTCAATAGTCATTGCAAGCTATGAAGAGAAACCAACTCAATAATGATAAGTAGCATGAAACATAAACATAAGCAACATTGCAATGCTCATAAGAAGGTATGATAGAGTGGTATCTCGCTTCCCTTTGTTTGTAGAGCACAATATAAGTGCCAAGGCACCTATGAAGTTCAAGTGAAGACTAGAAGTAAAGATATCAGAGATACAAGCATCAAAGTCATGACATAATTAACCAAGTTTTGGAACAAGCACAAGAATGACAACTATGCTCTCAAAAAGGTGCTCATAGAATAGGTGGCGACTCAACAAGGAAATGAAAAGGTTTTGAAAAGTTTGAAAGGCTTCCAAATGCTGAAAGTAAGGTACTCATTAGCTTTGATCTCTCATTGCCCCTATCATAGGCATCTTCATGTGTTTAAGGAGAAAGTGAGGTCCAATCTGAGTTATATGCTTGACAGACCATAAAATGGAAATCCCATGTCCCTTGTGTACGAGGGCTGATCCTCATGCTACTGAACTTTAGTTACATGTAAGTTCTTGTCATTGTAAATACATGCATATCATAGAGAGCCGCCAACGGGGTACCCCTTGCACATGATACAAGAGCTATCCCGTGATCAAAATGACAAGGCAAGCAGACAATGAGCATCCCAGCGATCCTTTTATTTGCTATTTGCATAGATTTTTATTGAATATGCTCATTATGGTGATGCTGCAAGTTTCCACCATGATTAGGCATGGCTTAGGCTAGCGGCTCAGGCGTTTCTCTAACACATATATATACTCCATGAACTCACAAGCTCCGCTTTTATTTCACACCGATGACATCCGCAAACAAAAGAGCAAGGTATCAACTGGATATGTATCCATAAGTGTTGAAAGCGTTCCCCGTGACAGCACAGTTCTGCAAACTCCCAGCCTATAATTTGCAAGCATATAACTTTCATGGACAGGTCATAGTGGTTCAGGATTATTAAGTGCAAGAAATAAAGTGTGCCATCAAGTTCGTGAGAGCTTTACTAACTAACTTTCGCAAAGCAGTCAAACATTTTATTTGGAAGAAAACAAAGCATAATAAATATGCACTGAATAGCAACTGATGCTAATAGGTAGGTATGATGGACACTGTTGGCAATATTGGTTTTAGGGAGTTGGTAGCACAAGTAGAGCTCATACTCAGTGCAGGTGAAGGCTAGCAATAGAAAGGGAGCGACAAATGAGAGAGCAATAACTGTCATAATCATGCTTGCAACAAAACATGACTAATTATGGCATGAAAGTGATACAAGAACTGTGAGGCAAAATAAATCATCGAGGCTTACTGACTATTGTTTAGTCATATGCATGCGCGAGCATGTGCCAAGTCGATTCACATGAAACATTCAGAGGAGGATACCACAATATCATACCAAGTTATGAATAGAACAATGAAAACGAACATTCATATGACACGCTAAAAACTATTAGCAAGCTGGAGCTAATCACAAGAAAGCAAGAACTAATAAGCATCCATAATAACATACACCTTACATGAACAGACTAAGCATGCTCACAATGATGAGTATATGTACAAAAATGAAAACAAATAGAGTTTGTTACCAGCCTCTTACCACACCTCAAGTTGTCTTAATCTTCATTATTGTTGGAATTATGCCCTAGAGGCAATAATAAAGATGTTATTATTATAATTCTTGTTCATGATAAAGTTTATATTCCATGCTAGAATTGTATTAAGCGGAAACTTTAATACTTGTGTGGTTTGTGAACAACACCGTGTCCCTAGTATGCCTCTATGGACTAGCTCATTGATCAATGATGGTTAAGGTTTCCTAACCATAGACATGAGTTGTCAATTGATAATGAGATCATATCATTGGAGAATGATATGATGGACAGACCCAAACTAAGCGAAGCATTTAGATCGTATCATCGTGTTCATCTTTGCGAAGCTTTTCCTATGTCAAATATTGTATTCCTTAGACCATGAGATAATACAACTCCCTGGTATCGGAAGAAAGCTTTGAGGTCATCAAACGTCATCCTATGAGAGGGTGATCATAAAGGTGTCTCTCAGGTGATCGGAAAGTATATGTTGGGTTGTATGTATCGAGATGGAATTTGTCCCTCCCAAGTCAGAGAGATATACTTCGGGCCCACTCGGTAATCGATATCAACACCGCTTGCAAGCATGTGGTTAAGGAGTTAATCACAAAGTGATATCGGATTACGGAATGAGTAAAGTACTTGCTGTGAACGAGATTGAACTAGGTATGACGGTACCGACGATCGAATCTCGGGCAAGTAAAATATCGCGAGACGAAGGGAATATATATGGGATTGTTTGAATCCTGACATCGTGGTTCATCCGATATGATCATCGATGAATGTGTGGGAGTCAATATGGGTGCCCAGACCCCGCTGTTGATTATTGATAGAAGATCATGTCTGCATATTCTCGAACCCGCAGGGTCACACACTTAACGTGTCTCGACGCTAGGATAGATTGGATAATTGGTTTATGAATTTTTGTTCGGAGTCTCGGATGGGATCCGGGATATCACGAGAGGTTCCGAAATGGTCCGGAGAATAAGATTCATATAAGGCAGTGCAGTTTTTGGAGTTCGGAATTGTTCCGGGTTAATCGGTATTGTACCGGAAGCTTCTAGAACCTTCCGGAAGGGGACCAACGTGGCCCCACCTTCCGGGAGGGGGCATGGGCCTATGAGGGAGTGTCCTGGCCGCATTGGGCCAGGGGCACAAGGCCCCATAGGGCCCAGCCGATCCTAGAGAGTTTAAATCGTTTAAACTAGAGATAGGGTTTCTAGAAGAGGGGAGAGTCCATGCCCCCCACTCCTTATCCTTTGGGCTTGGGGGAGGGGCTAGGGCTGCGCCCCCCTCTATATAAAGAGGGGTGGGGGCGCACCAACCCCACACACCTTGCCTCCAAACCCTAGTTGCCCTGCTGCCCTTCCTCTCCCTCCCGACTGTTTGTAGGCGAAGCCCTGCGGCAGAAATTCTCCACCATATACACCACACCGTCGTGTTGTAGATCCAATCTATCTCTCCACCATACTTGCTGGTCCGAGGAAGGAGGAGACGTCGAGGTGCTGCACGTGTGCATCTCACGGAGGCACCGCCACTTGTGGTGCTAGATCGGATCGGATCGCGAGGAGGAGAAGCGAGTACGACTACATCACCCACGTTCCGACGAACGTTCTGCTGTGCGAATCTTCAAGGGTATGAAGATCTAATCCAATCTCTCTCATTGTTTGCATCTCCTAGATTAGATCTTGGCTTTCCCTCTATTCGCTCCGTAGAAAAATTTGATTTACTATGTCGCGAAACCCTTCAGTGGTATCAGAGCTAGATCTAAGCGTAGATGTGTTTCACGAGTAGAACGCAACATGGTTGTTGCGGGCGTTGATGTTTTCTGTTGCAAGCCTCTTGTTTGTGTTCTTCTTATGACGCGGGATAGTGAGATTGAAGCGGTCCAGGCCAACCTTACGCGACATCGTTCGCGAGACCGGCTCCGCACTTGACGTGTGGCTTGTTCCACACATGCGGCTGGTGGATGTCAGTTTCTCTCACTATAGTTGTCATGGGATTAACACCGGAGTTTGGCAACCATAATATCACCGTTGTGGCTTTCCGTAGGTAAGAATCGTTCTTAGCATCTACTCCCATAAGCCACGTAAAACATGCAACAACAAAGTAGAGGCGTCTAACTTGTTTTTGCAGGGAGTGTTTTCTGCGATATGGTATGGCCCAAGATGTGATGTGTATAATGTATGCGATGATCATGTTTTGTAATGTTTCACGACTTGCATGTCGATGAGTACACAACCGGCAGGAGCCATATGGTTGTCTTTATAATTGTGTATGACCTGTGTGTCAACTTCTTATACGCCATGTAATAGCTTCACTTTATCGTGAAGTAGTTAGCAATAGTTGTAGTTGCTATTCGTGGTGGAGGCAATCATGGTGGAGTGATGGAGATCATGCCGGAACGCACAAGATGGAGATCATTGCGCGAAGATTGGCTATACCATGTCACATAAAGTTATATGCATGTGATGTTTATCCCTTTATGTATCTTATTATGCTTAGATCGCGACGGTAGCATTATAAGATGATTCCTCACTTAAAGATCAAGATAAAAACTGTGTTCTCCCCAAGTATGCACCGTTGCGAAAGTTCGTCGTTTCCAAGCATCACGTGATGATCGGGTGCTATAGACTCTACGCTCACATACAACGGGTGCAAGCCAGTTTTGCACACGCGGAAATACTTGGGTCTAACTTGACGAGCCTAGCATGTACAGACATGGCCTCGGAACACAAGAACCGAAAGGTTAAGCATGAGTCATATGAATGATATGATCGACACTTCGTTGTCCACCATTGAAACCACATCTCTTCTCGTGATGATCGGATTAGGTGTGGTGAATTTGGATCGTGTTCACTAAACAACTTGAGGGATGTTGAATTTAGTGGGAGTTCATCTAGTAATTTGATTAAGTTGAACTATTTATCATGAACATAGTCTAAATTGTACTTGCCAATACTGTAGATCACATGGCCAAATCCAACTTCAACTTCAACGTTTTTGCTGAGAAGGAAAAGCTTAGAAACAATGGGTCTAACTTCACCAATTGGTTCCGCAATCTAAGAATCATTCTGTCTGGCGGACAAAAGGACTATGTCCTTGGGAAAGCGTTAGGTGACCCCCCTGCTGCAACTGCGCCGGCTGATGAGAAAGCTGTCTATCAGTCGCGCAAAGATGATTATGGTGTGATTAAGAGCACCATGTTGTTTGCTATGGAACCGGAGCTTCAAAATCGTTTTGAAACCTATCCCGGGCCCTTTGAGATTCTCGAGGAACTGAAAACCATGTTTCAGACTCAAGCCCGTTCTGAGAGATATGAGATCTCTGAGAAGTTCTTTAACTGCAAGATGGAGGAAGGGAGTTCCGTTAGTGAGCACGCCATAAAGATGTCGGGCTACACTCAACGCCTTGAGCAACTGGAATGCACGATTCCAGAGGAGCTCAAGATTGACAGGGTTCTGCAATCACTCCCTCCCAGCTACAAAAGTTTTGTAGTGACTCATAATCAGATTGGTTCCACTGATACGATCACCGAGCTCTTCGCAAAGCTGAGGGCTGCGGAGGTGGACATCAAGAAGGATAATCATGTGTTGATGGTCAACAAGCCCTCCTTTAAGAAAGGTAAGGGAGCAAATAAACCCTTCAAGAAGGGCGGCGGCAAGCGCAATGCCCCTGCTGAGAAGAAGCTCAAGTCTGGTCCTAAGCCGGACACTGAGTGCTTCTATTGCAAGGACAAGGGTCACTGGAAGCGCAACTGTCCGAAGTACTTAGCGGACAAGAAGGCTGGCACCATCAAAGGTATATTTGATATACATGTTATTGATGTTTTCCTTACTAGCCCTCGTTGTAGTGCCTGGGTATTTGATACCGGTTCAGTTGCTAATATTTGTAACTCGAAACAGGAGCTACGGAATAGACGGCGGCTTGCAAGGGATGAGGTGACGATGCGCGTTGGCAACGGATCAAGAGTTGATGTGATGGCCGTCGGCACGCTCTCCTTAGTTTTACCTTCGGGATTAGTTTTAAACCTTAATAAGTGTTATTATGTGTCTGCGTTGAGCATGAACATTATTTCTGGATCGTGTTTATTGCAAGACGGTTATTCATTTAAATCGGAGAATAATGGTTGTTCTATTTATATGAGTAACATCTTTTATGGTCATGCACCTCTTGTGAATGGTTTATTTCTTCTAAATCTCGAAAGGGATGAAACACACATCCATAACATTGAGGCTAAGAGATGACAAGTAGATAGTGATAATACTACTTATTTGTGGCACTGTCGTCTAGGTCATATTGGTGTAAAGCGCATGAAGAAACTCCATTCTGATGGACTTTTGGAGTCTCTTGATTTTGAATCATTTGACACATGCGAACCATGCCTCATGGGCAAGATGATCAAAACACCGTTCTCCGGTATGATGGAGCGAGCAACGGACTTGTTGGAAATCATACATACCGATGTATGCGGACCGATGAGTATTTCGACGCGCGGTGGATATCGCTATTTCCTCACTTTTACCGATGACTTAAGTAGATATGGGTATATCTATTTAATGAAACATAAATCTGAAACATTTGAAAAGTTCAAAGAATTTCAGAATGAAGTGGAGAACCATCGTAACAGAAAGATTAAGTTTCTACGATCCGATCGTGGAGGTGAATATTTGAGTTATGATTTTCTCACGCATCTTAAAGCAAGTGGAATCGTTTCACAACTCACGCCACCCGGAACACCACAGCGCAATGGTGTGTCTGAACGCCGGAATCGAACCCTATTAGATATGGTCCGATCAATGATGTCTCTTACTGATTTGCCGTTATCATTTTGGGGTTATGCATTAGAAACCGCTGCATTCACTTTAAATAGGGCTCCATCTAAATCCGTTGAGACGACACCGTATGAACTGTGGTTTGGTGCTAAACCTAAGTTGTCGTTTCTTAAAGTTTGGGTATGCGAAGCTTACGTCAAGAAGTTGATGCCGGACAAGCTCGAACCCAAAGCGGAGAAATGCGTCTTCATAGGATACCCTAAGGAAACTATTGGGTATACCTTCTATCACAGAACTGAAGGCAAAGTGTTTGTCGCAAAGAACGGTTCATTTCTTGAGAAGGAGTTTCTCTCGAAAGAAGTGAGTGGGAGGAAAGTAGAGCTAGACGAGGTTATTGAACCTTCTCTTGAAATGGAGAGTAGCGCAGCACCTGAAATTGTTCCAGTGCCGCCTGCACCAACGATAGAGGAAGCTAATGACAAGGATCATGAAGCTTCGGACGATGCTGCTACTGAACGTCGCAGGTCGACAAGGTCACGTGCCCCTCCTGAGTGGTACGGCAACCCTGTCTTGACTGTCTTGTTAGTAGAAGACAGTGAACCTACGAACTATGAGGAAGCGATGATGAGCCCAGACTCTGAGAAATGGCTAGAAGCCATGAAATCCGAATTGGGATCCATGAGCGAAAACCAAGTATGGACTTTGGTGGACCCTCCTAGCGACCGAAAGGCCGTTGAGTGCAAATGGATCTTCAAGAAGAAAACGGACGCGGATGGTAATGTTACCGTCTATAAAGCACGGCTTGTCGCGAAAGGTTTTCGACAAGTTCAAGGTGTTGACTACGATGAGACTTTCTCTCCCGTAGCGATGTTTAAGTCCATTCGGATTTTATTAGCAATTGCTGCGTTTCATGATTATGAAATATGGCAGATGGATGTCAAGACTGCTTTCCTCAATGGCAACATTGATGAAGAGTTGTATATGATGCAACCCGAAGGTTTTGTCGATCCTAAGGATGCTGATAAAGTATGCAAACTTCAGCGTTCCATTTATGGACTGAAGCAAGCATCTCGGAGTTGGAACCTTCGTTTTGATCAAGTGATCAAGAGCTTTGGATTTGTTCCAAATTGCTACGAAGCTTGCATCTATAAGAAAGTGAGTGGGAGCTCGGTGACGTTTCTGGTACTATATGTGGATGACATATTGATTATTGGAAATGACATCAACATGCTTAACGATGTGAAGAGTTATTTGAACAAGTGTTTTTCAATGAAAGATCTAGGTGAAGCTGCTTATATATTGGGCATCAAAATCTATAGAGATAGACAAAGACGCCTGATAGCATTAAGCCAGAGTACATACCTAGACAAAGTTCTGAAAAGGTTCAGAATGGATAAGGCAAAGCAAGGTTCAGTACCTATGTTGTCAGGTAAGATATTGAGCAAGGCTCAGTGTCCAGCTACGGTAAATGATACGGAAGCTATGAGCAAAGTGCCTTATGCCTCGGCCATAGGTTCCATCATGTATGCCATGCTGTGTACTAGACCGGATGTGTCCAATGCTCTTAGTTTGACGAGCAGATATCAAAGTGATCCAGGAGTGGAACACTAGACAGCCGTGAAGAACATCCTAAAGTGCCTAAATAGGACTAAAGAAATGTTCTTAGTCTATGGGGGTGATGAACAGCTTGTCGTAAAAGGTTACGTCGATGCTAGTTTTGACACCGACAAGGATGATTCCAAATCTCAGACAGGATACGTTTATATTTTGAATGGAGGAGCTGTGAGCTGGAGAAGCTGCAAGCAAAGCGTGATCACGGGATCTACAGTGGAAGCGGAATACATGGCTGCTGCAGAAGCGTCAAGTGAAGGAGTTTGGATCAGAAACTTCATCACTGAGCTTGGCGTGGTTCCAAGTGCATTGGACCCACTGGAGATATTGTGTGACAACACTAGCGCCATAGCACTCGCTAAGGAACCAAGATATCATCCAAAGACCAAGCATATCAACCGCAAGTTTCATATAATCCGAGATTATATTGCAGATGGAGATCTGAAGATTAGCAAAGTACATACAGATCTGAATGTCGCAGATCCATTGACTAAACCTCTTCCACGTGTAAAACATGATCAACACATCAGTGCCATGGGTGTGAGATTGTTGCCAGATGTAAAATAGATTATTGACTCTAGTGCAAGTGGGAGACTGTTGGAATTATGCCCTAGAGGCAATAATAAAGATGTTATTATTATAATTCTTGTTCATGATAAAGTTTATATTCCATGCTAGAATTGTATTAAGCGGAAACTTTAATACTTGTGTGGTTTGTGAACAACACCGTGTCCCTAGTATGCCTCTATGGACTAGCTCATTGATCAATGATGGTTAAGGTTTCCTAACCATAGACATGAGTTGTCAATTGATAATGAGATCATATCATTGGAGAATGATATGATGGACAGACCCAAACTAAGCGAAGCAATTAGATCGTATCATCGTGTTCATCTTTGCGAAGCTTTTCCTATGTCAAATATTGTATTCCTTAGACCATGAGATAATACAACTCCCTGGTATCGGAAGAAAGCTTTGAGGTCATCAAACGTCATCCTATGAGAGGGTGATCATAAAGGTGTCTCTCAGGTGATCGGAAAGTATCTGTTGGGTTGTATGTATCGAGATGGAATTTGTCCCTCCCAAGTCGGAGAGATATACTTCGGGCCCACTCGGTAATCGATATCAACACCGCTTGCAAGCATGTGGTTAAGGAGTTAATCACAAAGTGATATCGGATTACGGAACGAGTAAAGTACTTGCTGTGAACGAGATTGAACTAGGTATGACGGTACCGACGATCGAATCTCGGGCAAGTAAAATATCGCGAGACGAAGGGAATATATATATGGGATTGTTTGAATCCTGACATCGTGGTTCATCCGATATGATCATCGATGAATGTGTGGGAGTCAATATGGGTGCCCAGACCCCGCTGTTGATTATTGATAGAAGATCATGTCTGCATATTCTCGAACCCGCAGGGTCACACACTTAACGTGTCTCGACGCTAGGATAGATTGGATAATTGGTTTATGAATTTTTGGTTCGGAGTCTCGGATGGGATCCGGGATATCACGAGAGGTTCCGGAATGGTCCGGAGAATAAGATTCATATAAGGCAGTGCAGTTTTTGGAGTTCGGAATTGTTCCGGGTTAATCGGTATTGTACCGGAAGCTTCTAGAACCTTCCGGAAGGGGACCAACGTGGCCCCACCTTCCGGGAGGGGGCATGGGCCTATGAGGGAGTGTCCTGGCCGCATTGGTCCAAGGGCACAAGGCCCCATAGGGCCCAGCCGATCCTAGAGAGTTTAAATCGTTTAAACTAGAGATAGGGTTTCTAGAAGAGGGGAGAGTCCATGCCCCCCACTCCTTATCCTTTGGGCTTGGGGGAGGGGCTAGGGCTGCGCCCCCCTCTATATAAAGAGGGGTGGGGGCGCACCAACCCCACACACCTTGCCTCCAAACCCTAGTTGCCCTGCTGCCCTTCCTCTCCCTCCCGACTGTTTGTAGGCGAAGCCCTGCGGCAGAAATTCTCCACCATATACACCACGCCGTCGTGTTGTAGATCCAATCTATCTCTCCACTATACTTGCTGGTCCGAGGAAGGAGGAGACGTCGAGGTGCTGCACGTGTGCATCTCACGGAGGCACCGCCACTTGTGGTGCTAGATCGGATCGGATCGCGAGGAAGAGAAGCGAGTACGACTACATCACCCACGTTCCGACGAACGTTCTGCTGTGCGAATCTTCAAGGGTATGAAGATCTAATCGAATCTCTCTCGTTGTTTGCATCTCCTAGATTAGATCTTGGCTTTCCCTCTGTTCGCTCCATAGAAAAATTTGATTTACTATGCCGCGAAACCCTTCAATTATTGCCCTTCACTTGTGTGACTTGAATAATAACATGAAACCAAAATCCACTGAGGATGGCTAAACCCTACAAAGAACTCACAAAACCAAAGAGGAACAACAAATATTTTTGGTGTTTTCGATTTTTTTAAGCAAGCAAACAAAGCGAAACCAAACAAAGCAAAAAAACAAACAAAGCAAAATATTTTTGGATTTTTCTTTTAAGGCATACCAAAGCTAAAAAGAAAAGAAACAAACCAAGAGAAACAACGAAAATAATTTTGGTATTTTTGTGTTTTTCAGAAAGCAGCAACAAGAACCAAAAAGAAAGCGAAACAATGGATATACAAAGAACCGTAGAAACATGATATAAAGATGAGTGTGATGCCGGTATACCTCCCCCCAAGCTTAGCTTTTGGCCTAAGTGGGGCTCAACTCCATGGTGACCAAGTAGGTGCACCTCCGTAGTACGTCGAGGAGGCCCCTTCGTCCTGGTACGAGCTCGAGGACTCCCCTGTGTAGTGCATAGAGGGGTCGTATGAGGGCGCGTCCCCCTGATAGTGTCCATGGAAGCCAAGAATGTGCAGCTTCTCATCCATCTCCTCCTTGGAGCATGACAAAGGTCCCTGGGAAATACTGAACAAAGTGGTTTGGGGGAGAGGGATGTCTCTCTCTCTTCCCCGTCAGTAAACAACATTCTATAAACCAAGCTCTCAAGGGTAGAGCCAGCAGTGACAAAGTGATGCGCTTTCATGGCAGCCAGATCAAGCCTTTGAGGAGCCAAAATTGTATCATTTGGATCAACAGCAAGGTCCAAGGCAGCAACAACATGTGCAACAATAATTCCCCCATAAATGGGTCCCTTAGCGGCTAAGCGACGAGCAATGAGAGAACCAAGATTATACCTAGTTTCATTGTTGAGCGCAGTAGCTATGAAGGCCAAATGATAGTTGGAAATATTACTAGTGTTCCCCCTACCAAGAACACTAGTGGCAAGATAATAAGCAAAGTACCTGATGGCTGGGAGTTGAATATTTCTTATCTTTCCCCGTTGGGCTCTACGGTCATCATCATTAGTTATCCCGCGGTAGAGCTCCAACAAATCAGTGGGTTGAGCTGGAATCTTCTTCACCGACCCTGCTGTACTAAGGCCCAGGGCCTCACAAAATTTCTTCAAAGTCATGGTGTAAGGCCTGCTATAAATTTTGCAAGACACATCTGGTTTGAACATGCTGCTAGAAAAAGAAAAGCTCTCCACAAATGTTTTAGTGAGCGTAGCATATTGCACGCTCTCATCCTGCATATAGCATATTAGTCCAACCCTCCGAACCAAGGTTAGAAAACCTCATGAATCCCAGCAGCCCGCAAAAACGGGCAAGGAAAGGTGGAAGGGTGCTCATCCCCCTTATCTCCCTCGTTGCCAAATCACGGTGTAATGAGATCCTCATTGTATGAGGACCTAGCTCGGGAAGATGATCTTGAAGGCCTTGCCCTCCTAGGTGCATCACTCTCAAATATTTCACCAAATGTGTGGTTGTCCATGACCTTTTTTTCCTGAAATTTTTAGACAAACATCAAACCAAGTGATTTCCAAGTTGATAAATGATGAGAAACTACTATAGGAACTTGCTAGAGGGATACACATGCATCAAAATGCAATCTCTTAGCATAGAACAAGCATGCTATCTCACACAACACGACACCTATAGCAGCAAAATACTTAAGATACAATCTATCAGTCACAAATCTAATTGGACAAGTGGGGGAGGCACATACCTAGTAGCAATCCCTCCAAAAATCAGCAACAAAGATGGGCTGATCAAGGAGATCGAAATTCGCGAGCAAGAACAGCAGGAACATGAGCTTGAGAGAGTTTTCTGATGTTTTTCGGGAGAGAGAAAGAAGATGGCTGGGAGGAGGCATCTTAGAGGGCCACAGGTGGGCCACACCCCAGCCAGGCACCACCTGGGGGCTGGTCGCGCCGCCCAAGGGTGTGTTGTCCTAGGGTGGCCTCCTGGGTCACTCCAGGTGTCATTCTGCCCTTTTTTTCGAGGAAAAATTTATTTTGAATTTTCTGTGATTTTTCGAAAAACGTTATTTTTGGCCGATTTTCACGGTATGAAAATTAATTTTCTCGCAGAAAAGATTTTTTTTAGAAGAAGCAAAAGCAAACAAAAACCAAACTACAGAAGTTCTAAGACACTCTAATAAGCAAACAACTAGCAAAACCAAAGCTAACAAAAGAAAATGCAAAGACTAGGAAGGAGAAAAGCAAAAGTGAGCAAGTATAACCATAGTGAAAGCATTACTTTGTTCATCAAAATCCTTTTATTAATAAGGTTGATCAAGTCTTGTTACCAAAATAATATTATATGAAACAAAACTTTGCATTCCACAAAGTGATTATGTTACCTCAAGCTTGATAGCAATGGTCCCAATCATAATAGTTTCAAAACTTTCTTGTGGAATGGGACAATATATTTCTCCAACCTTGATGCTCTCAATGTTTTCAATGGAATTCAGGCAATAGCTCTTAGCAACCTTCTTGGGGAATATACAGTATGCTCTTTGTCATTAATATTAAATGTTACTTTTTCTTGATTACAATTGATGACAGCACCTGCAGTATTAAGAAAAGGTCTCCCAAGAATAATAGACATATTATCATCTTCGGGCATTTCAAGAACAACAAAATCAGTTAAAACCAAGCAACTATGAGCCACTTGAACAAGAACATCCTCACATATACCAACAAGAATAGTAGTTGACTTATCAGCCAATTGCAAGGATATGTCAGTTGGTATCAACTTTTCTAGCTGGAGTCTCTTATAGAGAGAAAAAGGCATAACACTAACTCCAGCTCCTAAATCACATAAATCAGTTCTAACATAATTATTCTTAATAGAGCAAGGAATAGTTGGTATACCGGGATTACCAAGTTTCTTTGGAACCTTACCATTGAAGGAATAATTAGCAAGCAAAGTAGAAATCTCGTCATTAGGAATCTTCCTTTTATTAGAGACAATATCCTTCATGTACTTTGAATAAGGAGGAAACTTAATAGCATCAGTCAAAGGAATTTGCAAAAATAAAGGTTTCATCCACTCACAAAACTTGTTGTAGTGTTCTTCCTCCTTTGACTTGTGTTTCTTACCTAGAAAAGGCATAGGTTTCTATACCCAAGGTTCTCTCTCTTCACCATGTTTATTAGCAATAAAATATTCCTTGTTGTACCTAGTGTTCTTTGTGTGCTTCTCAGGTTCTTCCTCAACTTCCTCCTTCTCAGGAGCATCATTTTTATCATTACCACTCTCAGTTTCAGCATTAGAGACAGATATACTATTAGGATCTATAGCAGGTTCAAGTGGTTCCTCAACTATTTTGTGTTTCTTTTTCTTTCTCTTACGAGGACTACCACTACTTTCACCTTGTTGAGAATCCTGCTCAATTCTTTTAGGGTGTCCTTCAGGATATAAAGGATCTTGAATAACATACCACTCCTAGTTCTAATTACATAAGCATGTTTATCTCCTGAGGCATTAACTAGCATATCCTTTTGCACCTTAGCAAGTTGATCAATTTGGGTTTGAACCATTTGAAAGTGTTTACAAAGCATTTTAATATCATTAGAAGTTCTTTCCACAATATATTTCAACTCTTTAATAGCTCTAGATTTTTCCAATAAATGATTCTGAACTTGTTTATTAAAATTACATTGCTTAACAATAAATGTGTCAAGTTCCTCTAAGCATTGATCAGGAGGCTTACCATAGGGAATATCACCTTCATCAAAGTGGAGAGAGTGTACCTCAGTAGTAGATGAATGAGGAATTGGCTTGCATAATTCTTCTATCGGAGGTAGATTATTCACATCTTCAGCTCTAATACCTTTCTCCTAAACACATTTCTTAGCTTCTTTCATCACTTCATCATTTAATGCAATCACTCCCCTCTTCTTTGGTGTTGGTATTGGAACTGGTTCATGCACAACTGGTTCAGGAGTAATAGGCTCAGGTGTATTTAGCTCAGATGAAGTCCAATCATCATAATTCTTGATTAGTTTAGCCATTAATTCTTCAACATCTGTAGGAGTTCTTTTCCTAAAAACACAATCAGCAAAGCTATCTAGGTATGTCCTAGAATCATCAGTCAGTCCATTATAATAAATATCAAGAAGCTCATTTTTAGGTAATGACATCTAGGATGTGCATGAATCAAGGCACAGAACCTTGTCCATGACTCAGGAAATTTCTCTTCTTCTCCCTGTTTAAAATCAAAAAGTCTCTGCAAAGCAGCATGTCTAGCACTGGGAGGAAAATATTTCTGGAAGAAAGAAGCAATCAAACAATCAGGGCTATCAATGGAACCAGGAGGCAACCTATTAAACCAAGCCCTATCTTCTCCTTTTAGTGAAAAGGGGAAGATCTTAGTAACAAAGTACTTGCGCATCTTAAAATCATCAGAGAATAAAGCACTCATCGTGGAAAGCTCATTCATATGAGCCACAACACTCTCATTTTCAGTCCCACAAAAAGGTTCTTTCTCAATAATGTCTAAATAGGATAAATCAAGAGAGAAATCATAATCTTTATCTTTAATATCTATGGGAGAGGTGGAAAACTTAGAAATCAACAATGACGATGAAGGCAGCCTAGGTTAGAGGCACCTGGTGATCAGGCTCGAGAGGAGGTCATTGTCTGTAGTATGGCTCGTTCCGATCGACCAAATTCGCTGGGTCTTTCCTCTCACCCTCAATGATCATGTTGTGCAAGGTCACACAACAGTTCATCACTTTCCACATCTGATCTTTCGACCAGGTCATAGTAGAGAACCGGACATCTGCAAACCTCTGTTGGAGCACACCAAATGCCCGCTCCACGTCCTGCCTGCAATCTTCTTGTTCCTTGGCAAACTGAGCATGCTTAGTGAGCATTCAGTTTGAGATAGACTTCACAAATGTTGACCATCTTGGATAGATGCCATCTGCATGATAGTATCCCTTGTTGTAGTAGTGCCCGTTGATTTCAAAGTCCACAGGGAGAGCATGACCCTCAACAAGCTTGGCAAAGACATTTGAGGAGTTGAGGACGTTGATGTTGTTGTTCGATCATGTCATGGCAAAGGAGTGCTAGATCCAAAAATCATGTGTAGAACCTGCCTTAAGTATCACTGTGAAACCTCCTTTGTGGCCTTTTTACACTCCCTTCCATGCGAATAGACAATTCTTCCAGTGCCAATGCATGCAGTTTATGCTTCCAAGCATCCCAGGAAATCCTCCTCTACTTTATTTGAATTTGAGAATCCGATCAGTGTATTTAGTAGTGAGTGTTCTTAAGTGTTGTTTCCCAAACACTCCAATCACTGCCCTGTAGAACCTGTACAAGCAATCGATGGCAGTGGACTCGGCCATGCGGAGATAGTCATCGACACTATCACCCGACACTCCATATGCAAGCAACCTCATTTCCACTATGCACTTATGCAGCAAGGAAAACCCAACCATGCCGGTGCAGTCCTTATTGCATACGAAATATGGGTCGAACTCCTGAATGTCATGCAAGATCTCGAGGAAGAGCTTACGGCTCATCCTGAAACGATGCCAAAACACGGCCTCTTCGTGCTGCAGCTCGTCGGCTGATGACCCACAAGTATAGGGGATCGCAACAGTCTTCGGGGGTAGTATTACCCAATTTATTGATTCGGCACAAGGGGAGCCAAAGAATACTTGCTAGCCTTAACAACTGAGTTGTCAATTCAGCTGCACCTATAAATAGTTCTTGCTCACAGAATTTTATCAGTAGCAACAGCAAAGCAACAGCAGCAGTGAAACATGAGCAATAGTAACAGTAGTGGCAAACAGTAGGATATGAGTGTGGTAGGCATATGGATGGATGGACGGACGTTGCATGGACGAGTCTAAACATGTAACTTCAAGATCTAGGTCATTGCAGATAAATAAGAATAAGCATCCAAGTACTAAACAATCCTAGGCATGTGGTCCATATATAGTCATGCGTGCTCGCAATGAGAACTTGCACAACATCTTTCGTCCAGCCAACCCATTGCAGCGGGGCCTCTAGGGAACTACTGGAAATTAAGGTGCTCCTTTTAATAGAGCACCGGAGCAAAGCATTAACACTCCGTGAACACATGTGATCCTCACACCACAGCCATCCCCTCCGGTTGTCCCAATTTCTGTCACTTCGGGGCCTTTGGATCCGGACAATGATATGTGTACACAACTTGCAGATAAGATCACAAACAGTACTATCATAATGATTCAATAATAAGTTCAGATATGAGATCATGGAACTCGGGCCCTAGTGACAAGCATTAAGCACAACAAGTTGCAAGGAAGTCAAATAGCAGTAATATAGATACTAGGCACTATGCCCTAACAATCTTATTCAATTACATGATAGAACTCATCCAATCCCTACCATCCCCAAAGCCTATAGCAGTGGATTACTCACTCATGGATGAGGGAAACAATGATGGTTGATGGAGAGGCGTTGGTGATGACGATGACGATGGCGATGATCCTCCCCAAATTCCCTGTCACGGCAGGTTGCCAAAACGGAGTTTGTGGTTCCGAATCATGATTTCTAGTGATGGCGGCGCAACAGAACTCTTTCTGGAAAAACGACGACCCCCCCTCGGTTTTTAGGTCAAGAGGCTTCTTATAGGCGAAGAGGGAGGCCGAGGGGGTGCCTGAGGCGGCCGCACCCCCCAGGCGTGGTCAGGCCTAGCCCGCGCCTGGCAAGGATGTGGGCCCCTCAGGCCTCCACTCCGTCTTGTACTCTAGCTCGGTGGATCTTCTAGCGAAATAGGATTTTTGGCACATTTTTTGGGATTTTTCCTGATAGTTGATTTTCTACACAAAAACTAGACACCAGGGTAAATCTGCTGAAAACAGCGTCAGTCCGTGTTAGTTGTATCCAAATCACACAAGTTTAGAGGATAAACAATAGCAAAAGTGTTCGGAAAAGTAGATACGTTTTGGACGTATCATGAGCGTATAACATGCGGTATCCCTCCATCCTCTGCCTTGCCTTGCACTTCCGGCGACCCTTCGCCGAACCTCCACACTTCGGTGTTGCCGTCAGCACGTACATCCGGGCGAGTGAGGCGAGGATCTGCATGTGCTCTGCATCTTCGGCGACAGCGGAGTTCTCCTCCTCCAGCAACACGGTGAATATCTCCTCGTCGTCGGAGTCCATGGCCGAACCGGCAAAACGCCGAACACTTGGCGGACGAGGTAGTGGGAGCTCGCAGCGAAGTCGAGCTACGGCAAAGTTTGGGCATTGAAAGATGGCCTAGGCCAAGGGGAAAGGGGTGGCAACTCTGGTGAGCCTATATAGAGGTGTGGATACGGCTTGGCGTGGTGGAGCTTCGCCGACGAAGGCATGGCAACAGAGGCAGTTGGGGGAGCTCTTTGCCGTAGAGGAGGCGAGTGCGTGTGGGGAAATGGGATTGTCTCGCCGACAGGTTTGTCCCACACACGTTTTCGCTTCGTCCAGTGTTTCCAGGGTGTTCCCGGCGCCCCGGGAATGGTATGGAACCCCCAGACCAAAGTTGACCCAAATCCGGATGAAACCGGGTTCCTAGGAATTCCACTGGGCCAATTTTCGGCGTCCGTAACAAAACATTGCCCTGGGATCAGTGTCCTAGGAACCCGAGTGGAGATGCTCTTAGCCTTGGGTTGTTTCATGTACATACTTTATTTTAAATCCCCGTTTAGAAATGCCGTCTTACATCCATGTGATGTAGTAAATATGCCACTAATGCCATTACAATTCTGAAGGAATCCTTACACGAGACTGGAGAAAATGCCTCATTATAATCTACCCCTTCCCTTTGTGTAAATTTTTTTGCCACAAGTCGTGCTTTGTACTTTTCTATATTCCCACTAGAGTCATATTTAGTTTTGTAGATTCATTTACAATCTACTATTTTGGCTCCTGTAAAAATTTCTTCTAAGTACCAAACTTTGTTGGAACTCATTGATTCATCTCGTCTTCCATGGCCTCCAGCCACTTAGACGATTGAGGGATTCTCATGGTTCTTCATATGAGGTGGGTTCACCCTCCATATGAACTCTTTTTGTATTATAAACTTTATAATTAGTAGGATGGCTGATTGTTTAACTCTCTGAGACCTTCTAGGGGCCTCATTTACTGGTACATTCCGTGTATTAACATGTGGCGCATCTTCTAGAGGTGGCTGCTGCTGCTCCCTTTTATGCACAACAGTGGGTTCAATCGGCTCCTAATGGACAGGTTCTGGATCTTCACTCATTGTTGCCATGGGTGGAGTTGCAACAGGTCCTTGCACCACAACCTCGGGGATTGTCGGTGCAGAAATAACATGTAGTGAAAAGAATGGCTCCTGAGTCATCAGATTAGGTGCATGCACCCTCTTCTCCTCAAGATCAAGTTTTGAGCTACCATGATTCCTTTCATCATTTCATCCTCTAAGAAGACTGCATGTCTTGTTTCTACAAAATTTGTGTATATGTCTAGACAGTAGAAATGGAAACCTTTTGATCTTTCAGGATAGCCAATAAAATGGCAACTAACTGTTTCGAAATCCAGCTTTGCAATATTTGGATTAAACACTTTAGCCTCAGCTGGGCTCACCCACACTCGCAAGTGGTGTGTAGAGAGGGAACTCTTCATGTCCACAACTCGTAAAGTGTTTTGGACATCGACTCGCTTGGTACTTTGTTGAGAATGGGAATGGCGATTTTTAGTGCCTCCATCCACAATCTCAATGGCAAGATGGAGTAATTCATCATATTGCGCACCATATACATAAGTGTACGGTTACGCCTTTTAGCTACTCCATTCTGCTGAGGCTCGCCCGACATTAAATACTGGGTGACTATGCCATTCTCTTGTAGAAACCTTGCAAAAGGTCTAGGGACTTGGCCATATGGGGTGAGGCAACTGTAGTACTCCCCCCACGGCTAGGTCTCATTTTCTGAATTATTTTATCATGCTGATTTTTAACTTCAGCTTTGAATATTTTAAATTTATCCAACGCTTCCGATCTTTCTTTGATTGGATAAATATAAGCAAAACAGGAGTAGTCATCTGTGAATGTTATGAACGAGTCATAGCCATTCATAATTTTCACAGGAAACGGTTCACAAATGTCACTGTGAATTATTTTAAGTGTTCATGTGCTTCGTTTTGCACCCTTGTTTAATTAGCTATACATAATTTACTTTAACGCGATTTATGCATTGCTCTATGTCTGAGAACTTTAATGGAGGAAGAATTTCATTTTTAACTAGTCTTTCTATTCTCCCCCCCTTGAAATATGGCCTAAACGAAAGCGTCATAATTTCGACGGTGAATCATGAGTTCTCTTTCTTTTCTTTTGATGTTTCTACAACGCGGAAATATGTTTATTCACATTACACACAGAATATACGTTTTCACGTAGAAATAAAAAATAAAGCTCATTGTAAGGGAAAGCAACCCCCACACAGTTATTATTAAACCATATGGCACATTTGCCATGTCCAAAATAACATTCATAATAATCTTTATCCAAACGTGAAACACTAATCAATTTTTTGTGTAACGTAAGGACATAAAAATATCTCTAAGTAGAATCGTGAATTCATCAGCTAGCTCGAAGGAGATGTCGCCGACAGCTTCAACGTCTTCTTGCAGCAATGACTTATATGATAAAGAAAATTGCAGCTAATGAACTTTACTCTATTAGGAATATGATTTTTGGCACCACATTCGTCACATCCAGCCACCTAATCCAGAGCACGATAGTACAAAACGCTGCGATCATCTCGTACTACTCCATCTGGTTCGTGTCTGTTTTTCTAACCTAACCGTATGCATGCTACTATGACGGGAGCCTAGATCGCTCTCGTCCTAATTAAACCAAGATCCGTTTTGTGTTAGTACGTTGCTACCGATATTACGTACTCCATCCGTTTCAAAATATAAGATGTTTTAGGTTTGTGAAGAGAATATATCTAGACTTCTTTTAGTGTAGATTCACTCCAAACCTCAATGAATCTACGTAAAAAAGAAGTCTAGATATATTTTTTTCACAAATTTAAAACATCTTATATTTTGAAACGGAGAGAGTAAAATATACACTCAAGTATGTGTGTCCTCGTCCCAACTGCTGCCATGCACGCAGAGGTTACAGAAAATGTGAATCCCAAGCTCCCAACTACCTTAACTAAAACTTGAGCTGCATATATTAACGCGTGAATCCCCACCGCGCCTTATTTTCTTGGAGCGTCGCTATCAGACGAATTAAGGGTGTGTTTGGTTGAACTGTAGATTTCTGAAAATCAGTTGTAGAAAATCAGCTGCGGAAAATCGGCTGTGAGCTGACAGCCGTGGGAAATCTAAAAGTTATTTGGTTGGAACAACTGCCAACCGTGGATTTAATGAAAAATGTCTCTAAGCTTCATTAAGATTATTTATATACAATTGATCATCATAGAATAATGATGTATAAACTTCTAGATATATAAATTGATCACTTTGGAAAGGAAATTTCTATTTTTAATATTTTATTCTACAAATAGCTAATAACATTTTTTGGCGGGTATACATATAGGTAAAATATTAATTTAGCTAACAGCAAGATTGTATTTTGTAATAGTTGCCATCTTCGAACCTCTCACACGACAATTTCTTGTGCATGCGGTCAGTGCCAAGCCAAGGACAACAATGGAGAGCAACATCAACACCTGCGCCATTGCAATGTTGACGGCGGCAGTGGTTTCACCGGCTAACTCCTCCAAGCCTGCCCGCCATGCAGTGCAAGCTTTCGCTCCTGGAAGAGAACATCGGGGAGCCGCCACCTGCGTCGCGCGTGACGATGCAGTCTATTCTTCCGGCCGCGCGTGTTCGACAATGACGTCATGGTAGTACAGGCGCACTAGGCAGCAGCCAGAGCTGAGGACTCCGGCCAAGCCCCAAGATGGGCTTATTCCTCCCGGTCTACTGCCGGGGCGCCAAGGCGGAACTATAGCCGCACGTTTCCTCTGTATATGTGCGTGAGTCGTGGGGAAAAGAGAGACGGAGAAGAACGAGTCGAGACGAAGGAGAAAAGAAAGATTTTGAACCGTCCACTTTTCATTTATCGGTGGCACTGCGGGTAATTCTCTCCAACTCCACCCGACGCAACGCGCTGGAATCTGGGGGCAGGGGTGCTTTCAGTTTACACGGCAAGAATCAGCTGCGTTACAAAATCTGGACCGGCTTACAAACCCATTTGGTATAGATTTTAGATTTTTCAACGTGAATCTGGCAGAAAATCTCAACCAAACACAGCCTAAGTTGCGTTAGCGTGTTCACTCTCTGCCCCCACTTGTGCTTCTTCAGACATTCACGTTTTTACCTAGGCGATCTGCCAAGTGCTACACACGGAAAAATAATTAAAGGGGAAAAATGCCAACGGGCTGAAATAGAGGGAGAGAGAGACAGTTTATCACTGGTCGTGGTCACCTCCTGCCGTTGCCATGTCGAGGCCATGTTTCCCATGCACGGTGGCCCTCGTTTTTTTTTTTTTGAACAAGGAAGGACCCGAAGGCCCCAGAAACTGCAATATTAATTAGGCGGTGGGATACACTTTACAACAAGGCCCCTTGCTAGAAGGGGGTTAACAGATAAGGCTGCTACTTTTACATCAAAGACCCTGGGGAGAAAATGAAAAAAGCAATCAAGCCCCCAGTCTTCTCCACCGCGTCTGGAAGACCTCGCCGCCCGGGGACGGTGCCGCCGCCGAGGAACATGCCACTTGGGGCGTCGCCGTCTTTCGATCCCGTGGTGAGATCACCAATTAGCTTCCACACAGGCATTTGCGCGCAAAGATGCGTCGTCTTTGCCTCACGGAAGAAGAGCTCGAGATGCACGAGCAAAACATGGCCTCTCTGGCCGAAGATAACGGCGGCGCCAACTCGCCGTCGTTGAGGGAATCGTTGATTCGCAGCTTCACGGATAGGACGTCGAGCAGCAAACCAGCATCTGCAACTTCTTCCACCTCCACGGTGGCCAGGACGAGCAGTCACCAGAGCCGCCAAGCGCCATGGACAGCACCCACTTCTGAAAACAGAGGAGAAAGGCGACGCCAAGTTCCACCCCTTCCCCTCGCCTCCACGGCCGGCCAGAAGTTGTAGAACAGCGCCACACACATCGCCGCTTCTTCTCTCCCCCTCGCCGCCATGGCCGGCCAGGAGAGGATCCGCGGCAGCATGACCCTGCATCAGAAGAAGGTTCCTAGAAGGACCTTTATTAGTGGAGTCACCAGTAGTCGCGCCGCCCGTCGCCTCCGACCACCGGAGCTCTGCATCGAGCAACACCACCACCAGCCAGCACGAGTTCTCGGCCCAGAGACCTCGATGCCAACTCCTGGCATAACGCCAACCTACGGCAAACCGCCAAAACCAACTAAAACTACAAGACCTACTTCTAACCCTAGATCCGGCGCCCCCCTTTGTCCATCTCCGGCCGGCTATTCCGGCGGAGGGGACGCCGGGGCGGCCCGGCCCTGGACGGAAGACTCTCAAGGAGGAAGGGAGAGAGAGAGAGAGAGGCCTAGAAGGGGGAGAAAGTCCGGCTCCGGTGGCCCTCGTTTCACCAGGCAGGGCCGGTGACAGCTTACGCTGGATGATGGCCATCGGCAACCAACATCTCCATCCAATTTAATATGTTTGATATCTGCGGTCACGGGGAAAAGACACGCGGTGACCTAGCTAGCGGAACGCACTGTACGATCTACCCGTCGATCATCAGTCGATTTTGTAGGGGCCGGCCCGCGCCACTCGATCGACGTCGAGTTAAGCTACCCGTGCTCATGCACAGGGAAATCGTTGTCTCCTTTCTGACGCCATCAATTTTTGACGTTGATACCATCCCTCCAAGTCAAAACTCCCACGCTGCATGCATCGCACGTCCTATCGGAATGAACTGATTGCCAGTTAACGTCTAAAGTTGGAGCCTAAGTGGATCGTACATTCAAATATGAAAACCGAGTTCTTGTTATCTACTCAGTAGGATCCTTTTGTTAGGGCCTCTCCACCGGACCGACTCATCCGGTCGATTGCAACGGTCTGTTTTCTGTCTATTTGGATCGGATCAATATTGGAAGGGTGTCCGGTTGACCGTGCCCAGCGGCGACCTACGCGCTTGGCCAGCGCTGGCCAGCGATGACTAAAAATTTCATATGTTTGCAATTTATATCACAAAATTAATTTTTGGAAAGCAGATAAACTAGATTAGGTAATCATATTGAAATAGTGCTTACATATATAAATAGTCTAGACTCACATGGTTCAATAGAAAACAACTAAATCGTCGTTCAAATTACACAAAACAAGTAAAGGATTAAACATTGAGATTTCCCGCATGAGTCAATGTAACGCAAATTTTCATGCACTCATGAAATCTTCCCAAGATGCTTGATACGTTGGAAACGTATCTATAATTTTTGATGCTCCATGCTTGTTTAGTACTACCTCCGTTTCAGGGCTTAAGGCGTCCTCGTTTTGCGTGTTTTTTTCTTTGACCAAGAATTACTCTAAATACGTAAAGAATTTTGGTATAAAACTAGTATCACTGAAAGTATTTTTCAATACGAATCCAACGATACTTATTATGTACAATATAATCAAGATTTTGTTGTTCAATTCTTTTGGTCAAACTTTGCTTTGAAAAGCGTGTGCGCCTTAAGCCTTGAAACGGAGGTAGTATCTACTTTGCTTTATTTGTCTACACTTTGAGGTGCTTTTTACATGTTTTCTGGTACTAACCTATTAACAAGTTGCAACAGTGCCAGATGCCGGTTTTCTGCTGTTTTTGGTTTCAGAAAAGTTAGTAAAGAAATATTCTCAAAATTGGACGGGACGAAGGACAAAGTCAATAACTTTCCGTGGGGAACAAAAAGTCCAGAGGAGAGCCCGAGGGGCCAGACCCCCCCCCCCCCCGGCGCGGGTGGACCCTAGGCCGTGCCTGGCTAGGGTTTGGCCGCCCTGGCGGCCGCCTCGGTCCCCTCCCCCCGCCTATAAGAAGCCGCCGATGCAGAAACTCTCCGTACCCGATCAAAAATCCACGAAACCGTCTGTAGCCGCCGCCACCATCGTCCCTAGATTGGTGGGGATCTGAAGTTCTTCCCGGCACCCTGCCAGAGGGGAGATCATCCCGGAGGCCTTTTCTCCGGTATGATTCGTGAGTAGTTCCGCCTTGGACTATGGGTCCATATAGTAGCTAAATGGTTTTATCTCCTCCTTTGTGCTTTCATGTATAGATCTTGTGAGCTCCATTTATGATCAAGATCTAATCTATTTGTAATCATGCATGTTGTATTTACGGGGATCCGATGAATATTGAGATTATTATGTTGGTTTTTTTAATGGTTTCATCTTTATGATTCTATCATGTATGTGTTGTTTATGATCTTGCATGCTCTCCGTTGCTAGTGGTTATCTTGGCCAAGTAGTTGCTAGTGACTCCAAGAGGGAGTATTTATGCTTGATAGTGGGTTCATGCCTCTAGTTTCCAAGGGAAGTGACAAAAATCTCTTCGGTTGTAGATGTGTTGTTGCTACTAGGGAGAAAACAATGGTCTCTTGTTCATGGAACATGTGGACTGTTTACCTTACACACTTTGCTTAAAGCAGTTGTCTGTTGCTTGCAACTTAATACTAGAGGGGGTTCGGATGATAACCTGAAGGTGGACTTCTAGTCATAGATGCCGTTGGATTACGGTCTATGTATATTGTTGTATTGCCAAATCTACCTCATAGGATCTTTTTGGCTAGAAATTGCATTGTTATGCCTTGCTCAGTTTCTGTCAATTGCCCCGCTGTAATTTGTTTACCCTTCATGCCATGTTGTTTATCTAAGGAGAGCACCTCTAGTGAACTATTGGCCCCGGTCCAATCTTTACCATTGATACATCTTTCACTGTTACTTGTTTACTTGCCACAAACCATTACCTTCCACACCATACGTTTAATCCTTCGTTACAGCAAACCGGTGAGCTTGACAACCTCATTGATTCGTTGGGGCAAAGTCTTGAGTTTGTGTTGTGCAGGTCTCCATGTTCCTCCCAACACCTGTGTGACGTTTCCTTCTGGTTCGATAACCTTGGTTTCTACTGAGGGAAATCTTGCTGTTGTGCTCTTCATACCTTACTCTTGGGGTTACCAACGAAGTACTCCACGTCAACACCGTCGAGCATCATCAATGCTAGACCTAGCTCTGGCTCAACCAACTGACCCTGAAAGTCCTAGCCTTGGTCCAAGATGCCGTCATCACGCTCGTCCTCGACGATCATGTTGTGCATGATGATACAAGCATTCATCACATCCCACATCCTCTCTGTGCTCCAGGTTCTAGTAGGGTACCGAACAATAGCCCACCTTGACTGAAACACACCAAATACTCTCTCAACATCCTTTCTAACAACCTCTTGCTCTTTGCAAACCTCTTGCATTTCTCATCTGCAGGGTTGCGGATTGTCTTTACAGAGGTGGCCCAGGAGTGGTAGATACGTCAGCTAGATAGTAACCCATATCATATGGATTGCCATTAATCTGATAAGAAACTTGTGGGGCATTGCCTTCTGCCAGCCTAGCAAACACCGGATACCGCTGCAGCACATTGATGTCATTGTTTGATCCAGCCATGCCAAAAAAGGACTGCCAAATCCAGAGATCTTGTGATGCAACAGCCTCTAATATGACGGTGCACCCCTATGCATGTCTTTTGAACTACCCTTGCCAACCAAAGGGACAATTCATCCACTACCAATGCATGCAGTCGATGCTGCCAAGCATACCAGGAAACCCCCTTCTCTCATTGATGGACAAAAGACAGGTAGTGTCTTCGGTGTTTGGTTCTCTTAGGTAAACTTTGCCAAACACCACAATAACCGCGCTGCAAAACCGGTACATAGACTCATGGCATGTGGACTCACTCATGCACATGTAGTCGTCGAGGAGGTCACTGGAAAACTTCATATACTAGCTGCCGAATGGCAGCAAAACATTTTTGGTAAGAGGAGAAGCCAATCTTACCGGTGCAATCGTACTTGGTCTCGAAGTAGTTATCGTACTCCGTCACCCCATTGAGAATTTGCAAGAATAGTTCCCCCGACATCCGATAGCAGCGACGAAATGCCTTCTCTTTAAAGACTAGATTAGTTGGATGGAAGTAGTCCTTGTAAAGGCGTATGTGGCCTTCTTCTCAACCGTGCTCTTGGTTGTCTTAGCACCGCTTGGACGAGCCACCTCTGCGCGGCGGCATGAGGTAATGGTCGTGCACCATCTGTCCAGCTGCCAGTAGAATCTCGGTCTCACCGTCGGACTCATCCTCAGACGATGACTCCACGAAATTCTTGTAGAAGAACTCCATTGCCCTTCTTCAGCTGCTACCCATCTACAAAGTATGCGGCTGTCAATGGCGATGCCAACTACTGCAGTGGGCTGGATACCTAGAAAGGACCGGCGAACGTACCTCAGGGAAATGAACGAGCAGGTTGTGCGCCACGCAGGGTATTGCGCGTCCAGTCTACAGGCGGAGGCCGAGGGCGACAGCATTGCCTGCGGCGCACCGAGACAACTCCGGCAACACGCGTGGCCTGGGTGGCGCTCGATATCGCGGGGGCGTCAGCGGCAGCGAGCGGTGGCGGCGGCAAAGATATTCCTGCTGGAGGAAGGGGCGGATCTCCTAGTAGGGAAAGGTAAGGCAGTCGCCCTCCCTTGATTTTTGGAGAAAACCTTTAGATGCGCATGTTTTTTTTGAACATTTTGAGTGGTTATACGCTGAAAACGAATTTTGTATGAGAATGTTATGCTTATTTTAGTAAACACTGCAAAAAATTGATTCTGAAGAGAAATAATGACTAGATGTAGTCTAGTTTTAAACCAAATCTTTCTCTCTGCAATTGCCAATTCCCAATCTAATAAAAATCAACTCTAAACAATGTCCTAGATGAGGTATCTAAGGAGGTCATGAGAGTATTTTGGCCGCCTTATGGAATGTGGCCAAAACCAACTCTTATTATGTGACGGTTTATGTTTCATGTTTGTATTTTGGCTTACTATTAGTAAAAAAAATATAATTGCAAGCTTACTCAATTAGAGAAATGATGGTTTAGAACCCTCCTAAAGATGTGAATTCGCGCAAAAAATAAGATCACAATCCTACGTATGGATGAAGTGATAACAAAAAATAAGTGAAAAGTCATTAAAAATGAGAAGACACTACTAGGTCACTATTGATTATTTCGGCGTGTGACCACCTTCTATTTTTCAATAAAATCTATTACAACTAATTTTGACCATCGATTTGATGAGTTGTCATTAGAGTTTCTTCAGAATTTTTTGCCTTGTCTGAAATGAACCATTTTATAGGTTCAACGCGAATAAGATTTGTCGGCTTACAGAGATTTATCATGGGGATTTATTATTATGAGCATGAGCTTATATAAAATAACCTTTAGATATTATTTATTCATATGCAGAGAATTAAAAACTTTAGAGATTATCTTAGTATTTGAATGATACATCATGCTTCATATCGTTTATCGCATTGTTAAGTTGGTATTGCTTTTACTGGCAGAAACAACAATAGTTAAAAAGGCATTCTCGATAATAAAGGTCATGAAGACCGAGTTGGTATTTAATTTTTTGGAGTTCGCCCAACCTTGGATTTTTTCCGTCGTCCGCCACTGGATCGAGGCGTGGGATATGGAGTGCGAGGGTTTGGGGGAAGAGGGCGTCTGTTCTGCCACTCGTGAGAGGGCTCGGGCTACTTATTGGGACGACACCCACGTTGTCCGCACGTATCTGGGCCGACGCAACCCAGGGCCAGAATAGATGCATGGCTGGGTCGAGCAGGACGCATTTTTCCGGATGGGTTTGGCCGACGGGCGCCGTGCATGTACCACGTGTCCACGCGGACGAGTTCAGACACGCTCGGACGGGATGGGTCAGCCGGGTGGAGATGCCCTTAGATATCTAGAAACATACTAGGTGCAAATTTAACCGTTGGGCCCGCGGCCTGCTCTGTGCTCGGCCTGATGTGCATTTCCCCACGGCTTGGCATCAGCCCACGGCCCAACACCGCCCTCGACCCGCACCACGCGCGCCGCCGCTCCTGGCCGTCCCATCTTTCAGATCGCCAACCGACGATCGTGCACATTTTTCGCCTGAACAAAACAGCTCCCGACGCCTCCCCGGTAACCCTAGCCCCCATTTGTTTCTCCCCCGCGTCTCTCTCTCTCTCTCTCTCTCTCTCTCTCTATCTATCTAGCTATCTATCTATCTATCTATCGCGTCTGCATTAGGGGCGGGTGGTCTCCCGTGGTCGGCGTCGCCCCGGATTGGCGAGGAGGAACGCCGCCCGGTACAAGGCTGGCGACGGGCCCTTCCACCCTCTTTCTTCTTTGTTGTGTCCCTGCCCCCTAAACACCGCATAGCTGCGCGAGATTGATAGGAAGGTGTCGGCGCTCCCGCTGGACCCTTGCCGGCCTGCGCGAGCACCCCTGGGTGAGCGTGTGTGCCGCTGTCAAGCGGCCCAGTGGCGGCGCCCTTTGTCGGCGATGGCCGGTGTTCTGTTTTGCGACAAGGGATTAGGGTTAAGGTTAGGGTTTTTTCGACTTTCTTTTCTTTTTGTTTTCTGTTTCGATTCTATATGAAATTACTTTCTCTTTTTCTTTCTACCCGAGTAGGATCTATAGACCCTAGGTAGCTATGATACAATTGTTAGATCTCTAGGAACATACTAGCTGCAAATCTATCTGGGTAGGCTTTATCTATGGTTCATACTTGCATAGATTACTGCTAGAAACAGAGAGATATTGGAGAGGGAGGGGTACCTTCTCTTTGGCTAGAGGAACCTGCGGTGTTGGCCATGGTGGTGAGTGATGACGAGAGTAGATCGAGGGCAAGTCGATGGTGCTTCCCGTTACTCCTACGCTCCCTAAATCGGTAGGGTTATATCTGCGGGGTGTACGGCCTCGCAACGAACCTCGTGTTACGAGCCTCTGACCCCCACCTTTTTATATATCGCAGTGTAATAGGAGCCCACTAACCATGTAGTGTTGGGCACCCCCGATCAAGGCGCGGATTAAAGGGCCCAATGGGACATTGGGCCCACTCGGGAGGAGATCAATCTAACACCTTTGCACCATCAAACCGTAATCAAAATCACTTAAACCATATTGGATGGAACTACGAGCAATTATCATATAATTTAATTCATAAAAACAGTAGGTAAAACATGACACTAGAGACATGGATTAACTACTTCCTCCGTTCTGAGATATAAGATGTTTTAGCTTTTTAAAAATAATACATGTATCTAGACGACTTTTAGTACGTAAGCTTATTTATTTTGTCATGAATCTACACACTAAAAAACATCTAGATACATTGTGTTTCAAAAAAAGATAAAACATCTTATATTTTTAAATGGAGGGAGTAGTACAGAAGATGAACAAAATATATCTAAATTGATTACTAGGACAAGAAACTCTAGCATGTTCTTGAACAAAGGAATTAGGTACAAGTGTGGCGCAGAAGAGGAAATGTTCATGTTGGCATCAATCATGTCGTCGAAAAGGTTGTCAATGTTAGGGAAGTAGTCGCTGTCATAAAAAAGGTCACTGTGTTTGTGACAGCGTCCGTGACAAAGAAGCCAGAAGTCACACGATGTAGATCCCTAAAAACCTTATCGACCTCTCCCATACAGTATCACAAGAGGCGGTTTCCGAATGCCCGTTGTCTCATCCTTCGGTGCACACTGGAAGATGGGATGAAGAAGACCTTTGTGGTGGCACAGTGTTTGGGGACTGAGCGCCAGAAGGCTATGGTGTGATGTGTCTCTCTGGAGAGAAGCGACCTCTCTTTTATAGCCGGTGTATGAGAGGCGAACATGCAACATGTGTCAAGGTTATTGAGGGAGGTGGGATCCCATTGGTGTAGAGGGATGGGGAGAAGACCGAAGAGATCTGATAGAGGGTTCCAGTCGCGAGAGAGAATGGGAGGAGAGTGACTCCGCTCGTCGATGCCCTTCGCAATTGGCAGTTGCGAGCTAGTTGGACTTCAGTTAGGATTTTCGGTCCTGATCTATTAGAGAAGACCAATTTGTTCTGCAGAGGAGCTGCCCGCGAGGACATTCGGCCAACCGAGGCTTTACAATAGATCTTACGACAAAGAGCGACCGGGGAGAAAGATCGGACAACTGAGAACGAAGATGGCATGAATGAAACTATAGACTGAGTTTTGATGTACATAGGAAGCCAATTCTGGTTATTTCGTTGGACTTACTCTAAACTGCCGCGTGGCCTCCACACATTTAACCTGTCTTAAAAAATATCTCCAATACAATTTGACCAAACTCGGTCAAACCCATTATTCCAACAGTCTATGCACACTTCGGTTGGGTTTTGTATTATTGGTATAAACATATATACACGGGTACATAGAGATGAAGACAAAGTTTGTAATTTGCAGCGACATGGAAGGCGCTCCTTAGTTTTAGCCAAAAAGACAGATCATATGAACTTTTTTTTTTTGCGTTGAGATCATATGAACTTAACAAGTCACCATGCATGAAAACAATGTGGATTAGCCTGACAGCTGTTTGGCGGCACGTAGAATATGAGCTACGCTCCGGATACAATCATACAATACGTCCGCGGCAGGCCGGCCGGGTCGCAGTCGAGCAAAAACTCTCAAAGTCTCCACTAGCAGTGCATGCCATGCGCGCGTGCTGCATGGCTAGCTGCGTGTGCATGCAATACGTAGGCGCTAACTGCTACGTTAGCCGTATGTACATGGTGTCATTCATACGATCGACGACTCAATTGGTACGTTTGTACATAGCGATAAGGCTGATAGCTCACTGTAAACGACCGACGCATATACGTTCGGCCATGTATCGCCATCGCGGTAAGTTACCGACAGATCGTCGTCGTCGGGCCAGATAGATCTTATTACCATCGACGACCTGCTGCCACTATAAATCTGTAGTTGACATGTGCGACAGTCACGTTTGGGTGGAGATATATATGGATGCCTATGCACGTGTAACATGTAGTGCCGGGACACGAACGTGCCACCCACCGCCCCCTGCTGAAAAGATTTTTGATGGCATGGCCGGGCTGCAACAACAGAGACAAGGTGAATAATTAAAGGGGCAACATGGACAGTAGTACGTGGAGCGAACAGGGAAATCCTACGTGCAGATGCTAGCATCCATCATATTGCACGGCCAATGCATGGCTGAGAGGCGATCGACCACGGCGAAAGTACTCGCCGAGGAAAAGAGAGTACACCGAGACGGGGAAAAGAGGGGAACGAAACTCCATGAAAAGACCATGGGAAATTGATGTGGAGGATCCATTCAATTGCACGGCGAAAGTACTCCCTCCGTCCCATTTTAAGATGCGCATAAGTTTTTCTCAGAATTTGCAAAATAGGATGCACATAAGTTTTTCTCAGAATTCATGGTTTTCTATCACCAACAAGGCAACAACAACTATTACAACTATTTAGAACAAAGCTATTACATGATGAATATGTTGAAGTGTATAAGTGGATTGCACTAGCCCTTTCCATCAGTTCGGACTTTTGGTTGCGTTGGCTAGTGCATGAAGTTTGACATGGTATCAGAGCCTAAGGTCTCGAGTTCGAGTCCTGGCTTTCGCAATTTATTCTAAAATTATTGTTGACCCCTCTATGTCCACGTATAGGCCTCTTAAGTTATACGTGAGTTTCGCGCGCCGTCGCTTTCTTCCGATTATACGTGCTGACTTCTCCCCGTCACACGTGAGAGGGGGTGTTGAAGTGTATAAGTGGATTGCACTAGCCCTTTTCATCAGTTCGGACTTTTGGTTGCGTTGGCTAGTGCATGAAGCTTGACAGAATAGACACATATACTCCCTCCGTTTAGAAATATAAGGTGTTTTAGGTTTGTGAAGGAGATGTATCTATACATCTTTTAGTGTGTAGGTTCAAATAAATCTAGACACTAAAAGGTGTCTAGATACATCTTCTTCACAAATCTAAAACATCTTATATTTCCAAACGAAGAGAGTAGGTCTTAACGAATTTAAAGACAACCATCAGACTCCTGTCGGTTGCCATATTACAATAAGGATCATTGCATACATTAAATATAATCGCAATCACATCATGTCCATATCACATCACATGCCCTGCAAAAACAAGTTAGACGTCTCTAATTTTTTTGCATGTTTCACATGGCTTGGGGCTTACACAAAAGTACCGATCTTACCTACGAACAATAACCACAACATGGATACAAGTGTAAGTTGAATCTTAGCTATGGTGGGAGAGACAGACACCCGCAAAGCCACTTTATGCAATGCAAGTTGCAGTTGAGCGTGGAGCAAGTCTCATGTGCGACGACATGTAAGGTTAGCCCGGGCCGCTTCATCTCACCATGGCGCAAGATGCAAAGTACACGAAAAGCACAAAAGCATCAACGCCCACAAAACCATTGTGTTCAACTCGTGCAACATATCTACGCATAGATACGGTTCTGATACCACTGTAGGGTCCGTTGCATGTAAAACAAAAAAATTCTACCGCAAAAACGCATAAAACCAAGATCTAATCTATGGACAAGCCAATATCTAATCTACGAGATCGGTGCAACGAGATTGTATAGAACTATCCCTCGTAGATCCAAAGCGTTTAACGATATTCGGATCTCGTGGTTGATGTAGTTGATCACTTGCCGATCTCAAGATCGTGTAGATGATCCTTCCGGCACCGTGTTCCGGCAGCGGTTCCGTACTCGGTCACACGTACGGAGTCGATGAAGACCTTCCTCTCCCGGTTCCAGTAGGGCAGCGGAGGTAGTAGATCCCCTCGGAATGCCAACATCATGACGGTGTGGTAGTCGATGAAGCCGGCCGGCTCAGGCATTGGCGTGCGCTGGCGAAGCCGGCCGGTCGACAGCGATGTCGCGCGACTTTTGTTGTTGACGATGCCACGTGACCTCGTCCTCGGCGGCGAGCGCACCGTCGAATCGACCTCTCGCTTCAACGACCGATATGGAGGCGCTAGGTGAGTGCACCGGCACCGATCCAGACGAGCGCTACATCAATGTCGATGAAGAAGAGGAGAGGGAGGCCATCCTCCTCGGCAGCTAGTTGGCCGCCGCACGACGTCGGGCGTTCGACGACAGTGAGCGTGGGAGGGTACCCCGGCTTGGGGTGGTCGCCGGCGGTGGTGGTGAGAGGGGTGTAGCGGCGTGGGTGGGAAAAGGGGAAACAGCGGGAAGGCGAGCCGGTGGTGGCGCACCATTACGACAACGCGCGGCTGACGCGACGGACGGTCATTGACCGACAATCCGTTGCGGGAGCCGAGACTACGGGATGAGGACGACTCGACTTCACACGCTGACAGGGCGGGGCCATGGACGGGTTTTTCTTTTCGCCGATTTCGCTGCGTCCGGCTTTCCCCGGCGGTTTCGAGCGTCCCGGGTTCGGCCTAGGAACACCGGATGAAAGTTGGCCAAATCCAACGCTATTCAGCATCCTAGAAACGCGGTTGGGAGAATTTTCATTGTCCGGACAAAAATATTGGCCTGAGAACGCCCCGTTGGGAACGCGGGTGGTGATGCTCGAGCACCTCCACTGGTTGGGCGTTTCGAGGGCGAAATTCGGCGCTATTTAGCACTAGACGGATCTAACTTTCCGCCTAGGAATGGTCAATTTCCAACTCGCCCAAATTCGCCCAACCGGTGACATTTCGCACGAATTCAGCTAAAAATCGGCAAAAGTTTGGCCTAGTTTGGCATAGTTTTTCCTAGTTCGGCATAGTTTGGTGACATTTCGCCAAATTCTCCTCAAATTCATCGTAGTTCGGTGTCGTTTGGCCTAGTTTGGCCTAAAAATCGACTAAAATTTGGCCTAGTTTGGCATAGTTTTTCCTAGTTCGGCATAGTTTGGTGACATTTCGCCAAATTCTCCTCAAATTCATCATAGTTCGGTGTAGTTTGGCCTAGTTTGGCCTAGTTTAGTTCGACATAGTTTGACCTAGTTTGGCGACATGTTGCCCGAATTTGTCTCAAATTTGATTCAGATTCGTCATATTTCGGTATAGTTCGGCCTAGTTTGGCCTAGTTCGGCAAAGTTCGGCCTAGTTTGTTCTATTCGGCGGTGAAATTTGAGGCTAGGGGGAGAAGAACAGGGGGATCTTGGCCTTGTATCGCTGATAGGGTTGACCCACCCTCTTTTCACTTTATCCGGCGTTTTAGACGGTTTCTGCGGCCCTGGGTTCTGCATGAGAATCCCAAATGTAAAATGTCAAATCGAATGAAAACTAGACGGCTGAAAATGTGAATGGATTAATTTTCTCCCCGTTCGGATATAAAAATCGTGGAAACGCCTTCTTATGAACTTCTAATGGAGATGCTCTAAGTGGCTGGCATCCCGCATGCGTACTGCCGGGCAGGTGACACGCAAGGAATATATGTTTCTCCTGTCTGTCACGGGCATGCTTAAATTTCGCCAAGGGCCTGCTCCGTGTCTGGTTTTGGACCATCTGACTCTGTTTTTTTGATGTATAATAATAACTGGTCGCTTCGTCAGATATTAATTCTGGGTACAACAGTCGTCGCAGCCAGCCACTTGATCCAGAGCAATGTAGAAAACGCGGCGCTCCTCTCGTACTACTCCGTCTGGTTCGTGACTGTTTTTCCAACCTAACCCCGTATGTATGCTACTATCACGGGATTCCAGCCTACGTACATCGCAATCGTCTTAGGCCCCTTCTTTTCAGCTTCTTGGTCAGCTTCTCCCAAAAGCTACTCTAGACCAGCTTCTTCCAGAATCTCATCTTCAAAATTTGTTTAAACTTCTTAACTATTAGTTTCAATGTCAATTTAAAAGTATAAACGATTTTGGCAGATGAGATTCTGAGAGAAGCTGGTCGATAGCTTCTGAGAGAAGCTGGCCAAGAAGCTGAAAAGAAGGGGGCCTAGATGCCACCTACAAGACAGTAACCCATGGTGTACTCATGGTTATTGACTTCATAGCTGACACGAGGAGCATCACCTGCAATAAGTTTAGAGAAAAGTGGTGATCTAGAAAGCAAATTGAGGTCATTGTGAGACCCAGGCAATCCAAAAAGGCATGCCAAATCCATAGATCCTTCAATGCGACCGCCTCTAGGATGATTGTTGGATCGTTGCAATGGCCTTTGTACTGACCTTTCCATCCAAAAACTGTATGTTCTGTTCTCCCGTTTTTCCTTTGGTCTAGAAACATTTTTCTTTGTGTTAGTACGTTGCTAACGATGTTATGTATAATATACACCTCCAAGACTTTTGCTTCTTGTGAGTTTCGTTATGTATTTCGTGTACTCAATGTTGATGTACATATTTTAGCTAGAAGTTATATTTTTTCAGTTAATTCACTACAGGAATGGAAAGCTACGCCGACAGCCGGTCGCGTCGCCGACGGCAAACGTCGGGGCCGTCGGCCTAGCCATCGTCTAGGCCAGCCCCGCCAAGCAGCCGTCGGCGTAGAATTGTCCTCGACATATCCTATGCTACGCCGACGGCTGCCCTCGACGTAGCTATTTTTTATTTTATCTTATTAAACTTTAAAAAATCATAACTAAATCATTCTAATTCAGAAAATACAAATAATATATCAGAATTTGTAAAAAAAATAAGATCTATCTATCTACACTCAAATATTACACATTTATAAATAAAAATTAAGTAAAACATAAAACATTATATATAGTTTAAAACAGGCATAAAAAATTTAAAAATGATCGAAACAATGCGAAACCTTCGCATGGTGTTATATTATGTGACATAGTTAGAAGAAAAAATATCAAACTTGGTATATTGATTATGTCTCAAAGAAACCTTCACAAAATGACCTATCTCATTCGAGCTTTCTTGGCTTTCGGGTCAAATGACCAATATTATGATTAGAATCAAGGAATAGTTTGTGATAATATGCCCATATTATGCATACATGTGCATCATAGGATGGCGAACAATGTTGCAGGAGGAAGCTTTTCTTTTTGTCACACCAAAAAATCATTTTCCATTTTCTGAGCATAAAAAACGGACGGTTTTGTGAAGAAACCACCAAATGGCTAATTCAAAATACTACCACCACATTTTAAAAAAATAATAGAGCACCTTATATGGACAATGTCCCAACAGGAGGATCCGAAACCTTTCCGTCCACCTTTGGTGAAAAAGACAAATTCCTGCCGAATTGGAAAGAAGTGGGTCAGATATGAACTATAGGTACATGATCCGATGCTCATGTTTTCTTACAAAAATCATTTTTAGGTTCACAATATTCTATTTTATCAAAGATCCAATGCAAGTTTAGCGAGGCTCGGCCCCAAGCTAAGAATCTTCATACCCGCCGTTTGACAAAGTTTGACGATAGTTTAAAACGGACATAAAAAATTAAAAAACGATCAAAACAATGCGAAACCTTCGCGTGGTGTCATATTATGTGACATAGTTATAAGTAAAAATATCAAACTTGATATATTGATTATGTCTCAAAGAAACCTTCACAAAATGACCTATCTCATTCGAGGTTTCTTGGCTTTCGGGTCAAATGACCAATGTTATGGTTAGAATCAAGGAATAGTTTGTGATAATATGCCCATATTTTGCATACATTTGCATCATAGGATGGCAAACAATGTTGCAGGAGGAAGCTTTTCTTTTTGTCGCACCAAAAAGCCATTTTTCATTTTCCGAGCATAAAAACGGACGGTTTTGTGAAGCAACCACCAAATGGCTAATTCAAAATACTACCACCACATTTTACAAAAATAATAGAGCACCTTATATGGACAATGTCCCAACAGAGGGATCCGAAACCTTTCCGTCCATCTTTGGTGAAAAAAACAAATTCCTGCCGAATTGGTAGGAAGTGGGTCAGATATGAACTACAGGTACATGATCCGATGCTCATGTTTTCTTACAAAAATCATTTTTAGGTTCACAATACTCTATTTTATCAAAGATCCAATGCAAGTTTAGCGAGGCTTGGCTCCGAGCTAAGAATCTTCATACCCGCTGTTTGACAAAGTTTGACGATAGTTTAAAACGGACATAAAAAATTCAAAAACAATCGAAACAATGCGAAACCTTCGCGTGATGTCATATTATATGACATAGTTATAAGTAAAAATATCAAACTTGATATATTGATTATGTCTCAAAAAAACCTTTACAAAATGACCTATCTCATTCGAGGTTTCTTGGCTTTCGGGTCAAATGACCAATGTTATGGATAGAATCAAGGCATAGTTTGTGATAATGTGCCTATATTTTGCATACACATGCATCATGGGATGGCGAACAATGTTGCAGGAGGAAGTTTTCCTTTTCGTCGCACCAAAAAGCCATTTCCCATTTTCCGAGCACAAAAAATGGACGGTTTTGTGAAGCAACCACCAAATAGCTATACCACCACATTTTACAAAAATACTATACCATCTTATATGGACAATGTCCCAACAGGGGGATCCGAAACCTTTTCATCCACCTCTGGTGAAAAAGACAAATTCCTGTCGAATCGGTAGGAAGTCGGTCAGATATGAACTACATGTACATGATCCGATGCTCATATTTTTTTACAAAAATCATTTTTAGATTCAAAATATCCTATTTTATCAAAGATCCAATGCAAGTTTTCCTTTTCATCGCATCAAAAAGCCATTTTTCATTATCCGAGCGCAAAAAGGGATTTTTCTAAAGCAACCACCAAATAGATAATTCAAAAATGGAGGGTTTGTGATTAGTTGATATGGATATCATATTTGGATTCCTCTCATTTTTCTGATCAATTTAGACATATTATTTGTTAAATTCCGATTGACAGATTTAAAGATATTAATTATTCTATATTAAATAGAAAAATACAAAAAAGTAAAATTATTATATTTTTATTTGAATTCAATAATATTTTTACTTATTCATTAATATTTACTTAAATAATTGTTTGTAATTTAAAAAAATACAAACATGTGACATGTTGATATAAGGTTAATAGGATTGATATCATAGTATTGACAACAATGTGTGAATTACGTTGCGAAAACAGATTCTGAAGGAACGAGAAAGTTAAGCGTGCTGGAGCTGGAGTAGTATTAGGATGGATGACCGGCCGGGAAGTTTGACAAAGATTGCAATTTAATTAAATATTAAGTTTAATTAGTGTTAAAAAGTACAAACTGAGAGATTAACGAGTCAAACAAGTCAAAGATTCAAAAATTGAGAAAAAAATAAAATAAAAATTATTTTTTTTAAAAAATGTTTTTGCAACCTGTCGAGGCATTTTGATACGTCGACGGCCTCTTTATGCTCCGCCGAGGGAGTCCTTTGTCGAGGAGGCTACGCCGAGGACAGCCGTCGGCGTATCATACGTCGAGGGCATTTTAGCCAACGCCGGCGGATTTTTGCCCTCGGCGTAGCGCGCGCGTCCTGTAGTGATTCTGTGTGGTGTGATATTCCTCCAGATAGTATCCGAGAGGCTATTTGTAATGACATTTTGATTATAGATCAATAAAAAGTATGTGTTTCTTAAAAAAATATGTGTCTTCATCAATTGTAAAAAAAAGTATGTGTCTTGATCCCAAACTGCTGGCATGCACGCAGAGGTTAAATAAAATATGAGTCCCAAGCTTCCAACTAATTAAACTTGAGCTGCATCTATTAATGCCTGGATCTCCACCGTACTACCTTATTTTCTTTGTGCGTCGCTATCAGACCAATTAAGTTGCGATACCGTGTTCACTCTTGCCCCCCACTTGTTCTTCTTCGGACATTCACGTTTTCATCTAGTCGATCTACCGTGTGCTACACACCAAAAAATAAATATATTCCGGAAAAAAAGGCCAACGGGCTGAAATAGAGGGAGAGAGAGAGAGTTTTATCACTGGTCGTGGTCACCTCGTGATGTTGCCATGTCGAGGCCAGTTCCGCCGGTGGCCGTAGCTTCACCGGGCCGGCCGGTGATGGCCATCCGCAACCAACATCTTCATCGAATTTAATACTGTTTCATATCTGCGGTTACATGGAAAAGACACGCGGTGACCTAGCTGGCGCGGAATACGATCGACCCGTCGATTTTGTAGGGGGGCCTGGCCGCGCAACTCGATCGACGTCGAGTTAAGCTACTAGTGCTCATGCACAGAGAAATCGCTGTCTCCTTTCTGACGCCATCACTTCTCGACGTTGATACCATCCCTCCAAGTCAAAGCTACCACACTGCATGCTGCATGCACGTCCTATCGGAATGAACTGATTTCCAGTTAGTAACATCTAAAGCTTGAGCCTAAGTGTATCGTACATTCAAGTATGAAAACTAAGAGCATGTGCAACTTGAAAATTTGGGATGCCTAAGACAAATCATTTTCTTACTGGACCTAGATCTAAACACTTAAGAGGATGAGTTTAGCTAAGTTTTTTTTAGACCCTAGGTCCAGTACAAGATCCATGTCTAAGGGAAAATAGCAGACGAACCCACTCGTTAGTGTCTAGAATGTTTTTTTTTTCTACTCAGATAAGTGGGTCCTCTATTTGGTCTAAACGGTAGAGCATATTTTATTTTTTTAGACGCGAGTGTAGTAAATTTTTTAGCCACATCCAGTAACAGCTCACGCTGTGCTTGCTCTAAGTTCTTGTTATCTAGGATCCTTTGCACCATCAAACTGCAATCAAAATCAATTAAAGTTGGATTACCATGTTGGAAGTACGAGAAATTTTTCATATAATTTAATAGTTAAACATGACACTAGAGACAAGGATTAAACTAGCCATGTCAACTAGTAGAGAAGATGAACAAAAGTATCCAAACTGATTGCTAGAACAAAAAAAACTCTAGCATGATCTTGAACAAAGGAATTAGGTACATGTGCGGTGCAGAAGATGAAATGTTCACGTTGGCATTGGTGTTGGCAGCCATGTCGTAGAAGAGGTTATCAATATCGGGGAAGTAGTCATTGTCGTGGAAAAAATCATCGACGTCCGTGGCAGTGTCTGCGATGAAGAAGCCAATAGTCGTTCGATAGAGATCTCTAAAAACCATATCGCCCTTCTCCTGTACAAGATTGCAAGAGTCGGATTCCGGAGGCCTACTGTCCCGTCCTTCGGTGCATGCTAGAAGATAGAATGGAGAAGACCTCTCTGACGGCGCAATGTTCTAAAACCGAGCGCCAGAAGGCTGTGGTGTGGCGTGTCTCTCTGGAGAGGAACGACCTCTCTTTTATAGGCATTGTATGAGAGGCGAACACGTGGCATGTGTCGAGGTTATTGACGGAGACAGGATCCCATCAACGTAGAGGGATGGGGCGAAGATATTTGGTAGAGGGTTCCCGTGTCGCAAGAGAAAATGGGAGGAGAGCGGCTCCGCTCGTCGATGCCCTTCGCAATTGGGAGGTACGAGCTAGTTGGGTGGCTTTAGTGATGACTTTCCGTCCTGATCTACCAGAGAAGACCAATTTGTTCTGCAGTGGAGCTGCCCGCTGGAACAATCGGCCTACCGTGGGTTTACAACAGATCTAACGACCATGGAAAAGATTGGACTGCTGAGAACGTCGATGGTGTGAGGGGAACTCTAGACTGAGTTTTGATGTCCTAAGAGGAAGCCAATTTTGGTACTTTCATTGGACTTACTCTAAACTACCACGTGTGTGGATTCTCCACACATTAATTAGACTGTCTTAAAAAAATCTCCAATACAATTAGGCTAACCTCGGCCGAGCCCATTATTAATTCCAACAGTCTATGCCCACTTCGGTTGGGTTTTGTATTCGTACAGACATATACACAAGTACGTAGAGATGAAGGCAAAGTTTGTAATTTGCAGCGACATGATAGGCTCTTTAGTTTTAGACAAAAAGACAGAGTAGATAGATGAACTTAACAAGTCACCATGCATGAAAACAATGTGACGATTAGCCTGACAGGTGTTCGGCGGCACGTAGAATATTAGCCTGACATACGTCCGCGGCAGGCAGGCCGGGTCGCAGTCGAGCAACTCTCAAACATCTCCACTTGCTGTGCGTGCATACAATATGTAGGCGCTAACTGATACCAATATCGAGCCGTATATACTTTTTGGCGTTATTCATACGATCGACGACTCAATTTGTACTTTGTACATAGCGATAGGCTGAAAGCTCACTGTAAACGACCGACACGCGCGCGTATATCTCGATCGATCGATGAATAATGGAATCGAATTTACAGAGAGACATGCAGTTAGGCAATCGCCGTCGCGGTAAGTTAGGGGTCGTTTTACCGACAGATCGTGATCGTCGACGGGGCTCACGCAGCGGCACCCAGGAGAGGGAAGGGGACGGGAGAGTGAAATGGACAAGTGGATGCAGGAGCGTGTGCGTAATACGTCGGCCAGATCGATCTTATTACCGTGGACGACCTGCCTGCTGCCACTATAAATCTATAGTCGACATGCGACACTCACGATATGGGGAAAGTACTCCGAGGAAAAGAGAGTACACCGAGATATGGGGAAAAGAGGGGACGAAACTCCACGAAAAGATTAGGGGTAATTGCTGTGGATGATCCATTCCTGTCCTGCTGCAACAGTTGCTCGGTACGGTTATCATCTAAAGGTCCAGGCAGCCATTATTACGCACAGCTAAGCTAGCTAGACGAAAGTGGTGTATAGTCCGGAAACCCATTTCTATACCCGGGTGCATATATATACCAGGTAAAAAAAACATTTTTTAAAAAGTTGAAAATTTTGAAAAAAAATATGACCATGTGTAGCTTCATGTTTGAGGTGCACACGAAGTCATTCCACAGAAAATCGATATGTTTTGTGTGTTGTATAAAATTTGTGCATCGTGGAGCATGTTACTTTAGCACCAAATTTTGTCTTTTTTGTACAAGTCACCCAAAATGTTTATTTTTCGTGAAACGACTTTGCGCGTACCTAAAATTTAAAATTCTACATGCACATTTTTTTTGAATTTTTTTGGCATTTCAAATTTTGACAAAAGGGGAGGCCTGGAGAAGGGCGGCGCAGCAGGACCCTCCCCGTCGCCCGCGGAGGGCGGGAGAAACGAGTCACATTTTTTCTGAGTGTGTACAAAATCATCTCTACCTAAGCTTGTTCCGGCGGCACCGGTATGGGAAGGTGTCGGTGCAAGTCCAAGGGCTGGCGCGGCTGCTGGTGCCGATGCGGGTGCCAAAGCCCGAGCAAGTGGGAGGGGAGGGGGCAAGTTGCGACGTGGAGGCTCTCCCGCGAGCTCAGTGGGGGAGTTGCAATGGCGGGAAGTCATGCCGATAGGTGCTTGGCTTCGAGGATTCGCCATATCCCGGTGAATCCCGACCATGGTCCTTCGAATTCGGCGAAGCTTGATGGCAGATTTGCGGCCGGGGAAAATGGCTCGTGGCGGCCGATTCCGGCGACGTAGGCTACCGGAGAAGCACTGAGGGTAGCTGGCCGTCCGTGGAGGACAGATCGGGCGAAGGGTGGCGGGGAGGGCAGCTGGCTGGCGGCAGAGGACAGGGTGAGGGCGAGAAAAAAATAAAGGAGTCGAGGTCGTGGCCGTTTAAATAGAAGTCGAGAGCGGTGACTCCTATATTTATTCTTCTTAAACGGCGATAGGGTTCGATTCGGTACGACTTTAGCTGTTAGAGGAGTAAATTTACTCTTTTATAGCCGTTTTGGGGATGAATTGAAGATGCTCTAAGAAGCCACGTCTTTCGGGTGCGTACGATCAAGGACTTCTAGTTAAGAGGAATGAAAGCATGGAAAGAGGTGTTTAACTAGTAGGTGTGAGAGCACTGGCAGTGTAAGTTCAACGGATGGCAGGGAGAGAACGGTTGTAGGCTTCGGAGGTATTTTTGGTTCAGTGAACCGCAGCCTGCAGGTAGGTTAAGTGTGGTGCACACGAGCGAATATGCATTTCGGGAGAGATATATCGCACGCGCGTGTTTTTCTTTCAGCTTGATAGATGTAATTTTTAGTTTGGAAATGGCCATTTTCTCACTTGTGTTCTCGGGTATGATTTCTAGGCAAGGCAAAATTAGTGAGTTTTCGTCCAAATTTAGTTCAAATTCAAGCAGTTCGGTATAAATATAAATGCATAGCAATATTCTAGTTCGGCATAAAATTAAACACAACAAAGTTCGATATAGTTCGCCATAGATTAAAATACAACTTAGTTTGGCCATATCATGCTCGGCAACTACGTGTTACTTTTGCATATTCATACGTGCTCAACCAGATCATCCCGCAGCTGTTGATATACTATCGGGTCACAGATCCCCTGACGCATGGCGATAAAGACAGCTCACCATGGTGGCACCTGGTGATCAGGTTCTGGAAGATGTCCCTGACTATAGTATGTCTCGTCCTGCTTGACCAAATTCACTGGATGCTTCTGCTCATGCTTATGTTGTGTGCAAGGTCACACAACAGTTCATCACTTCTCAGATATGATCTTTTGACCAAGTCATAGCAGGTAATCGGGCAACATACACGCTCCCCGTTCTTTCTACACGCTTCCTGTTCCTTGGCAAACTAAGCATGTTTGAAAAGCATCGGGCTTAAAATAGTCTTCTGACCATCTTGAATAAATGCTATCTGCAAGATAGTATTCCTTATTAATGTAATACCATCAGGATGCCATAAATTAGCAAGCTATACTATCTAAGGACGGTAGAGCTTTAGCCAGAGTAACTTTGAGCTTTGGCTAGAATCCTAGAACAGCTCATATCCTTGTTCTGGTGAGTGGCGGGGACAGCTGGGTTGTTGCAGTACTTGCGGAAGGTCAGAAGCGGGAGGAGAGTGCGGGCCGGGAGCATATGTCTCTCCCACGTGGTGCACTGAATTTTGTGGCCTGCTAGATGCAACGTCCTCCGGAAACAGAGGACGCTGTTCTTTACAACTTTGGAGAGGGGCTCTATCCGTCTTCCTTTATACGTCTGGTCAACTAGATACAGAATTCATCTACGTAAATAAAACTAGATAGAGATAGAGATATCATTTTGTTTGAGTGTTTCCTTTTCTATTGCACAAGTTTCTGTCGTTTTGATTATGGTTATGGTACTTTAATAGAGCTCTTGCACAAGAATAGTTAGGATGGTAGTCTGGAAAAAGAAAAGAGTAGCCAGCCCAGACGATGACCGCGGCAGAATTTCAATCATGGGGGCATATGCCATATTGGGCTTACAGGACATCGTCACCCACATAACTGAACCCGAGGGCCGAGAGCAGGGGGCATCGCACACGTGGCTCTAACCCACATTTCGCCATTTCTAGAGAATTGCCCCAAGTTTCAAACACGAATGATGATGCTCCCCCAAACAAACTGCACAGCGCAGCAGCGACGACTTCCACGACGTACGCGTTAACATGCACTAGGACTGTCCGCCGTAACCAGTACGATATTACGCCAACACGCCACACGTACCATGAAATGAGCAAAACAAATGCGGCTCGCAGACGAACCACGTGAGGAACCCGAAGACTGAGCAGAGAATCAGCTATAAGAGTGAGATAAGATGTGGAAACGAAGAGGAAAAGCAAGATTCTTCTACCGACCTGTCTCCACAGATAAAGCCGATGGTAGTAATTAACACGCTGCTAATGTCGCTCGACGTCTGACCTTGTGCTTCTACGCAAAACACATGGAATACGCTACCTTGCCAAAAGTCACAAGTAGCAGAGTGTATGTACGTGCATGCATGTAACATGTCGAGGGGCGAGAGGACAGGAGATAGAGGGAAAATATTAGTTGGTCAGAAAATATGGATATGCAATTATCTGTGTGTCAATTGTGATCATAATTTTGTTCATTGTTGCCTGTTTCGCATGCTTTCCTGCACTGCCGCGCCACACGCTACAGGAATAACAAGAAACGCCGACGGCCTTTCTATACGTCAACGGCGAAAGGTCGGGCCCGTCGGCACAGCTGTGCAGGCTCGTTAGGTGGGCCAGGTGGCCGTCGACGTAGGGCCAAAATCCCGGACGGCCTTCATCGGCATAGAACAACCGTCGGCGTAGCCGTTCAACCTGCTGACGGTGACCGTCGGCGTAACAGGTGTCGTCGGCATAGGAGGCCACGTGGCCCTGCCAAACGGCCCACCTGATGGGCACGGTCGACGAAGTTAGGTGCGTAGATACGTCGACGGGAGCACTTGTGGCTGGAGAGATGAAGCCAGAGATCTCCGCCAATAAGGTTGGTTTCTAGGGCCTATACTCGTTGTTGGTGGCGCGTACCGCAGGGAGGTCATCAGCGGGCGAGCTTTAGCAGCTTCCATGGTGGAACGTGCCGGCTTGCTTGGGTTCGCCCCCCCCCAATAAACGCGCGCATCGGCGTTTCTACGCAGCTCCTGCTTCGATCCATCTTCTGGCCGTCCGTGGCGGCGAGGGGAAGAGGGATCTAGGCGGTGTTCGGCGTGGTGACGGCCGGGGAGAAGGATACGATGAAGCTTCTTCTTATGGAGTTTTCTCGTAGGGGTCTTCATGCGGTGGTGCAGTCCGTCTTGCCCCTGCCTCTACTGGTCATACGACGGCCCTCCAGCCGACCTTCTTCCTCCTGGCCATGGGCCGTACGGGAGGATCTTCCTCGACCACGGCGCTGGATCCACGGCCGTCGCTGTTCCAAGTGGCGTGTTTCCCGGTAGAAGAGGCGACACCGGCGTCGGGAGGTTGCTCGTTGATGGTGGAGAAGACCAGGGATCTGATTGGTTTTTTTTATCTTTCTTCCCTAGGGTCTTTTCTGTAAGAGGCATAGCCTTATCAGCAATATCCCTATCTCTTAGGGTCTTTTCTGCTTTTTGTACCCACCACGTTTAATGAAGCTTCCAGGGTCATTTGGCCCTTATCCTATTCAAAGAAAACTGCTCGCATGACCGCGCGTAGGATGGCAAGCGGCACCCAAAACGATCCGCAAAAGCAAACTATAGGAAAAAGGAGGTTACAGTGCCAACAAAATTAGAGACGGATTATTCGATGAGAAATAAAGGATATGCAATTATATGTGTGCCAATTGTGATCATAAAATTTCCATTGCGACTGGAAAAAAGATTAGTCGATGAGAAAAAATATATCCATTATGATGATACTTCTTGTGGCACCCCAGATTTACGGTCCGGGATAACCCATTATGTCAACCACCACGATCCCGTGATCAGTGACTCATGGAACATAATCGACATAGTATCAAAGTACACATCCATTACAATACCGAACATCAAGTCTTACATAGATAGTCTTACAAAGGGCCACATGGGCACAAATAGATAGTAGCAGCGGAAACACTAAACACAGAAGGCCCGAGTCATGCCATAGCCCATAGGGTGCCTAACTCGGAGTAACGCCCTAGTTCGCGAAGTCGTCGTCGTAACCTTCGTTAATCCCATCTTCCTGCTCAAAATCTGTCCAAGTAAATAGCTAGCGACAATGTCAGTGAGTACTTTGAATATACTCGCAAACCACCTTACGATAACAATAAGTAAACGATATGCAGTATGGATGTGGTAGGATGGTTCCAAGAGAGGTTCTTTTATAAACTAGTTTCTCTTGTATATATATAGCATATCTCTATATCTTTGTGGAAAAACATTTATAAAACTTTTGACAAAACCTTTTTGAAGAGTATTAATAAAATAATAGGATTGGGATACCCATTTGTTTTTCCTTCCGGTCGTCTCATGACCAAACTCCTTCATCCTTTTTCCGACCATCCCATGGTCAAATCATTTTCAAGCCATTTCTTTTCCGAAGTCCTTTTTGAGAAATCAAAACCATCACCCGCGTACAGCAGCCATCACAACCGTCCATGACCGAGGACTCGGCTATTCGAATAGATTTACACTCTGCAGAGGTTGTACACTGTACCCACACCATCCGATTACCCGTCCCTGATCTACACCGATCGTGGTCGAATAACCGGTCAAGACCTTCCGAATACCCTCTCTGATACAAGTGCCTACCCTATGAGGTTAATCCCCTCAAAACCGGGACGCCCTATATAGTCACAAGCCAACCGGAGCGCGTTTTGCACCCCGCAGGGTGTGCGCTTTCAATGAGGGGCTCATAGTATCGTCTGGCCGCCATTTTAGATGGTATTTACCTTCCCTAGACCGATGTTTCACATGGGCCTTTACCGGGGAAAGCCTAGCCTTCGGGAATTGGTTCTTCCCCGTAGTAGTATGAGACACTTATACCGGATTAGACAAACTTCTAGCCTAGCCATTCCCATTTCAGAGTAATGTGGTTGCACGGGTTAATTGCTCAAGCATTAGGAACTATACAGCCGGGTGTGTTTTCGTAAACATTTTTCCTCCATCTTTTGTCCACCTTTTTGTAAAACAAAACCCTTCTCATTTTCCAAACCACTCGGTAGGCCAAGCCTCACCAAGGTTTTCTCATAAAACATTTTTGTAAGTCTTTTCTCGGGGGTCTTCCCATCCTATACTTTTGCTTAGGCTTAAAATGGGGTCTCCAAGGGGTTATAATGTTAAACACCATCTACCATACTAAGTAAAGGTAGGTATTATACAAATGGATTGTACCTATAGGTACTAAAGGGGTAACTATTTGGAGGAGCCAAACATTTCCCCCTACAAGGTATAATATAGTAAAACAAATGCACTTTGCAAAAGAAATGAGTAAGTAAAACATGCATAGATAAAATAATAGGACAAGGTGTATGAGCAAAAAGGTGTCTTGCCTTCGTTGGCAACTTGTCCTAATCTCCTTCTACAAGATACTCCCAATCACCTTCCTCGTATCCTTCCTCGTTCGTATCTATCGTCGCGAAAGGAAATAAACGAACACACAACATACCTCAAATCAAACACAGAGCAAACAAGGCAATCAGTACAGAAAAAGTACTCAACTTGGCAAACCATAACTCACATTTATAGCTACTGAAACTATCAAGTCAAGGCCATTGGAAACAACTAATTAGGGCACTCCTAACAAATATGGTGAATTTAGTAGTGAACTCTAGTCTAGCAAGCAAACAAGTGCTTCAACTCTTTTCTGTAAGTGAACAGTGACCAAAAATAATATGGCTGGGTAGGTGACTGAAATATTAAGCCAACCCAATTGGATTCATAATTTTTGCTAAAATGGTTGATTTATAGCAATTTAAACACTGCAGAAAAGACTAGAAACACACAAATAATCCCCAGTACAGAAGTAATACTACTAAAAATATGACCTACTGGGGAAAATTAGGGATGGATGGTGCTCAACTCTTGGAGTTGGAATTACTCAAAAAGGGGTTTCACAGAAGCTTCTAGAATTTCTGCAAGAAGCTTCTGTACCAAACTTGCAAAATTCACCACAGGTTCTAAACAACTCCTAAAGGTGTGATCCCAATTTTGTTTGATGAGTAGGTTGAAATGGAAAGCCTAGGAGGTGGTTTCATATTTTTATGACTTGCAGAAAAATTAAAAATAATAAAATAGTGGAAACTACCTCATTTTACTCCAAAAATTCTCAGGGAAACTACAAACATTGTTTTGGCAAGCTACCTGTGGTAGGTGGTGGGGATTTACAAAGGCTAACCCTCAAGGTTTGAATCAGGTCAAACGGAGGTTTTGGTGATTTTTGGCAGATTTAAATCTGCAGCACAACTTTCTGGGATTTAAAGAAATGGAAAAAGGAAAAAGGAGCTGAGTGGATCCGGGGCCTGGCCGCGTCCATGCAGGAGCTGGGCCGGCCCATTTGGGCGACAGCATGCGCGGGAGCTGGGGTTTCAAATCCCAGGCAGGGGCCCCGCGCGTCAGCGTCTGCAAGCGGGTGAAGGGGTAAGCAGTGTCGTGGGTCGTTAGATCTGAAAAGATCCAACGGCCCAGGGCTCGTCTTCCTCGCGTGGGTGGTGTCGCCGGAAACCAAACCTTAGGAGCTACTAGGGAGGGTCGGGGAGGTTCACCTAGGGACGGAGCAGCGTCGGGGATGGCGTGGTTCGACGCGGTCGACGACGCGGGTCCGAACGAGGGACGGCAGCAGCGGCTTGGGCTCCCTTCCGGCGACGCTCCCAGAGTTCCTGGGAGAAGGGGAAAAGCAAGGTCAGAGGGGCGGTGTGAGTCCTGCATGGATGCATGGATGATTGAGAGGGGAAGGATAGGTGGCGACGTCAACCTTCACCTCTTGTCGGCCAGCACCGCGGCAGGCGATGGGCGGAGTGGGAGGCAGGAGCCGAGCGAGCTCGGGTTCTCCCTGGGGTGGAGTGCGAGTGTGCTGGGGGGAAATGAGGTGGGTGGCGAGAGCGATAGCTGGCTCGGGGTTTTTATGCCGACGCTGAGCGGCCTACGGTGCACCGGGTGCAGGGGTCGTCCGTGGAGAGGGTGGAGGGCGAGGGTAGGCCGGGAGAGGGGTGGTGTGTGTCTTTGCGAGCCAGTGGGAGGGTTTAGAGGCGTGCGGATAGGCTCACGGCCTTGGGACGGCGCGGGCTGTCCCAGCGTCGCCTTTGCCCACCAGGTGCTCGACGCTAGGTTGTGTCGTGGTCGGCCTAAGGGCGAGCTAGGGAGGGCTAGGTCTAGACTTGGGGGTGGTGGAGAGAGCAGGGGCTGCGTCCTCTACGCACGCGCGTGGTCGTTCTGCACCCAGGGACTGAGGAACGTGGGCGCGTGCGACGTGGCCAGGATGACGTGGCCGTCGAGGTTTGGGGGTAGGGAAGGCTCCTGGTGAGCAAGGTAGAGGGGGTGGGCGGTGCCTAGGGAAGACGCGAGCCGCACGGGCCCAGGACGCGACATCACAGTGGCTAGCAGGGTCAGGAGGGTGGCCATGCAAGATCTTGGCGATCTGCCGCCCTGCCTCTCTCTCTCTCTCTCTCTCTCTCGTCTAAGGTGGTCAATGGGGTGGTCAGGGTGGTGGAGAGAGAGGCCTTGCAGCGCTGGAGGCGTGCAAGGCGCATGCGTGCGTTGCAGCAAGGTGGAGAGAGTGGGGAGGGGTGTGGGATGATCTAGGTCAGCACACGCTCGGGGGCGACTTTGTCCGATGCTCACTTAGAGCACAAGCCTCGAATGGCAAAGATAGGGGTATGGGGGTGTAGAGGGAGGTGAGATGAGCGAGTCCAGGCCATGGTTTCTTCCTGGATCAACTCCAACAGCTTGCAAGGGTCCTCCAAAGTGGGTAGAAAATAAGATGACCATTTTCTCTTCTTGCCAATTGTGTTCATAGCACCAACATGCATGGGAAACAAGGTTGGGGTTTAACCAAGTGTCTTGTGGGTTTGTTTGTGCTCATGGCAAGGTAGAGAGGCATGGGGTGTTATGGCCTAAAGGGTTTGGGGCTTGGATCCGACATGAGGATCTTCTTCGATTTCTCCCAAATCAAAAATTTAGGGTGGGGCTAGTGATTAACCAATCCTAATCCTAAGTGCAAGAACCACCAGGACATACTAGAATGGCAGGCACATAATTTAAACCAGGCAATACTAAGGATCAAGCAAACTAAGTATTTAGACAGACAATGGCTAGATAAACTTAAGAAGTTTTATTTCCCCGTAATTTTTTGGGTTCCTACTAAGGCCAATAAGAATAGAAAATTTGGGATGTTACACTTCTTTTAGTTACTATAAACAGACATCAAGGGTTCAATTTTCGTTAGCATTTTCCCCATGCCAACAAGGCGGTATAGATTTGCATTTTAGGCTTTGTTTGACAGCTTGGATTTTGTAAGACCGAAGTATTTAGAAAACATGGCACTACAACGCCTGGGCATGTGATACTTCGGTTTTCACAAAACCATAGTTTTTGGGAAAAGGGGTCCAGACCTCTTTCTATTCTAGTGTGAAAATAACTTAGTTTTTGGAATAACTATGGTTTCAAAATTTTGGTCTTTCATAGTAACCAAACAATTCAAAGTATTGCAAACCTTAGTATTTAGAAAAACCGTGGTATCTTTGAAATACATAGAAAAAACTGCGTTGCCAAACATGCCCTTAGCGGTCTCGGACTCTACTCACTAGTGCAGAACGGCCCATTGGTCCCGGTTGGTAAGGGGCTTTAGTCCCGGTTACCCAACCGGGACGGGGCAATCGAGACTAAATCCCGAACCTTTAGTCCCGATTGCCCCACCAACCGGGACAAAAGATAATACACGTGGCCGCTGCTCCGTGCGAGGGGGGAGGAGCAACCGTCCCGGTTCGTAATACGAACCGGGACAAATAAGCTTCTGCCGCGGCAGAGATTTGACACATTTCTCTGCCGCGGCAGAGAATTCATTTTGGCAACTTTTGTTGCCGCGGCAGCATTTTGGCCACTTTTTATGACGCGGCAGAGAATTCATGTATGTTGTTTTATTATTTATTTAGTGTTTTGCACTCATCAATGAAGGAACCATTATATTACACAAGATCATCATGACAATATTATATTCGATACACGGATCGAGTTCATGCACTACATACAAAAGTTGCTCTTTTTACAATCCCTATTGTCTATACACAGCCGAATAGTATTCCCCTTTTGGGTTTAGGACTTCTGCATCCAAGAATCCTGCAAATTCCTCCTGAATTGCTCGTACGCGATCCTTTGGCAGAAGACCGTCCCGTAGACGTTCGATCTGATTTAAAAAAATGAGTCAGCCTATATGAATGAAACTAAACACAATTTGATTGTAATTAAAAACTATAAAAATTGTTTACGTACGTGGAGTTGCTCTAAATTTCTGCCCTTCTCATCGCACGTCTGCCGGATGAACTCGCAAACATAGTATCCACATAGATTGTTACCTGGTCCCTGCGTCAGGCACTTTACGAGAACATAGTTCAATCAAAATAATAATCAAGCATGATAATAACTGTATCAAAACTAGAATCAAAGAAATGCGCGGATATAGCTAGTGGTGCTTACACCTAGTTCTTGAAATGTAATCTCCGCTTTCCAAACACCCCTAGCCTTGTTGGTGAACCGTTTCCAAGCGCTGCCCGGCGAAGAAAACGAATAAAATAAGTTATTAATTACTTGATATCATAAAATTCACGAACGTTGCCGATATAGTGTCGTAATGATTAGAATTAGCGCTGGAGAAGCATCTGCATGTCCTTCCACTGCTCAAGGGGTTTATGTTTCGAGTCCATGAGTAGTACACGCCCTTTGTCAAGTTGAATAATTAACAGAATATAGTGGAAGCTGCGAATGCATAACTAATCAGTTATATACTTAACATCGAGTAAGCGAAATAGAAAGTGTATACAAGACAATAACACTGACTCAAAGTTGTAAGGAAAAAGTATTTCCCTTTTGGTTTTTTGAAACCTTAACGCGTGTACTATATTATCCTCCGTATCCTAGGGGCTTGTTTTGAGATTAGCTTCATGAACCCAATATGGGTCAATGAAGCCAATGTCATAGATTTGTCCTGACGAGGTTTGATCTCATCAATGCCCATTGTTATGGACTTGGGTTTTGGAGAAGATGGGGATGCTGGAGATCGTGGAACGGTTAGCAAACAAGCAACACGGGGACACAAGGTTTACCCAGGTTCAGGCCCCCGGAGGGAAAACCCTACTCCTGCTTGTCTGCTCTTGATTACGGCGGAACCGAAAGTTACAGGGGTGCGGAGATGCAATCTGGCGTGGAGGTGTGTATGCGAAAGTATGAGTCGAGAGATCTAGGTCGTGCCCTCCTGGCCTTTATATAGACTTTAGGCAGGTCCCGGGCATAGACCTAGTCGGTTACAGGTTCTAGGGTTTTACCCCTTTGAATTTCCTATCTACTCTAGTCTTGCTCTCCAAGGATCCGAAGGCGTCATGGTCCTGGGCCACCCGAAAGTCTTCATGGGCCGGCGTACATTTGTCGTGGGCCTTCCTTGGGCTAGACCAGTTGGGCTGAGATCATGCACCCGCGGGGTATAACCATGTCAGTAGCCCCCGAGTGATCAGTCGAATCGTAGGTTCGGCTGAGGACTCTTCAATCATTCAGGTGCAACTATGTATTTCAATAGTTCATGTGTAGGGATTGTTGATGCGTGTGCCTGACTTACCCAACGGATCAGGGTCAGTTAACTGTCTTAGGACGAAACTACACGATCTTCTTCAGGTTCGAGTCCCTCAACTCGAACCTGGAACATATGCTGGTGTAATTTGACTCAGGCCGCGGAGGACTTACAGGAGTGGAATTCCAGTGATTTTAATTGATGTACCCAACGCGTCCGTCGGGATTTTTCATCGCGCCTGCTGGCACGGGTTCATACTAGCAGAGCGCAGTTGTGTGCGTTGCCAGGCCATCAGATGATATCTGTAGGTCTTATCTTTGTGTCGCAGACACAACATCCGAATGTTTGTCACCACGGAGGTGTTTCGGGTGGCCAAGGAGATCGTTGCTCACTCAGCGTTTTGTCGGGGCAGAGTTGCCGAAAAGTTTTTGCATGCTGATCCGAAAGATCGCAGTCGAAGAATTTCATAGGGTGTGCGACCAGCGCTCCCTATGGGAGTATCCCCCGAGTGTCTGTTTGAGTCGTAGACTCGAGCGGAGACTTTAGTTCAAACATTGTTCAGTTGTTAAGTCCGTAGGACACAAAAAATTTCAGATGCTTAAATCCATCCTCCCTATGGGAGTAGCCCCCGAGTCCGTAGTGGAGTCGTAGACTCGACGTAGGACTCGAAGAAACAATTCGTTTTTATTCATCTTTCGGGTGCGCGGCCAGCGCTCCTAATAGGAGTAGCCCCCGAGTATTTAGTCGAATCGTAGATTCGAGTGAGTACTCTTAGCTTTGAAGCCGAAGAAATTGTAGTTGTTGCCAGTATAGATTTTTATGACATCAGTGCTGACGATCAATGACCTCAAGCGTCTGCTGTGCCAGAGATGACTTGACTGGACGAACATGGGTCCCACTTGCTGACCTTGAATTGACCGGTCACGCGCGGCGTGGAGATAATTACGGTATCTCCTCGATTTCCGCGCGTAGTGGACGGCGTGGTAACGACGGTTCGTTGTGATGCTGACACGTGTATGGCCAGATCTGCCGTTGGCGTTAGGTCTTTTTGATGGACGGTTACCGTGCATCGTTTTCGCCGTTATAATCATTGGGGAAAGGTGCAGTTTGTTTTCACCGCATCTACTCTTGTTCTCACTGCCTCCTTGTGCTCTAGCAGTTCTTGCTGCGCGCTGGAATATCCTTCCACATTTCCGTTTTCCCTTCTGTGCTCTCACCACCGGCGCCGCTGTAGCGCGATGGGGAAACCAAAAAAATCATCATCGGCGGTTGGTACCAGCGCCGCCGGAGGAAAGAAAAGCGCCACCGCTACCCGTGTCACTGACGGTGGTTGGCGGCGATCAGAGACGCGGGAGAGTGACCTCCGCAAACTTCGTGAGCGGGGTTTGATCCCGCAGGTTAGGGAGGCCGTCAGACTCCCTAGCAACGAGGTAATCCCCCGTCCCCCCGCTGGGTATCGGGTTATGTTTCTCGCCTTCGTTATGCGTGGGTTTTCCTTCCCAGTCCACGACTTCCTTCGTGGGCTGCTCTTCCTCTATGGCATCCAGCTGCATCATCTTTCCCCCAATTCTCTTCTTCACATTGCTTGTTTTATCACTTTCTGCGAGTGCTGGCTCGGCATCAAGCCGCACTTTGGTCTCTTCCGGAAACTCTATTCCGTGAAGAGGCAATCCGGATCGGATGGTGTGTATCCCATTGGGGGTTGCATCATCTCCCTCAGGGCCAATATTCTTTTCTTTTCTTTCTCTATGTCTGAATCTGTCCAGTACTGGCGGAGGCGGTGGTTTTACATTCGCGACTCCACAGTGGCTGGGCAGCATTTTTGTAACACCCTCAGAATCAGACCTATGCAAGTTTCAGCGCTTCCCGCCGAACCCGCATAGAAATGATTCAAAGGTGCCCACCAGGCACTTTCGTGCGGGTGGAATACGAAGTAATAACATTACACAACAGTCCTCGATGGGACCCACAGAACAGATATATATACAACAGCGACTCAACGAGTCAAGAATACGGATACAATATACAAAGATCCAAATCACTTTTAAAATGATAGAGCGTCCGACTACGGACAAGATGCAAATGGGGCTAAGAGCCCTGAAGAATAACCAATGGCATCCATAACCCTGCCCAGGCCAAGCCGGAAGGGTAACCCTGCTAACGACGTTGATCTCAAAACCTGCTTAAACAAAAGGGGTGCCGACAAAGGGCAAAGGAAAAAGAGGAGCGTCAGTACTGAGGCCAGTACACGGCGAGGCTAGAATTCGGCGGTCCTCGCCTACATAGGTATGGTGGACTGAAGCGGCAGCGACAGCAAGCACTGAACACCCTATAGAGACTCGATACAACTGGCGGCAATCAGAGAGGAGGAAGAAAGACCTATTCGGAACCAACCTGATACTACCACCAAACAAACCCATCCTGGTGTTTCCCCCTCGAGACCAAACGAGGAAGTCAACCGAGGAACTCACGCAGTTGGCAGTTTTACTTATTCAGTTATCGTTGCAACAATTACTAGTCAAGTATAGGTAATCATCCTGATAAAATAAACAGTGGGCACATTTAGTTAACCATTCTGTTCTAGTGGCAACACTTACTAGTCAGATTCAATTAGCATGAGATAACCCCAAAACCCAGCAGTTGTTGGTACTTTTATTTAGCCATTCCGTTATAGTTGCAATACTTACTAGTCAGATACAATCGTCGCAAGCGACAAACCAAACAAGCAATTGTGGGCAGTTTTATTTGTCCATTCCATTATAGTGAAGCTGATTACTAGTCATATAGAGTCAAATTTATAGCACTACTTTAGTTATAGTTGTCTATGATCGAGATACTGCTCCAAGTCGTCCATAACCGCGGACACAGCTTTCAGAAAGTTTTAACCCGGCCGGGGTGCACAAATAGCAACACACACTCGATCAACCTCGGAAAAACCAAATCAAAACCCAACGAGGCTTTCACGACAAAGAAATCACAGGATTTAGAAATATTTTAGGGGGCCACCCCATTGAGTAGACCCGCAACGAAGTAAGCTAGCTCCGAGACGGACTCAAGGTTTGCGTCAATGGCTGTAAACGACTGGGAACCCAAAACTGGGATTGTCGATACCGTGAAAACATTCCGCTTACCTAAACAGTACAGTGTGCTCCTCGCACAATCGTAAATAAAGCAGTAGCATGGCATAAGTACAGGATCGTAAATAAAACCTCAAACTAGTTTGTGGCCCCAAGAAATAAGAATGAATCATGCTCTGGCTCAGGGGGGTCCCATAATCCTCCCGGATGTGGATAGCGCGATAAATCAAGGAACAGGTATCAAGTACTCGGGGTCCTACGGGACACAAGTGGGCGGTCGGAAACCAAATATTATCTATCACCCACCGATGCCACAATGATCATAAGTAAAGCCATGATCATCTTCAACATCAACATGCGGCAATACTCCAACAACTGTGGTACTGGACGACACGCAACAACACTTGAGCAAGCGACTACGACACGCAAGTCCAACTATCTACCAAACAACAGGTAATAGGATGTGTCCAAGGCAATATATGGCTGCAAGGGATATCATGGGTACGGAAACTAGAGCATCGCAACACAGATAGCAATAGATCAACTGGAGGGAATAAATACTATAAAAGTAAGATAGGTAGAAAGGGGGAGATGCTCGCCTGGAAACATTGCCGAAGGTTTAACCGAAGATCGGGTCGGTACTCGCATCAACTCAACGGCCTTATCCGCGAAGGACCAAAACACTAGAATAAACACCAGATGCAATATTTAATACTACGGCAAAAGATCGGGCATGATGCATGTATGATGTATGACATGGCAAAGATGCGATGCAATTAGGTCATATTACGCGGAACCGGGGTCCCGACATTTAATTAAATGGTTCAAGTTGTTTAGCTACCCCACAATTAAATGTTGTCTTAACATGGCAGAAGATAGCACCGGGTTCGCTACACAAATTTAAATGAGGCCAATATAAGGCTAGATTTGCCCGCATATGGGCCCCATATTTAATTATGAGGTGAATCGGCATAAGGCCCCCAAACCACACAAATATGCATGCGAGCATGAAAATTTAATATGCAACAGGTTTTATGTTTAGCATTTATAAAAATAGGGGTTCGGATAAGGGTCACACATTAGGGGGGTCGCGATGAACTTGAGGTTCCGGGGTTCGGGGTCGGTCTCAGGGTCCAGGGTTCGACGGGTCGGTCTCGGCGGAAACGTTCTCGAACAACGGGGCAGGTCTTGTCGTGCTTCAGGTTCGGGTGCGGTTCTCGGCAAACTGGTCGGTTCCCTGTCGGAGGTCTTGGCGCTTCGGATCGGTCTTCGGTTCGGGGCCTCAGGGTCTTGGGGTTCGCGTCCGTGAGGCGGTCTTTTTGTTCCGTGTAGGCGTTCTCGAGGTCGATGGCGAACTTGTCCGGTATCGGGGTTCGGGTCCGGGAAGGAGTACTTGTCGCGCCGGGGTCTCGGCCATCGGATCCTCGAAGGAGGTCATGGCGTCCGTGAGGCGATCTGGGCGTTCACCGAGAGGGGCTCGACAGGGTTCGGGTCTTGGATCCGTGATCGGTCTTCGGGTGGTAGCGTACTATCTTCCCACGGTCACCATATTGCATCTTCACCTCACCAACGCAAGTCCAGGGAGCCGAAGGAATCGCCCCAGGGACGCATCAGCTAGGCAGGACCCGCGACATGGCCACACGCGCTTGGGGTCGGAGAAGAGGCCTTGGTCAGCAGTTGGCGACGGGGGGGGGGGGGGGGGGGGGCTCGGGCTCGAGGAGGCACCAACGGCGGGGTCGACGCGGCCGAGCGGCGCCCGCAGGCGTCGGTGCCTGGCGCGCCAGAGAGGGAGGAGCACGGGCCGGTACGGGTGGAGCTCGGGGCAGCGCGGGCGCGGCCGACGGCGGCGGAGCTTGGGGGGTTGGTGGCCGCCGGCGACGCGGCGTCGCGGGGAGGCGGCTCGGGCGGCCGCGGGGTGGCCGAGGCCGGCGGGAGCGGAGGTGGGGGAAGGCAGCGTCGGGGCGTGAGGGGCTGCGCGCGGGAAGAGAGGCCCGTCGGCGGCCGGACGACGGGGACGCGGACCGGAGCACGCGGGGGCCGGGGCGGCGCGGCGAGGCGGAGCCTGGGGCGAGCGGCGGCGATGGCGGTGACGAGCGCCGGGCGCGGGGCGGAGGACGAGGTGGAGGCCGGCGAGGTCGGGGTGATGGACGGAGGCGGCCGGACGGAAGCGGGCGAGGGGGGGATGAGGTCCGGCGAGGGAGGCCGGGCTCGGCCGGAGGAGGAAGGGAGGGAGGCGAAGGAGGCGCGGATGGAGTAGAGCGGGAGGAAGAGGGAGAAGGGGTGGGGCGAGCGGCGTGGGGAGCCAGGAGCGTCGGGGGGAAGGAGGGTCCCGCGGTGGGGCCGGGGGTTGACCGCGTGGGGGCCGCGGGTGGGCCGCGGCGGGAGCGTGTGGGGGCGTGTGGAGGCGCGTGGGGGGCGCTTGGAGGCGCGTGGGGGGCGTGTGGAGGGCGCGTGGGAGGGGGGTCGGGTGGTGTGCGTCTGCCGTGTGGGCCGCTGCGGGGCCAGGGGTGGGGCCAGGGTTGACTGGGGAGGTGGACAGGTGGGGACGTGGGCAGGTGGGCACGCGGCGGGGCCCGGGTGGCAGGTCGGCTGTGGGGAGGAGAGAGGGAGGCGTGTGTGGCTGGGTGGAGGGAGTGGGGGGGCTGATGTGGCGGGTTGGGGTTGGTTAGAGGGAAGGGCTGGGTGACGTGGCGACCAGGGATTGGAGGGTGTGAGGTGGAGAGGGGCTGGGTAGAATAGGTTGGGTAGACTAGGGATTTCGGGCGAACCGTTTATTTTTGGGGGTGGTCGTTCGGGTCGATTTGGCCCGTTCGACTGCCCCCACTAAAAATAATTAAATGTTTTATTTATTTAAACGGGGCCTTTGCAACCCGATAACAGACAAAACAAAATAATCCGGAGTCCCGGGTTTGTGTTTGAATAAGGATGGGGCGTTTAGAAATCAAATTAGGTTTTTCCGCAAATAGTTTTATGCAAGCAAATGCAAGATGATGACGATGCTCAAATGCAATGTGGCATGATGACATGAGCATGCGGTCATGATGATGCAATGCACAAAATCAACGCGATTTTCTAGTAGTGGTTTTTGCGGGATGCCACAATTTTGGTCTTGCTCCTTTCGACCCCTCCCAGATAATCGAGCCGAAAAGGTCCTGGAAAAACCAGATCTTGGATGGCGAGTCAGCTGAGATAGAGGCCCTTTACCGTCGGGTGGAGGATCCCCAGTTGATTCCGGAGAAGGAAGTGAACGGCGTGGATATTATCCGCCCGTTTCTCGAGCGTCGGGTGCAGCCTCTCCAGGCTAGGACGCACCCGATGTTTCTTTATTATGGGCGCCGTGATCCGACGAGAGTTTCGGCTGAGAAAATCTCCGAGGGAGATCTTGACAGGGCCCTTCGCTTGCTGCTGAAGTTCAAGGCCGGAGAAAAAATCCCAGGGAAGTCGCTGACTCCTCTGTATTCTTCGACGCTGGCCGTTCCACGGGTGTAGATTCGTGCGCGTAGCGCTTTTCGTCGACTTCGTATTTATTTTTCTTTGTTTGCTAACAAAACTCTTTATTTTTTGCAGAGCTTCAAGGTGCCGGGCATGGTGCCGCCATTGCCTGAAATATTTTCGAATGCTCCGGATAATGACGTGGTGGATTCCGTGTCCGAGTTGCCATCGGCGCGATCTCCGGCAAAAGATGCCAACGAGTCGAGCGAGGACCACACGCGCAAACGATCACGGAGCTCCAGCGAGTCTTCGGATACCTCGACTCCTCTGACTCCTAGGAACCCTCTGTGCCTTGAGCGTCACAGCGACGGGCATGGAGGCTCTTCCTCCCCTCTTCATGCCATTCCTGTGCGGGCTGTAGCGCCGCACCCGCTAGCGAAGCGGAAGAAGGAAGAAAAGAAGGAAGAGAAGAAGGAAGAGAAGAATGGGGAGAAGAGAGCCCGAAGGACTCCTCCTGTCTTCGACCTGAGCTCACTAGACTCGTAATTTTCTTTTATACTGCTGTCCTGTTCCTGTTGACTTTTGTGCTTGTGCTAAATATTTCGTGTGCAAGCACTCCTCCCACGAATCCTCCAGCGATGGTGCTCGGGAGATGATGGGAGAGTCGAAGGTTGCGCCTCCTCCAGCTCAGATGGTGGCTACCTCTGAGGGTGCTGCGTCGGTACCTTCTCCGCAGGAGGCTCAGGTGGTTGCGCCTCAGAAGGCTGCAAGCGGGCCGTAGAAGTCGCCATCAGAGCATGTAAGTACTTCTTCTTCCAGCTACGGAGGGGGCCCCCGAGCGTCTGAATTTTTTTTTCTTGTCGTGTTCCTTCTTCGAGTCTTTGGGGGGAGCCCCCGAGCATTTTCGTGTGCGAATTTTGCTTTTGTTCCTTCATGTTGGGCGCAGCCCCCAAGTCCTTTTCCTTAGTGGTAGTTCCTCTTCATGCAGCCTTTTGTGCAGGATGCCAAGCGACTGGTGCAGGAGCACCTGGTGCTGGAGGTCAACCTCCGACAACTTCAAGGTACCTGGATGCTTTGGTGCTTCTTTCTTTTTGCGTTATTATCTTGCTTTCTGACGCTTGTATGTTTTGAATGCAGAGGAGCATAACACTTCCCTCCGTGAGATTGATGCTCTCAAGAAGAGCCTTTGTCAAGCGGAGAAGAAGGCTGAGGATGCCGCTGGTGCGAAGGAGCGCCTTGAGCTGGAGCTGGCCAAGGCAGCCGAAGCTAAGGAGCGTCTGCAGCAGGAGGCTACGAACCGCGAGGAGCAGCTTGCCATGGCTGCGACTACGCGTGAAAGAGAGGTGGCGGGCAAGCTCATGGCTGCTGCCAAGGCTATTTCAGGTGAGTACCTTATTTTTGCTCCTTTCTTTTTGTTTTCTTGTCTTTCTTCTATGTTACTTTCTTCATTCCTTCTCTTTTTGTCTCAGATGCCGCAGGCATCGAGTTTGACCGCGGCGCTCTAGAGCACGGGAGTGCTCTAGATGATGCTACTGCAGCGGTCGAAGATCGCTGCAGCACCGTCGTCAACTCCCTTGCCAAGGCGAAGGAGGTCCTTGGCCGCTTCTACAAGGAGCTTGTCCCCAAGGGCGTGACCCTTGATGATGTTGACGCCCTGGCGGAGACTTTGTCAGCCGAAGCGGCTGCGGCGTACAAGCGCAAGCAGAAGGGCATCGGCGCGTCCGTCGGGCTGGCGATGGCCTTGGTGGCTGGAGCGGAGCTGGACCTTCCCCAGATCACCTCCCGGATGCCGACGACCGCGGATGGATCCGAGGTAGCCTTTGCTACCTATTCTGCTCGCTGCAAGCGATATGGCCCAAAGCTCATTGATCTGCTGTCTGAGTATGCGCTGCGGAAGCAGGGGGAGGCCAAGGCGAGGCAATCCGGCTCTGAGGCTACTCAGGGTGCCGCGTCTTAGGCGTTGTAGATGTAGGATAGTTTGTAGTCTTCTTTTGCTGTAAATATTTTGAGGAACGCAATCATTGTGCCACGTAGTGGCCTTTATATGCTTAATGAACTCTTCTGAGTTGTTCTCTTCTCTGTCTGAATGTTTATGTCCTTTGATTTTCTACTGTTCTAGGTTCCTTCGGGTGCTGACCCCATTGCCACCTCGCCTGCAGCACAGCTGCGGCCATCTTTGGATGATTCCTCACAACTCGCTTTTCTTCGGTACCGTGTGCGTATTCTTGAGAGGGAGTTGCTTGGGTTGCGTGGTCACGCCGATGTTTGGAAGTCCAAGGCAGATCGCGGTGCGGCCAGGGAGGAGTACTTGATGGACGAACTGCTTCGGCTGTCTGAGCAGCTTCAATGTAAGTTGTTCTTTGTTTCGGGCTGCAGCTCAGATTTTCGGATGCGCCTGCTGGCCTTTCGTCTTATTTTCTGCAAGTGTCGCAGGTGCTAACCTTGCTCCGAGGGAAGAGAAAGAGCGTGTCGCTGTTCGGGTCAATTGCTTGACTCAACAAGACATGGAGGCTGGCAGCTTCTTTTGGATGGATCGTGACCGTGCCTTTGCTCTGGCGACGGTGCAGGATCGTGTGCACCAGGTTTCGCGGGTGCTTCGTCAGGTGCAGACGTCGCTTGCATCGGTGTTGCATGTCATGTTTCCTTTGGATGCCGTGCCAACGAGTCTTGCGGGTCTTCTGTCGAAGTTTCGGAGCATGAGCAATGTCAAGGAGTTGGTGCGGAAATAGCTCGTCGCAGGAGTGAAGGATGCTTTGTCCCTTGTGAGGCTGCACCGACCTGATGTAGATTTGTCTATTGTAGCAGCTGGGCCACCTCTTCGGCCGGATGGTGGCGAGTGCGATATGCGTCCGCATTATGCGGCTGTAAGGCAGTATGCCGAACAGGTAGTAGATTTGTTTGAGCAGCGTGCTCAAGTTATTCTTCAGAATAGATAGTACCTGTAAAAGAGATAGATGTAAAATTTGTATATTTCGACTGGGCGTGTTGTGCCCTTTGTTATAAAGGTTTGTTTATTGTGAGCACGTAGTGCTTTGTTTGAGTACGTGTACTTTTCGTTTGCCTGACGTTGTCAGCTACTCAGGTGTACACGTGTGATCCTCGTCGATGAAATCGTGAGGTGGGGGGAGCCCCTGAGTGCGTTTGTAGCATAAAGTAAAGTTGCAAGTAGCGAACAAGATTTTGGGGCGGAACACTTAGCTTTATTTATATCGTAACGGAGGAAGTACATTGTTCGGCTGAATAGCCTTGGCTGCAAAGCCTTATTGAAAGTAAAATGGGTAGGTAGCTATGGGTTGAATCGCCGCAAGTGTGCGATGTTCCATGGGTTGGATTATGCGACTCCAGACTCCACGTGCTTGAGGCGATAGGCGCCACCTGGGATGACTTCGGTGATAACGTAGGGTCCTTCCCATGGCGACTCGAATTTCTTCGGTCGTTCTTGCTTGAGTCGCAAGACGAGGTCTCCTTCGACGAAGGACCTTGGGCGTAGCCGTCGGCTGTGGTAGTTGCGGAGACTCTGCTGGTACACCGTTGATCGAGCTGCTGCTACGTCTCTTGCTTCGTCGAGTGTGTCCACGGCGTCTTCGAGTGCAGCCGTGGATTCGGCTTCGCTGTAAGCGACGACCCGGGGGGCCTGGTGGCGTACTTCGGCTGGTAGCACGGCTTCGGCTCTGTGCACCATGAAGAACGGTGTGTAGCCGGTGGAGCTGTTTGGCGTAGTACGCAAACTCCATAGGACGGATGGAAGCTCTTTCGTCCAGGATCCGGCCTTTCGTTCGAGTGGGCTCATGAGGCGCTTCTTGATGCCAGCGCCGATTAGGCCGTTAGCCTTTTCCACTTGCCCGTTCGTTTGCGGGTGTGCCACTAAGGCGTACGTGATGTTGATCCTGAGGCCTTCGCGGAAGTCTTGGAATTCCTTGGAGATAAAGTTCGATCCATTGTCGGTGATGATGCTGTGTGGTACGCCGAACCTATAGACAATGGATTCGAAGAACTTGACGGCAGTCTTGCCCTTTTGGTTGGTGACCGGCATGGCCTCGACCCACTTGGTGAATTTGTCGACTGCGACCAGAAGGTAAATGTGCCCCCCTTTCGAGGACTTTGGCAGTTTGTCGATCATGTTGAGGCCCCATTGAGCAAAGGGCCAAGCTATAGGTATGGGTCTGAGCTCTGACCCGGGTGCGTGCGGTTTGTCGGCGAACCGTTGGCACCCGTTGCATCTTCGGACGATGTCCTTTGCATCGCTCATAGCCATTGGCCAGTAGAATCCGGCTCGTAGAGCTTTGGCGACAAGGGAGCAGCTGCCTGCGTGATGGCCGCAGATGCCCTCGTGGATGTCTTGGAGGATGGCTTTCCCGTCACCGATGGTGGCGCACCTTTTTAGTACACCCGTAATACTGCGCTTGTACAGCTCGCCATTGATGATGGTGAAGGCTTTTGACCGACGAGATATGCGCCGGGCATCTGTTGGGCTGTCAGGCAGTTCTCCGTTTATCAAGAACTGGAGGTACGGTCGCGTCCAAGTTTCTTCGACTGCCATGACCTGCATCAGGTTGACCATAGCGACCTCTGTGTCCAGTTTCTCGGGTCCTTCGTGTCCTTCGGGCAGCGTAGCCCCCGAGTGTTCTGCTTCTTCGGGTGATCCCTTGGGGAATTTTCTTTTGATGGATGGCACGCAAATCTGTTCGAGGAACACACCCGGTGGCACCTTTGCGCAGGTGGAGCCGATGTTGGCGAGTCTGTCGGCTTCCTCATTGCTTTCTCTTCCAACGTGCCGAAGCTCGCAGCCGTCGAATTCTCCTTCGAGTGCGTTGTAGAGTGCGCGGTACGCGATCATGTTTTCGGCGTGTGCGTCGCACTCATTCATCGTCTGCTGGACGACGAGGTTGGAGTCACCGTAGATGACAAGGCGCTTTGCGCCGCAGATCTTTGCCATCCTCATGCCATGGATGAGGGCTTCGTATTCGGCCTCGTTGTTGGAGGCTCGGAATTTCATACGGAGGACGTACTTCATCTGGTCGCCCTGCGGGGAGGTCAGTATGACCCCGGCTCCTGCTCCAGCTTCACGCTTGGAGCCGTCGAAGTGCATTGTCCATGACTGCGACATGTCTGGGGTGTCTGGCAGCTGCAGCTCCATCCAATGTACGAGGAAGTCCGGAAGGACTTGAGATTTGATTGCGAGTCGCTTCTCGTAGATGATGTCCAGAGGTGACAGCTCAATGCCCCATAGGGCCACGCGTCCTGTGGCCTCAGGGTTATTCAGGATGCTGTTCAGGGGTGCCTTGTTGACTACCATCACCTGGTGCTCCTAGAAGTAATGGCTCAGCCGTCGAGCCGTCATGAACACGCCGTAGGCGAGTTTCTGGTAGTGAGAGTACCTCTGTTTTGTTGGCGTCAGTACCTCGCTGAGGTAGTATATTGCGCGTTGGGCCCCGTGGGTCTTGCCTTCTTCGGGTCATTCGACCACTAGCATGGTGCTGACCACCTGGTGTGTGGCTTCTATGTACAGCAGCAGAGGCTCGCGCTCCTTTGGCGTGACCAGGACGGGCGAGGTGGAGAGTAGCCGTTTGAGGCTTTCGAACGCGTCGTCGGCTTCGGGCGTCCATTCGAATTTATCTGCCTTGCATAGCAGCTGGTAGAATGGCAGGGCTTTCTCACCCATGCGGCTGATGAATCTGCTCAACGCCGCTATTCGTCCTGCAAGCTGCTGGACACCCTTGAGGTTTTTCGGCTTCTCCATTGCCATGATGGCTCTGATTTTCTTCGGGTTTGCCTCGATCCCTCGCTAAGAGATGAAGTACCCAAGCAGCTGACCCGATGGGACGCCGAAGGCGCACTTTTCGGGGTTGAGTTTGATCCTGTAGCGATCGAGGTTGTCGAACGTCTCGCGGAGATCGTCGATAAGTGTCCTCGCCTCCCTTGTTTTTATGACTATGTCGTCGACATAGACTTGAACGTTGTGACCGATCTGGTCCTTGAGGCATGCCTGCATGCATCGCTGGTACGTGGGACCTGCGTTCTTTAGCCCGAAGGGCATTGTGTTGTAGCAGAACACTCCGAACGGTGTGATAAACGTCGTTTTCTCCTGATCTTCGACCTTGAGTCGAATCTGATTGTAGCCTGAGTAGGCGTCGAGGAAGGAGAGTTTCTCGCAACCTGCAGTCGAATCGATGATCTGATCGATCCGAGGAAGAGGGAAGTGGTCCTTTGGGCAGTGCTTGTTTAGCGACGTGAAATCCACGCACATCCGCAGGATGTCCGTGTCATTTTTTGTGACCATCACTGTATTTGCAAGCCACTCGCTTTCTTTGATTTCCCTGACGAAGTCTGCAGCGAGTAGTCTGTTGATTTCTTTGCCGGTAGCTTCGGCTCGTGGCTCGGATAGTCTCCGGATGGACTGCGTGACGGGCTTGGTGTTTGGAGAGACGTTGAGTGCGTGCTCGGCGAATTCCCTGGGTACTCCTGGCATGTCCGCAGGACACCAGGCGAAGATTTCCCAGCGCTCACAGAGGAATTCGATGAGCGCGCCTTCCTATGCGGGGCTGAGGGCATTGGCGATCAGCGCCGTCTTGGAGGCATCCGTCGGATGGACTTGCACCTTCTTTGTGTTGACGGTGGAGTCAAAAGACATGTCAGGTGCGTTTTGTCGTGCGACTGGGGGTGCCCCATTGTCCGTCACCTCGCGGAGCCTTAGGAGCTCCTCCTGCATGCCGAATGACTGGGAGATTCTGTTGAAATCTCTGTCGCATTGGTCCAATCGGGTGAAGCTCCCGTGGATTGTGATGACGCCCTTTGGTCCTGGCATCTTGAGTAGCAGGTATGCATAGTGTGGGACAGCCAAGAACCTTGCGAATGCTACACGCCCGAGGATGGCGTGGTACTGTGATGGCCAGTCCACCACTTCGAATTCGAGTCGCTCCAGCCGGAAGTTGTCCGGCTTGCCGAAGATGACGTCGAGCCATATTTTGCCTAGGGGGAATATGCCCTTCCCTGGAACGATGTCGTGGAACGTTGTGTCTGACTGTTCCAGGCTGCACTGCGGGATCCGCATTGCTGCTAGAGTGCTTGCGAACACCAGGTTGATGCCGCTGCCACCGTCCATGAAGACGCGACTCATCTCGAAACCTCCGATATGTGCCTCCAGCACCAGGGCAGCATGACCTGGGCGAGGGATCTGGCAAGGGTGATCCGAACGGCTGAACGTGATGCAGGACTCTGATCCGTTGAGGTACTCAGGGATGGCGGGTGGAGTTTCCACGGCCAGGTTGATCTGTCGGGTGATTTTCTTCTGCACCCTATTCGTGGGGCGCCCCTTCTGGATCATCAGTGCTCCTTTCGGCTGGGGATACCCGTTCCCAGCGTTGTTCTTTGCTGGTGCGACTGGTTGGTTTGGGCCTCCAATGGGTGGCGGTGGAGGAGCTCCATGCGCTATTTCACCTGGCGCGGGTGCATTTCCAAACGCAAGGATTGGGGCTTGCTGCCTCATCTGCACCATGGTTTCGCTGAGTTTCTGGAACTCGTGGCAGTCTTTGAGCATGTGGCTGGCCTTCTTTTTGCCATCCTGCTTGTCGATGTAGAAGTGGATGGTGCATGGACCCGAAAGCTTTTCGTATGCTGAGGGTTCGTTATCGCGGTCGCGGCGTTGCCACGACTGCGTTGGGCGTCCCCCGTCGCGGAAGTTTCCTCCGTGATATCCTCCGATGATGCAGTTGGCGTCGTTGCGGCGATCGACGTAGCCAGCCGCGACCATGTCGGGTTCGTCGCGATCGTCGTAGACGCGCGATCTTCTCTTGCTACGGCGCTCTCGCCGTCGACCATAGTCGTCTTCTTCTTCCGATTGTGCTCGGTGAATGGAATCTTCTCCGTCAGCCCACCTGTTGGCGATGTCCATGAGGTGGTCGAGTGTTTTGGGATTGACGCGCCCAAGTTCCTCCTTGAAGTCTTGGCGCTTGACACCGTCCCTGAAGGCGTCGATGGCCCTCTCTTCGGAGATGTGCGCTGCGGAGTTCTTTGTGTTGGACCAGCGTAGTATGTACGAGCGAATGGATTCGCCCGTTAGTTGAGTGCAGGCTCGCAACTCTTCGATTGAGGCGGGCCTATTGCTGGTGCCTTTGAAGTTTCGGATGAAGATGTAAGCTAGCTCATCCCAGCTTCGGATGGACCCTGAAGATAGGCTGCTGAGCCAGATCCGGGCTGCGCCTGTCAGCTACAGCTGAAGGCATTGCATGGCAGTCTCTTTGTTTCCACCGTGCAGTTTGACGGATGATAAGTGGTCGCTGAGCCAAGCCTTTGGGTCTTGAGTGCCGTCGAACTTCGGAGTATCCGAAGGAAGCTTGAAATTTCGCGGCATCCGCGTCCGCCGTACGGATCTGCTGAAACATCGGGCTCCGCAGAGTTCTCCTTCGTCTTCGTCCATCTCGGATTCGGACGAGCATGCGCGCTTGGCTCGCTCTTTGTTGATTTTGCGCTGTGTGAGCGCATCTCTGGCGTCGTAGTCGCGGTCGCGGCGGCGCGAACTCTTCTTCCTACGAGGAAGGTCATGTTCCTCTTCTTTGGATGAAGGGGTGGGGCTGCGGTCGAACCTGACCGGAGCTTTCTTTTTCGGCTCCATGGGAGCTTCCTGGTGGAGCGCAGCTCCAACGAGTCCGAGTCCGGTGAGTGCGGACTTGTGCATGGCCCTCTTCGGGTCCCCCTCCGGCGGTGGGTGGGCCGCGGGGTACGCAGTGGCTGCCATGATCGCAGCCTGCGGCGTTTTCGGGATGACGTTGCCGTCGGCGTCCATCTCCATGAAGGATGTGTGGAGGGTTCGGGTCACCTCACGGCGCTCCTTGGGGTCCATGTTCTCCACCCTAGAGCGGTGCTTGTTGCCTTGGTTGGCATTCGAGCTGGAGCCGATGCCCATGGCGGAGAGCGCAACTCGTCGCGCGCTGGACTCTGAGGCTACTTGCTTGCGCTTGTCGAGCACCTCCTGCATCTTGACCTGCTTCTTGTGCTCCTCGATCAGGAGCAGGTGGTAGGCCATCAGCATATCCCGGGAGGCGTCTGCAGGCAGTACTATCTTGCCTGCCACGGCGTTGCGGACCTGGGCCCATCCTTCTTTGCTAAGGCGGATGACGTGGCTGCCGTTGTTTTCCCCTTCGGGTGGGGGGGACTGGCTTCTTCTGTTCCCACCGTTTTGTTCAGGCGGGTTAGGCGTCGGGCTGGGCGGCGGGTTGGGTGTTTGCTGATCCACGTCGCTCTAGATGACTACGGCGCATTGGTAGCGCTCGTAGATTGGTCCGCTGCTTCCACAGCTTTCAGATCCGGAACCGTAGGTCCCTGCATCCGATGGCGGATCGCACAGATCGGAGTTGCAGCTGCTGCTGTCGTAGGAATCATCTGTTGATGATGTTGTGCGTAGCACGGGGTGTGGGGTCCATGAAGCGGGCCTGATTGATGGCAGGGGCACCCGCTCAGGGAGGCGGAGGGTGCCGGTTTGCCCCACCTGGAAGCAGAAGCTCCCGAACAGGATTTCGAGTCCGTCGCCTACGGGATCGAAGTCCTTCATGGTAGCCGGTGAGTGAGCGGTGAAGTCGAAAGCGCCGAAGAGGAGGTGACTCTCCGTCGCGCAGAGTTGTAGATCGATCGGGTTGGGACCGTCACGACCGCACAATCAGCATGCCCAGTTCCCACAGACGGCACCAATTGACGAGGTTTGATCTCATCAATGCCCATTGTTATGGACTTGGGTTTTGGAGAAGATGGGGATGCTGGAGATCGTGGAACGGTTAGCAAACAAGCAACACGGGGACACAAGGTTTACCCAGGTTCAGGCCCCCGGAGGGAAAACCCTACTCCTGCTTGTTTGCTCTTGATTACGGCAGAACCGAAAGTTACAGGGGTGCGCAGATGCAATCTGGCGTGGAGGTGTGTATGCGAAAGTATGAGTCGAGAGATCTAGGTCGTACCCTCCTGGCCTTTATATAGACTTTAGGCAGGTCCAGGGCATAGACCTAGTCGGTTATAGGTTCTAGGGTTTTACCCCTTTGAATTTCCTATCTACTCTAGTCTTGCTCTCCAAGGATCCGAAGGCGTCATGGTCTTGGGCCACCCGAAAGTCTTCATGGACCGGTGTACATTTGTCGTGGACCTTCCTTCGGCTGGACCAGTTTTGCTGAGATCATGCACCCGCGGGGTATAACCATGTCATGTCCTCTGCTGCATTCGAGAATCTTCATTCTGCATATTACAGTATGGTTATATACATGCAATAAACAAGGTGAGATAGCTAGAGACTAAATTAATTACAGAATTAGTACTTACAGACAATAGGCACTGATGATTGATTTGTCCAAGGCGTCTTGATTGAATAATTGAAATAGTTCATCAAATTCAATGGATATCAAGTCATCCTTTTCTTTCCCATGACGCTTTTTTGTAACCGTCAGCACTATCCAGTTAGCCCCGGCCTTTGTGGCATGCATGTACCAGTTATGCAATCTTCGCATTTTTGTTGGAAGATTATTTATCTCCTCAGGTTTGATGAGAGGTTTGCCATACTGGTATTTGTATGCTACTTCACTCACGGGGAAGTACTCTAACTGGGATAAGTACTGGGCAATACACATACCTTGAGCAGCGGCAGCTTCTCCGTATTGTGCAACTACCTCTGGATCATACTGCTCTTCGGCCCCATATTTGCTCGACCCCACATTGGTATGGGAAATCACCTTGAGAGGGACACAAAACTGTTTTGCTTGTTCTCCGAGCTGGGCAACAGATTTCTCGCTTGCATCAGTACTGCTCTTCGAGGCTTGTTGTGCCGCATGTGACTTGAGAATAGAACGCTCATAGTCTGATGACAGCTTTGGCTCGGGTTGATGAAGAGTATTTAGCATTTTCAACACTTTGGCTTTTTCTTCTTTGGTGTTGGGGAACTCTGGCTCTTTCGACCGCCTCAGCTTAGCGAAATCGCTGTCGTTTACGCATCAACGATCGCTGTAGTCTCCTCTTCAGTACAGTCATAAGCTCTCTTGGGAGGAACCTTTGGTACTTTTGGAAGAGGCTCTTGTTTATGTTTCGGTGATCGCTTACCACGACGCAAAGTAGCGGTATGCTTACGCTTTTTATCCTGAGGCGCCGGCGATGGCTCCCGCGGTGATGGCTGCGCCGGAGATTGGTGAGGCGATGGAGCCGGGTAAGGCGACGAACACGGCTGCCACGGCAGCGACAACCTCGCTGGAGACGGGTGAGGCGGCGGCGAAGATGGCCTTGGCGTGTGATTTCGAAGCACGATACATTCCTTTGGCCATAGAATGGTGACGTTTGTTGCGTCTCCCAGTACAGTCTGTAGGGTTTCGTAGCACGGAAAACAAAAAATTTCTACCGCATACAAACAAACAAGCCAAGATCTATCTAGTAGATTGTAGCAACGAGTCGATGGAATAACTCACCCTCGAAGATTCCAAAGTGTTTAACGAGAGCGGATTCTCGTGGGTGATGTAGTCGTACTCTTTCCGATCTCAAGATCGCGTAGACGATCCTTCCGGCAGCGCTTCCGCAGTCGGTCACACGTCCGGTACTCGACGAAGACCTTCCTCTCCCTTGTTCCAGCAGGCAACGGAGGTTGTAGCACTCTCCTCGCGATTCCGGCAGCACAACGGTGTGGTACCGGAAGTAGAGGGGAGATCTTGCAGGGCTTCGCCTTAAGCCGGAGCGAGTATGGTGGACTATGAGAGAGATCCTCGGCGATCTAGGGTTTAGACACACCAAGGAGGAGGGTCTAGGGCTGGCGGCTAGGGCTTGGAGCAGCCCAAGTCAGCGGCTAGGGTTTCCCTAGGCGGCGGCGGCAGCAGGAGGTGGCGGCGCCGGCGGCTGGAAGCTAGGGTTTTGGGTGGAGGTGTTGTGTACTTGGAGGGGCAGCCCTGCCCCTCCTTATATAGGTGGAGGGGGCGCGCCAAGGGGAGGGGAGTCCCTCCCCAACTCGGTCTCCAAGTGGGCCGGTGGTGGAGGGAGGGAACTCCTCCCCAAGTAGGTTTCCTACTTCCCCTCCACCTCACAAAATAGCCGTTTGACTTTTCAAATTGGCGTTTGACTTTTTCAAACTAGGATTAGAGTAAACCCTTTATTTTGTTCAGCGATGACACCTAGTACATGATGCAATCATTCCAACTTGTTATGACACATTCATGTACCCTTCCCCTCCGGAGTGCCAGACATTCTGGAACCTTCTAGAACATTCCCGATGAAAACACCGGAACCATTCTCCAACCCCGAAACAGGACTTTCCTTATATGAATCTTATTCTCCGGACCATTCCGGATCTCCTCGTGATATCCCGGATCCCATCCAAGACTCCGAACAACATTCAGCCTCTTACTCATCATTCCATAACTACTCAAACAACGTCGAATCCTTAAGTGTGTCTCCCTACGGTTCGTGAATTATGCGGACATGATCGAGACACTTCTCCGAACAATAACCAATAGAGGAATCTGGAAATTCATATGGCTCCCACATATTTCTACGATTACTTTGCGATCGAATGAACCACTTACATACGATACCAATTTCCCTTTGTCTCACGATAGTTTACTTATCCGAGGTTATGATCGTCGGTATCTCTGCATACCTAGTTCAACCTCGTTACTGATAAGTACTCTTTTCTCGTTCCCGTGATATGTGATCCCTTGTGAGCCAGTCACATGCTTGCAAGCTAATTGGATGACATTCCACTGAGAGGGCCCAGAGTATATCTATCCGTCATATGGATGGACAAATCCCACTCTTGATCCATGTGTCTCAACCGACACTTTCCGAACACTCAATGCCATCTTTATAGCCACCCAGTTACGGTGTGGTGTTTGATGTCATCAAAGCATCCTTCCGGTGAAGGTGATATGCATGATCTCATGGTCGAAGGAATTAGGTTACTATGTATCAGAAAGCATATAGCAATTGAACTATTAAAATGACTTGATCTTTATGCTACGCTTATCTATAGGAGTATGTCCACCATATCATTCTCCTAACGATATGATCTTGTTGTTAATAACATCTCAATGTTCATGATAGGGAAACCACAATCATTTATTAACCAACAAGCTAGTATTATAAAGAGGCTTTACTAGGGACTCTATTTAAGTTTACAAATCACACAAGTATTAATGTTTCCTTGTTAATACTATTATAGAATGAATGTAAACATTTATCATAAACACAAAGATATAATAATAACTATATTTATTATTGCCTCTAGGGCATATCTCCAACAGTCTCCCACTTGCACTAGAGTCATCTAATCTAGATTACATGGTAATATACCGAACACCCATGGCAGTTTGGTGTTGGTCATGTTTTTCCCTCGGGAGAGGTTTAGTCAACGGATCCGCCACATTCAGATTTATGTGTACTTTGCAAATCTTTATGTCCCCATCTTGGACATGTTCTCGAATAGCGTGAAAACGTAGCTTGATGTGCTTCAGCTTCTTGTGTGACCTTGGTTCTTGCGCATTGGCTATGGCGCCCATGTTATCACAGTAGATAGACATTGGGTCCAGCGCACTTGGAACCACACCCAGCTCTGTAATGAACTCTTTCATCCATATTGCTTCTTGTGAAGCCTCCGAAGCAGCCATGTATTCCGATTCAGTTGAAGATCTCGCCACAACGCTTTGCTTTGCACTCCTCCAGCTAACTGCTGCACCATTCAAAGTAAATACGTATCCAGATTGTGATTTAGAATCATCCGGATCGGTGTTCCAACTAGCATCGGTGTAACCATTAACAACGAGCTGTCAACACCTCCATAAGAAAGAACCATATCCTTAGTTCTTCTCAAGTACTTAAGGATGTTTTTGACCGCTGTCCAATGATCCACTCCTGGATCACTTTGATATCTGCTAGTTAAACTAACAGCATATGCAATGTCGGGTCTAGTACATAGCATGGCATACATTAGAGATCCTATGGCTGAGGCATAGGGAGTCTTACTCATCCTTTCTCTATCTTCTGCCGTTGTCGGACTTTGAGTTTTACTCAAGGTCGTATTGGGCAACATGGGCAAGAACACTTTCTTGCTATCTTCCATTCCAAAACCTCTTTAGAACTTTGTCCAATATGTACTTTGTGACAATGATATTAGGCGTCTCGATCTATCTCTATAAATCTTTATGCCCAATATATAAGCTGCTTCGCCAAGATCCTTCATTGAAAAACTATTATCCAAATATTCCTTGACACTATTAAGAAGGTCTACATCATTCCCAATCAACAATATGTCATCTACATATAATATTAAGAATGCTACAGAGCTCCCACTCACTTTCTTGTAAATACAAGCTTCTCCATAAGTTTGTATAAAACCAAAACTTTTGATTACCGTATCAAAACGTTGATTCCAACTTCGGGATGCTTGCTTCAATCCATAGATGGACCGTTGAAGTTTGCATACCTTGTTAGCATCTTTAGGATCGACAAAAACTTTGGGTTGCATCATATACAACTCTTCATCAATGTCTCCATTGAGGAATGCTGTTTTGACATCCATCTGCCATATCTCATAATCATAATATGCAGCGATTGCTAACATAATCCTCAGAGACTTTAGCTTCGCTACAGGTGAGAAAGTCTCATCGTAGTCAACTCCTTGAATTTGTCGAAACCCTTTTGCGACAAGTCGAGCTTTATAGACAGTAACATTACCATCAGCATCTGTTTTCTTCTTGAAAATCCATTTGTTCTCGACAGCCTTCCGGCCATCCGGTAAGTCCACCAAAGTCCATACTTGGTTTTCATACATGGATCCAATCTCAGATTTCATGGCTTCTTGCCATTTATTGGAATCTGGGCTCATCATCGCTTCCTCATATGTCGCAGGGTCATCGGTGTTGTCCACCAACATGACACTCATAACAGGATCATACCAATTAGGAGTGGTACGAGTTCTCGTTGACCTGCGAGGCTCTGTAGCAACTACAACCGAAGTTTCATGATCATCATCATTAGCTTCCTCTCTTACTGGTGCATGCACCACAGGAACTTCTTCCGGTGCTGTGCTACTCGCAAGTTCGAGAGAAGGTTCGACAACCTCGTCGAGTTCTACTTTCCTTCCAGTCACTTCTTTCGAGAGAAATTCCTTCTCTAGAAAGGATCCATTCTTGGCAACGAAGATTTTTCCTTCGGATCTATGATAGAAGGTATACCCAATAGTTTCCTTCGGGTATCCTATGAAGACGCATTTTTCCGCTTTGGGTTCAAGCTTGTCCGGCTGTAACTTCTTTACATAGGCTTCGCAACCCCAAACTTTAAGGAACGACAATTTAGGTTTCTTCCCAAACCATAATTCATACGGTATCGTTTCAACGGATTTAGATGGTGCCCTATTTAAAGTGAATGCGGCTGTTTCTAATGCATAACCCCAAAATGATAGCGGTAAATCTGTAAGTGACATCATAGAACGAACCATATCTAAGAGAGTTCGATTACGACGTTCGGACACACCATTACGCTGTGGTGTTCCTGGCGGTGTCAATTGTGAAAGTATTCCGCATTTCTTCAAATGCTCCCCAAACTCGTAACTTAGATATTCACCTCCACGATCAGAACGTAGAAATTTAATCTTCTTGTTACGTTGATTCTCTACCTCACTTTAAAATTCCTTAAACTTCTCGAAAGTTTCGGACTTATGTTTCATGAAATAGATATACCCATATCTACTCAAGTCATCCGTGAAGGTAAGAACATAACGATAACCACCGCGCGATGCTACACTCATTGGACCACACACATCGGTATGTATGATTTCCAATAAGTCCGTAGCTCGCTCCATCATGCCAGAAAATGGAGTCTTAGTCATTTTACCCATCAGACATGCTTCGCATCTATCAAGTGATTCGAAATCAAGTGATTCAAGAAGTCCATCGGAATGGATTTTCTTCATACGCTTCACTCCAATGTGACCAATACGACAGTGCCACATATAGGTCGAGTTATCGCTCTATTTCAAACGTTTAGCCTCAATGTTGTTAATATGTGTATTTCCACTATCGAGATTCAATAAGAATAGACCATCTATCAAAGGTGCATGTGCATAAAACATATTACTCATATAAATCTAACAACCATTATTCTCGGACTTAAACAAGTAACCGTCTCGCAATAAACAAGATCCCGATATAATGTTCATGCTTAACGCAGACACCAAATAACAATTATTTAAGTATAAAACTAATCCTGATGGTAGATGAAGAGGTAGCGTGCCGACCGCGATCACATCAAACTTTGATCCATTTCCCACGCGCATCGTCACCTCGTTCTTCGCTAGCTTCCGTTTATTCTGCAGCACCTGTTTCGAGTTACAAATATGAGCAACCGAACCAGTATCAAATACCTAGGCACTACTACGAGTCCTAGTGAGATACACATCAATAACATGTATATCGGATATACCTTTCTTCTTGATGTTGCCGTTCTTCAAATCCGCCAAGTACTTTGGGCAATTCCGCTTCCAGTGACCTTCTCCCTTGCAGTAAAAGCACTCAGTATCAGGCTTAGGTCCAGCCTTGGTCTTCTTCGTCGGCGCGGTAACTTTCTTACCACCCTTCTTGAAGTGTCCCTTTTGCTTAGACTTGCCTTTATTGAATTTGGTGGTCTTATTGACCATCAACACTTGGTGCTCTTTCTTGATCTCCACTTCTGCAGATTTTAACATGGCGAAGAGTTTTGGCAACTGCTTGTTCATGTTTTGCATATTGTAGTTCATCACAAAGTTCTTGTAACTTGGTGGTAGTGATTGGAGGACACGATAAATCCCCAAAGCATTAGGAATCACTATACCCAAGCTTTGAAGTTTGTTTGCGTGCCCAGACATCTTAAGCACATGCTCACTGGCGGAGCTTCCCTCTTCCATCTTGCAGTTAAAGAACTTTTCAGAAGCCTCATAGCTCTTAATTGCCGCGTGAGTCTCAAAGATCAATTTGAGATCACGGACAATATCATGTGGGTCTGAATTCTCAAACCTTTTCCGAAGCTCCGATTCTAAACCATACAAGATAGCACACTAAACTGTGGAGTACTGAGTCTTCCGAGCGAGGTAAACATTCTTTACTTCATCGGTAGCAGTAGCTGCAGGTGGGTCACCCAGCAGTGCATCCAGCACATAGGTCAAATTACCAGCTGTGAGGACAATCCTCAAATTGCGGAACCAATCCGCAAAGTTGCTTCCGTTGTTTTTCAAATTTTCTTTCTCTAGGAACGCATTAAAATTGATGGTAGGGGCCGCCATTGATCTACAACATATTTGCAATAGTTTAGACTAAGTTTATGACAAATTGAGTTCTAATTAATAGTTAAATTAATCTAGGTTAACTCCCACCAAAACAATATCCCTCACATTGTTTTAGTGATCACACGAACCAAATCCACCACATCAACACCGATCATCACGAGAGTTGTTGTAGCTTCAATGGCGAACAATCGACATGTTCATCATATCTACTATATGATTCATGCTTTACCTTTCGGTGATCCGTGTTCCGAGACCATGTCTGTACATGCTAGGCTCGTCAAGATCAAACCTTAGCTTCCACCTGAGCAAATCTGGCTTGCCCACGTTGTATACACTTGCGGAATCTAACACACCCGATCATCACGTGGTGCTTTCAAACAACAAGCTTTAGCAACGGTGCTTACTAAGGGTGAACACTTTAGAACTTGAAATTCATGTGCATGAGGGATCATCTTATAATGCTACCGTCGTTAACTAAGCAATACAGGATGCATAAAGGATTAACATCACATGCAATTAATAATATGTGATATGATATGGCCTTTCTTCTTTGTGCTTCCGATCTCCATCTTCAAGCACGAACATGATCTCCATCATCACCGGCATTGCATCAAGGTCAATGACGCTTCTCCATGGTTGTCATCCACCGGCTTCAACTATTAAAACTACTTTGAATAGACACGCGTGTCTTAACAGAAATTAAAGACAACCATATGGCTCCTGTCGGTTGCCAACTTACAATAAGGAACATTGCATACATCAAATATAATCACAATCATGACCATATCACATCACAGCACACCCCTGCAAAACAAAGTTAGACGCCTCTACTTTCCTTGCATGTTTTACGTGGTTTGGGGCTTTCAATAAGTGTCGTTCTAACTTACGAACAAGAACCACAACATTGATACTAGTATTGTTAATCACCCGTTGTAAATTGAATCTTAACTATGCTGGGAGAAACAGGCACCCGCAAAGCCACTTTTGCAATACAAGTTGCATGTCAAGCGTGGAGCAAGTCTCATGAACGATGTCATGTAAGGTTAGCCCGGGCCGCTTCATCCCAACATCCCGCAAGATGCAAAGTACACAAGAAGCAATCAACAATAAAAGCATCAACGCCCACAATGACCATTGTGTTCTACTCGTGCAACAGATCTACATATAGACACGGCTCTGATACCACTTTAGAGTTTCGTAGCATGGAAAACAAAAAATTTCTACCGCATACAAACAAACAAGCCAAGTTCTATCTACTAGATTGTAGCAACGAGTCGATGGAATAACTCACCCTCGAAGATTCCAAAGTGTTTAACGAGAGCGGATTCTCGTGGGTGATGTAGTCGTACTCTTTCCGATCTCAAGATGGCGTAGACGATCCTTCCGGCGCTGCGTTCCAGCAGTGCTTCCGTAGTCGGTCACACGTTCGATACTCGACGAAGACCTTCCTCTCCCTTGTTCCAGCAGTCAGCGGAGGTTGTAGCACTCTCCTCGCGATTCCGGAAGCACAACGGCATGGTACTGAAAGTAGAGGGGAGATCTCGCAGGGCTTCGCCTTAAGCCGGAGCGAGTATGGTGGACTATGAGAGAGATCCTCGGTGATCTAGGGTTTAGACACACCAAGGAGGAGGGTCTAGGGCCGAAGGCTAGGGCTTGGAGCAGACCAAGTCGGCGGCTAGGGTTTCCCTAGGCGGCGGCAGCAGGAGGTGGCGGCACCGGCGGCTGGGAGCTAGGGTTTTGGGTGGAGGTGTTGTGTACTTGGAGGGGCAGCCCTGCCCCTCCTTATATAGGTGGAGGGGGCGCGCCAAGGGGAGGGGAGTCCCTCCCCAACTCGGTCTCCAAGTGGGCCGGTGGTGGAGGGAGGGAACTCCTCCCCAAGTAGGTTTCCTACTTCCCCTCCACCTCACAAAATAGCCGTTTGACTTTTCAAATTGGCGTTTGACCTTTTCAAACTAGGATTTGATTAAACCCTTTATTTTGTTCAGCGATGACACCTAGTACATGATGCAATCATTCCAACTTGTTATGACACATTCATGTACCCTTCCCCTCCGGAGTGCCGGACATTCCGGAACCTTCTAGAACATTCCCGATGAAAACACCGGAACCATTCTCCAACCCCGAAACAGGACTTTCCTTATATGAATCTTATTCTCCGGACCATTGCGGATCTCCTCGTGATATCCCGGATCCCATCCGAGACTCCGAACAACATTCGGTCTCTTACTCATCATTCCATAACTACTCAAACAACGTCGAATCCTTAAGTGTGTCTCCCTACGGTTCGTGAATTATGCGAACATGATCGAGACACTTCTCCGAACAATAACCAATAGAGGAATCTGGAAATTCATCTGGCTCCCACATATTTCTACGATTACTTTGCGATCGAATTGACCACTTACATACGATACCAATTTCCCTTTGTCTCACGATAGTTTACTTATCCGAGGTTATGATCGTCGGTATCTCTGCATACCTAGTTCAACCTCGTTACTGATAAGTACTCTTTTCTCGTTCCAGTGATATGTGATCCCTTGTGAGCCAGTCACATGCTTGCAAGCTAATTGGATGACATTCTACTGAGAGGGCCCAGAGTATATCTATCCGTCATATGGATGGACAAATCCCACTCTTGATCCATGTGTCTCAACCGACACTTTCCGAACACTCAATGCCACCTTTATGGCCACCCAGTTACGGTGTGGTGTTTGATGTCATCAAAGCATCCTTCCGGTGAAGGTGATATGCATGATCTCATGGTCGAAGGAATTAGGTTACTATGTATCAGAAAGCATATAGCAATTGAACTATTAAAATGACTTGATCTTTATGCTACGCTTATCTATAGGAGTATGTCCACCATATCATTCTCCTAACGATATGATCTTGTTGTTAATAACATCTCAATGCTCTTGATAGGGAAACCACAATCATTTATTAACCAACAAGCTAGTATTATAAAGAGGCTTTACTAGGGACTCTATTTAAGTTTACAAATCACACAAGTATTAATGTTTCCTTGTTAATACTATTATAGCATGAATGTAAACATTTATCATAAACACAAAGATATATAATAACTATATTTATTATTGCCTCTAGGGCATATCTCCAACACAGTCACATCCCCTTCACCTGCAGGGTAGTGAAGATCCAAAACTTCAAAGGTGGGCATGATTTCATCCACCCCGACAACAGCGTAGCCCTCTGGAACCGGACGACAGTGGTAAGTTGGTGTGGGTCCAATTGGTAAGGCATAGCCGACCGCCACCTTCATTGATATGTTCACAACTTTGACATGTAGCTCGCAGTGTGTCATCTTTGTGATATCATCCACTGGGTAGCCAACAGGAGCCATCGTCGCTGCACCATCGTCATCGCCAATGTCATCACCCGGGACCTCGATGGATGCCACACTACTTTTTTGATTATTCGATAGGCTGGTAGCATCGAATGCAGTGTGCTGCTGAGATGGGCCGATAGTACTTTGCTCTTTAAGTGCGTTAATTTCATCTTGTTATTGCTTTATTCGTTCTTCAATTATACGCATTCGCTCTTTCTGAATATCTGCTTCAACTTCCGCCCTGTCCTTTCTCCTCTGACGGCTTCTATCAGGATATTTCTTCCTCTCTTAGGGAAACCCAGTCCTACATGGTTTGGAGCCGCTTGTGCCTCGTGTTCGTCCATCATGTTCCTTATTTCCAAGGGCGAGTGTGAGCTCATCATTCTCTCTATCGGGAATGAAGTCCCCATCTTTAACACCCTTTACTGCTTTTCTCATCTTCTCGATTGGCAAGGGGTATTCTTTATGTCATATGTTCTATATACACTTCCCTTCCGAGTCCAACGTGCCCCCATGCCCGTAAAACCAATTCCTTGCACGTTCTACCCAATCGTCTGTCTCTGGGGTGATATTTTTAGCACACAGTTCATTCTCAAGTTTCTCCCACTTAGGAATGCCAGCCCTGTAGCCACCTTGCCCCATAGTATGGTGATACTTCTTGTTAGCAGCATTCAGCTTATTCATTGCAGACATTTTCTTAGCTTTTTCTGATGTCTTGTATTTCACAAACTCAGGCCAGAATGGTTTTATCTTCTCAAACTGAATATTCTTGAAATCCGGAGTCTTCTCTTTCACGACATAGTCAAGGTGCAATCTTGTCTTCCAGTTGGTGAAACACTAGGCCATCTTCTTCAAAGCCCACTCCCTGACCTTAGCCTCCAAGGCTCTCCCATGTTCTAAGGCGTCCTCAACTGGATCCTCCGCATTTGGATCCATCTCTATCTTTGGTAGTTTGAAATTAACCATGAGCCTCTTCCACAGTAAATCTTTGGCCTTGTTAGGGACAAACAAACATGTTCCCTCTTCTTCCGAACCAGCAGGCCTATTCCAATTTCGAATCATGATCGGGATTAAGTCAATAACGATTACTCCGCATTGTGCCACAAATTTGATTGCGACAACTTCGGGAGCCGTCGGTTTGCCGTCTTCAGCGATATCTTCGATCCTGAACCTCTCATGGTCTTCCAACTTTTTGGTTGGGCCTCGTCCGCTCTTTTCAGTAGATTTGTTCGATCCGGAGGGCTAAAAGAAGAAAGATCGTTGTTGTTATTTCTATATAGATAGCAGATGATTAATTAATGAATTAATTATATTACATGCACCTCGCCAGAGCGGTCGTCTTCTCGATTACACAAGGCATCGCCTTGTCCCTCGCGGAAGGCATCACCTTCAACCTCAAACAAGTCATATCTTCCGGCAAAAAGAGGATCACCCTCACCGGAGTTGTTCAGAAACGTCGATACATCTAAATTTTCTTCCCCGCGGATCACACCTTGGATCAACTCTTCCTTTTCTTCGTCTCTGTCGTGTGGGTCCGTATTTTCTACATAGGTGGAAATACGGATAAGTCAAAGCGGCTAAGGGAGAATGTTAGGTACGGTGTTGAGAGATATAAACCCTAATTCAGAGAAACCCTAATATATACATACACAATAATAAAAATGAATTTACAATATCAGAAACCCTAATTCGGAGAAACCATCGGGCTTGGATCCTATCGCGAAGAACCAATACCGGAAAGAAAGGAGGCAATCAATCAACCCTCGGGTTCGGGATGCCCTGGCGAGGACACACCGTCTAACCCTAGGTGCAACATCGATTCAACTGGGGTCTATGACAACTAATATCATGGATAAGCATCTACAATACGATGGCTCACAAGAAATCTTCGATCTTCGATGGTGTTGACCTCGGTCTTTGATCTCGATCTCGTATTCTACCGCGAAGAACCGAACGCCAGAAAGAGAGGGGAACAATCAACACATGGCATCGATGCAATGATCAAGCAAGTATGATGATATGACAAGTTAAATTGTATTGAAAAGTAACCCTAAAGCATGCTCGACAAATTAAACGGGGTTCCGAGGGGCGCAAACCCTAACTCGGGGAAACTCCGGAATCACCTCTGAGGGGTTACTATGTTCTTATAATCAAACTTGTCATTTAAGTTGCTTAACAATGCATGATTATAGCTTAAAGAGCTAGGTTTTATTTTTCTGAACATTTTGGAATATTATACATATTTTTCTGACTTATAAATAATAACTTATTGATTTTACAATATTAAATCATTTTCTGAAATTTATTTAATCAATTTTAAAACATTTATGACCTCAGGCTGACGTCACCATAGGCTGGGAAACATTTCTCACTCGGTCTGGGGCTACTCACAGTCACTGATGTCTGGGCCCATGGGTTATTATAATTATTTCCAAAAAAGAATTACAGGAATGATTTTAATAAAAAGAAAAGAGGATATATTGCCTCATGTTGATGTCAGCATGACATCAGCAATGGGGATCCTCGGGTTGGGCTCGAATCCGTCGATTCGCTGCACGCGTGGGCTAGTGGGTAGGCTAGTTGGAAAAGAGGAGATCGAGGCGGACCCAGTGGTGGCAGCGCCGCCTGCTTGTGGTCATCGGAATAGTGGTCACGATGGCGGCGAGCGGCGGATCTTGCTCGGACATGACACGCAGCGGCAACAGCAAGCAACCAGGCAAACGGAGCTCGCCTTGAGCTTCAGAAACTCACCAGGAGCTCGAAAAACTTGACGGAGGGGTTCGGGGTGGCCGGAATCAGTGGTGGAGGCGGTGGCCGGAGTCGGCGAGGCTTGGAGCGCCGGCGAGGAGCACGTGGAGGCGCGACAGCGGGGCAGTGCGTGGAGTCCGACGGCGGGGCAGCGCGTGGAGGCCGACAGCGGGGCGGTGGTTGGGCAGCCTGACGGCGTCCGAGCGCTTGTCCTCGTGGCGGCAGCGATTATCTGTTGCGGTTGATGAGGAACGGGGAATAAGGAGAAGGAGAAGGGGTGTCGTGTATAAAAGGGAGGGAGAATACGTCCCGGTTGATGCCAACAACCGGGACTAAAGGGTCATACGTCCCGGTTGGAGCCACCAACCAGGACGTATAGTCCACTTTTTTTCATCAGCCCAAGGGGCGCGCGCAGGGCTCTTTAGTCCCGGTTGGTGGCTCCAACCGGGACGTATGACCCTGTTTTCAAATTTTTCAGGAATTTTCTCTGTGTTCCCGCCTTATTTTTTATTTTAGGGTTTAAATTTGTAATGTTTTTTAAATGATAATTACTTTGGAATTTAGAAAAACTTTAAACATAAAAAGTGTTTGAATTTGAATAACCAATTCAAAACCATTTTCTGTTTTTAAAAATAATTAATGTAACCATTTAAACTATGAACCATTTAAAATTAAAAATGAATTAACTTATATTTTTTGAATATTACTTTGGAATTTAGAAAAACTTTAAACATAAAAAGTGTTTGAATTTGAATAACTAATTCAAAACCATTTTCTGTTTTTAAAAATAATTAATGTAACCATTTAAACTATGAACCATTTAAAATAAAAATGAATTAACTTATATTGTTTGAATATTAATTTGGAATTTAGAAAAACTTTAAACATAAAAAGTTTTTGAATTTGAATAACTAATTCAAAACCATGTTCTATTTTTAAAAAATAATTAATGTAACCATTTAAACTATGAACCATTTAAAATTAAAAATAAATTAACTTATATTTTTTGAATATTAATTTGGAATTTAGAAAAACTTTAAACATAAAAAGTGTTTGGATTTGAATAACAAATTCAAAACCATTTTCTTTTTTTAAAAAATAACTAATGTAACCATTTAAACTATGAAACATTTAAAATTAAAAATGAATTAACTTATATTTTTTGAATATTAATTTGGAATTTAGAAAAACTTTAAACATAAAAAGTGTTTGAATTCGAATAACTAATTCAAAACCATTTTCTATTTTTAAAAAATAATTAATGTAACCATTTAAACTATAAACCATTTAAAATTAAAAATGAATTAACTTATATTTTTTGAATATTAATTTGGAATTTAGAAAAACTTTAAACATAAAAAGTGTTTGGATTTGAATAACTAATTCAAAACTGAAAGAACAATTTATAATCCCTAGTGTTTTGTGTGTTAGATAACAATATCAAGGATTATTTAATGTGTGTTGAAGTGTCGCGGCTCTCTTTGAGAAAAAGAGAAAAGGATTCTGCCTTTGGGGGTGGATAATCCGCCCCCACCAGGGGCGGATAATCCGCCCCTCACTCTTCCTAAGCAGACGTAAGCCCCAGAAGGAGGGCGGAGTTTTGGACGGATTTTCCGGCCCCGCCGGATAATCCGTCCCTCAGGGGGGGCGGATAGTCCGCCCCCCTTGCTCATCGCCAAGGCGCAAGCCCCAGAGAGGGGGCGGAGTGTTGGCCGGACTTTCCGGCGTGGCCGGATAATCCTCCCCTAGAGGGGGCCGGATTATCCGCTCCCCCAAGATCTTCGCCAAGTTTTGCAGGCTCCAGCCCCAGAGAGGGGGCGGAGTTTCCCCCGGAGAATCCGCCCTTGGGGCGGAGTTTTCCTAGGGGGAGGATAATCCGCCCCCAAAGTTGTGCAACGGCCAGATCTGGGGAGGGGGTATTTAAGCCAGCCTTCCCCTCCTGCCAGATCTCTTGATTCATTCGAAAAAGTTGAGATCTGATCTGCAACCTTCATCCAAGAGAGCTCCACCTAGATCCACCCAAAGGCCACGTCCCTTGGGGAATCGAAGGAGGAGAACTCGATCTTCATCATCAGCAATCAAGCGCTTCATCTCCTCTCCATTCATTTGGAGAACCACCGATCTAGTATTTCTTGCAAATACCTAGATCCTTGTTTTTGTTTATATTGATAAACCTTGTTCTTGTGGCAGCGTGTTGTCATCTCGGGAGCCCCCAATTCGGTTGTGGGTGTGTGCCCCGATAGTGTTGTAAAAGGCACCGGTTCCCGCCTCGAAGGGATCCATTAGTGGAGAAGGTGGATCAGGCCTCTTGTGGCGAGATCCATCGGAGAATAGGGTGAGGCCTATTGTGGCGTGGTTCTCTTAGAACCGCCCACCCCTCCAACACAGATGTACTTCCCTTAACAAGGAAGGAACTATGGTAAAACAAATCCCTGTGTCTCCGCGTGCTCCACTACGGTTCCTTCGCTCCTCTCTTTACGTGCTTAGTAGTTAGGGTTGCATATAGGGAAATTCTCGTAGTTGCATATCTAGAGAATTTACTTTATGTCAAGCCTAAAATTGAAAAAGTATTAAAAATTGGTTAGCACCTATTCACCCCCCCCTCTAGGTGCCCATACGATCCATTTCAATTGGTATCAGAGCCTTGGCTCTTATTTTGGGCTTAACCGCCTAAGAGAAGTATGGTTTCCAAGGTAGATGGTAGTGATGCTCCGGAGGTAGTCACCATGAACGATCTCAAGACGTTGGAAACAACCTTGGTGAGTTCAATGGAGGCTAAGATGGAAGAGATGCGTCAATTCATAATGTGTCTCTCCACATCCGCAACATCACGTCCATCTAACTCCGAGGATACCACTCCGCAATCCAAGGAAACGGGTAAAACTGTTTCTAAAGATAACGAAGTGGTTGGTGATGACACTAGCAAGAGCTCCTCCTAGAAAAAGGATAGCGGTAAGGATGGATACAATGAGGTTTCTCATGTGTATTCCCCTGATCCACCTATTCCTCACCCACATATACATAATAGGGGTGATCCACCCAAGCTTTCCGCATCTACTTTTACTCAATGGCAATTTTTGATGAAATCTCATGTGTGTAGTTCCTCCATAGAGTTGTGGAAGATCATCAAAAATGGTCTTCATGTTGGAAACCCCAACAATCTCACAAGAAGAGAAGTGGTCGATAGCCAACTCAACGCTACAGCTCTACACATGATACAGCTTGGTGTGGGTGACAAAGATATGCCACACATTCAGCATCTTAGTACAGCGAAGGAAGCTTGGGATGCTCTTACCGAGCTCTTCATCGTAAATGAAAGTATGAAAAGGAATAGATATGATCCATTGAGAAACGAAGCTGAAGGATTCTATAGGAGGCTTAAGGCTATAGCCACAAATTTCAGAAATCATGGTGCCGCTCATGTCGATGATGCATGGATCAAGCGCAAGTATGTCAGTGCTCTTATGCCGTTTGAGCCCACAGATTTGAAAAGTCTCCAAGGTAGGCATAACTATCACCTCATGACATCCAATGAGATAATGCAAGAAATGGCCGCCTTTAAAGTGGCTGCCAAGAATGCCGAAGATGCTCGTGCTCGAGCTATGGGGATGCAAAAAGGGATCAACGTGGCCTTGCAGACTAGTGTGATTGATCATGATGAATATGCCCTAAAAGGTCTGGACTGTCCTGAGGATATAAAAAGGATTCATGGACAATACTTGGATCTTTATGCTAGAAACTTCTAGAAAGATCCAGCCAAGGCTAAAACTGAACTGGAATGCAAGAGTGGAGCATATGGAAGAAAAGAAAATGGTCCCAAGCTGAGAACATGTTTCAACTGTGGTGACCGGCTGCACTTCGTAGCTGAGTGTCCATATCAAAGTAGGGAAGATAATGGAGGAAGACTCATTTTCAAGGACAAGTCAAAGGCTCTACGCAAGAAACAGTTTGTAAAGAAGAATGCTCCTTTCAAGAAGCAACCAAAGATTGTTCTAGTGGCTCAAGAAGAATATTCATCGGGAAGTGAAGATGAGGACGAGGACGATAGCTCTTAAGAGGTGGCTTCTATAGCCACCACATCTACATCAACTTCTCTCTTCGACTCTCCGAACAAAAACATCATCAACAAGAATGCTACTTGTCTCATGGCAAGAAGCTCCGAGGTAACTTCTTCTAACTCTTCTTTTCCTAAGGCTATGATTGAGATGGATGATCCTACTAGTCTTAAGATTAAAGAAGAGATTATTGCTTTGGATTATTTCTATACTAAATTGCAAGGTGAGCACAAAGTTCATTTTGAAGATCTTATGGATCAGCTGGCCCAAAACGAAGCTCTCCTTGAAGAAAAGGAAGACGCTCGGGTCTCTCTTGAAGAAGAGGAAGACGCTCGGGTCTCTCTTGAAGAGAGGCTTGAGTCTATTGAAGAGTCACATGATGAAACTGTGACTAAACTTGTTAAGGAACATGAAAATGCTGTCACCAAAGCAAAGAAGTTAAAGAAGGAAAAGATTGACTTTGGGGCTGCTCATGATAGACTCTCTGAGGAATTGGAGAAACTTGACAATGCTCACAAGGCATTGAAAAACGAGTTCTCTATTCTCAATGAGTCACATGATCAGCTTCAAAGTCGATTGGCCAAATATGATACTCCTAGCTCGTCCAACTCAACATATAGTAACAAGGAAAATGCTAGTGTGGAAAAATAAGTGATCAAGGACATCACTCCCAAGGATAAAGGTGTGCTTGATGAAGTCCTTGGAAAACAAAGGTCAAATCATGGTAAAGAGGGACTTGGGTATGTAACCAAGTCCAAGAAAAAGAAAACCAAGAAGAACAAGACCAAGAATGTGCAATCAAAGATAAGCATCGCTAAGAAGAATGTCACAAAAGACAAGACTAACAATTTTGGTTTTGAAGGGTCTCACAATCCGAATTATGAACTCTTTTGTGATGACTATGGTGATATTTATGCTTATTATGTCGGTCCCTTTGATGAATATATTGCTTGGTCTATTTGGGTCCCAAAGACCCTTGTTACTAACATGAAAGGACCCATTGAAAAATGGGTACCTAAAACCAAGAAGTAATTTTCTTGCAGGGCTATGCTTCCGGTGGGTCGAAATGGGTGCTGGATAGTGGCTGCACTAGTCATATGACCGGAAGCAAGGAGATCATCACGGAGATGCGTCCAAATCATGATAATATCACAGTCTCCTATGGTGATAAGTCTAAATCTAAGGTATTGGGTCTTGGCAAGGTTGTGGTTGCCCACGATATCTCTCTCGTGGACGTCATGCTTGTTGAGACCCTCGGTTACAACCTTCTTTCTGTTCGTGCCCTTGGCAAGATGGTTTTTGCTGTTTTTATCGATGATGATTTGGTGGTACTCTTGTGGAGCAAGTTTCTAAAGGTCGCTTTCGTTGGATACGTCGAAAATGACCTGTATGTGGTGGACTTCTCGGGGAAAACCACTTTGGGTCTGATGTGTCTATTCGGAAAGGCAGACGTGGGCTGGCTATGGCATCGCTGTTTAGCCCATGTCAATATGAGAACTTTGCAAAGTCTCTAGAAGGGTGGCCACATCCTTGGACTAAAAGACAATGTCTCTTTTGCCAAAGATCGTGTTTGCAGGGCTTGTGTAGAAGGAAAAATGCATGACTCTCCCCACAAGAGGAAGACTATTGTGTCATCAAAGAGGATCTTGGAATTACTTCATGTGGATTTATTTGGTCCTCCTTCTCATGCAAGTCTTGGTGGGAAGAAATATTGCTTGGTCATTGTCGATGATTACTCAAGATATACATGGGTCTTTTTCTTCAAGCTGGAGACTCAACAAACTATCATTGACTTTGCCAATAAATTTCAACGTCAACACAATGTTCCTATCTTGGCAATTAGAAGTGACAACGGCTCCGAATTCAAGAACTACACTTTGAATGAGTTTCTAAGCGGAAAGGGGATTAGACATCAATATTCCGCTGCATACACCCCTCAACAAAATGGTGTAGCCGAGAGGAAGAACCGGACTTTGATGGATATGGCAAGATCTATGTTGGCTGAATTCAAGTCTCCTTATAATTTTTGGGCTGAAGCCATATCCACTGCTTGTCACTCATCAAACCGGCTCTACCTCCAAAAGATTTTGGACAAGACTCCATATGAAATACTTACCGGTAACAAGCCCAACATCTCATACTTCAGGGTATTCGGGTGTAAGTGTTTCTTTCTTATTAAAGGTGTCCGTTTGTCAAAATTTGAGTCCAAGGCTTTAGAAGGTATTTTTGTTGGTTACGGTGGCGAATCCCACACTTATAGAGTCTACAACAAGCTCACTAGGACTGTTGTAGAATCTTGTAGTGTGGAGTTCAATGAAAATAACGTCTCCTTTGTAGGGCAAGTTGATGTTTGTGATGCATATGTTGAAATACCCCAAGATGACATAAGAAGAATGGGGGTGGGATTTTTTCGCCCCATTGAGGAACCCCTTGTGGCGGATCGGGAAGGACAATGTTCCACTCAAGTGGAGCCCTCATCTACACAAGATCAATAAGCTCCTACTGTTGGAGAAAACTCTGCACCAACACCACAACCTGCTGAAGATCATCTGTCTCTTGGAAAAGTTGGTAATCCTAGGCCGGACTATCCGCCCCCTCCAAGGGGCGGACAATCCGCCCCTGGCACTCCAACCCATTCCAGGGGATCCAGAGGCGAAGACAACAGCCAAGAAACTCCCAGGCCGGATTCTCCGGCCCCCGAAGGCGGATTATCCGGCTCTGAGTCTCCAAGTCCTGTCAGGCATGCTCAGGAAGAAGCCACTGGTGTTTCATCTCCCAGGCCGGATAGTCCGGTCCCTCCAAGGGGCGGATTATCCGGCCCTGAAGAACAAGCTCTGCAGCAACCTCCTGGTGTTAACTCAGATCAAGATCAAGGGCAAGGCAGTGTTCAAGACAAGGATACAAATACTGAATCAACTCCTTCTAGAAACAATAAGGACATTGAGGCTCGTCGCAAGGCTCGTGCTGATCGGAACCTTGAACTAAGGGGTCACACTCTTGACAAGGTTGTTGGTGATCTACGACGAAGGGTATCCACTAGAAGAGAACTTGCAAGCTTTTGTGATCATCAAGCTCACATTTCCATGGTTGAACCGAAGAAGGTTTTTGATGCTCTTGAAGACCCCGATTGGGTTGTTGCAATGCATGAAGAATTAAATAACTTCGAAGCAACAAAGTTTGGAAGCTCATAGAGAAACCAAAGGATTGCCGCAATGTTATCAGCACCAAGTGGATCTTCAAGAACAAACAAGATGAAAATGGCATTGTTGTGAGGAATAAAGCACGACTCATGGCTCAAGGATTCTCTCAAGTGGAAGGAATTGATTTTGGCGAGACTTATGCTCCTGTGGCTCGTCTTGAGTCCATCTGTATACTTCTTGCATATGCAGCCCATCATAATTTTAAATTACAGCAAATGGATGTTAAGAGTGCGTTCCTTAATGGTCCTCTACATGAGTTAGTATACGTCAAGCAGCCCCCGGGTTTTGAGGAACCCAAATTTCCGAACCATGTCTACAAACTCGATAAGGCGCTCTATGGCCTTAAACAAGCCCCACGTGCGTGGTATGAGCACCTTAAAGAGCTTTTGTTAGACCGTGGATTCGAAGTTGGGCAAATCGATCCCATTCTTTTTACTAAGAAGGTTAATGGGGAGCTTTTTGTATGCCAACTTTATGTAGATGGCATTATTTTTGGTTCTACTAACCAAGCTTTTAACGATGAATTTTCAAAGCTTATGACTGACAGGTCTGAGATGTCCATGATGGGTGAGCTGAGGTTCTTTCTTGGATTTGAGATCAAACAACTTAGAGAGGGAACCTTTATTAATCAAGCTAAGTACATCCAAGACATGCTCAAAAGTTTCAAGATGACTGATCTCAACGGTGTGGCTACTCCAATGCAAACAAAGTGTCATCTTGAGCTCAATCCCAAGGGTAAAGACGTGGACAAAAGGTATACCGATCCATGATCGGCTCTCTCCTTTACCTTTGTGCATCTAGGCCCGATATCGTGTTAAGTGTAGGAGTGTGTGCAAGGTACCAAGCCGCTCCTAAAGAAAGCCACTTAGTGGCGGTCAAACGAATCTTCAGATATTTGGTTCATTCCCCGGATTTTGGGCTATGGTATCCCAAGGGTTCAAGTTTCTCTCTATGTGGTTACACTGATTTAGATTGGGCTGGTGACAAAGATGATAGGAAGTCAACCTCTGGTGCGTGTCAATTCTTGGGCAGGTCTCTAGTGTGTTGGTCTTCAAAGAAACAGAATTGTATTTCACTCTCAACAGCCGAAGCTAAATATGTTGATGCTGCAAGTGCTTGTACACAATTTTTATGGATGAGGCAAACTTTAAAGGAATATGGTGTCCATTGTGACAAAGTGCCTCTATTATGTGACAATGAAAGTGCTATCAAGATTGCCTACAACCCCGTGCAGCATACAAGAACAAAACATATAGAGATTCGCAACCACTTCATTCAGGATCATGTTGCTCATGGTGATATTGCCCTATCCTTTGTGATCACGAAGAACCAACTCGCTGATATTTTCACGAAGCCCCTTGACGAAGCAAGATTTTGTTATTTGAGGAATGAGATAAATATCATAGATTCAAGGAGCTTGGCTTGACTACTCTTGCACACTCAATTACTCTTATTCATGTATTTGGTTTAGATGCGGGCATAGACATAGGGGGGTGTGGTCCTAATTGATTGGGCCAACCCTCCCCCCTTAATGCCGACAGCAAGTTAAATCATTTCCCTTAATATCATTTTGTGATATGTGGGTCATCGATGAGCATTGGTTTTGAACTCAAGATACATCTTCGCGGTGTCATGCCATGCGCTCCAACATGGTGGCTTCGGCCACCGCCCTCTTCCTACAGAAGAGTTGGTTTCTCATGGGTCTCTTTGGTTTTTTCCTACATATCTCTTGTTCTTATGGAAAACACACTCAAATTTGGCTTTTGGTAGATTTGATTCTTGCAAATTTGGGTGTGTAGTACCATCTCAGTTTGATGCTCTCAACCCAAGCCTTTCTCTCCCTCCTTGAACCATCTATTCTTGCACACAAGTCCTCTAAAACGCCATCGAGGGGTTTTGCTAGGTTGCTTAGGCCTGAATCTGTAATTTAAAGAATTTTAGGGGGAGGTGGACTATCCGCCCTAAGTGGGGGGCGGATTATCCGCCCCGGGCGAAATCAGCCCCTTATAGGCTGGGTCGGGGAGGGCAGGCTCACACAGAGCAGCCAGTCCTCCCCCAACCCTACCTCTGCCCCCAGCCGCCGCCGGAGCATCCGCCTCTCCCGGAGTCGATTCGACAACCGGATTCTCTGGGCTCTCCCCAGATCTTCTTCACCTCGCCTCCGGGTATCTTCTCCTCCGTGAATTTCCTCCAATGAGTGAGGGTAACTCCCTCATCTCTCTCCTTTTGTATGGGATGTATTTTATTTGGTGGAAATATCGTTGTAGAAGATCCTTGGTGTTGTTCCTTACATGCTAGAATCAGTAGAATTGCACCCTTTGTGCCCGATCTGTTTTGCCATGGTAGATCTGGGCCAATTCAGAAAAATCCTGCGGGGGGCGGATTATATATCCGCCTGCCAGGGCCGGATAATCCGGCCTGGAGACTGAACTCTGGTCTGTTTTGGTCCTGCTCCTACAATACACATCATTGGCTCTAGGTTGCTTTTCTACTCTTTCTTCTTGCTTTCTCCTGGACTTGTGTGTATGCTTATCTCCATGCTATCCCTCTAATTCTTTTCATAGGTGGTTCCAAGCCGACCAAGACCTTCGTCTATCGTTCCCGTGCCCGTTATCTCAAGCCTACTGCAGAAGGGAAGTTCATTGACGAGACCGAGGTCAACAGAGCAGCAAGAGAGGGTGAACGGATGGCAGAGGCAAGTAAGAAAACTAAGAGGACCGCATCTCGCAAGGGCAAACAGTCTCGGCCCAATTACAAGGCTATGGTCAGTCTTCAGTATGCCACCATTCGCCAGACTGATTATTATGATGAGGCTGACAATGATGGTCCCCCCGAGGACTCTATGTTTTGGAATGCCCACTTTCGGGATATTCATGATGATGTCTATGCTACTCTCAAGCTTCGCCCCATGCGTCCCATCAATTTGACTGACGCTTAATCCAAGACAAGGCTCATTGAGGCATTAGATGTGACCAACCAGATGGGGCTGCACCACCTCATGACTATCCAATGCAACTATGATTCCTCTGTGGTGCGGCAGTTCTTCTCGACTTCGGTGATTTGCGGTGATGAGCGCCGTACTATGAAGTGGATGACAGGGACCACCATGATTCAGTCGGACTTTCGCACCTTTGGGCAGGTTCTTGGTTATGCATTCCATGGCCGTGACACTCCTTCGGGCCACCTATCATTTCTCCTCTGAAGCCATCCAAGGATACTGCACTTGGTCCTTGCCTTTCTTCTGATGGTGTTGCTGGTACTTTCGCTGGTCTCTCTCCCTTGTATGCCTCCCTTGTTGGCATATTTAGGGACTGCATCGCTCCTAGTGGTGGCAACAATGACAGGATCTGTGGCCACCTGGTTCCACTCCTTTCTTTTGCTCACGAGTGTGCCACTAACTCTAGATCAGCCACAGGTTACAAACTGGATGTCATGGACTACATATATCATGAAATGACGGATGCTATGATCAACCGGCTCTCTATTCCTTATGCTCCTTTCACTATGATGCTCGTCAAGCATATGTTGCCCCATGAGTATTTTGGCACTGCTCTGGATGGGGTTCACAAGCCCAAGAAAATCTACAACAAGGCTCAGAAGACCCATCACCCTTCCACTGCCCCGGAGTACTTCATGCGTGATGCTCGGGCTAGTGGTCGTCGTTCCACGGTGTCCCCAATGGCACGCGAGGCTAAGCAGCTCACGTGGTTCTAGTGGCACATTCTTTGCATGCGCATTGACACTCACAAGGGCCAATATGAGGCTTACCGTAGGGATCATGCGAGGGATCACACACAGTAGCTCATTCTCCACCATATCTCAGGTGCCACTGGCCATCCACCTCCTCCCACTGCTCTGGATCCGTATGCTTAGTGGAACACCTCAGGGATCAACTATGGTGAGCTCGAGAGTTGCCTCTTTCCTCCTCCACCAAGGGCACCCACTCCTCCAGCTGATGACGATGATGATGAGTATGATGAAGAGGAAGGGGACGGGAATGACTACGATGAGGATGAGGAGGAGTGATCTTCAGGGGCGTTAGCATCACTCTTCTTCCTTTTTGGCGTTTCGATGCCAAAGGGGGAGAAGTAGTTCTATTAGGTCTCGTGGATTTGCAAGGGTCGGGCGCAAGCATCTATCTTTCAGTCGTCTTATTTGCTTGCTTGTGCCTTTTTCGCATGAACTTATTTGCTATTTGTGTTGATTTTGTAAGACTATGTCGTGCTCCACTATGTTTGGTACTATGTGTGGTGTTCATGGAATTCTGGATTTATCTTTTGTGGACCTCATGGAATTCTGGATTCATCTATGGAGCATGTTGATGGCATACGGAATCATGGGCCTATCTAATGTATGCATCAATTTTGTTGGTATTGTTGGGATGTGCTTGGAGGCTATCAAGCTAATTATATTCTTTGGCTATAATCACATCCTGGTGGTATGACCTTGTTTCCCAACCCACCTTGTTTCAATTATCTTTGCTATGTAAGTTATGTTCCCTCTAGTGTGTGCATTTGTATTCAAACGCAAATTCTAAAATATGCACACATCTAGGGGGAGCGTATTTCTTTTTTAAGGTGGCATTTGCCGGCTTCATTGCAAATCCTAATATTGTCATCTAACACCAAAAAGGGGGAGATTGAAAGAACAATTTATAATCCCTAGTGTTTTGTGTGTTAGATAACAATATCAAGGATTATTTAATGTGTGTTGAAGTGTTGCAGCTCTCTTTGAGAAAAAGGGAAAAGGATTCTGCCTTTGGGGGCGGATAATCCGCCCCTCCCTCTTCCCAAGCAGACGCAAGCCCTAGAAGGTGGGCGGAGTTTTGGCCAGATTTTCCGGCCTCGCCGGATAATCCGCCCCTCAGGGGGGACGGACAGTCCGCCCCCCTTGCTCATCGCCAAGGCGCAAGCCCCAGAGAGGGGGCGGAGTGTTGGCCGGACTTTTCGGCGTGGCCGGATAATCCTCCCCTGGAGGGGGCCGGATTATCCGCTCCCCCAAGATCTTCGCCAAGTTTTGCAGGCGCCAGCCCCAGAGAGGGGGCGGAGTTTCCCCCGGAGAATCCGCCCTTGGGGCGGAGTTTTCCCAGGGGGCGGATAATCCGCCCCCAAAGTTGTGCAACGGCCAGATATAGGGAGGGGGTATTTAAGCCAGCCTTCCCCCTCCTGCCAGTTCGAAAAAGTTGAGATCTGATATGCAACCTTCATCCAAGAGAGCTCCACCTAGATCCACCCAAAGGCCCCGTCCCTTGGGGAATCGAAGGAGGAGAACTCGATCTTCATCATCAGCAATCAAGCGCTTCATCTCCTCTCCATTCATTTGGAGAACCACCGATCTAGTATTTCTTGCAAATACCTAGATCCTTGTTTTTGTTTATATTGATAAACCTTGTTCTTGTGGCAGCGTGTTGTCATCTCGGGAGCCCCCAATTCGGTTGTGGGTGTGTGCCCCGATAGTGTTGTAAAAGGCACCGGTTCCCACCTCGAAGGGATCCAATAGTGGAGAAGGTGGATCAGGCCTCTTGTGGCGAGATCCATCGGAGAATAGGGTGAGGCCTATTGTGGCGTGGTGGTCTTAGAACCGCCCACCCCTCCAACACAGATGTACTTCCCTTAACAAGGAAGGAACTGCGGTAAAACAAATCCCTGTGTCTTCGCGTGCTCCACTACGGTTCCTTCGCTCCTCTCTTTACGTGCTTAGTAGTTAGGGTTGCATATAGGGAAATTCTCGTAGTTGCATATCTAGAGAATTTACTTTGTGTCAAGCCTAAAATTGAAAAAGTATTAAAAATTGGTTAGCATCTATTCACCCCCCCTCTAGGTGCCCATACGATCCATTTCAAAAACCATTTTCTATTTTTAAAAAATAATTAATGTAACCATTTAAACTATGAACCATTTAAAATTAAAAATGAATTAACTTATATTTTTTGAATATTAATTTGGAATTTATAAAAATTTTAAACATAAAAAGTGTTTGGATTTGAATAACTAATTCAAAACCATTTTCTATTTTTAATTTGGATTTGAATTAACTTACATTTTTATATATTAATGGGCGGGAAAAAAAGGACGGGAAATATTGGGCGGAAAGAAAATTTTATTAGGATAGAACTGGAATTAAAGTACATAATGCAACTAACACAAAGTTACATAGAAGAACTGAAAATTAAGATACATGGCCAGATTAAGCCACAATCGACCGAACTTGTTTTGCAATGTTGGAGTGATTCAGTCATGCTCCTGCCTACACCTGTAATACTCGCCACTATAGTCGTCGTACTCGCCGCGACCGTCGTCGCTGTCGTCGTCGGGGTCGCCATAGTTGAACCTTGAAGGCTGAGTACGAGTGGGCTGGACTTGAGGGTAGCGCAGGCGGGGGCTAGAGTCGGCGGCCGTGTCGTAGGCCATGGCCTCGTTGAAGTTCGGAGGAGGTGGGCCGTCCTCCTCGTGCCTGGCGAGCGCCCTCTCACGCCGATCCATGAAGAAGGCTTCCCAAGTCGGGAAGTAGTCGGGATTCCATCTGGGATTCCTCTGCTGCTCCGGCGTGAGCTCGAAGTAGTAGTGGTTCGTGATGGCCATACGATGTGCCACACCTAGAGGGACAGGAGGAAACGGCACGCCACCGACGCTCAGCATCCAGCCGACAGGGACACAGTAGCCCGGCGGGCAGGGGTAGTTCGAGGCGCAAAGCGCCTCCGCCTCCCTGGGAGTTAGTGCTACGGTGGAAGTCATGGGAAAGAATGATGAGGTTGCAGATATGAGTCTAGATATGTGCAATGACAATGGAGGCCAACCCTACATATATATAGTGAGAAATGGCAGGAAGATAACTGGAGGGAAGAACTGGCGGGAAAAACTGGTGGGAAGAAATGGCAAGAGAAATGCCGGGAAGAAATGGCGGGAAGAAAAATGGCTCATTTAGAACTTGCATTGGATCTCTGAAGAAACCACATATTGCGAGTCTAAAAATGATTTTTTCAAAAAATCACGGGCGATAGATCACGTACCTGTAGTACAAACCGGGCCCACTTCCTGCCGATTCGGCAAACATTTGTCCTTTTTACCCGGGATGGACGAAAAGGATTGAGATGTCCCGGTTGGGATATAGTCCATGTAAGGTGGTCTAGTATTTTAGGAAAATGGGACGGTAGTATTCTGAAACAGCATTTTGGTGGTTACTTCACAAAACGACCCTTTTTCTGCTCGGAAAATGGAAAAGGGCTTTTCCGTGCGACAAAAAGGAAAACTTCCTCCTGCAACATTGTTCTCCATACCAATGTCCAGATGCATGCATAATATGGGCACATCATCACAAACTATGCCGTGATTCAGCACATAACATCGGTCATTTGGACCAAAAGCCATGAAACCTCGAACATGATAGGTCATTTTGTGAAGGTTTTTTCGAGACATGATCAATATATCAAGTCTGGTATTTTTCCTTTCAACTATGTCACATAATATGACACCACACGAAGGATTTTCATTGTTCGGATTTTTTTTGAATTTATTATGCCCGTTTTGAATTTTCTGAATTTCTAACTATGGTCGAACCGGCGTGCATGAAGATAGGGGACGAGCATCGTTAGAACTTGCATTGGATCTCTGAACAAACCACATATTGCGAGTCTAAAAATGATTTTTTCAAAAAATCATGGGCGATAGATCATGTACCTGTAGTACAAACCGGACCCACTTCCTACCGATTCGGCAGACATTTGTCCTTTTTACCCGGGATGGACGAAAAGGTTTGAGATGTCCCGGTTGGGAGATAGTCCATGTAAGGTGGTCTAGTATTTTAGGAAAATGGGACGGTAGCATTTTGAAACAGAATTCTGGTGGTTACTTCACAAAACGACCCATTTTTTGCGCTCGGAAAATGGAAAAGGGCTTTTCCGTGCGACAAAAAGGAAAACTTCCTCCTGCAACATTGTTCTCCATACCAATGTCCACATGCATGCATAATATGTGCACAGCATCACAAACTATTCCGTGATTCAGCACATAACATCGGTCATTTGGACCGAAAGCCATGAAACCTCGAACATGATAGGTCATTTTGTGAAGGTTTTTTCGAGACATGATCAATATATCAAGTCTGGTATTTTCCCTTTCAACTATGTCACATAATATGACACCACGCGAAGGATTTTCATTGTTCGGATTTTTTTTTGAATTTATTATGCCCGTTTTGAATTTTCTGAATTTCTAACTATGGTCGAACCGGCGTGCATGAAGATAGGGGATGAGCATCGTTAGAACTTGCATTGGATCTCTGAAGAAACCACATATTGCGAGTCTAAAAATGATTTTTAAAAAAAATCATGGGCGATATATCATGTACCTGTAGTACAAATCGGACCCACTTCCTACCGATTCGGTAGACATTTGTCCTTTTTACCCGGGATGGACGAAAAGGTTTGAGATGTCCCGGTTGGGAGATAGTCCATGTAAGGTGGTCTAGTATTTTAGGAAAATGGGACGGTAGCATTCTGAAATAGCATTTTGGTGGTTACTTCACAAAATGACCCGTTTTTTGCGCTCGGGAAATGGAAAAGGGCTTTTCCGTGCGACAAAAAGGAAAACTAAAGGTTTTTTTGTGAAGGTCATTTTGTGAAGGTTTTTTCGAGACATGATCATTGTTCGGATTTTCAATATACTAAAGGTTCATCTTTAGTCCTGGTTGGAGGGATTTCAATATACTAATGATAGGGGTCAGTGTCGATATTATGTCGTGCGGCGTGTACCTTATCCCGGATGGTGTCACCAACCGGGACTAAAGATGAGCCTTTAGTCCCGGTTGGAGACACCAACCAGGACAAAACACGATCAACACTAATAATAGGGGTGAGTGTCGACATTATTTCATAAGTGCCGACACTACGTCGAGCTGCTTGTACTATAAATAGGCATCCTTGTGAGTCCAGTCCTCCAGCCAGTTTGAGGCATCTCCAAGATGGTTTTCGAGAGCAGGGACACCACTACGGACAGTTTCAGGGAGATGCCGATGGATCCCAGTCCTCCGGCATCTCCGATAAACTGGTCATAGAGGCACTCCATAATATGTGAAATTAGTTAGCTCCCAGGTGTATTGATCTAGTTAGAGAAGTTACAAGCTGCAAGATGGTTTTCGAGAGCAGGGACACCACTACGGCCAGTTTCAGGGAGATGCCGCCGGATCCCAGTCCTACGGCATCTCCGAGAAACTGGTCATAGAGGCACTCCCTAATATGTGAAATTAGTTAGCTCCCAGGTGTATTGATCTAGTTAGAGAAGTTACAAGCTGCAAGATGGTTTTCGAGAGCAGGGACACCACTACGACCAGTTTCAGGGAGATGCCGCCGGATCCCAGTCCTCCGGCATCTCCAAGAAACTGGTCATAGAGGCACTCCCTAATATGTGACCGCGCGCGTTTGGAGATCAGATCTTAATGGTAAGTACGAATCGGGACAACTTCTTCATAGTCCCGGTCCAGCCACAAAACGGGACTAACACTCAAGACATTTATTAATATTAAAAACTGAGAATACAAAACCGGGACTAAAGGCCCCCCTATATATAGTCCCGGTCAAGCCACAAACCGCGAAAGATATCCTTCGGTGAAGCCACAAACCGCGAAAGACATGAACTAGAGTTACATAATATGAGCATGAACTTCTTGGCATATGTCCTTCCTTATGATCGCTTCAGACGTAACCATGGAGCATCTTCTTTACTTAACGGAATGCTTGGGTCAGTTTTCACTGTGAAGGGCGGAATTTCATCAAACTTATTATAATCTTCTGACATGTCTGTCTTGTCCTTGATTCCCACGATGTTTCTTTTCTCTGAAAGAACTATGTGACGCTTTGGCTCGTCATATGATGTATTCGTTTGCATATTTTTTATTTTTTTCGGTCTGGAGGACATGTCCTTCACATAGAAAACCTGAGACACATCATTGGCTAGGACGAATGGTTCATCTCTATAACCAAGATTGTTGAGATCCACTGTTGTCATTCCGTACAACTGGTCTATCTTTACCCCTTCCCCATTCAGGTTGACCCATTTGCAGCGAAACAAAGGGACCTTAAAAGAGACTCCATAGTCTAGTTCCCATATCTCCTCTATGTAACCATAGTATGTGTCCTTTTGTCCATTCTCGTCTATTGCATCAAAGCGGACACCACTATTTTGGTTGGTGCTCTTTATATCTTGGGCGATCGTGTAGAATGTATTCCCATTTATTTTGTACCCTTGGAAATTCAATACAGTAGAAGATGGTGACGCGGCCAACAAGTATAGCTGATCTCCAACAGTGGTGTCATTCAAGAGATGTGTCCGCATCCAACCACCGAAAGACTTCATGTGTTCATCTGTAATCCATGATTCAGGCTTCCCCGGGTTTTTGGAGCGTACAATATTCTTGTGTTCCTCGATATACGGAGCTGCCAAGGTGGAATTATGTAGAACTGTGTAGTGTGCTTTAGTGAAAGAATCTCCGTCCCTACATATCATTGCTTTCTTTCCCAGCGTGCCTTTTCCACTTAGTCTTCCCTCATGCCGCGAGTCAGAAACACCAATCGGCTTAACGCCAGGAATAAAGTCAACACAAAACTTAATGACCTCCTCTGTTCCATATCCCTTGGAGATGCTTCCTTCTGGTCTAGCACGGTTATGAACATATTTATTTAAGACTCCCATGAACCTCTCAAAGGGGAACATATTGTGCAGAAATACCAGACCGAGAATGGCAATCTCTTCCACTAGGTGAACCAGGAGATGCGTCATAATATTGAAGAAGGATGGTGGGAACACCAACTCATAACTAACAAGACATTGTACCACATCCTTCTGTAACCTTGGCAGCATATCTGGATTGATTACCTTCTGAGATATTGCATTGAGGAATGCACACATCTTCACAATGGGTACTCGAACATTTTCTGGTAGAAGCCCCCTCAATGCAATCGGAAGCAACTGCGTCATAATCACGTGACAGTCATGAGACTTCAGGTTTTGGAACTTTTTCTCTGCCATATTTATTATCCCCTTTATATTAGATGAGAAGCTAGACGGCACCTTGATACTGTAAAGGACTTCAAAAAAGATTTCCTTCTCTGCTTTGGTAAGAGCATAGCTGGCACGACTTAAGTAACGCCCTTTATCCGTCTTGTTCTGTGTATGCATGTTCTTTGGGTCTTTCATAATTTGTTGGTCCTCCCGTGCTTCTGGTGTATCTTTTGTCTCCCCATACACGCCTAGGAATCCTAGTAGGTTCATGCAAAGATTCTTCGTCACGTGCATCACGTCGATTGAAGAGCGGACACGCAGGACTTTCCAATATGGCAGCTCCCAAAATATAGATTTATTCTTCCACATGGGTGTGTGTCCTGTAGCGACGTCGTTCGAAACTGATTGACCGCCGGGACCCTTTCCAAAGATTACTTCTGTGTCCTTGACCATACCAAATACATCATCACCAGCAGTGAGTTCAGGCTTCTTCTGGTGATCTGCCTCACCTTTGAAATGCTTGCCTTTCTTTCTTACGGGATGATTGGTCGGAAGAAATCGTCGATTCACCAGGTACACAACCTTCTTGCATTTATGCAAATATGTACCTTCAGTCTTATCTAAACAGTATGTGCATGCCTTATATCCCTTGTTTGTCTGTCCTGAAAGGTTACTAAGAGCAGGCCAATCATTGATGGTTACGAATAGCAACCCTCGTAGATCAAATGGCTCATGTTTGTTCTCATCCCACACACGTACACCTGGTTTGCCCCACAACTGTAAGAGTTCTTCAACTAATGGCCTAAGGTACACATCAATGTCGATTCCCGGTTGCTTCGGGCCTTGGATGAGCACTGGCATCATAATGAACTTACACTTCATGTACAACCAAGGAGGAAGGTTGTAGATACATAGAGTCACGGGCCAGGTGCTGTGATTGCAGCTCTGCTCCCCAAAAGGATTCATGCCATCCGTACTTAGACCAAATCATAAGTTCCTTGCATCACCTGCAAAGTCTGGGAAGTCTCTCTCGATTTTTCTCCACTGTGACCCATCAGCAGGGTGTCTCAACTTCCCGTCTTTCTTACGTTCTTCTTTGTGCCATCGCAACAACCTGGCATGCTCTTTGTTTATTAACATGCGTTTCAACCTTGGTATTATAGGAGCATACCACATAACCTTAGCAGGAACCCTCTTCCGGAGGGGCTCTCCCTCAACATCACCAGGGTCATCTCGTCTGATCTTATACCACAATGCATTGCATACCAGGCATTTATATAAATTCTCATACTCCTTACCGCGGTAGAGGATGCAGTCATTAATGCATGCATGTATCTTCTGCACATCTAATCCTAGAGGACAGAGAGTCTTCTTTGCTTCGTAGGTACTCTCGGGAAGTTCGTTATGTTTTGGAAACTTTGGCTTCATTATTTTCACATTCTTTTCAAATGAGGAGTCAGTTAGACCACACTCTGCCTTCCATCGCAACAATTCCAGTGTGGTACCGAGCTTTGAGCTGCCATCTTTACAATTTGGGTATAACAATTTCTTGTGATCTTCTAACATGCCCTCTAACTTCAACTTCTCATTTTCTGTTTCACAGCCTCTCTTTGCATCAGAAATGACCCTACCAAGGTCATCAGCCGGCTCATCTGATGCCCGTTCTTCACCTCCTTCCTCTCCATTGTCTTCCATTGCAGTATCTCTGTATTCAAGAAACATATGATGATAGTTGTTATCATCATCATAAATAGTGAAATGACCAATTCACATCGACACATGCATTGTATCAATGAAAGAGAAAATATAAGATTGCTAACCTCGATCGAGGAAAATAAAGAGGAGAAAGCTCAAGTGCGTCTCGGACACCTTCTATATTTTTATTCTATGAGAAATTGAACGGGATCATTCACTCAAACATTTCATCAAACACCTTGAATGCATGCATAGGGGAAAAAACTAGCACACCCCTCACACCTTCCACCAAGAAAAAACAGAGTGGAGGCAGAGGGCTGGGGCGTTGCATTTATAGAGGGGGAGCATACGTCCCGGTTTGTAACACAAACCGGGACTAAAGGTGTGTGCCACGCCACGTGGCTGACGCCCAACCTTTAGTCCCGGTTTGTGTTACAAACCGGGACATATGCTCCCTTACCAATCGGGACGCATGCCTCCGGGCCCCGGGCCCGTTTGAACCGGGACGCGTGCCAGCATTAGTCCCGGTTCGTGGCGCAACCGGGACTAATGCTCTTAGGAGGCGCGAACGGATAGCCTTTTTTCTACTAGTGACTCGTCGAGGGTGCTGGACAATTGTGGACACAACTACATGAGCACGGGAGTGGGCTTAGGTTCTTGATGGAAGATGAGACCGGAGGGTTAGATGTCGAGGTTCACGACTGAGGAGCACGTATCTTATTTGCTGCTCATAGCGTGCAATAGGGAGATCCGCCTAAGAGGTTCATCATATGTCGTATATATAGTGCATATCATCAATTGTTACTGGCATTATTATTAATTTATTAATAGATCTCCAAATTTTTATTTACTTTCTACTTATTATACTCCCTCCATACACAATAAGTGTCGTTGGTTAGAACTAATCAGCTTAGTTGACCAGCTTATAGGAAAACAAAGGCTTAACCAAAATTTTGGCTAGCCAAATATTTGATGAGGCAATCTTGGACACAAAACAAACACACACTCATATCCATTGCGTGTCCAATTATTGAAAGATGGATGATGCCATCTGCTCGCAACGCAAAGAACGGTCAAAACACTCGCTATATTTGCAACTTCACTGCTTCTCCTTGATTGGCGTACAACTGTACATAGCACAGGAGCTCCTTTAACCATCCAATACTTTCATACACACATTTAGCGTATGGAATATAGCATATACAACCGGTACAGTGCTAACGCGTGACGCACATGCGTATGGAATAGTAGCGTATACGATTAGTACAGTGCTATACCTACCAAGCAGATTGACGACGAATGCAATATCCGGCCGTGTACAATTTACAAGGTACATAAGTTTGCCAACTGTACTTAAGTAGGGGAATTTTGGTCTTCTTCATCATAGTTATTTTTATTGTTTCATGCATCCCCTTCTTCATCAATAAAAATCTCAGGTCTTTCTAGACACTTCGTTTTTATTGTTTCATGCATAGTTGTGTTGTTCTTGGAGCGTCTTAACTTTAGTTTTTGGTTTTTGTTTGCTTAGTTTGCTTGAATAAAGTTGGTTGATCACAACACACCTTTTTGGAGAGAGACACACTCTGTTTTCATTGCCTAGAATACTCTAGTTTTCACTCTTATTGTTCTGTGGGTGTTCTCTTTTGCTAGCACCGTGTTTATCCTTAGTTTTCTTGTGCTTCCAGCTTGGAACTTTTTAGTTCTTCTTTCTGGATTTGTGAGACAAGCTCACTGGTCTTTATTGATTATTATCTTTGTGAGTTGTCTCAAATAAGTTGCTTGGTGTTGGAAAAGAGTAGTAAGTTCTTGCTTGTAAGTGCAAAAGGGATCCTGTTTTGACCGTGACTTAGACTTTAGCATGACATGCTAGGTGTTGTTTTGACCTTATGCTTAGTGATTATTGTTGTAGAATGTCTTGTTCCAAGCAATTGGGATTGCTTAGTGTGCCTTGAAAGAATTATGCGTTGTTTTAGCATGTAAAAAGCATAGTATTGTGGTATTCTCCTTTGATGCTTTGTTTGGGTTGACTTGGCACATGCTCACACCATGTTATGACTCTCACAAGTCACCATTAGCCTCTATGATCATTTAGTCCTTGACATGTAGTACCACTCTATGCTTTCATTAGTAATGCTCTGTTGCTATGCATTATGGCCATTATTGCTCTCTTAGTTGGTTGCTCCCAGTCTTTTGCTAGCCTCCACTTGTATGAGTAAGCTCTACTAATGCTTCAAACTCCCAAGAAACCAAGTTATTCCAAAGTGTCAACTATAAACTCCTATGCATGGTGTGTTACACAATTCCAAGTATATTCTTGTTTTCATCTATCTTCCAATTAAAAGGTATTTTGTTATGTGAAAACTTAGTGACTAAAGCCCTCGCGAACTTGATGTCACACTTTATATTCTTTGCCCCTATAAACTTGAACCATTGTGTCATCTATGTTGTATATTCTTGCACTTATACGTTGGAATTAGCAGAATCGTGCTGCCACGGGAACGTTTTCAACATTGCACTTGTACTTTGTACTCAGTTGATATCATACTCTTTTGTCTATGGATGTCACCGGTGTGAAATAAAGAGGGAAAATGTAAGTCCATGAAGTTTGTATCCTGTGTTAGAGAAACGTCTGGGCCGCTAGCCTAAGTCATGCCTAATCATGGTGGAAACTTGCGGTATCACTATAGTGACATCTATGAAGCATTATTCTTATAAAAAAAGAGACACATTGTGAAAAGAGGAAAGAGACAAGAAAAAGCACCATATTCCCATGGTACATAAGAAGATTGCTGAGATGCTCATTGTCTGCTTGCCTTGTCATTTTGGTTATGGGATAGCTCCTATACCATGTGCAAGGTGTTGGGAATATGCCCTAGAGACAATCATGTATGATGAGATTTTCCATTATATTCATAAATATATTAAGTATTCCTTGTATAAACATCTGATGTGTATCATTGAATATGTGATTCGGTTGTGGAACTATACATTCATGTTGTTTGTACTAAATATCCTTGGTCATTGAGGTTGTGTTGGACACACAACTTAGACCAATGTGAAAGTTGGCTTGATGACTCGGTTCCACTTGTCATGGGCATGGAGATGCTATTACAACTTACACAGATTCGGTTAAAGAGTTTAGCGATTCGGATTGACCCATATTGAGGTACAACGAACAAGTTGTCATTTGTATATCTCAATCAATGTAATCCTTAGGCCTGAGGTTATTGCATAGTCCGAGTTGAGGATCACCGACATAGGTTCTGTCAAACGCTGATCCGTAACTGGGCAGTTATAAAGGCAGAGTTCGGGTCGACTGAGAATCAAGCTGTGTGATGTGAATAACCAAGATGGGATTTTGCCCCTCCACTCGGAGAGATATTCTCTGGGCCCTCTCGGATGATATGATTCGGAAAGCATGGCCATGCACGACTCGGTTAAGGGTTAACCGAGGAGATCGACTAAGAGTTAGTCGGGTGAATCACTTATCTCGGATCGAGAAGAGAGTCGGACTATTTAAGATATGAAAATTATTCGCCTATAGTCTGACAAGGTATATCGTGAGGCAAAAGGGACTCGGACGCAAGTCACATTGGAAAGGCAAGTCATCATGACTCTTTGGTACTTGGGAGTCGGCACTTCTGCTAGAAGCCGCTACCGACTGATCGATTGAGAGTCGGACTCTAATCGTGTCTAAGTTGCCAAGAGCCTGCGGGGTCACACACTTAAGAGCGGGAGCAAGTTCGGGTTGGATCTGAACTGGAAATCTGGTTGGGTTGGACCCGAGCCTGATTTGGACTTAGTCAGTAAGTCGGACTCATAGGGACTAATATTATATGGGCTTTAGTGAATGGGCCGCACGAGCAGAGCCCACGTTCACTCCCTATATATAGTGGAGCACCGTAACCCAGAATGGTTAATCATTGTTCGGTTAGGTCATTCCATGTGTTGGAAACCCTAGCTCCACAGTAGTCCTACCGACGTATCGAACCTAGCAGTTCGCCGCCGGTGCTCCTCCTTGTACGTGTGGATACCAGCAAAGGTGTTGTACGATCAGCACCAGGACGATCGGATCGCAAAGGACTGCACTGCATCAACTGACGCGCTTCATCAGTAATCCGCAACTGTGCGTCTAGTGGTAAACCTCATGGCCTTCTACCTCAGCTAGATCTTGGGATCACCATGTTAGAGGGAAAAGTTTTGTTTTATCTCTTCGTGGCCCAACAGTGGTATCAGAGCGATAGCTTCTGGTTTTAGGCTCGAGATCTCGCATATGTGATATGCGGTTGGCTATAGATGAGATCTATGTGATATGCGGTTGGCTATAGATGAGATCTCTGTCGGCTGACCGGTCCCGAGGCTGCTCCACAAACAAGGAAGAAGACTAGAGTCGAAGGCACACAAAAATTGACACAAAGAACAGGAACGAGCTTTATTGATATCTCTAGTGTTCATGTACAATAATTGCTCATCAATTATAAACTAAAGGGGATATACCACATGGGCTAACCCTCAGGAGCGGAGCCAGAATTTATCATTGAGAGGGGCAATTAGATTGTATTTGTGTTATAATTTTGATTAGGGGGGTTAAAATAGATAAAACATCATACAAATAGTACTTTGATGGATAGTTTTAGTTACAAAATCTATATCATAGGGGGCGCTGCCCCTGCTCGCCCCTCCCTATCTCCGCCCCTGCTAACCCTATCTTGATAAAGACCACACCGAATGAGCAGCTTGCTCGCCACATTGGACATGATGTACTCGACCTCACTCAATGCCCTGAACTCGTCGTACACAGCGCCGGACGGGACGGTACTTGTGCCGTGGTCAAATTACTCCGGGTGGTAAAAACAGGAGCAGCTCTGCCTGCCTGCCTGGTTCATATGGCAACTGGCAAGACGGCGAATGAGGCAGGGGTAGTGTAGGCGTAGGCAGCGCCGTACGGTGAGAGCACGGCCGCCTGCGCCTGGCTGCGCGCGCCGGGAGCGATGCACGACGGACGGAAATTAAAGCTGCCGCCTGCCGGGATGGATGGACGGATGGATGGCCAGGGAGCAACGTCGCTCCTGCTGCCGCTGCGGTACGGACCGGCCGGCCGACTGCGCAGAATTGAAACTAGTGTGGCCCAGTCCACGCCGCGTGTCGCCAGAGCCAAAAGCTGCCATGGGCCCATGTCTACCTGGCTGGCATCCGCACTGCGTGCGTCGGGCAGGGGGTAGCGCCCGTTGCTGTGCGCCCATGGGTGCATGCACCAATGCCCGGTCCATGTTTACGCCCGTATACGCTGAATGGGACCTCACGCAAGGAATAAATGCTGCTCCTGTCTGTCACGGGCATGCTTCAATTTCGAGGGCAGCTCCGTGTCTGGTTTTGGACCATCCGATTATCCTTTTGATATAACTGATCGCTTGGTCACATACTAGGAATATCATTTTTGGCACCACAGTCGTCACAGGCAGCCACCTAATCTAGAGCACGATAGTAGAAAACGCTGCGATCCTCTCATACTACTCCATCTGGTTCGTGTCTGTTTTTCTAACCTAACCGTCGGTGGCGGAGGACCTTGTGTGGCAAGCTATGGCATCCGTCATACCTTGATTCTGGTGCTTCTAGATCCAATTAGTGCTTAATTAGTATGTCTCTGTTGCGTCATGTCTTCTCTTTCCATCTGTTCTGTCTTGCATAAACTAATTATGAAGTAATATTTTCATGTTTCTTTAACAGGTCAAGTATATATGTTTAATAAATTTATAGTGAACTATTGTCTTAAGTTCCGTTTAATTGTGGAGGTAATTTTTTATCTTAGTTATATACAGACAAGCATATTACAGTTATTGTGCAATGTTGATTATGAATTGTCGTATATTTTATAAACATATATTTAATAAAAAATATTGTAATTCTATTAGTTTCGCCACACCAAAAAAATATTTTCGTCATCCGCCACTGCTAACCGTATATATGCTACTATCACGGGAGCGAAGATCCTTTTTGTGTTAGCACACTCAAGTATGTGTCCTCGTTCCATCTGCTGGCATGCACGCACAGGTTACAGTAAAATGTGAGTACCAAGCCTCCAACTCGTAATTAAACTTGAGCTGCATCTATTAATGCCTGGATCTCCACCGCGCCTTATTTTCTTGGTGCGTCGCTATCAGACCAATTAGCGTGTTCACTACTATTTTCCACCCACTTGTTCTTCCTCAGACATTCACGTTTTCACCTAGTCGATCTGCCACCTGCTACACACGGAAAAAAAATATTCGCGGAAAAAAGGCCAACGGCCTGAAATAGAGGGAGGGAGAGAGAGACACATATTTTATCACTGGTCGTGGTCACCTTCTGCTGTTGCCATGTCGACGCCAGATCCGCCATCGCCTCAATAAAAATTTGTCTCCCATGCACGGTGGCCGCCGTTTCACCAGGCAAGGCCAGTGACAGCTTACGCTGGCTGATGGCCATCGGCAACCAATATCTCCATCGAATTTAATACTGTATGTTTCATATCTGCGGGGAAAAGACACGCGGTGACCTAGCTAGCGGAACACAGTACGATCTACCCGTCGATCATCAGTCGATTTTGTAGGGGCCTGGCCGGCAACTCGATCGACGTCGAGTTAAGCTACCAGTGCTCATGCACAGGGAAATCGCTGTCACCTTTCTGACGCCATCAATTTTCGACGTTGATACCATCCCTCCAAGTCAAATTAAAGTTCCGACGCTGCATGCATTGCACGTCCTATCGGACTGAACTGATTGCCAGTTAACGTATAAACCTGGAGCTCAAGACTTTCGTACGTTCAAGTATGAAAACTAAGTTCTTGTTAGGATCCTTTGCACCATCAAACGGTAATCAAAATCACTTAAAGTTGGATCACCATGTTGGAAGTATGAGAAATTTATGTATATAATTTAATTCATAAAAACAGTAGGTAAAACACGACACTAGAGACATGGACTAACTAGGTATGTCAATTACCCCTTCCGTTCTGAAATTTAAGTTGTTTTATCCTTTTTTTTAATACACGTATCTAGACGACTGTTAGTACGTAGGTTAGGTTCATTTATATTGTTTCGAATCTACGCACTAAAAAACGTCTAGATACATGCGTTTTTAGAAAAGTGATAAAACATCTTATATTTTAAAGCGGAGGAAGTATTAGAGAAGATGAACAAAATATATTTAAATTGATTGCTAGGACAAGAAACTCGCATGATCTTGAACAGAGGAATTAGGTACACGTGTGGTGTAGAAGAAGAAATGTTCGCGTTGGCAAGAGCCATGTTGTCGAACAGGTTGCCAATGTTGGGGAAAAAGTTGTCGGCATTTTTATAGGCATGGTATGAGAGGCGAACACGCGGCATGTGTCGAGGTTATTAAGGAAGGCGGGATCTCATCGGCATAGAGGGATAGGGCGAAGAGATATGGGAGAGGGTTGGCCAGTTGCGAGAGTGAATGGGAGGAGAGTGGCTCCGCTCGTAGATGCCCTTCGCAATAGGGAGCTGCGAGCTAGTTGGGTTGGGCATTAGTAAGGACTTCGGGTCCGATTTGTTCCGCAGAGGACAGCTGGGAAGCGTGAGTGGAACTTTGGACTGCGTTTTTTTTTTTTTTTTTTGAGAATACTTTGGACTGAGTTTTGATGTCCTAATAGGAAGCCAATTTTGGTGCTTTCGTTGGACTTAGTCTAAACTACCACGTGGCCTCCACACATTTATTACCCGTCTTAAAAAAAATCACCAATACAATTGGGCCAACCTCGGCCAAGCCCGTTATTCCAACAGTCTATGGCCACTTCGGTTGTTGGTATAGACATAGTATAAACGAGTACGTTTGCACAAAAAAAAAGAGTATAAACGAGTACGTAGAGATGAAGACAAAGTTTGTAATTTGCAGCGACATGGAAGGCTCCATAGTTTTAGCCAAAAACACAGAGCAGATGAACTTAACAAGTCACCAACTCGCCTTGCATGAAAACAATTAATGTGATGATTAGCCTGACAGGTGTTCGGCGGCACGTAGAATAATAATACTCCAGTATGAGCTACGCTCCGGATACATACGTCCGGCCGGGTCGCAGTCGAGCAACTCTCAACTTCTCCACTAGCTGCGCATGCAATGCGCGCGTGCCGCGTGCTGCATGGGTGCGTGCATGCAATACGTGGGCGCTACCTGCTTCTGCTACGATGACTGAGCCGTATATACATGGTGTTATTCCTACGACCGACGAGTCAATTGGTACGTGTACATAGCGATAGGCTGAAAGCTCACTATAAACGACCGAGATAGGTATGTCTCGATGGATGGAAAACAAATTGACAGAGAGACAGTTAGGCCATCGCCGTCGCGGTAAGTTACGGGTCATTTTACCGACAGATCGTGATCGTCGACGGGGCTGACGCAGCGGCAACCCGGAGAGGGAAGGGAACAGAGAGTGAAATGATGGTCAAGTGGATGCATAATGCGTTGGCCGGATCGATCTTATCACGTACTCCCTCCGTTTCAAAATATAAGATATTTTAGCTTTATGAAGCAAATGTATCTAGACTTGTTTTAGTATCTAGATTCACTTCAAATATGAGTGAACCTATATACTAAAACAAGTCTAGATATATTCTCTTCACAAACCTAAAATATCTTATATTTTGAAACGGAGGGAGTACCATCGACGAGCTGCTACCTGCGGCCACTATAATCCATTGTCGACACGCGAACGTCATGTTTGTTTGGGAAGAGGGCCAACACGGACAGTAGTGTAGGTGGAGCGAACAGGGAAGGCGTACGTGCATATGCTAGCATCCATCATATTGCACGGCCAATGCATGGCTGCGAGGAGGCGAAAGTACTCGCCGAGGAAAAGAGAGTACATCGAGATGGGAAAAGAGGGGACGAAACTCCATGAAAAGATGAGGGGAAATTGATGTGGAGGATCCATTCCTGTCCTGCTGCAACAGTTGCCCGGTACGGTTATCATCTACGGTCCAGGCAGGGCAGGCATGATTACGCACAGCTAAGCTAGCTCCCGGAAAGTGCCGTATGTCTCTATACTCTCTAGACTGCCAAGAGAAATTTTATTCTATGTTAGAGGAGTTGACCTGCCTTTGCTACTCTTCCACTGGGGGGGATCATTTTCCCCTTACCTTAGGATACGACAGGAGTACACGACAGTACTTACATGGACGTAATAAATACAGAAGTAAAACGATCGGCAGTTGCATGGAGCCGAATTTTACCGGTCATTCTTTCAAATCAGCGTAAGGACATCTCTAATCAAAGTAGTACAAAAATCTAATCAAAGTACAAAAACCGGTTAGAGGAGTAAAACATTTTCTAACCAAAAGCCAAAAAAATTTAGAGGACTTCAAATTTTAGAAGTCGGCCTTCCCGACTCCCATTTTTACAACTCCGAGCGGTGGAGTAAAAGATTTCTCTCCTTTTTTCTTCGCGATGGCTGGATCTTCTCCACGGCTATCCCCGCTGTCAATTCCTAACGCTCGCCCGAGTTACCGCAACGTCCCCGTTCGCACAGGTTTAAACTTACATGACTGTTGGTCCTCTCATGCCTCGGCTAGAATAAAATGTGCACGTGGTTATGTGTGAGGCTGCCTGTCCTGTTTGGGGCAGGAATCACATATCTGCCGGACCGATTGATTCGGCGACTTGGACCATCTAATCATACCTGGTAAGTACGCATGTTTGTTGTCCTGGACCCAATTCGAAACAGCAAACAAAATGACATCTTGATGGGCACGGACCGCGGCACATTCCCGTGAAGCCACATCTTTCGCGTGCGTACGATCTTCGAGTTAAGAAGATGGATGCATAATTAGTAGTAGGTGGGAGCACTGGCCATGTAAGTTCCACGCATGTCAGGGAGAACGGTTGTAGGCCTCGGAGAAACTTTTGGTTCAGTGAACTGCAGCCTGCAGGTAGGTTAAGTGCGGTGCACTCGAGCAAGTATGCATTTCGGGAGAGATCGATCGCACGTGTTTTCCTTTCTCTTTATCTATATCTAGTGGTAAGGTATGTAAAGGTTCGACGTGTCTAAAACGACAAACAGTTAGAGGTAGGAGTATATATGTGGTCATGTCAGGACACTACTAGAAAACGGGACATTAGTCCCGGTTTATAAGGGTCTTTAGTTTCGGTTTTTAAAATGGGATTACGGAATCAGAACTAAAAGCCGAGGACGAAAGTCACTCCAGGTCTCCACATAGTCGCGTGTAGAACGGGGAATGAAGGACCTTTAGTTCCGGTTCGTAACACAAACTGAGACTACATAAACTCTGTAGCGGCAGCGTCTTAGGGGTTTCGGCTGCCACGGCAGCGGGTGGCCGTGCGACAGCAGATTCTGCCACGGCAGAGTTCTGGGGCGGTTTTCTGCCGTGGCAGGAGGATCGGTAGAGGAGGGAGAGCGACGTTTGGCGTTTGTGACATGCAATGAAGTAACAACATCGTCATGAATATAGAGATCAAAGAGTGACCTCTTTCTTCGTGCTTGGTCGAACATATTACATACAATACACGTTCATGCATATATACAATATAATTTCTCTTACACGATTCCTATTATATAAGTATAAATTCTCAATGGTATTCTCCGGTTGGATCTATGACCTCCTTAACAAAGAATCCCGCCAATTCCTCTTAAATAGCTTGTATGCGATCCTGCGCTAGGAGACTATCCCACATCCGTTCAATCTAATTTAAAGAAGGAGATCAATATTTATATATATATATATAAATGAAATTCAACACAATTTATGATAATAAAATAAGAATCTGAACATTGTTGACGTACTTCATATTGTTTCATAATTCTATTCTTCTCATAGGTCGTCTGGCGAATGTACTCACAGACGTGGTATCCACATAAATTATTCTCGTCTTCACGCATCAAACACTTCATAAGAATAGAGTTCAATCAAAATATACCTAGCGATTGTACTACTTACATTGAGTTGTCGAAATGTCAGCTCATGTTTCCATTCATCCCTAGCAGCCTTGATGAACCGTTTCCAAACCTTGCTCGACAAAGAAAATGAGTAAAGGAGTTATTAAGTACTTGATATCAGTAAATGAACGAAAGATGTCGATATAGTATGATAATGATTGAAATTACCTCTGGAGCTATAAACCAGGTCCTCCCATCTCCCAGGGTCTTTACGTTTCGAGTCAATGTCAAGTACTTTTCTGATGTCAACTTGAATTATTAGCAGAATAAAGTGAAACCTAAGCACGCATAACTCATCAATTACACTTAACATCGAGTAAACAAAATTGAATGTGTAGAAGACAGTAACACTCACTTGAAGTTGTAAGGAAATAGTATTTTCGTTTTGGTTTGTTGTTTCAATAAAAACTTTAGCAAGTTGAAAGTATTAAATTGCTAACCTCCATCGAGGAGGAAAGAAATAGGAGAAAGCTTAAGTGTGTCTCAGGTACTTCATATCATGTTTGTTTTGGGTGGAATCAAGTGGCATAATTCTCTCACGCATTTAATTGAGCACCTCTTGTGCATAGAGGGGAAAAACAAAGCAACATACACCACTTATGCATAAGAGGGGAAAACAAACTAGCTCATACAAGCATGTGGGGCTGGGGTATATATATACAGGTAGATGGATCTTTATTCCCGGTTCCTATCAAAAACCGGGACTAAAAGGGCTGCGGCAGCTGCCACGTGCGGGTAAACCCTTTTAGTCTCAGTTCCTGCTACGAACCGGGACTAAAGATCCCTCATGAACCGGAACCGATCGTTCCCCTACTCCATGCGTCGCTCTGGCCTTATAAACCAAGACTAATGTGAGCCTTAGTCCTGGTTCGTAAAGCAATCGGGACTGGTCGCTTCAGGTGGCATCAGAGAAAGCCTTTATTTCTACTAGTGGGACCAGATGATGCAATTCGGGGACTTGTCCACAACCCAAGCTCAATAGGACAATTTGATGACAAATGGAGGAGCTTTGGGGGTGTTAGGGCATACTGTTTACTAACGGGGCGTCGTATTTACGACACCTTTTTTCTGTCAAAATCCGTCTGTTTGGGTCGTGGGAGGACATGATCGAACATGTTATCCTCCCGATACCCGCGGGTGCACCCTATAGGGGCAAGTTTTTATTTCCCTTGCATTTAAAATAATTACACATATGGCAACAAAAGGAAATAAAGAAATTATAAGATAAATAAAACTAAAAGCCTTATCTGGGCTTTGCGCCATCTGCGGCGGCCATGGCCAAGGCTTAGTCGTCCTCATCGTCGAGGTTTATCTAGGCGGGTTGCGACCAGGGGTGTAGCCATTCCACCTATTGTTGTGGCGGCAAAGGAGCTTGGGAGGATAACGCCGACTTGCAGGGCCTCGATGTTGGAGATATGCCCAAGAGGCAATAATAAAGTGGTTATTATCATATCTTCACACTTATGATAAATGTTTACATACCATGCTATAATTGTATTAACCGGAAACATTAATACTTGTGTGATTTGTAAACTAAAATAAGAGTCCCTAGTAAAGCCTCTTGTTAAACTAGCTTGTTGGTTAATATATGATCATGGTTTCCTGATCATGAACATAGAGATGTTATTAACAACAGGATCATATCATTAGAAGAATGATGTGATGGACATACTCCTATAGATAAGCTAGCATAAAGATCAAGTCATTTAAATAGTTCAATTTCTATATGCTTTCTGATACATAGTAACCTAATTACTTCGACCATGAGATCATGCATATCACCTTTACCAGATGGACGTTTTGATGTCATCAAACACCACACCGTAACAGGGTGGCTATAAAGGTGGCATTGAGTGTTCAGAAAGTATTGGTTGAAACACATGGATCAAGAGTGGGATTTGTCCATCCATATGACGGATAGATATACTCTGGGCCCTCTCGGTGAAATGTCATCCAATTAGCTTGCAAGCATGTGACTGGCTCACAAGGGATCACATATCACGGGAACGAGAAAAGAGTACTTATCGGTAACGAGGTTGAACTAGGTATGCAGAGATACCGACGATCATAACCTCGGATAAGTAAACTATCGTGAGACAAAGGGAAATTGGTATCGTATGTAAGTGGTTCATTCGATCGCAAAGTAATCATAGAAATATGTGGGAGCCATATGAATTTCCAGATTCCTCTATTGGTTATTGTTCGGAGAAGTGTCTCGATCATGTCCGCATAATTCACGAACCGTAGGGAGACACACTTAAGGATTCGACGTTGTTTGAGTAGTTATGGTATTATGAGAAAGAGATCGAATGTTGTTCGGAGTCTCGGATGGGATCCGGGATATCACGAGGTGATCCAGAATGGTCCGGAGAATAAGATTCATATAAGGAAAGTCCTGTTTTGGAGTTCGGGAATGATTCCGGTGTTTTCATCGGGAATGTTCTAGAAGGTTCCGGATTGTCCGGCACTCCGGGGGGGGGAGGGTACATGAATGTGTCATTACATATTGAATGATTGCATCATGTACTAAGTGTTCTTGCTGTTCCAAATAAAGGATTAAATTGAATCCTAAAACAGAAAAGTCAAATGGCCAGTTTAAAAGTCAAACGGCTAAAACAGGAAACTGTGGGAAACAAGCAAGAGGTGGTTGGAACCGACTTGGGGGAGGAGTCCCTCCAAGACGGCGCGCCAACCAAGGCCGACTTGGGGAGGGACTCCCCTCCCCTTGGCCTCCCCTCCCACCTATAAAAGGAGGGGCAGGGCCTCCTCCTCTAGACACACAAGTTCCTATCCTCTAATCTCCGGTTTAGAGCCGTTTTGGTTTAGAGCTTCTAATTGCTCTAGCCTGCGGTTTAGAGCCTTCTAATTGGTGTGTCTAATCCCTAGACCACTAATAGCTCTCTCTCTCATACTCCACCATACTCGCTCCGGCTTAAGGCGAAGCCCTGCGGGATCTCCCCTCTACTTCCGGTACCACGCCGTTGTGCTGCCGGAATCGCGAGGAGAGTGCTACAACCTCCGCTGCCTGCTGGAACAAGGGAGAGGAAGGTCTTCGTCGAGTACCGAACGTGTGACCGAGTGCGGGAGCGCTGCCGGAACGTGGCGCCGGAAGGATCGTCTACGCGATCTTGAGATCGGAAAGAGTACGACTACATCACCCACGAGAATCTGCTCTCGTTAACCGCTTTGGAATCTTCGAGGGTAAGTTATTCCATCAACTCGTTGCTACAATCTAGTAGATAGATCTTGGCTTGTTTGTTTGTATGCGATAGAAATTTTTTGTTTTCCATGCTACGAACCCCTACAGTGGTATCAGAGCCGTGTCTATATGTAGATCTGTTGCACGAGTAGAACACAATGGTCATTGTGGGCATTGATGCTTTTATTGTCGATTGCTTCTTGTGTACTTTGCATCTTGCGGTATGTTGGGATGAAGCGGCCCGGGCTAACCTTACATGACATCGTTCATGAGACTTGCTCCACGCTTGACATGCAACTTGTATTGCATAAGTGGCTTTGCGGGTGCCTGTTTCTCCTAGCATAGTTAAGATTCAATTTACAACGGGTGATTGACAATACTAGTATCAATGTTGTGGTTCTTGTTCGTAAGTTAGAACGACACTTATTGAAAGCCCCAAACCACGTAAAACATGCAAAGAAAATTAGAGGCGTCTAACTTTGTTTTGCAGGGGTGTGCTGTGATGTGATATGGCCATGATTGTGATTATATATGATGTATGCAATGTTCCTTATTGTAAGTTGGCAACCAGCAGGAGCCATATGGTTGTCTTTAATTTATGTTAAAACCCGCGTGTCTATTCAAAGTAGTTGTAATAGTTGAAGCCGGTGGACGATAACCATGGAAAAGCGTCATTGACCTTGATGCAATGCCGATGATGATGGAGATCATGTTCGTGCTTGAAGATGGAGATCGGAAGCACAAAGAAGAAAGGCCATATCATATCACATATTATTGAATTGCATGTGATGTTAATCCTTTATGCATCTTGTATTGCTTAGTAGACGACGGTAGCATTATAAGATGATCCCTCATGCACATGAATTTCAAGTCATAAAGTGTTCACCCTTAGTTAGCACCGTTGCTAAAGCTTGTTGTTTCGAAGCACCACGTGATGATCGGGTGTGTTAGATTCTACAAGTGTATACAACGTGAGCAAGCCAGATTTGCTCATGCGGAAACTAAGGTTTGATCTTGACGAGCCTAGCATGTACAGACATGGCCTCAGGAACACGGATTACCGAAAGGTAGAGCATGAGTCATATAGTAGATATCATGAACATGTTGATTGTTCGCCATTGAAGCTATATCAACTCTCGTGATGATCGGTTTTGATGTGGTGGATTTGGTTCGTGTGATCACTAAAACAATGTGAGGGATATTGTTTTGAGTGGGAGTTCAACTAGATTAATTTAATTATTGATTAGAACTCAATTTATCATAAACTAAATCAAAGTGAATTTGCATAGTTGTTGTAGTCATTGGCATCCGTTTACCACCTTGCGCTTAGTTATAATTGAGATGATAGAACTATAGAATTCTGGTTAGTTACTTTACGAACTGGTATCGTATTGTTTTGAAGTGTTAATCTAAAGTTTAAAAGTCCTATTGCAAACTTTCAGTAAAGTTCCGGTTACTCCATGAAGTTTAATAATTGGTATTAAAACAAGAGTGACAATTCCAAGAGTGAGTGTATGAGTATCATGTTTGTATCCATGATTCTTGATATTCAAAGGATTGTCTTAATATCAAGGTTATCTAGGATCTGAAAGAGTTGTTTCAGAAACCATGATGTGTGGAAGATATTGTGATATCTGAAACGAAGTTTTGGTTGCAACATGATAGAGTATAATATGGCAAAGTTCATGTTCTCATATTTTGATGAGAATTTGCAAAGGGTTGTAGGCACTTGTTGTCCTAATCCTCCAAAAGGTTTTGGATAGCAACATTATACTCGTAATTCATCGTTATAAGCTAAAGGTAGTTTGATCATGGACGATTCCGTGATAAGGGTGAATATTTGATGTAGGTAAAATGGTTACTACACCAAGAGATTACTAAATAAAGGAATTTGAAAGAACACCAAACATTTGATAATGGTGATCTACTTCAAAGTGCAAGTCCAAAGACATTGGTATTTAACTATACACGCTTTGGACTATGTGTCATATGTATGACTCCACTATTGATGTTGATAGATTCTTTCAAAACAGAAAAGGAAATATTGAAAGAAAATCTCATAAATATATGGCAGAAAAGAAAAGACTAGAATTGTTCAGTTTAAGTATATAGATGATATACATGTTATGGCTATATTCTTTGCTTATTAAACAATGTGGTTCTTAAGTATTTGATACTGAATTTGTTGGTGTGAATCGTCATACGAAACAACACAATTCATGAACTACAATGGCCTAAGTAACTAGCGAAAGAATATGTGATGATGTTCATCGAAAACAAATAAAGGGTTATTGTGTTGCTCGTTAAAAATCAAAGCTTGCCTTCAAGATTTGTTTTATCAGGTATTATAAGAACAAAAGGGTTGTTCAAATAATTGCCGTAATCCATAAAAGATGGATGATTCACAAATCTCGTTGGAGAAATCACATCCATAAAACTAGTGCTAAAAATGTCGAAAGACAAATTGATTGAAATATCACTTAGGAAGTGATATCGCCGTTTAAATTATATTGGAAAGAAAACATGAAGAAACTCCATGTGGATGGAATTTTGGAGTCTTTTGATTTTTATGACGCTTGTGAAACTTTCCTAGAGATAATTAAAACTTCGTTCATAGGCCAAAAGGGAACGAATGACTAGCTTATTGGAACTCGTACATATTGTTGTACGAAATCCATTATGTGTAGTCAAGAGCGATGAATTTCAACTTCATATGCTTTCTCCGAAAATTTGAGTGAATATATATTTACTTAATAAGGATAAAGTATGAAACACTTGAAAAGTTCAAAGACTTTCAAGATGAAGTGCAAAATCATTGTAACAAGAATATGAATAGTGTATGATAAGATCATAAAGGAAGATATTTAAGTTACAAGTTTAGCATAATACCTAAGATTTAAGGAATCGTTCCGTGGATTTGCATTTCCCGAAACACCATAAGAGTATGGAGCGTTCGAGATATGTAATTAAACCTTGTTTGACATGGTTAGATCAAAGGTGTAATTCATAAAACTGCCATTGTATTTTAGAGATTAAAAGCTTTAGAGATTACCGTTTTTTCCACTGAAAAGAGCTCCATCATAATTCTTTGAAATGACACCATATAAGGTTATGGTTTGGGATAAAACTCAAGTAGTCCTTTCTTAAAACATTGGTATGCTATGCATAAGAAAGATGTTTGCAACCAAAGTCGGATGAACCTGTCTTTGTATTACTGTTAAGTATTCCTCCATAAACACCGGAGACAAAAGTGTTTGTTGCTTAGAACGTCAAGTTTCTTTGAGAAGGAATTTTTCGTGAAAAGTTAAGTGGGAGGACAATAGAACTTTGATAAGGTTAAAAGAACCTTAGCTATATGTGCAAAGTTGCGTTGCGCCGAAAAGTGTTCCGGAGTTAGCAAACAATGCTCATGGCTCGCGTACTTCAAAGGTTGTGGTCACGGAGATCTAAGTTCCTATTGAAACAAGTAGGTCGGATGAACAATCAAATACCAAGATTTGAGAGTTAAATCATTATTTGACAATAATGATCCGACTACGTGCAAAGAAGCGATGATGAGCCCTGACTCCGTCAAATGGCTTGAAGCCATAAAATCCGTGATAGTTCCATACATGAGAAATCAAGTTTTGAACTTGAAGGACCCTCGAGAAAGATGTAAGACCTTACAGTTGTGTCTGGATCTATAAAGAAATAGACATGGATGTTTTACATCTATGAAATAGTCGACATGTTGGGAAAGAGTTCACAACAATGTTCAAAGGTTGACTATGACAAGATCTGATCTTTCATAGCGATATTTAGTCTAGACGGATTAATGTAGCAACCACTACATATAATTTGTTATATGGTAGTTGAATAAACAAAACAAGTTCTTCTAATAGAATCGTTACCTAGGACATGTGCATAACACGGTCCATAGGGTTTTGTTAATTCAAAGGATGCTAAAAGCATATGCAAACTTCAATGGTTAAAGTGAGCATCGCGGAGTTGGAATCTTCACTGTGATGAAACTGTTAAAGGAGTTTAAAAGTTCATTAGAGACGATGAAGATGCTTGCATTTGCAAGAAATTAAGTGGGAGCGCTAAGACATGTTTCTAATACATTATGTGAAAGACATATTGTTGATTGGAAATAATGTATCTTTTATTAACACATATTAAGAATTTCATCCCGATGAAAGACTTAGGCAAAACCCAAATATTTGGCATCAATAGACGCTAATATGGTTGTGCCAGAAGTACATAGACAAGATATTGAATGAGTTCAATATAGAAACTACAAGAGAGGTTCTTGTCGCACAGAAATGATTAAATGAGTTCAATGTTGATGATATATTCAAGTGTATTGACATTTGGTAAAGTGAAACAAATAATCAAGTATAGATTGATACTTGATGTATGAAATCACAAAGAGTATTTATATCAATCATACTGTGATATGTACAAATCCAGATATGTCCTATGCTCTAAATGTTGTGAGCATATACCAGAATGATTCGTAAGATGATCATTGGACAATAGTAAGGATATTCTTATGATCTTTTGGAAGAACTAAGAGTATAATATTTGTAGAAGTGACAAATAGATGGTTAGTTCATTGTAAAAGTACTACATTGATACTAGTTTTGTCACAAAGTACAAATTAAGTTTATCTCAATCTAAAACTAAGGGTGGCACAATATAATGGAAAGTGAGTTCCATAATGGATTTGGATGATTTCCAAAGTTAAGACATTGTGACAGATACTACAACAAAAGGCTAAAGTATATGACTGCTATTTTAGCAGCAAAAGAGGGCATTTGTGTCAAGTAGTTTGTTATCAAAACTAGGTGTAGTTCACAGTGGGATAATACTATGAAGATATATTGTGCGACAATATTATCAACATGTTTTAACCCCAAAGAGCTAAAGGTCACACCGAAAGACCAAATTTATACAAAGCCATCTCATTAGAGAATGAGTGATGCGTAGAGACGCAAAAACATGCAATTACACACGGACCTGGAAGTGTCAGATCCGGAGATTAGTTGACCACTAGCAATCGTGTACATACAACACCGGAAAGCCATAGGTGTTGAATACACAAAGGTTTGAAACTAGATTATTGACTCTAGTGCAAGTGGGAGACTGTTGGAGATATGCCCAAGAGGCAATAATAAAGTGGTTATTATCATATCTTCACACTTATGATAAATGTTTACATACCATGCTATAATTGTATTAACCGGAAACATTAATACTTGTGTGATTTGTAAACTAAAATAAGAGTCCCTAGTAAAGCCTCTTGTTAAACTAGCTTGTTGGTTAATATATGATCATGGTTTCCTGATCATGAACATAGAGATGTTATTAACAACAGGATCATATCATTAGGAGAATGATGTGATGGACATACTCCTATAGATAAGCTAGCATAAAGATCAAGTCATTTAAATAGTTCAATTGCTATATGCTTTCTGATACATAGTAACCTAATTCCTTCGACCATGAGATCATGCATATCACCTTTACCAGATGGATGTTTTGATGTCATCAAACACCACACCGTAACAGGGTGGCTATAAAGGTGGCATTGAGTGTTCAGAAAGTATTGGTTGAAACACATGGATCAAGAGTGGGATTTGTCCATCCATATGACGGATAGATATACTCTGGGCCCTCTCGGTGAAATGTCATCCAATTAGCTTGCAAGCATGTGACTGGCTCACAAGGGATCACATATCACGGGAACGAGAAAAGAGTACTTATCGGTAACGAGGTTGAACTAGGTATGCAGAGATACCGACGATCATAACCTCGGATAAGTAAACTATCGTGAGACAAAGGGAAATTGGTATCGTATGTAAGTGGTTCATTCGATCGCAAAGTAATCGTAGAAATATGTGGGAGCCATATGAATTTCCAGATTCCTCTATTGGTTATTGTTCGGAGAAGTGTCTCGATCATGTCCGCATAATTCACGAACCGTAGGGAGACACACTTAAGGATTCGACGTTGTTTGAGTAGTTATGGTATTATGAGAAAGAGACCTAATGTTGTTCGGAGTCTCGGATGGGATCCGAGATATCACGAGGTGATCCGGAATGGTCCGGATAATAAGATTCATATAAGGGAAGTCCCGTTTCGGAGTTCGGGAATGATTCCGGTGTTTTCATCGGGAATGTTCTAGAAGGTTCCGGATTGTCCGGCACTCCGGGGGGGGGGGGGAGGGTACATGAATGTGTCATTACATATTGAATGATTGCATCATGTACTAAGTGTTCTTGCTGTTCCAAATAAAGGATTAAATTGAATCCTAAAACAGAAAAGTCAAATGGCCAGTTTAAAAGTCAAACGGCTAAAACAGGAAACTGTGGGAAACAAGCAAGAGGTGGTTGGAACCGACTTGGGGGAGGAGTCCCTCCAAGCCGGCGCGCCAACCAAGGCCGACTTGGGGAGGGACTCCCCTCCCCTTGGCCTCCCCTCCCACCTATAAAAGGAGGGGCAGGGCCTCCTCCTCTAGACACACAAGTTCCTATCCTCTAATCTCCGGTTTAGAGCCGTTTTGGTTTAGAGCTTCTAATTGCTCTAGCCTGCGGTTTAGAGCCTTCTAATGGTGTGTCTAATCCCTAGACCACTAATAGCTCTCTCTCTCATACTCCACCATACTCGCTCCGGCTTAAGGCGAAGCCCTGCGGGATCTCCCCTCTACTTCCGGTACCACGCCGTTGTGCTGCCGGAATCGCGAGGAGAGTGCTACAACCTCCGCTGCCTGCTGGAACAAGGGAGAGGAAGGTCTTCGTCGAGTACCGAACGTGTGACCGACTGCGGGAGCGCTGCCGAAACGTGGTGCCGGAAGGATCGTCTACGCGATCTTGAGATCGGAAAGAGTACGACTACATCACCCACGAGAATCTGCTCTCGTTAACCGCTTTGAAATCTTCGAGGGTAAGTTATTCCATCAACTCGTTGCTACAATCTAGTAGATAGATCTTGGCTTGTTTGTTTGTATGCGATAGAAATTTTTTGTTTTCCATGCTACGAGCCCCTACACTCGAGCATGCCCTCTCTCCTCTTCAAACCGCACCTGCTCTTTAGACTTGCGCAGGGCCAGTCGGTAGGCCTCCTCTTGGTCAAGGTCCGGCGGCATGATGGGCACCCACTCCACCTCCTACTCATTTTTGGCGGAGACCATGTAGGCGAGGGGGCCCTCTTAGTTCGATATGTCGTCGTGGGGCTCCTCCCCTGAAATGCCATCGCCATCCACTGTCAAACAAGGCTCCTCCCATTCCATGTCCTCCTCCTCCTCATCATCGTCATTGATCTCTAGTAGATCACTATAGTCAACCTTCGACTGGAAGTCGCTTAGGACGTGGGCATTCCTCATCGTCATTGATCTCTAGCAAATCACTATAGTCGACCTCCGGCTTGAAGTCGCCAAGGAACGTGGTCATTCCTCGTTGTCCTATTTCAAGGCCATGTCATGGTTGGAGAGGTGGGGAGCCTATTTTACCGGAAATGGGAAACCGGGACATGTGTTGGCCTATTTGGGGATATGGGCACCTGCGGCCATCTTGATAAGGCATGGCCATCAATGTTGACATAGATTACATCGACAATGGAATTGATGAAGACCTAGACGACCACGCGGCCGTGCAGGGTAGTCAACGTTGCACTGGGTCAGTGGCCCCTCTTAATATTGGCGAAAAAGGCGAGTGGCCAACACTGATGCGATGGGTCGCTATCATGGGGGTACATAGCGGTTGTGGGAGGACACGTGTTCTGTGTATGACATGTCTGGCCATACACAAATCTTTCCTAAATTTAAGCCGAGAATACGTCGGTCCAAGGACTACTATGCGTTTAGTTCGTCCCGTTGAGGAATGGATTTGCGGCCTGTTGGGTATGCCCTTACAACCCAAGATTAGGAGGAGGATTGGTGGCCCAGCCCAACCTAAAGCACCTAGGTCCTGCAAGCCTAACTCGCGCAACCCTACCTGCACTGCCATCGGTCTCAAATTGGCAGCAGTCTCTCTAACTTTAGGGCAGCACAACTTGTTCCTGGGGGATAATTCCCTAAAATCTCCCGGGTCCTCCTGCTGACACGTGTCCTCAAAAAGTCCCTAAAATCCCGCTTTTGCCATAAACATACTCACTTTTGCTACAAATAGTCCCTTTTTGTTACATATAGCAGAAAACGGTTCGGTCTAGAAATAGAAAAGCAGACGTGACCTCGCCGGCGACCGTGTAGCAAAGAAGTTGTGCTAATGTTGCATATCCGACCGTCGGAGACTCACTGGAAGCTTTCGCCGGTAGACCTCATCAGAGACCGTGTAGAAAAAATGTTACGCTATTGTAGCAAAACTGCAAAACGGTGGTAGCAAAAAAAGTGCTAATGTAGCAAAAAGAACGACCTCGCCGAAGACATCGTCGGTGCCTGGTGTAGAAAAACCTTGTACCAAAAAAATAAGCTATTGTATCAAACCCGCAAAAAGGTTGTAGCAAAAAAATTCTGCTAATATAGCAAACACGGAGACCCCGCCAGAGATCTGCATGCCTTCGGTAGCAACGCCAAGCGCCATTGGGAGCAACACCACTCGCCGCAAGTAGCAACACTGACTGTCGCTGGGAGAAAATGTCGCCCCGTCCGTCTGGAGCAACACCTCCCGTCCTGAGCAGCACCACCACCGGTTCCGAAAGAACATACGCACCGACATCCTGAGCTCCCCAGTCCCCCATGGCCATGGAAGGGGAGGCGATTGGGGGGAAGGAGAGTGTAGGCAGAGGACCGAAGCTCGGGCGGCCCACATTGGCGTCCATGGGAAGGAGTAAGGGTCGACTGGCGAACTGGGTGGCCGGATTCATGGAGGCGTGAGTCGCGAGTGGGATTAGGAGCGCGGCGGCGGAGCTCAACCCTGGGTGCGTGGGCTACAGGGCTCTGGCGAGCTACATGGGAGGGTGACAGCGCTCTCTACAGGCGAAGAGGGTCGCGGCGGCGCTCGCTGTAGCCGGTGGGGCGTGGTATGCAGGGCAGGGGCCAGCGGAGGGGGCGCGGTGGCCGGAGGCTGGCGGGAGCAGAGGTGCGTGGCGGCGGGAGGTGTACAGGACGGGAGGCGTACAGGAGGTTGAGATGAACCCGGGGGAGTAGTATCGTTTTCCCTAACTTTATCGGATGCACCAAGCGGTGTGTTAAACAACTTGATCATGTCAAGCCTATCACGCACTAGAAGTTGTTGTTTATCATTTGTAATGTGTTGTGTTAAGGTAGGACTTGTAACCCATTGCATCATTATCTATAAGGTGTAGTGGTTTAAGAGATTAGGTTGTTAGCTGTACATCAGGTTGAGGTTGTTGAGATCGATCAGCCTGATGGCTGTCTCCCCCTGTAATTCCTCTCGGTAGTTTTCCCTGCCGATTATATAAACATGCAGGCCACCCGAGACAAAGGGTTAAGGCTTCCACCAAAACACCTCAACAAATTACATGGTATCAGAGCTAGGCTTCCAAAAACACATATAGGCAAGCCATGACCGATGATTCCTGCTCCTCGCGTGGCTCATCGGCGAATCCTCTCGCTAGATCATCGGTAGCCGAGAAGCTAACGTGGGAGAACTTCCTCCTGTGTGAGATGGTGGTCCTTCCTGCCAACCGTGGATCCTAGCTGGAGGGCTTCATCAATGGAGAGAAGACGGCGACGCCCAAGACCATCACCGTCAGTCAGGGTGAAAAGGGCGACACCATCGAAGAACCTAACCCAGCCTATGCCGCATGGGTAAACACTGATCAGCATGTTCTCCATTACCTCGTTAACTCTTTCTCGAGAGAAGTGCTGGTTTCCGTTGTAGGGCTGAAGACATCCGCCGCCATTTGGAAGGCGGTCAAGACCATGTTTGCAGCTCAATCTCGGGCGAAGATCGCCAATCTGCGGGTGCAACTGACCAAGACCAAGAGGGAGAGTTTCCCCTCTGCCCAGGCATACTTCGCCAAGATGAAGAGCATCTCTGATGATCTTGCTGCAGCAGGCCACGTCATCGACGGAGAAGAGCTGGTGGAGTACATCCTCGCCGGCCTCGACGACCACTACAACCCGCTTTTCGCCTCCATCGTGATCGGGGCTGAATCCATTAGCCTCGCCGACCTCTATGCACGTGTCGCCGGCTATGAAGGCCGGATGTATCTCCTCCTCGGCAACAACAACAGGGGCTTCAACTCCTCTGCCAATCTGGAAGGTCGTGCCCGTGGTGGCTTCAACCATAGTGGACGAGGAGGAGGCCATGGCTCCGGCTGCAACAACGGCAATGGCGGCCGCCCTAACCAGGGCAATGGAGGCGGTGGCGGGAAAGAAGGCGGTGACCGCTCCGTCTGCCAAATATGTGGCAAGCAAGGCCACGAAGCTTGGAAGTGATGGTATCGCTATGACGATGACGAGCAAGAGGACAAGAACATGAACGCCGCCAGCTCCTACCAAGTCGACAACAACTGGTACGGCGACACAGGCGCCACCAACCACATCACTGGTGAGCTTGACAAGCTCACCATGAAGGAGAGGTACAATGGCCATGACCAAGTGCACACGGCCAACGGGGCATGTATGAACATTAGACATATTGGTCATTCATTCATTCAAACCCCATCATCCAATTTACATCTTAAAAATGTTCTCCATGTTCCCAATGCCAAGAAAAATCTTGTCTCAATTCATCGTCTTACCAAAGACAATAACGTTTTTTGTTGAATATCATCCATGGAATTTTTATATGAAGGACAAGGCGGCGAGGAAGGTAGTACTTGAAGAGAGGTGCTTGAGAGGCCTCTATCCTTTGATTTCTTCTTCATCATCATCATCCAATAAACAAGCCTTCGGCATCTCCAAACCCTCTTTTGAAGCGTGGCATAGTCGACTCGGTCATCCTTCCTTTCAAATTGTTCAATAAGTAGTTCAAAATCATAGTCTTCCATGCTCACAAGAGTCCAAAAATAATTTAGTTTGTGATTCTTGTCAAAAGGCAAAATGTCATCAATTGCCTTACACAAAGTCTACTAGTGTATCCACCTCCCCTCTTGAACTTGTTTTCTCTGATGTATGGGGGCCAGCACCTAGTTCTATTGGTAGATACACTTATTATGTAAGTTTTATTGATGATTTTAGCAAATTCACTTGGATCTATGTTCTCAAGCAAAGATCTGATGTTTTTCAAGTCTTCCAAAATTTTCAACAACTTGTTGAACGCCAATTCAATACCAAAATTCTCACACTACAAAGTGATTGCGAAGGTGAATATGAAAAATTAAATTCATTCTTTCAAAAGATTGTCATTCACATCATGTGTCTTGCCCTCATGCCCATCAACAAAATGGTTCGATCGAAAGAAAGCATATACACATTGTTGAAGTAGGACTTTCTCCTCTTGCTAATGCCTCCATGCCCTTAAAGTTTTGGGATGAGGCCTTTTTGACTGCCACTCATCTCATCAACATCCTACCTGATGAGGTTTGATCTCGTCAATGCTTATTGTTATGATCTCGGGTTTTGTAGAAGATGGGGGTGCTAGGTCTCGGGTACCGATACGAGTAGGTTACAAGTTGTATTCAAACTCTAGTCTTGAGATTTCCTTGTCCTGTACGCTTGGAGTCCGTGTCCATATGGGCTTCGTTCCAGCCAAACCGTCATGGGCGTCGTGGACCCTGGCAGGTCATCGAGTGGGCCTTCCGTCGAGCTGGACCAGGTAGGCTAACATCGGGTACCCGTAGGGAATATCCATGTTAGTAGCCCCCGAGTGTCCATCCGAAACGTAGATTCGGGTGGAGACTTAGTTGTCTTGAACCTTGCATTTGGATGTCGGAGTCGAAAGTTGTGTCGAGTGCAAAGCACTTCACCCAAAAGTTCATCGGGTCAGCCGAATTAGTTCGGTTGTTGTAAAGGAATCGACATCATGGATGCAGTCAGCACAATGGACTATAGGGTGCACGACCAGCGCTCCCTATGGGAGTAGCCCCCTAGTGTCTGTTCGAGTCGTAGACTCGAGCAAAGACTTATAGTCGTCGGTTACGTGGTACGGTGATCCAAAAGTTCTTCGGATGACCTTGCAGATGCCCTGAATGCCTTCATTTTTTCGAACGCGCGAACCGCGCTCCCTATGGGAGTAGCCCCCGAGTCCTTAGTCGAATTGTTGATTTGAGTGAGGAATCGAAGCGCGCCACTCGAAGATCTTCGAATGCGTAACCAGCGCTCCAATTTGGAGTAGCCCCCGAGTGTCTGGCGGAGTCGTAGACTCGGGCAGAGACTCGAGTCTTGTATTATGCAGTTGTAGCCGACAATCTCGTGGGCGTACCGCTGACCCGGAAGTACATCAGGTGCGCGACCAGCGCTCCTGATAGGAATAGCCCCCGAGTGTCTAGTCGAGTCGCAGACTTGAGCGGAGACTCATGGGAGGAGAAACCACTAACCCATAAGTGCATCAAGTCAACATCTCATGCATAAGGAGTCATGAGTGAACGATGTCGTCGAAGTCGACGTAGCAAAGTCGCGCGACATTTAGCTGGAAGGACTCGACATTGCGGATGAAGTCGACGCCGTTTCTTATGTCACGTGCGCCCAGCGTCACGTCTGTGTAGCATCAAGCGATGCAACCATCCAAGGAAGAACTCGACTCAGGTCTTGAGTTTATGACATAGCCAGTTGTTTTATCGACTCCTGTTGGAAGACCCGATAGAATAGCCCGGTGTAGTTCGGCATCCTTTTTAGCTGAAAAAATATGAAGAGTTGTGAAGTACATGTATCTTGTAAATAATAATTGCATGTTGTCTTGTAAGGTAAAATTCTAGTGCCGATCAAGTCGACATTTTTGCACTGTATGCTAGGCCTTTTCGTTAGCCTGATTACCATTAGTCTCAGTACCTTGCCGAGGCACTCGGAGTTCAAGGATTCGACGACCAGGAAGAATCAGCTCCTCGGGCTGTCGCGTTCGAAGTGTTCGAGTGCGTGGAGCCGATGGCACATTAGGTTACTCGAAGAGGGCGCAGCCCCGAGTGTTTCGAGTGCGAGTTAAAAAAGAATCAGCTTTAAGTAGAGGAAAACTTAGCTGTATTGGTAGTTGTCGTAGACTAAGTTGATACGACCGCAGACGTAGTCTACACGGTAGCGGGTCACGCGGCGGACGTAGTCGACACAGCAGACCGCACTCGTAGCAGCGACGTGTTCCTTGGGTTGATGGCGGTTGTGAGTTCCGCATCCAAAGATTGTCGTAATCGAAGACCACGCTGGGTCATCGCATCTGAAAGCCGCATCGGGTCGCTGATGCCGAGGGAGCCCCCGAGTCGTTGGAGCCGAAGATCGTAGTGGATCTCCGGAGTCGAAGACTCCAACATGTCGCGAGATCGATGCTAGACGAGTAGTCAACATGGCGGTCGAGATTTGTGCAGCGGACATGTAGTTGAAGTGGAAACGGGTCACGCGGCGAACGTAGTCGACGTGGCGGACCGGAGTCACGTGGTGATGAAGATTTTCCGCATCCGGAGACTCTAACGGACCATAGCAGTCGAAGACCGCGGAGTCGAAGGAGCCCCCGGGTCACCTCAGCCGAAGACCGCAGCGGGTTGTGCAATGGAGTTGGCGTATCCCCGTGCGTAGAATTAACACGGTTGTCGGAGTCGTCGGGGCGTACGTGTGGTCGAGGTCGATGGAGTTGCGCGGCCGAGTCGTATGCAGGAGTCGAAAGTCGCAGGTTGTAGTGCCATTGGTTCTCACGATGAAGCCTCGAGTAATTTTTGCTAGTTGAATTCTTGCTGAGCTGGTTGATTGATCGTAATAGCCGGCTTTGACTCATTATGCATGTAATTAGTCCCGTGGCCGCAAAATCCATGCAGGCCTTACGTACACATACGCAGTATACATATCATCTGGTGCACTCGCCGAGAAATCCATGCATGTGAATCCAACAAGCTCTTTTCCCTTGGAACTAGGGCCCACGCGTATAAGCCTATTTGCTTTGATCTGTAAATCCCCTGTTCCAACTGTTGGGAAATTGGGCCGGTAAAGGTCCATTCGGGTGTGGCCTCTACCAGGTTAGGGTTAGCCAGCAGGGGGTGTTCAACATGTTATCAGCACGTGTCTTTTCGTCGAGCATCCGTCAAACCACCGTCGAGCCTGCATCATGCAGGCTTTCGTTGAAGGTAACCCGATTCTGACCGTAAAAATGGATTCGTCTCTCAATTTCCTTTCAAGATTTGCGTTCAGATCCTAGATTAATCCCATCTAAGGTGCGGATTTTCCTTCCCGGGAGTCGAGATGACCTGCTGTCGCCGAGCAATGTCGATTTAATCGCTCTCGGATCAGGAACTTATTGACTATACCAGTGCACCTGTTGTGCCGATCTAATTTTTATTTAGTAGATCGGACTGATCTTGGCCGTTTTATTTAGTAGATCGGATCGATCTACTTTTTTATCAACTCTTTGCAAACGTACGTACGCTCTGCGCCCGCGTACGCCTCGCTGGCCACACGCATGCGCGCCGCCGCACGCGCTGGCCCTGCTGGCCAGGCCGCCGCCGCCTCGTGGCCTCGCTGACGCTGGCCGGGCCGCCGCCGCGCGCGCTCGCCACTGCAATTGGTGACGCCGCCACGCGCCCAGCTGGCCGAGCCGCCGCCGCGCACGCTTGCCGCACGGCCGCGCCGCCGCTCGCCCGCCTGCCGCGCCACCGCGTGCTGCTGCGCTGCCGCTCGCCCGCCTCCCGCCCGCGCGCGCCTCCGCTGCGGCCTCGCTTGCCACGCGCGCCCGCGTCGTGCCGCCTCTGGCCGCTGCGCGTGCTGCTGCGCCGCCGCGCGCCGCCATCCTACTGCACCCGCGACGCACGCAGATGCTGCGCTGCTGCCGCCCGCACGCGCGCTCGCGCGCCGTCGGCCTGCCGCCTCGCGTCGCCGCCTCGCGCGCCGCTGGCCGCATGCGCGCAGACGCTGCCCGGCCCCGCTGACCGGGCCTCGCGCGTCGCCGCGCGCCCTGTCCGCTGCGCGCTGCTGCACCACCCGTGCGCTCGCACCCGCACCAATGGCCGCCCGCGCTACCGTCGTCTCCGGCCTGCTGCCGCCGCCGGACCGCCCCCCCCTCCACCCGCCACCTGCCCAAGGCTGCCGGCCTGCTGCCGCCGCCACCCGCCCTAGTCGGGAGCACACAGCTTCGTCCACCCCGCTAGCCGGGCTGGACAGTCTAGGGTAGGCCGGTCCAGTTGGGCCGTTTTTCGGCCAAGGCGGTATACAAAAAAAATGGGGCGGACGCTCTGTGCACCAGCGTAGTTACTGGGCTGTTGGCCCATTTTTGGTCCTGTTTTCGGCCCGTTTTTTACACAAGCTTTTATACTATGTTTTATTAATTATCGCATGATTTTAATACTTTGTACCTCATAGTTAGCTTGTACCGTTTTTACTTTAAATTTTAGAACGCCGTCATATTTGAATTACTGTATCGATTATCGCATTTATGCAACCGATTACCTGCTGTAATCTTACACACTTTGCATAAATTGCAGATGACCGGAATCGTCAGCCGCGAGTTCCCGGAGTTGACCCAGGATGGGCTTAACTACCTGACTTGGGACTCGGACGTTGAGATCGTCCTCGAGGGCCGATGCATCAAGGATGCGCTGATTGCGGGGACCCCGACGGCCCCCAGCACCACCATCCCGGCGGACAACACCAAAGCCCTGCATTTCCTCCGCCATCACATGTGTGAGACTCTCAAAAACGAGTACATGGCAGAATTGAGTGCTTGTGCCCTTTGGACCGCTCTCAACAAGCGGTTCTCTATGATGAAGTACACCATTCAGCCACAGGTGGAGGAAGATTGGATTCGTCTGAGGTTTGCGGACTTCAAGACCGTGGGAGAGTACAACTCCAGGTTGCACCGGATTTGTACGATTCTTCAGCTGTGTGGGACCAGTACCACATATCAGCAGAAGATAGACAAAACTCTCTCCACATTTCATCCGGACAACATCCAGTCCTCGCGAAACTTTTGCCAGGCAGGATTCACGGAATATGCAGCGCTTATTGATGCTCTCCAGGTGGCCGAGGCGCAGGATAATGTTCTGAAAAATAACTTCTCCGCGCAACCCTTCGCGGGGGGCCCAAGTCATGAGGCTAATGCTGGTGCCTACAAGGTGCGCAAGCCCATCCACAAGAAGAGAGGCAAGAAGGGCAAGAAGGGCCCCAACTCCTCCAACCCGGCCAAGCAATGCAAGGCGGGCAAGGGGGAGGCAAGGCCCCAGGACTGCTTCCGCTGTGACTCCAAGACTCACTTCTCCAGGCAGTGTTTGGCCCCTAAGGCCCTAAACACGTCGTGGACGCGTTCAAGGCCAACAAGAAGGCGCGTGAGGCGCACCTCATCCAGGTTGAGGCACCACTGGCGCCCGGAGCGGCGCCCGTGCAGAACGTCGCGCCCGTAGTGGCGCAGGACGTAGCACAAGTGGGAGCACCTTCGGCGGTTCCCACGAACGCCGCTGTGCCCATGGAGGTTGAGCACGTTGTGCCCCCCCTCCCCCCGCCTCAGCTAGACATCTCTGCTGACTCGATGATGATAGCCAACGAAGAAAAGCTCAACGATCTTGAGATACAGGCTGAGATTGATGGTTTCTTTGCAGAATCCACCTGAGCTCCTTTTTGTTGTGATGATTTCTTTTTCGCAAATAATCTGATACAATTTTTCGATATGGTTGTAAGCTCTATGAGAGCATAACATTTATTTGTTTTTGGCGATTGGATGACATTTATTTCATTCATTTATTCCATTATTTGGTTGTGTGATGTTCTGAAATGTTTATGTGTTTTACTTACTTGATGTAGCATCTTCCTCGCTCCATTATATTAATTAGGCACTATATTTTAGAACGCGTGTGGCGCTCAAATGGAGAAAACATGCCTTGCTGATAGCGGCACCACAAATACCATCTTGAGAGAAACAAAGTATTTTGAGTCCATTACCAAAAACCCCGGTAACATAATGACGATCGCCGGCTGCGGTCCGAATGTAGTTGGCTCCGGAAGAGCAACTATCATACTCCCAAATGGAACAACTCTGATCATTGAAGAGGCATTGTTGTATCCGGAGTCGACTCGTACTCTCTTGAGTTTTAGAGACATCCGCGCAAATGGTTTCCATGTCGAAACCGATGATGATGAGAATGGAAAAGAGTTCCTACTCATTACCAAGCGCGACGAAAATGGTAAACATTAACGAAAGACTCCCTTCATTAGCTACTGGGTTGTACTACACTAAGATAGTAGCACCACCTATTTACACTACCCTTAAGACTGTCTTTAGAAGCTCGGAACTATTCTACCTTTGGCATGATAGGTTAGGCCACCCCGGTCTTAGGATGAAGAGAAATATAATTAACAACTCGAATGGTTATAATGTTCATGTGAAAAATTTCCCGAATCCCGATAATTCCGTGTGCTCCGCATGCGCTACGGGGAAATTGATCATTAGACCGTCCCCTCTAAAGGTGAAGGATGAACTCTCCGCGTTCTTGGAACGTATACAAGGGGATATATGTGGTCCAATTCAGCCCCTCTCAGGGTCGTTTCGGTACTTCATGGTGCTCATCGATGCTTCCTCTAAATGGTCCAATGTTTGCCTGCTGTCAACAAGGAACCATGCTTTTGCAAAGTTGATCTCTTAGATCATACAAATAAGGAATAAATTCCCTGATTATCGTTTAAAGTCTATTCGAATGGACAATGCGGAGAATTTACTTCAAAGGCATTCGATGATTATTGCATGGAAACGGGAATCAAACTTGAGCACTCTGTACCGCATGTCCACACTCAAAATGGACTTGCGGAGGCATTGATTAAAAGGATTAAATTCATTGCCAGACCACTCCTTCAGGGTTGTAATTTACCAACTACATGTTGGGGACACGCGGTGTTACACACCGCTAATCTCATAAACTTTCGACCATCGGCCTACAACATCCACTCTCCTATCCAATTCGCGCAAGGGTCGGCACCGAAAATTTCCCACCTACGAAGGTTTGGCTGCCAGGTATATGTACCTATACCACCACCCCAGCGATCAGCAATGGGACCGCTCCATAAGTCGGTGATATACGTTGGTTATGAGACAGTGTCCATAATCAGGTTCTTGGACCCCTTGACAGGTGACTATCACACGGCCCGTTTTGCTGACTGCATTTTTGGCGAGGATCTTTTTCTGACTTTGGGGGGAGGTAATCAACCCCTTGATGACAAAAGTCGAGAAATCACGTGGAAAGCCACGGGGATCCACGCTCATGACCCGCGCACTGTTGAGACTAATAGAGAAGTCCAAAAGATACTAGATTTGCACTCCCTAGCGAATCAACTGTCTGATCATTTTAGTGATTTAAAGACCGTGACAAAGTCGCATGTGCATGCACGCAATGCGCCGGAAAGGGTTGAAATACCGAAGAAAAATGATGGTATACCCGCTCCCGTTCCAAGGCCTAAGAGGATGCAGAATCCGGTTTCTCAAATCCCAAGTACCCGGGGACGCCTGAAGAAAAAGGATAAGAGACACAGTTTGCCCCTGTTGAGGGGAGCCAGTTGAGACCTGGCACAAGTACGGATATTTCAGTGCACGAAATTCCGGACTTGAATTTTCCTATATCGGAAATACCAAGTGAAGTTGTGTGCGCACACATCGGAGCGGGAAAGCTACCTAGCCCCTGGATTGGGAAATACGGTGGAGCAAGAGGATGTGCCTGATGCACTCCATGACGAAATGGCCATTAACTATGTTAATTCGGGCGAGTCATACAACCGAGCCATGGCAAATGTCGACGTTAATTTTGCCAAGAAAATTGCCTCAATCATAGATATTGACCCTGAGCCTAACACGCGCGCTGATTGCAAGAAAAGGTCGGATTGGAAAGATTGGCAAAAGGCAATTACTGTTGAATTATTATCGTTAAACAAAAGAGAGGTATTTGGACCTGTTTGTCTAACTCCTCCCCACATTCTCCCCGTTGGCCATAAGTGAGTTTTTGTTCGAAAGAGAAAGGAGAATAATGAAGTAGTAAGGTACAAAGCAAGGCTCGTTGCTCAAGGTTTCACTCAGCGACCAGGTGTCGACTTTGAGGAAACTTACTCCCCGGTCATGGATGGAATTACCTTTAGATACTTGATCTCAATGGCAGTAAACATGGACTTAAAAATGAAACTAATGGATGTTGTCACCGCTTACCTATACGGTAACTTGGATTCGAACATATACATGAAAGTACCAGAAGTTATCCCTGTCCCGAACCAGGATAGAGCAAACAAGAGCTTATACAGTGTTCAGCTTAAGAAGTCATTGTATGGACTAAAACAGTCAGGTAGGATGTGGTATAATCGTTTAAGCGATTTCCTTCATCAGAAGGGCTACGCGAGCAATGAAGATTGCCCATGTGTTTTTATACGGAGATCCTAGGATGGTTTATGTATTATCTCGGTGTACGTGGACGATTTAAATATAATCAGTACACCTGACGATATTGAGGAAGCGAGTTCCTACCTGATGTCGGATTTCGAGATGAAAGACTTAGGCAAAACCAAGTTCTGCCTAGGTCTGCAACTTGCATTCCCCTGCTGGGATTCTAGTTCACCAGTCGGCCTACACCCAGAAGGTGCTGGAACGATTTGGGTTGGAAAAGGCATATCCTTCTAAGACCCCGATGGTCGGAAGATCTTTGCAGCAAGACAAGGACCCGTTCAGGCCTAAAGAAGAGGGGGAGGAAATTCTGGGACCGGAATTCCCCTAGTTAAGTGCAGTTGGCGCACTTATGTACCTCGCAAATTATACACGGCCGGATATTGCATTCGCTGTCAATTTGCTTGCTAGGTATAGTTCTGAGCCTACCAAGAGGCATTGGAAAGGCGTTAAGGACATCTTTAGGTACATACAAGGGACTAAGGACCTTGGCTTGTTTTACCAAAAGAACCAAGACCTATCTGTTGTAGGCTATGCAGATGTTGGGTACCTTTCGGACCCGCACACATCCAAGTCACAGACTGGATATGTATTCCTTTGTGGTGGAACAACGATTTCCTGGAAATCGTCTAAGCAAACTCTTGTGTCAACTTCGACGAACCACTCGGAAATCATAGCATTATATGAAGCATCACGAGAATGTGTAGGCTTCGACGAGTAGTCAGCCACATCCAGATGTCATGTGGACTGAACACCGTACAAACCCCAACAATTATCTATGAAGATAATGCCGCTTGTGTTGCACAAGTCCAGACGGGTTACGTGAAGAGTAATCTCACAAAGCATATAAACCCCAAATTCTTCTATGCACATGAACTGCAAAAGTTGAACGAAGTGAAAGTCTTACATACTAAGTCGTGTGAAAATCTCGCTGATTTGTTCACTAAATCATTGCCAGCATCTTCTTTCGAGAGATGTGTCCGTGGGATCAGCATGATGAGGCTTAGGGAGATGCAAGATTCAGGGGGAGAATCTTCACAAACTCATCGCTGAAATCTTGATCCCGATTATTGAGTGCTTAACTTTATAGTTAAGTGAATTGTACTCTTTTTCCCTTAGTGATTTTTTATGAAGTTTCTCACATGAGGTTTTTAATGAGGCAATTCGTGCAACATAGCAAGAAGTATACCATGTGCATTTTTCCATATTTTTCCCACTGGGTTTTTTGGAGTTTTAAGCCATCGTTATACAGATAAGATACCCAGGGGGAGTGTTGGGAAACTGGGCCGGTAGAGGCCCATTCGGTGTGGCCTCTACCAGGCTAGGGTTAGCCCATGTGGATATCCTATCCCCTTAGTCTATAAATAGATGAGCAATCATTGTACGTGAGTTTACCGAGAAAAAGATCAATAAAGTTTCTCCCTGTTCCCTGTGTTATTTTCTTGTGTAATCTTGTGTGCCTTCGACTCTAGTCTTCTTCCTCGGGTGTGGAATAGCCTCGGGACCGGCCAGCCGGCAGGGGGTGTTCAACACCAACGATACTATGGCACCAAATTTTAGCACGCGCACGATTTGTGAGTTGAAACCGATCTAGGTGAGTCGGGATTAAAGAAAACAGACCCACCGCCTCGATCTGCTTCCGGGTCGCCCTTTTCTTTCCTTTCCTCTTCCTAAAATATTAGAAGTAGGACCACAGCGCTTGGCTATGCCTCCAGATCGCTTTTTTTCTTTCTCGGAATTAATGCAGCGATGCCTTATTTTCTGGAACCGGACAAGGTAGCCGCCCGAGATTTCTTGTCATCTGGACTTTTCAATGTGCGATTTTGGTGGATCGCAAGAAGAGAAGAGTCGGTCGCCGCCGAATAAACTCTCAATTTTGTAGATTGGAACACACACGCACGGAGGTGGTGCTGATGTCGAGTCCCATGCTAGCTGATGCAATCTGATCGATGTTGAAGGTGAGGGATCTGCCCCAGGTGATGATTCCGAGTGAAGTAGATCTGCTCTCCAGAAGCTGATGGATCGTAGATCATTTTGGATGGAACTGTCACGACCGCACAATCAGCGCCCCCGATTCCCACAGACGGCGCCAATTGATGAGGTTTGATCTCGTCAATGCCCATTGTTATGAGCTTGAGTTTTGGAGAAGAAGGGGGTGATAGGTCTCGTGTACCGATACGAGTATGTTACAAGTTGTATTCAAACTCTAGTCTTGAGATTTCCTTGTCTTGTACGTTTGAGAGTCCGTGTCCATATGGGCTTCGTTCCAGGCGAACCGTCATGAGCGTCGTGGACCCTGACAGGTCATCGAGTGGGCCTTCCGTCGAGATGGACCAGGTAGGCTAACATCGGGTACCCGTAGGGCATATCCATTTCAGTACCCCCGAGTGTCCATCCGAAACATAGATTCAGTTGAATACTTAGTTGTCTTGAACCTTGCATTTGGATGTCAGAGTCAAAAGTTGTGTCGAGTGCGAAGCACTTCACCCGAAAGTTTATCGGGTCAGCCGAATTAGTTCGGTTGTTGTAAAGGAATCAAAATCGTGGATGCAGTCATCACAATGGGCTATAGGGTGCGCGACCAGCGCTCCCTATGGGAGTAGCCCCCGAGTGTCTGTTCGAGTCGTAGACTCGAGCAGAGACTTATAGTCGTCGGTTACGTGGTACGGTGATCCAGAAGTTCTTCGGATGGCCTTACAGATGCCCTGAATGCATTCATTTTTTCGAACGCGCGAACCGCGCTCCCTATGGGAGTACTGACATGGTTATACCCTACGGGTACACGACATTAGCATACCTGGTCCAGTCCAAGGAAGACCCACAAGAATATACGCGGCCTGTGGAGATATTCGGGTGGCCCAAGCCCATAACATCTTCGAATCCTTGGAGAACAAGACTAGAAAAGATAGAATATTCAAAGGGGCAAACCCTAAGCTTGTAACCGACTCGATATGTGCCCGAGACCTGCCTAAAACTCTATATAAAGGCCAGGAGGGCACGGCGGGAAGGGCCAATCTTTTTACCGCATACACACCTCCACGCCAGATTGCATCTGCGTACCCATGTAACCTTCGGTTCCGCCGTAATCAAAGAGTAGACAAGCAGGAGTAGGGTTTTTCTTCCGGGGGCCTGAACCTGGGTAAATCTCGTGTCCCCTGGTTGCTTGTCTCTTAACCGTTCCATGATCTCCAGCACCCCCATCTTCTCCAAAACCCAAGCTCATAACAATGGGCATTGACGAGATCAAACCTCGTCACTACCCACCAAAGTCATAAGCAATGAAACTCCTACCAAAAACTCCTTAAAAAGGTTCCTAATTATTCTTCTCTTCAAATCTTTGGATGTGCATGATGGCCGAACCTTAGACCCTTAAATAAACGAAAATTGGCCTTTAGATCCACTCAATGTGCTTTTCTTGGTTATATTCACATGCATAAAGGGTTCAAATGCCTAGAAATATCTACTGGTCATGTCTATATCTTAAGGGACGTGGTCTTTGATGAAACAGTCTTTCCCTTCAAAACTTTGCATCCAAATGCCGGAGCTCTTCTTCGCCAACAAATCCTTCTCCTTCCAGATGTTTCTTCACCAAATTCCATCACAACTCGTGGGGAAGAACAATGTGATTAACTAATTTCTAATGATTCTGTAAATCCTTATATTTTTATTGATCCTCAGCTGCAGAATATTGGCCAGCAAGATGGAGCTCCAAATCCTGAAGCCACCGACGAAGAAAACACCGAAAACGGTAGTACACCGCGAGCATGCGATCAAGAACAGGGTTCTGCCACGGGAACCTACCGACCGCGGGGGATACACCCCGGGATTATGCGCAGGGCTCTACGCCAATCACGCGCACATGCGATGCGTCAAACACGTGTAGTCCACTGGGAGATCGACCTTGCGATGGCTCCCTCCACTCCACGTGCGACACGTCGGACATCGGGCGTCACGCGCGCCCCGACATACGTGTGGTGTACACGCGTCGGCCGACAACCAGGTCAGGCGGTCCCAGCCGTCATGCAGAAAGCCAACCGGAGCGCGCCACGTCGCCAGGATCTGCGTCGATGGAAGAGCCCGCGACATCATCGTCTGGTGCGCCAGATTCTGGTGGATCTTCTGTCGTAGATGGCTCTGCAGTGCACCCTGTGTCTCCTCCACGAACTCGTCTTCGTACTGGTAAAATTGAAAGGAGAAGGTATACCAACAATTTCATTAAACTTGGACTTTCCTATTCTATAGGTGAACCTGAGAATATTCAAGCAACATTAAAAAGTCCCGAATGGAAACATGCAATGGATGAGGAATATGATGCTCTAGTAAAAAACAAAACTTGGCATTTAGTTCCATATAGTCAAGGTAAAAATTTAATAGATAGCAAATGGGTCTATAGAATCAAAAGGAAAGCTAATGGCTCAACTGATAGATAAAAAACTAGATTAGTAGCAAAAGGGTTTAAACAAAGATATGGCATAAACTATGAAGATACTTTCAGTCCTGTTGTAAAATTTGCTACTATCAGACTTGTTCTAGCCATTGCAGTTTCCAGGGGATGGTCATTAATACAACTAGATGTGAAGAATACGTTTCTTCATGGCATTCTGGAAGAAGATGTGTACATATGGCTCTTTATGAGGATCCAAGAGCACCATCACATGTGTGCAAATTGGACAAATCCCTCTATGGGTTAAAGCAGGCTCCAAGAGCATGGTTCTCCAAGTTGAGTTAAAAACTTCAGGATCTTGGTTTTGAAGGTTCAAAGGCTGACACTTCACTCTTTATATACAGCAAGTCAGGTATCACTATGTTTGTGCTTGTGTATGTTGATGACATCATTATTGCTAGTTCCACTGGTGCAGCCACTGATGCATTACTTAAGGATTTAAGCACATCATTTGCAATAAAAGATTTAGGTGATTTGCATTATTTCTTGGGCATGGAAGTAAAAATAATTAATGAAGGTTTGTTACTAAATCAAGAAAAGTATGCCACGGATCTACTTAAGAGAGTTGGTATGCTTGCATGTACATCATCACCTACACCTTTGACTGCAACAGAAAAATTGTCAGCCTTAGAAGGAAAACCCCTTAGTGAAGAAGATGGTACAAAGTACAGAAGCATAGTAGGTGCACTACAATATTTGACTCTCACAAGACCAGATATTTCCTTCTTGGTCAATAAGGTTTGTCAATATCCTTGTGCACCTACCACCACGCACTGGTCAGCTGTTAAGAGAATATTGAGGTATATTAAAGGATCAGTAAGTCTTGGCATAACATTTAGTAGATCTTCCTCCATACTTGTTAGTGCTTTCTCAAATGCTGACTGGGATGGTTGTGTGGATGATAGAAGATCAACATGAGGCTTTGCTGTATTTTTTGGACCTAATCTTATTTCATGGAGTGCAAGAAAACATGCAACAGTGTCAAGATCAAGTACAGAAGCTGAGTATAAGTCCTTGGCAAATGCTACAGCAGAAATAATATGGACAAAATCTCTCTTGAAAGAATTGGAAATAAAGAGGGATCAGATTCCTTGTGTTTGGTGTGATAATATAGGCGCAACATATCTTTCTGCTAATCCTATTTTCCATGCCAGGACCAAACACATAGATATTGATTTTCACTTTGTAAGAGAACGAGTAGCAAACAAGCTTCTGGACATCAGGTTTATTTCTACAAAAGACCAGGTGGCAGATGGTTTCACCAAAACACTTCCTGTACGCAAGTTAGAAGAATTTGTTCATAATCTTAATCTCAAGAGAGCTAAGATTGAGGAGGGGTGTTAAACAACTTGATCATGTCAAGCCTATCACGCACCAGAAGTTGTTGTTTATCATTTGTAATGTGTTGTGTTGAGATATGACTTGTAACCCATTGCATCATTATCTATAAGGTGCGGTGGTTTAAGAGATTAGGTTGTTAGTTGTAGATCAGGTTGAGGTTGTTGAGATCGATCAGCCTGATGGCTATCGCCCCCTGTAATTTCTCACGGTAGTTTTTCCTGCCAATTATATAAACATGCAGGCCACTCGAGACAAAGGGTTAAGGCTTTTACCAAAACACCTCAACAAATTACACTGTGAACTTGATGAATACTGAAGAAGCAATTCCGCGAGATCTATCCCAATTGTGCTCATAAATTTCTAATGTGAGCAGGATGACATTGGAGTTGCTCTAAACCTTGGCACCAAGCGGGGCCTCGCGCGCATGCACGCACCCGGCCGGCATGTGCCATGGACCGCACGGGCGGGAGGCCTGGCCGCACATTTATTGTCCGGCTGTCCGGCCGGACTGGCCAATGCAAGTGAGGCGTCTCACGTTTTAACCATGTCCCAGCAAATAATTAGCACATTTATTAGGACATGATCGACCGGCGGCACCGCGCCGCGGCGATCTAGAACCACTGTACCCTCCGGCCGGGACCCTCGCGAAACAAATGGTGTTCCCCGATACTTGAGCGAGTTTAAACAAATGTAGTAGTAGTAGGGACGGAGAGAGAGCAGGGTAAAACGGTGCGGTGGTCGGCAACTGCTACCTCGCGTGGGCGTGGCCTCGGCGTTCTTTCTTGGCTATTTCGCGTGCCGGTGCTTTCCTGCACTGCCGCGCGCACAGTCCACGGGGCAGATGACCGTGCGCCAGCCGGTTGTTATCGATACCGAGCATGATGGAAGTCATGGTGGATGTGATTATCGATACCGTCAGCGTGCGACAAATTGTCAAGCTAGCAAGGGACGGTAGAGCTTAGCCGGAGTAACTTTGAGCTTCGGCTAAGTCCAACTAGAACAGTTCGTATACTTGTTCTGGCGGGAACAGTTGGGTTGTTGCCAGTGGCGGAGGGTCCTGGCCTAGCGTATCTAGCCGTCTGCCTTTTACACATTTCGTCAACTATATACAGAAATCGGTTTGTTTGAGTCTTCCCTTTTCGATTATGGTTGTTGGTACTGTAGTTGAGTTGTTGACGTTAGTCTGAAAAAAAAAAGTAATTAGTCAGGATGACAGCGGCAGCCTTTCAGTCATGGGGGCATATGCCATATTGGGCTTACAGGAGGTCGCCACCAATATATAACTGATCAATCCATACGCATCCGCCAACTCTGGCGAGAGAAATGAGCCCAGGGAGGGGGGCGAGAGCAGGGGGCATTGCACACGTTGCTCTAACCCACATTTCCCCATTTTCTAGAAGAATCGCCCCAGGGTGTCAAACACGAATGATGATACTACCCAAACTCAAGAGTGCAGCAGCGACTTGGACGACGCGTTAGCATGCACTAGGGGTGTCCGCCGTACGTAACCACTGCAATTAGCAAAGCAAATGATACGGCTCGCAGACGAACCACGTGAGGAACCCGATGAGTGAGCGCATAATCACCCACGCCATAACATAAGAGTGAGATATATAAGATGGGGAAACGAAGAGGAAAAGCAAGATTCTTCTACCGACCTGTCTAGCTCCACAGATAAAGCTGGTGGTGGTAACACGCTAGCTGCTAATGTCGCTCGACGTCTGACCTTGTGCTTCTACGCAAAACACCATGGAATACGTTACCTTGCCAAAAGTCACAGGTAACTGAGTGTATGTACGTGCATGCATGTTACATGTCCAGGGGTGACAGAACAGGTGATAGAGGGAAAATATTACTCTCTCCGTCCAAGAAAAGATGCCGTGCCTCATCGCCCTCCCAGTTCAAATTTGATTTTACAAAAAACTCTTCAAAACAGTTAAATCGTTTTCAATTTGACCGATTCAAAATCAAATCTTGTCTGTCCCCGCAGTCTCTCACTCCCCGCAGTCTCCGACGTCCGGCCATCCACCGCTCCCTAGCAGTCTCCAGCATCCCCGGCGTCCGCGGCTCCCCTCGAAGTCCTCTACTGCTCCGGTCTCCCTCGGTGTGGCATGCCGCTGGGTCGTCCCACCTTGCCCTGCTTGCGGTCGCAGGGTCCCGCAGGGGGCGTGTCAGGACCCGATGGCCACTGACGGCGGTGAGGAGGGAGGAAGAGGAGCGCTCGGGGCTCAGAGGTACATTACGAACAGGTAAGGTAGAACCGGGGATAAAATTAGGGTTTTATTGATAGCATGTTGCCCAACCTCCCACTCTCCCTGGTTATATAGAGTACCCAGAGGAGCCATGCTTACAATAGATAAACTCCATTACTGCTAAACAAGGTTAATTACTGCTAACACACTCTCTAACTAAAGCTTGACGAAGATGGCTGAGAGCCGTTGGATCCGGTCGGACGATCTGCACCGTTGCTGTTGCCTAATGGTGAACCAATGACTGAAGTATCAGGAGGGTCCTGACAATTTCCCCTCTTAACACAAGACTTCAGGGCTTGAAAGTGGGAAAGGTTGCATGAATGTATGCCGCATCTTCCCATGTAGCATTGTCAGGTGACATGTTTTCCCAGTGTAAAAGCCATTGTGGTATAGCAATGTCGTAGTCGCCAGCTTTACGAGGAACTTGTCGGCGTTGCAGGACTGCTAGAGGTCAGAGGAATGAAGAGAGTGCGGGCCGCACCACAGTCCACGTTTACGTGCACGAGAGCGTATGTCTCTCCCACGTTGTCCTCCCGAAACACAGGACGCTGTGCGTTCCAACTTTGGGGAGGGGCCTGAGTATCTAGCCGTCTGCCTTTTACGCGTTTGTAGTCAACTGCAGAAGAATAGTTAAGACGATATATAGTCTGGAAAAAAAGTACTCGTCGGGATGACTGCGGCAGCTTTTCAATCACCATACTGGGCTTACAGAACATCTTCACCCACATGACTGAACCCATACGCATCCGCCAACTCTGGCGAGAAATGAGCCCAGGGAGGGGCCCGAGAGCAGGGGGCATCACACACACGTTGCCCCAACCCACATTTCCGCAATTTCTAGAATCACCCAAGTTAAGTGTCAAACACGAATGATGATGCTCCCAAACAAACTCCACAGCGCAGCAACGACTTCCACACGACGCGTATATATAACATGAAACGAGCAAAGCAATGATACGGCTCGCAGACGAACCATCCATCCATCCACTGGACGTCGTACCACGTGAGGAAGAACCCAATGGCTAGCTGCGGCTGGGCGGAGAATCACCTATAAGAGTGAGATAAGATGGGGAAACTACAAAGAAAAAGAAGATTCTTCTACCAACTTGTCTCCACAGATAAAGCTGGTGGTAATGGTAACACGCTGCAGATGTCGCCCAACGTCTGACCTAATTGTGCTAGTATATATCAACGCCAGCTTCTACGCAGAACACATGGAATACATATACCTTGCCAAAAGTCACAAGTAACAGCGTGCATGCATGTAACATGCATGTCGAGGGGTGAGAGGACAGGAGATAGTGGAGAAATATTAGTTGACGAGAGAAAATGACATGCAATTATCTTTGCCAATGCCCAGTTGTGATCATAAAATTTTCCATTCTGATTGGAAAAAAAGATTAGGTGATGAGAAAAAATATATCCATTATGATGATACTGTACTTTTTTTTAGCAACCAAGAGACAGCAAAGGGTTCAATTTTCTTCCGTGCAAATATCTTTTAGCATTGTCTCCATGAAGGCGGGTACAGATTAGCATGAGGCAAAACAGACCGAGGCCCTCGTTTTTTCTCATCTTTTTTTAGTGGGCTCGGACTCTGCTCGTCGGGGATGCGGGACGGTTGTGAACACGACTACAAGACCACGGGAATGGGCTTAGGTTCTTGATACAAGAAGACCCCAGGAGGGTCTGATGTCGAAGTTCACGACAGAGGAGCACATATCTTTTTTGCCCCTCAAAGCGTGCAATAGAGAGATCCGCCAAAGAGGTTCCTCATAGGCCGTACATAGTCCAGACCATCAACTGTTTTTACTGTTTTTATTATTAATAGATCTCGAGATTAATATTTACTTTCTATTTACTACCTCCATCTCAAGACTTAAGGCCTATATTTTTTTTTGAAAAGTCAAAGTATGTCAAGTTTGACCAAGTTTTTACCAAAAATTGTTAATATGCAAAATACATAATCAATATCATTAGATAGATAATGAAATATATTTTTATATGATGTCTACGGAATATCATGTTTATTGATAGTTTTTTATAAAAGTTTGATCAAAGTTCAGTTGGTTTGATTTTTCAAAAAAAATATAGGCCTTAAGCCTCGGGATGGAGGGAGTATATTATAAGTAATTTCGTAAAGAAAAAGTACTTGTGTGTTGCAAAACAGAATATCCCTAGACATTGTGTTTTATTGATCTGACTTTTTGAAAGTTTATATAGAGTTATACGGAGGTAGGTGGAGAATTAGAGTATAAGACGTAGAGTCCTGGTCTATTTCTAGTCTATACGCGTATACATATTCAAACAGGCATCAATATCTTTATATGATCGTTCATATTGTGGTAGACTTGACCAGCCTTGATGCATTTGGCATCTTTTGTAGTAAATTTTAAAGATGTGTATATTTGTTGATACACAAGCCGACGTGTCTCCTTTGCTTATATAAACATCGTTAGACGACGATCAAGTAATAGTTGTGAAAAAACAACTACTTTCTATTCTCCTTGCAAGACATTGGAACCTTCATTTAACTTTTAAGAAAAAACAATCATGTTGTTTCATCTATATGATTAATAGTCCAGATAACTTCTTTGTTCTGAAGGGAACGAGCCACGTACGTATCTCTCCCGCGTCGCTCCCACGAGCGACCGGGGGGAACCCTACCGTCGCCGCCGGGCCGCTCCCCTTTCGCTCCTCTTGCCTCGTCGCCGCCGGGACGCGCCGGCGGCAAAGCAATTATTATTAGAGAAAAATGATTTACATGTTCATTTATAATAAATCAAGAAAACCGTACATCCATTTATATTTCTCTCTAAACATAAATATGTTACATCTTTGCAAAAGTTATTGTTTATAAACTTCAAACTATACATAAGGCATGGAGTTAAATAAACATGTCTAATGAGAAACAAAGGAACTTGTTGTCATTTGTAGTGGTCCGCTAGATCGGGTGCATAGATTATTTACATTTGGTGGAGGACATTCATTGTCTAAGACATGTATTGTTGTAACAAAACTTTGGAGTGTAAGTATTTTATATTACATGGTGGGATCAAAATGAGTTAGCATAAATATTCCTTGCTTGTTTATACTAAACTTTTCTAATTATTTCTACCATTAAATATTAAAACAAAAAATATTGATAAGAATATCTAGTATTATTCTTCTATAGTACCTTGCACCATTAATCACAATGTGATAAATATTAAATGCAACGGACATTATTGTACAATTATAACATATGCATGTTTCTAAGATTGGACAATATATTGTCATGAAAATAATGTTAAGCTTTCAGAACCTAGTTTGGAGCATTTGAATGCGTCTTTCTAGGCTGAATTCTTGTCCAAACCTAAGAAAGTAAAATAGAAGAGAGCACTAGATTGCTAACTGGTTAATCGGTGTCATTTGATGTACTGTACTCCTAATGTTTTAAGATGTTTTTATTATTATATCTAAATATCTTGTTAGAGGGTTCTATAATGTCTGAAGTTAGAGAATTATGTGATCAAGGGAGTCCTAGCGATTATAGAAAAAAAAGTTTTACATAAACAATTGAAAAATTAACAATCTTGATAAGATTACCACCAATAAGCGAAGAGTGACTGTGGTTCTACAAGAAAACATGTTCACACAAGCAAGAATGGCATGCAATTTGATGTGCAATTCATGTTTTTAAGGTTTTAGCACCCAAGTTGGCACCCTGAAAATCCGCAGTTTTGTTGTGCACCGAACACGAGGTGCCATCAGTACACCACTTACTTCCGTTCTGGAACTCATGAAGTTGCAGCAATGATTCATGGCATTGCATGTCTTCTTTGCTTCTGTATGCTTTCAATCAAAGACATGTTGGCCATCACACTAGAGTCAGACCACATCTCGGTCATCCATATTAGTTCAGACATCAATCTACATGTTGACACTTCGATGGAACTCGCATGAAAACACAAACGAGGTAGTGTAGATATATGTCTATTGTTGATTATCTTTATCGCCAAATAGTTGATGTGCTTCTTCTAAAATGTTTGGACAATGATCAAGTTAGGGTCGCTATGCGAGGGTGCACGATGACTTATGCAAGATTTGTCAGTCGACTCACAAGATGAAGTGGCTACTGCGATGCGTGTGGTGTTATTTGCCAACTATGATCAATATATGCTTCATATACTACAAGGAGTGAGATGCATGCCAGGATTTTGAAGATATTTAGCTGCATCAGCTACTATGTTAAACCCTATCTCAATATGTGACCTTTGAGAGTTTGGGGGTTAAACTTTATTTGTATGATTCACCCGGCTTCATAATGTGGGCGTTGGTTTCTATTAACATTCACTGATTATACACAAAAGTGTTCTATAGCAGTAGTTGTGAAAATAAGACCCACAGGGAGGTGATCGAGTTTATATTCGAGCATGTTATACATAGATTCATCATTCTGCATGCTCTAACAACAAATCAAGGCTCTCCATTTACAATGAAAGAAGTATATAATTTTTTAAATCATATGGTACCAAGATGTTCTATTCATCTCCCTACTATGATTAAGAAATGGACAAGCCGAGTCAAATAATAAGGTTTTAATCAAGCATATCAAGAAGAAATTGAATTTTTTTAGGAGATGGCATGCAGTCCTGTTTGAAGCTTTTTGGGCATAGATGATCTAAGTCATGGTGCTACGAATATGACTCCATACGATTACTATCGTATGGTTAGGCTTATTTCTATCTTTTGTCTTATAAGCCAAAGAAACTAAATATGTTATTTTCATCTAATCTTTTGGCTTATATCATCGTGCAAGAATATTCAATGAAAAGCCAAAAGCATCTATTTAGGTGTTTTTGTGGATTATAAGTCAAGATCCAAAAAGCCATAAATAATCTCAAACAAACAACCTCTTAGTGTATGGACAAGAAGTCATTTTACACATAAGATGAATCTTTCCACCTTGATATTTGATAAGTAGAATGATTTATCATCAAAATATTTTCACAAACCGATGATGGACAATATTTCCAAAGTTGCCAATAAACATATGATGTCCTTGAAGTACATCGAGAATGAGAACTTGCAGGTGGATAGGGCTTATATAAAGAAAGTTCTACTAGAGAACTTCTATGTCGTGATCTTGTTTGGAAAGTAATAATGCCACTTGGGGAGAAAGATTGAAAATTGGACAACTCATATTTAATGGAATCTGTAGTGGGGAATCTGAAAGTACATCTAGCCTCTAGGTATGTTTTTGGTAATTAATGACAATCCCTATGGACTAATGATTTTGTTGAGTTGTTTGTGAAGAAATGTTCCATATATAGGTGATTCTTGAAATCCATGAGATGTATTCAAGGTTTTTCCATCAAGATAATGATATACATTGTGCATTGGCATTAAGATCATTCAATTGAAGAGATATAAATATGGTATGGTCAAGAAGAAGAAAAGAAAGAGAACTTCTAAGAATCAAGTTGAAGTTTAATGAAGATGCATTTCTTGTGTAAAACTCAAAGTTTCCATGATTTGGCTTATTTGTTTAGCCATGGAGGATCATGATATCGACAACACGAATAATATCAAGTGGAAGACAAAGAATGGGATCTAGAATACCTTCTCTCAAGTGCATTTGTGTACCACAAGGAATCAAGTGACATTGTGGTACGGAAAACATTTATAAATTGCACTTTATGAACTAACCCATAAACTAAATGTTTAGTATGTCTATGTGGAGCAGGTAATAAACATGAGCTTGTATCAAAAAGTAAGATTTCATGTAGCTCATTAGAAAATGATACAAAATGGAAATCATCATCGAGGTTGAAGATGTGCAAATTCAAGATGTGCATCCCGAAGATACCACAATCTTGAATCTTTCCATCCATTCATGATGATATAGTTACGAAGGTATACCTAAGTGAGGCTTTCCCGCAATGAAGTATGGGATAGAAATTTTCTAGACTTCATCAGGAAAGTACAATCGAGAAATTGTTACATCTTGATCGAGCATTACTGTGATCATCCAGATCAAGTGGAATGCATAAGGCAAAGGTATGACCTTGATAGATTTTATATTTTCGGCCTTAAGTTGGTTGGTGTGGCTTGGGATATGTAGCATCCCAATTGTCTAACAATTGCAATGCTACTTGCCTAGTCTATAGATTGCTACTTCCTACATGTCATTTATTGCATCATCATTATATCATGCTCATGTCACCATGCCACCTTGCATTTGAGCATCATATATAACCCCTTTATTTGGTTCTTATCCCATATGCATTATATTTTGTATTACTTGTATTTGCCTCTTGATATATTGTATTTGCTTCTTGATAAATTGCTTGATGCCCAAGTTGAGTTGTGGACACATCTCTTTCAATTCCACCACCTATCCTTGCTATCTTACTTTTGTTTCCATCCACAATTCTACCATCCCTTTGTATTATGAGCAAATGCTTTATCTTTTGGTATTTTGTCTCTAGCTCATAATTATTTGGGAATGGTTCCATTCTTTTGTCTAATGCTTCCATACATGTTCACCTTGGCATGCTATGAAGAGTACAATCTTTTCTCCTTCTTTAGATGGTTTGGTTGAACCATGGGATTATTTGAATCTATGGTGATTGCATGAATCACTACTAGAAAAAACACACTATTAGGCCACCTTCATTCAAACAATCCCATCAAGTAATCAACCATGTAAAGTAATAGGAGTTCAATAACTCTTTTGTGATTTTAAACTTAGTGGGGATGTTTGCATAATACCTATGCTTTGGAAAGCTTAGTTGTTGTCACATCCCGAAATTCTCCTAATTTGGGAATGTGATATAAATAAAATAAGCTTGATTGATTGTTTGACTTTGTTGAAAATTCTCAAAGATAAGAAACTTTTTGAATAGAAAATCCTCTCAATCTTGATTTCAAAACCTTATATTCTTTTGTTATGACCTAAGTAGCCATATAGGCAAAAGGGCACGGATTGATTATGGATTGTAGAATTGGTGTGCAAGTTTTAAAATTTCAAAATCATGAAGCATGCATGAACACCATTGCACTTAAACCCTAAGGAAGAATTCTATCATAAAAAAAAAGATTATCCAATACCCTAAATGGGATTTTCCCATTCTAAGTGGAACCAAAGACCTATGGTTTTTCCATACAAAAACTTGGGAAAAGACATTCATGAAGGGGTATGTTGGTATAGGGCATATTTATAAAACAATAGGAAGTGTTTTGAATGGTTTTGGAGCAGATATGAAAAACATATGATTTAAGTAAGAAAGGAATATAATGCTCTATAAAACAAAGAAAATAATTGATGTTTTTTTGGGAATTAAATAGTTTCCTTAATGTCCTAAAATCTTGGTTTGAATTTTTAGAAATTGATTTGATTCAATTTGGAGCCCTAAAACAAAAACTATAAAAGAAATAATAAACTGAAAATAGACAAAAGATAAAATCAAAAGAACAGAAAAAAAACTAGAAGTAACCTACCCGGCGGACCAACCCTGGCCCAGCCCACCTAACTATCGCGCGTAGAGCGTCGCATACGCCGCAGCAGCGCAGCAGCGCGCAAGTAGCCCAAGGCCGGCCCAGCAGTAGCCCGCGCAGCCCGCCTCCTCTCCCCATGTCGCTGACGTCTGGGGTCCACCCCGCCCATCTTCTTCCTCCCGACGAAATCCCTGATGAACACGGCTCAAACTGCCCCATTTTTCGTTCGTTTCGGTTCCGATTTTGTTGCCCCTCGCGCACGACCCGGCCTCTATAATCCCCCTCCTCCACCTCACATCGTTTTTCCCTCTTTTTCGAAACCCTAGCCTCCCTCTGGAGCTCCCCAACCTCGCCACCATTATCGCCGCCACCGGAGCTCACAGAATGTTTTCGATCTCGAGGTCCTCGCCACCCCGCGCCTTCTCCTTCCCTCCATCCTCTTCCTTGAGCTCCTCCGCATCATCTCACCTCTTTTTCCCCATCATAGGAACACATGAGAGGCCGCAATCTCTCGCCGGAGTGCTCGCCGGAGCCGCAAGGACTGAAGCCCGTCCGCCGTTGCTTGTTGTTGAACCAGGAGGAGAGGGGACAAGCGAAGATCATAGACGGGGATGCCGAAGTCGCCTGCTTAACGTGGGCCTATTCACCATCGCCAGAAACCGCCGGGATAGCTGCCACCATCACCGCCAGGAGCCACCGCCGCCAGTCGCCGCCGTCATCCGCCAGGTAGAGCACCAACCTCTCCAGAGTCGTCCGATCTCCGATCGACGGCCGCGATTAAAAGGACATGCGAACCGGTACCCACCAGTACCAGTGCGCCACTTGGCCCCCCCGCGCCTGCTCACGCCGCGTCAGCGCTGACCCGCTAGTCAGCGTTGACTGCACAGTATAAAGATTTAAATTATTATGGAAATTACAGAAAATTATGAAAACTTGTAAATGCATAGAAAAAGATCTACTGGTACAAAAATCGCAAATAATATACCGATGGATTCACAATTGTGTGTAGATCATCAATACACAATTGTTTAAGACCTCTACTTTAAGGTTTTGTAGCAATTAAATAAATAGAATAATGCCCTTTTTAGAGTAATAAATTCATAAGAAAATAAATAATGTTCAGAAAATTTCAAATAATATATCAATGAATTCACAAAAATGTGTAGAATAATAATATGAGATCATATCTAATATTTGTAGTACATAATTACTGTAATGATTTAATTAGTATTAATGGCTTTTTAGATCAATAAATCTATAGTAAATTATTTATAAATCACATAAATATAAATAATATGTCCCTGGAATCACAATCCCGTGTAGATTACAGATCTGATTTTAGTTTGATTTATAGACAACAGAAACTATTTAAATGATTTAAACTCCATTAAACACTATTTAAATCATAAGAAAAGATTTATAACTCCGATTAAGTTGAATCCAATTGCTACTGGTTAGTAATAATGTCCTCTATCCAGTACACCCCAGACCCAAATTTAATACGGCAATTAGTACACAAGTTTCAATAGAACTATTAAAACTCCTATATTGACAATAAAGATTTAATAATAAATACCCTATTGCATTAAATAATTCTCTTGCATGCATCATATGATCTAGTAATGTTCAGAGAACTAATTTCAACCATTGTGACATATTGAATTGCCATGCATGATTTTGTTCATCATTGATTTGTTGTATTGTGCATAATTGTATTGTTTTGAATGGTGTGTTTGTTGTGCACTTGTTTTGATCGATAGATTGCGAGGAGTGCAACGTTTGTGATTGTGACGGGTGAAATCTTCTCTATTGTGGGGATTATTTAAACGACTACACCAACAACAAAGGCAAGTGGCACTATCATAATTGTCCTATTATTTTCCTATGCATTGTAGTTTTTTTTAGTAGAAGTGCATGTGTAGGAATATTTTGCACTATGTGCTATGCTATGCTATGTCCTATTTAGGATATCCTTTTGTATCTTGCTTAGTGGAAACATTGTAGTTGTAGTATGCTTAGCCTTGCTATAGATTCGGGATGGAATATCATATTTTGAGTATTGTGAGGTATTGGAAAAGCTATGTTTGTATATAATAAAACAAGTACTTAATGAATCACCTGGGTGGAATATTGTTGTTGTTGAGTTTGGAAGAAGTGGCAACGACGGGGGCCGTATCTTTGGCTACCTCTCTCGTGTGTGCACTGGAAGAAGACCACCTAGGCTTCATAGAGATTGGACATGTTTCTCGTACAGTAGCTTCCAGTACAACCACATGCTAATATGGGCTCTAGCTTAGTTAATTACATAGAGAAAGACCCTTTGCATTGGTATATCTTCAGGTTAACTAGAATTGTGTATTGGAGGTTATATCCTTGCATTGGTGCCTGTTAGACGTGCTACCATTGTATATTTGGAGGACTTCTATGGAAAGACTTCGTCACATTCTCGATCTGCGGGTATACCAATAGGTGTGTACTAAACCAGCGGCCACTGGTGGCGTCAAGGCGAGATTGTGTCATGTGGGTAAAGTGTACAACTTCTGCAGAAGATATAAATCTAATCGATTAGTCGTGTCCCCGGTTATGGACAATATTTAGCAACTAAGGCTTGAAGCTTATGGATGATCTCGACATTCCAATTTCTTAATAAAATTTGATGGTTGAACAAGGGAGTAGGAGCACCTTGTGTTGGCCAATGTGTTGAGAAATTTTTCATAAAGAACTAAAGCTATTTTGAAAAGATAGGATAAAACTATTGCTTTATGCAAATCAGACTGAAACTCCACTTAGCCAAATATGCATGTAATTGATAGGTTCCATTTATATCCACATACTAGTGACACTTGCCAATACATTCAAAGTATTGACCATTCGTGGCTGCAACCTTTCATGTTGCAGGTTATATCGTTTCTAAGTGATCGTTATAGGTCGCGAGACTCCACTCAACGATTGTTCGCCTATGGCATATTTGAAGGATGGAGATCTACCTTGTATTCGTTTTCCGCTATGTACTTGTGTAATATAATGTATATTCTGGATCATATTCGTTGCATTTATGATGCACAGTTATATTTGGTATTCATTTTGTACTGTGTGTGCCAGTGAACCGATCCAGGGATTGGCACTATACACATGAACTCAGCCTTATCAGGAGAGGGTGTTACAGTTGTTTTCACAACTATCTTCATGCAAACCTCCATCTTTTCACCTTAGTTGAATTCTTTCGTTTTGAGTTCGGTTTGTTTGCTTGTATTCAACAAATGCAACAAGTCCAAGCAAGATATTTTGGGTTCCTACTTCTCCATTTGGTTGGTTTTATGCTCTTGCATTTGAAATAAATAGCACCTGTTCAATTTGAAAACAAACCATGCAATCTTTGAATACAAATTAAAAAACATAAAAATTCTAACTAAAAGAAACAAAGGAGAGGACCTTACCTAGACCACCCCCTGGGTGCAGCCCACCTTTTCGGCCCAGAGCAATACCATCCCACTAGCCTCCCTCCCTTCAGCTCTCCTCTTCCCCGCCCAGTACCCCTTCGACAGAAGGAGAACATGTCGTTCTATTGTTTGTATTCCTCCCGTCCATCTCCCTATGTGCTGCTGACAGACGGGAGAGCAGGTGGCCATCTCCACACCGTTGTCCTCGTCACCCCGCACGCGCCTGCCCCTCCTTCTTACCCCCTTCGATCCTATCTCCAACAACCCTAGCGACCCCTCTCTGCATATTGCGCCGACATCCCCTCCCTCTTCCTCTATTCCCGTTGTCCCCCTCCTGCCTGAGTGTAGCAGCAAGGAGAGCTTCGTCGCGCCATTGCCTTGATCACCTTCTGGAGCCGAAGGGTGTGCACGAGGTCTTCGTCGTCAACCGCATGAGCTTCAGCGCCAGGAGGAGCCGGTTGTGCTGGTGCTTCCTCATCGTCGCCGTCCTGGTCATGGCCGAGCAGAGAACACCACCGTCGTCATCATCATCTCCGACCACCCCAGCCTCGATTACTCTGGGAATCGGTCTAGGTGAGCACCCCCATTCCGTCCCTTCTCATCCCTGTATCTTCCCCCTGTTGCCAAGCTGTAGCCACCATCGTCGTTGTTCTTCTGCGTGTGCGCCCCGCTGCTCGTAGTAGCCACTACTGCACCCCTCTCTGTCCGCGACTTTGCCGCAAGCTCCGCTCGCTCCTAGTCCACGCCAGCCTTCACTGATGAATCTCGGGCATAGGTCGCACTTCCATTTTCCCATAGCCACCAGTCGCGCCCTTTTTGGTCAACCACGACCGCCGCCAACCTCACCGGAAGTCCTCTCCGTCGCCTTGTTGCCTGTCGAGTTTCAGAGGACGGGTTCAGGTTCAGATAGCGCCGGTTCGGTCACTTTTGCACATAGCCCCTTGCCTGTTGCTAGTGTCAAACCACAGCCGGCCTTTTTATAAAAAGGTACCTCGTTTTTTTGTGGAAACAAACTCGCGGTCCCCTGAGCACCCCACGTGTCACCCCCTCCGTGGCCCCGCGCACGGGTGGGCCTCCACATCTGTTGGCCCACCAGTCAGTGAGAGTGGGTAGACCAGCCATGGGTAATAAAAGTTTGCCAAACTTTTCAATATAAATAAAAATTTGATAAATGATTTATGTCAAATATATTAATATCTGTTTAAATATTTTGAATTTGAAGAAACTTCCAAAATGAAATATGAATGTTTTTCTAATACGGATTTAACCATATTTTCAAATTTGACCAGAGTTGAATTTGACCAGAGTTGACTACAGCTAGTCAAACCTTTGACTTTGACCCTATTTAAATAATTTTGACTTTAATAATAATTTAAATTCATAATTTTAAATAATACAAATAATATATGTTTTTGAATCAGGAAAATGTGAGGATTATGATTATGCTATTTATAATGCCATTTGAGAAATTTACAATTTTCGAATTATTAAATGTTAATAAATGCCTTTTCTTAAATATTGAATAACTTTAATTTCGTAACTCCGAATTCGAGAAATGATATGTCTAAATAGAGTAGCTCGACGAGCCCGTTCTAACTATGCATTCCATGATATGATTTGAATCATGCATCATATAAATATAATTGAGGCAGAATGTATTATGCAACTAAAAGGTGACTAATTAAATACTAAAAATGTTATTTTTTTCTCACACCTCACCCATGCCATGCTATGCTATACCATGTCAATTGTGCATCATTACATCATGTAATACCTTGTTTTATTGTTGCATATGCTTATATGATTGTTGAAAGTACAAAGGAAGTCGCCTAGAGGGGGGGTGGATAGGCTTTTAAAATTATTACGGTTTAGGCTCAAGTAAATGCGGAATAAAACTAACGTTTAATTTATTGAGCACAAAACCTAGCCACTAAGTTCACCTAGGTGCACCAACAACCTATGCTAAGCAATACAAGCAACAAGGTGATAGCAAGGTATAAATACTTCAAGCACGATGGCTATCACAATGTAAAGTGCATAAGTAAAGGGTTCGGTTGAGAGATAACCGATGGAAGCGGAGACGAAGATTTGTTTCCCGAAGTTCACTTTCAAAGAAGCTACGTCTCCGTTTGGAGAGGTGCGATGGCGCAATGCTCTCCGAACGCCACAAATGTCTCACGTCGAGGTGTGGTGGCTCGATGCTCACCCAATGCCACACAAGGCCTCACCCCGGATGCGGAAGCACGCAACTCAACGACGCCACAAAAGGCTCACCTATTCTCCCAAGTGTGCACCACAAAAGGCGGGCACTTGCTCCACTATGGGACGCTTGAGGGCGGTCACCGAACCCGTACAAGATTGGGGCTAACTCCACAACTCAATTAGAGGCTCCCAACAACAAAGCCACAAAAGGCCAACAATGCCACAAAAGGCCAACAACGCCACAAAAGGATACAAGACCACAAAAGGTCAACAAGACCACAAAAGGTCAACAATCCAACCACACAACCGTCTAGGGTTCCAAGGAACCCAAGAGAAACAAGCTCACAAGCTTGAACTCGTCGAATCTCCGAGGAGAACTCAAACCTATGCACCAAATGCAAGGGCAAGTCCTTCTCTCCCAAATTCCAACAAAGCTACAAAAGCTATTGGGGGAATAAGGGAGGAAGAACTCAAGAGGAGAACTCAAACCTATGCACCAAGTGCAAGGGCAAGTCCTTCTCTCCCAAATTCCAACAAAGCTACAAAAGCTATTGGGGGAATAAGGGAGGAAGAACACAAGACTCTCCAAGATCTAGATCCCAATGATTCCTTCACAAAGAAGGGATTTGACTTGGGGGGATTGTAGATCTATATCTCCTCTCTCAAATCCCTCACAAAGATGCAAGAATCATAGGAGGGGAAAGGGGGAGGGAAAGCTTCTTCAAGGTTGACAATGGAGGAGAGAGAGAAAGCCAAGAACCAAGAAGAAAAGCTAGTACCCACGAAGGGGAAGAGGAGCCCCTTTTAAAGGGCTCCCAGATCTGCCCGTTATGGGCATTCGTGACACCTAGCCGGAACTTTCGGTGGGAGGCCGGAAGTTCCGGTGGCACCCAGCCAACGGTCGAAAACTGCGGAGCGAGAAACTGAAAAAACGAATTATGGCCGGAACTTCTGGCTCTGGGCGGAAGTTCCACCCATCCTGGCTCCAACGGTCATCAGACCATTAACGCCCGCTCCAGAAGCGCAACCGGAAGTTCCGGTCAAAACAGACCGGAAATTCCGGTGAACTTCCGATGCAAGTTCCGACAAAGTTCCGGCAAATAGAACGCTTCAAAACAGAAGGTTACTGAGCGTGAGCGGAAGAAGACCCGAAACTTCCACCGGAACTTTCAGCGGCAAAAATGCCCTAGCGGAACTTCCGATGGCAAGCCGGAACTTTCGGTTAGGGAAATTCCAGAAACCAGAAACGGAATAACTTTTGCATCCGAACTCCAAACGGGATGAAACCAATTTTGTTGGAAAGATAACAACGAATAGAATCCAACGGCAAGGAAATATTGGGTATCACCTTGGGAGAAAATATCATGAATATATATGTGAAGTATCCCCCAAGGTGTGGAGCCAGAAAACTCGCAAGATCAAAAACGGCAATAAGATATGCAAGTGAAATCCTTAGATGATGAGCTAGAGCTTGTTAGGATGGTGACCACAAGCTCTAGATCCTCTCATGGACAAGAACCAAATAACAACCAAGAAAGATGATGCTATGAATGCAAAGGTTTGAGCTCTCTCCGAACGATGCAGAAGAGACACCCGCTTGAGAGCCCCTCTTGATAGCACGGCTATCTATCCTAAACCCGGTCTCCCAACTAACAATACGAGACCGGCAAAATAAAAGCCCTATCAAGAACATACATTTGCCTTGAGCATCCCACTTGAACTTGATGTAGACCGTCTTGTTCTTCTATAGTGGGAACACCTTTCTTGGATGCTCTTGCTTGATGAAGATGAAGACTTGCAAATTGCTCCCCCATACTCCATGGGGAAACCTCTTCTTTGAACTTGTCTTCATCATTCCATGAGCACGAGGATGGCAAGCTTCAAGCCTGAGATCTTCTAGAGATGGCGCATCTTGAGCTCGCCCTTCTTCATCCCTACTTGAGGTTGATCCATCTTGATGCAAATCTTTGCACATGCCTTGATCGACCTTCAAGCTCCTTCTTTCTTCATGATTCCAATGGGCACAAAGCCCTTGGACATTTCTTCATCTTCCAACCTTGAGACCAACACATGGCCCAAGCGATGCCAATGGACAAACCTACAAGTGAAACTCAATTTACACATTAGTCCATAGAGATTGTCATTAATTACCAAAACCACACATGGGGGCATACATGCCCTTTCAATTGTGCAATGTATTTATTTTGGCTCCTTGTGTGTTTGGTTTTTATCCGGATAGACGCTGAGCAAGGAGTATCAGGAACCTCATGAGTATTACCCAGATCCATCTTATTCTGCAGCTGAACTTCCAGGCAAGCATTCCCCATGCTTGCACTACATATAGTACCTATTGCATCTTATTCTTGCATCATAATCGCGTCATGAATAAAATTGAATCCCAAGTATTGCATAGCCTTTACTTTTAAACCCCACTGAAGCTTGTTCCCTCAATCCTATTGATACCTTCGATCTGGATTACGGATATAGTATAGATCTTTTTACCTAGTAGACATAGGTTTATCGAATCCTCGGGAAGCATAAAGCAAAGTGAGATTACTTAAACGGACCTTCGAGGGTTTTAGAATTCCTATTACGTTTTCACCGGACCAAGAGTTTGCGATCTTTTTGTTGTTGTTGTTGACTATGGAGAGATAGGGCCTAGGGTCTTCAGTTTTCACCAGTAGCTGTGCAACACATCTGATGGGAATAATAGATAATAATAATAAAGTATACCTGTTATTGATAGAGCAAGATAATTATATGTGGGTAGTGCATCCATAATTGTTATCGCCTCCGCAGCCGCTTATAGCAATAACCTACTAGTCTCATCCATAGAAGAAAGAGAACTAATGCTATGCATCGTGATGTCACTGTTAATCCCAAGTAAATTCCTCACATATAGCCGTACTACCCTTTCTATCATTAGGGTTCCTATCCTACACATCAGTCATTACTCACACTCCCTTTACCTGGATCAACCTTCGGGGTCTTGAGTACCTAACAAGTCCTTAGATTGAGGCAAGAGAGGGTACTACAATCATCATGTCATACAAACTAATACATGATCCCATCTATGATAAATAACATGCACAAAAGCTACATGGCTAGGCCGAAGCCCTTAGCCCAAGGAGAATTACTCACACATAGAGATGAAATCAACAATCATGAACATTGTAATTAGAGATCATAAGGTTGATAGAAAATAGTCTTACAATGTCGCCAATTGGAGATGAGATCGACTATTACAAGTGGTGGAAGATGGCTATGGTGGTGCAGAATGGTTTAGAGGTTTAGATCTACTATTCCTACGGCGTGGCGGCTTCTGGTGGCAGGGAGAGTTGGGGTCGAAAAGAAGCAGATGTTTCCCGTCGCCCAAAGCCTCTTTATATAGGGGTCCCTTCAGGAAAGTTGTTCTGTTTGACCTAATGAAATCGATGCCAGCTATACGGCTGGAATAAAATTCCCACAGTATACTTGGTCATTAAAGCTTCGGTCTTAACTTCACAGCTCCTGGTTTCTTTGGCGTGTTGGAAATCTCGTATCTTTGGCATTTATGTAGTGATTCCCATCATCATATGTCATTATCTGTGCATGGAAAAATAGCAAGAAAGGATTGCATACCCCTTTGATCATTATGCAATAGTGGTAGGTTTTAGAGATATATTTCATCAAATATATGAATAATATCTAGTTTAAATGCAGATGTGGAAGGCTATATTTGTAACCTCCCAGCATTAGAGCTTAGAAATAAGCTGGACATAGATGTGTGCATTGCATTCATGCATAGAAAATCCGAATAATTTTTGCGCTTTTAAATAAAAACTTGTCAAAGTGAATGAAGCTTCTCTTAACTTGATGGAATTGAAGTAGATCATCAAGTTGACTGCGATAAGTTTCAATATGACCTTTGCTAAAACCTTATTTTGGGTAAGGAAGATTTGATTTAAGGGTAGATCAAATGTAATAAAAGTTAACCCTACTATATTACTTAATGGTTCATATTTAATTCTTAAGTAATCATATCCTTGTAATCATTACACATTCATGAATACCAAGTTATAAATATAACTTAAGTAATAGGAATATAATAACTAAATCTTGATATATCTTAATCTCATCCACTTATACGATGAGTATCATGGTAATAACTAACCTTAACTCTTTAGTGAGATTGAGTAGGAAAGAAACCCAGTCAAGATCATTCATCATATATCTTTCTTTCCAAATCAATCTTTATCATCTCTAATGAATCCTATCTTAATATCTGTTGTTCATCAATGTTGAGTAATCAACTATTGATTCACCAATTCTTAACCTATCAACTCTTGTCCTTATCATAGCATCCACTCAAAAACCTTTAGAGAAAGAAGTAAGAAGAGATTAGTGGTAATGCTAGTATAAGATATCATCTATAGGATGGAAGAGTTTGAAGAGAATAAAATCATTATGATAATTGATGGAGTTAAATCACTCCTGAATGGATAGAAGAGTCATAAGGAAGATATAATTATATGTTAACAAATAGGATTATAAGGATGAACATTGAAGATAGTTACCAATGGATAATCCTATTGGATTAAGTAGGTATATTCAATGAGTAATATCTCTTAGTCGGATAGATACACTAAGAAGATAATTATAATACAACTGTAGTGTTGTATTAATGAAGGCCTTGATTAGCCAACTGGAAACCTAAGCCATATATGATCAAAGGATTCTAGATCATGCTTTTTTCACCAAGATTGAATGCTTATATCATGTATAAGTGGCATTGGTGGATAGAACATGATTGAACCCTAGTATAGATATATAATCCTAGATTAGTCAACATATGTCACCATGATAGGATGTGAAGTTTGCATATAAACTACTGAGGTAAAGTACATATAAGATAGTATGATTAAGTTGAAGCTAGAGCAACATGGAGTTATTGAAGTAGTGTATTCCTCTTAAAAGATAATAAAGCTTTTGAGGAAAATAGAATTTAATCTATATATATCCATTGGAGTAATGTTAGTGATGGATGATTAAGGAAGAGTATGATTGGAGTTATAAGTAACCACTTGTTGGATTGGAGGTTATCAGCAGTAGAGTAGTTGATATAACCAAGTATAGATATAAAATGATTATTAAAAGCTTTAATGACAAGCTCATTGGATTTATAAATGGATTTAGAAGCATAAAAGGTGGATAAGAATATTCTTGTGAAGTAAATCTCATCATGTTAGCTCATGGTGATGGATGTGAAGAAGTAGTATATCTAGGCAAGGAATTCCTTAACTAGAAGTCCAAGATTGTGAATTATGGAAGATAAGAATTCCTGGTAAACTCTAAAACCTAAATCTAGAACCAAACATAATATCCATTTCATCTGATTGATCTATCATCTTATTTACATAAAGCTTCATAGAAATATTTTCCTATAGCAAATCACTTGAGCACATCTTTGTCATTTTCAACCATTATTATCATAGGTGTTTAAGAACTATCTTTATTAATTCTTTCTCATAAGTTAGCCTAGAAAACAACCCCACTATTTTATTCTAAGTGGTGATATCATTCAAGATATTTAACATAAAGATAATATATTTTAACCATTCATTCCATATGAGCATGGAATAAGTGGGAATGCAATAATTATAAACCACCCTATAGTTTACTATGTGATTAAATACATAAAAATAAACCCTATGACTATTACTAAACATTTTAAAACTTCATTACTCGAAATAACAGTGAAAATAATGTTATAGTAAATTTTTAAGATCTTAAACAAATCCTAAAACCATAAATCCTACTTATCCTATTTAATAAGAATATCTCTATAATTATAAAGTTAGGAAATAATAAATAAAGCATGCTATCAAAATGCTAAATTCATACCAGAATTTGAAATACATTTTAGTATTACTACAATTATCCAGCAAATTAATTCTACAAAGAAAACTCAAATCAAATGTGGAAATATAAATCTGAAAAGCAAAACAGAAAATAGATAAAGAAAAGAAAAAGGAACCAGGCCCGAGTAGCAGGCCGGCCCAGATCTTCTCCTCCCCTATCTACCGCCCAGCAGCAACACCTTTCCTCCTCCACTCCCTTCGCCTCGCCCAACAGAAGCCCGACCCAAATACCGCTTTGTCTCCCCTATCCGTCGTCTTCTACCTTGAGCAAGCAGCTCGGTGGCAGCTCCGCCGCCGCTCGCCGGTGCTGCGACATGCGCCACGCGCCAAGATGAACGCCACCGCTCTACGCCGTCTATTTAATCCTAGCGCCACCGCTGAAGCACCCTAATCCCCTTCCTTCTCTCAAATTCCCCTTCTGTGAAAACCCTAACCCACCATGGATCAAGCTAGAGCTCGCCTCCGGCCGTCCGGAGCCACGCTGTGATGCTTGGAAGACTCGCCATGTTCGACTCCGTCGATTGCCCCTGTCAGCACAAGCCGGTGAAGTCCCAGACGCTCGGATTGAGACCTGTTCCCAACTCCGTCCGCCGTCCTTCCCATTGATTCCGACTACCCCGAGCCTTCCCGAGCTCACCAACGACATCCTGGTGAGCCACTGGTTCTTCCAGTACCTCTTGTACTCTGTATTTCGCCTTAATTTGCTCCCAACACAAACACCCGACATCACCGCTGTCGGCCATCGTCGTACACCTTGCTCCGGCGACCTAAATCGAGCGGCGCCGCCACTATTAGAGTCCCCGCATCTTCCTCTTTCCAATAAGCCCAGGTACAACTCCGCGCGTGCACTCAATCGCAGGCTTGATCATCAACCAGAGAGGATCAGACGTAGGTGACGTCAACGTGACATCACGCTGATGTCATATTCATGTTTTAATTATTTTAGAATTTGTAATAATGTTTCTGTAATAAATAAAAAACATAGAAATGACATGGCATAGGTCCCACCAGTCAGTGACTGGGTAGGATTAGCTCTGGTGAGAAAAACCCCTCACTTCATGATGACATCAGCATGATCTAATAAATACATTTAGTTATTTAATTAAAAATTCCCAAAATGATTAAATCTTGTAAATTTGATATCTTTTATTTTATAAATTAGAAAAATACATATAATATATGAAAATGTTGAGAAAAATAAAATCTACAACTTAAAACTATTATCAAATATTATTATGATGATTATTAAAATAAATATTATTTAATAAAAGTTTATAAGTAATAAAACTTTGATAATTCATAATTTAATAATGGTAAATGTTAAAAAATATAAATAAAATACCAAAAAATCTTAGAAAAATAAGAATTATAATTTAAAACTATAATCATGCATTATTATTCCTCTTAATTAAATATTTGTTATTTATTAAGTCTTTATAAAGTAATAAGTATTATAAAAAATCATATCTTATTATTTTTAAATCACAAAAATAAGTGTAATATACCAAAATGATCACAAAAATAATATCTACATGTTAAAAATATAATATTCCACTTTTAAGTTAACTAAAAAGTTAAACACTTTAATAAATCGGATTTAAACCTATTTCCTTAATTAATAATTCATATAAAGGTAAATAAAATTTGTTAATAATTCTAAAAATTAGTCAATTGAGTCTAATAAATAGTATTAGTCTTAAATATTGATAGTATGCATTCAAAATGAATTAACACACTTTAAGTACAATTTTATTAAATTATCTCTCAACCATTAATATAGATTATTTTATAAAAGGATCCTTATCCAATCTAAAATCTCCAAGAATAATTGTAATGAGATAAAACCCATTCCTTTATATTAACCACAAGTTTATAAACAAATCAAAACACTATAAGTGAGTTCATAAGTAGTAAATAATATTGTTTACTTATTCACAAACCTTAACCACACCCTTATATGAAGGTAAATCCCTTTATACATTTATAATATAAAGAAACCACTACCAAATAAAAGTAATACTCTTCTTAAGTAACTTTAAAGAAACATTATGAAGTGAACAAGGTATAAGTATAACAAGCATTTCACCTAAAGTCCATCTATGTTTTAAAGTTAACTTTAGTCTATAATACTTAAAATAATGCTAAAGACTTTATTATATGCTGTATAATTAACTTTGGTCTGTTATAATTAATTTATAAAGTATCTTAATACCAAACCAACCAAGTTAAAAACCAAGATAGATAAGTCTCAAATACTAATACTGTCATTATTCAAATGAAGTAATTCTTTCTTACTTAAGGACTATAACTAGAAAGAACACCTCATAAGGTTAACTTAAAAGCTTAAATGCTTCTGCTTAGTTAAGTAAGATTTTCTTCAAATGTTATTCTTTTTGCCACTTCAAACATCAAATGACAATTAATAATAATCACACTACATTAAGCTTTACTTATATACCTAGAATTGTTAACACTTAAGTTCATTATAAATGTCATCACTTGCAAGGTAAAACTTGAAGATAAGATAATTCTCATATAAGCAGTCCTTGAGTAGCACATATCATTAGTATATCTTATTGTTGTATGCCATTATGTTTACATGTTGTTTCACACATACTCACAAGCCTTAATAAGAAGCACAAGTATAAAACTTATCTAAAAGGACAACACATTCTAAAGTAACCATTTCCAGTATCCAAACCCTAGATCAACGCTATTCCCGGGATTCGAGTTTACGAAATTGCATTACATTACTTATGCATAATAGCATCTTGCTTCTTTAAACATTAGTCCTTACTAGACCCATGATGCTGATTTTAGATATTGGATCTTTTATATTGTCTTGAAGACCGTGAGTGCATAATCTTGCAATCACAAAAGGCAAGTTCACACTTGCTCATGTCCTTTGATTATTTTCTGTAAATTATTTTGCAAATCCAGTGTTGTCATCACCTGCATTTGAAAAAGGTCAGAAAACAATATTTTTGATAATAATGTGAACTATTGGTTACTGATCCAGGGTGATCAGCTAATCTATTAAACCTGGTAGTTGGAATACCACTACTCAGGAATATATCCTCTAGGACTTAACAACCAATGTCGCCAGTGATTCTTGCGCCGTATATTACGCGTTGACCATGAGATTTGGAATGGGACGGAGAAGTCAACTGTATCCTTTTCCTCTCGTATGGAGGCAAGACGACCTTAACGTGACGTTGTGATTCCTTGTGTGGATCCAACATATGGGTGGGCACCCTTATGCCCCACACTTTTGGTGTCTAGATTATCTATGGATGGTGCTTAGTTGATGGACCATTTAATATGGAACTTGCAAGGGAAGCACCAGGTCATAGAGTCTTCGGGTACTCATCATGGTTATAGCCTTCTCGAAAGGGGACTAATGTAGGTGAGCCGGCCCCGAAGGATCGTGCAGACATATGAGGTCGCGAAGAGGGCAGTGATTGGCTTGGATCTTAGGTTGGGCCTCAAACCATGGAAGTTTGAACGGGAACATACTCCCGGCCATGCAACAAAGCTTAAGATCTCTCATGGGTAAAGTGACGCACCTCTGCAGAGTGTAAGAACTATAACTTGTTACTCCCTATTCCAGGAAGGAGCTGCGAACACGGCGGGAAAGGAACTCCATGAAAGTTCTGGTAAACCCGTGAAGGCTGGCGGACATAGCTTTTCAGAATAAAAGCAACCTTTGAAGTAATGTTTACAAAAACTTGCATTGCCTACGACCTATGATCTGTGGCTGTAGCTATAGTGCATCAAACACTCCTGTTCTAGTGAACTTACTGAGTACGCTCGTACTCAACGTATCTTCTTAACCCTTGTTAGGTTTTGAAGCCAGTATATACGATGTCTACATCAAGTTATGCTCCAGGAATCACCACCAGAATCTAAAGTTATTCAACAAAGTCAAGAAAGATAACATTTACATCAACTCAAGTGAAGATGAAGTTACCGATTAGATAGGAATATCATCTCCAGCCATAGAACCTATTTCTGTAGCGTATTGCAACAACAACAATGCTAGACCATTAGTTAGATACTAGTCTTATTAGTATGATAGTTTCTGAGTTGTTTATTTCCGATTCTTCTTTGTAAGAAGTTTCTTTCTCTCTCTTTAACCTATAGTGTTCTCTGGATCTGGTGTAAAGAGTTGAGTTGTAACCTATAGTCATGTCTTGGACCTGCTGTGTTTCTGTTGTACCACTCTGAGGGATGTAATACTAGTGAACGGTGTTTCGTTGGTGTTATGTCAATGACTATAGTGTACTGCATCATGCAGTGGTATGCTGGGTCACCGCAATATTTCACAGCCATCAACCTTCCCAAGCTTAAACTTGATCGTCCCCGAGCAACAAAATCGAAATAAAAAGGGAACTCTGCATTTAAACTGAAATAACAAGATGATGATCTTACTCATGATTGGTAGTCTCATATTTCCTCCACTTTATTAATCTGAAAAACTTCAGCATAGATAGAGTAATGGCAAGCATATCATACGGGTTTCATGAATCCTTATAGCGCAGCAAAATTATTGTAAGCATGGATGATTCAAAAGAGTAAACTTTATTCCATGTCACGTAATCAACTCATAAGCTTGCCTTTGAACAATAAAGTGTAATCATGTAGAATTAAGAGTGTGAGAGTTTGTCATGAAAAGAATATACACTAAAGCATCTCAATTCTCTCACATCAATAAATTAAGACTTTTCAAGCACTACTTTTCTATTCATTTTCCTTCAAGAATTTCAGTTCTTAAGTAATTGAGAGCATACAAAAAAATTCATTATTTTATCGGGCTGTGATGGACACTCGTGGCATCACTAAGGTTTTGTTCCTTTTGCATAATGATTTCTCATAGCAGCCAGAGGAGTGATTCCATCATGTTTACAGCAACCCGGGAGTGCCAAGAATCTTACCCATTATAGCATTGCTGCTACATATGTTTAATCAACTCATAGCCGAAATCTAGGAGTTTCCTCCATGAAGATTGTTCATAGGCTAGCGAAGTTGTTGGCATCCCATGAAGTTTGACACACATAAAGCTATATCATTCTTATGATTTACAAGTCAAACTTTGGCATGCTCACTGATGTGGCTCGGTTACTATAGAGCCTGTTGAGAAACCCCAAGAGCAAGGTATGATGAGCACAACAACAAGTTTTCCCTCAGTTGTGAAACCAAGGTTATCGAACCAGTAGGAGAAAGGAAACAGCTTGTAAGGCACCTTGAGAGACTTGCTCCACATGAGGACCACGGAATGCTGATGGCTCAGTTGATGTGGAGCCTGTTGGGAACCCCAAGAGTAAGGTGTGAAGCAACACAGCAGCAAGTATCCCCTCAGTAAGAAACGGAGGTTATCGAACCAGTAGGAGGAAGGAAACGTCACACATGTGTTTCGAGCAATGCGGAGACCCGCACAACACAAACTCAAGACTTTTCCCCAACTAACAGTGAGGTTGTCAATCTCATCGGTTGTTGTAACAAAGGATTAATTGTATGGTGTGGTAGGTAATGGTGGTTTGCAGCAAGTAAACAGTAACAATGGAAGATGTATCAATGGTAAAGATTGGACCGGGGTCCATACTTCACTAGAGTTCCTCTCCTTAGATAAACAACATGGCATGAAGGGTAAACAAATTACAGCATGGCAATTGACAGGAACTGAGCAAGGCATAACAATGCAATACTAGACAAAAAGATCCTATGAGATTCGATTGGGTAATACAACAAGATACATAGACCGCCATCTAACTGCATCTATGACTAGTAGTCCACCTTTGGGTTATCATCCGAACCCCCTCTAGTATTAAGTTGCAAGCAACAGACAACTGCTTTAAGAAAAGTGTGTAAGGTAAACAATCCACTTGCTCCATGAACAAGAGACCGTTGTTTTCTCCCTAGTGGCAACAACACATCTACAACCGAAGAGATTTCTGTCACTTCCCTTGGAAACTAGAGGCATGAACCCACTGTCGAGCATAAATACCCCCTCTTGGAGTCACTAGCAACTACTTGGCCAAGATAACTACTAATAACAGAGAGCATGCAAGATCACAAACAACACAGACATGATAGAATCATGAAGACAAAACCATTAATCAATCTCACATAGTAATCTCAATATCCATCGGATCCCCGCAAACACAACATGCATGATTACAAATAGATGAGATCTTGATCATGAACGGAGCTCACAATATCTATACATGAAAGCACAAGGAGGAGATACAACCATCTAGCTACTACATGGACCTGTAGTCCAAGGTGGAACTACTCACGCATCATACCGGAGAAGAAGGCCTCCAGGATGACCTCCCCTCCGGCAGGGTGCCGGGAAGAACTTCAGATCCCCCTGATCTAGGTACGATGGTGGCGGCGGCTACAGACGGTTTCGTGGAGTTTTGATTGGGTGCCTAGGGTTTCTGCATCGGGGGCTTCTTATAGGTGAGGAGGCGAGGCAGGGGGTGCCCAGGGGGCCCACACCCTTCCCGGGCACGGGCTAGGCTTGGTCGCGCCTGGGAGGGTGTGGCCACCCTGTGGCGCCCCTCTGTCTTGTCTTCTGGATTCGTGTCGCCCACGGTAAAATATTGACTTTGACTTTTGTCCCGTACAATTCCGAGAATATTGATTTTCTGCCTTTCTGGAACCAAAAATAGAAGAAAACAGGCAACTAGCACTGTGGCAACTTGTTAATAGGTTAGTTCTAGAAAAGATATAAAAACACCTCAAAGTGTAGACAAAGCAAAGCAAAGTAAATACTAAACAAGCATGGAACATCAAAAATTATAGATACGTTTCCAATGTATCAAATGCTCATTGAAGAAAGAAGAGAGACCCATAATGGCAAGAGAATGAACTGAAAGTAAATTGTAAGTATGGGTTTTGACAAGCATGACTTCAACCAAGGATACATCCGGGGTTACCACCACTTTGCAAAACCCGGCACCTGAGAACTTGTTTTATCACCGTAGGAGACCATAGTGTTGGCAATATTTGGCCTTATCTCCGACATGATAGACTTTCTTCCGGTCATATGACTTGTGGCACCGCTATCAAGCACCCATTTTGCTCCACCAGAAGCATAGTCCTATAAGAAAATCAAGCTTTGGTTTTAGGTACCCATTTTGCAATGGGTCCCCTTTTGTTAGTAACAAGAACCTTTGGCACCCAAATGGCCCAATGATAAACATGCGTGTAATAAGTTCCAACATATCTAGCATATACATGACCATCATAGGACTTGCAAAGAATATAAGAGGGATTGTTCTTTCCGGCAAAGTTGTCACTTTGCTAGATGGTTGGACTATTAGATGGTCCTTGAGTCATGCCCATGTTCTTTCTCTTCTTCTTATTCTTCTCCTTCTAAGCTTTGGAAAGTTGATCCTTCAACACCTTGTTCTCCTCAAAGAGATGCTCATGCTTGCAACAAGGGTTAGTACGACTAGACAAGTCTATAATTTGCACAACGGAAGACTTAGCATGTTCACAAGTTAGTTGAGTTTGAAGTTGTTCATGGGATTCAAAAAGATGTGAGAATTTTCTCTCCAAGGCTTTGTGTTCCTCTTTAAGTTTCTCAAGGTCTTCTCGAGTCCTATCATGACCAACACAAAACTCAACTTTCTCTTTCTTAAGCACCTTCACCAAAGCCAGAGCATGACCACGTTCTTTAGTGAGAGAGCACATGGTGTTGTTATGGTTATCTACAATCTTAGACACATTTTCTTAAAGACTAATTCTCATATTTTGTTCATCCTCAAGACTTTGAGTGAGAGAAGCAATTTCATCGGCGACATCCCTTTCATTTTTACTTAACAAGTCAAGAAGTTCTTCCTTCTCATCTAAAGCATCCCTAACATTGTCAAGTTGTGCAAGTAAGGAATCAAAGCAAGTTTTAGTTTCTTTATCCAAGGAAGCAATAAACGCACACATGTCTATTATCTCTTTATTTATCTCTAGACCTTCAAGATCAAGATAGGAAGGCTCACTAGAGATGGGTTGAGGAGTGGGTTTAGATGTTACCTCGGTGGCCTTGGCCATGAGACACTTTTGGTTGGAGGAGATGATGTTCTCATTTGGTGAGTTGAAGAGGGACAATCGTGGAGTATAGGTAGTGGCAATAGCAGCAACTCCCACAATCTCTCCACCTTTGAATTCATCATCGTCATCTTCATTCGTGCCCGAAAGGTATTCTTCATGAACCATAATAGCCTTTTCCTTGTTGGTGACATTCTTCACAGCGTAGTTCTTGTTCAAAGGATGAGGAGGCCTTGACTTGATCTTGCGAATGAGACGACCACCATTGTCTTCACGGTTCTCAAAGGGACACTTGGCCACAAAGTGACTCTTGTCATTGCAATTGTAGCATGATCTTCCCTTGGGAGACTTGTTGGATGAGTTGAATCTTGGGTTGTCCCTTGACCTTGACTTGATGCCGTACTTGTTCCAAAAGGCTCTTGAACCGAGTGCAGTATGTTCGTTGAAGGCACACTTGAGGTCCTCTTGAGGCCACTCACTTGATGTATCATCATCATCAACTTCAATATCCTTGGCCTTCAATGCAAGATTCACTTTTGTCGATCCAATAGCCCTAGCACGAGCGAACTCCATGTTCTTCTTGGCAGTGGTCATGGCAATCACTTCACTCAAGACTTCTTGGGAGGTCATTAGGTGAAAGTTGGTTCTTCCCTTAATGGAGTTGAGCTTTTGTTCTTAAAATGGAAGGAGAGCTTGAATGAACTTTCTCTTCATGAACTTGTCATCGACATAGGAGGCACTAAGATCCCTCATAGTGCAACAAAGATCCTTGAGCCGCCTATACATGTCTTCGCGAGTCTCATCATCTTGCATAGCAAAACCATCACACTCATTGTTGACTTCATCAAACTTGGAGCTTTGAATACTTGCATTCCCAACAAACAACTCGGTGAGTTGGTCCCATGCTTCCTTGGGAGTCAAAGCCTTTTTAATCATGCCCAAATTTTTGGCATTGAGTTGCTTGTCCACCACTTCACCTTGAGTCAACTTCTTTGGGTCATATGGAGAGAACCCATCCTCCACAATCCTCATTAGCTCAACAGAAGAGTTGGAAATATGTGAGTGCATAAGATATTGCCAATTGACAAAATTGAAGTGTCCAACATAGGTGGTGCTCCTTGAGGAATGATGTGTGGCATGGGAATTGGTGGATCCGGAGTATACTCCGGCGGTGGGGGCACCGCTGAGTAGTCCTTTCCTCCACTTTCCTATTTGGAAGTTGGGTCTTCGAGCTCCTCGGTGTTCTTGCTTGGAACCTTGGTAGATGTTTGAGCAACAAAACCAAGTCCCAAGTGAGTGGTGACGGCCGCGGGATTCACCCCCGGGGCGGTCATAGGAACGGTGTGAGGAAGCTCGATGGTTTGGGGTGTGACAAGAGGAACCATGGGGTTTGACTTGAGAGACTGCAAAATAGTCATCATTTCCTCAAACTTGGACATCATGGATGTTTCCAATTGCTTGAGGTCATCCATGGTGGACAAGTTCTTGGTGTTATCACTCTCACTACCCCCTTCGTCGGCCATCGTCTCTTAGGGGATAAAGCCCGAAATAAGAGCCTTGGCTCTGATACCAATTGAAAGTACCGACTTTGAATCGACTAGAGGGGGGTGAATAGGCGACTACCAATTTTTAATTTGTTACTCAATTTTAGGCTTGTCAAGAAGATAAGTTATCTATATATGCAACTAGGTGAACAACCTATATGCTAGAGAACTAACAAAAAGCACAAGAATGGTGAAGAGAAAGTAGTAAAGGTAGGGAACGACATAACCGGAGTGGGGACACGGAGATGTAATTCCCGTATTTCACTTCCAAGGAAGCTACGTCAATGTTGGAGAGGTGTAGGGGACACACAAGGTCACCCGAGCGCCACAAAGGCCTCACCTTCTTCTCCGGTGAGCTCCCCCACAAAGGAGGTCTCACAATCCACTAACCGGTGACCTTGAAGGCGCCAACCAAAACCTTTACAACAAGGTTGAGGGGGAAGCTCCACAACTCAATTGGAGGCCCTCAACAATACCATGGAGCTTTACAACACATGCCCTTAGCTCCGAGGATGCCCTACACCGTCTAGGGTTCCAAGAAACCCAAGAGAAACAAGATCCATAAAGGATAGGTGGGGGAATCAAATCTTCTTTGGTGGAAGTGTAGATCTAAGTCACCTCTCCCACCTCTCAAAAGATCAAGTGATTTGAGTGGATAGGGAGAGAGATCTAGTGAGGTGAAGCTCTAGTATTAATGGAGGAGAGAGAAAATTAAAGAGATAGGTTGGAGGAAGAAGGAGGGCGCCTTAAATAGGCCCCCTCCAAACTGAACCGTTGGGCTGTTCGCGACCTCACCGGAAGTTCCGCCCAACGCTGCTCCAACGGTACGAAGACCATTGACGCACACTCCAAAGATTGACGAGAAGTTCCGATAAGAATGACCGGAAGTTTCGGTGAAACTTCTGAAGCAAGTTCCAGCCCAAGTTCCATCAAATATAATACTTGCAAACAGAAGTGTTCTGATCTAGAGCGGAACTTGGAGTGGAACTAGGGGCGGAACAACTGAGTCACAAACAATGCCTGACCAGAAGTTCCGGTGCCTGAGCGGAAATTCCGCTCAGGGTCTCAATGGAAAAGCAAAGGAAGTTCCTGTGGCCGGAACTTCCGGTGCTACTTCCGGTGCTACTTCCGGTGGAAGTTCCGCCAAATAGAACATTACAAAACAGAGAGTTCTGAACTCTGACCGGAGCTTCCATCGGAAGTTGGACCAGAAATAGTCCCAGATCCAACCCACAGAGAGCCCTGAGTGGAACTTCCGACGCCTGGCCGGAAGTTCCGACCAGACAAAAAGTGCACCAACTGAACAGAAACACACTCTCTCGTTGAAGAATAGGATGGCTGTGGTGGTACATATATGGTTTGTGCAAAACAGATGATTCCCCACAGCCTTCTGAGGTGGACCCCCTCTTGATAGTACGGCGATTTAAAGCAATAAAATGAGAGAAAGAGAAAAAAAAAGACCGCTGTCTTCACGAGATCCCAAGAAGAGCATCCACGCACTTCATAAGTTCCATCAAAAGCAATTAACCTGAAACTCAAGCACACGGTTAGATCACAAGTGGGATTTTCATCATCACCAACATAGCCAGGAAAAACATAGTCCTTTCAATCTCCCCCTTTTTGGTGTTTGATGACAATCCCAAACGATTTGCATAAGAAGGAGCAGTTTTTGCAATGAACGGAACAAGCTCCCCCTATATATGTGCAAGGTAGAGATAAAGTTCTAAGGACAATACTAGCACACATATAAGGAGGCTTCCTCTTTCTATTGCAGAAACATCACATGTTCAAGGGAAAACAAGATAGGGAACATACCGTTGCGCCAATCATATGTGGTGGAGACAATAGATGAAATAATATCAATGTAGACTCCACCACCATATACAAACACCCATAATCCAACAACACGCATACCATACATCATGCATAACATACCACATAGTCTCATACATAAATAAGACGCACAAAAAACAAGGTCCACAAATAACACAAATAAGTCCACAAGCACACACATAAACTAGAGAGTTCACGAGCAATAAAAGATCAAAGATAAAACGAACTCGTGACTCGGCCCATGCAAAATCCTGTGAACAACCTAATAGACATCTTTCTCCCCCTTTGGCATCATGACACCAAAAAGGGAGAAAACACCACTCTAATCGCCCCAACCATGAACAGGAGGAGGAGAAGGCTCGGGGTCCCAAGAGGCATTGTTCCACGCAGGCGGGGGACCGGTGACTTCCTCCTTAGAATCATCCTCAGACCACTAGCAGTTGTCACGAATCCACTCATCCTTGGGCGCGGTGAAGGAGCTAGTCTCTAGAGAGCAAGGAAGACTGGGCACTGTCATAATAGCCTTCTGACACCGAGCACTGTGTCGTTGATCAACATAAGCCTGATACTCATGATTCCGCTAGAAGCAAAACATCTTCTTCACCTTCCCTAGCAGTTTCTTGGCCCAAGACGGCTACCTCTCAAGAGAGGGACCACCAGCACTAAAACCACCACGTGTCAAAGAGGGACCACCAGCCCCAGACTTCCATATGGCTTCTTCCTTCTCAACTTGGGTCCTAGGATTCTCATGCTTACTCACACACAACTTTTTCTCCTGATGAATAGTGATGCCATCCCGAGGGAAGCGGGTACCAGTTGCTTCAAAACACTTGGTGTTGATGAGAGTCTAAATGTATGGAGCATAGGGGCACGAGCGCTTGTCAATAATAGCTTGCCAGATCTCATTGTATATAAAGTGCATAACATCCATCTTCCTGTCAGAGTCGTGGCAACGGTGAGTCTGAAACATAAGGTCAATCTGATAAGCATGAAACTGATCAAAGTTGCCTGCCTTTGGAGATATGGTGTTCAATAAGACCCTGCGCATGATGTCATAGACTGTCTGGAGATATTTCACATAACCACAAGTACCCCAACCCTCAATATAGGGTGGCTCCAAGACCTCAGGAGCAGAAGCCTGGGCGCCATGAACACGCCAACCATTTGCACCCTTACCAGGCAAGATGGGATAGACAAGGAGCGTACCAAACTCAGACCATGTGGCGGAAAGCTGCAGGTCCTTAGTCATCCACTTCAAAGTGCCATCGATAGGATTCATATCCATGTGAAGAGTGGTGTAGAACTGAGCAATAGCGGCCTCATCAAAGTTCTCACGGTGCTCCATCATAGGAATCAGCCCAAACTTCCTGCATATCTCAAGGGCTTCGCCAAAGTAGTCAAGCTTGCTTTCCATATGAGCCACATTAATATATTTCTGAGGAGCTACAACGAACTTGGTCTTGGTGGCATAGATCTCTGCAAATTTTTTCTCTTAGCAACAAGTGTGGAAGAGAGGATCCAAGCAAAGACGGTCATGTGGGACAAGATAGGGATCCACATGGCGGAATGAAGAATAGGACTTCTGAGGCCACTTGGAGATCTTGTTCTTGGAGTTATCAGGCCCAGTAGCAGTGGCCTTTTGAGAAGCAAGAGCAGGCATCTTCCCTTCAGCAGTAGCAACACGCGAGCAGCAGCAGACTTCTAACGGGAAGTCTGAGTAGAAGGTCGCACAACTTCAATATCTTCTTCATCAATCTCGGGAGGAGGACCAGTAGGAATACGGGTGCACTTGCCTCTATGGGAACCACCTTACCCTGAGAAGAAAGCAAAGAATATGGAGGGATGGTGGGGAAAGTTCACAAGTTCGAAGGAAGAAACAAAGATAGATTGAAAAAATACAGTCAGTGAGTCAAATACAGTACACCGGAACTTCCGCTGAACCATCGGAACTTTCGGTGAAAACGTCACCACCGGAAGTTCCGGTCGTGACTCACCGGAAGTTCTGGTGAGGCCACGGACAAAGCGGTTCAACAGGAAAATCCATGGATCTAATATCTAAAGTGCACTCTACGGATTCACACAAATGTATTGGTTCAATCTACCCTACCAAGGTTTCCTAGGCCTACCAAGACCTCCCAACAAGTTCTAGCCAAAGAACTAGCCTAGACATGGTGATCCCTAACTCAAGCAATGGAGTGAGCAAGATATCCATTAATGGAGGGAGTTGAGGGCAAATACCGGAGTCCATGGCTGGAGATCAAAGAGGGGAAGGTTCCCACGGAGCATACTTGAGAACAGGTGGCCGGAGATGGAGGGGCCAGAGCACCTTCGTGGAGAAGACGTCGCCGGCGGCTCCTTGAAATAAAAGGTGGGTCTTGGTGAAAACTGGACGAAGATCCCGTTTTTCCTAGGGCCCACTTTATATAGGACAAAGAGCCTCACCGGAAGTTCTGGTGAATGACCGGAAGTTCCGGTGAACCGGAAGTTCCGATCCAGACGGAAGTGGCCAGGTCAGCAAGCATTTCTGAAGAAATACATACTGACCGGTACTTCCGGCAGCTGGCCAGAAGTTCCGGTGACGCCAGAAACACTTTCTCAGGATAGGGAGAAAACAAGGGAGAACTTGTGCAGGGAATAGAAGGGGCTTGAGGAAAGAAAAGTCTTGGGATAGAGATCTCAAACTATGAAGAACCAAAACAAGAAAAGACACCAAGAAAAACAAGAACAACCAAGCACAAAAACACAAAGAAAACCAAACAAGAAACACAAAAGGGTCGGTGGCCGAGGCCACCTTATATAAGAGTAAATGGCTTGACACCACGAAGATATATCTTGGGTTCATTACCAACACTCATCATAAAGCTCAAATGGTCTCCTTTAGAGACTATATAGTATGAAAACTTTAATGTGCGCATAATAGGGACAGCGTTTGTTCATAAGAGGAACTACACTCCCCCTAAATCCATGCCTACATCCAAACAAAGATACACATTGATACATGGGTAGGTGTGCAAGGTACTCAAGCCACATTGCTCGAATCTATGATATTTAGCTCATGCCTTAACTCTCGGAACCTTGCTTCATCAATAGGCTTCATCAAAAGATCCGCAAGATTTGCCTTGGTGGGAACATACTCCAAAGAAATGTCTCCTCTTGCAACATGGTCCTGAATGAAATGACGACTATAGAGGTCCCAACCTTTAATAAGGTAGAGATCCCTGTGTTTACAATGCTAGTCCCTGGATAAATAGCTAGCATCCACAGTTTAAGATGTAATATCAAGAAACAAAGGTCATAGTACAACTTTATAACCAGGAATAAAATAATTCATTACATCTTACATAGCTCATTTGGCTATCACATTACAATGCAACAGAAATAACTATAGCATGGAGTCCTTCATCTTCAAAGTGCCACATGCATTCATGTTGGTTGTAGACTTGTAATCCTATTCAACATACTTCACTAACATCAAACAAACCTGCAACATAATAAGTTGCAGCCACAAGGGTCAATACATTTGAATTGTATTGGCAAGTTTCACTACTATGTAGAAATAAGTGGATCCTATCATTACATGCATATTTGGCTAAGTGGGGTTTAGCCTCATTTGCAGAAAGCAATATAGTTTTATCCTATCTTTTAAAAATAGTTTTTGATCTTTTGTCAAATCTTTCTGAACTTCTTGGAAAACTCCAAGTGCTTCTAATCCTTTGTTGTCACCATCAAGTTTTACTTTGAGAAATTGGTATGTCGAGATCTTCCATAGCTTCAGGCCTTAGTTGCTCAGAGTTGTCCATAACCGGGGACACGGCTAAGTACTTAGAATTTGATCTTCTGCAAAAGTTGTACACTTTACCCACATGACACAATCTCGTCTTGACGCCACCAGTGGCCGCTCGATAAGTACTCACCAAATAGAGTACCGGCAGATCGAGAATGTGACAAAGTCTTTCCATAGAAGTCCTCCCAATACACAATGCTAGCTTGTCTACCAGGCACCAATGTATGGATATATTTCCAATACACAATTCTAGTTAACCTGAAGCTGCCAACGCATGGGTCTTCCACTATGTAGTTGACTAAGCCAGAGCCCATTTAGCATGTGGCTGTACACGGAAGCCACTGTACGAGAAACTTATTCAATCTCTAAGTCCCTGGGTGGTTTCCTTCTAGTGCACATACAAAAAGATAGCCATATAAACATGGTTCCCTTTGTTGCCACCTTGTCCAAAATTGAGTATCCTCTTTTCACCCAGGTGGTTCATTGAGTACTTGTTTTATTATATAAAACATATATTTTTCCAACACTTTATATAATCATATCATGTATCCCATACCAAATATATAGCAGGGCTAAGCATATTACAACTACAATGTTTTCACTAAGGAAGATATAAGGATATCCTAATAGGATATAGCATAGCATAGAAATATAGTAGTCCTATCATGCATACTACAAAAACCCACTAAGTGTAATGAAAATAGTAGGACATGGATGATAGTGTCACTTGCCTTAGTAGTTGGTGGTTTTGGTACACTCTTCGCAATAACACACTTGGCAATCAACACAATCTATCAAGCAAAACAATCAAGACAAAACAATCACAAGATCAATACTAATGACAACACAAAAATTATGCAAAGTATGCAAACATGCAAGACAACAATTTTTATTGTACAAATTGTTATAACAAGGTTCTGAATATTATTAAGTGATTTATGAACATTTTATATTTTTAAGATTACAAATGCAACCATTTGTGCAATTGTAGCAATTAGCAATATTTTCTAACACTTGGAAATGTCATTCTCACTAAATAATTGCCACGGTATTATTTATACTATAATAAAATTATATTTTGGTCTTACTGTATAGAGGGTTCAATTTACAACCATTTGCAAAAGGATTCTCTTAAAAATAATTTACACAACAATTCTTATACTCAAAATACTCCACAAATGGTTCTGTATAAAACGTGATTTTAACAGACTCAAAAATACCGACTAATGGCTCCATTGTGTTCTACTCGTTTTTTTGAATCCATAGACATATTATTTGCTAAATTTGGATATACAGAACTAAAGATATGATTTTTGCAAGTTTGTGTGTTCTTATGTCTAAAAATCCGAAAATAGAAATAGATATGACACTTGGCAGATTCTAATTGGAGGATACCCCTTCGTTTAAGTGATCTATGATGACCTTTAGATGAAGATCTAATGGCCTAGGATGGCTCACCGAAAAAGCTCGCCGGAGAAGTTCGCCGGATTTGCGGGCACGGGCTTGACGTTGCCGTTCCCGTCGTTAGGAACGTGTCTGGAGTAAAAGAAGATATGGACGATGTAGAGGACGTCGGGGCGGTGCTACTGGACGTGATTTAGAGCTCGTTCGTCTCCAACGGTGACAGCAGTCCACGGGTGGAGCAACGTGCGACGTCGGCGGCGCGGCCAACTACAATAATATGATGAACAATCATGTCCTGAAGGTAGGCAATATCAAGAATAGTCTTATGATAGAAGGAATTGACAAGGGACTCACCGAGGACGACATGATCTGACGATGAACTATGTTTTTAGGCTGTTTTTGGCATGGTCGGTATGTGATCTACAGAGCTCCTCTCGAGAAAGTTTAGGAACGAAAATGATGGAGAAGGAGAAGATGAATATGGTGCTCGCTTCGGTTTTTGCTAATATGGTTTGTAGAGGGAGATCGGGGTACGTATGCCGACGGGTGGCATTCGGAGCACCGTTTTGGTTTGGCCAATTAATACAATAAAACAGAAAATTAATACCCTGAACTGATATCCCATTGGATTTGCAATAAGTTTCGTGTTTAAGTCTAGCCGTTTTGTGGCCTTGATTGACCTAGAGGGAGAGGAGAAGAGTTACAATAGTCATGGTTGTAAGTTACAGGTTGTACTGAACCACTAGGGAGAAGACGAACAGGATCAGGATCGACTCCAAGCTCGGTCGGATGGGCCAGAAATTTTCGGCCCAATAAGGAAAATGAAAAGGAGAGAGAAAAAAATATACAGAGAGAGGGCTGGCCAGTTGGGCTGTGGGCTGAATTGCAGCTAGCTGTCTTTTTTTAACTGTTTTTTTTCTTTTCCTTTTTCTGTTTTCTCTTTTATCAATTTATTTGAATTAAGATTTGAATCAAACCTTTTCATTATATTTTAAAATAAATATCAGTTGATAGTTTTCTCCAATTATATATTTTTTAAATAAAGGATAATTCATTTAAAAATTAAGTATGACACGTAGGCCTATACGGTATAGTTTCTTACTTCTTGTTTATTCCATATCTTTTGATTTAGAGCTCCAAAAATGGTCAAACAAGTTTGTAAAGTTTTATAAAAAAATTTATTTATTATTATATATCATTTAAGTATATTTTTTTTGTTCAATTATGGATTTCATCCATGGCTTAAATTGGCTTTGCAACATGTCTTATTTCTTTTTTTCTTCTTGTCTTATATAAATCATATCTATTGATCTAGGTTCAAACAAATTTATATGGTTGCATTTAATTGTTCAATACAATTACGTATCATTTTAGAATAGTTTGGTTCCAATTAAATATGGATTTCTTCTATGAGCGTAAATTGACTTTGAGAATATTTTCTTATTTCTTTTTTATCTTATATTGTTCATAACTTTTTATCTAGGGATCCAAATAAGGTGAAATCAAATCCTACTGTTTTTTTAATATCGTTACTTACTATTATATCACTTAGGAATGACTTTTCTTAAAAATAATTATATGGAACGTAGCCATAGATATGAATTGAAATTGATTTGATGATTTTCTTATTAGGCTTTAGGTTTTGGGTATGTTCCTTTTCCATTGGATTAAATTGCAAGTTCTTAATGATGATGATGCATGACATGCATTTGGATTTTTTTTTTATTTTTTTGAAAACTTGTTTGTCACTTTCTCATTCAAAATTGTTTTAAGTAAGGTTTTTGATGTTTCCAATTAGAAGCAAAAAAATTATTTTCCTCCTAAATTTCAACAATTGTTTATTTTGTTATTTATTTTTCACATTTCAAAATTTGGAATGTGACAGGCTACCACCCTTAAAAGAAATCTCGTCCCGAGATTTGGGAAGGCTAGGGGTTACAAGTTGGCTTGAAGACAACTAGGATACTACCACCCTTAAAAGAAAGTCTCATAGGGTTACATTGATGATTTACTTGACTATGGGTTCAACACTTGATATCCAGACAAGGAATCCTTATTTGACTCTTCTGAGTTAACTAGTTCCTGACATCCAATTCTTCTATTTCTTCAAGGTTCCCATCCATGTCAATGTGGTTCACATGTCCTTTCTGGGTCACATTGGAGTCATTTCCATTGGATCTTCTAGCATCCTTTTTCTTTTTCTTCTCAGGGCAGTCTGATGCATAGTGTCCAAGTTCCTTACAATTATAGCACTGCAACTGGCTAATATCTTTCTTCCTAAAAGTGTCATGTTGGTTCTGACGGTCATCTCCATTGTCAGTATCATTTCCATTATTATCACTTCCATTGTTGTTGTGGTGATACTGATGTGGTTCAGAATCCTCATTGCTCTTTTTGAATGAACGCTTCTTTTGTGATGATCCTGAATGATACTTGAGGTTATGCTTTCTCTTTCTTTTCTCAACTTGATTCATCTTGTTTTACAAGATGGTGGCTTTGTCACAGAGTGATTGATAAGTTGGGACATAGACAACAGCTAGCTACAAGTTCAACTCATCATTAAGTCCTTTGAGGAATTTCTCCTTCCTCTTAGCATCTGTATCAACTTCATCCGGTGCATAGCGTGCCAGATTGTTGAATTCTTCAATGTACTCAGCCACACTGAGGTGACGTTGTTTCAGATTGTGAAACTCCTTTTTCTTCAAGTTCATCACTCCAGATGAGATGTGAGCTGTACGGAAACCATCCTCAAAAATAGCCCAAGTCACATCCTCAAGGGGACTGGTGATCTGAAAGTTGTCCCACCATGTTGCTGCTGGTCCTTCAAGTAGATATGCTGCAAACCTAACTTTTTCCTCGTCAGTGCAGCCAACAGTCACTAAGTCCTTGTTCACCGAACGTAACCAGTCATTGGCTACCATTGGATCAGTTGTCCTTAGCTTCAGGAACCTGGTGAGCATATCATGTGCTGGAGGATTATTCTGATTATTATTATTGTTGTTGTTGTTGTTCTGATTCTGATTTTGCAGAAATTGTGCCATCATCTGCATTAGTTGAGCTTGACCTGTCATTATCTGCTGCATCTCAGGAGTGACATTGTTGTTGTTGTTGTTGTTCTGGTTGGGTTTGGCACGACGGGGAGGCATCTGTTAGTTTGATAGGGATGAGTAATGACAGATAGACCTAAGGAAGTTATGACACACAACTCAAAACAACTAAGTTCAATCAAACAATCAAGCAATCAACAACAACTATCCACTTAACAACTTATGAGTTTAACTCATGAGTTGAGGGAAACAACAAGTTTTCTTGAAATAATTAACTTGGTATGGTCATACCTCATAGGTCAATATGATCCATACACAAACATGATATCAATGTTTTTGGTAGGCAATCTAATGTCTCTTGGTTTTTCACTTGTAGTCCTTAGTGATGTCTAAGTTGAAGTCCTTAGTGAAACTAAAGTTGAAGTCATTGGTCATGGTGAAGGCTTTTTCCATCAAGTTGAAAAGGAAGAGATGTAGAATCAAAACCAAAAAGGTTGAGGAAAGAGTTTACAAGATTGTTTGTAAATAAGTTTTGGAACAAATACAACTCCTATTTTTCTAAGGGGTTTTGTCCAATCCTAGGGTTACAATCCTACATGCAACACAGTGCTCTGATACCATCTGTAGAGTTCCCAACCTTTAATAAGGTAGAGATCCCTATGTTTACAATGCTAGTCCCTGGATCAATAGCTAGCATCCACGATTTAAGATGTAATATCAAGAAACAAAGGTCATAGTACAACTTTATAACCAGGAATAAAATAATTCATTACATCTTACATAGCTCATTTGGCTATCACATTACAATGCAGCAGAAATAACTATAGCATGGAGTCCTTCATCTTCAAAGTGCCACAGGCATTCATGTTGGTTGTAGACTTGTAATCCTATTCAACATACTTCACTAACATCAAACAAACCTACAACATAATAAGTTGCAGCCACAAGGGTCAATACATTTGAATTGTATTGGCAAGTTTCACTACTATGTAGAAATAAGTGGATCCTATCAATACATGCATATTTGGCTAAGTGGGGTTTAGGCTCATTTGCAGAAAGCAATATAGTTTTATCCTATCTTTTCAAAATAGTTTTTGATCTTTTGTCAAATCTTTCTGAACTTCTTGGAAAACTCCAAGTGCTTCTAATCCTTTGTTGTCACCATCAAGTTTTACTTTGAGAAATTGGAATGTCGAGATCTTCCATAGCTTCAGGCCTTAGTTGCTCAGAGTTGTCCATAACCAGGGACACGACTAAGTACTTAGAATTTGATCTTCTGCAAAAGTTGTACACTTTACCCACATGACACAATCTCACCAAATGGAGTACCGGCAGATCGAGAATGTGACAAAGTCTTTCCATAGAAGTCCTCCCAATACACAATGCTAGCTTGTCTACCAGGCACCAATGTATGGATATATTTCCAATACACAATTCTAGTTAACCTGAAGATGCCAATGCATGGGTCTTCCACTATGTAGTTGACTAAGCCAGAGCCCATTTAGCATGTGGCTGTACACGGAAGCCACTGTACGAGAAACTTATTCAATCTCTAAGTCCCTGGGTGGTTTACTTCTAGTGCACATACAAAAAGATAGCCATATAAACATGGTTCCCTTTGTTGCCACCTTGTCCAAAATTGAGTATCCTCTTTCCACCCAGGTGGTTTATTGAGTACTTGTTTTATTATATAAAACATATATATTTCCAACACTTTATATAATCATATCATGTATCCCATACCAAATATATAGCAGGGCTAAGCATACTACAACTACAATGTTTTCACTAAGGAAGATATAAGGATATCCTAATAGGATATAGCATAGCATAAAAATATAGTAGTCCTATCATGCATACTACAAAAACCCACTAAGTGTAATGAAAATAGTAGGACATGGATGATAGTGTCACTTTCCTTAGTAGTTGGTGGTTTTGGTACACTCTTCGCAATAACACACTTGGCAATCGACACAATCTATCAAGCAAAACAATCAAGACAAAACAATCACAAAATCAATACTAATGACAACACAAAAATTATGCAAAGTATGCAAACATGCAAGACAACAATTTTTATTGTACAAATTGTTATAACAAGGTTCTGAATATTATTAAGTGATTTATGAACATTTTATATTTTTAAGATTACAAATGCAACCATTTGTGCAATTGTAGCAATTAGCAATATTTTCTAACACTTGGAAATGTCATTCTCACTAAATAATTGCCACGGTATTATTTATACTATAATAAAATTATATTTTGGTCTTACTGTACAGAGGGTTCAATTTACAACCATTTGCAAAAGGATTCTCTTAAAAATAATTTACACAATAATTCTTACACTCAAAATACTCCACAAATGGTTATGTATAAAACATGATTTTAACAGACTCAAAAATACCGAATAACGGCTCCATTGTGTTCTACTCGTTTTTGTGAATCTATAGACATATTATTTGCTAAATTTGGATATACAGAACTAAAGATACGATTTTTGCAAGTTTGTGTGTTCTTATGTCTAAAAATTCGAAAATAGGAATAGATATGACACTTGGCAGATTCTAATTGGAGGATACCCCTTCGTTTAAGTGATCTATGATGACCTTTAGATGAAGATCTAATGGCCTAGGATGGCTCACCGGAAAAGCTCGCCGGATTTGCGGGCACGGGCTTGACGTTGTCGTTCCCATCGTTAGGAACGTGTCCGGAGTAAAAGAAGATATGGACGGCGTAGAGGACGTCGGGGTGGTGCTACTGGACGTGATTTAGAGCTCGTTCGTCTCCAACGGTGACATCAGTCCACGGCTGGAGCAACGTGCGACGTCGGCGGCGCGGCCAACTACAATAATATGATGAACAATCATGTCCTGGAGATAGGCAATATCAAGAATAGTCTTATGGTAGAAGGAATTGACAAGGGACTCACCGAGGACGACACGATCTGACGATGAACTATGTTTTTAGGCTGTTCTTGGCATGGTCGGTATGTGATCTACAGGGCTCCTCTCGAGAAAGTTTAGGAACGAAAATGATGGAGGAGAAGAGGAATATGGTGCTCGCTTCGGTTTTTGCTAATATGGTTTGTAGAGGGATATCGGGGTACGTATGCCGACGGGTGGCATTCGGAGCACCGTTTTGGTTTGGCCAATTAACACAATAAAACAGAAAATTAATACCCTAAACGGATACCCCATTGAATTTGTATTAAATTTCGTGTTTAAGTCTAGCCGTTTTGTGGCCTTGAATGGCCTAGAGGTAGAGGAGAAGAGTTACAATAGCCATAGTTGTAAGTTACAGGTTGTACTGAACCACGAGGGAGAAGACGAACAGGATCACGATCGACTCCAAGCTCGGTCGGATGGGCCAGAATTTTTTGGCCCAATAAGGAAAATGAAAAGAAGAGGGAAAAAATATATATAGAGAGAGGGCTGGCCAGTTGCGCTGTGGGCTGAATTGCAGCTAGCTGTCTTTTTTTAACTGTTTTTTTTCTTTTCCTTTTTCTGTTTTCTCTTTTATCAATTTATTTGAATTAAGATTTGAATCAAACTTTTTCATTATATTTTGAAATAAATATCAGTTGATAGTTTATTTCAATTATATTTTTTTTAAATAAAGGATAATTCATTTAAAAATTAAGTATGACACGTAGGCCTATACAGTATAGTTTCTTACTTCTTGTTTATTCCATATCTTTTGATTTAGAGCTCTAAAAATGGTCAAACAAGTTTGTAAAGTTTTATAAAAAAATTTATTTATTATTATATATCATTTAAGTATATTTTTTTGTTCAATTATGGATTTCATACATGGCTTAAATTGGCTTTGAAACATGTCTTATTTCTTTTTTTTTCTTCTTCTTGTCTTATATAAATCATATCTATTGATCTAGGTTCAAACAAATTTATATGGTTGCATTTAATTGTTCAATACAATTACGTATCATTTTAGAATACTTTGGTTCCAATTAAATATGGATTTCTTCTATGAGCGTAAATTGACTTTGAGAATATTTTCTTATTTCTTTTTTATCTTATATTGTTCACAACTTTTTATCTAGGGACCCAAATAAGGTGAAATCAAATCCTATTGTTTTTTTAATATCGTTACTTACCATTATATCACTTAGGAATGACTTTTCTCAAAAATAATTATATGGAACGTATCCATAGATATGAACTGAAATTGATTTGATGATTTTCTTATTAGGCTTTAGGTTTTGGGTATGTTCCTTTTCCATTGGATTAAATTGCAAGTTCTTAATGATGATGATGCATGACATGCATTTGGATTTATTATTATTTTTTTGAAAACTTGTTTGTCACTTTCTCATTCAAAATTGTTTTAAGTAAGGTTTTTGATGTTTCCAATTAGAAGCAAAAAATTTATTTTCCTCCTAAATTTCAACAATTGTTTATTTTGTTATTTATTTTTCACATTTCAAAATTTGGAAAATTTTGGAATGTGACAATGACGAATCTCAATGTGCTTAGTCCGGTTGTGTTGCATGTGGTTGTGAGCAATGGCAATGACACTCTCATTATCACAAAGAAGAGGCACCTTGGAAAAAGAAAGTCCAAGATCCTTTAAGGTTTGCTTCATCCATAGCAATTGAGCACAACAACTTGCGGCAGAGATGTACTCAGCTTCGGCAGTGGACATAGACACACAGTTTTGCTTCTTTAAGGACCAACAAACCAAGGATCTTCCAAGAAATTGACAAGATCCAGAGGTTGACTTCCTTCCCATTTTATCACCAGCCCAATCCGAGTCCGTGTATCCAATGAGGTCAAAGCTGTCTCCCTTGGGGTACCACAACCCAAAGTTTGGGGTATGAACCAAATATCGAAAGATTCTCTTGACCGCCACCATGTGGATTTCTTTTGGCGCGGCTTGGAGTCTTGTACACATACCCACACTCAACATAATATCTGGTCGGGATGCACAAAGATAGAGCAAAGAACCAATCATAGAGCGATAAAGTTTTTTATCCACATCCTTACCCTTAGGATAGAGATCAAGATTAACCTTAGTTGGCATGGGAGTCTTAGCACCTTTGACTTTATCAAACTTGAACTTCTTGAGCATGTCTTGAATGTATTTGGCTTGGTTGATGAAGGTACCCTTCCTCAATTGCTTGACTCCAAATCCAAGGAAGAAATCCAACTCTCCCATCATGGACATCTCGAAGCGATCGGTCATGAGCTTGGAAAAATCCTCATTAAAAGCTTTGTTAATAGATCCAAATATAATGTCATCAACATAGATTTGGCATACGAACAAGTGGCCTCCGACTTTCTTAGTAAAAAGAGTGGGATCAATGAGGCCCACTTCGAAGCCACGGTCTAACAAGAGCTCTCTAAGTCAATCATACCACGCACGTGGGGCTTGTTTGAGACCATAGAGTGTCTTATTGAGCTTGTAGACATGGTTCAAGAAAAGTGGATCCTCAAAGCCTGGAGGTTGCTTGACGTATACTAACTCTTTCAAAGGACCATTAAGGAATGCACTTTTAACATCCATTTTATGCAACTTGAAGTTATGATGAGTAGCAAAAGCAAGAAGCATACGAATGGATTCAAGGCAAGCAACAGGGGCATAAGTATCACCGTTGTCGATGCCCTCAACTTGTGAGTATCCTTGGGCAACTAACCTTGCCTTGTTACGCACGACTATCCCATTTGCATCACGCTTGTTCTTGAAGACGCACTTGGTTCCATGACATTTTGACAATCTTTAGGTTGCTCAACCAAAGTCCATACTTTGTTCCTCTTGAAGTTGTGAAGTTATTCATTCATAGCGTCGAGCCAATCATCATATTCAAGAGCCTCGAAGACTTTATGTGGTTCCACATGAGAGATAAAATCACGGTGAGAGATAAAAGAGGCTAGCTGCCTCCTAGTAGTGGAAACTCTATTGAAATATCCATAAACATTATCAAGGATATGGACATCTTGGATGAGCTTAGCGAGACGATAGGCTTGACGGCGGGCTTGAGCTTCAATACGAGATTCTTGAGCAACCACTTGGTCATTTCCACCATTTGAGTCCCTGCCTTGACTATAAGCACGAACACGAGGATCATCTTCATCAATCTCTACATCGGGAGAGTCATCATTTGGAGTAGAGCCTTGATCAACATTAGCTTGCCCTTGTTCTTGACGAGCTTGAACTTGTTCATGACTAGCTTGACCTTGGGAGATGTCTTGAGAAGGAGCCCCATCTTGGGGAGGTAGATGTTGTTGACGAAGAGCTTGAGATTTGGGGCTCGAAGAGTCATGAGCATGAGGAGCTTCAGAAGAGCTTGAGGGAGATTGTGCCAAAATAGTAGTTCCTTGAGAGGCAAGATGATCTTGTGAGAGTGAGGGCTCCACTTGAGTAGAGCATGGTCCTTCTCCTTAGGCCACAAGGGGATCCTCAATGGGGAGGTGGAAACCCACACCCATTCTTCTTATGGACTTAGGAGGAATTTCATCACTTGGATCACGAACACTATCTTGCCTAACAAGGGACTCATGGTCTTCATCAAACTTCACATTGCTCGTCTCTTCAACTCTTCCATTGGCTTTGTTGTAGACTCTATAAGCATGGGACTGATTTGAGTATCCAACAAAAATTCCTTCTTGTGCCTTGGATTCAAACTTGGAAAAACAAACTCCTTTCTTGAGAATATAGCACTTGCAACAAAACACTCGAAAGTAGCTAACATTGGGATTTTTCCCGGTGAGCAGCTCATAAGGGGTCTTGTTCTTCTTCTTGCGAAGATAGAGCTGGTTGGTTGCATGACAAGCGGTGGATATGCCCTCGGCCCAAAAGTTGTATGGAGACTTGAATTCAGCTAGCATAAATCGAGCTGTATCCATCAAAGTGTGATTCTTCCTTTCGGCAACACCATTTTATTGAGGGGTATAAGGAGTGGAGTATTGATGCTTGATGCCTTCATCACTAAGAAACTCATCCAAGGTATAGTTCTTGAACTCGGTGCCTTTGTCACTTCGGATGGAGAGAATGGTTGCATTGTGTTTCTGTTGAACTTCATTGGCAAAGTCGATGACGGTTTGTTGAGTCTCACTCTTGTACTTGAAGAAGAACACCAAGGTGTATATTGAGAAATCATCCACAATGACCAAACAATACTTCTTGCCTCCAAGACTATCATGAGATGGAGGGCCAAAGAAGTCCATGTGCAAGATCTCCAAGCATCTTTCCGTGGTGATTTGATTGAGAACTTTGTGAGGAGTTTCATGCATCTTTCCTTCAATACAAGCCCTACAAACACGACCTTTGGCAAAGGAAACATCGTTAAGACCAAGGATGTGTCCCTCGGAGTGAAGTATTTGCAAAGTTCTCATGTTAACATGGGCTTGGTGGCGATGCCACAACCAGCCCTTGCAGGCTTTAGCATAGAGACATAGAGCATGAGGACTGGTGGTCCCCAAAAATTCCACCACATACAAGTCATGCTCTATATACCCCACGAAAGCCACCTTGAGAGACTTGCTCCACATGAGGACCACAGAATGCTCATTGAAGAAAGAAGAGAGACCCATAATGGCAAGAGCACGAACCGAAAGTAAATTGTAACCAAGGGTTTTGACAAGCATGACGTCAACCAAGGATACATCCAGGGTTACCACCACTTTGCCAAAACCCAATACTTGAGAACTTGTTTTATCACCATAGGAGACCATAGTGTTGGCGATATTTGGCCTTATCTTCGACATGATAGACTTGCTTTCGGTCATATGAATTCTGGCACCGCTATCAAGCACCCATTTTGCTCCATCGGAAGCATAGTCCTACAAGAAAATCAAGCTTTGGTTTTAGGTACCCATTTTGCAATGGGTCCCCTTTTGTTAGTAACAAGAACCTTTGGCACCCAAATGGCCCAATGATAAACATGCGTGTAATAAGTTCCAACATATCTAGCATATACATGACCATCATAGGACTTGCAAAGAATATAATAGGGATTGTTCTTTCCGGCAAAGTTATCACTTTGTAAGATGGTTGGACCATTAGAAGGTCCTTGAGCCATGCCCTTGTTCTTTCTCTTATTCTTGTTCTTCTTATTATTAGCCTCGGCAAGTTGATCCTTCAACACCTTGTTCTCCTCAAAGAGATGCTCATGCTTGCAACAAGGGTTAGTAGGACTAGACAAGTCTATAATTTGCACAGCGGAAGACTTAGCATGTTCACAAGTTAGTTGAGTTTGAAGTTGTTCATGGGATTCAAAAAGACTTGAGAATTTTCTCTCCAAGTCTTTGTGTTCCTCTTTGAGTTTCTCAAGGTCTTCTCGAGTCCTATCATGACCAATAAAAAACTCAACTTTCTCTTTCTTAAGCACCTTCACCAAAGCTAGAGCATGATCAGGTTCTTTAGTGAGAGATAACATGGTGTTGTTATGGTCATCTACAATCTTAGACACATTTTCTTCAAGATTAATTCTCATATTTTGTTCATCCTTAAGACTTTGAGTGAGAGAAGCAATTTCATTGGCGGCATCCCTTTCATTTTTACTTAACAAGTCAAGAAGTCATTCCTTCTCATCTAAAGCATCCCTAGCATTGTCAAGTTGTGAAAGTAAGGAATCAAAGCAAGTTTTAGTTTCTTCATCCAAGGTAGCAATAAACTTACACATGTCTATCATCTCTTTCTTTATCTCTAGACCTTCAAGATCAAGAGAGGAAGGCTCACTAGAGATGGGTTGAGGAGTGGATTTAGATGTTACCTCGGTGGCCTTGGCCATGAGAAACTTTTGGTTGGAGGAGATGACGTTCTCATTTGGTGAGTCGAAGAGGGACAATCGTGGAGTATAGGTAGTGGCAATAGCAGCAACTCCCACAATATCTCCACCTTAGAATTCATCATCATATTCATCCGTGCCCGAAAGGTAATTCATGAACCACAAAAGCCCTTTCCTTGTTGGCAAAATTCTTGATAGCGTAGTTCTTGTTCAAAGGATGAGGAGGCCTTGACTTGATCTTGCGAATGAGACGACCACCATTATCTTCACGGTTCTCAAAGGGACACTTTGCCACAAAGTGACTCTTGTCATTGCAATTGTATCATGATCTTCCCTTGGGAGACTTGTTGGATGAGTTGAATCTTGGGTTGGCCCTTGACCTTGACTTGATGCCGGACTTGTTCCAAAAGGCTCTTGAAGCGAGTGCAAGATGTTCGTTCAAGGCACACTTGAGGTCCTCTTGAGACCACTCACTTGATGTATCATCATCATCATCAACTTCAATAGCCTTGGCCTTCAATGCAAGATTCACTTTTGTCGATCCAATAGCCCTAGCACGGGCATACTCTGCGTTCTTCTTGGCAATGGTCATGGCAATCACTTCACTCAAGACTTCTTGGGAGGTCATTAGGTGAAAGTTGGTTCTTACCTTAATGGAGTTGAGCTTTTGTTCTTCAAATGGAAGGAGCGCTTGAATGAACTTTCTCTTCATGAACTTGTCATCAACATAGGTGGCACCAAGATCCCTCATAGTGCAACAAAGGACCTTGAGCCGCCTATACATGTCTTCGGGAGTCTCATCATCTTGCATAGAAAAACCATCACACTCATTGTTGACTTCATCAAACTCGGATCTTTGAATGCTTGCATTCCCAACAAACAGCTCGGTGAGTTGGCCCCATGCTTCCTTGGCGGTGTTGAATTGGAGGATGTGAGCAAAGTCCTTGGGAGTCAAAGCCTTTTGAATCATGCCCAAATTTGTGGCATTGAGTTGCTTGTCCACCACTTCAGCTCGAGTCAACTTCTTTGGGTCATATGGAGAGAACCCATCCTCCACAATCCTCATTAACTCAATAGAAGAGCTAGAAATATGCGAGCGCATTAGATATTGCCAATTGGAGAAATTTGAAGTATCTAACATAGGTGGTGCTCCTTGAGGAATGATGTGTGGCATGGGAATGGGTGGATCTAGAGTATACTTTGGCGGTGGGGGCACCGCCGAGTAGTCCTTTCCTCCACTTTCCTCTTTGGAAGTTGGGTCTTCGAGCTCCTCGGTGTTCTCGCTTGGAACCTTGGTAGATGTTTGAGCAACAAAACCAAGTCCCAAGTGAGTGGTGACGGCCGCGGGATTCACCCCCAGGGCGGTCACAGGAATGGTGTGAGGAAGCTCGGTGGTTTGGGGTGTGACAAGAGGAACCATGGGGTTTGGCTTGATAGACTGCAAAATAGTCATCATTTCCTCAAACTTGGACATCATGGAGGTCTCCAATTGCTTGAGGTCATCCATGGTGGACAAGTTCTTGGTGTTATCACTCTCACTAGCCCCTTCGTCGGCCATCGTCTCTTAGGCGGTAAATCCCGAAATAAGAGCCTTGGCTCTGATACCAATTGAAAGTACCTACTTTGAATCGACTAGAGGGGGTGAATAGGCGACTACCAATTTTTAATTTGTTACTCAATTTTAGGCTTGGCAAGAAGATAAGTTATCTAGATATGCAACTAGGTGAACAACCTATATGGTAGAGAACTAACAACAAGCACAAGAACGGTAAAGAGCAAGTAGTGAAGGTAGGGAACGAGATAACCGGAGCAGGGACACGGAGATGTAATTCCCATAGTTCACTTCCAAGGAAGCTATGTCTACGTTGGAGAGGTGTCGGGGCCACACAAGGTCACCCGAGCGCCACAAAGGCCTCACCTTATTCTCCGGTGAGCTCCCCCACAAAGGAGGCCTCACAATCCACTAACCGGTGACCTTGAAGGTGCCAACCAAAACCTTTACAATAAGGTTGAGGGGGAAGCTTCACAACTCAATTGGAGGCCCTTAGAGACACCACATAGCTTTACAACACATGCCCTTAGCTCCGAGGATGCCCTACACCGTCTAGGGTTCCAAGAAACCCAAGAGTAACAAGATCCACAAAGGATAGGTGGGGGAATCAAATCTTCTTTGGTGGAAGTGTAGATCTAGGTCACCTCTCCCAGCTCTCAAAAGATCAAGTGATTTGAGTGGCTAGGAAGAGAGATCTAGTGAGGTGAAGCTCTAGTATTAATGGAGGAGAGAGAAAATTAAAGAGATAGGTAGGAGGAAGAAGGAGGGCGCCTTAAATAGGCCCCCTCCAAACTGAACCGTTGGGCTGTTCACGACCTCACCGGAAGTTCTGCTGAGGGACCGAAAGTTCCGCCCAGCGTTGCTCCAATGGTACGAAGACCGGTTACGCACGCTCCAAAGCTTGACCAGAAGTTCCGGTCAGAATGACCGGAAGTTTCGGTGGAACTTCCGAAGCAAGTTTCAGCCCAAGTTCCGTCAAATCGAACACTTGCAAACAGAAGTGTTCTGATCCTGTGTGGAACTTGGATGGAACTAGGGGCGGAACAACTGGGTCACAAATAATTCCTGACCGAAAGTTCCGGTGCCTGAGCGGAACAGCAGAAGTTCTGCCCAGGGTCTCAGTGGAAAAGCAAAGGAAGTTCCTGTGACCGGAACTTCCGGTGCTACTTCCGGTGGAAGTTCCGCCAAATAGAACATTACAAAATAGAGAGTTGTGAACTCTGGCCGGAACTTCCATCGGAAGTTGGACCGGCAATAGTCCTAGATCCAACCCACAAAGAGCCCTGAGAGGCACCAACTAAAAAGAAACACACTCTCTCTCTGAAGAATAGGATGGTTGTGGCGGTGCATGTATGGTTTTTGCAAAAACATATGATTCCCCATAGCCTTCCGAGGTGGACCCCCTCTTGATAGTACGTTGATCTAAAGCAATAAAATGAGAGAAATAGAAAAACAAAAGACCGTCGTATTCACGAGATCCCTAGAAGAGCATCCACACACTTCATAAGTTCCATCAAAAGCAATTAACCTGAAACTTAAGCACAAAGTTAGATCACAAGTGGGATTGTCATCATCACCAAAATAGCAAGGGAAAACATAGTCCTTTCACATGGCATGATGATCACTATGACATTTGTTTGGGCATTACAACATAATACATAGATCGTAATACAACTGCATCTATGACTAATAATCCACCTCCGGGATATCATCCGAACAACCCTCGGGTATTAAGTTGCAAGCAACATATAATTGCATTAAGAAAAGTGTGTAAATTAAACAATACAGTTGCCCTTGGACAAAGGATTGTTGTTTTCTCCCTAGTAGCAACAGCACATCTACAACCTTAGAGGTTTCTGTCACTCCCCCAGATTACTAGAGGCATGAACCTACTATCGAGCATAAAATACTCCCTCTTGGAGTCACAAGCAAATACTTGGCCAGAGTAACTACTAGCAACAGAGAGCATGCAAGATCACAAATAACATAGACATGATAGAATCAATAATCAATCTTGACATAGTACTCAATATCCATCGGATCCCAACAAACACAACATGTAGGATTATAAATAGATGATCCTGGTCATGATAGGCAGCTCACAAGATCTAAACATGGTAGCACAAAAGAGGAGAAACAACCATCTAGCTACTGCTATGGACCCATAGTCCAAGGATGAACTACTCACACATCACTCCGGAGGCTGGCATGGTAATGAAGAAGGCCTTCAGGATGATCTCCCCTCTCTGGCAGGGTGCCGGGAAGAGCTTTAGATCCCTCCCGATCTAGGGACGATGGTGGCGGCGGCTATAGACTTTTTTGTGGAATTATGATCAGGTCCTTAGGGTTTTCTCCTTGGGGGGTTTATATAGGCGAAGGGGCAAGGTCGGTAAAGGTACAGGGGCCACACCATAGGGCGCCCCACTGGCCGCTCCTGGGCCAGGTGTGGTGACCCATCATACCACTTCATGTTGTAGTATACTATAGTCGTGGACATAACACTCAGGGAACACCATTCCGTAAATATTACATCCTCAGAGTGGTACAACAGAAACAAAGCGCGCCTAGAAGCTTACATTATTATTATTACATCGAGAAATTACAAAATGACTTCGAGATCCTCTTAGGTTCATAGAGGTATCCCGATGACTCAGGGCTAAACTATAATAACTCTGAGAACAAGATAAAGAAGGAAACTAAACTTTAAGGTTTATACGAGATTAATATATAGAGAGGATAGAGATCTATGCTACTGGACTTGATCACTATATATGATACATCTACACTTCAGATACTTCGATCTCCATTCCATAGATGCTTTCGTAATTGTCCCCTTCGACACTTCTGGATAATTCTGGTTCTTCATATCAGAATTCTTCTTGGTCTTCAATTGGATATAGTATTTCTTCTTCCTGACCTTTAATGTCTTCAGAATCTAGCAAGGGTTAAAAAGATACGTTGAGTACGAGCGTAATCAGCAAGTTCACTAAAAGGTGTGTTTGATGTACTATATCTACAACTACAGACCATAAGTTGTAAGTAATGCAAATTTTCAAAAATATTTCTTCAAAGGTTGATTTTATTTTGAAAATCTATGTCCGTCAGCCTTCACAGGTTTACCAGAACTTTCATGGAGTTCCTTTCCTGCAGCGTTCGTAGCTCCTTCCCAGAACAGGAAGTAACAAGTTACAGTTCTTACACTCTGCAGAGGTGCGTTACTTTACCCACGAGAGATCAAATCCTTGTTGCACAACCGGGCGATCTTTCCCGTCCACACTTACTATGGTGTGGGGCCCAGTAGATGATCCAAGCCAATCACTGTCCTTCTCTGCGACCCCACATACAACACAATTGTTGTATGCCTAGACTCAAGGTAGACTTGGTTTCTTGGGAGTTGGATGCACGAGTAGAGCTCATACTCAGTATAGGTGGAGGCTAGCAAAAAAACTAGGAGCGACCAACTAAGAGAGCAATAATGGTCATAATCATGCAGAGTGACAAAACATTATTAATTAAAGCATAAAGTGATATCACAAGTCAAAAACTAAATGATCATAGAGGCTAAGGTGACTAGTTCATAGTCTTAACATGGTGTAATCATGTGCCAAGTCAACCCAAATAAATCATCAAAGGAGAATACCACAATATTATGCTTTTGTATGCTAAAACAACACATGATTCTTTCATGGCATATTAACCAATCTCAATTGTTTGAAACAAGTCATGCTACAACAATAATTACTAATCATATGGTCAAAGCAACATCCAACATGACATGATAAAGTCTAAGCCACGGTCAAAACAAGCTTCGTTGTGTACCACTATAAGCATGAAACATTCTACTCTTTTCCAACACCAATCGACTTATTTGAAACAACTCAAAAATATAATAATTAATAAAGACCAGAGAGCTTGTATCCCCTAACTACAAATAAGAACTAAAAAGTTCTAAGCAAAAATAATAAGAAAACTAAAGCTAAAACACAGTGCTAGCAAAAGTGAACACTCACATAACAATAAGAGTGAAAACTAGAGTGTTCTAAGCAATGAAGAACTAGGTGTGACTTCTCCAAAATAGGTGTGTTGGGGTCCAACCAACGTATTGCAGCAAACAAAGCAAAATAAAACTAAAAACAAAAACAAAGATGCTCCAAGAACAACATATAGTGCATGAAGCAATTAAAATAAAGTGTCTTGAAAGAAGACCTGAGATTTTTATTGATGAAGAAGGGGATGCCCGCTTTGACGCTTGTACCTCTTGAATATTTCTTGGGGTGACACGGGTGGAATCCCCAAGCTTTAGATTTTGTCCATACTTTATCTCATCACATCATTCTCTCCCTACACTTGAAAACTTCCTTCATACAAAACTTCACACAATCTTCATTCGCAACATTAGTGTATTCAAGATAATAAGCCTTTGGGTTCAGTTTTAACTCAAGTAAATCATCCATTAAAACATAAGCTACTGTAGCAACTCCTTTTAAAATCTCAAGTGATCAAAGAGAACTAAAAAAGAAACCGATTAAGAGGCAAATGCAAATAATGGCAGAAATCTATCAAAACAGACCAGCAGGTAAAAACCGATTTTTTCAAAACAATTATGTTGCTCAAATCGAAAAGTGCAAAACTAACGAAAGTTGGGTAAATACCAGGGGCATGCATACAAAATATTTCAGCTCAATCCTACGTTCTGGTATTTTTCACGATTTTTTACAGTGAAGCACATAAATTTGTTTCGGGACAACAACTTCCCCAAATCTTACTTCCCTCTCATTAGAGGCTATTCTTGGCACAAAAACCAAACAGAAAGGATAAGGAGAGGTTATTACTGAGGCAATAACTTCCAAGACTCAACAAAAGAAAAACTTACTGAAATAAAAAATTGGGTTATCGCCCAAGAGTGCTTTTCCCTAACGCCTTTCATCTAGGCACAAAAAACAAGAATCAGGTATTTTCAAATGAAGAAACATCAATTACATCCTTTAAAACATGGTTTTTCTCAATAGGTACCTTAGGTGAAGATGATTCAACATGTAAATCACTCTTAGTTGCACTAAAAGTTTTATCAATTTTAAGCACATTAAGGGGTTTTGGTGTAGGCACCTTTGGAACATATGCAATTTTTTGCTCTTTTCCTACAAAAGATTTCTCTCTTTTAAACATAAGGGACGGAAAAGTTGAACTTAGAGTTTCCATAGCCTCTTCCAGTTTACCAATTCTAAGATTTTGGTCACAAATAATGCTAGCCTCTAAAACAGTGATTCTTTTATTGATACTTTCTATTGATTCATTAACTTGGCTAGTGTTATCAAGGAGATTTGGCAAACTTTTTGCTAGGGAGCTCAATTTTTTATGACTTCTTCCAAAGTGATTTTAGTTTTAGCGACCTTAATAGGTGATACTCCTACTAAACTTTCAATTAAATTGCATGCTTCCAAAGCAGGAGTACCCAGAAAATTACCCCCTGTGAGAGTATCCAGAACATACCTATTCCAACTAGATATGCCAACATAAAAATTTCTAAAAAGGATTGTGGTAGAATATTTTTTAGTACATCTATGATGAGCATTACTTATTCTATACCAAGCATCTTTCAGACTTTCTCCTCCTTGTTGCTTAAAAGAACAAACCTCTACTTTAGGAATACTCATTTTTTTCAGGATTAACATGAACCAACAAAAATAGCAACTAAAGTAGGAACTATTTTTTTTGTGTTTTTGATAAAAATAAGCAAACCAAACAAAGCTAAAGAAACAAAGTAAAACTAAAACAAAGTGAAGAGATTGGTAGTGAGAGACTCCCCTTGAAGAAATCTTCTTTCTCCCAGAAAACCTTTTTGACGGGGAGGAAGAGATTGAAGCTGTCCTATATCTCCCCGGCAACGGCACCAGAAAATCTTGATGTGGCTCGGTTACTGTAGAACCTGTTGAGAAACCCCAAGAGCAATATATGATGAGCACATCAGCAAGTTTTCCCTCAGTTGTGAAACCAAGGTTATCGAACCAGTAGGAGAAAGGAAACAACTCCCAAGGTGTTGCTAGCAATGTGGAACCTGCACAACACAACCGAAATACTTTGCCCAAACTTATAGTGAGGTTGTCAAGCTCATTGTTTTGCCAAAAACAAAGGATTAAACGTATAGTGTGTAAGATAGTAATTGCTTGTAGTAATTGCATAAAGTAAACAGTAGATAGTAGATTGAATATCAGTGGGAAGTAAAGGACCGGGGTCCACGGTTCACTAGAGGTGTTTCTCCATAAGATAAGTAACATGTTGGGTGAACAAATTACAGTTGGGCAATTGACAGATAGAGAATGCATAACAACGCATGTACATGGCATGATGATCACTATGAGATTTGTTTGGGCATTACAACATAATACATAGACCATAATCCAACTGCATCTATGACTAATAATCCATCTCCGGGATATCATCTAAACAACCCTCGGGTATTAAGTTGCAAGCAATAGATAATTGCATTATGCAAAGTGTGTAAAGTAAACAATACAATTGCCCTTGGACAAAGGATTGTTGTTTTCTCCCTATTAGCAACAGCACATCTACAACCTTAGAGGATTCTGTCACTCCCCCAGATTACTAGAGGCATGAACCTACTATCGAGCATAAATACTCCCTCTTGGAGTCACACGCAAATACTTGGCCAGAGTAACTACTAGCAACGGAGAGCATGCAAGATCACAAATAACATAGACATGATAGAATCAATAATCAATCTTGACATAGTACTCAATATCCATCGGATACCAACAAACACAACATGTAGGATTACAAATAGATGATCTTGATCATGATAGGCAGCTCACAAGATCTAAACATGGTAGCACAAAAGAGGAGAAACAAAAATCTAGCTACCGCTATGGACCCATAGTCCAAGGATGAACTACTCACACATCACTCTGGAGGCTGGCATGGTGATGAAGAAGGCCTCCGGGATGATCTCCACTCTCCGGCAGGGTGCCGGGAAGAGCTTCAGATCCCTCCTGGTCTAGGGACGATGGTGGCGGCGGATACTGACTTTTTCGTGGAATTATGATCAAGTCCTTAGGGTTTTCTCCTCTGGGGGTTTATATAGGCGAAGGGGCAAGGTCGGTAGAGCTCCAGGGGCCACACCATAGGGCGCCCCCCTGGCCGCGCCTGGGCCAGGTGTGGTGACCCAACATACCCCTGCATGTTGTAGTATACTATAGTCATGGACATAACACTCACGGAACACCATTCCATAAATATTACATCCTCAGAGTGGTACAATAGAAACAAAGCGGGTCCAAAAGCATATATTATTATTATTACATCTAGAAATTACACAACGACTTTGAGATCCTATTAGGTCCATAGAGGTATCCCGATGACTCAGGGCTAAACTATAATAACTCTGAGAACAAGATAAAGAAGGAAACTAAACTTTAAGGTTTATACGAGATTAATATATAGAGAGGATAGAGATCTATGCTACTGGACTTGATCACTATATATGATACATCTACACTTCAGATACTTTGGTCAATTTTGCCCTTCAACACTTCTGGATAATTCTGGTTCTTCATATCGGAATTCTTCTTGGTCTTCAATTGGATATAGTATTTTCTCTTCCTGACCTTTAATGTCTTCAGAATCTAGCAAGGGTTAAAAAGATACGTTGAGTACGAGCGTACTCAGCAAGTTCACTAAAAGGAGTGTTTGATGCACTATATCTACAACCACATACCATAGGTCGTAGGCAATGCAAATTTTTGTAAACATTTCTTCAAAGGTTGCTTTTATTCTGAAAAGCTATGTCCGTCAGCCTTCACAGGTTTACCAGAACTTTCATGGAGTTCCTTTCCTGCAGTGTTCGTAGCTCCTTCCCGGAACAGGGAGTAACAAGTTACAATTCTTACACTCTGCAGAGGTGCGTTACTTTACCCACGAGAGATCAAATCCTTGTTGCACAACCGGGCGATCTTTCCCGTCCACACTTACTATGGTGTGGGGGCCCAGTAGATGATCCAAGCCAATCACTGTCCTTCTCTGCGACCCCACATACAGCGATTGTTGTATGCCCGGACTCAAGGTACACTTTTCCTCGTATAAAACGGATATACCTTAGTCTGGTACACACAACAACCATTAACATTAGAAATCTGTCTTTTGTAAGCCCAGATGCACGATAGACTTTTCCCCGTATACACGGCTATACCCATGATCCGAAACTTACAAAATGCCTAGAACAATATTCGATGCATGCGAAAGGGAGCCGATCCAGCTGACTTCTCCGTCCCACTCCAAATCTCATGGTTAACACGTAATATACGGCGCGAGAATCACTAGCGACATTGGTTGTTAAGTCCTAGATAATATATGGTTGTGCAGTGGTATTCCAACTGCCAGACTTAATAGATTAGCTGATCACCCGGGATCAGTAACCGATACTTCAAGTTAATTATGAAAATAGTGTTTTCGACCTTTTTGAAATGCAGGTGATGACAACACTAGATTTGTAAATATTTTACAGAAAATAACGAAAGGACATGAGCAAGTGTGAGATTGCCTTGATATAGCGAATTATTGTAGTCGAATGTCTCGACTTGAACCTGGACCTTGGATTCTACAAAATTCCATCATTTCCCGGTAAGGACAATGTTTAGAGAAGCAATAAGCTGTTATGCATAAGTAATGAGATGCATGATTTAAAATCCCAAGTAATACCCCAATCATTACAAGTGAGTTCTATTGCGATGATTTTGTTAAGATTTTGCTTTATTTTTAAGTTTACTTCATAAAAGGGTATAGTTGTAAGGGTTTTAAGGTAATCAAATAAGAAATGAAAGAAAAGTACATTCATGATACCATTCTAAGATTTATTGGTACTCCCTCTGTTTGGGATTATAGGTCCTACGTGTATACCTAGGTCGCTAATTTGATTAATAAAATATAAGTTATATAGCATTAAAATTATACCATTCGAAAATACAGCATCTAAATTTTCTAATGGTATAATTTTTGTATTATTTTACTTATATTTTGTTGGTCAAATTGGCAACCTAGTTAACCGTGCGTGACCTATAATCCCAAACATAGGGAGTATCATGTAATTATTACAAGGTTCATGTTTGAAATTGTTGTAGCTTTAAAGAAATGGTATAGTGTTTCTTTTGAAGTGGCAAAAAGAATAACATTTGAAGAAAATATTATTTATGTTAAGTTAATCAACTCTAAAGATTAATAATATTGAAGCTATGATTTTTAATAAGGTTTAAATGATTTCGAGTCATTGTATACCTAGCTTAGGTATATCAGACCAAAGTAAACTATAAAAATGTAATTGGACTTAAGATATAACATTTGTAGCATTATCAACTATTAGGGTTTTCCCTAAGCATAATCAAAGATGAAATCTTATAATTTTGAAACTTTGTTTTAAAGATTTAAATTTAGCATGTGTAATATTTAAAGATTATACTATAAGATTTTTCTATATAAAGAAAATTAGGTGAATTATTTTATAATTATTTAGTTATTATCAAGTTTAGGATTTATGCTAAATATGATTATTTCTTACTTAGGAAATAATTTTAAATAATTAACAAAACAACTATCTCATTTTAATAATTTATATAATTGAAGATATATGATCTAAGGATTTTAAAATGTTTTTGGAATAATATACTTAGTATTTTCTAGTAAATATACTTACTTAGAATCTTAAAAATGAATTTTATTTATTTTTAGGCATTATCTTTATTTTTTTATAAAGTTTCTCAATTATTGAATTTCTTTAAATATTTTTTTTAAGTTTTATTTGTAAAATTTTGAAGTTAGTAGTTTTTATGAGATAAGAGATTTTTTTTATGCATAGAAGTGATTTTTATTTATTTTTAGGAATTCTTCTAAATTTACTAAATTTCATTTAGATATTTAAGGGTATTAATGTTTATTTGCATTTTATTAAACTTAAATCAGTATTATTATATTTTTCTTATGTAGATATTATTTTAATAAACATTTTATGTATTAAATATATTTTTAGGATATTTCTACATTTTTATAGAGCTTAAAATGTTCAGAGGTATTTTGGTCATATAATATTTAGGTTAATTTTATTTTTCTCCTTTAATACCCTAGGCTTGGTTCTTGGGCGAACCCATCCTAATACTCAGCCCAGCCCAGTTCATAGGGTTGGGCTCAATTTCCCTCAGCTCAATCCTAGGCCGATCCAATTGGGTTTGGATCAAACCCACACCTCACATCCTCTCTCTCTCGCACCTCACACACCCTCGCATTCTCCTTCTAGCGGCTGGCGACGCCGCTGTCGTCGGCTGCTCGATTATGGCGGTGTAAGACGTTGCGGATTCCGTTGCTAATCGTTGAAGCTTCGCCAGTGTTGCCTCTCTCACCCACAACCCTTTGATTTGGCCGCCGTCCCTTGTTTAAGATGTGTTGCTCCTTTATCTAGAGCTAGGGTTTCATCGCCTTGATGCCTCCGTTATACGATGATGGTGTTGGATGCTGTTATGTGGCTCAACGCGGGTTGAGCGTTGTTGTGCTCCTTGTTCCGCCATGCTTGGATTTCTGCGACCGCCCGGCTACTACTTCGGCGACCCATATCTCGCCTCCAGGTAGGTGTTTCCTCTCTCTCTGAGCCTTTCTATGGTACCAACCTTGGTTAAAGTTTTTCCCCTCTTATATCATGTGTAGCTTACCGTAGCCTTGCTATTGATCTTGCCAAGTGAGTTTAATTTGGACTAAGCTGATGAGTTTGGTTTGTGCTTCACTAAATCATGTACTCAATGCTACCTATTTCTGGATTCAGTATACCTTACAGTGTACAAGATAATTTGTAGATCTTAACAAGATTGGATTATGTTGATGTTCTATTGGGATCCATAAACTGTGGATCAAAAGCATGTGTTGATCACTTGGTGTCCAAATTGACAGTGATGATATGTGGATATATATTCTGGTGCTAAAATAGTTTGCCAGATTATGCTCTAGTGTTGGTGGCCATTGTTCCACTATCCTCAGATTATCATAAATTGATGCTACCATTGTGGTAATGTTATTCATGTAGCTTGTTGTTTTGGGATAACACATTGGCTAAATACTTGTTACATTTTGAATACATGGTGGTGTGCTAAATCATGGTTATTTTGAAATTTGTTTAGCTTGTGTTAATGCCTCAAGTTGGAGAATTTATTCCTCCCAGGCAATTCTACTAAATTTATATGTTGAAATGCTCTTGCATTTATACAAACCACAAATTATATGGTTTGCTTGTGGTTGAAGCATTGCTGGCATATTACCATGGATTAACTTTATGTTTTTGTACCACAACAGACTTGGTTTAGCTCTATGAAAATATTCGAATCCAATTTTGCAGATTGCTCTACTGATTACCATATTATGATGCCCTCCATATATTGTCATCCTGGTAACACTCTAACCTGACATGATTCTTAGTTATATTACTAAGGAGATGCTTTAAAATCATTGATTACTTATAATCAGTTTGAAATGGCTGTGAAGTTGTGTTGGCTGGTAATTAACAGTGGCCTTATTAGAAATGATTCCTGCCCATTTGTGGGATTTAGGAAAATGATTCGAAACCTTTCCTTTTTCTTGCAGATGTGTTCATAATCTGGTAAACTAGTGAGGCTCAAGTGAAATGAAGTGATTAGTAGCTCTGCTATACTAGGTTGTCTACTATGGTGCCTCCATTTAGAGTTTGCATAGTAAGATTCCTTAATAGCATGAGTTGTTGCTTATTTCCTTAATATCATAATCTGGTAATAGCAGGTGTGAGGCTTTATTTTTGTTGCTCATGATCACATTCTATTGTTGACTTTTAGTTTGTCTTGCAACTTAGTTGGCTAATGTCCAACTACTGTCAGTAAGATAGTGATTATATGATTCCTAGATGTTTTTAACTAGGAAGATGATTAAGTGGTGTTGTCCTCTTGTGATGTGTAGATTCACTAGTGAGATGCCACTGTGATGCCTCCTTTAGGATGGAACACAGTGGTCTCCACTACTGGATATGCTAAAGTTGCCAAGTAGAGTGTGTACAAAAGGATATCATCCAGTTTGGATGATCTAGATGCACCACCCTAATATTTGATCTTGGTCAGTGATGCATAAGGCTGATATTGAGAGTTGTAGTAAGAACAGATACTATAATTTCCTTTAACATCTCTAGGATGAACTAGTGTAGCATTTCTACACTAAATTGAGATCTCTCTCTCCCCAACTGATGGTTGTTTTAATTTGACAAGAATAAGTATTAGTATGGTTCTAGTAATCAACCTGCTGCTTGTAGTGTGGACAGATGATTTGGTGGTGGATCTTGGTCCACTACCCCTAGCTATCCATTTGGTCTACTTTTTCTTGCCACTTTCTTGTCCTCGTGGCCTTCTCCACCTTGATCCAGCTACTGGTATGTTCCTGGATTGGTCCTGATCTTCCTCCTCCTTGCTTGTGCTCAGGGACAACTCATTCCTCTTGTGGGATTGCTTACCCAGATCCTACTGTAGTGATCTAGTGGTGTTTTGGATGTGAACTGCAAGAACAAGCAGTGCTCTTTGTGACTGTATTACTTGATATAAGAACTAGAGTGTGGGACTTGGTCTGGTGGATGTCCTACGGCTGTACCTTCCTTTTCTCTTTATACTTGGCTTGCTATTTTGACAGCACAACTGTTGCATGCAGTGTGTAAGCTGCTAGGTTGTGTGCTTCCAGCCAATTTCACTGTCTTACTATGATGATATTTTGTTGTGGATCAGATCAGGTGAAAGGAATAGTATTTTTCCTACTTTTTTACTGTTCTTATTTACTTTCCATGGTGAAACTTGCCCCACTTACTGTTTTGGTGATATTTACCCCACTTCTGTCAATGATGTTGTGCTGAGACAAGTGATACACTGGTAAGAACAGATATGGTCTTTTGGTGAAACTTGCCCCTTTTTCTAAATAAGCTCAATGATGAACAGTGGCAGTGCATTTCACTGCAAACACTAAGAGCACTAATATTAATCCCCTAATCTTTTGTTATTTTGTTTCATTTTGTCTTTGTTTACACGTATCTAGGAGGAATATAGAGGATCATGAAGATATTGTATTTAGTTTAGACTTTTGTTTCTATTTTTTTATAATTCATTTATTCATTTATTTTTTTGTAAAAACAATGTAATATATTTATTCTTGTAATAAATAATGCTTTTATTTATTTCATTTTGTAATTCTTTTTCCATTTTCCTTTTCTATTTATTTCATTGTAATTTACCTTTATTCTATTATTGTAAAATAATAATGTAATATGTATATTAATAAATAATTCTTTTATGTCTTTTTTTATATATTCAATCCATTTATTTCATTACTTAATTCCTTTAATCTTATATATTATTCATAATTATTTATATATCAAATTTCTCCCCTCATAATTCAATAAAACAATAGAGGTCATGTCAAAATTCATCCCACTCACCTCGGATGACACTAAACCTAATTCATCGGAGTGAGAGAATTCTGATCACTCTAGTCTTTTAATTTGGCGAAAAATTTACTCGGATTTTCAGATGCATGCATGTAGATGCACAAAATCTTAAATCTACCCTTTGTTTAGTCCTAAATGCTAGGATGTTACAGACTTCCCCCCATTAAATTAAACTTCGTCCCGAAGTGTGTGGTTTCTTGTTCATGAAGGTTTCCGATAGGCTCGTCTTGAGTTTTCTTCCTTCCTCCTAGTTTCTTGTCCTCCCAAAGTGATGTTTTTAATAAACTCGGCACTCCTTGAGCTTACTCTCAACCTTGATTCGGTTATGGTTAATGCATAATGCTAATTTACACTTCCTCTCGAAGCTTTATGAGATTGCTTTTCACCTTGAACAACATTATTGACGAAGAACTACTGATGCTAAACATACCTATCGTAGCCTCGACGATGTGATTCCATCCGAAGTGTCCACCTCTTGATGGTGATTTTACTCCTCGATTAACCAACTCGTTGGGACATTCAGATCTCCTATGTCCGTCCAGACCACACCTATAGCACACCTTTCCGGTCTTCCAACAATCCCTCCTTATATAACCTGATGCTCCACACTTATTGCATATAATTTGTTTCTTTCGTTTTGATGTCTCGTGCTTCAGTGTACCACTTGTGGATATGAGTCTAGATATAAAACTTAAGTTTGATGTTGACTTAGTAGATTGAAACTTCTTTGGTTTCCTTTTAGCTCTTTTCTAGGCTAATTTCTTCCTTACTTCCACTAGCATCTTGTAATCATCCTCGAAAGTAATTCCTACATCAACCAGCTCTTGGAAACGTCGTGTTGCAGCCCCTCGTATTTTCACCTTCATATAAAGGTTTAGTACCTCCAAGAACCTTTTCTTGCGCTTCTCCTCTGTATTTACCTCATCAACTGCATAACGAGATAGTTCGAGGAAACGTACAAAAATGCCTCAAAGTGTAGACAAAGCATAAGATAGTTGGTACAAAACAAGCATGGACCATTCAAAATTATAGATACGTTTACGACGTATCACTCACAAAAACTGCTAAACATTAATTCAATTGAACAAATCTTTTCAAAGAGAGCTATCAAGTCAATCATTATTTTTTGTGGTGTTGAGTGTCTCTAGGAATAAGCTTTCAAGACTAAACACTACAACACCCAAGTCTTCAATTTGTGCGACTTTTTCTTATTTAATTTTTTTAGCAAATTTTAGGCAAGACTTTGGTTAACTATAAGAGCTATAACAAAACGTACCCAATTAAATACACATGCAAACAAAATTTTACTACAATATAGAGACTCACTCCACCGATATAACATCTTAACATTACCTCTATCTAGCATGGGTTTCTCAAACTTCAAAAGTGGGGAGTCATAAGGCATACCTCTCATGTTTGGTTCCACTTCTCTCTTCCCTTTTTATTTGTTTCTTGGAAACTTGAAGCCAATCGCTCTCCTGCAAATTAATGAGAACTTCGAGGCGAAAATAAAAAGAGAGAGGGAAAATAAGGATAAACGGAGAAATCTTTTTGTGGTTTTTGAGAAGAGGAATTTAAAGAATAGAAAGTTGGCGGCAAATATCGGCTTGAAAATCTAAAACATAATAAAATAACTAAGATAAAGTGTTGTGGAAACCAACACGAGTGCTTATAAACTCAAATAAAAACATAACCTCAAAAATAAAATAAAGCAAATGAAATCCAAATAGAAAGAGATAGAAAACCTCCCCAAGCTTAGGCTTTTGCAAGACCTTCAAATCACCGTGGTTTGGGGAAAAGTTGTAACTCCAGTCAACAAATTGATTTGAGAGGTTACTTGTTGTTTTTCGGAGGTTCAGGGCGAGATTATGCATTCCCTCCACAGTTCCTCCAAGTTCTTCGAAATCTTGATATGTAGCGAACCGGCTTGGTTGCTGCTGCTCCTGATGAGGGACTTCTTGCTCCTCCTCTTGGTCCTCATCCTCTTCCGGAATCTCTTCCTCGGGTTGGTGTTGCTCAACCTGCAAGTCATAAAGCACGCGTCCTTCCTCGATAGAGAAGAGACCATTAGGAAAAGGAGCGGGGTAGAGACGCCCAGCTCCGGCAATATGCAAATAATAAACACCGCTCTCCTAGTGAGCATTCCACAAGCCCTCAAAGTAGATAAACCAACATGTCGCTCACCTAGTACAGGTTGTAACTCACCTAGGTCAATGCCTAGGACATTGGCAAGCACGGTGGTGACACCTCCATAAGTGATTGGTCCTTGGCTTTGGTTGGATTGGTACTCCAAGTAGCGCACAAGAATTGCACCCAAGTGAAGTGACAAGTTGTCATAGTTGAAAGCAAATTTTGCGAGGACTAAGATGTGCTCCTCATTGAGTCAACTCATTAGACGCCTGCAAGGTGTTAGCAATAGCATAGAACAAATAACGAATAGCAGGATATTGAATATTTTTCCCTTTGCTCACTCTAGAAGTAAAGATCATTCTATTATATCAGAGTTCAGGGGAAGGTTCTATGCTGGTACAAGATGCGCGGAGAGCATTAGGATCATTGTTGGGTAAACCAAAACAATTGCACCATTCATCAAGTGATAATGAATAATTATTATTCATGAGTCAGAAAGAAATTCTATCCTCACCATGCCATGCTTTAACGATGATTTTCAAAGAACTAAGGAATTCAATGGTTAACCGGCGATAGGTTGGTGCATCATGAAATACAAAGTTTTGCAGGCCAACTCTATTGCAAAGTAAATTGAATTCATCAGAAATATTGAGTTGGTTCAATGTGATGGGGCAGGCCCACTTGGTTCCCTTGACTTCTCGGTTTTTGATCCTGTCAAAATGTTGAATGTAAGACTCGTTCTTGAATCGAATCCCCATGCGTTCCCGAGCTGTAGCCCGAGAATAACTAGCGGCGGCAAGAGCACGTGTCGGGCTCCTCATGTTCATCTTCTAAACAAAATAAATAAGAAAGACAATTATGAAACTTTTTGATCCAACAGTAATAGTCATAGCATAATCCTCATCATAGCACACTAAAGAATCTCCTCAACATAATAATCTAGGCAAGATAATCATAGCAACTAGTTCAAAATAAGTTTCACCCTAGATTGATAATGACAACAGATCAGAGATGAATTCGTGAAAATTAATTGGAGGATCGAAGGAGAAACATACCATAGATCACTTGTGTGCGAGGAAATCGAACGAAATTGATTAGGGGTGAAGATCCCTTGAGGTTTTGAGAGAGTTTGGAGGTAGAAGAGAGAAAACGGATTGTTGTTTTGATGTTTGCATACCTCCCCATGCGTTTAAGTAGTCGGAAGCAACTATACGGTCGGAACACTTGTTCCCGCTGTATAGTTGGTCTGACGGCAAAATTTTAGGGTTTCTAGGGTTTCTTTTCTGGCGGCTATAACTATACGGCCGGAACTTTTGTTCCTACCATATAGTTGGTCATCAACCTTCTGTATCCTGGGATGAAAAATTGTCGATGGGTCAAATAACTATACGGCCGAAGCTATACATCGGGAATTTTTATTCCCGCCATATAGTTGGTCGTTAAAGCTTCTGTACACAAAAATTTCTATTTCTTCAAGAATTAATTTTTAGACTGAAACTTAGCGAAACACCTTGTTTTGACAGAAAAATGACAGACTAAATTGTCGACCAACTTTGGCATATATAAAACAGGAATTTTTAGTACCGCTGAATCTCTCCTTCTCACTAGTGTTTTCTAGCACTCTTCTATATAAAACTTAAACTAAAACTTAAAAACTTTACTCACACCTTTATTTCACATGGGTTGCCTCCCATGCAGCTCTCTTTTATGGTCAATAGCTTGACCTTAATATTGCTCACTTAGGTCATATGAGTGGAACACCCACTCCAAAGTAGTTGGCCTTCAAAGTGATGGCCTCCTTATCATCTTGCTTGGCTTTCTTTTTTCTGGGAAAATGAATCACAAAAGGATTCCGTGAATGCAATTGGAGCTTCACGTTCCCTTCATGCAAATTGATTAAATCCTCAATTGTTGTTAAGAAAGGACGACCTAATATAATAGGGGAAGTAGCATCTTCAGGAATGTCAACAATAACAAAATCAGTAAGAGCAGGACAACATTTAATGTATACTAAGGTATTTTCTTTAATGCCTACTACTTGTTTATAAGTATAATCTGCTAGATGTAATTTTAGTATGGTAATTTCAAAAGAGTCAAGATTTAACTTGTTTAAAAGACTCTTTGGAATTGTTGAAACACTTGCACCTACATCACAGAGTGCAGCTATTTCATTATTCACAATTTTAATCTTAATAGTTGGATCAAATATATCATCTAGCTTAACAGGCAATTTTTAGCAATTTTCTTATATTCTTCTTCAAGATCACGTACCTTTATTGCTACCTGATTAATGAAGTGTTGATACATGGCTTCCTCATTTCCTTCACCTACCAGAATCTTGACATTGATCCTTTTTATAAGATATTCAACTATGTAGTTTGGTGAAGGAGCATTGCTATAATCAAGTTCTTCGGGCTCCTCCCTTTGGATTCTTATCATCTTGAGGTATTCAAATGGATTAGGCTCAGCTTTACCTGCAAATTTAGCTATAATGAGAGTTTGACTCTCAGTTATCTTACCTAGCCATGCCTCAACAATCCTTGTTCTTTCTTGGAGGGCCTGCAAATCATTTCTCAAACTAACAACTTGGTTAGATAATTTACCAAGCATAGCATCATGATTCTCCGTAATTTTGACTAGAATATTGTTTTGCTCATTTTGTGAATCCATAAAAGATCTAAGAGTTTTTGGGAGACTAGTATTACTTGATGCCATATTATTATTAGAGTTACCTGCAGGACTAGAATAATGTTTCTAAAAATTTGGATTATAATTCTTCTTCCAAGCAGGGTTATAATCATTACGAGCTATGAAGTCTATTTCTTCAATAGTTGGTTCAGGAGTGGCTCTTACCGGGGTTTCCTTACCTTTAACGGATAATATGGCCTCATCCAACTTAGCATTGAGTTCTTCATTTTCTTGAGATGTGACGGAGTTTACCTTCTTTGTGTTTGATCTTTCCACATTCCATTGGGCATGGTTGTCTTGCATATTGTCTAGTAACTTCTTTGCTTCAGTAATTTTCTTACCCATAAATGTTCCTCCAGCTGCAGTATCTAGCATAGACTTAGACACAAGGTTAAGAGCATTATAAAACAAATGGAGAATTAACCAATCTTCCATCCCATGGATGGGACAGTTTTCTCATGCATTCTTTCATTCTATCCCATGCAAGCACTAGTGGCTCACGCTCTTCCTGTCTAAAACCAGTAATATTAGATCTAATGCAATAGTATTTCTATGGAAAGATAGCAACCATTCTTTTGCTCTTCCTCTAAGAGAGAAAGGAAATAAGCGCAACTTGACCGTGTCGGGGTTAACATCTTTAATGTGCGTCATATCACATATTTCAATGAAAGTATTTAAGTGCATACCTGCATCTTCTACAGCAGAGCCTCCAAATTGATTATGTTGAACCAAACTTAAATAGTGGGGCTTAATTTCATAATCTTCAGTATCAATTGCCGGCTGAGTAATAGGAGTATGCAAATAATCATTGTTAGGAGTTGCAAACTCCCCAAGCTTCTTTTCAGCCCTACTTCCTATGTTTTTGTATTTTCTTAAACAAGTACTAATGATGATAAAACAAGAATTAAATACTAACTATTTTTTTCGTTTTTCAAATAATAAAGACTGAAAGCAAACTAACAAAATTAAAAACGAGAAATTAAACTAGCAATGTTCCTACTAACCTCACCAGGGTAGCTATTGCTTCCCCGGCAATGGCGCCAGAAAAAGGGTTGATACCTTCGATCTGGATTACGGATGTAGTATGGCTCTTTTTCCCTAGCAGACCTAGGTTTATCGAATCCTCGGGAAGCATAAAGCAAAGCGAGATTACTTAAACGGACCTTCGAGAGTTTTAGAATTCTTATTGCGTTTTCACCGGACCAAGAGTTTGCGATCTTTTTGTTGTTGTTGACGATGGAGAGAGAGAGGACCTAGGGTCTTCGTTTTCACCATTAGTTGTGCAAAACATCTGATGTGAATAATAGATAATAATAAAGTATACATGTAATTGTTAGAGCAAGATAATTATATGTGGGTAGTGCATCCATAATTGTTATCGCCTCCGCAACCGCTTATAGCAATAACCTACTAGTGTCATCCATAGAAGAAAGAGAACTAATGATATGCATCATGATGTCATCGTTAATCCCAATTCCTCACATACAGGTGTACTACCCTTTCTATCACTGGGGTTCCTATCTTATAGATCAGTCATTACTCACACTCCCTTTACCTGGATCAATCCTCAGGGTCTTGGGTGCCTGACAAGTCCTTAAATTGAGGCAAGAGAGGGTACTACAATCATCATGTCATACAAACTAATACATGATCCCATCTATGATAAATAACATGCACAAAAGCTACATGGCTAGGCCGAAGCCCTTAGCTAAGGAGAATTAGTCACACATAGAGATGAAATCTACAATCATGAACATTGTAATAGAGATCATAAGGTTGATAGTAAATAGTCTTACAATGTCGCCAATAGGAGAGATGAGATCTACTATTACAAGTGGTTGAAGATGGCAATGGTGGTGGAGAAGGGTTTAGAGGTTTAGATCTAGATCTATTCCTCCGGCGTGGAGGCTTCTGGTGGTAGGAAGAGTTGGGGTCAAAAAGAAGTAGTTGTTTCCCGTCGCTCGAAGCCTCTTTATATAGGGGTCCCTTCACAAAAGTTGTTATGTTTGACCTAATGAAATCTATGCCAACTATACGACTGGAATAAAATTTCCGCCATATAGTTGGTCGTTAAAGCTTCAGTATTAACTTCATGGCTCCTAGTTTCTTTGGCGCGTTGGAAATCTTGTATCTTTGGCATTTATATAGTCATGCCCATCATCATACGTCATTATCTGCTCAAGGAAAAATAGCAAGAAAGGGTTGCATACCCCTTTGATCATTAGGCATTAGTGGCAGGTTTTAGAGATATATTTCATCAAATATATGAATAATATCTAGTTTAAATGCGGATGTGAATGGCTATATTTCATAACCATCACCTATGATCCCTTACTACAAGAGTTGATTGAGCCATGTGAGTCGTAGAATTGCATGTGTAGGGTTTGTGAGTGTCTTTGAATAATGAGGTACCTAAAAACTGAATTGAGTAGTAATGGGATAACTAAAGAAAGAGGCACCAATGGGCAATAGTTGAGATTTGGTTTTCATCCGTCCACTCATGTCCCATAGGACCCCAAGTAATTGATTCTTGTTCCTTGACTATCGACTATCCGCATGTGGGACCATGAATCCCCTTAGTCCTAGCTCGAGTCATATTTAATTTCTTGGGACCACAACTAGTTTGTGGCGTTATTATTATCTTGTACTTATGCCATGTTTTATTGCTTTATTTACTATTGTTGCTAGAGGAGCATTTACTACTGTACTGTTTAGGAATGTGGAATGTTTTCATGGTATCGACAAGCCCAGTCACACTTTCGGGTTCCCAGTCGTTTACAGTCATTGGCACAAACCCCTCGGTCCGTCGCGGAGCCAACCAACTTTGTAGCGGGTAGCTTAGAAGGGTGGCCCCCCTGAAATCAAATATGAATCTTGCAAATGCTTTGTCGTGATGCCTCGTTGGGTTTTCATTTGGTTTTTTCGAGTTTGATCGTGCGTGTGTTGATATTTGTGCATCCCTGCAGGGTAAATCTTTCTGAAAGTCGTGCCCACGGTTATGGACGACTTGGAGCCAGTTTCTCGATCATAGACAAGCATATTTAAAGTACCGCTTCTAAACTGACTAAAACTTGACTAGTAATAGTGCAATATTCATGGAATGATTAATAAAACTGCCAACGAATCGGGTGTTCTTCCGCCTTCTCATTTGGGAACGGGGAGGTGGACGAGCGATGTTTACTTATGTTGATATATATCTGTTGGATAATTAACGAGCGTCCGTCTATCTTTGGTTAGGAGGATGTTGTAGCGTGTCTCTATAGAATTGCTAGGCTTATTTTCGCTGCAATCGCGTCACCCTCAGGTTGTTCCCTTTAGATGCATAAAGACTTGCTGAGTCTCTTAGGGTCTCACACGATAAAATATTAGTTTAGATGGACAGGTATATCCACAGGAAGACTACTGGGTCGAGGAGACCGATGATGGTGGCAACGACCGTCTGGTGTAGAGATTTCGGGGATGGAGATCCGTGAGATCTGTGGGGCGGGATGTGATTATTTTCATGGCATCTTATGCCAATTTGCTTCTTATCGATACTCGAATCTTGTCTTCCGCTTCTGCTTGATGCTCTGATGTGTGATGTATGAGGATGTATCCTAACTATTAGCTATCTAGTATTTTGGATCTTGCCATATGACGTTGAATATTTCTATTTATTTTAGATGTATTGGCTCTGATGTACTCTTGTATCTCGTGGACATACTCACTTGTGTATATTTTATTCGCATGCCTATCGACTACGCCGCTGGCACTTGATACGATGTTCTTGCAAAGTGGATAGGGTGGTGGCCGGTACCGTGACCTGCTCCTCTTAGACGGGCATGTACGTGGGTGGCCTTTGGGCCTCCACGGTAGTACCACCTTATGCACTTTGGGTTCATCCTGGCTTGTTGTTTAAAGCGTAGTGTCCGAAATATTACAGTAGACCGGGTTATAGCTTTGATAGTTGTACTATAAAGGGGACTCTCGATTGAGTGGCTCATTCATAGAGAACTCAATCCTTTGCACCCTTGGCATCATGTTTCTTGGTTATTATTTGACACTTCTCTATGTGTTTTTTTAAAGCTTGTGCCTATTTTCAATACAAGCTCAAGCTCATATAAAACGGATATCATATGAATAACTTGTTGCGCTTATGATGTTGGAGTTTTTCTGGGTCCGTATTTTATAGAGGACAAACATTTCATCCTTTGGATCTATCCTACTTTGTTTTTGTTTTTCGTTGAAAGGGTATATAAAGTTTTTTGTTATCTTCAAAACTATCCGGCGGCGCTGGTGCTTCAGTTGGCGCAGTTTCCTTTGACGGAAACTCGAAATCCGCGGCGGCACAAACCTTGGCAGGATGAGGGCGGAGCGTGGACTCCCGTACTAGAGGGCGGGCATGCTGCAACCACGAGGAAAAATGCCACCTTTGACAGTGGAGGGGATCTTTGCTGGGAGAAAGCCGGCGTCAGGGAGCAAGATGGGGATCATCTGGGGGAAGGAGGGACGGCGGCGCGCTGCCCTCGGGCGGTGGGAAGCGAGATGCGGCGATACGACGCTTGGGAGGAAGAGAGAGTCGAGGGGAAAGAGAAAACGACGACGACACCTGACCGTGCACCGAAAAGTGAGGGGCAAATGTGGAAACTCCGAAAATTTCGTTGCCTAAAAAAATTTGGCCATGACATCGTTAAACGTCTTATATATTAGAACGGAGGGAGTACAATGCAAGACTACTTGGACGAGACGATGGACGCATGATCGCGTAGGCACAAAAAACATAACCGATCAAGGTCGGAATATGGAAAGAAGTTAGTTCCTGTTCGAATGACTGGAGAGTTCAACTCCATGGATCCAAATTCTAATATTGTAAACTCCAAGATCTTGTGATTCATGTCTTGCACGTGAAGTCCAACCTACCTATAAATATGTGAAAGGTGAAAGCCGATTACATCAAGCAACACACAATCAAAAAAATCAAGACAATCGACCATTTATCCTACATATGTGTCTACTACTTCCTTTCTTGGATACATTCTTATATTGTCAATGAAAATAGACAAAGCTACGGAACGACCGTTTTAGGATGGACAAAACTTGGCGGATCGGACAACAACAGAACACTTCGCCGCGTCGCATGATTCCAAAACTGAATGGTCGTTCCGACACCAGCCAACGCAGGACAAGAGATTAGCCAGCTAAATTAAAAACGAAAATTCAAAATGTTTTCTAGGTCAAACAGTTTGTCCGAATTAAGATTCGTTTTCACTGTTAGGCTAGTCGTGACGAGATCTTCGAAACTAGATCCCATGTTGATATGTTTTGACAACTTTTTTTTAACCAAAAGTTATCCACCCGTAACACAGGAGTTATCCGGGCTTAAGTATATAAGTTATCCATCCAAAAACATGTAAGTTATCCACTACTATAAAATTTACCTACAGTCTGTGTTATGGATAGGTAACTTTTTTTATTTATCCATAAATTATCCATCAGTAACACGAGAGTTATCCAGACTTCAGTATGTAAGTTATCCATCCAATAACATATAAGTTATCCACCGCTATAAAAATTTACATATGAACAGAATATAAAATGTTATTCTAACGGCTCGGTCTCGTTGCTCGTCACTGCTCTCGTAGCGTACGGATTACTCAATCTCGAAAGTCCACTGCGTGAAACATCAAACATAATTTCATTAAAGGAACTAAATTTAAGCTTTTTGCATACAATATAAATAAATGGGGTCTTATGCCTCAACCATCCACCACAGTAAGCCGTAGTGAACAACGTGACACTCAACCATTAACCGGCTCGACTTTATCGTCCGTCGGCGCTATCGAGGGGTGACGAAGGCTAGAAGGGTTTTAGGATGCTTCATCGCTTGTTGACGCTAACGTATTGATAGCAATAAAGTCTCAGTACCCTAACAACTAGGCTATCACGTTCCAATTAAACTTGCTCGACGAGAACGTCTATACCCAACACGTTTATATGATGGATAACTTATATATTATAGGGTGGATAATATTTATACTATTATATGGATAACTCATGTGTTAGGGGTGGATAACTTTTTGGTCTGAAAAAAATTTCGTCAAAACATATCAATATGGGATCTAGTTTCAAAGATCTCGTCGTGACTAGCCTAACGGTGAAAACGGATCCTAAATCGGATGAATGGTTTGATCTACAAAATATTTTAAATTTTTGATTTAATCTTAGCTGGCTCTACTTCGTTTTGTCTTTTAGTACAACAGCCAGTGCAGCCTATTTCACTTTGTCCGCAGATTTTGTACTTTGAATCGCTTGCTCTCGATCAGGATTAGTTGGAATCCATTACGTGCGGAGTCCAGGACCGGTTGACTTAGGTGGCTGATCTCATCTCCTCGTCGGTGATCCAACGACAGACGTGAGCCCGACGAATTTAGTCTCCTAGCGACCGGTCTAAACGTAGAATTCCTGATGAAAATTCAAGAAAATAGTCATCGGGAGTGGCTTAGGTCAAGGAATGAGGCAAGACGAGCAAAAGAATTCTAGGACCAACATTGCACAAGATTTACCCAGGTTCGAATCCTCTTGGTGGAGGAAATTCATACTCCTACTTGACATACATCTCTCGCGAGATTGGGGTGTCGTTTACATGTTACATTGTGTCTATCCTATGAAACAATCAATGTAAGTCTTCCTCTCAAGGGTGTCCCTCACTGGCTTTATATAGTTAGTCAACCTAGGGTCTACAAGGTACCTGGGTCTTTACGAGTACATGAGTTCTAATCTAACTCGGCTAAGACGTGATGTATTGTAATTCAAGTCATCAGGTGCCGTAAAACAGATGAGTTCCTATTGGACCCGGCTTGGGCCTATCGACTGTTCAATTACGTTTCCGTCTTCTATGATCTAGTTCAACCTATAGCAACCGTGAGTCTTGACGGGTTTAGGGACAGAGCCATGCTAGGTGCTATAGGTGTTGTAGCACCGGCCTGATAGTTGTATTGTAACCAATGTTTTAAATAGTCAACTATAGCTAGCCGATGTTTTAGAAAACAACTATAGGATTATAGTGCCAAGATTAGCCCCGCTATAGCCAACTATTTAAAATTATGACTGTATCTGTAATGAGCAAATTCCAAGATTACAAATAAGAAAATCCTCGGAAAATGACAGCACTAAGCTAGTGTTAGCACTTGGGATGTTTCTAGCTCTAGGAGTGGGCATTCGGTCTAGACAAAAAATTGGTCTTTGTAATTCTACCTTTTAGAAATGCGGACTAAATTATAATCGTTAGTTTTACTACCCGACAACTTCGGGTATCGATAATATCACCTTCCCACTAGCCCTACTCAAGTTACATTTTTCACTGGACTCAATCATACTTTTTGGAATAACTTAGGTGGTTAGTATTCTAGGACTAACAAATTATACTATTGTAATCTCAAAAAAATCACAATAATGCTTTCAATTTAAAAAGACTTAATGTTCACTTATCAAGTACTTACCAGTTCCAAAATAATCCATGTTCTAGTTCTTTTATCCTAACTCAAACTATTTTAAATTTAACCATTTTTTCAAAAAACATTAACATATAAAAAAATAGTTTTATTATATTATTTGTATAACAAATTTTCATACTACATAGATTTGATGTTATGCGGATTGAAATATTTTCATATAATTTATGAGTGGATTTGGTGCACATGAATGTAACACCTCGGACTCTCCGTGTTCGGGCTATCACTCTGATAGTTTACTGGGATCTCTAGACTGGTTTGACAGACCAACACTTATATTTTGTGTGTACTTTGTCGTCACTCGTGCACACCCGGTACTCACTTTCTGGTCGGTCACACATCTTCAAATTGCTTTAGACCAAGCACGCTTAACCTTAGAGTTTTTTTTTTCAAATGGGCTTTTGAAAAAGAAGTTGCAACTTGTTGATATGGGTATCCTATCAATTCTATTAAGCCATGTGACATGATCTCACATACACGTATCCTTAGAAGATCGATGTCCTTGTCAATCAACCACAAGCCAAGAACGTCCCTGCTTGGCACACGACAGTGCCGGCACATATGCCATGTCGTGTCGGCCAAACGCGACATGCTCTACATGTCCACCACTGATCCACATGCGCCCGTGTAACCGCAAGGATCGGCTTATACCACTTGTAACACCCCGGACTCTGTGTGATCGGACTGTTACTCTTGGCAGCTTACTGAGATCTCTAGACTGGCCCCACTGACCAACAGTCGTCTTTTCTGGGCACTTTGTCCTCACTCGGTACCCACTTCCTGGTCGGTCACCTATCCTTAAATTTCTCTAGGCCAAACACGCTTAGCCCAGAGTTCTTTTTACATAAGCTTTCGAAAAAGAAGTTGCAACTTATTGATATAGTTATCCTATCAATCATATTAAGCCATGTGACAGAATCTCACAATAAACACCAGTGTTCCTTCGTTTTGAAAAAAAGTAAAATTAAAATTTTGAGTTTCAATTTTTTTAAGGGATGTATGTACATGATCCATATATTTTTTGCCAAAATTCAGTAAAAAAAGTCGTTTCATTTTAGGCTACGGGGGAAAACAAATTTCTAACAGTAAATAAGACTAGAAATGCGTGTGTTTTGTCAGAAATTTATCTTTTCTGTGTAGTCTAAAATATAACATATTTTTAAACAAATATCTGTAGTACATTCTATATGTATGTTTCTAGTTATATATTTGTTTTCAGATTTTTTGAGACCTATAAGTACAAGTTTCAATTTTTTTTGAAACAGGAGCATTGGTGCCATGTGCCAAACACAGTTTCCGATAATTTCTGATCAAACTTAGAAAAGTTTGACTTGGGACAGACCTAGAATATCAATTATTGGATGGGAGGGTGTATTGTATATCCAGTAAAGCTTCAGTTATTCTATTTTCAAAAGAAAGAAACAAATGAACCGCAGTCTCCGATCGTCTAGACCATGATCTACATCACATACACACAGTAGAGTACTGAAAGTTACAAATATTTTTACACACCATAGTGACTGAATCCACATGACAGATGAAACACAAGTTATAATCTGAAGCACTAAAAGAAGTTCAGCAAGACGACTGCACCCTAGTCCAAGTTGCAATTTTCAGCAATGGTTAATTCTCCAATTAGAGCCAGAACAGGCCGTCCAATTAGAGCCATAAGAAATATACACCCACGACATTAGTACTCCATCCAACCTTAAAGTTCAGAGTTCCTCGGCTACGGCAGCTGATCAAGAGAGTCGAACATGTCCGGCGGGAGGTCGTCGAAGAAGTCTTCCCGGGTCTCGGCCTTGACGGGACCACGCGCACAATCCATCCCGAAGAACGGCATCATCATCGGCGCCTGCTGCACCACCGGGAGCAGCTCCTGGTACGGGAGATAATCCAGAGAGCTCGCTGCCATGAACCCAGCTGAACCGATGTCGCATCTCCCCGGCATGTCCGCGAAGTCCAGCAGATGGTACGCCTGCTGATAGAATGGGAGCTCTGGGGCGAACTGATGAGCCGCATTGGATGAGCTCGCTTCGCCGTCAGTGGCCGGTGCTGCTGCTACCTGCAGCGGCAATGGCGCCTGCTCGAAACTGAGGAATCCAGAGCATATCTGGTCATGAGAGATTCGCGCCACGTCCTGGTACTCCATGGGCGGCGCAGCTACGCAGCGCTGGCCAACTGAAGAGTTGCCTTCGAACGGAACATGATCACGGCAAGAACCCTGACGGCGGCATTGCAACTGTTTCGTCAGTTAATTAAAAATATTCAGAGTTTCAGACAGAGAAAGAATGGGTTGCAAGTGCTCACCATACGGGGCTCTAGAGAGGACGTTGGCGCTTTGGTGTTGCTGTTGCTCCTGGTCTTGCTGGGTCGAGCGCGGAGAGGCGCGCGCAGGAGCCTGGCGAGCCGCTTCTGGCGGGTGCTCCAGAAGTTCTTGACGTCGTTGTCCGTCCTGCCCGGGAGGTAAGTGGCGATCCTCGCCCACTTGTTCCCGAACTGCGCCTGGAGCTCGATCACCACCCGCTCTTCCTCGGCAGAGAACTTGCAGCCACTTGAGCAAAAACAACGTTAGGTTACATTGGCATTGTTAACTTTGAGCCAAGATGGCACAAATTGCAGAGAACAATAATCTCACTGTCGTTGTGTCATCATTTCTTTTCTTTCTTTTTTAACAAAGAGCGGTTATAATTTTACCGCTTGTATGTAAACAAGAAATAATTCTCTGCAATCACTTAAGTAAGAGGACATATACATATGTAATGTTTCAGTATACGAACACATAAGTTTTATATGGCTGAGTTGGAAGATGCGAACAGTTGTGAAAAACTATTGCCCAGTCAAAAGAGCAGTGCCGGTCACTGTTAATCCACGGTGATTACCAGGTTAACTCCGATTATACTACTGCAAAAGTGCAAGTGCAGTAGAAACTTCCGAAAGTGACTGCTGCTTGAATTAACCATGGGATTATGGAACCCGCAAAAAAAACATGGGATTATGGGGAGAATTAAGCACATGAACGACGGAGAGAAGGGAGAGGGGAATTGCGCTGTACGTACGTCTTGAGGTTGGGCCGGAGCTTGTTGACCCAGCGGAGGCGGCAGGACTTGCCGGTGCGCTGCAGGGCGCCTTTGGATCGAATGGAGCTCCAGTCCCGCGGGCCGTGGACGCGCACGTGCTCCAGCAGCACCGCGTCCTCCTCCGCCATCCACGGCCCTTTCCGCACCGCCTCCCCGCCGTCCCTCCTGCCGCCCCTCCGGCGCGCGGCGCCGCCGGGCGCTCGCGCCATTGCCACTGCCTTGATGATCAGCCGATCGCCGAGAGGAAGACAGACGCGAGTAGCGGCAGTAGTGTTCCGGAAGAGACGCGCGCGGGGCTCTCCCTTTCTTTAACCGTGCGTTTTGGGACAGGGGGGGTGGGGGGGGGGGGGGGGGGGGGAGTGGTGCGCGTGGCGCGAGGGCTGGCGTCGGATGGAGATCGGACGCGCGGGCTCGTTTCGCGAGGGGCACGCACGAACTCGCGGGTAACCGCCTCGCACCCCCACGAACGCCGATTTCCGCGGCCCTGGCTTGCATGCGCCGTGTCTAGTCACCGTCTTGCTCGCCACTTCCTGCAGTTTGTCGCGACCAACAAGAAAAGTACGCCGCCTCACTGCGCGTCAGTTCGCACGAATTTTGCGACAGTAGGATTTTATTTATAAATGAAATATTAACTTAATTTCGACCAATTTTTCATTTATTTCCTTTGAGAAAAGGCGAAATTTCAACAAGGAGTACGCAAAGTTTCTTGGAACGAATACACTACGGTGGCTATCCGATGTACTCCCTCAGTCCAAGAATAGATGTCTTGGTTCTTTTAAATTTTGGATGAATCTATATACTAAATGGTGTCTAGATTCATATAAATTTTGACAAATTTGAGACATCTATTTTGAGACGGTGGGAGTATGAAAAATTACCCACCTTCTTTGGACATTGTGGTCATATTGGTCATTGGCATGAGGGAAACGGACGGCATATATGATGAAGCAAAGCTAGAATGGGGAAATTTTATCTTGGCTGGTGGCGGCCATGGTAGTGGCTGCAGACGAGGTGGTGATCAGAATGTGGGAACGGGGGGGGGGGGGGGGGGGGGGGGGTGTTATACTTCGTCTGCCAAGTTCAGTCAATTTAACCATCAGATGTGGAAGAATAGAGCAAAAGGATAGGAGTGAGTTCAATGACTTCAATATGCTAGAGCAAGAGGGGCTCAGTAGGAAACGTCTGAACTTCAGAGACAATGCCCATAGTAATAATAAGATGGTTCAGGCTGGTGGAGGTAATCGAGTGGTAAATATGATGGGCCTCTTTGATGGTGATAATGAGGAGAATGGTACTCACCCTGCAAATGGTACCCCTGGAAAACCAGGGTATAGAAAAGATCAAGGACCAAGGATGGAAGTGACAAAAACTCAATATCGGCGACCTCTGTCGAAGGATGACCGGGAGCAACGAGAATCTTAAACCAGAATTTTCGTGGCATAAAAAGGGCTACAACAATCAGGGCACTACTTGACATTATTAACCATAGATGCCTTGACATTGTATATTTGTATGAAATACACTTGGACTTGTTCCTAACAAAAAATAATGTTGAAAAGGAAGTTAAGGATATATTTTAGGAGACGATGTCTAGTGATAGAAGTAGTATACCGATAATTTTCCGGAGAAAAGAAAAGGCTTTATCAGTCAGAGATAAAACTTTAAATTTCATAGATGTGCTTGTTGGAAGTGGGCAAGAGAATGTTTGGAGGTTCACTGGGTTGTATGGGGAACAAAGATGGGATGACAAGCATATGACTTGGCAGATACTGAGAGATCTGAGACAGATTGTTGATATTGCACAATTGTTAATGGGTGATGTAAATGGGGGGGGGGGGGGGGGGTAGACAAAGACAGACTGATGACACCAGCTCTGTGTGTGCCAGCTTGGTGGGACTCCAAGTGCAGAGTAATGTAGCAACTGTATTTTCCCCATAAGGGTGACTCGAGGGTTTATATCGAACTCTTGGGATCTGAGTCTACTTCTTCTTCTATCCTCTTCTAGCAACCTATAAAACAAAGTTTTTTGTCTTGTGCCCCTAACTCCACTGTGTGGTTGTCAAACACAAGGTTTCATATTAGTAAAACTTAAATAAAATAGTAAAGTAAAAACAATAAAGTAAAGTTCTTTTTGGTTTTTGTTTATGCTTGCAGAAAGTAAAAGTATTTTTGTATTTTCAGATTTAATTTTAGTAGAAAATGTAAAGGCAAGTAAAAGTGATTTCTTATGATAAAAAGTGGACTGAGGTTCATAGGCACGTGTCTACTCTATCATAAAGTGTGGTGCTGATAAAAATGCTCACAGATGATATAATATCGCCGAAATTTCATCATGTGTTTGATTAGCATTCATATGGGCATCATGTCAGGATATAAATATGATGCAACACATCTCACTTATACTTCTCTAGAAAGGGAAACTCTATGTAATCTAAAATTAAGAATAAACAGAGTATAGCATTAAATACTTTTACATGCGTTTGAATATCAAATGTGCTACCTTGAGCAAATAAAATCATATTTGTTGACACTAGATGATTATAACACATGCATTCACTTTATCCTTAGTGAGGTAATAAAATAAAGGTAAAACCATATTGGATCTTGAATTTTCTGTCACTATCCAATCACCACCACCATGTTACTCCATCTAATGCACACGTTCCCCCACACACCCTTGTATATAAGTTTGATACGAACAAACACTTATGAAAGAGGCATATAATATGCATCTATCAATACATCTTATACATAATATAATTCCAATCTCAAATATCATCTCATCAAACAAAGATCTACCACATAGAAATTACATATATGGCCATAATCATGTAAAGCAGCTCATATGGTTCTAAACAATTATAGCACAAGAGAAAGATAGAGAGATCAAGTTATTGCCACAAACCAATATTCCATAGGTGGACTACTCCCTCTTCATCATGGAGACGATGTTGGAGAGAATGGAGATCTAACCAGGGATGGTTCCGGCGGTGATTCCCCTTTCAATCTTCGCTGGTTTTGTCTTTGTTCCGTGTTTTCCATGTTTTCACTCCGCCTCTCTAGAGATTGCGATGGGGGACCTTTTTATAGGATTTTTAGGTCAAGACTCATAGCTAGGGCTCAAGATAGACGATTGAAGACGCTCGAGGAGGGAAAGAGAAGGATTGGCATGGTCCCCCTTGGCTGCGCCACTGTCGTGGCTGTGGCACGGCAGATGCCATGGGTAGGCTAAAGTAGGGGGCCAATGGATGCTAGTGGGATCTGGGGAGGGAAGATGCAACTGTCTCTACACTCAAGCTGCCAAAGTGATGATCTTTATTTCTCTCTTTCTCTATTACAAGTGCTCCTTGAGCGATATACAGGGGGACAAGATGAATCTCCCCAGCCTAACGGTGCTCCAAGAATCGATCCCTCCCTCAGGGTCCAAGCCTCTCCTTATAAAGGAGCGCCTTGGGTGCCCTTAGGGCTGACGAGGCAAGCATATTCGTGGAATATGCTTGTCCCAAATTGGTAGTTCGGCGGCCTCCTTTCCCTGTCGCCCTTCTAATGACGGCAAGGTTCCAGCGGCCCCCTCCTGCGTGCCTCGGGCTCCAGGACTGTCTTCTCCGTGACCTCCTTCTGCCCCTCTGACGCTGTGCATCCTTGTCTCTTGTGCTTGGCTCTGCTCTGATTCCTCCTAGCCTGCAGCTATAGTTTGACCTTGGGCTTCTCCTTCTCCTGTAAGCTTCGTATCACTCGGCCTTACCTTGTGTTACTCGGCTCGTTCTTCACCTGCATCAAGATCACTTGGGTAACCCGGCCGATTCTCTCATCAGCTCGGCCGGGTAACTACTTGATACACATACGTGGGCTTCTTGCCTCCGTTCATCGGCCGACATATCCATGATTAACCGTCTCTGACCTACCCGAGGTTAACCCCCCGACATTAGTCCCCGAAGCTGGTGTGGCCCTGTCAATAGCTTTGGCCGGGTTATATCAGCTTCATTATATTCTTCAGTCTTGTTTCCGAGTTATGGCCTCGTCCGAGATTTCCTCGTTCCTTCCCTCGTACGCCATGTCCTACGTGTCATCCCATCATTGTTCTTCTAGTTTTTAGGTCCTTCTACAGTGCTTACTGACAAGCTACAGTGAACCCTGTACCTGCTGCGCCGCCGCTGCGACGCCTCGTGTGCCGTTTCCCTTGGGGACCGTGACGACCTTTATTCGTGTGTGGCCGTTGGTGTGGCTCCACTCACCATCGTGCGTTCGTGCTGCTCCCACGATCTACACGGGTAACTGCCACACCCACGATCCCACTTCCCTGTTCGTGGCTTGACTATAAAGAGGGAAACTGCGCTCGTGGGATTCACCTTTCCCCTTATCGCTCGCCTCCGTTCTTCTTCTTCCTTTCGCCGGCGCGTTCTTCTGCAGTTCCTCCGCCGCTCGTCAGCCAGAGCCTCCGCCGGCGAGGATTCCGCCGCGTCGTTCTGCCTTTCTTGCCCGCGCTCTGCGGCTTTGGCTCCGCCGCCGGTGAGTCCCTTCCGGCCGTCTTGCCCCGATCTTTCCCTAGATTCATCTGCTTCGTTTTCGCGCTTAGGCAACGGTTCCTCCGTTTCTTCGCCATTGTTTTCGTGCAAAGTTCCGACGGGGCCTTGCAGTTCAAAACTCCCCTCCGCCGCCAGTTTTTCCTCCGGCGATCTTTCCGGCGCACATATGTCTAGTTCGTTTAGCGGCGCTCTTGTTGAGGACGACGACGCTGGCTCCGGGCCCGAGCGAGGCTCGTGGCAGGGCTCTTCAGTCACGCGCCGTGAGATTGAATGGCTCATCCGGACTCGACGGATTCCCGCCGAGGTTTCTTGCCGTTTACCCGGCAGCGAATCTTCTCCAGATATCAGAGAGGGCGAGTATGTGGTTTTCATGTCTCACTTCGCCCGCGGCTTCAGTCTCCCTCATAGCGATTTCGCTAGAGAATTTCTCGATTACTTCGGCCTTCAGCCGCATCACCTTCCTGCGAACGCCGTAGCTTCTCTTTCTGCTTTCATCTCTGCCTCGGAGGGTTACTTCGGCCTGTGGCCGTCAGTGCATGTCTGGTCGAAGTTCTTCCAGATCCGCTCCAACGTTGTTCCTGACAAATCTCTGCACCCCTCCGAGAAGTTGCTCACCCAATGTGGGGCGGCGTCTATCACACCTCGGAGGAAATTCGTGTTCCCTCGCGTCACTGGGTTGGAGTCGTGCAAGAAGTGGCACAAGTCATTCTTCTACGTCAAGAACAGAGGGGCGGCAGATAAGATTCGGCTCCCCCCGTTCTCAATTGGCCCACCCTCTAAAGTGAACTGGCTCTACAATCCGAGGAAAACTCACGCCTTGGCCGAGGCCTTCGAGATTCAGCTAAAGGAGTTGATCCGGGCCGGGTTATGCGGTGAAGATCTGATGGCAACCTTTATTAGTAGCCGGATCTGCCCCTTCCAGCAGCGGACCCACAAGCTGTGCTACATGAGTGGTCCCCTCGACCCTAACCGAGTCTCGACTGTGGAGCTGGATAATTATCTTATTCATAAGCGCGTCCGAGCTATCTTCAAGACTGAGATGCCTGAGGATTGGTCTTGGGGGTTAAAACCATTCACCCGCGATCGTCCACCTCCCGAGGTAAGCTTGATCAGTATTGCTCTGTTATTCCACAGTTTTTAGAAATTGGTTTACAAGATTTTCTTTCTCCTTGTACTGCAGAGGTTCGCAGAGCAGAAGAACGAGGACGCCGAAGTTCTGCAGCTCCCTTGGCCCGCAGACAGGAGTACCCCGGATACTGGCGAGCCGGACTCCGAGGAGTTCGTCCCTAAGTCGAATCCTGCTTCGGCTCGAGCTCGCGGCAAAACTTCAGCGCATGAGGAGGAAGGTGATTCGGACGAGGTCCAAATTCTCGAGGTAGTTGCCGCCATGCCTATTTCTTATGCATTTCCGGCTTCTACTTTCCCAGCTAATCCGGCCGGTCAGGTTCACGACGCCGAGCCTATTGCTTCCCGGCCTCCCGTTACCTCGGGGAAGCGCGGGGCTCCTGCTAGTGTCTCGGAGGCGGTTCCGAAGAAGCGAATGAAGAAATCCGCTCCGAACCCTCCCAGGCGCAAGACTATGCCTGGGGTCGCCGGGTAAGTTCTTTTGCCTATATTTCTTGTTTCTCTCTTCCTGTTTCCCATACTAACAAATCTTCCTTCTTATTTTTGCAGTGCTCCTCTTTCTGTTAAACCCGGCGGTCCTAGTATGACTAGCCGTCCGATTCGGCCGCCATCTCCTCCTCCCGCTGATGATACCAGGATTCCTAGCCCTGTTCGTCCTGCTTCTCCTCCAGCTCCGAATACGTCGCCTGTTCGTCGCGATGTCCCTGAGACCCCTTCCATTGACCTGGATCCGATCCGGCCCTCCGAAGTTTTCGTTGAGCCCGCCGCCCCTTCTATGGGCCCCAGCGCTACTACTGAGCCTCCATCTACTCCGGCAGTTTCTACGGCCATCCCGACCTCGGTCGAAAAGGTCGTTATCCCGGCGCCCTCTGCGACCTTATCCTCCGCTGCTCCTAAGGACTCCGTCCCCGCTTCGGAGGCGCCACTTCCTGCTGATGCCTCTTCTAAGGCGAAAAAAGCTATTGCCGTCAAGACTCCTTCTCAGAAAAGTCTTGCCGGCTCTTCTCAGCCGAGTATTGCCGACGTGCTGCGCAAGGGAGCTGCGCCTACCAAAGTCTCCGTTACCTCGGCCACCGGCAGCCAGCTTGCTCTTCATAAGAGCCCTGCGACTGCCGTGGTCGGACCGCCTGCCCGGGGTAAAGTTTTAACTCGGACAGCTAGTGGGAACAGCCTTGGAGCGCTGGTTGAGTATGCCAATAACTGGAATGCTGCTGATCAGTTTGAGGGTAATCCAACAAACCAGCCCTTTCAGCTTTCTGACATCAGCGTCCGTTTTGACCATGCTGCCCAGTTCATCATTGATACCAACAAGATGAATGAGGTAATTGTTTTTTCTCTGAGTCTTAAATTATTCTCCAGATGTTACCATATGCTCTAGTCCCCGAAACTTGCAAGGAAATAACTTGTTGTATACTTGGAAGTTTGACTTAAATTTATTTCTAAGGTTCGTTAATCCGGGCATCTAGTTCGGAGTTTAGTTGTGTTTTATTCAGACTTGGTTTAGCTTTGAATATCCAGCCATCTAGATCCGAGTTAAGTCCTGCATGACTCGGATCTGGTTTAGCCTTTGAATATCCAGCCACCTAGAGCCGAATTAAGCTTCACTTGATTTGGATCTAATTTAGCTTTGAATATCCGGCCACCTAGATCTGAGTTAAGTCCTTCATGACTCGGATCTGGTTTAGCTTTGAATATCCAGCCACCTAGAGCCGAATTAAGCTTTGCTTGATTCGGATCTAATTTAGCTTTGAATATCCAGCCACCTAGATCTGAGTTAAGTCCTTCATGACTCGGATCTGGTTTAGCTTTGAATATCCAGCCACCTAGAGCCGAATTAAGCTTTGCTTGATTCGGATCTAATTTAGCTTTGAATATCCAGCCACCTAGAGCCGAATTAAGCTTTGCTTGATTCGGATCTAATTTAGCTTTGAATATCCAGCCACCTAGAGCCGAATTAAGCTTTGCTTGATTCGGATCTAATTTAGCTTTTACTCGTTGATTTATCATTTTACCTCATTACTCAGGTTGCACATGACCGGCGGACTGCCGAGTTCCAGAGGTTGCTTTTTTCTCACCGCAAGCTGGAAGAGAAGTACGAGAAAGTTCTGCCCGTGGCAAAGAAAGCTGGTATGTCGATAGTTCCTTTTCCTTATTCCCAATTTTCTCATGTATTCGTCCACGGAATGCCGGCTTACTTCTTGTTGAATAGGTAATATTAATAACCTCAATATTCGCCTTGAAAAGAAGATCAAGAACTTGGAAGGTTAGCTTCCTTTCCATTTTACTCCTTCTTCTTCTTAATATATATGCTAAGGTTTCTTATTGCGTTTGGCTGTGGTAAAGCCGAGTTGCAAGACTTCGCAGTGTTGCATCAAGATTGCATGCCCATGCCTGACGTGATGCTGCATTTTTTAGAACAAAATGCAGTTCATTCGGCGCAACTACAAGAAAAAGACGATGAGATAGCTCGCCTGCGATCCGAGGTGGACACCCTTAAGCTCTCTCAAAAATCCGAACTAGAGAAGGTTGACCAAGAATTTTCCGAGGAAAAGAATCGGCTGACTCTGGATCTGCAGAAGAACAAAGAACTCCTTGAAGCTGCCGAACTTAAGAACCGGGGTTTGAGCGAGGAAATTGCTCGTTTTGAGAAGAGCAAGGCTGACTGGGCCAAAGATCTTCAGATAATGATGCGCTACATTCATCGTAAGCTACTTGCCATGGCCGAATTATACTTTTCTTTTCTGTCCCTGCTACCCTTTGACACGTTCGTGCTTTTCGCAGATCATTTCCCCGAGGCCAAGCCCGTGAGTTCTAAAGCAGTTCTTGCAGCTCGTGCGCGCCGAGGTGAACCTGTTACTGTTGATTCAGAATATTCCATGGAGGATTACTTGGTTTCCGTTGGTGCGGCAGTTGGTCCGATGAAAATTATGGGCCGGGACTTGGTGCATGCCGCTATCCGAGCTTACCATGTACTCTGGCCGAATACCTCGGGGACTCCTGATATCAACGAAATCAAGTTATTGGTGACAAGGCTGATGGCATCTGAGAGGCAGTTGAGTCTTTGGAGAGAATCGGCTGGGCGTGCTGGTGCCGACATGGCCCTTACTGTTATCATGTCATGGTACGAAGATATCTCTTTGGACATCCTGAGAAATTTGCGCACTGGCTCCCGCTGGGTTGAAGATCCCACTTTTGTCGCTCTTCGGCAAGCTCGGGCGTTCCAACTCGTCGAGTACGCCGACGTGCACACTTGGAATGAAGGGACGAGTTTTCTCCCAGACCCGGATCAGGAGGTTGCGGCTGAGGGTGCCTCGGATGATGATTTAGCGGAGCAGGGGGAAGGCGAAAATGATTCGGCCGCATCTGATAGCTCTAGCTCAAGCTCGGACAGCAACGGCGATGCGCGGTCCTCTTCCAAAGGTACCGGGCATTCTACTGCACGGACTGATGCTCCTGAACAACCTCGGACTTCTGCCGAAGTTGCCCCTGGGTCAGCGGATGGCGAGGCAACCTCAGTCGAGGTCCCTCCTACCTCGGAGTGCCCCGCACCTGAGCAAGTAGCTGCCTCTCCAAGGAACAACGCCTAAATTATTTCCGATCCCTCGTATGCCGGGCGCATGATGTAGCCGAAAAAATTTGTTAACTCGTTGTGTGATCTGAATTTCTTTTGCCATGTATTGTTGAGACATTTGGTTAAGTGGATGCTCGTCCGAATTCTTGCTTCTCTGGTCCTTAATTTCTTGACCTTTTAGGGCTTAACTTTGCTGTTATTTTTTATGGTCTTATCCAGGCACGAGCGCTGAATACCTATGATATTGATCTGTTGTGAACATAAGTTAACTGCTTCGTTGTGGAAGTATATAGCGATCGCTGGATCGTTGTTTATTGTTCGAAACTTCCTCATGTAAATCAAATTTTAGAGGTAGTATAAAACTGATATGAGTGCGTTCAGCATAAGTTTGGGGTAGCATACGGTAGTCCCCGAGTCGCTGCTTTAGTTACCGAAGTTTTAAGTATCAATACGAAATTGATATATCATATGATAGTCCCCAAGTCACTGCTCTGGGCACCAAGGTTCAAGCGCGTAACGCGAAAGAAATAAATATAACATATGGCAGTCCCCGAGTAACTGCTCTGGGTGCCGAGGTTAAAACATATAACACGAAATAACATAACATATGGCAGTCCCCGAGTAACTTCTCTGGGTGCCGAGGTTCAAACACGAAATAACATAACATATGGCAGTCCCCGAGTAACTGCTCTGGGTGCCGAGGTTCAAACATGAAATAACATAACATATGGCAGTCCCCGAGTAACTGCTCTGGGTGCCGAGGTTCAAACATGAAATAACATAACATATGGCAGTCCCCGATAACTGCTCTGGGTGCCGAGGTTCGAATACATAATACGAAATAAATATATCCTAAGGCAGTCCCTGAGTCATTGCTCTGGGTGCCGAGGTTCAGATACATCATTGGATTTTGACCTTGAGATATAATGCTACGAGTAGAATGGACGAAGTAAAGCCACATTCCAGGGGCGCTTCGTTTCTTCACCAGCTTTGTCTGTCTTGTTCTTTCCAGGGGATTGAGCATCGATCAGATAATATGCGTCGTTGTGCAATGCTTTGCTCACAATAAATGGTCCTTCCCATGGGGGTGACAATTTGTGCATGCCGGCCGTGCGTTGCACTAGCCGGAGGACCAAATCTCCTTCTTTGAATACTCTTGGATTTACTTTCTTGCTGTGATACCGCCGTAAGTTTTGTTGATAAATAGCCGATCGTGATAATGTCAACTCTCTGGCTTCTTCCAATAGGTCTACGGCATCTTGCCGAGCTATCTCATTTGTCTCTAAGGTTGTGTACTGAGCAACTCTTGGCGAGTCATATATTATGTCGGCTGGGAGTACGGCCTCTGCCCCGTACACCAGAAAGAATGGAGTGTAACCTGTTGATCTATTCGGAGTAGTCCGAAGGCTCCATAACACGGCTGGGATTTCTTCGATCCAACATCCTGCCGACCTTTGCAAAGGTTCAACAAGTCGTGGTTTTATTCCTGATAGCACCAGTCCATTAGATCTTTCCACTTGTCCATTGGATGCTGGGTGAGCCACCGAGGCAATATCTAGTCTTATGTGCTTCTCTTGGCAAAATCTAGCGAAAGCTCCTTCTGCAAAATTTGTGCCATTATCCGTAATAATACTATGTGGGTACCCGTATCTCAAGATAATGTCCTTGAGAAATTTCACTGCTGTGAGCCCATCACACTTTTTAATCGGTTTTACTTCAATCCATTTTGTGAACTTGTCTACCATAACCAACATGTGGGTCATTCCTCCTCTCGCCGGCTTGAACGGTCCCACCATATCTAGACCCCATACAGAAAATGGCCAAGTGATGGGTATTGTTTTTAACTCGGCCGACGGCATATGTATTCTGGTTGCGTATCTCTGACATCCATTGCATTTCTTAAATAATTCTTTCACCTCTTTTAACGCCGTTGGCCAGTAAAATCCATGCCTAAATGCCTTGGCTACTAAAGCGCGAGATGAAGCATGGTGCCCACATTCTCCTTGGTGTATGTCTAGAAGGATTTCCTGACCTTCTGTAGAACTCACGCACTTCTGCAATACGTTTGTGACGCTTCTCTTATATAACTCATTGTTTATGATTGTATAGGCTTTTGCTCTTCTTATGGTTTATCTAGCTAATACCTCATTACCCGGCAATATCGCGTCTTTTAGGTAAGAAAATATGGGTTGCGCCCATATCGGTGTTACTTTTTCTGTAGTGATCTCACTGTCTATCTCCATGTTTTCTGCCGACGTATATACCTCGGCTCTCTCCATGATTGTTATTACCTCGGCTGTCCCCCTCTTTAGGGGTTCCGAATCTTTCTGCGGATCTACCTCCATTGGCGTGTGATTTTCTGCAGAACTTGCTGGGATAAAGATTGATTCGGGTTCTGGTGATGGTTTTATTGATGGTTTCCTGAGGTGCTCCAAGGCAATACCTGGTGGAATTGACTGCCGAGTTGATCCTAATTTTGACAATGTGTCGGCAGCGTCATTTTCTACTCGTGGTATGTGGTGGAATTCACATCCTTCAAAGTATCCACTGATCTTTTGCACATGGAATCTGTATAAAGCCATATTCGCATCTAATGCGTCCCAACTGCCCGATACTTGCTGTACTACTAGATCCGAGTCACCGTAGCATAGGATTCGGCGTATACCAATTTCTTTTGCCATTTTTAATCCATGGACTAGTGCTTCATATTCAGCTACATTGTTGGACGCAGCAAAATGTATTTGCAGTACATATTTCAATTGATCTTTTTTAGGCGAGGTTAGCACTATTACTGCTCCCAAACCATTCCTTAGTTTGGAACCATCAAAATGCATTGTCCAGTAATTTGAATCTGGCAATGGTGGCTCATACTGCACCTCGGCCCAGTCTACGAGGAAGTCAGCGACAACCTGAGATTTGATTGCATCTCTTCTATCAAATTGTGGAGCATACGGTGATAACTCGATCGCCCATTTTGCTATTCGGCCACTTGCATCTTTGTTGTTCAATATGTCGGCTATGGGTGCCTCACAGATTACTTTGATGGGATGCTCTTCAAAGTAATGCTTAAGCTTTTTTGCCGACATATATACTCCATAAGCCATCTTCTGATAGTGCGGATAATTCTGCTTTGAAGTGGATAATACTTCACTTAGATAATACACTGGCCTCTGAACTGACTTACCATCTTCCAGTCGTTCCACTACAACCACAGTACTAACTACTCGATTGGTAGCCGCTACATAGAGTAGCATTGGTTCTTTCGATAATGGAGAAGCTAAAATGGGTGCCGTAACTAGCATCTTTTTCAACTCATGAAATGCCAGGTCCGCCTGCGGAGTCTAGCTGAATTTGTCCGACTTTCTCATCAGTTGGTAAAGTGGCAGTGCCTTTTCTCCTAGCCGACATACAAATCGACTAAGCGAGGCCAGGCAGCCCGTGAACTTTTGTACATCGTTCAAACATCTCGGCAATTCCATTCTTTCTACTGCTCTTATCTTTGTTGGATTAGCCTCGATACCTCGGCTAGACACAAGGAAACCGAGTAGTTTTCCTGCCGGTACGCCAAATGTGCATTTCTCTGGATTAAGTTTCATTCGGAACCTTCTCAGGTTCGCGAAAGTTTGTCGTATATCTTCTAGCAAGGTTTTGCTCTCCTTAGTTTTGATGACTACGTCATCCACATACACTTGTACATTTTTCCCTATCTGATCATGTAGGCATTTTTGCATGCATATTTGATATGTTGCTCCTGCATTTCGCAGGCCGAATGGCATTGTGCGATAACAATAAGCCCCGTACGGGGTAATAAATGCAGTCTTTATTTGATCGGCCGGATTTAACGGTATCTGGTGGAAACCAGAATACGCGTCTACAAATGATAACAGCTCACAGCCAGCGGTCGAGTCAATGACTTGGTCTATTCTAGGCAATGGAAAAGGATCTTTCGGACACGCCTTGTTCAGGTTAGTGTAATCAATACACATTCGCCACACAATGGCTACATTGGGGTCATCTTTTTTCTTTTCTACTAGCACCGGATTTGATAACCATTCCGGATATAACACCTCCATGATGAACCCGGCTGCGAGGAGCCGAGCTATTTCATCCCCTATTACTTTTCTCCTGTCTTCGGCGAAGCGGCGGAGAGGTTGCTTCACCGGCCTTGCTCCTGGCCTGACGTTCAAAGAGTGCTCAGCCAACTCCCTTGGAACACCTTGCAGATCTTGAGTTGACCATGCAAATATGTCCCGATTCTCACGGAGGAAGTTGGTGAGCTCGCCTTCCTATTTAGCGTCAAGGCCTGCACCAATAGTAACTGTGCGCTCTGGGAATTGCTCACCAATCTGAAATTTCTTCGTCTCTTTGGTTGGCTGGAAAGAAACACTGCCATGAGGGTTGGCCAGTGCCGGCATGTTTAACTGTGCCGACTGAGCGAGGGCTGCTACCTCCTGAATCCTTTTCTTTTCTCTTGCTATAACCAATGACTCGGCCAAATTTGACCCGGTCGAAGCACACTCCATTGACTTCTTGTAATCCCCTGCAACTGTTATCACCCCTTGTGGTCCGGGTAATTTCATCTTTAGATAACTTATATGACAGCTGCTCATGAATTTGGCCAGTGCGGGCCGTCCGAGTAGAGCATGATAACAACTTTCCAGATCCACCACTTCAAATTCCAAGTTTTCTGCTCTGCAGTTGTCTCTCGTACCGAATAACACGTCCACTCGGACTTTACCGATGGGCTCACATGAAAGCCCTGGCACTATCCCATGGAAAGTTGTCCTTGTGGATTGCAGCATATTCTGCGATATTCCGAGTTTATGCATGGTATCTTTGTACATGATGTTGATACTGCTCCCATTGTCGATGAGTACCTTTGAAAATTTTACATTGATACTTGGTCCAACAAATGTCGGATCCAACACAAGTGCGTATGATCCTGGATTCGGCATTATTCTGGGGTGGTCTTTCATGCTCCAGGTCACCTCCTGATCGGACCATGGCTGGTATCTTGGCACCGCCGGTACAACCGCATTCACCTCCATATGCCGGTGCTGCACACTTTGCTTGTCCTGCTGTTCTGTTGTGAACACACAATAAGACTGGTGATGTTCCCTGTAATCATTACGTCCAGTATTTGCCGGATTCATCCTTCCGTCCTGGCCCTGGTTCATTACTTGATGCACTGCATCCCTCCGATCCGAGTTATCATACCTAGGGGGAGGGGGCGGTAGCATCAGTTGCTGTGTATTTGCTCCAGTTAATTGCGGCTGATGCTGCTGTTGCACCTGATGGGGAGCCTGAACTCCCGCTGGGTTCCCCATCGCATTTTTCATCCAGGCACATTGGCGGGTTGTATGATTGGCTGGTCTGGATGGGTTTGATGTGTGAAATTTGCACGGCTGATCTAACATGGATTCGAATGTATACTTCGGCCTCTCTTGCCATTGCTTCTTTTGCTCTGGGGTCCATTGCCTTTTTCCCTCATTTCTTGATGTCCACTGTTGAGGTCCATTTTTCTGTCGTTGAGTTGCTCCGTGACTCGGCTGCTCTTGTGCTACCGCCGCCACCTGGGCCGAATTATATCTATAATCCGGCCTCTCTTCCCTTCTTCTTCCTCTGAAATCACGCTTGGATGACCCGGCCAATTCTCTCGCGTACTGGTCCTGTTGCTCACGATGATCTGCCGACATTAATTCCGGTTGGGTTGGGTCGCCCAATGCATAGGAGTCTGCTATTCTGATAGTTTCTGCCAGTGTGGTCGGCATATCTCTTTGCAGGCGCTGCCACAACACACTGGCATAACGGCAGCCTTGCGCGAACCAAGCGATTGCTTGTGATTCGATAACTCCCTCACATGAGTTTCTCAGGTTACACCATCGAGTTAAAAACTCTCTATCCGTTTCATTCGGCCTCTGTTTGCACATGGCTAGCTGTTGTGGTCTATTTGGTCTCTTGTATGTGCTGGTAAAGTTGCTGACAAACATTTCTTCAAAATCTAACCAGCAGTTGATACTGCCAGCTGGTTGATTATTCAACCATACCCTGGCTGGTCCTTCCAGCATCTGCGGGACATACCGCACTGCCCATCTTAGGTTACCACCTGCTATCTTCACAGCGGTGGCATAATCAATCAGCCAGTCTTGTGGCTTGGTACTTCCATTGTACGTTTTTGTGCCCCTTGCCAACTGAAAATTCGGCACTGGTGGTTCGCCCATGATCCGTGGTCCAAAACATGTCGGACCCGGTGGACCTTGCTCTTCCAACAACTCGGACCGGTATAGCCGATCCAACTTTACTCTTGCATCATTTGCTGGCAGATCTCTGTACAGGATTCTGTCCTGCATCCCATAATGATTGTTTCCACCCTGGTTTGCGTATTCCATCTCGGAATATCCATCATTATACCTTTCATTCATCTGAGTGTGGCGAGCTGGCCTCACTTCTCTTTCCTGCCGAGGCTCATGCCTTGGTTGCGGGTTGGGCGGCACTTCTCTTCTTACTTCGGCCGGGGTTGGGTTTTCATGATTATCTCTCGCGGGTTCTCTCCTGCCGAGATCCCCATTGCCTCGGCCGCCGCCGTCCTTTTCCATACGGCCGTGGTTTCTCTCCCCACTGTTACCTCGGCTGGCATTGCCTCTGTTCTCATTTGCCTTTCCAGCTATTGCCGGGTCATATGGAACAATTTGCTTGTTCCTCTTCCCTGAGGTTACTGCTCTCTCTTTCCGAGCGTTGTTTCCGGGTGAATATGCCGCTGCCGCGGATAAAGCAGGTGCTGCCCCCGCCGAATGAACCATCCGCGAAGCCCCTGGTCTTGCCGGGTTAGTTCTGAGTATTTCCTCATTTTGCTGGTTCGCGATGCGCACCAGCTCATTCACTCTTTCTTGTTGTTTCTGCCGAGCTCCCCCGGTCAACCCCTCTAATTCCAATGCTGCGGCATTTGCCGCTCTCAGGTTTTTCGCCGGGGTACTGTACCTCGGCAAACCCAAATCACCTGACTCTGCTCTGTGAGCTTCATGCTCTTTGTTAATGTCATTCATGAGGTTCTTCCCTCTTAACCTTAGTTCGTCCACCCGCTCAGGCGCGATATCAAGCTTATTAGCTTTTGCATATTCTCTCAGGGTCCTGTTCAAGGATTCCCGCAAAGCCGATACTTTTTTGGCCTCTACCAGCACCTTTTGCCTGGTTTCTTCTAACTCTGCCTGAGCGTTTGCCGGATCAAGTATCGGCGCTACAGGTGTGGTCAAGTTTTCTATAGTCGCCTGAAGAATGTTCTCTGGTCTTTCCAGAGGTGGCCCTCTCACCCTTGGTGCCTTTGGGGTGGTGTCATGCAGCTCGGCCTGGTTTGTCACTGGCGGAATTACCTCGGCGGTTTGCAGTGTGATCTGCTTGGGCGGACCCTGTGCGCCTGCGGCGGGTTCTCTGCTTGACCCGGCTAACGCTGCTCCCGCTTGAGCTCCTGCTGCGACCATCACCTCGACGCTGCCTGCAAGATGCTCTCCTGATGGACAGCTCGCCGCGCTTCGAGGTGGTTCTCCTGCAATAACAACCTGGTGAGGATAAATGCCGGTGATGTCGACGCCGACGTAGACCCTGTGCTCGCCCAGGCCGATGAAGATCCCGTTGCGCGGGGGGGTTTTCCCCCTGAAGCTCCCTGCATTGTCTCTGACATAGTCGCAGAGACCAAATCTCTGGACCAAGCCAGAAACAACGCGCTCGCCGGTGTTGATGAAGTTTCCCGTCCAGATCACAAATCCAGCTAGCACCGCTGCTGGCCCCACGGTGTGTGCCAACTGTCGTGGCTGTGGCACGGCAGATGCCATGGGTAGGCTAAAGTAGGGGGCCAATGGATGCTAGTGGGATCTGGGGAGGGAAGATGCAACTGTCTCTACACTCAAGCTGCCAAAGTGATGATCTTTATTTCTCTCTTTCTCTATTACAAGTGCTCCTTGAGCGATATACAGGGGGACAAGATGAATCTCCCCAGCCTAACGGTGCTCCAAGAATCGATCCCTCCCTCAGGGTCCAAGCCTCTCCTTATAAAGGAGCGCCTTGGGTGCCCTTAGGGCTGACGAGGCAAGCATATTCGTGGAATATGCTTGTCCCAAATTGGTAGTTCGGCGGCCTCCTTTCCCTGTCGCCCTTCTAACGACGGCAAGGTTCCAGCGGCCCCCTCCTGCGTGCCTCGGGCTCCAGGACTGTCTTCTCCGTGACCTCCTTCTGCCCCTCTGACGCTGTGCATCCTTGCCTCTTGTGCTTGGCTCTGCTCTGATTCCTCCTAGCCTGCAGCTATAGTTTGACCTTGGGCTTCTCCTTCTCCTGTAAGCTTCGTATCACTCGGCCTTACCTTGTGTTACTCGGCTCGTTCTTCACCTGCATCAAGATCACTTGGGTAACCCGGCCGATTCTCTCATCAGCTCGGCCGGGTAACTACTTGATACACATACGTGGGCTTCTTGCCTCCGTTCATCGGCCGACATATCCATGATTAACCGTCTCTGACCTACCCGAGGTTAACCCCCGGACAGCCACCAGGCATCTTTCATCCCTCCAGGCTCCACTTGTGAGGTTCTAGTGCTCCAGATGCTTCTCTTCGTGGAAAAATCATCCTCGAAGAATCCCAGGTCCATTTGACCCCGTTTAGCTCCCTGAAAATTAAAAATACGCAAAACAAGGTTTTCCTGTCATGCAGAGTTATAAACCAAATAAATAGGATCATTGGTAAATCCCCATAAATCAATATAAATCATGGATATAACATGATATATGATGCAAATATGTTGGAATATGTGACAATAAACTACAAAGTTCATGTATGCATTTTACATGCATCACCAACACCTTTCATATAATCTTTAGAGATGCCATTGAGGATTGCCAGCTTTCTGATATAGGATACATTTGTGACAAGTTCACTTGGGAAAGAGGAGAGAGGAGAGAACGTCTTGATCATGCCTTAGCTAATAAATTTGGTGATCAATTTTTTTGAATCAAATCTAGTGGATATTGATTATTCTAGATCAGATCATCAGTCGATTCTTATGTGTGTGGAAGAACCTGTTGTGTCCCAACAACAAGATCCACCCATTCTTCATTTTTAAGCCCGTTGAGTAAGGAATATAACTTCATGAATGTAGTTGAAGGAGCTTGGGAACTTTCTGGCCCATCATTCCAGAATCCACTGTTTGCGTAAGATTGGATCACGATGCATTATCAGTTGCACAAATTGGATAGAACAATGCTTAAGCGGATAAAAATAATCTAGAAACGTCAAACCCAAAGAGATCTAGAGGATGTTGCGAGAGATCCGCTATCTGTTTGTAACATTTCTAAGCAGAAGGAATTGTCTAAAGATATTGAAAAACTGTTGGAAATGGAGGAGAAGAATCGGGCACCGTGAAGTAGAATAAATTAGCTCCAATTTGGGGACAACAACACGAACTATCTTCGTAACTTCTTAACAACGGGAAGGCGGAAAAACTAGATTAAGAAGTTGATGGATACTAATGGAAATTGGGTGGCATGTTCGAACCCATTTATTCATGGTTATTTCGCTGGTCTATGCACAACCAAAGTAGAAGAATCAAACCCGGTGTTAATTGCTAAGGTAATTCTAAAGGTAACTACCAAAATGAATGAAAGTTTAACAAAGCATTATATTGATGATGATGTAGAGAAGGCTATGTTTTTTTGCTAGAGATACCAAAGCTCCTGGTGCAGATAGTTTGCATGCTTTTGTTTCTTAAACAGAGTTCACACGCAAATTGTGACGTTCTGACAAATGAAGTGCTTGATACTAGCAATAATAATGTGATTCCATAAAGTTGAAATGATACCATCATAGTGCATATTCCAAGGTAGATTCTCCTGAAACAATATCTCAATATAGACCTATAAATTTATGTAATGTACTATACAAGTTCATATCAAAATGATAGCTATGAGCCTGAAGGTTATCCTAGATGACATTATATCACACGTGCAAAGTGCATTTGTCTCTGGATGGTTGATTACTAACAATATCCTTATTGATTATGATATATGCATAAAATAATTAATACGAAGAAGGGAAAGTTGGGCCATTGTGCGGTTAAGATCAACATGCCTCAAGCTTATGACTGGGTTGAGTGGACTTCCTTGAGGAGAATGATGATCCAACTTGGTTTTAATATGGAGTTTGTGGAATTACTAATGGCATGTGTAAATTATGTAAAATACAAGGTGAGATTTAACGATCAATAAACAAAATGTTTCTCTCCTAGTTGAGGTCTTATGCCAGGATATCCCTTGTCCCCATTTTTTTATGTTGTGTGTGGAAGGATTGACGGTGTTGATATTACTAATGTAATCTCATTGGGACAAGTTCTAGATGATTATTATGCAAGATCATGACAAATAATAAGCGAGTCAAAGTGCAATATTTTCTTCAGTCTAAATTTTGATGTGGAGGTGAAGGCACAAATATGTACATAATTTAATATTATTACCGAAGCAATTTCGAAGAAATATTTAGGCTTGCCAATTATAATATCTACTACAGAGAATTATTCAAAGATTACAAGGATGGAAACAAAAATGATAGGGAGAGGAAATACTCCTGAACACAATTACCCAATCGATCCAAATATTCTCTGCGAGTGTCTTAAGTTTCCAAGAACTTATTAAACGAGAGAAATGATGCCATGTCTGCTTTCTGGTGGGGGCTCGGTTGAGGAAAAAAAGCTCTGTTGATTTGCGTGGTGGAGAATGTGCATACTGAATAACATGGGGGGGGGGGGGTTCAGAGACCTACACCCATTTAATATAGCTATGCCACCTAAGCAAGTTTGACGACTTATTTCTATATTTTACTCTCTTTGCGGTTAGGTTTTGAGAGCAAAATATCACCATGATGGCAATATTATGAAGGTTGGACCCAGTGGCAGAAGAAATTCAGCTTGGATGTAGAGAATTAGCGGATTAGAGTTATATTAATTAGTTGTAACACTAACTCATAGTTTTGAGCTATCTTTTAGTATGTATTTATACTATACTTATACATATTTTCTCTTCTTCCAAAACTAATGTGTGTACATGTCCTTAGCTGAGTTCGTCCATGGTTGGACCGAAGAAGAGACCTTCTTATACGCGGCAAAATATTATTGCTCGTTTGCAAGCAAACTTTTAGACGTAGACACATTTAGAGAGTGGGTTCGGGAACAAATATAAATATCTAGAAGGATCATTAGATCTCAAACAGTTATACAAGGAAGGTGTATGCTTGTAGAGGCCAAAATACTATGTATGAAGTTAATTAATCCAACTATGAGTCAATGGGACGAGGATCCAATACGAGAAACTTTCTTATTGGTTGATGCTGAAACAATTCTGATGATACCACTTAGTAAACACCTAGCAGAAGATTTTGTGGCATGACATAAGATAAAACCCTAGACATTTGTCGGCATACTAGAGAATGGAAACATTAGTTTGGATCCTAAACACGGAGAGCGAATAGACAAGGATCAACTTTGGATAATAAGGTCTAGGGAAGCGTTTGGAAACTACAAGCCCTTGATAAAATTAATGGAGGGCCTCACATGATGTGGTGCCATGAAGATCTATCCTGACGACTCTCAGATACCTCCTCCCCCTCGTGTCGCCCCCTCCTGGCGACCGAGGGGGACAAACCCTACCCCGCCGCCACCTCCTCCCCCTCCATCCCTCTCCCTCCTCGTCGCCCCGGAGGGCAGCCGACCTAAGTGCGCAACGCCGGTGATGGGGCGGCAGGGATCTGGCCTCCCGGCCCCAGCGCGGCGGTAGGAAGGAGATCGCCGGCGCTGGACAGGGCCCCCTCGCCATCGACATCTCCGCGGCTCCGGCCGGCGGTGGCTTCGTGGGAGCTTGGATCTGGAGGCGGCGGCCTCTACCGGAGTGGGGAGGGTGGCGATCTAGTGGAGGAGGTGCCGGCGATGGGATTCCGTTGGAAGACCTAGATCGTCTCTCTATCCCTAATTGCCTGCTCGATCCATTCTCCGGAAATCGACTGGCGGTGTGGGAATCGCTGTGTCGGATCTAATAAAGGAGGTGGTCCTTTGGTTTTTTTCGCACGAAGACGAAGATCTGCTTGATGTCCGCCCTCGTTGATCTGGTCTGGAGAGGCGGGTTCCGGAAGGCTCCGCCAGCGAACTCCCATGGGCGTATCATGCCTGGAGATTGCTGGATCGGAAGGTATTCGGTCATGCGCACCTTGTTTTTCTGGCAGTTTGGCTTCAGCGGGAGCGTTGCGAAGATCTGTTGTTTGTTCCCACCAAGTGTCATTCTTAGAGCCATGGTGAAGTCAGATGCGAAGAATGTCAGGAAAGCGAAAATATGAGGGTAGCGATGGTGATTTTTGTTCTTGTGGTGACGGAGAACTGGCTGCGTGATCTAGGACCCGTTGCTGCGACTGTTGGTGCGGGAAGACAACACATGGGGAGTTCCCGGTCTTATCTTGCAGGGTGAAAATCCAAGGTCTGGCCTTAACTGGTTGTGCCTGGCAATGACCTTGTTAAAGACATTGTTTTGTGAGCAAGGACTTTTTCTAGGGTGAAAACCTATGATCTTTGATCGGACAACGATGGCGCTTGGACACTGTTTCTTTCTTGAACGCATTGTTATTGAAGTGGAGGACTACTGATGTTGTTCTGATGGTGTCAGTGTAGTTGCTTTGAGGTTTAGTTCTCTGTAGCGGGAATTTTCTTTGTAATTCTTCTCTTTTTTTTCTGAGTTGTGTGCATCCGTAGGACTGTTAGGGCATGCGTTGTTACAGAGGCTGAGTGTAATTGACATCCCTGTGATATTAATTTTCCAAAAAAAATTAAAAATCTATCCTAGCTTCCAGCATATTCATGTTTCGGCACAATGTCCGGTTTGTCAGGCAGGACCAGGGGATATGAGGCATATCTTATTTACATGCCTTGTATCAGGGAGGTTTGGAAAGCCATACGACTTACCGAATTTATTGATCAAACTCTATTGGGTGAATACTCTGGTTCATTTGTCCTTGAAGACTTAATCTGCAGTCCGAACCAAAGACGCTTTTGGTCCTGGGTATGCTTGAGTTGCGAGAACGGCAGTAGCTTGTTGGTATAACTTTAAAAAATATATATATATTAATATTATAGGATACCAAGTACATATAGCCTCTGCCACAACGCATATCTAGCGGTCCTATGGATGTACATAGCTCAGAAAAAAAGAATTATAAAAAATAAAAATTTCGTTATAGAGAACTAATTCTCAAAGCAACGACAGTGACACCATCAGAACAACACCAGTAGTCCTCCACTCCAATAACAACGCTTTCAAACAGTGCCCAAACGCCGTCGTTGCCCGATCAAAGATCATATGTTTTCACTCTGGAGAAAGTCCTTCCTCACAAAACAATGCCTTCGACAAGGTCATTACCAGACACAACCAGTTAAGGCCAGGCCTTAAATTTTCACCCTCCAAGATAAGACTGGGAACTCCCCCTGTGTTGTCTTCCCGCACCAACAGTCGCCGCAACAAACCCCATATCACGCAGCCAATTCTCAGTCACCATAAGAACAAAAATGATCATCGCTGCCCTCATATTTCCGCTTTCCTGACATTCTCCGCATCTGACTTCACCATAGCTCTAAGAATGGCACTTGGCGGGAACAAACAACAGAGTTTCGCAATGTTCCCGCTGAAACCAAACGGCCAGAAAAACAAGGTGCGCACGACCGAATACCTTCCGATCCAGCAATCTCCAGGCATGATAGGCCTATGGAAGTTCGTCGGCGGAGCCTTCCGGAACCCGCCTCTCCAGACCAGATCAAAGAGGGCAGACATCAAGCAGATCTTTGTATTCGTGCGAAAGAAACCAAAGGACCACCTCCTTTATTAGATCCGACTCAGCGATCCCCACACCGCCGGCCGGTTTCCAGAGAACGGACCGGGAAGGCAATTAGGGATAGAGAGCCGATCTAGGTCTTCCAACGGAATCCCATCGCCGGCACCCCCTCCACCAGATCGCCACCCGCCCCACTCCGGTAGAGGCCGCCGCCTCTAGATCCAAGCTCCCACGAAGCCACCGCCGGCCGAAGCCATAGATACGTCGATGGCGAGGGGGGCCCCTCCAGTGCCGACGATCTCCTCCCTATCGCTGTGCTGGGGCCGGGAGGCTAGATCCCTGCCGCCCCCATCACCTGCGCCACGCACTTAGGACGGCTGCCCTCCAGGGGAGACGAGGAGGGAGAGGGATGGAGTGGGAGGAGGTGGCGGCGGGGTAGGGTTTGGCCCCCTCGGTCGCCAGGAGGGGGTGACGCTAGGGGGAGGAGGTATCGCCTGTTGGTATATATATGGTGGCAGGGCGGAGAAATTGTTAAGAGTTGAACCATGGCAAATCCAACATGAAAAACGTTTGCGATTAATGCTCGGACGACAATTTTTTCACCGGCGTCATGGAGTAAAGTAACTAGACGATTAAATGGGAGAAACCCTGCCAGAGGATTCTTAAAGTTAAATATAGATGCATCGTTCCATGTCTATGGAACGGGTGCTGCCGGTATGGTTTTACACAATGATCATGGAGAGGCAATTGCATGTCACTTGTGCTTATTGAATCGTGTGCTGAATGCTACTCCTTTCTCTGAGTACTACAGAGTTAGCTGGGACGGAGACTCTCCTGGGTTTAGAGCATCTCCACTAGCGTTCTCACAACGCCCGCTGAAATTAGGTTCAGATGTCGAAAATCAGTTCAGTCGCGTTTCTAGGAACCTCTTTTCGTCCAGATTCGGGTGAACTTTGGTCCGGACTTTTCAGGCCATTCCTAGGATCCCGGGAACGCCCTGGGAACACCGAACAAAGCGAAAACGGACGTGGGCCAGCTCTGTCGGCGAGATAAGGCCGAACTCCCACCCTTTTCTTGCCCCCCTCCCGCCTTTCATCCCTATTCCTCCCTACTCCCGCCACTTCGCCGAGCTCCTGCCCACCATGCCGCCCAAGAGTTTCGTCAAACCCAGATCGAAGCTCGGCAAGGTTTCGGGGGATAAGAAGGCGAGGAAGCCGACAACACCAGCGATGAAGCTAGAGGGCATGTCCAGCGCCGAGTGGGCGGCCAAGACGCAGAGGCGGAAGATCGCGTCCGACGAACAGAAGGACAAAAAGGAGAGGGCGAAGCTCAGGCAAGAACAAGAGCAGGCGGCGGCGGAAGAGCAGGCATCGATGAGGGCGAATAAGGCGAAACAGGCGGTGGCATCGCATGCGGCGATGAAGGCGGCGCCGTATCCCCCCACTGGGGAAGCCATACAAGTGTCGGCTCGCTGACCGGATTATCGCTGATCTCGCCGGTCGGCTTCCAGGAGAGCCAGACGAACGCTCGGCAGAGGTACTCCTCGTCCCCTGAGTTCGACGACGGGTTCAACCCAAACGCGGTCTTCCCCTACCCCGTGTCGCGCCCTCCTTCGGACTTCAACGTCGACATCAACATCCCCTACTCCACCTCTCCGGCGTATGCAGGCCCTTCGACTGCGTTGCGTCGCGACCCACTACCTTTTGGCGGAAGCTCGTCACAAGCAACCTATGGCGAGGCCAACGCGCGCAACATGTTCGGCGGAATGCCAGTCGGCCTGTCGGCCGAGACATACATGGAGGACATGATCGCCCAAGGCTCGGCTGTCAACCCCTCCTTCTTCACGCAAGAACAGTATCGGGCCGATGCCGAACACGGCATCGAGTCTCAGGATTTCGCCGACCTCGACGCCGACGAGACGCAGGCCGAACCGACGCATGCCGAGGATGCCGAGGATGATGTCGTGCTTCTCGCGAAGGTCAAGAAGAAGCCGGGCATGTTGGCGTCCGAAGCGCGGATCAAGTGGACGGTGCCCGAGGACCTCTGTCTCGCCGAAGCCTAGAAAACAGTGAGTATGGATCTCATCACCGGTGCCAACCAAAACTCCGACAACTATTGGAAACGTGTGAAGCTAGCGTTTGACGAGCGTAGCCTTTGCGACCTGAAGTATAGCAAAATTCACATGGAGCGAGGGAAGAAGGTCATTACTAACCATTGGGGCTCATCCAGCATGCGTGTAGCAAGTGGCACAGCTGCGTGGAAGAGGTGGAACGCACACAAGTCAACGGGAAAAAAATGTACAACAAGGTATTCGCGAACACTAGCCGAAGTTATGACAAGCTCAATCATATCTTGACACACTTTGTCTTCCATTTTGCAGCTTCTCCGTGCACTCGCTTTGTACCGGGAGGACATGAAGGCAGAGTTCAAGTTCCACCATGTGTTCCACGAGATCGAGCACTGCGAAAAATAGCGGGACACTCGTCTGAGCCTCGCCAAGACCAAGGACGACGTGTACAACCCGGAGGACCCTCCCCCTGTTGCCGGCGAAGGAAGGCTGGAGATCGGCCAGAAGAAGGCAAAGATGCTCAAAGCCGCCGGACCTCCCGCCGAGCGTCTACAACTTCAATCGAGAAGTGCATCGCCGACACGAGGGCACACACCGAGAAGAGGGCCGAGAAGAGCGAAAAGAGGTGGGCGCAACTGATCGAGACCCAAGGGCGAAAGATGCACCTCCTCAAGGCCAACTACGCCGCCTAGAAGAGGAACACAGATCTCTAGTTCCTAATGGGCGGTGAAGACACGTCGACGATGAGTTCGCACGGTCAAGGCCTAGTACATGGCGCGCCGCAATGCCATTCTCCAGGAGGACATCGCCGAGATCACGCCTGCCACTGCGCCGACCGCCCCTGCGCCAAACGCCACTGCTACGCCGAGCTCCGCTTCCACCTCCTCCAACCAGTCAGCCGAGACGCCCGACCCCGCCGCATCGACCATGCCGCAGGAGCCCATCCCATCGACGGCTGATGGCCGAGCCTTTTTACCCTGTTTTGTAATAATTTGTCGCCAGACTTGTTGGGCGTAATTCTGCCGAACACCTTCTGGCCGAGCACTCGCCGACGAGAACGATAAAAACTCGAATATGTCGCCGTTCTCTCTTCGCCTGGGAACGCGTGTGGAAAACTCGGCGTTCTCAGGCCAAAACCGAGTTTCGTTCGGCCAACAAAAAGTCCGAATTTTGGCGTGAAAACATCCAACGAGTGGGATGCTCTTAGGACATCACCTATGTATAAGGTGAACTTTAGCCATAAGGCGGGACCCACCTCTCTTGTAAAATCTTTTACTCTGTATAAGGTTAACTTTAACTATAAACTGAGACCCACATGTCTCATCCTACATACTCATGCATGAGAGGGAAGAGAGAGTAAATTATTTTCTATTGCTTGTGGACAACCCATAAGCTTAAGGTCACCTACAAGCTTATGGACAACTCTTATTTTTTCCACTATGTATAAAGTAGACTACAAGCATTGCCACATAGGACTTAAGGTGTGGTTCGGTGTGGTTCTTTGCAGATAGTGGATGCCCTTATTGTCTTATTATGTAATGTAATCAGCGATTTAACTCTGTTGGCCGCTCCCAAATGTTATTTTCCTTTTTACAAGACAGATGTGATTATTGGTCTTCATCGCATCTCCCAAATGTTATTTTCCTTTTCATAAGAATTCAAGCCAAATCCCAACGGACGGGGCTTGCCTGCGCCCCTTCCGTGCGACGATCGGTGCGGCCCATGCATCCAACGATCATCCTCTTTTCATCCCCCACTTTATTCTTTTTGAAAAAAAATATCCCTACAAAAAATATGAACGGAACAGCGCGAGGCTGACCGGCGCACGCCGGAGCAGTTACACAATCCGGATTCCGGAGACGTACGTGCTCCAGTTCATCGCCCTCGGCTCCTACGACGATTTGTCCACCTGCAGAACCTGTAAGGAGTAAAAGCTACAAGCTCGCGGCCATCGCGGCGCCCGCTTCCATCCCGTCGGCCTAAATCTTCATGACCCCATCGCCTATTTTCCCGCTACGTCGAGCTCGAGTCCAAAGAAGCATGTCGACATTGCTAAGCAGTGAACCTGCTCTAGCTGTTTTACTAACTCGTTACATGTTGCCGGACGAGCAGAACACGGATTGCCAGTACGGCATCGACATGAAGTGCACGTCTACAGTCTGCACTATGCACTGACGCGGCAACGAGGATAATCCGTTCGAACCAGCGTACACCCAGAGCAGCAGCACTCGAGCGGTGGCAGAAGCTGCTGCCCTTCAGCCAGCGTAACCGACGTAGGCGGAGGTACGCCCGTACGGGCTAGGAATCCTCTACGCCTACGGTCGCCGGCGCCGGCGCGGCGGCCGGCGCTAGGGCCACAAGCGCGCATCGATCCTCGGGTGAGCATCCACAACCGCCGGCGAGGCATGGCTCTCAAACCCTGCCAATTCCTTCTCTCCATTGTTCAACGGGGGAACTGCAACTTAATTTCTTGATTTGTAGTAATTTTTGCAAAGAGAAGGAGGGGATTAAGGGAGGAAAGAGAGAGGCCGTTGGATGGATGCGGGCGCACAGATCGTCGCACGGAAGGGGCGCAGGCAAGCCCCGGTCAATCCCAACAAGGTTTCCTTCTAAGGAGAGTACAATGCGCTATCCAGGAAACAAGATCAAATTCGATTAAACAAGCTCTCGTTACAAAGTTACAAAGACAGCTCTGATTATTGTTGCTCTGCATTGCATTTCCCAAATGTAAAGCACAGTCTATAAGATCACATACAACTCCGGATGATCAAATCAATGGAACTACTACTCTCCTCCCTGCACCCGGCGGGGAGGAACTCTGCTCCACCTCCGGATTCTCGCGCCCAGGTCCTTCATCTCCGCCACCTGCAGATGCAGAGGAATTGGTGAACAATTCATAGCCGCCAGATCCCAGAACTCGTCACACGGGTGAAATGGTTTTGGCTCCGGCGACTTACCGATCCGACGCCCGCTGCAGATACTCCGGCCGTGACGGCCGTGGCGCCGGCGCCGACGACGAGGGTGGCGATGGCGAACGCTCTGAACGGCATCGTCATGTCCCCGCCGCGCTTGCCTCGACGGAACCAAACCAGCCCGGCGGTGAGCTGCGCGGCACTCGCTCCCGCCCACCACGCCCATGCCTTGGCCTTCTTCGCGCCGCCCTCACCCAGCTCATCCATCGCACGCCGCCGCCGCCGCCGCCGCCGCTAGGGTATTTGGGGGACACCAGCTCTGTGGGAGTTGGAAACTATGCGGAGGCAGAATGCTCACAGACACGCGGGCCCACGCGTGGCCTTGTCTTGTTTCCCCCACTGACACGTGGGACGGGTAGCTGGTTCACCACAACCTATCGCGGTAGGCTCGCTCGACTGATCAGCACTACCATTCCACAATCCAACTGAACGCCCAGCTCCCATGGGTCGGAGCAACGCGGGGCTTCTCCTAGGGCTCCTGCTGCTGCAATTCAATTCGTGTTTGGTGAGTGTTGATCCGATCCGATTCGATTTTGCACAGGTCGGATTGGCTTGTGTTACAATTGACGCACCGCTGCTGTTGGGGATTTTTTTGGCTAGGCACTCGGTGGGGGAGGCGCGGCGGAAAGGGGCGGCGTGTTTCCCGTGGTGGTGAGCACCTGGCCGTTCCGGGAGGCGGTGAGGGCGGCGTGGGAGGTGGTCGCGGCCGGTGGCATAGGGGGCTCTGCTGTGGATGCTGTCGTCGCTGGCTGCTCCGCCTGCGAGGTTCTCCGCTGCGATGGCACAGGTCAGTTGCTTGCTTATGGTGTTTTCTCTGTAATTCATTCATGTGAGCTGTGTGCCTGTGCTCGTTGGGGGTGCGGATTGGTTGTGGCTAGTGGCATGGCCATGATTTTAGCTCACTAGTAGGCTAGTCGCTGAGCTGAAATAGGAGCACCGGTGAATGTTGATGATCAGTAGTATAAAGTATGAACTATGCTGATACATTGGTCAGATAGATGGAAAGACCTGCAAAAACCGATGTCATAAAAGTTACAAAATCATTTCATTCCTCAGAGGTTGATTGGCAGGATATTTTGGTTGTAACTACCAGAGTTGCTTACTGAATATCTTGTCTCAAAACCCTGGTTTCTAGTAGAGAAATCAAGGTTTACTAAGCAATAAATCTGTAATGAACAACTACTTGCAGGTACCATACAGCAACATGATATGACATCACGATCTATATAAAGAAACAAAAAACAACGTAGCTAACAGAAATACCTGATATTCTTTTAGCCCAAATATTTCTGATAAGCCACGGCCCTATTTTAGATACCCTAGCTGAATTTTGTACAATGTATTTTTATAATTAATACGAGAAATAAACACAAAATAGTTGCAGAGCTCAAATAGGATCTCAGATGTTTAAAGCTTATTTATCTCAGATGTTCAAATGGGATCTCGGATGAATTTTGTACAATGTATTTTTATAATTAATACGAGAAATAAGCACACAATAGTTGCAGAGCTCAAATAGGATCTCGGATGTTTAAAGCTTATTTATGTTGAGAACATTAAGCCTTACTACTTCCTTTCCAATGCTACTGAAACATAATTCTGACAGAACCTTTCTTTCAGTTGCTCCATAATATCGATTTTCAGATTACACCAATTGTAGATTGACTGCACTCTTAAGCAGTACTTCTTAGAGCTTAATTTAACTTTTGAGAAAACAATGATGGATATCAGAAGCTAAGTCTCGATAATCAAAAGGTGGAAAAAATTGTCCATGCTAGTTCCACCTTCTTACAAACGTCATCAATTCACCCCCTTTTTTATGTCTGAAACATCGTGAAGACAAGATCAATTGCAGATGTTGTAACGTTGCAGATAAATATTAGCAACGAAATGCTACTGTATTCAGAAAGTACTCTCGATTTGTGCCTATTGATTAGTGTGCAAATCCATTAATATATTCTATGTAATTTTTTGGGGCAACCGGCAGGAGCTCTGCCTTTTCATTAAGAAGGGGAAAAACGATAACTAAAGTACAGCGGCGGGCATGTTCATTACATATATATTCTATGTAATGAACATCATGATTGTATGTTTGCAACTTGATTAGTTTTAAAGTTGCCTATATTTTGTGTAAATCCTGAATCCGTTCACTAATTTAAGACCTTCTAGATATTCCAAAGTAGACTAGATTCGGACTAAAATGGATGAACCTAACAACAAAACATGTCTAGATACATGCATTTCAAAAACAAAAGCTAGAAGATCTTACATTAGTGAACGGAGGGAGTAGTACCGATTCTAACTGTTTTACACTCCATACAGTTGGTCCGGGTGGAAGCCCAGATGAGAACGGCGAAACTACTTTGGATGCTCTTATCATGAATGGGGTAAAAGCTGTTTTACCTACTCATGTTCCAGTGCATGTTGCTGTTTATGTTGCAGTATTAGTGGTGGACGTAATAGTGCATTCTTTTTGCTTAAGGAAACTGGCAGACAACAATGGAAATTGGAGCTGTGGCTGCCATGAGATATGTGAAAGATGGAATTAAGGCAGCAAAGTTAGTCATGGAGCACACTGGGCATACTCTTCTTGTTGGAGAGAAGGCAACAGCCTTTGCAATTTCAATGGGTCTTGCAGGACCAACTAACCTGAGCTCACCGGAGTCTATTGAGAAATGGTCAAATTGGAGACAAAACCATTGCCAACCTAACTTTTGGAAAAATGTTGTTCCTGCTGGAAACTGTGGTCCATACTATCCTATAAATGTAAACCCTGTTCATAGAACTGTAGGGGAGATCCAGGGATGGCTCCAAAGTGATAATTTGCTGGAACCGGCAGACTCCCATCTTAAGTCTATTATTAATCGCCACAACCATGACACAATCTCTATGGCCGTGATTAACAAGGTATCTAACTCACCGAATAGTAAATTAATCTTTCTATCAATGTGAAGCTAAGTAGTGTTATTTTGTCAAGATGGGTCATGTAGCAGTTGGCACATCAACCAATGGTGCTACATTCAAAATTCCAGGAAGGTAAGCATCTTGCCTGCTGCTGCTGAATTTGACATTACAGTTTACTTTGCACCTATTTTTTGGTGAAATTGATAGTCTGTTTATTCAACGCATCTGCAACAATTTATGAATGAGTACAGTGTTTAGTTGGCCTCTTATCTTCTGTATTCAAACTTCTGTGTGATGGATAATAACAGCAATAACTCCCACCACTGTCGTGTATTTTTGTAGTATTGATGCTTTACTGGTATATTTGCAATGTTACTAGTGAGTTGTGAGTGTTGATGATGTTGACACTTTATTTATGGCTGGATAGAAACTAACATAATCGATGGTTCATAGTCAGAAATTATATCGGCTCATCAGTAATGGGATTAATATGTTTCGGTATATGTATTTACATACTTATCCGAAGTAGATAATGACAAGGCATATTTTTTGTTTTCTCAACATATATTTATATACTATACTATTTGAAGTTGTCTATTGATATGCATATCGACATTCTCGAATAATCTGTATGTTTCAGAACATAATGACGTTGGTGGCAAGCCACACTTTTCTTTTTTCCGGTGTTGTGGAACACTATTTACCTCAGGTAGTACTGAGTACAGAGTATTAAGAATTGGTTAATCATTTGATTTCAGAGTAGGTGATGGACCAATACCAGGATCTTCTGCATATGGTGATGATGAAGTTGGGGCTTGTGGAGCAACTGGTGATGGTGATATCATGATGCGTTTCCTTCCATGGTAACTGAGAAATGACTTAATTCAAAATTTATTGTTCTCTTCTCCAAACGACTATATTTTCTTATTGTGATACCTGCTTTACCAATTAGAACCTCATTAGTCAGTAGTTTAAGCTGTAATTTTCTTGAAGGGGGGACATGATAGGATGCCATTTTCTGATACTGATGCATCTTTTCCGCATTGTGCTGTTATTTGAAAGTTGTATCCTACGATATGACAATATTCAACCATGTCCATATTTTCGAATCAAGATTTAAGACCGAGTATTGTGATTGAATTTAAGCTTATATGTTAGCTTTGTTATTAGTAGCCCATGCTTTTTGACAGTGTTTAGTAGCGCAGGGTTAAGCAACGGTCTGAATAACTGCAACGTTTGTGCAGTTATCAAGTGGTAGAGAGCATGCGGCGAGGGATGGAGCCTCGAGATGCTGCCATGGATGCTATATCAAGAATTTCTCGTAAGTATCCAGACTTTGTTGGTGCTTTGTTCGCAGTTAACAACAAGGGAGTGCATGCCGGGGCGTGCCATGGATGGACATTTCAATATTCTGTCAGGAATTCCAGCATGGAGGATGTGGAGGTCATCACAGTAACACCTTAACATAAGCAGATCGTTAAAACAAAGCGCTTCTTTCGCCAATAAGGCGTGCTCCTCGGTGTTAAGTTCTCTTTCATTCATTCTCATGCTAATGCAACACCATCGACTATCGTGGGGGGGGATTGTTTGTTTCTCGAGCCATTCATTTGACTGCAGTACTCTATTGAAGCTGCATAGTTATATGATGTTGATAGGAGATTCACTGAATGCATTTTAGTCAACTTCTCTCCTGCAACTACTAGTTTATGTACAAACAGGGTTTAAAGTCGTCTTCAGAGTTTCTTGGGAATAAGTCGTCTTCCGAGCTGGGAAGGGCAGGCAATGTTTTATGTGTGGTTTGCCAGCTTTCAAGATTCTAGAGAGCTTGTTCCTTTGTCGGTGTCAACGATTGACTTCCGTTGGCTACTTTTGCTTTTTTTGGGTGTCACCGATTGACTTGCCCCTTTCTTTTTGCTTGGAAGGCCTACCTTTGCAATTATGCTCCCTCCAGAGTCCAGATGATTGGCCTGAGGATCTATTGTCGGAATCAGGTTTTCATTTGTTGAAATAGACCCGTATCCGTTGTGTATTGGTGTAGTGGGTACCTGGCTCGTACTGTGCCCTCTGAACTCCCGAAGGGCCATCAGTGCGCTGCAGATTATTTCTCCAGTGAGCAATGATATACTCCTGCCGTTGTTGATAGCTTATCCGTTTGAGACCTGAGAGGTCCCCATCCAAGTTATTGCAGACATGTCCAAACAGGGCAGGTACATACTCCCTCCGTTCCAAAATAAAATATAAGACGTTTTAGGTTTGTGAAGAAAATGAATCTAGACTTTTTTTAATGTGTAGATTCATTCCAAAGTTGAATGAACTACATACTAAAATAAGTCTAGATTCGTTTCCTTCATAAACCTAAAACGTCTTATATTTTGGAACGGAGGGAGTACTACAATGCACGAAAAAAATATTGCAAGGGTGACTTGCACCGTCATTCGTCGAGGCATCAAGTTGCCTTCCAGTTCTTCGTAAAGAAAACATTTCCATATAGCTGTCTCCTGTAGTCTAACTTTTTTTAAAAAATCCCTGTCGTCTAACTTAAAGACAGACATGGACAGACAACCATGATTAGAGGGGGTAGTAAACTATACCAAATTGCCGCTAATCATCCAGGGTCAACACAAGTTGCTGTCTCTTTTTTTCCATGAGAAGGCTACATATGCAAGCAACTCCCCAACTGGAACTCCACAAGGCAAAGCAACACTTACCAAGAGAGAACGAAGAAAGCCACCTAGCTTGTGGAGACGACGAGCCTTGGAAGCCCGATCAAGCGAAGCAGGCATGCTGATACTCGAGCTGGGGGTGGTTATGATCCCGGCGACGCTCATCCTCGTGCCTGTCCGGCGGCTGGTGCTCCTGGTGGCCAGGCTGCAGGAGCTGCAGCAATACATCAGGCGGCCAAGGCCAGCGCCGCCGGCGTTGGAGATGTCACCGGAGATGTGGAGCCGCGTGTCTAGGGTGCACAGGATGTTGTGAAGGATCCGGCCTTTGGGCTGCTCCTCTCCTGCCGGATATCAGGCGATTCCTGCGCCGGTGCGCGAGGGGCGAGAGACGTCGTCGGCTTCGCCCGTCGTAAGGTTGGAGCTTCGTCGGGACTTCTGATCCTCATGTTTCTGCGAGGATGAGCGAAGCTAGCTCCCAATGATTAATTCAACTATATAGTAGTACCTATGTTAGCATGTGACTCTGTGAATACATCTTCTTGTTGTCGACATTGTCATTGTTTCTTCGGACATCTCGGTGTAAGAAAGAGAAAAACAAACAGGAAAATGATTCTGGCTCCGTGTGCTTTTTAACTCTCATTTTGGGACATGCGTTTCGAAGCGGAAATCCTAGACCTACGGACTGTTTTGTCTACGGAAACAACTACGGACCGACCTGGACTGCACCGGTTGATTCAGTTTTGATTCCTCCCTTAAAATTCGGAAACCCATTCCCTACCTCTTGTGCACGTCGGAGTCCGTAGCTTTTTTTACGTATGTGATTCTCGTAGATCTAGCATTACTCGTTTCGAAGCGCATAAGTTGGAACATGCAAGTGAACCGAGAGTAAGTCTTTGCCGACAAGTGGCAAGTAGACAGGAGGGTGTCGTCGGAGAGTGGAGTTTTGGGATCCGATCCAGGCTACATGTAGCCCGGTATTTTGTTCTTCTTTGAAACTCTGAAAAATTAGAATTTGAAGATTCAGAAAATACGAAACAATTACCAGCATGTAGATAATGATTTACACTAAGCACGTGCCAAAAATTTATAAAAAATACATTGTAGTCCCTGGTTGCCGCCGACTCCTCCCCCACCTCCCTCCCTTCAACACCTCTCGGCATCGCCGGAGGGGCTACTGGCAAAGGCGGCTCACCCCAGGGAAGGCGACGGTCGGGAGTCCTCTCCAATTCCTAGAGGTGTGACACGGGTCGTGGCTGTCGCGAGCACGACATCTCATGGGAGATGGCACCATGGGTGGAGGTCTGTGGTGGGTGTTCATGGTGGGGCGCGTGGCAGTGGGAGCACGGCGACATGGTCTTGTTGGTGGTGGCGCGACGGCCGGGTTCCTAGCCCCTTGCGGCCCAGACCGCGGCCACCTTGTCCCATCCCCTATGGATCTACGCCATTGTCGCGAGGTCGACGTGCTCACGGTTGTGGCGGCCTAGGTTTCCTGCTCCTCTACTGGCTTGGCCTATGGGTGGCCTGCGGGAATTGGGTGACCATTCTAGCTGGGAGCCGGCTGGTGACGTGGGGGATACTTGCTAAATAATGGTGGTTTGGCCCTAATAATCTTCATGATTAATGTCACCAATCTTCTTGATGTCGGCCTCCTCAATCTGTCTGCCGATGCGATCCGATCGAAGATCTCCGCAGTTGGGCGCATGGTGCCACTGGCTATCTGCGATCATGTGAGCCCTTATCTTCAGCCAATGAGGCTACATGAGAGTGTGGTGTGAAGCTTTGCTTTTTATCGGTGCCATGGGACAGAGGTGGAGAAAGTCATGGTGGAAACGATCAAAGGTTGGTAATGGTAGAGAGGAGTGTTGGTTGCGATGAAGGCCATGCCGCACAAGTTCTTCCTGTGTGTCGGATGTTTGGAGACTTGTAGAAGCAGACTTGGCAAGAGGGGGATGAAAACACATGTGGGATGCAATTTTGGTGATGCTCCTCGAGTACCAAGTCAAGATTTTCAGGATGAAAATTCAAGGTCTAGCCTTCATTGATTGTACTTAGCAATGGTTTTGCTGAAGGCATTGTTCAGACTTTCTCCAGTGTAAAATACCAAGATCTTCGATCAGAAGACGACCACGTCGGTGCATTGTTTCCTTTTTGAAGGCATTGCTTTTGGAGAGTCTCTCTTGTAGTCCGAGTGTTTTCTTTGGTAGTGGTTAGAATGGCTTTGTTGCAAGTTTTTTATCACCGCTACGGGGTCATTGTTTTCTTTTCCTCTTTTGTTTATTTTTTCTTAGATGTGTGCATCCTTGATGTCTTTGAATATCTAGTTGGTGCAGAGGCTGGGTGTAATCGGCATCTTCACAATATTAATATATTCTGTTTATCAAAAAAACATGATTTGTCATCGGGAGATGCACGATATACAAGCAATTTGTGATAGAGGCAACACCACCGCACCTCGCGACAAGTTGTCACGATATGTGTCCTGCTTCAAGCACTCAAGGTGAAGGGTTTGCCGATTTTTCCCACCCCCGAACCCCGACAGACAGATCGATACAGGACAACTTATTCGTGAGGCGCACACACTGGCCTAGGGGGACCCGCATGGTATAGACACATCAAGGGAGAAGAATGCCTGTGTGATGTCTTCCCAATCCTCCACGCTGCCAATCTAGGACCTCGCACAAACACGGCCTCTAACACGCAACGTCGTAGTCAATGACTGTGGGGCTAGGAAAGGCCCATGGCGATCTCCACATGCACAACATCCTATTGTTTCATTCACCGGCACCATCGGGCATGTCGACCATGTCCATATTTTCCAATCCAAATTTAATACTAACTAATTAAGGCCAAACCTTGGATTTGTACCCTAGAAGGTAAGACTTGAACTTCTCTTGTATTGTCGCCCCCACTTATGATGTCGCTGCTCCAAGTCACGAATAACAAAGTCAATTTATCATCGCCACAAGGAATTGAATCACCATTGCTACTCCTCAGATCTCGGCTTTCATGACATTCTCTGCCAGCTGACTTCACCATAGAACGAGAAAGCGTGTCCCATGATGGTAACAGCCAGCAGAGCTTCGTAGCTGAAAGGATACGGATGTCGCCTAGAGGGGGGGTGAATAGGCGATTAAAACTTTTCCTAGAGTGGCTCAACAAAGGCGGAATAAAACTAGTGTTTACTTTGTTAAGCACAACCTAGAACAACTAAGGTTCACCAATGTGCACCAACAGCTTATGCTAAGCAATACAAGCAACAAAGTGATAGAAAGATATATAGTACTTTAAGCACGAAGGCTATCACAATGTAAAGTGCATAAGTAAAGAGCTCGGGTATAGAGATAACCGAGGCACACGGGGACACCGATGTTTTACAGAGTTCCTCCCAACATGGAGTACGTCTCGTTTGGAGAGGGGGTGGTATCAAACCACCAACGCCACAAAAGGCCTCCCTTATTCTCCGGTGAATCTCACATGAGGTTAGCAACACAAGCACTAGAGGAAATAGAAGCATTTTTATCATGGCAACAAGACAACATGAGCATATCATCATGAGATTTGTTCAAGTCATTTCTACATGATATGCAAGGACTATTAACACAAGCATGTGAGGAATTTTGAGTGCTAGAAGTGTTAAGGTCCAAAGGTAGATCATTGCAACTAGATAGATATGAGGGATTACAAATAGTGAACACACTATCCATATTGCAATTTCTATCACCACTCACCATATCATTACCTTGTGAAACATCACATGTTGGTGAAGTGGTAGACGATGAGAACTCATCTCGACCGAAAGTGGAAGCAACACAATCATCCTCAATAATGTTGGACTTTCTATATTTATCTTGAAGCTTGGTCCATATCTCACGAGCGCTTGAATAAGGCATGATAGACGAAAGAACTACATTGCTCACAACATGCAAAAGAATTTTAGTAGCTAGAGCATCTATATGAGAGTTCAACTTCTCCTCTAAATATTCGTTTTGGGTATCCATAGGAGCAGAGAAACCCACATATAGATAGCCCTCGATAATTGGGTGAATTTCCCGGAATAAATTAAGCATGCGAATTTTCCAAACATCATAATTTGTGCCATCGAATGTGAGCGTGTCCTTGTGCACTAATCCCCTAGCCGACATCTTTGCTCTCAAGGCGGTGAAGCCTAAAATGAGAGACTGGGCTCTGATACCAATTGAAAGGATACGGATGTCGCCTAGAGGGGGGAGGGTGAATAGGCGATTAAAACTTTTCCTAGAGTGGCTCAACAAAGGCGGAATAAAACTAGTGTTTACTTTGTTAAGCACAACCTAGAACAACTAAGGTTCACCAATGTGCACCAACAGCTTATGCTAAGCAATACAAGCAACAAAGTGATAGCAAGATATATAGTACTTCAAGCACGAAGGCTATCACAATGTAAAGTGCATAAGTAAAGAGCTCGGGTATAGAGATAACCGAGGCACGCGGGGACACCGATGTTTTACCGAGTTCCTCCCAACATGGAGTACGTCTCGTTTGTAGAGGGGGTGGTATCAAACCACCAACGCCACAAAAGGCCTCCCTTATTCTCCGGTGAATCTCACCCGAATGGGATCGATCCACGCTTCCACTATCGGTGCACTTGTCGGTGGCAACCGGGACCTCTCACAAGGTTGGGGCACAACTCCACAACTTAATTGGAGGCTCCCAACAAACGCCACAAAAGGCCTCAACAAATGCCACCAAGGCTACAATGCCACAAAGGCCACAAAACCGTCTAGGGTTCCAAGAACCCAAGAGGGGCAAGCTCCAATGAGCAATTCAAACCAAATCCTCCGAGGAGAACTCAAACCGATGCAACAAATGCAAATGGCAAGAACACCACAAAGATGCTAAAATTCCTCACTCTCAAGTTCCAACAAAGCTACTAAAGCTATTGGGGGAACAAGAGAGGAGGAATCAAAGAGAGACACAAAATCCCCCAAAATCTAGATCCCCAAAGATACACTCACAAAGAGATGTTTTGGTTTGGTCAAAACGTAGATCTAGATCTCCTCCAACTACCCCTCAGATATATGCAAGAATCAATGGAGGGGTGAGTAGAAATCAAGCTTAAGGAGTAAGGCAAATAGGGGCAAAGCTTTAGATCCAAAGAGGAGGAAGAAGTAACCCTAAAAGGCAAAGGGGCAAAGCTATTTATAGGGCTGGGCAAAATATGGTCGTTGGAGCCTTAATGTAGCGGTAGTACCCGAAGTTCAAGCGGTACTACCGGAGAACTCCGGTACTACCGGACCAGGTACCGGACTTGGTACCGGAAGACCAATATTCAAACTTCATAAGCCCTGGCCACAGCGGTAGTGTTGGAATTATGCCTTAGAGGCAATAATAAATATGTTATTATTATAATTCTTGTTCATGATAAAGTTTATATTCCATGCTAGAATTGTATTAAGCGGAAACATTAATACTTGTGTGGTTTGTGAACAACACCGTGTCCCTGGTACGCCTCTAAGGACTAGCTCATTGATCAATGATGGTTAAAGTTTCCTAACCATAGACATGAGTTGTCAATTGATAATGAGATCATATCATTGGGAGAATGATATGATGGACAGACCCAAACTAAGCGAAGCAATTAGATCGTTTCATCGTGTTCATCTTTGCGAAGCTTTTCCTATGTCAAATATTGTATTCCTTAGACCATGAGATAATGCAACTCCCTGGTACTGGAAGAAAGCTTTGAGGTCATCAAACGTCATCCTATGAGAGGGTGATCATAAAGGTGTCTCTCAGGTGATCGGAAAGTATCTGTTGGGTTGTATGTATCGAGATGGAATTTGTCCCTCCCAAGTCGGAGAGATATACTTCGGGCCCACTCGGTAATCGATATCAACACCGCTTGCAAGCATGTGGTTAAGGAGTTAATCACAAAGTGATATCGGATTACGGAACGAGTAAAGTACTTGCTGTGAACGAGATTGAACTAGGTATGACGGTACCGACGATCGAATCTCGGGCAAGTAAAATATCGCGAGACGAAGGGAATATATATGTGGGATTGATTGAATCCTGGCATCGTGGTTCATCCGATATGATCATCGATGAATGTGTGGGAGTCAATATGGGTGCCCAGACCCCGCTGTTGATTATTGATAGAAGATCATGTCTGCATATTCTCGAACCCGCAAGGTCACACACTTAACGTATCTCGACGCTAGGATAGATTGGATAATTGGTTTATGAATTTTTGTTCGGAGTCTCGGATGGGATCCGGGACATCACGAGAGGTTCCGGAATGGTCCGGAGAATAAGATTCATATAAGGCAGTGCAGTTTTTGGAGTTCGGAATTGTTCCGGGTTAATCGGTATTGTACCGGAAGCTTCTAGAACCTTCCGGAAGGGGACCAACGTGGCCCCACCTTCCGGGAGGGGGCATGGGCCTATGAGGGAGTGTCCTGGCCGCATTGGGCCAGGGGCACAAGGCCCCATAGGGCCCAGCCGATCCTAGAGAGTTTAAATCGTTTAAACTAGAGATAGGGTTTCTAGAAGAGGGGAGAGTCCATGCCCCCTACTCCTTATCCTTTGGGCTTGGGGGAGGGGCTAGGGCTGCGCCCCCCTCTATATAAAGAGGGGTGGGGGCGCACCAAACCCCTACACCTCTCCTCCAAACCCTAGCCGCCTTGCTAGCTTTCCTCTCTCCCTCCCGACTGTTTGTAGGCGAAGCCCTGCTGCAGAAATTCTCCACCATATACACCACGCCGTCGTGTTGTAGATCCAATCTATCTCTCCACCATACTTGCTGGTCCGAGGAAGGAGGAGACGTCGAGGAGCTGCACGTGTGCATCTCACGGAGGCACCGCCACTTGTGGTGCTAGATCGGATCGGATCGCGAGGAGGAGAAGCGAGTACGACTACATCACCCACGTTCCGACAAACGTTCCGCTGTGCGAATCTTCAAGGATATGAAGATCTAATCCAATCTCTCTCGTTGATTGCATCTCCTAGATTAGATCTTGGCTTTCCCTCTGTTCGCATCCGTAGAAAATTTTGATTTACTATGCCGCGAAACCCTTCAGGTAGTACCATTGATGCTACCGTAAAGCGGTAGTACCGCAAATGGCAACCGGTACTACCGGACGTGAAGTGGAATCATCAGTTTATACGAAAAAAAGTCTCTGCCCTGTGCGGTACTACCGCATTTTAGTACCGGAGCAGGCAGAAGCTTTTGACAAGTGGTCAAAAAGCTACTGTCGCGCTAGGTAGTGAAATGCGGTACTACCGCATTTTACTACCTAGGCAGACAAAAGCTTTTTGCCAACGTTCAAAAGACTCTGCCCTGTGCGGTACTAAAATGCGGTACTACCGCATTTTAGTACCGGAGCAGGCAGAAGCTTTTGACAAGTGGTCAAAAAGCTACTGACGCGCTAGGTACTAAAATGCGGTACTACCGCCTTTTATTACCTAGCCCGGAAGAGGCTTTTTGACAGTTAGTCAAGACCTTCTGTCGCATTCGGTAGCAAAAAGCGATACTACCGCTTTTTGGTACCGCACCAGGCAAATATTCAAACGGCAATAACTTTTGACTGAAAGCTCTGATTGACCCGATTCCAGTTGCGTTGGATATTGATTATCACCAAGTGAGAAAGTATCAAGTAGAATAATGTGATATACCTCACTTGGTGAGAAACCGAAAAGCCGCATAAATCAAAATCGTAACAAGATACAAATGGGAGATCCGATTTTGATGAACAAGAGCTTGTTATGGAGATTACCACAAGCTCTATATCCTCACATGGATAAGACCAAATAACAACCAAATACGATGATGCAAGTATGCAAATGTTTGAGCTCTCTCCAAACGATATGACCGAATTACTCTTACGAGAGCCCCTCTTGATAGTACGGTTATCTATCCTAAACCCGGTCTCACACACACAACGTGAGACCGGCAAAAGGGAAAACCTATCAAGATTATACCTTTGCCATGAGCATTCCACTTGAGCTCGATGTAGACGGTCTTGCCCTTCTCAAGATGGAACGCCTTTCTTAATTCCTCATCATCGACCTTGCATATTGAGCTTGCCGAACATATCTTCTTTGCATTTCATCGACCTTGAATCCAACACATGCTCCAAGCGATGCCAATGGACAAATCCTACAAGTATAACTTAATGCACACATTAGTCCATGAAGATTGTCATTAATTACCAAAACCACACATGGGGGCCCAACATGTTCTTTCAGCAGCGCTCCTTCTAAAACCAAACGATTAGAGAAAAACATGGGTACGCATGACCGAATCCTACCCGATCTAGCAATCTCCAGGCATGAATCGCGAGTGGAGTTCACCGGCGGAGCCTTCCGGGACACGACACGCCATCCAGATCGATAGAGACAGGCATCCGACAGATCATCATCTTGGCGCGAGATGGAACCCTAGGACCTCCACATTTATTCAAGCCCTAGTAGCCCCCATGCCACCCGCCGACACCCTATTGGACCAGTCGCTTCGAACCTCACTGGCCAGGCCAACATCAAGGAAGAAGAAGGCAGGACATGGGCGATCTTCCGTCGGATCCGGCCAAACCGCGCAGCGAGGAGGAGCCCCCGCCGTCGGTCAATGCACCGCCGGGGAAGACCTCCGCCACCACCCACGTTCCACATGCGCTGCCCCGATGATGGCCCGCCTCACACATAGTAGACCGCCGGAGCTCGCCCGCCCTCACTGCCCCAACTTTGACAGGCTGGGTGTGGCCGCCACCACCAACGAAGAAGGCGGCAATGGCTAGTGGCGGCTCTCCAGGGTGGGAGAGGGGCCTCCAGAGTCACCCCGCGCTAGGCGCCCCGTGAGGGAGGGGAGGAGGGAGGCGGACGGCGGTGGGCTGGTGGTGGCAACGCTGATCGCGTGGAGTTGCCGATCCGACCGGTAGGAAATATCGTGTGGACTATAATTTTATATAGAAACTGCAATGATATAATACTAATGATAACAGATTCATTGAATGCACCATAGTCTTCCCGAAATATTTGGACGAAATAGTTAGAATTAGACCGTAGTCTAGATCTAGATGTGAATACTTTAAGTCGTCCTAGAAGTATTACGATGGAATAAGTCATCTTCAGAACTTGGAAGGCATTTAATTCACCTACTATATGTTTTGTCGACAAGAACATTGGGTTGTTTTGCACCTTTTGATTCTTGACGAGTTTGAGTATGATGTCATTATAGAGTTGACACCCATTGTTTATTGCTCTACGAATATACATGTTGCCTCTCATTGTTTGTTTTATTAACCATGTGTCTTCTAAAGCGATAATTCAAGAAGATTGGCATTATTGTCGAGGGAGCGAGAAAGCCACTAGGCCGGTTATCTTGCTGAAGGTCATGATATGCAGAAAAAAGAATTGGTTGACTAGACTTTTGGTGTGTCGTGCCCCTTGTTATATTTATTTATTTTGGCTTGAAGTCCTCTGTTTTGATGAATGTGTATGGCTTGAAGACTTATTGTTGCACTAATGCGTGCACGATATGAACGGGTACAGCCCACCATGGCAAGAAGTACCTAACACGGTAGTGAAACTCATAAATAGGACTAATGATAACCGTTTCACTAAATACATTTGTGAGAAGCAGACCATAAGTTCATTGTCAGTGTAGTGATAGCTGGCTTGTTACTGTGCCCCTCTCTCCCGAAGGGCCATCAGCTTGCGCCGTGTATTATGGGTGACTTTTTTTGGGCTTATATAGTTGCTTCTAGGTGCCAAACGGTGAAGCCCAAAAAAACTCTCCAACTTCTCTCGAGTTTAATTCCACCGAGAAGCGAATTGATAGTGCAATTCCAGAAACTAGGCGTGAGTAGTTTCCCGAGTTTCTAGATAGGAAACCGAATCGGTATGTCCGTCTACCTTCCAGTTTAGTATAATTTACTAATTGAATGCCACTCCACCTTAAAAACGGTTTGGCCACATAAAATCAAAAAAAGAGAAAAAACTATGCAACCCATCGCACCCTCCGAGTCCCGAGCGTACTCCCTCCCGCCTGTCGGGGTTCATCGCCGCGACTGCCTACCCCGTCAGCGCCACCACCCCGTAGGCCGCCCCACCCTCGCCGATCGCAGCCACCCCCACCCCTCCACTTCTCGCAGCCATGTGCCGCCCACAGCAGGACGACGCACCCGATGGAAGAACTTCAATCCGTGGTCGCCCGTGCCCACCCCGCTCGATGACCACCTCACTTTCCATAGTAGCTAGCTCAAATCCTTTCAATTTCTAACATCTGTTAGCACCAACGGACAACTTCCAATTTCATCTTCATGGCCAAATTGTTCCTTCTGTTCTATTGATGTGAATGGGTGTGCTAGTAATAATTTCAATTTCAATTTTTGTTCCAATTTATATTACCTGTTAGCACCAATTGACTACTTCCAATTGCTGATATCTTAATTTCTCACCAGAATGTTAACAATAGGGTTTATCACATATACCATGTCCATGTATTGAGTGCACTCTTGATGTATATATGATATCATGTTAATGTGTATCATTGTGCTAGTGATTTATGACATAATTTAACTCTGGGCACTTTTCATGGATAATGAGCTCAGTTTACTGACGCGTTGTATGCATCTAGATGGAAAAGCCAAAAATACATATCTGGAGCGTTACAGATATTCACAATTCAACATACCAAATAAGTCAAGTTTTTAGAAGCCCCAAAAAAGCCACCAATTCTAAAGCTTCTTCCCACCACAGTTTTTCATAAATTGGCTGGTGCATAAGCAAGAGCCCAAAAAAAATCACCCTATATATCTTTTGCAGAGAACAAATCCAAAGAATGCCAATGTTCTTGATAGTAGTCCATTTCTAAAGCTGGGTGAGGGTGGCTGGCCATCGTTACACGTCATGTCAGGACAAAAAAGGCTCCCGCCGGCAACGGCACCCGTCGGAGCATACAGTGGACTTGGAAAATACTAGTAGTACAAGATTGTTGTTTCTTAATCGCTTGAGATGCAGTTTTTAGAACCTGATAATATGCTTAATTATTTGAATTTTGTTGCTCTAAGATTTTAGAAATTCGGATGCCTATAATTAAGTCGACATGATAATATATATATTGGAACTCCTAGCCCACCAGAGTTTAAACCCTAGGTTTGATACTTTGGTGTCTCATAAAGGCGGAATATTCTTTCAGTGAGAGGCGACGTTCCCGTCGATAGCGAGGCGTTTGCGGTGACTTCGTCAATCTCAAGACCCGTCGGCTCAGTCTCTCGAAGGTGCTTATAGGGATAGGGTGTGCGTGTGTGTGTTCATAGGGTGAGCGTATGTACGTATTGTGAGTGTCTGCGTTTGTACTGTGTTTCTTAGAAATTCGGATGCCTATAATTAAGTCGACATGATAATAATATATATATTTGTACTACGATAGGTTCGCGGTACGATGAGATTTGCTAATGAGTCCTCCCTAGTATGTTCAGTTTGTACGGGTCCCCTAGCCACCCTACCGTTGATGTTTTTAAAAATTGCTCTCAAGGGCCAGAGGCCGGGGCCGGTCCTCTCTCTGAGAAGCTGTGTCCCACGTTCTTCTTCATTAACCAAAAAAAAATTCTGTAGCTAACCCGTCCGTCGAACTTGGACATACTGAGTACAATGCTGAGTTAAGAAGGAGACATTGACGGGCAACAATTATTAGAGGGAACAGTAAACGAAGCCCCATTGATCATTTGCCACTAATCATCCGGGGTCAACGGAAGTTGGTGTCTCTTTTTTCCAATAGAAGGTTATATATGCAAGCAACTCCCCAACTGGAACTCCACAAGGCAAAGCAACACTTACTTACCATTAGGAACAAGCCTTGGAAGCCCGATCAAGCGAAGCAAAAGCTTAGAGGAGCCATGCTGATACTCGAGCTAGGGGCGTGCATCATCCCGGTGACGCTCATCCTCGCGCCGGTCCGGCGGCTGGTGCTCCTGGTGGCCAGGCTTCAGGAGCTGCAGCAATACATCATGCGTCCAACGCCGCCGTCGTCGGAGATGTCCCCGCAGATATCCCCGGAGATGTGGAGCCGCGTGTCTACCGTGCACAGGATGTCCATCATGGTGTGAAGGATCCGGCCTCGGGCCGGTGGTTCGCGCTCTCCTCATCCTGCCGGATCCCAGGCACTGGACTGGAGGACGGTGCGCGAGGGGCGAGAGACGGTCGTCGGATTCGTCCGTCGTAAAAGGTTGGAGCTCGTCAGGATTTCTGATCCTCATATTTCGCCGAGGATGAGCGAAAGCTAGCTCCCAATAATTATTTCAGTTGTTCAACCTAGCCACCTAAGTAGCCTGTGATTGTGTGAATACGTCGTCTTCATGTCGGCATTGCCATTGTTTCCTCAGACATCTCGATGTAAGAAAGTCAAAAAGAAACACGAAAAGCGCAAGTGGTTCCTGGCTTTGTGTGCTTCAACTCTATTTTTGTGACATGCGTCTCGAAGCGCAGGAGCTGCAACCTCCAGGTAATTGTTCTTTACAGAATTACCGTGCTAGTGAATGAAGTGTTAAACTTTCCCGACAAGCGACAAGTAGACAGGCGGGCGTCGTTGTCGTCAGATGTGAAGGCCTGGCCTTTAGAGCTAACGGTACGGTTGTACAGTACAGGCATAGAGTCCTCGTCTTCACATGCACATTCATTGTCATTATGTACACAGCCTTCCGCATTTGCAAATGATAGACGTACAAAGCAGGCAAAATTTCAAAAATCATGTATAAAGCGGCGTAGTAGGAAATAGCTACATAATCGAGTCATCAATATCGATCTGGAACTGCGAGCACGGCTTGATGTATAGTTGTGTGCCATGCCTGCGTACACTGGGAGGTGCAGGAGATACGAGCAACTTGTTTTTTTTTTTTGAACGGGGATGTACCACGGCCTCTGTACCATAGGATGCACACAACCCTTTTATTACTTTAAAGTCTGGTATGCTAAAGTTACAATTCAAGAATCAAGAAGGTTGAAACAACTAGAGGGGCGACACCCCCGCACCTCACGGCAAGCCAGGGTTGGTGCCACTGTGTCCACGATCCTCGCGATCTCTGACCTCATGGGGGTATGGATCCATGGAAATGCGTTCCAAGCGAGTCGCCGCCGACTTTGTGCCTTCCTAACCCTACACGCCGCCAATCTCAGACCTTTCCCAGACATGGCTACGCCCATCGCCATAGCCGGTGACTGCGGGGCTAAGAAAGCGCCATCACTACTGCAGAAAGGTTTATAGCCGCCAGGTGGTTAGTGACGAGCAAAATTATGACAGTCATTAGTAAGTATATTCACTAGTAAGTATATTCAGTGACCGGCGGGGATAAGCCTGTCACTAGTATATAACACTAGCGACAGGCGTATAAATGTGTCTGTCACTAGTATTTTCTAGAAGGCCGGTCAAAACAGAAAAATTACTTAGTGACAGGCGTTTATAAATATATGTCACCGAAAATTCTATGAGTAGTGATGAACGCAAAATATGCCGGTCACTAGTATTTTCCACAAAGTCTGACTGAAAGGATAAATTTTATTTAAATCAGACCTGGCGGTGCCACTGCGCCTTCGCCGGTGGCTAGCCTAGCCAAGCACTATCGTCTATTCCCTCCGTTTCAAAATATAAGATGTTTTAGGTTTGTAAAAAAATGTATCTAGACTTGTTTTAGTGTGTAGATTCACTCTAAATCCGAGTGAACCTACATATTAAAATAAATCTAGATACATTTGTTTCCAAAACTAAAACGTCTTATATTTTGAAACGGAGGAGGAAGTAAATAACACTACACTTAACTTACAGGAACATAGTACGGAATTGATCTTACGGGGCTTCAGGCTGTAGTGAAGGCTAGCTAGGCCAAATTTCGAAACACACGTTGCTAGCGGGAGTCTGGAATTTTCAATCGGAAATTTTGGTTTGGCCCGAAACGTGCGGCACGAATATTTTTGGAGATTCACAAAATTTTTTTGCTAAGACCTAGCCGGGACGCCACCCAGCCGTATAGAACGTGACCCTCCCTCGCGACCTCCACCTCCCCTTCCAGCGCCACCTCCTCCCGTTCCCCTTCCGTCTTTGACGGATTTCACCCAAGTCCGGCTAGCCCATGCACCGGAGACCACCGCCCCAACACCCCCTACTTCTGCCCTCTCTACTCCACGACGTAGAACCGTCCATCCACAACCCACACCACAAACCCTAGCCCGGGTATTTCGGCGTCCATGGCGCACGGCGGCGCGACAGCGATTGGTGGCGCTGAACGGCGACCTCCTCTCCCCCAACTTCTCATACCACTCTACACCTCGGAGGCCATAGGCCAACTTGCAGGCTGCAGCGCCACCTGTCTCCACAGGCAGCTCCTGATCGTCGTTTCTTATAGTCACCAATCGACGGACAGTACAAAAACCATCTCCTACATGATCACCATGGAGTACGTATGTACCAGCTTCTTAGATTTTTTTCTTATAATGGTTCAGCCACTCTCGAGAAAAGAAAATATGCCAGATCATAGTGTTCGTTTCAGAGATTTTGTATGGTCGAGCTGAGCATCACCGGTCACGCCCTATGCTTGCGAGCACTGCCAAGGCCGGCCATCCAATTTCATTGCCTGATTGCGAATTTATCACGTTTTCATATATCGATTGGTCCATAAGGTGAACACATGCGCTGAAACCCTTTTGTTTTATGTAGCTTTTCATTATTGAAGTCTTACGTTTTTCTCTTATCTGTGTTCTGTTCTGAACAGGTTTTTAGTTGAACTATATTTTCTATCATATAGCAAAAGCATATGTACATTCAATTAAAAAAAGAGTAGACTCAGGTGAGTCTGTTTATTTATCCTTTTGGTTTTATATATGTCGCTTTTCTGAAATGCTACCTCCATAGAGAAGGAATTTGATTTTCCGTTTCCTGATTAAGTATGTAGGCTACTTATTTGTTGTATGCAACATAGCTTATAGTTAAAAAATCATGACTTATTATGAATTCTCTAGATTCGTAATAGCTTTAACCAAACCAAAGGTATGCCTAGCACAAACAACTCAAAGAATGGTACCCCGCTAAGCATTAGCAGTAACCATATGATAATATTCTAAGAAAAATGGGATGTCAATTGTCATGTTGTTAACAATAACTTGGATAAGAATACCGACATGTTTATTCTTAATAGAAATATCTTCAACAAATTACCTTATTATTAGTTATAATATAATATGAAATTGTATTATATATTCTATCATTACAATATGTCTCAAATGTTTACACAATTTTCACATCAATTAAATTTAGACTCTTGACTGTTGTGACCTATTGTCAGGCACATTTTTCCAGGGTCCTATACCTTTTCATTTACATAATAAAGATCTTAAAAATATTCCCGCTGCAACGCCAGGGAATCCTTCTAGTTATTCTACAATATACACGAACCATTCCATAAAAATTAAGTTGGATCCTCTATTCTGCTGATGCTCATGCAGTAGTTACTCATTCTGACTACACACATAATTTTAGATTATGTGTATTAATCAGTATACATGATGAGGTGGACACGGAGTTTTCTATAGGTCTATACTTATGACAAAGGTAATCAAGTGACTCTTTGTTGAGTATATCTTCTTGATTTATTTAGAACAAAAGAGTTTCCAATAAACATACAAAGAAGAACCACTCCCAAAAGGTTATTTTATCATATATTAGTTGTCATGTAAATGCATAATATCTTCCTGAAGCGGTTTTTATAAGATCCAATGAGATTTAATAGAAGTTGTTTTGTTAGTCCAGATTTAACATTATGTTGGTAATAAATAATCGTTCTTCATGCTTGATTGATCATGTAGATTTTATATCCAAAATTATTCTGTTATGCCCGCACTAATGTATGGGGTATCAATTAGTAATAGAGTAAGCGGCTTTGGTGCCACTATTTGATTTTTTATTTTCAATCTCTTTATTCTTCAACAATTGCTTATCCACTTGATGACATTGCTCACAATCATATGACCATTTCATTTTTTTTATCAAGTTAAGCACGTCATCAGTGCCTTGCACGATTTAGGTCCATACAAGGAAGACGTAATGGAAGAATATGTACATCAACAAGATGATGAAAATGTATAACAGCGAAAGGAACTTGTAGCTATGCATATGACCATAATGCGTGTACCGTGGTGTTGTTGTTCTTTGAAGTTCAAACATCTTGCTAGATGATTGATGAAGAAAGTATCCATCTGCTTACTAGATAAGAAACTACCCAATGCTAGTTTATGATATATGGCAAGTTCCTATGTGAGTGTGTTATCCGTGCAAATATTGTCATATTGGGTTATGTAAACGTGTCGTATATAACATATTATTATGCTATCTGAAATATTTATGAAAAATATATTTAATCTTTTATAATATCTTATTATGCTATTTTTATTACCGAAATTTATAATAGCGACCGGCAGTATAACGGGTCTGTCACTATAAAACTACAAAATCCCATAGGGATGCGTCCTTTGATTGCAACCAGTGGCATGTATGTCTTTTGCCTGTCAGTAGTATACACATACTAGTGACATGGCACATGTTAATGCTTGTCACTAGTACACACTAGTGACAGGCAAGTGTCTGTCCCTAGTAACCTCATATCAGTGACTAGTCATTAGTGACAGGCGTTTTGTCTGTCACTAATGGCTCTTTTAAGCCTGTCACTAATAGGCTATTCTGTAGTAGTGCATGTCAACTTCCACCCGCACGACACCCTGTTGTTTCTCTGGTACCATCGGGCATGTCGACCATGTAAGGTTGTCCGCCGCACGATTACGATGGTGCTAGGGAGGAGGGGAATGTTAAGGCGGTGTGTTCGAAGAAATCAACAAAGCTCTAGAGGTGAAAGCACCATCTGAACGACTCATATCCAGTTCGAGAATGCTAAGTGCTGGCGGAGGCGAATAATTAATGGTGATGACTGCTTGGTAGCTCGTTTTACTTATGTGCGCCTTTAATTTGTGGATATGTACACAATGGATGGGAGGATACTTCAAAGCATGTTGCACGTTTTAGTTTACGTCTGCATCAAAATCATGCATGTGACGACTGTGAGCCTAGTAATTTTTTTGCATTGGATCACTGTTCTCGACAAATGGGGTGTCTATAAAAGGTGATTTTGGTTTGCTGGTGCTCTTTGATTACCAAGTTTGAATCTCCAAGTAGAGAACCCTATATCCGACCTTCATTTGTCATTCTTCCAGTGGAAGAACTCTAGTTGTTTTCTTGTTGAGGGCACTATTTAAGATTGTTCCGACTTTCCCGGGTGAAAATCCATCATCTAACTTTTGTGATTAGATCGGGCGATGAAGATGCTTGTGCATTGTTCTTTTAGTGAAGACGTCATTGTGGGAAGACCTTTTCAAAGTCTTGGTGCTTTCCTTAGTCTTGGTGTTTTTCCTTGTGGAGGTTGTATCATGCCGCTTTGGTCACCGGTCTCTTTGGTGGAGTCATGTTACTTTTTTTCTTTTTCTTTCTTGCTTTTTTGCTGTGTGCATATTTGATGTCTCAACTAGGTCTTGGCATTATGTCGTTGCAAAGGCCGGGTGTATATTTGATATCTTTTTGAAATTATATTATTGTAGAGGCCGGATGTAATTGACATATTCTTGATATCAATATATTGCCTTTGTAAGAAAATATTTGCTATGTCTTCCTCTTTATAATTTCGGCAAAAGAGCATCACACCTCATGATCTGATCCAAAGAACCATAGAACAATTGTCTAAGGAACATCTTTCAATGTCTCATCTCGGGATCGTGTGTGTAGTAGTAGGTGCTCCCCATGAGGACGAGAACAACGCGTTGTGCGGGTTGAAGAATTGTGATCTCCCCAAGATGCCCCAGAACACATATACCGATGGATGTGAAACGAGTGGTTCTCTCTAATACTACTGACCTAGTTTTCACCATCGTAGATCAGTATGTATTGTTGGATCTCCGCGAATGGAAGACCCAGATCCACTACAACGTACGATAAAAATAGCTCATGGGAAAGGAGTGCATGCCGAGGCATCCATAGATAGACATTTGAGTATCCTGTTAGTAATTCCAACATGCAGGATGTGGAGGTTATCATAGTAACACCTTAACATCCGCACATCATCAAACCAAAGAGCCGCTTCACCAATAAGGTTATCATAGTAACACCTTCACTCATTTGTTAATTTATCAGTGGCAGACCCAAAAATTATTTAAAGCCTGGACAAACCGTGTATTTTAAGGCTAAAGACACTATTTTTTTGATTAAATTGATATGAAATTAGGCTTGTCGGCCGGCCGGAAGTCTGGGCGCCTGCCCGGGCTTAGGGATGGCTAGGTCCGCCTATGTAATTTATATTCAATCATGATTACACTAATGCGCTACTGCTTTAGACGATCACTCTCTTCTTTCTTTCTTTCTTTTTTATACTATTTTTGGATGTGTACGTCCTCAATGTCAATATTGGATCTTAACATCATGTTGATGCAAAGTTCGGATGTAGTTGCTATCGTCTTGCTATTAATACATTTGTCTTCTTGCCCCCGCAAGAAAAAATACATTTGTCTTTATCAAAAAATATCATCCACAAATTCTTCCCAAATCATCTATTGGACTACAATTTTCTTTTGAAATTGCAATATATAGTATTACCAGATTCATTGAATGCACCGTAGTCTTCTCTGAATAGTTGGAAAAGAAAGAATTCTTTTATGTTGCTACTACCAGTTCAATGTACTAGATCTAGATGGGTGTACCATTAAGTCATCCCTGCTTGGAGTATTTTTTGGAATAAGTCATCTTTAGAGACATAAAGGCTATTAATATTTCACCTAGACAATTCATTGTTCTTTTTGCGTTGGGTTATCACACGTTTGATTCTTGATCAGTTTGATTCTGTTGATGCATAGAGTTGACACCCATTGCTTATTGCTCTACGAATATAAGTGTTCTCTTGTTGTTTATCCTATCAATCATTGTGGCTTACACATAGCTAAAGCGATAATGCAAACTTGGCATTACTAAAGCCGATAGGGTATCTTGGTGAAGGTCATGATGGACAACAAAATATTCCTTGACTATACTGTTGGTGCTATTGCCAACGATTGCGTGCAACCTGTTCTTCGCTTGAACACCCTCCCTTTGAAACCTTGTTTGCATGAGATGAATGTGTAGCTAGAGACCTATTTGTTGCAATCATGTTTGCACGATATGATCATATGAATGTGTGCATCCCACCGTGACATGAAAGTATATTACTACTTCCTCCTCTTGTTCATATTAATTATCACTGGATTGAAGGTATCTAGCATAAAATATGTCTAGATAAACCTATTTCTGTGACAAGTAATATGGATTGGAGGGAGTACTTGAAACGGTAGTCAAACTCATACATAAGTGCACTGATTAACTTTTTCGCTAAATAAATTTAGAAATAGACAGTGAGTCCATTTTTTTTTAGTATACGTGGCTAGTCACCGTGCCCCCTGAGCTCCTGAAGGGCCATCAGCAGTACGTGCGATGCACATTATTCTCGTGAAGAGAACAATTACAAGAATCGCACTGTTCTTACAGCTTATCCGATGAGAGGTCCCCATCGAAGTTATGGGACACATGTGTCAAACGGAGCCGGGCAGATAAAAATAATGCACGGAAAATATCATATGTCATGCGATCAGGATATACGGGGACAGTACTAGTCCATTTCTAATAAGCTGGGTGAGGGTGAGACTGGGGTCATCATGGTCACACGTCATGTCAGGACGACAAACGGGGCACCATCTCGGAACATCGAGTGGACTTGGAAAACGCAAGATCGTAACTTCGTAAGTACTAGTCCCTTCGCAAAAAAAAAGAACTTTGTAATTTGTCTTTTCTAACCTGGCCAGGTTGGGTCTAACTTCGAAATTGTGTAACTATGTTTTTTCTGCATGAAGAATCAACGCTTAGAAATAGAGGAGTTTAACGGTACCCTGAGAAGAATATGGACCCTCCATTCCTCTTAATCCAGTGGATGACATCAGCTGGTACTCCACCACCGCCGGTACACCGAGAGTACCGACTAGGTAAACCAGGGAGTACCTCGAGTTTAGGGGTAAAATCGTAATATTTTATTATCTGCCTCTCTACCTAGCGGAAACAACTTGATCCTCATTGGTTATCCATGGAACCTACTCCTTGGTTCATTTTTATGGGCACAACCACACGGCTGTGGTTGGACAAGTGGTCACCGACCAGTGCCGCCTGCTACTTAGTTGTAGTATGATACAATCTGTAACATGGCGTCGATGATCTTTGTTTTGAACTCAAATCTCTGCATCTTAGGGATGTTTGTGTGTATTCGGGAGCCTTGTAGCCACGGTTTGTTTGATCTGTAACTCTATGCAAGCAATGGGGCGGCTTTGTGCATTACCATATTGATAAGGAATTTGGAAGAGCGGTTGCGGCCTGCAGATGGCCATGAGCGTTGATGAGCATTGTTGAGCAGTTAGGTCATGAGATCAGCACATGATTGGATCCGCAATCAGATTAGACCAAGAGAAAAAGACAAAACTGCCCTTTTACGTGGATGGTCAGATTTAACTATTTAAGTAGTGCTCCCGCCTGCACTAATAAGCCTAGCATACAAAATTAACACTTTGTGGAAAATAACCTCCTTAATTTTAGGATTTCTTGTACTGCTGTTGAAGTTTATGAATAAATCGGTGGACTTTTTTTTGCAAATAAAAAATCAGATCTACTACAACCGATGTCCTCTCTCTCGTGTTTTAAATTTGTATAAGGGTCCCCGGCCCCTACCTACCCTACCGTTGATGCTGTTTTGAAAATATTTGTGACGTTTTGAATCTTGAGGCCGGGCCCATCTGCTCCGCCCCTGATAGGTGTCTCACGCTATTTTTCTTCATATATGCTGAACAATCATTTGTGTAGCTAACACGGTCGTCTAACATAGACTCTCGATACCACTTCCTCTGTTACAAAATATAAGATGTTTTAGCTTTATAAAACAAATATATTTAGACTACTTTAGTATGTAGGTTCACTTATGTTTGGAATGAATCTGCATACTAAAACAAGTCTAGATACATTTTCTTCACAAAATCTAAAATATCTTATATTTCAAAACGGAGGGAGTAACTGCTAAATCAAAAACAAATCATGAACTGACAACATTATTAGAGGGGATAGTAGTAGTAAACTAAAGCGCCACCAAATTAAATTGCCAACAATCATCCGTGGTCCAGTCCAGAGAAGTGGGTGTTTCTTTTTTCCATAAGAAGGTTATATATGCAAGCAACTCCCCAACTGCAACTCCACAAGGCAAAGCAACACTTACACCCTACCTAGCTAGCTCGTGGAGCAGGAAAGCCACACCCACAGTACGTAGCAGCTCAGGCCGTGGAGAAGCCTGATCAAGGAAGCAGCAAAAAGCCTCAAGCTAGCAGCCATGCTGATACTCGAGCTCGGGGCGTGCATCATCCCGGTGACGCTCTTCCTCGTGCCGGCCCGGCGGCTGGTGATCCTGGTGGCCAAGCTGCAGGAGCTGGAGCAATGCATCAGACGGCCATGGCGGCAGTCGTCGGAGATGCCCCCGCAGATGTCCCCGGAGATGTGGGGCCGCGTGTCGAGCCTGCACACCATGGCCATCATGATCTGAGGGCCCCGAGCTGCCGGCCTGGTGCGCGCTCTCCTGCCGGATCGAGGCGATTCCTGCGCCGGAGGCCGCCGGTGCGCGTAGGGCGGGACGTCGTCGATCGGCTTCGTCCGTCGTCCGGCTGGAGCTCGTCATGATCACTGGTCCTCGAAGATTGCTGCGAGGATGAGCGAGCGAAAGCTAGCTTCCAATAATAAATTGATCTGTACCTATCTAGCATGTGACTCTGTGAATGCGTCTTGCTCTTGTCGCCATTGTCATTGTTTATTAGACATCTCGCTGTAATTCTGGCTTTGTGCCCTCTTTCTGGCGTGTTTCGAAGCGCGCTTAAGCTGCAGCCTGCGCGCAAGCGTTTTTTACTGGATTACGGTCCAAGCGAATGTAAGTGTAATTTTTCTTCTGACAAGAACGGCATCTTTCGTATGATCATCGCTGGAGCCCCGTAGAGCTGGCATAATACAGTACTAGTACTGCTCCCAATATTGACATGTACGACTCGTCATTATCTCTCTCCGGTCCAGTTTATTAAGCATGGCAAGGTAATTTAAAAAATTCTTTGACCATTAATTTTAATCAATAAAATCTGCAACATAGTATGTCTCAAAAAATATACCTTTGGAAACTACTTTTAAAGATGAATCCAATAATATAATTTTTATGATATATTATATAATATTTTTTACTAAAATTAATGGTCAAAGTTGTTGTTAAACTACGTGTGTGCCTAAATAAACTAAACCGGTGGGAGTACTTAACTTTTAAATAAAATAATAATTTTATTTTTTCTCGGTTTTTATCCTTAAAGGGAAACAAAATGGATCGGTTGCAACATGAATCGGCCAATGAAAAAACACACAAAAAACTTCTATGTATCTTGGAGTCAATTAGGCCGCTTCCACTACCAGCCACCATGGCTAAATATAGCATGTACTACCTCTGTTTGAGATTATTAGTCCTAAAAGTTTTTTATATTGTTTGAGATTATTATTCTTGAATTATATGATTGCACTCAGTATGCATATGTTCCCGTTACTCCAAAGGAAGGATGAAGGATGTGGATCCAATAAGCAACCCTATGGATTACCCAAACAATGGCACAAACACCCACATGTATATGAACCTTTATTTTCTTGTCTGTCCCATTTAACCACATGTGAATGAACTGTAATTTTTTCTGACAAGAACGACATCTTTGGTATGATCATTGCTGGAGTCCTGTAGAGCTGGCATAATACAGCCGTACAGTACTAGTACTGCTCCCAATATTCACATGCAAGACTCGTCATCATCTACTCAACTTTTAAATGAAAAACAAAATTTCTTTTTCCTCTGATTTTTGAAAGGGGAACAAAACCCTGCCCTCTGCGCATCCGGCATCCATTTATTGCATAGTTTTCACATTCAAAGTTTTCAAATCATGGATCGGTTGTAACATGAATCAGCCGACGAAATAAAGACACAAAAATCTTCTATGCATCTTAGAGTCGATTAGATAGCTGTCTGCCACCCTGGCTAAATATATAGGCCGTAAAATTGCATTCATATGATTGCACCCAGTATCCATATGTGCCCGCTCCAATGGTAGTAGGAAGGACCACATGTGAATCCAATAAGTATCCGTGTGGATAACCTACAGGAATGTAACAGATTCATGTTTAGTTGAAGCAACATCATTTTGATAATTCCCACACGTATATGAGCCTTTATTTTCTTGTCTATCCCGTTTAACAATCCACAAACATATTTGAAATGCTAGTTGCTGGTGTAATATTGAAAGTAAAACAAACAACTCTTTAGACTAAATGAATAAAAAGACATGAGATGCATAAGATGCGCCAGCATCACAAAAGACACATTTTACACCAATTCCATATTCTCTTGACCAAATTATTCTTGGTAAGTAAAACCTTTTTATTAAGGAACCATAGGAAAATCTTTATTTCTACTAGTGAAAGCTTCAACTTTCAAAAAAAATTACATAAAAATATAGTAAGTCGGTAGATGCATGCCGCTAACAAAATTACAAAAATGATGTGCTAAACAATGCAAAAGTTATTAGATCAATGGTTAACGGACTCCGATGTTGATCAGATACATTAACAAGGATGTTCAATCCCATGTCTACAGGTAGCTCAACCCCACGATGGTCCATGAAAGTTTTTTTTCCAAAAAGAAGGGCAAGCCAATGACCTATGTATCAATTGATGCATGTAGCCAAATGACCCACTAACATAGGTTTAAATTTTTGAGTTGTTCACTTTGGAAAGCCTTAAATTTTTGGCTTCTTGCCATCATAGGAAAATAGTCTTAGAATCCCATCTTATAATTTACGCTCCGAATAGCTTGTGGCTTTTAGGTCCCTCATATGCAAGGCATAGTGTGGTAGCAGCAAATTTTTTTAGATTAGATGTAGGAGCCATCAATTTCTAAAAAAAAAATTAGACTAGATGTAGGAGCCATCAATTTCACCACGAGCAGGGACACAAATTTAAAATTTGAGACATGTATGTTCGGAGCTCCTACCTCTGTTCTTTAGCAGGAGATAAGTATTTAACACTCACGACCTATTGTGTGGGCTTCCATGGTAGAATGACTACCTATAATATCCTATGAATTTTTGCATTTTGTTTTGTGTACAAACGTGTAGTTTATAAGACACTTCTCAAAAAAAATATACCCATACTTCCAACATTATATAGCAAAGGATACTTTTTTTTTCTTGTTTTGTAATATGTTCGTTTACATCATGAACTTTGTTGTTCTATTGAACAACACCAAAATGCTAATCTATACTGTAAAAATGATTCTTATACATTTCCCGACATCAATGAAATAATATATTTTAATTTTATATATTTCAAAAAAATTCATGTAACATGATAAACTTAACTTTGTTAGGCGGGTTTCTCATTTTGTTTAATTATTTATTCAAGTACAAATTGTATGAAAAACCATACCTGGTGGTGAAAAAAAAACACAATGTCTAAATATCCATCTTCATGTAGTACGAAATACAGGTTGTGGTACATCCGAATATCAATCTCTCCATGCCTTCTAGTGCGTAAGCTGGGCTTTGAGCTCCTCCTACTACTGTTAGCACATGTTCTTCTGCGTAGTCACTAACAATAATTAATGTCATCTTCCCTCATCAAAACCAGCAAATGGAAAATGGAATATCAAATGAGTAGTAGTGGACCAAGAGAAATGTCAGACATAATAAATATAGCTGCCTGTATCAATTAAAAATAGACATAAACAAATTAAATTATATGATTACTTGGAAAGGAAGCATAGGAAAGAAAAAAACCGGTACAGAACACTATGGGCTTTCCAAAGGATAGTGGGGCAACCGTAAAATATAATTTATGTCTTCAGTTTGTGTATTTCCTAATATATACTCCCTCCGTTTGGAAATATAATATGTTTTAGGTTTGTGAAAGTGATGTATCTAGACATCTTTTAATATATATGTTTAAATGAATCTAGACACTAAAAGGTGACTAAATACATCTTCTTCGCAAAGCTAAAACATCTTATATTTTTAAACGGAGGGAGTATATGCCAAAGGTGGGTTGAGATAATAGTCCTCCATAAAAGAAACAATATGGGTATGTCTATCCATGACCCAAAAGAACAGTTCATGGAGACGGGGTCCTATACACTGCTCGACGCGGTACGTTTCTGCTGTTCCGCATGCCCTTGCTGGTAGGCCAGGCCCACTTATCACGATTTCCTTTTTCTCTTTGGTTTTCTGTTTCTTGAATTTTTTTCTGACATTTTTTCTTACCTGATTTTCTATTTTCAGTTTATTTGTTCTTCTCTATTTTTCTTTATTTTTCTGTTTTTCCTTATTTTACTGTTTTTTATTTGTTTTTGTTGAGATTTTGATAAACGTTTAATTTTTTTTAAAAAAATATAGATTTTTATAAAATATAAGATTTAAAGAATGTTCATATTTGAAAAATAGTCAGACTATAAAAAAATATTCAGATAGTTGAAAAATGTTCAAACTTTAAAAAAATCACATATTAAAACAAACTTCACATTTGAAATCTGTTTAGATTTTAGAAATTTTAGATTTTAAAAACCAAATAAGGATAGACAGGTTAAACCCTCTCGCCCCTCACGTCTCGCGTCACCCCCGTGAAGGCGACCGAGGCGCAACCCAAGCCTGCCGCCCCCTTCCCCCTCCCTCCTCCATTCCCTTCCTGCCACCGCCAGCGAGCGCCGCCCGACAAAGACCGCACGGTACCAGCGGAGGCAGGATCTTTCTTACCCGGCACTGGGCTCCCTCGTAGGCGGCGGCCTCTGGCGGCGGAGCAGACTGGCGTGGCGACAAGCTCAACCGGCGGCGGCGCATCTATGGCAGGCTGTCTCCGGGCGACACGACAGCGACCCGTCCCACCTGCGGTGCATCTGGCTCAGCCGGGGCTCGGCGGTGGGAGATGCAGGAGGAGCGGAGTTTCCGGCAGAAAGAAATGGTGGCTCAGCCAGCACTGCGGTGGCGCAGGTAGAGAAGAATGGGGTGTAGGAGGAAGGCAGCGCTGACAGGTCCCGGTCTGGGCGGCTTGGTCAGGCCTGATCAAGGCCTAGTGGTACTGCTGCGCCCGGACAACAATCACCGTGGGTAATAGAGGGTTGTTCCCCTCCCCTAGGTTATCGGGTGGCCTTTTTCCGGCAGGTCTGTGCTTGATCTACCCCACCCTCCTCGTTGGTAGTGCGATGTGGCGTTGGTTGGAGACTTGGCGAGCGACGTGGCGGTGGTGGTGGTTCACATCTTCAGTCATGTGGATGGCAAGGAGCGGAAGTTGGGGGGACTTTGTTGTTGGTGATGTTTCGGCTTCAACAGCTTCTAGATTGTGTGTCGGAGGCCAGACACGAGGACAACAGGCGTGGGCGGGCGATGGGGAGCGGATTAAAAGTTTCTCTGAGCGAAAGCTCAGTGCTTTGGCACCAACGATTGTGATTCTAGCAGGTATCATTAGCCTCTTGGGGGCACCGCTGCAGTTACCTTCTCCGCGATAAGGCTCGGGTGAAAACCATTGACCATTGGTCTCAGTGGTGGCAGCGCAGTGCATCGTTACTCTCCTGGGGGCGTCACCGTGGATCTCCGATTCTCCCCGCTCTCGGGTGGTTGTCTTTGGTGGCAAGTTGTGGTCTTTCGTGTTTTTCTTGTTTACATTGATTTGCTTTGTAAAGGGTCTTCCCATCATCTTGTATCAGCTAGGCTGATGTGGCTTTAGTTATAAAGCGGGACAAAATCCTATTTGAAGAAAAACCATATAAAGAAAACAAAAACAAACAGAAAAGAAAAAAGAAACATAAAACGTGGAAGAGTAAAGGAAAAGTAATCACCACCTATAATGGGCCAAAACACTGTAGCCTATTGAGGACTCTGTGGGCGGCGGGAGCTCCTGCGCCACTTAGAGCTGTGCATAGGCGCTCCCCTCTGAAATAAAGCCCAGTGCGCAGCTCGCTCTCCAGTCGCGACGCCACGCTACCTCTCCAGGCCTTAATCCCTCAAAAATGAAAAAAAAAAGCTCCCCACGCCTTTCTTCCATCGTGCATGGGGCAGTGTAGTATTTCCACTCTTAACATTTTCTGTTTTCTCTCTCAAAAAAAAATCATTTTCTGTTCTGTTTCTCAAAAAAAAAAACATTTTCTTTTCTGAACACAGCTTTAACATCTCCGGCCATTCAACGCGAACATGATAGCTCCCTGAGGAGACTAGGAGAGCCCCGGCGGGCAGGCAGGCAAGCAGGCTCGAACAGCATCATGGCAATGAAACTTCGGCCGGCGCCTTTCAAGTTTCAACCATCCACTCCGAGGTGACTGAACTCCAGTCCGGTCCAGTCAAGTCCAGTCCATTTCCCTTGCAGCCTACCAGTAGCAATCAGCGGTCAGAAGCTGGCCGGCCGGCCGGCCGCAACGGGTCAACTGCCGGACAGCGGCACGTCCCCTCAATAATTCCAGCCATGCCATGATGAGGCGGCACGCATGATGGCACATGGCAGGGGCAAGGGCAAGTGACCGGCCGAGATATCGGCACACATGTCAGGTCGTCCATGTATATCCTCCCGTTGAAGATCATTGTCCTCGCTTCTTCCACTTATTATGGCGAGACAAGTGCGTGCTTCCGCTGCTAACTGCGTGCGAGGCTCTCATCCTGTCCCTTGCGAATCAAGCCACCCTGCTAGCTTTTCGATGTAATGCATGGTTCTTGGCAAGTTGGCATGCGAAAGCTGGAGGCTTTAGCTCGAGGTGATCATAGGCCACATCTCCTCGCTATCTAGTACTTCAGTTCTGTGTATGCCGTTGAGTGCGAAATTTATTGCGCTGGCTGGGGGAGGTCGATCATGAGGTCTAGCATTCAGTCACTCCGTCAGTCGTCAGGCTCGCATGGCGTATGTATATATCTGGTTATCCACCATCGGTTGTTATCTGAATTTAGCCAGTGGCTCATGATTCTGACGGTGACGGCCTGACGAGGGCCATGATCGCCGCAGGATGTTTTTGAACAGCAACGCCTGCTAGCTAGCTTGCCGGCCAGTAAGAACCCTCGGCCGGACGGGGGGCAATGATCAGCGCAGAGTTTCAGCGACCACGGCTGCTAGCATGCCGGCCAGTAAGAACCCTCGGCCGGCCGGCCGGTAGAATACCTCATGCAGCTGCAGGTTTTCATCAGCTCTGTATCGTATAGCAGCTGCAGCACATCATCTTGAAAAATCCTCGTGCACTCGACCTGATCCATCTTCTTCGCTTCTACGGCACTGAATCTGATGAGCGGCGGACAGCATGCAGTAACTATCCGCGCATTTACCTTTGTCCCGTCACGCGGTGAAAGTGCGTGTCTGCTGGTAACTTTCCATTTCTTTTTTCCAGGCCGGCCTGCGACATTCTGTGCCCAGGTCTCTGTCGGCCCGGTGCGTCGAGGTCAACCTGCTGCTAGCTGCTCCATCAGGGAGTCAGGTCACGTATACTCGAAATGGATCGATGCCCCCCGTGGTGGTGTTTCAACGGGGGAATCGCTCGACAATAGATCACATCTCAGTCAGACAGTCACCGAGGAATAAACTTTGCTTCTTCTTTTCTCTCCCCCCTGAAACCCACGTCTTTTTCTGAACTTCTTTCGCATACTTTCGAAGCGTAGCCAGCCAACAAATCGAGGCTAGGACTAATTAGACAGATTACAGGTTCAACGTACCTTTTCTAGCCGTAATAAACCAAAAAAAACCAAGTATCCAGAAGCACTTGTTTTGATTGTAAGACGTGTACTATGATATGATCATATCATCCATGGGCACATGACGCAGTCGGGCGAGGCGCCCTGAATAACCGATCGATCGCCACGGACACGGATGATATGAGATACTAGTAGCTCTCGTGTGCGATCAGGAGTAGGGCGCGACGAGTGGACAGTCACTGGGCGTGGTGGGATGTGGAGGAGGACGACAGGGCAGGAGTAGAGGACGGGCACGCCTGAGGGGAGGGCGGTGGGTGTCGGGGCCCGCCGTCACCTGCGGTTCCCGCTTTGGCACAAGGGCGCGCGCGAGATCTCCCCGTCTCCGGACGTACGGCGGGCGCGGGGGCCGGGGAAGAGAGCCTCGCCCACGTGCCGCCCCACGGCGTGTCGGGCCCGGAGCCACGTGAACGTGGGATCCCGTCGGATTTCGCTCTGTCGCGCGCGTCCCCGTCCGAGTTCCTCCTATCCATCCTACTCACGCGCAGGCGCGGCAGGTTCGGTTGGTTCCCCCTCCGCCGGGCGCGTCGTGCGCAGGTCGCTCCCGCGCGCCATGCACAGTCATGACTCATGCGTCGTCGACCCTTTTCTTCCCTGTGCGCCCGTCTCGTCTAGCTGTGGCGGCCCGGTGCCCGTGGATGGCCATGATTGGGGGGCGAGGTGATCGAGGTAGGCTGCGTGCGAGAGGAGATCTATCTCTCGTGCCGTGGTAGACGGATTGTCGGGTGGAAACGTACCTTCTCATCTTGGAAAAGGCCTTAATTAATTCAGGGAGACGATTCTCTGAGCTGCGACAGAGCCCACCTATGTTAGCTACTACTCATTTCAACTGAGATACCGATCGAGACACCGATGTGCAGTTCAAAATTGAGAGGTGAGCTGTGAGCATGCCAAGTTACAAACTGAGGTGCCCCACCTATTTTTCGGTAAAATTTTACCCAAACAATGTATAAACTTTGTTTGTCTGTATACATTAATCAACTGTGTTTCTTCGTTCAAATTTTAGGCGACATTTATGAGCAGCCCGTTCACCCTCCACGCCTTCCGTCTGCCTAAAATATAAATACCACCGTCTCGGTCGAAAACCCTAAACAACGCCATCGTTGTCCAACATGGCTACTTGCGCATCTTCAACTCTTTTTATGCCTTTCCTTTTATTCCCTATCTCTTGCAACACGATGTCATTCGATCCCGTTGAGCTTCTCATACTCCAAATGACAGTTTGTCACCGCTGGCAACCCGTTTATGTCCTATGAACAAGGTAGTATCATTGCCACTAGTGTTGAGGCGAGAGCTAGTGATTGAGAGAGGAACAAAGACGCATATGAAAGCATCAAATATCAATAAGAGAGCCCAAAGTGTGTGTTGTTACAAACCAATTTATGCAAAATCTAAAGGATAAATATAGTTGGTAGTTTGTACATGCTGGACCACTGGTCTAGATTTTGTGATACTCCTATTCCTCTGCCACCCTTACAAGGTTTTCACCACCGATCGTCTTACGCCACCCCTCTACAATCGGGAACAGATATGCTTATGAGTTAGATTCTCTCTTGGTGTGGAGAGCCAGAGATAAATGATAGTGATAAGTTAGAAAGTTGACTATCATTCAAATACAAATAAAAGTATTTTTGTTCAACATATCTATAATCCACCCTTATCATAGAGGATCAGACATGTATGGTTTATGAGAAATTCTTTACATTCTCTGAACATCGAGCTGGTCGAATACATAGTTGGCTGCATGGAGGGTTTTTTCGAGACTTTGAAATTAAAGTTTCCAAAATTCAAAAAAAAAAGAGAAAAAAAGGCTCCACGTAGGACGTGCTCCAATGTGGGTTTCCGTTTGTCACCTTGTTAAAATTCATAATTAGGGTACTTTTCCATGATATTCGTTGCACCATATAAACACACCACGATCTTAAGTAGAAATATTGTCTTCTACCGGCTCTATATTTAAACATAAACTATTTTAATAGCCTAAAATAGCTTACCAAAACATTTAGGAACAAAGGTAGTACTCCCTTCGATCCATAATAACTGTCATTAGTTTTAGTACTACAGCTGTCCTAAATCAATGACACTTATTATAGATTTGAGGGAGTAATATTAGTTTATATTTTGGAAGGCAGGTAGTAATATTTGTTTGAATATAGCTGTTGGATCTGCATATACATCTAATGTCTCTGTCGACCACACCATCATTTATTAACGATGGCAGAAATCTGCGTCGTCGGCAGAGATAAACGGCGTAAAGCAAAACTAATCACACGTACTAGGCCATGCCCTGTAAGAATTCACCAACCACGCATACAGAAAGCCGCTTCATTCAAACCCCTGTAGACTAGCCTTGCGTTTTGTCGAAAAAGGTCGGAGGGGGCGGGCGGCAGGCAATGATGGGATGATGATGGGTGGGAGATGAGGCGGTGTAGGGCCGAGCGCGGGGATAGGTGCGGTGCCGGCACAAAGCGGGACACCATGATTTGGGCCTGGAGGGAAAGGCCATGCGCTCGCATGAATTGGACACTTGAACTGGCCTTTTCGTGTGGGGGTGTGGCGCCCTACCAATGCGAGCACAGCGAGCATGCCCCCCGCAATCATGCCCCTCCATCCTCGAACGAACCGGGCCAGCCGTAGCATTATGGTTGTTGGTACCAGCTCGGGAAAGCCAATCATCTCTGCATGCACTGCTCCTACGTGCTGCGATCATTGCCCATATTACTGTTCGCGTAGCAGTCTACCCAAAATTTTGCAGATCAAACCAGCAATTTGCAGACCAATTAAGGACGAAAATAATGTATTTAGATGAGTGCAAACTACCGGTATCTGTTAGGGCATCTACACCGGGTCTAGCCATCCGGCCGATCCAAAAGGTCAATTTCTGTCCATTTGTGTCGATCCGTGGTCGTTTTTAGGTCGGGCTCCGGCTTGTTCGGCCAGCCCCGCCAGCGGTGCTACCCATTTGTCAGGCTAGGGTGAGAACATTTTTTCAAAAAATAAAATGTAAATCGTTCGCGTTAAAAACTGGGAAAGTTCATATATTTTATATGTAATTTACATTCATAATTTAAAACGAAATTAAACTATGTACTCCGGCGACGTCCAGAGGTTGGGCGGTGGCAGGATTAGAGCGGGCGCGGGCGGGTCAAACACGTGCCCATCCCCACCTCGATACGTGGCGCCCACCCCGTCGACGGAGGCGGTGGAGGCAGCATGGCGTTCGCGCCTGCGCCACCATGCCAGTGAGCTGGACGGCTTCTTGGTAGCCACCCCACAGGGCGTCCTTGTCCCACGTGCTGGCCAAATGGCCTGCTCGGTGAAGGCTTCCTTGTCGTAGCTCCGCGCTAGCACCTCACGGTACTCCAAGGACAGGTTCGCTATTGATGGCGTAGGCTGCCGTCGGTCAGCCTTCCTAGCCGTGTCTCTAAATCGCTGTTGTGGTTTCGTCTGAATCGATGCAATCAATACCGCACTAAGCGTTGGCTGACGCATGGGCCAGTGCACGTGCGGGTAGGACATGCCCTCCGTCCGTGCGTGTTCGGGCCGACACAACTGTTGCCCATGTTTGGTGCACGGATTGGTCGAGGCGGACGCATCCGTCCGGATGGATCATGCCGCTAGTACGCCACGCATGTCTCGCGCGGATGCGCTCGAATGGGTTGGGTCGACCCGGTGGAGATGCCCTTAGGACTTCCCCTCCCGAGAACTACTTGATCTCCATGCATACTCACTCTGTCCGCAAATAAGAGCAAGTTCAATAATAAATCCTGCAGTTGGATATAAGTTGTTGCCACATCACTTAAAGCCAACCTAATAGCCAACACATATAATACGTTCCCAAACGATGGGAACTTCCCATAGTCCTGCTTCCCTACGCGACACGTGTCTCCCGAAATCGCCCCAAATCCCACTTTTGCCGTAGTAACAAAAAAGACCCATTTTTGCTATAGTAACAAAACACGATTCAGTTCAGAAAATAGAAAACCCGCCTTCAATCCCGCTTTGCTGCAGTAGCAAAAAAAGAGGCCCGCTTTTGCTGTAGTAGCAAAAAACGATTTGATTCGGAAAAAAACTAATATAGCAAAACCAAGTTCGCCGGAGACTCGCCGGTGACATCCGAGTTCGTCGAAAAAAACCTCGTCGGAGACATCGTAGCAAAAAAATTACGCTATTATAGCAAAACCAGAAAACATATGTAGCAAAAAATAGCAATAACTGAGTTCACCAAAAACATTATCGCGAAAACATGCTATGTAGCAAAATTGCCCGCTGTATGTAGCAACGCCGACAACCATATGTAGCAAATAGACCAACGCAGGTAGCAAAAATTGCCCTTGGCAGGGAGCGAAACCGTCGTTCGTTGCAACAGCCGCCACCTATGTCAATTGGGAGCCGCCGATGGTGCTTGGTGTAGGCAGCAAAAAATGTGCTTGTACATAGGAAAGTTTGACCACCATACATAGCAACGCCACTTTCCGTAATGTATGGCTGTTGGGAGCCAGTGGCGGTGCTTGGCATCAGGGACCACATCGTAGGGTGCAATTTAGGCCAGGCTTGGGCTAACGCGGACGACGAAGTAGGGCTAGAGCTTGAGGGCAGGGTCGGAGCTCTTCAAGGAAGGCACACGCGGTGGACGTGGAGGCCTAGGATGGCGTCCATGGCGTCCATCTCGAGGAGGAGCAGTGAGGTTGAGGGAGGTTGCACAGGTCGTCGTGAAGGCACACGAGGGAGGCGAGCCAGGTCAGCTGTGCGAGATGAGGACGCCATGGCGACATCGCGAGGTGGGGTGCCATGGCACGACGACGCCTGTCTACGGAACCACTGTACGCAAGGGAACAAACGAGAGAGAAAAAGGAGGGACATGGTATCAAGGAGATAAGGTGCATGGGGCCACCCACAACCTGGTGTCCGCTGACCAGTGAGTGTCCACGCGACCCACCCACCAGGACCCGGACGATGGGAAACGCAGGATCCCCGAGGGGGTTGGAATATTTTTCTATAATAAAGTACTATTTTATTAATACATGATCCACCTCACATACTCACAAGATGCCTAGGAGCACGTGTTATAGCTGGCTCTTAGTTTAGAGCTTGCTTCTCTTCTCTCTCACCTTCTCACTTGTAACATCACAGCATTAGAGCTTAGAAATAAGCTGGACACAGATGCGTGCATTGCATTCATGCATAGAAAATCCGAATAATTTTTTTGCTTTTGAACAAAAGTTGTCAAAGTAATTGAAGCTTCTCTCAACTTGATGGAATTGAAGTAGAACATCAAGCTAATTGCGATAAGTTTCAATATGACCTTTGCTAAATCCTCATTTTTGGGTTAAGATGATTTGATCTAAAATATAATAAACTAAACCATAGCACATTGTTTAATGATTATTATCAGATCCTTAAGATATCATATCATAGTATTCATTACAACAACTCCTGAATTCTAAGTTAAGGATATAACTCAAGTAACAAGAATTTAATAACTAAATCTTCACCTATCTTATTCTCATATATTTTTACCATGAGTATCATGATAATACTTAACTCTTCAATTACATGGAGTAGGAAAGAAACCAATTCAAGACCATTTATCACATATCTTTCTTTCCATATCAATCTTTATCATCTTTAACAAACCATATCCTAATATCTGTTGATCATCAATGTTGAGTAATCAACTATTGATTCACCAATTCTTAACCTATCAATTCTTGATTTATTAACTTTTGTCCTTATCATACCATTCAATTAAGGCCTATAAATAAATAAGTAAGAAGAGGTAGGTGGTAATGCTAGCTTTAGATATCATTTATAGATGGGAGTGTTTGAAGAGAATCAAATCAATAGGATACTTGATGGAGTTAACTCACTTATAAATGGATAGAAGAGTTATCTGTAAGAAATAATTATATGTGGTAACAAAGAGGATTATAAGGATAAATTCTAAAGATATTTACCAAGGAGTAATCCTATTGGATCAAGTAGGTATAGTCAATGAATAAATCTCCTAGTCAAATAGAGATACTAAGAAGATAATTATAATACAACTGTAATGTTGTATTGATGAAAGCCTTGATTAGCCAACTGGAAACCTAAGCTATAAATGATCAAAGGATTATAATGATCATGATCAAGTCACTGAGAGTGAATGATTATATCATGTATAAGTGACATTGGTGGATAGAACATGATTAAACCCTAGTATAAATATGTTATCCTAGATGAGTCATGACAAGTCACAGTGGTATAGTGTGAAGTTGGAGTATGAGTTATTGGAGATAAGTAGAGATAAGATCGTATAACAAAGCTGATGCTAGAGTAGCATTAAGTTATTGAAGTGGTAATTTTTCTCTTAGAGAATACTAAACACTTGAAGGAAGTAGGATTTGATATATATATATTTATATTTATATCTATTGGAGTAATATTAGTGATGGATGATAAAGGAAGTGTATAAATGGAGTTAGAAGTAACTACTTAATGGAATTGAGGTTATCATTATCAGAGTAGTTTAATATAACCAAGTATAGATGTGAGCAGATTATGAAAAGCTTAAGTGACAAGCATCTGAGATTTATAAGTGAGATTACAAAGTAATTGTGAAGTAAGAGAGTAATCATCCTAGTGGAATTGGATTCATTAGAAATATCCTAAATATGAGAATTAATTGTATGAGGAAATTATATAGAGCTTTAGTGCCAAACTCATTGGATTTACAAATGGATTTAGAGGGAAAAGTTATTAGTAAAAGTATAAGTAGTAAAGCTCATCATATTAACACATGATGATGGATATGAAGGAGTAATATATCTAGGAAAGGAATTCCTCAAGTAAGAGACAATATTTATAAAGTATGAAGATAGGAATTCTTGGTAAACACTAAACCTTAAATCTGTAATCAAGCTTAATATATATCTCATCTATTTTATCAATCATCTTATTTCCACAATGGCTTATAGGAATATTTTCCTATAGTAAATCACTTAAGCACATCTTTGTCATTTCCAACTATCATAATCACATGTGCTTAGGAATTATCTTTATCAATTCCTTCTCATAAGTCATTCTAGAGAATAACCTTACTATGTTAAAAAGGTGATATCATTCATGATCACAAATATGAGGGCAACATGTCTTCACCCATAATGTTCATTCACATTTATAAAATAATAATATAAACCCTGAAATGAACCATTCCTACCAAGAGTATGTCTTGATAAAAATTATAGAAATATATGTTAACCATGAAGAATCCATATAAATACCTTAATTATTTTCTCCAGAATATTGGTCAATTGTTTTCTATTACTAAAATGCCCATTCTTATGTGCTTGACTCCAAAATAAATTCAAATAGTAAATAGAAATTTTAAAACAGATTTAATAATAAATTCGTGGTATGTTATGAAAATAAAGATTCATAACAAAAGTACCTATGTAAAGAAAATAAAGAATTAATAACATTATACTAAAAACTCATAAAAGGACCCTAAATACACTTTATTATTGCTGCAACTATCCAGCAAATAAATATTTATGAGAAATTTTCAAAGAAAATGGGAAAAGACAAATCTGGAAACAAAACAGAAAACGAAAAAAAAGGAATGAAAAAAATAGAAGAATAGTTTTCTGGCCGTGGCCCATTTCCCTCTCTCTTATTCGTCGCTCGCGAACAGCCCGTGCGAGGCCCACTATCGGCCAATACCCCTTCGCTCTTTTCCTCCTTTCTTCTTCGTTCAGCCAAAACGACGACGATGAGCATTAGCTGCGTGTCGCCACCGGAGCCGATCGCCGTCGCTGCCATGACCGCCGTGCGCTAAGATTCGATTGCTCTCTAGGCCTATAAGAACCCCGTACACGCAGAGAACGAACTCCAATTCTTCTTGTTCCTCATTCTTCCTTATCCGTTGTAACCCTAGCTCGTCGGAGCTACGGGGAACCATCGTCTTCGTCCATATCTCGATCATCTAAGCCGCAGTCGGGATCTCCTTGTTGTTCTAAACCAGTTGCCCCCTCTTGCGGAAGCTATAGAAGCCCTGGACGCCAAGATTGATACCTCCTTCCCGATGTCTGGCCGCCGTCGTCTACCTCGATTCTAGTCACGAATTGCATCGCCGACCCTCCAACGAGCTTTGTGGTGAGCTTCTGAGACTCTAGCACCCTTCCAAACCCTTGATTGCTTCCTGGTTGGCTCTACCGTCGTGTGCTGCCCGCCTCCGCCGTAGTTGCCGCCGTAGAGCTGGTTCCGGTGACCAAGGATGGGCGGCGCCGCCACTATTAAGCTCAGCGTGCTCGCCCGTGTATAACAAGACCCTTCCCGCGTGTCCGCGCTCTCCCAATTGATCGATCGTACTTCGATCTGAGAGTAGCAGTTCGTGTGACGTCATGATGATGTCGTGCATGCGTCATCCTTGACCACGTCAGCATGTTTGACAGAGTCTTTGCCCATGTGCCACTTGGCGTGGCCCTGACCCCACCAGTCAGTGACTGGGGGCTAGGTTAGGGTGCGGTGTAAAAAAATAAGTAAAGAGATGACATTAGCAGTGCCGCAGTAAATAATTTATTTATTCTATTTTAATAATTTCAGAAAATGATTAAACCTAAAAAATTCAATAACTTTTCTTTTATAATTCAAAAAAATATGTTTAATATATGAAAATGTTTAGAAAAATAAAATCTACAATCTAAATTTATTATCATACATTGTTGTACTAAATATTTAAATAATTATTAGTTAATAAGGTTTTACAAGTAATAAAACTTTGTTAATTCATAATTTAATAATAGCAAATGATAAAAATATAAATAATATACCAAAATTCTTAGAAAAATAAGAAATATAATTTAATACAATAATCATCTATTATTATTTCAATTAATTAAATATCTATTATTTATTAAGTGTTTATAAAGTAATAAATCTTATAAAAATCATATCTTATTATTTATAAATCACAAAAATAAATGTAATATACCAAAATGATCACAAAAATAATATCTACATGTTAAAAATTTAACATTCCACTTTTGAAGTAAGTAAAAACCTAATACTCTAATAAATTGAATTTAAACCTATTTACTTCATTGATAATTCATATAAAGATAAGTAAGAATTACTAATATTACTAAAAATTATTCCTTTGAGATCTAAAAATAATATTAGTCCTAAGTTTTGATAATGTGAAATCAAAATAAGTTTAAACATATTTTAAAGTATAATTTTGTTGAACTATTATTCAACAATAAGTGTATACTATCTTCCACAAGGAGTAATCAAATATTAAATTCCCAAAATTATTATTTTGGCTTAGTAATTTTTTTACTATTACTTCAACCACAAATTTATAAGTGATACATCCAAAATGTATCTACTTTTCTGAACATTTTTGCTATTGTTTCTCCTCTAAACTTGTGTGATTTAGATACAACTAACACGGACTGACGTTGTTTTTAGCAGAATTACCTTGGTGTCTAGTTTTTGTGCAGTAAATCAATTATCAGGAAAAATCCCGAAAAATATGCCAAAAATCCTATTTCACCAGAAGACTCACAGAGCCAGAGTACGAGACGGAGGGGAGGCCTGAGGGGCCCACACCCCCCTGTCGCGCGGGTAGGCCTAGGCCACGGCTGGAGGGGGTGTGGCTGCCCCAGGCACCCCTCGACCTCCCTCTTCGCCTATAAGAAGCCTCTTGACCTAAAAACCGAGGGGAGTTCGACGTTTTTTGAGAAAGAGTTCCGCTGTGCCGTCACCACCAGAAACCACGATTCGGAACCAGAAACTCCGTTCTGGCACCCTGCCAGGACGGGGAATTTGGAGAGGATCATCGCCATCGTCATCACCAACGCCTCTCCATCAACCATCCATGTTTCCCCCATCCATGAGTGAGTAATCCCGCGCTGTAGGCTATGGGGATGGTAGATTGGATGAGTTCTATCATGTAATCGAATAAGATTGTTAGGGCATGGTGCCTAGTATCTCTATTGGTGCTATTTGACTTTGTTGCAACTTGTTGTGCTTAATGCTTGTCACTAGGGCCCGAGTGCCATGATCGCAGATCTGAACTTATTATCGAATCATTATGATAGTATTGTTTGTGATCTTATCTGCAAGTTGTGTACACATATCATTGTCCGGATCCAAAGGCCCCTAAGTGACATAAATTGGGACAACTTGAGGGGATGGCTGTGATATGAGGATCACATGTGTTCACGGAGTGTTAATTCTTTGTTCTGGTGCTCTATTAAAAGGAGCACCTTAATTGTCGGTAGTTCCCTTGAGGCCCCGCTGCAACGGGCTGGCAGGACAAAAGATGTTGTACAAGTTCTCATTGCGAGCATGCATGACTATATATGGAGCACATGCCTATGATTATTTAGTACTTGGATGCTTATTCTTATTTATCTACAATTTCCCTAGATCTTGAAGGTACATGTTTAGACTCCTCCATGCAACTCCCGTTCATCCATCCCTATACCTACCGCGCTCATATCCTAATGTTTGCTACTATTGTTATGACTGCTCTTGTTTTACTGCTGCTGTTACTTTGCTATTGCTACTACAAAACTGTTGCTACTGATAAACTTCTGTGAGCAAGAACTATTTCCAGGTGCAGCTGAATTGACAACTCAGTTGTTAAGGCTTGCAAGTATTCTTCGGCTCCCCTTGTGTCGAATCAATAAATTGGGTAATACTACCCTCGAAGACTGTTGCATCCCCTATACTTGTGGGCCATCAATAATCATATTATACATCCAAAGAAAATTCATGAGTAGTTAAGTAATATTGTTTACTTACTCACAAACCATAACCACACCTCTATAAGGAGATAAATGAATCTATTCCATTATAATATTAATAAACCACTACTCAAATAGAAGTAATACCATTCTTAAGTAACTTTAAGGAAACATTATGAAGTGAACAAAGTACAAATATCATAAGCATTACATCTTAAGACCATCTATGTACTTAAAGTTAAACTTTAGTCTACAATCTTGTAAACTCCATGTTAAAAACTTTATTATGTGTTTTATTGTTTACTTTGGTCTGTTTCAATTAAGAACTAATGCATCTCAATACCAAATTAACTGATTAAACACCAAGCGACATCAACCATATTCTATTAACCATCAAGATTGTTTAAACCTTAGAAAAGAAACCTTTTCTTTGAAGGTTATCCTTTTTGCCACTTCAAACAACAAATTTTGTAATAATATCTCTAACTCTTAAAAACTAAACTCAAGGACTTTTATAATAGTCAAGAGATGACAATTAATCATAACCACATTACTTTATAATTTACTTGTATATTTAGGATTGTTAACACTTAAGTTACTTATAAATGCCATTACTGGTAAAGTAAAATTTGAAGATAAAACAATTCTTATATAAGCAGTCTTTGGTTAGCATTCCACATTTGTGTATCTTATTGTTGTATGATATTATGATTACATGTTGTTTCACACACACTCACAAGCCTTAATAAGAAGCACAAGTGTGAAACTTATCTAAAAGGGCAACACATTCTAAAGGAACCATTTCCAGTATCCAAACCCTAGAACAACGCATATTCCGGGAATTCAAGTTTATTAAATTGCATTACATTACATATGTATAATAGCATCTTGCTTATTTAAACATTATTCCTTACCGGACCAATGATGCTAATTTCAGATATTGGATCTTATATTGTCTTGAAGACCGTGAGTACATAATCTTGCAACCATAAAAGGCAAGTTCACACTTGCTCATGTCCTTTGATTATTTTCTGTAAAGTATTTTGCAAATCCAGTGTTGTCATCACCTGCATTTCAAAAAGGTCAGAGAACACTATTTTTACAATAATATGATTATAGGTTATTTACCCTGAGGTAATAACCTACTATGAAAGTTTCGGTGGTAAAGGAACATATTACCTAGGACTTAAAAACCAATGTAGCCAGTGATTCTTGCGCCGTATATTACGCGTTGACCATGATATTTGGAAAGGGACGGAGAAGTCAGCTGTATCTTTTCCCTCTCGCATGGATCCGGATGTGTGGGTCGTGGCTGTTATGTCCGTAGCGTGCATTAATTGGTAATTCGTAGGAGATATGCAACATATGGGTGGGAACCCTCAACGTCCCATGATAGTTCCGACATCTGAATGGTTTGTACTGCCAATTGCCGTAATTCAATATGTGGGCTGGCATACACCAAGGAGACATGCGGGGTCGCGGAGAAGGCAGTGATTGGTTTGGATCTTAGACTGAACCCTATACCAAGGAAGTGTGTACAAGCTCATGACTTGGTTGTGCAACAAGAGTAAGGTCTCTCATGGGTAAATTAACGCACCTCTGCAGATTGTAAGAACTGTAACTTGTTACTCCCTGTTCCGGGAAGGAGCTACGAATGCGGCAGGAAAGGAACTCCACGAAAGTTCTGGTAAACATGTGAAGGATGACAGACATAGCTTTTCAGAATAAAAGCAACCTTTTAAGAAATGTTTACGAAAATCTGCATTGCCTACGACCTATGGTCTGTGGCTGTAGATATAGTACATCAAACACTCCTTTTCTAGTGAACTTGCTGAGTACGCTTGTATTCAACGTATCTTCTTAACCCTTGCTAGATTCTAAAGCCATTAAGATGACGTCTACATCAAGTTATGTTCCAGGAATCATCATCAAAAGCTCAAGCTCTTCAATGAAGTAAAGGAAGTCAGCATATACATCAACTGAAGTGAAGACGAAATTGCTAATTAGATAGAAATATAATCTCTAGCCATATAACCTACTTCTGTAGAGTATTGCAATAGCAGCAATACAATCCAAATAGTTAGATGCTAATCTTATTAGCATAATAGATATGAGTTGATTTTTTAATTCTTCTTTGTAATAAGTTTCTTTCTCTCTCTTTAACCTAGAGTATTCTCTGGATATTTTGTAAAGAGTCGAGTTATAACCTATAGTCATGTCTTGGACCTGCTGTGTTTCTGTTGTACCACTCTGAGAGATGTAATACTAGTGAATGGTGCTTCATTGGTGTTATGTCAACGACTATAGTGTACTGCATCATGCAGTGGTATGCTGGGTCATCACATCACTCATCCAACTAAGCAAAAGAATGGTATTTTAATACTTATGGTCAACTGAGTAGGACTTATTCTATTTTCTCTAAGTGTACATCAAGGAAATCCTAGAAAAATTAGTTTTCTCTCTTCTTTTATGAAACTCCATCAATATAAATAAGGGATTTATATTTTTGTGTCCTTGGTTTGTTAGTTGTACTCACTTTTCCCCAGCCGCTTAGCTTTCCCTCACTTTTGCCTATCGCCTATTATGGAACTCTCGCACGGTCTGAAACTCGCTGTCTGTCAGCCTTGCCGTTAGATGCTGACAAGTGGGGCCGCATTCAGTCGGGTCCCGTAGTGGACCCTCGCCGTTACGTTCTAATAAGTGGGGCTGCGGTCTGTTAGGCCCCGTAGTGGACCATTGCCGTTACATGCTGACAAGTGGGGCCGCGTTTAGTTGGTTCCCGTAGTGGATACCTCTCTCCACTTATCCAGATCAGCATGGGACCCATAGCTTATCCACGTGAGCATCGTACCCACAGCTTATCCACGTGAGCCAGCCCCGTGCCCGCGCCCATGTCGTTGCCTCCCCTTTCTTCTTATTCTCCGGTGATGGTGGCCCTTTGTCGAGCTTCACTTTGGCCTCTCGTTTGTCTTGGCCGCAGTATGGTGTCGTCCCGTTGACATGTATGAAGGATGACAATGACGACCGTGCGTAGAGAAGGTTAGATCTCGCACCAAAATGCACCAAGATCTCGCACCAAAATGGCAATCGGGGCGCTTGCTATGGAGAATGCGGCTGACGAGCCGTTCCGATGATTTAATTGGTTTATTGAATTAATATGTCAGCTGCAATCAAGTGAAAGAGTGTTTATAATTAAAAATTAGGGACATGGAAGTATAATAAATAATAAAATGACACAACTCTAAATTAAAAAAATTATACAACTCTTAATATACAAGAGTGTTTATAAATGATACAACTATTGAACACTTTCAAATTAAAAAAGTATACAACTCTTAATGTAAAAGATATGTAAAAGAGTGTTTATAATTGACACAACTCTTGAACACTTTAAATTAAAAAAAATTATACAACTCTTAAGGTAAAAGAGTGTTTATAATTGACACAACTCTTGAACACTTTCAAATTGAAAAAATTATATAACTCTTAATGTAAAAGAGTGTTTATAATTGACACTACTCTTGAACACTTTTAAATTTAAAAAATATACAACTCTTAATGTAAAAGAGTGTTTATAATTAACACTACTCTTGAACACTTTCAAATAAAAAAAAATCATACAACTCTTAATGTAAAAGAGTGTTTATAATTGACACAACTCTTGAACACTTTCAAATTGAAAAAATTATACAACTCTTAATATAAAAGAGTGTTTATAATTGACACTACTCTTGAACACTTTCAAATTAAAAAATATACAACTCTTAATGTAAAAGAGTGTTTATATTTGACACTACTCTTGAACACCTTCAAATTTAAAAAAATCATACGACTCTTAATGTAAAAGACTGTTTATAATTAACACAACTCTTGAACACTTTCAAATTTAAAAAAACTATACAACTCTTAATGTAAAAGAGTGTTTACCATTTTTATAGTGTGAAAAGTGATGCATAAACTTGCGTATACGAAAATTATAAACCTTTGAACACTATGAAATCACACTTAATACGTGATAATGATGTGCTAAGAAATCTTAAGAGATTATTATTTTCATAGAATGTAATGCATAAACTTGCATATGGCAAAAAACTATACACATTTGAACTCTTTGAAATCACACTTAGGACATGATAATGTTGTGCTAATCAAATCCTGATCATTTATCATATTCATGGAGTGAAATATAATGCAAAAATTATACACCTTTGAACACTTTCCCTTCAAATTATATTCAAAATCATTTGTTTATGGAGTTAAAGCATCGGTGGTCCCCGACAGATACAGGGGTTATCCTATCCGCTAGATCACAGAGGATCAATCAGAGGATCAACGGTTGGTGGATACGATCCGCGTGACAATTGTCTCGACCAATCAGAGCGTTGCAGCCAAGATGAGCACATGTGCGAGTGTTTGTGACTAAGAGGGAGGGGAAAACTGAGTAAAACTTAAAAACCAAAGGCAAAACTGAGTAGAACTTTAAAACCAAGGGCAAAACTAACAAAGGGGTTCAAATAGAAAACAGAAAGAGATTTAAAAATGGAAAATGCTTCTTTTATACAATAAAATACATATTGGCATACATCAAACTATTTGCAATTCAAATATATATATCGGTCTGACAATTATTGCCTTATTCAGACAAATTATGTTTTAGAGAGGGATGTTTTGGGAAGAGGCTTGAGTAGAAAGCCATGAACCTTCATAGATACTAGGCGATTTGAGAAGTGGTGATTTAGGTTAATTATTTTATTTATATACATTTCTTATGATGGCAGGTCACATAATAAGACTCCCTGGGTAGATGCCACTATGTTTTGATCTTTTTGAACTTGTTGTGCAGAAAATGACTCAATTAGCTAGCTAAAACCAACTCGTTGACTCTCTGCTAACCAGGCACTGAAGGATAAAAGTGATTATATTGCACACGGCAGTGTTAGTACAGGAGGGCAAAATTGAGTACAACCAAACTTCCAGTGCTACACTCGAGGGTATAACTTAGCACAACTAAGTGGCCAAGGTTAGACACGAGAGGGAAAACGTGACGCACGGTACGCGTGTCGCGGTGCACGGGGCAGTAGCGGACGCGTGTGGTCGTGCATGGTGCAGTAGTGCACGTGGTTACGCGATGAACGGTGGTGCAATGAAAGGTCTCCTCCCTTCACCTTTATAGAGGCCTCCTCACTCTCACTCACTCGCTCGCTCACTCACGCAACCATCTCTACTGTCCCATCACCTTCTGCAAACCCCCAAGAAAACCCCAACCATGCCGGTGATGGAGAAGAACGGCGCAGTGGCCATCGTTGCCTCCAAGGCGGCCGAAGAGGAGGCCCCCGTCCCCATACAGGCCCCCGTCGATGCATTGAAGGCAGCCACCATCCCCGTCCAGACCCCTGTCCCTGCTTCCGCCATAGCCGCCGGCGAGGAGGCCCCCGTCCTCGTACAGGCCCCCGCCATTCTCCTGTAGATCCCGCACGGCTGGGACCCCTACAGGGACAACGATTACATCAGGCTGGAGAACCCCTTTGACACCAGCTTAGCTGACCCATGGTCGGAGGTAACTAGGGTTTTCTCCCCTTCCTTTGTTCTTCCCCCATTCCCATCGTTAGATGCTAGATCGTGTGTTATTAGGGCTCGGCTGTTCGTATTTTCAATCGTTGGACGATAGGTATTTTTACAGTAGCTAATCCTCTTGTGCTAGATATCGTATTTCGATGAATGCCCCTAGTTGGGATCAGTACTAGCACCGATCTGTAGTTGGGATCAGTACTAGCACCGATCTGTTGTTGGGATCAGTACTAGCACCGATCTGTTGTTGGGATCAGTATTCGATTTGGTTTGAGATTTGGGGATTGGGGAATAATCAGGGGATGTCAATCGGTTAATTTATGCAATTAATCAATCCCGATAATCATGGTATCTCAATCATGTCCTTATTGCACACTACTGTTTTTTGTAATAGGTGGATAGCAGCGACGTCTGCAGCGACGACGAGTCCATGAACACCAAGACTCGTCAGGTGCTGAAGATACTGAAGTCCGGCCAATTCAACGGCTTCTTCGTCGGCGACATCTACAGGTGGCCCTTCTGCACCAGGGCCTTACCACCGACTTCAACTCTCCCGTGAGGCATGCCGAGGACGTGAAGACCTGCGGCCTGTCAAAGAACGTCAACGGATTTAGAGCCAAGCACCAGGCGCTCGGTTTTCACCTCCGCAACCTCCAGAAGGTGGCCGTCGAGGAGGGTCGCATGCCCCCGATCAAGCCCAAGGTCAAGGGATTGGGCAGCAGGAAGTGGAGGAAGCGCCAGAGGGCGGAGGCGAAGGCCCTCCTAGCGGAGGGCATGAGGGGCTACTGATCTTGTGTTTATGATCCTGCTACTGTAAAGCAGCTTCTTTTGTTTTGTTGTCTGTGTTGAACTTGTAAGCTGTTGCTGCTGTTGTTGAGCAGCCTAATTATCGAACCTGGTTTAAGTACCGTACCATCTAATCCTTTATTAGCTGTGTTATCTACATATTTTTTGTTTATCTACATATTTATGGTGCTAGTTAGATTTGCTGCCAGATTAGGAAAATACGAGCGCCAAAAGGAACCATGAATGAAGAGAGAAGATGCTCTAGATTCGCTGCCTTTTTGGGCAAAAATAACAACTGTTAGGGACAGAAAGGGGAAAAGGCGCTCTTAAAAAGACAAATCATAAAAATAATAAAAAAGAAATCTTCCAATTTAGGCAACAGAGCGCACGTAACTACCAAACGCGCCCCACATGGTCCCACACCACATCCCTCAAAACGCGTTCCCAACAAGCCAGCCCCACGCAGTCCAACATGGGGGTCCTACTACGGGACCCGACTGAACGTGGCCCCACCTGTCAGCATGTAACGGGGAGGGAGGGGGTCCTACTTGTCAGCATATAACAGCGAGGGTCCACTACGGGACCCACCTGAATGCGGCCCCACTTGTCAGCACATAAAGGTGAGGGTCCACTAACGGGACCCAACCGAGAGCGAGTTTCAGACCGATGTGAGAGTTTTGGACAAGGAGCTGGGAAAAAGTGAGGAAAAGTTAAACGGCTAGAGAAAAGTGAGTACAACTAATGAACCAGGGGCATGAAAATAGAAATCCCTATAAATAAAAGAGGAGAATGAGGGATTGATGGATGATACAAAGGAGAAGAATGGGGATTGGAGGATTAACTGGGGGTGATTATGAGGAGCTAATTGCATTTATTAAGTGCCTTCATAATGTAGATGTACACTCTTTTTGACAAATTTTGAGTGCTAGATACGCACTTATCTGTAGACAGAGGGAGTATGCATGTAACTTTCAGGTCCACATGCCAGATGATTGACCATCAGCGTCGTCGTTGCATTTTTTCTTAAAGGTGTTCTTTGGTACGTGGTGACTCGTAGGCATAGGAATGTGGTGGGACTACTCCGAAGGACAGAACGGTTGTGGGTCATCATTGTTTTCGTCGATATGGCGTTGTTGCCATTAGTTTCTCTTTCTTTCTCTTAGTTTTTTAGCTTGATCTTGATTGTGCCGTTTGCCCCAGCAGTGGTCTCGAAGTTGTTTCGAGTGGTTGGTATATTAATATAGCGGGGCAAAAGCCTGTTTCGAGGATGATTTGGTGCATCAAGGATGAACTTAGAGAGAAATAACATAGCGCGAGAGTAGGCCTAGATCTATCGCTTTACCATCACCATAGTTCATCATCTCCACCTCCACCTCCATCCATAGACATAGCCATAACTTGTATTAAAGACCTCCTCGCGGTTGGCGACTATTGTAAGGATATTTGGTATTGATATAAGTAATTCTATAATGTTTTCTATCCTTGATCTTATTACGAGTGAGTAGCTCTCACGTGCTATGGGTTGGGGAATAGCCTCGCAGCGATTTTGTGTGGTGATTTCATAGCATATTTGTATCTGTATCATTGTCTGTTACCTTAATCCAAGGAATATTCTGTGGTGATTCTCACAGAATTCTTCTACCACTCTTGCAGGATCAAGAACGAGGAGACGACATCGTAGCGGAATGTGTGGATACCACGGAGGTGCCGTCGGTTTGGTACACGAATCTCAAAGGTCAAGATTTACTATGGTTTGAACCTGCTCAAGCGATCGACTACATCACCCACGAACTCTATATCACTAATGCTTGTGTTCTTCGGGGGTAACTAGATTAGATCTATTCTACTTATTACTTGCATCTAGTAGATTAGACCTTTCGGGGTTCTCTCTTGCTATTCCGTAGGAAATTTTTTGTTTGCCATGCAACGAACCCACCAGGTGCCTCCTTGGAGTGTGCACATGTGTGAATCATGTTTGCCATGATTAGGTGCTATAGATGCTTTGTTCCTAGCAATAGGATTCATGCTTAAGCATTATCTACTGGTACTAATAACTAAAATCTAATTGAGATGATCCCTTGGATCAATTCTCATTAATCATATTTGTATCTCTCTATAGATTCATATGATCTCTATATTACTAATATTCTTCTATATCTAGTGGTTTTGCTAACAATCTTTGAAGAGTATCTTGTTCTTCGTGTTGATGATCTTCTTTTTGTAGCTAGCCTCCTCCTCCTTGTTGCTTCACTTGATTCACTTGCTTCTCTAGATATCTCTTTCACTACTAGTGTGTGTTTCTAGTTTGTGAGTTATGACGTGGGAATGCTCATGGGGTCCTCTATTTATAGTCTTGACGTAACTTTCTATCTAAGATTTCTAAGGTTCCTTGGTAGCTAAGGTACCTAGGTAGCATGATTATCCACTTGAAATATTTATTGTTGATCATGACAAGTGGAATTTGTCACTAAATGGGCATTGGGGTAATTTGTCATGTGGGACTTAACCATTTAGATTGGATCACTAATACAATGGGTTGATTTGCATATTTAAGTTAAAACTTAAGATGTAATTATAAGATAATTAGTATAAGCTTATGTATTAATTAAGTAAAAACTTAATTAGCAATATGGATGATCGAGACCGATAAAAGATGGGCTTTACTATTAATTAAGTGAAACCTTAATTAACATGGTGGATGGCTAGTAAAGATTGAAATGTGGACTTAGTTGCAATTGGTCATTCATTACCAATAGATAACAATTCAATTTGGAATGTGGCATTAATATTAATTAAGTTAAAAAACATGATTTGATTTGATTTCACCAAGGCATGATTATCTGAGTTGAAAAACACTCATATTTAATTTTTTTTCAAATAGTTTGATATATTTGAGGGAATGCAACTTGTTTTAGTTTCTTTAGTTTTCATATATTTAATAAGTTATGATTTGAATAACAATGAATGGCTATTGTGCACTTTAAACCTTATAATTTTTCATATTTATGTATATTGTGTTAAGAGATCCTTTGGAGTGGTTTATGATCTAGGTAAGGAACAATATAATAGATCAAAATTTGAGAAGATCAAGATTTGGCTACTAGGCTTGGATGATTTTCTTGTTAGATGATTTACCTGTTACTTAACTCATGTTGATCACAAATGATGATCAAAATAAGATAGAATAAGGTAAGATGAGAATAGATTTGATCTATGTTACTTAACTTGATGATCTAAGTATAACTCATCAACTCATGTAAAACTTTAATCACTTTGACAAATTCTATCAAAAAGTTTTAAATTTCTCTAAAATTTTACATGCATGGATGTGATGCACACATCGGTTTTCTACCAATTACTAGTCTATTGAACTACGGGGTGTCACGGGAGCAAGCCGGTAAATGCAACTGCGCTCCAAAAGAGTGATGTGGGGGACATTTTCCCTTTCCTCGTTTTCCTATACATGACAATGGTCCAACAATCGAATGGAGCTAATCATGCACACTTATTATTCTGTGCACGTACATACGTATTCTTGGCAGCGGACCATAAGTCAAAAGGTGTCTGTTTGCTAGATAAATACTCCACTTCATTCGGTGGAATAATAGACTACAAAACATTTTCCAAGGCTAAAATGGGCACCTTTTTGCCCAAAAGAAATCCTAGTTTGAGTGGAGAATAGCTGAAGTTAGCTAACCTAGCAATCGATCTTAAGCCTTTTAAGCTGCGGGAGGTGGGGAAGTTATGATTGCACCAATTAAGGAGCCCGCCCCACAAGTTAATCATTGCTGTCCCAGAAACTGTGCGGGAGATCCAACATTCCTCCGCGTCTCTCTTTAAAACCCTCACTCTCCCCCCACTTCTTTTATCACTTCCGAGTTCCAACTCCAACTGCAAACCCCGCAAGAAACAAACACGCACGCAGGCACGCTCACAGAGTTTGTGTGTGTGTGAGAGAGAGGAGAGAGGCCGGTGGGGAAGAAGAGAGAGTTGGGATCGAGAGGCCAGGAGAGGAGGATGATGGAGAGGGCCGAGGACTTAGGGCTCAGCCTCAGTCTCAGCACGTCGCTCGCTCCTCGCACTCACCATGTCGCCATGCTGCTCCACGCTCCAGGTAAATGCTACTCCGAGATTCCAAGATTGTATCAAGGCAGATAGCTCGCGAGACCATAGATGCTGATACCATACCATGCCCGCGCAACTCTTGACCAGAGAGGAGATTTCTGGAGATGCCGCTGCTCCCTGCGAAGCGGAGCGAGGTCCCTGGCGCCGACGATTCCGGCCTGCGTGGCGGCAGCGACGACGAGGACGGCGGCTGCGGTGCAGATGGCTCCCGGAAGAAGCTCCGGTTGTCCAAGGACCAGTCCGCCGTGCTCGAGGACAGCTTCCGGGAGCACCCCACTCTAAACCCGGTAACTAGCCTCCCTTGCTTGTCAAATTTTTCCCGTGAAACATGCATGTTTGTTGCCTGAATTAAACCATGCGTGGTACGTGCAGAGGCAGAAAGCAGCCTTGGCGCAGCAGCTCGGCCTGCGGTCACGGCAGGTGGAGGTGTGGTTCCAGAACAGACGCGCGAGGTACGTACGCACTGACTGGCACATGCAATAGTATTTCCTGGCTCGGTCGGTTTCTGAATCTCTGAATTTATTGATCCGGCCACGGCCAGGACGAAGCTGAAGCAGACGGAGGTGGACTGCGAGTTCCTGAAGCGCTGCTGCGAAACGCTGACCGAGGAGAACCGGCGGCTGCAGAAGGAGGTGCAGGAGCTCCGGGCGCTCAAGCTCGTCTCGCCGCACCACTACATGCACATGTCCCCGCCCACCACCCTCACCATGTGCCCCTCCTGCGAGCGCGTCTCCAACAACAGCAACAGCAACTCCACCGCAGCCGGAGCAGCCACCGACCGCCGGAACGCCGTCGACGGTGGCGGCGCCATAGTCTGCCACCGCCCGATCGCCGTCCGGCCGCAGCAGTCATGATCCACAACCCTACTAGCTAGCTAGTTAATCGTAGTCTACTAGCTAGACAGTACACCATGCATGATGTCAAAGGTAGCCAACAGTTTGCGCATTTATTCCCGCAAAACTGTTGCAGCACTCCTCCATATCGTTCTTGATTTTTGTTTCGATTAATTAGACGAGTACTACTACTAATGTGTCAGGCAAGTGCAGTAGACCATCAGCAGGAGCAGTTTGAGCTCAGCAGGTCATTCGCTGGGCGTAGGGAATATTTAGCTGGTCCTAGGAGAAAGTTGGATATGGTGGGATACGGGTGTAGGGAAGGTGGGGTGCAAGGGGGATGGCACGGCGGTTTGTTCTGTCTCTTTGCCTGATGATGACGGCGATGATGAGAGAACAAGGTGATCACTAATTCGTTCTTTGTTCGACAGCAGTGTCTCTCAAGCTTAATTAATCCCGCCGATTGATAGGCCTATACGTCTCTGATTCTGCTGGTCTACTTCGCTTAATTTGGGTGATCAGTACTGTCTCCAGAAAGCATGCATATTATTATGTGCAAGGTTTTCTTGGTATAGTTTTTTTTTTTTGCTGATTGATCGTTCAGTCACGAAGTACTTTACCTAATTAATTAAAAGAGGATGTGTTCGGTTATCCGCTTATCATGCATTTTGATTTGGATATAAAACAATTAGACGCGGACGGTTGTTCGTTTCTGTGAGCTGCCGGCCACCGACTCGACCGTGTGGACTGACTGGACAATCAAACACACACACGGGCGTACGCAACTGATTCGGGACCATGTACTATTCATAGACGACCAGATCAGTGGCATGTCAGTTCAGATCTTCACTGATGGAAATGGTTCCTTACTCATTCCAGGTGTTCGTTTTGCGTTGCTCTCAGGGTCACACGACGCCATATATAAAATCCTACTCCCACAGAAACAATTTCTAGCACTAGCTAGGAAGATAAACCCGAAACTGCTGCCGCCCAAAAAAAAAACATGCTCTTCTTCCAAGCATCGCATGCATGACATGCTGCTTTCCATGGTACCATCTCCATCTTCTAGTAGTAGTAGCAATCAACATGCGTCCTCTTCCTGGGGTAATTTTCGCCGCTTTATTCTCCCATGTGTCCTCCAACTGATCTGATCGGAAGTGCCGACAGAACCACTCCCACACAGGAGACTTGTCTCCAAAAACTGAATGAATATTCCTGCACATGCATGCCTAAACAATGCACTTCCCTCCTTTATTTTTCCATCGGCATCGTCAGCGCCCACTTGAGTTTGGTGCGTGCTGCATATAGCCTGATGCTCTCAACGGGTTCCATCCAGGTTTGTGCCTGCAGCCAGGGATCGAGATGGGCGAGTTAGCAGGGCCAGGGAATGCAGGGACTAGTGATGACTGATGAACCAGGGTCAGCCTTTGGACCTCACGCGGCCGTTCGCCCACCCCGTAACTTGTGGAGCAAAAGCTGGGGGATTCCTCCGGGTTTTGCATGTTAAGCTAGAGTTAATCCCTGCCGTGTGGCCTGTGTTCCTACTCATTGGCTGCCTCCCGCCTTCTACGAGATTGGCTAGCACAATGATTTGCATGTGAGGATGTCCTCTCACGTGGTTGGTCGTGCTCTATCTGCTGGAACCCTCCCAAAAAATCAGCCGGTAATTTGAACATCAACCAAATGCTGTGTGCATTAGAAAGGTGTTGAAAATAATTATTAGTTTTCGATTTAATTTAATCAAAATATAAATCATGATAGAACTATTTTCAAAATTAACTAGCATACGTATAATAGACATGCACCATACAGGCAAGTGAAAACCTAACACATCTACACATACTGCAATACTAGTAATTAACATAGGAAATATCAGGAGGGCAAAGAACACGTACGAGTTCGTCGATGGTATGACCAGCGGCGCAACATGAGTAGATCCGCCATCGACGACAGCAGCAGAAACGGCATCAGCGGGCTTGTTGGCGGCGTTGTCATACATGGCGATGGAGTCGAGGAAACCGGACATAGAGGACGGAGAAGAACTTGAGCAGTCACGCCTAGACGCTCCCCAAAAACCTTATCGTCTCTCTCCTGGTGCAGGATCAGAGCGACGGGATTCCGGAGGCATGCTCTCTTGGACGGCCGTGCACGCAGCCGGCGGGATGGAGTAGCAGAGAGCAGCACAGAGAGGTGGAACGGCGATGCACAGGTAGGAAGATGCAATCTAATTTCTGGTGACGACTAGGGTTCGCGTCTGCCTGTTTATATAGTGCGGGTCGGGTAGAATGTGGGCAGTATCCCACGACCGAGTCAGCACCATCCCACGATCCAAGATGTGGAAACGGCTGGTTGATTAACGCGTCCGTTAATAACTCGTAATTAATACACAATTAATTTTCCCAAACAGCAAAATAAAGCTCGACTCGGCGATATTCCCGCAACCCGCGGCACGCACACGCGTCGTGATGAGGCGAGGCGTGGAGTGGCGAGGCGAGGCGGGCGGCGTCGGAGGAGGAGTACGCGAGGGTTTATCTTTTTCTCACACCTTAGTGAGTGGTGCGACACTCTATTATATAAGGTGGTCCAACTCTCCTTCCACTAGCAACGTGGGAATAAACTTTAGCTCCACTAGCACACACACATGAGCTGCCCTAATGGGCCAAAGAGAATTTCAAAATTTGTATTTGTTATGGGCCAAAAGCCCAACATGCAAATATGCCTCAAATTTCAACAATCCCCTATAAAGTCTCATTGACACATCACATCATTATGTTCCAAATCACTGTTTTGATATACCAGCGCTTTTCAATAAAGACTGTTAAGTTGAACTTCCACCTAGAGCACTAGACTACGCTCATCAACGACTGTCAATGGACTAAGCCTTGAATCGCTAGTATTGTGTAAATGAGTTTTACCTAATGTCATACTGATACTAGGCTGCCGAAGGCTACCCCTCGTGTGGAGCATATAAGTCACACTCCTGGCGTTTTTTCATGAGCTTCCTAGAGATTACCCTATCTCATAGACCGTGACCAGCAGTCGTGCTCACATAGGTGCGTTCGTTCAAGACTGCTCTATAGGATAGCATCTTGACTTACACAATCTTATGAACACATTAAGACTAAGTCAACCTGCCATACAGATCGTGAGAGTAATGCATATTCAGTGGAGTGGATTAGTAAAAGTTACTCTCCTCCAGTTAGCCACTGGCTTCTTTCCCTAGGTCCTAATTCATGGGATCTCTGATCACATAGGTTGGGTTACTACCACGGTAACTCATGCGGGTCTCAAACCCATCTCCTTTGATGCAATATCTATCATATTTCTTGATAGACCTTTTGTGAAAGGATCTGCTAGATTCTTAGCTGTTTGGATATAATCCAATGTTATTACTCCAGAGTTTCTCATTTTCCTAACAGATGCCAATCTTATCTTTTATATGTCTTGATGAATTCATATTATCCTTTGAACTACTCACTTTGACGATCATAGTTTGATTGTCGCAGTTCATAAGGATAGTCAGCACAGTTTTATCAACAACCGGCAAGTCAATCAAGAGTTGACGAAGCCAATCTACTTCGACAGTAGTTGTATCTAGTGTTGTGAGTTCTGCTTCCATTGTTGACCTCGTTAACATGGTCTGCTTTCAAGACTTCCATGAAACAGCGCCACAACCATGAGTGAATACATATCCACTTGTGGCCTTCAACTCATCAGCATCATAGATCCAATTTGAGTCACTATATCCTTCAAGTACCGCAGGGTCTCTGGTATAGTGAATACCATAATTCTATGTACCCTTTAGATAGCGCATTTCTCTCTCAAGAGCATGCCAATGATCATCTCCCGAATTGGAAACAAACCGGCTAAGTTTGCTCAGGCCTTGTTGCGCTAGCTAAATACATTAACGAGCCAATAATCTGAGAGTATTTCAACTGATCTATAGTTGTTCGTTTGTTCTTTCGAAGCATCTTACTAGGATCATATGGTGTCAGTGAAGGGGTACAATATGAGTAGCCAAAGCGACTCAAAACCTTCTCCACATAGTGATATTGCAGAAGTGTAATTCCACCATTCTCATCTCTCGGCAGCTTGATGTTCAAAATAACATCAGCTTCTCCAAGGTCTTTCATGCCAAAACTTTGAGTCAAGGAACTCTTGACCTGTTCGATGATAATAATATTTGTCCCAAAAATCAGTATGTCATCAACATACAAACAAAGTATAACTCCTTCGCCCCCACCATGGCGATAGTATACACATTTGTCGGCTTCATTTACAAAAAAGCCAGCGGATGTTAAAGTTTGATCAAACCTCTCATGCCATTTCTTAGGTGTTTGTTTTAGTCCATACAAAGACTTCAGTAACTTGCACACCTTGCCTTCTTGACCATCTACTACAAAACCATCTGGCTGATGCATATAAATTTCCTCATCCAGCTCTCCATTAAGGAAAGCTGTCTTGACGTCTATTTGATGAACGATAAGACCATGTGAGGCAGCCAATAAGAGTAGAACTCGAATAATGGTCAATCTAGCCACATGCGAATAAGTATCAAAGAAGTCTTTGCCTTTTTTTTGGGTATAACCCTTGGCAACAAGCCGATCCTTGTACTTTTCAATCGTACCATCAGGCCTAAGCTTTTTTTAACATCCACTTACATCCTATAGGTTTGCACCCATAATGACGATCAGTGATCTCCCAAGTTTTGTTAGCCATGATGGAATCCATCTCGCTACGAACAACCTCTTTCCAGTAGTCTGCATCAAGAGATGCATAAGCCTCTGAAATAGAGGCGGGAGTATCATCCACGAGATAGAAAATGAATTCACCACCAAAGGACTTTGCAATCCTCTGTCTCTTGTTCCTTACACGAACTTCATTGTCTACCTCCTTAGGAATTTTATCATGTTCTCGTTCATAATATTCCATGAGAGTGGTTCAGGAGTTTCAACAGATTCCTGTCTAGATGTACTAGGTATAGCTTTCATTGGAAAAATATCCTCAAAGAATGTAGCATCCTTAGACTCCATAATTGTACTGACCTTCATGTCAGGTACCTCAGATTTCACCACTAGAAATTTGTATCCAACGCTATGATGAACATAGCCAAGAAAGACAAAGTTTATGGTCTTTTTTCCAAGTTTACGCTTTTTGGGAATTGGCAAATTCACCTTTGCCAAACAGCCCCAAGTATGTAAGTACGAGAGTGTTAGCTTCCTCTTCTCCCATATTTCATAGGGAGCAGTTTCATTGTCTTTTGTGAGAACTTTATTCAGGACATGACATGATGTCAATATCGCCTCCCCCCGACATGCCTTGGATAAACCCGAAGTACCTAACATGGCGTTAACCAAGTCTGTTAAAGTATGGTTTTTTTCCTTTCGGCAACCCCGTTAGATTGGGGAGAATGGGGAGGCGTCCTCTCATGAATAATTCCATGTTCCGCACAAAATAAATCAAACTCATTAGAGAAATACTCTTCACCACGATTTGACCAGACTCTCTTAATCTTTCACTCAAGTTGATTATCAACTTCTGCCTTATAGATGTTAAAGTGGTGTAGAGCCTCATCTTTAGTTTTCAAAAGATATACATAGCAAAATCTAGTAGAATCATCAATCAACGTCATGAAGTATTTCTTTCTACCTTTAGTCAACACACCATTCATCTCACATAGATCTGAATGTATAAGCTCTAGCGGTACCAAGTTTCTTGCTTCCTGCACAGGCTTGTGAGGCTTGCGCGGTTGCTTAGCTTGAACACACTCTTGACATTTATGTCCTTTGGCTAAAGTGAAACTCGAAATTAAATTTATCTCAGCTAGCCGCGTCATACCACCAAAATTAATGTGACAAAGTCGTGAATGCTAAACATCGGTACTATTGCCAGGGGCATAGATATGGTTCACAACCTTATTACAGAAATCTGATAGGGAAAGACGGAACACACAGCCGCACTCATAACCTTTATCAATAAATTGTCCATACTTAGAAACGACTACTTTATTGGACTCAAATACCAACTTAAAACCTTCTTTGCAAAGAAGGGAACCACTAACGAGATTCTTATTTATTGAGGGCACATGTTGCACGTTCTTCAGATGCACGGTCTTTCCCAAAGTAAACTTCAGATCCACCGTGCCAACACCATGAACAGAAGCATGTGATCCGTTTCTCATCAAGACGGAGAGATCTCTGATGACTCCTTGATGGAGCTAGAGAACTTGGTGCTTGACATGGAGTCTGTTGGGAACCCCAAGAGCAAGGTGTGAAGTAGCACAGCAGCAAGTTTTCCCTCAGTAAGAAACCGAGGTTATTGAACTAGTAGGAGGAAGGAAACATCACACAGGTGTTGCAAGCAACGCGGAGACCTGCACAACACAAACTCAAGACTTTGCCCCAACTAATAGTGAGGTTGTCAATCTCATCGGTTGCTGTAACAAAGGATTAAACGTATGGTGTGGAAGGTAATGGTTTGCATCAAGTAAATAGGTAACAGTGGAAGATGTATCAATGGTAAAGATTGGACCGAGGTCCATAGTTCACTAGAGGTGCTCTCCTTAGATAAAAAACATGACATGAAGGGTAAAAAAATTACAGCAGGGCAATTGACAGGAACTGAGCAAGGCATAACAATGCAATACCAGACAAAAAGATCCTATGAGATTCGATTGGGCAATACAACAATATACATAGACCGCCATCCAAATGCATCTATGACTGGATGTCCACCTTCAGGTTATCATCCGAACCCCCTCCAGTATTAAGTTGCAAGCAACAGACAACTGCTTTAAGCAAAGTGTGTAAGGTAAACAATCCACTTGTTCCATGAACAAGAGACCGTTGTTTTCTCCCTAGTAGCAACAACACATCTACAACCGAAGAAATTTCTGTCACTTCCCTTGGAAACTAGAGGCATGAACCCACTATCGAGCATAAATACCCCCTCTTGGAGTCACTAGCAACTACTTGGCCAAGATAGCTACTAACAACGGACAACATGCGATATCACAAACAACATAGACATGATAGTATCAAATAGACAAAACCATTAATCAATCTGACATAGTAATCTCAATATCCATCAGATCCCCGCAAACACAACATGCATGATTACAAGAATATTGACTTTGGCTTTTGTCCCGTCCAATTCCAAGAATATTGATTTTCTGCCTTTCTGGAACCAAAAACAGAAGAAAACAGGCAACTGGCACTGTGGCAACTTGTTAATAGGTTAGTTCCAGAAAAGATATAAAAACACCTCAAAGTGTAGACAAAGAAAAGGAAAGTAGATACTAAACAAGCATGGAGCATAAAAAATTATAGATACGTTTTCGACGTATCTAGCATCCCCAAGCTTAACTCCTGCTCGTCCTCAAGTAGGTAAGTGATAAAAGAATAATTTTTGAGGTGACATGCACCATCAAAACCAAGATCAAACCATTTGCAAGCATTCAAGCTGGAATCAAAGAACTCTAAACATGTGCATGAAAGATGGAGTTCTAACAATAGGATATAGTAACTATGCATGCAACATGAAAGGCTACAAACAAAGATCATGAATAACATGCATTGAAAAACGTTTGTTTATTTCACATACAGAAAACATGGCATAGTGGCAATCAGCTTGTCCCTCATAGAGTAGCAAATAGATGCATACGACACCTTCAAAGTTCACAAGGGTGATTAGAAACAAGTAGCACAAGAACAAGTAATATCACAATATGCATCAATCAATAAGTTTTGGGACACTGCACACAGAATGACAACTATGCTCTCTTAATGGTGCCTAAAAGTAGAAGGTGGAGACTCAAATAACGGTGGAAGAAAGGCCCTTCACAAAGGGAAGCAGGGATTTCAAGTTTCAAAAAGAGATTCCAAAAATTATGGTACTTGTTTTGCTTTCAGCCCTCATTGCCCCTATCATTAAGAATCTTGAAGTGATTAAGGTTAAAGTGAACAAACTATGGAGTATATGCTTGACAAAGTATAAGTTGGTAATATCAAGTCCCTTGAATACGAGGGCCACACATCATGCTACTCAACTTTAGTGACATGTAAGTTCTTGTCATTGTAAGTACATGCATATCATAGAGAACCGCCAACGGGGTACCCCTTGCACATGGTACAGGAGCTATCCCATAACCAAAATGAAAAGGCAAGCAGACAATGAGCATCTTAGCGATCTTTTTATTTACTATATGCATAGCTTTTTATTGAGGATGCTTCATAGATAGCTCACTATGGTGATGCTGCAAGTTTCCACCATGATTAGGCATGGCTTAGGCTAGCGGCCCAGGCATTTCTCTAACACAAAATACATACTCCATGGACTTACAAGTTCCCTCTTTATTTCACACCGGTGACATCCATAGACAAAAGAGCATGATATCAACTAAGTACAAAGTACAAGTGCAATGTTGAAAATGTTCCCCGTGACAGCACGGTTCTGCTAATTCCAACGTATAAGTGCAAGCATATACAACATAGACGACACAATGGTTCAAGTTTATTAGGGGCAAAGAATATAAATTGTGCCATCAAGTTTGTGAGGGCTTTAATCACTAAGTTTTCACATAACAAAGAGACTTTTTAACTTGAAGATAGCTGAAAACAAGAATATACTTGGAATTGTGTAACACACCATGCATAGGAGTTTATGATGGACACTTTGGAATAACTTGGTTTCTTGGAAGTTGGAAGCATGAGTACAACTTACTCATACAAGTGGAGGCTAGCAAAAGACTGGAAGCAACCAACTAAGAGAGCAATGATGGCCATAATCATGCAGAGCAACAAAACATTACTAATCAAAGCATAGAGTGGTACTACAAGTCAAGGACTAAATGATCATAGGGGCTATGGTGACTTGTAATAGTCATAACATGGTGTGATCATGTGCCAAGTCAACCCAAAAAAAACATCAAAGGAGAATACCACAATACTATGATTTTGCATGCTAAAACAGCGCATAATTCCTTTAAGGCACACTAAGCAATCCCAATTGTTTGTAACAAGACATGCTACAACAATAATCACTAAGCATAAGGTCAAAACAACACCTAGCATGTCATGCTAATGTCTAAGTCACAGTCAATGCAAGCTCCTCTTGCACTTTCAAGCAGGAACTTCCTACTCCTTTCCAAGACCAAGCAACTTATTTGCAACAACACAGCAAGAACGGGGGTCCAAACTAATTTATTCAAGCAAACTAAACAACTAAGCAAACCAAACTAAAACTAAGACACTCCAAGAACAACACAACTTGTGCATGAAACAATAAAAACGAAGTGTCTAGACAGACCTGAGCTTTTTATTGATGAAGAAGGGGATGCCTTGGGCATCCCCAAGCTTTGATGCTTTTACCTCTTGGATATTTCTTAGGGTGACACTGGATGGCATCCCCAAGCTTAAGCTTTTGTCCATTCTTCATCTCATTACATCATTCTCTCTCTATACCTGAAATTTTTCCTTCATACAAAACTTCACACAATCTTCATTAGCAACATTAGTGTATTCAAAAGATAATAGACCCTTCGGTAAAGCTTTGGAACAGCAAGACATTTCACTAAAAACACATGCTACTGTAGCAGCTCCTTCAAAAATCTCAATTCACCTAAAGAGAACTCAAAAAAGGAATCAATAAGAAGCAAATGCAAATAATGGCAGAAATCTGTCAAAACAGACCAGCAGGTAGAAATCGATTTTTTCGAAGACCTTTTGTTGCTCAAATCAAAAAGTGTTGAACTAACGAAAGTTATCTAACATACTGGGGGATTTATTAGTAAATTGTCAGCTCAATCCGAGTTAGAGAGACTCCTCACGATTTTTTATGGTGCAGGACATAAATCTATTTCGGGACAGCAACTTCCCAAATCAAAAAGCAAACAAAAAGGATAAGGAGAGGTCATTACAGAAGTAATAACTCCCAAGACTCAAGGAAACTCTTGGGTTATCTCCCAACAAGTACTTTTCTTTAACGCCTTTAAGTTAGGCACAAGAAGCAAGAAGAATCAAGTATTTTCAAATGAGGTATTAACCCTCTTGTTCTTTACCTTCTTACCTTTCTTCTTCTCTTTAGGGAAGATATGATTGCTTACTGGACGAGCAAAATGCATAATACCTTTTCCCACATCTATTACTGCTCCAAGGTGTTTCAGTAGGGATCTTCCAAGTGTGATCTGTTCTTTGCCTACACATTCAATAAAAAGATAATCAGTAGACACCATTTTCCTTGAGATTTTTGTAAACACACCTTCAACTATTCCAATGGGCATTAAAGTGGCATTATTAGTAAGAGAGTGATACGTCCAAAACGTATCTACTTTCTTGAACACTTTGCTATTGTTTCTTCTCTAAACTTGTGTGATTTGGATACAACTAACACGGACTAACGCTGTTTTTAGAAGAATTACCTTGGTGTCTTGTTTTTGTGCAGAAAATCAACTATCAGGAAAAAAATCCCGAAAAATATGCCAAAAACTATTTTTCACCAGAAGATCCACGGAGCCAGAAGGGGAGACAGAGGGGAGGCCTAGGGGGCCTAGACCCACCCCAGGCGCGGGCCCTCCTGACCCCGCGCTTGGAGGGGGTGCGGCCACCCCAGACACCTCCTCGGCCTCCCTCTGCGCCTATAAGTTGGCTTTCGACCTAAAAACCGAGGAGGGTTCGATAGTTTTCCAGAAAGAGTTCCGCTCCTCCGCCGCCACCAGAAACCAAGATTCGGATCCAGAAACTCCGTTCCGGCACCCTGCCGGGACGGGGAATTTGGAGAGGATCATCGCCATCGTCATCATCAACGCATCTCCATCAACCACCGATGTTTCCCTCATCCATGAGTGAGTAATCCCCCGTTGTACGCTTAGGGATGGTAGGGATTGGATGAGTTCTATCATGTAATCGAATAAGATCTGTTAGGGCATAGTGCCTAGTATCTCTACTAGTGCTATTTGACTTTGTTGCAACTTGTTGTGCTTAATTCTCATCACTAGGGCCCGAGTGCCATGATCTCAGATCTGAACTTATTATTGAATCATTATGAGAGTATTGTTTGTGATCTTATTTGCAAGTTGTGTACACATATCATTGTCCGGATCCAAAGGCCCCAAAGTGACAATAATTGCGACAACCGGAGGGGATGGCTGTGGTGTGAGGATCACATGTGTTCATGGATTGTTAATGCTTTGCTCCGGTGCTCTATTTTTCGTGGTGGTGTCATGGCAGATGCCATGGTTAGGCTTAAGTTGGGGGCCGAATTGGTGCTTGTGGTCACCGGGGAGGGAGTGCACGGTCTTTCCATGCACGAAGAACAAGATGAACTCTCCACACTTGGAGATTTGATTGATACTTGGGAATTACAAGGGCCCCTTGAGCTGTATGAACTAGTGTTCTATGCTCTAGTTTCCTACTTGGTCCAACCTCCTTCTACTACAGCTATGCCCTTCCTTATATAGGCAGCGCTAGCTAGCTTATACCCCTTTGGGTTCTAGGGTTTACTGTTTGGATCCTGGTCCCTACTATGCGGGCTGGGTCATGTGCTTGCCCTAAGCCCAATGACCCAGTCCATAAAGCTTGACAGCTAACGGTCTTCTGGTATGTCGCCTCCTGTTCCTTTTGGCATCACGCAGTAACTTTGTACGTCAGTTGGTTCCTGCAAGATTAACAACTTTGTCTTATGCGGGCCGACATAGTTCATATGTCGGCCGCACACGATTCTCTCTCGGCCGTACTTACTCGGCCGAGCTCTTTCTTTACTCGAAGCTAGCCAAGTTGTGCTATGTTTCACCCCTTGTGACCATACCGGGGGTTATCCCCCCGACATTAGTCCCCGAAGTTGGTGAGGTCTAGCAGTTCAAGCTATTAGGCGTCTCCATGTTCCTTTAATATGATTGGAACTTAACTTTTGTCTTTATTTGTCGCAATCTTGCACCCTGTCGAGTCTGTCTGACAGTTTTCGGATCCACTCTTTGACTTCTTGGCTCATTTTTGCCTCGTGCCGAGTCATTTTCGGTGTGCTTCAGTCACTGACAGCTGGTAATCATGGTTACTTGCCTCAAATTTTGTTCCAATCTCTGGCGGCACAGTGATGGTTGCGCAGTTATTCCCCGTCATTGTGGTTGTCCCATCGGTCTGCGCCCCTTGTCCTTCCTTTCATGACGTGGCAAGGGATTTTCCGTGTATTGTTTCCACGTGGCACCCGCTGATTGGCCGGGTACATGGCCACACGTTGGCCGCACGACATAGAGGGATCCCACGATTGGGGTTTTTAATGCCCTTAAGTAGGGGTGAGGGGGTTTCCACTTCCCCCACGCCCATTAAGTTTTCCCCTGCCTCTTCTTCTTCCTTGCGCCTGCGAAATCAAACTGCCCCCTTTGCGGTTTTTCCTTCCTCCTGTTCTTGCCCTACGATTGCCCCCTTTCTCTTTCCATTCCACCACGGGTCCATGTTCTTCCAGACCTCTTCCAACGGCAAGGATCATGGATGCACGCAACGGTGCCGATGGTGCTGAGGAGCAGGAGGTTCCCTCCGGCGAGCGCGGCGGCTGGGAGGGCTCAGAGGTCTCCACCGAGGAGGTGGAATGGCTCCGCTCCACCAGGCGCATCCCGATGTAGGTGAATTGTCGTCTTCCCGCTAGTGAGATCTCTCCCAAACCCGATGCCAATGAGCGGGTGGTTTTCCTTTCTCACTTTGAGCGAGGTTTCGCTCTTCCAGTGAGCACCTTCTTTTCCTCGTTTCTCTCTACTTTCCATCTGCATACCCATCATCTTCCTGCCAACGCGATTGGCTCCCTTTCTTGCTTTATTTTTGCTTGCGAGGCTTACCTCGGGATTTGGCCTATAGTTCTTCTGTGGGTCAAATATTTTTAGCTTTAGGGTTCAAGTTGTTCCCCAGCCTGGTGCTCCTCGAGCCGAGGAGAGGCCGACTCGGTGCGGTGCCGCTAGCATCACACCCAGGAGAGACTCCATCTTTCCTGACTCTTGCAAAAAATGGCATAGGACTTTCTTCTATGTCAAAAACAGCGGGTCCACCGATAACATCCAGCTCCCCCTTTTCTCAGACGAGGTCCCTAGCAAGAAGATCTGGCAGCTTGACCCGCGTGACCAAGACGCCGCGGTGACTGAGGCCAATGTGATCTTGGAAAGGTTGCTGTCGCCGGATGAGAACTTCCATCTCGCTGACTCAGACCTCATGCGCACCTTCATCTCACGCCGGGTAAGCCCTATCCAAGCTAGGAGCAATAAGATGTGCTTCATGAGTGGCTCCCACGATCCCACTCGACAATCTACGAAGGATCTCACCCATGATTCCATTGCTCGCCGAGTGAGCTCGATCTTCAAATTGAACTTGGTGGTTGATTGGTCTTGGAGCAGTCCTTCGTTTAGCCGGGTCAAGCCTGTCCCCTAGGTAAGTTTCCGAGTAGCTTGTATCGCCGAGCCAGTTTTAACTCGTTTGCTATTCTCAATATAGTTTTTGATACTCATTTTGTTTGTCTTTCGCAGAACCTTGTTCACCAGGTTGATGACAATACTGTCCCTCCTTGCGGTTATAACATGGATTGCTCCAACTCCGACGAAGTCGAGTTTGACCTGGAGTGCTTCATGCCCAACCCGCATGCAGCTGCTGCTTCAGCTTCAGGTAAGAGTCAATCTTGTAACCCCTTACAAGATTGGTCTGACAATGATGAGGATGATGATTATATGATTTTGGAGGTACATGCCTTGTGACCTTTGCCTTATAACTTATTCGAGTAAGCCTATCATTTACTTATGCAACTGGCCAGGTACATGACACTCCTCCTCTCGCTGTGGGCGGAGTCGGCAAGATCCCCGTTGCCAAGCCGAAGCGACGCGGGGCCTCTTACAGCACTCAGCCGACAAAGAAGATCAAGCCCACTCCCGCTACTCCTGTTGCTGCCACGCTGGCTGAGACCCGGAAAGTAGCTGGGCGCCGAATCACACACCGCGTAATGCGTGATCCGGTTGTCACCGGGTAAGCTTTCGCGTTCTTCTTACATTATATTTTCCTTCTTGTGCATCGCTATTATTTTCTTACGCGAGTCTTGTTATATTTCAGTGCTGCGCCTCTGTCATCTAGCCAGGCTGGTCCGAGCATTGCCTCGCCGCTAAGGCCCACACCTGCTCCGACTGACTCTACGGTGCAGAACCCCGTCCGGGTCAAGGCTCCCACTGTTGAGGCTCATGCTTCTCAGTGTCAGTCAGACCCGGTGGTTCACCCGGCGGAGGCGACTCGGCCCGGCAGCCCTGGTGCTGGCCAAGAACAGCTTCCTGATCTTGGTGCCAGCAATGCTGGCGCCAAGAAGACCTCCGCCACCAGTTCCTCTGGCATCAGCCCTCGAGCTGGTGCGAATGAACAACTTCCTGATCTTGGTGCCAGCAGAACTGCTGAGCCCAGTCAGTCGGCTCCACTTTCTTCTCCGAATGATCCTGATCACTCTCTTCTTCGGTCAAAGGGCCAGACCCAGCCTAAGGCTCCTAGTCCGGCTCGCCCTTTATCCGGAAAGGCCACCTCCACCAAGCAAACAACATTGGTTTGCGCTCCGGGTAGTGCTCCTCAGATCCGCTCCCCGACGTTGGCAACAACTCTTGCTTCAACGGGTAAATCGGGCGGGTTCGCGACTGTCGGGTCAGGTGATGGCTCTAAAGCTGTTGCCCTCCACACTAGTGCTGCTGCCACCCGCGTCAATGTGGGAACTACCCTGAAAATGGGTCAAGTTCTCACTCGGACGCTCAGCGGGAATGGCCTTGGTTCGGCTTAGCCTTATGCTTTGGCGTGGAATGCAGCTGGCAAGCAAGAGGTCAGTACCCGCGGTGGCAAGAAGCTGGTGCTGGGCCCCAAGGCCGTATCTGATATGACCCAGCAAGCCATCGCCTTAATGGTCTGCGCCGACGAAGTGAACGAGGTAAATGATTTTTTTACTCTTTCGCGTCAATGAGTATTTCTGTTATACATATCACCTAGTCCCCGAGATTACTGCCGAATGAGATAATTATTCAGATGTAAGCTCTGAGCCATAACTTAGCCTTTCATTTCCTTAGTCAAGCTCACATGTTAGACTTTCGATCCCTAGTCCCCGAGGTTACTGCCGAATGAGAAACTTACTCGGCTATAAGCTCTTAGATAAGAGTCATTCTTCATCTGTCTGGGATCTTGATTTTCCATTTATTATTTGTCTCTTTTCCCTTTGTAGCTCACGCATAATGAGCGCACAAAGGTGCATCAGGCTCTCCTCCTGGATCATCGCAAGCTCGAACTTGCGTATGAAAAGCTGCAAATCGACACCCAAGGCAAAGGTAACTTGCTTACCCGCCCTATCTTTATTCAGTGTATCTTCCTTTGGTTCACGTTCTGAGTCTTTTCTTGCTCTTTTCCCATAGCCTATGCTCAGTCCACCATCGAGGCGCTCCACTCGCAGATCAGCGAGACAGAGAGTAAGTTTTTCTCACGTTGTTTTATGCTCACGCCATTTCCTTGCCTTATTATCTTGAGAGGTCAAAATATTTATGTTACTACTGATGAGTAGTTTATTCCGAATAAGCAGAGAAGCACCAAGCCGAACTCCAGAAGGAGCGAGACGAGGTGACTCGACTGAAGAAGCTGATGGCCGAGATGGAGCAGAAACACTTGGCCGAGGTGAAGGGGATGAAGGAAGATCTTGCCGAGAAAGATGACCAGCACGCCGCCACCGCTGAGAAAACCAAGGAGCTGCTCAAGGAGGCCGATTCGGCGGTTGATTCGGCGAACTTGGATCTAGAGGCACTCCAAGCCAAGGCCAAGGCTTGGCAAACCAGACTTGGTACCATGAACTCTTTTCTCGGTAGTGAGTCCTAACTCTTTTTCGCACCGTGATTTCTTATTTTTGACTTTGTCATCTTTATTTTTTGTTTGCTAAGATTCTCTTTTGTGTGCAGAGAATTTTCCCGAAGAAAATTTGTTCGCTATTCGGGCCATGAAGAGGGTGAGAGCCGAGTCTGGTGCTCCAGCTGACGGCGAGGTGACCAACGATGAGCATCTAGAAGCATTGTGGGAGCGCGTCCAGACCCTCAAGTCTTGCGGGGTGGATCTGCTCAAATCGTCTATCCATGCGTTCCGCATGCTCTGGCCGGATGAAAATGCACCTGCACTCATCGAGCCTCTTGCTGAAAGATTACTTCACACTGAAGACAGGCTGGATCAGTGGCGTGAGTCGGCCGGTCGAGCTGCAGCGGACAAGGCCCTCTCCTTCGTGCTCTCATGGTATGAGGACATCAATCTTGATGTTCTTGCTCGCATAAGGGGAGATGGCAAGTGGCTGAATGACCCGGAGTTGATCAAGAAATGCCAGGAGCGAGCCTACGCCATGATCGAGTACACCATGGTACATGCTTGGTGCGACGGGCCTAGCTTCCTCGACCTCGGCGACCCACTTGTCGAAGTTGCTAATGAAGAGGGTGCCGATAGCGAGGCCACCGAGTCAGATTGAAGACTCGGCCACTGACGCCCCTGACTCGGCAGATGCTCCAAGCGATGCTCCTAGCTCCAAGGCTGCTCCTCCGAGTCATGTTGCTTCTTAGACTGAATAGAACAAGTACTTGAACTTTTGATGAGATTCCCGGTATGCCGGGTACAAATGTAATATACATTGCACTTATGTTTGGTTATGTGCCTTTGATAAGGCTTTAAATATTTTGTTATGTTCTAAGTGTGAATCATCCAAGGGCAAGTCCCCGAGTCTCATTTTGCCGTTTCACCTTTCCTCGACTTTGGCTCATGTCTACCTTTTTTGGCGTTCGACATTAGAGTCTCAAAGTACTAAGGATATAGTTAGCGGGTATGAAACATAGATCACTTGGCCGAGGATCATTCAACACACAATACAATATGACCTGCAGTGGGTTAGGTAAAGACATAGAGTCGACTCGCATTTCTCGTTTGTACTTATCCGGCATTCGTGTTTACTCGTCATGCATCCTTTCCTCTTGCTTGCCATGAAGCCGTGTTTTTGTACAACGGCATAGTCGAAGAGTTGATTCTTTCCGAGTAAACACTACTTGCTCCGAGATAAGTTTTGGGTGTTACGCCAGCCGACATAAAATAATTGAAAGGGAAAACATAAGGGGTAGTCCCAAGTCAGTTTTTTGAGTCATATCATTTTATTATCATCACATAGCCGGCACAAGTGTCCGACATATGAGAGTTCGAGTGATACATACATTGCTTCTCCTAAGTATAAAAGGGACGAAGTAGTTCCACATTCCATGGCCTTTTGGTCTCATCTCCTGATTTGTCCGCCTTGTTCTTTTGCGCTTCACGAGCATCTATGAGATAGTATGAATCATTGTGCAATGCTTTGCTTACAATAAATGGACCCTCCCATGGGGGTGATAACTTATGCATTCCAGCTGTGCGCTGCACTAGCCTTAGCACCATATCCCCTTCTCGGAAAACACGAGGTTGAACTTTCCGGCTATGATAACGTCAGAGATTTTGCTGATATATAGTGGATCTGGATAATGTCAGTTCCCTTGATTCTTCGAGTAAGTCAACTCCATCTTCTCGGGCCTCTTTTACCTCGGCTTCCGAGTATTGCCTTATCCTTGGCGAGTCATACTCTATGTCGGCATGCAAAACTGCTTCTGCCCCATACACAAGGAAAAATGGCGTATAGCCTCTTGACCGATTCAAAGTTGTTCTTAGACTCCATAGCACTGAGGGAAGTTCCTCTATCCAACAACCAGGTGATCTCTAGAGTGGTTCCATTAAGCGAGGTTTTATCCCTGACAGAACTAAGCCATTAGCCCGTTCAACCTGCCCATTTGATTCTGGATGAGCGATTGATGCTACATCGAATATTATTCGGTTTTTTCAAAGAAACGAGCAAAGGCTCCTTCAGCAAAGTTTGTGCCATTATATGTGGTTACACTGTGTGGGTAACCATATCTTAGGATTATGTCCCTTAAGAATGTGACAGCTGTTTTTCCATCCAATTTTTTGATGGGTTTCACTTCTATCCATTTGGTGAACTTATCAATCATCACCAAAATATGAGTCATGCCTCCCCTTGCTGGTTTGAATGGTCCTACCATATCTATGCACCATACTGCAAATGGCCAAGTGATTGGTATAGTCTTTAATTCAGACGCTGGTAAGTGTGACTTGGATGCATAGTGTTGGCAACCACTTTATTTTCCGACTAGCTCTTGTGCATGTGCCAATGCGCTTGGCCAATAAAACCCATGTCGGAACGCCTTGGCCACCAATGCCCTTGATGATGCATGGTGCCCACATTCCCCTTGATGAATATCCAACAAAATCGCCTGGCCTTTCTCTGAGCGGATGCAACGCTGCAGTACATTTGTCACACTCCTCTTGTATAGTTCCTTGTTGATTATGGTGTATGCCTTTTGTCGTGGGAATGGCCACGGCAGATGCTGCAATCGGCAGCGAGTAGAAGAACATGGGACAAGGGCGGCCAGCCATCTGCGGTGCGAGATGAGGATGGAGACACAAGGGTTTACCAGTCGCATGGAGACTCCCAGGGATGCTCTTTACTTGGCCATTTTCCCGAGCACGAACTGGGTCGGGTCGCCGAGTCCCCGAGCGTGGTACTTGGCTGTTCTAGTCGCATGCCCGAGGTAGGTGAGGACTAGGCGCGTTGTGTTAGGCGCGTCGCTCCGCCTAATCCGTAAGACCAGTCGCATGGCGAGTCCTGGGCGCGCTCTCTGACTTGGCGTTTTTCCCTAGCCTCTCTTATTTGGGCTGGTGTCAGTCCCCGAGCATGGTACTTTGTCGTTCGAGTCGCTGCGTCGAGGATGTGGAGGACTGGGTCGCTGTTGGAAGCGAATGCAGTTGTCTTGGCTCGGGGATCTAGTCGAGCTAGGCGACTCCAATGGGGCTCCGGGTTAGCTTTTTTCGTGGACGGTACGAGGCCTGGATTTTTCCAGTGCCCTCGTACCGCACTACTTGGCCATACCGGTCGCGTTACCAAAGGTTGACTTCTGCGAATAGCGTAACGCTGTTATTACGAGTGCGAGTGGCACAAGGCATGGAGAGTAGACGCAATTTGCGTGAATCGATCTTCTTTATTTCATAGCGGATAGGGGGTACATGTCTGGAGTTCTAAGAGTAGAACTTCCGTAGGAGGTTTACATTCCACGGCCGCTTGACGTCGAGTTTTCCATTGCCTCGGACGTCGGTGAGGTAGTAGGCGTCGTTGCCCAGGACTCGCCCGATGGCGAATGGTTCCTCCCAACGGGGAGAGAGCTTGTGCATGCCTTTCTTGTCCTGGATTAGGCGCAGTACCAGGTCGCCTTCCTGGAAGGTGCGAGTCCGTACTCGCTGGCTGTGGTAGCGATGAAGCCCTTGCTGGTAGATGGCGGTGCGAGAGCGAGCTAGGTCACACGCTTCATCGAGCTGGTCGACTCCGTCCTGGCGTGCGAGCTCGTTGTCAGCCTACGTGTAGTTAACCACCCGAGGTGAGTCGTGCTCGAGGTTGGTTAGCATGACTGCCTCGGAACCGTACACCATGAAGAAGGGGGTGAACCCGGTTGACCTGTTGACGGAGGTGCGGATGCCCCAGATGACCGAGGGGCGTTCTTTGACCCAGCACCCGGCGGTGCGCTCGAGTGGGACTTGTAGTCGTGGCTTTAGGCCATGGAGGATGCTCTGGTTGGCGTGTTCCGCCTGGCCATTGGACTCCGGGTGGGCGACTGAGGTGAGGTCGAGTCGGATGTTGTGCTCCTCGCAGAACTCGGCCATGGCTCCCTTATCGAAGTTGGTGCCGTTGTCCGTGATGATGCTGTTTGGGAACCCATAGCGATAGATGAGCTCGCGTAGGAATTTCGTAGCAGTCTTCCCATCACACTTGCAGACTGGCTTGGCCTCCACCCATTTTGTGAATTTATCGACTGCGACTAGGAGGTGGGTGAAGCCGGAGGGGGCCTTCTTGAAGGGGCCTACCATATCCATGCCCCATACAGCGAACGGCCAGGTGATGGGGATTGTCTTGAGCGCCGAGCTCGGTACGTGAGTCTGGTTGGCGTACTTCTGGCACCCGATGCATCGCTGGACGATGTTGACTGTGTTGGCGTGTGCGGTGAGCCAGTAGAAGCCATGTCGCATGGCCTTGGCAACCAGGGAGCGGGCGCTGGCGTGGTGGCCGCAGTCGCCGGAGTGGATGTCCTAGAGGATCTTGCGTCCTTCAGCGGGTTGGACGCAACGTTGGAACACGCCGGTCACGCTGCGCTTGTGGAGCTCGCCGTTGATGATGACGAAGGATTTGCAGCGGTGTGCTATCATCCGGGCCTCCGTCTCATCTGCGGGTAGGGTTCCTCCCTCTAGGTAAGCGACGTATGGCATGGTCCAGTCGCTTGGTTTGGCGATTAGTGCGACCAGGGCTGCGTCAGGTTGCAGCGGAATTCCGATGTCGATCTCCCTTGGGGGAGAGACGAAGGGCTTGGTGATGGTGTCGAGGAAGACGCCGGCGGGTGGTGCAAGTCGAGCTGAGCCGATGCGGGAGAGTGCGTCGGCCTCCTAGTTCTTCCGCCTGTCGATCCACTCGACGGAGTAGCCTGCGAAGTGGCCTCTGAGCTGGTCCACTGCTTGGCGGTATGCTGCCATGGTGGGGGAGACTGCATCGCAGGTGCCGGCGACTTGCCCGGTGATGAGGTCGGAGTCTCCGTAGCAGCACAGGCGATTGATGTTCATCTCCTTAGCTGCCCTCATGTCGTGGAGTAGCGCCTCGTACTCGGCCATGTTGTTGGTGCAGGGGGTGAAGTCGAGGTAGAGGACATAGCGTAGTTTGTCGCCCTTCGGAGATGTTAGCACGATCCCCGCTCCTGCTCCATCTGCGTTCTTGGAGTCGTCGAAGTGTAGGCTCCAGTAATGGAGGTATGGCAGCTTCTCTGGCTGCTGGGCCTCTTCCCAATCGACGAGGAAGTCTGCGAGAGCATGCGATTTGATCGCTTTTTGCGGCTCGTACCTGATGTTGTGGACGCCGATCTCGACGGCCCACTTGGCGACTCGCCCGGTCGCCTCGCGGTTGCGTATGTTGTCTTGCAATAGTGATGAGGAGACGACCGTTATTGGGTGCTCCTGAAAGTAGTGCGGCAGTCTCCGCTGTGCTCTGAAGACCGCATATACCAATTTTTGGTACTGCGGGTAGCGCTGGCGCGACTCGGTGAGTACTTCGCTGATGTAGTATACGGGTCGCTGCACCGGGCGCTCCTTGCCTTCCTCTGGTCGCTCGACGACCATGACGGCGTTGACGACGCGCTCGGAGGCCGCGACGTAGACCAGCATGAGTTCCTTGTCGACGGGGGCGGCGATTCGCGGTGCTGCGAGTAGCACCTACTTGAGAGCGTGGAGCGCGTCGTCTGCCTCCTTGTCCCACTGGAAGGTGGGGTTCTTGCGCATTAGGCGGTAGAGGGGCATCGCCTTCTCGCCTAGCCGGGGGATGAAGCGACTAAGGGCGCGACTCGCCCAACCAACTTCTGGACATCGCGCAGGCACTCGGGTCTGCCGAGCCAGCCGATCGTGTTGATCTTGGCGGGGTTCGCCTCGATCCCGCGCTTGGAGACGACATATCCCAGCAGCTGTCCAGTGGGTACACCGAAGGTGCACTTTCTTGGGTTTAGCTTTATCTTGTACCTCCGCAGGTTGGCGAAGGTTTCCACCAGGTCGGCGAGTAGATCGTCCTAGCGAGTGGATTTTACCACCACGTCGTCGATGTAGACGTGGACGTTGCAGCCAATTTGTCTCACAAGGCACTCCTGCATGCACCTCTGGTAGGTCGCCCCGGCGTTCTTGAGGCCGAAGGTCATGGCGGTGTAGCAGAAGGCGCTGAATGGCGTGATGAACGCCGTATTCTCTTCGTCCTCGACTGCCATTTTGATCTGGTTGTACCCATAGTAGGCGTCGAGGAAGCATAGCGACTCCGAGCCCGCGGTCGAGTCGATGATTTGGTCGATCTGCAGGAGGACGAACTGCTCCTTCGGGCAGGCGCTGTTGAGTATTTGATTGGCCGGATGAAGCCTGCAGCGAGTAGACGCTGCACCTCCTCGGAGATTGCTCGGAGGCTCTCTTCATTGAAGGGCCATAGCGACTGCTTGACAGGTCGCACTTTGGGGTCGGCGTTGAGTTTGTGCTCAGCGAGTTCCCTCGGGACACCAGGCATGTTGGATGGCTTCCATGCGAAGATGTCGCGATTCTCACGTAGGAACTCGATGAGCGCGCCTTCCTATGCCGAGCTCATGCCCGTCCCGATCGTCACCGTCTGGCTAGAGTCGCCTGGGACCAGCTCGACGGTGCGAGTGTGCGTCGTTGCCTTGAAGGCGGTGGAGCTGCCACCCTCCGAGTTGGGCTTCTTGAGTATGGTGGGGTCGTCGTTGTTGACCCCGCTCGCGTACTTCGCAAGCTCCTCAGAATGGTTGGCCTCTGCCGCGATGAAGGCGTCAGCGAGTTCGGCGCCTTTGGCCTCTCATTCTGCGGTCATGTCGGGATCGCCATGGACAGTGATGATGCCACACGGCCCGGGGATTTTCATCGCGTTGTATGCGTAGTGGGGCGCTACCATGAATTTGGCGAATGCCTGGCGCCCCAGGACACAGTGGTAGGGGCTCTTGAACGTCACCAGCTCGAAGACGATCCACTCGGTGCGGAAGTTTGCTGGTGTGCCGAAGGTGACTGGCAGCGTCACCTTGCCGATTGGGTACGCCTTCCGACCGGGGACGATGTCGTGGAAGGTGTTGTAGGTCGTCTCGATCATCGACTGTGGGAGCCGCAGTCGCCTGAATGTGTCCAAGTATAGAATGTTGATGGAGCTGCCACCGTCCATCAGCGTCTTGGGGAGCCAATAGTCCCCCACCTTGGGCTTGACCACCAAGGCGACTCGGCCCGGATATTCGATCCATGGCGAGTGGTCCTCGCGGCTCCAGGCGATTGGTTGCTTGGACCAGTTAAGGAACTAGGGGATGTCTATCTGGGACACCGCGTTGATAGCGACGGCGCAGGCGATGACCTTCTTCTCTCGCTTCGTGTTGAAGCCTGTGAAGGTGTGGAGCGAGCCAGCGACGCTGCCGAATTTTCCGCCATTTGGCGGGTTGTTGTCTGGGTCTTCCCGTGCGTGTTGTGCCTTCTCAATCTCCTTTAGGGAGTGGCATTCAGCGGTCGTGTGCGTGGCGGGATTCCCTTCCCTGCTGTGGAACACATAGGGTTAGTTGAGGAGAGCCATGGGGTCGAACCTCGGCATTGCCTGGTAGTTGCCGCCATCGTGGCGCTGGCCTCCGTCGCGGCGGAAGCTCTTGGGTTCGCGCGGCACTTATCCGGCGTTGGCGACGAATTCGACTCGCCCATCACTACGGCGCTTACCGATGAGGCGAGTGTTGCTGTAGCGTATCTTGGGCCGCCTCCCGTTGTCGTGGCCACTCGTGCGGCGATTCCCTCCCGATTTGTCGTCGGTTTCTTGGTTTGGGTCCTCTTCCGCATACCGCTTAGCGATCTCCAGGAGGTCCAGTATGTTATCGAGTGTTCTGTACACTTGTTTGAGCTTGGCGACCAGGGGCTCGTAGCGGCACGGGGTCTTGAAACAGTGGATCGCGGTGTCCGGGTGGGTTCCGGCCGCGTTATACCACAGGTCTTGCCACCGTTGGACCCAGCTGCGGGTCGACTCGCGGGGTCCCTAGACGCATCGCTCCAGGTCCTCGATGGTGGTGGCGCGGGTGTAGGAACCCTCGAAGTGACTGACGAAGGCGTCGCGCATTTCCTCCTAGGAGTCAATGTTGTCCGCGGGGAGGGTGTTGATCCATTGCCTACATGCTCCCTCCATCATCAGGGGGAGGTAGCGGGCGGCGAGCAGGTCGGTGTGGCCAGCAATTCCCATTGCCATGAGGTAGGTATCCTTCGGAGCCTTGAAGTTGCCGGGTATTTTTCGCCTCGGATCATTGGTCCGAAGCACTGGGGTCTGACTCGACTCAGCAATCCCCTTGGTTCACCATCGCGGATATTGGTGAGGGTATGCCTCAGGTCGTCGGGCTGGTGTGCGCGCCAGCTCTGGTTGTTGATGATGTGGGTGCGCGCGTCGACTGGCTGCCGTTGGCGGCGACGAAGATGTTCGCCGGCCGCGGGTCGTTGGTGGAGAGTGCCACGTGCGCGAGTCGATGTTGGAGCTGCAGGGGCTCGGGTGGTGGGCAGTTGAGGGTGTTCGCCACCATTGGCCGGCCGCTCGAGGCTGCCCTGCTGCCTGACAAACGCGATTACATGTGACCCTGTGAATCGGCACCCGCATTTTGTTGCTCGACTGTCTTGGCAAGTAGTGTAGGGGTTCGTAGCATGAAAAACAAAAATTTTCTATCGCATACAAACAAACAAGCCAAGATCTATCTACTAGATTGTAGCAACGAGTCGATGGAATAACTTACCCTCGAAGATTCCAAAGCGGTTAACGAGAGCAGATTCTCGTGGGTGATGTAGTCGTACTCTTTCCGATCTCAAGATCGCGTAGACGATCCTTCCGGCGCTGCGTTCCGGCAGCGCTCCCGCAGTCGGTCACACGTTCGGTACTCGACGAAGACCTTCCTCTCCCTTGTTCCAGCAGGCAGCGGAGGTTGTAGCACTCTCCTCACGATTCCGGCAGCACAACGGCGTGGTACCGGAAGTAGAGGGGAGATCCCGCAGGGCTTCGCCTTAAGCCGGAGCGAGTATGGTGGATTATGAGAGAGGGCTATTAGTGGTCTAGAGATTAGACACACCAATTAGAAGGCTCTAAACCGCAGGCTAAAGCAATTAGAAGCTCTAAACCAGAACGACTCTAAACCGGAGATTAGAAGATAGGAACTTGTGTGTCTAGAGGAGGAGGCCCTGCCCCTCCTTTTATAGGTGGAGGGGCTGGCGCGCCAGGGAAGGGAGGGAGTCCCTCCCCAACTCGGCCTAGGGCTGGGCGCCGGCTTGGAGGAGAGGAACTCCTCCTCCAAGTTGGTTTCAACCTCCTCTTGCTTGTTTCCCACAGTTTCCTGTTTCCCACAGTTTCCTGTTTTCCACAGTTTCCTGTTTTAGCCGTTTGACTTTCAAACTGGCAGTTTGACTTTTCAGTTTTGGAACAGCAAGAACACTTAGTACATGATGCAATCATTCAATGACACATTCATGTACCCTCCCCCCCCCGGAGTGCCGGACAATCCGGAACCTTCTAGAACATTCCCGATGAAAACACCGGAATCATTCCCGAACTCCGAAACGGGACTTTCCTTATATGAATCTTATTCTCCGGACCATTCCGGATCACCTCGTGATATCCCGGATCCCATCCGAGACTCCGAACAACATTCGGTCTCTTTCTCATAATACCATAACTACTCAAAACAACGTCGAATCCTTAAGTGTGTCTCCCTACGGTTCGTGAATTATGCGGACATGATCGAGACACTTCTCCGAACAATAACCAATAGAGGAATATGGAAATTCATATGGCTCCCACATATTTCTACGATTACTTTGCGATCGAATGAACCACTTACATACGATACCAATTTCCCTTTGTCTCACGATAGTTTACTTATCCGAGGTTATGATCATCGGTATCTCTGCATACCTAGTTCAACCTCGTTACTGATAAGTACTCTTTTCTCGTTCCCGTGATATGTGATCCCTTGTGAGCCAGTCACATGATTGCAAGCTAATTGGATGACATTTCACCGAGAGGGCCCAGAGTATATCTATCCGTCATATGGATGGACAAATCCCACTCTTGATCCATGTGTCTCAACCAATACTTTCCGAACACTCAATGCCACCTTTATAGACACCCAGTTACGGTGTGGTGTTTGATGTCATCAAAGCATCCATCCGGTAAAGGTGATATGCATGATCTCATGGTCGAAGGAATTAGGTTACTATGTATCAGAAAGCATATAGCAATTGAACTATTGAAATGACTTGATCTTTATGCTATGCTTATCTATAGGAGTATGTCCACCATATCATTCTCCTAATGATATGATCATGTTGTTAATAACATCTCTATGTTCATGATCAGGAAACCATGATCATATATTAACCAACAAGCTAGTTTAACAAGAGGCTTTACTAGGGACTCTTATTTTAGTTTACAAATCACACAAGTATTAATGTTTCCGGTTAATACAATTATAGCATGGTATGTAAACTTTTATCATAAGTGTGAAGATATGATAATAACCACTTTATTATTGCCTCTTGGGCATATCTCCAACAGTCTCCCACTTGGACTAGAGTCAATAATCTAGTTTCAAACCTTTGTGTATATAACACCTATGGCTTTCCGGTGTTGTATGTACACGATTGCTAGTGGTCAACTGATCTCCGGATCTGACACTTCCAGGTCCGTGTGTAATTTGCATGTCTTTGCGTCTCTACGCATCACTCATTCTCTAATGAGATGGCTTTGTATAAATTTGGTCCTTTGGTGTGACCTTTAGTTCTTCGGGGTTAAAACATGTTGATAATATTGTCGTACAATATATCTTCATAGTATTATCCCGCTGTGAACTACACCTAGTTTGATAACAAACTACTTGACACAAATGCCCTCTTTAGCTGCTATTATAGCAGTCATATACTTAGCCTTTTGTTGTAGTATCTGTCACAATGTCTTAACTTTGGAACTCATCCAAATCTATTATGGAACTCACTTTCCATTATATTGTGCCACCCTTAGTTTAGATTGATATAAACTTAATTTGTACTTTGTGACAAAACTAGTATCAATGTAGTACTTTTACAATGAACTAACCATCTATTTGTCACTTCTACAAATATTATACTCTTAGTTCTTCCAAAAGATCATAAGAATATCCTTACTATTGTCCAGTGATCATCTTACGAATCATTCTGGTATATGCTCACAATATTTAGAGCATAGGACATATCTGGATTTGTACATATCACAGTATGATTGATATAAATACTCTTTGTGATTTTATACATCAAGTATCAATCTATACTTGATTATTTGTTTCACTTTACCAAATGTCAATACACTTGAATATATCATCAACATTGAACTTATTCAATCCTTTCTGTGCGACAAGAACCTCTCTTGTAGTTTCTGTATTGAACTCATTCAATACCTTGTCTATGTACTTCTGGCACAACCATATTAGCGTCTATTGATGCCAAATATTTGGGTTTTGCCTAAGTCTTTCATCGGGATGAAATTCTTAATATGTGTTAATAAAAGATACATTATTTCCAATCAACAATATGTCTTCCACATAATGTATTAGAAAATATGTCTTAGCGCTCCCACTTAATTTCTTGCAAATGCAAGCATCTTCATCATCTCCGACGAATTTAAACTCCTTTAACAGTTTCATCATAGTGAAGATTCCAACTCCGCAATGCTTACTTCAACCATTGAAGTTTGCATATGCATTTAGCATCCTTTGATTTAACAAAACCCAATGGACCGTGTTATGCACATGTCCTAGGTAACGATTCTATTAGAAGAACTTGTTTTGTTTATTCAACTACCATATAACAAATTATATGTAGTGGTTGCTACATTAATCCGTCTAGACTAAATATCACTATGAAAGATCAAATCTTGTCATAGTCAACCTTTGAACATTGTTGTGAACTCTTTCCCAACATGTCGACTATTTCATAGATGTGAAACATCCATGTCTATTTCTTTATAGATCCAGACACAACTGTAAGGTCTTACACCTTTCTCGAGGGTCCTTCAAGTTCAAAACTTGATTTCTCGTGTATGGAACTATCACGGATTTTATGGCTTCAAGCCATTTTACGGAGTCATGGCCCATCATCGCTTCTTTGCATGTAGTCGGTTCATTATTCTCAAATAATGATTCAACCCTCAAATCTTGGTATTTGATTGTTCATCCGACCTACTTGTTTCAATAGGAACTTGAATCTCCGTGACCACAACCTTTGAGGTACGCGAGCCATGAGCATTGTTTGCTAACTCCGGAACACTTTTCGGCGCCGCGCAACTCTGCACATACAGCTAAGGTTCTTTTAACCTTATCAAAGTTCTATTGTCCTCCCACTTAACTTTTCACGAAAAATTCCTTCTCAAAGAAACTTGACGTTCTAAGCAACAAACACTTTTGTCTCCGGTGTTTATGGAGGAATACTTAACAGTTTATACAAAGACAGGTTCATCCGACTTTGGTTGCACACATCTTTCTTATGCATAGCATACCAATGTTTAAGAAAGGACAACTTGGGTTTTATCCCAAACCATAACCTTATATGGTGTCATTTCAACGGATTATGATGAAGCTCTTTTCAGTGGAAAAACGGTAATCTCTAAAGCTTTTAATCTTTAAAATATAATGGCAGTTTTATGAATTATACCTTTGATCTAACCATGTCCAACAAGGTTTAATTACATATCTCGAACGTTCCATACTCTTATGGTGTTTCGGAAATGCAAATCCACGGAACGATTCCTTAAATCTTAGGTATTATGCTAAACTTGTAACTTAAATATCTTCCTTTATGATCTTATCATAAACTATTCATATTCTTGTTATAATGATTTTGCACTTCATCTTGAAAGTCTTTGAACTTTTCCAAATATTTCACACTTCATCCTTATTAAGTAAATATTCATATATTCACTCAAATTTTCGGAGAAGGCATATGAAGTTGAAATCCACCGCTCTTGACTACACATAATGGACTTCGTACAACAATATGTACAAATTCCAATAAGCTAGTCTTTCGTTCCCTTTTGGCCTATGAACGAAGTTTCAATTATCTCTAGGAAAGTTTCACAAGCGTCACTTGATCAAAAATCAGAAGACTCCAAAATTCCATCCACATGGAGTTTCTTCATGTTTTCTTTCCATTATAATTTAAACGGCGATGTCACTTCCTAAGTGATCTTTCAATCAATTTGTCTTTCGACATTTTTAACACTAGTTTTATGGATGTGATTTCTCCAACGAGATTTATGAATCATCCATCTTTTATGGATTACAGCAATTATTTGAACAACCCTTTTGTTCTCATAATACCTGATAAAACAAATCTTGAAGGCAAGCTTTGATGTTTAACGAGCAACACAATAACCCTTTATTTGTTCTCGATGAACATCATCACATATTCTTTTGCTAGTTACTTAGGCCATTGTAGTTCATGAATTGTGTTGTTTCGTATGACGATTCACACCAACAAATTCAGTATCAAATACTTGAGAACCACATTGTTTAATAAGCAAAGAATATAGCCATAACATGTATATCATCTATATACTTAAACTGAACAATTCTAGTCTTTTCTTTTCTGCCATATATTTATGAGATTCTCTTTCAATATTTCCTTTTCTGTTTGAAAGAATCTATCAACATCAATAGTGGAGTCATACATATGACATATAGTCCAAAGCGTGTATAGTTAAATACCAATGTCTTTGGACTTGCACTTTGAAGTAGATCACCATCATCAAATGTTTGGTGTTCTTTCAAATTCCTTTCTTTAGTAATCTCTTGGTGTAGTAAACATTTTACCTACATCAAATATTCACCCTTATCATGGAATCGTCCATGATCAAGCTACTTTTAGCTTATAACGATGAATTATGAGTATAATGTTGCTATCCAAAACCTTTTGGAGGATTAGGACAACAAGTGTCTACAACCCTTTGCAAATTCTCATAAAAATATGAGAACATGAACTTTGCCATATTATACTCTATCATGTTGCAACCAAAACTTCGTTTCAGATATCACAATATCTTCCACACATCATGGTTTCTGAAACAACTCTTTCAGATCCTAGATAACCTTGATATTAAGAGAATCCTTTGAATATCAAGAATCATGGAGACAAACATGATACTTATATACTAACACTTGGAATTGTTACTCTTGATTTAATACTAATTATTAAACTTCATGGAGTAACCGGAACTTACTGAAAGTTTGCAATAGGACTTTTAAACTTTAGATTAACACTTCAAAAACAATACGATACCAGTTCGTAAAGTAATTAACCAGAATTCTATAGTTCTATCATCTCAATTATAACTAAGCGCAAGGTGGTAAACGGATGCCAATGACTACAACAACTATGCAAATTCACTTTGATTTAGTTTATGATAAATTGAGTTCTAATTAATAATTAAATTAATCTAGGTGAACTCCCACTCAAAACAATATCCCTCACATTGTTTTAGTGATCACACGAACCAAATCCACCACATCAAAACCGATCATCACGAGAGTTGATATAGCTTCAATGGCGAACAATCAACATGTTCATCATATCTACTATATGACTCATGCTCTACCTTTTGGTAATCCGTGTTCCTAAGGCCATGTCTGTACATGCTAGGCTCGTCAAGATCAAACCTTAGTTTCCGCATGAGCAAATCTGGCTTGCTCACGTTGTATACACTTGCAGAATCTAACACACCCGATCATCACGTGGTGCTTCGAAACAACAAGCTTTAGCAACGGTGCTAACTAAGGGTGAACACTTTATGATTTGAAATTCATGTGCATGAGGGATCATCTTATAATGCTACCATCGTCTACTAAGCAATACAAGATGCATAAAGGATAAACATCACATGCAATTCATAATATGTGATATGATATGGCCTTTCTTCTTTGTGCTTCCGATCTCCATCTTCAAGCACGAACATGATCTTCATCATCACCGGCATTGCATCAAGGTCAATGACGCTTCACCATGGTTGTCGTCCACCGGCTTCAACTATTACAACTACTTTGAATAGACACGCGGGTCTTAACATAAATTAAAGACAACCATATGGCTCCTGCCGGTTGCCAACTTACAATAAGGAACATTGCATACATCAAATATAATCACAATCATGGCCATATCACATCACTGCACACCCCTGCAAAACAAAGTTTAGACGCCTCTACTTTCTTTGCATATTTTACGTGGTTTGGGGCTTTCAATAAGTGTCGTTCTAACTTACGAACAAGAACCACAACATTGATACTAGCATTGTTGATCACCCGTTGTAAATTGGATCTTAACTATGCTAGGAGAAACAGGCACCCGCAAAGCCACTTATGCAATACAAGTTGCATGTTAAGCGTGGAGCAAGTCTCATGAACGATGTCATGTAAGGTTAGCCCGGGCCGCTTCATCCCAACATACCGCAAGATGCAAAGTACACAAAAAGCAATCAACAATAAAAGCATCAACGCCCACAATGACCATTGTGTTCTACTCGTGCAACAGATCTACATATAGACACGGCTCTGATACCACTGTAGGAGTTCGTAGCATGGAAAACAAAAAATTTCTATCACATACAAACAAACAAGCCAAGATCTATCTACTAGATTGTAGCAACGAGTCGATGGAATAACTTACCCTCGAAGATTCCAAAGCGGTTAACGAGAGCAGATTCTCGTGGGTGATGTAGTCGTACTCTTTCCGATCTCAAGATCGCGTAGACGATCCTTCCGGCGCTGCGTTCCGGCAGCGCTCCCGCAGTCGGTCACACGTTCGGTACTCGACGAAGACCTTCCTCTCCCTTGTTCCAGCAGGCAGCGGAGGTTGTAGCACTCTCCTCACGATTCCGGCAGCACAACGGCGTGGTACCGGAAGTAGAGGGGAGATCCCGCAGGGCTTCGCCTTAAGCCGGAGCGAGTATGGTGGATTATGAGAGAGGGCTATTAGTGGTCTAGAGATTAGACACACCAATTAGAAGGCTCTAAACCGCAGGCTAAAGCAATTAGAAGCTCTAAACCAGAACGGCTCTAAACCGGAGATTAGAAGATAGGAACTTGTGTGTCTAGAGGAGGAGGCCCTGCCCCTCCTTTTATAGGTGGAGGGGCTGGCGCGCCAGGGAAGGGAGGGAGTCCCTCCCCAACTCGGCCTAGGGCTGGGCGCCGGCTTGGAGGAGAGGAACTCCTCCTCCAAGTTGGTTTCAACCTCCTCTTGCTTGTTTCCCACAGTTTCCTGTTTCCCACAGTTTCCTGTTTTCCACAGTTTCCTGTTTTAGCCGTTTGACTTTCAAACTGGCAGTTTGAATTTTTAGTTTTGGAACAGCAAGAACACTTAGTACATGATGCAATCATTCAATGACACATTCATGTACCCTCCCCCCCCCCCCCGGAGTGCCGGACAATCCGGAACCTTCTAGAACATTCCCGATGAAAACACCGGAATCATTCCCGAACTCCGAAACGGGACTTTCCTTATATGAATCTTATTCTCCGGACCATTCCGGATCACCTCGTGATATCCCGGATCCCATCCGAGACTCCGAACAACATTCGGTCTCTTTCTCATAATACCATAACTACTCAAAACAACGTCGAATCCTTAAGTGTGTCTCCCTACGGTTCGTGAATTATGCGGACATGATCGAGACACTTCTCCGAACAATAACCAATAGAGGAATCTGGAAATTCATATGGCTCCCACATATTTCTACGATTACTTTGCGATCGAATGAACCACTTACATACGATACCAATTTCCCTTTGTCTCACGATAGTTTACTTATCCGAGGTTATGATCGTCGGTATCTCTGCATACCTAGTTCAACCTCGTTACTGATAAGTACTCTTTTCTCGTTCCCGTGATATGTGATCCCTTGTGAGCCAGTCACATGCTTGCAAGCTAATTGGATGACATTTCACCGAGAGGGCCCAGAGTATATCTATCCGTCATATGGATGGACAAATCCCACTCTTGATCCATGTGTCTCAACCAATACTTTCCAAACACTCAATGCCACCTTTATAGACACCCAGTTACGGTGTGGTGTTTGATGTCATCAAAGCATCCATCCGGTAAAGGTGATATGCATGATCTCATGGTCGAAGGAATTAGGTTACTATGTATCAGAAAGCATATAGCAATTGAACTATTGAAATGACTTGATCTTTATGCTATGCTTATCTATAGGAGTATGTCCACCATATCATTCTCCTAATGATATGATCCTGTTGTTAATAACATCTCTATGTTCATGATCAGGAAACCATGATCATATATTAACCAACAAGCTAGTTTAACAAGAGGCTTTACTAGGGACTCTTATTTTAGTTTACAAATCACACAAGTATTAATGTTTCCGGTTAATACAATTATAGCATGGTATGTAAACTTTTATCATAAGTGTGAAGATATGATAATAACCACTTTATTATTGCCTCTTGGGCATATCTCCAACAAGTAGAGCCTTGGCGTACTGGATCTGCACGGTGCCTTTCCTGGTTACATTTATGTTGTCGACCGCTGCTTGGCTCGCGACGACATTGTCCATCGGAGTGGAGAATAGCGGGAGGCCGTTTGCGTCTCGCCCATGAGGAGACCATGATTCTTGGTTGGTCCCTGGGGGCGCGCGGTTGGGTGGTGGTGGCGCTCAATTGGTCGTCGCGCCTGGTGGGGGCCAGGAGCTTCCTCCTGGCGGGGCGTTCTCGCAGATCGCGCGTTCGGCTACACGAGCCGGGTCATTCTCATCGTCGAAGTTCAGGGCACGTCCCTGAATGGTGGGGTTCAGGCGCGACCTGGTTCGGATTTGGTGGTAGCACGAGAGTTCTTGCGTTGTCACTTGCTCGAGGCGAAATTTTTCACGCTCGGCTTGTTCTTTGCGGACCGCCTCCTCCAGCCGCAGGCGGAGTTCCTCGACCCCCATTGCTATTGCGTTCAGTGGGATTGGCGTGGAGAAGGGGTCTGGCGGGGGGTCGGCGCCATTTGCCATGTAGGCCGCGACGTGGCGACCAGACCCGTCGTGGAGGTCAGCGGAGTTTTACGACCCAGAGTTGAAGTCGAAGATCCCAAGGATGGAGGGGTCCTCAAAGTCTCCCACGTTGGAGACCTGGGTGATGGAGCCCGCGGGCGATGCGGCTACGATGGATCTGGCGGCCGACACCAGGGTCGCCGAGTCGGCATCGTCATTGAGGGTCGCGTCGTCCGCGACCATGGAGGTTTCGGCCACGTTGCTGTGGGCCGAGTCGTACTCAGAGGCGAGGCGGTGGATCGTGCGGACCTGGCTCTCAGAGATCTGGTCGCGTGGTGGCGACTCGCGGATGCGAGCCGAGTCCTCCGAGACGATGACATCGGTGAAGCCGACGAAGAGGCTGATCGTGTCGACCGTCATGATCACGCTATGCGTGATGGGGCGTGCCGCCGGGACGTAGCTACTTGGCAAGATCTGGAGGATCTCGCCGATCGCGATCATGCGGCCGGTGGCGATCGTCTCGTTGATGGGTAGATTGGATCTCGCCGCAGAACACCGGCCTGACCGGCCAGGCCCCACGGTGGGTGCCACTGTCATGGGAATGGCCACGGCAGATGTTGCAATCGGCAACGAGTAGTAGAACATGGGGCAAGGGCGGCCAGCCATCTGCGGTGCGAGATGAGGGCGGAGACACAAGGGTTTACCCAGGTTCGGCCCCCCGGAGGGTAAATACCTACTCCTGGTAGATTGTATTATGGAGAGAGTACAAGGGCGAGCTCGGCGGCGAGTCGCGGGGGTGTATGATGGAATCTATCCTCTATACGTACCCTAGGGAGGTTTATATAGGCTCACCTCGCTAGGGTTTACAGATCTACAACCGAATTGGTTGAGGATTCGGAGGATCTTTGACCTAGTTTGACTGGGCCTAGCTACGCTTCTGGGCCTCTAGCTTCCAATCGCCTGAGTCCTCGCCAAGTCTCGATCCAGTCCCCGTCCTGCAGGCCCACTCGCTGGCAGCTTGGGCCAATAGGAAATGTCCTGCTAGGCATACCCTGGTAGGTATATCCCCATCACCTTTGCTCTTCTTTCTGTTTGCCTTGCCAATATCTCATTATTTCAGCAAAGTTCCATCTTTTAAGTAGTTGAATGTTGGTATTAGCGGCTCCGGGTCTGCTTCACCATCAATTTCCATTGGCTCTGCCGACATATGCTCTGCCGACATGACCTGATGAGTCCTCGAGTGTGATTCGGCAACCCCTGAAGTGAGCAGGTCAGTCCCCAAGTGACTCGAAACTGCCCCTGAGTCAATATCCATTGGCACAATGTCTGACTCTTGTGTTGCTGGGATAAATATAGATTCGGACTACAGCGACGCCTTGATCGATGGTTTCCTAAGGTTCTCCAATGATATTCCTGGTGATATCGCTTGCCGAGAAGAACCTAGTTTGGATAGGACATATGCTGCTTCAATTTATGCTCTTGGGACGTGGTGGAATTCACACCCATCAAAGTATCCTGAAATTTGTTGCACATGGAAACGATATAGTGCCATGTTTGCGTCCAGCGCGTCCCAATGTCCAGACACTTGCTGAATCACCAAATCCGAATCGCCAAAACACATGATCCTTTTGATGCCAACCGCTTTGGCCACTTTGATGTCGTGGACAAGTGCTTCATACTCGGCAACGTTATTGGAAGCAGCGAAATGAATTTATAGCACATACTTGAGCTGGTCCCTCTTTGGTGATGTGAGCACTATCCCGGCGCCCAGACCCATTTTCGTCTTGGACCCATCAAAATGCATTTTCCAGTAGTTCGGGTCTGGCAGTGGTGGTTCGTATTGCATCTCCATCCAATCTACGAAGAAATATACAACAGCTTGAGATTTAATTGCATATCGCCTATCATACTGTGGAGTATATGGTGCTAGCTCTATGGCCCGTTTTGCGACTCGGCCACTGGCATCTTTGATGCCTAATATATCCGAGATAGGTGCCTCACATATTACCCAGATTGGGTGTTCTTGAAAATAACGTTTCAGCTTCTTTGCTACCATATATACCCCATATGTCATTTTCTGATAATGCGGGTAGTTCTGTTTTGACACAGAGAGCACTTCGCTCAAGTAATAAACTGGCCTTTGGACTGATTTTCCCTCTTCTTCGCGTTCAACCGCTATTACTGCACTTACAACTCTGTTGGTTGCGTCGACATAGAGCAACATTGGCTCTTTGGATAGTGGAGACGCTAATATTGGTGTTGTTGCCAACATTTTCTTTAATTCCTGGAAAGCGCTATCAGCTTGCTGTGTCCATGTGAATTTGTCTGACTTCTTCATCAGTTGATATAGTGGCAGGGCTTTTTCACCTAGCCGACTAATAAACCTGCTCAACGAGGCCAGGCATCCAGTGAACTTCTGGACATCGTTGATGGTTTTTGGCAATTCCATTCTTTCGATGGCCCTGATCTTTGTCGGGTTAGCCTCAATTCCTCGGCTGGATACAAGAAATCCGAGTAACTTGCCAGCCAGGACACCAAATGTGCATTTTTCCGGGTTAAGTTTCATCCGGGATCTTCTTAAGTTTGCGAATGTTTGACGCAAGTCCTCAATTAGTGTATGACTTTGCTTGGTTTTTATCACCACATCATCGACATATACTTGAACATTTTTTTCCAATTGATCTTGCAAGCATTTTTGCATGCATCTTTGATACGTTGCACCTGCATTTCTCAATCCGAATGGCATGGTACGATAGCAATAAGCCCCGTACGGGGTGATAAAAGATGTCTTTATTTGATCATTCGGATTCAGTGGTATCTGATGTAATCCAGAATACGCGTCCACAAATGACAACAACTCACACCCAATAGTAGAATCTATGACTTGGTCGATCCGTGGCAGGGAAAATGGATCTTTTGGACACGCCTTATTGAGGTTCGTGTAATCAATACACATGCGCCATACCGCTGCCACGTCTGGGTCATCTTTTTTTCTTCTCGACCAAGACTGGATTTGACAACCAATATGGGTGCAGTACTTCCATGATGAATCCAGCAGCTAAGAGTCTGGAAATCTCGACAGCTTTACTTTCCTCCTATCTTTGTTGAAGCGGCCGAGGGGTTGCTTCACCGACTTGGAATCTGGCCTTACATGAAGAGAGTGCTCAGCCAGCTCCTTCGCAACTCCTTGCAAATCCTATGTGGACCATGCAAAGATATCCCGATTCTCACGAAGAAAGATGGTGAGCTCGCTTTCCTATTTGTCAGTGAGGCCAACCCTAATGGTAACTGTACGCTCTGGGAAAGTCTCATCCACCTGTACCTTCTTAGTTTCTTTGGTGGCTTGAAATCATACATTGCCATGCGGGTTAGTGAGTGTCGGCATGGACATTTGTGCTGCTTTGGCCAATGCTGCCACCTCCAAAATTTGATGCTTTTCCTGTGCTATGACTAGTGACTCGGCCAATCAATATCCGGCTGAGGCACAAGCAATGGATCTCTTGTAATCTTCTTCAACTATAATCACCCCACACGGGCCTGGCAGCTTCATCTTCAAGTAAGCAATGGGAGGAGTAGCCATAAACTTTGCCATAGCCGGCCTGCCGAGTAAGGCATGATACGAGCTGACCAAATCAACTACCTCGAACTATATGGCTTTAGTGCGACAATTATCTCTGTTGCCGAATAAAACGTCGACCCAGATTTTTCCAATTGGCTCACAGGACAATCCCGGCACAATACCATGGAAAGTTGTCTTAGTCGGCTCCAACATGTTCATGGTAATTCCTAGCTTGAGCATGGTATCCTTGTACATGATGTTGATGCTACTGCCATCATCGATCAGTACCTTGGAAAACTTCACATTGATATTCGGGACCATGAACGTTGGATCTAAAACTAGAGCATATCCTCCTGGGGTTGGCATGATCTTGGGATGATCCTTTATGCTCCAAGTTATCTCTTGCTCAGACCAATGCATGTATTTGGGAATTGTCGGCATTGTGTCATTCACCTCCATCATCCGTCGCTGCTGACTCTTTTTGTCATTCAGCTCTTTGACGAAAACGACATAGCTTTGGTGATGTTCTCTGTAATCATTTCTAGCCCCGTGGCCGACATGAGCGTCGTCACCTCTTGGATTATGCACCTGGTGCACCGTTTCTCTTCGCTCTTGATTATGATACCTTGGTTGCCTGTTTTCATATCTGTTATCTGTTCCCACAGCTTGAGCATTTCCTCCTGTAAGTGGTGGAGGGGGAGGTGGTGGTAGCTGCTTATTCAGCCAATCCACTCTATCTCCTTTCTGAAACCAAGTGCATTGCCTTGTTGTGTGATTAGCTGGCTTACTCAGACTAGGCGTGTGAAACTTACACGGCTGGTCCAGCATCATCTCATAGGTATATTTCCGTCGGTCCTGATATTGCTTCCTTTGTTCATATGGTTTTTTGCCATCATTCTTTGGCACCCACTGTTGTTGTCCACTTGTCCTTTGACATTGACTACTTACAGCATCTGGATGATCCTGACTCACGGACGCAACCTGAGTCGAACCATATCTGTAGTCTGGCCTTTCGTCTTTTCTCTTGCTTCTGTATTCGGATCTTTCTTGGCGCCTCTGCGACCCGGCAGCGTCATATATCTGAGTCTCGGTAATCCTGTCTGCCAACATGAGCAGCGGCTGAGTCGGATCTCCTAACGCATATGAATCAACGATTCTTATTGTTTCTGCCAAACTTGTCGGCATATCCCTCTATAACCTTTGCCACAGCACACTTCCATGTCTGCATCCTTGTCCAAACCAAGCGATTGCCTGTGACTCGATTACCCCTTCGCAAGAGTTGCGCATTATGCACCATCTTGTGAGGAACTCCATGTCTGTATCATTCGGCCTTTGCTTGCACATCGCTAGCTGTTGTGGGCGATTCGGCCTCTTGTAGGTGCTCGTGAAATTTCTCACAAAAGCGTCTTGAAAGTCGATCCAGCTGTTAATGCTTCCGGGTGGCAAATTGTTCAGCCATACCCAAGCTAGTCCTTCTAGCATTTGCGGTACATATCATACTGCCCATCTCAAATTCCCCTGCGCGATCTTCACATCAGTTCTATAATCTAGGAGCCAATCCTCTGGCCTTGTGCTTCCATCATATGTTTTCGTTCCTCTGGCCAGCTGGAAATTCGGTATAGGTGGCTCTTTCATGATCCTTGGGCTGTAGCATGGTGGACCCTGCGTACCTTGCGACTCAATCAGTTCTGCCATCTTTATTCGGTCAAGCTTCAGCCTTGCATCATCCGGCTGAAGGTTCCTGCCTCCGAGTCTTGCTCTCATCGCTTGATACGCGTGATCCGGCAGCTCATATCCGTCATTTACCATTGCCGAGTAACCATCATTGTACCTGTTCGCGTTCAGGTCAGCAGGCTGTTGTGCTGCTTTTCCCGCGCTTTGTTGTCTTCTTTCAGGTTGAGCTGGTGCATTATTCGGCGTTGGATTTCCTCCTCCTGCCGAGTGAGCTCCACGCCTAGGCTGAGGTGCAAAATTTTGCCCTCCATTGTCGTTTCTTTGCCCTGTTTGCCTTTCTTGGCCTGCATTTTCCTGGTTTTCATTTCCTTGGGAATTATTCCTTCTCGTTCCCTGTGCATGCGCTGGGTTTCCCTGAGCCATTGCCGGGTCATAAGTGATCATTTGCTTGTTTCTCCCTGAATCGACACTTTTTTCTTTTCTTGGTCTTGGCGCTGCTCCGGGTGAGGATGCCGTGTGACCTGCTGATCTTGCCGGGACAGGAGTCGCTGAGTGAACCAGCTGTGACCTCCCCACTATACCAGGATTCGCTCTGTAGTATGCTTCATTCAGCATACTAGCTGCTCTTACCAGTTCATTGACTCGCTCTTTTTGTCTTTTCTTTGCTTCTCCCTCCAAGTGGGGTAATTCTGCCATTGCTGCTTCTGCGGCTCGCAGATTAGCTGCTGCTATATTGTATGTTGGCCGCATGGCTGTTTTGTTGTTGTTCTCTGGTGTTATTTTTGATGTTGCATCCGCAAGATCCTCATTGAGGTTTCTTCCTCTTAACCTTGTCGCATCAAGCCGGGTTTTTGCGCCCTTGACTCGATTTGCTGAGTTGAGATCTCGGATTGTGATATCCACATCTTGCTGTAACTGTACCAACTCCTTGGCTTTCTACAAAACCTTTATCCTGGCCTCCTCTAACTCGGCTTGCACACGTGACGGGTCAGTTGTTTGTGCTACTGGCTCTGCCATCTTATCTATCGCATCTTGCAACTCCTTAGCCCTTTTACTCCTAGCTATGTTTTCCGGATTTTTCAGCGGTGCCTTTGTTGTTCTCGCAGCCTTTGGTGTCTCTTCATGATTTTCTCCCTCAGCATTCTCATTCACTACTGGAACTATCGGTGGAGCTGCTGGGTTAGAAGATGTCATCATTATCTCCATGGAGATGAGTTGGTGAAGCTTTCCAGTGACGGGAACCGCTGGCGGATCCGGCGCAAGGACGACGTGCTCCGGATATGCGCGTTCCACGCGCACGGCGACATATACCTGGTGCTCACCGAACTTGATGAAGCGACCGCCCCTAGGGAACGGCTTGGTCCCGAAGCATCCCATGTTGTCGCTGACGAAGTTGAGCGCTCCAAACCTCTGGATGAGGCCGAAGTAGACACGCTCGCCGGTTTTGGCGATGATGTTGCCCATCCGGATGAAGACTCCATCAAGCACCTGCTTCTGCCCCACAGTGAGCGCCAATGTCATGGTGGTGTCACGACAGATGCCATGGGTAGGCTTAAGTTGGGGGCCGAATGGGTGCTTGTGGTCACCGGGGAGGAAGTGCACGGTCTTGCCATGCACGAAGAACAGGATGAACTCTCCACACTTGGAGATTTGATTGATACTTGGGAATTACAAGTGCCCCTTGATATGTATGAACTACTGTTCTATGCTCTAGTTTCCTACTTGGTCCAACCTCCTTCTACTATAGCTATGCCCTTCCTTATATAGGCAGCGCTAGCTAGCTTATACCCCTTTGGGTTCTAGGGTTTACTGTTTGGATCCTGGTCCCTACTATGCGGGCCGGGTCATGGGATTTCCCTAAGCCCAATGACCCAGTCCATAAAGATTGATAGCTAACGGTCTTCTGGTATGTCGCCTCCTGTTCCTTTTGGCGTCACGCAATAACTTTGTACGTCAGCCCTTGCTTTGGGCATCACCCGACTCCTTTTGTGTCACCCGGCGTCGCCCTTCTCTTTTGACCATGCTTTACCATGGTCCCTCCTGAACCTTACTCGGAAAGGTGCCACACGTCCTATCTGACCCGGCCCTTCCTCGGAAGACTCAGCTCGTTGGTTCCTGCAAGATTAACAACTTTGTCTTATGCGGGCCAACATAGTTCATATGTCGGCCGCACACGATTCTCTCTCGGTCGTACTTACTCGGCCGGGCTCTTTCTTTACTCAAAGCTAGCCAAGCTGTGCTATGTTTCACCCCTTGTGACCCTACCGAGGGTTATCCCCCCGACACTATTCAAAGGAGCACCTTAATTTCCAGTAGTTCCCTAGAGGCCCCGCTGCCACGGGCTAGCTGGACAAAAGATGTTGTGCAAGTTCTCATTGCGAGCACGTATGACTATATTTGGAGCACATGCCTAGGATTGTTTAGTACTTGGATACTTGTTATTTTTTATCTGCAATGCCCTATATTCTTGAAGTTACATGTTTAGACTCATCCATGCAACGCCCGTCCATCCATCCCTATGCCTACCGCACTCGAATCCTACTGTTACCGTTACTATTACTATTGCTCATGTTTCACTATTGATGTTACTGATGCTGATGCTTTGTTGTTGCTACTGATAAACTTCTGTGAGTAAGAACTATTTCCAGGTGCAGCTGAACTGACAACTCAGTTGTTAAGGCTTGCAAGTATTCTTTGGCTCCTCTTGTGTCGAATCAATAAATTGGGTAATACTACCCGCGAATACTGTTGCGATCCCCTACACTTGTGGGTCATCAAGACTATTTTCTGGCGTCGTTGCCGGGGACCATAGCTTTATTTGTAAGTTCACTTGGATCTATTAGTGTTCACTGCTACTCCTTTCATCATGGGGAAGTCTCGTGATGTAAAGTTCCCTATTTTACCATCCACTACAAGAAGAGGTACAATCCTAAACACCTCTGTTGCTGTTGATTCACCGTATGTTATAAGTAAGCTTGTCACACCACCACTGCATACTCATGCTACACACACGACTACTACTGCTGAATCTGAAACTGCTTTTGATGCTCATGATGTCACTTCTACTGTGTTTGATGCGAGTGGTTCACTAGGTCCTTTTCTAGATGCTACTATGGCTAGTCTAGGAAATACCAAAACTCCTAGTGAAGACACTGTTACACCTGTTAGCTCACCTGAGGCTGGTGAGAGTTGTGATATTAATGATGGTTACATTGAGTTCACTGATGATTTTGTTGAAGAGTGCCGAAACACACATGGTACTAGTGCTATGAAGAGTCTCCTTGCTAGACGTACTATTATGCCTAAGTTGTCCTCTGATCCTAAGTTTGTCACCTCTCCCATAGATATTAAATATGAAGACTATGATTTCTCTCTTGATTTGTCAGATATTGTTGAGAAAGAACCTTTTTGTGGGACTGAAAATGAGAGTATTGTGGCTCATATGGATGAGCTTTCTACTATGAGTGCTTTGTTCTTTGATGATTTTAAGATGCGCAAATACTTTGTTACTAAGATCTTCCCTTTTTCACTAAAAGGAGAAGCTAGGGCTTGGTTTAATAGATTACCTCCTGGTTCCATTGATAGCCCTGATTGCTTGATTGCTTCTTTCTTCCATAAATATTTTTCTCCCAGTGCTAGACATGCTGCTTTGCAAAGACTTTTTGATTTTAAACAGGGAGAAGAAGAGAAATTGCCTGAGTCATGGACAAGGTTCTGTGCCTTGAATCATGCACATCTTGGATGTCCATTGCCTAAGAATGAGCTTCTTGGTATTTATTATAATGGACTAACTGATGATTCTAGGACATACCTAGATAGCTTTGCTGATTGTGTTTTTAGGAAAAGGACTCCTACAGATGCTGAAGAATTAATGACCAAGATAAGGAAGAATTATGATGATTGGACTTCAACTGAGCTGAATACACCTGAGCCTATTACTCCTGAACTAGTTGTGCATGAACCAGTTCCAACACCAACACCAAAGAAGAGGGGAGTTATTGCATTAAATGATGAAGTAATGAAGGAAGCTAAGAAGTGTCTAAAGGAGAAAGGTATTAGAGCTGAAGATGTGAAGAATCTACCTCCTATAGAAGAATTATGTAAGCCAATTCCCCACTCATCTACTATTGAGGTACACTCTCTCCAATTTAGTGAAGGTGATATTCCCTATGGTAAACCTCCTGATCAATGCTTAGAGGAACTTGACACATTTATTGTTAAGCAAGGGTATTTTAATAAACAAGTTCAGAATCATTTATTGGAAAACTCTAGAGCTATCCATGAGTTGAAATATATTGTGGAAAAAACTTCTAATGATATTAAAATGCTTTGTAAACACTTTCAAATGGTTCAAACCCAACTTGATCAACTTGCTAAGGTACAAAAGGATATGCTAGTTAATGCTTCAGGAAATAAACATGCTTATGGAATTAGAACTAGGAGTGGTGCAGCTACTCAAGATCCTTTATATCCTAAAGGACACCCTAAAATAATAGAGCAGGATTCCCAACAAGGTGAAGATAGTGGTAGTCCTCGTAAGAGAAAGAAAACGAAACATAAAGTAGTTGATGAACCACTTGAACCTGCTGTAGATCCTAATAGTATATCTGTCTCTGATGCTAAAACTGAGAGTGGTAATAATAATTAGTCTCCTGATAAGGAGGAAGGTGAGGAAGAACCTGAGAAACACACTAAGAACACTAGGTACACAAAGGAGGATTTTATTGCTAATAAACATGGTAAAGAGAGAGAACCTTGGGTGCAGAAACCTATGCTTTTTCTAGGTAAGAAACACAAGTCAAAGGAGGAAGAACACTACAACAAGTTTTGTGAGTGGATGAAACCTTTATTCTTGCAAATTCCTTTGACTAATACTATTAAGTTTCCTCCTTATTCAAAGTATATGAAGGATATTGTCTCTAATAAAAGGAAGATTCCTAATGAGGAAATTTCTACTTTGCTTGCTAATTACTCCTTCAATGGTAAGGTTCCAAAGAAATTTGGTGATCTAGGTATACCAACTATTCCCTGATCTATTAAGAACAATTATATTAGAACTGCTTTATGTGATTTGGGAGTTGGAGTTAGTGTTATGCCTTTTTCTCTCTACAAGAGACTCCAGCTAGAAAAGTTGATACCAACTGATATATCATTGCAAATGGCTGATAAATCAACTACTATTCCTGTTGGTATATGTGAGGATGTTCCTGTTCAAGTGGCTCATAATTGCATGGTTTTAACTGATTTTGTTGTGCTTGAAATGCCTGAAGATGATAATATGTCTATTATTCTTGGGAGACCTTTTATTAATACTGCAGGTGCTGTCATTAATTGTAATCAAGGAAAATTAACATTCAATATTGATGACAAAGAGCATACTATTTATTTCCACAAGAAGGTTGTTAGAAGCTATTGCCTGAATTCCATTGAAAATGTTGAGAGCATCAAGGTTGGAGAAATATATTGTCCCATTCCACAAGAAAATTTTGAAACTATTATGATTGGTACCATTGCTATCAAGTATAAGGTAACATAATCACCTTGTGGAATGCAAAGTTTTGTTTCATATAAGATTGTTTTGGTAACAAGACTTGATCAACCTTGTTAACAAAAGGATTTTAATGAACAAAATAATGTTTCCACTGTGGTTACACTTGCTTTCTTTTACTTTTCTCCTTCCTAGTCTTTGCTTTAGCTTTATTTTTGCTAGTAGTTTGCTTGTTTGAGTTTCTTAGAGCTCCTGTAGTTTGGCTTTTGGTTTGCTTTTGCTTCTTCTGAAAAAATTGTTTCTGCGAGAAAATCAATTTTCATACCATGAAAATTGGCCAAAAATAAAGTTTCCCAAAAAATCCCAAAAAATTCAAAATATTTTTTTCCTCGAATAAAGGGGCAGAGAGGCACCAGAGGTGACCTAGGGGGCCACCCCAGGCCACCACACCCATGGTAGGCGCGGCCTACCAGGGGGTGGCACCTGGGGGAGGTCTGGCCCACCTAGGCCCCTCCAGGTTGCCTCCTCAAAGCCACTTTCTTTCTCTCTCCCGAAAAACACCGGAAAACTTTCTCAAGCTCGAGTTCTTGCTGTTCTTGCTCATGATTTTCGATCTCCTTGTTCATCCCATCTCAAGTTCTTATTTTTGGAGGGTTTGCTCCTTGGTATGTGCCTCCTCCACTTGTCCAATTATATTTATGATTGGTAGATTGTATCTTGAGTATTGTGCTGCTATAGGTGACAGGTTGTTTGAGCTTGCATGCTTGTTCTATGCTTAGAAACTTTGTTTTGATGAATGTGTAGTCCTCTAGCAAGTTCCTATAGTAGTTTCTCATTATTTATCAACTTAGAAATCACTTGGTTTGATGGTTGTCTAAAAATTTCAGCAAGGAAGATGAGTGCTTATCCACTGAATCAATATGACTTGATGGTGCATGAGCCAATGAAGGTTCATCGCGAAGAGGCATTTTTTTCCTCCATATATCCATGCCATGAATTTATGAGAGCTACGGGGATCCTCCAAGATTTCCAAACTATGGTTATAAATGCAGGGTTGGAACACTTTGTTGAAGGTGAACCATTCCAATATGTTAAAATAACCATGGATTTTGTGCGGGACTTCCGGTTCACTTGGTCTACTTCTAATCCCATGGTCCATTACATAATATATAATATACCCGTCGACCTGCCTTTTGCTGATTTCTTTACAGCAATTAGAGTACCTTAGTGGGGATCTTGCGAGAAGATCAAGGAGAGGCCCAAGTCACTTATGGATTTATATGCTGAGATTTGCCAAGGTTTCGACTTCTCAAAGTAAAGTGGAAAAATTCGGAACATTCAGCTTCCAGCTATTAGATACTTTGCCTATTTCATTAACAAGTGTGTTCTTGCTAGAAAGATTGCTAGAAAGTTGTCTTCTTTTGATCTAGCATTTATTGCAGCTTCTCTAAATAGGAGTAGATCTTATAGTTTGGGTGCGCTAATAGCTCACCGTCTCACCACCAACCGTGAGAAGGGTAGAATTTGTGGAGGTCTCATTGCTTCTAGGTTGCTAGCTTTCCATGGTTTAGAGCCTCATTATTCAGATTTTCAGTTTCCCATAGAGAGGCTTGATATTGAATCCATGATTCAGCATGGTTTTGTTTCCTTGGGGGCTAATGTGAGAAGTTTACCATATGAATTATCTTTTGCCCAGCTAGGTCGGAGAAAGGGTAGGACTGAGAAAATAGTTTATTTGCCTGCACCTGCTTTGTTTAACTTTGATAACAGGCAAGGATGGTCACTTACGGAGGAGGAGGTTGAATCTTATGTGGGGGAACTCTCCCAGCAAGAGGAGAATATTGAAGAGGATGCCGAAGACAATTCGCTTCAGCCCTCCAACTTGGGAGAGTCTTCATACCAGCAGCCCTCATTTGATTGGGGCGCATCTTCTTCTTCATCGCAGGTGCCTGACTATGATCATTCCTATGATGACCCACCAGCATGGGGTTACTACCCGCACTATTGAGCCCCACTTAGGCCAAAATCCTAAGCTTGGGGGAGGTACACCGACATCACACTCATATATATATCATGTTCGGTTGGTTCTTTGTATATCCTTTGTTTTGCTTTCTTTTTGGTTCTTGTTGCTTCTTTCTCAAAAACACAAAAATACCAAAAATATTTCGTTGTTTCTCTTGGTTTGTTTATTTGTTTATTTGCTTTGGTTTGCTTTAAAAGAAAAATCCAAAAAGATTTTGCTTTGTTTAGTTTGCTTTGTTTGGTTTGCTTTGTTTTTGTTTGGTTTTTCTTTGTTTGCTTGTTTCTAAAAAATTCGAAAACACCAAAAATATTTGTTGTTCTTCTTTGGTTTTGTGAGTTCTTTGCAGGGTTCAGCCATCCATAGTGGATATTGGTTTTCATGTTAAATATTCAAGTCACGCAAGTGAAGGGCAATAATGAAGATTAAGATAACTCGAGGTGTGGTAAGAGGCTGGTAACGAACTCTATTTTTTCATTTTTGTACATATAATCATCATAGTGAGCATGCTTAGCCTGTTTGTGTAAGGTGTATGTCATTATGGATGCTTAATAGTTCTTGCTTGTCTATGATTAGCTCCAGCTTGCTAATAGTTTGTAGCATGTCATATGAGTGTTTGCTTGCATTGTTTCATTCATACTTTGGTATGATATTGTCTGACTGTTCATGTGAATCGACTTGGCACATGCTCACGCATGCATATGACTAATCAATAGTCAGTAAGCCTCGATGATTTATTTTGCCTCAGAGTTCTTGTATCACTTTCATGCCATAATTAGTCTTGTTATGTTGCAAGCATGATTATGACAATTATTGCTCTCTCGTTTGTCGCTCCCTCTCTATTGCTAGCCTTCACTTGCACTAAGTATGTGCTCTACCTGTGCTTCCAACTCCCCAAAACAAATATTGCCAGCTGTGTCCACCATACCTACCCATTAGCATCATTTGCTACTTCAGTGCATATTCTATATGCCGTGTTTTCTTCCAAAATAAAATGTTTGTCTGTTTTGAGAAAGTTAGTTAGTAAAGCTCTCACGAACTTGATGGCACACTTTATTCCTTGCGCTTAATAATCTTGAACCATTGTGACTAGTCCATGAAAGTTATATGCTTGCTAATTATATGCTAGGAGTCAGCAGAACCGTGCTGTCACGAAGAACTCTTTCAACACCTGTTGGATATCTCATCCAGTTGATTCTTTGCTCTTTTGTTTACGGATGTCGACGATGTGAAATAAAAGGGGAGGTTGTGAGTTCATGGAGTTTACACATTGTGTTAGAGAAATGTCTGGGCCGCTAGCCTAAGCCATGCCTAATCATGGTGGAAACTTGCAGCATCACTGTAATGAGCATCTAGGAAGCATCCTCAATAAAAAGATATGCATATGGTAAATAAAAAGATTGCTCATATGCTCATTGTCTGCTTGCCTTGTCATTTTGGTTATGGGAAAGCTCATGTACCATATGCAAGGGGTACCCCGTTGGCGGTTCTCGATGATATGCATGTATTTACAATGACAAGAACTTTTAGGTGACCAAAGTTGAGTAGCATGCGGAGCGGCCCTCGTACTCAAGGAACTTGGGATTTTTAGCCTTTGGTATGTCAAGCATATGATTCCGAGTGGACCTCACTTTCACCTTAACCACATGAAGATGCCTATGATAGGGGCAATGAGAGCTCAAAGCTATTGAGTACCTTCCTTTCAGCATTCGGGAAGCCTTTCAAACCTTCACAAAACCGTTTTCACAATTTTGTTGAGTCACCACTTATTCTATGAGCACCTTCTTGAGAGCATATTTGTCATTCTTGTGTTTGTTCCAAAACTTGGTTAATTATGTCATTACTTTGATGCTTGTATCTCTGATATCTTTACCTCTAGTCTTCACTTGAACTTCAGAGGTGCCTTGGCATTCATATTGTGCTCTACAAACAAAGGCAAGCGATATACAACTTTATCATACCTTATTATGAGCATTGCAATGTTGCTTATGTTTATGTTTCATGCTACTTATTATTATTGAGTTGGTTTATCTTCATAGCTTGCAATGATTATTGAGTAGACTTAGTTGCATACTTCTTATTATGGATTGTCTAAGCATCTACTCCTGTGCTGAGAATATATACATCATATGAAGCAAAGTGTTCGTGAAAGTTCTTTTATCGCACTCAGTTTTCAACTAAATTGCTTGAGGACAAGCAATAAGCTAAGCTTGGGTGGAGTTGATACGTCCAAAACGTATCTACTTTCTCGAACACTTTGCTATTGTTTCTTCTCTGAACTTGTGTGATTTGGATACAACTAACACGGACTGACGCTGTTTTCGGCAGAATTGCCTTGGTGTCCTGTTTTTGTGCAGAAAATCAACTATCAGGAAAAATCCCGAAAAATATGTCAAAAACTATTTTCACCAGAAGATCCACGGAGCCGGAAGGGGAGACAGAGGGGAGGCCTGGGGGCCTAGACCCACCCTAGGCGCGGGCCCACCTGACCCCGTGCCTGGAGGGGGTGCGGCCACCCCAGGCACCTCCTCGGCCTTCCTCTGCGCCTATAAGTTGCCTTTCGACCTAAAAACCAAGGGGGGTTCTATAGTTTTCCAGAAAGAGTTCCGCTCCGCCGCCGCCACCAGAAACCAAGATTTGGATCCAGAAACTCCATTCTCGCACCCTGCCGAGACGGGGAATTTGGAGAGGATCATCGCCATTGTCATCACCAACGCATCTCCATCAACCACCGATGTTTCCCTCATCCATGAGTGAGTAATCCCCCGATGTAGGCTTGGGGATGGTAGGGATTGGATGAGTTCTATCATGTAATCGAATAAGATCTGTTAGGGCATAGTGCCTAGTATCTCTATTAGTGCTATTTGACTTTGTTGCAACTTGTTGTGCTTAATGCTTGTCACTAGGTCCCGAGTGCCATTGAATCATTATGATAGTATTTTTTGTGATCTTATCTGCAAGTTGTGTACACATATCATTGTCCGAATCCAAAGGCACCAAAGTGAAAATAATTGGGCAACCAGAGGGGATGGCTGTGGTGTGAGGATCACATGTGTTCATGGAGTGTTAATGCTTTGCTCTGGTGCTCTATTAAAAGGAGCACCTTAATTGCCAGTAGTTCCCTAGAGGCCTCGCTGCCACGGGCTGGCTAGACAGAAGATGTTGTGCAAGTTCTCATTGAGAGCACGTATGACTATATTTGGAGCACATGCCTAGGATTGTTTAGTACTTGGATACTTGTTATTATTTATCTGCAATGCCCTAGATTCTTGAAGTTACATGTTTAGACTCATCCATGCAACGCCCGTCCATCCATCCCTATGCCTACCGCACTCGAATCCTACTGTTACCGTTACTGTTACTATTGCTCATGTTTCACTGTTGTTGTTACTGTTGATGTTGCTTTGCTATTGCTACTGATAAACTTCTATGAGAAAGAACTATTTCCAGGTGAAGCTGAACTGACAACTTAGTTGTTAAGGCTTGCAAGTATTCTTTGGCTCCCCTTGTGTAAAATCAATAAATTGGGTAATAGTACCCGCGAAGACTATTGCGATCCCCTACACTTGTGTGTCATTAGAGAGATTTCCTCTCCTCCTTCAGAAAGCCCCCAAAGACTCAAAGAATTATAAATATCTTTAGGCATGAGACAAAATTCAGACATGATATCACAACGAGCATAAAAAAGTATAGTATTTATAGAGACTTTGATTGTGGAAAACCACTTTGAAGGCTCGGAATTTATGGGAACATAATCATGGTAAGCCCTAAGCGTGTGATACTAACTATTCATAGCAACAATACTGGTCTCAAGACTGTTCAACCTAGCAAAAATATTAGTGAAGGAGGAATCAGACTTGCCAGGTGTACCATAAATTATAATCAATTTCTTTATGGCATCAAAAGCTTCATCCTCAGTACACAGCAAAATATCTTTCTCAGCCACAGCATCCAAAGCATATCTATAACGAAGAGCAATACCGTGGTAGAAACTATCAATAACCAAGCTAAGACTCATCTTAGGCTCAGTTTCCCTTTGTAAAGCTGAGATTCTAGACCAAGCTTCTTTAAAACTCTCTTCACTTTTTTGCTTAAAAATGGAGATCTCTTCCATAGGTGAAATAAAGATTGGTCCAAAACCAGACATGGTAGCAACTAGGGTAGGAACTATTTTTTGTGTTTTTGAATAAAGAAAGCAAACCAAACTAAACTAATTTTTTTGGAGTTTTTGAAAAGAGGCAAACAAAACCAAGCAAAAGAAACTAAGCAAACTAAAAACAAAGTAAATAGAAAGGAAGTGGAGGAATCCCCTTGTGAAGACGTCCTTAGCCTCCCTGGAAACGGCGCCAGAAAACTTGTTGATGACTCCTTGATGGCTCCAGAGAACTTGGTGCTTGACGTGGAGTCTGTTGGGAACTCCAAGAGCAAGGTGTGAAGCAGCACAACGGCACATTTTCCCTCAGTAAGAAACCGAGGTTATTGAACCAGTAGGAGGAAGGAAACGTCACACAGGTGTTACAAGCAACACAGAGACATGCACAACACAAACTCAAGACTTTGCCCCAACTAATAGTGAGGTTGTCAATCTCACCGGTTGTTGTAACAAAGAATTAAACGTATGGTGTGGAAGGTAATGGTTTGTAGTAAGTAAACAAGTAACAGTGGAAGATGTATCAATGGTAAAGATTGGACCGGGGTCCATAGTTCACTAGAGGTGCTCTCCTTAGATAAACAACATGGCATGAAGGGTAAACAAATTATAGCAGGGCAATTGACAGGAACTGAGCAAGGCATAACAATGCAAATACCAGACAAAAAGATCCTATGAGATTCGATTGGGCAATACAACAATATACATAGACCGCCATCCAACTGCATCTATGACTAGAAGTCCACCTTCAGGTATCATCCGAACCCCCTCCAGTATTAAGTTGCAAGCAAGAGACAACTGCTTTAAGCAAAGTGTGTAAGGTAAACAATCCACTTGTTCCATGAACAAGAGACCGTTGTTTTCTCCCTAGTAGCAACAACACATCTACAACCGAAGAGATTTATGTCACTTCCCTTGGAAACTAGAGGCATGAACCCACTATCGAGCATAAATACCCCCTCTTGGAGTCACTAGCAACTACTTGGCCAAGATAGCTACTAACAATAAAGATCATGCAAGATCACAAACAACACAGACATGATAATATCAAATAGGCAAAACCATTAATCAATCTGACATAGTAATCTCAATATCCATCGGATCCCCGCAAACATAACATGCATGATTACAAATAGATTAAATCTTGATCATGAATGGATCTCACAAGAGCTATACATGAAAGCACGAGGAGATACAACCATCTAGCTACTACATGGACCCATAGTCCAAGGTGGAACTACTCACACATCATACCGGAGAACAAGGCCTCCGGGATGATCTCCCCTCTGGCAGGGTGCCGGGAATAACTTCAAATCCCCCTGATCTAGGGACGACGGTGGCGGCGGCTACAGAAGGTTTCGTGGAGTTTTTATCGGGTGCCTAGGGTTTCTACATCGGGGGCTTCTTATAGGTGAAGAGGCTAGGCTGGGAGACGGACAGGGGGGCCACACCCTACCCAGGCGTGGGGTGGGCCCACCCGCGCCTAGGGGGTCTGGCCGCCCTGGTTCGCTTCTCCGTCTCTCCTCTGGACTTCGTGTCCCGTACTGTAAAATATTGACTTTGGCTTTTGCCCCGTCCAATTCCGAGAATATTGATTTTGTGCCTTTCTGGAACCAAAAACAGAAGAAAACAGGCAACTGGCACTGTGGCAACTTGTTAATAGGTTAGTTCCAGAAAAGATATAAAAACACCTCAAAGCGTAGACAAAGCAAAGCAAAGTAGATACTAAACAAGCATGGAGCATAAAAAATTATAGATACGTTTCCGACGTATCAATCTCTTGTGACCTGATAAGAAGAAAACAAAGAGATATCAGCACACACATGAATATTAGCACTAGTGTCGATCCACCAATCTGTAGACTAACAAATTGACAAAACAGTAGGTCAATTACCATACCCGGATGCATCCTATCATTGTTTCTCATAGTCATGTTGACAGACTTAGAGTTATGTCCATTGTGATTCTTCCTTCCTTTGCGCTGCTTGCAGTTTGGAGCCCAATGTTCAACCTCGCCGCACATAAAGCAGGATCCTGTGACTTGTTCTTCTTATTCTTTTTGAAGTTGGTAGTACGAACGACCTTGTTCTTCCCCTTGAACTTGTTGTGGAAGTTCTTCTGCACCACATTGGTGCTTGACTAGGGTGCCTCAGCTCCCTTTGGGTGTGCATATTTTGCCTTTGCCTTTTCCTCAAGGTCCAAAAACTCAATGAGATTCTCAACAAACATCTCTTGCCTCTGATGTTTGAGGTTAGTGGCAGCACTCCTCCAGGATTGAGGAATCTTTGCAATAATGCATCCCGCAACAAATTTGCCGGGAAACACACACTTCAGGATCTCAAGTTCTTTTGTACTGCATTGAATCTTATGAGATTGTTCAACGACATAACGGTTTTCAACCATCATGCAGTCATGAAACTGCTCCATGGCATACAGTTCACTTCCAGCATCAGTAGCACCGAATTTTGCTTCGAGTGCATCCCACAGTTCTTTGGCATTGCGCATATGTAAATATGCGTCAACCAGCTTGTCCCCAATGACGCTTATGATACAGCCCACAAAGAATATGGTGGTCTCCTTGAACGTCTTCTCCTGATCAGGAGTAATCGTTCCTTCAGGATTACTAGCAGATACCTAGAAGGCGTCCATAGCCATCAGCCAGAGGGTACACTTGGTTTGCTAGCGCTTAAAGTGCGAACCCGTAAACGGGTTTGGTTTCAGACAAATGGCAAAGCCTTGATGTGAAAACAACCTAAAATAAGTTTTTGAATTGTTGAAATAATTAGCAGTTTTCGCATTAATTTAATCCAAGTATAAATCATGACAGAACTATTTCCAAGATTAACTAGCATACGCATGGTAGACATGCACCATACAGGCAAGTGAAAACCTACCACATCTACGGATACTGCAATACTAGTAATCAACATAGGAAATATCATGAGGGCAAAGAACATGTACGAGTTCGTCGATGGTATGACCATCGGCGCAACATGAGTAGATCCGCCACCGGCGGCAGTAGCAGAAACGGCATTAGCGGGCTTGTTGGCGGTGTTGTCCGACATGGCGATGGAGTCGAGGAAGATGGATGTAGAGGACGGAGAAAAACTTGATCAGTCGCGCCTAGACGCTCCCCAAAAACCTTATCGCCTCTCTCCCGGTGTAGGATTAGAGAGACGGGGTTCCGGAGGCCTACTCTCCCGGATGTCCGTGCATGCAGTCGACGGGATGGAGTAGCAGAGGGCAGTACAGAGAGGTGGAACAGCGATGCGCAGGTAGGCATATGCAATCTAATTGCTGGTGACGGCTAGGGTTCGCGTCAGCCTGTCTATATAGTGCGGGTCGGGTAGAACATGGGCAGTAGCCCACGACCGAGTCGGCACCAGCCCACGATCCAAGATGTGTAAACGGCTGGTTGATTAAACTCGGCTCGGCGAGATTCGTGCAACCTGCGACACACGTGTGTCGAGGCGAGGCGAGGCGCGTCGAGGTGGGCGACGTCGGAGGAGGAGTGCGCGAGGGATTATCTTATTCTCACACCTTAGTGTGTGGTGCAACACTCTACTATATAAGGTGGTCCAACTCCCCTTCCACTAGCAATGTGCGACTAAACTTTAGCTCCACTAGCACGCGCACATGAGCTGTTACAATAATGGGCCAAAGAAAATTTCAGAATCTGTATTTGTTATGGGCCAAAAGCCCAACATGCAAATATGCCTCAAATTCCAAAAAAAAAGAATGCTTTATGATACATACCATCCGGTAGATAGAACCTATATGAACTTTTAGCTTTCGCTTAGTAAGAACTAGCGTGTCTTAAAGCTCAGATTGGGGCATTATATTGGATTGTTTGTGTCCTGGATTACAAGATCCCTGATATGAGGGGGAATGGGTTTGACGTGGCTAAATTGCCGAACAATCTCGCATACTTATCCAGGGCATCATTCAACCTATTGCTCTCTCTTCTGGTATAGCAAGCAATCTTCTGAATCTTCATAGATGTTCCAACTTCTCGATTTATTCTTCTTTGATGATTTAAGAGCCGATACATTGATAGTAGTGTTGTCAATCTCCAGTTCGACATTTTGGTGTCCAAGGTCTGCAAGTAGTTTTATAGCAAACATGGCCGCCTTTGCTTGCACTTCCTTCGCATCGTGGGACCCATGGATGCTAGTACAAGTCGACTCGTTTCTTCCATCGGTGCAAGTAGTGCCTTCGTTATCCTCTCTGTCTGTCGCCAAGTGAAATTTACCCTCCTTGTTACACGGGTGCTACGCGGAAATTTTTGGAGGGGCCACGCAATCTGGGGAGGCCTGCTTAGTTTCGCTTAAAAGTATATTCATCATCTATTTATAACAAACATTTTTACCTTTACACAAGTCAGTTACAAATCGTTATTATATGTTGATTTCATGGTTATATTCTTCGCCTCTTAGGTATATCATATAAACCATCGATATCTTGGTACAACTAGCGGCACTGTAACAACTAAAAAATTATAGTGGTAAACATCAAGTGATTAACTTAAATTGTATTGTCGCAAATAAATTGTACTTTTTTGGTCAAGGATGTCTAATAAAAACATTTGGTTCCGGTGGGTTTGACCATATGGTAGAAATCTTTCCACCAATTTATGAATGCCCATTTATGGATTAAAATGTGTTTTTATATGTACCATTTTCTGTGGTACTGATCGATATCTATATATATTGATAGCGTGGTTTTAGAGTATATATGATTCTATCTGATAGTGTGGCAAGATATTCGGAGTTCAACGTTATGTTAATAAAATACTAGATACTTCTAGAGGGTATCAAGTGACTATTAGTAGTCTATCATCAATTCTCACCGTAAGGAAGCGTTAACTATCACACCGTCAGCAAATCCCCTCAAACCTTGTGTAACACCCTCAGAATCGGCCCTATGCAAGTTTTAACGATTCCCGCCAAACCCGCATAGAAACGATTCAAAGGTGCCCAGCAGGCACTTTCGTGCGGGTGGAAAACGAAGTAATAACATTACACAACAGTCCTCGATGGGACCCACAGAACAGATTTATATAACAGCGACTCCATGAGTCAAGAATACAGATATAATATACAAAGATCCAAATCACCTTGAAAACGATAGAGCGTCCGACTACGGACAAGATGCAAATGGGGCTAAGAGCCCTGAAGAATAACCAGTGGCGTCCATAACCCTGCCCAGGCCAAGCCGGAAGGGTAACCCTGCTAACGACGTCGATCTCAAAACCTGCTTAAACAAAAGGGGTGCCAACAAAGGGCAAAAGAAAAAGAGGAGCGTCAGTACTGAGGCCAGTACACGGCGAGACTAGAATTCGGCGGTCCTCGCCTACATAGGTATGGTGGACTGAGCGGCAGCGGCAACATGCACTAAACAACCTATAGAGACTCGATACAACTGGCGGTTATCAGAGAGGGATAAGAATGACCTATCCGGACCCAACCTGAAGCTAACACCAAACAAACCCATCCTGGTGTTTCCCCCTCGAGACCATACGAGGAAGTCAACCGAGGAACTCACACAGTTGGCAGTTTTATTTATTCAGTTATCGTTGCAGTAATTACTAGTCAGGTAAAGATATTCATCCTGGTAAAATAAGCAGTGGGCACTTTTAGTTAACCATTCCATTGTAGTTGCGACACTTACTATTTAGATACAAATAACATGAGATAACCCCCAAAACCCAGCGGTTGTTGGTACTTTTATTCAGCCATTCCGTTGTAGTTGCGATAATTACTAGTCAGGTACAATGGTCGCAAGCGACACTCAAAACAAGCAATTGTGGGCAGTATTATTTAGCCATTCCATTATTGTGAAGCTGATTACTAGTCATTATAAAGTCAAATTTATAGCAATAAACTTTAGTTATGCTTGTCTATGGTCGAGATACTGTGCTCCAAGTCGTCCATAACCGCGGACACGGCTTTCAGAAAGTTTTAACCCGGCCGGGGTGCACAAATAGCAACACACACTCGATCAACCTCGGAAAAACCAAATCAAAACCCAACGAGGCCTTCACGACAAAGCAATCACAGGATTCAGAAATATTTCAGGGGGCCACCCCATTGAGTAGACCCGCAACGAAGTAAGCAAGCTCCGAGACGGACTCAAGGTTTGCGTCAATGGCTGTAAACGACTGGGAACCCGAAAGTGTGGCTGGGCTTGTCGATACCGCGAAAACATTCCGCTTACCTAAATAGTACAGTGTGCTCCTCGCACAATTTAAATAAAGCAGTAAAGCATGGCATAAGTACAGGATCGTAAATAAAACCTCAAACTAGTTTGTGGCCCCAAGAAATAAGACTGAATCAAGCTCTGGCTCAGGGGGGTCCCATATACCTCCCGGATGTGGATAGCGCGATAAATCAAGGAACAGATATCAAGTACTCGGGGTCCTACGGGACACAAGTGGGCGTTCGGAAACCAAATATTTTCTATCACCCACCGATGCCTCTGCTTACTTCAATTTTAGTTGTTAAACAGGAATTAAAGTGAACGATAAGTAAAACTATGATCATCTCCAACATTAAACATGCGGCATTACTCCAACAACTGTGGCACTTGACAACACGCAACAGCACTTGAGCAAGCGACTACGACGCGCAAGTCCAACTATCTACCAAACAACAGGTAATAGGAGGTGTCCAAGGCAATATATGGCTGCAAGGGATATCACGGGTACGAAAACTAGAGCATCGCGACACAGATAGCAATGGATCAACAGGAGGGAAATAAATACTGTAAAAGTAAGATAGGTAGAAAGGGGGAGTTGCTCGCCTGAAAAACATTGTCGAAGGGTTCAACCGAAGATCGGGTCGACACTCGCATCAACTCAACGGCCTTATCCGCGAAGAGCCAAAACACTAGAATAAACACCGGATGCAATATTTAATACTACGGCAAAAGATCGGCATGCTTATGATATGATGCATGGCATGGCAAAGGTGCGATGCAATTAGGCAAGATTAAGCGGAACCGGGGTCCCGACAATTAATTAAACGGTTCAAGTTATTTAGCTACCCCGCAATTTAACTGTTGTTATAACATGGCAAAAGATCGCACCGGTTCGCTACACAAGTTTAAATGAGGCCAATATGAGACTAGATTTACCCGCATATGGGCCCCATATTTAATTATAGGGTGAATCGGCATAAGGCCCCCAAACCACACAAGATGCATGCGAGATGAACAATTAATATGCAACAAGGTTTTATATTTAGCATTTATAAAATAGGGCTCGAGGAAAGGGTCACACATTTAGGGTTCGACGATCTTGGTTCCGGGGTTCGGGGTTCGGTCTCAGGGTCCAGGGTTCGACGGAAACGTTCTCGGATATTGGAGGTAGGTCTTGGCGTTCCGCGAGGAAGCAGGACTTGGTTCGTCGCCGGGGGCGCATCGGTTTCTTCCGGTCGGTGTCGTTCTTGTCGTCGTGCCGATCTTGTCGGGTCCCACAGGGTCGACCTTGCCGTTGCGAGGGTCTTGACGGGCCCGCGCAATCGAGTCGGTGTTAGCGTTCGGGAGCGTTCTCGTGACGAACTTGGCGTCCTGGGGATGATCCTGTCGCATCCGCGGTCGTCGGGTCGTGCTGACGGTCTTGTCGGTTCCACGGTTTCGGTCTTCGGGATCCAGGAAGGAGGCCCTCGGATCCTCGGGTCCGTGTCAGAGTACTTGGCGTCCGGTCTTCGGGCATCGGTGCGGGAAGGAGTTCTTGTCGTTTCCCCGATTGGCACCATGTCCCCTCCTCGGACGTGTGGGCATCGGGTTGGTCTTGACGTCGAGATCTTGGCTTGCTGGTGAGGCAGCACTTGGCGTTGGTTAGACTTGGTGGAGACGTGGTACACAAACGCGGCGATGATTGTCGATATTGTGGCCTACAAAACGGGGCAACAAACAGCTACACAACAGGGACCACTAGAGCATATAGGAGCCCGAGGTGCTGCCGCCCGTGCACCGAAGTTGTTGAGGCCGAACAGGGTACGGACGGATGCAAGGAGGCCACAGGGAGGCTGCTGCGCTGCCAACGAGGTGGGACCCGGTGGCGACGGCAGCTCGGCAGGGACAGAGGCAAGCGCCGGCGGTCAGAGGCGCCAGGCGACGACGAACTTGGCGGCAGAGGAGGGCGAGGCCGGCGAGCTGCTGCTGCCTGGGGAAGATGGCCGGCGCGAGCGGGGCTTGCAGGGAGGCTAGGGGTGGCCTCAGACGCCGGCGACGGGAACGAGTGGGGAGGAAGACGCTCGTCCGGCAGCGGAGGGCGCGAGCGTCGGCGGCGGGTGAGGCGCAGACGGGGAGGGCGGAGAGCCGGCGGCGGACGGAGGCGGGGCCGCGGGGTCAAGGACGAGGGACGACTGGCGCGGGGCGAGCGGAGGCTGCGGGCGGGAGCGAGAGCGGCGGTGGCGGTGGGGGAGCGACGGCGGCTCGGAGGCGGGCCGGCGCCGGCGTGCAGACGCGGTGGAGGAGGCGGGGCCGCGGAGGCGCGCTGCTGGGGTCGGAGGGGAGAGCGGCCGGCGGCGGTCGCTGGAGCGGTGGCGAGGGAAGCTGGCGGCGGAACGCGCGCGGGGCGAGGGTGGAGAGGTTGGAGGGAGGGGGAGGAGCGGCGCTGCGTCGGCGGAAGGGCGGGAGAGGGAGGACCGGGGCTGGGTGGTGTCGCGCGCGAGCAACGGAAGAGAGAGGGAGGGAGGAGGAAGAAGCACAGGACAGGCAGGTGGGTGGTGGAACCGGGGCGGGATCCCGAGGGGGGCCTGGTCGGGCGCGTGGCGTGCGTGTGTGTGGAGCGTGTGTGGGCCGGCTGGGTGGGGTGGTGTGCTGGTGGGAGAGAGAGGAGAGAGAGGGGGGCAGGTGGCAGATTGGGGTTGGTTAGGGGGAGGGAGAGGGTGAGGTGTCAGGAGGCCATTGGTTGGGGTGATGTGGAGGGGGGGTGTGGGTAGATAGGTTGGTAGGTTTAGTATTTAGGTGGACCGATTATATTTCTGGGGCGGTCGTTCGGGTCGATTCGGCCCGTTCGACTGCCCCACTAAAATAATTCAAACTTTTATTTAATTTGGCAATACATTTTTGTAAATAGTTTTTAGACAAACAAAATATCCGGAAGCATCCGGGGGTGTAATTTGAAATAGAAGGAGGATAAATTTTAGAAATCGATCGTCTTTCGCAAATAGTTTTTAGGCAAATTAATATGCATGATGATGACGATGCTCAAATGCAATGTGGCATGATGACATGAGCATGCGGTCATGATGATGCAATGCACGAAAACAACGCGATTTTCTAGTAGTGGTTTTTTTTGCGGGATGCCACAATTCGACACCACTAACAATGGATCTCGCCCTCGAGATCCGCCTCATGGTACCGGAAGGAAAGGTCGGCGATCTGCGTCTTCTCGCTTCGTGTAGATCTTCGCGACACCACTAACAAGAGGTCGTTGTCCGTGATCGTCGAGGGAACACTCCGGAAACAAAAGGTCGAAGGTAGAGGTTTCAACAAATAAGCCACCCCTAACTTCCGTGGACGGAATAAAACTGCTGGACCCACTGATTCGACGTACAAGAGCGAATGATAAGGGTAGTGGTATGGTAGCTACTCCATCCCACACTCAAACCATTACTCTGCACACGAATAGGCGGATTATGCAACCAACTCTCGGACTCAGACTGAAGATCTCGACAAGCGAGGTTCGGAAACAAAGGAGTGATGCCGACTTTGCATCGGATCTGGCGTAGATGATGTCGTCGCGTCGGATAACACCGGAAGGCACAATCAAGGAACAAAGATTGGTACCACCGCAGACGGATTCCTCAGGCAGCATGAACACCGGATGGTAAAACACCGTTATCAAAGGAGGAAGCGAAACCCTGAAGTTACGACGGAACCCAACCACGAGAAATCCTGGACTCGAAGAAAAAGACGAGAGCGGATTCAAAACACGTAGAGGTAAGAGGAGAATAGCAGAGGGGTAAGGAATAAAATCAGACCTAATCAGAACTATCCAACCGGTTTTGCAAAAATAGTTTTGACACTCTACTGCGGCCGTTAGCTAGGTTATCCTACAGGCTGGACTTGTGGGGTATCGTAACTGCTGAGCTCTGATACCACTCTGTAACACCCTCAGAATCGGCCCTATGCAAGTTTTAACGATTCCCGCCAAACCCGCATAGAAACGATTCAAAGGTGCCCACCAGGCACTTTCGTGCGGGTGGAAAACAAAGTAATAACATTACACAACAGTCCTCGATGGGACCCACAGAACAGATTTATATAACAGCGACTCCATGAGTCAAGAATACAGATATAATATACAAAGATCCAAATCACCTTGAAAACGATAGAGCGTCCGACTACGGACAAGATGCAAATGGGGCTAAGAGCCCTGAAGAATAACCAGTGGCGTCCATAACCCTGCCCAGGCCAAGCCGGAAGGGTAACCCTGCTAACGACGTCGATCTCAAAACCTGCTTAAACAAAAGGGGTGCCAACAAAGGGCAAAAGAAAAAGAGGAGCGTCAGTACTGAGGCCAGTACACGGCGAGACTAGAATTCGGCGGTCCTCGCCTACATAGGTATGGTGGACTGAGCGGCAGCGGCAACATGCACTAAACAACCTATAGAGACTCGATACAACTGGCGGTTATCAGAGAGGGATAAGAATGACCTATCCGGACCCAACCTGAAGCTAACACCAAACAAACCCATCCTGGTGTTTCCCCCTCGAGACCATACGAGGAAGTCAACCGAGGAACTCACACAGTTGGCAGTTTTATTTATTCAGTTATCGTTGCAGTAATTACTAGTCAGGTAAAGATATTCATCCTGGTAAAATAAGCAGTGGGCACTTTTAGTTAACCATTCCATTGTAGTTGCGACACTTACTATTCAGATACAAATAACATGAGATAACCCCCAAAACCCAGCGGTTGTTGGTACTTTTATTCAGCCATTCCGTTGTAGTTGCGATAATTACTAGTCAGGTACAATGGTCGCAAGCGACACTCAAAACAAGCAATTGTGGGCAGTATTATTTAGCCATTCCATTATTGTGAAGCTGATTACTAGTCATTATAAAGTCAAATTTATAGCAATAAACTTTAGTTATGCTTGTCTATGGTCGAGATACTGTGCTCCAAGTCGTCCATAACCGCGGACACGGCTTTCAGAAAGTTTTAACCCGGCCGGGGTGCACAAATAGCAACACACACTCGATCAACCTCGGAAAAACCAAATCAAAACCCAACGAGGCCTTCACGACAAAGCAATCACAGGATTCAGAAATATTTCAGGGGGCCACCCCATTGAGTAGACCCGCAACGAAGTAAGCAAGCTCCGAGACGGACTCAAGGTTTGCGTCAATGGCTGTAAACGACTGGGAACCCGAAAGTGTGGCTGGGCTTGTCGATACCGCGAAAACATTCCGCTTACCTAAACAGTACAGTGTGCTCCTCGCACAATTTAAATAAAGCAGTAAAGCATGGCATAAGTACAGGATCGTAAATAAAACCTCAAACTAGTTTGTGGCCCCAAGAAATAAGACTGAATCAAGCTCTGGCTCAGGGGGGTCCCATATACCTCCCGGATGTGGATAGCGCGATAAATCAAGGAACAGGTATCAAGTACTCGGGGTCCTACGGGACACAAGTGGGCGTTCGGAAACCAAATATTTTCTATCACCCACCGATGCCTCTGCTTACTTCAATTTTAGTTGTTAAACAGGAATTAAAGTGAACGATAAGTAAAACTATGATCATCTCCAACATTAAACATGCGGCATTACTCCAACAACTGTGGCACTTGACAACACGCAACAGCACTTGAGCAAGCGACTACGACGCGCAAGTCCAACTATCTACCAAACAACAGGTAATAGGAGGTGTCCAAGGCAATATATGGCTGCAAGGGATATCACGGGTACGAAAACTAGAGCATCGCGACACAGATAGCAATGGATCAACAGGAGGGAAATAAATACTGTAAAAGTAAGATAGGTAGAAAGGGGGAGCTGCTCGCCTGAAAAACATTGTCGAAGGGTTCAACCGAAGATCGGGTCGACACTCGCATCAACTCAACGGCCTTATCCGCGAAGAGCCAAAACACTAGAATAAACACCGGATGCAATATTTAATACTACGGCAAAAGATCGGCATGCTTATGATATGATGCATGGCATGGCAAAGGTGCGATGCAATTAGGCAAGATTAAGCGGAACCGGGGTCCCGACAATTAATTAAACGGTTCAAGTTATTTAGCTACCCCGCAATTTAACTGTTGTTATAACATGGCAAAAGATCGCACCGGTTCGCTACACAAGTTTAAATGAGGCCAATATGAGACTAGATTTGCCCGCATATGGGCCCCATATTTAATTATAGGGTGAATCGGCATAAGGCCCCCAAACCACACAAGATGCATGCGAGATGAACAATTAATATGCAACAAGGTTTTATATTTAGCATTTATAAAATAGGGCTCGAGGAAAGGGTCACACATTTAGGGTTTGACGATCTTGGTTCCGGGGTTCGGGGTTCGGTCTCAGGGTCCAGGGTTCGACGGAAACGTTCTCGGATATTGGAGGTAGGTCTTGGCGTTCCGCGAGGAAGCAGGACTTGGTTCGGCGCCGGGGGCGCATCGGTTTCTTCCGGTCGGTGTCGTTCTTGTCGTCGTGCCGATCTTGTCGGGTCCCACAGGGTCGATCTTGCCGTTGCGAGGGTCTTGACGGGCCCGCGCAATCGAGTCGGTGTTAGCGTTCGGGAGCGTTCTCGTGACGAACTTGGCGTCCTGGGGATGATCCTGTCGCATCCGCGGTCGTCGGGTCGTGCTGACGGTCTTGTCGGTTCCACGGTTTCGGTCTTCGGGATCCAGGAAGGAGGCCCTCGGATCCTCGGGTCCGTGTCGGAGTACTTGGCGTCCGGTCTTCGGGCATCGGTGCGGGAAGGAGTTCTTGTCGTTTCCCCGATTGGCACCATGTCCCCTCCTCGGACGTGTGGGCATCGGGTTGGTCTTGACGTCGAGATCTTGGCTTGCTGGTGAGGCGGCACTTGGCGTTGGTTAGACTTGGTGGAGACGTGGTACACAAACGCGGCGATGATTGTCGATATTGTGGCCTACAAAACGGGGCAACAAACAGCTACACAACAGGGACCACTAGAGCATATAGGAGCCCGAGGTGCTGCCGCCCGTGCACCGAAGTTGTTGAGGCCGAACAGGGTACGGACGGATGCAAGGAGGCCACAGGGAGGCTGCTGCGCTGCCAACGAGGTGGGACCCGGTGGCGACGGCAGCTCGGCAGGGACAGAGGCAAGCGCCGGCGGTCAGAGGCGCCAGGCGACGACGAACTTGGCGGCAGAGGAGGGCGAGGCCGGCGAGCTGCTGCTGCCTGGGGAAGATGGCCGGCGCGAGCGGGGCTTGCAGGGAGGCTAGGGGTGGCCTCAGACGCCGGCGACGGGAACGAGCGGGGAGGAAGACGCTCGTCCGGCAGCGGAGGGCGCGAGCGTCGGCGGCGGGTGAGGCGCAGACGGGGAGGGCGGAGAGCCGGCGGCGGACGGAGGCGGGGCCGCGGGGTCGAGGACGAGGGGACGACTGGCGCGGGGCGAGCGGAGGCTGCGGGCGGGAGCGAGAGCGGCGGTGGCGGTGGGGGAGCGACGGCGGCTCGGAGGCGGGCCGGCGCCGGCGTGCAGACGCGGTGGAGGAGGCGGGGTCGCGGAGGCGCGCCGCTGGGCCGGAGGGGAGAGCGGCCGGCGGCGGTCGCTGGAGCGGTGGCGAGGGAAGCTGGCGGCGGAACGCGCGGGGGGCGAGGGTGGAGAGGTTGGAGGGAGGGGGAGGAGCGGCGCCGCGTCGGCGGAAGGGCGGGAGAGGGAGGACCGGGGCTGGGTGGTGCCGCGCGCGAGCAACGGAAGAGAGAGGGAGGGAGGAGGAAGAAGCACAGGACAGGCAGGTGGGTGGTGGAACCGGGGCGGGATCCCGAGGGGGGCCTGGTCGGGCGCGTGGCGTGCGTGTGTGTGGAGCGTGTGTGGGCCGGCTGGGTGGGGTGGTGTGTTGGTAGGAGAGAGAGGAGAGAGAGGGGGGCAGGTGGCAGATTGGGGTTGGTTAGGGGGAGGGAGAGGGTGAGGTGTCAGGAGGCCATTGGTTGGGGTGATGTGGAGGGGGGTGTGGGTAGATAGGTTGGTAGGTTTAGTATTTAGGTGGACCGATTATATTTCTGGGGCGGTCGTTCGGGTCGATTCGGCCCGTTCGACTGCCCCACTAAAATAATTCAAACTTTTATTTAATTTGGCAATACATTTTTGTAAATAGTTTTTAGACAAACAAAATATCCGGAAGCATCCGGGGTGTAATTTGAAATAGAAGGAGGATAAATTTTAGAAAACGATCGTCTTTCGCAAATAGCTTTTAGGCAAATTAATATGCATGATGATGACGATGCTCAAATGCAATGTGGCATGATGACATGAGCATGCGGTCATGATGATGCAATGCACGAAAACAACGCGATTTTCTAGTAGTGGTTTTTTTTTGCGGGATGCCACACCTTGGTGGTTCATGCTTCTTCAAAAGTATCATCTTCAAGAGAAGTGGTTAGGCCACATGTGGGTTTGATATCTATTATATGTCTAAATCATGCAAGACATGACATGCATGGCTATGTCTAAGAAAAATAGTGAGCTATACCTAGGTGTGTCTAGCTGCGCACCCTTATCCAACCATTGAATCAGCCCTATAGGAAATTTGAACCTGGTCAATGGTAGATACCTGGGTAACCTAGCAGTGGTTGCGGCCTATTCTCCTCAACTGCCTTTTCCTTTGGCTTCTTCTCCTCCTTCGATTGGTTGTCTTTACTCCCTGCACCTGCATGATCGCAGCCCGGCCAACGTTCTTGCATAGGCGGCGGACGAGGAAGACCACATCGACACCGTCGCCAACCACCTCTAGCCAATCCCCATAGTCGCCGGTTATCCTTATCGAGATAACCCCTGCATATGCATCCAAGTTAATTGCTCATATATATTTTGTCATCTGACTCTGGTAAGAACCTAATTAAACCATGGGGAATGAAGTACTACCGTATAGATTGCTTTTGACAATCATCAACTTTATACTAAATTGGTTAACACTTATTATGGATCATAAGAATGAACATATAATGCAATTTATATACCGGTTGCCTTCCCGGCCAGCGCCATGGATTTGGCCCTGTGCTTGTAGCATGGCATGCTCACCATGGTAACAATCTTTTTCTGCAACGACAACAAGGAGAGAAAAGGAAGGCAACTGATTAAGCACATTTCATGCACAGAAATTAAGCAAGAAGTGATGGAACTGATGAACGCGCCTTGCCTTCATCTCCAAGGCTAAGTAGATCGAACTTGCAAACACAGTGCGAGATGAAGTTGTCATATGAAGGAGTTTAGTTTGCTATATCATCTCCCGCTCGATCAGTCTTATATATAGGTGCCGGTGGGAGTAGGAAACCAGCCGCTATGCTATTGGAGTTGCGACGTCTGGTATGGGACCCGGTCGCCAGGATGCAATGGTCCTCGAAGTACTGATACTGTATTTTTTTTGGTCGATCAACATGTAGTGTATACTCGGATGCCGGGGTATATTCCTTTCTAGGGAAGAAAGGATGCATGGTTTATGATACATACCATCTGATAGATAGAAGCTATATGAACTTTTAGTTTTTTCTTAGTAAGAACTAGCGTGTTAAAGCTCACATTGGGGCATTGGTCCATTTAGTACACAAAGATGTCGAGAGAGGTTCTAGTGGAGTAAATTTCATTTTTAACCCTAGTTGTCACTGTGTCTTCCTTTTTTCCCCCTTTGGCCCTCACATTTGCGCCTTGATCCATGGTACACCCATTGAACTTCGCTTTACTTGAAAACTTGAACCCACATGTATGATCCATGTGGAAGCTAACACGGTTGCCACATCACAAAAAAGAATATGGAAGACGGCATACGAGTTATTTGAGAGGTAAACAGATAATCTTATAGCGCTCATCTTAACTTCAGGTTATGTGATGATTGATACAAGATGGTTGTAGACTTATTTAATGGATCGAGTGAAATTTTATTTTATTTGTTTCATAATTCAAAATTGAATAAAATTTTATTCAGGTTTAAAATTATATAGAAAATCCTAGGATAATTGAGACTGTAAATTTCAAAATTTCTAGGAACAAATATTAACTAATTTGGAGTTAAAATGATTAAGATATGGTTTTTTCGAGATTTAGTGGAATTCCTCATATAACCATTTTATAGTAATTTCTGAAGTGGCATCCGTATATGGTATCCGAGTGTGAAACTGCAAATGGGCCTGACATATGGGGCCACCCTATAAAACGGAAATAACAATGTAATAAAGAACAAGTAGGAGGTTAAAATAGTGTTTTTTTAATGAATTTTTTTCGTGTCTCCACAGTTCATGAGAAAGTAATGTTTTCGATATTGACTACTAGATTTATTGCATCTTATTTTGAAGTTTCCAATCTAAATCAATAGTGTGGTCAAAGTCTTTCTAAGTTTATCTTAAATCATGTTGATAACACCACTTTTTGTAAACTAGAGGGAAGTATCTAATACTAAGATGTGAGTGTATAGCTACATAGGTATATCAGAGTTCTCTAATTGATTTTATGATGACGTGCAATTTGACGAGAAGATAAAATTTTAGCTCACTTCTTCATCACATCTGTAGTTACTAACTTAGTATAGACCTATAAGCAGCTCGTAAGATGAAGGTAGCATCATCACCCCAAACTACAATCCTCATATATTCGTCATCCTAGAGGGAGACATACGTTAAGGGACCGCAAATCATCTCGAGCTCCAATGAAAGATCAACGCAGATGCCATTGCCATATGGAGTTTCCACCTTCTATCAAAGAACTAGGTTTTCATACTTCTTGTCTATGTTGATCACCTACATACATGTGCCAACATGTTCTTCAATAAAACTGCGAATGCCACCTCCACTTTGCATGTCCTCCCGCTGTTGTGTCTCGGGATGCATGTGTATTATCCTATATAAATGGCACTCTCCTCTCCTTTCTATGGAACATTGGGGCATCTCTAGATATCCCCCTTATTCGTGGCAAGATAGTTATTACATTTGGATGAATAACAATAATAAGATCTTCACTAGCACATCTCACAATGAACACCACATCCTCTGAAGAGTTCATAGTTTTGTGTAGGAGATTTGACCCCTCCGATATAGTGTCCTCGATTCTCGATCTTTCCTGCTTAGTTCTATTGTAGGATATATATTCTTCTTAGAAATCGGTGTAACTCCTTTTATCCTGATTTTCTCTCCCTTAGACCCCTTGTGGTAACTTTGTCTTTTTACTGCTAAATCACTTTTGAGTTAATGGTTGGGATCTCTCCATTACTCCTATAAATAACTTGTAGGACCTCACTTCCATGAATAATATTGATTTTTTTAATGTAACTTCGGCGGGTACAAGGCAAGCCCGAACACTTCTATAACATCAAGAACTATACATGATCATGTTACAAGTTTAGATGACAGTCGGGTAGAAGTATGCATTCATGGGGAGAGGGGGTCAAAGTAGTTACACCTCAAGTCAAGCAAAATTATACCAAGACAAAGTTACATCGATGCACCCGTAACTGAATATCCTCGGTGCACCGGCATATCAGCAACAAGATGGGTTCATCAACACCACTTAAGACAAGAGGGTTGGGACACTTCCAAATATTACACATAATAGCAAAGAGTGTCCTTAGAGAAGTGGCTTGAGTGGAGATTCCATAGGTCTGCTAGTCTAGAATGAGGAGGACCAACACTGAGAGGTGGGATGGAGCTCCAAATTTGTAGGCTCTGCCATAATAAAGAAGCAGGTGGCTAGTATTATCGTCTTCAGTGTAGGATTGGAAGATCGGGGAGGAACAAAGTTGGAGCCTGAATCTTCTAGATTTTGCGGGGAGCAGCGACACAAGGTCAGCCAGTTGAAGATTGAGAGGTGCACTATTGCGCCAAACCATTCTGAATTGGACATATATCTGTAGATGCCTAAAGGAAATTACATAGACAAGTCGGTTCGACAAGTCCTGTAATGCCTTGGAAAATATTCCTAATTAGTTTTTGCATGTTGTTTTGTTGTTTGCATCATCATGATATCATCATCATAATATAATCATATCCATCCCGGAGTCTGCCTCGGAGTCTCCGCCCACCGCGTAGTCTTCAGCCTCCCAACACCAGATTCTTCGAACTAAGAATGAGCCCGCGCGTTGGAGCTAGGCCTTAGCCCATGTACCCATTTATTTATGCCAAAACTATCCCTAACTCATATATGGTTATATATATGCCCCCACCTCCATATGTAAACCCTAGACTAAGACTAAGATATGATTTTGATATAGAGTTGTGGCTCCATGCTGACCTCTCCTGGTTGAAAAGACCCTTGCAGGTAACAAGGCCTCTTAGATCTAATCTATGAGATGACCACATCCTCTGTTTGTTTGAGCGTTCTTTCTATCTTGTGACCTCTATTGCTTTGCAATCTCTTTACAATAAAATCCTAGCCGCTCCTTGCCAATCTTTCCCACTTGGATCTCTACCTTTGTGTCTCTTCCAAATGGATTCTACTGGGTTGGTGGCTTGGGCCGACGAGAGCAAACCGATTTTGGGTGTGGTGTGTGTTTGTGTCTTCGATTTCCACTTGCTTGTTCGTCATGTCATTTGTCTCTTCCCCCAAATCCCCTCGAATCTATGAAGATCGAACCACAATAGTAGCTTTGTACTAGACCGATTTATTTGTAGGAAAGTCAGCCTTTAGGGAGCGAAAGTCGTTCAAGAAGTCAAGCAAAAGTGCTCTTAACGAGGTCTCGATGACGCTTGTAAAAAATTGGACCCAAGCCATCGGGTGAAAGGACACGCGAGGGACTCCCCTTGGGTGGAGTCCATGGTGGTGGACGAGACCAAAGCTTGGAGTATAGGGAGAACTTTCGAGTGCCTAGGCAGAACAATGAGGTCTAAAGAAAATATGAAGAATATATTATGCGCTTTAACCACGGTGTAAGAAAAACAAAATTACCATCTTTGTCGTGAATGACTTCAATCTGGTCTTTACAAAGGTGACCAAAGGCACACACTGCTGGGAGTACCTAATTTTATCGTCACCGGGGACACGTTGCCGGATTGGACCGAATAAACATATGCCAAACCTAAAAATACTTTTGGTACGCTGGGAATTCAGTGCAGTTTCTCCCAGAAATTTGAACCAGTTTTTTCAGTGCGAGATTCGAACAGACCAGTTTATTTTCCATCAGGAACATGGGCCTTAGTCGTATTGATACATAGAAACAGGCTTCCAAAAGCCCAAAAAGGTTCTTGGCCCAAATCCTACTACTGCTCGAGGCAACTCCGGACTATGGATTTTTTTTCCCTGCTTCCAAAATGCACAAATGTTTCTACCGCGGACTTGGAAATAAGTCTGGAAAGTCAGTAAGCTATTTATCCGTAACTCAAAACCGTAGTTTGATCAACTATCGAAACAAGTAGCCTGAAGACTCTTCCCAAGGTGGCAAAGGATAACTGCTGGACAAAGCAATGGATAAGCAAGCCCCTCCGTCCTGAGAAGGGAAAGCCTGAAGCGCCATACCCTTCTCCTGAGAACTACACGCCCCTCTCGATAAAGCTAGGGTACGCTTCTTAAAAGAAGAATCACAGTGGCAAATCAGCGAGCTCCTCGCTGGAAGAATGTCACGTTCGACTTGTTGATGCATCTAGCGCCCCGTCTTCTCTCGAGCATGCTATTTTCCTGTTCCCCCGAAGGACGAAGGACTTTAGTTTACTATATCATCTTCCGCTCGATCAGTCTTATATATAGATGCGGTGGGAGTAGGAAACCAGCAGCTATACTATTGGAGTTGCAGCGCGTCTAGTATGGGACCCGGTCGCCAGGATGCAATGGTCCTCGAAGTACTGATATTGCAAATTTTTTGGTGCATCAACATGTAGTGTATACTCGGCTGTCGGTCCGGGGGGAGAAAGGATGCATGGTTTATGATACATACCATCTGATAGATAGAAGCTATATGAACTTTTAGTTTTCGCTTAGTAATTACTAGCGTGTTAAAGTTTAGATTGGGGCATTTGTCCATTTAGTACACAAAGATGTCGAGAGGGGTTCTGGTGGAGTAAATTTCATTTTCAACCCTAGTTGTCGTTGTGTCTTCCTCCCCCCCCCCCCCCCCCCCTTTGTCCCTCACACACACATTTACGCCTTGATCCATGGTACACCCATTGAACTTCGCTTTACTTGAAAACTTGAACCCACATGTATGATCCATGTGGAAGCTAACACGGTTGCCCCATCACAAAAAGAGAGTATGGAAGACGGCATACGAGTTATTTGAGAGGTAAACAGATAATCTTATAGCGCTCATCTTAACTTCAGGTTATGTGATAATTGATACAAGATGGTTGTAGACTTATTTAATGGATCAAGTGAAATTTTATTTCATTTGTTTCATAATTCAAAATTGAATATAATTTTATTCAGGCTTAAAATTATATGGAAAATGCTGGAACAATTGAGACTATAAATTTCAAAAACTTCAAGGAACAAATATTAACTAACTTGGTGTTGAAATGATTAAGATATGGTTTTTTCGAGATTTAATGGAATTCCTCATATAACCATTTTATAGCAATTTCTGAAGTGGCATACATATATGGTACCCGAGTGAAATGGCAAATAGGCCTGACATATGGCGTCGCCCTATAAAATGGGAAGAACAACGTAATAAAGAACAAGTAGGAGGTCAAAATCGTGTTTTTTCGTAAATCATTTTTGTCGTCTCTCCACGGTTCATGAGAAAGTAAGTTTTCGATATTTACTACTAGATTTATTGCATCTTATTTTGAAGTTTCCAATCTAAATCAATAGTGTGGTCAAAGTCTTTCTAACTTCATCTTAAATCATGTTTATAACACCACTTCTTCTAAACTAGAGGGAGTATCTGATACCAAGATGTGAGTGTGTAGCCATATCAGAGTTCCCTATTTAATTTTATGATGGTGTGCAATTTGATGATAAGATGAAATTTTAGCTCACTTCTTCATCACATCTGTAGTTACTAACTTAGTATAGACCTATAAGAAGCTTGTAAGATGAAGGTAGCATCATCGCCCCAACCTACAATCCTCATATATTCGTCATCCTAGAGGGAGGCATACATTAAGGGACCACAAATCGTCTCGAGCTCCAATGGAAGATCAGCGCAGATGCCATTGCCATATGGAGTTCCCACCTTCTATCAAAGAACTAGGTTTTCATCCTTTTTGGCTATGTTGATCACCTACATACATGTGCCAACATGTTCTTCAATAACATTGCACATACCACCTCCACTTCGCCTGCCCTCCTGCCATTGTGTCTCGAGATGCCTCTGTATTATCCTAGAAAAACGGCACTCTCCTCTCTTTTCTATGGAACATTGGTGCATCTCTAGATATCCTCCTTATTCGTGGCAAGATAATTATTACATTTGGATGACCAACAATAATAAGATCTTCACTAGCACATCTCACAATGAACACCACATCCAATGAAGAGTTCATGGTTTTGTGTAGGAGATTTAACCCCTCCGATATGGTGGCCTCGATTCTCGATCTTTCCTGCTTAGTTCTATTATAGGATATATATTCTTCATCGAAATCTGTGTAACTCCTTTTCTCCCGATTTTCTCTCCCTTAGACCCCTCGTGGTAACTTTGTATTTTTACTGCTAAGTCACTTTTGAGGTAATATAGTTAATGGTTGGGATATCTCCATTACTCCTATAAAGAACTTCTAGGACCTCACTTCCATGAATATATTGATTTTTTACTGTAACTTTGGCGGGTACAAGGCGAGCCCAAACACTTCTATAACATCAAGAACTATACATGATCATATTACAAGTTTACATGAAAGTCGTCTAGAAGTATACATTCATGGGGAGAGAGGGTCAAAGTAGTTACACCACAATTCAAGCAAAATTTTACCAAGACAAAGTTACATTGATGTTCCCATAACTGAATATCCTCGGTGCACCGGCCTATCAGCAACGAGATGGGTTCATCAACACCACTTAAGGCAAGAGGGTTGCGACACTTCCAAATATTACACATAATAGCAAAGAGTGTCCTTAGAGAAGTGGCTTGAGTGGAGATTCCATAGATCTTCTAGTCTAGCAGGAGGAGGATCAACACTAAGAGGTGGGATGGAGCTCCAAATTTGGTAGGCTCCGCCATAATAAAGAAGTGGCCATTATCATCGTCTTCAGTGCAGGATTGGCGGCTCGGGGAGGAACAAAGTTGGATCCTCAATCTTCTAGATTTTGCGGGGAGCAGCGAAATAGGGCCAGCCAATTGAAGATTTTGAGGTGCACTATTACGCCAAACCATTCTGAATCAGACATCTATCTGCATATGTCCAAAAGAAATGACATAGACAAGTTTGTTCGACAAGTCCTGTAATGCCCTGGAAAATATTCCTAATTAGTTTTTGCATGTTGTTTTGTTGTTTGCATCATCATGATATCATCATCATAATATCACCGGAGCCACCCCGAAGTATGCCCTGTAGTCTGGCCTCCCAACACCAGAGAGAGCAAACCGATTTGGGTTCTATTGGGTTGGTGGTTCGGGACAACGAGAGCAAACCGATTTGGTGTGGTATGTGTTTGTGTCTTCGGTTTTCACTTGCGTGTCCATCATGTTATTCGTCTCTTCTCCCAAATTCTCTCGAATCTATGAAGATCAAACCACAATAATAGCTTTGTACTACACTAATTTATTTGTAGAAAAGCCAGCCTTTAGGGAGCGGAAGTCGTTCAAGAAGTCAAGCAGAATGCTCTTAACGAGGTCTCGATGACGCTTGGAGAAAATTGGGCCCAAGCTATCAGGTGAAAGGACACACGAGGGAGTCCGCTTCGGCTTGGGTGGTGGACGAGACGAAAGCTTGGAGTATAGGGAGAACTTTTGAGTGCCTAGGCAGAAGAATGAGGTCCAAAGAAAATATGAAGAATATGCGCTTTAACCACGGTGTGAGAAAAACATAGTTACCATCTTTGTCGTCAATGACTTGAATTTGGTCTTTACAAAGGCGACCAAAGCTAGGCACATTGGTGGAAGTACCTAGTTTTATCGTCACCGGGGACACACTGCCGGATTGGACCAGATAAACTGGCATACTACGTATATGCCAAACCTAAAAATCCTTTTGGTACGCTGGGAAATTTAAACCAGTTTTTTCAGTGTGAGATTCGAACAGACCAGTTTATTTCCTACCAGGAACATGGGCCTTAGTCGTATAGATATACATAGAAAAAGGCTCAAAAGCACACCAAGTTCTCGGCCCAAATCCTGCTGCTCGAGGCAACTCCGGACTATGGATTTTGTTTTCCCTGCTTCCAAAATGCAGAATGTTTGTACCGCAGACTTGCAAATAAGTGTGCAAAAAAGTCAGTAAGATATTTCTCCGTAACTCAAAAGCGTAGTTTGAGTGTCGTACCTTGGGTTTTTCTTCTCCATTCCGGAAACAAGTAGCCTGAAGACTCTGAACGCAATGGGAAACAATCGCGCAACTTCTTCTTCCCAAGTTGGCAAAGGATAACCGCTGGACAAAGCAACGGATAAGCCCCTCCTGAGAACAGAAAGCCTGAATCGCCATACCCTTCTCCTGAGATCTACGCCCCTCTCCAGAAAGCTAGCGTTGACACATCGAATCACGGCGACAAATCAGAGAGCTCCTCGCTGGAAGAATGTCACGTTCGACTTGTTGATCCATCTAAGCCGGCAACGGAACGGCCGGTCTGAACCCTGAACTGAAGTCGACTTCTCTGTCGTTTTACTGTCGGCTGTGTTCCACAAGTTCAAACTAGAAGATCTCATCAGCAAGCATAACTAGAAACGTCTACATGACGCAGACAGCCATGGGCCATGATGGCTTGGGCGGCAATGAGATTTGACGAGGCGCCAAATCATAGCTACACAAGCTGTGCGGGGACAAACCGTCGGCTCCACCGTCCAAACTTCCCGAGCCTTGCAACGCAGACGAGAGTCCTTTTCGCCTAATAATTTCTAATCTAGCGCATTCCCGCGGTTTCCTTCAACATCAGTTGATTGCTCTGACGTACGCGAGCTTAAATCAAATCTCCCTTTTTATTTACACAACGGCGGCATCCCTTCCCTCTATACTTTGCTTCGCCTTATACCCTGATCAAATTCTTTGCCTCCGCTCCGTCCTAATCGCTTCCGGACCAAGTCTCCAGCTTCCCCTCCCCGCCCAAAAGCAAACGATTCCAATCCAAATCGATCGTAGCCTAGCCAAGCAGCCGAAGAAATTAACAAACCCGGCCTCTCATTAGCCCGACTGCCCGAGCCCCCAACTCCATGGATGACACAAATCTTTCTTCTCCCGTAATGGCGGACGCGGCTCCCGCGCAAGCTCGGTTCGGCGCCGGCGACGTCGTTTCTGCAAGATTGCAGCAGCTTCTCGCGCTTCTGTTCCCTTCCAACCTCGTCGCCAAGGCCGTGCTGTTCGCCGTCGTGGTGGCGCTGCTGCCGCTGCTGCCGACGGGCCAGGCGCCCAGGATATGGGAGCTGCCACACATCCTCCTGCTCGGCTTCGTCATCTCCTACGGCGTCTTCGGCCAGAGGAACGCCGATGACGAGGCGGCTCCGGTGGCCGCCGCTTCTTCCAGGATCGTCGCCGACGACGACGACTCGGTGGGGTCCTACGTCTCCCAGATTCTGCAAGGCCCGCTCATCTTCGAGGGCAACGTCGGCCACGGCGACGGCGACGGCCGGGAGAGCAATGGCGGCGCCAAGGACGGCGGCGACCAGGCGTGGAGCTCGCAGTACTACGCCGACGATCCCCTCGTCGTCATCGCCGACGCGGGCAGCAAGGGCGACGCGAGCGACAGGCCGCTTTTCCTCCCGGTGAGGAAGCTGAAGCCAACGGCCCAAGAATCAGCAGCGGACAATGTAAGTGACGACCGCGTTGATGAAGAGGCAGAGACTCTTCTCCCCAATGAAGGGACAGGGTACGCCGGCGCGCGTGAATACGCCGCGTCTTCGCCGTCCTCCGTCCTCGACGCCGGCTTCACCCTCTCGCCGTGCTCGCCTCCTCCTCCGCCACCTCTGTCGGAGTTCCCTGGAGGCGGCGCACGCGTCCTCGGGAAGGCCAAAGCAAGAAGTTTCAACGAACATGGTGTCGGCGACCGGAGGATGAGTGGACGGGCGGGTTTACGGAGCGGCGGCGGAGGCAACAGGTTCCGGTCAAGCTCTGCGATCCAAGCATCGAGGAGGAGCACTTTCGCCGGTTACGATCCTGTAGTCCCGTTCCCGTCCGACAATCAAGTTGACGCCGATGACGAGTTGGACGACATGGCCGCGGCATCAGACAGCTCGTTCAGCAGCGACGACATGGTCAGGGACGGCCACGATGAACACGACGATGAGGAAGATAACTGCGAGGGGGAGGAGGAGCTGCAAGAGGACAGTTCTTGCGATGAAGAGCTGTTTGAGCTGGCTACGAGGCCGGGGCCAGAGGCGGGGGAGGAGGAGGACGAGGTGGACAGGAAAGCTGACGAGTTCATAGCCAAGTTCAGAGAGCAGATTAGGATGCAGCGAGCTGAGCAGGGAAGGAGATGACCGATCACGGATGTGTTAGTGGGATTACAGCACCTGTAATGCACTGCATTTTAATGTTTGTTCTTCTTCAAGTTCTTTTGATTGTTCTGATGTAATTAACTACGGCCTGAACAAATGGTGTAAATGAGTGGAAATTGCTGCTCGTATCCTCCTTTTCTTTTGAAACGCACACATTTCATTAATTTTGGTTGGCATAATCATGGGACATGGCACGGGTTACAACCATCTTGATAATATTTTTTTTTACGAATAGAACCCTAGCATTAAAAGAAACATGAAACAATATAGAGCAACTCAATAAAACAAAAATTATATCAAAATCTTTGAGAAGCCCTTCTTCTTCAACCTAACGTGTCGACAGCGCGCCGCCGTTGCCGCTCCTGCCTGAGCCGGCTCCACACTATTGACGTGACTCCCGTCCAATGTGGGACTGTGCCCATATGGTCAGTCGGCGTGCCACTGTAGCGCTGACTCTATGACTAGGTCCCACCGACTGGCCACAACCAGCCGGTCGCTACCTTGTATTCCGCACCCCAGCCAATATATAAGGGATGCGAGGGCCTCTAGAGCGAGGCTACTCACTCATCTCTCCCTTTTCCCCAATTCATCCTCGATACAGCTCAAGAAGTTTTTGTACTATGTTCATCCATACCAGTTAGTGAGATTTGCAGGAGTAGGGGTTTTACCTTAACACGAGGGCCCTGAACCTAGGTACATCGTTGTGTCATTCAGTGCATGTTCCCAATCATGTCCGAGGAGGCCATCGCTTGCCCCTGATAGCTCCCTCTTAAGCCATCCCTAATGGTACTTCCGTGTTCCTCACCATGAAAATCATCCCATGAAACAACCTACTACCATCATGGAGGAGTACCAACCTAATTACGTCACACTTTTTTTACATCAAGGGGGTCACATCTCCCATGACGAGCTTCTCAAGTCATAGGGGATATGATAACTTAACTTGATCGAGTATTGAATGAGAAACTCAATTAGGTCGGATCCTCTTCATCTAGGAGATCGTTCTCCAAAGAAAGACATCCTCATGTCGTATTCCTTATCAGAGGAGGAATCTCTAAAGAAATCCATCTATAACACAATTTTTTTAACAAACTACTCGCACATCACAAAAAATTGGAAACAAAAAAGTCGAGAAAGAAATAAACATATCTTTGACCCTCTTTGTCGAACACCATGTGTGTAACGAGGATAGGGAGTTGGTCGACTACTTGTTGGGACGGAGACGGTTGTAGTGACGGTGACGAGGGGTAATCTCGGTAATGCCCATTGTTATGGACTTGGCTTTTAGAAAAAGAGGAGCATTGGTGATTTCGTCGGCTTAACAGACAAACAAGGAAGGCAATTTACCCAGGTTCGGGCCCTCGTAGAGGAAACCCTACTTCCTGTTTGTCTACTCGTATTATCAATGGAGAGTACAAACTCGTCGAGTTGACTAGATGCAATTTGCTGAGAGTACAAACTCGTATTAGAGTTCGTATCTAGTCTAGTCTTGGACTTTATTTGTCTTGTTTTGCCAGGAGCCTGTGTCCGCTTCTAGGCTTCATATCAGTCAAACCGTCATTGTTTTCATGGATCTTGATATATCTTCGAGTGGGCCTTTCATTGGACGCACCATACATACCAAAAATGGACACCTGAAGGGTCATGCCCATGTCAGACGGCAACCGTCGACTATCCGTCCACTCGCCAACTATTCGTCATCCGCTGGCTGGTCGGCTGGTCGTCGGGGGCCTAGGTATCGCAGCGGCAAGTGAGGGCTGGCGACAGTCGAGGGGGGAAGGGGTTAAATGACACATCCCAAGCATGTGGATCAAGGCTGAAGAGCGACAACAAGACTGAATCGCCCAATAGAGAGGTGGTCGACGACGAAGAGTTGCTCTAACATTGGGTGGACATGTCGTCCTAGATAATTTGATCCAAGACAAACGTTACTATCGGAACAAAGGTCTCACACTCTCATCTTTAATAAGCCGTATTGGATTTGCCAAATCCAGCGCCCCCTATTTGAGTCGGTTAGTCCTTTGAAAATGTTTTCAATCTGTTTCTTCTGATAACCTTTCCTTAACCCCTCCCTACATTGAAGAAGTCTACCGGCAATTGCAGTAAGTAGGGAAGAAGGCGGTGGTTTTGCCTCCGCCATGCGAGGGGGAGTAGCCGAGGTCGGAAAAAAAGAAGAGCTCGCACAGTGGATCTAGACTTCGCCTCATATCTCATGCCTAGCCGAAGGAGACGAGTTGCTGCGACAGGCAATGATGACGGTGTCGTTTGTCGTACATAAGTTGAAGGAATCAACTGGTAGGGTAGACTTGCGTTCCCGATACGACACATCGCTATCCAAAGAGAAAATGAGGATTTTTTTTCTAGTTTGATTCGCCACCACTTCTCCCCCTTCCCTCTCCCTACGCGCTTCTCCCGTTGAGAGTCGTCTGTGTATTCCCGGGCCTCCCCGACCCAAATCCGGCGACGATGTTGGCTGGAGGCGGCGACGGGGCGGTCCCGGAGTAGGTAGATTTAGGTTAGGGTTTGGTTTGGCCAGGATGGCCGTGTATGGGAGTAGGATGCCGGTGGACTCAGTTGCCATCAGCGCGTCCTGGTGCTCTCCTTCCTCGTGGCGACGCTCTGGTGGCAGGGGCGTTTGTCGCTGGAAGGTCGGAGGCCAGGCATCTCCGCCAATAAAGCTGAAGCCTGGAGCTCTTCTTCGCTGCTGATGGCGCGCACGGCGGCGGAGGCGTCTGCTGGGATGCTCTTCCTTCCATGGTGGAAGGTAACTGTGTCCCCGGCTGCAAGCTCCTCCAATAAGCGCATTGGTCGGCGGGCTCGGGACGCCGATGACAAGATCCTACCCTGGCCGGCCGTGGAGGCGAGGGGGTGTGGGTTCTTGAAGTCTTTCGTCTCGATCTTGGCTGGCTGAGGGATACTACTGCTGTAGAGGCGAGTTCTTCCACAGAGGCGGCGGCGTGCCAGCCTCTGATCCACGCCGACAACCGGCGGCTCGTGGCGCCTGCAAGGCGCATCTTCGACCTCCATCGGAGGCCAGGAGTTGGTGGCTCGACGGCGGCGTCCCACGCTGCCCCCTTCCCAAGTGGCTTGTTCCCCGGTGAAGAGGGTGGTGGCCGGAGCTCGAGCGCACCCATTGGAAGCAAAGGAGGCGGAGGACCAGATCTCGTTTGTGGAATTAGATCTAGGGTCCTCTACGCAAAATCCAGGGGCTTGTGTGTTATTTCCGTTTCTTTGAAGGGCCCCTTTGTAATTGTACCTCCACCGCTTTGACTAAATGGCAGCAATCTAGGTCCTTCGGGACCGCACTCGGTTCAAAAAAAAAGACTAAGCTTGCCACAAAACCCAGCCAGCAATTTGGGTTTTCGTCATTTCGCTGTGGGCTCCCACGCACCATGTTACCCTTTTTTTGAACCACTGGGGCATCGCTCCACGAAAACGGTCCATTCAACTTTCCAGATCTGGCCCATAACTGATTTTAGACACTTAGGTCTCGCTTGGATCGTTGTTTTTTAGTCCTATCGTTTTTCTTTTGTGAAGAGGTTAAAAAGGAGATGTGTCGTATAATCTGGCAGTTTTGATTAAAAACGACAATCCAAAAGAGGCCTTATTGGTCCATAACACATAGCACACCCAATTATCCCGCGCGGATAATTAGGTTGCCAATTTTTATAATAAAATATAAATGGTATAGTATAAAAATTATATCATTAGAAACTTTAGAGGTTATATTTTCTAATGATATAACTTTTATGATATATAAGTTATATTTTGTTGGTCAAATTAACAACCTAAATATGCGCGTAGGACCTATAATCCCGAACAGAGGGAGTAGCAAGTAGGCGTTGTTTCCTCCAGAAAGTGTCTTTGACTCTCCGAGTTCCAGTGTCCCTTTCATTAAACAAATTCAAAAACTATATTTATAATTTTAAAAAATATAAAATAAATTATAGATATAGTAATCGTTATATCCTATAAGCATAAAAAATCGTAACCCGAAATTCTTTATATTATGGGCTACATAAAAATAATAAAATTTACAGATGTAAAACCACATACTCAGATCCACACTTTTGTCATTTTTTGTGTAGCTGATAATACAAAGTATTTTAATCTGTTATTTTACACGTTCATGAGATATATCATTGGCTAGATTTTATTCCAGTTTTTTAAAACTCGAAAATATAATTTTAGTTTTTAAAAAAAATCAGGATCACTGATGTCCATGCACCACATCATCTTCACTCCGATTTCCTCCCAAAGCTCCCATCAACGACGCAGACACAGCGCGCCGCTGCCGCTGCTCTCGCCGCGCCGCGCACGGCGTTCACTCACTCTTCCACGAGCGACAACACCCCCGCGCGCATGCCGCGACGTGGCGCCGTGCAGCTCTGGGCACGGCACGCGTCACACCACGCCACATGGGGACCGCCCGCAGCTGCAAGGAGACGGCGCCTCTTGCTTATTTTGTTTTCCTGCCAATGCAAACGAGACGGTGCTAGTACACAGTTGACACCACACGATACCCATAGCCACTGTCGATGTCAGCTACGTCCGCAAGTTCGGTGATAGACACCGATCGGGTCACCCAAAGTCGTTCCTACGGCACTGCTCGCCGTCGCCCGTCGGTGTCACCTCACCTCACCTCACGGCCACGAACTTGAGAGTAAACGGGCAAACTGAACAGCAAACTCGATCGTTTCTTCTCACAAAACAATGAATAGCAAAACAGCATACTAGATTCCTAATATTCACCTAATTTTTTTTCCTAATATTCACTCCATCCAGAAATAAATGACGTAGATTTGTTTATATTCACACGCATATGTAAGTAAAATAGATTTGCCCATATTATATTTGTCTAGATACACGTCGAATATAGATAAATCCATATCGGACGAAGGGAGTAAAAGATCGAGCAACCTACACTTTCATTGTGCTTTCTCGCAGAAATTCCGGAATGACTTTGCCCGTTTGGAAAATGATATTGTCACCCCCTGGGGGTGGGGGATTGCACGTCGCCCATGCCCCCCGCCCCGCTTCCCTTGGCTTCTTTTACTTTTCTTCTTCTTTTCCACATGAATCTCCAACCGCACCTCGCGCCACCCTGTGCTCGCCCCGCCGCCTAGTACTCGCCTCCTCGCCGCTTGCCAGAGCTCCTGCTCCTCCTCCCTCCTAGTACTTCCCTCCCCCACGCCTACCGGAGATCCCCACTCCTTCTACCTCCTAGTTCTCTTCTCCCAATAGAGTCGCCGCTGTCAACCGCCTTCACCACCGGCGCTGCCTTTGGCGCGCGTGCTGCTAGTGGAGAGCAAGACCAGCGCCGCAACCATCCCCCGTATGTCTGACTCTTCGCATGGGTCGCCGGAGGCCATAGCGTCCATGGCGTTGACCAGGAGATACCTCTTGTGGCCCTCACACGGTGTTCATGGTGAGTTTAGCGATTTTTATCCCAAGAGAAAAAAAATCTACAATGGTCCTCTCTCCCAACTTTGGTGGGACCGGCGATTCGAGGTGGCGCATCCTGTGCATTCTACCTATGAAGGATGGATTTGCTACCGACAGTCGGTACTGTTGGTACCACGATCGGCGACGTTGCTACTAGTGCGGGTGGCTTTTGCTACCCTGGGTGTACACCATTGCTACAGACGAGAGATTGCTTTGCTGCCTTGGGTCCATAACCTTGGGCGAAGCGGGAGTTAATTTTGCTACATACTCGTTTATGTTTTGCTATGTATTCGTTTTGTTTTTGCTACATTGATGTTCTCCAAATAATACACTATATTTTTACACAAATGTTTGGCTATGAATTCTGGCGAGATCTGGGCGATGCCTCCGACGAAATTGGTTTTCTCTACACTAATACAAACTTGTTGCTACAATTGTTCACCGGTTTTTTAGTACATTAGTACATAGTGTCCGGCTAAACTCCAACAAGTTCTCCGGTGAAATCTATCTTTTTTTGTCTCATGGACGTGTTACATATAGCAAAAGCGATTTTTTTAGTAAAACAGTAATTTATATATATATAAAGGGATTAGAAGTCATTTTTAGAACACGTGTTAGCGGAAGACCCGGGGATGGAAGGAAATTATCCTCGCATAAATGCCGAACGGCTTTGCGATTTACGTGTTCACGCTAGTCAAGTGTGGCTAGCTGGTGGGGTCGTCGGTGTACCGTACCTATCGGCGTTACACACACTATACTACGTGCGTTCGCGTCTGTTAGCCAGCCGTCGGTACCACTCACATATATTAAATGGACACGGGATGAGCATTCATGTCACGGTAACTAATGCGCTTGCAACCGCACAACAGCAAAATCTTGCACATTCGTGCTGTTACTTCCTCCCCTTCGCAATTAAACGTACTTATATCTTTGTCCTAAGTCTAACTTTGTTAAATTTGACTAATATTTTAGAAAAATGTATCAATCGCTCAATCCTATGACATTAAATTGATACCATTAAATTCATTTTAAATCTAGTTTTATAATATATTAATTTAATCTAATATATGTTTCTATATTTCTATATAAAGTTAGTCAAATTTTGTTATGTTTGACTTAAACATAAGCTAGAGATACACTTATTTATGAACTCGGAGGGAGTAGGTGTGAAGTGAAAGCCAACACTGCAGCGAAAACAATTATCTTTTCTTTAAGACAAATACTGAAAAGCGTGGACCAAGGAAATCTTTGTCTTTCTCATGTCAGCTGCGTCCGCACTAATTCGGCAGCTCGCTGCCAACCGAAGACGTTCACAATGCACTGCTTGCCTCCCTGTTGACTGCTGACTGTTGACTGTTGAGGAGGACAAAAAAATATACTATCTCTGTTTCAAGGATTAAGTAGCACACGTTTTTTTTTTCTTTTTCTTGGCATAGCAAGGTTATACTATATGCGTGTGGACGAGTGAAAGAGGTCCCTGGCGATGGCGTCCCCCGTCCCGCCTCAAGGCCGGACCTTGGTCGCCGGCTCGCCGTCTCTCCCCTCGGCGCGCTCTGGTGAGGCCGGAGCTGCCCAGCTGGAGCCGGCGGCGCGACAGCAACCACTCCCCCTCGCTTCCACCCCGCCGTCGGACGCGTCGGCCAGGAGCCACGGTGACCTCCGGGGCCGGCTCCGGGCTGATGTGGCCGAGGAGGAGGAGGAAGCGGAGGCAGAGGCGGCCGAGCTCGCCCGCAGATGCTCGCCGCCGCGGCTGCTGACGCTCGCCGATTTCCTCCAGTCCCCGCGGCACTCACCTCGCCGGCGTCGGCCTCTGCGCGGACCCTCGCAGCGCTCGTCGCGTCCTCGTCAGGGCAACCTTCGGGAGCCGCAGCAGCGGAGCCCCCTGGCCGCCTGGATGCAGGAAGGACAGGGCAGGGAGGTGCCCCCGGCGGGCGTCACGGCGACGGCGCCGCCATCGGGGACGGAGGAGGCGACCTCACCTGGTCAGCGCGTGCGGGGCTCCCCTGAGGCTGCTATTGGGCCACTGGTGGGCCTGGGGCCGGTCTTGGGCCCCTGGTGTAACTACCTCGGTGAATTACGCTCCTAGTTACAAGCCTGGATGAGCGGAAATGGTTGAAATAGTACGGTGGGGCCCAAATGCCACTCATTTCGGCCGTCCCAACCATTTCCAGACATCGGGACAAGAACGGGCGACGTAATCGGCAGGCGAAGGGATCAACTACATACACAAATGAGTATGTATGCAAGCCACCATACAACAGTACATCAGAGCCATACCATCTAAAAAGAAAGGAAATATAGCAACGCCATACGGCAAGATTCAAATGTCCTAGATAGATATATAGTTTAGGATATCTCCTCATACATCAAACATCAGAGTATCTGGCGGAAGCAGAAAACAAGATCCGAGTACGGATAAGAAGCAAATCGGCATAAGATGCCCCATAAATAAGCACATCCCGCCCACAGATCTCACGGATCCCCGTTCCCGGAATCTCTACACCGAATGATCGTTGCCCACATCGTCCGTCGCTCCCACCCAGTCTCCATCTCGTGAGTGTACCTGTTCATCTGAATCAAACATTTTATCGTGTGAGACCCTAGGGGTACTCAGCAAGTCTTTATGCCTCTAAAGGGGACACAACCTGGGGTGACGCAATTGCAGCAAAAGATAATACCTAGCAATTCTATAGATACTCGCTAACCATCCGCCTAACCAAAGATAGACGGATGTCCGTGAATTAATGACAACAGTGATAACAGTAATATCCACAGATCCATCCTCCTCCTCGCTTACCAACGAGGAAGCGGACGAACAACCCCCCATCCGTTGGCAATTTTATTAACCATTCCATGAGTGTTGCACTATTTACTAGTCAGTTACTTAGTCAAATTAAAAGCGGTACTTTAGTTATGCTTGTCTATGATCGAGAAACTGTGCTCCAAGTCGTCCATAACCGCGGACACGGCTTTCAGAAAGTTTTACCCTGCAGGGGTGCACAAATAGCAACACACACTCGATCAACCTCGGAAAAACCAAATCAAAACCCAACGAGGCTTTCACGACAAAGAAATCACAGGATTCAGAAATATTTCAGGGGGCCACCCCTTGGAGTACACCCGCAACAAAGTTAGCTGACTCCGAGACGGACCCGAGGTTTGGGTGGACGGCTGTAAACGACTGGGAACCCAAAACTGGGCTTGTCGATACCGCGAAATCGTGTCCCGATCCTAAACAGTACAGGTGCTCCTCGCACAATCATAAATAAGGCAGTAAAGCATGGCATAAGTACAGGATAGTAAATAAAACCTCAAACTAGTTTGTGGCCCCAAGAAATAAGAATTAATCAAGCTCTAGCTCAGGGGGGTACCATAAGCCTCCCGGATGTGGATAGCGCGAATATTCAAGGAACAGGTTTCAAGTACTCGGGGTCCTACGGGACACAAGTGAGCAGGAAAAACCAAATAGCAGATATTGCTCACCGGTGCCACTTTCATTAGTTATCCCATTACTACTCAGGTTAAGTTGTTTAGGTGCCTCGTTATCCATCAGACTCTCACATACCCTACACATGCTGTTCTACGACTCGCATGGCTCAAACAACACCTGTAGTAATGGCTCATGGGATGGAGGAACAAGCTTTGGTGGGGTTTAAAAGTAAAGGCTATGCAATACTTGGGATTCAGTTTAATGCAATCGCGACTCGATGATGCAAGAATAAGATAGAGGCAATAGGTACTATATGTGTGCAAGCATATGGTAGTGCTTGCCTGGCAGCTCAGTTGAAGCGAGAGACGGATCTGAGTAGTGCTCCTGGGTTTCTTGGTATATCCCCTGCTCAGCGTCTATTCGAAGAAGAACCAAACAAACAAGGGCCAACATAAATAAAGTGCACAATCATAAGAATAAAGTGCGACAAGCAAACAATCATGCCATGATGAATGATGCACAATTTGCATGGCAATAAAGTAGCATGGCATGGGTGAGGTGTAGAATACAAGAAATAAACATTTTATTGAGTTTTAATCATGTTTTATACTCAATTAAGTTGCTGTATACTTTATATTTATATGATGCATGCTGCAAAACAGAACATGGAATGCATAAACAGAAAGGTCTCGTCGAGCTGATCATTTTAGACATATCATTTGTTAAATTTGGAGTTATAAATCAAAAGTTATTAATTAATTAAGAAAAGGGCATTTTATTGTAATTTAATTCAACTTGAAATTTTAAGTGCCCAAAATATATTTTGGATGGCATATTTGAAATCCCCACATTTTTCTGATCTAAAAACATATATTATTTGTATTATTTGGAATTATGAATTTAAATTTATTTAAAAGTCAAAATTATTAAATAGGGTCAAAGTCAAGGTTGACTATTTAAATTAATTCTGAAAATATTTGATTAAAGATTTGAATTCACATTCAAAAACAAAACATTTTTCATATTAAGTTTGAATTCAAATTCCAACCCATTTGAAAGTTATGAATTAATTCATATTTAAACAGATTATAAACATTTGAATTTGAATTCAGAAAAGGTTCTGGACTTTTGTCACTCAGCCAGATACTAGCCAAGGAGGATGACAGGTGGGCCAGGGGCAGAACAGGGGCCACGCACGTGCACGGCTAGCTGGGATGCGACACGTGGCCAATCTGGACCGCGGGTTGAGGATAAAAAAAACGTGGGTGGCTTTTTGCAAAAGGTTGAGAAGAGAGGGACCGCGGGTTAGGAAGAAGGAGAAGTCAGGGGTTTATTTGCAAAACGTCTGGGGCTGTCGCTGACGAAACTGAAGATCTGATCGCGAATGAGGCTAGCTGATTCAATTTTTGGTTGAATATGGCGAGGAAACGGAACAAAATTCAGGGTCGCCTCAAAAACAAAACTTGTAGCTATCGTCCAACTCTACAACTTTGGTGCAGAGCGATCCTACAGAAGAGTAGTGATGGAGCCGGAAACAAACGATGAACACGTCGGATTCAGGCAAGGGTTTTCTGACGGAAAGTCGACGTTTTCGACAGAAAAATCTGGCTGCTTTCGGAGGAGAAAAACCAGAGCTGTGGTGCTCCGATCTGGCCGAGGTTTGGACCTAGAGCTGGAGGGGGAATAGGGCTACATAATTGGTCAAGGCGTCTGGGCAAGATCTGGGATGCATCTCTCGGAAACTTGACGACAACAGAGAGGTTCGCGGGCGGTTCGCGGTATCTGCAGGGTTGTTCTGCCGCTGCCAGGCGCGACGCGTGCAGGGCGCGACAGAGCTCGGCGAGGCTGCCGGGCGTGGCACAGGCGAAGGGGAAGGGCATCTTGTCTAGGAGGAAGCTAGGTGCTCACCGAGGTTATGGTTGGCGGCCGAGGTAGCGGGACGACGCGGATCAGCGGCGACGCTCGGTGGCTGCAGCGTCCAGCGGTCCCGGGCACGGCGGCGACAAGGAGAAAACCGGCGAGGCAGCGGCTTCTCCGGCAGGTGTTTGACGGCGGCGACTGCTACTCCAGCTTCCACGATGCCCTGGCTCCTTGTTCCTGTCTCCTCGACGCCGATGGCAGGTAGCCTGAAGCTAGGTGGCGGTGGCGGCAGAGACGGCCATGTCTAGGTGGAACGGGAGGAAGGGGGGTGGATGGTGCCGGTGTGCGTACTGGTTTGGGGTAGATAAGGACGAGGCAGAGGATGGCACATGGGGAGGATCGGGGCTAGGGTGGAAAAAGTGGAGGAGGCCACCTCTCTCCCTCCTTTCTCTCTTGTCTTGAAGCCAAAGAAAAAGTGGGCAGAGGAGGGGTGTGCTTGGGTCGGACCAGGGAGAGGGAGGGCCAGGTGGGGTCGAGCTAGGTGGGGAGAGGGGGTGAGGAAGGTGGGTAGCTAGGGTTAGCTTAGAGGGGCTCGGTTTAGCTAGGTTTAGAGAGAGGGGAGGGTAGATGGGGTAGATCATGGTGGGGGTAGGGTTTAGAGATAGAACTAGAGAGGGGGGGTTTTGGTTAGGGTTTTGGTTTAGGTGAGGGGTAGAGGGGGTGATAGGGTTAGGGGGTAATCATGGACACTCATGACCAAGCACAAGGTGTTATGGATTAAGGCAAGACCAAAACAAGAGGTGGTACATGGAGAGGAAAAAGGGTTAGGGAGAGGGATTAGGGTTTAGATTAGATGGGGAGGATAGTTTAGGTTTCTCTTATTTCTATTCATTTATGTATTTGTTTTGTTTTAATGATTTGACCAAACTCTTGAATAAGATACAAAGGACATCAAGTCAAATGGAAAACAAATGGATCATAGATGGAACAAAGGATGGTCTATTGAGATTGCCACTAAACTTGATCAAACTTGAGTGGATTTAAACCACCAAGCATCTCACAAATTTAAAGGAAAAATCAATAGAAGAAGGATGGTGCAAGCTTGCATGGGCCATGCACAAGCATTAAATTCCCTCTTGATAATTGTGAAAACAATTATAACTACACATGGGCATTTATATCATGCATGCACTCAAATTTGATCACTACCATGCAATGTGGAAAATATTGATCTTATGCACATATATGGAGCTATATGACCATACTAGTGTGTGTTTCTCCACTAGATCATCACATGGCCAAATTATAGCTTCATGCATGTACACATATTGGATAGTCCCCACATGGAAGCTAGTAGAGGCAAAACTGCCACATAGCATGCAAAGGTGGCCATGTGGCTCTCCACATATCACTAATGTGAAACCACATGATGCTAAGATGAGAGCATGTGGAGATAGAATAGGATCCATCCCAACCCACATGAGCTAGAGGTAGAACCAACTAAGTTGCAATGCTCATATATGGTGGCATGGTGGAATGATGGGGTGATGACAAGAAAGGTGGTGGAGTCAATAAAAGATATGCCCCCAACTCAACTTGGGCATTTTAAACGATATATCAAGAACCAAATACAATATCAAGAGGCAAATACAATTTACAATGCATATGAGAGAAGAACCAAAACAAAAGGGTTTTATATGATGCTCAAATGCAAGGTGGCATGATGACATGAGCATGATATAATTATGATGCAACAATTATATGTAGGAAGTAGCATTTATATAGACTAGGCTAGTAGCATTGCAATTGTTAGACAATTGGGATGCTACAACTGGGCAGTCTGCCCCTGGCGCAGCCAGGACGTCCGCGTTTTGGCTGGGCCGGGGATGGGCCGCTCGGCCCAGGCCCACCCCGGGGACCCGCCAGGGGAAACCCTAGCGCCCGTCCAGGCCTGGACCTGGGTGCACGCTTCGTGCAGACTACCAAACGCCGCCGCCAAGCCTCCTATCCCCATATCCCGACCCCGCGCCCGACCCTGCTCATCCCCGCCGCCGCCAGGTACTGCGCCGGCCGCCGCCTCCTCCGCCGCCCCACGGATGACTTATGCGGAGGCGCTGTCGCGGAAGCGCCCGCGCAGCCCCGACCCTCCTTGCCGTGGCCGTCCCTCCCCGTCCTCCCGTGTGCCGCCTCGGAGCCCCGACCGCGCGGGGGCGTACCGGCCGCCCGGCCGCCGGTCGCCTCCCCGGCCTCGCTTGCCCCGCCACTCCGGCTACCTGCCCAGGTCCGGCCAGGACCACGGCCACGCCCGCTCCCCCTCGCGGGACCTGCGCCGGCAACCCCAGGGCCACTCCCTGCAGGGGCGGATGGAAGGCAGCCATGGCAGGGCTCGCTCCCCAGCAGGCCAGCAGCGGGAGTCCGAGCTCCGCCAGGCTCTGCTGCAGCACGCCTCCGACCGCGCGCCTGCTGACTGCTCCGCTCAGGGGGATTAGCGCCGGGACAGAGACGGCGCGCGCCCGCGTTCTCCCCCACGCGTGACGGCACCGGATCCCACGGACCCGGCCAAGAAGAAAAATAAGAAAGGCAAGAAGAAGAAGAAGCCCTCCTCGGCGTCGGGACCGTCTGCCTCGACCCCCGCACCCCCCCCCCCCCCGTCGCGCCCAGCAGCAGTTGGAGTACCTCGCGCACTCGATTGTCGGGGGATTCTGCTACATTGACATTGGGGGTGGCGATGACGGTCCCCGCGAACCTCGCCATTGTCTCGGTGGTCGAGGGTCAGCAGCTGCCGGAAACGATGGTGATCTCGGCAGCGTTGATCCAGGGGGGAGCTGTCGCAGATGATGCCTGGCCATACCTAGGCGGTCAGGGAGATCTCCGCTTTGCAGTTTGCGGTGACGTTCCCGTCTGCCGAGGCCCTTCGGATCACAGCTTGCAGCTCCACGCTCACCCTACCGGTTAGCCGGGTGCAGATCTCCATCGAGCCCTCGACTGCCCACCCCGCGACGTCTTCGACCCTGTCCTCTGTTTGGGTGCGGCTCCTCGGCTTCCCGGAGGACGCGTCGGTTCGGTCCCGTCCCATCGTCGAGCTGGTGTCCCAGTCCTTCGGCAAGTTGGAGGAGGTGGACGAGTCGTCGCTGGCGGGGTCGGGACCAATCCGTCTGCGGGTTCTGTGCCCTGATCCTGCCCTCCTCCCCGGTCCCCTGCCTCCCTTCTACTTCGGTAGGGAGGGGCGGATCCTGGTCCTGGAGCTCGAGGAGATGCAGGATGGCTCTTCGTCCCCCCCGCCCAGCTCCGCCCCTGTCCGCTGAGGATGGGGCTTCCTCGGGGTCGGACTCTTCTGACGAGGACGATGCGGGGGAGGAGGCCAGATCACCGCCAGCGTCTCAGACCGCTCCGACCGCGCCTCACCGGGGGGGGTCGACCCTCAGCGGCCCCCTCGCCCACCAGGCGTCCTTGTCTGCTACCGCCTCACCTCTGCCTGACCTTCGGATTTCCCAGTACGGCTCCAACTTTAACCGATCTGCAGGCTTCCTTGGCCTCTTGGAGATGGCCCCCCCTCCAGCGGGCGCTGTGACTCCCCCCTTGAGGAGGCTCCGGGGGAGGCCGACAGGGACTCTGGGAGTGTGGAGATGGAGGTTCTAGCACCCTCTTCCCCGCGCTCTCCGGGCATGGTGTGCTACTCGCTGTCCCCGGGCTCTACGACAACCTCGCCCAGGGCCTCTCCAGCTTCGTCCCCCTCGACTCCGGCGCTTCGTGCTGAGGAGCCAGCAGCGGTCGTCCCCACCACTCCCGCGGCTGGGCCTCGCGCGAAGCAGGTGCGCCCTCCTCGGTCTGTACCCCCTCCGTCGCGTCACAGTGCGCACCTGGCCAAGGCCAGGGAGGGGTGTGCAGGTATGGAGCCCACGGTGCCTCAGCTGGCTGAGCAGCGGACCGCAGCCCGCAACCTGGACCCAGGTACCTCCCTTAGTGTTCCCTCTTATGGTCCCTCCCCCCCTACTTCAGGCTCTCTGTTCTCAGTGCTTGCCGACACCTCGCTCGAGCATCTCGCCAAGGTGGTTGCTGACAGTGGTGTGGTCTTCCGGGGCGAACGGGGACCGAGACTTGAGCAGATTGCGGCGATTCGGGCCAGAGAGATTTATGAGGGCTCCCTCGCTGCAGCCCGGTCTCGTATGGCCCAGGAGCGGGAGGGAACCTCAACATCACCCGACACTGGGACACCCGCTCCCGGAGCCAGGACGGATGTTTCTCCTTTGCCTCGCCCTTCGGACGTTTCCCAGGGGACCCCCATAGGTCGGGGGTCCCAGGGGAGACCTCCGAGGTCAGGTTCCAAGCCCCCGCCGCGGGTAAGCCACGCCGCATCCCCCTTAAGGGGACTGAACCCCCCCAGATGATCCAATGATGTGGCCAGCCATCGTATCGCTCATCTGGAATATCCGGGGGTTCGGGAGCGCCGGTCGAAGGCGCCAGATCAAGGATTACATGCGACAGGAAAATGTGGACATTGTAGGCTTTCAGGAAACAATCAAGCTTGACTTCCACCCCGCCGAGATTCAGGGTCTGTCTAAGCACAAGTTTGCTTGGAATTGGCTCCCGGCGTCTGGCCACTCGGAAGGCATCCTCCTGGGTGCCAAGGAGGACACCTTTGAGGTCGATGACATGGACCGCGGGGAGTTCTTTGTGAGCATGGCGCTCACCCATAGACGATCGAACCTCCGTTGGGAGGTCATCATTGTCTATGGCCCCGCGGACCATTCTCGGTCCCTGGCCTTCTTGGAGGAGTTGAAAACCAAAGTGGATAGATGTTCCATCCCAGTGGTCGTAGCTGGCGACTTCAATCTAATCTTCTCCCCTGATGACAAGAGCTCCTGCAATGTGGACATCCCACGCATGAGGATGTTCAATGATTGCATCGCTGATCTCGCTCTTAGAGAGATCACGTGAGTGGGGGCCCGCTTCACCTGGACGAACAACCGGGCTGATCCTGTCCGGAGCGTCCTTGACCGTGTCCTGGTGTATGTCGATTGGGAGGTGGCCTTCCCTCTCTGCTCCCTCCGTGCCATCACCAGGGTAGGCTCAGACCACGTACCGCTACTGCTTTCGATGGGGGCGAGCGCCCCGCCACGGCTGAACCGCTTCCACTTCGAAAACTTTTGGCTGCAGCAGCCAGGGTTTGTGGAAGCAGTCCAGGCCAAATGGCAGGCGGCTGCGGCAACTCTTCCTAGACGTTTCTGAGCGGTAGATGTCTGGCACCACTGCGCCAAACTAGCCCGCCAATTCATGCGAGGCTGGGGGGCTAATGTGGGAGCATCGACTAGACTCCAGAAAGCGGCCCTGCTAGAGGAGATTCAGGCCCTGGACAGGGCGGCAGACTTGGTGGGTCTCTCAGCGGATGAGTGGGCCCACCGTTATGCCTTAGAGACTTCCCTGTTCGAGATCTTCAAGGGGGAGGAGCTGTTTTGGCGACAACGTAGCCGCCAGAACTAGATCCTCCAGGGTGATGCTAACACTGCCTACTTCCATGCGGTGGCCAATGGTCGTCGCAGGAAGTGTTCTATTCCTTGCCTCTGGGATAATGAGCACCTCATTGAGGAGGCAGGGGCGTTATCTTCCCATATCTACGCGTTCTATAAGGGGCTCTTCTCGGCAGAACCCCACACTGGGGTCGCGTTGGCGGATGACTTCTGGCCGCTTGGGGCTAGAGTCACAGACGACGAGAATGTGGAGCTCACCCTCCCATTCCTGCCGGATGAGGTTGAGTGCGGTGAAGGCCATGAAGGCCAACTCTGCCCCGGGCCCCGATGGCCTTCCGGTAGACTTCTTCCAGACCTTCTGGAGGGACCTTCAACCGGTCATCATGCCCATGTTCCAGGAGTTCTTCACCGGGACCCTCTTGATGGGTCGGCTGAACCTTGGTGTTATCACCTTGATTCCTAAAGTGATAGGGGCCTCGGATATTCGGCAATTCAGGCCTATTACGGTCCTCAATGTCATTCAACGGCTGTTTGCGAAGGTTTGTGCGTCTCGCCTCGCACCGGTCATGGAGCGCCTCACCCACCAGTACCAATTTGCCTTCCTTAAGGGCAGATTTATACATGATGGGATCCTCACGCTCCACGAGGTCATCCACGAGATCAAGTCCAGAAAATCGAAAGGCATCTTCTTGAAGCTAGACTTCCAGAAGGCCTACGACCGTCTTGACTGGCGCTTCCTTCGTCAGGTCCTCATTAGACGAGGATTTGATGAACGCCTGATCTCCTGGTTGATGCAATTCGTCATGACCGGGAGCACCGCGATCAACATCAATGGCGAGATTGGCCCTTACTTTCGCCCCTCCTGCGGAGTGAGACAGGGGGACCCCCTTTCCCCTCTCCTCTTCAACGCGGCGGTGGATGCCCTCGCGGAAATGCTTGAGAAAGCCAAGGAGGCCGGCCACATTTCCGGTGTGGTCGGCCACCTGATTCCCGGGGGGGGGGGGCTCACTCAGCTCCAGTACGCGGACGATACCCTGATTATGATTGAGGGCTTTGACTTGGATAGTGCGAACCTCAAGTTCCTCCTGCTATGCTTCCAGGAAATGTCAGGACTGCGGATTAACTTCGACAAAAGCGAGATCATTGCGCTGGGGTTCCCAGAAGATGACCAGCAGAGGATAGCGGACAATTTCAACTGTCGGCTATCCTCCTTCCCCATCACTTATCTGGGGATGCCGGTCCGCGACACCAGGATCCTCATTAGGGACCTGGATCCGCTCGTGGACAGGGTGCGGTCGAGATCCGAACCCTGGTGTGGGAGGTTCACCTCTAAAGCTAGCAAGACTGTCCTGATTGACTCCTGCCTGTCTAGCTTGCCCATGTACATGATGTCGCTCTACCTCCTCCCCGAGGGGGTCCACGGCTCGTTCGACAAAGAGTTGTCCCGCTTCTTCTGGCAGGACCCCTTGGGTCGCCAGAAGTATCACATGGTCAAGTGGGAAGACATCTGCGCCCCCAAGGAGTTTGGGGGCATAGGTATCCTCTCCTCGCGCCTCTTTAATAAGGCCCTGCTGCTGCCTGGGTTTGGCGGATACTTCGTGAGGATGGGGGCCTATGGCTCGAGCTCATCAAGGCCAAGTATCTTCGGGGCCGGCCTCTCTTGGACTGCGATCGCCGTGACGGTTCCCAGTTTTGGCACTCTATCCAGGAGATCAAGAACGAAATCCGGCTTGGGGCCACCTTCGCTGTTGGGAACGGGGAGGGAACCATGTTCTGGCTAGATTCCTGGCTTAAGGAACGCCCCCTACGGGTGGTGTACCCGCGCCTCTTCGCCATTTGTCCCGATCCATCGCTGCGAGTCTCCGACGCGGTACTAGAGGGAACATGGAACATCTCGTTCCGTCGCACCTTTGGCCCGGAGGAAACTGAAGCATGGAGAGAACTTAGGGCGGAACTCCCGGTTTCCCTGTCTGCCGCCCCGGATGTGGTGTCCTGGAGCCTTTCTCAGTCCGGCGCCTTTTCGGTTGGATCGGCCTACCGGGCCCTCTTTGGCCGTGTAGCCCTTCCCTGGACTAAGGCCCTCTAGAAGGCCCCCTTTCCGCTGAAGACTAAGATTTTTGTTTGGCAGTTACTTCGCGATAGGCTACCCTCAGGGGTAGAGGTGTCCAAGCGACATGTGCCGGGGGATGGTTTGTGCCCATTATGTGGGATTCCCGAAACGTGCGTCCACATAATGTTCGCCTGTCCCGCGGCCCGGTTTCTGTGGAATTTCACTCGAGAGGCATTGGGCCCAGACTGGCAGGCCCATGATCTCGGTGAATTCCTAGAAGCCCAAGCGAACCGGGCCGGAAAAGGCCGCCGCCTGTTCTGGCTAGTGTTTGCAGCGATGTCCTGGTCACTTTGGAACATCAGGAATAAGATGGTGATCGAGAAGATTCTCCCTAGACGTGCCTCTGACTCGGTTTTTCGTTTTCTGGCCTCTCTGCAGCTCTGGTACCCGTTTTGTAGGCAGCGGGACAAGGCGAGGCTGTACACTACTCTTCAGCGACTCTTGGAGGCGGCTTGGCGGCTCCCCCCTAGTCCAGCTTTGCAGGCTTTTATTTTCGGTGTTGCTCTTGCTTGGCGAGTTGGTCGTTTCTGTCTGGGCTATCTTGTGCTGTGGCCCCAGCTTATTTGATGTTTGGGATTTCGTACTATGTTACTTGTGTGGACGGTTGCTTTATTTATAAAGCGGGGCGAAAGCCTATTTCGAGAGTAGCACACGTTTTCTAAAGCAAAGTTTGACCAAAAGAATTGAGCAATAAAATCTTCATTATATTGTACATAATTAGTATCGTTGGATTCGTATTGAAAAATACTTTCCAGTGAAACTAGTTTTATACCAAAACTCTTTACATATTTAGAGTAATTCTTGGTTAAAGAAAAAACACGCAAAACGAGGACGCCTTAAGACCTGAAACGGAGGAAGTACTACTTACATCGGTTTTGAATTAGACGTCAAAGATTTAACCAGACTTGTATATATATAAGTGTTTTGAACAAATTATTGATATCTAATTTGAGACAGATTATACTATTCGAAGAAGGATCGCCCCTCCGTGGATACTCCACTTTGACATTATTGTGTAGATTGTATTACTTCTACTCACTCTGTTCCAACCAATAAGACTCATATTTTTTTTATAAAGTTTAACTTTTGACCAAACTTTAAAAAAACTATAAGCAATTTTAATACTATATAAATATAATATGAAAACATACATCATAATGTATCTGACTATATTGATTTTGTATTGTATATATTAACAATTAATTCTTAAAATTTGTTGAAAGTTCACATAGTTTGACTTTTCGCAAAAAAAGCCTTTTTCTTCGAAATGGATGTAGTACTTACTTCCATAATATTTTTGTTTATTTCTTAATCATACATGAATTTTTTTCTATACGATATTTCTTTACGAAATAAATCTGTCCATCGTTCAACAATCACAAACCGAGACCCAGAGTGTGCTTCTCTTTTCCTCCCTACTAGTTGTTATTGTGCGCTAGTTCTTACCTTAGTCAAAAATATTTTCATGTTTTACCCTAACATTATGACTGTTTTTACCTTATTATTTATATTGTTTTTCTCAAAAGTGACAAGGTGGACCTACTTTCTTTTATATGTATTATTCTTCCGAGGAATTTGTGAAATGTATAAAAAGACAAAAAAAAAAGTCTCATCAATAGTCATATTGAAACACCGGAAATCCCTCTCAAAAAGAAAGAAAAGAAACATCAGAAATTCTCACTTTTACATACTAGTTACAAAAAAATTCTAGAACTTTGCGTGCGAACGATTAAATGTCCTGATGTACACGCGGCATTTTTATTATTTTTTTGACATTTTAAAATATACTTTTAGACAATAGGTGCATATACATCTTGTAGCCAAAATGGATTTCCACCTATAGATCTACTTGTACTCACTCGAATTATAAAAGAAAGACACACGCTTTGGCTGAAGCTCCTTGGAAAAGAGTAAAATAGTTTGTATTTGTTGAAGTGTATAAGTGAATTGCACTAGCCCTTTCCATCAGTTCGGACTTTTGATTGCGTTGGCTAGTGCATGAAGCTTGACATGATATCAGAGCCTAAGGTCTCGAGTTCGAGTCCTGGCTTTTGCAATTTATCCTAAAATATCTGTAGACCCCTGCCCACGTATAGGCATGTAGGCCTCTTGAGTCATACGTGAGTTTCGCGCGCCGTCGCTTTCTTCCGGTTGCACGTGCTGACTTCTCCCCGTTCTACGTGAGAGGGAGTGTTGAAATGTGTATAAGTGAATTGCATTAGCCATTTCCATCAGTTCGGACTTTTTGTTGCATTGACTAGTGCATAAAGCTTGACACTATTGATTGCATGTGTTTGTGTGTGCTAATTTGCCAATCGTAGTCCGTTGTTCGTCGTTGTACCGTACCTATCGGCGGCATTATGTGTACAGAGCTACGCGTACGTTAGCCGTCGGTTACCACTAAGGTATCACAAACTTCGTTCTCTTGCATTATACGGTATAAAAAGACGTGGAGGGTGTACTCAGATTCGGGAGGAACGTTCCTCTCACCGTAATGAATCCGTACTCAACCTATCACAACAGCAAAATCGAGCGGATTATTTGTGCTCTCAACCGCGAACACTACATCAGAAAAAAACAAATCGCCTCTCCGACAAGTACTAGCAGACGGACTGAAAGAAGAGTGAGCAGTAGACAATTGGCGTACTATCGTAGACCAAGAAACTCCCTGTCTAAAGCACTGAAGTACAACGAACCAATGCCATTTTTCCAAAATATTTTGATGGCATGTGACCGTGAGAACGGGTGGCAGATCCAAAGTTCACGTCGTGTGAGGCTAGAGAAAGAACCATCGGGAGGTGTCACTGTCCACAGTGCAAAAAAGTAGCCTTTTCTCTTTAAATTCAAGTATAAATGTGTCGAAGAAGTGGTGATCTCATTCTAGGAGTACATTTAATCAAACACGACCGTTGGGCGAGAAGCCAACAGCGGAACTGCAGACGGTTGGTATCTGCACTCGACAGCATTTTATATACTACTCCTTCTCTTTCATAGTATAATATGTTGTAGCTTTTGTAAAACGAGTTGTCTTTTTGTGTGTAATTTTACTCTCAATCTACACACTCAGAGATATCTAGATTGTTTCACAAAAGCAAAAAAAATTTAAAACAGAGGGAGTATCAGCATCATGACCGATGCTCATTTCAAATATACAAACGATCGGTGCAATGTGCACGTCCCAACTAAACCAAACACGCCTAAAATAACTGATTCCCCATTGCAGGATGACTACGAAGTAGTAAGATTTACCACAAGTCGTTGAGCTTGCACTGACATGTCACCTAGAGCCATGAACTAGATAACTGAGTATACCGCCGTTACGAAATAATTGAAGTTCGGTCGTGCCGCGAATCTCTTCCCTCCAGGGGGCATCATCTTGGAGGTCCAGCTATTGACATGCAGTGTCTTGTTTTCAGCTAGGTGGGAGTGCGGCCTCGAGGCTTGTGTGGAAGCCGGAGAAGCGGTCCGTAAATCATTTTCGAGTTATTCGGTGTCGGGTTTAGCCGCTTGGGCGGCAAACATGGGTGCTTGACCCTAGGATGGTGTGGATGTTAGAGTGGCGGCTCATGCATCTGCATTGACGTGAATGTTGGTCGCTGGCCTTCTAGGCCACCATTAATGACGTCATCTGGCCTCTAGGTCAGCATACAGGGCCATGTCTTGGCCTTTTAAGTAGGGCGTATGCGGCTATCTACCTATGCCTCCTTCCATTTACACTTGTTGCCGCTCATGCTCCCCACACCATAACACCGTCAGCCATGGCCGGCTGCTAGGATGCCCTCGGACCGTGGGCAAGCCCAAGGCGGGGGCCTAAGGCGTGGTCTTCGCGCATTGATCCACACTCGCCACCATCACCGTCGTCGCCACCATTCATCATGGACATCGGCTTCGAGTTTGGCATGACTATCCTACTAGACGGGTCATGAGAGAAACTGTGGCTCCCTGACAAGTTCGAGAAGGAGTGCTCGATGGTAGGAGCCAGCGCATGTCAAGTTGCGGGAGCACAGCTCTAGGAGCCACATCTGGTCCATGGAGGTGATGTTTGACGGCGAAGGCCACATGTACCTCCACCACGGCTGAGATCTGTTCACCCGCGCACAGGCCCTAGAGGTCAGACACGTCCTCGTCTTCAACTTCGACGATCACGACATGCTCACCTTCAAGGTCTTCGACGAGACCATGTGCCACAGACGCTACCACACCAACGACAAGGATGAGGACTAGGCGAGGACGAGATGATGACGCTAGGGTTTACCTAGTTTATCTACTCTTTATTTCTTCATGTACTTCTTCTTAATGTAGCTCTAAAATATGTATGGAGGGTCTGGCCGCTTGGCACATCCCGACCCAGACGATCAAGAGCAAAAATCGTGTTCATGGACAAACCAAACGTATCAAATTGGACATATTCTATGTTCAAAAATGGTCGACCCTCTGGAGATGCCCTAAAGGAAATCCTAACCCTGTGTTGGCTTGGGTCCTTAGTCATTCCTACTCTACTCACATAAGAGCATCTCCACTCGCCTACCCAGGACACCGATCCGGACGCCGAAAATCGGCCCAGTCGCGTACCCAGGGACCTATTTTCGTCCGGATTTCGGCGTGTTTTGTTCCGGCCTACCCAGGCCGTACCCAGGATCCCGGGTACGCCGGACTCAGCGAAAGCGGGCGTGGGCCAACTCTGTCGGCGAGAGAAGGCGACACTCCCGCCACTTTGCCGAGCTCCTTCCCTTTTCTTCCCCCTCCCGCCTTTCTTCCCCATTCCCCCACCCCCGCCACTCCGCCGAGCTCCCCACCCGTCATGCCGCCCAAGAGCTTCGTCCAACCCAGATCGACCCTCGGCGAGGGTCCGGCGGTGAAGAAGGCGAGGAAGCCGAGAGCGCCGCCGACCAAGATGGAGGCCATGTCCTCCACCGAGTGGGAGAAGAGGGAGCACGCCAGGCAGATCTCGTCGGCCAAGCGGAAGGACATGAAGGAGAGGGCAAAGCTCTGGCAACAGCAGGCGGAGAAGGAGAAGGCGATGGTGAAGGCATCGGCGGAAGAGCAGGCGATGGTGAAGGCGAAGCAGACGACGACGACGCGTTCGGCGTTGATGGCCGCGCCGTACCCACCACACTGGGGAATCCAGGCGAGCGTCGGCTCACTCGCCGGATTCTCGCCGATCTCTCCGGCCAGCTTCCAGGAGAGCCAGGCGTCTGCTCGGCAGAGGTACTCCTCGTCGCCCGAGTTCGACGGCGGCTTCAACCCCAATGTGATCTTCCCCTGCCCGACGCCGTGCCCTCCTTCGGCCTTCGGCGTCGACATCAACCTCCCCTACTCCACCTCTCTGGCGTACGCAAGCCCCGCTCTGCGCCGCGGACCGCTGCCTTTCGACGGAAGCTCGACGCCCTTCGGCGAGGCCGACGCGCGCAACCTGTTTGGCGGAATGTCAGGCGCCCTTCCGGCCGGCATGACGGCCGAGGCGTACATGGAGGACCTGATCGCAACAGGCTCGGCGACGAACCACCCCTCCTTCTTCACGGAAGAGCAGACTCGGGCCGACGCCGAGCACGGCATCGAGTCACAGGACCTCGCCGACACCGACGCCGAGGAGACGCAGGCCGAGCAGACGCAGCCAGAGGACGCCGAGGCTGAGGCGAAAGGCAAGAAGGGAAGAAGAAGTCGGGCACTTCAGCGGACGCTCGGATCAAGTGGACCATGGCCAAGGACACCTACCTCGTCGAAGCTTGGAAAACGATGAGCATGGATCCGATCACCGGTGCTAACCAGAATTCAGACAACTATTGGCGACGCGTGAAGGCAACATTCGACGAGCGAAGCATGTGCGACCCAAAGTATCGCAAGATCCATATGGAGCGAGGGGAAAAGGCTATTACCAATCACTGGGCGATCATCCAAACTGCCTGTAGCAAGTGACACAACTGCGTGAAAGAGGTTGACCGCACACAAGCTAGTGGAGAGAACATGAACAACAAGGTACTCGCAAACACTAGCTTTGTCGTGCACTCTCTTCCATTTTGACAAACTTGACACACTTTCATTTTGCAGTTGCGTCGTGCACTTGCTCTATTTCGAGAGGACATGAAGATGGAGTTCAAATTCCATCATGTCTTCGAGAAAAGGTGGCTGAGAAGAGCGCAGGCCGAGAAGAGGGCTGAGAAGAGCGAGGAGCACTGGAAGAAGGTGATCGAGACACAAGAGAAAAAGGTGGCCCTCATCAAGGCCAACCTCGCCGAGAAGAAAGCCAACCTCGCCGAGAAGAAGGCCAACTACGCCGCCAAGAAGCGCAACACGGACCTCAAGTTCCTCATGGGCGGCGAGGACACGTCGAAGATGAGCTCGCCGGTCAAGGCCTGGTACATGGCACAACGTCAGGCCATCCTGCAGGGCATGATCACGGCTTCCCCTTCCTCTGCGCCGAACGCTCCCACGCCGAGCTCTGCTTCAACTTCCTCCAACCCGGGGGCCTTCACCGACGAGATGGACGACAACGCCGCGTCGGCCATGCCGCAAGAGCCCATCCCCATCGACGACTGAGAGTTGTTTCCCCTGTTATGTAATAAAAATCTGTCGCTGAACTTGTAGACGTACCTGTCGAACACCTTGTGGCCGAGCACTCGCCGGCGGGAACAATAAAGATTCAAATATATAGCCGTTTTGTGTTCGCCTGGGTACTCGGCCTGGGTACGCGAGTGGGAAACTGGGCGTACCCAGGCCGAAAACTTGCGCGGCCAGGCAGAAAAGGTCCGGATTTCGGCCTAGGTTCGGCAACGAGTGGAGATGTTCTAATATTAATAGAAATATAGGGCCACAGAGCACGCGGCTATGAAGTTAGGGGACCATGTCATACGCCATCACAAAATTTAGGGACATGTTTGCCCACATTATTCATGAGTACATTTGTCATCCAATGAACCCAAAGTCCAAGCAAGATAAAAGGACCATCTCTATCACACACACACACACTTTACTCCAAGACAATAAAGAATCTCAAACTAGCTTCAACTCCAATACACCATTAGCTTCACCATAAAAAATACACCATTTAGCTTCACCATAAAATACACATTAGCTCGGCTCACACAGTCACACTGACAGTGTGTCAGACACGGAGACAGAAACAAAGGAGGCAGCCAGCCAGGCCGGAGGGAGATCTCCACCCAAGGGGAAAGAATACCAAAAGGGAAGTGCAAGGAAGAGAGAGCGCCCAACAAGACCAAGCACAAGCCTTTTTCTCTCAGAGGCACCGAACCCTACCAATCCGCCATATATTCCCACGGAAATTCCTCCCCCATTGTTCCCCGGAGCCAAGGCACGCCGCCGGAGCGGCGAAATGCGGAGGGCAATCATCAACGCCGTCCTCTTCACTGTCCTGGCCGTCATAGTCGTGCTGTCCCTCTGCTACTTCGTCCGCTGCTACCGCCGCTGCCGCCGCCGCCGCCGCCGCGGGGTGCTGCCCTCGCACGGGGCCAGGGCCGACCGGTTCCAGACGGCCGGGTCCAGCGCCTACGGCGTCGGCGAGGGGGAGGAGCTGCTCAGGTTCCCTGGCGGCGAGGGGCTCACGGTGGCCGCGATCCTGGAGGCGCCCGGGGAGGTGGTGGCCAAGTCGGCGCACAGCACGCTCTACCGAGCCGGGCTCAGTGCCGGCCAGGCCGTGGCGCTGCTCCGCTTCCTCCGGCCGGTCTGCTCCGCGAGCGCCGAGGAGGCGGCGGCCGCCGCGCGGGTTCTCGGAGCAGTGCAGCACCCGAATCTCGTGCCGATCCGCGCGCTCTACGTCGGCCCGAGAGGGGAGAAGCTGCTCGTGCACCCATTCTACGCCGCCGGCTCGCTCCGGCGGTTCTTGCAAGGTTTGTGCCCGCCGACGCAGAGTTTACTTTTACTTGCTTTGCTCGAGAGCGTGTACGGTGCGCAGCTCCTTTCCTTGCTTTGCTTTCAAGCCAAGTTAGCCTCGAGTAAGACTAATGATGTGAAATGCTTGTCTAATTATTACTGGAATTTTAGCTATAGCTTTACTGATCTATATATGTGACATCATAATTAGCTCTACTTCCTATCTAGTTTTACCAGGAAATGAACTGAAACTTAGCTTCAATTTGGTCGATTAATTCTCTTGCTCATCCGATTCAACGCGAAAAGCGTACTGCCAATAATGCTGCAGAGTGGGTTTTCTTACTTTTAGCCCATGTGTCTTCACTGCTACACATGGTACTCTTGTCATGGAGTTAACCAGACCAAGGGACAGCTCAACTGTTCATAAAGTTCTTTGTGAACTTTTACTGGCTGGGGAGAGCAAGTCCAGCAGTTCCCCTATCACCTCCCCGGTAGCGTTTTTAGGGGAGACAAAGGCAAAAACAATCGTCCAGCAGTTCCCCGATAGACTCCCTCAAAAATTGGCGTCCCCGATCCAACACCTCCTTCTCCCCTACAGATCGGGGCGGTGGAGGCCTCCCCTATCGGTCGACGCGAGCAACCGCTCGCCCCTGAACACTTCTCCCGCCACGAACTCCACCACGGGTACCTCTCCTCTTCTCTGTTTCTTCATTTTTTCCTCCAAATCGAGCACCAAATCAAGGTCAAAATCAAGCTCCAACCCCAAATCGAGCACCAAATCGAGGTCGAAATCAAGCTCCAGGTTGATTTTCAGCGAGAAGAAGAGGAGAGGGGATGGGAGGTGTAGGAGGGCGCTGAGCGCTGGGCAGGGAGATGGGATGGACGTGGCGGGGCGATGGGATGGACGGGGCGGGCGATGGACGCCTGCGTGGCGCCTGCAGTGCGATGGGCGCGGCGGGGCTGCGTGCTGCGATGGGCGGGTGCGGGGCTAGGCATAGCGATGGACGGGGCGGGACGATGGGATCGCTAGTCGCTGCAGTTGTAGTCGCTATGCTGCTCGCTGTTTCAGGAACTTGTTGTGCAGGGTTGCTATTGTTTCAGAAATTCACATATTTTTTGTTTTTGTTTTCAAATGATAGTTATAGAAAATTCTTAAAATATAGAATAAGGGAGATGTTTTAGGGGAACTGCTGGAGTTGAACAATTTTTAGGGGAGAATAATTTTAGGGGACTCTAAAATTTTGAGATATAGGGGACATATTTTAGGGGAACTGCTGGACTTGCCCTTAGCTTGGACACTTTGCAAAACATTATTTTCATGTTTCCTCGTGGTATAGGAATATAGGATCACCTGTAGCAATCCGTCATTCATTTCTTTGTGTCGTTCAGTTGTACACTTCTTTCTGAACATAGTTAAAGTTTTCTTTTCTTACAAAAGGGAAATACATCCTTGTATGGAATTTTATCAAGACTATTTTATGGCATTTATGTGGTTTGCTTATTCTGAATTGTTGTGCTCCATGCATCTGTCTGCTCTTGTTTTCATGGGAGTGGTTAAATCATATGCTCTTACTGAATATGTGTTATCAGTTAGTGAAATTGAGAAAGACCAACAAAGACGATAATTGGCTTTTATAGAAAAAATATATGCAGTTTTTGGCCTTTTGCTTTTGCCAACAACTTGAGCCATTGGTGTTTGATCGAGTCAGGGTTTCAAAAGGATAGTTCCAAATGTTTTTCTTTGGTTCTTGTATCAATTGCAAGCTGGTTTCCTACCCACAAGTTTTTGTTTTGAGTCCACATACAGTTTTTGTGTTCCGAAGGTCGGTCTAAACTTAGCCTGAACTCAGATTGTACCAGATGTTTTTTTACATGGTTGAAAATGGGTGATTCGTATGTTGGACTGCTGGTCTTACCATGAGATTTTTGCACTGCTTGTATCTACCTGTCACTAACTGGCTTGTAAATTTTCTTTGTTACCTGCAGAGGGAATCAATGATTCACAGAGATGGGAGATAATCTGCAAGCTATCCATCGGCATCGTGAAGGGACTGGACCACCTCCACACGCGATCGCAGAAGCCAATCATCCACGGCAACCTCAAGACAAACAACATCATGCTGGACGCAGATTTCCAGCCCAGGGTAGCAGACTTCGGGCTCTACCTCCTGCTGAACCCCGCCGCAGCGCAGGACATGCTCGAGACGTCCGCCGTGCAAGGGTACAAGGCCCCCGAGCTGATCAAGATGCGGGAGGCCACGAGGGAGAGCGACATCTACAGCCTGGGGGTGATCCTGCTGGAGATGCTCGCGCAGAAGGATGCCGGGACGCCGCCGAGCGACCGCGACATCCACCTCCCGGCCTCGTTCAAGGACCTGGTCCTGGAGAGGAAGATATCGGACGCGTTTGGGTCCGACCTGGTGAGGCAGAGCAGGATCTCCGGGAAGGAGGAGAGCCTCAACGCGTTCTTCGGGCTGGCGACGGCGTGCTGCAACCCTTCGCCGTCGTTGAGACCGGACACGAAGCGGATTCTCAGGAGGCTGGAAGAGATATCAAAATGAGCTGCCGGAACGCCACGCTTGCTAATTAGAAGAAAGGCCTGTGAAGTACACCGGCAGGGTAGTCTTAGTATTTACTATAACTTATATAAGTGTGTTTGCCCCGTTTGTCTTTCTTTTGCTGAAACATAGAGTATGTACTACTGGGGAATTTGGAGAATGGATCTACACGTTAGGTGCTACAAAAATGGCTATGTATAGCTTCCGTGCGCTAAAGAGGAACTTGGGTCCTGTGGACGGAATACGCCGTTGCTCTTGTTATGATCTAGTCTGAAACTAATGAATGTAGTAGAAGGTAGCAGTAAGCTTATCTTTTGGATTGCCTGTCTAGCCTGCACTTGTCGTTTTTATGCCATTCCCAATGTCACCACTGTCCTATCCTTTTCATACGTTACTACTCCTTGTTCCAAATAGGCACCGAACGGAGGGTGTCCTCCCTTTTGGCAGCAAACGACATCGTGTCAGCGTCTCTTTGCTATTGGATTGCCGGCCTCAAACGCTCTCCACTTCTCCTTTTTGCGGACCTCACTAGGAAAGTAGGAATAGGACGGCTACTGGCAATGTTGAATCAAATCAACCCCTCCCATGTCCCAATAACCATTCCAGGAATAACAGTACGGTTCAGTCGGTGTGAAACCCCTTTTTTTTGGAGCAAATGTACACTCGAAGAACCATAAAACCAGAGCTTGCAGGTTCTGTTTGAACGTCTGCTCCAAAATGTTGTACCCTCAGTTGCCAGTGCATGGAAAGAGACAAATCTGGGCTCGCAGTTCAGTATGTGAAAGAGACATGGTCATCAGGCTGTATTGCGGCCACCATGTGGCCCTGGTCATCAGTACGTTAGCTTCATCATCAGGCTGATTATTAGGAAAATGGCACCTTGTGCTGACAGTGTCAGAAACTGACTCCGCATGACGTTCTGTAAACTGTTCCACGATCTTGACTCTGCCAGAACATTGGGAAAATAATAATAATAGCACCTGCTGTAGATTTACTTGGGTACATGTGCTGCTGTCCCCGGCACGTGCTCTTATCACCGTGCGTGCTTGCAGAGTCCCGAAAGTCACTGCAGTACAGCCAAGAGCCAACCAATCTTGACAAAGGATGACAGTACACAAGTTGGAACACACAGTGTAGACGTCTAAACAGTAGGCTCATGATGTTTTACATGTCGGTGTTTAAATATTAGAAAAAAAGAATGGCTGGGATGCGGTCAGGAACAACCATAGCTGAGTTACGGTCACAAACGTATACAAAGCAAAATTTATATAATCAAAGCATTTCATGCTGTATAGTGTGTGGCTTACATACAACAAGCAAGTTCAACTTGACTACGAACGGGGTTTGCCTAATGTTACACTTCATCGGCCCATGGATTCTCTAGGCATCACATTCACAGGTACTCCCGGAGGCTCTCGCCGCTGAGGGTCTCCAGCTCTTTCAGTATCTCCTGGGAGAGTGTCTTAACAGGGAGCTCGACGTCCTCAAGCAGCTCGCCAAGGAACGGGATAGTCTCCGGGACGAGAACGACGTACTCCTCCTTCAGATGCTGGACCATGTACCTCACAACCTTCAGGCCCAGCATCTTAGGGCGGACATTCTCACTCCTTGTCTGCATCAGCACCTGCAGTTCAACGAGAAAATTAAGCCAGTTTGTTTAGCATCAAAGCCTTGGAGTGCCTTGGTCCATGGTTCGAATATTACTAATTTTAATAATGAATTAGATCAACGATGATTCATCAACTAGTAGCGGTATATTGCTTGGGGTTCCTACCTCATGGTTAAGAGGCTTCCACAGAACATCTGACCGCGCAGTCACTGCCATCTGCCCCAAGCACAGAACAAGAATCTCGTCAACTTCTTCAACTGCTGGAGCATCTGGTTCAATAGATTCAGGCGGTTGCACAACAAACTGAGAAACAATGGGCTTCAAAAGAGTCTGCAAATAGCCAAGATACAATCAAAACCAAAAGATTATTAGGCGCAGAAAAGGAAAATGGGCAAATAATATAACAAACATTTCCTGGTTATGATATGGAAAAAAAATAGGGCTGAACATAAAGGACACCATTTTTAGCAACTGATTATAACATTAAACCAGACAAGTGCATATATGTCTAGAACATACTACTCCATATAATTTACCGGTGTCTGGCAAAAGCATGCTAGATATGGAAGTGGTACAAACATGTAAAACCATATGTACAAAGAAACTAACCTGGAAATTTGAGGAATCAAGGATCTTCTGATCATTGTCATAAAGAAAGCACTTGTGCAAGGATTTCAATATCAGAGTTCTTAGGTTCCACAGTTTTTGTCCAGATAGGCTATCCTTATGTTTGACTTTATTGTCTTCAAGTTTAGCCTTCTTCTTTCGCTTGGAACTGACCAAAGCACCATCTTCTGATAGATATTGTACGGATCCCTCAAGTAGGTACTTGAAGTAAGGTGTAAATAAGGACCTTCGCAAAACAAATGTTACCAATAAGATAAGAGACAATACACTGACAAATAGTAAATAAAATCATGCTTTAGTGGGCATGTAGTTAAGACCATAAAACTTTGCTGGTCGATAATCGGAGAGAAATACAGAAGATCAACACAAGACAAAATTCAACAAACTAATACCCTGGAAACCAAAAGGTATAATTTGGCTGACGTGAGAAGGGTTTGAAATTTCTAGCTAAAGATGACAATGGTTCGATATTTTCTAGCATATGAAACAAGGGTTTGAAAAACCTATTTATGGACAATGGCTGTACATTCCCCAATCAAGTTTTATGGCCAGTTCCCATCAATGTTTTCAGTTTCGTACTCCCTCCGTCCGGAAATACGTGACTTGGATTTTTCTAGATTCGCATGTATAGTATGTAGATACATGTGAATCTAGACAAATCCAAGTCACTTATTTCTGGACAGAGGGAGTACTACTGATCGTGGTATACGATGCTACAACTCTACCGGGGTGGAACAATAAAGATCGTAGGATGGATAGTAATCTGGTGGGAACGTAGTAGGATTGTAGTAGGATTGCGCTACAAGTCTTAATTTCACTGGAATCCCGACACGAATCGAGATCCCACGATGAGCCCAAAACAAAGATCATGTTGGACTTATGCATGATTTTTCCAATGCATTGGTACTGTAATGACATTAGCTAATTGGTCTCGAAAACAAAGTACTAGAAAATCTGTTTGAATACATAATTGTTATGGATATCCATCTTACGTATTTTATTATGATACATAATTTTGTTTTTGAATAAAAGAATCTCATAGTATAAGAATAAACAAGCCCAGTCATGTCAATGAGAATTTGAGTGGGGCTACCCAGAAGACTGTCATATAGATAACCAACATGGATGCAGTAATGACGAAATAAGTTGGTACTTCAGTTTAAAATTCTATCAGAATAAATAAATGCGGTAATAAAATCTAGCGTGAGAGGTCGACGAAATTTAGCTGCAATGCACAATGGGATAGCAATACCTGTGCTTTTCAGCGAGTTGGTTGACCAATTTGTAGAAAACAATTGCACGGTCCATACTTCTCTTTGATGTTGACTGATCAATTTCAGACTCTGCCCATTCAAGACTACGAAGGAAAAGAGGCCTAAAAGTGGACTCGGTAAGCTTCATCGTGAGAGCAATAATGGTGTGGATAATACTTTCCTCCACTAAATTTATATTCTTCAAAGAGTCCAGCTGTTGGCGACGGAGATCAAGAGCTGCCAAACAGTGTTCATAAATTTTTGTATGGTAAGTTCCTACGGCCAACCGGTCCATTGTACTAACTAGACTTTCAATCATTTGGAATGCCAATGACAGGCTTGCTTCTCCACATTTGGTAGCACTGGAGTACAAATCCAGTAAAGATGAAAGAATCAGCCGAACCTGCAATACCAATATATTCAGTAGATTAAAATGCAGAGCACATTAATTGTCCATCATATCATCAAGGAAACAATACAAGATATGTTTAGAAGGAACGTACTGGAACTTTCTCTGTCAGTAGCCTCCGGACATCTGCTGCTTTTACATCCAATTTCCCATCAATTTGAGAAGCACATTCAGCATGCAGTATCACTAGATCCAGTATTCCTTCCAAATATGGACTAAGAAATTCCCCAAGCTTTTGGATAATCACCTCAATAGTCGTAAGTACAGATAGCAACATACTTGTAGATTGGCTAGAAAAGCTGGCCATAGTTGTAGTGGAACCATGAGCATATTTTCCACTAGGGCAACATGACACCTGATGTGCTCTCTGCAGCATGTTTTCCATGATAGGACAGAGCTGAGGTAATGCTTTTGACCCAAGAACATTAATCAGAGACCCAGCAGTATTTATTAACCCGGAAGAAGTGATAGCATCACCCGAGCTGATTTGGTTAATTATTGTCACAAGGCACTTGCTATATGCAGGATTTTCAGAGGGATATTCTTTCGCTAGTGTCTCAAGTGAAGAAATAGCAGCAATTTTCACAGATGTGTCCGACTCAACCTCTCTGTCAATCAACTCTAGAATCTTATAGCACAATTCGCTGAAATACGGGCAAGAGCTCTTGTCCAACTGGAGAGCAGTAGACAAAGCGCTGCACTTCAATTTTCTTGATTTCTTTTGCTTGTTCTGGACCATGCTATTCGCCCTTGCAGTTTCGGACAATATTCCAAGTGTCTGTTTACAAATTACAGTCAAATAGGCAAAATGGGCTTTGGGGCTTAGAACAAAAGTAACAAAAAAAACAAAATTACCTTTCTTTTCACAAGACTTTCAGGATGCTCTAACAACTGAGTAATTCCCTTGAAATATGTTGAAGCATGCATCCATCCCGTAATTATGTTCAGGATAGCATTTGCAGAGTTTCCGACTTCCTTTAGAATATCACCAGAAACGTCCCCTTTTTTGTCTTTGACAGACACGGTGCACAAGACAACTTCCTCCATAAGTGTTCCAAGAGAATTCTACAACAACATGAATATAAGAAATACATAAATACATAAACCAAGCATGCCAATTTTTTTAGAACAAAAATATATCTGATAAGATATAATGTATAAGACAATACCAGTTTAACTAACTGGAGCACCTTGAGCTAAAAAGAATAAAAAGCAACAGAATAGCAACAGAATAGCAACAAAGCCAACCAAATGAAGTACCTGGATAGAATTAGCAGCTTCCTCAGCTTCAAGCTCAAAACTCAACTCTGTATCTTGCACCTTAACTAGAATAAACTGCATTGCCAGCATAGGAAGCAAGCGTTGTTTATGATGCACCCTGATTTCTTGTAGTAGCTTACAGAGAGAAGGAAACCATAATTTATATGAATACTGGCCTGTCACATTGACTGCCAAATCATATTCCCACTCTAGTGACATGGCACTCAAGGATAGGACACCGTGGCTCTTCTGGTGTTTCGAAAGAGAGTGTGAACACCGCTCAACCAACGCGCAAAATAGATGCATGATCACAGTACTCAAACTATTTTCTTCTCCTAGGGTCCTCAAAAGGTACATCATGAGGGTCAGGCGCCTATGTTCCGCAATATCAGCCAAAGATTTAATGAATATCTGCAGCAACATTATGCATAGTCCATTAACTTTTGTTATGTTGACAGAAAAGTATAAAGCAAACAGAGGACATCAAAGGAAAATACAGAACCTGAAGAAGCTTTTCTATACTTGTAGTCTTTGATAACCAACATGGGACTAGTACAGATAATAAATCCTCCATAACACGTTGTGAATGGCTATCGTCCTTCAAAATTGGAAGGCAGAAAATAAAAGGTTAAAGGTGTTCAGAACAAGTACAATGAGGATCCTAGCATTAATTATACAAGGAAATCTAAAACAGCATTAAGTTGCATAAAAAGTATTGAGAACAAACAACCAAGGCAAACATTTAGAGCCTCTCTGTTTCACAGGTCGATAAATGCAGGAACAAGGAAAATGCATGATTGCAATATCGTGTGCATGTGAATCCTATATGATAATTCAGAGGTTTTTCTTATTCAAAGAAAATGCATAGGATCTTTGGAGGATTTGAATCCTAATTTTTACCAAGTCTGTTAGGATTTCTAGCTCCAAGGCCTGGAGTCATATATGTGGAATTTCTAATGCCTACCCCCTAGTCATATGAGGTACGAAAATCGAGATAAAATTCTCCTATCCACCATGTAATACTGTGAATTAGTACTATTTAGGTTGCTATGTTGTTTTCTCCCGGAAAAAAAGGTTACTATGTTGTTCGAGTCACAGGATTAAATCATTTGGATGTTATCTAGAGAGAACTTTGCGCTCTATTTTTGGAGGAAAATTTCCATCTGCCCAAACTTGTTACCATTCCTTTGTTTGACCTGTGGTACTTGAAACACTTTTTGATGCTAATTCCTACAGTTTTTCAATTATATAGGGTTCAATTGTAGATAATATCACGATCCTGTGTCTTACGAGATTTGAGTCAATTAAAAAGGCCTTACGAGATTTGAGTCAATTAAAACTTGAAATATAGTGCAATGAAATACTTAGGAAAAAAATCCATAGGATACAATCCTACAAATCAAACACCCCATACAAGAATTCTTAAGGATTCCAATCCTCCAAAATTCCTATGAAAATCCTTTGAATCAAAGAGGCTTACCAGTATGATACTACGAATCAGTTAGCAATTTTTTTATTGTTAGTCCCAAAACAATAAGTGTACAAAGTAGAAAATTGAACAAACCTGTTTCACTGCATCCCCAATAGCAACAAACAAATCAACAATACTTTCTGTAACCAGTTGCGGGAAAGCCTTTGCTACGGATGCAATCAACAAAAATCCATGATTACGAGTCCCTACATCCTCTGTAGACCTTATGCAGTTGATAAAGAGATTTATGTTTCCACTGTTGAGCAGTTTATCCTGCAAAAGGAAATGTAGGCCATTAAAAATAAAAAATAAGAAAAGAATAAAGCAGTACATTTTTTTAAAGAATATATCTGGAGTAGGAGGTTAAAACTCGGTGCAGTGGATTACTTGGTGACCCGATTGTAGTGTATCAATAATATCTTTAAGAATAAGCAGTACCAACTGCTGGGTTTCCTTCACAAAACTGGGTATATCATGAGTTCCAGAAGAGCCATCATGGCCTTCAGCATACTGACAAACTATCCTTGAAACCCATTGATCAGAAAGAAGTTTTGAAAGAATCTGGCAAAGTGGTTGGAGTAAACATAGCCTGCATGGAATATGACAACATATCAGAATTTAGAACTATACAACATTAAATTATTTGTATTGAAAAAGTGTTTTTGTAACTCTACCTCTGATTCACATCCTTCATAAGAAAAAGAATATCCAGAAGAGAAACAAGAATAGAAGTCACGGGTTTTTCTCCAAAATAATCTTCAAAATGGTTATCGCAGTTAAGTTTCTCTGCCCGCTTTATTCTTTTTAGATTTCCTTTTTTATCACCTTGCGCTAAAATCAATTCAATAAACTTCACAGCAGTGGAAGCATGAACCTGTCATGAGTTGAATTATAGATCAGCTAATCATTGATTACAACTGATAAAAAACATGTATCAAGGGCGATACATAAATATGCATCAAAATAATTGGGAGGAACTTCGCAACCAAGAGTAACTCTGAAAGGATTATATTCAGTTGTTCATAATTAGGAGTGTATTACCTTATCATGTGTGTTTAAAAGAGGAAATAAACCTAAAAATCTTGGTATGCTAGTTTGGTACTGAAAGAGTCACAACTGCTGTGCTGAAGCCACCAGACTTAGAATACGTTTACATTTTACACAGGATTGCATATTTCTACCAATTTCAGAATGGACAAATACACGAAAAGGCATCAAGCTAGAAAACAAAAAGCAGGGAAAACGATCAGAGGAGAAATGTCAACCACAGAATCTGCAAATGGTTCCAACCCGACATGCATCCAGACAATATTCTGGTCATCAAGAACACATTTCTCTAGTTTGTGTTTAGAGCAGTGCATTTGAGAGATGCGCTCTTTAGTCACTACGGCAATACTTTTGGATTTGGATTAGAGACTAACTTTGGTTTCTACTGAACTGATGGACACGCATGTGGCAATGACGCATACAGTGGCAGCGGGCATGCTACTGGACCTTAAGGTGGCTGAGCTCCAGCATCCCCATGGCCGGCGAGTGACAGAAAAGCTTCAGCAGCCACCCCGGTCTGTGTCTCCTCCGTTCACGAGCAAATCAGCCACACCAACGGCGCCCCCCTCTCCAGTTGACTCAATCCCTCCAGATCTTTAGTTTCCGCCCATTCTTATCCCAAAACTCAAGCATACCCTGCCTATTTCCCCCTAGTGAAGGGGCACAGTAAGCCATGAAACAGCCAGGCGAGCATGGCGAATCTATTATTTTCTGGGTACCCGCCTAACTGAGAAATCCTGGATGTCGCTCCTAGTCATCCATTTCAGAGTGCTCGGACGGAATAACAATGTTTAGGTGACGACTAAATACATGTCAGATAGACGTTTTCCCTAAATTATTAGGCATGTTTGGACCTCTGAAACCCTATTTTTGTTTAATTAAACAAAGTAGAAAATTATAAATATAAATGGAAACTGGGATATGGATACAAACATTAATTCGCAGTAGAGCATCTCGTGTGGCATTTCGAATTTCAATATTCTCAGCTCGAAACATAGAAATAAGTAGCCCAAATACTTTTTCCTGCAAAAGTGAGAGATACAATTATACTTTCAAGTTTAGTCGAGCTTACTAGCAATCTAGCATGTGAAGAAAAGACATGAGTTGAACACAAAATATATGGGCACATAGGAATTGAAATCAATCACAAGCCACAAAAAATACAAGCATGTTGAAGATGATGATATATACAATTTCAGAACAAAACACATGCCAAGGAAGATCCCCCCATCTAATTAAATAGAAATGCTCCAATCCATGGCAGCAGGGAAAACGAAAGCATTTTGGGAGGCTGTTCGGAAGAATGGTATTTCTTGGTAAAGTCTAAGTACAAAAAAATTACCAAGAAATACTCACCTTCCCAAAAGGCTGCCATTCTTGGTGACAAAAGAAAATTAGACAGTTATAAATGTAGAGAGTTTGGATCCAACACTGGCAGACTATTTTAATGATGATTGGCCATGGCATCAGTACACCCATATTCCACAAGCTAATACTAGCCACGATCAATTTTAATGAAGGACACGCAAAAAACCCAATCTGGCACACATTTAAGGGTGGAAGACCATGAATTACTACCAGCAATGCAAACTAAAGCTTTACACTGAGACATTCTAGTACAAGCTCACTTGGGTGGGGTGGATGTGCAATACCACCTGAGCTCAAGTCCTTATGTACTCGTGTCTGCGTTCTATTTATTATACTTTCAGAGAATAAATAAAATAAAGAACTAGTAGAACTAGATCATTCAATATTGTCCCCGTATTTTAACTTAAATCAACTTTCATATCACCAAGTGAATAATTTTGAAATGAGAAAGCCAATATATCTTCAAAAATTATAATGCAAACAAAAAACCTTAGTATCGGTCTTCAAATTTTTGAAGAGTACTGGTTGAAGATTTTGCAGGACAGTTAGGCATGGCATCAGAGCAACAGGTTCTTTTGGAGACAAACCATCAACCTGAAGTTGCATAATGTCAAAGTTAATCGCAGTAGATAAATTTAGAATCTGTACAGAGTTAATGTTTTGCTCACCTTTAAAGCTTTCAATAAAGCCTCAGACATGTCAAAACCAACATTTGTTTGATCTGCCGCTGAGAACAAAACCTGGAGAATAGACAGTAATTTACACCAGCAACAAATATAAATTGAGGCAGTCATGCTGGAAGGATACATAAGCCCTTCAAATGGATATACATGCATGATGAGGCATTTACCTTCAAAAGCAAGCACAAGATGTGTGTTTCATGAGTAGATAAGATCTGTTCAGAATCATGTCCATTCTGATGCTGACTATGACAGTCCAGAAGATACAAGAACAAAGACTTAACCTCTTCTGCCTCAAATAAGATGCTTCCTACTCCTTTGAGGGCTGACAGAACCATCAACTGCAAAAAAAAATTACAATATTAACTGTCATCCAAATCGAACAATATTGGCTGACAGAACCATCAACTGCAAAAAAAATTTACAATATTAACTGTCATCCAAATAAGATGCTTCCTACTCCTTTGAGGGCTGACGGAGGACCTTGCATATTTATTAGTTTTCACGTTTGTGTGGTGGTGAAAGGGATGATGTGAATGAATATTCTGGGGGGATAAGCTACTCCGTTGTGTGTGTGCCATATTATGCTGGACTGCCAAACTGATTTGATTTAACATTGCAGAATAACTAACCTTTCCATAAGGAGAGAGCTTCATAGAAGAGCGCAAAATGAAATGAAGGATCGTATTTTTTGTCGGCTGATCAAATCTGAAAACAGATACGAGTGAGCTTACACATACACGTTAACATAACAAGCAAACTGGCAATTCTTCAATTGAACATAGTAGTCCTGACGATAGACCCAAGGAAACTACTAATAGAAAACACAAAGATCAAAATTTCAAGTTCCTCCTCTATCCATAGAATGCTAACGCACTATTTCCGGTTACTCCACTTATTACATACATGATTTGTCGGATGGCATGCCTATGACCTGCCCACTTCAGAATTTAAACTAACCTCTGGTAATTCAAGCAAGGGAATACTATATCAAGGTTCGTTTTAAGAACATATCCATGCCAAAGTTGATTACAAAAGAACCTATAACCGATACAGCTTCGAAGGATAACAGAAAGTCTCATCCTGAGTAGGAATATAATGTGAAACGAAACAACAGTGTGCATCCAATAACAAATCGGGTGTTTCCAAAAGAAAGGGACCAAATAACCTTTCATGAAGGTTTTCAGGAACCATCAGATCTTGACTTGGGCTAAGCATTGACGAAATATAAGCAGGTAGAAATGTCGCATCTGAGGATATCATGGCCTTTTGGTTAGCCAATGAGTCCAGGAAAACACCAAAGGTTGGAGATGACATGCATATAGGCAATTTGCCATTGTTTCCTGCAGATTGTGATTGCAGGACAAAAAGGTCAGCATCAAATTCCTCAAGTAGGAACAAAGGTGAAAAAAAGGTCGACAAACCATTTTTTAACACAGAAGTGCTCAAGCGCTGCCACACCAAAGACACCGTCTCAATACATTTCATAGCAGAGGACCTTACATCCTGGATGATAATAAACGAAACTTGTTCAATACAATAGCCAAGAAAACTGCAGTAAGCACAAAAAGGAACTAGCTCAGAAATTGCCAAAAAAGATTGTAACTGAGCACTTGATACCTTGTTTTCATGGGAAAGTGGAACAATGAGAGAAGGGAACAGAAGTAGAAGCTGCACACACAGGCTCTCATCCAAGCCACTACTTTCAGATAAAGCACAAGTAGAACAAACAGACGCAAGAACAAGAAGACTCTCTGCTTGAACTCCAGCAGACAAACCTAGATCCATTTGAAGATAAAATATCATAAGCGACGCACAAAAGGTGTATAAATGTTAGAAATACTACTGAAGTGTACGGAAAGAATATTAAGAGCATCAAAGTACAATTTAGCTAAACCAATCTGAAACGGCAAATGCACTAGGGACATAAAATGCAAGGGAAAAACATAATACCAGAAGAAAAGTTCTCTAAACTTTCTCATCTATCACATGTTGAGCTCTTGTGAAGTAACAGGATTGAATTCAGCTAAAGATAAAGAGTAATCATACCCACCTTCATCCACAAGGTACTTCGAGATAAACTGAAAAGGTCCTCCTGTGCAGTAAACCACGAGATGCTGTAGGTGCTTCTGATAGATATTTTTGCCAGGTGATGTGAGGAAAAACAAAAACAAATCATCAACTGTTGTATTACCATCAGCACCAATCTGCATATACCAGAAATTAAGAAAGAACATGAGATTGTCTCAAGAGTCATAACAAGAAAATTAGATGGAAGATTCTATTGGTTAGCAGAAGTAACACACCACAGAATTCAGCTTAACATAGGAAGACTGCACCCTAAGCAGAGCCCAGAATATACAGACAAGAATTCTAGCATTCAATGCTTCTGTGTCATTATTGAAAACCTGCATAACTAATTCCACAACGCACTTCTCAAGCTTGTCAATGCTGATCTGCATAACAAAAAACCAAAGGTTGGATGTACAAAAAACCTAAATATTGAGTAAATATCTAACAGTGCAACATGCAATAGTAGAGTAAATAGGTAATACCTCATCACCAATACAATCACCTTTTGGCTGTATGTGAGACCATTCATTCTTCAGAACTGGCAAACAAACTTGGCACAGATTCACCTGTTTCTCCAAAACTGTGTGTGTGTGTGTGTGTGTGAGAGAGGGAGAGAGAGAGAGGAAACAAGTCATTGGTTAGTTCGCGCGAGTGTAGGAGAGGAGAAGATTCTGACATCAAAATTTATTTCAAAAAGAATCGAGAATGCTTCTAACTCCTCCTTTCAAAAAAATGCTAAGGACTAGCTTAATGGGCTTGGACATCAAATCAGAGTAAAGTAGGGTGTTTACTTCAATTCGTTGCAATAATCCTCAATAAATACCAATATTTCAGTAAAAAATGGATAATACCATAGATTTGCTGTTGCAACTATGACAAGTCTACCAGAAATGATAGAGAAAAGGTAGGTGCAAAGATAGGAAATACCTTCAGTAGGAATAAGCAAAGCTTGCAATACTATGAGTAGAAACGTGGTTCTACAAAATCTATTTCCATTTCCAGAGTCAGCCAACCACGTGACATGTTTATTTGGGTTTGATAGAAAAGTTTCAGCAAAAGCTTGGATGTTCTTCATGTTAATGGAGGCTAAGGACTCAGAACTCATCTTCTGCAATGACATGATGAGATACAGTTATATAAATTAAGAAGGCAAAAAAAAACATAGTGTGTCTTGATAGCAATATCTACAGAAACAATAGATGTTTGACGTTTCATTCATAGTAAGTATATCTTGCACATATCTAGCCATATGATTGCAAAGGCTCAAGATGTGGGCATAGATACATAGATCAAGTAGCTATCATGTGCTAATTGAATCACTTGTGTCATTGATAAGCTTACACTAAAGTTGATATATCATTACAGGTAAGAAGTCTCACCTTCATTTCATCAGCTGTGAGCTTATAGACAAGAGAACTACTAGCGTAGAAATCCCATTGTATTTTCTTAGCTAGCTCCAAGGCCTTCAAGTTTACCCTGAAGGTCTGCAATCATTTGAACGTTCAAAGTGACAGTATGTGCAGGGAAATAAAAAGTGGAAGCAAACTGTAGTAGAAGATTAAAAAGTAACCTTTGGGTGAATAGTAATGAGACTGAATACTACTGTAGCGATGTCCTTGGCATGTTCCACATGATGCAACTGATATTCCATAACCATCTTTTCCAAGCATGAAACAGCAACATCACAAGCTTTTGAAGCTTTTGAACCACCTAGAGTTGCACAGAACAAAATAGTCTCGTCACTTAGTGACAGATAACTCCCATGTATATAGTACTCCCTCCGTTCCAAAATATAAGATGTTCAAAAGCTAAAACATCTTATATTTTGGAACGGAGGGAGTACTTTTCTGCAGGCTATATTCCACATCGGATAATAAAACAAACTAACCAAGAGGTCAACAAATGAATAGCCAGACATCCAATGAACATTACTACCTTCACGAATGATGTCGATGCATTTGGCAAGCACATAATCATACGCTTTTAGAAGGCCAACAGGACTGGCAACAGCAGCTAGTCCTTCTATGGATAAGGCAGCTTGAACAACACTTAGATCATCATCATACAGATTGCGTATTATTGCATCTTGCATATTGATAAATTTCTGCAGTGCCACAGAAATAACACAAGCCAACAGTAACGTGAGGGAGGGAAACACTTCAATACAACAAGGATCATATAGCGCACCAAAACATGTGCAAACAAGGATACGAACAATACCTGTGGATTTACAGTATTGTTCTTCAAAATGCCGGATGTGGCAATTTTTGAGAGAGCGGATTGACGGACCACAGCCTGCATCATGAACGAAAATTGTAGCATAGGAAAGGCAATGGCTCATGAAATAATTGTTTGGCATTCATCACATATAGCATGATAGCACAGCAATTATTCTAGAAACTTATATAAAGTTAACTCCATATCAGACTATACCTTAGGATGATCCAGACTGAACCAAATGTTAGAATCAGATACTTCATCCGGTGTGCTCTCGCTTTCATCAAACACTAAGCTGAGCAACTTGGAAGTAGAATTCTTTCCACTGGAGTTAACTTCAGAGTCCTGATGAATTAATATTCTGAATCAATCACCATTTCAAAATGAAATATGGATAACAAGCACAAAGGAATAGAAACAACAAAAACAAACTTGTCATCTTGTACCTCAAGAAATTTACGGATTGAATCACGTAGCTCAAGAGGATATTTTTTTTCAATTGCAAACAAAATCTTCTTTGCCCATGTGCCTGAGGATTATAGAAACATTGGTAAATGGATGGTAAGTTAAAGATTAATCAAAACAGAGCTACCATAACTGACAACTACCTGTCCGGTTTATATCTGGATTTTGTGCGACCTGTGATGTCTTGATACAGTTTCCAAGAACCTTGCACACAATCCTTCCAATTAACTTCTTAATAGGTAGAGTTTCCACGGTTTCAATAAGGTGCGCGTGGCAGGAATCATCAGAAGTACTGTTCACATGTTTCTATAGTCATGCAATGCAGGATTGAAGCAATATACAAGAAATAATCATAATTATCACATAGGCAAATTACCTGTAATCAACCAATGACTCAACATAAAGCCTAATAAAGTTCTCAATGTTGAACTCACTGGATAATACAGAAAGCACACCAGAAAAATCTCTGGAAAACAAATTACCATCAAATAACCAATGCTTAACTCTAACAAAATAGGGTAAGAAAAAACCGAACATATAGTTCATCTGGGAGAAACAAAACAATAAGTAAACCATACCTGATGTCTTTTAGAATCATCAATGGCTTCTTACGGAAGTCATGGACAGACTGTGACTGCAACATTAACAGATGACGAAATCAACCTTCACACCATTGCTACAACGGGTTCAATACTTGTATAGAAGTGCATTCTACGGGTACATATGACAAATAACCAAACCTGAACTAGGCTTATAATAGCCATCACTGTAACACGAAGCCACGGTAAATCGATCGACTCCAATGCATCCTGCTGTGCAGACCTTGCAACAAAGAGGATCAAGTCTTGAACAAGTTTTGGTGCCAGAGTTGCTCGCGCTGCCAGCACTCCAACAATCATTAGTGCCCCAGCCTGGTCGTAAAAGAACCCGTCAAAGTGATATAGCTTAAAGAGCATAAGGATGAGTGGATGACATATTCCTAACTTAAGATAGGTGGATTCGGACAATATAAAAGGTTCATATGCAGTGTATCATAAAGCATGATCACGAGCACGTAATTCTATTAGTATAACTGTAAAAATAACTAAAAGCTATTGAAGAATCAATTTTGCAAAAATGATAACATAAGTTGAACATCTTGCAAACCAACCTTATAATCTTGGTCTGCCCTAATTTCAGGATTAAGTGAGTCAAACACATATCCCAACACCTTCTGCACTATATCCGAATCAACCCTGGGGATAGCTCCCAAGCACTCCACAATCACTGCAGTGCAAAAGCTGACAACTGTCCTTGAGTGAAGGAAATCCTTTGTCGGTGTAGCCTGGAAACAAACAAAAACATTAAGCAGACGGCTTCAAAAGCAAAGGATATAATCCTACAATATAAAAACTTACGTAGTTGGAAAGGGTCTCCAGCAAAGAATTGTCACGGATGCACTGCTGTACTATAACACTCCTAGGCGGGGGTGCACCCGAGGATTTCACACCAGCTAGAAATCCCCACTTACTATTCCTGAACACACATCATCAAGCAAGCACTGAGTGAATTGAACATATAAAGGGAGCAAACCAGCCCATAAACGAGGAACTTTGAGTCTCTGACTCTCACCCTAAGTTGACCAACTGCACAATCCGAACAAACGTGTGGGTATCATGGTACGGCAACGCGCACAGCAGCAACTCATCCAAGTTGTAAACATGCACCCTGCATGAACATATCCACCAGATACAAAAGAATAAGGTAGAGCTAGCGGTGAATGACAAAAAAGTTAGCTAAGATTGGCGCATACAGGTATCTGCGGATAAGGTATTCGAGCGTCTTGAGGGCAGCTGGAAGCTGCAAGTAGCCAGCTAGAAGGCGCAGGTAGGAGGAGATGGACTTGTTTAGCTTCTCATTTTCCTTGGGAGTTTGTTGCTCACGGTTGAGCTCAAGGCTAGTCTCACTGAACAGGGTTTTACTGTACTTTGCAAATCTCTCGTCCACACTAGTAAGATGCTCCAACCCTATAACACGATTCGGGTCAGTTACTGCAGGGAAATATAAACGTTCTCTGCAAGTGCTTCATATCCAAAACTAGCATAGCTTGATGTACGCAATGCAGTATACTTGAATCAGCTGACAAATCGCAGTGAAATTCAAAGGGAAACCAGGAGCAAAATTATTGGAATAATCTAGATGCTACAGAAAGTGCCTAACGACCAAATTAAAACTAAAAATGGTCGACTAATGACGCTCTTGAACTACCAAAAAAATATACAAGTGCTGGTGTTCAGGTGAACAGAGAGCTAAACGGAACGAAATTAAAAGGGCATGGCAGGGCAGGTCAGGGCATGAAAACAAAGGAACATCATGCATAAGTAGATCGACAGAGCTTGTCGTTAGGTCATGGGTCGGCACCGGAAAGGGCGATGGGGAGGATGGCGCGGAGGTCGATGTCGGCGGCCTCCTTGGCGTCGAAGAGCACGGACGGACGGGTGATGGGCCCGCGAGCCGCCACCGGCGCGGAGCCGAGGGCCGACTTGATGGCCTGCAGCTGCGACGCGATCGAAGCCATCGCCTCCCGTGGTTGGGGTGGTGTCAGCGCCGCTGCTAAACCCTAAAACCCTGCGCGGCGGGAGAGGAGAGGCGGCGCCGAGCAGGTCGGGGAGGGGGAGGGATATACGCAGCAGAGCAGCGAGGAAGCGGTCGGCTTTGTGGTGGTGCGAAAAGTGAGAGAGTCATGGGCCGGAGCACGGAGGAAGCCCAATTTAGAAACGTGCGCGTGGGCCGGGTAGCTGCTCCCAAACCAGACAAGAAAAATATCAGAGGAGAATTAATAAAAAACAAAGTCAAAGAAAGGTCCATCCCGACTGCCGGACGGTTGACTTTTATGGCCAAAGCGGCAACGCAGCGCCTTCTATGGTCTATCCACGCCACGCGGCCACACTGCTCGACGACCAGATCTCCTTTGCACCCGTTTCTGGAGAGATCCACTCTCCTCGTAGCGACGCCATGGCGGAGATGATCGCCATATCCCTCTCAGCGAAGGTCGCTGCAACATTGTCCCGCAAGGCGGCCGTCGACGTCGCCGCTCTCGTCGCCATTCGCTCGGGCATCGCCGCCGCGGCACGGGACCTGGAGCTCCTCCGCGCGTTCCTCCGGTTCGCCGACTCGCGCCGCGGCACCGACGCGCTCGCCTCTGCCTGGGTGTACCAGGTGCGAGACGTCGGATTCCAGCTAGAGGACGTGGCGGACGAGTACGCCTTCCTCTCCGGCGGAGGCTTCGTCCGCGCCTGCGCCAACTTAAGCGCGTGGTTTGCTCTGGCTGGACGACTGCGGAAGGCGCGAGTGAGGCTCCGCGACCTGTCGCACGCGAAGGAGCGGTACGGCATCCGGCCGGCCGAGGCTTACGCTCCAGATGGCGGCGACGTGGCCGTCATTAGCCGGAAGCTGGCGGAAGCAGCGCACTTCGTGGAGGAGAAGGAAATCGTCGGCTTTGTGGCGCACAGAAGGTTACTGATGAAATGGCTCACGGAGGACTCCGACTCTCGTCGGACGCTGGTCTCTGTCTGCGGGATGGGCGGTGTTGGTAAGACCACTCTGGTGACAAACGTGTACAAGGAATTCGCCGCAAGCCGCCACTTCGACTGCGCTGCATGGGTGGCCGTCTCCAAGAACTTCAGCACGGAGGACCTCCTCAGGAAAATTGCCAAAGAACTGTATCGAGACTTCCGTGCCGACATGCCATGGGACATTGATGAGATGGACTACCGGCTGCTGATGGAGGCTTTACGTGGGCATCTCTCCAAGAAGAGGTACTTGTTGCTGGATGATGTCTGGGATGCCAACGCGTGGTATGAAATCCGCAATGCATTTGTCGACGAGGGAACCAGGAGCCGTATTATCATCACAACTCGCAGTCAAGATGTTGCCTCTCTGGCAGCATCCACTAGGATCATCATGTTGGAACCACTACCCGAGCATGAAGCATGGTCGTTGTTTTGTAACACCACATTCAGGGAAGATGCCAGCCAGGAGTGTCCGCGTCATTTGGAGGATTGGGCTTTCAAGATACTTAGGAGATGCTGTGGACTACCATTGGCCATTGTATCTATCGGTAACCTTCTTGCATTGAAGAAGACAGAATTTGCTTGGAAGAATGTCCACGACAACCTTGAATGGAATGAAAGCAGTGATTCCGGAATTAAGCAGGTGTCGAGCATACTGAATCTGAGTATCGATGATCTGCCATACCGCCTGAGAAGATGTTTCCTCCATTGCAGTATATACCCTGAGGATTTCCCGATCAAAAGGAAAATCCTGATCAGGTTGTGGATTGCAGAAGGCCATATTGAGGAAAGGGGCCAGGGCACAATGGAGGAGATTGCAGATGATTACCTGAACCAGCTAGTGCAGCGTAGCCTGTTTCAGGTCACGGAAAAAAATGAGTTTGGACGAGCGAAACGGCTCTGCATTCATGACCTGATCAGGGATTTGATTCTGCAAAGGTCAACAAAGGAAGGTTACGCTGTATTCGCAAAGTGTCCGCCAGAATTGGATTCAAGCAAAAGAATCCGTCATCTTGTACTTGACCGATACCGAAGTGATCATCTACCAGTTCCAAGGATGGCATTGCTTCGCTCCTGCAACGCATTTATGGCAGATCTGGATTCCTCACTCTTGTCTGGTTTTAGGTTATTAACCGTATTGAACTTATGGTTCGTTCAGATAGATAAACTGCCTAGCTCACTGCCCAATCTTCTGAATCTGCGGTATCTTGGCATCCGTTCAACTCTCGTTCAAGAGCTTCCACTGGATTTGGGAAAATTACATCAGTTGCAAACTTTAGACACCAAGTGGTCCATGGTCCAGAGATTACCGCCTAGCATAACAAAGCTGAAGCGCCTGCGCCACCTGATATTGTATAGACGCCAATCTGCAGATTTCAGGTATCCAGGCCCTGGTAGAGCAATTGCATTTCCACGGGGAATACAAAATCTAACCTGCCTGCAGACCCTTAAATTCATTGAAGCTGATGAGATGATGATCAAATCCTTAGGAAGCTTGAAACATATGAAGAGCTTAGAGCTATTTGGTATGCATGAGAGCACTCTTCTTCATTTGCCCTCATCCATCTCCAAAATGAGCGGCCTTCTGTGCTTGGGGATTGTCAGTCGAGATGCTAATGTAACATTGGACCTGGAGCCATTTTATCCACCACCACTAAAGCTACAGAAACTTTCGCTGACAGGGATGTTAGCAAGAGGTAAGTTGCCTTCATGGTTTGCCCACCTAGATAGCCTCGTGCAGTTGCGGTTATGTTCATCTGAGCTCAAGGGAGGCTCAATTGGATTGCTCTCATCGCTTCCCAGGTTGTTACATCTTACCCTGAATAATGCATACAGTGACATGAGCTTGACTTTTGTAGAAGGTTGTTTTCCAGTTCTTAAGAAGCTGAGCTTACAATGCTTGCCTAACCTTTCTCACATCGAGTTTCGTAAAGGGAGTCTTGTACATCTAAATGTGTTAATCCTTGGCCGTTGTGCTGAGCTAACTGAAATCCCCCAAGGCATTGAGAACCTCATACAGCTTGACAACCTGGAGCTCTTTGAGATGCCGAGTGAGATAATAGAAAAGATTCAAGATGGGGAAGCATTAGATGTGAATTATGAAGATTCTCAGCGTACTACAGCTGTTAAGAACTCCCGCTGGCATAACGGACATTTGTTGCAGAACACGATATACACCAAACTATTCAGGTGTTCAAACATATAGAGCATTAAAAGATAGAATCAGCATGGTGTTGAAGTCTACTGAATTTGAGGTCTGTCACGGACAAGAGCTTAAAACCTTCCTTCAGCTGCTATCTGGTGAGAAGATAGCATTGGTGGCCACATTGGCAGTGAATCTAGGGTGATAAGCTGGGACTGCACGGATTAATACAGGAGAAATTGCTCATTGCATTTTGCGGGAAAACATGTTTACTGGATCATGGATCTCAGTGCTTTACTAGCTGAACTTTTGTAGTCATTGTAATTCTTTACATAGTTATCAGTTGAATTAACGTATGTTCTCAAGCAAGGACCGGTAGGACTGTGTTGTTTTCCAGCTTTCATATAAAAGTGTTTTATGCGAGCTTTTTATGAGTATGTGTTTGTCAGAGGAATGCTATACAAATGCACAAGGGATGACATTCTGAGATGCCACTTTACATATAATAAGTTAAGACGAATTGGGTTCTTGCTATTACACGAGATTCTGGGTACAAATTAGCTGCGACTAAAAATCAGGTGGTAGATCTATACGTACACTTCTCCACCCAAATGCTGGTGGCACCTAATGATTCCAAGTACGTAAAAAAGTTAACCATCAATCTCACTGGAGTAGTACACGGGAAATCAACATGTAGATTACGTACTGTACAAAAATTGGTTACAAACTATTCCTTGGCCATACAATCACTGCACTAAACCAGGGTTTCAGGCTTGCGCTAACATGACCACAGTTTGGTGCCAATCCCGGCTCTCTTTAACAACATCAGGCCATTGGCAGCATTTGCCTGGAACTAGCAGCACGCGAGAACACAAAGGTACTGAAACAAAAAAAAGAGTTACAATGTGATCATTTCAACAGACAATTCCTACCTGCATACACAGTAAAACTCATCGGCAAAGAACCAATACAATAAACATATCGAACAGCCTGGAGAAGTACAATTCTTGAACTGCAGCAGCAGACCCAAATGGTCGGATCGTTCAGGGGAGATCTTTGGACATCCTTGATGACGCGTCTATAGAGTGAAGATCAACAACTGCTGGCACTAACAGGTGTTGGTCCAGCTCATCCACATCACTGTCACCAATAATGGATGAAGATACTGAATCCATATCATCATCTAGTAGAAATCAAGGGCAGCTAAACATTAGCAATTTTGGCAAAAAAAAGAAAAAAAAAGAATGTCAGTAGTAGCTAACAAATACAGGATTCTAGAAGAAAAAAACTAGCAAATAGAACAAGTGCACAATGTCTATAAATCATCTTGAATTCTTTACAAATGTCAGCACTCGGCGATAATATGGAGTGGCTTAAAGAGAAATAGTACTCTTGCCGATTCAGTAGAAACAAATAATCTCTAATATTGTTCCCCCCACTCTGTCTAAGTTTCCCCAACAAGAGTAACACCATGACCAATTATCTTTTCACGATGAATCTATAAATATGATCAATATTGCTATGAAGAAAAAAGCTTACATAACAGCCAAGGAATTCTTGAACAGAAAACAAAACGTATTACTACTATGCAACCAAGCAGATTTATGGGGGAAGGGAGAGGGGTATGGAATTGCACAGGACCAGAATGTTCCCTTATAGTTGTTAGTAAGAGATTTTGGAGGAACACATCATTCAGAACATACAACGAACAATAACACTAAAATTTCTGTTAACATTTTTTAAGTTTACAGGCCATTTAGAGCTAATTTTTTTTAAATAATACATTTTTTTTATTTATTTTCATAAATAATACGCAAATTTAGCAATTTTCATTTCTGTCCGTCCGTCGTCCGTTCAACGGACGACAGAGCTCCTTCGTTGGTTGCGCGGACGACAGATGGGTTCGTCCTTTGAGCAGACGATACAGGTCGGTCGTCAGGTTGTTGCTGCGCTGGGTAGCTCTTGGTGTGTCGTCCGTTGAACGGACGAAGGCACTGTTTCGTCCGTTGAACGGACGAAGGCTGCGTGTCGTCCGTTGAACGGACGAAACGTGTCTGTCGTCTGTCGAACGGACGACCGACTAACATATTTGCAATTTATCCGTTTTGTGTATTATTTGTGCAATTCAATAAAAAAAATGTATTATTTAAAAAAAATTAGCCCATTTAGAACGTGAATTAGTACACAACAAGCTGTAGCTAACAACTGCATTTAAAATGTAAAAGACAGCTACTTGTGTAGGCACTAGACACAAACTCACCAGAGAATGCAGGATAAGTTGCTCCATGACTAACAACAGTAGAGGCTTGAATGCTTTTTGGTAGAAGACGGTTGAAAAAGGAACCTAAGAATTTCACAAAATGCAATCAGTCACCTATAGTTCCGAGCAATTCACCAATAAGATAAAGACATAAAAGTAGTGATACCGACCCACTCTTGCTAGCCGGTTTACCCATCCTGGGGATGATTTTTTGGTTATGTTCTTACATACATCATCTGTAAAATGGTTGCAGTTCTTTGAAATCAAATGATATGTATTGCCGCTGTACTCCCCCGCGAGAGTTTGGACGAACGAGCGAAATTCTGCCCTAGACATGGCAGTTGTGCCCATCCATATCGACCTTCTGTAGACATAGCCAGGGCAAGATTTTGGTTCCACTTCAAACACCCCACTTACTGGTAGATCATGCGCTCCAAAACCATATTCCAGACCATGAACTGTTAACAATAAAACAATGATTTCAAGCTCATAACTCTAACATAGTACAAGGCACAAAACACGGGTCTGGGAAATGTTATAAACTGATACAGGTGACAGAATTAGCGAATAACCCAATGTACAGTTAATATTTGTCAGAACTAGCAACCTCAATCAGTAAAATGTAGATTGCTTCCAATGAACATAGCTCATAGGACTAGGACTCTACCATTTTCATTAGCCGAAAACAACTAGTTGTGCTAGCTCAATATCCACATGTTACCCTTAGTTTGATATAAATCGCGAAAGTGCCAATGCCACCCCAATCAACACTTCTTCTGAGAAGAGCGGCACTGAAACCTCGTACACAATTCTGTCGAGGGGTTTGCCACCGGAACTTTGACAATAGATATAAGTCCGTACATCATCATAGTTCACTACTTTTTTTCAGCGTTTAGTTTTTCCCTGCATCCCACAACCTCCCTATGCAACTGGAAACAACTTTACCTTGACAGCTAGCCTCATCTTCAACAAAACCATACAGAGAAGAGAACCACTCCCTCCGTTCCAAAATACTTGCCGTGGTTTTAGTTCAAATTTGAACACATGAAAGTATTTTGAAACTGATGGAGCACATACCTTAAGAAACTGAACCCAGAATAGTGCATTCCGTACTGGTCATCACTCATCACAAATTCAGACCACATACTACCCCTCAAATTTGCAACCAAAAATCGCCCAAACCTTTCCGTCCCTTCTACCCCACTACCTACCCTGCCTCTTCCAGGCACTAGATTAAGACTTACGGCAACAAGTATCTCAATGTAACCCTTACAAGCTCATCAAAGCAACTTCCATCAATATCTGTACAGCATCCATGTACAAGGTTACGAACCAAATCAAGTACCACCAAGTACGAAGAGGGAGAGAGAGGCGGCAGAGGATCGAAACCTTCGATTCCGGAGTGGAAGACGCCAAGGCCGAACCAGTAGAGGTAATTGTTCATGGGCGTCAAGTCGTACACGTTGAGGATCACCGGCGTGCCGCTGCCGCCGCCGTTCTGGGCTTCCATGACCGCCCCCCGCCACCGGCGAAGCCCACGGGCGCTGCAGATCTCGTCACCGGCGAGGCATTCGCGTCCGGATTAGTGCTCGGGGGAGAGGGGTTTTCTTCCGTTTCGATTTGATTTTGCTTGTGTTCGGTCTGGGTTCGGAAGAGAGGAAAGGGAAAGATTAGTTTGATGAGGATCACCTAGTAGGCTAGTACCACGCCTCCTGTCTCTCGAGGGTTAACCATTGATGGTTTCGTCACGCGCTCCTCTTGCTGTTTGCGTTCTCTTCAGTCACTGACATGGAGGACATCTTAACGGTGGGTCCATCGTGTCCGTGGTGATGTAGGGTTATTTTGTGGGTGGAGATAGCTTCGATCTTGTTCGCTGATGGAGAAAGGAAGCTGTCTGATTTGTAGTGGGGAGTCACAACTCACAGCTCACAAAGGCCCGCGCACGGCACGGGCGTGGCTACGTGGGCCCCGGTGGTAAGAGAGACGACGAGTTTGACTTTTCGAGTAAGAGAAACCTGTCCGCTCCTCGTCCGACACGGGTGTGTTTTTTCTTGATGCATGCACAGTTGCAATTTGGAAGTAGTTTTGGGACTTCCCGTGGGCAAACGGGACATCCATCTAATAAAGATGATTTAAGTACGGTTTGTTGGTTTTTTTATGTAGGCCTTGTATAATTTCTTATTTTCTTTGACTTGGTTCATATTTGATATTTTTTTCTTTTTGGGCCCATAAGTCATAAACACATAGCCTTTGGATCCATAAGTCATAGACACATATCCCTTGGATCCACAAGCCATAGACACATACTTTCTCATGGTCTCAAAATGCTTTCTTTTCACCAAACTTAAGTCTATAGTATATTTTCGAGGCATCCGCAAGGGGGAAAATAAAGTGTCTAGGAAAAATGTATGGATATCCAAGATCAGAATGGATGACAATTTGATTATTCCACACATTCGCCAATTCATTTGCTTGTGGGCCGATATAGAGATTAACAATAGGCAAGTGCTAGGCGTCTCCCGGACGATGGAGAGCTCTCATTATCCTGCTTCCCCGTGCTACCACGTGTTCATTTGCTGTAAAATATCTCGCTTTTGCTATATATGTCCCCGCTTTTGCTTTTAAAGAAAAAAAATTGTTCATTTCAGAAATAGAATGTTTTGCCGGAGACCATGCAGCAAAAAAATATGCTAATGTAGCAAAACCAACTTCGCCGAAGACATCGTCGGAAAAACTCGCTGGTGATTCTCGCCGGAGACCTTGTAGCAAATAGCTGACACTGTTGTAGCAAAATCACAAGACGGTTGTAGCAACAAATTTCTTCTAATGTAGCAAAAAACCTACTTCGCCGGAGACATTGCCGGAGAATTTAGCCGGAAGACCTCGTCGGAGAAGTTGTAGCAAAAAATTTATGGTATTAATATTATAGCAAAACAAAAAAACAGAGATAGCAAAAAATATAGTTATACAGCAAATCCACAAACGCGACCCGCACTGTCGGGACCGCCTATAGCAACTCCGTCTGACTTCGGTAGCAACACCGTCGGCCATCAGGAGCAAAGCCTCCCGTCGTCAGTAGCATCTCCCCGTGGCAGAACCTCCATCCCCCATCCATGGCCTTTTATCTCGCCCCCGTTCTCCATCATCGGCCTAGCCCCGCATCCATGGCGGCCTCCCCTTGTTGCACCTGCATCGCGGGGCTCACAGTCGGCGTGAGGTGCCAGGCCCAGGGCGGCGACAGAGGTGAGCGGAGGTCGCCGGGCACGGATCTGGACGGAGGTCGTCGGGCTGGGAGGTGGTCGAAGGTCGCCGGCGGGAAGGTGGTCGGAGGTCCGCCGTCGGGAGCAAATCCACAAACGCGACGGCGGTGGCGGACATGTCTGCTGCGAAGAGAGCCCGGAGGGCGATGTCGGCCGGCAGCGGGCGGCGGCGACGAGCGGCGGGAGCGGCGGCAGCAGAAGGCAGTGGTGGGCAGCGACGCAAGGCAGCGACGCCCAGTGAAGCAAGGCAGCGACGGATCGGGTCTCCGTTGATTTTCATGGTGACGGTTTCACACAGAAAAAGGAAAGAAAAAGGGAAGAGATAAGGTGAGACCCGATCGTGTGGAGCGCGCTGTCAACCCGGACGATGGCATCGTCAACTCGAGGAGGATAAAGAAGACATGGTCGACCTCACGCCTAACAGGGAGTACTCACATCGGCGTACAAGACCAAATTCTTCGCCGCAATGCTCACGTCTCGCATGAACAAGATGGCTCGAAAAATGGACTCAGAAAATAAAAGCCTTCCATAGGTTGGCAATATAAAATAGACTTTGTCAGATACATAGCATAGAGACAAAATTAGAGAAAAGAGGATGGCGTAAATTATGATATATGCCCCGTTGAAAGCAAACTCGAGAAAGGGCGACACACTTCTTCTTTCAATTTGCCATTCCAATAAGGCTTGGGCAATGATTGAATAATGGATTGGGCTACCTACCTTCCATATGCATGTTATATTTAAGATCAAGGTGCAGGAAATTGCCATTGTTCCTACCCTAGACGCACTGGTTAGAAGTTGAGGAAGTGCACCGGCTCGGGACAGTGCGGTCCTTGTTCCTCATCAACTGTTATGTTTTCTGCTAATAGGTTATAATCCTAGGACCTTCACTCTCCAACTCCGGTTATCTCCACCGTTGTGTTAAGCCTCCGAAGCGCCTCACATGTGATCCTCTGCGGGATTGCACACGTACAAGGTGGAGCAATGAACGTGAGGTGCTAGCCTTGGTTTCGCCACCGTGGGTCAAAGTGGTGGGAAACTCAAGTCTCTCTCTTTTGCCTTCCCACGCAACTATATAGGACACTCTGTGTCCCTCACTCCACAACTCTAATCCTAATAAAAGTGGGCTCAACCTTGTAGGTGCCTCTATCCAACCAAGTCCAGTTTGCATGTTTGTTTTAGTCGAATTCCATCCAACCAGATCCACTCTCTTAAGTGTGCGATCGTGCAAGATTATTGTAAGTCAGACATAGCTCAGTGTTTTCTCGCCCAAAGCCGATAGCCGATAGTGCCTTCTAGCAAAGCATGCCGACTCCCAGATACATGTAAGTGCCCTTAATGTGACGATCTGTCTGAATTCCTTTGGCTTAGGATATTGGTGATAAGTCGCATGGAATCTTCCATCATCCGAGCGCCACCTTAACTTTCTTTTCTCGTTTCACTGATATGAGATTTCTTCTGTCAAACATTAGCCGGATCTCCATCCGTCTAACTTAGTCGGACTACCTCGATCAACACTTGATCGAATAAGGAGAAAATTCTGTCTTGGCTGATCCACGTCAAGCAACTTGCTTCTTATTAGACCCAAGACCACTCTTATGGCTACTAGTTACAGACAATGAAATGTGGACTCAAAGTCCGGTTAATCCACAACATCGATAGTGCGATCACCTCATGTCTAAGGATTTCATTATGCTAGTCGTACATATGATGACTTGGTCTTGCCAACTAGTGCTTGGGCCAGTCCGGCTAACATACCTCTTTCGTCTAGTCAATGCAAGTCGGATAGCATCTTTATGCATATGACTCGTAGAACTTAGTCATCTTCCGGCTTACATATTAAACTCAGTCGTGGGTGTCCATCCCAACCTCAAACGATTAAGAACAAAATAACATGAACTGAAATATAAGTACAAGGTTCCACAATTGCATCATAAGCAACAAGTAGAGTCAGTTAAAGTCAGACAATCATACAAATACAAGTCTGAAAGTAAAGCCTTTAGGGCACAATTCCTAACAAAAAATGCCCGTGTGCTCATACAGGTTAATTTTCTACAATTTTACCTCGTAAAGTTAGCCATGACTGGGATCCTCGTTTTCTATCATCATCGGGCCCACTAGATTCGTGCATAGCTAATAAAGGCCCACACCATGACGCGTGGGACACTCTCAAAGCAAGGTGTCATGTTTGTGAAGACCGTCGAGAGGGGATTCTGCGATGCGTCAGATGACGTCGAGGCAAGTCGTCACAATTGTCATTTGAGGAAGAGAAAATTATGCTTTAAACCGAGTAAAGTTAATGTGCATAAAACCTAACAAAGTTTTATAAACCCTACAAACTATGTTTGTAAACCCTAATTTTTTTGCTAAACCGGAGGTTTTATAAAACCTTATTCCCTTTAACAAATTTAAGTAAAAAAGTAATAATATTTCAAGCAAGTGTGAAAAACTTGTTCAAAACCAGTACAAAGTTATCCCAAAAATTCAAACATGTTTATTTTCTTTTCTTTTTTCACAAACCATTCCCCACCTTTCCCTATTTGCTTTTCTACAAATCAAATTGGGAAAAAGAAAATACAAAACGCAAAGGCCACTGGCCCACTCCATCCCAAGTCTGCTCAAGGCCGACCCTCCCTAGCCTCTCTCTCTCCTTCGTGTCGCTCACCTCGCCCAATCCCCTCTAATGCTCGATGCGCCACCACACCTCTATGTCCATGTTGCCATGGCTCTCCCGCTCGATGAGGACCATCGCTAGCACTTCTAGTCGCCACTCGCCGCCTCATAAACCCCTTCGTCGCCTCACCTCCGTTGATACCACAAGTGTCGCTGGCTGCTACCGCTCCAGCCATCTCGCTTAGTGTCTCGGACTCTCCTTAGGCCATGTCGAGGTTGTTGATGGCGTGCTCCTCAACTTCGCCTTCCTCCCTCCGTTGAGTCGTGAAGTGCCTGCTAAGCGCCAGAGAAAAAACAATAATAAACTAGTATGATGGAAATTTTGCAGTAGTATGAGTTTGTTTGGAGAGCAAACCGGTCAAAAAAGTGACAGACCGAAAAAAGCTATTTTTTATTTTTATTAGTAGGTATAGATCGGTGGAGAGGCTCTCCATCAAGGATTGTTGGACAAACAACCGTAAGATCATGGCCTTTCTCACCATGACAATATGAAATGAGCGAAATGTAAGTCTTCCTAAATAAATTCGCACCATCGACTTTTCTTGTAGCCATAATTAAGAGAGAGGCAAATCTTTGAGTGAGGAAGGCCGGCACGAAACAATTTCTGCTACTCCCTCCGATCTATATTACTTATCGCTGAAACGAATGTATCTACTATCTTCATTCCGGTTTATAAGACAAATACGTACTTCGAGAAAATAGTTTGACCATAAATTTGGTCAAAAAAATATAAACTATATTTAACAAAAAATATATCATCAGATTCATATTTAAAATACGTTTTCAATGGTACAATTTTTGAGACATATGATTCATATTTTTTTTATCACATTTATGGTTAAACTATTTTCTTGGAGTACGTAATAGCCTAATAAACCGGAATAGAGGTAATAACACTAAAACATGTCTCGATACATCCATTTTAACGATAAGTAATATGGATCGGAAGGAGTATTAATATTGAGAGGGTAGTCCCTTTCATAGCGCATATTTTTATTTTGCGTTGAAATTACTCTCAATGTTTCAAAATATAAGCTATTTTAGAACTTTTCTAAAAATTATCTATTTAAACACCTTTTAGTGTGTAGTTTCGGAGCAAAATGAGTGAACCTACAAACTAAAAAGCATCTAAATATATATGTTTTAGAAAACGGTTAAAACATCTTATATTTTGAAAAATAGGATTATATACAAATCTTTTGCCTCCATTTTAAAATTAAAAATTACACATAGTGGTTCTACACAAACATACTCCACTGTGATGAACTTAGGCCTAGTTTGGCAACAAAGTTTTTTAAAAACTGAAGTATTGCAAAACCATAGTATCTAAGTGCATGAGCTAGCAATACTTCGGTTTAAAAAAACAGGTCCGGAGTCATTTTTTCCAATACTTCAAAAATAGCATATTTTAGAAGATAATGAAGTATTAATACCATAGTTTTTAAGTCACAGCCAAACTTATCAAAGTATTTAGAAGTGTAGTATTTTAAGAAAGTATAGTACCGTTGAAATGCTTCAAAATTACTCAAACACATCCTCAGTTTTAAGTGTAGATGTGCAAGTGTGCAAAACTGCAAATATGAGCAGAAACTGTTATACTCCCTCCGTCAGATGAACAGCAACTTGGTCTCATTCTTCCCTCCGTCAGAGCCGCCGTCGAGAGCACGACCGTCAACGAAGCGCCACCAGCGACAGGGAAACAGAAAGAGGGGCGGCGGCCATTAAGAGTGGAAGAACCGTTACCGTCCGTCACCCTCGGCCTCGTCACCGGCGATTCGTATGCTACGCATGAATGCGCCGCCAGACACAGTTGGTGGAGACGTGTGCGTCGCCTCGATCCACGAACGCGAGCCGACTGCTCGTGTGACCGATGCGTATGAATGCGCCGCCAGACACAGTTGATGTAAATGCAGCAGCGACCATCACCGCCAAGGCGGCGGCGTCTGGGTCGCACGTCCTCAAGATCGACGGCTACTCCCGCACGGTGGGGCTCGGCGAGGAGATATTCATCACGTCGAGGTCGTTCGTGGTCGGAGGCCATCGCTGGTGCCTGCTATACTACCCCGACGGTTACAAATCATACCACTTCCCTGGCTCGCTATCCATCTTGCTCTGTCTCGATCCCAGCGAAGCAGGTGAAGTAAGAGCACAGTACGAGATCAGCTTGCTCGACCAAGAAGGCCAACCAGTGCCTGGCTGCGTCACGGGGAGCAATAGATGCTCGACATTCTCCGCTAAGCCAGTTCTTCACGGTTCGTGCCGCTACATCAGTAAGGCGGTGCTGCATAATCCCCTTTACCTGTAGGATGACGCTTTCAGCGTCAGGTGTGAGATCAACGTGGTGATGAGCATCTCCATGGAGGACGTTGTGCTTCCCGTCGTCGGACGTGGTATCAAAAAAGAGCCAAATTACGTCTGAGGTCAATCGGTCGCCGGCATGACCGTCATGTAGGCGCCTGCTTCCTGTTAAAGACTGTCCTGCCCAACCGTCCTAGTATCCGGCTATCTTCAATCTACCACCACTGTTGTAGTGGAGGTAGTACTGTATAATATGATACTGCTACGTACTAAACGAAAACTGCAACTGTACTCGTCAAATGATTTAATGTTGGAACTAGTAGTAATCTTTGTTGAGACTATTCTGATTAAAGGCATTCTGGTTATTTTCCCTCGGTGCTAGTTGAATATGTATCGGTTTTCTCATTTATAACAGTAGGCCAACAAACGAGGATGATTTTGTTCCTTGCTTGACTCAAAGCTTTTTCGGATATGTGGCAACATAATCAGCACAAGAAATTTAAAAAATTATAAAAATAGGAAAGGCATTTAGTACTCCCTCGGTTTGAAATTACTCCGCATGTGAGGAATAGTAAAAATCATAGCATTTGACTCAATATATATGATAGACATTTTATATTAAATATATATAATATGATAATATATTGTAATTGTCTCTATTAAATATATATAAACATTTTATTAAAATATTACTGATTTGATATTATAATTGTTAACATATTTATCTATAGAATGGTTCAAACTTCGTGAAGTTTGATCTTGACCGAAACTAACGTGCGGAGTAATATGAAACACGGGAGTAATTGAACAATGCAGAAAATGAAAGCAACGGTTGGAAATCCAAAAATTTAGGAACAAGAAAACTAGCATAGTCTGCAACGCTGCACCCATGGACTTTGTTAACAATATTTTGATATACTCCCTCCGTCCGCAAATAAGTGTACATCTAGCATTCAAAATTTGTTCTAAAAAGAGTGTATATCCACAATATCAAGGCACTAAATAAATGTAATTAGCTCCTCGTAATCACTCCCCCACCTTATCCTCCAATCTCTATTCTTCTTCTCGATATCATCCACCAATCCTCATTCTTCTCTTTTCTTGATAATTAATAAAGCCTCATAAAAGAAAAGAGAGAACTAATTTGTCTAATATTTTCTAGATGTACACTTATTTGCGGACGGAGGGAGTATGTAGCAAGTTCCACACGGTTCCTGCCGCTACATCAGTAAGTCGATACTGCAGAATCCCCTTTACCTGAAGGATGACGCTTTCAGCGTCAGGTGTGATATCAACGTGGTGATGAGCATCTCCACGGAGGACGTTGTGCTTCCCGTCGTTGGACGTGGTATCAAAAAAGAGCCAAATTGCGTTTAAGGTCAATCGGTCGCCGGCATGACCGTCATGTAGGCGCCTGCTTCCTGTTAAAGACTGTCCTGCCCAACCGTCCTAGCATCCGGCTATCTTCAATCTACCACCACTGTTGTAGTGGAGGTAGTACTATATAATATGATCCTGCTATGTACTAAGCGAAAACTGCAACTGTACTCGTCAAATGATTTAATGTTGGAACTAGTAGTAATCTTTGTGGAGACTATTCTGATTAAAGGCATTCTGGTTATTTTCCCTCGGTGCTAGTTGAATATGTATCGGTTTTCTCATTTATAACAGTAGGCCAACAAACTAGGATGATTTTGTTCCTTGCTTGACTCAAAGCTTTTTCGGATATGTGGCAACATAAGCAGCACAAGAAATTTAAAAAATTATAAAAATAGTAAAGGCATTTAGTACTCCCTCGGTTTGAAATTTCTCCGCATGTGAGGAATAGTAAAAATCATAGCATTTGACTCAATATATATGATAGACATTTTATATTAAATATATATAATATGATAATATATTATAATTGTCTCTATTAAATATATATAAACATTTTATTAAAATATTACTGATTTGATATTATAATTGTTAACATATTTATCTATAGAATGGTTCAAACTTCGTGAAGTTTGATCTTGACCGAAACTAACGTGCGGAGTAATATGAAACACTGGAGTAATTGAACAATGCAGAAAATGAAAGCAACGGTTGGAAATCCAAAAATTTAGGAACAAGAAAACTAGCATAGTCTGCAACGCTGCACACATGGACTTTGTTAACAGTATTTTGATATACTCCCCCCGTCCGCAAATAAGTGTACATCTAGCATTCAAAATTTGTTTAAAAAAGTGTATATCTACAATATCAAGGCACTAAATCTAAAGATGTAATTAGGGAGACCCTAGGAGCCGTTCTGGCGTCCGGGCGATCGCCTCCATACAGCTCGCCCGTTTTGGGAAGCGTACGCACCCGCTACTGCGTCTGGGGCCCTTCTCGCGCTGGTCCATGTTGTCAGCGGCGTCTGCAGGATTGGGTTGTGTTTTTTCTCGGCGTAAGAAGAACGGTAGGGAGTATAAACAGACCAGCCCTAGAAAACCAGGCCAATTCCCCGCACGCGCCGCCAGTCGCGCGTCTCCCTCTCCTCCTCTCAGCCGCCCCTCCCTCTCCCCAGCCATTAATGGTGCCAAGTCACCTCGCCATCCGTGCCTCTTTCCTTTGTGCGCGCAGCAGCCGGCCTATGCGGGAGCATGGCCGCCGTCCCCAGTATGCGGGAGCAGTGGCGCCGTCCCCAGCGCAAGGTAGAGCGATCTGCCATATGGATTCCGGCGGGAAAGAAGGCATAAGAGGTAGAGCGGCAATGGCGGGCACCTCTACATCGAGCAGCGGCGTCGAGCAGTATACCTCCGCTGGTGCCGTCCCTGTCTCCATGGCTAATCACCTTCTCTCGCGCCGACCCATGGGAGGAGCACGGAAGAAGGTCTAGGGGCCACCTTGTTGGAGACGGGTGAGGTGAGCACGGAGGAGTTGCACTGGTGAGGCACCTCGATCTGTGCCTCTCCCAGCAGTGGTGGCTGTTGTCGTCCACGAGCAGCTCGACATGGAGTCCGCGGTCGGCGAGAAGATGTGCTTCAGTAGCTTCGTCTCCAAGCTGAAGGTAATGTCTCTTTTCTTCAATCCCCCATATTCTCCCATTTTATTCTTTTCACGTGGTAGAGATTAATCTTGTACTAAACAAAAGGATTTGTCATACTAATGGAAAAAAGCATGATTTAATTATGGAGTAGCTGTCTCCTATATTGATTTTGTATGTGATTGCATTAGCATAATTTTGGAAATGCAGGTTCATCAGGAACATCAAGTGGACCTATTCTCTGGACATCCGTACATGTACCTTATCTGTAAGGTAAAGATTTAAAGGTTGAACTCCCATCTTGGTTCATACCCTCCGCAACGTACACCAGTTCTTGTCACGGATAGACTGAATTTTTACTTTTATGCATCCTCATGGCATCAGCTGAGGAGGCTATGAGAATTCTGAATGGAAGCAAGATGAGAGATAAAAATAAGGGTTAGCTAGGGTCATCATGTTGCTAATAAGCATGTAGATTTTTCTTCTTGTTTGTCTTCAACTTTCAAATTTTGCTGGCCAAATTGTTCCCAGATTTATTCATTGAGACACATACTCTTATGTCTTCGTTAGGATTATTCTATTCAAAACAGAGGTTTATTCCTTGAGACATCAGCGACCAGAGGTTCCTAGAGGTGAGGTAATCTCCTTCACATGCTCATCCATAGCTTTGTTCTCCTAATTTTTTTCATACTCTTCTGATCTTTTGATTGAGAAGTACATGTGAGGTAGATGATGTGTCCGTTCTTACAAATATGGTGATTATAATCAGATGTTAGTGAGGAAGGAACACCAACTCAGGGCGAAGGACAGGCTGAACTCGATAATTAAATTACTCCTTGCTGATCGTTGATTTTTTTCGAGTGCTCACTGTTCATTAATTTGATTAAAACTAAACCTGTTTTTATACAATGACTCTTCCTTATTTATCTTCAGGGTTCAAGTTGAACGAATTTCTCGCAAAATAAAGGTTGGTCTCTAGGTGATGTGATCTTTATATGACATGCTATTGTAACTACAAGTCAAGCTATCAGATTATATTGGGAAGAAGTATGTGATTCTTTTCTTGTACCCTCTGGACTTCACGTTCATCTGGCCAACGGGTGAGCTAATCATCTTGTGCTCCCTGACAAAAAATATTTAATTTCGTTCGGCGTTCTAAAATGCATGCGTACAAACTTTGCAGAGATTACTGCTTTCAGCGACATTTAGTAATAGACCTGAGGAGTTTGAGAAGATAAATACAGAACTCTTGGCGTTTCGATTGATATTATGGTATGCTACTTTTCATCTCCACGGCTTTCCATGTAGTTATGGTATATATACCACCCACTACATATATGTGCATGTTCAGACTTTAGAGAAGCAAACCCCTCATTATTCCAGTGCACTGTTGTTGTTAGAGTAACATCCATGTATAAGTTTATATTATTCATGTTGAAAGGTGCATACATGAGATATCTAACTAAATTATTTGCAAAAGTAAAATAACAAAACACTTGTTAGTATTCTGTGGTGCAGTGTAACATTTCTCTAAATATTAAATGTAGCTAGCTAAGTTTGCTCCCAAAAGTAAAACAAGGGTGTCAGAAAAGTACACATGCATCAGGACTGTAAAACAAGGGTGTCAGAAAAGTACACATGCATCAGGACTGTAAGATAGCTCTACCCTGAGGTCTGTACACGCATGGTGTTCATAATGCACCCTGTGTTTTTTGATCCATTGTTCTGCTACTCATGTTCTAAGGCGAATGGTTTTATAGATGTTCTAAGCCAAAGGTTGCTTCTTCTCCTATTGGTCCTGTTAAATTGTGTCACTTTAGATTTATAACTGAGTGGTACTTAATGGCAAGGTCATAGTATTACCTTTTGCACTTACAACAATTTATAGTAAATTGTGTCTTGTAAGAATGGTTAGAATAACTGAATTATGACAACTGATAATGTATTCACGTGAATGTGAGACTAAAACATTTCAAATTGGGCATCACCTGTGCCCTTGAGATTCCTCTGTTTTGCTCTCTCTATCTGTCAATAGATCACTATGTATATATAGTGAGAAAGTTAGGAACACTAAATATGAGGGAAACTTAACGGGAAATGTGCATGTATAGAGATAAGCTACAATATCTTCCGAAGCATTTACTTAGGGTTAGAGGGTGGATAAATTAAGAAGATGAGAACTACACTCTTGGTTCCCTCATATGTTCATGGTCTGTGTCTCATGTTGGGAAATTTATTTACGAAACCCTTCTAATGATAGGGCTTCAGAAGTTACTCATTTGTGTAGCTCTACTAAGAGTATATCACAGCAAGTCCGATGCAGTCCCAATAATCAAATTGCACCCCTCAACGGCATCCTGCTCCTCCAAGGCTTCCAGCTCCTCGACGGCAGCCTCCTCCAAGGTTCCGTTCATCTACGTGGTTTAATTGTACCATATTAGATATGGTATGATGCATATTGACCAGGTTCCATTCACTCTTGACGTTTCCTTAGCTGATTTCAGAAAGGAACTAGATCAGAGTACTACTGCAGAACCTGAGGTGATTCTCCTCATTTTCTCAAAATGCATGATGTTTAATTGGATCCTTATTTGATTTGGGAGATTTTGATTCTCCTGATGGACCATGTTGTTCCATGAGAAATTGATGTATCAATGTTCCGTCTAAACCTTTTTATCAACAATTTAGTGAAACACATTCACATTGACATTATATATTCTTAAATGCTGGGAAAAATAAATTACTTTACCAGGAAGGAATTACATAATCTGTGATGGGTATTGAGAGTATCAAGTGCTTCTTAACCAGGTACAGAGAATATCACTATTTTTATTGGCATATACTTGCTTGGATTTAGTACATGTCATGCCCAAACAGATCCTTCGTACCCGGCCTCACCTTCCAACAGGAGCTATGCAACAAGGTAACATGCAAAAAAAGCACATATAACATTTTCTTCTGCCTTAATGAGATTGTTTTGAATTAAAAAAATCAAGTTAATTAGCTGTTTTTTGGGTGATTTGTTAGTAGTCGAACAATGCAAATAATTCACCATTTTGTATAAGTTCAGCATATTATTCCCTCCACATATTTGAGCACGTAATCACACGGATCTTGGACTGCTGTGTATGGAGTTGAAATCTTGCTATTCTCTGATTTTTTATCGATTCTTGTGCGGGAATGGTGACATGGGACAATCGGCTTAGGTCTTGGCAGATACAGAGGTGTAAATATGCACACGGGTCTATTATGTTCCAGTGCATGTGCAAATAAACATGGTAATCCCATCTTACATGCAAAGATTGCATAAGAGAGTTTCTTACTCCTATCAGCTCGCTGTAGGTCGCCATCCAACATCGGAGCACCATTCTTCTACAGATGGTCGTCCAGCTGCACCTATGATCTCCCCCCCGGATCAATCTCCATCCCGTGTTACATACTCCCCGCTACAGTCCGGCCTCTCATCAGTTTACGATCAGTCTACAGACTATTAGAAGGTTGGGTTATAGGAGAACAGGTTTACTTCAGAGCAGCAGATTAATTGTGAATAAATCAGGAACTAAAATAACTATAATCAGCCTTTTTTGGAGCTTGGTTCTGCTTTCCGTGGGGGCGATATAGAATGGTATATTCCTTCTTTAGAGTTTGGTTTTGTTTCCCTTTATTCAGGTAATAGTGGTCAGCTGCTTGTCGGTGTCTGCATGGGGTCGAGTTTACCTGTGTTGTTCATCCCTGTTGTTTGCAGCTACTTTTAGGTTTGCTTCATTGTCGTGCCGTTTTACTCTGTTCTTTTCTTCTAAAATCTTAGTCATGCTTCGTTCCAGGTTGTCTGCTGTTATTTGCTCCTCCATTTCTTTTACTGCCAGGTAATTCCCTTTGTTTCTGTTGTACTATTATGTCGATGAAAAATCCTATTAAAATACTTGGGATATATAGAAGAACAGGCCTGGTTCGTAGCATTAAGTTAGGTGTGAATAGATGTTTCCTGCATCAAATTGGGCAAACATGTTTCAGGAGCAGGCAGAGTCTCTTAAAAGCGAGCTAGATATTGCCAGCAAAGAAAATGAAAAGTTTCCTCAGATAACCAAGGTAAAACATTTTGGCGGTTCCATAGTCACATCCTATCTCTACTATTAACTCTCTTACCCCTTTCATAAGCATTTACTTTTCATTTCAGCCATCTGGTATTAAAAAAGACGTGCCGCCTTATCAAACGGCTGTCCATGAAAAGATGTTTCTATGAAAACTCCGCTAGCTCTTGATCACGACACTGCTAATAGGTGAGTCACCCTTGTTTTACTAGCATCATTTCTACATGTGTTTTCCTTTGAAGCACCTTACTGTTTAGATATGTGTGACTCATTGTTTTCGGTTTCCTCGCAAACCAGTGAGAAACAGCTGGACACTGATGCCGCTGTGAAAAGATCGCTCTTTAAAACATAGCTACCTACTGATTGTGAAGTACATGTATATTATTTTTCACCTTTCTATCGTGTGAAGACAAAGACAGTATCTTTGCTCACAACCATGTCATTCTTTTTTTACGAAAATACCAAGAACTAACTCATGTCCGTAACATAAAAAAGGACCGCGGAAATATAGAACTACCAGCCACATTAGATGCATCAATTGATACTAGAAGGCGACGTCAAGGAGATTAGCCAGACCACAGATTTCAGCATGTAAGATACTATGGCATTACTTTGCATATTAACACTTTTATAACCTGCACCCCTATTGTCCTCGATGAAAATAAAATAGGAATCTGCAAATGCCCTTCCATGCTCGGTACCACGGATTACAACTGGAGGAACATCAGCAAGGTAAAATTTAGCTTCTTACTTGCAGCTTTTTGTACTGGTATTCACAAATAGTTGATCTCTATCTTTTAAAATAACAGCAAGGTTCAGCAAGACTATCAACGTGCATCTGAACCCCTCTTTGGACCAGCTGCACAACCTATCGCATTGCCTTGCTTCAAACGAAAAGGTATGGATCACTATGCCACTACATATGTTTTAGTTACCTTTAATTCTCACTTTCTCACACACCACACGCTGCTGTGTTTATTGCCAACAAAAACAAGTTTTGGTAGCCCGACTGCTTCAAACGAATGTTCCCTTGATTGAAGATACTGAAAATCAAGACAAGGAAGCTAGGTTGTCAAGCACTGCTCTTGCCAGCGACATAGATGTTGAGCCAGAAGCAACCATACAACCTCTGCCTATGCCTATACTAGATAATAAAATGTAAGTAATTACTCAATAAACACATACTATAGGTTTGGTCGTTACATGTTTTTATATCCTAAACATGGCTTAACAGGAAAAATAAATGCAGGCCTGCAGCATGGTCTGTGAACGACCTATTTATTACCGTTGGCAAGACCGAAGCCCTTGCTGTTTTTATTGGACCGTCTGGCCTACCCGTGTAGGAGCTCTGCGACCATGGATTGTCTGGTTCAACTTCATTGACCAACAATCAGCTATGCACACTTGCTCGGGTATCCTCTGCTAACTCCACTTGTTTTTACCTTATGCTTCATTCTTTAGCCACCCAGCTTTTGTTTAGGTACATCCCTTTATCTGCTACTTGGACTTATGATATTTGCATACTTTCGCAGAACATAATCTGATATTCGATTCATTTGGGATTAAATCAGAGCATACTTCTCAGCTTATTTTACATAACTATGGATCTTATTCATCCTATATGAAAGCCATAACAAAGTTAGTTTACTAATTCACACGCATTATTCCTCCTACAGGATAATCAATATTCCTTCAGGAACTTGGACTTTCAAAACCTGAGTACCATCTTGAGTTATGTGAGAATAGCGAAGTCCGTGTGACTATCCTGTTCAACACCTCTGCGTATGTGGAGAAGGTTCTCCCGTGTACCTCTCCATGACTAGAATAAAATCAAAAAGCTACGAAGCATCAGAAAATTCCGCATGTTAGAAAGCTATCACATATCTTGAGCAAACAACCAATTCAACCATCAGAGATCTAAGCTATGCTCGCTTGGTATATGTAAAAGAAATATATCAAGATTTGCTACTTAATCTAAGAAAGGCGGAAGCATACAAGAAAAAAACTTGCCAGGGGCTGGTTTCTTGATGTCAGACATGTTCTTTCTCAGAGCAAATCCAAAATATCACATCTCCGTTGTTCTTGTGGACAAGATCAAACTGATATAACCTGGAATAATCTCCTTTCAAACTTCTCCGAGCTGGTCTTTAGACTTAAGCATGCATGTGATGTTCTGGAAAAACACTTAGAAATGCACAAGGGAGGTATTCTACTACCGCTTATCATACTGAATATCAACTAAACTTTTACTCTTTGTCAATTCTTTTGGTTGTCTCACACTAAACGGTTATTTTGTTCATATATTTTCCCAGGAAAAAGAAAGTCGGCTTTTGGTGATGAGAGTAGTTATTAGTACTTATTGCATATCTGTTCCTGGTTGGTTGTACTGTACCTGCTAGGACAGTATTGCATAATGCCTATAAGCAGAATCTATAGATTTTGCTTTTGACGCTCCTGCTCTTCACTGCATGTAGTATATCACGATCAGCACAAGGTCATATATTTTGTAATATGCCTATGACTCAGATCGGTCACAGTATGGTTTCAACGAACTCGTGCCCCTTCTTCTACATCGATAATCACTGTCTCCTCGAATAACAGCAGGATTTAGTTTGCCTTAAAGACCGCGATGTAACTGAGTGTGCTCTACTTAGCTGCTTGCATCATGGATTCAGCGGGATCGTGCGCCAAGGCGCACCACTAAATCTAGTAAATGTAATTAGCTCCTCGTAATCACTCCCTCACCTTATCCTCCAATCTCTATTCTTCTTCTCGATATCATCCACCAATCTTCATTCTTCTCTTTTCTTGATAATTAATAAAGCCTAATAAAAGAAAAGAGAGAACTAATTTGTCTAATATTTTCTAGATGTACACTTATTTGCGGACGGAGGGAGTATGTACCAAGTTCCACACGGTTCCTGCCGCTACATCAGTAAGTCGATACTGCAGAATCCCCTTTACCTGAAGGATGACGCTTTCAGCGTCAGGTGTGATATCAACGTGGTGATGAGCATCTCCACGGAGGACGTTGTGCTTCCCGTCGTCGGACGTGGTATCGAAAAAGAGCCAAATTGCGTCTGAGGTTAATCGGTCGCCGGCATGACCGTCATGTAGGCGCCTGCTTCCTGTTAAAGACTGTCCTGCCCAACCGTCCTAGCATCTGGCTATCTTCAATCTACCACCACTGTTGTAGTGGAGGTAGTACTATATAATATGATCCTGCTATGTACTAAGCGAAAACTGCAACTGTACTCGTCAAATGATTTAATGTTGGAACTAGTAGTAATTTTGTTGAGACTATTCTGATTAAAGGCATTCTGGTTATTTTCCCTCGGTGCTAGTTGAATATGTATCGGTTTTCTCATTTATAACAGTAGGCCAACAAACTAGGATGATTTTGTTCCTTGCTTGACTCAAAGCTTTTTCAGATATGTGGCAACATAAGCAGCACAAGAAATTTAAAAAATTATAAAATAGTAAAGGCATTTAGTACTCCCTCGGTTTGAAATTTCTACGCATGTGAGGAATAGTAAAAATCATAGCATTTGACTCAATATATATGATAGACATTTTATATTAAATATATTTAATATGATAATATATTATAATTGTCTCTATTAAATATATATAAACATTTTATTAAAATATTACTGATTTGATATTATAATTGTTAACATATTTATCTATATAATGGTTCAAACCTCGTGAAGTTTGATCTTGACCGAAACTAACGTGCGGAGTAATATGAAACGTGGGAGTAATTGAACAATGCAGAAAATGAAAACAACTGTTAGAAATCCAGAAATTTAGAAACAGGAAAACTACTAGCATAGTCTGCGTGATGTATGCCGCACCCAAGGACTTCGTTAACAATATTTTGATATATGTACACCCGGCATCCACTTCTATGGCCTTCGGGCCATGGAGGCAGGGTGGATCTTGGCCTTTGTCGGCGGGAGGGCTTTTTTTTCCTGTTTTTGGGATAAAGGTTTGGTGGGGCGGCGCTCAGGTGGTGGTGGTGTCTTCTCCAATGCTTCTGCCCCATCTCGATAGCAACGTCGAGAAGCTTGTGGGAGTGGTGTGGTCTCCAAGGACTTCTTCTGGCTGTGGGGATCTTCGGATCGTCAACGAGCTTCATCGGCAGTTCATCTTTCTTCTTCGTCTCCGGGACGGATGTGGTCTTCTAGGCCCGTTCGGTGACTTCTCGTCTGCAACCAACAACGTCAGGCCGACTCTAGGAGGAGCGGCAGCAGCGGCACGCTGTCGACATGGTCTGGAGGTTAAAGATGAAGGGCATCTCATTAATTTCGATGTAATTTTCGTTTTTGTTGAGGTGTTTTGTACTATTTGTTGTTTCTTTTAACGCCAAAGTCCTTATTCGCAATAAAATAAATGTATACCCGACATGAAGTAGTACTTCACCCAGTCTCCCTCTTGTATACGACTTCTTGTACTAACCTTGTACAAGCCTGATCGGTGGTATTTGTCCTGACTATATCAACACCTAACCAACACAGAGGACAATGTGTTGTTCCTGCCTAAAACCTAATACTAGTACTAGCCTAACACCGCCGCCTGCCATCCTAGTACTAGCAGATCGCGTGCGCGGCCCCCTGTAGTTCGCGCCGCTGCACACCCACTGCCTCCTGGACGCATCCCCTTGACCCCAACTAATCGAGGGCGATGGTAGCAGGCGGAGCTGGCCGGGGAGAGGGCTCAAGCCTGAGCTCGTCCCTGTGCAAGTTCCTATATCGATATAGGAGCCAGCTAGGACGAACCATAGACTAATGGATACGAAGACCACTTGATCAAACGGTGGGTGTCGCCCTGGAGAAGAACACGATCCGTGTGCTGCTTCCTAGACAGCGGCATCGTCGAATCTGAGTATTTTTTTTAATCAACAAACTATGTCACTTTGGTGTGCCATAAAAGGCGGAATATTCTTCAGTGGGAGACCACATTTTCGTCGATATCGAGGCGCCTGTGATGATTTCGTTAAGCTGAAGACTCGTCGGATCAGTCTCAAGACTCAATATTTTGGAGGTGTTCATTGCGTTCAAAGGGGTGAGTGTATCGCGTATTTGTGAGGTCAGCATTTGTATTGGGTTTCGCAAAAAAACATTGGCAAATAGAAAAGAAAATTTACTATTCGAACAATGCTGAAATGACAGACAATTTTTTGGAAATCTTGATTTATTAATGAAAATAAGGGAACAAAGAAACATGGGAACTTTCACTATCTTTCTATAAAATGTATTTTTTCTGGAAACTTCTGATTTTATTCCAAAGGAATTTTATATTTTCCATATGCATTTCAAACCTATCTTGAATATCAATTTCATAGTTTCACATTTTTCCCTTTTGGGGGTTCTTAACTAGATTTCCTAAGCTTTAAAAAAAAGGATGAATCTAATAATATTAGGTTTTCTAAAAATATTTATGGTTTGCGCATTTTTAGATTTTTTTGTGTTAAGTCCTCATGTTAAACCATTTCCATATCAGATACCGAATCCTTGTGAGTGAAGTGAGGGATGAATTATATATGGCGTTGAATGTTAATTTTCAAGTTTTTCCTATTTTAGACTTAGCACCAACAACTAATCTTAGCCAAAATTTAAATAGTTGGTCCTTGAAAGTTTAAATGTTACATAGAAGGTAATGGAAACTTGTTTGTCTGACTTTGGGATTATGAATAAAATATATAATTGGTAAAAAGTTAGGGAGTCAAAATAAACTTATGATAAGCAATTATTTTCATAACTAATTGGTTACAAGAAATTTAGAGATCACACAGGGTGTGATGGAAACTTGTTTTGATATTATCTCATGGAGAGCAATTTCAGATAGGAATAACAAGATGCAACTCATATAACTTGTATATATTTTCCCATTGGTTAATCGAATGAAATTAGGTAACCGAAGTGAAATTCTTGAAATTTTTCTTCACCAACATGTAGCCTTCCGATATTAAATCACATTAGTCAATGTTTTTTTCTTTTCATAGGTAACAACTATAATATTTTTGTTTCACACCCGACTATAATATGTTATTGTTTCACACGGTATCATGGTATGTACACAAGCAAATACTAATTCTTGCACTATGTTACCTCATCTAGGACTTTTTTCTCTGCTAGATCGAGAAAATAGATAGAACAACCAGCCAGGAGTACACCGAACGCTCATCCTAGCATCTTTTCAAAGGAATACTCCTCTAGCGGTAACCATGTATAACATACTCCATTTGCAAGTGCACTTGTAAGAATGAGTAGTAGTAGTAGTAAGAATGAGGCAGAACATTTAGATAGTTGCAACCTGTCAAATTTGGTATCCCTGTTATATTAATATATACTCTTTTCCAAAAAAAAAAGTGCATATCAAATCGATTCATTGATGACAAATATTACACGACACAGCTAGATAAGTCGTCTTCATTTGTCTAATTAATATCACTCTCTACACATATAAACACATGTCAATGTCTTACCTTTCCCCACACATTTACTAGCACTGCATCGTGCTAAAACTTTGCACTGCGCATCGCCTAGACTAGAGGCCACACAGCAGAAAATTAGGCGACCATGAAGCGGCGCCACAATTAGCATCCTCAGATTTGTCGATGCTGTAGTATCAGTTAGACGCTCTGCTGCTGAACTTGGAGAGGACGCTGTATGCCGTCAGGCCACAGTAGCACTTCCGCAGCCGCTGGATGCAGATGTCCTTGATCTTCTGGAGCACGTGGTCCTCTTGGATGAGTGGCTGCTTCACTAGCTCCTCCAGCAGCATCCAGCACAGAAGCAAAATGCACAACAAATGCTTCAGTAAGCAAGGATACTCTGAATCTTGTATAGTTTAGTTGGTTTCCAGGTGTGGTTTTCAAAGATGGTGTACCTTTTGCTGACTGAATCTCTGTTTCATCGATCTTGATCGTTGTTCATGACGAGTCTAAGCATACACAGGAAGAATAGGTCAGATTTCTGAAATGCCACGTTGTGTGCAATTATAGGCTACAACTCAGATAGTTATGTAGCATTCCATGATCAATCACTCAGATGCAAAAACATCACATGATCAAAACTCCGGAACAGCGTTATTGCACAATTTAGGAATCGAAAAAAATATACACAAATATATCGGTCCACGATGGGAAACAGAGTCCTCATCGTGCGGCAGGACCGCTGGCCATTGTTGAGGTCCTGCCAGAATTAGCTCCCATACTGCTATGCGCGACATCAGAGCTGGATGACTGGTCGGTGGCGTACATAGGAGAACTCGAGCTGGGATCACTGCTGCAGCCAGTGTAGAGGATGGCACGGCTCTCCTCGAGTTCAAGGCACTCCAGCAACTGCGCCACCACACGGGTCATCGTGGGCCGCTGCTCAGGAGTTCGCGTCGTGCACTCTAGCGCGAGGTCCGCGACCTTCCACACACTGTTGACGTCGTACTCGCCTTGCATGCACGCGTCCACCACGCCTTCGATATCGCCAGACGAGAGGCGTTGCTGCACCCACTTGATGATATGAGTGGGCTGCGCCTGTGGGGTTTGCACGAAGGGAGGCTGCCCTGTGATCACCTCCAACAGCACGACGCCAAAGCTGTACACGTCGCTCTTTTCAGTGAGCTCCAGGGCTGTCGCATACCTGCAGTTGGTATGTACTTATGTGATGCACTTGTGTATTACCCTAAATTCTGAACAAATTAAAGCAACGAGGCATACTCAGGGGCAAGGTAGCCTGGTGTGCCAACCACCCTGGCTGTGGATACATGGGTATCACCATCGTGATTGAAGGCCCTCATCAAGCCAAAATCAGCAACTTTAGCCTTCAGATTTGCATCCAGTAGGATGTTTGACGTCTTCACATCCCGGTGTATGAAAGGTGGGCTGCACGCCTTGTGCAGATACTCGAGTCCTGCATGCACATCATATCATTGACATTGGCCATACCACACGTGCTAGCACGCAAGTTTCCAGCGACACGAAGAGGTCAAAGGCAACAATAAGAATATGCACCTTGCATATATTCTTACGTATGTTTGGCGCTTTTTTTCTAGAACAATACATACCTTGCGCGGACTCCAGTATAATATGGACCCTCTGTCTCCAGGTTAAACATCCATCGCTGCCATCTCTTCCTGCAGAAGATGGTCAGGTTGTTAGCATTGTTGAACTTGAAAATTGAGATTCCAACTGCTACTATAGGCGAAATGGCAGCAGCAGCTCCAAACCTCTGAGTTTATCTTGGAGATCTCCTTTTGACATATGCTCATAGACAAGGGCCATGTACTCCCCATCGTTGCAATAACCAATCAAGGTCACTAGATTCCTGTGATGAATCCCTGTTAAGTTCTGTGCCTGAGCCAGAAGAAAACAAATTAATTACATGCCTTTCCCAAGTTAGCTGCAAATTTAGTTTACTGATTATGCTTGATGAAGCATTACCTCTGTCAAGAACTCTCTTACACCCTGATTTGAAGATTGAGACCTTAGCTTGACTGCCACTCGAATACCATCCTCCAAGAAGCCATCAAAGACGAGTCCGAACCCTCCTTCGCCGAGCACTCGCTGGAAGTTGGATATTATCACCTTCAGTTCAGTGTATGTGAACCGACGATTGTGCGAGAGTGTTTGCACTTTCTCCTCATTCTTCTGATTAGTTGGTACTTCATAAGGAAATTAAGATGAAACAAGTATTACCCACAATGAAATCAACAACAATGCCTAGGATTAAACATGATCATAGGTAGAACAATTGTTGCGTTAATGCCAAGTCTCTCTCAGTCTCACCTTGGTTTCCTCTCATTAGGAAAAGCAATAGTACCACTAATCCTCCTACCACCACAGCTGCAACTATTAGTACATAAATATAGGTAGAAATTTTTGAGTTTTGGTTCTTTTTCGAAGGACGGCAAGAACTGCTGTTGCTGCAAAGATTTGGGTTGTCTTCATATCTATCAAAAAGAAGAAACAATTAGCATGAATTTTGGGAAAACTATATGGCGATGGAGACATATTTGAAGATTAACCTTAACGTTAGGTTGCCATCTTGAATTCGTATCAGAAGGCCGAATGGAATCATTCCATTAAGATCGTTGCCTGTCAAATCTCTGAAGGGACCAAACGTCGAAAGAAAAGTGTCAAGTATAGAGAAAAGTAGGACACTGACATTTAAAGGCACACGCATAATCTTGGGAGCTACCAATATGGTTGCAAAAATTAGAAGGGATTATTTTGGTACACTCAAACGTAGAAACGAATAGAAACCAGATTAGTGCTAATACTTTTCTGTAACAAAAATATTAATATCAAAGATAACATAATTGAGAACTACTTACAGTAGTACGAGAGAGGGTAGTTGTGAAAGACCATCAGGAATTGATCCAGTCAATTTATTATGTGACAAATCCCTAAGATAAATGACAGCATATGTAATGTGTGAACTGGACTAACAAAGTTCGGTGTGAAAATGGATTTAAAACATGATACTCACAGGTACTGGATAGCTCTGAGATTGGCGAAATAAGATGATATATCACCACTCAAACCGCCAAATGACATGTTTCTGTAGAAACACATAGTGGTTCAGACAGCACAATTCTATGCTTCCACTGTATGTAGACTAATTTCTAATGCCTATCAGAGAGAAACATTTGAACTTACAGGCTTGTGATTCTATGAGGTCGAGAAATGGGATAGCTACAGTTCAACCCATCCCACACAAGAGTTCTTGGGGCGCACGGGTCACCCACCCAGTTCTTCTTCATCTGATACTTAGTCTTGATTGCAGTGATGGCAGATACTATTTTTTCAGTCACACAAGTAAAAAATAGCGCAGTCTCAGCTCATGTGCACGTATGTATATCAAGAAGATGCTAGTCATTTACGGACAGTTGATATGAATAAGACTTCCATGATCTAAAAAATTCTATTATCAGTTCGATGAGACCATAAGAATGAATAAGACTTCTATTACTAATAAAATGTTACTAGTCTAGAGCGGGCTGTTGTAGCAGCATGTTATATTGGTTGGCTATAAATATTTATAGGTATATCTAGGTTTATGTTTTTCTACAAGAAACACTGAAAAAACTACAGATGGGCTTCTTTATATCTGTTGACCTAACGTATGGTGGGCTAGGGGCATGGAGAACCAAGGTGGTAAATTTATTTGCTTAAAAGCGATTTCTGGCAAAGATATGGGCTAAGCTTCATTATGAGAAAGGCACCGGATTTTATGTTCGGAACTCCCTCTCTCAAATATGAGTAGAAACCAAGACCGTGTATCTAATCGAAGAACCTACATGTGTACACAATGCACTGAAGTTGGTGTAATTAAATTAAGGTGTGGAACAGAAATATGAATTTGATTAAAATTTGAATACTTACTTTTCTAATTTAAATCTAGGTCTAAATTTTACTAGGAATAATGTGAGTATGATTCCATATTTACCATCTTGAGCGTCGGTGCCGACGTCGGCTGTGGAAACGGGGGAGAAAAGCTCGGCGGCGTTGATGAACGGTGGAAGTACTGTACCGTTGATGTTAAAAAGCGGCCGCAGTGCTGTAGCGTTGGCAGATTTTAACATGATGTAGTTGTCCTCAGGGCTGACAAATGGGAAGGGCGCATCCTTGTACTCGACATCGGCGACAAGGTAATCGAAATTTCCTAGGAGCAACCACGAGGAGTTGCGTTGGGCGCTGACGAAGAACATGCGCTCGTGCTTGCTGTCCACTAATTCCACCTCAGCAAAGTACAAAACAGGGAGGAGCCTACAATATCAATGGGTACATGCAAATTGATAGACAAGTATTATTAATCTTGATATTAATTATCTACTTGTATGATTTTTAGTCTCCAATGCAAGATTTTGACTGAAATTTGAAGTCATGATATGTTGTAAACAATACATGATGAAAGCGTTTTGCATGAAGAAAATCATGTATATATTGGTTATACAGTTTTGATAATAGAGTATATACTATACATACCCAGGCTTGGGATAAGCGTGGTTCGGTTGGGCCGTCCAGGGGAACCAGATGACGTTCTTAGTGGTGTTACGCGGTGTGACGGCAGTCTGCATCACGGCAGACGGTACATCGTAGTTCGGTTTGCGACGGTCTTCCACCGGCATGGCGACTTTCATCGTTGTCGAGATGGTAAACCACTCCTGGTTGGTCCATGGGACCCACACACGGTCGTATGTATCGTTCGGGTACCTGGCCATCTCGATCGGTGTAAAAAAAAACAATGCATGGTCCTGATTTACTCTTTAGAAACATGAATGCTCGCTACTTACCTAATCACATAATCTCCACCGCCGAAGTTGTACCTTCCGATGAGGGACAGCCCCTGAGTCAAGTTTGCCAGCGGATACAGCGTGTCCTTGAGAGGCCTCAGCTCCAGGGAGGAGATGAAGGGCGTCCCTGAGCCAGTGTTCACCAGGCAAACCTGCACCGAGTCGCCCGGGATATAGGCGATGATCTCGCCTACGTCCAGCATGTCAGGCTTGGAGATGTTCACTGTCTTCCAGAAGTTGACGCCAAGGTAGAGGTCAAAGACTGGGGGTTTGTTGAGCCCGTCGTAGTTGCCGTACATGAAGGTAGCCCGGACCATGTACTTGGACGTCCCCGCCATGAAGGACGACAGGGTATAGCAGCCACGCCGCCCCGGCGGGCCAGGAAAGCTGCGGAGGTTGAGGACCTGCGGGTAAAGCCTGGAGTAGGCTTTGTCGGTGTACTCCGCAGAAACGTTGTAGTTGGAGCCGTCGTCGATGAAGCCATCATCTGAGCTGTAGGGCAACTTGGAGGCGTCGTCAACATAGCTGCTCTGCTCCGAGAGGCCACAGTCAATGCTGATGAAGCCTGCATACCCAAACCGTACACATAATGCATGTGCATGCAAGCCTACTCGGGAGTCAAATAACAATGTATACAGATGTTAAAGCTCAGTACCGGTGGTGTCGGGCGTGCCCTGGCCATGAACAAGTACACCGCCAGTGAGGCAGAGAAGGAACAACCACAACGGGGCCACCATTGCTCTCCGTGTTGATTGCTAGTTCCAAACAACAAGCGGAGATGCCACAAGCCCTATACCCACGTATATGCACTGGGGAGACGCTACCTAGGACGAAAATACATGTTCCACAGTACCATATAAGTAGCCTTGAAAGAGAGTGTCATGCAACCAACATGATAGTAATAAACAAATCCTAATTGATTGGCACTTAAATTATGTATTCACCTCAACGGCAATGCAACCACCCCATAGACAGCTTATATGTGTACACCTCCAAATTAAAAAGGGTGTTAAGGTCAACGTTGAGCAACAGAACAGGTAAGCAAATTGGTTCGTGATTAGCGGCCTCTTGTTTAGGCAACATATATAATACTTCCTGGTAGGGTGTGATTAGCAGAGGATAAAGTAGATAAATAATAAGTATAAGAACCAGATCTATAATGTCCAGGACAAACCGGCCATCCAGGGAAGACATCCACCCTGGCTTAGGTTGACTTGTTGCTAGACGATTAGCCGTCTAACACTCTGTACCCGATATACTATATTTTCCTCCAATAAAGCAATGTATTTCTCGCAAAAAAAAAGCAACGTATTACAAACAGCAGACAAGATTAAAAGAATCGGCTCTGCTGCGTAACATCCCTTGTGCTGAACTGCTGATTACTCTTACATGGTTCACTATATACATGTTGGTCCATCATACACACATACCAAGAAAACACTAAAGCCAAGAAACTACAATATCATCAGTACTAAATGGCATATTACAGATAGCTAATCATATATTTAAATTATTTAAACAGGAGTTTAGAGTGGAAATGTCACAGGACTACACCCTTTTGTTTTCTCGGTTGACAATATATTCCCACTGCTTTCATTAATTAAGAGGAGTAACACAACTACAAAAGTCTAAAACTACAGGGGAGCAAAGCTGTACATGGTGGTGCAGCTAATTCTTAGTCACCACAGGGTCAAGGGCATAGATATCATATAGTCAAACAGGTAAGAATCAATAAAGCATGAAATCATATCACCTCTGCAATTAACACGGTTTTGAACATCTCACCTATCAACCAACTTTCAGATTCAGGGTGAAAGGCCCTCCAAAATCTAAATTGTTTGCGTCCTTAAGGTCAAGGTGCCTAGTTTTGGTAAACCTTCTGAACATAAGACCCACTCCTAAATTCAGCGGAAAGAAGACAGGTCAATTTGATTTGTTTCAGCTAAACGTGTTCTGTCAGTGCCCCACAGCTTCCATTCAGTTGTTAGTACAACTACGTTGCAATTGCATGGTTGTATAGTGACTACAAACTGAAGGATATCTAACATTCATGTAAGCCAAGTATGGAGTAACCGGAATTTCATGTTTATAAATTGTTAAGCTTCTGTTGATGTTTCATGAGTCACTGGTTCTGTCATATAGGTGGTATAGGACGACAAAAGTGAAGATTCAAAAAAATAACTCGACACCACTTGGATTGTGCAAGGCTTTTAACATATTGCTAAAATGCGTATTTTTTGACAAATCTGACCCTTTTGCGAAACTAATACCTCATTTGACCCTCTGGCGAAACTATTTCGTAATCTGACGCCTTGGTTCGGCGCTAACTAGGATGGAGCCAAAGTCGTGCAGGTCAGTGCCAAGGAAAAGCTGCACGAAAGCACTATGGGTAGTTTGGCGCCATTTCACTTGGCACCAACCTCACTTCGGCGCCGGGTGGCTTGGCGCCGACCTGCTTCCTCCGTGCTGCTTTTTCTTGGCATCGACCTGCACAACTTCGGCTACATCCTTGTTGACACCAAACACAGGGGGTCAGATTCCGAAATAGTTTCGCAGAAGGGTCAGATGAGGCATTAGTTTCGCCCAAGGGTTAGATTTGTCAAAAATTACCTAAAATGCAGGTATAAATATCTGCAAATAGAAATAGTATTGAACAATTAATAGTACGGTGGAACAGAATTTGTAGAGAAAATGTCTCATTCCAGACTGAGGTATTCCTTTCCATGTGGGGTTGCTCACACGTCCAAACTTCGAAGCAAGAAGGTCATCCAATTGAGTTGACCTACCACATCATTATGTATTAGACTTTAAGGGTCAAGCGTAGTAACTGGTATAAGCTCATTCAGTATTGTAGTAATTTTGCACGTATTTTGGGATAATCTATAATTGTAAAGAGTCTCATTCAGCATAAAGGAATTCATCATTTTTTTTAGCAGTCAACGGTGGGGCAAAACCCCACATGAAGTTTTTCTTATATATGCAACCTGACGAAACAAAAGACTTCACAAGCTGGTTTCACACAAATAAACAGAATTTACATTTTGTCAACCCTGGGGGTAATAGGTAACAACTAAGGCCCGGTTTGGAATAAAGGAATGGGAATCAAAGAAAATTCCTATAGAATGGGCTATTTCATAGGAATTTTGGAGGACGTGAGGTCTCACCTCATGTTTTCATCTTCCCGTGCCTATAATTCCTGTGTGTTTCCCGCGTGACATCCAAACGACACTTTTGAAGTTTTCTTGTGGTTTTGATTCCTTTAGGAATTCAGGATACATCACATCTCAATTCCTGTATTTTTTCTGTTCCTACTTTTTAAGCTCATGCGTACCAAATGGGGTCTAACAGTGACATCTCCAAGCATCTATTTTAACCCGGTATGCAAAAAGAAAGGGGAATAAAATTAAGAATGGCACATTTAAGCATTTGTTTTTGTTTTTGACACATTCAGGAGTATAGTAGTAGTAGTACGGAAAAGGAAGAGAAAATAATGGAACCGAATTCACCTGACGAATGCTCTACATCTGGAACTGGTAGGACGGCGGCGGCCTGAGTGCGGCCCAGCCGCTGCGCACGGTGGTCCTCTGACCTCCGCGACCTGGTAGCCCGCTCGTCCTCCATGCGCTGCAGGAAAGGGAGGCGAGACAGATGGATTATAGCGCGGAATAGGGCAGCCCGTAGGAAGCTAGGGGATTCCGCGATGGACTAATCTATCGGGAACAGGAGGAGATGAGAGAGGAGGATAATGCTAGTACTTGATTGATTGCGGGTCTGGAGGTGGAGAGATGGAGGGGAAGAGGCTTCGTCTTCGATGGAGCAAGTCCTCTTTTTCTCCTGAGATTGCCATGGAAGTCTTTAGAAATAGTGAGCGATTAATCCTTGGGAAAATTTGCTACCCACGTTTGGCAAAACATACTGCACAGTTTTTGCGGGATGACATTACAATTTCATGGCATATTTGCTAAAACCCATTGCATGAAAAAAGCTGAAAGTTTGACACGTTTTATTTAAACCCGGTCATACATGGTCACGCAGCCAAAAGTGCCAAAACTTTCTATTTTCGGTCATGCAGTGTTCTATCAAATGTGCATAAAATTATAATAATATCTAGCAAAAACACAATTAAATGGTTGTTTCAACAAACGACAGTGTCTTGTAGCAAATTTTTCCTTAATTCTTACTTCTTAGTCAGGTTGCAATGCTTTCAATTTATGACTTGAACAAAACACGAATAAATTAACGTTTGGGATATCTTTTAACCGCGTAAGTAGAAAATCTGGGGGTTGTCTCCCACGCACGCACGCACGCACGCACACACGCACATCCTACCTAGAGGCGGTCGGGGTGGCCCTTGCTCCTCCCTCTCCCTCTCCCTCTCCCTCTCCCTCTCTCTCTCTCTCCTCTGCCACTGTTGGCAGGCGCCACCAAGCGTTACCCGTGTGTGCGCCATGGCAGGGGGCATGGTTCTTCTATTGCTGCTGCACCGCATGGGACACCGACTATGGTGTGCCCTGGGTGGCGAGGTGGCGACGACGTGACCTCTTAGCTACAGGGTGGCGTGATGGTCGGGGCAGAGCCCTCCCAGCCCAGATCTGGGTCCTTTTGGCCCCCATCTGGGTCTAGGCAGGCTAGGTCGAGCTTGGTTGCGATGTCTTCGGCGGACTGAGGAGCGGCTCGTGTTGGGGGTGGCGGCGACAGCGCACCTACTGCAATAACAGGAGATTCACGAGCCCAATTTGGGTTGTTCCCTCCCGCATGGATGATGTACCCAAGCAGCTTCAGACTTGTATCCACCACGTAGTGTTGTCAATATTTTTGGAAATTGGTTACATGATATAGATAACAAGTATAAGTTACTTATTCGGGTTGGAGCGATTGCTATTATATGGTCGCTATGGCTGTGTAGAAATGATAAAAATCGTTATCTCTTGCAGATCATCTACAGGTGTACCAACACCCTACGATCATGGTCGGTGCTCCTCGTTCTCGGCTGCTTCCTCTCGGTCATGTCGGAGCGTGATGGATCATCGGGGTCATGGTTTTTTGGCGGTAGGGAGAAATCCATATCGGTTTGGCCGACACCGACGTGGTGATGCCCGCTGGCGCTGCCTTTCCTTCCTGGAGGGCGTAGGGTATACCCTTCCCCCATTCCCCTCCGCGTATCGGGAGAAACCCTATGACTAGTCCGGGCAGCAGTTGTGTCGTCGTCACATTTTTTTTGAAGGTGTTTCTTGGTATACGGAGATTTGGAGTGATAGCAGCATGGTGGAATTTCTCCGGAGGGCATAGCACTTGCGAGTCATCATCGTTTTCACCGATTCGACGTTATTGACATTCTTTATCTGTTATTTCTCTTTGTTTCGTTTGAGCGTGATTGTGTTGATGCCCCAACAGTTGTACTATCGTATTGTGTGTTTGTTATATTAATATAACACGACAAATGTGTAGGGTTCGCAGCACAGAAAACAAAAAATTTCCTATGATAGAACCAACTAAGTACCAAGATCTATCTACTAGATACAAGCAACGGGTGAATAAACATCCATATAGAACATACCCTTGTAGACCGACAAAGTTTAACGAGGTTGTACTCATGGATGATGTAGATGAACGCTTGCCGATCTCAAGATCGAGAAGAAGTCCAACGCCGCAAAATAGCAGCGCATCTATGCCCGCACACACGTTCAAGCCACCGAACAACCTCCACCTCCTCACTCCAGCGGTACAGTGGAAGCAACAACTCTTTCCAAACAAAAAGCCACCGAAAACATGTATCTCGCTAGTCCGAGACCATGGGGGATAAACTAGAGGGGGAGAGAGATCCTTCACGAGGAGGTGTGAGTGAGAGAGAGGGAGAGGGGGATTTTTTATAGGAGGAGGGGAACCCCAAGGGGGTGGCCGGTGCATGGGGGGCTGCCCCCACCCCTTCCTCCATTCATGTGAGTGGAGCTCCCACTCACAAATTGCATCTTCATTTCTCCACTCAAAATCCCACTCAAAAATCCCATTAAATTTCCATCAAATTTAATGTAATCTCTCTTTAAATAAAACTTCTTTTATTTATTTATTCAGAATTTTTTCAATTACATTAATTAACAAACATTCACATAAAACTCCTTGCTAGTATTCTATTTCACATGCAGAAACAATTTCAGCATTTTTATCCAAAACAATTCCGGTGTCTAGTAAAATAATTCCCGCGCTTTCTAATTTTTCCATCTAGAACATATTTGTTCCATATGGTGTCGGTGTATATTAAGTGTGTCACCCTACGGTTCGCGAATAATGCGGACATGATCGAGACCCCTCTCGTATCAATAATCAGAAGCGAAACCTGGAGATCCGTACTGACTCCTACACATTCAATGATGATTTCTTGTGATCGTGAGAACCTTTTACGCTAGTAACTTAATCCCTTTGTCTCGCGATATATTACATGTCCGAGATTCGATTATCGGTATCTCCATACCTAGTTTGATCTCGTTACCGACATATACTCTTTTCTCGTTCCTGTGATATAACATTCTAGTGATCACATCACTTTTTTGCAAGCTAACTAATGTGATATCAGAGCATCACCACTCGCCTACCCAGGACGCCGATCCGGACGCCGAAATTAGGTCCGGACGCCGAAAATCGGCCCAGTCGCGTATCCAGGGACCTGTTTTCGTCCGGATTTGGGCGTATTTTGGTCCGGCATACCCAGGCCGAACCCAGGTTCCCAGGTATGCCCTGGGGACGCCGGATGCTGCGAAAAAGGGCGTGGGCCAGCTCTGTCAGCGAGACAGTGCCATTCCTACCCACTTCACTGGCGCAGACTGCGGCGAAGAGCTCCCAGCGCCCCCTGTCGCCATGACTTCGCCGGCGGAGCTCCCCCGCGCCGAGACATTCCCACGCCTCTAGATACGCTCGTCGTAGTTTCCGCCCACCTCCACGCCTTCTCCGCCATCGCCTTCGCCGACCGAGCTTCGGCGTAGCTCTGCTTCACTATGTGCTCCCACCACCATGCCCGCCAAGTGTTCGGCATTTGGCCGGATTCGGCCATGGACTCCGATGACGACGATATACTCGCCATGGACTCCAACAAGGACGAGATACTCGCCATGGACTCCTATGATGAGGAGATGCTCGCTGTACTCCTGGAGGAGGAGAGCGCCAAGGTCGCCGAAGGTGAAGAGCACTTGCATATCCTCGCATCGCTCGCCCATCTGTACATGCAGATGGCGAAGCCGAAGCACGGTGGTTCGGCGCCAGGTCGCCGGAAGTGCAAGGCGAGACAAAGGATAGAGGGCTACTGCATGTTGTACGCCGACTACTTCGCCGACCAGCCACTCCATGGAGAGGACGTGTTTCGCCGCTGTTTCAGGATGAGCCGGAAGATCTTCCTCAAGATCGTGCATGCCATCCAGGAGTTCGACCCATATTTCGTTTGCAAGAAGGACTGCACTGGCTTGGTTGGGTTTTACTCACTACAGAAGTGCACCGTGGCGATGAGGTTGCTTGCATATGGAGCGCCGACTGATGCTGTCGACGACTATCTCCGCATCGCTGAGTCCTCCGCCATTGATTGCTTGTACATGTTCTGCAGGGCAGTGATTGCAGTGTTCGGGGAAGAGTACTTGAGATCACCCACTGCTGAAGACACTGCTCGGATCCTCGCAGTCAATAAAAGTAGAGGATTTACTGGTATGCTTGGAAGCATAGATTGCATGCATTGGGAGTAAAAGAACTGTCCATTTGCATGGCAAGAAATATACAAATGTCACAAAGGAGGATGCACTTTGATACTTGAGGCAGTTGCTACACATGATCTTTGGATCTGACACTCCTTCTTTGGCATGGAAGGATCGAACAATGACATCAACGTCCTCAAGTGTCTTTTCCAAGCTTGTTGAGGGTCATGCTCCCCTGTGGAATTTGAGATCAGTGAACACCACTACAACAAGGGATACTATCTAGCAGATGGCATCTATCCAAGATGGCCAACATTTGTGAAGACTATCTCAAGCCCAATGCTCCCCAAGCATTCTCACTTTGCCAAGGAACAGGAAGCTTGCAGGAAGGACGTGGAGCGGACATTCAGTGTGCTTCAACAGAGATTTGCAGTTGTCCGGTTCCCTGTTATGACCTGGTCGAAATATCAGATATGCGAAGTGATGAACTGTTGTGTGGCCTTATATGACATGATCATTGAGGATGAGAGGAAGGATCCAGTGAGTTTGCTCGAGGAGAACGAGCCATACTATAGATAGGGTCCTCTTGCCGAGACTGATCATCAGGTACCTCCAACCTGGACTGCATTCATCGCCATGCGTCAGTAGATCCAAGTTTCGGCTGTGCATCAACAGCTATAGGATGATCTTGTTGAGCACCTATGGATACGCAGGGGCAACATGACGTAGATGCCGAGCATGAACTGGCTGAACTTGGCCAAAATATGTTGTACTTTCACTGCAGGCCAAACTATGTTTACATTTACGCCGAACTTTGACCATAAATTGTTCTATATTCATTGTATGCCGAACTATGCCCAAATCTGGATGAAGTTGAGCCGAATTTGAGCGGAAACGGGCGACCCGGGAACTCGGGCTAGGTACGCAAGTGGGAAACTGGGCGTACCCAAGACGAAAACTTGCTTCGTCCGGCCAAAGTTTGGTCCGGATTTCGGCCTGGGTACGCCCAACGAGTAGAGATGCTCTCACCGAGAGGGACCAGAGTATATCTATCTGTCATCAGGATAGACAAATTCCACTCTTGATCCATGAGCCTCTACATAACACATTCGTAGCACTGGACCCACCTTTATAGTCATCATGTTACAGTGTGACGTTTGATGTTATCAAGATAGTCTTCCAGTGTTAGTGATTGACATGATCTCATGGTCTAAGGATTAGAATTACTTCGTTTGATGTTATAGCAATATGAACACAATGACTTTGATCATAATGTTGTGACCTCGTTAGAGTTGAAATTCTTCGGATGAATGTTCATCATATCATTCCAATAATGTTTTGACCTTGTTATTAACAACATCCAATGTCCATAATCAGGAAACCTTGATCATCTTGTTAATCAACGAGCTAGTTTATAAGAGAGCATAACTAGGAACTTTCTGTTTACTTATTAAACACACATGTATTAACGTTTCCATATTAATACAATTATAGCATATAAAATAAACATTTATCATAAACAAGGAATAATATAATAACCACTTTATTATTGCCTCTCGGACATATTTCCTTCAAAATGCCTATTTTGAGGAAGTACAAAATCTGAAAGAAAATCCTTCAAAAAATACTATAAGAAAACGCAGTTGCAATGTTGAGACATGTGCAAATGGGTTAATTCAAAGTGACTCGAGTGCGGCACGTGCGGCCACGCATGCATAGTAACTCCACCATGTCGTCGAAATTCTCGCCACACTTCGTATTATACGAGCAGGAAATTCGATAAGATTGTTAATCCGTGACTCTCTGAATTTTGAGGAAGGTCTACGACTTCTCACATCACTTCCACCAACACATCTTAGCCAAATAGAGGCTGATAGAAGATTCCATGCAGATAGAGTTGAAATTCTTCCTGCTAGCATTTTGTTTCCTCAAAAGTTGATAAGGATGTTTCGCCATACATATGTAGACAGACGATTATTGCAGTAACTCCAGGAGAGCTTCAAGATGATGAGTCCAGCTTGTTAAAGATCCTAGTCGAAGGATTCAATGTTTTCACTAGCCGGCGTGGATCTTAAAGTTCTCCGAGGGCTATTGCTAGAATATGCCATATGGTTTTAATCATAGCATGTCCTTATCCCGCAAGCCCTAGCGGCCCATAGATGGTGGTAAGGCTCATATCCTGTTGGACGACACAATTGCTGAATACCTTACTGGAGGCCTAGATGGATAAAGGAAGGATACTACGTCTGTCATTAAGAAAGGAGCCTTGGAGTACATGACACATAAACATATAGCATTAGTGTAGGATTTTGTAAATTGTCTGAATAGGACTTTTCTCGTAACCATGGGATCTGGCTATGTGTATAAAGCATGACCATGGAAGCCCTTGAGGAACAAACAAATCACTGTAATCTTGGCTATTCGCTGTTATAATGATTTAGAGCAGGAGTAGGGTCTCGTCACCGTCGTGAGATATGAACCTGGTTAACTCATGCACTGTCGTCTCAGACGCACACCGCCTTACATCCCCGATACTCTAAACTCGTCGTTAGAATCCCCTATAGTGTACTCGTCGACAATACCCTGACAAGACCATTGATGAACTTCATCGAAACAAGATAGATGATGTCTTGTTCAAAATTGATTTTGAAAATACATATGATAAGGTAAAATGGCCTTCTTTGCAACAAGCATTACATATGAAAGGTTTCACAAAAACAGGGTGTTGATGGTTAGCTGATTTTGTGCTTTGGGAGTTAGTGTTTGAATAAAGGTAGGTGATGATATAGACCATTGCTTCCAAACTAGGAAATTCTTGAGACAAGGAGATCCTCTATCTCTAATGTGTTTCAATCTTGTGGCTAGCATGTTGGCCATTTTAATAGCTAGAGGTAGAGGTTGGTCATGTTGGTAGATTAATTTCTCATCAGATCGAAGGTGGAGTGTCCATTCCTTATGTGGTTAATACTATTTTGAACATGACTTAGAATAAAGCGGTGAATATGGAGCTTATTTTGTGCGTGTTTAAACAATTACCTTGTCTAAAATTTATCTTCCATAGAAGCGAAAATTTCTGTCTTTGGACGGGCGAGAGAGTTAGAATGATAATATAAGCAATTATTTGGTTCTGAAACCGGTCTCTACCTTTTATATAACTAGGCTTACTTATCCATTGCAGAAAATTATATTATGACTAATAGAAATCGACATAGGACAATTTTGAGAAAAGGCTTGGTTGATTGAAAAGAGAGATATTGTTATGCAGAGACCGGCCGATCCTTATTAATTCTGTTCTAGCTAGTTTGCACATGAGAACTTCTCCCAGTGACTACAACTCTCTTCCTGACAGGCCTATTGACACTTCCCCATCGGTTAAGGTTACTCCATCTGATTAACATGTTTTTAGGACTGAAACCTCGAACAACTCTCTAGGTCTTCTATTCTTACAGACTGGCTTGATTAGTCGATGACCACCTTGCGAAAAACATTTCCTTTAATATGCCGATGTTCGAGCTTTTTTTAATGCCAAAAGGTTACATAAAAGATGAGACTTTTGTATGTCTAGATTTTTTTTTGACAGTCCGAGGAGAACAAACACAAATACCGGCTTAATTACTAATTGGACTCTAATTTGCAGGCCTAAAGACCAGGTTGGTTTGAGTATTGAGGTTTTGGGGATCAAGAACAAATGTTAAGTAAGAAGTGGCTTCTTAAATTTACTACTACTATTAAGGAGGGGGGCGTGTGGCATGAGCTGGTCCACGATAATACCTTCACTATAAAACACTTTCTCAATTTAAAATTTGATCCCACTTGCTCTCCTTTTTGGGAATGCCTCGTGTGCAACAAAGATGTGATTTTTTAGCAAAGGTTATTTTGTTGTGGAAAATGGTATGAATACCCGCTTTTGGGGAGCCATTTGGTTGAGTGACACGCCACTTTCCCATCAATACTCATACTACCCATATGACATTACATAGAGGAAAGGCGCATCGCTCCTTTTTTTCCCTCGTCTCCTCCCTTTTCCCTTTGCTACAGTTCCTCGCTTCTTCCCGAGAGGCCCTAGGCCAAACTGAAGCCTCTCTCGCCGGCGCTGCCGGTGAGAGATGGCAGAGGGGCGGCGGTGGTGGTAGTCTAGGTTGGTGCTGCGGCGTGTTACTGGAGTTGGGCGGGATGCCCTTAGATGGTAGCCGAGCTTCACATCTAGGGAGGAAGATCTGCAGCTGCCTAGGGTTCTTTGTCTGCTTGATGCTGCTATGGGATGGGTGGATGATGGCGGCAGAGGCCACTGCTACTTGGAATAAACCTACGTATGGGGCAGGGCGGGCCTTGCAGCAGCCAGTTCTAGTCCTCTCGCTGGCCAGTCGTGGCGGGGGGGGGGGGGGGGGGGGGGGGAGGGGGGTAGAGGACTACGTCTGCTGTTCTGCAACGGAGCTTCGCGCTCTCGAGCTACTCTTTGGTGCGGTCGAGTGGCGCCAGGAGGTTGCGGACGTCTCTCTTACATGTTGCTCCGGCAGTGAGAACTAGTGTGGTGAGTTGCGGTCAGAGCAGCTCAATCAATAAGCTCGTGTGCTTGTGTTGTTTCCCTCAGTGGAGCAGAGGAGTGATGGATTTTCCCCTGGTCGGACTCGGTGGCGAGGGATGGGAGCCTGCTGCTGGTGCTGTTTTTCTTCATTCTGGGAGGCAGCGGGGATGGTCCGTATAGTGATTTGAGGAACACCACACGGCGGCCGAGTTTGCCGACGTGATCTATGGCCGAGTCGTCAGCTTCTTCGGATGCCAGAGATGCGTTGATGCTACCTCCAAGATGGAGGCCCCTTATGGTGAGCCTTTTGAGCGTGCCTCGTCTTTCTCCCACCAATTGGTTCGTCACCGGTGGTGGTTGGACGGACGGAGTTGGCTCGCCGTCGTCGGTGGAGAAAGCCAGGGGCTGGATTGCCTTTTTATTTTTTCTCTAGGGTCCTTTTCGTATTTCTATAGGTCTTTTTCCTAGATCTAGTATTCTGCAGAGACTTGTATAAAAAATTGTACCCACCACTTTAAATGAATGCTGCTTTGAGGTTCTCCGTGACCCCTCCCTTGTGCAAAAAAAGAGAGAGAAAAGACGTATCCATGTCTAATGTTTTGTCGGTAGTCTCGTTAAATATTCGTTTTCTACAGACCTTGACTGAAAGTGGTCATACTGCTTACACTTTATTCAACGGTTGATGGAGATCGAATATCTCAAGAACCTTAAAAGTTCAAATGAAGTCTCACCGCTACATGTCTTTTTACCGCTAAGTCAATGTATTTAGCTAAGGACCTTCTAAAAATAAAATATTCATGTGGTTCCTATATATAGTGTTGCGTTATGTAGTGGTACACACCTGAATTAGAGAGCCGCGAAGGTGTTTGTCGACCACCCTAAGATACTGGTTACGGTTGCGCCGAGAGCGAAGCGCCTCAGCTCACCATAGGGGAGGCCGGCTTAAAGCACGATAGTGCGCAAGATGATAATCCAACACTTTTGAGACCCAAAAATGCCACTTCCTCTGGAGGGACCCTGAAGGAGATTTGGCCAGTGTGGGATGAGCTGGGCCTGTTTGACCGCCCTGTAGCTTGGTTTTTCGATACAATATGCGAAATCTAGATGAAAACACCAATGAAAACACGAACACAAGTTTTGAGATTAAAAAGGTAAATGTATTTTGACAACTATGTGCTTAATTTCAATCGGTTGTCATATCTCACGTACATATAAGGCGGTTGGACTTCTCATATAAATTTATACGAGTTTTTTACTTGTTTACATGTCAGAATCATACTCTAACTCTAGCTCTAAACTAGGTTTGCCGCCCTCTGGCGTACTGGTCTCGGACCCAAGTGTCTGTGTTGATTCATGTTAAAGGTGAACTTGCCTTTTTTTCCATGCTTGAGCTGCCCAGGTTCTGTCTTGTTGTTGCCTTTGTGTTCAAAGACAACTTTCCTTCTTGCTATTGCTTTTGGATTCAGCTGGCTTTAGCTCTTCTCTTTCGCGTCTAAAGCTGGTCATAGTGCTAAGTAACTAATACTAGTAACTTACACATGTTACTAGTTGATGTTATTACATTCATAGTGGGTGATAACATGTGTATGGTGTTATGCAAGACCTAATTAATTAAATTGTAGACTCACATGGTCTTGATATGTGTGATATTATGGTAACTAGCTAAGTTCCTACCTCCCTCTCTTTCTTCATTAATTATCATGCCATGTCACCAATTTGCCTAGTTGGCATTGCATGTACATACATGTTACTATCTAAGTTACTTCCACTATGACTAGCCTAAGTCGGCTTGCCACACGACTCCCCCTGAATCCAGCTTCGAATGAAGTGCATACCTCCAACATAATCTCCTTGCTTAGCCAGAAAATGACGCAAAATGGGTGCTAACAATAAGAAAGTTAACTTAGGGCTCATTTGGCTCCTAGGTATTGGAGTAAAAATTGTGAAATTCAATTATGATTCTAGGAAGCAGTGCATTTGGCTATCACAAAATTGGATAAGGAATTCAATTGGCAATTTCATCCTTTACATCCCATACCTAACCTCTTTTTCAGTCAGTACCCATATCATTTTATTTCAGGCAAATGAAATGATATGAAGATTTTATTTCATTTCTATCAAATGAAATAAAATGATGGGAGCCAAACGAGCCCTTAAGATAATCTCATAAATAGGAATTGGATGTGTTCTAAAAAGTGTTGTTTTGTGACGCTCATGAGACAATACAACACCTCTTAATTTTCTGCATTTTTGCAAGTATTTCTTGTCGTGTGGTAAATATACTTTCACTATAACTCACCTAAATAATATTACAAATCTGTTTCGGTAATTGGTTGTGAGGGATCGATAAGAAACCAAGGATCAAATTAGAGTGAGAGTTTTTGCTTTACTTCGGACCATCTGGAATGCACACAATAGTTGTGTTTTAATGAGACCAGAGTTGTTCATATTTTGCATGTTATCTATATGACATGCACCGGATTGTATGTGGTCTTTTATGCACTTGTTGGAGTAGTGGGAATATATGGAGGATGGGTGCAACCGTATGGACATCATTCTACATTATATTTTCAATCATACTAGATAAGTAATCAATTATGTGATGCATATAATCATCTTGTTTTAAATTTTTTGGTGGTTGATTTTGGTATCGACATTATCGATCAGGATACCTATTTAATAAAGATGGTTGTGTGTCTATTATATTTGAAAAAATTAACACTTACATGTTCCAATCCTTGTCACGAAGCCATCAGATTTTCTCAAGGCACGGTGAGATGGCAACTTCATTTTTTTTGTTGCCACGTGGCTACTTCCCATAGGCCAGCGCCCTAAAACGTTGCGCGATTGCAGTCCATTATATTTTGTTGATATCAACTTCCATGTTCCAAATAGTAAGATTTGCTAGTGGGACTAATACACCGGACCAAAGTGAGTAGCTTGTTTCAATCATAGAGTAAGGATGGATCAAATATAGTTTAGGGATAGTGGGCTACCACTATCGATATGAAGACTATGGAGGATAGAGTTTTAGCATCTTGAAGATAAGGTGTCCGGGAAAATTCCAACTTGAAATGGCAAATACATCACAATGGAGGGTGGCACCTCACTAGTCAAATCGTTGCTCACATCGCAATCCATCTATCACTTAACTCCAATCATTGTTCCTCTCGGAACCAACCACTATATCGAGAAAATTGAGCGGTCATTTCTTTGGGCAGCTGTCGAGAAAGTCTTTGGTGGGCAATGCAAAGTGAATTGGGATACAGTTCGTAGGCCCATGGAGCTGGGAGGTCTCTGTGTGCTTAACATCGACTTCTTCGAAGGACACTTAGGCACATAGATACCTTATGTGAAAAGTCAAGCAAGAAGCAAAACTTTGGACCATTGGCAGGCAAAACGAATGAGTGAAATTATTCCAGGAGAGTAGTAGCTTTTGTAGTACTTGCATCCTTCCTTGTTTGTAAACTATCTTGCTTAACTAATAGATAGGGGCAAAACTTTTGCCCTGTTTAAGGTTCTTCATAGTGGGAGTAACTTTAGTGGTAACATGCATGCCAACTATGCAAAAAATATGATATAGAATGTAATTAATAAGGGGAGAGTCAATTGGAGTAACATAATATGTGATGTTGGATCAGTTGATGTAGAGCCTCTTGGGAACCCCAAGAGCAAGATATGATGAGCAGAACAGCAAGTTTTCCCTCAGTTATGGAACCAAGGTTATCGAACCAGTAGGAGAAAGAAACAACTTCCGAAGGTGTTGCTAGCAACGTGGAACCTGCACACAACACAACCAAAATACTTTGCCCCAACTTATTAGTGAGGTTGTCAAGCTTACTGGTTTTGCTGAAACGTATAGTGTGGAAGAAAGTAATTGCTTATGGTAATTGCAAAAAGTAAACAGTAAACATTAGATAGAATATCAGTGGGAAGGAATGGACCAGGGTCCACAATTCACTAGAGGTGTTTTCTCCATAAGATAAATAACATGCTGGGTGAAAAAATTACAACGGGGCAATCGACAAATAGAGAATGCATAACAATGCATGTACATGACATGATGATTGATACGTCCAATTTGTATCACCATTATATATCATAATTTGCCTCTATTCATTGATATATTTCATAGTAAGAGGTGTTACTTATGTCTTTTCATCTGTTTTTGCATGTTGGATGATTCTTGGAGGATGAACTACCGGGGTCAGGATTCTGATGGAACGGGCCAGGTCGACCCACCGGGTCACTGACCCGACCCAAACTTTTGAGGCCATTGGGTCACAGGGGTCGGCCTAGGACGCTGTTTTGGGTCAACAAGGCCGGCTTCGACTAACCCGTTGGGTCGACGGGATCGACCCATCGACCATCTCTGCCGCTTGTAGAACAGCTAAACAAGGCGCTCGGTGCCTATTCGCTGCCCTGTCCCCGTCCATCTCTTCGGTGGTGGCGCTGCTTCCTGCTCATCCTCCTGACTCGTCACCACCTAGCTCGCCGTCTTCCTGGTCTCCGCCCAGCTCGTCGTCGTCCCAGACGCCGCCCGGCCCATAGTCCCATTCGCCTTCCAGCTCGCCGTCTTTCCCGCCTACCAGCTTGCCGTCTCGTCATCTTCCAGGTCGCCGCCCAGCTCGCCATCTCATCGGCTTCCCTGTCGCCTCCCAGCTCGCTGCACAGCAAGGCGTGATCCCCTCGCGTGCTTTCTTCCTGGCGTTATTCAGACATAAAATTGCTCTGTGAGTTATCCTTCTTGAAGAGTGGTCTAGCTAGTAAGCGGAGCTGGGTTTGATCGAACGTGCAACAACAAGGGTGTAATGTAATTTAGCTGGGTTTAATCGATCAGTGCAAGATATGCCGTACTTGCTTTCTCCAATGTTTTAGCCTTTAAACTACCGATACACACATAACTGAACCAGTTAGCGAACCTGAATGAGCAGCAGCATTGTGTTGTGTTGGTGTATAGAACAGAATCGGGGTTGCAGTTAGAAGCAAAGGATCAAGCTTGCTTGCTGCCAGAGAGCCCGAAGAAGCCACATGATTTTGGGTCGGCCTTGGGGTACCCAACGGGCCAACGAGGCCACAACATTTTCTCGAAATGGATCGACCCGTGGCCCTCGAATTTGGCCCTGGGGCCATAGGGCCAGGTCCAAGGCCAGGTCCAGGCCGGCCCATTCCCATCTTGAGGTGTTTCGATGCAATTTCGCGAAGATCAGAAAAATACTAAAAAAATTACGGAAAATCATATTTTCCCAGAAGACGAAGGAAGCCAGAAGGGGAGGCGGAGATGGGCCACAGGGGGCCCATACCCCCCAGGCACAGGCCACCCCTACCCCGCGCCTACAGGGGGTGTGTCCCACCTGGCCCACCTCTGGCTCCACCCTCTCGTCTATATCTTCTCCTCGAAACCCTAAAATGAGGAGGGGTACCACAGAAAGATTCCGCCGCCTCTGCGGGGCAGAAAACACCGAGAGAGAAAGAGCTCTCCGGCAGACAGATTTCTGCCGGGAAAATTCCTTCCCGGAGAGGGGAGATCGTCGCCATCAACACCATCATCAAGCTAGACTTCATCGGGATCATCATAATCATCCACACCATCATCTCCACTAGCACCATCATCACCACTCCATCCCGCTGTAACAATTGTGTTGAATACTTGCATAGTTCTTAGGGGAAACTTTTCCAGTGTTGATTACTATTATAGTTGATGCTTGTGAGTGGAACCATTGGATTATTGTTTATGTTCAGATTTTTATGTTCAGATTGCTATCCATCATCTTGATCCATATGATGTCTTGTGAGGGTAAACTTTCCCGATGTTTATGTTCAGATTGTTATCCATCATCTTGATCCATATGATGTCTTGTGAGTAATTCGTTTAGTTCTTGAGGACATGGGAGAAGTCATGTTGTTAGTAGTGGATTTGTGTTGAGATATTATTCGATGGTTTAGTATTTAAGTTGTGGTGCGATTCTTCTAATGGTGTCATGTGAACGTCGACTACATGATACTTCACCATTTATGGGCCTAGGGGAATGCATTGTGTATTTGGCTACTAATTGTGGGGTTGCCGGAGTGACAGAAACCTGAACCCCTGTTAGGACACCATTGCAGAAGGGAGCGTAGGATCTCAGAGTTTAAGGTTGTGGTTAGGTTTATATCTTAATTGCTTTCCTGTAGTTGCCGATGCTTGCAGGGGGGTTTAATCACAAGTATGTATTAGTCCAAGTAAGTTCGGTACATTAGCACAGGTTCACCCACACAACACTTACAACACCAAAGAAGACTACTTAGCTATATAAAGCGAAAGCACTTGACAGAATTCCCATGTGTCCTCGAGAACGTTTGGTCCTTATAAGTATTTCCAGCGGCTTGTCCTTTGCTAAGAAAGGATTGAGCCACTTGCTGCGTTTGTTCGTTGTATTTATTACTTGCACTTTGTTTCCTTGCTTATTCAGAAAACCCCTTAAAATCCGTTTGCTAAGTATTTACAGAGATTTCCTGCTCCTTTCCACTAGTCAACACCTTTTGCTCCTCGTTGGGATCAACACTCCTATTTATCGAAAGTACTACGATACACCCCTATACTTGTGGGTCATCAAGACTATTTTCTGGCGCTGTTGCCGAGGAGTGAAGCGCTATTGAAGAGTGGAACTGGTAAAGGAAACTTCTACTGTGAGTATTGCTTTTTTATATCTATTTGTTACTTTATTTCCAATATGGATACCCCACTTGGTTTTCTGTTTAGGAAAACTACTACCACTGTTAGGGTAGTATATTAACCACCACCTGTTGAGGTAGATCCTTTTAAGATACCTACAAGTATTGTTGATCGTGTTATGGATAATTATTATTTAGGGGATGGAACTATCTACCCTGGTGATCATTTGCTTTTTATCCATGAATTATGCGGGTTGTTTAAGTGTGCAGGTATCACAACTGAATGGGTGAAGAAGAAGTTACTCTCTATGTCCTTGAAAGGGAGATCTGAAGAATGGTATAAGCTGCTGAAGAATGAGAAATCCATGGAATGAGAGGAAATAATACCTCTCTTTTATTCTAAATTTTATCCTCCTAGTAAAATTCATAAGGATAGGAATCTGATATATAACTTTTGGCCTCGTGATGGAGAGAGTACAGCTCAAGCTTGGGGGAGATTGAAGTTACTAATGCTTAAATGTCCTATTCATAAACTCCCTAACAATATTATTATTAATAACTTTTATGCTAGGATTTCTCTTCATGATAAAGATTTATTAGATGCTTCTTATGCTGGATCATTCATACGTATGAAGGAAGAAGCTAAATGAGATCTCCTAGACCGTATTCAAGAGAACACTAAAGCTTGGGAGAATGACAAAGGAAGAAAGTCAGGTATAAATTATGATTATGAATGCATAAAATCTTTTATGTGAACTGATGACTTACGTGATATTAGTACTGAGTATGGTCTTGATTCTCAAAGTATTGCCAATTTTTTAAGGCTTTTGCCTCTTACATAGAAATTTCTAAAAAGAAGTGGAATAAGTACCATGCACCTTATAAAGATGTTGTTAGTCATGTTCCTGTTAGAAGCACTGAAGTTTGTACTATTGATCATATTTTTCCTAAACCTTATGTTGAGAAAATACCTTTCCCAACTAAGGTAAAGGAGTATTCTAGGATGATTAGTGCAAATAATGAAGGTACAAAGAAAACCGTGGAACCTGACGAGCAAATGAATACCGAACCTGTGGTAGCTATTGTGAAAGATTTTGTCACTAGAAATATAGAGGATGAGCACATTGTCTTCTGTGAAGATCCTTCTAATATTATCTCTCATCCTAGTAAATCTATAAAATCTAGTGTTCCTGTGCTTTCAGTTAAAATTGGTGATCATTGCTATTATGGTTTATGTGATATTGGTGCTAGTTCTAGTGCTATTCCTTGTGAGCTTTATAGGGAAATTATGCATGAAATTGGTCCTTGTGAGCTTGAGGACATTGATGTGATTATTCACCTTGCTAATAAGGAAACCATTTGCCCTGTTGGTATTGTAAGAGATGTGGAAGTCCTTTGCGGTAAGATTAAGTATCCTGCTGATTTTCTAGTGCTTAATTCGGCAGCTAGTAAAACTTGTCCTATCATTTTTGGTAGACCTTTCTTGAACACTTGTGGAGCTATTATAGATTGTAAGAGGGAGAAAGTCTTAACTAAGTTTGATGGACATTCTTATGAGTTTAACTTTTCCAAATTTGCTAAAGCTCCTTGTGAAAATGAACTGCCTAATGAAGATTTCAGGATGGAACAACTTGCTTCTATTGATCCGGTTTATGACCTTGGACCTCTTTTTGGTGATTGTAAGTATGCTCATTCTGATGATAAATTTGTTGTCAGTGAAAATTATATTATCAACTTTATTCAAGGTGCTACTGAAAATTATTATGAGAGAGGGAAACATGGTTTTATGCATCTCAATAATGTTAAGTTTCCTGGTTTTATGTTGAAAGCTTTGAAGTTGCATTTGTTTTGTCTTCCTATGCTAGTGGATTTTTATTTCAACAATTTGTTTTCTCATGATACCCCCATGCATAGGAAGTGGGTTAGACTCAAATGCGTTGGTTATTTGCTTCTTGATGCTCTCTTTCACTTCAAATATATATCTCCTATGTGAGTATCTTTGAAACTTTCAAGCCTAACTTAAAGGTATTAAAGAAAAGTACTTCTTGGGAGATAACCCAATAGTTTTGTCGAGTCTTGGAAGTTATTACCTCAGTAATAACCGCTCCTTATCCTTTTTGTTTTGGTTTTTGTGTCAAGTTCAACTACTTTTGAGAAGTGGAGGAGTTGTGAAAAGTGGCTGTCCTGGGACAAATTTTTGTGCTGCATTGTAAAAAATCGTGAAGGAGTTTAGTACTTAGGATAGAGCTGTATTTTTCTGTGCTTGTTCTCCAAGTTGTTACCCAACTTTCATTAGTTTTGCACTTTTTTATTTGAGCAACAGAAGGTTTTCAAAAAAATCAATCTTTACCTGCTGGTCTGTTTTGACAGATTTCTGCCATAGTTTGCATTTGCCTCTTTTATTGATTCCCTTCCAGATTCTTTTGGGTTTTTGGAAAGGAGTTGATATAGTAGCTTTTGTTTTGATGGATTTCAGTTGAAGTGTGAACCTAAAGGTTTATTGTTTTTGCTTACACTAATGTTGGCATTGAGGTGTGTGTAATGCCTTGTGAGAAAAGGATTTTCCAGGAGAAGGAGAAAAGGAATCTGCAGAGTTCGTCTTTGAATAGGTAAAAGTGGTGAAAACTGAAGGTTCGTGAAAGCCTAATATTTTTATATTTCTAATGTTTTTATTACATACGGAAGGTTACGAAACGAAATAGAGGAGGAAACGGAGGCCAGGGTGGCCGCACCCACCCTAGGCACGGGCCCCAGCTGGCCGCACCTGGAGGGGGTGTGAGCCCCCTGAGCTCTGTCTCTGCCTTGGTTTCACACCAGTACCTTCCTTATGCTTTGAAACTTCGTAATATATAACCCTCCAGATCCCCCGAGGTTCGTGTATCGTGTTCTTGTCGTGTTTTCGTTTCGATCTGTTTCTGTCAGAAAATCTTCTCAAGTTTAGAGCACCATGGTCTTCGCCAACGACAAAGGTAAGAAGCCCGTGGAAGAGGAAAGGATCGCTGCTAGGCGCGAAGACATGGATTTGAGCGTTAAGGAGAAATTTAAGATGGAGGAACAAACTGTCGCAGGGTCAAGGGCAAGGAAACCTACTTTTGTAGGAGCAATTAACACTAGAAGTGCTTTTTCTCGTAACATGCAGGGGATTATAGCCTCCATCCCAGACTTCATAACCTGCCCTGAGGCGGTGGACGCCCTTCGAATCACTGATGAGTTTTGTGATAAGTACCATGCTCTAAGGATGAAGGTGGATATGCTTCAAGAGGAGAATAACAGGCTTCGTAAGATGCTGGAGGATTTTCTTACCCTAAACAAGAGAACACCACCACCACTGAAGGAGTAATTCGTCATCAGGTTTGGCATCCCCTTGGCTTGTTCCAAGCTTGGGGGAGTGCCATAGTATCACATCATTATCTTTTATCTTTTGCCTTCTTAGTAGATTCATATCTTTAGTAGAGAAATTATCTTATAGGTTGGTTTGCATTGTGGAAGCATCTCTCCTTTAGTTTCTATGTATCCCTTGGTGTGAGTGCCTTTATGGAATATTAATGAGAAGTTTCATCTTTTACTTTTTGCACTTCTTATTTTAGTTTGCAATCTCTATTATATGATTGACCTTGTTGATCATTATTGGTATCACTTTGGGAGCATCAAGTAGATCTAAATTGGTTTTGGCAAACCGAGCTCTGGTCAGTAGCAACACTTTTTGAGGTTTGAAAGGAAAAGAGAAAAAACTGACAAGTATTTTGTATCATTTATTTTCTTTCCTGATTGGCCCATAAGCTTAGTATTCTTTATTTAAGATCTTTTGTGTCTTCAAGGAAGATTGCATGTTTAGCTTTATCACTTGTAGGTTTGCTTGTTTCCTTCAACTCTTTTGCTTGCTACCCAACCTTGCTAGCCAAAAACCTGTTTTGAGAAGGCATACTTCTCATACATCCAACCCCTTTGAACCAAACATGTGACATTTGAGTCCACCATATCTACCTATTAGCATTATTGCTATTCCAAGCAAATTCTCAAGCTTCATCTATCTTTCAAATTAAAAATTATTTTATTATGTAAAAACTAGGTAGTAAAGCTCTCACGAACTTGATGGCACACCTTATTTTCTTGCCCCTAATAAACTTGAACCATCGTGTCATCGAAGTTGTATATGCTTGCATCTATACGTTGGGATTAGCAGAACAGTGTTGTCACGGGGAACACTTTCAACACTTATGGATACATATCCAGTTGATATCATGCTCTTTTGTTTGCGGATGTCGTCGGTGTGAAATAAAAGGGGAGCTTATAAGTCCATGGAGTTATGTATGTTTGTTAGATAAACGCCTGGGCCGCTAGCCTAAGCCATGCCTAATCATGGTGGAAACTTGCAGCATAACCATACTGAGCAATCTGTGAAGCATCCTCAATAAAAACCTATGTAAATAGCAAATAAAAAGATCGCTGAGATGCTCACTGTCTACTTGCATTGTCATTTTGATTATGGGATAGCTCCTATATCATGTGCAAGGGGTACCCCGTTGGCGGTTCTTTATGATACACATGTACTTACAATGATAAGAACTTACCGGTAACTAAAGTTGAGTAGCATGAGGAGCGGCCCTCGTAGTCAAGGGACATGAGATTGCCAACTTATATTTCTTCAAGCATATACTCCATCTTTGTTCACTTTTACCTTAATCGTTTCAAGATGCTTATGATAGGGGCAATGAGGGCTCAAAGCTAGTAAGTACCATAATATTTTGAAAGCTCTTTATGAACTTGAAATCCACGCTTCCCTCTATGAAGGGTCTTTCTCCTATTTATAAGTTGAGTCAGTAAACGTACTTCCTCTCTATCTCCAGCAAGCATTTGAGTTATTGTGTTTCAAGCATTCATATGATGATTTATTCAATCATGTTCTTTATCTTCCTTACTTGCATAAGACTCTTATCTATTGAGTATTTCTTTGAAAGCTATCATTGTAAAAAATCTTTTATGTTTGAGCAAAAAGTACTCTTGTTATGAAGAATTCTACAAAAAAAATTGTGAAACTATTTGCCAGCTGTTCTTTGACCAAGATTTATCTTTATGCATCTCTATTGTGACTCCTGTACTTGTTGCAAGCTAAGTTATATAAGGGTGAGTTGTTTTCTTCTATGAGTTGTGTAATGGTAAGTGTGATGCTTCTTGTCCGTATTCTTTTATCGACACTTCACTCCCTGTGGGCATGTTTACTGAGCTCAGTTTTCTCTTGGGGACAAACGAAGGTCTAAGCTTGGGGGGAGTTGATACGTCCAATTTGCATCACCATTCTATATCATAATTTTCCTCTATTCATTGATATATTTTATATTAAGAGGTGTTACTTATGTATGTTCATCTGTTTTTGCATGTTGGATGATTCTTGGAGGATGAACTGCTGGAGTCAGGATTCTGATGGGAAAAGGTGTTTTGATGCAATTTCGCGAAGATCAGAAAAATACCAGAAAAATTAAGGAAAATCATATTTTCCCAGAAGACGAAGAAAGCCAGAAGGGGAGGCGGAGATGGGCCACAGGGGGCCCACCCCCAGGCGCGGGCGACCCCTACCCCGCGCCTACAGGGGGTGTGGCCCACCTGGCCCACCTCTGGCTCCGCCCTCTCGCCTATATCTTCTCCTCAAAACCCTAAAACTAGGAGGGGGACCAGAGAAAGATTCCGCCGCCTCTGCGGGGAGGAAAACACCGAGAGAGAAAGAGCTCTCCAGCAGACAGATTTCTGCCAGGAAAATTCCTTTCCGGAGAGGGGATATCGTCGCCATCAACACCATCATCAAGCTAGACTTCAGCGGGATCATCATCATCATCCACACCATCATCTCCACCAGCACCACCACTCCATACCGCTATAACAATTGTGTTGAATACTTGCATAGTTCTTAGGGGAACTTTCCCTGTGTTGATTACTATTGTAGTTGATGCTTATGAGTGGAACCATTGGATTGTTGTTTATGTTCGGATTGTTATCCATCGCCATATAATCTTTGATCTTGATCCATATGATGTCTCGTGAGTAGTTCGTTTAGTTTTTGAGGACATGGAAGAAGTCATGTTGTTATAGTGGATTTGTGTTGAGATATTATTCAATGGTTTAGTATTTAAGTTGTGGTGCTATTCTTCTAGTGGTGTCATGTGAACGCCGACTACATGATACTTCACCATTTATGGGCCTATGGGAATGCATTGTGTATTTGGCTACTAATTGTGGGGTTGCCGGAGTGACAGAAACCTGAACCCCCGTTAGGACACCATTGCATAAGGGAGCGTAGGATCTCAGAGTTTAAGGCTGTGGTTAGGTTTATATCTTAATTTATTTCTTGTAGTTGCGGATGCTTGCAGGAGGTTTAATCACAAGTATGTATTACTCCAACTAAGGTCGGTACATTAGCACAGGTTCACCCACACAACACTTACAACACCAAAGAAGACTACTTAGCTATATGAAGCGAAAGCACTTGACAGAACTCCCATGTGTCCTCGAGAACGTTTGGTCCTTATAAGTATTTCTATCGGCTTGTCCTTTACTAAGAAAGGATTGGGACACTTGTTGCGTTTGTTCGTTATCTTTATTACTTGCACTTTGTTTCCTTGCTTATTCAGCAAACCCCTAAAAATCTGTTTGCTAAGTATTTACAGAGATTTCCTGCTCCATACCACTAGTCAACACCTTCTGCTCCTCGTTGGGATCGACACTCCTATTTATCAAAACTACTACGATACACCCCCTATACTTGTGGGTCATCAATGATCACTATGAGATTCACTTGGGCATTACAACATGATACATAGACCGTAATCCAACTGCATCTATGACTAATAATCCACCTCCGGGATATTATCCGAAGAACCCTCGGGTATTAAGTTGCAATCAACAGATAATTGCATTAAGCAAAGTGTGTAATTTAAACAATACAATTGCCCTTGGACAAAGAATTGTTGTTTTCTCCCTAGTAGCAATAGCACATCTATAACCTTAGAGGTTTCTGTCACTCCCCCAAATTACTAGAGGCATGAACCTACTATCGAGAATAAATACTCCCTCTTGGAGTCACAAGAGAATACTTGGCCAGAGTAACTACTAGCAACAGAGAGCATGCAAGATCACAAATAACATAGACATGATAGAATCAATAATCAAACTTGACGTAGTAGTCAATATCCATCGGATCCCAACAAACACAACATACGGGATTACAAATAGATGATATTGATCATGATAGGCAGCTCACAAGATCTAAACATGATAGCACAAAGAGGAGAAACAACCATCTAGCTACTGCTATGGACCCATAGTACAAGGATGAACTACTCATGCATCACTCCGGAGGCTGGCATGGTGATGAAGAAGTCCTTCGGGGTGATCTCCCCTCTCCGGAAGAGTGTCGGGAAGAGCTTCAGATCCCTCCCTATCTAGGGACGATGGTGGTGGCTATGGACTTTTTCGTGGAATTTTGATCTGGTCCTGAGGGTTTTTATCTCAGGGGGAATATATAGGTGAAGGGGCAAGGTCAGTGGAGCACCAGGGGTCCCACATCCTAGGGCGGCGCGCCCCCCTGGTCGTGCCTGGCCCAGGTGTGGCCGCCCTGGGGTGCATCTCCCCCTCTCCTTCGGGCTCCGTGTCGTGTCGGGAAAATAGGAACTTCGGCCTTTGTTTTATCCAATTCCTAGAATATTTCTTTACTAGTTTTTCTGAAACCAAAAACAACAGAAAACAGAACTAACACTATTACATCTTGTTAATAGGTTAGTTCTAGAAAATTCATAAAAATGCCACAAAGTGTGGACAAAACACAATATAATTGGTGCAAAACAAGCATGGAGCAGAAAAAATTATAGATACGTTTGCAACGTATCAACCATAATCATGCAGAGCGAAAAAACATTATTAATCAAAGCATAAAGTGATATCACAAGTCAAAACCTAAATGATCATAGAGGCATAGGAGACTGGTTCATAGTCATTACATGGTGTAAGCATGTGCCAAGTCAACCCAAATAAAACATCAAATGACTACCACAATTTTATGCTTTTGTATGCTAAAACAACGCATGATTCTTTCATGGCACATTAAGAAATCTCAATTATTTGAAACAATTCATGCTACAACAATAACAACTAAGCATATGGTCAAAGCAACATTTAACATGACATGATAAAGTCTAAGTCACAGTCAAAACGAGCTTTTTTGTACCACCATAAGCATGAAACATTCTACTCTTTTCCAACACCAATCGACTTATTTGAAACAACTCACAAAGATAATAATCAATAGAGACCAGAGAGCTTGTCTCACCTAACTACAAAGAAGAACTAAAGCTAAACACAGTGCTAGCAAAGGAGAACACTCACAGAACAATAAGAGTGAAAACTAGAGTGTTCTAGGCAATGAAGAACGGGGTGTGACTTCTACAAAAGAAGTGTGCTGGGATCCAACCAACTTATTGCAGCAAACAAAACAAAATAAAACTAAAAACAAAAACAAACACACTTCAAGAACAACACATAGTGCATGAAGCAAAAATATAGTATCTTGAAAGAAGACCTTAGATTTTTTGTTGATGAATAAGGGGATGCCTTGGGCATCCCCAAGCTTTGACGCTTGTACCTCTTGAATATTTATTGGGGTAACACGGGTGGCATCCCCAATCTTGAGGTTTTGTCCATACTTCATCTCATCACATCATTCTCTCCCTACACTTGAAAACTTCCTTCATACAAAACTTCACACAATCTTCATTGGCAACATTATTGTATGCAAGATAATAAACCTTTGGGTTCAGTTTAAACTCAAGTAAATTATCCATTAAAACATAAGCTACTGTAGCAATTCCTTTTAAAAGCTCAAGTGATCAAAATAACTCTAAAGAAATCGATTTAAGAGGCAAATGCAAATAATGGCAGAAATCTGTCAAAACAGACCTACAGGTAAAGACTGTTTTTTTCGAAAATATTCTGTTGCGCAAATCGAAAAGTGCAAAATTAATGAAAGTTGGGTAAATACCAGGGGCATGCGCACAAAAAATTGCAGATCAATACGACATTCTGGATTTTTTCACAAAATTTTACAGCAAAGCATAGAAATCTGTTTCGGGATAGCAACTTCCCCAAATCTTACTTCCCTCTCATTAGAGGCTATTCTTGGCACAAAAACCAAATAAAAAGGATAAGGAGAGGTTATTACAAAGGTAATAACTTCTAAGACTCAACAAAAGAAAAACTTACTAAACTCCCAAGTGTGCTTTTCTTTAACGCCTTTCTCCTAGGCATAGAAAGCAAGAATCAAGTATTTTAGAATGAAGAAGTATCAACATCAATTACTTCCTTTAAAACAGGGCTTTTCTCAATAGGTACCTTAGATGAAGATGATTCAACATGTAGATCACTTTTAGTTGCACTAAAAGTTTTATCAATTTTAAGCACATTAAGGGGTTTTGGTGTAGGCACCTTTGGAACATACGCAAATTTTTGCTCTTTTCCTACAAAAGATTTCTCTCTTAAACTTAATGGAATAAAAATTGAACTTAGAGTTTCCATAGCCTCTTCTAGTTTACCAATTATAAGATTTTGATCATGGATAATGCTAGCCTCTGAAATAGTGATTCTTTTATTGATACTTTCTATTGATTCATTAACTTGGCTAGTGTTATCAAGGAGATTTGGCAAACTTTTCTCTAGGGAGCTCAATTTTTATAACTTCTTCCAAAGTGATTTCAGTTTTAGCGACAGTAATAGGTGGTACTCCTACTAAACTTTCAATTAAATTGCATGCTTCCAAAGCAGGAGTACCCAGAAAATTACCCCCTATGAGAGTATCCAGAACATACCTATTCCAACTAGATATACCAACATAAAAATTTCTAAGAAGGATTGTGGTAGAATATTTTTTAGTACATCTATGATGAGCATTACTTATTCTATACCAAGCATCTTTCAGACTTTCTCCTCCTTGTTGCTTAAAAGAACGAACCTCTACTTTGGGAATACTCATTTTTGCAGGACTAAAGCAAGCCAACAAAATAGCAACTAAAGTAGGAACTAATTTTTTGTGTTTTTGATAAAAATAAGCAAACCAAACAAAGCAAAAGAAACAAAGCAAAACAAAAGCAAAGTAAAGAGATTGGTAGTGAGAGACTCCCCTTGCAGAAATCTTCTTTCTCCCCGGCAACAGCGCCAAAAAAGCTTGATGTTGGCTCAGTTGATGTAGAGCCTGTTGGGAACCCCAAGAGCAAGGTATGATAAGCACAGTAGCAAGTTTTCCCTCAGTTATGGAACCACGGTTATCAAACCAGTAGGAGAAAGAAACAACTTCCGAAGGTGTTGCTAGCAACGTGGAACCTACACACAACACAACCAAAATACTTTGTCCCAACTTATCAGTGAGGTTGTCAAGCTCACTGGTTTTGCTGAAAACAAAGGATTAAACGTATAGTGTGGAAGAAAGTAATTGCTTGTGCTAATTGTAGAAAGTAAACAGTAGATAGAATATCAGTGGGAAGAAATGGACTAGGGTCCACATTTCACTAGAGGTGTTTTCTCCATAAAATAAATAACATGCTGGGTGAACAAATTACAGCAGGGCAATTGACAAATAGAGAATGCATAACAATGCATGTACATGACATGATGATCACTATGAGATTCACTTGGGCATTACAACATGATACATAGACCGTAATCCAACTGCATCTATGACTAATAATCCACCTCCGGGATATCATCCAAACAACTCTCGGGTATTAAGTTGCAAGCAACAGATAATTGCATTAAGCAAAGTGTGTAATGTAAACAATACAATTTCCCTGGGACAAAGGATTGTTGTTTTCTCCCTAGTAGCAACAGCACATCTATAATCTTAGAAGTTTCTATCACTCTCCCAGATTACTAGAGGCATGAACCTACTATCGAGCATAAATACTTCATCTTGGAGTCACAAGCAAATACTTGGCCAGAGTAACTACTAGCAACGAAGAGCATGCAAGATCACAAATAACATAGACATAATAAGCAATAATCAATCTGACATAATACTCAATATCCATCGGATCCCCGCAAACACAACATGTAGCATTACAATAAGATGATCTTGCTCATGATAGGCAGCTCACAAGATCTAAACATGGTGGCACAAATAGGAGAAACAACCATCTAGCTACTGCTATGGACCCGTAGTCTAAGGATGAACTACTCACACATCACTCTGGAGGTTGGCATGGTGATGAAGAAGGCCTCCGGGATGATCTCCCCTCTCCGGCAGGGAGTCGGGAAGAGCTTCAGATCCCCCCAATCTAGGGACGACAGTGGCGGCAGTTATGAAATTTTTTGTGGAATTCTGATATGGTCTTTAGGGTTTTCATATCAGGGGGTTTATATAGGAGAAGGGGCAAGGTCAGTGGAGCGCCAGGGGGCCCACACCCTAGGGCGGCGCCCTTGGTCGCTCCTAGCCTAGGTGTGGCTGCCCTGGGGTGCGTCTCCCCCTCACCTTTGGGCTCCGTATTGTGTTGGGAAAGATAGGAACTTCGGCTTATGTTTCATCCAAATCCGAGAATATTTCTTTGCTAGTTTCTCTGAAACCAAAAACAACAGAAAACAGGAACTGACACTGTGGCATCTTGTTAATAGGTTAGTTCCAGAAAATTCATAAAAATGCCACAAAGGTTGGACAAAACATAATATAATTGGTTCAAAACAAGCATGAAGCATCAAAAATCATAGATACATTTGCAACGTATCAATATGTTACTATAATATCACACTTACGAATAAAAGATGATTCTAAAAACAATAAATGAGCCTTTTTATGTTACTACCTATGACATTACCCACTATGAAGGTAGTAACTTGAACTAGTAACATGTGCATGTTAGGCCTTTGAAAATGGGAGATTCTTAGTGCTATATTGATACGTCATAAATGTATCTATAATTTTTGATGCTCCATGCTTGTTTTGTACCAATTGTCTTATGTTTTGTCTACACTTTGAGGCATTTTATACATTTTCTGGAAATAACCTATTAACAAGATGCCATAGTGCCAGTTCCTGCTTTCTGCTGTTTTTGGTTTCAAAAAAGCTAGTAAAGAAATATTCTCGGAATTGAACAAAACAAAATCCAAACTTCCTATTTTTCAGAGGCGAAGACGGAGTCCAGAGGCCAGAGTGAGGCGCACCCTAGGGTGGCCACACCTGGACTAGGCGCGGCCAGGGGGCACACCGCCCTATGGTGTGGCCCCCTGGACCTCCACCGACCTTGCCTCTTCGCCTATATAAACCCCCCGAGGAGAAAACCCTAAGTACCCGATCAGAACTCCATGAAAAAGTCTGTAGCCGCCGCCGCACCATCGTCCCTAGATCGGGAGGGATCTGAAGCTCTTCCCGACAATCTGTCGGAGAGGGGAGATCATCCCGAAGGCCTTCTTCATCACCATGCCAGCCTCCGGAGTGATGCGTGAGTAGTTCATCCTTGTACTATGGGTCCATAGCAGTAGCTAGATGGTTATTTCTCCTCTTTGTGCTATCATGTTTAGATCTTGTGAGCTGCCTATCATGATCAATATCATCTATTTGTAATCCCGTATGTTGTGTTTGTTGGGATTCGATGGATATTGACTACTACGTCAAGGTTGATTATTGATTCTATGATGTCTATGTTATTTGTGATCTTGCGTGCTCTTTGTTGCTAGTAGTTACTCTGGCCAAGTATTCTCTTGTGACTCCAAGAGGGAGTATTTATTCTCGATAGTAGGTTCATGCCTCTAGTAATTTGGGGGAGTGACAGAAACCTCTAAGGTTATAGATGTGCTATTGCTGCTAGGGAGAAAACAACAATCCTTTGTCCAAGGGCAATTGTATTGTTTACTTTACACACTTTGCTTAATGCAATTATCTGTTACTTGCAACTTAATACCCGAGGGTTGTTCGGATGATATCCCGGAGGTGGATTATTAGTCATAGATGCAGTTGGATTATGTTCTATGTATTATGTTGTAATGCCCAAACGAATCTCATAGTGATAATCATGCCATGTATATGTATTGTAATGCATTCTCTATCTGTCAAATTCCCAACCGTAATTTGTTCACCCAACATGTTATTTATCTTATGGAGAAACACCTCTAGTGAACTATGGACCCGGTCCATTCCTTCCCACTAATATTCAATCTACTGTTTACTTTCTGCAATTACTACAAGCAATTACTTTCTTTCACACTATACGTTTAATCCTTTGTTTTCAGCAAAACCAGTGAGCTTTACAACTTCATTGTAAGTTGGGGCAAAGTATTTTGGTTGTGTTGTGCAGGTTCCATATTGCTAGAAACACCTTGGGAGCTAGTTCTTTCTCCTACTGGTTCGATAACCTTGGTTTCAAAACTGAGGGAAACTTGCTGCTATGCTCATCATACCTTCCTCTTGGGGTTCCCAACGAGCTCTACATTATCTGAGCCATCATATATCCTAGGCAAGTTGGTGATGTGACACTATAATTATGAATAAAAAGAGGGTTGATGTGTCTTATATAAGAGCAAGTACAATAGGATATAGTCAGCTGTCTATAAGAGATAAAATATTGTAGTTTTGGTGATGTGGAGGAGATATAAGAGCAAGTACAATAAGATCCAGTCAGCTGACTATAGAAGATTAAATAATATATTTTTGCTTAGTTGGAAGAGAGAGAAGACGTGAGAGAAGAGGTGTTGGCTCTCATGGAAGATCCAGCTCTAGCACATGTTCCTAGACAATATGTGAGGGTGGAAGGTGGGCCATGAATTAATAAAGTAGTATACTTATAAATCTTACTATTATACATATTAGGTATTAGGTTGACGGTAGATGACGTGGCGATAACTTATAGCCGGCTATTGACTCTTTTATTGTTCTTGCTCTAATAGGAGAGAGCATGTAAGCGGACTGTAAGTTAACATTCGGCTCTAGCATGTGTTCCTAGGTAGTTTGTGTGAGTGAAATATGGACCACATATTAATTATGTAATAGGTTTTTATAGCTAACTATTGTATAAGTGGACTATAGAGCTGATTGATGACCCACAAGTATAGCGGGTGTATCGTATTACTTTTGATAAATAATAGTGTTAAACCCAACGAGCAACAGAAGGTGTTGACAAGTGGTTTGGATCAGGAATTTACTGTAAATACTAAGCAAACAGATTTTTAGGGTTTTTTGATAATGCAAATAAATAAAGTACGAGTAAATAAAAGACAATAATAATATTGCAGCAAGTGGCCCAATCCTTTTTCAGCAAAGGACAAGCCGGTTGTATTACTTATGATGACCAAATGTTCTCGAGGACACATGTGAATATTGTCAAGTGTTTTTGCTTCATATAGTTGATTAATCTTCTTTGGTTGGATAAGTGTTGTGTGGGTGAACCTATGCTAATGTACCGACCTTACTTGGACTAATACATACTTGTGATTATACCCCTTGAAACCATCCGCAACTATAAGAATTAATTAAGATAAAAATATAACCACAACGTTAAACTCTGTAACAACTCCTTTCAAAATCCCAAAATAATTTAAAAGGAAATCGATTTAAGAGGCAAATGCAAAATGGCAGAAATCTGTCAAAACAGACCAGCAGGTAAAGATTGATTTTTTTCGAAAATCTTCTATTGCTCAAATTAAAAAATGCACAGAAAATTACAACTCAATCCGACTTACTGAGATTTTTCACGATTTTTTACAGTGAAACACAAACAATCTGTTCCAGGACAGCAACTTTACACATCTCACCTCCCTCTCATTAGAGGCTAATATTGACACAAAAATCAAACAAAAAGGATAAGGAAAGGTTATTATAGAGGTAATAATTCCAAGACTCAAAGAAACAAAAACCGAAAGCAAACTATAATGGGTTGTCTCCCAAAAGCTCTTTCTTTATAGCCATTAAGATAGACATGATAATTTCAAAGATGCTTACATAGGAAATATGGATTTGGAGTAAAAGAGAGAATCAAGAAGCAAATATCCAACACATTTAAGTCTAACTCATTTCCTATGCAAGGTAATTTTGTAAGAAAACAAATTATTGAAACAAGAGGCTATTAGCAAAGGAAGGCAAAATAAGTTAAACTTCAAAACTTTCAACATATAGCAGGGAAACTTAATATTATTGAGATGCATAAAACCATGTTTCCCTCTCTCATAATAACTTTCAGTAGCATTATGAATAAAATTAACAATGTAACTATCACAAGAAATATTCTTATCATCAAAATGAGCATATTTAAAATCATCAAAAAGAGGTTAAAGGTCAAAAACTGGATCAATAGAAGCAAGTTGTTTAACTCTAAAATCCTCATTAGGCAATTCATTTTCATAAGGAGCTTTAGAAATTTTGGAAAAATTAAACTCATAATATTCCCCATCAAATTTAGTTAAAATTTTCTCCTTCCTGCAATCTATAATAGCTCCACAGGTGTTTAATAAAGGTCTACCAAAGATGATAGGACAAGTTTTACTAGCTGCTGAACCAAGTACTAGAAAATCAGCAGGATATTTAGTCTTACCACAAAGAACTTCCACATCTCTTACAATACAAATTGGAGAGATGGTCTCTCTATTAGTCAGGTGAATAAGCACATCAATGTCTTCAAGTTCACAAGGACCAATTTCATACAAAATTTCTTTGTAAAGCTCATAAGGAATAGCACTAGAACTTGCACCAATATCACATAAACCATAATAGCAATGATCACCAATTCTAACAGAAAGCACAGGGACACTAGATTTTCTAGCTATACTAGGATGTGAGACACTATTAGAGGTATCCTCACAAAAGATAATGTGCCCATCTTCTACATTTTTAGTGACAAGGTCTTTAACAATTTCTACTACAGGTTCAACATTTATTTGTTTATCAGGTTCTATAGCTTTCTTTGTACTTTTGTTCACCACACTAGCTATCATAGAATGTTCCTTTACTTTAGCAGGGAAAGGTATTTTCTCAATATAAGGTTCAGGCAAAATATGGTCAACAGTATAAACTTTAGTATTTCTAGCATGAACACGATTAACAATATCTTTATAAGGTGCATGATACTTGTTCCACTCCTTTTTAGGAATTTCAATATAAAAGGCAAAGGCCTTAAAACAATTTGCAAGAACTTGAGGATCAAGACCATAAGCAGTACTAATATTATGAAAGTCATTAGTTCCCATAAAAGATTTTATGTATTCATAATCATAATTTATACCTGACTTTCTTTCTTTGTCATTCTCCCATGCTTTAGTATTTTCTTGAATACGGTCTAGAAGATCCCATTTAGCTTCTTCTTTCATACGTGTAAAATGATCAAGCATAAGAAGCATCTAGTAAATCCTTATCATGAAGAGAAAGCCTTGCATAAAAGTTATTAATAATAATATTATTAGGGAGCTCATGAATAGGACATTTGAGCATTAGTAACTTCAATCTCCCCCAAGCTTGGGCTGTACTCTCTCCATCACGAGGCCAAAAGTTATATATTTGATTTTGGTCTTTATGAATCTCACTAGGAGGATAGAATTTAGAATAAAAGAGAGATACAATTTCCCCCCGTTCCATAGATTGTCCATTCTTCAACAGCTTATACCATTCTTCATCTCTCCCTCTCAATGATATAGAGAGTAACTTTTTCTTAACTTGTTCCGTTGTGACACCTGCACACTTGAACAACCCGCATAATTTTGTGTATAAAAATCAAATGATCACCAGGATGGATTGTTCCATCTCCAAAATAATAGTTATCCATAACATGATCAACACTTTTTGTAGGTATTTTAAAAGGATCTATCCCAGCAAGTGGTGGTTCATCTACTACCTCAATGGTAGTAGTTTTCCAAAATAGGAAACTAAGTGAGTTATCCATATTGGAAACAAAGTAGTAAACAGAAATAAAAACAATACTCACAACATCAATTTCCTTTACCAGTTTCACTCTTCAATAGCGCTTCACTCCCCGGCAATGGCGCAAGAAAATAGTCTTGATGACCCACAAGTATAGGGGGTGTATCGTAGTACTTTTGATAAATAAGAGTGTCGAACCCAACGAGGAGCAGAAGGTGTTGACAAGTGGTTTGGATCAGGAATTCACTATAAATACTAAGCAAACAGATTTTTAGGGGTTTTTGATAATGCAAATAAATAAAGTGCGAGTAAATAAAATACAACAATAATAATTGCAGCAAGTGGCCCAATCCTTTATTCAGCAAAGGACAAACTGGTTGTATTACTTATGATGACCAAACATTCTCGACGACACATGGGAATATTGTCAAGTGCTTTCGCTTCATATAGTTGATAAATCTTCTTTGGTTGGATAAGTGTTGTGTGGGTGAACCTATGCTAATGTACTGAACTTACTTGTACTAGTACATACTTGTGATTATACCCCTTGCAAGCATCCGCAACTACAAGAAAGTAATTAAGATAAAAAACTAACCACAACATTAAACTCTGAGATCCTACACTCCCTTGTGCAAAGGTTTCCTAACGGGGGTTTAGGTTTCTGTCACTCTGGCAACCCCACAATTAGTGTTGGGGGGTGACCCCGGATAGGGTAAGAACGTGTAACACCCTCAGAATCGACCCTATGCAAGTTTCAGCGCTTCCCGCCAAACCCGCATAGAAACGATTCAAAGGTGCCCACCAGGCACTTTCGTGCGGGTGGAAAACGAAGTAATAACATTACACAACAGTCCTCGATGGGACCCACAGAACAGATATATACAACAGCAACTCAACGAGTCAAGAATACAGATATACAGTACAAAGATCCAAATCACCTTGAAAACGATAGAGCGTCCGACTACGGACAAGATGCAAATGGGGCTAAGAGCCCTGAAGTATAACCAATGGCGTCCATAACCCTGCCCAGGCCAAGCCGGAAGGGTAACCCTGCTAACGACGTCGATCTCAAAACCTGCTTAAACAAAAGGGGTGCCGACAAAGGGCAAAGGAAAAAGAGAGAGCGGTCAGTACTGAGGCCAGTACACGGCGAGGCTAGAATTCGGCGGTCCTCGCCTACATAGGTATGGTGGACTGCAGCGGCAGCACAGCATGCACTAAACAACCTATAGAGACTCGATATAACTGTCGGCTATCAGAGAGGGATAAGAAAGACCTATTCGGAACCAACCTGATGCTACCAGCAAACAAACCCATCCTGGTATTTCCCCCTCGAGACCAACGAGGAAGTCAACCGAGGAACTCACACGGTTGGCAGTTTTATTTATTCAGTCATCGTTGCAGCAATTACTAATCAAGTATAGATAATCATCCTGATAAAATAAGCAGTGGGCACTTTTATTTAACCATTCCGTTGTAGTTGCAACACTTACTAGTCAAATACAATTAGCATGAGATATCCCAAAACCCAGCAGTTGTTGGTACTTTTATTTAGCCATTCTGTTATAGTTGCACTAATTACTAGTCAGATACAATGGTCGCAAGCGACAACCCAAGCAAGCAATTGTTGGCAGTTTTATTTAGCCATTCCATTATAGTGAAGCTGATTACTAGTCATTATAAAGTCAAATTTATAGCACTACTTTAGTTATAGTTGTCTATGATCGAGATACTGTGCTCCAAGTCGTCCATAACCGCGGACACGACTTTCAGAAAGTTTTACCCTGCAGGGGTGCACAAATAGCAACACACACTCGATCAACCTCGGAAAAACCAAATCAAAACCCAACGAGGCCTTCACGACAAAGCAATCACCAGATTCAGAAATATTTCAGAGGGCCACCCCATTAAGTATACCCGCAACGAAGTTAGCTGACTTCGAGACGGACTCAAGGTTTGTGGGGCCGGCTGTAAACGACTGGGAACCCGAAAGTGTGACTGGGCTTGTCGATACCGCGAAAACGGGTCACGATCCTAAACAGTACAGGTGCTCCTCGCACAATCGTAAATAAAGCAGTAAAGCATGGCATAAGTACAGGATAGTAAATAAAACCTCAAACTAGTTTGTGGCCCCAAGAAATAAGAATGAATCAAGCTCTGGCTCAGGGGGGGTCCCATAATCCTCCCGGATGTGGATAGCGCGAATATTCAAGGAACAGGTATCAAGTACTCGGGGTCCTACGGGACACAAGTGGACGGTTAACAACCAAATAACATCTATTGCCCACCTGTGCCTCTGTATTTACCTACTTCAATTTTAGTTATTAAACAATAATTAAAGTCTTGATCAACTCCAACAATAAACACACGGCAATACTCCAACAACTGTGGTACTTGACGACACGCAACAGCACTTGAGCAAGCGACTATGACGCGCAGGTCCAACTATCTACCAAACAACAGGTAATAGGAGGTATCCAAGGCAATATAAGGCTGCAAGGGATATCACGGGTACGAAAACTAGAGCATCGCAACACAGATAGCAATAGATCAACAGGAGGGAAAAAATAGTATAAAAGTAAGATAGGTATAAAGGGGGAGATGCTCGCCTGAAAAGCATTGCCGAAGGTTCATCCGAAGGTCGGGTCGACACTCGCATCAACTCATCGGCCTAATCCGTGAAGAAGCAAAGCACTAGCAAAAACACCGGGTGCAATATTTAATACAACGGCAGAAGATCGGGCATGATGCATGTATGATGTATGGCATGGCAAGGATGCGATGCAATTAGGCAATATTAAGCGGAACCGGAATTCCGACATTTATGAAATTCATGTTGTTTAGATACCCCGCAATTTAAATGTTGATAGCATGACATATAAGAGGTATATCATGATTCAATAGGGCGACGATATTACATATAACATACCTCGTAGATCCCACCGGTCACTATTAGGTACCGGTACTAAACCCTCGCTAAATTATATGATGTATGATGCAAACAAATGGATGGATGGATTATTTAGGTTCTATGTGATTTTCCGATGGAGTTTCTTGTAAAATACTTTGTATTTTGAATTATAGTTTTCAGGGTATGAATTATGCAAGATTAATTATTTGTAAGAACGTGTATATGAGTTTGCAATTTTAATTATCTAAAAAAAAACTCTAGGAGTGTATTTGTATTCCCCTCAATTTTCTAAAACCATTTTCATATGTATATTTTAAATTAGAGCTATAGTTTAGGAGATAAGATTTATATCAGATTGCCTATATCAATTTGCAAAAAGATTAAAAATAGGGAAATCGTGAGATGAGGAATATCTGGTGTCAAATCTGAATAAATTTTAGAGAACGAAAACAGAGGGTTGATTTATTTGGAGACGGAGGGATTTAATCCTGGGTCCTTAGGTTCACAGATTGTAGATAGAACCACTAGAATGCTGCCTCCAAGCGATGAAAACAAAGGCTCGATTTCATTTAGAACAGGATATGGATGGCTACCTGAATTCTAACGAACGAAACTGACGAGCGGAACTTCGCGACTCTGAACCTGCGCCTGTGTGTGGACAGAGACGACCACGACCGCGATTGGGTTTGCGCTGGCCGCGTTCAGGAGATAAATCAGGGGCAATTAGATCAGAAACAGCTTGGACCTGACGGATACCTGGACGTTAGCGACATGGCGACTTGAGACGGAGCATGCTGAAGCGAGAGACCAGAACGGCGGCGAACTCTTGCGCGCACGGGTGTCGGGTGCGTGCAGAGACCGCGGCATGCTCGACAGTGAATAAACGGTGGCGGCGGCGGAGGACGATGGACGGAGACGAGCCGCTGGAGATGGTCGTTGACTGAGAAGTGCAGGAGATGCGCCGGGAGTTGGAGAAACAAGTGAACAGCAGGGGATCGGCTGGCGGCGAAGGATGCGCCAGGGAGAGCTCGAACACGACGTCGCGCAGAGGGTATTCGACGAAAAGACGGCGCAGCAAGTATGCACATAGGAGACGGAGAAGAGGTTAAGGAGAAGCGGCTGCTCACCCAGAAGTCACTGGCGAGGTGGTCGTGCTTGAGGTAGACGGAGTTGACGGCGACTGGACGAGGACGATGACGGCGTTCTGCGGGTGTGCGGGGACGGCGAGGTCGCAGGCGTGGTGTGCTGGCCCTCTCCTCCTCGCTCCTAGTACCGTGTTGTGATATGAACAAGGTGCAGCTCCTCCCGTTAGAGCTGGGCTTCCGGTGGTGCGCAACCGGAGGCGGCGTCCATGGCAACGGAGAGGATTTTGAGGGTTGGAAGAAAGGAAAGAAAAGAAAGGTGGATGGGATAAAGATTGAGCAGGGGGTGGTTGGACAGAGAGGCAGTGGTACGATAATTTTTGTGAGGCCAGGAGCATGCGAGGCTAGCAGGTACGAGCTGGGGAGTCACCGGCACAGTGTGCTCGCTGTGGGAGGAAGAAAAACAGGGTCAGCGCCGGTTCAGACCGGCTGTGTGGTTTGGGTTCAGAGCAAAAATAAAACAGGGGGTTTGGTCTTGGTTGGGTGCACCTCAATTTGTCCAGAATTTGAATCGAGAAAAATAAATAAAAGGGCTTAGAAATAGCAAAAGATGCATTTGATTAAGGACAAATTTAGATTATAGAAACAATAGTTCGGTTGGGTTTAGGAAATAAAAGATGCTATCCACAGGATATATTAGTTAGCTTAGATAGGTTAGCTGGTTGGCCACGTGTAGGTTTTAGAACAAGGTCGTGTAGACTAGGTGGTTTTAGATAGGATCATGAGAGGGAGTGGATCAAGGTTTCGGTGTAGACAAAAAAAACATGAGGGAACTATTGCATGTGTTGAATAAAAAGAGGTGGTATTATTGCATGAAGAGCATGTAGATAATGTGTGTGGGGTTGGAGTAGAATTTAAGAGTAAAGGGAAAAGGCATATGGCAAGGATCAAAGAAATAGGTGGATGGTTCAAGAGGACATCAAATAGAATTAGAATAGAGATAGGGAAATAGAGAATGTTCAAGGCACAAGAATTAGAGAACCACGAAAATGGAATAGAGGGAGATCCACATATGAAAAGAAACAAAAATGGAATAGAAGAAAGCAAAGATAGACGGGTGTTTGAATTAGATAGATCCATACAAACAAATGGGCATGCTTTAAATCCATAAGTCAAAATGAAAGGAACCCATGTGTCATATACGGTAGAGTTGAAATGATCATAAGGAAAAGATAGATTGGCAAGTTAGTGATAGAGAGAATTTAAGAGATGATGCCCTCAACTCAATTTGGGCATTTTAGCAATTTGAAATGACAAGGCTCAAAAATATAATTTAGACATTATGGCTTCAACACAAGTGACGCCAACAAGAGACAGAATAGATGGAGGACAAACTAGAGAGAGGCAAACCAAAGCTTAAATTCAAATATCCAGAACCAAATACAAGTGCAACAATTTAGTTATATGGTCCATGCAAGGTGGCATGATGAACATGATGATGATGCATGATGATGTCATGATGATGCAATGCACAAAAATAACGCGATTTTCTAGTAGTGGTTTTTGCGGGGCGCCACAGAACGGGGAAAGACGAAAGGAAGTTCCCCGTCTAGTTTCCGATTTACAGTCTAAATCGGCCGAATCCTGTAAAGGTCGGCCGAGGTAAGCAAGAGCGGGACCCTTATGAGAAGAGCAAGGCGTAACCCGACCGACATACTGTGTAAGTCGGCTGGGTCAGCCCGAATAATCTGAATGCAGGTGAAGGCCAACCCGAGTTAAGCGAGACAGGGCCGAATGATATGAAGCTTGTAGGAGAAGGAGATGCCTATAGTCAAACTCTGGTCACGGGCAAGGAAGAATCTAAGCAGAGCCAAGCACAAAGGACAAGGCGCAGAGCGGCAGAAGGGCAGAAGGAGGTCACGGAGGTGACAGTCCTGAAGCCCGAGGCGTGCAGGTGGGGTCCTCTAGAACCTTGCCGTCATTAGAAGGGCGACATGGAAAGGAGGCCGCCGAGTTACTATATTGGGACAAGCATATTCCTCGAATATGCTTGCCATGTCAGCCCTAGAGGAGCCAAGGTTCCCCTTTATAAGGAGAGGCTTGGACTCAGAGAAGGGCATCGACTCATTTGGGACCGTTAGGCTGGTAAAGTTCTTCTTCTCCATTTGTATACAGCTCGAGGAGCACTTGTAGCCCAATAAAGGAGAAATAAAGATCTTTACGTTAGTCCTCTGTGTGTAGAATCAACTACATCTTCCCTTCCCAGATCCCTCTAGCATCCATTGGCCCCATACTTTAGCCTACCCATGGCATCTGCCGTGCCACCACCAAGACAGTTGGCGCCCACCATGGGGCCAGCAGCGGTGCTAGCTGGAGTTATGATCCGGACGGGAAACTTCATCCACACTGGCGAGCGCATTGTCTCTGGCTTAGTCCGGAGATTTGATCTCTGTGACTACGTCAACGACGACGCAGGCAGCTTCAAGGGAAAAACTCATCCGCGTAACGGCGTCTTCATCAACTTGGGCATGCACCAGATCTACGTAGGCGTCGACACCTCCGGCATTTATCCTCACCAAGTTGTTGTTGCAGGAGAGCCTCCCCTTAGCGCCGCAAACGGTCCGCGCGGAGTGCGCCCCGTCAGCAGCGTCGAGGTGATGGTCGCATCCGGGGTGCAGGCGGGAACAGCGGGCGCCGGATCAAGCAAAGATCCGACGACGGGTGTGCAGGTGGCCACCAAGCAGGCAGCTCCACAGCCCACCAAGGTAATTCCTTCAGCGGCCAACCCAGCCGAGGTGCAGGAGACGACCCCAAAAGCACCAAGGGTAAGAGGGCCACCACTGGAAAGACCAGAAAAACATTCTCCAGGCAACTATAGATAATCTAACTACACCTGTAGCACCAATACTTGATCCGGCTAATGCTCAGGCAGAGTTAGAAGAAACCAGGAAAAAAGTGCTGATAGAGGCAAAAAAGGTGTCAGCATTGCGGGAGTCCTTAAACAGGACCCCGCGAGAATATGCTAAGGCAAACAAGCTTGACGTCGCCCCCGAGCGGGTTGACGAGTTAAGATTAAGAGGGAAGAACCTCATAGATGATATCAACAAAGAGCATGATGCTCATAAGGCAGAATCAATTGATATAGGCTTGCCGAGGTACAATACCCCGGCAAAGAACCTGAGGGCGGCAAATGCCGCTGCACTAGAGTTAGAAGGATTGACTGGTGAAGCCCGGCAAAAACAGCAAGAAAGAGTGAATGAGCTGGTGCACATTGCGAACCAGCAGAATGAAGAAATGCTCAGGACAGACCCGGCAAGGCCTGGTGCCTCACGAATGGTTCATTCGGCTGGTGCAGCACCTGCCTTGTTTGTGGCAGTAGCATCCTCGCCCGGAAACAATGCGCGGAAAGACAGAGCGGTAACTTCGGGAAAAGAAATAAGCAAATTGTTCCATATGATCCGGCGATAGCCGGGAAAGCTAATGAAAATAGAGGCAATGGAAGCCGAGGTAACAGTGGCGAGAGAAACCCCGGACGTATCGAGAAAGGCAACGGAAGCCGAGGTAATGGAGATCACGGAAGAGGAGAACTCGGAAGAGGAAATCACGAGAATAATATCCCGGCTGAGGGAAGGAGAGAACCGCCACCCAATCCCCAACCGAGACATGAACCTCGGCAGGAAAGAGAAGTGAGACCAGCTCGCCACAATCAGGTGAATGAGAAGTATAATGATGGTTATTCCAAGATGGAATATGCGGTCCATGGTGGAAATAACCACTATGGAATGCAGGAGAGAATCCTGTACAGAGATTTGCCGTCAAGTGATGCGAGAGTAAAGCTGTACCGGCTATACCGGTTCGAGTTGTTAGAAGAACAAGGCCCACCAGGTCCGGCATGCTTCGGACCACGGATCATGGGCGAGCCGCCAGTGCCGAACTTTCAGCTGGCAAGAGGCACAAAAACATATAATGGGAGCACCAAACCACAGGGTTGGTTGATTGATTATGCCACGGCTGTAAAAATAGCTGGCGGAAACTTACGATGGGCAGTACGATATGTCCCGCAAATGTTGGAAGGACCAGCTAGAGTATGGCTGAATAACCTGCCAGCAGGCAGTATCCACTGTTGGTTGGATTTTGAAGAAATGTTCGTTCGCAACTTCACCAGTACTTACAAAAGGCCAAACAGGTCGCAGCAGCTAGCCATGAGCAAGCAAAGGCCGAATGAAACAGACAGAGAATTCTTAACTCGGTGGTGTAATCTCAGGAATTCATGCGAGGGAGTTATAGAATCACAGGCGATAGCTTGGTTCGCTCAAGGATGCCACTATGGCAGTGTATTATGGCAGCGATTGCAAAGAGATATGCCAACCACTTTGGCAGAAACCATCAGGATAGCGGATTCCTATGCATTGGGGGACCCGACGCAACCAGAACTAATGTCAGCAGATCATCGGGAACATCAAGATCAATATGCAAGAGATGCGGCCGGGTCATCAAGGCGCAATGAGTTCAGAGGAAGAAGAAGAGAAGAAAGACTGGATTATAGTTATGGCTCAAATCAGGTGGCAGCGGTAGTGCAAGATCAGCCGAGTCACGGAAACAATCAGCGGCAAAAGAATGGTCCTCAACAATGAACGCCAAGGAATGAAGGGAAAAAACAGTGGACACCAGAACAGAAGAAGCAATGGCAGGAAAGGCCGAGATACACGTTTGAGTCTATGTTAGATCAACCGTGCAAATTTCACACGTCAAACCCGGCCAAGCCGGCCAATCATACAACTCGGCAGTGTGCCTGGATGAAAAATGCAATGGGTAACCCGGCAGGCATGCAAGCGACACCCCACCAGGCGCATCAGTAGCATCAGCCCCAGTTGACTAGAGCAAATGCACAGCAATTAATGTTACCGTTGTTGGAGATATGCCCTAGAGGCAATAATAAATATGGTTATTATTATATCTTTGTGTTTATGATAAATGTTTACATTCATGCTATAATAGTATTAACAAGGAAACATTAATACTTGTGTGATTTGTAAACTTAATTTGAAGTCCCTAGTAAAGCCTCTATATAATACTAGCTTGTTGGTTAATAGATGATTGTGGTTTCCCTATCATGAACATTGAGATGTTATTAACAACAAGATCATATCGTTAGGAGAATGATATGATGGACATACTCCTATAGATAAGCATAGCATAAAGATCAAGTCATTTCAATAGTTTAATTGCTATATGCTTTCTGATACATAGTAACCTAATTCCTTCGACCATGAGATCATGCATATCACCTTTACCGGATGGATGCTTTGATGACATCAAACACAACACTGTAACTGGGTGGCTATAAAGTTAGCATTGAGTGTTCGGAAAGTATTGGTTGAAACACATGGATCAAGAGTGGGATTTGTCCATCCATATGACGGATAGATATACTCTGGGCCCTCTCGGTGGAATGTCATCCAATTAGCTTGCAAGCATGTGACTGGCTCACAAGGGATCACATATCACGAGAACGAGAAAAGAGTACTTATCGATAACGAGGTTGAACTAGGTATGCAGAGATACCGACGATCATAACCTCGGATAAGTAAAGTATCGTGAGACAAAGGGAAATTGGTATCGTATGTAAGTGGTTCATTCGATCGCAAAGTAATCGTAGAAATATGTGGGAGCCATATGAATTTCTAGATTCCTCTATTGGTTATTGTTCGGAGAAGTGTCTCGATCATGTCCGCATAATTCACGAACCGTAGGGAGACACACTTAAGGATTCGACGTTGTTTGAGTAGTTATGGTATGATGAGAAAGAGACCGAATGTTGTTCGGAGTCTCGGATGGGATCCGGAATATCACGAGGAGATCCGGAATGGTCCGGAGAATAAGATTCATATAAGGAAAGTCCCGTTTCGGAGTTGGGGAATGTTTCCGGTGTTTTCATCGGGAATGTTCTAGAAGGTTCTGGAATGTCCGGCACTCCGGAGGGGAAGGGGTACATGAATGTGTCATTGCAAGTTGGAATGATTGCATCATGTACTAAGTGTCATCGCTGTTCCAAATAAAGGATTAATTCAAATCCTAGTTTGAAAAGTCAAATAGCTAAATTGAAAAAGTCAAACGGCTAAATTTGGAAAGAGGAAAAGAGGAGGAAGGTGAAACCGAGTTGGGGAGGGAGTCCCTCCTCCCCAAGCCGGCGCACCACCCAAGCCGAGTTGGGGAGGGACTCCACTCCCTCCCCTTGGCCGGCCGACCCCTCCACCTATATAAGGAGGGGCAGGGCTCCCTCCTAGCACACACAAGTACCTCTCCTCAAACCCTAGCAGTTGCTGCCCACCATAGCCGCCGCCGCCCCCCTAGGGTTTTTGTCCTAGCCGCCGACTTGGGGTGCCCCAAACCCTAGCCGCCGGCTCTAGCACCTCCTCCTTGGCGTGTCTAAAACCTAGATCACCGAGGAGCTCTCTCATACTCCACCATACTCGCTCCGGCTTAAGGCGAAGCCCTGCGAGATCTCCCCTCTACTTCCGATACCACGCCGTTGTGCTGCCGGAATCGCGAGGAGAGTGCTACAACCTCTGCTGCATGCTAGAACAAGGGAGAGGAAGGTCTTCGTCGAGTACCAAATGTGTGACCGACTGCGGGAGCGCTGCCGGAACGCAGCGCCGGAGTCTACGCGATCTTGAGATCGGGAAGAGTACGACTACATCACCCACGAGAATCCGCTCTCGTTAAACACTTTGGAATCTTCGAGGGTGAGTTATTCCATCGACTGGTTGCTACAATCTAGTAGATAGATCTTGGCTTGTTTGTTTGTATGCGATATAAATTTTTTGTTTTCCATGCTACGAAACCCTACAGTGGTATCAGAGCCGTATCTATATGTAGATCTGTTGCACGAGTAGAACACAATGGTCATTGTGGGCGTTGATGCTTTTATTGTCGATTGCTTCTTGTGTACTTTGCATCTTGCGGTATGTTGGGATGAAGTGGCCCGGGCTAACCTTACATGACATCGTTCATGAGACTTGCTCCACGCTTGACATGCAACTTGTATTGCATAAGTGGCTTTGCGGGTGCCTGTTTCTCCTAGCATAGTTAAGATCCAATTTACAACGGGTGATTAACAATACTAGTATCAATGTTGTGGTTCATGTTCGTAAGTTAGAACGACACTTATTGAAAGCCCCAAACCACGTAAAACATGCAAAGAAAGTAGAGGCGTCTAACTTTGTTTTGCAGGGGTGTGTTGTGATGTGATATGGCCATGATTGTAATTATATTTGATGTATGCAATGTTCCTTATTGTAAGTTGGCAACCGACAGGAGCCATATGGTTGTCTTTAATTTATGTTAAGACCCGCGTGTCTATTCAAAGTAGTTGTAATAGTTGAAGCCGGTGGACGACAACCATGGAGAAGCGTCATTGACCTTGATGCAATGCCGGTGATGATGGAGATCATGTTCGTGCTAGAAGATGGAGATCGGAAGCACAAAGAAGAAAGGCCATATCATATCACATATTATGAATTGCATGTGATGTTAATCCTTTATGCATATTGTATTGCTTAGTAGACGACGGTAGCATTATAAGATGATCCCTCATGCACATGAATTTCAAGTCATAAAGTGTTCACCCTTAGTTAGCACCGTTGCTAAAGCTTGTTGTTTCGAAGCACCACGTGATGATCGGGTGTGTTAGATTCCGCAAGTGTATACAACGTGAGCAAGCCAGATTTGCTCATGCGGAAACTAAGGTTTGATCTTGACGAGCCTAGCATGTACAGACATGGTCTCGGAACACGGATCATCGAAAGGTAAAGCATGAATCATATAGTAGATATGATGAACATGTCGATTGTTCGCCATTGAAACTATATCAACTCTCGTGATGATCGGTGTTGATGTGGTGGATTTGGTTCGTGTGATCACTAAGACAATGTGAGGGATATTGTTTTGAGTGGGAGTTCACCTAGATTAATTTTAATATTAATTTGAACTCAATTTGTCATAAACTTAGTCTAAACTATTGCAAATATGTTGTAGATCAATGGCAGCCCCTACCATCAATTTTAATGCGTTCCTAGAGAAAGAAAAGTTGAAAAACAATGGAAGCAACTTCGCGGATTGGTTCCGCAATTTGAGGATTGTCCTCACAGCTGGTAATTTGACCTATGTGCTGGATGCACCGCTGGGTGACCCACCTGTAGCTGATGCTCCCGATGAAGTAAAGAATGTTTACCTCACTCGGAAGACTCAGTACTCCACAGTTCAGTGTGCTATCTTGTATGGTTTAGAATCGGAGCTTCAGAAAAGGTTTGAGAATTCAGACCCATATGATATTGTCGAGGATCTCAAATTGATCTTTGAGACTCATGCGGCAATTGAAAGCTATGAGGCTTCTGAAAAGTTCTTTAACTGCAAGATGGAAGAGGGCAGCTCCGTCAGTGAGCATGTGCTTAAGATGTCTGGGCACGCAAACAAACTTCAAAGCTTGGGTATTTTGATTCCTAATGCTTTGGGGATTTACCGTGTCCTCCAATCACTACCACCAAGTTACAAGAACTTTGTGATGAACTACAACATGCAGAACATGAACAAGACGTTGCCAGAACTCTTTGCCATGTTGAAGTCTGCAGAAGTGGAGATCAAGAAAGAGCACCAAGTGTTGTTGGTCAATAAGACCACCAAATTCAAGAAAGGCAAGTCTAAGCATAAGGGACACTTCAATAAGGGTGGTAAGAAAGTTACCACGCCGACGAAGAAGACCAAGGCTGGACCTAAGCCTGATACTGAGTGCTTTTACTGCAAGGGAGAAGGTCACTGGAAGCGGAATTGCCCAAAGTACTTGGCGTATTTGAAGAACGGAAACATCAAGAAGAAAGGTATATCTGATATACATGTTATTGATGTGTATCTCACTAGTACTCGTAGTAGTGCCTGGGTATTTGATGCTGGTTCGGTTGCTCATATTTGTAACTCGAAACAGGTGCTGCAGAATAAATGGAAGCTAGCGAAGAACGAGGTGACGATGCGCGTTGGAAACGGATCAAAGGTTGATGTGATCGCGATCGGCACGCTACCCCTTCATCTACCATCGGGATTAGTTTTATACTTAAATAATTTTTCTTTGGTGCCTGCGTTGAGCATGAACCTTATATCGGGATCTTGTTTATTGCGAGACGGTTACTTGTTTAAGTCCGAGAATAATGGTTGTTCGATTTATATGAGTAATATGTTTTATGCACATGCACCTTTGATAGATGGTCTATTCTTATTGAATCTCGATAGTGGAAATACACATATCAACAACATTGAGGCTAAACGTTTGAAATCAAGCGATAATTCGACCTATATGTGGCACTGTCGTCTTGGTCACATTGGAGTGAAACGTATGAAGAAACTCCATTCCAATGGACTTCTTGAATCACTTGATTTTGAATCACTTGATAGATGCGAAGCATGTCTGATGGGTAAAATGACTAAGACTCCATTCTCTGGTATGATGGAGCGAGCGACGGACTTATTGGAAATCATACATACCGATGTGTGTGGTCCAATGAGTGTAGCATCGCGCGGTGGTTATCGTTATGTTCTTACCTTCACGGATGATTTGAGTAGATATGGGTATATCTATTTCATGAAACATAAGTCCGAAACTTTCGAGAAGTTTAAGGAGTTTCAAAGTGAGGTAGAGAATCAACGTAACAAGAAGATTAAATTTCTACGTTCTGATCGTGGAGGTGAATATCTAAGTTACGAGTTTGGCGAGCATTTGAAGAAATGCGGAATACTTTCGCAGTTGACACCGCCGGGAACACCACAGCGTAATGGTGTGTCCGAACGTCGTAATCGAACTCTCTTAGATATGGTTCGTTCTATGATGTCACTTACAGATTTACCGCTATCATTTTGGGGTTATGCATTAGAAACAGCCGCATTCACTTTAAATAGGGAACCGTCTAAATCCGTTGAAACGACACCGTATGAATTATGGTATGGGAAGAAACCTAGATTGTCGTTCCTTAAAGTTTGGGGATGCGAAGCCTATGTAAAGAAGTTACAGCCGGACAAGCTTGAACCCAAAGCGGAAAAATGCGTCTTCATAGGATACCCGAAGGAAACTATTGGGTATACCATCTATCATAGATCCAAAGGCAAAATCTTCGTTGCCAAGAATGGATCCTTTCTAGAGAAGGAATTTCTCTCGAAAGAAGTGACTGGAAGGAAAGTAGAACTCGACGAGGTTGTCGAACCTTCTCTCGAAATTACGAGTAGCGCAGCGCCGGAAGAAGTTCCTGTGATGCCTGCACCAATAAGAGAGGAAGATAATGATGATGATCATGAAACTTCGGTTGAAGTTGCTACAGAGCCTCGGAGGTCAACGAGAACTCGTACCACTCCAGATTGGTATGATCCCGTTATGAGTGTCATGTTGGTGGACAACACCGATGACCCTGAGACATATGAGGAAGCGATGATGAGCCCAGATTCCAATAAATGGCAAGAAGCCATGAAATCCGAGATTGGATCCATGTACGAAAACCAAGTATGGACTTTGGTGGACTTACCAGATGGCCGGAAGGCTGTCGAGAACAAATGGATTTTCAAGAAGAAAACAGATGCTGATGGTAATGATTACGGTCTATAAAGCTCGACTTGTCGCAAAAGGGTTTCAACAAATTCAAGGAGTTGACTACGATGAGACTTTCTCACCAGTAGCGAAGCTAAATTCTGTGAGGATTATGTTAGCGATCGCTGCATATTATGATTATGAGATATGGCAGATGGATGTCAAAACAGCATTCCTCAATGGAGACATTGATGAAGAGTTGTATATGATGCAACCCAAAGGTTTTGTCGATCCTAAAGATGCTAACAAGGTATGCAAACTTCAACGGTCCATCTATGGATTGAAGCAAGCATCCCGAAGTTGGAATCAACGTTTTGATAAGGTAATCAAAAGTTTTGGATTTATGCAAACTTATGGAGAAACTTGTATTTACAAGAAAGTGAGTGGGAGCTCTGTAGCATTCTTAATACTATATGTAGATGACATATTGTTGATTGGGAATGATGTAGACCTTCTTAATAGTGTCAAGGAATATTTGAATAATAGTTTTTCAATGAAGGATCTTGGCGAAGCAGCTTACATATTAGGCATAAAGATTTATAGAGATAGATCGAAACGCCAAATATCATTGTCACAGAGTACATATTTGGACAAAGTTCTAAAGAGGTTTGGAATGGAAGATAGCAAGAAAGGGTTCTTGCCCATGTTGCCCAATACGACCTTGAGTAAAACTCAAAGTCCGACATCGGCAGAAGATAGAGAAAGGATGAGTAAGACTCCCTATGCCTCAGCCATAGGATCTCTAATGTATGCCATACTATGTACTAGACCCGACATTGCATATGCTGTTAGTTTAACTAGCAGATATCAAAGTGATCCAGGAGTGGATCATTGGACAGCGGTCAAAAACATCCTTAAGTACTTGAGAAGGACTAAGGATATGGTTCTTTCTTATGGAGGTGATGAACAGCTCGTTGTTAATGGTTACACCGATGCTAGTTGGAACACCGATCCGGATGATTCTAAATCACAATCTGGATACATATTTATTTTGAATGGTGCGGCAGTTAGCTGGAGGAGTGCAAAACAAAGCGTTGTGGCGAGATCTTCAACTGAATCGGAATACATGGCTGCTTCAGAGGCTTCACAAGAAGAGATATGGATGAAAGAGTTCATTACAGAGATGGGTGTGGTTCCTAGTGCGCTGGACCCAATGTCTATCTACTGTGATAACATGGGTGCCATAGCCAATGCGCAAGAACCAAGGTCACACAAGAAGATGAAGCACATCAAGCTACGTTTTCACGCTATTCGAGAACATGTCCAAGATGGGGACATAAAGATTTGCAAAGTACACACGGATCTGAATGTGGCGGATCCGTTGACTAAACCTCTCCCGAGGGCAAAACATGACCAGCACCAAACTGCATGGGTGTTCGGTATATTACCATGTAATCTAGATTAGATGACTCTAGTGCAAGTGGGAGACTGTTGGAGATATGCCCTAGAGGCAATAATAAATGTAGTTATTATTATATCCGGATGATTCTAAATCACAAACTGGATACGTATTTATTTTGAATGGTGCAGCAGTTAGCTGGAGGAGTGCAAAGCAAAGCGTTGTGGCGAGATCTTCAACTGAATCGGAATACATGGCTGCTTCGGAGGCTTCACAAGAAGCGATATGGATGAAAGAGTTCATTACAGAGCTGGGTGTGGTTCCTAGTGCGCTGGACCCAATGTCTATCTACTGTGATAACATGGGCACCATAGCCAATGCGCAAGAACCAAGGTCACACAAGAAGCTGAAGCATATAAAGCTATGTTTTCACGCTATTCGAGAACATATCCAAGATGGGGATATAAAGATTTGCAAAGTACACACAGATCTGAATGTGGCGGATCCGTTGACTAAACCTCTCCCGAGGGCAAAACATGACCAGCACCAAACTGCCATGGGTGTTCGGTATATTACCATGTAATCTAGATTAGATGACTCTAGTGCAAGTGGGAGACTGTTGGAGATATGCCCTAGAGGCAATAATAAATATGGTTATTATTATATCTTTGTGTTTATGATAAATGTTTACATTCATGCTATAATAGTATTAACAAGGAAACATTAATACTTGTGTGATTTGTAAACTTAATTTGAAGTCCCTAGTAAAGCCTCTATATAATACTAGCTTGTTGGTTAATAGATGATTGTGGTTTCCCTATCATGAACATTGAGATGTTATTAACAACAAGATCATATCGTTAGGAGAATGATATGATGGACATACTCCTATAGATAAGCATAGCATAAAGATCAAGTCATTTCAATAGTTCAATTGCTATATGCTTTCTGATACATAGTAACCTAATTCCTTCGACCATGAGATCATGCATATCACCTTTACCGGATGGATTCTTTGATGACATCAAACACCACACCATAACTGGGTGGCTATAAAGGTGGCATTGAGTGTTCGGAAAGTATTGGTTGAAACACATGGATCAAGAGTGGGATTTGTCCATCCATATGACAGATAGATATACTCTGGGCCCTCTCGGTGGAATGTCATCCAATTAGCTTGCAAGCATGTGACTGGCTCACAAGGGATCACATATCACGGGAACGAGAAAAGAGTACTTATCGATAACGAGGTTGAACTAGGTATGCAGAGATACCGACGATCATAACCTCGGATAAGTAAAGTATCGTGAGACAAAGGGAAATTGGTATCGTATGTAAGTGGTTCATTCGATCGCAAAGTAATCGTAGAAATATGTGGGAGCCATATGAATTTCCAGATTCCTCTATTGGTTATTGTTCGGAGAAGTGTCTCGATCATGTCCGCATAATTCACGAACCATAGGGAGACACACTTAAGGATTAAACGTTGTTTGAGTAGTTATGGTATGATGATAAAGAGACTGAATGTTGTTCGGAGTCTCGGATGGGATCCGTGATATCACGAGGAGATCCGGAATGGTCCGGAGAATAAGATTCATATAAGGAAAGTCCCGTTTCGGAGTTGGGGAATGTTTCCGGTGTTTTCATCGGGAATGTTCTAGAAGGTTCCGGAATGTCCGGCACTCCGGAGGGGAAGGGGTACATGAATGTGTCATTGCAAGTTGGAATGATTGCATCATGTACTAAGTGTCATCACTGTTCCAAATAAAGGATTAATTCAAATCCTAGTTTGAAAAGTCAAATAGCTAAATTGAAAAGGTCAAACGGCTAAATTTGGAAAGAGGAAAAGAGGAGGAAGGTGAAACCGAGTTGGGGAGGGAGTCCCTCCTCCCCAAGCCGGCGCACCACCCAAGCCGAGTTGGGGAGGGACTCCACTCCCTCCCCTTGGCCGGCCGGCCCCTCCACCTATATAAGGAGGGGTAGGGCTCCCTCCTAGCACACACAAGTACCTCTCCTCAAACCCTAGCAGCTGCTGCCCACCATAGCCGCTGCCGCCCCCCTAGGGTTTTTGCCCTAGCCGCCGACTTGGGGTGCCCCAAACCCTAGCCGCCGGCTCTAGCACCTCCTCCTTGGCGTGTATAAAACCTAGATCGCCGAGGAGCTCTCTCATACTCCACCATACTCGCTCCGGCTTAAGGCGAAGCCCTGCGAGATCTCCCCTCTAATTCCGGTACCACGCCGTTGTGCTGCCGGAATCGCGAGGAGAGTGCTACAACCTCCGCTGCCTGCTGGAACAAGGGAGAGGAAGGTCTTCGTCGAGTACCGAACGTGTGACCGACTGCGGGAGCGCTGCCGGAACGCAACGCCGGAAGGATCGTCTACGCGATCTTGAGATCGGGAAGAGTACGACTACATCACCCACGAGAATCCGCTCTCGTTAAACACTTTGGAATCTTCGAGGGTGAGTTATTCCATCGACTCGTTGCTACAATCTAGTAGATAGATCTTGGCTTGTTTGTTTGTATCCGATAGAAAATTTTTGTTTTCCATGCTACGAAACCCTACAACCGCCTCCTCCCCCGAGGTATGATAACTCGGACCGGAGAGATGCAATGCATCAAGTGATAAATCATGGTCCGGATTGAAGGACAAACCCAGGAAATAGTGGACGCAAGCAATGATTACAGGGAACATCATCAATCATATTGCGTGTTCACAACAGAACAGCAAGACATGCAAAGTGTATAGCGCCAGCATATGGAAGTAAATGCAGTTATGCCGGCAATACCAAGATATGTTCCTTGGTCAGATCAAGAAATAACTTGGAGTATAAAGGATCACCCCAAAATAATGCCGAATCCGGGGTCATACGCACTCGTACTAGATCCGACATTTGTCGGACCAAGCATTAATGTGAAATTTTCAAAAGTACTCATTAACAATGGGAGCAGTATCAATATCATGTACAAAGATACAATGCATAAACTCGGAATATCGCAGAATATGCTGCAATCCACGAGGACCACATTCCATGGGATAGTACCAGGGCTTTCATGTGAACCCATTGGAAAGGTTCGAGTGGATGTGTTATTCGGCACAAGACATAACTGTAGAGCAGAAAATTTGGAGTTTGAGGTGGTGGATCTAGAGAGTTGTTATCATGCTCTACTCGGACGGCCGGCATTGGCCAAATTCATGGGCAGCTGCCACATAACTTACTTGAAAATGAAGTTACCCGGACCACAAGGGGTGATAACAGTAGCGGGAGATTACAGGAAGTCAATGGAATGTGCTTCAGCCGGATCAAATCTGGCCGAGTCATTGGTAATAGCAAGAGAAAAAAGAAGGATTCAGGAGGTAGCAACCCTCGCTCAGTCGGCACAACTGAATATGCCGGCACTGGCCAATCCTCATGGAAGTGTCTCTTTCCAGCCGACTAAAGAAACAATAAAGTTCCAGATTGATGAGCAATTCCCAGAGCGCACTGTCACCATTGGTGCCGGCCTGGATGCTAAATAGGAAAGCGAGCTCACCAACTTCCTTCGTTAGAATCGGGATATCTTTGCATGGTCAACTCAGGATCTGCAAGGTGTGCCAAGGGAGTTGGCTGACCACTCTCTGAATGTAAGGCCAGGAGCAAGATCGGTGAAGCAACCTCTCCGCCGCTTCACCGAAGACAGGAGAAAAATAATAGGGGATGAAATAGCTCGGCTCCTTGCGGCCGGGTTCATCATGGAGGTGTTGTATCCGGATTGGCTATCGAACCCAGTGCTAGTGGAAAAGAAGAAAGATGATCCAAATGTATCCATTGTATGGCGCATGTGTATTGATTACACGAACCTGAACAAGGCGTGTCCAAAAGATCCTTTTCCTTTACCTAGAATAGACCAAGTCATTGATTCGACCGCAGGTTGTGAACTATTATCATTTGTAGACGCGTATTCTGGTTTTCACCAGATACCGTTAAATCCGGCTGATCAAATAAAAACTGCGTTTATTACCCTGTACGGGGCTTATTGCTATCGCACCATGTCATTCGGCCTGCGTAACGCGGGGGCTACGTACCAGAGATGTATGCAAAAATGTCCGCATGACCAGATAGGAAAGAATGTACAAATGTATGTAGATGATGTGGTTATCAAAACCAAAGAAAGCAAAACGCTACTAGATGATATCCGGCAAACTTTCGCGAACATGAGAAGGTTCCAAATGAAGCTTAACCCGGAAAAATGCACATTCGGTGTGCCGGCTGGAAAACTACTCGGTTTTCTCGTATCTAGCCGAGGCATAGAGGCCAACCCAACTAAGATAAAAGCAGTAGAAAGGATGGAATTGCCGAAATGTTTAAATGACGTACAGAAGTTCACAGGTTGCTTGGCCTCGCTTAGCCGATTTGTATGTCGGCTGGGAGAGAAAGCATTACCACTTTATCAACTGATGAAAAAATCTGATAATTTCATTTGGACACCACAAGCAGACAATGCATTCCATGAATTGAAAAAGATGTTGGTCACAGCACCAATCTTAGCTTCTCCATTGTCGAAAGAGCCTATGTTACTTTACATAGCCACCACGAACAGAGTAGTAAGCGCTGTGATCGTGGTGGAATGAATTGAAGATGATAAATCAGTACAAAGGCCGGTGTATTACCTAAGTGAGGTACTATCAGCCTCAAAACAAAATTACCTACATTATCAGAAGATGGCATATGGGGTATACATGTCAGCAAAGAAACTTAAACATTACTTCGAAGAGCACCCCATCAAAGTGATCTGTAAAGCACCCATAGCCGACATATTGAACAACAAAGATGCAAGTGGCCGAATAGCAAAATGGGCAATTGAATTGTCACCTTATGCTCCGCAATTCGACAGGCGAGATGTAATCAAATCTCAAGCTATGGCCGACTTCTTCGTGGATTGGGCCGAGGTACAGTATGATCCACTATTACCGGATCTGAATTATTGGACGGTGCAGTTCGACGGTTCCAAATTAAGAAATGGTTTGGGGGCAGGAATAGTGTTAACCTCGCCAAAAATAGATCAGCTGAGATATGTGTTGCAAATACATTTTGCCGCATCAAACAATGTAGCCGAATATGAAGCACTTGTCCATGGATTGAAGGTGGCAAGAGAAATTGGCATACGCCGAATCTTATGCTATGGAGATTCAGATCTGGTAGTACAACAAGTCTCAGGCAATTGGGATGCGTTAGATGCCAATATGGCCTTGTATAGGTTTCATGTGCAAAAACTCAGTGGATACTTCGATGGATGTGAATTTCATCATATACCTCAGGCAGAAAACGATGTCGCAGACACATTGTCAAAACTCGGATCAACCAGACAATCAATTCCCCTAGGTATCGCCCTAGAGCACCTGAGGAAACCATCAATAACACCATCACCAGAGTCCGAATCCATCTTTATTCTGGCAAAATCAAGAGAAGATAGTGTACCGATGGAAATTGACAAGGAATGTAACCCGAAATTTCCAAAAATGAGTCCGGCCGATGCAAGGATGGATATGGGGAAATCTGAGGTAGTTATGTCGGCGGAAAATATGGAAATAGATAGTGAGATTACCCCAGAAAAAATCATACCAACATGGGCGCAACCCATATTTTCTTTCCTTAAAGATGCGATTTTGCCGAATGACAAGGTGTTGGCGAAACAGAAATGAGAAGATCTAAAGCTTATACAATCATAAACAATGAGCTGTATAAAAGGAGCGTCACAAGCGTGTTGCAAAGATGTGTGAACTCAGCGGAAGGCCAGGAGATCCTCCTAGACATACATCAAGGAGAATGCGGGCATCACGCCTCGTCCAGAGCTTTAGTGGCCAAAGCATTCAGGCATGGGTTTTATTGGCCAACAACGTTGAAAGAGGCCAAAGAACTGGTGGAAAAATGTAATGGTTGCCAGAGATATGCCAGCAATATACATATGCCATCGTCCGAGTTAAAAACGATACCAATCACTTGGCCATTTTCTGTATGGTGCTTAGATATGGTGGGACCATTCAAGCCGGCCCGAGGCGGGATGACCCACATCCTAGTCATGGTCGACAAATTCACAAAATGGATTGAAGTGAAACCAATAAAGAAGTGTGATGGGCTCACAGCAGTAAAATTCCTCAAAGATATTATCTTGAGATATGGTTACCCACACAGTGTTATTACAGACAATGGTACAAAATTTGCTGAAGGAGCTTTCGCTAGATTCTGTCAAGAAAAGCACATAAAACTAGATGTCGCCTCGGTGGCTCACCCAACATCTAATGGGCAAGTAGAAAGATCTAATGGACTAGTACTGTCCGGAATAAAACCACGACTCGTCGAACAACTGCAAAGGTCGGCAGGGTGTTGGATTGAGGAACTATCAGCAGTACTATGGAGCCTCAGAACTACCCCAAATAGATCAACAGGGTATACACCATTTTTTCTAGTGTATGGGGCAGAAGTTGTGCTTCCAGCCGACATAATACATGACTCGCCAAGGGTTACCCAGTATACAACCGCTGAGGTAAATGAAATAGCTCGGCAAGACGATGTCGATCTGCTAGAAGAAGCCAGGGAGTTGGCACTATCAAGATCAACTATCTATCAGCAGAACTTGCGGTGCTATCACAGCAAGAAAGTAAATCCAAGAGTGTTTAAAGAAGGAGATTTGGTTCTTCGATTAGTGCAACGTACGGCCGGCATGCACAAACTATCACCCCCATGGGAAGGACCATTCATCGTGAGCAAAGCATTGCACAATGATGCCTATTACCTAATTAATGCTCAGTCACCAGAAAAGAACAAGGAAGACAAAGCCGGCGAAGAATCGAAAAGACCATGGAATGTAGCTTTACTTCGTCCATTTTACTCATAGGAGTCATCTACGACACGTTGTAAAGTAACACTCCAGGTTAAAGTATCAACTATGTATTAAACCTCGGCACCTTGAGCAGTGGCTCGGGGACTGCCCTATATTGTTTTTGAGTTCAGGTTATGTATTGAACCTCGGCACCTTGAGCAGTGGCTCGGGGACTGCCCTATATTGTTTTTAAGTTCGGGTTATGTATTGAACCTCGACAACTTGAGCAATGACTCGGGGACTGCCATACTTTGTTTTTGAGTTTGAGTTATGTATTAGACCGCGGCACCTCCAGCAATGACTCGAGGACTGGCCCATATTATTTTGCATTTTTAGGGATGTGTTGAATCTCAATTTTTGGAGCAGTGATTAGAGAATTGCCCCACAATTACCCCTTGTTACAGAAATGGGTATTAAACTTCGGCATCCAGAGCGATATTATTTCGTTCTCCCCAGATATAGGCTTCGAGATTGACATCTTGGATAAAATTCAAGAACACAATGGTTGAAGTGTCAAATTCATCAAAGTCAGCCAATATTAGACGCCGAACTACCGTACGACAAAGGCAAACACACAATCCGAACTTAGGAAATTAAAGGCCACCAAAGCAAAGATTTAAACAAACAGGATTAGTTTAAGCAGAATAATAACGATCACAACCATGTGTGCCTCAGCGGAAAAAGGCAAAAAAGGTTCATACCACATAGAAAGTCGGACAAGTGTTTGACACACATCATACGCCCGGCATACCGGGGATAAGAAACGACTTAGAGTTTTTTAAACTTTAGGGGCAGCGACTTGATCAGGAACTGGGCGCTCCGAGCTAGACGACACTTCGGCCGAAGTTGCTTCACCCTCCACATAACCAGGAGCGACTTCCGGGGACGCCCGGGGCTGTTGAGAAACATCGGCTTGAGCTGTGGAATGCCCAGTACATTTGGAGGAGGATCGCGCGTCGCCATTGCCATCCGAGCTCGAGCTGGAATCACCAGAAGTATCCGAGTCGCCCTCAGCCTCGTCTTGGTTGGATGAATCATCATCAGAGGCGTCTTCAACTTCGACCTCATCCACCGGGTTAGAAAGGAAACTCGGCCCTTCAATCCAGTTATGCATGTCCGCATACTCAACGAGCTGGAAGGCACGAGCTTGTCGGCGAGCGACGAATTCTGGATCTTCAACCCAACGGGAGCCAGTGCGCAAATTTATCAGGGTATCGAGGGAAATATCCTCATACCATGACATAACGACTGTGAGCGCCATATCAGCACCAGCTCGTCCAACGGATTCCCTCCAAAGATTCAACTGGTTCTGAGATGCCATCAATCTTTCCACCAGTATCTTGATTTCATCAATATCAGGAGTCCCAAAAGTATTCGGCCAGAGAACATGGTAGGCTCGAATGGCTGCTTGCACCAAATCCCTGCCCATAATCTTCATCGGACCAACGACAGCGCCAACAGCAACCAAGAAATCCTCCATCGAGTATTCTGGGCTCGCATCAGCAGGAACACCTCGGCGCACACGAGCATTGATCATCGCTTTAGAGCTCATGGGCTTAGCTTCTGGAAAATGGTTTGCGCAAAACAAAAGTACGTTGATCAACAGGAAGAAAAGCAATAAGATAACTCGGCCGCGGTCAGAGGCTTATGGTGAATATAGCTCAGCATTATCTGAAGATCTTTAGCCCAATCACCCTTGGTTTTCTCAAAGCGAGTGATCTCCTCGCTCATCGCCCATGTCTTGAGTTCGGCAGCCTCGAGGAGTTCTTTATTTTTCTGCAATTGCAGAGCCAGCCGATTCTTCTCCTCGGAGAACTCCTGGTCAACTTTCTCTAACTCAGATTTCTGAGAAAGCTTGAGGGACTCCACCTCGGCGCGCAAGCGAGTTATCTCGTCATCTTTGTCTTTGAGCTGCGCCGAGTGAGTGGCGGCTTGTTCTAAAAAATGCAGCATCATATCAGGCATGGGTATGCATTCTTGATGTGACACTGCAAAGGTTTGTAACTCGGCTATACCGAAGCCAAAAGGGTTAAGAGAAACCCGGTGCACATTTCAAATAGATATGTGTAAAAGAAAAAAGAGTAACTAACCTTCCAGGGCCTTGACTTTCTTTTCAGACGGATATTAAGATTGTTGATATTACCTATTCACCAGCAAAATCAGCTAACACCTCACTTCCTAAGCAATAAGAACTTTAGGGATAATGTGAAAGCTTGTTAACTTACCAGCTTTCTTCACCACGGGAATGACCTTCTCGTACTTATCTTGCAATTTTTTATGAGCAAAGAGCAGCCTTTGGAATTCGGCGGTCCGCCGATCATGTGCAACCTAAGCAACAAAACAAATAGCAATATGATATTCGAGCCTAAGTCAGATCCGAGCCAAGCAAAAATTAACTCGAATCTAAGTGGCTGGATATTCGAAGCTACGACAGATCCGAATCAAGCAAATCTTAACTCAGATCTAAGTGGCTGGATATTCGAAGCTACGACATATCCGAATCAAGCAAAGCTTAACTCGGATCTAAGTGGCTGGATATTCGAAGCCATGACAGATCCGAATCAAGCAAAGCTTAACTTGGATCTAGGTGGCTGGATATTCGAAGCTCAGACAGATCCAAATCAAGCAAAGCTTAATTCGGATCTAGGTGGCTGGATATTCGAGCATAAGTCAGATCCGAACCAAGCAAAAATTAACTCGAATCTAAGTGGCTGGATATTTGAGCTACGACAGATCCAAATCAAGCAAAGCTTAACTCGGATCTAGCTAGCTGGATATTCAAAGCTCAGACAGATCCAAATCAAGCAAAGCTTAATTCGGATCTAGGTGGCCGAATATTCGAACACTAACGCAAAACTGAACCAGGTAAAGCATAATAAAACTTCCAAACGTATAAAAAATTATTCGGTTGCAAGCTTCGGGGACTAGAGTATATATAATAGCATTCGAATGACTAATCAAACGTCCATAAAAACAATTACCTCATTCATCTTGTCGCTGTCAAGAACGATCTTAGCAGCCAGATGTAGGCGATTGCTGATGTCGGAGAGTTGAAACGGCTGGCTGCTTGGATTGCCCTCGAGCTGATCAGCAGCGTTCCAATTGTTGGCATACTCGACCAACGAGCCGAGGATGTTCCCACTATCCGTACGAGTCAGGACTTTACCTCCGACGTGTTGGGTAGCCACCGCCGCCGCGGGACTCTTGTGAAGAGCGAGCTGTGTATCAGCAGCCGGGGTAACAGTACTCTTGGCAGATGAAACCCCCTTGCGCAGCGCATCAGCAATTGTAGGCTGAGAAGAGCCGGCAAGTCCTTTCTGAGATGAGGGAGGCTTGGTGACAACGACCTTTCTTGCCTTAGAAGAGGCGTTGGCAGGAGCCGTTACCTCGGCACTTGGAATGGCATCTTTAGGGGCCGGAGGGACTACGGTTTCTGAAGGCGCCGAGATATTGGTATCCTCGGCTGGAATCGGAGTTGCAGTAAAGGTTGTGGGGGTCAAAGGGATCTCAGGAGAAACTTCAGGATTCATGGAGGAGGCAGCAGGCTCAGTGGAAATATCTACGGGCCGAGTTGTATCGGCATCAACAGGAGAGACCTCAGGCGCATCCTGGCGAGATGGCATCTGATTCGGAGTAGGAGGAGAATCAACACGAGTAGGACTGGGAGCTCTAGTATCTTCAGGAGGCGGAGGAGAAGGCGGCCGAGTCGTATGACTCGTCATGCTAGGACCACTAGGCTTAACAGAAAGAGGAGCCCTGCAAAGGCAAGAATGATTAGGTCAAAAGGCAGAAAGAGAGAAACAAGAAATACAAATAAAAGCAACTCACCCAGTAACCCCGGGCATAGTTTTACGCTTAGGAGGGTGCGGGGCTGATTTCTTCATCCGTTTCTTGGGAACGGCTTCCGAGGCACCAGCTGGAGCGCTACGTTTCCCCAAAGTAACAGGAGGTCGGGAGGCGAGAGGCTCAGTGTTGTAACCTGACCGGCCGGATTAGATGAGAAAGTAGAGGCCAGAAATGCATAAGAAATTGGCATTGCGGCAACTACCTCAAGAACTTGGACCTCGTCCGAATCACCTTCCTCCTCGTGTTCTGGGGTCTTGCCACGGGCGCGAGCCGGAGCAAGGTCTGACTTGGGGACAAACTCCTCCGAGTCAGGCTCCCCGCTGTCCGGGGTATTCCGATCGACGGGCCACGGGAGGGCCAGAACTTCGGCATCCTCGATCTTCTGCTCCGCAAATTTCTGCAAGAAAAGATACACAGAGAAATTAGCAAAAGAAATCACAAACGCAATTAGGGGGCAAAACATAAATGCGTAGACTTACCTCGGGAGGGGGATTCCCGCGGGTGAGCGGCTTCAGTCCCCAGGTCCAGTCCTCCGGCATATCTGTCTTGAAGATAGCTCGGACACGTTTGAAAATGAGATAATTATCGAGCTCGACCGTTGAGACTCGGTTGGGATCGAGGGGACCGCTCATGTAACAAAGCTTGTGCGTGCGGTGTTGGAAAGGGTAGATTCGGCTGCTGACAAAGGTGGTCATCAGATCCTCGCCGCGTAGCCCGGCGCGGATCAATTCCTTCAGCCGAATCTCAAAGGCCTCGGCCAGAGCATGACTCTTCCTAGGGTTGTAGGTCCAGTTCATCTTTGAAGGGGGGCCAATGGAGAAAGCGGGGAGCCGAATCTTATCTTCCTTTCCAGTATTCTTGACATAGAAAAACGATCTATGCCACTTTTTGCAAGATTCGAGACCAGCAACACGAGGAAACTCGGATTTCCTCCGAGGAGTGATGGAAGCGGCCCCGCACTGAGTAAGCAACTTATCAGAGGGGTGAAGGGATTTGTCTGGAACGACGTTAGATCGGATATGGAAGAATTTATACCATACGTGCACAGACGGCCAAAGGCCGAAGTATCCTTCTGAGGCCGAGATAAAAGCAGATAAGGAGGCGATGGCATTAGCCGGAAGATGATGCGGCTGAAGGCCGAAGTAATCAAGAAATTCGATAGCGAAATTGCTAAGGGGGAGACCGAAACCCCGGGCAAAGTGAGACATAAAAACGACATATTCACCGTTGTTGAGTACGGGGGAGGATTCGCTGCCAGGTAAGCGACAGCTTACCTCGGCAGGAATCCGGCGAGTCCTGATTAGCCACTCGATCTCACGCCGAGTGACAGAGGAACCTTGCCAGGAGCCCCGCTCTGGACCAGACGCTACGTCGTCATCCTCGACTAACGCGCCGCTAACTGAACTCGACATAGGGTCGCCGGAGGAATCAACAGAGGAGGAACTAACGGCGGAGCGGGGCTTAGAGGCGCAGGGCACCGTCGTGATTCTAGGCGAAGGCGGCGGCGGAGCAGAAAAGAGACGCCCAGGAAATCTGGAAAACAATGGAAGCGTCTAGGAGGGAACCTGGCAAGGGGACCGTAAGAAAACTCACCGACGGCGGCACCGGAGCAAACGCACAGCGATGAGGATGACGGAGCAGGGAACTATGGCTTCACCCTCGAAGAGGTTAACAATGGCGCGGCCGCAGGAACACGAGCAGATGCACGAGCGTGAGGAGGAAGAAGGGCAACGGCGAGCGAAGGGGGAAAATGAACCCTCTAGCCCTGTGCCCCTCTTTATAACCCCGCGTCCCTGGCGGTAGTGGGATTGTGCGTGCGGGCGACAACCGTGTAGATCGTGCGTGCGGCGAAACCGCTCGTGGATGAGTGGAGCCACACCGACGACCGCACGACGCAGGAGAGGATCAGGCCTCCTGACCGATGCGGTGCGCGAGGCGTTGCAGCGCCGACGCGACAGGCGCAGTAATTACTGTAGCCCGTCAGTGGGCACTGTAGAGGAACAAAAAACTAGAGGAACAATGATGAGTGTGACACGTAGGACGAGGCATACGCGAGAAGATACGCAGATACCCCGGACGAGGGAAAAGTAACTCGGAAACAAGGAGAAACGAATATTGTGAAACTGATACGGCCTGGCCGAGGTTATAGGCAGGACCATACCAGCTTCGGTGACTAATGTTGGGGGGGGTGACCCCGGATAGGGTAAGAACGGGTAAAGACGAAAGGAAGTTCCCGTCCAGTTTCCGAGTTACAGTCTAAATCGGCCGAATCCTGTAAAGGTTGGCTGAGGTAAGCAAGAGCGGGACCCTTATGAGAAGAGCAAGGCGTAACCCGGCCGACATACTGTGTAAGTCGGCTGGGTCAGCCCGAATAATCTGAATGCAGGTGAAGGCCAAGCCGAGTTAAGCGAGACAGGGCCGAATTCTATGAAGCTTGCAGGAGAAGGAGATGCCTATAGTCAAACTCTGGTCACGGGCAAGGAAGAATCTAAGCAGAGCCAAACACAAAGGACAAGACGCAGAGCGGCAGAAGGGCAGAAGGAGGTCACGGAGGTGACAGTCCTGAAGCCCGAGGCGTGCAGGTGGGGTCCTCTGGAACCTTGCCGTCATTAGAAGGGCGACAGGGAAAGGAGGCCGCCGAGTTACTATATTGGGACAAGCATATTCCTCGAATATGCTTGCCACGTCAGCCCTAGAGGAGCCAAGGTTCCCATTTATAAAGAGAGGCTTGTGTAGGGTTCGCAGCATAGAAAACAAAAATTTTCCTACGATGTGAACTATATACCAAGATCTATCTACTAGATACAAACAACGGGCGGATGTATATCCGTAGAGAACATACCCTTGAAGACCGACAAAGCTTAACGAGTTCAACTCGTGGTTGATGTAGACGATCTCTTGCCGATCTCAAGATCGAGAGGAAGTCCTAGCGCCGCAAATTAGCAGCGCTTCCGTGCTCGCACACACGTTCGAGGCACCGAGCAACCTCCGCCTCCTCGCTCCAGCGATGCAACGGAAGCACAACTCTTTCTTGCCGAATAGCCACCGGGAACATGTATCTCGCTAGTCCGAGACCATGGGGGATAAATTCTAGAGGGGGAGAGAGATCCTTCACGAGGAGGTGTGAGAGACAAGTGAGGAGGGGGGCTCCTTTTATAGGAGAAGGGGGGAACCCCAAGGGGGTGGCCGGCGCATGGGGGCTGCCCCCTTGCCCTCCCCTCTTCATGTGGGTGGACACTCCACTCACAAATCTCCTTTAAATTCCCTCCACTCAAAAGTCCACTCAAATTCCCATTAAATTTCCACCAAATTTAATGCAAACTCTCATTAAATAAAACTCTTTTATTTTATTCAGAATTTTGTCAATTACTTTAATGACAAACATTCACAAATAACCCCTTGCTAGAATTCTATTTCACATGCATAACCACTTTATGCAATTTCACCCGAAAACCTGTTTCGGTATCTAGTGAAATAAATTCCTGCGCTTGTTCATTCTTTCGGCATGAAACATTTGCTCCAATTGGATGTCGGTGTCTCTTAAGTGTGTCACCCTACGGTTCGTGAATAATGCGGACATGATCGAGACCCCTCTCGGATCAATAATCAGAAGCGGGATCTGGAGACCCATACTGACTCCCACACATTCAACGATGACTTTCTTGTGATCGTCGGAACCTTTTACGCTAGTATCTTAATCCCTTTGTTTCACGATATATTACATGTCCGAGATTCGATCATCGGTATCTCCATACCTAGTTTGATCTCGTTACCGACATGCACTCTTTTCTCGTTCCTGTGATATAACATTCTAGTGATCAAATCACTTGCTTGCAAGCTAATCAATGTGATATCACCGAGAGGGCCCAGAGTATATCTATCCGTCATCGGGATGAACAAATTCCACTCTCGATCCATGAGCCTCAACATAACACTTTATTAGTTCTGAATCCATCTTTATAATCACCCTGTTACGGTGTGATGTTTGATGTTATCAAGAAACTCTTCCGGTGTTAGTGATTGACATGATCTCATGGTCTAAGGATTAGGATCACTTCGTAAGTTGTTATAGCAATATAAACTCAATGACTTTGATCGTAATGCTATACTTCGGATGAATGTTCATCACACCATTACACTAATGTTGTGATCCCGTTATTAACAACATCCAATGTCCATGATCAGGAAACCTTGATCATCTTGTTAATCAACGAGCTAGTTTATGAGAGAGGCATAACTAGGAACTTTCTGTTTCTTTATTAAACACACATGTATTAACGTTTCCGTATTAATACAATTATAGCATGCAAAATAAACATCTATCATATACTTGGAATACACATAATAAACACTTTATTATTGCCTCTCAGGGCATATTCCCTCCAGTCTCCCACTTGCACTAGAGACAATAATCTAGTTACATAGTGATAAATCTAACACCCATTGAGTTCTGGTGTTGATCATGTTTTGCTCTAGGGAGAGTTTTAGTCAACGGATCTGCTACATTGAGATCCGTATGTACTTTACAAATCTTTATATCTCCATCCTTGACATGCTCGCGGATGGAGTGAAACCGACGCTTAATATGCTTGGAATGCTTGTGAGACCTTGGCTCTTTGGCATTGGCAATGGCACCATTGTTGTCACAATAGATCACCATTGGGTCCAACGCGTTTGCCACCACTCCTAGTTTGGATATGAACTCCTTCATCCAAACTGCTTCCTGAGCCGCTTCTGAAGCAGCAACATATTCGGCCTCCGTTGTTGATCCCGCTACCACAGGTTGTTTGGAGCTCCTCCAACTAACCGCTCCGCCATTCATGAGAAATACGTATCCGGATTGAGACTTAGAGTCATCCGGATCGGTGTCAAAGCTAGCGTCGACATAACACTTAGCGACGAGCTCTTCTTCACCTCCGTATACAAGAAACATATCCTTAGTTCTTCGTAAGTACTTAAGGATATTCTTGACCGCTATCCAGTGTTCCGAACCTGGATCCGATTGGTACCTACTAGTCAAACTAATAGCATGTGCCACATCTGGTCTTGTACATAGCATGGCGTACATTATAGAGCCTATGGCTGAAGCATAGGGGACTTTGTCCATTATCTCTCTTTCTTCCGCCGAAGCCGGACTTTGAGTCTTACTCAATGTCTTGCCTTGCAACATAGGTAAGAACCCCTTCTTACTTCCGTCCATTTTAAACTTCTTTAAAATCTTATCAAGGTATGTACTTTGCGATAGCCCTGTTAGGCGCCTAGATCTATCTCTATAGATCTTTATGCCTAATATGTATGACGCTTCACCTAGGTCCTTCATTGAAAATTTGTTGTTTAGATAACTTTTAACACTGTTTAAAAGATCTATATCATTTCCGATCAATAATATGTCATCCACATATAATATCAGAAATGCCACATTGCTCCCACTCACTTTCTTGTAAATACAAGCTTCTCCATAAGTTTGGACAAATCCAAACTCTTTGATCACCTCATCAAAGCGGAGATTCCAACTTCTTGATGCTTGCTTCTATCCATAGATGGATCGCTGAAGCTTGCACACCTTGTTAGCATCCTTAGGATCGACAAAACCCTTTGGTTGTATCATATACAACTCTTCTTCAATATTACCATTCAGAAACGCGGTTTTGACATCCATCTGCCATATCTCATAATCGAAATATGCAGCAATTGCTAACATAATCCTAACTGACTTTAGCATCGCTACGGGAGAGAAAGTCTCATCGTAGTCAACTCCTTGAATTTGTCGAAACCCCTTTGCGACAAGTCGAGCTTTATAGACGGTCACATTACCATCAGCATCAGTTTTCCTTTTGAAAATCCATTTGTTCTCCACGGCCTTTCGGTCGTGAGGTAATTCCACCAAGTTCCAAACTTGATTTTCATCATGGATTCCATCTCGGATTTCATGGCTTCTAACCATTTGTTGGAATCCGGGCTCATCATCGCTTCTTCATACATCGCAGGGTCATCATTTTCATCAACCATGAAATTCATGATAGGATTGGCACGCGTCCTGTTTGACCTTCGAGGTTCGGTAGTACTCTCTTTCGGAGTTTCATGATCATTATCATTATTTCCCTCTTCAACAGGTGGATCCAACTCCGGAACAACTTCCGGCGCTGCGCTACTCGCCATACTTTGAAGAGAAGGTTCCACAACCTCTTCGAGTTCTACCTTCCGACTACTCACACCTTTCGCGAGAAACTCTTTCTCTAGAAAGGATCCATTCTTGGCAACAAAAACCTTGCCCTCGGATCTGTGATAGAAGGAATACCCAATAGTTTCTTTAGGGTATCCTATGAAGACGCATTTTTCCGCTTTGGGTTCGAGTTTATCCGGTTGAAGTTTCTTCACATAAACATCGCATCCCCAAACTTTAAGAAATGACAGCTTAGGTTTGTTTCCAAACCACAATTCATACGGTGTCTTTTCAACGGATTTAGATGGTGCCTGATTTAAAGTGAATGCAGCAGTTTCTAGTGCATAACCCCAAAATGACAACGGCAAGTCCGTCAGAGACATCATAGATCGAACCATATCTAATAAAGTACGATTACGACGTTCCGACACACCATTTCGCTGTGGTGTTCCGACAGGTGTGAGTTGTGAAACAATTCCACACTCTTTCATGTGAGTGCTAAACTTGTAACTTAGATACTCACCTCCACGGTCAGACCGTAGAAATTTGATCTTTCTATTACGATGATTTTCCACTTCATTCTGAAATTCCTTGAACTTTTCAAAGGTTTCAGACTTGTGTTTCATCAAGTAGATATAACCGTATCTACTCAAATCATCCGTGAAAGTAACAAAATAATGATATCCACCTCGCGCCGACACACTCATTGGACCACATACATCAGAATGTATGATTTCCAATAAATCTGTCGCCCGTTCCATTGAACCGGAAAACGGCGTTCTAGTCATCTTGCCCATAAGGCATGGCTCACATGTATCAAATGATTCATAATCAAGTGATTCCAAAAGTCCATCCGAATGGAGCTTCTTCATGCGTTTAACGCCAATATGACCTAGACAGCAGTGCCACATATATGCAGATATATCATCATTAAGTTTAATCCTTTTAGCATCAACATTATGAATATGTGTAACATTATCATCGAGATCTAATAGAAATAAACCATTCATCATCGGTGCATGACCATAAAAGATTTCATTCATATAAATGGAACAACCATTGTTCTCGGATTTAAATGAATAACCACTTCGCATCAAACACGATCCAGATACAATGTCCATGCTCAGTGCAGGCACCAGATAACATTTATTCAAGTTTATAACTAATCCCGACGGCAAGTGGAGAGGCAGCGTTCCGACGGCGATCACATCAACGCTTGATCCATTGCCGACACGCATCTTGACCTCACCCCTTGCTAGCGGTCGCTTGTTCCGCAGCCCCTGATTCGAGTTACAAATATTAGCAACTGAACCGGTATCAAATACCCAGGTGCTACTGCGAGCACTAGTAAAGTACACATCAATAACATGTATATCATATATACCTTTTTTTGCCTTGCCGGCCTTCTTGTCTGCCAGATACTTGGGGCAGTTCCGCTTCCAGTGGCCAGTCCCCTTACAATAGTAGCACTCGGAATCAGACTTAGGTCCAACTCGGGGTTTCTTTTCAGGAGCGGCAACCGGCTTGCCGCCCTTACTTCCCTTCCGTTTTCCCTCCTTGTCTTTCTTGAAACCAGTGTTCCTATTGATCATCAACACTTGATGTTCCTTTTTGATCTCCACTTCTGCAGTTTTAAGCATTGACAGAAGATCGGGGAGAGACTTCTTCATGCCTTGCATATTATAGTTCATCACGAAGCTCTTATAGCTAGGTGGCAGAGACTGCAGAACACGATGGATGCCTAAGTCAATGGGAATCAATATTCCCAAGGACACAAGCTTATCGGCGTAACCCGACATCTTGAGTACATGCTCACTAACGGAGCTGTGCTCTTCCATCATGCAGCTAAAGAACTTTTCTGAAGCGTTGTAGCTCTCTACAGCACCATGTGTGTCAAAAATCATTTTCAACTCACCCATTGTATCAAATGCATTGCCGTTTTCGAAACGCTTTCGAAGTTCCGGCTCTAGCCCATATAATATGCCGCAATGAACTAAGTTGTGGTCCTCCTGACGAGTCTGATAGACATTCTTCTCCTCGTTAGTGGCATCATCAAAAGGTGGGGGGCCTAACGACGCTTCTAGAACATATTGCTTTTGTGCAGCAGAGAGGAGAATCCTCAAATTCATGGCCCATTCGGTAAAGTTGCTACCGTTCGTTGCTAGTTTCTCTTTCTCCATGAACACATTGAAATTAAAAGCAGGTGGTGCCATCTACAACAGAATTTGTAAAGTTTAGACTAAGTGTATGATAGATTGAGTTCAACTAATCTATATTACGAATGAACTCCCACTCAAAAACGACATCCCTCGTGCCTTTTTGGTGATTACATGAACCAAAACCACTACACCAAGTCCGATCATCACGTGAGTCGGTATAGCTTCAAAGGCGAGCATCAAATGGGCATCATATCAACTATATGACTCATTCTTAACCTTTCGGTCCGTGTTCCGAGGCCATGTCTGTACATGCTAGGCTCGCCAAGTTAGAACCTTAGTATTCGCGTGTGTAACTGTTTTACACCCGAAATATGGTCGTGGATCCAAGAACACCCGATCATCACGTGATGTCTTGGAGCGACGAAAACATAATCGGTGCATACTAAAGGAAGAACACATTCTTATCTTGATATTTAAATGAGGGATCATCTTATTATGCTAACAAAGCGCTAAACAAGCAATATAAGATGCTATCAAACATCATATGTTTATTAGTGAAATGATATGGTTCCCGCAGATGATCTCTATCATGTGCATCGTGGTATGATTACTATCATACCTATATGTGTAAATCCAAGGTCTATGGATTTTACACGCTATGTGTGTTGTAAGAGTATCATCTCATACTTCTACTTACAACACTACCATATCATAACACTAGCCCAGCAACAATCTAAACTAGACGCCTCTAATTTATCCATTGCAAGTTTTACGTGGCTTAGGGCTTTCGAGAGAGAACCGTTCTTACCTACGAACATGAACCACAACGAGGATAATCAAATTGTTGACAACTCGCTTGCAAAATAGATATTGACTATAGTAGGAGAGACAGACACCCGCTAGCCACTTATGCAAACTAGTTGCATGTCAAGCGTGGAACAGGTCTCATGTGCGAGGACTTGTAAAGTTTGTCCGGGCCGCTTCATCCCACTATGCCACCAATATCCAAAATTACAACAAAGGAGCAACAACATGATCATCATCGCCCACATACTCATATGTGTACTACCCGTGTAAAGTATCTACGCATAGATCCGGCTCTGATACCACTGTAGGGTTCGCAGCATAGAAAACAAAAAATTTCCTACGATGTGAACTATATACCAAGATCTATCTACTAGATACAAACAACGGGCGGATGTATATCCGTAGAGAACATACCCTTGAAGACCGACAAAGCTTAACGAGTTCAACTCGTGGTTGATGTAGACGATCTCTTGCCGATCTCAAGATCGAGAGGAAGTCCTAGCGCCGCAAGTCAGCAGCGCATCCGTGCTCGCACACACGTTCGAGGCACCGAGCAACCTCCGCCTCCTCGCTCCAGCGATGCAGCGGAAGCACAACTCTTTCTTGCCGAATAGCCACCGGGAACATGTATCTCTCTAGTCCGAGACCATGGGGGATAAATTCTAGAGGAGGAGAGAGATCTTTCACGAGGAGGTGTGAGAGACAAGTGAGGAGGGGGGCTCCTTTTATAGGAGGAGGGGGGAACCCCAAGGGGGTGGCCGGCGCATGGGGGCTGCCCCCTTGCCCTCCCCTCTTCATGTGGGTGGACACTCCACTCACAAATCTCCTTTAAATTCCCTCCACTCAAAAGTCCACTCAAATTCGCATTAAATTTCCACCAAATTTAATGCAAACTCTCATTAAATAAAACTCTTTTATTTTATTCAGAATTTTGTCAATTACTTTAATGACAAACATTCACAAATAACCCCTTGCTAGAATTCTATTTCACATGCATAACCACTTTATGCAATTTCACCCGAAAACCTGTTTCGGTATCTAGTGAAATAAATTCCTGCGCTTGTTCATTCTTTCGGCATGAAACATTTGCTCTAATTGGATGTCGGTGTCTCTTAAGTGTGTCACCCTACGGTTCGTGAATAATGCGGACATGATCGAGACCCCTCTTGGATCAATAATCAGAAGCGGGATCTGGAGACCCATACTGACTCCCACACATTCAACGATGACTTTCTTGTGATCGTCGGAACCTTTTACGCTAGTATCTTAATCCCTTTGTTTCACGATATATTACATGTCCGAGATTCGATCATCGGTATCTCCATACCTAGTTTGATCTCGTTACTGACATGCACTCTTTTCTCGTTCCTGTGATATAACATTCTAGTGATCAAATCACTTGCTTGCAAGCTAATCAATGTGATATCACCGAGAGGGCCCAGAGTATATCTATCCGTCATCGGGATGAACAAATTCCACTCTCGATCCATGAGCCTCAACATAACACTTTATTAGTTCTGAATCCATCTTTATAATCACCCTGTTACGGTGTGATGTTTGATGTTATCAAGAAACTCTTCCGGTGTTAGTGATTGACATGATCTCATGGTCTAAGGATTAGGATCACTTCGTAAGTTGTTATAGCAATATAAACTCAATGACTTTGATCGTAATGCTATACTTCGGATGAATGTTCATCACACCATTACACTAATGTTGTGATCCCGTTATTAACAACATCCAATGTCCATGATCAGGAAACCTTGATCATCTTGTTAATCAACGAGCTAGTTTATGAGAGAGAGGCATAACTAGGAACTTTCTGTTTGTTTATTAAACACACATGTATTAACGTTTCCGTATTAATACAATTATAGCATGCAAAATAAACATCTATCATATACTTGGAATACACATAATAAACACTTTATTATTGCCTCTCAGGGCATATTCCCTTCAGCTTGGACTCAGAGAAGGGCATCGACTCATTTGGGACCGTTAGGCTGGTAAAGTTCTTCTTCTCCATTTGTATACAGCTCGAGGAGCACTTGTAGCCCAAGAAAGGAGAAATAAATATCTTTACGTTAGTCCTCTGTGTGTAGAATCAACTACATCTTCCCTCCCCAGATCCCTCTAGCATCCATTGGCCCCATACTTTAGCCTACCCATGGCATCTGTAGTTCCACCACCACGACAATTAGTAGCCAAATACACAATGCATTCACCTAGTCCCATAAATGGTGAAGTATCATGTAGTCGACGTTCACATGACACCACTAGAAAAATAACACCACAATTTAAATATCAACCCATTGAATATTTGTCAACACAATTCCACTACTAACAACATTACTTCTCCCATGTCCTCAAGAACTAAACGAACTACTCACGAGACATCATATGGATCAAGATCAGAGATGATATAATGATAAGTAACAATCTGAACATAAAAAGTAACTCAATGGTTCCATTCAATAGCATCAACTAGAATAAGTAATCAACACCAGGAAAGTTTCCCCTAAGAACTATGCAAGATTCAACGTAATTGTTACAGCGGGATGGAGTGGTGATGATGGTGATGGTAGAGATGATGGTGAGGAGGATGATGATGATCCTGATGAAGTCTAGCTTGATGACAGTGTTGATGGCGACGATCTCCCCTCTCCGGGAAGGAATTTCCCTGGCAGAATTCTGCCTGCCGGAGAGCTCTTTCTCTCTCTGTAGTTTCCGCCCCGCAGAGGCGGCGGAATCTTTCTGTGGTCACTCCCCGAGTCTTAGGGTTTCGGGGGGATGTTATAGGTGAAAGGGCGATGCCAGAGTTGGGCCAGGGTGGCCACACCACCTGGTGGCGCGGCCAAGGGGGGCCGCGCCAGGGGGTGGTGTGGGCCCCCTATGTCCCATCTCCACTTTCCCTTCTGGCTTCCTTCATCTTCTGGAAAAATAGGAATTTCCATGTATTTTCTAGAATTTTCTGATCTTCACGAATATTTTATCTGGACACCGCTTTTTCTATCAGAATCCTGACTCCGGCAGTTCATCCTCCAAAAGTCATCCAACATGTAAAATAGATGAATAACATAAGTATCACCTCTTGATATGAAATATATCAACATATAACAGCAAATTATGATATAAAATAGTGATGCAAAATGGACGTATCATTTACTATAGATGATATGTCACTTTCTTATAGCCAACGGGTGGCATATTATTGAACTTGCTCTAAGATACACTCCTTCCACGATATCATGTGCAAAAAGACATTAATCATCCAATCACATACAAGCATGAGCTTAAACTCATTAAATAGAAGCTCCCTTTGATACACCTCTTAAGAAACAATGCATTGTAGGGGTTGTATCTTAAGATGGTGTATCTCCTATGATACCATGCTAAAAAACAATGCACTTTGAAAGGCCTTACTAGTCTAAGGGCATATCTAACCGATCCCCTAAACTTTAGAGGATTAAAAAGGTGAGTAAACCTTAGATGAGTAAAAGTAATCTTCTAGGCGGTTCCTAACTGAACCCCTAAACTTAGAGGAGTAAAACTTTTTTGTCTAGAAATTAAAGTATTAATAGCCAAACATTTGGCATAGTTCACATACAATCAAATAAATGTTTACGAATGAATAAATATTAAGTTTACAAACCAAATAAATTCAAAGCCAAACACATGGCAGGGTTCATATTCAACGAATCATGAGAATAGTTCAAAGTCAACTAGGTAGCACCATGGAGAGTCCAGTGATGCTCAACAAGGTCCTACTGCAGCTGTTCATGCACCTCCTTGTTCTCAATGTGTGCATGGGCTTGGAGGAAGGCCTGGATCATGTTGGCATCATGTGCTGGTTCTACAAGATCACCATTGGAGATATACCGAAAGTTATCGAGCATGCCACGTTCATCTTCAATGATCATGTTATGCAAGATGATGCAAAACTTCATTCTTTTCTAAAGCACCTCTGGCTTCCAATACTCAGTAGGGCCTTTGATTATGTCAAATCTTTTTTGAAGCACACCAAAAGCACACTCCACGTCCTTCCTCATAGACTCTTGAACCTTGGCAAAGTGAGCCTTCTTGGGATTGTTAATGAGAGTCTTTGGGATTGTCTTCACAAAGGTGTCCCATGGAGGATATGGCCCCCTTCTTTTTAGCTTATTGGCCAACTTCTCCCAGAAGCTACCCTCGACCAGCTTCTCCCAGAATCTCATCTGCCAAAATCGTTTATACTTTTAAATTGACATTGAAACTACTAGTTAAGAAGTTTGAACAAATTTTAAAGATGAGATTCTGGGAGAAGCTGGATGAGGGTAGCTTCTGGGAGAAGCTGGCCAAGAAGCTGAAAAGAAGGGGGCCTAGATGCCACCTGCAAGACAGTAACCCATGGTGTACTCATGGTTATTGACTTCATAGCTGACACGAGGAGCATCACCTGCAATAAGCTTAGAGAAAAGTGGTGATCTAGAAACCAAATTGAGGTCATTGTGAGACCCAGGCAATCCAAAAAAGGCATGCCAAATCCATAGATCCTTCAATGCGACCGCCTCTAGGATGATTGTTGGATCGTTACAATGGCCTTTGTACTGACCTTTCCATCCAGCTGGGCAATTCTTCCATGTCCAATGCATACAATCTATTGAGCCAAGCATCCCCGACCATCCTCTTTCTTGGCTCTCACCCAAGAGCCTCTCGATGTCATCATCATTGGGTGCCCTCAAGTACTCATATCCGAAGATCTCAATCACATCCATTGTGAACCTTCAGACAGTCTCCAAGATGGTGTCTTCTCCAATACGAACATAATCATCAATGGCATCCATAGAACATCCATATGCAAGCACCCGAACAGCTGCAAGACACTTCATCAATGGGCTCACACTTATCTCATCGGATGCACTCATCCGAAGCTTGAACCAAACATCATGCTTCTCCACTACCTTTGCAATGGTGAGAAAGAGGCTCTTGTGCATGCGGAAACGCCGACGAAAGTACTTCTTCGGATAGATGGCATTGGGGTTAAAATAGTCCCGCGTGACCTTTGCGTGGCCCTCGGCTCTATCCCGGTTGATGTAAGCACTACCAACTATGATCCTAGCCTTGGCTGTTGAACTTCATCATTCAAAATGATAGCCATGGCCATCTCGACGTCATCATTGTCATCCTCCTCCTCTGATGACGACGATGAGTCGTCCAAGAGGTACTCCCTCAGCCTCTTCATCTGCACGACTTGTGCTAAAAATTCTCACCTTGCCATTTGGTCGAACACCTCACGGCGGAGGAGGTGACGAGGTTGGTCGGGCGGTCATCGGGTAGGGTAGTAGAGGCATCTAAGGCGACAGAGGCTGCCTTCTACCGCCTTCCCAGACTTCGACAGCTCGGAGGTGCGGTGAATCGAGGCCGACGGAGCCCGATTTGCTCCAAATCAGGGCGATGGTCGGTGAAAACGAGCTCACCCTGTCGATTCTGGCCAGGGCTAGAGGCGATGAGCGAGGGAGAGGTGGGCCGAAGGGCGGCGCAAGGACCAGGATGGGGGCGGCGGGGTATGACGGTCACCGGCGGCGACGCTGGTCGGGAGACGGGAGTTTTTCTCAGAAGTGGTGGCCGAGAAGTAAATTTAGGAGTCGGCCGCTCGGTTTTCTCAGAAGTAAATTTAGGAGTCAACTGGCGGGTGAACAAAAACTTAATCTCAATTTTCTCTCATGTCGGTCATAGTGGGAGTATCATACTACTAGTATCATATATATAATACTAGTGTATGATAGTATCTTTATAGTGCATGGTATCATATGATAGTATTATAGTAACACTACATTTAATGATTTGTAGAATCTCAATGTAAAATTGTGTACTCCCCATCACGGTTTGGAGTGCGTCTTATAAAAATCATGTGTTTTCAAAACTCCTCTTCTCCTAGGCGCGTTAGACTTAATCACAGAATTAATGCCCTTCTTTTTCCTCCCATTTTCTACTCCATGCAGCCAAGAAATTAATTCTTGCATGCAACTCCATCATGCATGCGCCTAAACTCCTCGTTTCCATTGATTAATTACGTTTAATAAGGCACCAAATAATTAATGACCCTATTTTCTCCCAGCGAATTTGAATGTTTTTGACACAAATCTGGCCCCAATATTTCTAAAACGCCCTCCAAACCGTGACGGAGGAAGTACAAGATTTACATGTATTAGAATTTCTAGTTTTACGTGCTATGAGATAAGGTATCTATCTATGATACTCTATATCTCTCTTTCTTCATTAATCGTTGTGTCATATTAGATTTAAACATGACATACATAATACTAGTTATGATACTTCCACTAGTACTAGATTCAATCAGAGTCGCTGTCGAGAGCAAAATGAAGCGCCTAAATCAGAGGCGCCAAGGACCCGCTTTGGCTTCTTCCCTCGTCACTGGCAATTTGTATGCAAGCATGAATGCGCTGCTACACACAATTGTTGTACACCTATGCGCCTACTAGTCGACTGCTCGTGTGACCGATGCACCTCGGGCAGTCAAGTAAATGCACGGCGACGATCATCGTGTATAAGAACATTACCACCTCACAGTACCCCTCCACCAGCCCGCCACTCTCTATCTCCCCTGGCAGAATGGACAAGAATAACTTATTTTTAATTTTTTTTCTTAAACTGAAACTCTCGGTTACATAACTAACCATTTTGGTAGCGTCTAACAAAAAGACACGATGCTCAACGATATAGCGCATTTCCGAAAGCCGCTACAGTCTTTGCTAGCGTGGCACGCGGATCCCATAGAACGTTCTAGTAGCGCCTTTAGTTGAGGCGTCACTGTACGTAGCGTAGCGCCTATGTGTAAGGCGCTACACTAGTCTACATATACAATGGCTGTATTTAGTTAATAGAGAAGTATGGCGGCTGAGTTGGTTGAAGTCTTTGTTGCTAACTAGTAGGTTGTGAGTTCAATTCAACTTATCAACTTTATTTTTTTATTTTTTCAAAGGCTACGACATTGGTTTATATTGTTGTACATATAAAAATATGTTAATTCTAGCATCCTTATTTATTTTAAAAAATGGAAACCGAGTATGAAATTTTATAATCTCCTAGTTGGTGGTCGCCATGAAGGGCGGGTTGGTGGTCGCGTAGTAGGTTGTGAGTTCAATTTTCCAAAACTTCATTTTTTATTTTTCAAAGGCTACGACATTGATTTATATTGTTATACATATGAAAATATGTTAATTCTAGCATCCTTATTTATTTTAAAAAATGGAAACCGAGTATGAAATTTTATAATCTCCTAGTTGGTGGTCGCCATGAAGGGCGGGTTGGTGGTCGCGTAGTAGGTTGTGAGTTCAACTTTCCAAAACTTTATTTTTTATTTTTCAAAGGCTACGACATTGATTTATATTGTTATACATATGAAAATATGTTAATTCTAGCATCCTTATTTATTTTAAAAAATGGAAACCGAGTATGAAATTTTATAATCTCCTAGTTGGTGGTCGCCATGAAGCGTGGGTTGGTGGTCTAGGTTGTGAGTTCAACTTCCTAAAACTCTATTTTTTTTATTTTTCAAAGGCTACGACATTGGTTTATATTGTTATACATATGAAAATATGTTAATTCTAGCATTCTTATTTATTTTAGAAAATGAAAACCAAGTATGAAATTTCATAATCTGCTAGTTGGTGGTCGTTATGAAGCGCGGGTTGGTCGTCGCGTTGGTTGCCATCACGGGTCGACGGATGGGAAGCAGAACCTGTGCTATACACCTTGCGAGTTGAGACGACGAGCAAGCGCGAGATCGAGGATGGAAGAGGAAGAAAAATGAATTTATAGGCCATAGCCGACATGTGTGGCTTGCTTGTCAGTAGCTGACAGCACGTACCTACGGGTGTCATACCTGGGATTGGAAGATCGAGACGCATTTTCTTCCACAGGACCCCTTTCTTTAAGACCAATTCTCAGCGTGGACTGAGTCGCAAACGTTGAAAGGGTTCAGCATGAACTCCATGTGAAGGAGGTAGAACGTACAACCAAAGGCGGACCAAGAAAATTTTCAAAGCCTGGGCAAGCTCAAGCGTGACAAAAATCATCGGCAAATATAAATATCACGTAGAGATTTTTTCGCGTATAAACATGGACATGGTACATAAAAACACAACATCACATGCAAATGTCTATTTCTGAAATTTAAACAATTTTATGCTCATTAATAGTACTACAAGTTCATTTCATCAATTATCTAGTTGCAAATTCATCTAATTTTAGCAAATGGCGGTGCTAAAATTAGAACTTGGGAAGTAAAGCAAACTGAAAATCTGTAATTATGCAAACCTAATTGTCTTCTGCCCGTGGCTGCCGAGATCGAGCCAGCTGATGTCCCTGACTTGAGCTGCCGCCCACCGAGTTCCCGTGACCACCGTCATCGTCGGCACAGCCGAGCCAGCGCTTCGCTTCCGCTTGCGCCTGCCGTTTGTGGCAGCCTCCATGCTGCTTGCGGTCATCGCATCGCTCGCGGCCGTCGACGAGGATGTGCTACCGATGAGGTCTTTGATGAGGGTCTCTGGCGTTGTCTCCGATGAAGTCTGGTTTTTCTACAGTTGCTGAACTTTTTGCTACAATAGTTTTCTGGTTTTGCTACGAGATCTCCTAGCAAAAGTCTCTAGCGATATCTCCGGCGAAGTCAGTTTTGCTACAACAGAAAAAATGCTAGAATGTCGACGAAGAGGTCTCAGTGAAAATCCCGGCGACGTCTAGTCTTTTTATTCTATTTCTAGATCAAACCTTTTTGTTACATATAGCAAAATCGTAACATTTTATAGAAAAATCAAGGCTTTTTATGCAAACGCGAGATAGGGAGCTGCTTTGGGGACACGGTGGGGAAGCAGGACAGTGGGAACTGGGGACGCCTAGTGCTCTCATTTAGGAATTGGGGATTCTGGGAGAAAGGTAATGACAGATCCTAGGCGTGCAAAGATTTTTTTCTGAAATCCACCGATTGCATTTTTTTTTTTTTAAGCGTAAATCCACCGATTGCAGTTCCAGAGATTCGCATGGCCCAACTGCCAAAGTATTAGCCAAGCCCGGACAAGGCAGTGTTTGATCGTGATTTAAATCGCTCTTAACCAACGTCGCGCGCGAGAGAAGCCCGGGCAGTCGTCCGGGCAACAGGGATGGTCCGTCCGCCCATGCGTACAACTGTTGCATATCGATTTAGTGATGCAAAGTCAGTTCTGACTTCTGAGTACATGTTTACACACAACATCTCGAAGACTTCTGAGTACATGTTTACACACAACATCCAAAGTCAAAATTTTGAACTTGACAAACTTTATAAAAAAAGTAGCAATATCCGTAGCACCAAATTTATATCATTAGACCCATCTCGAGATGCAGTTTAATATAATCTACTAATTTCAAATTGTTGATATTTCTTTTTTCTATAAATTAGCAAAATCTCAATCGACCAAGACATAGTAAAATCGATTCTTGAAAGCCAAATGATTTTCAATTTATGATAATTCATCATAACGCCAATAATAACCTATTTCCGGTTGTTGCTTCTTATTATGCAAGTATTTTTTTACGGATATTTTCTTGGCCCTCTTGATATATTTTACTAGTTGTTCTAAAATAACACAAGTGAAATATTTTATCGTTTTTTCTAATTCTCAATCACCTAAGATTTCTTAGTTATCAACTTATGTCACGAACAGTGGATCCAACATCCGGATCCATAAAAGATTTTACTTATTTTAGAATCTGAGAACAAACATTTCATTTTTGATGGGCTTGATGACAAAATATTTCAACAGAGATTATAGAATTTCATACCCGGTTTCCATTTTTTAAAATAAATAAGATGATAGAATTAATATATTTCCATATGTACAACAATATAATCCAATGTCGCAGCCTTTGAAAAATAAAAATAAAAAATGCGCTTTTCGGAAGTTGGACTCACAACCTGCTAGTTGGCAATAAAAACTTAAACCAACTCAACCACAATACTTCTCTATTAACTAAATACAGACATTATATATGTAAACCAGTGTAGCGCCTTACATATAGACGCTATGCTCACGTACAGTGACGCCTAAGTCAAAGGCGCTACTAGAACGTCCCATGGGACCCGTGTGTCACGCTGACAAAGAGTGTATCGCCTTTTAGAAAGGTGCTACACTGTTAAGCATAGCGCCTTTGTGTTAGGCGCTACCAAAAGGGTTAGTTCTGTGAAATTCTTTTACCGGGAGTTTAGTTTATAAATTATTCAAAAATGGGTTATTTTTGTCCATTCCGCCATCTTCCAATGCTGCAATCTAATTACTTAAGCGTGAGCTGCAGGAAGCTCTCTCAGACATCCTGCGGTGCGCTGACAATGTGTGTGGACCATTAATGGTTTGCGCCGCTGACTATGGGCCGGGGTGTGCCCGTGTCCCCTGCGTTGGCGCGACCAGACGGTGGACGCGGTGCACTTTGTCTTGTACTCCTACATGTCTTGATGTCCAACTCGTCCGCGTCTTCCCTCGGTGCCAACGACGGCGTGGCGGCGGCGCCATAGATGACCACGTCGGCCATCGTTGCCAACGCTGCGTCCGGGTCGCATGTCCTCAAGATCGACGGGTATTCCTGCACCACAGGGCTTGGCGCTGACAAATTCTTCACGTCGAGGTCCTTTGTGGTCGGAGGCCGTCACTGGTGCCTGCGGTATTACCCCGACGGCCACGGGTCCTCAGGACCTCCCATCAAATGGATATCCATTGTTCTGTCTTGATCCAAGCTACAGCGAGGCAAGTGAAGTGAGAGCTCAGTACAAGATCAGCTTGCTCGACAAAGAAGGCCAGCCAGTGACAGCATGCCAGGTCGGCAATTACCAGACATACACATTTTTTTTGGAAAAGAGTATATATTAATATCACAGGATACCCATTACACCCAGCCTCTGCAACAACGCATGCCCTAGCGGCTCTACGGATGCACACAGCTCAGAAAAAATAAAGAAGACTTACAAAAAAGAAAAGTCCCACTACAGAGAACTAATTCTCAAAGCAATGACACTGATACCATCAGAACAACACCAGTAGTCCTCCACTCCAATAACAACGCCTTCAAAAATAAAACAGTGTCCAAGCGTCGTCGTTGCCCGATCAACTTTCTCCAGAGATCAAGAGCCACCCCGTTATTACCTTTGCATCAGTAAAGCAGTACTGCAGAATCCACTATACCTGAAGGATGACGCTTTCAGCGTGAGGTGTGATCTCACCGTGGTGACGGGGATCGTAATGGAGGACGTCCCGTCGAGCTTGGCATAAAAAAAGAGCCACATGTCGGACATGGCGTCTGAGATCTATCTCCGCCGGCGTGACCGTCGTCTAGACCCCTGCTCTTGCGGCTTGAGTGATTACCCGCATGCCCTCCCAACTGTGCTGCTTGTGTCTAGAGTCGAATGTTAATCCTGCTATGTATCTAGAGTCTAATGTTTTTTAGGGGAATCTAGAGTCTAATGTTGATCCTGCTATGTATACGTAAAACTAATTCGCGAAAAAAATATGTATACGTGAAAACTGAATGTGGACTTATCAAATGATTTGAGTGTTGAAACTTGACACTATCAATCTTCGAGTTAAAATTATTCTGATCACAGCACCAAAAAAGGGGGAAGATAAATTTTTGTACTCAACATTAATCGACTGTTATATCGGTTTTTAAATTATCAAACTATGTCAAAATTAGGAAGATTCCGTTCCTTGCTTGACTCGAGGCATTTTATGAGTATGGGGTCACACAACAAACACATGAAATTTCTAAAATATGGACAAATGGAAATAATAGTTTTATTAGTTCCAACAATGAAAAAAGATGTTGGAAATCATAGATTTTATAAAGAAAATAGGGAATATGAGTAATTTAGGAACACTTGGTAAATGTGATATTTCTTGAAGATTTTGATTTTATTCCAAAAAAATATGTTTTCATATATATTGCTAATATATGTGGAATATCCATTTCATTGATTCACATTTTTCTCATTTTGGATCTTAAACTTCAAAAAACTTATGTCTTCTAAAGTTGCATAGGCTCCATTCAGCTCGAAATTTGGTTTTTAGCAAATAGTTGGTCATTGAAAATTTAAATATTTCACTGAAGTGATGGAAACTTGATTGTCTGGCTTTATGTGCAGGGCCAAGAACCAAGCTTCGCAAAACAAAAAGGGTCTAGAGTAAACTTGTCATAACTAATTGGTCACTGGTACAAATTTAAAGGATAAATTAAATATTTTCAATAAATATTTACTCACTGGATATTTAAAGGTTTAAGATTTAAAAGACCAAACTAATTTATTCAATAAATAATTGGTTACAGAATATAAATGCTACAGCAAAGATAATGAAAAATTGTTTTCCAACTTTATGACCATTGCCCAAAAAACTCAATCGAAATTTCTAGGGCCAAAATAAAATTTTCATAAATATATTTCTTTTTAATTAAGTGTCCAGCCAAAAAAATGATACACCAATGATTGTAGAAATGCTTTGGCTAGAGTGGGAAGAAACGAGAGATAGAGTGGCGGCGGTTCATCTCCACTAATATAAAAAGAGACAGACCGGCAGATCCAGGACATCTCAGCCATCGAATCATCGAAATCAACGGTTCATATTACCATCAAAATGTGGTTAGACGCCACCAATCCCACGCCAAATCAATCGCATTTGACAAAAAAAAAATCCGCACCCTTTGCAAAAGAGTAACTGCAATTAGGACGCCCTGGCACTGCCCCCGCACGCGTATTCGCCGCCGCCCACGGACTTGCAGCACGCGCCGCCGCCCTGCTGCTGCATACGTCGCCACCTACCGCTGCCCGCTCAGCCACGCCACCGATCTGCCGCACGAGAAGCCGCCTACCGCTGCCCGCTCAGCCACACCACCGATCTGCCGCACACACCGGCGCCTGCCGTTGCCCGCGCGAAGAGGACTCCACCCACGGCGCCTCCTGCCGCCGCCATGCACCACGCGAAGAACAACTACGCCGTCCTACGCGCCGCGAGGAGAAACCGCCCACAGATCCTTTGCTGGTCTATGCCATGATTTTTTTGCCATGAACGTGAAGGGAGATCTTACATGTCCATGAAATTAGTCACGGAAATGAGGTACGACAGCTTGGATCCAAATCCCCTATGGCCCGACGATCTGCAATCTCTGCAATTTCTAACCTTTTTTACTAAGAAAGTCAGGCATTTTATATGTATTCCTATGTCAACTCATATGTTATACTTATTTTTCACGACAAACTTGGAAAACGAAGCACACCTTCAGATGGAATCTGTTCAGCAAACTATTGCTAGAACCGAACATGGGAGATAGGAGCAATAAAATGATCCATGTGTTGCGCACTTTGTGGGATATAGAGGTCAGTGCTTTAATACATGTATAATCTTTTATGTATTCGAATTTCCAAATGAAATACAACTTTGACAATTCCTTTCTTCAAGATCAACAGTGAACATGCATCTCTTTTTTGGCCAAAAGGGTTTAAATTTTGAAGACAGATTATTTGCAACTGCTTCCCATTTTCTCCGGACAATAGAAAAAATAGCTTTGCATTTTTTGTATCCGTGTTGTGAGTGTAAAAACATAGTTGGAGAACACATTGGATAGAAACAATGAAATTTCCGTGACATTTGAGTAGAATAGAACACAAGCTGTAACTACCCCATGACCAAGCTGTAACACCAGGACATGAGTATTCAAATTGGTTAGATTGTCATGAAAAATACATCTTAACATAATAATATTATATTTTTTCTGTACTAACACATACAAAATTTGATGTATACCAAATTAATGCTTCAAAACTACTTCCCATTTACTCCCAATCACAGGGGTAACTAAGGAGCCATTTTATTTCTAGAGAGATCAGCAGCAGTCTATAGATACTTTGTTAAATTACTTGGGTCTGTTATCTGTCCGAAATTACTTGGGTTTGTTATCTGTTCTAAAATTAAACCTCCTATGAATAAGCATCTCGGTAAGAAAATTGAATCTTTCTCAAGACGGCTGCAAGTCATTTTGTTTGCTTTTGCTTTCATTGCTGTTCAGTTGGGAATCTATGTGTCTCTTAATTTCTAAGCGTTGTAGTGTGTTACATACATTTCTTTTATTACTTCATTGTACAACCTTAGATCATGTGAAAATGACTAACAGTCTTTCATCTTATTCATGCTATGTTTATTGATTACGGACAAGCTAAAGAGAGAGGAATGGTCATTGTTCCTTAGATAGTATATTTGGCTTTAGATTTGTAATAGTTTTCTCCTCCCTGACTTTATATATCCTTTGTTGGTCCATTCGTGTTTTAATATAGTGCTTGTTGATTAATCTTGCTTAGTCTAAACCTGCTTACATATAGTACTTGCTGCTTAGTTCCTTTGCATTCTCATTCTGGTAAATTCACTTCTCTCTATCTGATAAACAGGTTGTTCAACAAATGCAGGAGCTGAAAGAAAGAATGTGAGCACATTTAGGAGGTAGTCGAGTAGATGAGATGGGAGCTGAGTTACTTATACGAGTGGTTATTTCCAAGCTTTGTGTGAGTTAACATGGGAAGGGGCATGTGGTTGTGTTACATATATGAGAAAGCTTTGTTGAGCATGCAGCTGAGTTACTTATACAAGTGATTATTTCCAAGAATATTACCTATGTGGATCACAAATGTGAAATGAAGAAATGTAATGTATATATATTGAGCCCTCGAGGGTACAATGTGCAAATCTGAAAGGCAACATGACAATCTTTTGCATGCAAACTACACCATTCTTCTGTGCATTTCTTCATATTGATGAATTATATCTATCAATTGTAGTTTATATCGAGATACGACTGCAAAGTTTATTGATTGCTTAAATGTTGGGTTTTGTGCTATAGAATTCTTTTCTACAAATTATTATATAAGAAACTATTAGCACATGCCATGCTGAATTTTGCAGCGCTGACACGTGCATTGCACGTGCACGTTGGTCCGGTGGAAGTTGTTCCTCCATGACGGTGTCCGTCCAGGAAAATCCAAGACTAAAATTGGTCATAAAATGGGATGGTTCGGACAAAACTAAAAATGGATAATCCCATTGGGTGCGGGCCCTTGTCCGCATGGTCAGAATCAGATTGGCCCCACCCGTTCGGGGTGTCTGTCCTTTTGTGCATGAAAGATAGAGCTATTAGGGAAACTCTACGGGCACTCTATGTTACATGGGGCTTATCCAATTCTAACCATGCGGATAAGACTTAGGGCATATCTACCGGGCTGATTCATACGGTCACTTCAAACAGTCTGTTTGTGTCCGTTTGGGTCGGGACGCGGTCGATATGGGTAGGGGGTCCGGTCTGTTCGGTCGATCGCGCATAGCGACGCGACCCATTTGTCCGCGCTGGTCCATCGGCAATGCTGGCGTATTTCTAGTGTCTTCCCGTCGCCACGCCGTCTCCCGCCACTTCCAGTGAATTCTCGGTGTTTCCGCCGCCTCCAGGCGCGGCCATAAAAAGAGGAAGGTCGCCGAGCTATCTTCGACCATACCCGCGCAACCCACAACACAAAAAACCACCATGCCTGGCCGCCGGCGTCGACACGGCGAGCTCCGTGACAACCCCAATGTCGACAGAGAAGGCGTGCCCGAGCGGCCGCTGTCGTGGTGGTGGCCGATTCCGCCGGAGTTGCCGGACGTGCTGCCTCCTCCGATTTCGGGGCGCCGACGGATTTACAGGATGGGCACACCGCCGGTTCGCCCATCCTACAGCCATCATGTGACAACCGGTGAGCCTTTCACGATGGCGGTGGCGGAACGCGTCTTTCTGCTGGAATCCCGGCGATTGGACCAGCTCGGATTGGTGCGTGGCGACCTCCGAGAAGCGGTGCAGGCCAATTCTGACGATGCTTTCCTGCGTACCCGCCCTGACCGAGCTGAAGAGGAGGTGCAGACACAACGAGCGCTCATCAATTCTCTCAATGACGAATGGTGTATCTAACCCACCGCAACCGCCGTCCAGCGCCGGCGGCCGCGCGTAGTCTTAGGTTGTGTGTCGGTGTAACGATGTTTTAAGGCTTGAATAAAGATTTTCATTTTAAATGGCCAATGCCTACATTCATACATCATACATGGCGCACACACAGCCTAGCCTACTCGTCGGAGTCGAAGGAGGAGTCGGAGTGGTAGCAGCGGCGGCACATGGTGTGGTCGAAGACGCTGGCGCCAAACTTTCCTTCGTCATCATACCTGAAGACGACGATGTTGCCTGCTTCGATCTGGTGCGAGCGGGCGAAGCGCTCCCGGACGTTGCCGAGGTGGTTGGACTGCAGGTCGAATGGGTACCTGCCTGTCCTGAAGTTGTTTGCCCGCAACATGGTGAGCGGGGGCTGCTCGTCGCCGATCAGCGTCACGAACCCGTGGGGCAGGAGCAGCCTGTCACGCGGCATGCCATGGTGGATGGCCACGGCGAACTGGGTGCCTGGGTCAAAATCTTCGAGCGACGACGGCGTTGAGGGAGAGCGTGGTGGCGCGGTGAGTTGGCCGCATCCTCCAGGCCTCCCTCGGCGTCCACGGCCGCCACAGACTCCCCTCGACCCAGCGCCGCCGGCCATGGCTAGCTACAAGCAGTGGAGAAGGGAAAGGGGGAGGAGAGGGATGATGTTCTGTGTGGGAGAAGATGGCCGCGGGTGGCCGGTTAAAAAATGTCGGCATCGGATGCTGGCACGGAAGGCCAAAGAGGGCATTGAAGTGTCCAGTCAGTAGGGCAGGCGTCGGACAACGCCTTCAGTGGCGGTGGAGAGCGTGTCGTCCTGTCAGTCAGCGTGTCATCACGTCGCCATTGATGGCGCAGGCTGCCGCCAGTCAGCCTTCCGCCAGCGCCTCTGAATCGCTGTCGCTGCGTGCGTGGTGCCGCTGACTTCGTCTAAAATCAATGTCGCGGGTCAAGGGGGCTGACGGGTGGTCATTAGCACGCGCGGGAACGACGTCCGCGCTGCCCGCGTGTGTCCGGACCGACGCAACCAAGTCTCAGATTGGATGCATGAATGAGTCGAGGCGGACGCGTTTCGCCGGATGGATCGCTCACCACGCGTCCGTGTGAACAGTTTCGGACACGTACAGACCGTTTGGGTTGCTTCAGTGGAGATGCCCTTAGCACCCAACGAGCTACTCCATTTTTATTTTTTTCCTCCAAAATTTGACCCCGGTTTATAGTGGGCTCACAACTCCCACGCTCTGTCTGGCCCACCTGCCTAAAGATGGCTATCAGGTCATGCTCTAGAAGTGTCAACCCGTTGCACATGGGCCTAGCCTGCTAGGAGCCCGACACATTGGCCTAACGGGCTTATGCCAGCCGTACACTAGGAGTTTGCGTGGGCTGCAACACGCATGCATACCCGGTAAAGTCTATTTAGTCTTGTTTATCTTTTTTGTAATTATTTTAAAAATATAATCTATTTAACCAAACGGGCCAACCCGTTAAGCTCCCGTGCCTTGTTTAGGCCAGAAAGCTGGGCACAGGTCGACACGATATGGTTCACCCGTTGAACGGGCCATTGCGTGTTGAGTCGTGCTAGGCTCGGGAAGCTACGGTCATTCATGTGTCATGCCTTTGTCTAGGTTTGCACCTACCTGTAACCTAAACCCATCCCACCCTCTCTATCTTCCTTTTCTCTCCCATCTTCTCTCTTTCTTCCCTAAAACTATGGCCACTCTATCTCTCGTTCCAACCCGTTCCGGCTTGTGCAACACCACCTAGCACTGTAGCCCCCTCTATCTCCCTCTACTCTGGCATCCATCGTACCTCAACTCAAGGAGCTTCCTCACCGAAGGAATCAGCTCGAGATGCCCCGAATCGACACCGCCATCCGTGAGATTCCCGCCACCGACTAGAGCTCTCCGTCGTTGATTCGCTGTTGGCTTGTGCAGCACCAGCTAGCGCTGTAGCCCCCTCTATCCCCCTCTACTCTGGCATCCATCGTATCTCAACTCAAGGATCTTCCTCGCCGAAGGAATCAGTTTGAGATGCCTCGAATCGACAGCGCCATCCGTGTGATGCCTACCACCAACTAGAGCCCCCCGTTGTTGATTCGTTGTCTCCGACTGGTTCTTTAGCGCATACACGAGGTGCTCGCTACGAGTCTGCTAGACCGGATAAGCGCTCTCATTTCGTCTAGTGGGCAATATGTTCCTGGTTTATAACTGCTGGTGGGATTTTGTTGTTTTCAGGATATAGGCCCTTACATGATGACAATCACAATATACCCCAAATATCATCATCTTTGCGGAGAGATACTCTGAAATTCCTCTAGCATTTCTCTAGCAGTAACACCACAACAAACCCAAAATGAGCGAAGGGAGTGATAGCCTAGTGGTATGTTTGTCTTTCTCCTCCCCTTCGTCACACCACCGAAAAGGGCGAACCGAGAGGGGAAAAAACTTCCGGCAGAGGCTTCGGCGTCGCCTCTCCCCCATGGGCCTTGGGCTCATCGGCGGGAGGGGAGGTGCCGGATCCGTTGCTCGGATTTGTACAGCTATAGATTAGGTTTAGTCTTCGTAGCTAGGTTCTGCCCGGCTCCCGGTTCATCTCTGGCGACGAGGGTGACGACGCTCAATAAATTGGCCTCAGATCCAGTCCAATGGCGACACCATGAGCCAGGTTTCCTTGCGGGGTCGTCGTGGCGGCGGCGATTCCGCGGCGGATTTTGTCCTCCAGCTCAGCCGTCGTAGCCGCGCGCGTTCCCACGTCACTGCGGAGACTGGGAGGAGTTGTTCAGGAACAGGGCCGACAACCGGCGTCCCCTCGTGCATTGATGTCGGCGCACTCAAGAAGCTGGCGGATCCGGTGCTGGTTTTGCGGATGCTGGCGGGAGGCGCTGCTTGCCTCCATCAACTTTGTCGACTGGTTCAGGCGATTCGGAGAAGTTCGGGGTTCTCCTCGGCCGGCGCTTCCCAAGGTCTGTGTTTCCGTCGTTCGTGGCGGATTTCATTCGAGGTCCACAAAGCAGTTCAGCTGCGAGGAAGCTGCTCCGGATCATGGTGTTGAGGCGCTGCATTTCCGTCGCCGTCGTCAGTCTCAGCAGCGGTGGTTACGGGAGACGTAGGGGCCTGATTGTATTTTCTTTCTTTCTTGGGGTCCTTTGTGTAGAGCGTCGGGTCAGCTGTTGTTGTTGTTTTCAGAGTGTTCTGTCTACGTGTTGTAACCTACCGTATGAATGAATGGACACGTGGTATCTCTCAGAAAAAAAAATAAAGCAAAGATTTTTTTCTGCTTGGGAGTCATCCGTGTCCAACTGCAACTGCCCGTCAAACCGCTCCATCGACGATGATTACACGATAGAACTAGATAACCCGTCAATCCATCGTCCAATTAATATCACTTTCTACACATATATACAGAGGCCAATCAAGCCGCTTTGATGCAACTTCCCACTGCCATTGCCTAGAGGCTAGAGGTCGCCGAGCACCAAAAAAAAATTCAGACGAATCCATCAAGCGGCGTCGCAGTTAACATCCTCTGGTTCGTCGACGTTGTAGTAGAGCGTAGACGCCCTGCCGTCGAACTTGGAGACGAGGTTGTGCGCCGTCAGGCCGCAGTAGCACTTCCTCAGCCGCTGGATGAAGATGTCCATGATCTTCTGGAACATGTGGTCCTCCTGGATGAACGGCTGCTTCACCAGCTCCTCCAGCGGCATCCACTGCGACAGACACGAAACGCAGAACAGATATTATGCTTCAGCGAGCAAGATACTCTGAAAGATCTGAACACTGAACCCGCGGAATTGTTTTTTTCAGGTACCTTTGCTGCCTGGATCTCTGTCTCGTCGATCTTGATCGCGCTCGACACGGGTCTCAGCATGCACATGAAGAACAGGTCGGACTTCTGAAACGCCACGTTGTGTGCGTGCCTGTCATCGTCGTGCGTGGTAAAGAGTGGTCAGACAGAATTCAGATTCAGATTTTACCCGATGCAGAGTGAAAAATGGAGAATTAATTGGTTACCTGAAAGCAACCACGTCCACGAATTCAGTGTCGACCTGCAGAGCATCACAGCAAGAACACGTTCAGTACTAAACCTCGCAGAAAGTTGCGCAGGATGGACGACATCACGGTACCCAAATTCTTACCCCAGTCTCCTCCTTGACCTCCCTGATAGCTCCAGTATACAGCTCTTCTGACTGCAAAAAAGAAATACAGTAGTTGCTTCGGTAACAGGGACACGCATCATGTACGTACAATTGTATCGTCGACGATCTTCGGTAAGTATGCTCTTACCGCCTGAATGAACCCGGTGGGTATTTTCCAGACACCATCCAGAGCGAAACCGCGGAACTTCTCTTGCACCACTAGGACCTGGTATATCCAAATTGTGCAGGGAAATGCAATCAGACACACGAACTTCTTCAATAATATCTGTTTCCGTCAGAACAGTTAGCAGGGTGCTCGCGAGAGAGACATACCTCCATTTGATCGTTGATAACGAAGCCCCCAACGCCGACCTGATGAGAAGCGTTCGCCGGCAGAAGAGATGGCTCGTCGGGGATCCAGTATGTCAGCATCAGGTACGCCTCCTCCGCGTGGTGGTACTTGAATCCTTCCTGCAGACAGATTGCACAAAATGTCATCAGTGAAGTGAAGTTTCTGAATTTTCAGACTGGCTTCAGGAGAGTACAGTTAGATGGTTGGTACCTTTACTGCTATGGGAACAAATTCAGAACGATCCACCGGCAACTTGAGCCACACCCCTTTCTTCCCCTGCAACAGCAATCACAGCCAGCACATGTGAATAACTGAAACTAGTGACCGACCTGGTGATTCATCAACTACTGCAGTGAACACTTTGTAGATTACTGAACTGAAAAATATCCTAGCTATGCGATCTCAGACCCCCATTTTTGTCGATCCATGTACGTACCACGGACTTCCAGTAGGAGAGGGACGCGGCGAGCGACCTTGCGAAGGCGGCCTGGTCGGTGGGCAGCCTGTCGGCGTCGACGAGGACCCCGCCGTATCCGTCCTCTGAGGCCTCGAGCACGAAGTTGTTCTCCAGCGCGGTCCACCAATGGGCGTCGCCGCCGGTGAACTCGGACCAGTTCCCGCCCAGCCACTCGTGCTCGTTCCTGAACAGCTTCCGCCGCGCCGCCGACCTCACCCCGCTCAGCATCCGGCCGATGGAGCAGGCCGCGCTCACTCCGTTCTCTGCGCAGAACAACAGAACGCGGTTAGCTCACGAGTCAGGCTGGACTGTATGTCGTGTGGTTACTTACGGAGTATAAGCTCACGAGTCCGAACCTTTGGAGGAGGAGCTGGGGCAGCTCAAGAACCTGGCGGCGCTGCTCCCTGCGCGGCCGCGACGGCGCCCGCCCGCCGTGGACGGGCAGAGAGTGGCGGCGGCGGCCGTGTCGACCAGGCTGCAGCTCTCCATCGGTCTGATCTGAGATCAAGCAGAGTGCTACTATCCACCCAAGTGCCAGGAAGAACAGGAGACAGCAGTGGTATCACGATGGTACCGTTGCAGGAGATCAGTAGTGCTTGAAACTGATACGGTGTGGTGGTGTGGGGGCGCCTTGCGATGTCCGGGGAGCGAATGGTTGAGCTCCACACAGCCCCGGAGGCGCTTATAAAAATATCGGCCGAGGCGGGAAGGGGGTGTCCACGTCACTGTCGCGGGGATAAGGGTCCACGCCGATCGCATGGGGATATTCGCTCGCCGGAGCGCACGAAGATCCCGGCCACCGGCTCGTGAAATACCGCCGCGGGTACGACAAACGCATGGACTTGCCCGGTGACTACTGTCCTCGGTCGCGTATGCGTGCCAATGCTGCGCGAGAAAACCCGTACTACCAAGTTACCCTAAACGCCATCCGCAAATCCGGACGGGATGTTGTGTCCTGATGCCCATGTGGCTACTAAAAATGCTGTCTGGGGGTGGTGGGGCGTGACAGGGACCGGCGACAACGCAGGACGCATCATCAACTAACCTAAGCAAGGACGTGATTACCGATCACTCACTCGTCAGACGGGCCACCACCGGGTTGGACTGTGCCTGCATCTGCGTGTCATGTCAGCTTTATCGGTTTGGTTTAGTGGTTGAAATTAGGTCGTCCTGTGGTGGTAGTGGTACGCACCCCTCTCTGTTCCTGTCTGATCGGCGCCGCGTGACTGTGATCCGCGTCGGAGCGCCTAAACATAGAGATCATGGAGGGATCCTACCATCCTAACATACTAGCTTCATTTATTTCAGGCCGAGCGAACTGATTAATTTCCTCATCCATGTCCATCGACACGATCATTACGGTGATAAATAATGGCCCTCCTTTGCCCCGCGACGCAAACAACGTGCTTTCGGCGTCAGCGACAGAAACCTTTTCTTCTTCTAACTAATCTAATCTCCCTGGAAAAGTCATGGAGGATTTTTATTTCCCCTCCATCGAGCCACGCGAGGCCGATAGCGCCGTGTCTCGCTCGCGCGCACGGCGGGGAACTCGTGTCGGATAAGGGCTGTGGTGTGGAGAGAGCGGGCGGATTACGTGGGGACAGGTCGTGCGGGGCACGCGAAAGGTACGGAAAACTGGACGGGTCTAGAAGCCGACGCTGACGGCATGGGCTGGACACGGGCTCATCAACAACACGGCAACACGTGGGAACGGCACGAGCTGCTCCGGGAACGGAGGAGCGCAGCCCACCGCTGAACGCGTCGCCCGCAAACGTCTCCGGCGGCCATGCGTGTGACGTGCCGGGCGCTGGGCATGGGCGGCCGGCAGGGTGTTCAGTGTGCAGTGCCGTCTGATGGGCGCTCCGAGTTTCCATGAGCCGAGGAGGCTGCGCTGCGAGCCACAGATCGGTACACGGACTGCCACCGTGTTCTTTCTCCACATGGGTCACGAGCGTTCGCGTTCTCGCGGCAGTTTTCTGTCGCTCAGCTCGTGGCACAGACGATTCTGTCGAGTGTGGAGCGCGGAAGCCGTGTGATGAAAAAATCCCAATCCTTCAGAAAATTATTCGGCTTAACTCGGGCTGGGGCGGGCCCAACAAAAGGCCCGCTACAGGAAGCTCAGGCCGAGCATAGCCTGGCCTGGCCTGGCCGCATGCTGAAAAAACAAGCTCGGACCCAACCCAAACAAGAGAATAATCTACACGCAGTCTGGCCGGGCCTCGTTATAACACGTCGATTTGCTAATCCTCAGCCAGGATTGATTTAATGTTTGTTGATAACGGGGCCTCGTTTGTTGCTAATCCTCGTTATACAAGAACAAATGTCCATGCGTATAACTGGGCTTTTTTAGGATGGGCCGCGCCAGGCCAAAAAAAGCCAAGACGCATAAAACTCGGCCCGAGCCCGGACTTGTCCGGCTGTCGGGCCTAAAATTCCGGCATAGGCCTGGCCCGAGCCCGGCATGGCCCGACAGTCGGTCCTAAAATTTCGGCCTAGGCCCGGCCTAAGCTGCACAAAATCGTCAGGCCATCAGGCCAGGCCTTCCTTAATTTCCACTTTTCCTTGGCCCGAGCTGCACAAAAATTCCGGCCTAGGCCTGGCCTAAGCCTGGCGAACTTCCACCGAGCCACAAATCTACAGCCCAGGCCCGGTCCAAGGGCCAAAATAGCCTGGCCCATCGGGCTTTTTTTAGATCGGGCCGGTTTTTTATGCCTAGGTATGTCCATGCGTTGCTACGGGTTGATCATAATTGTTATTGCACTCAGGGTGAAAATGTTGCGCCCAATATGGTACTAGAGTGTGTGCCGACAAGACTGGATTAGGGTTGGAGAATAAAAAGCCCAAGCAGCGTTGGCTTTCGGTAAAATAAAAGTGATGTCGGCGCCTCCGTCTCACAAGCCCCCACCAAAACACACAAGATAGTCTGATCTAAAAGACCAACCAGAATAGATTCAACCCTAATATGTTCATGCCATGATCGAGGCATCAGGGTTCCTATCTGTCCTAACTTTGGGCGATAGATTGATGACGAAGGATCTCCCACTCTTAGCACCCACGGGCAGTGTCTCGAAGGACTCTGATCACCCTCCCTGTTTTGAGAGAAGAGTTCTATAAAAAAATCATACCGAATCTATTTTTTACGAACTTGAACTTGTCATGAAAATATCCAGAAGATTAAAAAACTTACATGGATAAAATAAAAATAATAATCAAGGAAGGTGATGCCACTGATGCAAAGATTTAAGCTCTATACGAATAATATAATCATTTTACTCCCTTTAGAGGCCCTTAATAGTATGACTATATATCTTATAGCTTGGCCACCCAGATAACAACACAAGACAAATAAAGATAAAATTATATGATCGTTAGAGTCGGGATTCTAAGTCGGATCGATTTTCCCCTAGCAGAATTGAGTCGTAGAATCGAAGACTCCACTAGATTTACGAAGATCTTTTCATCTGTGCAGAAATTTTGTGTGGTAGTATGGGGGACTGTAACACCCCGGTTCTGAAAAGACCGTGGCCTCTATGTGACATGCCAATCCCTGGATCAGTTCATTGGCCCACAATAGAGTAAGATAGATAACATAGCATAATATCCGTGTATCATGAATAACGACGATCCAGAGTACCATTATTACAATAAAAGCTTAGCATAAAGCTAGCTCAAATTATTCAGGTAGCAACATAAACAAATAAATCCTCCATTCTTCAAATTGCCCACAAGTGAACAAGTGTCGAGTGGAGTACCGTGGCCTATAACGATCAATCAGAATCGGAATAACCTGCAACATGAAACGTAGCAGCCCCGAAGGGTCAATACATGGAATGTATGGCAAGTAGAGCTAGTAATGGAGACAATAGTACTAACATCTACATGCATATTTGGCAAGTGGAGCTGTGTCTGGCTTGCATTTGCAAATACATTTGTCCTACTTTCATAAACAGTTTTTGATTTTCTTTGAAAAGATCCCAATTAAGTTAACCCAACAACATTAAAACAATTATGAAATTAGAATGAGCGAGAAACATGTCATGGAATCAATATCTAGCAACTCAGATGTCCATAACCGGGGACACGGCTAATCGATTAGATTATACACTCTGCAGAGGTTAGTACACTTTACCCATGTGACTTGGCCAGCCCAGCTCGTACCATCACTCTCATTTTGGGTGATGATAGGGAGAAGTCCAAGAAGAGACTGTTCGGGAAGTAGCTCCTCAATCCCGACGCGCACCGGTCCAACCTACCAAAATTCTACATCTCTGGATACGCGGGTTCGAGTTACCACAACCTACTAAGTCCAACCAACCGCCCATTTCATTATTGGCACATGGTTGTACACGTAAGATACACAATAAAGAAGCCAATCATTCTCTCTTGATACCTGGGTGCCTTTCCGCAATGAAACCACCAAAAATTATCAATACCATCACACCCAGGGGGTTCATTGATTAAGTTGTTTTTAGTTTTCACAAACCAATACTTTGAGAAAACAAGTATCAATGATGTAACCCAGCCCTCGTTCAACATAGCTTGGCTAAGCACATCTACCAACGGTGGTTCATCTACAAGGAAAGCCCTACCACATAATAGGACATTGCATAGCGATAGTATCATCCTACACATGCATCTATAAAATACACGACAATGCATAGAAAATAGTAGGACGATATCATGAACAAAGTAGCATCTACTTGCCTTGGTTGTAGCGGTCGGAAGAACAATCCACACACGAGCAAACGTTGCACTCGTCACAATCTACACGATACAATTGCATTCATAAACAAACAATCCACAAGCATATGCAACAAATATGATGCATGAATGCAAGAACGACAAGTGCGTTGGTGCTACAGCTGCACCACAACATACTATTCCATAATACTACCGATTGCATGCATGGAAAATAGTTTTAGCGCTAGAAAAACTATTAAGCAAAAGTAATGCTCCAAACTAGAGCTAGAACTTAAATAATTCACTACCGGTAGTGTAATGTTTGTAAAATCTTGGGAAAATTCTACCGCATAGGCATCGCTGATTAGAAACAGTACCAACTGGAATTACTCAAAAAGGAATTGTAAAACTCCCCGAGTAATTAAAACACTGCAGAAAGCCACTAGACAGTTTCTGCAGAAGTTTTTACTGTAAGCCTACCTTTTTAATTCACGATGAGATTCCCCTCGTTCCACTTAATCCAGTGACATATCATACGCGATTTTTGGAGCTACGGATCTTTTTCTACGAATTTATTACTCCGAAAAGGCCACTAACTAGTTTGATTAAACTGTACTAAACCTTGCTGCAAAAGCCTGAACCAAAGGTACAGCGAGATTCTACACGACTCACTGAATCTGCACATATTTTATTTGCAATTTTTGGCCAAGCAGTTTAATTTCTACGCAATTTACAAGATTCTACCGAAATCTGTCAACTAAAAGGATTAACGAAATTGACCAGTCAATTGTGTCTGTTGACTGGTCAAAGCGTATGCTGACTGTGCGCTGACTGGGCGTCTGACCAGTCAACGCCTGAGTCTGACCGGTCAACTAACGATCTGAGCCGCCGATCTGAGATCTGACGGTGGCTGCTGTCTTACCGGAAACAAGCGGCGAAACGGACTCCGGAAGGTGCGACGAGTTCCGGACGGCGGTGGCGATCGGTTCCGGCGCCGGGGTTCTTCCTGCACGGACGTACACGGTCAACAACCGGGTCGAGTAAAATACAACGCGCGAGCAAAACGGCGCGTACGTGCATGTATGCGTGCATGCAATAACGCGCGCGTACGCGTGCGTGTACGTGTGTGCATGCGAGACGCGGCGCAGCGGCACGCGCAGCGAGGCGGCGCAGCGCGGCAGCGGGGGTGGCGGCGATGGCGGCGGCTGCCGCGGCGGGTGCGGGGCGGCGCGTGGTGGAGGGCCTGGCGGCGGCGACGGCCAAGGGCGGCGGCGGCGCAGATGGCGGAGGGCGGCGGCGGCCGGCGGCGATCGGGGCGCTGGGTGGCGGGAACGGAGAGAGGGCGGGGTGGCGCACCTGGCGGCGGCGGCTGCTCCTCGGGATGCGCGCGCGGGTGGGGTACCGAGGTGGGGCAGGCGGGGTGTGCGGGTGCGGAAATCGAGGCCGGGTGGGTCCCCTTTTGTGGCCCTGCGCGCGAGTCCAACTCAGATTCGGTCCGGAGTTCGTTTAGAACTCGGAAATCGGTCTGGATTTTCGGACTGTTTTCCGGCGGTTTACTAAAACGTCCGAAGCTTTTCCGTACGAACTCCGATTCGAGCGATTCTCGCGCCTACGGGTTCGTATCTTCGAGGGGAACAACCTAGCGTCAAGGTTTGAGCGAAACCTCGAACCTACAGGGGTGGTCCACGCTAGTCCTACTAAAGCTTCCCGTAGGAACCTCGTAGCGAAGTAAAATAGGGTTTTGCAAATAGCGCTTCGTCGAACCTTTTCACTCGACGGTTTTGCAAGGAAAGATATGATGCAATGATATGAATGATATGCAAGACCAAATCTAAAATTTGGGATGTGACAAGACTAACCCCCTTAAGATGAATCTCGTCCTCGAGATTCGGCGCGGCTAGCAAATAGGTGTGGGTAGTCCTCTCAGATGTCATCCTCACACTCCCAAGTGGCTTCCTCTTCGGTGTGGTGACTCCATTGTACCTTGCAAAATTTGATCGTCTTGGTTCGGGAATCCTCTCTGCTGTCTCCAGAATCTTGACCGGTTTCTCTTCATAGGTCAAGTCGTTCTCAAGCTGAACCTCCTCTAGTGGTACAGTGTCTCTCAATGGTGTATCCATCATGTCCGGATGGCACTTCTTCAGCTGGGACACGTGGAACACGTTGTGAACAGCGGACAGAGCCTCTGGCAACTCCAACTGATAAGCAACTTCTCCTTTGCGTGCTAAGACCCGATACGGTCCAATAAATCGAGGTGCCAGCTTACCCTTAATTCCAAATCTCTTAATTCCACGAAGCGGCGATACTCTGAGGTATGCTCTATCACCTATCTCATACACCACTTCCTTGCGCTTGGCGTCAGCGTAGCTCTTCTGTCTTGATTGTGCTACCTTCAGCCTGTCCCTAATCAAGGCGACCTTCTCCTCAGCGTCCTTGATCAAATCAGGCCCAAACAACTGACGTTCTCCTACTCCATCCCATAGCAATGGTGTTTGGCGCCGTTTCCCATATAACACATCGAACAGTGACGTCTTGATGCTGGTTTGATAACTGTTGTTGTAGGAAAACTCCGCATACGGCAAATTCTCATCCCAACTGGAACCATGAGCTAAAGCGCAAGCTCTCAGCATGTCCTCCAAAATCTGATTCACCCTCTCGGTCTGTCCATCAGTCTGTGGGTGAAACGCTGTGCTAAACTCCAACCTAGTACCAAGTGACTCGTGCAGCTGGCGCTAGAAGTGTGAGGTAAATTGGGTGCCTCTATCAGATACGATACTCTTGGGAACTCCATGTAGGCACACAATCCTGTCCATGTAAATCTTGGCCAACTTTGCACTCGTATAGGTCGTCTTTACCGGTATAAAGTGGGCTACCTTGGTCAAATGGTCGACCACTACCCAAATAGAGTCATATCCTGACCTGGTCCTGGGCAACACTACTAGGAAAACGGCCTTTAGTGGCGCACCTGAAACCATCATCTGTGGCGCACCTGCAGTGCGCCACGGGCCTTGCGCTACGGCTATCTCTTGTTGGAGATATGCCCAAGAGGCAATAATAAAGTGGTTATTATCATATCTTCACACTTATGATAAATGTTTACATACCATGCTATAATTGTATTAACCGGAAACATTAATACTTGTGTGATTTGTAAATTAAAATAAGAGTCCCTAGTAAAGCCTCTTGTTAAACTAGCTTGTTGGTTAATATATGATCATGGTTTCCTGATCATGAACATAGAGATGTTATTAACAACAGGATCATATCATTAGGAGAATGATGTGATGGACATACTCCTATAGATAAGCGTAGCATAAAGATCAAGTCATTTAAATAGTTCAATTGCTATATGCTTTCTGATACATAGTAACCTAATTCCTTCGACCATGAGATCATGCATATCACCTTTACCGGATGGATGCTTTGATGACATCAAAACACCACACCGTAACTGGGTGGCTATAAAGGTGGCATTGAGTGTTCGGAAAGTATTGGTTGAAACACATGGATCAAGAGTGGGATTTGTCCATCCATATGACGGATAGATATACTCTGGGCCCTCTCGGTGGAATGTCATCCAATTAGCTTGCAAGCATGTGACTGGCTCACAAGGGATCACATATCACGGGAACGAGAAAAGAGTACTTATCAGTAACGAGGTTGAACTAGGTATGCAGAGATACCGACGATCATAACCTCGGATAAGTAAACTATCGTGAGACAAAGGGAAATTGGTATCGTATGTAAGTGGTTCATTCGATCGCAAAGTAATCGTAGAAATATGTGGGAGCCATATGAATTTCCAGATTCCTCTATTGGTTATTGTTCGGGGAAGTGTCTGGATCATGTCCGCATAATTCACGAACCGTAGGGAGACACACTTAAGGATTCGACGTTGTTTGAGTAGTTATGGTATTATGAGAAAGAGACCGAATGTTGTTCGGAGTCTCGGATGGGATCCGGGATATCACGAGGTGATCTGGAATGGTCCGGAGAATAAGATTCATATAAGGAAAGTCCCATTTCAGAGTTTGGGAATGATTCCGGTGTTTTCATCGGGAATGTTCTAGAAGGTTCCGGATTGTCCGGCACTTCGGGGGGGGGGGGAAGGGGTACATGAATGTGTCATTACATATTGGAATGATTGCATCATGTACTAAGTGTTCTCGCTGTTCCAAATAAAGGATTAAATTGAATCCTAAAACTGAAAAGTCAAATGGCCAGTTTGAAAGTCAAACGGCTAAAACAGGAAACTGTGGGAAACAAGCAAGAGGAGGTTGAAACCGACTTGGGGGAGGAGTCCCTCCTCTCCAAGCCGGCGCACCACCTAGGCCGAGTTGGGGAGGGACTCCCCTCCCTCCCCTTGGCCGCCGGCCCTCTCCACCCATAAAAGGAGGGGCAGGGCCTCCTCCTCTAGACACACAAGTTCCTATCCTCTAATCTCCGGTTTAGAGCCGTTTTGGTTTAGAGCCTTCTAATTGGTGTGTCTAAACCCTAGACCACTAATAGCTCTCTCTCATACTCCACCATACTCGCTCCGGCTTAAGGCGAAGCCCTGCGGGATCTCCCCTCTACTTCCGGTACCATGCCGTTGTGCTGCCGGAATCGCGAGGAGAGTGCTACAACCTCCGCTGCCTGCTGGAACAAGGGAGAGGAAGGTCTTCGTCGAGTACCGAACGTGTGACCGACTGCGGGAGCGCTGCCAGAACGCAGCGCCGGAAGGATCGTCTACGCAATCTTGAGATCGGCAAGTGTACGACTACATCACCCACGAGAATCTGCTCTCGTTAACCGCTTTGGAATCTTCGAGGGTGAGTTCCTCTATCGACTCGTTGCTACAATCTAGTAGATAGATCTTGGCTTGTTTGTTTGTATGCGATAGAAAATTTTTGTTTTCCATGCTACGAACCCCTACAGTGGTATCAGAGTCGTGTCTATATGTAGATCTGTTGCATGAGTAGAACACAATGATCATTGTGGGCGTTGATGCTTTTATTGTTGATTGCTTCTTGTGTACTTTGTATCTTGCGGTATGTTGGGATGAAGCGGCCCGGGCTAACCTTACATGACATCGTTCATGAGACTTGCTCCACACTTGACATGCAACTTGTATTGCATAAGTGGCTTTGCGGGTGCCTGTTTCTCCTAGCATAGTTAAGATCCAATTTACAACGGGTGATTAACAATACTAGTATCAATGTTGTGGTTCTTGTTCGTAAGTTAGAACGACACTTATTGAAAGCCCCAAACCACGTAAAATATGCAAAGAAAGTAGAGGCGTCTAACTTTGTTTTGCAGGGGTGTGCTGTGATGTGATATGACCATGATTGTGATTATATTTGATGTATGCAATGTTCCTTATTGTAAGTTGGCAACCGGCAGGAGCCATATGGTTGTCTTTAATTTGTGTTAAGACCCGCGTGTCTATTCAAAGTAGTTGTAATAGTTGAAGCCGGTGGACGACAACCATGGAGAGGCGTCATTGACCTTGATGCAATGCCGGTGATGATGGAGATCATGTTCGTGCTGGAAGATGGAGATCGGAAGGACAAAGAAGAAAGGCCATATCATATCACATATTATTGAATTGCATGTGATGTTAATCCTTTATACATCTTGTATTGCTTAGTAGACGACGGTAGCATTATAAGATGATCCCTCATGCACATGAATTTCAAGTCATAAAGTGTTCACCCTTAGTTAGCACCGTTGCTAAAGCTTGTTGTTTCGAAGCACCACGTGATGATCGGGTGTGTTAGATTCTGCAAGTGTATACAACGTGAGCAAGCCAGATTTGCTCATGCAGAAACTAAGGTTTGATCTTGACGAGCCTAGCATGTACAGACATGGCCTCAGGAACACGGATTACCGAAAGGTAGAGCATGAGTCATATAGTAGATATGATGAACATGTTGTTTGTTCGCCATTGAAGCTATATCAACTCTCGTGATGATCGGTTTTGATGTGGTGGATTTGGTTCGTGTGATCACTAAAACAATGTGAGGGATATTGTTTTGAGTGGGAGTTCACCAAGATTAATTTAATTATTAATTAGAACTCAATTTATCATAAACTAAATCAAAGTGAATTTGCATAGTTGTTGTAGTCATTAGGCATCCGTTTACCACCTTGCGCTTAGTTATAATTGAGATGATAGAACTATAGAATTCTGGTTAGATACTTTACGAACTGGTATCGTATTGTTTTAAGTGTTAATCTAAAGTTTAAAAGTCCTATTGCAAACTTTCAGTAAGTTCCGGTTAATCCATGAAGTTTAATAATTAGTATTAAATCAAGAGTAACAATTCCAAGTGTTAGTATATAAGTATCATGTTTGTATCCATGATTCTTGATATTCAAAGGATTCTCTTAATATCAAGGTTATCTAGGATCTGAAAGAGTTGTTTCAGAAACCATGATGTGTGGAAGATATTGTGATATCTGAAACGAAGTATTGGTTACAACATGATAGAGTATAATATGGCAAAAGTCATGTTCTCATATTTGATGAGAATTTGCAAAAGGTTGGAGACACTAGTTGTCCTAATCCTCCAAAAGGTTTTGGAGAGCAACATTATACTTGCGATTCACCGTTACAAGCTAAAAGTAGCTTGATCATGGATAAATCCATGATGAGGGTGAATATTTGATGTAGGTAAGATGTTTACTACACCAAGAGATTACTAAAGAAAGGAATTTGAAAGAACACCAAACATTTGATGATAGGTGATCTACTTCAAAGTGCACGTCCAAAGACATTGGTATTTAATTATACATGCTTTGGATTATGTGTCATATGTTTGACTCCACTATTGATGTTGATAGATTCTTTCAAACAGAAAAGGAAATACTGAAAGAGAATCTCATAAATATATGGTAGAAAAGAAAAGACTAGAATTGTTCAGTTTAAGTATATAGATGATATACATGTTATGGCTATATTCTTTGCTTATTAAACAATGTGGTTCTTAAGTATTTGATACTGAATTTGTTGGTGTGAATCGTCATACGAAACAACAGAATTCATGAACTACAATGGCCTAATTAACTAGCAAAAGAATATGTGATGATGTTCATCGAGAACAAATAAAGGGTTATTGTGTTGCTCGTTAAAACATCAAAGCTTGCCTTCAAGATTTGTTTTATCAGGTATTATGAGAACAAAAGGGTTGTTCAAATAATTGCCGTAATCCATAAAAGATGGATGATTCACAAATCTCGTTGGAGAAATCACATCCATAAAACTAGTGCTAAAAATGTCGAAAGACAAATTGATTAAAAGATCACTTAGGAAGTGACATCGCCGTTTAAATTATATTGGAAAGAAAACATGAAGAAAATCCATATGGATGGAATTTTGGAGTCTATTTGATTTTGATCAAATGACGATTGTGAAACTTTCCTAGAGATAATTAAAACTTCGTTCATAGGCCAAAAGGGAACGAATGACTAGCTTATTGGAACTTGTACATATTGTTGTACGAAGTCCATTATGTGTAGTCAAGAGCGATGGATTTCAACTTCATATGCTTTCTCCAAAAATTTGAGTGAATATATGAATATTTACTTAATAAGGATGAAGTGTGAAATATTTGAAGAGTTCAAAGACTTTCAAGATGAAGTGCAAAATCATTGTAACAAGAATATAAATAGTTTATGATAAGATCATAAAGGAAGATATTTGAGTTACAAGTTTAGCATAATACCTAAGATATAAGGAATCGTTCCGTGGATTTGCATTTTCCCGAAACACCATAAGAGTATGGAACGTTCGAGATATGTAATTAAACCTTGTTTGACATGGTAAGATCAAAGGTATAATTCATAAAAATGCCATTATATTTTAAAGATTAAAAGCTTTAGAGATTACCGTTTTTCCACTGAAAAGAGCTCCATCATAATCGGTTGAAATGACACCATATAAAGTTATGGTTTGGGATAAAACCCAAGTTGTCCTTTCTTAAACATTGGTATGCTATGCATAAGAAAGATGTGTGCAACCAAAGTCGGATGAACCTGTCTTTGTATAACTGTTAAGTATTCCTCCATAACACCGGAGACAAAAGTGTTTGTCACTTAGAACGTCAAGTTTCTTTGAGAAGGAATTTTTCGTGAAGAGATAAGTGGGAGGACAATATAACTTTGATAAGGTTAAAAGAACCTTAGCTATATGTGCAAAGTTGCGCAGCACCGAAAAGTGTTCCGGAGGCAGCAACAATGCTCATGGCTCACGTGCCTCAAAGGTTGTGGTTACAGAGGTCAAAGTTTCTATTGAACCAAGTAGGTCGGATGAACAATCAAATACCAAGATTTGAGGGTTGAATCATTATTTGAGAATAATGAACCGACTACATGCAAAGAAGCGATGATGGGCCCTGACTCCGTAAAATGGCTTGAAGCCATAAAATCCGTGATAGTTCCATATACGAGAGATCAAGATTTGAACTTGAAAGACCCTCTGGGAAGGTACAAGACCTTACAGTCATATTTGGATCTATAAAAAAATAGACATGGATGTTTCACATCTATGAAATAGTCGACATGTTGGGAAAGAGTTCACAACAATGTTCAAAGGTTGACTATGACAAGATTTGATCTGTCATAGTGATATTTAGTCTAGACGGATTAATGTAGCAACCACTACATATAATTTTGTTATATGGTAGTTGAATAAACAAAACAAGTTCTTCTAATAGAATCGTTACCTAGGACATGTGCATAACACGGTCCATAGGGTTTTGTTAATTCAAAGGATGCTAAAAGCATATGCAAACTTCAATGGTTAAAGTGAGCATCGCGGAGTTGGAATCTTCACTGTGATGAAACTGTTAAAGGAGTTTAAAAGTTCATTAGAGACGATGAAGATGCTTGCATTTGCAAGAAATTAAGTGGGAGCGCTAAGACATGTTTCTAATACATTATGTGGAAGACATATTGTTGATTGGAAATAATGTATCTTTTATTAACACGTATTAAGAATTTCATCCCGATGAAAGACTTAGGCAAAACCCAAATATTTGGCATCAATAGACGCTAATATGGTTGTGCCAGAAGTACATAGACAAGATATTGAATGAGTTCAATATAGAAACTACAATAGAGGTTCTTGTCGCACAGAAAGGATTGAATGAGTTCAATGTTGATGATATATTCAAGTGTATTGACATTTGGTAAAGTGAAACAAATAATCAAGTATAGATTGATACTTGATGTATGAAATCACAAAAGAGTATTTATATCAATCATATTGTGATATGTACAAATCCAGATATGTTCTATGCTCTAAATGTTGTGAGCATATACCAGAATGATTCGTAAGATGATCATTGGACGATAGTAAGGATATTCTTATGATCTTTTGGAAGAACTAAGAGTATAATATTTGTAGAAGTGACAAATAGATGGTTAGTTCATTGTAAAAGTACTACATTGATACTAGTTTTGTCACAAAGTACAAATTAAGTTTATCTCAATCTAAACTAAGGGTGGCACAATATAATGGAAAGTAAGTTCCATAATGGATTTGTATGAGTTCCAAAGTTAAGACATTGTGACAGATACTACAACAAAAGGCTAAGTATATGACTGCTATAATAGCAGCTAAAGAGGGCATTTGTGTCAAATAGTTTGTTATCAAACTAGGTGTAGTTCACAGCGGGATAATACTATGAAGATATATTGTACGACAATATTATCAACATGTTTTAACCCCAAAAGAACTAAAGGTCACACCAAAGGACCAAATTTGTACGAAGCCATCTCATTAGAGAATGAGTGATGCGTAGAGACGCAAAGACATGCAATTACACACGGACCTGGAAGTGTCAGATCCGGAGATCAGTTGACCACTAGCAATCGTGTACATACAACACCGGAAAGCCATAGGTGTTGAATACACAAAGGTTTGAAACTAGATTATTGACTCTAGTGCAAGTGGGAGACTGTTGGAGATATGCCCAAGAGGCAATAATAAAGTGGTTATTATCATATCTTCACACTTATGATAAATGTTTACATACCATGCTATAATTGTATTAACCGGAAACATTAATACTTGTGTGATTTGTAAACTAAAATAAGAGTCCCTAGTAAAGCCTCTTGTTAAACTAGCTTGTTGGTTAATATATGATCATGGTTTCCTGATCATGAACATAGAGATGTTATTAACAACATGATCATATCATTAGGAGAATGATGTGATGGACATACTCCTATAGATAAGCGTAGCATAAAGATCAAGTCATTTAAATAGTTCAATTGCTATATGCTTTCTGATACATAGTAACCTAATTCCTTCGACCATGAGATCATGCATATCACCTTTACCGGATGGATGCTTTGATGACATCAAAACACCACACCGTAACTGGGTGGCTATAAAGGTGGCATTGAGTGTTCGGAAAGTATTGGTTGAAACACATGGATCAAGAGTGGGATTTGTCCATCCATATGACGGATAGATATACTCTGGGCCCTCTCGGTGGAATGTCATCCAATTAGCTTGCAAGCATGTGACTGGCTCACAAGGGATCACATATCACGGGAACGAGAAAAGAGTACTTATCAGTAACGAGGTTGAACTAGGTATGCAGAGATACCGACGATCATAACCTCGGATAAGTAAACTATCGTGAGACAAAGGGAAATTGGTATCGTATGTAAGTGGTTCATTCGATCGCAAAGTAATCGTAGAAATATGTGGGAGCCATATGAATTTCTAGATTCCTCTATTGGTTATTGTTCGGAGAAGTGTCTCGATCATGTCCGCATAATTCACGAACCGTAGGGAGACACACTTAAGGATTCGACGTTGTTTGAGTAGTTATGGTATTATGAGAAAGAGACCGAATGTTGTTCGGAGTCTCAGATGGGATCCGGGATATCACGAGGTGATCCGGAATGGTCCGGAGAATAAGATTCATATAAGGAAAGTCCCATTTCGGAGTTTGGGAATGATTCCGGTGTTTTCATCGGGAATGTTCTAGAAGGTTCCGGATTGTCCGGCACTCCGGGGGGGAAGGGGTACATGAATGTGTAATTACATATTGGAATGATTGCATCATGTACTAAGTGTTCTCGCTGTTCCAAATAAAGGATTAAATTGAATCCTAAAACTGAAAAGTCAAATGGCCAGTTTGAAAGTCAAACGGCTAAAACAGGAAACTGTGGGAAACAAGCAAGAGGAGGTTGAAACCGACTTGGGGGAGGAGTCCCTCCTCTCCAAGCCGGCGCACCACCTAGGCCGAGTTGGGGAGGGACTCCCCTCCCTCCCCTTGGCCGCCGGCCCTCTCCACCCATAAAAGGAGGGGCAGGGCCTCCTCCTCTAGACACACAAGTTCCTATCCTCTAATCTCCGGTTTAGAGCCGTTTTGGTTTAGAGCTTCTAATTGCTCTAGCCTTCGGTTTAGAGCCTTCTAATTGGTGTGTATAAACCCTAGACCACTAATAGCTCTCTCTCATACTCCACCATACTCGCTCCGGCTTAAGGCGAAGCCCTGCGGGATCTCCCCTCTACTTCCGGTACCACGCCGTTGTGCTGCCGGAATCGCGAGGAGAGTGCTACAACCTCCGCTGCCTGCTGGAACAAGGGAGAGGAAGGTCTTCGTCGAGTACCGAACGTGTGACCGACTGCGGGAGCGCTGCCGGAACGCAGCGCCGGAAGGATCGTCTACGCGATCTTGAGATCGGCAAGTGTACGACTACATCACCCACGAGAATCTGCTCTCGTTAACCGCTTTGGAATCTTCGAGGGTGAGTTCCTCTATCGACTCGTTGCTACAATCTAGTAGATAGATCTTGGCTTGTTTGTTTGTATGCGATAGAAATTTTTTGTTTTCCATGCTACGAACCCCTACATCTCTCAGCCGTGGCGCACTGCCTAGTGCGCCACGGTTGTGTAGAGATAGGCGTAGCGCACCTCCTAGTGCGCCACAGAAGTTTGGCATGGTGCGCTACCCCTTGGATATTCTGTGGCGCACTACCTAGTGCGCCACTAAACATCCATGGTGCGCTTTAGGTGTAGTGCGCCACAGAAGGTAGACCATGTGCGCCACAGATGTATTTTTTTTTTTTAATTTCCAAGCCAGATTATATGCAATACAGATTATATACAATATTACAGCAGATATACTCACACAGATACAAGATATACAATTATATATATAAATACTCAATATGAAAAACAAGATTGAAACAAATACATATAGATAAGTCTCATACATGAATACATAGTCTAAGTTACATTGTTTTGATCATGTTACAAAGTAGTAGGTGGTGACATGCGAATACATGTGTCGATCGAACAAGTTAGAGCTCGGAAGCTCGCCTAGACATCTAAACTAGCTAGCTAGACACAAACGCGGGATAAATAACCAAAGAAGATAAGCATGATCACCGCCGCGACGAAGGTGTAGGTCTTCATCCGGTTCCTTGTCCTAACTACCGCTAGATAGCGCGTGTATCTAGCTTCCGCCTCCGCCATAGTGTTGTACCCTTTGTAGCTATTGCCGCTGAAACGGTGCACCTATCTCCGGCAGTCTTCCCAATCATCGTAGACTCCGGGAACCCGTCCCTTGTACACGACGTACCACGTCATCTACAAGTTGACAATAATAACTAACCGGTGATTGAAAAAACATGTATAATTAAAGTCGCATATGAAGATACACTTATAGAAAGTACTCTTAAATCAAAAAGAGCAAACTCAAAAAGCATGCCTCATATATAACTAGGTTGTTGGACACAGGAATATGCTTATGACGGGACTGTTAGCCAAGTAGGATGCACAATTCCTGGACTTGTGCATATCACAAGGCTAACAATCCCGTCATAGCACATTCACATATATATTGTGCCACGACATTCCAATCATCGGCATATTCTCGAAAAAGACAAAAATAACTCGAAAAGCATGACTCATATATAACTAGGTTGTTGGACACAGGAATATGCTTATGACGGGACTGTTAGCCAAGTAGGATGCACAATTCCTGGACTTGTGCATATCACAAGGCTAACAATCCCATCATAGCACATTCACATATATATTGTGCCACGACATTTCAATCATCGGCATATTCTCGAAAAAGACAAAAATAACTCGAAAAGAATGCCTCATATATAACTAGCTAGGTCGTTGGACACAGGAATATGCTATGACGGGACTGTTAGCCAAGTAGGATGCACAATTCCTGGACTTGTGCATATCACAAGGCTAACAATCCCGTCATAGCACATTCACATATATATTGTGCCATGACATTTCAATCATCGGCATATTCTCGAAAAAGACAAAAATAACTCGAAAAGAATGCCTCATATATAACTAGCTAGGTCGTTGGACACAGGAATATGCTATGACGGGACTGTTAGCCAAGTAGGATGCACAATTCCTGGACTTGTGCATATCACAAGGCTAACAATCCCGTCATAGCACATTCACATATATATTGTGCCACGACATTTCAATCATCGGCATATTCTCGAAAAAGACAAAAATAACTCACACTTGTCGTCCGAGAACCAAAGAGTAAGCAAAAAAACCAAAGAGTAAGCAAAAAAACCAAGCATTGATTGATATATAATAATAATAAGCAAAATAAGTAAGCGGCGATTCATAAACCTAATAAGATAAGTACACTTGTCGTCCACACACACACACAAAGGTCATCTATAGTTTGCAACTACAACTAGGCCAACATCAAGCCTTCTGGCTCGGCTTAGGGAACGGGAGGACGCCCTGTCTCGTCATGAACTTCCTATAGTCACCCTGCATCTCTAGGCGATCTTCTATGTCACGGTTATTCGGGATATTTCCTCCGTAGAAGATCCCCCCCGAAGTCATTACATCACGAAAGATGATTGCCCCAAACTGCTGCTGGATGCGATACATCTCTTGTATAATATCCGAATCATTGATCTTGGCCTTTGCTTCGGCCCACTGTTTGAGATGATCTGGCAGCGTAGAATTCTGCTGGTCAAGTAGGAACGCCCTCATGTGATGGAGTGCGTAGTAGGCTTCCTTCTTACTGTTTTCCGGCTGCTTCACGCAGGGGAACTCTATTACGTGGTTGAAGACGTGCCTGCCGAACTTGACCTTCTTACGCACGAAGCTGGTGCCTTCCGTCGAGGCAAAGCCAGTGAGAGCATCATCCAGAACTTCCTTGATCTTGTCGTAGTTTTTCTTCTTTTCTAGACTCCCCGAGTCGAAATACGTGGCGTGGGAATGCTTCGGCGATAAGGAGATGAGCGTGCAGTGTTCATCTCTGCGCAAAAAATTCAAATGGAATGTGTTGAAAAAAGAATGATGATGATCTAATAAAGCCAATCGACGGTGGCGAATGAATAACGACTTACTCGGGAAAGTAAGGCACGAGAATGTATTCCTTTGTCTTGTTCGCCACAAGGATTCTTTTTAGGTACGAGGCCACGATACGTCGTTCGGCGGGGGAACCCAAGCAGCCGTCACGCATGTAGTAGGGGTCCACTATAGCGATGCCCGGTGTGTTCTCTCTAATGATCTGCGTGGCCAGGCTGAGAGAAAAGAGACGGACCATGGTATAGTGCAACGGGTATAGGTGGAACATATTGAAGATGTCCTCGAACCGCAGGAAGAACAGATCCGCGGGGGCAGTGTCGACGAAGCCCAAGCCTGGTGGCACCTTAACCACGAATACCGGGTGCGAGGGATCTTTCTCCGATAGAAGGCGTCTCTCTATCGTCAGCACGCCGTCATGCACACTCTGCAGTTCCGAACTGGCGAGCTTCCGCAAATTCTTAGGTAGCATGGGCTCACCCGCCACATGAATCCTCCACATAATACCCTCGGGTCTTGGTGGCCCGTCCCGAAACCTGATCGGATTCGCAGTTGTTGACGCCACCGGCTGGCTCGAGCTGCTAGATTTTCTTTTCCTGCCCTTTTTTCCTTTTGGAGAGCGGGCAGGCACCGCAATCTGAGCACCGGCCGCCCTATGTAGTGTGTCAGGGCTTAGAATAAAGGGCCGGTTGGTTGTATCAGTTGGCTCTGTAAAGGCGCAAGCTGGAGGCGTCTCCTGAGAACCAAACAGACGCTTGGTGATAGTGGCTTTCTCTATGGGGCCACCAGCTAGGTCTTCTTCGTTGCCAAACTGAGTGCTGAAGAAGTGATCATTCCAGTCTTCGTCGTCCTCGGCCGGATCCTGCGCCATGTGCATATCATCAACATGATCATCCGACCCACCGCGTGGAGGTGACGGCGAGGGCGGTAAGGGGGCCTTGCCACCGCTTGTCGCTGGCACGACAGGCGGTGCTGTTGTCTGTGGCGTGATGGCCCCCGCCGTCCCCAAACGGATCATGCTCTTTGGCCATAGCAAGAACAAGCCGAAGCAACTTCTGAGGACAGACGACTCTTCTTCATCCGCTCTTGGGGGTTGAATGGGAGGTTCCAGGTCGTCGCAGCCCCTTAGCACCCGACTAATTTTAACCCTGTGCACGCTATCTAGCATCGGCTTTGAGTGGAACGTGCGCTGCAAGGGTTGAACGATGGTACCCTTGGCAACATCCCTCAGCTCGTTGTTCACGTAGCATAAGAGAGTGCAAGGAACATCCGTCTGCAGAAAACATGTACGGCGTCGTCAGAGCGAGATGCCACAAGAGTAATATATAGATGGCATGAAAGGCGGTAATTAAAGCAATTTGTTTACCGTGATGGCGTCGAGATCGGCTAATGTCGACGCACCGCATACGGCGACGGGCGTGCAAGAGACGGAAGGGCTGCTTGATGGCGCGGTGCTGGCCGCCGGTGTATTCTCCCTACCGACGGGTGCTTGGAGCTCCGGTGCCGTCGCGACGATGGCAGGGGGGCACCAACATGTACTCCGGCGCCACGGTGATGGCAGGGGGAGTCACCAACACTTGCGGCGCCGCGGTGCTAGCGGGCGGAGTCACGAACACGTAGTTCGCCTGATTCGTCCGCGCCGCGTTGTTCGAGTGGCTGCTGACCATGCTTGGAATCGGGCACGACCCTACTCGACCACCCGCACTCCAGTTCGCTATTGACTCCACCAAGGTAGGCAGGAAGGACGTGAGGGTGATTGCCAGGTTGTCTTGGACGATCTGCGGGATCCGCGCCACTTGTGCCTTAAGTTCTTGAACCTCTCGGTTTTCCTCCTCGCTCCTTCCCGACGACGCCACATGCATCCTCGGCGGTGGACCAAAATGATCCACCCAATTCTTACCCCCGAGGCCGGCCAGACGGCCAGCCGACGACGGCTTCTTCGTAACCGGCTCTATTTTCTTGGCCCGGTTCATCGCCCTGTTAAAAGGGTTATCCCACCGGGTGGCCGCCGTCGACCCCTGGGATGAGGAACCCTGGGATCCATGACTAGCAACAATTTCCTCCTCCTGCAGAAGAAGTAACAGTGAATCATTTAGATCATCGATTAGATTGCAATCGTGTTGATCCGCGGTAATTAGATTATACTTACCACAATTTCCTCGAGTTCCTTCACCGCAGGATCCACGGTGAGTTGTTTGGTTTTTGGGTCCACATGGTAACGGGCCCTGATGAAGTTTCGAACCTGCCCGGGTTCGAATTTAGCAAAGGGGTTTTCTATCCCCTTGGATCTATACTCTTCGTCCTCCTTATTCCATTTGGCCTCCGCGGTTCTGTATCCACCAGATCCGAGATGGTGATGACCTATATTCATCGCCTGCAGCACCTTTCCCCGATTACTATTGGCCAGGGCTCTTTCGGATTCACACCTCTCCTTGAACTCCCGGAACTGATCTTCGGTGATCTGCGGGTCAATCTTCTGGATCTCCTCGAGACTTTTGCCTTCTTTATAGATCTTCTTCTTTATCCGGGTTCTCCAGCTGGCCAGGGCGGTGCTCATCTTTGTGAGGGCGGATTTGTTTACTTCGTTCCCATGATAATTTGTGTTCTGATACTTAGCGGGGAACATGTATCTGGCGTGCAGCTTCTCGAAGAGGAGTGTGCGCAAGTGGCCATTATCTTTATGCCGGAGATTCTCGGTGTTGATCGAGATGGTTGTCCGGGTGATCGCCGCCACTTGCCCACCGTACCCTTTGACGACAAGGGCGGGCTCCAAAGGAACCCCTGATGGGCTCACTTCGGTAATTTCCTCCCTGACCGTGCCGACCGTGTTCGGGCGCCGGTCCTTCGGCTTCTTCTTCTTCTTAGGAGGGTTGCTACCACTCCCTATGCCCTCGCCGCCATCAGTGGTTTCATCGTCCACCGTTCCTTCGGCTTCTTCCTCCGCGTCTTCCATCTCATCATCCTCGCTCTCCGAAGGATGGTATTCTTCATCGTCTTCTAGACGCTGGGCCGCCTCCCAGAATGTCAATTGTTTATTCGGAGGTCTGAGTTCTCCTTCAGCGCTGATGCGCTTAGAACATCCAGCCTCGTCGTTGTCACACATCTTTGCACTAATAAAAAACAAATAATTGGTTAAATGCACGGAAAAATCCGGCATGACCTTTGCTAATTTTCTTAAACTAGGAGTGCCCGATTTCTGCCAAAACGGAAGTTAATCAACATTCCGGCAAGAATCGGGACTCATTTCATACAAGAACCTGCATACACACATAATAAAGTTCTTCATATACAAGCACAAGCACAATTTCAAGTGCTTCATAACCAATTGCACTTTAATGCTTGCTGTCATTTGCTGCAATCCTACAACATCTAACTTAGAAGCACAAATGATAGCAAGCAAGAAAATGACAGCAAGGAACTGATAGCAAGAAAATGACATCAAAGTTCCATTTTACTACAAATAAATAATTGATAGCAGCAAATAAAACCCAAGAAATTGACAGCAGCAACTAAAACCCAAGCATACATGTTTCTGTCAACTGACAGCAGCAATTGACAGCCAGGTTTTCTTTTACTACTTCAGACTAAGCAAATGAGAATACAAATGACAGCAGCAATTGACATCAATTTACTACTACATTGGCATAGTGGTAACTATTCCTACTTGTCTAGATTACAGGCTTCCAGCAATCAGTTATACTCCATCTAACTGAAACTAGCAGGTCACTAAGGATTGGCCATAAGGACTGAAAATGTACAAGTTTCAACACACCGCATCCTGGACAGTGCCCCATCTATGTCAATACAACATGATGCAACACAGTACCATCCTCGATGAATACATCTTTTCCATAATCACACAGAATATATATATCAAGAGATAGAGAAACACCGATTCAACAAGTGCTTCTGATTGTAGGGAGAGCAAAGGTGTCCACCATCAGATATATGATCTCAAATGAAAAATACAACTTTTCCCATAAAATAAGATATGATAACACATGATGACAACTTCACAATTAATGACACAAGAATGTTACTGACATATTACTCTAGAAAATCCTTCTTGCTAGATCGGAGCAGAACAAGAAACAAACTTATCTCTCAAATCACTACAGCTAAGAGTCTAGCAACTAAGAACGGGCAAGGATAACCACTATCAATATTTACATTATGATCAGTCTATACCCAGTGCCAATATAAACAGTTATAATACACAACCAGATACAAAATAAGATGACTTGAGGTGAGGGTAGATGGGGTGGCCTGGGTTCTGGTTGGTGCTCGCCGCATTGGTCCTGGCCTTTCTAAGATTGGAATTTTATCACAGGAGAAGAAGGAAAAGATCATTTCAGGGACATGCATGTAGGCCTCCCTCCCTAACTAATCCTTTCCCAAAAGGATTGTCGAGACATGTCTAGGCTTCAAGTCCAAGACACAGATTACTAGATGATGATGATATGCACCTGTGAATTGAACTATCCTTTTCTTTTTCTTATTATCTCTGTCGATCAAGTGCCTTCGTTTCGCAGCATGTCCTGGCCCAAAATAAAAACAAAACTTCCCAGATGAAAGAAAGAAAGAAAGAAACAGTTGTTGCTTCTTCTTCTTTTAGCAAAATGCTGATTGCTAAATTCTAAAAAAAAACTTATTGCTTCTGCTGAGAAGTTCTCTAACAATTTGTTTTCCATTGTGTTTGTTCTTGAGTTTTTTTTTAACCTGACAATAGTGAGCTGATGATGAACTCATGACCAGGACAGAGCGACCAGGACAGAGCTGATGATGAACTCATGAACTCGATGATGGCCTCACAATTGCAAATATCCTGAAAAACCATAATAATGCGCCAATGCGTAATCACCAACTCTTGACTGTATCCCATGATCGCATCCTCCATTTTCCCTCTCACCCAACCCACTGGTCCGTCCTATCATTCCATTTCACCATTTGTTTATCCATAAGTCTGATTTGCTGATGCTATCTAGTAGTGAAAATTGTATTACTAGACTGAGATTGTGTTGATAAAAAAGATGAGGACAAGGTGAGTGAATTTCAGTGGGAGAGAGGGGAGAGAGGGAGAGAGAGGGAGAGAGAGGGAGAGAGGGAGAGAGGGGAGAGGCGACGCTCACCTCTGACGGGCGGACGACGGGCGGACGACGACGGGCGGACGACGGCGGCCTCCACCTCCTGAGACGCGACGACTGCTCCTCCTCGGACACGGGCCTCCTCCTGAGACGCGGGCGGACCTCCTCCTCGGACACGGGCGGACCTCCTCCTCCTCGGGCGCGGGCAGGCCTCCTCCTCCTCAGACGCAACGGCGGCGGATCGAGAGCGGCGGCGGCGGATCGTACTCGGGCTGAGAGATGGAGAGATGGGGATGAGAGAGGGGGTCGGGCGCCACGTGTGGATAAAGCCACTTAGGCGTAGCGCACTGAGCCATAGTGCGCTACGGATATCTGTAGCGCACTATGGGCTAGTGCGCTACGCCTATCGGCTTCTAACTACTGCATAAGAGAACTACAGCCCCACTAGCTAACAACTATACTAGCCTGTCCCACTGGTTCTGCCCACTACTCTATTCTAAACCTGAGAGCACCCAGGTTCGAATCCTGGTGCCCCAATTTTTTGTTTTGATTTTAAAAATACTTTTAAATATTCCAAAAATGCCCAAAAGTAATAATATTCCAAAAATGCCCAAAAATATGATTCAAAGTATAACTAAATTTCATAATACTTTGTCCATGAATATTACAATCTTTTTCGACCACGCGTTTTACAATATTTTTTGAGCTAGCGTTTTACAATCTTTTTTCCCTTCTTTGTCGCGGTTGAATAATTTAGCCCCGGCACTTTAATGTTTCTTCTTTCGAACGTGCTACCTTTTTTGGGTAGGGTTGTCCTTTTTCTTCTTGTGATGTATGTTGCTGCATCGTAGTCGTCGTCATCTTCAATCTTTGGATCGCCGTACTGGTCGAAGTCTTGCTCGTTGGCGACTCCATCCATTTCGATGATGTTTCTTTTTCCTCTCCTCACGACAACACGGCTAGGCTTTGTCGGGTCGGTAATGAAAAAACATTGGTCCACTTTGGTAGCCAGTACCCATGGTTCATTTTTCGCGGCCACGTTTGCACCGGCGGCCTTGGATTTGGCTGCTTCGGGTATAACCATGGTTGTGAAATACCGGTCTTCTCTTTCGACGCTCTTTTCCCATCTGACACGGAACATCGGCACCTTTTCTCCATAGTAGTCGAGCTCCCAGATCTCCTCGATTCTTCCGTAGAATCTTTCCTTCACGTTGTCATCGGTGTAGAATTCCGACGTTACGCCTGAGTTCTGATAATCACACTTGTTGTCCTTTTCCTCCGTGTAGAATGTGTAGCCGTTGATATCATACGCCTGATAGGTCACCAGGTTTTGCATCGGTCCCTGCGACAAGGTGAATATGATCTTTTCCGTGTCAGAAGAATGCGAGCGCGGGGGATTATCAAGGAGCGTCTGCCTAAACCAACGCGTGAAATCTGAGTTGTGCTCTTTGATTATTTCTCCCTGCGTCCTCTGTATGCCCCGGTCACTGTACTTCTTCTCGATTAACCTTTTGTGCTTCTGTACCCAAGGATCGACCAGTTCTAAATGCAGTAGCGTGACGAGGTTTGCTCGATCAAAGTCTGCGCGTCGAAAATCGAAGTCTGCATGCAGTATGCGACGACCCTCTCGGTGACCAGATCCGTCGAGCTTGCCAAGGTGTCTGTTGACGGGAAGACCGACAGGGTTCTCGATGTCTAGATAATTCATGCAGAAAGAGATGCACTCTTCGGCCAGAAAGCCCTTGGCTATGCTTCCATCTGGACGGGACCTGTTGTGAACGTATCCTTTGATGTGTCCGTTCATCCTTTCGAACGCCATCATGCTGCGGAGGAACATTGGCCCGAGTTGTACGATGTCCTCCACGACATGGACCAGCAGATGCACCATAATGTCGAAGAATGCGGGTGGGAAGTAGACCGCAAGCTCACATAGTATCACCACGATCTCCTCCTGTAGCCTTCCGAGCTGATTCAAGCCAATCGACTTCCTAGAGATGACGTCGAAAAACTTGCATATGCCAAATAACGTTTCACGGACGTGCTCGTCCATTATCCCTCTTAGTGCGACCGGAAGTACCTGCGTCATTAGCACGGCACAGTCGTGAGACTTCATGCCACTGAACCTCTGCTTCGCCTCGTCTAGGTATCTTCTTATCTTGCCCGCGTAGCCGTAAGGAAATTTGACTCCTAGAAGGCACTTGAAAAACTGTTTGATCTCATCCTGGCTTAGAGTGAAGCAAGAAGGAGGGCAGTAATATTCGTTCTTCTTGAACTTTTTACCCTTCCGACGACCTTGTGTCGTCTCCGACTCATGATCATCGTCATCTTCCTGATCATCAGGAGTAGTGCGTCCTCCGTGAAGCTCCTTCTGGATACCCAAGCATATCAGGTCGTGCCTTGCTTTCGGACAATCTTTCGTCCTATCTGGCATGTTGATTATGGTGGCGACCAGACTCTCGCACACGTTTTTCGTGATATGCATGATGTCGAGGCTATGAGGCGTGCGGAGAAACTTCCAGTATGGCAACTCCCAGAAAACAGACCTTGTTTTCCATACCTTCATCAGCGGCTTGTCTTGTTGCTGCCTCTTTCGCTTCTTTCCAGGCTTAGGACAATCTTTCCAGTTTTTCAGCAACTCTTCCACTTCTTCGCTGCTCCTACGCTCTGGGATTCCTCGGGTCTCTGATTTGCCATCGAACAGGTCTCCACGTTTTCTCCATGGATCATTCTTGCCGAGCCACCTCCGGTGCGCCATGAACACGGTTTTCGATGACCCTGGATCTTTCTCTAGTTGGAGATAGCTTGTGTTATCCATGCACCTAACGCATGCGCAGAATCCTTGGATAACCTGCCCCGAGATATACCCGCAACCTGGATAGTCTTGCACCGTAGTGACCAACGCGGCTCTCATAGTGAAATAATCTTGTGCGACGGCGTCGTAAGTATTGGCTCCAGATTCCCATAACGTGGCTAGCTCCTCTTTCAACAGCCCGAGATACAGATTGATGTCGGTACCAGGTTGTTTCGGACCTTGAATTAGCATACTCATTTGTATGTACTTCTTCTTCATGCACAACCATGGAGGGAGGTTGTACATCCATACAAACACGGGCCAAGTGCTGTGCGTGCTGCTCTGGCTACCGAACAGATTGAGTCCATCGGTGCTCGCACCAAGCCTGATGTTCCTCGAATCTCCACCGAATTCTGGGAATTCGAGGTCCAATGCTTTCCACTGGCTAGCATCTGAAGGGTGCGTCAGCAGCTCATCGTTTTCGGGGTCATCATCATCTCCTGGCTTCTTCCTTTCCGCATGCCATCGCATGAGCTTCGCTTCCTTAGGGTCCGCGAAATAGCGCTGCAGACGAGGAGTGATAGGAAAGTACCATACCACTTTTCGAGGTGCTTTCTTCCCTTTCTTGTATCGACTCACGCCGCACACCGGACATGTGGTTTTCTCCGCGTCCTTGCCCCGATAAATGATGCAATCGTTGATGCATACGTGATATCTAACGTGCGGTAGATCGAGAGGACAGACGATTTTCTTGGCATCCTCGATACTAGTTGGACATGTGTTCCCCTCCGGGAGACGATCGTGCCAGAATGCCATCATATCGTCGAAGCTTGCGTCGCTCAATTTGTGCTTTGCCTTCATCTCCATAGCCTTGAGCGTTACATTCAACCGGGTATCATCGGGCCTGCATCCTTCATACAATGGAGTAACCGCGTCTTTCTCAAGTTGCCCAGCTTGGCTTTCTCTCTAGCGGCAGCCCTGGCGTTACTCGTCTGCTTGAGAAGCAGCTCTTGCACATAAGGGTCCCGCACCCAGCCTGACGTTGTTCCATCGTCGTCTGCTCCTCCGGCATCTAGATCATCATCATCCCGGTCTGCTTCCGCACCTTCACCATCTCTAGGAGACTCTTCATCATCTCGCCCGTTCTCGCCGTGATGATGATCATCGTCATGTTGGACACCTTCTTCACCGTCTCCATCATCTACGCCATCGCTTGTCCAACGAGTGTATCCATCCATGAAACCATGGCGGAGCAGGTGCGCCTGCAGATTCCTGGAATCTGGGTCGATCACCCAGTTGAGTTTGCATCTTCTGCACGGACATCTTATATCTGTCTTGTTATTTCGTATCATGTCGGCCGTCGCACATTTCAAAAATCTAGCCACAATGCCTTCGCTCATTATGCAGACCATTTTTGCCTGCACGATGTACACGGTACAATTTTGAAGTCTATTAGAACCACATAATGAATGCATGCATGCAATGGTCGATAGAAAATTTCGGCATGACCTATCCTAAAATTAGGACCTTTGCGAAATGCCAAAGTCTTGCCAAAATGGAAATGAATCAACATTTTGGCAAAACAAATGGCAACTTGTTCACATACAAACACAAGAGAGATAGAGACCGATCCATACACACATGAACATATCATTATCCTCTCCATACACACATGCATGAGCATCATTGATACTCTCCATATACACACACATATGACCATCGATCCTCTCCACACATACACACATCATGAGCATCGATCATCTACATACATATGAGCACATCATCCATATACACATGAACACATCCTTACATGGACAACTTACCGAGATGAGAGACCGATCGATCGCGAGAAAGATGAAAAGGAGAGGTGCGCGCGTCGACCGGAGACGGATAGATGAGAGACCGGAGACCTCCTCTATTACTTATGTAACATCCAAAGCAAGTTTTACATGCTAAAAATGGTGAATGTGTGGAGAAATTGAGGTGGGAAGGAGAAGATCCCGACTAGATCTAAGGAGGAAGAAGAAGGGGAAAGTGAAGTGTGGGGTGGTGGATGTGTGGGCACACATGTGCACATAAAGTGCCGTCCTAAAAGAATCGACACATCCGTGGCGCACACGGCCCTAGTGCGCCACAGGGAGTACAAACATCTGTGGCGCACTATGCCACGTGCGCCACAGATGCTCCTACTCCCTGTGGCGCACTAGGCCGAGTGCGCCACAGAAGTTTGTGGCCGTTTCAGAGCAGAGGGGGGCATGCGCTTAGGCGTAGCGCACCAGGCACACGTGCGCCACAGATGACCCTAACAACCGTGGCGCACATGACTGTAGTGCGCTACAGATGTTTGGCGTGTGGCCAACAGGGCCCTGGCCCACACACATCTGTGGCGCACTATAGTCATGTGCGCCACGGTTGTTCTAGTTACTAGTAGGGCACTGCCCACAGGTGAGCCACGCCTGTTTTAGCCGTGGGGCACTTCAACCATGTGAGCCACGGATGTGCTGATTACCTATAGCTGTTTTCCTATTAGTGCAATCCTGTGATAAAATCCATCCCCACTCTATCCCACTTCCATTCCGGCACGGGCAACGATTGTAGCAGTCCTGCTGGCTTCTGGTGTTCTGCCTTTACTCGGCTACATACATCACATAGGGCAATATGCTCCGCGATGTCTCCCTTCATGTTGTTCCACCAGAATCTGTCCTTTAGGTCCATATACATCTTCGTATTGCCCGGATGTATGGAATATGGCGAGTCATGAGCTTCCTGCAGAATCAACTTCCTTATCTCGGGATCGTTGGGAACGCACAATCGATCTCCGTACCACAGGGTTCCTTGCTCATCCTCGCGGAATTCCCTTGCTCGACCTTCCTTCATCTTTTCCTTAACTTCATCTATCTCTTTGTCTCCTATCTGAGCCTTTATGATCCTGTCCTGTAGCGTCGGTTGGACTTCCATTGTTGCTAAGTATCCTTCAGATACTACCTCCAGTCTAAGGTCCTTGAATTGCTTGCACAAGTCCTCAGGCAATTTACCAATTGTCAATCCATTAGCATAAACCTTCCGGCTCAGAGCATCTGCTACTACATTGGCCTTTCCTGGGTGGTATTGTAGATTCATATCATAATCCTTGATAAGTCAAACCATCTCCTTTGTCTCATGTTCAATTCCTTCTGGGTAAATATGTACTTCAGGCTCTTGTGGTCGGTGTACACATCACAGTGTTTTCCCATTAAGTAATGCCTCCATACCTTGAGCGCATGAACCACTGACGCTAACTCCAAGTCGTGTGTGGGGTAATTCCGCTCATGGTGCTTGAGTTGTCGCGAGGCATATGACACTACTCAAACTTGCATCAGCACACTCCCAAGTCCCTGTCGAGAAGCATCGCAGTACACTTGGAAATCCTTCTGAAGATCTGGTAAACACAGAACAGGCGCGGTCACTAGTCGACGCTTCAGTTCCTGAAAGCTGGCTTCACATACGTCTGACCATTCAAACTTCCTCTCCTTCTTCAAAAGTTCAGTCATTGGCTTAGCAATCTTGGAGAAGTTTTCAATGAACCTCCTGTAATATCCGGCAAGTCCCAAAAAGCTTCGAATCTCTCCCGCATTCTTTGGCGCTTCCCACTCAGTTACTGCAGTCACTTTGCTTGGATCAACAGCGACTCCTTCTCCTGACACTACGTGTCCAAGAAACCCAACGGTGTTAAGCCAGAATTCACACTTGCTGAATTTGGCATACATCTTGTGTTCCCCCAGCTTCTCCATAATCATCCTCAGATGTTTCTCATGCTCAGCATCATCCTTGGAATATATCAGTATGTCATCAATAAACACCACCACGAACTTGTCCAAATACTCCATAAATACCTTGTTCATCATGGTCATGAAGTATGCCGGGGCATTCGTTAGTCCAAAAGACATAACCGTATACTCATATAAACCATACCTAGTGGTGAAGGCGGTTTTTGGTACATCCTCCTCCCGGATCTTCAATTGAAAGTAGCCAGATCGCAGATCAATCTTGCTGAACACCTTTGCTCCTTCTAGTTGATCAAATAAATCATTTATGTTCGGCAGAGGGTACTTGTTCTTGATGGTTACTTCATTCAGCGAGCGATAGTCCACCACTAATCTCTTGGTGCTGTCTTTCTTCTCGACAAACAGAACAGGTGCTCCCCATGACGACGCACTAGGCTGAATGAATCCCTTTTCCAGCTGCTCCTTCAACTGTTTCTTCAATTCCTTCAGCTCATCCACATCCATCTTATATGGTTTCTTTGCTATAGGTCCTGTTCCTGGCATCAGATCGATAAGAAACTCTACTTCTCTGTCAGGTGGCATTCCTGGCAGTTCTTCCGGAAACACGTCGGGGTAATCCCTAATCACTGGCACAATATCCATGCTAACCCCCTTAAGAGAATTCAACTTACACCTTCCTGGTCGTGCAGCCGACTTGAATCTAATCCTCTTACCATCCGGGGTTTTGAGTGAAACAGCTCGTTGTGCACAATCTATGTGTCCCCCATGCATAGACATCCAATCCATACCCAGAATAACATCTAATCCCTGTGAATCCAACACTACCAAATGTGCAATGAAGTTGTGTGTTCCAATCCTCACAGTTAAAACGCGGCATCCCGCACTAGCTATCATATCTCCTCCGGGTGAACTCACTCTAAATGACCTTTTCATAGACTCAGTAGGTAACTTATACTTATCCAATGCCCTTGATATGAATGAATGCGATGCACCAGTATCGAAAAGTATAAGTGCAGGGTAAGTGTTGATTGGGAACTTACCAATCACGAGGTCAGGCTCATCTGGAATCTCCTCCACATTGATGTGGTTCACCGTGGCCTTCTCGTTGTTGTTTGGCTTCAGTCCTTTCCTCTCCGGACAGTTGTCAGCATAGTGTCCCTTCTGCTTACACTTGAAGCATGTCACCTCACTCAGGTCCTTCTTCACGAAGTTGCGATCACGGTTGCGGTCATGTCCACCATGTCCTCCAGAGTGGTGAGAGTGTCCTCCCTTGTGGCTGTGGTGGCTGCTCCTATGGTTGTCATGACGATGCCCATCGCGGCGGTCATGGCTCCCATGGTCACTCCCTCCATGCTTGGAGTATCCATCATACGAAGTGCGAGACTTGTGGTGTGAACCAGAGTGGTGATTGTTGTTCTTTCTCTTGCGGTTCTCCACCTGTTTGTGCTTCCCTTCCAAGATCCTGGCCTTGTCCATAAGCTCCTGGAAAGTGGGGCAATAAACCACCAGTAGCTGTACTGAAAGCTCATCACTGAGGCCATCCAGGAATCTCTCCCTCCTTTTGGCATCAGTGTCAACATCCTCAGGTGCATAACGGGACAGGTTGTTGAACTCCTCAGTGTACTCGGCCACGGAGCGATTGGTTTGGCGCAAGTTGCGAAACTCCTTCCTCTTCAGGCTCAGAACTCCTGAAGACACGTGGTTGGTCCTGAAACCTTCCTCAAACATTGCCCAAGTCACGGTATCCAGCGGGTGGGTGATCTGAAATGTGTCCCACCAAGAAGCGGCTGGTCCCTCCAGTAGGTGAGCGGCAAACCTCACCTTCTCAGCATCAGTGCATCCAACAGTTACTAGATCCTTGTTGACTGAACGCAACCAATCGAGAGCAACCATTGGTTCCGTTGCAGTAGAGAACTTAGCTGGCCTTAGCCTCAGAAATCTGGTGAGAGCATCTCCCTGAGGCTGATTGTTTCCATTGTTGTTGTTCTGATTCGCCGTGAACTGAGTCATCACTTGGGTCAGCTGTGCCTGAGCGGCCATGAGCTGCTCCAACTCAGTGGGGTGACGACGGGGAGGCATCTGCGGTTCAGCACAGGTAAGTTTAGAAAGAATCAACTACAGTAATAGGATTCTACCCATGCATATGATCAAACAACAACAACAATAGCAGACAATCACAAGCAAGCAACACACCAACAAACAAGCGGTCCAGCAACATCCCAGGTGTTATCCTAGCAGTATATACCTACTGAAATAGTTTTACAAGAGTTGGCAATGGTTAACTAAACAATAGATCAACTGAACAACCAAAACAACAATCTGCCAGAACAGTCCAGCAGCGTTCGCGAATTTTTCCGCCTGACTTAAACTCGTCAGAAAATATAGCTGATTTTTGTGCATATAGTACAGAGAGTTCCGCATCAGCCCAATTTGTTTCAGATTTTTCCGAGTTACCAGAAAAATACGAAAAATCGTGCAGTACTGCTGTATCAGCAGAAAAACTACAGCGAAAATAACACAGATAGTAACCAAACTGCCATAACTCTTTCATTAAGATTCGCACAAATAATTCCTGGGATATTGGAGTACACAAATAAGCAACTAATCACTCTTAAACTAACACGAACTAAACTTCACATCGACCGAGACTAATCCTAACGAATTTGCCTAACGAGGACTAATTGGTGGACTTCTATCTACTTCTTGAAGAGATTGAGGTAGGTCCTTGCGGTCATGCGTTAGCGCTTTGGCTCGCGGTACAACCATGGCAGCGGAGTGTACACCTCTCCTGAACCATCACTTGAAACCTCAAACTCCACCTCCTCTGGATCCTCCTCTTCTGCTTCACTCTCAGCTGCAACTGCAACAGCTTCATCTCCTCCACCATCATCGTCTCCATCATCATCATCCTCGTCCTCATCATCATCATCGTCTCCACTGTCATCGTCATCCCCATTGTTGCCATCATCTCCATTGTCATCATCAGAGGGTGGATTCAGCTGTGCTTGGAGAGCGGCAATCTGGGCTGTCATAGCTTCAATAGTTTGATCCCTTTCCTGGACGGTCCCTTGCAACTGTTGTATGTTCTGGGTGTTCTCCTGCACAGTACCATGAAGATGAGCTATGGTTGCATCTCTGGCTATCAGGGCATTCTCCAGAACTCCCACAGCTTCATGCAAAGTGTCAATCTTCTGTCCTTGGACCACCATACCATTGCTTGTGAAATCTGTAATCTCCTTTATCATTCTTGTGGCATCCCGCAAAACCACTACTAGAAAATCGCGTTATTTTTGTGCATTGCATCATCATGACATCATGCATAAATTTCACTAAAACTATTCTTGAAAAGCCCTATTTTTATTTTCTACAAATAGCCTCTCTTTATTTCAAATATCAAACCCCGGGCTTGTTCAGAGTATTTTATTTGTCTAAGCACATATTTAAAAATGTTTTACTTTAAAAGAAAATAAATAAAAACCTATTTCCTTAGGGGAGGCAGCCCGGCCCGTAGGCCAGACCACCTACTACCCCGGCTGGCCCAGCCCGTTTAACCAAACCAACCAACCAAACCCTAACCCTAAACCCAATCCCCAGATCCCTCACTCCCCACACCCGCCGCCACTCACCTCCCTGGGACACACACGCCACCCACCACCCGAGTCCCCCGCTCCTCCTTGGCCCCACCCCGCGTCCCCGTCCTCCTATCGGATCCCCACCCCGACGCTCCTCTCCACGCCCGCTCGCGACCTCGCCCTCTCGATAGCCGCCGTCGTCGCCCTCTGATCCATCCCCTCCACCTCCCAGGCATCCACCCCCTCTTCCTCCCGCGGGCAGAGCCGCGTCGACCGCCGCCGCTGCCCCTGTGGCCTCCCCCTCCGACCTTGCCTAGGCCGTCTCCGTCGTCTGGCCGTCGCCGTTCGGACGCGCCCGGCGAGCGCCGGCCCTCCCGTGTCCGTCTCTGCCCCGACGACCGGCCTCCGTCCTCGCCCCCGGGCCCCCTTGTCGTGGTCGCCGCACGTCGCCAAGGCCAAGCCCGAGCCCAAGCTCCATGGTCGCCATATGCGCCTCTCTCCCCGCGTCCCCGGCGACGCCCCCCTCCGAGCCTGCACCGCCACCGGCCGCTGCCTACCGTCCCTCCCCGCGAGCTCCCCACTCCGCCCTCTGCCATGGACCGCCTCCACCGACGCCCCTCGCGCACCCTCGGACCGTGCCATGCCCTGGCGCCTCCTGCAGGGCACGACGCTCCCGTCCATGTCCCTAGCACAGTCGCCACCGGGGCCCATCGTCGTCATCGCTAGACACGGGCGCCGTCGGTCCTCGCCTTCCCCGCGCTCGGCTCTGCCATGCCGTTTTGGCCCTGGACCCCCTTGCTACCAGATCAAGTCCCAGTTCGCCCAGCTCCTTGTGGCTCGTTGTCTGCTGCTTGTGCTTGGACACCAGCAAGCGTTGAAGGCTAGTGCCCCCGTTTCTATGCCAGATGGTCGTGTCTGGGGCGTTTGATCCATTCTAGTGGTGATGGCGAGTGCCGTTTTGGTGATGCTAGTGAGGTGGTGATGTTTAACTCGGCAAGTACCACTGTGGCTGCGAAGTCGATGAGATGGTGTTGATGTGTTGCCGCAAATTGAGACCTTTCGGCGAACGAGAACAAGACGTTGTATAAGAGCAACAATGATGTCGACAAGATCTTCCGAAGGCCCCGACAATTAAAACAAGATCGTCATCGAAAGTGGAGCCGCAAACCCCAAGATCATCGAGAGGGGACCGATGACCTCGGACCAAGAACGTCGTCATGGAACGCCAAGATCCACTTCTCGGAAACCCGAAGACCGACCCCGTACCCGGCGCCACGCCAAGTGCTCCTTCCCGGACCCGAAGACCATCGGTCAAGTTCACCACCGACAAAAGACGGACGACAAGTTCTACTTCACGGGCACCGAGCGTCAAGATCGCCTTCACGGGAAACCGCAAGACATCCTTCCCGGGATTTGAAGACCGAACCCTCGGCATGCCAAGATCTTCTCCTCGGAACGCCATGATCTCCTTCACAGATCCGAAGACCCTAAATCCCGGAGTCCGAACCTCGTTTCCCGTCGAACCGATCCCCGACGAACCCTGTCGAACCCCGAACCCCCCGGAACCAAGATCTTCCGAACCCAGATGTGTGAACCTATTCCCGAGCCCTATTTTATAAATGCTATATATAAAACTTGTTGCATATTAATTGTTCATCTCGCATGCATATCATGTGGGTTGGGGGCATTATGCCGATTCGCCTCATAATTAAATATGGAGTCGGTATGCGGAATACCTTTGTCTTATTCTGGACTCCATTTAAATTGGTGTAGCGAACCGAAGCCATGTTTTGTCTTGCTAATCCAACATTTAATTTGCGGGGTAGATAAATAACTTGAACCGTTTAATTAAATGTCGGGACCCCGGTTTCGCTTAATATGGCCTAAATGCATCGCACCTTTGCCATGTCATACATCATACGTGCATCATGCCCGATCTTCTGCCGTGGTATTAAGTAGTGCATCCGGTGTTTATTCTAGTGTTTTGCTTCTTCGCGGATAAGGCCGTTGAGTTGATGTGAGCTTCGCCCCGATCTTCGGATGTACCTTCGGCAATGTTTTTCAGGCGAGCATCTCCCCCTTTCTACCTATCTTGCTTTATAGTATTTATTCCCTCCTGTTGATCTATTGCTATCTGTGTTGCGATGCTCTAGTTTTCGTACCCGTGATATCCATTGCAGCCTCATATTGCCTTGGACACATCCTATTACCTGTTGTTTGGTAGATAGTTGGACCTCCGCGTCGTAGTCGCTTGCTCAAGTGCTGTTGCGTGTCGTCAAGTACCACAGTTGTTGGAGTATTGCCGCATGTTTAATGTTGGAGATGATCATGGCTTTAAATACTGTTTAATAACTAAAATTGAAGTAGGTAAATGCAGAGGCACAGGTGGGCAATAGATGTTATTTGGTTGTTAACCGTCCACTTGTGTCCCGTAGGACCCCGAGTTCTTGACACCTGTTCCGAGATCGAGCGCGCTAACCACATGTGGGATGTATGGGCACCCCATCGATTTAGTACCTGATTTCAAAGTACTGTACTGGGGGCCACAAGTAGTTTGGGGCTTTATTACTATCCTGTACTTATGCCATGCTTTACTGCTTTATTTAAATTGTGCGATGTACTGCACCTGTACTGTTTAGGTCCGTGACACGTTTTCGCTGTATCGACAAGCCCAGTCATCTTTTCGGGTTCCCAGTCGTTTACAGCCGTCCACACAAACCCTGAGTCCGTCTCGGAGACCGGCCGACTTCGTTGCGGGTAGCTTAGTGGGGTGGCCCCCATGTACTTGCTTTGGGTCTGGGAAACGTCATGACTTAGGCCCCGCCGACATACCGATGGGTGTATGTTAACTGATCTGGCAAAAAGGGTCGAAGTGCGTGTGGATACTTTGGTGCACCCCTGCAGGGTTTAATCTTTTCGAAAAGCCGTGTCCGCGGTTATGGACGACTTGGAGCACAGTTCTCGATCATAGACAACTATAACTAAAGTTTACTGCTATAATTTGACTTGTATCCGATATGACTAGTAATCAGCTTCACTACAACGGAATGGCTAAATAAAAGTACCAACAACTGCTGGGTTTTGGGATATCTCATGCTAATCGTATCTGACTAGTAAGTGTTGAAACTACAACGGAATGGTTAACTAAAAATGCCCACTGCTTATTATATCAGGATGACTCATGCTATCTATATTTGACTAGTAATTGCCGCCACTATAACGGAATGAATAAAACTGCCAACTGTGTGAGTTCCTCGGTTGACTTCCTCGTTTGGTCTCGAGGGGGAAATACCAGGATGGGTATGTTTGGTGGTAGTATCAGGATGGTTCCGAATAGGTCTTTCTTACCCCTCTCTGATAGCCGACAGTTATATCGAGTCTCTATAGGTTGTTCTAGTGCATGCTGCGCTGCCGCTTCAGTCCACCATACCTTTGTAGGCGAGGACCGCCGAATTCTAGCCTCGCCGTGTACTGGCCTCAGTACTGACGCTCCTCTTTTTCCTTTGCCCTTTGTCGGCACCCCTTTTGTTTAAGCAGGTTTTGAGATCGACGTCGTTAGCAGGGTTACCCTTCCGGCTTGGCCTGGGCAGGGTTATGGACGCCATTGGTTATTTTTCAGGGCTCTTAGCCCCATTTGCATCTTGTCCGTAGTCGGACGCCGTATCATTTTCAAGGTGATTTGGATCTTTGTTCTGTATATCTGTAATCTTGACTCTTTGAGTCGTTGTTGTATATATGTGTTCTGTGGGTTCCATCGTGGACTATTGTGTAATGGTATTACTTCGTTTTCCACCCGCACGAAAGTGCCTGGTGGGCACCTTTGAATCGTTTCTATGCGGGTTTGGCGGGAATCGCTGAAACTTGCATAGGGACGATTCTGAGGGTGTTACAATTCTCACCTTCTCCGCTAGAGCTCCATTCTCCCTTTCGATGTCCTCTATGTGCCTCCGACGGGGCGGCATGTTGTTCCTGTCGCCCGGGGTAACCACAATGTTCCCATCTTCATCACGCCTTCCATAGTCACGGTAGGGTGAATCTGCTGGCAGTAGGTGTCGGACATTATGGCACTGGCGAGACAGGGCTTCATGTATGGCCAAGTTGATTCCAAGTCCCCAGTTGCAGTATGTCTTGGTGTAGATCAAGTGCACGGGGTTTGGCAAGGCGGCATCTCTGAATATGAAGGTAGTGATCTCCCATGCATCCTCTCCATATCCATAGGTGTACAGCCTTCTTCCCTTGAACATGGGCAGTGGCAATCCCAATGACTGCGAGAGCTGAGCTAACTGCCTTGCAAAGGGCCTTGGTGACTCCAGGGTGGCATACTCAGTCCTGAATTCTCTCATCTATCAAGTAAAAGAGGAAAGTGTGAGAATAGCATATGGTAAGAATTTTACGAGGGTGAAAGGCATAAGAGGAAAGACAGAGTTAATATAGGCTTAATAATTCTATGGCTTTCTAATCCAATCCTAGGTCACGATCCTACAGTCGACACACGGGCTCTGATACCATCCTGTAACACCCCGGTTCTGAAAAGACTGTGGCCTCTATGTGATATGCCAATCCCTGGATCGGTTCATTGGCCCACAATAGAGTAAGATAGATAACATAGCATAATATCCGTGTATCATGAATAACGACGATCCAGAATACCATTATTACAATAAAAGCTTAGCATAAAGCTAGCTCAAATTATTCAGGTAGCAACATAAACAAATAAATCCTCCATTCTTCAAATTGCCCACAAGTGAACAAGTGCCGAGTGGAGTACCGTGGCCTATAACGATCAATCAGAATCGGAATAACCTGCAACATGAAACGTAGCAGCCCCGAAGGGTTAATACATGGAATGTATGGCAAGTAGAGCTAGTAATGGAGACAATAGTACTAACATCTACATGCATATTTGGCAAGTGGAGCTATGCCTGGCTTGCATTTGCAAATACATTTGTCCTACTTTCATAAACAGTTTTTGATTTTCTTTAAAAAGATCCCAATTAAGTTAACCCAACAACATTAAAACAATTATGAAATTAGAATGAGCGAGAAACATGTCATGGAATCAATATCTAGCAACTCAGATGTCCATAACCGGGGACACGGCTAATCGATTAGATTATACACTCTGCAGAGGTTAGTACACTTTACCCATGTGACTTGGCCAGCCCAGCTCGTATCATCACTCTCATTTTGGGTGATGATAGGGAGAAGTCCAAGAAGAGACTGTTCGGGAAGTAGCTCCTCAATCCCGACGCGCACCGGTCCAACCTACCAAAATTCTACATCTCTGGATACGCGGGTTCGAGTTACCACAACCTACTAAGTCCAACCAATCGCCCATTTCATTATTGGCACATGGTTGTACACGTAAGCTACACAATAAAGAAGCCAATCATTCTCTCTTGATACCTGGGTCCCTTTCCGCAATGAAACCACCATAAATTATCAATACCATCACACCCAGGGGGTTCATTGATTAAGTTGTTTTTAGTTTTCACAAACCAATACTTTGAGAAAACAAGTATCAATGATGTAACCCAGCCCTCGTTCAACATAGCTTGGCTAAGCACATCTACCAACGGTGGTTCATCTACAAGGAAAGTCCTACCACATAATAGGACATAGCATAGCGATAGTATCATCCTACACATGCATCTACAAAATACACGACAATGCATAGAAAATAGTAGGACGATATCATGAACAAAGTAGCATCTACTTGCCTTGGTTGTAGCGGTCGGAAGAACAATCCACACACGAGCAAGCGTTGCACTCGTCACAATCTACACGATACAATTGCATTCATAAACAAACAATCCACAAGCATATGCAACAAATATGATGCATGAATGCAAGAACGACAAGTGCGTTGGTGCTACAGCTGCACCACAACATACTATTCCATAATACTACCGATTGCATGCATGGAAAATAGTTTTAGCGCTAGAAAAACTATTAAGCAAAAGTAATGCTCCAAACTAGAGCTAGAACTTAAATAATTTACTACCGATAGTGTACTATTTGTAAAATCTTGGGAAAATTCTACCGCATAGGCATCGCTGATTAGAAACAGTACCAACTGGAATTACTCAAAAAGGAATTGTAAAACTCCCCGAGTAATTAAAACACTGCAGAAAGCCACTAGACAGTTTCTGCAGAAGTTTTTACTGTAAGCCTACCTTTTTAATTTACGATGAGATTCTCCTCGTTCCACCGAATCCAGGGACATATCATACGCGATTTTTGGAGCTACGGATCTTTTTCTACGAATTTATTACTCTGAAAAGGCCACTAACTAGTTTGATTAAACTGTACTAAACCTTGCTGCAAAAGCCTGAACCAAAGGTACAGCGAGATTCTATACGACTCACTGAATCTGCACATATTTTATTTGCAATTTTTGGCTAAGCGGTTTGATTTCTACGCAATTTACAAGATTCTACCGAAATCTGTCAACTAAAAAGATTAACGAAATTGACCAGTCAATTGTGTCTGTTGACTGGTCAAAGCGTCTGCTGACTGTGCGCTGACTGGGCGTCTGACTAGTCAACGCCTGAGTCTGACCGGTCAACTAACGATCTGAGCCGCCGATCTGAGATCTGACGGTGGCTGCTGTCTTACCGGAAACAAGCGGCGAAACGGACTCCGGAAGGTGCGGCGAGTTCCGGACGGCGGTGGCGATCGGTTCCGGCGTCGGGGTTTGTGGCATCCCGCAAAAACCACTACTAGAAAATCGCGTTAAATTTGTGCATTGCATCGTCATCATCATGTATTGTTTGTCAAAAACTAATTTCGAAAACCTATTTTTGTTTTCCAAACGCCCCATCTTCAGTCAAACACGCAAACCCGGGTCGCCGGAATATTTTGTTTTGACTAAATATGTTTTGCAAACGGTCCGTTTAAATAAATAAAATGTTAATTATTTTTAGTGGGGGCAGTCGAACGGGCCGACCCGACCCGAACGACCACCCCCAGAAATTTAAATCGGTCCAACCAACCGGTACACCTAAATCCTAAAGCTACCCAGTCTAACCTACCCACACCCCCTCCACCTCATCCCAACCAACCCCCTCCTGACACCTCACCCTCTCTCCCCCTCTACCCAATCCTAAACTGCCACCTAGACTAGCTCACCCCCACTCCCCAACCCCAAACACACCCAGCACACACACTGCACCCACGCACGCAGCACCCCGTGCCCACTCCCACTCAACCGCCCCCAGTCAAACCCCACCCGCGTGGCCCCGACCCACCCCTCTGGCCCCACCTGCCCGTCGCCCCCGCTCCCTCTCTCTTCTCCCTCTCTCTCCCACGCGCGCCTCCCTCCTCTCCAGCTCTCCCTGGCGCCGCCCTCCTCTCCCCCTCGCCGCGGCTCGCCCCGCTCCCCTTCCGACTGCCGCCAGGGCCGACGGTCCCCACCGCCGCCTGCTCCCTCGCCACCCTCTCTCCGCGCTCCGCCTCCGCGCGCCCCGACGCGCCCGCGGCCTCCTTTCCGGCGCCGCTCCTCTACCCCGCCTCCGCCGGCCACGCCAAGCCCCCTCGCCGCCCAGGCCGCGCGCCCGCCGGCCTCCTCGGCCTCGTCCCCGCGCCCCACCAACCCTCCTCGCCGTCGCGTTCCCCTCCGGCGCCGCCCCTCCGCGGCGACCTCCGCCTGCGGCCGCCTCCTCGCCTGCGGCCCCGCACGTCCCTCGAGCTTCCCCTCGACGCGCCCCTGCCCCGTGCCCGAGCCCCGTGCCTCGTCCGCCTTGGCGTCGTTCCCCTGCCCCGGCCACCGACCTGCACGTCCGCGACCTCGGCCGCGTGCGCCGCCCTCGCCGAGCTCTTCGTAACCCCTATGCTGCTGCCATGGTGTTGTGGTACAAGTGCAGGTTCCCTCTAGTACCAGTGGGGCTGCTCCTAAGCTGGGTTTTGGCGCTGTTTTTATGAAGATGGGTCAGCGGTGATGTTATGAGTCCGGCGACCTCCGTTGTACGAGTTTGGCAAGCATCTCACCAAGACCGACAAGATCGGCTCGATGCCAAGGATTCCAAAGAAGGTACATGGCACCACTCGACGACCTCGGCGTTAAATCCCAAGTTCATCATCGACCCAACCCGAGAACCAACGGTGCGAATATAAGTTAGCCTTGCCGACAAGAACGCCTACCCCGAAAACCAAGTTCTCCGTCATGGAACACCAAGATCTACGGACGCCGAGACCCCCGAACCCGAAGGCCGATCCCGTACCCAGTGTCGCGCCAAGATCTCCGAAAACCCGGTACCGGACAAGTTCGCCATCGACCTAGAGAACGCCTACACGGAACAACAAGACCGCCACACGGAGCGTCAGGATCGCCTCACGGGATCCGAAGCGCGGATCCGACAAGAGCTTCGCAACGATAAGAACGACACCGACCCGGAAGAACCCGATGCGCCCCCGACGCCGAATCAAGCTCTGCTTCCCGGTCGCGACAAGACCTACCTCTGTATCCGAGAACGTTTCCGTCGAACCCTGAACCCCGAGACCCGACCCCGAACCCCGGAACCCCAAGTTCGTCGAGACACCCCTAATGTGTGACCCCTTTCCGAGCCCTATTTTATAAATGCTAAATATAAAACCTGTTGCATATTAATCATCCATCTTGCATGCATAATCATGTGGTTTGGGGGCCTTATGCCGATTCACCTAATAATTAAATATGGGGCCCATATGCGGGCAAATCTAGTCTTATATTGGCCTCATTTATATTTGTGCATCGAACCGGTACTATCTTTGCCATGTTCAAACAACATTTAATTTGTGGGGTAGATAAACAACTTGAACCATATAATCATTTGTCGGGACCCCTGGTTCCACTTAATATGACCTAATTGCACTGCACCCTTGCCATGCCATGCATCATACATGCATCATGCCGATCTTTTGCCGTAGTATTAAATATTGCATCCGGTGTTTATTCTAGTGTTTTGCTTCTTCGCGGATAAGGCCGTTGAGTTGATGTGAGCTTCGCCCCGATCTTCGGTTGAACCTTCGACAATGTTTTCAGGCGAGCATCTCCCCCTTTTCTACCTATCTTACTTTTATAGTATTTATTCCCTCCTGTTGATCTATTGCTATCTGTGTTGCGATGCTTTAGTTTCCGTACCTGGATATACCGTGCAGCCCTATATTGCCTCGGACACATCCTATTACCTGTTGTTTGGTAGATAGTTGGACTTGCGCGTCGTAGCCGCTTGCTCAAGTGCTGTTGCGTGCCGTCCAGTGCCACAGTTGTTGATGTATTGCCGCATGCTGATGATTGGAGATGATCATAGTTTTACTTATCGTTCATTTAATTCCTGTTTAACAACTAAAATTGAAATAAGCAGAGGCATCGGTGGGTGATAGAAAATATTTGGTTTCCGAACGCCCACTTGTGTCCCGTAGGACCCCGAGTACTTGATACCTGTTCCTTGATTTATCGCGCTATCCACATCCGGGAGGTATATGGGACCCCCCCTTAGCCAGAGCTTGATTCAGTCTTATTTCTTGGGGCCACAAACTAGTTTGAGGTTTTATTTACGATCCTGTACTTATGCCATGCTTTACTGCTTTATTTACGACTGTGCGAGGAGCACACTGTACTGTTTAGGTAAGCGGAGTGTTTTCGCGGTATCGACACCCCGAGTTTTCGGGTTCCCAGTCGTTTACAGCCATTGACGCAAACCTTGAGTCCGTCTCGGAGCTAGCTTACTTCGTTGCGGTTCTACTCAATGGGGTGGCCCCCTGAAATATTTCTGAATCCTGTGATTGCTTTGTCGTGAAGGCCTCGTTGGGTTTTGATTTGGTTTTTCCGAGGTTGATCGAGTGTGTGTTGCTATTGGTGCACCCCGGCCGGGTAAAACTTTCTGAAAGCCGTGTCCGCGGTTATGGACGACTTGGAGCACAGTATCTCGACCATAGACAAGCATAACTAAAGTTTATTGCTATAAACTTGACTTTATAATGACTAGTAATCAGCTTCACTATAATGGAATGGCTAAATAATACTGCCCACAATTGCTTGTTCGAAGTGTCGCTTGCGACCTTTGTACCTGACTAGTAAGTATGGCAACTACAACGGAATGGTACCAACAACTGCTGGGTTTTGGGTTATCTCATGCTAATTGTATCTGACTAGTAAGTGTTGCAACTATCACGGAATGGTTAACTAAAAGTGCCCACTGCTTATTTCATCAGGACGATTATCTAAACCTGACTAGTAAAGTGCCGCAACTATAACTGAATAAGTAAAACTGCCAACTGTGTGAGTTCCTCGGTTGACTTCCTCGTTTGGTCTCGAGGGGGAAACGCCAGGATGGGTTTGTTTGATGGTAGCATCGGGTTGGGTCCGAATATGTCTTTCTTACCCCCTCTCTGATAACCGCTAGTTGTACTGAGTCTCTATAGGTTGTTTAGCGCATGCCGCCGCTGCCGCTTCAGTCCACCATACCTATGTAGGCGAGGACCACCGAATTCTAGCCTCGCCGTGTACTGGCCTCAGTACTGACGCTCCTCTTTTTCATTTGCCTTTGTCGGCACCCCTTTTGTTTTGAGCAGGTTTTGAGATCGACGTCGTTAGCAGGGTTACCCTTCCGGCTTGGCCTGGGCAGGGTTATGGACGCCATTGGTTATTCTTCAGGGCTCTTAGCCCCATTTGCATCTTGTCCGTAGTCGGACGCTGTATCATTTTCAAGGTGATTTGGATCTTTGTACATTATATCTGTATTCTTGACTCATTGAGTCGCTGTTGTATATATCTGTTCAGTGGGTCCCATCGAGGACTGTTGTGTAATGTTATTACTTCGTTTTCCACCCGCACGAAAGTGCCTGGTGGGCACCTTTGAATCGTTTCTATGCGGGTTTGGCGGGTTTCGCTAAAACTTGCATAGGTCCGATTCTGAGGGTGTTACAGGGTTCTTCCTGCACGGACGTACACGGTCAACAACCAGATCGAGTAAAATACAACGCGCGAGCAAAACGGCGCGTACGTGCATGTATGCGTGCATGCAATAACGCGCGCGTACGCGTGCGTGTACGTGTGTGCATGCGAGACGCGACGCAGCGGCACGCGCAGCGAGGCGACAGCGAGGCGGCGCAGCGCGGCAGCAGGGTGGCGGCGATGGCGGCGGCTGCCGCGGCGGGTGCGGGGCGGCGGCGACGGCCAAGGGCGGTGGCGGCGCAGATGGCGGAGGGCGGCGGCGGCGATGCGGAGGCGGCGGCTGGCGGCGATCGGGGCGCTGGGTGGCGGGAACGGAGAGAGGGCGGGGCGACGCACCTGGCGGCGAGGTCGGCGGTGGCCGGCGGCGACGGAGGCGGAGCCTGGCGGCAGCGGCTGCTCCTCGGGATGCGCGCGCGGGTGGGGTACCGAGGCGGGGCAGGCGGGGTGTGCGGGTGCGGAAATCGAGGCCGGGTGAGTCCCCTTTTGTGGCCCTGCGCGCGAGTCCAACTCAGATTCGGTCCGGAGTTCATTTAGAACTCGGAAATCGGTCCGGATTTTCGGACCTTTTTTCGGCGGTTTACTAAAACGTCCGAAGTTTTTCCGTACGAACTCCGATTCGAGCGATTCTCACGCCTACGGGTTCGTATCGTCGAGGGGAACAACTTAGCTTCAAGGTTTGAGCGAAACCTCGAACCTACAGGGGTGGTCCACGCTAGTCCTACTAAAGCTTCCCGCAGGAACCTCGTAGCGAAGTAAAATAGGGTTTTGCAAATAGCGCTTCGTCGAACCTTTTCACTCGACGGTTTTGCAAGAAAAGATATGATGCAATGATATGAATGATATGTAAGACCAAATCTAAAATTTGGGATGTGACAGGGACATGAAAAATACTAAGCAATACAATTTCTAGAAATATAATTTACGTGTAATATTTTTAGCAAGCCTGGTTTACACTAGAATATAAAAAAGTAGAAAGTATTGGTACATAGTGCAAATTTCGCAAGAATAAACATGTAGAATTTAACACTTCCACGGAACTATTTGCATCTTAATTCTTTGCAAGGTAAATTAATAGTGGTGATTCAAGTGAAAAAGGCTTGGGAGGATGGTGTAGTATATATGGCACTATAGTTAAGGGGATGTCTTAGATAATCAGTTAGTACAATCGAGAAAGTCCATAAATAGAATCGGGATTCCGTGAATTTGTAAATAATTTAGTAATTGGGATCGCTACTCAACATGGATTCTATCTGATTGGGATTTATAGTGGGATTTGGATCAACATGATACCTTGCTATAGAAATATCGTAGGACTACACTACACTAGTAGAATCGGGATTCTGACTATTTTACCTCTATATCAAGATAATACATTTGACTTGTGCATTCAACTTAAGCTTGTTGATGATGATCTTGTCCTTCTTTAGTTAGAACACCTTTTCTTGATTGAGCTTATTCGTGTTTTCATCACCACTACTATTAAACAAGCAAACATTATATTTCCTTTCTACACACCGTTATCATACACAAATCAATAAGCACCACACGATTTGGCCCACCCAAGTCAATCTAACTGACTGTGTTGATCTGTGTACACTTAGCAATTAACAATGACTGAACGTACTCCACCGGCAGAAGAAATCTGAAAATCCCATGTCCCACATCTGCCTCCCGTCCATCACGCAAGTCACGCAAAAGTAGAAACTGATCCCCTAAGGGCACGTACAATACGGTGACGTCAGCCTTCCCTTATGCTCGCCACGTTGGATTTTTGCTTAGTTGGAGGAGAGAGAAACACGAGAGAGATGGTTGTCTTCCTTTAGCTAAGGGATGATCTCTTAGCTATAAGAGAAGACTATTTTTCTCCATTGTACCATATGTTTTCTCTTAGTCAACCAATTTTTTACTAAAAATAGTTAATTCTATTAATTGCTAGAGATAGTAATAAGAGATAATGCATTGTACAAGTTATATATTGTGTCTTCTCTAAATGATGTGGAAAGCTAAGAGAAGGCATGCCTTCTCTAGCATTGTACATGCCCTAATGACCCTCAAACACCGGCGACTCCCTTCCTTGGGTCGCCATCGCATCAGACGTCGCCCTCCCTTCCTGGAGGTTGCCCTCGCCAACCTCGCCGCCCTGCATCGCGCCGTCAAGTGGGAAGCCTCTCCTCCTTGAAAGGTCAAACACCGACGGCTCCCTTCCTTGAGTCGCCACCGCATCAGACGTCACCCTCCCTTCTTGGAGGTTGCCCTTGCCGACCTCGCCGCCCTGCACCGCGCCGTCAAGTGGGCAGTCTCTCCTTCTTCACAGGTCAAACACCGACGGCTCCCTTCCTTGGGTCGCCACCATATCAGACGTCGCCCTCCCTTCCTAGAGGTTGCCCTTGACGACCTCGCCGCCCTGCACCGCGTCGTCAAGTGGAAAGCCTCTCCTCCTTCATAGGTCGCCTGAGTTACCCTTGCCGAACTTGCTTCCAATCACTACACCGTTGGACCATCCTGTCAAAAGGGTAACCATTTAACTACGCCTTGTGCATATAGTTAATATTTCACTATAATTGGATTGGATTCAATTAGGTTTATTGCTTGCAGGCTACAGCGAACTGGTATGATATATTGATCTACTGGGCTAAAAAAAATCTTTCACACACGTCTCAGGTATCCTAGAATAGAGACATGAGTAAGGTAGCCATAACTCCCTCACGAAATAGTGCTACACACGACTTGATATTTCTTATAGATATACATCTTAAATCTTGAACCTGACAAGCCACATACTACTTTCATCTTTCAGGAAAGAATTTTGGAAAAAGCTTTACAACAAATATTCCATGTATAAACACACCTTGTATAGAAGGTCAAACAACAAGTACCTCTAGCATCTCAATAAGTCGATCTCTTAGATAAAGGAACTCTCGATGTAAGTCACCAATCTGCACCAATATACCATCAATGTCAGCATATCTTTAAAATGCCTATCAACCTAATCAAAATATAGTAAAGGACTGCCATTTTAATAGTAGTGGTGATGTTTGTTCTAGCTAGGAAGGCGACGGTCATCTCCCAGTCGCGAGGAGGAGCGCACCCCATTCCAAGATATAAACAACAACCAATCTTTGGGTAAGTATCAACAACCTAATGTTGTTTTATGATAAAAATAACAATATTGTTTCTCATGTGCTAACTACCGGTATATGACAGACTCTACAAAACTGAAGAGGCAGAGGAACAGAGAATATTATTTCCGAAACGAAGATGAAATTCTCAAAAAACGTCGACAAGCCCGTGAAATAAACAGGCTTCAACATTACTTCTTACTGACGAGCAAAATGTACAACATACTCTCTTGGCCATGTCTCAGAGTAATGATGACCTTCATTTGCATGCTTCGCTTATAGAGTAATTTAGTGAACTACTCGCTGAGTAAACGTGGCATATATGTATACAGTTGTAGCTCATGATCTTACATTGTCTATCATTTCGAGTGGGTTACGTTTCAGGACATCTGCAACAACCACTGCTCAGGTAATTGCCAGCAAATACTTCCTATACTCAGGTAGTTGGCGAGACGCTAAATTCTTAGTACAATGTATCATTGATGTCGGTCCTAAGGAACTGAAGAGGCAACTAGAGAGGGAACGTTATTCGCAAAATAGAGATGATATGTTAAAGAGACAACGTCAATCCTACAGTCAGAAAAAATGGCTGCTTCTTCCGCCGAAATGAATGGCTAGGAAAATGGAACACAAACACCTATGTTCATATCCATCGGTAATGATTATCAGCTGCAGCACACGCCCATACTTAGTCAGATACTAACTATCTTTTTCATCTATGCAGACCCTAGAGAGGTAATGAGGCAAAGGGACAGGAAGCGGTATGCACAAAATAAGAATGAAATATTAAAATGGTATGCACAAAAGAGGAATGATGTCGATGTTGGATATAAGAGTCGCTGTTTTTTTATAGCTCATCAGATCTATAGCTATAATTGCCCCACTCTATAATAATAAAGCATGGGATGGTCTCAACTTTGTTTGCCACAGGCCTTCTTCGCTTTTCTATTCAGAGTTGAATGTATTAGTCAATGGTTTTTAATAGCTACAAATTCACTTAATTGTTGTTCCCCTTTTCTGGACCCAAAACAGTATAACTAAGCTTCTTTAGTGTTTGCTGTCAAACACAGGTTTATTACTTGAGTTATCACTGGTCCTAACCTACACAGGAAGTTTTTCTACTCCTTGCAGAGTTTACCAATGAATTCTGAAGCAACAAAAACATAGTAGAATCACTAATACTTCAGAACAAGTACTGTGTTATTGAACAATTGTGCAATGTGACTTTTATTTAATTCCTAGCTCTTCAACCATTTTGTATTTGTATTTATGCTAGACTAAATTGTGTTGCATCATATTTGTACAAATGTTGCTGAGATGGAAGGTGCAAAATGAATGGATTTTTCATCATCTAAATATGAGGCTGACTTCCTACCACCAGAAGATCTGCCAGCCATATAAGCAAACTGGGATTGCTGTACAAAATAACTAAATAGGTTTTTTAGAGTTTTGTCAAGCTTCCAATTGTTTATCATCCTTGTGAAAAAAGTCATGTGCACTGGGAGGAGAACAATTAAACAATCTACATAAAAGCGGTCCTCTTTTGGGGGTATATCAACAAAGAGTATATATGGTCTAAGTAGTTATTCATGGTACTTGAGTGTATTGTATTAGCAGAGTATGAGTGGGATGTTGACCTCATCGGAGATTAAATCTAGCAAAAGTATATGTTAATTGGTAAAGACAGTTCAAAATCAATTCACCTCATAATCTAGCCAAAATCATACAGATTCATAGCATATCCTAAGTTTATTTTAAAATCAATTCACCTCATAATCTTACAAAATAAATTCACCACACGTACACACAAGCACACTTGCACATGCCTCTCTCACTCTACACTTGCAACCTTGTTGTTCAGAAGGAGTCAAGTACACTGTCCAATTATCACAAAAATCATTTCTTGATATTAACCAAGTAAGAGAATAAACACTACAGAAGCAATTGTTTTGTTATGAATAGCAATTTATCCAAGTAAATGTCAAGACTACAAGTCTCGGTGAATCACAATTAAAGGGTGAAGAGACAATTAGAAATAGATACCTGCATCAGATAGAAGAAAGCGTCGACCAATTAGTTGCACAATGATCAATAGTTCAACACCATCTACTTCGAGGGGCGTCGACCATCCGCCAGAGCAAGGGCGGCCTCGCCAGCGTCCCTAGGTGATTTCTCTGGTTCATATGTTCGAACAGAGGAGGAGGAGGCAGGCTCTGTGGAGCCCTCGAACACACGGTGGCCGCGGCCGCGAATCCGATGGAGAAGAAACCCGCGCCTGCAACTTGCCCGTGAGCCCTCCTAGGACTCTTCAGCGACTGGAATCGACGAGGATGGGTGAGTCCTGGCGCCGGTGGTGCAAGGGGAGGAGCGGCTTGACGAGATCGAGAGAGGGAGATGGATGATGGGGCGGTGGGGAGGCATGTGGGGTGCCGACGGACATCATCGGGAGATTTCGAGGTAGGTGAGGGCACGCAGGATCTCGCCGTTGTCGGAGTGGAGGGAGACAGGGGAGGGAACCAGGACCTCTCCGGGGCGGTGTAGAGGAAGATGAGGGGGCACCGGACCTCGTCGTCGCCGGAGCAGCTGGGAGACGTCGGAGGTGGCCCGGACATCACTAGGGCGGTGGGCAGGTTAGGGAGCTACGGTGCATACAGAGTGGAGTGTGGAGCTTATCTGATTTGCAATTTTGTGCCACTAGAGAGCTCCGTGGTGGGTTTACAATTTTCTTTTCTTCACGAACCTTTGTCTAAGAATCCGGCACAAGTGTTCGTCCATATTTTTTTTAATGTTGGACCGTGTTAGCGCGTGTAATTCAGAAAAACGTGGATTCAAAAAAAGTTATGCTCTGATTATTTGATAATTTGAATTACTTTCGAAATATATAAAGATTTCTTTCAGAATTATTTTTATTTTATACATCGTGGATTTTAAGTGATAACATGTGTGGATCGTGGATAACGCTTACATCGTTTGGTCATTCAACTGTATTATACTTCGGTAAATCATTCAATAAAAATAAAGTAGGATTTAAAAGACACTTTTATATAATACAGATTTATAAAACGTGCATTGCACGTGCACGCTTACTAGTGATAAAAACGTGTGAATTGCTTCTCCATACTTCTACGGGACAGACTCTCTTTAGGTATATCTTCACATGTCCATAATCACCATATGAAAAGACAAGTTTCAAGCATTTCATATCTACGAGATGGCACAACTTGAATCTTGACTTCTCAATCTTGTATCAAATATTCTTTCTTAAATATGATAATGTCTTGAAGATAATCATGATTGGACACTCAATATATTCTTCTTCAAGACGTGCTTATCATAGGCTCAACTCACATGATAATACATTGGATCTTCTCCTGAATATCGCTTTGTTCATCACTTGATCTTATTTGATTTCTTCTTCTTTTTACCTTGAAACCAACATATGTTCTACAAGAAATGCTCGTGGACAACTTCTACAAGTATAACTCAATACAAACATTAGTCTAGATAGATTTGTCATTAATTACCAAATCACACTTTAGAGGCACACATGCTCTATCAAAGGTTCTCCCTCCCCCTCCCCCCGAGTATGGTGATAGCGACAATGGTGGATTCAACCCGAACACCGTGTTATCCTTGATCATCTGCAACCACCGCCAAGTCCAGGATGTCGACCTCAACTACCATGACAAAGGCTCGTGCTCGCCGACACTGCAGGCCTAAAGGGGTCCACTTGAGTTAGGCATTCTAGGAGGTGAGTTCAGTGCTCCAAGCAATTTCAGCGCTGCGCTCTCTACAAAGTGCCATCAACCTCTTTAACGAAATATGGTCGGGTAGCTTCGACGCCTATAAGGTATCAGAACAGCTGCATTGAGTTTAGATTTGCACAACATAATCATAGGCTTGCAGTGGCCTTGTGTTTATACATAGATGGATCATCGGAGTGCCGCCATGAATGAAAAGATCAATAATGGAACCGAGAAAGCTGGTGCCACATAAAATGAAGATGAGGGGAAGGATGAAGAATATGGCGAGGTTCCTATAACAGCCGATTGTGCCTGGCAGACCGGCCTAGTGTAGCTTTTTTTGTTTTCTTTTTTCTCCTTTTTCCTTTTCTTTTCCTTTTTTCATTTTTTCTCTTTTTTCGAAGTTCAAAAGAATTTGAATTCAGGATTGTTAACATCTAATATATATTTTTTTAAATCTGAACATTTTTTTCAAAAGAATATTTTTAAATCTGAATTTAAATCTGAATATTTTTAAGAGCGATGGGGCAACCTGGACGCGGGATCGAGTTGACCTAAACGAACACGTACGTTGTGTTAGTGGTTAGCAAGGATTAGCATGACTGGATTGGTCCCACATCTGGTTTTGATTCCAAACAAAACGAACAAGGCCTAATTACATCTCTGCTTCTGCAAAACTCTGAACCGTGCAACGGCTGAATGGACTCTACGGGCACTGTCCCTCTTCTGCTGTTACATCAGTTCATTGATAATGATTTTCACAGTCGCATGCTTCTAGAGCCAGCTGACTATCTTTACCGCCGAGCGAGGACTTACCATCGAGCTGCATGTCAACTTGTCAAGTGTCAACCAAATTACCACCGCTCCGTTCGTTTTTTTCAGGGGCAGAGACAAAGCTGATGTCGTCGCCGTTCTCTGTTCAAAGCCTCAGTAAGTCAGTAGGCGGAATTTGCCGGCCGGTCGATCTCCGTGCCAATGAATGGCTGGAGAGGACGCCGTGATGCGCCGGCCGCTTACCGCTACAGAGGGGCCAGGTTTGTTTGCTCCTCGGCGGCGTCGCTGCTGGTGACAGCAGTAAGCCAATCATGCATGTTCGCGGCGTGGGAGTTGGGTCGTACTTCTCGCGGGAGCCCGTAGCGCTCTCTCGTCCCAGCGTACGTCGCTCGATCCGACATCGTCGTCGGCTACTTCCGAAGCAACACATGCAGCTTGACTTTGCAGCTACCACCCCTTCTGAGTTCTGACTTGGGTGTTGGGATCACGAATAGGCAATGCGCATACCAATGTTACCATAGGCGGCTAGGCGTAGCATACACGGTGAAGTGAAGGTAAAAAACAGAGGCAACGAATGCCATATGTTGTTGTTATCTCCACCATATGGAAACGGGAAATACATTTTGCTTTCAAAGAATTTAACTTATGGATCCTACTAACGTTATCGATTTCGCATGTCATTTCATAAACTTCTGGGAGAAACTTTAGAACGACAAACTTCGAAGGCTTCTATTGTAGGAGCTAGTAGAATGTGCAAGTGGCGTGGGAGATCTGTGTACAAGAACATGACTGGAATCTCGTGAGAAGGAGGATAGATGCAGGGGCGGACTAGGTACAACCACTCAAAATTTGAATTCCCTTTGTATTTGTGCATGTTTTGAACGAAAAAAATCTGAAACTTAGCAACTTCATAGAAAGTGTGCCCCCAGCCAAATGATGTGCCCCCTATTAGAATTTTTCTGGTCCGCCCTATCCATAGTCTTACACGTACTCTTTTGGTGATAATATTCGGATTTACAAGTTTTCTATATAGCGGATCATGGGCGATTTTTTTTAAAATAATACATCTTTTTTATATTTTCTAGATCTATTACACATTTTTAACATTTTACAAAAATAGTACTTTGTCGGCCTGTAGGAGGCTGATTGGGCCAGTCGGCCTGGAGCAAACCAACTGAGCGTCGGCGCGTGAGGCAGCCGGGGCCTGCGTTGGCCAATCGGCCTGAGAAAAACATAAGAATCGGGACTATCAAACTGAAACTAGAATGACACCAAAGATAAAAACATCAGAGATGGTTCTCGACAACATCGAGGTATCTTCGGAATTACAAAGACATGCGTACCATGATCCGCCGGCCTTGGCTGCCCCTGCGTCCCCTCCGCCGGATTAGCCGGCTGGAGATGGACAAAGGGGAGCGCCGGATCTAGGAGTAGCTATAAGAGTCGTAGAGTTTTGCGGCTATATGCCGTGGGTAGGCGTTATGCCGGGAGGTTGTGGCAAGATCCTTGGCCCAGGATCTTGCCCTTGCTGGCGTCTCTGCTGCTGGTTGCGGTGCTCCGGTGGACGGAGCCGAAGGTGACGAGCGGTGAGGAGGCTAGCGTCTCCATCAATAAAGGGTCCTTTAGGAGCCCTTCTCTCTTGCGGAGTTGTGATTTTGCGTTTCCTCTCCTGGCCGGCCGTGGCGGAGAGGAGGAGGGGTGCGGTAAGGCGTTTGCTATTGTTCTTCTCTCCCTGGCCGGCCGTGGTGGCGATGAGGCGAGTCGAAACAAGGCGGCTCCAAGCACTCCGCTAGTGACAAAGGGCACTGTTCATGGTGCTCAGCAGGTCTCGCCCCTGCCCGCTCTGGCCACCACGGAGGTGGTAGGAGTGAGGTGGGGTGTTCTGCTAGGCGCCCGGTTCGCGAAGCTGCAGTCCAGAAGCTATCCAAGCGGCGGAGGAGATGCCGAAGCTATCCACGGCCAGAGAAGCCGTCTATTACTCAGGTGCGTTGATCACCTTGAGCTTCTTCACTTCCGCAAGGCCATGGCAACGCAAGAGAGCGCGCAAGTGCCTGTTGGGAAGAATCTCGACGGCCTCAGCTCGGGATCCATCATTGGCGGTGCCCCAAGTGGCATGATCCTCGGCGGAGGCGATGTCCGGATGGTGATGTCCAGAAATCGCGGTGGAGAAGACCCATGACTCGATTGCTTTTTTATTTTTAGTTCTAGGGCCTGTTCTGTAAAACGGGCCCCTTATCTGCAAGTTGCACAATTGCTAGGGTGCTCTTTGTAATTTGTAACTCACCGCCAGTGTAATACAGCAGCTTCGAGAGCCTTCGGGCTCTATTCTGTTCCAAAAAAAAAAATCCAGCCTCTGCATCATAGGATAAACACAACCCTTTTATTACTCAAAATCTTAAAATGCCAAAATACAGATCAAGGATCAAAGAGGGTTGATACAAACACCAACCATCTGAAGAGAAAAAATAGTAGAAGATGCAGAGCATACAAAAGCTAAACATCTATCAATCTACTAGAAAGACGTGGCATCCCGCAAAACCACTACTAGAAAATCGCGTTGTTTTTGTGCATTGCAACATCATCATCATGTATTGTTTGTCTGCATTATTTCGAAAAGCCTAGTTTTGATTTATACAAATACCCCTCTTATTTTCAAACACAAAACCCCGATCGCATCGGAGATTTTTATTTGTCTAAAAACTGGTTGCAAAATGGCCTAGTTTTAAATTAGACAGGACAAAACAAGCACACAAACTAAAACAGCCCCCCCTAAATCCTACTCCCACCCAATCCTATCCTACCCACCAACCACAGGCCGCCACCTCACCCTCTCACCCTTTTCTTACCCACCTGCCACCCCATCCATCCACCTCTTTTTCCTCTTCCTTTTTCTCACCCCAGCCTCCCTCACCCTCTCTCTCTACACCCGGACCCCACCCGCCTGGCCCCACCCCCGTCTGACCCCACCTCACCCAGTCAACCCACCGACCCCGCTACCCCTGGCCCGCCCCGGACCCACCACAGCAGCCCCGGCCCCACCTGGCCACAGCCACCCCCAGCCCTGCCCCGCTGTCCCCTGGCCCCACCCCCCACCGACGCGACGCCCCTCCTCTCTCCTTCCCCCACGCGCGCCCTCTCCCTCCCCGCACCAACCTCCACCGCCCCTGGACCCGTCGCCCAGCGGCCCTCCTCCTCTTCCCTCCAGCAGCCGCGCCCCGCCTCCACCCTCTGCAGCGGCGCCGCCCCTTCCGCGCCGGCGAGCTCTCCACCGCCACGACCCCGCCTTTTTATCCTCCTCCTGGCGCCCGCCACCGCCTGGGCCTCCGCCGCCGACCCCGTCCCTGCCCCAGAGCCGTCGCCACGCCCAAGCCCGCCTCGCCTCCCGGCTCCACCCCGCCGTCGGCCTTCCCTCGCCGCTCCGCCTCCGGCCAGAGCCCCGCCCCGCTTGAGTCCGGGCCGCGCCTCCCCGTGCTCCGGCCGACCCCCTCGCCTCCGCCCGCTCTCCCCTCCGCGTCCGGCCGCCAGCAGCGCAGCCGCCCGCCTCTGCACCGCCTCCCTCGCCGGAGCCTCGCCAACCCCCGCCGCCTTCCTCTGGTTTCCCCGCCGCCTCGGCCTCCAGGGAGACCGGCGTCGCCGCCGCGCTTCCCCGTGGGTGGCTCCCGCCACCGTGGGTCCCAACCCCGTCGCCCCGCTGCCCTCTGCCCGACCTCCTCCGTCCCTGTCGGGCAGCGCGCGAGCCCGTCCGTGGAGCTCTGCCGTCGCCGTCGCTTCCAGCGAGGAACGCGTCGCCTTCGGCCGATGCTCCTCTGCCGCGTGCGTCTGGCGGAGCCGATGTGGCCTCTGTCGCCTCCGGCCGCGCGCGTCCCCAACCTCGCTGACCGCCATGCCCGTCCCTCGCCCGTCCGTCGGCCGCCGCCTCTTCGGTCTCGGCCCGAACGTCTGCTGTGTGCCTCCAAGGCCGATGCTCCCAACGCCCCGGCAGAGAGGTGTGTCCACAAGTCACCCCCGCGTCACGCAATTGAAGACAAGGTTTTCCCCCAAGTCCACCATCAACAGTGAAGCCGACAAGATCTCCTTCTCGGACCCCGATGCCGCTAAGCTCTCCGTCGCAGATCAACAAGGCCTTCGGCAAAACAAGAAACGTCCAGTACTTCCGCTCGGACGCCCCACGGACTCGGAGAAACCCTCGGACGCCAAGATCATCGACATGGAACCCGAAGGCCACATGTGCGACAAGTACTTCCTCGAGCACGCCGAGTACCTCACCCCGGACACCGATACCCTGGACGACAAGTTCTTCCCCCAGAAGCATTGACGCTCGTGCGACAAGATCTTCTACCCCGATCCGAAGACCCTAACCCCGGAGTCCGAGAACGACCTCGCCGAACCCTGAACCCTGAGACCGACCCCGAACCCCGGAACCCCAAGACCGTCGAGACCCCTCAATGTGTGACCTCTTATCCGAGAACCCTCTTTTATAATATAATAACAACTTGTTGCATATTAAATTATCATTCTCGCATGCATATCATTGGTTTGGGGGTCTTATGCCGATTCACCTTATAATTAAATATGGGGCCCATATGCGGGCAAATCTAGCCTTATATTGGCCTCATTTAAATTTGGGTAGCGAACCAGTACTATCGTTTGCCATGTTAAACCAACATCTAATTGCGGGGGTTCTAAGTAACATGAACCATTTAATTAATTGTCGGGACCCCGGTTCCGCTTAATATGACTTAATTGCATCGCACCTTTGCCATGCCATACATCACACATGCATCATGCCCGATCTTTTGCCGTAGTATTAAATATTGCATCCGGTGTTTATTCTAGCGTTTTGCTTCTTCGCGGATAAGGCCGTTGAGTTGATGCGAGTGTCGACCCGATCTTCGGTTGCACCTTCGTCAATGTTTTCAGGCGAGCATCTCCCCCTTTCTACCTATCTTACTTTTATAGTATTTATTCCCTCCTGTTGATCTATTGCTATCTGTGTTGCGATGCTCTAGTTTCCGTACCCGTGATATCCCTTGCAGCCGTATATTGCCTTGGACACACCCTATTCCCTGTTGTTTGGTAGATAGTTGGACTTGCGCGTCGTAGTCGCTTGCTCAAGTGCTGTTGCGTGTCGTTCAGTGCCACAGTTGTTGATGTATTGCCGCATGTCGATGTTGGAGATGATCATAGTTTTACTTATCGTTCCCTTTAATTCCTGTTTAACAACTAAAATTGAAATAAGTAGAGGCATCGGTGGGTGATAGATAATATTTGGTTTCCGAACGCCCACTTGTGTCCCGTAGGACCCCGAGTACTTGATACCTGTTCCTTGATTTATCGCGCTATCCACATACGGGGAGTATGGGCCCCCCTTAGCCAGAGCTTCATTCAGTCTTATTTCTTGGGGCCACAAACTAGTTTGAGGTTTTATTTACGATCCTGTACTTATGCCATGTTTTACTGCTTTACTTACGATTGTGCGAGGAGCACACTGTACTGTTTAGGTAAGCGGAATGTTTTCGCAGTATCGACAGTCCCCATTTGGGGATTTGCTGTCGTTTACAGCCATTGTCGCAAACCTTGAGTCCGTCTCGGAGCTTGCTTACTTCGTTGCGGGTGTACTCCAAGGGGTGGCCCCCTGAAATATTTCTGAATCCTGTGATTGCTTTGTCGTGAAAGCCTCGTTGGGTTTTGATTTGGTTTTTCCGAGGTCGATCGTGTGTGTGTTGCTATTTGTGCACCCCGGCCGGGTTAAAACTTTCTGAAAGTCGTGTCCGCGGTTATGGACGACTTGGAGCACAGTATCTCGACCATAGACAAGCATAACTAAAGTTTATTGCTATAAATTTGACTTTATAATGACTAGTAATCAGCTTCACTATAATGGAATGGCTAATTAATACTGCCCACAATTGCTTGTTTGGAGTGTCGCTTGCGACCATTGTACCTGACTAGTAAGTATGACAACTACAACGGAATGGCTAAATAAAAGTGCCAACAACTGCTGGATTTTGGGTGATCTCATGCTAAATGAATCTGACTAGTAAGTGTTGCCACTATCACGGAATGGTTAACTAAAAGTGCCCACTGCTTATTTTATCAGGATGATCATCTATACCTGACTAGTAATTGCTGCAACGATAACTGAATAAATAAAACTGCCAACCGTGTGAGTTCCTCGGTTGACTTCCTCGTTTGGTCTCGAGGGGGAAACACCAGGATGGGTTTGTTTGGTGTTAGCTTCAGGTGGGATCCGGATAGGTCATTCTTATCCCTCTCTGATAACCGCCAGTTGGATCGAGTCTCTATAGGTTGTTTAGTGCATGCTGCCGCTGCCGCTTCAGTCCACCATACCTTTGTAGGCGAGGACCGCCGAATTCTAGTCTCGCCGTGTACTGGCCTCAGTACTGACGCTCCTCTTTTTCCTTTGCCCTTTGTCGGCACCCCTTTTGTTTAAGCAGGTTTAAGATCGACGTCGTTAGCAGGGTTACCCTTCCGGCTTGGCCTGGGCAGGATTATGGACGCCATTGGTTATTCTTCAGGGCTCTTAGCCCCATTTGCATCTTGTCCGTAGTCGGACGCCGTATCATTTTCAAGGTGATTTGGATCTTTGTACCGTATATCTGTATTCTTGACTCATGGAGTCGCTTGTATATATATCTGTTCTGTGGGTCCCATCGAGGACTGTTGTGTAATGTTATTACTTCGTTTTCCACCCGCACGAAAGTGCCTGGTGGGCACCTTTGAATCGTTCCTATGCGGGTTTGGCGGGTTTCGCTCAAACTTGCATAGATCCGATTCTGAGGGTGTTACAGAGTGGTATCAGAGCCCAGCAGTTGCGATACCCCACAAGTCCAGCCTGTAGGATAACCTAGCTAACGGCCGAAGTAGAGTGTCAAAACTATTTTGAAAAATCGGTTGGATAGTTCTGATTAGGCCTGATTTTACTTCTTACCCCTCTGCTATTCTCCTCTTACCTCTACGCGTTTTGAATCCACCTCTTATCTTTTCTTCGAGTCCAGGATTTCTCGTGGTTGGTTTCCGTCGCACCTTCAGGGTTTCGCTTCCTTCTTTGATAACGGTGTTCTATCATCCGGTGTTCAAGTTGCCTGAGGAATCCGTCTACTACGGTACCATTCTTTGTTCCTTCTCGTGCCTTCCGGTGTTTTCCGACGCGACGACATCATCTACGCCAGATCTGATGCAGAGTCTGCATCGCTCATTTGTTTCCAAACCTCGCTTGTCGAGATCTTCAGTCTAATTCCGAGAGTTGGTTGCATAATCCGCCTATTCGTGTGCAGAGTAATGGTTTGGGTGCGCGATGGACTGATCACCATCCGACTACTCTTAACATTCGCTCTTGTGCATCGAATCAGTGGATCCAGCGATTTTACTCCGTCCATGAAAGTTAGAGGTGGCCTTGTCTTTTGATACCTCTACCTTCGACCTTTTGTTCCGGAGTGTTCTCCCGACGATCACGGACAACAACCCTTGTTAGTGGTGTCGCGAGGATCTACACGATGCGAGAAGACGTAGATCGCCGGCCTTCCTTCCGGTACCATGAGGCGGATCTCGAGGGCGAGATCCATTGTTAGTGGTGTCGAATTGTGGCATCCCGCAAAACCACTACTAGAAAATCGCGTTGTTTTTGTGCATTGCAACATCATCATCATGTATTGTTTGTCTGCATTATTTCGAAAAGCCTAGTTTTGATTTATACAAATACCCCTCTTATTTTCAAACACAAAACCCCGATCGCATCGGAGATTTTTATTTGTCTAAAAACTGGTTGCAAAATGGCCTAGTTTTAAATTAGACAGGACAAAACAAGCACACAAACTAAAACAGCCCCCCCTAAATCCTACTCCCACCCAATCCTATCCTACCCACCAACCACAGGCCGCCACCTCACCCTCTCACCCTTTTCTTACCCACCTGCCACCTCATCCATCCACCTCTTTTTCCTCTTCCTTTTTCTCACCCCAGCCTCCCTCACCCTCTCTCTCTGCACCCGGACCCCACCCGCCTGGCCCCACCCCCGTCTGACCCCACCTCACCCAGTCAACCCACCGACCCCGCTACCCCTGGCCCGCCCCGGCCCCACCACAGCAGCCCCGGCCCCACCTGGCCACAGCCACCCCCAGCCCTGCCCCGCTGTCCCCTGGCCCCACCCCCCACCGACGCGACGCCCCTCCTCTCTCCTTCCCCCACGCGCGCCCTCTCCCTCCCCGCACCAACCTCCACCGCCCCTGGACCCGTCGCCCCGCGGCCCTCCTCCTCTTCCCTCCGGCAGCCGTGCCCCGCCTCCACCCTCTGCAGCGGCGCCGCCCCTTCCGCGCCGGCGAGCTCTCCACCGCCACGACCCCGCCTTTTTATCCTCCTCCTGGCGCCCGCCACCGCCTGGGCCTCTGCCGCCGACCCCGTCCCTGCCCTAGAGCCGTCGCCATGCCCAAGCCCGCCTCGCCTCCCGGCTCCACCCCGCCGTCGGCCTTCCCTCGCCGCTCCGCCTCCGGCCAGAGCCCCGCCCCGCTTGAGTCCGGGTCGCGCCTCCCCGTGCTCCGGCCGACCCCCTCGCCTCCGCCCGCTCTCCCCTCCGTGTCCGGCCGCCAGCGGCGCAGCCGCCCGCCTCTGCACCGCCTCCCTCGCCGGAGCCTCGCCAACCCCCGCCGCCTTCCTCTGGTTTCCCCGCCGCCTCGGCCTCCAGGGAGACCGGCGTCGCCGCCGCGCTTCCCCGTGGGTGGCTCCCGCCACCGTGGGTCCCAACCCCGTCGCTCCGCTGCCCTCTGCCCGACCTCCTCCGTCCATGTCGGGCAGCGCGCGAGCCCGTCCGTGGAGCTCTGCCGTCGCCGTCGCTTCCAGCGAGGAACGCGTCGCCTTCGGCCGATGCTCCTCTGCCGCGTGCGTCTGGCGGAGCCGATGTGGCCTCTGTCGCCTCCGGCCGCGCGCGTCCCCAACCTCGCTGACCGCCATGCCCGTCCCTCGCCCGTCCGTCGGCCGCCGCCTCTTCGGTCTCGGCCCGAACGTCTGCTGTGTGCCTCCAAGGCCGATGCTCCCAACGCCCCGGCAGAGAGGTGTGTCCACAAGTCACCCCCGCGTCACGCAATTGAAGACAAGGTTTTCCCCCAAGTCCACCATCAACAGTGAAGCCGACAAGATCTCCTTCTCGGACCCCGATGCCGCTAAGCTCTCCGTCGCAGATCAACAAGGCCTTCGGCAAAACAAGAAACGTCCAGTACTTCCGCTCGGACGCCCCACGGACTCGGAGAAACCCTCGGACGCCAAGATCATCGACATGGAACCCGAAGGCCACATGTGCGACAAGTACTTCCTCGAGCACGCCGAGTACCTCACCCCGGACACCGATACCCTGGACGACAAGTTCTTCCCCCGGAAGCATTGACGCTCGTGCGACAAGATCTTCTACCCCGATCCGAAGACCCTAACCCCGGAGTCCGAGAACGACCTCGCCGAACCCTGAACCCTGAGGCCGACCCCGAACCCCGGAACCCCAAGACCGTCGAGACCCCTCAATGTGTGACCTCTTATCCGAGAACCCTCTTTTATAATATAATAACAACTTGTTGCATATTAAATTATCATTCTCGCATGCATATCATTGGTTTGGGGGCCTTATGCCGATTCACCTTATAATTAAATATGGGGCCCATATGCGGGCAAATCTAGCCTTATATTGGCCTCATTTAAATTTGGGTAGCGAACCAGTACTATCGTTTGCCATGTTAAAACAACATCTAATTGCGGGGGTTCTAAGTAACATGAATCATTTAATTAATTGTCGGGACCCCGGTTCCGCTTAATATGACCTAATTGCATCGCACCTTTGCCATGCCATACATCACACATGCATCATGCCCGATCTTTTGCCGTAGTATTAACTATTGCATCCGGTGTTTATTCTAGCGTTTTGCTTCTTCGCGGATAAGGCCGTTGAGTTGATGCGAGTGTCGACCCGATCTTCGGTTGCACCTTCGTCAATGTTTTCAGGCGAGCATCTCCCCCTTTCTACCTATCTTACTTTTATAGTATTTATTCCCTCCTGTTGATCTATTGCTATCTGTGTTGCGATGCTCTAGTTTCCGTACCCGTGATATCCCTTGCAGCCGTATATTGCCTTGGACACACCCTATTCCCTGTTGTTTGGTAGATAGTTGGACTTGCGCGTCGTAGTCGCTTGCTCAAGTGTTGTTGCGTGTCGTTCAGTGCCACAATTGTTGATGTATTGCCGCATATCGATGTTGGAGATGATCATAGTTTTACTTATCGTTCCCTTTAATTCCTGTTTAACAACTAAAATTGAAATAAGTAGAGGCATCGGTGGGTGATAGATAATATTTAGTTTCCGAACGCCCACTTGTGTCCCGTAGGACCCCGAGTACTTGATACCTGTTCCTTGATTTATCGCGCTATCCACATACGGGGAGTATGGGCCCCCCTTAGCCAGAGCTTCATTCAGTCTTATTTCTTGGGGCCACAAACTAGTTTGAGGTTTTATTTACGATCCTGTACTTATGCCATGTTTTACTGCTTTACTTACGATTGTGCGAGGAGCACACTGTACTGTTTAGGTAAGCGGAATGTTTTCGCGGTATCGACAGTCCCCGTTTGGGGATTTGCTGTCGTTTACAGCCATTGTCGCAAACCTTGAGTCCGTCTCGGAGCTTGCTTACTTCGTTGCGGGTGTACTCCAAGGGGTGGCCCCCTGAAATATTTCTGAATCCTGTGATTGCTTTGTCGTGAAAGCCTCGTTGGGTTTTGATTTGGTTTTTCCGAGGTCGATCGTGTGTGTGTTGCTATTTGTGCACCCCGGCCGGGTTAAAACTTTCTGAAAGCCGTGTCCGCGGTTATGGACGACTTGGAGCACAGTATCTCGACCATAGACAAGCATAACTAAAGTTTATTGCTATAAATTTGACTTTATAATGACTAGTAATCAGCTTCACTATAATGGAATGGCTAATTAATACTGCCCACAATTGCTTGTTTGGAGTGTCGCTTGCGACCATTGTACCTGACTAGTAAGTATGACAACTACAACGGAATGGCTAAATAAAAGTGCCAACAACTGCTGGATTTTGGGTGATCTCATGCTAAATGAATCTGACTAGTAAGTGTTGCCACTATCACGGAATGGTTAACTAAAAGTGCCCACTGCTTATTTTATCAGGATGATCATCTATACCTGACTAGTAATTGCTGCAACGATAACTGAATAAATAAAACTGCCAACCGTGTGAGTTCCTCGGTTGACTTCCTCGTTTGGTCTCGAGGGGGAAACACCAGGATGGGTTTGTTTGGTGTTAGCTTCAGGTGGGATCCGGATAGGTCATTCTTATCCCTCTCTGATAACCGCCAGTTGGATCGAGTCTCTATAGGTTGTTTAGTGCATGCTGCCGCTGCCGCTTCAGTCCACCATACCTTTGTAGGCGAGGACCGCCGAATTCTAGTCTCGCCGTGTACTGGCCTCAGTACTGACGCTCCTCTTTTTCCTTTGCCCTTTGTCGGCACCCCTTTTGTTTAAGCAGGTTTAAGATCGACGTCGTTAGCAGGGTTACCCTTCCGGCTTGGCCTGGGCAGGGTTATGGACGCCATTGGTTATTCTTCAGGGCTCTTAGCCCCATTTGCATCTTGTCCGTAGTCGGACGCCGTATCATTTTCAAGGTGATTTGGATCTTTGTACCGTATATCTGTATTCTTGACTCATGGAGTCGCTTGTATATATATCTGTTCTGTGGGTCCCATCGAGGACTGTTGTGTAATGTTATTACTTTGTTTTCCACCCGCACGAAAGTGCCTGGTGGGCACCTTTGAATCGTTCCTATGCGGGTTTGGCGGGTTTCGCTCAAACTTGCATAGATCCGATTCTGAGGGTGTTACAAAAGACGCCACATAGCCTGATAAAAGATATCCTGAGCAACCATCACCAAATGGCCGCATCCAAAAACCATCAAATCCCGATGCTGCTCCGGGAGCAAAAAGGCCCATAGCTGGATCCATTGGGACGCTGAGATTATAACCTGCAAAAAAGAATGAACTCGCACCCTGTTAAAAATGATAGCATTGTGACTCTTCCAAATAGGCCAACATATAGCCGATACCCCTATACGTATTCGAGCTTTGTTAGCCCTATCCATCCTATTTAACCAATCCCAAACATATTAGTAATATTGGTCGGAGGTGGAAGATTGTATGTAAAATAAAGAGTACGCCATATAATTCTAGCAAAGGGGCATTCAATAAAGAGGTGTTCAATTGTTCCTTCCTCATCACAAAAACAACATTTTTTGCATCCTTTCCAATTCCTTTTTACTAAATTATCTTTATTTAACAAAACATTTTTATATAAGAACCACATAAAGATCTAATCTTTAGGGGTAGCTTAAGCTTCCGTAAATATTTTATAGGGAGGCTCTGATAATCATTCATGAGATCCTCGTACAAAGATTTGACAATGAAAACCCTCATCCGTGGATAGCTTTCACCTAAACACATCTGGCTCACTAGTCAGATTTGAAGATATATGCGTAGTGACGATTCAGGTCGTCGAAGTTCGAAGCATGCACTACAATAACGTCAACTCGTGCTAGATGCTAGCCAGGCGATTTTTTTTCCTTGATCGCACGTTGTCGAATAGAACAAGTTGCCAGAGCTTGAAGTAGCCATTCAAACATTGCGGTTATTTTGCCAGAGCAGGCGGTCTTTCCCTCTCATCTGTATTTCCTGCTCTAGAGTACTACGTTCCAATATACCTGCAGTAAGTACATGTGAAAGCCAATATACCTGCGTACTATTCCACTACGTTCCACGGGTCTAATTATGTGTTTTACTTTTCGTCTTTGCCTTAAACAGAGCCCTAGCTAGACAATTCATAATTCAACGTGCCAAAGATGGAAGTAAAAGTGTCTCAAAGTCAGCTGTAAACACAGCCACTAACCGTTAACCAGCTGCAGGTCTGACAGTCGTTAACCAGCTGCAGGTCATCACCGATAATCCGGCACTGCACAGACAAATATATTCTCCGTGGAACCTGTCCGATGGCCTCGCGCGCCTAATAAAAAGGTTGGCCGTTGACACGCAGAACGACTCAACGTGGTTCTAGAATCCAGATCAGCATGCAAGTGTGCCCGGATCTATTCACATTTTCTGTTGTTCGTTCCTTTCATTCTTGGAACTGCTGTTTCTTAGGGTTTGATCCCATGGAAGAATGGTTAGCATATGGGTCCAACAGAAGGAAAGCGAAAGGAAGGAACGAGCTGAACACGTATCTCTATCGCGCTCGCGGACGGTCGGAGATGCTCAAGAGAAAGTTCAGCTCTGTAGCTGTGGATTTCCTGGAGCTAGCGCATAAATGATGGTGTCGTCGTAACCTCCAATGTCCAATCTAGCGTACGTCTGTTGACCTGGAGTCTGTTCGGTGCTGATATGGACAGCTCGTAGTCGCAGACTGACGCACCACGTTAACGTACCGTTTGCATTCTTCCTCGCAGCTTTACAGTGGCAGCATCATCTGGAAGCTGCTGCAGGGCGGTTGCTTGTGAAGTCCGATCGACAACCACGGAATCAGTCTTAAAATCGCTGGTATTCCATCCGTTTCAAAATATAACATGTTTTAGATTTGTAAAAAAGAATGCATCTAAACTTATTTTAGTAGGTAGGTGCACTCAAAACCTCAGTGAACCTACGCTAAAAGAAGTTTAGATATATTTTCTTCACAAACCTAAAACAACTTATATTTTAAAACTGAGGATGTATTACGTAATATAAACAATATTCTTTGCATTAATCTGATGCAATGCAAAGTACACATGCCTCTACAACAACACTATCAAAACCTCTCAAAAAAGTACACTGTCAAAACCTCTACGCATTAATAAATCTTTATAAAGACGTTCCGAGCAATTGTCACGAACAAAGAACATGTGCATGCGACGGTGATCTTCAACATCACTAGCAGCCTTCTGCAATACCGTAAATCGAGGTTGGTCCTCAAAAGATATTTATCTGAGAAGAGCGACACATGTTCACAGTCATCCCTGAAAGCATGAAAGCAAAATAGAGCGTTTCTTTAAGAAAAAGGAAAAATAGACTATCGTAGATTTTCCATTTTTCTATAAGAGTATCACAATGTATAATTTGGCCCATCGAAACAAGCCGTGCATAAGTGTATATATTTCAGTCAAAATCTTAACGCTTTGTCCACTAATAAATGTGAAGGAATATTTATTTGATGCGTATAAATAATATTTTGGAAATTTTCTTGCAAAATATTTTTGTGCCATACTTTTTTCTTACTAATTTTGTAGGCACATTGTAAGTGAAAACATTAGTAAAAGCCATAGCTCGTGAAACGTCAAAACATGCCTCGTATTTTGGAATGACGTATTAGTATATAGTTGGTTTTACAATTGCATAGAAGCACATGAAATTTAAATCTGACGAATTTGATGGCTCACATGGAACAAAATAGTACAAGATATTTGGAAGTAATATCGGAGAGCACAAATTAAGGGAGACAGGAAGAGTGGGCATTGGGGTCTTCCTAATGAAACGATAAGCATAGAAAAACGTTTTTCATACTCCCTTCGTCCGTAAATAGATATCTCAGATTTGACAATCTAGACACTATTTAGTATATAGATTCATCCAAATTTTGGCCGTCCTAAAATAGATGTCTTAGATTTATCAAAATTTAAATGAATCTATATATTAAATAATGTCTAGATTTATTCAAACTTTGATAAATCTGAAACATCTATTTTAGGAAGGAAACTTCACAATCATATGATCCAAGCACCGAAGCACTTTAGCATAGGAAACTTGCTTCTCCAATAACTAGAGTTCTACAAAGTTTTCTACCTATGGAAATTCTAGGATCGAGAATGGACTTCATGAGGAGTAGGTGATGTCCAACGGCCTGTGTTGCCTTCTCAGCGTATATTTCACGTCTCAGGTCCTAATTAACTGATGAAGCTCAAATACTGTACTCCAATATATCTTCCAATGATCGGTTAGATTGCGGCCGGCACCAGCTAAAATGTGTAGAAAATCAACAATATCGGTCTGTGACGGACTTCTTCGTCCACGTGCACCGTGCAAGCTGACAAATTTCACGTCTCCCAGCACATAAATACGGTTATTGACTCGTGACGTTATCTGTTCCGTGCTTGACATGTCCGGCCGGCCGGCTACCTTTAACCAGTCCACAGTCATCAACTCGATCCAGCTTCATTAGTTTAATAATCACTTCCGGATCAGATCTAGGCAATCATCCGAGCTCATTATTTTAGATACACACAGTCTCTGGGGAACCGCCACGTGTACACGTTGACGGTTGACCATATATCATGTGGATTAGCATCTTCTCGAGTACTCCCTCAGTTTGAAAATATAAGATGTTTTAAGTTTATAAATGAGATGTATCTAGACACCTTTTAGTGTCTAGATTCATTTGAACCTATACACTAAAACATGTCTAGATACATCTCCTTCACAAACCTAAAACATCTTATATTTCTAAACGGAGGGAGCAGATCCTAAACTAATCTATACACAAAGTACACTGCTCGCCGGCATCTGCTACGTGGAAGAAAAGTACCATCTAAAATGGAGACTAATTTCTACAGTGCACATGTGGCAGCGTACACCTGTTCATTCCGAAGGGAAGATGTGATAGCAGAATCTGTGCCAAGTACTGTTCGCTGTGCGATCATTTTGACTTTTGACTTGGAAAAACATTGATTTGTGGATAAGATGGAACGCACCAGAAAAGTTATACTTTATTAAATGCAGTCGGGTGCATGTGGTCAACGTTCAAGCAATCTAGAAACGCACATCAAGTGCAATATACGCGAGCTCGTTCTTTTGGCTTATAGTAGGTGTAAATGCATCTGATATAAAATGATCCATTGAAAATGTATTTCTATTTGTCAAAAGATTCCAAACGGAAATATTGTGTGCACATCTGGACATTCTATGTTGGCACATAAAGTTTTGCGAGAAAACAATATCTATTTAACTTGTGTAGAAGATAAAATAATGTCTTGTGAATGGACGTCCGGATGTGCACGGAGAAATGTTTTTTCAGAATTTTTCTCAACTTTTACATATGTTTTTAAAAAATAGGTGCATCTTCATCTATGAGCCAAAGAGGATTTATCAGTTTCAATCTCTATTTCGGCATGTTTCCAGTTTGCAAAACCTAGAAATATGTTTTTCTTCTAGGAAGTGCGTGAGTGCCCGTGGTTATATAGTCCTTAGGTAAAGGCCAGTCTATGCAACTTTTATCGTGATGATAATGAAATTTTATTCGGGTATAACCCGTATAACCTCACTAAACAAAATTACTAACTTCAGTTGGGTCAATGTACACCAACAAAAAGTAATTTCACATCATTTTCTTATTCTTTAGGAGAGATCGAAATCCATGTTTGTATGTATAACACAGACCATACCATATCTCCCCTGCTTGAGTTCCAACGAAGGTGTTCCAGTCGAATCATGCGGTTGTCTAACTAAAACCGGCTTATGTAATTATCCGTCTCTTAACTAACCGTCAGCTGCGGGAACCCCAACGTGGGGTGCGCCGACGCCACCGAGCAAGGCATCCCAGTCCTGCTCCCAGCCGGAGCTCGACGGCGTCGGAGGAAGCCCTCCATCCGGCATCGTGGCCGACGACGTCATCGTCGAAGACGCTGTCCCCGTCGACATGGATGATCGCGTGTCCCACGACGACTCCTTGACGGACGACGGCGACGGCGCTTCGGTCTTCACTGCCTTGTTTATGACCACCCCGACCACCTCCACGTCCGGGTCCTCCTCCTGTGATCTCTTCCGTTTGTTCGTTGAGCTCGCGCCGCCGGTGTCCGGCGACGCCGGAGCGGGAGGAGACCACAGCTCGGCACCGCGGGTGCCGACCTCGTTGGGGAAGTTGAGAATGGCTTTGGCGCCGCGCATCCGGAACGCGGCGCGGTCGTAGGCGCGCGCGGCCTCCTTGGAGGTGTCGTAGGTGCCGAGCCACACGCGGGAGCCCCGCCGCTTCGGGTCGCGGATCTCCGCCGCGTACTTGCCCCACGGACGCTGCCGCACGCCGCGGTACTTGCGGAAGTCTTCCTCCGCCGCCGCCGCTGGCACGGCAGCAGCACCACCAGCCCACCCGAACGCGCCCAGTCCGGCTCCGGCCGGCAGGGAGACGGCCAGCGCCGCTGGCGGCGTCCTCACAGTAGACGGTTCGCCTCCGAACTGTATCAGCACCGGCTCCGGCGCACGGGAGGCCACTTCGCGGACGTCCGCAGCTGGAACATCGCTCACGTACTGGTGCGCCAGGTCGATGTAACCTTGCATCTGCTGCTGCGGGAAGAACGACATGGGCTGGTACCCAGCTGGTTCGGCCGTCGAAGGTGGCAGCACGGGGACGTTGACCTCATCGCAGAAAGGGCCCTGACTACCTGCCGTCGCTGGGACACCACCATCGCCGCCGAGGAGGTGCTCGCGGATGAGGTCGAGGGCGAAGTCGTCGACTTCGCCGGCGAACTCCATGCTGCTTAGTTACCGTTTGTCTTCCTTGATGGCCGTCGAACCAAGGAGAGATTTGCGTGTTTCCCTGTGTTGTACTAGCCTTGTTGGAGTTTGTTGAGGACAAAGCGAGGGGTGGTGGCGCACGTACTTGTAGGCGGCAGCAAGCCAAGAAAATCTAATGAGATGGGAAGGCCTGTGATTCCAGGCTCGACCGCTCGGTCATCTCATTTGACCAGCACAACTTTATGCGGTTTTTTACGGGTCCCACTTTGGGGCTTCAAGGTCGTTGTCGATCTCGTCACTCGCTGGATCCAACCAGCTGTACTGGCAAGCAGTACTAGGGAACTTTTTTTTAAGAAAGATTTGTATCTATTATATGAGTTCACAAGCAATAGCACACCAAACATTAAAAAAAAAGATCGAGATCCTTACACCACCTAACGACCACTACTGCCGCCAAAACGAGCTGCCGACACGCTGTTGTCGTCGCTCCCTTGCCGGAGCCAGCCTGACGTTGTTGATAACGGTCGGAAATTTTTTCGTGCACGTGCCCCTAAGAACCAGCGCCCCAGAGCCGAAGTCATCGTTATTGAATACTTGAATTGATCCAAAACTGAACGAGATCAACCACTCCATGGAAGCAGCTACCAGCGAATTCCCGCCCTCCTCAGTGCCATCAACGAGGTGGACGAGGAGGCGGGTATACCTTATTCTTGTCGCGCACAACATCGCCATAGCCACCATAGCGTCGATGCCGGTTGACCAAACTCTAACTTTAGGGACCGTTCTATAGTGTCGAGCGTAGGTCCGAGGTCCCCACCCCCTCCCGCCGCCGGAGTGGCAAGCAGAGAAGGCGGGGACGGCGAAGACGAGGCGTGGATGTCGGCGGTGGGCTAGGGTTCCACCCTAGCCTCCGCCTCTATTTCTCTTTGTGGGAGGAGAGACGCATCTGTAACTATGGATTGTGCACACCCAACGGCTCCCTGTTCAATTTTGCTACATTCACCATGTTCTATGAATTTTGTGGGTATTTTTATTTTTCAAATGTATAGTCATACTTGATAAGATACTAATCTAATAGTCCCCACCCCGGCATCGTCCTCTTCGCAGCGACCTAGGACAACCCTAGTCCTGCCGCCGACCCTCCCCAGTGCCATCCTTATTGTTGTTGAAAGTCAGTTTCGTCGCAAATGGTGTTGTTCCTGCAAAGGGTTGGATGTCCTCCGGCAGATGCTCAAATGCACGATGGAATTAGGGAACCAGGGAGGGGGGCAACCCTGCACTCAAAGGTTGCAGACAACTATGGCCGTGTGGACGACACAGCAGATGGATCTGGAGATGGCAATGGTCTACTGATCTAAGCGCATTGATCACAAAGCTTTTCCTTTCACGACGAAATATGTCATCAATTGCGTGGCGGCAGGCTTCCTTGTCCAAAACCAGTGTGGTTCTGGTGTGATTGTGAGGTGAGCCCCGTGTCTCAAGACCTAGTTTGATGATCCCACTCCCGAGGTGTCCCATGAGGTGGTCTGTGACATCCCGCCTAACCAGTTGTTTGTGTCGATGAGAGATGTCCCTTTGTCGGCAATTGAACATTGGAGTGGATCGAATGTGGTGTGGCTATTGCCATGAGCAAGAATGCATAATGGCGAGGCCCGCAACCTTCTTCTGACGTGTTCTCTAGTGTAGTGTGAGGGACGCGGGTTCTCTCAGTGTCAGGATCCGTGTTACAATAAATCGTCAGCTGTTAAAGGAGTTGTTGGATATCGTCCTCCTCGAATTTTTCATGAATTAGGAAACGGTTCATTTTTTCAATATGTTGTTTAAATGTTTAATGCAGGCTCCAATTTGGGTCGTTGTCGATCCCGTCACTCACCGTGCAATGGTTAATTTCAAGATGCTGCACTATCGAGCAGTAGTGGCATTCATCACTCGATCGGAATTTTTCTTTTTTGCTTCAGGAATGTCCAGTTAGTTTTTCTTTTGAGTAAGAGATTGTTCAGTTAGTTAAAACCTCGTAGTATTGACCACGAGGTTAGTAGGAGATTGTTCAGTTAGTTAACCTCATAGTTAATACTCCAGGAGTAATTGGCTGGTCACCAGGTAGTGAGAATTTAGTGGGATTTTTCCTCGTCAAACATACATATAGGCACGCAGTTGATATTTGGACTTACGACAAACATTTTTGCGGGCGGACGTGCGACACATTTGATGAATTATGAAGCGGATCAAATTTCCGGAGTCGTGTCAAGGAAGAGAGCAGGTGCGCGTATACGCATCCATGACAAGAGCTTGGACCATTTCGCTCATACTTTACCAGAAATTCAATAGGACGGACGGAAAAGCAACTGATGGCCGTATATCTGGCTGTCCATACCATACCAGCTTGCCATGAACCATTTGTGTCATTCGTTTTCGCTCTTTCTCCTTTCTTGCCGTAGTGTCAGTCTTATATTTGCACACTATTCCTTAGCTGAAATCAGCTTTGGTTAGCCCACCCTAACCCTAACTACAGTACGTACGTAATGTAGTAAGACTCTAAGAGATTTCGAGGAAGATGCTCACACCCGATCACCATCGTCGGTGGGTCGATAGCCCCTATAGGGTGTGGCAAGACAGGTGCACATGCAGACGCAATAGGCTTACCAATCCTGGGGCAGACGAGTTGCTAGTACGCCACTCCTAGCGCTCACTGATCGACACGCACGCACGCGCAGCACATGTGTACACTTGAACAGCGCATGGCGGTGGAAGCCATACCAGCTCGCTGCCATAGAGATCAATGCACGTGGACGCGGTCCAGTACTGGCTCGTCCGTAGACCGCAGCATTAAACGAACGGCTGGGCCGGTCCTCCATGCATGCCGTTAAAAGGAAAGAGGAAACTTAACGTGCCTGAATGGACTCGTTCTACTTAACTCGGCTTCCATCAACCTGGTTGATGAACGGCCGCGGATGCGCGTCGGCTAGCTTGGCACATAAACAGACGTGTACGTGACTATACTCAGGCGCGATAAGGTTGATTCCACGTCTACCTTAAAGTCATATCTTCACCGGGTCTATCCAAATGGTCCGAGCGTGTCCAAATACGTCCTCACAGACGCGTAAGATATGCGTGGCGTCCTAGCAGTACGATCAATCCGAATTGGCGCACCTTGGACCGACCTATTTGGACATCAAATTTGGATCACCTATGCGTCCGTTCGGATAGACGCGGACATGGACTGGCCAGGTGCAGTCACACAATCAGCCTTTTTCTCTTTGGCTGGCATGTCCGCTTTTATCTGTTTTGCTGCGTCACGGCTGGCCGAACAGGCCGAATCATTATCTAGAAGTACCGGTGACTCGACGGAGTAAAACGAATCGTTTGGATCGTTCATTTGAATTTCGCCGGTGGAGATGCGTTAAGGCTTGACCCAGTAATAATCTGTGAAGGACCAGTTCAGGCCCGATAAATAGTAAATGGGGTAACCTATGCACTGTGCTATGAGCCACGACCTGCACCTGCATCCTTAGATTTGACCTTGTGCAGTTCTGCTTAATTAGTGCAAGCCGGCATACGTAGCTAGCTGCATGTGCACTCAACAGTGGAATAGTACTGGTCGTATGGCAGACGTCCTATCCTAATTATACACGCACGTACCCGAACTATTCTCTCGTGCGTGTTTTCGTGCTATGATCATCGTCTGTCCTATCCAGATATCACTTCAGCGATGGTTGACGATCTAGAGAAATTAGTAGGGCATGCGTATGCGCCAAACCTGGTTGTCCACGTAGAGCAAAACAAGCACGCGCTCGCATGCAGATGCAGGTCGCACGAAGCAACCGCTCCATAAACAGGGTTGAAGTCTCCGCTTGCTCAAGATTCCACGGCGAAGTCTATCGATCTCAGTGATAAGGTCGCTGAAAAAACCTGGCTAGGTCGACTGTATAGAAAAGTCGTTATATCACCCCGTCTAGAAAAAAATAAACAGCAGCAAATTTATGTAAAAAAATATATATATTAAAATCTTTATAGATAGATTTGCGATGTATTTTATGGAACGGAGCATTCAGAAATCAGAATCCAGCGGGTGTTCTCTTCGAACTCTTTCTCGTGCGTGTCTTTCTGGTGTGTACCTGTGCAGCCCACGCCCACCCGTAAATCCGTGACCGCGCTACCTCGCTTTTCTGGAACATTGCTTTTTCGCATGGTGTCCAGGCACTGGTAGAAAACAGGCCTTTCGTCTATGCCATTAGTACCGGCTATGGCTTAGACCGGGACTAATGGCCCTGGCCGGACGGCCCGAGCCACCCAGAACCATATGTTACGACCCGTTAGACCCCATTAGTTCCGGTCTGAGGCTCAAACCGGGATTAAAGGGCCTTGGCCCTGCCGCTCGCTGGGGGCACTCCCTTTAGTCCCGGTTTGTATCTTCAACCGGTACTAGTGTCTATATATACGCACAGTCCTCTCCTCCTCTCAACTGTTTTTTTTTCTGGTGGGAGAGAGTGTTGTTGTGCTATTTTTTTTCTTGTTTATACATATGCACTAGAGGTGTTCGGTGAAATGTCCATTAGAGCGATGCAAGTTTAGGTCACACAAGACAGACATGATATGAGGTGCCCGAGCCACACTTAAGTTTTCTCATCTTTGTTTCCAAGTGTAATAAAAGGTTAGAAACTATTTTCTCGTTAAGACCGTCGTGCGGTACTAATTTTAGCATAGTGATTGCGTTTGACATATATTTGTATGATACAGATGAGCCATCCATGGATGTACGGTGACCGATGCTCTGCCGCTTTCAGAGAAGGCGTGCATTCTTTTCGAGTTATGGCCGAGGAGAACAAGCGACGAGATGTTTTTATGTGTTGTCCATGTGTTGACTGTAGGAATGAGAAGGCTCACACTTCCGCAAGAGTCATTCAGAGCCACCTGCTTCGGTCTGGTTTTATGTCCGGCTATAATGTTTGGACCAAACACGGAGAAAGAGGGGTTGTGATGGAAGACGGCGATGAAGAAGAGAACGATGATGACAACTACCGATCTATGTTCCCTGATTACGCTGATACCGCAATGGAAGACAATGAAGAAGAAGGAGGTGAAGAACGGGAACCAGACCGGCCTGCTGATGATCTTGGTCGGGTCATTTCTGATGCAAAGCGAGACTGCGACACAGAAAAGGAGAGGTTGCAGTTTGAGCAGATGTTACAGGACCATAACAAATTGTTGTACCCAACTTGTGAAGATGGCCAGAAGAAGTTGGGTAGCACACTGGAATTGCTGAAGTGGAAGGCAGAGACCGGTGTGACTGACTCGAAATTTGAAAAGTTGCTGGTACTCATGAAGAGGTTGCTTCCAAGAAATAACGAATTGCCCGCCAGTACATACGAAGCAAAGAAGCTCGTCTGCCCTCTAGGATTAGATGTGCAGAAGATACATGCGTGCCCTAATGAGTGCATCCTCTACCGCTGTGAGAAGTACGAGACTTTGGATAAATGCCCGGTATGCACTGCATTGCGGTATAAGATCAGGAAAGATGACCCTGGTGATGTTGATGGCGAGCCACCCAGGAAGAGGGTTTGATGGAGGGGTTAACCTCTTGGGTGCCCGATCTTCACGGATCTCGTGGTCAAATCGATGGGAAAGCGAGGGGAAAGGGAGAAGGTAGCGGAAGCGAACACACACCTCGCGAAGAACACGATGAACACACGCAAAACTCACACGATACAAGGCCGATTGCTCCCGAACGGCGGCCACCGGTCCGATATAATCCTCGCAAGGAAAGATCGGTCAACGTGCTCCCTCAAATCCACATCGGAGAGGGAAGAACACCTTGAGGAGGGTCTTGACGACTTGGGGGCGAGAAACCGAGAACCCAAGGCCTTGTTCAACGATGGATGCGTGATGCAAAGTCCAATCGAGGTTGGTGACGATAGTCGGTCCCCTTGGTAAAGGGGATGAGGCAAAACTAGAGATTCCACAATGGGGGTTTTCTTTAGTCTATCATCTATGCCTAAGGGATACATGAGGGGTGGGGGCTCTATTTATAGGCCAACCACTTAACAAGGGTAGTTTGGGGATAAACTAGGCGAATAGGTAAGTAAAGGGGGGATACATGGGCTGTGGCCCAACTAGTGCGCGCAGGCACTGACATGACCGGTAGTACCGGACGTGGGACCGGTAGTACCGGTCATCACCGGTAGTACCGCTTTAGGGACCGGTAGTACCGCAAGCCAGTACCGGGGCATCCAGTGGCGATGGCGCAGGCTTCAGTACCGGGCGGTAGCAGGGGGCGGTAGTACCGCTGACCGGTAGTACCGGTTCCGCCGACCGGTAGTACCGCTTGAACTTGGCAGCTGCCGACATGTCTTCTTCCGTCTCCTCTTCCAAGCCTCCGTCTTGTCGGGCTTGATGCTCCGGGCTTCCTCCCTTGCCTCCGTACTGGTCGGTGTGAACCTATCATGCATATGTGACGGAGTATGAAGTAGCATACCATTCAATAGGGCAGGAAGGGGGCTCGCATAGAGGAACGGATTCACCTTTGGAGTCCATGACGACTTGGCGTAAGTTGGAGACCTTGATGTAGTAACGACCGTAGGTCGGGCTGCATCATCTCCCCCCCCCCTTCAAAAAGAGTCGTCCTCGACTCTACATGCTCATCACAAAGTAGAAGCGGTCGAGATACCTTCTTGATCCTGGGGTTCACCATATAGTCGTCCTCGGGAAGATTGACTTGACAACACTTCAATGTTCCTTCACCTTCCTTGAAGCCTACAAAGCTCACAACAAAAGCAAAGCAACACTCAAAGCGTAGCCAATTCATGAAGATTATAGCATGAGTCCTCAAGTAGAAGGAATTCACCTTAGCTTGTATAGAGAGCTCGATGAAGGGTAGCCATAGGTAACTCTCTTCGGATCTTATTATCAACACGTGGTTGGTAGAGGTTGACGTGTATGCACTTGTACCTTCACACAACAAAGACCAAGCAAAATATTTTCGTGCGTGATAGAGGAGCATGTCAAATGTGGCATGTCCATTCTTGTTCACAACACTATTAGTACAATGCATGTATAGCAAATGGAATGCATATGCAAGGTCAAAGTGCATGAAAATCGTTTGAACATCATCCAAATGTGGGAACTCAAAAACTCCAAACAACATAGAAGTGGGGCATTCAAAGCATTGGATCCAAATTTCAAACAACATCTTTGATGCAAGAATAGGAGAATGTGGCAAAAACACACGAGGAAGAATGTCCAAAGCAACAACAATATGTGTGTGAACCAACCATTGGAAAGAGAAATTGTTTGACATGTTGGATGTCACACACAAATCATCGAAAGGAAATATCATGGGAAAATGAGTATCCCAAGCGGAAGCAAAGACAACATATTTGCAAACAAACCAAATGGAAGAGCAAGTGGTCCTTATGTTTGTTGCAACAACAAGACGAGATTCTTGGAAGCTCTCATGACAATACATGCTCTTAATGGAATTGTGGTTGCACCCAAAACATCGGAAAGAGAAAATGTTCAACATTTTTGTTGCAACACACAAAACATCATTATCTAGATGCGAAGAAACATGAATGTCACAAGGGGAGATAATACCATTAACATGCTTGCAATCAAACCACATGAAAGAGCAATTTGCCAACATGAAAGATGCAAAGCATGCAAAAGGTATCAGAGCTGGGTTCGATTTTGAACTCACTTGTGGGATGCTCTCCAGAGCTCTTTTTGTCAACTCGTGCTCAACCGAGGTTGACATTCTTGTGCGGGTACCTACACACATCATATGTAAAAGGAAGAACGTGTGTGCATGGTAGAGATACACATCATCCATCATGACGTATCTCTTTTTGTGCACATCACCATTAATGTCAATCAAGTATGAAAGTGATGCATGGTGAGTATGCAAGTGGGGAACATGCTTATCATGGCCATCATCAAAATCTCCAAAAATTGAGAAAGCTATGGGGGCCATCTCATTATAACGCATATAATCAATATTGTTGCAAGCAAAACAAGTGAAATAGCAAGCATTCATCTTATCGCAAGCAACGGGAGAAATTGAATGACTAGCATGACAAGGCAAGTCCAAAGCAATTGGAGGATACACACAAGATGCATAGCATGGCATGTTTATGGCAATGATATCGCAATCAAACAATTCCACATGATCAATATTATGCAAAGGCAAATCATCACATGGGAAAGTGGATGAAGCATATGTAATGTCACAAGTATCATCCATAGCATGCGTGTCCTCACAATTCATCATGTCCACTAGTGGGATCATGGCATCATCAACACCCTTATTGTTACCTTGTTCATACCTCTCATATGAAGTGGGTGTTGTGGAAGTAGTGGCCTCCTCGTGGACGACTTCATCTTCTTGATGTATCCATGGTGTAGCATCTACCATGTACATCTTCTCCATTCGAGGCATCATTGCTTCATGGCTTGGCGCGTCTTCATCCATGGAACCTAGCACAACACAAGAGAACACACTAGAGGTAGAGGGTAAGTTGTTAGAATTCGAAATGGTCTCACTTGACCTATCAACTACCACTCTCAACTCACTAGTAGTATCGCTCATGCCCTCCAAGTGGAAGCACTCAATCTCACATAAGGTGGAGTCACTCGTTTCACTCTTGTTCTCACTCAAGTGGGCTAAGTGGCTCTCATACTCACATGGGATTGGTACCACATCATCACTCAAGCATATGGGGGTAGGCTCGGTTTCCACAACTCCATGCGCCTCCTTTGGTGAAGGGAAAATCCCATGCTCACCATTCTTGACCTTGTCGCCTCCAAGGTTGGATGCCATAAGATGGGCATCATTGCTCGCCTCCATGGTCGAAGGGAAAATCCCATGCTCGACCGTCTTGTGGCCATCTCGTAGTAGTGGTGGAGGTAGGCTCATGCTATCCAACTTGGCGAAGTAGAGGTCTTCATTGTCCTCGGTCATGAGGTCTTCAAATGCAAGCGTAGTCATTGAAGCTTGATGGCGTGGACGAAGGCTTGCTCTTGGTGCCATTTTGGTGGTGGCACAAGAAGTTGAAGGTGCCTTGTGATGGTGTCGACGGAGGTCATTGGCGTGCCTTGCCAATGGTTGATGTAGGTGACGCACTTGGTCATCCATATGACGCTCACGACGATGGCCCTTGTCCTTGGCACGCTTCCTTATAAGTTCTTCTAATGAGCACAAGGCATCATTAGTCTTGGCGACCATGCTCATGTTTTTGTCGAAGTCATTGTCCATGTCCTTCTTGAAGTTGTGGAGGTCGCTCTCGAACTTGTCCATTTTATGGTGGACCTTGGCGCACTCGAGGCGTAGGCTCCGTCTTGGCCGGTGCGACTTGAGGAGCTTGTCGTTGTCGTTCTTGAAGTCGCCCATGCTTGGGGAGTCGTTGTTGTTGTAGCACTCCATGTCACCCAAGCATGTGGAGCCATTGTTGGTGTAGTGCTCCATCATGTTATCCATGCTTGTGGAGACATAGGCATGGTGGCTCATCGTGGATTCTTCATAGAAATCATCCTCGATCCCGGAGTCCCTAGACATGCTTCACAAGACCAAGTGTTGTATATGGAAGTGGTAGAGGGTGTTAGGGATACAACGTCAAACCTTACTTTACCTTGGAAGATCGTATCGTGCAAGTGGCCACACTTGAGAGCAATAAACCAAGCAAAGTGAAGTTCACGCGGAACACCAAAACCAACTACCAACAAAAAAACACACACACACAAGGCCTATGGTGGATAGGTATGGAAAATGGCATGTCAAGAACCAATCCGAAATCAAGATGTTGTAATGGCAAGTAAAGAACCACAATGATCACCAAGCAAACAAGTCAATCCACAAGATAGGAAATATGTATAAGGAAACACACACGGTGGGATAAATGGGACTTGTGCGACGGAGAAAGTGAGCTAAGAACCAAATGATTACCTAGCGAAGACTATAAGCTCGTGTCACACAAGTACAAGGAGAGACGCTAGTTCGATTGCACAAAATTGGTGGGCTACAAGATATGCACAAAAGTACCACCTATATGATGTTCATCGAGCTTGCGCTTCCTATTCTATGAGGCACATATGTATCTCTTTCTTTTTCCTTTTATTTTTCTTTTTCTATATTTTTTTTTCTTCTTTTCTCTCTTTTCTTTTTCTTTTCACTTGCCTCTTCCTTGTGCCAACAACTATACAAGATAACTATATGAGATAGCGCTCACAATGTTTGCTCGGAATTCTACAAGGTATCAAATGTGCATAGCCCAAGCAATCATAAGAGGAACTAGTCTCAATAGGTGTTTGTTGCTCGCAAAGATAGTGGGGTTCACAAAGGAATGCAAGTGGGGAGAAGTCGCGGAACGTTTATACCTTTCGTCGACGATCTTCACCCTTTATTGTTGGATTCCGCCTTGCTCACGGAATTTGGATGGAGTAGATAGCATGAACCACGTGGATGATGATGTAGAGCTCCTTCTCCTCTTCGAAACGAGCTAAAGAACACCAAAATCCTAGTTCGAATGCAAAAGATATGCTCAAAACGGTGAGAGGCTGAAATCTGGAATCTGCTGTTTTCTTTCTGTCTTGGGCGGTAGTACCGGATTTTGGTACCGCTGGGCGGTAGTACCGTATATTTGGAGCGGTAGTACCGCTCGGGACAGAGAAATCCAGATCTGACGCGATTTCGCGAGCTTGGGGCGACTTGGGCGGAAAATCTTCAAGAAAAACACCAAATCGACGGGGGAAAACAAGGAATTAGGCTATGGGAACGCAAAGGAAGGTAGATCAACAAGTTTAGCAAGTAATCCACGGATCAAAACCTACCAAAACGCACTCAAATCACAGATCGATCCAAAACACGAATTGGGGCTATTTTTGGTGGAATTTTCGAATTTATGGGGAAAAGACCAAATCGATGAGAAATCCGTGGCAACCAAAAGCTGCTGATACCAGATGATGGAGGGGTTAACCTCTTGGGTGCCCGATCTTCACGGATCTCATGGTCAAATCGATGGGAAAGCGAGGGGAAAGGGAGAAGGTAGCGGAAGCGAACACACACCTCGCGAAGAACACGATGAACACACGCAAAACTCACACGATACAAGGCCGATTGCTCCCGAACGGCGGCCACCGGTCCGATAGAATCCTCGCAAGGAAAGATCGGTCAACGTGCTCCCTCAAATCCACATCGGAGAGGGAAGAACACCTTGAGGAGGGTCTTGACGACTTGGGGGCGAGAAACCGAGAACCCAAGGCCTTGTTCAACGATGGATGCGTGATGCAAAGTCCAATCGAGGTTGGTGACGATAGTCGGTCCCCTTGGTAAAGGGGATGAGGCAAAACTAGAGATTCCACAATGGGGGTTTTCTTTAGTCTATCATCTATGCCTAAGGGATACATGAGGGGTGGGGGCTCTATTTATAGGCCAACCACTTAACAAGGGTAGTTTGGGGATAAACTAGGCGAATAGGTAAGTAAAGGGGGGATACATGGGCTGTGGCCCAACTAGTGCGCGCAGGCACTGACATGACCGGTAGTACCGGACGTGGGACCGGTAGTACCGGTCATCACCGGTAGTACCGCTTTAGGGACCAGTAGTACCGCAAGCCAGTACCGGGGCATCCAGTGGCGATGGCGCAGGCTTCAGTACCGGGCGGTAGCAGGGGGCGGTAGTACCGCTGACCGGTAGTACCGGTTCCGCCGACTGGTAGTACCGCTTGAACTTGGCAGCTGCCGACATGTCTTCTTCCGTCTCCTCTTCCAAGCCTCCGTCTTGTCGGGCTTGATGCTCCGGGCTTCCTCCCTTGCCTCCGTACTGGTCGGTGTGAACCTATCATGCATATGTGACGGAGTATGAAGTAGCATACCATTCAATAGGGCAGGAAGGGGGCTCGCATAGAGGAACGGATTCACCTTTGGAGTCCATGACGACTTGGCGTAAGTTGGATACCTTGATGTAGTAACGACCGTAGGTCGGGCTGCATCATCTCCTGATGATGGAGGGGTTAACCTCTTGGGTGCCCGATCTTCACGGATCTCGTGGTCAAATCGATGGGAAAGCGAGGGGAAAGGGAGAAGGTAGTGGAAGCGAACACACACCTCGCGAAGAACACGATGAACACACGCAAAACTCACACGATACAAGGCCGATTGCTCCCGAACGGCGGCCACCGGTCCGATAGAATCCTCGCAAGGAAAGATCGGTCAACGTGCTCCCTCAAATCCACATCGGAGAGGGAAGAACACCTTGAGGAGGGTCTTGACGACTTGGGGGCGAGAAACCGAGAACCCAAGGCCTTGTTCAACGATGGATGCGTGATGCAAAGTCCAATCGAGGTTGGTGACGATAGTCGGTCCCCTTGGTAAAGGGGATGAGGCAAAACTAGAGATTCCACAATGGGGGTTTTCTTTAGTCTATCATCTATGCCTAAGGGATACATGAGGGGTGGGGGCTCTATTTATAGGCCAACCACTTAACAAGGGTAGTTTGGGGATAAACTAGGCGAATAGGTAAGTAAAGGGGGGATACATGGGCTGTGGCCCAACTAGTGCGCGCAGGCACTGACATGACCGGTAGTACCGGACGTGGGATCGGTAGTACCGGTCATCACTGGTAGTACCGCTTTAGGGACCGGTAGTACCGCAAGCCAGTACCGGGGCATCCAGTGGCGATGGCGCAGGCTTCAGTACCGGGCGGTAGCAGGGGGCGGTAGTACCGCTGACCGGTAGTACCGGTTCCGCTGACCGGTAGTACCGCTTGAACTTGGCAGCTGCCGACATGTCTTCTTCCGTCTCCTCTTCCAAGCCTCCGTCTTGTCGGGCTTGATGCTCCGGGCTTCCTCCCTTGCCTCCGTACTGGTCGGTGTGAACCTATCATGCATATGTGACGGAGTATGAAGTAGCATACCATTCAATAGGGCAGGAAGGGGGCTCGCATAGAGGAACGGATTCACCTTTGGAGTCCATGACGACTTGGCGTAAGTTGGAGACCTTGATGTAGTAACGACCGTAGGTCGGGCTGCATCAGGGTTCCTGCCAAGGTGATGTGGTATACTCCTATAATACCACGATTGAAACGCTTGTTCAGAAACAAAGAGCATGCCAAGTTGTTGCGATGGCACATGGAAGAACGTAAGAAAGACGGGATATTCAGGCACCCCGCTGATGGTCGACAGTGGAGAAAAATCGAGAGAGACTTCCCGGACTTTGCTGGTGAAGCAAGAAACTTATGGTTTGCTCTAAGTACAGATGGCATGAATCCTTTTGGGGAGTAGAGCTGCAGTCACAGCACCCGGCCCGTCACTCTATGTATCTACAACCTTCCTCCATGGTTGTGCATGAAGCGGAAGTTCATTATGATGCCAGTGCTCATCCAAGGCCCGAAGCAACCCGACAACGACATTGATGTGTACCTAAAGCCATTAGTTGATGAACTTTTACAGTTGTGGGCCGAACCAGGTTTACGTGTGTGGGATGAGCACAAACAGGAGCCATTCAACCTACGAGCATTGCTGTTCGTAACCATCAATGATTTTCCTGCTCTTAGTAACATCTCAGGACAGACGAACAAGGGATATAATGCATGCACACACTGTTTAGATGAAACTGAAAGTATATATCTTGATAAATCTAGGAAGAATGTGTACCCGTACAATCGTCGTTTTCTTCCGCCCAGACACTCCTTAAGGAAAAAAAGGCAAGCATTTCGATGGCGAGGCATATCACCGAAAGAAGCCTGTCCCTCGTACTGGTGCTGATGTATTTGGTATGGTTAAGGATTTAAATGTAATATTTGGAAAGGGTCCTGAAGGACAACCTGTTCCGAAAGACGCCGATGGACGCACACCCATGTGGAAGAAGAAATCTATATTTTGGGAGCTACCCTATTGGGAAGTCCATGAGGTCCGCTCTACAATCGACGTGATCCACCTAACGAAGAATCTTTGTGTGAATATTCTAGGCTTGTTGGGCTTGTATGGGAAGTCAAAAGATACACCGGAAGCACGAGAGGACCATCAACGTCATAAAGGACGAGACGACAAGCATCCAGGACAGTTTCAAGGGCCTGCCAGCTACGATCTTACCAAGGAAGAGAAGGAAATCTTTTTTGAAGTACTTTTCAGTATCAAGGTCCCGTTTGGCTTCTCGTCTAACATAAAGGGAATAGTAAATATGAAAGATAAAAAATTCCAAAACCTAAAGTCCCAAGACTGCCACGTGCTTATGACGCAATTGCTTCCGGTTGCATTGAGAAGGATTCTACCGGAAAATGTTTGGCTTGCCATTGTGAAGGTATGTGCATTCCTCAATGCAATTTCTCAGAAGGTTATCGATCCAGAAAGTCTATCGGGGTTACAGATTGATGTGGTCCAATGTCTGGTCAGCTTCGAGTTGATGTACCCTCCATCTTTCTTCAATATTATGACACACATCCTAGTTCACCTAGTCGAAGAGATTAGAATTCTCGGTCCTGTGTTTCTACACAATATGTTCCCTTTCGAAAGGTTCATGGGAGTCATAAAGAAATATGTTCATAACCGTGCTAGGCCAGAAGGAAGCATCTCCAAGGGATATGGAATAGAGGAGGTCATTGAGTTTTGTGTTGACTTTCTTCCTGACCTTAATCCGATTGGTGTTCCTGAATCTCGGTATGAGGGGAGGCTGACTGGAAAAGGCACACTAGGAAGGAAAACAATGGTATGTATGGACATAGATTCTTTCAATAAAGAACACTACACAGTTCTACACAATTCCACCTTGGTGGCTCCGTATATCGAGAAACACAAGATTATTGTACGCTCGAAAAACCCGGGGATGCCTGACTCCTCGATTAAAGTGGAACATGAGGACACTTTTGGCAGTTGGTTGCAGAAGCATCTCATGAATAACAACACCGTTGAAGATCAGCTGTACTTGTTGGCACAGTTACCATCTTCGACTATATGTACTTTCCAATGGTACGAGATAATGGTAAATTATTTTACACGATCGCCCAAGATAAAAAGAGCACCAACCAAAACAGTGGTGTCCGCTTTGATGCAACAGATGAGAATGGGCAGAAGGACACATATTATGGGTACATAGAGTAGATATGGAAACTTGAGTATGGACCTACTTTTAAGGTCCCTTTGTTTCGGTGCAAATGGGTCAAGATGACAGGAGGAGGTGTACATGTAGACGAAAAGTATGGCATGACAATAGTGGATATCAACAATCTTGCGTACATGGACGAACCATTATTCCTAGCCAATGATGTGGCTCAGGTTTTCTATGTGAAGGACAGGTCTACGAAACCAAGAAAAAGAAATCAACAAAAGAATACTGAAGGGTTTTGCAGCATAGTAAATCAAAAAAATTCTACGGATGCGAACGGGAAAGCCAAGATCTAATCTAGAAGATGCAATCAACGAGAGGGATAGATGAGATCTTCATACCCTTGAAGAAATCGCACAACGGAAACGTTCAACAGAACGTGGTTGATGTAGTCGTACTAGCCGTCTCCTCCTCGCGATCCGATCCGATCCTACGCCGCAAGTGGCGGCGCCTCCGAGATATGCACACGTACAGTGCCGCAACGTCTCCTCCTTACTTGCTCCAGCAAGTGGGGTGGAGAGATGGATTGGATCTGCAGCACGATGGCGTGGTGCTATGGTGGAGAGTTTCTGCAGCAGGGCTTCGCCTACACGCAGTCGGGAGAGAGAGAAAGAGGAAGGGCAGCAGCTGGCGGCTAGGGTTTGGGGTGAGGGGAGGGTGCGTCCCCTGCCCACCTTATATAGGAGGCTGGCCGGCCCCCTTGGCCCCTCCTCCAAGCCCTAGGGCGGCGGCCCCAAGGGTGGAGTGGGGGGGGGCAAGTCTTCCCCCCCCTTCTAGAAGGTTTCCCTAGGGTTTCCCCTAGGGTTTGGCCGGATGGGCCTATGGGGACTTATGCCCCTGGCCCAAAGCGGCCAGGGCACTCCCTCTTAGGCCCACACACCGCTCCTACAAGTGGGGCCACGTTGTCCCACTCCGGAAGCTTCTAGAACCTTCTGGTACAATACCGAATACTCCGAAACGATTCTGAAATCCAAAAACTGCTTTCCTTTATATGAATCTTATTCTCCGGACCATTCCGGAACCTCTCGTGGTGTCCTGGATCTCATCCGAGACTCCGAACAAAAACTCATAAACCAATTATCCATTCTATCCTAGCGCCGAGGCACGTTAAGTGTGTGACCGTACGGGTTCGAGAATATGCAGACATGATCTTCTATCAATAATCAACAGCGGGATTTGGAAACCCATATTGACTCCCACATATTCATCGATGATCATATCGGATGAACCACGATGCCAGGATTCAATTAATCCCATATATATATTCCCTTCGTCACGCGATATTTTACTTGCCCGAGATTCGATTGTTGGTATCGGCATACCTAGTTCAATCTCGTTCACAGCAAGTACTTTACTCGTTCTGTAATTCGATATCACTTTGTGATTAACTCCTTAACCACGTGCTTGCAAGCGGTGTTGATATCGATTACCGAGTGGGCCCGAAGTATATCTCTCCGACTCGGGAGGGACAAATCCCATCTCGATACATACAAGCCAACAAGTACTTTCCGATCACCTGAGAGACACCTTTATGATCACCCTCACATAGGATGACGTTTGATGACCTCAAAGCTTTCTTCCGATACCAGGGAGTTGCATTATCTCATGGTCTAAGGAATACAATATTTGACATAGGAAAAAGCTTCGCAAAGATGAACACGATGACACGATCTAATTGCTCTTATTGATTTGGGTCTGTCCATCATATCATTCTCCTAATGACATGATCTCATTATTAATCGACAACTCATGTCTATGGTTAGGAAACCTTAACCATCATTAATCAATGAGCTAGTCCATAGAGGCGTACTAGGGACACGGTGTTGTTCATAAACCACACAAGTATCAAAGTTTCCGCTTAATACAATTCTAGCATGGAATATAAACTTTATCATGAACAAGAATTATAACAATAACATCTTTATTATTGCCTCTAGGGCATAATTCCAACAGTCTCCCACTTGCACAAGAGTCAATAATCTAGTTTACATCTGGCAACAATCTAACACCCATGGCATTAAGGTGTTGATCATGTTTTCCTCGTGGAAGAGGTTAAGTGAACGGATCTGCGACATTCAGATCCGTATGTACTTTGCTAATCTTCAGATCTCCATCTGTTATATAATCTCGAATTATATGAAAATGGCGGTTGATGTGCTTGGTCTTTGGATGATATCTTGGTTCCTTAGGGAGTGCTATGGCACCAGTGTTGTCGCACAATATCTCCAGTGGGTCCAAGGCACTTGGAACCACACCAAGCTCAGTGATGAAGTTCCTGATCCAAACTCCTTGACTTGATGCTTCTGCAGCAGCCATGTATTCCGCTTCTATTGTAGATCCCGCGATCACGCTTTGCTTGCAGCTTCTCCATCTCACATCTCCTCCATTCAAAATATAAACGTATACTGTTTGAGATTTAGAATCATCCGGGTCGGTGTCGAAACTAGCGTCGGCGTAACCTTTTACGACGAGATGCTCATCACCTCCATAGACCAAGAACATTTCTTTAGTCCTATTTAAATACTTTAGGATGTTCTTTACGGCTGTCTAGTGTTCCACTCCTGGATCACTTTGGTATCTGCTCGTCAAACTAAGAGCAATGGACACATCCGATTTAGTACACAGCATGGCATACATGATAGAACCTATGGCCGAGGCATATGTCACTTTGCTCATAGTTTCTCTATCGTTTACCGTAGCCGGGAATTGAGCCTTGCTCAATGTCTTACCTGACAACATGGGCACTGAAACTTTCTTTGCCTTATCCATTCTGAACCTTTTCAGAACAAATCCAAAGCTCTTGATCAAAACAAAGGTTCCAACTCCGAGATGCTTGCTTCAGTCCATAAATGGAATGCTGAAGTTTACATACCTTATCAGCATCCTTAGGATCGACAAAACCTTCGGGCTGCATCATATACAACTCTTCATCAATGTTGCCATTGAGGAACGCAGTCTTGACATCCATTTGCCATATTTCATAATCATGAAATGCAGCAATTGCTAATAAAATCCTAATAGACTTAAACATCGCTACGGGAGAGAAAGTCTCATCGTAGTCAACACCTTGAACTTGCCGAAACCCTTTTGCGACAAGCTGAGCTTTATAGACAGTAACATTACCATCCGCGTCCGTTTTTTTCTTGAAAATCCATTTGCACTCAACGGCCTTACGGTCGCTAGGAGGGTCCACCAAAGTCCATACTTGGTTTTCGCTCATGGATCCCAATTCGGATTTCATGGCCTCTAGCCATTTCTCAGAGTCTGGGCTCATCATTGCTTCCTCATAGTTCGCAGGTTCATTGTTGTCTACCAACAAGACGGTTAAGACAGGGTTGCCGTACCATTCAGGAGTGGCACGTGACCTTGTCGACCTGCGACGTTCAGTAGCAGCATCGTTCGAAGTTTCATGATCCTCATCATTAGCTTCCTCTCTTGTTGGTGCAGACGGCACTGGAACAATTTCAGGTGCTGCGCCACTCTCCAACTCGAGAGAAGGTTCAATAACCTCGTCTACCTCTACCTTCCTCCCACTCACTTCTTTCGAGAGAAACTCCTTCTCAAGAAATGATCCATTCTTTGCAACAAACACTTTGCCTTCGGATCTGTGGTAGAAGGTATACCCAATCGTTTCCTTAGGGTATCCTATGAAGACGCATTTCTCCGCTTTGGATTCGAGCTTGTCCGGCATCAACTTCTTGACGTAAGCTTCGCATCCCCAAACTTTAAGAAACGACAACTTAGGTTTAGCGCCAAACCATAGTTCATACGGTGTCGTCTCAACGGATTTAGATGGTGCCCTATTTAAAGTGAATGCAACGGTTTCTAATGCATAACCCCAAAATGATAAGGCAAAACTGTAAGAGACATCATTGATCGCACCATATCTAATAGAGTTCGATTCCGGCGTCCAGACACACCATTGCGCTGTGGTGTTCCAGGTGGCGTGAGTTGCGAAACGATTCCGCTTGCTTTAAGATGTGTGAGAAAATCATAACTCAAATATTCACCTCCACGATCGGATCGTAGAAATTTAATTTTCTTGTTACAATGGTTTTCCACTTCGTTCTGAAATTCTTTGAACTTTTCAAACGTTTCAGATTTATGTTTCATTAAATAGATATACCCATATCTACTTAAGTCATCAGTAAAAGTGAGAAAATAGCGATATCCACCACGCGTCGAAACACTCATTGGTCCGCATACATCAGTATGTATGATTTCCAACAAGTCCGTTGCTCGCTCCATTATTCCGGAGAACGGGGTTTTGATCATCTTGCCCATGAGGCACGGCTCGCACGTGTCAAATGATTCAAAATCAAGAGACTCCAAAATTCCATCAGAATGGAGTTTCTTCATGCGTTTTACACCAATATGACCTAGACATCAGTGCCACAAATAAGTTGAATTATCACTATCTACTTTGCATCTCTTAGCCTCAATGTTATGGATGTGTGTTTCATTGCTTTCGAGATTCAGAAGAAATAAACCATTCACAGCAGGTGCATGACCATAAAAGATGTTATTCATATAAATAGAACAACCATTATTCTCCAATTTAAATGAATAACCGTCTTGCAGTAAACATGATCCAGATATAATATCCATGCTCAACGCAGGCACATAATAAAACTTATTAAGGTTTAAAACTAATCCCGAAGGTAAAACTTAGGAGAGCGTGCCGACGGCCATCACATCAACTCTTGATCCATTGCCAACGCGCATCACCACCTCTTCCCTTGCTAGCCGTCGTCTATTCCGTAGCTCCTGTTTCGAGTTACAAATATTAGCAACTGAACCAGTATCAAATACGCAGGCACTACAACGAGCGCTAGTAAGGTAAACATCAATAACATGTATATCAAATATACCTTTAATGGTGCCAGCCTTCTTGTCCGCTAAGTACTTTAGACAGTTGCGCTTCCAGTGACCCTTGTCCTTGCAATAGAAGCACTCAGTGTCCGGCTTAGGTCTAGACTTGAGATTCTTCTCAGCAGGGGCAACGCGCTTGCCGCTTCCTTTCTTGAAAGATTTCTTGGCACCCTTACCTTTCTTAAAGCTAGGGGTCTTGTTGACCAGCAACACATGATTATCTTTCTTGATGTCCACCTCCGCAGCTTTCAGCTTAGCGAAGAGCTCAGTGATCGTATCAGTGGAACCAATTTGATTGTGAGTAACTACAAAATCTTTGTAGCTAGGAGGGAGTGATTGGAGAACTCTGTCAATCTGGAGCTCTTCTGGAATCTTGCAGTCCAGTTGCTCAAGACGTTGAGTGTAGCCCGACATCTTGATGGCGTGCTCACTAACGGAACTCCCTTCCTCCATTTTGCAGTTAAAGAACTTCTCAGAGATCTCATATCTCTCAGAACGGGCCTGAGTCTAAAACATGGTTTTAAGTTCCTCAAGCATCTCAAAGGGCCCGGCGAACTCCTCAAAACGATTTTGAAGGTCCGATTCCATAGAAAACAACATGGTACTCTTAATCACTCCATAATCATCTTTGTGCGACTGATAAACAGCTTTTTTATCAGCCGGCGCATCAATAGCAGGGGCGTCACCTAGCGCTTTCTCATGGACATAGTCCTTTTGTCCGCCAGCGAGAATGATTCTCAGATTGCGGAACCAGTTGGTGAAGTTAGACCCATTGTTCTTAAGCTTTTCTTTCTCAGCAAAAACGTTGAAGTTGAAGTTGGACTTAGCCATTTGATCTACAAAGTTTGCAAGTACAATTTAGACTATGTTCATGATAACTAGTTCAACTTAATCAGATTACTAGATGAACTCCCACTAAATTCAACATCCCTCAAGTTGTTTAGTGAACACGATCCAAATTCACCACACCTAATCCGATCTTCACGAGAAGAGATGTGGTTTCAATGGTGGACAACAAAGTGTCGATCATATCATTCATATGACTCATGCTTAACCTTTCGGTTCGTGTGTTCCGAGGCCATGTCTGTACATGCTAGGCTCGTCAAGTCAAACCCAAGTATTTCCGCGTGTGCAAAAACTGGATTGCACTCGTTGTATGTGAACGTAAAGTTTATAGCACCCGATCATCACGAGGTGCTTGAACACGACGAACTTTAGCAACGGTGCATACATGGGGAGAACACAATTTTATCTTGATCTTTAAGTGAGTAATCATCATATAATGTTACCGTCGCGATCTAAGCATAATAAGATACATAAAAGGATAAACATCACATGCATATAATTTTATGTGACATGGTATAGCCAATCTCCGCGCAATGATCTCCATCTTGTGCGCGCCAGCATGATATCCATCACTCCACCATGATTGCCTCCACCACGAGTAGCAACTACAACCATTGCTAACTACTTAGCGATAAAGTAAAGCTATTACATGGCGTATAAGAAGTGGACACACGGGTCATACACAATTATAAAGACAACCATATGGCTCCTGCTGGTTGTGTACTCATCGACATGCAAGTCCTGAAATATTACAAAACATGATCATTGCATACAACATACACATCATATCTTGGGCCATACCATATCACAAAACACTCCCTGCAAAAACAAGTTAGACGCCTCTACTTTGTTGTTGCATGTTTTACGTGGCTTATGGGAGTAACAAGCTAAGAACGATTCTTACGTATGGAAAGCCACAACGGTGATATTATGGTTGCTAACATCTGGTGTAAATCTCATGAATACTATAGTGAGAGAAACTGGCATCCACCAGCCGCATGTGTGGAACAAGCCACACGTCAAGTGCGGAGCCGGTCTCGCGAACGAGGTCGCGTAAAGTTGGACTGGACCGCTTCAATCTCACTATGCCGTGCCATAAGAAGTATACAACAAGAGGCTTGCAACAGAAAACATCAACGCTCGCAACAAGCATGTTGCGTTCTACTCGTGAAACACATCTACGCATAGATCTAGCTCTGATACCACTGAAGGGTTTCGCAGCATAGTAAATCAAAAAAATTCTATGGATGCGAATGGAAAAGCCAAGATCTAATCTAGGAGATGCAATCAAGGAGAGGGATACATGAGATCTTCATACCCTTTAAGAAATCGCATAGCGGAAACATTCAACAGAACGTGGTTGATGTAGTCGTACTAGCCGTCTCCTCCTCGCGATCCGATCCGATCCTACGCCACAAGTGGCGGCGCCTCCGAGAGATGCACACGTACGGTGCCGCGACGTCTCCTCCTTCCTTGGTCTAGAAAGTGGGGTGGAGAGATGGATTGGATCTGTAGCACGACAGCGTGGTGCTATGGTGGAGAGTTTCTGCAGCAGGGCTTCGCCTACACGCAGTCGGGAGAGAGAGAGAGAGAGGAAGGGCAGCAGCTGGCGGCTAGGGTTTGGGGTGAGGGGAGGGTGCGCCCCCTGCCCACCTTATATAGGGGGTTGGCCGGCCCCCTTGGCCCCTCCTCCAAGACCTAGGGCGGCGGCCCCAAGGGTGGAGTGGGGGGCAAGTCTTCCCCCCTTCTAGAAGGTTTCCCTAGGGTTTGGCCGGCTGGGCCTATGGGGCCTTGTGCCCCTGGACCAAAGCGGCCAGGGCACTCCCTCGTAGGCCCACGCACCCCTCCGATAAGTGGGGCCACGTTGGTCCCACTCCGGAAGCTTCTAGAACCTTCCGGTATAATACCGAATACTCCAAAACGATTCCGAAATCCAAAAAACTGCTTTCCTTTATATTAATCTTATTCTCCGGACCATTCCGGAACCTCTCGTGATGTCTTGGATCTCATCCGAGACTCCAAACAAAAACTCATAAACCAATTATCCATTCTATCCTAGCGTCGAGGCACGTTAAGTGTGTGACCCTACGGGTTCGAGAATATGCAGACATGATCTTCTATCAATAATCAACAGCGGGATCTGGAAACCCATATTGACTCCCACATATTCATCGATGATCATATCGGATGAACCACGATGCCAGGATTCAATTAATCCCATATATATATATTCCCTTCGTCACGCGATATTTTACTTGCCCGAGATTCGATCGTTGGTATCGGCATACCTAGTTCAATCTCGTTCACAGCAAGTACTTTACTCGTTCCGTAATCCGATATCACTTTGTGATTAAATCCTTAACCACGTGCTTGCAAGCGGTGTTGATATCGATTACCGAGTGGGCCCGAAGTATATCTCTCCGACTCGGGAGGGACAAATCCCATCTCGATACATACAACCCAACAAGTACTTTCCGATCACCTGAGAGACACCTTTATGATCACCCTCACATAGGATGACATTTGATGACCTCAAAGCTTTCTTCCGATACCAGGGATTTGCATTATCTCATGGTCTAAGGAATACAATATTTGACATAGGAAAAAGCTTCGCAAAGATGAACACGATGACACGATCTAATTGCTCTGCTTGATTTGGGTCTGTCCATCATATCATTCTCCTAATGACATGATCTCATTATTAATCGACAACTCATGTCTATGGTTAGGAAACCTTAACCATCATTAATCAATGAGCTAGTCCATAGAGGCGTACTAGGGACACGGTGTTGTTCATAAACCACACAAGTATCAAAGTTTCCGCTTAATACAATTCTAGCATGGAATATAAACTTTATCATGAACAAGAATTATAACAATAACATCTTTATTATTGCCTCTAGGGAATAATTCCAACAAATACATCGTCCGATGAGCCAAATTGCCACATAGTTCTTTCAGGGAAAAGAAACATCGTGGGAGTGGATGACAAGACATATATGTCAGAAGATTATAATAAGTTTCATGAAAACCCTTCCTTCAAAGTGAAAACTGACCCAAGCCTCCTGTTAAATGATGAAGATTCTCCATGGCTACGGCGCAGAAGAAAACAACAACACTAGATAGGGATGTTGGTGTAATGTATTAAACCTTTTATGTAATCATATTGTTAAATGATGAAGATTCTCCATGGACATGATGGCCGCACTATAAATAGAGGTAAAGGGCAGGGCAGGCTGGGCCAGGCAGCACCAATAATAGGGGTTGAACCTTTAGTCCCGGTTGGAGAAACCAACCGCGACTGAAGGGATTGCGGCAGGCTGGGCCAGGTGAAAGTACAAAGGAAGTCGCCTAGAGGGGGGTGAATAGGCTTTTAAAATTATTACGGTTTAGGCTCAAGTAAATGCGGAATAAAACTAACATTTAATTTATTGATCACAAAACCTAGCCACTAAGTTCACCTAGGTGCACCAACAACCTATGCTAAGCAATACAAGCAACAAGGTGATAGCAAGGTATAAATACTTCAAGCACGATGGCTATCACAATGTAAAGTGCATAAGTAAGGGTTCGGTTGAGAGATAACCGATGGACGCGGAGACGAAGATTTCTTTCCCGAAGTTCACTTCCAAAGAAGCTACGTATCCGTTGGAGAGGTGCGATGGCGCAATGCTCTCCGAATGCCACAAATGGCTCACCTCGAGGTGTGGTGGCTCGATGCTCACCCAACGCCACACAAGGCCTCACCCCGGATGCGGAAGCACGCGACTCACCGACGCCACAAAAGGCTCACCCTATTCTCCCAAGTGCACACCACAAAAGGCGGGCACTTGCTCCACTATGGGACGCTTGAGGGCGGTCACCGAACCCGTACAAGATTGGGGATAACTCCACAACTCAATTGGAGGCTCCCAACAACAAAGCCACAAAAGGCCAACAATGCCACAAAAGGCCAACAACGCCACAAAAGGCTACAAGACCACAAAAGGTCAACAAGACCACAAAAGGTCAACAATCCAACCACACAACCGTCTAGGGTTCCAAGGAACCCAAGAGAAACAAGCTCACAAGCTTGAACTCGCCGAATCTCCGAGGAGAACTAAAACCTATGCACCAAATGCAAGGGCAAGTCCTTCTCCCCCAAATTCCAACAAAGCTACAAAAGCTACTGGGGGAATAAGGGAGGAAGAACACAAGAGTAGAACTCAAACCTATACACCAAATGCAAGGGCAAATCCTTCTCTCCCAAATTCCAACAAAGATACAAAAGCTATTGGGGGAATAAGGGAGGAAGAACACAAGAGGAGAACACAAAACTCTCCAAGATCTAGATCCCAATGATTCCTTCACAAAGAAGGGATTTGACTTGGGGGGATTGTAGATCTAGATCTCCTCTCTCAAATCCCTCAAAAAGATGCAAGAATCATAGGAGGGGAAAGGGAGAGGGAAAGCTTCTTCAAGGTTGACAATGGAGGAGAGAGAGAAAGCCAAGAACCAAGAAGAAAAGCAAGTGCCCACGAAGGGGAAGAGGAGCCCCTTTTAAAGGGCTCCCAGATCTGCCCGTTATGGGCATTCGCGACTCCTGGCCGGAACTTCCGGTGGAAGGCCAGAAGTTCCGGTGGCACCCAGCCAACGGTCAAAAACTGCGGAGCGAGAAACTGAAAAAGCAAATCCTGGTCGGAACTTCCGTCGGTTCACCGGAACTTCCGGTCCCTGGCCGGAACTTCCGGTGGGAGCGAAACTTCCGATGGAATTCCGTCAAATAGCACATCCAAAACAGAAGGTTACTGAACGTGAGCGGAAGAAGACCCGGAACTTCCACCGGAACTTTCGGCGGCAAAGATGCCCTAGAGGAACTTCCGGTGGGAAGCCGGAACTTCCGGTCAGGGAAATTCTAGAAACCAGAAAACCAGAAACGCAATAACTTTTGCATCCGAACTCCAAACGGGATGAAACCAATTTTGTTGGAAAGATAACGACGAATAGAATCCAATATTGGGTATCACCTTGGGAGAAAATATATGAATATATATGTGAAGTATCCCCCAAGGTGTGGAGCCGGAAAACTTGCAAGATCAAAAACCGTAATAAGATATGCAAGTGAAATCCTTAGATGATGAACTAGAGCTTGTTATGATGATGACCACAATCTCTAGATCCTCTCATGGACAAGAACCAAATAACAACCAAGAAAGATGATGCTATGAATGCAAAGGTTTGAGCTCTCTCCGAACAATGAAAACGAGACACCCTCTTGAGAGCCCGTCTTGATAGAACGGCTATCTATCCTAAACTCGGTCTCCCAACTAACAATACGAGACCGGCAAAAGAGAAGCCCTATCAAGAACATACCTTTGCCTTGAGCATCCCACTTGAACTTGATGTAGACCATCTTGTTCTTCTATAATGGGAACACCTTTCTTGGATGATCTTGCTTGATGAAGATGAAGACTTGCAAATTGCTCCCCCATACTCCATGGGGAAACCTCTTCTTTGAACTTGTCTTCATCATTCCATCAGCATGAGGATGGCAAGCTTCAAGCATGAGATCTTCTAGAGATGGCGCATCTTGAGCTCGCCCTTCTTCATCCCTACTTGAGGTTGATCCATCTTGATGCAACTCTTTGCACTTGTCTTGATCAACCTTCAAGCTCCTTCTTTCTTCATGATTCCAATGGGCACAAAGCCCTTGGACATTTCTTCATCTTCCAACTTGAGACCAACACATGGCCCAAGTGATGCCAATGGACAAGCCTACAAGTGAAACTCAATTTACACATTAGTCCATAGAGATTGTCATTAATTACCAAAACCACACATGGGGGCATACATGCCCTTTCACTAGGTAGCACTAATAATAGGGGTTGAACCTTTAGTCCCGGTTAGATGAACCTTTAGTACCGGTTGGAGACATCAACCGGGACAAAACACGAGTGAGCGCTAATAATAGGGGTGAGTGTCGACATTATGTCATCAGTGTCGACACTATGTCGAGCTACTTGTACTATAAATAGGCCAGTCCTCCAGCCAGTTTGAGGCATCTCCAAGATCGATGGTTTTTGAGAGCAGGGACACCACTACGGCCAGTTTCAGGTTGATGCCGCCGGAGCCCATTCCTCCGGCATCTCCAAGAAACTGGTCATAGAGGCACTCCCTAATATGTGAAATTAGGTTAGCTCCCAGGCATATTGATCTAGTTAGAGAAGTTACAAGCTGCAAGATGGTCTTCGAGAGCAGGGACACCACTACGACCAGTTTCAGGGAGATGCCGCCGGAGCCCAATCCTCCGGCATCTCCAAGAAACTGGTCATAGAGGCACTCCCTAATATGTGAAATTAGGTTAGCTCCCAGGCATATTGATCTAGTTAGAGAAGTTACAAGCTGCAAGATGGTATTCGAGAGCAGGGACACCACTACGGCCAGTTTCAGGAAGATGCCGCCGGAGCCCAATCCTCCGGCATCTCCAAGAAACTGGTCATAGAGGCACTCCCTAATATGTGACCGCACGTGTTTGGAGATCAGATCTTCATGGTAAGTACGAATCTGAACTAAAGGTCCGCCTTTAGTCCCGGTCCAACCATAAAACGAGACTAACACTCAAGACATTTATTAATATTTAAAAACCGAGACTACGGAATCGGGACTAAAGGCCCCCTTTAGTCCCGGTCCAGCCACAAACTAGGACTAACACTCAATACATTTATTAATATTAAAAACCGGGACAAACCGGGACTAGCTAACACTCAGGACTAAAGCCGCCCCCTTTAGTCATAATCATGCCTAGTCCTATAGTACACAGCTTCAGGGTCTAATTCGTCATCGTCATCATTATTGTCATCGTCACCTGCCACTCCGGGGATCCTGAGCCCAACCATGGCATATACCGGGGGCACCTGCCACTCCGGCCTCGGATTCACGGCGGGTGGGTGGACTTGTGGGCACCGCGGGCGAGGATGGTCTCCCCCGGAGATGTAGCGCATCACGCCTATGATAGTACGGTTCGCCCACCAGAGACGCCGGCCGGCTTCATTGTGGTTCACAGGGGGCGGGCCATCACCATCGTACCTGGCGATCTCCCTTTCCTGCCGGTTAGAGAAGAAGGCATTCCAGGTGTTGTAGTTGTCGAGATCCCACTGGGGATCCATCCGCTGCTCCGGCGTGAGCTCGTGGTAGAAGTGGTTGGTGATGGCCGCCTGTCGGGCGGAGCCTTGAGGCACGGGAGGGACATGAACACCTCCAACACTCAGCATCTAGCCGGCGGGCGGCCGGTAGCCTGGTGGGAAAGGGTAGCTTGAGGCGCACAGCGCCTCCGTCTCCTCAAGGGTTAGAATGGCCCAGTAGGCGCTGTCCATTTCTGTGAGAGAGGAAGGTATGGATTTGTGCATAACCATGGCGCGGTCGGCCAATATATAGATGAAAAGGGCGGGAAAACATGGAGGTATGCGGTGGTAAATGGTGGGAAATATCTTTAGTCCGTGTCAGTGGCTACAACCGGGACTAAAAGCTCGGTTCAGAAGAAAGGACGGGAAAACTTGGCGGGAAGCGGTGAGAAATGACGGGAAAAATCTTTAGTCCCTGTTAGTGGATACAACCGGGACTAAAGCTTATTCATAAAATGGATTTGGATTAATTATTCAAATTCAAGAACTTTTCATGTTGAAAGTTTAGTGAGATTCAAAAATATGCAAAAAATAATAGTTAATGCATCTTTAAATTGATAATGGCAAACTGGTTAATAATTTGACTATTTAAAATAATTATTTGATAAAACAGAAAATGGATTTGGATTAATTATTCAAATTCAAGAACTTTTCATGTTGAAAGTTTAGTGAGATTCAAAAATATGCAAAAAATAATAGTTAATGCATTTTTAAATTGATAATGGCAAAATGGTTAATAATTTGACTATTTTTAAAATAATTATTTGATAAAACAAAAAATGGTTTTGGATTAATTATTCAGATTCAAGAACTTTTCATGTTGAAAGTTTTGTCAAATTCACAAGTATGCAAAAAAGTATAATTTAAATGTTTTAAATAATATTTTTGAAAAATATTGCGCGCGGCGGGGTTTTTGGCCCAGCACGCGCAAATTTGGGCCTTTAGTCCCGACCCAGTTTACTAGCCGGGCCTAAAGGTCTGGCCCCGGCGCGCGAAAATGAAACGCCCCCCCCCCTCTAGTCCCGGTGCGTGGCACCAGCCGGGACTAGAGACCCCCCTTTAGTCCCGGCTGGTGCCACGCACCGGGACTAGAGGGGGGGGGTATAAATGGGGGCTTCTCCCCCGGTGCGTTCCACACACCGGGAGAAGTTGGAGGCCGGACGAATAGAGCTCGCCACCAGGCTGTCGGATTTTCGATCGACGCCGCCACCGCGCCTCCGCCCGCTCCGTGCCTCCACCCTCTACGCCGCCCGGCCGTGCCACCGCCGCGCGCACCTCTCTCCCTCGTGCCGGCGACGCCCCGCGGGAACCCCACCTCCGCCACCGGCGCCACCAACTCCCCCACCACTGGCCACCGCCCCCGCCACCGGCCACCGTCGCCGGCTGCGCCACCACCTGCCGCTGGCCCCCTCTCGGCCTCCTCATCAATATAGGTAATTAGTTTTTTATATTATTGGATTATGCATGATTAATTAGTACTTAATGTATAGGGTTAGGGATTAGTATTAGTACTTAGGATTAGGATTTTTACTTAGGATTAGGATTAGTACTTAGGATTTTTTGTTTAGTATTATAGTTTAGGATTTTTAGTTTAATGTATAGTTTAGGATTATATTTTAGGATTTGTTTAGGTTAATTTTGTTTATAGGATTTGTTAGTGCTTAATTAGGATTTGATTAGGTTAATTTTGTTGATAGGATTATTATTTTGTTTAGGATTTGTTAGTGCTTAATTAGGATTTGTTTAGGTTAATATTGTGTTAGTGTTTAATAATAGGGTGATTATTATTAGGATTTGTATGTAGAATTTTTTGGATTTTTAGGATCTTCGATCTTTAGTGTATCTAGGATTTTTTTAGTCAAGTGTAAGTTTATCGGTGAAGGGCATGGGCACGGCTAGGTGTCGAGGCCTAGGGTTAGGGTAATTATTGTAAGACCCTCTTTGTAACCGGAGTTAGAGTTAGGGTTAGGGTGTTGGTGCTCGGTGGTGACAGGAGTTAGGGTTAGGGTGGTGGTTCTCGCGGGAAGCCGCTTAGTCGCTCGCCTCTCCCGCGGCGACCATCAGCGGCCACCGCCACCGCACCTCCGGGTTTAGGATTTTGTTATATTAGTGTATATATTTAGTTTAGGATTTTTTTAGTTAGGATTTTGTTATATCACCGGCCACCGCCACCGCACCTCCGGGTTTAGGGTTTAGGGGTGGTGACCGGAGTTAGGGTTAGAGTGGTGGTTCTCGCAGGAAGCCGCTTAGTTGCCCGCCTCTCCCGCGGCCACCACCACCGCACCTCCGGTTTTAGGGTTTAGGGGTGGTGGTTCTCGCGGGAAGCCGCTTAGTCGCCCACCTCCGGGTTAGGGTGTTGGTTCTCGCGGGAAGCCGCTTAGTCGCCCGCCTCTCTCGCGGCCACCATCACCGGCCACCGCCACCGCACCTTCGGGTTTAGGGTTTAGGTTTTATTTTGTTAAGTTCAAATAAATATTGTGTGCACTTTGCAGGAACTATGGATCCACCTAGTCCCCCAGTCTACAGAGACCTAGATTCAAAACACTTGCTCGAGGATATGATTCACGATGCCGATGAGCGATCTCCCTCGAGGTATCTGAACTCATGCGGTGAGGGAGAGGAGACCAACAGACAAGAGGAAGAATCCCATGGACACGTAACACAGACCGACGAGGTATATATATTATGTCCGATGATCGTCACTAGATGTACCTAGTTGTATATATATAACGTTGACGAGTGTTTCTTCTCTTAGGCCTCTACGTCGAGCAAGAAAACCAAGCACGGCCCAGCCAAAAAGTTTCCCCTAGGTACCGTTTATGAAATTACAGAGGTTTCAGGAGACGGCGAACCATTGGAACCAAAGAAAACAAAACAACTATTTGTACAACAATGCGGAGTTGTTGCTAGAGATCGCACCCCGATCACTTTTCAGGAGTGGAATAAGCCCAAAGAGGCAGAATGGAGTATGTGTATGTCGAAGATAGGTTCAAAGATGAACTTTTTAATGACCTAATGGGACATTTCAAGCTGCCAGAATGTGACACTAAGGAAGAGACTGCTGAAATGAGAAAGAAAGTCAAGCAACTCGCACTAAAGAAGATGGTCGAACTATTCAAGAACTGGAACAAGTCATTATGGCAACAGTATCAGAAGGACAAGAAAACCCCATTATTCGAAGGCTATCTAGCGAAGCAGAAGCCTTAATGGGATGCATTTGTGTTGTATAGGAGGTCAGGAGTTGCAGAGGAAAAGTCAGAAAAAACAAGATAAATGCTGCGAAGAAGAAATATCACCATAACTTGGGGCCAGGGGGCTACGCGGCTGCCATGCCTAAGTGGGATGCAAAAGAGAAAGAGCTTCATAATAAAGGGATCATTCCAGAACCAATTCGCGAAGAATGGGATTTGAGGGCAAGAAATTGGTTCCTTGGGCATGGGAGTACATATGACGAACTTACAAGGGACCTTGTTTGCAGTGATGGGATAAAGTACCCAGGACTGCATGGCTAAAAGTGGTCAAAGATATTAAAGATGGAATAAAACAGTTTCATCCAGATAGAGAGAATGACTTGCTGACCTTGGTCCTCAGGAATCGTGAACATACAAGACGAGTCCGAGGCCTTGACGGGAGTTTCACGTGGGAGACTGGGTTTCCTAAGGACCAAGGTACCTATAGAAGCCGAGCAAGAGCAAAGCAACGACGGGAGGAGGAGGAGGCAGACAAGTTCAAGCAGCTGCTAGGAAGACTTGACAAGCAGCAGCAGCAGCAGATCGACGAACTTAGAGGAATAGCGCGCTTGCAGCAGGATCCTCCACTCGATATTACCGCCAACCCATCTCAGCGGAGAAGCAGCGTCACTGAATCGGAGGTCCCGTCTAATTATGCATCCTGTACTACAGATGGCGGTCCCGGCTACCCCGTGGATGGAATTAAGGAGCAGATACCTTGTGAGCTCCATAAAAAATTGAAGAATGTATTTGTGAAGGTGGCGGTCGGATCGGCTTTGCCTTGTCCGCCTGACGCACGTTGGCATGGCCGTGAGATTCCAACTGGCTATGCTAAAGTCGGGGTGGATCAAATCATAAAGGAGTGGAAGTCAATGGAGCTTGACATCCCTGGACCTGAAGGTGAGATCACACTGGGAGAAGTACTTGGTGGGATCATTCTCTGGGAAAAGAACAAGATACCGTTTCCAGGCTCGGCTCCAAGGATAACACTACCGCCTCCGAGTCGTCGCAGGTCTCCTTCACCTCCACCTCCATCACCTCCAAGAAGCCCACCCCATGATGACTACGACCACCACATCCCGAGTCCATCTCGATCTCCGCCACAGGCTCAGCAGTCTTCGCTGCCCGCTAAGGACAATAAGTGGAATCATGCTCCGTTAGTGAGTACTAAAGGAAGCGGCAACCCAAAACGGAAAATGTCGCCCCTCCCAACAGTGCCTCATCAGAATCTTCCCATCAGACCTTATGACCGTGTGATACAGAATCTGCAACGATATCAAAGGCCGATGTGGTGGCGCATTTTGAGAAGAAGAAACCCGAGCCCGCTCCGGTATACACCGAGAAGCAAAAGGCATATGCACTTGATTTTCTGAACACACCATCGCAATATGAGTTGCACCATATATCGGTATCTTTCGTTGATTACCGAGATATCAGGTAATGAATAACTCATTCATTCATTTTCTTCTTCGGGCAGGGTTTGGATCCGGTTCAAGCGCGAGGTTACGGGTGTATTTAGTGAGAAGCTAACGTTTAAGGCGGTCTCGGTAAGTAGCACGTGATATATCCGCGCATCTCTTTACTTCTAGTTTCAATACAATAATGATGCTTATTATTTTGATTGAATTCTATTCTCGTAAAGTGCGCGAGGCAGCCACGGGGGTCGAATCTATGTGGATTCTATGTTTGCGAGTTCATTCGCACGTTTACCACCGAACACAACGATTATAGAGTCGACGTAAGCAATGCATTCACACCATCATTTTATTGTCGTCACCTTTTTTATCATGATTGATACATATTGATTTCCTTTTTCTTATATATAGTTCGAGAGAATGCGGGATCAACTACTACTAGAAAGCAACGCGTACTAGCAATTGCAGAGGAGCTGACGGGATTTATTTTCAAAGAGATCGTAGACGATGTCAGAGAATTTAGCGTGAGTAGGCGCTACTGATCTCCATGTAATCGAACTATTTTGTGCTCTAGTCCCGTGATCTCCATGTAACTATGTAAATTGTATATATTTGTATGCTCGATTTCGTAATACAAGTTATCTTATATATATGCAAGAACGTGTACGATATGTGGTGGCGTACAAATATTAAAAACCATTTTGAAATGAAAACTAAATAAATAAAACAATACAAAATAAATTCTCTGCCGCGGCAGAGAAAGGGCACAAAATGCTGTCGCGACAGAGAAATCACTAGTCCAAGGTAATGCTCTGACGCGGCAGAGAAAAAGCGCAAAATGCTGCCGCGGCAGAGACCCACTAGTCTCGGCCTGTGGAACCAACCACGACTAGTGGGGGTGCACCCTGGGCGCGCAGGGACAGCCACGTGGGCACCCACTAGTCCCGGCTGGTAACTGGGCCGGAACTAGTGTTGGGCCTCTAGTCCCGCTTGATTAGTCCCGGTTTTTGAACCGGGACTAGAGGCCCTCTCTCCACTAGTGAGGTTTTAGAAAAAGAAAGAGATATCTGGACGAAAAAGGTAGGATAATGTAATTCTTTTGCGTTATACAATCTTAAAAAGATCTTTTTCTGTCACATGACATGATTGCACAAAAACATTATAATAGGATATAAAATTTCTCCACAACCAAATATGGGTTCTACCCTCATAACAGTTCGTTTGTTCTAAAGTTGCGTTGCATCTCATTTTGCAAGTTTTGACGCATGTAACCGTAAGATAGGTGCATTTTTAATCATTCTACTTGACGTCAAAATGATTCTTTTTATAAATCTTATGCTTTTCTTTCATTTAAAATTCAACACACAATTTCATTTAAATCAATGTTTTTTACATTCTATAGTTTCATAATCATATCAACTTGCATATGCAGGGCCATGATCGCAGTAGTAGAGATGGTAAATTTAATGCACCGCATAAAATGGTTGTGTATTTGACCAATTAAAGGTCATCAAAGATTAGGAATACACATGATTTGATTGATGTCACATACTCTCTTCATCCCTAAGTATTAGGCGCCCTTGATTTTCGTTGGTCACGACTTATGATTTGACTATAGTTTATACATATAGTATTCCACAAAATTAGTATTCAAATGTATGAAATAAAAGAATTATTCTGAGACCGAGGGACTACAAATTATTACTAGATAAGATGGGATTACATCTCAAGAAACAGACGATGTGAGTGGTTTGCATAAAGGGATGTAACACAATTAGCATAACTTTTTGGAAATCTCTCGAGCGCTTTTCATGTAGAGGAACATGTAGTGTTGATTAGCAGGCGCTCATCATTGAGAAAATCGGTAGAAAAAACAGATAGTTAAAAGGATTATAAGGGAAAAACTAATAATGATGCTTCACTTCAATAGAAATCCTTGTCGGCTCGCTCGACACTGATGCGGTACCACCTTCGGGTGGAAATATTCCTTCATGGAGGGCGTAGCGGTTGCGGTCTCCTTCACTTAGTCGGTCTGCCTTTGTCTTCTTTCTTTCTTCTTCTTTTCTATTGGGCTTGTGTTTGCTGCTTCCCCAACAATTGTTTGTTTTGAGACTCGTTGTATCTTATTGTTGCTATATTAATATAGCGAGGCGAAAGCCTGTTTTGAGGAGGATCGGTGACCATACGAGAGATTTAGCGATTTGTACCATCACTTTTAGGATATATCCTATGTTATATGTTGGGCTCAATTCTAGGTAATAGAAAGTGAAGGTCCAAAATAACTAATCGTTTCATTGTCACCAATCAGCACCAACAAATCAATTGAAGCGAAAGCTACCTCAACGTATTTTTTTATAGATAAAGGCTTGACATCCTGACTTTATAAATAAAGCCCAAAAGAACCAAGAGAGTAATAAATTTTCACAAACATCAACAAGCCAAGCCAGGATACACATTCCATGACAAACCGGGCAACCAGGACCAAAAGCTAAGATAGACTTAGAAGCTCGCTAGGAATACCAATCGAGAATCCCATACGACCCAACAAAGAGCGAAGTTTCATACTCCTGGAGCACAAGAATGAGCCGTCAATAAACCATGATGGTCGAGAGAAGTCCATGTACTTCCCTCAGGACTGGCATGCCTAACCTCTGATATCTTGATCTTGATCGCCTAAATAAAGGAAAATACAGTATCCCGCTCCTATCGGCTGAGGTAAGATCATTGTTGTAGGTAAGCAACAAGTTTAAAATGAACATCGACAATAGAAGATATAAATGTACCCTCTATTAGGGCCTTGTTCCTAACATTCTAGAGATCCCAAGCCATAACCGCAAAAGCGACCCAAATCATCTACCTAGAAAAGGCTAGAGGTTTATTGGAGAAGAGCAAAAAACTATTGAAAGGAGCTAGGGGCCCAAGTGCTCAGTAGAACTTCACGAAAGAAATCCCAGAAGAAAGTGGCAAGACTGCAAGAGAAAAAATAGGTTGTCTTGGTCATCGGCCTGGCGACATAGGGGGAATATCCCATCTCCTCACCCACGGAGTTTCTGAACTTGGTCACAACTAGGAAGACGCCCTCTCGCCATTTTCCAAAGGGAGTGCTTGATATTAAGGGGAATCCTTAGCTTCCAAAGCTCTTTAAAGTTAAACACTATCGCCCCATCGTGGAGCGCCTTGTATAAGGGACCTAGAATTTACCAAATGGCTCGAGAAGCCATGACATACGGTCCTTCTCACGGTTAAGCTTGATCCTTAGCAGATTTATTCGCATGTTTCTCCACTGCTCCAGCTTAATAGGGCTAAAAGTTCTTCTAAATCTAGGGCAACCCAGTTCACTAGTAAGTACCAAGTCCACTATGGCGTCTGAATTGTCACACATGTCTAGCAAGGCCGAGTATCTGGCCGCCAGTGGCTCATGGTGGACCCAACTATCCAACCAAACAACTGTGTTGCGACCATTGCCAATGTATGGCAACCCCGATCCATGGGAGGTTTCTTGCTTGGAGAATAGCTTTCCACAATTGTGAGCCCTTGGTAGGTCTGATAGTGACGATCCCTCCATGGCTCATGAAATTTTTCTTAAGAATGTCTAACCAAAGCCCTCGGCCATTGCATACCTTCTAGGCCCATTTGAACTTGGGACAACGGTCCATAAGCCCATTATTGATAAAGTCAAGCCCTCCATATTCCTTTAGAGTGCACAAATGATCCACTTTACTATGCGATACTTTTGCTTGAGATTGTCTTTGGACCAGTAGAACCGAGATCTCACTTTGTCAAAGAACATGTGATCCCAGAAGACGATAGAAGCTCATGCAATAATAGGGGAGGCTAGTGAGGCACGAACTGATAAGGATACCTCTTTCCCTAAAGAAGAGTTCCCAATCGTCCATGTGTCAACCTTTTTCATGAAACGATATTTTAGGGGAGCAAAAGCTTCGATGGTAAGTTTGCTTTTGTCTATTGGCATGCCAAGGTATGTCATTGGCAGGGTGCCCAGCTTATGGCTGAGCATAAAGGATGCACACACCTATTCTTCTGCATCCACTCGCAGCACAAAATGCCTCAGATTTTGCGAAATTGATTTTGAGACCCGACATGGATTCTAAGCATAGAAGGATGAACTTGAGGTTCATGATGTACGTTTGGTTGTAGTAGAGAAAGATCTGGGTATCGTCGACTTATTGTAGATGCGAGAGGCCATTCTCGGGCAACTAGGGGCAGTGGCGGATCTACCACCCCTGTTGCCCGGGCGGTTGCGCGGGCTTGCCGGCCGGCCGGTAGCTTAATCCCCTAGTTGATTGATGATGTTTTGTAAGGATAAGCAACAATTTAAACATGTGTGCCCGGGCTTTGAATTTTCTTTGGGTCCGCTAATGACTGAGGGGAGACCCCGTGAATGTGACCTGCCCATCATGCCTCGTCTAGCATGGCAGCTAGCGCCTCAACCACATAGTTAAAAGGCGTCGGTGAGAGGGAATCACCCTAATAGACCCCACTGTAGGGTTCGCAGCATAGAAAACAAAAATTTTCCTATGATGTGAACTATATACCAAGATCTATCTACTAGATACAAACAACGGGCGGATGTATATCCGTAGAGAACATACCCTTGAAGACCGACAAAGCTTAACGAGTTCAACTCATGGTTGATGTAGACGATCTCTTGCCGATCTCAAGATCGAGAGGAAGTCCTAGCGCCGCAAATCAGCAGCGCATCCGTGCTTGCACACACGTTCGAGGCACCGAGCAACCTCCGCCTCCTCGCTCCAGCGATGCAGCGGAAGCACAACTCTTTCTTGCCGAATAGCCACCGGGAACATGTATCTCGCTAGTCCGAGACCATGGGGGATAAATTCTAGAGGGGGAGAGAGATCCTTCACGAGGAGGTGTGAGAGACAAGTGAGGAGGGGGCTCCTTTTATAGGAGGAGGGGGGCACCCAAGGGGGTGGCCGCCGGCCATGGGGGCTGCCCCCTCCCCTCCTTCATTCATGTGGGTGGACACTCCACTCACAAAATGCCCTTTAAAATCCCTCCACTCAAAAGTCCACTCAAATTACCATTAAATTTCCACCAAATTTAATGCAAACTCTCATTAAATAAAACTCTTTTATTTTATTCAGAATTTTGTCAATTACTTTAATGACAAACATTCACAAATAACCCCTTGCTAGAATTCTATTTCACATGCATAACCACTTTATGCAATTTCACCCGAAAACCTGTTTCGGTATCTAGTGAAATAAATTCCTGCGCTTGTTCATTCTTTCGGCATGAAACATTTGCTCCAATTGGATGTCGGTGTCTCTTAAGTGTGTCACCCTACGGTTCGTGAATAATGCGGACATGATCGAGACCCCTCTCAGATCAATAATCAGAAGCGGGATCTGGAGACCCATACTGACTCCCACACATTCAACGATGACTTTCTTGTGATCGTCGGAACCTTTTACGCTAGTATCTTAATCCCTTTGTTTCACGATATATTACATGTCCGAGATTCGATCATCGGTATCTCCATACCTAGTTTGATCTCGTTACCGACATGCACTCTTTTCTCGTTCCTGTGATATAACATTCTAGTGATCAAATCACTTGCTTGCAAGCTAATCAATGTGATATCACCGAGAGGGCCCAGAGTATATCTATCCGTCATCGGGATGAACAAATTCCACTCTCGATCCATGAGCCTCAACATAACACTTTATTAGTTCTGAATCCATCTTTATAATCACCCTGTTACGGTGTGACGTTTGATGTTATCAAGAAACTCTTCCGGTGTTAGTGATTGACATGATCTCATGGTCTAAGGATTAGGATCACTTCGTAAGTTGTTATAGCAATGTAAACTCAATGACTTTGATCGTAATGCTATACTTCGGATGAATGTTCATCACACCATTACACTAATGTTGTGATCCCGTTATTAACAACATCCAATGTCCATGATCAGGAAACCTTGATCATCTTGTTAATCAACGAGCTAGTTTATGAGAGAGGCATAACTAGGAACTTTCTGTTTGTTTATTAAACACACATGTATTAACGTTTCCGTATTAATACAATTATAGCATGCAAAATAAACATCTATCATATACTTGGAATACACATAATAAACACTTTATTATTGCCTCTCAGGGCATATTCCCTTCAGTCTCCCACTTGCACTAGAGACAATAATCTAGTTACATAGTGATAAATCTAACACCCATTGAGTTCTGGTGTTGATCATGTTTTGCTCTAGGGAGAGTTTTAGTCAACGGATCTGCTACATTGAGATTCGTATGTACTTTACAAATCTTTATATCTCCATCATTGACATGCTCGCGGATGGAGTGAAACCGGCGCTTAATATGCTTGGAATGCTTGTGAGACCTTGGCTCTTTGGCATTGGCAATGGCACCATTGTTGTCACAATAGATCACCATTGGGTCCAACGTGTTTGCCACCACTCCTAGTTCGGATATGAACTCCTTCATCCAAACTGCTTCCTGAGCCGCTTCTGAAGCAGCAACATATTCGGCCTCCGTTGTTGATCCCGCTACCACAGGTTGTTTGGAGCTCCTCCAACTAACCGCTCCGCCATTCATGAGAAATACGTATCCGGATTGAGACTTAGAGTCATCCGGATCGGTGTCAAAGCTAGCGTCGACATAACACTTAGCGACGAGCTCTTTTTCACCTCCGTATACAAGAAACATATCCTTAGTTCTTCGTAAGTACTTAAGGATATTCTTGACCGCTATCCAGTGTTCCGAACCTGGATCCGATTGGTACCTACTAGTCAAACTAATAGCATGTGCCACATCCGGTCTTGTACATAGCATGGCGTACATTATAGAGCCTATGGCTGAAGCATAGGGGACTTTGTCCATTATCTCTCTTTCTTCCGCCGAAGCCGGACTTTGAGTCTTACTCAGTGTCTTGCCTTGCAACATAGGTAAGAACCCCTTCTTACCTCCGTCCATTTTAAACTTCTTTAAAATCTTATCAAGGTATGTACTTTGCGATAGCCCTATTAGGCGCCTAGATCTATCTCTATAGATCTTTATGCCTAATATGTATGACGCTTCACCTAGGTCCTTCATTGAAAATTTGCTGTTTAGATAACTTTTAACACTGTTTAAAAGATCTATATCATTTCCGATCAATAATATGTCTTCCACATATAATATCAGAAATGCCACATTGCTCCCACTCACTTTCTTGTAAATACAAGCTTCTCCATAAGTTTGGACAAATCCAAACTCTTTGATCACCTCATCAAAGCGGAGATTCCAACTTCGTGATGCTTGCTTCAATCCATAGATGGATCGCTGAAGCTTGCACACCTTGTTAGCATCCTTAGGATCGACAAAACCCTTTGGTTGTATCATATACAACTCTTCTTCAATATTACCATTGAGAAACGCGGTTTTGACATCCATCTGCCATATCTCATAATCGAAATATGCATCAATTGCTAACATAATCCTAACTGACTTTAGCATCGCTACGGGAGAGAAAGTCTCATTGTAGTCAACTCCTTGAATTTGTCGAAACCCCTTTGCGACAAGTCGAGCTTTATAGACGGTCACATTACCATCAGCATCAGTTTTCCTTTTGAAAATCCATTTGTTCTCCACGACCTTTCGGTCGTGAGGTAATTCCACCAAGTTCCAAACTTGATTTTCATACATGGATTCCATCTCGGATTTCATGGCTTCTAACCATTTGTTGGAATCCGGGCTCATCATCGCTTCTTCATACGTCGCAGGGTCATCATTTTCATCAACCATGAAATTCATGACAGGATTTCCGTACAGCTCGGGAGCTGCACGCGTCCTGTTTGACCTGCGAGGTTCGGTAGTACTCTCTTTTGGAGTTTCATGATCATTATCATTAGTTCCCTCTTCAACAGGTGGAGCCAACTCCGGAAAAACTTCCGGCGCTGCGCTACTCGCCATACTTTGAAGAGAAGGTTCCACAACCTCTTCGAGTTCTACCTTCCGACTACTCACACCTTTCGCGAGAAACTCTTTCTCTAGAAAGGATCCATTCTTGGCAACAAAAACCTTGCCCTCGGATCTGTGATAGAAGGAATACCCAATAGTTTCTTTAGGGTATCCTATGAAGACGCATTTTTCCGCTTTGGGTTCGAGTTTATCCGGTTGAAGTTTCTTCACATAAACATCGCATCCCCAAACTTTAAGAAATGACAGCTTAGGTTTGTTTCCAAACCACAATTCATACGGTGTCTTTTCAACAGATTTAGATGGTGCCCGATTTAAAGTGAATGCAGCAGTTTCTAGTGCATAACCCTAAAATGACAACGACAAGTCCGTCAGAGACATCATAGATCGAACCATATCTAATAAAGTACGATTACGACGTTCCGACACACCATTTCGTTGTGGTGTTCCGGCAGGTGTGAGTTGTGAAACAATTCCACACTCTTTCATGTGAGTGCTAAACTCGTAACTTAGATACTCACCTCCACGGTCGGACCGTAGAAATTTGATCTTTCTATTACGATGATTTTCCACTTCATTCTGAAATTCCTTGAACTTTTCAAAGGTTTCAGACTTGTGTTTCATCAAGTAGATATAACCGTATCTACTCAAATCATCCGTGAAAGTAACAAAATAACGATATCCACCTTGCGCCGACACACTCATTGGACCACATACATCCGAATGTATGATTTCCAATAAATCTGTCGCCCGTTCCATTGAACCGGAAAACGGCGTTCTAGTCATCTTGCCCATAAGGCATGGCTCACATGTATCAAATGATTCATAATCAAGTGATTCCAAAAGTCCATCCAAATGGAGCTTCTTCATGCGTTTAACGCCAATATGACCTAGACGGCAGTGCCACATATATGCGGATATATCATCATTAAGTTTAATCCTTTTAGCATCAACATTATGAATATGTGTAACATTATCATCGAGATCTAATAGAAATAAACCATTCATCATCGGTGCATGACCATAAAAGATTTCATTCATATAAATGGAACAACCATTGTTCTCGGATTTAAATGAATAACCACTTCGCATCAAACACGATCCAGATACAATGTTCATGCTCAGTGCAGGCACCAGATAACATTTATTCAAGTTTATAACTAATCCCGACGGCAAGTGGAGAGGCAGCGTTCCGACGGCAATCACATCAACGCTTGATCCATTGCCGACACGCATCTTGACCTCACCCCTTGCTAGCGGTCGCTTGTTCCGCAGCCCCTGATTCGAGTTACAAATATTAGCAACTGAACCGGTATCAAATACCCAGGTGCTACTGCGAGCACTAGTCAAGTACACATCAATAACATGTATATCATATATACCTTTGTTTGCCTTGCCGGCCTTCTTCTCTGCCAGATACTTGGGGCAGATGCGCTTCCAGTGGCCAGTCCCCTTACAATAGTAGCACTCAGAATCAGACTTAGGTCCAACTCGGGGTTTCTTTTCAGGCGCGGCAATAGGCTTGCCGCCCTTACTTCCCTTCCGTTTTCCCTTCTTGTCTTTCTTGAAACCAGTGTTCCTATTGATCATCAACACTAGATGTTCCTTTTTGATCTCCACTTCTGCAGTTTTAAGCATTGACAGAAGCTCGGGGAGAGACTTCTTCATGCCTTGCATATTATAGTTCATCACGAAGCTCTTATAGCTAGGTGGCAGAGACTGCAGAACACGATGGATGCCTAAGTCAATGGGAATCGATATTCCCAAGGACACAAGCTTATCGGCGTAACCCGACATCTTGAGTACATGCTCACTAACGGAGCTGTGCTCTTCCATCATGCAGCTAAAGAACTTTTCTGAAGCGTTGTAGCTCTCTACAGCAGCATGTGTGTCGAAAATCATTTTCAACTCACCCATTGTATCAAATGCATTGCCGTTTTCGAAACGCTTTCGAAGTTCCGGCTCTAGCCCATACAATATGCCGCAATGAACTAAGTTGTGGTCCTCCTGACGAGTCTGATAGACATTCTTCTCCTCGTTAGGGGCATCATCTAAAGGTGGGGGGCCTAACGGCGCTTCTAGCACATATTGCTTTTGTGCAGCAGAGAGGAGAATCCTCAAATTCATGGCCCATTCGGTAAAGTTGCTACCGTTCGTTGCTAGTTTCTCTTTCTCCATGAACACATTGAAATTAAAAGCAGGTGGTGCCATCTACAACAGAATTTGTAAAGTTTAGATTAAGTGTATGATAGATTGAGTTCAACTAATCTATATTACGAATGAACTCCCACTCAAAAACGACATCCCTCGTGCCTTTTTGGTGATTACATGAACCAAATCCACTACACCAAGTCCGATCATCACATGAGTCGGTATAGCTTCAAAGGCGAGCATCAAATGGGCATCATATCAACTATATGACTCATGCTTAACCTTTCGGTCCGTGTTCCGAGGCCATGTCTGTACATGCTAGGCTCGCCAAGTTAGAACCTTAGTATTCGCGTGTGTAACTGTTTTACACCCGAAATATGGTCGTGGATCCAAGAACACCCGATCATCACGTGATGTCTTGGAGCGACGAAAACATAATCGGTGCATACTAAAGGAAGAACACATTCTTATCTTGATATTTAAATGAGGGATCATCTTATTATGCTAACAAAGCGCTAAACAAGCAATATAAGATGCTATCAAACATCATATGTTTATTAGTGAAATTATATGGTTCCCGCAGATGATCTCTATCATGTGCATCGTGGTATGATCACTATCATACCTATATGTGTAAATCCAAGGTCTATGGATTTTACACGCTATGTGTGTTGTAAGAGTATCATCTCATACTTCTACTTACAACACTACCATATCATAACACTAGCCCAGCAACAATCTAAACTAGACGCCTCTAATTTATCCATTGCAAGTTTTACGTGGCTTAGGGCTTTCGAGATAGAACCGTTCTTACCTACAAACATGAACCACAACGAGGATAATCAAATTGTTGACAACTCGCTTGCAAAATAGATATTGACTATAGTAGGAGAGACAGACACCCGCTAGCCACTTATGCAAACTAGTTGCATGTCAAGCGTGGAACAGGTCTCATGTGCGAGGACATGTAAAGTTTGTCCGGGCCGCTTCATCCCACTATGACACCAATATCCAAAATTACAACAAAGGAGCAACAACATGATCATCATCGCCCACATACTCATATGTGTACTACCCGTGTAAAGTATCTACGCATAGATCCGGCTCTGATACCACTGTAGGGTTCGCAGCATAGAAAACAAAAATTTTCCTACGATGTGAACTATATACCAAGATCTATCTACTAGATACAAACAACGGGCGGATGTATATCCGTAGAGAACATACCCTTGAAGACCGACAAAGCTTAACGAGTTCAACTCGTGGTTGATGTAGACGATCTCTTGCCGATCTCAAGATCGAGAGGAAGTCCTAGCGCCGCAAATCAGCAGCACATCCGTGCTCGCACACACGTTCGAGGCACCGAGCAACCTCCGCCTCCTTGCTCCAGCGATGCAGCGGAAGCACAACTCTTTCTTGCCGAATAGCCACCAGGAACATGTATCTCGCTAGTCCGAGACCATGGGGGATAAATTCTAGAGGGGGAGAGAGATCCTTCACGAGGAGGTGTGAGAGACAAGTGAGGAGGGGGGCTCCTTTTATAGGAGGAGGGGGGCACCCAAGGGGGTGGCCGCCGGCCATGGGGGCTGCCCCCTCCCCTCCTTCATTCATGTGGGTGGACACTCCACTCACAAAATGCCCTTTAAAATCCCTCCACTCAAAAGTCCACTCTAATTCCCATTAAATTTCCACCAAATTTAATGCAAACTCTCATTAAATAAAACTCTTTTATTATTCAGAATTTTGTCAATTACTTTAATGACAAACATTCACAAATAACCCCTTGCTAGAATTCTATTTCACATGCATAACCACTTTATGCAATTTCACCCGAAAACCTGTTTCAGTATCTAGTGAAATAAATTCCTGCGCTTGTTCATTCTTTCGGCATGAAACATTTGCTCCAATTGGATGTCGGTGTCTCTTAAGTGTGTCACCCTACGGTTCGTGAATAATGCGGACATGATCGAGACCCCTCTCGGATCAATAATCAGAAGCGGGATCTGGAGACCCATACTGACTCCCACACATTCAACGATGACTTTCTTGTGATCGTCGGAACCTTTTACGCTAGTATCTTAATCCCTTTGTTTCACGATATATTACATGTCCGAGATTCGATCATCGGTATCTCCATACCTAGTTTGATCTCGTTACCGACATCCACTCTTTTCTTGTTCCTGTGATATAACATTCTAGTGATCAAATCACTTGCTTGCAAGCTAATCAATGTGATATCACCGAGAGGGCCCAGAGTATATCTATCCGTCATCGGGATGAACAAATTCCACTCTCGATCCATGAGCCTCAACATAACACTTTATTAGTTCTGAATCCATCTTTATAATCACCCTGTTACGGTGTGACGTTTGATGTTATCAAGAAACTCTTCCAGTGTTAGTGATTGACATGATCTCATGGTCTAAGGATTATGATCACTTCGTAAGTTGTTATAGCAATATAAACTCAATGACTTTGATCGTAATGCTATACTTCGGATGAATGTTCATCACACCATTACACTAATGTTGTGATCCCGTTATTAACAACATCCAATGTCCATGATCAGGAAACCTTGATCATCTTGTTAATCAACGAGCTAGTTTATGAGAGAGGCATAACTAGGAACTTTCTGTTTGTTTATTAAACACACATGTATTAACGTTTCCGTATTAATACAATTATAGCATGCAAAATAAACATCTATCATATACTTGGAATACACATAATAAACACTTTATTATTGCCTCTCAGGGCATATTCCCTTCACCCACGACATTGTGGAAGAAGCGTCTTTGTTCCCTACTGAAGCTGATCGTTGTTTTCCCTCCTCTAACCAGCTGCATAATCCAACTAACCCATAGTCGATCAAACCCTTTTCGTCTGAGCACTTCTTCTAAGAAATCCCAACTAACTCTATCATATGCTGTCATATGCGCTCTCGAAGATAATCTTTAGGATAATCAACTTATTTTTGGTGTTTTATGTTTTATCAAGAATTTCATGCAATTATCCCATGGAGGATGCTTTTGCCTTTGAGCTAGTTCTGTGGAAACCCAAGCCCTACCGGGGATGACTGCGACACTCACCTGTGCTTATTGCTCATAGGCATGGTGGTGTCCCCTTCTCCTCCTTCTTTTAACCGAAGTCCTTCACCTCCGCCAGGGAGACGCATGTCGCCTTCAGAAGGCCAAACTCCGCATGCGCCTCATCGACCAATGTGGCACGTGATAGCGCCCTTAGGGTGACTCGCCTCCTCCTTCCACTCCATGGAGCGATCCTTGGCGGCACGCTCCTCCAGGACCGTCAGGAGAAGGATCTCCCTGAGAATATTCCACCCAAGCACCCATGCCGCTGACTCGACACCCCGGGAGAAGGCGTTGCGGATCATGCATGGACGGAGAGCCAATGCTCCCTCCTCCGCTTTCGCCGACGCTGGACAATGTTGAGCACGAGCTCTCCGCCTTCACGCCGTGGCTGTGAGCGGGGGTGTTGTAGCTTCCTTTGTAGCCTCCGGTAGCCTGAGGATTCCCCCTTCCTGTGATGTGCCCGCTAGCCATGGACTGTTCGCCGAAGATTTTTGGTTGGAGTGGTGGAGGTGAGAGACTGCGGCAGAGGGGCCATGAAATGGAACTAGATATTGCCCTCCAACCTGGATAAAGGCCGAGTCATTTTTCAGGATATGCTCGGGGCCGATATCGGCCCAAACTGGAAAAGCGCCGAAGACTAATCTAGTTTTGGGCCTATATCGGGATGTGCTAGAAATTCTCTAAGCATCTAAGTATAAAATAAAGGTAACTAGTACTTCCTCTGTTTCATATTACTCTGCATATTAGGTTTAGTCAAAGCCAAATGTTATCGAGTTTGACCAACGATAAATTTAAAATTATAATCATTTATAAAATTAAATCAATACTATTGGAAACATAATTTCATAGCATATACGTTTGATATTGGAGATATGGATGTTTTGTATGTTATATTTACTTAAAGATTATAAAGATTGACTTTAACTTGGTTCAAAAGTGTGGAGTAGTATGAAATGGAGGGAGTAGTCTGCAAAAGAATGGAGTAAGCTAATACTAAGAAACATAATAACCAGGTGGGTTCAATCCATATAATCTCAGTAAACAAGTATCACTTTAATTTACATCAACGTACATAGCAAACTAAATATCACATATTTAGCTTATTAATTCTTTACAATCGTCGATCGATCAATCTCCATATACATGTCTCTCTGAAAATGCACACATAACCCTGATCACAAAGCTCTACAGAAGTGTGTCCCAGCGGAAACCTGCTGCTTATTGGTTAACCCCATCTGAACCACGGTAAACTGTACCTTAACTAACAGACAGCTGCGGGAACCCCAACGTCGGGTGCGGCGACAGGGGCGACAGCAGCGGCACGCCTCCGAACAAGGCCTCCCAGTACTGGTCCCAGGCGGAGCTCGATGGCGTCGGAGGGAACCCTCCCTCAGGCGTCGTAGCCACCGAGGTCACCGTCGAAGACGCTGTCCCCGTCGACATGGACGAGGGCGTGTCCAACAACACCTGGGCCGATGACGGCGACGCCGCCTCGGTCTTCACGGCCTTGTTTATCACCACCCCCATCACCTCCAGATCAGGCTCCTCCTCCTGCTGCTGCAACCTCTTCCGCTTGTTCGTCGCGCCGGCGGCGGTCTGCGACGCGGGAGCAGGAGGCGGCGGCGCCCACAGGTCGGCGCCACGCGTGCCGATATCGTTGGGGAAGTTGAGAATCGCTTTCGCGCCACGCATACGGAAGGCTGCACGGTCGTACGCGCGCGCGGCCTCCTTGGATGTGTCGTAGGTGCCGAGCCACACGCGGGAGCCCCGGCGTTTAGGGTCTCGGATCTCCGCCGCGTACTTACCCCACGGACGCTGCCGCACGCCGCGGTACTTGCGGAAGTCCTCCGTCGGCGCCGCTGGCGGTGCCGCCGCTGGCGCGGCAACCCACCCGAACGAGCCCGGGCCGGTCGGCACGGAGATGGTCAGCGCCGGCGCCCTCACGGCAACAGGAGACGGCTCGCCGCCGAACTGTATCATCATCACCGGCGCCAGCGCGGTCGGCTCCTGCGTCCGGAACGCTGCCTCGGCGCAGACGTCGGCTGGAGCAGAGGAGTTCACGTATTCATGTGGCAGGTTTATGTAGCCTTGCATCTGCTGCTCCTGCTGCGGGAAGAACATCGGCTGGTAGGCGGCCGTGGAAGGTGGCGGCAGCACGGGGAAGGTGACGTCGTCGCAAAATTGGCCCTGGTGATGGGTGTGCCCCGTCGCCATGAAGCTGCCGTTGGCGCCGAGGAGGTGCTCGCGGATGAGGTCGAGAGCGAATTCATCCACTTGATCTCCGGCGAACTCCATACCGCTCGCGGTGGTTCTTGTTCGCTTGTAGTTGATGTCGATCGAACACCGGCGAGAGATGACTCGCTGGATTTGCGCGTTTGCTTGCAGGTGTGTACTTCTGCTGGGGTGAACTGGGGACAAAACCACCGGGGTGGTGTACGTATTTATACTAGGCCAGAGAAAACCGATGGTGACAGACGACACGGCCGAGGATCTCAGCCCCTTCCCTGCCATTTCATTTGACCACAATGTACGTGCGCCGGGCCCCACTTTGGGTCTATTTGCGGTCCTAATCTCGTCGTGTAATTCTTGATTGTGAATGGTTTCATACGTGCTGCTCTACTGCAAAGCACAGTATTCGATTCCTTTCACTCAGTTCAAATTTTCTGCTTTAGCTGGGATTCCCCTCCCCTCCCTGTGCGGCCGGCCGCACCGGACCGACACCCATTTCCACAGCTGGTTCTCCCCTTCTTGCGACGTCCTCCTACCCGTCGCTGCCGACAACGTCGCTGGGCAAAGCCCCCGCGGCGCAGCAGCCTTTGTCCTCGCGTCCTGATCTGATCCAGATTTTGATGGCGGTGGCCTCGGCCTCGAGCGGCGGCGGCCTGCAGCTCGACCAGCGGCGGTGATGGCATCGTGGCGGCGGCCAGGGAGCATCGGCAGCAGGGCTAAACGCGGCTGGGCGGTTGGAGGCGGCGATCTAGGGTTTCTTGGATCGTCCACTCTGACCTCCATCGTCCTTGGTCGGACGTCGTGCGTCTTCTCTAGGCTCTACTACGCATCATGAGGACGCTCAGGGTAGAGGCCCTGGGTTTGGTAGCGGTGGGCATCTTCTCTGTCGAAGGTGGTCGGCCTGAGGCTGGTTTGGCGAATCTCGGGATCCGTCATCTAGTCCAGGCAGCGAGGCAGGGAGACCTAGGTGCTGGTGAAAACTAAGCCGTTGGGGCCCTGTCTGAGGCTAGTTTGGCGACTTGTATGATCTTTGTAATGGCTTTTGGCACACTTTGTTGCTCTAATAATAAATAAAAAGGCTGTGTGCATCATTTGATGCAGAGTCTGGGGCTTTGCTCCCTATTTCGAAAAAAAAAGCTGACATGTTTACATCTTGTTAAACCTACTAATTAGCTACCGTGAATTTCAAGTTTCTGTTGTTGTGGTGGCTGTTATTGTCAAACATGAAATATGGGAAACTGATAATTGGAAGTGGCTCGCATTTCATTGTTTCTGAAACGGGACATTTCTCCAGTCGTGTCAAGCGGAGAACATCGATCCATATACCAGGATCAGCTTCGACCTTTCCGCTTGCTTTACCAGAAATTCAATGAGACATGGAGAAAAGCTATTGGATGCCCATGCTCCTATGTAACTATACCAGCGCATGGCATGAGGAAGTCATGAACCATTGCGTGCATGGTTTTCTCTTTCTGTTATCTAATACACAACCCACCCACACCCCCCCCCCCCCCCCTCCTTCTAAAATAGATGTCTCAGATTTATTAAATTTTAGATGAATCTACATAGTAAATAGTGTTTAGATTTATTTAAATTTTGGCAAATATTAGATATAAATAGTGTCTAATAGATCTATTTTCAAACGGATGGAGCACTATTAGATATAAATACTTTGAATAGTTTCAAGCATTTTTTCCCGTAAAACAGACTGATCACTTATCGATTATCGTCGTGGATCGGTAAGCTCTATAGACAGGTTCACATGCAGATGCAGTTTGCCAATCCGCGATGATCAGCATGTCAAAAAACACGTCAGACGTAGAGCTAGCACTCATCCTGTCGAGAAAAAAGTCTGCATCGCAGTACGCACTACAGGACGCGCGCGTTAGTAGGCTAAAATGTTCTCGGCGTATGGTATGCCGACGACTGCTTTTGGCATAGCCTCCTCGGCAAATGACTCTCTCGGCGGAGCAAATAGAGGCCGTCGGCGTATGCTACGCCAAGGGCAATGCCGCCGGCGTAGCGGCCGTCGGCATAGCTTGTCTACAGGTTGCAAAAACATTTTTTTTTTTAAATATTTTTTTTATTTTTTTCCCTCAATTTTTTAATCTTTGAATTGCTTGACTTGTTAATTTCTCACTTTGAACATTTTTAACACTAATTACACTTAATATTTAATTAAATTGCAGCCTTGGTCGAACGGTAACCCATCCTAATACTACTTCAGCTCCAGCACGCTTAACTTCCTCGTTCCTTCAGAATCTGTTTCCGCAAAGTAATTCATACATTGTTGTCAATACTATGATATCAATCCTATTAACCCTTATATCAACATGTCACATGTTTGTATTTTTTGAAATTACAAACAATTATTTAAGTAAACATTAATTAATAAGTAAAAATATTATTGAATTCAAATAAAAATATAATAATTTTACTTTTTTGTATTTTTCTATTTATAAGGAATAATTAATATCTTTAAATCTATAAATCGGAATTTAATAAATAATATGTCTAAATTGATCAGAAAAATAAGAGGAATCCAAATATGATATCCATATCAACTAATCATAAACCCTCCGTTTTTGAATTATCTAATTGGTGGTTGCTTTAGAAAATTCCCTTTTTGCGCTCGAATAATGAAAAATGGCTTTTTGGTGCGATGAAAAGGAAAACTTGCATTGGATCTTTGATAAAATAGCATATTGTGAACCTAAAAATGATTTTTGTAAAAAAACATGCGCATCGGATCATGTACCTGTAGTTCATATCTGACCCACTTCCTACCGATTCGGCAGGAATTTGTCTTTTTCACCAGAGGTGGACGGAAAGGTTTCGGATCCCCCTGTTGGGACATTGTCCATATAAGGTGGTATAGTATTTTTGTAAAATTTGGTGGTAGCATTTTGAATTAGCCATTTGGTGGTTGCTTCACAAAATCGTTTGTTTTTTGTGCTCGGAAAATGGGAAATGGCTTTTTGGTGCGACAAAAAGGAAAACTTTCTCCTGCAACATTGTTCGCCATCCCATGATGCATGTGTATGCACAATATGGGCACATTATCACAAACTATGCCTTGATTCTAGCTATAATATTGGTCATTTAACCCGAAAGTCAAGAAACCTCGAATGAGATAGGTCATTTTGTGAAGGTTTTTTTTAGACATAATTAATATATCAAGTTTGATATTTTTACTTATAACTATATCATATAATATGACACCACACGAAGATTTCGCATTGTTTCAATCGGTTTTGAATTTTTTATGCCCGTTTTAAACTATCGTCAAACTTTTTCAAACGGCGGGCATGAAGATTCTTAGATAGGGGCCGAGCCTCGCTAAAATTGCATTGGATCTTTGATAAAATATCATATTGTGAACCTAAAAATGATTTTTGTAAAAAACATGAGCATCGGATCATGTACCTGTAGTTCATATCTGACCCACTTCCTACCGATTCAGCAGGAAATTGTCTTTTTCACCAGAGGTGGACGGAAAGGTTTCGGATCCCCCTGTTAGGACATTGTCCATATAAGGTGGTATAGTATTTTTGTAAAATGTGGTGGTACCATTTTGAAATAGCCATTTGGTGGTTGCTTCACAAAACCGTCCATTTTTGTGCTCGGAAAATGGGAAATGGCTTTTTGGTGCGACGAAAAGAAAAACTTCCTCGTGCAGCCATCCCATGATGCATGTGTATGCATAATATGGGCACATTATCGCAAACGATTCCTTGATTCTAGCCATAACATTGGTCATTTGACCCGAAAGCCAAGAAACCTCGAATGAGATAGGTCATTTTGTGAAGGTTTTTTTGAGACGTAATCAATATATCAAGTTTGATATTTTTACTTATAACTATGTCACATTATATGACATCACGTGAAGGTTTCACATTGTTTCGATCGTTTTTGAATTTTTTATGCCCGTTTTAAACTATCGTCAAACTTTGTCAAACGGCGGGCATGAAGATTCTTAGCTCGGGGCCGAGCCTCGCTAAACTTGCATTGGATCTTTGATAAAATAGCATATTATGAACCTAAAAATGATTTTTGTAAAAAAACATGAGCATCGGATCATGTACTTGTAGTTCATATCTGACTCACTTCCTACCGATTCGGCGGGAATTTGTCTTTTTCACTAAAGGTGGACGGAAAGGTTTTGGATCCCCCTGTTGGGACATTGTCCATATAAGGTGGTATAGTATTTTTGTAAAATATGGTGGTACCATTTTGAATTAGCCATTTGGTGGCTGCTTCACAAAACCGTCCATTTTTTATGCTCGGAAAATGGGAAATGGCTTTTTGGTGCGACGAAAAGGAAAACTTCCTCCTACAACATTTTTCGCCATCCCATGATGCATGTGTATGCATAATATGGGCACATTATCACAAACTATGCCTTGATTCTTGCCATAACATTTGTCATTTGACCCGAAAGCCAAGAAACCTCGAATGAGATAGGTCATTTTGTAAAGGTTTCTTTGAGACGTAATCAATATACCAAGGTTGATATTTTTCCTTCTAACTATGTCACATAATATAACACCACGCGAAGGTTTCACATTGTTTCGATTATTTTTCAATTTTTTATGCCCGTTTTAAACTATATATAATGTTTTATGTTTTACTTAATTTTTATTTACAAATGTGTAATATTTGAGTGTATATAGGTAGGTCTTATTTTTCTGCAAATTTTGATATATTATTTGTATTTTTCCAAATTAGAATGATTTAGTTATGATTTTTCAAAGTTTAATGAGATAAAATAAAAAATAGCTACCGCCGAGGATAGCCGTCGGCGTATGTTGGCGCGGCTGGCATAGACGATGGCTACGCCGTCGGTCCTGACGTTTGGCCGTCGGCGTAGCTTCCCATTTCTGTAGTGAGGTGATGAGAGTACGTTGAAAACCTAGCCTAGAATTGTACTACGTACTAGGAAAGTATCCAGATTCCAGCGGCATTCTGTTCGAGTTCGACCGTTCCTGGTGCGTGCGTGCGTGCGTAGGTGTGCAGGGTGCCGTGATTTCTCATTCTAGTAGTACCGGAACGTCGTATATATCTCGGTCTACATGCATGCACTTCCTGGCCGGCCAGTTGGAGCTAGCAAACTGCAAACTTTGCCGGTACGGTCCAAGCTAGAGGTCCTACGGGAGGAGAGAGAGAGAGACGATAAACCAGGTCAGCACCCGCGACCCAGCAGATGACCTTCTTGCGTCCTTGACCGGTTGACCCGGCCGAGGATTAATTGCTGCGCCGCTTTCCTAGGATGGCCCCGGCCGGAGCCGGGCTAGCGCTCTCCACCCGCCGCAAGCTGCGCCGTTCGTCCCGATGCGACCGAGGCCGAGCCCACGCATACCATGCATGGACGACACTTCCCCGTGCCTTCGTCCCGATGTTTGACGCAAGAGTAACATGCATGAAAGTGTGCATGGTGTCCACGATGATGCATATATACTATATTCGACGCAAGCATGAAGTGTGCATGACGTCCATGATGATGCATGTGTGGCTCGATCGGTTAAGCCGGGGTGAGGAAGGAGGATATACGTGTGTATACAACTGTGCCAGCTGAGTGACAAGGTTTCCCAACCTAAGAGCATCTCCAAGAGCATTGCTATATTTTGTCCCAATTGCCATTTTACCAATTGAGCCCAAAAAAACTGCTCCAACAGCCTTCCTATAAGTGGTCCCTCACTGATTTTTTTTTGCAAGCTTCCTATAAGTTGTGGCCAACTTTGTATATTTGCCAATCCAATGCCAAATTGCTAATTTTTTTAGCAACCCTCTAAAGTGGTCCTCTGCCTCCCATTTGTTCCATTGACATGTGGGACCAACCTTTTTTGGCAATTTGAAGTGTACTAGTACACGTGTAGTGTACGATGCGTGATGTAGTGTATGCGTGCATGTGTAAGTGTGTGCTGCGTGCGTGCGTGTGTATACATGGCCGTGTACACGCGTGTTGTGTGTGCCATGTATGTGCGTACGTGTGTATACGTGTGGCCGTATACGTGTGTGGTGTTTATATGGCCTAGTATGTGCAGCAATGTACATGTATGTGCAACCGTGTATTTATGCAGTCATGTACTTATACATGTGTATGTGATGTGTTTTAGTCTGTATACAATGCTATAACTATATACATGTATCTATACTAAAAGAGACACCCATTGACAGATGGGTCCTACAATTTTAACAATTGCTATTATAGGAAGGCTGGGAAAGCATATTTGTGTTTGGATTGCTAAACCTCCTCTCTCCTCTTCCTATATCCGATTTTTAGCAATCCAATATACAAATGCTCTTGGAGATGCTCTAAGAGCCTCCTACCCGGCGTGTGATGTGATGTGCGTGTCCACCATCTGTTGCACCGGCGGAGCTATGCCGGGGGGCAATGAAGAAAAAAACTTGGGACTTAATGAGAAAACTTAGTCATTTGCGACTTTATCTGGACGTCGCCAGCCCGGGCCGAACAAAGCCCGCAGATTGAGCATGGCCTCTAGATATGTGGCCCGAAGGCTGCTCGGGGAAGAGAAAACACATAATTAAGTGAAGGTCTGATCCACGGCTCGACGACCCAGAGGAATTTGTGCAGCACGGACCGGGCTTGGGCCGAGATTTGAGGCCCGCCAGTCGGGACGGGTTGGGCTCGAAACTGGGATATGTGCGGGCGGACGTTTTCTGGCCCGACATGGGCTCGACCCGGCCCAAAAAATGCCCAGGTATATTGCGACATTAGCTTCATAGAACAAAAAGACCATATTGTAGCACATTATTTCAGAGTCAGCGGGCTCTTTTCTCCACACTCCTCTCATATCATTCATTCTCCCCCTTGAGAGTCGTCACCAGTTTCCCAACTTTGCTCGGATCGCCTCTATGGCGGCGTTGTCATACGACGTGGAGAGATTGGAGCTCATGATATACATAACAGATTACATACTTTGCCCTTGTGGAGTTTCAGCGAGATGCCGGTCATCTAGAGCGAAGCACTGGATCTCCTCGACCAGATCCAGTGTGTTCTAGGGTTCGTCTTCATCTCCCTCTTGCTCTGATGGTTGGAGAGGGGAGTTGCAAGGAAAATGTCATCGTCTCCTTCAATAAATCATGTTCTTTGGGCATCTTTGGATGCACTGTTTGTTGTTTTGTATTGAAGCCTCTTTCGTCCAGCCATGGTAGTGAGGGAAGGGGCGACTCGACGGCCCTCTAGTGCATCATCAAGATGGCGAGATGTTCCTGTGTTGTATCTTAGTGTAAAATACATGGTGGCCTGCCTCACCGCCATGATCTTAGGCCGAAGAGGCAGCTGCTCCATGCGCTTTTATGTCAGCGCTCTCTCAACCTCCTGGGTGGAGGCCCTCGTTGGAGATTTCGCTAGAGTTATGCACCTTCTCACCACCAAGTGGTTCGTCCCAGGTTTCTTCAAGGTGGCCGGCGATGGAGTCTCGCCTGCAGTGGAGAGGGCCAAGGACTTGATCGCGTTTTTGTTATGTTTCTAGGGTCCTTTCTGTAAAGTTCCTAGATTGTTTTGTTTTTCTTTATTTTTCAAGGTACTAATTGTGAAATTTACCCATCGACGTTGATTTAATGCATCTCCACTGGTCCTTCGGGGCCACTACCCCTATTTAAAAAAGGCATACTATAAGGAGGAGTGCTAACTCGCTAGGCTCCACGTCTACGACTGTGCGGACACGCAGGTTTGTAAGAGTTTCTCTCTGGAAATAGACTTTTGTTCCGCTTTATAAATAAAGCAAGTATATTTATAAAAAGTTTGAGACTGGAATAACAAAAAGAAAAAAGTCCAGACGGACAGCCCGCAGCCAGTATGTTCAAGCTGACACGGGGAAAAGGCGCAAAAGCCTCGAAGAAGAGGAGGCGGTCAGCAGCTGGTACAAGCGGACAGTCGGCGCACTAGATCCAGCAAGCCTCTAAAGATACCATCTAGCCGCTCTAAGTCCCATTGTCCATACAGCAGGTATCGCTGCTACAAAAATACCAAGAATTTGAGGACGGAATCAGAAGCATGTCGCAGAAAAACTTCTCAATCACTATTTTATCGCGTATAGTTCAGAGGGTCGAAGACATCTTCCCGGCGAACACCAACGAGTTGGTAGAGCCATAGTTCGTGTGCGATAGCTCTTGCATATCATATCGCACAAGTTACCGGCTTGATTGATAGGTAGGTCGATGTGATCCAGTGTCTTTTTCTCGATGGATATTCATAGTAAAAGATCACTGCCGCAGCCATTTCGGTAACAGCCTCTTTCTTTACAACACTGAGCTAAGTCCTTGTCAGCTCGTACGTAAATATCATGAGAGCGAAGTGGTGATATTCACTAGGGACGATTGAAAGATACGCGTACGACCGACCTGTACTTGCTCCGGAAACGAATGAATGGCGATAGAAGATTCGGAGATCGATCGATAGATAAATATTGGAAGTTTCAGGTACCAGATTATATATAAGTATATGTATCCAGGGTCGCGATCGGCGATCCTACGAGAAATAATAATGCAGTGATCTGTGTCCCTGCGCAATAATGCTAGAGTTACGGGCAATGCTGTTACGGAAAAGAGTTACGGGCTGATGTGGAATCATGGTGTTGGTTCAGTTTTTTTCCTTCCCGTGATTGTAGGGCCGTGATTCCTCTCATTTCTCTCCACGTAATCCCGTAAATTTCTTTCCGTAAGAGTGAGTCCGTAGCTGTAGCATTGTTGGTCCCTGCGTCATCTGTTCAGGATAGAACCCCGTAGGATAGGATACTGGGCTCTCGTCTTGGGTAATAACGAGGCAGTGGCGACGTGCTAATCCACGAATCAAGGGGAAAACTACCTCGACGTTTACACTTGCAGGAATATTAAAAAGCAGCATGGCTTTGAACCCAACGCACGTACACGTATACGTATGTATCGATGTAGATGGACGAGGACGGCTAGCATAGCAATGCGAGCAAGCAATCGAGTTCCTGGGTAGGCTACACCTGCACCACGCAAGTTACCAGAGAAGCTTACTACTGGCCTGTGTATCAGTTGGCTAGCCCACGTACGAAGTCACGAGCGACCTCGGAGCCATCGATGAAGATGATGGGTGAGACCGAAACGAAAGCGACCAGTGACGCGTAACGGCCTCGCTCTGACTCGAGGGCGACCTCTTCAACTACGCGCGCGGGCAACCGTAGTCAAAGGAGTTTAACACGTAGAGTGGCTGTATTTGTTTGATCCCTTCCTTCGGTTTACTGGAATGTGGGTGGATCGATCTCGTCCTAGGCCCCGACCGACAGCGGCATACATCCAAAAACTTGCATTGCAAGCTGCCGCACAATAACCGTGTTAGTGTATGTATCCTAACAGAAGTAACGCGTTGCCGCTGGCGAAGGACGGAAAAAAATTGAGGTCGGACGAAATTGTAAACGTAAAAAAATGACGCAAAAGAATAAACTGTCTCGACACATTAATAGTTTATATGACGGTAAGAATACTCACTTAGTACTATGGTAATAGCAACATGTTCAAATATAAGTATAGCCTATAAAAACGTACCGATAATGAAGCTTTAATGCCGTCTAGAAGTTCCAGGAATGACAAAGCTCTACCTTCCTTTTGAAAATCCTTTTTAATTTCACCAAGATCAAGACTTTTGAATATCCCTCGCTCGATATAGCACACCATCAAATCATTAAGCCAACCATCCGACATCTTGTTGCGCAACTCAGTCTTGATAATCTTCATAGCTGAGAATGCCCTTTCAACTGTTTCCGTCCCCACCGGTAAAAGAATTGCCAACTCAATAAGGCGATAAACTGTAGGAAACATGACGTGCCTTTCAAATTTAACCATCTTTTTAGTTAGGCTTGCAATGTCAAGACAAACTCTGAAATCTTCAACTCTCTTCATATGAACAAGGAATAGCTTAAGGGAATCTTCTATATAATCTCGTTCATAATCAGAGAAATCATCATGATAAATCTCTGTAAGACGAGCAAGCTTACTCACATTGAACCTTGCAAATGAGTCTCTTGGATCAAGACAAGAGAAGTTCTGAATAACCTCTGAAGATGCCTCATTAAATCGATGATCAAACTCTGTGATAATAGAGTCTATGGCAACATAAAATGTGTTAACACGATAAAAATGATCAGTGATGACCGCGTGTTTTCCCCCTTTTCTTGTTCTACCCTATTTTGTTACCATGGTATCCATATTTGGGATTATGATCTCATTTTCAATGCAAAATGATTTTACTTCTTCCAAGAGTGAATCCCAACCATGATCTCTCCAATTGACCAAAAGTGTTCTCGCATCCGTAACCAGAGATATGGCCTGAAATGATACAAATAGAAGTTTAGTTCAACAAAATATACATAGGTAAAGTAGAACCATTAAACATTATCGCATACCTGGACAATATTCTGGTCCTTCTTTTGCAATAGAAGAGATACATTATTTGTCATATGAAGTAATCTTAACATCATCTTCATGTGGAACACAAAACTAAAAGTCTCCATTTTGTGAACATAACCTCCCGCCTTAGTTGGATTACGAGAATCATACTCAACAATGCTTAAAATTTCTATCGCTGCATCCCACATTGATTCAATACGACATAAGGTTGTGTAGTGAGAACCCCACCTTGTATCTCCAGGTCGGCACAAAGATGTTTCTTGATTTATCCCTCTTCCTGTGGGCATTTCACCTTTTTTGATCTTAGATAGAAGAATCTCTTTGTGCTTATCAAGCAATATATCCTTCCTCCTACAATATGAACTAGAGAGATTGGCAATCTCTTTCACATCATCAAAGAAATCCTCAAGACCTTTACAACATCTCGATAAAGCAACAACAATCAGTGTTGGAGATATGCCCTAGAGGCAATAATAAATGTAGTTATTATTATATCTTTGTGTTTATGATAAATGTTTACATTCATGCTATAATAGTATTAACAAGGAAACATTAATACTTGTGTGATTTGTAAACTTAATTTGAAGTCCCTAGTAAAGCCTCTATATAATACTAGCTTGTTGGTTAATAGATGATTGTGGTTTCCCTATCATGAAACATTGAGATGTTATTAAACAACAAGATCATATCGTTAGGAGAATGATATGGTGGACATACTCCTATAGATAAGCGTAGCATAAAGATCAAGTCATTTTAATAGTTGAATTGCTATATGCTTTCTGATACATAGTAATCTAATTCCTTCGACCATGAGATCATGCATATCACCTTTACCGGATGGATGCTTTGATGACATCAAACACCACACCGTAACTGGGTGGCTATAAAGGTGGCATTGAGTGTTCGGAAAGTATTGGTTGAAACACATGGATCAAGAGTGGGATTTGTCCATCCATATGACAGATAGATATACTCTGGGCCCTCTCGGTGAAATGTCATCCAATTAGCTTGCAAGCATGTGACTGGCTCACAAGGGATCACATATCACGGGAACGAGAAAAGAGTACTTATCGGTAACGAGGTTGAACTAGGTATGCAGAGATACCGACGATCATAACCTCGGATAAGTAAACTATCGTGAGACAAAGGGAAATTGATATCGTATGTAAGTGGTTCATTCGATCGCAAAGTAATCGTAGAAATATGTGGGAGCCATATGAATTTCCAGATTCCTATATTGGTTATTGTTCGGAGAAGTGTCTCGATCATGTCCGCATAATTCACGAACCGTAGGGAGACACACTTAAGGATTCGACGTTGTTTGAGTAGTTATGGAATGATGAGAAAGAGACCGAATGTTGTTCGGAGTCTCTAATGGGATTCGGGATATCACGAGGAGATCCGGAATGGTCCGGAGAATAAGATTCATATAAGGAAAGTCCCGTTTCGGAGATGGAGAATGGTTCCGGTGTTTTCATCGGGAATGTTCTAGAAGGTTCTGGAATGTCCGGCACTCCGGGGGGGAAGGGTACATGAATGTGTTATATCAAGTTGATATGATTGCATCATGTACTAGGTGTCATCGCTGTTCAAAATAGAGGGTTTATTCAAATCCTAGTTTGAAAAGTCAAACGGCTAGTTTGAAAGTCAAACGGCAAGTTTTGGAAAGAGGAGGAGGAGTGGGAAACCGAGTTGGGGAGGGTTTCCCTCCTCCAACCGGCGGCGCACCACCCAAGCCGAGTTGGGGAGGGACTCCCATCCCTCCCCTTGGCCAGCCGGCCCCTCCACCTATATAAGGAGGGGCAGGGCTCCCTCCTAGAGCACACAAGATCCTCTCCTCCAAACCCTAGCCGCCGGCGCCGCCACCTCCACTGCCGCCGCCGCCGACCTAGGTCAAGCCGCCGCTGCCGCCTAGCAACCCTAGCCGTCGGCCAAGCTTCCTCCTCGGCGTGTCTAAACCCTAGATCGTCGAGGGACTCTCTCATACTCCACCATACTCGCTCCGGCTTAAGGCGAAGCCCTGCGAGATCTCCCCTCTACATCCGGTACCACGCCGTTGTGCTGCCGGAATCGCGAGGAGAGTGCTACAACCTCCGCTGCCTGCTGGAACAAGGGAGAGGAAGGTCTTCGTCGAGTACCGAACGTGTGACCGACTGCGGGAGCGCTGCCGGAACGCAACGCCGGAAGGATCGTCTACGCGATCTTGAGATCGGGAAGAGTACGACTACATCACCCACGAGAATCCGCTCTCGTTAAACACTTTGGAATCTTCGAGGGTGAGTTATTCTATCGACTCGTTGCTACAATCTAGTAGATAGATCTTGGCTTGTTTGTTTGTATGCGGTAGAAAAATTTTGTTTTCCATGCTACGAAACCCTACAGTGGTATCAGAGCCGTGTCTATATGTAGATCTGTTGCACGAGTAGAACACAATGGTCATCGTGGGCGTTGATGCTTTTATTGTCGATTGCTTCTTGTGTACTTTGCATCTTGCGGTATGTTGGGATGAAGCGTCCCGGGCTAACCTTACATGACATCGTTCATGAGACTTGCTCCACGCTTGACATGCAACTTGTATTGCATAAGTGGCTTTGCGGGTGCCTGTTTCTCCTAGCATAGTTAAGATCCAATTTACAACGGGTGATTAACAATACTAGTATCAATGTTGTGGTTCATGTTCGTAAGTTAGAACGACACTTATTGAAAGCCCCAAACCACGTAAAACATGCAAAGAAAGTAGAGGCGTTTAACTTTGTTTTGCAGGGGTGTGCTGTGATGTGATATGGCCATGATTGTGATTATATTTGATGTATGCAATGTTCCTTATTGTAAGTTGGCAACCGGCAGGAGCCATATGATTGTCTTTAATTTATGTTAAGACCCGCGTGTCTATTCAAAGTAGTTGTAATAGTTGAAGCCGGTGGACGACAACCATGGAGAAGCGTCATTGACCTTGATGCAATTCCGGTGATGATGGAGATCATGTTCGTGATAGAAGATGAAGATCGGAAGCACAAAGAAGAAAGGCCATATCATATCACATATTTTGAATTGCATGTGATGTTAACCCTTTATGCATTTTGTATTGCTTAGTAGACGACGGTAGCATTATAAGATGATCCCTCATGCACATGAATTTCAAGTCATAAAGTGTTCACCCTTAGTTAGCACCGTTGCTAAAGCTTGTTGTTTCGAAGCACCACGTGATGATCGGGTGTGTTAGATTCCGCAAGTATATACAACGTGAGCAAGCCAGATTTGCTCATGCGGAAACTAAGGTTTGATCTTGACGAGCCTAGCATGTACAGACATGGTCTCGGAACACGGATCACCGAAAGGTAAAGCATGAATCATATAGTAGATATGATGAACATGTCGATTGTTCGCCATAGAAACTATATCAACTCTCGTGATGATCGGTGTTGATGTGGTGGATTTGGTTTGTGTGATCACTAAAACAATGTGAGGGATATTGTTTTGAGTGGGAGTTCACCTAAATTAATATTATTATTAATTTGAACTCAATTTGTCATAAACTTAGTCTAAACTATTGCAAATATGTTGTAGATCAATGGCAGCCCCTACCATCAATTTTAATGCGTTCCTAGAGAAAGAAAAGTTGAAAAACAATGGAAGCAACTTTGCGGATTGGTTCCGCAATTTGAGGATTGTCCTCACAGCTGGTAATTTGACCTATGTGCTGGATGCACCGCTGGGTGACCCACCTGCAGCTGATGCTACCGATGAAGTAAAGAATGTTTACCTCGCTCGGAAGAATTAGTACTCCATAGTTCAGTGTGCTATCTTGTATGGTTTAGAATCAGAGCTTCAGAAAAGGTTTGAGAATTCAGACCCATATGATATTGTCGAGGATCTCAAATTGATTTTTTTGACTCATGCGGCAATTGAAAGCTATGAGGCTTCTGAAAAGTTCTTTAACTGCAAGATGGAAGAGGGCAGCTCCGTCAGTGAGCATGTGCTTAAGATGTCTGGGCACGCAAACAAACTTCAAAGCTTGGGTATAGTGATTCCTAATGCTTTGGGGATTTACCGTGTCCTCCAATCACTACCACCAAGTTACGAGAACTTTGTGATGAACTACAATATGCAGAACATGAACAAGCAGTTGCCAGAACTGTTTGTTATGTTAAAGTCTGCAGAAGTGGAGATCAAGAAAGAGCACCAAGTGTTGTTGGTCAATAAGACCACCAAATTCAAGAAAGGCAAGTCTAAGCAGAAGGGACACTTCAAGAAGGGTGGTAAGAAAGTTGCCACGCTGACGAAGAAGACCAAGGCTGGACCCAAGCCTGATACTGAGTGCTTTTACTGCAAGGGAGAAGGTCACTGGAAGCGGAATTGCCCAAAGTACTTGGCGGATTTGAAGAACGGCAACATCAAGAAGAAAGGTATATCTGATATACATGTTATTGATGTGTATCTCACTAGTACTCGTAGTAGTGCCTGGGTATTTGATACTGGTTCGGTTGCTCATATTTGTAACTCGAAACAGGTGCTGCAGAATAAACGGAAGCTAGCGAAGAACGAGGTGACGATGCGCGTGGGAAACGGATCAAAGGTTGATGTGATCGCGGTCGGCACGCTACCCCTTCATCTACCATCGGGATTAGTTTTATACTTAAATAATTGTTATTTGGTGCCTGCGTTGAGCATGAACATTATATCGGGATCTTGTTTATTGCGAGACGGTTACTTGTTTAAGTCCGAGAATAATGGTTGTTCGATTTATATGAGTAATATGTTTTATGCACATGCACCATTGATAGATGGTCTATTCTTGTTGAATCTCGATAGTGGAAATACACATATTAATAACATTGAGGCTAAATGTTTGAAATCGAGCGATAACTCGACCTATATGTGGCACTGTCGTCTTGGTCACATTGGAGTGAAGCGTATGAAGAAACTCCATTCCGATGGACTTCTTGAATCACTTGATTTCGAATCACTTGAAAGATGCGAAGCATGTCTGATGGGTAAAATGACTAAGACTCCATTTTCTGGTATGATGGAGCGAGCTACGGACTTATTGGAAATCATACATACCGATGTGTGTGGTCCAATGAGTGTAGCATCGCGCGGTGGTTATCGTTATGTTCTTACCTTCACGGATGACTTGAGTAGATATGGGTATATCTATTTCATGAAACATAAGTCCGAAACTTTCGAGAAGTTTAAGGAATTTCAAAGTGAGGTAGAGAATCAACATAACAAGAAGATTAAATTTCTACGTTCTGATCGTGGAGGTGAATATCTAAGTTACGAGTTTGGCGAGCATTTGAAGAAATGCGGAATACTTTCGCAGTTGACACCGCCGGGAACACCATAGCGTAATGGTGTGTCCGAACGTCGTAATCGAACTCTCTTAGATATGGTTCGTTCTATGATGTCACTTACAGATTTACCGCTATCATTTTGGGGTTATGCATTAGAAACAGCCGCATTCACTTTAAATAGGGCACCGTCTAAATCCGTTGAAACGACACCGTATGAATTATGGTTTGGGAAGAAACCTAGATTGTCGTTCCTTAAAGTTTGGGGATGCGAAGCCTATGTAAAGAAGTTACAGCCGGACAAGCTTGAACCCAAAGCGGAAAAATGCGTCTTCATAGGATACCCGAAGGAAACTATTGGGTATACCTTCTATCATAGATCCGAAGGCAAAATCTTCGTTGCCAAGAATGGATCCTTTCTAGAGAAGGAATTTCTCTCGAAAGAAGTGACTGGAAGGAAAGTAGAACTTGACGAGGTTGTCGAACCTTCTCTCGAAATTGCAAGTAGCGCAGCACCGGAAGAAGTTCCTGTGGTGCCTGCACCAATAAGAGAGGAAGCTAATGATGATGATCATGAAACTTCGGTTGAAGTTGCTACATAGCCTCGCAGGTCAACGAGAACTCGTACCACTCCAGATTGGTATGATCCCGTTATGAGTGTCATGTTGGTGGACAACACCGATGACCCTGAGACATATGAGGAAGCAATGATGAGCCCAGATTCCAATAAATGGCAAGAAGCCATGAAATCCGAGATTGGATCCATGTACGAAAACCAAGTATGGACTTTGGTGGACTTACCGGATGGCCGGAAGGCTGTCGAGAACAAATGGATTTTCAAGAAGAAAACAGATGCTGATGGTAATGTTACTGTCTATAAAGCTCGACTTGTCGCAAAAGGGTTTCGACAAATTCAAGGAGTTGACTACGATGAGACTTTCTCACCAGTAGCGAAGCTAAAGTCTGTGAGGATTATGTTAGCAATCGCTGCATATTATGATTATGAGATATGGCAGATGGATGTCAAAACAGCATTCCTCAATGGAGACATTAATGAAGAGTTGTATATGATGCAACCCAAAGGTTTTGTCGATCCTAAAGATGCTAACAAGGTATGCAAACTTCAACGGTCCATCTATGGATTGAAGCAAGCATCCCGAAGTTGGAATCAACGTTTTGATAATGTGATCAAAAGTTTTGGTTTTATACAAACTTATGGAGAAGCTTGTATTTACAAGAAAGTGAGTGGGAGCTCTGTAGCATTCTTAATACTATATGTGGATGACATATTGTTGATTGGGAATGATGTAGACCTTCTTAATAGTGTCAAGGAATATTTGAATAATAGTTTTTCAATGAAGGATCTTGGCGAAGCAGCTTACATATTAGGCATAAAGATTTATAGAGATAGATCAAAACGCCAAATATCATTGTCACAAAGTACATATTTGGACAAAGTTCTAAAGAGGTTTGGAATGGAAGATAACAAGAAAGGGTTCTTGCCCATGTTGCCCAATACGACCTTGAGTAAAACTCAAAGTCCGACATCGGCAGAAGATAGAGAAAGGATGAGTAAGACTCCCTATGCCTCAGCCATAGGATCTCTAATGTATGCCATGCTATGTACTAGACCCGACATTGCATATGCTGTTAGTTTAACTAGCAGATATCAAAGTGATCCAGGAGTGGATCATTGGACAACGGTCAAAAACATCCTTAAGTACTTGAGAAGAACTAAGGATATGGTTCTTTCTTATGGAGGTGATGAACAGCTCGTTGTTAATGGTTACACCGATGCTAGCTGGAACACCAATCCGGATGATTCTAAATCACAATCTGGATACGTATTTATTTTGAATGGTGCAGCAGTTAGCTGGAGGAGTGCAAAGCAAAGCGTTGTGGCGAGATCTTCAACTGAATCGGAATACATGGCTGCTTCGGAGACTTCACAAGGAGCGATATGGATGAAAGAGTTCATTACAGAGCTGGGTGTGGTTCCTAGTGCGCTGGACCCAATGTCTATCTACTGTGATAACATGGGCACCATAGCCAATGCGCAAGAACCAAGGTCACACAAGAAGCTGAAGCACATCAAGCTACGTTTTCACGCTATTCGAGAACATATCCAAGATGGGGATATAAAGATTTGCAAAGTACACATAGATCTGAATGTGGCGGATCCGTTGACTAAGCCTCTCCCGAGGGCAAAACATGACCAGCACCAAACTGCCATGGGTGTTCGGTATATTACCATGTAATCTAGATTAGATGACTCTAGTGCAAGTGGGAGACTGTTGGAGATATGCCCTAGAGGCAATAATAAATGTTGTTATTATTATATCTTTGTGTTTATGATAAATGTTTACATTCATGCTATAATAGTATTAACAAGGAAACATTAATACTTGTGTGATTTGTAAACTTAATTTGAAGTCCCTAGTAAAGCCTCTATATAATACTAGCTTGTTGGTTAATATATGATTGTGGTTTCCCTATCATAAAACATTGAGATGTTATTAAACAACAAGATCATATCGTTAGGAGAATGATATGGTGGACATACTCCTATAGATAGGCGTAGCATAAAGATCAAGTCATTTTAATAGTTCAATTGCTATATGCTTTCTGATACATAGTAATCTAATTCCTTCGACCATGAGATCATGCATATCACCTTTACCGGATGGATGCTTTGATGACATCAAACACCACACCGTAACTGGGTGGCTATAAAGGTGGCATTGAGTGTTCGGAAAGTATTGGCTGAAACACATGGATCAAGAGTGGGATTTGTCCATCCATATGACGGATAGATATACTCTGGGCCCTCTCGATGAAATGTCATCCAATTAGCTTGCAAGCATGTGACTGGCTCACAAGGGATCACATATCACGGGAACGAGAAAAGAGTACTTATCGGTAACGAGGTTGAACTAGGTATGCAGAGATACCGACGATCATAACCTCGGATAAGTAAACTATCGTGAGACAAAGGGAAATTGATATCGTATGTAAGTGGTTCATTCGATCGCAAAGTAATCGTAGAAATATGTGGGAGCCATATGAATTTCCAGATTCCTCTATTGGTTATTGTTCGGAGAAGTGTCTCGATCATGTCCGCATAATTCACGAACCGTAGGGAGACACACTTAAGGATTTGACGTTGTTTGAGTAGTTATGGAATGATGAGAAAGAAACCGAATGTTGTTTGGAGTCTTGAATAGGATTCGGGATATCACGAGGAGATCCGGAATGGTCCGGAGAATAAGATTCATATAAGGAAAGTCCCGTTCCGGAGATGGAGAATGGTTCCGGTGTTTTCATCGGGAATGTTCTAGAAGGTTCCGGAATGTCCGGCACTCCGGGGGGGGGGAAGGGTACATGAATGTGTTATATCAAGTTGATATGATTGCATCATTTACTCGGTGTCATCGCTGTTCAAAATAGAGGGTTTATTCAAATCCTAGTTTGAAAAGTCAAACGGCTAGTTTGAAAGTCAAACGACAAGTTTTGGAAAGAGGAGGAGGAGTGGGAAACCGAGTTGGGGAGGGTTTCCCTCCTCCAACGGGCGGCGCACCACCCAAGCCGAGTTGGGGAGGGACTCCCCTCCCTCCCCTTGGCCGGCCGGCCCCTCCACCTATATAAGGAGGGGCAGGGCTCCCTCCTAGAGCACACAAGATCCTCTCCTCCAAACCCTAGCCGCCGGCGCCGCCACCTCCACTGCCGCCGCCGCCGACCTAGGTCAAGCCGCCGCTGCCGCCTAGCAACCCTAGCCGTCGGCCAAGCTTCCTCCTCGGCGTGTCTAAACCCTAGATCGTCGAGGGACTCTCTCATACTCCACCATACTCGCTCCGGCTTAAGGCGAAGCCCTGCGAGATCTCCCCTCTACTTCCGGTACCACGCCGTTGTGCTGTCGGAATCGCGAGGAGAGTGCTACAACCTCCGCTGCCTGCTGGAACAAGGGAGAGGAAGGTCTTCGTCGAGTACCGAACGTGTGACCGACTGCGGGAGCGCTGCCGGAACGCGGCGCCGGAAGGATCGTCTACGCGATCTTGAGATCGGGAAGAGTACGACTACATCACCCACGAGAATCCGCTCTCGTTAAACACTTTGGAATCTTCGAGGGTGAGTTATTCTATCGACTCGTTGCTACAATCTAGTAGATAGATCTTGGCTTGTTTGTTTGTATGCGGTAGAAATTTTTTGTTTTCCATGCTACGAAACCCTACAATCAGCTGCAACTGGTGAGCAAAGCAATGAACATAAAAATCATTTGGGTTCTCATCACGGATTAATTTCTGAAGTCCATTAAATTCTTCCCTCATATTAGATGCTCCATCATACTCTTGCCCTCGTAGTCTTGCAATAAGTAGATTGTGTTTAGCGAAAACCTCCAGAAGTGCCTTCTTTAAAGTTGGAGATGTTGTGTTTGGGACATGTTGAATATCCAAAAATCCTTCAATAATATCCCCACTTTTGTTCACATACCTAAAATAAAATGATACAGATTAGTTGAATGACACTACATAGAAAAATAAGTAAAGACAGAAATAACACACTTCGACACTTACCTCACAACCACGGCCATTTGCTCTTTCACGGATATATCACGGGATTCATCTATAAGAATAGAGAAAAGACAACCATCCATCTCTTCTTTGATGGATTTTTTGACCGCCTGCGCACAATGTCTGGCAAGTATTTTCTGAATAGTCGAGGAAGTCATTTTGGTATTTTTAGGACATAGCTCATCAAATGCAAGCTTAACTTCCCTATTTCTTTCTTTATATCAATCAAGCATCTTCAAGAAATTTCCTTTGTTTAAAGAAGAAGCTCATGTCCACGGAATGGTTCACCTTGCAATGCTAGATAACTTACAATACCCAAAGAAGTATCCACACGAGTTTCATACTTTACAAGTGACTCACTGGTATAAGTTGTTACTTTGCTTTTCACACTTGCATTTTGATTCTTAAAATCATCACATGCTGCCCTTGAAATATTATGGATGCTACATGGCCCACCGACATGCTTACGGAATGCTTCCGTCGCATTTTTCCAATTATCATACCCCAACTTGTTGAAGACATCATGCCCAAATTTTTCATGCCCAATATGTTTGAAAAGATAGCAATAGAAGCAATAAGCCTTATCCTTGTCCACACTATATTCCAACCAATCATATTGCTTATACCATTTTGGTAGAAAGGATCTCTTATCTCTATTTAGGGGGAAATTATGCTGAGATGGATGTGTTGGACCATTCTTTAGATAAGCAAATCTAACATCTTCTCTAACATTAGGAGCAAATTCATCAACTTGAATTTGAAGTCTAGGATCAAGTTTTATATACTCTAGGAAATCAGTTATACCTCCAGCTTCTAGAACCACATGCTCTGAAGTCCCCTGGCCTCCTTCCACTTCTTGCTCTTGCTCTTGTTCTTTATATGGTACAACATTTGCGCTTTCATGGGTGATCGGTTGAGAGATATTTCCGGTCTCTTCTTCCGCTTTCTCTTCAGCTTGATTTGGCATAACATTTGCGGTTTCCTCATGGGTGCTTGGTTTAGATTGGCTGCTACTAGCAATGGGCATAAAATATCTCTTCAAATCTGCAATTGAAACATAAAATACATTAGTAGTTTGGCTTCAGCGGAGTCTACCACTTTTTCCGTGTCGGTGGCCATAGAATTACCTATCCCCGCTTCCACTTCTTGCTCTTGCACTTGGCCAACATTTGCACTTTCATTAGTGCTTGGTTTAGAGCTATTTCCTGTTCCTCCTTCCACTTCTCGCTCTTGATCGTGATGTGCCATAGAATTTGCACTTTCATCATGAGTGCTCGGTTTAGAGCTCGTGTTATGTTTGTTTCATAACCGTTTCAAATCTGCAGTTGAATTATTGAAAACAAAAAATCAAATTTCCTTCAATAGTTAAATCATGATGAATTCAATTGACCATAAAATTTAAATTTATACCTGCCCCTTTTATAGATGGAGATTTCTTCCCCTTTTTGTCCATGTCTTCAGAGTGTGAGAACTGAGAATTGACAAACCCTAACCAGAATTAAGAGTTTTAGGTCGATGTTCAAGGACAGGCAGAGAAATAGTGGCGGACGGACCTACAGGCTGCAATTTGCGACGACGGGTCAATCTTGCAGCTGGCCGGGGGGAGGGGGCGACTCACGAGCAGAGGAAAGGAGCCGCCGACCGCCGCTTGATCGGAGGACAGATGGGCTGCAGGCTTGCAGCGGCGGCGCAGTTCGTCAGTTCGTCGTTCGGTCGCTAGTTGCTATCGATCGGACCAGGCACTAGCTATTGTTTTGATTAGGAGGTCACGAAGCCAAACATGCACATACGCACCTACAGGCAGGGCAGTACTCGACGTTCGGCCAGGATCTCTTAATGCACGGCCCAACAAAGGCCCAGGATGGCCAAAATCCCTTCACTACGGCCTATTATCTCAGTTTATGTTCGTTTTTTGTTTAGATGGTACAAAATAGCTGAAAATTGTATGTATAACCAACATATGCATATATATGCGATTTTTTGCAGAAATTTAAGGTAGGACAGATGCCATACCTTGCCCAAAGGAAGCTTCGCCCCTGTTGCCGCTGATGATGCCAACGATCTTCAACCCCTCGCTCCTTGGTAAAGAGGTTGGAAATGCATGCAGTGTTTATCCGAGATTCTGACGACTGATCAGTGTGTCAATTAATGATCTATCCCGGCTACCCATCAGCAAAATCTGAGCACCTAACGAAGAGCAGATATTTTCCGTGGCAAAAGAAAACTGTATACTACTCCTATATGTTTTGCCTGGACCTGAAACTCGTGTACAGATCGACAAGTCAGAGAGATGGACCGAAAAATCAAATGCTAGTCCGCCTGGACGAGGACAAGTCTGCTGGAACCAGCGCACCGCATATCTTCGCCGGTCGTTGCAGTTGCAGGAGAAATGATGCAATTTTTAATTGGAAGTATCCATATGTTCCTAACTCCTCCGTTTTAAAATATAAGATGTTTTATATTAATGAAGAAAATATATCTAGATTTATTTTAGTTAGTGTGTAGATTCACTTCAAAACTAAATAAACTTACATACGAAAACAAGTCTAGATACATTTGCTTCACAAAGCTAAAACATCTTATATTTTAAAACGGGAGGAGTAGATGCTTAGCTCGTTTTATATCTTTCTTTCAATTAACAATGTGTAGAGCTAAGCCGAGTCTCAAAGAGCCATAGATCAATAGGGCCATGTAATTATTCTTGATCCCTTTTATAAAATAGAAAATGTCATGGTAAGAGTCATGGCCTTTCCCTAGTGTACTTGTGTCAAAAAAAAAATCGGTTGGTCATCTTTCTAGTGCTCTATGTACTGCCAACTCAAAAAACTCTATTAAAAAGTGAATGATTCACGGCATATGTACAACATGCAAATAACACACCACAAAATTACAAGAGAGTAGTTTTTCTAAGCAGGGGGACAACATCACACTCACTTCCTTTTGAGATTTTCGGTGTACCAAAAAACTTGAAAGGTAATAGGCATGTAAAGTTTGAGATAAATATATTGTGCTATTTGAGTGAACTAAAAAAAAAATCAATGAACTTGCATTTACATATATTTGCTTCCACTTATTTTTTGTTAGGTCACGTACTATAAGTTTTGCCTCTGACTATTATTTGTGACATAGTCACTACTGGAAAACAGACCTTCGGTTCGATCAGAGCAACGTCACCAGTCCCGGCCCGTCACGAACCGCGACTAGTGCTAGCACTAGTCCCGGTCCGTGAGGCCTCCAACGGCTAGAAATGGCCATAAGCACTAGTCCCGGGCCGGACCAGAGCATTAGTCCCGGTCCGTAATACGGCTCGGGACTAATAAGCTGGAGCGGGCCAACAGCTCTTTTCGGGGACTATTAGTCTCGGGTCGTATCACGGCCCGGGACTAATTGTCGATCACTATATATACAGCTCCCTGGCCAGCTGCCCTAAAGCATATGGTGGACATTTTTCTCAAAGAAGCAAGAGAGTTCATGCCATTTTTTTCTCAAGATTTGTCAAGATTTAGTTTGCAACACCTAAATCCAAAGCTTTAAAAGGTTAGAACTTCATTCTTTCATCTCTTATTGCTACTTTAGCTCTATAATGCTCTAGAAGTATAGAGATATGGATCAAATGCATGCATGCTCTAGAAGTAGCTAGAAGGATTTTGATATATATGTGTAACAAATTTTGATTAGGAACATAGTTACTGAAAATTGAAATGTGTAATTTAGAGTTTCAGAGCTTAGAATGGAATGAGGTTTTCACTGATAGAACAATAATAAAAAACTCCACATTTATCATGTTGATTGTTTTCTCCAATTCACAAATTGGTGCATGTAATTTTTTCAAAATTCAAAATTAATGCTCTAGAAGCTCTCAATATAACTTGTAATAATTTTATCATGTTGTGTAATGGTTTTTGATATACTTTTACTATAATGCAGATGGTCCGGGAATGGATGTACGGTACTGACCGACGCTCTGGCGAGTTCATTAATGGCGTGCATGAATTCATCAGTGTTGCTGATGCAAACAAGCACAATGGTTTTGTATTCTGTCCATGTAATGGATGTAGGAATCAGAAGGATTACTCTGACTCAAAAACCCTTCACAGCCACCTGTTGAAGTCCGGCTTCATGCCCAGTTATAATTGTTGGACCGAGCACGGAGAGAGAGGGATTATAATGAAAGACAATGAAGAAGAGGAGGAGGATGACAACTATCATGGTTTCCCTGAGTACGGAGATACTTCCATGGGGGATGCTGAAGGGAAGGATGAAGAAGAGACACATGATGAACCCGCTGATGATCTTGGTCGGACCATTGCCGATGCACGAAGAGATTGTCAAACTGAAAAGGATAGGGAGAAGTTCAATCACATGCTAGAGGATCACAAAAATTTGTTGTACCCAAATTGCGAAAATGGTCTGAAAAAGCTGGGCAGCACACTGGAATTGCTGCGATGGAAGGCTGAGTGTGCTATACCTGACTCCTCATTTGAAAAGTTGCTGAAAATGATGAAGAATATGCTTTCAAAAGATAACGTATTGCCCGCCAGTACGTACGAAGCAAAGAAGGTTGTCTGCCTCTAGGTTTAGAGGTTTAGAAGATACATGCATGCCCTAATGACTGCATCCTCTACCGCAGTGAGGAGTATGAGAATTTAGATGCATGCCCGATATGCACTTCACTTCGGTATAAGATTAGACGAGATGACCCTGGTGACGTTGAGGGCGAGCCCCCCGGAAGAGGGTTCCTGCGAAGGTGATGTGGTATGCTCCTATAATACCACGGTTGAAACGCTTATTCAGAAACAAAGAGCACGCCAAGTTGTTGCGATGGCATAAAGAGGAACGTAAGTCAGACAGGATGTTGAGACACCCTGCTGATGGGTCGCAATGGAGAAAAATCGATAGAAAGTATCCGGACTTTGCACATGACGCAAGGAGTTTAAGGTTTGGAATAAGTACAGATGGCATGAATCCCTTTGGGGAGCAGAGCTCCAGTCACAGCACCTGGCCCATGACTCTATGCATCTATAACCTGTTGGAGATATGCCCAAGTGGCAATAATAAAGTGGTTATTATCATATCTTCATACTTATGATAAATGTTTACATACCATGCTATAATTGTATTAATAGGAAACATTAATACTTGTGTGATTTGTAAACATAAAAGAGTCCCTAGTAAAGCCTCTTGTTAAACTAGCTTGTTGGTTAATATATGATCATGGTTTCCTGATCATGAACATAGAGATGTTATTAACAACAGGGTCATATCATTAGGGGAATGATGTGATGGACATACTCTTATAGTTAAGCATAACATAAAGATCAAGTCATTTAATATAGTTCATTTGCTATAAGCTTTCTGATACATAGTAACCTAATTCCTTCGACCATGAGATCATGCTTATCACCATCACCGGAAGGATGCTTTGATGACATCAAACACCACACCGTAACTGGGTGGCTATAAAGGTGGCATTGAGTGTTCGGAAATTATGGGTTGAGACACATGGATCAAGAGTGGGATTTGTCCATCCATATGACGGATAGATATACTCTGGGCCCTCTCGGTGGAATGTCACCCAATTAGCTTGCAAGCATGTGACTGGCTCACAAGGGATCACATACCACGGGAACGAGAAAAGAGTACTTATCGGTAACGAGGTTGAACTAGGTATGCAGAGATACCGACGATCAAAACCTCGGATAAGTAAACTATCGTGAGACAAAGGGAAATTGGTATCGTATGTAAGTGGTTCATTCGATCGCAAAGTAATCGTTGAAATATGTGGGAGCCATATGAATTTCCAGATTCCTCTATTGGTTATTGATCGGAGAAGTGTCTCGGTCATGTCCGCATAATTCACGAACCGTAGGGAGACACACTTAAGGATTCGATGTTGTTGAGTAGTTATGGAATGATGAGTAAGAGACCGAATGTTGTTCGGAGTCTCGGATAGGATCCGGGATATCACGAGGAGAACCGAAATGGTCCGGAGAATAAGATTCATATAAGGAAAGTCCTGTTTCGGAGTTGGGGAATGGTTCCGGTGTTTTCATCGGGAATGTTCTAGAAGGTTCCGGAATGTCCGGCACTCCGGAGGGGAAGGGTACATGAATGTGTTATATCAAGTTGGTATGATTGCATCATGTACTAGGTGTCATCTCTGAACAAAATAAAGGGTTTAATCAAATCCTAGTTTGAAAAGTCAAACGCCAATTTGAAAGTCAAACGGCTATTTTTGGGAAGTGGAGAGGGAGGTGAAAACCGAGTTGGGGAGGAGTCCCTCCTCCACCGCCGTCCCACTTGGGATCCGAGTTGGGGAGGGATTCCCCTCCCCTTGGCCGGCGCCTCCCTCCTATAAGAGGAGGGGCAGGTCTCCCCTCCTAGTACACAAGATTGCCCCTCTAAACCTAACCCTAGCCGCCGCCGCCCACAATAGCCGCCGCCTAGGGTTTCTCCCCTAGCCGCCGACTTGGGCACCTCCAAGCCCTAGCCGCCGGCTCTAGCACCCCTCCTTGGTGTGTCTAAACCCTAGAACACCGAGGGCTCTCTCATAGTCCACCATACTCGCTCCGGCTTAAGGCGAAGCCCTGCGAGATCTCCCCTCTACTTCCGGTACCACGCCGTTGTGCTGCCGGAATCGCGAGGAGAGTGCTACAACCTCCGCTGCCTGCTGGAACAAGGGAGAGGAAGGTCTTCATCGAGTACCGAACGTGTGACCGACTGCGGAAGCGCTGCCGGAACGCAGCGCCGGAAGGATCGTCTACGCGATCTTGAGATCGGCAAGTGTACGACTACATCACCCACGAGAATCTGCTCTCGTTAACCGCTTTGGAATCTTCGAGGGTGAGTTCCTCTATTGACTCGTTGCTACAATCTAGTAGATAGATCTTGGCTTGTTTGTGTGCATGCGGTAGAAATTTTTTGTTTTCCATGCTACGAACCCCTACAGTGGTATCAGAGCCGTGTCTATATGTAGATCTGTTGCACGAGTAGAACACAATGTTCATTGTGGGCGTTGATGCTTTTGTTGTCGATTGCTTCTTGTGTACTTTGCATCTTGCGGGATGGTGGGATGAAGCGGCCCGGGCTAACCTTACATGACATCGTTCATGAGACTTGCTCCACGCTTGACATGCAACTTGTATTGCATAAGTGGCTTTGCGGGTGCCTGTTTCTCCCAACATAGTTAAGATTCAATTTACAACGGGTGATTGACAATACTATTATCAATGTTGTGGTTCTTGTTCGTAAGTTAGAACGACACTTATTGAAAGCCCCAAACCACGTAAAACATGCAAAGAAAATTAGAGGCGTCTAACTTTGTTTTGCAGGGGTGTGCTGTGATGTGATATGGCCATGATTGTGATTATATTTGATGTATGCAATGTTCCTTATTGTAAGTTGGCAACCGGCAGGAGCCATATGGTTGTCTTTAAATTCTGTTAAGACCCGCGTGTCTATTCAAGGTAGTTGTAATAGTTGAAGCTGGTGGACGACAACCATGGAGCGGCGTCATTGACCTTGATGCAATGCCGGTGATGATGGAGATCATGTTCGTGCTTGAAGATGGAGATCGGAAGCACAAAGAAGAAAGGCCATATCATATCACATATTATGAATTGCATGTGATGTTAATCCTTTTATGCATCTTGTATTGCTTAGTTTACGATGGTAGCATTATAAGATGATCCCTCAAGCACACAATTTCAAGTTTTAAAGTGTTCATCCTTAGTAAGCACCGTTGCTAAAGCTCGTTGTTTCGAAGCACCACGTGATGATCGGGTGTGTTAGATTCTGCGAGTGCATACAACGTGAGCAAGCCAGATTTGCTCATGCGGAAGCTAAGGTTTGATCTTGATGAGCCTAGCATGTACAGACATGGTCTCGGAACACGGATCGCCGAAAGGTAAAGCATGAGTCATATAGTAGATATGATGAACATGTTGATTGTTCGCCATTGAAGCTACATCAACTCTCGTGATGATCGGTTTTGATGTGGTGGATTTGGTTCGTGTGATCACTAAAACAATGTGAGGGATATTGTTTTGAGTGGGAGTTCAACGGCAATATGATTAAAAGTTGAACACTATTTATCATAAACTAAATAAAAGTGAATTTGCATAATTGTTGTAGTCATTGGCATCCGTTTACCACCTTGCGCTTAGTTTTAATTGAGATGATAGAACTATAGAATTCTGGTTAGTTACTTTACGAACTGGTATCGTATTGTTTTGAAGTGTTAATCTAAAGTTTAAAAGTCCTATTGCAAACTTTCAGTAAGTTCCGGTTACTCCATGAAGTTTAATAATTGGTATTAAAACAAGAGTGACAATTCCAAGAGTTAGTGTATGAGTATCATGTTTGTCTCCATGATTCTTGATATTCAAAGGATTGTCTTAATATCAAGGTTATCTAGGATCTGAAAGAGTTGTTTCAGAAACCATGATGTGTGGAAGATATTGTAATATCTGAAACGAAGTTTTGGTTACAACATGATAGAGTATAATATGGCAAAAGTCATGTTCTCATATTTTATGAGAATTTGCAAAAGGTTGGAGACACTAGTTGTCCTAATCCACCAAAAGGTTTTGGAGAGCAACATTATACTCGCGATTCATCTTTATAAGCTAAAAGTAGCTTGATCATGAATAATTCCATGATAAGGGTGAATATTTGATGTAGGTAAAATATTTACCACACCAAGAGATTACTAAAGAATGGAATTTGAAAACACACCAAACATTTGATGATGGTGATCTACTTCAAAGTGCAAGTCCAAAGACATTGGTATTTAATTATACACGCTTTGAACTATGTGTCATATGTATGACTCCACTATTGATGTTGATAGATTCTTTCAAATAGAAAATAAAAACTGAAAGAGAATCTCATAAATATATGGCAGAAAAGAAAAGACTAGAATTATTCAGTTTAAGTATATAGATGATATACATGTTATGGCTATATTCTTTGCTTATTAAACAATGTGGTTCTTAAATATTTGATACTGAATTTGTTGGTGTGAATCGTCGTACGAAACAACACAATTCATGAACTACAATGGCCTAAGTAACTAGCAAAAGAATATGTGATGATGTTCATCGAGAACAAATAAAGGATTATTGTGTTGCTCGTTAAACATCAAAGCTTGCCTTCAAGATTTGTTTTATCACGTATTATGAGAACAAAAGGGTTGTTCAAATAATTGCCGTAATCCATAAAAGATGGATGATTCACAAATCTCGTTGGAGAAATCACATCCATAAAACTAGTGCTAAAAATGTCGAAAGACAAATTGATTGAAAGATCGCTTAGGAAGTGACATCGCCGTTTAAATTATATTGGAAAGAAAACATGAAGAAACTCCATGTGGATGGAATTTTGGAGTCTTTTTATTTTTTGATCACATGACGCTTGTGAAACTTTTGTAGAGATAATTAAATCTTCGTTCATAGGCAAAAAGGAACGAATGACTAGCTTATTGGAACTTGTACATATTGCTGTACGAAGTCCATTATGTGTAGTCAAGAGCGATGGATTTCAACTTCATATGCGTTCTCCGAAAATTTGAGTGAATATATGAATATTTACTTAATAAGGATGAAGTATGAAACATTTGAAAAGTTCAAGGACTTTCAAGATGAAGTGCAAAATCATTGTAACAAGAATATAAATAGTTTATGATAAGATCATAAAGGAAGATATTTGAGTTACAAGTTTAGCATAATACTTAAGATTTAAGGAATCGTTCCATGGATTTGCATTTTTCCCGAAACACCATAAGAGTATGGAGCGTTCGAGATATGTAATTAAACCTTGTTTGACATGGTAAGATCGAAGGTGTAAATCATAAAAATGCCATTATATTTTAAAGATTAAAAGCTATAGAGACTACCGTTTTTCCACTGAAAAGAGCTCCATCATAATCCGTTGAATTGACACCATATAAAGTTATGGTTTGGGATAAAACCCAAGTTGTCCTTTCTTAAACATTGGTATGCTATGCATAAGAAATATGTTTGCAACCAAAGTCGGATGAACCTATCTTTGTATGTTATTTCGAATAACTGTTCCTCCATAAATGTTTGTCGCTTAGAACGTCAAAGTTTCTTTAAAAAGGAATTTTTCGTGAAAAGTTAAGTGGGAGTACAATAGAACTTTGATAAGGTTAAAAGAACCTTAGCTATATGTGCAGAGTTGCGCAGCACCGAAAAGTGTTCCGGAGGCAACAACAATGCTCATGGCTCACGTGCCTCAAAGGTTGTGGTTACGGAGATCTAAGTTCCTATTAAAACAAGTAGGTCGGGTAAACAAGCAAATACCAAGATTTGAGAGTTAAATCATTATTTGACAATAATGATCCGACTACATGCAAAGAAGCGATGATGAGCCCTGACTCCGTCAAATGACTTAAAGCCATAAAATCCGTGATAGTTCCATACACGAGAAATCAAGTTTTGAACTTGAAGGACCCTCGAGAAAGGTGTAAGACCTATACAGTTGTGTTTGGATCTATAAAAGAAATAGACATGGATGTTGCACATCTATGAAATAGTCGACATGTTGGGAAAGAGTTCACAACAATGTTCAACGGTTGACTATGACAAGATTTGATCTTTCATAGCGATATTTAGTCTAGACGGATTAATGTAGCAACTACGACATATAATTTTGTTATGTGTTGAATAAACAAAACAAGTTCTTCTAATAGAATGGTTACCAAGGACGTGTGCATGACACGGTCCAAAGGGTTTTGTTAATTCAAAGGATGCTAAAAGCATATGCAAACTTCAATAGTTGAAGTAAGCATCGCGGAGTTGGAATCTTCACCATGATGAAACTGTTAAAAGAGTTTTATTTCATCGGAGACGATGAAGATGCTTGCATTTGAGAGAAATTAAGTGGGAGCGCTAAGACATGTTTCTAATACATTATGTGGAAGACATATTGTTGATTGGAAATAATGTATCTTTTGTTAACACAGGATAAGAATTTCATCTCGATGAAATTCTTAGGAAAAACCCAAATATTTGGCATCAATAGACGCTAATATGGTTGTGCCAAAAGTACATAGATGATATATTGAATGAGTTCAATATGGAAACTACAAGAAAGGTTCTTGTCGCACAGAAAGGATTGAATGAGTTCAATATTGATGATATATTCAAGTGTATTGACACTTGGTAATTGAAACAAAGATTCAAGTATAGATTGATACTTGATGTATAAAATCACAAAGAGTATTTTATCAATCATGCCGTGATGTGTACAAATCCAGATATGTCCTATGCTCTAAATGTTATGAGCATATACCAGAATGATTCATAAGATGATCGTTGGACAATAGTAAGGATATTCTTATGATCTTTTGGAAGAACTAAGAGTATATTATTTGTATAAGTGACAAATAGATGGTTAGTTCATTGTAAAAGTACTACATTGATACTAGTTTTGTCACAAAGTACAAATTAAGTTTATCTCAATCTAAACTAAGGGTGGCACAATATAATGGAAAGTAAGTTCCATAATGGATTTGGATGAGTTCCAAAGTTGAGACATTGTGACAGATACTACAACAAAAGGCTAAGTATATGACTGCTATTATAGCAGCAAAAGAGGGCATTTGTGTCAAGTAGTTTGTTATCAAACTAGGTGTAGTTCACAGTGGGATAGTACTATGAAGATATATTGTACGACAATATTATCAACATGTTTTAACCCCAAAGAACTAAAGGTCACACCAAAGGACCAAATTAGTACGAAGCCATCTCATTAGAGAATGAGTGATGCGTAGAGACGCAAAGACATGCAATTACACACAGACCTGGAAGTGTCAGATCCGGAGATCAGTTGACCACTAGCAATCGTGTACATACGACACCAGAAAGCCATAGGTGTTGAATACACAAAGGTTTGAAACTAGATTATTGACTCTAGTGCAAGTGGGAGACTGTTGGAGATATGCCCAAGAGGCAATAATAAAGTGGTTATTATCATATCTTCATACTTATGATAAATGTTTACATACCATGCTATAATTGTATTAATAGGAAACATTAATACTTGTGTGATTTGTAAACATAAAAGAGTCCCTAGTAAAGCCTCTTGTTAAACTAGCTTGTTGGTTAATATATGATCATGGTTTCCTGATCATGAACATAGAGATGTTATTAACAACAGGGTCATATCATTAGGGGAATGATGTGATGGACATACTCCTATAGTTAAGCGTAGCATAAAGATCAAGTCATTTAATATAGTTCATTTGCTATAAGCTTTCTGATACATAGTAACCTAATTCTTTCGACCATGAGATCATGCTTATCACCATCACCGGAAGGATGCTTTGATGACATCAAACACCACACCGTAACTGGGTGGCTATAAAGGTGGAATTGAGTGTTCGGAAAGTATGGGTTGAGACACATGGATCAAGAGTGGGATTTGTCCATCCATATGATGGATAGATATACTCTGGGCCCTCTCGGTGGAATGTCATCCAATTATCTTGCAAGCATGTGACTGGCTCACAAGGGATCACATACCACGGGAACGAGAAAAGAGTACTTATCAGTAACGAGGTTGAACTAGGTATGCAGAGATACCGACGATCAAAACCTCGGATAAGTTAACTATCGTGAGACAAAGGGAAATTGGTACCGTATGTAAGTGGTTCATTCGATCGCAAAGTAATCGTTGAAATATGTGGGAGCCATATGAATTTCCAGATTCCTCTATTGGTTATTGATCAGAGAAGTGTCTCGGTCATATCCGCATAATTCACGAACCGTAGGGAGACACACTTAAGGATTCGATGTTGTTGAGTAGTTATGGAATGATGAGTAAGAGACCTAATGTTGTTCGGAGTCTCGGATGGGATTCGGGATATCACGAGGAGATCCGGAATGGTCCGGAGAATAAGATTCATATAAGGAAAGTCCTGTTTCGGAGTTGGGGAATGGTTCCGGTGTTTTCATCGGGAATGTTCTAGAAGGTTCCGGAATGTCCGGCACTCCGGAGGGGAAGGGTACATGAATGTGTTATATCAAGTTGGTATGATTGCATCATGTACTAGGTGTCATCGCTGAACAAAATAAAGGGTTTAATCAAATCCTAGTTTGAAAAGTCAAACGCCAATTTGAAAGTCAAACGACTATTTTTGGGAAGTGGAGAGGGAGGTGGAAACCGAGTTGGGGAGGAGTCCCTCCTCCACCGCCGGCCCACTTGGGATCCGAGTTGGGGAGGGATTCCCCTCCCCTTGTCCGGCGCCTCCCTCCTATAAGAGGAGGGGCAGGGCTCCCCTCCTAGTACACAAGATTGCCCCTCTAAACCTAACCCTAGCCGCCGCCCACCATAGCCGCCGCCTAGGGTTTCTCCCTAGCCGCCGACTTGGGCACCTCCAAGCCCTAGCCGCTGGCTCTAGCACCCCTCCTTGGTGTGTCTAAACACTAGAACACCGAAGGCGAAGCCCTGCGAGATCTCCCCTCTACTTCCGGTACCACGCCGTTGTGCTGCCGAAATCGCGAGGAGAGTGCTACAACCTCCGCTGCTTGCTGGAACAAGGGAGAGGAAGGTCTTCATCGAGTACCGAACGTGTTACCGACTGCGGAAGCGCTGCCGGAACGCAGCGCCGGAAGGATCGTCTACGCGATCTTGAGATCGGCAAGTGTACGACTACATCACCCACGAGAATCTGCTCTCGTTAACCGCTTTGGAATCTTCGAGGGTGAGTTCCTCTATCGACTCGTTGCTACAATCTAGTAGATAGATCTTGGCTTGTTTGTGTGCATGCGGTAGAAATTTTTTGTTTTCCATGCTACGAACCCCTACATAACCTTCCTCCTTGGTTGTGCATGAAGCGGAAGTTCATTATGATGCCAGTGTTGATCCAAGGTCCGAAGCAACCCGGCAACGACATTGATGTGTATCTAAGGCCATTAGTGGAAGAACTTTTACAGTTGTGGCACGAACCCGGGATACACATGTGGGATGAGCACAAGTAGGAAGAATTTAACCTCCGAGCATTGCTTTTCGTAACAATCAATGATTAGCCTGCTCTTAGTAACCTTTCAGGACAGTCAAACAATGGATACAATGCATGCACACACTGTTTAGATGAGACTGAAAGTATATATTTGGAACATTGTAAGAAGAATGTATACAATGAGCATCGTCGATGCTTTTGGCCAAGCATCCCTTAAGAAAGAAAGGCAAGCATTTCAACGGTCTGGCATGTCACCATACGAAGCCTAAGGAGCGTACTGGTGCTGATATATTTGATATGGTCAAAGATTTGGATCAACTGGTAACCTTTGGAAAGGGTCCTGGAGGAAAATCTGTTCCGGAAGACGCTGAAGGACACGCACCCATGTGGAAGAAGAAATCTATATTTTGGGAGCTACCATATTGGAAATTCTTAGAGGTCCGCTCTGCAATCGATGTGATGCATGTGACGAAGAATCTTTGCGTGAACCTGCTAGGCTTCTTGGGCGTGTATGGGAAGACAAAAGATACACCGGAAGCATGAAAGGACCATCAACGTATGAAAGACCTAGATGGCCTGCATCCAGAATGGTTTCAAGGTCATGCCAGCTACGCTCTTACCAAATAAGAGAAGGAAATATTTTTTGAATGCCTAAGCAGTATTAAGGGCTCGTCTAGCTTCTCGTCGAATATAAAGGGGATAATAAATATGGCAGAAAAAAAAGTTCCAAAACCTAAAGTCTCATGACTGCCACGTGATTATGACGCAAATGCTTCCGATTGAATTGAGGGGGCTTCTACCAGATAATGTTCGAGTACCCATTGTGAAGCTATGTGCATTTCTTAATGCAATCTCTCAGAAGATAATCAATCCTGAAGATCTACCATGGTTACAGAATGATGTGGTCCAATGTCTTGTCAGTTTTGAGTTGGTGTTCCCACCATCCTTCTTTAATATTATGACGCACCTGCTGGTTCACCTAGTCGAAGAGATTTCCATTCTCGGTCCTATATTTCTACACAATATGTTTCCCTTTGAGAGGTTCATGGGAACCTTAAAGAAATATGTTCGTAACCGTGCTAGGCCAGACGGAAGCATCTCCAAGGGATATGGAACAGAGGAGGTCATTGAATTTTGTGTTGACTTTGTTCCCGACCTTAAGCCGATTGGTCTTCCTCAATCGCGGTATGAGGGGAGCCTGAGTGGAAAGGGTACTCTAGGAAGGAAATCAATAATATGTAGAGACGGACATTCTTACACCGAAGCACATTACACCGTTCTACAGAATTCTATCTTGGCAGCCCCATATATCGAGGAACACAAGAAAATCTTACGCTCCAACAACCCTGGAAATCATGACTCTTGGATTAGCGATGAACACATGAAGAGTTTCAGCGGTTGGTTGCAACATCTCATAAAAACAACACTCTTGGAGATCAGCTATACTTGTTGTCTAGGTCACCATCTTCGACTATATCGACTTTCCAAGGGTACGAGATAAATGGGTATGCATTTTACACGATAGCCCAAGATAAAAAGAGCATCAACCAAAACAGTGGTGTCCGCTTTGATGCAACAGAAAACAATGGGTCAAAGACCACATATTATGGTTACATAGAGGAGATATGGGAACTTGACTATGGACCTACTTTTAAGGTCCCCTTGTTTCGGTGCAAATGGTTCAAGCTGACAGGAGGAGGGGTTGACGTAGACAAGAAATACGGAATGACATCGTTGGATCTCAACAATCTTGGGTACTTAGATGAACCATTCGTCCTAGCCAATGATGTGGCTCAGGTTTTCTATGTGAAGGCCATGTCTACCAAACCTAGAAAAAGAAAAAATAAGAAAAAGAATACATCAGACGATGAGCCAAAGCGCCACATAGTTCTTTCAGGAAAAAGAAACATCGTGGGAGTGGAGGACAAAACAGATATGTCAGAAGATTGTGATAAGTTTCATGAAATTCCGCCCTTTGCGGTGAAGGATGACCCAAGAATCATGTTAATGAATGAAGATGCTCCATGGATACGACGGGATCAGAAAGGAACACACGCGAAAAAATGATATGTAATAATTGTAACATTTTATGAGTGAAGATGCTCCATGCATGTGTCCATTTTTAATAGTGTTGTCTGCTAACAATCTTGAGTCGCGGGTTAACTTATAAATGATGCAAACAGATAAATGGATATTATATTAAAATTCTTTATATTTTTTTGATAATAATAGACATATTATTTGTTTTATTTGGATTATTACAATAAAAGATATGATTTTTCAAAGTTTTTATATTTGATTTGAATTAAAAAAGAAAATTTACAAATGAAATAATTTATAAATGATGCAAACAGATAAATGGATATTATATTAAAATTCTTTATATTTTTTTGATAATAATAGACATATTATTTGTTTTAATTGGATTATTACAATAAAAGATATGACTTTTCAAAGTTTTTATATTAGTTTTGAATTAAAAAAGAAAATTAAAAAAAACAAATAGTCGCGGGTCGTGGCTGGACCCGGGACTAAAGGGTAAGTGCGCGCGCGAAAACGAAGCGGCCGAAAAAACCCTTTAGTCCCGGGTCGTGGCTTAGCCCGGGATTAAAGGTAGGGTCTTTAGTCGCGGGTTAAGCCACGGCCCGCGACTAAAGACCCTTTAGTCGCGGGCGGTGGCTTAGACCGGGACTAAAGGTCTGTCCCTTTATATTCTGGCGCCAGCGGAGGTGCTACGCCCCAACACTTCGCATTTCTCGTCGACGACGAAGCACAGACGAAGACGAAGCACAGACAAAACACAGATGAAGACAAGGGAGGTGCTGTCCGATTCCGCCGCCGCTCCGCCGTGCGTACGTGCTCCGTCGTGCCGCCGCCGCTCCGCAGGTGAGATGGTTCTCTAGGACGTGGCGCCGCTCTGTCGTGCCGTCGCCGCTCCGCAACGGCGGCGCCTCTGCGACGGTTAGGGTTTGGCCAGGGAAGGAAACGAGAGAGAGGGAGCGAGCCTGGGGGGAATGAGAGGATAGGGGAGAGGGAGAGGCGTGCTCTCCATGGCGGCGGCGGCGCGGATCGGCGACGGACACGGCCGGCGAGGGCGTCGCGCGCCACACCGACGCTTTGGCCAGAGGACGTGGAAGGATGGCCGGCGAAGTGGGCCGTGTTGGGCTGCTGGCCTGGTAGGGGAGAGGGAGAGATGGGCCGGCCTGGTTGGGGTCGAGCTACTGTTTTTTTTCCAAAAAAATTTCTTCTGTTTTTCCTTTTCTCTTTGTATTTTTTAAATACAAATCTATTTTATATTATTTTTTAATTATAATTAGCTAGGATTAGGATTATATTGTTAGCTAGGGTTATTTTAATTATAATTAGCTAGCGTTATTTTTTAATTATTGTTTTAATTATAATTAGCTAGGGTTATTTTTTTATTTTAGTTATTAGCTATGATTATATTGTTTTACCACAATTAATATTAGGATTATTGTTTTACCACAAATAATATAAGGTTTTACCATAATTAATATTAGGAAATGTCATAGTTTTTTTCTATAGTTTTTTTATAGTTTTTTTTATATTAGGGTTTTTTGTTTTAGTATTAGGATTATTGTTTTAATTAAAATATTAGAATTAGGATTAGTATTATTGTTTTAGTGATTTTTTTGTTTTATTTATTAAGATTAGAATTAGGATTAGGATTAGGGTTATTTTTTTGTTTTAGTTATTATGATTATTGTTTTAGCACAAATAATATTAGGATTATTATAATTAGGATTATATTGTTTTAGTTATTAGGATTATTGTTTTTTCTAACCTGTTCAACTCTCTTTTTGTTATAGATAATTAAGTCATGGATCCATCCGAAGATCCTGGTCGCATCGGTGAAGGTTTTCTTCAGGGCATGATAAGAGGTGAAATTCCTCTTATTACTATCAGCGCCGAAGATATTTTGCTCGAGGAAGATATATCCTCATATCTGAATCCATCCGGTGATGGACTAGAGGAAAACCAAGGGGAAGACCAGATGGACGAAGGGCAAACAAATAACAACAATAATGATGGCCCCTCGACAGGATCCGGCGAGGTACATATATATATATATGTATAAAGTCTCGTGTTACCTCTATTCATTAACTGATCTAGATATATATTAATCACTCTCTCTTCTTCTTTTAGCCCACCGGATCGAAGCAATCGACAGCTCGAACGAAACGAGGGCCGAACAAAAAGTTGGATGGTAATCAGAGGTTCACCATCGAAGAAATAGATGATGATGGTGAACCGATTGCTCCAGAGAAGCACCGGAGGATGTTTATAAATCAATGCGGGGTGCTTGTTAGGGACAACCTGCCGATCACCATCCAAGAATGGAATAAGTCAAAGAAAGCCGGTGAAGAATCCAACAGCTATGTCACCGATGATGCCAAAGATGACCTTTGGCAGAAGCTCATAGCGCATTTCATACTACCTCCAGAGTATGAGGAATTTGAGGTAGATGGTATTACCCCAAGGCCGGGTGGGCTTGAAAATAGAGTGAAAGTCAAGGAGTGGGCACTAAGCAAGATGGCTGAACTGTAGCGGAACCACAAGAAAAGTTTATACGCGAAATATGTCGCGAAAAAGAAAACTCCAGACTTCAAAGGAGTAAACGAGAAGTTGAGAGAACAGTGGCCCGATTTTGTACAGTACAAGCAATCTGATAAAGCAAAGGCAAAGTCGGCAAAGAACACGTTAAATGCTGCCAACAAGAAATACCATCATAAAATGTGGACAGGTGGCTACAAGAGTGCCATCCCTAAGTGGGAAACTATGGAGAAGGATATGAGGGCTAGAGGCGTCACTCCTGGTACAGATGGATGGCCCGAGAGGTCAAAGCACTGGTGGTAAGGGCACGGGGGATCCTTGGACCCAGAAACAGGGAAGACATTATTTCATGATGAAATTCTAAAACCCTCCCAAGACCTTATTCAAGCAATGAACGATGCTCAATTGGGATTGTTCCGTCCCGAGAGAGAGAGAACGACGAGCTGACACGCGCCCTAGGGAATCCTGAAAAGGGAGGACGAACACGAGGCAAAGGCGCCGGTGTCTCGTGGAAGAAAGGGTTTCCTCAGTACGATGCCAGTTATAGAAGCCGTCAGAGAAAGAAAGACCGGGAGGCAGACCGGATCTCCAGGGTAGAGCAGGACCTAGCTGATCTGAAGAACCTCATGCATGAAATTAGCCAAAGGCCGCCGTCGTCAACTCACCCGCGGTCTGATGATCCAGCGTTGGATCTTAGCCAACGGAGAAGCAGCGTGGCTTCCACGGAGGTCTGTGCTGATGATCAAGCACTGCTGGATGATGCACCGGCTCCTCACTACCCCGTGGATGATGTCAGAGAGATGGCACAATGTGATCTACATCAGCCAATGAACAACCTGTCCTTCAAGGTGGCGATCGACACTGCTTTACCTTGTCTACCTGGAGCACTCCACCATTTACTTCCGATTCCACCAGGCTATGCTCGTGTCACGGTGGATGACATAGTGGAGGATTTTGCAGACCTAGAGATTGAAATCGCTACGCCTGAAGGCCTTACGAAACTAGGAGATGTCAAGCGCAATATCATTCTATGGAATAAGAAGTACATCAAGTTTCCAGGCTCGGCGCCAAGGCCACCGACTCCAAGGAATCCAAATCCACCCCGCATCGAATATCGTCAACCTCCAAGTCCACCCCAACCCGATTATCATGAACCTCCAAGTCCACCCTAAACCGATTATCGCCAACCTCCAAGTCCATCCCGCCCCGCTAATGATCTCTGCAGCAGGAGTACATCAACTCGATCTCCGCCTCCTCCTCCGTTCAATACTACTACCTTGTCGAAGAAACGTAAGTTCGACGGTCCCCCGCGCCCCACATCGAAGAAAGGTCAAACGCCGAAGATAGTCGATATCCCGCCGGCTCTTCCAAAGAGGCCTTATGACAAGATCGACGAGGAAACTAACACGGATGTGGCTGCCCAAGTTAAGGCGCATTTTGCACCCAAAAAGCCTGAGCCAAAGCCGGTATATAACAAAAAAACAAAAAAGTGGGCTAAGTCCTTTCTTGAGCAACCATCCCAGATATCGATGAATATGGAATCAGACTATGACCGGGAGATTATTAAGCAAGCACAGAAGAAAAAAATCACAAGTGCATAAAGCGGGAAGCAAGTTACCTAGCTCGGAGCACAGAAGAATCAATCTGTTGCTCCGCTCAAAGTCATTTCAGACCTCGACAAGGCCTTCAGAGCTGAAATGGATATGGACATGCAAATAATGGACCCTAGAGCCCGTAATAATGCTGCACTTATGGGAATCACTGTAACGGAGGCCAAAGCACTTGCTAACGAAGCAAATATGTCTCTTGGTCAATATTTAGGCTATGAAGATACGCCAGTGGGTCAGATAGTACAGCAGTATGTCCAAGGGCAGCCTCTAGTCAGTAATGAGGAGCTCGCGCGTCTATCCACACATATGCGAAATCTGCATGAATGGTACATGTCGCAAGCAGAAAAAAGCATCATAAAGATTGGTTTCCGGTGGACGTTAGAAATGAGCATCACTTCAAACCATACTCGATACAGGTTCAAATGACCGAACTGTTTCAGTTATACAACCAGCGCGCCCTCGACAAATCTATCATTGGTTGCTACTGTCTGTAAGTTATTTATTTCTATAATTAAGTTTGTAGCTTTAGCTCGTTCATTGCATTTAATATATTATCCTAACTATATATCCTTTTGTATGATGATATTATATTCCGCAGAATGAAGATGCTTGAATGCAAAAGAGCTAGAAGATACGACGTTGGGTTCATTGACCCATATATCATTAATGAATATACGTTAAAGAATCACCCCAAAGACGTGGAGGAAGACCTGTCCAGGTTCTTAACCGAGCATAATTTTATTAAGGAAATACTATTTCCTTACAACTTCAAGTGAGTGTTTATATCTTGTACATGTTTTATTTTTGCTTACTGGATGAGCTATGCATGTATGCTTATGTAAATGTCCACAGATTCCACTAGATCTTGCTAAACATTCAAGTTGACAACTCCCTAGTTGAAGTCCACGACTCATTAAGTTGGGACCAAAAGAAGTGGAGCGACATGAAAGCAATGCTCCATAAGTAATTTCAATCATTATCGCATTATATCGTCCTCTTTCATTCATTTCCTGATATCAAGTAACTAATAACTCCTTTGTTCATTTTCTTTGCCGAGCAGGTGTTGGACACGGTTCAGACAGAAAATACCAGGTCCATTCAAAGAGGAGCTAACTTATAAAATGGCGAAGAGTTTACAGCAGCCACCGGGAAATCATTTATGTGGATACTACGTCTGCGAGTACATCCGCGAGTTGACCAGTGAGCGGAAAGTTGACTCACATTATATTTATGATTTGCGAGAGAAACTAGAGCCAGACCAACGCATAAGAGCAATTCAAGAGGAGCTGGCGGAATTTATGATGAAGGAAGTGCTTGATGTACATGGAGAGCATTATGCGGATGACGTGGAACTCGATTTGCCTTAGTCATCTCCATGTAGCTCATATGATATATATATTCATCAATGACCATGTAATTTCAAAACATTTCTTCCTTTTGATATGATTGATTATATGTATGCTTGCAAGGGATCGATTAATTATATAAATGCATCGACGTGTAGTGTGTATGTAGTAGCGTATAATATGTATACTGAAATATATGTTTGTTATAGTGAAACACAAAATGAAAAAGGAACAAAATGGCAAAAAAAAAAAGAAAATACACAATCTCTGCCGCGACAGAGAAATGTGGTGTTTCTCTGCCGCGGCAGGAAACCTTTTAGTCCCGGGTGGTGTTACAGCCCGGGACTAGAGTGTTTCCGCCCCTAGTGGCGCTGAAACAGCCACGTGGCTGTTATCAGTCGCGGGCCGTTGCGATCCGGAACTAGAGGGGGGGGCCTCTAGTCCCGTTTTCGCAGTCCCGGGCCCCAAACCGGGACTAGAGCCCGTTGCGGCCCGGGACTAGAGGCCTGTTTTCCACCAGTGAGTATAATGTTCAACTACACTTAAGATTTTCTTAGATTTGTTGTTTCGATTAAATATTGGAAAAAGAGAGTTTATGGGTGTGTAGGTGCACCCTGTACACCTTTCTCAAATTTTATAACTGTAATTTTGATTCACAAATTAAAAATGAAAAGGGTCTAATTAGACTTTGAATAATAGATAACTGAAATTCGGTTATCAGTTTGGTCCATTATCACAATCAGCAAGGGTCAGACCTAATATGGTTCAAGTAAGTTCTTGTTTTTTTCCTCGCATCTAATACTGTTTTTTTATCTTTTTGTTGTATTCCTATTGTTTCCAATTCTAAATTTTTTATTCAAAATTTCTGTTGTAGTTTTCTTTTCTTTGTAATTCCAACGAAAAATGCATGAAATTTTTCTGGCATGCATGAACATTTGTTCTAAAATATACAAACATATCTTTAATGTATACAAACATGTTCTCTTAAATACATGAATGTTTCTTTCGAATAACACCAACATATATTTTGATGGTCATATCCCCTTGAAATACAATAATATTTCGTAAAAGTACAAGAAAGAAAGTTTCTATGCGACTCAAAATTGCTTAGCTATTTAAATTTTACGAGAATCATCAATATTTTATTCAAGATTAATGAATGATTAATTTAGAATTTCGTGAAAAACTTAGATGCCTGACCATGTGTTTAATGGGCCCTGCCAGTGACCGGGCCATATCGCGTTTATTCAGCGGCAAGCCTTATTGCGTGCTACAAATGGGGAGGACGTTGCCGAGCACGGCCTTTGGGAGTACACAAAGCTTTATACGGAGGACTAGACAGGCTGGGCTAGGTCTGCAGTGACCCACTGAATGAAGATTGTTTTAGTGGGCCGAACTGAAGATTGTTATTTTATACACGAAGCTTTTTTTCTGTGGAAATGGAAGGAATGAAGCTTGCTGAGCTGTGCAAGTGTTGCCGAACTGGAAACCCATAACCGGTGGCCTGGCCTGGTATCCTCTGTATCTTGTTTAGGCTCCTGAAATCTGGCACCTCCGCCCAACAACACCAAATCTCTAGCCCAACAATGCTGTGAGGTGAATTTTTCAGTACAAAGATGAAGAAACCACCGACTACATGGGACTAAATTTTCTACTACTCCCTCCGTTCAAAATAGATGTCTTAAATTTATCAAAATTTAAATAAATTTAGACATTATTTAGTATATAGATTTATCTAAATTTTTAAAAATCTGATATATCTATTTTAAGACAAAAGGTGTAGTATTTCCCCCCCCATCGAAGCTGGCATCAAGTTCATAGGCGGAGCAGGGGCAACACACTGCATTCCATCGTATGTGTGTTTAACTTTCCATGGAAAAAAGAGTGGCCCCATAATGCGTCTTCTATCCACGATCATCTCTCTAGTCTCTCTGTTTCAAAATATAAGATGTTTTAGCATTGTGAAGCAAATGTATCTAGACTACTTTTAGTACGTAGGTTCACTCAAGTTTATTGTGAATCTACACACTAAAAAATGTCTAGATATATTTTCTTCACAAACTTAAAACATCTTATATTTTAAAACGGAGGGAGTAGTTCTTAGCAAAAAGCAAACTGACACTGCCTCCCTAGAACGGTTGCTGGCACAAATATGGCGCAAGGCGCACTGATACATTCACTCGGCCAAAACCAGGTCAATCTAGCAGTATTGCACAGCCCAATCGCCGCTGAATCATAGCCTGAAGAACTAGTTAGGTACAAGCTGCCATGTCACCGGACCATCAGCCAGGCGGGAGACCATTACGGCCACTTGGCAAAAAATACTGGTAGACCCGGACCCATGAGAGCACAAAGCAGCACTCAGAATCTCCCACTCGACGTGGCTGTCGACCTGTCGATGGAGCACCTGCTCGGCGGTTCATGGCATCTAGACTGGTTGGTACTGTGAACGCTCATTTTGCTCCGTGAAAGGTACAATCATTTTTCCATTTTTATGTGTTCGTGCAGATGCCCTGCCAAGCTCTAGCTTGTACTCCGTAGCTAGGTGCCTGTGACCCTGTGTTCATCTGCCAAGTTGGATAGACAGTACAATTCAATCGCAAGTTGCCCGTCCGTAGAGGCCCGAGCTTATCTCCAAGAACAACGGTCTGCGCAAATTATCGGCAGAGATTCTTGTAAAGAAAAGGTACTACTAATTTTCGGTCAAAAAGTTATGATACTCTGTATCACAACATGGAATGTTTGAAGTACTCGACAAACTGATGCATTACTTAGCGTGCTCACCTCTCACATAAAACATGTGTTCTTCAAACGGCTATCAGATATGCTTTGCAGCTCTGCAAGCGAGAGGGCTGAGCTGACATGTGTCCTGTGTTTAAGGTTCACTACTCACTAGGGCCTCTCATCTTTTCCATGCGAAAGGATAGTGACATGGGAACTGGGATCAGAGCGCATTCTACTCAGGTACGATCGTGGGTTTTCTGGCCTGGATGCAATGCACCGAGGACAGCCGACTTGATGATACCAGTGTCCACGTCAGGGCCACGTGCGCCAGGACACGGATAACTACTGTGCGTGGATCAGCGTTTTGGTTACCGGTCGAGAAATCCGGTTACCGGTCGGTAACCGGATATCCCGACCACCCTCGGGAAATCGGTTTACCAGGCAAAAAATCCCGAATTTATTTGAATTATTTGAAATTTATGAATTTTAAAAAAAGTCGTTAAAAATAGTCATACCGATGACTTTGAATTCGAATTTTAGAATTTAAATTCTTCCGGTAACCGGTCGGGATTTCCCGGTAACCACGATAACCGGAAATCCCGACCATCCTCGGGATTTTTTTCCTACCGGGAACCAAAACCTTGGCGTGGATTTTATCAGAGGACAATTCGGGACACAGTCTTATCTGGACATGCTTGTGTCTGTCATGGCGGCATGGCGCAAGTAACTCATGGTGCGAATACGATACTGACAGTGTAGCGATGCATGGTACGTCGTACAAACGCTGCTCATTTTTTTTTTTTTTTGGAATGCGAGTTATCTTTTGCGAGCCGCAATGCTTAGGTGGCGTTGAACATTCTTGTGAGTTCAGTGAACCGGTCGCCATCAGGTTAAGCACCTGTTTGACCTACCCATTAGGATTTAGGAAATTCTCCTGGCCGTGTGAACAAGCATGTCGTTTCAGGATCCACGAAATAAAGATCAAATGGTTGATCTATGTCGTGTGGCATAGACTGAATGGATAGTGTGAAAAAGGGTTTAGGAGCTGGTCTGGTTCTGAATCTGGCAAGTGCTCCCACTTCCGAAGAACAGCAATATAATGGGCTGATTTTTCTTCCGAAGAATATAATGGCCTAATTTGTTGGTCGTCGAAGATAATTCAACGAACTTGATGTCACACCTCACTAGAATAACACCATGATATTACCTTTCAAGAAGAATGCGTAGAGCGTGAATCTTTTAGGGAACTGCCCTACATCGACCGACCGAATAGAGCGAGATTCATACCGTTCCCCTCACAATAACCCCCACGTGCGCAATATTTCCTTTTACATCTGTGACATCGTCGCAAATTCATTCCAGGGTGTGGCAAAACCATGCAGAAAAAAGGTATCCTTTCCAATACACTTGCGTAGGAAAAAAAAGGTTATGCAACAATTCTCCATTGGTTGAAGCAAATAGCCAAGACCATAGCATGTATGTAGCATGGAGGCAACGCTTGCAACCTCGTGAAGAAATGCTTGCAACATGAACACACCATTTGCAATATACATCCACACTTTGTCCGTCTTTGGAGCAAAAAAAAGAGGTTCTGTATAAAATCAAAAGAACGTATTCAACATAAAAAAAATCAACATCAATAACCATTTGAAAGCACAAACCTCGTTGGATAGAGCTCACTAGAGGAATTTCATTAAAAAAAAGCTCACTGGAGGAAAATATGGCTCGCAAGAGCTAGATCTGGCAACCTCAAATCAGCTCCTCACTGTCTTCCATCTCCCTCAACGGCTGCCTCGTAAACACATGATCCGCTATCCGCCTTCGCAAAGGTAAAGAAACACATGTGTCACTATCGCCAGATGCAATCAAAGATCAGATCATAATTTTCACATGGATAGCAGGACCGAGCAAATTATTTTTTAGAATAATGATATGATATTACCTTTGTAAACACATGTGTCACTATCGCCTCACTAAAATAACGGGATGATATTACCTTTCAAGATGAATGCGTAGCGAGTGAATCTTTTAGGGCAGTGCGCTACATCGACCGAACCAAATAGAGAGATATTAAGACCGCTCCTCTCACAATAACCCCAACATACGCAATATTTTCTTCTACATTTGGGACATCGTCGCAACATTTCTTCCACGGTGTGGCAAAACCATGCAACAAAAGAATAATTTAACACTTGCGTAGCAAAAATAAGAAGAAGATATGTAACAAATCTCCATTGGTTGAAGCAAATTACCAAAACCATCGCATGTATGTAGCATGGAGGCAACGCTTGCAACCTTGTGAAAAAAAAGCTTACGACATGAACACACCATTTGCAATAGGCATTCACACGGTTCTGTCTTTGGAGAAAAAAAAAGAGGTTTCGTAAAATTAAGAGAACGTATTCAACATATAATTTTCAAAATCAATATCTTCTCCGATTTATGATGTGTCGCTCATTATAGTATAAAGTTTGTACTATCATAGTACAAAATGAACAACATTGATTATAAAATAGAGGGAGTAATAACTATTTTAAATCACAAACCTCATCAGATAGAGCTCGATGACGGAAAATCTAGCTCCCAAGAGCCAGGTATGGCAACCACAAATCAATTCCTCACTTTCTTCCATCTCCCTCATTGGGGCGGATCTAGGCCCAGGACAACCAGGGCCATGGCCCTGGGTGCAGCCAAATTTCCGGCCTCCCATCCGTGAAAAAATATTTGGCCTAGACGCAGCCCAGGTCTAGCCCAAGTCGTTGACTCCCCTCACTCGATCAGTTCGCGTCCTCTCGCTCTCATCCAGTTCCTCTCGTGCGCTGAGCCAGGAGGAGCACGCGGCCGCTGCCATGCCCATACGGTTTACCTACACTAGCAGCCCACTTCCGTGTCCCATCCCCAACCTCCCAATCCCCGTCTCTCCCTTCCTGTCTGCCGCCGCCCGCCCTGCTTGGCCGCTTCCTTTGGCTCATGGCCTCTGAAGTTCCTGTCCGGCGAATGATTGTTGTGGGCGTGCGCGTCTACTTCCCATACTCCAAACTTTCTTTGCTTATGACGTGTTGAATTTCTGATTGTCCTAGCTCAGATGCAGATCCTCTAGGCCCGACTAGGTAATATCTTCACCAGTTCAATTGGATAGTTGAATTTATTTCTAATTGAATTGATTTATTTATTGAACAATTGGTTGTAATCGATTTCATGTGTAGGAACAAAAGATTAAGATATTTTATTTATGCTCTCTACCATCTATGGTATTGTTCATGCATTTAAATACTCTAACTATCTGTAAAACATCTAACAATTGGTTTAGAAAGTGGAATTATTCTAGGTAAAAGGACTTTTTGCACAAAAAACATGTGCAGCACACGGTCCATGAAATACGATTATGTTTGTCAAATTACAAGTGCTTGCATGTCAATAATTTTTTTCACACTACTATAAATGGTTAGGATAATGGATTTGAAAATATATGTTCATCATTGCAACTATACCAATATTTTTACTATTACAAGAGGTTTTTTCATAAAGTTTTCTGCACTTAGTTTTTTGGCCCTGGGCTTACCCCAATCCTGGATCCGCCACTGCCCTCAACCACTGCCTTGTCAACACATGGTCCGCGAGAAGATTCTCTAAACGCATTGCCTTCAAAAAGTTAACTAAACACATGTGTCACTATGGCCAGATACAATAAAAAATTATATCATATTTTTCAACTAGTAGATAGCAAGACTGAATAAATTATATGCGATGCCTTTAGCAAGATAACAATACTAAAACACGTCCATACAAGGTATGGCCGGCGAAGGTCGTACCAATGGGTCTTTACCCCTAAGCTCCACTATCACACTAGTGCCAAAACATTTATAGGCGACATCATATTAGTGGCGCGTATAAAGTCCCACACCACTGGTATAAGCCAAAAAATACCAGTGGCGGCCAAAATACTGGCACGCCACTACTAATGTACCACTAGTGACGTGTATATTGGCATCAAGCGACCAATTTTTTGTTGCTTATATGAGCTTGTTGTCGGGCGATGACGAGAGTAACATGCACCACCGAAACCCAAGCCAAGGGCCCTTTGGCAGACCTGTGTTGTCAACACCCGGATTTTTCAATCCTAGATGCCTGTTATGCCATACATCGCAATCCCAGGATTACCATTTTTGCGAGACATAACAGAATTGGATACCATAGTACTTCATCCATTACAAACGATACATAAGTTCGTACACAAATAGGGATCTCATGATCCAGTTCTTAATACAACATCAAGCAGCGGAATACATAATAATAACGGTAGCGTAGGCGAAGCTCCATCTTCGGGGTCACAGGCAATGCTGACGATGGGAGATGATCCTAGTTGTCGTAACCTTCCTGGGGTCCATCTTCCAGGTACTCCTCTTCATAGTCTGGCCATGGGAATAGCCAGGGACAAAGCCATGAGTACTCTTTAAGTACTCGCAAACTAATACTAACAAGTAAAGGGGGTTTTTGGGTAATAGGACACTAGGCTCTAGGGTTGTTTTGCAAAAGCCAGATTTATCTCTACTAGGTTCTGAAGCTAGTCATAATTTTATAAATCCTAAGTGGGAACTTGTATTTCAGGTCACAACTCTGTTGTGGTCAAGTCAAAGTCTCAATTCATTTCACAAGTCATTTTGAAAAGTCTGACGGGGGAACAGTATGGCCACTCCAACTGTCCATAACCGCGGACGCGGCTATTCGAATAGTTTGACACTCTGCAGAGATTGTACACTTTCACCACAACATTCGATACATCCGTCAGGAACAAATCCTGAACTCACCATACTCAGTATGCGGATAATCAATCCTAACCTTTCAATTACACTCCCTAGTATAAGCACCTCTCCTGTGAGTTTGGCCCCCCAACCATGACCAGCTGTCATCTTGGGTACTGCACAGGTGGACAATCTTCACAAGGTAGCCTCAGCTCAGACCTTGGCCGTGAGGGAACTAATACTAAGGTATATAAGTTTTCAGTCAAGCCCTACCCAATATTCGGGTATTGTGGTTGTACGCTAAAATTGGAATGGTATTGCATCCAGACAACCATCAGTTTTATAAAGGGCTAAGGCTCATGCCTCAACATTTTTATCACCAGAATCATCAAGTGTTTGGAAACACATGTCCAAAACATTTCAATAGAATGATCCATCATTCCAAGGTTTTCATAACCATTTTTCCACCAAGTATTCCTATCTAAAAGTTGATCAAGTTTTATGCTTAGAACTAGCATCTACAGGTGGGGGTAGTACTAATGAGGGGTGGTAACTAGTGGAGTTTCACTAAGTCCAACCTTATATCTTAGGCTGATATCAAGGTTTCTAGCTTAGGCCAAATTTTATGCTCTTTATGCAACCTTCAGCATGCTTCCAAAATCTACCAGTCACTTAAGTAAACTCTAAGTAAGCTTTGATAAAGAAATAAAGTGAGAAGCTTGCACATAAATCTAGGATTGGTTTATCAAATGGGTAATCTTGCAAGGGTTAGCTTGCATAGGTATATTATCAGCTTGCATATTCACTAGTAGTATTTGGCTTGCTAAAGTAGAGTGTCTTGCAAGTTTTATCTTGCATCAATGTCAATATAAGCTTGCCTTGTGCAGAGCAGTGGTTGAAGTTCTCCTCGGCTTTTTCTTCGTAGTATCCTCCTTCCTCCTCGTATCCTTGGTCGGTACTAGCGTCTATGAATAAATACGAGGTACACAATCACCAAACAATACTTAACTACTTGCAATCATCACACACAAGGGTCTTATAGATGATCTAACATCATCTCTAACCTTACAAGGTTAAGGCTTGATTTGATTCTTTTTATTTTTAGAAAAGTAATTTCTACTCATTGAAAAACTACTTAAGATTTAATATTCTCCAAACCAAATATGGGATCATGTTGACACATGTCATCACCACATATTGTAGTCCATGGGAATGTGATTTAAAGTGGTGTCACAATTTAATAAGGTTTTACCCTTTTATTTTAATTAATTAAAGTGGCTAGAAATGCTTATGTAGCATTCTTTTATTACTTGAACATTATTTCTGTAAGTAAACCTATATATATTTGTATATTCTGAAAGGTATGGTTAAATGTGATTTTTGAGAGTTGGAAACAACTCAAAAGCTTTTATGGTTTAAATTTGAAAAATGTTTGAATGCAGAAAAGCTTCTGCCTTGTTATTTTTACTATGGGTGATCTACAGATCCAAATGACTTGAATCCAACGGGCTTGGATTTAGCATTCACAGACCTTTCCAACAAAATTGGTTTCATCCAATTTGGTGCACTGAATCGATCTAGGTTGATTTTTGAAGTTGGGTACAGAAGTGTGTTTGAATTTAAAAAGAAAAAAGTTTAATTTGAATCGTTGGGCTGCACGGGAAATTTTACTGGGCCGGCCTGCTAAGCGTAGTGCTCCCGCGGGCTGCTTAAGTGGGTGTCCCCACTCGTCAGTGACACGGGGCTGGGCGAAGCGGTATGGGGCAACGTGGATCGTTCGATCTAGCTCTAATCCAACGGCTGGGGGTCATCGTCGACGCGAGACAACTTCGGCGAGAACGAAACCTAGCGCGGCCAGTGAGGGGTGCTGGGGGCTCACCGGGGTACGGGCGAGGGTCGGCGAGGCGGGCGAACGACGAAGTCGACGACGGCGAATCTCCTGGTACTGGTGGCTTCTCCTGGGGCGGCTCCAATCGCTGGCTCCCTTCTTCTCTAGAGGCGGCGGGCTCCGATGAAATTCCGGCGAGGTGGTGCTGCCTTGCTCTGAGAACGGTGTGGCACGGTCAGTGAGGAGAGGGGAGTGATATGGTGTGAAGAAATCGTGCGGGGGTGGCCTCTATTTATAGTCGAGTGAGGGGACCGTCGGGGCGCACGGTGAGCTCGTCGGGGGCGAGGTTACAGTCAGCTAAAGGCATGGGCAAGGGTAGGGGACGGTGGGTGTCTCCTGGCGATGCTCAACGACATGGTCTCGAGGCATGGGGCGGTGCGGCTTTATAACACCCTCAGAATCGGCCCTATGCAAGTTTCAACGCTTCCCGCCAAACCCGCATAGAAACGATTCAAAGGTGCCCACCAGGCACTTGCGTGCGGGTGGAAAATGAAGTAATAACATTACACAACAGTCCTCGATGGGACCCACAGAACAGATATATATACAACACGACTCCATGAGTCAAGAATACAGATATACAGTACAAAGATCCAAATCACCTTGAAAACGATAGAGCGTCCAGCTACGGACAAGATGAAAATGGGGCTAAGAGCCCTGAAGAATAACCAATGGCGTCCATAACCCTGCCCAGGCCAAGCCGGAAGGGTAACCCTGCTAACGACGTCGATCTCAAAACCTGCTTAAACAAAAGGGGTGCCGACAAAGGGCAAAGGAAAAAAGAGAGAGCGGTCAGTACTGAGGCCAGTACACGGTGAGGCTAGAATTCGGCGGTCCTCGCCTACATAGGTATGGTGGACTGAAGCGGCAACGCAGCATGCACTAAACAACCTATAGAGACTCGATATAACTGTCGGCTATCAGAGAGGGGTAATAAAGACCTATCCGGGACCAACCTGATACTACCACCAGACATACCCATCCTGGTGTTTCCCCCTCGAGACCAAACGAGGAAGTCAACCGAGGAACTCACACAGTTGGCAGTTTTATTTATTCAGTTATCGTTGCAGCGATTACTAGTCAAGTATAGCTAATCATCCTGATATAATAAGCAGTGGGAAATTTTAGTTAACCATTCCGTTGTAGTTGCGACACTTACTAGTCAAATACAATTGGCATGAGATATCCCAAACCCAGCAGTTGTTGGTACTTTTATTTAGCCATTCAGTTATAGTTGCAATACTTACTAGTCAGGTACAATGGTAGCAAGCGACAGCCCAAACAAGCAATTGTTGGAAATTTTATTTAGCCATTCCATTATAGTGAAGCTGATTACTAGTCATTATAAAGTCAAATTTATAGTACTACTTTAGTTATAGTTGTCTATGATCGAGATACTGTGCTCCAAGTCGTCCATAACCGCGGACACGGCTTTCAGAAAGTTTTACCCTGCAGGGGTGCACAAATAGCAACACACACTCGATCAACCTCGGAAAAACCAAATCAAAACCCAACGAGGCTTTCACGACAAAGCAATCACAGGATTCTGAAATATTTCAGGGGGCCACCCCATTAAGCTACCCGCAACGAAGTTAGGTGACTCCGAAACGGACTCAAGGTTTGGGTGGACGGCTGTAAACGACTGGGAACCCGAAAGTGTGACTGGGCTTGTCTATACCGCGAAATCGTGTCCCGATCCTAAACAGTACAGGTGCAGTACATCGCACAATTTAAATAAAGCAGTAAAGCATGGCATAAGTACAGGATAGTAAATAAAACCTCAAACTAGTTTGTGGCCCCAAGAAATAAGAATGAATCAAGCTCTGGCTCAGGGGGGTCCCATAATCCTCCCGGATGTGGATAGCGCGAATATTCAAGGAACAGGTATCAAGTACTCGGGGTCCTACGGGACACAAGTGGACGGTTAACAACCAAATAACATCTATTGCCCACCTGTGCCTCTGCATTTACCTACTTCAATTTTAGTTATTAAACAATAATTAAAGTTATGATCATCTCCAACAATAAACATGCGGCAATACTCCAACAACTGTGGTACTCGACGACACGCAACAGCACTCGAGCAAGCGACTACGACGCGCAAGTCCAGCTATCTACCAAACAACAGGTAATAGGATGTGTCCAAGGCAATATAAGGCTGCAAGGAAATCACGGGTACGGAAACTAGAGCAACGCAACACAGATAGCAATAGATCAACAGGAGGGAATAAATACTATAAAATTAAGATAGGTGGAAAGGGGGAGATGCTCGCCTGAAAAACATTGCCGAAGGTTCATCCGAAGATCGGTTCGATACTCGCATCAACTCATCGTCCTAGTCCGTAAAGAAGCAAAGCACTAGAGGAACCACCGGATACACTATTTAATACTACGGCAGAAGATCGGGCATGATGCATGTATGATGTATGGCATGGTAAATATGCGGTGCAATTAGGCCATATTAAGCGGAACCGGGGTCCCGACAATTAGTTAGATGGTTCATGTTGTTTAGATACCCACATTTTAATTGTTGTCTTAACATGGCAGAAGATAGCACCGGTTCGCTACACCAATTTAAATGAAGTCCGGAATAAGACAAAGATACCCCGCATATAGACTCCATATTTAATTATGATATGAATTGGCATAATGCCCCCAAACTACAGACAAGTATGCATGCATGATCAATTTAATATGCATCAGTTGATAATGTCATATTATAAAATAATGGGGTCTCGGATATGGAATCACTTTAGGGTTCGGCGAACTTGGGCTCCGAGGGGTTCGGGGTTGGGTCTCGGGATCCGGATCTGGGGTTCGGTCACGGCAGGATCGTTCTCGGATAACAGAGTAGATCTTGGCGTTCCGCGAAGAAGGACTTGGTTTGGTGGCAGGGGCGCATTGGATTCGCCCGGGTCGGTGTCGATCTTGTCGTTGCGAAGATCTTGTCGGGCCCGCGCCATCGAGTCGGCCTTGGCATTCGGGGTGAAGAACTTGGCGTTCGAGAGACGATCTTGTCGCAACCGCGGTCCTCGGGTCGTGTCGTTGGTCTTGTCATTTCACGGCGGAGATCTTGGCGTCCCGGATCTCGGCGTCTTCGGGTTCGAGAGGAAGAACTTGGCGTCCTCGAGGAAGTACTTGGCGTATTTGAGTCGTCGACCTGGGCGTCCGGTTTCTCGGGCATCAGATCCGGGGAGAAGTACTTGTCGCCTCTGTGTCCTTCGGGCCAAAGAATTTGGCATGCCCGGGTTCGGTCTTCAGATCCGGATAGGAGGTCTTGGCGCGGCACCGGGTTCGGGGTGTTGAGGCTTGGTCTTCGGGTTCTAGGACGGAGACCTTGGCAGTTCCAAATTGACTTGTCGGCATCAGGCTCGGTTGTGAAGCAGAAGTCAAGTATCGGAAGATCTTGCCAAAAGGAAGATTACAACAAAATCATTGTCGGTAACCAGGGGCGGAAGAACCCTGCTACTTGCATGAACGACATAGGTATGCGCAAATGCAAGCACATGTGACTTGCATCAGCGACACACGCAAACAAGGCCAAGCAGGAGATCAGAGAAAACGCAGTCATACGACACTGCGGTGCGACATGGGGAGGCTCAACGACAGCAACCAAGCAAGAGCAGAAGGTTCGGCCGCGATGCTGCGGTAGGGACGACAGGGACAAGGGCGATGGGCGACGAGACAGCGGGCTCGGCTGCAGGGGCAGAGGAGGCTGGCTCGCCGCGGAGACGCGGCTTGAGGTGGCCGCGGCGGTCCAGGCTGACGCAGCGCGGGACGATGCCGGGTGAGACTCGAGGAAGGGAGGCGATGTTGCTGGCGGCCGGAAGAGGAGGGAGCAGGGTTGGGTGCGGCCGGAGGTGGGTGGAGGCGAGGAGGTGCACGACGAAGAGGGGTGGCGCGCTCGTGCAGGGAGTGGCCGGCGGAGGCAACGCATCATGCGGCGAGGGGTGCGGGGAATCTCGGGCCGGGGAGGAGCATGCCGGGGCAGAGGCCTGCTGCCAGCGGAGATCGGGCGGCGGAGGAGGACAGCCGGAGAGGGGCCCGCGGGCGTCGGTGTCGAGCTTTGGTGCAGGCGACGCCGGAAGACGGGCGACGGGGAGAAGGCAGGCGAGGTCGGCGGTGGCGCCCTGGGGAAGGAGGCGACGGCACCATGGTCGAGGCGAGATCGAGGGGGAAGGGGTCCCTGGCGACGGGCGGGTTGAGGAGGAGGGTCCTTGGCAGCGGCGGCGCCATGGGGACGCGAGGAAGGTGCGGGTTCGGTGTGTGGGGATGTTGGGTCTCTCGAGGCTAGGCGGTGGGTCCAGGGCGGACGGGATTAGCGGCAGGGGTCAGAAACAGGGAGAGAGGGAGAGTGGTGGCGGTGGGGTGGGGCTGTGGGCCAGAGGGTGGGGCTGGTGTTGACCGCGTGCGTGGTGTGCGTGTGTGGCAACGGGGTCAGGGGAGAGTGGCGGCGGGGCCGGGTATAGGGGTGAGGTGGTGCGCAATGGTTGGAGGGAGGATAGGGCCAGGGGGATGTGGCGAGCCGTGGTTGGCCGGGGTGATGTGGAGGGGGCTGGGTAGAATAGGATTGGGTAGGAAAAGGGTTTAGGTAGGCTGGTTGGTACTGGGGGTGGTCGACTGGGTCGGATCGGCCCGGTACGGCTGCCCCCTAAAAATATTTAAACATTTTATTTATTTACAACGGGGCTTTTGAAAACCATGGTTAGACGAAACAAAATAATCCGGAGACCCGGGTTTTTAATTTGAAATAAAGATGGGGTGTTTCGAAAACAAAACCAGGTTTTTTCGAAAACAGTTTAGACGAAAACCATGCAGGATGGTGACGATGCTCAAATGCAATGTGGCATGATGACATGAGCATGCAGTCATGATGATGCAATGCACAAAAACAACGCGATTTTCTAGTAGTGGTTTTTGCGGGATGCCACAGGCTTGGTCTGGAACGGGCGGTGCTCTGCGCGGCAGAGGCGGCGTCTTCGACGGCGGGCGGTGGCTGTATGGCACGGGGCGGCAAACGGGGATGTCTGGCGGTCTCCTGGGTCGGTGGTGATCGTGTGCACGCGGTGAGGGCGGCGCGCGTTCTGTGGACGCTGGTCGAGGGTGGCTCTCTGGCGCATGCTCGGCATGGTCTGGGCGCGGCTTGTGCGCGTGGTCCAGGGCTTGGCAACGCTCGCGGCTGGGACAGGTAGTGGCGGTGGACGGTGGGCTGCCTCCCAGACAAGGTTGGCACAGCTAGTTCTTCCTCTAGCCTGCTGTCCACAATGGGGTGACAAGGTTGGCTTCGGCTGTTCATCATTGATGGCAATGGCAAGGTCACAGGGGTGCTAGTCCTTAGTTAAACTTCCTAGATGATTTACTCAGTTGTGTGTGAGCTAACTAGGGAACAAGTTAGGCCAATTTTACTGCACACTATAGTGTTTGATGTTTGTTTGATTTGTGTCTGCAACCTGTTTGATGAAATGGCCGCATGAAATCAAGTTTTGAATTTTGGAATGAATTTTGGTGGGTTTGCTAGATTGGTGCTGGTGAGTCTGCAGATGCTTGGGTTTTGAAAGTTGAGCTTGTTTGAGTGGCTTTTGAAAAAGTGGGATCTTCCCATATGATAAAGATTCAATTTTGAATTGTCATTTAAACTATGCATTTGAAAGTTTCTGGATGATCACAAAGTGGGAATTGATACCTTGTTATGATTACATTCAATGGGTGCAAAGATCCAGAAAGGTTTCTGTTAGGTTTTAAAAGTTTGAGACAGCCAAAGTAGCCATGGGAGTTAAATTGGTCAAAGTGACCATTCACTTCATATATGTGTTTTGATTTACTTGTCTTTAGGAAAAGTGTGGGAAATGTTTTAGATGATGTTTATTTCACCTAAGAAACATTTTACAAGCAATGAAACAAACAAACAAGGTGGGTTTAAAAGAATTCAAAATCAATGCATACACATATGCATGCATTCATAATTTTATTTAGAAAAGTTTTTGTTAACCCTAAATGTGAGGATTAGAATTTGATGATATAAGTTTAGTATTTTTGGGATGTTACAAACATTCCCCCCTTAAACAAAATCTCGTCCCGAGATTTGAAAAGGACGAAAAGATTACCTAGGATTTGAAGAGGTCTGGAAACTCCGTCCTGATGTGATCTTCGCGCTCCCAGGTAGCTTCCTCTTCTGTGTGGTTGCTCCACTAAATCTTGAGAAACTTGATGCTTCGGGTTCGGGTAGTTCGAAATGTAGGGTTTTGTAGCATGGAAAACAAAAAAATTCTACCGCATACAAACAAACAAGCCAAGATCTATCTACTAGATTGTAGCAACGAGTCAATGGAATAACTCACCCTCGAAGATTCCAAAGTGTTTAACGAGAGCGGATTCTCGTGGGTGATGTAGTCGTACTCTTCCCGATCTCAAGATCGCGTAGACGATCCTTCCAGCGCTGCGTTCCGGCAGCGCTCCCGCAGTCGGTCACACGTTCGGTACTCGACGAAGACCTTCCTCTCCCTTGTTCTAGCAGGCAGCGGAGGTTGTAGCACTCTCCTCGCGATTCCGGCAGCACAACGGCGTGGTACCGGAAGTAGAGGGGAGATCTCGCAGGGCTTCGCCTTAAGCCGGAGCGAGTATGGTGGATTATGAGAGAGCTCCTCGGCGATCTAGGGTTTAGACACACCAAGGAGGAGGTGCTAGAGCCGTCGGCTAGGGCTTGGGGCAGCCCAAGTCGGCGGCTAGGGCAACCCTAGGAGGCGGCGGCAGCTGCAGGAGGTGGTGGCGCCAAGCTAGGGTTTGGGGCAGGGAACTTGTGTGCAAGGAGGGGCAGCCCTGCCCCTCGCTTTATAGGTGGGAGGTGCGGCCAAGGGGAGGGGAGTCCCTCCCCAACTCGGCTTGGAGGTGGGCCGCCGGTTGGAGGAGGGAACTCCTCCCCAACTCGGTTTCCACCTCTCCTCCTCTTTCCAAAAACTGTCGTTTGACTTTTCAAACTAGCCGTTTGACTTTTAAACTTGAATAAACCCTTTATTTTGGACAGCGATGACACCCAATACATGATGCAATCATTCCAACTTGTAATGACACATTCATGTACCCCTTCCCCTCCGGAGTGCCGGACATTCCGGAACCTTCTAGAACATTCCCGATGAAAACACCGGAATCATTCCCCAACTCCGAAACGAGACTTTCCTTATATGAATCTTATTCTCCGGACCATTCCGGATCTCCTCGTGATATCCCGGATCCCATCCGAGACTCCGAACAACATTTGGTCTCTTTCTCATCATACCATAACTACTCAGACAACGTCGAATCCTTAAGTGTGTCTCCCTACGGTTCGTGAATTATGCGGACATGATCGAGACACTTCTCCGAACAATAACCAATAGAGGAATCTGGAAATTCATATGGCTCCCACATATTTCTACGATTACTTTGCGATCAAATGAACCACTTACATACGATACCAATTTCCCTTTGTCTCACGATAGTTTACTTATCCGAGGTTATGATCGTCGGTATCTCTGCATACCTAGTTCAACCTCGTTACCGATAAGTACTCTTTTCTCGTTCCCGTGATATGTGATCCCTTGTGAGCCAGTCACATGCTTGCAAGCTAATTGGATGACATTCCACCGAGAGGGCCCAGAGTATATCTATCCGTCATATGGATGGACAAATCCCACTCTTGATCCATGTGTCTCAACCAATACTTTCCGAACACTCAATGCCACCTTTATAGCCACCCAGTTATGATGTGGTGTTTGATGTCATCAAAGCATCCATCCGGTAAAGGTGATATGCATGATCTCATGGTCGAAGGAAATAGGTTACTATGCATCAGAAAGCATATAGCAATTGAACTATTGAAATGACTTGATCTTTATGCTACGCTTATCTATAGGAGTATGTCCACCATATCATTCTCCTAATGATATGATCTTGTTGTTGATAACATCTCAATGTTCATGATAGGGAAACCACAATCATTTATCAACCAACAAGCTAGTGATGTATAGAGGCTTTACTAGGGACTTCATTTTAAGTTTACAAATCACACAAGTATTAATGTTTCCTTGTTAATACTATTATAGCATGAATGTAAACATTTATCATAAACACAAATATATAATAATAACTACATTTATTATTGCCTCTAGGGCATATCTCCAACACGAAAGGCTTCTTCCAAAATACGGATGGGTACTTCGGGATAGGTCAGGTCATCGTTGATCTCTATGGTCCGGTGATCGATATTCTTGAACACTTCGGTATTCTCGGGGACTTCGAGACACTTGCGAAGTAACGAGATATGGAACACATTGTGCACAGCTGACATCTCTTCTGGTAGTTCCAAGTGATACGATACTTCTCCTCGACGGTTCAGAATTTTGAAAGGTCTGATATATCTGGGGGCTAACTTTCCCTTAAGTTGGAAACGTTGCATTCCCTTCAATGGCGACACTTTCAGATAAACAAAATCTCCTATGTTGAAGGCGAGGTCTCTACGTCTCTTGTCGGCGTAACTCTTCTGTCGGGATTGGGCTGTCTTGAGGTGCTCACGAATCTTGTGAACCTTCTCTTCTGCTTCTCGTAGGATGTCGGGTCCGAAAATCTGACTTTCTCCTACTTCTGACCAGTTCAAGGGGGTGCGACAAATCCTTCCGTACATAAATTTAAATGGGACTATTTGCAAACTGGCTTGGTAACTGTTGTTGTATGAAAATTCTGCAAACGGCAGACAGTCTTCCCATTTGGATCCATATTCTAACACACATGCTCTCAACATATCTTCGAGTATTTGATTTACTCACTCCGTTTGTCCATCGGTCTGAGGGTGATACGCGGTACTGAAATCTAGGCGGGTTCCTAAACCTTCTTGGACTTTCTTCCAGAATCTCGAGGTAAACTGAGTTCCTCGATCCGATACGATGTTCTTGGGGACTCCATGCAAACTAACGATTCTAGCGATGTACAACTCTGCTAGCTTCGAACTCTGATAGGTGGTTTTGACGGGCAAGAAATGGGCGACTTTGGACAATCTGTCCACTATGACCCAAACAGAGTCATTTCCCCTACTAGAAGTAGGTAGTCCAGTGATAAAGTCCATTCCTACAGAATCCCATTTCCATTCCGGAATTTGCAAAGGTTGCAACAATCCAGCGGGTCTTTGATGTCCGGCCTTGACTCGCTGACATATATCACACTTGGCGATATAGCTTCCGATTTCTCTCTTCATCTTATGCCACCAAAATTGCTCTTTCAAATCTTGATACATCTTAGTTCCTCCGGGATGGATAGAATAAAGAGTATCATGAGCCTCCTTCAAGATAACTTCTTTTAACTCAGAATCTGATGGTACACAAAGGCGTCCTTTGTACCACAAAACTCCTTCTTCGTCCTCGGTGAATCCGGGTACTTTGCCTGTACCGATACGACGCTTGATTCCGTCGATACTGGCATTTCCCTTCTGCGCCTCTTTAATCTGACTGATCAAAGTGGGCTGAAGTTCAATGCTAGCCAAAAATCCTTCACTTACTAATTCCATTCGAAAATCTTCCATCTCTTTGTGCAAACTTGGTTGCTCCTTCAAAATCATGGAGTTCAAGCGGCACGGCAATCTGCTAAGGGCATCGGCTACCACGTTGGCTTTACCAGGGTGATAGTGAATGTCCAGGTCGTAATCCTTGATTAGCTCAATCCATATTCTCTGACTCATATTCAGCTCCTTCTGAGTGAATATATACTTTAGGCTCTTGTGATCCGAATAAATCTCACAACGGTTTCCCATCAGGTAATGTCTCCATGTCTTCAGGGCTAGAACTACGGCTGCGAATTCGAGGTCATGGGTTGGGTAATTTTGTTCATGTTGCTTCAATTGTCGCGATAGATAAGATATAACTTTGCCTTCTTGCATTAGCACACATCCGAGACCAATCTTGGATGCGTCACAATACACGTCGAAGGGCTTCGTGATATACGGCATGATCAAGATTGGGGCTGAAATCAATCTCCTTTTGAGTTCTTGAAAACTCGCTTCACATTTGTCGGTCCATTCAAACTTCTTGTCCTTCTTCAGCAATTGGGTCATGGGTCTGGCGATACTAGAGAATCCTTCTACAAATTTGCGGTAATATCCCGCCAATCCGAGAAAAGCACGAACTTGGGTTTGAGTGGTTGGGGCTTGCCAATCTTCTACATCTCTCACTTTGGCAGGGTCAACGGCAATTCCTCCGGCTGATACAATGTGACCGAGGAATCCTACTTCCTGTAACCATAATTCACATTTGCTAAACTATGCATACAGCTGATGCTCTCTAAGGGTTCCAAGAATGGTCCTTGGGTGTAGCTCATGTTCTTCTTCTGATTTGGAATAAATCAGAATGTCATCGATGAAAACAACGACAAACTTATCCAGGAAGTCCATAAAAATCTTATTCATGAGGTTCATGAAATAAGCGGGGGCATTGGTTAATCCGAAAGACATGACTGTATACTCACACAATCCATATCTGGTGGTAAAGGCAGTCTTTGGAATATCATTTGCACGAATTTTGAGTTGATGATAGCCAGTCCTAAGATCAATCTTAGAAAATACTTTGGCACCGGTCAACTGATCAAACAAATATTCTATCTTAGGCAAGGGGTACTTGTTTTTGATGGTGACATCATTCAACTTTCGATAATCCATACACAAACGGTTACCTCCATCCTTCTTGTCCACAAACAAGACAGGTGATCTCCATGGGGACGCACTTGGTTGAATCAATCCGATTTCCAGCATGGAATCCAGTTGCTTCTTCAGTTCTTCTAGTTCTGACGGGTTCATACTATAGGGTCTCTAGGCTATGGGTCCGGTTCCGGGGATTAGTTCGATGATAAACTCGATATCCCGATCTAGGGGCATACCGGGCAAAACATCTGGAAATACATCGGGGTATTCGCAGACTATCCGGACTTGGTCAATGGTAGGTTGGGCTATACTCTTGTTACACTTGAATTGGCGAGGTAAGGTTTTAGATATATGCTCGACTGATATTCCGGTGGTACTGGTTATGGTGATGGCTTTCTTGGCACAGTCAATCAATCCTTTATGTTTGGACATCCAATCCATTCCTAGTACTACTTCCAAACCTTTAGTTCCGAGTACTATTAGGTTAGCATAAAAATCTATGCCATGGATTCGGATAGGGACGGCCTTGCAAATTTGCCTAGCCTTGGTGGTTGATCCGGGAATTTGTAAAATCATCACATGCTTCAATTTGGTTGGTTGAATTTTACTAGTGCAGGAAAATTCTTCGGTGACAAATGAATGTGATGTACCAGAGTCAAACAACACTCTTGCAAGTACTGAATTAACAGAAAACATACCCAGCACGACGTCTGGCGCTTCCTGAGCTTCTTCAGCATGCATGAGAAAAAGACGGCCATTGCGGTTGAGTGAATTCCCTGGGGCAAATCTTCTCCCTGGCTGGACACGACGCTGCTGCTGAGCTGGGACATTGGCGTTGGGGGCTGTAGCATTCTTCTTGTTGGGGCACTTGTTGGAATAGTGGGCTTTATTTCCACAGTCATAACAGGTCACTTGTGACTTGTCCTTGGCTGCGACAGGCACAACATTGCTTCCAGTCCTCGGGGCAGTGTTGGGGTTGGCGGTAGCATTGTTGGTGTTGAACTTGGGTGGGGCACGGGTGAAATTGCTAGAGTTGCCGGGGTTGTTGTGATTTCCTCCGGGTCTAGGGTTTCCACGGTTGGGGTAGGTCGGACGGGTCATAGGGGGTCTGTTGGTTCTTGGGGCAAATCCTGGAGATGGGTTGGGGCGATACTTTGGGGTCTGATGGGTTCATGGTTGATGCATCATGCGACACTTGCGGTTCTCATTGGCCTGGTTGATCTTTCCTTCCATCTGGATAACAGAGTCGACAAGGGCTTCAATATCAACAAAGGGGATATTGACTAACATTGTCTGCATCTCGTCATGCAGACCATTTAGGAATCTTTCTTTCTTCTTGGCTTCGGTGTCTATCTCGTCCGGGGCATACCTAGCTAATGACAAAAATTTGTCACGATATTCCACTACAGTCATCCTTCCTTGCTTCAACTCTCTGAACTCGTCTCTCATTCTCTTGATCAAACCTGGTGGCACATGGGTTCTGCTGAACTTGGCCTTGAATTCCTCCCAGGTCATCATCTGGCCTCCGGTCGTTGCACGAACACTGTTCCACCATGCCCTGGCATCTCCGGCTAGATAATGGGTGGCGAACAGGACTTTCTCGTTGGCTTCCACTCCGGCGACTTCTAGGTTGTTTTCCATGGTTTGCAGCCAATCATCAGCATCTAGGGGTTCTTCTGACTTGGTGAAAACGGGTGGGTTAGTATTCTGGAAATTCTTGAGCTTAGATACATGGTTGTCCTGATTTCCGTGGCCTTGGTTGTTGTGGGCTAGCTGGGCTATCTGTTACAGAGTGGCTAGGTTGGCTTGACGTTCCGCTCTTTCAGCTTCGCGGTCAGAAGTCAACATTTGCAGGATCTGCAACATCGGGTCCGGGGCTGAACCACTTCCTCCACGTGGCATCTGAAGATTGATATAGATCATGAGAAAAGAGGGAAAATTTCTAAGGTTTTGGGTTTTTGAAAAGTTTTTAGAGTTTGACTCAGGTTTTTCTAGCAACTTGCTTTTTCATTCATTCATTCACTCGATACAATGCACACCACAGCAAGGAAAAACAGATGGTTTTAAGAACTATTCTGGAAACTACGATACAGTGGGACCGACTACTACTCACTACGCTAGTGCTCAGTGCTACTACTCCTCGGAGTCTGTGGCTTCATCATCTTCAGCATCATCGATGAAGGCGAAATCATCCTCATCGGTGAAGAAGTCCATGGCCTGATCCTCCAGAAAATCATCGTCATCGCTGAGATAGGAGTAAGGGTCTCCACGAAGATCCTCTCCGGCATTCTCCCTTTCCTCTAACTGCATGTCTCTCTCGTGGATGGTCTCCTCCAGAGATGAGATGCGATGGCGAAGACGGGCAATAATGCGCTCCTTCTTGTCGAGCTGACGGCGACGAGACTTGCGATCTTTTGCTAGCATGGCGATGGTCTGGTACTTCGTCTTGATGATGGCAGACTTGTGGTTGCAATAGTCACGGCAGTTGTCCAATTCCTGCTGACGATCATACATCATGAAGCTAAGGTGGTCCAATTGAGTCTTCAGCTCGGGGTGGTATGGGGCTTCCAATGGTTGTCCATTTGCATCACGCCTTGGGCAAAACTCAAAGCGAGTACCCTTGATCTGATTGATGCTCTGCCCACACAGACGGGAAAGAGCTTCCTGCATTGCTCTGGCAAGTCCATCGAGCCAGTTGTTTTCCCTCAAGGTAAACTGAATTCCCTCCGCAGTGGGAGGTTCAATCTTTCCTCGGAGACTTGCAACAATTAGCCACTGCAGATCTTCTCCTCCTTGATCATTGAGCTGAGCTCCGAAGAACTCGGGGTGCGGACGCTCCAAAAGTTCCGAAAGCTGATCCAGATCCCTCTCAAAGATAAGGTCTCCTCCATTCCCAAGTTGGTAAAACTTGTTGTACTTCACGTCCATCTATAAAAATAGAGGATGAGTAGATTAGCAGAGTGATCAAGTGTGTCAAAATTTTATCTATTTTGCAAGAGTTTTTGAGGAACATGAAGTTTTATGAAAGAATTAAAGAGGTAAGAATGAGAATAAGTTTTCGTAAATATTTGTTTTCGTTGGTTTTGAAACTAAGTTTTTTTGGTTCAACATCCAATCTAACTAGGGTCTCCTATGGTCAGGATGGCTCTGATACCAACTTGTCAACACCCGGATTTTTCAATCCTAGATGCCTGTTATGCCATACATCGCAATCCCAGGATTACCATTTTTGTGAGACATAACAGAATTGGATACCATACTACTTCATCCATTACAAACGATACATAAGTTCGTACACAAATAGGGATCTCATGATCCAGTTCTTAATACAACATCAAGCAGCGGAATACATAATAATAACGGTAGCGTAGGCGAAGCTCCATCTTCGGGGTCACAGGCAATGCTGACGATGGGAGATGATCCTAGTTGTCGTAACCTTCCTGGGGTCCATCTTCCAGGTACTCCTCTTCATAGTCTGGCCATGGGAATAGCTAGGGACAAAGCCATGAGTACTCTTTAAGTACTCGCAAACTAATACTAACAAGTAAAGGGGGTTTTTGGGTAATAGGACACTAGGCTCTAGGGTTGTTTTGCAAAAGCCAGATTTATCTCTACTAGGTTCTGAAGCTAGTCATAATTTTATAAATCCTAAGTGGGAACTTGTATTTCAGGTCACAACTCTGTTGTGGTCAAGTCAAAGTCTCAATTCATTTCACAAGTCATTTTGAAAAGTCTGATGGGGGAACAGTATGGCCACTCCAACTTTCCATAACCGCGGACGCGGCTATTCGAATAGTTTGACACTCTGCAGAGATTGTACACTTTCACCACAACATTCGATACATCCGTCAAGAACAAATCCTGAACTCACCATACTCAGTATGCGGATAATCAATCCTAACCTTTCAATTACACTCCCTAGTATAAGCACCTCTCCTGTGAGTTTGGCCTCCCAACCATGACCAGCTGTCATCTTGGGTACTGCACAGGTGGACAATCTTCACAAGGTAGCCTCAGCTCAGACCTTGGCCGTGAGGGAACCAATACTAAGGTATATAAGTTTCCAGTCAAGCCCTACCCAATATTCGGGTATTGTGGTTGTACGCTAAAATTGGAATGGTATTGCATCCAGACAACCATCAGTTTTATAAAGGGCTAAGGCTCATGCCTCAACATTTTTATCACCAGAATCATCAAGTGTTTGGAAACACATGTCCAAAACATTTCAATAGAATGATCCATCATTCCAAGGTTTTCATAACCATTTTTCCACCAAGTATTCCCATCTAAAAGTTGATCAAGTTTTATGTTTAGCACTAGCATCTACAGGTGAGGGTAGTACTAATGAGGGGTGGTAACTAGTGGAGTTTCACTAAGTCCAACCTTATATCTTAGGCTGATATCAAGGTTTCTAGCTTAGGCCAAATTTTATGCTCTTTATGCAACCTTCAGCATCCTTCCAAAATCTACCAGTCACTTAAGTAAACTCTAAGTAAGCTTTGATAAAGAAATAAAGTGAGAAGCTTGCACATAAATCTAGGATTGGTTTATCAAATGGGTAATCTTGCAAGGGTTAGCTTGCATAGGTATATTATCAGCTTGCACATTCACTAGTAGTATTTGGCTTGCTAAAGTAGAGTGTCTTGCAAGTTTTAGCTTGCATCAATGTCAATATAAGCTTGCCTTGTGCAGAGCAGTGGTTGAAGTTCTCCTCGGCTTCTTCTTCGTAGTATCCTCCTTCCTCCTCGTATCCTTGGTCGGTACTAGCGTCTATGAATAAATACGAGGTACACAATCACCAAACAATACTTAACTACTTGCAATCATAACACACAAGGGTCTTATAGATGATCTAACATCATCTCTAGCCTTACAAGGTTAAGGCTTGATTTGATTCTTTTTATTTTTAGAAAAGTAATTTCTACTCATTGAAAAACTACTTAAGATTTAATATTCTCCAAACCAAATATGGGAATATGTTGACACATGTCATCACCACATATTGTAGTCCATGGGAATGTGATTTAAAGTGGTGTCACAATTTAATAAGGTTTTACCCTTTTATTTTAATTAATTAAAGTTGCTAGAAATGCTTATGTAGCATTCTTTTATTACTTGAACATTATTTCTGTAAGTAAACCTATATATTTTTATATATTCTGAAAGGTATGGTTAAATGTGATTTTTGAGAGTTGGAAACAACTCAAAAGCTTTTATGGTTTAAATTTGAAAAATGTTTGAATGCAGAAAAGCTTCTGCCTTGTTATTTTTACTATGGGTGATCTACAGATCCAAATGACTTGAATCCAACGGGCTTGGATTCAGCATTCACAGACCTTTCCAAAAAAATTGGTTTCATCCAATTTGGTGCACTGAATCGATCTAGGTTGATTTTTGAAGTTGGGTACAGAAGTGTGTTTGAATTTGAAAATAAAAAGGTTTAATTTGAATCGCTGGGATGCGCGGGAAATTTTACTGGGCCGGCCTGCTAAGCGCAGTGCTCCCGCGGGCTGCTTAAGTGGGTGTCCCCACTCGTCAGTGACACGGGGCTGGGCGAAGCGGTATGGGGCAACGTGGATCGTTCGATCTAGTTCTAATCCAACGGCTGGGGGTCATCGTCGGCGCGAGACAACTCCGGCGAGAACGAAACCTAGCGCGGCCAGTGAGGGGTGCTGGGGGCTCGCCGGGGTACGGGCGAGGGTCGGCGAGGTGGGCGAACGACGAAGTCGACGACGGCGAATCTCCTGGTACTGGTGGCTTCTCCTGGGGCGGCTCCAATCGCTGGCTCCCTTCTTCTCCAGAGGCGGGCTTCGGTGAAATTCCGGCGAGGTGGTGCTCGCCTTGCTCTGAGAACGGTGTGGCACGGTCAGTGAGGAGAGGGGAGTGAGATGGTGTGAAGAAATCGTGCGGGGTGGCCTCTATTTATAGTCGAGCGAGGGGACCGTCGGGGCGCACGGTGAGCTCGTCGGGGGCGAGGTTACAGGCAGCTAAAGGCATGGGCAAGGGTAGGGGACGGTGCGGTGTCTCCTGGCGATGCTCAACGACATGGTCTCGAGGCATGGGGCGGTGTGGCTTGGTCTGGAACGGGCGGTGCTCTGCGCGGCAGAGGCGGCGTCTTCGACGGCGGGCGGTGGCTGTATGGCACGGGACGGCAAACGGGGATGTCTGGCGGTCTCCTGGGTCGGTAGTGATCGTGTGTGCACGCGGTGAGGGCGGCGCGCGGTCTGTGGACGCTGGTCGAGGGTGGCTCTCTGGCGCATGCTCGGCATGGTCTGGGCGCGGCTTGTGCGCGTGGTCCAGGGCTTGGCAACGCTCGCGGCTGGGACAGGTAGTGGCGGTGGACGATGGGATGCCTCCCAGACAATATTGGCACGGCTAGTTCTTCCTCTAGCCTGCTGTCCACAATGGGGTGGCAAGGTTGGCTTCGGCTGTTCACCATTGATGGCAATGGCAAGCTCACAGGGATACTAGTCCTTAGTTAAACTTCCTAGATGATCTACTGAGCTATGTGTGAGCTAACTAGGGAACAATTTAGGCCAATTTTACTGCACACTATAGTGTTTGATGTTTGTTTTATTTGTGTCTGCAACCTGTTTGATGAAATGGCCGCATAAAATCAAGTTTTGAATTTTGGAACGAATTTTGGTGGGTTTGCTAGATTGGTGCTGGTGAGTCTGCAGATGCTTGGGTTTTGAAATTTGAGCTTGTTTGAGTGGTTTTTGAAAAAGTAGGATCTTCCCATATGATAAAGATTCAATTTTGAATTGTCATTTAAACTATGCATTTGAAAGTTTCTGGATGATCACAAAGTGGGCCTTGATACCTTGTTATGAGTACATTCAAGGGGTGCAAAGATCCAGAAAAGTTTCTGGTAGGTTTTGAAAGTTTGAGACAGCCAAAGTAGCCATGGGAGTTAAATTGGTCAAAGTGACCATTCACTTCATATATGTGTTTTGATTTACTTGTCTTTAGGAAAAGTGTAGGAAATGTTTTAGATGATGTTTATTTCACCTAATAAACATTTTACAAGCAATGAAACAAACAAACAAACAAACAAGGTGGGTTTAAAAGAATTCAAAATCAATGTATACACATATGCATGCATTCATAATTTTATTTAGAAAAGTTTTTGTTAACCCTAAGTGTGAGGATTAGAATTTGATGATCCAAGTTTAGTATTTTTGGGATGTTACACGTGTCATCCCCACCACCAGATGACGAAGTTGTGAAGAGGGGAATCCCCTTCAAAAAATCATTTAGTTGTCCAAGTACAACCACGATCGTGCAACAATCCCAATCTAACATGAAGCCGTGGTAGCTGCCTTAGATCGGGCCACAACCATACAACAAGTCACCGCCGCTGTCATGGCTGACGTGTTCGCCTTCGGTCCTCCTGTCGATGTTGCACCTTTCGACACAACCGATGACGCCCAGATCCACACGAGGTCGGTGTGATGCCCTTGCTGCCATGCCATCACTGAAATGTTCTAGGGCCGTCGTCCTAGGTTGTTGAGCTTCACCAAGGACAACGCTGTCTATGGTCACACACCACACTAGGCCGGAGCCCGCCCACACCAGGACGGTGCGAGAGACTTTCACTATCATCTGCCAAGTGGGATTTACTTGTCGGTTTCCTTCGGGGACGTCAAGGCGGACAGAGGAGAGGGTTGACGGGGCAGCAGCTACTAGGGTTTTTCTCATGCCGCCCCCTAGGAGCTACGTGAGTGAGAGGCGACTTCTAGGCTAATTTTTTTAAAATAATATATATATTTTAATCATTTTTAGAAATAATACACGAAATTGATCATTTTCAATTCTAGCGGCCGGTCTTTAATTGAAAAGATGACAGGCAGTAATCATCTTTTGAAAAGACGACGACACGGATCGTCTTTTCAAAAGACGACTAGCCCATGATCGTCTTTTGAATTAAAAACAGGTTGTATTGATCATGCATAGTCAACTATGGGCTAGTCTTCTTTTGAAAAGATGATTAGTGCCGTCGTCTTTTCAAAAGTGTCCGTCGTCTTTTCAATTAAAGACAAGTGCCGGTCGTCTTTTCAATTAAAGACCGGCCACTAGAATTGAAAATGTTAAAATCAATTTCGTGTATTATTTTTGAAAATAATTAAAAAAATGTATTATTTAAAACAAATTAGCCGACTTCTGGTGCCTGTTTAGTAACGAAATCCACTACTCGGTCCTTGTAGTACTGGTCAACCTATCCTCTAAAAGACGTCTAGAGATATTATTATTTTACAAAGCTAAAATGTGATATATTTCTAAATAGAGGGAGTGAGTGGAAAGCGCTGCGAGCGAAGAAAAAAAAGTGAAAAGCGCCACGAATCTTCATGGGAAGCTTATATATTACAGCTTCTTCTTGAAGTCCTTCGGTACTGCAGCATCAGGAGAGACGTCCATATTTTCCAAGTTGAACTACTGGAATATTCGGTTCATTCGGAACGGAGGGTCCTTTTTCTTGTCACGTGACATCAACTGGACCTGTGTGTAGTCAGAGTCTTGGAGAAGACCTTCAACAAGAATAGTTTCTCCCGTGTATTTTAAGAATATAACAGTTAAAATAACGCTGCCTCTTTTTTTTTTAACAGGAATGGTCCTAAAGGACCCAGAGCTTGTATTACGACGTCACAGGATGCATATTTACAGATAGGATCTCATACAGTAAAGAAAAAACAACTAGGTCCTGAGATTTAACAAAGAACACCCTAAAAAGGATCACAGAAACGCGATCGAGTCCTTGCTTGACGCCGGCGACGACGAGCCTCCAGGCGCGGCCACTCCATCTCTCACCGGGGACAGGACCACTTGGTAGAGACGGAGCGCTAACGACCATGCCTGGGCTCGGGAAGACCCTCGCGAAGAGGGAGAAAATGCTCTTGCAGCCGCCGCTGCAGAGCACGACGGGGTCATCCATATGGCCTTGAATAGCGGCGGTGAGACGCCGCTTGGGATCCGCCGCAGGAGGCACAAGCTCAAGAAGCCTCCAAAGCCACCAAAGATCTCCAAAGCGCACCGAGCAGCCCGCGTCTTCCCCCTTGCCTCCACGGCCGGCCAGGAAGACTAGGGACGCGTCGAACGCATCGGAGTAGTGGCAGCAGCGCTTGAAGGAGAGGGAGCCGCCCGCTCGCCGCCAGGTCGCCGTCTCCTCCCCCCCCCCCCCCCCCGCCTCCACGGCCGGCCAGAGGGAGACAGAAAGAGACCGAAGGCGAGAAGGGCCACCACCCAGCGCCGCGCACATGCGCCAAAGTGGCAGCACCCTCGACGCCTCCAGAACCATGCATCACCAAGCCCACCATCTCAATCCCCTCGCCCACACGGCCGGTCAGAGGGAGATGGAAGAGCACGGGAACAACACCAATCTGGAGGCTGTCAGTGACCTCTACTTTATTACTGGATGTGGTGGTCGTCGCCGTCGCGGGCTGCTCCAACCATAGGAGCAAGAACGCAAAGAGGACGAACCCTAGAGCCTTGATCTGGCCACCTCGGTCGAGAGTTCCACATCCGGGAATAGAGCCCACTACCGGCACGCAGCCACTACAACTAACCCTACAAACTACGACGCCTCTCCCTGTCCAACTCCGACCGGCTATTCCGGCGGAGAGGAGCAGGGAGGGGCCAGGCTTCTGGCGGCACGCTCGCAAGAAGAGAGGGAGGGTGAGAGCAAGGAGGGGGCGTGTTCTACTCGTAATCAGAGTCTGAATTAACTCACGCTGCCTTTTGACGCACCGAAACTTTTAGTACTACCACAAACTAAAATCTCTTTAAACACTGCTGTCATTGTCGCAGGCAAATGTTTAGCACCAAGTGAACTAAGGCCTTGTTCGGTTACTACGGGAATGGGCGGGATTGTCATGGATCAAGGTGGATTAGATCTCATGTAAGTCAAATTTCCCTCTAATCCTCTCCAATACACTTCAATCCACCTCAGACATGGATTAACCGAACATGGCCTAAGAGTGAAGACCGAGATGCGTACGTCGGCCTGACCTCTTCGAAGTTTCGTTATCCATGATCCGTGCATGCCCAACCATTTAAATCCAGGAGTAACATATTTCTCATTCTGTATGAAAATTGCTGCGCGCTGGATTACCGACGAATCATGATAAACTGTCAGGCATTTAACTTGCCATGGAATGCCACGGTAGAAAAACGTACTACTCTCTCCGACCCATATTAGTTGACCTCAATTTGGATATATCTAGACATGATAGATACATTTAAATTGGAGTCAACTAATATGAGGCGGAGGAAGTACTGTTCACTGCTAGCGCTAGAGACAGCAACGTACGTATGGTCTACAGCTACGCATGTCGTCGGAAGTCCGGAACTTCTAGATGGATGGATGGAAGGAAGGACCCAAGAAGGTGAGCTCGAGTGGAAGACGTGGACTTTGAAAGTATCTTGCACGCAACACAAGGCACAGACTTTTCCTCCCGGCTCCTTTGCGTCCGGCCGTGCGAGCGAGATGGGACCGTGACCGGTCTGATTGGTATCCTTGTGGAGGTCCGGTCGATCGAGCCACCATGTGGGACCCGTGATCTTCTCCTACTAGTCCACGGTCAAAGTCCGGCTTGACCTTTGACTAGCCCATCTCCAGTTATTGTAGTAATCGGCAAGCTTGTGGTTCGTGGATGCTAGCTGTGCTGGAAATGGAGGGGCTTGTATGGTTTAGTGGTTGCTCAGCAGGTTTCAGTTTCACCATGGCCTGGCGTGGGCATGAAAGCAACGCTCACACTCTAGCAACACATGGCAAGTAATAAGGTTTTTGATCGAAAATAAATCAAAGTCAGTAAGCAGTGGCTACTATAAGGTACACGATCAGTGTAGAGCTGACCTCTCGTCATGCCGTCGCCCTGTTCATATCCTGCTAATTAAGCGGAGATGCAAGGTTTGAAAGCTCAACTGGCGATCTTATCTATTCCATAGAATAGATGGCATCGATCGTAAAAGACAAGGACATGCGTGTCGCCGTCAATGCCACCAAACCATTCTCTATTTAACTCTGATGACTTCCACGCCAAATAAACCACTTCGTTCATCCTCCCTAGTCAAGATCCCAAGAAAGTCACGTGCTCTACCGATGATCCATATTTTATCTCGTGACATACCCGCCGGGATAAGCAAGAATTTTCTCGGCTTGACACACTAGTGTACTAAAAGTTACACCGATGTATATTTAATCATACCGGCGTTATCTGCGTGAAAATTGAAAACATAATCTCCCCCATGCCGCTTTTGAGGTCTTAGGCACAACCCTAGCTAGCCACCGCCCTCGAACACTTCCTCGCTCATCTCTTTCGCTGTCGCTAGGGACGCCCGGCGGGCAAAGCCCGCTTGGTTGGCGGCGGCGGCGGTTTGTCTCCTCACACGGTGGCTTCTTCCCCACGAGGAGGACTTCGATCGCAACGGCGCGTCGCCTCGGGTCACATGGTGATGGCGATGAAGATTGGGAGCCGAGGCAATGTCCTCGGGAGCTGGTGGTGATCGAGCGTGGGACGGGTTTGTCGGCAGGATGCGACGCTAGGTGAGGGGCGCGGCCGCATGGTTCTGCGACGGTGTTGTGGATGTCTACCACGCGTCAACGTCGTGGTGGCGGCATTGCCTCTAGCGAGCTCAAAGTCGTGGTCATCTCGGGTAGGCTTTGGCGCCGCGGGTCTCCCTTCTTTGCTACATGCATGGATGACACGCTAGAAGTGGTGGGGATCCACGCGGGCGGTCCTTCAGGGAGCCGACTAGCGGCGTGGGGCTTCTGGCTTTGTCCAATAATGGTGGTTGGTCCTAGTGTTTTTCTTCCACCAAGTTGCCGTTCGGCTTGGTGTCGGCCTCTCAATCTAGTCATTGCTGAGTTTTGGTTTCCCCTTGTTGGAGATCTTCATGGTTGGCGTCATCGGAATTCTAGATCGGAAAGGATCCGGACTTGCGCTACCTTATTATCAATTAGTGCGGCTTCAAGAAGGCGTAGCGTGAAGCTACATTTTTTATTGATTCCATGAGACATGTCTAAGTCTAGATTTTCATGCCATTGACAGAGGTGAGAAAGTCATGGTGGTTATGATTGGAGGTCTTGAAGTTATGAAAAAGTGGGGTTTTAGATGCGATAAAGACTATGCTGCACAGGCTGCTATATGAATTTGGCTCGCGGACGATGCATACCTATGTGTCGGGTGTTTGGTGACGTGCAGTAGAGGTTGGTGGTGCTATTCAAGTACAAAGTTGTGATTCTCAAGGTGAAAAACCCAATGTTTGGCCATTATTGGCTGTACCTGACAATGTTCTTGTTCAAGTAAGGTTTTGTGAACTCGACTTTTTCTCCAAGATGAAAACCTAAGACTTTCGATGAGACGACGATAATGTCGGTGCACTGTTTCTTTTTGGAGATGTTGTTTGCTAGTCCTGGCGTTTTCTTTGGTGATGATTAGAGTATTGTTGTCATGAGTGATTGATCATTTTGCCTTTTTTATTTTTTATTTTTTTCCTGCTATGTGAATCGTAGATGTCTTCGGCCATCTTGTTGGTACTTGGTAGAGAAGATGTGTGCAATTGTTAGGCTAGTTATAGTGAGAGTAACTTGGGTAGTAACATAGTCCTACATATATTGTCAACTAAAATTTTAGATGACATGACATGCAATTGAATGATGAGAGAGACTTGTGGTAACTAGCTATGTTACCATAACATCACACATTTCAAGACAAAATAATTCTATATTATAATAAATACTTTGCATGATACCACACATATGTTATTTTGCACTATTAAGGTAATACTATAACTTAGACCAGTACATATACTACATGTTACTATTTTAAGTTATTTTCTACTATAACCAGACTTACCTTCGCAATATTAATTAAGAACAAAACAATAATTAAGGAAAATCTGCACGAAAATTGGTACCCACTGTAAAAAGTGATGATGGATTCTCGGTGGTGGTAGTAGCAAATCCTACTCTTGGCACCCCCGTGTATAAATTTTACCAATGCTTTCTCACGGGTTGGGGCCCTACTACATAAAATAAAACCATCTCTATCGTCATGTGCGCGAAAGCTCGAGTCGCAGCCAAGTCCAGAAGCAATGCACCGCATGACTTCTACGCTATTTCTTCCTCTGATGGCAAACTCCAGGGCCACTTGCATTCACTACCGACGCATTGTTTTTTTGTCAGTGTGCAGCCTGTCATCCATTTTTTTCCACGCTTTTTCTTCCCCGCTAGGAAAGGTTTCTCCCCCATCTCATCAAGCCGGGACTGTTTCCAAAACATCTGTGTACGTAGAACGCTCGTTGGGACATCAGTTCACACCCGAATAAATAAATTCTCGGTTTCCAGATTGAATCTTTGTTCACATCATCACGAGATGAGAGGTGATTCTCGAGAGTTGTATCGAAACGAAAGGCATATATAAACATCAGTTCACACATCCGCATAATAATGATCCGAGAATATGCCGAAAGCTCGCTCGCAGAGGTGTCATTGGGGAGACGGTCATCTAGAAGGCATCAATACTGAAATATCGACGCCAACGGTCCCTGCCACACCCACACACGATCGCCCGCCCCAGGCCACAGCGGCGGGAGGAGACGGGCGGGCCACGGAATCGCCGGGCCGACGACCTCATCGCTGATGTCACCGCCACCTCCACGGCACAACCCAACAAATAATTCGGGTAGCGCAAAAGGCGAGAGCAGCGGCAGCCTCTCTCTCCGTAAAATACTCCTCCCACTTTGTTCTGCTCCGCATAAAAATACTGAACGAGAATCGGCGTCACCCTAGATATCTGGCCCTCTGTGCCTCTCTTCCGGATTGTTGGTATTATTTTAGCCGTGGGAACCCATTCCGTCACGTGGATCCGGCGCAGGAAAGTTCAACGAACCGCGACCCCGAGCACGTCTCCCACTATATAAGCCGCGACCCCGGCCCGGTCAGACCATTCCGCCACGGCTCCTTCGGTTCGGTTCACACACAGTGATCGGCTCTGCTATCGACAGACAGCACGGGAGTAGAGACAGGGCGAGCGAAGCAGAGGATGATGCTGAACCCGGGCTCGACGGAGGCGCTGGTGCTGGACAGCATCAGGCAGCACCTCCTCATGGAGGACACGGTGGGCGCTGCGCCGGCGTCGGCGACGTACTGCCGGAGCGCGAGCTTCGGGAGCCTGGTGGCGGACCAGTGGAGCGAGTCGCTCCCGTTCAGCGCCGACGACGCCGACGACATGGTCGTCTACGGCGCGCTCCGCGACGCCTTCTCCTGCGGCTGGCTCCCCGACGGCTCCTTCGCCGCCGTTGAGCCCGAGCCCATGCCTTCCTCCCCGGACTCCTCCTCCTACTCCTACGTCGACGACGGCTCCGCGTGCTTCGGTTTCTTCCTGGAGCCGAGCGAGCTTGATCACTGCCCGGCGACGCCGAGCGAGGAGGAGGAGGAGGAGGTGACGGAGGCGCCAGCAAGGAAGGAGGACAACGAGGCCGCTCTGGCGGCGGTGGCGAGGGGCAAACACTACAGAGGGGTGAGGCAGCGGCCGTGGGGAAAGTTCGCGGCGGAGATCCGGGACCCGGCCAAGAACGGAGCGCGCGTGTGGCTCGGCACCTACGACACCGCCGAGGACGCCGCCGTGGCCTACGACCGCGCCGCCTACCGCATGCGCGGCTCCCGCGCGCTCCTCAACTTCCCGCTCCGCATCGGCTCCGAGATCGCCGCCGCCCACGCCGCGGCCGCAGCCGCCGGCGACAAGCGGCCGTCGCCCGAGCCCGCGACCTCGGACTCGTCCTCCTCCTCCTCCTCCTCCGGGCCCTCCACGAAAAGAAGAAAGAGAGGCGAGGCCGCGGCCGCGTCCATGGCCATGGCCCTGGTCCCGCCGCCCTCCCAGCTGAACCGTCCTGCCCAGGCGTGGTTCCCCGCCGCGCCGGTCGAGCAGGTGCGCGTGCAGCAGCTCGTCAGCTAGCTTGGCCCCGCTTTGCCATGCCAGCCACGAGACAATGCGGGATGGATTTAGCTGCAAGTGCATGGTCGTGACAGCGGCCTGCACCGTGCAAGATGATGATTGTAATGGAATGAGACGGCGAGCAAAGAAAGGAGCGAGAAAGCTAAAGCAGCCCAGCGACGGCTCCGTTGGATATCTGGATGGATCGATAAGATCGGAGCAACTTGGGTGATGCAACTGGGCGTTTGGCCGATCGAGCCCAGATAGTTCCTCCTCTGCTCGGTGCAACTCGCCCAAGTGGGTCGAGGCGACACTGTATTGGTTGATGTTGCCGTGGTTCGTTTCTGGTAGTAGTATGGTTACTTGCGTCACTGTCAGAGTGTGGTGTGGGGAGTTTACACCCTTGTGATCGAGCGTAATGGTAATGGAACTGTACAAACATCTATAGGTACCGGGAAGGGAGAGAGATGGAGAAGGATCCCCTTTGTTATGTCATCGACCCAAGGGTTCGAATTCAGTTCAAGCAAGCAACAGATTAATGAATGGATCACTGCATTTCTTCCTGTTAACGGCTGAAATTAGACACTGACAGGTGCACATACCACCACACACTCCTTACTCACAACGTTCGAATAGTTCTACGATTGGTTTGAAAACCCAAACAAACAATGCCGAACGAAATGATCACCCAAACCGCCAAAACCCCAGGATTATAAGAACACGAGGCTTCTGAGGCAAAAAAAAAAAAATGAACCAATCAATCTCCCTTATTCGAGGGGAAAAGTCACGGTGGGGCGCTCCAGGACCAGGATTTGAGCAAGTGGGGGAAACAAAGGCGAGAGGCGCGAAATGGTCGCCATCTGCTTTCGCAATAATACGCTGGAAACCATCCACACTCAAACAGCTACTAGTAAGAACAAGAAGCAAACCCTCGTCGATCTTTAACTAACCACGATAGTAAGAAAAATCTGAACCTCGTGCTTATCCAAGACGTAATTATATTAAATAAACAGCGACGATAACGGCACACGTACCTGCAGACCTTTCCAGCAAAATATCCAGTAGTGTGCCGATGACGAACGCTGAAAATATGCTGTAAGATTCTGCTGTGCTGATGGCGTGACACCGGCGTCAGCACGCCGTCTTGTTGCTTCCTGTGGTGATTGAGCTACGTACAAATTAATATAAGATCCAGTGGAGAATGTTGCTTAACAGCTGGGATTTGGGCAAGGGGCTACACGCACTGGACAGTTCGGTGGAAAGGGAGCTGCATACTTTCCTGCTTGCTTAACCAATCTGCGTAGAGCCTGATTGCTGAATCCAGCTCAAGCACCAAAGTATGCGTAGTACCATTATCATGCACTTATGAGTATCTTGTCACTTAGATAAGGGATGCTGTGCTGTGCAGCCAGTTCAAAAGAAGGGAACATGACAAACGGGTGATGAATATTTCATCACAACTTAAGGTTGCTGCGCTGTGCCGTGGTGGAGTCGATGAAATCTGTTCCGCTTTGCCGTTCTGCGTTTTGGTACGGAGGGGCTAGGCAAGTCAAGTCAGAAATGAGGCCCGTCGTTTGGCGGGCTGTATTAGGCCAAGGAGAAATGGAATCATGTGTTTGGTTTAATTGTGATGGTGTGGCCTAATAATCTTTTCTCCAGATAGCGAGCTTACCATACATTAGTCTAAAACCCAAACAAACATTAGCAGCCACATTATAATTAACGACACTGCTCTATATATAGGAGCACTACAGAATATTTTAGCAAGTTAAGTACGACTAGAGGACATAATGCACAACAAGCATGGCACAAACTTATTACACTAGTAACACGAACATTCTACTCATCTAAGATCATGCTGGGGCACTTCTTGATCACTTCACACATGTTGTAGTCGAAGATGGTTATCTTGAGCAGGTCACCCTTAAACATCTTGAAGGTCGAAAAGTACCCAATCTTGACCTGTGGGAAATGGCGAAGCCAGGCCACCCTTTGTCAAGGCGAACCCTGCCGCTAACATCGAGAGCTAGGTTGGACCTACCTGATCATGGAAGTGCCCAACCTTCATAGGCCTGCCCCTTGGCCTCTTGGTGCCACTACCCTCACCAGCATCGCTCGCCAGATTAATAAAAAAGTTGTGTAAAATACATGATACCAAAGAGTTGTGATTAGCCTTACAAATCAAATATGTAAGAGACAGTTATATAATCCATAATATATTTGTGATAGTTGCTGACTAGTTTAAGTGATCATATTCCAATATCAAGTATATAGGGTGCAACCATTGTTGGGTTTTTATTTAACACACTTTAACTTAGAAGTTACTATAAATTTGCTTACATAATGGTACACTAGAAATTCCTATTAAGATATTTGTTAGAATTTACCAATGGATATGTCTACGTAAATATTATTATATTCAAACCTAAATGTAGATGCAAAACATAAGGACATGTATATTTTTTAAATTTTTAGCCAATGTCTAAATAGTAGAGAAGTAGCATAGTTTATGTTTCAAAATATATGTGATTCGTACAAGCTATGTCTATTTATGAATCCACATAAAATTCAAAAAGTACCGAATTTGATATTTTTAACATTCATATTTGGTTAATTGTGCTAAATGCGCAATGAGAAACATACACTTACTACAACTATAAGTACAACAAAAATTAATTTATAACGAAATATAAATTGTATCTACTTAACTCATCATGGGTCAAAAAATTTGTTTGCATGCGGGAATCACTACGAGCTATCATTTGTGATCGTGCTCCACAAGATGCATAACTCATCTTGTCCCTTCATTTAAAACAGTAGGTTGGAATCCTCGACAGGGAATGGACATGCCAAATAAATAGGCATCTCAATCAGTGGCGGAGCGTGACCAAAAGCAAAGGGGGGGCAAAAATATTTTGCCCACCAAATCAAGTCTTCACGCTAATTTTGCTGCGCAATTTCATTAGTAACATCAAGAGATGATTGTCGATCTTAAAAATGCACTTGATTTCTTGATCTACATGGGAATTTCCATAGAAATTAAGAGAGAGAAAATAATGCTTTTAGGCAAAAATCACCCATGGCCAGCACAAATTTATTTTTTACTTAGGAATTGGCACACTAAGAGCTTTGTAATTATTTTTGTAATAAAAAATGGAAGGCCCAAACAAACTAAAGAAAAAAGTCCTAAGCTAGCCAATGAAAAAAGGCCCACGTCCATGTCTTCTCGGAATCAGCACATAACTACCTTCGTCTTCCTCAACTGCACGAGATGAAAAAAAGCTTTCGATCTGTGTTCTCATGGCATCCTCACGAGAGATCCTCCACACGGACATGCCATAGCCAATCCCCTCCTCCCCCCCCCCCCCCGCGGTTTTGGTGGCCCAGGGAATTCGCCCGGCTCGCCCAGAGATTCGCAAAAAAAGGAAGAAAAAAGGCCCACGTCCATGTCTTCTCGAAATCAGCAGATAACTACCTCTTTCGTCTTCCTCAACTGCACGAGATGAAAAAAAAGCTTTCGATCTGTGCTCTCATGGCGCCCTCACGAGATATCCTCCACACTGCACATGCCACAGCCAATTACCCCCCCCCCCCCCCCCCGCGGTTTGGTGGCCCAGGGAATCCGCCTGGCTCGCCCAGAGATTCGCAAAAAAAAAGAAGAAAAAAGGCCCTCGTCCATGTCTTCTCGGAATCAGCATATAACTACCTCATTCGTCTTCCTCAACTACACAAGACGAAAAGAAGCTTTCGATCTGTGCTCTCATGGCGCCCTCACGAGAGATCCTCCACACTGCACATGTCACAGCTCCCCCCGCCCCGTGCGGTTTTGGTAGCCCAGGGAATCCGCCATGCCCATGTCCATGTCTTCTCGGAATCAGCAGATAACTACCTCCTTCGTCTTCCTCAACTACACGAGACGAAAAACAGATTTCGATCTGTGCTCTCATGGCGCCCTCACGAGAGATCCTCCACACTGCACATGTCACAGCCCCCCCGCGCGGTTTTGGTGGCCTAGGGAATCCGCCCGGCTCGCCCAGAGCCTTGCCTAACATGGTAGAACGTTTTGCGCTTACGGAAGGGAAGGGGGGGTCGTATCCCAGTATCGCCTCCAAGGTGCTCCGCCAATGATCTCAATGGGATACAAAGTTTAACTCGCATGATTATTACAAGTTATTTTTTAGAGACGTTGTTCCAATCCCATCGCTGAGTGTGAAAAACAAAGTGCATGATGAAGCGTAAGGTATTTGGGTGGCTGCTGATTAGAGACAAATTGAATACTAGGGATATGCTAGCTTGCCGTTAGTGCCCTATATGTAATGTCAAAAGGATAATATGTCAATGGTACAGAGAGAGCAATGAGCATCTATTTTTTGGTTGCCAATTCAGTGTATCGTGCTAGGCTTCATTGGGTATTTTCTAGGACTTGAGTTCTGACTTGATTACTCGTCTTACCACTACCAAGATGTTATGGAATAAGCCTCTGTTTCGAGAGTTTGTTATATTGTGTGCCTGGAATATTTGGAAACAGAGGAACAAAAGGCATTTTGACGGAGTTGACCCCAATATTCACTGTTGTCTTGTTCGGTTTTCATCGGATATTGATATCCTTGGGGCCAGGCTACAACTTGACATTAGGGATCAAATCAACTTTACATCGGATATTGAGAATCTCCTGGTAGTTCCTCAAAATTACTATCAAAGGAGGAGGAATGAAAATGGGGATTAAGGCCGGAGATCAAAGGTATTTAGGTTCTAGGGATTCAAATGCAGGGGTGTGAAACAATGTTAGGTGGGATACTTTGAGACATGTGTGCGGATAGGGTGGGGATCGGGGAATCATGGTGGTGACCGTCTTCTTGGCCTTAAATGTTGGTTGATAAGAATTTGCATCCAAATATTTATTGGTATTGTGAACAATAAATAACTTGGATCCTTGCAAAAAAAGTATATTGGTTATTTGGCTTATTACTTGACACGTACTCATGTGCATATGTCATTTCTCACACTTTGATGAATGGATTTACTTGAAGAAGACAAGGAAATATTAGCATTGAGCTTGCAGAACCAGGTTCCAAGGATACAACACAAAATTTCAGAATATGGTTAGATGAACATCTATCTTCAGTTAGCTTTTTTTTTGAAAAAGAGTATATATTAATATCATCGGGATACCAATTACACCCAGCCTCTATAACAACGCATGCCCTAACGGCTCTACGGATGCACACAACCCAGAAAAAAGAGAAAAGAATTACAAAAAAAGAAAAGTCCCGCTACAGAGAACTAATCCTAAAAGTAACGACAGTGACACCATCAGAACAACACCAGAAGTCCTTTACTCCAATAACAACGCCTTTAAGAAGGAAACAGTGCCTAAGCGCCGTCGTTGCCCGATCAAAGATCATAGGTTTTCGCCCTGAAGAAATTCTTTGCTCACAAAATAATGCCTTCAACAAGGTCATTGCCAGGCACAACCAGTTAAGGCCAGACCTTGGATTTTCACCCTGGAAGATAAGACTATGAACTCCCCTTGTGTTGTCTTCCCGCACCAACGATCGCTGCAACGAGTCCCAGATCACGTAGCCAGATCTCCTTCGCCACAAGAACAAAAATCATCATCGCTACCCTCATATTTCCGGTATCCTGACATTCTCCGCATCTGACTTCACCATGGATCTAAGAATGGCGCTTGGTGGGAACAAAAAATAGAGTTTCGCAACGCTTTCGCTGGAACTAAACTGCCAGAAAAACAAGGTGCACACGACTGAATACCTTCCGATCCAGCAATCTCCAGGCATGATACACACATGGGAGTCAGCCGATGGAGCCTTCCGGAACCCGCCTCTCCAGACCAGATCAACGAGGGCAGACATCAAGCAGATCTGCGTCTTCGTGCGGAAGACACCAAAGGACCACCACCTTTATTAGATTCGACACAGCGATTCCCACACCGCCAGCCGGTTTCCGGAGAACGGATCGAGCAGGCAAATAGGAAAAGAGAGCCGATCTAGGTCTTCCAACAGAATCCCATCGCCGACACCTCCTCCACCAGATCGCCACCCGCCCCACTCCGGCAGAGGCCACGGCCTCTAGATCCGAGCTCCCACCGCCGGCCGGAGCCGTGATGGCGAGGGGGCCCCATCCAGCGCCGGCGAACTCCACCCCACCACCGCTGGCCAGGTCGCGCCGTCGTGCGCTAGACCCCGACCGGCCGGAGGCAGCCCACGCGTACGTCGGCGCACCATCGAACCCTCTCGAGGACCTCCGCCCATGCGATCAAGAGGGATACGAGGAGAGGCCCCGCGCCGCCGCCGTCGGCCGCACTGGCTTCACCCGACAGCTTCCTCCGGCGGCGGCGAGGGGAGGAGAGGGATCGACGGCTGGGCTATGGTTTAGGTCGCCCCTGAGTCGCCCTGGGCGAGAGTGACAGGGGGTACGTATCGCGAGTTGTTATTATAAATAAGGGTTTTGTATTAGAGAGATAAGTGGTTACAACACCATTTTATATGGTAAAAACATTACCGGTACATTTGAGAACTAGTACTCGTTGTTTTCAGCTCCATTTATCTCAGTTCGTTGAATCTCATGTTTTTATTTTCCTCCAATATTTTAGATATCCTGAAGCTAAAGAAATAGAAAAATATGTATTCATATCACACACGTTTGAAACATTCTACTCGATTGCAACAAAAATTCTACTCGATTGCATGATTAATTGCATGAAAACAAAAGAGGGCTGCTGATTAATGTAGAAAGAGGGCTGCTGATTAATGTAGAAAGAGGGCTGCATGATTAATTGCATTCACACACGTTTGAAACATTCTACTACTCGGAGCCAGAAATGTAGAAAGAGGGCTGCTGATTAATTGCAAGAAAAAAATTCTACTCGATTGCAACAAAAATTCATCGTAGTAAAAGTACATTGCTAAAAAAACTAATTGTGTAATTGATGAAAAAAAAAGAAAAATTAACTAATCCTCGCAACTGCTAACCTATTACTAGAGCTAGATGCATCTACTTTTGGATAAAATCTCTCCATCCTACAATCGATGGGATCATTTGACACAATCCAATTAGAACAAAATATAGAGCATACTAGCAGACTATTTGTCTTGATACATATTAAATACACAATCAAGAATTTAGGGGATCAAAAATCACACCTTAGCAGACTAACAGTCAAGGATGAACAAACTTCGAATCAATTTTGATGACAGATTGATGGAGTCCAGAGGGAGGAGCAGATCATGCATAATTAAAATATGATTACGGGTTTGCCGCTACGCACTGTAACGCCTGCCGTCGGTCTAGGCAGGGGCCGACTCTATATTTTACGGAGCCCTATGCCAAATGGACTACACGGGCCTCTAAGATTAAAAATATATGTACATATAATAGATATATGTGTATCTATTTCCACTTGCAAAATATTAAAAGTTATCATCTAACTATACATATTCTTAGTCGATAGATAACAATGCTCCAGTGCTTCACAAAAAAACTGTGACATGTAAATATTAAAATGGTAGCACCTAAAATTGTGAAGAAAATATTAAATACATTATACAAAAAACTGGAACCCTAATCTAACATGTAACATTCTAAATTGACTGATGTTTTCCTGTCTGATTGGCTAATGAGTCAAAATACGATCATCCTTGAATTCACTGATTCAACATGCCTGACTATGCACGTACCAGGGACAGGACCATGAGGGACCAGAAGTGGCGAGCAGAGCGAGGGCGCGAGGTTCAGCAAATGATTAAATTGGATAAAATTACAGACTGAATCGAAGCTCCCAACTCGGGCACTCGGTCCATTAGGAGGCATTCATTGGCTTAGCTGTCTATCTGCAGGCGGGCACCTAGAAAATCGAAAAGAGAGCCAAACGGGGAGCCAAACTCCTGAAGGGTAGATCAGATCGATTACCTAGCTAGTCCTGGAGAAGTGGAGATCGATCGCATGGATTGTTGCCGTGCATTTTCTGCTCGATGACCCAATGTGTTTTTTCCTCTATTTTCTTTCCAGCCCAACACAACAACACTATGCAGCACATGTATAAATTATGGGCCCCTTAGAGGTATGGATCCTAGGCGGTTGCCAAGGTTGCCATAGGTTAGAACCGGGCCTGGGGCTAGGGCTGGAGCCGAGGAGGAAAAGAGACGAACCGGCGGCAATCTATGTGGGGTCTCCGTCATTCTGATTATGTACCAGCGATTGACCTCAAGGACTGGAGCTATCAAACGGGCCATCAACGGATGGGAACAAGAAGATGGGCCAAGGGGACCTGTACGGGCCACATGGACAAGGGGTACTACACCACCAGCCTGGTGCGTGCTATACTAAGGGTGTGTTTGGTGGACCGGCTGCACCAAGAAAATCCCACCTCGTACCGAATTTTGCTGATTGGTAGGTTGGGTCTGTAACTTGGGCACTGCCCACTCGATACGAAAAAGACGTCTGGGCACTGCCCACCTGCGAAGCTCAAAACGGGGTTCGCACCGTAGCCCTGCCGCGTTCGTACCGAAAAATCTTCCCCCGCGTCCCATTTTTTCTCTAGCCCCGTCCACTCTGGCCCCGCTGGAAACCACCCGACCCCCCCAGACCCCGCCCCGACCGAGCATCCCCCCTCCCCCTCCCCCCGCGTTTCTTCTTTCTCTGGCTCGCTCGCTCCAGACGCCGCCGTCGCCTTCCGACCCGCCCCAGATCCCGCCGCCGGTGAGGCTCCCCGCCCTTCCTCCTCTCCCCCGAAATCTCCCCCATCCTATTCCCTTTCTGCTGACCTCCTGTTGGTTGTCCAAAGCTCCATGTCGCAGCAAGCCATGGAGATGGTCGGTGCCAGATGTGGAGGAGCCGCCGCCCTTCTGTAGAGGCCGCCTTCGAGCAGAAATAGGGCGGGAATCAGCCGATCTCGCCCCTCCCCCTCCTTTCCCGGCTGCTGCCGCTCTGCTCCGCCCCGATCTGCATCGTTCCCGGCCTCATCTACAATAGGCAGTAGCATTCAACATGATTCGTTTTGCTCACCAATTAATCTGTGTTGTTGTGCATAGTGTACTGAGAACAATGAATCACTTGGAAACAATGCTTTGCTCACTGCTATATCTTAGTACCAACATGATTCGTTTTTTATTTCTTTAGATGGACAATTTGGCAAGAAAACGAAGGCAATTAATTGTGAAAGCAGCCGGCCTCGCAGCTGTATTGGGTGCTTATATGGTTTTTATCTCAAGAAAAGCTAGGAAAACTCCGATGATAATAATGGGTCGTAGAATTGACATGGACATTGCTAGGGAATCAAATCTGAGATTTATCTATCATTCAACCGATACAAATTGCTCAAATCAGCTAAGAATGAAAAGAGCTCCCTTTTTTCGTTTGTGCACGTTGTTTAGAGAGAGAGAATTATTGAAAGATAGTATCCATACTTCTATCGAGGAACAAGTAGCCATGTTTCTCCTAGTAGTTGGTCACAACACACGGTTCAGAGCTCTACAACCAATTTTTAGAAGATCTATTGAAGTAATCAGTAGGTATTTTAAGGCGGTGTTATATGCCGTTGGAGAGTTGCGAGCTGAGATGATTCGTCCTCCATCTACTCATATCCATCCTAAAATTCAGGAAAACAACCGCTTCAATCCTTACTTCAAGGTAAATTATTTTGGTTGAAAAGTTTGGATATTGCTGGAATTTGATAAGACCAATGAATGACAAATATTTCTATTTTCTGAATTAGGATTGTATTGGAGCAATAGATGGGACTCATGTGTCCGCAAGAGTCCCAAGAAATATCTCAGCTGCCTTTAGGGGTAGAAAGGAGGGGACTACCCAGAATGTCATGGCTGCCATAGATTTTGATTTAAAGTTTACCTATGTACTTGCTGGTTGGGAGGGGTCAGCCCATGATGCCCTTATACTTGCTGATGCTGTGGAAAGGGATGATGGGTTGTCACTTCCTCCAGGTAATAACTTAAACCTATAGTTACATATGTCTCAATAGTTTCTGCCATACCTAATAGTTCAATTATCATAGGAAAATTCTACCTTGTCGATGCTGGGTATGCTGTGAGACCGGGTTTCCTTCCACCATACCGTAAAACAAGGTACCACTTGAAGGAGTATGGTGCGGGGAATCATCCTGAAAATTATAAAGAGTTGTTCAACTTAAGACACTCTTCTCTAAGGATAGCGATTGAGCGGGCCTTTGCAGCATACAAGAATCGATGGAAGTTTGTTTACAATAGACCCTTCCATCCATACAAGACCCAAGTAAAAGTAGTGATAGCTTGTGCCATTCTACATAATTGGATACTTCAGTTTGGGGAGGATGAATATTTTCCACCGGAGGCCACATGGGAACCGGAACCAACCAATGAGGAGCATAATGACATTGCATATGATAATGCTTCTTGGAAACAAAAGAGGAATGAATTTGCTCAAGCGATGTGGGCAAATAGGGGGGCTGCACACATTTGATGTATCATGTTGTGACTTGATGTAATAATTGCATTATGTGTTGTTGGAATATGACATTTTGGTGTTGAAATCTATTATTTATGTGCTGAAATCTGTTCTTTATGTGCTGAAATCTATTCTTTATGTGTGCTGAAATCTGTTCTTTATGTGCTGAAATCTGTTCTTTATGTGCTGAAATCTGTTCTTTATGTGCTGAAATCTGTTCTTTATGTGCTGGAATCTATTCTTTATGTGCTGAAATCTGTTCTTTATGTGCTGGAATCTATTCTTTATGTGCTGAAATTTGTTATTTATGTGCTGAAATCTATTCTTTATGTGCTGAAATATTTGGTGCTGAAATCTATCATTTTGGTGCTGAAACCCATTATATGCTGCTGGAATATATTCTATAGTGCTGAAACTTGGTATGGGTTGCTGGAATATATTGTTTATTGCTGAAATATGTCATTTTGGTGCTGAAATCTGTCATTTTGGTGCTGAAATCGGTTATGTGCTGCTGGAATATATTCTATAGTGCTGAAACTTGGTATGGGTTGCTGGAATATATTGTTTATTGCTGAAATATGTCATTTTTGTGCTGAAATCTGTCATTTTGGTTGCTGAAATATGTCATTTTGGTGTTGAAACTTGTTATACTGATGCAATTTGTTTGGTGTAGATGGCTGAATCTGTGGAGGAAGTTCCGGATGTAGGTGCTAAAGCCAAGAAGACAGCAAAGATCATGAATTGGACCCCTCCTATGTCAGCATGCATGCTCCGATGTCTCGCTGCCATAGCAAGGAAAGGTGTTAAGACAGACAAAGGATTCAAAGTAATCCATATTACCAAAGTTGCAAAAGACTTGACCGAACTTGTCGGTTATGAAGTGAGCAACACCCAAGTGACCAATCATCTCCGCAAGTGGAAGGTTAGATATCAAAAAATCGAGAAATTGAGAATGTTAAGTGGGGCGCTTTGGGATGATGATCAAAAAATGATAGTTTTAGAAGAGCAACATTATCTGGGTCACACTCAGGTATGTCATTAGTGCTGAAATACATTCTTTATTGCTGGAATATGTCATGTTATTGCTAAAATATGTCCTGAAATCTGTTCTTAATGTTATATGTAGGATACTCCTAAGGATGCTGAATATCTAAACACACCACTTGTCAACTTTGAATATATGGAAACTTGCTTTGCCAATAAATTAGCCACAGGTAAGTTTGCAATGGGGTCTAATGAGCCTCTGGGGAAACCCATTGAGGTAGAGGGTTCGGGGAACCCAATTGATTTGGATAGCCTACATGGCCATGGAGAAGGATTTGTTGAAGGTCAAGCCACACATGAGTTAGGTGGTCATGGCATTGATGCCACTACTCCTTCACCTTCTAGCTCAAACAGGAAGAGGAAGAGGGGTCCTATTTTGGTCGACGAAGATATGATTCAGGTTACCAACATGTCAGAAGCATTGCGTGATGTGGCTGGTGCTATCAACAACACTTGCCATACCGAAACTCACCCTGATTTGTGCAAAACTGTGATGGACCTTACCCAATTCGAGATGGAGCAACGCTTGGCTGTTTTAGATTATTTGACTGAGCATAAAGGTAAAGGCCTTAATTTCATGAAAATGGAAGGTGAAGTTCGTGAGGCCTCATTCAAGCGCATCATAGCTAAAAATCCTGATTTTGTCTGATGTGTTGTTGGTTGATGCATGTTGGGAAACATCCTCTTTTGTGATGCTGATTAGAACTAATGCATTGTCACTTTGCTATATGGATCTATTATTGAGAACTTGTAATAACTTATTATGAATTGCAAATTTGTCACTTTGAATGTATGACTCTTTTGTTGGTGCTTATTATGTTGGTGCTTATTATTTGTTGAAATTTGCATCAGTTGAATTATTATTGGTATGGAGTTGTATGAGCAACTCACAAATGCATGCATACTGGTGGTTGATGCACTCGTATGTACTTTGTAATATTAAATGTGTTATTTTGGTGCTAGAAATTTGCTATTTATTATGTTCTGAAATTATTATTGACTTGTTCAAATTCGCATCAGTTGGAAGAACCACATATTACCTACGGTCTACCAAACAAAGTCTAAGCTCAGCATGCGTAAACATACCAGGGCTACCAAACAACATCTCAGCTCAGCATAGCTGAATAGACACAGGCTACCAAACACATGACAAAATCTCAGCTCAACATAGCTGGGTCAGCATGTATGAAGAGAGAAAGGCAATCTGTGTTCACACAGGCTACCAAACACACCCTAAGTGTTTTATCAGTTTTTTAATACATGCGTCCTTGTTCTATTGGGCTGGACCAGTGCTATAGCCCCGATAGCACCAGGGCCAGATCCACCCCTAGAGGAGTATATATGTATGTCTTCTAAACATATCTAATAGGTACATAGAAGGAATTGAGAGAAGTTTCTTGATGAGTGAGTGGTTAAATGACTATTGCATTTGCAAATAGGTTAATCATGAATGATCCAGAGCAACAAACTTTCGCTCAACCCTACCATCACTTGACTAGGAAGTAAAGATCTAGAGTAATAAAAGGTCGTATGCATCAATTGATGCAGAGGACAGATACGCCCCATTTTGAAAAACAATCACTTGACTACGAAGTAAAGAAACATAGAATTGCCCAAGTGCTCTACATTATGAACATTCATGAAATGGAATTCGACTTATTTAGGTAAGTTTTTCAAATCCTTTTCAACATCAATATATCATGGCTAAAAAGCTAATAGAAAACACCGGAGAAAGTAAGGGAAACTGATAAATTGTCGATAGTAAATGATTGTTTTCTGCTGAGAACTACCATTAAACGTGAACAAATTGTCATTTTATTCTTATTTCTGCTCTTTTTAGATCTTGTCATGCAAAGAGGTAGCGGCGAATAAGTATAAGAGAATCATCGGCGAATAAGAGATGTGATACTTCATGTGTCTCAGACCTCTAGATGGGTAGAAATAATGAGAAAACCCATTGTTTAAGCGAACTTGGTACTTTGCTCATGATACACATGCCATAATCATCTCCACCCAACCTGGGTCAAAACCCATTCGAATAAGAATCTTCTTCAGAAAGCATCACTCAACTCTGTCATAAGCCTTGTGCATGTCCAACTTCACCGCACAAACACCATAATTCCTAGTATTTTTGTTCTTGATAGCATGATAGGTCTCCTATCAACCAACACATTGTCAGTGATTAGCCCGCCAAGCACAAATGCGCTCCGTGAGTGACATGATTTCTGGTAGAAGCGATTTAAGCCTACTCTCTATCAACTCTGAAATTACCTTGCAATGTCACATAAACTAATAGGACAAAACTGAGTAATAAGCTCCGAGCTCTTCACCATCGGAATCAGCACAATAGTCTTGTCATTCCATCCATCCGAAATAATTCAAGTATTAACCACATGAAGAACCTCATATGTTAGATCTTTACCAATGATATGCTAGAACCGTTTATAAAATATCGCATGGAGCCTATGAGGCCCCGCGCGGAAGCAAGCTTACAAGTAAGAGTAATATGTGAGTTCTACTTTTTTTTCAGGAAATGCATGAGTCCAAATAATATTTGATTGTTACTGTGGATTTTGGGTCGATCGGTTTCTAGCTCGTTAAGCTGACCTGATGGTGGACTTTGGGCCTGCACATTTCAATCAACCTGCGCTTGCATGAAGTAGCGCATCATACCTGCAGATCAAACTACGGCCCAGTATACCACAAACTAAGGCCCAAGTACCATACTGCAGCTCCAGCCCCACGGGACCGTTCAACCAGCGGCAAATCGAACGGCCAGAACCTCGTACGTATCGCCAGGAGGACGCGTGCGGCGCCCCGGCACAGGTGTCACCGCGCGCCCGACATGGATGCCCGCATGCGTCCCACGCGGCCGATATGGCTGCAGGCCTCCACGTAAGCCCATGCACCGCGCTAGCTCCGCTCTATAACCTCACTCCCCTCCCGTCTCTCCCTTCACTCGCAGCTACTAGCGTGTTCTCCGATAGTGCCTCCTCACACGTAGCAAGCAGACATGGCTGACCACCACAGAGACAGCAGGGGCGTGCTCGGTGGAGGCGGCTTCGGCGACCGCGGCTACGGCTACGGCGGCGACCAGGCGCAGCACCACCAGCAGAAGCAGCCGGCCATGATGTGCGCCCTGAAGGCGGCGGCGGCGGCCACGGCCGGCGGGTCGATGCTGGTGCTGTCCGGGCTGATCCTGGCCGGCACCGTGGTCGCGCTCACGGTGGCCACGCCCGTGCTGGTGATCTTCAGCCCGGTGATCGTGCCGGCTTGCATCACGCTGGCGCTCATGGTGGCCGGGTTCGTGACGTCCGGCGGGCTGGGCATCGCGGCGCTGTCCGTGTTCTCGTGGATGTACAAGTACCTCACCGGCAAGCACCCGCCGGGCGCCGACCAGCTGGACCACGCCAAGGCGCGGCTCGCGTCCAAGGCCCGCGACATCAAGGACGCCGCCCAGAACCGCATGGACCAGGCGACCTGAGAGAGGAAACTGGCGCTTGGGCCGTGCTGGATGAATGCGGCGTACGGTTGCTGATAATCGCCGTGCGGCTAGACGGCGTTCGTTACCCACCTGTTGTACTTTCCGATCGCGTGTGTTTTTAGATTTCTCGTTATGAACTAGTAGTAGTACTACGTTTCCTGGTCGTCGTGGTTGCGAGACGTCGTGGTTGCGAGAGGATCTGCATGTTGGATGATGTAGGTGGTGTGTCTATGATGATGATGAATAAGGTGCAGAGTTTGGGCGAAATGTCATGGTTGGTTCCCCCTGAAAGCCCTTGCATCAGAAACTAGGTGCTAGCAGTATCTCTGGCTGCAATGGATGGTTGAATGTTTGACGAATGAGTGGTAGTTGCATGTTTCCTGGTCGAGGTTGCGAGAGGATCCTCATGTTGGCTTACGATGAGGATGATAAATAAATTGCAGTTTTTTCCCCCTCTGAATGTCCTTGCAGCAGTAACTAATAAGTAAAGCAGTATTCGTGGTTGCATCTGATATTTTGGGAGAATAAAACTTATTGATTTAGACAATATTACAGTTTTCATATAGAAGAGAGGAGGGGGTATTCGTGGTTGCATCTGATATTTTGGGAGAATAAAACTTATTGATTTAGACAATATTACAGTTTTTATATAGAAGAGAGGAGATTTTGGGAGAATAAAACTTATTGATTTAGACAATATTACAGTTTTTATATAGAAGAGAGGAGGGGGTAACTGTTGAGACTGGAGCGTATGTGACATACGCAGGATAAAGTCCGATAAAAATATCTGCAAATTGTGTATTTGTTGGAACATGGATAAAGTCCTGCAGAAAAGATATCTACAAATTGTGTTGAAACATGGATAAAGTTTTTTGGTAAAAATATCTATAAATTGTGTATTTGTTGGAACATGTAGAACACAAACTTCTCTAAGAGCAACCTTATCGATCGATGTGCTTGGTGCAGCGATTCTGCACGTATAAATGGCTGATATGTTGTTGTATTTCGCATCAGCGAAGACCGGGATACTGTAACCTGCCTTTTCGATGACCAAGAAAGGATGTGGATCGTCGATCAAAATAAACTGTCAAGCTTGTTAAAGAAGATGAGTTAAGTAATAGACCATATCAAGAATTCCTTTTAAGTAGCGAAGAATCTTTTGACATGAGAAAGATGAGGTAAACGAGGATCATGCATATAGAGTGCTTGCTGAACAGAATAAGAGATATCAGGCCGGGTAGAGAGTAGCATATTGTAAAGCACCGGTGAGACTACAATATAAGGTTGGATCTGGAACAGGATCACCGTCAGCCGAAAGTTTGGTGCCAACATAGGCCGGTGTACGACAGGGTTGACAGTCAATCATGCCAGCTCGGTTCAAGAGATCAATAATATATTATCGTTGAGAAATAAAAAGAGTAGAAGATGTTCTAGTGACGGTAACACCAAGAAAATGATGAAGTGATCCTAAATCAGTCATAGAAAATTCTTTGTTAAGAAGAGTGATGATATGTTGAAGAAAAGAATCAAAAGAAGCTGTAAGAACAATATCATCTACATATAAAAGAAGATATGCCGTGTGAGAGAAAGATTGGAAAATAAAGAGAGAGGTGAGATTTGAAAGGGATAAGACCAATAGTTTGAATGAATATAGCAAATCGTTGAAACCAGGCCCCAGAAGCTTGTTTAAGACCATAGAGAGATTTCTTTAGAAGATAGACAAGATTTGGATTAGAGAGATCTTCAAATCTAGATGGTTGTTGACAATAAATAGTTTCATTCAAAGTACCATTAAGAAAAGCATTTTTTACATCAAATTGGTGAATAAGCCAGGATGAAGAAACTGTAAGACTAAGGATGATGCGAATAATGCTTGGCTTGACAATAGGGGAGAAGCTTTCATCAAAATCAATTCCTTGTTGTTGAGAAAAACCTTTGCAAACCCAACGGGCCTTGTAGCGAGCCAAAGACCCATCAGAGTTATACTTATGACGAAACACCCACTTTCCCGAGACAATATTGGCGCCAGATGGTTTAGGAACAAGAGTCCATGTATTATTTTGAGTAAGAGCATCGAATTCATCTTTCATGGCAGAGTGCCATAGTGGATCAAGAAGAGCACGTTTGTAGGAGCTTGGGGATAGGTGAGATCGATGGAGTAGCTGAAAGATTGAGAAAACGTCGGGGAATATGAAAACCCATTTTGCCACGAGTACACATGACATGATCATTGGTGGGAATAGGTATGGGAACGACATTAGTAGGAAGTGGATTAGTTGCTGAAGAAGAAGGTGTGGTTGACGCGGGAGAGACCGAGCTGGAGGACGTGCTGACAGGAGAGTCTACCGCGACAAGGGAAGGTGACGCGGCAGGCTGCTGCGGGCTCTCGACATGAGGTGGTGCTGCCGCAGTAGAGGGCTCGGCAGCCACGGCGGGGGTGACAGTTGGCACTAAAAATGACGCGCTATAGGGACAGGAGATGGTGACATAGGTTGAGGGATCGACGGGGACTAAACGGTTGAAAAGGGGAAAGTATTTTCATCGAAGGTGACATGACGAGATATAAGAACACGACCGGAGGAAGGATCAAAACATCATGATCCTTTGTGACCATCGGATGGACCTAAGTATATGCATGGAAAAGATCTTGGAGCTAGTTTATGGGCGGCGGTAGAGGATGTGTTAGGAAAACATAGACAGCCAAAAACACGCAAATCAGAATAATCAGGGTGAGATAGAAAGAGATATTGAAAGAAAGAATAAAGAGGACATGTTTTAGTTGGTCGGATGTTTAAAAGATACGTGGTTGTCCGTAGAGCTTCAGCCCAAAAACGTGGTGGAAGAGTGGCTTGAATTAGTAAGGTGTGCAAGATGTCGTTGATAGAGCGAAGGGAACGTTCAGCCTTGCCGTTTTGAGGAGATGTGTATGACGAGGTTTAATATCGTCAATGCCCATTATGAGCTTGGGTTTTGGAGAAGATGGGGTGCTGGAGATCGCGGAACTGTTAACATACAAGCAACCAGGGGACACGAGATTTACCCAGGTTCAGGCCCTCGAAGGAAAAACCCTACTCCTGCTTGTCTGCTCTTGATTACGGCGGAACCGAAAGTTATAGGGGTGCGCAGATGCAATCTGGCATGAAGGTGTGTATGCGTTGAGGTGAGAGACAGCCTCCTCGTCGTGTCCTTCTAGCCTTTATATAGAGGTAGGCAGGTCCCGGACATAGATCGAGTCGGTTACAGGTTTAGGGTTTGCCCCTTTGAATATTCTATCTGTTCTAGTCTTGCTCTCCAAGGATCCGAAGACGTCATGGGCTTGGGCCACCCGAAAATATTCATGGGCCGCGTATATTCTCGTGGGCCTTCCTTGGGCTGGACCAGGTATGCTAATGTCGTGTACCCGTAAGGTATAACCATGTCAGTATCCCCCGAGTGTTCAGTCGAATCATAGATTCGGCTGAGGACTCTTCAATCTTTCGGGTGCGGCTATTTCTGTTCATCAGGAAAAGAATGATTTTAGTGTGTAGGAATTGTTGATGCATGTGCCTGACTCTCGTGACGGATCAGGGTCAGTTAACTGTCTTAGGACAAAACAACATGATCCTCTTTAGATTCGAGTCCCTAGACTCGAACCCGGAATAGATGCTGGTGTAATTCAACTCAGGCCGTTGAGGTCTTACAGGAGTCAAATCCCAGTAATTTTCAAATAATGTACCCAACGCGTCTGTCGGGATTTTCATCGCGCCTGCTGGCACGGATTTTCACTAGCAGAGCGCAGTCGTGTGCGTTACCAGGCCATCAGATGGTATCTGTAGGTCTTATCTTTGCATCGCAGACACAGCATCCAAAATTTTATCACCGCGAAGATGTTTCAGGTGGCCAAGGAGGATGTTACTCACTTAGCGTTGGTTGGGACAAAGTTGCCAAAAAGTTTTTGCATTCTGATCTGAAGGATCGCAATCGAAAAATTCATAGGGTGCGCGACCAGCGCTCTCTATGGGAGAGCCCCCGAGTGTCTGTTCGAGTCGTAGACTCGAGCAGAGACTTTAATTCAGCCATTGTTTGCTTCAGGTCCGTAGGACACAATTTTTTCGGATGCTTAAATCAATCCTCCCTATGGGAGTAGCCCCCAAGTCTGTAGTGGAGTCGTAGACTCGACGTAGGACTCGAAGAATAGATCATTAGTGTAGTACCTTATTCATGCTTTGGGTGCGCGATAGGAGTAGCCCCCGAGTAGTTGCTCGAATCGTAGATTCGAGTGAGTACTTTAGCTATTTAGCCGAAGATTTGTAACCGTTGCTAGTCTTATTTTGATGACGTCAGTGCTGACGATCGGTGACCTTAATCGTCTGCGGCGCCAGAGGTGACATGACTGGACGAACGTGGATCCCACTTTCTGACTTGGAGTTGACTGGTCATGCGCGACGTGGTGAGAATTACGGTGTCCCCTCGGTTTCCGTGCGTAGTGGATGGTGTGCGAGCGACGGTTCGCTTCTGTGTTGACACGTGGATGGTTAGATCTGGTTCTGACGTTAGGGCTTCCAGATGAACGGTCCCTGTTCATCGTCTTCGTCCTTATAACTATGGGGAAAAATTGTAGTTTGTTTTCACCATAGACACTTGGTTTCTACTACTTCCATTTTCTTGAGCTTTTCTCGTCGCGCGCTGGAAGTTCTCCGATCGTTCCCTTCCTCTTTACTGTGCTCGCACCGCCGCCGTCGTCGCACCACTATGGGGAAATCGAAGAAGTACTCCACCGGAGCAGGCACCTGTGCTGTTGCTGGTGGCAAGAAAGGTATCGCTGCCGCTCGTGTCACCGATGGTGGGTGGCGGCACACGGAGACGTGCGAGGGTGACCTGTGCAAGCTTCGTGAAGCGGGTTTAATCCCACAGGACAAGGAGGCCGTCAAGATCCCCGGCGACGAGGTAATTCCCCGTCCACCCGCAGGATTTCGGGTCATGTTCGTTGCCTTTGTTCTTCAGGGTCTCTCGCTCCCAGTCCACGATTTTCTCCGTGGACTGTTGTTCTTCTATGGTATCCAACTCCACCGTCTCTCGCCCAATTCTCTTCTGCACATCGCATGCTTCATCAATTTTTGCGAGTGTTGGCTCGGTATCGATCCGCACTTTGGCCTCTTTCGGAAGCTCTATTCCGTGAAGAGGCAGTCCGGCTCCGGCGGAGTTTATCCGATCGGCGGCTGTGTCATTTCCCTTCGATCCACTTTTCTTTTCTTTCTTTTTTCTATGTCTGAGTCCGTCCAATACTGGCGGAGGAAGTGGTTTTATATCCGCGACTCCACAGTGGACGGGCAAAATTTCGGCCTTGCCCCTTTCGACTCCACCTAGGAGATCTTGAAGAGGAGATCCTGGGAAAATCATATCCTAGAGGGCGAGGTGGAGGAGATAGAGGAGCTCTAACATCGGGTGGAGGCCCTCCAGGTGGTTCCGGATAAGGAGGTGAATGGTGTGGATATCATCCGCACCTTCCTCAAACGTCGGGTGCAACCACTTCAACCTAGGGCACATCTGATGTTCCTTTATTCTGGCCGCCATGACCCGACGAGAGTTGCGGCTGAGGAGCTCTCCAAGGGGGACCTCGACAGAGTTCTTCGGCCGTTGCTTAAGTTCAAGACCGACGAGGACATTCCGGAGAAATCGCGGACCCCCCGTTCAGTGCTTCTCGACCGGTTCCGTAGGTGTAGATCTGCGACGTGCGCGTAGCGCTTTTTTTCGAATGTGTTTCCTTGTAACTTTTTGTTCTGAGAGTTTGTCTTCATTTTGTAGGAGTTCAAGGTACCTGGCATGGTGCCTCCACTACCCGAATGGTTTCCGGATGCACTGGACAACGAGGTTGTGGACTCCGAGTCCGAGCTTCCGCCGGCGCAGTCGCCTACTGAGGAGGCTCCCGAGGCGAGCGAGGGGCAGACCCGAAAGCAGGCACGAAGCTCGAGCGAATCTTCGGATGCCTCGACTCCGCCAATGCCCAGGGACCCGTCGTTCCTTGTCCGCCATAGTGGAGGTGACGGTACTTCTTCCTCAACAATCCCGGTCGTTCCTGTGCGGGCTGTAGCGCCGCAGCCGCTATCGAAGAGGAAGAAGGAAGAGAAGAAAGGCAAGAGGGCCCTGCCTGTTTTTGACTTGAGCGACATAGACTCATAAGTGCTTTCAGATGCCTTTTGCTACTTTTCTTGTCTTCTTGCTTTTGACTGGTGCGTTTACTTTGCAGCCACTCCTTTGAGGGCTCTTTTAGCGATGCCACTTAGGAGGCAGTAGGGGAGTCGAAGATGATGCCTCCTCTCTCTCAGATGGTGGCCACCTTTGGGGGCGCTGCTCCGAACCCCTCTCCGCAGGAGGCTCGAGTGATCATCTCCCAGAAGACTGCACCGGGACCTTCAGAGTCTCCGTTTGAACATGTAAGTGTTTTCTCTTTGGCTGTAGGGGAAGCCCCCGAGCCTTCTTTTCGGATTATCTGTTGATTTTGCTTATTTTCTTCGTGTCTCGGGGGGAGCCCCCGAGCATTTTCATGTGCTTGATGTTTTCCTTGTTTCTTGGGCGCAACCCCCGAGCCTTCTTTTATACTTTGTTTCTTCTCGCAAGCTTTTGTGCATGGTGTGAACCTGCTGGTGAAGCAGCACCTGGCGCTGGAGGCCAGCCTACGGCAGCTTCAAGGTACCTGCTTAATTAATCCTCTACTCTTTCGTCTGCTTGCTAGCTTGTTGAGCTCATGTACGTTCTTGTTGCTTTTGCAGATGAGAATAATACTGCCCTCCACGAGCTTGATGCTCTAAAAAAAGTGCCTTGGGCGAGCAGAGAAGAAGGCCGAGGATGCCGTTGGGGCGAAGGAGCGCATCGAACGGGAGTTGGCTGATGCCACGACGGCCAAGGAGCTCATGCAGCGGGAAGCCACGGATCGCGAGGAGCATCTCGCCACCGCTGCAGCTGCGCGCGAGAAGGAGGTGGCCGAAAAACTAATGGCTGCTGCCAAGGCTGTCTCTGGTGATTATTTTTGCCTCTCTTTGGTTTTTTCGGCTGTCGTGTCCCTGTGCCTTTATTGGATTCTTACTGTTCCTTTCTTATTCTCTAGATGCCGCATGCATTGAGTTCAATCGCGGTGCCTTGGAGCGCGGTAGTGCTTTGGATGATGCCGCTGCGGCGGTCGAAGACCGTTGCAGTACTGCGGTTGGCTCCCTTGCCAAGGCCAAGGAGATCCGCGAGCGCTTCTACAAGGAGCTCATTCCCAGGGGCGCTGCCCTTGAGGATGTCGATGTTGGAGATATGCCCTAGAGGCAATAATAAATGTAGTTATTATTATATCTTTGTGTTTATGATAAATGTTTACATTCATGCTATAACAGTATTAACAAGGAAACACTAATACTTGTGTGATTTGTAAACTAAACTAGAGTCCCTAGTAAAGCCTCTTTATAATACTAGCTTGTTGGTTAATAAATGATTGTGGTTTCCCTATCATGAACATTGAGATGTTATTAACAATAAGATCATATCGTTAGGAGAATGGTATGATGGACATACTCCTATAGATAAGTGTAGCATAAAGATCAAGTCATTTTAATAGTTCAATTGCTATATGCTTTCTGATACATAGTAACCTAATTCCTTCGACCATGAGATCATGCTTATCACCATCACCGGAAGGATGCTTTGATGACATCAAACACCACACCGTAACTGGGTGGCTATAAAGGTGGCATTGAGTGTTCGGAAAGTATGGGTTGAGACACATGGATCAAGAGTGGGATTTGTCCATCCATATGACGGATAGATATACTCTAGGCCCTCTCGGTGGAATGTCATCCAATTGGCTTGCAAGCATGTGACTGGCTCACAAGGGATCACATATCACATGAACGAGAAAAGAGTACTTACAGTAACAAGGTTGAACTAGGTATGCAGAGATACCGACAATCAAAACCTCGGATAAGTAAACTATCGTGAGACAAAGGGAAATTGGTATCGTATGTAAGTGGTTCATTCGATCGCAAAGTAATCGTAGAAATACGTGGGAGCCATATGAATTTCCAGATTCCTCTATTGGTTATTGGTCGGAGAAGTGTCTCGATCATGTCCGCATAATTCACGAATGTCACATCCCAAGATTTTCCAAATCTTGTAATGTGAAAAATAAATGAATAAAATAAAACTTTGTTGATTTTCAGGGTGAGAAGAAACTTTTGATTCCAATTGGGAACCTTCAAACCTATTTTGATTAAGATAAATCCTAAAGGGGATTAAAAAGATAAACATTTAATAAAGGAAAAATAAAAATATTTGGAATTACATTTTTTTAAATCTTTTAATAAAAAGATTTGGCTTTCAAATGAAAAAGGAAGAAATATAAATAAGGATTATTTTATAAAGCCAAAATAAAACTTGGCCAAGACTTTTGAAATAAAAACATTTCTATTTGATAAAAATAGTAAAGGTTTATTTAAATAAAATAATAAGGATTTAATATCCAAGTTTATTAAAAATAAAGGTTTTACTATTTTAATTAAACATCAAAACTTATTTATTTATTTTAAACAAGTTTTCCAAGTATTCTTTATATCCAAATAAAACCTACCGATTTGGTTTTGAAAATATTTAGTTTTCAAATGGAGCTTTTAATTAAAAATAAAACCCAATTAATTTATTAACTAATGTCCATTTTATTTAATTATAAATGGACCCTAAAATAAAATTATTAATTTATTTTGTTTTTGACTTTGGTTTATGTTAAACAGAACCAAAACTCAACACAAGTGTGGTGAATATTTGAAATGTTTTGGATGTTTGATTTGTTGGTTGAATTTCAAAACAGAAAATAGAAATAGAAAAAGAAAAACAATCAGGAAGAAAAAAAATAGAAATGGACACAGCTCAGCCGGCTAGCCCAATAAGCCCAACAACCAGCCCACTCTCTCCCTCCCGAAGAAAACGTTTCGCACTCAGTTTTTAACGCGCACAGACAATGACTGGTGGACCCTCTCCCTGTCTCTCTCTCTCGCTGACCAACCGACCCCACCCTTTCTGGTCATTGTCTTCCTCGCACAGACCTCGCCCTGCCGTTGCAGACTAGAAACGCCGGCGTTGATTGCGCGTTGATGAAGCCTTGATTCCTCGCAGTAACAGCGCCCATTTAACCGCCTGCGCTCCCTCTCTCATTTCCCTCAGAAAGCTCCCCCTCTCTGCCTCTAGGCTGCTCGAATCGCAAGCCCAACCCCCACTGCTCCGGCGAACCTTTCCAGCCAATTCCGGTGACCCCGTGCCACCTCTTGCCTCCCCAAGCACACGGACACCATCCCCAGATCCTTGCGCACCTGCCTGTGCCATCCGTTCAACCGCGGGCGCCCCAGAGCGTCGACTACAACAACTTCTGAGCGCCGCCGCGTCTGCGTCTCTCTCCGGCGACGTCCCCTGGTAAGCACAGACCACCCCACGCCCTCTCGTTCAAGCTCCTGCACTCGCCACACTTGGCTGCATCTAACCGCATCCTCATTTTGCCTCGGAGTGAACCACAGCACCGCCCACGACGACCACCGGACGAACCCGACGCCGTCCTCCACTCCGGCAAGCAATCCTGCTAGAACCAGAGCACCCCTCGCCAGACCAACACCACCTCAAGCTTCACCTCGACGTCGCGAGCACGGTGAGCATCCTCGTTTCCTCCTTTGCTTCCTGTAACCGCCATTAGCACCTCGTCCGACCGTCGCTGCCGTCTGCCGCCGCGCAGCGCCGCCAACCTTTGGCCAAGCGTCTGAGACCGTAGGATGAAAACCCTGTGGCTGCGATTAGAACTAGACGAACCGGTACGCGCCCCATCTGATCCATTCGTTTAAGTTAGATCCAACGCCCCACAGAGCGCAATTCGCGCGAAGCGGTACCGCCCAATGAGATCATGCCGCGTGGCACTAGATCTGTTTAAAAGAAATTTTTGAATCAGATTTGTTTGCAAATTTGAAACCCTTGTAACTTTTGATCCACACGTCCAAAATTTGCAAACTTTATATCAATGGAATCAGTGGAACAAGACCTAGCCAACCATGAAATTTGTTTAGTAAGAAGCCTCTGGTAAAATGTTTGATTTTGCAGAAACATTTGTATGCTTGTTTAGGTTAGAAAATTAATTCCAAAATGATTTTTGGGTTGAAATCTTTGCAAATTGGTTTTTTGTGAACCTACTGACCTTAGGAACCAACTTGTGGATTTAAAAATGCATTTTTAAAAGATTAGGATGGATTAATTGATTTAGCCCATTTCTAGTCAAATAAAAATATTGATTTTGCTATGAAAATGACTTTGGAGTAAAAACTTTGGGAAAATGATTTGATTCAAACCTACTGACACAAAACACCAATATTTGAGAATTAACAACTTATTTGGTGACAACATAAAGTTGTTGCTTTGATAAAAACATTTTCCACCACATAAAATAATGATTGGATTTAAAAATGGTTTTTAGATAAAACCCTTTTGCAAATGACTTTGCCACTTTGGAAAATGACCACTTTGAGCCTTACTTTACTTTGCTTAGAGCCTAGTAGAAACCACCTTTGCAAATAAAACCACATTTTGCATGCTTGCATGCATGACTTAGTTTCTATGATTTTATGTGTGATGTTTTGTTTGATTGATTATTGGTTGGAATGCTAGTTGATATTTTGTTTGCTTGATTGATTTATAGTGAAGTTAGGAAAGTGTGAAACTAGCAAGATCAAGAAGTGAACCATCATTCCCTACCAAAAAGGCAAGTGACACTATCATCTAAAGTCCTACTATTTTCATTATACTTAGTGGATTTTGAAAACATGCATGAAAAGAATTTTTATACTTATGCTATGCTAATCCTAATAGGATACCTTATATATTCCTTAGTGAAAACAATGTAGTTGTATAATGCTTAGCCATGCTATAAAGATATTTTGAGAAAAGATACATGTTGAGATTTTATGAAGTTGAGAAAAGACTTGTGTTTTCTATAATAAAACAAATACTCAATGAACCACCTGGGTGGACAAGGATACTTTGAGTTTTGGAGAAGGTGGCAACAAAAGGAACCATGTCTATGGCAATCTCTTTGTGTTGTGCTCCAAAAGAAAACCACCCAGGGACTTAGAGATTGAACATGTTTCTCCAATTGTGGCTTTCGTGTACAGCCACATGCTATTATGGCTCTGGCTTGGTCAACTACATTGGGAAGACCCATGCATTTCCTTCAGGTACTGAAAATGAGGGAACTCGAAACCCTACATGGGTGCCTGAAGACAAGCTAGCAATGGTGTATGGGAGGACCCTATGGAAAGACTTCGTCACATTCTCAGTCTGCCAGTACTCCATCTTGGTGAGTACCTATCCAGCGGCCGCTGGTGGCAACAAGATGAGAGTGTGACATGTGGGTAAAGTGTACAACTTCTGCAGAAGATAAAAATCTAAGTACTTAGCCGTGTCCCCGGTTATGGACAATACTGAGCAACTAAAGCTTGAAGCTATGGGAAATCTCGACATTCCAATTTCAAAAAGAAAAACTTTAAAGTGACAATAAAAGACTTGAGACACTTGGGGATTTACCAAGGAGCTCAAGAGATTTGGATAAAAACTTGAAGCACTTGGGGATTTACCAAGGAGCTCAAGAGATTTGGATAAAAACTTGAAGCACTTGGGGATTTACCAAGGGGCTCAAGAGGTTTTGATAAAACCTTGAAGTACTTGGGGTGTACCAAGGAATTCAAGGGATTTTGACAAAGACACTTGGGGATTTACCAAGGAGTTCAGAAAGATTTGACAAAAGGAACAAAACCATTTTGAAAAGATAGGATAAAGTATTGCTTTCTGCAAATGAGACTTAAACCCTACTTAGCCAAATATGCATGCAATGATAGGATCCACTTATATTCATCATAGTAGTGAAACTTGCCAATACAATTCAAATGTATTGACCCTTGTGGCTGTAACTTGTAATGTTGCAGGTTTGATTGATTTTAGTGAAGATTGATTGATTAGGATTACAAAGTCTACAACCAACATGTTTGCCTGTGGCACTTTGAAGATGAAGGACCCCATGCTTATGGATATTCTGCTGCAATGTAATGTAATAGCCAAATGAGCTATGTAAGATGTAATAAAATTATGTTATTCCTGGTTATAAAGTTATATTATGACCTTTGTTTCTTGATATTACATCTTAACTGTGGATGCTAGCTATTGATCCAGGGACTAGCATTGTAAACACAGGGGACTCTACCTTATTAAAGGTTGGGACCTCTACAGATGGTATCAGAGCATTGTGTTGCCTGTAGGATTTGTAAACCTTAGGATTGGACAAAAACCCTTAGAAAAAAAATAAGAGTTGTATTTGTTCCCAAACTTATTTACAAACAATCTTGTAAACTCTTTCCTCAACCATTTCGGTTTTGACTCTACATCTCTACTATTTCAACTTGATGGAAAAACCTACCCCATGACCAAAGACTTCACCATGTGCAAAAGACTTCATCAACTCTAATGACTTCAACATCTTCAACTCTAATGACTTCAACATCTTCAGCATATTCACCAAGGACTTCAACCTTGGATATCACTAAGGACAAGTGGGATAAGAAAATCTTTCTAAAGATTTGGAAACTAAGGAAACACAACTTAGAAGAAGCCATCATCACCTTTGAAGTTTTGTGACCAAGAGATTTCCTAAGGAAACCATGATCTCATGTAGAAAGAAGAATCAACCAAGAAAGATGGAAAGATCACAAGTGAACCATATAGATGGACCACCATATTTTAGTTAAGTCGAACACACCAACTTAGGTGGTCTAACAAAATATTTTTGATTGCCTAAGTATGTGATTGAACTTCATTGTTTGAGTGAAATGTTTGTGGTTGCTTGCACATTGCTTGAGTGAATTGTAATGTGTGTGAATAGAACTATTTCCTTAGAAATATCTTGCCTATTCTAATCTCAATTCAACCCAAACAGATGAATACTCCAAGAGACTCCAACATCAAGGTTGATGACACCAACACCAACCAAGAGGACAACATGGAGGAACTCATAGCAACCCAAAACCAGTTGAACCAAATGACAGCTCAGTTCATAGCCAACACCAGTGGGGAAGATCCAACCCTGCAAGGATTTTTGGAAGACCAAGATGAAATGTTGCATAAGGTGACAGACCAAATTCTCAACATGGAAAGCAACTTTTCAAAGGATGGCAAAGATGTTATTCTTAAAGGAACCAAAGCTTGCAATATTTGTGGAGACAAGGATCACACTTCCAAGGAGCATGGAAATCAATGCCCCAATTGTGAAGAGAAACATCCAGTAGGCCAATGTCCCACCTCTCAAGCTACTTGCTACCTATGTGAAGGAAATAACCATGTCCCTATCCAATGCCCCATCTATTCCATAATTGAACAAAGGAAACAAGGTGGAGTGCAACAAATGATCGCAAACTATCCAGAAGGATACAAGTCTACCAAAAAGAATGAGGACAAAGGAAAATCTGCACTTATACCTCCATGCAATACAACCCAATTCAAAGGACCAAGGAAGAGGCATATGAATTATCCAAAGAGAAATAGAAGGTCCAAGAAACATGTAGACATTCCTACCTACCAGATAACATATGAACAACATGAACTAGATGCACTCCTAGCTTTGGAGAAACCCAAGAAGAAAAAGAAGGACAAAAGCCATGTGCAATGTCATCATTGTAAAGAAATGGGACACTATTCCAGTGAATGTCCAGAGAAACAAAAGTATAAGGAGATTGGTCAAGTATGGTGCAACAATTGCAAAGAGCTAGGCCATTATGCAGCAACTTGTCCACAAGAGACACGTGAAGGACTCAAACTTATCAACTGTTTCAATTGCAAAAACCCAGGACATTATGCAAGCAATTGTCCAGAAAAGATGAAGAACAAGATAAACAAGCCTACGAAGGATCTCAGCCTTGACACATGTGCCAAGTGTGAGAACAAAGGACACAATGCAGATGTTTGCCTAGAGAAGTTTCCCCAAGATCCCAAGCAAGCCAACATGTAATTTAGTTGGAAAAAAATTTTAAGGGTGGCAGTACCCTAGATGCTTTGAGCCTACTTGTAACCCTAGCCTTTCCAAATCTCGGGACGAGATTTATTTTAAGGGTGGTAGCCTGTCACATCCCAAGATTTTCCAAATCTTGTAATGTGAAAAATAAATGAATAAAATAAAACTTTGTTGATTTTCAGGGTGAGAAGAAACTTTTGATTCCAATTGGGAACCTTCAAACCTATTTTGATTAAGATAAATCCTAAAGGGGATTAAAAAGATAAACATTTAATAAAGGAAAAATAAAAATATTTGGAATTAATTTTTTTAAATCTTTTAATAAAAAGATTTGGCTTTCAAATGAAAAAGGAAGAAATATAAATAAGGATTATTTTATAAAGCCAAAATAAAACTTGGCCAAGCCTTTTGAAATAAAAACATTTCTATTTGATAAAAATAGTAAAGGTTTATTTAAATAAAATAATAAGGATTTAATATCCAAGTTTATTAAAAATAAAGGTTTTACTATTTTAATTAAACATCAAAACTTATTTATTTATTTTAAACAAGTTTTCCAAGTATTCTTTATATCCAAATAAAACCTACTGATTTGGTTTTGAAAATATTTAGTTTTCAAATGGAGCTTTTAATTAAAAATAAAACCCAATTAATTTATTAACTAATGCCCATTTTATTTAATTATAAATGGACCCTAAAATAAAATTATTAATTTATTTTGTTTTGGACTTTGATTTATGTTAAACAGAACCAAAACTCAACACAAGTATGGTGAATATTTGAAATGTTTTGGATGTTTGATTTGTTGGTTGAATTTCAAAACAGAAAATAGAAATAGAAAAAGAAAAACAATCAGGAAGAAAAAAAATAGAAATGGACACAGCTCAGCCGGCCAGCCCAATAAGCCCAACAACCAGCCCACTCTCTCCCTCCCGAAGAAAACATTTCGCACTCGGTTTTTAACGCGCACAGACAATGACTGGTGGACCCTCTCCCTGTCTCTCTCTCTCTCGCTGACCAACCGACCCCACCCTTTCTGGTCATCGTCTTCCTCGCACAGACCTCGCCCTGCCGTTGCAGACTAGAAACGCCGGCGTTGATTGCGCGTTGATGAAGCCTTGATTCCTCGCAGTAACAGCGCCCATTTAACCGCCTGCGTTCCCTCTCTCATTTCCCTCAGAAAGCTCCCCCTCTCTGCCTCTAGGCTGCTCGAATCGCAAGCCCAAACCCCACAGCTCCGGCGAACCTTTCCAGCCAATTCCGGCGACCCCGTGTGTAACATCCCAAAAATACCAAACTTAGATCAACAAACACTAATCATCAAGATTAGGGTTAACAAAAACTTTTCTAAATAAATTCATGAATGCATGTATATGTGTATGCATGGATTTTGAATTTCTTTAAAAACCACCTTGTTTGTGTGATCCATTGCTTGTAAAATGTTTCTTAGGTGAAAAGAACATCATCTAAAACATTTCCCACACTTTTCCTAAAGACAAGTAAATCAAAACAAATATATTAAGAGAATGGTCATTTTGACCAATTTAACTCCCATGCCTACTTTGGCTGTCTCAAACTTTCAAAACCTAACAGAAACTTTTCTGGATCTTTGCACCCCTTGAATGTACTCATAACAAAGTATCAAGGCCCACTTTGTGATCATCCAGAAACTTTCAAATGCATAGTTTAAATGACAATTCAAAATTGAATCTTCTTCATATGGGAAGATCCCACCTTTTCAAAACCCACTCAAACAAGCTCAACTTTCAAAAACCAAGCATCTGCAGACTCACCAGAACCAATCTAGCAAACCCACCAAAAATCATTTCAAAATTCAAAACTTGATTTCATGCGGCCATTTCATCAAACAGGTTGCAGACACAAATCAAACAAAACATCAAACACTATAGTGTGCAGTGATTCTTGCCTAACTTGTTCCCTAGTTAGCTCACACACACCTTAGTAGATCATCTAGAAAGATTAGCCCAACACTAGCACCCCTGTGAGCTTGCCATTGCCATTAATGGTGAACAGCCGAGCACCTCAATGCCACCCTATAGTCGACAGCAGGCTAGAGGAAGAACTAGCCGTGCCAACCTTGTCTAGGAGGCAGCCCACCGTCCACCGCCACTACCTGTCCCAGCCGCGAGCGTTGCCAAGCCCTGGACCACACGCACAAGACACGCCCAGACCATGCCGAGCGTGCGCCAGAGCGCCACCCTCGACCATCACCCACAGAACGCGCGCCGCCCTCACCGCGTGCACACACGATCACCACCGACCCAGAAGACCGCCAGACACCCCCGTTTGCCGCCCCGTGCCATACAGCCACCGCCCGCCGTCGAAGACGCCGCCTCTGCCGCGCAGAGCACCGCCCGTTCCAGACCAAACCACACTGCCCCATGCCTCGCGACCATGTCGTTGAGCATCGCCAGGAGACACAACACCGTCCCTACCCTTGCCCATGCCAGTAGCCGCCTGTAACGTCGCCCCCGACGAGCTCACCGTGCGCCCCGACGGTCCCCTCGCTCGACTATAAATAGAGGCCACCCCCGCACGATTTCTTCACATCATCTCACTCCCCTCTCCCCACTGACCGTGCCACACCATTCTTAGAGAAAGCCGAGCACCACCCCGCCGGAATTTCACCGGAGCCCGCCGCCTCTGGAGAAGAAGGGAGCCAGCGATTGGAGCCGCCCCAGGAGAAGCCACCGGTACCAGGAGGTTCACCGTCGTCGACTTCGTCGTTCGCCCGCCTCGCCGACCCTCGCCCGTACCCCGGTGAGCCCCCAGCACCCCTCACTGGCCGCGCTATGTTTCGTTCTCGCCGGAGTTGTCTCGCGTCGACGATGACCCACAGCCGTTGGATTAGAACTAGATCAAACGATCCACGTTGCCCCATACCGCTTCGCCCAACCCCGTGTCACTGACGAGTGGGGCCACCCACTTAAGCAGCCCGCGGGAGCACTGCGCTTATCAGGCCGGCCCGTTAGAATTTCTCGCGCAGCCCAACAATTCAAATTAAATCTTTTCTATTTCATTTCAAAAACACTTCAGCACCCAATTTCAAAAATCAAGCCAGATCAATTCAGTGCACCAAATTGTATGAAACCATTTTGTTGGAAAGGTCTGTGAATGCTTAATCCAAGCCCGTTGGATTCAAGTCATTTGGATCTGTAGATCACCCATAGTAAAAATAACAAGGCAGAAGCTTTTCTGCATTCAAACATTTTTCAAATTTAAACCATAAAAGCTTTTGAGTTGATTCCAACTCTCAAAAATCACATTTAACCATACCTTTCAGAATATATAAAAATATATAGGTTTACTTGCAGAAATAAAGTTCAAGTAATAAAAGAATGCTTCATAAGCATTTCTAGCCACTTTAATTAATTAAAAATAAAAGGGTAAAACCTTATTAAATTGTGACACCACTTTAAATCACATTCCCATGGACTACAATATGTGGTGATGACATGTGTCAACATGATCCCATATGTGGTTTGGAGAATATTAAATCTTAAATAGTTTTTCAATGAGTAGAAATTACTTTTCTAAAAATAAAAAGGATTTAAACCAAGCCTTAACCTTGTAATGTTAGAGATGATGCTAGATCATCTATAGGACCCTTGTGTGTGATGATTGCAAGTAGTTAAGTATTGTTTGGTGATTGTGTACCTCGTATTTATTCATAGACGCTAGTACCGACCAAGGATACGAGGAGGAAGGAGGATACTACGAAGAGGAAGCCGAGGAGAACTTCAACCACTGCTCTGCACAAGGCAAGCTAGTAACTATGCAAGCTGATACTATACCAATGCAAGCCTTACTAGTCAAGTTGACCTATGCAAGCTAACACTTGCAAGATACCTTACTGATACCACAAACCCATACTTGTGAGATGACTACTTTATGCCTTAAGCATATGTGATCATACCCACTTGCTAAACCAATCCTAGTTTTATAGCAAGCTTCTTACTTTATTTCTTTATCAAAGCTTACTTAGAGTCTACCTAAGAGTTTGGTAGATACTAGACAGTTGTGCTGAAGGTTGCATAAAGAGCATAAAATTTGGCCTAAGCTAGAAAACCTTGATATCATCCTAAGATATAAGGTTGTACTTAGTTGAAACTCCACTAGTTACCACCCCTCATTAGTGCCTACCCCAACTTATAAATGCTAGTGCTAAGCATAAAACTTGATCAACTTTAGATGGGAATACTTGGTGAAAATGGTTATGAAAACCTTAGAATGATGGATCATTCTGCTGAGATGTTTTGACATGTGTTTCTGAACACCAGATGATTTTGGTGATGAAAATGTTGAGGCATGAGCCTTAGCCCTTTATAAAACTGATGGTTGTCTGGATGCGATACCATTCCAATTTTAGCGTACAACCACAATACCCGAATATTGGGTAGGGCTTGACTGGAAACTTATATACCTTAGTATTAGTTCTCTCCCGGCCAAGGTCTGAGCTGAGGCTACCTTGTGAAGATTGTCCACCTGTGCAGTACCCAAGATGACAGTGGTCATGGTTGGGAGGCCAAACTCACAGCAGAGGTGCTTATACTAAGGCGTGTAATTGAAAGGTTAGGATTGATTATCCGCATACTGAGTATGGTGAATTCAGGATTTGTTCCTGACGGATGTATCGAATGTTGTGGTGAAAGTGTACAATCTCTGCATAGTGTCAAACTATTCAAATAGCCGCGTCCGCGGTGATGGACAGTTGGAGTGGCCATACTGTTCCCCCGTCAGACTTTTCAAAATGACTTGTGAAGTGAATTGAGACTTTGACTTGACCACAACAGAGTTGTGACCTGAATTACAAGATCCCACTTAGGAGTTATAAAATTGTGACCAGCTTTGGACTTAGTAGAGATAAACCTGGCTTTTTGCAAAACAACCCTAGAGCCTAGTGTCCTATTATCCAAAAACCCCTTATCTATTAGTATTAGTTTGCGAGTACTTAAAGAGTACTCATGGCTTTGTCCCTGGCTATTCCCATGGACAGACTATGAAGAGGAGTACCTGGAAGATGGACCCCAGGAAGGTTACGACAACTAGGATCATCTCCCATCGTCAGCATTGCCTGTGACCCCGAAGATGGAGCTTCGCCTACGCTACCGTTATTATTACGTATTTCGCTGCTTGATGTTGTATTAAGAACTGGATCATGAGATCCCTATTTGTGTAAGAACTGATGTATCGTTTGTAATGGATGAAGTACTATGGTATCCAATTCTGTTATGTCTCGCAAAAATGGTAATCCTGGGATTGCGATGTATGGCATAACAGGCATCTAGGATTGAAAAATCCGGGTGTTGACAAGTTGGTATCAGAGCCATCCTGACCATAGGAGACCCTAGTTAGACCGGACGTTGAACCAAAAACTTAGTTTCAAAATCAAAGAACAAAAATATTTACGAAAACTTATTCTCATTCTTACCTCTTTAATTCTTTCATAAAACTTCATGTTCCTCAAAAACTCTTGCAAAATAGATAAAATTTTGACACACTTGATCACTCTGCTAATCTACTCATCCTCTATTTTTATAGATGGACGTGAAGTACAACAAGTTTTATCAACTCGGAAATGGAGGAGACCTTATCTTTGAGAGGGATCTGGATCAGCTTTCGGAACTTCTGGAGCGTCCGCACCCCGAGTTCTTCGGAGCTCAGCTCAATGATCAAGGAGGAGAAGATCTGCAGTGGCTAATTGTTGCAAGTCTCAGAGGAAAGATTGAACCTCCCACTGCGGAGGGAATTCAGTTTACCTTGAGGGAAAACAACTGGCTCGATGGACTTGCCAGAGCAATGCAGGAAGCTCTTTCCCGTCTGTGTGGGCAGAGCATCAATCAGATCAAGGGTACTCGCTTTGAGTTTTGCCCAAGACGTGATGCAAATGGCCAACCACTGGAAGCCCCATACCACCCCGAGCTGAAGACTCAATTGGACCACCTTAGCTTCATGATGTATGATCGTCAGCAGGAATTGGACAACTGCCGTGACTATTGCAACCACAAGTCTGCCATCATCAAGACGAAGGACCAGACCATCGCCATGCTAGCAAAGGATCGCAAGTCTCGCCGCCGTCAGCTCGACAAGAAGGAGCGCATTATTGCCTGTCTTCGCCATCGCATCTCATCTCTGGAAGAGACCATCCACGAGAGAGACATGCAGTTGGAGGAAAGGGAGAACGCCGGAGAAGATCTTCGTGGAGACCCTTACTCCTATCTCAGCGATGACGATGATTTTCTGGAGGATCAGGCCATGGACTTCTTCACCGATGAGGATGATTTCGCCTTCATCGATGATACGGAAGATGATGAAGCCACAGACTCCAAGCAGTAGTAGCACTGAGCACTAGCATAGTGAGTAGTAGTCGGTCCCACTGTATCGTAGTTTCCAGAATGGTTCTTAAAACCATCTGTCTGTTTTTCTTTGTTGTGGTGTGTGTTGTACTGTGTGCTATGAGTGAATGAATGAAAAAGCAAGTTGCTAGAAAAAAACTGAGTCAAACTCTAAAAACTTTTCAAAAACCCAAAACTTTAGAAACTTCCCTCTTTTCTCATGATCTATATCAATCTTCAGATGCCACGTGGAGGAAGTGGTTCAGCCCCGGACCCGATGTTGCAGATCCTGCAAATGTTGACTTCTGACCGCGAAGCTGAAAGAGCGGAACGTCAAGCCAACCTAGCCACTCTACAACAGATAGCCCAGCTAGCCCACAACAACCAAGGCCATGGAAATCAGGACAACCACGGATCTAAGCTCAAGAATTTCCAAAATACCAACCCACCCGTTTTCACCAAGTCAGAAGAACCCCTAGACGCCGATGTCTGGCTGCAAACCATGGAAAACAACCTAGAAGTCGCCGGAGTGGAAGCCAACGAGAAAGTCTTGTTCGCCACCCATTATCTAGCCGGAGATGCCAGGGCATGGTGGAACAGTGTGCGTGCAATGACCGGAGGCCAAATGATGACCTGGGAGGAATTCAAGGTCAAGTTTAGCAGAACCCATGTGCCACCAGGTTTGATCAAGAGAATGAGAGACGAGTTCAGGGAGTTGAAGCAAGGGAGGATGACTGTAGTGGAATACCGTGACAAATTTTTGTCATTAGCTAGGTATGCCCCGGACGAGATAGACACCGAAGCCAAGAAGAAAGAAAGATTCCTGAATGGTTTGCATGACGAGATGCAGACAGTGTTAGTCAATATCCCCTTTGCGGATATTGAAGCCCTTGTCGACTCTGCTATCCAAATGGAAGGAAAGATCAACCAAGCCAATGAGAACCGCAAGCGTCGCATGATGCATCAACCAGGAACCCATCAGACCCCAAAGTATCGCCCCAACCCATCTCCAGGATTTGCCCCAAGAACCAACAGACCCCCTATGACCCGTCCACCCTATCCCAACCGTGGAAACCCTAGACCCGGAGGAAATCACAACAACCCCGGCAACTCTAGCAATTTCACCCGCGCCCCACCCAAGTTCAATACCAACAATGCTACCACCAACCCCAACACTGCCCCGAGGACTGGAAGCAATGCTGTGCCTGTCGCAGCCAAGGACAAGTCACAAGTGACCTGTTATGACTGTGGAAATAAAGGCCACTATTCCAACGAGTGCCCCAACAAGAAGAATGCTACAACCCCTAATACCAATGTCCCAGCTCAGCAGCGTCGTGTCCAGCCAGGGAGAAGATTTGCCCCAGGGAATTCACTCAACCGCAATGGCCGTCTTTTTCTCATGCATGCTGAAGAAGCTCAGGAAGCGCCAGACGTCGTGCTGGGTATGTTTTCTGTTAATTCAGTACTTGCACGAGTGTTGTTTGATTCGGGTGCATCGCATTCATTTGTCACCGAAGAATTTGCTTGCACTAGTAAAATTCAACCAACCAAATTGAAGCATGTGATGATTGTACAAATTCCCGGATCAACCACCAAGGCTAGGCAAATTTGCAAGGCCGTCCCTATCCGAATCCATGGCATAGATTTTTATGATAATCTAATAGTACTCGGAACTAAAGGTTTGGAAGTAGTACTAGGAATGGATTGGATGTCCAAACATAAAGGATTGATTGACTGTGCCAAGAAAGCCATTACCATGACCAGTACCACCGGAATATCAGTCGAGCATATATCTGAAACCTTACCTCGCCAATTCAAGTGTAACAAGAGTATAACCCAACCTACCATTGACCAAGTCTGGATAGTCTGCGAATACCGCGATGTATTTCCAGATGTTTTGCCCGGTATGCCCCCAGATCGGGATATCGAGTTTATCATCGAACTAATCCCAGGAACAGGACCCATAGCCCAGAGACCCTATAGTATGAACCCGTCAGAACTAGAAGAACTAAAGAAGCAACTGGATTCCATGTTAGAAATCGGATTGATTCAACCAAGTGCATCCCCATGGAGATCACCTGTCTTGTTTGTGGACAAGAAGGATGGAGGTAACCGTTTGTGTACGGATTATCGAAAGTAGAACGATGTCACCATCAAGAACAAGTACCCCTTGCCCAAGATAAAAGACTTGTTTGATCAGTTGACCGGTGCCCAAGTGTTTTCTAAGATTGATCTTAGGACTGGCTATCATCAACTCAAAATTCGTGTAGAGGATATCCCAAAGACTGCCTTTACCACCAGATATGGATTGTATGAGTATACAGTCATGTCTTTTGGATTAACCAATGCCCCCGCTTACTTCATGAACCTCATGAATAAGATTTTTATGGACTTCCTGGATAAGTTTGTCGTTGTTTTCATCGATGACATTCTGATTTACTCCAAATCAGAAGAAGAACATGAGCTACACCTAAGGACCATTCTTGGAACCCTTAGAGAGCATCAGTTGTATGCCAAATTTAGCAAATGTGAATTCTGGTTACAGGAGGTAGGATTCCTCGGTCACATTGTATCAGCCGGAGGAATTGCCGTTGACCCTGCCAAAGTGAAAGATGTAGAAGATTGGCAAGCCCCAACCACTCAAACCCAAGTTCGTGCTTTTCTCGGATTGGCGGGATATTACCGCAAATTTGTAGAAGGATTCTCTAGTATCGCCAGACCCATGACCCAATTTCTGAAGAAGGACAAGAAGTTTGAATGGACCGACAAGTGTGAAGCGAGTTTTCAAGAACTCAAAAGGAGATTGATATCAGCCCCAATCTTAATCATGCCGGATATCACGAAGCCCTTCGATGTGTATTGTGACGCATCCAAGATTGGTCTCGGATGTGTGCTAATGCAAGAAGGCAAAGTTATATCTTATCTATCGCGACAATTGAAGCAACATGAACAAAATTACCCAACCCATGACCTCGAACTCGCAGCCGTAGTTCTAGCCCTGAAAACATGGAGACATTACCTTATGGGAAACCGTTGTGAGATTTAGTCTGATCACAAGAGCCTAAAGTATATATTCACTCAGAAAGAGCTGAATATGAGGCAGAGAAGATGGATTGAGCTAATCAAGGATTACGACCTGGACATTCACTATCACCCTGGAAAAGCCAACGTGGTAGCCGATGCCCTTAGCAGATTGCCGTGCCGCTTGAACTCCATGATTTTGAAGGAGCAACCAAGTTTGCACAAAGAGATGGAAGATTTTCGAATGGAATTAGTAAGTGAAGGATTTTTGGCTAGCATTGAACTTCAGCCCACTTTGATCAGTCAGATTAAAGAGGCGCAGAAAGGAAATGCTGGTATCGACGGAATCAAGCGTCGTATCGGTACAGGCAAAGTACCCGGATTCACCGAGGACGAAGAAGGAGTTCTGTGGTACAAAGGACGCCTTTGTGTACCATCAGATTCTGAGTTAAAATAAGTTATCTTGAAGGAGGCTCACGATACTCTTTATTCTATCCATCCCGGAGGAACTAAGATGTATCAAGATTTGAAGGAGCAATTTTGGTGGCATAAGATGAAGAGAGAAATCGAAAGCTATATCGCCAGGTGTGATATATGTCAGCGAGTCAAGGCCGGACATCAAAGACCCGCTGGATTGTTGCAACCTTTGCAAATTCCGGAATGGAAATGGGATTCTGTAGGAATGGACTTTATCACTGGACTACCTACTTCTAGTAGGGGAAATGACTCTATTTGGGTCATAGTGGACAGATTGTCCAAAGTCGCCCATTTCTTGCCCGTTAAAACTACCTATCAGAGTTCGAAGCTAGCAGAGTTGTACATCGCTAGAATCGTTAGTTTGCACGGAGTCCCCAAGAATATCGTATCAGATCGAGGAACTCAGTTTACCTCGAGAATTTGGAAGAAAGTCCAAGAAAGTTTAGGAACCCGCCTAGATTTCAGTACCGCGTATCACCCTCAGACCGATGGACAAACGGAGCGAGTAAATCAAATACTCGAAGATATGCTTAGAGCATGTGTGCTAGAATATGGATCCAAGTGGGAAGACTGTCTGCCGTTTGCAGAATTTTCCTACAACAATAGTTACCAAGCCAGTTTGCAAATGGCCCCATTTGAATTCATGTACGGAAGAAAGTGCCGCACCCCTTTGAACTGGTCGGAAGTAGGAGAGAGTCAGATTTTCGGACCCGACATCCTACGAGAAGCAGAAGAGAAGGTTCACAAGATTCGCGAGCACCTCAAGACAGCCCAATCCCGACAAAAGAGTTACGCCGTCAAGAGACGTCGAGACCTCGCCTTCAACATCGGAGATTTTGTTTATCTGAAAGTGTCGCCATTGAAGGGAATGCAGCGTTTCCAACTCAAAGGAAAGTTAGCCCCCAGATATATCGGACCTTTCAAAATTTTGAACCGTCGAGGAGAAGTATCTTATCAACTGGAACTACCTGAAGAGATGTCAGCTGTGCACAATGTGTTCCATATCTCATTACTTCGCAAGTGTCTCGAAGTCCCCGAGAAGACTGAAGTGTTCAAGAATATCGATCACCGGACCATAGAGATTAACGATGACCTGACCTATCCCGAAGTACCCATCCGTATTTTGGAAGAAGCCTTTCGAACTACCAGAACCCGAAGCATCAAGTTTCTCAAGATTCAATGGAGGAATCACACAGAAGAGGAAGCTACCTGGGAACGTGAAGATCACATCCGAACGGAGTTTCCAGATCTCTTCAAAACCTAGGTAATCTTTTCGTCCTTTTTCAAATCTTGGGACGAGATTTTGTTTAAGGGGGGAAGGTTTGTAACATCCCAAAAATACCAAACTTAGATCAACAAACACTAATCATCAAGATTAGGGTTAACAAAAACTTTTCTAAATAAATTCATGAATGCATGTATATGTGTATGCATGGATTTTGAATTTCTTTAAAAACCACCTGTTTGTGTGATCCATTGCTTGTAAAATGTTTCTTAGGTGAAAAGAACATCATCTAAAACATTTCCCACACTTTTCCTAAAGACAAGTAAATCAAAACAAATATATTAAGAGAATGGTCATTTTGACCAATTTAACTCCCATGCCTACTTTGGCTGTCTCAAACTTTCAAAACCTAACAGAAACTTTTCTGGATCTTTGCACCCCTTGAATGTACTCATAACAAAGTATCAAGGCCCACTTTGTGATCATCCAGAAACTTTCAAATGCATAGTTTAAATGACAATTCAAAATTGAATCTTCTTCATATGGGAAGATCCCACTTTTTCAAAACCCACTCAAACAAGCTCAACTTTCAAAACCCAAGCATCTGCAGGCTCACCAGAACCAATCTAGCAAACCCACCAAAAATCATTTCAAAATTCAAAACTTGATTTCATGCGGACATTTCATCAAACAGGTTGCAGACACAAATCAAACAAAACATCAAACACTATAGTGTGCAGTGATTCTTGCCTAACTTGTTCCCTAGTTAGCTCACACACACCTTAGTAGATCATCTAGAAAGATTAGCCCAACACTAGCACCCCTGTGAGCTTGCCATTGCCATTAATGGTGAACAGCCGAGCACCTCAATGCCACCCTATAGTCGACAGCAGGCTAGAGGAAGAACTAGCCGTGCCAACCTTGTCTAGGAGGCAGCCCACCGTCCACCGCCACTACCTGTCCCAGCCGCGAGCGTTGCCAAGCCCTGGACCACACGCACAAGACACGCCCAGACCATGCCGAGCGTGCGCCAGAGCGCCACCCTCGACCATCACCCACAGAACGCGCGCCGCCCTCACCGCGTGCACACACGATCACCACCGACCTAGGAGACCGCCAGACACCCCCGTTTGCCGCCCCGTGCCATACAGCCACCGCCCGCCGTCGAAGACGCCGCCTCTGCCGCGCAGAGCACCGCCCGTTCCAGACCAAACCACACCGCCCCATGCCTCGCGACCATGTCGTTGAGCATCGCCAGGAGACACAGCACCGTCCCCTACCCTTGCCCATGCCAGTAGCCGCCTGTAACGTCGCCCCCGACGAGCTCACCGTGCGCCCCAACGGTCCCCTCGCTCGACTATAAATAGAGGCCACCCCCGCACGATTTCTTCACACCATCTCACTCCCCTCTCCCCACTGACCGTGCCACACCATTCTTAGAGAAAGCCGAGCACCACCTCGCCGGAATTTCACCGGAGCCCGCCGCCTCTGGAGAAGAAGGGAGCCAGCGATTGGAGCCGCCCCAGGAGAAGCCACCGGTACCAGGAGGTTCACCGTCGTCGACTTCGTTGTTCGCCCGCCTCGCCGACCCTCTCCCGTACCCCGGTGAGCCCCCAACACCCCTCACTGGCCGCGCTAGGTTTCGTTCTCGCCGGAGTTGTCTCGCGTCGACGATGACCCACAGCCGTTGGATTAGAACTAGATCAAACGATCCACGTTGCCCCATACCGCTTCGCCCAACCCCGTGTCACTGACGAGTGGGGCCACCCACTTAAGCAGCCCGCGGGAGCACTGCGCTTATCAGGCCGGCCCGTTAGAATTTCTCGCGCAGCCCAACAATTCAAATTAAATCTTTTCTATTTCATTTCAAAAACACTTCAGCACCCAATTTCAAAAATCAAGCCAGATCAATTCAGTGCACCAAATTGGATGAAACCATTTTGTTGGAAAGGTCTGTGAATGCTTAATCCAAGCCCGTTGGATTCAAGTCATTTGGATCTGTAGATCACCCATAGTAAAAATAACAAGGCAGAAGCTTTTCTGCATTCAAACATTTTTCAAATTTAAACCATAAAAGCTTTTGAGTTGATTCCAACTCTCAAAAATCACATTTAACCATACCTTTCAGAATATATAAAAATATATAGGTTTACTTGCAGAAATAAAGTTCAAGTAATAAAAGAATGCTTCATAAGCATTTCTAGCCACTTTAATTAATTAAAAATAAAAAGGGTAAAACCTTATTAAATTGTGACACCACTTTAGATCACATTCCCATGGACTACAATATGTGGTGATGACATGTGTCAACATGATCCCATATGTGGTTTGGAGAATATTAAATCTTAAGTAGTTTTTCAATGAGTAGAAATTACTTTTCTAAAAATAAAAAGGATTTAAACCAAGCCTTAACCTTGTAAAGTTAGAGATGATGCTAGATCATCTATAGGACCCTTGTGTGTGATGATTGCAAGTAGTTAAGTATTGTTTGGTGATTGTGTACCTCGTATTTATTCATAGACGCTAGTACCGACCAAGGATACGAGGAGGAAGGAGGATACTACGAAGAGGAAGCCGAGAAGAACTTCAACCACTGCTCTGCACAAGGCAAGCTAGTAACTATGCAAGCTGATACTATACCAATGCAAGCCTTACTAGTCAAGTTGACCTATGCAAGCTAACACTTGCAAGATACATTACTGATACCACAAACCCATACTTGTGAGATGACTACTTTATGCCTTAAGCATATGTGATCATACCCACTTGCTAAACCAATCCTAGTTTTATGGCAAGCTTCTTACTTTATTTCTTTATCAAAGCTTACTTAGAGTCTACCTAAGAGTTTGGTAGATACTAGACAGTTGTGCTGAAGGTTGCATAAAGAGCATAAAATTTGGCCTAAGATAGAAAACCTTGATATCATCCTAAGATATAAGGTTGCACTTAGTTGAAAATCCACTAGTTACCACCCCTCATTAGTGCCTACCCCAACTTATAGATGCTAGTGCTAAGCATAAAACTTGATCAACTTTAGATGGGAATACTTGGTGAAAATGGTTATGAAAACCTTAGAATGATGGATCATTCTGCTGAGATGTTTTGACATGTGTTTCTGAACACCAGATGATTTTGGTGATGAAAATGTTGAGGCATGAGCCTTAGCCCTTTATAAAACTGATGGTTGTCTGGATGCGATACCATTCCAATTTTAGCGTACAACCACAATACCCGAATATTGGGTAGGGCTTGACTGGAAACTTATATACCTTAGTATTAGTTCCCTCCCGGCCAAGGTCTGAGCTGAGGCTACCTTGTGAAGATTGTCCACTCGTGCTTCACCCAAGATGACAGTGGTCATGGTTTGGAGGCCAAACTCACAGGAGAGGTGCTTATACTAAGGCGTGTAATTGAAAGGTTAGGATTGATTATCCGCATACTGAGTATGGTGAATTCAGGATTTGTTCCTGACGGATGTATCGAATGTTGTGGTGAAAGTGTACAATCTCTGCAGAGTGTCAAACTATTCGAATAGCCGCGTCCGCGGTGATGGACAGTTGGAGTGGCCATACTGTCCCCCGTCAGACTTTTCAAAATGACTTGTGAAGTGAATTGAGACTTTGACTTGACCACAACAGAGTTGTGACCTGAATTACAAGATCCCACTTAGGAGTTATAAAATTGTGACCAGCTTTGGACTTAGTAGAGATAAACCTGGCTTTTTGCAAAACAACCCTAGAGCCTAGTGTTCTATTATCCAAAAACCCCTTATCTGTTAGTATTAGTTTGCGAGTACTTAAAGAGTACTCATGGCTTTGTCCCTGGCTATTCCCATGGCCAGACTATGAAGAGGAGTACCTGGAAGATGGACCCCAGGAAGGTTACGACAACTAGGATCATCTCCCATCGTCAGCATTGCCTGTGACCCCGAAGATGGAGCTTCTCCTACGCTACCGTTATTATTACGTATTCCGCTGCTTGATGTTGTATTAAGAACTGGATCATGAGATCCCTATTTGTGTAAGAACTGATGTATCGTTTGTAATGGATGAAGTACTATGGTATCCAATTCTGTTATGTATCGCAAAAATGGTAATCCTGGGATTGCGATGTATGGCATAATAGGCATCTAGGATTGAAAAATCCGGGTGTTGACACCGTGCCTCCTCTTGCCTCCCCAAGCACACGGACACCATCCCCAGATCCTTGCGCACCTGCCTGTGCCATCCGTTCAACCGCGGGCGCCCCAGAGCGTCAACTATAACAACTTCTGAGCGCCGCCGCGTCTGCGTCTCTCTCCGGCGACGTCCCCTGGTAAGCACAGACCACCCCACGCCCTATCGTTCAAGCTCCTGCACTCGCCACACTCGGATGCATCTAACCGCATCCTCGTTTTGCCTCGGAGTGAACCACAGCACCGCCCACGACGACCACCGGACGAACCCGATTCCGTCCTCCACTCCGTCGAGCAATCCTGCTAGAACTAGAGCACCCCTCGCCAGACCAACACCACCTCAAGCTTCACCTCGACCTCGCAAGCACGGTGAGCATCCTCGTTTCCTCCCTTGCTTCCTGTAACCGCCGTTAGCATCTCGTCCGACCGTCGCCGCCGTCTGCCGCCGCGCAGCGCCGCCAACCTTTGGCCAAGCGTCTGAGACCGTAGGATGAAAACCCTGTGGCTGCGATTAGAACTAGATGAACCAGTACGCGCCCCATCTGATCCATTCGTTTAAGTTAGATCCAACGCCCCACAGAGCGCAATTCGCACGAAGCGGTACCGCCCAATGAGATCATGCCGCGTGGCACTAGATCTGTTTAAAAGAAATTTTTGAATCAGATTTGTTTGCAAATTTGAAACCCTTGTAACTTTTGATCCACACGTCCAAAATTTGCAAACTTTATATCATTGGAATCAGTGGAACAAGCCCTAGCCAACCATGCAATTTGTTTAGTAAAAATCCTCTGGTAAAATGTTTGATTTTATAGAAACATTTGTATGCTTGTTTAGGTTAGGAAAATAATTCCAAAATGATTTTTGGGTTGAAATCTTTGCAAATTGGTTTGTTGTGAACCTACTGACCTTAGGAACCAACTTGTGGATTGAAAAATGCATTTTTAAAATATTAGGATGGATTAATTGATTTAGCCCATTTCTAGTCAAATAAAAATATTGATTTTGCTATGAAAATGACTTTGGAGTAAAAACTTTGGGAAAATGATTTGATTCAAACCTACTGACCCAAAACACCAAGATTTGAGAATTAACAACTTATTTGGTGAACAACATAAAGTTGTTGCTTTGATAAAAACATTTTCCACCACATAAAATAATGATTGGATTTAAAAATGGTTTTTAGATAAAACCCTTTTGCAAATGACTTTGCCACTTTGGAAAATGACCACTTGAGCCTTACTTTACTTTGCTTAGAGCCTAGTAGAAACCACCTTTGCAAATAAAACCACCTTTTGCATGCTTGCATGCATGACTTAGTTTCTATGATTTTATGTGTGATGTTTTGTTTGATTGATTATTGGTTGGAATGCTAGTTGATATTGTGTTTGCTTGATTGATTTATAGTGAAGTTAGAAAAGTGTGAAACTAGCAAGATCAAGAAGTGAACCATCATTCCCTACCAAAAAGGCAAGTGACACTATCATCTAAAGTCCTACTATTTTCATTATACTTAGTGGATTTTGAAAACATGCATGAAAAGAATTTTTATACTTATGCTATGCTAATCCTAATAGGATACCTTATATATTACTTAGTGAAAACAATGTAGTTGTATACTGCTTAGCCATGCTATAAAGATATTTTGAGAAAAGATACATGTTGAGATTTTTTGAAGTTGAGAAAAGACTTGTGTTTTCTATAATAAAACAAGTACTCAATGAACCACCTGGGTGGACAAGGATACTTTGAGTTTTGGAGAAGGTGGCAACAAAATGAACCATGTCTATGGCAATCTCTTTGTGTTGTGCTCCAAAAGAAAACCACCCAGGGACTTAGAGATTGAACATGTTTCTCCAATTGTGGCTTTCGTGTACAACCACATGCTATTATGGCTCTGGCTTGGTCAAATACATTGGGAAGACCCATGCATTGCCTTCAGGTACTGAAAATGAGGGAACTCGAAACCCTACATGGGTGCCTGAAGACAAGCTAGCAATGGTGTATGGGAGGACCCTATGGAAAGACTTCGTCACATTCTCAGTCTGCCAGTACTCCATCTTGGTGAGTACCTATCCAGCGGCCACTGGTGGCAACAAGATGAGAGTGTGACATGTGGGTAAAGTGTACAACTTCTGCAAAATATAAAAATCTAAGTACTTAGCCGTGTCCCCGGTTATGGACAATACTGAGCAACTAAAGCTTGAAGCTATGGGAAATCTCGACATTCCAATTTCAAAAAGAAAAACTTTAAAGTGACAACAAAAGACTTGAGACACTTGTGGATTTACCAAGGAGCTCAAGAGATTTGGATAAAAACTTGAAGCACTTGGGGATTTACCAAGGAGCTCAAGAGATTTGGATAAAAACTTGAAGCACTTGGGGATTTACCAAGGGGCTCAAGAGGTTTTGATAAAAACTTTAAGTACTTGGGGTGTACCAAGGAATTCAAGGGATTTTGACAAAAAAACACTTGGGGATTTACCAAGGAGTTCAGAAATATTTGACAAAAGTAACAAAACCATTTTGAAAAGATAGGATAAAGTATTGCTTTCTGCAAATGAGCCTTAAACCCTACTTAGCCAAATATGCATGCAATGATAGGATCCACTTATATTCATCATAGTAGTGAAACTTGCCAATACAATTCAAATGTATTGACCCTTGTGGCTGTAACTTGTAATGTTGCAGGTTTGATTGATTTTAGTGAAGATTGATTGATTAGGATTACAAAGTCTACAACCAACATGTTTGCCTGTGGCACTTTGAAGATGAAGGACCCCATGCTTATGGATATTCTGCTGCAATGTAATGTAATAACCAAATGAGCTATGTAAGATGTAATAAAATTATGTTATTCCTGGTTATAAAGTTATATTATGACCTTTGTTTCTTGATATTACATCTTAACTGTGGATGCTAGATATTGATCCAGGGACTAGCATTGTAAACACAGGGGACTCTACCTTATTAAAGGTTGGGACCTCTACAACGAACCGTAGGGAGACACACTTAAGGATTCAATGTTGTTGAGTAGTTATGGAATGATGAGTAAGAGACCGAATGTTGTTTGGAGTCTCGGATGGGATCCGGGATATCACGAGGAGATCCGGAATGGTCCGAAGAATAATATTCATACAAGGAAAGTCCTGTTTCGGGGTTGGAGAATGGTTCCGGTGTTTTCATCGGGAATGTTCTAGAAGGTTCCGGAAGGTCCGACACTCCGGAGGGGAAGGGTACATGAATGTGTCATAACAAGTTGGAATGGTTGCATCATGTACTAGGTGTCATCGCTGAGCAAAATAAAGGGATAAATCAAATCCTAGTTTGAAAAGTCAAACACCAATTTGAAAAGTCAAACGACAAGTTTGCTTGGTGGAGGGAGAGTAGGAAACCTACTTGGGGAGGAGTTCCTCTCCCTCCACCGGCCGGCCTTGGAAGCCGAGTTGGGGAGAGACTCCCCTCCCCTTGTCCGACGCCCTCCACCTATATAAGGAGGGGCAGGGCTGCCCCTCCAAGACTACACCTTGCCTCACCAAAACCCTAACCCTAAGCCGCCGGCACCAGCACCTCCTGCTGCTGCCGCCGCCTAGGGCAAACCCTAGCCGCCGACTTGGGATTCCCCAAGCCCTAGCCGCCGGCCTAGCCCTCTCTCCTTGGTGTGTCTAAACCCTAGATCGCCAAGGCCTCTCTCATAGTCCACCATACTCGCTCCGGCTTAAGGCGAAGCCCTGCGAGTCCCCTCTACTTCCGGTACCACGCCGTCGTGCTGCCGGAATCGCGAGGAGAGTGCTACAACCTCCGCTGCCTGCTGGAACAAGGGAGAGGAAGGTCTTCATCGAGTACCGAACGTGTGACCGACTGCGGGAGTGCTGCCGGAAGGATCGTCTACACGATCTTGAGATCGGCAAGAGTACGACTACATCACCCACGAGAATCCGCTCTCGTTAACCACTTTGGAATCTTCGAGGGTGAGTTATTCCATCGACTCGTTGCTACAATCTAGTATATAGATCTTGGCGTGTTTGTTTGTATGCGGTAGATTTTTTTTTGTTTTCCATGTTACGAACCCCAACAGTGGTATCAGAGCCGTGTCTATATGTAGATATGTTGCACGAGTAGAACACAATGGTCATTGTGGGCGGTGGTGTTTTTATTATCAATTGCTTCTTGTGTACTTTGTATCTTGCGATATGATGGGATGAAGCGGCCCGGGCTTACCTTACATGACATCGTTCATGAGACTTTCTCCACGCTCAACATGCAACTTGTATTGCATAAGTGGCTTTGCGGGTGTCTGTCTCTCCCATTATAGTATAGATTAAATTTACAACGGGCACTTGATAGTTCAAACATCAACATTGTGGTTCTTGTTCGTAAGTTAGATCGACACTTATGGAAAGCCCCAAACCACGTAAAATATGCAAAGAAATTAGAGGCGTCTAACTTTCTTTTGCAGGGGTGTGCTGTGATGTGATATGGCCATGATTGTGATTATGTTTGATGTATGCAATGTTCCTTATTGTAAGTTGGCAACCGGCAGGAGCCATATGGTTGTCTTTAATTTCTGTTAAGACCCGCGTGTCTATTCAAAGTAGTTGTAATAGTTGAAGCTGGTGGACGACAATCATGGAGCAGCGTCATTGACCTTGATGAAATGCCGGTGATGATGGAGATCATGTTCGTGCTTGAAGATGGAGATCGGAAGCACAAAGAAGAAAGGCCATATCATATCACATATTATGAATTGCATGTGATGTTAATCCTTTATGCATCTTGTATTGCTTAGTTAAACGACGGTATCATTATAAGATGATCCCTCATGCACATAAATTTCAAGTTCTAAAGTGTTCATCCTTAGTAAGCACCATTGCTAAAGCTTGTTGTTTTGAAGCACCATGTGATGATCGGGTGTGTTAGATTCTGCAAGTGCATACAACGTGAGCAAACCAGATCTGCTCATGCGGAAGCTAAGGTTTGATATTGACGAGCCTAGCATGTACAGACATGGTCTCGGAACACGGATCACCGAAAGGTAAAGCATGAATCATATAGTAGATATGATGAACATGTCGATTGTTCGCCATTGAAGCTACATCAACTCTCGTGATGATCGGTTTTGATGTGGTGGATTTGGTTCGTGTGATCACTAAAACAATGTGAGGGATATTGTTTTGAGTGGGAGTTCACCTAGATTAATTTAACTATTAATTAGAACTCAATTTGTCATAAACTTAGTCTAAACTATTGCAAATATGTTGTAGATCAATGGCGGCCCCTACCATCAATTTTAATGCATTCCTAGAGAAAGAAAAGTTGAAAAAACAATGGAAGCAACTTCGCGGATTGGTTCCGCAATTTGAGGATTGTCCTCAATGCTGGTAATTTGACCTATGTGCTGGATGCACTGCTGGGTGACACGCCTGCAGCTGATGCTACCGATGAAGTAAAGAATGTTTACCTCGCTCAGAAGAATCAGTACTCCACAGTTCAGTGTGCTATCTTGTATGGTTTGGAATCGGAGCTTCAGAAAAGGTTTGAGAATTCAGACCCACATGAAATTGTCCGTGAACTCAAATTGATATTTGAGTCTCACGCGGCATTTGAGAGCTATGAGGCTTCTGAAAAGTTCTTTAACTGCAAGATGGAAGAGGGCAGCTCCGTTAGTGAGCATGTGCTTAAGATGTCTGGGCACGCAAACAAACTCCAAAGCTTGGGTATAGTGATTCCTAATGCTTTGGGGGATTTACCGTGTACTTCAATCACTACCACCAAGTTACAAGAACTTTGTGATGAACTACAATATGCAAAGCATGAACAAGCAGTTGCCAGAACTCTTCTCCATGTTAAAATCTACAGAAGTGGAGATCAAGAAAGAGCACCAAGTGTTGATGGTCAATAAGACCACCAAATTCAAGAAAGGCAAGTCTAAGCAAAAGGGACACTTCAAGAAGGGTGGTAAGAAAGTTATCACACCGATGAAGAAGACCAAGGATGGACCTAAGCCTGATACTGAGTGCTTTTACTGCAAGGGAGAAGGTCACTAGAAGCGGAATTGCCCAAAGTACTTGGCGGATTTGAAGAACGGTAACATCAAGAAGAAAGGTATATCTGATATACATGTTATTGATGTGTATCTCACTAGTACTCGTAGTAGTGCCTGGGTATTTGATACTGGTTCGGTTGCTCATATTTGCAACTCGAAACAGGTGCTGCAGAATAAACGGAAGCTAGCGAAGAATGAGGTGACGATGCGCGTAGGAAATGGATCAAAGGTTGATGTGATCGCGGTCGGCACGCTACCTCTTCATCTACCATCGGGATTAGTTTTATACTTAAATAATTGTTATTTGGTGCCTGCGTTAAGCATGAAAATTATATCGGGATCTTGTTTATTGCGAGACGGTTACTTGTTTAAGTCCGAGAATAATGGTTGTTCGATTTATATGAGTAATATGTTTTATGCACATGCACCTTTGATAGATGGTCTATTCTTATTGAATCTCGATAGTGGAAATACACATATTAATAACATTGAAGCTAAACATTTGAAATTGAGCGATAACTCGACCTATATGTGGCACTGTCGTCTTGGTCACATTGGAGTGAAGCGTATGAAGAAACTCCATTCCGATGGACTTCTTGAATCACTTGATTTCGAATCACTTGAAAGATGCGAAGCATGTCTGATGGGTAAAATGACTAAGACTCCATTTTCTGGTATGATGGAGCGAGCTACAGACTTATTGGAAATCATACATACCGATGTGTGTGGTCCAATGAGTGTAGCATTGCGCGGTGGTTATCGTTATGTTCTTACCTTTACAGATGACTTGAGTAGATATGGGTATATCTATTTCATGAAACATAAGTCCGAAACTTTCGAGAAGTTTAAGGAATTTCAAAGTGAGGTGGAGAATCAACCTAACAAGAAGATTAAATTTCTACGTTCTGATCGTGGAGGTGAGTATCTAAGTTACGAGTTTGGCGAGCATTTGAAGAAATGCGGAATACTTTCACAATTGACACCGCCGAGAACACCACAGCGTAATGGTGTGTCCAAACGTCGTAATCGAACTCTCTTAGATATGGTTCGTTCTATGATGTCACTTACAGATTTACCACTATCATTTTGGGGTTATGCATTAGAAACAGCCGCATTCACTTTAAATAGGGCACCATCTAAATCCGTTGAAACGACACCATATGAATTATGGTTTGGGAAGAAACCTAAATTGTCGTTCCTTAAAGTTTGGGGTTGCGAAGCCTATGTAAAGAAGTTACAGCCGGACAAGCTTGAACCCAAAGCGGAAAAATGCGTCTTCATAGGATACCCGAAGGAAACTATTGGGTATACTTTCTATCATAGATCCGAAGGCAAAACCTTCGTTTCCAAGAATGGATCCTTTCTAGAGAAGGAATTTCTCTCAAAAGAAGTGACTGGAAGGAAAGTAGAACTCGACGAGGTTGTCGAACCTTCTATCGAACTTGTGAGTAGCGCAACACCGAAAGAAGTTCCTGTGGTGCCTGCACCAATAAGAGAGGAAGCTAATGATGATGATCATGAAACTTCGGTTGTAGTTGCTACAGAGCCTCGCAGGTCAACGAGAACTCGTACCACTCCTGATTGGTATGATCCCGTAATGTGTGTCATGTTGGTGGACAACACCGATGACCCTGCGACATATGAGGAAGCGATGATGAGCCCATATTCCAATAAATGGCAAGAAGCCATGAAATCCGAGATTGGGTCCATGTACGAAAACCAAGTATAAACTTTGGTGTACTTACCGGATGGCCGGAGATGTCGAGAACAAATGGATTTTCAAGAAGAAAACAGATGCTGATGGTAATGTTACTGTCTATAAAGCTCGACTTGTCGCAAAAGGGTTTCGACAAATTCAAGGAGTTGACTACGATGAGACTTTCTCACCAGTAGCGAAGCTAAAGTCTGTGCGGATTTTGTTAGCAATCGCTGCATATTATGATTATGAGATATGGCAGATGGATGTCAAAACAGCGTTCCTCAATGGAGACATTGATGAAGAGTTGTATATGATGCAACCCAAAGGTTTTGTCGATCCTAAAGATGCTAACAAGGTATGCAAACTTCAACGGTCCATATATGGATTGAAGCAAGCATCCCGAAGTTGGAATCAACGTTTTGATAAGGTAATCAAAAGTTTTGGTTTTATACAAACTTATGGAGAAGCTTGTATTTACAAGAAAGTGAGTGGGAGCTCTGTAGCATTCTTAATACTATATGTAGATGACATATTGTTGATTGGGAATGATGTAGACCTTCTTAATAGTGTCAAGGAATATTTGAATAATAGTTTTTCAATGAAAGATCTTGGCGAAGCAGCTTACATATTAGGCATAAAGATTTATAGAGATAGATCGAGACGCCTAATATCATTGTCACAAAGTACATATTTGGACAAAGTTCTAAAGAGATTTGGAATGGAAGATAGCAAGAAAGGGTTCTTGCCCATGTTGCCCCATACGACCTTGAGTAAAACTCAAAGTCCAGCAATGGCAGAAGATAGAGAAAGGAAGAGTAAGACTCCCTATGCCTCAGCCATAGGATCTCTAATGTATGCCATGCTATGTACTAGACCCGACATTGCATATGCTGTTAGTTTGACTAGAAGATATCAAAGTGATCCAGGAGTGGATGATTGGACAGCGGTCAAAAACATCCTTAAGTACTTGAGAAGAACTAAGGATATGGTTCTTTCTTATGGAGGTGATGAACAACTCGTTGTTAATGGTTACACCGATGCTAGTTGGAACACCGATCCGGATGATTCTAAATCTCAATCTGGATACGTATTTACTTTGAATGGTGCAGCAGTTAGCTGGAGGAGTGCAAAGCAAAGCGTTGTGGCGAGATCTTCAACTAAATCGGAATACATAGCTGCTTCGGAGGCTTCACAAGAAGCGATATGGATGAAGGAGTTCATTACAGAGCTCGGTGTGGTTCCAAGTGCGCTGGACCCAATGTCTATCTACTGTGATAACATGGGCGCCATAGCCAATGCGCAAGAACCAAGGTCACACAAGAAGCTGAAGCAAATCAAGCTACGTTTTCATGCTATTCGAGAGCATGTCCAAGATGGTGACATAAAGATTTGCAAAGTACACACAGATCTGAATGTGGCGGACCCGTTGACTAAACCTCTCCCGAGGGCAAAACATGACCAACACCAAACTGTCATGGGTGTTCGGTATATTACCATGTAATCTAGATTAGTTGACTCTAGTGCAAGTGGGAGACTGTTGGAGATATGACCTAGAGGCAATAATAAATGTAGTTATTATTATATATTTGTGTTTATGATAAATGTTTACATTCATGCTATAACAGTATTCACAAGGAAACATTAATACTTGTGTGATTTGTAAACTAAATTAGAGTCCCTAGTAAAGCCTCTTTATAATACTAGCTTGTTGGTTAATAAATGATTGTGGTTTCCCTATCATGAACATTGAGATGTTATTAACAACAAGATCATATCGTTAGGAGAATGGTATGATGGACATTCTCTATAGATAAGCGTAGCATAAAGATCAAGTCATTTTAATAGTTCAATTGCTATATGCTTTCTGATACATAGTAACCTAATTCCTTCGACCATGAGATCATGCTTATCACCATCACCGGAAGGATGCTTTGATGACATCAAACACCACACCGTAACTGGGTGGCTATAAAGGTGGCATTGAGTGTTCGGAAAGTATGGGTTGAGACACATGGATCAAGAGTGGGATTTGTCCATCCATATGACGGATAGATATACTCTGGGCCCTCTCGGTGGAATGTCATCCAATTGGCTTGCAAGCATGTGACTGGCTCACAAGGGATCACATATCACAGGAACGAGAAAAGAGTACTTATCAGTAACGAGGTTGAACTTGGTATGCAGAGATACCGACGATCAAAACCTCGGATAAGTAAACTATCGTGAGACAAAGGGAAATTGGTATCATATGTAAGTGGTTCATTCGATCGCAAAGTAATCGCAGAAATATGTGGGAGCTATATGAATTTTCAGATTCCTCTATTGGTTATTGGTCGGAGAAGTGTCTCGATCATGTCCGCATAATTCACGAACCGTAGGGAGACACACTTAAGGATTCGATGTTGTTGAGTAGTTATGGAATGATGAGTAAGAGACCGAATGTTGTTCGGAGTCTCGGATGGGATCCGGGATATCACGAAGAGATCTGGAATGGTCCGGAGAATAAGATTCATACAAGGAAAGTCCTGTTTCGGGGTTGGAGAATGGTTCCGGTGTTTTCATCGGGAATGTTCTAGAAGGTTCCGGAAGGTCCGGCACTTCGGAGGGGAAGGGTACATGAATGTGTCATAACAAGTTGGAATGGTTGCATCATGTACTAGGTGTCATCGCTGAGCAAAATAAAGGGATAAATCAAATCCTAGTTTGAAAAGTCAAACGCCAATTTGAAAAGTCAAACGACAAGTTTGCTTGGTGGAGGGAGAGTAGGAAACCTACTTGGGGAGGAGTTCCTCTCCCTCCACCCGCCGGCCTTGGAAGCCGAGTTGGGGAGGGACTCCCCTCCCCTTGGTCGACGCCCTCCACCTATATAAGGAGGTGTCGGGGATACAACCCCGGGTACCCCAGAGTTGAGTTATAACTAAGTCGTCAAGAGGCTTATATATGGAAAGGATATTTTAAATAAATATAAAGGCTAAATAGAAAAAGATAAAGGAAAAAAGCTAAACTGGGCCGGATCAAGGATATCTCGGCCTAGAGAGATATTTCCCTGGCCGAATTTACTTATTCCTGGGCAAATTAAGATAACTGCTATGGGCCGAATCATTTTATCTCGGCCCAACGGCTCCACATGCCGAGTCATATGCCATCTCGTCACCAATTCCGCGCATGGGCCGGCACGGAGAAGCCATCCCATCTCACCGAACCTTCCCCTGCAGGACGACGCTTCCTGAGCTCCCGCGCTACTCCCGCCAAGCCTCCCATCGCCGATCTCCCGCACACCGCATCGAAGGACGAATCGATCCCGCCAGGCTGCCTCGCCAATCCACCCCGGGTGGGCCGGCACGGACAGCTCGGCCCACCACGGGCCAACGCCAGTCGCCGAGCTAACCCCCGGTGGGACGGCACTGGACTAAGACAGCCCACCACGGGCCACTTCCTCATAACCGCGCGAGCCGACAACACCTGCCCCGGCTGGGCTCCTCTCCTTGCTGCCTCGCTCGGGCCGAATGAGAGGGAGCTCGGATGGGCCTCCTTCGCCCCGGATGGGCCATTTTCCCAGGCCGGGTCAAACAGTAATCCGGCAGGATCCATGAAGCTGCTATATCCGTCTGGGCCGAATTAGGAGTCCCACAGTCCGAATTAGCCAACCCCAGACTGAGATATTTATTGGAATTGACCTCTTGATCGACATAAATCATCCCGGGAGTCCCCTTATATGTCTCCGAATGCTACGTCAACCACCACAGCAAACACTCCATCGATCCAAGACGAGCTCTGCAACTATCGTGTCAGTCTTGGGACGCCCATGGCTCAGACTGACACATGCAAGTAAGGAATATGCCAATGGCATCCAAGAATATGCTAAGGAATATGCCTTAGCATCTCCAAAGATGCCAAGGCATATCCTGAGCATCTCCAGAAGATGCCCGGAATATGCTGAGAAGGTGCCAATCGTAGGGAGCAAGATTTGTCCCCTGGGCTCCCCTTTATAAGGAGCACCAGGGGGATCGTTCACAGGAGAGGCCCCGAAGGGCTCCTCTCCTCTCTGCTCACTAGGAGCTCCCCTTCTTCCTCTTCCTCCACTCTCATAGAGAGCTTAGATAGAAGCATAAGGGAAACAACTCAAGGAGCATGATTGTAGCCATAAGTATGGCAAGATTATAAGGGATTAGATGTATAGAATGAGATGTTATCTCAACTTGAGAGTTTCAATCCAATATACATTGTATTTCTCTTTGTTCATACGAGTGCGGTCTTCACTGCATCATCCCTCCCCGGATTCCTCCACGTCCATCGGCCCCAACTTTAGCCTACCCATGGCATATGCCGTGATACCACCACGACATTTGGCGCCCACCGTGGGGCCTTCTAGTGGCGTTGGTTGGGTTTCCATCCGGACGGGAACATCTTCATCAACTTCTTCCTCACAGGGCTCATTCAGCTTCACCAAGTCAACAGAGAACAAAGAGTAAGCGCAGAGACTCTCCAAGTCTAACTCATCAAAGCAGGTAAGACTCAGCAAGAAGGACTCAAGCACTACTCCAAGCTTACTGTAAGTACCAAGTAACTCAGCAGGGCAAGTATGACCTATCAAGACTCACCCAAACACTTCTCCAAGTATGCTGTAAGTACCAGGTAACTCAGCCACCTATACTCAATCCTTCATCCCAGGGAGAGAATAACTCAACCCGGGGACTAGTCAACTTATCCGTAGAGTCACCTTTAGATTAAGAGAGCATTATGTTGATTTGGATCTATACTCCAGCCAGCTTATCTGTTAACTCGGCCATAATTTGAATCATCTTATTTGTGATTCAGATAGATTTTGAGTCAGTTAGTTTCTGTTTTGGATTACCCATTAACTCAGCTCACCAGCCAGCTTATCTGTTAACTCGGCCATAAGTTGAATCGTCTTATTTGTGATTCAGGTAGATTTTGAGTCAGTTTATTTATGCTTTGGATTGTCCTTTAACTCAGCTTACCAGCCAGCTTATTGTTGATTCGGATATAACTTGAAGTCAATTTGTTTATGCTTTGAATTAACCTTTAACTCAGCTCAGTAAATTGTCTCTGATTCGGACTAACATTTGATTCAGCTTGCCAGGGTACTTTATAATTCAGGTTGGTATTCAGACTCGGCGTACTAATTGTATCTCTGGTTCGGGCCGAAGCTTTATTCAGTTCACCCGATTGCCAGGTTATGTTATGACTCGGATTGATATCTCACCATCTTGCCGGGTTATCCCATATCTCGGATGACTATCTGCCAGCTTATCATATCTCGAATCTATATCTCATATCTACATCTCGAATCGGATCTCTCAGCGGTTAGCCCTATTATCATATCCCAAAGCTTAATCTCGGATCTATATCTCGGATCCATATCAAAGGAAAGTTATCGTCATCACGCCAAATCAAGCTATATCATGACAAATAGATGACTCAGACTTACATATAAGTCAATTTTGAGTAAAGTAACTCGGATTGGAGTTGAGTTAACTCAGATTTGAGTAATATAACTCGGATTTGAGTCAGATGACTCAAGACATGAAGTTAGAATCGAGTAAAGTAACTCGGATTTGGGATGAGTTAACTCGGATTTGAGTAATATAACTCGGATTTGAGCCAGATGACTCAGACTTACATATGAGTCAATTTTGAGTAAAGTAACTCAGATTTGGGATGAGTTAACTCGGATTTGAGTCATATAACTCGGATTTGAGTCAGATGACTCAAGACATAAAGTTAGAATTGAGTAAAGTAACTCGAATTTGGGATGAGTTAACTCGGATTTGAGTAATATAACTTGGATTTGAGCCAGATGACTCAGACTTACATATGAGTCAATTTTGAGTAAGGAAACTCGGATTTGGAATCAGATGACTCGGATAAAGACTCATAACTTACCCAAAGAGGTTAAAAGAGCAGTGCCAAAGAAGGCCAAAACTCATAACTTACCCAAAGAGGTTAAAAGAGCAGTGCCAAAGAAGGCCAAGACTCATAACTTACCCAAAGAGGTTAAAAGAGCAGTGCCCAAGAAGGCCAGAACTCATAACTTACCCAAAGAGGTTAAAAGAGCAATGCCCAAGAAGGCAGGAGCTCATAACTTACCCAATGAGGTTAAAAGAGCAATGCCCAAGAAGGCAGGAACTCATAACTTACTCAATAGGGTTAAAAGAGCAATGCCCAAGAAGGCAAGAACTCATAACTTACCCTATGAGGTCAAAAGAACAATGCCCAAGAAGGCAAGAACTCATAACTTACCCTATGAGGTTAAGAGAGCTATCCCAAGGAAGGCAAGAGCTCATAACTTGCCCAAAGAGGTTAAAAAGAGCAGTGCCCAATAAGGACATAACTCGTAACTTACCCGATGAGGTTAAAAGAGCATAGCCCAAGAAGGCCAGAACTCACGACTTACCCAATGAGGTTAAAAGAGCGGAGCCCAAGAAGGCCAGAACTCACGACTTACCCAATAAGGTTAAAAGAGCAGAGCCCAAGAAGGCTAGAACTCATAACTTACCCGATGAGGTTAAAAGAGCAGAGCTCAAGAAGGCCAGAACTCACGACTTACCCGATGAGGTTAAAAGAGCAGAGCCCAAGAAGGCTAGAACTCATAACTTACCCGATGAGGTTAAAAGAGCAATGCCCAAGAAGGCTAGAACTCATAACTTACCCGATGAGGTTAAAAGAGCAATGCCAAAGAAGGTAAGAAATCATAACTTACCCGATGAGGTTAAAAGAGCAGAGCCCAAGAAGGCCAGAACTCACAACTTACCCAATGAGTTTAAAAGATCAATGCCCAAGAAGGCCAGAAACCAAAAAACTTGCCCAGCAGAGTTACGACCAGTGCCCATGAAGGCCAGAAGTCCAGAAACTTACCCAAAGGGGTTATGACCAATGCCCAAGAAGGCCAGAAGTCAAGAACTTACTAAAAAGGGTTATGAGCAGTGCCCAAGAAGGCCAGAAGTCTAAAACTTGCCCAAAAACATATACAGTGAAAAAGAAATATATAACCAAGAGGTTATAAGTCATAAGACAACTCTGGGAATATTTGATACAAAGTCTATGAGCGACTCTAGGAATCCCACATAGACTCGGGGACTAATGTCGGGGATACAACCCCGGGTACCCCAGAGTTGAGTTATAACTAAGTCGTCAAGAGGCTTATATATGGAAAGGATATTTTAAATAAATATAAAGGCTAAATAGAAAAAGATAAAGGAAAAAAGCTAAACTGGGCCGGATCAAGGATATCTCGGCCCAGAGAGATATTTCCCTGGCCGAATTTACCTATTCCTGGGCAAATTAAGATAACTGCTATGGGCCGAATCATTTTATCTCGGCCCAACGGCTCCACATGCCGAGCCATATGCCATCTCGTCACCAATTCCGCACATGGGCCGGCACGGAGAAGCCAGCCCATCTCACCGAACCTTCCCCTGCAGGACGACGCTTCCTTAGCTCCCGCGCTACTCCCGCCAAGCCTCCCATCGCCGATCTCCCGCACACCGCATCGAAGGACGAATCGATCCCGCCAGGCTGCCTCGCCAATCCACCCCGGGTGGGCCGGCACGGACAGCTCGGCCCACAACGGGCCAACGCCAGTCGCCGAGCTAACCCCCGGTGGGACGGCACTGGACTAAGCCAGCCCACCACGGGCCACTTCCTCATAACCGCGCGAGCCGACAACACCTGCCCCGGCTGGGCTCCTCTCCTTGCTGCCTCGCTCGGGCCGAATGAGAGGGAGCTCGGATGGGCCTCCTTCGCCCCGGATGGGCCATTTTCCCAGGCCGGGTCAAACAGTAATCCGGCAGGATCCATGAAGCTGCTATATCCGTCTGGGCCGAATTAGGAGTCCCACAGTCCGAATTAGCCAACCCCAGACTGAGATATTTATTGGAATTGACCTCTTGATCGACATAAATCATCCCGGGAGTCCCCTTATATGTCTCCGAATGCTACGTCAACCACCACAACAAACACTCCATCGATCCAAGACGAGCTCTGCAACTATCGTGTCAGTCTTGGGACGCCCATGGCTCAGACTGACACGTGCAAGTAAGGAATATGCCAATGGAATCCAAGAATATGCTAAGGAATATGCCTTAGCATCTCCAAAGATGCCAAGGCATATCCTGAGCATCTCTAGAAGATGCCCGGAATATGCTGAGAAGGTGCCAATCGTAGGGAGCAAGATTTGTCCCCTGGGCTCCCCTTTATAAGGAGCACCAGGGGGATCGTTCACAGGAGAGGCCCCGAAGGGCTCCTCTCCTCTCTGCTCACTAGGAGCTCCCCTTCTTCCTCTTCCTCCACTCTCATAGAGAGCTTAGATAGAAGCATAAGGGAAACAGCTCAAGGAGCATGATTGTAGCCATAAGTATGGCAAGATTATAAGGGATTAGATGTATAGAACGAGATGTTATCTCAACTTGAGAGTTTCAATCCAATATACATTGTATTTCTCTTTGTTCATACGAGTGCGGTCTTCACTGCATCATCCCTCCCCGGATTCCTCCACGTCCATCGGCCCCAACTTTAGCCTACCCATGGCATATGCCGTGATACCACCACGACAGGAGGGGCAGGGCTGCCCCTCCAAGACTACACCTTGCATCACCAAAACCCTAACCCTAAGCCGCCGGCGCCACCACCTCCTGCTGCTGCCGCCGCCTAGGGCAAACCCTAGCCGCCGACTTGGGCTTCCCCAAGCCCTAGCCGCTGGCCTATCCCTCTCTCCTTGGTGTGTCTAAACCCTAGATCACCAAGGCCTCTCTCATAGTCCACCATACTCGCTCCGGCTTAAGGCGAAGCCCTGCGAGTTCCCTCTACTTCCGGTACCACGCCGTCGTGCTGCCGGAATCGCGAGGAGAGTGCTACAACCTCCGCTGCCTGCTGGAACAAGGGAGAGGAAGGTCTTCATCGAGTACCGAACGTGTGACCGACTGCGGGAGTGCTGCCGGAAAGCAGTGCCGGAAGGATCGTCTACACGATCTTGAGATCGGCAAGAGTACGACTACATCACCCACGAGAATCCGCTCTCGTTAACCACTTTGGAATCTTCGAGGGTGAGTTATTCCATCGACTCGTTGCTACAATCTAGTAGATAGATCTTGGGTTGTTTGTTTGTATGCGGTAGAAATTTTTTGTTTTCAATGCTACGAACCCCAACAGTCGATTCTTTGGCGGATGCGCTATCCGCGGATGCACCTGCAGCCTACAAACGCAAGTAGAAGGGGATCGGTGCTTCCATGGGCCTAGCCATGGCCATGGTGTCCGGGGCGGAGCTGGATCTTCACCAGGTCACCTCCCAGATGCCAACGGCTCCCGACGGTTCCGAGGTAGCCTTCGCTCTCTTAGCTTCTCGCTGTAAGAGCTATGGTCCAAAGCTTATTGACCTTCTGGCGGAGTATGCGGCGAAGCAGCAGGAGGAGGTCAAGAGCAGGCACTCTGGCTCCGAGGCCACTCAGGATGCAGCTGCTTAGGCATTATCTTTGTAGGATAGTTGTCTTCTACTTTTGTTGTAATATCTTGATGAACAATTTCTTGTGCCACGCAGTGGCTTTTTGTTGTATATAATGAGCCTTAGAGCTGTTGCTCAGTCATGTGTTGTTCATATCCTTGTCTGTTTTCCTTTAGGGACCTTCGGGTGATGACCCCGTCGATACTTCGTCTGCTCCACAGCCGCGACCATCCTTGGATGATGCGTCGCAGCTTGTTTTTCTTTGTGACCACGTCCGCAGTCTGGAGAAGGAGTTACTTGGAATCCGAGGCCATGTAGACGTTTGGAAGTCGAAGGCGGACCGAGGTACCGCCAGAGAGGAATATCTGATGGGGGAGCTACGGCAGTTGGCCGAGCAGCTGCAGTGTAAGTTTCTTCGAGCTGCTGCTCATTTTCGGATGTGCCTGTTTTGCGGGTCAGCTTACTTTGTAGTTGTTGTAGGTGCCAACATTGTTCCGAGGGAGGAGAAGGAGCGTGTTGCAGTTCAGATCAACTGCTTGACCCAACAGGATATGGAAGCCTGAGGCTTTTTCTGGATGGACCACGACCGTGCCACGGTTCTTGCGACTGTGCAGGATCGTGTTCACCAAGTGTCGCGGGTATTGCGGCAAGTGAAGATTTCCCTGGCGTCAATTATGCATGTCATGTTCCCCCTTGATGAGGCGCCTTCAACTCTATGGGGTTTGCTAGCGAAATTTCGGGACGTGGGTCACGTCAGGGAGCTGGTGCGGCACCAGTTGGTTGCAGGGGCGAAGGTTGCCCTTTCCCTCGTGCGGTTGCATCGTCCTGATGTTAACCTTGCGGCTATTGCGGCTAGGCCACCTCCTCGGCCAGATGGTGGCCTAGGGGACATGCGCCTGCACTATGCGGCTGTTAGGCAGTATGCCGAAGAAGTTGTAGATCTCTTTGAGCATCGTGCGCAGGTGATCCTTTAGAATAGGTAGCACCTGTAAAAAAAGATAGATGTAAAACTTGTATGTATTTCGTCTGGGTGTGTTGTTCCCTTTATTGTAAAGGTTAATTGTATTAGCACATGGTGCTTGGTTGTATGCATGCCTTTTCGTTGGCCTGACATGATCAGCTACTCAGATGTACATGCGTTATCCTTAGTCGAAGAAGTCGTGAGGTGATGGGGAGCCCCCGAGTGTGTTGTAGCAGAAATAAATGCGAGAAAAAGGATAAATTTTCGGGCGAGACACTTAGCTTTATTCATATCGTAATGAGGAGGTACATTTTTCGGCTGAGTAGCCTTATTGAAAGTAAAGGGGGATAGCTAGGGGTAGAAGCGTCGCAATTGTGCGACGTTCCATGGGTTGGAGTATGCGACTCCGGACTCCACGTGCTTGAGGCGGTAAGCGCCACCTGGGATGACTTCGGTGATGACGTATGGTCCTTCCTAGGGCGACTCGAGCTTTTTCGGCCTCTCTTGCTTGAGTCGTAAGACGAGGTATCCTTTGACGAAGGACCTTGGGCGCAGCCGACAGCTGTGATAATTGCGGAGGCTCTGCTGGTAGACCGCCGAGCGAGCTGCGGCGATGTCACGTGCCTCGTCGAATGTATCGACGACGTCTTCGAGTGCGTCCGTCGATTCGGCTTCGCTGTGGCAACGACTCGTGGGGCCGTATGGCATACTTCTGCAGGCAATACGGCTTCGGCTCCGTGCACCATGAAGAAAGGCGTGTAGCCAGTTGAGCTGTTTGGCGTTGTGCGCAAGCTCCAGAGGACGGAGGGTAGCTCTTCTGCCCATGCTCCCGCAAGCCGCTCGAGTGGGCTTAGTAGGCGTTTCTTGATGCCGTCGCCTACGAGGCCGTTGGCCTTTTAGACCTGCCCGTTGGTTTGCGGGTGTGCCACAAAGGCATATGATATGTTGATCCCGAGGCCTTTGTAGAATTCCTGGAATTCTTTGGAGATGAAGTTTGACCCGTTGTCTGTGATGATGCTGTGCGGCACGCCAAACCTGTAGACTATGGATTCGAAGAACTTCACGGCCGTTTTACCCTTTTGGTTGGTAATGGGCATGGCTTCGATCCACTTGGTGAACTTGTCGACTGCGACCAGGAGGTAGACGTGTCCTCCTTTCGAGGATTTAGGCAGTTTGCCGATCATGTCGAGGCCCCATTGGCGAAAGGCCAGGCCAAGGGTATGGGCCTGAGCTCCGATCCTGGTGCGTGCGGTTTGTCTACGAACCTCTGGCACCCGTTGCACCTTCGGACGATGTCCTTGGCATCCTTCATGGCCGTTGGCCAGTAGAACCCAGCTCGTAGAGCTTTGGCGACGAGGGCGCGGCTGCCCGCGTGATGGCCGCAGATGCCCTCGTAGATGTCTTGGAGGATGGTTTTGCCGTCACCGATGGTGACGCATCGTTGGAGTACACCGGAAATGCTGTGCATGTATAGCTCGCCATTGATGATGGTGAAGGCCTTGGACCGGCGAGATATGCGCCGGGCATTTGTCGGGTCATCAGGCAGTTCCCTATTTATCAGGTACCGCAAGGACGGTTGCGTCCATGTTTCCTCGATTGCCATGACCTGCATCAGGTTGACCATTGCGACTTCTGTGTCGAGCTTTTCGGGTCCTTCCTGTCCTTCGGGTAGCGCAGCCCCCGAGTGCTCTGCCTCTTCGGGTGATCCCTTGGGGAACTTCCTTTTGATGGATGGCACGCAAATTTGTTTGAGGAACACACCTGGTGGCACCCGCGCGTAGGTGGAGCCAATATTGGAGAGTCTATCGGCTTCTTCGTTGCTTTCTCTTCCAACATGCCGAATCTCGCAGCCGTCAAAGTCTCCTTCGAGTGAGTTGTAGAGCGTGCGGTACGCGATCATGTTGGCGGCGTGTGCGTCGCACTCGTTCATCGTCTGCTGGACGACGAGGTTCGAGTCGCCATAGATGACTAGGCGCGTTGCCGCGCAGATCTTGGCCATCCTCATGCCGTGGATGAGGGCCTCGTATTTGGCTTCGTTGTTGGAAGCTCGGAATTTCATCTGGAGGACGTACTTCATCTTGTCGCCCTGCAGGGATGTCAGTATGACCTTGGCTCCTGCTCCAGCCTCACGCTTGGAGCCATCGAAGTGCATCGTCCATGACTGTGTCATATCCGGGGTGTCCGGTAGCTGTAGCTCCATCCAGTGGACGAGGAAGTCCGGTAGGACCTGAGACTTGATCGCATGGCGTTTCTCATAGACTGTGTATAGAGGGGACATCTCGATGCCCCACAGGGCCACGCGTCCTTTGGCTTCTGGGTTGTTCAAGATGCTGTTCAGAGGTGCCTCATTGACGACCATCACCCAATGCTTCTGGAAGTAGTGGCTCAGCCGACGAGCCGTCATGAACACGCCGTAGGCGAGTTTCTGGTAGTGAGGGCATCTCTGTTTTGTTGGCGTCAATACCTCGCTGAGGTAGTTGATTGGGCGTTGGACCCCATGAGTCTTGCCATCTTCGGGTCGTTCGACCACGAGCACATTTGTAACATCCCAGCATTTAGGAACTAACGAAGGGTAGATTTAGGAATATGGAATGTTGCATGCATTCATTTGAGAAAATGTGGGTAATTTTTTCGCCAAATAAAAATCTTAAGTGATCAATGTTTCTTTCATACTTTGAGAATAGGTTTAGCCATAAAGGATGATTATTATAAACTTTGAGATGATCTTTAAGGAGATATGTGTGTTTTAAAAGGAATTTGAATTTTAAACTTGAGTGTTTGAATTATAAATTCAAATGAATTAGGGATAAGTTTTGAATCTTAATTTAATTAAGAAATAAGTATATAACTTAAATTCTATCCAAAGAAAAACAATAATGAATATAAAATTTATTTCATATTATTTATATATAAACAAGTTACAAAGAATGTAACTTACTGAAACTATTTTCAAACTTCACAATTTACAAAAGAATAAATAATAAGAATATTCTTTATTAATAATAATATAATCTTTATTACAATTGAATAAAATAAAGATTACAAGAATAATAAAAGAAAATTACAAAGGAATAAGAAAATTACATTGGAATATTTACTAACTATCCTATATCTAAACCTAAACTAACTCTTCATCTTTATCTTTGTACCTGCAAAACAAAGACTAAATAAAAACAAAAGAAGATTAGTGTTAGTATTATTTCTCTCAGATATGTCAGTGAAATGCACTTGACAAATTCATCATTGAGAAATTTATATAAAAAGGGGCAAGTTTCACCAATCTAAAAGAATCCATCTTTCATAAATTCAAAGCTAGAAGTCAAATAACAGCCAAGAGGGACAAATTCACCAGCCAGGTGAAAGTAACCTCGTAAGAGTAAGTTCAAAATTCTGAACCTATCCACAAGTGTGTAGCAAGCACACAGGCAGGACACACACCAGGATGCATGTGGTGTGTTGTCAGCCTCACAGAACAACCTAATCTCACAAAACCACAAGCATAGCCGTGGGAGGCACTAGTGCATCACTCCACTGCACAGCACACAAGAACAACCAGTGTAGACAGCAGCTAAACTAAGCACCATAGACAGCAACCAAACCAACTAAGGATCAATCAAACATCACCAGGATGGTGACATAAGGAGGGGGATGGATCAGGTGGATAGCAAGATCAAACCCAGGAGCTAGGAGGAGCAGGATTAGCTCAATATCAAGCACATGAGTCCATCAAAACCAGATCAAGATCATCATCACCAACTTATTACACCATCATCAGATTTTGTGGTGAGTTTCATAAAACCTTCACATGATCTAATCATCTTATTCAGAGAGAAGCATGTGTTGTTTTATAAAACAAACCCTCAGAAGACACCCAAGTGGGGTGAATCCATCATAGGGATTTCTGAAACTCTAAAGGCAAACAGCAAAGTACCAGAATCCAACCAGAGCTCAGAGCAACATCCTTGCTCTAGTTGTCAAACTATATTTTACAATTCAATATACATATACCTATGATCTATTCCTAGGCACATCCCTAAAAGAAGGGTAGCACCTTAGAAACAAATCTTTGGAATCCATAGATTGATCAAGTTCACTATTATTTTTTTCCAAGCTTTGATTCAATAAAGCATAGCTGGTACCACTACCAGGACTATCTAGATGAACCAATTAGATAAGATTTGAATCCCTAAACCTCAGACCAACATCATTGGTCTTAGGGAATTTAGAGAAGAACATCTCTATTTATCTTATAAGGCCAAGTTTATCATTAAGCATAAAACAACCCAATCCATGGGTTAGAATCAAACTTGTGTGCCATACCATGATGGTGTCACAAGAACAATCCATTATGAATCAGGAAAGACAGTAAATCATCATAGATTCAGACAATCAACTAACTAATCATTTTCCTGTTAACACAAGAATCATAACTAGGATATTCCTATGATACACTTCACTGTTTGAGATCAAGATGATCTCAAACCATATATTAATTCCCAAGCTAACAACACTAAGACAAAAGCTGTATCCTACCATCATCATGATCATGAATCAAATAAACAGTGGAAAGCTATCAAATCAGTGGCTTTACCAAGCATGTTTCCCAAACAATTACATCATCTGAATCAGATGCAATCCAAGCATCACCAGAAACATCATCTATCATTTTAAGCCACAAGCCTCAGGACAATAATCATTTAGCATGTGTACAGACCATCCAAACATGATTCAATACATCCAGCACATGATCAATCACATCACAGGAACCCTAAATGGATAATCATCCTAATCTGAACAAGACAATAGACAGAGAGGACACTGCCAGCAACTAGCATCAAATCAGCCAACACAGAGAGCACCAGGGGGAAGGAATCAAACTGACCGTAGGTCCTCGCTGAAGATTAGAAGAGGAAGCAGAGGGGCCAACGTCCATGCTGGCACGGGGAGCACCCTAGAGGGGGTGCTGCAACCCGCACGACGCCACGGTAGCGACCCTGATCACGCCTGGAGGAGCAGAGCATCACCTCGACGCACGACAACCACGACAACACTTGAATCCATGCCAATTCTCAAACCCTAGGATTCGGGACGACATCGATCTATCGCAGGAGAGCCCTAGGCTCGAATCCAATTGGATAGAACGAACATGCATCGTCGACAACCCCCTAATGCACCACGGCGGGGACCAGAACGGCCGATGGCAGCGGGAATCTCCGGTGGCGGCATCGCCGGCCACAGGGTCGGGGTCAGAGGAGGAGGATATGAACTGGAGAGAGAGAAAGAGGCAGTGAGGAGTGGGCCAGACCCTTTGGGGTGGCTCTTTTGTCTAGGACTAATTGGCCACCAGAGCCCAATAAGAATAACCAGCCCAAAAACAATTCCAGGCCTGTTTTAATAAAAAGAAAAAGACCAAAATACCCCTAACCTCAATAAAATTCTAGAAAATAAAATAAAAATCCAAAATATATAAATAAAATATTTTTGGATTCACAATATTCCATACTATTCAAATAAAATAAAATATAAAATTTTAGACAATTAAAATTTTATAAGAATTTTGTAATTTATATATTCCTTGTGGAATTTTACAAAATTATTGAAAGATGATAAAAATAAATAAAAATCACTTTCATTATTTATTAATATTATAGTATTTTTAAAAAATACTAAATAAATATTTAATAACAATTTTAATATATAATTGATAATTCCTAAAAGAATTATTAAATAAATAAAAGGCAATTAAAAAGGAAATAAAAAAGAAAGTAATATTTATAAATCCTTTATTATTAAAACGAACTTTTTATAATAATAGGGTGAATGCATATCAAGTTAAATGATGCATGACATTATTGTATAATCATTTTGCTTCTTTAAATATTGTCCTTGCCGGGCAATAATGATGTTTTTGTAGACATAGAAGCTCAAGGTCCAGCGCAAGCATCAGACTTCACTACCTTTCCATCACAAGGCAAGTTCATCACTTGCTCATGTCCTTTGAAGAGTCTTTATCAAAGTATTTGCAAATTGTGTGTTATCATATATTCTGTAAAGGAAAGAAAATATTATTTTCACAAATAAAGAAATCAAAGATATCATCCTAAGTGATGATATAATGAAGCAATTGTAGGGTTCGCAGCATAGAAAACAAAAAATTTCCTACGATGGGAACAACTATGTACCAAGATCTATCTACTAGATAAAACAACGGGCAGATGTATATCCGTAGAGAACATACCCTCGAAGACCGACAAAGCTTAACGAGTCCAAAATCGTGGTTGATGTAGACGATCTCTTGCCGATCTCAAGATCGAGAGGAAGTCCTAGCGCCGCAAAACAGCAGCGCATCCGTGCTCGCACACACGTTCGAGGCACCGAGCAACCTCCGCCTCCTCGCTCCAGCGATGCAGCGGAAGCACAACTCTTTCTTGCCGAATAGCCACCGGGAACATGTATCTCGCTAGTCCGAGACCATGGGGGATAAATTCTAGAGGGGGAGAGAGATCCTTCACGAGGAGGTGTGAGTGAGAAGTGAGATGAGGGGCTCCTTATATAGGGGAGGGGGGGCAGCCCAAGGGGGCATGGCCTCCGGCCATGGAGGGTGCCCCCACCTCTCCCTCATTCATGTGGGTGCACACTCCACTCACAAAATGGCCCTTCAATTTTCTCCACTCAAAAACCCACTCAAATTCCCATTAAATTTCCACCAAATTTAATGCAAACTCTCATTAAATAAAACTCTTTTATTTTATTCAGAATTTTGTCAATTACTTTAATGACAAACATTCACAAATAACTCCTTGCTAGAATTCTATTTCACATGCATAAGCACTTTATGCAATTTCACCCGAAAACCTGTTTCGGTATCTAGTGAAATAAATTCCTGCGCTTGTTCATTCTTTCGGCATGAAACTTTTGCTCCAATTGGATGTCGGTGTTCCTTAAGTGTGTCACCCTACGGTTCATGAATAATGCGGACATGATCGATACCCCTCTCAGATCAATAATCAGAAGAGGGATCTGGAGACCCATACTGACTCCCACACATTCAACGATGACTTTCTTGTGATCGTCGGAACCTTTACGCTAGTATCTTAATCCCTTTGTTTCACGATATATTACATGTCCGAGATTCGATAATCGGATCTCCATACCTAGTTTGATCTCGTTACTGACATGCACTCTTTTCTCGTTCCCGTGATATAACATTCTAGTGATCAAATCACTTGCTTGCAAGCTAATCAACGTGATATCACCGAGAGGGCCCAGAGTATATCTATCCGTCATCGGGATAAACAAATTACACTCTAGACCCATGGGCCTCAACATAACACTTTATTAGTTCTGAATCCATCTTTATAATCACCCTGTTACGGTGTGACGTTTGATGTTATCAAGAAACTCTTCTGGTGTTAGTGATTGACATGATCTCATGGTCTATGGATTAGGATCAATTCGTAAGTTGTTATAGCAATATAAACTCAATGACTTTGATCGTAATGCTATACTTAGGATGAATGTTCATCACACCATTACACTAATGTTGTGACCTCGTTATTAACAACATCCAATGTCCATGATCAGGAAACCTATGATCATCTTGTTAATCAACGAGCTAGTTTATAAGAGAGGCATAACTAGGAACTTCCTTTTTGTTTATTAAACACACATGTATTAACGTTTCCGTATTAATACAATTATAGCATGTAAAATAAACATTTATCATAAATAAGGAATACGATAATAACCACTTTATTATTGCCTCTCGGGCATATTCCCTTCAGTATCCCACTTGCACTAGAGACAATAATCTAGTTTGAAAAACTTTGCATATTGAACACCTATGGCTTTCTGGTGTTCCATATACGCAATTGCAAGTGGTTAACATAATCTACGAATCTGACGCTTCAGGTCCGTGTGTATTTGCATGTCTTTGCGTCTTCACGCATCACTCATTCTCCAATGAGATGGCATTGTATAAATTTGGTCTTTCGGTGAGACCTTTAGTTCCTTGGGGTTAAACCATGTTGTTACAATTGCCATACAATATATATTTAGTGTTAGCCCGTTGCGAACCACACCTTAGTTTGATAACAAACTACTTGACACAAATTCCCTCCTTTGCTGCTACTATAGCAGTCATATACTTAGCCTTTTGTTGTAGTATCCGTCACAATGTCTTAACTTTGGAATTCATCCAAATCCATCATGGAAACTTTCTTTCCATTTCATTGTGCCACCCATAGTTTAAATTGAGATAAACTTAATTTGTATCTTGTGACAAACCTAGTATCAATGTAACGCTTTACATTGAACTATTTGTAATTGTTTGCCAGCTCTACACAAATATATTCTTAGTTCTTTCAAAAAGATCATAAGAATATCCTCACTATCGTCCAATGATCATTTTATGATTCCTTCTGGTATATGCTCATAACACTTAGAGCATAGGACATATCTGGATGTGTACATATCATGGTATGACTGATCAAAACATTCTCATGATTTCACTCATCAAGTGTCAAAGCACTTGAATCTTGTTTCACTTATCAAGTGTCGATACACTTGAATCTTGATTCAACTCCTTTCCATGCGACAAGAACCGTTTCTTATCGTTTCTATATTGAACTCCTTCAATATCTCATATATGTACGTTTGGCATAACCATATTGGCGTCACGGTCTATCCACTATAGACTTTCATGCTAAATATTCGGGTTTTTCCTAAGTCTTTCATCGAAATGAAATTCTTAACCTTTGTCAATAAAAGATACATCATTTCTAATCAATAAGATGTCCTCCACATAATGTATAAGAAATATGTCTCAGCGCTCCCACTCAATTTCTTGCAAATGCAAGCATCTTCATCGTCTCCTGATGAAAAACTCATTTTTCATCATGGTGAAGATTCCAACTCCGCGATGCTTACTTCAACCATTGAAGTTTGCATGCCCTTTTAGTATCCTTTGAATTTAACAAAACCCTTTGGACCGTGTCATCTACACGTCCTAGGTAACCATTCTATTAGAAGAACTTTGTTTTGTTTATTCATGTACCATATAACAAATTATATGTAGTGGTTGCTACTTTAATCCGTTCAGACTAAATATCACTATGAAAGATCAAATCTTGTCATAGTTAACTCCTTGAACATTGTCATAAAATACTTTACGACATGTCGACTATTTCATAGATGTGAAACATCCATGTCTGTTTCTTTATAGATCCAAATACGACCGATAGGTTTTTACACCTTTCTAGAGGGTCTTCCAAGTTCAAAACTTGATTTCTCGTGTATGGAACTATCACGGATTTTATGGCTTTAAGCATTTGACAGAGTTAGGGCCCATCATCGCTTCTTTGCATGTAGTCGGTTCATCATTGTCAAACAATAAAGATTTACTCTCAAATCTTAGCATTTGATTGTTCATCCGACCTACTTGGTTTAATAGGAACTTTAGATCTCCGTGCCACAACCTTTGAGGCACATAAGATATGAGCATTATGGCAGCCTCCGGAACGATTTCCGGCGCTGCGCAACTCAGCACATTTAGCTAAGGTTCGTTAACCTTATCAAAGTTCTATTGTCCTCCCACTTAACTTTTATGAAAAATTCCTTCTTCAAGAAACTTCATGTTTCAAGCGACAAACCCTTTTTTCCTTGGTGTTATGGAGGAATAACCAATTGTTATTCGAAATAACCTACAAAGACATGCTCATCCGACTTCGGTTGTAAACATCTTACTTATGTTTAGCATACCAAAATTTAAGAAATGATAACTTGGGTTTTACCCTAAACCATAACTTCCATGGTGTCATTTAAATGGATCAAGATGGAGCTCTTTTCAGTGTAAAAGCGGAAGTATCTAAAGCTTTAATCTTTTAAAACATAATGGCAGTTTTATAAATAACACCTTTAATCCAACCATGTCAAACAAGGTTTTTATTACAAATCTCAAACACTCCATATTCCTATGGTGTTTAGGGATATGTAAATCTAGGTGTTTTGCTAAACTTGCAACTCAAATAAATCCCTTTATGATAAAATCATAATTCATTTATTTTCTTGTTACACTTGTAACTCAAACAAATCCCTTATGATAAAATCATAAACCATTTATTTTCTTGTTACAATGATTTTCCACTTCATCTTGAAAGTCTTTGAAACGTTTTTCAAATATTTCATACTTCTTTCTCATTAAGTGAATATTCACTCAAATTTCTGGAGAAAGCATATGAAGTTGAAACCCATCGCTTACGACTACACATAATGGACTACATACATCGATATGTATAAATTCCAATAATTTAGTCGTTCATTCTTCTTTGGCCTTTGAACGAAGTTTTAATTATCACATGGAAATTCTCACAAGCGTCACTTGATCAAATCAAAGACTCCAAAAATCCATCAATATGGAGATTCTTCATGTTTTATTTTCAATATAATTTAAACAGCGATGTCACTTCGTAAGTGATCTTTCAATCATTTGTCTTGCGACATTTTAGCATTAGGTTTTATGGATGTGATTTCTCCAACTAGATTTGTAAATCATCCATCTTATATGGAATACGGTAATTATTTGAACAACCTTTATTCTCATAATACCTGATTTAAATAACAGTTATTAAAACAAATCTTGAAGTCAAGCTTTGATGTCAACAAGAAATACAAACAACAGTTTGTTTGTTTTCGATGAACGTCATCACATATTCTCTTGCTAGTTACTTAGGCCATTGTGGTTCATGAATTGCGTTGTTCCGTATGAAATTTCATACCAACCAATTCGGTATCCAATACCCAAGAACCACATTGTTTAACAAGTAAAGAATACAACCATAACATGTATATCATCCATATACCTAAATTGGATATTTCCAATCTTTTCTTTTCTGCCAAATTTATTTTATAGATTCTCTTTCAGCATTTCCTTTTCCTTTTTAAAAGAATCTATCAACATCAAAAGTGGCGCCATATACATGACACATAGTCCAAAGCGTGTATATTCAAATAATAATAACTTTGGACTTGCACTTTGAAGTAGACCACCATCATCAAAATGATCGGTATTCTTTCAAAATCCATTCTTTAGTAATCTTTTAGTGTAGTAAACACTTTACATACATCTTCTATTCATCCTTATCATGACGAATTTCATGATTAAGCTACTGTAGCTTATAAAGGTGAATCGTGAGTATAACATTACTTTCCAAAACCCTTTTGGATGATTCGGATGTCTAGCATCTCCAACCTTTGCAAATTCTCATCCAATATGAGAACATATATTATACTCTATCATATTGCAACCAAAACATTGTTTCAGATATCGTTATATCTGCCACACATGATGGTTTCTGAAACAATTCTTTCAGCTCCTAGATAAACTTGATATTAAAACAATCAAGAATCATGGAGGCAAACATGATACTTAAGATACTAACACTGGAATTGTTACTCTCGATTTAATACCAATTATTAAATTTCACGGAGTAAACAGAGTTTGCTGAAAGTTTGCAATAGGACTTTAAACTTTAAATTGACACTCAACACAATACGATACCAGTTCATAAAGTATATATCCAGAATTCTATAGTTCTATTATCTCAATTACAACTATGCATAAGGTGGTGAACGAATGCCAATGACTACAACAAATTATGCAAATTCACTTTGATTTAATTTATGATAAATTGAGTTCTACTAATCCAAATTAGAAATGAACTCCTACTCAAAAATGACATCCCTCGTGTCTTTTTGGTGATTACATGAACCAAATTCACTACACCAAGTCCGATCATCATGTGAGTCGGTGTAGTTTCAAAGGCGAGCATCCATATGGTCATCATGTCAAAACATATGACTCATGCTTAACCTTTCGGTCCGTGTTCCGAGGCCATGTCTGTACATGCTAGGCTTGCCAAGTAAGAACCTTAGTATTCGTGTGTGTAACTGTCTTACACCCGAGATATGCTCATGGATTCAAGTACACCCGATCATCACGTGATGTCTTGAAGCGACGAAACATTGTCGGTGCATACTTAAGTAAGAACACATTCTTATCTTGATATCTAAATGATGGATCATCTAATTATGCTAATAAAACGCCAAACAAGCAATATAACATGCAATCAAAACATCACATGTTTATTAGTGAAATGATATGGTTCCCGCATATGATCTCCATCATGTGCACCGTGGTATGATCTCTATCATACCTTTATGTGTAAGGCCAAGGTCTATGGAACTTACACGCTATGTGTGTTGTAAGAGTATCATCTCATACTTCTACTTACAACATCACCATATCATAACACTAGCCCAAAACAATCTAAACTAGACGCCTCTAATTTATCTATTGCAAGTTTTACGTGGCTTAGGGCTTTCGAAGATAGAACCGTTCTTACCTACGAACATGAACCACAACGAGGATAACCAAATTGTTGAAAACTCGTTGCAAATTAGATATTGACTATAGTAGGAGAGACAGACACCCGCTAGCCACTTATGCAAAACTAGTTGCATGTCAAGCGTGGAACAGGTCTCATGTGCAAGGACATGTAAAGTTTGTCCGGGCCGCTTCATCCCACTATGCCACCAATATCCAAAGTACAACTAAGAAGCAATAAATTGATCATCATTGCCCACATACTCATATGTGTACTACCCGTGCAAAGTATCTACGCATAGATCCGGCTCTGATACCACTGTAGGGTTCGTAGCATAGAAAACAAAAACTTTCCTACGATGGGAACAACTATGTACCAAGATCTATATACTAGATACAAACAACGGGCGGATGTATATCCGTAGAGAACATACCCTTGAAGACCGACAAAGCTTAACGAGTCCAAACTCGTGGTTTATGTAGACGATCTCTTGCCGATCTCAAGATCGAGAGGAAGTCCTAGCATCGCAAAACAGCAGCGCATCCTTGCTCGCACACACGTTCGAGGCACCGAGCAACCTCCGCCTCCTCGATCCAGTGATGCAGCGGAAGCACAACTCTTTCTTGCCGAATAGCCACCGGGAACATGTATCTCGCTAGTCCGAGACCATGGGGGATAAATTCTAGAGGGGGAGAGAGATCCTTCACGAGGAGGTGTGAGTGAGAAGTGAGATGAGGGGCTCGTTATATAGGGGAGGGGGGAAGCCCAAGGGGGCATGGCCGCCGGCCATGGAGGGTGCCCCCACCTCTCCCTCATTCATGTGGGTGGACACTCCACTCACAAAATGGCCCTTCAATTTTCTCCACTCAAAAATCCACTCAAATTCCCATTAAATTTCCACCAAATTTAATGCAAACTCTCATTAAATAAAACTCTTTTATTTTATTCAGAATTTTGTCAATTACTTTAATGACAAATATTCACAAATAACTCCTTTATAGAATTCTATTTCACATGCATAACCACTTTATGCAATTTCACCCGAAAACCTGTTTCGGTATCTAGTGAAATAAATTCATGCGCTTGTTCATTTCGGCATGAAACTTTTGCTCCAATTGGATGTCGGTGTCTCTTAAGTGTGTCACCCTACGGTTAATGAATAATGCGGACATGATCGATACCCCTCTCAGATCAATAATCAGAAGAGGGATCTGGAGACCCATACTGACTCCCACACATTCAACGATGACTTTCTTGTGATCGTCGGAACCTTTACGCTAGTATCTTAATCCCTTTGTTTCATGATATATTACATGTCCGAGATTCGATCATCGGATCTCCATACCTAGTTTGATCTCGTTACTGACATGCACTCTTTTCTCGTTCCCGTGATATAACATTCTAGTGATCAAATCACTTGCTTGCAAGCTAATCAATGTGATATCACCGAGAGGGCCCAGAGTATATCTATCCGTCATCGGGATAAACAAATTACACTCTAGATCCATGGGCCTCAACATAACACTTTATTAGTTCTGAATCCATCTTTATAATCACCCTGTTACGGTGTGACGTTTGATGTTATCAAGAAACTCTTCCGGTGTTAGTGATTGACATGATCTCATGGTCTATGGATTAGGATCACTTCGTAAGTTGTTATAGCAATATAAACCCAAGAAGAGGTGTTCTACGAGGAACCTGATCTGTCCGGAGGAGTTGAAGGAGTGGATTACGAGATCCACTATGGTGTCGATGATAACGAGTCCAACTAAGTATCCCTAGTTAATAGTAACCAACAGAGCCGAGAAACATGAACTCTATAGAATAAGTTGTTGAGCTCAACTCCTAGTCGGAGTTGTTACTTTTAAATTCCGCTGGAACACTTTATATTTTGGTTTGTAAGTTGGATCTTTTGGAAGTCTTGAACTTCCAGTATTGTAATAATAATAATGTGTGTACTTTTGTAATATGGACCCGCAATGTTTCTGTTGTACCACTCTGAGGGATGTGATATTTACGGAACGGTGTTCTGTGGATGTCATGTCAACGACTATAGTGTACTACACATGCAGTGGTATGCTGGGTCACCGCAGTTGGTATCAGAGCAAATTGCTTTGACATTTGGTTGGAAACCTAGTAAAGGGTATTACATGTAGGAAAATTTTAGCAACGATAAAGAATTCTCTAAAAGTAATATAATGGGTATTCAAATGAGAATATTCCGTTATATATTTTAGTGCGATAATTCTTTGTTATGATGCAATATATTATTGGATACTAATCAAAATTATTTTTTCTGATATACAGTGTTATGGCACCAAAGTTTCCAAAACAGTCTTTGGTAAGGAAAGAGGAGACTCTTGATGATTATCAAGGATCATTCACATACCAACTTCGTCAACTTTTAAAGCTCTTTAGTTGTCCAACTAGAATTCCAGTGAACACTATCACTTACCTTGATGGTCGGATGTTATCCAAGTATCGTGTGAGTACCCAACTTCTAGAGAAGCTGGGATTATATCACGATCTACCTATAGGAGAAGGTAGGAGTCATTTAGCAGCATATCATGTTGCTGTTGTGGAGGCGATAGCTAATATCCTGGAGCATAAAACCAAGGAGCTAGAAGGTAGCACATTCTCTGTGATACCTCATGATTCTATAGACTCAGCTCCTATACCAGATCATCTTACTCTGGTTAAGAAGCATCCTAAGTTAGCTTCCAAGTTTATGGACAGATACCGAACACTCGTTGCGTCTTTTTATAAGACCCATCAAGTGATTGTTGAAGATAAAAATGACATGTTAGAGGATCTAACTGATCCGGAACGGAGGAAGCAGTTAGCATTCCAGTTAGAGAAAGAAGCAAGTAGCAGTGCAACACCTATCTTTAAGAATATACCTATAGATCCTGAATCTTTTATACCATATACTTATTCACCAAGACCTGAACCTATACATGATCCTACTATGGATATGCGGTATGCAGTACCACAGGGCTAAGAGGATGGTTCTGACTCAGAACTTCCTATTGAGAATTCGGATGGTTGGAGAATGGGATCATATAATGGATCTCATGAATACCAGATGTCCACAAATGGTTCTGACAGAAATGTTGGACAATCCAGTTGGATGGGTGCAAGAATGAACCCTAATAATAGTAGTAGAAATACCATGTCAATAGATAATCAGGATGAATAAGAAGATCTTGAGGAGAGAGTGTTTGAATCATCAACATCTTATAAAAACCCAGGGAATATACATTATCCAGTGTTTAACTATCTTGTCCACGAGAGCACCTGGGAAGCAGCAAGATCTGCGTATCCTGTTGACAACTCAAGAAATGAAGCTCAGGAGATGCAGGCTGGAGATAATGTTGAATATGTTTCTGAAGAATTTTTAGCTGAGCTGGAGGGAGTCAATGCGCTCAGGTTGAGTAATGACTCAAGTCCTGACACTTCAGATACAGAGTATATTCCTTCTGGAAGGCCATATGTTCCACAAACTGTGCGACGAAACACACGTCATCACGGTTGGACATCAGGCATGTACGACGAGTGGAGTTACTAGTAGAAGAAGACAATTAGTTAGTAGTATCAAGTACCATATATTGTACCCCAAGTAATAAGGTAGTTTTGTAATTATACCTATATGGTATATGTTGTAATGACTTTGTATCATTACGATATTATGTATAATATGTGAAATGCATATTTGGATTTTCTTTGGATCTTCATTGTGTGACTAGTTCTATGCGTAAAGTTGAGCTCAGAACACATGTGCATGATGTAACTATGAGTATTCACTTTATGTTGCAGGACTAGAGGGTCATGGATACGGTGTAGGAATGGAAACTAAGCAGCAGCGGATGGAGCGAGAGGCCAAGGAAAAGGCTGATGCAGGTGCAGCAAACCAAGAAGCATTACCACCACCACCAATGAGGCCGCTAATGGAGCAGAATTTTAGGCAATGCATGCAAATGATGCAAGAGACCCAGAACAAGTTCATGGAAGAGCTGCTGGGGCGAGCAAATAAGAGGGCACCTGAAGGTGGAGGAGTGAGTCTATCTGATTTCCAGAATGCAAGACCGTTACCTTTTGCATCAGCTCCTGAACCAATGGATGCAGAAGACTGGCTAGCAGATACAGAAATGAAGTTGAAAACTGTAGGTTGCAATGATGAGGAGAAATTGAGGTATGCAACTCATCTGCTGATTGGACCTGCAGCATCATGGTGGGAAAATCAGTTGGCCATGAAACAACCAGGAAGAGAGTTTACCTGGGAAGAGTTCAAGCAGAGATTCCGTGAATATCATGTTTCGGAAAGTGTTATGGAGTTGAAGCAGAGAGAATTTGAGGATCTTCAACAAGGATATACTAGTGTCATGAAGTACATCCGGGAGTTTAGTCAACTGTCTCTCTATGCTGAGGAGGATGTCAACACTGAAGAGAAGCGGAAGAAGCATTTCCTGCGTGGATTAAATCCATTCATGAGGATGCAGCTAAGGTTAGCCAATAGGCAAACTTATCAGCAGTTGTTGGATGCAGCCATTACTTTTGAAGATGACTATAAAAATGTCCAAGAGGACCAGAGGAAGAGAGCCAAGAAGGAAACCAAAAAAGAATTCAGGCAAGCAAACCTAAACCTAACCTGGAGTTCAAACCTCAAAATAGGAATTATGGCAACAATCACAATAACAATAACAATAACAAGGGCAGTAGTGGAAATCAATCCAATCCGAGGAGGAATGTTTTTTGTAACAATTGTGGAATTCCAGGGCATTTCCAGAGGGAATGCAAAAAGCATGTAGTGATCTATTACGGTTGTGGTCAGAAGGGGCATATTGTCACATTCCAAAATTTTCCAAATTTTGAAATGTGAAAAATAAATAAACAAAATAAATAATTGTTGAAATTTAGGGTGAGAAGAAACTTTTTGATTCCAAATGGAATCATCGAAACCTATTTTTATCAAATAAAATCCTAAAGGGATTTAAAAAGATAAACAAATAATAAATAAAGTTATAATAGTTGGAATTACCATTTTTGGATCTTTAAATAAAAAATATGGTTTTTATAAGCAAAGGTAGAAATAATGAATAAGGACTATTTTTAAAAGAGACAAATTAAATCTTGGCCAAGCTTTTAAAATAAAATATTTTGTTTGATTAAAATAGTAAAGGTTTATTTAAATAAAACCATGAGGATTTATTTTATATACAAATTTAATTCAAGTATAGACATTTTACTATTTTGAATGATCATTAAAAACTTATTAAAGTATTTTAAATTATATTTCAAGGTGTTTTAGTTTTCAAGTAAAACCTACTGAAAAGATTTTTGTAGGAATTTATAAAGTCAAATAGAGTTTTTAAAGAAATTTGAATCCTATTTGAAATAAAGGCTAAAGCCTATTTATTTGTTTTTAATAAATAATAAACCCTAATAATTATTATTTTAATTTGGACTTTGGAATATGTTGTTAAACAGAATTAAACTATACCTAAAGTTTGGTGGTGGTTTGAATTCAAATGGAGTCGAATTATTTGAATGAAAAATCAAAACAGAAATTCAACACAGAAAAAGAAAAAGGTTCAACATAAAAAATGGGAAACAAACCCAATCCACTAAACCTACCCAGCCCAGCAAAGCATCTGGCCCAGCAAGAGCCCACCCGGCAACCCTCACCAAACCGTTTTCTCACGCGCAACCTCACCCGCGAAGTCACAGAGCAGTGGATCCCACGCCCCCTCTCTCTCTCGCAGAGAACACAGTCCCACGCCATCAGAGCATTGTCTCCACCGTGACCACGTTCCCCTCGCCGTTTCTGCCATTGATTGCAGCGATCAATTCGCGCTGATGGCTGGGTTAATTCCTCCGGAGACCACGCTCGATTAAACGCCTCGCCCTCCTCTCTCATTCCCCCCAAGCAGCATCTCCTCTCTGCCACCGGGCTGCTCCAATTTCAAGCTCGAACTCCCTGCTCCGACGAGATTCTCCAGTCAATTCCGGCGCCGTTCTACCGCCCCTCGCCTCCCACTACACGCGAGCCTGCTCCCCATCTCCTAGCGCATCTCCCAGTGCCGCTCGTTAGCCCGCGCGTGCACCGTAGCGTCGGCAACAAACTCACCAAGCGCCACCGCCGTCTGCCATTTCTCCGGCGAGTCCTCCTGGTAAGCTCAGACCACCCATGTTCTTCTCGATGATGCTCCCATGATCCCCAGTGCAGTACGCGTCTAACGCCCCCTCCCGTTTGCCTCGGCACAACCTGCAGCCTCACCCCGACGACAAACCGAAGCACCCGACGCCGCGGACTCCGACGAGCAATCGTTGCAGTTTCGGTGTGCCCCTCGACAAGATGACCACGCCTCGAGCTTCACCGCAACCGCGCGAGCACGGTGAGCACCTCCGTTCCCCCTCTTGCTTCCTGGTTTGTCGGCGACGACACTGACAGAGCGCTCCTCCGCTCGCCGCCGTGCCAGCGCCGCCAATCCTTGACCAAGCGACCTCGTCCGTTGGATGTAGATCTAGTGGTTAGGATAGATCATATAACGAACCGTTATCTAGTGATATGATCCGTGCGATTAAGTTAGATCTGACGGCCTGCTCAGCTCGATCCACCCGAAGCGGTATGGACCAGTAATATTAAGACGCGTGGCACTGATTTCGATTTAAAAACAGAAAATGTTCTATTAGATTTGCAAACTTGCAAAATTCATAACTTTAATTATACACGTCCAAATTTTGCAAATTTTATATCAATGGAATCAGCAGAGCAAATACTTTGCAACCATGCACTTTGTTTAATGTTTTGCTTCTGTAAAATTGGTTGAAATTGCAGAAACATGTGTAGGCATAATTTGAATATAAAATTTTTTCTAGAAATATTTTTAAGATGAAATCTTTGCTAATCGGTTTGTTTTGAACCTACTGACCATAGGAACCAACTTATGGATTTAAAAATGTATTTTGTGAAGTTAAGGAATAAATATTTGAGTTAGCTCATTTCTAGTCAAATAAAAATATTGTTTATGGTTTAGAAATTAATTTTGAGTAAAACCTTTGGGAAATGATTTGATTCAAACCTTCTGACCCTAAACACCAAGTTTTGAGATTTAAGAACATATTTGATGAACCATATAAAATCATTACTTTGCTAAAAGATATTTTCAACTACATAAAATATCACCTTATCATAATATTTGGCTTATGAGATGAAACCTTTTGCAAAGGGTTTTACCACTTTTGTAAATGACCAATGTGAGCTTTAAAATTTTTAGAGCCTAGTAGAAACCACTTTTTCAAATAAAACTATCTTTTGCATGCTTGCATGCATGACCTTGTTTTTGTTATTTTATGTGTGATTAATTGTGTGAATGCTAGTTGAATATGTGTTGCTTGATTGAATTGTAGTGAAGTTAGAGGAGTGTTATATTTGCAAGATCAAGAAGTGAACCAACATTCTCTACTAAAAAGGCAAGTGACACTATCATCCATGTCCTACTATTTTCATTACACTTAGTGGATTTTTGTAACATGCATGATAAGGACTACTATATTTTATGCTATGCTAAATCCTAATAGGATACCCTTATATCTTACTTAGTGAAAACATTGTAGTTGTAGCAAGCTTAGCCCTGCTATATATTTGGGATGGGTTACATGATATGATTATATGAAGTGTTGGAAAGGTATATGTTTTGTATAATAAAACAAGTACTCAATGAACCACCTAGGTGGACAAGGATACTCAAGATTGGACAAGGTGGCAACAAAGGGAACCATGTTTATATGGCTATCTTTTTGTGTGTGCCCTAGAAGAAAACCACCCAGGGACTTAGAGATTGAACATGTTTCTCGTACAGTGGCTTCTGTGTACAGCCACATGCTAAATGGGCTCTGGCTTAGTCAACTACATAGTGGAAGACCCATGCATTGGCATCTTCAGGTTAACTAGAGTTGTGTAAGGGAAATATATCCCTACATTGGTGCCTGGTTGACAAGATAGCATTGTGTATTTGGAGGACTCCTATGGAAAGACTTTGTCACATTCTCGATCTGCCGGTACTCCATTTTGGTGAGTACTTATCCAGCGGCCACTGGTGGCATCCAGATGATATTGTGTCATGTGGGTAAAGTGCACAACTTCTGCAGAATATCAAGTTCTAAGTACTTAGCCGTGTCCCCGGTTATGGACAATTCTGAGCAACTAAGGCCTGAAGCTATGGAAGATGTCGACATTCCAATTTCTCAAAGTAAAACTTTATGGTGACAACAAGGGATTATAAGCACTTGGAGTTTTCCAAGAAGTTCAGAAAGATTTGACAAAAGATCAAAAACTATTTTGAAAATATAGGATAAAACTATATTGCTTTCTGCAAATGAGCCTAAACCCCACTTAGCCAAATATGCATGTAATGATAGGATCCACTTATTTCTACATAGTAGTGAAACTTGCCAATACAATTCAAATGTATTGACCCTTGTGGCTGCAACTTATTATGTTGAAGGTTTGTTTGATGTTAGTGAAGTGTGTTGAATAGGATTACAAGTCTACAACCAACATGATTGCCTGTGGCACTTTGAAGATGAAGGACTCCATGCTATAATAGATATTATGCTGCATTGTAATGAGATAGCCAAATGAGCTATGTAAGATGTAATGAATTATTTTATTCCTGGTTATAAAGTTGTAATATGACCTTTGGTTCTTGATATTACATCTTAACTGTGGATGCTAGCTATTGATCTAGGGACTAGCATTGTAAACACAGGGATCTCTATCTTATTAAAGGTTGGGAACCTTACAGATGGTATCAGAGCACTGTGTTGCCTGTAGGATTGTAACCCTAGGATTGGACAAAACCCCTTAGAAAAACAGGAGTTGTATTTGTTCCAAAACTTATTTACAAACAATCTTGTAAACTCTTTCCTCAACCTTTTTGGTTTTGAATTCTACACCTCTTCCTTTTTCAACTTGATGGACAAAGCCTTCACCATGACCAATGACTTCAACTTTAGTTTCATCAAAGATTTCAACTTAGACATCACTAAAGACTACAAGTGAAAACCAAGAGACATTAGATTGCCTACCAAAAACATTGATATCATGTTAGTGTATGGATCATATTGACCTATGAGGTATGACTACACTAAGTTATTTATTTCAAGAAAACTTGTTGTTTCCTTCAACTCATGAGTTAAGCTCATAAGTTGTTAAGTAATTAGTTGCTTGTTGATTGATGGATTATTTGATTGAACTTGGTTATTTTGAGTTGTGTGTTAGAACTTCCTTAGGTCTATCTGCCATTACTTATCCCTATCAAACCAACAGATGCCTCCCCATCGTGCCAACCCCAACCAAAACAACAATAACAACATCACCCCTGAGATGCAGCAGATGATGACAGCTCAGACGCAATTGATGCAGATGATGACCATGTTCATACAGAATCAGAACAACAACAACAACAACAACAACAATCAGAATAATCCTCCAGCACATGATATGCTCACCAGGTTTTTGAAGCTAAGGCCTACAAGGTTCTCTAGAACAACTGACCCAATGCTAGCCAATGATTGGTTACGTTCGGTGAACAAGGACTTAGTGACTGTTGGTTGCACCGACGAGGAAAAAGTTAGGTTTGCAGCATTTCTGCTTGAAGGACCAGCAGCAACATGGTGGGACAACTTTCAGATCACCACTTCCCTTGAGGATGTGACTTGGGCTATTTTTGAGGATGGTTTCCGTACAGCTCACATCTCATCTGGAGTGATGCACTTGAAGAAAAAGGAATTCCACAATCTGAAACAACGACACCTCAGTGTGGCTGAGTACATTGAAGAATTAAACAATCTGGCACGCTATGCACCAGATGAAGTTCATACAGATGCTAAGAGGAAGGAGAAATTCCTCAAAGGACTTAATGATGAGTTGAACCTGCAGCTAGCTGTTGCCTATGTCCCAACTTATCAATCACTCTGTGACAAAGCCACCATCTTGGAAAACAAGATGAATCAAGTTGAGAATAGAAAGAGAAAGCATAAACTCAAGTATCACTCAGGATCATCACAAAAGAAGCGTTCATTCAAAAAGAGCAATGAAGATTCTGAACCACATCAGTATCACCACAACAACAATGGAAGTGATAATAATGGAAATGATATTGACAATGGAGATGACCTTGGTCAGAACCAACATGACACTTTCAGGAAGAAAGACATTAGCCAGTTGCAGTGCTATAATTTTAAGGAGCTTGGACACTATGCATCAGACTGTCCTAAGAAGAAAAAGAAAAAGGATGCTAGAAACTCCTATGGAAATGACTCCAATGTGACCCAGAAAGGACATGTGAACCACATTGACATGGATGGGAACTTTGAAGAGATAGAAGAAGTGGATGTCAGGAATTAGTTAACTCAGTTGAGTCAAATAAGGATTCCTTGTCAGGATATCAAGTGTTGAACCCATAGTCAAGTGAACCATCAATGTAACCCTATGATACTTTCTTTTAAGGGTGGTAGTACCCTAGTTGCCGTGAAGCCAACTTGTAACCTTAGCCTTCCCAAATCTCGGGACGAGATTTCTTTTAAGGGTGGTAGCCTGTCACATCCCAAAATTTTCCGAATTTTGAAATGTGAAAAATAAATAAACAAAATAAATAATTGTTGAAATTTAGGGTGAGAAGAAACTTTTTGATTCCCAATGGAATCATCAAAACCTATTTTTATCAAATAAAATCCTAAAGGGATCTAAAAATATAAACAAATAATAAATAAAGTTATAATAGTTGGAATTACCATTTTTGGATCTTTAAATAAAAAAATATGGTTTTTATAAGGAAAGGTAGAAATAATGAATAAGGACTATTTTTAAAAGAGCCAAATTAAATCTTGGTCAAGCTTTTAAAATAAAATATTTTGTTTAATTAAAATAGTAAAGGTTTATTTAAATAAAACCATGAGGATTTATTTATATACAAATTTCATTCAAGTATAGACATTTTCCTATTTTGAATGATCATTAAAAACTTATTAAAGTATTTTAAATTATATTTCAAGGTGTTTTAGTTTTCAAGTAAAACCTACTGAAAAGATTTTTGTAGGAATTTATAAAGTCAAATAGAGTTTTTAAAGAAATTTGAATCCTATTTGAAATAAAGACTAAAGCCTATTTATTTGTTTTTAATAAATAATAAACGCTAATAATTATTATTTTAATTTGGACTTTGGAATATGTTGTTAAACAGAATTAAACTATACCTAAATTTTGGTGGTGGTTTGAATTCAAATGGAGTTGAATTATTTGAATGAAAAATCAAAACAGAAATTCAATACAGAAAAAGAAAAAGGTTCAGCATAAAAAAAATGGGAAACAAACCCAATCCACTAAACCTACCCAGCCCAGTAAAGCATCTGGCCCAGCAAGAGCCCACCCGACAACCCTCACCGAACCGTTTTCTCATGCGCAACCTCACCCGCGAAGTCACTGAGCAATGAACCCCACGCCCCTCTCTCTCGCAGACAACACGGTCCCATGCCGTCAGAGCATCGTCTCCACCGCGACCACGTTCCCCTCGCCGTTTCTGCCATTGTTTGCAGCGATCAATTCGTGTTGATGGCAGGGTTAATTCCTCCAGAGACCATGCTCGATTAAACGCCTCGCCCTCCTCTCTCATTCCTCTCAAGCAGCATCTCCTCTCTGCCATCGGGCTGCTCCAATTTCGAGCTCGAACTCCCTGCTCCGACGAGCTTCTCCAGTCAATTCTGGTGCCGTCCTACCGCCCCTCGCCTCCCACTGCACGCGAGCCTGCTCCCCATCTCCTGGCGCATCTCCCAGTGCCGCTCGTTAGCCCGCGCGTGCACCGTAGCGTCGGCAACAAACTCACCAAGCGCCACCGCCGTCTGCCATTGCTCCGGCGAGTCCCCCTGGTAAGCTCAGACCACCCCTATTCTTCTCGATGATGTTACCATGATACCCAGTGCAGTACGCGTCTAACGCCCCCTCCCGTTTGCCTCGGCACAACCTGCAGCCTCGCCCCGACGACAAACCGAAGCACCCGACGCCGCCACGGACTCCGACGAGCAATCGTTGCAGTTCCGGTGCGCCCCTCGACAAGCTGACCACGCCTCGAGCTTCACCGCAACCGCGCGAGCACGGTGAGCACCTCTTTTCCCCCTCTTGCTTCCTGGTTCATCGGCGACGACACTGACAGAGCGCTCCGCTGCTCGCCGCCGCGCCAACGCCGCCAGTCCTTAACCAAGCGACCTCGTCCGTTGGATGTAGATCCAGTGGTTAGGGTAGATCATATAGCTAACCGTTATCGAGTGATATGATCCGTGCGATTAAGTTAGATCTGATGGCCTGCGCAGCTCGATCCACCCAAAGCGGTATGGACCAGTAATATTAAAACGCGTGGCACTGATTTTGATTTAAAAACAGAAAATGTTCTATTAGATTTGCAAACTTGCAAAATTCATAACTTTAATTCTACATGTCCAAATTTTGCACATTTTATATCAATGGAATTAGCAGATCAAGTACTTTGCAACCATGCACTTTGTTTAATGTTTTGCTTCTGTAAAATTGGTTGAAATTGCAGAAACATGTGTAGGCATAATTTGAATATAAAAATTGTTCTAGAAATATTTTTAAGATGAAATCTTTGCTAATTGGTTTGTTTTGAACCTACTGACCATAGGAACCAACTTATGGATTTAAAAATGTATTTTGTGAAGTTAAGGAATAAATATTTGAGTTAGCGCATTTCTAGTCAAATAAAAATATTGTTTATGGTTTAGAAATGAATTTTGAGTAAAACCTTTGGGAAATGATTTGATTCAAACCTTCTGACCCTAAACACCAAGTTTTGAGATTTAAGAACATATTTGATGAACCATATAAAATCATTACTTTGCTAAAACATATTTTCAACTACATAAAATATCACCTTATCATAATATTTGGCTTATGAGATGAAACCTTTTGCAAAGGGTTTTACCACTTTTCTAAATGACCAATGTGAGGTTTAAAATGTTTAGAGCCTAGTAGAAACCACTTTCTCAAATAAAACTATCTTTTGCATGCTTGCATGCATGACCTTGTTTTTGTTATTTTATGTGTGATAAATTGTGTGAATGCTAGTTGAATATGTGTTTCTTGATTGAATTGTAGTGAAGTTATAGGAGTTTGATATTTGCAAGATCAAGAAGTGAACCAACATTCTCTACTAAAAAGGCAAGTGACACAATCATCCATATCCTACTATTTTCATTACACTTAGTGGATTTTGTAACATGCATGATAAGGACTACTATATTTTATGCTATGCTAAATCCTAATAGGATACCCTTATATCTTCCTTAGTGAAAACATTGTAGTTGTAGCAAGATTAGCCCTGCTATATATTTGGGATGGGTTACATGATATGATTATATGAAGTGTTGGAAAGGTATATGTTTTGTATAATAAAACAAGTACTCAATGAACCACCTAGGTGGACAAGGATACTCAAGATTGGACAAGGTGGCAACAAAGGGAACCATGTTTATATGGCTATATTTTTGTGTGTGCCCTAGAAGAAAACCACCCAGGGACTTAGAGATTGAACATGTTTCTCGTATAGTGGCTTCTGTGTACAGCCACATGCTAAATGGGCTCTGGCTTAGTCAACTACATAGTGGAAGACCCATGCATTGGCATCTTCAGGTTAACTAGAGTTGTGTAAGGGAAATATATCCCTACATTGGTGCCTGGTTGACAAGCTAGCAACGTGTATTGGGAGGACTCCTATGGAAAGACTTTGTCACATTCTCGATCTGCCGGTACTCCATTTTGGTGAGTACTTATCCAGCGGCCACTGGTGGCATCAAGACGAGATTGTGTCATGTGGGTAAAGTGCACAACTTCTGCAGAAGATCAAGTTCTAAGTACTTAGTCGTGTCCCCGGTTATGGACAATTCTGAGCAACTAAGGCCTGAAGCTATGGAAGATGTCAACATTCCAATTTCTCAAAGTAAAACTTGATGTTGACAACAAGGGATTAGAAGCACTTGGAGTTTTCCAAGAAGTTCAGAAAGATTTGACAAAAGATCAAAAACTATTTTGAAAATATAGGATAAAACTATATTGCTTTCTGCAAATGAGCCTAAACCCCACTTAGCCAAATATGCATGTAATGATAGGATCCACTTATTTCTACATAGTAGTGAAACTTGCCAATACAATTCAAATGTATTGACCCTTGTGGCTGCAACTTATTATGTTGAAGGTTTGTTTGATGTTAGTGAAGTGTGTTGAATAGGATTACAAGTCTACAACCAACATGATTGCATGTGGCACTTTGAAGATGAAGGACTCCATGCTATAATAGATATTCTGCTGCATTGTAATGAGATATCCAAATGAGCTATGTAAGATGTAATGAATTATTTTATTCCTGGTTATAAAGTTGTAATATGACCTTTGTTTCTTGATATTACATCTTAACTGTGGATGCTAGCTATTGATCTAGGGACTAGCATTGTAAACACAGGGATCTCTACCTTATTAAAGGTTGGGAACCTTACACATATCAAGCCAGATTGTCCGAGCAAACCACCTGGAGGATGGCCTGCCAAGGGAGGAGGACAAGCCAGTGGAGGAAATGGACATCCCAATAAAGAAAGAACTAATGGCAAGAACAACAATGGCAAGAGGAACCGACCTACCGGGAAACTGAACTATGCAACCCTCGAGGAGGTGGATAATTCGAAGCATGCAGTGATAGGTACGCTCAATATCCTTACCAATCCCGGCAAAGTTCTATTTCATACTGGTGCAACTACTTCATTCATTTCTGAAGAATTTTGTGATAAGTTTAGGATTAGAAGGGCAACGTTAGAAAGTCCTATGATCGTAGTTACGACAGGAGGGAATGTGATTGTACGCCACATAAAACAAGATCAGGTTATCTTGATCTGTGGTTGTACATATTTCGCAGACCTTTATGTGATTCCTTTGAAGGGAATTGCAGTAGTTCTGGGGATGGATTGGATGATGGAACATGGAGCTCAGATAAATTGTGAGGAGAAAACTGTCTCAATCAAAACTCCAAGTGGAGCAAGGATAGTTTATCAAGCAGATAAGCACAGTCATATCATGGTGGATCTGCAGTTGAACTCAATGAAAGAGGTCAAATTGGAAGAGATTCCTATAGTAAATGAATTTCAAGATGTTTTTCCAGCAGAGCTACCAGGAATGCCACCAGACCGGGAGATAGAGTTCACCATTGACCTAATTCCTGTTATAGCACCAATAGCTCAAGCACCATATAAGATGGGACCCAAAGAGTTGAAAGAACTCAAAGAGCAAATTGATGAGTTAGCTAGAAAAGGATTCATTCAGGAAAGTGTATCTCCATGGGGAACACCAGTAATCTTTGTGGATAAGAGAGATTGTGGAATACGGATGTGTGGTGATTATAGAAATTTGAACAACATGACTATCAAGAACAAGTATCCTTTACCAAGAATTCAAGATTTGTTTGATCAGGTGAAAGGGGCTGGAGTATTTTCAAAGATCGATTTAAGATCTGGATACCATCAAATAAAAATCAAACCGGAAGATGTTCCAAAAAAAGCATTTGTCTCAAGATATGGACACCATGAGTATCTGGTAGTACCATTTGGTTTGACCAATGCAGCAGCAATATTCATGAATCTGATGAACAAGATCTTCATGCCATATTTGGACAAGTTTGTCATAGTCTTTATTGATGATATTCTGATATATTCCAAGGATAAGGAAGAGCATGCTGATCATTTGAGAATAGCATTGCAGACTTTAAGAGAACACAAACTTTATGATAAGTTCAGTAAGTGTGAGTTTTGGCTTGATGAGGTAGAATTCCGCGGTCATGTGAACAGTAAGGATGGAATTGCGGTGAATCCATCTAAAGTTCATTTGGTACTAGAGTGGACTGCACCGACCAATGTGAAGCAAATTCGAGGTTTCTTAGGAATGGCTGGTTATTATCGGAGATTAATGTAAGGTTTCTCCAAAATAGCCAGACCAATGACCAAATTATTAAGGAAGAATAGACCATTCAAGTGGGATGAGAAATGTGAAGCAAGTTTCCAAGAGTTGAAGACTAGATTAACCACAGCTCCAATCTTAGCAGTTCCTGAAACAGGAAAGAACTTCACAGTATACTGTGATGCATCTAAAGAACGTCTGGGTTGTGTATTAATGCAAGATCGGAAAGTGATTGCTTATGGTTTAAGACAATTGAAACCACATGAAGTCAACTATCCAACTCATGATTTAGAGTTAGCAGCAGTAGTTTTTGCGATGAAAGGATGGAGGCATTTTCTTTATGGAGCCATATGTGAGTTATACACTGACCATAAAATTCTCAAATATTTCTTCACTCAAAAGGAATTGAACATGAGACAGAAGCGTTGGTTGGAACTAATCAAGGATTATGATTTAACAATCAATTACACCCCAGGGAAAGCAAATGCTGTAGCAGATGCCTTAAGCACAAAGAGTGCAGATATTCAGCCAAGCAATAGGGAGTTACCAAAAGAGTTACAAATGGACTTGGAAAGATTAGAGCTTCAATTTATCAGAACAGAGGTTCTTGGAGGATTAGCTACTATGCAGGTAGTTGCAGAGCAGGACAGTGATCTTAAGCAAGAAATTTTTAGACATCAAGAAGAAGATCCTTTTATTGCTGAGGAATTTTGGAGGATATCTCAAGGGCAAAAATCAGTTTTTCGCCTTGGAGATTATGGGTCTTTATGGTTTCAAGACCGACTTTGTGTTCCTGATGTGATGGAGATTAGAAATATCATACTCAAAGAAGCACATGATACACCATATTCTATACATCCAAGGAGTACTAAGATGTATATGGATTTGAAAGAACTTTTCTGGTGGAATAACATGAAAAGAGATATTGCCAAATATGTATCTGAATGCCATACTTGTCAAAGGGTGAAAGCTGAACATCAAAGTCCATTAGGACCATTACAACCCTTAGAAATTCCTGAAAGGAAATGGGAGGAAATAGGGATGGACTTCATTACATGATTTCCTATGACACCAAAAAGGAAAGATATGATATGGGTAATTGTGGACAGACTCACTAAGAGTGCACATTTTATTCCGGTGAATCAAAAGGATAATGCCGAAAAGTTAGTTGAAGTATATGTCAAAGAGATAGTAAGTAAGCATGGAGTACTCAAAAAGATCGTAACTGATAGGGGATCAGTGTTTACTTCTGCATTTTGGAAGCAATTGCATGAAGCCCTTGGTTCAAAGTTAGATTTCAGCACGGCATATCATCCGGAGACAGGAGGTCAAACTGAAAGAACAAATCAAATACTAGAAGACATGTTAAGGGCTTGTGCATTAGATTTTGGAGGAACCTGGGAAGATCATCTACCATTGGAAAAGTTTTCTTATAATAATATCTATCAGAGTAGTCTGAAGGCAGCTACATATCAAGTTCTATATGGAAGAAAGTGTAGATCACCAATATGTTGATATGAACCTGGAAGCAGCAAAGAATTTGCACCAGATTATATCAAGGAAAAACAAGATATCATTGATAAGATTAGAGATAGACTGAAAATACCCCAGAGCAAGCAGAAAAGTTATGTGGATCAAAGTCAGAGATCATGACATCCAGAAGTGGGAGACATGGTCTATTTGAAAGTAAGTCCAATGAAAGGGGTGAAAAGATTCAGAGTTAAAGGGAAATTGAGTCCAAGATATATCAGACCATTCAAGATACTAAGTCAAAACAGAACTATAGCTTATGCTTTAGAGTTACCATCAAGATTGACTCAGGTGCATAATGTTTTCCATGTGTCACAACTTCGCAAATGTTTGAAAGTTCCAGACGATGGAATCACACATCAAGAGATAGAACTACAAGCATACCTGACCTATATTGAAAAGCCTTGTAATATTCTGGAGTAAAACTGGAAAAGATTAAGGAACAGAGCAATCAAATATTGCAAGGTGCAATGGGAACATCACCCTGAAAGGAAAGCCACATGGGAGAAAGAAGAGGATTTAAGAAAAGCATATCCAAAACTATTCAGGTACATCTCTACAAACTTCGGGACGAAGTTTAATTTAAGGGGGGAAGTCTATAACATCCCAGCATTTAGGAACTAACGAATGGTATATTTAGGAATATGGAATGTTGCATGCATTCATTTGAGAAAATGTGGGTAAATTTTTCGCCAAATAAAAATCTTAAGTGATCAATGTTTCTTTCATACTTTGAGAATAGGTTTAGCCTTAAAGGATGATTGTTATAAACTTTGAGATGATCTTTAAGGAGATATGTGTGTTTTAAAAGGAATTTGAATTTTAAACTTGAGTGTTTGAATTATAAATTCAAATGAATTAGGGATAAGTTTTGAATCTTAATTTAATTAAGAAATAAGTATTATAACTTAAATTCTATCCAAAGAAAAATAATAATGAATATAAAATTTATTTCATATTATCTATATATAAATAAGTTACAAAGAATGTAACTTACTGAAACTATTTTCAAACTTCACAATTTACAAAAGAATAAAGAATAAGAATATTCTTTATTAATAATAATATAATATTTATTACAATTGAATAAAATAAAAATTACAAGAATAATAAAAGAAAATTACAAAGGAATAAGAAAATTACATTGGAATATTTACTAACTATCCTGTATCTAAACCTAAACTAAATCTTCATCTTTATCTTTGTACCTGCAAAACAAAGACTAAATAAAAACAAAAGAAGATTAGTGTTAGTATTATTTCTCCCAGATATGTCAGTGAAATGCACTTGAAAAATTCATCATTGAAAATTTATATAAAAAGGGGCAAGTTTCACCAATCTGAAAGAATCCATCTTTCATAAATTCAAAGCCAGAAGTCAAATAACAGCCAAGAGGGACAAATTCACCAGCCAGGTGAAAGTAACCTGGTATGAGTAAGTTCAAAATTCTGAACCTATCCACAAGTGCATAGCAAGCACACAGGATGGTGACATAAGTTCAAAATTCTGAACCTATCCACAAGTGCATAGCAACCAGGATGGTAGACAGCAGCTAAACTAAGCACCACAGCCAGCAACCAAACCAACTAAGGATCAATCAAACATCACCAGGATGGTGACATAAGGAGGGGGATGGATCAGGTGGATAGCAAGATCAAACCCAGGAGCTAGGAGGAGCAGGATTAGCTCAAGATCAAGCATAGGAGTCTAGCAAAACCAGATCAAGATCATCATCACCAACTTACTACACCATCATCAGATTTTGTGGTGAGTTTCATAAAACCTTCACATGATCTAATCATCTTATTTAGAGAGAAGCATGTGTTGTTTTATAAAACAAACCCTCAAAAGACACCCAAGTGGGGTGAATCCATCATAGGGATTTATGAAACTCTAAAGGCAAACAGAAAAGTACCAGAATCCAACCAGAGCTCAGAGCAACATCCTTGCTCTGGTTGTCAAACTATATTTTACAATTTAATCATACATATACCTATGATCTATTCCTAGGCACATCCCTAAAAGAAGGGTAGCACCTTAGAAACAAACCTTTGGAATCCATAGATTGATCAAGTTCACTATTTTTTTTCCAAGCTTTGATTCAATAAAGCATAGCTGGTACCACTACCAGGACTATCTAGATGAACCAATTAGATAAGATTTGAATCCCTAAGCCTCAGACCAACATCATTGGTCTTAGGGAATTCAGGGAAGAGGATCTCTATTTATCTTATAAGGCCAAGTTTATCATTAAGCATAAAATAACCCAATCCATGGGTTAGAATCAAACTTGTGTGCCATACCATGATGGTGTCACAAGAACAATCCATTGTGAATCAGGAAAGATAGTAAATCATCATAGATTCAGACAATCAACTAACTAATCATTTTCCTGTTAACACAGGAATCATAACTAGGATATTCCTATGATACACTTCACTGTTTGAGATCAAGATGATCTCAAATCATATATTAATTCCCAAGCTAACAACACTAAGACAGAAGCTGTATCCTATCATGATCATGATCATGAATCAAATAAACAGTGGAAAGCTATCAAATCAGTGGCTTTACCAAGCATGTTTCCCAAACAATTACATCATCTGAATCAGATGCAATCCAAGCATCAAATCATCTAATAAGCCACCAGAAACATCATCTATCATTTTAAGCCACAAGCCTCAGGTCAATAATCATTTAGAATGTGTACAGACCATCCAAACATGATTCAATACATCCAACACATGATCAATCACATCACAGGAACCCTAAATGGATAATCATCCTAATCTGAACAAGATAATAGAAAGAGAGGACACTGCCAGCAACTAGCATCGAATCAACCAACACAGAGAGCACCAGGGGGAAGGAATCAAACTCACCATAGGTCCTCGCTGAAGATTAGAAGAGGAAGCAGAGGGGCCGACGTCCATTGCGGCACGGGGAGCACCCCAGAGGGGGCGTTGTAACCCGCACAACGCCACGACAGCGACCCTGATCATGCCTGGAGGAGCAAAGCATCACCTCGATGCACGACGACCACGACAGCACTTGAATCCATGCCAATTCTCAAACCCTAGGATGCGGGACGACATCGATCTATCGCAGGAGAGCCCTAGGCTCGAATCCAATTGGATAGAACGAACGGGCGTCGTTGACAACCCCCTAATGCACCATGGCGGTGACCAGAACGGCCGACGTTGGCGGGAATCGCCGGTGTTGGCATCGCCGGCCACAGGGTCTGGGTCAGAGGAGGAGGAGATGAACTCGAGAGAGAGAGAGAGAGAGAGAGAGAGAGAGAGAGAGAGGCAGTGAGGAGTGGGCCGAGCTGGGCCAGACCCTTCGGGGTGGCTCTTTTGTCTAGGACTAATGGGCCACCAGGGCCCAATAAGAATAACCAGCCCAGAAACAATTCCAGGCCTGTTTTAATAAAAATAAAAGGACCAAAATACCCCTGACCTCAATAAAATTCTAGAAAATAAAATAAAAATCCAAAAAATATAAATAAAATATTTTTGGATTCACAATAATCCATACTATTCAAATAAAATAAAATATAAAATTTTAGACAATTAAAATTTTATAAGAATTTTGTAATATATATTCCTTGTGGAATTTTACAAAATTATTGAAAGATGATAAAAATAAATAAAAATAAATAAAAATCACTTTCATTATTTATTAATATTATAGTATTTTCAAAAAAAATACTAAATAAATATTTAATAAAAAATTTAATATATAATTGATAATTCCTAAAAGAATTATTAAATAAATAAAAGGCAATTAAAAAGGAAATAAAAAAGAAAGTAATATTTATAAATCCTTTATTATTAAAAAGAACTTTTTATAATAATAGGGTGAATGCATATCAAGTTAAATGATGCATGACATTATTGCATAATCATTTTGCTTCTTTAAATATTGTCCTTATCGGGCAATAATGATGTTTTTGTAGACATAGAAGCTCAAGGTCCAGCGCAAGCATCAGACTTCACTACCTTGCCATCACAAGGTAAGTTCATCACTTGCTCATGTCCTTTGAAGAGTCTCTATCAAAGTATTTGCAAATTGTGTGTTATCATATATTCTGTAAAGGAAAGAAAATATTATTTTCACAAATAAAGAAATCATAGATATCATCCTAAGTGATGATATAATGAAGCAATAGAACTTAGAGTTCTAATTGCAACAATGATGATCAAGTAGGGACTTAATAACCCTGACATCAGTGATTCTAGCGCCGTATATTACGCGTTAGCCATGAGATTTGGAATGGGATGGAGAAGTCAGCTGTATCTTCTTCCTCTCGTATGAAGCCGGATTTGCAGGTCATGGCTGTTATCCTCGTAGCGTGCATATTAATTGGTAATTCGTAGAGGATATGCAACATATGGGTGGGAACCCTCATCGTCCCACGATAGTTCTGGCATCTAACGGTTTGTACAAACCATTTCCGTAATTCATTATGTGGGCATGGTGTACACCAAGGAGGCATGCGGGATCGCGAAGGGGGCAGTGATTGGCTTGGACCAACTACTGGGCCCCACATCATGGAATTGTGGACGGGAAAGTATGCTCGGTTATGCAACAAGGAGTTGATCTCTCATGGGTAAAGTAACGCACCTCTGTAGAGTGTAAGAACTATAACTTGTTACTACCTGTTCCGTGAAGGAGCTAAGAACGCGGCAGGAAAGGAACTCCATGAAAGTTCTGGTCAACCTGTGAAGGCTGATTGTCATAGTTTTTCAGAATAAAATCAATCTTTGAAGAAAGATTTACAAAAATTGTTGGAGATATGCCCAAGAGGCAATAATAAAATGGTTATTATCATATCTTCATACTTATGATAAATGTTTACATACCATGCTATAATTGTATTGATCGGAAACATTAATACTTGTGTGATTTGTAAACATAAAAGAGTCCCTAGTAAAGCCTCTTGTTAAACTAGCTTGTTGGTTAATATATGATCATGGTTTCCTGATCATGAACATAGAGATGTTATTAACAACAGGGTCATATCATTAGGAGAATGATGTGATGGACATACTCCTATAGTTAAGCGTAGCATAAAGATCAAGTCATTTAATATAGTTCATTTTCTATAAGCTTTCTGATACATAGTACCTAATTCCTTCGACCATGACATCATGTTAATCACCATCACCGGAAGGATGCTTTGATGACATCAAACACCACACCGTAACTGGGTGGCTATACAGGTGGCATTGAGTGTTTGGAAAGTATGGGTTGAGGCACATGGATCAAGAGTGGGATTTGTCCATCCATATGACGGATAGATATACTCTGGGCCCTCTTGGTGGAATGTCATCCAATTAGCTTGCAAGCATGTGACTGGCTCACAAGGGATCACATATCACGGGAACGAGAAAAGAGTACTTATCAGTGACGAGGTTGAACTAGGTATGCAGAGATACCGACGATCAAAACCTCGGATAAGTAAACTATCGTGAGACAAAGGGAAATTGGTATCGTATGTCAGTGGTTCATTCGATCGCAAAGTAATCGTAGAAATATGTGGGAGCCATATGAATTTCCAGATTCCTCTATTGGTTATTGATAGGAGAAGTGTCTCGGTCATGTCCGCATAATTCACGAACCGTAGGGAGACACACTTAAGGATTCGATGTTGTTGAGTAGTTATGGAATGATGAGTAAGAGACCGAATGTTGTTCGGAGTCTCGGATGGGATCCGGGATATCACGAGGACATCCGGAATGGTCTGGAGAATAAGATTCATATAAGGAAAGTCCTGTTTCGGAGTTCGGGAATGATTCCGGTGTTTTCACCAGGAATGCTCTAGAAGGGTCTGGAAGGTCCGGCACTCCGGAGGGGAAGGGTACATGGATGTGTCATGACAATGTGGAATGGTTGCATTATGTACGAGGTCACTTGGATGGGAAAAATAAATATAAGAAATCAAATCGAAGTTTGAAAGTCAAACGCCAATTTGAAAAAGTCAAATCTCAAGTTTGCTTGGTGGAGGGAGAGTAGGAAACCTACTTGGGGAGGAAGTCCCGCTCCCTCCCACCCGCCGGCCATGAGGAGGAGTTGGAGGAGGATTCCCTCGTCCCCAAACCGCCTCTCCCCTCCTATATAAGGAGGGGTAGGGCGCCCCCCTCTCCCTACACCCAAACCCTAGCTCCTGGCGTCTCCACACAAGTGCAGCCGCCGCCTAGGGATCTCCCAACTCACCGAGTTAGGGTTTCCCCAAACCCTAGCTGCCGGTTGAGCCACCCCCCTTGGAACCTCTAAACCGTAGATCGCCAAGGCCCTCTCTTATTCCACCATACTCGCTCTGGCTTAAGGCGAAGCCCTGCGAGATCTCCCCTCTACTTTCGACACCACACCGTCGTGCTACCGGAATCGCGAGGAGAATACTACAACCTCCGCTGCCTGCTGGAACAAGGGAGAGGAAGGTCTTCATCGAGTACCGAACGTGTGACCGACTGCGGAAGCGCTGCCGGAACGCAGCGCCGGAAGGATCGTCTACGCGATCTTGAGATCGTCAAGTGTACGACTACATCACCCACGAGAATCTGCTCTCGTTAACCGCTTTGGATCTTCGAGGGTTAGTATTCTATCGACTCGTTGCTACAATCTAGTAGATAGATCTTGGCTTGATCATAGACTAGATCTTGATTGTGTGTTCATGCGATAGAATTTTTTTGTTTTCCATGCTATGAACCCCTACAAAAATTGCATAGTGCCAAGGATTTATAATCCGAGGTGGTAGTTAGAGCATCAAACTTCCCACCGTGCATATAATGAACTTGTTGGGTAACGCTGTTACTCATTCTTTCCTTTGATCCCTTGCTTAGACTCCGAGGATCCCAAAGACGTGCCAATGTATGCAGCCGAATGCCAAGAAGAGGTGTTCTACGAGGAACCTGATCTGTCCGGAGGAGTTGAAGGAGTGGATTACGAGATACTCTATGGTGTCGATGATAATGAGTCCAACTAAGTATCCCTAGTTAATAGTAACCAACGGAGCCGAGAAGCATGAACTCTATAGAATAAGCTATTGAGCTCAACTCCTAGTCGGAGTTGTTACTTTTAAATTCCGCTGGAACACTTTATATTTTGGTTTGTAAGTTGGATCTTTTGGAAGTCTTGAACTTCCGGTATTGTAATAATAATAATGTGTGTACTTTTGTAATATGGACCCGCAATGTTTCTGTTGTACCACTCTGAGGGATGTGATATTTACGGAACGGTGTTCTATGGATGTCATGTCAACGACTATAGTGTACTACACATGCAGTGATATGCTGGGTCACCGCAACAGTTCTTACCACCTGATGCATGGATACTATGTATAGCAGGAGAGGCTCGCGTTCCTTCGGTGTGACCAGGACGGGCGAGGTGGAGAGCAGCCGCTTCAGATCTTCGAATGTGTCGTCCGCTTCAGGTGTCCACTCGAATTTGTCTGCTTGGCGTAGCAGCTGATAGAAAGGTAGGGCCTTCTCACCCATGCAGCTGATGAATCTGCTCAGCGCCGTGATGCGTTCAGCGAGTTGCTGGACACCTTTGAGGTTCTTTGGTTTCTCCATGGCCAGTATTGCCCGGATTTTCTTCGGGTTCACCTCAATTCAGCCAAGCAGTTGGCCAGATGGGACGCTGAAGGCGCACTTTTATGGGTTCAGCTTGATCTTGTAGTGATCAAGGTTGTCGAACATCTCACAGAGATCATCGATCAATGTCTTGGCCTCCCTTGTTTTGACTACTATGTCGTCGACATAGACCTGTATGTTTCGGCCGATCTGGCTCTTCAAGCATGCCTTCATGCACCGCTGGTACATGGCACCTGCGTTCTTTAGCCCAAAGGGCATTGTGTTGTAGCACAATATTCTGAACGGCGTGATGAACGCCGTTTTCTCCTGGTCTTCGACCTTCAGTCGAATCTGATTGTAGCCTAAGTAGGCGTCGAGGAAGGAGAGTTTCTCGCATCCTGTAGTCGAATCAATAATATGATCGATCCGAGGGAGAGGGAAGTGATCCTTCGGGCAGTGCTTATTCAGCGATGTGAAGTCCACGCACATCCGCAGGATGTCCGTGTCCTTTTTAGGGACCATCACAGTGTTGGCCAGCCACTCGCTTTCCTTGATCTCCCTGATGAAATCAACGTCGAGCAGTCTGTTGACTTTGACTCCAATGGCTTTGGCCCGTGGCTCGGACAATCGTCGGATGGAATGTTTGACGGGCTTGGCATCTGGGAACACATTGAGTGCATGCTCGGCGAATTCCCTAGGAACTCCTGGCATGTCCGTGGGACACCAAGAGAAGGTTTTCCCAACGCTCACAAAGGAATTCGACGAGCGCGCTTTCCTATGCGGGGCTGAGGTCGTTGGCGATCAGCGTCGTCTTGGAGGCGTCCGTTGGGTGGACTTGCACCTTCTTTGTGTTGACTGTTGAGTTGAACGACATGTTAGGTGTGTTTTGCCTCGAGACTGGGGTGCCCCGTTGTATGTCACCTCTCGGAGCCTTGTGAGCTCCTCCTGCATGCTGAATAACTAGGAGATTATGTTGAAGTCTCTGTCGCAGTGGTCGGACCTGGTGAAGCTCCCGTGGACCGTGATGACGCCCCTAGGTCCTGGCATCTTGAGTAGCAGGTACGCATAGTGCGGTACTGCCAGGAACCTTGCGAATGCCACGCGCCCGAGGATGGCGTGGTATTGTGGTGGCCAGTCCACCACTTCAAACTCGAGTAGTTCGCACCAAAAGTTGCCGGGCTTGCCGAAGATGACGTCGAGCCATATCTTTCCCAGGGGAAATATGCCCTTCCCTGGGACGATGCCGTGGAACGTTGTGTCGGATTGTTCCAGGCTACACAGCGGGATCCGCATTGCTGCTAAGGTGCTAGCGAATATCAGATTGATGCCGCTGCCGCCGTCCATGAAGACGCGGCTCATCTCGAATCCTCCGATATGCGCCTCGAGCACCAGGGTAGCATGACCTGGGCGAGGGATCTGGCGGGGGTGATCCGAACGGCTGAATGTGATGCAGGACTCCGAACCGCTGAGGTACTCAGGGATGGCGGGTGGAGTGGTCACAGCCAAGATGACTTGGCGGGTGATCTTATTTTGCATCCTGTTTGTTGGACGCCCCTTTTGGATCATCAGTGACCCTTTCAGCGCGGGGTAGTCGTTATGTCGTTGTTCTGTATGGGTGCGACTGGGTGATTTGAAGGTCCCACGGATGGTGGCGGAGGAGCTCCGTGGGCGATGTCGCCTGGTGCGGGCGCATGTTCAAACCCATTGTTCGGGACCCGCTGTCTCATCTGGGACAGGCTCTCGCTGAGTTTCTGGAACTCACGGCAGTCCTTCAGCATATGGCTGGCCTTCTTTTTGCCATCCTGCTTGTCGATGTAGAAGTGGATGGTGCATGGGCCCGACAACTTGTCGTATGTCGAGGGCTCGTCGTCATGGCCGCGGTGTTGCCACGTTTGCGTTGGGCGTCCTCCATCGCGGAAGTTGTTTCCACGGTATCCGCCGCTGCTGCGGTTGCTTTCGTTGCGGCAGTCGGCGTAGCCAGCTGCGACCATGTCGGGTCCGTTGCGATCAACGTAGACGCGCGATCTTCGTTTGCTACGGCCCTCGCGTCGGCGGCCATAGTCGTCCTCCTCATCCTAGTGTGCTCGGTGGACGGAGTCGTCGCCATCTGCCCACCTGTTGGCGATGTCCATGAGGTGGTCGAGTGTCTTGGGCTTGATGCGCTCAAGTTCTTTCTTGAAGTCCTGGCGTTTGACGCCATATTTGAAGGCGTCGATTGTTCTCTTCTCGGAGATGTGTGCCGCGGAGTTCTTGATGTTGGACCAGCATAGTATGTACGAGCGAATGGATTCGCCCATTCGTTGAGTGCAGGCTCGCAGCTCTTCGATCGAGGCTGGCCTCTTGCTGGTGCCTTTAAAGTTTCGGATGAAACTGTAGGCTAGTTCCTCCCAGCTTCGGATGGAGCCTAAGGATAGGCTGTTGAGGCAGATTCGGGCTGCACCTGTCAGTAGCAGCTGAAGGCACTGCAGAGCGGTGTTTTTGTTTCCGCCGTGCAGCTTGACGGACGACAGGTGGTCGCTGAGGCACGCCTTAGGGTCCTGCGTGCCGTCGAACTTCGGAGTGTCCAAAGGAAGCTTGAAGTTTCTCGGCATCCGCGTCCACCGAACAGATCTGCTGAAGCATCAAGCTCCACAGAGTTCTCCTTCATTGTCATCCTCTTCGGATTCGGATGAGCACACGCGCTTCGCGTGTGCCTTGTCGATCTTGCGCTGAGCGAGGTCGCTTCGAGCGTCGTAGACGTTGTGGGCTCTTGTGTCGCCGAGGTAGGTCAATCTTGTCCTCTTCGGATGAGGGTGTGGGGTTGCGATTGAATCTGACCGCAGCCTTCTTTTTCGGCTCTGCAGGAGCCTCCTCGTGGAGCGCAGCTCCAACGAGTCCGAGCCCGGCTAGGTGTGGACTTGTGCATAGCCCTCTTCGGGTCCACCACCGGAGGTGGATGGGATGTGAGATATGTTGTGGCTGCCATGATCGCAGCTTGTGGCGTCTTTGGGATGACGTTGTCGTTGGCATCCATCTCCATGAAGGACGTGTTGAGGGTTCGGGTCACCTCGCGACGTGCAGCGGGATCCATGTTCTCTACGCGAGAGCGATGCTTGTTGGCATTGTTGCCGTGCAAGCTGGAGTCTCCAACGGCGGAGAGCGCAGTTCTCCGCGCGCTAGACTCCGAGGACGCTTGCTTGCGTTTGTCGAGTACCTCTTGCATCTTCACCTGCTTTTTGTGCTCTTCGATGAGGAGCAGGTGGTACGACATCAGTAGGTCCCGTGAGGCACCTACAGGCAGGATCTTGTTGCCCGCCATGGCTTCGCGTGCCTGGTTCCATCCTTCCTCGCTGAGGTGGATTACCCGATTGGCATCAGGGTCGTCCTTGTTGGGCGGGGTGGATGGCTGCCTCCTGTTTTCGCCATTTCTACCATGCGGGTTGGGTGGCGGTACGTGAGCACCCGTACCTGGTGGTTGTTGCTTGTTTTCGTTTTGGATGACCACGGCGCATTGGTAGCATCCGCGGATTGGATCGCTGCTACTGCAGCTTTTGGATCCAGAATCGTAGGTCCCTTCATCCGACGGGGGATCGCACAAATCTGAGTTGCAGCTGCTGCTGTCATATGACTCATATGTTGATGTTGTCGTGCGTAGCACGTTGGGATGCGGGGCCCACGGGAAGGGCCTGATCGATGACAGTGGCACTTGATCTGGGAGGCGGAGCGTGCCGGTCTGTCCCACCTGGAAGCACAAGCTCCCGAACATGATCTCGAGCCTGTCGCCTACGGGCTCGAAGTCCTTCAGGGTGGCTGGAGAGTGGGCGGTGAAGTCGAAAGCGCCGAAGAGGAGATGGCTCTCCGTCGCCGAGGAGTTGTAGATCGCTTTGGTCGGGACCGTCACGATCGCACAATCAGCGCCCCCGATTCACACAGAAAACGTTAATTGACGAGGTTTAATCTCCTCAATGCCCATTGTTATGATCTTGGGTTTTGGAGAAGATGGGGTGCTGGAGATCGCGGAACGGTTAACAGACAAGCAACCAGGGGACACGAGATTTACCCAGGTTTAGGCCCCCAGAGGGAAAACCCTACTCCTGCTTGTTTGCCCTTGATTACGGCGGAACCGAAAGTTACAGGGGTTCACAGATGCAATATGGCGTGGAGGTGTGTATGCCGTGAGGTGATAGAGATCCTCGTCGTCGTGCCCTCCTAGCTTTATATAGAGGTAGGCAGGTCCCAGGCATAGATCGAGTCGGTTACAGGTTTAGGGTTTGCCCCTTTGAATATTCTATCTATTCTAGTCTTGCTCTCCAAGGATCCAAAGATGTCATGGGCTTGGGCCACCCGAAAATCTTCATGGGCCGCGTATATTATCGTGGGCCTTAATTGGGCTGGACCAAGTATGATAATGTCATGTACCCGTAGGGTATAACCATGTCAGTGTATGGGCAGGAAAAACGAAACATGATACTTTGGGAGAGAAAGAAATTTCGATTTTGGTCATTATCAAATTCGTTTCCGTTGTCACATTGTATGAAACGAATTGGGATACCAAAGTGAGTTAGAACATATTGCCTAAAATTAATGAAGAGTTTGTGAACATCTGATTTGGCACGAAGACGGAAGGTCCAAACATAGTGAGAGTAATCATCTAAAATAACAAGATAATATTTGAACCCTGAAACACTTGGGACGGGAGAGGTCCATAAATCACAGTGTAATAACTCAAATGGAAAAGTACTATAGGTAGTTGATTGTCACATCCCAAAATTTTGTAAATTTTGAAATGTGGAAAGACTTAAACAAAATGAAAAACTAAGTATTAGAAATTCAAAGGGAACAAAAACTTTTTGACTATTTAATATAAATTCTTCAAGACAAAAGTTAAATAAAACAAAATAAAACTATTTTGCTTGTGAAGTTGTATGCATGTTTTCAAAACCTGAAAATCATGAAGCATGCATGGTTGCATTTTAAGACTAAGAGAAATAACTTTCTTCTCAAAGTTGAAATGATCACTTAACAATATGAGACTTTGGATTTATTCCATATTTAAAATATATAAAAGAATTCCTAAGTGAGCTAAAAAGATAAAGGGGAAAATTATAAAACCATAGAAATTAGTTTGACTATTTTAAGCTCCAGATAAAATGATATGAAAGTTATAAAATATAGGAAGAAAAATAAAGTCAGGTTAAGGCAATGACTAAAACAAAATAAAAGTATTCTTAAATGAGTGATTATGATAAAGAATAAAATTATAAAGCTAAGGAAATTGGTTTGAACCTTTTTAGAGTCCTAAGTCAAAAGATATGGTTTTTATAAAAAAGTGAATAGAAAATAATAAAACTAGACATACATACCATGCTCATTTTTTTAAATGAATTATACTTTATTAAAAAATATTCCAAATACTCTAAATTGGAGTAAACTATCAACTTGTATTTTATATAAATTTTCTAAAAAGATTTTATATAAATTTGAATCAATTTAAAAGTTTAAATCAATTGATGAGAAATAAAATAAAAAAGAAAAAGGAAAAACAAATTGGAATAAAAGAAACAGAGAGAAACAACAGCTAGCCCATGGCCTAACTAATCCGATCCATTCCTCTATATTTTTTCCCTTCCTTCTATTTTACATGGAGGCCCATCTAGGCCGATCGAGACAGCCTTGTTCATATTCCTCCCCTTGAGGTACCTAACTTGGAATGTTAGCCATGGTTAGTGTAACCTCTCCATCTCCATCTCCTCATCAATTGTGTGACTGTTTCGTTTTGACTTGAACACGGAAGTTATTCAAAATTCATTGGCCATTCCATTCAGGCAATTTACATCCCACCTAAATGTATTAATCTCTCAAACCATTCTCGTGAACCGAATGTTACTCAGTGGCATACGTCTCCCAATCTCCCTCCAGAGATCACCTCAGAGAAAACCAAAGCGAGCACCTTATTCCTCTCCTCGATCATTTTCGTTCCTAAACTTTCTCGAGAGGAGCTCTATAGATCACATACCGACCATGCCAAGAACAACCTAAAAAAATAGTTCATCGCCAGATCGTGTCGTCCTTAGCGAGTCCCTCGTCGATTTCTTCTACCAGAAGACCAATCTTGATGTTGCCTACCTCCAAGACATGACTGTGCATCTTCTTGTTGTAGTTTGCTGCACCGCCCGACGTCACGCGTCGCTCCAGCCGTGGATTGTCGTCACCGTTGGGGACGAACAATCTATCAATCACGTCCAATAGCACCGCCTCGACGCCCTCTATGCCGTCTGCATCTTCTTCTACTCCGCATACGACCCTAGTGACAGGAACGACAACGCCAAGCCCGCGCCCGCTATTTCGGTGAACTTTCCGGTGAGGTTTTCCGGTGAGCCATCCTGGACCATTAGATCTTATTCTAAAGGTCATCATATATCACTTAAACGAAGGGGTATCCTCCAATCAGAATCTGCCAAGTGTCATATCTATTCCTATTTTCGGATTTTTAGACATAAGAACATATAAACTTGTAAAAATCATATCTTTAGTTTTGTATATCCAAATTTAGCAAATAATATGTCTAAGGATTCACACAAACGAGTAGAACACAGTGGAGCCATAATTTGGTATTTTTGAGTCGGTTAAAATCATGTTTTATACATAATCATTTGTGGAGTATTTTGAGTATAAAAATTGTTGTGTAAATTATTTTTAAGTAAATCCTTTTGCAAATGGTTGTATATTGAACCCTCTATATAGTAAGACCAAAACATAATTTTATTCTAGTATAAATAATACTGTGGCAATTATTTAGTGAGAATGGTCTTTCCAAGTGTTAGAAAATATTGCTAATTGCTACAATTGCACAAATGGTTGCATTTGTAATCTTGAAAATATAAAATATTCAGAAATCACTTAGTAATGTTTAGAACCTTGTTATAAAGTTTTGTACAATAAGAATTATCATCTTGCATGTTTGCATACTTTGCATTATTTTTGTGTTGTCATTAGTATTGATCTTGTGATTGTTTTGTCTTGGTTGTTTTGCTTGATAGATGTGTGTTGATTGTCAAGTGTGTTACTACGAAGAGTGTAGCAACACCACCAACTACTAAGGCAAGTGACACTATCATGACGTCCCATTATTTTCTATACATGCAGTAGATTTTGGTAGAAATGCATGTGTAGAAAAATATTGTACTATGATATATGCTATGTCCTATATAGGATATCCTTTAGAATTTACTTAGTGAAAACATCGTAAGTTCTAGTATGCCTAGTCCTGCTATAGTTTTGGAGTGGAATACCATGTTATGATTATAGTGATAGAAAAATATATGTTTTATATAATAAAATAAGTACTCAATAAATCACCTGGGTGGAATGTGGATACTCAGTTGTGAATAAGATGGCAACGAAGGGAACCATATCTATGGCTATCTTTTTCTTATCTGCACTGGAAGAATACCACCCAGGGACTTAGAGATTGAACATGTTTTTCGTACAGTGGTTCCGTGTACAGCCACATGCTAAATGGGCTCTGGCTTAGTCAATTACATAGTGGACGACCCTTGCATTGGTACCTATTTAGGTTAACTAGAATTATGTATTGGAAGTATATCCTTACATTGGTGCTTGGTAGACGTGCTAGCATTATGTATTGGGAGGACTTCTATGGCAAGACTTTGTCACATTCTCGATCTGCTGGTACTCCATTTGGTGTGTACTTATCCAGCAGCCACTGGTGGCGCCAAGATGAGATTGTGTCATGTGGGTAAAGTGTACAACTTCTGCAAATGATCAAATTCTAAGTACTTAGCCGTGTCCCCGGTTACTAACAATTCTGAGCAACTAAGGCCTGAAGCTATGGAAGATCTCGACATTCCAATTTCTCAAAGTAAAACTTGATGGTGTCAACAAGGGATTAGAAACACTTGGAGTTTGCCAAGGAGTTCAAAAAGATGGTTGAAAGATAAAAACTATTTTGAAAACATAGGATAAAACCATATTGCTTTCTGCAAATGAGCCTAAACTCTACTTAGCCAAATATGCATGTATCGATAGATTCCAACTTACTTCCACATAATAGTGACACTTGCCAATGCAATTCAAATGTATTGACCCTCGTAGTTGTAACTTATCATGTTGCAGGATTACTTGATGATAGTGATGTTTGATGAGTAGGGGTTACGAGTCTGCATCCAACATGTTTGCCTGTGGCACATGAAGATGAAGGACTCCATGCTTTTCTTTTATTCCACTGCTTTGTAATAAGATAGCCTATGGCTATGAGATTTTAATAAGTATTTATATTCTGGATCACGTGATGTAATATGACCTTTGTATCTTGATATTACTTCTTAAACTGTGGGTGCTAGCTATTCGATCTAGGGACTAGCACTGTATTCACAGGGATTTCGAACCAAGCTGGGTTCGGGTCCGCTACATTGATGTGCCAAAAGGTAATCTAATATGTTTGCCACATTGACAAGCATTACAAATAGAGGGATCATGAGAAGAACTAGAACTAGGGATTCTAAACTCTTGCAGTGTGGATGACATGGTATTTTTATTGGGTTGACCGAGACGACGATGCCATAGATCGACGGAGGCAATCATGGCTGAGGTGTGGAGGTGGGTGCTCCATGGAGAGAATAGAGATCGTCCGAACTATTGTAACGAGCGAGGGCCGCCGCCATTTTCAGATCCTTCACAGATTGTCACATCCCAAGATTTTCCAAATCTTGTTATGTGAAAAATAAATGAATAAAATAAAATTTTGTTGATTTTCAGGGTGAGAAGAAACTTTTGATTCCAATTGGAAACCTTCAAACCTATTTTTGATCAAACAAATCCTAAAGGGATTTGAAAAGATAAACAATTAATAAAGAAAATTTTAAATAAGTGAAATTACTATTTTTGGATCTTTTAATAAAAAGATTTGGTTTTCAAATGAAAAGGTAGAAATATAAATACGGACTATTTTTATAGAGCCAAATTAAATCTTGGCCAAGCTTTTGGAAATAAAATATTTTTTTTGATTAAAGGAGTAAAGGTTTATTTTAATAAATGATGAGGGTTTATTGATACCCAATTTTAAAGTAAAGGCTTTTCTATTTTAAATAAACACTAAAACTTGATATTTTATTTTAAAAAGGTTTCCAAGTGTTTTGTATTTTCAAATAAAACCTACTGAAATGGTTTTGATATTATTTAGATTTCAAATGGAGATTTTAAATAAAACAAATCCTATTTGAATTAATGACTAAGGTCTAGTTATTTAATTATTAATGGATCCTAAAAAGAATAAAAATATTATTTTATTTTTTTGACTTGGAATTATGTTGTTAAACAGAACTAAAAATAATGCAAAGTTTGCTGGTAGTTTGATTCCATTTGTTGTTTGAATTGTTTGATTGAATTTCAAAACAGAAAATCAAATAGAAAAAGAAAAAGGCAATCAGTTTAAAAAAATGAATCAAACACAGCCCAACCCAGCTGGCCCAACAGCCCAGCAATGCAGCCCACCAGCTCGCCCTCAGCGAAACGTTTTTCTACGCGCAAACCCACCCGCAGAGTCACAGACAGGTGGCACCCTCTCCCTATCTCTCTCCCTCGCTGACATCACGGCCCCACACTCCTGTTCATCGTCTTCACCACGACCCCGTCGCCCCTGCCGTTGCAGTAGAGTAACTCCGGCGTTGATTACGCGTTGATAGCGGCCTTGACTCCTCCCAGTAACCACGCCAATTTAATCGCCCGTGCCTTCCCTCTCTTTCCCCCCAAGCAGCTCCTTCCCTCTGCCCATAGGCTGCCCCGAATTCCCCTTGCACCGCCACTGCTCTGGCGAGCGTCTCCGAACGATTCCGTCCACACCTCGTCGCCCCTCGCCCCCACTGCACCCTAGCATGCTCTCCAGCCCCTTGCGCGTCTACCCATAGCCTCAGCTAGCTCCCGCGCACTCTGGAAGCTCGGCTTCGTCGACCTCGACTCGCCACCGCCGTCTGCCATCGCTCCGGCAGAGTCTTCCTGGTAAGCCAGACCACCCCGAGCCCTCATATTGATGCTCCCACCTTCCCCAGATCACTACGCATCTGACTGTGTCCTTATTTGACCTTGGGGTGAACTGCAGCGTCGCCCTCGACGACCTCCAGAGCCGCCTGACGCCGTCACCAACTCCGGCGAGCAATCGTCGCCTCTCTGGTGCGCCCCTTGCCAAGCTGACCACGCGTTGAGCTTCACCATCTCCCTGCGAGCACGGTGAGCCCCTTCCCCCTCTTCCCCGCTCCCTGCGTCGTCGGCAAGCTCGCCGCTAGAGCGTGCGCCGCTGTCTGCCACCGCGCAGCGCCGCCAGAGTTTGACCACGTGTCTGTGTCCGTTAGATCACGATCTGATGGCTGAGATTAGAACTAGATGAAGAGGTACGAGTTGATCAGCATCGTTCGTTTTAAGTTAGATCCTACGGTTCTCAGAGGCCGATCCGCATGAAACGGTACTGGCCAGTAGAAACACGCCGCGTGGCACTGGTTCTGTTTAAAACAGAATTTAGAATCTGATTTAAATGCAAACTTGTAAATTGCATAACTTTAAATCTACACGTCCAAAATTTGCAAATTTTATATCAATGGATTCAGAAAAACAAGCCCTAGCCAACCATGCACTTTTCTTAGTAAAAAGCTTCTGGTAAAATGTTTGTTTTAGCAAAAACTTGTGTAGGCTTAATTTGAATATAAAAATTGTTCTAGATAAAATTTTAATGTGAAATCTTTGCAAAATGGTTTGTTGTGAACTTACTGACCCCAGGAACCAACTCATGGATTTAAAAATGTATTTTGTGAAGTTTAGGAATAAATACTTGAATTAGCTCATTTCTAGTCAAATAAAAAACATTGATTTTGATATGGAAATGATTTTTGAGTAAAACCTTTGGGAAATGATTAGATTCAAACCTACTGACCCTAAACACCAAGTTTTGAGAATTAAAATGTATTTGGTGAACCCTTTAAAAGAATATTGCTTTGCTAAAAGCATTTTCCACCACATGAAATAATGATTTGATTTAAGAAATGGTTTATAGATAAAACCCTTTTACAAATGGTTTTACCACTTTAGAAAATGACCACTTTGAACCTTACAATGTTTAGAGCCTAGTAGAAACCACTTTTGCAAATGAAATTATCTTTTGCATGCTTGCATGCATGACTTTGTTTCTATTATTTTATGTGTGATGAATGGTTTGAATATTGGTTGGAATTCTAGTTGAATCTATGTTTGCTTGATTGATTTGTAGTGAAGTTAGAAGAGTGTGATATTAGCAAGATCAAAAAGTGAACCAACATCCTCTACCAAAAAGTCAAGTGACACTATCATCCAAGTCCTACTATTTTCATTTCACTTAGTGGATTTTGAAACATGCATGATAAGGTCTACTATATTTTGCTATGCTAAAATCCTAATAGGATACCCTATATATTCCTTAGTGAAAACAATGTAGTTGTAATATGCTTAGCCCTGCTATATATATATTGAGATGGGATACATGTTAAGATTATATGAAGTATTGAAAAGACTTATGTTTTATATAATAAAACAAGTACTCAATGAACCACCTGGGTGGACAAGGATACTCAAGTTTTGGACAAGGTGGCAACAAAAGGAACCATTTTTATATGGCAATCTCTTTTTGTTGTGCACTAGAAGAAAACCACCCAGGGACTTAGAGATTGAACATGTTTCTCGTACAGTGGCTTCCGTGTACAGCCACATGCTAAATGGGCACTGGCTTAGTCAACTACATAGTGGAAGACCCATGCATTGGCCTCTTCAGGTTAAATAGAATGAGGGAACTTGAAACCCTACATTGGTGCCTGGTAGACAAGCTAGCATTGTGTGTTGGGAGGACTCCTATGGAAAGACTTTGTCACAATCTCAATCTGCCAGTACTCCATCTTGGTGAGTACTTATCCAGCGGCCACTGGTGGCATCAAGATGAGATTGTGTCATGTGGGTAAAGTGTACAACTTCTGCAGAAGATAAAAATCTAAGTACTTAGCCGTGTCCCCGGTTATGGACAATACTGAGCAACTAAGGCCTGAAGCTATGGAAGATCTCGACATTCCAATTTCTAAAAGTAAAACTTGAAAGTGAGAACAAGAGACTTGAAGCACTTGGAGGTTTCCAAGGAGTTCAGAAAGATTTGACAAAATATCAAAACTATTTTTGAAAAGATAGGATAAATTATACTGCTTTCTGCAAATGAGCCTAAACCCTACTTAGCCAAATATGCATGTAATGATAGGATCCACTTAATTCTGCATAGTAGTGAAGCTTGCCAATACAATTCAAATGTATTGACCCTTGTGGCTGTAACTTGTTATGTTGCAGGTTTGATTGATATTAGTGAAGTGTGTTGATTAGGATTACAAGTCTACAACCAACATGACTGCCTGTGGCACTTTGAAGATGAAGGACCCCATGCTTTATTGATATTCTGCTGCAATGTAACGTGATAGCCAAATGAGCTATGTAAGATGTAATGAATTACTTTATTCCTGGTTATAAAGTTGTATTATGACCTTTGTTTCTTGATATTACATCTTAACTGTGGATGCTAGCTATTGATCCAGGGACTAGCATTGTAAACACAGGGATCTCTACCTTATTAAAGGTTGGGACCTCTACAGATGGTATCAGAGCATTGTGTTTCCTGTAGGATTGTAACCTTAGGATTGGACAAAAAACCCTTAGGAAAATAGGAGTTGTATTTGTTCCAAAAACTTATTTACAAACAATCTTGTAAACTCTTTCCTCAACCATTTTGGTTTTGATTCTACATCTCTTCTATTTAAACTTGATGGATAAAGCCTACCCCATGGCCAAGACTTCACCATGTGCAAAGGAATTCATCAACTCTAATGACTTCAACATCTTCAACTCTAATGACTTCAACATCTTCAACTCTAATGACTTCAACATCTTCAGCATTTTCACCAAGGACATCAACCTTGGATATCACTAAGGACAAGTGAGACAAGAAATCTTGCTCAAGATTTGAAGACTAAGGAAACACAACTTAGAAGGAGCCATCATCACCTTTGAAGTTTTGTGACTAAGAGTTTTCTCAAGTCAACCATGATCTCATGCAAGATGAATCAACCAAGAATGATGGAAAAACCTCAAGTGAACCATATAGATGGACCACCATATTTAGTTAAGTCAAACACACCAACTTATGTGAGTAACAAAAAAAATTTGAATGCCTAAAATATACTTGGAAACTTGTTGATTGAAAAGGAGTGTTTGTTTGTGATTGCTTGCACTTTGCTTGTGTGAATTGTGATGTGTGTGATTAGAATTATTTCCTTAGAAATATCTTGCTTATTCTAATCTTAATCCAACCCAAACAGATGACTACTCCAAGAGACTCCAACATCAAGGTTGATGACAACAACAACAACAACAACCAGGAGGACAACATGAGAGAACTTATAGTAACCCAAAACCAGTTGAACCAAGTGACAGCTCAATTCATAGCCAACACCAGTGAGGTAGATCCAACCATCCAAAGGTTTTTGGAAACCTAAACCCAATGGTTGCATAAGGTGACAGATCAAATGATCAACATGGAAAGCAACTCTTCCAAAGGAGTTTGTGACAACAAGGATGACAAAGATGTTATTCTAGAAGGAACCCAAGCTTGCAATATTTGTGGAGACAAGGATCACACTTCCAAAGAGCATGGAGATCAATGCCCCAATTGTGAAGAGAAACATCCAGCTGACCAATGCCCCACATCTCAAGCTACTTGTTACCTATGTGAAGGAATAATCATATCCCTATCCAATGCCCCATCTATTCCATAGTTGAACAAAGGAAACAGTGCAACAACTGATTGCAGACTACCATGAGAGAGCCAAGTCTACCAAGAAAGATGAGGACAAAGGAAAATCTCCACTTGTACCCCATGCAATATGACCCAATTTAAAGGACCAAAGAAGAGGCATATGAATTATCCAAGGAGCAATAGAAGGTCAAAGAAACCAGTAGACATTCCTACCTATGAGATCACATATGAAGATCATGAACTAGAAGCACTCCTAGCTTTGGAGAAACCCAAGAAAAAGAAGGACAAAAGCCATGTGCAATGTAATCATTGTAAAGAAATGGGACATTATGACAGTGAATGTCCAGAGAAGAATAAGTATAAGGAGATTGGCCAAGTATGGTGCAACAACTGCAAAGAGCTAGGCCATTATGTAGCAACTTGTCCACTGAAGATACGTGATGAACTCAATCTTATCACATGTTACTACTGTGGTAACCAAGGACATTATGCAAGCAACTGTCCAGAAAATATGAAGTACAAGACAAACAAGCCTATGAAGGATCTCAGCCTTGTCACATGTTTCAAGTGTGGAAACAAAGGACACTATGCAGATGTTTGCCCAGAGAAGTTTCCCCAAGACCCCAAGCAGGCCAAAATGTAATTTAGTTGGAAAAATTTTAAGGGTGATAGTACCCTAGATGCTTTGAGCCTACTTGTAACCCTAGCCTTCCCAAATCTCGGGACGAGATTTATTTTAAGGGTGGTAGCCTGTCACATCCCAAGATTTTCCAAATATTGTTATGTGAAAAATAAATGAATAAAATAAAATTTTGTTGATTTTCAGGGTGAGAAGAAACTTTTGATTCCAATTGGAAACCTTCAAACCTATTTCTGATCAAACAAACCCTAAAGAGATTTGAAAATATAAACAATTAATAAAGAAAATTTTAAATAAGTGAAATTACTATTTTTGGATCTTTTAATAAAAAGATTTGGTTTTCAAATGAAAAGGTAGAAATATAAATAAGGACTATTTTTATAGAGCCAAATTAAATCTTGGCCAAGCTTTTGGAAATAAAATATTTTGTTTTGATTAAAGGAGTAAAGGTTTATTTAAATAAATGATGAGGGTTTATTGATACCCAATTTTAAAGTAAAGGCTTTTCTATTTTAAATAAACACTAAAGCTTGATATTTTATTTTAAACAAGTTTTCCAAGTGTTTTGTATTTTCAAATAAAACCTACTGAAATGGTTTTGATATTATTTAGATTTCAAATGGAGATTTTAAATAAAACAAATCCTATTTGAATTAATGACTAAGGTCTAGTTATTTAATTATTAATGGATCCTAAAAAGAATAAAAATATTATTTTATTTTTTTTGACTTGGAATTATGTTGTTAAACAGAACTAAAAATAATGCAAAGTTTGCTGGTAGTTTGATTCCATTTGTTGTTTGAACTGTTTAATTGAATTTCAAAACAGAAAATCAAATAGAAAAATAAAAGGCAATCAGTTTTAAAAAAATGAATCAAACACAGCCCAACCCATCTGGCCCAACAGCCCAGCAATGCAGCCCACTAGCTCGCCCTCAGCGAAACGTTTTTCTACGCGCAAACCCACCCGCATAGTCACAAACAGGTGGCCCCCTCTCCCTATCTCTCTCCCTCGCTGACAGCACGGCCCCACACTCCTGTTCATCGTCTTCACCACAACCCCGTCGCCCCTGCCGTTGCAGTCGAGTAACTCCGGCGTTGATTACGCATTGATAGCGGCCTTGACTCCTCCCAGTAACCACGCCAATTTAATCGCTCGTGCCTTCCCTCTCTTTCCCCCCAAGCAGCTCCTTCCCTCTGCCCATAGGCTGCCCCGAATTCCCCTTGCACCGCCACTGCTCTAGTGAGCGTCTCCGAACGATTCCGTCCATAGCTCGTCGCCCCTCGCCCCCACTGCACCCTAGCATGCTCTCCAGCCCCTTGCGCGTCTACCCATAGCCTCAGCTAGCTCCCGCGCACTCTGGAAGCTCGGCTTCGTCGACCTCGACTCGCCACCGCCGTCTGCCATCGCTCCGGCAGAGTCTTCCTGGTAAGCCAGACCACCCCGAGCCCTCATATTGATGCTCCCACCTTCCCCAGATCACTACGCATCTGACTGTGTCCTTATTTGACCTTGGGGTGAACTGCAGCGTCGCCCTCGACGACCTCCAGAGCCGCCTGACGCCGTCACCAACTCCGACGAGCAATCGTCGCCTCTTTGGTGCGCCCCTTGCCAAGCCGACCACGCGTTGAGCTTCACCATGTCCCTGCGAGCACGGTGAGCCCCTTCCCCCTCTTCCCCGCTCCCTGCATCGTCGGCAAGCTCGCCGCCAGAGCGTGCGCCGCCGTCTGCCACCGCGCAGCGCCGCCAGAGTTTGACCACGTGTTTGTGTCTGTTAGATCACGATCTGATGGCTGAGATTAGAACTAGATGAAGAGGTACAAGTTGATCAGCGTCGTTCGTTTTAAGTTAGATCCTACGGTTCGCAGAGGCCGATCCGCACGAAACGGTACCGGCCAGTAGAAACACGCCGCGTGGCACTGGTTCTGTTTAAAACAGAATTTAGAATCTGATTTAAATGCAAACTTGTAAATTGCATAACTTTAAATCTACACGTCCAAAATTTGCAAATTTTATATCAATGGATTCAGAAAAACAAGCCCTAGCCAACCATGCACTTTGTTTAGTAAAAAGCTTCTGGTAAAATGTTTGTTTTAGCAGAAACTTGTGTAGGCTTAATTTGAATATAAAAATTGTTCTAGATAAATTTTAATGTGAAATCTTTGTAAAATGGTTTGTAGTGAACTTACTGACCACAGGAACCAACTCATGGATTTAAAAATGTATCTTGTGAAGTTTAGGAATAAATACTTGAATTAGCTCATTTCTAGTCAAATAAAAAACATTGATTTTGATATGGAAATGATTTTTGAGTAAAACCTTTGGGAAATGATTAGATTCGAACCTACTGATCCTAAACACCAAGTTTTGAGAATTAAAATGTATTTGGTGAACCCTTTAAAAGAATATTGCTTTGCTAAAAGCATTTTCCACCACATGAAATAATGATTTGATTTAAGAAATGGTTTATAGATAAAACCCTTTTACAAATGGTTTTACCACTTTAGAAAATGACCACTTTGAACCTTACAATGTTTAGAGCCTAGTAGAAACCACTTTTGCAAATGAAATTATCTTTTGCATGCTTGCATGCATGACTTTGTTTCTATTATTTTATGTGTGATGAATGGTTTGAATATTGGTTGGAATTCTAGTTGAATCTATGTTTGCTTGATTGATTTGTAGTGAAGTTAGAAGAGTGTGATATTAGCAAGATCAAAAAGTGAACCAACATCCTCTACCAAAAAGTCAAGTGACACTATCATCCACCTACTATTTTCATTTCACTTAGTGGATTTTGAAACATGCATGATAAGGTCTACTATATTTTTCTATGCTAAAATCCTAATAGGATACCCTATATATTCCTTAGTGAAAACAATGTAGTTGTAATATGCTTAGCCCTGCTATATATATATTGAGATGGGATACATGTTAAGATTATATGAAGTATTGAAAAGACTTATGTTTTATATAATAAAACAAGTACTCAATGAACCACCTGGGTGGACAAGGATACTCAAGTTTTGGACAAGGTGGCAACAAAAGGAACCATTTTTATATGGCAATCTCTTTTTGTTGTGCACTAGAAGAAAACCACCCAGGGACTTAGAGATTGAACATGTTTCTCGTACAGTGGCTTCCATGTACAGCCACATGCTAAATGGGCACTGGCTTAGTCAACTACATAGTGGAATACCCATGCATTGGCCTCTTCAGGTTAACTAGAATGAGGGAACTTGAAACCCTACATTGGTGCCTGGTAGACAAGCTAGCATTGTGTATTAGGAGGACTCCTATGGAAAGACTTTGTCACAATCTCAATCTTCCAGTACTCCATCTTGGTGAGTACTTATCCAGCGGCCACTGGTGGCATCAAGACGAGATTGTGTCATGTGGGTAAAGTGTACAACTTTTGCAGAAGATAAAAATCTAAGTACTTAGCTGTGTCCCCGGTTATGGACAATACTGAGCAACTAAGGCCTGAAGCTATGGAAGATCTCGACATTCCAATTTCTAAAAGTAAAACTTGAAAGTGACAACAAGAGAGTTGAAGCACTTGGAGGTTTCCAAGGAGTTCAGAAAGATTTGACAAAAGATCAAAACTATTTTTGAAAAGATAGGATAAATTATACTGCTTTCTGCAAATGAGCCTAAACCCTACTTGGCCAAATATGCATGTAATGATAGGATCCACTTAATTCTACATAGTAGTGAAGCTTGCCAATACAATTCAAATGTATTGACCCTTGTGGCTGTAACTTGTTATGTTGCAGGTTTGATTGATATTAGTGAAGTGTGTTGATTAGGATTACAAGTCTACAACCAACATGACTGCCTGTGGCACTTTGAAGATGAAGGACCCCATGCTTTATTGATATTCTGCTGCAATGTAACGTGATAGCCAAATGAGCTATGTAATATGTAATGAATTATTTTATTCCTGGTTATAAAGTTGTATTATGAACTTTGTTTCTTGATATTACATCTTAACTGTGGATGCTAGCTATTGATCCAGGGACTAGCATTGTAAACACAGGGATCTCTACCTTATTAAAGGTTGGGACCTCTACACAGATAAACCAAAGGGATCAAATTCTATGGAAACATTATTGTCAATTGTGAATTTTCGAACGGATATTAGATTTTTAATTAATGATGGAGCAACTAAAATATTTCGAAGGATAAAATTTGTGTTTGGATTAATGATGTAAGAGTGACCGGTGCATGAGATTGGAATAGAGGATCCATCGCTAATGGTGATGGTAGAAAAGGGAGAGGAAGAACAAGTTGACAGAAAATCCATATTTGAAGATATATGCAAGAAAGCACCATAATTAAAAATCCAATCCGTACCTTCGTGGCTGTTGAGTATGAAATTGTTCATGGCAGCGATGAAGGAGGCCTTGTCCCAGCTTGGTGGAGCGGTTGATGGAGCAGGTGACACAGGCATGTACTGAAGAGCTGGAGGAGTGTGGTACATGTGGGGCAGCAACGTCGGCAAAGCCATGTATTGCTGTGGCGAGAACATGTAAGTCGTCGATGGAGCTTGGGCGGTGTAGACCCGTTGCGGTGGACGAGGTGCAAGAGGCCCGGGTGCGTCGATGGAGGGGCGGAGGCCGGGACTCTAGTGCTTGGTGTAAGCCGGTGGGGCGCCGTACAGAGAGGGGGGCGACTAGGGCATCAGCCAGGCCTGAACGAGACCCGTCCATGGGTCATGCTGCGGCTGCCAAGGGGCCATGGCGGAGGGTGGTGGCAGCACTGGTGTAGTCAGCGCTGGTGGAGCTGGTGCAGGAGCAGGTGGCTACGGATGAGGAGTCGGCGCTAGGGCGGGTGGCCGATACATGGGATTTTTGCCGCGGTAATTGGGGCTTGGACGTCATCTAGGAGGGGCCGTCGGTGGTGCAGCAGGAGTGGCGGGCGAGGCGCCGTGTGAAACACCTGAGGAGGACAGGCAGCCTTGCGTGCTTGGTTCTAGGACTCGAGCTGCAAAATAGATCGCACCTCGGCGAAGCTAGGGTAAGATTTCAGCAGAGGAATAAAGGCAACTTGCTTTTCAAATTGATCGCCGAGCCCGACAAGAAGGGCGTTGATGAGTGCACGGTCTTCAACGGGATCACCGAGCTCCCGAAGTTCGTCACCGATGGCCTTGATGCGTTGGCAAAAGACGGTGACGGAGGAGTCGCCTTGAGTGCTGGTGCGGAGCTCGATGTGGAGGGCGTTGATGCATGAGTCGGAGTTGTCCTGGAAGAGCTGCTGGAGGGCAGCCCAAAGTTGTGCTGCCGTGGCGTCGTCGGTGGAGACGAGGTTGAAGAGCTCGGTGGAGATCCGCGTGTAGGTCCATTGGATGATGGCGAGATCATCTTTCACCCAGCGCGGATCATAGGGGCGCGGTGTCGAGGCGGGATCGATGTGTCTGCAAAGGCCGCAGCGCCGGAGATGCATGTGAAACAGGTGGCGCCAGTGGTAGAAGTTGTGTTTGGCGAGATCCAAGACGATCGGGACAAAGGGAGAGACGTCGGCAATCGTGTCAGCACGAGATACTTGAGGGATTTGTTGGGGTATTTGGTGGGTAGGAGTAGAGGAGGAGGAGTAGGGTGGTGTGCCGACGGCATGAGCTTCAACCACGGTCCATAGCGAAGCCGACGGTGGCGACGACAGTTTTTGCGGAGGAGCCATCCCAGGTGTGGAAAACCTAGGCGTCTGATACCATGATATTTTGGGAGAATAAGAACTTGTATTGATTTAGACAGTATTATAATGTTTATATAGAAGAGAGGAGGGGGTCGGCTAGCCTAGGATTAGACCCAAACCGACTTAGGCTAGAGTCCTAAAATAACACAAACACAAACTTTAATAGCATCGATGGCTGAATGTGCTGGGAATGCACACTGTTGCACCCTCGTAATAATTCTCATTATTCAGGCTCAGAACATTACGTTTTAAACCCTTGATGAGAAGTGAGTTTCTAGGCCTAATGTAAAGTGGGCTTCATGGAAGCCCATGCAGTTAGTACTTCCTTGATACTTGATCGGTTCATGCGTGCTAAATTCCGATGTATACCCTCAATACATGTAATTAGAGCAAGTACAATAGTGGGCTATAAGCCTACTGACTAGGTATTTTTGTCTATATAGAGGAGAGAGATAAACAAAAATGCAAGTTGTTAGCTCTCATGTAAGAGCCAGCTCTACACTTGCTTCTAAGCAAAAAATATTAAATGAGAAGAAAGAGAAAATGAGAAGATAGCAACTAGTACTAATCTAATAGCCAACCTTATAGCCAACACTATTATACAAATTATCTCTTGATGACATGGCAACCTCATATAACCAACTTTCTAGCTATACTATTGTCCTTGCTCTTAGTCCAACACGGCTAACCGATCAGCACGACCACCAAGTTAAATACCCGCGCCTTGGCATCGCCAGCAGCCGGGCCTGGTCGTGAGCGCCTGTCACTCCAGCAAAGGAGGGCTTATGGTTGGTTATGTTGGGTAAGTCGGCTCATAGCACGTGTCAAAGCCTTGGTTGTCCCCATGATGCTCTGGTAGGCTGGGGTATGTGGCGCTCGCCCATGCAAAATCAATGTCGGGAAGAACTATGCCCCTCTGATTCAGCCGCTGTATCGATCTCGGGATGGCATTACTTGCCCTGGCGATAAAGGGTACCCCTCTTAGTTGGCATAAGGGCCGACTAACTTGGTGTATAGGGCGAGTGACCAGGCCTTGGCCTCTAGGACCATGCCAAGCAAGCTGGGCAGGGTGTAAATGCGACGCGGGATGTGATTCATCCGTCGTGAGCCAAACCTAGATCCACCTGGAGGTTGCCACGGTAGACTGTGCCTTGCTTCTAAGCATAAGGCTGAACGGAACAAGGCATGTTCCGTGGTGCATGTGTTCGCTGACTTGACCCAACTTGCCAAACCTTTTTTTGTTATCGCCTGTGTATAAGTGAATCTGACAATTACACTCGTCTCTGGTGTCGTAAGCACCCATGTGCTAGTTTCATGCTTCTATTTCGTTAAACTATACCCTCCTTCTTTGAGTTGTCTTTGTTAACAACAAACATATTTCACAAAATGTAAAAAGCAAAAAATGAACGTGTAAAATTATGTTTAATAGCGATGCAATGGAAAATAGGACTAGGGGAGACCTTCACTGCAGCGTAGCAACCACTTCCACAAAATTATTCATATTAGAACTGTCTATTCACCATGCTTCAGTTTTGCGAAATTTTACCGATCTATTAATAATCATCAACAACAGTACAAAGGGTCCTAAAAGTAATAAAAATTACAAATAGATCATAGGTTCAGTTAATAGTGCGCAATCTTCCATTCACTTGTATTCTGTTATTCATGCATTTTGTAGACTACAATAAAAGAGGCTTCTGGCCAAGCGGGATCCCCGTGGCCATGGCATAGAAAAGAGTGTCATCTATATACTAGTAGTAATTGGTTATTTGCTGTAGCATTTAGCATAATTACAACATGTAATATGATGTTGTGGAATTCTAGATCTACCACTGTTTCTGGTATTTAGAGCAAGTATAATAGGTCTAAGTCAACAATTTATAAATTATTCCACATCATTAAAATCCTAAATGGAGGAAAGAGAAGAAAGGAGAGAGAAAGGAGTCGGCCCTCCACCTAGAGCCGACAGCAGCAGCGCCGCAAAACACGAGATGGTACAGCCCGCATCCAGCCTTCTGCCAGTGCAACCGGCTCCTATCGGCAAATTTAAAAATAAAATAAATGTGCAACAAATTTAAATAACAAATCTTTTGGCAAAAAAATTCAAAGCGCTCAACCCTTTTCTATAGATCCCGCTCGCACGACGCCGTAATTACACGTGCAACTCCATACATGACGACGTTGCAGGCTTGCCATGCTGGCGCGATGGAGGACGTGAGCCCATCCTCGAATATGCAGCGCCAGTATGGGCGAAGCTGCTTCCAAGCTTGCTAACTTAGAGAAGTGGGTCCAGGGTGGGTCCTCTTTATTAGTGCAGCACCAGCACGCATGGCGCCGCACTTAGGCTTTGTATGAAAATTCACGCGCGGCTCGGCCTGACCTGATCCTTTCCTTCTTTCATCCACACGAACAGAAACAGAGGAAGCTCCATGGCGGCAGCTAGGGTTCTTCTCCCCTTCTTCTAATACTCCCCCATGGCGCCACAGATCTGAAGAAAATCTCCATGGATCTTGTTGTTGACCATATCCCCTAGGTATTTACCTTAATTTCTCTCAAATTCATCCAAGAAATCTCTCTATTTTGCCATAATGTTGCTAGTTTAGGGAAACCCTCATCCCAAAATCTAGTAGTATAGTTGCTTTGTTGATGATTTAGCTCGGGATTAGATATTGTGGGAGCATGTTTAGGCCTAGTTCATCCCCATACTCATCATTGTCTTCTTCCAATGCTTCGTGAACTGGGGCTCAAAGATGTCCTCGCTTCATGTTGTTGGGTTAAAGGAGGATCGCTCAATTCCTCTTGGTTCATGGGTGGAGGACTCCTAGCATCATATGGGGAGACAACACATATGATACTCATTTGCAAATTAGCATCAAAAGAATTTGTGGCAAATAACTCAAGAGCCTTGTCTTGTGATTCGGCCACCACCTCTTTGTATGCAACCCAACGTTGCTCGGAGCTAACACGCATTGTCTTCCAATGATTGTGTAACCCAAATACCACATTGTGCCTACCCTCCAACTCAACATCAATCGGATCCATCCAATTCAAATTTTCCTGAACTTGTTTCAACACCTCAGCATGGTAGGACTACGCTTGAACACCAAGTCAATCTAATTCGTGTACGGCTCAATATTGCCTCTAAAAAATGAGTTCTTGTCAACATGATGAACATGGACAATTCTATCCATCCCTAAAATAAGTATAACAACACAACAGTAGATGAATTCATTAAGTATCCATGCCAAAATTTACACTAGCATCATACTCGCAAAACCAAAATCTTACCCTAACCCTAACCCTAGAAATCTTAGCTATACACATGAAGGATTACTATACCAATACTAAAGCTAAAGATCAACCAAAGATGCCATTGCTCCATACTAATTTACAAATCCAATTGGATTTAGGGTTTGGAAGAATTTTGCAAAGTAGAGACAAATAACTTGAAATTTTTGAATAACTTGAAATTTTCGAATAAACTAGAGTACATTGGGGAAGCGATTGGGGAAGAAATCCCCTAACTTTTCCTTCAAATCTTCTGCCTTTTGGTGGAGATTACAAGAGGGGAGAGAGAAGAGCCATCGTGCCGCCTCCAGCTCCTTGCTCGTGCTGGGAATGTGGAGAAAGACTAGGGTTGGGTTGAAACGGGCCGGCAAAGGCTAATTGGTTGCGCATGTGCAGCACCACCACAGGTGGAGCCATAGCAGTGCATGTGGTGCTGTGGCCGCACTTATGGATCAGGGCCCATATCGCCAACGTGGCAAACGTGCGGCGATGTACAAGTTGGAGCTACAACAGTACGTGTTGCGCCGTCCACCCTGGTGTTGTATATATGGGCCCGGTCCCACCATGCCAGCGTAGAAAGCATACAACACCATCACAGATGGAGCTGCATATGTATGTGCGGCGTCGCTGTAGCGGGAGCTGCCAGAAAAGTTTAGGCGATGTGATTTTTTGTAGAAGGTTCTATTATTTAAATTTGTTACACATTTGAGTTATTTTTGTTTAAATTGCGGCTCCCATCCATTGAGTCTTACATGCAAGCTCAAGTGCATGCAATTTTAAATACTTAAATATCTACTAAAGGCTACACAATAGGTAGCTTAGAGAAAGCACAATAGTTGGCTATAAGGCTACTAACATGGCATTTTGGTATATGTGGAAGAGAGAGATACGAAAAAGGAGGAGAAGTGGGATCTCATGCAAAAGTTAGCTCTACACGTGTTCATAGGTAGAAACAATAAATGAGATAAAAGAGAAAGAGAGAAAATAACAACTAGTACTAATCTAATAGCCAACCTTAGAGCCAACACCATTATACAAAGCTAACTTTTGGTAACATAACAACCTCTTCTAGCCAGCTGCTAGCTATACCATTGTTCTTGCTCTTATTGTATGGATATAAATTTATGATGGCTATATGTGACATGACACAATTCTAGAGCCCGCCGTTGACTATATTATTGTCCTTATAATTTGGAGGCTCCCTATCTTAATACAAAAGACACACAACTTGTGTGTTCTCGATATTTTTGTCTTTGCTCTTAGTACTCTCCCATTCAATATATATTTCCAATCTTGAGTCAAACTCAAAAGTTCTAGTTTGATCTCGGGCACAATTGTATCCTTTATCCGTGACACCCAATCCTGATAAGATTGGTATCAACTCACATGCCCACGAACTGTGCATGTATTAAATAACCGGGATATCGGTGCATGAGATAAGGTACAATAAGACTGACTCAGCTGGCTATAGCAGTTGCCACATCATCGAAATCTTATGTGGAAGAGAGAGAAATGATGAGAGTGAGTGAAGCTGGCTCTTCTTCTATCGCTTGGCTACAGCGCATGCAATAAGGCAAAAAAGCTAGTTTTCATCCTAGACCCAATGGCATGTAAGTATTAAATAAATAAATCTCTAATAAAGTCTATCTATCAGCTAGTCTAATAGCTAGACTATTGTATGTGTGGGCTTTAAAGAGTCAACTATTGTATGCATGGGCTTTAAAGTTGACTCTTGGTAACATGGCATTGCTATAGAGCTAGCAGTCGGCTGTATTATTCATTTTTCTCTGATCTCAAAAGGGAATCGACAGGGTAGTAGCGGCACCTCCCATGCACACCTATGTCCAATTAATTTTATTCTACTGTATTAGTGAAAAAGATAAATCTTTTACCTTGTTTTGGAAAACATAAATGAAAATTTTGAGTTATTAAGTTCTAAATATGATAGACACTTTTGTCAAAGATGCAAAGTAAAATAGAAATCTTGAAAAATATAAGTATTTCCTAGTCACAGAAAATATCAGAGAACATCCTAAGAGTAGTGCACCTATATGTAGCGCATTGTCTGGACATATCTTGTAAAAAATACATATTTCTATAGTGACATACTCCTTCCCAGCGGCGGACTCAAGGTCCCTGACTCTTTTTTCCCGCGCAGATGTCCGGGCTTGCTGGTCAGACAACGGATTAATCTGCTTGCTACTATGCGCTAATTTAGACAAAAAATCATCATCTTAAGTAGGTGTGCTCCGGCTTTAGATTTTGTTTGGGTCTGCTGAAAGGATACGAATGTCGCTTAGAGGGGGGTGAATAGGCGATTAAAACTTTTGCTAGAGTGGCTCAACAAAGGCGGAATAAAACAATTGTTTACTTTGTTAAGCACAACCTAGAACAACTAAGGTTCACCTATGTGCACCAACAACTTATGCTAAGAAATACAAGCAACAAAGTAATAGCAAGATATATATTACTTCAAGCACGAAGGCTATCACAATGTAAAGTGCATAAGTAAAGAGCTCGGGTATAGAGATAACCGAGGCACGCGGGGACACCGATATTTTACCGAGTTCCTCCCAACATGGATTACGTCTCGTTTGGAGAGGGGGTGGTATCAAACCACCAACGCCACAAAAGGCCTCCCTTATTCTTCGGTGAATCTCACCCCAACGAGATCGATCCACGCTTCCACTATCGGTGCACTTGTCGGTGGCAACCGAAACCTCTCACAAGGTTGGGGCACTTCTCCACAACTTAATTGGAGGCTCCCAACAAATGCCACAAAAGGCCACAATGCCACCAAGGCCACAAACCGTCTAGGGTTCCAAGAACCCAAGAGGGACAAGCTCCAATGAGTAACCCAAATCAAATCCTCGGAAGAGAACTCAAACCGATGCACCAAATGCAAATGGCAAGAACACCACAAAGGTGCTCAAATCCCTCACTCTCAAGTTCCAACAAAGCTATTAAAGCTATTGGGGGAACAAGAGAGGAGGAATCAAAGAGAGACACAAAATCTCCCAAAATCTAGATCCCTAAAGATGCACTCACAAAGAGATGAATCGGTTAGGTCAAAACGTGGGTCTAGATCTCCTCTCTCTTCCACTCAAATATGGGCAAGAATCATCGGAGGGAAAAGATTAGGCAAGCTTCAAGATCTAGAGCAAGTGTGGACAAAGTTTAGCCTAATAGATAACAGAGGAGCTAGTGCAGCGCAGCGTCAGCCGGCACGCGCGGCAGCAAGCGCAGCAGCGCGCGGGCCCAGCGGCGGGCCACAGCAAGGCATAGCAGCGGCTGCGCGCGCGGGTGGGGCGGCCACACGGGTGAGCGAGCCAGTGCGCAAACAGATCGAGATCTGGATCAGAAAACATACCAGGAAAACGAATCTAGGCCGGCTGGTACTACTGGCCCACCCGGGCGGTACTACCGGGCCGGCCGGTAGTACCGGATTTAGGTACCTAGCGAGGCAGAAAGAAAACGGGCCTTTTTTAGGTCCGGGCGGTAGTACCGGCCCGTCCGGGCGGTACTACCGCTCGGCCCAGAAAACAGACAAACAGGCAAATATTCAAACGGCAGTAACTTTTGACTGGAAGCTCCGATTGACCCGATTCAAATTGCGTTGGATAGAGGACGACAAGGGCATCCGAATAAAAAGTGGAAATGTTGATTATCACCAAGTGAGAAAGTATCAAGTAGAATAATGTGATATACCTCACTTGGTGAGAAATCGAAAAGCCGCATAAATCAAAATCGCAACAAGATACAAATGGGAGATCCGATTTTGATGAACAAGAGCTTGTTATGGAGATTACCACAAGATCTATATCTTCACATGGATAAGACCAAATAACAACCAAATACGATGATGCAAGTATGCAAACGTTTGAGCTCTCTCCGAACAATGTGACCGAATTACTCATACGAGAGCCCCTCTTGATAGTACGGTTATCTATCCTAAACCCGGTCTCACACACACAACGTGAGACCGGCAAAAGGGAAAACCTATCAAGATTATACCTTTGCCTTGAGCATTCCACTTGAGCTTAATGTAGACGATCTTTCCCTTCTCAAGATGGAATGTCTTTCTTAATTCCTCATCCTCGACCTCGCATATTGAGCTTGCACAACATATCTTATTTGCATTTTGTCGAACTTGAAGCCAACACATGCTCCAAGCGATGCCAATGGACAAATCCTACAAGTATAACTTAATACACACATTAGTCCATAAAGATTGTCATTAATTATCAAAACCACACATGGGGGCCCAACATGTTCTTTCAATACCACATATGATACTCTCATTGTGACTAGTCTAATAGACAAACGACAGCTCCTACTTTCAAATGATTTCAAATGCATCGGGAATATAGAAGTGGGCTACTATGTGGATAAATTTTAGAGCGTATGATAAGACTAATCATAGTGGGGAGTAACTTAGACTAGTGTCATACTCATAACACTAGTCAAAGTTATCACCTTCATAATGTGTACAACCAATAGGTAGTGCCATAGATAATTATATTAGTCTTAGACTCATTTTGTCTAAAACAATATGATTTTATGGTAGCATGGTTAGCTATAAAAACCATTTCTCTTCTTATTTAATAGCATGTATGTGAGACCCTAGCGCATGGCTCAATAGGATTGATAGGAAACTCATACTAACAATTTGCAACTTCTTTCCAGAAGCTCATCTGAAAAGAACTCTAAGGTTAAGCGTGCTTGGCCTAGAGCAAATCTAGGATGGGTGACCGACCGGGAAGTGGGTACCGGGTGTGCATGAGTGAGGACAAAGTGCGCAGAAAGGACTAGTGTTGGTCTGTGGGATTAGTCTAGAGATCTTATTGAGTTGCCATAAGTGACAACCGTTGGTCCGGAGTGACCGGGGGTGTTACAGAGTGGTATCAGAGCCGACCCTCGCGGTTACATGGGCGTGTGCGGGTCAGTGGTGGACATGTGTAGCATGACGCGTGTGGCCCGGAGTGGACACGGCATGGCAAAGTGCCGGCACTGGACGCACAGACGTGTGCCAAGAGGGGACGTTCCTGGCTTGTGGTTGATCGACGAGGACGTCGATCTTCTAAGGGTGGGTCTATGTGAGACCCTGGAGCATGGCTCAATAGGATTGATAGGAAACCCATACTAACAAGTTACAACTTCTTTTCCGGAAGCTCATCCGAAAAGAACTCTAAGCTTAAGCGCTTGGCCTAGAGCAATTCTAGGATGGGTGACCGACCGGGAAGTGGGTACCGGGTGCACATGAGTGAAGACAAAGTGCGCAGAAAAGACTAGTGTTGGTCTGTGGGTTAGTCTAGAGATCCTATTGAATTGCCAGAAGTGACAACCGTCGGTCCAAAGTGACCGGCGGTGTTACAATGTCATACCATCAAAATGCTTACTGTAATGTATATAGTTGCATGTTATTATCTATGTTACTCCTAGTTTTAGCGATCTGGTTGGCGTTCTGACGTTCGCTTCTAATCAATGCGGCGGGGCAGGCATGGCCATGTGTGGGTGAGGCGCAGTTGCAGGTCGAGTCCGATCGATCTCTCTAGCTCAATGAAAAAATTTGAATTCAAAATGTTTTGTTGCTCAGATCATTAATCTGATTAAAATTCCGTTTTCACCGTTAGACTAATCGCGACGAGATCTTTGAAAGTAGATCCCATGTCGATATGTTTTGACAACTTTTTTTGGACCAAAAAGTTACCCACACTGTTGTATGTAACTTACCCACCATGTAACACGTAAATAATCCACCCATTTTGAAGAGCTGTGTGAATGCATTTTTTTGCATGTAATACAAAACTACCGCTAACATCTCCATGCCACCCGTCCCAAACGACCGTTGGAGATCCGCCTGGCCGCCACCACCCTGTAGCACCGTAGTGGAGGGGAGAAGATGGATGCCACCGCCTCCTCGAGTGTCCACTGACATAGGACAGTGCCGACACTGCTGCCTCCTCCTCACCTCATGAGCTTAGATCGTCGGCACCCTCGACGGTGTCAGCAGCAGAGTAGGGGGTGCGAGGGGGTCAAGGATGGCGGGGAGGGACTGCTAGGGGCGGCGCGGCGCTGCCGCACGAGGGAGGAAGGGTTATAGGGAAGGTGAGGGTACAGTATTTACATACCTCAGTATTTAAGAGTTACCACATGAATATATTAGATAGCTATTCCACATGCTCTATTTACATACCGCAGTATGTAAAATTTACCTAACTGTTAACACTAAAGTTATCCAACTATTGGCCCTAAACTTATCCATTCTAGGATAAGTTATCCACATGTTATCTCTAAAAGTTATCCATCTGTTAGTACTAAAGTTATCAATATCTTAGCACTAGAATCAACCCATGCTATACCAAAATAACACATACTAAGATGTATAGGTTACCTATCTATTAGCACTAAAGTTATCCACCCATTAGCACTAAAATCTACCCATGTTAACACCAAACGCATGCCCTGCTATAAGAAACAAGTGACCCACCTATTAACATTGAAGTTATCCATAATCTATTCTGCATGCTCTATTTACATACCGCAGTATGTAAAAGTTACCTGCCTGTTAACACTAAAGTTATCCTACTACTAGCCCTAAACTTATCAATTCTAGTATAAGTTACCCACATGTTATCCCTAAAAGTTATCCATCTATTGGCACTAAAGTTATCCATATCTTAGCACTAAATTCACACCATGCTATAGCAAACACATACTAATATTTATAGGTTACCCAACTATTAGCACTAAAATTATCCACAGTTAGCACTAAAAGCTACCCCTGTTAACACCAAACTCATGCCCTGCTATAAGAAACAAGTGATCCACCTATTAACGTTGAAGTCATCCATAAGCTATTTCACATGCTCTATTTACATACCGCAGTATGTAAAAGTTACCCACCTATTAACACTAAAGTATACTTATCCATTCTAGTATAAGTTACCCACATGTTATCTCTAAAATTTATTCATCTGTTAGCACTAAAATTACCCATATCTTAGCACTAAATTCACACCATGCTATAGCAAAAGTAACACATACTAATATTTATAGGTTACCCAACTATTAACACTAAAGTTATCCACTTGTTAACATTAAAGTTACCCACATATTGACGTTGAACTTACCCCGTGCTATATAACAAAAAAAATGGTACATCCTAGTGTGAAAGGATACTGATGTCGCCTAGAGGGGGGGTGAATAGGCGATTAAAACTTTTCCTAGAGTGGCTCAAGTTCCAACAAAGCTACTAAAGCTATTGGGGGAACAGAGAGGAGGAATAAAAGAGAGACACAAAATCCCCCAAAATCTAGATCCCCAAAGATACACTCACAAAGAGATGTTTTGTTTGGTCAAAACGTAGATCTAGATCCCCTCAATCTTCCTCTCAAATGTGTGCAAGAATCATTGGATGGGGAGGAATAAATCAAGCAAGAGATATCTCAAAAGTAATAGGGCAAAGCTTGAAGAAAGAGGGGAAAGAAACAAAGCTAAATGAAAATGGACAAAAGACTTATATAGGGCTAGCCAAAATATGGCCATTGGGGTATTTTTCTGGACGGACCGGTAGTACCGGATGCGACCGGTACTACCGGACCGAACAAACATGAAAACCAGTCAACGCAACAGGTGAGGGCAGCGCACGAAAGGAAACTGAGCGAGCGCCAGTGGGCCAGCGCGGCAGGTGAGCGTCGTGTGCGCGCGAGCGAGCGATAGCCGCGGGGCCCAGCGCGGGGAGGAGCATGCGCAGCGGTGGGGCTAGCTGCAGGCGCGGCAGCAACACCAGCAGTAAGCAGCAGCAGGGCCAGGGCCACGCGCGCGCGGGCAAGGCGGCAGCAAACACGGCCGCATGCTCGCAGAGGAGGCAGGCGCGCGACAGCGGGCCCACGCGGCAGCGAGCGGGCGGGCGCGCGCGCGCGTGAGCGAGTGAGCGGCAGCGGGTGGCAGCGGGTCAACTCTAGGCGCGCGCGAGCGGAAACCGAGGCAGGCACGCGGAATCTGGGGGCTAGAGCGAGGCAGATCTGGATCTGAATCTGGAGAAAAATATCTGGACAAATAAACGGGCCGGCCGGTACTACCGGCCCACCCGGGCGGTACTACCGGGCAGGCCGGTACAACCGGATTTAGGTACGAGGCAGAAAGAAAACGGGCCTTTTTTAGGCCCGGGCGGTAGTACCGGCCCGTCCGGGCGGTACTACCGCTCGGCCCAGAAAACAGACAAACAGGCAAATATTCAAACGGCAGTAACTTTTGACTGGAAGCTCCGATTGACCCGATTCAAATTGCGTTGGATAGAGGACGACAAGGGCATCCGAATAAAAAGTGGAAATGTTGATTATCACTAAGTGATAAAGTATCAAGTAGAATAATGTGATATACCTCACTTGGTGAGAAATCGAAAAGCCGCATAAATCAAAATCGCAACAAGATACAAATAGGAGATCCGATTTTGATGAACAAGAGCTTGTTATGGAGATTACCACAAGATCTATATCTTCACATGGATAAAACCAAATAACAACCAAATACGATGATGCAAGTATGCAAAGGTTTGAGCTCTCTACAAACGATGTGACCGAATTACTCATACGAGAGCCCCTCTTGATAGTACGGTTATCTATCCTAAATCCGGTCTCACACACACAACTTGAGACCGGCAAAAGGGAAAACCTATCAAGATTATACCTTTGCCTTGAGCATTCCACTTGAGCTCGATGTAGACGATCTTGCCCTTCTTAAGATGGAACGCCTTTCTTAATTCCTCATCATCGACCTCGCATATTGAGCTTGCATAACATATCTTCTTTGCATTTCATCGACCTTGAAGCCAACACATGCTCCAAGCGATGCCAATGGACAAATCCTACAAGTATAACTTAGTACACACATTAGTACATAAAGATTGTCATTAATTACCAAAACCACACATAGGGGCCCAACATGTTCTTTCAATCTCCCCCATTTTGGTAATTGATGAAAATCCCTTTAAGAAGTATGGAATATTAATGAATAAAATGGTAATACCAATATCAAATACTACAAAAGTATGTGATATTGGTACCACCACGATATATATAGCAAACTCCCCCACAATCTATGCATGTGTGATGAAGTTGAATTTCATTGCATATATTGCCAATCATTATCATTGGTGGAGTTCCCTCTATATATACCACATGCTAAGCAACAACAAAGATGCAATACCATGAGAAGAAAATGCACAAGAACAAACTCAATGCATAAACCAACTTCCCTTAAACCCTCTAAAACTTCTCCCCCATTGGCATCGATTGCCGAAATGGGTGACAAGTTCTAGAAGGCAAATATAGTATTAATTCCTCCAAAGGTGTGCCTTCGCACATATCCAATGATGAATACTTGGGAGGGAGTGTAGGGGTTCGTAGCATGGAAAACAAAAAATTTCTATCGCATACAAACAAACAAGCCAAGATCTATCTACTAGATTGTAGCAACGAGTCGATGGAATAACTTACCCTCGAAGATTCCAAAGCGGTTAACGAGAGCAGATTCTCGTGGGTGATGTAGTCGTACTCTTTCCGATCTCAAGATCGTGTAGACGATCCTTCCGGCGCCACGTTCCGGCAGCGCTCCCGCAGTCGGTCACACGTTCGGTACTCGACGAAGACCTTCCTCTCCCTTGTTCCAGCAGGCAGCGGAGGTTGTAGCACTCTCCTCGCGATTCCGGCAGCACAACGGCGTGGTACTGGAAGTAGAGGGAAGATCCCACAGGGCTTCTCCTTAAGCCGGAGCGAGTATGGTGGAGTATGAGAGAGAACTATTAGTGGTCTAGGGTTTAGACACACCAATTAGAAGGCTCTAAACCGAAGGCTAGGGCAATTAGAAGCTCTAAACCAAAACGGCTCTAAACCGGAGATTAGAGGATAGGAACTTGTGTGTCTAGAGGAGGAGGCCCTGCCCCTCCAAGGGGAGGGAGTCCCTCCCCAAGTCGGCCTTGGGTGGCGTGCCGGCTTGGAGAGGAGACTCCTCCCCCAAGTCGGTTTCAACCACCTCTTGCTTGTTTCCCACAGTTTCCTGTTTTAGCCGTTTGACTTTCAAACTGGCCATTTGACTTTTCTGTTTTAGGATTCAATTTAATCCTTTATTTGGAACAGCAAGAACACTTAGTACATGATGCAATCATTCCAATATGTAATGACACATTCATGTACCCCTCCCCTTTCCCGGAGTGCCGGACATTCCGGAACCTTCTAGAACATTCCCGATGAAAACACCGGAATCATTTCCGAACTCCGAAACGGGACTTTCCTTATATGAATATTATTCTCCGGACCATTCCGGATCACCTCGTGATATCCTGGATCCCATCCGAGACTCCGAACAACATTCGGTCTCTTTCTCATAATACCATAACTACTCAAACAACGTCGAATCCTTAAGTGTGTCTCCCTACGGTTCGTGAATTATGCGGACATGATCGAGACACTTCTCCGATCAATAACCAATAGAGGAATCTGGAAATTCATATGGCTCCCACATATTTCTACGATTACTTTGCGATCGAATGAACCACTTACATACGATACCAATTTCCCTTTGTCTCACGATAGTTTACTTATCCGAGGTTATGATCGTCGGTATCTCTGCATACCTAGTTCAACCTCGTTACTGATAAGTACTCTTTTCTCGTTCCCGTGATATGTGATCCCTTGTGAGCTAGTCACATGCTTGCAAGCTAATTGGATGACATTTCACCGAGAGGGCCCAGAGTATATCTATCTGTCATATGGATGGACAAATCCCACTCTTGATCCATGTGTTTCAACCAATACTTTCTGAACACTCAATGCCACCTTTATAGCCACCCAGTTACGTTGTGGTGTTTGATGTCATCAAAGCATCCATCCGGAAAAGGTGATATGCATGATCTCATGGTCGAAGGAATTAGGTTACTATGTATCAGAAAGCATATAGCAATTGAACTATTGAAATGACTTGATCTTTATGCTACGCTTATCTATAGGAGTATGTCCATCACATCATTCTCCTAATGATATGATCCTGTTGTTAATAACATCTCTATGTTCATGATCAGGAAACCATGATCATATATTAACCAACAAGCTAGTTTAACAAGAGGCTTTACTAGGGACTCTTATTTTAGTTTACAAATCACACAAGTATTAATGTTTCCGGTTAATACAATTATAGCATGGTATGTAAACATTTATCATAAGTGTGAAGATATGATAATAACCACTTTATTATTGCCTCTTGGGCATATCTCCAACAGTCTCCCACTTGCACTAGAGTCAATAATCTAGTTTCAAACCTTTGTGTATTCAACACCTATGGCTTTCCGGTGTTGTATGTACACGATTGCTAGTGGTCAACTGATCTCCGGATCTGACACTTCCAGGTCCGTGTGTAATTGCATGTTTTTGCGTCTCTACGCATCACTCATTCTCTAATGAGATGGCTTTGTATAAATTTGGTCTTTCGGTGTGACCTTTAGCTCTTTGGGGTTAAAACATGTTGATAATATTGTCGTACAATATATCTTCATAGTTTTATCCCACTGTGAACTACACCTAGTTTGATAACAAACTACTTGACACAAATGCCCTCTTTTGCTGCTAAAATAGCAGTCATATACTTAGCCTTTTGTTGTAGTATCTGTCACAATGTCTTAACTTTGGAACTCATCCAAATCCATTATGGAACTCACTTTGCATTATATTGTGCCACCCTTAGTTTAGATTGAGATAAACTTAATTTGTACTTTGTGACAAAGCTAGTATCAATGTAGTACTTTTACAATGAACTAACCATCTATTTGTCACTTCTACAAATATTATACTCTTAGTTCTTCCAAAAGATCATAAGAATATCCTTACTATTGTCCAATGATCATCTTACGAATCATTCTGGTATATGCTCACAACATTTAGAGCATAGGACATATCTGGATTTGTACATATCACAGTATGATTGATATAAATACTCTTTGTGATTTCATACATCAAGTATCAATCTATACTTGATTATTTGTTTCACTTTACCAAATGTCAATACACTTGAATATATCATCAGTATTGAACTCATTCAATCCTTTCTGTGCAACAAGAACCTTTCTTGTAGTTTCTATATTGAACTCATTCAATATCTTGTCTATGTACTTCTGGCACAACCATATTAGCGTCTATTGATGCCAAATATTTGGGTTTTGCCTAAGTCTTTCATCGGGATGAAATTCTTAATATGTGTTAATAAAAGATACATTATTTCCAATCAACAATATGTCTTCCACATAATGTATTAGAAACATGTCTTAGCGCTCCCACTTAATTTCTTGCAAATGCAAGCATCTTCATCGTCTCTAATGAACTTTTAAACTCTTTTAACAGTTTCATCACAGTGAAGATTCCAACTCCGCGATGCTCACTTTAACCATTGAAGTTTGCATATGCTTTTAGCATCCTTTGAATTAACAAAACCCTATGGACCGTGTTATGCACATGTCCTAGGTAACGATTCTATTAGAAGAACTTGTTTTGTTTATTCAACTACCATATAACAAATTATATGTAGTGGTTGCTACATTAATCCGTCTAGACTAAATATCACTATGAAAGATCAAATCTTGTCATAGTCAACCTTTGAACATTTTGTGAACTCTTTCCCAACATGTCGACTATTTTATAGATGTAAAACATCCATGTCTATTTCTTTATAGATCCAGACACAACTGTAAGGTCTTACACCTTTCTCGAGGGTCCTTCAAGTTCAAAACTTGATTTCTCGTGTATGGAACTATCACGGATTTTATGGCTTCAAGCCATTTGACGGAGTCAGGGCTCATCATCGCTTCTTTGCACGTAGTCGGATCATTATTGTCAAATAATGATTTAACTCTCAAATCTTGGTATTTGATTGTTCATCTGACCTACTTGTTTCAATAGGAACTTAGATCTCCGTGACCACAACCTTTGAAGTACGCGAGCCATGAGCATTGTTTGCTAACTCCGGAACACTTTTCGGCGCTGCGCAACTTTGCACATATAGCTAAGGTTCTTTTAACCTTATCAAAGTTCTATTGTCCTCCCACTTAACTTTTCACGAAAAATTCCTTCTCAAAGAAACTTGACGTTCTAAGCAACAAACACTTTTGTCTCCGGTGTTTATGGAGGAATACTTAACAGTTATACAAAGACAGGTTCATCCGACTTTGGTTGCACACATCTTTCTTATGCATAGCATACCAATGTTTTAAGAAAGGACTACTTGGGTTTTATCCCAAACCATAACCTTATATGGTGTCATTTCAACGGATTATGATGAAGCTCTTTTCAGTGGAAAAACGGTAATCTCTAAAGTTTTTTAATCTTTAAAATATAATGGCAGTTTTATGAATTATACCTTTGATCTTACCATGTCAAACAAGGTTTAATTACATACCTCGAACGCTCCATACCCTTATGGTGTTTCGGGAAATGCAAATCCACGGAACGATTCCTTAAATCTTAGGTATTATGCTAAACTCTGTAACTCAAATATCTTCCTTTATGATCTTTATCATAAACTGTTTATATTCTTGTTACAATGATTTTACACTTCATCTTGAAAGTCTTTGAACTTTTCAAATGTTTCATACTTCATCCTTATTAAGTAAATATTCATATATTCACTCAAAATTTCGGAAAAAGCAAATGAAGTTAAAATCCATCGCTCTTGACTACACATAATGGACTTCGTACAACAATATGTACAAATTCCAATAAGCTAGTCTTTCGTTCCCTTTTGGCCTATGAACGAAGTTTCAATTATCTCTAGGAAAGTTTCACAAGTGTCATTTGATCAAAAATCAAAAGACTCCAAAATTCCATCCACATGGAGTTTCTTCATGTTTTCTTTCCAGTATAATTTAAATGGCGATGTCACTTCCTAAGTGATCTTTCAATCAATTTGTCTTTCGACATCTTTAGCACTAGTTTTATGGATGTGATGTCTCCAACGAGATTTGCGAATCCATCTTTTATGGATTACGGCAATTATTTGAACAACCCTTTTGTTCTCATAATACCTGATAAAACAATTGAAGGCAAACTTTGATGTTTAACGAGCAACACAATAACCCTTTATTTGTTCTCGATGAACATCATCACATATTCTTCTGCTAGTTACTTAGGCCATTGTAGTTCATGAATTGTGTTGTTTCGTATGACAATTCACACCAACAAATTCAGTATCAAATACTTGAGAACCACATTGTTTAATAAGCAAAGAATATAGCCATAACATGTATATCATCTATATACTTAAGCTGAACAATTCTAGTCTTTTCCTTTCTGCCATATATTTATGAGATTTTCTTTCAATATTTCCTTTTCTGTTTGAAAGAATCTATCAACATCAATAGTGGAGTCATACATATGACATATAGTCTAAAGCGTGTATAGTTAAATACCAATGTCTTTGGACTTGCACTTTGAAGTAGATCACCATCAACAAATGTTTGGTGTTCTTTCAAATTCCTTTGTTTAGTAATCTCTTGGTGTAGTAAACATTTTACCTACATCAAATATTCACCCTTATCATGGAATCGTCCATGATCAAGCTACTTTTAGCTTATAATGATGAATTATGAGTATAATGTTGCTATCCAAAACCTTTTGGAGGATTAGGACAACAAGTGTCTCCAACCTTTTTTCAAATTCTCATCAAAATATGAGAACATGAACTTTGCCATATTATACTCTATCATGTTGTAACCAAAACTTCGTTTCAGATATCACAATATCTTCCACGCATCATGGATTCTGAAACAACTCTTTCAGATCCTAGATAACCTTGATATTAAGAGAATCCTTTGAATATCAAGAATCATGGAGACAAACATGATACTTATATACTAACACTTGGAATTGTTACTCTTGATTTAATACTAATTATTAAACTTCATGGAGTAACCGGAACTTACTGAAAGTTTGCAATAGGACTTTTAAACTTTAGATTAACACTTCAAAACTATACGATACCAGTTCGTAAAGTAACTAACCAGAATTCTATAGTTCTATCATCTCAATTATAACTAAGCGCAAGGTGGTAAACGGATGCCAATGACTACAACAACTATGCAAATTCACTTTGATTTAATTTATGATAAATTGAGTTCTAATTAATAATTAAACTAATCTAGGTGAACTCCCACTCAAAACAATATCCCTCACATTGTTTTAGTGATCACACGAACCAAATCCACTACATCAACACCGATCATCACGAGAGTTGATATAGTTTCAATGGCGAACAATCATCATGTTCATCATATCTACTATATGATTCATGCTTTACCTTTCGGTGATCCGTGTTCCGAGACCATGTCTGTACATGCTAGGCTCGTCAAGATCAAACCTTAGTTTCCGCATGAGCAAATCTGGCTTGCTCACGTTGTATACACTTGCAGAATCTAACACACCCGATCATCACGTGGTGCTTCGAAACAACAAGCTTTAGCAACGGTGCTAACTAAGGGTGAACACTTTATGACTTGAAATTGATGTGCATGAGGGATCATCTTATAATGCTACCGTCGTCTACTAAGCAATACAAGATGCATAAAGGATTAACATCACATGCAATTCAATAATATGTGATATGATATGGCCTTTCTTCTTTGTGCTTCCGATCTCCATCTTCAAGCACGAACATGATCTCCATCATTACCGGCATTGCATCAAGGTCAATGACGCTGCTCCATGGTTGTCGTCCACCGGCTTCAACTATTATAACTACTTTGAATAGACACGCGGGTCTTAACAGAAATTAAAGACAACCATATGGCTCCTGCCGGTTGCCGACTTACAATAAGGAACATTGCATACATCATATATAATCACAATCATGGCCATATCACATCACTGCACACCCCTGCAAAACAAAGTTAGACGCCTCTACTTTCTTTGCATGTTTTACGTGGTTTGGGGCTGTTAATAAGTGTCGTTCTAACTTACGAACAAGAACCACAACATTGATACTAGCATTGTTGATCACCCGTTGTAAATTGGATCTTAACTATGCTAGGAGAAACAGTCACCCGCAAAGCCACTTATGCAATACAAGTTGCATGTCAAGCGTGGAGCAAGTCTCATGAACGATGTCATGTAAGGTTAGCCCGGGCCGCTTCATCCCAACATACCGCAAGATGCAAAGTACACAAGAAGCAATCGACAATAAAAGCATCAACGCCCACAATGACCATTGTGTTCTACTCGTGCAGCAGATCTACATATAGACACGGCTCTGATACCACTGTAGGGGTTCGTAGCATGGAAAACAAAAATTTTCTATCACATACAAACAAACAAGCCAAGATCTATCTACTAGATTGTAGCAATGAGTCGATGGAATAACTTACCCTCGAAGATTCCAAAGCGGTTAACGAGAGCAGATTCTCGTGGGTGATGTAGTCGTACTCTTTCCGATCTCAAGATCGTGTAGACGATCCTTCCGGCGCCACGTTCCGGCAGCGCTCCCGCAGTCGGTCACACGTTCGGTACTCGACGAATACCTTCCTCTCCCTTGTTCCAGCAGGCAGCGGAGGTTGTAGCACTCTCCTTGCGATTCCGGCAGCACAACGGCGTGGTACCGGAAGTAGAGGGAAGATCCCGCAGGGCTTCGCCTTAAGCTGGAGCGAGTATGGTGGAGTATGATAGAGAACTATTAGTGGTCTAGGGTTTAGACACACCAATTAGAAGGCTCTAAACCGAAGGCTAGGGCAATTAGAAGCTCTAAACCAAAACGGCTCTAAACCGGAGATTAGAGGATAGGAACTTGTGTGTCTAGAGGAGGAGGCCCTGCCCCTCCTCTTATAGGTGGGAGGGCAGCCAAGGGGAGGGAGTCCCTCCCCAAGTCGGCCTTGGGTGGCGCGCCGGCTTGGAGAGGAGACTCCTCCCCCAAGTCGGTTTCAACCACCTCTTGCTTGTTTCCCACAGTTTCCTGTTTTAGCCGTTTGACTTTCAAACTGGCCATTTGACTTTTCTGTTTTAGGATTCAATTTAATCCTTTATTTGGAACAGCAAGAACACTTAGTACATGATGCAATCATTCCAATATGTAATGACACATTCATGTACCCCTCCCCTTTCCCGGAGTGCCGGACATTCCGGAACCTTCTAGAACATTCCCGATGAAAACACCGGAATCATTTCCGAACTCCGAAACGGGACTTTCCTTATATGAATCTTATTCTCCGGACCATTCCGGATCACCTCGTGATATCCCGGATCCCATCCGAGACTCCGAACAACATTCGGTCTCTTTCTCATAATACCATAACTACTCAAACAACGTCGAATCCTTAAGTGTGTCTCCCTACGGTTCGTGAATTATGCGGACATGATCGAGACACTTCTCCGATCAATAACCAATAGAGGAATCTGGAAATTCATATGGCTCCCACATATTTCTACGATTACTTTGCGATCGAATGAACCACTTACATACGATACCAATTTCCCTTTGTCTCACGATAGTTTACTTATCCGAGGTTATGATCGTCGGTATCTCTGCATACCTAGTTCAACCTCGTTACTGATAAGTACTCTTTTCTCGTTCCCGTGATATGTGATCCCTTGTGAGCTAGTCACATGCTTGCAAGCTAATTGGATGACATTTCACCGAGAGGGCCCAGAGTATATCTATCTGTCATATGGATGGACAAATCCCACTCTTGATCCATGTGTTTCAACCAATACTTTCTGAACACTCAATGCCACCTTTATAGCCACCCAGTTACGGTGTGGTGTTTGATGTCATCAAAGCATCCATCCGGAAAAGGTGATATGCATGATCTCATGGTCGAAGGAATTAGGTTACTATGTATCAGAAAGCATATAGCAATTGAACTATTGAAATGACTTGATCTTTATGCTACGCTTATCTATAGGAGTATGTCCATCACATCATTCTCCTAATGATATGATCCTGTTGTTAATAACATCTCTATGTTCATGATCAGGAAACCATGATCATATATTAACCAACAAGCTAGTTTAACAAGAGGCTTTACTAGGGACTCTTATTTTAGTTTACAAATCACACAAGTATTAATATTTCCGGTTAATACAATTATAGCATGGTATGTAAACATTTATCATAAGTGTGAAGATATGATAATAAACACTTTATTATTGCCTCTTGGGCATATCTCCAACAGGGAGTAGAACTATATCGAGGACCCGAAGATTGCAAAAATAAAGTCAAATGATGCAAGCAACTACAAGGTCAGACAAACCAATTGAAAACAACAAATGAGTTCAAATGGAACCTACAAGATATTACGATATGAGCAAGAGAGTGCTTTAAATAACAAATAGAGAAGCTCCCCAAGATTTGTGCACTATTCAACATAAATGCATTAGAATACATATTGCACAAATATGGAATCCTCGCTCCCCCATAAGTATTTAAAACACAACAAATGAGAAAGAAGACAAATGTGCATTATTAGATGAATTAGATGAGCTCACCAAAGATAATGCACCAATTATGATAATTGTATTTGGGATCAAGGTGCATAATCATGGAATCCTCACTCATCCAAGTTCATTTAACAATACAAGGCATGAGAGAATAAATATGAGTGTCCAAAGATGCAAACAACAGGAACAAGCACTCATAGGCAATTAAATTTGGAAGCCACCGAAGAATCAAAAGGAATATAAAGGTGGTATCCAAGGATTTAAAAATCAACTAAAATTATCTTCTCATATGTGTATATGTCTCTAAGTGGATGACATCACAAAGACATATGCCCATAAAGAAACAAGCACATACAAGGAAGATATACAATAAAGCACATGGAAGCAAGAATGAAGTCACAACATATACCAATAGAATTTTTGCTTCAAAGCATTGCCAAAGTGACGAGGTTTAATCTCATCAATGCCCATTGTTATGGACTTGGGTTTTGGAGAAGATGGGGATGCTGGAGATCGTGGCACGGTTAACAGACAAGCAACCAGGGGACACGAGATTTACCCAGGTTCAGGCCCCCGGAGGGAAAACCCTACTCCTGCTTGTCTACTCTTGATTACGGCGGAACCAAAGGTTACAGGGTGCGCAGATTCAATCTGGCGTGCGAAAGTATGAGTCGAGAGATCTAGGACGTACCCTCCTGGCCTTTATGTAGACTTAGGCAGGTCCCGGGCATAGTCCTAGTCGGTTACAAGTTCTAGGGTTTTACCCCTTTGAATTTCCTATCTATGCTAGTCTTGCTCTCCAAGGATCCGAAGGCGTCATGGGCCTTGGCCACCCGAAAATCTTCATGGGCCAGCGTATATCTGCTGTGAGCCTTCCTTGGGCTGGACCAGGTATGCCGAAGTTACGTACCCGTAGAATATGACCATGTCAGTAGCCCCCGAGTGTTCAGTCGAATCGTAGATTCGGCTGAGGACTCTTTCATTTTCGGGTGCAATTATGTATTAATAATATATGTGTGTAGGGATTGTTGACGCGTGTGTCTGACTCACCCGACGGATCAGGGTCAGTTAACTGTCTTAGGACGAAACAACACGATCTTCTTCAAGTTCGAGTCCCTCCACTCGAACCTGGAACATATGCTGGGGTAATTCGACTCAGGCCGCGGAGGACTTACAGGAGTGGAATTCCAGTGATTTTAATTAACGTACCCAACGCGTCCGTCGGGATTTTTCATCACGCCTGTTGACATGGATTTGTACTAGCAGAGCGTAGTCATGTACGTTGCCAGGCCGTTAGATGATATCTGCAGGTCTTATCTTTGTGTCGCAGACACAGCATCCGAATGTTCGTCACCGCAGAGGTGTTTCAGGTGGCCAAGGAGATCGTTGCTCACTCAGCGTTTTGTTGGGGCAGAGATGCCAAAAAGTTTTTGCGTGCTGATCCGAAAGATCGCAGTCGAAGAATTCATAGGGTGCGTGACCAGCGCTCCCTATGGGAGTAGCCCCCGAGTGTCTGTTCGAGTCGTAGACTCGAGCAGAGACTTTAGTTCAAGCATTTGTTCGGTTGTTAGGTCCGTGGGACTCAAAAAAATTCGGATGATTAAATCCATCCTCCCTATGGGAGTAGCCCCCGAGTCCGTAGTGGAGTCGCAGACTCGACGTAGGACTCGAAGAAATACTTTGTCGTTATTCATCTTCCGGGTGCGCGGTCAGCGCTCCTGATAGCAGTAGCCCCCGAGTATTTAGTGGAATCAAAGATTCGAGTGAGTACTCTTAGCTCTTAGCTGTGGAGCCGAAGAATCGTAATTGGTGCTAGTATAGCTTTTGATGACATCAGTGCTGACGATCGATGACCTCAAGCGTCTGCTACGCTAGAGATGACTTGACTGGACGAACATGGGTCCCACTTGCTGACTTTGAATTGACCGGTCACGCGGGGCGTGGAGATAATTACGGCGTCTCCTCGATTTCCGCGCGTAGTGGACGGCGTGGTAACGACGGTTGTGATGTTGACACGTGTACGACCAGATCTGTCGTTGGCATTAGGTCTTCTGGATGAACGGCTGCCATGCATCGTCTTCGCTGTTATAATCATTGGGAAAGCTGCGGTTTGTTTTCACCGCACCAGTTCTTGTGTTCACTGCCTCCTTGTGCTCTAGCGATTCTTGCTGTGCCCTGGGATTTCCTTCCACATTCCCATCGTTCTTTCTGCGTTTTCACCACCAGTGCCGCCGTAGCGCAATGGGGAAACCAAAGAAATCTTCATCTGCGGTTGGGACCAGCACTGCCGGAGGAAATAAAAGCGCCGCCGCTACTCGCGTCACCGACGGTGGCTGGCGGCGATCAGAGACGCGGGAGAGCGATCTTCACAAGCTTCGCGAGCGGGGCTTGATCCCGGAGGACAGGGAGGCCGTTAAACTCCCCGGCAATGAGGTAATCTCCCGTCCCCCATCTGGGTATCGGGTTATGTTTCTCGCCTTCGTTTTGTGTGGGTTTTCGTTTCCAGTCCACGACTTCCTCCGTGGACTGCTCTTCTTCTATGGGATTCAGCTTCATCATCTGTCTCCTAATTCTCTTCTCCACATTGCGTGTTTTATCACTTTTTGCGAGTGCTGGCTTGGCATTGAGCCGCACTTTGGCCTCTTCCGGAAGCTCTATTCCGTGAAGAGGCAATCTGGTTCGGATGGTGTATATCCTATTGGGGGTTGCATCATCTCCCTTAGTCCCAATCTTCTCTTCTTTTCCTTTTCCATGTCCGAATCTGTCCAGTACTGGCGGAGGCGATGGTTTTATATCCGCGAATCCGTAGTGCCCGGGCAAGATTTTGGTCTTGTTCCCTTTGACCCCTCCCAAATTATTGAGAAGAAGAGGTCTTGGAAAAACCAAATCTTAGACGGTGAGGTGGCGGAGATAGAGGCCCTGTACCGTCGGGTGGAGGATCTCCAACTGATTCCTAAGAAGGAGGTGAATGGTGTGGACATCATCCGGACGTTTCTTGAGCGTCGGGTGCAGCCTCTCCAAGCAAGGGCGCACCTGATGTTTCTTTATTCTGGACGCCATGATCCGACGAGGGTTTCGAGTGAGAAAATCTCCGAGGGGGATCTTGACAGGGCCCTTCGCGCGCTGCTGAAGTTCAAGGCCGGAGAAGAAATCCCGGGGAAGTCGCTGACTCCTCCCTTTTCTTCGACGTTGGTCGTACCGAAGGTGTAGATTTGTGCACGTAGTGCTCACCTTTTTTTTGTCGGCTGTGTATTTGTTTCCTTTGTTTGCTAACAAAGTTCCTTCTCATCTTGCAGAGCTTCAAAGTGCCGGGCATGGTACCACCGTTGCCCGAAAGGTATCTGAATGCCCCGGATAATGAAGTGGTTGATTCCGTGTCCGAGCTACCGTCAGCGTGATCTCCAGCGGAGGATGCCAACGAGTCGAGAGAGGACCATACGCGTAAGCGGTCGCGGAGCTCCAGCGAGTCTTCGGATGCCTCGACTCCTCCGACTCCCAGAAACCCTCTGGGCCTTGAGCGTCATGATGATGGTCATGGAGGCTCTTCCTCTCCTATTCCTGCCATTCCTGTGCGGGCTGTAGCGCCGCACCCGCCAGCAAAGCGGAAGAAGGAAGAAAAGAAAGAGGAGAAGAAGGAAGAGAAGAAAGAGGAGAAGAGGGCCCGAAGGGCTTCTCCTATCTTCAACCTGAGCGCATTGGGCTCGTAAGTTTTCTTGTTATACTGTTGTCCTTGTTCCTTCGTGATTTTTGCACTTGTGCTGATTGGTTTGTATGCAGTCAATCCTCCCATGATTCCTCCAGTGATGGTGAACGGGAGATGATGGGGGAGTCAAAAATTGCGTCTCCTCCACCTCAAACGGTGGCGACTTCGGGTGACGCGGCTCCGGATCCTCCGTTGCAGGAGGTGCAGGTGGTTGCGCCTCAGAATTTCGCAGACGGTCCTTCGGGGTCGTCATCAGAGCATGTAAGTTTTTCCTGCCTCATGGGGGATCCCCCGAGTGTCTTCGTGTGCGAATCTTGTTTTTACTCCTTTGTGTTGGGCGTAGCCCCCAAGCCCTTTTCTTACTGACATTTCTTGTTCTGCAGCCTTTTGTGCAAGAGGCCAAACGGCTTGTGCAAGAGCGCCTGGTGCTGGAGGCGAACCTTCGGCAGCTTCAAGGTATCTATCTGACTTTTCTCTTATGTATCCTGGTTTAGTTCTTTAACATTTGTTTGTTTTGAATGCAGAGGAGCATAACAAGTCTCTCTGTGAAGTTGACGCTCTCAAGAAGAGCCTTGGTCAATCGGAGCAGAAAGCCGGAGCCGCCGTTGGTGCGAAAGAACGCCTTGAGCTAGAGCTGTCTAAGGCAGTCGAAGCGAAAGAGCGTCTGCAGCAGGAAGCCACAGATCGTGAGGAGCAGCTGGCCACGGTTGCGGCTGTTCGCGAAAAAGAGGTGGCGGCGAAGCTCATGGCTGCTTCCAAGGCTATTTCGGGTGAGTACTAGTTTTGTACTTTTTTCTTTTCCTTCGGGTCTTCTTTTATGCGGCTTTTCTTCATGTCTTTCTTCTTTTTGTCTCAGATGCCGCAGGCATCGAGTTCAACCGCGGTGCTCTGGAGCACGGGAGTGTTCTAGATGATGCCACTGCGGCGGTCGAAGACCGCTGCAGCACCGTCGTCAACTCCCTTGCCAAGGCGAAAGAGGTCCTTGGTCGCTTCTACAAGGAGCTTGTCCCGAAGGGCGCAGCCCTTGACGATGTGGATGCTCTGGCGGAGGCTCTGTCAGCCGAAGCGCCTGCGGCGTATAAACGCAAGCAGAAAGGCATCGGCGCATTCGTCGGGCTGGCGATGGCCATGGCGGCTGGAGCGGAGTTGGATCTGCCCCAGATCACTTCTCGGATGCCGACGGCTGCGGATGGATCCGAGGTAGCCTTTGCTGCCTATTCTGCTCGCTGCAGGCGATATGGGCCCAAGCTCATTGATTTGATGTCTGAGTATGCACTGCGGCAGCAGGGTGGGGCCAAAGCTAGGCAGTCTGGCTCCGAAGCGACTCAGGCTCCTGCATCTTAGACGTAGTAAATGTAGGCTAGTTTGTAGTTTGTTTTTGTTGTAAATATCTTGAAGAACACCATCCTTGTGCCACGTAGTGGCTTTATATATTCAATGAATTTCTCTGAGTTGTGCTCCATCCTTGGCTGAATGTTTGTGTTCCTTTCTTTTGCTGCCGCTCTAGGTTCCTTCGGGTGCTGATCCTGTTGACGCCCCATCCGCAACGCCGTTGCGCCCATCCTTGGATGATTCCTCGCAGCTTACTTTCCTTCGGGATCGTGTGCGCAGTCTGGAGAGGGAGTTGCTCGGGCTACGCGGTCATGCCGACGTTTGGAAGTCCAAGGCGGATCGTGGCGCAGCCAGAGAGGAGTACTTGATGGCGGAGTTGGTCCGTCTGTCTGAGCAGCTGCAATGTAAGTTGTTCTTTTGTCGAGCTGTAGCTCTGGTCTTCGGGTGAGCCTGCTGGCCTTATTCTTATTTTGTCCGATTGCTGCAGCTGCAAATCTTGCTCCGAGGGAAGAAAAAGAGCGTGTCGCTGTTTGGGTCAATTGCTTGACTCAACAGGACATGGAGGCCGGCGGCTTCTTCTGGATGGATCGTGATCGCGCCATAGCCCTGGCGACGGTGCAGGATCGTGTTCATCAAGTTTCGCGGGTGCTCCGCCAGGTGCAGACATCGCTTTCCTCGGTGCTGCACGTCATGTTCCCTTTGGATGCCGTGCCGACAAGCCTTGCGGGTCTTCTGTCGAAATTTCGGAACGTAAGCAATGTCAAGGAGTTGGTGCGGCAGCAGCTTGTCGCAGGAGTGAAAGCTGCGTTGTCTCTTGTGAGGCTGCACCGGCCTGATGTGGATTTGGCTGCCGTGGCTGCTGGGCCACCTCTTCGCCCTGATGGTAGCAAGTGGGACATGCATCCGCATTACGCGGCTGTGAGGCAGTATGCCGAACAGATTGTAGATTTGTTTGAGCAGCGTGCCCAGGTTATTCTTCAACATAGGTAGTACCTGTAAAAAGAGAGAGATATAAAATTTGTATATTTCGGCTGGACGTGCTGTGCCCTTTGTTGTGAAGGTTTGTTTGTTTGTGAGCACGCTGTGCTTTAATTGGGTACATGTCCTTTTCGTTTGCCTGACGTTGTCAGCTACTCAGGTGTACACGTTTGGTCCTCAGTCGATGAAATCGTGAGGTGGGGGGGCCCCGAGTGTGTTTGTAGCATATAGTTGCAGAAAATAGTGAAACGAAGTTTGGGGCGAGACACTTAGCTTTATTTATATCGTAATGGAGGAGATACATTGTTCGGCTGAGTAGCCTTGGCTGGAAGCCTTATTGAAAGTAAAAGAAGGGGGTAGGTTGCTACGGATAGAACCGTCGCAGGTGCGAGATATTCCATGGGTTGGAGTATGCGACTCCAGACTCCACGTGCTTGAGGCGATAGGCGCCACCTGGGATGACTTCGGTGATGACGAAGGGTCCTTCCCATGGCGACTATAATTTATTCGGTCGCTTTTGCTTGAGTCGCAAGACGAGGTCTCCTTCGACGAAGGACCTTGGGCGCAGCCGGCGGCTGTGGTAGTTGCGGAGACTCTGCTGGTACACCGCTGATCGAGCTGTCGCTATATCCCGTGCTTCGTCGAGTGTATCGACAGCGTCTTCGAGTGCAGCCATGGATTCAGCTTCACTGTAGGCGACGACCCGTGGGGCCTGGTGGCGTACTTCGGCTGGTAGCACAGCTTCGGCTCCGTGTACCATGAAGAACGGTGTGTAGCCGGTGGAGCTGTTTGGCGTAGTTCGTAAGCTCCACAGGACGGAGGGTAGCTCCTTCGTCCAATTTCCAGCTTTGTGTTCGAGTGAGCTCATGAGGCGCTTCTTGATGCCGGCTCCGATTAGGCCGTTGGCCTTTTCCACTTGCCCGTTCGTTTGCGGGTGTGCCACTGAGGCATATGTGATGTTGATCCCAAGGCCTTCGCAGAAGTCCTGGAATTCTTCGGAAATGAAGTTCGATCCGTTGTCGGTGATGATGCTGTGTGGTACGCCGAACCTGTAGACAATAGACTCGAAGAACTTGACGGCAGTTTTGCCTTTCTGGTTGGTGACCGGCATGGCCTCGATCCACTTGGTGAATTTGTCGACTGCGACCAGGAGGAAGACGTGTCCTCCTTTCGAGGGGCAGTTTGCCGATCATGTCGAGGCCCCATTGAGCGAAAGGCCAAGCTATAGGTATTGGCCTGAGCTCGGACCCAGGTGCGTGCGGTTTGTCGGTGAACCGTTGACATCCGTTGCATCTTCGGACGATGTCCTTTGCGTCGCTCATGGCCGTCGGCCAGTAGAATCCTGCTCGTAGAGCTTTAGCGACAAGGGAGCGGCTGCCTGCGTGGTGGCCGCAGATGCCTTCGTGGATGTCTTGGAGTATGGCCTTGCCGTCGTCGATGGTGACGCACCGTTGAAGTATACCCGTGATGCTGTGCTTGTACAGCTCGCCGTTGATGACGGTGAAGGCTTTTGACCGGCGAGATATGCGTCGGGCGTCTGTTGGGCTGTCAGGCAATTCTCCAGTTATCAAGAACTAGAGGTATGGTCGTGTCCAAGCTTCTTCGACTGCCATGACCTGCATCAGGTTGACCATAGCGACCTCTGTGTCCAGTTTCTCGGGTCCTTCATGTCCTTCGGGTAGCGTAGCCCCTGAGTGTTCTGCTTCTTCGGGTGATCCCTTGGGGAATTTCCGCTTGATGGATGGCATGCAGATTTGTTCGAGGAACACACCTGGTGGTACCTTTGCGCAAGTGGAGCCGATGTTGGCGAGTCTATCGGCTTCCTCGTTGCTCTCTCTTCCAACGTGCCGAAGTTCGCAGCCGTCAAATTCTCCTTCGAGTGCGTTGTAGAGCGCGCGATACGCGATCATGTTTTCGGCGTGTGCGTCACACTCATTCATCGTCTGCTGGACGACGAGGTTGGAGTCACCGTAGATGACCAGGCGCGTTGCGCCGCATATCTTTGCCATCCTCATGCCATGGATGAGGGCTTCGTATTCGGCTTCGTTGTTGGAGGCTCTGAATTTCATCCGAAGAACGTACTTCATCTTGTCACCTTGCGGGGAGGTCAGTATGAACCCTGCCCCTGCTCCGGCTTCGCGCTTGGAGCCGTCGAAATGCATTGTCCAGGACTGCGACATGTCTGGGGTGTCTGGCAGCTGCAGCTCCATCCAGTGCACTAGGAAGTCCGGAAGGACTTGAGATTTGATTGCGTGTCGCTTCTCGTAGACGATGTCCAAGGGTGATAGTTCGATGCCCCACAGGGCCACCCGTCCTGTGGCCTCTGGATTATTCAGGATGCTGTTCAGGGGTGCTTCGTTGACGACCATCACCTGGTGCTCCTGGAAGTAATGGCTCAACCGTCGAGCCGTCATGAACACGCCGTAGGCTAGCTTCTGGTAGTGAGGGTACCTCTGCTTTGTTGGTGTCAGTACCTCGCTGAGGTAGTAAATTGGGCGCTGGACCCCGTGGGTCTTGCCTTCTTCGGGTCGTTCGACCACGAGTACGGTGCTGACCACCTGATGTGTGGCTGCTATGTACAGCAGCAGGGGCTCGCGCTCCTTTGGCGTGACCAAAACGGGCGAGGTGGAGAGGAGCCGCTTGAGGCTTTCGAATGCGTCGTTGGCTTCTGGCGTCCACTCAAACTTGTCTGCTTTACGCAGAAGCTGGTAGAATGGTAGGGCCTTCTCGCCCATACGGCTGATGAACCTGCTTAGCGCCGCTACTCGTCCTGCGAGCTGCTGGACGCCCTTGAGGTTTTTCGGCTTCTCCATCGTCATGATGGCTTTGATTTTCTTCGGGTTCGCTTCGATCCCTCGTTGAGAGATGAAGTACCCGAGCAGCTGACCTGATGGGACGCCGAAGGCACACTTTTCGAGATTGAGCTTGATCCTATAGCGATCAAGGTTGTCGAACGTCTCGCGGAGATTGTCGATAAGTGTCCTTGCCTCTCTGGTTTTTATTACTATGTCGTCGACATAAACTTGGACGTTGCGACCAATCTGGTCCTTGAGGCAGGCCTGCATGCATCGCTGGTACGTGGCACCCGCGTTCTTTAGCCCGAAGGGCATTGTGTTGTAACAGAATACTCCGAACGGTGTAATAAACGCCATTTTCTCCTGATCTTCGACCTTGAGCCGAATCTGGTTATAGCCTGAGTAGGCGTCTAGGAAGGAGAGTTTCTCGCAACCTGCAGTCGAATCGATAATCTGGTTGATCCGTGGGAGAGGGAAGTGGTCCTTTGGGCAATGCTTATTTAGTGACGTGAAGTCCACACACATCCGCAGGATGTCCGTGTCCTTCTTCGGGACCATCACCGTGTTTGCAAGCCACTCGCTTTCTTTGATTTCCCTGATGAAGTCTGCAGCTAGCAGTCTATTGATTTCCTTGCCGATAGCTTCGGCTCGTGGCTCCGACAGTCTTCGGATGGACTGCTTGACTGGCTTGGTGTCTGGAAAGACATTGAGTGCGTGCTCGGCGAATTCCCTGGGAACTCCTGGCATGTCCGCAGGACACCAGGCGAAGATTTCCCAGCGCTCACGGAGGAATTCGACGAGCGCGCCTTCCTATGCGGTGCTGAGGTCATTGGCTATCAAGGACGTCTTGGAGGCATCCGTCGGATGGACCTGCACTTTCTTGGTGTTGACGGTGGAGTCGAAGGACATGTCAGGTGCGTTCTGCCTTGTGACTGGGGGTAGCCCATTGTCCATCACCTCGCGAAGCCTTACAAGCTCGTCTTGCATGCCGAAATACTGGGATATTTTATTGAAATCCCTGTCACATTGGTCCGATCGGGTGAAGCTCCCATGGACTGTGATGACGCCCCTTGGTCCTGGCATCTTGAGTAGTAGGTATGCGTAGTGTGGGACGGCCAGGAACCTTGCGAATGCTACACGCCCCAGGATGGCGTGGTATTGTGACGGCCAGTCCACCACTTCGAATTTGAGTCGCTCCTGCCGAAAGTTGTCCGGCTTCCCGAAGATGACGTCGAGTCCTATTTTGCCCAGATGGAACGTTGTGTCTGATTGTTCCAGGCTGCATTGCGGGATCCGCATAGCTGCCAGGGTGCTTGCGAACATTAGGTTGATGCCGCTGCCACCGTCCATGAAGACGCGACTCATCTCGAAGCCTCCGATCTGCGCCTCCAGCACCAGTGCAGCATGACCTGGGCGAGGGATCTGGCAAGGGTGATCCGCGCGAGTGAACGTGATGCAGGACTCCGATCCGCTGAGGTACTCAGGGATTACAGGTGGAGTTGCCACGGCCAAGTTGATTTGTCGGGTGATTTTCTTCTGCACCCTGTTTGTGGGGCGTCCCTTCTGGTTCATATTTAGTGCTCCCTTTGGTGGGGGGTATACGACCCCGGCGTTGTTTTGCGCTGGTGCGACTGGTTGGTTTGGGCCTCCAATAGGTGGCGGAGGAGGAGCTCCGTGTGCTATTTCTCCTTGCACGGGTGCGTTTCCGAACGCAGGGATTGGGGCTTGTTGCCTCATCTGCGCCATGCTTTCGCTGAGTTTCTGGAACTCGCGGCAGTCCTTGAGCATGTGACTGGCTTTCTTTTTGCCATCTTGCTTGTCGATGTAGAAGTGGATGGTGCATGGACCCGAAAGTTTTTTGAATGCTGAGGGTCCGTTGTCGCGATCGCGGCGTTGCCACGATTGTGATGACCGTCCGCTGTCTCGGAGATTTCCTCCGCGGTAACCTCCGCTGTTGCGGCTGTTGTCGTTGCGGCGGTCGGCGTAGCCAGCCGCGACCATGTCGGGTCCGTCGCGGTCTTCGTAGACACGCGATCTCCTCTTGCTGCGGCCTTCTCGCCTTCGGCCGTAGTCGTCCTCTTCATCTGATTGCGCTCGCTGGATGCAATCTTCGCCGTCTGCCCAACTGTTGGCGATTTCCATGAGGTGGTCGAGTGTCTTGGGCTTGACACGCGCAAGTTCTTCCTTGAAATCTTGGCGTTTGACGCCGTCTCTGAAGGCGTCGATGGCCCTCTCCTCGGAGATATGCGCTGCGGAGTTCTTGGTGGTAGACCAGCGTAATATGTACGAGCGAATAGATTCCCCCGTTCTCTGAGTGCAGGCTCGCAACTCTTCGATTGATGCGGGCCTCTTGCTGGTGCCCTTGAAATTTCGGATGAAGCTGTAAGCTAGCTCCTCCCAACTTCGGATGGATCCTGATGATAGGCTGCTGAGCCAGACCCGCGCCGCGCCTGTCAGCTGCAGCTGGAGGCATTGCATGGCGGTTTCTTTGTTACCGCCGTGCAGCTTGACGAATGACAGATGATCGCTGAGCCAAGATTTTGGATCTTGCGTGCCGTTGAACTTCGGAGTATCCGAAGGAAGCTTGAAATTGCGTGGCATCTTTGTTCACCGAACAGATCTGCTGAAGCATCGGGCTCCACAGAGTTCTCCTTCATCTTCATCCATCTCGGACTCGGACGAGCATGCGCGTTTGGCTCGCGCTTTGTCGATTTTGCGCTGTGTAAGCGCGTCTCTGGCGTCGTAGTCGCGTTTATGGCGATGCGAGCTCTTCTTCCTTCGAGGAAGGTCGTGCTCTTCTTCCTCTTCGGATGAAGGGGTAGGGCTACGGTCGCGCCTGACCGGAGCTTTCTTCTTCGGCTCCACAGGAGCGTCTTCGTGGAGCGCAGCTCCGACGAGTCCGAGTCCGGTGAGTGCGGACTTATGCATGGCTCTTTTCGGGTCACCCTCCGGAGGTTGGTGGGCCGCGAGATACGCGGTGGCTGCCAGGATCGCAGCTTGTGGTGTCTTCGGGATGATGTTGCCGTCGGCATCCATATCCATGAACGACGTGTGGAGAGTTCGGGTCACATCACGACGTTCCTTGGGATCCATGTTCTCCACCCACGAGCGATGCTTATTTCCCTGATTTCCATTCGTGCTAGAGCCGGGTGCCATGGCGGAGAGCGCAGCTCGTCGCGCGCTGGACTCGGAGGCTGCTTGCTCGCGTTTATCGAGCGTCTCCTGCATCTTGACTTGCTTGTGCTCCTCGATGAGGAGGTAGTGGTACGCCATTAGTAGGTCGCGTGGTGAATCCACAGGCAGGACTATGTCGCCTGCGACGGCACGACGTGCCTTTACCCATCCTTCTTTGCTAAGTTGGATGACGTGGCCGTTGTTCTCCCCTTCGGGTGGGGGGGATTGGCTTCTTCTGTTCCCGCCGTTTCCGCCGTTTCCGTCCTGCGGGTTGGGGTTCGTGTTGGGCGGCGGGTTGGGCGTTTGTTGATCCTGGATGACCGCGGCGCATAGGTAGCGCTTGTAGATCGGTTCGCTGCTGCCGCAGCTTTCAGATCCGGAACCGTACGTCCCTTCATCCGAAGGTGGATCGCACAGATCGGAGTTGCAGCAGCTGCTGCTGCTGTAGAACTCATCTGTCGATGATGACGTGCGTAGCACGGGGTGTGGAGCCCACGAGGCGGGCCTGATTGATGGCACGGGCACCCCATCAGGAAGGCGGAGGGTGCCAGTTTGTCCCACCTGGAAGCAGAAGCTCCCGAACAAAATCTCGAGTCCGTCGCCTACGGGCTCGAAATCTTTCATGGTGGCCGGCGAGTGGGCGGTGAAGTTGAAGGTCCCGAAGAGGAGGTGATTCTCCGTCGCCGCGGAGTTGTAGATCGATCGGGATGGGACCGTCACGATCGCACAATTAGCAGCCCCGATTCCCACAGACGGCGCCAATTGACGAGGTTTAATCTCATCAATGCCCATTGTTATGGACTTGGGTTTTGGAGAAGATGGGGATGCTGGAGATCGTGGCACGGTTAACAGACAAGCAACCAGGGGACACGAGATTTACCCAGGTTCAGGCCCCCGGAGGGAAAACCCTACTCTTGCTTGTCTGCTCTTGATTACGGCGGAACCGAAGGTTACAGGGTGCGCAGATTCGATCTGGCGTGGAGGTGCGTGCGAAAGTATGAGTCGAGAGATCTAGGACGTACCCTCCTGGCCTTTATATAGACTTAGGCAGGTCCCGGGCATAGTCCTAGTCGGTTACAAGTTCTAGGGTTTTACCTCTTTGAATTTCCTATCTATGCTAGTCTTGCTCTCCAAGGATCCGAAGGCGTCATGGGCCTTGGCCACCCGAAAATCTTCATGGGCCAGCGTATATCTGTTGTGAGCCTTCCTTGGGCTGGACCAGGTATGCCGAAGTTACGTACCCGTAGGGTATGACCATGTCACAAAGGCTCACATATATCTTATTGTACATAATGGACTTCAAACACAAACACACTACATATATTACAACTATCACCAAGGGAAAAGGAGAAAGTTGAAATATATGAAGAAAGGCAACAAGTATCATAATAGAAAATAGACTAGCAAAATCTCACTATTGCATATGAGATAAGTTGAGGAAATGATAGGCAATAAAATTGCTAGATTGACATATTTGGGATTGGAGGATCATGTGCATGATTTTGTATAGTCCCAACTACATGTACTCATCTCAACTTAAACACATATACACTAGAGAGTCCTCTTAAAACCATGGCTAGAACTACAACAATTACAAATACATTAATTCATGCTAGAAGGCAACCGACAAACGGTTGGAATCAAGATATGTGAGCATGAGAAAGAGATACTTGTTACCGAGGTAGGATGTAGAGGATATGAATTCGTCGATCATCCTATAGCTTGTCTCAAATTTTCTTCTAAGCATCACTTCTTTAGAATTGAGAGACAAGCGTCCAATATATCTCCAATGTACCTAAAACACATTTAAGTACAAAATGATCCCCAAACTTATTGGGTCCAAAGTAGTTAGAGAAACTACAATACATAGGAGAGACTCCACATAATTATGTGCACATTGATATGAAATTGAATTTCATGCACAACTTACCCGATGGGAATTGGTGGAGTTTCCCCTATATATTGGATCAAAGAAAGCAAACATGCCTTAATATAAACATATAGTAAATATGCATGCATAAAGCTTTCAAGAACCAAAAAGGAGATACAATTTGAACAAAAACACCAAGTAAACCGAGATGGCACACACAAGAGTGTGACAAGAAAAGCGGTGTCCAAATTGTATCAAAGAACCAATTCAACACATGAGCGATCACAAGTTCAACAAATGAACTAGGCTAAGGCCAAAAGAGCAAAAAGAGATAGAAATAAAAATGCTCAAGGATTTATCTCATTCTAAAATGGTCAAATCAAGAAGCAAGGAATGAGACAAAACCAACTCCCAAAAGGAGAAATGTTCCAACAGCAAGAAACCAAACTCCCCAAACTTCTCATGATGGCACAAAATACCAAAACGAAAAGATTGAGGTTCCAAGCACATAAAACCCGACATAGACCAAACAAAGAAGCATAAAAGGATTGTTCTAGATAATATAGGAGAGCTCACCCATAAGTAGTACATTATATAGAATTTTTGCTTTTGAATGCAAAATGCACACAAATGAGATCATCACTACTACCTACATTAAATAAAACACAAGAGGATACCAAATAAAAATAAAAGGATCCAAAAGAAGCAAGGAATACATGGGAGCACACAATACATTTACTTGGCCAAAGATAGGAAAATATTAAGCAAAGGCCAAAGTGAATATGATCAATAAATTCTACCATAATTTAGTACTCATTGTCCAAGGACAAGAAATATTGGGAATAAATTTCCCAAGGTAGCTTGCATGGATATCCAAGATCATATTCACACAACAAGAAGCATATAACTAAATATAAGAATTGAGCATGATACTTCAAACAAGATTCGTGGTAGCTTCCAATAGTCACTCAATCACTAGTGATTAGAGTAACTTGAAGCAAATGGTTTCCATGCGAATATATATTTAAATATGAGGAAACACATACCAAGAATCATTATCATATACAAGATCCAAAATAAGATCAATAAAGCCATTCAAGCAAATTGGGAATTGTATGAGAAAATGTGTCACATAGGTGCTAGATAATCGTCAATACCAATTCTAAGTGACACAACCTCGAATATTCACATTTTCTAGGATTTGTAATATGCACTAAGCATATGACTCCCCCATAATGTGATACTACCATAAAACCAACACGAGGCAAAAGGATACAAATGGAGATAATTAATGGACATTATAAAACTTAAGTTTCTCATGAGAATTGTACCACATAGAGACTAGACAATAATCCAATATAAATACTAGGTGGTATTCCTCATGTACACACAATTTTAGGATTGTGGAATGCCCAAGCATAACACTCCCCCAAAATGGGATAATCTATTAACATCTCACAAGAGCCAAATAAGATACCAAATATAACCAAGTAAGGCTCAAACACAAGAAACACACATACATGGTGTGCCACCTAATCATACATAAATATATGCTTGATTCCTCAAGATAATTAAGTGGATAGCACAACATGTACACAGGCATGAAAGATACAAAACCAACACATGCACAAGGGGGCGAGTAACTTTCACTGTAAAGAGTTTAGCATATGTTACCGCAAGGAGGAACATTGGAAATATAATAAAATCATGATAATCCAAATGTCTTGGATTGACAATAATAATTAATGAAGATCCCTCAATTCTTCATAATGTAGCCAAGACTCCAATGCCCTCCAATACACACCTATTGATCAAGTTTTGGCTTGTTGGTCCCCAACCAAGTTGGGTCCTAAGAGGTTAGTCACAATAGGCTTGGCAACCCAAATGGTTCTTTTCTTGACACCACATTGAGCACCAACAAATTTGGCAAACACATTGCCAACCTCATCCTTACAAAGAGAATAAGAATCATCAATCAAGATAGGATGGGATGAGGAGTTACCAATAGTGCATGCGGAAGAAATGTGCCCCTTCTCACGGCATATGTAGCAAGTTCTACTCTTGCCATCTTTATTCTTAGGTGAAGCCACAACTAGAGGAAGAGCTCGAGTAGTCCTCTTAGGAAGAGGCCCATTAATGACTTGAGGTGGAGCTTGAGGCCGCTTCCCTTGTTGCTTCACACTAGGAGACTTATTCTTCAATGGGCAAGATCTAACGTGATGCCCTTCTTCCTTGCACTTGAAGCAAATAATGTTGGCCGGATTCTTGACTTGATCTTGGCCATTATTCTTGTTTTCCTTGTGCTTCAACTTGATAGTAGACTTGTTCTTGACATTGGAGTTGAATCCAAGCCCGCTCTTGTCATTGGGGGATTTTTGAACACTCAAGATTTTGTTGAGTGTGACCTTCCCTTGATGACCCTTTTTCAAGTCATTCTTCAAAGAAGTGACTCGAGCCTTGAGCCTTTTGATATCCTCTACATGGTTAGTTTCAACAAAAACACTAGAGGAAGTAGATGCTACATTGTTAGAGCAACAAGGCACGGAATGTAATTCATCACGAGATATATCATGGTTGTGAGAGGATGAACTACAAGGACTAGCACATGGCAATATAACATTTGGAGTAGATGTAGTGCTAATGTCCACACGAGGCCCACTAGATGTTACCTTTGACACGATGGCCTCATGAGCTAACTTTAGCCTACCATGAGAGACTAGAAGATCCTCATGCGAGCTCGAGAGCTTAACATGACTTTCTTCTAATTTCCCATAGTTGCTAGTTAGCAAAGCAAGTTGAGCCTTTAGCTCAACATTCTCCTTCAAAATAGATGCTTCACAAGAAAATAGATGCTTCACAAGAAATAGAGTTAGTAGCACAAGCATCATAATTATTAGCAAGAGGTGAGGGCAACTTGTCAAGCTCTTTTAAATATGAAGCTCTAAGTTGCTCATGTGACTCGGTGAGTTTGATGACTCCCTCTTAACGACCTGAGAGCCATTTTCGAGGTGCTTAAAATCCTCAACAAGTTTAGCATAAGCAACTTCAAGTTCATCATTTTTAATCTTGAAGGAGTTAGCCACCGCAAGTTCACTATCATGGTATTCCTTTACTCTAGATAATTCTAGAGTAAAAGTCTCCTCAAGAGATTCTTTGGTGGTTTGTTCTTCTTCAAGGGAGTCCTTTATTTGAGCAAGTTCATTAGCATATTCACGCTCAAGTGCAAACTTTTCATCAATTATGTTTTTTTGCTCCTCAATAAGATCATTGCCTTCTATAGCATAATTCAAGATTTCAAGAAGGTTGGAGGAAGCAATTTTATTTTTGTAGATAGCACTATAGACAACCTCTCCCATTTTCTTAATAGAGGTAATATCATACTTACCTCTATAATCATCATTATCATTCTCAACCTCATCATCATCATCATCATCATGAGATACAATGGGATTCAAAGAGGTTACCTTTGTTCCCTTAGCCATAAGGCACATGTGAGAACCGGAGGAAGGTGATGATGAGATTGCACTTGTAGCTCTCTTCAAGACCTTGTCTTGGCCCATAGAATCTTCATTTTCCTCTACATGGTTAGCAACACAAGCACTAGGGGAAATAGAAGCATTTTTTATCATGGCAACAAGACAACATGAACATATCATCATGAGATTTGTTCAAGTCATTTCTACATGATATGCAAGGACTATTAACACAAGAATGTGAGGAATTTTGAGTGCTAGAAGTGTTAAGGTCCAAAAATAGATCATTGCAACTAGATAGATATGAGGGATTACAAATAGTGAACACACTATCCATATTGCAATTTCTATCACCACTCACCATATCATTACCTTGTGAAAACTCACATGTTGGTGAAGTGGTAGAGGATGAGAACTCATCTCGACCGGAAGTGGAAGCAACACAATCATCCTCAATAATGTTGGACTTGCTATATGTATCTTGAAGCTTGGTCCATATCTCACGAGCGCTTGAATAAGGCATGATAGACAAAAGAACTACATTGCTCACAACATGCAAAAGAATTTTAGTAGCCAGAGCATCTATATGAGAGTTCAACTTCTCCTCTAAAGATTCGTTTTGCGTATCCATAGGAGAAGAGAAACCCACATATAGATAGCCCTCGATAATTGGGTGAATTTCCCGAAATAAATTAAGCATGCGAATTTTCCAAACATCATAATTTGTGCCATCGAATGTGAGCGTGTCCTTGTGCACTAATCCTCTAGCCGACATATTTACTTTCAAGGCGGTGAAGCCTAAAATGAGAGACCGGGCTCTGATACCAATTGAAAGGATATGGATGTCGCCTAGAGGGGGGGTGAATAGGCGATTAAAACTTTTCCTAGAGTGGCTCAACAAAGGCGGAATAAAACTAGTGTTTACTTTGTAAAGCACAACCTAGAAACAACTAAGGTTTACCTATGTGCACCAACAACTTATGCTAAGCAATACAAGCAACAAAGTGACAAAGTGAAGGCGGAATATAGTACTTCAAGCACGAAGGCTATCACAATGTAAAGTGCATAAGTAAAGAGCTCGGGTATAGAGATAACCGAGGCACGCGGGGACACCGATATTTTACCGAGTTCCTCCCAACATGGAGTACGTCTCGTTTGGAGAGTGGATGGTATCAAACCACCAACGCCACAATAGGCCTCCCTTATTCTCTGGTGAATCTCACCCCAATGGGATCGATCCATGCTTCCACTATCGGTGCACTTGTCGGTGGCAACCGGAACCTCTCACAAGGTTGGGGCACTTCTCCACAACTTAATTGGAGGCTCCCAACAAATGACACAAAAGGCCACAATGCCACCAAGGCCACAAACCGTCTAGGGTTCGAAGAACCCAAGAGGGACAAGCTCCAATGAGCAACTCAAATCAAATCCTCCGAGGAGAACTCAAACCGATGCACCAAATGCAAATGGCAAGAACACCACAAAGGTGCTCAAATCCCCCACTCTCAAGTTCCAACAAAGCTACTAAAGCTATTGGGGGAACAAGAGAGGAGAAATCAAAGAGAGACACAAAATCCCCCAAAATCTAGATCCCCAAAGATACACTTACAAAGAGATGTTTTGGTTTGGTCAAAACGTAGATCTAGATCCCCTCAATCTTCCTCTCAAATGTGTGCAAGAATCATTGGATGGGAGGAAGAAATCAAGCAAGAGATATCTCAAAAGTAATAGGGCAAAGTTTGAAGAAAGAGGGGAAAGAAGCAAAGCTAAATGAAAATGGACAAAAAGACTTATATAGGGTTAGCCAAAATATGGCCGTTGGGGTATTTTTCTGGACGGACCGGTAGTACCGGATGCGACCGGTACTACCGGACCGAACAAACCTGAAAACCAGTCAACGCAACAGGTGAGGGCAGCGCACGAAAGAAAACTGAGAGAGCGCCAGTGGGCCAGCGCGGCAGGTGAGCGTCGTGTGCGCGCGAGCGAGCGATGGCCGCGGGGCCCAGCACGGGGAGGAGCATGCGCAGCGGTGAGGCCAGCTGCAGGCGCGGCAGCAGCACCAGCAGCAAGCAGCAGCGGCGCCAGTGCGGGGCCAGGGCCACGCGCGCGCGGGCAAGGAGGCAGCAAACGCGGCCGCATGCATGCAGAGGAGGCAGGCCCGTGACAGCGGGCCCACGCGGCAGCGAGCGAGCGGGCGCGCGCGCGCGTGAGCGAGTGAGTGGCAGCGGGTCAACGCTAGGCGCGCGCGAGCGGAAACCGAGGCAGGCACGCGGGATCTGGGGGCTAGAGCGTGGCAGATCTGGATCTAAATTTGGAGAAAAATATCTGGACAAATAAACGGGCCGTCCGGTACAACCGGATTTAGGTACTAGCAAGGCAGAAAGAAAACGGACCGTTTTTAGGTCCGGGCGGTACTACCGCTCCGCCCAGAAAACAGACAAACAGACAAATATTCAAACGGCAGTAACTTTTGACTGGAAGCTCCAATTGATCCGATTCAAATTGCGTTGGATAGAGGACGACAAGAGCTTTCCAATAAAAAGTGGAAATATTGATTATCACCAAGTGAGAAAGTATCAAGTAGAATAATGTGATATACCTCACTTGGTGAGAAACCGAAAAGCCGCATAAATCAAAATCGCAACAAGATACAAATGGGAGATCCGATTTTGATGAACAAGAGCTTGTTATGGAGATTACCACAAGATCTATATCTACACATGGATAAGACCAAATAACAACCAAATACGATGATGCAAGTATGCAAAGGTTTGAGCTCTCTCCAAACGATGTGACCGAATTACTCATACGAGAGCCCCTCTTAATAGTACGGTTATCTATCCTAAACCCGGTCTTACACACACAATGTGAGACCGGCAAAAGGGAAAACCTATCAAGATTATACCTTTGCCTTGAGCATTCCATTTGAGCTCGATGTAGACGATCTTGCCCTTCTCAAGATGGAACGCCTTTCTTAATTCCTCATCATCGACCTCGCATATTGAGCTTGCACAACATATCTTCTTTGTATTTCATCGACCTTGAAGGCAACACATGCTCCAAGCGATGCCAATGGACAAATCCTACAAGTATAACTTAATACACACATTAGTCCATAAATATTATCATTAATTACCAAAACCACACATGGGGGCCCAACATGTTCTTTCATAGTGTATATGAGTTAACCATCTAGTAGTATTAAAGTTATCCATCTGTTAACACTAAAGCTAACTGGACCGACGGCTGCCGGGCTCGGAGGCCGCGCCAGAAGATGGCATAGAGCTCCCCTTCATTTCCCAGATAATACGCGCGCAACAGCTTCGGCGTCGGGAGATGACGCATAGGTTAGGAGGGAGATCCGGCGGGGACGCAGGCATGGGAGAAACTGGATCGAGCTGAGGGGCGAGGTTGGGAGGGAGCGCCGGTGATGGGCGTCGGCGGCACAGGCGGGACGGGTGTCGGCGGCACAGGCGGGACGGGTGTCGGCGGCGCGGGAAGGGGTTGGGAGAGAGGAAGTGCATAGAGAGGGTGCTCCACCGAGGAAAGGAGTAAATCCTGGGCGTACCCAGCTGTGTACCACAGGAAGTGCTTGCGGGAGTATACTTTTTGTATGGACCGTTCGATTCGGATCGGAGGCGTCGCCCTGTAAGGCGTCTGGCCGGACGCCCGTCGTGCAGCAAGTTCTAATGACATCAGTAGTTTTATACTACATGAAAAAATACATCCACACATCTCTATTTAAAAAGGAGGGTTATTTACATGTTATATCGTGGGTAACGTACATATAACGGATGGATAACTTTTGGGTAAAAAGAAAGTTGTCGAAACATATTAATATAGGATCTAGTTTCGAAGATCTCGTTCGAATAGTCCAACGATAAAAACGGATTTTTAATCGAATAAATAATTTGAGCTATAAAAATATTTAAATTCAAATTTTTATATTAAGCTGGTTGCCGATGGGACTGATCAGCACATGCGTCGCCTGCGCGCGTTGCCGCGCTTGTATGGCCCGCATGTCTAACCGGTGCGAGGAAAGCAAAGCTAACAGACGCCTGCTGTGTAATTATAAACGGAGAGACGGCAAAGCGCCGGCAGATCGACTTTTCGGGGTGGTTGAGGAGGATATACCCAAAGCTGTATGCAGTAGTTTTCCCACGTTCCTTGTCGCGCGGCTGGTGGAGTGGATATGCTAGTATACTACTAGTACAATACATAATGTTTGTGATCCTTGACTCCCAGTACCGTCGCAAGTTGACTAAATACTTAGTAGTTCAGACGGGAACCATCGTCATCACTTACATATTGTTCACGGTAGAGGTCTCCATGTGTATCCAATTCACAATTGTCTGGCTGCTATCTGCTTCCTAGCTAATGGTCAGGTCCACAAGTGATTCTTCGTAGTAAGCATCTTTATTTTTTTGACTGACTGACTGGTCCACTCCTAATTCTCGATCAGCTCTATAAATGCATACTGTAAAGCTTCCCCATTATCAAGCCGATCGTCATGGCAGCTCAGGTAGTACCACTACTCTTATCTCCACAAGCATTACTGCTCTATCTCTTGCTCCTCCCTCTCCTCCTCCTCTCGCTGCAACGACGACGCTACTTCGCAAGCGGGCAAGCAGCAGCAGCAGCGGTCCATGGCGACCGCCCCCCACCTTCGCCTCCGAGCAAGCTCCCTCTCATCGGCCACATGCACCTCATCGGCTCCCACCCTCACGTCTCCCTCGCCGACCTCGCCGCCAAGCACGGCGACGGCGGCCTCATGCTCCTCCGCCTGGGCCAGGTGCAAAACCTCGTCGTGTCCACCCCGCAAGCCGCCGAGGCGGTCCTGCGCACGCACGACCACGTCTTCGCGTCCCGCCCGCACAACACGTTCGCCGACACCCTCCTGGACGGCTCCGACATCGCCTTTGCCCCCTACGGCGAGTTCTGGCGGCAGCTCAGGAGGCTCGTCACCACGCACCTCCTCAGCGTCAAGAAGGTGACCTCGCTCCGCCACGGCCGCGAGGAGGAGGTGCGCCTAGTCATGGCCAAGATCCGCGACGCGGCCGCCGCCGGCGACGCCGTGGACATGACGAGGCTGCTCGCCGCCTACACCAACGACATCGCGTGCCGCGCCGTGTCGGGGAAGTTCTTCCGGGAGGAAGGCCGGAACGATCTGTTCCGGGAGGTGATCGACGGCAACGTGGCCGCGTTCGGGGGGTTCAATCCGCAGGACTACTTCCCGAGCCTGGCCAAGGTGGATCTGCTCTCGCGAGTGCTCTTTTCCAAGATGCATCAGCTGAGGAAGAGATGGGACGGGCTGCTCGACAGGATCATAGACGACCATGCCAGCAAAGCATCGCTACAGGAGCAACACGAAGACCAGGAGGCGGCAGACTTCGTAGATGTGCTTCTCAGCCTTCAGCACGAGTACAGCCTCACTAGGCAGCATATCAAGGCCATTTTGATAGTAAGTACTACTTCCACAACCCATCTCCTATTTTTTGCAATTAGTGAAATTTCTTATGAACATGGAACAAACATATACGTACTCCATTGGTCGAATGCTTACTTCAATTGATTCCGTGCAGGACATGTTTGTAGCTGGCACAGACACATCATACGTAGTCCTGGAGTTCGCATTGGCCGAGCTCATGCGCAAGCCACACCTCATGGCCAAACTCCAAGCTGAGGTTAGGGACAAGACACCCAAGGACCAACAAATGGTCACAGAGGACGACTTGGGCAGTATGCCCTACCTAAAGGCCGTGTTAAAGGAGACCGTCCGGCTACATCCACCGTTGCCGCTTCTCCTCCCACATCTCTCCGTCGAGAAATGCGTCATCAACGGCCTTACGATCCCCGCCGAAACCCGTGTCATCATCAACGTCTGGGCTATTGGTAGAGACACCGGATCGTGGGAGGATGCGGACAAGTTCATGCCTGAAAGGTTCGAGGGCGCTGAGGCCCCCGACTTCAAGGGGAGGGATTTCCAACTCCTGCCGTTTGGAGGTGGACGACGGATGTGTCCTGGGATAAACTTTGGGATGTCCACCGTGGAAATCATGCTCGCCAACCTTGTCTACTGCTTCGATTGGGAGCCACCTAGTGGAATGAGGCATGAGGACATCGATATGTCAGATGTGTTTGGCATGACGATTCGTCGAAAGAAAAAGTTACTTCTTGTCCCAAGATCACGGGAAGTTTAGTGGTGCATAACTTTTGTGCACACGTAAGTGTAGATGCTACAATATACTTAAGAGTGTTGTTTTATCTCCCGAGCTCATATTTTAGATGTAAAATGCACAGTCATTCAATATCTTTTGTTGCAGCTTGTTCCTTTTCTTTGTATGGATCTACAAAAAACAATCAAAGAATTAGCAATAAAATAGCTTGCCAAAACCGAAATTACACACACATATAGGCAAGGCAACAAAAAGTCAGCTCACCGCCTCAAAGACGCTCCAAATTATGCTCATAACCTAAAGATGAAGCACAAAGACTAACAATGCTTTGACCTGCCTGGTTTCCATCTAGGATCAATCATTGGATCCACCTCAACCTGACTAGCATAGTCAACAATTGCATCTGCTATTGTGTCGAGCTGCACTTAAAAACAAGCACCAAGTCACTAACAACAATGATTAGTGAGCAATTTAGCATAGAGCAGTGAGCTTAGCATACTATATTAATTCCACATGTCTATTTTTTTGGCATTGAGCAAATAACAACATGGAATCGTTGATTAAAATAAATAAAGCACCGGCCAGCAATATAGAAATAGCACTAGCAGCAATCTATACTTTTTTTTCAAAATGGGGAGCATAGCCCCGGCCTCTGCATCGTGGTGATGCACACAACTTTTTTATTGTGAAGTTCAAATAATCAGTGCGTTACAATCACGAATCAGAGAGGGTTAAGACATGTATAAACCATCTGAAAAATACAAGCATGAAGAGACTAAACATGTGTGATTCTATTAGTGTGATGCCACCCAATAGCCAGGTAGTATCAATCATGTGCAACCTGGAGCAACCGGTTGTACCCATCTACCATACTCTCTCTCTGATCCTCCCGAAGCAAATTGGCCCATAGTATGATCCAATGAGTAGCCAAACAAATAACCTGCAAAAAATGGTAGAACTTTTCCTGTTAAATATCATACCATTTCTACAATTCCAACTATACAATTCCAAATGGCCCAACATATAGCCGATACACCACACCAATGCGTATACTAGCTTTGTCTGTTTCCTCCATCCATTCAACCAATTTCCAAACATATTAGTAATATTAGTAGGAGGTGGAATATTATAAGTGAAATAGATCATGCGCCAAATTAATCGTGTGAAAGGGCGAGAGAGAAATATTGTATCACAAAAAAACACTTTTGATATTGGACCTAATGCTTCCAACTACTCCTCTATGATATTAGTTTTTGGAGGTAGAATATTAGTTTTTGGAGGTGGAATATTATAAGTGAAATAGATCATGCGATTGCTATCACAAAAAAACACTTTTGATATCCATTCCAATTTCTTTTTTGCCAAGTTATCTTTAGTTAGTAAAACTTTATTGTTCAGGAACAACATAAAGGTTTTGATCTTGAGTGGGATCTTCAATTTCCAAAGGTATTTACAAAGAAATATTGTATTGTCATTCATCAAATCCAGACACAAAGGATTAACATTAAATAGACCTGAAGTGGTTATTTTCCAAACAAACTTATCTGGAGTATCATTGAGTTGTACAATCTTCAACCACTTAAGTGGAACCGATCTGTCCACTTTGTACCATTTAACACCCTCCTAAAACTAATATTTAGTGGTGTTTGCGCAAGAATATTGGACACAAGTGCATTTTTATAGTGTACAATATTGTGTAATGATGGATACTGATGTGCTAGAGAAATTAAATCTCACCCAACCATGCATCCTCCTAGAAACATACCGTTGTTCCATCTCCAACAACAAATGAACCTCTACTAAAAAATCATCTTTGACATGCATCAGGCCTTACCAAAAAGGAGAATTCATAGGTTTAGCAGTAACATGTGCTAGAGTTTTGTTTTGCAAGTATTTGTTTTGAATCAATTCTTGCCAAACACCTTCTTCAGTAAGTAGTTTGAATAGCCATTTGTTAAGTATTGAATTTCAGCACCTCTATACCTAGACCTCCCCAATCTTTAGGTCTGCACATCATACTCCATTTTGCCAGACGGTATTTTCTCTTCTTTTCATCAATTTCCCAAAAGAATCTAGACCGATAGAAATCGAGATGCTTTCTAACCTCTTTTGGTATCTCTAGAAAAGAAAGCATAAACATGGGCATACTAGAGAGGATGTTTGCCTTGCCAACATCCTAGCTTAGACATAAAGTGGGCCTCTACCGGATTCCATTTGGAGTTTTTAAGTTTTATTTAATGGATAGGTATTCCAAGATACATGAAAGGCAATGAACCATACTCACAACAAAAAACTCGTTTATACTAGTGTTCCAATTCCTTTGCTTTACCCAAAAATAAAATTTCACTCTTATGGAAATTAATTTTCAAACCAGATAGTTGTTCAAAAATGCAAAGAATGAGCTTCATATTTACCGCTTTCACTAAATCATTTCCCATAAATAATATTTTTTTCATCGGCGTGGCGTATTGCAAGAGAGAGACCCCTCCCTCGAACAAATAAGGTATGAGCCCCCCAACTTGTCCATTTTCCTTATCTCTAGCAATAAGGATTACCAACATATTAGCCATAATATTGAAGAGTATAGGAGAAATAAAATCACCCTAGCACAAACCTTTTATCGTTTTAAAATGAACACTAACAAGTCACAAAAATAAATAGCAACATGGAACCAGGAAGTACATGTACATGAGAAATTCAGAAAACATGTATGTGATAATATTTTCATATGTTTATGAATTTACTCCGTCCTTGAATAAAAATCATGAAATTGGTTAATGAATACGTGATTCATTTGTGAAACTCATTATCTCTATGATGTTATTCTAAATAATCCCTAGTCAAGAATCATGTGAGGAATGCATATGAGTTAATGACTAGCACATGTATTGATCGATGATCAAGTTTATGTGTCATTGACATGGAGATGTCACATCAATAACATGTGGGCCCTTTTGGCTATGTATTTTCTAAGTTGTACATAGTTCCATGTACTCCTTTTTCTTTTCTTTTTAATAATAAAATTTCAGTGGGACTTTGCCTCACAGTCCCGGTTCAAAAAAAATATGGACACATGTGAAGGAAATATGCCCTAGAGGCAAATAATAAATGATTATTATTGTCAAATCTCAATAAGTTCGTAATAGTTTCGTATTATGCTGTAACTATATCAAGTGGAAACATTGATACATGTGTGATATGAAACAGAAGTCCCTAGTAGCCATACTAGTTCGTTGGGCAATTGATGATCAAGGTTCCCTCATCATAGGTGATAGTCACTACTAGGAAAACGTCTATAGGTAATCGACACATCCGTGGCGCACGTGCTAGTGGTGCCCCACGGGTAAAATAGGCACAGCGTACTGCCCACAGGTGTCCTACGGCTAATTGTCGTAAACATGGCGCACATGGGGGTGGTGCGTGATACGTCGGAAATGTATCTATAATTTTTGATGCTCCATGCTTATTTAGTATCTACTTTGCTTTACTTGTCTACACTTTGATGTGCTTTTTATATGTTTTCTGGTACTAACCTATTAACAAGTTGCAACAGTGCCAGATACTTGTTTTCTGCTGTTTTTGGTTTCAGAAAAGTTAGTAAAGAAATATTCTCGGACTTGGACGGGACAACGCCAAAGTCAATTACTTTCCGTGGGGAACAAGAAGTCCAGAGGAGAGACGAGGAGGCTTGCCAGGGCGGCTAAACCCCCCTAAGCGGGGGTGGGCCCTACCCCGCGCCTAGGTAGGGTTTTCCCCCGCTGGCCGCCGCCTCGGCCTCCCCCTTCACCTATAAAAATCCTTTGATGCAGAAACCCTAAGTACCCGATCAATATTCCACGAAACCTTCTGTAACCGCCGCCACCGTCGTCCCTAGATCGGGGGGGTCTGAAGTTCTTCTCGGCACCCTGTCGGAGGGGAGATCATCCCGGAGGCCTTCTCTCTGGTATGATGCGTGAGTAGTTCCACCTTGGACTATGGATCCATGTAGTAGCTAGATGGTTGTATCTCCTCCGTGTGCTTTCATGTATAGATCTTGTGAGCTCCGTTCATGATCAAGATCTAATCTATTTGTAATCATGCATGTTGTGTTGCGGGGATCCGATGGATATTGAGATTATTATGTTGGTTTGATTAATGGTTTTGTCTTTATGATTCTATCATGTCTGTGTTGTTTGTGATCTTGCATGCTCTCCATTGTTAGTAGCTATCTTGACCAAGTAGTTGCTAGTGACTCCAAGAGAGGGTATTTATGCTCGATAGTGGGTTTATGCCTCTAGTTTCTAAGGGAAGTGACAGAAATATCTTCGGTTGTAGATGTGTTGTTGCTACTAGGGAGAAAACAACGGTCTCTTGTTCATGGAACATGTTGACTGTTTACCTTACACACTTTTCTTAAAGCAGTTGTCTGTTGCTTGCAACTTAATACTGGAGGGGGTTCAGATGATAACCTGAAGGTGGACTTCTAGTCATAGATTCAGTTGGATGGCGGTCTATGTATCTTGTTGTATTGCCCAATACAATCTCATGAGATCTTTCTGACTAGTAATTGCATTCTTATGCCTTGTTCAGTTCCTGTCAATTGCCCTGTTGTAATTTGTTTACCCTTTATGCCATGTTTTTTTTATCTAAGGAGAGCACCTCTAGTGAACTATGGACCCCGGTCCAATCTTTACCATTGATACATCTTTCACTGTTACTTGTTTACTTGCTGCAAACCATTACCTTCCTCACCATACGTTTAATCCTTTGTTACAGCAAACCGGTGAGCTTGACAACCTCACTGATTCGTTGGGGCAAAGTCTTGAGTTTGTGTTGTGCAGGTCTCCGCGTTGCTTGCAACACCTGTGTGACGTTTCCTTCGTCCTACTGGTTCGATAACCTCGGTTTCTTACTGAGGGAAACTTGATGCGGTGTTGCTTCATACCTTGCTCTTGGGGTTTCCAACAAAGCGTTCCACGACAAAAGTGTTGGGCGCCATCAGTGCTCCATGGGTACGTGTAGGCCAGGGCACAGGTGACCGTATACCACCTAGCCGTAGCACACCCGGTGCGCTATGAGTGTGAAACTTAGTCATAGCACACTATGACCTAGTACACTATGGGTACGTGGGTTGCGGCCTGCTGTGCAGCTGTGCCAACTTACCCGTAGGGCACCCTGACCTAGTGCGTCACAGGTATTGCCTGCACCAACTTCACCCCCCTTGGATCGCCTTTTTAGCCTTGCAAAAAATAAAAGAAAATGATAAACACTTTAAAAAATAAAATCCTTTCACATGTAGGTAGGTCATGTGGTTTAGTTTGTAGGAAAATTAACAAACATAAATTTCGACTTTTTTTGCAAAAAAGGTCATGCCACGGTAAAACGGTCGTAACTTTTGCATACGATGTAAAAAACGTTTAATATATTAAAATGACGAGAACGAAATTTCGCATCCACTTGCAAATGACCTAGCGATTTTTTAGATTTTAAAAATTCGAAAAGAGTAAAAAATTACGGTCAAAAGATCGTTTTTCCTGCAGAAAAAACTGGAGGCCACTTACCCGTGGCACACCACCATGTAGTGCGCCACGAGTAAGTGGGCGGGATTCGAAATTCAAATCACCACCCCGGCCACCTAACCCTCCTTATCTTCTACTTACTCTTCTCCTTCTCCACTTCCACACTTCTCCTTTTCCTCTCCTCCTTCCTTCTCCACTTCTCCTTCTCCTCTCTTCTCCTCCCTTCTCCACTTCTCCTCTCCTCTCCTCCTTCTTCGTTTTCCTCTCTTCGGCCGCACCTTTGATGGCTCCCTATTCCGACCACCTTCGAACATGCCCCTCCTCCAACCACCTCTTGCCGCGACCTTCTCCACCTCCGGCACCTTCTCCGCCCACCTACGACCGTGCCCTCCTCCGTGGTAGGTTGTGGCCACGGATTCCCGCACCTCCTTGCGGTGGTAGGCTATGGACACAACCTCCTGCACCTCTGATTTGGTGACAACAGCGATGACAACGGCGGCGGCGAGATGTAGTTCTAGATCCAGATCCCGCTTTTTTTGAATTTTGAAATTTGTACCCGTAGCACCTCTACTCGTGGCGCACCAGTGCGCCACAGCTAACTTTTTTACTCATAGCGCACCAGGCAGTGCGCTACAGGCATTTTTTAGCCACAGCACAGAGCTCGTGGCGCACCCTTAGTGTGCCATGGAAGGGGAAATGGGGTGCACCACGAACATGCGTTTTCCTAGTAGTGAGTGCCAGTTGACAATGAGGTCATATCATTAGTGAATTATGTGATGGACATTACATAAAGATTGCAACATGATCAAGTCATGAAGTTCATCATTGCAATAGTTAGAAACGTAGTCTCCTCCTTAGACCGTGAGATTATATTAATCATTGTCTCCCGATCCCAGTCCCGATGTTGATCATTATTGGAGATCATGTCTGTGCCATTCCTGAGCCATGGGGAGATAAACTTAAGGGTGCGATGAGCTAGAGATCATCTGTAAGTTGGAATCACAGTAGAGAAAGAAAAAGACAGAATTATTCCACGAAGAGAGATCCAAAGTTGTTTAGAGAAAGAAAAGGAAACCGGAAAAGTTTCATAAGAGAACCGGAATCATTCCGGGAAGTTCTGAAGTCGTTCGGGAGGAAATCGAAGGGGAACTGAAAGGTGTTTCGGGTAAAATAGGATTTTGTAATATGTATTTACATATTAATTAATGTAATTAATATTAAATATAATATTAAAATTCTAATTTGAAAGGGTATTCCACTAATGGGCCAAACTTCCTAGGGAAAAAGGGCCCATGAGGGAAACCAAAAGAGGGAGGGCCCATGCGCCTAGGGTTTGGGGCGCCTAGGGCTGCCCCTCCCTTGGCCGGTGGCTAGGGTTAGGGTTTGGGGCTCCCTAGGTCTGCTCCCTCCCTCCCTTGGCCGCCGCTTGGTGCCTTGGGGGAGGAGCAAGCTTGCCCCCCACCCCCACCCTATATAAAGATATCCCCCTAGAGGAGGAAAAACACACCAAGGCCACGATTGGGAGCTCTCCCCCCTCCTCTATGTGACTTCTCACTCCCCCTCTTCTCTATCTCTCTAGTTGTCTCCTTGCACTAGTATGGTCCCATGGAAGGACTGCTCGCACAAGACACGACGCACTAGTAGCACGTCGTTGCGCTACGGAGGTTCCAAACTGGAGATATACTTCTTCACTGCTGGTAGGGATCGAGGAGACGGATGTCTTCATCATACACAATATGTGTACAAAATCATGAGGGGCACACTTGAGGCACCTTGGATGTCGTGATCCAGACGACTGCATGATGATGGAGCAAGGGGTGACTTGCGAGGAGCTTCATGACCTTGAGGTCGGCTATGAGCACGACTACTTCAACCACGTTCCCCTCGGAACATTAACCGCTTTCGGACTACAAGGGTATGTATTCGAAACCTTTGGCCGTTACTGCATTACTAATAGATAGATCTTGGGCATTAGGGCATTCCAACGAGGACATTTTTTTGTTTTTTGCCACGGAACTCCAACAACATGTTGAAGAACATGGGGTTGGACTGACCAATAATGAGACACTATGAGAGTATTGTATTATTTCATGTCGTCAATTGATCTCATACAACATGTATGTTGGTTCCTTAGATTCTAGATCATTCGTATGTGCTCGAGATGTGTAAGGGCTTACTTTGGGGCTATCAAACTCTACACCGTAATTGGTAGTCATAGAGGTAGCTTTTAGGTTTGTCAAGAAACATGCGTCAAGAAACATGCTTAGAGACGTGGTTGATCAAGATGTAATTTGACCCTTCATAATAAGATATATATATATATATATATCTTGGCTACTCGAATGACCAGATCCAGAAAGTTTTTTGGTCGTACTCTTGGTTTAGTGTTAAACATGTTCCAGGGATTCTGACTCATGGAAATCGAGAACAAAAGATTGATCTAGTAACAAGGATGAAAAGTTCTCGCCTTGAGCTTAATAAACATTGCGAGGCAGAAGGAACAAGTATATACCATTGTGAATGGTTCGTCTGATATGATATTTTCATGTATTTGGGAGTCGATGCATCTTGCTAGAGTCCACTGCCTATTATTGGCCAAGTATTGTAATTGTGCCATGACCAAGTACACGTGAACCCATAAAATCGCACACTTAAGGAACGTGGAAAAGATTTACATGTGATCCATGTCTTATTGGGTTTATAGTGCTAATGGGTCTCTAAGATAGAAGCCCATTAGGATTCTAACTATAGAGGAGTAGTGGGAAGCATTAAGTTACCCATTTTTGTGTGAGACACAAACCCTAGTTTCCACACTCCTCTACCCAAGTCGCGCCATAGGTGCTAGTACGCCGACCATGATGTTTTGTGTCCTATATATGTGAATATCTTATAGGCGTTACACCTATGACGCTTGGAAGAACGTTCATGGGATATGTGAGAAGTTATGCATGGGATCGCGTGGAGGAGGGGTATTAGGGCTACATCGGCATGAGGATTGATAAGAGACATTGCCAGTCTTTCGCTACTTTGCGCGTTGATAATAGGTAATTCCAGCTCCATGATCGGTTACTTGTAGGGGTTCGTGGGATCAACACGGTAGTAAATTTTATTTTGTGTTAGCCTAGCCTATATGTTCCCCAAAAGTAGCATCGGAGCCATCATGTTTAGTTCTCGATTTGAAGCTGAAGTATAAGCATTATACCAGTGGTGGATATGATCTTTTTAGTGGAAGGTATTTTGTTTCGCAAGTTGTTCGGACGATGATGAGCGATGGATAAAAGGTACTAATCCCTCTGATTCATAATAAATATCGCTTACTTAGTGAAAGAACATGTGGGCCCCCATGTGTGGTTTTGATAATTAATGACAATCTTTACGGACTAATGTGTGTATTAAGTTATACTTGTAGGAATTGTCCATTGGCATCGCTTGGAGCATGTGTTGGCTTCAAGGTCGATGAAATGCGAAGAAGATGTGTTGTGCAAGCTCAAAATGCGCCATCTATAGAAGATCTCATGTTTGATGCTTGCCATCCTCGGTGATCATGGATCGATGATGAAGAATCAAGAAAGGCGTTCCATCTTGAGAAGGTCAAGTTAGTCTACATCGAGCTCAAGTGGAATGCTCAAGGCAAAGGTATAATCTTGATAGGTTTTCCCTTTTGCCGGTCTCATGTTGTGTGTGGGAGACCGGGTTTAGGATAGATAACCGTACTATCAAGAGGGGCTCTCGAATGAGTAACTCGATCACATTGTTCAGAGAGAGATCAAACCTTTGCATACTTGCATCATCGTATTTGGTTGTTATTCGGTCTTATCCATGTGAGGATATAGAGCTTGTGGTAATCTCCATAACAAGCTCTTGGTCATCAAAATCGGATCTCTCTTTTATATCTTATTGCGATTTTGATCTACGCGGTTTTTCGGTTTCTCACCAAGTGAGGCATCTCACATTATAGGGAAGCTCATGTCGTCATATTTCCAACACAATTGGAATCGGTTCGATCGGAGTTGCCAATTAAAAGTTATTGCGGTTTGAATTTGCCCCTCTTTTATTAAAAAGAAAAGGAGTCAGGTTGCTGGGCCGAGCGGTAGTACCGCCCGGACGGGCCGGTACTACCGCCCCCCTGAGTGCCTGCCATTTATCTTCTGTCTCGTCCAGTACCATTTTCCGGTTGTACCGGCCGGCCCGGTAGTACCGCCCGGGTTGGCCAGTACTACCGGCTGGCCCAGATATTTTTCCCAGGTTCTTTGCTCGATCCCGCTCAGCCGCGTTTGACCTGGCCCGTTTTCTCCTCAGCTGCTGCCGCGCCTGCTCGCGTTGACCAGATGTGGACCCGTGCGCGCGCCGCTGCCGTCGCCGCGTTTCCCGCCCATGCTCCCGCTCGCTGACCCCCACCGCGTGCGCTGCCGCCAGCTGATCCCACGCGGACCCCGCTGGCCCCACCCCGCGCGCTCACACCCGCAGCAGCCCCGCTTTGGCTTTGCTGGCGCATGCCGTTGTCGCTGGCCCCGCCCCGCTCGCACGCGCAGCAGCCCCGCTTTGGCTTTGTTGGCGCATGCCGCTGCCGCTGGCCCCGCTGCGGCCCTGCAAACTCGCGCGCGCGGCTTGGCGTTGACCCGCTGCCGCCTGGATCCTGGGCTTGCATTGCTGCTTGCTGGCCCCACTCCCCTACGCGTGCACCGCTCGCTCCGCCCGCATGTGGACCCGCTAGATCTGCTTTCATTGCTGCTCCTTTTCCTGGAACATGTGGTACTACCGGTTAAATCCGGTATTACCGTACCGTTCCGAAAATATGGCCCAACGGCCAGTTTTTCGGGGGCCATTATTTAAGCCTATTGCCCGTTTTAAGTTCCGGTTGCTTCTCCTCTTCTATTAGTCTAAGTTTTGTCCACACTTGCTCTAGATTTTGAACCTTGACGAATCTCTTCCCCTCCGATGATTCTTGCCCATATTTGAGTGGAAGAGAGAGGAGATCTAGATCCACGTTTTGACCCAACCGATTCATCTCTTTGTGAGTGTATCTTTGGGGATCTAGATTTTGGGAGATTTTGTATCCCTCTTTGATTCCTCCTCTCTTGTTCCCCCAATAGCTTTAGTAGCATTGTTGGAACTTGAGAGTGAGGGATTGGAGCATCTTTGTGGTGTTCTTGCCATTTGCATTCGGTGCATCGGTTTGAGTTCTCCTTAGAGGATTTGGTTCGAGTTACTCATTGCAGCTTGTACCTCTTGGGTTCTTGGAACCCTAGACGGTTTTGTGGCCTTGGTGGAGTTGTGTCCTTGGTGGAGTTTGTTGGGAGCCTCCAATTAAGTTGTGGAGAAGTGCCCCAACCTTGTGAGAGGTTCCGGTTGCCACCGACAAGTGCACCGATAGTGGAAGCGTGGATCGATCCCGTTGGGGTGAGATTCACCGGAGAATAAGGGAGGCCTTTTGTGGCGTTGGTGGTTTGATACCACCCCCTCTCCAAACGAGAAGTACTCCATGTTGGGAGGAACTCGGTAAAATATCTTTGTCCCTGCGTGCCTCAGTTATCTCTATACCCGAGCTCTTACTTATGCACTTTACATTGTGATAGCCTTCGTGCTTGAAGTAATCTATATATTGCTATCACCTTTTTGTTTGTATTGCTTAGCATAAGTTGTTGGTGAACATAGGTGAACCCTAGTTGTTCTAGGTTGTGCTTGACAAAGTAAATGCTAGTTTAATTCCGCCTTTGTCGAGCCACTCTCGGAAAAGTTTTAATCGCCTATTCACCCCCCTCTAGGTGACATCTGTATCCTTTCGTTAGTATAAAGTAGCACTAAATCAGCGACACTTATCGGAGGAGTAGTTTAATCCTGGTCAGGGACTGGTCTCATCCATGTGGCCATGCGTCTTGCAAAGGTTCCATCGGTTGATTAGCACACTTCGAGGCTTCCTATCCTTTGGAAAAAAAAACTCGTCACTCCTCTCTCACCCACGCGCGGCGAACAGGAGCTCCCTCCACCGCGTCGCTCTCCTCCCCGTCCCCCTCTCCACCATCATCAGCGCGGTCTGCCAAGCGTTTCCTGTGCGGTGGTGGCGGCCGGCCATCTCCCATGCGCGTGGAGTCTGTGGTGAGGCACAAAGGTAGTTAACGACAATGCTTCCCAGTGTGAAGGTGGTCCGACGAGGCTGGGTGACCACGTGGTCGATGGGGAGTCCTCTTGGCTACTTGGCGACATGGTGGTTGGGGGCAGACAGCTAGTCGCCGGAGAGCGGCCAACAACGTCCTCCTGGCCCAGATCCGGTACCTTTGGGCCCCATCTGGGCCTAGGCAGACTGCCTTAATGCGGTGGTGGCACCTATGGCTGATAGAGGAGCAAAGACGGGTGCCAAGGGTGGCAGAAGTATTGGCGTGCCTGCTGTAGTGTGGTAGTGGGGCTTTATGGGCCCAATTCGGGCTCTGCTAGGCCAGTAAGGTCCTGGTGTGTCCCTGCTGCTGCATCCGATCGGCTACCACCGACAACCTGTGGATGTCGATCCCTCACGCGTGCTAATGTACTACCGCCTCTCACTGGAGTCCCTTCTACTTGGTCTTGCCGACCTTGCTTCATGGGTCACGGTGACACAACAGTGTTGATTGCACCACTATGGTGGCATGTGCTTGTGGGTGGCAAAATTAGTGGAGTACTACAGATCATCCGGGTGTGTGGTTTTTGGGGGTCAGGAGAAATCCTTGTCATCTCGGCACTGATGCGGTGATGCATGCGGGTGTCATCGTCCTTCTTGAAGGGCGTCGGGTATACCTCTTTCCCACCCCTGTAGCGTACCAGGAGAAACCCTAGGACCAGTCTAGACAGCAGCGTCATTGTCGTCTCTTTTCTTCTTGGAGGTGCTTCTTGGTACGTGATGCTCCGAAGTGCTAGGAGCGTGGTGGAAATATTTCGAGGGGCGCATCGGTTGCGAGTCATCTTCTTTTTCGTCGATCCCTAATATCGGCCTTGTTTTTTCTTCCTTTTTTCTTTTCGTTTCTTTGGCCTTCAGTTGTGATGTTTGCCCCACTAGTTGTCTCGCTTGTATAGGGTGGTTGCTATATTAATATAGCGTGACGAAAGCCTGTTTGAAGAAAGATTTCATCAATAACTACTTTGCGTGCGGGTGAATTTTCAGATCAATCGGACAGAGTGATGTTTCCATTTTTCGCAATGGGGGTATCCCTAGCCTCTCCATCAATCGATGCACACATCTATTTATTGCATATTTATTTGAAAGGTTTTACACATTATGACAGCTCAAGGATCACTCAAAGTCTCAACATGGATAAGCCATGTAAAAGGGACTAAAAAGGACGATGTTGTAACATATTCATATCAAATGCAGACCACCAGCTACACAGGCTATAAAAATCACGTGCTACCATCGCCAAACGACTGTATCCAATATCCATGGCAGGCCCTCGTCCCCAGGATGTAGGTAGGACCACATATAGATCTAACGAGTAGACATGGGTATACCATGTAGAAAGGATGGAAAACTTGTCTTGTTAAAGATAAAATCATTATGGACATTCCATATAGCCCATAATAAAGTACACACACCAACTCTAATGTGATCCTTATCTTTTTTTTAAACCCCATTCAACCAATTCTCACATAAGTTAGTAATATTAGAAGGGGAAGATATATTTAAGGTCATATACACAACCGGCATAAAATTCTTGCAAATGGGCATGAAATAGAAATATGCTCTATTATCTCCTCTTGGTCACAAAAACAACATTGGTACACCTTTTCCAATTTTGTTTCGTTTAACTAGATTATTTTTAGTGAGGATCTCTTTTCTATGGAGAAACCACATAAATATTCTAATATTTAGAGGTACTTTAATCTTAGAAATGTATTTCTTCAAGCACCCCGTGTGCCCCTTAAGAAGATATAGATACATCGACTTCATTGTGAAACAACCACAGTTGGCCAAAACCATTAAAAATGTCTTCACTTTCTATTAATTAAATTTGCATAACACGTGTCACTAGCGGAATCCATCTCTTTCATTTGTTGCTAGACAGTGTTTTCCTGAGCCGAAGCAAAAAATGTGTGCAACATTGATGTTCTTGTGATGCACAATTATATAAAGTTGGATATTGGTCACTTTGAAGCCTATCCCCTTACCAAGTATCCTTCCAAAATCTTATACTCTACACTCTCTCATTATCAACCTCCAAAGAGCCTCTTTGAGAAAAACATCTTTAACATTCATAAATCCTTTTCAGAAGGGTGAGTCAATTGGTTTTGCTGAAACCTGAGATAGAGTTTTAGTTTGTAAATATTTATTGTGGAGTAGCTACTGCCATACCCCTTGCTCATTCATTAGTTTATGTAGCCACTTTACTAAGTAAACTTTTGTCTTTCATTCCAAAACCTCCACTCCTAACCCCCTTGATCTTTTGGTCGGCAAACCAAATTCCATTTGGTTAATCTATATTGTATTTCTTTTTGTGACGATCACTTTATCAAAACAACCCAGTGCGAAAAAAATCAAGTCTCTTTTTTACCCCTTTGGTATTTCAAGAAAAAAGAACACGGACATAGGTAAACTTGTTAAGACCGAATTAAAGAGAACTAATCGATCTCCATAGGAAAGCATCTACCTATCCAACTACCAAGCTTCTTCTCAAAGCGGTCTTCTACGGGTTTTGACTCACCATTTTTTAGTTTACATTAATGAATAGATATCCCAAGGTATCTAAATTGAAGAGAACCTATGTCGCAACCAAATAGTACCATAATTTTTTGTTTTCTTCTTGTTTCATTTTCTTTTTTTGGTTTTTGTTTTTGTTTTTGTTTCTTTTCTATTTTATTTTCCTTTTCTGTTTCTTTTTTTACCCGGTGAACAATTTAAATCTCAAAATATTTTATTCAAAATTCGTGGAAAAAATTAGGACTGAGTCCTGCGCACGGAAACATTTAGTGTGCCTTCCGGCGACAGCATTTTTTACCTAACACTCCCACGGCACGAGGGATCCTACATGCGTGACAGTCTACGTACGTGTGGGCTTTTCGGCTGGAAGGAAGTGAACGAGCGAGTTGGGATAGGACTCGCTTTAAGCGATACGTACGTAGGGGCTCCCCAATCACAATATATACCAGATAACACATGATAATGTAGTATAGATCTAGTCAGGATTGTAAGGTGGTGAGTTAAGCCGACTAAGAAATACACAGTCGCCTCCCTCAGGCTTAGTCGATCCCTATATATGCCTTGGTGTGAATGAGCTAGCTAAACAAAACAAAGCAAAAAAAAACCTGCAGTTCGAGCAAAACTCAACGAGAACTGGAACGGAAACAGAACCAATATCATGCACGTACATATACTAGATTAGCAACTGCACATATACTAGCATGATAACAGATCGGCATCATATAATGTCACGAAATAACCCAGCTACGTACAGTGTCACGGAACAGATCAGCAGTATGATAGCATCGAAAGTAGAGATAAACAGATGAACCCTAACACATCCTTAGCTAGCTACATCATGTCCGGCCGTAACGCCTTAGCCAGCCACCACCCTCGTCGCCGGCCGTAGCATGCATGCACAGAGATCTTGCTTGCTCACTTGCTCGTCCTTGCTCCCGGACATGCTGGCTTCCGCTGCTGCAGATAATAAGATGTAAAGATTAATTGCAGAGTAAATCTGTAAGCAACCGCAACGGTGGCTGGACGATCGACGACACCTCTACGATCGAACAAAGCAACGATCTCTGATGCATACATATATACTTGCATTGATCTGATACATACATACCTGGCGCTAGCTGCTGCTGCATTCATGCCAAAAAACGATCATAGGCAAGAATGGTAAGCGTGGCGACGACCAGGCTGCTCGACACGATGACGCAAACGGATGCACAGACGTGGTCATTCATCATCCTAACTGCAGACATTATTCATGCATGCATCACCAGGTTAGAGCGACGGAGATCAGAACCATACAAGAGAAGAAGCACCGACCAGAGTTACACGGCGGACTACTCACCGATCTTTTCTCCCAGTCCCAGGGGCAGCGGCGGAGGAGGGGCCGGAGTCCATATCTCGAAGCGCAGGTAGCAGCTGGAACCTAGGACCGCGGCCACGCGTCCTTCCACGGAGTACCTCGCCCAGCTCTTCGCTATCGACAGCGACGCCTCCCGCAGGCAGCCCACGCACTCCGCCGCGCCGCGGTCCCTCGCGCACTGCGCCAGCACGCGCACCGTGCGGTTTCCGGCAGTAGCGTCGCCTTTGCTCGCCGGAGTAGTCGTGTCGGCGGTGGCCACCGAGCCGGTCGCGGCCCGCGGGGCCAGGGACTGCGCCAGGGAGACGAGTGTCCGGACGCCGGCGACCTCGGGGCTCGCGACGGCGTCGCCGGAGAAGTGGATCACCGCTCCCATGTCATCCGCGCCGGAAGAAGAGGAGGTGTTCGCGGCGTCGGTGTAGCCCAGGAAACAGAGATCGTCCCAGAAGCCGGCGCGCCGGCTGGCGTCGCCGCACTGGGCGGTGATCTTGTCGCCGGCGTCGGACAGGCAGCGGCGGCACTGCTCGGGCGCGGACTCGCCGAAGCAGAGGCCGCGAACCAGCACGCGGTCGGAGGCCGTCGTTCCGGCCGTTTGCAGGGAGGCGAAGCCCGTAGGCGCCGCGGCTGAGGGGAAGTCTGCGAGGAGGTCGAGGAGGTGCCCGCGGAACGCGCTTCCGCCGTCCGCGGTGGGCGTCGGCGGCGGGAAACACTTGGTGGTGTAGAAGGTGCTTGCTTGTCCGTCGGAGCTGCCAGCGATGGCTGTCAGGGCGACGAGGAGGAGGAGGAGGTGATGGGAGAGCTCCATTGCCGATGCCACGATGAATAACACTGGCGATCAGCGAGGAGGAACCGGGGAGACTGAAGCTCTAGCTGCGCTACCACTGTACAAGCTGGGCGAGTGTCCGGCCGGTTTATGTATGCGCGCTGTTGCGACCCCGCGTGACCGCGCCCAACGCTGCTGCATCGGTCGAGGTTGCAGTGCAGTGCGTGGTTGCTACGCATTGTCCTTGCCACTCCGTGCAACGCGACGACACTCCGACACCGACCATCGTCAGGGTTGCACCTGCACTTGCATTCACCTCACCGTGGTAGATAGATAGCTCTCCCACTCTTGCTATTTCTATGCAACACACACCCACTTGCATTCTCTGCTCCATGATATGAATGGTAGTTTTTGCTCCTCCTGACCCATGTATAAAAAAGTTGCGGGGACGTTTTCAGTAGTTATGATAAATGATTTACACCCATTCTTTTTCATGAGATTTCAAAGTTTGATGTGTTTTATCTTTTGGAATGGAAGTCATTTTTTATTTATTATTAGTTTGCATTGTGCTCATGATGATGGGGACTTTGAAACAAGTCCAATCTAGAACACGTTCTGGTATATATTTTTTTAATTTGAATTCTAAAGCATGGTGAAACTTAAAGCAACTATATATAAAACTATGATACAACCTTAGATTCATTTCATGTCATTTAGATAAGGTAAATACTAGCTACCGGAGTCCGATAGAAAGAAAAATGCCGGACCAATCTCCTGCCATCCGTTCTCTCTCTCATCCTACATGCCTCGAGGCTGAGTGAGGATTTACCCCTCCTAGGTTGGGCCCCCGGCACCATCGCAACCGTCGATTCATTCAAGATTCGTGCAAAAGTCCACTAGTCAAATGGTCCAATCTTTTTGCATTTTAACCCTTCCATATGTATAGAAATCAATCTGTCCCCACTCATATAATAGTCAAAAAAGTCTAAAAAAAGCCCCCAGCACCCGACAAACCCTAACCCGAGCCTGCACCCTCCCCCCAGCGTGGCCTCCTCCTCGAGCTAACCCCGTCACCTCCTCCCCTCGTCGCATCCTCCGCTCGTCTACCCCCCCCCTGACCCCCCCACCTCCGTCGCCTCCTTCCCTCGCCGGCCCCCACCTCCGTCGCCCCACCTCGCCGCTCCCCACCGCGCCTCCTCCCCCCCCTTGTCGCCCCCCACCTCCGTCACCCCCACCTCTCCTCCACAGCGCCTCCTTCGTCGCCTGTCACCTGCGCCTCACCTCTCCTCCACCACGCCTCCCCCATGCACGTCTACCACAACCACCACCAAGCTACGTCGCCCCACCTCCTAGTCGGGACCTCCTTCACCCTGGCCAGATCGAGATGTGGAGGATTGGAGGCTCCTTTTCCTTTCTTTTTTTTCATGCTTTTTTTTGGATCCAGTTCTTGTTCATGGGATTTTGTATGAATCTTTGCTGAATCTTGATTGAATCCGAGATATGAGTGTGAGTGAAATCTTGAATGGGTTCTTGTTTTCTCTTTTTTTGGTTGAATTTCGATGTTGTAAAGAACATGTTCATGATTTATGTTCTGAATCAGCAGTGAATCCTTGCATATCAAAAAATTATGTGAAAAAATTATATGAAACCACTATGTATTCATGTATTTATGTTCTGAATTAGGAGTGATTTTGTTCTGCATGTAATATTTATAAATCTTGTATGAAACATTTTTTAGTCTCGGATGAAACTTGTATGAAACATGGATCTTGTGTGAATCTTGTATGAAACGTTGATGGTATTAATCTGTGTTGAAATGTTTGAAGAAACATGTGTAGATTGGAATTTGTTACAAAAAATGGATTCAAACAGATTGGAATTTGGCCCCTACTGTTACAAAACATCGATCTTGTGTGATAGCTTGATTCAAACATAAATCTATGTAGATTGGAATTTGTTACAAAAAATAATAATCAAGTTTGATTGTTGTTAGTAGTTTCAAAAAGGTTCTATTGAAGATTCATTTGAGTTTGGGTGTTGTCCATGTATCTTAAAAAAATTATCTTGGAAAAAGTATGAAACTTGTACGAATATTTCTAGAAAAATTCTTAAAAAAATATTCTATGAAATATTGTTGAATATTATTGAAAAAATAATTATGTAAGAAATTGTTGATTAAATTGTATGAATATCTCTTGGCAGAAACAAGTTTGTAAAACGTGTGAATCTTGCATGAAACTTCTAAATCTAGGATAAAAAAAGTAAGAGTGTCTAAATATTGTTAAATAAAAAGTACAAAATAAATATTATCAAATGAGATTGTTGAAAAAACAAATCATGGATATTTCATTTTCAGAATAACAAATGTACATAAAAAATGTTGAATATTCCTGAAATTTTACAAGAAAAAATAAGGTGAAAAAGAAACAGACATTATCCAGATTGTTTAAAGAAACATGTTCTCAGTGTAATATGTGTAGGGTTTCATAGCGACAAAACATGTATAAAATATGAAAACAGTAGGGGCCAAGAAGCAAAACTATGATGGACTCAAAAAGTAAGGTGGAAGGGCTGTTCTGTAAAAATGTTAGCACGAATCTCCAATATATGAAGGGCACAGATGGTGTCGGGGGGCCCTCCTACGGGGGGATTGCATTGCCCCCTCGAGGCTTCTGACCGGAAAAAAGTAAGCCCTTTAGATAAACCATTGATAAGGAGATTATCTCGGATGTTTCTCCATACTCCATAAAAGTTGTGTTTCGCTCCTTCAACACCAAAAAGTTGCACAGAAACACCCCGTGTGTGACTGTGCCCAAGGGCATCGGTCATCCTGCACTGCGTGGTTGCTATACATTTTCATTTTCCATTATGTGTGTTGATTTTAGTTGTATACAAAATCATTTAACTCTAACAATTACAATAGAAAATTTTTCAAACTTTTGAAGCTCAACAAAAATATATAGGATGCTTTTCCTTGGCTCCGCCACTGTGTAGAACTATTACCAGGCCAGGAGATCCTTACATTTGTTGCTTTATCCAAGTTGTTCTTGATTATAATTTGTTGCAAAAGGATCACAAATCCGACTTCCAACTTAAAAGATAAAATAGATGCATTGTTTGGAATCATATGAAAATACATAGGTGGTGATGCATTATTGCACTTTTCCATTTTACTCCTGAACACATTCACTACACATTTACACATTGGTCACAACTTTGAGAAAATAAACTGGATGGTGTGTAGGAGAGAGTGGACGGTTGTACACATAACAACATTGAATTGGATATGAGCCTACTGGTTCACCCAAGAGGCAATATATTTCAACAACATAATATACATAACTGATATTCACTGAAGAATTAGAGAATATATACTCACCTATCCCAGGGGATGTGGACAACAGGTGGTAGAAAATCCACTGTCGACCTGAATCGGGGCTCTAGAAAAAGCATTGCAAGCGCCCCATGGTTTTGCCTGGTCAGTTGTCTAGGAGATTTCCACGCAACTTCTCATGTGATATATTTGGCTGTCTATTTCGTTCACTTCTTAACCATGGCAATAAATTCTTGTACACGGAGCATGTCGTATTCATGTGCCAAACCAACCAATCAGTAACATGTGCTTAACCAACATAGAAGCCTGAAGTAGCATTGTTCTTTGTTACTTTGGTTCAAGTTCTCACGTTGTCACCATATTGTCTAGAACCAGGATCCTCTGCAGTTTATTCATATATTGGTCTCACACCAACAAGCAGCGAGGCATTACAGGAACTTTTCTTGACACGCGAAATGAGATATATGGCATAGCACGTCCTTCTCATCTACAGCCAATAATGCAAGTGAAAGGCATTCATTGCTAGAAAAAAGAAGGTAAACTACCCTAAAGCAATGCAACCCTTTGGCTTAAGCATTTTTGTTCTTGTATTAGTATGTCACATGATCATTTCTATTATCATATTAGGCCTAGTTTGACAATAAAGTTTTTCTAAAACTGAAGTATATCAATACCAATAGTATTTTAGTGTCAAGCAAAGCAATATTTCAGTTTTTCTCTTTTCTCGGTTTTAGAAAAAAGAGGGTCTAACCTCTTTCTCAAATACTTTGAAAAACCATAGTTTTGGATAATAATTCAGTTTTAAAACAATTCTATTTGTTGGATCCAAACACCTCAAAGTATTTAATACTTCAGTTTTTTCAAAAACCAAAGTATTTCGTCAATACTTTAAAAATAATTTGGGTGTCAAACGGGGCCTAAGTATTTCATTCATTTCACCGTGTTACATCAACATAATAGACTGAACTAACTGAGACCAGTGTGGATGCGAAAAGAGTTTTCCCTAGGATATATACCCCTACTTCTCTGAGAGAGCCGTCACAATGAAGTTGATTGAATTGAAACACCACCACTATATAGGAGGGTCAGAAGGACAAATACATGCTAGTTCTGTCATTCCCTATTCCGCCTCATCTACTACGCCGCCGCGATTCCCAACCACCTCCCCCGCCTCCGTCCACCAAATCTGGCAGCTCCACTACAAGATTTTTTTTATGTGGTATGTGTTGTTCTTATAAGGATCTAAGAAACCTTTGGTCTAGAACGTCGGGCGGTAAGGAACTCTGTTGTGGGAGGAGGTCTAGTGGAGGGGAGGAGGTGCGTCGGGGAGTAGCTTGGGCGGCAAGGAGGAGTATCGGCGATGCTGGAATGCGTAGAACCCTAGCTCGGGGTCGATGGGGTTAGGACCGGGTCATGGGGGGATAAGGAAGGTGACCATTTAAGACCTCGCTTGGTAAAAGGGACATCGGTGGGTTCTGCTTGGCCCAGGGTGACAGTTTAGCTATAATTTTCTTGAAAGAATTGTGCATTTTTGGATAATGTTTTGGTTCATAAGGAGGAAGTTGCGGGAAGCAATGCCGAAGGTGCTTCCTCTCGTCTACTGTCTCGATCAATGGCTTCGGACGAATCCCATAGCGAAAGCTGAGCGCTTGGTTGGTTTTGGTGGTTGTTTGCATCACAAAGCCAAAAAAATCCCAAACAATCACCCCCTTAGTCCATCTCATTTAGCATCACTCGGACCACCAGATTTGTTTTTTAAATGGTGGCAGAAGTTTTGCCCCAATCAATAAAATTCAGAGAGTTAAGTCAACACAATAATAAAGGTGTGTTATTACAAGCCATATTTACCGGTCGAATAAAAATCTTGCGTTTTTGTCACAATTTTGCTCACCTTCTTGGCACCCGCCACCACCCAAAGGCTTGACTATTTTTGGATCTTTGCGAGGAGTACAAGGCCGCCGTATTATTGTGGAAGACTCGAGAATTCCTTCTGTTACAAACTTCCAAAGATACAAGCATGGCAAAGGAGGCCAATGTTGGTTTGGCGTAGAGTTATTTGATGTATTGATGGCGCTGCGTCAACGTGGGAGCGCTTCATCGGGAAACCCCAAGAGCAAGGTGTGATGCAGCACAGCAGCAATTCTTTCCTCAGTAAGAAACCGAGGTTATCGAACCAGTAGGAGGAAGGAAGCGTCTCAAAGATGTTGCAAGCAACTTGGAAATCTGCACAACACAAACTCAAGACTTTGTCCGAACTAACAGTGAGGTTGTCAATCTTACCGATTACTATAACAAAGGATTAACTGTATGGTGCGGAAGGTGATGGTGGCTTGCAGCAAGTAAACAGTAACAGTGGAAGATGTATCAATGGTAAAGATTGGACTAGGGTCCATATTTCACTAGAGGTGTTCTCCTTAGATAAACAAACATGGCATGCTGGGTAAACAAATTACAGCAGGGCAATTGACAGGACTGAGCAAGGCATAACAATGTAATACTAGACATAAAGATCCTATGAGATTCGATTGAGCAATACAACAAGATACATAGACCGCCATCCAACTGCATCTATGACTAGAAGTCCACCTTTGGGTTATCATCCGAACCCCCTCTAGTATTAAGTTGCAAGCAACAGACAACTGCTTTAAGCAAAGTGTGTAAGGTAAACAATCCACTTGTTCCATGAACAAGAGGCCGTTGTTTTCTCCCTAGTGGCAACATCACATCTACAACCTTAGAGATTTCTGTCACTTCCCTTAGATTAAATAGAGGCATGAACCCACTATCGAGCATAAATACCCCCTCTTGGAGTCACTAGCAACTACTTGGCCAAGATAGCTACTAACAATGGAGAGCTTGCAAGATCACAAACAACACAGACATGATAGAATCAATAAGACAAAACCATTAATCAATTTGACATAGTAATCTCAATATCCATCGGATCCCCACAAACACAACATGCATGATTACAAATAGATGAGATTTTGATCATGAACGGAGCTCACAAGATCTAGACATGAAAGCACAAAGGAGGATATACAACCATCTAGCTACTACATGGACCCGTAGTCCAAGGTGGTACTACTCACGCTTCATACCAGAGGCTGGCATGATGAAGAAGAAGGCCTCCGGGATGATCTCCCCTCCGGCAGGGTGCCGGGAATAGCTTTAGATCCCCTCGATATAGGGACGATGATGGCGGCGGCTACATACGGTTTCGTGGAATATTGATCGGGTGCTTAGGGTTTAGGCATCTGGGGCTTCTTATAGGCGAAGAGGCGAGGCTGGAGGGCGGCCAGGGGGCCCACACCCTGCCCAGGCATGGCCTAGGGTGGGCCCGCGCCTGGGAGGGTGCGGCCGCCCTGTGGCGCCCATCCGTCTCTCCTCTGGACTCCGTGTTCTCCTCGATAAAATATTGACTTTGGCTTTTGTCCCGTCCAATTCCTAGAATATTTTATTACTAGCTTTTCTGGAACCAAAAACAGCAGAAAACAGGCAACTGGCACTGTGGCAACTTGCTAATAGGTTAGTACCAGAAAACATATAAAAAACACTTCGAAGTGTAGACAAAGCAAAGTAAAGTAGATAATAAATAAGCATGGAACATAAAAAATTATAGATATGTTTCCAACGTATCACATATTTAGCCACCAATATTTTGTATTTAGCAAATGATATTGTTGTAGTATATGAAAAAGTGGATTGGAAGTACTTATTAAAATGTGTCTCTCAAAAAGGGTTCAGTAATTTCTGGTGTAAACTTGTTGGTACAGTAGTGAGGGATGGTACTTTATGTGTTAAGATTAATGATAAGAGAGGGAAGGATTTTGGCGGCCATATGGGGTGAGGCAGGGTGATCCCTTTTCTCCCTTCCTGTTTAATCTGACAGTAGAAGGTTTGGCTAAGATGAGCACTCAGGCACAAAATGCTGGTATGGTGATATGTTTGGTGCCTCATTTAATAAATCAGGGGGTTGCCATCTTAAAATATGTGGATGACACTATTTTGTTGATTCAAGATAATGTGGAGAAATTGATTCATGTATGTACATGTTTGAAGCCATGTCGGGGTTGAAGATTAGCTTTAGTAAAAGTGAGCCAATGATGGTTTTGGAGGATAGTGAAAAAGGGTTAATGTATGCTGATATGTTTGGTTGTCAACTTGATAGGTGGCCCATCAAATATTTGGGTGTCTCTATTTGTGACACCAGGCTTCATATTGCAGATTTGTAACCTTTGGATGATAAACTTAAGAAAAAAATAGATGGTTGGGTGGGTAACTCATCCTCAATTGGTGGGAGACTTACTCTGATTCAATCCTCCTTAAGCAGTTTGCTCGTATATCATATGTTTATGTATCTAATGGGCTAAGACTAATTTGGAAAGTATACTAAAATAATTAGGAAGTTCTTTTAGGAAGGCTCGAGTGATAAGAAGAAATATTATATGGTCAAATGGTGCTTGATCCGTAGACCAAGGAAAAAATAGGTTTGGGTATTAAGAACTTGAAGTTGTTTAATATTTTTCTTATGTGTAAATGGTGGTAGAAGTTGGAAGTAGAAGATGGGTTATGGCAGAGAATTGTGAAAGAAAAATATGGAATGTCTCATGGTATCAGGAGAATTAAGGTGAAGCACACTGATTCTGATGTCTGGAAAGATCTCATGAAAATCAAGCAAATCTATCTTTCTGGAAGGAAAATGGAAGTTGGTGGGGGGAGAGAGGCTGATTTCTGGCATGATCAATGGGTTAGAAGTTTCTCCCTTTGTGAGAAATTCCTTGTGTTGTATGAGGTGTGCAATCAATAAACTGGCACTGTTAGAGAAATGTATGATTTGGGATGGTTCTTCACTTATAGAAGATGGATGTCTCCCAGGCTGGCATCTTAGTGGCAGGAACTTAGGGATATGTTATCTTTGCTCAGATTGAATGATGAGATTGATAAGGCTAAGTGGAAGTATACTAAATCTAGAGCCTTCTCTGTTAAATATTTATACAACAAATTAGCTTATGTGGGTCATGATAGATCCTTTCGATATCTGTGGAAAGCTAAGCTACCCTTGAAAATAAAAATTTGTCTTTGGTTAATATGTCATATCCGATAATGCAATTGCTACTAAAGATAACATGAAGAGAATAAAGTGGGTTGGTAGTTATGTCTCCCGTATTTGTCATTTGGATGAAACTATCAATCATTTGTTTTTACTTGCCCTGCTATTGTCTATATGTGGAGTTTTGTTGCCTGTGCTATAGATGCACGATCTAGACCATCTTGTTTTACTCAATACTTTTGGTGGATTGTGAAATTTCTTCTCTTTAGATTTAACTTTCACATTATCTGTATTGCTGCTCTTTGTTGGTAGTTGTGAAAATCTAGAAATCGTGCTTGTTTTGAAGGGAAACTGTCATCTTCCTCTTTGGGACTAATTTGGTACATGTGTGCCTTTTTACACTATGGGGCAGGCCTACAGAATGAAAGGGATCGGGGACATCATGGTGGATGGTGTTGTTCAGCTTCAGACCATGGCCACCCAGGTGCATGACATGGCACATCGCGCTTCAACACTGAGAGTCAAGGATGCTGAGGAGGATATTAAGGTGGATGTAACTGGAGACTAGAAGTTGTTGAGAGGGTGTGGTCTGTGCCGAGTTTGGTCTTTATGTCCAGTGTTTCTGAGGTGTGTTGTTGTTTGGTAGGCTAGTTTGTGTAGTATGACTCCCTTTCATCATGGTGGGCTTTGTCCTTGTGGTTGTGGTCGAGACTGGTTGAACTATTCTTCATTCGTTTTTCTTTCCTAGTTGTATTACGACTTGATGTTTTGTTATCTAATGGTAATGGAACCCCGGCTCGTGTGAGTCGTATGGAAAAAAAATATTTTTAAAGATTTAGCCCCAGCCAATATTTTTTTGAACCCCATAGGCATAATGTGAACCGACACTTCATAAGAAGACGATTGATTGACTCCGGAGCTCTCTTACAAGCGGGCAAATACCATAATTTGGCCATCCCCTCTTTCCTTCGACCACGGGATATTATGCACAGACACATCAAGCATCAGTCGACAAGGGTTCATAGGGAAAGGGGTTGGTCACATGTACACAACCTCTTTACTAGCTAGACGAAATAATCATATTCTTCGAAACATGGAACCTCCACTTGGCAATTTGGCATCGTAAGTACTTGCCTTGGTGTGAATGAGCAAGCTAAACACATAAAAATGAACTGAGCCCAGGTAACAGAACAACATAACACACATCATCCAAGTACGTATTACAGAAGGTAACAGAACAACGTAACACACATCCCTAGCAATCTGCATGCATGTCCTCTCTACCGCAAGGATGCACCGAAGGTGGTAACGCCGTAGCCAGCGAGCCAGCCACCCTCTCGTCGCCATCATGTGCTGCAGACAGACTTGTACTGCTGGCGTCTGTCTTCCTTAGCTCATCTCCTCATCACTTTCCTGCGCACAAGTGAGAATTATTCAGATTAACTAGCAAGATGATGCATGGCATAAGCAAAACTTAGGATGTAAGATAGATCTTTTGCACTCGAATCAATAATTCACAATTCTTATGAATTGTATGCGTGAAATTCAGAAAAAAGAAATTGTGATAAAATGGCAGACGCTTACGCGATGGACGTCTAGTAGGAATGAAAAGAGAAAAAGGAGACTGAACAAGAACGACGACACCTCTAGAAACAAAGCAGCTTGTAGTTCTACTAGGTAGCCAAAGTAATCCGTGCAAATCGCAATCTACAAGCTCGATCGGTACGTGAGAAGCATCTCTGCTCAACCAGTCATGGACGTACATACGTACCTGGCGCTGCTGCAGCAGCAGCATTCCTGGCCTTGATCCTCCTCCGAGCGCCGCAGACACCGTCGACGATCAGCCCGCCCACGACCACGACGATCGCCACGGCAACGCACACGGTAAGAACGATCAGCTTCCCTGCAGCCATTTCATGCGCATCACAAGTTAGACGAAGAATCATACTACAGTAGCAGAGCTGTACAGCGAGCGGACTTACTGATCTTCTCGCCCAGGGACAGCGCCGGAGTGGACACCTCGAAGCGCAGGTAGCAGTCGGAACCCAGAACCGCGGCCACGCGTCCTTCCACGGCCAAGCTACTCCAGCTCGTTGCCATCGACAGAGACGACTCCCGGAGGCAGCCGACGCACCCCGCCGCGCCGAGGTCCCTCGCGCACTGCGCCAGAACGTGCACCGTGCGGTTGCAGGCAGTGGCGTCGCCCTTGCTCGCCGGAGTAGACGTCTCGGCGGTGTCCACCGAGCCGTTCGCGGCCCGCGGGGCCAAGGACTGCGCCAGGGAGACGATTGTCCGGACGGCGGCGACGTCGGGGCTCGGGACGGCGGCGCCGGAGAAGTAGATCACCCTGTCGTCCGCGCCGGCAGAAGACGAGGAGCCATTTGCGGCGTCGGCGTACCCCAGGAAGCAACGTTCCTCCCAGAAGAGGGCGTGCCGGCTGGCGTACCCCAGGACTCGCCGAAGCAGAGGCCGCGAACCAACGCGCGGTCGGTGCCGGCGCTCTGCAGGGAGGCGAAGCCCGTTGGCGCCGCGGCTGAGGGGAGGTCTGCGAGGAGGCCGAGGAGGTGCCCGCGGAACGCGCTGCCGCCGTCCGCGGTGGGCGTCGGCGGCGGGAAACACTTGGTGGTGTAGAAGGTGGATGCTTGTCCCTCGGAGGTGCCAACGATGGCTGTCAGGGCGAGGAGGAGGAGGTGGGAGAGCGACATGGCCGATGCCTCGATGAATGACAGTGGCGGGAAGACTGAAGCTCCAGCTGCTACCACTGTACAAGCTGGGCGAGTGTCCGGCCGGCGGCCGGTTATGTAGGCGCGCTGTTGCGACCCCGCGTGACCGCGCCCAACGCTGCTACATCGGTCGAGGTTGCAGTGGTTGCTACGCATTTTCCTTGCCACCACTCCGTGCAACGCGACGACACGCAGACACCGACCATATCATCAAGGCTGCACCTGCACTTGTTGCATTCACCTCACCGAGATAGATAGCTCTCCCACTATTGCTATTTCTATGCAACTTCATATGCCATGTCCTTTCACTTGCATTCTGTACTCCATGACATGAATGCTAGTTTTTGTTCCTTCTGACCCATGTATAAATGAGTTGCGCGGACGTTTAATGATTTACTTCCATGCTTTTTTATGGGATTTCAATGTTTGATACTCCCTCGGATCCTAAATAAGTGTCACGGTTTTGAACTAACTCTAATTCAAAATAGCGACACTTATTTAGAATTGGAGGTAGTATGTTTTACCTTTTGAAATGAAAGTACGTACTTCCTCTTATTATGTTTGCATCGTGTAACGAGGGGTTTGAAACAAGACCAATTCTGGACATGTTCTGACAATATTTGAAACTTGAACTCTAAAACATGGCAAAACTTAATGAAAGTATATGCAAAAAATATGATACAATGTTAGACTCTCTAGACGCAAAATTATGACACAATGTTAGACTCGCTTCATGTCATTAACATAAATGGTTTGTAACTAGTTTATCTCGGATGTTTCATTGTACTTGACAATATGTTTCTCCAAAAAGGAAGTTGTATTCCGTTCCTTAGACGCCAAAAGGTTGCACAAAACATAATGGATAATATTGAATCCCGGTGAAAGTACTAGATAAAATAGATTGTTGCAAACTTCTCAGATAAGTGTGAAAGTTTGAATCACGTTGACACACAATGTAACAGCATGATAGACTAGGAAACATGATGAACCGTCAATAAAACTGTGTATGTGTTTTTGCGTGTATAACTCTATGTTTTCAAGCATTAGCAGACCCAAAGAAATTTGGAAGCCCGAACACACATATTTAAGTTGTTGCTTATCCTTACAAATCATCGTCAACTAACTAAGAAATTAAGCTACCAGCCGGCCGGCAAGCCCGGGTATCCTTGGAGTGCTGTCACGTAAAAATCACCATCAATGTAGCAAAGCAACTTGAGAAAGTTGTACACCATATTTAACAGCTCGGAGACCAATTTTCGGTCGGTTCCTCGAAACAGTCTTCATCATGTCCTGTTCAAAAACACAAAACGACATTATGTTTTTCTCGAAATAGGCTTTCGCCCCGCTATATTAATATAACAATCACACTGATACAGGAGTTTGAAAACAAAAGAAATGTTAGGGCAACAGCACAAACATGCCCAAAAAGAAAAGAAATGGAGACAATGGCGAATCGACGAAGTGATGATAACTCGCAACCGATGCGCCCTCCGACTTGGCCCACCACGCTCCAAGCACCCCGATGTGCCGAGTACCAAGCAGCACCTTCCCAAAGGGAAGCACCGTCGACACGGCATTGCTGCCCGGACCATGGTCCTAGGGTTTCCCCTGGCACTCAAAGTAAAGTGGAAACAGAGGATTCCCACGACACCTTCCAAGAAGGAAAGGTGCCACTCGACGGCGGCACCGCGTCAGGGTCGGACGAGCCGACAGGGGTTTCTCCCGACCTCCGCCCACAAAAAAACCCTGACACATCAGAGCACAACCACCCATCTTCACCGCCCACCAGCATGCACCACCACGATCTTGAAGTCACCATCACCGTCTCTTCGAGGACACTGGCATGTGACCTGAAAAGCAGAGACACACGACATCGCCGGAACGAGGGACAACAGTCTCGCAGCCGCGGGAGGAACCCCCCTCCACCGCCGAGAGGCAGTCGTCGACCGGACAGAGCTGCCAGGACACACCAGGCCCAAACAGGCCCGGCCAGACCCATACGGGTCCGCAAAGCCCTAGCCGCATTGCTGCAATGGGCAAGCCACAGCACCGCCGTCCCCAATCCTTAGCCTTGTCGTCGCCGCCACCTACAGAAAGCTCCAGAGACACCGCACCTGGCCCGCCCAAGCCCATCTGGAGCTGAGATGCCCAGATCTTGCCGGGGACGAAGCCATCAGCGTTGCATATCCATGGTTCCCTGCCGCTGCTCGACGCCACCACCAGCTCCCCCCAGCCGCGCCGGACCAGAGGATCCCTAGGAGCACCGCCGCCTGGGGGAAGAAGGGCCCCGACCCGACCCCAAGGCGCGGGGAGAAGCAGACCCCCGCCGCCGGCGTCGCGCGGGCTACGCCCGGCGACCCTGCTAGCGGCGGCAGCGGAGGGAGGAGAAGAAGGGGGTGTCGAAGGCGGCCAGAGAAAGGGACGGCCCCGTCGCCCTCGGGGGGGGGGGGGAGGGGGGGGAGGGGGCGGGGGTTCTGTTTTCGTCATTGGTCTAGTTTGATGCGCACCAACGTCAAGAGTTAATTTGTTGTTCCCGCATTTCTTGTCTCGGTGCATGCGTTGTTAATCAAATCCCAACATGGTCCTCCAGATTCCAGTCTCGAAACTCTAGTTGTGACCGGTAGCCATGACGACACAACTTACGTAAGTTGTGTACACCACATTATTAGGGAATATATGTATTTGATAGTAGATAAAAGTGTTTGACACTAACATTCATAAAGCTCAACAGATAACGTATAGGATGCTTTTATTTGGGTCCCGCCAATGTGTACACCAATTTCCCAGGATATCCTCTACATTTGTTGTTTGATCCATGTTCTTGATTATCATTTGCTCCAAAAGGATCACAAATCCAAATTCTAACTTAGAAGATAAGATAGATGCATTTTTGGAACCGTATGAAAAGACATAGGTGGTGGTTCATCACTGCACTTTGCCACTTCTTACTCCCGAACACATTCATTACTCAATTACACCTGGGTCACAACACAACTGGAGTACCACGCATGTCATTGAGTGAAGAAACTGGATGGGTGTGTGGAAGAGAGAGATACAGAGGACTGAATTGGCTGCGCCGACCAATTCACCAAAGAGGCAATATATTTCACCCATACTGATATCCATTACAAAGAACCAGGGAATATATGCACACCACCTATCCTCAGTAGATATGGACAGCGGGTGGTAAAAAATCCACTGTCGACTGAATCGGGGCTCTGGCAAAAGCATTGCCAGGTGCTGGGTGGTTTTGCCTCGTCAGTTGTCTTGCCGAGGAGCTTTCGGCGCAACTTCCCATGTGATATATTTGGCCGTCTGTTTCATTCACCTCTCAGCGATGGCAATGAAACCTACCAATCAGTAATATGTACTCCCTCCGTTTAAAAATATAAGATGTTTTAGGGTTGTGAAAAAAATAAATCTAGACTTGTTTTAGTATGTAGATTTATTTAACTTTAGGATGAATCTACATACTAAAAGAAGTTTAGATTCATTTTCTTCACAAATCTAAAACATTTTATATTTTAAAACGGAGGGAGTATATACTCTCAAGTAATTTACCTTGTTCCTTGTTAGCTCTGCTCAAGTTTCTCACGTCGATCACGCCATTGTCTGGAACCAGGGTCCTCTACATGCAGTTTACTCATATACTGCCAACAATCAGCCAGGCATTACAGTCAGGGAACATTTTTTTCTCGACACACGAAATGAGAAACGTCACTACAAGCATTTCTCAACTACAGTCAACGATGCAAATGAGAAGCGCATCTAGTAGAACGGGACGCATCAGAACTATTCTCCGTTTCAAAAAAATAAGATGTTTTAACTTTGTGAAGAAATATATCTAGACTTTTTTTAGTGTGTAGGTTTATTCATGTTTAGAGTAAATCTACACACTAAAGCAAGTCTAGATATATTTTTTTCACAAACCTAAAACATTTTATATTTTGACACGGAAGGAGTAACAACCAGTGTAAACCTATGCGTAACAAGATGCAAAGTGAAATTAGAATTCATCGCAAGAAAAAAAGTTAGGTAAACTACCCTGAAGTAATGCTATCACCTGTCTCGGTCATTTTATGCTCTTGTATTAGTATTTCAGTTATTTCACCGTGTTGCTTCAACATAATAGACCGAACCTTTTTTCTTTTCTTTCTGAAAAGGGGTAAAACTCCAGCCTCCGCATCAAAATAATGCACACGGCCTGATTTATTACCGAGTTTGTCAATCACATTATTATAGTACACGAATTCCCAGGATATCCTTTGCATTTGTTGTTTGATCCATGTTCTTTGATTATCATTTGCTCCAGAAGGATCACAAATCCGAAATTCCAACTTAAAAGATAAGATGGGTGCATTTTTTGGAATCATATGAGGAGAGACATAGGTGGTGGTTCATCACTGCACTTTGCCACTTCTTACTCCCGAACACATTCACTACTCAATTATTACACCTGGGTCACAACACAACTGGAGTACCACGCATGTCGTTGACTGAAGAAACTGGATGGGTGTGTGGAAGTGAGAGTGCAGGGTTGTACACGCTACAGTATTGAATTTCCTGGATGCACCGACCGACCAATTCACCAAAGAGGCAATATATTTCACCCCACTGTCGACTGAATCGGGGCTCTGGCAAAAGCATTGCGAGCGCTGCTGTGGTTTTGCCTCACCAGTTGCCTAGGAGCTTTCCGCGCAACTTCCCACATGATATATTTGGCCGTCTGTTTCACTCACCTCCCTACGACTACGATGGCAATGAAGTCTTGCACACGCAGCCAGCAGGTAGTATCCATGCATGTGCCAAACCTACCAGTCAGTTACCTCAAGGTTCTCATGTCATCACACCATTGTGCGGAACCTGATCTCACACCAGCAATCAGCGAGGCATTACAGTAAGTAACCTTTTGTTGACACGTGAAATGAGGAATGGCGCTACACAAGAGCTTCTCATATGCAGTCAATAATACAACTGAAAGGCTCATCTTGTAGAACGGGACGTATCAACAAGCAACTAACAACCAAATGTAATCCTCAGCATAACAGGATGCAAAATGAAAAACTAGAATTCATCATCGCCAAATAAAAGACGGTAAACCTGCTCTGCCCATAGAGTTAAACCTGCACACAAACGAACGAGCTTCGGCAGACTGGGTTGAGCTTTTCTAATAGTAGTTCTTTTTTCTGGTGATCCTTTTTCAGTAGCTTAACACTCCCTTGTAGCATATCCATGTAAATATTTCGTGTAACCCTTTGCCCCTTTTTGATGAAAATTACACCGTATTATGGTGAAAAAATAAGGCAAATTACCCTGAAGCAACGCAACCCTTTTTGTCTCAGAGCATTTCTTTTATCGTATTAGTATTTCATGACCATTTATATTCTCGTATTAGTATTTCATTCATTTCACCATGTGACATCAACATAACAGACTGAACTAACTGAGACCAGAGGAAGTGAAACAGAAGAGTTATTTCTGAACCCATATACCCCTACTTCTCTGAGAGAGCCATCACATTGAAGTTGATTGTTTGAGAGTACTCCACAATCCTTGCTTTTATGACTCTTGCGGCATCCTGCAGTTGCATGCACCAAAAGATTAATTCGGGTAATGGGTGTCATATTCTTATATGTCTACCTAGGAATTTATCCAGTTGGGTGCACATGGCATGCTTACACAAAAATTGGTATGTGCTTTTCCGTTTGCAGATTTTGTACTGGGCTGAACTGCTCTTATTTTTTATTTTGCAAAATGGTTGTGTAGTCATGAGAACACCCTGACTACAATCGCTATGCAGCTACTAGTACCTTACTATGAAAATAAAGAACTGGCTAAGCAATACCACAGAATTTAATGAAAAGAAGAACTACCAGGCAATAACATCACAATCAAAACCCTTATGTTAAGTTATAAATATGTAACAGCATCTTCCATACAGTATCTTGTGTACAGAAACTGGGATGTGAATAGCTCAACAATTTACCTGCAACAAGCTGTCAGGAGAGGAACGACCATGATGTATTGGCTGTGACTTTCCTCCATCAAGCTCATAAAGTTCACCTGAATGGAAAAAAAGGAAGAAGGAAAAACAAAAAGTGAACAACAGATTACAAAGGAAGAAGTATGGGTGACTTGTAACACAATTCAATCATGGCACTCTGGTAATAGATGGATTGTACAGCACATACCATCAACACAAGAAAAGCAAACATAATGTTCAATTACACCATCTTTGGCCTGCAGAATCAAAATATAGATATCTCAGAACACAACCAAAGATTAAAACATACTCAAGCTGAGGGTATACTACCCAAATATGTCTTCCAGAACAGTAGTTAAACTTGACAGGTCTGTAATGCTCCTTGCGGAAATTACCCATTGTCCAGTAAACAATCACAAATGACACATGACCAAAAAACATTCACCCCAGATTGTAGCTACTCAAACTGACAAATAAGAAATCACATGAAGGCAGAGAAGCAGGTAAAGAGTCAGGTCTAAATTTTTTGACAGTATCCGTCACTGTGGCCACTTCCCAGTAAAAAATCAGAAGGTGATGCCAGCAGATAGTTGCTGCAACATCGTGCCTCTCAGAAGTCAGAATTGACAGACCGCAACTGTAACCAACTCCATTGCGAAACAATAACATTATATTATCTGGTCACCCAGTGCAAATATTAGTAAGTTAGGCATCACTACATAAATTTACGGCAGTGCTGACCTCTGTATCACCGCCAGCAACAGCAACAGAATGAGCGTCCTCCATTTCTTGGTCCTCCTCAAGAAAAGCAGCACGCTGATAATGTCAAAGTACTTTATAATTAGCACAACATAGAAAACAAGCCATGATAACGTCTTTAAAAAGGAAAAGAAATATGTGTACATGGGCTGCTAACCTGGATAGGATCCATATCAGCAGTTTGCTTATAAAATCTATGAAAATAGGACCCATCAACTGCATAGCACAAACTACTAATCAAGTCTGGTAACAAGTCAAAGATGGCGAGCATCAAAGGGTGAAATATTCTTTGTGAAGTATTCCTGGAACTAGGAAAATTAAATTCACAAATCTGAAGATTTCATATTTGCATGTGACAAAAAGCATGCATTAGCACTGCATCACATAGGAAAAAAGAGAACGCACATGCAGCATATTCAAGTTATTGGGAGCTAAATTTAATTGTCAACTCTGGATTGGGGAATACATTATACATGTTATAGCAGGTCAAGTACATGACTATCCATTACCAGTTATCCTGTGAACTGTAAGATGTTACTTTTCTCTAAGAAACTCATAGCAGGGGATGAACAAGTTCTTATGGATCATGGAAATGACCTTGCTGGATTATTGGGTGGCCATACACTCACACTGATAGAATTAAATGAAACAATGTCTACATTAGACTGCCTAGATCAAATAAAAATTCACATACTAGATTGTTGTCTTGATGAATGTAGGCATTAATATTCTGCAAATCAATAGGATGTTAAAGCTCGAAACTGTCAATACCTAGCTTGATTCTGGACAAAGCATTCCCTAGTGCATGAATAATACCAACTGTCCCGCAAGCATTGCCAATAGTCTGTTTTGTAAAATATACTTTCTTGTTGGGTTCCTGCATCATAAAGTTATAGAATTATAAGGAAATAAACATATAGAAACTTCGGCTCTTAGCACAGGTTCCAAAACAAATTTTAATATGCTTCTGATATCTGCTTAAGTTGAGATCATAAACAAATTATTTTGCACTGTATCTCTAGCTATTTGGGGGCCATAAAACCAATGTGTATAGAACCCATGTCGTAAAGCATAAGAAAGAATAGCTACCTCAGAAGCTGGCAAGCTGCTAACCATCGTGAACACAATTCACTATACTGAGTTGATTCACTAGTTGGAATTCAGGAAACAAATTCTATGTGTTGAGTGCACAGTGAAAAATAAGAAACCAATTAAACAATGTAAGTGCCTTTTTCTTTACTTTTTTAAAGGAGTATCCAAGGAGTACCCAACAACTAGGAGCACCATGAAAATAGCTAAAAAACCTAACGCTGGGAGTAATATGTACAGTTCGACGAATTGGCTAAAACCTTACCCACTGGCTGCCACCATTCCTGCTAAGATGTGGCATTAGATGAACAATTTAGCAGACAGAACATGATTTTTAGATCCTAATGTTCTATGACTATTATGCTGAGCTATTGTGGAAATATTTCACCAATGTCAATTGCTAAGAACACAATGTTTCACAAAATTATTCCTAGAAATAGATGAACGAAATTACCAGATTTTAACAGGAATCGAGTGAATTTCGTCAGAAAATGGTGCTGAGTTCCTACCAAACTAATCATACAATTCAGTCTCACCTTGGTCTCCATCGTGGAGGCGGTCGAAGCATCGGATTCCTTCTTCCGATCCTGCGCACCAAAACGTGGGAGGAAAACGAATCAGCTCCTCCCCGACATCTGTACAAGCAACCCAAACAGAGCCCCACGGCCAATTAGGCATCAGGACTCATGAATCACCTGCGGGTAGAGCAAGATGACGGCGAGGACCGGCTGGGGCACCATGGCGAGCATCTCGTCATCGAGCCCGTACACGTCGCAGAACCCCACGTCCTCAGGGACTCCCAGTCCCCACATGAACTGCAACCGACCGTGGCATTAGAGGCCATGAGCGAGGAAGGGGAGAGGCCGAGGAGAAACCCTGGGGAATACTGGAAACAGAGAGGAGGCGCGGGCACCTGGTTCATGACGTCAGGGTTGGCCTCTAGGGGGAGCCACCGCTTCACCATGGCTGCCGACGTGCCGAAGGAAGAGGGGACAGAGAGTAGTGGCGGCGCGTGGAGGTCTAGCAGTAGCAGGTCGCGATTTCTCTTGTGCGGCCACGCCGATGCAGGCTTTGTTTTTCCAGGTTTGGTCTTCGCGGCGGCCGGAGGCGGCCGTTAGAGCATCACTCGTACCCTAAACCCTCAAATCTGTAAAAATAACCGTTTTTTTTACAGTTTTCGGCGAGAAAAAGGCATGGACTAGAACCCTAAATCCCTAAACCCCTAAAAAAATTTAGAGGTCCAACCCCTACTCCCCTTTCCAACCTGTAGAAGTGGGGGTTGGAGAGGCAAAACTGGCCCAACCCCTACTCCTCTCGTTTCGGCCGGTTGCAAAACGCGGGAGGATTTTTCCCCCACGCGCCCCCGCCCGCCAACCTCCAGCCGCCACACGCCCGCCCGCCCGCCGTCGGCCGCCCGCCCGCCCTCCGTCGGCCGCGCGCCCGTCCGCCCGCCCGCCCTCCGTCGGCCGCGCGCCCGTCCGCCCGCCTCCACCGGCCATGGCGACGCTGCCCCCCCGCTCCGCCTCCATCGGTCGCCGCCCCGCCGGCCTTCGTCCGCTGCCCCGCCGGCCCGCCTCCGTCCGCGCCGCGCCCGACCTTCGTCGTCCCGCAGCCGCCGCCCGCCCGCCCGAGCGAGGCGCAAGTCGCCTCGACGGTGGCCGCGACGCACGTCGGAGCAAAGCGGCGGCGTGCCGGCCAGCACGTCGTCCAGTCGCCCCGCCCCGTCGCCTCGGTCCCGGCCCCGGCCCCCATCGCCCCGGCGAAGCCGCCGAGCAAGGCGCCACCCAAACGCCCGTCGCTTGGGCCCAAGGGTGCGGCCGCCAAGCCGGCCGTGAAGAAGACAACCGCCCAGAAGAAGCCCACTGCTCCCGCGCCCGCGATCGCCGACACGCCGCCCGTCGTGCACGAGGTGCTTGATAATAATCACGCAACATCATTCATGGGGCTTCTCCAAGACGCGGAGGTGGACATCGGGGCTGCTCCTCTCGAGTCTTTTGGGTTTGGTGGTGAGGAGGAGGAAGAGGGTGATGATGAGGAGGTGACCGAGATAGAGGAGGAGACATTCACCGTTGTTTCCCACCCCACCCCGCGCTCGACAAACTATACCGAGGCCGAAGATATTCTCTTGGTTCGTGCTTGGGCACATGTGGGGATGGATGCAAGCACGGGTACCGATCAAACCGGTAAAAGATATTGGCAACGCATAGAATACACCTATTGCAAGATCAAGCCGAAGACCGGTGGGTACATCTCTCGTTCATACCGGTCGCTTCAAGGCCGATGGGAGTTGATGAAGTCGTGTTGTGCTCGTTGGAGTGCGGCAATGGACCAAGTGAAGAATGCACCGCCTAGTGGATGCGTGGAGAGTGACTATGTGAGTACATATGTGCTCATTTTTTATTTTTTATGCATTGTTGGGTTCTTATGTTTGTTTACTATGCTATTGGTGGGTTTGTAGGAGACAATTGCCGGTTTGAGATACAAGGAGATGCCCGCTTCCAAGGACAAATCATTCCCATTTAAGCATGCTTGGGCAATTCTTCAAACTTTTGACAAGTGTAAGTTGAGGGATCAAGAGACCGCACCCAAGAAGGCGGCAATGCTTAGGATGGATGATAGTGATGAGGAGGAAAGGAACTTGTGCAAGCCCGAGAGGAAGAGGCTACTTCGTGGTGCGTCCTCCACTCTTCGAGGTGACACTCCTATGAGTTGTGGTGGCGATGGCGGTGTGGAGGACTCCACCACCGGCGCCTATGGAGGTGCTTGAGGCGATGGCGTTATGGAGGAGATGATGGCGCCGAGGTGCAACTTTTTGGTGACGATGCCGCTGAGAGGTGGAAGATGATGATTTTGTGATGTAAACTATTAAACCATGCATCAATGATTTTTATTTCCTAGTTGTTTCAATGTTGTTTGTGTTTTTCTAGTGATAATTGTGATATGTCATATGACAATTAGAAGGGTTGGGGTTGGGGCAAAGACTAGAACCCTCAAACCCAACCCTTATAATGGAATATTTCGTTATAAGGGTTGGGTATGAGGGTTCTAGTCTTTGCCTCTTTTTTTCAACCTCTAAAAATGCCAAAAAATGCCCATTCTCAACCCTTAAACTGGTTTGAGGGTTTGAGGATTTAGGGGTACTACTAGTGATGCTCTTATTTTTTACGAAGTTTGCTGATAGGAGGTTTTCCTTTTTTTTTCCCTAGAAATACAAAAGATTTTTATTTATCCTAATACTCATAGACAAAGATAAACGGAAAATCTAACTACAAGACCATTTTGTGCTTGTAACTTGTACTCCCTCCGTTTCAAAATCTAAGATGTTTTAGGTTTGTGAAGAAAATGTATCTAGACTTCTTTTAGTGTGTAGATTCACTCTAAACCCGAGTGAACCTATATATACTAAAACAAGTCTAGATACATTTGCTTCATAAAGCTAAAACATCTTATATTTTGAAAACGGAGGGAGTAACTTGTAACTTGTAAAGGGCGTTTTCAAAGGTAAAATCCCTCAAGACATCCCTAATAGTAATAGGTAATTTCTCTCTATTTATATTTTAAAAAATGTATCCAACTATGCCCTATCAGTAATTCTTGCATACCCAAATTGGGTTTACTTTGCGATTTCACATCCATGCAAAGGGGTGGGTCTTACCAAAAAACAATGCATCCTTCCTCCCGATGGCACCTCTGTCACAGCGGCGCCACCTCCGACCACCACTACTTTGTGCCCCCTCCGCACCTGTCTCAACCTCTCATTTGCATACCCCGTATGTTCACGTGTCGCCTCACGCCACCACCACCAATATAGATTCCGGGGCCTCACTCACTCTAGTTGATGAGTGTCTCTCCTTTTGGAGCCTCATAGATCGACACCCCTCATTTCAGAGCCATGACAATCTATGTCCCTCTTTAGGGAAACATCGTGGCCACCTCCCCTCGTGCCAAAATCCATGTACCTCGCCTAAACAAGGTGTCGTCGTCAGATCTACTTACGTGGGTCCAGAAAGAAGCGAAGAAAAGTGTTCTCGTCGGGAAGGAGCACCGACTCCCATTCAAGTATCACCCGAAAAAACCAACCTTCCAAACCGGGATACCCCCATTTTACTGCATGGCGATTCGCGTCGTTGACACATATTGCGAAACTATGTGGAATTTACATTGATGTGGATATATAGTGGGCTTTGGTGAAAGGAAAGTTGATATTTGTTGCATGAACATTGGTGTGTACATTGTACTAGTACTATTAACTAGATGTGTGTGCGCGCTTCGCCGCGCCGTCTACCGCACGTTGTGGTATGGTCTGTGTTGTCTGGTGCAGCATAATGCAGTCATTTTTGTGTGTTACGATGGCAGTGTGCGAAGTGTTGAGCGGGTATAGTAACGGAGCACTTCCCGCCCCCATTCTTATCTAGCTTCGTCGTTGATTCAGAATGCGTGTTTGTTTCCTTATGCTAAGTGCACTTCTTCAATCATCTTATATTGTATATATGACTGCTTAAGTAAGCAAATAAGCTAATTGGATTGTAAGATTTGGTCATCCTAACATTGTAAGAGGATAACATGGGTTGTTAAGCCTATAGGCCTTTAATGTGCATGAGCTGCCACCCTGCCACTACTCTAATAGCACACAAACATATAATTTTAGCTAGGAGCTGGATAAACAAATTCCTCAAAAAATGAAAGGGTAAGAGCTGAATATTGTTCTTTTATTTTATTTTTCTGTGATGGTAGTAATAGCAAAAGTATTCTCTTTATCCTCTCCCTTTATGAAAGGAGAGATATCAGAGGGAAAGATCAAGCGAAACACATCTCTCTCTGTGTCTATTTGTCCCTATTTAAATTTGTCGTGTTCTTTTGAGGATTTGAGCTAATTGTTCTTGGCAGTAAAAGTTAGATCACTCACTGTTATGCTGTGCCATGATTCAATGCATGAATCAAACTTCATTTTTCTTCCTAAATTTGTTTTTTCTTTCTTTAGAAAATACACAAATTGTAAAAACTACATACCATACGAACCAGACATCAATTTTCCACAATCCCTTCCTTTTTGTTCACTCTCCATTTTCTCTCTCTTCTCTCGCCATCCACAAATTGCCAGCGGTTCGCTTTTTCTCCGATAGATATTCATGAAGTAACGCTATTATCTTGTTTGGATTTCCAGGAAGACAATTTTTTTGATGTTTATATAGGTGTAATCCCTCATAAATCCTTGTTAAGTATCTTGGTTTAATTAGGCTTCGTTGCAATTTGCTTTGTCGGTGGAGTGGAACCAACCTTAGTTCACGTGGAATCAATCCTGGACCTTTTCAGTGACTTCCTTGTGTTTTTTGTATAGCCTTTTGTTGTTGGCATCTAGAAACAGTCATGTAACCTTCACTGTTGGGGATCCCCCACAACCTTTTATTAATCACAAAAAAAATTGCAGGCTATATACATAGGAAAAAAGGAGAAGAAAAAATTACAAAAGGCTGTCAAGCCATGATGACAGAATGTTATAAAATGGTGAAACTTACATTCATGTATTCCCTTGTACAACTACATGGTTTGCCTAGTCCTTGTGTAATGCAGGATTATGCCCATATAATGCCATGCTGCTCCCAAAATCTCGGCTTTGTTGTGTGATTGACTCTGCGATGTATACTGATTTTGGGTTGATATGTTTGTTCAGTCCGTTATTCTGTGTTGTTGTGTAATAGCAGTGATAACCATTTGATTCGGCTTTGCATTTATAGCACCGGCCAGAGCTGTGCTGCCGTTCTGCCCCATACTGGTGCTCTTGAGAAGACATCGGGGCGGTGCAACGGGAGGATGTTTTGGTCGAACCTGCAATCGATAGCCGAGTATAATCTGATGAATCAGGGGTACACGCCCAGCTCTTTCTGATTTTTCAATTAAGTCATATGTTATTCACACAACAACATTATTTAAAGAACGATGTACAATACTTAGATTCTGCAAAACTAAAAAATATTTTTGTCTTGCAGATGAACTTGGTTCTTATATCAACTAAACAATCAAACCTCATGAACAGATAACAGAGCAATGTGCTATAGAATCAAACATGATTCTAGAGAAAAGGTATTACGATGATAGTGCAATAATTAATCCGAGCTTATGTTTGTATAAATCTTGCCATAGCAATCAAAGCAGAACAGAGAAAATGCTGGCATTTTAAATCCACACGTTTTCTCAAACTCAGAATACTTCATGTGAACCTGGTGTATATCATCACTCTAGGTTCAACATTGTATTAGAAATCATTTTACCACAGAAGCTCGCAATTGGAGTGAAACATATTACAGAAACATTTTTAAGTAGACCAACTACTAACCTCTCCGGTGTCTCTGATAACTGTTGAGGAATTAGATAACCAACCGATGATCCTTTGCCTAGATTTAGGCCAAATCTAGCACTTTTAAGTAAAGAAATCTAAAACTATCGTCCGTTCTGTATATCATGCGCCAAGTGATTGTTCTGGAACCTGTTAGAAGAGTAACAAACATGATTGAGTAAATAAAACATTTGGATTCCAAAGCAAATTGAAATCCGAGACCCAATATATAGCAGATGCATTTCTTTTTTTAATCACAAAAAGAATTCAAGCGGCATCAGCAACTGGGTTTTTGATCATCTAAAGACATGAAGCAAAGGAAACGATAACGAACATCAAATTTCCAATTTTGCATCGATTTAATCAAACCAATAGAATGTACACTGCCCAACCTGATTGCCTATATTAAGAACCAGTTCTACAGGCCATTGTAGTGAAGTTGTGCTTTTGGAGGGCATCTACCATCATCATGTTCTACGGGCCAGGAGTACAAATGCGGCTCAGACAAAAATGAGAAAGGAATATGCTGCTTGTCAAATATCAGTGCTATTTATTGAAGAATACCTTGGCTACGTTGCTTCATTTGGTCATTGGTGCCTAGGGATATTATATGCAAACCCGAGGATATAAGTTTTCTTCCAACACCTTTTAATGCAATAACCACCTTAGGTCTGAACTGCACTATCCAACACACTGATCAATTGGCAAGTCGTGTCAAATTTGTGGACATTACAGAAGCTCACACAAATAAAGTAAGGTGTCTCAGACACATTAGCGACGATGGAGGATTCGTAATGCCTGAAAAAATTGCTAGACACTTGGAAACAGAATGCCATAAAACTGACAGGTATCCAGTCTAGTGTGATGGGTGCAAGCTCAGGTGCAAGATATTCGAATACTCACTTTTTGAATAATTTCTACCACCTTATCTAGTTCTAAACATCATATCACTGTAAAATCCTCTTATAGCATCGTCTGCAGGACCTTGGCTGTTTTTTCTTATAATCCACACCGTTGTCATCGAGATCAAAACCGTATTATAGTTTCATCCTACAAAAGAGAGAAAATTGTAGATTACATGATGGCAGCCAAGAACAGCAAAAAATACGTAGAAACAATCAATCGACATGTCCAATTCATGTGTCCATAACTAAGTTCATATCATTTTGCAGAAATATATCATGTTGTTCTACAATTCATTTAAAGCTCACTCCAATCCAACCAAGTCTCTGGAAGCGTAACATGTTTGGATAAATCTCACCTCAGAGCAATATTTCTGAAAGATTACATAAGCAAGTAGCTAGTGAGAAATCTAACCTTAGCAACCGAAGCTCCCTAAGTCAAATATAATGCAATGGCAACAACAAAATGTACGCCCCCTTTTGCTGCCTACTAAGCCACCTTCCTCTGCCTTCTGAACCTCTTTAGCAATATCCTTGAAAGCTGCAAGAGATGCATATCAAAAAATAAAACATTAAATCTGAAACATCTTGCATAGCCTACATTTATAAAAAATCAGCATTCAAGTCAAAGGAAATTCTGATGTGCGGATACTTGGAATATAGATCATTTAGTGAATAGGATCTAAATTGTTGGTGGATAATAATATCATCAACATTTAAAAGTATGAATAATCATTTGACTGGGTTTACAATTTGATTAAAACTGTTTGAGAGAGATATCGACCAGGTTGGGGGCAGGTCTGAGTTTGGAGCATTCGAGGCAGATCGTGGGCTTCCAGACCTAGATCGGCACCTCCTCCGCGTGCTGTGTTGATCCGTGCCCACGTTCCACTCCGGCGAGCTCGTGTCACCATAGCCGTCGTTGATAGGATCCACGCTGGAGTGGCCGCTCTCACCTAGGATTGATGAGGCTCATCCGAGGACGGTCAAAGACTAACCAGCTTCTCTTAGCAATTTGCACAAACACTATCAAAACATTACCATGACATGGGCATTGCTAGTGGCATGGGCGGATCTAGGTGCTACCTTTGGTGTGCACTTGAGATTTATGGAGGTCAGTTTCAGATTAAGAAAAGTAGTCAGCGCACGACTAAGGAGCATGTACCTCAGAAGTCAGTGTCATGTCGTGAAGATAGCTCCAGTGAATGGGAGATTGGGGGGTCGGGTTTGAGATTGGGCTGGGTTGGTTTCGACAGGCGGCTGAATCGGAGGCGGCGCTCCAGTCCAGACCGGGAGCGGCAACGCTGCGCGGGGCTCCAATCCCGGCCAGCAGCGGTGGCGGCGCTCCAATTTCTTGGGCTGCTCGACTTGCCCCTTGTAAAATCGACCCTATGCAAGTTTCAGCGCTTCCCGCCAAACCCGCATAGAAACGATTCAAAGGTGCCCATCAGGCACTTTCGTGCGGGTGGAAAACGAAGTAATAACATTACACAACAGTCCTCGATGGGACCCACAGAACAGATATATATACAACAGCGACTCAATGAGTCAAGAATACAGATATAATATACAAAGATCCAAATCATCTTGAAAATGATAGAGCGTCCGACAACGGACAAGATGCAAATGGGGCTAAGAGCCCTGAAGAATAACCAATGGCGTCCATAACCCTGCCCAGGCCAAGCCGGAAGGGTAACCCTGCTAACGACGTCGATCTCAAAACCTGCTTAAACAAAAGGGGTGCCGACAAAGGGCAAAGGAAAAAGAGGAGCGTCAGTACTGAGGCCAGTACACGGCGAGACTAGAATTCGGCGGTCCTCGCCTACAAAGGTATGGTGGACTGAAGCGGCAGCGGCAGCATGCACTAAACAACCTATAGAGACTCGATACAACTGTCGGTGATCAGAGAGGGATAAGAAAGACCTATTCGGAACCAACCTGACATTACCACCAAACAAACCCATCCTTGTGTTTCCCCCTCGAGACCACCCGAGGAAGTCAACCGAGGAACTCACACAGTTGGCAGTTTTATCTATTCAGTTATCGTTGCAGCAATTACTAGTCAATTATAGATAATCATCCTGATAAAATAAGCAGTGGGCACTTTTAGTTAACCTTTCCGTTATAGTTGCAACACTTACTAGTCAGATACAAATAGCATGAGATAACCCAAAACCCAGCAGTTGTTGGTACTTTTATTTAGCCATTCCGTTGTAGTTGCAGTACTTACTAGTCAGGTACAATGGTCGCAAGCGACAACCCAAACAAGCAATTGTGGGCAGTTTTATTTAGCCATTCCGTTATAGTGAAGCTGATTACTAGTCATTATAAAGTCAAGTTTATAGCACTACTTTAGTTATAGTTGTCTATGATCGAGATACTGTGTTCCAAGTCGTCCATAACCGCGGACACGGCTTTCAGAAAGTTTTACCCGGCTGGGGTGCACCAATAGCAACACACACTCGATCAACCTCGGAAAAACCAAATCAAAACCCAACGAGGCCTTCACGACAAAGCAATCACAGGATTCAGAAATATTTCAGGGGGCCACCCCTTGGAGTACACCCGCAACGAAACTGGCCGGCTCCGAGACGGACTCAAGGTTTGTGGGGCTGGCTGTAAACGACTGGGAACCCGAAAACTCGGGGTGTCGATACCGCGTAAACGCGTCACGATCCTAAACAGTACAGTGTGCTCCTCGCACAATCGTAAATAAAGCAGTAAAGCATTGGCATAAGTACAGGATCGTAAATAAAACCTCAAACTAGTTTGTGGAACCAAGAAATAAGACTGAATCAAGCTCTGGCTAAGGGGGGTCCCATAAGCCTCCCGGATGTGGATAGCGCGAATATTCAAGGAACAGGTATCAAGCACTCGGGGTCCTACGGGACACAAGTGGATGGTTAACAACCAAATAACATCTATTGCCCACTTGTGCCTCTGCTTACCTACTTCAATTTTAGTTGTTAAACAATAATTAAAGTGAGCAATAAATAAAGCCATGATCATCTCCAACTTTAAACATGCGGCAATGCTCCAACAACTGTGGTACTGGGCGACACGCAACAGCATTTGAGCAAGCAACTACGACGCGCAAGTCCAACTATCTACCAAACAACAGGTAATAGGATGTGTCCAAGGCAATATACGGCTGCAAGGGATTTCACGGGTACGGAAAACTAGAGCATCGCGACACAGATAGCAATAGATCAACAGGAGGGAATAAATACTATAAAAGTAAGATAGGTAGAAAGGGGGAGATGCTCGCCTGAAAAACATTGCCGAAGGTTCGACCGAAGATCGGGGCGAAGCTCACATCAACTCAACGGCCTTATCCGCGAAGAAGCAAAACACTAGAATAAACACCGGATGCAATATTTAATACTACGACAGAAGATCAGCATGATGCATGTATGATGTATGCCATGGCAAAGATGCGATGCAATTAGGTCATATTAAGCGGAACCGGGGTCCCGACATTTAATTAAACGGTTCAAGTTATTTAGATACCCCGCATTTTAAATGTTGTATTAACATGGCAAGAGATAGCACCGGTTCGCTACACCAATTTAAATGAGGCCAATATAAGACTAGATTTGCCCGCATATGGGCCCCATATTTAATTATGAGGTGAATCGGCATAAGGACCCCCAAACCACAGACAAGTATGCATGCATGATCAATTAATATGCGACAAGTTGTATTATATTATAAAATAGGGTTTCGGGAAGGGGTTCACACATTAGGGTTCAGGCGATCTTGGGGTTCCGGGGGTCGGGGTAGGTCTCAGGGTTCAGGGTTCGACGGGATCGGTCTCGGACAACAGAAGTAGATCTTGTCGCATCCGTGGTGGTCGGGCCATGTTGTCGGTCTTGTCGTCTCACGCGGAGATCTTGGCGTTCCGGGAGGGAGTACTTGGTCTGGCGTCGGGGCATCGGACTCGCCCTGGTTGCTGTCGTTCTTGTCGTCGATGGCGAACTTGAGTGGATCGGGTACCGGGGTACTCGAGTCCGTGTGGGAGATCTTGAGGCGCCCGCTTCACCGGGTCCAGTAGGAGTTCTTGTCGTTCCATGTAGAATACCTTCGGGTTCGGGGCTTCGGATCCGCGAAGGGGGCCTCGACGTTCCGGACTTCGATGGTCTATGGAGAACTTGGGTTACCCGTTGATGCGGTTTTCGAGTGGCACCGATGGTCTTCAAGTGGTATCATGTATTTCTTCAATCTCCGGAGCAGAAGTGGTCGAGGGGTCATCCGAGCATCACTGATAACATTGACCAAACTTGGCACTTGTTCACAGCAAGCACTTGATCAGCAACACATGTATATCCACGCCAACAGTACACAGCTGCCCCCTTGTATCACTGCACACTCCAGAATCAAACACAGAGGCCAACAGGAGGCGGCAGCGGCACTGAAGGGTACGGCGGTGGCCTGAGGCGAGCACGGGGCGTTGCAGGACGAAGGAGGCGAGGACGCGGCAGGGTCTGGCGCTGCAAGCGGACGGCCGCGACGGGGAGGAGCCCGGCGAGGAGGACCCGCAGCGGCGGCGGCCCGCGCCGGTAGAGGGGGGTTGCCCGCGGTGGCCGGAGGCAGCGCCGGCAGAGGGCCGACGTGCGGAGAGGCGGGGAGGCGCGGCCGGAGGAGAGGGTCGGATGGCGACGGGCGGTGGCAGGGTGGCGCTCCGGCGACCACGACGGCGAGGGGGCGGCCGGGCGGAACGGCGGGGCGAGGGAGCGGGGTCGGGGGAGGGTGGCCGGTGGGGCGACGCGGCCGGCGGAGCTCGCTGGGAGGAGGACGAGGCAGAGCGCGCGACCGGCTCAGGGAGGAGCGGGGCCGCGGGAGGAGGCGGCGGCGCGGCGAGGTGGAGACGGCCGGGAGGCTCGGGGACGAAGAGGCGGGCGGCCCGGAGAGGAGGGCACGACGGCGGACGCGGCCGCGCGTCGGCGGGGAGAAAAGGAGGGAGCGGCGAGCGGGAGGGGAGCGTGTCGGGGAGAGAGAGAGGGAGGCCGGCGGGCGGTGGAGGGCGAGCGGGGCGCGTGGGTCGCGGAGGCGGAGACGGCCGGAGGTGGTGGCCGGAGAAGGGAGGGTGGCGGCGGAAGGTGGCGAGGGCGAGGCGGGGCCGGCGGGGGGGGGGGCTCGCCGAAGGCGGTTGGTGGGGCGCAACGGAGAGGAAGGATGCGGGAGGAAAGGGCTTCGGGGAAGAGGACGGGGAGAGCTGGGCACGGGTCACGAGTGGCAGGTGGGGTCGGGGAGGCGCTATGGTGGGGCCGGGGCCGGTCAGGGGGGTGGGGAGGTTGACTGGGGAGGTGGACAGGTGGGGACGTGGGCAGGTGGGCACGCGGCGCTGGTTGGAGATCGGGGGAGGAGAGGCGCGGGGCTGAGGGAGAAGGAGGACGACGCGGGGGAGACGCGGTGGGTGGGGCGGTTCGGTCGGGGTGGGACCCGGGTGGGTCCGGCTGGGGGAGGTTTGACCAGGGGAGGAGGAAGGGAGGGAGTGGGGCTGGTGCGGGCCCAGGTGGTCAGAGGGAGAGGGTAGGGAAGTGGTGGGTGAGAGAGGGAGTTGGGGGGGAAAGGTGGCAGCGGGTTGGGGTGATGTGGCGGTTGAGGATTGGTTAGAGGGGAGGGAGAGGGTGAGGTGGCAGCCAGGGATTGGTGGGGGTGATGTGGAGGAGGGGTGGGTAGAATAGGTTGGGGTAAGAAAAGATGTGGGGTGGGGTCTAAGCTGGACCGATTTTATTCCGGGGGGTGGTCGTTCGGGTCGAATCAGCCCGTTCGACTGCCCCACTAAAAAAAATTAACTATTTTATTTATTTCAAACCGGGCTTTTGCAAACCGATAACAGACAAAACAAAATAATCCGGAGACCCGGGTTTTGCGGTTGAACAAAGACGGGGCGTTTAGGAAAACACAAAATAGGTTTTTCTGCAAATAGTTTTATGCAAGCAAATGCAAGATGATGACGATGCTCAAATGCAATGTGGCATGATGACATGAGCATGCGGTCATGATGATGCAATGCACAAAAACAACGCGATTTTCTAGTAGTGGTTTTGCGGGATGCCATAATTCGACACCACTAACAATGGATCTCGCCCTCGAGATCCGCCTCATGGTTCCAAAAGGAAGGTCGGCGATCTGCGTCTTCTCGCTTCGTGTAGATCCTCGCGACACCACTAACAAGAGGTCGTTGTCCGTGATCGTCGGGAGAACCCTCCGGGAACAAAAGGGTCGAAGGTAGAGGTATCAACAAATAAAGCCACCTCTAGCTCCGATGGATGGAGTAAAACTACTGGATCCACTGATTCGATGTACAAGAGCGAATGATAAGAGTACTCGGATGGTGATCAGTCCATCGCGCACCCAAATCATTACTCTGCACACGAATAGGCGGATTATGCAACCAACTCTCAGAATTAGACTGAAGATCTCGACAAGCGAGGTTCGGAAACAAAGGCGTGATGCAGACTCTGCATCGGATCTGGCGTAGATAACGTCGTCGCGTCGGAAAACACCGGAAGGCACAAACAAGGAACAAAGAATGGTACCACAGCAGACGGATTCCTCAGGCAGCATGAGCACCGGATGGTAGAACACCGTTATCAAAGGAGGAAGCGAAACCCTGAAGGTACGACAGAACCCAACCACGAGAATTCCTGGACTCGAAGAAAGAGACGAGAGCGGATTCAAAACACGCTGAGGTGAGAGGAGAGCAGCAGAGGGGTAAGGAGTAAAATCAGACCTAATCAGAACTATCCAACCGATTTTTCAAAAATAGTTTTGACACTCTACTTCGGCCGTTAGCTAGGTTATCCTACAGGCTGGACTTGTGGGGTATCGCAACTGCTGGGCTCTGATACCACTCGGTAACACCCTCAGAATCGGACCTATGCAAGTTTTAGCGATTCCCGCCAAACCCGCATAGAAACGATTCAAAGGTGCCCACCAGGCACTTTCGTGCGGGTGGAAAACGAAGTAATAACATTACACAACAGTCCTCGATGGGACCCACAGAACAGATATAAACAACAGCGACTAAAAGAGTCAAGAATACAGATATAATATACAAAGATCCAAATCACCTTGAAAATGATAGAGCGTCCAGCTACGGACAAGATGCAAATGGGGCTAAGAGCCCTGAAGAATAACCAATGGCGTCCATAACCCTGCCCAGGCCAAGCCGGAAGGGTAACCCTGCTAACGACGTCGATCTCAAAACCTACTTAAACAAAAGGGGTGCCGACAAAGGGCAAAGGAAAAAGAGGAGCGTCAGTACTGAGGCCAGTACACGGCGAGACTAGAATTCGGCGGTCCTCGCCTACAAAGGTATGGTGGACTGAAGCGGCAGCGGCAGCATGCACTAAACAACCTATAGAGACTCGATACAACTGTCGGCGATCAGAGAGGGATAAGAAAGACCTATTCGGAACCAACCTGACATTACCACCAAACAAACCCATCCTTGTGTTTCCCCCTCGAGACCACCCGAGGAAGTCAACCGAGGAACTCACACAGTTGGCAGTTTTATCTATTCAGTTATCGTTGCAGCAATTACTAGTCAATTATAGATAATCATCCTGATAAAATAAGCAGTGGGCACTTTTAGTTAACCTTTCCGTTATAGTTGCAACACTTACTAGTCAGATACAAATAGCATGAGATAACCCAAAACCCAGCAGTTGTTGGTATTTTTATTTAGCCATTCCGTTGTAGTTGCAGTACTTACTAGTCAGGTACAATGGTCGCAAGCGACAACCCAAACAAGCAATTGTGGGCAGTTTTATTTAGCCATTCCGTTATAGTGAAGCTGATTACTAGTCATTATAAAGTCAAGTTTATAGCACTACTTTAGTTATAGTTGTCTATGATCGAGATACTGTGCTCCAAGTCGTCCATAACCGCGGACACGGCTTTCAGAAAGGTTTTACCGGCCGGGGTGCACCAATAGCAACACACACTCGAGCAACCTCGGAAAAACCAAATCAAAACCCAACGAGGCCTTCACGACAAAGCAATCACAGGATTCAGAAATATTTCAGGGGGCCACCCCTTGGAGTACACCCGCAACGAAACTGGCCGGCTCCGAGACGGACTCAAGGTTTGTGGGGCCGGCTGTAAACGACTGGGAACCCGAAAACTCGGGGTGTCGATACCGCGTAAACGGGTCACGATCCTAAACAGTACAGTGTGCTCCTCGCACAATCGTAAATAAAGCAGTAAAGCATGGCATAAGTACAGGATCGTAAATAAAACCTCAAACTAGTTTGTGGCCCCAAGAAATAAGACTGAATCAAGCTCTGGCTAAGGGGGGTCCCATAAGCCTCCCGGATGTGGATAGCGCGAATATTCAAGGAATAGGTATCAAGCACTCGGGGTCCTACGGGACACAAGTGGACGGTTAACAACCAAATAACATCTATTGCCCACTTGTGCCTCTGCTTACCTACTTCAATTTTAGTTGTTAAACAATAATTAAAGTGAGCAATAAATAAAGCCGTGATCATCTCCAACTTTAAACATGCGGCAATGCTCCAACAACTGTGGTACTGGGCGACACGCAACAGCATTTGAGCAAGCAACTACGACGCGCAAGTCCAACTATCTACCAAACAACAGGTAATAGGATGTGTCCAAGGCAATATACGGCTGCAAGGGATTTCACGGGTACGGAAAACTAGAGCATCGCGACACAGATAGCAATAGATCAACAGGAGGGAATAAATACTATAAAAGTAAGATAGGTAGAAAGGGGGAGATGCTCGCCTGAAAAACATTGCCGAAGGTTCGACCGAAGATCGGGGCGAAGCTCACATCAACTCAACGGCCTTATCCGCGAAGAAGCAAAACACTAGAATAAACACCGGATGCAATATTTAATACTACGACAGAAGATCGGCATGATGCATGTATGATGTATGCCATGGCAAAGATGCGATGCAATTAGGTCATATTAAGCGGAACCGGGGTCCCGACATTTAATTAAACGATTCAAGTTATTTAGATACCCCGCATTTTAAATGTTGTATTAACATGGCAAGAGATAGCACCGGTTCGCTACACCAATTTAAATGAGGCCAATATAAGACTAGATTTGCCCGCATATGGGCCCCATATTTAATTATGAGGTGAATCGGCATAAGGCCCCCAAACCACAGACAAGTATGCATGCATGATCAATTAATATGCGACAAGTTGTATTATATTATAAAATAGGGTTTCGGGAAGGGGTTCACACATTAGGGTTCGGGCGATCTTGGGGTTCCGGGGGTCGGGGTAGGTCTCAGGGTTCAGGGTTCGACGGGATCGGTCTTGGACAACAGAAGTAGATCTTGTCGCATCCGCGGTGGTCGGGCCATGTTGTCGGTCTTGTCGTCTCACGCGGAGATCTTGGCGTTCCGGGAGGGAGTACTTGGTCTGGCGTCGGGGCATCGGACTCGCCCTGGTTGCTGTCGTTCTTGTCGTCGATGGCGAACTTGAGTGGATCGGGTACCGGGGTACTCGAGTCCGTGTGGGAGATCTTGAGGCGCCCGCTTCACCGGGTCCAGTAGGAGTTCTTGTCGTTCCATGTAGAATACCTTCGGGTTCGGGGCTTCGGATCCGCGAAGGGGGCCTCGACGTTCCGGACTTCGATGGTCGATGGAGAACTTGGGTTACCCGTTGGTGCGGTTTTCGAGTGGCACCGATGGTCTTCAAGTGGTATCATGTATTTCTTCAATCTCCGGAGCAGAAGTGGTCGAGGGGTCATCCGAGCATCACTGATAACATTGACCAAACTTGGCACTTGTTCACAGCAAGCACTTGATCAGCAACACATGTATATCCACGCCAACAGTACACAGCTACCCCCTTGTATCACTGCACACTCCAGAATCAAACACAGAGGCCAACAGGAGGCGGCAGCGGCACTGAAGGGTACGGCGGTGGCCTGAGGCGAGCACGGGGCATTGCAGGACGAAGGAGGCGAGGACGCGGCAGGGTCTGGCGCTGCAAGCGGACGGCCGCGACGAGGAGGAGCCCGGCGAGGAGGACCCGCAGCGGCGGCGGCCCGCGCCGGCAGAGGGGGGTTGCCCGCGGTGGCCGGAGGCGGCGCCGGCAGAGGGCCGACGTGCGGAGAGGCGGGGAGGCGCGGCCGGAGGAGAGGGTCGGATGGCGACGGGCGGTGGCGGGGTGGCGCTCCGGCGACCACGACGGCGAAGGGGCGGCCGGGCGGAACGACGGGGCGAGGGAGCGGGGTCGGGGGAGGGTGGCCGGTGGGGCGACGCGGCCGGCGGAGCTCGCTGGGAGGAGGACGAGGCAGAGCGCGCGGCCGGCTCGGGGAGGAGCGGGGCCGCGGGAGGAGGCGGCGGCGCGGCGAGGTGGAGACGGCCGGGAGGCTCGGGGACGGAGAGGCGGGCGGCCCAGAGAGGAGGGCGCGACGGCGGACGCGGCCGCGCGTCGGCGGGGAGAAAAGGAGGGAGCGGCGAGCGGGAGGGGAGCGTGTCGGGGAGAGAGAGAGGGAGGCCGGCGGGCGGTGGAGGGCGAGCGGGGCGCGTGGGTCGCGGAGGCGGAGACAGCCGGAGGTGGTGGCCGGAGAAGGGAGGGTGGCGGCGGAAGGTGGCGAGGGCGAGGCGGGGCCGGCGGGGGGGGGGGGGGGCTCGCCGGAGGCGGTTGGTGGGGCGCAGCGGAGAGGAAGGATGCGGGAGGAAAGGGCTTCGGGGAAGAGGACGGGGAGAGCTGGGCACAGGTCGCGAGTGGCAGGTGGGGTCGGGGAGGCGCTATGGTGGGGCCGGGGCGGGTCAGGGGGGTGGGGAGGTTGACTGGGGAGGTGGACAGGTGGGGACGTGGGCAGGTGGGCACGCGGCGCTGGTTGGAGATCGGGGGAGGAGAGGCGCGGGGCTGAGGGAGAAGGAGGACGACGCAGGGAAGACGCGGTGGGTGGGGCGGTTCGGTCGGGGTGGGGCCCGGGTGGGTCCGGCTGGGGGAGGTTTGACCAGGGGAGGAGGAAGGGAGGGAGTGGGGCTGGTGCGGGCCCAGGTGGTCAGAGGGAGAGGGTAGGGAAGTGGTGGGTGAGAGAGGGAGTTGGGGGGGAAAGGTGGCAGCGGGTTGGGGTGATGTGGCGGTTGAGGATTGGTTAGAGGGGAGGGAGAGGGTGAGGTGGCAGCCAGGGATTGGTGGGGGTGATGTGGAGGAGGGGTGGGTAGAATAGGTTGGGGTAAGAAAAGATGTGGGGTGGGGTCTAAGCTGGACCGATTTTATTCCGGGGTTGGTCGTTCGGGTCGAATCAGCCCGTTCGACTGCCCACTAAAAATAATTAACTATTTTATTTATTTCAAACCGGGCTTTTGCAAACCGATAACAGACAAAACAAAATAATCCGGAGACCCGGGTTTTGCGGTTGAACAAAGACGGGGCGTTTAGGGAAACACAAAATAGGTTTTTCTGCAAATAGTTTTATGCAAGCAAATGCAAGATGATGACGATGCTCAAATGCAATGTGACATGATGACATGAACATGCGGTCATGATGATGCAATGCACAAAAACAACGCGATTTTCTAGTAGTGGTTTTGCGGGATGCCATACCCCTCTTGCCGAGGATCTTACCGGCCGGAGAGAGGCGCTGCGCCGTGCGCCATGGCCGGCGTCTCTCGCGCTGCTTGACTTGCCCCTCTTCCTGAGGATCTCGCCGGCCAGAGAGAGGCGCTGCGCCATGGAGGGAGGCGGAGGAGAGTTGGGGATCGGGAGGATGTGGTGTGGTTTGACTAATAATATGGATGGAGTGCCGACCCCATCTTCCCTCAACATGCAAAGGCCACCCTTGGCCCACAGTCAGCGGCAAGGAGCGGCAGCGTGCACGGCCGATGGCCTCAGCTGCTCTGCATGCGACCACGCTTAATCTATAGAGTAATATGTGTATGAGATATGAACTTGTTGTATATGTAGGGAGATGTGAACTTTTTCCAGAGTTCAAGGTTCATTTTAGACTAAATAAAAATTTAGGATGAAAAGTGAATTACCTTAATAGTTCAGAACTTTGAACCGTTACGCTCTAATCTTTTCAAAAAGGTTGACCAAGAAAAGTTAGAAATTCAGGCAACTTTATGGTGGGCCGTCTCTTTTCACACAAATCGTCCTCACTTTCATCTTGACGAGGTGGATGCACCGTCTATCAGCCTAGATGTCGAACACTGCATCTGCACCTTGCATATCTTGTACTGAAATGGGTACTCGAGATCAACCAACTTCATCTATGCGTCGAATATGTACAGTAGCACACTTAAGGTAGACGAAATATATGCTTAGTAAATTTGTAGTGACCATGCCTACATACCACCGAAATACCAAATGAGCGACCGATCGCAGGGAAATAAATTTAACTAGTACTCCCTCCGTTCCAAAATATAAGATGTTTTAGATTTGTAAAGCAAATGTATCTAGACTATTTTTAGTATATAGGTTCACTCACGTTTGGAATGAATCCACGCGTCTAGATACATCTTCTTCACAAATCTAAAACATCTTATATTTTAAAACGGAGGGAGTAGTTAATATGGATTAGAGGGAGTAGTACAATTATTCATCAAATTCTACGAAATTCGGTCAGTTGAAACCTGTAATAAGATTATGATCAATCTGTTCAGGCAAGAAAGTGCCATATCTGAGAGTGAGACACGGTGGAGCTTATAAGCTTTAGCACAAACTCCAAACACATCACTCTTTCTGCAATGCAGTCTGTAGCACTAGACACATGTTCAGAAATAGATATAGGCTATTCCTATCAGGATATGAGGATCAAATACATCTACTACCTAATTTTGGCCAGTTCAGATGCAAGACGTTTGTAACAGTGGCGACGCAAACAGCACTGTATCAAATCAAAACACCACACTGGCCCAACACAAACAGTATGCAAGCAACAGCTCTGCCGCTAGGCACAACTCTAAAAGAACTCAAAGTCAAGGTACTTCCCACCGGACTTGGTGTCCGTGCCAACCACCCTCTTGTTGTTGCTGGCGATGGCTTCTGACACCCCGTACTTCATAGGCAGCTCCGCCTCGACGGGCCTCGGAACCTCAGGAGGCGTGCTGCAACGGATGAGAGCCCAGTTCACGCCCTCGAAGAACGGATGCTGCTTTATCTCCGTGGCACCCCTCTTCACGCCGAGGCGGTGCTGCGGTTCCTTGGCCAGGAGCCCCCTGATGAGGTCCCTGCTAGCGTAGCTTGTGGACGGTGATTCAGGGAATTTTAGCTGCTGACCAACCACGTTGAACAGTGTGGCACGGTTGCCTGACCCCTTGAATGGTGTCTTGCCGTATAGAAGCTCGTGCAAGAAGATACCAAAGGTCCACCAGTCAACAGCACTTCCATGGCCTTCGCCTTTGATGATTTCTGGGGCCAAGTACTCATGAGTACCAACAAATGACATTGATCGAGCCGATGTTGGCTCTGCAAGGAGCTCGGGCAGGTTAATGCCACTCTGTCCCAACTCAGACCTTGTCTTTCTAATCTTTTTCTTGCTCTTCTGACCAAACAATTTGGGCATGAAACAAACTGGCTGAATACAGGCCGAGGTAGGTTCCATGCAAGTAGGTTGTACACAGAATGAACCACCCGCTCTTCTGGGATCAGAATCAAAAGCTGGTGTTCTGATTAGTGTAGGTGAGACGGCACATCTCAGGGAGAGATCAAAATCTGAAAGCATTATGTGGCCATCATCACGCACAAGAACATTTTCTGGCTTCAGGTCCCTGTACACGACTCCCAGCATGTGTAGATACTCAATAGCTAGAAGAACTTCCGCAGCATAAAACCTGCTCAGAATCAGATATCACGATGTCAGTGCTTTCAGCTGCAACAAGTATAAGATAAGCTACTGTCTACAACAATCTGGCACTGAAGGGTGAAGTGCTAAAGCAAAAGCTAATTGAAGCACCGTTAACCATGCTGCCTATATTTCAGCCTAATGAAACGTATGCATCAGTTATGGGAACACCAGCTGAGTACATCTGGACAAATATTTTGCTAACATTTCTCTGCACATGATCTCATAACAGCCATAGGACCTTATTCAGATTTTTTGCTAAGTAACAGAGCGACATTATGAGTTTCTTATTAAACTTCGTTGTTATACAGACTTCTTTTCCTAGAAAAAACCCTTTTCAGCCTAGAGACCTTGCAAAGTTAGTCAATTATGCTTCAGGCTCAACTACTTCTCTAAATACTAAAAGCATAATAGTGGTAACACTAAGCTACACTAAATTGATAGCAAATGGAGTACTAAACTTGACTAATAAAATCTTGAACGCAAACACGATATGAAATTACAAGCTATGTTTCTCTAAAGAAATGTAATGATTTACCTTGCTGCATACTCGGAGAAATGTTTTCCTGGCTGTTTCTGCCGCAGAGTGTGCAAGTCGCCACCAGGGCAAAATTCCATGACCAAACACGAGAACCTGTCGGTCTCAAAATGTGTATACAGAGTTGGTAGGAATGGATGATCCAGAAGCTGTAGAATCTCCCTCTCAGTTTGAGCCCTATTCAACTTCTTCCTACTGGCCAAGGATGCCTTGTCCATTACTTTCATAGCAAAGTAGCACCTAGTACCACTTAACTCTGAGAGGTATACACTGCCAATGTCACCACAGCCCAGACGCTTGAGCAGTCTAAAGTGGCTCATCCCAAGCGCACCATCTCTAATTCGTACAGCATGAATCGCCTTCCCTCTAGGATCATTCCCCTTGTGAGGCTTGCTGGTGCTTCCAGTGATATGGCTCCAGCTGCTATCATCGCTAACACCACTGCTGTCACTTGCTCGGCTCATGCTAGTTTTTGCACTTTCTAAAGACTCGCCTCGAATACTACCCTTCACACTTCCAGAGTTCCTCTCCACAGCAAGCATGGTTCTGCTAGCTACGGCTTCAGTTTTATATGTGTTACTGCAGCCGCTCACGATGCTCATGGCGGTGACCACCCCCATGCTGTCAATGCTGCTATGAGGGCTGACATTGCCGCTGGGAGGGAGCGAGGCATCCCAGACACAGTCCTTCTCCTCCGAGTCCGGTGGCAAGGACACGGTCTCGGTAGCCTGGGACGAGCGTGCCGTGGCCAACGACGCCACTGCAGCACCAGACAGCTTCCTCTCTTCAGCCAAGCCTTCAGCACTGCCTGCACAGACACTTGCATTTGCCTTCATGCCTGTGACACGGAGCGAAAGATCATCCAGGAACGGCCCTTTCACCGATAGTCCTCGCACCAGACACACGGGCGGCTCAGGCTTCTCCTCGTCGATTGCGACGTAGACCGTCTTCATAAGATCCATATCGGTTGGCTCCAGGGGATGACTGGCACCAGCGAACGAACTCCGGCCACCCTCGTCCGAGGAATCCAAGCTCCGGAAGCTCTCCTCGCCATCACCTGGAAGATCCTTCTCATCCTGCTCCTGGGAGGTCTTCCCTTTCCACGACGCCTTGATGGGTATCGGCGGCGGCGGCAGCTGCTCCAGGTTCTGCAGCTTCCGAGCAGTGACCACCAGAGGGTCCTTGGGCTCCGCAATCTTATCTACTACCTCCATCCAAACCTGAGCATAACAAGTGCAGAACCACCAACGAGGATTCGACCGCTTCCACGTGATTCAACAAGACAAGGGCAAATCCCAAGCAATTCTCGCCTGCAGAAATGGCCCCCGACGGCACCAGGTTGGCGAAATTTCAGCACAGACAGCACTTCGCCTGCAACAAACACGGAGAAACTTAGGAGACGAATTAGAGGACGAAAATAATGATCTCTCCAGCCCACAGGTTCCGAGAATCCAACCTGCTCCTGCTCCTGGGTAAACAAACTATCCCTGCCCGCGCGGCGAAAGCGAACTCCCGGGAGTAGCGGAGTAGGAATAGCTCCTCCACTCCACCCTGCAGAATCACGAAAAGGGGCGTCGTTCAATCCAACCAGATTAGACATAGCTTTCGTGCGAAAACAACAACCCACCAAATCCCCGCCCGATTTTCCCCTCAAGTCGCGATATCCCAAGCCCGAAGCAAAATCCCGGTAACCGCGCCCCGAATCCACCGCTCCCCCCGGCACGTCACCTCAGAATGCACCCACCCGCATTCGGATCTTCCCCGCACACAAATTCCCCCCAGATAGCGCTAGCCTTGCGCAGGCAAACCGAGAGGCAAACCAGGAAAAACTAACCCAGAAAAAAAAATCACCTCGAACGGAGGAAGGTGGAGATCCCCAGAGATGCCGTCGGCCTTGGGGACGACGCTCCGTGTTCTCCGCGGTTTTGGCTCCTCTTCCTCTCCTCAGTCTCTGATGCCCACCAGTGGTAGCAGCAGTACCCCCAGTAACTGCGCAGTCCCTCTCCCTCTGTGTCTCTCTCCGCCTGTGACGAGGGAGGGCGACGAGATGGAGGAGCAAAAGCGAAAGGCGTGGTGTGGGGTGGTGGCCTGGCGATGGCGAGGGGTGGGGGCTAATTTGTTCCCTCTGGTTTTTAACAAAAGGAAAAATAAAAGCAACGAAAAGGTCGCGCGTGGGCTGCTGCTAAGCACCGTTTTCCCGCTGCTAATCAGTCCCCAGCTTTATCCGCTTTCCCTAATCAGTCACCCTGGCCCTTCACTTTTGTTCCCGTTATCGATCGAGCCCTGGCCACGCCCACGACCACGAGAGGCCACCAGGAGCAAAGCGTACGACACGGCCGAATATTTCGCAAGCAAGGACAAAAATGAGAAACGAGTAGCAAAATATATTTTCGTACTACGAGAAATAATAAATTGCTGTACTGTACAGTATCTTTTTTCCTTAAAAGCCGAATTAATTGCGGTGTTGATTCGAGTCGGAGCACTGGGACACGGCTGGGCCTGCTGGTGGGGCCACGCTGTAGCTGCGGAGTGGGCTACAGAGGGACCACCTGTCACCATCAGTGGTGCGGGACCCGAACGAAGACGCATACGTGACTCTTTCAATGATGCCGCGTGTGACGCCTTCGCCTCACTTGTTCACACCCTGCTTCAACACGGTTGCCCGTGCTCGAGTAACTGGAGCAAGAACAACTGAACAACTAAAAGTTTCTCGATCTTAGTAGTACTATGTTTAGTGTAAATATTAATGCACGTGTAATTCGATCTTATGCTAGAGGCCGACATGTGCATTTGCATTTCGCACGAAAAACTCAAATGGAGGCAGAGCTCTAGATAGAGCTCTAGATAGCTTTTACCCCCTCCGTCCTAAAAAAGATGCCTCGAGTTGTTTAAACTTGAATGTATCTAAACATTATTTAGTACTCTCTCAGTTCAAAAATAGATGTCTTGGATTTTTCAAATTTTGAATGAATCTATATACTAAGTAGTGTCTAGATTCATCCAAATTTTGACAAATTTGAGACATCTATTTTGGGACAGAGGGGGTATAAATACATTCAAATTTAAATAAACTTGAGACATACTTTTTAGGACGGAGAGAGTAGAAAAACTGGATGCAGTCAATAATGCACACTACAAGCTTGCAAAAGTCTAATATGAAACATAATATATTCTTCGTTAAAAAAATATTATATTCTAGATTATATTTGGGGATATAAGGACAACTCCAACGGTGCTTGCAAACAGATGGACCGCTATTCTATCCGACTAGCACCAAGGACACCATGCCTGCTTCCCACACCCCGCTCCGAGCTTTGCGTCTACGGGGAGGTGGAGGTGGCACAACATCTCATGGAGCTGGGGTCACCCGCTGCATGGCCAGATGTCCACCTGCCACATAGGTGGCATCTCAACCAGGCCCACGGGATGGTGTGAGCCATTAACCGTGACTAGCATATCCCGTCGCCAGGAGATCCTACGGCGTTGTGCTTTCCTCCTGTCGAATTTTCGGCATGACCCCACCTACGCCATCGATTCACTATTATTGAAGCGGTGGTTTGAAGCCGAGCACGATGCTTTGTCCCCGTCCATCTCAACCAGGCACGACGAGGAGGAGGACTACAAGGCATTCGAATTGTTGGAGGACCCCCTCCCCCCCCCCCACACACGCACACACCGGAGGAGCCACAAGTGAAGCATCCAGAAGAGTGGGCGGGATGGGAATTTCCCAGCCTAGAGCGTGGGCAGACAAACTGGTCACAATGCTGCGACATGGCACGCAGTACGTGGACCCGCCGTCGCCCGACGTCCCCGACATCAAGGACAAGCCGACTGAGGACTTGCTGGAGGACTACCAGCCTAAGGAATACAAGATGACAGAGGAGTAGGAGCTCCTCGACGCCATCAAACTCTCTCAGCGGGAGGATGAAAGTGTAAGATGGTTAACCTAGAGGGGGGTGAATAGGTTTCTACAAAAAAAATCTTTTGCAAGTTTTAGGCTTTGCGGAATATAAGTGAGCCTAAATGCAAACTAGGTGAGGCAACCTAGATGATGAACAAGATACTTCAAGCTCGAAGGCTATCACAAGGTAAACAACACAAGTAAAAGATCGGTTAAGGAATAACCGAAGCACGCGGAGACGAAGATGTATTCCCGTGTTCACCACCTTTGGGAAGGGGGCTACGTCATGTTGGAGAGGTGTGAGGTTCCACGAAGGATTCCTCACGCGCCACAAAGGCTCACCTTCTTCTCCGAGCCTATCCCACGAAGGAATACCTCACTTACTTGTGGTAGAATTTAAGGTAGTCTCCAAACCCTCACAAACTTTCCACGGAGCAAATCACAAGCCGAATGCCTCCGGGCGACCCTAGCCTCCTAGGGTTTCTCACAAACCCAAGAGTAACAAGCTAACTCGATGAACTCAAGGGGGAATGAACTTTGGCTTGGTGGAAACGTAGATCGGGGCATCCTCTTCCTTTCTACCAAAGGGATTTGGATTTGGTTGGGTAGAATGGGAGATCCTCAAGCTTTTGTGTTTCAACGATGGGGGAGAGAGAGAGAGCTTCAAGAAAATGGATGTTATACTGAAATGCCTAACCTCATAGTGGAGAAGAAAGGGGTATATATAGTATGGGTGGAAAAAGAGCCGTTTGGGGGTTCCTGCGACAGAACCGGCAATAAGTCCGGTCGGACCGAGTTGCTCGCCGGAATTTCCAGCGGCAGCTCCGGTGGACCGGACCACACGCCGGAATTTCCGGCGGCGACCGAAATTCTCGGCGAACAACCGAAAGGCTATTCTATAAGCCATATCGGTGTGCACCGAGAATTTCCGGTGGCGACCGGAAATTCCGGCGACAGCATCGGCGCCGCCGGCGCTTTTGCCGATTTCGCAGAAGCCCCTTCTTGACTCATTTTTCAGGGCTATCTTTCTCTCTTTGTTAGAAAGGGTGTGTGGTGGTGGATAAAGAGAAGTATATTTGATGTGGAACATCCCCAAAGAGTGCATCAAGATCACCCCTCTTAATAGTGCGGTGTTTCCTATTTGACCCAAGAGTAAATAAGAGAGAATAATGAATAACACCACCGGCTCTTCATATAGAAACGAATGGGGGGTCACCCATCGCCTTTCACCAACAACCTGCAGACTCTTACCTGTAGAGAAGCTAATAGAAACATTAGTCCGCTCTCTAGCCTCGATGTCATAGTTAACCAAAACACTAGATAAGGGCTATTTGCCCTTTCAATCTCCCCATTTTTTGGTTAACGAGGACAAACCGAGCTAGAGTCAAAATAGATATTATGATACGATTAGATCTAGCACATAATAGCAAGCACATAGTGATAGTAAATCCAGGTACAATAAGAGGACTGCAGAGTTGTCCAAACACACACACACAAATAGTTCGATAAAGAAAATAAAAGCACAAGCCCATGAAAGACAAACGAACAAAGTAGGGCTTGTGCAAGAGGCAAGTCATGAAAGAGGCGACTCTACTCTCTCTCCCCCTTTGGCATCGAGACCAAAAAGGGAGAAAGAAGTGGAGAAAACGATCTAGCCAGCAAAGTTGTCCTCGTCATCATCATCATCTCCTTCCTCCTCTTCTTATTCGTCGTCACCCTCCTCTTCGTCCTCGTCCTCATCCTCATCATCATTCCCTATAGGTGTAGCGCGACGCTGAGAGGAGCTAGAAGTGGCAAATCCAGGGAACATAGATGGATCAAATCCCCTAAACATGTCCTCATCCAGCGGGGGCTTCTCAAAGTTGAGATAAGGGACAGGAGCTAGAGCATTGCCCAAGTCTGGCACTGGTCGACCACGCTCCTGACTGAGCTCCAAACTGCGATGGGCAACATCATAGGAAGAGCGACACATATCCCACAAGTTGTTGAAGAACCGGGCAAGACCTTTCTTGCGAGGAAGACCACGGGGAAGGTCCCTATGAGAGCGCGAGCTAACAGCAAAAAGAGGATCATGAGCAAGCTTGGTCCGGCGTTCAGACGACATCTGAAGGGTTTCGCGGCATAGTAAATCAAAATTTTCTACGGATGCGAACAGAGGGAAAGCCAAGATCTAATCTAGGAGATGCAAACAACGAGAGAGATTGGATTAGATCTTCATACCCTTGAAGATTCGCACAGCGGAATGTTCGTCGGAACGTGGGTGATGTAGTCGTACTCGCTTCTCCTCCTCGCGATCCGATCCGATCTAGCACCACAAGTGGCGGTGCCTCCGTGAGATGCACACGTGCAGCACCTCGACGTCTACTCCTTCCTCGGACCAGCAAGTATGGTGGAGAGACGGATTAGATCTACAACACGACGGCGTGGTGTATATGGTGGAGAATTTCTGCAGCAGGGCTTCGCCTACAAACAGTCGGGAGGGAGAGAGGAAGGGCATCAGGGCGGCTAGGATTGGAGGGGAAGGTGTGGGGGTGGTGCGCCCCCAGCCCTCTTTATATAGAGGGGTGGGGAGGCAACCCTAGCCCCCTCCCCCAAGCCAAGGCCGGCGGCCAAGGAGGAGGAGTGGGGGGCAAGGAAACCCCCCCTTCTAGAAGCTCTATCTAGAGTTTAAACCCTCTTGGCCGGCTGGGCCCTATGGGGCCTTGTGCCCCTGGCCCAATGCGGACAGGGCACTCCCTCATAGGCCCATGCCCCCTCCCGGAAGGTGGGGCCACGTTGGTCCCCTTCTGGAAGGTTCTAGAAGCTTCCGGTACAATACCGATTAACCCGGAACAATTCCGAACTCCAAAAACTGCACTGCCTTATATGAATCTTATTCTCCGGACCACTCCGGAACCTCTCGTGATGTCCCGGATCCCATCCGAGACTCCGAACAAAAACTCATAAACCAATTATCCAATCTATCCTAGCGTCGAGACACGTTAAGTGTGTGACCCTGCGGGTTCGAGAATATGCAGACATGATCTTCTATCAATAATCAACAGCGGGGTCTGGAAACCCATATTGACTCCCACACATTCATCGATGATCATATAGGATGAACCACGATGCCAGGATTCAATCAATCCCATATATATATTCCCTTCGTCTCGCGATATTTTACTTGCCCGATATTTGATCGTCGGTACCGTCATACCTAGTTCAATCTCGTTCACAGCAAGTACTTTACTCGTTCCGTAATCCGATATCACTTTGTGATTAACTCCTTAACCACATGCTTGCAAGCGGTGTTGATATCAATTACTGAGTGGGCCCAAAGTATATCTCTCCGACTTGGGAGGGACAAATCCCATCTCGATACATACAACCCAACAGATACTTTCCGATCACCTGAGAGACACCTTTATGATCACCCTCTCATAGGATGACGTTTGATGACCTCAAAGCTTTCTTCCGATACCAGGGAGTTGTATTATCTCATGGTATAAGGAATACAATATTTGACATAAGAAAAGCTTCGCAAAGACGAACATGATGACACGATCTAATTGCTTCGCTTAGTTTGGGTCTGTCCATCATATCATTCTCCCAATGATATGATCTCATTATTAATTGACAACTCATGTCCATGGTTAGGAAACCTTAACCATCATTAATCAATGAGCTAGTCCATAGAGGCGTACTAGGGACACGGTGTTGTTCACAAACCACACAAGTATTAAAGTTTCCGCTTAATACAATTCTAGCATGGAATATAAACATTATCATGAACAAGAATTATAATAATAACATCTTTAGTATTGCCTCTAGGGCATAATTCCAACAGTCTCCCACTTGCACTAGAGTCAATAATCTAGTTTACATCTGGCAACAATCTCACACCCATGGCACTGAGGTGTTGATCATGTTTTACACGTGGAAGAGGTTTAGTCAATGGATCTGCGACATTCAGATCTGTATGTACTTTGCTAATCTTCAGATCTCCATCTGCTATATAATCTCGGATTATATGAAACTTGCGGTTGATATGCTTGGTCTTTGGATGATATCTTGGTTCCTTAGCGAGTGCTATGGCGCCAGTGTTGTCACACAATATCTCCAGTGGGTCCAATGCACTTGGAACCACGCCAAGCTCAGTGATGAAGTTCCTGATCTAAACTCCTTCACTTGACGCTTCTGCAGCAGCCATGTATTTCGCTTCTACTGTAGATCCCGCGATCACGCTTTGCTTGCAGCTTCTCCAGCTCACAGCTCCTCCATTCAAAATATACACGTATCCTGTCTGAGATTTAGAATCATCCTTGTCGGTGTCAAAACTAGCGTCGAAGTAACCTTTTACGACGAGCTGTTCATCACCCCCATAGACTAAGAACATTTCTTTAGTCCTATTTAGGTACTTTAGGATGTTCTTCACGGCTTTCCAGTGTTCCACTCCTAGATCACTTTGATATCTGCTCGTCAAACTAAGAGCATTGGACACATCCGGTCTAGTACACAGCATGGCATACATGATGGAACCTATGGCCGAGGCATAAGGCACTTTGCTCATAGCTTCCCTATCATTTACCGTAGCTGGACACTGAGCCTTGCTCAATATCTTACCTGACAACATAGGCACTGAACCTTTCTTTGCCTTATCCATTCTGAACCTTTTCAGAACTTTGTCTAGGTATGTACTCTGGCTTAAAGCTATCAGGCGTCTTTGTCTATCTCTATAGATTTTGATGCCCAATATATAAGCAGCTTCACCTAGGTCTTTCATTGAAAAACACTTGTTCAAATAACTCTTCACATCGTTAAGCATGTTGATGTCATTTTCAATAATCAATGTGTCATCCACATATAGTACCAGAAACGTCACCGAGCTCCCACTCACTTTCTTGTAGATGCAAGCTTCGTAGCAATTTGGAACAAATCCAAAGCTCTTGATCACTTGATCAAAACGAAGGTTCCAACTCCGAGATGCTTGCTTCAGTCCATAAATAGAACGCTGAAGTTTGCATACTTTATCAGCATCCTTAGGATCGACAAAACCTTCGGGTTGCATCATATACAACTCTTCATCAATGTTGCCATTGAGGAACGCAGTCTTGACATCCATCTGCCATATTTCATAATCATGAAACGCAGCAATTGCTAATAAAATCCGAATGGACTTAAACATCGCTACGGGAGAGAAAGTCTCATCGTAGTCAACACCTTGAACTTGTCGAAAACCTTTCGCGACAAGCCGTGCTTTATAGACAGTAACATTACCATCCGTGTCCGTTTTCTTCTTGAAGATCCAGTTGCACTCAACGACCTTTCGGTCGCTAGGAGGGTCCACCAAAGTCCATACTTGGTTTTCGCTCATGGATCCCAATTCGGATTTCATGGCTTCTAGCCATTTCTCAGAGTCTGGGCTCATCATCGCTTCCTCATAGTTCGTAGGTTCACTGTCTTCTACTAACAAGACAGTCAAGACAGGGTTGTCGTACCACTCAGGAGGGGCATGCGACCTTGTCGACCTACGACGTTCAGTAGCAGCATCGTCCGAAGCTTCATGATCCTTGTCATTAGCTTCCTCTATCGTTGGTGCAGGCGGCACTGGAACAATTTCAGGTGTTGCGCTACTCTCCAAATCAAGAGAAGGTTCAATAACCTCGTCTAGCTCTACTTTCCTCCCACTCACTTCTTTCGAGAGAAACTCCTTCTCAAGAAAGGAACCGTTCTTTGCGACAAACACTTTGCCTTCGGTTCTGTGATAGAAGGTATACCCAATAGTTTCCTTTGGGTATCCTATGAAGACGCATTTTTCCGCTTTGGGTTCGAGCTTGTCCGGCATCAACTTCTTGACGTAAGCTTCGCATCCCCAAACTTTAAGAAACGACAACTTAGGTTTAGCACCAAACCACAGTTCATACGGTGTCGTCTCAACGGATTTAGATGGTGCCCTATTTAAAGTGAATGCAGCGGTTTCTAATGCATAACCCCAAAATGATAACGGCAAATTAGTAAGAGACATCATCGATCGGACCATATCTAATAGGGTTCGGTTCTGGCGTTCAGACACACCATTGCGCTTTGGTGTTCCGGGTGGCGTGAGTTGTGAAACGATTCCACTTGTTTAAGATGCGTGAGAAAATCATAACTCAAATATTCACCTCTACGATCGGATCGTAGAAACTTAATCTTTCTGTTACGATGGTTCTCCACTTCATTCTGAAATTCTTTGAACTTTTCAAACGTTTCAGATTTATGTTTCATTAAATAGATATACCCATATCTACTTAAGTCATCGGTAAAAGTGAGAAAATAGCGATATCCACCGCGCGTCGAAACACTCATCGGTCCGCATACATCGGTATGTATGATTTCCAACAAGTACGTTGCTCGCTGCATCATACTGGAGAACGGGGTTTTGATCATCTTGCCCATGAGGCATGGTTCGCATGTGTCAAATGATTCAAAATCAAGACACTCCAAAAGTCCATCAGAATGGAGTTTCTTCATGCGCTTTACACCAATATGACCTAGACGACAGTGCCACAAATAAGTAGTATTATCACTATCTACTTTGCATCTCTTAGCCTCAATGTTATGGATGTGTGTTTCATCCCTTTCGAGATTTAGAAGAAATAAACCATTCACAATAGGTGCATGACCATAAAATATGTTACTCGTATAAATAGAACAACCATTATTCTCCGATTTAAATGAATAACCGTCTTGCAATAAACAAGATCCAGAAATAATGTGCATGCTCAACGCAGGCACATAATAATATTTATTAAGGTTTAAAACTAATCCCGAAGGTAAAACTAAGGAGAGCGTGCCGACGGCCATCACATCAACTCTTGATCCGTTGCCAACGTGCATCGTCACCTCATCCCTCGCAAGCCGTCGTCTATTCCGTAGCTCCTGTTTCGAGTTACAAATATTAGCAACTGAACCGGTATCAAATACCCAGGCACTACAACGAGGGCTAGTAAGGAGAACATAAATAACATGTATATCAAATATACCTTTGATGGTGCCAGCCTTCTTGTCTGCTAAGTACTTCGGATAGTTGCGCTTCCAGTGACCCTTGTCCTTGCAATAGAAGCACTCAGTGTCCGGCTTAGGACCAGACTTGAGCTTCTTCTCAGCAGGGGCAGTGCGCTTGCCGCCGCCCTTCTTGAAGGGCTTCTTTGTTCCCTTACCTTTCTTTAAGGTGGGCTTGTTGACCATCAACACATGATTATCCTTTTTGATGTCCACCTCCGCAGCCTTCAGTTTAGCGAAGAGCTCGATGATCGTATTGTTGGAGATATGCCCAAGAGGCAATAATAAAGTGGTCATTATCATATCTTCACACTTATGATAAATGTTTACATACCATGCTATAATTGTATTAACCGGAAACATTAATACTTGTGTGATTTGTAAACTAAAATAAGAGTCCCTAGTAAAGCCTCTTGTTAAACTAGCTTGTTGGTTAAATATATGATCATGGTTTCCTGATCATGAACATAGAGATGTTATTAACAACAGGATCATATCATTAGGAGAATGATGTGATGGACATACTCCTATAGATAAGCGTAGCATAAAGATCAAGTCATTTCAATAGTTCAAATTGCTATATGCTTTCTGATACATAGTAACCTAATTCCTTCGACCATGAGATCATGCATATCACCTTTACCGGATGGATGCTTTGATGACATCAAACACCACACCGTAACTGGGTGGCTATAAAGGTGGCATTAAGTGTTCGGAAAGTATTGGTTGAAACACATGGATCAAGAGTGGGATTTGTCCATCCACATGACGGATAGATATACTCTGGGCCCTCTCGGTGGAATGTCATCCAATTAGCTTGCAAGCATGTGACTTGTTCACAAGGGATCACATATCACGGGAACGAGAAAAGAGTACTTATCAGTAACGAGGTTGAACTAGGTATGCAGAGATACCGACGATCATAACCTCGGATAAGTAAACTATCGTGAGACAAAGGGAAATTGGTATCGTATGTAAGTGGTTCATTCGATCGCAAAGTAATCGTAGAAGTATGTGGGAGCCATATGAATTTCCAGATTCCTCTATTGGTTATTGTTCGGAGAAGTGTCTCGATCATGTCCGCATAATTCACGAACCGTAGGGAGACACACTTAAGGATTCGACGTTGTTTTGAGTAGTTATGGTATTATGAGAAAGAGACCGAATGTTGTTCGGAGTCTCGGATGGGATCCGGGATATCACGAGGTGATCCGGAATGGTCCGGAGAATAAGATTCATATAAGGAAAGTCCCGTTTCGGAGTTCGGGAATGATTCCGGTGTTTTCATCGGGAATGTTCTAGAAGGGTCCGGATTGTCCGGCACTCCGAGGGGGAGGGGTACATGAATGTGTCATTACATATTGGAATGATTGCATCATGTACTAAGTGTTCTTGCTGTCCCAAATAAAGGATTAAATTGAATCCTGAAACAGAAAAGTCAAATGTCCAGTTTGAAAGTCAAACGGCTAAAACAAGAAACTGTGGGAAACAAGAAAGAGGAGTTGGGAACCGACTTGAGGGAGGAGTCTCCTCCCCAAGCCGGCGCGCCACCCAAGGCCGACTTGGGGAGGGACTCCCCTCCCCTGGCCGCGCCTCCCCACCCATAAAAGGAGGGGCAGGGCTCCCCTCCTAGAACACACAAGTTCCTATCTTCTACCTCCGGTTTAGAGCCGTTTTGGTTTAGAGCTTCTAATTGCTTTAGCCAGCGGTTTAGAGCCTTCTAATTGGTGTGTCTAAACTCTAGACCACTAATAGCCCTCTCTCATACTCCACCATACTCGCTCCGGCTTAAGGCGAAGCCCTGCGGGATTTCCCCTCTACTTCCGGTACCACGCCGTTGTGCTGCCGGAATCGCGAGGAGAGTGCTACAACCTCTGCTGCCTGCTGGAACAAGGGAGAGGAAGGTCTTCGTCGAGTACCGAACGTGTGACCAACTGCGGGAGCGCTGCCGGAACGTGGCGCCGGAAGGATCGTCTACGCGATCTTGAGATCGGAAGTGTACGACTACATCACCCACGAGAATCTGCTCTCGTTAACCGCTTTGGAATCTTCGAGGGTAAGTTATTCCATCGACTCGTTGCTACAATCTAGTAGATAGATCTTGGCTTGTTTGTTTGTATGCGATAGAAAATTTTTGTTTTCCATGCTACGAACCCCTACAGTGGTATCAGAGCCGTGTCTATATGTAGATCTGTTGCACGAGTAGAACACAATGGTCATTGTGGGCGTTGATGCTTTTATTGTAGATTGCTTTTTGTGTACTTTGCATCTTGCGGTATGTTGGGATGAAGTGGCCCGGGCTAACCTTACATGACATCGTTCATGAGACTTGCTCCACGCTTGACATGCAACTTGTATTGCATAAGTGGCTTTGCGGGTGCCTGTTTCTCCTAGCATAGTTAAGATCCAATTTACAACGGGTAATCAACAATGCTAGTATCAATGTTGTGGTTCATGTTCGTAAGTTAGAACGACACTTATTAACAGCCCCAAACCACGTAAAACATGCAAAGAAAGTAGAGGCGTCTAACTTTGTTTTGCAGGGGTGTGCAGTGATGTGATATGGCCATGATTGTGATTATATGTATGCAATGTTCCTTATTGTAAGTTGGCAACCGGCAGGAGCCATATGGTTGTCTTTAATTTATGTTAAGACCCGCGTGTCTATTCAAAGTAGTTGTAATAGTTGAAACTGGTGGACGACAACCATGGAGAAGCGTCATTGACCTTGATGCAATGCCGGTAATGATGGAGATCATGTTCATGCTTGAAGATGGAGATCAGAAGCACAAAGAAGAAAGGCCATATCATATCACATATTATGAATTGCATGTGATGTTAATCCTTTATGCATCTTGTATTGCTTAGTAGACGACGGTAGCATTATAAGATGATCCCTCATGCACATGAATTTCAAGTTCGAAAGTGTTCACCCTTAGTATGCACCGTTGCTAATGCTTGTTGTTTCGAAGCACCACGTGATGATCGGGTGTGATAGATTCCGCAAGTGTATACAACGTAAGCAAGCCGGATTTGCTTATGCGGTAGCTAAGGTTTGATCTTGACGAGCCTAGCATGTACAGACATGGTCTCAGGAACACGGATTACCGAAAGGTAAAGCATGAATCATATAGTAGATATGATGAACATGATGATTGTTCGCCATTGAAACTATATCAACTCTCGTGATGATCGGTTTTGATGTGGTGGATTTGGTTCGTGTGATCACTAAAACAATGTGAGGGATATTGTTTTGAGTGGGAGTTCACCTCAATTTATCATAAACTAAATCAAAGTGAATTTGCATAGTTGTTGTAGTCATTGGCATCCGTTTACCACCTTGCGCTTAGTTATAATTGAGATGATAGAACTATAGAATTCTGGTTAGATACTTTACGAACTGGTATCGTATTGTTTTGAAGTGTTAATCTAAAGTTTAAAAGTCCTATTGCAAACTTTCAGTAAGTTCTGGTTACTCCATGAAGTTTAATAATTAGTATTAAATCAAGAGTAACAATTCCAAGTGTTAGTATCATGTCTGTTTCCATGATTCTTGATATTCAAAGGATTCTCTTAATATCAAGGTTATCTAGGATCTGAAAGAGTTGTTTCAGAAACCGTGATGTGTGGAAGATATTGTGATATCTGAAACGAAGTTTTGGTTGCAACATGATAGAGTATAATATGGCTAAAGTCATGTTCTCATATTTGATGAGAATTTGCAAAAGGTTGGAGACACTAGTTGTCCTAAACCTCCAATAGTTTTTGGGAGAGCAACATTATACTCACGATTCACCGTTACAAGCTAATAGTAGCTTGATCATGGATAATTCCATGAAAAAGGTGAATATTTGATGTAGGTAAAATGTTTACTACATCAAGAGATTACTAAAGAAAGGAATTTGAAAGAACACCAAACATTTGATAATGGTGATCTACTTCAAAGTGCAAGTCCAAAGACATTAGTATTTAACTATACACGCTTTGGACTATGTGTCATATGTATGACTCCACTAATTGATGTTGATAGATTCTTTCAAACAGAAAAGGAAACACTGAAAGAGAATCTCATAAGTATATGGCAGAAAAGAAAAGACTAGAATTGTTCAGTTTAAGTATATAGATGATATACATGTTATGGCTATATTCTTTGCTTATTAAACAATGTGGTTCTTAAGTATTTGATACTGAATTTGTTGGTGTGAATCGTCATACGAAACAACACAATTCATGAACTACAATGGCCTAAGTAACTAGCAAAAGAATATGTGATGATGTTCATCGAGAACAAATAAAGGGTTATTGTGTTGCTCGTTAAACATCAAAGCTTGCCTTCAAGATTTGTTTCATCAGGTATTATGAGAACAAAAGAGTTGTTCAAATAAATTACCGTGATCCATAAAAGATGGATGATTCACAAATCTCGTTGGAGAAATCACATCCATAAAACTAGTGCTAAAAATATCGAAAGACAAATTGATTGAAAGATCACTTAGGAAATGACATCGCCGTTTGAATTATAATGGAAAGAAAACATGAAGAAACTCCATGTTGATGGAATTTTGGAGTCTTCTGATTTTTGATCAAATGACGCTTGTGAAACTTTCCTAGAGATAATTAAAACTTCGTTCATAGGCCAAAAAGGAACGAATGACTAGCTTATTGGAACTTGTACATATTGTTGTACGAAGTCCATTATATGTAGTCAAGAGCGATGGATTTCAACTTCATATGCTTCCTCCGAAAATTTGAGTGAATATATGAATATTTACTTAATAAGGATGAAGTGTGAAATATTTGAAAAGTTCAAAGTTTTTCGAGATGAAGTGCAAAATCATTGTAACAAGAATATAAATAGTTTATGATAAGATCATAAAGGAAGATATTTGAGTTACAAAGTTTAGCATAATACCTAAGATTTAAGGAATCGTTCCGTGGAATTACATTTTCCCGAAACACCATAAGAGTATGGAGCGTTCGAGATATGTAATTAAACCTTGTTTGACATGGTAAGATCAAAGGTATAATTCATAAAACTGCCATTATATTTTAAAGATTAAAAGCTTTAGAGATTACCGTTTTTCCACTGAAAAGAGCTCCATCATAATCCGTTGAAATGACACCATATAAAGTTATGGTTTGGGATAAAACCCAAGTTGTCCTTTCTTAAACATTGCTATGCTTTGCATAAGAAAGATGTTTGCAACCAAAGTCGGATGAACCTGTCTTTGTATGTTATTTCGAATAACTGTTAAGTATTCCTCCATAACACCAGAGACAAAAGTGTTTGTCGCTTAGAACGTCAAGTTTCTTTGGGAAGGAATTTTTCGTGAAAAGTTAAGTGGGAGGACAATAGAACTTTGATAAAGTTAAAAGAACCTTAGCTATATGTGCAGAGTTGTGCAGCGCCGAAAAGTGTTCCGGAGGCAGCAACAAAGCTCATGGCTCACGTACCTCAAAGTTTGTGGTCACGGAGATCCAAGTTCCTATTGAAACAAGTAGGTCGGATGAACAATCGAATACCAAGATTTGAGAGTTAAATCATTATTTGACAATAATGATCCGACTACATGCAAAGAAGCGATGATGAGCCCTGACTCCGTCAAATGGCTTGAAGCCATAAAATCCGTGATAGTTCCATACACGAGAAATCAAGTTTTGAACTTGAAGGACCCTCGAGAAAGGTGTAAGACCTTACAGTTGTGTCTGGATCTATAAAGAAATAGACATGGCTGTTTTACATCTATGAAATAGTCGACATGTTGGGAAAGAGTTCACAAAATGTTCAAAGGTTGACTATGACAAGATCTGATCTTTCATAGTGATATTTAGTCTAGACGGATTAATGTAGCAACCACTACATATAATTTGTTATATGGTAGTTGAATAAACAAAACAAGTTCTTCTAATAGAATCGTTACCTAGGACATGTGCATAACACGGTCCATAGGGTTTTGTTAATTCAAAAGGATGCTAAAAGTATATGCAAACTTCAATGGTTAAAGTGAGCATCGCGGAGTTGGAATCTTCACTGTGATGAAACTGTTAAAGGAGTTTAAAAGTTCATCAGAGACGATGGAGATGCTTGCATTTGCAAGAAATTAAGTGGGAGCGCTAAGACATGTTTCTAATACATCATGTGGAAGACATATTGTTGATTGGAAATAATGTATCTTTTATTAACACATATTAAGAATTTCATCCCGATGAAAGACTTAGGCAAAACCCAAATATTTGGCATCAATAGACGCTAATATGGTTGTGCCAGAAGTACATAGACAAGATATTGAATGAGTTCAATATAGAAACTACAAGAGAGGTTCTTGTCACACAGAAAGGATTGAATAAGTTCGATGTTGATATATTCAAGTGTATTGACATTTGGTAAAGTGAAACAAATAATCAAGTATAGATTGATACTTGATGTATGAAATCACAAAGAGTATTTATATCAATCATACTGTGATATGTACAAATCCAGATATGTCCTATGCTCTAAATGTTGTGAGCATATAACAGAATGATTCGTAAGATGATCATTGGACAATAGTAAGGATATTCTTATGATCTTTTGAAAGAACTAAGAGTATAATATTTGTAGAAGTGACAAATAGATGGTTAGTTCATTGTAAAAGTACTACATTGATACTAGCTTTGTCACAAAGTACAAATTAAGTTTATCTCAATCTAAACTAAGGGTGGCACAATATAATGGAAAGTGAGTTCCATAATGGATTTGGATGATTTCCAAAGCTAAAACATTGTGACAGATACTACAACAAAAGGCTAAGTATATGACTGCTATTATAGCAGCAAAAGAGGGCATTTGTGTCAAGAAGTTTGTTATCAAACTAGGTGTAGTTCACAGTGGGATAATACTATGAAGATATATTGTGCGACAATATTATCAACATGTTTTAACCCCAAAGAGCTAAAGGTCACACCGAAAGACCAAATTTGTACAAGGCCATCTCATTAGAGAATGAGTGATGCGTAGAGATGCAAAGACATGCAATTACACACGGACCAGGAAGTGTCAGATCCGGAGATCAGTTGACCACTAGCAATCGTGTACATACAACACCGGAAAGCCATAGGTGTTGAATACACAAAGGTTTGAAACTAGATTATTGACTCTAGTGCAAGTGGGAGACTGTTGGAGATATGCCCAAGAGGCAATAATAAAGTGGTCATTATCATATCTTCACACTTATGATAAATGTTTACATACCATGCTATAATTGTATTAACCGGAAACATTAATACTTGTGTGATTTGTAAACTAAAATAAGAGTCCCTAGTAAAGCCTCTTGTTAAACTAGCTTGTTGGTTAAATATATGATCATGGTTTCCTGATCATGAACATAGAGATGTTATTAACAACAGGATCATATCATTAGGAGAATGATGTGATGGACATACTCCTATAGATAAGCGTAGCATAAAGATCAAGTCATTTCAATAGTTCAAATTGCTATATGCTTTCTGATACATAGTAACCTAATTCCTTCGACCATGAGATCATGCATATCACCTTTACCGGATGGATGCTTTGATGACATCAAACACCACACCGTAACTGGGTGGCTATAAAGGTGGCATTAAGTGTTCGGAAAGTATTGGTTGAAACACATGGATCAAGAGTGGGATTTGTCCATCCACATGACGGATAGATATACTCTGGGCCCTCTCGGTGGAATGTCATCCAATTAGCTTGCAAGCATGTGACTTGGTCACAAGGGATCACATATCACGGGAACGAGAAAAGAGTACTTATCAGTAACGAGGTTGAACTAGGTATGCAGAGATACCGACGATCATAACCTCGGATAAGTAAACTATCGTGAGACAAAGGGAAATTGGTATCGTATGTAAGTGGTTCATTCGATCGCAAAGTAATCGTAGAAGTATGTGGGAGCCATATGAATTTCCAGATTCCTCTATTGGTTATTGTTCGGAGAAGTGTCTCGATCATGTCCGCATAATTCACGAACCGTAGGGAGACACACTTAAGGATTCAACGTTGTTTTGAGTAGTTATGGTATTATGAGAAAGAGACCGAATGTTGTTCGGAGTCTCGGATGGGATCCGGGATATCACGAGGTGATCCGGAATGGTCTGGAGAATAAGATTCATATAAGGAAAGTCCCGTTTCGGAGTTCGGGAATGATTCCGGTGTTTTCATCGGGAATGTTCTAGAAGGGTCCGGATTGTCCGGCACTCCGGGGGGGAGGGGTACATGAATGTGTCATTACATATTGGAATGATTGCATCATGTACTAAGTGTTCTTGCTGTCCCAAATAAAGGATTAAATTGAATCCTAAAACAGAAAAGTCAAATGTCCAGTTTGAAAGTCAAACGGCTAAAACAAGAAACTGTGGGAAACAAGAAAGAGGAGTTGGGAACCGACTTGAGGGAGGAGTCTCCTCCCCAAGCCGGCGCGCCACCCAAGGCCGACTTGGGGAGGGACTCCCCTCCCCTGGCCGCGCCTCCCCACCCATAAAAGGAGGGGCAGGGCTCCCCTCCTAGAACACACAAGTTCCTATCTTCTACCTCCGGTTTAGAGCCGTTTTGGTTTAGAGCTTCTAATTGCTTTAGCCAGCGGTTTAGAGCCTTCTAATTGGTTTAGATCCTTCTAATTGGTGTGTCTAAACTCTAGACCACTAATAGCCCTCTCTCATACTCCACCATACTCGCTCCGGCTTAAGGCGAAGCCCTGCGGGATTTCCCCTCTACTTCCGGTACCACGCCGTTGTGCTGCCGGAATCGCGAGGAGAGTGCTACAACCTCCGCTGCCTGCTGGAACAAGGGAGAGGAAGGTCTTCGTCGAGTACCGAACGTGTGACCGACTGCGGGAGCGCTGCCGGAACGTGGCGCCGGAAGGATCGTCTACGCGATCTTGAGATCGGAAGTGTACGACTACATCACCCACGAGAATCTGCTCTCGTTAACCGCTTTGGAATCTTCAAGGGTAAGTTATTCCATCGACTCGTTGCTACAATCTAGTAGATAGATCTTGGCTTGTTTGTTTGTATGCGATAGAAAATTTTTGTTTTCCATGCTACGAACCCCTACACGTATCAGTGGAACCAATCTGATTGTGAGTCACTACAAAACTTTTGTAGCTGGGAGGGAGTGATTGCAGAACCCTGTCTATCTTGAGCTCCACTGGAATCGTGCATTCCAGTTGCTCAAGGCGTTGAGTGTAGCCCGTCATCTTAATGGCGTGCTCACTAACGGAACTCCCTTCCTCCATCTTGCAGTTAAAGAACTTCTCAGAGATCTCATATCTCTCAGAACGGGCCTGAGTCTGAGACATGGTTTTCAGCTCTTCGAGAATCTCAAAGGGCCCGGGATAGTCTTCAAAACGATTTTGAAGTTCCGGTTCCATAGCAAACAACATGGTGCTCTTAATCACACCATAATCATATTTGCGCGACTGATAGACAGCTTTCTCATCAGCCGGCGCAGTTGCAGCAGGGGGGTCACCTAACGCTTTCCCAAGGACATAGTCCTTTTGACCGCCAGAGAGAATGATTCTTAGATTGCGGAACCAATTGGTGAAGTTAGACCCATTGTTTCTAAGCTTTTCCTTCTCAGCAAAAATGTTGAAGTTGAAGTTGGACTTAGCCATTTGATCTACAATAGTTGCAAGTACAAATTAGACTATGTTCATGATAACTAGTTCAACTTTTAATCAAATTACTAGATGAACTCCCACTAAATTCAACATCCCTCAAGTTGTTTAGTGAACATGATCCAAATTCACCACACCTAATCCGATCATCACGAGAAGAGATGTGGTTTCAATGGTGGACAACGAAGTGTCGATCATATCATTCATATGACTCATGCTTAACCTTTCGGTTCATGTGTTCCGAGGCCATGTCTGTACATGCTAGGCTCGTCAAGTTAGACCCAAGTATTTTCGCGGTGCAAAACTGGCTTGCACCCGTTGTATGTGAGCGTAGAGTCTATAGCACTCGATCATCACGTGATGCTTGGACACGCCGAACTTTCGCAACGGTGCATACTTGGGGAGAACACATTTTTTATCTTGATCTTTAAGTTAGGAATCATCTTATAATGCTACCGTCGCGATCTAAGTATAATAAGATACATAAAAGGATAAACATCACATGCATATAACTTTATGTGACATGGTATAGCCTCGCGCAATGATCTCCATCTTGTGCATTCCGGCATGATCTCCATCACTCCACCATGATTGCCTCCACCACGAATAGTAACTACAACTATTGCTAACTACTTAGCGATAAAGTGAAACTATTACATGGCGCATAAGAAGTTGACACACAGGTCATACACAATTATAAAGACAACCATATGGCTCCTGCCGGTTGTGTACTCATCGACATGCAAGTCGTGAAACATTACAAAACATGATCATCGCATACATTATACACATCACATCTTGGGCCATACCATATCACAGAAAACACTCCCTGCAAAAACAAGTTAGACGCCTCTACTTTGTTGTTGCATGTTTTACGTGGCTTATGGGAGTAGATGCTAAGAACGATTCTTACCTACGGAAATCCACAACGGTGATATTATGGTTGCCAAACTCCGGTGTTAATCCCATGACAACTATAGTGAAAGAAACTGACATCCACCAGCCGCATGTGTGGAACAAGCCACACGTCGAGTGCGGAGCCGGTCTCGCGAACGACGTCGCGTAAGGTTGGCCTGGACCGCTTCAATCTCAATATCCCGCGTCATAAGAAGAACACAAACAAGAGGCTTGCAACAGAAAACATCAACGCCCGCAACAACCATGTTGCGTTCTACTCGTGAAACACATCTACGCATAGATCTAGCTCTGATACCACTGAAGGGTTTCGCGGCATAGTAAATCAAAATTTTCTACGGATGCGAACAGAGGGAAAGCCAAGATCTAATCTAGGAGATGCAAACAACGAGAGAGATTGGATTAGATCTTCATACCCTTGAAGATTCGCACAACGGAACGTTTGTCGGAACGTGGGTGATGTAGTCGTACTCGCTTCTCCTCCTCGCGATCCGATCCGATCTAGCACCACAAGTGGCGGTGCCTCCATGAGATGCACACGTGCAGCACCTCGACGTCTCCTTCTTCCTCGGACCAGCAAGTATGGTGGAGAGATGGATTGGATCTACAACACGACGGCGTGGTGTATATGGTCGAGAATTTCTGCAGCAGGGCTTCGCCTACAAACAGTCGGGAGGGAGAGAGGAAGGGCAGCAGGGCGGCTAGGATTGGAGGGGAAGGTGTGGGGGGTGGTGCGCCCCCAGCCCTCTTTATATAGAGGGGTGGGGCGGCAACCTTAGCCCCCTCCCCCAAGCCAAGGCCGGCGGCCAAGGAGGAGGAGTGGGGGGCAAGGACCCCCCCTTCTAGAAGCTCTATCTAGAGTTTAAACCCTCTTGGCCGGCTGGGCCCTATGGGGCCTTGTGCCCCTGGCCCAATGCGGCCAGGGCACTCCCTCATAGGCCCATGCCCCCTCCCGGAAGGTGGGTCCACGTTGGTCCCCTTCTGTAAGGTTCTAGAAGCTTCCGGTACAATACCGATTAACCCGGAACAATTCCGAACTCCAAAAACTGCACTGCCTTATATGAATCTTATTCTCCGGACCACTCTGGAACCTCTCGTGATGTTCCGGATCCCATCCAAGACTCCGAACAAAAACTCATAAACCAATTATCCAATCTATCCTAGCGTCGAGACAGGTTAAGTGTGTGACCCTGCGGGTTCGAGAATATGCAGACATGATCTTCTATCAATAATCAACAGCGGGGTCTGGAAACCCATATTGACTCCCACACATTCATCGATGATCATATCGGATGAACCACGATGCCAGGATTTAATCAATCCCATATATATATTCCCTTCGTCTCACGATATTTTACTTGCCCGAGATTTGATCGTCGGTACCGTCATACCTAGTTCAATCTCATTCACAGCAAGTACTTTACTCGTTTCGTAATCCGATATCACTTTGTGATTAACTCCTTAACCACATGCTTGCAAGCGGTGTTGATATCGATTACCGAGTGGGCCCGAAGTATATCTCTCCGACTTGGGAGGGACAAATCCCATCTCGATACATACAACCCAACAGATACTTTCCGATCACCTGAGAGACACCTTTATGATCACCCTCTCATAGTATGACGTTTGATGACCTCAAAGCTTTCTTCCGATACCAGGGAGTTGTATTATCTCATGGTCTAAGGAATACAATATTTGACATAAGAAAAGCTTCGCAAAGACGAACATGATGACACGATCTAATTGCTTCGCTTAGTTTGGGTCTGTCCATCATATCATTATCCCAATGATATGATCTCATTATTAATTGACAACTCATGTCCATGGTTAGGAAACCTTAACCATCATTAATCAATGAGCTAGTCCATAGAGGCGTACTAGGGACACGGTGTTGTTCACAAACCACACAAGTATTAAAGTTTCTGCTTAATACAATTCTAGCATGGAATATAAACATTATCATGAACAAGAATTATAATAATAACATATTTATTATTGCCTCTAGGGCATAATTCCAACAACATCATCTGAGGGAGATCCACATGAGAGGCCCGACGAGGTAAGGTGAAATCCTCCATATCTTCTCGCGGACCTCTGGGGAGAGCAGATGCAGGAACGGTGGCCTCAATCAGACGCTGAACATGCTGACAGAAATTGGGAGTCGTGCGCTTCTCAATGGACCGCTGAATCTCACAGTAGATGAAATCACACACATTGATCTTCCGAAGGCGACGAGGCTCACTGTAGTACATCAGATTCTTGTGGTGACTGTGGACATCAGCAGCATCACCAGCCTTGCTCACAAGATTGTGGCGGAAGAACCGAGAAAGCACCATATAGTAGTAGTACATGCCTGACAAGCTGGGAGGTTGATGGCTGGGCTCACTAGGATAGCAGAAAAGGAGTTGGTTGTCACTGAAGGCCTTCTCAGAATGAATGCAGAAGCCAGAGACACGGTCATGAGGGTAACCTAGGGCATGGCAGAAAGCATCAAAAGAAGCCGAGTACGGCTTGGTGCCGGTCATCCAAGTGACAGTGCGAAATTATCAGTGTGAAAGTAAGCTGTTCAGAAGAACTGACGAATGAGATTTGGCATTAGCTTGACCTTGATAGTAGAAATAGCAAAGACATCCATCTGCTTTAGGGCCACATCCACATGCTCGAAATCGGAGGAGATGTAATGAGCATAGTGGTCCTCATTGCGTAACTTGGGAGGAACAAAGAAACCCCACTTCATACGAGTTGGCTCATTGTAAAGGTCATCCCAAAAGCACTTCTGAGTGTCAGTCCAGAACATCTTATCAGACCCAAGATAAGTTCGGTTGGGAAAGCGGTATGGATTCTGCCTCCTCAAGTCCTGCCACTGATTCACATTAATATCCAAAGCAGTATTGTAGTTGGGAGGAACTTCCTCTTCAGTTGTACCAAGACTGGACTTGCCCTTGACAGCGGATCTTCCAGCAGAGGCTTTCTTCTTCTGTCCACTTGCAGATCCAGAACCACCTATGGTAGCAGCTTTCTCTAGTTGACGCTGAGTGAGGCGAGGAGGAGGAGGAGGAGGCCGCTGAATAGCAAGCTTTCTCTTTTTTCCAGTGTCAGGCTCAAAGTCGTTGTGGTCAGACTCTGCACAAGAAGCACACAAGAATGCAAGGCAAAGAAAGTAAATGAGCGTATATTCCATAAGAGAGCTCACAGGAACACATATTGAAAGTTGGGCAAGCGCATGGACAACCGAACAAGCGAAGGAAAATTTTCGACTCCAGGTCCGGCGGAACCGAATCTGTCGCCGGAAATGTCGACGATGTTTCCGGCGAACCGGAAGCTCGACCGGAATTTCCGGCGAGCATTTCGGTCGACCGGAACGTTGACCGGAAATTCCGGCGGCAGTGTCGACACAAACGGTCCTGGGACCGAAAAGTTAGGGCATGCGACTGTGAGACTATCCATGACTTAGTACTTGCACAAAGAACAACATGTGGGAGAACAGGGGGTGAAACTATGGGGGTACTAGCCTAGTTACTCTAGGGGGTAGAGAACTAATGGAGCACAAGTGACCATGAAAGCTAGGGTTTCACCACCAACAAGAGAGAGAAGGAGTGAAGAAATAGCACGGTACCCTCAGATGCCGAAGAAGAAGCCATGCCCCCTCCCTTTCCAAGGATGGGCACAAAGAAAGCACCACACGAGAAAGTGGGGAAGCACTCCCCGATCTCCCAATACGGGCAAGGAGAGAGCAAAACGTTCGGTGAAAAGACTTGTAGAGGCCCGATCTACAACTTGGTGGAGTGGGGAGGGATTTGGGTGGAGGGAAGGGCCGATGGGGGTGGGGAAGCTTGGGGCGGCAGCCATGGAGGAGGGGAGGGCGTGGGGAAGAAATAAAGGAAGAGCATGGAACTGCCCCACGCGCGAGCTATAAATACCCCCCTCAAAAAAAATTCGGCAATAAGTCCAGTCGAATCGGTGCCCACACTGGAATTTCCGGCGAGAACATCGGCGAACCGGCCTGGTGACCGGAAATTCCGGAGGCGACCGAAATTTTCGGCAAAGTACCAAAAACGTGTTCTGTAAGGGTTTTCGGTCTGCTGCCGGAATTTTCGGCGGTCACCGGAATTTTCGGTCGTCAGGCCGGCGAACCGGAATTTTTGCCGGAAAATTTCTGAAGGCAGCGATTTTTTTGTTTGTTGTTTTGGAGATGAAACATTGTGAGAAATCATATGAGCATATACACAAGATCCAAATGAAAACTAGAAAAAGAACTGTCCATATGGCAAGGTCATGAAGAATAAATACAAAGAGCAACCATGGACAAGGGATTTAGCTTGAAGCAACAATGCACCTAATACACAAAACCAACCATTTGGCGGAAGATTTCTCCCCCTATGTTTAAGCACACATGTCATGGCGCCTCAAATATAGATGCTTGGACCCATATCATGACACGAGATCAATTTATGTTGCACACATAGGTAAGCATCAAACCAAGACATAGTAAAATGACCATCCCTACATGTGTTGCGCAACTAGGCTACATAGCACGTTAAGAGCAAGAATATAGTGCAAGAAGCAAATCAATCCAAGTTTTGGGGATCTAGGATACCTAGTTCTCGCCTCAACATGACAAACCGGGCTTCATCCAAAGGCTTCGTGAAGATATCGGCCAATTGGAACATCGTACACACATGAGTGAGATTGATATCACCATTTGCGACATGGTCACATAGGAAGTGGTGGCGAATGTCAATATGTTTGGTGCGGCAATGTTGGACGGGGTTGTTGGCGATCTTTATTGCGCTTTCATTGTCACATAGAAGAGGCACCGTACCAAGAGACACACCATAGTCTTTCAAGGTTTGCCTCATCCATAACAACTGAGCACAACAAGATGTCGTGGATATGTATTCGTCTTCGGCGGTGGATAAGGCTGTGGAGTTTTGTTTCTTGGAAGACCAACTCACCAACGATCGACCAATAAATTGGCAAGCCTCGGAGGTTGATTTCCGGTTAACCTTATCACCTGCCCAATCGGCATCCGAATAGCCAACAAGCTCAAAGGTTGACCCCTTTGGATACCAAAGTCCGAGAGTAGGAGTGAGAACAAGGTACCTAAAAATCCGTTTGACCGCCATCAAGTGGAACTCCTTGGGAGCGGATTGAAAACGAGCACACATTCCAACACTTAACATGATATCCGGCCTAGAAGCACAAAGGTAGAGCAAGGAACCAATCATAGAACGATATACCTTTTGATCCACGTCCTTCTCACCAACTCCAAGGCCAAGTTGTCCATTTAGTGGCATGGGTGTCTTCATGGGATTAGCCTTGGCCATCTCGAACTTATTGAGCATATCCTTAATGTACTTCTCTTGAGAGATGAAAGTGACGTGAGGAAGTTGCTTTATGATGAAGCCTAGAAAGAACTTCAACTCCCCCATCATGGACATCCTAAATTCATAGTCATCAACTCGGCAAAAGCTTTGTTATGAGATTCGTTAGTTCCACCAAAGATAATATCATCAACATATATTTGAACAATAAATAAGCCACCCCCTTTAACCCGTTTGGTGAAAAGGGTGGAATCGACCTTACCCATGCTAAACCCATCCATGAGTAGAAAATCCCTAAGGTGCTCATACCAAGCACGAGGAGCTTGCTTTAGTCCGTAGAGAGACTTATGGAGTAGATACACATGGTTGGGATAGCATGTGTTTTCGAAACCCGGGGGTTGAGCTACATATGCAACTTCTTTCAAGGGACCATTAAGAAATGCACTTTTCACATCCATTTGATAAAGCTTGAAGTTATGGAAAGATGCATAAGCAAGCAAGAGACGAATAGCTTCAAGACGAGCAACAGGCGCAAAGGTGTCCTCATAGTCAATACCTTCTATTTGGGCATACCCTTGCGCCACTAACCTTGCTTTGTTTCTTGTGAAGACCCCGTTCTCATCTTGCTTGTTCTTGAACACCCACTTGGTCCCAATTACATTGATGCGATGATCTTTAGGCCTCTCCACTAGATACCAAACTTCATTGCGAGTGAAACACTCGAGTTCTTCTTGCATGGAAATGACCCAATCCGGATCCTCCAAAGCCTCATGAACCTTAAGGGGCTCAAAGTTGGACACAAAGGCATGATGCCCACAAAAGGTTGTCAAGTTCTTCTTCCTGGCACGGGTCTCGATCCCTCTTGATATGCTTCTAAGGATATTGTTGACTTGAAGTCCACTTGCAATGGAGGCGGCCTTAATCTTCCGAATTGTGCCTTCATGATCAACAAATTCATCTTTTGAGGGGCCTTGATCATTGGCACCATATTCAGCTTGGCCTTGTGATGGAGGTTGATCTTCTACTTGGTCTTGCTCAAGGGTTTGAGGGCTTGATTTTTGTTCTTCGGTTTGCATGGCATCTTGAGTGAGATGTTGACCTTGTGATGCATTTCATGGCTCAACTTGGGTAGAGCTTGGCTCTTCTTGAGTTGAGCTTGATTCTCCCCCATCATCTTGTTGAACATGAATGTGAGACTCGGTGGGCAAGATGTGCCCAATACCCATCAACTTGATGACTTGAGAAGAATCACCATCACCTACATCACGAGAAGAAACTTGGCCCTCACGGGGGGCATTATTCTCCAAAAACTCCACGTCACAAGATACTTCAATACAACCATTGGTCTTGTTGTAGTATCTATAGGCATGATAATTTTCCGCATAACCAACAAATATACCCTCGATAGTTCTGGATTCGAATTTACCGGGCTTTTCCTTTTTGTTCTTGACGAGGCACTTGCATCCAAAGACATGGAAGTAGTTGACATTGGGCTTCTTACTTGTGAGAATCTCGTATGGAGTCATGTCAAAGGGAGCTCGGAGGAAGAGCCGGTTCGTGTAGTGGACCGCGGTAGCAATAGCTTCTCCCCAAAAATTGTGAGGGGACTTGAATTCACTCAACATCGTTCTTTCCATCTCAATGATTGGCTGTTTCTTCCTTTCAACAACACCATTTTGTTGAGGGGTATAAGGAGCTGAGAATTCATGCTTGATCCCCTCATCTTCAACAAATTCTTGCATGGTGTAGTTCTTGAACTCGGTGCCGTTGTCGGTTCTAATGGTCTTGATCTCCACTCCATGAGTGCGTTGAGCTTGCTTGGTGAAGATCATGAATTCCTTGAAGGTCTCATCCTTTGTCTTGAGAAGAAAGACCCAAGTATACCTTGAGTAATCATCAACAATGACAAGACCATATCTTCTTCCACCAAGGGAGTCATATGTTGATGGCCCGAAGAGATCCAAATGGAGAAGCTCCAAGGGTCTTGACGTGGCCACCTTGGTAACGGAAGGGTGATGCTTCCCAATTTGCTTTCCTGAAATGCAAGCACTACACACACGATCTTTCTTAAAGGAGATACCGGTTAGTCCAATAATATGCTCACCCTTTAGGAGTAGATTGAGATTTCTCATGTTGACATGACCTAGGCGACGATGCCAAAGCCATCCCTTGTCAGCCTTGGCCATTAGGCATGTAGGAAGAGATTGTCTCTCTTTCGAGAGGTCGACCACGTAAAGTTCGTCTTCCACGTGTCCAATGAGAACCAAGATGAGATCATCACCCCTAAAGACCTTCACAAAAGTTCTAGAGAACTAGGAGTCATAGCCGGCATCCGCAAGATGTTTAATTGAAAGCAAGTTGTAACCAAGGTTTTCAACATGTAAGACGGTCTCTAGAGTAAAAAACTTGAAGATTACCAACTTACCATAACCTAGTACCTTTCCTTTAGAGTTATCTCCAAAAGTGATGCTTGTTGAGTTGACATCGTGAATGAATTGGTCAAGCCCACTTATACCTCCGGTCATGTGATTGGTGCATCCAACTATCAAACACCCATTTTGATCCACCGGAGGCATAACCCTAAAAAATCAATTCTTTGATTTAGGAACCCATTGAGTAATGGGTCCCCTAGCATTAGCAACAAGATACTTAGGTACCCAAATTGAGTACCACCTATAAGCATAACCATTTCGAGGGCCAACATATTTGGCATATACATCTCCTTGAGTGCCCTTACACAGCACATAGGAAGGATTAGACTTTCCCGCATACTTGTGATTGGAATTGCCCCTCATGGCTCCCCCCATTCACCACATTCCTTTTGACTTGGTCAACCACATTGTCACCTTCTTTTACAAAGGTTATCTTCTTTGGTGGAATGGCATTGCTCGTGTTGTTCTTTGGATCAAAATCGACACCTTCCTTGGAAATTCTCGTCTTTTGACGGGATAAAATCTCATCTAGGATCTTTCCCTTGGAGGTAGGTGCACGACGCTCTTCTCAAGTTGATCTCTCAACTTCTTATTTTACTCAATGGGGTGAGCTTGATCAAAGGTAGAGTTAGAGGTACAAGAATCATTTTCAACAATAATTGGATCCTTCAATGTACCAAGATCCTTCTCATAGGACACCCGAAGTTGATCATGGTTCTCTCCAAGTTTTATGAGCTCACGCTTGACAAGCAAACTATCCTTCTCAAGGTGCTCAAGGTCCTTCATAAGAGAAGCATGAGCAACTTCAAGCTCTTTCTTTGAGGCATCAAGCTCTTGGGACAATGAGTTAGCCCTATCAATAGTGTCCATGTCTTTTTCTTTATCAATTTCAAAAATTTCAATTTGTAGTTTAAGAAAAGAATTGGTATTATTTTCCTCACAAAGCTCTTGCTCAAGAAGATTGAATCTCCGTTTCTCATCATCAATATGAGATTCCAAGCTATCAATGGCCTCATCACATGAGCTAACAAGTTCCATTAATTGCTTGACTCTAGCACGAGCAATGGGAGGAAGAGACTTCATGATATCATACATTTCTTTTATATACTCTTCACCAAATTCATCACTATCACTATCATGATCACTCTCAAGATCATCCAAAACACTAGATAGGGATGGAGGAGAGACAATTACCTTGGAGCTTCTTGCCATAAGACAAGAACCGGTGGTCTTGGGAATAGGAGAACTCTCGATGTAGTCCTCGGCGTAGTCGTAGGTGAGAGGTGAACCGGGTTCGACATATGCCAAACCGGTCACACCCACCACTTTCTCCTTATCCCCACACTCCACGTCGGACTCGTCCTTGGAGATCCTTGCCATGAGGCAAGTGGAGGTGACCTTGGGAGTAGGAGAGTCGTCGGTGTAGTCCTTGGTGTAGTCATAGGTGAAGAGAGACCCAGGTTTGGCGAAGGCCAAACCGACCACTCCAATCTGTTGGAGATATGCCCAAGAGGCAATAATAAAGTGGTTATTATCATATCTTCACACTTATGATAAATGTTTACATACCATGCTATAATTTTATTAACCGGAAACATTAATACTTGTGTGATTTGTAAACTAAAATAAGAGTCCCTAGTAAAGCCTCTTGTTAAACTAGCTTGTTGGTTAATATATGATCATGGTTTCCTGATCATGAACATAGAGATGTTATTAACAACATGATCATATCATTAGGAGAATGATGTGATGGACATACTCCTATAGATAAGCGTAGCATAAAGATCAAGTCATTTCAATAGTTCAATTGCTATATGCTTTCTGATACATAGTAACCTAATTCCTTCGACCATGAGATCATGCATATCACCTTTTCCGGATGGATGCTTTGATGTCATCAAACACCACACCGTAACAGGGTGGCTATAAAGGTGGCATTGAGTGTTCAGAAAGTATTGGTTGAAACACATGGATCAAGAGTGGGATTTGTCCATCCATATGACGGATAGATATACTCTGGGCCCTCTCGGTGGAATGTCATCCAATTAGCTTGCAAGCATGTGACTGGCTCACAAGGGATCACATATCACGGGAACGAGAAAAGAGTACTTATCGGTAACGAGGTTGAACTAGGTATGCAGAGATACCGACGATCATGACCTCGGATAAGTAAACTATCGTGAGACAAAGGTAAATTGGTATCGTATGTAAGTGGTTCATTCGATCGCAAAGTAATCGTAGAAATATGTGGGAGCCATATGAATTTCCAGATTCCTCTATTGGTTATTGATCGGAGAAGTGTCTCGATCATGTCCGCATAATTCACGAACCGTAGGGAGACACACTTAAGGATTCGACGTTGTTTGAGTAGTTATGGTATTATGAGAAGGAGACCGAATGTTGTTCGGAGTCTCGGATGGGATCCGGGATATCACGAGGTGATCCGGAGAATAAGATTCATATAAGGAAAGTCCCGTTTCGGAGTTCGGGAATGATTCCGGTGTTTTCATCGGGAATGTTCTAGAAGGTTCCGGAATGTCCGGCACTCCGGGGGGGAAGGGGTACATGAATGTGTCATTACATATTGGAATGATTGCATCATGTACTAAGTGTTCTGGCTGTTCCAAATAAAGTATTAAATTGAATCCTAAAACTGAAAAGTCAAATGGCCAGTTTGAAAGTCAAACGGCTAAAACAGGAAACTGTGGGAAACAAGCAAGAGGAGGTTGAAACCGACTTGGGGGAGGAGTCCCTCCTCTCCAAATCGGTGCACCACCTAGGCCGAGTTGGGGAGGGACTCCCCTCCCTCCCCTTGGCCGCCGGCCCTCTCCACCCATAAAAGGAGGGGCAGGGCCTCCTCCTCTAGACACACAAGTTCCTATCCTCTAAATCTAAACCCTAGCCACAACCTCCGGTTTAGAGCCGTTTGGTTTAGAGCTTCTAATTGCTTTAGCCTGCGGTTTAGAGCCTTCTAATTGGTGTGTCTAATCTCTAGACCACTAATATCCCTCTCTCATACTCCACCATACTCGCTCCGGCTTAAGGCGAAGCCCTGCGAGATCTCCCCTCTACTTCCGGTACCACGCCGTTGTGCTGCCAAAATCGCGAGGAGAGTGCTACAACCTCCGCTGCCTGCTGGAACAAGGGAGAGGAAGGTCTTCGTCGAGTACCGAACGTGTGACCGACTGCGGGAGCCCTGCCGGAACGTGGCGCCGGAAGGATCGTCTACGCGATCTTGAGATCGGAAAGAGTACGACTACATCACCCACGAGAATCTGCTCTCGTTAACCGATTTGGAATCTTCGAGGGTAAGTTCCCCTATCAACTCGTTGCTACAATCTAGTAGATAGATCTTGGCTTGTTTGTTTGTATGCGATAGAATTTTTTTGTTTTCCATGCTACGAACCCCTACACAATCACCTTCTCTTCATCCTCTTCCTCCTTGTTGGATATGTATTCTTGACCTAGGAAGCCCTTGCCATCACGCCTATTGTTCCTCTTATATCTTTCATTGATGGGGTTGGGCTTCAATCTTGGTTTGGCACCTTGTTCATACTTGGGCTTGTCAAGCCTCTTCTCATATGGACATTTGTTGGCAAAATGGGTCGACTCATCACAATTGTAGCACGTATACTTATTCTCACTTGATCCCATTGAACTTCTCCTTCTTCGGAACTTCATGTTCTTGGTGAAGAGAGCAAGTTGAGAGAGCATATCGTCAACTCCATCAACATCGCTTTCTTCATCACTAGCAACATCTTATTGCACATGCTTGGCCTTTAATGCTAGAGAGTGGGAAGACCCAATAACACGGTTGATCTCCTTGATATTTTGCCCTTCATCCGCCAAGGTATCCGTGGCAACTAGATAAGAGACTAGATCATCAGGAGTGAATTGATTAGCTCTATCAAGGAGTTGCAAGTTCAAGGCAAGCTTCTTGTCGGTGACCGCGATCATGGAGACAATCTTGGACTTGATAAGTTCATCATTCAAATTGAATCCATCATCATACTTCTCACACCCTAGGCCACCAATATTCACGCAAAGGGCAACAAGTCTCTTGTATGCTTTAGCGATAGTCTCACCATCATGGTTCATGAACATGTTAATCTCTGACTTGGCAGCTTCATACTTGTATTCTTGAATAAGAGAGGTTCCCTCTTTGAGAATGACAATCCTATCCCAAAGATCCTTTGCGGTGGGGATGTCGCTGACTTGGTCATGGAGAGTGCGGTGAATGGCACTCCTTATCTTGTCACAAACCGTTGCATTTAGTTGACGGTCGTAGTACTCTCCCGGAGTGAGGTTGTTGGGATCATGAGGGTGGAAATCGGTGCATACAATCTCCCAAAGCTCAACGCTGCAGCTGCAAAGATGAGATTCCATAGAAGCTTTCCAATGAGAGAAATGAGTTCCATCATAATGAGGTGCAGGACCCGAACCATTAACATGAGGCATGATGTTCTTTTGCTTAGGATAAACATAAGGGAATTGATTAGGGGGCGTGGAAGTTTTTGACGAGCCACCCTCATGGGCGGACTCGGCATCCTTATCCTTTTCGGTGTCCATTGGTCTCCCTTGAGGTACTACCAATGGGTTACCAAGAAAAGCCCCATTGCCAATGGCCTTAAGTTGTCCTTCTAGGTAACTCATTCGAACAAGGAGATCAGAATTCGCCTTGGCCTTTTCAAGGGCACCCTTGGCTAAGATTTCGCGAAGCTCCTTGACCGAATAAGTCTTTTCCTCCTCATCATCGGAGAAAACCATCTTTTCTCTTAGGCGGTAAAGCCCTTAAAAGAGCCCTTAGCTCTGATACCAATTGAAAGTGTAAGATGGTTAACCTAGAGGGGGGGTGAATAGGTTTCTACAAAATTCTTTATAATCTTTTGCAAGTTTTAGGCTTTGCGGAATATAAGTGAGTCTAAATGCAAACTAGGTGAGGCAACCTAGATGATGAACAAGATACTTCAAGCTCAAAGGCTATCACAAGGTAAACAACACAAGTAAGAGATCAGTTAAGGAATAACCGAAGCATGCGGAGACAAAGATGTATTCCCGTGTTCACCACCTTTGGGAAGGGGGGCTACGTCACGTTGGAGAGGTGTGAGGTTTCACGAAGGATTCCTCACGCGCCACAAAGTCTCACCTTCTTCTCCGAGCCTATCCCACGAAGGAATAGCTCACTTACTCGTGGTAGACTTTAAGGTAGTCTCCAAACCCTCACAAACTTTCCAAGGAGAAAATCACAAGCCGAATGCCTCCGGGCGACCCTAGCCGCCTAGGGTTTCCCACAAACCCAAGAGTAAAAAGCTAACTCGATGAACTCAAGGGGAATGAACTTTGGCTTGGTGTAAACATAGTTCGGGACCTCCTCTTCCTTTCTACCAAAGGGATTTGGATTTGGTTGGGTAGAACGGGAGATCCTCAAGCTTTCGTGTTTCAACAATGGGGAAGAGAGAGAGAGCTTCAAGAAAATGGATGTTATACTGAAATGCCTAACCTCATAGTGGAGAAGAAAGGGGAATATATAGTATGGGTGGAAAAAGAGCCGTTTGGGGGTTCCTACGACAGAACCGGCAATAAGTCCGGTCGGACCGAGTTGCTCGCCGAAATTTCCGGCGACAACTCTGGTGGACCGGACCACACGCCGGAATTTTTGGCGGCGACCGAAATTCTCGCGAACAACCGAAAGGCTATTCTGTAAGCCATATCGGTGTGCACCGAGGCGACCGGAAATTCCGGCGCCGCCAGCGCTTTTGCCGATTTCGCAGAAGCCCCCTTTTGACTCATTTTTCAGGGCTATATTTCTCTCTTTCTTCGAAAGGTTGTGTGGTGGTGGATAAAGAGAAGTATATTTGATGGGGAACATCCCCAAAGAGTGCATCGAGATCACCCCTCTTAATAGTGCGGTGTTTCCTATTTGACTCAAGAGTAAATAAGAGAGAATAATGAATAACACCACCGGCTCTTCATATAGAAACGAATGGGGGGTCACCCATCGCCTTTCACCAACAACCTGCGGACTCTTACCTGTAGAGAAGAATAGAAACATTAGTCCGCTCTCTAGCCTCGATGTCATAGTTAACCAAAACACTAGATAAGGGCTATTTGCCCTTTCAGAGGAGAAGGTGTATATGGCGGCCATTCCTACTACGCCACTGCCGCCTCCACTACCGTTCGAAGGATTCTAGCCACCTTTGTAGGTATTCATAGTCATAAACATGGACTAGGACACATCGTCCACCACTGCGGCTAGCACATCCTACTAGAGTAGGGTGGTTGGGTTTCTATCTTAATGTTTTTCTTTTTTAGTTGTACAATGAACTTTGTTAATATATGTTAATATGCGTAAATTGTGTTTATTTTTTTTATTTTTTTTATTTTGTGTCCACATTTTTTGTGTGTCCATGAACCTCCAAACAAACAAAACGAGGATATGGTCTTCAGAGCTAACCGCGGGACACCCCAAACGGACCAATTTGGACAAAATAGTTGTTCGAAATGTGGGTCACCATTGAAGTTGCCATCACTAGTAGGAAAAGGACTAATGGCGGCATTCAGATAAGGAGGTTCATGGCGTTGAACACACACGTCACTAATCTCATACCACTGGTAGAAGTTAGTGGTGGCGTCTGCTAGAAACGCCAGTACTAAGTTAGCTATTAGTGGCGTTTCAACGAATTCAACTAGTATGATAAGCTTTAGTGGCGTTCGAGCCTTACGGAACGTCGTTAATCTTAATTTGATAATTAAAAAATACTAAAAATCTTGATTAGATGAGCAATAGCAAATAACAGAATACAACAATACTAAACATCATTCAGAATACAACAACAGGATACAACAAAGTTTACTAGATAGCATTTAGAATACAACAATAGGATACAACAAAAGTTCAGTGGATAACATTCAAAATACAAAGATACAAATAACTAACTAACTTAGATGACTATCTAGCTTGTTCTAAATAGGCATGATCTTCAAAGTTAGAAGACTAGTTCTACCTAAGGGAATGATCTTCAAAGTCAGAAGACTCTAAATCAGTGATCTCTTACGAAAAAAAGATAACTCCACAAGTTTTATCGAGGTAGATTCTCAACCTGATCCCGGTATCCATCCCAAATCTTTCTACCAAATTTGTCCAAAGTGCTCCTGTAAATTAAGTCTGGTTCGCCTTGTTGATGACTAGAATCTTGTAGCTCTTGTCAGGTATTGCCTCTTCCACTAAGGTAACCTTAAATTGTCTCTGGTGATTGACACGTTTGTTCACATGGTCAAGAAAGTCTTTTTTTGCGTGGCAAGGGATGGTCTGAGAAAAATATATATGAAAACAATAGTTAATTAGTTTCGATCAAAATGCATGCAAGGCTAGAAATCATAATTAAGCCAAACATACATCCATATCTGGAAGTCTTCGAGAAACACCGTGATAAACTTCTTATCCTGACAACTTTCATGGCCACAGTTGATGCAGGGATGCATTTGCTGCATGTTCATAAGACCATATACAAAATAATTCCAGGGATGAAGTAAGTGAGCCAAAATAATTTCAGAAACTCAAACATAAAGGCAAGCAAGTAATCTTACAAATACAAGGTGTCACGGCTGAACTGAAGGTCTCATATAAAGACACACAAGACAAAAAGAGTGCCTATAAGACCAAATCAAATATACAAGATATTCATGGACATGCGACAAGGTCTTCTGGGCACATTTTCACATTAAATTGTGTCATGGTGTAATCATCTACCATTGGAAGAGAAAACAACCAAAATGATCTACAATCATCTACACTAATAACATTGTCTGAAGAAAAGAGGCATTTCCAAGGTTCGTATAACATGGTTGTGAACAATACTGTGCACCATAATTTATCCCAATCATGTTATATGAATCGTAAAATTATTTGTCAACTTCGGACCACAAAAGTCTAACGAAACGAGAATCGTTGCATATGAAAATATCTCATCGATAACGCTAAAATCTAAACAAGCATATGGAAATACTTCATTTAAACTTTGTGGTAACGAGATGAGATATTTGCATATAAAATTGTCTCTGCCTAAACTATCACTATCTAATTAACAAACTCATATCTCTATATCTACAATTTGAGCCAAAACTTAATATCTAAAACACTATCTAACATACTTATCTCTAAAAATTTCAAGATCAATTTCTAACACACATATGCATCTACAATTTATCTAAAACGCATAAAAACGGGGATCGGAGACGTGGCTGGTGGCTCACCGAGGTTGTGGACAGGGGAGCTGTGGCGAGCGGCTCGGGGACGAACGGGGATGATGACGGTGGTCGCGGCGGCCAGCGGCTCAGGAACAGGCGGGACAGTGGCAATCGCCGGTGGCCGCGGTGGTTGCGACAGCCAGCATCTCGGAGAGAAGGTGAGAGGTGCGGCGATCGGCGGCTCGGGAACAGACGGGACACTGTCAGCGACAGTCGAGGATGGTCGCGGTCGTTGCGACAGCCAGCGGCTCGAAGAGGAGGTGAGAGGTGCGGCGACCGAAGACTCGAAAACAGACGGGGCAATGGCAACGGCGGCAGGGTTGAGGGAGACGGCAAGAGCGTTATAAAAGGTCGTTGAGTGCTTATTAGCCGTGGAGTTCAATTGATGGTAAACGCCACCAGCATGGTGCGTAGCCATGGCGTTCGCTTGTTCACAACGCCACCAGTAGGTTTGTCCCGACTTCGTCCGTGGGACCCATCACTGATGGTGTCCCAGTATAACAAGACGCCACTAATAGTATATAGCGTTCCAAAATCTATGAACGTCACTATTATTTCGTCTGCAATTGGTGACGCACTTTATATTTTGGGCGCCACTAGCTAAATGACTGCTATAAGGATTTTTCTACTAGTGCCAAGTATAGTGATGCCAAATTACAAAGAATTTCATCATGAGATTATGCACGTTTGCAGGATACATTATTGACTATAGTTTCAAACTTTTTTGTTCTTTCTAAAACTTGTAAATATGTTTTAAATTTGTTTTGAAAATAAAGGTGTCCTTGGAACTTTGCCTCCGTTTGTCCGCACTCCATTTTATACCTTTTTCTTTGCCTCTCTGAAATCCATGCATGGTCTACAAGATGCAATTTCGAACCCAAAAAAACTTGAAAATATACAAAACCACAAAACGTTCACACATTCTAATGGCAGACCTAACCTAGCTCACAAGCCAGTAGAAAGAGTTAGCCTAACAAAACAAGAAGGGCAGGTCACATCCCAAGAATCAATGGCTATAATGTCTCTTTTTGGTATCTGTCGTACCAAGTGCGCATAGCAATACCAGCTTTCATGTAATGGTGTTAGTGAGAGCTATTAGTAGTAGCTAACTACCACGGACTACACTCATCAATCAAAATGATCTACTAGCAGGCATAGGTGGAATTGGATACGATAAGGTGCTTGATTGCCCGTGCCGCACAACGCGGCGGCTGTTGCCAGGACAAGCAGACAATTCGTCAAGTCGACCTTCAAAAGGATGTCCTCTCTTGCTGACCTTTATCCCCCCCTAATCACTGATGGCCATATGGCATCGCCGTACATGTCTTGCTTTCTAGCCTAGCAGCTAGCTCCCTAGCTAGCTGGTGTAGTTTTGTCTATTGACCGGAACACAATTGGTTTTCTGAAGACTACTTTTCGATCCACTACCCTGTGTCCCTGTACGGTTTAGATAGATAGTCGTCAAATGCTTTGGTAGGGATCTCATAACTGAGAAGGACGGTTAGTTTACCTGTTGTTTGTTCCATTTTTCAATTAACAAGCTACCTGAATGTTTTTAGTACTACAGGTTCAAAGATAACCTGGTAGATGAAGTGACCTGACTCTGGAAAAGATCTGACGAATTGCCAAAGGGGACATGTCAACAACAGGACGGGCAGCAGGAACGAGAAGGAAGAAAATTCCAAGATGGCCTGGAAGCAAATCACGGGCCTGGACAATGATGCATCCTATGCGCATGCAATTAGCACTTACTAGCAGTATCGCAGCCATAGGATTCTCATGCTCGGACGCTGCCCAATTCTGCAAACAGATTCCCAGTAGTAGCAGCTTCCATGCACCGCCTGCACACCTGCACCTCCAGTTTCATGATCAGATGGGCATGGCATGAATGAATGATAGCTCATGGGTGTCATGTGACCCTGAAGAATAGACGAAGCATAAAAAGCAAGCTTCATTAATTAGCCTAGCCTCCATCATCAAAGTTCAGAGCGGAAAAAATCGCCATGGCTTAAATTCAGTGCATAGCATGATGCAGAAAATGTATCAGTGTAGGTGCAACAGTTTAGTCTCAGAATTCAACTTAGTCACTAATCATAAAAAAATAATATTCTCTAGATGCTTTCTGCTCCAAGTAACAGTACGATGCATGCGTGAACAGTGGAAAAGGCAAGGTGTGAAGGACAAGGATGGATGATCATCATCAAAGAGAGGGCATGATCTATAATGATTAGATATACTATAGGAGTAGTCCACTATCAGCTGGCCCCAGTAGTTAAACTAACATCACGAGACATTGGGATTACCCCTACTCAAGCAGCAACCAGCCCAGGGCCAATTCTTTTTGACAAAGTTCAGTGCAAATGGCAAGGATGTCTAGCCCAGCAACAAACTGGCTTCCTCCTTTTCACGTTGTTCCCTGCCCTTGACGTCCGTCCATCCGGGCATTGGAATCCAGGAAAGTTGCAAAGTCCAAGGATGGTCTTCTGGGGCATGCATGATGCATCTGTGCTCTATCTCTCCCATGATGCCTTGCTGCTTTATTAGCCTGATAAAAAGAAATAATGTTAGGTTGTGGGGGCTTCCCCATTCGACACAACTACGACGAGTCAAGAGAAGCCTTGCTTCCTTCTCCTCCAACCTTATCATGGTTTCCTTGCACGGCATGGCCAAGTTGCTACCTCTGGATCTGCCGTGCAGACTCACATCCCCGCGTTCTTGTTTTCTTAGTAAACATTTGGGGTGTTGGAGGATGCATTTTTTACATCCGCGAGAAAAAGAACAAACATGTGACATTTTGAGGATACCATACAAAAATGTTGAGCATTTGAATAGCAAAAGAAAATATAGTGAGAAAGACAGACTCAGGGTCACAGGCAAATAATTCAACCACAAAAGGTAAATAAATGGATAGAACCACAGCCAATGCTTTGCTCTTGGAATGTTGCTGCAATCTATCACCAATTCAACGTCACTTCAAAAGAAAAAACACTATTTCACCTTCTTTTGATAAAAAAAAGCAGCATATCTTGTTCCAGAAAAATTAAAAGCATATAAAAATTCCGATGTAATGTTATATAAGGATGAATGAAACAGAAGATCATATGAAAGGCATCACCTGTCATTCTTAGCATTGGGAGCATGAAGTAATACAATGTGTGAGCTCAACAGAGAAGCCTCTTTAAAAAATACAGCGGTTGTTCAAAAAGCGGTGTACCAGACAGTAATTAGTGCAATGCTACCTACTCAGCAAACAGTCCATTAACAAGAGAATCGTCAACTAAAAAATCTAAGAACAAGTAGGGTTTCATGAATTTGCAGCAAGTTGATAGCACTCTGATCTATGATTAAATAGTTCTGCCAAAGAAACAAATAGGATGGCAGAAACATCATTTGGAACAAGTCTTTAGCTCTAGCTCTTTTCGGAGCTAAAAACTGAGGAAAAAGAACCAGTCAGCTGAGCAACCAGGTCTAATTTGAAGTGCAGTGTGCTTACTACAGTGCACATGTTACTCCAGATAGATAAACAGAAGAAATCAACAAAGTTGTCCCCAATACACTCTGTGACAGCATAGAAGTTGTATAACCTAGTAGTTACAACAAAGAGACGAATAAAAATCTCATGGATGGTGGCAGGTATGTACTGCACAACTTAGAATCATTTACAAATATACTTAACCCAGGCCAGTGGGTGTTTAAAAGCAAAAGGTGGAAACTGGGTTGTAGTGGCATAGTGACGAAAAGCAAACAGATGGAGCATTGCTTACCCCATGGAGCTTGAATACGATCAGAGTTTTGTTCACTTGAGCAAGGACATTATCTTATTATAACAATTATATCAGAATTTTATTAGTGAGAGGAATGAGAATGAACTTGACAGGTTAAATTCATAATGAGTTGGGCACTCCAATTTGCATGCACATACATATAATGATATTGCGGTAGCAATTTTTTTCATGAGATGAATGAGAATGAACTTTACTTAGCAACTAGAATGGCTGCATCTCACGAGAGAAATCAATTCGAATAAGCCAGTAAAATGTGCCTAATATAATGATATTGCAGTAGTATGTATGCTAATGTTTTACCCTTCACGAACTTATGAGGGCATGTATTGCACTGCAGTAGAATACTAATTAAGCAAATCTAAACCTGAGACTGAGAAGATGGCTTAATATTACACAGATTGATGCTCTTAAGATGGACGTATTGGAGCATAAAATCACCTGCCTTACTTGAGGAGTAAACTGAAGCAGAGGAGCATACTGCTTGATTCAACCTTGGAGGTGCCAGTTGCAAAGCCCAAAATACTAGTAGATAGTAGGAACGGTGTATGAAAATTTAAAATCTTATTATGGCAGTTATGCTCATAACCTCTAATGTTATCATTGAAAGTCACATACAACTTTTTTTGAGAGAAAAGTGACATACAACTTGCTACAGAGATCTCACAGCAAGGGCAAATAAAGCCAGAAATAACAAAAACTACACCATTTTAAAGAAAATGAGAAAGGGAGACGTGAGTTCAGAATGATCGTGGTAAGCTGAAATCAGTTGTCTTATAGAAGTTGTGAAAACTGCATAGGCTCCTTGGTCAGCATCACTTTAGCTGAAAAGATTACAAGGAGCAATGAGCGACATTGCAACATTCAGTCTACAATTAATTGGTGACCGGTGAGGATGGTTGCCCTCACAAAAGGTTAGGAACGTATAAGTTTGTTCACTTCACAAATGAGCCAACTCCATCTAGAAATATCTACAGTCTATTTCAATTTTATCCAAATTTGAAGCAGATCTGCAATCCAGGAAATCATAATTTGCATTTGACCGTTGTCTGCCCCAAATATGATCAAATCATCATCTGCCCAAACAAGATGTACGCATTACCTATTAGACTGGCATCTATTTGCATCTGTAACCTAGCCAAAGAAAATATCTGACTTATTCCTATTGAGATTTTCTTAGTGTGACTTGGATCTTCTTGAAGCTATGCTATCAAACATCCAGGTACGTAACAAGCTGCCTTCCAGATTAATTCAAATTTTCTTGTATGTCACCATGTAACAATACAACGGTCAGCGTACCTCTAGCACTATACACTACAATATGAGTGGACGATTTCGAAATATATCAAAAGGGTAAGTTTTTCTTACTAAAGGTGATACCATGTTCTACAGTAATACACCCTGCGGCAAATGCATTCACTCACCATGACAATCAGCAAGGCTATGATAGCTGTAATTCTATCGTGTATGTATCAGAATTTAGTAAGAATCTGTATATGAGAATTATTGGGTTAACTATCTACTTTGCTATGGAAGCCTGATGACTATTATGAGGCCTCATGCTCTCCAGAGACCAGAGGGAGCCATATGCTTACATTCAGATTTTACCTTCCAGATATTAAAGTATAAAACAACCATAGAAACTAGGAATCTAAAGAATCTTTCTACATCTCAAGAAGGTAATAATGTATACTGCAGCAAAGGGAACTAGCAACTCACAGCAGTATGTGATTGCCTTCTGAAACCGCCCATTTAGAGGCACTAAGTTGACCCAAGTTGCTGAAAGCTCTGAGTGGAAACCTATGTTTTGATGGTATTAAGTTGAAGCCTGGTGAGAAATGCCGAGCAAAGCCACCTCCCATCATATCAAATTAACAGCATTTGGCAAGCTCAAGTCACCATCCCAAGTTAATCATAACCATCGTGTCCATCATCGTCATCGATACCAGACCCGTCATCGTCCACAATCTCCATTCCAAAGCACTCAACATCAGCATCCTCATCCATCCCGTACCCTTGAAACTCCTTGTCTCCATCCAGTGTACCCTCTTCATCATCACCATCCTCATCCAAAACGAGCTTGGACAAGCCTTTCCCGCGGTACAACACGCCAGTGCGCATCACATAGTGCACCTTCTCCCTCACCGTGGCAAGGGGATGCTGCTCCACTAGCTTTCCCCTCTCATACCCCTCGCGAAGGACGAGCGTCGTGGTCTTGCACTTCAACGACAGGTAGAACACCCCAGGGTACCTTGTAAACAGCCTCGTGAACTTGTGAGGCAGGCCAAGCTCCTCCCGGAGCAACCGGATCGCATTCCTCCGGACCATCTTGTGCACCATCAGCCCGAGCAACTCGTGCAGCAGACCAATGTTCCTCTTCTCGTAGATGTCGCTGTCAGGGTCGATCCCTGAGGCATCGTCGTAGGGTGAAATGTAAGGCAGCCGATGGAAATCCTCCATCCAGGCTTTGACCTTCTTCATCCCGCCGTATCCTCGCGGGAACCGCATCGGGAACGCGAGGGGGGCGTTTGAAGAGGACGGCGACCGGGACAGGGCGCGGTAGGTCGCTCCGGTGATGGCCTCGGCATGGCGGCGCTGGAGGGAGGATATGGCGATGTCCTCGGGGAGGTGGGAGGTGGAGAGCGAGATGTGGTTGTTGGAGACCGCGAAGAGGTCGGGGTGTGCGGAGGGGAAGGCGGAGGCGAAGTCGTAGGGCAGGCCGAGGTCGAAGCGGAGCGGGAGGATGGAAGCCAGCGGGAGCGACCTGGAGCGGGTGAGGAGGAGGAGGCGCGCTAGCCGAAGGTGGGAGTCGACGGCGGAGGCGCGAGCGAGGCGGGCGAGGAGGATATCGGAGGCGGGCGTGAGCGAGAAGGCGGGGAGGGAGGGGAAGCGCGGGTGCGGCTGCTCGGTGAAGAGGGTCGGGTGGCGGCGGAGGAAGCGGAGCACGGGGAAGGTGAGGCCGAGCGGCTTTTGGAAGCGCGCGAGGGCGCGGGCCGGCACAGGGGGCGACGGCTGGCGGGCGAGGTAGTCCAGCAGGAGGCATGACGCGCGAACGGAGGTGGTGCGGTCGATGAGGTGGTCCAGGCCGCGGTTCTTCACCCACTTGAGCCGCACCTTATGCATCGCGCCGGAGGGGAGGTAGCTGGTACGGGAAGTGGGGGAGTGGAGGAAGTGGAGGGAGTGGAGGCGGCGGCGGCGGCGGGCGCTGTTGGCGGCGCGAGTAGAGTGTTCGGGGAAATGCCTGCGAGGAGGAGGGGGCGAAGCGGGCACAGGTGGCAAATTGCGCAAGAGATAAATTTGGATCGGCCCGCAAAAGGTACCAGACCAGGCCAGGTTCGGTCCGGACAGCCCAATCAAGTCTACTAGGCCTACTAGAGTCTAGACTGGTTCGGTCCGACATAATACGAGCACAACTTGCTCGAAAAAAAATTTGCCAATGAAAGAAAACACTTGTGACTCGGAGCTCCTGCTTCAACCGTGTACTCCCTCCGTTAGAGATTATAAAGTCCAATTTTTTAAAAAAATATTAGATTTTGTAAGTTATCTTCTATTTATTAGTCTCTCTTCTTTAATGCATGTTTTTTTCTCTATCTTCTCTTATACATGTGTAATTATTGGTGCATGAAGTAATTAAAAGAGGTAGTTATTGACTTTCTTAATCCTAGCAAAGTATCTATAGGCCTTGCAATCCCTAACAAAGGGAGTACAAATATTTAATCGTTTCGGACCATTCAAACACGACTCTCTTCCGGTAGCAGTTTCAAACAACTATCCTAGAAAACCATCTCCCGGACTCTTCGTCTTCTGAATGCAAGGAACAAGAACATATTTATAAAAAAGAAATTTACTTGTCAATCTGATAAATTACCTTTAAAATATTTAGGTGTGCCCATTGATACGAAAAAGCTTCTTAACATCCATTGGAGACTTGTTGATGATAAAATAGAGAAAATGCTAGGATGTAAGCAATTTAAACTCCTGGATATAGGTTCAAGGGTTGTTCTTCTAAATTCATGTCCATTTACCGTTCCTATGTACTCCCTTTGTTATAGTTTTCGATTTGTAAAAAGAGTGTATCTAGACATCTTCTAAAGTGTAGGTTCACTCCGAATCTATACACTGAAAGAGGTCTAGATAAACTTCTTTCAGGCCCGTCTTCAGGATCTGGGGCCCGGTGCGACATATAAAAATGTGGCCTTAATTTTTGTACATACTTAAAACTAGTATAACAAAGTCACAAGTTTAATTTATTGTATAACTTCCTAATATTCTATGCGGTACAATATGTCCAAAAAAATATCAAGTATTCATTCTAAAATAATAAATATAGCATCAAAGAAATAAAACAAATCTCACGATCTACCAAAAACATCATCCATGGGTATTTCTTGAATAAAATCTTCAATCATAGCATTATAGTTGATCTTCTCCAAAATATCACTTTCAAGTGCTATAGACGCCAATCCACCGAGTCTTTCTTTATGTCATAGTAGAACTCATGTAAGATTTCAGCAACTTGAGTTTAGAAAAACTTTTTTCAACAGATGTGTATCTAGACAAATGACTTAGATTCATCTAGATACAAATGTATCTAGTCAAATTTTAGTCCATACCTAAACAAATGTGACTCAACTAATATGGATCGGAGGAAATACCTTAACTAGTTCCGTAGGTACGTGCGGTGGCCCGGCATACCACTGCATGTGTAGTACACTATAGTCGTTGACATGACATCCACAGAACACCGTTTCGTAAATATCACATCCCTCAGAATGGTACAACAGAAATATTGCGGGTCCATATTATAAACATACACACGTTATTATTATTACAATACCGAAAGTGCAAGACTTTCAAAAGATTCAACTTACAACCCAAAATATAAGTGTTTCAGCAGAATTTAAAAGTACCAACTCCGACTAGGAGTTGAGATAAGCAGCTTATTCTATAGAGTTCATGCTGCTCGGCTCCGTTGGTTACTACTAACTGGGATACTTAGTTGGACTCGTTATCGTCAACACTATAGCGGATTTCGTAATCCACTCCTTCAACACCTCCGGATAGATCAGGTTCCACGTAGAACACATTTTCTTGGCATTCGACTGCATACATTGGCACATCTTCGAGATCCTCAGAGTCTAAGCAAGGGATCAAAGGAAAGAATAAGTAACAGCGTTACCCAACAAGTTCATTATATGCAAGGTGGGAAGTTTGATGCTCTAACTACCACCTCGGATTATAAATCCTTGACACTATGCAATTTTGTAAATCTTTCTTCAAAGATTGATTTTAGTCTGAAAGTCTATGACAATCAGCCTTCACAGGTTGACCAGAACTTTCATGGAGTTCCTTTCCTGCCGCGTCCGTAGCTCCTTCCCGGAACAGGTAGTAACAAGTTACAATTCTTACACTCTGCAGAGGTGCGTTACTTTACCCATGAGATATCAACTCCTTGTTGCACAACCGGGCGTACTTTTCCATCCACAATTCCATGATGTGGGGCCCAGTAGTTGGTCCAAGCCAATCACTGCCCCCTTCGCGACCCCGCATGCCTCCTTGGTGTACACTATGCCCACATAATGAATTACGGCAATTTTTTGTACAAACCGTTAGATGCCAGAACTATCGTGGGACGATGAGGGTTCCCACCCATATGCTGCATATCCTCTACGAATTACCAATTAATATGCACGCTACGAGGATAACAGCCATGACCTGCACATCCGGCTTCATGCGAGAGGAAGAAGATACAGCTGACTTCTCTGTCCCATTCCAAATCTCATGGCTAACGCGTAATATACGGCACTAGAATCACTGATGTCAGGGGTTATTAAGTCCCTACTTGATCATCATTGTTTTCAACTAGAACCCTAAGTTCTATTGCTCCATTATATCATCACTTAGGATGATATCTATGATTTCTTTATTTGTGAAAATAATACTTTCTTTCTTTTATAGCATATATGATAACACACAATTTGCAAATACTTTGATAAAGACTCTTCAAAGGACATGAGCAAGTGATGAACTTGCCTTGTGATGGCAAGGTAGTGAAGTCTGATGCTTGCACTGGACCTTGAGCTTCTATGTCTACAAAAACATCATTATTGCCCGGTAAGGACAATATTTAAAGAAGCAAAATGATTATGCAAATAATGCAATGCAATATTTAATTATATATGCATTTACCCTAAATAAGGTGCCCCTAAATGATGATTAAGCATTTATAAATATTACCTTTTAATATTTATAGCATATATTATTTTATTTTATTTCCTTTTATTGATTTAATAATTCTTTTAAGAATTATCAATTATACATTAAAAATTGTTATTAAATATTTATTTAGTATTTTTCGAAAATACAATAATATTAAAATATAATGAAAGTGATTTTTATTTATTTTTATCATCTTTCAATAATTTTGTAAAATTCCATAAGGAATATATAAATTACAAAATTCTTATAAAAATTTAAATGTCCAAAATTTTATATATTATTTTATTTGGATAGAGTGGATTATTATAATTCCAAAAATATTTTACTTATAATTTTTGGACTTTTATTTTAGTTTCTAAGATTTAATTAATCCAGGGGTATTTTGGTCTTTTCCTTTTTATTAAAACAGGCCTGGAAAGATTTTTGGGCTAGTTATACTTATTGGGCCGTGGTGGCCCATTAGTCCTAGACAAAAGAGCCATCCCGAAGGGTTTGGCCCAGCTCGGCCCACTCCTCACTGCCTCTCTCTCTCTCCCTCGAGTTTATCCTCTCCTCCTCTGATCCCGACCATGTGGCCGGCGATGCCGCCACCGGCAATTCCCGTCGCCGTAGGCCGTTCTGGTCGCCGCCGTGGTGCAATAGGGGGTTGCCGGTGATGCCCGTTCGTTCTATCCAATTGGATTCGAGCCTGGAGCTCTCCTGTAATGGATCGATGCCGTCCCGAACCCTAAGGTTTGGGGGTTGGCATGGATTCAAGTGCTGCCATGGTCGTCGTGCATTGAGGTGATGCTCTGCACCTCCAGTCGTGATCAGGGTCGCTGCCATGGCACCGTGCGGGTTGCAGCGCCCCTCTCTAGGGTGCTCCCCGTGCCGCCATGGTCGTCGGCCCCTCTGCTTCCTCTTCTATTTCATCAGCGAGGACCTACGGTGAGTTTGATTCCTTTCCCCCGATGCTCTCTGTGCTTGCTGATTCGATGCTAGATGCTGGCAGTGTTCTCTCTTGCTACTGTCTGATTCAAATTAGGATGATTATCCACTTAGGATTCCTGTTATGTGATTAATCATGTACTAGATGAATTGAATCATGTTTGGATGGTCTGTACACATGCTAAATGATTATTGGTCTGAGGCTTGTTGCTTAAGATGATCTATGATGTTTCTGGTGGCTTACTAGATGATTTGATCCTTGGATTGCATCAGATCTAGATGATATAGTTGCTTGTGAATCATGCTTGATTAAGTCAGTGACTTGATAAGTGTTCACTGTCATCTCTGGGTTTATGATCATGACTATGACATGATGAAATCATTGTCCTGGTGTTGTTGGCTTAGAACTAGTGTATAGCATGATCTCAAACAGTGAAGTTTAATATAGGAATATCCTAGTTATGATTCCTGTGTTAACAGGAAAATGATTAGTTAAGTTGATTGTTTGAATTTGTGATGATTAAATGTCTATCCTGATTCATAATGGATTGTTCTTGTGACACCATCATGGTATGGCACACAAGTTTGATTCCAACCCACTGATTGGTTGTTTTAGGCTTAAGACAAACTTGGCTTTATAAGATAAATAGAGATGCTCTTCTCTGAATTCCCTAAGACCAATGATTTTGGTCCGAGGCTTAGGGATTTAGATCTTATCTAGTTGATTCATCTAGATAGTCCTGGTAGTGGTACCAGCTATTCTTTATTGAATCAAGGCTTGGAAAAAATTGATAGTGGGCTTGATTATTCTATGGATTCCAAACATTTGTTTCTAAGGTGCTACCCTTCCTTTAGGGATGTGCCTAGAAATAGATCTTAGGTATATGTATGATTGAATTGTAAAATATAGTTTGACAACCAGAGCAAGGATGTTGCTCTGAGCTCTGGTTGGATCCTGGTACTTTGCTGTTTGCTTTTAGAGTTTAAAAAATACCTATGATGGATTCACCCCACTTAGGTGTTTTCTGAGGGTTTGTTTTATAAAATAACACATGCTTTTCTCTAAATAAGATGATTAGATCATGTGAAGGTTTTATGAAACTCACCACAGACTCTGATGTTTGTGGAGTAAGTTGGTGATGATCTTGATCTGGTTTTGCTGGACTCTTGAGCTAATCTGCTCCTCCTAGATCTTGGGCTTGATCTTGCTGTCCACCTGATCCATCCCCCTCCTTATGTCACCATCCAGTTGATGTGATCTTGCTTTGGTTGGTTTGGTTGCTGGTTGTGATGCTTGGTTTAGCTCCTGTCTACACTGACTGTTCTTGTGTGTTGTGCAGTGGAGAGATGCACTAGTGCCTCTCCACGGCTGTGCTTGTGGTTTTGTGAGTTTGGGTTGTTCTGTGAGGTTGACAACACACCACACGCATGTTGGTGTGTGTCCTGCCTGTGTGCTTGCTATGCACTTGTGGATATGTTCAGAATCTGGAAACTTACTATTACCTGGTTACTTTCACCTGGCTGGTGGATTTGTCCCTCTTGGCTGTTATTTGACTTCTGGCTTTAAATTTGTGAAAGATGGATTCTTTCATATTGGTGAAACTTGCCCCTTTTATAAATTCCTCAATGATGAATTTGTCAAGTGCATTTCACTGACATGTCTGAGAGATAATATTAACACTAACCTTATTTTGTTTTTATTTAGTCTTTGTTTTGCAGGTACAGATATATGGATGAAGATTTAGTGTAGGTTTAGTTATAGAATAGTTAGTAAATAGTCCAATGTAATCTTCTTCATACTTTTGTAATCTTTATTTTATTCAATTGTAATAAAGATTATATTATTATTAATAAAGAATATTCTTCATTCTTTTGTAAATTTACTTTTGTGAATTGTGTGGATGATTTCAATAAGTTATAATTTTATAACTTAATTATATATTGATGATAAGAAATAAGTTTCATATTCATTATTGTTTTCTTTAAGTAATGTTTTGAGTTAAAATAGTTAACTCCTAATTAAATCAAGATTCAAACCCTTTTTCTAATTCATTGAAGTTATAATTCAAAGACTCAAGTTTAAAATTCAAACTCATTTTAAAACACATAATTCTTTAAATATCATATCAAGTTTATAACAATCATCCTTTAAGACTAAACCTAATCTCAAAGTTTGAAAGAAACATTGATCACTTAAGGTTTTTATTTGGCGAAAATTTTACCCATATTTTCACAAATGGATGCATGCAGCATTCCACATTCCTAAATCTACCCTTCGTTAGTTCCTAAATGCTGGGATGCTACAGACTTCCCCCCTTAAATTAAACTTCGTCCCAAAGTTTGTGGAGATGTACCTGAATAGTTCAGGATAGGCTTTTCTTAAATCCTCTTCTTTCTCCCATGTGGATTCCCTTTCAGGGTGATGTTCCCACTGTACCTTGCAATATTTGATTGCTCTATTCCTTAATCTTTTCCAGTTTTCTTCCAGAATCTTACAAGGCTTTTCAATATAAGTCAGGTCTGCTTGTAGTTCTATCTCTTGATGTGTGATTGCATCATCTGGAACTTTTAAACATTTACGAAGTTGTGACACATGGAAAACATTATGCACTTGAGCCAATCTTGATGGTAACTCTAAAGCATAAGCTATAGTTCTATTTTGACTCAGTATCTTGAATGGTCCGATATATCTTGGACTCAATTTCCCTTTAACTCCGAATCTTTTCACCCCTTTCATTGGACTTACTTTCAAATAGACCATATCTCCCACTTCTGGATGCCATGATCTTCGACTTTGATCCGCATAACTTTTCTGCCTGCTCTGGGATATTTTCAATCTATCCCTGATCATATCAATGATATCTTGTCTTTCCTTGATATAATCTGGCGCAAATTCTTTGTTGCTTCCAGGCTCATACCAACATATTGGTGATTTACACTTCCTTCCATATAGAAACTGATATGGAGCTGCCTTCAGACTACTCTGATAGCTATTATTATAAGAAAATTCCGCCAATGGTAGAATATCTTCCCATGTACCTCCAAAATCTAATGCACAAGCTCTCAACATGTATTCTAGTATTTGATTTGTTCTTTCAGTTTGACCTCCTGTCTCAGGATGATATGCCGTGCTGAAATCTAACTTTGAACCAAGTGCTTCATGCAATTGCTTCCAAAATGCTGAAGTAAACACTGATCCCCTATCTGTTATGATCTTTTTGGGTACTCCATGCTTACTTACTATCTATTTGACATATACTTCAACTAACTTCTCGGCATTATCCTTTTGATTCATCGGGATAAAATGTGCACTCTTAGTGAGTCTGTCCACAATTAACCATATCATATCCTTCCTTTTTGGTGTCATAGGCAATCCTGTAATGAAGTCCATACCAGTTTCCTCCCATTTCCATTCAGGAATTTCTAAGGGTTGTAATGATCCTGCTGGACTTTGATGTTCAGCTTTCACCCTTTGACAAGTATGGCATTCAGATACATATTTAGCAATATCTCTTTTCATGTTATTCCACCAAAATAGTTCTTTCAAATCCATATACATCTTAGTACTCCCTGGATGTATAGAATATGGTGTATCATGTGCTTCTTTGAGTATGACATCTCTAATCTCCGTCACATCTAGAACACATAGACGGTCTTGAAACCATAAAGACCCATAATCTCCAAGGCGAAAAACTGATTTTTGCCCTTGAGATATCCTCCGAACTTCCTCAGCAATGAAAGGATCTTCTTCTTGATGTCTAAAAATTTCTTGCTTAAGATCACTGTCATGCTCTGCAACAACCTGCAGAGTAGCTAATCCTCCAAGAACCTCTGTTCTGATGAATTGAAGTTCTAATCTTTCCAAGTCCATTTGTAACTCTTTGGGTAACTCCCTATTTCTTGGCTGAATATATGCACTCTTTCTGCTTAAAGCACCTGCTACAACATTTGCTTTCCCTAGGGTGTAGTTGATTGTTAAGTCATAATCCTTGATTAATTCCAACCAACGCTTCTGTCTCATATTCAATTCCTTTTGAGTGAAGAAATATTTGAGACTTTTATGATCTATGTATAACTCACATCTGGCTCCATAAAGAAAATGCCTCCATCCTTTCAGCGCAAAAACTACTGCTGCTAACTCTAAATCATGAGTTGGATAGTTGACTTCATGTGGTTTCAGTTGTCTTGAACCATAAGAAATCACTTTCCGATCTTGCATTAATACACAACCCAAACCTTCTTTAGACGCATCACAGTATACGGTGAAGTCCTTCCCTGTTTCAGGAACTGCTAAGATTGGAGTTGTGGTTAATCTAGTCTTTAACTCTTGGAAACTTGCTTCACATTTCTCATACCACTTGAATGGTGTATTCTTCCTTAATAATTTGGTCATTGGTCCGGCTATTTTGGAGAAACCTTCAATGAATCTCCGATAATAACCAGCCATTCCTAAGAAACCTCGAATTCGCTTCACATTGGTGGGTGCAGACCACTCTAATACCGACTGAACTTTAGATGGATTCACAGCAATTCCATCCTTACTGATCACATGACCGAGGAATTCTACCTCATCAAGCCAAAATTCACATTTACTGAACTTAGCATAAAGCTTATGTTCTCTTAAAGTCTGCAATGCTATTCTCAAATGATCAGCATCCTCTTCCCAAGGAGCTACGTCTATGTTGGAGAGGTGTCGGGGCCACACAAGGTCACCCGAGTGCCACCAAGGCCTCACCTTCTTCTCCGGTGAGCTCCCCCACAAAGGAGGCCTCACAATCCACTAACCGGTGACCTTGAAGGCGCCAACCGAAACCTTTACACCAAGGTTGAGGGGGAGGCTCCACAACTCAATTGGAGGCCCTCAACGACATCTTGAAGCTTTACAACGCACGCCTTAGCTCCGAGGATGCCCTACACTGTCTAGGGTTCCAAGAAACCCAAGAGCAACAAGATCCACAAAGGATGGGTGGGGAAATCAAATCTTCTTTGGTGGAAGTGTAGATCTAGGTCACCTCCCTCACCTCTCAAAAGATCAAGTCATTTGAGTGGCTAGAGGAAGAGATCTAGTGAGGTGAAGCTCAAGCATTAATGGAGGAGAGAGAAAAATTCGAGAGAGAGTGGGAGGAAGAAGAGGGGTGCCTTAAATAGGCCCCCTCGCGCTGAACCGTTACAGCCCCCGCGACCTCACCGGAAGTTCCGGTGAGAGGCCGGAAGTTCCGCCCAGCCTGGCTCCAACGGTCATCAGACCGTTGACGCCCGCTCCAGAAGTGCAACCGGAAGTTCCGGTCAAAACAGACCGGAAGTTCCGGTGAACTTCCGATGCAAGTTCTGACCAAGTTCCGGCAAATAGCACGCTTCAAAACAGAAGGTTACTGAGTCGCCACCGGAACTTGGGGCAGAACAAGGGGCGGAACTTTTGGGTCGCGAAGCGAATCAGACCGGAAGTTCCGGCTTCAGGCGGAAGTTCCGCTCAAGAACTTTTGGCAGGACAAGTTCCGATGCAACTTCCGGCCCAAGTTCCGGCAAATAGAACACTTCGAACAGAAGGTTACTGATTCACCATCGGAACTTGGGGCGGAACTATCGTCGGAACAAAGTGTAGAACAGCCCGCAGAAAAAGTTTGAGCGGAACTTCCGGCCTATGACCGGAAGTTCCGGTGAGACACAAAAGGCTCCAACAGAACAGGAACACGCTCTCTCTCACGGGATAATGGGATGGCTGTGGCGGTGCATATAGGTTTGTGCAAGAACAAGTGATTTCCCACAGCCTTCCAAGATGGGCCCCCTCTTAATAGTACGGTGACCTAAAAACAATAACCGGAGAGAAACTAGGAGAAGACTAAAAGGCCACCGTCTTCATGAGATCCCAAGAGAGCATCCACCACTATAGAAGGAGATATCAACAACGTTTCCCCTGAAACTCAAGCGCACAATTAAAGCACATTTGGGATTATCATTAACACCAAAAAAATATATCATGAGAAGATATAGTCCTTTCAATCTCCCCCTTTTTGGTGTTAGATGATAATCCCAAAGATTTGCATAGAAACAAAGCAATCTTTGCAATGGGCGGGACAAGCTCCCCCTGTATGTGTGCAAGGTAGAGGAAAGAACTCTAAGGACAAGACTGGCACACATACACAGAGGCTCCCCCTACCAATTGCAAAGATAGCACAAGTGCAAGATACAATAAAGTATAGAGAACATACCGGAACCAACCAAATGTGGTGGAGGCAAAAGGAGTAATAATAACAATAAGAGCAATGAGGCTCCACCACCATATGCATAAGCCCATAAGATGACAACAAGATACCACACGCACGGCATTGCATAAGATAACACATAGTCTCGAACATAACAAGGTCCACAAGCACACATAAGTTCACGGACATAAAGTCACAAGCACACAAATAAAACTAGAGAGTTCGCGAGCAAGAAAAGATCAAAGGCAAGAACAGGCTCGCGACTCTACCCATGCAAATCCCGTAGGCAACCTAATAGACATCTTTCTCCCCCTTTGGCATCGAGACACCAAAAAGGAAGAGAAGATCAAGCTACTCGTCCCAGCCACGAGAGGGAGAAGGGGCAGACTCAGGGACCCAAGGACCCCACTCAGGCGGACCAGTGACCTCCTCCTCAGACTCATCCTCGGACCAGTTGCAGTTGTCGCGAATCCAATCCTCCTTGGGAATAGTGACAGAGCTAGTGACCGGTGAGCAAGGAATGTTGAGGGCTGCCATGATGGCCTTCTGGCGCTGAATATTGTGACGCTGATCAACATAAGCCTGATACTTGCGGTCTTGCAGAAAGCGAAAAGTTTTTCTTCACTTTCCCAAGCAGCTTCTTTGCCCAAGACGGCTGCCTCCGGAGAGTAGGACCACCAGCACTAGGGCCACCAGGAGCAGAGGAGGGACCACTAGCATCATCTCGAGCCTTCTTGAGTGCAGCTTCTTTTTCTTCCTGAGTACGAGGCTTCTGGTGCTTACTCACACGGAGCTTTTTCTCTTCATGAATGGTGATGTTGTCTTGAGGGTAGGGGTTGCCAGTCGTCTCAACCCACTTGTGATTGATGAGAGTCTGTATGTAAGGAGCATAGATGCAGGAGCGCTTTTCAATGAGAGCCGCCCACATCTCTGAGTAGATGAAGTGCATAATATCCATTGACCTGTCAGTGTCCCGGCGAAGATAAGTCTGATGCATGAGGTCAACCTGATAGCCATGAAACTGATCAAAGTTGCCAGCCTTGCGAGAGATGGTGTTCAAGTACAGCCTGCGCATGATGTCAAAAAGTGGCAGCAGATGATTCACAAACCCAGCAGTTCCCCACCCTTCAATGTAGAGAGGCTCCAGGACCTCAGGATCAGCAGCTTCAGGACCATGAACACGCCAACCATTTGCCCCGTGGCCAGGCTGAAGGGGATAGCCAAGAAGCTCAGCAAACTCAGCCCAAGTGGCGGTAAGAAACATGTCCCTGGTCATCCACTTCAACACACCTTCAGTAGAGGACTGCATGCGAATAAACAGAGTTGAGTAAAACTGAGCAATAGCAGTCACATCAAAGTTCTGACGGTGCTCCATGAGGGGAACCAGCCCAAACTTCTGGCAGATATCAAGAGCCTCTCCAAAGTAAACCTGCTTCTCTTCCATGTGAGTCACATTGATGTACTTTTGAGGAGCAACCACGAACTTCTTCTTCGATGCATAGATTTCTTCATATATCTGTTCCTGACGACAGGTGTGGAAGTGAGGGTCCAAGCAAAGACGATCATGAGGCACGAGGTAGGGATCCGTAGCCCTGAATGCAGAGTAAGCTTTCTGAGACCACTTGGAAATCTTGGCTTTGGTCATGTCTGGCCCAGCAGTAGTGGCCTTCTGAGCAAGAGCAGGCCTCTTCCCTGCAGCAGCAGCAGCACGACGAGCAGCAGCAGCCTTCTGACGAGTAGTCTGAGTGGTCAGACGCACAACCTCAGCATCTTCCTCATCAATCTCCGGAGGAATGTCAGAGGATGGTCGGCGGGCACGCTTGCCTTGGCGGGTATCTCCTTGCCCTGAGAAGAAAGCACAAGGGTAGAGAGGGAAGGTGGGATAAGTGCACAAGTTCAGAAGAGGAAACAAAAGAAATAGATTGGAAAAATACAAACAGAAAAAGTTGCATTGTCGCCGGAACTTCCGCTGAATCGCCGGAACTTCCGGTGAAAATGGTCCACCGGAAGTTCCGGTCGTGGCTCACTGGAAGTTCCGGTGAGGCCACGAACTGACGGTTCCAAATAGGAGTTCACTAGATGTAGATCTAAAAGCCACAAGTGCACAGATTTTTCTAGGATGTATTGGACCAATCTACTCAAGCATGATACCCTAGGCCTACCAAGATCTTCCAACAAGTTCTAGCCAAAGAACTAGCCTAGACAAGGTTTGCCCTAACTCAAGTCATGGTGAGAGCAAGATCTCCATTAATGGAGGGAGTTGAGGGCAAATACTGGAGTCCATGGCGAGAGATCAAGGTGGGGAAGGATCCCACGGAGCAGATCTGCGGAGGAGAGGTTGGAGACGAAGGGGACGGAGCACCTTCGTGGAGAGGTCCTGGTCGGCGGCGCTCCAAATAGAGGATGGGTCTTGGGGGGAAAAAGGAAGAAGATCCCGTTTTCCCCCAGGGCCCACCTTATATAGGACAGGGAGCACCACCGGAAGTTCCGGTCAGGGACCGGAAGTTCCGGTGGACCGGAACTTCCGGGTAAGACTGACCGGAAGTTCCGCTGACGCCAGGAAGACCATCTCAGGTTAGGAAGACAACAAGGAAGAACTTGTGCAGGGAATAGAGAGGGCTTGAGGTAAGGAAAGGCTTAGGATAGATAGCTCAAACTGTGAAGAACCAAAGCCAACAAAAACCAAGAAAACAAAAAGGTCAAAGACACAAATAAAAACGAGTCGATGGCCGAGGCCACCTTATATAAGAGTAAATGGCTTGACACCGCGAAGATATATCTTGGGTTCATTACCAACACTCATCATGAAGCTCAAATGGTCTCCTTTAGAGACTATGGAGTATGAAAATTTTAATGTGTGCATAATAGGGATAGTGTTTGTTCATAAGAGGAACTACACTCCCTCTAAATCCATGCCTACATCCAAACAAGATACACATTGAGACGCGGGTAGGTGTGCAAGGTGCTCAAGCAACATTGCTCGAATCAATGATATTTAGCTCATGCCTTAACTCTCGGAACCTTGCTTCATCAAGAGGCTTCGTGAATAGATCCGCAAGATTTGCCTTGGTGGGAACATACTCCAAAGAAATGTCTCCTCTAGCAACATGGTCCCGAATGAAATGATGACGAATCTCAATGTGCTTGGTCCGGTTGTGTTGCACGGGATTGTGAGCAATAGCAATGGCACTCTCATTGTCGCAAAGAAGAGGCACCTTGTCAAAAGATAGTCCAAAATCCTTCAAAGTTTGCTTCATCCATAGCAATTGAGCACAACAGCTTGCGGCAGAGATGTACTCAGCTTCGGCAGTGGACATAGACACATAGTTTTGCTTCTTCGAGGACCAACAAACCAAAGGTCTTCCAAGAAACTGACAAGCTCCGGAGGTTGACTTTCTTCCCACTTTGTCACCAGCCCATTCCGAGTCCGTGAAACCAATGAGGTCAAAGCTGGCTCCCTTGGGGTACCACAACCCAAAGTTTGGGGTATGAACTAAATATCGAAAGATTCTCTTGACCGCCACCATGTGACTTTCCTTTGGTGCGGCTTGAAATCTTGCACACATACCCACACTCAACATAATATCCGGTCGGGATGCACAAAGATAGAGCAAAGAACCAATCATCGATCGATAGAGTTTTTGATCCACCTCCTTACCCTTGGGATCGAGATCAAGATTAACCTTAGTTGGCATGGGAGTCTTGGCACCTTTGACTTGATCAAACTTGAACTTCTTGAGCATGTCTTGGATGTACTTGGCTTGGTTGATGAAAGTCCCTTTCCTCAATTGCTTGACTTCAAACCCAAGGAAAAACTTCAACTCCCCCATCATGGACATCTCGAAGCGGTCGGTCATGAGCTTGGCAAAATCCTCATTAAAAGTTTTGTTAATAGACCCAAAGATAATGTCATCAACATAGATTTGGCATACGAACAAGTGGCCTCCAACTTTCTTAGTAAAAAGAGTGGGATCAATGAGGCCCACTTCGAAGCCACGGTCTAACAAGAGCTCCCTAAGGCAATCATACCACACACGTGGGGCTTGCTTGAGGCCATAGAGTGCCTTATTGAGCTTGTAGACATGGTTCGGAAAAAGTGGATCCTCAAAACCCGGAGGTTGCTTGACGTATACCAACTCTTTCAAAGGACCATTAATAAAAGCACTCTTAACATCCATTTGATGCAATTTAAAGTTATGATGGGTAGCGAAGGCAAGAAGCATACGAATGGATTCAAGGCGGGCAACGGGGGCGTAAGTCTCACCGTAGTCGATGCCCTCAACTTGTGAGTATCCTTGGGCAACTAACCTTGCCTTGTTGCGCACGACAATTCCATTCGCATCGCACTTGTTCTTGAAGACCCACTTGGTTCCAATGACGTTTTGACAGTCTTTGGGCCGCTCAACCAATGTCCAAACATTGTTCCTCTTGAAGTTGTGAAGTTCCTCGTTCATAGCATCAAGCCAATCATCATCTTCAAGAGCTTCGAAGACTTTCTGTGGTTCCACAAGAGAGATAAACGCATGGTGAGAGCAAAAATAAGCTAGTTGCCTCCTAGTAATGGAACCTTTATTGAAATCTCCATCGACATTATCAAGGATATGGCCATATCGAACAAGCTTGGCGATACGATAGGCTTGACGGCGGGCTTGTGCTTCAACTCGAGATTCTTGAGCTACCACTTGGTCATTTCCACCAATTGAGCCGCCCCCTTGACTATAAGCACGAACACGAGGGTCATCTTCATCAATTTCCACTTCGGGGGAGTCATCACTTGGAGAGGATCCTTGAGGATCATTGACTTGCTCTTGACCTCGACGAGCTTGACCTTGGGGAGAACCGTGACCTTGAGGAGGAGCCCCATCTTGGGGAGGTTGATGAGGTTGATGAAGAGCTTATCCGTGGGAGGTGCCTTGAGGAGGAGCCCCATCATGGGGAGGTTGATGTTGTTGATGAAGAGCTTGTTCTTTAGAGCTTGGAGAGTCATGAGTATGGGAAGCTTCGGAAGGGCTTGAGGGAGCTTGTGCCAAGAAAGTAGGTCCTTGAGGTGCAAGATGATCTTGTGAGAGTGAGGGCTCCACTTGAGTAGAGCTTGGTCCTTCCCCTTCGTCCATAAGGGGATCCTCAATGGGGAGGTGGAAACCCACACCCATTCTTCCTATGGCCTTGGGAGGAATTTCATCACTTGGATCACAAACACCATCTTGCCTAACAAGAGACTCATGATTTTCATCAAACTTCACGTTGCTCGTCTCTTCAACTCTTCCATTGGCTTTGTTGTAGACTCTATAAGCATGGGACTGATTTGAGTAGCCAACGAAAATTCCTTCTTGAGCCTTGGATTCAAACTTGGACAACCGAACTCCTTTCTTGAGAATGTAGCACTTGCAACCAAACACCCGAAAGTAGCTAACATTAGGCTTTTTCCCGGTGAGAAGTTCATAGGGGGTCTTGTTCTTTTTCTTGCGGAGATAAAGCCGGTTGGTTGCATGGCAAGCGGTGGAGATGGCCTCGGCCCAAAAGTTGTATGGAGACTTGAACTCAGCTAGCATAGACCTAGCCGCATCCATCAATGTGCGATTCTTCCTTTCGGCAACTCCGTTTTGTTGAGGGGTGTAGGGAGTGGAGTATTGATGCTTGATTCCTTCATCACTGAGAAACTCATCCAAGGTATAGTTTTTGAACTCGGTGCCATTGTCACTTCGAATTGAGAGAATAGTTGCATTGTGCTTCCATTGAACCTCATTAGCAAAGTCAATGACGGTTTGTTGAGTCTCACTCTTGTACTTGAAAACGAACACCCAAGTGTATCTTGAGAAATCATCCACAATAACCAAGCACTACTTCTTGCCTCCAAGGCTATCATGAGAGGGAGGACCAAAGAGATCCATATGCAACAGCTCCAAACACCTCTCGGTAGTGATTTGATTGAGCGCTTTGTGAGGAGTTTCATGCATCTTCCCTTCAATACAAGCCCTGCAAACACGATCTTTGGCAAAAGAAACATCGTTAATCCCTAGGATGTGGCCCTCAGAGTGAGGTCTTTGCAAAGTCCTCATGTTGACATGGGCTAGGCGGCGATGCCACAACCAGCCCTTGTCGGCTTTAGCATAGAGACATAGAGCATGAGAAGTAGTGGTCCCTGAAAAGTCCACCACATACAAGTCATGTTCTACATATCCTACAAAAGCCACCTTGAGAGACTTGCTCCACATGAGGACCACGAAATGAGAATTAAAGAAAGAAGAAAAACCCATAAGAGCAAGAGCACGAACTGAGAGTAATTTGTAACCAAGAGTTTTAACAAGCATGACGTCAACCAAGGATACGTCCGGGGTTATCACCACTTTGCCAAAACCCAAAACCTGAGAGCTTGTTTTGTCACCGTAGGAGACCATGGTGTTGGCAATATTGGGCCTCAATTCGGTCATGATAGACTTGCTTCCGGTCACATGACTTGTGGCACCACTATCAAGCACCCATTTTGATCCGCCGGAAGCATAGTCCTACAAGAAAATCAAGCCTTGGTTTTAGGTACCCATTTTGCAATGGGTCCCCTTTTGTTAGTGACAAGAACCTTTGGCACCCAAATGGCCCAATGATAATCATGCGTGTAAGACATTCCCACGTATCTAGCATATACATGACCATCATAAGATTTGCAAAGAATATAAGAGGGATTGTTCTTTCCGGCAAAGTTATCACTTTGCAAGAGGGTTAGGACGTGTGATACCCCTTGGGCCATGCCCTTGTTCTTTTTCTTCTTCTTGTTCTTCTTCTTCTTCTTGTTCTTCTTCTTCTTAGTCTTGGCAAGTTGATCCTTCAACACCTTGACTTCCTCTATGAGATTCTCATGCTTGCAACAAGGGTTAGGAGAGCTAGACAAGTCTATAATTTGCACAGCGGAAGACTTAGAGAGATCACAAGTTAATTGAGTTTGAAGCTGTTCATGAGCTTCAAAAAGATTTGAGAATTTACTCTCCAAGGCTTTGTGTTCCTCTTTGAGTTTCTCAAGATTCTTTTGAGTCCTATCATGACCACCCACAAACTCAGCATTTTCTTTCTTGAGAACCTTAATCAAAGCAAGAGCATGGTCACGTTCTTTAATGGTAGAGCTCAAAGTGTTGTTATGATCATCTACAAGCTTAGACACATTTTCTTCAAGATTAATTCTCATATTTTGTTCATCCTCAAGACTTTGAGTGAGAGAGGCAATTTCATCGGCGGCATCTCTTTCATTTTTACTTAGCAAGTCAAGAAGTTCTTCCTTTTCATCTAAGGCATCTCTAGCATTGTGAAGTTGTGCAAGTAAGGACTCAAAGCGGTTTTTAGTTTCTTCATCTAAGGTAGCAACAAAATCGCACATGTCAATCATCTCTTTGTTCACCTCTAGACCAACAAGATCAAGAGAGGAAGGCTCACTAGAGATAGGTTGAGGAGTGGGTTTCGGTGTTACCTCGGTGGCCTTGGCCATGAAGCACTTTTGGTTGGAGGAGATGACATTTTCATTTGGCGAGTCGAAGAGGTATAGACGTGGAGTTGAGGTAGTGGCAATAGCAGCAACCCCCACAATCTCTCCACCATGAACTTCATCATCATCATCTTCATCCGTGCCCGAAAGATATTCTTCATGGACCACAATTGCTCATTCCTTGTTAGTGGCGTTATTGACGGCGTAGTTCTTGTTCAAGGGATGAGGAGGTCTTGACTTGATCTTGCGAATGAGACGACCACCATTGTCTTCACGGTTCTCAAAGGGACACTTGGCCACGAAGTGACTCTTGTCGTTGCAATTGTAACACGACCTTGTTTGGGAGACTTGTTGGGTGAGTTGAATCTTGAGTTGTCCCTTGATCTTGACTTGAATCCGGACTTGTTCCAAAAGGCCCTTGAAGCGATAGCAAGATGTTCGTTGAAGGCACATTTGAGATCCTCTTGAGACCACTCACTTGATGTATCATCATCATCAACTTCAATAGCCTTGGCCTTCAAAGCAAGGTTCACTTTTGTTGATCCAATGGCTCTAGCTCGAGCGGACTCCGCATTCTTCTTAGCAATAGTCATGGCAATTACTTCACTCAAGACTTCTTGGGAGGTCATTAAGTGAAAGTTGGTTCTTCCCTTGATAGAGTTGAGCTTTTGTTCTTCAAATGGGAGAAGAGCTTGAATGAACTTCCTCTTCATAAACTTGTCATCAACATAGTGAGCCCCAAGGTCCCTCATAGTGGAACAAAGGACCTTAAGGCGCCTATACATGTCTTCAGGGGTCTCATCATCTTGCATTGCGAAACCATCGCACTCGTTGTTGATCTCATCAAACTTGGAGCTTTGGATGCTAGCATTCCCAACAAAGAGCTCGGTGAGTTGATCCCAAGCTTCCTTGGCAGTGTCAAATTGGCGAATGTGAGCAAAGTCCTTTGGAGTCAAGGCCTTTTGAATCATTCCCAAAGCTGTGGCATTGAGTTGCTTGTCCACCACTTCACCTCGTGTCAACTTCTTTGGGTCATATGGAGAGAATCCATCCTCCACAATCCTCATTAACTCAATGGACGAGCTGGAAATATGTGAGCGCATTAGATATTGCCAATTGGAAAAATTAGAAGTATCTAGCATGGGTGGTGCTCCTTGAGGTATAATGTGTGGCATGGGGATGGGTGGATCCGGAGAGTACTTCGGCGGTGGGGGAACCGCCGAGTAGTCCTTTCCTCCATTTTCCTCTTTGGAAGTTGGGTTCTCGGGCTCCTCGATGTTCTCACTTGGAACCTTGGTAGAGGTTTGAACAACAAAACCAAGTCCCAAGTGAGTGGTGGCAGCCGCGGGAGTTACCCCGGGGGCGGACACCGTAACGGTGGGAGGAACCTCGTTGGGTTGGGGTGTGTCAATAGCAACCATGGGGTTTGGCTTGAGAGACTGCAAGAGAGTCATCATTTCCTCGAACTTGGACATCATGGATGACTCCAATTGCTTGAGGTCATCCATAGTGGCCAAGTTCTTGGATTTTTCGGTTTCACTACCCCCTTCGTCGGCCATAGTCTCTTAGGCGGTAAAGCCCAAAATAAGAGCCTGGGCTCTGATACCAATTGAAAGTACCGACTTGATACGACTAGAGGGGGGTGAATAGGCGTCTACCCAATTTTAATTTGTTTCTCACTTTTAGGCTCAACGAGAAACGAAGTTATCTAGAGATGCAACTAAGTGAACAACCTAAATGCAAGAAAACAAACACCAACAACAAAAACAGTAAATAGCAAGGAGTAAAGGAGGGGAACGAAGTAACCGGAGAGGGGACACGGAGGTGTAATTACCGTAGTTCACTCCCAAGGAGCTACGTCTACGTTGGAGAGGTGTCGGGGCCACACAAGGTCACCCGAGCGCCACAAAGGCCTCACCTTCTTCTCCGGTGAGCTCCCCCACAAAGGAGGCCTCACAATCCACTAACCGGTGACCTTGAAGGCGCCAACCGAAACCTTTACACCAAGGTTGAGGGGGAGGCTCCACAACTCAATTGGAGGCCCTCAACGACACCTTGAAGCTTTACAACGCACGCCTTAGCTCCGAGGATGCCCTACACTGTCTAGGGTTCCAAGAAACCCAAGAGCAACAAGATCCACAAAGGATGGGTGGGGAAATCAAATCTTCTTTGGTGGAAGTGTAGATCTAGGTCACCTCCCTCACCTCTCAAAAGATCAAGTCATTTGAGTGGCTAGAGGAAGAGATCTAGTGAGGTGAAGCTCAAGCATTAATGGAGGAGAGAGAAAAATTCGAGAGAGAGTGGGAGGAAGAAGAGGGGTGCCTTAAATAGTCCCCCTCGCGCTGAACCGTTACAGCCCCCGCGACCTCACCGGAAGTTCCGATGAGAGGCCGGAAGTTCCGCCCAGCCTGGCTCCAACGGTCATCAGACCGTTGACGCCCGCTCCAGAAGCGCAACCGGAAGTTCCGGTCAAAACAGACCGGAAGTTCCGGTGAACTTCCGATGCAAGTTCCGACCAAGTTTCGGCAAATAGCACGCTTCAAAACAGAAGGTTACTGAGCCGCCACCGGAACTTGGGGCGGAACAAGGGGCAGAACTTTTGGGTCGCGAAGCGAATCAGACCGGAAGTTCCGGCTTCAGGCGGAAGTTCTGCTCAAGAACTTTTGGCAGGACAAGTTCCGATGCAAGTTCCGGCCCAAGTTCCGGCAAATAGAACACTTCGAACAGAAGGTTACTGATTCACCATCAGAACTTGGGGCGGAACTATCATCGGAACAAAGTGTAGAACAGCCCGCAGAAAAAGTTTGAGCGGAACTTCCGGCCTATGACCGGAAGTTCCGGTGAGACACAAAAGGCTCCAACAGAACAGGAACACGCTCTCTCTCACGGGATAATGGGATGGCTGTGGCGGTGCATATAGGTTTGTGCAAGAACAAGTGATTTCCCACAGCCTTCCAAGATGGACCCCCTCTTAATAGTACGTTGACCTAAAAACAATAACCGGAGAGAAACTAGGAGAAGACTAAAAGTCCACCGTCTTCATGAGATCCCAAGAGAGCATCCACCACTATAGAAGGAGATATCAACAACGTTTCCCCTGAAACTCAAGCGCACAATTAAAGCACATTTGGGATTATCATTAACACCAAAAAAAGATATCATGAGAAGATATAGTCCTTTCAAATGGGATCGACATACTTTGCAAAATTCAAAAAAGAAAATCAGAACTGCCCAGAGAGAGCTTGAGAGGGTGGCTGTGGATGCCCTTACAGCAGAAAATATTGCTAGACAAAAAGAGATAGCTTTGGAGATTGAGAAACTCATGGAGCAGGAAGAAATTCATTGGACGCACAGGAGTCGAGCAAACTGGTTACAGTTTGGGGACACAAATACATCTTTTTTTCCATAGAAGTGCAAGTGCCAGGAAAGAGCGTAACAAAATAAAAAGATTGAAAGATGAGCATGGTGCTTGGCTGGAAGGTACTGCCTATTTGAACCCGATGATATCTGACTATTTCTCAGGTCTGTTTTCAACAGAAGTGTATGACACTGACCTAGATTATTAGAGAAAGTTATCCCTCGTGTGACTGCAGAAATGAATGAATCTCTTCAAAGGCCATACACAACCGAGGATGTAAAAAAGTCTTTATTTTCTATTGGAGATATGAAGGCACCAGGTTCGCATGGCTTGCATGCTATTTTATTTAAAAAATGTTGGCACATCCTAGGTGATGTCCTAACCCAGGAGGTTTTGTATGCAATCAATAATAAAATTATTCTGGATGGCTGGAATGGTACAATCATAGTACTGATACCCAAAGTCGGCTCTCCAGAAACTATAACTCAATATAGACCAATCAGTCTTTGCAACGTCCTCTATAAGGTAATTTCTAAGATGATTGCACTTCGCCTTAAGCATATTCTTGATGATATTATTTCACCAGTTCGAAGTGCTTTTGTTCATGGTAGATTAATCACAGATAATATTCCTGTGGCCTATGAAAGCATCTTTGCAATTAAAAACAAGAAAACGGGAAAGAATGGCTATTGTGCAGTAAAGCACGATATGCATAAAGCGTATGATAGGATGGAGTGGATTTTCTTAGAGAAAATGCTGGTTTGTCTGGTTTTTCATCGGGATTTTGTTGATCTGTTGATGGCTTGTGTGAGATCGGTTAAGTACAAAGTAAGATATAATAATCAAGAAACGTAAGGGTTTACACCAACAAGAGGCTTAAGACAAGAGGATCCTCTTTCTCCCTACCTTTTCTTAATTTGTGCAGAAGGATTGTCAAGTTTATTGGCTCATCGTGAGGAGGTTCGTGGCATAGAAGTAGTAAGGGTGTGCAGGAATGCACCATCAGTTTCACATCTTTTATTTGCCGATGACTCTCTTATTCTTATGAAGGAAAATGTAGTTAATGCAACCTCGTTGAGACAAGTTCTTGAACAATGTTGTGCAAATTCAGGACAGATGGTGAGTGAGGCAAAATGCAGCATATTCTTTAGTCCTAATGTGGACGTCCATGTTAAAGCAAACATCTGTACTGTGCTTAACATCATGACTGAAGCTTTATCAGATAAGTACCTTGGGCTTCCTGCAATGGTTGGGGTAAACATAAGTTATCATTTTCTGTATCTTCTCGGAAGAATCGTTGCCATCCTACAAGGGTGGAAGGAGAAGCTGTTATCTATGGGAGCAAAGGAGATTCTTCTGAAAGCGGTCATTCAATTCATTCCTGTGTTTGCTATTGGGGTCTTCAAGCTACCTAAAAATATCTGCAAAGAGATCAATGATGTTATGGCTGCTTTCTGGTGGGGTGATACAGATGAAAAAAAGCGGATGCATTGGAGGGCGTGGTGGAAGATGTGTATACCGAAGAAAGATGGAGGTATGTGTAGGGTTTCGTAGCATGGAAAACAAAAATTTTCTATCGCATACAAACAAACAAGCCAAGATCTATCTACTAGATTGTAGCAACGAGTCGATGGAATAACTCACCCTCATAGATTCCAAAGTGTTTAACAAGAGCGGATTCTCGTGGGTGATGTAGTCGTACTCTTCCCGATCTCAAGATCGCGTAGACGATCCTTCCGGCGCTGCGTTCCGGCAGCGCTCCCGCAGTCGGTCACACGTTCGGTACTCGACGAAGACCTTCCTCTCCCTTGTTCTAGCAGGCAGCGGAGGTTGTAGCACTCTCCTCGTGATTTCGGCAGCACAACGGCGTGGTACCGGAAGTAGAGGGGAGATCTCGCAGGGCTTCGCCTTAAGCCGGAGCGAGTATGGTGGACTATGAGAGAGCTCTCGATGATCTAGGGTTTAGACACGCCGAGGATGGGTCTAGGCCGGTGGCTAGGGTTTGACCTAGGCGGCGGGGGCGGTTTGCCCTAGGGCGGCGGCGGCAGCTGGAGGTGGCGGCGCCGGCGGCTAGGGTTTAGAGGTGGAGGAGTTGTGTGTCTAGGAGGGGAGCCCTGCCCCTCCTTATATAGGTGGAGGGGCCGGCCAAGGGGAGGGGAGTCCCTCCCCAACTCGGCTTGGAGGTGGGCCAGCGGTGGAGGGGAGGAACTCCTCCCCAACTCGGTTTCCACCTCCCTCTCCACTTCCCAAAAATAGCCGTTTGACTTTCAAATTGCCGTTTGACTTTTTCAAACTAGGATTTGAATAAACCCTCTATTTTGTTCAGCGATGACACCTAGTACATAATGCAATCATACCAACTTGATATAACACATTCATGTACCCTTCCCCTCCGGAGTGCCGGACATTCCGGAACCTTCTAGAACATTCCCGATGAAAACACTGAAACCATTCCCCAACTCCGAAATAGGACTTTCCTTATATGAATCTTATTCTCCGGACCATTCCAGATCTCCTCGTGATATCCCGGATCCCATCCGAGACTCCGAACACCATTCGGTCTCTTTCTCATCATTCCATAACTACTCAAACAACGTTGAATCCTTAAGTGTGTCTCCCTACGGTTCGTGAATTTTGCGGACATGATCGAGACACTTCTCCGAACAATAACCAATAGAGGAATCTGGAAATTCATATGGCTCCTACATATTTCTATGATTACTTTGCGATCGAATGAACCACTTACATACGATACCAATTTCCCTTTGTCTCACGATAGTTTACTTATCCGAGGTTATGATCGTCGGTATCTCTGCATACCTAGTTCAACCTCGTTACCGATAAGTACTCTTTTCTCGTTCCCGTGATATGTGATCCCTTGTGAGCCAGTCACATGCTTGCAAGCTAATTGGATGACATTCCACCGAGAGGGCCAAGAGTATATGTATCCGTCATATGGATGGACAAATCCCACTCTTAATCCATGTGTCTCAACCAATACTTTCCGAACACTCAATGCCACCTTTATAGCCACCCAGTTACGGTGTGGTGTTTGATGTCATCAAAGCATCCTTCCGGTGAAGGTGATATGCATGATCTCATGGTCGAAGGAATTAGGTTACTATGTATTAGAAATCATATAGCAATTGAACTATTAAAATGACTTGATCTTTATGCTACGCTTATCTATAGGAGTATGTCCACCATATCATTCTCCTAACGATATGATCTTGTTGTTAATAACATCTCAATGTTCATGATAGGGAAACCACAATCAGTTATTAACCAACAAGCTAGTATTATAAAGAGGCTTTACTAGGAACTTCAATTTAAGTTTACAAATCACACAAGTATTAATGTTTCCTTGTTAATACTATTATAGCATGAATGTAAACATTTATCATAAACACAAAGATATAATAATAACCATATTTATTATTGCCTCTAGGGCATATCTCCAATAGTCTCCCACTTGCACTAGAGTCATCTAATCTAGATTACATGGTAATATACCGAACACCCATGGCAGTTTGGTGTTGGTCATGTTTTGCCCTCGGGTGAGGTTTAGTCAACGGATCCGCCACATTCAGATCTATGTGTACTTTGCAAATATTTATGTCCCCATCTTGGACATGTTCTCGAATAGCATGAAAACGTAGCTTGATATGCTTCAGCTTCTTGTGTGACCTTGGTTCTTGCGCATTGGCTATGGCGCCCATGTTATCACAGTAGATAGACATTGGGTCCAGCGCACTAGGAACCACACCCAGCTCTATAATGAACTCTTTCATCCATATCGCTTCTTGTGAAGCCTCCGAAGTAGCCATGTATTTCGATTCAGTTGAAGATCTCCCACAATGCTTTGCTTTGCACTCCTCCAGCTAACTGCTGCACCATTCAAAGTAAATACGTATCCAGATTGTGATTTAGAATCATCCGGATCGGTGTTCCAACTAGCATCGGTGTAACCATTAACAACGAGTTGTTCATCACCTCCATAAGAAAGAACCATATCCTTAGTTCTTCTCAAGTACTTAAGGATGTTTTTGACTGTTGTCCAATGATCCACTCCTGGATCACTTTGATATCTGCTAGTTAAACTAACAGCATATGCAATGTCGGGTCTAGTACATAGCATGGCATACATTAGAGATCCTATGGCTGAGGCATAGGGAGTCTTACTCATCCTTTCTCTAGCTTCTGCCGATGTTGGACTTTGAGTTTTACTCAAGGTCGTATTGGGCAACATGGGCAAGAACCCTTTCTTGCTATCTTCCATTCCAAACCTCTTTAGAACTTTGTCCAAATATGTACTTTGTGACAATGATATTAGGCGTCTCGATCTATCTCTATAAATCTTTATGCCTAATATGTAAGCTGCTTCGCCAAGATCCTTCATTGAAAAACTATTATTCAAATATTCCTTGACACTATTAAGAAGGTCTACATCATTCCCAATCAACAGTATGTCATCTACATATAGTATTAAGAATTCTACAGAGCTCCCACTCACTTTCTTGTAAATACAAGCTTCTCCATAAGTTTGTATAAAACCAAAACTTTTGATTACCTTATCAAAACGTTGATTCCAACTTCGGGATGCTTGCTTCAATCCATAGATGGACCGTTAAAGTTTGCATACCTTGTTAGCATCTTTAGGATCGACAAAACCTTTGGGTTGCATCATATACAACTCTTCATCAATGTCTCCATTGAGGAATGCTGTTTTGACATCCATCTACCATATCTCATAATCATAATATGCAGCGATTGCTAACATAATCCTCACAGACTTTAGCTTCGCTACTGGTGAGAAAGTCTCATCGTAGTCAACTCCTTGAATTTGTCGAAACCCTTTTGCGACAAGTCGAGCTTTATAGACGGTAACATTACCATCAGCATCTGTTTTCTTCTTGAAAATCCATTTGTTCTCGACAGCCTTCCGGCCATCTGGTAAGTCCACCAAAGTCCACACTTGGTTTTCGTACATGGATCCAATCTCGGATTTCATGGCTTCTTGCCACTTGTTGGAATCTGGGCTCATCATCGCTTCCTCATATGTCGCAGGGTCATCGGTGTTGTCCACCAACATGACACTCATAACGGGATCATACCAATCTGGAGTGGTACGAGTTCTCGTTGACCTGCGAGGCTCTGTAGCAACTTCAACCGAAGTTTCATGATCATCATCATTAGCTTCCTCTCTTATTGGTGCAGGCACCACAGGAACTTCTTCCGGTGCTGCGCTACTCGCAATTTCGAGAGAAGGTTCGACAACCTCGTCGAGTTCTACTTTCCTGCCAGTCACTTCTTTCGAGAGAAATTCCTTCTCTAGAAAGGATCCATTCTTGGCAACGAAGATTTTGCCTTCGGATCTATGATAGAAGGTATACCCAATAGTTTCCTTCGGGTATCCTATGAAGACGCATTTTTCCGCTTTGGGTTCAAGCTTGTCCGGCTGTAACTTCTTTACATAGGCTTCGCAACCCCAAACTTTAAGGAACGACAATCTAGGTTTCTTCCCAAACCATAATTCATATGGTGTCGTTTCAACGGATTTAGATGGTGCCTTATTTAAAGTGAATGCGGCTGTTTCTAATGCATAACCCCAAAATGATAGCGGTAAATCTGTAAGTGACATCATAGAACGAACCATATCTAAGAGAGTTCGATTACGATGTTCGGACACACCATTACGCTGTGGTGTTCCCGGCGGTGTCAATTGTGAAAGTATTCCGCATTTCTTCAAATGCTCGCCAAACTCGTAACTTAGATATTCACCTCCACGATCAGAACGTAGAAATTTAATCTTCTTGTTACGTTGATTCTCAACCTCACTTTGAAATTCCTTAAACTTCTCGAAAGTTTCGGACTTATGTTTCATGAAATAGATATACCCATATCTACTCAAGTCATCCGTGAAGGTAAGAACATAACGATAACCACCGCGCGATGCTACACTCATTGGACCACACACATCGGTATGTATGATTTCCAATAAGTCCGTAGCTCGCTCCATCATACCAGAAAATGGAGTCTTAGTCATTTTTCCCATCAGACATGCTTCGCATCTTTCAAGTGATTCGAAATCAAGTGATTCAAGAAGTCCATCGGAATGGAGTTTCTTCATACGCTTCACTCCAATGTGACCAAGACGACAGTGCCACATATAGGTCGAGTTATCGCTCGATTTCAAACGTTTAGCCTCAATGTTATTAATATGTGTATTTACACTATCGAGATTCAATAAGAATAGACCATCTATCAAAGGTGCATGTGCATAAAACATATTACTCATATAAATCGAACAACCATTATTCTCGGACTTAAACAAGTAACCGTCTCGCAATAAACAAGATCCTGATATAATGTTCATGCTCAACGCAGGCACCAAATAACAATTATTTAAGTATAAAACTAATCCCGATGGTAGATGAAGGGGTAGCGTGCCGACCGCGATCACATCAACCTTTGATCCGTTTCCCACGCGCATCGTCACCTCGTTCTTCGCTAGCTTCCGTTTATTCTGCAGCACCTATTTCGAGTTACAAATATGAGCAACCGAACCAGTATCAAATACCCAGGCACTACTACGAGTACTAGTGAGATACACATCAATAACATGTATATCGGATATACCTTTCTTCTTGATGTTGCCGTTCTTCAAATCCGCCAAGTACTTTGGGCAATTCCGCTTCCGGTGACCTTCTCCCTTGCAGTAAAAGCACTCAGTATCAGGCTTAGGTCCAGCCTTGGTGGTAACTTTCTTACCACCCTTCTTGAAGTGTCCCTTTTGCTTAGACTTGCCTTTCATGAATTTGGTGGTCTTATTGACCAACAACACTTGGTGCTCTTTCTTGATCTCCACTTCTGTAGATTTAAACATGGCAAAGGGTTCTGGCAACGTCTTGTTCATGTTTTGCATGTTGTAGTTCATCACAAAGTTCTTGTAACTTGGTGGTAGTTATTGGAGGACACGATAAATCCCCAAAGCATTAGGAATCACTATACCCAAGCTTTGAAGTTTGTTTGCGTGCCCAGACATCTTAAGCACATGCTCACTGATGGAGCTGCCCTCTTCCATCTTGCAGTTAAAGAACTTTTCAGAAGCCTCATAGCTTTCAATTGCCGCATGAGTCTCAAAGATCAATTTGAGATCCTCGACAATATCATATGGGTCTGAATTCTCAAACCTTTTCTGAAGCTCCGATTCTAAACCATACAAGATAGCACACTGAACTATGGAGTACTGAGTCTTCCGAGTGAGGTAAACATTCTTTACTTCATCGGCAGCATCAGCTGCAGGCGGGTCACCCAGCGGTGCATCCAGCACATAGGTCAAATTACCAGCTGTGAGGACAATCCTCAAATTGCGGAACCAATCCGCGAAGTTGCTTCCATTGTTTTTCAACTTTTCTTTCTCTAGGAACGCATTAAAATTGATGGTAGGGGCCGCCATTGATCTACAACATATTTGCAATAGTTTAGACTAAGTTTATGACAAATTGAGTTCTAATTAATAGTTAAATTAATCTAGGTGAACTCCCACTCAAAACAATATCCCTCACATTGTTTTAGTGATCACACGAACCAAATCCACCACATCAACACCGATCATCACGAGAGTTGATATAGTTTCAATGGAGAACAATCGACATGTTCATCATATCTACTATATGATTCATGCTTTACCTTTCGGTGATCCGTGTTCCGAGACCATGTCTGTACATGCTAGGCTCGTCAAGATAAAACCTTAGTTTCCGCATGAGCAAATCTGGCTTGCTCACGTTGTATACACTTACGGAATTTAACACACCCGATCATCACGTGGTGCTTTGAAACAACAAGCTTTAGCAACGGTGCTAACTAAGGGTGAACACTTTATGACTTGAAATTCATGTGCATGAGGGATCATCTTATAATGCTACCGTCGTCTACTAAGCAATACAAGATGCATAAAGGATTAACATCACATGCAATTCATAATATGTGATATGATATGGCCTTTCTTCTTTGTGCTTCCGATCTCCATCTTCAAGCACGAACATGATCTCCATCATCATCGGCATTGCATCAAGGTCAATGACGCTTCTCCATGGTTGTCGTCCACCGGCTTCAACTATTACAACTACTTTGAATAGACACGCGGGTCTTAACATAAATTAAAGACAACCATATGGCTCCTGCCGGTTGCCAACTTACAATAAGGAACATTGCATACATCAAATATAATCACAATCACGGCCATATCACATCACTGCACACCCCTGCAAAACAAAGTTAGACGCCTCTACTTTCTTTGCATGTTTTACGTGGTTTGGGGCTTTCAATAAGTGTCGTTATAACTTACGAACAAGAACCACAACATTGATACTAGTATTGTTAATCACCCGTTGTAAATTGGATCTTAACTATGCTAGGAGAAACAGGCACCCGCAAAGCCACTTATGCAATACAAGTTGCATGTCAAGCGTGGAGCAAGTCTCATGAACGATCTCGTGTAAGGTTAGCCCGGGCCGCTTCATCCCAACATCCCGCAAGATGCAAAGTACACAAGAAGCAATCGACAATAAAAGCATCAACGCCCACAATGACCATTGTGTTCTACTCGTGCAACATATCTACATATAGACACGACTCTGATACCACTGTAGGGTTTCGTAGCATGGAAAACAAAAAATTTCTATCGCATACAAACAAACAAGCCAAGATCTGTCTACTAGATTGTAGCAACGAGTCGATGGAATAACTCACCCTCGTAGATTCCAAAGTGTTTAACGAGAGCGGATTCTCGTGGGTGATGTAGTCGTACTCTTCCCGATCTCAAGATCGTGTAGACGATCCTTCCGGCGCTGCGTTCCGGCAGCGCTCCCGCAGTCGGTCACACGTTCGGTACTCGACGAAGACCTTCCTCTCCATTGTTCCAGCAGGCAGCGGAGGTTGTAGCACTCTCCTCGTGATTTCGGCAGCACAACGGCGTGGTACCAGAAGTAGAGGGGAGATCTCGCAGGGCTTCGCCTTAAGCCGGAGCGAGTATGGTGGACTATGAGAGAGCTCTCGACGATCTAGGATTTATACACGCCGAGGAGGGGGCTAGGCCAGTGGCTAGGGTTTGACCTAGGCGGTGGCGGTTTGCCCTAGGGCGGCGGCGGCAGCTGGAGGTGGCGGCGCCGACGGCTAGGGTTTAGAGGTGGAGGAGTTGTGTGTCTAGGAGGGGAGCCCTGCCCCTCCTTATATAGGTGGAGGGGCCGGCCAAGGGGAGGGGAGTCCCTCCCCAACTCGGCTTGGAGGTGGGCCGGCGGTGGAGGGGAGGAACTCCTCCCCAACTCGGTTTCCACCTCCCTCTCCACTTCCCAAAAATAGCCGTTTGTCTTTCAAATTGCCGTTTGACTTTTTCAAACTAGGATTTGAATAAACCCTCTATTTTGTTCAGCGATGACACCTAGTACATAATGCAATCATACCAACTTGATATAACACATTCATCTACCCTTCCCCTCCGGAGTGCCGGACATTCCAGAACCTTCTAGAACATTCCCGATGAAAACACCGAAACCATTCCCCAACTCCGAAATAGGACTTTCCTTATATGAATCTTATTCTCCGGACCATTCCCGATCTCCTCGTGATATCCCGGATCCCATCCGATACTCCGAACACCATTCGGTCTCTTTCTCATCATTCCATAACTACTCAAACAACGTCGAATCCTTAAGTGTGTCTCCCTACGGTTCGTGAATTATGCGGACATGATCGAGACACTTCTCCGAACAATAACCAATAGAGGAATCTGGAAATTCATATGGCTCCCACATATTTCTACGATTACTTTCCGATCGAATGAACCACTTACATACGATACCAATTTCCCTTTGTCTCACGATAGTTTACTTATCCGAGGTTATGATCGTCGGTATCTCTGCATACCTAGTTCAACCTCGTTACCGATAAGTACTCTTTTCTCGTTCCCGTGATATGTGATCCCTTGTGAGCCAGTCACATGCTTGCAAGCTAATTGGATGACATTCCACCGAGAGGACCCAGAGTATATGTATCCGTCATATGGATGGACAAATCCCACTCTTGATCCATGTGTCTCAACCAATACTTTCCGAACACTCAATGCCACCTTTATAGCCACCCAGTTACGGTGTGGTGTTTGATGTCATCAAAGCATCCTTCCGGTGAAGGTGATATGCATGATCTCATGGTCGAAGGAATTAGGTTACTATGTATTAGAAAGCATATAACAATTGAAATATTAAAATGACTTGATCCTTATGCTACGCTTATCTATAGGAGTATGTCCACCATATCATTCTCCTAACGATATGATCTTGTTGTTAATAGCATCTCAATGTTCATGATAGGGAAACCACAATCATTTATTAACCAACAAGCTAGTATTATAAAGAGGCTTTACTAGGGACTTCAATTTAAGTTTACAAATCACACAAGTATTAATGTTTCCTTGTTAATACTATTATAGCATGAATGTAAACATTTATCATAAACACAAAGATATAATAATAACCATATTTATTATTGCCTCTAGGGCATATCTCCAACAGTCTCCCACTTGCACTAGAGTCATCTAATCTAGATTACATGGTAATATACCGAACACCCATGGCAGTTTGGTGTTGGTCATGTTTTGCCCTCGGGAGAGGTTTAGTCAACGGATCCGCCACATTCAGATCTGTGTGTACTTTGCAAATCTTTATGTCCCCATCTTGGACATGTTCTCGAATAGCGTGAAAACGTAGCTTGATATGCTTTAGCTTCTTGTGTGACCTTGGTTCTTGCGCATTGGCTATGGCGCCCATGTTATCACAGTAGATAGACATTGGGTCCAGCGCACTAGGAACCACACCCAGCTCTGTAATGAACTCTTTCATCCATATCGCTTCTTGTGAAGCCTCCGAAGCAGCCATGTATTATGATTCAGTTGAAGATCTCGCCACAACGCTTTGCTTTGCACTCCTCCAGCTAACTGCTGCACCATTCAAAGTAAATACGTATCCAGATTGTGATTTAGAATCATCCGGATCGGTGTTCCAACTAGCATCGGTGTAACCATTAACAACGAGCTGTTCATCACCTTCATAAGAAAGAACCATATCCTTAGTTCTTATCAAGTACTTAAGGATGTTTTTGACTACTGTCCAATGATCCACTCCTGGATCACTTTGATATCTGCTAGTTAAACTAACAACATATGCAATGTCGGGTCTAGTACATAGCATGGCATACATTAGAGATCCTATGGCTGAGGCATAGGGAGTCTTACTCATCCTTTCTCTATCTTCTGCCGATGTCGGACTTTGAGTTTTACTCAAGGTCGTATTGGGCAACATGGGCAAGAACCCTTTCTTGCTATCTTCCATTCCAAACCTCTTTTGAACTTTGTCCAAATATGTACTTTGTGACAATGATATTAGGCGTCTCGATCTATCTCTATAAATCTTTATGCCTAATATGTAAGCTGCTTCGCCAAGATCCTTCATTGAAAAACTATTATTCAAATATTCCTTGACACTATTAAGAAGGTCTACATCATTCCCAATCAACAATATGTCATCTACATATAGTATTAAGAATGCTACAGAGCTCCCACTCACTTTCTTGTAAATACAAGCTTCTCCATAAGTTTGTATAAAACCAAAACTTTTGATTACCTTATCAAAACGTTGATTCCAACTTCGGGATGCTTGCTTCAATCCATAGATGGACCGTTGAAGTTTGCATACCTTGTTAGCATCTTTAGGATCGACAAAACCTTTGGGTTGCATCATATACAACTCTTCATCAATGTCTCCATTGAGGAATGTTGTTTTGACATCCATCTACCATATCTCATAATCATAATATGCAGCGATTGCTAACATAATCCTCACAGACTTTAGCTTCGCTACTGGTGAGAAAGTCTCATCGTAGTCAACTCCTTGAATTTGTCGAAACCCTTTTGCGACAAGTCGAGCTTTATAGACGGTAACATTACCATCAGCATCTGTTTTCTTCTTGAAAATCCATTTGTTCTCGACAGCCTTCCGGCCATCTGGTAAGTCCACCAAAGTCCACACTTGGTTTTCGTACATGGATCCAATCTCGGATTTCATGGCTTCTTGCCACTTGTTGGAATCTGGGCTCATCATCGCTTCCTCATATGTCGCAGGGTCATCGGTGTTGTCCACCAACATGACACTCATAACGGGATCATACCAATCTGGAGTGGTACGAGTTCTCGTTGACCTGCGAGGCTCTGTAGCAACTTCAACCGAAGTTTCATGATCATCATCATTAGCTTCCTCTCTTATTGGTGCAGGCACCACAGGAACTTCTTCCGGTGCTGCGCTACTCGCAATTTCGAGAGAAGGTTCGACAACCTCGTCGAGTTCTACTTTCCTTCCAGTCACTTCTTTCGAGAGAAATTCCTTCTCTAGAAAGGATCCATTCTTGGCAACGAAGATTTTGCCTTCGGATCTATGATAGAAGGTATACCCAATAGTTTCCTTCGGGTATCCTATGAAGACGCATTTTTCCGCTTTGGGTTCAAGCTTGTCCGGCTGTAACTTCTTTACATAGGCTTCGCAACCCCAAACTTTAAGGAACGACAATCTAGGTTTCTTCCCAAACCATAATTCATACGGTGTCGTTTCAACGGATTTAGATGGTGCCCTATTTAAAGTGAATGCGGCTGTTTCTAATGCATAACCCCAAAATGATAACGGTAAATCTGTAAGTGACATCATAGAACGAACCATATCTAAGAGAGTTCGATTACGACGTTCGGACACACCATTACGCTGTGGTGTTCCCGGCGGTGTCAATTGTGAAAGTATTCCGCATTTCTTCAAATGCTCGCCAAACTCGTAACTTAGATATTCACCTCCACGATCAGAACGTAGAAATTTAATCTTCTTGTTACGTTGATTCTCAACCTCACTTTGAAATTCCTTAAACTTCTCGAAAGTTTCGGACTTATGTTTCATGAAATAGATATACCCATATCTACTCAATTCATCCGTGAAGGTAAGAACATAACGATAACCACCGCGTGATGCTACACTCATTGGACCACACACATCAGTATGTATGATTTCCAATAAGTCCGTAGCTCGCTCCATCATACCAGAAAATGGAGTCTTAGTCATTTTTTCCATTAGACATGCTTCACATCTTTCAAGTGATTCGAAATCAAGTGATTCAAGAAGTCCATCGGAATGGAGTTTCTTCATACGCTTCACTCCAATGTGACCAAGACGACAGTGCCACATATAGGTCGAGTTATCGCTCGATTTCAAACGTTTAGCCTCAATGTTATTAATATGTGTATTTCCACTATCGAGATTCAATAAGAATAGACCATCTATCAAAGGTGCATGTGCATAAAACATATTACTCATATAAATCGAACAACCATTATTCTCGGACTTAAACAAGTAACCGTCTCGCAATAAACAAGATCCTGATATAATGTTCATGCTCAACGCAGGCACCAAATAACAATTATTTAAGTATAAAACTAATCCCGATGGTAGATGAAGGGGTAGCGTGCCGACCGCGATCACATCAACCTTTGATCCGTTTCCCACGCGCATCGTCACCTCGTTCTTCGCTAGCTTCCGTTTATTCTGCAGCACCTGTTTCGAGTTACAAATATGAGCAACCGAACCAGTATCAAATACCCAGGCACTACTACGAGTACTAGTGAGATACACATCAATAACATGTATATCAGATATACCTTTCTTCTTGATGTTGCCGTTCTTCAAATCCGCCAAGTACTTTGGGCAATTCCGCTTCCAGTGACCTTCTCCCTTGCAGTAAAAGCACTCAGTATCAGGCTTAGGTCCAGCCTTGGTCTTCTTCGTCGGCGTGGTAACTTTCTTACCACCCTTCTTGAAGTGTCCCTTTTGCTTAGACTTGCCTTTCTTGAATTTGGTGGTCTTATTGACCAACAACACTTGGTGCTCTTTCTTGATCTCCAATTCTGCAGATTTCAACATGGCAAAGAGTTCTGGCAACGTCTTATTCATGTTTTGCATGTTGTAGTTCATCACAAAGTTCTTGTAACTTGGTGGTAGTGATTGGAGGACACGATAAATCCCCAAAGCATTAGGAATCACTATACCCAAGCTTTGAAGTTTGTTTGCGTGCCCAGACATCTTAAGCACATGCTCACTGACGGAGCTGCCCTCTTCCATCTTGAAGTTAAAGAACTTTTCAGAAGCCTCATAGCTTTCAATTGCCGCATGAGTCTCAAAGATCAATTTGAGATCCTCGACAATATCATATGGGTCTGAATTCTCAAACCTTTTCTGAAGCTCCGATTCTAAACCATACAAGATAGCACACTGAACTGTGGAGTACTGAATCTTCCGAGTGAGGTAAACATTCTTTACTTCATCGGCAGCATCAGCTGCAGGCGGGTCACCCAGCGGTGCATCCAGCACATAGGTCAAATTACCAGCTGTGAGGACAATCCTCAAATTGCGGAACCAATCCGCGAAGTTGCTTCCATTGTTTTTCAACTTTTCTTTCTCTAGGAACACATTAAAATTGATGGTAGGGGCCGCCATTGATCTACAACATATTTGCAATAGTTTAGACTAAGTTTATGACAAATTGAGTTCTAATTAATAGTTAAATTAATCTAGGTGAACTCCCACTCAAAACAATATCCCTCACATTGTTTTAGTGATCACACGAACCAAATCCACCACATCAACACCGATCATCACGAGAGTTGATATAGTTTCAATGGCGAACAATCGACATGTTCATCATATCTACTATATGATTCATGCTTTACCTTTCGGTGATCCGTGTTCCGAGACCATGTCTGTACATGCTAGGCTCGTCAAGGTCGAACCTTAGTTTCCGCACGAGCAAATCTGGCTTGCTCACGTTGTATACACTTGCGGAATCTAACACACCCGATCATCACGTGATGCTTTGAAACAACAAGCTTTAGCAACGGTGCTAACTAAGGGTGAACACTTTATGACTTGAAATTCATGTGCATGAGGGATCATCTTATAATGCTACCATCGTCTACTAAGCAATACAAGATGCATAAAGGATTAACATCACATGCAATTCATAATATGTGATATGATATGGCCTTTCTTCTTTGTGCTTCCGATCTCCATCTTCAAGCACGAACATGATCTCCATCATCATCGGCATTGCATCAAGGTCAATGACGCTTCTACATGGTTGTCGTCCACCGGCTTCAACTATTACAACTACTTTGAATAGACACGCGGGTCTTAACATAAATTAAAGACAACCATATGGCTCCTGCCGGTTGCCAACTTACAATAAGGAACATTGCATACATCAAATATAATCACAATCACGGCCATATCACATCACTGCACACCCCTGCAAAACAAAGTTAGACGCCTCTACTTTCTTTGCATGTTTTACGTGGTTTGGGGCTTTCAATAAGTGTCGTTCTAACTTACGAACAAGAACCACAACATTGATACTATTATTGTTAATCACCCGTTGTAAATTGGATCTTAACTATGCTAGGAGAAACAGGCACCCGCAAAGCCACTTATGCAATACAAGTTGCATGTCAAGCGTGGAGCAAGTCTCATGAACGATGTCATGTAAGGTTAGCCTGGGCCGCTTCATCCCAACATCCCGCAAGATGCAAAGTACACAAGAAGCAATCGACAATAAAAGCATCAACGCCCACAATGACTATTGTGTTCTACTCGTGCAACATATCTACATATAGACACGGCTCTGATACCACTATAGGGTTTCATAGCATGGAAAACAAAAAATTTCTATCGCATACAAACAAACAAGCCAAGATCTATCTACTAGATTGTAGCAACGAGTCGATGGAATAACTCACCCTCGTAGATTCCAAAGTGTTTAACGAGAGCGGATTCTCGTGGGTGATGTAGTCGTACTCTTCCCGATCTCAAGATCGCGTAGACGATCCTTCCGGCGCATCGTTCCGGCAGCGCTCCCGCAGTCGGTCACACGTTCGGTACTCGACGAAGACCTTCCTCTCCCTTGTTCTAGCAGGCAGCGGAGGTTGTAGCACTCTCCTCGTGATTTCGGCAGCACAACGGCGTGGTACCGGAAGTAGAGGGGAGATCTCGCAGGGCTTCGCCTTAAGCCGGAGCGAGTATGGTGGACTATGAGAGAGCTCTCGACGATCTAGGGTTTAGACACGCCGAGGAGGGGGCTAGGCCGACGGCTAGGGTTTGACCTAGGCGACGGCGGTTTGCCCTAGGGCGGCGGCGGCAGCTGGAGGTGGCGGCGCCGGCGGCTAGGGTTTAGAGGTGGAGGAGTTGTGTGTCTAGGAGGGGAGCCCTGCCCCTCCTTATATAGGTGGAGGGGCCGGCCAAGGGGAGGGGAGTCCCTCCCCAACTCGGCTTGGAGGTGGGCCGGCGGTGGAGGGGAGGAACTCCTCCCCAACTCGGTTTCCACCTCCCTCTCCACTTCCCAAAAATAGCCGTTTGACTTTCAAATTGCCGTTTGACTTTTTCAAACTAGGATTTGAATAAACCCTCTATTTTGTTCAGCGATGACACCTAGTACATAATGCAATCATACCAACTTGATATAACACATTCATGTACCCTTCCCCTCCGGAGTGCCGGACATTCCGGAACCTTCTAGAACATTCCGATGAAAACACCGAAACCATTCCCCAACTCCGAAATAGGACTTTCCTTATATGAGTCTTATTCTCCGGACCAATCCGGATCTCCTCGTGATATCCCGGATCCCATCCGAGACTCCGAACACCATTCGGCCTCTTTCTCATCATTCCATAACTACTCAAACAACGTCGAATCCTTAAGTGTGTCTCCCTACGGTTCGTGAATTATGCGGACATGATCGAGACACTTCTCCGAACAATAACCAATAGAGGAATCTGGAAATTCATATGGCTTCCACATATTTCTATGATTACTTTGCGATCAAATGAACCACTTACATACGATACCAATTTCCTTTTGTCTCACGATAGTTTACTTATCCGAGGTTATGATCGTCGGTATCTCTGCATACCTAGTTCAACCTCGTTACCGATAAGTACTCTTTTCTCGTTCCCGTGATATGTGATCCCTTGTGAGCCAGTCACATGCTTGCAAGCTAATTGGATGACATTCCACCGAGAGGGCCAAGAGTATATGTATCCGTCATATGGATGGACAAATCCCACTCTTAATCCATGTGTCTCAACCAATACTTTCCGAACACTCAATGCCACCTTTATAGCCACCCAGTTACGGTGTGGTGTTTGATGTCATCAAAGCATCCTTCCGGTGAAGGTGATATGCATGATCTCATGGTCGAAGGAATTAGGTTACTATGTATTAGAAAGCATATAGCAATTGAACTATTAAAATGACTTGATCTTTATGCTACGCTTATCTATAGGAGTATGTCCACCATATCATTCTCCTAACGATATGATCTTGTTGTTAATAACATCTCAATGTTCATGATAGGGAAACCACAATCAGTTATTAACCAACAAGCTAGTATTATAAAGAGGCTTTACTAGGGACTTCAATTTAAGTTTACAAATCACACAAGTATTAATGTTTCCTTGTTAATACTATTATAGCATGAATGTAAACATTTATCATAAACACAAAGATATAATAATAACCATATTTATTATTGCCTCTAGGGCATATCTCCAACAGTATTTGGAAAGATCATTGGGTTATCGAGGAAAATTGATTCGGTGAGAGGCCAAAATATTCTTAGATTGTTGACGAACTTATTAACCCAACTACTGGACTATGGGACAAGGAGCTTGTGCGAGATATTTTCAACCCAGTTGAGGCACAGAATATCCTGAAAATTCCTATCAGTCCTAATTTTGAAGATGATTTTATTGCATGGCATAAGACTAAATCCTATACGTTTTTAGTGCGTTCTGCTTATTATATAGAATGAGAGCACCAATATCGGACGAAGCTGGGCCCAACTGATGGTCAAGGTACGTCATCGCCAAATCCCCTTTGAGAGACTTTATGGAAGTTAAGTGTTCCTGCAAAGGTTAAGATCTTTGGGTGGAGGGCGTTACATGGTTTAATTCCTGGTGTTGGCGTCCTGGCTAGTAGACATATAAAGATCTCGGGACAATGCCCCATATGTAAGCAAGGAGCAGAAGACATACGACACCTAATTTTTACTTGCAGTAGAGCGAAGGAGGTTTGGAAAGATCTGGGATTAAAAGAAGTGATAAAGAATGCGGTCTGTTTGAACAAGTCCAAATCAGTGGTTCTTGAGGAAATTTTACGAAGTCCAATTAAAAAATTGCCTATCCTTGGTCATCTCGGTCTGCAAGAGACTATTCTTGTAGCAGCATGGTACATATGGTGGCAAAGGAGGGAAATTATCAATGGAGAAAATGTGGCACCACCAAGACGATCAAATTTTTCCATTCAAGCACTAACTCTCAACTATGGCTTAGCGGCAAAGAAGTCCACTCCTGTCCAGGTTCAGTGGAGTAAGCCACCTGGAACAATTATAAAGCCAATATTGATGTATCATATTATCCGAATGGGAAAGGAGCTGGTGCAGTTGTGGTTTGAAATGACCATGGTGAGGTTGTAGCAGCGTGGCCAATGAGTAATCTGTTGGATGCTACAAGTGCTGAAGCTGAGGCGCTTCGTCATGGTCTACAATTGATTGAGGATGTTGGTTGCTCGCCGACTATTGTTGAATCAGACTGTTTAGAGCTAATGGAGGCTTGCAATGGGGCTAATCTTTGGGAGACCATATACAGCTATCCTTGCTGATTGTTTTCAGATTGCGCAATGTCTCGGTATGATCTCCTTTCAGCATTGTCCAAGAGAAGGGAACAAGTTGGCACACAACCTTGCAAGATTTTGCTATGAATCTGATAGAATTATTTTGTGGAAAGATGATCCACCTGATCTAGTTGTAGTAGATGCGATGAATGATCTAGATCTTCTGAGCAATGTTGTAACCGAATCTTGAGTATAGCAGCAAGTTTTTTACGCACTCTTTTTCCTTACCAGGGTACCTAAGGGGACTGGAAGGTTTTTAATGAGGTGGCTTGCTTGCTAAATATATTTATGTTTCAAAAAAAGGGGTCGGTGATGATAGGGTGACTTGGAAATTAGGGAATAAAGGTTTTACCGTTAAAAGTTTGTATAATGCTCTACCAACCAGAGTACTAATCAAGGTGTTCCAAAAACTATGGATACTTAAAATGCCTACCAAAGTTAAGGTGTTTCTCTGGTGTTTGATGTGGGGTGAAATCCTGACCAGAGACAACTAGGAGAAAATGGGCCCGGGGATGATAAATGCATGTTTTGTTCTTCAGATGAAAGCATTTACCATCTATTTTTATATGTCATGTTGCCAAGTTTGTTTGGAATATGCTCTAATGTGCTTTTGGTTGCCATGGTCAACATAGAAAAATGTCAGAAGTAGGTGTTTGGGTTGATAAATTCCCGGGGCAAGATAGAGTGGCTGCAAAAATGTGCTTGGCTATTGTCTTTTGGTCCATTTGAAAAATTAGAAACCGTGCATGCTTTGACAATGTAATGCCTAGTGATCCTTGTGACGTGATCTTTATCTTTATGATTTGTCACTGGATGACATATTGGAGTGATTTGCAGAAACAAAAAAATTCGAAAGGTGCTGCTGGGAGGGGTTGATATCCTGAAGACGATGGCCTAGGAAATCTTCAGCAAAGCGAGGGGGTCGTCTCCACTATGTCGAAGAATTTCCAGTGGTTCATCTTTGTGAGGAACTCTTGTTTTGGGGCTTTAGTTGAAGGTGGGAGAACCGTTGGTGTTGTGATGAAGTTTAATCTCTACTGTAGTTGTCTTATTTTTGTTTCTTGTTTCTCTCTATGAGTGTTCCTGCTCACTAGGGGGTGATGGGACGAATTGTAATAAGCAAAAAAGAAACGATGGTGTTTGCTTTGTTAATGAAGCAGGGGAAAACCCCTTTGATAATAAAAAAAAACAGCAACTCGGCACAGCATGTAGTGCGTGACCTGAACAACACCCGGGCAATACTGAACCATCGAATTGCTGTGACGCGTAGCTAAGCCAAAACAAAACGAAACTTGTACTTGGGACCTTCGGGCTCCAAAACATTACGTACACAACAAACTTACAGTGGAAGTTAAGCCTACAAAAACACCATCCAATTCTGTCCGCGTACGTTCGTACGTACACCAACACAACTTGCATGAAACCGCGTATAAATTGGCCACTGCTCCTGGCGATACCCCAAACACTTTATACTGCCAGGCGTGTGCTGTAGCTCTCTTCATCAAGGGCAAAACACTCGCACACTGGTCGGCGCGCGCGAGCAGCCTCGCAGATACGTACGCAGAGCCAGAATGGCGGCCGAGCCGGCGCATCTCCACGTGGAGTCCATGCAGACCGCGATCCCGACGCGCATCGCGGCGGAGCGCGAGCGCACGCTCCCCATCGCCGTTTCCGGGACGCCGCCGATCACCGCCGCGGAGCTGCAGCGCCGGTTCCGCGCGGTGCTCTACTACCGCGACGCGAACGGCGCCCACGGACCGGAAGACGAGGAGAGGGCGCGGCTCGAGCAGGCCGCGTGGGTGCAGGAGGCGCTCAGCGCGGCGCTGTCCGACGAGCCGAAGATGGCCGGGCGGCTGCGGCGGGGCTCCGGAGGTGATGGGCCGTGGGAGGTGAAGCTGAACGACTCGGGGTTGCGGCTGCTCACGGCGTCGGCGGACACGCCCATGGCCGCGTTCCTGGAGGCCGGGGACCGGGAGAGCAAGGAGGCCGCGCTGGCGCTGTGGACCGACGTGGACGAGCGGGACCCCGAGATGTGCGCACCTTTCTTCATGCAGCTGACGTGGTTCCAGGACGGCGGCTACGCCATCGGCGCGTGCTGCAGCCTGCTCCACGCCGACCCGCTGTCTCTGGTCAACTTCCTCAAGTCGTGGGCCCGGGCGCACGCGCAAGTGCAGGAGCACAGCAAGCTCGTCCTCAACCCGCTGATCCAGTACACGCGCTACTTCCGGAGCCCGGGCGCCGCCACCAGGCGCCTCAGGTCCGTCCCCCTCGTCTGCGGGGCCGACGGAGCCACCGCTACGACCGTGCTCTTCAGGACCGTCGGCGATGACGCGCCGGCCGACCGCCGCGCGCTCGCCGAGGCATGCGTCGCCCAGGCAAGCGAGAAGCTGGGGGTCGAGAAGCCGGCGCGGTTCACGGTTCTCGCCGGCGACGGCTTGGGAGGGCTGGACGTCGTGCGCGCGTGCAAGGCGGGAGGTGACGGGGAGACGACGCGGCAGTCTCCCGGCCACTTGCTTCGAGACGCGTGCTGGCACGAGGCCGGTCTCGAGGAGGTCGTGCTGGACGGGTGCAAGCCTGTGCACGTCTCGTGCAGCATCGTCTCGCCGTGTGCCGACGAGGGGCTTGTCGTTGTGATGCCGGCTGGGGGTGCCGAGATATTGATCAGTGCAACTGTTCCGAGCTAGCAGAGTAGGAAGCATAGTTAAGCTGGGATGTAATACGTCATGTGGGTACATGTGGTTAATTTACTCGTAAAAGATGTTCTAAGGAAAACAACATCACCATCAACAGTTTATCAAACCAAATGTTCAAGTCGCCCATTTTCATTTTCAGCGTCGAACACTCACGTTGGTGCGATTCAACAGACCTCCTTTTTCTTGTAATCCATTTTCAAAACAAAAACCATCATCAAGTTGAATGTGGTTCTCGCTAGTTGTCTTTGATAGGGTACATCGTGAAGCCCCGCTTGCTATCGACACCTAGGGCTGCAAGTTGGAGCGGGCCGTCCGCGGCGCCGCTTTGCCAAGTCCGCTTATTTACGTATTCGGACGCCCGCAGTTTTGGTATGAAAGTATGTATGATATGCGGGCCGGCCCGCGTGTAGCCGCATATCCAACTTAGTCCCGCATAGGTGAGCCACGACGACTCAATGAGCGGAGGAAACGATAAGTCAGGAGCCGTTGCCCCAGCTCCGCCATGAACGCTGCTCCTCCTTTAGATCCTGGGACAATCCGCTAGCACGTAGTTTTTCTAATCTATGTTCGCTTTTACCTCCTCTAATTTCGCATGTCAACAACAACGGAAATAACCCCAACCTGCTCCTCGACGATTCGATTCAGGAGCACCAGCAGCAGCTGTACTGCGACGACTTGGGGAGGGAATGGATCGTTCCAATTACTCTGTTCTTGTATTCCATTCATTTTTCACAATATTGGCATCTGGAATGTACGCCTCTCACAACCTGTTGTTGGATGTCAGTGATTTATTATAAGAGATGATGCTCTCCGGTTTATCTACCGAGATGTTGGTAAAAAAGGACTTGAATAAATCGCTTCTTCTCCGGTCTCATGAAGTACTTGTCCTACTTAAACCAGTGGAAGCCATCGATTGCTGTTTCACTCCTGAGCCAACGGTAATGCAGTGGCTCGTTGCTATCGTGTGCCTTTACACACGGAGTGGCTCGCGCGACGCCGGCTTCATGCAGCTTAAGTGGAATATGCGGGCGCCGCGGACAGCCGCATTGATTATGTGGGTTATCCGCATAATACCACATAAATCATGCGGGCATGTGCGGCATTTTGTGGGACGCCCACATGTCAACCCGCTTGCAGCGTGACCGACACCTATGCGTCGATATTTCCATGGCACTGACACACGCGCGGGGGGGGGGGGGGGGGGGGGGGGCGGTGGGGGGGGGGTGGTCTTTGATGCGACAGGCTGTTCGGACATGGCTAGCGAGACGATGTTCTCATCCATACCAGTCATGAGTTTCCGAGCCTTATGGTTGATGGATTGAAGTAGCAGCCTCCGCTAGTGAGGAAAGTAGCACAGGAGAACTTCATTGTTAGTGGTGCTACTTGAGTACCAAGCCGTGATTTTCAGGCTAAATCCTAAGATCTTGTCTTTATTAGCTGTACCTAACAATAGCCTTGTTAAAGCTTTGTTTTGTGGTCGCACACTTTCTCCGGTGTGAAAATCTAAAATCTTCGATTGGTTGGCGACAACACATGTGTGTTGTTTCCTTCTTAGAGACGTTGCTTTTGGAGAACCTCTTTTGTAGTCGGCGAGTGTTTGATCACCATGGTGTGGTCTTTTTCTCTTTTTTTTTGGATGTGTGTATTTTAGGTGTCTTTAAACATCTTGGTGCAGAAACCAGATATAATTGTTATTCATGCAATATTAATAGATTCTTTTGTCAAAAAAATATGTAATGCAGAATGCGAGAAGCACCGTGCACAGCTGGTAGCGCGTGCAACACCAAATGTTGTTTTTACACATTTTTTGTTCTTTCTAAATTTCTGTATACAACCAATTTTTATATTGGATTTTGTTTTTGTAAAATACCTAGAAAAACTAAACGCAAATTACTATGAAGTATTATACTACTCTCTTTGATCCAAATTAATCGATTTAGTTTTTTAGATTCGAATATATCTTGCATTAAAACATGTCTAGATACAATCTAAATCTAGACAAATCTAAGTTAGTTAATTTGGATAGGAGAGAGTAGTATAAAACCCCAAAACAAGAAAAAAACAGAAAAATAAATTGAGAAAACAAACCAAACCGGCCTCCGCGGGGAAGCCGGGCGCAAAACACGGCGGGGTGCTCCCCGCGCCATATATACTAGACGGACACGCGAGCTTCGCCTCGCCGTCTACAAGGCGTTGCCACCTGGTGTGGTTACATTATATTTGGCAACAGTAAATATTTTTATATATTTTTTCATATAGATTTTGTGGTTACTGTGTGAACATATAACTGAACACCATTATACTTACGGGATCAACATATATATATGGTAAAAGGTTAGTGCAGAAGGATTTGTGGACTTTGTATAACTGAACCAAACGATGTTTCTTTTCCGTGCAATTTCATTCGTAAAGTGAGTCTTGCAATCCTAAAATATCCGGCAGTCTTGTACGCAAATGAAAACCAATGCAAATTAATCCTTCACCTTGCATCAAAACCTAGACATTTTAAGAAGATAATCATGATATGTTACATGTTTCTACATATAGTGCAAGCATGGATCATAAACACGACAAGTTCATGTTACGGAAACAGGCGCTAGATGATAATTGCACGGTGCCTAACGGAAAAGATAGTTAAATATAGATAAGTATCTTCAGGATAGCATCAAAAGGTAGATAACTGAACCACACGCCATGTACGATGGAGCAAAATAAATACATACATACTATAAAAAACAATCAATATATCAGGACTCATGCTTATCTTCAGGAAAGAGAGTTTAAGGTAGATAAGTATGATCCATTTTCATACATCAAACTCAAGTGTACATATACATAGTGTTGTTGGACAAAATCTGATCCTAGGATGATGTAAGTGCATTCATTGCAAGAGATTTCTGGTTATGCACGTCGCACAGTTGGATTTTAATATTTTCTATGTTCAAGTGGCCCTACTATAATGTTACAAAATAACCTGTGCGCGTCCCATAGTTGGTTTTTAATATTTCCTATGCACGTCCCATGGTGTGAAAGTAAAGTTATAATGTGGTTTGCCATCCAGGGAAGATTTTTTTACACATGGTCGCAGTATTGTAAAAAAAAGAAGTACAAATACACTAAAGACTTCATTTCCTTTCAAAGACATTTCATATGGAAAAAATAATACCTGGACATCTAAGTATAAAATCGTAGGAACCGTCATCCGAAACTGAAAATCTTGACACCGTATTTCTTAAATGTACTAACATGCAAGGTATGGGAGCACCATGCAAAGCAAAGTTAATTGATTCAAATATCTCTCAATGTGCAATGCATACATCTGCTTGCTGCAATTATGCCTTTTAATAGATATCTATACTGCACAAATCATGGGCTGAAAATTAGATATTGTCCATAGTAATAACATGTTGAACATAAGACTTTGGGAACTTTGAGCTATCCGTAACGCCTGGAAGATACTCAAGTCAACATAAAAAGAATAAATCTACAATTGATTCGCATTAAGCAACATGCCGAATAACATAAAAGAAGCCAAAAACCTCTTTAACTCCACTTACAGCCTCAATCCTTTTCCATCTAAATCGCGGCATCCATCCGTGATTTTACATTGATGGTTGAAACGGAGGCGCAACATAATTGTTAAATACTGAAATAGACACATTCTTGGGAACCGGTATTTAGATTTGATTACATGGATGTAAACTGATGGTACCAAAAAAAAAACATATGCATTGAACCTGGTCGTCAGATTAAGCGTCGTGTGTCCAAGCCAAACTGGACTTTCACTCCCCCAGCTTTTCTACAACGATATGTGCCTCTAAATTTACTCATCCAATACAGGTCACACCCACCATACACCATCAAAGAATCCACAATTGTCTCCTTGATTTATTGGACACTGCCAAAGACAGGTTCAGGCATCAATTCCTAAAACAGACAATAAACTTAGATATTTTAGTGAATATTCTTAATATCAGTAAGTAGATGTAATCACTCTAGTTAGAGCTAGAACAATAATATTTTAAGGACATGTTTACCAAGATCTTTAAAGCAAACTGATTACCAAAACAAAAGCTAACATTCCAGTGCAAATAAAACATTCTAAGTATAGTAGAAGACACAAGTTTGCAGAAACTAAACCAAGCAATGATTAGGATCCTAAAACTAAGAGATATCTAGTCCAGGATAGTGAATCTAATCTACGACTTACTCTGATCGCAACTATTTTTCAGTTTAGACCTAGCCAACACATTCGCAGAGTTAGCTGCAACTTGGCAAATCAACGATTCAGACCTGTCAACATAAGCAGCCTAGCAGTTGTTAGTTACTGCTGCTGCTGCTTTCCAAAGTTTCCTCTTATAGAGCTAGCTACAACTTAGCAAATCACTGATTCAGACTTGGCTAACAATTTTGGAAACCTTGGTTTCTAAGAAATGACAATACAATTTCTGCATTATAATCTGCAGTACAGAGATGAATAAGCAATCATACACAAAATCTGTACACAAATCTACTTTAAACATTAACAGGGCGATGGCAGGGAAACATATAATGAATTTCATTTATGAAATGTAGCACTGGACAGTGGACAGAGACACACACAAACACTACTATAAATCAAGCAAACTTCAATATTTGTTGATTGTATAAAACAATAATGATAAGTTTTCTGTACTCCGATGAAACAATAAAAAAGTACAGACACATATTTTTTCCGAACAGATGAGTAATAAATTTTGTTATATTATAACTTATCAGAAGCCCACTATTTTTGTTAAACTAAACAAAAAATAAAGCCTGAGATACTTTGTAAAAAAATACAAAACCATATGCGGCTGCATATGACTAACTGAAGCTCAGTTTTCAGTCATCCATTTAGAAATGAATGCAATGGGCAAGATGAGGATAAAGGCATGAATGTTGCACCATTGGGTGGAGCATTGCTGATTCCTCTGCTTTCCCTTTCTCTCGCTCCCTAGCAGCACATTCATGGCCCGCGTGCTCTTTTGTTTGCTGCAGCTCACAACGGCTGGATACTCCGTTCCCCAGGTTGTAGCAACCCTATCTCGAGACAGAGAAGGCCATCCGGCAGCAAGGTAGAAGGGTATGGTGGAACGGCTAGTCGTCAAGGAAAATGGAAGGCCTAGAGGACGCTGGGTGTTGAGCGAGCAACACGGAAAGACATGGCACGGCGTCAGTGGGATGGAATGGTGTCATGCCTAAGTGCACACGCATGGCTCCAGTAATAGACACCACGAATAATAAAGCAAGATAGAGTGAGTATTAGTGCATATGCCCAATGAATTCATAGCTCTCACGACCACAATTTAAATCAACACAAAAGAGGATTTATATCATGCCTATTGATCTACCTTCATATGCTGAACCTATACATAGGTATTCAGTACAACAATTGAGTAAGTGTTATTTCATCCAAAAAATGTATATATATGTGATAGGCAACAATATCTAAATAATAATCAGCCTGAAATCCTGAATTGTAGGGGAAAAACATAGACTATTTCCAAAATCAACAACGCAATATCAACTCAGTTTGTCTATATTAATAAATTCTTGATTTTCACTATGTTGACGACAACAAAAACAAGTGTTGGCAACAAAAGGGTACCTATTTCCTGGAATAAGTATCATTGAAGTCTTCTAACAAAATTGTGAACATATAGGTAGCAAATTGCAAATTCTCTACCTTCTCTTGCATGCCAACAGGTAATCATTTACTGAGCAATGGTCCTAATTCAAGTTTCATTATGAAGCACAAAGAGTTAACCATACATGGTCATTCTATGTCATTAGGGGATACTGAAGAACTCACCTTAACTAATTCAGTATTTTCACGAATGCATTGGTTAACAGTGTCTCTTTGATGTATCCCTCGGATCTTGGGCTTTAGTATTTTCTCAGCACTTTTGCTGCAGAGCACCACCGTAGGCATAAATGAGAATTATGAGATAACCACCAATCACCTTTTGATCCATTGGGTTGTCAACTGATTCCAGCTCCTTCAATAAGGTCTCACAAAACATCTGCATCAATAACAAAGCAAACTCGTATTGATATTTTTACATAAAGACCCCAATGGTCCAATATCCTATTTTTAATTAAAGAACTGAATGTTTCTCTTTCTATAGTTCAGACCTAGAAACTGAAATTAAGCAAGCTAAGAATCTACAGAACTTGTTCTCGAAATGAATTGATATTTTTACATAGAGACCACGATGGTTCAACATCCTATTTTGATTAAAGAAGTGAAGGTTTATCTTTCCATAGTTCAGACCTAGAACTGAAATTACTCAAGATAAGAATATATAGATGTGAGTTCTTTAATAATAGTAAAAGACTTTCCTAAAGTCGACCCTTAGGCCTTTTTTTGCTGATTCGGTCTAGAACATGAATGAACTTATGAATGAAAAACTGTACTATCAGACTCAATGGACCCAAAACAACGACAAGCGATCTTAGAAATCAAACATGATAGTACCAATCAAAGTCTGAAAACCCACCACTACGCGAGGCGAAACCTAAAACCGAAATTAGAGCAGCAAGGAGACCAAACCTTTCAACCAAACTCAGAAACCCCACCATTCCACCACAGCCCATGAGCCATGGAACTCACCTCCTACAGCAGCACCAAAGGGGAGACAGGCATCAACACCTCCACGCCGCTGACAGAGCCCACCCCCGCACCACGCCGCCCAGAGCCGGCCCACGCGACCGAGATCCGGCCCGACCGCGCTTCCAGCAGCCGACGACGCCACCTGACCCCCTTCCAGAGCTTCGCAGCGCCGCCCCGCACGCCTGCAGCCGCGTCGCCACCGCCCGCCGCCCGTGCCTGGACGCCCGGAGACCCGCGGAGGAGCCGAGAAGAGTAAATACGCCCCGCCGCCACCTTCCCAGGGTCGCACGCAGCTTTGCTGCCCCTTTCCAACGGTGGCGATGCGGGAGAGAGGGGGGAGGGGGCTTACCTGCGGTGGCGGTTAGGGCTCTCCCAAGTCGTCAGGGAGGGCAACGTGGGGACGGGGCTCTGCAGGTTTTTTTTTAGGGGCATCTACTTGTTGTCTGGAGGCAACGCGTGGCCGACTCACCCCATCGAGCGTCCATCGCCAAATCGACGCAACGACACGATAAATGGACGGGCCCACATGCAGACATACAGAAAATTCAAGCTCGTTAGAGGCTTCCAAATCGCTCGCAGCTCACCAGACTTAAGCCTTTTAAAGAATTTGGTCCATATTTGGTTTGTTTCGGGGATACCTGGTTCTGGTTTAGCGGGCCTTTTGTACGCGGGCCTAGTCTTAGTTATACTTGTACACGGCGCCCCCTTCCTTCTGCACTCCGCCTTCTTTCCTTCGGCAGCCATCGCATCTGCTGATCCTCCTAAAGAAAAAGAGCCATCGCCTCAACTGGATCTTCAGCGATTCACATCGCCGCATCGCTGCTTAGCCGAATCTGAGCATCGCCCATACGCCGTCTTGCCGGCTGAATTGTTGAAGCATTTTTTTTCCGTTATTTCCACTGTGGCTGTGGTGTCGCCGAGTGGCATGTCATCGTCGATAAATCGAAAGCGGCGTTCGGCCGTGGCTGCGTGTGGCACCAAGCACCCTTCAGCCATGACTGCCCGCAGTAGCAAGCGCCCTCGACTCATAGCCTCCCCTGCCATCTCGGACGATGAATCATCTGGCTGGGCGTCTCTTCCGGCAGATTTAGTCCTCCTCGTCGGGTGGAGCGTCCTGGCGAGCGACCTGAGGGACTACGTCCGCTTCCGGGCCGTTTGCGCCCACTGGCGGTATAGCACAGACTGCCCACGCGGCCGCGGCGTCGTCGACCCGCGCTTCCACCCGCGCCGGTGGATGATGCTACCCGAGGGCCACGGCCTCCACCCTGGCCACGGCAAGCTCCGTGGCTACATCCGCTTCGTCAACCTCTCCACCGGCGACATCGTCCGCGTCCTGCTCCCGCTCTTCAGGGACCACTGCATCCTCGACTCGGTCGACGGCTTCAACGGGACCAAGACACCGTCATCCGCCTCCTCCACCCCTTCACCGGCGACATTGCGGACCTCCCGCCGCTCGCCACCCTCATGCGTCTTCCTAAAGCCAACCTGAACGTGAGAAGGACTTGGCTCTACTTCAGAACCATCTGTGCCACCTCCTTCAGTGTCAGCGCAGACGGGGTGATCACGGTCATGATCGTACTCAATAAGATATCGATGTTAGCCTTTGCTACCTCCAGGGATCATCAATGGAATGTTCCAACCTGGAGGCTCTCGCCACATTGGAGGCCAATATCATCCAGGGGCAAGATATATATGTTGGATAATCCAACACTTAACACTGACGATGGTTCTGGTGACACTCGGATTTTCCAGATTGACCCGCCCCAGTACGAGGGGACGATGACGCCTTCAGGTTCTTCCCCCACACAGAAGCTGGTTGCCACATGTCCGATCAGCAAAATGCGTGTCCCTCGCCAAATGGCAGAATGTGACTCGGAGATCCTGGTGATTGGGCATCGCGACGGCTTTGTCCGTCACCCTTTAGTTTACAGACTATCTGACCTAATCCAAGACAAGGTTGTCCCGGTAACTAGTATCGGAGGCAATGTTCTGTTCATTGATGAAAGGGTACTGAGTGTCAGCCCTGGCGTTGTCAACGTTGTGGGTGACTCCATTGTAGCTGTTCATCCCCGGGAAAAATATTTGGCGCAATGCCAACTCAGTAGCTGCACATGGTCACAGGCCGCGGATGGACATATCGCAATCCGTGGTGATGTATCGAGGCCCTATAGCTTAATTTACCATATCTACACAGGTTGTCATCGTGCTTCCTGGTGAGATATCCCCGATTTTGTTGCTCCATAATCAGAGTCTCTTCGTTGTTATTTAGTGAGCTAATTGTTTTGCCACCTATACCTACTATACAGGAATAAAGGAGTAATTCGTTATCAGTCTCACAATCAACTCGCGTGGAAGGTGAAGAGAAAATGGCGTGAGGGGGTAAGTCTGACCTGCAACTGCAATACGTTGATTATATTCTAGTGCATGCATTTCTGGCTCTTTCTACTTATGATGATCCACCGCCGGCCTTGATATAGATATATGTCGCTAACAAAATATTTTACTGGTATGGAAGTGAAACCAGCCACTACATGTATGCTGGCTTAGCTTGACCTTTCATTATCGCCAGTTTTGTATTTGCACATGCTTTTCTTGACAAATGCAGGAAATATTATACTGAGAACTGATGTTATGCTATCATCCTTTGTGGTATACTGATGCAATCAACTTTAATCAGGCAACTTCATACCCATTGTTTATAAAGAACAATACAAAGTTTAATACTTTATAATTTCTCACATATTTTCTCATTCTGTACTATCCACAGAAAACGTATTCGAGTTTGAATTTGTGCTCTTCTAGATGTTGTACCAAAATAGTTAGTATTTCCACCAAAGCAAATTAAATGTTTTGCTTAGTTTCACATCCAAGCAAAAATGTTTTGAGGCAGATGAAGGAGCTCATAAGTTTCTGTCTTTGTAGTGCTTTCTGCATGTTTTTTCTTCATTTGTATTTGATCAGGTTCTTACCTTTTCTATGTGTTGTTTAGGCATAAATAATCTAGACCGTGGCGGTGATGCCGAAATATAAAGGAGGACTAGGGTTCTACGATACGGAGATCTTTTACTTGGCTCTCTTGGCTACACACATTTGGAGAATTTTGCATGAACCGGAGTCAAGATCTTGAAGGCGGTTTATTTCCCAGACATGTGTATTTTGAATGCGGTTGTGGGTAATAGCCGATGTCAGATTTAAATATTCTTGTGTGAATGGAAATATATGCTCAAACTAAGGTAAACAATTAAGTTGACGATCCATGTGGCCTCTGCAGGGCCACGTAGAGATAAAACAAAACCTTTTTTATCTAACATGGTAATCTCAAGATCTAGCCGAGGTAGAAGGCCATGGGGTTTACCACTAGACGTGCAGTTGCGGATTACTGATGTAGCACGTCTGTTGAATACAGTGCAGTCCTTACGATCCGATCGTCCTGGTGCTGATCGTACAACACCTCTGCTGGTATCCACACGTACAAGGAGGAGCACCGGCGACGAACTGCTAGGTTCGTTACCACGGCATGACTGCTGTGGAGCTAGGGTTTCCAACTCATGAAATGACCTAACCGATCAACAATTAACTCTTCTGAATTACTGTGTTCCACTATATATAGGGAGTGAACGTGAGCTCCACTCGCGTGGCCCATTCACTAAAGCCCATATAATACCAGTCACCGTGAGTCCGACTCACTGACTCGGTCCAAATCTGGCTCGGGTCTAACCAGATTTTAGGTTCAGATCCAATCTGAACTTGCTCCCGCTCTTAAGCGTGTGACCCCGCAGGCTAATGGCTACTTGGACACGATTGGAGTTCTACTCTTAATCGATCAGTCGGTAGTGGCTCCTAGCAGAACTTGCCGACTCCCAAGTACCAAAGAGTCATGACGAGTTGCCTTTCCAATGCGACTTGCGTTCGAGTCCCTTTTGCCTCACGATATATACCTTGTCAGACTATAGGTGAATACTTTCCATCCCTTAAATAGTCTGACTCTCTTCTCGATCCGAGATAAGTGATTCACCCGACTAACTCTTAGTCGATCGCCTCGGTTAACACTTAACCGAGTCGTGCATGGCCATGCTTTCCGAATCATATTATCCGAGGGGGCCTAGAGAATATCTCTCCAAGTGGAGGGGCAAAATCCCATCTTGATTATTCACATCACGCAGCTTGATTCTCAGTCGACCCGAACTCTGCCTTTATAACTGCCCAGTTACGGATCAGTGTTTAACAGAGCCTAAGTCGGTGATCCTCAACTCGGGTTGTGCAACAACCTCAGGTCTAAGGATTACATTGATTGAGATATACAAATGACAACTTGTTCGTTGTACCTCAATATGGGTCAATCTGACTCGCTAAAGTCTTTAGCCGAATCTGTGTAAGTCGGAATGGCATCACCATGCCCATGACATGTGGAACCGAGTCATCAAGCCAACTTTCACATTTGTCTAAGTTGTGTGTCCAACACAACCACAATGACCAAGGACATTTAGTATAAACAACATGAATGTATAGTTCCACAACCGAATCACATATTCAATGATACACATCAGATGTTTATACAAGGACAACTTAATATATTTATGAATACAATGGGAAATATCATCATCCATGATTGCCTCTAGGGCATATTCCCAACAGTCTCCCATTTGCACTAGAGTCAATCTTCCGACATCACATGTCTAGGCATATAATGCCCATAGCTCTTATGTGCGCCTCATGCTTCGGCTGTGGTAATGACTTTGTCAACGGATCCGCAATATTTGCATCCGTGTGTACCTTGCATAACTTGATATCACCCTGATCCACGAATTGGCGAATCAGGTGGTATCGCATGAGTATGTGCTTGTTCTTCTGGTTTGTCTAGGTTCCTTGGCTTGTGCAATAGCATCATTGTTGTCACAATACACGTCTAACGGATTGGACGAGCCCTGAACCACGCCAAGATCCATGAGGAAATTCCTCACCCAAACAACTTCCTTTGCTGCCTCCGAGGCGGCAATATACTCAGCCTCTATTGTAGATGCAGACACAGTCTATTGCTTGGAACTCTTCCAGTTCAGAGCACCTCCGTTTATAATAAACACGTATCCGGATTGCGAACGAGAATCATCAGAGTCGGTAAGATAACTCGCATTTGTGTAACCCTTTACACCGAGTTCATCTTCACCACCATAAACCAAAAACATATACTTAGTCCTTCTCAAGTACTTTAGGATATTTTTAGCCGTTGTCCAGTGGATTTCTCCAGGATCAGCCTGGTATCTTCTCACAATACTTAGAGCATATGAAACATCCGGCCTAGTATAAATCATGGAATACATGATGGATCTTGTAGGGTTTCGTAGCATGGAAAACAAAAAAAATTCTATCGCATACAAACAAACAAGCCAAGATCTATCTATTAGATTGTAGCAACGAGTCGATGGAATAACTCACCCTCGAAGATTCCAAAGTGTTTAATGAGAGCGGATTCTCGTGGGTGATGTAGTCATACTCTTGCCGATCTCAAGATCGCGTAGACGATCCTTCCGGCGCTGCGTTCCGGCAGCGCTCCCGCAGTCGGTCACACGTTCGGTACTCGACGAAGACCTTCCTCTCCCTTGTTCCAGCAGGCAGCGGAGGTTGTAGCACTCTCCTCGCGATTCCGGCAGCACAACGGCGTGGTACCAGAAGTAGAGGGGAGATCTCGCAGGGCTTCGCCTTAAGCCGGAGCAAGTACGGTGGACTATGAGAGAGCCCTCAACGATCTAGGGTTTAGACACGCCGAGGAGGAGGCATGGCCGGCGGCTAGGGTTGCTAGGCGGCGGCTGCGGTTTGCCCTAGGGCGGCGGCGGCAGCAGGAGGTGGCGGCGCCGGCGGCTAGGGTTTAGAGGTGGAGGTGTTGGGTGTCTAGGAGGGGAGCCCTACCCCTCCTTTTATAGGTGGAGGGGGCCGGCCAAGGGGAGGGGAGTCCCTCCCCAACTCGGCTTCAAGGTGGGCTGGCGGTGGAGGGGAGGAACTCCTCCCCCAACTCGGTTTCCACCTCCCTCTCCACTTCCCAAAATTAGCCGTTTGACTTTCAAATTGGCGTTTGACTTTTTCAAACTAGGATTTGATTAAACCCTTTATTTTGTTAAGCGATGACACCTAGTACATGATGCAATCATACCAACTTGATATAACACATTCATGTACCCTTCCCCTCCGAAGTGCCGAACATTCTGGAACCTTCTAGAACATTCCCGATGAAAACACCGGAACCATTCCCCAACTCCGAAACAGGACTTTCCTTATATGAATCTTATTCTCCGGACCATTCCGGATCTCCTCGTGATATCCCGAATCCCATCCGAGACTCCAAACAACATTCGGTCTCTTTATCATCATTCCATAACTACTCAAACAACGTCGAATCCTTAAGTGTGTCTCCCTACGGTTCGTGAATTATGCGGACATGATCGAGACACTTCTCCGATCAATAACCAATAGAGGAATCTGGAAATTCATATGGCTCCCACATATTTCTACGATTACTTTACGATCGAATGAACCACTTACATATGATACCAATTTCCCTTTGTCTCACGATAGTTTACTTATCCGAGGTTATGATCGTCGGTATCTCTGCATACCTAGTTCAACCTCGTTACCGATAAGTACTCTTTTCTCGTTCCCGTGATATGTGATCCCTTGTGAGCCAGTCACATGCTTGCAAGCTAATTGGATGACATTTCACCGAGAGGGCCCAGAGTATATCTATCCGTCATATGGATGGACAAATCCCACTCTTGATCCATGTGTCTCAACCAATACTTTCCGAACACTCAATGCCACCTTTATAGCCACCCAGTTACGGTGTGGTGTTTGATGTCATCAAAGCATCCATCCGGTAAAGGTGATATGCATGATCTCATGGTCGAAGGAATTAGGTTACTATGTATCAGAAAGCATATAGCAATTGAACTATTAAAATGACTTGATCTTTATGCTACGCTTATCTATAGGAGTATGTCCACCATATCATTCTCCTAACGATATGATCTTGTTGTTAATAACATCTCAATGTTCATGATAGGGAAACCACAATCATTTATTAACCAACAAGCTAGTGATGTATAGAGGCTTTACTAGGGACTTTAATTTAAGTTTACAAATCACACAAGTATTAATGTTTCCTTGTTAATACTATTATAGCATGAATGTAAACATTTATCATAAACACAAAGATATAATAATAACTACATTTATTATTGCCTCTAGGGCATATCTCCAACAGTCTCCCACTTGCACTAGAGTCATCTAATCTAGATTACATGGTAATATACCGAACACCCATGGCAGTTTGGTGCTGGTCATGTTTTGCCCTCGGAGAGGTTTAGTCAACGGATCCGCCACATTCAGATCGGTGTGTACTTTGCAAATCTTTATGTCCCCATCTTGGACATGTTCTCGAATAGTGTGAAAACATAGCTTGATGTGCTTCAGCTTCTTGTGTGACCTTGGTTCTTGCGCATTGGCTATGGCACCCATGTTATCACAGTAGATAGACATTGGGTCCAGCGCACTAGGAACCACACCCAGCTCTGTAATGAACTCTTTCATCCATATCGCTTCTTGTGAAGCCTCCGAAGCAGCCATGTATTCCGATTCAGTTGAATATCTCGCCACAACGCTTTGTTTTGCACTCCTCCAGCTAACTGTTGCACCATTCAAAATAAATACGTATCCAGATTGTGATTTAAAATCACCCGGATCGGTGTTCCAACTAGCATCGGTGTAACCATTAACAACGAGCCGTTCATCACCTCCATAAGAAAGAACCATATCCTTAGTTCTTCTCAAGTACTTAAGGATGTTTTTGATCGCTGTCCAATGATCCACTCCTGGATCACTTTGATATCTGCTAGTTAAACTAACAGCATATGCAATGTCGGGTCTAGTACATAGCATGGCATACATTAGAGATCCTATGGCTGAGGCATAGGGAGTCTTACTCATCCTTTCTCTATCTTCTGCCGATGTTGGACTTTGAGTTTTACTCAAGGTCATATTGGGCAACATGGGCAAGAACCCTTTCTTGCTATCTTCCATTCCAAACCTCTTTAGAACTTTGTCCAAATATGTACTTTGTGACAATGATATTTGGCGTCTTGATCTATCTCTATAAATCTTTATGCCTAATATGTAAGCTGCTTCACCAAGATCCTTCATTGAAAAACTATTATTCAAATATTCCTTGACACTATTAAGAAGGTCTACATCATTCCCAATCAACAATATGTCATCTACATATAGTATTAAGAATGCTACAGAGCTCCCACTCACTTTCTTGTAAATACAAGCTTCTCCATAAGTTTGTATAAAACCAAAACTTTTGATCACCTTATCAAAACGTTGATTCCAACTTCGGGATGCTTGCTTCAATCCATAGATGGACCGTTGAAGTTTGCATACCTTGTTAGCATCTTTAGGATCGACAAAACCTTTGGGTTTCATCATATACAACTCTTCATCAATGTCTCCATTGAGGAATGCTGTTTTGACATCCATCTGCCATATCTCATAATCATAATATGCAGCGATTGCTAACATAATCCTCACAGACTTTAGCTTCTCTACTGGTGAGAAAGTCTCATCGTAGTCAACTCCTTGAATTTGTCGAAACCCCTTTGCGACAAGTCGAGTTTTATAGACAGTAACATTACCATCAGCATCTGTTTTCTTCTTGAAAATCCATTTGTTCTCGACAGCCTTCCGGCCATCCGGTAAGTCCACCAAAGTCCATACTTGGTTTTCGTACATGGATCCAATCTCGGATTTCATGGCTTCTTGCCATTTATTGGAATCTGGGCTCATCATCGCTTCCTCATATGTCGCAGGGTCATCGGTGTTGTCCACCAACATGACACTCATAACGGGATCATACCAATCTGGAGTGGTACGAGTTCACGTTGACCTGCGAGGCTCTGTAGCAACTACAACCGAAGTTTCATGATCATCATCATTAGCTTCCTCTCTTATTGGTGCAGGCACCACATGAACTTCTTTCGGTGCTGCGCTACTCGCAATTTCGAGAGAAGGTTCGACAACCTCGTCGAGTTCTACTTTCCTTCCAGTCACTTCTTTCGAGAGAAATTCCTTCTCTAGAAAGGATCCATTCTTGGCAACGAAGATTTTGCCTTCGGATCTATGATAGAAGGTATACCCAATAGTTTCCTCCGGGTATCCTATGAAGACGCATTTTTCCGCTTTGGATTCAAGCTTGTCCGGCTGTAACTTATTTACATAGGCTTCGCAACCCCAAACTTTAAGGAATGACAATCTAGGTTTCTTCCCAAACCATAATTCATACGGTGTCGTTTCAACGGATTTAGATGGTGACCTATTTAAAGTGAATGCGGATGTTTCTAATGCATAACCCCAAAATGATAGCGGTAAATCTATAAGTGACATCATAGAACGAACCATATCTAAGAGAGTTCTATTACGACGTTCGGACACACCATTACGATGTGGTGTTCCCGATGGTGTCAATTGTGAAAGTATTCCACATTTTTTCAAATGCTCGCCAAACTCGCAACTTAGATATTCACCTCCACGATCAGAACGTAGAAATTTAATCTTCTTGTTACGTTGATTCTCTACCTCACTTTGAAATTCCTTAAACTTCTAGAAAGTTTCGGACTTACGTTTCATGAAATATATATACCCAGATCTACTCAAGTCATCCGTGAAGGTAAGAACATAACGATAACCACCGCACAATGCTACACTCATTGGACCACACACATCGGTATGTATGATTTCCAATAAGTCCGTAGCTCGCTCCATCATACCAGAAAATGGAGTCTTAGTCATTTTAGCCACCAGACATGCTTCGCATCTTTCAAGTGATTCGAAATCAAGTGATTCAAGAAGTCCATCGGAATGGAGTTTCTTCATACGCTTCACTCCAATGTGACCAAGACGACAGTGCCACATATAGGTCGAGTTATCGCTCGATTTCAAACGTTTAGCCTCAATGTTATTAATATGTGTATTTCCACTATCGAGATTCAATAAGAATAGACCATCTATCAAAGGTGCATGTGCATAAAACATATTACTCATATAAATCGAACAACCATTATTCTCGGACTTAAACAAGTAACCGTCTCGCAATAAACAAGATCCCGATATAATGTTCATGCTTAACGCAGGCACCAAATAACAATTATTTAAGTATAAAACTAATCCCGATGGTAGATGAAGGGGTAGCGTGCCAACCGCGATCGCATCAACCTTTGATCCGTTTCCCACACGCATCGTCACCTCGTTCTTCGCTAGCTTCCGTTTATTCTGCAGCACCTGTTTCGAGTTACAAATATGAGCAACCGAACCAGTATCAAATACCCAGGCACTACTATGAGTACTAGTGAGATACACATCAATAACATGTATATCGGATATACCTTTCTTCTTGATGTTGCCGTTCTTCAAATCCGCCAAGTACTTTGGGCAATTCCGCTTCCAGTGACCTTCTCCCTTGCAGTAAAAGCACTCAGTATCAGGCTTAGGTCCAGCCCTGGTCTTCTTCGTCGGCGCGGTAACTTTCTTACCACCCTTCTTGAAGTGTCCCTTTTGCTTAGACTTGCCTTTCTTGAATTTGGTGGTCTTATTGACCATCAACACTTGGTGCTCTTTCTTGATCTCCACTTCTGCAGATTTCAACATAGCAAACAGTTCTGGCAACTGCTTGTTCATGTTTTGCATATTGTAGTTCATCACAAAGTTCTTATAACTTGGTGGTAGTGATTGGAGGACACGGTAAATCCCCAAAGCATTAGGAATCACTATACCCAAGCTTTGAAGTTTGTTTGCATGCCCAGACATCTTAAGCACATGCTCACTGACGGAGCAGCCCTCTTCCATCTTGCAGTTAAAGAACTTTTCAGAAGCCTCATAGCTCTCAATTGCCGCGTGAGTCTCAAAGATAAATTTCAGATCACGGACAATATCATGTGAGTCTGAATTCTCAAACCTTTTCTGAAGCTCCGATTCTAAACCATACAAGATAGTACACTGAACTGTGGAGTACTAAGTCTTCCGAGCGAGGTAAACATTCTTTACTTTGTCGGCAGCATCAGCTGCAGGCGGGTCACCCAGCGGTGCATCCAGCACATAGGTCAAATTACCAGCTGTGAGGACAATCCTCAAATTGCGGAACCAATCCGCGAAGTTGCTTCCATTGTTTTTCAACTTTTCTTTCTCTAGGAACGCATTAAAATTGATGGTAGGGGCCGCCATTGATCTACAACATATTTGCAATAGTTTAGACTAAGTTTATGACAAATTGAGTTCTAATTAATAGTTAAATTAATCTAGTTGAACTCCCACTCAAAACAATATCCCTCACATTGTTTTAGTGATCACACGAACCAAATCCACCACATCAACACCGATCATCACGAGAGTTGATATAGTTTCAATGGCGAACAATCGACATGTTCATCATATCTACTATATGATTCATGCTTTACCTTTCGGTGATCCGTGTTCCGAGACCATGTCTGTACATGCTAGGCTCGTCAAGATCGAACCTTAGTTTCCGCATGAGCAAATCTGGCTTGCTCACGTTGTATACACTTGCGGAATCTAACACACCCGATCATCACGTGGTGCTTCGAAACAACAAGCTTTAGCAACGGTGCTAACTAAGGGTGAACACTTTATGACTTGAAATTCATGTGCATGAGGGATCATCTTATAATGCTACCATCGTCTACTAAGCAATACAAGATGCATAAAGGATTAACATCACATGCAATTCATAATATGTGATATGATATGACATTTCTTCTTTGTGCTTCCGATCTCCATCTTCAAGCACGAACATGATCTCCATCATCACCGACATTGCATCAAGGTCAATGACGCTTCTCCATGGTTGTCGTCCACCGGCTTCAACTATTACAACTACTTTGAATAGACACGCGGGTCTTAACATAAATTAAAGGCAACCATATGGCTCCTGCCGGTTGCCAACTTACAATAAGGAACATTGCATACATCAAATATAATAACAATCATGGCCATATCACATCACTGCACACCCCTGCAAAACAAAGTTAGACGCCTCTACTTTCTTTGCATGTTTTACGTGGTTTGGGTCTTTCAATAAGTGTCGGTCTAACTTACGAACATGAACCACAACATTGATACTAGTATTGTTAATCACCCGTTGTAAATTGGATCTTAACTATGCTAGGAGAAACAGGCACCCGCAAAGCCACTTATGCAATACAAGTTGCATGTCAAGCGTGGAGCAAGTCTCATGAACGATGTCATGTAAGGTTAGCCCGGGCCGCTTCATCCCAACATCCCGCAAGATGCAAAGTACACAAGAAGCAATCGACAATAAAAGCATCAACGCCCACAATGACCATTGTGTTCTACTCGTGCAACAGATCTACATATAGACACGGCTCTGATACCACTATAGGGTTTCGTAGCATGGAAAACAAAAAATTTCTATCGCATACAAACAAACAAGCCAAGATCTATCTATTAGATTGTAGCAACGAGTCGATGGAATAACTCACCCTCGAAGATTCCAAAGTGTTTAACGAGAGCGGATTCTCGTGGGTGATGTAGTCGTACTCTTCCCGATCTCAAGATCGCGTAGACGATCCTTCCGGCGCTGCGTTCCGGCAGAGCTCCCGCAGTCGGTCACACGTTCGGTACTCGACGAAGACCTTCCTATCCCTTGTTCCAGCAGGTAGCGGAGGTTGTAGCACTCTCCTCGCGATTCCGGCAGCACAACGACGTGGTACCGGAAGTAGAGGGGAGATCTCGCAGGGCTTCGCCTTAAGCCGGAGCGAGTATGGTGGACTATGAGAGAGCCCTCAACGATCTAGGGTTTAGACACGCCGAGGAGGAGGCTTGGCCGGCGGCTAGGGTTGCTAGGCGGCGACGGCGGTTTGCCCTAGGGCGGTGGCGGCAGGAGGTGGCGGCGCCGGCGGCTAGGGTTTAGAGGTGGAGGTGTTGGGTGTCTAGGAGGGGAGCCCTGCCCCTCCTTTTATAGGTGGAGGGGGCCGGCCAAGGGGAGGGAAGTCCCTCCCCAACTCGGCTTCAAGGTGGGCCGGCGGTGGAGGGGAGGAACTCCTCCCCCAACTCGGTTTCCACCTCCCTCTCCACTTCCCAAAATTAGCCGTTTGACTTTCAAATTGGCGTTTGACTTTTTCAAACTAGGATTTGATTAAACCCTTTATTTTGTTCAGCGATGACACCTAGTACATGATGCAATCATACCAACTTGATATAACACATTCATGTACCCTTCCCCTTCGGAGTGCCGGACATTCCGGAACCTTCTAGAACATACCCGATGAAAACACCGGAACCATTCCCCAACTCCGAAACAGGACTTTCCTTATATGAATATTATTCTCCGGACCATTCCGGATCTCCTCGTGATATCCCGAATCCCATCCGAGACTCCGAACAACATTCGGTCTCTTTCTCATCATTCCATAACTACTCAAACAACGTCGAATCCTTAAGTGTGTCTCCCTATGGTTCGTGAATTATGCGGACATGATCGAGACACTTCTCCGATCAATAACCAATAGAGGAATCTGGAAATTCATATGGCTCCCACATATTTCTACGATTACTTTACGATCGAATGAACCACTTACATACGATACCAATTTCCCTTTGTCTCATGATAGTTTACTTATCCGAGGTTATGATCGTCGGTATCTCTGCATACCTAGTTCAACCTCGTTACCGATAAGTACTCTTTTCTCGTTCCCGTGATATGTGATCCCTTGTGAGCCAGTCACATGCTTGCAAGCTAATTGGATGACATTTCACCGAGAGGGCCCAGAGTATATCTATCCGTCATATGGATGGACAAATCCCACTCTTGATCCATGTGTCTCAACCAATACTTTCCGAACACTCAATGCCACCTTTATAGCCACCCAGTTACGGTGTGGTGTTTGATGTCATCAAAGCATCCATCCGTTAAAGGTGATATGCATGATCTCATGGTCGAAGGAATTAGGTTACTATGTATCAGAAAGCATATAGCAATTGAACTATTAAAATGACTTGATCTTTATGCTACGCTTATCTATAGGAGTATGTCCACCATATCATTCTCCTAACGATATGATCTTGTTGTTAATAACATCTCAATGTTCATGATAGGGAAACCACAATCATTTATTAACCAACAAGCTAGTGATGTATAGAGGCTTTACTAGGGACTTTAATTTAAGTTTACAAATCACACAAGTATTAATGTTTCCTTGTTAATACTATTATAGTATGAATGTAAACATTTATCATAAACACAAAGATATAATAATAACTACATTTATTATTGCCTCTAGGGCATATCTCCAACAGATCTGACTACAGAAGCATATATAATCGCACTCATCCGACTTCGCTCATCAGTTGTCGAAGGACACTGAGTCTTGCTAAGTTTTACACCATGAGACATCGGTAAGAACCCCTTCTTAGACGATTCCATGTTAAACTTCTTCAACACTTTGTCCAAATAGGTACTCCGACTCAATCCAATGATCCGTCTTGATCTATCTCTATAGATCCGGATTTCGAGAATATTTGTTGCCTCACCCAAGTCTTTCATTGAGAAAATTTTTCAAATGATTCCTTGGTTTCTTGCAACATCTGGACATCATTTCCAATCAGTAATATGTCATCCACATATAAGATTAGAAAGTTTACTTTGCTCCCACTAAACTTCTTGTATAAACAAGAATCATGATCACTCTTGATGAAGCCAAACGATTTGACTACCTCATCAAAGCGAATATTCCAACTCTGAGATGCTTGCTTCAACCCATAAATGGATTTATGAAGTTTGCACACCTTGTCAGCGTTAGCCGGATCGGCAAAACCCTCGGGTTGTATAATATACACGTCCTCGGTTAAATTTCCATTAAGGAAAGCCGTTTTGACATCCATCTGCCATATCTCATAGTCGAAATAGGCTGCTATAGCTAACATGATCCGAACTGATTTAAGCATAAAGACCCATTTGCACTCGACGGGTCTTGCACCGTCTGGCAGATCAACCAAGTTCCAAACTTGATTTTCATCCATGGACTTTAACTCGGATCTCATGGCTCCAGGCCATGACTCAGAATCATACCCCACCATCGCTTCCGAATAATTTGCCGGCTCATCACTATCTAACAGCAATACATCACGAACACTTCGCAATCTTGCCGATCTTCGTAGTACAGGTGCCGCTGCCGGCTCAGCTACCACGACCGGCTCAACCTCCAAGGTTTTTGCCAACTCGCTACTAGTTGGTTCCTCTCGAATTTCTTCGAGCTGCACCGTGCTCCCACTGACTCCCCGACTGAGAAACTCTTTCTCAAGGAAGACACCGTTCCGAGCAACAAACACTTTGCCCTCTTCTCGGTTGTAGAAGTAGTAACCCAAGGTTTCCCTCAGATACCCCACGAAAATACACTTATCCAACTTGGCTGTAAGCTTGTCTGAATAAAGCCGCTTGAGAAATTCTTCACAACCCCAAATCTTAAGAAAAGACAGACTCGGAATTTTGCATGTTCACATCTCATGCGGTATCTTCTCTACCGACTTTGATGGTACTCTGTTTAGTGTGAACGTCGTTGTTTCTAGACAATAACCCCGAAATGATAAAGGCAGATCTGTCCGACTCATCATTGATCGTACCATGTCCAACAAGGTCCGATTCCGCCTTTCCGAAACACCGTTCCTTTGCGGCGTTCCCGGCGGAGTAAGTTGGGGAACTATTCTGCAACTTTTCAGATGGTCATCAAACTCATGGCTCATGTACTCGCCTCCTCGGTCTAACGCAAGAAACTTTATTTTCTTGCCGAGTTGATTCTGTGCTTCATTCTGGAATTCTTTGAACTTTTTAAAGGCTTCCAACTTATGTTTCATCAAGTATATATATCCTTACCTACTCAAATCATCATTCAAGGTAATGAAGTACTCATAACCACTCCTGGTTGTCGTGCTCATTGGTCCACATACATCACTATGTACTAGTCCCAATAAGTCAGACGCCCTTTCGCAACTCTTTGCAAAAGGTGTCTTGGTCATATTGCCGAGTAGGCAAGATTCACATGTCTCGAATGACTCCAAGTCAAACGAAGTTAGGAGTCCATCATCATGGAGCTTCTTCATGCGTTTCCAACTTATATGACCAAGCCGACAGTGCCAAAAGTAAGTCATATTCAGATCATTTGGTTTCAACCTTTTAACATTTATGTTATAAACCGACTCACCATCAAGATTCAAAATAAATAACCCGTCCTGGACGGGTGCAAAGCCATGAAACATATCATTCAAATACAAAGAAACAACCATTATTCTTAATATTCGACTCATAGCCTTGCCTCATCAAACATGAAGCAGAAATAATGTTTCAACTGAGCACTGGAACATAATAACAATTATTCAGTTCCATAATAAATCCGGAAGGTAAATGAAGTTGCATTGTGCCGACTTCCAACGCAACAACTCTTGCTTTGTTGTCGACTCGAATATCAACCTCGCCTCTTGCTATGCTCCTAGTTCTTACCAGTCCCTGCAATGAGTTGCAGATGTGAATAACTGATCCGGTATCATATACCCAAGAAATATTAGGTGCATCAGCAAGATAAATGTCTATAACATTGCAAACAAGTGTACTTGAGTCAGAAGTCATACCTCCACTCTTGGCTTTGTCGGCCAAGTACTTGCTGCAATTCCTCTTCTAGTGGCCATCCGCCTTGCAGTAGAAGCAAGTGGATCCGGCTGAAGGAGATGGCTTAGTCCCCGAGGAAGCGCTTGGGACCGGGTCCTGAGCCTGCTTTCCTCCCGACTTAGCCTTCTTCTTAGTCCAAGAACTCTTCTTGAACTTAGCCTTATTCTGCACCATCAACACTTGACTGGCGCCCTTCTTGAGATCCGCCTCTGCCTGCTTGAGCACCCCTTCAATTCAATGAGCTTCTTATCCATACCATGCATGTGGTAGTTCGAAATGAACTGCCCATATGCACTAGGAAGAGAGTTCAGAATTATATTCGTAGCGAACTCTTCGCTAATGGGGTAGCCAAGTCTCTCCAGAGACTGCACGTAACCAACCATCTTGATTACATGCGGACTCAGTGGATCACCATCATTAAGCTTGCAACTTAGCAAAGCCTGAGAGACTTGATACCTCTCAGTCTTCGCCTGAGCCTGGAACATACTTTTGAGGCTTTCGATCATATCGTAGGTCTCAACATTCTCGAACTGCTTTTGCAAGTCCAGTTCCATGTGAGCAAGCATAAGACAGCTAATATCCGTGGACTCATCCTTAGCCCGACGGTAGGCATTGGTGGCAGCGACAGTCACATTCTCATTCGGCTCATCTGGAAGTGGGTTGTCTAGGACATGGTCCTCCTTTTCTTGTTTGAGAATAATTCTCAGATTTCGATACCAGTTGGTAAAATTAGTGTCGTTCAGTTTATCTTTCTCAAGAATGGTTCTCAACACAAAACCTGATATCTGAGAGTGACTGCTACTTGGTGCCATTATCTACAACAGAAATATGCAAAAACACTTTAAGACATGAATTCATAAAAGAACAAGCAAATTAAACACTTCAATACTTTATGCTCCCACTAGAACCAACACCCTCCGATGGTTACTTAGTGATTCAGGATCCTAAATAAGCAAGTCGGCTAGTGAGCTTTAGCATCACCGCTAGCCGCCAAGTGATCTAGGTAGACAATTCCTAGTCAATCGTATCTCATACAACTCCTGTTGAACGGGTGGCATCACATGCCCTGGCTCCCGTCCGACTTTTCCCCGAGCCCCACAACCGTTGTGATAGACCCGTCTATCTTACCGAGTGTTTCCGCAGTAAGAGTCCGACTCGAACCCACCTAGTCGGAAAGAATTGGCAGCACCTCAATTTTATCAGCCCACTACCAAAAGTGTCCAACTTGTGATGGTGCAAACACTGGCGGGAAAACCGACTAGACCTTCTTTGAGGGATTATATTTTACCGACTATCTAATAGAGGTAAAACAGAGACATAGCAATAACACAAAATAAATTAATTATAATGTGAAATGGTATGGCTCTCTTCATGGCGATCTCCATCTCCGCAAAGCCTGTAATCCGACTCATGCCAACTCTTATCACTTGTCGTCTTACTCCATGTCGTTGACTTATACATCAAATTGCACGTCATCTGGATTCTCCAAACAGCTACACTAGCTAAGTAAAGTAAATTACATAGAGAATCTGACACGCAGGTTGCTATACAATAAACTGACAACGCCTAGGCTCCAGCCGGTTGACAAAAACCGTGATTCATAGATCATGTATGAATTACACACATACATCACATGCACATGAACCATACCATTCACAACTTCCTGCAAAAACAAGTTATGCATAGATACGCTTTCTACCGGCATTATGAAACTCGTAACAACATCTAAGGCACTACGATAGGGATCGAAGGGGCAGCGCCCCTCGCGGGTGCGGGCAGCGCCCGATGATTTTTTCGAAAACATAGATCTCATCAACGATCCGGACATGGATTCCGACCATTGTTCCAATTCGATCAAACTCTTTGATCTTCGATCACCGCTTCTGGATTTTACGTGTCATAGTCTACCCGATGGCGGAAACCGACCGGTAGGGGTATGTCGTTCTACAACCTTAGCAACATGATCACAGAAATCAGATATACCATTCCCCGAGTACAGTTGATCCAATCAACATCGTACAAAACCGATATATATCATAGATCGACCATCAAAACAGCATATACATCTCATCTACAACCAACCGCATATCACATATGCGAGATCTCGAGCCTAAAACCAGAAACTATCGCTCTGATACCACTGCAGGGCCACATAGAGATAAAACAAAAACTTTTTCCTCTAACATGGTGATCCCAAGATCTAGCTGAGGTAGAAGGCCACGGGGTTTACCACTAGACATGTAGTTGCGGATTACTGATGTAGCACGTCTGTTGAATGCAGTGCAGTCCTTACGATCCGATCGTCCTGGTGTTGATCGTACAACACCTCTGCTGGTATCCACACGTACAAGGAGGAGCACCGGCGGCGAACTGCTAGGTTCGTTACCACAGCAGGACTGCTGTGGAGCTAGGGTTTCCAACTCATGGAGTGACCTAACCGATCAACAATTAACCCTTCTGGGTTACTGTGTTCCACTATATATAGGGAGTGAACGTGGACTTCACTCGCGTGGACCTTTCACTAAAGCCCATATAATACCAGTCACGGTGAGTCCGACTCACTGACTCAGTCCAAATCCGGCTCGGGTCTAACCAGAATTCAGGTTTAGATCCAATCCGAACTTGATCCCGCTCTTAAGTGTGTGACCCCGCAGGCTCATGGCTACTTGGACACGATTGGAGTCTGACTTTTAATCGATCGGTCGGTAGTGGCTCCTAGCAGAACTTGCCGACTCCCAAGTACCAAAGAGTCACGAGGACTTGCCTTTCCAATGTGACTTGCGTCTGAGTCCCTTTTGCCTCACGATATATACCTTGTCACACTATAGTTGAATACTTGTCATCCCTTAAATAGTCCGACTCTCTTCTCGATCTGAGATAAGTGATTCACCTGACTAACTCTTAGTCGATCGCCTCGATTAACACTTAACCAAGTCGTGCATGGCCATACTTTCCGAATCATATCATCCGAGAGGGCCTAGAGAATATCTCTCCAAGTGGAGGGGCAAAATCCCATCTTGATTATTCATATCATGTAGCTTGATTCTCAGTCGACCCAAACTCTGCCTTTATAACTGCCCAGTTATGGATCAGTGTTTGACAGAGCCTAATGTGGCATCCCGCAAAACCACCACTAGAAAATCGCGTTGTTGTTGTGCATTGCATCGTCATCATCATGCATTGTTTGTCTGGAAACTATTTTCGAAACGCCTAGTTTTGTTTTCTAAATAACCCCCGTCTTTATTTCAAATTAAAACATCGGTCTGTTCAGATCTTGTATTTGTCTAACAAGTATTTACAAAAATGTTTTACAAATAAAATTAAAACAATAAAATATTTTTGTCGGGCAGTCCAGTCCGGCCGGTCAGGCCAGAGGCCCAACCGGTCCAGACCATCTGCGACCCAGCCCAACTAAACCCTGCAAGACCCTAGACCAACCTTTTCCCACCCAAACCTAGTCTACCCAGCCACTCCCAGCCCTCCACCTCACCTCCCTAGTCCACCTCACCCCCTGGACCCCCAATTCCCTACCCACCTGCCACCTCACCAATCCTCTCTCTCACCCCCACTCCCCCCTCTCTCTCTCTCTTCCCCCTGGCCCCCACTCAGCACACACGCCCCACGCTCCCACCGACCCACACACGCACGCGACCCAGTCCACGCACGCCCCCGCCTACCTCTCTCTTCCCCCCGCTCGCCTCCAACCACCGCTCCAGGCGCTCCCGCCGACGACCCCACCTCTACGCCTCTCCAGCGTCTTCGGCCCCGCCGCCTCCGGCCGCGCCGGCCTCGCCCTCTCTGGCCGCCGCCAAGCTCGCCTTCCCCGTGCCCCCGCTTTGCTCCGGCCCGAGGCCGCCTCCCCGCTCCGCCCTCCCCATGGCGCCGCCCTCCTTCCTCCGCGGAGCCGCCGCCTCTCCCTACCGTCGCAAGCCCCGCCCCCCTTTTTCCCCGAGCGGCGTCGCCCTGCTCGGCCTCCACCCCGTCCTCGCCTCCGCCCTCGTCGGCCCCCGCCGCGACCCCCGACCCTACTCGCCGCCTGCCTCCCCGACCTCTCCCTCTGCCGCCGCCAGAGCTCCCTCCCCCGCCGCCGCCAGGGCCCCTCCTCGGCGCTCCCGTGCGAGCTCGAGCGCCACCGCCGGCCCCGAGTTCTGCTCCTCCGGCCACCTCCTCCTCCTCGCGGTCCCGCTGCCGTGCTGCCTCCCTGCTTCACCGTCGCCGGCCGCGTGCTCGTCCCCCACCTCGTTGCCCTCTGGTCCGGCCGCCCCGCTCGGCCCTGCCTCGCCCGGCCGTGGCCCCGTCGCCAGGTCGTCCGTGACCCTGTCAGCCTCCCCTTTTGTTGTCCAGGCTTTGTTGTGTTTTGCTTCGTGTCGTCTTGTGGTTTGGTGCTGTGAAGATGGGTGGAGTAGTGTGATGGCACCGCAATTAATTCCATATGGCGATCAATGTCGTGGCATGAAGATCTTGGTGTTCCCCAAGAACCAACCGATGAGGGAGCCACCCGATGATTGATGCGAGAAGCCGAACCCGAACGTCACTAGAAGGACCATGGACAAGATCTTCTACGCGAACGCCGAACATCTTAGAAACAGAACCGGAGACCGCGGAACCGACAAGTTCGCCTACCCGGACACCGTGCGACAAAATCCTCTCGGACCCGAGGATCACCAAGACTTCCGCTCGGCAACGCCAAGTACTCCTTCCTGGCTTCGAAGCCCTGTTGGAGATATGCCCAAGAGGCAATAATAAAGTGGTTATTATCATATCTTCACACTTATGATAAATGTTTACATACCATGCTAAAATTGTATTATCCAGAAACATTAATACTTGTGTGATTTGTAAACTAAAATAAGAGTCCCTAGTAAAGCCTCTTGTTAAACTAGCTTGTTGGTTAATATATGATCATGGTTTCCTGATCATGAACATAGAGATGTTATTAACAACAGGATCATATCATTAGGAAAATGATATGGTGGACATACTCCTATAGATAAGCATAGCATAAAGATCAAGTCATTTCAATAGTTCAATTGCTATATGCTTTCTAATACATAGTAACCTAATTCCTTCGACCATGAGATCATGCATATCACCTTTACCGGATGGATGCTTTGATGACATCAAACACCACACCGTAACAGGGTGGCTATAAAGGTGGCATTGAATGTTCGGAAAGTATTGGTTGAAACACATGGATCAAGAGTGGGATTTGTCCATCCATATGACGGATAGATATACTCTGGGCCCTCTCGGTGGAATGTCATCCAATTGGCTTGCAAGCATGTGACTGGCTCACAAGGGATCACATATCACGGGAACGAGAAAAGAGTACTTATCAGTAACGAGGTTGAACTAGGTATGCAGAGATACCGACGATCATAACCTCGGATAAGTAAACTATCGTGAGACAAAGGGAAATTGGTATCGTATGTAAGTGGTTCATTCGATCGCAAAGTAATCGTAGAAATATGTGGGAGCCATATGAATTTCCAGATTCCTCTATTGGTTATTGTTCGGAGAAGTGTCTCGATCATGTCCGCATAATTCACGAACCGTAGGGAGACACACTTAAGGATTCGACGTTGTTTTGAGTAGTTATGGTATTATGAGAAAGAGACCGAATGTTGTTTGGAGTCTCGGATGGGATCCGGGATATCACGAGGTGATCCGGAATGGTCCGGAGAATAAGATTCATATAAGGAAAGTCCCGTTTCGGAGTTCGGGAATGATTCCGGTGTTTTCATCGGGAATGTTCTAGAAGGGTCCGGATTGTCCGGCACTCCGGGGGGGGAGGGTACATGAATGTGTCATTGAATGATTGCATCATGTACTAAGTGTTCTTGCTGTTCAAAAAACATGAAAGTCAAATTGCCAGTTTGAAAGTCAAACGGCTAAAACAGGAAACTGTGGGAAACAGGAAACTGTGGGAAACAAGCAAGAGGAGGTTGAAACCAACTTGGAGGAGGAGTTCCTCTCCTCCAAGCCGGCGCCCAGCCCTAGGCCGAGTTGGGGAGGGACTCCCTCCCTCCCTGGCGCGCCTAGCCCCTCCACCTATAAAAGGAGGGGCAGGGCTCCTCCTTGAGACACACAAGTTTCTACCTCTAATCTCCGGTTTAGAGCCGTTTTGGTTTAGAGCTTCTAATTGCTTTAGCCTGCGGTTTAGAGCCTTCTAATTGGTGTGTCTAATACCTAGACCACTAATAGCTCTCTCTCATACTCCACCATACTCGCTCCGGCTTAAGGCGAAGCCCTGCGGGATCTTCCCTCTACTTCCGGTACCACGCCGTTGTGCTGCCGGAATCTCGAGGAGAGTGCTACAACCTCCGCTGCCTGCTGGAACAAGGGAGAGGAAGGTCTTCGTCGAGTACCGAACGTGTGACCAACTGCGGGAGCGCTGCCGGAACGTGGCGCCGGAAGGATCGTCTACGCGATCTTGAGATCGGAAGTGTATGACTACATCACCCACGAGAATCTGCTCTCGTTAACCGCTTTGGAATCTTCGAGGGTAAGTTATTCCATCGACTCGTTGCTACAATCTAGTAGATAGATCTTGGCTTGTTTGTTTGTATGCGATAGAAATTTTTTTGTTTTCCATGCTACGAACCCCTACAGTGGTATCGGAGCCGTGTCTATATGTAGATCTGTTGCACGAGTAGAACACAATGGTCATTGTGGGCGTTGATGCTTTTATTGTTGATTGCTTCTTGTGTACTTTGCATCTTGCGGTATGTTGGGATGAAGCGGCCCGGGCTAACCTTACATGACATCGTTCATGAGACTTGCTCCACGCTTGACATGCAACTTGTATTGCATAAGTGGCTTTGCGGGTGCCTGTTTCTCCTAGCATAGTTAAGATCCAATTTACAACGGGTGATTAACAATACTAGTATCAATGTTGTGGTTCTTGTTCGTAAGTTAGAACGACACTTATTGAAAGCCCCAAACCACATAAAATATGCAAAGAAAGTAGAGGCGTCTAACTTTGTTTTGCAGGGGTGTGCTGTGATGTGATATGGCCATGATTGTGATTTTATATGATGTATGCAATGTTCCTTATTGTAAGTTGGCAACCGGCAGGAGCCATATGGTTGTCTTTAATTTATGTTAAGACCCGCGTGTCTATTCAAATTAGTTGTAATAGTTGAAGCCGGTGGACGACAACCATGGAGAGGCATCATTGACCTTGATGCAATGCCGGTGATGATGGAGATCATGTTCGTGCTGGAAGATGGAGATCGGAAGCACAAAGAAGAAAGGCCATATCATATCACATATTATGAATTGCAAGTGATGTTAATCCTTTATGCATCTTGTATTGCTTAGTAAACGACGGTAGCATTATAAGATGATCCCTCATGCACATGAATTTCAAGTCATAAAGTGTTCACCCTTAGTTAGCACCGTTGCTAAAGCTTGTTGTTTCGAAGCACCACGTGATGATCGGGTGTGTTAGATTCTGCAAGTGTATACAACGTGAGCAAGCCAGATTTGCTCATGCGGAAACTAAGGTTTGATCTTGACAAGCCTAGCATGTACAGACATGGTCTCGGAACACGGAATACCGAAAGGTAGAGCATGAATCATATAGTAGATATGATGAACATGTCGATTGTTCGCCATTGAAACTATATCAATTCTCGTGATGATCGGTTTTGATATGGTGGATTTGGTTCGTGTGATCACTAAAACAATGTGAGGGATATTGTTTTGAGTGGGAGTTCACCTAGATTAATTTAATTATTAATTAGAACTCAATTTATCATAAACTAAATCAAAGTGAATTTGCATAGTTGTTGTAGTTATTGGCATCCGTTTACCACCTTGCGCTTAGTTATAATTGAGATGATAGAACTATAGAATTCTGGTTAGTTACTTTACGAACTGGTATCGTATTGTTTTGAAGTGTTAATCTAAAGTTTAAAAGTCCTATTGCAAACTTTCAGTAAGTTCCGGTTACTCCATGAAGTTTAATAATTAGTATTAAATCAAGAGTAAAAATTCCAAGTGTTAGTATATAAGTATCATGTTTGTCTCCATGATTCTTGATATTCAAAGGATTCTCTTAATATCAAGGTTATCTAGGATCTGAAAGAGTTGTTTCAGAAACCATGATGTGTGGAAGATATTGTGATATCTGAAACGAAGTTTTGGTTGCAACATGATAGAGTATAATATGGCAAAGTTCATGTTCTCATATTTTGATGAGAATTTGCAAAGGGTTGTGGACACTTGTTGTCCTAATCCTCCAAAAGGTTTTGGATAGCAACATTATACTCGTAATTCATCGTTATAAGCTAAAGGTAGTTTGATCATGGACGATTCCATGATAAGGATGAATAATTGATGTAGGTAAAATGTTTACTACACCAAGAGATTACTAAATAAAGGAATTTGAAAGAACACCAAACATTTGATGATGGTGATCTACTTCAAAGTGCAAGTCCAAAGACATTGGTATTTAACTATACATGTTTTGGACTATGTGTCATATGTATGACTCCACTATTGATGTTGATAGATTCTTTCAAACAGAGAAGGAAATATTGAAAGAAAATCTCATAAGTATATGGCAGAAAGGAAAAGACTAGAATTGTTCAGCTTAAGTATATAGATGATATACATGTTATGGCTATATTCTTTGCTTATTAAACAATGTGGTTCTCAAGTATTTGATACTGAATTTGTTGGTGTGAATCGTCATACGAAACAACACAATTCATGAACTACAATAGCCTAAGTAACTAGCAAAAGAATATGTGATGATGTTCATCGAGAACAAATAAAGGGTTATTGTGTTGCTCGTTAAACATCAAAGCTTGCCTTCAAGATTTGTTTTATCAGGTATTATGAGAACAAAAGGGTTGTTCAAATAATTGCTGTAATCCATAAAAGATGGATGATTCACAAAATCTTGTTGGAGAAATCACATCCATAAAACTAGTGCTAAAAATGTCGAAGGACAAATTGATTGAAAGATCAATTAGGAAGTGACATCGCCGTTTAAATTATATTGGAAAGAAAACATGAAGAAACTCCATGTGGATGGAATTTTGGAGTCTTTTGATTTTTGATCAAATGACGCTTGTGAAACTTTCCTAGAGATAATTAAAACTTCGTTCATAGGCCAAAAGGGAACGAATGACTAGCTTATTGGAACTTGTACATATTGTTGTACGAATCCATTATGTATAGTCAAGAGCGATGGATTTCAACTTCATATGCTTTCTCCGAAAATTTGAGTGAATATATGAATATTTACTTAATAAGGATGAAGTGTGAAATATTTGAAAAGTTCAAAGACTTTCAAGATGAAGTGCAAAATCATTGTAACAAGAATATAAACAGTTTATGATAAAGATCATAAAGGAAGATATTTGAGTTACAGAGTTTAGCATAATACCTAAGATTTAAGGAATCGTTCCGTGGATTTGCATTTTCCGAAACACCATAAGAGTATGGAACGTTCGAGATATGTAATTAAACCTTGTTTGACATGGTTAGATCAAAGGTATAATTCATAAAACTGCCATTATATTTTAAAGATTAGAAGCTTTAGAGATTACCGTTTTTCCACTGAAAAGAGCTCCATCATAATCCGTTGAAATGACACCATATAAAGTTATGGTTTGGGATAAAACTCAAGTTGTCCTTTCTTAAACATTGGTATGCTATACATAAGAAAGATGTTTGCAATCAAAGTCGGATGAACCTGTCTTTGTATTACTGTTAAGTATTCCTCCATAAACACCAGAGACAAAAGTGTTTGTCGCTTAGAACGTCAAGTTTCTTTGAGAAGGAATTTTTCGTGAAAAGTTAAGTGGGAGGACAATAGAACTTTGATAAGGTTAAAAGAACCTTAGCTATATGTGCAGAGTTGCGCAGCGCCGAAAAGTGTTTCGGAGGCAGCAACAATGCTCATGGCTCACGTGCTTCAAGGGTTGTGGTCACGGAGATCTAAGTTCCTATTGAAACAAGTAGGTCAAGTAAACAATCAAATACCAAGATTTGAGGGTTGAATCATTATTTGAGAATAATGAACGGACTACATGCAAAGAAGTGATGATGGGCCCTGACTCCGTCAAATGGCTTGAAGCCATAAAATCCGTGATAGTTCCATACACGAGAAATCAAGTTTTGAACTTGAAGGACCCTCGAGAAAGGTGTAAGACCTTACAGTTGTGTTTGGATCTATAAATAAATAGACATGGATGTTGCATATCTATGAAGTAGTCGACATATTGGGAAAGAGTTCACAAAATGTTCAAAGGTTGACTATGACAAGATTTGATCTTTCAAAAGTGATATTTAGTCTAGACGGATTAATGTAGCAGCCACTACATATAATTCTGTTATATGGTAGTTGAATAAACAAAACAAGTTCTTCTAATAGAATTGTTACCTAGGACGTGTGCATGACACGGTCCATAGGGTTTTGTTAAATCAAAGGATGCTAAATGCATATGCAAACTTCAATGGTTGAAGTAAGCATTGCGGAGTTGGAATCTTCACTATGATGAAACTGTTAAAGGAGTTTAAATTCGTCGGAGATGATGAAGATGCTTGCATTTGCAAGAAATTAAGTGGGAGCGCTAAGACATATTTTCTAATACATTATGTGGAAGACATATTGTTGATTGGAAATAATGTATCTTTTATTAACACATATTAAGAATTTCATCCCGATGAAAGACTTAGGCAAAACCCAAATATTTGGCATCAATAGACGCTAATATGGTTGTGCCAGAAGTACATAGACAAGGTATTGAATGAGTTCAATACAGAAACTACAAGAGAGGTTCTTGTCGCACAGAAAGGATTGAATAAGTTCAATGTTGATGATATATTCAAGTGTATTGACATTTGGTAAAGTGAAACAAATAATCAAGTATAGATTGATACTTGATGTATGAAATCACAAAGAGTATTTATATCAATCATACTGTGATATGTACAAATCCAGATATGTCCTATGCTCTAAATGTTGTGAGCATATACCAGAATGATTCGTAAGATGATCATTGGACAATAGTAAGGATATTCTTATGATCTTTTGGAAGAACTAAGAGTATATTATTTGTAGAAGTGACAAATAGATGGTTAGTTCATTGTAAAAGTACTACATTGATACTAGCTTTGTCACAAAGTACAAATTAAGTTTATCTCAATCTAAACTAAGGGTGGCACAATATAATGGAAAGTGAGTTCCATAATGGATTTGGATGAGTTCCAAAGTTAAGACATTGTGACAGATACTACAACAAAAGGCTAAGTATATGACTGCTGTTTTAGCAGCTAAAGAGGGCGTTTTTGTCAAGTAGTTTGTTATCAAACTAGGTGTAGTTCACAGTGGGATAATACTATGAAGATATATTGTGCGACAATATTATCAACATGTTTTAACCCCAAAGAGCTAAAGGTCACACCGAAAGACAAAATTTATACAAAGCCATCTCATTAGAGAATGAGTGATGCGTAGAGACGCAAAGACATGCAATTACACACGGACCTGGAAGTGTCAGATCCGGAGATCAGTTGACCACTAGCAATCGTGTACATACAACACTGGAAAGCCATAGGTGTTGAATACACAAAGGTTTGAAACTAGATTATTGACTCTAGTGCAAGTGGGAGACTGTTGGAGATATGCCCAAGAGGCAATAATAAAGTGGTTATTATCATATCTTCACACTTATGATAAATGTTTACATACCATGCTAAAATTGTATTATCCGGAAACATTAATACTTGTGTGATTTGTAAACTAAAATAAGAGTCCCTAGTAAAGCCTCTTGTTAAACTAGCTTGTTGGTTAATATATGATCATGGTTTCCTGATCATGAACATAGAGATGTTATTAACAACAGGATCATATCATTAGGAGAATGATATGGTGGACATACTCCTATAGATAAGCATAGCATAAAGATCAAGTCATTTCAATAGTTCAATTGCTATATGCTTTCTGATACATGGTAACCTAATTCCTTCGACCATGAGATCATGCATATCACCTTTACCGGATGGATGCTTTGATGACATCAAACACCACACCGTAACAGGGTGGCTATAAAGGTGGCATTGAATGTTCGGAAAGTATTGGTTGAAACACATGGATCAAGAGTGGGATTTGTCCATCCATATGACGGATAGATATACTCTGGGCCCTCTCGGTGGAATGTCATCCAATTGGCTTGCAAGCATGTGACTGGCTCACAAGGGATCACATATCACGGGAACGAGAAAAGAGTACTTATCAGTAACGAGGTTGAACTAGGTATGCAGAGATACTAACGATCATAACCTCGGATAAGTAAACTATCGTGAGACAAAGGGAAATTGGTATCGTATGTAAGTGGTTCATTCGATCGCAAAGTAATCGTAGAAATATGTGGGAGCCATATGAATTTCCAGATTCCTCTATTGGTTATTGTTCGGAGAAGTGTCTCGATCATGTCCGCATAATTCACGAACCGTAGGGAGACACACTTAAGGATTCGACGTTGTTTTGAGTAGTTATGGTATTATGAGAAAGAGACCGAATGTTGTTCGGAGTCTCGGATGGGATCCGGGATATCACGAGGTGATCCGGAATGGTCTGGAGAATAAGATTCATATAAGGAAAGTCCCGTTTCGGAGTTCGGGAATGATTCCGGTGTTTTCATCGGGAATGTTCTAGAAGGGTCCGGATTGTCCGGCACTCCGGGGGGGGGGAGGGTACATGAATGTGTCATTGAATGATTGCATCATGTACTAAGTGTTCTTGCTGTTCAAAAAACATGAAAGTCAAATTGCCAGTTTGAAAGTCAAACGGCTAAAACAGGAAACTGTGGGAAACAAGCAAGAGGAGGTTGAAACCAACTTGGAGGAGGAGTTCCTCTCCTCCAAGCCGGCGCCCAGCCCTAGGCCGAGTTGGGGAGGGACTCCCTCCCTCCCTGGCGCGCCTAGCCCCTCCACCTATAAAAGGAGGGGCAGGGCTCCTCCTTGAGACACACAAGTTTCTACCTCTAATCTCCGATTTAGAGCCGTTTTGGTTTAGAGCTTCTAATTGCTTTAGCCTGCGGTTTAGAGCCTTCTAATTGGTGTGTCTAATCCCTAGACCACTAATAGATCTCTCTCATACTCCACCATACTCGCTCCGGCTTAAGGCGAAGCCCTGCGGGATCTTCCCTCTACTTCCGGTACCACGCCGTTGTGCTGCCGGAATCTCGAGGAGAGTGCTACAACCTCCGCTGCCTGCTGGAACAAGGGAGAGGAAGGTCTTCGTCGAGTACCGAACGTGTGACCAACTGCGGGAGCGCTGCCGGAACGTGGCGCCGGAAGGATCGTCTACGCGATCTTGAGATCGAAAGTGTACGACTACATCACCCACGAGAATCTGCTCTCGTTAACCGCTTTGGAATCTTCGAGGGTAAGTTATTCCATCGACTCGTTGCTACAATCTAGTAGATAGATCTTGGCTTGTTTGTTTGTATGCGATAGAAATTTTTTTGTTTTCCATGCTACGAACCCCTACAAGCCCGACTCCGTGGACCGACATGATCCCCTTCACGGATACGACAAGTACTTCCTCAAGGACGCCAAGTACTTCACCTCGGACATCGAGACCCTGAACGACAAGTTCTCCTTCCCGGAAGCATTGACGCCGTGCGACAAGATCTACGTCCCAGATCCGAGGACCCCGGTACCCGATCCACTCAAGTTCGCCATCGACGATAAGAACGACATCGACCAGGAAGAGCCCGATGCGCCACGACACCGAACCAAGTCCTTCCCGGATGCGAGATCGACCCCAGATCCGGACCCTGAGACCCGACCCCGAACCCCCGGAACCCAAGATCTAGCTTTCGTGTGCAGAGTAATGGTTCGGGTGCGCGATGGACTGATCACCATCCGACTACTCTTATCATTCGCTCTTGTACATCGAATCAGTGGATCCAGCAATTTTACTCCGTCCATGGAAGCTAGAGGTGGCTTTATTTGTTGATACCTCTACCTTCAACCTTTTGTTTCCGGAGTGTTCTCTCGACGATCACGGACAACGACCTCTTGTTAGTGGTGTCGTGAGGATCTACACGAAGCGAGAAGATTCAGACCGTCGGCTTTCTTTCCGGTACCATGAGGCGGATCTCGAGGGCGAGATCCATTGTTAGTGGTGTCGAATTGTGGCATCCCGCAAAACCACTACTAGAAAATCGCGTTGTTGTTGTGCATTGCATCGTCATCATCATGCATTGTTTGTCTGGAAACTATTTTTGAAACGCCTAGTTTTGTTTTCTAAATAACCCCCGTCTTTATTTCAAATTAAAACATCGGTCTGTTCAGATCTTGTATTTGTCTAACAAGTATTTACAAAAATGTTTTACAAATAAAATTAAAACAATAAAATATTTTTGTCGGGCAGTCCAGTCCGGCCGGTCAGGCCAGAGGCCCAACCGGTCCAGACCATCTGCGACCCAGCCCAACTAAACCCTGCAAGACCCTAGACCAACCTTTTCCCACCCAAACCTAGTCTACCCAGCCACTCCCAGCCCTCCACCTCACCTCCCCAGTCCACCTCACCCCTGGACCCCCAATTCCCTACCCACCTGCCACCTCACCAATCCTCTCTCTCACCCCCACTCCCCCTCTCTCTCTCTTCCCCCTGGCCCCCACTCAGCACACACGCCCCACGCTCCCACCGACCCACACACGCACGCGACCCAGTCCACGCACGCCCCCGCCTACCTCTCTCTTCCCCCCGCTCGCCTCCAACCACCGCTCCAGGCGCTCCCGCCGACGACCCCACCTCTACGCCTCTCCAGCGTCTTCGGCCCCGCCGCCTCCGGCCGCCGCCAAGCTCGCCTTCCCCGTGCCCCCGCTTTGCTCCGGCCCGAGGCCGCCTCCCCGCTCCGCCCTCCCGATGGCGCCGCCCTCCTTCCTCCGCGGAGCCGCCGCCTCTCCCTACCGTCGCAAGCCCCGCCCCCCTTTTTCCCCGAGCGGCGCCGTCCTGCTCGGCCTCCACCCCGTCCTCGCCTCCGCCCTCGTCGGCCCCCGCCGCGACCCCCGACCCCGCTCGCCGCCTGCCTCCCCGAACTCTCCCTCTGCCGCCGCCAGATCTCCCTCCCCCGCCGCCGCCAGGGCCCCTCCTCGGCGCTCCCGTGCGAGCTCGAGCGCCACCGCCGGCCCCGAGTTCTGCTCCTCCGGCCACCTCCTCCTCCCCGCGGCCCCGCTGCCGCGCTGCCTCCCTGCTTCACCGTCGCCGGCCGCGTGCTCGTCCCCCACCTCGTCGCCCTCTGGTCCGGCCGCCCCGCTCGGCCCTGCCTCCCCCGCCGTGGCCCCGTCGCCAGGTCGTCCGTGACCCTGTCAGCCTCCCCTTTTGTTGTCCAGGCTTTGTTGTGTTTTGCTTCGTGTCGTCTTGTGGTTTGGTGCTGTGAAGATGGGTGGAGTAGTGTGATGGCACCGCAATTAATTCCATACGGCGATCAATGTCGTGGCATGAAGATCTTGGTGTTCCCCAAGAACCAACCGATGAGGGAGCCACCCGATGATTGATGCGAGAAGCCGAACCCGAACGTCACTAGAAGGACCATGGACAAGATCTTCTACGCGAACGCCGAACATCTTAGAAACAGAACCGGAGACCACGGAACCGACAAGTTCGCCTACCCGGACACCGTGCGACAAAATCCTCTCGGACCCGAGGATCACCAAGACTTCCGCTCGGCAACGCCAAGTACTCCTTCCTGTCTTCGAAGCCCAACTCCGTGGACCGACATGATCCCCTTCACGGAGACGCCAAGTACTTCCTCGAGGACGCCAAGTACTTCACCTCGGACATCGAGACCCTGAACGACAAGTTCTCCTTCCCGGAAGCATTGACGCCGTGCGACAAGATCTACGTCCCAGATCCGAGGACCCCGGTACCCGATCCACTCAAGTTCGCCATCGACGATAAGAACGACATCGACCAGGGCGAGTCCGATGCGCCCCGACACCGAACCAAGTCCTTCCCGGATGCGAGATCGACCCCAGATCCGGACCCTGAGACCCGACCCCGAACCCCCGGAACCCAAGATCTGCCGAACCCAGATGCGTGACCCTAAGCCCCTATTTTTATAAATGATATATCTTGTTGCATATTAAATTGTTCATGCATGCATACTTGTCATGTGGTTTGGGGGCCTTATGCCGATTCACCATATAATTAAATATGGGGCCCATATGCGGGCAAATCTAGTCTTATATTGGCCTCATTTAAATTTGTGTAGCGAACCGGTGATATGTTCTGCCATGCTAAGACAACATTTAATTTGCGGGGTAGATAAACAACTTGAACCATTTAACTAATTGTCGGGACCCCGGTTCCGCTTAATCCTGCCTAATTGCATCGCACCTTTGCCATGTCATACATCATACATGCATCATGCCGATCTTCTGCTGTAGTATTAAATAGTGCATCCGGTGTTTATTCTAGTGGTTTGCTTCTTCGCGGATAAGGCCGTTGAGTTGATGCGAGTGTCGACCCGATCTTCGGATGGATCTTCGGTAATGTTTTCAGGCGAGCATCTCCCCCTTTCTACCTATCTTACTTTTATAGTATTTATTCCCTCCTGTTGATCTATTGCTATCTGTGTTGCGATGCTCTAGTTTTCGTACCCGTGATAACCCTTGCAGCCATATATTGCCTTGGACACCTCCTATTACCTGTTGTTTGGTAGATAGTTGGACCTGCGCGTCGTAGTCGCTTGCTCAAGTGCTGTTGCGTGTCGTCAAGTACCACAGTTGTTGGAGCCTTGCCGCATGTTTAATGTTGGAGATGATCATGACGTTAATTATCGTTCACTTTAATTATTGTTTAACAACTAAAATTGAAGTAGGTAAGCAGAGGCACAGGTGGGCAATAGATGTTATTTGGTTGTTAACCGTCCACTTGTGTCCCGTAGGACCCCGAGTACTTGATACCTGTTCCTTGAATATTCGCGCTATCCACATACGGGGAATTATGGGACCCCCCTGAGCCAGAGCTTGATTCATTCTTATTTCTTGGGGCCACAAACTAGTTTGAGGTTTTATTTACTATCCTGTACTTATGCCATGCTTTACTGTATTATTTACGATTGTGCGAGGAGCACCTGTACTGTTTAGGAAAGCGGAGTGTTTTCGAGGTATCGACAAGCCCAGTTTTGGGTTCCCAGTCGTTTACAGCCATTGACGCAAACCTTGAGTCCGTCTCGGAGTCAGCTAGCTTCGTTGCGGGTGTACTCAATGGGGTGGCCCCCTGAAATATTTCTAAATCCTGTGATTGCTTTGTCGTGAAAGCCTCGTTGGGTTTCGATTTGGTTTTTCCGAGGTTGATCGAGTGTGTGTTGCTATTTGTGCACCCCTGCAGGGTAAAACTTTCTGAAAGCCGTGTCCGCGGTTATGGACGACTTGGAGCACAGTATCTCGATCATAGACAACTATAACTAAAGTAGTGCTATAAATTTGACTTTATAATGACTAGTAATCAGCTTCACTATAATGGAATGGCTAAATAAAACTGCCAACAATTGCTTGTTTGGGTTGTCGCTTGCGACCATTGTATCTGACTAGTAAGTATTGCAACTACAACGGAATGGCTAAATCAAAGTACCCACAACTGCTGGGTTTTGGGATATCTCATGCTAATTGTATCTGACTAGTAAGTGTCGCAACTATAACGGAATGGTTAACTAAAACTGCCCACTGCTTATTATATCAGGATGATTATCTATGCTTGACTAGTAATTGCTGCAACGATAACTGAATAAATAAAACTGCCAACTGTGTGAGTTCCTCGGTTGACTTCCTCGTTTGGTCTCGAGGGGGAAATACCAGGATGGGTATGATTGGTGGTAGTAACAGATTGGTACCGAATAGATCTTTCTTATCCCTCTCTGATAGCCGACAGTTGTATCGAGTCTCTATAGGTTGTTTAGTGCATGCTGCCGCTGCCGCTTCAGTCCACCATACCTATGTAGGCGAGGACCGCCGAATTCTAGCCTCGCCGTGTACTGGCCTCAGTACTGACGCTCCTCTTTTTCCTTTGCCCTTTGTCGGCACCCCTTTTGTTAAGCAGGTTTTGAGATCGACGTCGTTAGCAGGGTTACCCTTCCGGCTTGGCCTGGGCAGGGTTATGGACGCCATTGGTTATTCTTCAGGGCTCTTAGCCCCATTTGCATCTTGTCCGTAGTCGGACGCTCTATCATTTTCAAGGTGATTTGGATCTTTGTATATTATATCTGTATTCTTGACTCATGGAGTCGTGTTGTATATATATCTGTTCTGTGGGTCCCATCGAGGACTGTTGTGTAATGTTATTACTTCGTTTTCCACCCGCACGAAAGTGCCTGGTGGGCACCTTTGAATCGTTTCTATGCGGGTTGGCGGGAAGCGCGGAAACTTGCATAGGGTCGATTCTGAGGGTGTTACAGAGTGGTATCAGAGCTCAGCAGTTGCGATACCCCACGAGTCCAGCCTGTAGGATAACCTAGCTAACGGCCGAAGTAGAGTGTCAAAACTATTTTTGCAAAATCGGTTGGATAGTTCTGATTAGGTCTGATTTTTATTACTTACCCCTCTGCTGCTCTCCTCTCACCTCTGCGTGTTTTGAATCCGCTCTCTTCTCTCTCTTCGAGTCCAGGATTTCTCGTGGTTGGGTTCCGTCGTACCTTCAGGGTTTCGCTTCCTCTTTTGGTAACGGTGTTGCTACATCTGGTCTTCATGCTATCCGAGGAATCCTCCGTCTGGTGGACTTCTCTTTGTTCTTTCTCGTGCCTTCCGGTGTTTTCCGACGCGACGATATCATCTACGTCAGATCTGATGAGAACCTGCATTCCTCCTTTGTTTCCGAACCTTGTTTGTCGAGATCTTCAGTCTAATTCCGAGAGTTGGTTGCATAATCCGCCTATTCGTGTGCAGAGTAATGGTTCGGGTGCGCGATGGACTGATCACCATCCGACTACTCTTATCATTCGCTCTTGTACATCGAATCAGTGGATCCAGTAATTTTACTCCGTCCATGGAAGCTAGAGGTGGCTTTATTTGTTGATACCTCTACCTTCAACCTTTTGTTTCCGGAGTGTTCTCTCGACGATCACGGACAACGACCTCTTGTTAGTGGTGTCGTGAGGATCTACACGAAGCGAGAAGATTCAGACCGTCGGCTTTCTTTCCGGTACCATGAGGCGGATCTCGAGGGCGAGATCCATTGTTAGTGGTGTCGAATTGTGGCATCCCGCAAAACCACTACTAGAAAATCGCGTTGTTGTTGTGCATTGCATCGTCATCATCATGCATTGTTTGTCTGGAAACTATTTTTGAAACGCCTAGTTTTGTTTTCTAAATAACCCCCGTCTTTATTTCAAATTAAAACATCGGTCTGTTCAGATCTTGTATTTGTCTAACAAGTATTTACAAAAATGTTTTACAAATAAAATTAAAACAATAAAATATTTTTGTCGGGCAGTCCAGTCCGGCCGGTCAGGCCAGAGGCCCAACCGGTCCAGACCATCTGCGACCCAGCCCAACTAAACCCTGCAAGACCCTAGACCAACCTTTTCCCACCCAAACCTAGTCTACCCAGCCACTCCCAGCCCTCCACCTCACCTCCCCAGTCCACCTCACCCCCTGGACCCCCAATTCCCTACCCACCTGCCACCTCACCAATCCTCTCTCTCACCCCCACTCCCCCTCTCTCTCTCTTCCCCCTGGCCCCCACTCAGCACACACGCCCCACGCTCCCACCGACCCACACACGCACGCGACCCAGTCCACGCACGCCCCCGCCTACCTCTCTCTTCCCCCCGCTCGCCTCCAACCACCGCTCCAGGCGCTCCCGCTGACGACCCCACCTCTACGCCTCTCCAGCGTCTTCGGCCCCGCCGCCTCCGGCCGCCGCCAAGCTCGCCTTCCCCGTGCCCCCGCTTTGCTCCGGCCCGAGGCCGCCTCCCCGCTCCGCCCTCCCGATGGCGCCGCCCTCCTTCCTCCGCGGAGCCGCCGCCTCTCCCTACCGTCGCAAGCCCCGCCCCCCTTTTTCCCCGAGCGGCGCCGTCCTGCTCGGCCTCCACCCCGTCCTCGCCTCCGCCCTCGTCGACCCCCGCCGCGACCCCCGACCCCGCTCGCCGCCTGCCTCCCCGAACTCTCCCTCTGCCGCCGCCAGATCTCCCTCCCCCGCCGCCGCCAGGGCCCCTCCTCGGCGCTCCCGTGCGAGCTCGAGCGCCACCGCCGGCCCCGAGTTCTGCTCCTCCGGCCACCTCCTCCTCCCCGCGGCCCCGCTGCCCGCTGCCTCCCTGCTTCACCGTCGCCGGCCGCGTGCTCGTCCCCCACCTCGTCGCCCTCTGGTCCGGCCGCCCCGCTCGGCCCTGCCTCCCCCGCCGTGGCCCCGTCGCCAGGTCGTCCGTGACCCTGTCAGCCTCCCCTTTTGTTGTCCAGGCTTTGTTGTGTTTTGCTTCGTGTCGTCTTGTGGTTTGGTGCTGTGAAGATGGGTGGAGTAGTGTGATGGCACCGCAATTAATTCCATACGGCGATCAATGTCGTGGCATGAAGATCTTGGTGTTCCCCAAGAACCAACCGATGAGGGAGCCACCCGATGATTGATGCGAGAAGCCGAACCCGAACGTCACTAGAAGGACCATGGACAAGATCTTCTACGCGAACGCCGAACATCTTAGAAACAGAACCGGAGACCGCGGAACCGACAAGTTCGCCTACCCGGACACCGTGCGACAAAATCCTCTCGGACCCGAGGATCACCAAGACTTCCGCTCGGCAACGCCAAGTACTCCTTCCTGACTTCGAAGCCCAACTCCGTGGACCGACATGATCCCCTTCACGGAGACGCCAAGTACTTCCTCGAGGACGCCAAGTACTTCACCTCGGACATCGAGACCCTGAACGACAAGTTCTCCTTCCCGGAAGCATTGACGCCGTGCGACAAGATCTACGTCCCAGATCCGAGGACCCCGGTACCCGATCCACTCAAGTTCGCCATCGACGATAAGAACGACATCGACCAGGGCGAGTCCGATGCGCCCCGACACCGAACCAAGTCCTTCCCGGATGCGAGATCGACCCCAGATCCGGACCCTGAGACCCGACCCCGAACCCCCGGAACCCAAGATCTGCCGAACCCAGATGCGTGACCCTAAGCCCCTATTTTTATAAATGATATATCTTGTTGCATATTAAATTGTTCATGCATGCATACTTGTCATGTGGTTTGGGGGCCTTATGCCGATTCACCATATAATTAAATATGGGGCCCATATGCGGGCAAATCTAGTCTTATATTGGCCTCATTTAAATTTGTGTAGCGAACCGGTGATATGTTCTGCCATGCTAAGACAACATTTAATTTGCGGGGTAGATAAACAACTTGAACCATTTAACTAATTGTCGGGACCCCGGTTCCGCTTAATCCTGCCTAATTGCATCGCACCTTTGCCATATCATACATCATACATGCATCATGCCGATCTTCTGCTGTAGTATTAAATAGTGCATCCGGTGTTTATTCTAGTGTTTTGCTTCTTCGCGGATAAGGCCGTTGAGTTGATGCGAGTGTCGACCCGATCTTCGGATGGATCTTCGGCAATGTTTTCAGGCGAGCATCTCCCCCTTTCTACCTATCTTACTTTTATAGTATTTATTCCCTCCTGTTGATCTATTGCTATTTGTGTTGCGATGCTCTAGTTTTCGTACCCGTGATAACCCTTGCAGCCATATATTGCCTTGGACACCTCCTATTACCTGTTGTTTGGTAGATAGTTGGACCTGCGCGTCGTAGTCGCTTGCTCAAGTGCTGTTGCGTGTCGTCAAGTACCACAGTTGTTGGAGCCTTGCCGCATGTTTAATGTTGGAGATGATCATGACGTTAATTATCGTTCACTTTAATTATTGTTTAACAACTAAAATTGAAGTAGGTAAGCAGAGGCACAGGTGGGCAATAGATGTTATTTGGTTGTTAACCGTCCACTTGTGTCCCGTAGGACCCCGAGTACTTGATACCTGTTCCTTGAATATTCGCGCTATCCACATACGGGGAATTATGGGACCCCCCTGAGCCAGAGCTTGATTCATTCTTATTTCTTGGGGCCACAAACTAGTTTGAGGTTTTATTTACTATCCTGTACTTATGCCATGCTTTACTGTATTATTTACGATTGTGCGAGGAGCACCTGTACTGTTTAGGAAAGCGGAGTGTTTTCAAGGTATCGACAAGCCCAGTTTTGGGTTCCCAGTCGTTTACAGCCATTGACGCAAACCTTGAGTCCGTCTCGGAGTCAGCTAGCTTCGTTGCGGGTGTACTCAATGGGGTGGCCCCCTGAAATATTTCTGAATCCTGTGATTGCTTTGTCGTGAAAGCCTCGTTGGGTTTCGATTTGGTTTTTCCGAGGTTGATCGAGTGTGTGTTGCTATTTGTGCACCCCTGCAGGGTAAAACTTTCTGAAAGCCGTGTCCGCGGTTATGGACGACTTGGAGCACAGTATCTCGATCATAGACAACTATAACTAAAGTAGTGCTATAAATTTGACTTTATAATGACTAGTAATCAGCTTCACTATAATGGAATGGCTAAATAAAACTGCCAACAATTGCTTGTTTGGGTTGTCGCTTGCGACCATTGTATCTGACTAGTAAGTATTGCAACTACAACGGAATGGCTAAATCAAAGTACCCACAACTGCTGGGTTTTGGGATATCTCATGCTAATTGTATCTGACTAGTAAGTGTCGCAACTATAACGGAATGGTTAACTAAAACTGCCCACTGCTTATTATATCAGGATGATTATCTATGCTTGACTAGTAATTGCTGCAACGATAACTGAATAAATAAAACTGCCAACTGTGTGAGTTCCTCGGTTGACTTCCTCGTTTGGTCTCGAGGGGGAAATACCAGGATGGGTATGATTGGTGGTAGTAACAGATTGGTACCGAATAGATCTTTCTTATCCCTCTCTGATAGCCGACAGTTGTATCGAGTCTCTATAGGTTGTTTAGTGCATGCTGCCGCTGCCGCTTCAGTCCACCATACCCATGTAGGCGAGGACCGCCGAATTCTAGCCTCGCCGTGTACTGGCCTCAGTACTGACGCTCCTCTTTTTCCTTTGCCCTTTGTCGGCACCCCTTTTGTTAAGCAGGTTTTGAGATCGACGTCGTTAGCAGGGTTACCCTTCCGGCTTGGCCTGGGCAGGGTTATGGACGCCATTGGTTATTCTTCAGGGCTCTTAGCCCCATTTGCATCTTGTCCGTAGTCGGACGCTCTATCATTTTCAAGGTGATTTGGATCTTTGTATATTATATCTGTATTCTTGACTCATGGAGTCGTGTTGTATATATATCTGTTATGTGGGTCCCATCGAGGACTGTTGTGTAATGTTATTACTTCGTTTTCCACCCGCACGAAAGTGCCTGGTGGGCACCTTTGAATCGTTTCTATGCGGGTTGGCGGGAAGCGCGGAAACTTGCATAGGGTCGATTCTGAGGGTGTTACACCTAAGTCGGTGATCCTCAACTCGAACTATGCAACAACCTCAGGTCTAAGGATTATATTGATTGAGATATACAAATGACAACTTGTTCGTTGTACCTTAATATGGGTCAATCCGACTCGCTAAACTCTTTAGCCGAATCTGTGTAAGTCGGAATGGCATCACCATGCCCATGACAAGTGGAATCAAGTCATCAAGCCTACTTTCACATTTGTATAAATTGTGTGTGTGCAGCAGAACCTCAATGACCAAGGACATTTAGTATAAACAACATGAATGTATATTTCCACAATCGAATCACATATTCAATGATACACATCAGATGTTTATACAAGGACAACTTAATATATTTATGAATACAATGAAAAATATCATCATCCATGATTGCCTCTAGGGCATATTCCCAACAGCCTCAACCATTCCAATTCCAATAATGAGGTTTTGCAACCAAGGTAAACAATTAAGTTGATAAAACTTTTTTAAGAAAACAAAAATTCTTTGCCTATATAATAAGAGTGAGTTATGTACAAGCAAAAGGAGGGCAACACTCAAGGTTACAACACGTCGCCTGTAAGAACTAGGAGTTGCAGGGAGCAATTCCGCTAACCCCTTCGCCACCTACCGTTTTCCAATCCCGAGCCTCCGCACGTATAGTGAAGAGCAGTCGGTAGACGTCGGGTGAGCGGCATTGAAGATGACGGTGTTGTCTTGCTTCTAGATCCACCAAGTCGTGAGCATAAGTAGCGACTAGGTGCATTTTTTAACGGGTTTGGGGACAACATGACCATGTGCAGCCACCTATCCACAAAGGTTTACTCGGCGTCCAGTGGATTATCAATCAAACTTTGATCCATGACAACACCTCGTACCACATGATCTGCAGACCCGTAAGGTGGTGCTCCATATATAGTCTCCTCGGTCTGGTTTCGGATAACACAACAAGGGAGTGTGTCGGAGGCCCCTCCTTGCCGGCCGATCAACCGACCATCACCTATGTTGGCATGCAAGCCATAGAAAAAACTTCACCCGAGGTGACGCCCAAGACTTCTACACAAGCTATGAAATGCCGGATATAGATTGCCTAATGGAACAATAGCATTGAAGAGGAAAGGAAGAGATGCGATAGAGGCCCTTTATTAATTTTTTTTAGGGTAAATAGGCCCTTGATTTATGCTTCCTGCAAGAAAGATAGTGGACATGATTGTTTGATCACTTGGGCCAATTTGGCATTCGAACACTTTGACACCAGCTGGGCTGCCATATGCTCAAAGCGAACTTGACAGAGGTAGAAACATACGCCATTAAAGCCTGTAGTTAACCATTCTCTCAGAGAGAAAAATAGAATTTGGCTATAAATTAGGAAAGACTAGAAACCCACAGTCGATTTGCCTACTCGAGCAATGAACTTTGAAAGACTCAACGCCCCGACATGAATCTGGAGCAGCAGAAACAGCTTAACCGCCGATACCTAGTATCAACAGCACAGAAGGAAAGTTGCATCACCAACCTCACCAAACACCTCCATTCCTTCCCCGGGAACACACATATTCAAATCGCAACAAATAAAATGGGAGGAAGACCGTTGCACCTTCCCAGTTACAACCTTTTTCAGTCGTCGCTCGCTCAATATAGCATACACTGCTTAATTCATTTCCAGCGATGGAAGGACTAGCAGAAAGATTAGGTTACCCAATCCCCAACAAGAACTCGCGTGGTCGTATATATCCAGGCTTGCGATCGACATGGAGACCTGAGTTTCCTGTCCCTTGATCAGCATATCGAACTCGACACCGCAGCGAGCGTCCGGTCCATGGCTCAAGCTCGTGTTGCTCTGGCACTACTGTGCGTCCTGCTCGCCCACGGCGTCGTCCGGGAGGCGCGGGCGGCGTCGTACACCGTCGGGAACAGCGCCGGCTGGGACATCAGCGCGGACCTCCCGTCGTGGGCCGAGGGCAAGACGTTCAACGTCGGCGATGTCCTAGGTACGAATCATGCATGTCTTTCTTCTGTGATTACGGTTTGACTGTCTTTGTTACACTAATTTTCATGCTTAACCAACTTGTTCACGTACGACGGATTCGTGATCTGCAGTGTTCACCTACTCCAAGTACCACACCCTGGACGAAGTGGACGCGGCGGGGTTCAAGAGCTGCAGCGCCGCCAACGCGCTCCTCTCCAGGAGCGACGGCAACACGACGGTGCCCCTGACGGCCGGCGGCGACCGATACTTCATCTGCGCCCACCAGACGCACTGCCTCGGCGGCATGAAGCTGCACGTGCACGTCAGCGGCGGGTCCACGGCGGCAGCCCCCGCGGCCGGCGGCGCCACGCAGTCGAGCCCGGGCGCCGCGCTCGGGCCCGCGGGCGGCGCCGGCACTGATGACGACGACGACGCGGGAATCCCCAGGCTCGACCTCGGCGGCTCACACCGGCTGGGGACGGGGACCTTGCTCGCCACGCTGTGGTTGTGCGTCGCTGTAGCTCTGTTCGTATGAAGGGTTTTGTAACCGTCGATCGTGCTCGCGACATGCAGAGTTTTGTTTCGATCTACTTGTCGCGTGGAGATTTTTCTTCTATTCTACCCTGCTGTTTTTTACGAGCCAACGGATCAATCGGGGTAGCATGCAGACGGAGGCATAAAAAGGGTTGTTAGGGTGGGTCGCCAAAACCTGGCTACATTTGCACCGAACAAGGTCGTACAGGATTGTCGTGTCGCATGCTCGTAGCACCGTGACGCGCCCACATGGACACGCGTCTTGGACTGTTCGGTAGGTTCGTGTACACCACAGTTGGCGTATCACTTTCGTAGTCGCGCGCGGGCCCTCAGCTTAGAAACGAAAATTCCAGTGAATAGGCAGCTCGTGGCAAGACCAGCTCCACCGGAGTCCCCAACCGGTACCCCGTAACTATGTCGACGGTGGTTTTAGCGAGGGCAACCAACTAAAGATCAAAATCCAAAAAATCAAATATCAAAATAGTTTAAAGTCACAAGTGTGTGGCCGATGTGGCTTACTGTTCAAACGCACGGCCACAACGGTCCAAAACTCCTGGTCGTCGTTGGTGGCAGCTGGCGTTGCCTCTGCCGATGCTGATGATGGATGGATCCCATGCCGGTGTAGTTGTCCATGTCGGTGCAGGCCTCGGTGTTGCCCTTGTCGCCCTCATCGCCGCCACCATGCAGGTGCAAGCATCAGAGTGCCAGATCTTGGCATAGTCGTTCATGTTGGACGAATCAGTGGTCAAGATCCTTGCCTCATCGGCCATTCGGACGTTCATCGTTTGGATCATGTCGGCTTAGGCGGCAACTACCTTCGCCTCCTCATTCTTGATCTTCGCATCGACTTTGACCATCAAGTCCTTCCACCTTGTGTCGTTCTTCACATCGTGGCCTTGGTTGTTGGAGGCCACCTAGGCGATCATCTTCTCAAAGGAGGCTTCAACCGAGGACATCGATATCGTGACATTCCTCTTGGTCTTAGCCTTCTTGTTTCCAATGGGCTAGCCATCCGAGGACGCCACAGGTGCGTCCACATCAAATGGCTTGTCCTCGTTGGTGAGCGCGTATTGGACTTTCTCCCATTTCTTGCAAGTCTTAATTTTGGTGAATACGTGCATGAAAGGGATCTCATTTCCCTCCATGGTTGGCCTTGTACACAGCCTACGTTTCCTTCAACTAGCAAAACAAACAAGAATCAAGCAAATGCACATATAGAATATGCATGGGCTTGGATATCTAACTTGGTCGGGTTAGGTCATGCCACTAACTTTCCTTTTAAGGATTTTCTCCACACATCCATGGAAGTTCTTGCCCGCCTTTTGAATGGCCCATCTATGAGAAAAGGCATTTTGGTTGTGGATCATTTGGAACTTCGCATAGTCTCCATATAGCTTGTGTTCTTAGAATTGATCAAAGAGTCTCTTCTGATATGCCATGTCAGTTTTTTGAGCGTCGGTGATAGGGTCAAGGATCATTGCCTTCCATACATCGACCAAGCATTCTTCCTTGACCGTCTTCCACCGAATTCCCTTGCCGTCGGCGCGCTTACTCTTTGGCTTCCCTTTGTAATCATCCACCACTTCCTATTCCTCCTCCACCTCCCCCTCACCATCATCATACTCTTCATAATCCTCATACAATGTCCTTTGTCACGTCACTAACTACTGTCTCCACGGATCAACCTAGATATGGCTCTGGCACACTTGCTCTCGACCATTCCACTGAGCACTTGGTAGACGCGGATCTCTGATCACAGAGAAGGCTACGCCTGACCTGAGAGGTGCATGCACCGGCTACCTCGAGCGAGAGTGTCCCACTTTGCATTGTTAGCGACGGTCAAAGTCTTGGTTGAGGTCGAGGTGGGCGCGACCAAGGTTCTGAAGGGGACCCTCATCGTTGACAATCGACAATCGTTGTTTTTACATATAAATTTTCTATACATAAGGTTTATGTAAAATAATCCATATAACAAGAAGATCATAAGTTGTCAATCCAATAATTTATGTTCAAACTTTTGGATTGACAATCAATTTTCAAAACTAGGTTTACTATACCCTACAAGGAAATGACCAAAAAATCATGATTTTTGGACGCACAATTATTTTTCTGTGATTTCTTTAGACTGTCACGGGTATTTGATTTGTATAACTATATACACTAACCATTGCTGATTCATTTAAAATAGTCTATTATATCCTTGTACTTTCACAAAAAAAAAACATAAATTTTGGAAAACAATCATTTTTTTCGATTTCAAAGATTCTACGTACTAATAGTCATAATTTGCTTTTAATGGGGTTAAATAGTTGATCTGACGACAAAGTGGTGAAAACTGTAATGGATTACTGGATTAGACCACCACCTGATGTAAACTGCAAAAAATCTGTCCAATTGGTGACTTGTGCAAGACATGGAGCAGAACATGGTGGTGGAAGATACAGTTTACTCTCGGCTCAACAGCGTGGCTGGTCTAAGCTTGCAGTAGAGTGAAAAGCTCATCGCACGCTGTATCTTCTACCGGAGCCACCGACACCGGAGCAGCATGACGCCGAGACGCGCACGGGGCGAGCGCACGAGCCAGCGCGCAGCGGGCCTCTGGCACCGGCCGCATGCGCCTGCGTCCGGGACCAGCTCCGAATGATCACAGCTCCCGCGTACACCGGTCCATCTCCGGAGATCTGTCCTATTTCGCGAATCAGACGGCCGTGACCTCTCTCTCCCCACCCACCGCCGTGCACCAACCGGCGCAGCACCTCACGGGTTTTGCGCTTGTCCTTGGCATGCCCGATCTACCGTGCGATCACATTACCTTGGCACCATTTTTCTTTCTACGGTATATGCTCAGGGCGGATGATTTGCACCTGGGTGACTCTGTTTTCCTGCACTGCACCCTCTGGGCTGGGCTGGGCTATCGAGCTGGTCGATGGCATGTGTGCACGCGTTGCCGCTTTTCTTCGTCACTGAGTAGTAGGATACGCGTGTCGCCTATGCCACTCGTTGCGCGAGCCGTGAAATGCGCAAAGCGATGCCACTTTTCTATGTTGTGATTTTTTCTATGTTGTGATCCTTGCCGTGTGGCGAGCCTCCAAGAGGCTAATTTTTTTTAAATAATACATTTTTTTTATTCATTGTCACAAATAATACGTAATTTTAGAAATTTACAACTCTGTCGGTCCGTCGTCCGTTGAACGGACGAATGCTGCGTGTCGTCCGTTCAACGGACGAAATACAGCCTTCGTCCGTTGAACGGACGACACGCAGCATTCGTCCGTTCAACGGACGACATGTCTGCTAGCTCCTCTCTCAATTAGTGCAATCAGTGGCGCAGTGCATATGTTACTTTCGCGGCCGTCGTCTCCTCAACGGACGACTCCCCCTTTCGTCCGTTGAACGGACGACACGCAGCCTTCGTCCGTTCAACGGACGACGGACCGACAGAATTGCAAATTTCTAAAATTACGTATTATTTGTGACAATGAATAAAAAAAATATATTATTTAAAAAATATTAGCCTCCAAGAGCATGGACTTTGTGTGGATGCAGGGTAAAGTTTCGGACCCTACAGATCTCGTACTATGATGCTGAGAGAAGCGTCCCGCGCTTCACGGTTGGTGCAGTACACGCGTTGCGATTTTGGGCACATTTCAAACTTGTTCAGTCCACTGAATCTTTCGGTTGTCGTTCTAAAAAAAAAATACTCCTTTCGACCCATATTAATTGACTCAAATTCGTCTAAGTTTAGATGAATGTAGACATCAATATAGATTCATTCAAATTTTGAAAAATTCAAGTCAACTAATATGAGTCGGTGGACTAATTCATTTACGTTTCACGGACCACACGGGCAAAACACAGTAGTTGTACTCATCAAAAGCATCATCGATTCAGCGTCCATATGTATAAGAAGGAATAAAATAAATAACCAATATGCCGTACACAAACAAGTAAGTACATGCCGACCGGCGTCCAGAACGCCGACGGGACAACACGCTCGAGTCACAACACCAATAACAAACAGCACGGAAGTAAAAACAGCTCTGCTTAGAACATGACCGCGAGCCCCGCGGCCGCCAACGCCACGAGCGCGGCAACGCCCGCGCGCGTGTTCGCCGCCGCCGAGTCTTCCTCCGCCATGGGCGCGAACGCGGGCGAGGGGCTCACTGAGCTCAGTGGCGAGAGTTCTGGGGCCATGATGGGCGACAGCTCGGGTGCCATGATGGGTGCTAACTCTGGTGCCAACATGGGCGCAGGTGTCGGGGCGTCGACGCTCGGAGCCGGTGCGGGTGCCATCGCCGGCAGAGCGATGGGCGCTGCGAGAGGTGCCATGAGCAGGGGTGACGGAGCCGACGCCATAGGCGCGGTGGCCGGGGGTGTGGCCATGGGTGAGGCCACTGGGGGAAATGTGGCCGGTGCCGGCGCCGCGACGGCAGGTGCTGTCGCGGGAGAGGCTGCGGTGGCTGCCAGAGGGGGTGCGGAGACGGGCGCCGAGAATGTGGCAGGTGCCGTGGCAGCTAGCGAAGGAGAGGCGGCGCTTGTTGGCGGGGATGACGTGGCAGCCAGTTGCGGAGAGGCAGCCGTTGTCGGTGGAGCCGCCGTGGCGGCCTGCGGAGCCGATGCGGCCACGGTTGGCGCGGCGGCGAACACCCGCGACGGCGCGGCGGCAGACACCTGTGGCGCCGAGGCGGCAGCGGTTGTCGGCGGTGCGGCAGACACCTGTGGCGCCGACACCGCGGTGGTTGGCGCCGAGGCGGCAGCGGTTGTTGGCGGTGCGGCAGACACCTGAGGCGCCGAGGCGGCAGCCGTTGTTGGCGACGCGGCAGTCACCTTTGACGGCGAGGCTGCCCAGGCCTGCGGCGCGAAGGCGCCGACAGGTGTAGGGTTCGACGCGGCCGGCGACGAGGCCGGCGACTGCGCGGCGCAGGAGACGAGGAGGAGCGAGAGGAGCAGAGGAAGGAGCGCCATTGCCTGTTTACCCTGACAACCCACCCAAAGACCTGTGTTCTTTCCCAACCACAGCGCTCTGCTCTCTGCGAGTGTGAGAGTGAGCACTGGTGCTGGCTTCTTATGCAATGGAGGTGGCGAGAGCGGGGGCGGCGTTATATATAGCCTGACAGCCGCGTGCGAAACACTAACCCTGACGGTGAACACGTGACCAAATGACCATTACATTACATACAGAGCAAATGAGCAAATGAACCTTCTCAGACAGCCCGGTGGGCCCCTTCTCCAGCTCTCCTAATACAGCGACCGATGCAGATGCAGACCAGACATTCGGTTCACGCCGGGTACGATTCATGGCAGGGTGTTCGTCCGTTCGCGCGTAGCTATCTGCCACGCATGCATGCCGCGTCTACGTGCCGGGTTCGGTGCCCAAACAAACAGATGCACATCTGAACCTCGTGGTTAACCACGCTAAGCAACGCCGTGCGTGGTTTCAAGAAATTAACTGTACGGTCTGAATCGCTTGCACGGGAGAGCGCAGAAGCGCCTTCAGAATTATGCGTGCACGTGAGTGAGTCCGAAGAGCCTCTTGCTGGCAACGTGTCGGGCTCAAGGCTTGAAGCGAGTTCGACCCCTGGACGCATTCCCGGTTTGTTCAGGCTGAACCCGAACGGCGACCCGAGGTTGGTTGTTCCGATCGAAGTTTCTGCATGCAGTGCAGTGCAGCGACCGACACACGTACGTACGGTTCTTTCTCCTCCCCCCTTGGGCCTTGGTTCCGCGTCATGGCAGGCAGCTGACCAGCTGTAGATGGTTCACGAGCACCCACCGCAGACCTAGTAGTTCCTTAATTAGAACCGAAAGCATCGGCGACTAGTACTAGTACGGACTAATAATCAGGCTGTTATTACTGCCGCACTTCTCTGACACGGTACTGTCACCTTTGGGGGAGGGGAGGGTACGGCACAGATCAATTTAGTTACCAATGCTACAGTTTTCACCGAGAAATTTTAACCCGTTTCTAACCACCGAGCTAGCTAGCAGCTCCTAGCCATCCTCCGTCCTTGCAATTACGCCTGACAGGGACTCGCAAACTAAGCCTCCTCCGTGCGTGGACAGGCTGGATCGCATGAGTCTTTAAAGAGCCTCTTCCTGTTAGCCGCGCTAGGGCTCACTTGGATGGACTCAGGCCGACGATCAGCAACAGCAACAGTACAATGATTCATAGTACTACTACGTAGTATTTAATTTAGACTTGCATTAGTGCACCACCAGCAGTTAGCTAGCTAGCAGCACCGCGCGCAGCTGAGTTTATGAATTATCCTTCCTCCTTTCGTTCGGTCACGCACTGTATCATGGGCAATGCATGCAAAGGTCGGAGGACGGGGGACTTTTACATGCATTGCAAGGAAAGGAAAGCAAATCAAAGCAAAGCTAAAACCTCCACTCCATTTGTTTCTTTGCCTTCTCTGCAACTGCAACCGTACTGCTACGTGCAACTCATTGGTGGCAAAAATTTGTTTTCATGGCACAACGCATTCCTTTCTTCAAGGAATTCAAGTTGTTATCCGCAAAAAAAAAAAGGAATTCAAGTTGAAAATGGACCTATTATCCCATGCACTGTGTCATTGGTGGTGGCAAAAAATACAGCATGGCTTGCCGAGTTAATCCGCAGCTTGATTTCCTACGGTTGTTGGCATTTCCGATTTGCCAACGCCTCCTCCAAAGGACCATCAACCGACACGATTCCGATGGCTGGCGCCTGGCGGTATCTAACCACTTCTTCGTGGAACGTGGACCGTGCACGGAAGGTCCGAAGCAGTGCCTCCGCTGTGCCTTGTCTGACAGCTGCACCCAACATAAGACTCTGCTTATTAGCGCCGGGGTTTAGCAGACTGTCGGTGGTGTGCATGGAACGCGCTGAATGCGCATGGTAGGCAGAGCTTTTTTCCTCCTAATAATTGCATGAGCCTTTTTTGACGTACCGCGGCCTGTCAAAAGCTATATCGACCGAGAGGCCGACCAACAACCGGGTCATTGATCATCACGTACGTGTGTTGATGCGGTGCGCGAGCGGTGGCGCTGGTGGGTTCAGTACTTCAATTGAAACTCGAGTTGAAGCAGAGTAGCTTGTTTGATTCGTGGGAATTGTGTAGGATTTAAATTCTATGTAAAAAAATTCTATGGTATTGTTTGATTTATAGGAACACGTTCTATATGAATTAATCCTATAAGAATCTTGTAGTGCAATTCTTACATGAAAGAAATATTAGATCAGACTTCATGAAAAAATTCTTTGCTAATATATCAAACAGAATTCCTCTTTCCATAGGATTCAATTTGGCATGATATTTTAATCCTATGTTTTTTCTATTCTTATACTACTTTTCCTATCCTATGAATCAAACAAGCCATAAGTGGGTCGATTTGTGCAATGCGCTACAATGGGTTTGGTACTGATCTCGCTTCAAACAGTATATTTTTCCTCGCTCTGTTTTTTTCAAGCATAAGACGCTTTCGTTACTTAAACTGACAAAACCTGCTATATTTAGGAACAAAGGTACATATGTTCCCGCTAAGTATGCGTAAGAACATTGTGCTGCTCCAAGACTATATACGTGCCTTTCCATATCCGATTCCTGAATCCGTCCATGTGTACCCAAGCATTCTTACTCCTGCCTCCACCGACGGCGCGTCGGCCAAGCTGCTCTACACTGTAAAGCATTAGGCATGATCTACGGCGCAGTACCTAGCTAAGCACTCTTATTACTCTTGCATCCACCGGGCGACGCGTCGCCGCCAAGCTGATCGTTGCGCAGTAGATCATGATGCACCTTTGGAAAGTTTAGAAGACTTTAATTTCAGACGCTATCGTACTGGGCGACACAAATTAATTTACAGTTTCTAATGCATCGGTGAACTACCGTAGTATGTTGACACGCTTTTGCTCTTGTAGTCTTGGATTCCTAGCTTTCCAACCATTGCCTTTAGACCAAAAAAAATGCTTTCAGTTTAAAAATTTAGATTATGAAGTAGGTATGGTGCCTGATTTTGCTATATCTGAAAAACTGGAAGTTCCCTTTCAAATATTTGGAGGTGGAGGAGGAGGAGAGGGGGGATCAAACAATTCATGACCAAGTCATATGTCCCTTCCAGCAAGCTAAAGTGTGTGATTGGAGAATAATTTTCGATTTGGTCCGGAAAGACGGCGGTGCAGGATGTCGCTTTCACGCTCGGTGCAGCGCTTGAGGGGCGGTCATGGCGGATCCCCGGCGTTCCTCTGCTCATGCCACCCTCGCCGCGCAGACCCCGAGTCGATTCGATCAGCTACTGTTCCGACCCCCTCCCCTGTTCATCGGGCACACGTCGGGGGGTTCGGACAGGGCCCACTTCCCCTCGGGGAGGGCGGCGTACGGGGTACGTTACCAACATTCACTACCGCCGTTCCTTCTCCGACTCACTGTTCCACCCTGCCGACCACCTCGCCTTCGCTGCTCTCGACTCCACCCTCGCCTTTGACCTCGCCTTCTCCATTCTCGACTCCACCCTCGCCTTCGTCCCTGCTGCGGCTTCCCTGCCTCCCTCCGGTGAGGAATCTCGCGGCGCGGCGCCTGACCCTGGCGATTCCTGTCTATGGAGGGGAGAATGATCCGCGTGGTGGCTCGGCTCCTTGCGGAGCGGAGATTGGAGGGCTCCTCGAAGAGGTTGAAGCGCTCCTCCCTGATTACGGGGGCCGTCCTTCATCAGGCCACCGATTGGGGGGGGGGGAGGACTTCGGCAAGCTCGTCATGCAAGAGAAAATCTCGCGTCCCTGATGCCGGTCTCTGGTTCATCGACTCCTTCTTCGACTTCGCGGGCCTCGACAAGGGGATTGGGGAGGAGTCGGCGTGCTGGCAAGCGAGCGGTGGGGCGCCCCTGCAAGCTCGTCGTCGACGTCTACAGTCCCGTTCAAGCCCGTCGAGGAGAGGCAAGTGCCCCTGCGGTGGCGGGGAGGAGGAAGCGTGGTCGCCCTCGCGGATCTACGAGCAGGAGTTCAGCTTCACTGTTGGGTCCATCGTCATTGGCGCCGGGAGACAGGGCCATCTTCTCCATTCCCTTGCACCTAGAGCAGGGGAGGTTCTCGTTTCGGTATGCTCTGGCAGCGGCAACCTTGGTGGCGCTCAGGCGAGACTCGGTCAACGTGGGGGCTGTGATGTGCGCCCACCTGGAAGAGGGACAAGACAGGTGATGAACACCTCGACGCTCGAGCCGGGGCCACCTAGTCTCGCTATGGCACTCACGTGCGCTGGCGTGGAGGACGAAGCTAACAAGGCCTGGAGATTTTTCTTCGGACAACTGTGGGAAGACGAAGATACCCCTCCTAGGGTTTGGTCGGCTACTACTACACCCTCCCTTCGTGTCTGGATCCTGAAAGAGCTCGTTCAGTCCCGCTCCTTTGTGGCGGCGGACTGTTTCCCTCTCTCTCCAGAAGATGAGCCAGATCTAAGTGCTAACCTCTCTCTTAGTGCTGAGACTTGGAATATTCACCCAAAGCCTTCGTTCAAGCAGATTCTTGAGGTTTGCAGTATGGCTGAGAAGGGTAGAGGCAGGGGAAGAGGTCGTGGTGGCAACAACAAGGGGGAGCAATGGCAGCAACAGCAGCCACCTCAACAACCTCCCCCTTTTGGTTTTGGCTACCAGCATCCTCCCATGCCACAGCAAGCTCAGATGATGCCGCCCCAGTATGGATCTTATCCTCCTTTTAGTTTTCCTCCATGGCAATTTGGTCAGCATCCCAATCCTGCCTTTCAGGGGCAATTCACTGTGCCTTGGCAACAACCTCCCCCTGGTTTTGGCGAGTGGATGCCTCTCCAGCAGGCTGTGCAACCTCCCATTCAAAAGCCTCAGGGGAGTAGGTCCTCTCAATCTGGGAAGAACCAAACGCAGAAGGCTAAAGAGGTCAGTAGGGGTGAAGATGCTAAGTCTGGGGAGGGTTCCCAACAGTCTGTTCTCTCTGATTCTGGGACTGGTGTTCAGGATAAATTGGATATCTATGCTGAAGTTATTTGCTACAATTGTGGGGAGCCATGACATCACAAAGCTGCTTGTACCTCCCCTAGGATTTGCTTCATCTGTAGCTCTTTAGACCATGAGGTCGGGTCTTGTCCAGTTAAGAAACAGCCTCAGCAAATTGCTAAGTTTGTTGGGAGTGCAGCTTCAGGTCTGGGTTTTTATCATATTGAACTGCCTTTCATGACATCTGAAGGTGTCCCTCCAAAAAACATTGGCCTTGTGTATGTTGATCAGGGGAGTATCTCTAAGGAGGAACTTTATCAGAACCTTGCTGCTGTTTATAGAACCAATTGGCCCTGGCAGATCAGATTCCTTGATGAATGGTCCTTCCTGGTGAAATTTCCACTCCATCTCAAGGTGGAGGAGATTGCTGGTTATCCTAGCTTTGGGCTGCCTAAGGAAGGTGTATTTGTTAAGGTGCATGTCTGGAATGGGGCATTGGACTACTATGCTGAATTGCAGTATGTTTGGCTCCAAATTAAGGGTTTGAATCAGGCTTGGTGCAAATGGCCAACTCTCATGCAGTTTGTCACTGCTTTTGGCATTATGCAAGATGTTGACTGGTATGGCATGTTTAGATCCTTCTATGAGACAGTTAGAGTTAAGATCAAGTGTAGGGACCACACTAGGATTCCTGCCTCCAGAATCTTTGAAGTCAATGGAGTCCTTTTCCAAATTCACTTTGCTGTGGAAGGGCCTGCCAGTGTGGTTAATGTTGAGGATGATGACCCTAACAACATTCATCCTCCAAACCTTGATGAACATGAGGATCAGCTTGAGGATCAACCTCCAGAAGCCAAGAAAAGCTCTGATAAGATGGACACTGATCCTAGCTTGGGTGGGGATAAATCCTCCACTACTCCTACCCAGCAGAAAAACAAAGACCCAGGGAGTTCAAAACAAAGGTCCCTGGTTGCTTTGGCTGACAAAATTCAGGAGGTTACTAGTTGTTATGGTCTCAATAGCCTTGTGCATGTTTGCTCTAGCAAACTTATTCCTATTGTTGATGAAGATTCCATGGCAAAAACCAAGGTGTTGGATTGGATGCAGGGCATGCATACTGAGGATGCATGTGTCAACCTCATTCAGGAAATGGAGTTAGCCAATGAAAACTCCCTTTTCTATGAGGATCCAGATAAGGAGCTTAGCCAGGAGGATTTGCTGAATCATGAACCTGAAGGAGAGAAAAACAAAGAGCAGGAGAAAAAAAGCAGATGGGGGCCTGTTTTTGGTGCAAGACAGAGTGCTAGGTTTGCTGATAAAGAAGGGAAGACTATGCTACAGAAAGCCTAAGAGATTACCATGAGGAGGAATCTGGAGAAGACAGTTGCTGCTTCTTCCAAGCTGAAAGGTATTGCTCAACAAAATCCCTTCAACACCATTGCTACTAGTAATCTTGTTCTGATGGCTAACACTGTTGGTGTTGCCATTCCTAGTCTTGAGGAATGCTCCTCAGTTATTTCTGTAAACAGTAATAATGCTTTGCCTTCTTCCTCTGTTTCACCTTCTCCTAGTAGTCCACTAGGAGAGAAAAGTTATGAGGATGACTTCCCTGATGCTTTGGGTTGGTCTGTAGTTGGTAAACATAGGCGGGGCAAGCAACCCAAGAAAACCAGTTTAAAATGAATTGTGTCTTTTGGAATCCTAGGGGAATTCAAGCCCCTGGTAGAAAAACTGCACTTATAGACCTTTTTTAAAGACACGTGCTCATTATGTTGGTTTCCAAGAAACTAAGAAAGAAACCATTTCCTGCAATTATTTGAATTCTCTAGTAGGAAATAGGATGTTTGATTGGAAAGATCTTCCTGCTGTTGGTTCTACTGGAGGCATTGTGGTAGGAGTAGATTTGGATTTCTTTGAAGTAATTAGTTGGCAAGTTATTAGTTATTCTGTCTCTGTAGTTGTCAGGCTGAAGGCCAAAGACACTATAATCAGGATTGTTACTGTCTATGGTTCTTCCTATGAAGACAAGAAGGAAGATTTTATCTCTGAATTGCATAGTCTTTTTGTCGATTACTCTGGTCACACAATCATTGGTGGGGAATTTAATTTGGTTATATTTCAGTGTGACAAGAGTAATGGCAATATTGATCATAATTGGAGTGATAAGTTCAATGGCTGGGTTGATATTTGGAGCCTGCTTGAAGTTAAGCTCAGTAATAGGAAATTTACTTGCAGAAATAATAAAGAAAACCTGATTATGTCAAACATTGACAGAGTTTTATGCAGTGTTGAGATAGATCAAATGTTTCCCCTTGCTGTCACTAGGGCCTTTCCTAGGTTGGGTAGTGACCACACCCCTATTTTGTGGGAATCTGGGTGTGATGTCAAGCCCAAAACTACCACTTATAAATTTGAAAAGTGGTGGCTCATGAGAAGTGACTTTAGAACTCTTGCCATTGCCAACTGGTCCTTGCCCATTAGGGGCAAAAATGCAGTTGATATCTAGCAAATGAAAGTTAGGAGATTTAGGTCTTGTTCTAAAGGTTGGAGTAAGAATATTGAATCTGAACTCAGAAACCTTAAGAAAGACCTCATGGAGGAATATGATTTGCTTGACATTAAGGCTGAGTCTTCAGAGCTCTCTACTGAAGAACATGTAAGACTTAAGCAAATATATTCTGAAATGAATTTGCTTTGGTTAAAAGAGGAAATCAAATCAAAACAAAGATCCAGAGATAGGGATATTAAAGAGGGGGATAGAAATACTGCTTATTTTCATGTTGTTTCTAACCAGAGGAGAAGAAAAATGCATGTACATTCTCTAGATGGACCTGATGGGCCTGTTCAGGATGAGAATGCTATGATGCAAATTGCTACCTCCTTTTATAAGGATCTCTTCAAAAAAGAGGAGCCTTCTGGCTGCACTCTTTCTGAGGATTTCTTCTCCCCCAATGAAAAAATCTCTGCTTCACGAAACCAGGCACTGGAAGCCCCTTTCACTAAGGATGAGGTCAAACAAGCTGTGTTTGGATCTTACTCTGATGGGGCTCCAGGTCCTGATGGCCTTCCTTTTATTTTCTATCAGCAATTTTGGGAGACTGTTAAATCTGACCTTATGGCCATGTTTACTGACTTTCATCAAGGCAAATTAGACATTTATAGATTGAATTTTGCTATTCTGACTCTTATTCCCAAAGAGCTTGAAGCTAGCAGTATGAAATTTTTTAGACCTATTAGCTTACTCAATTGTGTCTTCAAGATTTTTACTAAAGTTTTGACTAACCGTTTAGCTTTAATAATGAATTCTATAACTTCCTGCAATCAATCTGCCTTTATCAAAGGTAGATTTATCTTAGAAAGTGTTGTTACTACACATGAAGTTATTCATTCTATCTCTCATGATAAGAACCAAGGGCTTGTAATTAAATTAGACTATGAAAAAGCCTTTGATAAGGTTGATTTGGACTTCCTCCTTGACCTCCTGGCTAAAAGAGGCTTTAGTCCACTATTATTTCTTGGATTACAGCCATGACTCGTGGAGGGTCTGTTGGGGTTAAACTTAATGATTCCATTGGTGATTTCTTTGTCACTGGCAAAGGACTTAGACAAGGAGACCCCATTTCCCCCCTTTTATTTAATTTGGGGGTGGATGTCCTAACCAGGATGCTTATTAAAGCCTATAGTGCTAATTTGATCAAAGGCCTTTGCTCTGACTTACACCCTGGGGGGGGGGGTCATTTGCTTGCAGTATGCAGATGACACCACCCTTTTTTCTGATAAGAGCCCTTACTTTGCTACCAAATTAAAATGGGTTCTAACCTGTTTTGAGCAAGTCTCTAGGATGAAGATTAACTACTCCAAAATTGAATTCATTCCAATAGGGCTGGAGGACTCTGGTATTGCTCTGTATTCTAATATTTTGGGGTGTGCTGTTGGCCATCTCCCCATTAAATATTTAGGTAGTCCTTTGCATTATGAAAAACTTAGGAGGGAGGATATCCAACCTCTTATTGAAAAAATCCTCAAAAGAATAGCTGGTTGGAGAGGGAAGTTACTCTCTTATGCAGCTAGAGTGATTCTTATTAAAACCTGCTTAGCTAGTATCCCTGTTTATTTGCTCTCCTTTTTAAATTTCCCAAATGGGCCTTAGACCTCATCAACTCCCAAATGGCTAACTGTCTTTGGAATGACTTTGAGGGGCGTAGGAAACTACATTTAGCTAGTTGGAAACTAGTTTGTAGGAAAAAGGAGTTTAGAGGCCTAGGGATCCCTGACTTAGCAAATGTCAATTTGGCTCTCCTTGGGTCTTGGATAAAAAGATATACCAAGGATGAGGGTAAGATCTGGAGGTCTATTGTTGACTCCATGTATGATACATGCAACCCCAACATTTTTTATAGTAGGCATGCTAGGGTGTCTCAATTCTGGAAAGAGGTCCTTTGGGCCATTGATAGTGTTAAATTTGGTTACAGATGGCAAATTGGGGATGGGTCTCGAGTAAGGTTCTCGGAAGACACCTGGTTTGGAACTTCCCCTTTGTCTGTGCAATTTTTTGAAATTTATGTCATTTGTAATGAACACAACAAAACTGTTCAGCAGATTTAGGATGGCTCTTCCCTTCGGCTTACTTTTAGGAGAAACTTTAATAGTAATCTGCTAAATCAGTGGTTTGAGCTGGAGGCAATTGCTTCTGGTATTTCCCTTAACTCCGATACTGATGCTTTGATTTGGCAATATGAAAACAAAGGGTTTACTCCACCACATCCCTTTATGCTATCATCAATTTAGGGGGTGTTATTCCCATTTATATACCTGCTGTTTGGAAGCTTCATGTCCCACCTAGGGTCCACATCTTCCTTTGGCTGTTAGCTCATAACAAGTTAATGACTAGGGATAACCTTAAAAAAGACATCTGAATAAACCCGAGTTGTGTTTTCTGTTCTGAAGATGAGTCTATTGACCATCTCTTCTTCGAGTGCCTGGTTGCAAAATAGGTTTGGAACATCATCTCCCAATTCTTTGGCTGCTATTGGAAATGATTACCTGTCTGTAGCTAAGAACTGGATCTTGAACACAAAAATGTTGTTCTAAATTCAGTGTGTTCAGCTGCTCTTTGGTGTCTCTGGAAATTCAGGAATGATCTAATCTTTAATGGTCTTCCTTGGATAAACTTACATCAGGTCCTGGGGAAGATCTTGACCTCAGTAAGGCACTGGAGGTTGATTTTCAAGGAGGAGATGTTAGAAAAGGTGGAGAAGTTCTATACTCACCTCTCCAAGATTCTGGCCTCGCCGTTCGCTCTGATGAGTGGTTAAGCAGGGGTGCTGAAGCTGAAGGGGAGGATCCTTCTGAACCTTCGTCGCCGGCGAGCAAAAGAGTTGCACGGCTTGGGACCTGGGCTACACCGACCTCTATACTGGCAGCAGTAGTGTTTCCCTCTCCCCCTCTGTAACTTCTATCTAGGCCGGCGCTCTCTCTGTTGCTGGGATGTCTCTGTGTGACTCCCCTGCTTTACTATCTGTTTTTAGTTTCTAGTTTTTTTTTGGACCTCATTTCTATAAGGTGTTATTTTGTACTGAACCTGAGTTTCACTCCAGGTTTCGTTGACGTTATCAATGAAACCGGGGACGGGTCCCTGTTGATCTAAAAAAAAAGCTAAAGTGTGCGGACTTTGGTTGGATTGCTACTTGGAAAGCCACGGCCTTATCAGGTTATGAAGGAAAGGCGTTGAGTACGTGCAAGGAAGAGAGTGATTCTATCCATGTTGTGTTCCAAGTAGGAGATGGCTCCTTTAGTGCGTTTGTAGTCTTCAGTGTTTTGCTTTTGGTCTCTTTGTTCGGTTCTTTCTAGCCTAGCAGTCTCGTTGTTTTTTGTTCTAACTTTTGTGATAGGTTTTGTAGTGCTGTATGTAGTCTTCAGAGATTGAACCGGCTTTGTAGTGATGTTTGTAGTTAGTTCTCGCAGTCAGATAGGCCGAGTTTGTTTCTCAGTATCTGAAGTGACTTGAGTAGGGTCGTTTAAGTTTTTGTAATAGTAATTTTTTTTGTTTCCCTTTCAGACTCGGTTTGGTTTCATTTTCACTAATGGAATTAGGGAGAGATCCCTTCTAGTCTAAAAAATTCAGTATTTTTTTTCATTTTATATACTGAAAGAGAAAATAAACAGTAGCAAGAAAATACTATTTTTTAGTGTGTAGCTCTCTTAATTTTTTTGTTGAGAATTGTGTATAATGATACTTGGCAAGTGCTATCCCAAGTCGAAAACTGAATTGTTAGCATAAAACTACCAGTTTGATTGTTAAATTTCTGAAATCTATCAGTTTACGTTTTTTAAGCAAAAGTTGATACGTTATAAACGTATTTATAATTTTTGATGCCCCGTGCTTGTTTGTACCAATTATCTTATGTTTTGTTTACACTTTGAGGCATTTTTATACATTTTCTGGAACTAATCTATTAACAAATGCTACTGTGCCAGTTTCGGTTTTCTGCTGTTTTTGGTTTTAGAAAAGCTAGTAAAAAAATATTCTCGGAATTGGACAAAACAAAAGACAAACTTCTTATTTTTCCTGACACTACACGAAGTCCGAAGGAGAGACGAAGAAGCGCCACGAGGCAGTCGCACCAGGTGGCCATGCGGGGCCACCCTAGGCCACACCGCCCTATGGTTTGGGCCCCTCGGCCCTCCACCGACCTTGCCCCTTCGCCTATATAAATCCCCGAGGAGAAAATCCTAAGTGCCCGATCAGAAATCCACGAAAAAGTCCGTAGCCACCACCATCGTTCCTAGAGCGGGAGGGATCGGAAGCTCTTCCCGGCACCCTGCCGGAGAGAGGAGATCATCCCGAAGGCCTTCTTCTTCACCATGCTAGCCTCCAGAGTGATGCGTGAGTAGTTCATCCTTGGACTATGGGTCCATAGCAGTAGCTAGATGGTTGTTTCTCCTCTTTGTGCTATCATGTTTAGATCTTGTGAGCTGCCTATCATGATCAAGATCATATATTTGTAATCCTATATGTTGTGTCTATTGGGATCCGATGGATATTAAGTATTATGTCAAGATTGATCATTGATTCTATCATGTCTATATTATTTGTGATCTTGCATGCTCTTCATTGCTAGTAGTTACTTTGGCCAAGTATTTGTTTGTGACTCCAAGAGGGAGTACTTATGCTCGATAGTAGATTCATGCCTCTAGTAATCTGGGAGAGTGACAGAAACCTCTAAGATTATAGATGTGATGTTGCTACTAGGGAGAAAACAACAATCCTTTGTCCAAGGGTAAATGTATTGTTTACTTTACACACCTTGTTTAATGAATTATTCGTTGCTTGTAACTTATTACCCGAGGGTTGTTCGGATGATATTCTGAAGATAAATTATTAGTCATAGATGTAGTTAGATTACGGTCTATGTATTATGTTGAAATGCCTAAGTAAATCTCATAGTGATCATCGTGTCATGTACATGCATTGTTATGCATTCTCTATCTGTCAATTGTCCACTGTAATTTATTCACCCAACATGTTATCTATCTTATGAAGAATACCTCTAGTGAACTGTGGACCCCAGTTCATTCCTTCCCGTTGATATACCATCTACTGTTTACTATTTACTTTTAAGCAATTACTATCTTCCACACTATACGTTTAATCCTTTGTTTTCAGCAAAACCAGTGAGCTTGACAATCTCACCGTAAGTTGGGACAAAGTATTTTGGTTCTGTTGCGCAGGTTCCAAATTGGTAGCAACACCTTCGAAAATTGTTTCTTTCTCCTACTGGTTCGATAATCTTGGTTTCACAACTGAGGGAAAACTTGATGATGTGCTCATCATACGGGGTTCCCAACAGGTTCTACATAAATAAAGCCGTCATCAAAAGTCTACCACATTTTGAGTCATTTTTCTTAAATCGCGCTAAACTCGTCTTGATCGCGAATTGACACGGAAACTGACAAGGCTGGCCCACCTGTAGTGCCGACATGGTGACGGGAGACGGCAGCCGTTAACGGCAGCTACGTGTAAATTTTGAAAAACTACCACTTTTCTGCTTAATATTCAAAATACTACCACTTTACACAAAATATTTTGTTTATTTGCGAACGCCCATAACTTTTGAATACAAATTCAAATGAAAAAACTTTTAATATAAAAAGTTCTTAGAAATGCTCGAATATTTTGAATATAAACTTAGTTCACTATTTTGGATAATTAAAATATGCAAACAATTGATTTTAATTGTTTGCATATTTTAATTATTCAAAATAGTGAACTACAATTTCCAAAGTTTCTATTAGTAATAAAAGCACTTTTAATTGTTTGCATATTTTAATTATCCAAAATAGTGAACTAAGTTTGTATTCGAAATATCCAAGCATTTCTAAGAACTTTTTATATTAAAAGTTTTTTCATTTGAATTTGTATTCAAAAGTTATCGACTTTTATAAATAAACAGAATATTTTTTGAAAAGTGGTAGTTTTCTGAATATTGAGTAGAAAAGTGGTAGTTTTTCGAAATTTACCTGTAGTTGCCGTCAACGGTTAACGGTTGTCGTCTCCTGTCACCACGTCAGCATTGCAAGTGGGCGAGCCTTGTTAATTTGTGATCAGAACAAGTTTAGTGTAATTTGAGAAAACTGACTCAAAATATGGTATAGATTTTTGCTACGAAAACATAAACTGATAAATTTTCGGAATTTAGCAATCAAACTGACTGAATGCACCAGCATATTATTGGGCCGCCCCATATGAGCGATGTCTTGCTAGCGCTCGCAGGAAGCGGTATATAGAGGAGCCCCTACCACTGGGATACATGTTCACCTTCCTCCTATAACAGCGGGTGCGGGTCCCGCATGTCAACGAGACGACGTTCTCCGAGGCACTATCCCCAAAGTCCAAGCCGTTCTCGCCTCCGCCACACCGCTTGAGAGCACGCTCGACGAGCAACCCGTACCGATCGAGCTAGCTAGAGCATGCAGCCGCCGTGCCTGGGCGCGTGCGGGGCCCACCTCGCCGTCCTAGGCCCCAGCGCCCGCAGCCACCGCCCCTCCACCTCTAGGGCTACCGTCCGGTGCGCCGCCCGGGGCGGGAGGGCGTCGTCGAGGGGGAAGGAGAACGTCTGGAGCGTAGACAACGAACAAGCCGCCGAGCAGAAGGCTCGGTCCCAGAAAAACAACCGTGGGCGCGGGCGTGGGCGTGGGCGCCGGCGCACTGACGGGCGCAGCCGGCCGCCGCCGCCACCGGGGAGGAGGAACGAGAATGATGCGGGCTCGAGGGTTCTGGTCTCCGGAGCCATGCTGGTGGAGGTCGAGACCGTGCTCCAGACCCAGGTACATTGACGCGGCTATCTAGCGGTAGTTAATTTTACTGTAATTAGGCCATTTGCGTCTTCTGAGGCAATCGTGGGAGGCTCTTCAATTTGTCAGCGCACATTAAACGAATTGGTTCAGTTATACGTTTTGATGTAGACCATGAGATCTGTTATGACATTTAGCCAACGCCTGATATTTAACTGAACCTAGTGGGAAATTTCCTGTTTAAATTCAGTATTTTCAGTCTGTAGTCTACTCTCTACTGTGCACTTGTCAAGGTATGTCACTGGTAACGGGCTAGCTTTAGATAGTGAGAAATCATGGAGAATGAGTTATGTCGAAGCATACTTGCTGTCAGCAGGTGAGTAAATCGTATCCATTTGATGGAATTTCTGATATATTGAGTACTGTCTTCTTTGATCCTAGGAACCTGTCATAAGGCCTTCTTGGGAAACATTTGCGAGTAGCTTAAGTGGCATATGGAAGGGCGTCGGAGCTGTGTTCTCGCCAATCACAGCAGAGATGGAGCCTGTTGGACTAGGAAGCAAAGAGGAGTACCTTTATGATTGCTACACTCTTTCTCGCATTGAGAAGTTGGATGACGGTAATTATGGGACCGAGATCCAAAGGAAGACAAATTGGGTGCAACTCAATCCTCATGGGGAGGCTGAGAAGCAGAGTGACGGCGATGATGATTGGAATTATGGTAGTTCAAGTGGGAAAGTAAGTGTTGATCTACCTGCCCATGAGCATTTTGATCTTAAGAGGAGTGATGTACTTGACGAAGATACTATTACTGTGGAACCAGGGATCGTATTTTTTGAGGTGGGATTCTTTTCTCTTCACCCTTTTTTCTGTCTTATTCAAACACTTTTGCCCAAGCATCTTTTCTTATTCATCTTTAAAGTTACAACTTTCTTAGTGGCCTATACTGTTGTAATTTGAGGACCACAACCTGTTTCCTGCTCTTAAACATACAACACTTAATGGTGTTTTAGGAAAGGCAGGTAGTTCTGATGTTAAACCTGAACCTCTCAGGAGGTTATCTTCAGTATCAGTGCTTGTTAAGATGTTCATGGTACCTGCTTACCATTCATATTGGGGGGAAGTCATGAACTACGGGGTCTTTCTTGGATATATAAGCTGTTTAAGCTCTCTCCTTTTTCTAAAGATGAGTTTACCTTGAACAGCTAGTATGTGTTCAATATAACTTTCTTTGCTCAAGCTACTCATGCAAGAAAAACTGGAACATATCAAAGGAAGCTTCTGGACATCAGTAGAGTCATCTGTTGAACCTTGGGCTACAACTATAGGCATGAGGCCTCTGACCTTCTGTTTTCCTCCATTTAACTCAAATACACTGTCGAGATTGAGTATATCCATTACTTTTCAATCATATTTGTTCACTGTGACACTGGGCCATCATCTTACCTATTTTAATTCAATAACGTTACACATTTCTTCTTGTTCGGTGAATTATGAATAATCTGCTAATTCGTTTGGCCATTGAATTTCTCATTTTCAGGATGGATCATACTCTAGAGGTCCGCTTGATATAGAAATTGGTGAATACGACGAATCTAAATACTTCCTTTCACCAACTTATAAGTTTGAGCAAGTATGTTTACCCTACTAAAGTTTACTTATATTCCTCAAAGAAGCTGGTTTTTGGGTAGTGCAATGTTGACTGACAATTGTCTTTTGCCCAAGGCTTTCCTTCGAGATATTTTGGCATCTTACACAAGGAATGAACCTAAGGGGTTACTTCTATGATAACGATTGCATATGCATGTGGATAGGTGTTATGAATCGCGTAGATGTCTAAATAGCAAACCAACAGTGATAGTAATGTGCATGCTTCTGATGCTGTGCTAGATGCTTACTCTTTCTTTGTTCTATAGTAACAAGGATATGCATCAGCTAGTATTATGGAAATCATATGCTGAGGTAGCTTTTAATTAACTAATGTTTATTTAAGAATATATGATTATCATGTTAACCTTTCGCTGGAGAGACTTCTGCTACTATTGTATTAGTTGAACTACGGATGCTCATGTATATGTATAAGTATAAGCTATATCATGTGTAAATGCCTTTAGCTTTCTCTTTTAGATACTTTGTGTTCTCTACATCTTTGGATCTGCCAATCAGTAATTGATAATGGGATCGATCTCTATTTTAGTGTCTGGTAAAGGGATGCCACAAAAGACTGCGTATTGTGCATACCATCGAGTTTAATGAAGGAGGAGCTAATATACAAACTGTAAGGGTTGCTGTGTATGAAGAACAATGGGCTTGCCCAGCAAATATCCATGTTGAAGAGTATGATTCTTGTTATCCCTTGCTACAAGTTTATCTGCTTTCCTGCTCATGACATAAATCTGTATTGCTATTCTACAATCATGAATTTGTTAGGAGGAAACTAGAGAGATTTAACAAAGATGGATTGATTTACTAATAGTTCTAGATTCGTACCACCAATCCAGGAAGGACACAGAACGGCTTAACAGAGACTGTCTTTTGTTTGTAACCAATTAGAACAAGGCTAATTGAAAACTTGGTTTACCTGTTCTACATTTCATACTTTGAACAGTCTTTCTACTTTCAAAGCATCGAAGACATTCTCACATGCGTGGTTGTTCCTAATAATCTGGATTATCTTCCAGGAGAGCTTGCTCTCCTTGTAGTCTGGAAACATAACTTCTTTTGTCCACAAGAACTATCAGATTTTGTTTTTGATCGATGAACTTATCATGCTCTTGATATGCACATTTTTTGCAGTAATACCCCTGTTGACGTTAAACCTTTCTCTCAAAGAAAGCGGACCAAACCATCTGAACTGACAGGATCCTGGAAAGTATATGAAGTCAGTGCAACACCAATTTTCAGTGAGAAAGTGCAAGAACTAGAGGGTGGAGCCCTCTTTGTATACTTGTGCATGGAGACCATGAAGAAGAGAACATTGCCAGAGAGCTCAATTTTCTTCAGGGAGGAAGAGATGCTCGACATGCAAGATGTAACCGTGCTTTGGTTACCTGGAGGCATCACTGCCTACGTTGACGTGGATAAAGACGGTATACTCTGCATAGGAGTTAGTTGGTACTCCGAGGAAGGGATTAATCTAGTGATGGAGAGAGACTATGGAACTGACGGCAGGCTCAGAGAGGTTCGGACAAAAACTGAAATCAAGCGCAGGTGGAATCAACCAGTCCCACCGTAGTTCAAAGATGCCATTTCTTTCCTAAAAGCTTTCTGTTTGTATTAACCTCTGTTTCTGGATACTAGTATAGGAGCAATAATGTTTATGGAGGTATGAGCTCCAATAAGATAGTGTTCCAGTTGCATAGATCAGTTGTTCAAGTTTCTGCCTCTGTTGAATGTGCAGGCTTCGATTTCACCAGTGAGAAAATGAGCTAAAACCGAGCCCAGGAAGAATACCTAGGCATTTGCTTGCCATGTGCATGGCCGTATTTTATACTCTAGAATGGCCCATTTAAATTGATTTATTTAGGCCACTTGCTATGGGATTTGCTGCAATCCTTCTCCCCACGCTGTACTTTCTCCAGATCTTGGCTTCTTGGGGGACAAGATTTATGACAGTGGTCAGTATTTGTGAGTAAATAAACAGCTTGAACCACTGCAAGGACAGCTGAAGGTATACCTGTATATGATAATATAAGCTATCAGGCATTATCATGTACTCCCTCCGTTTTAAAATATAAGATGTTTTAGGTTTGTGAAGAAGATGAATCTAGACTTGTTTTAGAATGTAGGTTCACTCAACTTTGGGATGAATCTACACACTAAAAGAAGTCTAGATTCATTTTCTTCACAAACCTAAAACATCTTATATTTTGAAACGGAGGGAGTACAAGGTGCACTGAAAGGTAATATTACGTCTGATTATATCTGAACTTCCCAGAGTTACCTCAGATTGTCGATGTAATGTTTGCTTACCTTGATCCTTGGAGAACAGGGGTGTAACCGGAACATGGCCATGAGCCCATGACTCATGGAGCTGATGTGCAAGTCCAGCTCTGGAAGATGCAATCATGCAATCAAGGTACTTGAGAGTCAAACCTTATGAGAGACACTGACGAACATTACAATTACAACTCCGTTTACAACTTCCAACCCCATTGCTCTATTGGCATAGAAAAGATGCATGTGGATTTGGGACAAAGGATACTGGAAACCTGTGTAGCCCGAGCAGCACAGCTAGTGTTTTTTACAAAATTCAAAAAAGGCATTTTAAAGTTTCGAAAATTTCCAGAAAATATCCTAGATGTAGACAATGGAGTATTTTATCAACCTCCAAATTATCAACTCTAAATACCTTATGTTCTTGGCTGCGCAAAAATTCTTGGATTTTTTGGAACTTTATTTAAGATGCCGTTTTCGAAGTTAAAAAAAAGGCGAGCTACGTGTAGCTCGGGCTACAAAAATCCAGTCTCCCAAGGATGCCGGGAAGTTCGGGACTACAATAAGAACAAAGCAAAAGTACCTAGCATGAGCAAGAGAGGATTATCCCCTTTACATTGCTTTACTAGTTCAGTGGACAGGAATCTAGGGCTTCTAACAATGCTCACATGCTGAAAAGGCGTTGTTTCAATCAAACTGATGTACAGTGCTAGGAGTACAAGCTATGCAGCTAGATGTTCAAAGCTCTTCCCAGGCCTCTCTTTACATGACATGGGCGGCAATGGGAATATGGGAATGGGATGCATTATTAGATTATGTTAGTGTGTGATCATGCTTCATGTGAGCTCTAGCCATCCTACTCATTGCCTCGAGCAAAGCTTCAAACACAAGGCAACCACTGTGAACCACCAGATTGATCAATGGCCACACCTTTTCCTCCCGTTACTTTTGCTAATAACTACTTCCTTCGTTTAGAAATATAAGACGTTTTAACTTCGTGGATCGAATGTATCTAGACATCTTTTAGTGTATAGGTCTAAAAGTCTAGATACATTCATTGTACAAAGATAAAATGTGTTATATGGCCTTTTGGTCCCTTTGAAAACATTGCACGCTCCAGCTATTACCAGGCGATTTAAGCCTTGCAAGCGTACTAACGGTAGGTAGTTTAATGTTGTAAACGGAAATTATGGACTAATTGCATGAGGTTTACGGGTGGTCAGATCTGGCTAAAAACGGAAAGTAACAGGACACTAACGCAATTTATGCCCACCGGGCGGCAGAGGCGTAGGCGGACAGGCCGCCACCCCTATCGGCATCCGCAGCCAAAGCCAAGCCAGAAGCGCCAAAGCAAGCTGCCAATCAAACGGACGCCAACGCGACGGGAGATAGGAGAGGAGTACCACGGCGCCCAGCCTCGTGGAGCCCGTGCCGCGCAGCCACCTTCGCCCCCCCGTGATCCGCCCGTGGGATCTCGCGCCCGCAAGCCGCGCAGCCTGCATCCGCACGCCCGGGCCAAGCCATATGGGGATCCCGCGCTGATCGCGGCGCGTAGGGAGACACGCGAGGGGAAGAGGAGGGAGGGGAAGAGAGGGGCACGCACGAGGCAGGCCGCTGGCGGAGGGAGAGGGCAGCGCCCACATGGACCAGAATGGCGGCTCCTTCCTCGCCGTCCGCCGCCTCTCCGGCCACCACCCATCAACGGGTACGTGGGTGCGTGAGGCCGCTCGGCTCGGATCCCCCACCTTGCTTGTTGCTACAGGGAAGCGGCTGACGCCCGATGTGTTTTCTCCTTTTCCAGCGGATGTCGTGTCGGGGTCGACGGCGTGGATCGGGAGGGGCTTCTCCTGCGTCTGCGTGCAGAGGAGGGAGAGCGACACTCGCATTTCCTTCGATCTGACCCCGGTCCAGGCATGCTCTCTTATTCCTCTATTTATTTATTTATCTCCGATGTAGAGATTTGGGGAGTAATTCGTTGTATCCTATCCTAGTACGCTTGTTTTGAAGTATGAATGCATACATTAATGGAATATCGCAGTGAGGGCCAGATCATACAACCCAACGGTTATGTGTCCTTCATTATTATACTTGTCCTTAGGATTTACAGCATGGTTCATCCCTGGCTCCCTGCGTTTCCCTGTTTCTTCTGATATAGGAGTATAAGAAAACGAAAACCGAGCCATGACAAATCGCACTTTGCTTGCTTTTTCCGTACAATGGTTTAACAGACACTAATACTATTGTTTTCTTCTTCTTGATGGAAAGGCAGAGCTCCTGCCGGTTGCTAGAAAATTCAACATACACTGCTCTCTGGAATTAGCATGTGATGTGGTAGCCTTTAGGAGTTTAAACTTCTGACATTCCATATTGCTGTTGCAGGAAGAGTGTCTGCAAAGATTACAGAACCGGATAGAGGTGCCTTACGATAGTCAAAATAGAGAACATCAGGTATGAGATGGCGATATCGCCACTGATGTGTTTGTTGTGCTATTTCAGATAACCTATGTTGCTGTATCATGAAATGATCACATGGTATTCCTGTTAAGACCTCGTGGTAGGCTTTGCTCTCTGTTTATAAGATACGCAAGTACGGTGACATAGTATACGCAAGTACCTAACAGAATAACAAAATGGCCTTGTTCTCATGTTTGCTTTACTGGAAAAGGATTTCTGATTTTCCAGAGTATGTGGACACTGAAACCAACGGGGTATACTGGACGTGTGTAAGTCAGTCCATCAGTTCATTTAAACTCATTGTACCTACGGGCAATGTTCAGAAACCTAGGGAAAATAAATTTTGAGTTGAGTAAATTAGCCAATTGATCCCGAGGTGCAGCAGCACATGCTTGCTTGTAGTTTGTTCTCTAGTACTATTAATTGTTTCTGCTGCTACTGGTCCCGAAATAATTATGGCCATCTCTACCTTTTGGTTCTGGTATGCCAAACATGACCATACATTTCGATGCTCCACTTGATCAGTTCGATCTAATTCATCATCACATGCACTAATTTGTCTGCAAGAGGTTACTAACACATTCATCACACCTTTTTTTGTTCATTAGGAAGCATTGAAAGCCCTTTGGCATGCTTCTTTTCCTGGAACTGAACTTCTAGGACTAGTTTCAGACCAGTGGAAGGAGATGGGATGGCAAGGGAAAGATCCCTCCACAGACTTCAGGTATTGTTTCCCCTGTCAATTTCCATATGTGTCTTAATCAAGTAATTTGGCTCCCTCTGGTCCATATTAATGGCCTCAACTTTATCTAGATTCGTATGTATCTAGTTAAGTATTTAGACTAGATGCATTCATATCTTGACAAAGTTGAGGCCATTAATATGGACCGGAGGGAGTAGTTAAATTTAGGACCTGCAATCATAATGCTGTGCTGGAATTACAGGGGTGGTGGCTTTATCTCTTTGGAGAATTTACTTTACTTCGCTAGAAACTATCCAGTGAGTACAATTCCCTTGACTCAAATGCTGGGTCGGTTTCATCCCCACTTCTTGTTAATGCTAGGCTATATTCTGGTAAACTGCAAGAATTTTCTTTTAGCTAGAGCAAGGAAGATTCTAAGGGCTCATGTAATATACAGTTATACACATCTATTTGGCTGTCAATGGACCCCATCTTCTTTGGCAATTGAACAGCTAATGATCCTTTGATAATAAGAGTACCAAGGACAACATAAACCATATAATATATTTTATTGACCTAATAGATAGTCCATATTTATATGTTGGGCCTTTCATTCATCTCAACAACCCACTATCTGTACAGAAATCCTTCGAGGAGCTCCTTTGTAAGCAGAATGGTGACAGAGCATTGTGGGAATATCCATTTGCTGTAGCTGGCGTAAATATTACGTTCATGCTTATTCAGATGCTTGATCTTCAAGCAGGTTTGTTCATTAAGCTTTTCTGTCCTTGATTTGTTGATCAACTTCTAGATATTTCTCTGGGTAAATTTTCCTAAATCGTGAAACTGATTTTGCATTTACATGTAGCAATGTGAATATGCGGCACATTGATTGATACTGATTTTTTTGCAGTTAAGCCAAGGTCTTTGATTGGAGCAGTGTTCCTAAATTTACTTATAGGTACAGCCAGTATTTTACTACTATAACATTGTGCAGTATTGAGGTCTTACATAACTGTAACTGCTATATAGACCTTTTGTCCCCAAACAATTGAACACTAGAGTAGCTTTATGATGTAAATCGGTAATGCATATCAACGTTAGGTTATTGATGACTGAAACTACAGGTTCAGTGCTTGTTAACAAGGCAATATCCTCACAGCTGATCTCGCGGGGGCATAACTTTGTCTGCTGTCCATGTTCAAATGCAGTGATTACCATGGGCGGTCGAAATAAATTTGCGTCCATAGCATAGAAATTAATACTCTTTTTTTTGGGGAAATGGGCGCTTTATTACTTAAAAGGTTTAAGCATTACACCCGGCCTCTGCATACCTATGATGCACACAGCCGACAAGAAATTAATACTCTTAATACCGGATGACAGTATAGGTGCAAATGTGCAATAAATAAAACATTATCTTAGTGCAGGCAAGGCTCTTACTACTGTAAATACCTCTAGATACTACTATTACTACCATCTAACCGTTGTTCTTTTTTTCCAGAAAATGACCGAGCTTTTGACATTCTTTACTGCATAACCTTTAGGCTGATGGATCAGAAATGGCTTGAAATGCACGCCACATATATGGATTTCAATGTATGTTTTCCCATATGCAATCTACTTGTCACATTCTTTGTACCTTCCTGACCAAATTATACTCTGGCTGCAGACTGTTATTAAATCCACACGACGCCAGCTCGAGAGAGAGCTATTGCTTGAAGATATTCAGCAAATTGAGGACATGCCGTCATACAGTTTTCTTGCCCGCTAGCAACTGAAGTCTGACCTAACATCGCCACGTGTAATGAAGCTCTCGTACCTGCTTTTAAGTTAAAGTTTCGTCGTGCAGACCCACGTAGGTGAAGAGTGAGCTTGGTGTGTGGAATATAGGATCAGGGACGTCCTTCTGTGGTTTGTGCTGTCGTTTTTAGTTACACTGATACCCTGAACTCCTGGATGTGCACGTTTGGCCTTCTTGGACCTGACACCTAGAGAAACTGTTTTGCTACCTGAACTGCAAGTTCGGCCGGTGCTGCAGTGCCTGTAGGATGTTTTTTTTGGAATAATTTGTCCTTAGGTAGCACAGAGTCTTTATGCTGCAAAGTGGCACGTTCACAGATTTCTCAGTATGTGAGGTGCTTTGTTGTCAACTGCATAGATGATCTTGCTGCATCCTTTGTCTGATCTAAATACCCACGTTTTGTGTTGTGTGATTTATCCATGGAGTGTATTACTGACGTTATCTGTGTTGCTTGGACAACAACTATTCCTCGATTTCAGTAAAATTAAGATCACGAATAAAGGTTCATATGGGAGGCACATCGTCTGACGGTCTGAGCCAGTGTTTCTCATTCCGACGACCAGCATAACACTATGGGAACTTTATGCGTCACAAACAGTAATCTCCGATCAGGTTTTCGAATGCAAGGAAACATATCAGCAAACCAAAAACAGTTTAGGCTCGATCGGTGCCTTCCCCTCTCTCCACTTGCTCCATTCAACCCGTCGCATCGGTGGTCCAACCTGTCCACGCAGGCGTAGTGGCACGACCCGTTTAGACCGACACGTCTGACCCTGTCCGACACATCCGGCTTGATCCATTTATGTATCAAATTTGGACAACAGTTGGATCGTCGAGGGCCCGCATGGCAACGATCCAACGGCCTTCTACTAGTCATCAATGGAGAGAGGTAAGCTACTCCAAAGGCTGCCTGACGGCGTCGCCCGACGCCTGCGCTCCTACCGCCACACATCAACGCTTCGGCCTTCTCACCGGCATCCACTCCCTCCCATCCTCCACTACCGGTGGCAAGCCATGACCGGCAGTATTGGATCGAGGGGAGGGCTTCTAGAATGACCACCTGGCCCTGGTCGTGGCTGTCGAGGTAGGTGCAGAGGGCGTGTCCAAAACAGTACACCGCCACGGTCTCCCTCAGCACCGGGGTATAGTCATGGCCGTCGAGGAAGGCGTGGGGGACGCGGCCAAAGCAGCACGCCGCCACGATCTCCCTCACCACCGGCATCACCATCATCATCGTCGCACGAGCTCGGGCCCATCGACATCAGCCTCGTCGACTTCGAGTTCGTCGTGACCATCCACTCGGGCATGATGCGGAACAGGATGCTCCTTCCCCGCAAATTCGCGTCGCTGGTCGACAGTGCAGAGCCACCGCAGGTCATGCTGCGAGCGGCCGATGGCGGTGTCGTTCGATCGCCTCGGCCAGATGTTCCTCGCCAACGGATGGGAGGAGTTTGCTTGGCGACACCAAATCGAAGTCGGCCACTTTGTCGTCTTCGAGTACGACGGCGAAGCCATGCTCACCGTCGGCATCTTCGATGACAACATGTGTCGTCGCTTACCACTCCGACTCTGACTCCGACGAGTAGGTTTAGCACTAGACTAGGCCATGTACTCACGTCTTTGGAATTAAATTTGCAATGTAAGCATCGGCCATTTGCAATGATAAATTTCCATTTAAGTCTTGAAATATTTTACAAGCGGACCCTAACCTAGAAAAACAATCTAACTATGCGCTGCCTATGACACTAGCGATGGAGCCCGTGGGTCGACAATATCCCATTCTTCTTCAAGAGAGCGGTAGATCGATTCCTGCGTCTGCAACTCGTCTACAGCTTGGGCGAGGCGGGCATGCACGTAAGCGTCATCGGGATTGGCCTGCACCGATGTCCGTAGCTCGTCGCGCATATCTGCGAGCACTACACGCCACCAGTGCTCTGGAAGACGCGATCCATCACCTTCCACGTGAAAGGCTCGCCGGTGGTCCTGTTGCCGTCAAATTGAGTGTGTCGTGGCCGGTAGTTGCGGAACATACTGAATATCTGCGTCCGTCCTAGAATCGAAGGTGGCAACATGTCTGGTAACTCCGGTGGGTCCGACCACCACGACGGCAAGTCGCGGTCGGGCTCTTCTCCGCCGAGGTCGGGCTCATCTCTTCCACGAATGCCAGTGCGGCAACGCGGACGGCTAGGCATGGTGGTTTATGGTGGGGGATTTCTAGTTGTATCTATCTTGGCTGGTTTCTTCTTTTTATAATTGCGTATTGACATGATGAAAAACGTTCACAACATGCGAAAAAGGGGCCAAAAAAAAGATGAGAGACGGCAGGGCACGCCGGAAATACACTGGAAATACAAATGGCGCCGCTTGGTGGCCACAGTAGGAACCTACTATTTGCCAAGCGCGACACGACCTAAAATTGTTCAGAGTTCGATCCAAGACCGTTTAGGACGCCCGTCTTGGGTCAGGTACTCAGGTGGAGATGCCCTAAGCTGCTTTCCTATCAATGACAATTGATAAAGCACACGCACATCTCCTCCGGTTCTAGTCCGGCCTCGGTACCAGCAGCGAGGCGACAGAGCGAACAATAAAACGGATACAACGCTACATCATCAGGAGCAGATGTGCTCAGATCCAGCCCGGGCATCAAGATCGGATGGGATTTCGGGGGATCACATCAGGCCATCAGGGAGTGTGTAGGGTCATCTCAAGTGCAACTGACAGCCGGAGATCGGATTAGATATGACTGCAGGCTATTATAGCTACCTAGAGCTCCTTTCCGATCTGGTAGACTGACGGTAGTATCGATCGACATGGACTATGAGTCTACGAGAGAGAGAGAGAGAGAGAGAGAGAGAGAGAGAGAGAGAGAGAGAGAGAGAGAGAGAGAGAGAGAGAGAGAGAGAGAGAGAGAGAGAGAGAGAGAGAGAGAGAGAGAGAGGCAGCTTTGCGTATCCTCATGATGAGAAATCTTGGGCGCTGGATCTCTTCCGTCATCTTGGGGTACACCACTCATGTCTTGGTCTTGCCTCCTCCTTTTGCCCCGCGGGTTCATGTACGCCAGCTCCGGCGAAAAGGATCTCCGATCTGTGTGTCAGCCACCTAGTAGGTTACCTATGATTCTTGCTATTGAAATGGAACATCAATATGTACGTAGTGATAAACTATATACTAGGCATGTCATCTGGCCGATGGATTTTGGGCTGTTTGGATCGGGTATTTTTGCCAAATCTGCTTAAATTTGGAAAGTTTAACCAAATCTGATCCTTTCCAAAAAATTAATTCGGAATCTGGTCCCTGGGGTCGGCGCCATTTAAAATAGCGCCGAAGTTATACACGTCGGCGCTAAGACGAAGCAGCTGGGAGGCAAACTAAGAAGGTCGGCGCCATTTTAAACGTAGTCGACGTTGGCGCTGTTTTAAACGGAGCCGACCTCCTCCAGTTCGGTTTTCTTGTGTGCGCGCCGACCTGTACAACTTTGGTGCCATTTTAAACGGCGCCGATCCCAGAGGTCAGATTCCGAATTAGTTTCGAGGAGGGTCAGATTCGGTTGAACTTTTTAGATTTGGACAGATTTGGCAAAAATACTGGATCGGGCCCGTGGGTACGAAAACAAGTTATTTTGGCCTCTCTTTCGGGTCGGGTTACCCAACAGACACGACCCCTTTTTCCCCACGAAACACAAATATTTAAAAATTAAATAAAAACTTAGATATATTACACAAACAGTCTTAATTTACATATATTAGTAGAAAATAAATACATAAAATAAACCCTAGCCACGGCTAGGGCATCTAGCGGCCGGCACGCTGGTGGTGGCAGAGGCGATGGTGACACCTAGTCATCGGGCTCATTGGAGAGGTCGATGAACACCGGAGGCGACCATGGCCCCGACATATAATACATCGGTGGTGGTGGTGGTGGCAGTGTCATGGGCACGGGTGGGCACCAAGACGGTGCCTGGAGGTTCCCTCGCTAGGAGGGATCTGCGATGGCTCTTTGAGGCCCTACTCGTCTTCAAGAGAGCGAAAGGTCGCATTCTCTATCTCCAACTCCTCCCGAGCTCGGCCGAGGCGGGCCACAGGACCGGTCCCCGCGGTTGGTACGGGAGGCACGTAAGAAGTTGACACACATGTCCTCGAGTTCTTACCTTGTTGGTGGTCCGGTATCCGGACCTTGGTGAAGGGAATATGCCCGAGAGGCAATAATAAAATAGTTATTATCGTATTCCTTGTTTATGATAAATGTTTATTTTACATGCTATAATTATATTAATACGAAAATGTTAATACATGCGTGTTTAATAAACAAAAGGAAGTTCCTAGTTATGCCTCTCTTATAAACTAGCTCGTTGATTAACAAGATGATCAAAGTTTCCTGATCATGAACATTGGATGTTGTTAATAACGAGGTCACAACATTAGTGTAATGGTGTGATGAACATTCATCCGAAGTATAGCATTACGATCAAAGTCATTGAGTTTATATTGCTATAACAACTTACGAAGTGATCCTAATCCTTAGACCATGAGATCATGTCAATCACTAACACCGGAAAAGATCCTTGATAACATCAAACGTCACACCATAACTGGGTGATTATAGAAATGGGTTCAGAACTACTAAAGTGTTATGTTGAGGCCCATGGATCGAGAATGGAATTTGTTCATCCCGATGACGGATAGATATGCCCTGGGCCCTCTCGGTGATATCACATTGATTAGCTTGCAAGCAAGTGGTTTGATCACTAGAATGTTATATCACGGGAACGAGAAAATAGTTCATGTCAGTAACGAGATCAAACTAGGTATGGAGATACCGATGATCGAATCTCGGACATGTAATATATCCCGAAACAAAAGAATTAAGATACTAGCTGAGGTGACCCAGCATACCACTACATGATATAGTACACTATAGTCGTTGACATAACACCAATAAAACACCGTTCACTAGTATTATATCCCTCAGAGTGGTACAACAGAAACACAGCAGGTCCAAGACATGACTATAGGTTACAACTCAACTCTTTACACAAGATCCAGAGAACACTCTAGGTTAAAGAGAGAGAAAGAAACTTCTTACAAAGGAGAATCAAAAATAAATAACTCAAAAACTAACATACTATTAAGACTAGTATCTTAACTAATGGTTTGGCATTGCTGCTATTGCAATACACTAAAGAAATAGGTTCTATGGCTAGAGATTATATTCCTATCCAATCGATAACTTCGTCTTCACTTGAGTTGGTGTATATGTTGACCTTCTTAACTTCATTGAAGAGCTTTAGCTTTTGATGATAATTCCTGGAGCATGACTTGATGTAGACGTCGTCATTAATGACTTCATAATCTAGCAAGGGTTAAGAAGATACGTTGAGTACGAGCGTACTCAGCAAGTTCACTAGAAAAGGAGTGTTTGATGCACTATATCTACAGCGACAGACCATAGGTCATAGGCAATGCAAGTTTTCGTAAACATTTCTTCAAAGATGGCTTTTATTCTGAAAAGCTATGTCCGTCAGCCTTCACGGGTTTACCAGAACTTTCATGGAGTTCCTTTCCCACCGCGTTCGTAGATCCTTCCCGGAACAGGGAGTAACGAGTTACAGTTCTTACACTCTGTAGAGGTGCGTTACTTTACCCATGAGAGATCTTAGCTTTGTTGCACATCCGAGCCGCGAACCCGTTCACTCTTCCTTCGTGTGAGGCCCAGACTAAGACCCAAGCCAATCACTGCCTTCTCCGCGACCCCGCATGTCTCCTTGGTGTATGCTAGCCCATCTATTGAATTACGGCAATTGGCAGTACAGACCGTTCAGATGCCAGAACTATCTTGGGACGTTGAGGGCTCCCATCCATATGCTGCATATCTCCTATGAATTACCAATAAATGCATGCTACGGAGATAACAGCCACGACCCGCACATCCAGCTCCATGCAAGAGGGAAAAGATACAGCTGACTTCTCCGTCCCATTCCAAATATCATGGTTAACGCGTGATATACGGCGCAAGAATCACTGGCGACATTGGTTGTTAAGTCCTAGATAATATGTTCCTTTACCACCGGAACTTTCATAGTAGGTTATTACCTCATGGTAAATAAACTATAATCATATTATTATGAAAATAGTGTTTTCTGACTTTTTCAAATGCAGGTGATGACAACACTGGATTTGCAAAATACTTTACAGAAAATAATCAAAGGACATGAGCAAGTGTGAACTTGCCTTTTGTGATTGCAAGCTTATGCACTCACGGTCTTCAAGACAATATAAGATCCAATATCTGAAATCAGCATCATTGGTCCGGTAAGGACTAATGTTTAAAGAAGTAAGATGCTATTATGCATAAGTAATGTAATGCATTTTCGTAAACTTGAATCCCGGGAATAACGTTGTTCTAGGGTTTGAATACTGGAAATGGTTACTTTAGAATGTGTTGTCCTTTTAGATAAGTTTCATACTTGTGCTTATTATTAAGGCTTGTGAGTGTGTGTGAAGCAATAAGTAATTATAATATCATAAAAAAATGAGATACACACAAATGTGAAATGCTACTCAAGACTGCTTATACTATGATTATTCATCTTCAAATTTTACTTTACTGGTAATGTCACTTATAAATAACTTAAGTGTTATCAATTCTAAGTATACAAGTAAAGTATAAAGTAATGTGATTATGATTAGTTGTCATCTGTTGATTGAAGTGGCAAAAAGAATAACATTTGAAGAAAAGATTTCCTTTTTTAAGGTCTAAACAATCTTTGTGGTTAATCAAATGTGGTCGATGTTGTTTATGCTTGCTTGAATAGTTTGGATTTGAGGTGCTTTACAACTTAAGTATAATAGACCAAAGTTAACTATAAAATACATATCAAAGTCTTTAGTATAATCTTTAAAGTATTATAAACTAAAGTTAACTTTAAAGACATAGATGGACTTAAGGAATATTGCATATGTTATTTGTACCTTGTGACTTCATAATGTTTCTCTAAGGATACTTTAAGAATGGTAACACTTCTATTTAAATAGTGGTTTCCTAACCTTATACATGTATAAAAGGATTGATATCCTTATAAGGGTATGGTTATGGCTTGTGAATAAGTAAACAATATTATTTACTATTTATGAATTATTTCTGGATTTAGTCCATTATAAAGTTGTGCGTGAAAAATTGGTAAAAGATTTTATTTGGTTAAAATATCATTCTTGATGATTTTATATTTTTAAAGATCTTTTTAGAAAATAAACTACACATATGGTTGAATGATAATGCAACAGAATTGTATTTAAAATGTGCTGAATCATTTTGACTTCATAATATCAATATTTAAGACTAAGACTATTTATTAAACTCAATTGGCTAATTTTAGAAATATTAGTAAATTTTATTTACCCTTATATAAATTAACAACTCAGAAAATAGGTTTATATTCAAGTTATTAAAGTATTTAATTTTTTATTTAACTCAAAAGTGTAATATTATACTTTTAACAAGTAAGTATTATTTTTGTGATCATTTTGGTATATTACATTTATTTTTGTGATTTATAAATAATAAGATATGATTTTTATAAGATTTATTACTTTATAAATACTTAATAAATAATATATATTTAATTAAGTGAAATAATAATGCATGATTATAGTTTTAAATTACATTTCTTATTTTTCTAAGATTTTTGGGTATTTTATTTATATTTTTAATATTTATCAATATTAAAATATGAATTTTCAAAGTATTAAAAATGTAAAATCTTTTTTATATAATAATTATTTAAATTGTTGGCATAAAATGTTTGATAATAGTTTAATGTCATAGATTTTATTTTTCTAATTTTTTTGATATATTAAATGTATTTTTCTGAATTATACAACAAAAGTTATTAACTTAACAAGATTTATTCATTTTTGTAATTTCTGGAATTTATTTGTTTTTGAATGTATATTGTTTTGTTTATTTTTGAAAGAGACACGGAACTTTTTACACCGCACTCAAAGCTAGCCCAAGTCACTGATCAGTGGGGCCTATGCCACGTCATTACAGACCAATGAAATAAATCAATAAGAGGTGTTATGACATCAGCACGATGTCATGCTGACATCACCTGGGACTGATCCTCTCAGATCGATCGTCGATCGAGTGATTGAGTGCGCGCGCACGGCCGAGGCTGGGCTTGCTGGAAAGAGGCGGCGATGGCGAACCTAATAGTGGCGGCGCGGCTAGTTTTTGGTCATCGAAGTGCAGTGCACGGCGGCGAGTGGCGGCGGTGCACAACAACTCGCGGTGGTGGCTTAGTTTAGGAAGCAAATGAACCAACAGAGGATGGTAGCATGACCAGCAGCGCACCAGGAGCGAAGAAGGGCTCGACGAAGTGAATCGTGGCCGGAATCGAGATGGACGACGGCGACCAGACTTCGGGAATGAGGTCTCAATCCGATCGTCTGGGACCTGACCGGCTTGCGTGCTTTAGCAAGAATAACGAGGACGACATGGCGGTTCTTGTGGTGGTCTCAGGCAAGCAAGAGGAGCTATGGAGCGACGGCGACAAGAGTCTTCGGCGAGCTAGGGTTCGGCCTCTGAGACAGACAGAAAGAAAGAGGAAGGCAATGGAGATAAGGATGAGCGAGGTGGCGTCGTGTCCTTCTTATCCCCTTCTGATGACGTCAGCTTCGGCACAAATCATGGCGACCACGGCGGACGGCGGAGCTCGAGCTAGGCAGCTACTTCGCCGGTGAGTCCTTCTGGCGAGAGGAAGAAGAAAGGAAAGAAAATCACCGAAACGGTATGGGCTGATGCTGGGCTTCACCTAGGCTAAGTTGGGCTACAGCAAGGCTTGCTGGATGGCTGCTATGGATGCTCGTGGGCGACAGATAAATAAGAGGGGGAATGGGCCACGGGCCAGAATCAACTGATGCCTCTTCTTCCTTTATTTTTTTCCCGTTCTCGTTTTTTCTATTTTCTGTTTTGTTTTCGGGTTTGAATATTACACAATTGATTGAAATTTCTTTATAGAATTTATTTTCTAGATAATTGCAGTATATAATAATGTATTTCAAATTCTGGTATGAATTTAGTATTTTGATAGCATACTTTATTTATTATTTTCTAACTTTATAATTATAGAGATATTCTTTAATTAAATAGAATAAGTAGGATTTAGGGTTTTTAGGATTTGTTTAAGATCTTAAAAATTAACTATAACATTATTTTAACTTTTATTTGGAGTAATGTAGTTTTAAAATGTTTAGTAATTGTCATAGAGTTTATTTTTATGTATTAAATCACATAGTAAAGTATAGGGTGGTTTATAATTATTGTATCCCCACTTATTCCATGCTCATATGGAATGAGTGGTTAGATAAATGGATCAAGGAACTTGCCTAATGAAAATAGATTGAATATTTATGAGATGTTAATGAGAAAACTAATTAATAATTCTAGGGTTCTGAATTGTAATTGCTTACCCTAGGGTTTAGGGTACTTACTATACTTATTTATTTTGTTGATGTGAATAAAGATTAATGGCTAAACATATTGTCTTTATGTTTGTGATCTTTAATGATATCACCCTTTAAAATAGAAAGTTATTTTCTGGAGGGTCTTATGAAAAGGAGTTGATAAAGATAACTCCTAAGCACATATGATGATGATAATTGGGAATGACAAAGATGTGCTTAAGTAATTGTTATAGGAAAATATTCCTATAAACCATTATGGAAACAAGATGATTGATCCAATAGATGAAATGGATACCAAGTTTGATTTCAGATTTAAGGTTGAATGTTTTACCAAGAATTCCTAACCTCCATAATTCATAATTCTGGTCTTCTTACTAAGGAATTCCTTTCCTAGATATACTACTTCCTATCCATCATCATGTGTTAACATGATGAGCTTTACTTCACAAGAATATCCTTATCCATCTTTTATTCTTCTAAATCCACTTATAAATCTAATGAGCTTAACACTAAAGCTTTTCATAATCTTCTCAAATCTATACTTAGTTATCAAACTACTCTGATAATGATAACCTCTAATCCATTAAGGAATTACTTCTAACTCCATTTATACACTTCTCTTATCTTCATCACTAATATTATTCCAATAGAAGTATATATCAAATCCTACTTTCCTCAAAAGCTTATTTTCCTTTAAGAGGAAGGCTTCTGATTCAATAGACCCCCAAAGGAATGAAAATAAGGAAACAAATTACATTGATGGCTTGGATCGACCGGTACCTCTTCGCGTGTGGGGGTCGGATCGGGATTCATAAAATTTAGACCATGTATGTAATTCCCACCAAGCCCGTATGGGACCGAAGTATGTCAGTTATTGGGTATTTTGTGCATGCGACGTGGAAACGTAAGTGTACAACTCAAATACAACACTTGCATGTGTGCGTCAACATTGCAAGACCGCGAACGTGATTTAGGATGAGTTCTTTTGAACCCATCAATGGGCTACCCTCATGCGCCCACCTCTAGTACGCACAGGGTAAATTCTACCCTTTCTAATATTTACAACTTTTCAGAGTAGGGGGTCTATGGAATCACACCTTAGAGAGGAATACACTACTTCAATAACTCCATGCTACCCTAGATTCAGCTTAATTATACTGTCTTATATCTACTTAACTCCAATATCTTATATACAAACTTTACATCATATCATGGTGACTTGTCATGTCTAACCTAGAATAACATGTCTATACTAGGGTTCAATCGTGTTCTATCCACCAATGTCACTTATACATGATATAAGCATTCAATCTTGGTTAATAAGGCATGACCATTATAATCATTTGATCCTTTATGGTTTAGGTTTCCAGTTGGCTAATCAAAGTTTCATCAATACAACATTACAGTTGTATTGAAATTATCTTCTTAGTATCTCTATTGGATTAAGAGATGTTATTCATTTACTATGCCTACTTAATCCAATAGGATTACTTCTTGGTAACTATCTTCAATATTCATCCTTGTAATCCTCTTTGTTACCACATATATCTTTATTTCAAATAACTCTTCTATCCATTCAGGAGTGAGTTAACTCCATCAATTATCATATTGATTTAATTCTCTTCCAACACTCCCATCATATAGATGATATTTAAATCTAACATTACCACCTATCTCTTTTTACTTCTTTCTCTAAAGGTTTTAGAGTGGATGCTATGATAAGGACAAGAGTTGATAGATCAAGAATTGATAGTTTAAGAATTTGTGAATCAATAGTTGATTACTCAACATTGATGAACAACAGATATTAAGATAAAGTTCATTAGAGATGATAAAGATTGATATGGAAAGAAAGATATATGGTGAATGATCTTGACTTGGTTTCTTTCCTACTCAATCTCACTAAAGAGTTAAGGTTAGGTATTACCATGATACTCATGGTATAAGTAGATGAGATTAAGATAGATCAAGATTTAGTTGTTCCATTCCTATTACTTAAGTTATGTTTATAACTTGGTATTCATGAGTGTGTAATGAATACTAGGATACGATTACTTTTGTTGTTGTTGGAAAGGAGCATATATTAATATCAAGAGATACCAATTACACCCGGCCTCTGCAACAACGCAATACCCTATTGGCATTACGGATGCTGATGGGGATATACCTACCGGGGTATACCTAGCAGGACGTTTCCTATTGGCCCAAGCCGCCAGCGAGTGGGCCTGCAGGACGGCGACTGGATCGAGACTTGGCGTGGACTCAGGCGACTGGAAGCTGGAGGCCCAGAAGCGTAGCTAGGCCCAGTCGGACTAGGTCATAGAACCTCTGAATCCTTAACTAATTCGGTTGTAATCTGTAAACCCTAGCAAGGTGAGCCTATATAAACCTCCCTAGGGTACACATAGGGGATACGTTCCATCATACCCCAAGCGACTCGCCGCCCAGTCGTCGAGCTCGCCCCCTTGTACTCTCACCATAATACAATCTAGCAGGAGTAGGTCTTTACCCTCCGGGGGGCCGAACCTGGGTAAACCCTTGTGTCTCCGTCGTCATCTCGCATCGCAGATGGCTGGCCGCCCTTGCCCCATATTCTAATACTCGCTACCGATTGCAGCGTCTGCCGTGGTCATTCCCACGACAGTGGCGCCCACCATGGGGCCTGGCCGGTCAGGCCGGTGTTCTGCGGCGAGATCCAATCTGCCCATCAGCGAGTCAATCGCCACAGGCCGCATGATCGCGATCGGCGATATGCTCCAGATCTTGCCGACCAGCTACGTCCCGGCGGCACGACCCGTCACGCATAGCGTGATTCTGCCGGTCGGCATGATCAGCCTCTTTGTCGGCCTCACCGACGTCATCATCTCGGAGGACTCGGCTTGCATCCGCGAGTCACCGTCATGCGACCGGCTCTCTGAGAGCCAGGTCCGCACGATTCACCGCCTCGCCTCCGAGTACAACTCGGCCCACAGTAACGTGGCCGAAACCACCTCGGCCGCGGACGACACGACCCTCAACGACGACCCGATTCGGCGACCCCGACATCGGTCGCCGGATCCATCATCGCCGCATCGCCCGCGGGCTCCATCACCCAGGTCTCCAACGTTGGAGACTTCGAGGACCCCTCCATCCTTGGGATCTTGACTTCAACTCCGGGTCGGAGAACTCCGCTGACCTCCACAACAGAACCGGTCGCCACACCGCGACCTACATGGCGACTGGCGCTGACCCGCTGGAAGACCCCTTCTCCACGCCGATCCCACCAAATGTGACGGCAACGGAGGTCGAGGAACTCCGCCTGAAGCTGGCGGAGGCAGTCCGCAAGGAACAAGCCGAGCGCGAATTTTTTTGCCTCGAGCAGGTGACAGCGCAGGAGCTGTCGCGCTACCACCATCTCCGAATCAGGTCGCGCCTGAACCCTACCGTTTAGGGGCGCGTCTTGAACTTCGACGATGAAAACAACCCGGCTCGCGTGGCCGAGCGTGCAATCTGCGAGAAAGTGCCGCCAGGAGGAAGAGCTCGACCCCCACCAGGGGCGACGGCCAACGACGCCCCACCACCACCCAACCGCGCGCCCCCCAGGGACCAGCCAAGGATCGTGGTCTCCTCACGAGAGCGAGACGCGAACGGCCTCCCACTGTTCTCCACCCCAATGGACAACATCGTCGTGGGCCGAGCAGCAGTCGACAACATCCAAGTCACCGGGGAAGGCGCCCTGCAGATCCAGTACGCCAAGGCTCTGCTCGCCAAAGCAGTCGAGCAACAAAACGCGGGCATCGACTCACAGGGTCGGATGTACTCGCGTTCATCAGGCAGCAGGGCGGCCTCGAGCGGCCGCCCAATGGCGGCGAATACCCTCAACTGCCCGCCACCCGAGCCCATGCAGCTCCAACACCGACCCGAGAATGAGGCACTCTCCACCAACGACCCACGGCCGGCGAACAACTTTGTCGCCGCCAACGGACAGCCCATCGACGCATGCACCCACATCATCAACAACCAGAGCTGGCGCGCACGCCAGCCTGAAGACTTGAGGCATACCCTCACCAACCGCCGTGACGGCGAACCAAGGGGATCGCTGAGCCGAGTCGAACCCCAGTGCTTCGGACCAACATTCTGAGGCGAAAGATACACGGCGAACTTCAAAGCGCCGAAGGAGATCGAGAAGTATGACCCCTCGTACGATCCGTCTGTGTGGCTGGACACTTACCTCATGGCGATGGGGATCGCCGGCCACACCGATTTACTCGCCGCCCGCTACCTTCCCCTAATGATGGAGGGAGCGTGCAGGCAGTGGATTAACACCCTCCCTACGGATAACATCGACTCCTGGGAGGAAATGCGCGACGCCTTCGTCAGGCACTTCGAGGGTTCATACACCCGCGCCACCACCATCGAGGACCTGGAGCGATGCGTCCAGGGACCCCGCGAGTCGACCCGCAGTTGGGTCCAACGGTGGCAAGACCTGTGGTACAACGCGACCGGAATCCACCCGGACACCGCGATCCATTGCTTCAAGACCTCCTGCCGCTACGAACCCCTAGTCGCCAAGCTCAAGCGAGTGTGCAGAACACTCGACAACATACCAGACCTCCTCGAGATCGCAAAGAGGTAGGCGGAGGAGGACCCAAACCAAGAAACCGACGACAAGTCGGGAGGAAATCGCCGCACGAGCGGCCACGACAACGGGAGGCGACCCGAACTACGCTACAGCAACACTCGCCTCACCGGCAAACGCCGCAGTGACGGGCGAGTCGACTTCGTCGCCAATGCCGGGTACGCGCCGCACGAACCCAAGAGCTTCCGCCGCGACAAAGGCCAGCGCCGCGACGGTGGCAACTACAAGGCAAAGCCAAGGTTCCGACGGCCCTCCTCAACCAACCCTGTGTGTTTCATAGCAGGGAAGGAAAGCCCGCCACGCACACGACCGCCGATTGCCACTCTCTCAAGGAGATAGAGAAGGCACGTCGCGCGCGGGAAGACCCCGACAACAACCCGCCAAATGGCGGAAAGTTCAGCAGCGTCGCCGTCTCGCTCCACACCTTCACAGGCTTCAACACCAAGCGCGAGAAGAAGGTCATCGCCCGCGTGATCGCGGTCAACGCGGTGTCACAGATAGACGTCCCCAGTTCCTAAACTGGTCCGAGCAACCAATCACCTGGAGCCGCAAGGACCACTCGCCACGGATCGAATATTCGGGCCGAGTCGCCCTAGTGGTCAAGCCCAAGGTGGGAGATTACTGGCTCCCCAAAATGCTGATGGACGGCGGCAACTCCATCAACATCTTGTACCTGGACACGTTCAGGTGATTGCGGCTCCCGCAGTCGATGATCGAGAGGACCTACACCACCTTCCACGGCATCGTCCCCGGTCGGAAGGCGTACCCGATCGGCAAGGTGACGCTGCCAGTCACCTTCGGCACACCAGCAAACTTCTGCATCGAGCGGATCGTCTTCGAGCTGGTGCCGTTCAACAGCCCCTACCACTGCGTCCTGGGACGCCAGGCGTTCGCCAAATTGATGGCAGCGCCCCACTACGTGTACAATGCGATGAAGCTACCTAGGCCATGCGGCATCATCACTGTCCATGGTGACCCCGACATGGCCGCAGAATGCGAGGCCAAAGGAGCCAAACTCGTTGACGCCGTCATCGCCGCGGAGGCCAATCACGCGGAGGAGCTCGCCAAGTACGTGAGCGGGGTCAACAACGACGACCCCACCATACTCAAGAAGCCCAATTCGGAGGGTGGCAATTCCACCGCCTTCGAGGCAATGACACACACCTGCACCATCGAGTTGGTCCCAGGGACTCCAGCCAGACGATGACGATCGGGACGGGCATGAGCCCAGCATAGGAAGGCGCGCTCATCGAGTTCCTCCATGAGAATAGGGACATCTTCGCATGGAAGCCATCCGACATGCCTGGTGTCCCGAGGGAACTCGCTGAGCACAAACTCAACGCCGACCCCAAAGTGCGACCCGTCAAGCAGTCGCTGCGGCCCTTCAATGAAGAGCGCCGCCGAGCAATCACCGAGGAGGTGCAGCGTCTACTCGCTGCAGGCTTCATCCGACCAATCAAATACTCCAAGTGGCTGGCAAACCCGGTCCTGGTCGAGAAGAAAAACGGCACCTGGCGAATGTGTATCGATTACACTAACTTCAACAGCGCCTGCCCGAAGGAGCAATTCATCCTACCGCGAATCGACCAAATCATCAACTCCACCGCGGGCTCGGAGGCGCTATGTTTCCTCGACGCCTACTCTGGGTACAACCAGATCAAAATAGCCATCGAGGATGAAGATAAGACGGCGTTCATCACGCCGTTCGGAGCCTTCTGCTACTCTGCCATGACCTTTGGCCTCAAAAACGCTGGAGCGACCTACCAGCGGTGCATGCAGGAGTGCCTTGCGAGCCAAATTGGCTGCAATATCCACGTCTACATCGACGACGTGGTGGTAAAATCCACTCGCCAGGGCGTTCTACTCGCCGACCTGGCGGAAACCTTCGCCAATCTGCGAAGGTACAAGATAAAGCTAAACCCAGGAAAGTGCACCTTCGGTGTACCAACTGGACAGCTACTGGGATACGTCTTATCGAAGCGCGGGATTGAGGCGAACCCCGCCAAGATCAACATGATCGCCCGACTCGGCAGACCCGAGTGCCTGCGCGACGTCCAAAAGCTGGTCGGGCGAGTCGCGGCCCTCAGTTGCTTCATCCCCCGGTTAGGCGAGAAGGCGATGCCCCTTTAAGGTCGAATGCGCAAGAACCCCACCTTCTAGTGGGACAAGCTCCGCTACTTCCTCTACCTCAACTTCACCCCCTGCACCAACAACATGGCCGAGTACGAGGCGCTACTCCACGGCATGTGAGCAGCCAAGGAGATGAACATCAATCGCCTGCGCTGCTACGGAGACTCCGACCTCGTCGCCGGACAAGTCGCCGGCACCTGCGACACCGTCTCCCCACCATGGCGGCATACCGCCAAGCAATGGACCAGCTGGGAGGACACTTCGCAGGCTACTCCGTCGAGTGGATCGATAGGCGGAAGAACGAGGAGGCCGACGCACTCTCTCGCATCGGCTCGGCTCGACTCGCACCACCCGCTGGCGTCTTCCTCGACACCATCGCCGAGCCAAGCGACTGGACCGCGCCATACGTCGCTTACCTGGAGGGCGGCACCCTATCGACGGACGAAACGGAGGCCCGAATGATAGCACGCCGCTGCAAGTCCTTCGTCATCATCAACGGCGAGCTCCACAAGCGCAGCGTGACCGGCGTATTTCAACGTTGTGTCCAACCCGCTGAAGGACGCAAAATACTCCAAGACATCCACTCCGGCGACCGGGGCCACCACGCCGGCGCCCGCTCTCTGGTCGCAAAGGCCATGCGACACGGCTTCTACTGGCTCACCGCACACGCACACGCTGTCAACATTGTCCAGCGGTGCGTCGGATGCCAGAAATACGCCAACCAGACTCACGTGCCAAGCTCGGCACTCAAGACAATCCCCATCACCTGGCTGTTCGCCGTGTGGGGCATGGACATGGTAGGCCCCTTCAAGAAGGCCCCCTCTGGCTTCACCCACCTCCTAGTCGCAGTCGACAAATTCACAAAATGGGTGGAGGCCAAGCCAGCCCGCCAGTGCGAACAAAGGACAGAGCTTCGCGGCGCTCCCTCCTGAACCAAACGGTCAGAATAAAACATGGATCGACAGTCGCCTGGATCGACAGTCGCCTGGTGGCAACAAAGGACAGAGCTTCGCGGCGCTCCCTCCTGAACCAAACGGTCAGAATAAAACATGGGTGCACACGACCGAATACCATACGATCCAGCAAACTATAGGCATAGAAGCGCTGGTACATTCGCCAATTGAGCCCTCCGGAACTCCACACTCTGGCCAAATCAAGAACCATCCTCAGGAAGGTGATCATCTCCACACAAGAGGGACCCTAGGCTGATCCACCTTTATTCGACCGGCCGACCAACTCCGACGGGGGAGAAAGGCCACCACCACCATGCCCAGGCTCGCAGCCCTATGACCTCGTGAAGCCGGACGAACCTAGAAGCCATCCCGCTGCCGGCTGGAACAGATCTGAGAGGAAACGATCGAGATCGGGCTCGACACGCTCCTTCCATCACCATCTGGAGGCTGAGGCCGGGAGGACAACGCCGCCCCTGCCTACGACCTCCCACCGTCGATCGCCTAGGCCGCTGGCCACCGTCGTCACCATCCCCGAAGCATGGTGTGCCATCCCCTTGCCTTGCACCACCCGCCACGACCACAGCAGGGCAAGCCCCGAGCCGTCGCCGAAGCTCCCAGCGCCAGAGCCACGTCCAGGCCCAGAGGTTCCACCCCGCGCGAGCAACCCCAGGGAAGGATACGAGGAGGCCCCGCCGTCGCTGGCGCCGGTCGGGCTTTGCCCAGCCGCGCCCTCCTGGCGGCGGCGAGGGAGGGAGAGGGAGGTGGCGGCGGCGCCGGATCTAGGGAGGGAGAGGGAGGATCAAGTCAATACCAAGGCTATGATTACTTAAGGATCAAATATTAACTATTGAATAATGTATTAAGCTTTAACCTTAATTACATTTGATCTACCCTTAGATCAAATCTCCCTTACTAAAAATAAGGTTTTAGCAAAGGTCATATTGAAACTTATCGCAGTCAACTTGATGATCTACTTCAATTCCATCAAGTTGAGAGAAGCTTCAATCACTTTGACAAGTTTTGGTCAAAAGCGCGAAAATTATTCAGATTTTCTATGCATGAATGCAATGCACATATCTGGGTTCAGCTTAATTCTAAGCTCTAATGATGGGATGTTACACTAGCGTAAAAGGTTCTCGCGATCACAAGAAAGTCATCGTTGAATGTGTGGGAGTCGGTAAGGGTCTCCAGATCCCGCTTTTGATTATTGATTCGAGAGGGATCTCGATCATGTCCGCATTATTCGCGAACCGTAGGATGGCACACTTATGAGACACCGACATCCATTTGGAGCAAAAGTTTCATGCCGGAAAGAATAACAAGCGCAGGAATTTATTTCACTAGATACCGAAATGGGTTTTCGGGTGAAATTGCAGAAAGTGTTTCTGCATGTGAAATGAAATACTAGCAAGGGGTTATATGAGAATGTTTTTAATTAAAGTAATTGACAAAATTCTGAATAAATAAAAGGATTTTATATAATGAGAGTTTGCATTAAATTTGATGGAAATTTAATGGGAATTTGAGTGGGTTTTTGAGTGGAGGGAATTGAAAGGCCTTTGAGTGAGTGGAGTGTCCACCCACATGAATGTGGAAGAGGTGGGGGCAGCCTCCATGTCTGGGATCCATTCCCCTTGGGTGCCCCCTCTCCCCTATAAAAGGCCCCCTCTCATCCTCTCAAAGCACACCTTCTCGTGAAGAATCTCTCTCCCCCTCTAGAATTTATTTCTCATGGTCTCGGACTAGCGAGATACATGTTCCCGGTGACTATTCAGCAAGAAAGAGTTGTGCTTCCGCTGCATCGCATGAGCGAGGAGGCGGAGGTTGCTCGGTGTCTTGTACGTGTGTGCGAGCATGGATGCGCCGCTGGTTTGCGGCGCTAGGACTTCCTCTCGATCTTGAGATCGACAAGAGATCGTCTACATCAACCACGAGTTTGAACTCGTTAAGCTTTGTCGGTCTTGAAGGGTATGTTATCTATGGATATACATCCACCCGTTGCTTGTATCTAGTAGATAGATCTTGGTACATAGTTGTTCCCCTCATAGGAAATTTTTTGTTTTCTATGCTGCGAACCCTACCGTGGTATCAGAGCCGGATCTATGCGTAGATGCATTGCACGGGTAGTACACATATGAGTATGTGGGCGATGATGATCATTTTATTGCTTCTTAGTTGTACTTTGGATATTGGTGGCATAGTTGGATGAAGCGGTCCGGACAAACTTCACATGTCCTCGCACATGAGACCTGTTCCACGCTTGACATGCAACTAGTTTTGCATAAGTGGCTAGCGGGTGTCTGTCTCTCCTACTATAGTCAATATCTAATTTGCAACGAGTTGTCAACAATTTGGTTATCCTCGTTGTGGTTCATGTTCGTAGGTAAGAACGGTTCTATCTTCGAAAGCCCTAAGCCACGTAAAACTTGTAATGGATAAATTAGAGACGTCTAGTTTAGACTATTGCTAGGCCAGTGTTATGATATGGTGATGTTGTAAGTAGAAGTATGAGATGATACTCTTACAACACACATAACGTGTAAGTTCTATAGACCTTGGCCTTACACATAGAGGTATGATAGTGATAATACCAAGGAGCACATGATGGAGATCATATGCGGGAACCATATCATTTCACTTACAAACATGTGATGTTTGATTGCATCTTATATTGCTTATTTGGCGTTTTATTAGCATAATAAGATGATCCCTTATTTAAATATCAAGATAAGAATGTGTTCTTCCTTAAGTATGCACCGATTATGTTTCGTCGCTCCAAGACATCACGTGATGATCAGATGTTCTTGGATCCACAACCATATTACGGGTGTAAGACAGTTACACACGCGAATACTAAGGTTCTTACTTGGCGAGCCTAGAATGTACAGACATGGCCTCAGAACACGGACCAAAAGGTTAAGCATGAGTCATATGGTAGATATGATGCCCATTTGATGCTCGCCTTTGAAGCTGCACCGACTCACGTGATGATCGGACTTGGTGTAGTGGATTTGGTTCATGTAATCACCAAAAAGGCACGAGGGATGTCGTTTTTGAGTGGGAGTTCATTTCTAATTTGGATTAGTAGAACTCAATTTATCATAAATTAAATCAAAGTGAATTTGCATAATTTGTTGTAGTCATTGGCATTCGTTCACCACCTTATGCATAGTTGTAATTGAGATAATAGAACTATAGAATTCTGGATATTTACTTTACGAACTGGTATCGTATTGTGTTCAGTGTCAATCTAAAGTTTAAAGTCCTATTGCAAACTTTCAGCAAACTCTATTTACTCCGTGAAGTTTAATAATTAGTATTAAATCGAGAGTAACAATTCCAGTGTTAGTATCTTAAGTATCATGTTTGCCTCCATGATTCTTGATTTAAATATCGAGATTATCTAGGAGCTGAAAGAATTGTTTCAGAAACCATCATATGTGGCAGATATAACGATATCTGAAACAATGTTTGGTTGCAATATGATAGAGTATAATGTATGTTCTCATATTGGATGAGAATTTGCGAAGGTTGGAGATGCTAGACATCCTAATCATCCAAAAGGGTTTTGGAAAGTAATGTTATACTCACGATTCGCCTTTATAAGCTACATTAGCTTGATCATGAAATTCGTCATGATAAGGGTAAATAGAATATGTAAGTAAAGTGTTTATTACACTAAAAGATTACTAAAGAATGGATTTTGAAAGAATACCAATCATTTGATGATGGTGATCTACTTCAAAGTGCAAGTCCAAAGGTATTATTATTTGAATATACATGTTTGGACTATGTGTCATGTATATGGCGCCACGGTGATGTTGATAGATTCTTTTAAAAAGGAAAAAGGAAATGCTGAAAGAGAATATATTTGGCAGAAAAGAAAAGACTGTAATGTTGGAGATATGCCCAAGAGGCAATAATAAAGTGGTTATTATCATATCTTCATACTTATGATAAATGTTTACATACCATGCTATAATTGTATTAACAGGAAACATTAATACTTGTGTGATTTGTAAACATAATAGAGTCCCTAGTAAAGCCTCTTGTTAAACTAGCTTGTTGGTTAATATATGATCATGGTTTCCTGATCATGAACATAGGGATGTTATTAACAACAAGATCATATCGTTAGGAGAATGATGTGATGGACATACTCCTATAGTTAAGCGTAGCATAAAGATCAAGTCATTTAATATAGTTCATTTGCTATAAGCTTTCTGATACATAGTAACCTAATTCCTTCGACGATGAGATCATGCATATCACCTTTACCGGATGGATGCTTTGATGACATCAAACACCACACCGTAACTGGGTGGCTATAAAGGTGGCATTGAGTGTTCGGAAAGTATTGGTTGAGACACATGGATCAAGAGTGGGATTTGTCCATCCATATGACGGATAGATATACTCTGGGCCCTCTCGGTGGAATGTCATCCAATTAGCTTGCAAGCATGTGACTGGATCACAAGGGATCACATATCACGGGAACGAGAAAAGAGTACTTATCAGTAACGAGGTTGAACTAGGTATGCAGAGATACCGACGATCATAACCTCGGATAAGTAAAGTATCGTGAGACAAAGGGAAATTGGTATCGTATGTAAGTGGTTCATTCGATCGCAAAGTAATCGTAGAAATATGTGGGAGCCATATGAATTTCCAGATTCCTCTATTGGTTATTGTTCGGAGAAGTGTCTCGATCATGTCCGCATAATTCACGAACCGTAGGGAGACACACTTAAGGATTCAACGTTGTTTGAGTAGTTATGGTATGATGAGAAAGAGACCGAATGTTGTTCGGAGTCTCGGATGGGATCCGGGATATCACGAGGAGATCTGGAATGGTCCGGAGAATAAGATTCATATAAGGAAAGTCCCGTTTCGGAGTTGGGGAATGTTTCCGGTGTTTTCATCGGGAATGTTCTAGAATGTTCCGGAATGTCCGGCACTCCGGAGGGGAAGGGTACATAGATGTGTTGTATCAAGTTGATATGATTGCATCATGTACTAAGTGTGGCATCCCGCAAAACCACTACTAGAAAATCGCGTTGATTTTGTGCATTGCATCATCATGACATCATCATACATCTATCTGTCTAAAACTATTTTGCTAAAAGACCTACTTTGTGTTCTATATTAATATCCTCCCCCTTTGTTCAAACCAAACCGTCGGCCCAGTTGGATCTTTTATTTGTCTAAAAACTAATTACAAAAGTTATTTTTAAATTAAATAAAAATCTATATTATTTTTAGGGGGCAGTCGAACGGGCCGATCCGACCCAGTCGACCACCCCCAGTACAAAATCAGACCAGCCTGTCTAATTCTATTCCTACCCAATCCTAGTCTACCCACCCTCCAGCCACATCACCCTGACCAACCACGGCTCGCCACCTCATCTCTCATCTTCCGCCATCCAATCCCAGCAGTCCATTTCACCCTTCTGGCCCCACTCCCCACTTCCCCCCAACCGACCAGGCCACCTGGGCGGGGCCCCCAACCCCACCTGCCGCCACTCCCTCCCTCACCCAACTCCACCCCTGGAACCTCCCCCACTCCCCCGGCCCCACCCCGCAGCACACAGACGCACACACGCACGCCACACACTCCCCAACCGCCCCCTGTCCCGATCCCCACGCCTCTCCTGGCCCCACCATGTTCCCGTCCCGCACGGCACCCCTCCCCTCGTGTTTCCTTCCACCCCGCTCGACCAGGTCCTCCTCTTCTCGATCCCGAGCATCGCCGCCGTGGACACCGCCGTCGCCCTCCGCCGCGGCGCCTCCCTCCGGACCTCTCCTCCCCCCCCCCCCCGACGCGCTCGCCCACCTCCTTCTCCCTCCCTCATCTGGCCCTCCTCGCCGCCGGCCACCTCTGCAGCGCGCTGCCACCGCGCCTCTCTCTGGCGCCTCCGCCCGTCCTTCCCCGGCCTCGCGCGCCGACCCGGTCCCCGTCGCCCCCCCCTCGAGCTCGCCGACTCGAGCCGGCCGCGTCTTCCCCGGCCCTCTCCTCCTGCAGAGCTCCGGCCGCGCTGCCGCGGGACCCCGCCGGCCGCCTGCGAGCCTCCCCGCCGGCCTCCTCTCCCTCTGGTCGCCGCCACCTCCCGACCTCGCGGCGCCGTCCCATGTCGAGCTCCGCCGCCAAGCACCCCCTCCTCCTTCGCCTCTCCCTCTGCCCGCCGCCGCGTCCTCCGTCGAGTCGGCCCGGCGCGCTCCGGCCGCGACCTCGCCGCCGAGATCCTCTGGACGCATGTCGCCCCGGCCGCCGTCACCTCCGCCCTTCCCCCTGAGCAGCGCCGCCCCGTCCGGCCTCCTCTGCTGCAGGCCTCGACCGCGTCGCCCCCGATGGCTTCGCCTCTGCCCGCCGGCACCCCCCTTCGCGGCCGCTTCCTCCGGCCGGCCCGACCTCGCCGCTGCTGTCCGTCCGCTCGGCCTTCCTCCGGCCGCAGTCGCGCACCCTCCCCCATCGCTCGCTCCTCCCTCTGCAGTAAGCCGTCACCGCCAGGATCCGTGTCGGCCGTGACTCTGTCTGCCTGCAGAGCACACCTCGCCACCACCAGTTTGTCGCCATCGCACCGCCCGCCTCTGTCCTTCTTTGTTTTTTCCTGCGGGCTGTGTCCCTTGCATCTAGTCGGGAGCTCAGAGTCTTGGTCAGTTTGGTTGACATCACGACAGGTTCTATCGGCTTACCCTAGCTCCTGCGTGTTCCGGACCCAAGACCTCATGCAACATCTTGTCTCGACGACACAGCCAGTAACGCAAGTATGTTTCCTGATTCAACAAGATCGCCACCGACAACGGAACCGCGACACTCCAAGATCTCTTTCTCGGAACCGAAGACCCCAAACCCGAAGGTCGATCTTCATCATGGACCAGCAAGATATCCTTCACGGACGACCCCGGACCCGAAGACCACATGCGCGACAAGTTCTCCTTCCCGGATGCGATGCTCGAGAACCCGGACGGTAAGGACACCGACGCAGAACGCCAAGTTCTTCTTCCCGGACGCCAAGACCGACCCGATACGTGGGCATGACAAGATCGACACCGACCAGGGAAGATCCAATGCGCCCCGACGCTAAGCCAAGTCCTTCTTCGCGGAACGCCAAGATCTACTCTGTTATCCGAGAACGATCCCGCCGAGACCGAACCCCAGATCCGAACCCTGAGACCGAACCCCGCACCCCGGAACTCCAAGATCTTCCGAACCCCGATGTGTGACCCTGATCCGAGCCCCTATTTTATAAATGCCATCTATATAAATTGTTGCATATTAAATTGTCATACTCGCATGCATATTTATGTGGTTTGGGGGCCTTATGCCGATTCACCTAAATTAAATATGGGGCCATATGCAGACAAATCTAGTCTTATATTGGCCTCATTTAAATTTGTGTAGCGAACCGGTAACTTATCTTGCCTTGTTATTACAACATTTAATTTGCGGGGTAGATAAATAACTTGAACCATCTAATTAATTGTCGGGACCCCCGGTTCCGCTTAATATGGCCTAATTGCACCACATATTTACCATGCCATACATCATACATGCATCATGCCCGATCTTTTGCCGTAGTATTAAATATCGCATCCGGTGTTTGTTCTAGCGTTTTGCTTCTTCGCGGATAAGGCCGTTGAGTTGATGCGAGTGTCGACCCGATCTTCGGATGAACCTTCGGCAATGTTTCCAGGCGAGCATCTCCCCCTTTCTACCTATCTTACTTTTATAGTATTTACTTCCCTCCTGTTGATCTATTGCTATCTGTGTTGCATTGCTCTAGTTTTCGTACCCGTGATATCCCTTGCAGCCTTATATTGCCTTGGACACATCCTATTACCTGTTGTTTGGTAGATAGTTGGACCTGCGCGTCGTAGTCGCTTGCTCAAGTGTTGTTGTGTGTCGCCAAGTACCACAGTTGTTGGAGTCTTGCCGCATGTTTAAGGTTGGAGATGATCATGGCTTTAATTATCGTTACTTTAACTATTGTTTAATAACTAAAACTGAAGTAGGTAAATGCAGAGGCACCGGTGGGTGATAGAAAATATTTGGTTTCCGACCGCCCACTGGTGTCCCGTAGGACCCCGAGTTCTTGACACATGTTCCGAGATCGAGCGCGCTAACCACAGGTGGGGAGATATGGGCCCCCCAACGATTAGTACCTGATTTCAAAGTATTGTACTGGGGGCCACAAACTAGTTTGAGGTTTTATTTACTATCATGTACTTATGCCATGCTTTACTGCTTTATTTAAATTGTGCGATGGATAGCACCTGTACTGTTTAGGATCGGGACACGATTTCGCGGTGTCGACAAGCCCAGTTTTGGGTTCCCAGTCGTTCACAGCCGTCTACCCAAACCCTGAGTCCGTCTCGAAGACCGTCCGACTTTGTTGCGGGTGTACTTAGTGGGGTGGCCCCCCGTGCTTGCTTTGGGTCTGGAAACGTCATGACTTAGGCCCCGCCGACATACCGATGGGTGTATGTTAACTGATCTGGCAAAAAGGGTCGAAGTGCTTGTGGATACTTTGGTGCACCCCTGCAGGGTTAAATCTTTTCGAGAAGCCGTGTCCGCGGTTATGGACGACTTGGGGCACAGTGCTTGATCATAGACAACTATAACTAAAGTTTACTGTTATAATTTGACTTGTACCCGATATGACTAGTAATCAGCTTCACTACAACGGAATGGCTAAATAAAAGTACCACCAACTGCTGGGTTTTTGGGGTTATCTCATGCTAATTGTATCTGACTAGTAAGTGTTGCAACTACAACGAAATGGTTAACTAAAATTGCCCACTGCTTATTTTATCAGGATGATTATCTATACCTGACTAGTAATTGCTGCAACGATAACTGAATAAATAAAACTGCCAACCGTGTGAGTTCCTCGGTTGACTTCCTCGTTTGGTCTCGAGGGGGAAACACCAGGATGGGTTTGTTTGATGGTAGTATCAGGTTGGTTCCGGATAGGTCTTTCTTATCCCTCTCTGATAGCCGACAGTTATATCGAGTCTCTATAGGTTGTTTAGTGCATGCTGCGCTGCCGCTTCAGTCCACCATACCTATGTAGGCGAGGACCGCCGAATTCTAGTCTCGCCGTGTACTGGCCTCAGTACTGAGCGCTCTCTCTTTTTCCTTTGCCCTTTGTCGGCACCCCTTTTGGTTAAGCAGGTTTTGAGATCGACGTCGTTAGCGGGGTTACCCTTCCGGCTTGGCCTGGGCAGGGTTATGGACGCCATTGGTTATTCTTCAGGGCTCTTAGCCCCATTTGCATCTTGTCCGTAGTTGGACGCTCTATCGTTTTCAAGGTGATTTGGATCTTTGTTCTGTATATCTGTATTCTTGACTCATGGAGTCGTGTTGTATATATATCTGTTCTGTGGGTCCCATCAAGGACTGTTGTGTAATGTTATTACTTCATTTTCCACCCGCACGCAAGTGCCTGGTGGGCACCTTTGAATCGTTTCTATGCGGGTTTGGCGGGTTTCGCTAAAACTTGCATAGGGCCGATTCTGAGGGTGTTACACTAAGTGTCATCGCTGTTCCAAATAAAGGATTAATTCAAATCCTAGTTTGAAAAGTCAAATAGCTAAATTGAAAAGTCAAACGGCTAAATTTGGAAAGAGGAAAAGAGGAGGAAGTAGGAAACCGAGTTGGGGGAGGGAATCCCTCCTCCAACCAGCGGCGCCCCACCCAAGCCGAGCTGGGGAGGGACTCCCCTCCCTCCCCTTGGCCGGCCGGCCCCTCCACCTATATAAGGAGGGGCAGGGCTCCCTCCTAGGACACACAAGTACCTCTCCTCAAACCCTAGCAGCTGCTGCCCAGCATAGCCGCCGCCGCCCCTGGGTTTTTTGCCCTAGCCGCCGACTTGGGGTGCCCCAAACCCTAGCTGCCGGCTCTAGCACCTCCTCCTTGGTGTGTCTAAAACCTAGATCGCCGAGGAGCTCTCTCATACTCCACCATACTCGCTCCGGCTTAAGGCGAAGCCCTGCGAGATCTCCCCTCTACTTCCGGTACCACGCCGTTGTGCTGCCGGAATCGCGAGGAGAGTGCTACAACCTCCGCTGCCTGCTGGAACAAGGGAGAGGAAGGTCTTCGTCGAGTACCGAACGTGTGCCCGACTGCGGAAGCGCTGCCGGAACGCAGCGCCGGAAGAATCGTCTACGCGATCTTGAGATCGGAAGTGTACGACTACATCACCCACGAGAATCTGCTCTCGTTAACCGCTTTGGATCTTCGAGGGTTAGTACTCTATTGACTCGTTGCTACAATCTAGTAGATAGATCTTGGCTTGATCATAGATTAGATCTTGATTGTGTGTTCATGCGATAGAAATTTTTTGTTTTCCATGCTACGAACCCCTACATGTAAATATCCAGTTTAGGTATATAGATGATATACATGTTATGGTTGTATTCTTTGCTTGTTAAACAATGTGGTTCTTGGGTATTAGATACCAAATTGGTTGATATGAAATTTCATATAGAACAACGCAATTTATGAACCACAATGGCCTAAGTAACTAGCAAGAGAATATGTGATGATGATCATCGAAAACAAACAAGTAGTTGTTTGTATTTCTCGTTGACATCAAAACTTGCCTTCAAGATTTGTTTTAATAATTGTTATTTAAATCAGGTATTATAAGAACAAAGGTTGTTCAAATAATTACCGTATTCCATATAAGATGGATGATTTACAAATCTAGTTGGAGAAATCACATCCATCTAACCTAATGCTAAAATGTCGCAAGACAAATAATTAAAAGATCACTTACGAAGTGACATCGCCGTTTAAATTATATTGTAAAGAAAACATCAAGAATCTCCATATTCATGGATTTTTGGAGTCTTTGATTTGATCAAGTGACGTTTGTGAGACTTTCCTTGGGATAATTAAAACTTCGTTCAAAGGCCAAAGAAGAACGAACAACTAAAATATTGGAATTATACATATCGATGTATGTAGTCCATTATGTATAGTCGTAAGCGATGGATTTCAACTTCATATGCTTTCTCCAGAAATTTGAGTGAATGTTCACTTAATGAGAAAGAAGTATGAAATATTTAAAAACGTTCAAAGACTTTCAAGATGAAGTGGAAAATCATTGTAACAAGAAAATAAATGATTTATGATTTTATCATAAAGGGATTTATTTGAGTTACAAGTGTAACAAGAAAAATAAATGAATTATGATTTATCATAAAGGGATTTATTTGAGTTGCAAGTTTAGCAAAACACCTAGATTTACATCTCCCGAAACACCATAGGAACATGGAGTGTTTGAGATTTGTAATGGAACCTTGTTTGACATGGTTGGATCAAAGGTGCTATTTATAAAACTATCATTATGTTTTAAAAGATTAAAAGCTTTAGAGAATACCGCTTTTACACTGAAAAGAGCTCCATATTGATCCGTTGAAATGACACCATGGAAGTTATGGTTTGGGGTAAAAACCCAAATTTTCATTTCTTAAATTTTGGTATGCTAAACGTAAGTAAGATGTTTACAACCAAAGTCGGATGAGCATTTATCTGTAGGTTATTTTGAATAACAATTGGTTATTCCTCCATAACACCAAGGACAAAAGGGTTTGTCGCTTGAAACGTGAAGTTTCTTGAAAAAGAAGTTTTTCATAAAAGGTTAACTGGGGGGATGATGTGGATATCCCATCTATTTATACAACCGTTGTACCTACAGCTACGCACATACAAGGACCTATCACAAGATCTCGTGCCAAACAACTTAACTATCAGGTACTTTCGTTTCTTCGAACTATTCCTCATATACATGAGAATATGATGCTGCCTAAATCAGATATATTTCTTACTCTTAGGAATGATGGACCAAGCATGGATGAGAGGGACAAGCATTGGAGCATGGCCATGCATGGAGATGGCAGCAAGCATGTGATGATTCGAGAGAAGGCCACGAATGAAGATTTCAGAACTTTGAGGCCACCATAATGAAGAAAGAAGGCTTGGACGAAATATTCAAGATTAATACTTCACAAATTCATCCATAGCTTAATATGGTGCTGCGACACCTTTATTTTGGGCCAGGCCCATGTAATTTTCGCAGGATTTTAAATAGCCACTTTTTAGAGTCTATATTTGAGGAGAAAAGGACCTCTAGGGTTGGATTCGGCCACCACTTGCATGGCTGGTCGAAACCCCACCTTTTCCTCCTTAAATACTCCCCATAGCCGTCACCATAGACTCGGATTTTGTTTAGACATTAAGTTAGCCATCATAGCAACTTCGCCAAAGCTCGAGCGTCGCAGAGGCCTCTTGTACTTCGAACCTATACAGGATCCCACTTTTTCAATAAAGCTTTCCTCTTAATCCGCAATATCTTGATTGCAATATTAGTTCTTACTTGTTCTCGATTTCAGGTAGGAATTAAGACCCTCGCTGATCAGGCTGATCGTGTTCCCGCAGGATCGGTAACCTCCAGGAGATTGGCCTAGCGATTGCATTGGCGCTCGTGCTCGCACGTGTAGTCGGATCGTCAAGCCCGAACTCCACCAAATCGACTATCACCATCTCATCGAAAGATCGGACACCTTTGCCCTATCAAGTGGTATCAGATTTTAGGTTGCTCAGTGAGATTTTATTGCTTTCGTAGATTAGATATGTTTTACCTATAACCCACGAAAAAGCCAAAAACACAATAGAGTTTAGATCCATCCCATCACCAATCTATGTCTCGCATTATCTTTTCAGTTTTTGCATTGTTGAATTTGTGTCTGCATCGTCGCGTCGCGTTGCTGGTCTTAGTGTCTCGTCCCTTAGAGTTTCGAGTTCTGATCACAGTAGTCACCGCCACACTTGCAGATCACCGCCACCATATTCCGCCACCATATTCCGCCGCCATACACCCAACCACCATAAACCCTAAAACTCTGCCACCGCCTGCCTACCGCGACACGAATCCGATCACCTTTCCTGCCGCGGCACGAGTCCGAGTTGAGTTATTGTTTCCTAGTTTTTCTTTTTACTTTCCTTCCTTGTTGTTTCCGTATTGAGCTAAAGTCCGTGTCGAGTTAGAAGTTCAGCCGTAAGTCTGGAAACGCCTCCGAAAATTTTTCTGGCTATACCAATTTTCGGCCCCAGGGATCACTTTTCTCCATCGGCCGTTATAGCGATATTTTTTGGTGCCTACGCGCTTTCCAGAGCATAATAAAAAATTTCGAATTTTTTTTGGGGCTAACATGTTTTTAGACCCCGTAGATCAGTTTTAGACACTCGCCATTATAGTGATTTTCAGCATCTCGGTTCGCTTTTTAGGGTGCCATATCATCATACATTGCTTGTTGTGTCGCGTCATGACATCGTTGGTGATCTAGGCTCGCGTCTCTAGTACGGTATAGCCTAGGACCAGCACAGTACCGTCATTGAGCATTCTTTCAACTTTTGTATTGCTGTTTTGATAATTGCTAACCCCTTTGCTAAGCCTTCCCAGAGCTCCACATATTTCTCCACGTGCGGTGTCTCGACTCCTGGTAATCGCTCGGTTCAATCTCTGGACCCACTGCTCCTGGCGGTTGCACATCGCCTTTTCCTGCTATTTGGTAAGAACTTGTAAGAGCTTCGTATATTGCCACGGATTACGCGTGACTTCCACCATATTTCCGTAGTATATATACCTGTTCTTTTTAAAGGACTAACCATGACAGATACTTCGTGGAATCCTGCCACAATGACGAACCAAGAACTACATGCCCACTTCTCCGAGCTCTTGGTCGGTCGCGCTGAAGATGTGGATGCACGCCTAGGGGAGTTTGACACCAAGCTCACCAACGCCATGGACAAGATCGATGGACTCAAGAAATCCTTCAACGACAAGCTTGACGCTCGATTCAAGGAGGTTTTGGACAGATTGTCGGCACCCTCACCCGCACACGCCCCATTGGCACCTCGGCATGGTGCACAGCGCATTCCGATCACGGGTCGTACTGCTGGTTCGCCTGCCGCCGCACCTCAGGCGGCTACCGCTGCAGCTGAAGCACCTCAGACTTCCACCGTGGCTGCTGCTGCGACATTAGAGACAGACGACAGGTACTACTACAATCCCGACGATGACGATCTGTTTGACAAGGAGGTTGAACAACCTCCACACCCTGCTGGCCGTCCCCGACATTACTACCGCAACGCTCCACCACCGATACGTGATGATGATCATGTTGCAAAGCTTAAATTAAATATTCCATCTTTTGAGGGTAAATATAATCCTGATGCATATCTTACATGGGAGATGGAAGTAGAACAACGTTTTGCATGTTTAAAATATCCTAAGAATATGCGTGTTAGTGCTGCTACATGTGAATTTACTAAATTTGCTTCCCTTTGGTGGTCTGAGTATTGTCGTTTAAATCCTACTACTATTTCTAGTACTTGGACTGCTTTAAAAACTGCTATGCGTGTTTGTTTTGTACCTCCCACTTATCAACGTGATTTACTAAAGAATCTGAAACATTTAGAACAAGGGAAAAATTCTGTAGAAGTGTATTATCAGGAATTGCAAACGGGGATGGTTCGGTGTGGTCTTGTTGAATCTACTGAACAAATGCTTGCACGTTTCTTTGGTGGATTAAACAAGGACATTCAACACATATTAGATTATAAGGAATATAATTCTATCACTCGTTTGTTTCATCTTGCTTGCAAAGCTGAACGTGAAGTGCAGGATTGCCAAACACCATGGAGGAGGACTAATAATTCTGCAGGTCGCACATCCACTTGGACATCCCGACAATCAGCGCCTCCTTCTCGTGATTCGCCACCAGCTACTACCACATCCAAGGCCACCACAATATTTCCAGATGCTCCTCCACCATCATCCAATGCTCCTGCTCGTAGTGCATCTTATATTTCTTCCACGGGTAAAACAAAGTATATACAATGCCGCAAGTGCTAGGGTTTTGGTCATATTGAGAGACAGTGCACAACACAACGTGTTATGATGGTGCGTGATGATGGTCAATATGATTCAGCGAGTGACTTTCATGAAGATACATTAGCCCTTATTTCTGCTCGAGATGGAGACAATTGTGATTCTGATGAAGAGACAGAGGTAATGGGAGCTGACGCTGCTGATCAATACAAGAGCTTAATTACACAACGTGTGTTGAGTGTGCAATTGCGCAAATCTGAGCAACATAAACGCCACAACCTGTTCCAAACATGTGGTGTTGTCAAGGAAAGAGCTATACGGATCATCATTGATGGAGGGAGTTGTAATAATCTGGCTAGTGTTGACATGGTAGAGAAGCTTGCACTTCCAACAAGACAACACACACATTCATATTACATCCAATGGTTTGAGAGTTCTCGCAAGATCAAGGTAACAAGAACGGTACGCGTGCATTTTACTATTGGTACATATTCTGATTTTGTTGATTGTGATGTTGTACCTATGCAAGCTTGTTCTTTGTTACTTGGTAGACCATGTCAATTTGATAGAGAATCTGTTCATAATGGCAAAACTAATCACTATTCTCTTATGCATGGTGGAAAGAAAATTGGTCTAAAACCTGTGACTCCTGAACAGATTTTAAAAGATGATCTTGCTAGAGCTAGTAGAGCTAAAACTGAGGAGAAAAATAAAAGTGAGAATCAGATTGTTGCTGCAGATTTTGTACCACCAAAGAACACTAAATTTGATTCTAAACATGCTACTGAAATTCGTTTGAAGAGTCCATGTATGCTTGCAAATAAAATTGATTTTGCTGAACTAGATGTAAACAATACTCAATGTTATGCAATTATCTGCAAAGAGGTTTTGTTTTCATTTGAGGATATGCCTCCTTCTTTGCCACCCGCTATTGCTAACCTTTTGTAGGAATATGAGGACGTCTTTCCCGCTGAGCTGCCACCAGGACTACCTCCTATTAGAGGAATTGAGCACCAAATTGATCTAATTCCTGGTGCTACGTTGCCCAACCGCGCGCCATATAGAACCAATCCAGAGGAGACAAAGGAGATACAACGCCAAATTCAGGAACTACTCGACAGAGATCATATTCGTGAGTCCCTTAGCCCCTGTGTTGTTCCTATTATTTTGGTACCTAAGAAAGATGGTTCTTCGCGCATGTGTACTGATTGTAGAGATATCAATAATATTACTATTCGATATCGTCATCCTATTCCATGTTTGGATGACATGCTTGATGAATTGAGTGGTTCTACCATGTTTTCTAAAGTTGATTTGCGTAGTGGTTACCACCAGATTCGTATGAAATTGGGAGATGAATGGAAAACAACATTTAAAACTAAGTTCGGTTTGTATGAGTGGTTAGTAATGCCATTTGGTTTAACTAATGCACCTAGCACTTTCATGAGATTAATGAACGAAGTTTTACGTGCTTTCATTGGACGTTTTGTGGTAGTCTACTTTGATGATATTCTGATTTATAGCAAATCTTTAGAGGATCATTTGGACCATTTACGTGATGTTTTCAATGCTTTACATGATGCACGTTTGTTTGGTAATCTTGAGAAGTGCACCTTTTGCACCAATCGAGTTGCGTTTCTTGGCTATGTTGTTACATCACAGGGTATTGAAGTGGATCCAGCCAAGATAGAAGCTATTGAGAATTGGTCGCAGCCCAAGACAGTCACACAAGTGAGGAGTTTTCTTGGCCTCGCTGGTTTTTATAGGCGCTTTGTCAAATACTTTGGATCAATTGCCGCGCCGCTGAATGAACTTACCAAGAAGGATGTGCCCTTTGTTTGGGGCGATGCACAACAACAGGCCTTCGTCATATTGAAAGATAAGCTAACACATGCTCCCTTACTCCAACTTCCTGATTTTAATAAGACTTTTGAGCTTGAATGTGATGCTAGTGGAATTGGTTTGGGAGGTGCGTTATTACAAGAGGGAAAACCTGTTGCATATTTTAGTGAGAAATTGAGTGGGGATAGTCTGAACTATTCTACTTATAATAAAGAATTATATGCGTTGGTTCGGACATTAGAAACTTGGCAACATTATCTATGGCCTAAAGAATTTGTTATACATTCTGATCATGAATCTTTGAAGCATATTCGTAGTCAAGCTAAGTTGAATCGTCGTCATGCAAAGTGGGTTGAATTTATTGAGTCTTTTCCTTATGTTATCAAACACAAAAAGGGTAAAGATAATATTATTGCTGATGCTTTGTCGTGCCGTTATACTTTGTTATCTCAACTTGACTTCAAAATATTTGAAACTATTAAGGAACAATATGTGCATGATGCTGAATTTAAAGATGTGTTGCAGAATTGTAGAGATGGTAGAACATGGAACAAGTTTGTCTTCAATGATGGATTTGTGTTCCGTGCTAACAAACTATGCATTCTAGATAGTTCTGTTCGTCTTTTGTTGTTACAGGAGGCGCATGGAGGAGGATTGATGGGACACTTTGGTGTCAAGAAGACGGAGGATGTTCTTGCTGCACACTTCTTTTGGCCACGTTTGCGTCGAGATGTTGAGAGATTTGTGGCACGCTGCACTACTTGTCAAAAAGCTAAGTCTCGCCTTAATCCACATGGTTTATATATGCCTCTTCCTGTTCCTAGTGTTCCTTGGGAGGATATTTCTATGGACTTTGTTTTGGGATTGCCACGAACACAAAAGGGGAGGGATAGTATTTTTGTTGTTGTGGATCGATTTTCAAAGATGGCACACTTTATTCCTTGTCATAAAACGGATGATGCTGCGCATATTGCTGATTTGCTCTTTCGTGAAATTGTTCGTTTTCATGGTGTGCCAAATACTATTGTTTCTGATCGTGATACTAAATTTCTTAGCCACTTTTGGAGATGTTTATGGTCTAAGTTGGGGACTAAATTGTTGTCTAGTACTACATGTCATCCCCAAACCGATGGACAAACTGAAGTAGTAAATATAACTTTGTCTACTATGTTGCGGGCTGTTTTAAAGAAGAACTTAAAATTGTGGGAAGAGTGTATACCTCATATATAATTTGCTTATAATCGTTCGCTGCATTCTACCACAAAGATGTGCCCGTTTGAGATCGTGTATGGTTTTATTCCTCGTGCACCTATTGATTTATTGCCTTTACCTTCTTCGGTGCAAAATAATTTGGATGCTACACAACGCGCTGAAATGATATTAAACTTGCATAAGACTACTAAAGATAACATAGAACACATGAATGCAAAGTATAAACTTGCTGGGGATAAAGGGAGAAAGCATGTTGTGTTTGATGTTGGAGATCTTGTTTGGTTACATTTGCATAAAGATCATTTTCCTGATTTACGCAAGTCTAAGTTAATGCCGCGTGCTGCTGGTCCCTTTAAGGTGTTAGAGAAAATAAACGATAATGCATATAAACTTGAGTTGCCTGTAGACTTTGGTACGGTTAGTCCTACGTTTAACATTGCAGATTTGAAGCCTTACTTTGGTGAGGAAGATGAGATTGCGTCGAGGACAACTTCAATTCAAGAAGGGGAGCATGATGTGGACATCCCATCTATTGATACAATCGTTGTACCTACAGCTACACACATACAAGGACCTATCACAAGATCTCGTGCCAAACAACTTAACTATCAGGTACTTTCGTTTCTTCGAACTATTCCTCATATACATGAGAATATGATGCTGCCTAAATCAGATGTATTTCTTACTCTTAGGAATGATGGACCAAGCATGGATGAGAGGGACAAGCATTGGAGCATGGCCATGCATGGAGATGGCAGCAAGCATGTGATGATTCAAGAGAAGGCCACGGATAAAGATTTCAGAACTTTGAGGCCACCATAATGAAGAAAGAAGGCTTGGACGAAATATTCAAGATTAATACTTCACAAATTCATCCATAGCTTAATATGGTGCTGCGACACCTTTATTTTGGGCCAGGCCCATGTAATTTTCGCAGGATTTTAAATAGTCACTTTTTAGAGTCCGTATTTGAGGAGAAAAGGACTTCTAGGGTTGGATTCGGCCACCACTTCCATGGCTGGCCGAAACCCCACCTTTTCCTCCTTAAATACTCCCCATAGCCGTCACCATAGACTCGTATTTTGATTAGACATTAAGTTAGCCATCATAGCAACTTCGCCAAGGCTCGAGCGTCGCAGAGGCCTCTTGTACTTCGCACCTATACAGGATCCCACCTTTTCAATAAAGCTTTCCTCTTAATCCGCAATATCTTGATTGCAATATTAGTTCTTACTTGTTCTTGATTTCAGGTAGGAATTAAGACCCTCGTTGGTCAGGCTGATCGTGTTCCCGTAGGATCGGTAACCTCCAGGAGATTGGCCTAGCGATTGCATTGGCGCTCGTGCTTGCACGTGTAGTCGGATCGTCAAGCCCGAACTCCACCAAATCGACTATCACCATCTCATCAAAAGATCGGACACCATTGCCCTATCAAAGGACAGTAGAACTTTAATAAGGTTAACGAACCTTAGCTATATGTGCGGAGTTGCGCAGCGCCGAAAAATGTTCCAGAGGCAGCCATAATGATCATGGCTCACTTGCCTCAGAGGTTGCAGTCACGGAGGTCTAAGTTCATATTGAACCAAGTATGTCGGATAAACAATCAAATGTTGAGATTTGAGAGTAAATCATTATTGTTTGATAATGATGAACCGACTACATGCAAAGAAGCGATGATGAGCCCTGACTCTGTCAAATGGCTTGAAGCCATAAAATCCGTGATAGTTCCATACACGAGAAATCAAGTTTTGAACTTGAAACACCCTCCGGAAAGGTGTAAAAACCTATCGGTCGTATTTGGATGTATAAAGAAACAGACATGGATGTTTCACATCTATGAAATAGTCGACATGTCGTAAAGTATTTTATGACAATGTTCAAGGAGTTGACTATGACAAGATTGGATCTTTCATAGCGATATTTAGTCTGGACAGATTAAAGTAGCAACCACTACATATAATTTGGTATATGGTAGATGAATAAACAAAACAATGTGCATGACACAATCCAAAGGGTTTTGTTAATTCAAAGGATGCTAACAGGGGCATGCAAACTTCAATGGTTGAAGTAATCATCGTGGAGTTGGAATCTTCACCGTGATGAAAAAGGAGTTTTTATCTGGAGCCGATGAAGATGCTTGCATTTGCAAGAAATTAAGTGGAAGCGCTAAGACATATTTCTAATACATTATGTGGAGGACATCTTGTTGATTAGAAATGATATATATTTTATTGACAAAGGTTAAGAATTTCATTTCGATGAAAGACTTAAGCAAAACTCGAATATTTAGCATGAATGTCTACATGGATAGACTGTGACGCTAATATGGTTGTGCCAAACGTACATATATGAGATATTGAAGGAGTTCAATATAGAAACGACAAGAAGCGCTTCTTGTCGCATGGAAAGGAATTGAATCAAGATTCAAGTGTATGGACACTTGATAAGTGAAACAAGATTCAAGTGCTTTGACACTTGATGAGTGAAATCACAAGAATGTTTTGATCAATCATACCATGATATGTACACATCCAGATATGTCATATGCTCTAAGTGTTATGAGCATATACCAGATTGAATCATAAAATGATCATTGGATGATAGTGAGGATATTCTTATGATATTTTGGAAGAACTAATAATATATTTGTGTAGAGGTGACAAAAAATTACAAATAGTTCATTGTAAAGTGTTACATTGATACTAGTTTTGTCACAAGATACAAATTAAGTTTATCTCAATTTAAACTATGGGTGGCACAATGTAATGGAAAGGATATTCCATGATGGATTTGGATGAATTCAAAAGTTAAGACATTGTGATAGATACTACAACAAAAGGCTAAGTATATGACTGCTATAGTAGCAGCAAAGGAGGGCATTTGTGTCAAGTAGTTTGTTATCAAACTAAGGTATGGTTCACAATGGGCTAACACTAAAGATATATTGTACGACAATAATATTGACATGATTTAACCCCAAAGAACTAAAGGTCTCACCAAAAGACCAAATTTATACAATATCATCTCATTGGAGAATGAGTGATGCGTGGAGACGCAAAGACATGCAAATACACACGGACCTGAAAGCGTCAGATCAGAAGATTATGTTAACCACTTGCAATTGCGTATATGGAACACCAGAAAGCCATAGGTGTTCAATACACAAAGTTTTCAAACTAGATTATTGTCTCTAGTGCAAGTGGGAGACTGAAGGGAATATGCCCGAGAGGCAATAATAAAGTGGTTATTATCGTATTCCTTGTTTATGATAAATTTTTATTTTACATGCTATAATTGTATTAATACGAAAACGTTAATACATGTGTGTTTAATAAATAAAAGGAAGTTCCTAGTTATGCCTCTCTTATAAACTAGCTCGTTGATTAACAAGATGATCAAAGTTTCCTGATCATGGACATTGGATGTTGTTAATAACGAGGTCACAACATTAGTGTAATGGTGTGATGAACATTCATTCGAAGTATAGCATTACGATCAAAGTCATTGAGTTTATATTTCTATAACAACTTACGAAGTGATCCTAATCCTTAGACCATGAGATCATGTTAATCACTAACACCGGAAGAGTTTCTTAATAACATCAAACGTCACACCTTAACTGGGTGATTATAAAGATGGGTTCGGAACTACTAAAGTGTTATGTTGAGGCCCATGGATCGAGAATGGAATTTGTTCATCCAGATGATGGATAGATATGCTCTGGGCCCTCTCGGTGATATCACATTGATTAGCTTGCAAGCAAGTGATTTGATCACTAAAATGTTATATCACGGGAACGAGAAAAGAGTTCATGTCAGTAACGAGATCAAACTAGGTATGGAGATACCGATGATCGAATCTCGGACATGTAATATATCACAAAACAAAAGGATTAATATACTAGCGTAAAAGGTTCTCGCGATCACAAGAAAGTCATCGCTGAATGTGTGGGAGTCAGTATGGGTCTCCAGATCCTGCTTCTGATTATTGATCCGAGAGGGGTCTCGATCATGTCCGCATTATTCGCGAACCGTAGGATGGCACACTTAAGAGACACCGACATCCATTTGGAGCAAAAGTTTCATGCCGGAAAGAATAACAAGCGCAGGAATTAATTTAACTAGATACTGAAACGGGTTTTCGGGTGAAATTGCAGAAAGTGTTTCTGCATGTGAAATGAAATACTAGCAAGGGATTATATGAGAATGTTTTTCATTAAAGTAATTGAAAAAATTCTGAATAAATAAAAGGAGTTTTATTTAATGAGAGTTTGCATTAAATTTGGTGGAAATTTAATGGGAATTTGAGTGGGTTTTTGAGTGGAGGGAATTGAAAGGCATTTGAGTGAGTGGAGTGTCCACCCACATGAATGTGGAATGGGTGGGGGCAGCCTCCATGGCTGGGCACCATGCCCCTTGGGTGCCCCCCTCTCCCCTATAAAAGCCCCCCCCTCTCATCCTCTCAAAGCACACCTCCTCGTGAAGGATCTCTCTCCCCCTCTAGAATTTATTCTCCATGGTCTCGGACTAGAGAGATACATGTTCCCGGTGGCTATTCGGCAAGAAAGAGTTGTTCTTCTGCTGCATCGCTGGAGCGAGGAGGCGGAGGTTGCTCCGTGTCTTGTACGTGCGTGCGATCACGGATGCGCCGCCGGTTTCACACCATCGCTATCCTCTCTATTGGCACTATCCTTGTTATCGTCTCTATTGTCACTATCATTGCTATGGTGCCACACCATCGCTATCCTCTCTATTGTCACTATCCTCGTTATCGTCAGCAACGCGATCTCCAGGTGAGTTGCGAGGGGGCAGGAGGAAGAGGACGGCCAAAGGGTGGTTTGAGGGGGTGCCGGGAGGAAGGGCGGCCAGGCATGGCTATTTTTGGAGGTACGGTGCTGCATCGCTACTCAACGGCTTGCCCCTTTTTATAGCGGAGCAGTCACGCCAGCGGGAAAGCCCGCACGAAGCGCCAACACGAAGCGCCAGGAAACCACTGAAAATGGCAGAAACTAGCCAGAACAGGCGCGAAACGGCGTTGATATCGGCGGGAAACGGTGGCGGCAGAACCCTTTCCCCCGTTGGGAGACGATCATGGTCGAGGTTGTGGCCCCACATGGCAGCGTCATGGACGAGGTTATGGCATCATGAGCGCACCCGATCACTGCCAGGTGGGCCCGTGCACGGACGCTAGGACATGAGGGAGGACAAACGCATTGTCCGCATCACGTCCGTGGTGATGCATTCCTAACGCTTTTCTAGGTCAGGAATGGGTTTTCCCGGACATGCATGGTCGTTTGGGCCGGACAGATGGAGCGTATTTTCAGCGTCCGAGCATTCGCGCAAATAGATTTGGATCGCGAGTGGTCGAATGGATTGGTCCGGTGGAGACATACTTACGGTGGATGCTAATTATAGTTGTACATGGTTTTGGTAGTGACGAGGTTTCGACTCGTCAATGCCCATTGTTATGGACTTGGGTTTTGGAGAAGATGGGGATGCTGGAGATCGTGGAATGGTTAACAGACAAGCAACCAGGGGACACGAGATTTACCCAGGTTCAGGCCCCCGGAGGGAAAACCCTACTCCTGCTTGTCTGCTCTTGATTACGGCGGAACCAAAGGTTACAGGGTGCGCAGATTCGATCTGGCGTGGAGGTGTGTGCGAAAATTATGAGTTGAGAGATCTAGGACGTGCCCTCCTGGCCTTTATATAGACTTAGGCAGGTCCCGGGCATAGTCCTAGTCGGTTACAAGTTCTAGGGTTTTACCCCTTTGAATTTCCTATCTATGCTAGTCTTGCTCTCCAAGGATCCGAAGGCGTCATGGGCCTTGGCCACCCGAAAATCTTCATGGGCCAGCGTATATCTGCTGTGGGCCTTCCTTGGGCTGGACCAGGTATGCTGAAGTCACGTACCCGTAGGGTATAACCATGTCAGTAGCCCCCGAGTGATCAGTCGAATCGTAGATTCGGCTGAGGACTCTTCTATCTTTCGGGTGCAACTATGTATTAATAGTATATGTGTGTAGGGATTGTTGACGCGTGTGCCTGACTCACCCGATGGATCAGGGTCAGTTAATTGTCTTAGGACGAAACAACACGATCTTCTTCAAGTTCGAGTCCCTCAACTCAGACCTGGAACATATGCTGTCGTAATTCGACTCAGGCCGCGGAGGACTTACAGGAGTGGAATTTCAGTGATTTTAATTAATGTACCCAACGCGTCCGTCGGGATTTTTCATCACGCCTGTTGACATGGATTTGTACTAGCAGAGCGCAGTCATGTACGTTGCCAGGCCGTTAGATGATATCTGCAGGTCTTATCTTTGCGTCGTGGACGCAACATCCGAACATTTGTCACCGCGGAGGTGTTTCGGGTGGCCAAGGAGATTGCCGCTCACTCAGCGTTTGTTGGGGCAGAGATGCCAAAAACTTTTTGCGTGCTGATCTGAAAGATCACAGTCGAAGAATTCATAGGGTGCGCGACTAGCGCTCCCTATGGGAGTATCCCCCGAGTGTCTGTTTGAGTCGTAGACTCGAGCAGAGACTTTAGTTCAGCCATTGTTCGGCTTCAGGTCCGTAGGACACAAAATTTTCGGATGCTTTAATCCATCCTCCCTATGGGAGTAGCCCCCGAGTCCGTAGTGGAGTCGCAAACTCGACGTAGGACTCGAAGAAATAGTTCAATGCTGTAGTGCTTTTTCGTTTTTCGGGTGTGCGGCCAGCGCTCCTGATAGGAGTAGCCCCCGAGTAGTTGCTCGAATCGTAGATTCGAGTGAGTACTTTTAGATGTCAGCCGAAGATTTTCTGTGTGCGCGACTAACGCTCCAGTTTGGAGTATCTCCCGAGTGTCTGGCGGAGTCGTAGACTCGGGCAGATACTCGAGTCTAGAATCGTGCAGACGCAGTCGGCAATCTCGTGGGCGTAACGCTGACCCGGAAGTACATCGGGTGCGCGACCAGCGCTCCTGATAGGAGTAGCCCCCGGCTGTCTAGTCAAGTTGTAGACTCGAGTGGAGACTCATGCGAGCAGAAACCACCGGAAGGACTCGATGTTGCGGATGAAGTTGACGCCGTTTCTTCTGTCGGGTGCGTGGCCAGTGCCGCATTTGTCGATGATTGATATGGTCATCCGAGGAATGCTTCGACTCGGGTCTTGGCGTATGTTGACGTGACTGGCGCTGGTCGACTCCGTTGGAGGACCCGATAGAATAGCTCGGCGCATTTGACATCCTTGTAAGCTGCAGAAAAACATGACGAATTGTGAAGTACTTGTATCTTGTAAAGAATATTTGTTTTTCGGCTTGTATAGCAAGATTCTGGTGCCGATCGAGTTGACACTTTTGCACTGTATGCTAGGCCTTTTCGTTTGCCTGATTACCCTTAGTCTCAGTACCTTGCCGAGGCACTCGGAGTTCAAGGATTCGACGATCAGGCAGAATCAGCTACTCGGGCTGTCGCGTTCGAGGTGCTCGAGTGCGTGGAGCCGATGGCACATTAGGTTATTCGAAGAGGGCGCAGCCCCCGAGTGTTTCGAGTGCGAGTTAAAAAGGAAATCAGCTCTAAGTAGAGGGAAACTTAGCTTTGTTGGTAGTTGTCGTGGAGGAAGATGATGCGGTAGCGGGTCACGCGCGGACGTTGTCGACGCGGCGGACCACGGTCATAGAAGCGACGGATTCCTGAGGTTGATGGCGGCAGCGAGTTCCGCATCCGAAGATTTTCGCAATCGAAGACCACACCGGGTCGCATCCGAAGGATGTATCGGGTTACCGCAGCCGAAAGCCGCATCGGGTCACCGATGCCGGGGGAGCCTCCGAGTTGCTGGAGCCGAAGATTCTGCGGGTGTCGCAGTCGAAGACCGCAGAGTCTCACCGCAGCGGGACGTCGAAGTCGAAGACCGTGGCGCGTTTCCCAAGCGGAGGGAGCCCCCGAGACGTTGGAGCCGAAGGTTGTAGAGGATCGCCGGAACTGTCACGGGAGACGAAGTCGATACAACGTAGTCGGAGTAGTCTGCTCTGACGGCGAAGCTAGAGTAGTTCGCAACGTTCGTGAAATTTCCCGAAAAATCCACGTACATAGCTAGCTGCTTTGTCTTGTTTCTAATGATTCAATTCATGTTGGGTATGCACTCGTGGCCGGAATAATTCCTGGATGTGATGCACCGTGCCGCGAAATCCATACGCGTACATGTAAACAAGTTGCGTTTGAGAGTCCTGATCAATGTAGAGCCACCGCAGGAGTAGTTTGAATAGATTTGTCCTTTGACGTTGCTTGATTATTTTTGAGCGGTGCGCTAGACAACGATCTCCACTTTCAAGTGATGATATTCTCTTGGAAATTGAGCCCACGTATGCGACAGCTCATGTTCCGGCTCGATTTCTTCTTGCCATGTACTTCACGTGGTGAATCCAAGACTTCTGCAATACGATCTTGGTTGATAGCCCCTGCCAAAAATAATTCTGATCTAGCTTTTCCTGCACGAGGATGCACTCGATTTCCTCATGAACAGATCGGAATTCGTAGAACGCAGATCAGCCATGCCGGAGACACGACCTCGCACTCGCAAGATATGTCATAGCTGATTTGTTGATGACGTAGTTCAGCGTCGGTGAGTAGATGATCTGCCAGATGTGATCTTGCCGTCATTGATAATGAAGGATCCCGTTTGGACGACGAGTCGTAGATCGCAGATGATGATATCGTCACGACAGCACAATCAGCGTCCCCAGTCCCCACGGACGGCGCCAATTGACGAGGTTTCGACTCGTCAATGCCCATTGTTATGGACTTGGGTTTTGGAGAAGATGGGGATGCTGGAGATTGTGGAACGGTTAACAGACAAGCAACCAGGGGACACGAGATTTACCCAGGTTCAGGCCCCCGGAGGAAAAACCCTACTCCATATGGATCGTGGAACGGTTAACAGACAAACGCATTGTCCGCATCACGTCCGTGGTGATGCATTCCTAACGCTTTTCTAGGTCAGGAATGGGTTTGCCCGGACATGCATGGTCGTTTGGGCCGGACAGATGGAGCGTATTTTCACCGCCCGAGCATTCGCGTAAATAGATTTGGATCGCGAGTGGTCGAATGGATTGGTCTGGTGGAGACATACTTACGGTGGATGCTAATTATAGTTGTACATGGTTTTGGTAGTGCATAAACTCAACCATATTCTTAACTCATGTGCATGTACCTTACCACCTTGTAACACAATATCCTAATATTTACGATGCAGCAGCCCTAGATTTGGCCGTGCGGTTTCCCCTCCAAAACCCTAAACACTTTGGTAGTATCAAAGCCTAGCGATCTAGACCTGTCATGACTTCCTCTGAGGTCCTCAGCTCCTCTTCGTCGTCCTCGCTCAGCTCCGGTGTTTCGGCCACCATCTTCGTCATGTCTTCTTCCTCGACGACATGGGTGATCCCTACCTCTCCGATCAGCCTCGCAACCCAGATCAGCATCAGGCTCACGCCGTCGAACTACCTCTACTCTGGTGCGCATAGAGATTGTTCTCTGTCTCGAATCAGGCTCGCGCCCCGCTTTATAAATAAAGCACAATCCAAGTACAAAGTCAGACATACAACCAACCCGGCCGCGGCCAAAGAAAAAGGAAAAAGGTCGCACCAACGCTGGGGCCACATCACATCAGCGCCCAAGGGGAAAAACAAAAAAGGTGGGTAACCAAGGGAGACGGCGTCCATCAGGGCGTCGGGGGGCGCGTGGGACGCAGAAGACGGCGCCACGAAGGGGAGCGCCGCAGCGCGCAGCGCCCAGAGCGAAGACTCGATCGCGGGGCGTTCACGCGAACGCACCAAGGGGGACCACTGTTGGAGAAAGGCAAGCAAAGAAAAAACAGAGTCAGACGCCCGAGTGGGGAAAATCCGTTCGATCACCATCTTGTTGTGCACATTCCACAGCGTCCAGGATAGGGCTGCGAAGAGGAGCCAGAAAAGGCGGCGTCCTCCTCCGGTCCGGTTTGCCTGGGCCTGCAAGAACTCACCCAGTTCCTGCCCCTGCCAAGCCGGACCCAGAGCCTCCCGAACAAAATTCCATAAGAACCGTGTCGTCAAGCAAGAGAACATAATGTGGGTGCACGACTCCGGTGTCCCACATAGGGGGCACCGGCCGTCACCGGGGCCGTTACGCTTGGAGACTTCCACCCCGAGGGCAAACGGTCCCGGAGAAGTTGCCAAACGAAGATGCGGATGCTAAGGGGAAGTGGAGCTTCCCAAAGGGGGCCCGTCCACGGCCTTTCAGGGCCCTGGAATAGGGCCTTATAGGCCGAGCTCACCGAGAACTCACCAGAGGGGAGGAGCAGCCAGGAGGCCACATCCTTCACCCCGGAGAGAGCGGCGGGCAAGGCCCCCATCAGGCACTGGAGCTCGGCAGCCACCACCTCGTTGAAGGTACGGCGAAACAAGGGGTTCCAGATACCATCCCGGAAATTTACCGCGACAAGCGAATATGGGGAGGCCGAGATGGCAAAGAGGGCGGGGAAACGGATCCCCAATGACACCGGGAGAAGCCAGGGGTCAAGCCAAAAGCGGACCCCCTGGCCATCCCCAGCCACGAAGGAGATGCCTCGGCCAATGTAATGCTTAATGTCCTGGATAGATCTCCAGAACTGTGACCCCTCCGCCGCTCGCAAGCCAAGAGGGGCCGACCGCGGAGGTATTTGGCCTTGATAAGTTGCAACCAAAGCCCCCTGTCATCCCTCAGGATGCGCTACACCCACTTCAGCATCAGGGCCACGTTGAAGCGCCGGGATTCCAGGATACCTATGCCCCCAAAACATTTGGGGGCGCAAACGTCCGCCTACTTCACCATATGGTATCTTTGGTGACCGTCTCTAGCTGCCAAGAAGAATCTCGATAGCTCCTTAGCAAAGTCGGCATGGACTCCCTCGGGAAGCAGGTACAGTCCCATCTGATACATGGGAAGACTCGAAAGACAGGAGTTGATCAGAACCGTTTTGCTCCCCTTCGACGTGAGCCGCGCTCGCCAAGGTTCAGCTCTAGAGCGCACCGTCGTGACCAGGGGGCAAGGTCCTTGACACCCTTGACTCTCGCATGGGGAACCCTAGGTAGGTAATGGGGAACTCCGCCAGGTTGCAGTTAAGGTTGTCAGCTATATGCTGCCGGTCGACGTCATCAAACCCTAGGACCATGACCTCGCTCTTGTCGAAGTTGATCTTGAGCCCTGACATGGCCTCGAAGCAGAGCAGCAGGAATTTCAAATTCCTGATGTCTAGGTCCGAGCCCTGCACCATGATCATAGTGTCATCCGCGTACTGCAGATGAGAAATACCCCCTCCCGGGATCAGATGCCCTACCACACCGGTAATGTGGCCAGCGTGTTTGGCTCTATCCAAAATCTCTGCAAGGGCATCCACCGCAGAGTTAAAGAGGAGGGGGAGATCGGATCCCCTTGCCTCACCCCACAGGATAGGATAAAGTAGGGGCCAATCTCCCCATTGATGTTGATCGCCGTCCTACCACTCATCACAAACTACATAATCCAGCAGATCATGCGATCATCGAACCCCCTCCTCTCCAGGACAAGTCGTAGGAAAGCCCAGTCCAACCGGTCATAGGCTTTCTGGAAGTCCAACTTGAGGAACACCCCTCTCTGATGGCGTGCCTTGACCTCATGAATAATCTCATGGAGGGCAAGGACATCATCATGAATGAGGCGTCCCTTCAAGAACGCGAACTGGATGGGGTGCGTGAGCCTCTCTAGAACCGGGGCCAGCCGGAGAGCACAGACCTTCGCAAAGAGATGCTGGATTACATTGATCAGTGTGATGGGGCGGAATTGGCGGATGTCTGTGGCCCCCACTACCTTGGGGATCAAAGTAATCACACCAAAGTTCATACGCGCCATCACCAGGGTCCCTGTATAGAACTCCTGGAACATCCGCATGATCACCGGCTGGATCTGGGCCCAGAACATCTGCAAAAAACTCACCGGCAGGCCATCGGGGCCTGGCGCCGACCCCGTCTTCATAGACTTTAGGGCCGCCGACACCTCGTCAGCGATAAACGGACGTGTAAGGTCCGCATTCTCAGCCGGGGTGACCAGCGCCCCACCTGTCCAGAAGTCCGGCGCAAGCGAAATGCCCGAGGGGACCGCCGCCGAGAAGAGGGTTTTGTAAAAGCTATAAATATGGGAGGAAAGCGCCTGTGGAGATTCCAATAGGTCCCCCCTCCCAGAGGCAAGGGATCAAGACTTCCTCCTCCGCCCATTGGCAATGGCATGGAAGTACGCCGTGTTCGACTCCCCCTGGACAGTCCAGTTCTGGCGACTCCGCTGACGCCAGAATGCCTCCTCGCCCCTGTAGATCTCCATAATGGAGGTCTCCAGGGCATACCTATGGGACCAGGCCTCCGCCGACAGGCCAAGAAGGTCAGCCTCCCGATCTAAGGCCTGAATCTCCCGCAGAATGGACTCCTTCTGGGACTTGAGCTCCGCCCCCAGGTTGCCCCCCACCCGCGCATGAACTGGCGGGATATATTAGTGCAATGATGCCAGATATCCACCGCGGAGTGCGCCCGGGGGGGGGGGAGAGGCGACCGCCACTAGCCACCTGGCCCGAACTGCCTCCACGAATCCTTGCTTCTAGAGCCAGAAGGACTCAAAGTGGAAGCGGTTCAGTCTAGGTGGGCAGCCCCCTCCCTGAGGAAAGAAGGAGGAGGGTATGGTCGGAGCCGATCCTAGTGACGGCCCTCAGAGAGCACAGCGGAAACATCACTTCCTAGTCAACAGAAATAAAGGCACGGTCGAGGACGCTGCGAATCGGGGCCAGCTGTTTATTGGTCCACGTATACCTAGCTCCCACCCGCGCAATCTCGCGAAGAGAAAGATCCACGATGCAGTCATTAAACATACGCGTCCTAGGGAGGTCCACGTTCGCCGAGCTCTTGTCCTCCTCTGTGCGAATCAGGTTGAAATCCCCGGCAACGACCACTGGGATCTCAGCCTGCTCCACTTTCAGCTTCAGCTCGAGCAGGAACTCGGCGGACCTCCTATGGTCCGCGAGGCCATAGACAATGATCATTTCCCATTTGAAACGATATTGTCTATGGGTGAGGGACATGCTCACAAAGAAGTCCCCGCGGTCCATATCATCCACCTCAAAGGTGTCCTCCTTGACCCCAAGAAGGATGCCCCCGGAGTGGCCACTAGTCGGAAGCCATGTCCAGCAGAACTTGTGACGAGAAAGGCCCTCAAGCTCAGCAATAGAGAAGTCCTGGCGAATCGTCTCCTGAAGGCCGACAATATCCGGCGCTTCCAAGCGAATATACTCTTTGATCTGGCGGCGACGACCCTCGTGCCCGAACCCCCGGATGTTCCAAATGAACGCCCGGAAATACCGGCTGAGATCCATAGGGGAACTCAAGCCTCGGGGGTCCCCTGAGCGGGGACCGAATGGGCACGACTGGATCAGAAACGGGAAGCGGCAGCCTTGGGAGGTCTACCCCGAGACCTACCCCTCGGGGTAATCTCCAGGGTCACCTCCCTCTCATCAGGAGCAGGAGGGGGATCCTTGCTAGGGACAGGTCCAGAGGATCCAGCCACGGCCAGGATCTAGGCGCGTTCACGCTCCCGAGCATCGCGAGCTCGGGCAGCAGCGATCGCACCCGCGTACCCCTCCCGCGCCTTAATGGCGGCCAGCTGCTCAACCCGGGGTCCCTTCTCACCTCGGAACACGATACCACAATCATCAGCCACCTCTCCTAGGTGAGCCAGCGACACCTCAGACAAGACACAGAACGAAGAACCAGGAATGCCAGATGGGCCAGGATCAGAAGGACGAACAGAGGGGGCAGGGGAAGTACCTGAGATCTCATCGCGAGCCGTGACACGAATAGCGGCCCGCTCGGCCACTGTCGACTCCGGACCAGAGAGGCCCACCCTCGCACCTGTAAGGCGGACACTGTGACGGGACGGCGGCGGAGGGGGAGGCTTGGGGGTCTTGTTCTGACGGAGCTTGGGGACCACCTCAGGGGAGGGCGGACCCACCTCTCCGGCGGCCGCCATCGTGGGGTTCGGAGTATCCGGGGCAAGGGAGTAGCAGACCACCCCAGGGGAGCGGGGGGGACTGGGGGGAGCAAACCACCAGCCCCACACTCCCCGAAGTCTCCTCATCAGAGGATAGTAGCGCAGCAGGGGGGACGTCAGAGATCAGACCCATGTCCGCGCCAAGGTTGGAGCCGTACTGGGTGATGGGAAGGTCGATGGAGAGCGGCGGGTCGGAGTGGAAGCAGCGGGGAACATCGACCGGGGACATCTTGGCCGGGGCGCTCAGCGACAGACAGGAGCACCCCGGGAGGAGGGGGCTAGCACCCGGGTGAGCGGCCGCACGGAGGAGGGCCACGGGGCCCCCGACACCACCATCCTGCGACAACGGAGGGGCCGGAGGCGAGGCGTCGATGGTCAGGGGTGACTCGGGGTCAGACCCAGAATCGCTGCCATCCGAGCCCCCACCCCCACCCCCGAGTCTCGCGCCGTTGTCAGCGGGGGCCGGGGACTGAGGGGGAGAGAGAACCTCCGGGGACCGACACCTCCTGGTCCATCTCCACCAGGAGGTCTCCGCCCACCCAGTCAAAGAAGACGCGAGGGAGGGAGACCGGGAGATCGCCAGGCAGAGCAGACGGAGACGAATGGGACGGTGGCCCGGCAGAGAGCTCATGTCCAACTCCGTGAGCTTGCCCACTGCCTGGGACAGCAAGGCCACCACCTCAGGGCGCCGAGCCTCGTGGGGGATCCCCGAGATTCGCACCCAGGCCTCCGAGAGAGTAGCCACGGTCTCCTGCGCGGCCGAAGAGGGCTGGATGGACACCCTCAGCTGGTGGAGAGGTAGGGTGAAGGACGAGCCACAGGCGCACATGCGCAGGATCGCCACCGAAAGAAAGTGAACCGCGAACTCAGACGTCGAGACTCGGTGGACCGGGCACTCGTGGCCAGGAAGGACCGCGCGGAGCTCCTCCTGGATCAGGTCCTTCGTGACCACCAGCTCCGAGGGAAGGTCCTGATCAGGGAGGATTGACACCATGGCCAGGGTCTTCGGAACAGTCATCTGCACGCCACCCATGTCGATGACATAGAAACGGGATAGCGGCCGCGGGTAGCATGCCAGAGCGCGCCACAGGAGGAGCCCCAGGGTGGGGACCCAGGACACCCGGCGCAGCGGCCGCCACAGCAGTTGGCCCAGCCGCCGGCACCGACACCACCTTCTTCTTCTTCTTCTTGGATTTGCGTTTCTTCTTCTTGGGAGCCGATGATTCGGCCTTCTCCCCTTCTCGGTGTCCCGCCGACCCCACGGGAGGCTGGCCAGGGGCCCGATCATCACGCCACGACGGAGCATCGGCCCGACTCCCGTCCGGCCTTGGCATGGTAGCCACATCCCGGGACTGGAGAGCCGCTGCCCGCAGTCGCTCCTCCCTTGCCAGGTCTGGCTGCTGGGGGCGAGCGACCGGGGTCCTCCAGCCTCCGGCGAGCCCGAGGAGGAGACCTGGAGGGTCGCCGGACCTGCTGGTCGCGCGGTGGCGGGGATGACCTCCACCCAGGGTGGCGGTAGGTGCCAGCCTGACCGCGGGCGGGTGGCTGACGGCGGTCCTGCGGCGGGGAGGAAGCCCCACGAGCATGAGGGGAGCGGCGCGGGGAGGAGAGCCGACGCGCCGGAGGAGAGGACCGACGCGGGGGGGGGGGGGGGGAGGGCGAGCGTCGCGGAGGAGAGAGAGCGCGACGGGGGGCTGGCGGCGGAGCACCCCGCGGCGGAGGCGGGCTTCGGGGCCGGTTGGCCATGGCGGCAGTCAGGTAGGAGACAGGGGGAGGGGCGGGGGCGCCAACGGGCAGAGAGGGAGCCGACGGAGGTGTGGAATCAGAGGTGGCGACGGGGGGTGGGGGAACGGGGAGGCACAACGGTTAGGGTAGGCCAAGGACCCAGATCACCCCGCGACCTAGTGGGCAGAAGAGGCCGCGGGCCCAGAACGCTGCCTAGGCGGCCACTAGTGGCACCCGGTGGGCCAGCCAGGGCCCAGATGGCCAGGCTGCCAGCAGGCCTCGGCGCACGAGCGGCCCGGGCCTCCAACTCCGTCCGTCCACCAGGCCCAGCGGCCCGCCTAAGACCCCACCCCGCCCCACCCCTGCTGGGGCGCCGCCGGCGGCGGGCTCACCATGCGTCCTCCCCGCCGGCGAGGTCGCCCAGAGGCAACCCGCGCGTGCGGCAGGAAGTCTGCCAGCAAGGGGCGGAGGAGATGCGAGGAGCATCGCGCCGTCGGGATGCCCTTCTCCTCGTCGAAAGCCCCTCCGTCGCCGCCGAGAGACCACTCCCCGAGGCTCGGCTCCGGCTCCGGCGGAAGCACCTCACCGGCCAGATCCTCCTCCTCCACGTCTCCCCAGGCGAGTCCATGGAGGTCCGCCAGGGCCGCCACGCACTCCGGCGACAGCGGCCTAGGGGACCTCGAGACGGGCCGCGAGGGGGAGCGGACAGAGAGAGGCGCCGCCGCCGGGAGGCACCGCGCACCAACCTTGACGGCGTGGGCGGGGAAGACCAAGGAGGAGGCTTGCCGGACGAATTCCCCGCGACGTCGATCCCGCGCATCAATCACAATCCCCGCCGAGGAGAGGAGGACAAGCCGGACGTCCGCCGGCCGAAGAACGACGGAGGCAGGGAACCATCCCTGCCGACAGCCGGCGAACCGCGTGGACGCCGAGGCAAGCCAGCGGAGGGGAGGGAGGGGAGGGGGGAGATGCCCACGGGCGGGGGTATGGCGGCCGGCGGCGCGCCGCCGCGGCCGGGCGTGGCAGGGGGGCGCAAATTCAAAATCCACCGCCCGCGAATCCTGCCCTAATCCGAATCACGCTGCGCCTTTCGCCACAGAGATTGTTCCGATCCTTTAAAGCAATCGCCTGACGATGATCAGCCACATCTATAGGCCACCTATGATTTTTTGCTATTGAAACGGAATAATGCGTCTCTCGCAAGTGATCAGAACACCATCGTGCACGTGGACGTGGTAGATGATCCTTCGCATGCGAGGCTACTCGCTGTGCTTCCCCTGCATCGATCATCACGTACGTAAGTGCACTTTCTATGTTTTACGTGACATGATGCAGCGACACGGTATGCGCGAGTTTGTCCTTTGTCCTGAACGTTGTGGCGTCGGGGAGCCGGCCGGCCGACCGTCACGCATGGGCGCATGCAGTCGCGCCCCGCATGATTTGACGATCCAACGCGAGCAGCCGCCGTGCGCGTGCCGTGTCCGTGTCTGCCGTTGGCCGCGTACGTGGGGGAAGATAGGCGTTCCACGAGGCGACCGCCCGGCAACCAGCGTCGCGTGCCGTGCGTGCGATCGTGTCTGTCCGGTGACCGCCGAGATGATGCTGCCCCTCCGCGGGCAGCGACCGACGTGGGGTGGGGTCCCGGCGGCCGGCGCCGAAAGCCTGGGCACCGGCCGGCGCCCGCAACGCCATTACAAAAGCGCCAGCCGCCTGCACGGCTGCGTTGCACTATTCCGCCCTTTTCGCCTGCAGATCGGATTGGATTTTGGTCGCTCGCCTTGCCTTCCATTTCATCGATCTAGGAGTAGTATCAGAGACCGAACGTCGTCGTGCGACAAGGGAGAAGGTTGAAATATTTGAGCAAGCTGATGATTCTGAAATCTGGGGTTCGTAGGCTACTCTTTTTTTCTTTTCTTTCGGGGACCTAGTAGGCTGTAATAAATTAATTAATAGCGTTACATCACACGTCCCTCGGTCACCCGCCTGAAAAGGCTATGGACCCGAAGGGCCAAATCATGATAGTCTGATCGCTAGCTTGGCCGGTCGAGCGTGGAGAAGCAAACCGGGAGGAAGCTGGAAAAGGCCGTTTGGAGGCATTCGAGCGGCTCATGATTCCTTAGTAGCCATTCACAAGTAAGTATTGCACTCCACAACGAGGTGCACGTATCGACCAAAAAGCAAAAAAGAAAGGAAGTGTGATCCTGTCGGTCGAGTCTGAGGAATGATCTGCTCGCTACAGTACATACAGAGTGATTGGTCCATGATCGAAATGACTGTAGAAATGACATCATAACTTAATTACACAAAAGCCAGTTGAAAATATGAGCAGATTTCCCATATGATTTAGTCCAAATACGTGATATAGCATGATGGTTGAAACAATAATTAAACTAATTGTCGGATACTTGAACCGGTACGGACCTAGAGAGCTCTCTCAAGAGGTAGCGGCAAAACCCATCTAGGGTTTCCTCCCTCCGCCGGCAACACCACCGGTCCGTCTCGTTTCCGGCGGTCTTAGGGCCTTGGAGGCGTGGCGGACCACGACCCCTTGCCGGTGGAAGGTCCCAGTGTTTTGTTTAGACTTTGTAGTGTCTTTTTTAGGATGATGAGGCGGCAGCTACGTCCTGAAGTCAGAATAAGGTACTTCCCGTCCTATTCTTGCTCCGGTGGTGCGTCTAGCTGTTAGACGTGTACGTATAGGACACGTCTACCGGCCGTATAGTTTCCAAATTGTAATCTCTAACTAGCTTGGCAACCAAGTCTCCTTGTACTATTTATAATCCCAGCCGTGGGACAAATCAATCAAGTGCAACAATTATATTTGTCTTCATGGTATCAGATTAGGGTTTACGATCCTCTCCCTCCATGGCGCCGCAAGATCCCTTCGTCTCCGATCTCGCGGCGGTTGCTGCCGAGACCGCTGTCAAGGCCTCTCTCTAGGCGCTCGCCGCCGCGCTCCCAAGCATTCTCGCCGCTGTTCCGGTCACCCTCGAGCTCTCCACGTCAAACTACCTCCAATGGTGTGGCATGTTCACCGACGCAGCTAAGAAGTACGCCCTCGAGGATCATCTTCTCGAGGAAGAGTACCCCGCCAATCCCACGTCACAGTGGCTTCGGAACGACGCCATCGTTCGATCATGGCTCAATGGCGCCGTTGCACCCGATCTTCTGGTCATGGTTGTCGACACCACCACGCCGCTGCCTGCCCACGCCTTATGGACGCGTCTCTCCAACATCTACCACGACAACTCTGAGACGCGGTCCTCCTACCTTGAGCAAGAATTCCACGGTCTCAAACAGGGCCCCATGACCGTGGCGGATTACTGCCACAAGCAGAAGATCCTCGCCGATGAGCTCAACGCGTTGGGCACGACCATCACCGACAAGCGCCTTGTCCAGAACACGCTCCGCGGGCTCGGGTCTAAACTTGCGTACATGCGCACGCTGACCCTCAAGCAGCGCCCCCTACCGTTGTTCCTCGACGTGCGCTCATCGCTTCTCCTCGAGGAGTTCACACTACAGCAGTTCGACGAGTCATCCTCCTCGGCTCCATCCGCCTTCGTCGCTCGAGGTGCTCCACCGCCTTCACCACCCCATGGTCCAACAGACAATAATGCACCAGTATGCCGCCCTGATGCGTGCCATAATTTCCAGCGAGGAAGCTTCCGCTTCGGCACGCGCTGCCGCTACCTCCACTCGGCGCCTCCCCAGCAGCAACGCGACATTCAACCCAACACACCCGGGAAGGGTCCCCAGGCTCCCTGGCCGTCAATGCAGAACCCTAGGCAGGATCCATACAGATGTGGCCCGGGCAGCCCCAGCGCCCACCATTCCTTGGCTCGCCTCAGGCTCATCACGCTGTGGTGTCGCCTCCGAGTTTGTGGCCCTATGCTGCTTCCCTGACTATGCCATGGCCACCTGGGACACCTCTACCTCACATGCCGTGGATGCAAGCAGCACCAGGACCGTGGCCGACCACTCCACCGCCTGAACCGACATACACTGCTCCATCTCCGTCCTTCGACCAAGGTTCCCTCATGCAGGCTTTCAACACCATGTCCCTGACGCCACCGTCATCGAATGCGTGGTTCATGGATTCAGGCGCTTCCGCTCACATGACCGGCAACCAGGGTAACCTCTTGCACATCCTTCCCTCTCACTCCCCTTATCCACATGTCATCGTCGGCAATGGTCATACCCTTCCAATCATCAGCGTCGGTCACACAACTATTTCTACACCTAATCAGTCTTTTCAACTTAACAATGTCTTAGTTACCCCCAACCTCATCAAAAATCTTCTCTCTGTCCGCAAGTTCACCACTGATAATTTTGTTTCTATTGAGTTTGATCCGTTTGGTCTTTCTATGAAGGACCTCCGCACCAAGAACGAGATTGTCAGGTGCAATAGTGTTGGCGACCTCTACCCCTTCTAGTGGCCGTCTTCTCCTGCGCAAGCCCTCTCCACCACTACATCGTCGTCAACATTATGGCATCGTCGTCTAGGACATCTCAATAGTCAAGCTTTGTCGCACCTAGCAAGTGCATTTTCTTTTCCGTGTAATAAGAATAACACCGATGATCATTTATGTCATTCTTGTCAATTAGGGAAACATGTTCGACTACTCTTTGATAATTCATCTACTCAAACCACTCGCCCCTTTCAACTAATTCATTGTGATTTGTGGACTTCTCCTCTCTCTAGTATGTCTGGCTACAAATACTATCTTGTTGTGTTAGATGATTTCTCTCACTATCTTTGGATTTTTCCTTTGCACGTCAAATCCGATACTTTCTCCACCCTTAAAAATTTCTTTGCTTATGTCTCTACACAATTTAACACAACTATTCAGTCCTTGCAATGTGACAATGGCCGTGAATTTGACAACAATGCAGTTCGTGTTTTTCTCTCATCCTTAGGCACCACGCTTCTGTAATGCCCAAAAAAATATTAAAAATTAGAAATTGATTTTTATTTATTTTGTGCATCATCATGACATCATCATGCATTTATTCACCTAAAACAATTTCCCAAAAGCCTATTTTGTTTTCTAGAGATATCCCCTCTTTGTTCAAATTAAAACCCTAGATCCGCTTGGATCTTTTATTTGCTAAAACCTTTTTGCAAGTATTTTATTTTAAAATAAAAGAAAATAAATTATATAAATATTTTGTTAGGGGGAGGCAGTCCAGCCCGCCAGGCCCAAAGGCCCGGCTAGCCAGACCACCTACAAGCCCAAACCCTAGCTAATCCTAGCCCCACATCAACCAGAAACCCTAACCCAAACCCCAGCCTAACCCTAATCCCACTACTCCCTCCACGCCGCCGTCACTCCCTCAGCAAACAACATCCGCGCGCCGCCAGACCCGCTCAGCGGCACACCACACACACGCATCCACCCAACACGTTCCTGGAACCACCCCAAACCACCAGACCACAACCACACCGACCCACCCCACCTGCCCATCGCTCACAGCTGCCTCCGCGTACGCTGTAGGCACGCACCGCGTCCTCGCAACCAGGACCTCCTCACCAACCACCGCCTGCTCTCCTTCCTCCTCGCCAACTGCCGCCGCCAGGAGCTCCGCTCGCGCGACCTCGCCGGCCTCCGTCCCCAGGCGCAACCCCCGCGTCGCCCCCTCGCCACCGGCCTCGTCCGCGTTCGCCCTGCACGTGGTCCCGCATCGCCCTCCTTTCGTTGCACCACCGCCATCGCCTGCGCGTGGCCGCGTGACCTCCTCCGGCCGCCAGCATCCGAGGCCGCTCCGCCTGCCACGCCCTTGGTCTGCGCCCCATCGACCCTGTCGACCCTCCTCTACGGCCTCTCGTCGCCGCCCCGCCATGGCCGTCCTCCGCCGAGCTCTGCAGCCGCCGCCGCGCGCCCGCGTCCATCGCCCCTACACCGCCCGCGTCTGCATCCTCTGCGCCGCAACCGGCTGCTGTCCCCTAGCTCGTCGTGCCCATCTCGTCGGGCTCACGCCCTCGCCTGCGTCTCGTCCGTGTGTCACCAGCACCTTGCCGGCCTCGACGACCCCTGCCTCGCCCCATCTTTGCTGCTAGTCTGACATGAGGACCATGTTCCGTACTCTGGATGTTTGCCCGTCGTGTATGTGGCTTTGATATACTGGAAGTATAGATATCCTGTTGTAGTAACCTTGTCTGCCTAGTGCTAAGGTCCTGGTGTACATCACGTCGACAGGATCGCCAACCCGGAACCACCAATTCCCCTTCACGGAGTCAAAGACCCAAACCCCGGATCCGAAGTACCGAAGACCGATCCCGGCACGCCTGAACCCAGCCGACCCCATCGAACCAAGATCTTCGGACCAATGTGTGACCCCTTTTGCCAAGATCCTATTTTTATAAATGATAATATACTTGTTCCATATAATCATTCATACTTGCATACATATTGTGGGTGTTTTGGGGTATTTTATCGATTCACCTCATAATTAAATATGGAGACCATATGCGGGCGAATCTAGCATAATATTGACTCCATTTAAATTATGTAGCGAACCGATGCCATGTCTTTCCGTGCTAATCAACATTTAATTTGCGGGATAGATAAATAACTTGAACCTTCTATTTAAATGTCGAGATCCCGATTCCGCTAATACTGCTAAGTAGGACCGCATATTGCCATGCCATGCATCATATCATAAACGTGCCGGATCTTTCGCCGTATTATTAAATATTGCACCGGTTGTTCCTTCTAGTGTTTTGCTTCTTCATCGGATAGGACGATGAGTGGATGTGAGATACGACAAGCCTCCGGTTTCTCGACTTTGTCTCACAGGCGAGCATTCTTCCCCTTCCACCTATTTTGCATTTATAGTCTTTACTTCCTTCCTTTGATCTATTGCTATCCTTATTGTCGATGCTATAGTATCGTTCCTCTATTTACCTGCTCCACTATATTGCCTTGGTTATCCTATTGCCTTGTTTGATTAGCTAGCTTTGTCCTTGCGAGTCGTAGGCATGCTTAGTATCGCTCTCATACAGGTGGAACATGATACTTGGATATTGTTGGTGATAAGATAATTAAATTAGTGATGCTGGTTATCGTTATAGTTTCATCTAATGATAAAGCCCCGGCAGGGACCACCTTTGGGAACTGCTTGAGCCGACCTAGGACCGGTTCGTTCTACGATACCAGTTCTGAGTTGATCGCGCTAACCAAACGTGGGGCCTCTGGGATCCCTCCTTCAACTACCGGCGCTATTCGTATATCCAGAGGGTTACAAAATTGGTTTTCCATTTGGTGCATACGCATAATATGTCCTCGTACATGGGTGAGTTGATATGTCTTCGGACTTGATGTTTTGGTGGATTGCCATGGCTTGCATACATAAATCGCGGTACTCGGTGGCGGCACCCACGGTGTGTACAAGTTACCCCGCAGGGCCCGATCCACCAGTAGGCGCAAACGTTGTGCCTTCCTTGAGAATCGTCGTACCTCTTGGTTGGTTTCCCACAGTAGGTGATGCCTCTGGATATGCGAGTAGTTATGGGACAGTTCTTGTTCTGAGATTCGGATGGCACGCGTAATATGTTGCCTGATGGGTTGAGCATGCGTTTGGGTACAGTAGTGCACCCCTGCAGGGTAAATCTTTTCGAGAAGCCGTGTGTCCACGGTTATGGGCGCCTCAGGAGTACAGTGTCATGATAATAGACAACGCCACTAATGTTTTGCCTTTAATAATATGACTAGTAATTAGCCTTATCAACTAAACACCTGCTTAATTAAAATTGCCACCGTGTGTGTTCCGTAAGGGGACTTCCTCGATTGGTCTTCGAGGGGGAATTCTTCGGATGGGTTATGTTTGGTGTTATATATAGTTATCGCGTAGTGCTCTCTTATCTCGCTCTAATAGCCAAAGTTGTAGCGTGTCTCTATAAGTTAGATAGTGCAAGCTTTGTTGCCGCTGAGTCCACCATACCTATATAGGCGAGGACCGCCGAATTCTAGTCTCGCCGTGTACTGGCCTCAGTACTGACTGCTCTCTTTCTGTTTTCCTTTGCCCTTTTTCGGCACCCTTTCGGCTTGACAGGTATGTGATTGACGACGTTAGCAAGGTTACCCTTCAGGTTTGGCCTGGGCAGGGTTGGACACCGCTTGGTTATTCTTTAGGACTCTTAGTCCTATTTGGATCTTGTCCGTACTCGGATACTATTTTGCTTTCTTCTTGAGTTGTATCTTCGTATTGTATCTTTTGTATTCTTGACTTGCAGAGTCGTTGTTGTATATGTAAGTTCTTGTGGACTCTGTTGTAAACTACTGTGATGTAACTACTTGTATTCAAATCCCACCCACACGAAAGTGTCTGGTGGGCGTCTTTGAATCGCTTCTATGCGGGTTTTGGCGGGAAATGCTGAGATCTGCATAGACCCGATTCGGGGGCGTTACAAGTGGTATCAGAGCCAAGGTTTACGATACCCCACTGGTCCAGCCTGTAGGATAACCTTGCCAACTGACGATGTCTAGTGTCAAAACTATTTTACTACAAATGCGTTGGATAAATCTGATTAGCTCAGTTTTTACTCCTTACCTCTATTCTTTCTCTTCTTATCTTTGCGAGTTTGAATCTGTTCTCTTACCTTCTCTAAGTCTAGGATTTATCGTGGTTGGGTTTCCATCGTACCTTTAGGGTTTCGTTTTCCTCCTCTTGTAACAGTGGATCTATATCTGGATTTCATTCTACTCGATCCCTTTTAAAATGTTTTCTGGTGTCCTGCAACTTCTGCGACGACATCATCTACCTGAATCTTTTGTTAATACCGATTGCCAAGTTTTTTTTCCAGTCTGAATTCCGAGAGTTGTTTTGCATAATTCTTCTATTCATGTATAGAGTAATGATTTGAGTGCGGGATGGAGTCATGACCATACCACTACTCTTATCATTCGCTCTTGTACATTGAATTGATGGACTAGTGCGATTCGTACTCCTTCTTTGGAAGTTAGAGGTGAGCTTGTGGCCTCTTTCTTTGCCTTTGTTTTTCCGGAGTGTTTCCTCGAAGAACAAGAACAACAACCCCCCTGTTGGTGGTGTCGACAACTCCAAGACGGAGCAAGAATTCTTGTTAGTGGTGTCGCGACCATCAACCTGATGCAAGAAGATCCGATCATCAAACCTCTTCCCCGGTGTCTTTGCTAGGATCTCGGGACGCGATCCTTGTTAGTGGTGTCGAGTTGTAATGCCCAAAAAAATATATTAAAAATTAGAAATTGATTGTTATTTTATTTTGTGCACCATCATGCATTTATTCGCCTAAAACAATTTCCCAAAAGCCTATTTTGTTTTCTAGAGATATCCCCTCTTTGTTCAAATTAAAACCCTAGATCCGCTCGGATCTTTTATTTGCTAAAACCTTTTTGCAAGTATTTTATTTTAAAAGAAAATAAAATAAATTATATAAATATTTTGTTAGGGGGAGGCAGTCCAGCCCGCCAGGCCCAAAGGCCCGGCTAGCCAGACCACCTACAACCCCAAACCCTAGCTAATCCTAGCCCCATCAACCAGAAACCCTAACCCAAACCCCAGCCTAACCCTAATCCCACTACTCCCTCCACGCCGCCGCCACTCCCTCAGCAAACAACATCCGTGCGCCGCCAGACCCGCTCAGCGACAGACCACACACACGCTTCCACCCAACACGTTCCTGGAACCATCCCACACCACCAGACCCCAACAACACCGACCCACCCCACCTGCCCATCGCTCACAGCTGCCTCCGCGTACGCTGTACGCATGCACCGCGTCCTCGCAACCAGGACCTCCTCACCAAACACCGCCTGCCCTCCTTCCTCCTCGCCAACTGCCGCCGCCAGGAGCTCCGCTCGTGCGACCTCGCCGGCCTCCGTCCCCAGGCGCAACCGCCGCGTCGCCCCCTCGCCACCGGCCTCGTCCGCGTCCGCCCTGCACGCGGCCCCGCATCGCCCTCCTTTCGCTGCACCACCGCCATCGCTTGCGCGTGGCCGCGTGACCTCCTCCGGCCACCAGCATCCGAGGCCGCTCCGCCTGCCTCACCCTCAGTCTGCGCCCCGTCGACCCCGCCGACCCTTCTCTCCGGCCTCTCGTCGCCGCCTCGCCATGGCCGTCCTCCGCCGAGCTCTGCAGTCGCCGCCGCGCGCCCGCGTCCATCGCCCCTACACCGCCCGCGTCTGCATCCTCTGCGCCACAACCGTGGTGCTGTCCCCGAGCTCGTCGTGCCCATCTCGTCGGGCTCACGCCGTCGCCTGCGTCTCGTCCGCGTGTCACCAGCACCCTGCCGGCCTCGACGACCCCTGCCTCGCCCCATCTTTGCTGCTAGTCTGACACGAGGACCATGTTCCGTACTCTGGATGTTTGCCCATCGTGTATGTGGCTTTGATATACTGGAAGTATAGATGTCCTGTTGTAGTAACCTTGTCTGCCTAGTGCTAAGGTCCTGGTGTACATCACGTCGACAGGATCGCCAACCCGGAACCACCAATTCCCCTTCACGGAGTCGAAGACCCGAACCCCGGATCCGAAGTACCGAAGACCGATCCCGGCGCGCCTGAACCCAGCCGACCCCATCGAACCAAGATCTTCGGACCAATGTGTGACCCCTTTTGCCAAGATCCTATTTTTATAAATGATAATATACTTGTTGCATATAATCATTCATACTTGCATACATATTGTGGGTGTTTGGGGGTATTTTATCGATTCACCTCATAATTAAATATGGAGACCATATGCGGGCGAATCTAGCCTAATATTGACTCCATTTAAATTGTGTAGCGAACCGATGACATGTCTTTCCGTGCTAATCAACATTTAATTTGCGGGATAGATAAATAACTTGAACCTTCTATTGAAATGTCGAGATCCCGATTCCGCTAATACTGCTAAGTAGGACCGCATATTGCCATGCCATGCATCATATCATAAACATGCCAAATCTTCCGCCGTATTATTAAATATTGCACCGGTTGTTCCTTCTAGTGTTTTGCTTCTTCATCGGATAGGACGATGAGTGGATGTGAGATACGACAAGCCTCCGGTTTCTCGACTTTGTCTCACAGGCGAGCATTCTTCCCCTTCCACCTATTTTGTATTTATAGTCTTTAATTCCTTCCTTTGACCTATTGCTCCTTATTGTCGATGCTATAGTATCGTTCCTCTATTTACCTGCTCCACTATATTGCCTTGGTTATCCTATTGCCTTGTTTGATTAGCTAGCTTTGTCCTTGCGAGTCATAGGCATGCTTAGTATCGCTCTCATACAGGTGGAACATGATACTTGGATATTGTTGGCGATAAGATAATTAAATTGTTGATGTTGGTTATGGTTATGGTTTCACCTGATGATAAGGCCCCGATAGGGACCACCTTTGGGAACTGCTTGAGCCGACCTAGGACCCGTTCGTTCTACGATACCAGTTCTGAGTTGATCGCGCTAACCAAACGTGGGGCCTCTAGGATCCCCCCACAACTACCGGCGCTATTCGTATATCCAGAGGGTTACAAAATTGATTTTCCATTTGGTGCATACGCATAATATGTCCTCGGACATGGGAGTTGATATGTCTTCGGACTTGATGTTTTGGTGGATTGCCATGGCTTGCATACATAAATCGCGGTACTCGGTGGCGGCACCCACGGTGTGTACAAGTTACCCCGCAGGGCCCGATCCACCAGTAGGCGCAAACGCTGTGCCTTCCTTGAGAATCGTCGTACCTCTTGGTTTGTTCCCCACAGTAGGTGATGCCTCTGGATATGCGCGTAGTTATGGGACAGTTCTTGTTGTGAGATTCGTATGGCACGCGTAATATGTTGCCTGATGGGTTGAGCATGTGTTTGGGTACAATAGTGCACCCCTGCAGGGTAAATATTTTCGAGAAGCCGTGTGTCCACGGTTATGGGCGCCTCAGGAGTACAGTGTCATGATCATAGACAACGCCACTAATGTTTTGCCTTTAATAATATGACTAGTAATTAGCCTTATCAACTAAACACCTGCTTAATTAAAATTGCCACCGTGTGTGTTCCGTAAGGGGACTTCCTCGATTGGTCTTCGAGGGGGAATTCTTTGGATGGGTTATGTTTGGTGTTATATATAGTTATCGCGTAGTGCTCTCTTATCTCGCTCTAATAGCCGAAGTTGTAGCGTGTCTCTATAAGTTAGATAGTGCAAGCTTTGCTGCCGCTGAGTCCACGATACCTATGTAGGCGAGGACCGTCGAATTCTTGTCTCGTCGTGTACTGGCCTCAGTACTGACCGCTCTCTTTCTGTTTTCCTTTGCCCTTTGTCGGCACCCTTTTGGCTTGACAGGTATGTGATTGACGATGTTAGCGAGGTTACCCTTCAGGTTTGGCCTGGGCAGGGTTGGACACCGCTTGGTTATTCTTTAGGACTCTTAGTCCCATTTGGATCTTGTCCGTACTCGGATACTATTTTGCTTTCTTCTTGAGTTGTATCTTCGTATTGTATCTTTTGTATTCTTGACTTGCAGAGTCGTTGTTGTATATGTAAGTTCTTGTGGACTCTGTTGTAAACTACTGTGATGTAACTACTTGTATTCAAATCCCACCCACACGAAAGTGTCTGGTGGGCGTCTTTGAATCGCTTCTATGCGGGTTTTGGCGGGAAATGCCGAGATCTGCATAGACCCGATTCGGGGGCGTTACAAGTGGTATCAGAGACAAGGTTTATGATACCCCACTGGTCCAGCCTGTAGGATAACCTTGCCAACTGACGATGTCTAGTGTCAAAACTATTTTACTACAAATGCGTTGGATAAATCTGATTAGCTCAGTTTTTACTCCTTACCTCTATTCTTTCTCTTCTTATCTTTGCGAGTTTGAATCTGTTCTCTTACCTTCTCTAAGTCTAGGATTTATCGTGGTTGGGTTTCCGTCGTACCTTTAGGGTTTCGTTTTCCTCCTCTAGTAACGGTGGATCTATATCTGGATTTCATTCTACTCGGTCCCTTTTCAAATGTTTCCCGGTGTCCTGGAACTTCTGCGACGACATCATCTACCTGAATCTTTTGTTAATACCGATTGCCAAGTTTTTTTTCCAGTCTGAATTCCGAGAGTTGTTTTGCATAATTCTTCTATTCATGTATAGAGTAATGATTTGAGTGCGGGATGGAGTCATGACCATACCACTACTCTTATCATTCGCTCTTGTACATTGAATTGATGGACTAGTGCGATTCGTACTCCTTCTTTGGAAGTTAGAGGTGACCTTGTGGCCTCTTTCTTTGCCTTTGTTTTTCCGGAGTGTTTCCTCGAAGAACAAGAACAACAACCACCCTGTTGGTGGTGTCGACAACTCCAAGACGGAGCAAGAATTCTTGTTAGTGGTGTCGCGACCATCGACCTGATGCAAGAAGATCCGATCATCAAACCTCTTCCCCGGTGTCTTTGCTAGGATCTCGGGACGCGATCCTTGTTAGTGGTGTCGAGTTGTAATGCCCAAAAAAATATAAAAATTAGAAATTTATTGTTATTTTATTTTGTGCATCATCATTCATTTATTCGCCTAAAACAATTTCCCAAAAGCCTATTTTGTTTTCTAGAGATATCCCCTCTTTGTTCAAATTAAAACCCTAGATCCGCTCGGATCTTTTATTTGCTAAAACCTTTTTGCAAGTATTTTATTTTAAAAGAAAAGAAAATAAATTATATAAATATTTTGTTAGGGGGAGGCAGTCCAGCCCGCCAGGCCCAAAGGCCCGGCTAGCCAGACCACCTACAAGCCCAAACCCTAGCTAATCCTAGCCCCACATCAACCAGAAACCCTAACCCAAACCCCAGCCTAACCCTAATCCCACTACTCCCTCCACGCCGCCGCCACTCCCTCAGCAAACAACATCCGCACGCCGCCAGACCCGCTCAGCGGCACACCACACACACGCTTCCACCCAACACGTTCCTGGAACCATCCCACACCACCAGACCCCAACCACACCGACCCACCCCACCTGCCCATCGCTCACAGCTGCCTCCGTGTACGCTGTACGCACGCACCGCGTCCTCGCAACCAGGACCTCCTCACCAACCACCGCCTGCCCTCCTTCCTCCTCGCCAACTGCCGCCGCCAGGAGCTCCGCTCGCGCGACCTCGCCGGCCTCCGTCCCCAGGCGCAACCGCCGCGTCGCCCCCTCGCCACCGGCCTCGTCCGCGTCCGCCCTGCACGCGGCCCCGCATCGCCCTCCTTTCGCTGCACCACCGCCATCGCTTGCGCGTGGCCGCGTGACCTCCTCCGGCCACCAGCATCCGAGGCCGCTCCGCCTGCCTCACCCTCAGTCTGCGCCCTGTCGACCCCGCCGACCCTCCTCTCCGGCCTCTCGTCGCCGCCTCGCCATGGCCGTCCTCCGCCGAGCTCTGCAGTCGCCGCCGCGCGCCCGCGTCCATCGCCCCTACACCGCCCGCGTCTGCATCCTCTGCGCCACAACCGTGGTGTTGTCCCCGAGCTCGTCGTGCCCATCTCGTCGGGCTCACGCCGTCGCCTGCGTCTCGTCCGCGTGTCACCAGCACCCTGCCGGCCTCGACGACCCCTGCCTCGCCCCATCTTTGCTGCTAGTCTGACACGAGGACCATGTTCCGTACTCTGGATGTTTGCCCATCGTGTATGTGGCTTTGATATACTGGAAGTATAGATGTCCTGTTGTAGTAACCTTGTCTGCCTAGTGCTAAGGTCCTGGTGTACATCACATCGACAAGATCGCCAACCCGGAACCACCAATTCCCCTTCACGGAGTCGAAGACCCGAACCCCGGATCCGAAGTACCGAAGACCGATCCCGACGCGCCTGAACCCAGCCGACCCCATCGAACCAAGATCTTCGGACCAATGTGTGACCCCTTTTGCCAAGATCCTATTTTTATAAATGATAATATACTTGTTGCATATAATCATTCATACTTGCATACATATTGTGGGTGTTTGGGGGTATTTTATCGATTCACCTCATAATTAAATATGGAGACCATATGCGGGCGAATCTAGCCTAATATTGACTCCATTTAAATTGTGTAGCGAACCGATGCCATGTCTTTCCGTGCTAATCAACATTTAATTTGCGGGATAGATAAATAACTTGAACCTTCTATTTAAATGTCGAGATCCCGATTCCGCTAATACTGCTAAGTAGGACCGCATATTGCCATGCCATGCATCATATCATAAACATGCCGGATCTTCCGCCGTATTATTAAATATTGCACTGGTTGTTCCTTCTAGTGTTTTGCTTCTTCATCGGATAGGACGATGAGTGGATGTGAGATACAACAAGCCTCCGGTTTCTTGACTTTGTCTCACAGGCGAGCATTCTTCCCCTTCCACCTATTTTGCATTTATAGTCTTTACTTCCTTCCTTTGATCTATTGCTATCCTTATTGTCGATGCTATAGTATCGTTCCTCTATTTACCTGCTCCACTATATTGCCTTGGTTATCCTATTGCCTTGTTTGATTAGTTAGCTTTGTCCTTGCGAGTCGTAGGCATGCTTAGTATCGCTCTCATACAGGTGGAACATGATACTTGGATATTGTTGGTGATAAGATAATTAAATTGGTGACGCTGTTTATGGTTATGGTTTCACCTAATGATAAGGCCCCGGCAGGGACCACCTTTGGGAACTGCTTGAGCCGACTTAGGACCCGTTCGTTCTACGATACCAGTTCTGAGTTGATCGCGCTAACCAAACATGGGGCCTCTGGGATCCCCCCTCAACTACCGGCGCTATTCGTATATCCAGAGGGTTACAAAATTGGTTTTCCATTTGGTGCATATGCATAATATGTCCTCGGACATGGGTGAGTTGATATGTCTTCGGACTTGATGTTTTGGTGGATTTCCATGGCTTGCATACATAAATCGCGGTACTCGGTGGCGGCACCCACGGTGTGTACAAGTTACCCCACAGGGCCCGATCCACCAGTAGGCGCAAACGTTGTGCCTTCCTTGAGAATCGTCGTACCTCTTGGTTGGTTCCCCACAGTAGGTGATGCCTCTGGATATGCGCGTAGTTATGGGACAGTTCTTGTTGTAAGATTCGGATGGCACGCGTAATATGTTGCCTGATGGGTTTTGCATGCGTTTGGGTACAGTAGTGCACCCCTGCAGGGTAAATCTTTTCGAGAAGCCGTGTGTCCACGGTTATGGGCGCCTCAGGAGTAGTCATGATCATAGACAACGCCACTAATGTTTTGCCTTTAATAATATGACTAGTAATTAGCCTTATCAACTAAACACCTGCTTAATTAAAATTGCCACCGTGTGTGTTCCGTAAGGGGACTTCCTCGATTGGTCTTTGAGGGGGAATTCTTCGGATGGGTTATGTTTGGTGTTATATATAGTTATCGCGTAGTGCTCTCTTATCTCGCTCTAATAGCCAAAGTTGTAGCGTGTCTCTATAAGTTAGATAGTGCAAGCTTTGCTGCCGCTGAGTCCACCATACCTATGTAGGCGAGGACCGCCGAATTCTAGTCTCGCCATGTACTGGCCTCAGTACTGACCGCTCTCCTTCTGTTTTCCTTTGCCCTTTGTCGGCATCCTTTTGGCTTGACAGGTATGTGATTGACGACGTTAGCAAGGTTACCCTTCATGTTTGGCCTGGGCAGGGTTGGACACCGCTTGGTTATTCTTTAGGACTCTTAGTCCCATTTGGATCTTGTCCGTACTCGGATACTATTTTGCTTTCTTCTTAAGTTGTATCTTCGTATTGTATCTTTTGTATTCTTGACTTGTGGAGTCGTTATTGTATATGTAAGTTCTTGTGGACTCTGTTGTAAACTACTGTGATGTAACTACTTGTATTCAAATCCCACCCACACGAAAGTGTCTGGTGGGCGTCTTTGAATCGCTTCTATGCGGGTTTTGGCGGGAAATGCCGAGATCTGCATAGACCCGATTCGGGGGCGTTACAGCTTCGTCTATCTTGCCCATACACATCCCCCCAGAACGGCAAAGCCGAACGTGTCATTCGTTCCACGAACAACATGGTGCGTTCACTTCTTTTCCAAGCAAGCATGCCTCCGGTCTATTGGGTTGAAGCTCTTCACACTGCCACCTTTCTCTTCAATCTTCACCCCACCAAAACCCTTCAACAGCATACACCACACGAAGTTCTCCTAGGTCTCCCACTTTCATTAGACCAGCTCTGTGTTTTTGGTTATCTATGTTATCCTAACATCTCCGCCACCGCACCTCACAAACTAGCTCCTCGCACAACCGCTTGCGTCTTCCTAGGGTACTCCTCTAATCACCGTGGCTATCGATGACTTGACCTTACCACTCACAAAATTATCATATCTCGTCGTGTCATCTTTGACGAAAATTCGTTCCCTTTCTCCAAAACATCAACACCCCCTCCTACCGCCGCCGATCTATCCTTTCTGGATGATCTTCCCCCCCATCCTTTTGCTTCCTATTACCCCTCCTATACCTCCTACAAAGCCTCACGCCCCTCAACCCGAGCCACACACACCGCCTACACCTCCACCTACACCTCCTACACCTCCTGTGGTCCTGGCGCCCGTCGGTCCTCCTCTGGTCGATAACACTCATTCGTTGTATACTCGTGGAAAACATGGTATGGTGCTAAAGCCTGTTGATCGCCTTACTCTCCTTGTTGATGTTCCCAGTCCCCTTCCTAAGAGCTACCGCAGTGCTCTGAAAGATGCTCACTGGCATTCTGCTATGGTCGATGAATTTGCCCTAAAAAACAATCAGACATGGGATCTTGTCCCCCGTCCTCCTGGAGCTAATGTTGTTTCTGGCAAGTGGATATTTCGGCATAAGCTCAAGACGGATGGTTCTTTGGATCGATATAAAGCACACTGGGTCCTCCGTGGCTTCACTCAGCGTGCCGACGTCGACTACGGAGAGACTTTCAGCCCGGTTGTCAAACCGGCTACTGTTCGGACCGTACTCTCCATTGCCATCTCTCAAGACTGGCATGTTCATCACCTCGACATCAACAATGCAGTTCTACATGGTACTCTCGCCGAGACAGTATAATGTGCGCAGTCGTCAGGTTTCATTGACGTCTCCAAGCCCGACCACGTGTGCCGCCTAAATAAGTCTCTCTATGGGCTTAAACAGGCGCTGCGTGCATGGTACAGCCGTTTCGTTGATCATCTTCTTCGACTCGGTTTTGTTGGTTCCCGCACGGATCCATCGCTCTTCATATACACCGGCAACACGGAGACTGTCTACCTGCTTTTATATGTTGATGACATAGTACTCACGGTTTCATCCGAGCAGCTACTTCGGCAAACCATCATGGCTCTTGAGCGCGAGTTCTCCCTCAAGGATCTTGGTGCACTACACTATTTTCTGGGAGTTGTTACTCGCTCCTCTGATGGCATGTTCCTCTCACAGCGACAGTACATCCTCGACGTCCTCGAGCGTGCAGGTATGAGCGAGTGCAACCCTTGCTCCACTCCTGTCGATACACAGTCCAAGCTTGGCGCTGATGGCGATGTCGTTGCTGACCCATCCACCTATCGGAGCCTGGTGGAAGCCCTCCAATACTTGTCATTCAGTAGACCGGATGTCGCCTATGCCGTTCAACAGGTATGCTTATACATGCACGATCCCCGTGAGCCGCACCTCAATGTGGTTAAGCGGATTCTCCGGTATCTTCGCGGCACCATCGACTATGGCCTACAAGTACATCGATCGTCTCCGACATCGCTTACTGCATACACTGATGCTGACTGGGCTGGCTGCCCCAACACACGCAAGTCCACCTCAGGCTACGGAGTATTCCTTGGCGACAATCTGATCTCTTGGTCCTCTAAACGCCAGCAAACTGTGTCCCGATCGAGTGCGGAAGCAGAATACCGAGGAGTTGCCAACACCGTTGCTGAGGCATGCTGGTTACGTCAGCTCCTATCCGAGCTACATCGCCCCCTTCATCGAGCTACAGTGGTCTACTGTGACAACATATATGCGGTCTACCTATCGACGAACCCGGTTCAACATCAACGTACCAAGCATGTGGAGATTGATCTTCATTTTGTTCGCGAGAGAGTTGCTTTTGGAGATGTTCGTGTTCTCCATGTCCCAACATTTTCACAGTATGCAGATATCTTCACCAAAGGGTTGCCATCGACGGTCTTCACCGAGTTTCGCTCTAGTCTGAACGTCCGCCCTGCTCCCGCTCTGACTGCGGCGGGGGGGGGGGGGGTGTTAGACGTGTACGTATAGGACACGTCTACCGGCCGTATAGTTTCCAAATTGTAATATCTAGCTAGCTTGGCAACCAAGTCTCCTTGTACTATTTATAATCCCAGCCGTGAGACAAATCAATCAAGTGCAACAATTATATTTGCCTTCACTAGCATCGATGGAGGGCGTGTGGAGTCGTGTGTCCGACAGATTCTTTGGGATCTGGTCGTTTTTCCTTTTTGTGTTTTGAGGTCAGCCTCTTCCGATCTACGTTGGTCATCTTCGATGATGGTTTCTGCTCTGGTGCGCTGGTCTTTTGGGGCCTTAGCACGACGACTTCCCGTCTGTCTACTACAACAAGCTCTACTACGACAAGCTTTGCCCGGCTCCGGTGACGGAGGGGCGAGGACGGCGGCGCACCTTCGGCTCGTGCCAGTGTTTGTAGTCGCCGCTAGGTGGTCCATTGACCTATTTGTAATTTTTATTACTTTTAGAAATCTTTGTACTGCTGTTGATGATTATTAATAGATCGGTAGAATTTTGCAAAAATAAAATAAACTAATTGTCCATATTAATAGAGTAGATAAACATATTGCATATAAATATGATAAACCTATCACATCTACTCCTACTAGAACAAAAAAAAATCTGAAAGACAAAGAGATTAGCCTCAAGGTGAGCCTTTTGTAGTGTTCGGGGAGCATTAGACCGCCTTAGCTCTCCAATGGAGATTAGTTTCCTTGAAAGTGAACTTAGAAATAAATCATCATCTCGGCATGCCTCAGTTATTTCTATACACGGGCATTTTACTTATGTACTTTACTTTGTGATAGTCTTTGTGGTTGACGTTATATATTTTGTTTTCTCACAATTGCTTGTTTTGCTTAGCATAAATTGTTGGTACACATAGTTAAACCTTAGCACATTTAGGTTTTTGCTTGATAATATTTCACATTTATTAGATAAAAATTATAATAGTTTTAATACGCCTATTCACCCTCCTCTAGACATTTGTGTCCTTTCAACATATCTCTCAATGTTACTTTCTTCGAGGCCTCTTGTCGGCTAGAGTTCAATTGCACAAATAAACCGAATATATCAAGCACTATTATTTGGGTTGGAGTTCCTAATTTATGTAGGATTCACTTATATCGAGGCTTACGGTGATTCATTATTGGTGGTACAAAAAGTATCGAGAGTTTTTCAATGCCTTGAAGGATCACTTAACATATATCTTGAGAAATGTTCGGACAAGATATCTTCGCTGGATCACCTCCAAATATATCGTGTGTCTAGGCATGATAATTGGTTTACCAAGGTGTTAACAAAATAACCATCTGGATATCATATCAGTTGTGACATGTACTTCATATAAGAGAAGCTAATGTTTGCTTGTAATTATTCAGAAGTAGCTAATCAATCATCAGTTGATTTACATATTGAATGGACCATCAAAGGACATACTGAAGAGATGACATGTTCATCTGATGTAGCGGCTCGTGGAGGAATATACAGAGATGTGAAGACGTTTTGGATTGGAGGATGCCTATCACTAGATACATACAAGACCCTAGTCGTAAGAGAGGCAAAGCAGTTCAGCTATTATCTTTCAAGTATACGTTGATTGATGATCAACTATACCACCTAACAACTGATGGTCTCTTAGTGCTTGGTCGGGGACCAAGCCAAGGTATCCATGGGAGAGGTACATAGCGTCTTATGCTAAACTCATCAATTGGCTCATCAAATAAAGTAGATGTATTTCAATCTCTCCATTTTGATGTTTGATTACAACACACAATGATTTGATAATAAAATCCAATATGATAAGGCCATTGAAGTGGTTTATAGAATGTAGAGAGCCCCTAGATATATGCAATCTTTATTTTTGCATTGGAATACGAAATGCGCATAACTAGGATCTAACGACCCCTCGACCCTATATATTTTGTAGAACACTAAACATGTGCAAGTGAGCATGGATAAAAATTAAAACATAACACTTGCAACTATCATATGGTTGAGCAACATGTACAGAGACATATACATGTAGGCTAAAAATAATGGCGTGTGTCTGGCATGGCATAAGAAATTGATAGGACTAAAGAAGGATATGCATTAAGCAATACATTGTCTTGAACAACAATAACCATATGGAGCTGCATGTATTATCGACACACACAAGATCAAAAAGTTCTCACAAACACTAGAAAATAAGGTCAGAGGCTCAATAAGATGCCAATAAAAATTGAAAGCTTGTTCCTTAACACCGTCAAATAGAACTCCATGAAGACAAACTAATAGAACTCTTCTTCCCTTTGAAAAAATACGCTAAAAATAAAAGAGCGGTGCTAACGAACAAAGAAAGCACTCACTCCCCGGAGTCACCATCAGAGCCGTCATCTTACTCTTCATCATGGAGTTACATGATACTCGGAACCATCGGGAACATTCATGCATTGACGCCTCATCAAATCATTTTTCCTCTTGAGCGATAGCTTCATTCTCACATGCTCTTCATATTAGTGTTGGTACAAGTCCTGTTGCAAATAAAACATCTTAAAAACTACACTTATTTATTTATTGACCTTAAGCCTTGTTGTGGTTGTCATTGTTGTTGTAGGGTGTCCTTAGGGTTAGCTTATACTACTGAACCCACATAACATCTCTAAAGACCTAGGAAAATAATCAACATTTATATCCAATCTCTAATATACATTAGAACATAATAATTAAAGCAATCGACCCATGACCTAAAAACCCTATTAATATTTAAAGCGCAAAATGCAACATTTAGACTTGGCAAGAGTTAACAATAATCACTAAACGAAATAAAACACTTTTTTTTTGTTTTGAGCCTCATAACTTGAAGATGACCATGATCATCCACAAAACTGCATCATGTCGAAAATCTAGAACGAAGTTGATCTAAGTGGGGCAAAATTTGGGGCAATCAAGATGGTAGTCAAAGTTGGGTGATGGCTTATCGAGGGGGGGGGGGGGAGGATGTCGTCAACACACTGCTTACGCTTATGTTGAATCGCCCAGTCTTTGCTTCCTCCTCCGCGCCATTGTACAATTCTAGTCAAACATATCAAAGTGGTGCGTCTAGCTTAGTCTAATATAGGTGGGGCTTAGCGGCCACGGTAGAGTGGTAGAGAAGAAAATGATAAAATAAAATATATCTCAAACTGGTTGCTGACTCAATATCTACGACGTGACAATAAGCTCACACTATGTGAAACTGAGGAAAGATGGTTAAAAGGGGCAAATATTGACACGGTCATCACAAACACAAGGTAAATGCTGACAAAAAGAATTAAATGTGGTGAGCGGTGTCATGAAATCACAAAGTTGAGGTAATTTTTTTTGGATATCACTCGTAAATGAACGACACCTCAATTCTACATTTTCAGACTGAAAAAAAGTTGCCGATAGTTGCCCCCTCTCGGGCTTTCTCCCTCTCCTCTGCAGCAAACAGACAATGGTGCTGTCTACGAGAGCAATGATGCCCCTTTTCTTTTCGCCAAGCGACTATGTATGACTCCGAAAGCAACGACTAGGCTTGGACGAAAAGGTGCGAGGCCAAAGGATCCGACAAAGGAAATAGTTGCACACTTGCACACGCAAGAACACTCGCTCAGCCTACGAGCTATACCTATCCATCTCTGTCCCTTGCTATTTGTACAGTACTGTTCTACTACTACCGCTTCAGGTTTCCCTTCTTTTGTTGCTCCTTCTGTAGACTGTGGAAGTAGACTCGGAGTATGCAAGTACTACTGTCTGCGCTCCCCTCCTTTTCTAGCAGCACCATGCAGAAAGACTTGGCAACGGAACTGCACAACGCCACTGCTGCTCACATGCTTCCTGTCTCCCTCCCCATGGCTCGTGACCAATTGCACGCTGCCCTTGGATGGATCTTCCCCTGATCAGTACCCAGTAATCCTGCAAAAAAATGTGCGTCCGGAGAGAGAGATGCTGCCGCATTTTAGGTAGGCCGCGCGAGGCAGCAAGTGCTCAGTCGGGGAGGAAGGATGGCCCTGAAGAAGAGGCTTTTCGCAGCGGCTGCAATGATAAAAATTCCCTCCCTCTGGCGGTCTGGCCGCAGCTCGCCCGCGTATAGTAGCCGCTGTAGTAGGCTAATCTGGGAAGCATCAGTGGGAGTGCGGCTGTCTTCTGCTGCTGCGGCCTAGCCCCACCACTTGCCATTGAGACCTATCTGAGCCTGATCAAGCAAGCACGCTCTAGTTTTCAATCGGCGTATCATGGGCGTGGCCATATGCACGAGCAGAGACACGCAGGATGACCACCAGCACTGGCCGCTGCAGATCACATGATTGGGCGTGGATTCTAGACTCGTTTCCTCTATTGCACATAGGAACACAACTGTACCACATGGATTTTCTGGCGAGGAGCTAGTCTTGCAAGATTCCAATACAAATGGAGACACTGTTCTGTCAGGTATGGTTGTTGTTATCCTCAAGTAAGCATTTGCATTGATTCTGCATGTCAGCGTGTATTCCCTCCGTTTTAAAATATATGATGTTTTAGCTTTGTTAAGCAAATGTATCTAGACTAGTTTTAGTATGCAGGTTCACTCATGTTTGTAGTGAATCTACACAGTAAAACAAATCTAGATATATTTTCTTCACAAACCTAAAACATCTTATATTTTGAAACGAAGGGAGTACCTACATTAATTAGCCACTAGCTAGTGTGCTCGATGAGCGGACATTGGTGTCCTTGATGCATCATGGTACGTAGATGGGTGGTGATGATTTTTCAAGAAAAGAGGAGAGTCTACATGTGTGTAGTGAAGTGTGTGTGAGGCTTTTGGTGGAACACTCCCACAATTATTGAGCAATTGCAGGGAGCAAAAGGTACAATCACTCAAAATCTTGCACCCTCAACAAGCGCCCCAGTAATGATATGCCCCCCTCCTGATTTTTTTTCTTCTTCCTTTGGGCTCAAAGTGGGGATCGGAAGAGCTCTGTTGAAACATGGAAACAACACATAAAACTGTGATGGAAATGATTTTCTTTGCAGGCATCCATGTGGTTGTGGTGTGGCTCTTCCGACACATCACAGTTTGGCTGGTGACATCACAGTGCTTTAGCTAGACGCTTAACTGCTTTATCTTTATCCAGGCAATGAGATCTAACGTGGGAAACTAGTTTACAAACTCTTAAACAAAACAAATCCATCTCGAAATGTCGGGATATCTTCGGGCCTTGGACTATCGCCAAAGTATACATTTCATCAACAAACACCATATCGGATATTCTTGGTCCCTCAAGTGTCATAATCCTCTAGAATGACGGTCCACTGAAAATGGTTTTGATGATAACATGACGATGGTTTCACACATGTGGCAGCACATTAAAAAAAAATAATTAGAAAAAGGAAAAAGAGAATTTATTAAATAACATTCTAGAAAAATAACAAAGACTTTGTAATTTATAGCAATTAAAAAATTAATAAACTGTATTCAAGAAAAACAAGGACTTCAAAATTCAGAAAGTTCAATTTTCTTCAATTCTCAAATTATTCTAATAGTATATTCTTTAGGATATTCCCTTTTCTACTTTTCCTCACCACCACCCCAGCCCCTCCCTACCGTTGTCAGGTTTTCTTCTTATTGTTTTCATATCCCCTTTTTATTGTTAGATTCCAAAAAAAATAGTTTACTTTAGTTTTTATGTTCACAAAATAATTTGTAAACTTCTATATCTATTTTCTAAATATGTTGATTTTGTTCAAATTAATTGACTTATAACAAAAATCTTAATATACGTATGTAATATTCCCTATTTAATTTCAACTTAGTGTGTTAATGTGGCTACCGCTGTGTCCAAAATCGTCGCCACATCATCACCAAAGACATTTTTGGTGGAACACACGACCAAATCTAGATGGGTTTAACATTTGAGGAAGGAAAAATACTTAAGAATGATAAAAAATTGAAGAGCAAATTTTACTCTTTTAAGTCGCATTCCACCGCACGGAGACAACTCGACACACATGCACACAAAGCACAAACATGTACTAATATTATTCCTAAGATAAGTGGAGAAAAAATATATGAACATGATTTCCCCTTAATTAATGTGACACTATACACCTATTTGGTTCAAATGAAGAGAACAAACAAACTTAAAACACATGGAATGTGTCCATTAAATTTAGCTTTATAAAAAAATGCATGAATTCTACATTTCCATTCAAGTTCATTATAGCATATGTACAAAAGGAAAACAAACATCTTTTGTTGCACAACAATACCCTAGTCAAAATTTGATAGTGGTTTACTTGATTTTATTGTACTCATTAGGATTCATGTGTTTTCCTATTCTACTAATCTAACGGGTTACTCTACATAATATATATTTTCTTCAATTTTTTGTTGATTTTTTTCTATTTTTCTCTCTTTTCCATTTCTAAATTTCAGAAATGTACAAATCCAGGAACTATGTTCACAAAAAACATGATGTGAAATATAGCTCTACGTGCAGCTTGGCAATAGGGCATATTTGGTTCAAGGAAATTTCATAGGAATTTCAAGGTTTCTATTCCTTGGAAATTTTTGATATAGAACTAGCTTGTTTGGTTCGTAGGATTAGAAATTATATAATTGTTTCCGGTGGACTAGTTTGCATGCAGTTTCGCATGAATTTTCTTCCATAGGTCTAACCACATGAAAATTTCCTTTGTACAACAAAAAGAGACCAACCGGGGAGGGACCATGCATTATACTATTAAGATCAAATTCATATTAGTTAACTCCAAGTTCCATTCAATGACAACTATGGCATGCACCAATTTGTCAAGACAGGTTCGTACTAACTCCATTCCAAAATGTAAATATTTTTAGCTGTTCAATTTAAACTGGTAGAAATGCTTACATTATGGAACAGAGTTAGTAAGTTTTTATGGTGCAACCAAATAACTTATATGTTTCATCAGGCATGAAGCAAAAAAAAAGGAGCCATGCGACCAGTCTGTTTCGGTTTTCCTCTCGCGTGAGGCGATCTATAGGTGACCAACCCTACCCCTTAGCCGCTATTGACGCTGCAGCTGTTTCCCATGCCCTCTGTCGGCCGCTACGGTGGCTGGAGGGTGGGGGAACCCCAGATGGGATGACTGGCACCCGTTGGGCATTCGAGTCCGTCTTCTTCGGTTTAGGGGCATCGACGATGATGAGAATAAAGTTCCTTCATCTCGCCCCAAATCGGTGTTCCTCCCTAGAGGAGCATCAATGTGCTGGAATTTGGAATTGATCGTCGGGCATTAGGCCTTGCGTGATAAAAGGTTTGTCTACAACAGCGATGTTCAGTGGAGGGGATGCTATCGCAGTGTATTGGTGTCCTCAAGTTCCGCCCCCGCCTGATGAAGCTCAGCCATGCGACTTCCTCGGAGAACTTGTGAGTTTGGTGACCTCCATATCCGTCTGATCGGTGCTTGGATTTTTAGTGTATAGATTAATTTCAAACCTGAGTGAACCTATATATTAAAAGAAGTTTAAATATATTTTATTCATAAAGCTAAAACATCTTATATTTTAAAACGCAGGGAGTATATGACTTTATGCATTTTCTGCAAAAAAAAGAAAAAACTTATATGTGTATTCAGTTGATAGACAATCATACATTCTTCCTATACCTGAGTCTACCAAATCCCGTGAATCAAAGAGGACTTTAGGAATTTCTTTCATATAACTGACAATGCATATGTAGACGAAGCTAGCTAGTTTATACGGAGTGATGGGATGAGCCTGCACGATCGAGCGAGCTGCTGCTACAGCAGCAAGCAGTACCACAATTTGAGCAAAAGGCTCTTTAAAGGGTGGGTCGTCTGTCCAGTCCCCTTCCCAGATGCTATAGCTTGCCCACCGCTGTCTCTCTCTCTCTCTCTCTCTCTCTCTCTCTCTCTCTAACCTAGGCAAGAAATCACCTACCTCCTCCTTGGCATCTCATGCCCCAAGCTAGCTAGGCTCCGCTCTGATCCATCGCTTGCATGATCTTGCATGGAAGGGGCTAGCCAGCTGGAGGCGTGCCTTCCCAGCCTCTACGCGCTCGATCCGTACACATCCCCTCCGCCTCTTCTCGCTCCATTGCCGAACCAGCACAAGCTTATCCAGATGCCGTTGGTCCAAGGTCAGTCCGGAAACCATGGCGTCATGTTCTCGTCGGACCTTGGTGGAGGCCTGTACCCGCTGCTCCCCGGGATACCCTTCTGCCACTCTATCACCGTCGCCCCGGCATCCGCATGCGAGAAGACCACTGGGTTCGCACCCTTGGGCGGCGCCGGCGAGGTAATTAATTTGTCTCCGCCCACCCCACCTGCATGCTTGGTTTCCTATGGTGTTCTTGCCTGATTTCTTACTAATCTTGGCCTTCTTTTTTCTCAGGCGTGCACGTCGGCGGCGAGAGCTCGGAACGAGGTTGCGAGTACTACTACCACCACCACCACCGCGGCCACCTGCCATGGCGCAAGCTCATGGTAAGTAAGAGGTGTATATTGGTGCGTGCTTGATTAGTGTGGTGTGGTGTGTCACCATGGCGGTGGACTGGCATGCAGGTGGAAGGGAGCGGAGAAGGGGAAGATGAAGGTGAGGAGGAAGATGAGGGAGCCGCGGTTCTGCTTCCAGACCAGGAGCGAGGTGGATGTGCTGGACGACGGATACAAGTGGAGGAAGTACGGCCAGAAGGTTGTCAAGAACAGCCTTCATCCCAGGTAACCTAATTGGTTTTTCTTCTACTTCACCATGAGCGTCCTGATTCAAGATCGATCGTGTATCCGTACGGTGCTATTCCGGATTTAGGAACTACCTACTATAATGATTTAATAAGGGAGCGTTTTAGCATTGCTCGATCAACAAATTACAGAATTTCAGCTGATAAATTATAAGGGAAATGAATTATTTATATGTTCACACTTAACCTTGCTAATGAGCTAGATATTGTACATAATCCTTCGCTGTCATTTAATAAAGAAACTTTAGACCTCCGTCAATTTCTATACCTTTGGATCAGCATCCAACAATTGTCTCACTCACTCCACATATATATAAACCGAGCAAAAAATTGCACTAAAATATTTTGTTATAATTGCACACTTTGAGAATAGCGACTTTTAGGTGCAATTTTAGGGTGACTAAGATTAATGGGGAAAATCAGTTTACTAACTGAGAATACTCAACAAAGTCTATAGAAAGGGTAATAATTCAAGTGCCACACTATGAGTTTACTACCCATGCACACTTTCTTTTATACGAACTATTTCTGGTCTTCATGACAATCAAAACTATGATAGATATGCACCTTCTACTCCCTCATTCTCAAAGTAGACGTCGCAGTTTTGTCAAAATTTGGATGAATCTATATACAAAATAGTGTCTAGATTCATTCAAATTTTAATAAATCTGCGACATCAATTTTGAGACGGAGGGAATACATTATTTCATACAGACTATGAACACAACCCTTCTAACATCCTTCTGTTTATCTATAGAAATAGGTAGTCAATATGCATGATTCAACAGAACCACTTTGACTCGGAACAGTCTTTCTGGATTGATCATATGCATTTTCGTAGGAATTTTGGAGGGTAGCAATCGTTAGTATTTTTTTCCTTCAAGAGACCTTTGGGTCATAGCTTAGGGGTCAAACTGCTATAGAATGGGTTTCCACAAGTAACCCAAGTTCCATAAGAAATCTGACATGTCGAGACCTCATTTTATTTGAAAAGTCCAATGCATCTTTTGTCTATCTCTATACTCTATCCTCTAAATTCTTGTGTTTGTTTCCTTTGAATCGTCTAAAGGCATCACTTGAAATATTTATTTGTTTCTAGATCCTGCAGGAATCTATAGACATGTACATGACATGTCAATCTTATGTTTTCCCCTATCACTACATTTCCCAAGTCCTATGCACTTTTGAACTCACTTAGAGTTCCCTTGAGTGTCTAAGCTTTTGGAGAAATTTTCATGGATTATTCCTACGATTTTTCATGCAGTATAACAAAATATGGTGGGGTGCTAAACCTAATCTCAAATAGTATAGGATTGAGTATGCCATGCCTACTGTATTTCTCTTTCCATATTCGTCTTTTTGGAAATTTGAGAATCAAAGAGACCCTTAATACACATAGGGGAAAGCAGTGCTGCAATGGAAGGGTCATCAACTCATCATACAATAAGGCACCGTGCCAAAAAGGACAGGGCATATTGCTGCAATCTCTACAAAAACTACAGATCCTGTAAAGAGCACATCCCCTTTCTTTTCTGCTCGGTCCAAGTTCTGATCATGCTTGCATCTAGGACGCTAGTAAGTCCTGCAGTTATTCATGATCTGCATCAATAGTATAGGCATTTGTACTCCGTACGTGCATATGCATGGGTGCACCAGCAGGGAATATGGTGCACAAATTTTCATTCACAATGTTTCTTATATTAAAGAGGCCACGTGGCCCCCAATTTCATTGAAGAAATTGGAGTCCGCAACAAATCGCAATGTTTTTTCGTGCGGGGAATATTACAATGCTAGTTTCTCTAGACTCTGATTTTTTTAAAAGGGGAATAAAGCTCCGGCCTCTACATCATAGATGCACACCGACTTTTATTGAAAGTTCAACATCCAGAGTAATTACAAAGTTAAAAGCAAAATCATAGAACACTGAGAGTTGATACAAGAATCAACCAGTGGAAAATAAAAATCATGAGGCGATTAAGCATCCTGTAATCGACTAAAATGTTGCCATCCATGCTGTCTGAAGAAATACTGAGCGACCAGGAAACGGTTGCATCCACTATCCATAGCACCCCGTTGGTCGTGTGGTTGCAAAAAAGCCCATAGTTGTAGCCAGTGTGTCACCATTGAATAACCTGCATAAGATTAAAAGATTTTTGTTGTTAAAGATTATACCTAGACTGTGGATGTGTCAATATATATGTGGAAACTACTCCACGGGCCGGATATAATTGGTATCTTTGTTAAATCAATAGATTTCAAAAGAAAATAGGATGTTTGTATTCACATGCACAATATTTACTTTGGTTGTTTACTTTCCTTGGGCCAGTTCATTTGACATGGAAAAGTTATTAGCGTGCAAACCAAATTGTATCTATGTAATTCCTAAGTTATGTGCAACGTAGACACTTGACCCAAATTAGACTTTTATCTGTCTGAAAAGAAACAATGAGATTTATAAATTGTGGCATACATGCTTGAAACTTAGATGGTAGCCATAAGTCAAAGTCTGAAAACTTTGACCACCGATATTGGTTTAATTATTTAAATATTTATATTGGAAACATAGAAGTCATATAATGATTTTGTTAAGAGAAATATTTTTCGAAATCATAGAATAAGAGAGAATTTGTCTTGAGAAACTATCTAAATTTTTCATACATTATATAGTATGAATTTGCAATAAAAACAGTCAAACTTACATCTTGAAGACCATATGAGTGTCCAAAAAGTCAACTTTTCGTGAACCGGGAATAGGGTTCCAAAACACACTACCTTAGCATCATATGCATGATAATAGTCTAGATACTCTCCACTATGGCTAGCCTAAAACTTTTATGCACCGTGTGTACAATTGATCCTGCCAAAATGGTGAAGTTTGGCTTGGTCTCAACAGGCCAATTTTGACGGGGTGCGTAACGGTGCTAAAATTGGCTCCGATACCATGTAGAATTACATGCATCAGCCAATTCACCCAAAAGTTTTGAGTCGATGGAGAAACCTGGACAATGCAATTATAAGTTCATAACCACCGTGGGTTGTGCAATTTTTACTTCAGCTGCACCTACGGGGTTAAACTCAAAACCTGTTGATTTTGATACCATGCGGAATTGAATTTACCCGCTAGTTGGCTCATTCAAAATCTCAAGCTGATAGAGAAACATGGACAATGCATTTATACTTCAAGAGCTGCAACAATATGTGCTTGACCACCTTGAGGCTTCAGTTGGTTCTCATATTTACACAAACGACCAGTGTACGTATACACTTCCCGAAGAGGGTTCATAAACTACAAGCTAAATTACTTCATGAATTCAATTTTGCAGTCTGAAACTTAAGCGCTTTAATCATTTCTATTCTGTAAATTCAGTAGCGCTATTTTCTGACAAATTATGTTCTGGTGTGCATGTGTACGCGCAGGAGCTACTACCGGTGCACCCACAGCAACTGCCGCGTGAAGAAGCGCGTGGAGCGGCTGTCGGAGGACTGCCGCATGGTGATCACCACCTACGAGGGCCGCCACACCCACATCCCCTGCAGCGACGACGACGCCGCCGACGACCACACCGGCAGCTGCGCCTTCACCTCCTTCTGATCTCACTTATTATTAGCAGCTGGATGATATGGTAGATGCATCATGCACGCGTGCATGCTTTTGATTAGAGATAGCATAGCCACCTTTAAAAATACTGCATGCATGTGCAATGCAACTGATGAAGAAGAATATATCGAGCTGTAATATTCTGATGCATCGGATCCATATATACTGATGCTACTTATATCGAGTATACATGTCGATGCTAAATGCACATTATTTATTCAGTACAAACAAGGTAGTCTCACCAGCTGCGCCATTATATATGCAGCATTCCACTACTGTCTACTGGTAGTAAAATAGTGTCTCCTGGCCGATGGATCATGAATCACATGCCGCTACTGCTAGCTTAGTAAAAAAGCCTTGAGCAATGGCTGCAATGCATGCAAAGCAGTTCGGCACCGAAAGAGAGGTGGTGATCTTCCTGCTGTCGGCCATGTATACGCATAATCCACTAGCTATCTGCAGCTTGCAGCACTGCAAACACACTGTCAGTTAGTAGCGGTCCTTGCATGTGTACTCGATCATCATGCATGCATTCTGGCCGTCCTGCTAATGATTGCCAGACTGCATGCACCTGACCCGGTCACCGGTAAGTTGCAGTAAACTTCTAAACGGACTGGGACAAAACTCTCCTCCGCATACTGCTACTGTCGATCGATCTGGCTGCATTGGGCACACGGAAATCTCAAGAAAATGAACTCAGCATCAGAAAACAAAAGACTTCTTTAAATAATGTATTTTCCGTAGTGACCGAAGAGATGTAAGTGGAAGATTATGAACTAAAATACATAAAAGTTTAAATAAAATAACTAGCAATAGTATAGAAAAATACTTAACAATAATAAAAAATAGCGAATTCCTCTTTTTACCCTACAATAATTGTGTATTTGGGGCACAAATTACCCCATTTAATAGACTTGCACCAAAATATCCCATCTAGGAGATTTTGGGCTAGGACACGATTTTACCACAATTTATCATTTTGCTCGTTTTGGTTAGATAGGACCAACATGTTACATCGATTTGGCACAATAAAATGCAAAGATCGGAGGGCGTCACCGACTATCATGTCCAGACTTCTCTTATGCACATGTTCTATTCGTCATTGTCGTTCTAATAAATGCAAAGATCGGAGGGCGTCACCGACGATCATTTCCAGACTTCTCTTATGCACATGTTCTATTCGTCATTGTCGTTCTAATATTTTTCAATCTATATCATCATCTCACACATTGCCTAATGGACACACATCAGAAAACGAGGATCCGAAACTTCTAAAATAGTTAATCAAGGAAATTTTCACTCGATGGGATAATTAGTGTCACAAGTACATAACTGTGATGTAAAATGTGGAATTTCGTCAAGGATATAAGAAAAAGGAAAAAAAATCTAGAAAGGGTGTTATTTTAACAACACGCGTTTGTAGCAATGAAATATGCCGCGGTACGACGATCATGTCCAGACTTCTATGCACATGTTCTATTCGTCATTGATGTTCTAATATTTTTTAACCTCGGTCATCATCTCACACATTGCCTAATGGACACATATAATGTTGGATTTTTTGCCTAAATAGACTCAGCCTATTTATTATATGCCAATAAATTTTTAAAGTTCTAGAGGCTCATATAGCCTATTTATGCAAGACAAGAGCCGAGACAAAAGTTTAGTCCCACATTATTAGTTGAGTGAAAGTTGGACCAACTTATAAGGAGAGCTCTTCCACCACTTGTACGAGCTTGAGAAGAGAAGACATATACACACGCGCTCCTTCTTCTCCTCGCTCGCCTCACCATGTTTGTCCATAATGCGCGCGTCATGGGTTGCGGGAATGCCTACATCGCCTGCGCGCGCCATGGGTTGCGGGAATGCCTACATCGCCTCTAGTTCCAGAGAGCACTGACGCATGTATTTTATCTACCTTTTATTATGGTTAAAACTCTTGGAAAATTTCTCAGAAATCGAGGATCCGAACTTCTAAAATAGTTAATCGAGGAAATGTTCACTCAATGGGATAATTAGTGTCACAAGTACATAATTATGATGTAAAATGTGGATTTAGTCAAGAGATTATAAGAAAAAAAATCTAGAAAAGGTGTTATTTTAATAACACGCGTTTGTAGCAATGAAATATGCCGCGGTACCCGATATGATATTTGGTAGTTCTAATTCTCTTTGATATGCCTTCTTATAAAACACCCAAGTACCTTGTTTACCTAACATTGGAAAGTGGGGTTTGCTTTTTTTTTGTGGGGAAAGGTAATGGATTTGGAAAAGAAGAAAAAAAAACGCTTCGCGTCGCTCCCCCGTCGGGTGACCGAAGCGGCGACAGCCCTAAACCTATCGACCCCCTCCTTCCCGTCGCCGCCGTGAGCCGTCGGGCAAAGCCCGCGCGGTGCCGGCGACGGCAACCTTTCTCTACCCGGCGCTAGGGGAACCAACACGGGGCGGCGTGTCCCTAGCGCGTGATGCACTTTGCAGGAGGCGGCGAGGCCTGGCGCAGCGACGGCCGACGCGCGGCGTCGGGGGCGCCTCCCGACAGCAAGAGGCGGCGGCGGGTGTTGGTGCTTGCAGCGGCTGCGACCGGAGGCGGCGAAGACCCGAGCTCCTGCCGATCTTGGGCGGCGGCGACGGTTGGCTGCAGCGGCGGCTAGGCGACCTGGGTGGAGGCGGCGGTTCCCGTGGAGACGACACACGACGGGGGCGCTCGGTGGTCCAGGGCAGCGCTAGAGGCAGCGGGGTGGTTAGTGGAGGCTGGCCATGTCGGCCAAATCTGGGCCAGTGCGGGCGATCTGGGCCTGACGAGCCGTGTCGACCACGCCTTGGCACTCTGTGTGAGGCCAGGCCCACCCTGGCCCGTATGTGGCTGGGGGCCAGTCCTGGACCAGGTGGGCCTAGCGCTGGTTGTTGTCGGTCAGACCCTGTAGGGGTCTGTCTGGCGTGACTCACTGGTGGCACAAAGGTGTCATGCTTGCTATGGGGGTCCGTCTTCTGCTCCCCTTTGTTGTCGTATACCGGCCTCCAGTGTCTGTGTCTGTGTCATGCTCGTCAAAGGGGTGTTGGCCAGGTGGCGTGCCTCGGACCGGTGGCGGTCCGGTTGGCCCGGGTGCGCACGGTGGCGATGGTGCTGCCACTTGGCGGCAGGGATCCGCGGTGGCGGTGGATCCGCTGGTGGACAGAGGAGTAGAGACTAGCGCTAGGGTTGACTGTTGGAATTATGCCCTAGAGGCAATAATAAAGATTTATTATTATAATTCTTGTTCATGATAAAGTTTATATTCCATGCTAGAATTGTATTAAGCGGAAACATTAATACTTGTGTGGTTTGTGAACAACACCGTGTCCCTAGTACGCCTCTATGGACTAGCTCATTGATCAATGATGGTTAAGGTTTCCTAACCATAGACATGAGTTGTCAATTGATAATGAGATCATATCATTGGAGAATGATATGATGGACAGACCCAAACTAAGCGAAGCAATTAGATCGTTTCATCGTGTTCATCTTTGCGAAGCTTTTCCTATGTCAAATATTGTATTCCTTAGACCATGAGATAATGCAACTCCCTGGTACCGGAAGAAAGCTTTGAGGTCATCAAACGTCATCCTATGAGAGGGTGATCATAAAGGTGTCTCTCAGGTGATCGGAAAGTATCTGTTGGGTTGTATGTATCGAGATGGAATTTGTCCCTCCCAAGTCGGAGAGATATACTTCGGGCCCACTCGGTAATCGATATCAACACCGCTTGCAAGCATGTGGTTAAGGAGTTAATCACAAAGTGATATCGGATTACGGAACGAGTAAAGTACTTGCTGTGAACGAGATTGAACTAGGTATGACGGTACCGACGATGGAATCTCGGGCAAGTAAAATATCGCGAGACGAAGGGAATATATATATGGGATTGATTGAATCCTGGCATCGTGGTTCATCCGATATGATCATCGATGAATGTGTGGGAGTCAATATGGGTGCCCAGACCCCGCTGTTGATTATTGATAGAAGATCATGTCTGCATATTCTCGAACCCGCAGGGTCACACACTTAACGTGTCTTGACGCTAGGATAGATTGGATAATTGGTTTATGAATTTTTGTTTGGAGTCTCGGATGGGATCCGGGACATCACGAGAGGTTCCGGAATGGTCCGAAGAATAAGATTCATATAAGGCAGTGCAGTTTTTGGAGTTCGGAATTGTTCCGGGTTAATCGGTATTGTACCGGAAGCTTCTAGAACCTTCCGGAAGGGGACCAACGTGGCCCCACCTTCCGGGAGGGGTCATGGGCCTATGAGGGAGTGTCCTGGCCGCATTGGGCCAGGGGCACAAGGCCCCATAGGGCCCAGCCGATCCTAGAGAGTTTAAATCGTTTAAACTAGAGATAGGGTTTCTAGAAGAGGGGAGAGTCCATGCCCCCCACTCCTTGTCCTTTGGGCTTGGGGGAGGGGCTAGGGCTGCGCCCCCCCTCTATATAAAGAGGGGTGGGGGCGCACCAACCCCCTACACCTTCCCCTCCAACCCTAGCCGCCCTGCTGCCCTTCCTCTCTCCCTCCCAACTGCTTGTAGGCGAAGCCCTGCTGCAGAAATTCTCCACCATATACACCACGCCGTCGTGTTGTAGATCCAATCCATCTCTCCACCATACTTGCTGGTCCGAGGAAGGAGGAGACGTCGAGGTGCTGCACGTGTGCATCTCACGGAGGCACCGCCACTTGTGGTGCTAGATCGGATCGGATCGCGAGGAGGAGAAGCGAGTACGACTACATCACCCACGTTCCGACGAACGTTCCGCTGTGCGAATCTTCAAGGGTATGAAGATCTAATCCAATCTCTCTCGTTGTTTGCATCTCCTAGATTAGATCTTGGCTTTCCCTCTGTTCGCTCCGTAGAAAATTTTGATTTACTATGCCGCGAAACCCTTCAGTGGTATCAGAGCTAGATCTATGCGTAGATGTGTTTCACGAGTAGAACGCAACATGGTTGTTGCGGGCGTTGATGTTTTCTGTTGCAAGCCTCTTGTTTGTGTTCTTCTTATGACGCTGGATAGTGAGATTGAAGCGGTCCAGGCCAACCTTACGCGACGTCGTTCGCGAGACCGGCTCCGCACTTGACGTGTGGCTTGTTCCACACATGCGGCTGGTGGATGTCAGTTTCTCTCACTATAGTTGTCATGGGATTAACACCGGAGTTTGGCAACCATAATATCACCGTTGTGGCTTTCCGTAGGTAAGAATCGTTCTTAGCATCTACTCCCATAAGCCACGTAAAACATGCAACAACAAAGTAGAGGCGTCTAACTTGTTTTTGCAGGGAGTTTTTTCTGTGATATGGTATGGCCCAAGATGTGATGTGTATATTGTATGCGATGATCATGTTTTATAATGTTTCACGACTTGCATGTCGATGAGTACACAACCGGCAGGAGCCATATGGTTGTCTTTATAATTGTGTATGACCTGCGAGTCAACTTCTTATACGCCATGTAATAGCTTTACTTTATCGCTAAGTAGTTAGCAATAGTTGTAGTTGCTATTCGTGGTGGAGGCAATCATGGTGGAGTGATGGAGATCATGCCGGAACGCACAAGATGGAGATCATTGCGCGAGGATTGGCTATACCATGTCACATAAAGTTATATGCATGTGATGTTTATCCCTTTATGTATCTTATTATGCTTAGATCGCGGCGGTAGCATTATAAGATGATTCCTCACTTAAAGATCAAGATAAAAACTGTGTTCTCCCCAAGTATGCACCATTGCGAAAGTTCGTCGTGTCCAAGCATCACGTGATTATCGGGTGCTATAGACTCTACGCTCACATACAACGGGTGCAAGCCAGTTTTGCACACGCAGAAATACTTGGGTCTAGCTTGACGAGCCTAGCATGTACAGACATGGCCTCGGAACACAAGAACCGAAAGGTTAAGCATGAGTCATATGAGTGATATGATCGACACTTTGTTGTCCACCATTGAAACCACATCTCTTCTCGTGATGATCGGATTAGGTGTGGTGAATTTGGATCGTGTTCACTAAACAACTTGAGGGATGTTGAATTTAGTGGGAGTTCGTCTAGTAATTTGATTAAATTGAACTATTTATCATGAACATAGTCTAAATTGTACTTGCAAATACTGTAGATCACATGGCCAAGTCCAACTTCAACTTCAACGTTTTTGCTGAGAAGGAAAAGCTTAGAAACAATGGGTCTAACTTCACCAATTGGTTCCGCAATCTAAAAATCATTCTGTCTGGCGGACAAAAGGACTATGTCCTTGGGAAAGCGTTAGGTGACCCCCCTGCTGCAACTGCGCCGGCTGATGAGAAAGCTGTCTATCAGTCGCGCAAAGATGATTATGGTGTGATTAAGAGCACCATGTTGTTTGCTATGGAACCGGAGCTTCAAAATCATTTTGAAGAGTATCCCGGGCCCTTCGAGATTCTCGAGGAGCTGAAAACCATGTTTCAGACTCAGGCCCGTTCTGAGAGATATGAGATCTCCGAGAAGTTCTTTAACTGCAAGATGGAGGAAGGGAGTTCCGTTAGTGAGCACGCCATAAAGATGTCGGGCTACACTCAACGTCTTGAGCAACTGGAATGCACGATTCCAGAGGAGCTCAAGATTGAAAGGGTTCTGCAATCACTCCCTCCCAGCTACAAAAGTTTTGTAGTGACTCATAATCAGATTGGTTCCACTGATACGATCACCGAGCTCTTCGCAAAGCTGAAGGCTGCGGAAGTGGACATCAAGAAGGATAATCATGTGTTGATGGTCAACAAGCCCTCCTTTAAGAAAGGTAAGGGAGCAAAGAAGCCCTTCAAGAAGGGCGGCGGCAAGCGCAATGCCCCTGCTGAGAAGAAGCTCAGGTCTGGTCCCAAGCCGGACACTGAGTGCTTCTATTGCAAGGACAAGGGTCACTGGAAGCGCAACTGTCTGAAGTACTTAGCGGACAAGAAGGCTGGCACCATCAAAGGTATATTTGATATACATGTTATTGATGTTTTCCTTACTAGCCCTCGTTGTAGTGCCTGGGTATTTGATACCGGTTCAGTTGCTAATATTTGTAACTCGAAACAGGAGCTACGGAATAGACGGCGGCTTGCAAGGGATGAGGTGACGATGCGCGTTGGCAACGGATCAAGAGTTGATGTGATGGCCGTCGGCACGCTCTCCTTAGTTTTACCTTCGGGATTAGTTTTGAACCTTAATAAGTGTTATTATGTGCCTGCGTTGAGCATGAACATTATTTCTGGATCGTGTTTATTGCAAGACGGTTATTCATTTAAATCGGAGAATAATGGTTGTTCTATTTATATGAGTAACATCTTTTATGGTCATGCACCTCTTGTAAATGGTTTATTTCTTCTAAATCTCGAAAGGGATGAAACACACATCCATAACATTGAGGCTAAGAGATGCAAAGTAGATAGTGATAATACTACTTATTTGTGGCACTGTCGTCTAGGTCATATTGGTGTAAAGCGCATGAAGAAACTCCATTCTGATGGACTTTTGGAGTCTCTTGATTTTGAATCATTTGACACATGCGAACCATGCCTCATGGGCAAGATGATCAAAACCCCGTTCTCCGGTATGATGGAGTGAGCAACGGACTTGTTGGAAATCATACATACCGATGTATGCGGACCGATGAGTGTTTCGACGCGCGGTGGATATCGCTATTTCCTCACTTTTACCGATGACTTAAGTAGATATGGGTATATCTATTTAATGAAACATAAATCTGAAACATTTGAAAAGTTCAAGGAATTTCAGAATGAAGTGGAGAACCATCGTAACAGAAAGATTAAGTTTCTACGATCCGATCGTGGAGGTGAATATTTGAGTTATGATTTTCTCACGCATCTTAAAGCAAGTGGAATCGTTTCACAACTCACGCCACCCGGAACACCACAGCGCAATGGTGTGTCTGAACGCCGGAATCGAACCCTATTAGATATGGTCCGAGCAATGATGTCTCTTACTGATTTGCCGTTATCATTTTGGGGTTATGCATTAGAAACCGCTGCATTCACTTTAAATAGGGCTCCGTCTAAATCCGTTGAGACGACACCGTATGAGCTATGGTTTGGTGCTAAACCTAAGTTGTCGTTTCTTAAAGTTTGGGGATGCGAAGCTTACGTCAAGAAGTTGATGCCGGACAAGCTCGAACCCAAAGCGGAGAAATGCGTCTTCATAGGATACCCTAAGGAAACTATTGGGTATACCTTCTATCACAGAAACGAAGGCAAAGTGTTTGTCGCAAAGAACGGTTCCTTTCTTGAGAAGGAGTTTCTCTCGAAAGAAGGGAGTGGGAGGAAAGTAGAGCTAGACGAGGTTATTGAACCTTCTCTTGAATTGGAGAGTAGCGCAGCACCTGAAATTGTTCCAGTGCCGCCTGCACCAACAATAGAGGAAGCTAATGACAAGGATCATGAAGCTTCGGACGATGCTGCTACTGAACGTCGCAGGTCGACAAGGTCGCGTGCCCCTCCTGAGTGGTACGGCAACCCTGTCTTGACTGTCTTGTTAGTAGAAGACAGTGAACCTGCGAACTATGAGGAAGCGATGATGAGCCCAGACTCTGAGAAATGGCTAGAAGCCATGAAATCCGAATTGGGATCCATGAGCGAAAACCAAGTATGGACTTTGGTGGACCCTCCTAGCGACCGAAAGGCCGTTGAGTGCAAATGGATCTTCAAGAAGAAAACGGACGCGGATGGTAATGTTACTGTCTATAAAGCACGGCTTGTCGCGAAAGGTTTTCGACAAGTTCAAGGTGTTAACTACGATGAGACTTTCTCTCCCGTAGCGATGTTTAAGTCCATTCGGATTTTATTAGCAATTGCTGCATTTCATGATTATGAAATATGGTAGATGGATGTCAAGACTGCTTTCCTCAATGGCAACATTGATGAAGAGTTGTATATGATGCAACCCGAAGGTTTTGTCGATCCTAAGGATGCTGATAAAGTATGCAAACTTCAGCGTTCCATTTATGGACTGAAGCAAGCATCTCGGAGTTGGAAACTTCGTTTTGATCAAGTGATCAAGAGCTTTGGTTTTGTTCCAAATTGCTACGAAGATTGTATCTACAAGAAAGTGAGTGGGAGCTCGGTGACGTTTCTGGTACTATATGTGGATGACATATTGATTATCGGAAATGACATCAACATGCTTAACGATGTGAAGAGTTATTTGAACAAGTGTTTTTCAATGAAAGACCTAGGTGAAGCTGCTTATATATTGGGCATCAAAATCTATAGAGATAGACAAAGACGCCTGATAGTTTTAAGCCAGATTACATACCTAGACAAAGTTCTGAAAAGGTTCAGAATGGATAAGGCAAAGAAAGGTTCAGTGCCTATGTTGTCAGGTAAGATATTGAGCAAGGCTCAGTGTCCAGCTACGGTAAATGATAGGGAAGCTATGAGCAAAGTGCCTTATGCCTCGGCCATAGGTTCCATCATGTATGCCATGCTATGTACTAGACCGGATGTGTCCAACGCTCTTAGTTTGACGAGCAGATTCAAAGTGATCCAGGAGTGGAACACTGGACAGCCGTGAAGAACATCCTAAAGTACCTAAATAGGACTAAAGAAATGTTCTTAGTCTATGGGGGTGATGAACAGCTTGTCGTAAAAGGTTACGTCGACGCTAGTTTTGACACCGACAAGGATGATTCCAAATCTCAGACAGGATACGTTTATATTTTGAATGGAGGAGCTGTGAGCTGGAGAAGTTGCAAGCAAAGCGTGATCGCGGGATCTACAGTAGAAGCGGAATACATGGCTGCTGCAGAAGCGTCAAGTGAAGGAGTTTGGATCAGAAACTTCATCACTGAGCTTGGCGTGGTTCCAAGTGCATTGGACCCACTGGAGATATTGTGTGACAACACTGGCGCCATAGCACTCGCTAAGGAACCAAGATATCATCCAAAGACCAAGCATATCAACCGCAAGTTTCATATAATCCGAGATTATATAGCAGATGGAGATCTGAAGATTAGCAAAGTACATATGGATCTGAATGTCGCAGATCCATTGACTAAACCTCTTCCACGTGTAAAACATGATCAACACCTCAGTGCCATGGGTGTGAGATTGTTGCCAGATGTAAACTAGATTATTGACTCTAGTGCAAGTGGGAGACTGTTGGAATTATGCCCTAGAGGCAATAATAAAGATGTTATTATTATAATTCTTGTTCATGATAAAGTTTATATTCCATGCTAGAATTGTATTAAGCGGAAACATTAATACTTGTGTGGTTTGTGAACAACACCGTGTCCCTAGTACGCCTCTATGGACTAGCTCATTGATCAATGATGGTTAAGGTTTCCTAACCATAGACATGAGTTGTCAATTGATAATGAGATCATATCATTGGAGAATGATATGATGGACAGACCCAAACTAAGCGAAGCAATTAGATCGTTTCATCGTGTTCATCTTTGCGAAGCTTTTCCTATGTCAAATACTGTATTCCTTAGACCATGAGATAATGCAACTCCCTGGTACCGGAAGAAAGCTTTGAGGTCATCAAACGTCATCCTATGAGAGGGTGATCATAAAGGTGTCTCTCAGGTGATCGGAAAGTATCTGTTGGGTTGTATGTATCGAGATGGAATTTGTCCCTCCCAAGTCGGAGAGATATACTTCGGGCCCACTCGGTAATCGATATCAACACCGCTTGCAAGCATGTGGTTAAGGAGTTAATCACAAAGTGATATCGGATTACGGAACGAGTAAAGTACTTGCTGTGAACGAGATTGAACTAGGTATGACGGTACCGACGATGGAATCTCGGGCAAGTAAAATATCGCGAGACGAAGGGAATATATATATGGGATTGATTGAATCCTGGCATCGTGGTTCATCCGATATGATCATCGATGAATGTGTGGGAGTCAATATGGGTGCCCAGACCCCGCTGTTGATTATTGATAGAAGATCATGTCTGCATATTCTCGAACCCGCAGGGTCACACACTTAACGTGTCTTGACGCTAGGATAGATTGGATAATTGGTTTATGAATTTTTGTTTGGAGTCTCGGATGGGATCCGGGACATCACGAGAGGTTCCGGAATGGTCCAGAGAATAAGATTCATATAAGGCAGTGCAGTTTTTGGAGTTCGGAATTGTTTCGGGTTAATCGGTATTGTACCGGAAGCTTCTAGAACCTTCCGGAAGGGTACCAACGTGGCCCCACCTTCCGGGAGGGGTCATGGGCCTATGAGGGAGTGTCCTGGCCGCATTGGGCCAGGGGCACAAGGCCCCATAGGGCCCAGCCGATCCTAGAGAGTTTAAATCGTTTAAACTAGAGATAGGGTTTCTAGAAGAGGGGAGAGTCCATGCCCCCCACTCCTTATCCTTTGGGCTTGGGGGAGGGGCTAGGGCTGCGCCCCCCTCTATATAAAGAGGGGTGGGGGCGCACCAACCCCCTACACCTTCCCCTCCAACCCTAGCCGCCCTGCTGCCCTTCCTCTCTCCCTCCCGACTGCTTGTAGGCGAAGCCCTGCTGCAGAAATTCTCCACCATATACACCACGCCGTCGTGTTGTAGATCCAATCCATCTCTCCACCATACTTGCTGGTCCGAGGAAGGAGGAGACGTCGAGGTGCTGCACGTGTGCATCTCACGGAGGCACCGCCACTTGTGGTGCTAGATCGGATCGGATCGCGAGGAGGAGAAGCGAGTACGACTACATCACCCACGTTCCGACGAACGTTCCGCTGTGCGAATCTTCAAGGGTATGAAGATCTAATCCAATCTCTCTCGTTGTTTGCATCTCCTAGATTAGATCTTGGCTTTCCGCCTGTTCGCTCCGTAGAAATTTTTGATTTACTATGCCGCGAAACCCTTCATTGACGGCGTCGGTGACACCCTTGCTGTAGTACGACGGCGGGGCTTTACGGGTCCATTTGGGCTCGTTCGGGCCAGGGAGGGTCTGGTTTTCCCATGTTGCTTCATTTGGTCGGCTATCGCCCTCCGGCGGTGGAGGTAGTTCCCTCCCGCGTGTTACTGTACTGTCGACCTCCGCCGAAGTTTCTTCTTTGGGGTCGTACCAGCCTCGCAACATGGGTCACGGTGAGATGGTGGGGGTGACTGCAAGACCGTGGTGGCGTGTGTAGGTGGGTGGCGAGCTGGGTGGAGCCATACAGAGTGTCTGGGAGTGTGGTTTTTTGAGGGATCGGTAGAAATCCTTATCGGCCAGACACTGACGCGGTGACGCCTACGGGTGTCGCCGACCTTCTTGAAGGGCGTTAGGAGTATCTCTTTCCCATCCCCCGTAGCGTACCGGGGAAAACCCTAGTGATGAGGTTTAATCTCGTCAATGCCCATTGTTATGAGCTTGGGTTTTGGAGAAGATGGGGATGCTGGAGATCATGGAACGGTTAGCAAACAAGCAACACGAGGACACGAGGTTTACTCAGGTTCATGCCCCTGGAGGGAAAACCCTACTCCTGCTTGTCTGCTCTTGATTACGGCGGAACCGAAAAGTACAGGGGTGCGCAGATGCAATCTGGCGTGGAGGTGTGTATGCGGTGTTATGTGAAGTGCCCTCCTCGTCATGCCCTCCTAGCCTTTATATAGAGATAGGCAGGTCCCAGGCACAGATCGAGTTGGTTACAGGTTTTAGGGTTTGCCCCTTTGAATATTCTATCTACTCTAGTCTTGTTCTCCAAGGATCCGAAGGCGTCATGGGCCCTGGCCACCCGAAAGTCTTCATGGGCTGGCGCATGTTTCTCGTGGGCCTTCCTTGGGCTGGACTAGGTATGCTAAGATCTTGTACCCGTAGGGTATAACCATGTCAGTAGCCCCCGAGTGTTCAATCGAATCGTAGATTCGGCTGAGGACTCTTCAATCCTTCGGGTGCAACTATCTCTGTTTGTCTAGAGAATAATTTGAGTGTGTAGGGATTGTTGATAAGTGTGCCTGACTCTCCCGACAGATCAGGTTCAGTTAACTGTCTTAGGACAAAATAACACGATCTTCTTCAGATTCGAGTCCCTCAACTCGAACCCAGAACATATGCTGGCGTAATTCGACTCAGGTCGCGGAGGACTTACAAGAGTGAAATTCCAGTGAATTTTAAATGATGTACCCAACGCGTCCGTCGGGATTTTTCATCGCGCCTACTGGCATGGATTTTTACTAGCAGAGCGCAGTCGTGTGCATTACCAGGCCATCAGATGGTATCTGTAGGTCTTATCTTTGCGTCGCAGACGCAGCATCCAAATGTTTATCACCGCGGAGGTGTTTCGGGTGGCCAAGGAGGACGTTGATCACTTAGCGTTAGTTGGGGCAGAGTTGCCAAAAAAGTTTTTTTGCATACTGATCCGCAGGATCGCAGTCGAAGATTCATAGGGTGCGCGGCCAGCGCTCCCTATGGGAGTAGCCCCCGAGTGTCTGTTCGAGTCGCAGACTAGAGCAAAGACTTTAATTCAGTCTTTGTTGACTTTTAGGTCCGTAGGACACATATTTTCGGATGCTTGAATCCATCCTCCCTATGGGAGTAGCCCCCGAGTCTGGGCAACAACGTCGTTATCATCGCTTCCCTTCTTAGAGATGATGCTTGGTACGTGATGCTTCGACACGATAGGAGCGTGATGGATCTCTTCAGAGGGCGCAGCGGTTGCAGTCATCCTCGTTTTCATCGAGTCACTGTTATCGGTCTTTTTTTAGGCGTTGTGCTGTTTAATTCAGTAGCGGTCTTGAAAGGGCATGTATGCCCCCATGTGTGGTTTTGGTAATTAATGACAATCTCTATGTACTAATGTTTAAATTGAGTTTCACTTGTAGTTTTGTCCATTAGCATCGCTTGGGCCATGTGTTGGTCTCAAGGTTGATGAAGAAATCTCCAAGGGCTTTGTGCCATTGGAATCATGAAGAAAGAAGGAGCTTGAAGTTGATCAATACAAGTGCAAAGAGTTGCATCAAGATGGATCAACCTCAAGAAGGTATGAATAAGGGAACGCTCAAGATGCGCCATCTCTAGAAGACCTCATGCTTGAATCTTGCCATCCTCGTGATCATGGAGTGATGAAGACAAGTTAAAAGAAGAAGTTTCCCCATGGAGTATGGGGAGCAATTTGCAAGTCCTCATCTTCATCAAGCAAGAGCAATCAAGAAAGGTGTTCCCACTTGAGAAGAACAAGACGGTCTACATCAATTTCAAGTGGATTTCTCAAGGCAAAGGTATGATCTTGATAGGGCTTCTCTTTTTCCGGTCTTGTGTTGTTGGGAGACCGGGTTTAGGATAGATAGCCGTACTATCAAGAGGGGTTCTCAAGCGGGTGTCTCGATAACATCGTTCGGAGAGAGCTCAAACCTTTGCATTCATAGCATCATATTTCTTGGTTGTTATTTGGTTCTTAACCATGAGAGGATCTAGAGACTGTGGTTATCATCATAACAATCTCTAGTTCATCAAGTAAGGATTTTCCTTGCATATCTTATTGCATTCTTGATCGTGCGGGTTTTTCCGGCTCCACACCTTAGGAGATATCTCACATACATATACTTGATATTTTATCCCTTGGTGGTATCCAATATTTAACATTTTGTTGGGTTCTACTTGGTTTTATCTTCCCAAAAAAATTGGTTTCATCCCAATCGGAGTTTCCAAGCTCAGCTTCTTGTGTTTTGGGTTTTGGAGGTTTTATCAGTTCATCGCTTCTAGAGAGGTCATACCTTTCTCAATTTGGTTTTATCCTTCCATGCTGGACTATGATGTTTATTTGCATAATATTGTTGAGATTTTCGTTCTCTTCAAAACGAGCCCAAGATCATCAAAAACGGAGACCGGAATCAAAAGTTATTAAAGTTTTCGTGCAATGCTATCTTGCGTTTTTCCTTGAGCGGAAGTTCCGGCCCAAGTTCCGACCCAAGTTTCGGTCAGGTTCAGTAACTTGTGTTTCTATTTGCCGGAAGTTCCGGTGGGGGGCTGGAAGTTCCGGTGGTGCGTGAATCTGACCTAAACGGTCAGTTTTTCCTTGTCCTATTTAAGGGAGGCTTCTTCCCTAATGGTTCCCCATCTTTTGAGCTCGTTTTTGCCCACCATTGTTGACCTATTTGAGCTTTCTTACTCCCTCTCCCTCCCATGATTGTTACATATTTTTGAGGGAAAAGTGAGAGGATATCTAGATCTACAATCCCCCCAAGTCAAATCCCTTCTTTGTGAAGGAATCATTGGGATCTAGATCTTGGAGAGTTTTGAGTTCTCCTCTTGTGTTATTGCTCCCTTATTCCCCTAATAGCTTTTGTAGCTTTGTTGGAATTTGGAAGAGAAGGACTTGCCCTTGCATTTGGTGCATAGGTTTGAGTTCTCCTCTTGTGTTCTTCCTCCCTTATTTCCCCAATAGCTTTTGTAGCTTTGTTGGAATTTGGGAGAGAATGACTTTCCCTTGCATTTGGTGCATAGGTTTGAGTTCTCCTCGGAGATTCAGCGAGTACAAGCTTGTGGGCTTGTTACTCTTGGGTTCTTGGAACCCTATACGGTTGTGTGGTTGGGTTGTTGACCTTTTGTGGTATTGTTGACCTTTTGTGGTCTTGTAGTCTCTTGTGGCTTTGTTGGCCTTTTGTGGCATTGTATCCTTTTGTGGCTTTGTTGTTGGGAGCCTCCAATTGAGTTGTGGAGTTAGCCCCAATCTTGTACGGGTTAGGTGACCGCCCTCAAGCGTCCCATAGTGGAGCGAGTGCCCGCCTTTTGTGGTGCCCACTCAGGAGAATAGGGTGATCCTTTTGTGGCATCGGTGAGTTGCATGCTCCACATCCAGGGTGAGGCCTTGTGTGGCGTTGGGTGAGCATCGAGCCACCACACCTCTAGGTGAGACATTTGTGGCGTTCGGAGAGCATTGCGCCATCGCACCTCTCCAACTGAGACGTAGCTTCTTTGGAAGTGAACTTCAGGAAATAAATCTTCGTCTCCGCGTCCATCGTTTATCTCTCAACCGAGCCCTTTACTTATGCACTTTACATTGTGATAGCCATCGTGCTTGAAGTATTTATACCTTGCTATCACCTTGTTGCTTGTATTGCTTGGCATAGGTTGTTGGTGCACCTAGGTGAACTTAGTGGCTAGGTTTTGTGCTCAATAAATTAAACGTTAGTTTTATTCCGCATTTACTTGAGCCTATACCGTAATATTTTTAAAAATCCTATTTACCCACCCTCTAGGCGACATACATTGCACTTTCAATTGGTATCAGAGCCAGGTCTCTCGCTTTTAGGCTTCACCGCCTCGAGAGTAAAGATGTCTCCTAGGGGTTTAGTGCACTCTCACACATTTACATTTGATGGCACACATTATGATGTTTGGCGCACTCGCATGCTTAGTCATTTCCGGGCCATTGACCCAAACATTGAGCGAATTCTAGATATGGGTTTGTCTCCTCCTAAGGATCCCCAAAATCTATCTTTGGAGGAGAAGACAAACTCTTATCTCGAAGCTCAAGCATCTAATGTGCTTGTTAATGTTGTGAGCTTTGTAGTTCTTTCCTCAATCATGCCTTTCCGGAATGCTCATGATATTTGGACCAAGCTTCAAGCAAAATATGATCTGTCCAAGCTTAATGAGGATGATTATGTTCCCTCCACCTCCGGCCGCGATGAGTTCTCATCTTCTTCCACTACACCAACATATTAATTGTCACAAGAGGAAATCGGAGAATGTGTGGGCCAAGGCAAGGTTGCGATTGGAGCTTCATGTGTTCCCCCATTGTCATCTTCTCCCAATGTTCACCTTTGCCTCATGGCTAAGGGTTCAAAGGTAACCTCTCCTTTGGATCCCAATTTATCTCATGATGATGTGAATGTTGATCATGATGAAGTAGATGATGATGTTGCTTCTTTAAAAGAGAAGGGGGGCTAGTCCTTTGTGATCTTCATCCTAATAAAATGCTTGCTCTACTTTCATTAAAATCTTGACTTTTGCTATTGAAAGTAGGCAACTAATATATGAGCATGAGGACAAAATAGATAAAATAAGTAGTCTTGCGCGTGAGTATGCAAATGAAATTGCCAACCTAAATGAAGCTCTTGAAGAGGAAAAAACCACTAAGGAATCTCTTGAGGAGACCTTTGCTCTAGAGCTATCTAGAGTAAAGAAATCTCACGATAGAGAGTTTGAGGTGGCAAGTGCTCTTCAAATTAAAAATGATGAACTTGAAGTTGCTTATGCTAGACTTCTTGAGGATTTTGAGCACCTCAACAATGGCTCTAGGGTCATCAAGGGTGATCTCATCAAACTCACCGAGTCACATGAGAAACTTAAAGCTTCATATTCTAAAGAGCTTTCCAAGTTGCCCTCACCTCTTGCTTTAAATTATGATGCTTGTGCTACTAACTATATTTCTTGTGAAGCATCTATCTTGAAGGATAGTATTGAGCTAAAGGCTCAACTTGCTTTGCTAACGAGCAACTATTGGAAATTAGAATAAAGTCATGCCAAGATCTCAAGCTCGCATGAGGATCTTCTAGTCTCCCATGGTAGTCTAAGGTTAGCTCATGAGGCCATTATGTTAAGGGTAACATCTAACGGGCCTCATGTGGACATTAGCACTATATCTACTCCCAATGTTATATTTCCATGTGCTAGTCCTTGTGATTCATCCACTCATAACCATGTTATATCTTGTGATGAATTTCATTCCTTGACTTGTTGCTCTAACAAAGCTTCTACTTCCTATAGTGTTGTTATTGATACTAACCATGTAGAGGAAGTCAAAGAGCTCAAGGCTCAAGTCACTTCTTTGAAGAATGACTTGAAAAGGTGTCATGAAGGGAAGGCCACTCTCAAGAATATGTTGAGTGTGTGACAACCCCCAAGTGACAAGAGTGGGCTTGGATTCAATTCCAACACCAAGAGCAAGCCCACTAACTCGTTGAAGCACAAGGGCAACAAGAAGAAGGGCCAAGGACAAGTGAAGAATCCGGCCAACATTGTGTGCTTCAAGTGCAAGGAAGAAGGGCATGATGTGAGGGATTGCCCATTTAAGAAGAAGCCTCTTAGTGAGAAGCAACAAGGGAAGCGGCCTCAAGCTCCTCGACAAGCTGAAGATGGTCCACTTCCCAAGAAGCCTCAAGCTCTTATTCATGGTGCAGCTCCTTCCAACAAGAAATATGGCAAGAGAAGAACTTGCTAGATATGCCGTGAGAAGGGGCACCTTTCTTCCTCTTGCACCATGGGTATCTCCTCATCCCATCCTATCTTGATTGATGATGCTTATTCACTTCGTAAGGATGAGGGTGGCAATGTGTTTTCCAAATTTGTTGGTGCCCAAAGTGGTGTCAAGAAAAGAACCATTTGGGTGGCCAAGCCTATTGTGACTAACTTCTTAGGACCCAACTTGGTTGGGGACCAACAAGCCAAAACTTGATCAATAGGTGTTTTTGGAGGGCATTGGAGACTTGGCTACCTTATGAAGAATTGAGGGATCTTCATTATATTCTTGTTGTCAAAGTCAAGTCATTGGTTATCATGCTTCTATTCCTTATCCAATGTTCCTCCTTTCGGTAACTTGTGCTAAACTCCTTTACATTTATAGTTACTTGCTCCCTTGTGCATGTGTTGGTTTTGTACCTTGCATGTGTTTGTACATGTTGTGCTTCCCACTTACTTATATTGACCTATGAATTATCTTTGTGTATGTTGGTTGGCACACCATGTATTTGTGTTTCTTGGTTTTGAGCCTTTATTGTTTCTAGTAGGTATCTTATTTGGCTCTTGTGAGGGATTAATGGACTATTCCGTTTTGGGGGAGTGTCATGCTTGGGAATTCCACAATCCTAAAATGTGTGTACATGAGAAAAACCACTTAGTAGTCATTTTGTTGTCTCTATGTGGTTTGTCTCTCTCATGAGAAACTCAAGTTTCCATAATGTCCATTAGTACCTCTATTTTGATCTTTTTGCCTCTTGTTGATATTTCTTGGTTTATCACATTATGGGAGAGTCATATGCTTTGTGCATATTACAAACCTAGAAAATGTGAACATTTGAGGTAGTGCCACTTAGAATTAATATTGAAAACTATCTAGCTCCTTTGTGGCACAATGGCTCATACAAGTTCCAATTTGCTTGAATGTTTTTATTGCTCATCTTTTGGATCTTGTTTGTGAGAGTGATTCTTGGTATGTGTTTCCTCATATTTGGATCTATATATCCTCATGGGAACCACTTGCTTCTATTTAATCCAATCACTAGTGATTGTGTATCTATTCGAAGCAATCAAGAATCTCTTTCGAAGCATCAAGCTTAATTCCTATCTTGTTATATGCTTCTTTCTGTGAATATGATCTTGGATATTCTTGCAAACTACCTCGGGAAAATTATCCCTATTACTTCTTGTCCTTGGACAATTAGTACTTGATATATGGTAGAATTCATTGATCATATTCGATTCGGACTTTTCTTATTTGTCTTATCTTTGGCCAAAAAAATGTTTTCCCATTTGCTCCCAAGCTTTCCTTGCCTCTTGTGGATCTTCTTATGTTATTTGTATCCCCTTGTGTTTTATTTAGTGTAGGTAGTAGTGATGATCTCATTTGTGGGCATTTTGCATTCAAAGGCAAAATTATATATAATGCTCTACTTATGGGGGAGCTCTCCTATATTATCTAGAACATTGTTTTATGCTTCTTGATTTGATCCATTTTTGCTTGGAAGCTCGATCCTTTTTGTGTTGGTACTTTGTGTACCATCATTAAAAGTGTGAAGAGTGTTTCCTTGCTCTCGTTGGGAGTTGGCTTTATCTCATTCCTTTTCACTTGTTTTGTTCTTTTAGGATGAGATAAACCCTTGAGCCTTGGTATATTTCTTATCCTTTTTCTTTGGCTCTTTCTAGTTCATTTGTTGAACTTGTGTTCTTTCATGTGTTGATTTGGCTCTTTGATACAATTTGGACACCTTTTGTCGAGTCACACTTTTGTGTGTGTCTTATTGGTTTACTTGGTGTTTTTCTTCAAATTGTATCTCCTTTTGGGTCTTGAAAGCCTATGCATGCATATTTACTTCTTGTATGTATTATGGCATGCTTGCTTTCTTTGATCCAACATATAGGGGAAACTCCACCAAATCCGAATGGGCTAAGATGTGCATGAAATTCAATTTCATATCAATATGCACATGTTTGTGTGGAGGGTATTCTATGTATTGTAGTTGCACTAACTTCTTTGGACCCAATTTGTTTGGGGACCATAGTGTACTTAATTGTGTTTTAGGTACATTGGAGATATATATTGGGTTCTTGTATCTTGAACAAGGAAGGGGTGGTGTCTACATGTCAATTGGATGCAAGCTAGGATTATCAACGAATTCACATCTTTTTCATCTTACCAATTATATCTCAGTATCAAGTATCTCTCTCATGCATACTTATCTTGTTCCCAACCTTTTGTAGGTTGTTTGTTGGCATGAATTTGTGTACTTGCTGACATGGTTATACCCTATGGGCACACGACCTTAGCATACCTGGTCCAGCCCAAGGAAGGCCCACGAGAATATGCGCCAGCCCATGAAAAATTTCGGATGGTCAGGGTCCATGACGCCTTCGGATCCTTGGAGAGCAAGACTAGAGTAGATAGAATATTCAAAGGGGCAAACCCTAAAACCTGTAACCGACTCGGTCTGTGCCCGGGACCTGCCTACTTCTATATAAAGGCTAGGAGGGCATGACGAGGAGGGCACTTCATACCACCGCATACACACCTCCACGCCAGATTGGATCTGCGCACCCCTGTACTTTTCGGTTCCGCCGTAATCAAGAGCTGACAAGCAGGAGTAGGGTTTTCCCTCTGGGGGCCTGAACCTGGGTAAACCTTGTGTCCCCGTATTGCTTCTTTGCTAACCGTTCCGCGATCTCCAGCAACCCCATCTTCTCCAAAACCCAAGCTCATAACAATGGACAATGACGAGATTAAACCTCGTCAATTGGCGCCGCATGTGGGAAGTGGGGGCACTAATTGTGCGATCGTGATGGTCCCAACCAAAGCAATCTATAACTCCGCAGCGACGGAGAGCCATCTCCTCTTCGGCGCTTTCGACTTCACCGCCCACTCGCCAGCCACTCTGAAGGACTTCGAGCCCGTTGGCGACGGGCTCGAGATCTTGTTCGGGAGCTTCTGCTTCCAGGTGGGTTAGATCGGCACTCTCCTTCTCCCAGAACGGGTGTCCCTGCCATCGATCAGGCTCGCTTTGTGGGATCCACACTGAAGGGTTTCGCAGCATAGTAAATCAAAAAAATTCTACGGATGCGAACGGAAAGCCAAGATCTAATCTAATAGATGAGATCTTCATACCCTTGAAGATTCGCACAGCGGAACGTTCGAGGAACGTGGGTGATGTAGTCGTACTCGCTTCTCCTCCTCGCGATCCGATCCGATCTAAGACCGCAAGTGGCGATGCCTCCGAGAGATGAACACGTGCGGCACCTCGACGTCTCCTCCTTCCTCGGTCCAGCAAGAGGGGTGGAGAGATGGATTGGATCTACAACGCGACGGCGCGGTGGAGAGTTTCTGCAGCAGGGCTTCGCCTACACGCAGTCGGGAGGGAGAGAGAGAGGAGGGCAGCAGGGCGGCTAGGGCTTGAGGAGGAGGTGTGGGAGGGGTGCGCCCCAGCCCTATTTATATAGAGGGGTGGGAGGCCAGCCCTTGCCCCTCCCCCAAGCCCTAGGGCCGGCGGCCAAGGAGGGAGGAGTGGGGGGCAAGTTCCCCTCCCCCCTTCTAGAAGCTCCCCTAGGGTTTCCCTAGGGTTTGGCCGGCTGGGCCCTATGGGGCCTTGTGCCCCTGGCCCAATGCGGCCAGGGAACTCCCTCATAGGCCCATGCCCCTCCCGGCAGGTGGGTCCACGTTGGTCCCCCTCCGGAAGGTTCTAGAAGCTTCCGGTACAATACCGATTAACCCGAAACAATTCCGAACTCCAAAAACTGCATTGCCTTATATGAATCTTATTCTCCGGACCATTCCGGAACCTCTCGTGATATCCCGGATCCCATCCGAGACTCCGAACAAAAAACTCATAAACCAATTATCCAATCTATCCTAGCGTCGAGACACGTTAAGTGTGTGACCCTTCGGGTTCGAGAATATGCAGACATGATCTTATATCAATAATCAACAGCGGGGTATGGAAACCCATATTGACTCCCACACATTCATCGATGATCATATCGGATGAACCACGATGCCAGGATTCAATCAATCACATATATATATTCCCTTCGTCTCGCGATATTTTACTTGCCCGAGATTTGATCGTCGGTACCGTCATACCTAGTTCAATCTCGTTCACAGCAAGTACTTTACTCGTTCCGTAATCCGATATCACTTTGTGATTAACTCCTTAACAACATGCTTGCAAGCGGTGTTGATATCGATTACCGAGTGGGCCCAAAGTATATCTCTCCGACTTGGGAGTGACAAATCCCATCTCGATACATACAACCCAACAGGTACTTTCCGATCACCTGAGAGACACCTTTATGATCACCCTCTCATAGGATGACGTTTGATGACCTCAAATCTTTCTTCCGATACCAGGGAGTTGTATTATCTCATGGTCTATGGAATACAATATTTTACATAAGAAAAGCTTCGCAAAGATGAACATGATGACACGATCTAATTGCTCCACTTAGTTTGGGTCTGTCCATCATACCATTCTCCCAATGATATGATCTCATTATTAATCGACAACTCATGTCTATGGTTAGGAAACCTTAACCATCATTAATCAATGAGCTAGTCCATAGATGCATACTAGGGACACGGTGTTGTTCACAAACCACACAAGTATTAAAGTTTCCGCTTAATACAATTCTAGCATGGAATATAAACTTTATCATGAACAAGAATTATAATAATAACATCTTTATTATTGCCTCTAGGGCATAATTCCAACACACACCCCGTGCTACGCACATCGCCATCGACAGATGAGTCCTATGATAGCAGCATCTGCAACTCAGATCTGTGTGATCCACCATCGGAGGAAGGGAACTACAGTTCTGGATCCGAAAGCTACGGCAGCAGCAATCCGATCTGCGAGCGCTACCAATGTGTCGCAGTCATCCAGAGCGACGTGGATCGGGAGCACAACCCGCCACCCAACCCGCAAGGTAGAAACGGCGAGAACAGGAGAAACCAGTCCCCCTCCCTCCCGCCCAACGAGGAGGACATCGATCCCAATCAGGTCATCCACCTCAGCGGGGAAGGATGGGCTCAAGCACGCGAAGCCGTGGTAGGCAACAAGATCCTGCCCGTGGGTGCCTCACGGGACCTACTGATGGCGTACCACCTGCTCCTCGTCGAAGAACACAAGAAGCAGGTGAAGATGCAATAAGTGCTTGACAAGCGCAAGCAAGCGGCCTCGGAGTCCAGCGCACGGCGAGCTGCGCTCTCCACCATGGGCGGCTCTAGCTCGCACGGCAACCACGGCTACAAGCACCGTTCTCGCATGGAGAACATGGACCCCAATGCACGTCGCGAGGTGACTCGGACCCTCAACACGTATTTCATGGAGATGGATGCCGACGGAAACGTCATCCCGAAGACGACGCAAGCCGCGATCATGGCATCTACCACATACCTCGCGTCCCATCCACCTCCGGTGGGGGACCCGAAAAGGTCCATGCACAAATCCGCACTAACCGGACTCGGACTCATTGGAGCTGCGCTCCACGGAGAAGCTCCTGCGGAGCCAAAAAAGAAGGCTGCGGTCAGGTTGCAGTCCCACGCCCTCATCCGACGAGGAAGAGCACGACCTACCTTGAAGGCACAAGAGCTCGCGACATCGTAGCCGCGATTACGACGCTCGAAGCGAGCTCACCCAATGCAAGATCGACAAAGCGCGTGTCGTGGGAATGACCACGGCAGATGCTGCAATCGGCAGTGAGTAGTAGAACATGGGGCAAGGGCGGCCAGCCATCTGCGGTGCGAGATGAGGGCTGAGAAACAAGGGTTTACCCAGGTTCGGCCCCCGGAGGGTAAAGACCTACTCCTGCTAGATTGTATTATGGTGAGAGTACAATGGGGCGAGCTCGATGGCTAGGCGGCGAGTCGCTTGGGTGTATGATGGAACGTATCCACTACACGTCCTCTAGGGAGGTTTATATAGACTCACCTCCCTAGGGTTTACATATCATAACCGACTTAGTTAAGGATTCGGAGATTCTATGACCTAGTCCGGCTGGGCCTAGCTACGCATCTGGGCCTTTAGCTTCCAATCGCCTGAGTCCACGCCAAGTCTTGATCCAGTCGCCGTCCTGCAGGCCCACTCGCTGATGTCTTGGGCCAGTAGGAAACGTCCTGCTGGGTATACCCTGGTAGGCATATCCCCATCAGTAGTCCCCGAGACCGTCGTTGATTTGTCGCGGGTGTTTGCTGGGAGTCGGAGTATGCGGGTCCAATGTAAACGCCTAGTCGAATCTACGGCGGACTCCTGAACAAAGGGAAAGAACTAGTCATTTCGGTCGCAATAACGGCGACCAATTGTGTCGCGGCTCGGCGAACGGGTCGGCGAGTACTTAGTCGTTGTTTTAGCGAGCAGATCGACGAGTACTTTGTCGCTGTCATAGCGATCGGGTCGGCGAGTACCTTGTCGTTGTCATAGCGATCGGGTCGGCGAGTACCTTGTCGCTGTTATAGCGTTCGGGTCGGCGAGTCGTCAAGTCACCGGGAGCATCGAATCGAGTAGATGAAGTTGGACCGTCAACCATGGTCAAACTAGCCGTTGGGTAATCCAATGGTAACTTTGGCGTAATTACCGTGTATTAACGGCCCCCGAAACTGGCGGGTAGCAACTGCTATATAAGGAGGATGAAAGGCGAACGGGGAAACGCTTCTTTCTTCCTCCGATATCGCTCATCTCTGTTTCCCCATTCCGTGCAGCGATCAGAACAACCCAGAGATCCTCGACCTCCACGAATTTCCTACCAATGGCCCCCTCCACCAAGCCATGGGGCAGATCCAAATGCACTAAGGCGCTGCTAGCATCCTTCGAGGAGGCTGGGATCCTCCGCGCCAGCAGGTGGCGCATCCCCACGGCCGGAGAAGTGATTCCGGATCCGCGCGAGGGGGAGTTCATCTGCTTCACCAGCCACCTGGAGCGGGGGCTGGGCTTCCCAACTTCCCTCTTCTTCCGGCGTTTCTACGCCTACTACGGAATCCAACCGTCGGATCTGGGCCCGTATATCATCGAGCAGCTCGCCATCTTCGTGGCGTTCTGGGAGTGCAATCTGGGCTGCAGGCCCTACTTTCCCTGTGGCAAGACCTGTTCCACGGGAGAATCAGCCGCGAAGAGTCAGGCGGCCCGATGCTAGCCGCATGCGTCTTGACATTCCAGCTGAAGTCGAAGGCATCGTTCTTCGACCTGATGCTGCCCGCCAAGGCGGCGAACGAATGGAAAAAGTTCTGGTTCTACGTCACCGAGTCGACTCCAAACGACGAAGTGGCGCTTCCAAGGTACTCCGCCGACCGGCCCGAACCTCGTCGGCTCCAGGTCGTCAAGCTCTCGCTGGATCAGCGGATGGTTGTTGATGAAATGCTGCAAACCATCCGCGGCCTAAAGAAGAAAGGCCTCCAGACCATCAACCTCTACAACTGTTGGCTCGGGCGGCGGCTCGTGCCCCTGGCCAGCGGCGACCACTACATGTATGAATATACGGGTAAGGACGATCCGACGAAGTCCTGCCTCGTTGAGTGGAGACTCAGCGACTACACCCTGGCCCTGAAGAAGATCACCCATGCGGTGTATCTCGATGCAAAGGCCGGGGTCGCCCCTTATACTGCAAGGCGCCCAGCTCCAACGGTAAGTTGCCATTCCATCAACACTCGCAGTCGCAGCAGGTGCATTCGCGGTCGTGCTAACATCGTTTTGTTCTTGTTGCAGTTGTTCCAAGTGGTGGAAGGGTGGCTTCCATCCGCAGACGACGAGAACTCGAGCTCGTCCGTCCAGGACGGAAGCGAGTCATCGCCCGCCAAGGGTAACGCCGAGAGCGACAGGGGTGATGACGACAGCGACGAGGAAGACGAGCCCGTGGAGGTCGCTGCTCGCACGATCCGTAAAACTCGCGGGCAACACCAACGCGAGCTCGAAGCGAGCAAGAGCCTAGAGCCCCACGACGATGACGACGAGCTTCCCGAGCACACCTCGCATCGCGAGGCCACGCTGTCGAAGAAGAATAGGAAACCTCCGCTGAAGAAGACGAAGCCGGCGAAGCAGGTATCTCTGCCCCGATCTGCGAGCAGCTCCGACGTCACCAGCTCGGCGGAGAATGCTGCGGCACGCGCGACCGCGGCAACAGGCGCCGCCGTCCCCAGGGTTGAGGCGCCGCTGGCGTCGTTACCACCTCCATTCGCCCCACTCGTTAGTTTGGGGGCTGCTCCAGCCGCAGGGGCCTTGCCTCCAAGGGAAGCTCCCGCAGCAATTGCCGCGGAGGCTCCTGCCATGACTTCATCTTCAAAAAAGCCGTTTGTGTCTTGGGCACATGATTTACTCGAAACGAGCCTCAATCGAAGGTTGGGCCCCGAACTGGAGAAGCCGGCTAGCATCCGCACCGGTCTACGATTCATACCCGTCGCCAAGTGAGTGCTACTCGTCTGCTTGTTTTTCGTTTTAGTCGGACAGTCTTATTCATAAAACTGTTTCGCAGGTCTGGTGTCAAAAAGATCGGCCATCCTTCTGTGGCCAAGGTTCCGCCAGTCGCCACCGAGGTGTTGGAAGATTCCTCGCGGAAGAGGAAGACCGACGAAGTCGCTCTTCCCGCCGAAGGCGTCAAGAGGACGAAAGGCGAAGACGTCGTCACGGTCTCCGATGATCCGGCGGTTGCTCCGAGCGATCCTCCGACGGCGGCAGAAGTGGCCTCGAAGATCAAGGAGGGTGTTGAATCACCCGATGTAGCCGGGCCCCCTCCGAGTGGCGCAGCGGCATCTACAGCGACCTTCCCTCGCTTCATGGCGAAGGCGGCCGCGGCGAGTGCCTCGGCACTGATGACCCGGATGCCTGGGGTCGCAGAGGTGGAGGTTGAGCAGCGTCGCGGCCATACTCCGGTCGTGCTCGCGTCTGTGGATGCACTGGAGCTTCATGGCATGCTAGGTGCTTCCATCCAGTATGTCCAGTCCCCGAGGATCGGGCCACTGAATTCAGTGGTCGGATTCTTAACGTTTTAAAATCATCCAGTCCCCGAGTGTCTAGTCGCTGAATTTCAGCGGGTGGGCACTTAGGAATTTCATTGTCCAGTCCCCGAGTGCCTAGTCGCTGAATTTCAGCGGGTAGGCACTTATGAATTGCTTGTTGTTGACGTTGTAGTTCGTGCGCAGGGCCTGCAGCGCGAGTCGACCGAACGGCTTGTTGCGAAGTGTCGCTTGGAGAAGGAGCTCTTTGCCGTCCAGGAAGAGAACAGGGAGCTTGAAGCGGTTGCAGCCGAGGTGAAGGAGGTCCGCCGGGACCTTGTCCCGGTGGTGACTTGACGGCGGCTCAGTCCGCTTTGAGCGCGGCCGAAAAGCGAGTCGCTGACCTGGAGCGTGAGCTCAAGGAGGCGAGGGCGAAAGCGAGTTCGGCGGAGGGGCGTGCGAAAGCTGCTGTTACTTCTGCCGCTGAAGAACGGAAATTATCTGACGCGCTCGTTGCTGGGCTGCAGGATGACCTTTCTTCTCTTCAACGTTTCATCATGGACCTCTGCCGCCCGCTAATTGGTAAACTCTCCTTCAACCAATTCTCGGTGGAACTAACTTTATTGTGATGTCGACATGTCGCTTACAGCTTATTGATGTGCTGCAAGCCGGATTACTGACAACGTGGAAGAAGCGCAGTCGTATGACGCGCGGCAGTGCGTGACCACCCTGGTCGACTTGGCCGCGTTGTCGGCGACTTGCCTTCGAGCATATCTTCAGGAGATATCACCCACGGAGGTGATCCCAAGTGACCTTGTCGAGGTATGGCGCTACCTTGAGAAGGCTCCGTCGGTCGTCGAGTTCATGACGCGGTCGGCCTTCCGGCGTGGGGCAGCGACGGCGCTCAGCCTTGGGCTTGCCCATTTCCCGGGGGATTTCGACCTCGACGATGTCACGAGCGGCTACCCCTCGTCAACGGACTCGGTGGAGATTGCCGAGGTGCTGAAGCTGACGGACCGGGCCGCGGTGTACTCCGATCGCGTTTGGGCGATGGGCGACCTCCTCCCCTATCAGGAGACAGTTGTCGCCCCCAATGATCCTGAACCGAAGCATCGGGACTTCAAGGTCGAGCAGCCGTTCCGTGCGGCGATGGTGGGCGAGCTGACGACGTACCCGTCGAACCCTTACGTGCCCTTCATCCGTAACCACAGGGGTGGCGTCGAGTCTGCGTCAAAGCCTACGGAGTAGAAGCGTTGTGCCCTTAGGCGTTAGTACAAGATAACTATTGAACTTTCCTTGTATTTTGGATCAACTTTGTGCTGCTATAAAGGAAATTCGTGTTTTTTGTCATTTGTTTTGTGATTTTGGATTTTGATTGAACGAATCCCCGAGCGCGTCCGACCTTTTTATGGGGTTTACCTCGTTGTTATATGTCTGTTAACTTTTAATGAGTTGAGGTCGACTCGCCATGGCTCGGAAAGCCAGTCGCTAGGCGACTCCCAGGGTGCTCTTTACTTGACCGTTTTCCCGGGCGTGAAAAGGGTCGGGTTGCCGAGTCCCCGAGAGTGGTACTTGGTGGTTCTAGTCGCAGCTCCAAGGTAGGTGAGGACTAAGCGCGTCTTTGTTAGCGCGTCTCTCCTGCCTGATCCGGAGGATCAGTCGCATGGCGAGTCCTGGGCGCGCTCTCATACTTGGCGTTTTTCCCTAGTCGCTCGTATTTGGCTGGGTGTCAGTCCCCGAGCATGATACTTGGCCATTCGGTTCGCTATGCCGAGGATGCGGAGGACCTTGGTCGCTGTGAGGAGCGAATGCAGTTGTCTTGGCTCAGTGATTCAATCGGGCTAGGCGACTCTAATGGGGCTCCGGGTTGGCATTTTTCTTGGACGTCACGAGGCCTGGAGTTTCCCAGTGCCCTCGTACCGCACTACTTGGCTGTGTCGGTCGCTTTACCAGAGGTTGACTTCTACGAATAGCATAACGTTGTTATTACGAGTGCGAGTGGCACAAGACACGGCGAGTAGACACAATTTTCGGTAACCGATCTGTTTTATTTCATAGCGGGTGGAGAGTACATGTATGGAGTTCTAGGAGTAGAACTTCCGTAGGAGGTTTACATTCCATGGCCACTTGACTTCGAGTTTTTGTCTCCTTGGACGTCGGTGAGGTAGTAGGCGTTGTTGCCTTGGACTCGCCCAATGGCGAATGGTCCCTCCCAAGGGGGAGAGCTTGTGCATGCCCTTCTTGTCCTGGATTAGGCGCAGTACCAGGTCGCCTTCCTGGAAAGTGCGAGTCCTTACTTGCCGGCTATGGTAGCGGCGGAGACCTTGCTGGTAGATGGCAATGCGGGAGCGAGCTAGGTCGCGTGCCTCGTCGAGCTGGTCGACTCCGTCTTGGCGTGCGAGTTTGTTTGCAGCCTCCGTGTAGTTGACCACTCTTGGTGAATCGTGCTCGAGGTCAGTGGGCATGACTGCCTCGGCACCGTACACCATGAAGAAGGGGTGAATCCTATCGACCTGTTGACGGAGGTGCGGATGCCCCAGATGACGGAGGGTAGCTCCTCGACCTAGCATCTAGCGGTGCGCTCCAGTGGGACTTGGAGCCGTGGCTTCAGGCCGTGGAGGATGCTCTGATTGGCGCGTTCCGCCTGACCATTGGACTCCGGGTGCGCGACTGAGGTGAAGTCGAATCGAATGTGGTGTTCCTCGCAGAACTCGGCCATGGCTCCTTTGGCGAAGTTGGTGTCGTTGTCCGTGATGATGCTGTTGGGGAAGCCGTAGCGGTAGATGAGCTCGCGTAGGAACTTGGTGGCGGTCTTCCCATCGCACTTGCGGACTGGCTTGGCCTCCACCCATTTTGTGAATTTGTCGACTGCGACTAGGAGGTGGGTGAAGCCGGAGGGGGCCTTCTTGAAGGGGCCTACCATGTCCATGCCACATACGGCGAATGGCCAGGTAATGGGGATTGTCTTGAGCGCCGAGCTCGGCACGTGGGTCTGGTTGGCGTATTTCTAGCATCCGGCGCACCGCTGGACGATGTCGACAGCGTCTGCGTGTGCGGTGAGCCAGTAGAAGCCGTGTCGCATAGCCTTTGCGACCAGAGAGCGGGCGCCAGCGTGGTGGCCGCAGTCGGCAGAGTGAATGTCTTGGAGGATTTTGCGTCCTTCAGCGGGTTGAACGCAGCATTGGAACACGCCGGTCACGCTGCGCTTGTGGAGCTCGCCATTGATGATGACGAAGGATTTGCAGCGGCGTGCTATCATCCGGGCGTCCGTTTCGTCCGTGGGCAGGGTGCCTCCCTCCAGGTAGGCGACGTATGGCGCGGTCCAGTCGTTTGGCTCGGCGATTAGTGCGACCAGGGCTGCCTCTGGTTGCAGCGGGATTCCGATGTCGATCTCCCTTGGGGAAGAGACGGAAGGCTTGGTGATGGTGTCGAGGAAGACGTCGGCGGGTGGTGCGAGGGGAGCCGAGCCGATGCGAGAGAGTGCGTCGGCCTCCTCGTTCTTCCGCCTGTCGATCCACTCGACGGAGTAGCCTGCGAAGTGTCCACCTAGCTGGTCCACTGCTTGGCGGTATGCCGCCATGGTGGGGGAGACGGCGTCGCAGGTGCCGGCGACTTGCCTGGTGACAAGGTCGGAGTCTCCGTAGCAGCGCAGGCGATTGACGTTCATCTCCTTGGCAGCTCGCATGCCGTGGAGTAGCGCCTCGTACTCGGCCATGTTGTTGGTGCAGGGGGTGAAGTCGAGGTAGAGGACGTAGCGGAGCTTGTCGCCCTTCGGAGACGTTAACACGATCCCTGCCCCTTCGGCGTCCGCGTTCTTGGAGCCGTCGAAGTGTAGGTTCCAGTAGTGGAGGTATGGCAGCTTCTCTGGCTGCTGGGCCTCCTCCCAATCGGCGATGAAGTCTGCGAGAGCCTGCGACTTGATCGCCTTGCGCGGCTCGTACTTGATGTTGTGGACGCCGATCTTGACGACCCACTTGGCGACTCGCCTAGTCGCCTCGCGGTTGCGGATGATGTCCTGCAACGGTGCTGAGGAGACGACCGTTATCGGGTGCTCCTGGAAGTAGTGCGGCAGTCGTCGTTGTGCCCTGAAGACCGCGTATACCAATTTCTGGTATTGCGGGTAGCGCTGGAGCGACTCGGTGAGGACCTCGCTGATGTAGTACACTGGTCGCTGCACCGGGCGCTCCTTTCCTTCCTCTGGCCGTTCGACGACCATGATGGCGCTGACGACGCGTTCGGAAGCCACGACATAGACCAGCATGGGTTCCTTGTTGACAGGGGCGGCGAGTAGAGGTGCTGCGAGTAGCACCTCCTTGAGGGCGTGGAGCGCGTCGTCTGCCTCCTTGTCCCACTGGAATGTGGGGTTCTTGCGCATTAGGCGGTAAAGGGGCATTGCCTTTTCGCCTAGCCGGGGGATGAAACGACTGAGAGCCGCGACTCGCCCGACCAGCTTCTGGACGTCACGCAGGCACTCGGGTCTGCCAAGTCGGGCGATCGTGTTGATCTTGGCAGGGTTTGCCTCGATCCCGCGCTTGGAGACGACGTATCCCAGTAGCTGTCCAGTTGGTACACCGAAGGTGCACTTTCCTGGGTTTAGCTTTATCTTGTGCTTCCGCGGGTTGGCGAATGTTTCTGCCAGGTCGGCGAGTAGATCGCCTTGGCGAGCGGATTTCACCACCAAGTCGTCGATGTAGACGTGGATATTGCAGCCAATCTGGCTCGCAAGGCACTCCTGCATGCACCTCTGGTAGGTCGCCCCGGCATTTTTAAGGCCGAAGGTCATGGCAGTGTAGCAGAAGGCTCTGAATGGCATTATGAACGCCGTCTTCTCTTCGTCCTCGACGGCCATTTTGATCTGGTTGTATCCAGAGTATGCGTCGAGGAAGCATAGCGCCTCCGAGCCCGCGGTGGAATCGATGATTTGGTTGATCCGCGGGAGGACGAATTGCTCCTTTAGGCAGGTGATGCTTAAGTTTGTGTAATCAATACACATCCTCCAGGTCCCGTTTTTCTTCTCGACCAGGACTGGGTTTGTCAGCCACTTGGAGTACTTTATTGGCCAGATGAAGCCTGCAGCGAGTAGACGCTGCACCTCCTCGGCGATGGCTCGGCGGCGCTCTTCATTGAAAGGGCCGCAGCGACTGTTTAACAGGTCGCACTTTGGGGTCGGCGTTGAGTTTGTGCTCAGCAAGTTCCCTCGGGACACCAGGCATGTTGGATGGATTCCATGCGAACATGTACCTGTACTCACGGAGGAACTCGATGAGCACGCCTTCCTATGCTGGGCTCATGCCCGTCCCGATCGTCACCGTATGGCTGGAGTCGCCTGGGACCAGCTCGACAGTGCGGGTGTGCGTCGTTGCCTCGAAGGCGGTGGAGTTGCCGCTCTCCGATTTGGGCTTCTTGAATATGGTGGGGTCATCGTTGTTAACCCCGCTCGCGTATTTGGCGAGTTCCTCGGCGTGGTTGGCCTCCGCCGCGATGACGGCGTCAGCGAGTTTGGCCCCTTTGGCCTCGCACTCTGCGGCCATGTCGGGGTCGCCGTGGATGGTGATGGCGCCGCACGGCCCAGGTAACTTCATCGCGTTGTACGTGTAGTGGGGTGCCGCCATGAACTTGGCGAACGCCTGGCGACCCAGGACGCAGTGGTAGGGGATGTCGAAGGGCACCAGCTCGAAGACGATCCGCTCGGTGCAGAAGTTTGTTGGTGTGCCGAAGGTGACTAGCAGCGTCACCTTGCCGATCGGATACGCCTTCCGACCAGGGACGATGCCGTGGAAGGTGGTGTAGGTCGTCTCGATCATCGACTGCGGAAGCCGCAGCCGCCTGAACGTGTCCAGGTACTGGATGTTGATGGAGCTACCGCCGTCCATCAGCGTTTTGGGGAGCCAATAGTCCCCCACCTTGGGCTTGACCACCAGAGCGACTTGGCCCGGATACTCGATTCGCGGTGAGTGGTCCTCGCGGCTCCAGGTGATTGGTTGCTCAGACCAGTTGAGGAACTGGGGGATGTCTATCCGGGACACTGCGTTGACAGCGACGGCGCAGGCGATGACCTTCTTCTCGCGCTTCGTGTTGAAGCCTGTGAAGGTGTGGAGCGAGCCGGCGACGCTGCCGAATTTTCCGTTGTTCGGCGGATTGTTGTCGGGGTCTTCCTACGCGCGCCGTGCCTTCTCGATCTCCTTGAGAGAGTGGCAGTCGGCGGTCGTGTGCGTGGCGGGCTTTCCTTCCCTGCTATGAAACACACAGGGTTGGTTGAGGAGGGCCGTGGGGTCAAACCTCGGCTTTGCCTTGTAGTTGCCGCCGTCGCGGCGCTGCCCTTCGTCGTGGCGGAAGCTCTTGGGCTCGCGCTGCGCATATCCGGCGTTGGCGAAGAAGTCGACTCGCTTGTCACCGCGTGCCGGTGAGGCGAGTGTTGCTGTAGCGTAGCTCGGGTCGCCTCCCGTTGTCGTGGCCGCTCGTGCGGCGATGTCCTCCCGACTCGTCGTCGAGGTTTCCTGGTTTGGGTCCTCCTCCGCGTACTTCTTTGCGATCTCCAGGAGGTCCGGAATGTTGTCGAGTGTGCGGTACACTCGCTTGAGCTTGGCGACCAGGGGCTCGTAGCGGCACGAGGTCTTGAAACAATGGATCGCGGTGTCCGGGTGGATTCCGGCCGCGTTATACCACAGGTCTTGCCACCGCTGGACCCAGCTGCGGGTCGACTCGCGTGGTCCCTGGACACACCGCTCCAGGTCCTCGATGGTGGTGGCGCGGGTGTATGAACCCTCGAAATGCCTGACGAAGGCATCGCGCATCTCCTCCCAGGAGTCGATGTTGTCCGCGGGGAGGGTATTAATCCACTGCCTGCACGCCCCCGCCATCATCAGGGGGAGGTAGCGGGCGGCTAGTAGGTCGGTGTGGCCGGCGATCCCCATCGCCATGAGGTAGGTGTCCAGCCACACGGATGGGTCATACGAAGGGTCGTACTTCTCTATTTCCTTCGGCGCTTTGAAGTTTGCCGGGTATCTTTCGCCTCGGATCATCGGTCCGAAGCACTAGGGTCCGACTCGGCTCATCAATCCCCTTGGTTCACCGTCGCGGAGAATTGTGAGGGTGTGCCACAGATCGTCGGGCTGGCTGCACGCCAGCTCTGGTTGTTGATGATGTGGGTGCGTGCGTCGATGGGCTGCCCATTGGCGGCGACGAAGTTGTTCGCCGGTCGCGGGTCGTTGGTGGAGAGCGTCGCATTCGCGTGACGGTGTTGGACCTGCAAGGGCTCGGGTGGAGGGAAGTTGAGGGTATTTGCCACCATGGGGCGGCCACTCGAGGCCGCCCTGCTGCCCGATGAGCGCGAGTACATCCGACCCTGTGAGTCGGCGCCCGCATTTTGTTGCTCCACTGCTTTGGCGAGCAGAGCCTTGGCATACTGGATCTGCAGGGCACCTTCGCCGGTTACTTGGATGTTGTCGACCGCAGCTCGGCTTGCGACGACGTTGTCCATTGGGGTGGAGAACAGCGGGAGGCCGTTCGCGTCTCGCTCTCGTGAGGAGACCACGATCCTTCGTTGGTCCCTGGGGGGCGCGCGGTTGGGTGGTGGTGGTGCGCCATTGGCCGTCGCCCCTGGTGGGGGCCGAGCGCTTCCCCCTGGCGGCGCGTTCTCGCAGATCGCGAGCTCGGCTATGCGAGCCGGGTCGTTCTCGTCGTCGAAGTTCAGGGCGCGCCCCTGGACGACGGGGTTCAGGCGTGACCTGTTTCGAAGTTGGTGGTATCGCGACAGCTCTTGCGTTGTCGCCTGCTCGAGGCGAAATTTTTCGCGCTCGGCTTGCTCCTTGCAGACTGCCTCCACTAGCTTCAGGCAGAGTTCCTCGACCTCCGTTGCCATCGTGTTTGGTGGGATCGGCGTGGAGAAGGGGTCTTCCGGCGGGTCGGGGCCGGTCGCCATGTAGGTCGCTGCGTGGCGACCGATTCCGTCGTGGAGGTCGACGGAGTTCTCCGACCCGGAGTCGAAGTCGAAGATCCCGAGGATAGAGGGATTCTCAAAGTCTCCGACGTTGGAGACCAGGGTGATGGAGCCTGCGGGTGACGCGGAAACAATGGATCCGGAGAGTGACGCCGGGGTCGCCGAATCGGCGTCGTCGTTGAGGGCCGCGTCGTCCGCGGCCGCGGTGGTTTTGGCCACGTTGCTGTGGGCCGAGTCGTACTCGAAGGCGAGGCGGTGAATCATGCGGACCTGGCTCTCAGAGAGCCGGTCGCCTGGCGGCGACTCGCTGATGCGAGCCGAGTCCTCCGAGACGATGACGTCGGTGAGGCCGACGAAGAGGCTGATCGTGCCGACCGGCAGGATCACGCTATGTGTGACGGGTCACGCCGCCGGGACGTAGCTGCTTTGCAAGATCTGGAGCATCTCGCCGATCGCGATCATGCGGCCGGTGGCGATCGTCTCGTTGATGGGCAGATTGGATCTCGCCGCAGAACACCGGCCTGACCGGCCAGGCCCCACGGTGGGCGCCACTGTCGTGGGAATGACCACGGCAGATGCTGCAATCGGCAGCGAGTAGTAGAACATGGGGCATGGGCGGCCAGCCATCTGCGGTGCGAGATGAGGGCTAAGACACAAGGGTTTACCCAGGTTCGGCCCCCTGGAGGGTAAAGACCTACTCCTGCTAGATTGTATTATGGTGAGAGTACATTGGGGCGAGCTCGACGGCTAGGCGGCGAGTCGCTTGGGTGTATGATGGAACGTATCCTCTACACGTCCTCTAGGGAGGTTTATATAGACTCACCTCCCTAGGGTTTACAGATCATAAACGACTTAGTTAAGGATTCGGAGATTCTATGACCTAGTCCGACTGGGCCTAGCTACGCTTCTGGGCCTTCAGCTTCCAATCGCCTGAGTCCACGCCAAGTCTTGATCCAGTCGCCGTCCTACAGGCCCACTCGCTGATGGCTTGGGCCAATAGGAAATGTCCTGCTGGGTATACCCCGGTAGGCATATCCCCATCAGCGCGCGCCAAGCGCGTATGCTCACCCGAATCCGAGGAGGAGGACGACGAATGAGAACTCTGCGGAGCCCGATGCTTCAGCCGATCCATCCGACGGACACGGATGCCACGGAACTTCAAGCTTCCTTCGGACACTCCAAAGTTTGACGGCACATAGGACCCCAAGGCGTGGCTCAGCGACCACCTGTCGTCCGTCAAACTATACGGCGGAAAACAAGAACACCGCCCTGCCATGCCTTCAGCTGCAGCTGACAGGCGCAACCCGAATCTGGCTCAGCAGCCTATCCTCGGGATCCATCCGGAGCTAGGAGGAGCTGGCGTACAGTTTCATCCGAAACTTCAAGGGCACCAGGAAGAGGCCAACCTCGATCGAGGAGCTACGGGCCTGCACCCAACGAACGGGCGAATCCATTCGCTCGTACATACTACGCTGGTCCAACACCAAGAACTCCATGGCGCACATCTCTAAGGAGAGAGAGATCGATGCCTTCAAGGATGGCGTCAAACGCCAGGACTTCAAGGAAGAACTTGGGCGCGTCAAGCCCAAGACACTCGACCACCTCATGGACATCGCCAACAGGTGGGCAGATGGCGAGTACTCCGTCCACCAAGCGCACTTGGAGGAGGAGGATGACTACGGCCGTCGACGTGAATGCCGTAGCAAGAGAAGATCGCACGTCTACGACGATCGTGATGGACCTGACATGGTCGTGGCTGGCTACGCCGACCGCCGCAGCGACGGCAACCGCATCAGCAGCGAATACCGTGGAAACAACTTCCGCGACGGAGGACGCCCAGCGCAGTTATGGCAACGCCGTGGCCGCGACGATGGACCCTCAGCATACGACAAGTTGTCGGGTCCATGCACCATCCACTTCTACATCAACAAGCAGGATGGTAAAAAGAAGGCAAGCCACATGCTCAAGGATTGCCGCGAGTTCCAGAAACTCAGCGAGAGCATGTCCCAGATGAGGCAACAAGCCCCACACCCTGGGTACGGGAACGCACCCGCACCAGGTGACATCGCCCACGGAGCTACTCCACCACCACCCGTGGGACCTTCGAATCATCCAATCGCACATGCGCAGAACAATGGCGGAAACGGGTACCCCATGACAAAAGGATCACTGATGATCCAAAAAGGGCGCCCAACAAACAGGGTGCATAAGAAAATCACCCGTCAGATCAATCTGGCTGTGACCGCTCCACCCGCCATCCCTGAGTACCTCAGCGGTTCGGAGTCTTGCATCACGTTCAGCCGCTCGGATCACCCCTGGTAGGTCCCTCGCCTAGGTCATGCTGACCTGGTGCTCGAGGCGCAGATCGGAGGGTTTGATATGAGCCGCGTCTTCATGGACGGCGGCAACGGCATCAATCTGATGTTCGCCAGCACCTTAGCAGCGATGCGGATCCCGCTGTGTAGCCTGGAATAATCCGACACAACGTTCCACGGCACCGTCCCAAGTAAGGGCATATTCCCCCTGGGAAAGATATGGCTCGACGTCATCTTCGGCAAGCCCGATAACTTTCGGTGCGAGCGACTCGAGTTCGAAGTGGTGGACTGGACATCACAATACCACGCCATCCTCGGGCGTGTAGCATTCGCACGATTCCTGGCAGTACCACACTACGCGTACTTGCTACTCAAGATGCCAGGACCTAAGGGCGTCATCACGGTCCACGGGAGCTTCACCCGATCGGACCACTGCGACAGGGACTTCAACAGAATCTCCCAGTCATTCGGCATGGAGGAGGAGCTCATAAGGCTCTGAGAGGTGACGGACAACGGGGCAACCCCAGTTGCAAGACAGAACGCACCCGACATGACTTTCGACTCCACTGTCAACACAAAGAAGGTGCAGGTCCACCCAACAGACGCCTCCAAGACGGCACTGATCGCCAACGAACTCAACCCCGCATAGGAAAGCGCACTCGTCAAATTCCTCGGTGAGCGCTGGGAAATCTTCGCCTGCTGTCCTGCGGACATGCCAGGAGTTCCCAGGGAATTTGCCGAGCACGCACTTAACGTCTTTGCAGACGCCAAGCCCGTCAAACAGTCCATCTGATGACTGACCGAGCCACGGGCTGAAGCCATTGGAGTCGAAGTCAACAGACTGCTCGACGCAAATTTCATCAGGGAGATCAAGGAAAGTGAGTGGCTCCCCAACACCGTGATGGTCCCCAAAAAGGACACGGACATCCTGCGGATGTGCGTGGACTTCACATCGTTGAACAAGCACTGCCCAAAGGATCACTTCCCTCTCCCTCGGATCGACCAGATCATCGATTCGACTACAGGATGCGAGAAGCTCTCCTTCCTCGACGCCTACTTAGGCTACAATCAGATTCGACTGAAGGTCGAAGATCAGGAGAAAACGGCGTTCATCACGTCGTTCGGAGTGTTCTGCTACAACACAATGCCCTTCGGGCTGAAGAACACATGCGCCACGTACCAACGGTGCATGCAGGCATGCCTGAAGGACCAGATCAGCCGCAACATCCAAGTCTATGTCGACGACATAGTAATCAAAACAAGGAAGGCCAAGACACTGATCGACGATCTCCGTGAGACGTTCGACAACCTTGATTGATACAAGATCAAGATAAACCCAGAAAAGTGCGCCTTCGGCGTCCCATCTGGTCAACTTCTAGGCTACTTCATCTCCCAGCGAGGGATCGAGGCGAACCCGAAGAAAATCCGGGCCATAATGGCCATGGAGAAGCCGAAGAACCTCAAAGGCGTCCAACAGCTCGCTGGGCGCATCGCGGTGTTGAGCAGGTTCATCAGCCACATATGCAAAAAATCCATGCCTTTCTATCAGCTGCTACGCAAGGCAGACAAATTCGAGTGGACGCCTGAAGCAGACGATGCATTCGAAGATCTGAAGCGGCTGCTCTCCACCTCGCCCGTCTTGGTCACGCCAAGGGAGCGCGAGCCGCTACTGCTATACATAGCAGCTACACATCAGGTGGTAAGCACCATGCTCGTCATCGAAAGACCCGAAAATGGCAAGACCCATGGGGTACAACGTCCAATCTACTACCTCAGCGAGGTATTGACGCCGACAAAGCAGATGTATCCTCACTAGCAGAAACTCGCCTACGGCGTGTTCATGATGGCTCGTCGGCTGAGCCATTACTTCCAGGAGCATCAGGTGATGGTCGCCAATGAAGCACCCCTGAACAGCATCTTGAATAACCCGGAGGCCACAGGACGTGTGGCCCTGTGGGGCATCGAGCTATCACCTCTAGACGTCGTCTATGAGAAGCGCCACGCGATCAAGTCTCAGGTCCTTCTGTACTTCCTCGTCCACTGGATGGAACTACAGCTGCCAGACACCTCGGACATGACACGGTCATGGACGATGCACTTCGATGGTTCCAAGCGCGAGGCAGGAGCAGGAGCCGGGGTCATACTGACCTCCCCGCAGGGCGATAAGATGAAGTACGTCCTCCGGATGAAATTTCGAGCTTCCAACAACGAAGCCGAGTACGAGGCCCTCATCCACGGCATGAGGATGGCCAAGATCTGCGGCGCGACGCGCCTGGTCATCTACGGCGACTCGAACCTCGTCATCCAGCAGACGATGAACGAGTGCGACGCACACGCTGCCAACATGATTGCGTACCGCGCACTCTACAACGCACTCGAAGGAGACTTTGACGGCTGCAAGCTTTGGCACGTTGGGAGAGAAAGCAACGAACAGGCTGACAGACTCGCCAACATCGGCTCCACATGCGCACGGGTGCCACCAGGTGTGTTCCTCGAACAGATCTTCGTGCCATCCATCAAAAGGAAATTCCCCATGGGATCACCCGAAGAAGCAGAACAATCGGGGGTTGCGCTACCCGAAGGACAGGAAGGAACAGAAAAGCTCGACACAGAGGTCGCAGTGGTCAACCTGATGCAGGTCATGGCAGTCAAAGAAACATGGACACAACCATACCTCCGATATCTGATAGATGGGGATCTGCCTGACAGCCTGACAGATGCCCGGCGCATATCTCGCCGGTCCAAGGCCTTCACCATCATCAATGGCGAGTTGTACAAGCGCAGCATTTCGGGTGTACTCCAAAGGTGCGTCACCATCGATGACGGCAAAACTATCCTCCAAGACATCCACGAGGGCATCTGCGGCCATCATGCGGGCAGCCGCGCCCTTGTCGCCAAAGCTCTACGAGCTGGATTCTACTGGCCAACGGCCATGAACGATGCCAAGGACATCGTCCGAAGATGCAACGTGTGCCAGAGTTTTGCAAGCAAACCACACGCACCAGGATCGGAGCTCAGGCCCATACCCTTGGCCTGTCCCTTCGCCCAATGGGGCCTCGACATGATCGGCAAACTGCCCAAGTCCTCTAATGGAGGCCACGTCCACCTCCTGGTCGCATTCGACAAATTTACCAAGTGGATCGAGGCCATGCCCGTTACTAATCAAAAGGGAAAAATGGTTGTGAAATTCTTCGAATCCATAGTCTATAGGTTCGGCGTGCCGCACAGCATCATCACCGATAACAGGTCGAACTTCATCTTCGAAGAATTCCAGGACTTCTGTGAGGACCTCGGAATCAACATAACATATGCCTCCGTGGCGCACCCGCAAACGAACAGGAATGTCGAAAAGTCTAATGGCCTCGTCGGCAGCGGCATCAAGAAGCGCCTAATGAGCCCACTCCAGCGACTCGCAGGAGCCTGGACACAAGAGCTACCCTCCATCCTATAGAGCCTGCACACGATGCCAAACATCTCAACTGGCTACACGCCATTCTTCATGGTGCACGGAGCCGAAGCCGTGATGCCTGCAGAGGTATGCCATAGGGCCCCACGGGTCGTCGCCTACAGCGAAGCCGAATCGATGGCCGCACTCGAAGACGCCGTCGACACACTCGACGAGGCATGTGACATAGCCGCGGCTAGGTCAGCGGTCTACCAACACAGCCTCCGCAACTATCACAGCCACCGGCTGCGTCCAAGGTCCTTCGTCGAAGGAGACCTAGTCTTACGACTCAAGCAAGAGCGACCGAAGAAGCTCGAGTCACCCTGGGAAGGACCCTACGTCGTCACTGAAGTCATCCCAGGTGGCGCCTATCGCCTCAAGCACATGGAGTCTGGAGTAGCATACTCCAACCCATGGAACATCGCACAACTGCGACGCTTCTACCCTTAGCCACCCCCACCTTTTACTTTCAATAAGGCTATTCAGCCAAGGCTACTCAGCCGAACAATATACCTCCTCGTTACGATATGAATAAAGCTAAGTGTCTCGCCCCAAATATTTGTCTATTACTCGCATTTTTACTCATGTTACAACACACTCGGGGGCTCCCCTCACCTCACGACTTCGTCGACTGAGGATAACGCGTGTACACCTGAGTAGCTGATCACGCCAGGCTAACAAAAAGGGCACGCATACAAATAAAGCACCACGTGCTAAAACAGTCAACCTTTACAGCAAGGGGAATAACACGCCCAGTCGAATACATATAGGTTTTACAAATATCTTTTTACAGGTCCTACCTATTCTGAAGAATCACCTGCGCACGCTGCTCAAAGAGATCTACAATTTGTTCGGCATACTGCCTTACAGCCGCATAATGTGGACGCGTGTCCCACATGCCACCATCTGGACAAAGAGGCGGCCCAGCCGCCATAGCAGCAAGATCTACATCAGGGCAATGCAACCGCACGAGGGAAAGTGCAGCCTTCACCCCTGCAACCAACTGATGCCGCACCAGCTCCCTGACATGATGCACATCTCGAAACTTCGCCAGCAGGCCCCATAGAGTCGATGGTGCCTCATCCAGGGGAAACATCACGTGCAGAATCGACGCTAGAGAATTCTTCACTTGCCGCAGCACCCGCGACACCTGGTGAACACGATCCTGCGCAGTCGCAAGGACTATAGCACGATCACGGTCCATCCAGAAAAAGTCATCGGCCTCCATGTCCTGCTGGGTCAGGTAGTTGATCCGAACAGCAACACACTCCTTTTCCTCCCTAGGGACAAGGTTAGCACCTGCAACACCTGCAAAGTAAGATGACAAGCCAACAGGCGCATCCGAAAAATGAGCAGCAGCTCGAAGAAACTCACATTGAAGCTGTTCGGTCAAACGGCGCAACTCCCCCATCAGATACTCCTCTCTGGTGGCGCCTTGCCCCGCCTTGGACTTCCAAACATCCGCGTGGCCTCGAACACCAAGTAACTCTTTCTCAAGACTACGGATGCGGTCACGAAAAATACAAGCTGCGACGCATCATCCAAGGATGGTCGCAGCTGCGCCACAGACGAAGTATCAACGGGATCATCACCCGAAGGTCCCTAGAGGAAAAGAAGGCAAGGATATGAACAAACGCACGATTGAGCAAGCAGCTCGGAGATTCATTATATGCAGCAAAAGCCACTACATGGCACAAGGAGTGTTCATAAATACATTACAATAAAAGAGACAAAAGCTATCCTACAACTACAAGGCCTAATAAGCTGCATCCTGAGTGGCCTCGGAGCCGGATTGCCTGCTCTTGGCCTCCCCCTGCTGCCTCACCGCGTACTCCGCCAGCAGGTCAATCAGCTTCGGCCCATAGCGTTTACAACGGGCAGCGTAGAGGGCGAAGGCTACCTTGGAACCGTCGGCAGCCACCGGCATCTGGGAGGTGACCTGATGAAGATCCATCTCCGCTCCAGACGCCATGGCCATCGCCAGCCCCATGGACGCGCTAATACCCTTCTGCTTGCGCTTGTACACCGCAGGGGCCTCAGCTGACAGTGCATCCGCCAACAATTCGACATCCTCGAGGGCGACGCCCTTGGGGACGAGCTCCTTGTAGAAGCGCCCGAGAACCACCTTGGCCTTGGCAAGCGAGCCAACCACGGTACTACAGCGGTCTTCGACCGCCGCAGTGGCATCATCCAGAGCACTTCAGTGCTCTAGGGCACCACGGTCAAACTCGATGCCCGCGGCATCTAGATAAACGGAAGAGGCAAGGTGAAAACCAAACAAAACCAGAGGGACAAGGAAACTGAAAAGGAACAGACGAAACTACTCACCCGAAATAGCCTTGGCAGCAGCCATCAGCTTGTCGGCTACCTCCTTCTCGCATGAGGCCGCAGCGGTGGCGAGCTGCTCCTCGCGATCCATGGCCTCTTCCCGCAGGCGCTCCCTGGCCGCAGCCGCGTTGGCTAACTCCTGCTCAAGGCACTCCTTAGCACCAACGACATCTTCAGCTTTTTTCTCCGCTCGCCCGAGGCTCTTTTTGAGAGCATCAAGCTCGCGGAGGGCAGTGTTATTTTCGTCTGCAACAAAGAACAAGCATGAGATTCATAAGTAAGCAAGTAGCCGAAGAAGTAGAAGATCGATAAAAAAATACGAACCTTGAAGCCGCTGAAGGCTGGCCTCCAATGCTAGGTGCTGCTTCACCAGTTGGTTGACACCTTGAACAAAAGGCTGCGAGAAGATGCAACTTGTCAGGAAAAAGGCTCGGGGGCTACGCCCAAGGAAACGAACAAAGCAAATCGCGCATACGAAAAGAGTTTGGGGGATCCCCCAAGACACGCACAAAAAAAGACATGATCAGAAGATCATCCGAAAGACACTCGGGGGCTCCCCCCGAGACACGAACATGAGGTAACGATCAGCAGATCGTCCGAAAAATGCTCGGGGGCTCCCCCACAGCAAGAATGAAAGCACTTACATGATCAGACGGCGACTCTGAAGGTCTGGCTATAGTCTTCTGGGAGACAATCACCCGAGCCTCCTGCGGAGAAGGGTTCGGAGCAACGTCCCTAGAGGTGGCCACCGTCTGAGGAGGCAGAGGAGCAACCTTCGACTCCCCCACCATATCCCGAGCGCCATCGCTGAAAGAGCCATCGGAGGAGTGGCTACAAAAGAAAACTTCAGTCAAATAAAAGCAAGCAAAAAATGAAAGAAGAGCAAAAAGCAACTGAAGATACTTACGAGTCCATATCGCTCAAGTTGAAGACAGGCAAGGCCCTCTTGCCCTTCTTCTCTTCCTTCTTCTCTTTCTTCTTCCGCTTCGTCGGCGGCTGTGGCACCATAGACCGCACGGGCACGGCCGGAATAGGAGAGGAAGAGCCACCATCACCTCCATTATAACGCACAAGGCATGGCGGGTTCCTAGGCGTCGGCGGAGTCGAGGCATCCGACGATTCGCTCGAGCTTCGCGTCCATTTTCGAGTCTACTCCTCGCTCGACTCAAAGGTATCTTTAGCCGGCGACCGTGCCGAAGGGAGCTCAGACATGGAGTCCACTACCTCATTGTCTGGTGCATCCGGAAAACGTTCGGGTAGTGGAGGCGCCATGCTAGGTACCTTGAACTCCTGCACAAAAGAAAACAAACTCTCAGAATAAACGATCTGCAAGGAGATGCAGTCGAAAAAAGCGCTACGCGCACGTCCCAGATCTACACCTGCGGCACCGGTCGAGAGGCCCTGAATGGAAGGGTCAGCGAGCTACCCAAAATGTCCTCGTCAGCCTTAAATTTCAGCAGCGGCCGGAGGATTCCGTCAACATCCCCCTTGGAGAGCTCTCTAGTCGAAACCCTAGTCGAGTCGTTGCGGCCAGAATAAAGGAACATCGGGTGCATCCTAGCATAGAGCGGCTGCACCCGGCGTTTGAGGAAGGTGCGGATGATATCCACACCGTTCACCTCTTTATCCGGAATCACTTGAAGATCCTCCACCCGACGATAGAGTTCCTCTATCTCTGCCACCTCACCATCCAAGATGTGGTTCTTCCAGGACCTTTTTGACTGGATTTTCTGGGAGGGGTCGAAAGGAGCAAGGCCAAACTTTTTCCCGTCCACTGTGGATTCGCGGATGTAAAACCATCGCCTCCGCCATTATTGGACGGACTCACACATAGAAAAAGAAAAGAAGAGAAAGTTGGATTTAAGGGAAATGATGCAGCCGTCGATGGGATAAACGCCATCGGAGCCAGACTGCCTCTTCACGGAATAGAGCTTCCGGAAGAGGCCAAAGTGTGGCTCGATACTGAGCCAACACTCGCAGAAGGTGATGAAGCAGGCAATGTGAAGAACAGAATTCGGCGAACGATGATGGAGTTGGATGCCATAGAAGAAAAGCAATCCACGGAGAAAATCGTGGACTGGGAGAGAAAGGCCCCGAAGGACAAAAGCGACAAACATGACCCGAAACCCAGCGGGTGGACGGGGAGTTACCTCGTCGCCGGGAATCTTGACGGCCTGCTTGTCCTGCGGGATCAGAGCCCGCTCATGGAGCTTGCGAAGATCGCCCTCGCGCGTCTCCGACCGCCGCCAGCCACCATTGGTGACACGGGTAGCGTTGGTACCCTTCTTGCCACCGACAGCGGCGTTAGTACCAACTGCGGTGGAGGCCTTCTTTGATTTCCCCATTGCAGTGCGGTGACAGCGACGACGTGAGCGTAGGAACAAAGATGGGAAGGATCAGAGAATTTCTAGCGCGCGGCGAGAAAAGTTCAAGAATATGGGAGGAGTGAAACAAGAATGGCTGTGGTGAAAACAAACAAGTTTTTCCCCAATGATTATAAGGACAAAGAAGAAGCACGATGACCGTTCATCCGGAAGCCCTAGAGCCAACATCAGAATCCAACCATCCACGTGTCAGCACGGCAACGAACCGTCGCTCGCACGCCGTCCACTACGCACGGAAACCGAGGCGACGCCATAATTATCTCCACGTCGCGCGTGACCAGTCAATTCAAAGTCAAAACGTGGGACCCACGTTCGCCCAGTCATGTCATCTCTAGCGTCGCAGATTCTTGAGTTCACCGATCGTCAGCACTGACGTCATCAAAGCTATACTAGCAACGGTTACAAATCTTCGACTACACAGCTAAAAGTACTCACTCGAATCTACGATTCGAGTAAATACTCGGGGGCTATTCCTATCAGGAGCGCTGGTTGCGCACCCGAAATATGATCAAAGTACTACAACATTGAACTATTCTTCGAGTCCTACGTCGAGTCTACGACTCCACTACGGACTCGGGGGCTATTCCCATAGGGAGGATGGATTCAAGCATCCGAAAAATTTGTGTCCAACGGACCTAAAAGTCAACAACGACTAAACTAAAAGTCTCTGCTCGAGTCTACGACTCGAACAGACACTCGGGGGCTACTCCCATAGGGAGCGCTGGTCGCGCACCCTATGAATTCTTTGACTGCGATCCTTCGGATCAGAATACAAAAAAAATTCGGCAACTCTGCCCCAACCAACGCTAAGTGAGAAGCATCCTCCTTGGCCACCTGAAACACCTCCGCGGTGATAAAATTTTGGATGTTATATCTGCGATGCAAAGATAAGACCTACAGATACCATCTAATGGCCTGGCAACGCACCTGACTGCGCTCTTCTAGTAAAGATCTGTGCTAACAGGCGCGATGAAAATCCTGACGAACGCGTTGGGTGCACCATTTAAAATTTACTGGAATTCCACTCCTGTAAGTCCTCAACAGCCTGAGTCGAATTACGCCAGCATATGTTCCGGGTTTGAGTCGAGGGACTCAAATCTAAAGAAGATCTTGTTGTTTTGTCCTAAGATAGTTAACTGGCCCTGATCCGTCGGGAGAGTCAGGCACACGCATCAACAATCCCTAAACACTCAAATCATTCTCTAGCAAACAGAGATAGCTGCACCCGAAAGATTGAAGAGTCCTCAGCCGAATCTACGATTCGACTGAACACTTGGGGGCTACTGACATGGTTATACCCTATGGGCACACGACCTTAGCATACCTGGTCCAGCCCAAGGAAGGCCCACGAGAATATGCGCTAGCCCATGAAGACTTTCGGATGGTCAGGGTCCATGACGCCTTCAGATCCTTGGAGAGCAAGACTAGAGTAGATAGAATATTCAAAGGGGCAAACCCTAAAACATGTAACCGACTCGGTCTGTGCACGGGACCTGCCTACTTCTATATAAAGGATAGGAGGGCACGACGAGGAGGGCACTTCATACCACCGCATACACACCTCGACGCCAGATTGCATCTGCGCACCCGTGTACTTTTCGGTTCCGCAGTAATCAAGAGCAGACAAGCAGGAGTAGGGTTTTCCCTCCGGGGGCCTGAACCTGGGTAAACCTTGTGTCCCCGTATTGCTTGTTTGCTAACCGTTCCGCGATCTCCAGCATCTCCATCTTATCCAAAACCCAAGCTCATAACAATGGGCATTGACGAGATTAAACCTCGTCACTTGCATATGTTGGATTTCTTGCTTTGGCTTTGATGAAGTTCTCTCTATTGCAAATGTGTGTATGTTGAGATGAGTGCATATAATGGGGACTATACTAAATCATGCTCATGATTCACCAATCCCAAATATGTCAATCTAGTAGTTTTGTTGCATATCGTTTCCTCAATATCTCTCATGTGCAATAGTGAGTATTTTTGCCAAGTTGATTTCTATCTTGTGATACTTGTTTCCTTTCTCCATATATTCCTCCTATCCCCTTCTTCCCTTGGTAATAGTTGTTATGTATGGAGTATGTTGGTGTTTGAAGCTCATCGATGTACAATAAGATATATTTGAGCCCTTGGGCATGCTTTCAAGCAAAACATCTTATTGGTATATTCTATGACTTCATCGTTGCCTTTCATGTGCTTTCTTGAGTATCTATCTTGTTTGTGCATATTTCTCCGTGGACATTTGTCTTTGTGATGTTTTCCACCTAGAAATTTACACACACAAGAGTAGATCATTATTTGGTTGTGTTTGCATTTCTTGGAAATCACCTCTTACCTCATTTTGATTCTTCGATGGCTTCCAAATTATTGTATTTTGTGTGAATTGTTATATGAGTTCGGAGGAGTGAGGATTCCATGGTTGTGCACGTTGTTTCCAAATACAATTACTATAATTGGTGCACAATCTTTGGGGAGCTTCTCTAATTCATTTAATAGTGCACAATTTCCTCCTTTCTCATTTCTTGTGGTTTAAATGCTTATGGGGGAGCAAGGATTCCATATTTGTGCATATTGTATTCAATACAAGTATTCTAAACTTTGCACAAATTTTGGAGAGCTTCTCTATTCTATTTAAAACAGTCTTGGTTGTTGCTTCCATTTGACATCATTTGTTGGTGTTTCCATTGTTCCGTTTGGATCCTTTGTTTGCTCGCTTCATTTGTTGAAGTTTATTTCTTTTATTGTATTTTTGCAATCTTTGGGTCCTCAATATAGTTTTGCTTCCTCCCAAGTACTCATCATTTGATTTGTGCTTATGCACACCTTTGGAGGAATTCTCATTGTAGGGGTTTGTAGCATGGAAAACAAAAAAAACTACCGCATGAACACACAATCAAGATCTAATCTATGATCAAGCCAAGATCTATCTACTAGATCGGTGCAACAAGTTGATAGAGTACTAACCCTCGAAGATCCAAAGCGGTTAACGAGAGCAGATTCTCGTGGGTGATGTAGTCGTTCACTTGCCGATCTCAAGATCGCGTAGACGATCCTTCCGGCGCCGTGTTTCGGCAGCGCTCCCGCAGTCGGTCACACGTATGGTACTCGATGAATACCTTCCTCTCCTTTGTTCTAGCAGGCAGCGGAGGTTGTAGCTCTCTCCTCGCGATTCCGGCAGCACGACGGCGTGGTGTCGGAAGTAGAGGGGAGATCCCACAGGGCTTCGCCTAAGCCAGAGCGAGTATGGTGGAGTAGAGGGAGCCCCGGCGATGTAGGGTTTAGAGGGCCAAGGTTTAGAGGTTGCTAGCAACTAGAGTTTAGCTAGTCGGTAGCGGTTTAGAGGATATCTAGATTGGTCGCAACTAGAGAGGGGGGCGGCGGCCAACCTAGGGTTTCTTGGGCGCCTAGGCCAGGGGGATACCTTGTGGTGCGCCCCTACCCCTCCTTATATAGGTGGGGGGCGTCCAAGGGTGTTCCCAACCCAGGTGGAAACCCTCCCTAACTCAGAAATCCTCCCTAACTCGGAAACCATGTTAGGATTTGACTTTTTCAAACTACCTTTTTGACTTTCAAATTAGAGTTTGATTTCTCTCTTCCAAGTGTCCAGCCAAGTGACCTAGGACATGATGCAACCATTACACTTTGTCATGACACATCCATGTACCCTTCCCCTTCTGGATCGGTGAACCTTCTAGAACCTTCTAGAACATTCCGGTGAAAACACTAGTATCGTTCCCGAACTCCGAAATTGGACTTTCGTTATATGGATCTTATTCTACGGACCATTCCGGATCTCCTCGTGATATCCCGGATCCCATCAAAGACTCCGAACAACATTCGGTCTCTTTAATCACATTTCATATCTACTAACAACATCGAATCCTTAAGTGTGTCTCCCTACGGTTCGTGAATTATGCAGACATGATCGAGACTCTTCTCCGATCAATAACCAATAGAGGAATCTGGAAATTCATATGGCTCCCATATATTTCTATGATTACTTCGTGATCGAATGAACCATTTACATACGATACCAATTTCCCTTTGTCTCGCGATAGTTTACTTATCTGAGGTCTGATCGTCGATATCTCTGCATACCTAGTTCAACCTCGTTACTGATAAGTACTCTTTTCTCGTTCCTGTGATATGTGATCCCTTGTGAGCCAGTCACATGCTTGCAAGCTAATTGGATGACATTCCACTGAGAGGTCCTAGAGTATATCTATCCGTCATATGCATGGACACATCCCAATCTTGATCCATGTGCCTCAACACATACTTTCCAAACACTCAATGCCACCTTTATAGCCACCCAGTTACGGTGTGTTGTTTGATGTCATCAAAGCATCCTTCCGATGATGGTGATTAGCATGATCTCATGGTCGAAGGAATTAGGTTACTATGTACCAGAAAGCTTATAGCAAGTGAACTATATTAAATGACTTGATCTTTATGCTACGCTTAACTATAGGAGTATGTCCATCACATCATTCTCCTAATGATATGACCCTGTTGTTAATAACATCTCTATGTTCATGATCAGGAAACCATTATCATATATTAACCAACAAGCTAGTTTAACAAGAGGCTTTACTAGGGACTCTTTTATGTTTACAAATTACACAAGTATTAATGTTTCCGGTTAATACAATTATAGCATGGTATGTAAACATTTATCATAAGCATGAAGATATGATAATAACCACTTTATTATTGCCTCTTGGGCATATCTCCAACAGTCTCCCACTTGCACTAGAGTCAATAATCTAGTTTCAAACCTTTGTGCATTCAACACCTATGGCTTTCGGGTGTTGTATTTACATGATTGCTAGTGGTCAACTAATCTCCGGATCTGACACTTCCAGGTCCATGTGTAATTGCATGTCTTTGCGTCTCTACGCATCACTCATTCTCTAATGAGATGGTTTTGTATAAATTTGGTCCTTTGGTGAGACCTTTAGTTCCTTGGGGTTAAAACATGTTGATAATATTGTCGTACAATATATCGTCATAGTACTATCCTGCTGTGAACCACACCTAGTTTGGTAACAAACTACTTGACACAAATGCCCTCTTTTGCTGCTATTATAGCAGTCATATACTTAGACTTTTGTTGTAGTATCTGTCATAATGTCTTAACTTTGGAACTCATCCAAATCCATTATGGAACTTACTTTCCATTATATTGTGCCACCCTTAGTTTAGATAGAGATAAACTTAATTTGTACTTTGTGACAAAACTAGTATCAATGTAATACTTTTACAATGAACTAACCATCTATTTGTCACTTCTACAAAATAATATATTCTTAGTTCTTCTAAAAGATCATAAGAATATCTTTACTATCGTCCAATAATCATCTTATGAATCATTCTGGTATACGCTCATAACATTTAGAGCATAGGACATATCTGGATTTGTACACATCATAGCATGATTGATAAAGTACTCTTTGTGATTTTATATATCAAGTATCAAAAATACTTGAATCTTTATTCAATCCTTCCTGTGCAACAAAAACCTTTCTTGTAGTTTCTATATTGAACTCATTCAATATCTCATCTATGTACTTCTGGCACAACCATATTAGCGTCTCAATTTATCCATATAGACATTGATGCCAAATATTCGGGTTCTGCCTAAGCCTTTCATCGAGATGAAATTCTTAACCTATGTCAATAAAAAGATACATCATTTCCAATCAACAATATGTATTCCACATAATGTATTAGAAACATGTCTTAGCGCCCCCACTTAATTTCTTACAAATGCAAGCATCTTCATCGTCTCCGATGAAATTGAACTCTTTTATCAGTTTCATCATAGTGAAGATTCCAACTCCGCGATGCTTACTTCAACCATTGAAGTTTGCATATGCTTTTAGCATCCTTTGAATTAACAAAACCCTTTGGACCGTGTCATGCATACGTCCTAGGTAATCATTCTATTAGAAGAACTTGTTTTGTTTATTCAACCACCACATAACAAAATTATATGTAGTGGTTGCTACATTAATCCGTCTAGACTAAATATCGCTTAATGAAAGATCAGATCTTATCATAGTCAAATCTTTGAACATTGTCGTGAACTCTTTCCCGACATCTCGATAATTTCATAGATGTGAAACATCCATGTCTATTTCTTTATAAACCCAAATATGACTGTAAGGTCTTGCACCTTTTCAGAGTTTCTTTCAAGTTCAAAGATTGATCTCTCGTATATGGAACTATCACGGATTTTATGGCTTCAAAACATTTGACGGAGTCAGGGCCCATCATCGCTTCTTTCCCTGTAGTCGGATCATTATTATCAAATAATGATTTAACTCTCAAATCTTGGTATTTGATTGGTTATCCGACCTACTTGTTTCAATAGGAACTTAGACCTCCGTGACCACAACCTTTGAGGCACGTGAGCCATGAGCATTGTTGCTCCCTCCGGAACACTTTTCAGTGCTGCGCAACTTTGCACATATAGCTAAGGTTCTTTAAACCTTATCAAAGATCTATTGTCCTCCCACTTAACTTTTCACGAAAAATTCCTTTCTCAAAGAAACTTGACGTTCTAAGCGACAAACATTTTTGTCTTTGGTGTTATGGAGGAATACTCAACGATTATTCAAAATAACATACAAAGATATGTTCATCCGATTTTGGTTGCAAACATATTTCTTATGCATAGCATACCAATGTTTTAGAAAGGACAACTTGGGTTTTATCCCAAATCATAACTTTATATGGTGTCATTTTAACAGATTATGATGGAGCTCTTTTCAGTGGAAAACGGTAGTCTCTAAAGCTTTAATATTTAAAATATAATGGCAGTTTTATCAATTACACATTTGATCTTACCATGTCAAACAAGGTTTCATTGCATATCTCGATTATTCCATACTCATATGGTGTTTCGGGAAACGCAAATCCATGGAACGATTCCTCAAATTTTAGGTGTTATGCTAAACTTTATAACTCAAATATCTTCCTTTATGATCCTATCATAAATTATTTATTTTCTTGTTACATTGATTTTGCACTTCATCTTGAAAGTTTTTAAACTTTTCAAATGTTTCGCACTTCATCCTTATTAAGTAAATATTCATATATTCACTCAAATTTTCGGAGAAATCATTTGAAGTTGAAATCTATCGCTCTTGACTACACATAATGGACTTCATACAACAATATGTACAAGTTCCAATAAGCTAGTCATCCGTTCCCTTTGGCCTATGAGCGGAGTTTTAATTATCTCTAGGAAAATTTCACAAGCGTCATTTGATCAAAAATCAAAAGACTCCAAAATTCCATCCACATGGAGTTTCTTCATGTTTTCTTTCCAATATAATTTAAACGGCGATGACACTTCCTAAGTGATCTTTCTTATCAATTGTATTTCGACATTTTTAGCAATATTTTTATGGATGTGATTTATCCAACGAGATTTGTAAATAATCCATATTTTATGGATTACGACAATTATTTGAACAACCCTTTTGTTCTCATAATACCTGATAAAAAAAATCTTGAAGGCAAGCTTTGATGTTAACGAGCAACACAATAACCCTTTATTTGTTCTCGATGAACATCATCACATATTCTTTTGCTAGTTACTTAGGCCATTGTAGTTCATGAATTGTGTTATTTCGTATGACGATTCACACCAACAAATTCAGTATCCAATACTTAAGAACCACATTGTTTAATAAGCAAAGAATATAGACATAACATGTATATCCTTTATATACATTTCTAAGATTTTCTTTCAGTGTTTCCTTTTCTGTTCGAAAGAATCTATCAACATCAATAGTGGAGCCATACACATGACACATAGTCCAAAGCACGTATAGTTAAATACCAATGTCTTTGGACTTGTACTTTGAAGTAGATCACCATCATCAAATACTTGGTGTTCTTTCAAATTCCATTCTTTAGTAATCTTTTAGTGTAGTAAACATTTTATCAAATATTCACCCTTATCATAGAACTATTTATGATCAAGCTACTTTTAGCTTATAACGGTGAATCGCGAGTATAATGTTGCTCTCCAAAACCTTTTGGAGGATTAGGACGACAAGCGTCTCCAACCTTTTGAAATTCTCATAAAATATGAGAACATAAACTTTGCCATATTATACTCTCTCATGTTGCAACCAAAACATCATTTCAGATATCGCAATATCTTCCACACATCATGGTTTCTGAAACAACTCTTTCAGATCCTAGATAACCTTGATATTAAAACAATCTTTTGAATATCAAGAATCATGGAGACAAACATGATACTTATATACTAACACTGGAATTGTCACTCTTGATTTAATACCAATTATTAAACTTCACGGAGTAACCGGAACTTACTGAAAGTTTGCAATAGGACTTTTAAACTTTAGATTAACACTTCAAAACAATACGATACCAGTTCATAAAGTAACTAACCAGAATTCTATAGTTCTATTATCTCAATTATAACTAAGCGCAAGGTGGTAAACGGATGCCAATGACTACAACAACTATGCAAATTTACTTTGATTTAATTTATTATAAATAGTGTTCAACTTTTAATCAAATTGATATTTAACTCCCACTCAAAACAATATCCCTCACATTGTTTTAGTGATCACACAAACCAAATTCACTACACCAAGTCTGATAATCACGTGACATGATATAGTTTCAAAGGCGAACAATCATCATGTTCATCATATCATCTATATGACTCATGTTTTACCTTTCGGTATTCCGTGTTCCGAGACCATGTCTGTACATGCTAGGCTCGTCAAGATCAAACCTTAGCTTCCGCATGAGCAAATCTGGCTTGCTCCCATTGTATACACTCGCAGAATCTAACACACTCGATCATCACGTGGTGCTTCGAAACAACGAGCTTTGGCAACGGTGCCTACTAAGGACGAACACTCTATAACTTGATATTTTTTGAGAGGGATTATCTTATACTACTACCGTCGCGAACTAAGCAATACAAGATGCATAAAAGGATTAACATCACATGCAATTCAAAATATGTGATATGATATGGCCTTTCTTCTTGTGCTTCCGATATCCATCTTCAAGCATGAACATGATCTTCATCATCACCGGCGTGGCGTCAAGGTCAATGACGTCGCTCCATGGTTGTCGTCCACCAGCATCAACTATTACAACTACTTTGAATAATAGACACGCAGGTCTAGACGAAATTAAAAGACAACCATATGGCTCCTGCCGGTTGCTGACTTACAATAAGGAACATTGCATGCATCATATATAATCACAATCATGGCCATATCACATCACAGCACACCCCTGCAAAACAAAGTTAGACGCCTCTAATTTTCTTTGCATGTTTTACGTGGTTTGGGGCTTTCAATAAGTGTCGTTCTAACTTACGAACAAGAACCACAACGTTGATGCTTGAACTATCAAGTGCTCGTTGTAAATTGAATCGTTACTATGATGGGAGAGACAGACACCCGCAAAGCCACTTATGCAATACAAGTTGCATGTCGAGCGTGGAGAAAGTCTCATGAACGATGTCATGTAAGGTTAGCCCGGGCCGCTTCATCCCACCATACCGCAAGATGCAAAGTACACAAGAAGCAATTGATAATAAAAACACCACCCCCACAATGACCATTGTGTTCTACTCGTGCAACATATCTACATATAGACATGGCTCTGATACCACTGTAGGGGTTCGTAGCATGGAAAACAAAAAAATTCTACCACATGAACACACAATCAAGATCTAATCTATGATCAAGCCAAGATCTATCTACTAGATCGGTGCAACAAGTTGATAGAGTACTAACCCTCGAAGATCCAAAGCGGTTAACGAGAGCAGATTCTCGTGGGTGATGTAGTCGTTCACTTGCCGATCTCAAGATCGCGTAGACGATCCTTCCGGCGCCGTGTTACGACAGCGCTCCCGCAGTCGGTCACACGTATCGTACTCGATGAAGACCTTCCTCTCCCTTGTTCCAGCAGGCAGCGGAGGTTGTAGCTCTCTCCTCGCGATTCCGGCAGCATGACGACGTGGTGTCGGAAGTAGAGGGGAGATCCCGCAGGGCTTCGCCTAAGCCAGAGTGAGTATGGTGGAGTAGAGGGAGCCCCGGCGATCTAGGTTTTAGAGGGTTGAGGTTTAGAGGTAGCTAGCAACTAGAGTTTAGCTAGTCGGTGGCAGTTTAGAGGAGATCTAGATTGGTCGCAACTAGAGAGGGGGGTGGCGGCCAACCTAGGGTTTCTTGGGCGCCTAGGGCAAGGGGATACCTTGTGGTGCGCCCCTATCCCTCCTTATATAGGTGGGGGGCGTCCAAGGGTGTTCCCAACCCAGGTGGAAACCCTCCCTAACTCAGAAACCCTCCCTAACTCGGAAACCATGTTGGGATTTGACTTTTTCAAACTGTCTTTTTGACTTTCAAATTAGAGTTTGATTTCTCTCTTCCAAGTGTCCAGCCAAGTGACCTAGGACATGATGAAACCATTACACTTTTTCATGACACATCCATGTACCCTTCCCCTTCTGGATCGGTGAACCTTCTAGACCATTCTAGAACATTCCGGTGAAAACACTGGAATCATTCCCGAACTCCGAAATTGGACTTTCCTTATATGAATCTTATTCTCCGGACCATTTCGGATCTCCTCGTGATATCCCGGATCCCATACGAGATTCCGAACAACATTCGATCTCTTTACTCACATTCCATATCTACTAACAACATCGAATCCTTAAGTGTGTCTCCCTACGGTTCGTGAATTATGCAGACATGATCGAGACTCTTCTCCGATCAATAACCAATAGAGGAATCTGTAAATTCATATGGCTCCCACATATTTCTACGATTACTTCGTGATCGAATGAACCATTTACATACGATACAATTTCCCTTTGTCTCGCGATAGTTTACTTATCCGAGGTCTGATCGTCGATATCTCTACATACCTAGTTCAACCTCGTTACTGATAAGTACTCTTTTCTCGTTCCCGTGATATGTGATCCCTTGTGAGCCAGTCACATGCTTGCAAGCTAATTGGATGACATTCCACTGAGAGGGCCTAGAGTATATCTATCCGTCATATGGATGGACAAATCCCAATCTTGATCCATGTGCCTCAACGCATACTTTCTGAACACTCAATGCCACCTTTATATCCACCCAGTTACGGTGTGTTGTTTGATTTCATCAAAGCATCCTTCCGGTGATGGTGATTAGCATGATCTCATGGTCGAGGGAATTAGGTTACTATGTATCAGAAAGCTTATAGCAAGTGAACTATATTAAATGACTTGATCTTTATGCTACGCTTAACTATAGGAGTATGTCCATCACATCATTCTCCTAATGATATGACCTTGTTGTTAATAACATCTCTGTGCTCATGATCAGGAAACCATGATCATATATTAACCAACAAGCTAGTTTAACAAGAGGCTTTACTAGGGACTCTTTTATGTTTAAAAATCACACAAGTATTAATGTTTCCGGTTAATACATTTATAGCATGGTATGTAAACATTTATCATAAGCATGAAGATATGATAATAACCAATTTATTATTGCCTCTTGGGCATATCTCCAACACTCACTATATTGGTCGTCTAGAACCTTTCACCCATTTTGGCAATCGATGCCAATGGGGGAGAAGTTTTGGAGGGTTTAAGGGAAGTCGGCCTTTGATTTGGGTGTGTTCTTAAGCATTTGCCTCTCATGCTCTTGCATCTTTGTGTTTGCTTTGCATGTTGAATATATAGAGGAAACTCAACCAACGGTAACGGTTGGGCAATCTATGCAATGAAATTCAAGTTCATCACACATGCATAGATTGTGGGGGAGTTTGCTCTATATACTGTGGTTGTACCAACATCACATACTTGTGTAGTATTTGATGTTGGGGCAACCTCTTTGGTCGTTAATTGTCATATTTAAACCCTCGCTAAGGGATTGTCATCAATTACCAAAATGTGGGAGATTGAAAGGGCATGTATGCCCCCATGTGTGGTTTTGGTAATTAATGACAATCTCTATGTACTAATGTGTAAATTGAGTTTCACTTGTAGTTTTGTCCATTAGCATCGCTTGGGCCATGTGTTGGTCTCAGGGTTGAAAGATGAATAAATCTCCAAGGGCTTTGTGCCATTGGAATCATGAAGAAAGAAGGATATTGAAGGTTGATCAAGACAAGTGCAAAGAGTTTCATCAAGATGGATCAACCTCAAGAAGGTATGAATAAGGGAACGCTCAAGATGCGCCATCTCTAGAAGACCTCATGCTTGAATCTTGCCATCCTCGTGATCATGGAGTGATGAAGACAAGTTGAAAGAAGAAGTTTCCCCATGGAGTATGGGGGAGAAATTTGCAAGTCCTCATGTTCATCAAGCAAGAGCAATCAAGAAAGGTGTGCCCACTTGAGAAGAAAAATACGGTCTACATCGATTTCAAGTGGACTGCTGAAGGCAAAGGTATGATCTTGATAGGGCTTCTCTTTTTCCGGTCTCGTGTTGTTGGGAGACCGGGTTTAGGATAGACAACCATACTATCAAGAGGGGTTCTCAAGCGGGTGTCTCGATAACATTGTTCGGAGAGAGATCAAACCTTTGCATTCATAGCATCATATTTCTTGGTTGTTATTTGGTTATTATCCATGAGAGGATCTAGAGATTGTGGTTATCATCATAACAATCTATAGTTCATCAAATAAGGATTTTCCTTGCATATCTTATTGCATTCTTGATCGTGCGGGTTTTTCCGGCTCCACACCTTAGGAGACATCTCACATATATATACTTGATATTTTCTCCCTTGGTGGTATCCAATATTTAACATTTTGTTGGGTTCTACTTGGTTTTATATTCCCAACAAAATTGGTTTCATCCCAATCGGAGTTTCCAAGCTCAGCTTCTTGTGTTTTGGGTTTTGGAGGTTTTATCAGTTCATCGCTTCTAGAGAGGTCATACCTTTCTCAATTTGGTTTTATCCTTCCATGCTGGACTATGATGTTTATTTGCATAATCTTGTAGAGATTTTCATTCTCTTCAAAACGAGCCCAAGATCATCGAGTCCGGAATCAAAAGTTATTGAACTTTTCGTGCAATGCTATCCTGCGTTTTTCCTTGAGCGGAAGTTCCGGCCCAAGTTCCGACCCAAGTTCCGGTCAGGTTCAGTAACTTGTGTTTCTATTTGCCGAAAGTTCCGGTGGGGGGCCGGAAGTTCCGGTGGTGCACGAATCTGACCCAAACGGTCAGTTTTTCCTTGTCCTATTTAAGGGGGGCTTCTTCTCCAATGGTTCCCCATCTTTTGAGCTCGTTTTTGCCCACCATTGTTGATCTATTTGAGCTTTCTTACTCCCTCTCCCTCCCATGATTGTTACATCTTTTTGAGGGAAAAGTGAGAGGAGATCTAGATCTACAATCCCTCCAAGTCAAATCCCTTCTTTGTGAAGGAATCATTGGGATCTAGATCTTGGAGAGTTTTGAGTTCTCTTCTTGTGTTCTTCCTCCCTTATTCCCCCAATAGCTTTTGTAGCTTTGTTGGAACTTGGGAGAGAAGGACTTGCCCTTACATTTGGTGCATAGGTTTGAGTTCTCCTCTTGTGTTCTTCCTCCCTTATTTCCCCAATAACTTTTGTAGCTTTGTTGGAATTTGTGAGAGAAGGACTTTCCCTTGCATTTGGTGCATAGATTTGAGTTCTCCTCGGAGATTCGGCGAGTACAAGCTTGTGGGCTTGTTACTCTTGGGTTCTTGGAATCCTAGACGGTTGTGTGGTTGGATTGTTGACCTTTTGTGGTCTTGTTGACCTTTTGTGGTCTTGTAGCCTCTTGTGGCTCTGTTGGCCTTTTGTGGCATTGTAGCCTTTTGTGGCTTTGTTGTTGGGAGCCTCCAATTGAGTTGTAGAGTTAGCCTCAATCTTGTACGGGTTCGGTGACCTCCCTCAAGCGTCCCATAGTGGAGCGAGTGCCCGCCTTTTATGGTGCGCACTCAGGAGAATAGGGTGAGCCTTTTGTGGCGTCGGTGAGTTGCGTGCTTCCGCATCCGCGGTGAGGCCTTGTGTGGCGTTGAGTGAGCATCGAGCCACCACACCTCGAGGTGAGCCATTTGTGGCGTTCGAAGAGCATTGCGCCGTCGCACCTCTCCAATGGAGACGTAGCTTCTTTAGAAGTGAACTTCGGAAAAACAAATCTTCGTCTCCGCGTCCATCGGTTATCTCTCAACCGAGCCCTTTACTTAAGCACTTTACATTGTGATAGCCATCATGCTTGAAGTATTTATACCTTGCTATCACCTTGTTGCTTGTATTGCTTAGCATATGTTGTTGGTGCACCTAGGTGAACTTAGTGGCTAGGTTTTGTGCTCAATAAATTAAATATTAGTTTTATTCCGTATTTACTAGAGCCTATATCGCATTTTCAGGTCTTAAATTGTTGCTATATTAATATATAGCTAGTCTAAAGCCTGATTCGAGAAAAGTAGTGGATTTGCTTAGAAACCTGCGGTAGCAAGCTTATTTATGGCTGGGCTCTTGGGCCAAGTAGTTGCGTCGAATGCCTATGGGCTGCGACGTATTATTGCGGGACCATCTGATATAAAACTAGCCCAACTTGGGTGACCTTGCTGGGCTATTCTAGTGGGGAGGCACAGCTACTGACTGACCGATATCCGGAGCCCACCTACGGCCTGTACCCCTAAAAAAAAACCTACGGCCTGTAGTCGAGGACAAACCCCGGTTCAGCCGGGGGTGGTTTGGCTCGACCGGACCGGATCACCAGACGCGCGAACCCCGTACTGCGATGGCGCCGCCGTCACCACCTACGCCGGCGGCGAGGCTACTGAGAGAGTACGGTGAGTTGCTTCGCTTCTGCGCTCAATCAATCCCGTGATTTTCTACCGGTTTCCCGGAGCTTCTGCAGCGTATAGCTCCGCTTCTTCTGCGGTTAAGGGTTTTGGGGATCTGATGCGCCCGGAGCTCGCTTGCAGGGTGGGACCTGTTACTCGGCTCGGTCGCCGCGTTCTACGCCGTCATGGTGCCGTATACCAAGGTGGAGGAGAGCTTCAATGTGCAGGTTCGCGTCTGCACTGCTTCCCTTGCTTGAATAGTTCAGACTGCCCAGCTTGTAATGTCACATGCAGTTTAGATGATGGAAAGGGTATTTTTTTTCCATTATATATCACTGGGTTTCATCTACTCTTTATGTGGGAATAGCTACTGGTTAATATTTGGGCAATATTTCCCTTAGGCACGGTAGTTAATTTGCAGCCATTTTGCTTTTCAGAATCTGTTTCATTCAGTATTTTTCGTCGTACAATGAAATTTATCGAGCTTCCCTTGCCAGTATCTAATTTAGTAGTATTAGTTAATTGTTGGATTTCTACCCTTCAATTGCTTAATTTGAATCCTTTGTATTTCTTGCACTTGCACTTGTACTTCATCTAACGTTTGAGTGGTTTATTCTCTAGGCCATGCATGATATTCTGTACCACAATCACCACATTGATAAGGTAAACTTGGCTGCTAATTTCCCTCCAGTTTTACTTCAATATTTTCTTCCATGTTTGTTACTACTTGATTTCTGTAATGTTTGTTTCTTTCCAATGTGCTGCAGTATGACCATTTAGAGTTTCCTGGTGTTGTTCCTCGGACATTTATAGGTAATAATTTTCCCGCATTATAAAATAGTCTCGTAGACAACCAACTGATGCCTGGTTCAACTGACAAATATTTGAACTAGTAAACATTATTTACCATGTATGCTTCTATCAACATATGATGTTAATCCCATGATGCTTCATGTTGTTTTCCAGGAGCATTGGTAATAGCTATTCTCTCATCGCCTGCAGTTCTCATAATGCGTGCATTTCGTGTTCCAAAGGTTTATAGTCTTCTAGCAGGTGATTATCATGATCTTGCAACATGCTCCGTTTCAAGTATAACTTCCTATTAACGTAGTTTTGACAGACTTATGTTTTCTGTTTGCTTTGTAGTTCGATTAGTGTTGGGCTGTGTTACCCTGACGACTTTGAGACTTTTCCGAGTTGAGGTATTTTCTCTTTTCATTTCTGTTTCTGTCCCATTGGATGTCAATGTGAGTTTATTGATGATGTTCATATTTACCATCGGTATGGCGGGGCCCTTAAAATGAGTAAGAATTAAATTCGTCAATATGGATTTGTTTCCCTTGAGCTGGCAAGCCAGCAACTCAAAGGGAATGAATCAAAATTACAAAATGAATCTTACTTGTGGTATCGTGTTGCGAGAAAGAGCGGAGATGATATGAATGGGGAAGAGGGGTTGGGTTAAAGTGATTACAATAAAAGACAAAATCCATCTAGTTTACTCTGTCCTTTCCTAATCCAGCATTGTCTTTCCTAAATTTGCTTTTAACTCCTGAAATCCGGACTTAGCGGGCAAGGAAAAAGTCCTAGGGACTAGGAAGGACTCTGCAGCCACCATTTGCCTCTAGATCTGGTCCATGAGTGTGGCAAAGGCTTGGGCTGCAGGGTGTATATCAGGCCCCAGAAAACACTTGTCAAATTTTGACTTATCCATTCAGTAAGTCCTTAGTACCATGATTCATATTTAAGACTGTATTTAATGGAATAGTACCCATAATATGTGTATGTGCTCAGTATGCTGGTTTTGTTGACATTCTAGCGTTTCCTGCTTGGTTTGGAGCAGATGTGCTGATAACCTGTTCTTCTGAACCTGCTCAAATTCCACAGAATAAATCTCTTCTAGCCAAACAAAACAGAATAACTTAGTTATTGTTCGAGACTTCTTCAGAAACTTCTAAGGACTGTATCATTGTATCCACAATATCTCTTTGTCCTGTATTGCTTTGCCTCGACTCTTTATTAAAATTCTTTTGCATAACAAATTAACAAGGAGCATGAGCTGTCACATTATCCTTGGCAACATCATGATTTTCTTGGCTCATTTATGACAAGCAGGTAAAAAGAAAGTATGGTCGTCATGTTGAAGCATTCTTTGTGATACTAACTGCTATCCAGTTTCATGTTTTATTCTACTCAACTCGGCCCCTTCCAAATATCTTAGCTTTAGCTTTAGGTGAGCACACTAGTTGTTATTGTTTGTATATGGAAATACCATGAATCTAATTAGGAGATTGTAGTATTCATGCAACTCATATGTGCTTTCTGTTATGCAGTCAACTTGGCATACTCTTTCTGGTTCAAGGGAAATTACCTACGCACATTACAGGCACTGGTACGCCATTTTTGCAACTTTACCTTAGGTTCATTAGTTGTTATGTACGTGCTATCTTCACATTTATTTACAGGTTAGAGGAAGAGAAAGGGAGAAATAGTTCATTACCAATTAATCATACATACAATGATTTTCAAAATGTTACCTACTGTACATGTAAAATTAAGTACATCAAATGTGGAGTTTTGGACATCGCGATATAATTCTTAGTTCTTACTCTGGGTCAAGTAAGTTGTCACAAAACGGTTAAGTAAAATCTGCTATTATTTTACTAAATTGAAAATTAATTCATATTTCTTCATTTCAAGATCAGCAAATATGTTTCATCCTACTAATCTGTGTCTAACCTCCATTTTACTTGCAGATTGTTGCAGCCACTGTGTTTAGATGTGATATGGTTCTTCTTCTTGGTACAGTAGGGATTGCACTTTTGCTGGTGAGTGTCTAGCTTATGAAACTCTATTTCCTTTGAACAGCTGCATGCTTTTTTCCTGGTATTCTCTTTATTTAGTTAGTATATAGATGCTTGAAAAAAGGAGGGTGCCATCCTCGTGCAGTAATATTTGCTGCAAGTTCAAGGTTTAGTTGATGTTTTATCGCATCAAATCTGTTTCTGTAGTGAATTGGTTTAACTTATGTCAAGGATGATAACATGTGAGGTACCAGGAGTGTGGCTCACTAGACTACTATGAAATGACACTCTTAGAAAGCTGTAGTAATATTCATTGTCAAGTTTTTATTTACTTATTGAGTAATGTATGTATTATTTTGTTTTACTAATTATTTGTAAAGTTAGAGTTGCGGATTTAGGTACACTTAGATTTGACTTTGACAATGCCATGACAGAGTAGGTCCTTTTCTCTATTGGAAGCTGTAAAGTGTTGCATAAGCACCACCCTTGTATGCATTGGTGTGTCTTCTTGCCTACCTTGAGTTTTTCTCTAAGCTAATTTCACTGGGATGTATATGAAACCCTTGTTTTGATTTGAATAATCTTCTCAGGTTTCACAGTACTAGTTGACTCAATAATGTGGCAGAGAATTCTGTGGCCAGAATTTGAAGTTTTCTGGTTTAATTCAGTTCTGAACCGAAGTTCAGAATGGGGTGTATCCTTTATTATTTTCTGGTTTAATTCAGTTCTGCAGTTTAATTCTTTTTTGGTCAAAAATATATGTTGAGAATGCCTCTAAACAATTGCTCGCTAATACTTTGCACTGCACCTTGGGACATACCACCCTTTGTCTTGTGAATCTGAAATTTCTTTCTTCCCCTCCCAACTATACAAGTGTTGTCCTCTTTCATTAACTTTATTGAAACTTTTGATATGCACCAAACTTTCCTGTTAACCTATGTATGCATGTGTTGTGTGCAAAAGGAGGAAACATAACATACACATATTAATTGGATGTTCAAGAGGTATCCTCTTCTTATTCCTTGAGTCGGTTAATAAGTATCCAAGTGACACTGTTGTGAAGCACCTACCTCTGTTATCCATGACCATTATATACTTCAGACACATTCGATCCATTGGTACTTCAGCTCAGCACTTCCACGTTCCATGCTTGTAGCCTATCCTCTGTGCTTGGTAAGATAAGGTCTCCAGATCAAAAAAATTATTATACTGGATTTAACAAATACATCGCATTTTGTTGAATATTAAATGCCATGGATCCACTGGTTTACTTTGTGCTCATTTCATCACATCTTTAGTATTTATAACATTGAAACTTGAATGAGATCAACATAGTCATAGTTAATTAACAAGTTACCTCTAAAAAGGTTTATTAACTTGACACTAATGCATGGACCCTGTCTAAACTATACCATTTGATTGAATCAGCCAATGATATTTTTTGTCTAAATTAGTTAAGGCATTAGCGGTTATTTTGTGATTTTTAAAAATAGGCAATGTATCTCATCAGGCATTTCTTTCATTGCCAGGTTGGTGCTCTTCTTGATAGGAGGATAGTGCCATATGTGCTTCCAGTCACCTTATTTGTTGTACTCTATTCAAAACTCCCACATAAGGTTATTCTTAATGGTTGGATACTATTTTAATATTATATCTGAAGAACATTAAGCTAATCTTGCACGTGATGACTGCTATGTATATTTCAGGAGCTTCGTTTCATAATTGCAGCAATTCCCATGCTTAATGTGTCTGCTTCTCTGGCAGCAAGCAGACTGTGAGCATAACCATTTTATCATATTATCTACTTCCTACCATTTTAACAGTGACAAATGCAAGATAGGAATGTTGATGTCGTTTATACAACTGCCTTTTGGCATCCTTCAACATGTTATATGTCGTTCTCGCCTTTATTATTTGCATCGTGTTTTTGACTGGTTCTTTTTATTCATTTCCAGATATAATAACAGAAAGAAAACTGGGTGGAATTTTCTTTATGTTCTCATGCTTGGTGCCTTCCTTGTCAGGTAGACCAATTCAGCATTAATGATTATAACATGTTGCCATATTGAAATAGCAATATACATGTTACGATTGGAATCTAACATATAAATCTTTTAGTCTTGGATACTCTTCTGTGAGTTTCATGGCCTCCTACAGCAATTATCCTGGTGGCCACGCTCTAAAGACTCTACATGAAGGAGGTGAGCTCTACTTAAGAAAACTGAAATATGATTAGACACCATTTCTGTTCTATATGCAGAAACTGCAAAAGATAGGTTACCTGTATTTTACTCTGAATGACAACCACCAAATGCATTGATGCCAGTTTCCATCGGATTGTGTGTTCCTCTTTACCAGATTCTTCCGTGAAGGAAAAAATGGTTCATATTGATGCCTTTACCGCAATGAGCGGAGTTTCTCGTTTCTCCGAAAATGAATATCCTTGGAGGTCCGCTACTAAACCATAAAGTTATTGTGGAATCTTGCATATGCTCGTCTCTTTTGCTTGCTCTCTGGCCGACATAGAAATGGTTCTCTTTCACCAACTATTCTCACTTCTTTCTAAAAAGTGCAGTTATGAGTGCCTCCATATATACTCCCTCCGTTTCAAAATATAAGATGTTTTAGTTTTGTGAAGCAAATGTATCTAGACTTGTTTTAGTATGTAGGTTCACTAAGGTTTGGAATGAATCTATACACTAAAACAAGTCTAGATACATTTTCTTCACAAACCTAAAACATCTTATATTTTAAAACGGAGGGAGTAGTACAATCTCTGATCTAAAATGTATGTACTTTTAGAATTTTACCAGTCCCGCATTTTTAAGTTTGACCATCTGTAAAGAAATAATTACTAGCATCCAGAACAGAAAATTCATATTGCTAGGTTTCGGATCAGAAAGATTCATATTGCTTTTATAATGTATAATTATTTGTATGTGAGGCAACATGTTTGCTCAGAAATTGATGGTCAAAGTATTATCTTGGCGACTGTTCTAAATTTTGGATCAGAGGAAGTAGATTATCTTTGTGCCAGTAGTCTTGTATGTACATTGCTGGCATCTGTCTTGGGTATACTCGTGTTCTTCTCTGAAGAAGAGGTTATAATCATGTTCTGAACTATGAGTCGTGAAGTGCCGTACACAGACAAGACTTGTTAGTGTTTCTGTCCCAGCGTCCCAGCATAGGCCATAGGGCAAAGACTGCCACTGGACAACAGCGTAAGGGCAAGTGCTCGATCGTTGATTATCGTTAGGTGTATTTTCATATCGCACAAAGATTAATTATACTCTGTTTTAATTTATTTGTGTTGACTTTGTTTAGACTGTTAGTGAGTTCACATGTCTTTATATCTAAATTTTTGCCGTTATTTTTTGGACGCCATTTTGTTCAATGGCAGGTACTCGAAGGAGGAAGACATTTCCATTGAAGAATACCAGAACAGAAATTTCACCTATCTACTGAAGTGAGTATAAGTAATTTTATCTCTCATGTTTTTGTCACCCTATACTTTTTGAAGTGGAAACAAAAATTTGCATGAACCACTGCCAAGTGTGAAGCTCTTGGGGCCCAGTTGTTCATTCATAATACTGTGTGATAAGTACGTGCGCATTACCTTAATTCTGAATGTGCAGGAAGAGGCAAATCACCAGAAGAAAAAGAAAACTTGTTTCCCTTTCTGAGTTCTGATGTACTGTAGAATTGATTAGTACGAATCTCACACATCCTGATGATTCCACTCATCTCTCTCTTTTTTTGTTTGACATGTCAAACAGTGAGCACCGGTACATCAGCGGCTACAAGTGCCTGTTCGCCGTGGAAGGATTCTCCAGAGCGAAAATTCAGCCCCGGTTTCCACCACTCTCTCTGGTACGCCATCAGCCTCATCGTCAGCACACATCATTCATCCCCATGTCTTGTTCCGTCAGGCATTTATACTCTTCACCTGTCTCACTCTCTGCCCCGATCAGTGGCTCAGCTCGCTAAGCTAATCTCAGCGTTTACTACTACTGCTACTGCAGGTGAAAGAGCCCAAAGTGTTCGCACATGGGAACACGGGAGATCCCGATATCCTCTCGCTAGATTGGCCCGGTTGTCCTCCCTGACTGAGGATGGCATGCCCAGATCTCTGCCGCTGGACCACTGAGTATATGTACCAACAGTAAAAGATGCGGGGCGTGCGTGCGTGACTCGTTCCCAACTCTGGAAGGGATATATATGTAGTTCCAGCTTCCAGGCGTGCCATGTAAAATGCCAGGAAAATCTCACATGAGTTTTCGTCGGCCTCGGCCTCTGGATCTGGCCTGGCCGTCCTTGTCTGGGAGTAGAGGTAGTAGTAGACAAATAATAAACGCTTTTGCTAACCCTCGATCACCCGAGATTTTGCATAGCTCTCGATCGATCCGCTCGGCTTTTGTTTTTTCTTTCATATATGGATCGGCCCGTTCAGCCTTACGCATGGGTAGGATTGATTCTAACCAGTTGGGATCTTCTGTGCCTGTGCTGCTACTAGGCAGTAGGCATTGAACCGAAGGATTTTCTATGGCTGCGTTTGTTAGGCGTGTATATATATTTCTCTTTTTGTTTATCTTTTTGGACGGCTTGTGTTGGCTTGTCTCTTATTTATATTTTTTATACAACACGAAGAAGCCGCAAAAAATTTGTGGAAAAACATGTAGAAATCATTTTATGTTCTTTTTTTTTGTAGTTTTCGCTATATTACATATCCATGTGCAATCGCACACTTGCAAGTGTAATTGCACATTTTTCTAATGAAATAATCATAAAATAGAGTTTCGGTTTTCTATGTTCGTGTGCGCACATGGACGTGCAATTGCGTACATATATAGAAATCGCAATGTGTAATTGTACTTATGGACTTTTTCAGATGCAATTGTACACATTGCACGTAATTGCAGGTATGCACGTGATTGCACATATGAGCGCAATTGCACATCAATATGTAACTGTGCATAATTTAAAATTTAAAATTTAATTCATTTTTGGATTTTCGCATTTAACTTTTACTTTTTTCAAATTAATATTTAATTCGTATTCGGGCTTTTGTAGTTGTTTCGTTATGTGCTTGTTATTGGGTTTTTACTTATGTACGTGGAATGTCAAAGCCCAGCAAACAAAACAGGTTATACTCCATCGATCGAGAGCTAAGGTAACTCTCAATCAACCGAGAGTTAGGCGCGTCCAATAATAAAGGAACAAGAGAAGAAGAAGAAAGATGGATGACAGTGTGTTGCGACGGAAAGAGTATTATTCTATCTGGAGTGGAGTGGAGTGGATCGGTGCGCTCGCTGTGTGTCTCCTAGTCGATGACACGTCTGCCGCTTGTAAAGTTTTTTTTTTCCATGTGAGGTTAAGCCGTGTGAGGTCAAACATTGTAGCCTCGCTGCTGACGGCTCCACCGCTAGCGAGTTGACGGTTGACGCGATCGAGCCCGCCGGCGGATCGAACGACCTCCGGTTAAACTGCGACGCGCACCGGAACCCCATCCTCCGCTGCTGTGCCCTGTGCGCGCGACCTTGATCCTGCCACCAGATTGTGTGATGGATTTGCTCCGTGTCTCTCCCGTTTCCCTTGCTGCATCCGCCTGACGTCGTGCTCATCTCCGGCCACGCTTACTTCTGCACTGACGACGAGTCACCATGCATGCAATGCAACCCAGTCAGACTCTTCGGCTGTACCACAAAACTCTGCTGCTGCTGCTGCTGAATCTGAGGTCCAGACTATGTGCCTATCCCCGAGTCTTTTGAAACATCACGTTGGGCGACCGTGCATTGACACCGGATCGATCGACTAGCTTGCTAGGCACTCGAATCGCCCATGGAAATCGAGCGGGCAGCTGCAGAGCTCGCTCTGCCCCCTCGTCACTGCTCAAGCCGTCATGGTCATGAGATACCTACGTGGGGGAACCGAAAGTAAAGAAGCACCGAGTTAGCGGCACAAGTAGTAGTACTTGCTTGCCCCCGGTCCGGCCCTAGCTACTACTTGCATCCCCTTCATTCAATCCTCTCTGGGCCACATACACCGACCATTATTTCCATTATTCATTCATGTGGCCGGTGACCATTTGCTTAGCTAGTCTTCTTCTCATAAAGAACAGTTTAGCTAGCTTAACCTGTATCTTTATCAGCTCCTTATCCTCCCCCTTGTTTTATTTCTAGACTAGACTAATTCGTCGCCCTCCAATGGGTGAAGGAACCGAACTTTTACGACGACGACTAGTAGTACTAGTACTGTATGATGCATGTCGCCACCCACATCCAAGATGCACATCGGCGGCGACAGCGATACCCGAGGCCCGGCCACCACCGGTTGCTCTCTGCAAAAGCCCATCTTCTGATCTCACTTCGCCTCCCTCCTTTTTATATCGAGTCTACAGGTTGCTTTCTGGCGTAGGAGGTAGGACGGGGCGGGAGGAGCATGGCATATACGGTAACTCCACCCTGCTGCTGGGTTAGGCAAGGCAACGTACCTCTCGAATTTAGGCCGAGACTCCCACCTCCGGACCACGACGTCGTACTACGTCCACGCCGGAGGCCCATGACGCGAAACCGACGATGGAACGCAACCGAATCCATTCCAGGCGACGCACCGGGGCACCAGGGGGGAGGCACCAGACGGGCGGAACTCGATCTCACCCGTGCACAGCAGTTTCGGAACGAAACATAGCCAAATTGTACCCTCGAAATCGAAAAGAAAGAAACGGAGACACATACAGCTGCTGCCTAATCTACAACTGCTACAGTATTACAGTACTGTTGAAAATATAATCAGCAATTCAGTAGCATCTCACATCTCGTAGCGGGGTCCGCTGTTCTCGGGCCCACCGACGGGCCAGCGACTTTCACGGAGCAAAACTTTCCATTATAATTTCCTTTTTATATTTTCCCCCCTTCTTTTCAGTTCGCCATGTTCTTGAGGAAAAAGGGGGAAAAAATGTCATCATTCACGCATGTGATGTAACCATAACCATGTTGTTCTCCTCTGCCAAACCCGTGAACAGCTCCTGCAACCTTTAGTTGAGCCTTGTTCTTCCAATTAGCACGTTGGCGAGGGGTGTACCGTGTAAATCAGTCCGAGGCGAGGCGAGATAGATCCAGAGTCGGCAAAGTTGAACAGGTCGATGGCAACATTCCTCTTTGGCCTCACCACGGTCCACCAGCATTACAAGGGCAGGTGCTTCCATGTCAAGGAAACCAAAACCAATTTTCTGAACAGGCCAAACACTATACTATACTTGTCCATATAAAGTGCTAAATTGACTTAATTCTTTTCACACTAAACATAGGTTGAAACCCCCGGCTTTGCATAAAAAGTATACACACAATATTTTTATTAGATTATTCAAAAGATGCAAGTATGGTAAAACGATGTCCATGTTTTTCTTCTTGATAGGGAATGCTGTCCATGTTTCCGTGATGCATATCCCTTCGGTGATTCCCGGGGGCGATGCCACGCCACGAGGGATGTGGCCATGATGTGGGCATTATAAAGGCCTACCAACCAAGACCTAAACCACCCGGAACAACTCAGCTCCTGGCCATTATCATTAACCTCCAAATCCAAGCAAATCCTTTGACCAGATACTACCGGTATACCGGTGCTGTACTTCACCGTGTACCCACGAATCCATTGAATGAGGACGAGATACGCACATCAGGTCTGCTTTTGCAGAAGCAGCGTGATAGAATGCGGAAGTATAGATTGTATTGATATTATAAGAGGTAATTATATCATAAGCTTTTGGGTTGTTTATATAGTACTAAAAAAGACTTGGGGAAAGAATACTACTAGAGATAGAATTGGATTACAATATGAAACTATCAAATATAACCTAACCGACATATACTCTAACACTCCCCCGCAGTCGGTTCGGTAGTGACGCGGGCGGTCTGACTGGAGCATAAGCTGGAGGTGAGGTGGTAGCCCTTGTTACCGATGTCGTTGTAGCCGGGAATGAGGGTGTTGTAGTTGTGGTCGTTGATGCCGCTGGTGATGTCGTTGTCGTTGATGAAACTGATGAGGTTGGTGTTGTCATGGTGTTGTGGTCGATGTCATCGTTGAGCCTGGAGAAGTCGCCGTAGTAGTTGAGGTAGCCATAGCTAGAGTCGGAATAGTCGAGGTAGGCGACATGCCTTGCCGAGCTTGGGAGCGTGCCGGGGACGAAGACACACGTCGATGTTGCCAATATCGAACGTACGAAAACATGAACCATCACGAACCATGCGATCCAGAGCCGGATTTGAAGAAGCAGAGCAGTTCTCCTTTAACGGTCGGTGGGTAGAAGTTGTCCGCCGATGTGTTGGAGTAGACGAAGTAGTTGTACAAAGAAATTTGATTAGTGTAAAAATAAATTTAGAATGCGACTCTGACAGCGAGGTCGTGGTGGATGAAGACGATGAGGTAGTTGTTGATGGAGAATGAGTTGTTGCGGTAGTCGATTTCGGGGATTAGACCCGTATTTTCCGCTTGTATGAGTGCGGCTTTGCTTGTGGAGAAGAACTTGTTGGCATTGACGATGACCATGATCGGTGATGGCAACGACGATGCAGTGATGTTGTTGGTGTAGATGGTTGTCGGCGATGTGATGACCATGGGTGATGAAGGTGCAACCCTTTGTTGACGGTGAGGAGCGTATTAGGGACGTGCGTCCCGATCGATGTTGGTGAAGACGATCTGGCGCGGTCGATGACGATGAGTAGTCGGAGATGCGACGATGCAGAGGTTGAAGTAGAGGCGTGTTGTTAGGGGGTAACCCTGGGGTTGGCCCGATCTTTCACGAATTCCACGAGAAACGAGGGGGAAGAGGTGGTCGGGGGATGAAATCGAGGAAAGCGATGAAAAACCACGAACACACACTCCAAAACACGATACACGCCTACTCCTCACGCCGGTGGCAACCGGTCCAACATAATCCCTAGGATCGGTGTTGGGCGAAGCTCGCTCTCCACGCCAACAACGGGGGATGAGGTGCTTGGTGAGATCTTGACGACTTGGGGGCGAGAAACCGAGAACCCAAGGCCTTGTACAACTTGAACGCACTTAAGCAAGATCCAAGAGGTGGGTGGATAATCCGGTGCTCCTTGGTAGGAGCATGAGACCAATAGATATAAGTTCCTCAAAGGGTTTCCTTAATATCTATTATTATCCAAGTCTAGGGTTTACAATAGAGGGTGGGGGGCTATATATAGACCAACCACATAAACAGGGGTATTTTGGGAACAAATAGCGAAATATAGAGAGGGTTACAAGGCGCTGGGCCGAATTAACACGTTTAGGCTCTGCCAGGTCCGGTAGTACCGGTCCAGCCCGACCGGTAGTACCGGTCGTGCGATAGTACCGCTTCCCGGCCGGTAGTACCGCTTGTCATCCTGGGACTTGCGCTGGGGCCTTCTGTTGGTGGCGGTAGCAGGGGGCGGTAGTACCGCAGCCCGGTAGTACCGGGTCCGGGGCCGGTAGTACCGCCAGTGACAGAGAGTACTTGGGCAGCTCTGGAACCTTCTGTTGTTGGCAGTAGCATTTGGCGGTAGTACCGCCAAGCGGTAGTACCGGTCGTCAGGTCCGGTAGTACCGCTGGCGACAGAGAGCATTTGGTCTTGTCTGCTGGCGCGCCTCCGTCCTGTGGGTTCTTCTCTTCGTACCTGATGATGCACAAGGTATGGGTATGAAGTAGCAGGCCATCCAAAGGTGTATCGAAGTCACACAAGGAGAGGAGCAAGTTCACCTTAGCTTGAAGGAGTTTGGCTCGGGCGCGAGTCATGGGTCCACTTGGGGAGCTTGTGGGAGTAGATGTAGTAGCGGTCGTAGGACGGGCTGCATCAGCTCCCCCTCCTTGGGAAAGAGTTGTACTCGACTCTTCAACCTTCTCAACTTCATCTTCTCCATGGTAGGGTGATAGGTCCTTGACATTGAATGTCGAGCTCACAAGATACTTTGATGTTGGGATATCGATGACATAAGCGTTGTTGTTGATTCTCTTGAGCACTTTGAATGGTCCATCCCCTCTTGGCTTTAGCTTGGAGTCGCGTTCCTTGGGGAAGCGGTCTTTACTCAAGTGGATCCACACAAGGTCGCCCTCATCAAAGATCATCTCTTTCTTGGTCTTGTTTAGCCTTGATTCTTGGCGAAGGACATGTTGCTCGATAGTAGCTCGTGTGTCTTCATGGAGTTTCTTCATTGTTTGGGCACGCTTGACAACGTCCATATTGGCATGTTCATGAAGTGGAAGTGGAAGTATATCGAGCGCAGTTAGAGGCTCGAAACCGTAGACGATCATGAACGGGCTCCTCATGGTGGTGGAGTGCTTGGCGCGGTTGTAGGCGAACTCGGCGTGTGGAATGCATTCCTCCCAGTCTTTAAGGTTCTTCTTTATCAACACCCGGAGGAGTGTTCCAAAACTTCGATTGACGACCTCGGTTTGTCCATCGGTTTGAGGATGCGAGGCGGACGAGAAGAGGAGCTTGATGCCGAGCTTGGCCATGAGAGTCTTCCAGAAGTAGCTCATGAATTTTACATCGCGGTCGGAGACGATTGTTCTAGGCACACCTTGTAGCCGAATTATTTCCCTGAAAAACAAATTGGCTACATGTGAAGCATCATCGGTCTTATGGCACGGAATGAAATGTGCCATTTTAGAAAAACGATCCACGACTACAAATATGGAATCATGTCCATGTTTAGATCTAGGCAAGCCTAATACAAAGTCCATGCTAATGTCCGACCAAGGTGTATGAGGAATAGGTAATGGCATATAGAGACCAAAGGGGTTGGACTTAGACTTAGCTTGGATACATGTAGTGCATCGTTGAACGTGGCGCTCCACGTCGCGCTTCATCTTTGGCCAAAAGTAGTGAGTGGAGAGCATGTCATATGTCTTGTCACGGCCAAAGTGACCCATAAGCCCTCCACCATGGGACTCTTGAAGAAGCAAAAGTTGGAGAGACGATTTCGGAATGCAAAGCTTGTTTTGTTTGAAAAGAAAACCCTTATGCAAATAGAAATCATCAATCCCTTTGTCTAAAGAACATTGGGCAAATATTGGACCAAAGAAAGGGTCGGACGCGTACAAAGATTTGATGTCATCAAGACCCAACACATTGACTTCGAGTCGTGTAAGAAGGCTTGTGTTTTTGCGAGACAAGGCATCCGCTACCACATTTTCTTTGCCCTTCTTGTATTTGACAATGTAAGGAAAAGACTCCATAAACTCAACCCATTTTGCGTGCCTTTTGCTTAGGTTGGCTTGGCCCTTAAGATATTTCAACGACTCATGGTCGGAATGGATGATAAATTCTTTGGGCCAAAGATAGTGTTGCCACACTTGAAGAACTCTAACCAAGGCAAAAAGTTCTTTGTCATAAATGGGATAATTGAGGCGTGCGCCATCAAGTTTCTCACTATGGTAAGCAATAGGACGCCCATTTTGCATAAGGACGCCACCAATGCCAATACCACTAGCGTCACACTCAATCTCAAAAGTTTTTGTGAAATCCGGCAAAGCAAGAAGTGGTGCTTCGGTGAGCCTCTTTTTGAGCTCATCAAAAGCCTTTTGTTGTGCTTTTCCCCAAACGAACGTGACATTTTTCTTGGTCAATTCGTTAAGGGGGCAAGCAATGGTAGAAAAATCTTTCACAAAGCGACGGTAAAAGCCAGCCAACCCATGAAAACTACGAAGTTCACTAACATTTGTTGGGATGGGCCAATCTCGTATGTCCTTGACTTTTGAGACATCCACTTCTATGCCATTAGAAGACACAACAAAACCAAGGAAAATCAGCTTGTCTCTTGCAAAAGTGCACTTTGGGAGATTAGCATAAAGCTTTTCATGACGAAGGATTTGAAGGACCTCCTTAACATGAGTAACATGCTCCTCTAGTGACTTGCTATAGACAAGTATGTCATCAAAGTAAACAACTACACTCTTCCCAATGAGAGATCTCAAAATATGGTTCATGAGGCGCATGAAGGTAGATGGGGCATTGGATAAGCCAAAAGGCATAACCAACCATTCATAGAGACCAAGCTTGGTCTTGAAGGCGGTTTTCCACTCATCACCTTCAGCCATGCGAATTTGATGGTAACCACTACGAAGATCAATTTTCGAAAATATAGTGGCTCCACATAGCTCATCAAGCATGTCATCAAGACGCGGTATAGGATGTCGATAACGCACGGTGATAGCATTGATTGGACGGCAGTCCATGCATAACCGCAACGTGTCATCCGTTTTTGGGACTAGGATCACGGGAACCGCGCTTGGGCTAGTGCTTACTTGGATCAAACCTTTGGAGACGAGTTGGTTGATTTGACGTTCTATCTCCTTCGTCTCTTCCGGGTTCGTGCGATACGCGGCGCGGTTTGGGAGTGGAGCGCCGGGTATGAGGTCGATGCGGTGCTCGATTCCACGAAGAGGAGGAAGGCCATGAGGAAGCTCTTCGGGAAATACATCTTGGAATTCCTGCAAAATAGCCATCAAAGAAGGAGGAACATTTGTCAAGTCGTTAGTTCCTTGCGCTAGTCCCTTGCAAACAAGGACATAGTGCAAGATGGATGGGTTGTTCCGCACTTCTCTCATCTCACTTTTGGTGGCAAGAAGAACACTCTTAGTTTTTCCACTCGAGTTTGGCTTGTAGCTCTCACTCACTATGGTGTGGTTCTCTCGCTCACCACTCTTCTCACAAGGTGTTTTTGTGTATTGCGCCCTCGCTAAAGCCTTTGCATTGTCCGCAATTATTTGGCTAGGAGTAATTGGTTGCAACACACAAGTTTTATCAAGCCATTTGAAGGTGTAAGTGTTTGAGTGACCATTATGCAAAGCACACTTGTCATATTGCCACGGCCTTCCGAGCAACATGTGGCAAACCATCATTGGGACCACGTCACATTCCACCGTGTCCTTATAGTGCCCAATTGAGAACGTCACCGAGACGGTGTGCTTGATCTTGACGGATCCTTGGTCACTTAGCCATTGGATATGGTAGGGGTGTCTATGCGGATGAAGGGTGAGGTTGAGTTTCTCACACAATTCCGTACTTGCAAGGTTGTGGCAACTCCCTCCGTCGATGACAACTTTGATGGACTTCCCATTGATGCCGGCACGAGTTTGGAAGATGTTCGAGCGTTGGTCTTCATTTTCATTGGCTTGGGTAGTCAAGACCCTTGTGACCACAAGCGATGGACTTGCGTCATGCTCACACACGAGAAGTTCTTGGTCCTCTTCCAAATGTTGCCTTGCCATAGCTTCCTTCACTCGTGCATCAAACTCTTCCTCACTCAAGTATTCTTCATCGCCGTTGTCATGGATGAACAAAACTTTCTTGTTTCCACAAGCATTCGACTTGTGCCCTTTGCCTCCACACTTGTAGCATTCACCATTGAATGGTAGATCATCCCTTGTGTGTTTGCCACTTGGGGGCTGTTTTTCTTGAGGGAGAGTGGGCTTGAAAGGAAGCTTGGTGGTACTTGAGGAGCTTCCACTTGGTGTTGTTGGGGTAGTGGTTGATGCTTGCTTGTAGGTGAAGTACGTTTTTGGCTTGTTGTACTTGATGTCCTCTTGCACTTGACGCTCGGCCTTGGATGCGATGTGCACAAGCTCAACCATGTTGTTGTACCTTTGGAACTCGGTGATGCGCTTGATGGGATGGTTCAAGCCATTGAGGAAGCGTGCCATTGTTTGTTCATCTCTCTCTTCAATGTTGGCACGGATCATGTTGAGTTCCATTTGCTTGAAGTACTCTTCCACGGTCTTTGTCCCTTGACTAAGCGTTTGAAGCTTGTTGAAAAGGTCACGCGTGTAGTGTGAAGGAACAAAGCGTGATCTCATATGAGCCTTCATATCTTGCCAAGTTGTGATTGGAGGCTGTTCTTTTGCTTCGCGAGCGAGTTGGACTTGTTCCCACCAAAGGTTGGCATACTCATCAAACTCGAGGGATGCCATGGCCATCATCTTCTCATTGCTATAGTTGTGCATGCGGAAGATCTTGTCGACCTTGAGTTCCCAAGAGAGATATTCTTCGGGCTCATTGGAACCGGTGAACTTGGGCATGGTGAATTTGAGCTTGCCAAAAGTTTCTTCTCCATTGCGGTTCCGGTTGCGTCGGTTGCCATGATTTTGGCGGTCATCATCATCATCATCCGAGCTCTCATGTCTTGCTTGGTGATTGTTGCGTTGCTCTTGCGGTTGTTGAGGTGCCGCGTTTGGTGGTGGAACTTGTTGTTGATGACGAGCTTGGGGAGCTTGCTCGTTTTGTTGACGCGGTTGAGGACGAGGAGGAGGTTGATGGTCCTCACGACGAGCTTGGGGAGCTTGCTCTTGTTCTTGTCGTGGTTGATGCCGAGGCGCATTAGCTTGCGCCATATGGCGAGGAGGACGTTGAGCCGCGTGCGCAATGGGCTGCTCTTCTTCTTCTTGGTGTAGGGGAGGCTCGTCATGACCATCATGTTGCCGACGTGGACGATCATGTCGATGATGACGTCTTGGAGGATCTTCGAGTGCTTCCCGTCGACGGTGATCTTGTTCGTCCTCTTCGGAAGCTTCACTTGTTGTTGAAGGGACATGTCGACGTCGATGGCCTTGGTGGTCCATGCGAGGTTGCTCTTGTTGAATCACAAGTGCCCTTGGTTGTGGCCGGGTCGCTTCGCGCCTTGGAGGTCTTGCGGAGAGGTCACCATCATAGCTTGACGTTGCGGCGTGACGCGGAGATGGTACCGCTTGCGAAGAGCTCATGGATTGAAGAACGGGTCCATCCCGATGCCTTGAAGCGTGACGGCGAGGTGCACTTGATTCACTTGAGGAGTGCCGAGATGAGCTTGATTCGCGCGAGCGTGGCCTTGCGAGTCCATCGATGATGCGTTGAAGCTTCTCATCCGTTGAGGCGAGTGCACGACCAAGAGCTTCATTTTGATGACCGAGGTTGTGTTGCATGGCATGCATTTGGCCACGGACTTCTTCGAAGCGGTTGTCGATGTTCTTGAATTCCACGCGGGCCTCGCTAAATTGTTCATCTTGGCGCCGCTCGAGAGCTTCACAACGATAGTTGAATTCTCCTCGGACCTTCCAATGGTCCCATCTTGTCATGAATTGTGTGTGATCCTCCGTAGGTGGTGGTTGGGATGGCTCTCCATGCCTGTCCATGATGCAAAGCCACAAGGGTTGTATATGGAGAGAAAGGGAGTGTAGAGTTAGCCTTTTACCTCACCTTGGAGATTATATCAAACCAATTGCCACACAAATGAGCGAAAAGCGTGCAACGTGAAATGGCAAGAAACTCACACACAAATATGTTACCACTCTCAAAAGGCTTTTGGTGGAAGGTTAGGAATGTGGAAAACCAAACAAAACGGTCCAAGCAAAAGGTTATTGTCTAACGTGGTAAAGAACCAAAGATCAAAAGCAAAAGGATACGATCTACGAAACACGGAAAACACACACGTGGAGAAAAACGGGGTTAGCACGACTATGAAAATGAGCACAAAAGGTCCTAACGAAGACTACGCTCGGATGTCGTGCCAACTCAAGGAGAGACCACAACTCGTTTGCCAAAAGAGGATAAGCAATAGATTTGTGCACTTGCCTCGGTGCGCTCTTTCTTCTCTCTTTCTTGGCTTACAAGCTTGGTATTCTCTTTGGTTGGGGAGACTATGTATGTTTCTTCTCTTTTTCTTTTGTTCTTTTTTTTTTTGATTCTTTCTCCTTTTTCTCCCTTGCTATGCTACTATGTTAGCTTTTGTATTTGGCCTCACACTCTCACTTTCCGAAGGCAAGTGCACAATGCTTAGACAAACACAAAATGAGTTGCTCTCAAAGGATAGATACACACAAAGGAAGATATGGGGCTGTCAAAGTGGCGCAAGTTATACCTTTGGTATTGTTGAGGACTTGCAACCGTTGGTGGTGGATGATGTTCGAGTGTCGCGGTGTCGATGAGCGCGGAAGACTTGGATGCGGAAGCTTGTGTTAAGATGGCGACAAACACGCGAAACACGAACAAGCTAAAGGGGAAAAAGTCAGCCAGCGAAAATGAGGTGTCAAGTAGAAGCAAAAACCTTCTGTTACTGGCGGTAGTACCGCTTGGGACAGGCGGTAGTACCGGACGGCGGTAGTACCGCTTGTTACGGGCGGTAGTACCGGACGGCGGTAGTACCGCTTGTCACGGGCGGTAGTACCGCTGGTCACAGAACACGAACGAAAACGAGATCCACTTGACACAAACCTCAAATCCGTGGGAAAACTGACCGAAAGGCGGGCTAGGAACAACAGGGACTATAGATCGACTCCCAAAGCAACAGATCTATGGACCAAAACCACGAAAAACTCACCAAATCCAGAGATCGATCCGAAGGCAAATTGGGGCTCTTTTTGGTGGGATTTTCGATTTTAAGGTGGATAAAAGAAAAATTGGGTGGAAATTCGTGATCAACCGTGCTCTTGATACCAATATGTTAGGGGGTAACCCTGGGGTTGGCCCGATCTTTCACGAATTCCACGAGAAACGAGGGGGAAGAGGTGGTCGGGGGATGAAATCGAGGAAAGCGATGAAAAACCACGAACACACACTCCAAAACACGATACACGCCTACTCCTCACGCCGGTGGCAACCGGTCCAACATAATCCCTAGGATCGGTGTTGGGCGAAGCTCGCTCTCCACGCCAACAACGGGGGATGAGGTGCTTGGTGAGATCTTGACGACTTGGGGGCGAGAAACCGAGAACCCAAGGCCTTGTACAACTTGAACGCACTTAAGCAAGATCCAAGAGGTGGGTGGATAATCCGGTGCTCCTTGGTAGGAGCATGAGACCAATAGATATAAGTTCCTCAAAGGGTTTCCTTAATATCTATTATTATCCAAGTCTAGGGTTTACAATAGAGGGTGGGGGGGCTATATATAGACCAACCACATAAACAGGGGTATTTTGGGAACAAATAGCGAAATATAGAGAGGGTTACAAGGCGCTGGGCCGAATTAACACGTTTAGGCTCTGCCAGGTCCGGTAGTACCGGTCCAGCCCGACCGGTAGTACCGGTCGTGCGATAGTACCGCTTCCCGGCCGGTAGTACCGCTTGTCATCCTGGGACTTGCGCTGGGGCCTTCTGTTGGTGGCGGTAGCAGGGGGCGGTAGTACCGCAGCCCGGTAGTACCGGGTCCGGGGCCGGTAGTACCGCCAGTGACAGAGAGTACTTGGGCAGCTCTGGAACCTTCTGTTGTTGGCAGTAGCATTTGGCGGTAGTACCGCCAAGCGGTAGTACCGGTCGTCAGGTCCGGTAGTACCGCTGGCGACAGAGAGCATTTGGTCTTGTCTGCTGGCGCGCCTCCGTCCTGTGGGTTCTTCTCTTCGTACCTGATGATGCACAAGGTATGGGTATGAAGTAGCAGGCCATCCAAAGGTGTATCGAAGTCACACAAGGAGAGGAGCGAGTTCACCTTAGCTTGAAGGAGTTTGGCTCGGGCGCGAGTCATGGGTCCACTTGGGGAGCTTGTGGGAGTAGATGTAGTAGCGGTCGTAGGACGGCTGCATCACGTGTGAAGACATGCGGCTGCGGACGACGCAATCCGATCTATGATCGGCAAAAGAAAAAGAAACGCCGGTCAAGCGGCCGGCGAGAAAATGTTGGCGAAATAAGATCTAATCTACTATTGCGCGGCCCCGGGCGGAGAACGATCACCCCGGGGGCGGCATGGAGGAAACAGTGGCTAACCCTAGGCGGAGGAAGCCACTCTGATAACATGATAGATTGCGAAAGTATAGATTGTATTATTATTGCAAGAAGTAATTACATCGTGAGCCCTTGAGCTGTTTATATAGTACTAGAAGACTTGAGGACAAGAAGACTGCTGGAGATAGAATTATATTACAATATGAAACTACCTAATATAATCTAACTGACATATACTCGAACACAGCGCATGCCATTTCGTGTTCAAATGGTGAGAGCATCTCCAGTCGGTTTCCAGCAGGCCGTTCTTAGGGCAATTTTTTCGTCTGAACGTCGAAAACTGGCTCAGTCGCGTTCCCAGTATGCCGGTTTCGTCCGGATTTAGCCTAACTTTCGTCCGGAGTTCCCAAACCGATCCCGGGACACCGGGAACGCCCTGGAAATGCCGGACGAACATTCGGCGAAAAAAGTCTCGACGCGTGGACCCGCCCAGTCAACGACTAGAAGCCGAGTCGTCGTTATCCTTCCGCCTTGGCTCCCGCGACGGACCGCCGGGCAATAACTGTCTGTCTCATCGACCACGCGTTGTCGTAATGGCGCGCCACCTCCGCCTCGGTGCTACACCCCTCCAGACGTTTCTCCTTTTCCCGCCCACGCCGCTACACCCCTTCCGCCTTTGCCGCCTACTTCGTCCTATAAAATCCGGCTCCCTCGCCAGCTTCTATAGCAACTTCGGCTTGTGAGGCAGCGTCCGGCGGCATCGGCGTCGGCCTATTTTATGTTTTTTTAGTTTTTATTAGCCTGAATGAAGCCAGAGTTCAAGTGTTTGTCTGAATTTGATATAATATTTATGAATTTGCTCACTATGAATGAAAACCGCCTATATTATGTCAAAGTTTACCGAGTTTGATTAAAATTTGGCCAAATCCAAGAACTTAGCCTTGAAACGCGACTAGAAAACTGATCGTTTCCAGATCAAAAACTAGCTTCCTCCAACGTTATTTAGCTCCGGATTTCGGTCTAAAGACGCCGAACGAGTAGAGGTGCTCTAAAGGGTAGCAGTAGTACTGGTGGTTACCGAGTGATGTGCACGGGTACATGGGAAACTACCACTTCAGGCCAAGGCCAATTTTCTGGTATTGCGGAGGGAGCGCATGTCATCTCCCTGTCAACTGAAACCCGGTGTCGCTGGCTTATACGCAAGGGAACGACATCTTGCTGCTTTCTGTGGTTGGAAAAGCTGCATTAGGCAATTGGAGATGCCTATGCGTGACAATAATCGACGTGCAAACCTTGCCTTTTATCTTTCTATTTAAACTATATCTTTAATAAACAAATAAAATACTCTAGGTATTATTTTTTTCCTTGGAACAATGAGAGACCCCGAAGGGCAGTGGCGAAGCTATGCACACTCCAGGGGCCCCTCACCCCCTCCCAGTTTTGACTTGGTTGAGAATGGTATTCTTTGAGCCTTTTGCCCACCCTAGACAGTGAAGTCTTCTGTTTTGCACCCCATGGAACCTCTCCTTCGCCACTTCCGACCAGCTATGCTGTCCAGAAAGGCTTAGGAAAAAAAAATTGTAGTTTGAAGTTTCATAAAAATCCAAAGCAAAACTCCAAGAATACATACACATGTTATGTATACTTGTGCAAATTTTCTGTAAAAGAAACACTCTATTTTTGGGCTGCAGGAAAACACGAATGTGTGGTTGTATAAAGAAACAAAAGCTCTTACTTTATCTTGAGATTTGTCTTTATTATATAGCCCAAAATACAACGTATTTTCTATCAAAATTTGTGGCGTAAATTTTATACATGTAGTTGTATGCTTCTTCTTGGTATTTTTTTTAACTTAGAAATAATGTTTGATGCTCACGTGCAACTAACAGTTTTTGAATATCCTCTACTACTTGCATTCTAAAATAAATGTCTCAACTTTTAATATATTCGTATGTCTAAAAAAATTGAGGCACTTATTTTAAAATTATTAACTTGACACCATATTGTTCGCGGGGCGTAAAGTAATACTTCCTCCGTTTGAAAATATAAGATGATTTAGCTCTGTGAATCATGTTTGGAGTGAATCTACGCACTTTTTTTATAAACCTAGTACAAACTTATACTCCCTCTGTTTCAAATTACTCCGCCGGCGTGCTTACGTAGGTGAACTAGTACTCCCTCATTTTTCATTCAAAAAAATCCTCGAATTTTTGAAATAGATAGTATGAAATATGTACTACATATACCAAAAATTCTAAGAATTTTTTGATGAAAAATGAGAGAATACTAGGCCACCTAGGTAAGCGTGCGCGCGGAGTAATTTGAAACAGAGGGAGTATTTTGAACTGGAAAGTAGTATCGAATTTTATACTATATGTGTGTAGTAACGATCGAACCTAGAGCCCTAGAGCGACGTGACAAGCTCGCCATCCATGTAGGATGTAGCCATGGCCAGTAAACCTAGGCGTGACTTGTCACGTCACAGTAAACGAATGGTACTACTACAATAGTATTTTTACTATCTTGTTCACGGATACCCAGAAAGGGAGGCTATTCGCATAGTAATAAATGAAGACACGGAGTGAGAATATCGTCGCGCAGGATTGTGTTCCCCTGCTGCTTCATCAGTGGACGGATGAAACCGCTGTGCAGAATTGTATCGCAACCGACGAGACAGGCGACGACGAGCAGAGAGAGAGAGAGCAAGCAAAGCTAGGGGATTTGGTGGTGTTTTCTTTTAGCTCGTGATGTCGCGTGGTTGGATCGCGTTGGCATCACCACCGCTTCCCTCTTCCTATCTGACTGACCGATACCGTCCACGGGACCGACCGACCGACGGGAGAACACAAAACAAAACAAACACCCACCTACACTACACATCCCAAATCCTATCTCCAGGCCAGGGCACCGGGCACGGCTCGTTTCTCGCTCCGCCCGCCCGCCCGCCGGCCCCCCGATCGATCAGGTCAACACACATCGGCGTGGTAGGAATATATTACGCCCGCCAAATATTCCCTGTACCATTATCATCTCATTCATTCCCCTGACTGCCTTTGCCGTGTCTGTCACCGTCCCCCCTTCCGCAAATCCAACCGCCGACCCGAGCGACCTTCCTTCCTTCCCCTCCCACGCGCGCGCAGATAGAAAATGGGCGTAGAACAGTGACACGTCTGAGCTAGATATTCTGTAGCGGTACCCGTGTATTTTTTTCTTTTGCGGGTAAGTACCCCTATATTTGGGAGAATACTTTTGTGATCTTTTACTGGGAAGGAACTTAATGGCAGCGGCCCTTGTTTTAACTCCTCGCCAATTTTAAAAACAGAGTAGAAAATCAATGCGGCCTCTTCTTTGAGCTGGTAGCAGCAGTACTTTTTTTTTCAATGGTAGCAGCAGTACTTTTTTTTTTCGAGAGAGCTGGTAGTAGGAGTACTTCTTTTTGCAGGGAACTTGTTAATCTCCAGTAAATACTTTTTTACTACATGCAAGAGATACTGACATGTTTAAGTTTTTTTTAGCAGACCTGGTGTGCGGACGGAATTCAGATATTAAAGGCAATCTGGATCGCAGCTAGTATTTGGTTCGGTGTAGGTCGCAGCGGCCAGCACTCCCGTGGCCACCGTGACCGAACCCCTTTCCCTGGGTCCGCCAGGGGAGGTTCGAGAGTAGAATAACGCCCACATGATACGACCATACTCCGCTTTACTCCCAATACGTGCAAATGTTCGGGTTCCCGTGTCTCGTGCTACGGAAAACGTCGAATTTTTTTCTCATGTAGCCTACGACGCTTCTCCCAAGTGCAACATCGTGTCATCACCGGATCGATTTAAGGCGCCCTAAACGCATTTTCACTACTAGAAATCCCTAGATTTCCGACGGTTACAGGATATCTAGTAGTGTTTTGGCAAGGTCCGCCACTAACTGCCTGCGTGTTGCCGAATACGTCAGGAGAGTCCATTAGGATACTTAATCCTCTGACGATGATGTTGCTGGTTTACTTTACTATCGATGGGGGGAGGGTGATATGGTACACAGAACCGTATATCTATTTGCAAAAAAAATCAAACAAATTAAACATGTCACGAGGTTGGGGGATTAGCGCGCTTCCTACGTCTGTTATCATTGCTTCCATGTTTCCACCACCAATCCATCCAGCGTAGTAATACGCTAAGCGGCTGAAAAAGAATGTACAGTCTGTAACGGAAACACCTTGTTTAATTAGTAGATAATGATGACGCGGCCAGGATTAGTCCCTTTCGGTGTTATCTGACTATTTCGTCTTTGGAATAATAATTGTAAATTGATTGGTTATGGCTACTAGTACTACCTTTTGTGGAGGAGAAGGAGAAGGCTCCTTACGGTACACATCTAGTAGTCACACTGTTTTTTTTAGGGATAGTAGTCACATTGCTAACAATGAATCGATATGGTTATCTTGGTCAATTCCATGCGATGGCTAAGAGCATCTCCACTCGTTGGGCGTACCCAGGCCGAAATTCAGACTTTTTTTGGTCGGACGAAACAAGTTTTTGGCCTGGGTACGCCGAGTTTCCCACTCGCCAGTCCGAGAACCCAGGCGAATAGAAAACTGCGACATATTTGAATTTTTATCGTTTTCGCCGGCGAGAGCTCGGCAACAAGGTGTTCAACAAAATTAACGCTCATATGTTCGGCGATAGATTATTATTAAAGAACAGGGAAAATGACTCGGCCATCTCTCAGTCGTCGATGGGGATGGGCTGTTGCGGCGTGGTCGATGCGGCGGCGTCGGCCATCTCGTCTGCGGACGCCGACTGGTTGGAGGAGGTAGAAGCAGAGCTCGATGTGGGGGCGTTCGGCGCAGAGGAAGGGGAAGGCGTGATCTCTCCCTAGAGGATGGCCTGGCATTGCGCCATGTACCAGGCCTTGACCGGCGAGCTCATGTTCGACGTGTCCTCGCCGCCCATCAAGAACTTCAGATCCGTGCTCCACTTCTTGGCGGCGTAGTTGGCCTTCTTCTCGGCGTAGTTGGCCTTGAGGAGGGCCACCTTTTCCCCTTGGGACTCGATCAGATGCTTCCACCGCTCGTCGGTCTTCTCAACCCTCTTCTCGGCGTGCGCCCTCGTGTCGGCGATGCATTTCTCGATCGAAGCCTGGAGACGCTCGGCGGGAGGACCGGCGGCTTTGAGCATCTTCGCCTTCTTCTGGCCGATCTCTGGCCTTCCTTCGCCGGCAGCAGCTGGAGGGGCCTCCGGGTTGTAGACGTCGTCCTTGGTCTTGGAGAGGCTCAGGCGAGTGTCCCGCCATTTTTCGTAGCTCTTGATCTCCTCGAAGACGTGATAGAACTTGAACTCCGTCTTCATGTCCTCTCGAAACAAAGCGAGTGCACAACGAAGCTGCAAAATGGAAGTGTGTCAAAATGGAAGCGAGTGCACGACGAAGCTAGTGTCCGTGAATACCTTGTTGTCCATGTTTTCCCCACTAGCTTGTGTGCGTTCCACCTCTTCCACGCAACTGTGTCACTTGTTGCACGCAGTCTAGATGATCGTCCAATGGTTGGTGATACACCCAATTTGCATCACCCTTCTATATCATAATTTACCTCTGGTCAGGTATTACTTTTGTCTTTTTCATCTGTTTATACATGTTGGATGATTCTTGGAGGATGGACTGCCAGAGTCTGGATTCAGATGGAAAAGAAGGTGTTTCGGTGCAATTTTGCAAAGATAAGAAAAATACCAGAAAAATATGGAAACATATTATTTCTCCAGAAGAATGAGGGAGCCAGAAGGAGGGACGAAGAAGGGCCTCAGGGGGCCCACAACCCCCCTAGGCGCGGGCCCACCTGATCCCGCGCCTAGGGCAGGTGTGGCCCACCTGCCCGGCCTCCGACTCTGCCCCTTCGCCTATATCTTACCTACGGAACCCTAAGCCTCAGGGAGCGACCACACATAGATTTTCGACGCCTCTGGGGGAGGAAAACACCGAGAGAGAAAGATCTCTCTCGCAGACAGATTTCTGCCGGGAGAATTCCTTACCGGAGAGGGGAGACCGTCGCCATCAACACCGTCATCAAGCTAGGCTTCATTGGGATCATCATCATCATCATCCACACCATCATCTCTACCAGCACCATCATCACCACTCCATCCCACTGTAACAATTGTGTTAGATATTGCTTTAGTTCTTAGGTTAAACTGTCCCAGTGTTAATTACTATTGTAGTTGATGCTTGTGAGTGGAACCATTGGATATTGTTTATGTTTAGATTGTTATCCATTATCATATCATCTTTTATCTTGATCCATATGATGTCTTGTGAGTAGTTCGTTTAGTTCTTGAGGACATGGGAGAAGTCATGTTGTTAGTAGTGAATCTGTGATGAGTTATTTTTCAATGGTTTAGTATTTAAGTTGTGGTGATATTCTTCTAGTGGTGTCATGTGAACGTCGACTACATGACACTTCACCACTTATGGGCCTAGGGTAATGCATTGTGTATTTGGCTACTAATTGTGGGGTTGCCGGAGTGACAGAAACTTGAACCCCCGTTAGGACACCTTTGCACAAGGAAGCATAGGATCTCGGAGTTTAAGGATGTGGTTAGATTTATATCTTAATTACTTTCTTATAGTTACAGATGTTTGCAGGGGGGTTAATCACAAGTATGTATTAGTCCAAGTAAGGGCGGTATGTTAGCACAGGTTCACCCACATAACACTTACAACACCAGAGAAGAGTACTCAGCTATTTGAAGCGAAAGCACATGGCAGAATTCCCATGTGTCCTCGAGAATGTTTGGTCCTTATAAGTATTTCCACCGACTTGTCCTTTGCTAAGAAAGGATTGGGCCACTTGCTCTGTTTGTTCTTTACTTTTGTTACTTGCTCCTTGTTTTGTTTCCTTGTCAGAAAACCACTAAAAACACGTTTGCTAAGTATTCACAGGGATTTCGTGCTCCATAACACTGTTCAGCACCTTCTTCTCCTCGTTGGGATTAACACTCCTATTTATAGAAAGTACTACGATACACCCCCTATACTTGTGGGTCATCAGTTGGTAATAGCCTTCTCCCCTTGCTCCATGTGAATTTTGCGATACTTTGGCTCGCAAATGCTACGCTCGTCGAACGCTAGCTTGACGCGTCTCCAATAGTTGTCGGAATTCTGGTTGGCACCGGTGATAGGATCCATGCTCACCGTTTTCCAAGCTTCAGCGAGACAGGTGTCCTCGGCCACGGTCCACTTGATCCGAGCATCCTCCGAAGTGCCTGGCTTCTTCTTCCCCTTCTTGCCTTTCGCTAGTAGCACGGCTTCACCCTTGGTGTCATCTGCCTGTGTCGGCTCGGCCTGCGTCTCCTCGGTGTTGATGTCAGTGAAATCCCGGTTCTGTTCTTCCGTGAAGAAGGAGGGGTGGTTGGAGGCCGAGCCTGTTGCGATCATGTCCGCCATGTACGTCTCTGCCGACATGTCAGCTGGCAGGACGACCGGCATTCCGCCAAACATATTGCGTGCATCGGCCTCGCCGTAGGTTGCTTGCGCCGACTTGCACCGAAAGGCAGTGGGCCATGGCGCAGCGCGGGGCCTGCGTATGCCGGAGAGGCGGAGTAGGGGATGTTGATGTCCATGTTGAAGGCCTAAGGAGGGAGCGACGTCGGGTAGGGGAAGAGCACGTTGGGGTTGAACCCGTCGTCGAACTCGGGGGACGAGGAGTATCTCTGCCGAGCAGTCGCCTGGCTCTCCTGGAAGCCGGCCGGAGAGATCGGCGTGAATTCGGGGGCCGAGCCGACGCTTGCCTGGCTTCCCCAGTGGGGTGGGTACGACACTGCCATCAACGCCGACCTTGTCGCCGCCGCCTGTTTTGCCCTCACAATTGATACCTCGAAAACGTATCTATAATTTTTGATGCTCCATGCTTGTTTAGTATCTACTTTGCTTTGCTTGTCTACACTTTGAGGTGCTTTTTACATGTTTTCTAGTACTAACCTATTAACAAGTTTCCACAGCGCCAGTTGCCTATTTTCTGCTGTTTTTGGTTTTAGAAAAGTTAGTAAAAAAATATTCTAGGAATTGGACGGGACAAATGTCAAAGTCAATTACTTTCCGTGGGGAACAAGAAGTCCAGAGGGGAGACGGATAAGCGGGCCAGGGCAGCCACACCTTCCCTAGGCGCGGCCAGGAGTGGGCCCATGCCTGGGAGGAGTGTGGCCCCTCTGGCCGCCTCCTCGGCCTCCCCCTTCGCATATAAGAAGCCCCCGATGCAGAAACCCTAAGCACCCGATCAAATCTCCAAGAAACCGTCTGTAGCCGTCGCCACTATCGTCCCTAGATCGGGGGGATCTGAAGTTCTTCCCGGCACCCTGCCGGAGGGGAGATCATCCCGGAGGCCTTCTCTCCGGTATGATGTGTGAGTAGTTCCACCTTGGACTATGGGTCCCACTCAATGATAATGCTAAGAACAAACTCATGGGGAGTATTAATGATGTTCTCATTATGGTTAATAATGCTTATGTCCCTTTTGATTTCTATGTTTTGGATGTTGAATACAATGCTTCTTGTCCTATTACTTTGGGGAGACCTTTTCTTAGAACAGTTGGTGCCATTATTGATATGAAAGAAGGCACCATTAAATATCATTTTCCATTCAAGAAAGGTATTGAACACTTCCCTATGAGGAGATAAGTTGATTTTTTCTCCTCCTTTGAAATCAAGGTTTGATGTTAATGCTTCTTCATTTGAAAATACTTGATTCTTCTTGCTTCTTGTGCCTAACTTAAAGGCGTTAAAGAAATGTACTTGTTGGGAGATAACCCAAGAGTTTCCTTGAGTATTGGAAGTTATTACTTATGTAATGACCTCTCCTTATCCTTTTTGTTTGATTTTTGTGCCAAGAATGACCTCTACTGAGAGGGAAGTAAGATTTGGGGAGTTGCTGCCCCGAAACAGATTTCTGTCCTCGACCAACAAATTCGTGAGGAGTCTATGTAACTCAGATTGAGCTCAAAATTTACGATTAAATCCCCCAGTATGTTAGCTAACTTTCATTAGTTCAACACTTTTTGATTTGAGCAACATAAGATGTTCGAAAAAATCGATTTCTACCTGCTGGTCTGTTTTGATAGATTTCTGCCATTATTTGCATTTGCTTCTTATTGATTCCTTTTTGAGTTCTCTTTAGGTGAATTGAGATTTTTGAAGGAGTTATTACAGTAGCTTGTGCTTTTAGTGAAAAGTCTTGATGTTTCAAAGCTTTGCTAGAGGTCTAATATCTTTTGAATAAACTAATGTTGCTAATGAAGATTGTGTGAAGGAAAAAAATTCAGTTGTAGAGAGAGAATGATGCAATGAGATGAAGAATGGACAAAAGCTCAAGCTTGGGGATGACACCATGGTGTCACCCCAAGAAATATCTAAGAGGTACAAGCGCCAAAGCTTGGGGATGCCCAAGGCATCCCCTTCTCCATCAATAAAAAGCTCAGGTCTGTCTAGACACTTCGTTTTTATTGTTTCATGCACAGTTGTGTTGTTCTTGGAGCGTCTTAGTTTTCCTTTGCTTTGCTTAGTTTGTTTAGTTTGCTAAAGTAGTTTGGACCCCCATTCTCGCTGTGTTATTTTGCAAATAAGTTGCTTGGTGTTGGAAAGGAGTAGTAAGTTCTTGATTGAAGTGCAAGAGGGGCTTGCATTGACTATGACTTAGACTTTAGCATGACATGCTAGGTGTTGTTTTGACCTTATGCTTAGTGATTATTGTTGTAGCATGTCTTGTTACAAACAATTGGGATTGCTTAGTGTGCCTTGAAGAAAGTATGCGTTGTTTTAGCATGCAAAAGCATAGTATTATGGTATTCTCCTTTGATGCTTTGTTTGGGTTGACTTGGCACATGGTCACACCATGTTATGAATCTGACAAGTCACCATTAGCCTCTATGATCATTTAGTCCTTGACTTGTAGTACCACTCTTTGCTTTGATTAGTAATGCTTTGTTGCACTGCATGATTATGGCCATTATTGCTCTCTTAGTTGGTTGCTCCCAGTCTTTTGCTAGCCTCCACTTGTATGAGTAAGTTCTAATCATGCTTCCAACTCCCAAGAAACCAAGTTATTCCAAAGTTTCCACTATAAACTACTATGCATGGTGTGTTACACCATTCCAAATATATTCTTGTTTTCAGCTATCTTCTAATTAAAAACTATTTTGTTATGTGAAAACTTAGTGATTAAAGCCCTCACTAACTTGATGGCACACTTTATATTCTTTGCCCCTAATAAAATTGAACCATTGTGTCTTCTATGTTGTATATGCTTGCACTTATACATTGGAATTAGAAGAACCGTGTTGTCACGGGGAACATTTTCAACATTGCACTTGTACTTTGTACTCAGTTGATATTATGCTCTTTTGTCTATGGAGGGAACTTTTAAGTCCATGGAGTTTGTATCTTGTGTTAGAGAAATGCCTGGGCCGCTAGCCTAAGCCATGCCTAATCATGGTGGAAACTTGCAGCATCACCATAGTGACATCTATGAAGCATTCTTCTTATAAAAAAAGAGACACAATGAGAAAAGAGGAAAGAGATAAAAAAGCACCATATTCCCATGGTAAATAAGAAGATTGCTGAGATGCTCATTGTCTGCTTGCCTTGTAATTTTGGTTATGGGATAGCTCCTGTACCATGTGCAAGGGGTACCCCGTTGGCGGTTTTCAATGATATGCAAATACCTACAAAGAAAAGAACTTACAGGTGACTAAAGTTGAGTAGCATGAGGTGTGGCCCTCGTATTCAAGGGACTTGAGATTGCCAACTTATACTTTGTCAAACATATACTCCATATTTGTTCACTTTAACCTTAACCACTTCAAGATGCTTATGATAGGGGCAATGAGGGCTGAAAGCTAACAAGTACCATAATTTTTGGAAGCTCTTTTTGAAACTTGAAATCCCTGCTTCATATATAAAAAGCCTTTCTTCCACCATTATTTGAGTCTCCACCTTATACCTTTAGGCACCACTAAGAGAGCATAGTTGTCATTCTGTGTGCAGTGTTCCAAAGCTTATTGATTGATGCATATTGTGATATTACTTGTTCTTCTGCTATTTGTTTCTAGTCACCCTTGTGAACTTTGAAGGTGTCCTATGCATATATTTGATACTCTATGAGGGACAAGCTGATTGCCACTATGCTATGTTTTATGTATGTGAAACATACAAACGTTTTTCAATGCATGTTATTCATGATCTTTTTTTGTATATTGTCATGTTGCATGCATAGTTACTATGTCCTATTGTTAGAACTCCATCTTTCATGCACATGTTTAGAGTTCTTTGATCCCAGCTTTCAATGCTTCCAAATGGTTGGATCTTTATTGTGAGGGTGCATGTCACCTCAAAAATTATTCTTTTTATCACTTACCTACTCGAGGACGAGCAGGAGTTAAGCTTGGGGATGCTTGATACGTCAGAAACATATCTATAATTTTTGATGCTCCATGCTTGTTTAGAATCTACTTTGCTTTGCTTGTCTACACTTTGAGGTGATTTTTACATGTTTTCTGGTACTAACCTATTAACAAGTTGCCACAGTGCCAGTTGCCTGTTTTCTGTTGTTTTTCGTTTCAGAAAAGTTAGTAAAGAAATATTCTCGGAATTGGACGGGACAAACATGAAAGTCAATTACTTTTAGTGGGCAACAAGAAGTCCAGAGGGGAGACGGAGAAGCAGGCTAGGGCAGCCAGACCTCCCTAGGCGCGGCCAGGGGTGGGCCCGCGCCTGGGAGGTGTGTGGCCCCTCTGGCCGCCTCCTCGGCCTCCCCCTTCGCCTATAAGAAGCCCCCGATGCAGAAACCCTAAGCCCCCGATCAAATGTCCACAAAACCGTCTGTAGCCGCCGCCACCATATTCCCTAGATCGGGGGGATCTAAAGTTCTTCCCGGCACCCTGCCGGAGGGGAGATCATCCCGGAAGCCTTCTCTCCAGTATGATGCGTGAGTAGTTCCACCTTGGACTGTGGGTCCATGTAGTAGCTAGATGGTTGTATCTCCTCCTTTGTGCTTTCATGTATAGATATTGTGAGCTCCGTTCATGATCAACATCTAATCTATTTGTAATCATGCATGTTGTGTTTGCGGGGATCTGATGGATATTGAGATTATTATGTTGGTTTGACTAATGGTTTTGTCTTAATGATTCTATCATGTCTGTGTTGTTTGTGATCTTGCATTCTCTCTGTTGTTAGTAGCTATCTTGGCCAAGTAGTTGCTAGTGACTCCAAGAGGGAGTATTTATGCTCGATAGTGGGTTCATGCCTCTAGTTTCCAAGGAAAGTGACAATAATCTCTTCGGTTGTAGATGTGTTGTTGCTACTAGGGAGAAAACAACGGTCTCTTTTTCATGGAACATGTGGACTGTTTACCTTACACACTTTGCTTAAAGCAGTTGTCTATTGCTTGTAACTTAATACTGGAGGGGGTTCGGATGATAACCTGAAGGTCGACTTCTAGTCATAGATGAAGTTGGATGGCGGTCTATGTATCTTGTTGTATTGTCCAATCGAATCTCATAGGATCTTTCTGACTAGTAATTGCATTGTTATGCCTTGCTCAGTTCCTGTCAATTGCCCTACTATAATTTGTTTACCCTTCATGCCATGCTGTTTATCTAAGGAGAGCACCTCTAGTGAACTATGGACCTCGGTCCAATCTTTACCATTGATACATCTTCCACTGTTACTTGTTTACTTGCTGCAAACCATTACCTTCCACACCATACGTTTAATTCTTTGTTACAGCAATCTGGTGATCTTGACAACCTCATTGATTCATTGGGGCAAAGTCTTGAGTTTTTGTTGTGCAGGTCTCCGCGTTGCTTGCAACACCTGTGTGACGTTTCCTTCCTCCTACTGGTTCGATAACCTCGGTTTCCTACTGAGGGAAACTTACTGCTATGCTGCTTCATACCTTGCTCTTGGGGTTTCCAACGAAGCATCCCACGACAAGTGCTAGGCGCCATCAACAATCGCCTGCTCTTCCACCGCCGCCTTATCTTGTTCTTGTCGGATCTTCGCCCTCTCACTTTCTGCCCTTCCGGTCCTCCGATGAGATCTTCCTGGCCTGCTCCTTCTTCTCCCAATCGGCGGAAGACATGCCCTTCGGCTTCTTCGGTGGCGCTCTCGGATTCCTCGCCTTCTTCTCCGCTGGATCCTCGCCTTATTCTCCGCTAGTTTCGACACCGACCCGGATGATTCTAAATCTCAGACAGGATACGTTTATATTTTGAATGGTGGAGCTATGAGCTGGAGAAGCTGCAAGTAAAGCATGATCGCGGGATCTACAACACAAGCGGAATACATGGCTGCTTCAGAAGCGTCAAGTGAAGGAGTTTGGATCAGGAACTTCATCACTGATCTTGGTGTGGTTCCAAGTGCCTTGGACCCACTGGAGATATTGTGCGACAACACTGGCGCCCTAGCACTGGCTAAGGAACCAAGATATCATCCAAAGACCAAGCACATCAACCGCCGTTTTCATATAATTCGAGATTATATAGCAGATGGAGATCTGAAGATTAGCAAAGTACATACGGATCTGAATGTCGCAGATCCGTTGACTAAACCTCTTCCACGAGCAAAACATGATCAGCACCTTAATTCCATGGGTGTTAGATTGTTGCCAGCTGTAAACTAGATTATTGACTCTAGTGCAAGTGGGAGACTGTTGGAATTATGCCCTAGAGGCAATAATAAAGATGTTATTATTATAATTCTTATTCATGGTAAAGTTTATATTCCATGCTAGAATTGTATTAAGCGGAAACTTTGATACTTGTGTGGTTTATGAACAACACCGTGTCCCTAGTATGCCTCTATGGACTAGCTCATTGATTAATGATGGTTAAGGTTTCCTAACCATAGACATGAGTTGTCGATTAATAATGAGATCATGTCATTAGAAGAATGATATGATGGGTAGACCCAAATTAAGCAGAGCAATTAGATCGTGTCATCGTGTTCATCTTTGCGAAGCTTTCTCCTATGTCAAGTATTGTATTCCTTAGACCATGAGATAATACAACTCCCTGGTATCGGAAGAAAGCTTTGAGGTCATCAAACATCATCCTATGTGAGGGTGATCATAAAGGTGTCTCTCAGGTGATCGGAATGTACTTGTTGGGTTGTATGTATCGAGATGGAATTTGTCCCTCCCGAGTCGGAGATATATACTTCGGGCCCACTCGGTAATCGATATCAACACCGCCTGCAAGCACGTGGTTAAGGAGTTAATAACAAAGTGATATCGGATTATGGAACGAGTAAAGTACTTGCTGTGAACGAGATTGAACTAGGTATGCCGATACCAACGATCGAATCTCGGGCAAGTAAAATATCGCGTGACGAAGGGAATACATATATGGGATTAATTGAATCCTGGCATCGTGGTTCATCCGATATGATCATCGATGAATATGTGGGAGTCAATATGGGTTTCTAGATCCCGCTATTGATTATTGATAGAAGATCATGTCTGCATATTCTCGAACCTGTAGGGTCACACACTTAACGTGCATCGACGCTAGGATAGAATGGATAATTGGTTTACGAGTTTTTGTTCGGAGTCTCGGATGAGATCCAGGACATCACGAGAGGTTCCGGAATGGTCCGGAGAATAAGATTCATATAAAGGAAAGCAGTTTTTGGATTTCGGAGTTTATCGGTATTGTACTAGAAGGTTCTAGAAGGTTCCGGAGTGGGACCAACGTGGGCCCACTTGTCGGAGGCCTGCGTGGGCCTAAGGGGAAGTGCCCTGTCCACTTTGGGCCAGGGGCACAAGGCCCAGCCGGCCAACCCTAGGGGAAACCCTAAGGGAGCCTTCTAGAAGAGGGGGGATGACTTGCCCCCCACTCCACCCCTTGGGCCGCCGCCCTAGGGCTTGGAGGAGGGGTCAAGGGGGCCGGCCAGCCCCCTACATAAGGAGGGCAGGGGCACACCCTCCCCCCACTCCTCCAACTCTAGCCGCCGTCCAACTGCTTCCCCTCCACCTCTTTCTCTCCCGACTGCGCGTAGGCGAAGCCCTGACACAAAAACTCTCCACCATAAGCACCACGCCGTCGTGTTGCAGATCCAATCTTTCTCTCCACTATACTTGCTGGACCAAGGAAAGGAGGAGACGTCGCTGCATCGTACGTGTGCATCTCTCGGAGGCACCGCCACTTGCGGCGTAGGATCGGATCGGATCGCGAGGAGGAGACGGCGAGTACGACTACGTCAACCACGTTCTGTTGAACGTTTCCGCTGTGCGATTTCTTCAAGGGTATGAAGATCTCATCAATCTCTCTCGTTGATTACATCTCCTAGATTAGATCTTGGCTTTCTTGTTCTCATTCGTAGAATTTTTTGATTTACTATGCTATGAAACCCTTCACAGAGAACTTGGTGGTTGACATGGAGTCTGTTGGGAATTCCAAGAGCAAGGTGTGAAGCAGCACAGCTGCAAGTTTTCCCTCAGTAAGAAACCGAGGTTATCGAACCAGTAGGAGGAAGGAAACGTCACACAGGTGTTGCAAGCAACGCGGATACCTGCACAACACAAACTCAAGACTTTGCCCCAACTAACAGTGAGGTTGTCAATCTCACTGGTTGCTCTAACAAAGGATTAAACGTATGGTGTGGAAGGTAATGGTTTGCAGCAAGTAAACAAATAAGAGTGGAAGATGTATCAATGGTAAAGATTGGACCGGGGTCCATAGTTCACTAGAGGTGCTCTCCTTAGATAAACAACATGGCATGAAGGGTAAACAAATTACATCAGGGCAATTGACAGGAACTGAGCAAGGCATAACAACACAATTACTAGTCAGAAAGATCCTATGAGATTCGATTGGGAATACAACAACATACATAGACCGCCATCCAACTGCATCTATGACTAGAAGTCCACCTTCAGGTTATCATCCGAACCCCCTCCAGTATTAAGTTGCAAGCAACAGAAAACTACTTTAAGCAAAGTGTGTAAGGTAAATAGTCAACATGTTCCATGAACAAGACACCATTGTTTTCTCCCTAGTAGCAACAACACATCTACAACCAAAGAGATTTCTGTCACTTCCCTTGGAAACTAGAGGCATGAACCCATTATCGAGCATAAATACCCCCTCTTGGTGTCACTAGCAACTACTTGGCCAAGCTAGCTACTAACAACAGAGAGCATGCAAGATCACAAACAACACAGACATGATAGAATCATAAAGACAAAACCATTAATCAAATCAACATAATAATCTCAATATCCATCGGATCCCCGCAAACACAACATGCATGATTACAAATAGATTAGATCTTGATCATGAATGGAGCTCACAAGATCTATACATGAAAGCACAAAGGAGGATATACAACCATCTAGCTACTACATGGACCCGTAGTCCAAGGTAGAACTACTCACGCATCATACTGGAGAGAAGGCCTCCGGGATGATCTCCCCTCCGGCAGGGTGCCGGGAAGAACTTCAGATCCCCCCCGATCTAGGGACGATGGTGGCGGCGACTACAGAAGGTTTCATGGAATATTGATTGGGTGCTTAGGGTTTCTGCATCAGGGGCTTTTTATAGGCGAAGGGGGAGGCCGAGGACGCGGCCAGGGGCCCCACACCCTGCCTAGGAGCGGGACAGGGCCCACCCGTGCCTAGGAGGGTGTGGCTGCCCTGGACCGCTTCTCTGTCTCCCCTCTGGACTTCTTGTTCCCCACGGAAAGTTATTGACTTTGACGTTTGTCCCGTCCAATTCCGAGAATATTTTCTTACTAGCTTTTTCTGGAACGAAAAACAGCAGAAAACATGCAACTGGCACTATGGCAACTTGATAATAGGTTAGTACCAGAAAACATGTAAAAAGCACCTCAAAGTTTAGACAAATCAAAGCAAAGTAGATACTAAACAAGCATGGAACATAAAAAATTGTAGATATGTTTCCGACATATCAAGCATCCCCAAGCTTAACTCCTGCTCGTCCTCGAGTAGGTAAGTGATAGAAAGAATAATGTTTGAGGTGACACGCACCATCACAATAAAGATCAAACCATTTGCAAGCATTGAAAGCTGGGATCAAAGAACTCTAAACATGTGCATGAAAGATGGAGTTCTAACAATAGGACATAGTAACTATGCATGCAACATGATAAGCTACAAACAAAGATCATGAATAACATGCATTGAAAAACGTTTGTATGTTTCACATACAGAAAACATAGGATAGTGGCAATCAGCTTGTCCCTCGTAGAGTAGCAAATAGATGCATAGGACACCTTCAAAGTTCACAAGGGTGACTAGAAACAAGTAGCACAAGAACAAGTAATATCACAATATGCATTAATCAATAAGCTTTGGAACACTGCACACAGAATGACAACTATGCTCTCTTAGTGGTGCCTAAAGGTAGAAGGTGGAGACTCAAATAATGGTGGAAGAAAGGCCCTTCACAAAGGGAAGCAGGGTTTTCAAGTTTCAAAAAGAGCTTCAAAAAATTATGGTACTTGTTAATTTTCAGCCCTCATTGCCCCTAACATAAGCATCTTGAAGTGATTAAGGTTAAAGTGAACAAACTATGGAGTATATGCTTGATGAAGTATAAGTTGTCAATCTCAAGTCCCTTGAATACGAGGGCCACACCTCATGCTACTCAACTTCAGTCACCTGTAAGTTCTTGTCATTGCAAGTATTTGCATATCATAGAGAACCGCCAACGGGGTACCCCTTGCACATGGTACAGGAGCTATCCCATAACCAAAATGACAAGGCAAGCAGACAATGAGCATCTCAGCGATCTTTTTATTTACCATGTGCATAGCTTTTTATTGAGGATGATTCATAGATAGCTCACTATGGTGATGCTACAAGTTTCCACCATGATTAGGCATGGCTTAGGCTAGCGGCCCAGGCGTTTCTCTAACACAGAATACAAACTCCATGGACTTACAAGTTCCCTTTTTATTTCATATCGGTGACATATATAGACAAAAGAGCATGATATCAACTGAGTACAAAGTACAAGTGCAATGCTGAAAACGTTCCTTGTGACAGCACGGTTCTGCTAATTCCAACATATAAGTGCAAGCATATACAACATAGATGACAAAATGGTTCAAGTTTATTAGGGGCAAAGAATATAAAGTGTGTCATCAAGTTTGTGAGGGCTTTAATCACTAAGTTTTCACATAACAAAATAATTTTTAATTGGAAGATAGCTGAAAACAAGAATATACTTGGAATGGTGTAACACACCATGCATAGGAGTTTATAGTGAACACTTTAGAATAACTTGGTTTCTTGGGACTTGGAAGCATGAGTAGAGCTTACTCATACAAGTGGAGGCTAGCAAAAGACTGGAAGCAACCAACTAAGAGAGCAATAATGGCCATAATCATGCAGAGCAACAAAGCATTACTAATCAAAGCATAGAGTGGTACTACAAGTCAAGGACTAAATGATCATAGAGGCTAATGGTGACTTGTGATGGTCATAACATGGTGTGAGCATGTGCCAAGTCAACCCAAGCAAAGCATCAAAGGAGAATACCACAATATTAGCTTTTTCCATGCTAAAACAACGCATAATTTCTTCAAGGCACACTAAGCAATCCCAATTGTTTGGAACAAGACATGATACAACAATAATCACTAAGCATAAGGTCAAAACAACACCTAGCATGTCATGCTAAAGTCTAAGTCACAGTCAATGCAACCTCCTCTTGCACTTTCAAGCATGAACTTACTGTTGGAGATATGCCCTAGAGGCAATAATAAATGTGGTTATTATTATATCTTTGTGTTTATGATAAATGTTTACATTCATGCTATAATAGTATTAACAAGGAAACATTGATACTTGTGTGATTTGTAAACTTAATTTGAAGTCCCTAGTATAGCCTCTATACATCACTAGCTTGTTGGTTGATAAATGATTGTGGTTTCCCTATCATGAACATTGAGATGTTATCAACAACAAGATCATATCGTTAGGAGAATGATATGATGGACATACTCCTATAGATAAGCGTAGCATAAAGATCAAGTCATTTCAATAGTTCAATTGCTATATGCTTTCTGATACATAGTAACCTAATTCCTTCGACCATGAGATCATGCATATCACCTTTACCGGATGGATGCTTTGATGACATCAAACACCACACCGTAACTGGGTGGCTATAAAGGTGGCATTGAGTGTTCGGAAAGTATTGGTTGAAACACATGGATCAAGAGTGGGATTTGTCCATCCATATGACGGATAGATATACTCTGGGCCCTCTCGGTGGAATGTCATCCAATTAGCTTGCAAGCATGTGACTGGCTCACAAGGGATCACATATCACGGGAACTAGAAAAGAGTACTTCTCGGTAACGAGGTTGAACTAGGTATGCAGAGATACCGACGATCATAACCTCGGATAAGTAAACTATCGTGAGACAAAGGGAAATTGGTATCGTATGTAAGTGGTTCATTCGAATCCCTAACGTGGTATCAGAGCCGTGTCTATATGTAGATCTGTTGCACGAGTAGAACACAATGGTCATTGTGGGCGTTGATGCTTTTTTTGTCGATTGCTTCTTGTGTACTTTGCATCTTGCGGTATGTTGGGATGAAGCGGCCCGGGCTAACCTTACATGACATCGTTCATGAGACTTGCTCCACGCTTGACATGCAACTTGTATTGCATAAGTGGATTTGCGGGTGCCTGTTTCTCCTAGCATAGTTAAGATCCAATTTACAACGGGTGATTGACAATACTAGTATCAATGTTGTGGTTCATGTTCGTAAGTTAGAACGACACTTATTGAAAGCCCCAAACCACGTAAAACATGCAAAGAAAGTAGAGGCGTCTAACTTTGTTTTGTAGGGGTGTGCAGTGATGTGATATGGCCATGATTGTGATTATATTTGATGTATGCAATGATCCTTATTGTAAGTTGGCAACCGGCAGGAGCCATATGGTTGTCTTTAATTTCTGTTAAGACCCGCGTGTCTATTCAAAGTAGTTGTAATAGTTGAAGCTGGTGGACGACAACCATGGAGAAGCGTCATTGACCTTGATGCAATGCCGGTGATGATGGAGATCATGTTCGTGCTTGAAGATGGAGATCGGAAGCACAAAGAAGAAAGGCCATATCATATCACATATTATGAATTGCATGTGATGTTAATCCTTTATGCATCTTGTATTGCTTAGTAGACGACGGTAGCATTATAAGATGATCCCTCATGCACATGAATTTCAAGTCATAAAGTGTTCACCCTTAGTTAGCACCGTTGCTAAAGCTTGTTGTTTCGAAGCACCACGTGATGATCGGGTGTGTTAGATTCCGCAAGTGTATACAACGTGAGCAAGCCAGATTTGCTCATGCGGAAACTAAGGTTTGATCTTGACGAGCCTAGCATGTACAGACATGGTCTCGGAACACGGATCACCGAAAGGTAAAGCATGAATCATATAGTAGATATGATGAACATGTCAATTGTTCGCCATTGAAACTATGTCAACTCTCGTGATGATCAGTGTTGATGTAGTGGATTTGGTTCGTGTGATCACTAAAACAATGTGAGGGATGTTGTTTTGAGTGGGAGTTCACCTAGATTAATTTTATTATTAATTTGAACTCAATTTGTCATAAACTTAGTCGAAACTATTGCAAATATGTTGTAGATCAATGGCAGCCCCTACCATCAATTTTAATGCGTTCCTAGAGAAAGAAAAGTTGAAAAACAATGGAAGCAACTTCGCGGATTGGTTCCGCAATTTGAGGATTGTCCTCACAGCTGGTAATTTGACCTATGTGCTGGATGCACCGCTGGGTGACCCACCTGCAGCTGATGCTACCGATGAAGTAAAGAATGTTTACCTCGCTCGGAAGAATCAGTACTCCATAGTTCAGTGTGCTATCTTGTATGGTTTAGAATCAGAGCTTCAGAAAAGGTTTGAGAACTCAGACCCATATGATATTGTCGAGGATCTCAAATTGATTTTTGAGACTCATGCGGCAATTGAAAGCTATGAGGCTTCTGAAAAGTTCTTTAACTGCAAGATGGAAGAGGGCAGCTCCGTCAGTGAGCATGTGCTTAAGATGTCTGGGCACGCAAACAAACTTCAAAGCTTGGGTATAGTGATTCCTAATGCTTTGGGGATTTACCGTGTCCTCCAATCACTACCACCAAGTTACAAGAACTTTGTGATGAACTACAACATGCAGAACATGAACAAGCAGTTGCCAGAACTGTTTGCTATGTTAAAATCTACAGAAGTGGAGATCAGGAAATAGCACCAAGTGTTGTTGGTCAATAAGACCACCAAATTCAAGAAAGGAAAGTCTAAGCAAAAGGGACACTTCAAGAAGGGTGGTAAGAAAGTTACCACGCCGACGAAGAAGACCAAGGCTGGACCTAAGCCTGATACTGAGTGCTTTTACTTCAAGGGAGAAGGTCACTGGAAGCGGAATTGCCCAAAGTACTTGGCGGATTTGAAGAACGACAACATCAAGAAGAAAGGTATATCTGATATACATGTTATTGATGTGTATCTCACTAGTACTCGTAGTAGTGCCTGGGTATTTGATACTGGTCCGGTTGCTCATATTTGTAACTCGAAACAGGTGCTGCAGAATAAACGGAAGCTAGCGAAGAACGAGGTGACGATGCGCGTGGGAAACGGATCAAAGGTTGATGTGATCGCGGTCGGCACGCTACCCCTTCATCTACCATCGGGATTAGTTTTATACTTAAATAATTGTTATTTGGTGCCTGCGTTGAGCATGAACATTATATCGGGATCTTGTTTATTGCGAGATGGTTACTTGTTTAAGTCCGAGAATAATGGTTGTTCGATTTATATGAGTAATATGTTTTATGCACATGCACCTTTGATAGATGGTCTATTCTTATTAAATCTCGATAGTGGAAATACACATATTAATAACATTGAGGCTAAACGTTTGAAATCGAGCGATAATTCGACCTATATGTGGCACTGTCGTCTTGGTCACATTGGAGTGAAACGTATGAAGAAACTCCATTCCGATGGACTTCTTGAATCACTTGATTTTGAATCACTTGATAGATGCGAAGCATGTCTGATGGGTAAAATGACTAAGACTCCATTTTCTGGTATGATGGAGCGAGCTACGGACTTATTAGAAATCATACATACCGATGTGTGTGGTCCAATGAGTGTAGCATCGCGCGGTGGTTATCGTTATGTTCTTACCTTCACGGATGACTTGAGTAGATATGGGTATATCTATTTCATGAAACATAAGTCCGAAACTTTCGAGAAGTTTAAGGAATTTCAAAGTGAGGTAGAGAATCAACGTAACAAGAAGATTAAATTTCTACGTTCTGATCGTGGAGGTGAATATCTAAGTTACGAGTTTGGCAAGCATTTGAAGAAATGCGGAATACTTTCGCAGTTGACATCGTCGAGAACACCACAGCGTAATGGTGTGTCCGAACGTCGTAATCGAACTCTCTTAGATATGGTTCGTTCTATGATGTCACTTACAGATTTACCGCTATCATTTTGGGGTTATGCATTAGAAACAGCCGCATTCACTTTAAATAGGGCACCATCTAAATCCGTTGAAACGACACCGTATGAATTATGGTTTGGGAAGAAACCCAGATTGTCGTTCCTTAAAGTTTGGGGATGCGAAGCCTATGTAAAGAAGTTACAGCCGGACAAGCTTGAACCCAAAGCGGAAAAATGCGTCTTCATAGGATACCCGAAGGAAACTATTGGGTATACCTTCTATCACAGATCCGATGGCAAAGTCTTCGTTGCTAAGAATGGATCCTTTCTAGAGAAGGAATTTCTCTCAAAAGAAGTGACTGGAAGGAAAGTAGAACTCGACGAGGTTGTCGAACCTTCTCTCGAAATTGCGAGTAGCGCAGCACCGGAAGAAGTTCCTATGGTGCCTGCACCAATTAGAGAGGAAGCTAATGATGATGATCATGAAACTTCGGTTGAAGTTGCTACAGAGCCTCGCAGGTCAACGAGAACTCGTACCACTCCAGATTGGTATGATCCCATTATGAGTGTCATGTTGGTGGACAACACCGATGACCCTGAGACATATGAGGAAGCGATGATGAGCCCAGATTCCAATAAATGGAAAGAAGCCATGAAATTCGAGATTGGATCCATGTACGAAAACCAAGTATGGACTTTGGTGGACTTACCGGATGGCCGAAAGGCTGTCGAGAACAAATGGATTTTCAAGAAGAAAACAGATGCTGATGGTAATGTTACTGTCTATAAAGCTCGACTTGTCGCAAAAGGGTTTCGACAAATTCAAGGAGTTGACTACGATGAGACTTTCTCACCGGTAGCGAAGCTAAAGTCTGTGAGGATTATGTTAGCAATCGCTGCATATTACGATTATGAGATATGGCAGATGGATGTCAAAACAACATTCCTCAATGGAGACATTGATGAAGAGTTGTATATGATGCAACCCAAAGGTTTTGTCGATCCTAAAGATGCTAACAAGGTATGCAAACTTCAACGGTCCATCCATGGATTGAAGCAAGCATCCCGAAGTTGGAATCAACGTTTTGATAAGGTGATCAAAAGTTTTGGTTTTATACAAACTTATGGAGAAGCTTGTATTTACAAGAAAGTGAGTGGGAGCTCTGTAGCATTCTTAATACTATATGTGGATGACATATTGTTGATTGGGAATGATATAGACCTTCTTAATAGTGTCAAGGAATATTTGAATAATAGTTTTTCAATGAAGGATCTTGGCGAAGCAGCTTACATATTAGGCATAAAGATTTATAGAGATAGATCGAAACGCCAAATATCATTGTCATAGAGTACATATTTGGACAAAGTTCTAAAGAAGTTTGGAATGGAAGATAGCAAGAAAGGGTTCTTGCCCATGTTGCCCAATACGACCTTGAGTAAAACTCAAAGTCCGACATCGGCGGAAGATAGAGAAAGGATGAGTAAGACTCCCTATGCCCCAGCCATAGGATCTCTAATGTATGCCATGCTATGTACTAGACCCGACATTGCATATGCTGTTAGTTTAACTAGCAGATATCAAAGTGATCCAGGAGTGGATCATTGGACAGCGGTCAAAAACATCCTTAAGTACTTGAGAAACTAAGGATATGGTTCTTTCTTATGGAGGTGATGAACAGCTCGTTGTTAATGGTTACACCGATGCTAGTTGGAACACCGATCCGGATGATTCTAAATCACAATCTGGATACGTATTTATTTTGAATGGTGCAGCAGTTAGCTGGAGGAGTGCAAAGCAAAGCGTTGTGGCGAGATCTTCAACTGAATCGGAATACATGGCTGCTTCGGAGGCTTCACAAGAAGCGATATGGATGAAAGAGTTCATTACAGAGCTGGGTGTGGTTCCTAGTGCGCTGGACCCAATGTCTATCTACTGTGATAACATGGGCGCCATAGCCAATGCGCAAGAACCAAGGTCACACAAGAAGCTGAAGCACATCAAGCTACGTTTTCACGCTATTCGAGAACATATCCAAGATGGGGATATAAAGATTTGCAAAGTACACACAGATCTGAATGTGGCGGATCCGTTGACTAAACCTCTCCCGAGGGCAAAACATGACCAGCACCAAACTGCCATGGGTGTTCGGTATATTACCATATAATCTAGATTAGATGACTCTAGTGCAAGTGGGAGACTGTTGGAGATATGCCCTAGAGGCAATAATAAATGTGGTTATTATTATATCTTTGTGTTTATGATAAATGTTTATATTCATGCTATAATAGTATTAACAAGGAAACATTGATACTTGTGTGATTTGTAAACTTAATTTGAAGTCCCTAGTATAGCCTCTATACATCACTAGCTTGTTGGTTGATAAATGATTGTGATTTCCCTATCATGAACATTGAGATGTTATCAACAACAAGATCATATCGTTAGGAGAATGATATGATGGACATACTCCTATAGATAAGCGTAGCATAAAGATCAAGTCATTTCAATAGTTCAATTGCTATATGCTTTCTGATACATAGTAACCTAATTCCTTCGACCATGAGATCATGCATATCACCTTTACCGGATGGATGCTTTGATGACATCAAACACCACACCGTAACTGGGTGGCTATAAAGGTGGCATTGAGTGTTCGGAAAGTATTGGTTGAAACACATGGATCAAGAGTGGGATTTGTCCATCCATATGACGGATAGATATACTCTGGGCCCTCTCGGTGGAATGTCATCCAATTAGCTTGCAAGCATGTGACTGGCTCACAAGGGATCACATATCACGGGAACTAGAAAAGAGTACTTATCGTTAACGAGGTTGAACTAGGTATGCAGAGATACCGACGATCATAACCTCGGATAAGTAAACTATCGTGAGACAAAGGGAAATTGGTATCGTATGTAAGTGGTTCATTCGATCGCAAAGTAACTGTAGAAATATGTGGGAGCCATATGAATTTCCATATTCCTCTATTGGTTATTGTTCGGAGAAGTGTCTCGATCATGTCCGCATAATTCACGAACCGTAGGGAGACACACTTAAGGATTCAACGTTGTTTGAGTAGTTATGGTATGATGAGAAAGAGACCGAATGTTGTTCGGAGTCTCGAATGGGATTTGGGATATCACGAGGAGATCCGGAATGGTCCGGAGAATAAGATTCATATAAGGAAAGTCCCGTTTCGGAGTTCGGGAATGATTCCGGTGTTTTCATCGGGAATGTTCTAGAAGGTTCTGGAATGTCCGGCACTCCGGAGGGGAAGGGGTACATGAATGTGTCATTGCAAGTTGGAATGATTGCATCATGTACTAAGTGTCATCGCTGTTCCAAATAAAGGATTAATTCAAATCCTAGTTTGAAAAGTCAAATAGCTAGTTTGAAAAGTCAAACGGCTAAATTTGGAAAGAGGAAAAGAGGAGGAAGGTGAAACCGAGTTGGGGAGGGAGTCCCTCCTCCCCAAGCTAGCGCACCACCCAAGCCGAGTTGGGGAGGGACTCCACTCCCTCCCCTTGGCCGCCGGCCCCTCCACCTATATAAGGAGGGGCAGGGCTCCCTCCTAGTACACACAAGTCCCTCACCTCAAACCATAGAAGCTGCAGCCCACCATAGCCGCCGCCCCCCTAGGGTTTTGCCCTAGCCGCCGACTTTGGGTGTCCCGGAACCCTAGTCGCCGGCTCTAGCACCTCCTCCTTGGTGTATCTAAAACCTAGATCGCCGAGGAGCTCTCTCATACTCCACCATACTCGCTCCGGCTTAAGGCGAAGCCCTGCGAGATCTCCCCTCTACTTCCGGTACCACTCTGTTGTGCTGCCGGAATCGCGAGGAGAGTGCTACAACCTCCGCTGCCTGCTGGAACAAGGGAGAGGAATGTCTTCGTCGAGTACCGAACGTGTGACCGACTGCGGGAGCGCTGCCGGAACGCAGCGCCGGAAGGATCGTCTACGCGATCTTGAGATCGGAAAGAGTACGACTACATCACCCACGAGAATCCGCTCTCGTTAAACACTTTGGAATCTTCGAGGGTAAGTTATTCCATCAACTCGTTGTTACAATCTAGTAGATAGATCTTGGCTTGTTTGTTTGTATGCGATAGAAAATTTTTGTTTCCATGCTACGAAGCCCTACACTTACTACTCCTTTCCAACACCAAGCGAATTATTTGCAACATAACATAGAGAGAACGGGGGTCCAAACTAGTCAAGCAAACTAAACAAACTAAGCAAAGCAAACGAAAACTAAGACGCTCCAAGAATAACACAACTGTGCATGAAACAATAAAAACGAAGTGTCTAGACAGACCTGAGCTTTTTATTGATGAAGAAGGGGATGCCTTGGGCATCCCCAAGCTTTAACGCTTGTACCTCTTGGATATTTATTGGGGTGACACCGTGGTGGCATCCCCAAGTTTGAGCCTTTTGTCTATTCTTCATCTCATTACATAATTCTCTCTCTACACCTGAATTTTTTCCTTCATACAAAACTTCACACAATCTTCATTAGCAACATTAGTTTATTCAAATGATATTAGTGTAGGGGTTCGTTGCATGGAAACAAAAAAATTCTACCGCATGCATACAAACAAGCCAAGATCTATCTACTAGATTGAAGCAACGAGTCGATTAGACTACTCACCCTCGAAGATTCCAAAGCGGTTAATGAGAGCAGATTCTCATAGGTGATGTAGTTGTACACTTGCCGATCTCAAGATTACGTAGACGATCCTTCCGGCGCCGCGTTCTGGCAGCGCTTCCGCAGCCGGTCACAGGTTCGGTACTCGATGAAGACCTTCCTCTCCCTTGTTCCAGCAGGCAGTGGAGGTTGTAGTTCTCCCCTCGCGATTCCGGCAGCACGACGGCGTGGTGTCAGAAGTAGAGGGAAGATCCCGCAGGGCTTTGCCTAAGCCGGTGCGAGTTATGGTGGATCTAGGGTTTCCGACGATCTATGTTTAGAAGGCCGGAGAGGAGGAGGAGGTGTCGGCATCGGCGCGGTGTCGGCAGCGTGCGGTGGCGGCGGCTTGGGCATCAGCGGCGGCGCACGATGGGGAGGGCTTGGTGTTGTGGTCTTTGGGGCAGCCCTCCCCCTCTATTTATGATAGGGGGAAGTCTTAGGAGAGGGGAGTTTGAATCCATACCCAAACCCAAGTTGGATAGAAGGAAGGACTCTTTCCTTTTTCCACTAGGAAACCATTGTTCCAATTTGACTTTTCAAATCTCCCTTTTGACTTTCAATTTAGAGCTTTAATTCTCTCTCGCAAATGCCCAACCAAGTGACCTAGGACATGATCCAATCATTCCACTTACCCATGACACATTCATGGACCATTCCCCTTCCGGTCCGGTGAACCTTCTAGAAACTCTGTGATGAAAACATCAAAATCATTTCCGAACTCCGGAATTGGACTTTCCTTATATGAATCTTATTCTCGGGACCATTCTGGATCTCCTCGTGATATCTCGGATCCTATCCGATACTCCGAACAACATTTGGTTTCCCTACTTACATTCCATATCTACTAAACAACATCGAATCCTTAAGTGTGTATCCCTACGGTTCGTGAATTATGCGGACATGACCGAGACACTTCTCCTATCAATAACGAATAGAGGAATCTGGAAATTCATATGGCTCCCACATATTTCTACGATTACTTTGCGATCAAATGAACCACTTACATATGATACCAATTTCCCTTTGTCTCGTGATAGTTTACTTATCCAAGGTTTGATCGTCGGTATCTCTACATACCTAGTTCAACCTCATTACCGATAAATACTCTTTTATCGTTCCCGTGATATGTGATCCCTTGTGATCCAGTCACATGATTGCAAGCTAATTGGATGACATTCCACCGAGAGGGCCCAGAGTATATCTATCCGTCATATGGATGGACAATTCCCACTCTTGATCCATGTGCCTCAACACATACTTTCCGAACACTCAATGCCACCTTTATAGCCACCCAGTTACGGTGTGGTGTTTGATGTCATGAAAGCATCCTTCCGGTGATGGTGATTAGCATGATCTCATGGTTGAAGGAATTAGGTTACTATGTATCAAAAAGCTTATAGCAAACGAACTATTGAAATGACTTGATCTTTATGCTAAGCTTATCTATAGGAGTATGTCCATCATACCATTCTCCTAATGATATGATCTTGTTGTTAATAACATCTCAACGTTCATGATCGAGAAACCACGATCATCCATTAACCAACAAGCTAGTATTATAAAGAGGCTTTACTAGGGACTCTAATTTAGTTTCCAAATCACACAAGTATTAATATTTCCGTTTAATACTATTATAGCATGAATGCAAACATTTATCATAAACACAAAGATATAATAATAACCACTTTTATTATTTCCTCTAGGGCATATCTCCAATAATTAGACCTATGGAAAAGCTTTGGAACAACAAGGATTTTCACTAAAAACACAAGCTACTGTAGTAACTCCTTCAAAAAGCTCAGTTCACCTAAAGAGAACTCAAAAAGGAATCAATAAGAAGCAAATGCAAATAATGGCAGAAATCTGTCAAAACAGACTAGCAGGTAGTAACCGATTTGTTTAGAACATCTTTTGTTGCTCACATCAAAAAGTGTTGAACTAACGAAAGTTATATAACATAGTGGGGGATTTATTCGTAAATTTTGAGCTCAATCAGAGCTATAGAGACTCCTCACGATTATTTTTGGTGGAGGACAGAAATCTGTTTTGGGACAGCAACTCCCCAAATCTTACTTCCCTCTCATTAGAGGTCATTCTTGGCACAAAAAGCAAACAAAAAGGATAAGGAGAGGTCATTACTGAAGTAATAACTTCCAAGACTCAAGGAAACTCTTGGGTTATCTGCCAACAAGTACTTTTCTTTAACGCCTTTAAGTTAGGCACAAGAAGCAAGAAGAATCAAGTATTTTCAAATGAGGAAGCATTAACATCAAACCTTGCTTTCAAAGGAAGAGCAAAAAGCAACTTCTCTCTCCTCATAGGGAAGTGTTCAATACCTTTCTTGAATGGAAAATGATATTTAATGGTGCCTTCTTTCATATCAATGATGGCACCAACTGTTCTAAGAAAAGTTCTTCCCAAAGTAATAGGACAAGAAGCATTGTATTCAACATCCAAAACATAGAAATCAACAGGGACATAAGCATTTTTAACCATAATGAGAACATCATTAATACCCTCCATGAGTTTCTTCTTAGCATTATCATTAAGTGGGACATCTAAATAACAATCTTCCAATGGTGGCAAATCATGCATTTCATAAATCTTCCTAGGCATAATAGAGACACTAGAACCAAGATCACATGAAGCTTTGAGATCAAAGTCATCCACTTGCACATTAATAATGGGTTCCCAAATATCTTATACTTTCCTAGGAATAGAAGCTTTGTGTTTTAGCTTCTCTTCCTTAATTTTAACAAGAGCATCTGTAATGTGTTTGGTGAAAGCAACATGCATATTGCTAGCATCAGGACTTCTAGCAAGCTTTTGTAGGAACATAATCACTTTAGAAATATTGCAACCATCAATATCAAAATCAAACTTAGCATCACTAGTAGTAGGCTCAGTGGGCTTAGGCATAGTAGGAGGAACAAGGACTACTTGTGGTTTAGTGGTGATGGTCCACACACTATTGTTTCTATCAATTTCAGCTTCCCTTTCCCACTTAGCATGAAGTTGAGCTAACAACCTAACATTTTCATCAATAGTAACTTGTATGGCATGAGTGGCAGCAAAGGTACTTTCCATGGTTTCAGGTTTATCAGCCATTTTATTAATCAAGGAGGATTGAGCTTCAGATAGAGAGGATATGTTTTCCACAGCACTCAAAATTTTTGACTGTAAACTAGGAATTTCTCTATTAAGATTCTCAAGCTGATGGCTAATGTTTTTCAAGATAATAGATTGTTCCTCCATAGTTTTAGTGAAAATCTTATTTTGCTCATATTGCATCTGCATAAAATTCTTAGTGGCTCTCTACTTCTAGAATCCTTTCATCACTAGGCATTCCAGATCTACCATGATAAGCATTTCCACTGGGAGGATAAGGCCTATAATTGTTGTTGCTACCAAAATTATTCCTATAGGCATTGTTGTTGAAATTGTTGTTTCTAATGAAGTTCATATCAACTTGCTCTTCTTGATCAACCAAGGAGGCTAAGGGAACACTATTAGGATCTATAGGAGCTTTCCCATTAACAAGCATAGCCATAATAACATCAATCTTATCACTCAAAGAGGAGGTTTCCTCAACAGAATTTACCTTCTTACCATGTGGAGCTCTCTCAACATGCCATTCAGAGTAGTTAACCATCATATTATCAAGGATCCTTATTGTAGCACCCAAAGTGAGGCCCATAAAAGTACCTCCAATAGCTGAATCCAACAGATTTCTTAAGGAGAAGTTCAAACCTACATAAAAAGTCTGGATAATCATCCAAGCAGTGAGTCCATGAGTGCGGCAATTCTTAACCAAAGATTTCATTCTTTCACAAGATGGAGCAACATATTCACTATCAAGTTGTTTAAATTTCATAATGTCACTTCTCATAGATATAATCTTAGCAAGAGGATAGTATTTTCCAATAAAAGCATCTTTGCACTTGGTACAAGAATCAATACTATTTTTAGGCAAGGGTAGCAACCATTATTTAGCTTTTCCTCTCAAAGAGAAAGGAAAAAAGCTTGAGCTTAATAATATCTCCATCTACATCCTTATACTTTTGCATCTCACAAAGTTCAACAAAGCTATTGAGATGGGCAGCAGGATCATCAGAACTAGCACCAGAAAATTGCTCTCTCATCATAAGATTCAACAAAGTAGGCTTAATTTCATAAAAGGTAGCATTAGGAGTAGGTGGAGCAATAGGAGTGCTTAGGAAATCATTGTTCTTGGTGTTACGCCTAATTTGCATCACCTTTCTATATCATAATTTACCTCTATTCATTGATATATGTTTTATTATGAGGTATTACTTATGTCTTTTCCACTGTTTATACATGTTGATGATTCTTGGAGGATGGACTGCCGGAGTCTGTATTCTGATGGAAAAGAGGGTGTTTTGATGCAATTTCACGAAGATCGGAAAAATACCAGAAAAATATGGGAAAATATTATTTTTCCAGAAGAATGAGGAAGCCAGAAGGAGGAGCGAAGAGGGGCCGCAGGGGGCCCACACCCCCTAGGCATGGGCCCACCCTGGGCCACGCCTAGGGCAGGTGTGGCCCACCTGCCTGGCTCCCGACTCCGCCCCTTCGCCTATATCTTCCCTACGAAACCCTAAGGCCAAGGGAGCGACCATGGATAGATTTCTGCTGCCTCTGGGGGCGAAAAACACCGAGGGAGAAAGATCTCTCCGGCAGACAGATTTCTACCGAGGGAATTCCTTTCCGGAGAGGGAAGATCATCGCCATCAACACCGTCATCAAGCTAGGCTTCATCGGGATCATCATCATCCACACCATCATCTCCACCAGCACCATCATCACCACTTCGTCCTGCTGTAATAATTGTGTTGGATATTGCTTTAGTTCTTAGGGGAAACTTTCCCGGTGTTAATTACTATTCTAGTTGATGCTTGTGAGTGGAACAATTGGATTATTGTTTATGTTCAGATTGTTATCCATTATCATATCATCTTTGATCTTGATCCATATGATGTCTTGTGAGTAGTTCGTTTAGTTCTTGAGGACATGGTAGAAGTCTTGTTGTTATTAGTGGATTTGTGTTGAGTTATTATTCAATGGTTTAGTATTTAAGTTGTGGTGCTATTCTTCTAGTGGTGTCATGTGAACGTCGACTACATGATACTTCACCATTTATGGGCCTAGGGGAATGCATTGTGTATTTGGCTACTAATTGTGGCTTTGCCGGAGTGACAGAAACCTGAACCCCCGTTAGGACACCTTTGCACAAGGGAGCGTAGGATCTCAGAGTTTAAGGCTGTGGTTAGATTTATATCTTAATTACTTTCCTGTAGTTATGGATGTTTGCAGGTGGTTTAATCACAAGTATGTATTAGTCCAAGTAAGGTCGGTACATTAGCACAGGTTCACCCACACAACACTTACAACACCAAAGAAGAGTACTCAGATATTTGAAGCGAAAGCACTTGACAGAATTCCCATATGTCCTTGAGAACGTTTGGTCCTTAAAAGTATTTCCATCGGCTTGTCCTTTACTAAGAAAGGATTGGGGCACTTGTTGCGTTTGTCCTTTATTACTTGCACCTTGTTTTGTTGCCTTATCAGAAAACCACTAAAAATTCGTTTGCTAAGTATTCACAGGGATTTCCTGCTCCACACCACTGTTCAGCACTTTCTGCTCCTCGTTGGGATCGACACTCCTATTTATAGAAAGTACTACGATACACCCCCTATACTTGTGGGTCATCAAGACTATTTTCTGGCACCATTGCCAGGGAGTGAAGCGTTATTGAAGAGTGGAACCAGTAAAGGAAACTTCTACTGTGAGTATTGCTTTTGTTACTACTTGTTACTTTGTTTCCATTATGGATAACCCACTTGGTTTTCTGTTTGGGAAAACTACTACCACTGCTAGGGAAGTAGATGAACCACCACCTGTTGAGATAGATCCTTTTAAGATACCTACAAGTATTGTTGATCGTGTTATGGATAATTATTATTTAGGGGATGGAACTGTCCATCCTGGTGATCACTTGCTTTTTATCCATGAATTGTGCGGGTTGTTTAAGTGTACAGGTATCACAACTGAACAGGTGAAGAAGAAGTTACTCTCCATATCCTTGAAAGGGAGAGCTGAAGAATGGTATAAGCTGCTGAAGAATGGACGATCCATGGAATGGGAGGAGATGGCATCTCTCTTTTATTCTAAATTTTATCCTCCCAGTGAGATTCATAAGGATAGAAATCTGATATATAACTTTTGTTCTCATGATGGAGAGAGTACGACTCAAGCTTGGGTGAGATTGAAGTTACTAATGCTTAAATGTCCTATTCATGAACTCCCTAACAATATTATTCTCAATAACTTTTATGCTAGGCTTTCTCTTCATGATAAAGATTTACTAGATGCTTCTTGTGCTGGATCATTCACACGTATGAAGGAAGAATCTAAATGGGATCTACTAGAACATATTCAAGATAACGCTGAAGCTTGGGAGAATGACAAAGGAAGAAAGTCAGGTATAAACTATGATTATGAATGCATTAAATATTTTATGGGAGCTGATGACTTCCGTGATATTAGCAATGAGTTTGGTCTTGATTTCCAAAGTATTGCCAACTGTTTTAAGGCTTTTGCCTCTTACATAGAAATTCCCAAGAATAAGTGGAATAAGTACCATGCTCCTTATAAAGATGTTGTTAGTCATGTTCCAGTTAGAAGTACTCAAGTTTATACTACTAATCATATTGTGCCTGAACCTCATGTTGAGAAAGTTCCTTCCCAGCTAAGGTAAAGGAGTATTCTATGATTATTAGTGCAAATAACAAAGGTACTAAGAAAATTGTGGAGCCTGATGAGCTCATTGATATTGAGCCTGTGGTAGCTATTGTGAAAGATCTTGTCACTAGAAATATAGAGGATAAGCATATTGTATTTTGTGAAGACTCTACTAATATTGTTTCTCATCCTAAAAAAGCTAGAAAAGCTAGTGTCCCCGTGCTTTCTATTAGAATTGGTAATCATAGCTATTATGGTTTATGTGATATTGGTGCTAGTTCTAGTGTTATTCCTTATGAGCTTTACAGGGAAATTATGCATGAGATTGGTCCTTGTGAGCTTGAGGACATTGATGTGGTTATTCACCTTGCTAACAAGGAAACTATCTTCCCTATTGGTATCGTAAGAGATGTGGAGGTACTTTGTGGTAAGATTAAATTTCCTGCTGATTTTCTAGTGCTTAATTCAGCAGCTAGCAAAACTTGTCCTATCATTTTTGGTAGACCTTTCTTGAACACTTGTGGAGATATTATTGATTGTAAGAAGGAATTTTTTTAACTAAGTTTGATGGAGATTCTTATGAGTTTAAATTTTCCAAATTTGCTAAATCTCCTTGTGAAAACAGCTTGCCTAATAAAGATTTCAGGATGAAACAACTTGCTTCTATTGATCCAGTTTATGACCTTGGACCTCTTTTTGGTGACTATAAGTATGCTCATTCTTATGATAAAGTTGTTGCTAGTGACAGTTATATTGTCAACTTTATTCAAAGTGCTACTGAAAGTTATTATGAGAGAGGGAAACATGGTTTTATGCATCTCAATAATGTTAAGTTTTCCCGTTTTATGTTGAAAGCTTTAAAGTTGCATCTATTTTATCTTCCTATGCTTGTGGATTTCTGTTTCAACAATTTGTTTTCTCATGATACCCCCATGCATAGGAAGTGGGTTAGACTCAAGTGTGTTGGTTATTTGCTTCTTGATACTCTCTTTCACTTCAAATTTATATATCCTATGTGTGCATCTTTGAAAGTTTCAAGCCTAACTTAAAAGCGTAAAAGAAAAGTACTTATTGGGAGATAAACCAAGAGTTTGGTTGAGTATTGGAAGTTATTACCTCTGTAATAACCGCTCCTTATCCTTTTTGTTTTATTTTTTGTGTCAAGTTCAACTACTTTTGTGAAGTGGAGGAGTTGTGAAAAGTGGCTATCCTGGGACAGATTTTTTGTGCTTCATTGTAAAAATTCATGAGAAAGATCAATACATCGGATGGAGCTGCATTTTTCTGAGCTTGTTCTCTAAGTTGTTATCCAACTTTCATTAGTTCTGCACTTTTTGATTTGAATAACAGAAGGTTTTCAAAAAAAATCAATATTTACCTGCTGGTCTGCTTTGATAGATTTCTGCTATCATTTGCATTTGCCTCTTTTAGAAGCCTTTGTTTTGATGGATTTCAGTTGAAGTGTGAACCTAAAGGTTTGTTGTTTTGCTTACACTAATGTTGTCATTGAGTTTGTGCAAGGGTTATGTATGGAGGAAAATTCCAGGAGAAGCCAAACTCCAGAGTCTGCAGAGTTCGTCTTTGAATAGTTAAAAGTGGTGAAAAAAGAAGGTTCGTGAAACCCCAATATTTTTATATTTCTGATGTTTTTATACATAAGGGAAGTTACGAGATGGAACTAAAGAGGAAACAGAGTCCGGGGTGGACAAACCCACCCCAGGCGCGGGCCCAGCCTGGCCGCGCCTAGAGGGGGTGTGCCACCCCCGAACTTCGACTCCGCCTCGTTTCCATGTTAGTACCTTCCTTATGCCTTGAAACTTCGTAATATATAACCCCCCGGATTCCCCGAGGTTCTTGGATCGAGTTCTCGTCGTGTCTTTGTTTCAATCTGTTTCTGTCAGGCAAATTTCTCAGTTTTGGAGCTACAATGTCTTCCTCTGGATCACCCATGGAGGATTCCTCTACGGATGTCCTCAACCCATACATATATGAGTTGAAGATCCATCCCAAGGAGTTGATTCTCAAAGACGGGAAGGTACATATAAAAGAAGTTCAAGGCCCCAAGGGAGAAGGAAGTCTGGAAGACAGGATGGAAGCATTGGAGCAGGAGGTTTTTAGGTACAAGAAGATGGCGGAATGCGAAGTGGATGTTATTCACAAGATAAGTTCAGAACTCATCGTCAAGCATGAGGAAGAGGTGGATGAGCTCCGAGAAGAAATCTTCTCGCTCCGTCAGACCACCAACCAATTACAAGCACAACTCTATGACATTCAAAATCAAAACTGTGAGTATGAGGCTAGATTTGATCGCATAAGCTCTGCTGCTAGTTTCAGCATTGCAGAGACAAGGATATCCTTTTTGGATGGGGAACCATTGCCTTGTAAGTTTTATGATGACAAGAAAACACCACCATCACCGAAGGAGTAATTCATCATCAGGTTTGGCATCCCCTTGGCTTGTTCCAAGCTTGGGGGAGTGCCACGGTATCACCACCATTATCTTTTATCTTTTACCTTTTTAGTGGATTCATATATTTGGTAGAGAGGTTATCTTATAGTTTGGTTTGCATGTGGAAGTATCTCTCCTTTGGTTGATTATCTATGTATCCCTTGGTGTGAGTGCCTTTATTGGAATATTAATGAGAAGTCTCATCTTTTACTTTTTGCACATCTTATTTAGTTTGCAATCTCTATTATATGATGGATCTTGTTAATCAGTATTGGCATCACTTTGGGAGCATCAAGTGGATCTAAATTGGTTTTGGCAAACCGAGTTCTGGTCAGTATCATTACTTTGAAAGAGAAAAAGAGAAAAAGCTTACAGGTATTTTGTATCGTTTGTTTTCTTTGTTGTTGGCTCATAAGTTTAGTATTATTTATTTAAGATCTTTTGTGTCTTCAAGTAAGATTGCATGTTTGGCTTTATTACTTGTATGTTTGCTTGTTTTTTTCAACTCTCTTGCTTGCTACCCAGCCTTGCTATCCAAAAAACCTGTTTTGAGAAGGCATACTTCTCATGTTTCCAAATCCCTTTGAACCAAAACCTTTGCCATTTGTGTCCACCATATCTACCTAGTAGCATTATTGCTATTCCAAGCAAATTCTCAAGCTTCATCTACATTTCGAATTAAAAAGTATTTTGTCATGTGAAAACTAGTTAGTAAAGCTCTCACGAACTTCATGGCACACCTTATTTACTTGCCCCTAATAGACTTGAACCATTGTGAACATCGAAGTTGTATATGCTTGCATCTATATGTTGGAATTAGCAGAACCGTGCTATCACGGGGAACGTTTTCAACATTGCACCTGTACTTTATACACAGTTGATATCATGCTCTTTTGTCTATGGATGTAAACGGTGTGAAATAAAGAGGGAACTTTTAAGTCCATGGAGTTTGTATTTTGTGTTAGAGAAACGCCTCGGCTGCTAGCCTAAGCCATGCCTAATCATGGTGGAAACTTGCAGCATCACCATAGTGAGCTATCTATGAAGCATCCTCAATAAAAAGCTATGCCCATAGTAAATAACAATATTGCTGAGATGCTTATTGTCTGCTTGCCTTGTCATTTTGGTTATGGGATAGCTCCTGTACCATGTGCAAGGGGTACCCTGTTGGCGGTTCTCTATGATACGCATGTACTTACAATGACAAGAACTTACCGGTGACCAAAGTTGAGTAGCATGAGGAGTGGCTCTCATATTCAAGGGACATGAGATTGCCAACTTATATTTTGTCAAGCATATACTCCATCTTTGTGCACTTTAACCTTAATCATCTCAAGATGCCTATGATAGGGGCAATGAGGTCTCAAAGCTAGTAAGTACCATAATCTTTTGGAAGCTCTTTATGACTTGTAATCCCTGCTTCCCTTTATAAAAGAGACCTTTATCCTATTTACCAGGTTGAGTCAGTAAGCCTACTTCCTCTCTATCTCCAGCAAGCATTTGAGTTGTTGTGTTCCAAGCATTCATATGGTGATTTATTCAATCATGTTCTTTATCTTCCTTGTTTGCACAAAACTCTTATCTATTGGGTATTATTTTGAAAGCCTTCACTTGTGAAAAACCTTTTTGAGCAAAGAGTGCTCCTGTTATAAAACTTATACGAAAAGCTTTTTGTGAAATTGTTTAACAGGTGTTCTCTGACTAAGAACAAGTTTGCCAATTCCAATTATGATTTATCTTTATGCATCTCTATTGTGACTGTTGTACTTGGTTGCAAGCTAAGTTATATAATGGTGAGTTGCTTTCTTCTATGAGTTGTGTAATGGTAAGTGTGATGCTTCTTATTCGTATTATTTTATCGACACTTCACTCTATAAACCCGTGGACATGTTTACTGAGCTCATTTTTCGCTTGGGGACAAGCGAAGGTCTAAGCTTGGGGGAGTTGATACGCCCAATTTGCATCACCTTTCTATATCATAATTTACCTCCATTCATTGATATATGTCTTATTATGAGGTATTACTTATGTCTTTCCACTGTTTATGCATGTTGGATGATTCTTGGAGGATGGACTGCCGGAGTCTGGATTCTGATGGAAAAGAGGGCGTTTTGATGCAATTTCGCGAAGATCGGAAAAATATGGGAAAATATTATTTTTCCAGAAGAATAAGTAAGCCAGAAGGAGGAGCGAAGAGGGGCCACAGGGGGCCCACCCCCCTAGGCATGGGCCCACCCTGGTCCGCGCCTAGGGCAGGTGTGGCCCACCTGCCCGGCTCGCGACTCCGCCCCTTCGCCTATATCTTCCCTACGAAACCCTAAGGCCAAGGGAGCGACCACAGATAGATTTCCGCCGCCTCTGGTGGGCGGAAAACACCGAGAGAGAAAGATCTCACCGGCAGACAGATTTCTGCCGGGGGAATTCCTTCCCGGAGAGGGAAGATCATCGCCATTAACACCGTCATCAAGCTAGGCTTCATAGGGATCATCATCATCATCCACACCATCATCTCCACCAGCACCATCATCACCACTCCGTCCTGCTGTAACAATTGTGTTGGATATTGCTTTAGTTCTTAGGGGAAACTTTCCCGGTGTTAATTATTATTATAGTTGATGCTTGTGAGTGGAGCCATTGGATTATTGTTTATGTTCAGATTGTTATCCATTATCATATCATCTTTGATCTTGATCCATATGAGTAGTTTGTTTAGTTCTTGAGGACATGGGAGAAGTCATGTTGTTATTAGTGGACTTGTGTTGAGTTATTATTCAACGGTTTAGTATTTAAGTTGTGGTGCTATTCTTCTAGTGGTGTCATGTGAACGTCGACTACATGATACTTCACCATTTATGGGCCTAGGGGAATGCATTGTGTATTTGACTACTAATTGTGGGGTTGCCGGAGTGATAGAAACCTGAACCCCCGTTAGGACACCTTTGCACAAGGGAGCGTAGGATCTCAGAGTTTAAGGATGTGGTTAGATTTATATCTTAATTACTTTCCTGTAGTTACGGATGTTTACAGGGGGTTTAATCACAAGTATGTATTAGTCCAAGTAAGGTCGGTACATTAGCACAGGTTCACCCACACAACACTTACAACACCAAATAAGAGTACTCAGCTATTTGAAGCAAAAGCACTTGACAGAATTCCCATGTGTCCTCGAGAACATTTGGTACTTATAAGTATTTCCACCGGCTTTTCCTTTGCTAAAAAAGGATTGGGACAGTTGCTGCGTTTGTCCTTTATTACTTGCACTTTGTTTTGTTGCCTTATCAGAAAACCAGTAAAAATCCGTTTGCTAAGTATTCACAAGGATTTCCTGCTCCACACCACTGTTCAACACCTTCTGCTCCTCGTTGGGATCGACACTCCTATTTATCGAAAGTACTACGATACACCACCTATACTTGTGGGTCATCACTTGGTGCTAGTGAAGTCACACAACTTGATGTTCTCAGCAGAGTTCATTTTAGAAAAGGTAGGCAAGCCAAAAATAGAAGCAGCAGCTAGAGCAACAACTATTTTTTGTGTTTTTTTAAATAAAGCAAGGAAACCAAACTAGACTAATTTTTTTTGGGTTTTTTGAAAAGAGGCAAACAAAACCAAGCAAAAGAAACAAAGCAAACTAAAAACAAAGTAAAGAGAAAGGAAGTGGAGGACTCCCCTTGTGAAGACGTCCGTAGCCTCCCGGGAAACGGCGCCAGAAAACTTGTTGATGACTCCTTGATGGCGCCAGAGAACTTGGTGCTTGACGTGGAGTCTGTTGGGAACCCTAAAATCAAGGTGTGAAGCAGCACAACAACAAGTTTTCCCTCAGTAAGAAACCGAGGTTATCGAACCAGTAGGAGGAAGGAAACGTCACACAGGTGTTGCAAGCAACGCGGAGACCTGCACAACACAAACTCAAGACATTGCCCCAACTAACAGTGAGGTTGTCAATCTCACTGATTGCTCTAACAAAATATTAAATGTATGGTGTTAAAGGTAATGGTTTGCAACAAGTAAACAAGTAACAGTGGAAGATGTATAAATGGTAAAGATTGGACCGGGGTCCATAGTTCACTAGAGGTGCTCTCCTTAGATAAACAACATGGCATGAAGGGTAAACAAATTACAGCAGGGCAATTGACAGGAACTGAGCAAGGCATAACAACGCAATTACTAGTTAGAAAGATCCTATGAGATTCGATTTGGGCAATACAACAAGATACATAGACCGCCATCCAACTTCATCTATGACTAGAAGTCCACCTTCAGGTTATCATTTGAACTCCCTCTAGCATTAAGTTGCAAGCAACAGACAACTGCTTTAAGCAAAGTGTGTAAGGTAAACAGTACACATGTTCCATGAACAAGAGACCGTTGTTTTTTTCCTAGTAGCAACAACACATCTACAACCGAAGAGATTTCTGTCACTTCCCTTGGAAACTAGAGGCATGAACCCACTATCGAGCATAAATACCCCCTCTTGGAGTCACTAGCAACTACTCGGCCAAGATAGGTACTAACAACGGAGAGCATGCAAGATCACAAACAACACAGACATGATATAATCATAGAGATAAAACCATTAATCAAACCAACATAATAATCTCAATATCCATCGGATCCCTGCAAACACAACATGCATGATTACAAATAGATTAGATATTGATCATGAACGGAGCTCACAAGATCTATACATGAAAGCACAAGGAGGCGATACAACCATCTAGCTACTACATGGACCCATAGTCCAAGGTGGAACTACTCACGCATCATACCGGATAGAAGGCCTCCGGGATGATCTCCCTTCTAGCAGGGTGCCGGGAAGAATTTCAGATCCCCCCGATCTAGGGACGACGGTGGCGGCGGCTACTGAAGGTTTCGTGGAATAATGATCGGGTGCTTAGGGTTTCTGCATCGGGGGTTTCTTATAGGGGAAGGGGGAGGCCGAGGACACGGCCAGGGGCCCCACACCCTGCCTAGGTGTGGGGCAGGGCCAACCCGCGCCTGGGGGGTGTGGCTTCCCTGGCCCGCTTCTCCGTCTCCCCTCTAGACTTCTTGTTCCCCACGGAAAGTTATTGACTTTGATGTTTGTCCCGTCCAATTCTGAGAATATTTTCTTACTAGCTTTTCTGGAACCAAAAATAGTAGAAAACAGGCAACTGGCACCGTGACAACTTGTTAATAGGTTAGTACCAGAAAACATGTAAAAAACACCTCAAAGTGTAGACAAAGCAAAGCAAAGTAGATACTAAACAAGCATGAAACATTAAAAAATATAGATACGTGTGTGACGTATCACGTATCCGGGATCTTGGGTACGCCGTGGGAAGCCGGACCAAAGTTCGCCCAAATCCATACGAAAACAGGTTCCTGGGTACGCGACTGGGCCGATTTTCGGCGTCTGGACCTAAATTCGGTGTCCGGATCGGCGTCCTGGATAGGCGAGTGAAGATGCTCTAAGTTAATGAAAGGGCACCAAAATTACAAGTGGTTAATCTGAAGACACCAACAAGTAGAAAACAAATAGGCATGTGGTACACACTTAAGCCTGTTCTACTTGCCAAAAAAACCGTATAGGCTTTGAACTTGCTTTATAGTATCTGGTGTGGGTCGCGCGCTATCTATTTTCGGAATAGAGCAAAATTAAAAAAATCCTATTTATATACTTTCAAAATGAGCTAGAGCGGATTTACCGTGTAACAAAGAATTGAAAAAAAACTTTGGTTAGGAGTTTGTTTCGTCCTTAGGTTCTGCAACCGGCGCATTGTACATTTGACTTAAAACATTATAGCATCCGCTTCTTTCATATATTGCACAACAGCCGGAATAATGGTGGATCTCGCAATTTTTTTTAGACAAAACCATCTATCTCTCTCTCTCTCTCTTCCAAGAAGAGAGTATCAAACAGCTCCTATACCAACCCTATCACTAAGGTAAGCCGTCCAGAAAAAGCTAAAAACCCTATGCGGAACGTCCCACACTTGCAAATCATGGTAGCGTATCTTCGGCAGAAGAAAATGGCACATTCATAAATAGGAGGGAGATCTCATCATTATTCTTTTGGCACTTCAGTTATACAAGTGTCATTCTATACTACATAAGTACATGTATTTTTCGGTGCTCTTTTGGTGGATACATGTTTCCTATTATTTTTCCTTATAGAGTGGCCTTGTCCTAGATTTGTATTGAAATAACAAAGCTTTACCCGTTCTATATATTTCCCTAGATATTGGGCCTTCTCCGTCAAGGAAAGAGCATCCCATCCCTTATGCATCGAATGTGCCCTTAACTTAAACCCCACAAAAGACTAGGTCATCCCTATAGCCTGGCAAATTACGATCAATGATGGAAGAACACATATGAGTGACATATTCAACATGGGTGGGGAGGGTGGGAGGAAAAGGGGAGGGAGATGTCTCCTTGTTGTTATTATGGCACTTGGAATCGTATTGTGTACGATTGTACCGCATTCAAATATCTACATGGATTTTCCCGCGCTTTTTGGTGGATATATATTTGGTATATATTTTTCCACGTGGCAAGGATGTGGTTTATACGCGCTACTTATATCTTTATTTATTTATTAGGGATGTATATTTAATCAGTATAAAATTGCACATACCTAAACCCCGCACTTCATATTTCTCTTCCCATTGCTTTTGCATCGACTGGCTCTACAAGGTAAACTCTAGAGAAGGCCAAGACACCCCTATTCAGACCCCTGCAAGCTAGAAAATTGCGTTACATGTCCTTAGTGGAAGAAAACAAAGTGACCTATCTGGCGGGAGAGAGGTGACTCATTATTTATCTCACGACACTTGAAATCGAGCTACAATTAGTACTAAATTCAAAAGATTGCATTTATTTTGCATGCGCTTTTTGGTGGATACGTGTTTCCTATTTTCTCTAGAGAGCATCCATTATTGGATTTAATTTGAACAATCCTAACATCTCACTCCTTCTTATTTTTCCCTTATACTCATCCTTCAGCATCTACAATCTAGGGTAAGCCCCACAAAATGCTCGATAATCCGGTTCAAAATGCCACAACTTGGCAAGTTATGATCAATAAGGGAAGAACAAATGAGTGATGAATTCGACTCTTCAAGGGGGGAGCAAGGGAGAGATCACATGTTCTCATGCATATGTTCTCATGACGCTTGAAATCACTATGTTGGTCACTATTACATTATAAAAATACATGTATTTTCTCGCGCTTTTTGATAGATGTCTCCTTGTTGTTATTATTATGGCGTTTGAAATCATACCATGTATGCATGTACTACATTCAATATCTACATAAATTTTCCTGCTTCTTTGGCTGATATATGCTTGCTATATTTTTTCCAACGACAAGATGTGGTTTATATGAACTACATATATCTTATTTTTATTTATTAATGATGTATATTTAATCCGTATAAAATTGCACATACCTAAACCACACACTTCACATTTCTCTTCCATCTCTTGCATCGATTGACTCTCTACGGGTAAGCCCAAAAGGAGGCCTAGACACCCCTACTCAGACCCCTGCGAACTAGCAAATTACGGTAGATATCGTCGGTGGAAGAAAAAGGTGACCTATTTGACGGGAGAGAGGAGTCTCTCAATATTTATTTTATGGCGCTTGGAATCGCGCTACGATTGTACTCATTCAAAAGATTACATGCGTTTTTCTTGCACTTTTTCGGGGATACGTGTTTTCTTTTTTTTAAATAGAGAGCATCTACTATTGCCCCTAAAATCCCTATGCGAAATGTTCCACACTTGCAAATCATGGTAGCGTATCATCGGCAGAATAAACTGGCACATTCGTAGGTAGGAGGGAGATCATCATTATTCTTTTGGCACTTCAAATTATACAAGTGTCATTTCATACTACATAAGTACATGTATTTTTTGGTGCTCTTTTGGTGGATACATGTTACCTATTATTTCCCCTGGAGAGTGGCCTTGCTCCTAGATTTGTATTGAAAGAACATAGCTTTACTCACTCTATATATTTCCCTAGATACTGGGCCTTCTCCATAAAGAAAAGAGCATCACATCCCTTATGCATCGAACGTTCCCTTAACGTAGACCCCACAAAAGACGAGGTCACCCCTATAGCCTGACCAATTACGATCAATGATGGAAGAACACATGTGAGTGACATATTCAACATGGGTGGGGAGGGAGGGAGATGTCTCCTTGTTGTTATTATAGCGCTTGAAATTATACTGTGTACGCTTGTACCACATTTAAATATCTACATGGTTTTTCTCTTGCTTTTTGGTGGATATATGTTTGTTATATTTTTTTTCACACGGAAAGGATGTGGTTTATATGCGCTACTATCTTTATTTATTTATTTATTTGGGTTATATATTTAATCTATATAAAACCGCACGGACATAAATACCACACTTCATATTTCTCTCCCCAATGCTCTTGCATCGAATGGCTCTATAGGGTAAGTCCTAGAGAAGGCCAAGACACCCCATATTCAGGCCCCTGCGAACTAGAAAATTACATTACATATCCTTGGAGGAACAAAACAAAGTGACCTATTTGACGGGAGAGGGGTGACTCATTATTTATCTCATGGCACTTAAAATTGCGCTACAATTAGTACTACATTCAAAAGATTACATTTATTTTTCATGCGCTTTTTGGTGGATTCATGTTTCCCATTTCTTCACTAGAGAGCATCTATTATTCGATTTAATTTGAAAAATCCTAACATCTCACTCCTCATTTTCCCCTTGGATACTCATCCTTCACCATCGACAATCCAGGGTAAGCCCCACAAAATGATCGATAATCGGTTCAAAATGCCACAACCTGGCATGTTATGATCAACAATGGAAGAAAAAAATGAGTGATGAATTTGACTCTTCGAGGGGGAGGGAGAGAAGAAGAGGTCACATGTTCCCACGACGCTTGAAAGAACTACGTTGGTCATTATTATATTAAAAAAATACATATATCTTCCCACACTTTTTTGGTAGATGTCTTCTTGTTGTTATTATTATGGCGTTTGAAATCGTACCATGCACGTTTGTACTGTATTCAAATATCTACATGGATTTTCCGCTTTTTTGTGGATATATGTATGCTATATTTTTTCCGCGCGGTGGGATGTGGTTTATATGCGATGCATATATCTTTATTTATTTATTAGTGATGTATATTTAATCAATATAAAAATGCACATGCCTAAACCACACACTTCACACTTCTCTCCCCATCTCTTGCATCGCCTGACTCTCTACAGTAAGTCCAAAAGAAGGCCAAGACACCCCTATTCAGACCCTTGTGAACTAGCAAATTACTGTAGATATCGTCCGCGGAAGAAAAGAAAGTGACCTATTTGGCAGGAGAGGGGTGACTCTCATTATTTATTTTATGGCGCTTGGAATCACGCTACGATTAATACTCATCAAAAGATTACATGTATTTTTCTTGTGATTTTTGGTGGATACATGTTTCCTTTTTTCACTAGAGAGCATCTACCATTGGATTTAATTTGAACAATCCTAACATTTCACACTTCTCGTTTTCCCCTCGGATACTCATCTTCCAGCTTCGACAATCCAGGGTAAGCCCCACAAAATGCTCGACCATCTAGTTCAAAATGCCACAATCGGGAAAGGGATGATCAACAATGGTAATAAATGATTGATGAATTCGACTCTTCGAGGGGGGCAGGGGAAAGAGAAGGGACATCACATTGTTGTTCTGATGGCGCTTGAAAGCACTATCTTAGTTGTTACTCCCTTCGTTTTACAATATAAATCTTTTTAACAAGTTGTTTTAGTTTGCTAAAAGAACTTACATTATGGAACATATGTAGTATTACATCATAAATAATTACCCCCTCTGATCCATATTACTTGTTACTAAAATGATGTATCTAGATATATTTTAGTGCTAAATATATCCATTTCAACGACAAATAATATAGATCAGAGGGAGTAAATGCATTTTCCCATGCTATTTTGATAAATACATATTTCTTTCTTTTTCCCCGCGAAGACATGGCCTTCATTTAATAGATATTCATGTTTAACTGGCATAAGAACTAGACATACCTAAACTATACACCAACTGGTATTGTCTTTCCCCCTGCTAAATATTACGCCTGCTCAATATTCTTTGTACCATTACCATCTACTTTGTTGGAATTTTGGCCCAAATAGCTTAGCCTATTTTCCATTCCAATAATTCCTGAAAATCCTAGAGGCCCATGTGGCTCATTCATGCATGGCAAGAGGTGGGACAAATGTTTAGTCCCACTGCTAGTTGAAGGAGGTTTGCACCAGCTTATAAAGGAGGCTCTGCTACCACTTGGTAAAAGGGTGAGAAGGAGAAGTAAAGAATCCCACACGCGCGCACCTCTTCCTCCGCCGCCACGCCACGCCTCGCCACGTTACGACGCGCGCCGCGGGCCGCGGGTTGCGGGAATCTCGCCGAGCCGAGTTCTTTTTTTTAGCGGAAGGTAAACCCCGCCTCTTCGAGTCCTGTACGGGAGAAGGGCGATAAGGTTTTTGGGGAGCGCTATTGGCGCGACTACTGACTTCATCACAGACTCCTCCACCGACGCCAATGACATATTCCCCAACGACACTTTTTTCCTGCCATCGAGAACCTCTTTCTCGACGACATGGGTGACAACTCCAACTCCGACGAACTGCTGTATGTTTTGTTTCTTCATCTTGTTCAGATTTTTTTGATCTATCTGCAACTCTCTGCATACTTTCTGTCAGATGACTTGGATAGTTTATTTTTGATCATTCTAGTCATGTTTTACCTATTGTTTATCTCGCATAAATCACTTGATAAATTGCTCATATTTCCAACAATCTAAAAACCTTATTATAGGAAATTTACTCCAAGTGGTTTTGTGGCATCTGTGAAGCCACCTGTTTTTGAGGGTACGCACTATAAGAGACGACGCGTGAGAGCAGTTCTCTGGTTTGAGAACATGAACTGCTATGACGCCACTCTTGCCAAGCCTGAGGGAGAGCTTACTCCTGCCCAGGAGCAAGTTTTCCAGAAATCTGACAAGTTGTTCAGGGCTGCACTGTTGTCTGTGCTTGGGGAGAACATTGTTGAACCCTATATGTCATTTGATAATGGCAAGGATATGTGGGCTGCTCTCGAGGCCAAGTTTGGGGTCTCGAACGCTGGCAGTGAACTGTATATCATGGAGCAATTCTATGACTTCAAGATGTCTGATGACCACTCTGTCGTTGAGCAGACTCATGAGATACAGGCACTGGCCAAGGAGCTTGAGTACTTCTCATGTGTGTTATCGGACAAGTTCGTTGCCGGGGGCATTATTGCCAAGCTTCCCCATTCATGAAGGAACTTTGCTACTTCTCTGAAGCACAAGAGACATGAGTTTTCCGTTTCGGATCTCATTGGGACTCTTGATGTGGAAGAGAAGGCGAGAGCAAAAGACACACGTGCTCGAGTTGTTGAGGGAGGTTCAAGTGCCAACTTGGTACAGAAAAAGAACTTCCAGTCCCACAAGTTCAAGAACAAGAGCAAGTTTGATGGAAAGGGCAAGTTCGATGGGAAGAACAAGCCCTCATAGTCTACCAATTTCAAGAAGAAGACTAATAATAAGAAAGGTTCCAGTCATGTGTGCGGTGATCCTGATCACTGGGCTCCTAGCTGCCCCAACCGCTATGACAGGCGTCGGCATGGGAAGAGCGGCAAGACCGCTAATATTGTCATGGGCGACGTTGAGATGAAGGATGTTGGGTCAGAGGGACTCAGTCCGTGCTGATAAGGAACGACTCGCATGCTTATGTTCATGGTGTTGGTATGGTCGATTTGAAGTTCACTTCGGGAAAGACCGTACGCCTGAAGAACGTGCATCATGTTCCCTTCAATAAATAAGAATCTTGTTAGCGGATCTCTTCTATGTCGCGATGGCTACAAGATTGTATTCGAGTCCAATAAGTTTGTACTTTCTAAGTTTGGTACTTTTATTGGTAAAAGATATGAGTGCGGAGGTCTGTTCCGCCTATCATTATCAAATGTTTGCAATAAAGTTGTGAATCATGTTTCATTTGATCTTATATCAAATGTTTGGCATTCACGTCTTTGTCATGTTAATTTTGGTTGCATGACGCGGTTATCTAAAATGAATTTAATCCCAAATTTCACTACCGTCAAAGGATCTAAGTGCCTAGCCTGTGTGCAAGCAAAACAACCTCGCAAGTCACATACAACTGCAGAGGTGAGAAATTTGGCACCACTATAACTCATACATTCTGATCTTTGTGAGATGAATGGTGTGTTGACAAAAGGTGGAAAGAAATATTTTATGACGTTGATCGATGACTCTACGAGATACTGTCATGTGTATCTTCTGAAAACAAAAGATGAGGCTTTGAGTTTCTTCAAAGTCTATAAAGCTTAAGCAGAAAACCAACTTGATCGAAAGATTAAGAGGCTTAGGTCTGATCGTGGTGGAGAATATTTTTCCAATGAGTTTGACTCCTTTTGTGCAGAACATGGTATAATCCATGAGAGGACACCTCCCTACTCACCCCAGTCAAACGGGGTAGCCAAAAGAAAGAACCGTACTCTAAAAGATTTGGTTAACGCCATGTTAGACACATCGGGTCTCTCCGAGGAATGGTGGGGGGAGGAATTATTGACCGCATGTCATGTCCTAAACCGAGTTCCCACAAAGAACAAATAAATTACTCCATTTGAAGAATGGGAGAAGAAAAGGTTAAATCTCTCTTATCTACGAACTTGGGGATGTTTGGCAAAAGTTCATGTGCCAGTTCCCAAGAAGCGCAAGCTTGTACCAAAAACTGTGGACTGTGTATTTCTGGGTTTATGCTTTTCGTAGCATTGGCTATTGATTCTTGGTAGTAAAATCCGGAGTACCAAACATGCATGTTGGTAAAATCATGGAGTCGAATGATGCAACTTTCTTTGAGGATATCTTTCCCATGAAGGATATGCCTAACTCATCAAGTCAGGAATTAGATACAATTTCTGAACCAATCATTCCGGTAGAACACCTAGAAAATCCTGAGGAGGAGGATAACGAAATTCCTAAAAGAAGCAAGAGACATAGGACTGCAAAGTCTTTTGGTGATGATTTCGTTATATACCTCGTGGATGATACTCCCACTTCTATTTCAGAAGCTTATGCATCTCCTGATGCTGACTACTGGAAGGAAGCCATCCGTAGTGAGATGGACTCCATTTTAGCTAATGAAACATGGGAGATCACTGATCGTCCTTATGGGTGCAAACCTGTAGGATGTAAATGGGTGTTTAAGAAGAAACTAAGGCATGATGGTACTATTGAGAAGTACAAGGCAAGGCTTGTGGCCAAGGGTTATACCCAAAAGGAAGGTGAAGACTTCTTTGACACTTACTCACCTGTAGCAAGGTTGACCAGCATTCGAGTACTACTTTATCTAGCTGCCTCACACGGTCTTCTTGTTCATCAAATGGACGTTAAGACGACTTTCCTAAATGGAGAGTTGGATGAGGAAATTTATATGGATCAACAAGGTGGTTTTGTAGTAAATGGTCAAGAAAGAAAAGTGTGCAAGCTGCTGAAGTCTTTATATGGTCTTAAAAAAGCACCTAAGCAGTGGCACAATTTTTTTGATAAAACCTTAACCGTTGCAGGCTTTGTTGTAAACGAAGCTGACAAGTGTGTATACTATCGCCATGGTGGGGGCGAAGGAGTTATTCTATGTTTGTATGTTGATGACATACTGATCTTTGGGACCAACCTTACTGTAATTGAGGAGGTCAAGGATTTCTTATCTCAGTCTTTTGAGATGAAGGATCTAGGAGTAGCTGATGTTATCTTGAACATCAAACTATTGATAGATGATGATAGTGGGATCACACTGCTTCAGTCTCACTATGTGGACAAGATTTTGAGTCGCTTTGGGTATAACGGCTGCAAGTCTTCTCCAACACCGTATGATCCTAGTGTACTACTTCAAAAGAATCGAGGCACCGTTAGAGATCAATTGACATACTCTTAAATAATTGGCTCGCTTATGTACTTGGCTAGCGCGACAAGGCCTGACATCGCGTTTGTTGTTAGCAAACTCAGTCGATTTGTTTCAAATCCTGAAGATGATCATTGGCAAGCTCTTGAAAGAGCCATGCGCTATCTAAAAGGCACTGCAAGCTATGACATTCACTATACCGGGTATCCGAGGGTACTGGAGGGTTATAGTGATTCAAATAGATATCTGATGCTGATGAGATAAAGTCCACGAGTGGATATGTGTTTACACTTGGTGGTGGCGCTGTTTCTTGGAAGTCTTGCAAGCAGACCATCTTAACGAGGTCAACTATGAAAGCAGAACTCACAACACTAGACACGGCCACTATTGAAGCAGAGTGGCTTCGTGAACTCTTGATGGACTTATCTGTGGTTGAAAAACCTATACCCGCAATTCCAATGAACCGTGATAATCAAACTGTGATTATTAAGATGAACAGTTCTAAGGATAATATGAAGTCCTCAAGACATGTGAAGAGGAGACTAAAATCTATCAGGAAAATGAGAAACTCTAAAATTATTGCATTGGATTATATTTAAACATCTAAGAACCTGGCAGATCCCTTCACAAAGGGACTACCACGCAATGTGATACAAAATGCATCGAAGGATATGGGTATGAGACCCACACTATGAGTTTTTCACAGTGACAAACCAATCTATGTGATCGGAGATCCCGTGAATTAGAATTGGGAGACAAGCTGTTGGTAGACTGAGAGGAAAGTATCCCTACTTTAATGAACACCACTCCGTGAAGATGCAATACTTTTCTATTCTGCACGGCAGGTTGATTTTATCTTAATATGTTCTAAATGGCTTAATCTTAAGCAGAGATGTTGTCTTGCAAAACATCTGTTGAAGAACACACCTATATGAGTCTGACTGTCAAACGTCGCAGTCTATGAGAGTTGGGTGCTCTCTAATAAACTCATGAAAGGCCATGGAGTATACATAAGCTCCACCCGCGGGAAAGTCCCACGGTAGCCCAGTATCGGTCAAGGCTTCGTGTGAAGCTAGGTTACAGCAAACTTGCAGTTCAAGGCTAGTCCACTGTACAAGTCGCAGCCTAGTGTAGCATAGAATTCTAGGTGGAAGTTCAACTTAACAGTCTCCACTGTAGTACCGGTTTATAAACAGTGTTTTGGAACCAAAGGCTTACATGTGCCTCTGGGATCTGGTGGGGGATTGTTGGAATTTTGACCCAAATAGCCTAGCCCATTTTCCATTCCAATAATTCCTGAAAATACTAGAGGCCCATGTGGCCCATTCATGCATGGCAAGAGGTGGGACAAATGTTTAGTCTCACATTACTAGTTGAAGGAGGTTTGCACTAGCTTATAAGGGAGGCGCTTCTACCACTTGGTAAAAGGATAAGAAAGAAAAGGAGAGAGTCCTACACGCGCGCTCCTCCTCCGCCGCCCGCCTCGCCTCGCTTGCAGGAATCTCGCCGAGCCGAGTTCTTTTTTTTGCCACGCATACTGTTATATAAACGGGTGTGCAGAATTTAAACAATTTGCTAATGGGTTTTAAATATGACTCAGTGGAGGTTTAATTTGAACTTAGTGGAAGTTGTTTGGTTTCAGTCGCTGCCTGTTCGTTTCCTCTTCCGATGTCGCCTGTTCGCCTGTCTACCCGTGCCTATAAGAGCGGAAGGTCGCTCCTTTCCTCAGGTATCGATCAGAACCATCGCCTCCAAGTTCCAGAGCACTGAGCTCCCAACAGTTCTTCCCTATCCCGTCTTATGGCGTGCACCGCGAGCCGGGACAGTAGGCCTCCGAAACCCCGTCTCTTCGAGAGAAGGGCGATAAGGTTTTTGGGGAGCGCTACCGGCGCGACTACTGGCTTCATCACGGACTCCTCCACTGACGCCAACGACATATTCCCCAACGACGACTTTTCCCCTGCCATCGAGAACCTCTTCCTCGGCGACATGGGTGACAACTCCAACTCCGGCGCACTGCTGTATGTTTTGTTTCTTCATCTTGTTCAGATTTTTTCGATCTATCTGCAACTCTCTGCACACTTTCTATCAGATGACTTGACTAGTTTATTTTCGATCATTCTAGTCATGTTTTACCTATTTTTTATCTAGCATAAATCACTTAATAAATTGCTCATATTTTCAACATACTCTAACTGCCTTTGTTGTATCTGTCACCGTCCCCCTTCCGCAAATCCGATTACCGACCCGAGCGACCTTCCTTCCTTTCCTCCCACACACACGCCCCTCCTTCCTCGAACAGTGATACGTCTGGACTAGATATTCCGTAGCGGTACTTCCTATATTTATGGGAGAATATTTTTGTGATCTTTCACCGGTATACTGTAGTTATCCCAAGAGGTTTTTACCGGGTAGGTACTTAATGGCAGCGGACCTTGTTTTAACTTCTCGCCAATTTAAAAAAGAGAGTAGAAAATCAATGCGGTCCCTTGTTTAATTTTTTTCCCGTGGAGTCCCTTGTTTAATTAACCAATGGTACTAGTACTTGGGAGCGAGTACGTATACGGTAAAAACCAATGGCACTAGTACTTGGGAGCGAGTACGTATACGCATGGTTAAAAAAACATACTACTACTCGTTTATGCAAGAGTAACAATTTCATCACAAAAAAAAAGAGTAACATGTGTAGGTGAACCTGGTGTGCGGAGGGAACCCAAATATTAATGTCATCAGGATCGCAGCTAGTTTTTGGTTCGGTGTAGGTTGCAGCGGCCAGCACTCCCTCCGGCTAGCTAGCATGGCCACCGTGACCGAACCCCTTTCCCTGGGCCCGCCAGGGGGAAGATGTCGAGAGTAGAATAACGCCCACATGATACGACCATACGCTTTACTCGCAATATACGTGCAAATGTTCGGGTTCCCGTGTCTCGTGCTACGAAAAACGTACGCTTGTCACAACTCCCAAGTGTAACATCGTGTCATCACCGGATCGATTTAAGGAAATGATATTTTGTGTTTTGCCCCCGTATATATTTTTGGCAAGGTCCGCCCACTAATAAATGCCTGCGTGTTGCCGTGAGCAAATACGTCAGAGGAGTCCATTAGCATACTCAATCCTCTGACGATGATGCGGGTTTACTTTACTACCATCCATGGGGGTGATATGATACTGCACAAAACCGTATCACTATTTGCAAAAAAGATTGGACGCGACTACCATCATTTGCGAAGAAATTAAACGTGTCACGAGGCATGTGCAGGTTGGCGTTGGGGAATTAGTGCGTTTCCATATCATTCTTCCATGTTTCCACCACCAAATCCATCCAGCGTAATACGCTAAGCAGCTGGAAAAGAATGTACAGTCTGTAATGGGAACACCTTGTTTAATTTTTTTTAGATGATGAACACCTTGTTTAATTAGTAGATAATGATGACGCGGCCAGGACTGGTCCGTTTCTACGCTATCTGACCATTTCGTCCTTGGAATCATAATTGTGAATTGGTTGGTTTTTGGCTACTAGTACTAGTAGTACCTTTTGTGGAGAAGGCTCGTTACGGTACACGTCTACTGTAATAGTCACGTCGCTAAAAATGAATCGATATGGTTATCTTGATACCTTCCATGCGATGGCTAAGTTATAGAAAGGGCACCAAAATTACAAGTTGTTAATCTCAAGACACCAACAAGTAGAAAACAGATGGGCATGTGATACACAAGCAAGCCTAGCCTACTTGCCAAAAAAAATCGTGTAGGCTTTGAACTTACTTTATATTCGGTTTGGGTTGCTAGGTATATCTATTTTCGGAACATAGCAAAATAAAAAAAAACATCTACAAAGCAACTCAATAAAAACGAAAATTAAATCGAAATCCTTGAGAAGCCCTTCATCTTCGACCTCCAAACCGTGTTGACGACAGGCCTCGCTGCCACTCCTCCCTGAGCAGGTCTGACATTGTTGGTCGTGGACGGGAAGTCGCTGAACATGTCAAAAAGACCACATCCTTCCCGGGGACGAAGGAGAATGAACTGCCGATGATCCCTACAGCTAGAAGAAGTCCTCAAGGACCACACCACTCCCACTAGCTCCTCGACGTTGTCGTCGAGATGGGGCTGTTATTGAAAGAAACGCCGCCACCACCACTTGAGCGCCCCACCACCAAACTTGAACCCTAAAAATAGGAAAAACATAGCACTCCTGCCGACGGGGGCCTAGATCCACTCCACCTCCATTGCCCGAAGGCCACAAAAGCGAGGCAGATTTGCGGTGGCGCCGATGGGATACGATAAAACCCTAATCGCCTTTGTAAGGAGTAATAGAGGGAGGGGAATGGACTGTTAATTCTTCTTACTAATTTATGTACTAGTTTTAAAATGAGTTAGAACGGATTTTAGGGTGCAACAAAGAATTGAAAAGAACCCAATGGTTACAAAAATATCATCGTGTTAGCAGTGAGGAGTTTGTTGCGTCTTAGGTTTTGCAACTAGCGCATCGTCCATTCGCCTTAAAACATTGTAACATTCACTTGTTCCATATATTGTACAACATTCAGAACAATGGTCAATGTTGTCATTTTCCTAGACAAAACCATCTTTCTCCCATCTCTCTCCCAAGAAGAGAGCATCATACGGCTCCTATATATATGCTCGTGCTCTTCGTCTCCGTTGTCCTTGTTATGAGTGGAGGGGACCCAAAAGACTTTGGGTCAGCATGGGCAACCCATGCGAATCCAAGGATATGAGTCTCTTTTATGCTTCTACTACAATCACGATTGGCAATGTGAAGATTGCACTGTTTTGCGACTCTCCGTGGCTCAATGGTTGGAAGCCGAAGGATATCACTCCCTTAGTTTTTGAGGTCTCCACTAGGAAGAATTGAAATGTCAACCGAGACATCTTCAAAAATACTTGGATCTCAAAAATCAAAATGGACATCAACTTGACAATCCCTCATATCCAAGAGTTCATTCGACTTTGGTTGGAGATTAGCAATGTGCAACTAAGGGAAGATGTTGATGATTCTATAATTTGGAACCTCACGCTAAATGGAGAGTACGCAACAACCTTGGCATAAAAGGCCCAATTCTTTGGTTCCACACACACACATGCACGAACAAGACGGTTTGGATAGCTTGGGAACCGTCTATCATTTTTTGCTTAGTTGGCTAGTCAAAAATAGGTTTTGGATGGCGGATTGTTTAGAGAAGAGAGGTTGGACATATTGTGTCATTTACTCATTTGTCCCATTTGCAAACAAACCCAAGAAATGACAGCGCACCTTTTCTTCAAATGTTGCTTCACTAAGAGGCTTTGGAGCATAATCAAATATTTGTCTGGCCTTGCTTTCCTGGCCCCCCTCTGATTGGTCGGCGAATCTATCTATTGCATCTTGGTGGACTAGCATGTCGAGCATGAGCTCCCAAAGCTGAAAAGCGATGGCGACCCTCACCATGCTAACTTCTTGGATAATATGGAATGACAGGAATGCAAGGGTTTTACTCAACAAATCAGCTCCTACAACTATCCTTCTAAGTAACATCAAGAGCGAGACGAGGCTTTGGGTAACCATGGGAGCAAACCATTTGGGGATTGTAATATTGGAAGGGTAATCGTTTTGCGTGCCTTTTTGTACTTTTGTTGTTATGTCATAACTCTCTCCTTGTTTAATGAAAGAGGCAAATATTTTGCCTCCCTTTCCACACCGCTCCTACATCAACTCCTTCACTAAGGTAACCCATCTAGAAAAACATAAAAAATCCTATGCGAAATGTCCCAAAGTGGCAAATCATGGTAGCGTATCGACAGTAGAAGAACAAATAGCTGGCATATTGGTAGGCAGTAGAAAGATCTCATCATTATTCTTTTGACACTTCAAATTGCACGAGTATCTCTCTTTTGGTGGATACATGTTTCCTATTATTTTTCCCTAGATAGTGGTCTTGTCCTAGAATTGTTTTGAAAGACCATAAATTTACTTGTTCTATATATTTCCCTAGATTTTGGGCCTGCCGTGTCAAGGAAAGAGCAACCCATCCCTTCTGCATCAAATGTGTCCTTAACTTAAACCCCACAAAAGAGTAGGTCATCCCCGCAGCCTCACAAATTACGATCAACAATGAAAGAACACAGTGAATGACATATTCAACATGGGTGGAGAGGCAGAGAGGAAAAGGGGAGGGATATGTCTCCTTGTTGTTATTATTATGGCGCTTGAAATTATACCCTGTATGCTTGTACTACATTCAAATATCTACATGGATTTTCCCGCGCTTTTTGACAGATATATGTTTGCTATATTTATATGTGCTACATATATCTTATTTTTATTTATTATGGATGTAAGCACATACCCAAACCACACACTTCATTTCTCTCCTCATAGCTCTTGATTGGACAAACTCTCTAGGGTAAGCCCCTGAAAAGGCCAAGACACCCATATTCAGACCCTTGCGAACTAGCAAATTATGGTAGATATTGTCGGCAAAAAAAAAGTGATATATTTGGCAGGGGAGGGGTGATTCTCATTATTTATCTTACTGCGCTTGGAATCAATCTACGATTGGTGCTCGTTCAAAGATCAGATGTATTTTTTCTGCGCTTTTTGTTGGAAACATGTTTCCTTTTTTATTAGAGAGCATCTATTATTGGATTTGATTTGAACAATCCTAACATTCACTCCTTCCCATTTTTCTCTAGGATACTCATCCTCTAGCTTTGACAATCCAGGGTAAGCCCTACAAAATTCTTGATCATCCAGTTCAAAATGCCACAACCTGGCAAGTTATGATCAACAATGGAAGAATAAATGCGTAATGAATTCGACTCTTCGAGAGAGAAGGGGAAAGAGAAGAAGATGTCACATTGTTGCTCTGATACCGTCCACGGGACCGACGGGAGAACAGAAAACAAATCAAACACCCACCTACACATCCCAATTCTATCTCCAGGCCAGGGCACCGGGCACAGGGCACGGCTCGTTTCTCGCTCTCGCTCGCCTCTCTCCGCCCGCCCCGGTCAGGTCAACATACATAGGCATGGTAGGAATATATTATGCCTGACAAATATTCTCTGTATACAATTATCATCTATCTATCTCATTCTCCTGCCCGCCTTTGCTGTGTCTGTCACCGTTCCCCCTTCCGCAAATCCAACTACCGACCTGACCCGACCCGAGCTCAGCAACCTTCCTTCTCTCCCACACGCGTGCAGATAGAAAATGGGAGTAGAACAGTGACACGTCTGGGCTAGATATTCCGTAGCAGTACCACTATATTTGGTAGTAGAATATTTTTGTGATCTTTCAATCGTAGTTATCCCAAAAGTTTTTTTACTGGGAAGGTACTTAATGGCAGCGGCCTTGTTTTAACTTCTCGCCGATTTTAAAAAAAGAGAGTAGAAAATCAATGCCGATCTCTTCGTTAATTAACCAATGGTACTCAGTAAATAGTTTAGAGCGCAAGAGATTACTCGATGTTTAGGTGAATCCTGGTGTGCGGACGGAATCCAAATATTAATGGCATCAGGATCGCAGCTAGTTTTTGGTTCGGTGTAGGTTGCAGCGGCCAGCACTCCCTCGCCTAGCTAGCGCGCGTGGCCATCGTGACAGCGCCCACATGATACGACCGTACTACTACTATGCTTTAGAGTCCGATTCCGACACCGAAATTATATCTGAACGCCGAAAATCGGTCTAGTCGCGTAACTAGGGATTTTTTTTGGCTGGATTTAGGCCAACTTTGGCCCGGACTATCCAGGCCAAACCCAGGATTCGGGTACGCCCTGGGGACACCGGACACAGTGAATTGGCCGAGTGGACCAGCGTGTCAGCGATAGAAACCGAGTCGCCGCCGTCCTTCCCGCCGTTTTCCTTTTCCCGACCTCGGCGCTACACCCCTCCCGCCCTCGCCGCCGAACTCCTCCTAAAAGGCGTATATCTCGCCGTCTCTCTTCACAGTCTCTCACACCATCCCCAACTCCGGCGAACTTCGGACGTTCGCACCTTTCTTCCTCCTCAACTCCGCCGAGAAGCCATGGCCGAGGGCCGACGCACGATGCCGCCGTGGGAAGCCCGGCTCCTCCGCGAGGCGCGCTATACGGCGCCGCCGGACACTCGTCTTCTCTTAGGTTGGCAACTCAGCGCCGGCGGGATTCCTGTTCCGCCGGTGCCCGGCGAAGAGGACCTCGCCGGAGAGATCCAGGCGGCTATCGCCGCCATGCAAGACCCGGATCTTGCCGAGGATCCTGGCAACCTGGTCTTCTGGAGGCAGTTCTTGCCGACAGGCGTCTTGAGGACTCGCCCGACACGACGGACCGCCGGGCTCGCCGCCGCGTCACAATGTGGCTTTCCGTCGCTGCTTCTGGAGCGTTCCAGGGCAAACTCCGTCATGGAGCACATCCAGGCCGACAACCACCCCCGCCTCGGCCTGTAGTTGCGGCGTCCGGCGTCGACCACGACGGCGGCGCCCTCTTCCTAGTTTTTAATTTGATGTAATATGTGCCCTACTTAATAAAATCCGTCTATATTCGTCCATATTTCGCCGAGTTTAACTGAATTTCGCCGAACCTAGGACTCGGCCTGGGTACGCGAGTGAGAGTTCTGCGTACCCAGACTGAAAACTTGCTTCGTCCACCAAAAAATATCTGATTTTTGGTCTGGGTTCGTCCAACGAGTGGAGATGGTTTTACCCCTTCTCCCGATACGTGCAAATGTGCGGATTCCTGTGTCCCGTGCTACGAAATACTGTACGTCGGATTTTTTCTCATGGAGCCTACGCTTTGTCCCAAGTGCAACATCGTGTCATCACCGGATCGATTTAAGGCGCCCTGAACGTATTTTTGGCAAGCTCCGCCATTAACTGCCTGCGTGTTGCCGTGAGCAAATACGTCAGGAGAGTCCATTAGGATACTCAATCCTCTGACGATGATGTGGGTTTACTTTACTGTCAATGGGGGTGTGATATGGTACACAAAACCGTGTCACGAGGTTGGGGGATTAGCGCGCTTCCATGTTTCCGCCATCAAATCCATCCAGCGTACTACTCCCTCCATCCACGAGGTTGGGGTAGTATAGGAAACTAATTTGCTGCAACAGTCTCCTTAATAAGTACTGATACGCTAGGCGCGGCTGGAAAAAAAATATACGTACACTCTGTAATGGATACACCTTGTTTAATTAGTAAGATAATGATGACGCGGCCAGGACTGGTCCGTTTCTACGCTATCTGACCATTTCGTCCTTGGAATCATAATTGTGAATCAGTTGGTTTTTGGCTACTAGTACTAGTACCTTTTTGTGAAGAAGGCTCGTTACGTACACATTTTAGTAGTCACGTTGCTAAAAATGAATCGATGTGGTTATCCTGGTACCTTCCATGCGATGGCCAAATTAAGAAAAGGGCACCGAAATTACAAGTTGTTAATCTGAAGACACCAAGTAGAAAACAAATGGTGTCACATGCCCAATTACAAGCTGTCCCTAGCCTACTTGCCAAAAAAGAAAGTCGTGTAAGCTTTGAACTTACTTTATATTCGGTTTGGGTTGCTAGGTATCTATTTTCAGAGCAAAAAAAATTTTAAAAATTGTACCACTAGTTTTTTTAATAGGACTCGCATTAAAAAACATCTACAAAGCAGCTCAATAAAAACAAAAATTACATCAAAATCATTGAAAACCCCGTCATCTTCAACCTTTAGACCGGGTCGACGGCGCGCCGCTGCCGCTCCTCTTTGAGCAGGCTTGAGGTTGTTGGTCATGGACGAAAAGTCGTTGAACAGGTCAAAAAGACCACACTCGTCCCAAAGAAAAAAAAAGGATGAACCGTTGAAGATCCCCACAGCTAGAAGAAGTCCTCGAGGACCACACCACTCCCACTAGCTTATCGACGTTGCCGTTGAGACGGGGCTAAAGTCGGGGAGACCTTGTTGAAAGAAACGCCGCCACCACCACTTGAGCGCCCCTCCACCAAACTTAAACCCTAAAAACAGGAAAAATGGAGCCCTCTCGCCGGCGGGGGCCTAGATCCACCATGCCTCCATGGCCCGAAGGCCACAGAAGCGAGGCAGATCTGCGATGATGCCAACGAGATGCAATGAAACCCTTACCGCCTTTGCATGGAGGAGTAGAGGGAGGGGAACTAACTGTTAACTCTTCTTACTAATTTTTGTACTAGTTTTAAAATGAGCTAGAACGGATTTTAGGGTGTAAAAAAATTTAAAAGAACCCAATGGTTACAAAATTTGCATCGCGTTAGCGGTCAAGAGTTTGTTTCGTCCTTAGGTTTTGCAACCAGTGCATCGTTCATTTGCCTTAAAACATTGTAACATTCACTTATTCCATATATTGTACAACATTCAGAATAATGGCCGATGTCGCCATTTTCGTAGACAAAACCATCTTTCTCCTCCCTCTCTCTCTCCCGAGAAGAGAGCATCAAACCGGTGCTATATCAACTCTATCACTAAGGAGAGTAACCCATCTAGAAAAAACTAACAACCCTATGGGGAATGTTCCACACTTGCAAATCATGGTAGAGTATCTTTGGCATAAGAAACTGGCACATTCGTAGGTAGGAGGGAGATCATCATTATTCTTTTGGCACTTCAAATTATACAAGTGTCATTTCGTACTACATAAGTACATGTGTTTTTCGGCGCTCTTTTGGTGGATACATGTTTCCTATTATTTTTTCCTGGAGAGTGGCCTTGGTCCTAGATTTGTGAAACATAGCTTTACTCGTTCTATATATTTCCCTATATATTGGGCCTTCTCCGTATAGGAAAGAGCATCACATCCCTTATGCATCGAATGTGCCCTTAACATAAACCCCACAAAATACGAGGTCACCCCTATAGTCTAACAAATTACGATCAACGATGGAAGAACACATGTGAGTGACATATTCTACATGGGTGGGGAGGGAGGGAGGAAGAGGGGAGGGAGATGTCTTCTTGTTGTTATTATGGCGGCAGAGCCAGGACATCAAGTCTATGATGTCATTTCAAATGTTTGATGTCAAATACATGTATTTTTACTATTTGTTTCATTTTTTTGCATGGCTTATACTTGTAGCTAAAGGATTTGCCAAAAACATGTGTAGTTAATTGACCACACAGCTCACTATGTGGCTACGTCACTGATTATGGCGCTTGAAATAGTACTGTATACGCTTGTACCATATTCAAATATCTACATGAATTTTCCCGCGCTTTTCGGTGGATATATGTTTGCTATATATTTTTTCACGTGGAAAGGATGTGGTTTATATGTGCTACTATCTTGATTTATTTATTAGGGTTGTATATTTAATCTATATAAAACCGCACGTACCTAAACCCCATACTTCATATTTCTCTCCCTGTCGCTCTTGCATCGAATGGCTCTATAGGGTAAGCTCTAGGGTAAGCCCTAGAGAAGGCCAAGACACCCCATATTCAGACCCTTGCGAACTAGAAAATTATGTTACATATCCTTGACAGAAGAAAACAAAGTGACCTATTTGGCAGGAGAGGGGTGACTCATTATTTATCTTATGGCACTTGAAATTGCGCTACAGTTGGTACTACATTCAAAAGATTACATTTATTTTTCATGGGCTTTTTGGTGGATACATGTTTCCCATTTTTCACTAGAGAGCATCTGTTATTGGATTTAATTTGAACAATCCTAACATATCACTCCTCATTTTCCCCTTGAATACTCATTCTTCAGCATCGGCAATCCAGGGTAAGCCCAACAAAATGATTGATAATCCGGTTCAAAATGCCACAACCTGTAACAGTGGAACAAAAAATGAGTGATGAATTCGACTCTTCGAGGGGGGAGGGAGAAGAAGAGGTCACGTTTTCTCATGACGCTTGAAAGCACTATGTTGGTCATTATTACATTATAAAAAATATATGTATCTTCCCGTGCTTTTTTGGTAGATGTCTCCTTGTTGTTATTATTATGGCGTTTGAAATCGTACCATGTACACTTGTACTATATTCAAATATCTACATGGATTTTTCCGCTTTTTGTGGATATATGTATGCTATATCTTGTCCCCTTTGCAAACAAACCCAAGAGAAGGTGTCACACCTTTGCTTCAAATGCTGCTTCACTAAGAGGCTTTGGGGCATAATCAAAGATAGGCTTGGCCTTCCTTTCCTGCCCACATCTGATTAGTCGGAAAAGCTATCTATTGCCTTTTGGTGGACTAGCATGTCGAGCATGAGCTCCACAAGCCGAAAGGCGATGGCGACCCTCACCATGCTAAGTTCTTGGATAATATGGAATGACAGAAGCGTGAGGGTTTTCCTCAACAAATCTGCTCCTACAACTATCCTTCTAAGTAACATCAAGAGCGAGATGAGGCTTTGGGTAACCATGTGAGCAAACCATTTGGGGTTTGTAATATTGGGAGAGTAATTATTTTTGATTGCCTTTTTTATACTTTTGTTGTTATGTCATAACTCTCTCCTTGTTTAATGAGAGAGGCAATGCCTCCATTTCTACGCTGCTCCTACATCAACTCCTTCACTAAGGTAACCCATCTAGAAAAACATAAAAATCCTATGCAGAATGTCCCAAACTGGCACATCATGGTAGCGTATCAACGGTAGAAGAAAAAATAGCTGGCATATTTGTAGGTAGGAGGGAGATCTTATCATTATTCTTTTTTCACTTCAAATTGCACAAGTGTCTCTCCTTTGGTGGATACATGTTTCCTATTATTTCCCCCTAGAGTGGGGCCTAGTCCTAGAATTGTTTTGAAAGACCATAGATTTACCCGTTCTATATATTTGCCTAGATATCGGGCCTTCCCTATCAAGGACAGAGCATCTCATACCTTCTGCATCGAATATGCCCTTAACGTAAACCCTATAAAGACTAGGTTATCCATGTAGCCTAACAAATTACGAACAAAGATGGAAGAACACAGTGAATGGCATATTCAACATGGATGGGGAGGGAGGGAGGAAAAGGGGAGGGAGATGGCGCTTGAAATCATACCGTGTACGCTTGTACTACATTCAAATATCTGCATGAATTTTCCCGCGCTTTTTGGCAGATATATGTTTGCTCTATTTTTTCACGCGGCGGGATGTGGTTTATATGTGCTACAAATATCATATTTTTTTTTATTACAGATATATATTTAATGAGTATAAAACTGTACATACCTAAATCACACACTTCATTTCTCTCCCCACCATTCTTCCATCGACTGACACTAGGGTAATCCCTAGAGAAGACCAAGACACCCCTATTCAGATCCTTGCTAACTACACCTAGTGTCAGTCTCATTATTTACGGTAGATATCGTGGGCTGAAGAAAACAAAGTGACCTATTTAGTGGGAGAGGGGTGACTCTCATTATTTATCTTATGGTGCTTGGAACCGTGCTACGATTAGTACTCATTAAAAATATTACATGTATTTCTCCTACGCTTTTTTGTGGATACATGTTCCCTTTTTTTCACTAGAGAGCATATATTATTGGATTTAATTTAAACAATCCTAAACTTTCACTCCTTCCCATTTGTCCCTTGGATACTCATCTTTCATCTTCGACAATCTAGGGTAAGCCCCACAAAATGCTCGATAATCCGGTTCAAAATGCCACAACCTAGCAAGTTATGATCAACAATGGGAGAACATATGAGTGATGAATTCGACTCTTCGAGGGGGAGGGGAAAGAGAGGAGAGGTCACATTGTTGTTCTGATGGCGCTTAAAAGCACTATGTTCGTCGTTATTACATTATAAATAGTTACATGCATTTTCCCGCGCTTTTTTGGTATATACATATTTCTTTCTTTTATTCACACGAAGACATGGCCTTCGTTTAATAGATAAGCATGTTTAACTGGCATAAAACCTAGACTAGACATACCTAAACTATGCACCAACTAGTATTGTGTTTTTTTCTAACAAATAGGATCATGCATTTTGCTTAGAAGCATCACTTTAATCAATCAAAATTGGCGTCCTTTATTTTCCGCGTCAGCTTTAACTTAAAATGACCCCCTTGGCTGTGCTTTCGTGGCGTATTCATTGCTCTAGACTAGATGGGCATCGTTGAACAGAACATGGGTTATCTCATAATAAGGGGGCAAAATGCAAAAGAGCTAAGAAAAAGATTCTTCCAATAGCACCAGAAATGGAGGGCTTTAAAGGTAAGCAAATTGACCAATTAGTTGTTGGAATATCCCCCCTACTTCTACTTAGTCACACCACATGATTAGCGATGACATTAAAATTAGATCACAACAAGGCAACCCCAAAGGCTGATAGACAATAGAAAAGAAGCTTTGGCCTCTTATCTCTCTACCTCCTCTCCTTTTCCTACTTTGTCCAATTCTTAATCTCTTCCCTGTGTCATTACTAAATATTTACAACTTTTTTAAACTATTAATTATTTTGGATTCCTCTCCCCAAATGCCTTTCACCCAAAGACTCACCCCCAGGCCCTTGTAAATCTCCCTTCCGGCTGCATTCCTTCCTCCATTATTTCTCCATCCCTTTCCCCTCTCCTCCCTCTCTCTCTCCTCACCCTCTCTCCCAAAGACTGGATACAGAACAGAAGGAAAAGAAAAAAGAATACATACAGAGAAGAAGAAAGAAAGAAGAACACCTACCAAACAAGTCTTGGTTTTCTCGAGTTCATGGGCTAAGGAATTGTTCCCAGGAATCCCCTCTGGGTCTGAGCAGATTCATACCGAGAAACACTTCTTGAATTTCCCCTCTTTTTTGCTCAAGAATTACTTTTGTTACAGAGGAACTGCTCCTCTCTTGTTTCCGCCTGTTTTTCCGTGCTCCTCTGGTTGGGATTTTCTCCGGTTCCTCTTTGTGTTGCTTGTGGGGGCGAGGAGAAGAGAAAGGGATGGGAAAGGAAGGGCCTTGCCGTCATTGCGGAGTCACAAGTGAGCTCCTGTTCTTCAATAAAGCAATTTTTTATACTTCCTGTTGTTCTTTCTTTGCTTATTTTACATCTGTTATCCCTTTGTTCGTCCGCGAGTTGTATATTACCGGGGATGATTTGTCCGAATTATGCATCTGGGAAGCGGGTCTTGGAAGAAATCTTCTGCCCCCCCCCCCCCCCCCCCCCCCTGGACACGGATGCCTAATCTTGCTTGTTCCTTGTGGATTGAAGTTGGTTTGTTGTTGGGTGGATATTAGCTGAAACCAAATCCGTCGAACTGTCAGAAGTGTTGAAGACAGTTCTGGGCATCTTTGGATATGGTTAAGGTCTCAGTGGCCTTCGGATGCAAAATTCAGAACATCAGGAACAAATCACCTAATCCTCACACACATTCAGAATTTTGTTTGACTAAGCTGGATATATAATTGTTAGATCATTTGTGCAGGCAATGAGCAGTTAGATATAGGTCACACTCGTATTATACAAGAAGATAAAGTCATCTGCTCTTGCCAACAGAAATGTAGAGTTCCTTAACTGCTCAACTACAGGAATGCTTAATGTTCTCCAGAAAATGCTTAATTTTTGGACGGCGTTGAACTGAGACCTTTGCTGCTCTGTGTAACTTATTATACAGATCTCTTTTGCTTTGACCTCAGTAGTTCTGTAGCTCTTACTGAAGCAAGCTGTTCAATTGCACCGATAATCTGCATTTGATATACCTCATTCTGTCTGAAATGTGCAGTACTAACCATTGAATAGTGAAAACATATCTGTAATATGCAGTTTACTATGTATGTGACCAATTACTAATTGTCTCAAAGATGCATTCTTGAAAATTTATAGTTTCTGAGTGTTCTTCTGTGTCCCCTACCTCAGTACCATCTCTTGATAGCAATGAGATGGTTTTTGTAAAATCCTGATACAATCTCGATGGACGCACTACAAATAAGCACTCCTGCAATGCTGCACACATTGTTGCTAAATTTTGTACTGCATTTCTTCTTACGTATGGAAAAATATTGAACAGGCACTCCACTTTGGCGAAATGGGCCACCAAATAAGCCAGTGCTCTGCAATGCATGTGGCTCAAGATGGAGAACAAAGGGTTCATTGGAGAATTATACACCAATGCACTCTCGTGACGATATTGATGCTGAGCAACCTAGAGTTAGCAAGCTGAAACCTCCGACATCGAGGCTCACGGAACATAAGCAGCTAAAGAAAAAGCCAGGCCACGGTATAAGGGAGGATGAACCATTTTCTGATCAAAACTTCTGGAAGATGGGGGATGCTGACCCAAGCCGATCTAGTTCTGGATCAGCAGTATCATATTCAGAGAGTTTTGCCCCATATGGTTCTGCTGATGCAAGCGAAATGACTGGTCAGTATCTCTAATTTCCTAATATATTGCTGATACGTAGATAACTTTTGTGTTCATATTCTTGATGAGTATGACAGGGTATATGATTAGGTTTCGGTTCAAACAAATAATATAAAAGCATTGAACTTGACGCTTGAGATGAATGTTCAGAAATACACAGTTAAATGTTTGTCTGTGGTGTTATATTTAATCTCCCCTAAGATTTCTTGTAACATCTTTAGGAAGTTCTTGTAGTACAAACCTTTAAGAGTCCGTACTAGTGATTGTGTATAATGCAGAGCTGGTCACTGAACTTACTGGTCTTACTGAAACATGCTTCAGCAACTCCACTTCACTGCTGCTTACTTTGTAATCCTGCATTATCAATTCATAAGAAATTACTTTGATTGATAAATTATTGGCTATTTTTCTAATTATTTATGATCAAAGGGATTAGCCTGCAGCCTTCTAATCAGTAAAGATCAATGCTTCAAACATCAGTTATAGTATAAGTGCCTTCCTTTACCACATAAGAACTAGATTAAACACAATAAAGAGCCTCAAGAAGGTATACTACTTTAGGATACCATAAGCTTCAGTTTACATTATCAAGATTTCATCTCTAACCCAGATTTTCCTTCTTTCTCTTGTTTATTATATAACTGTTGTTAGATATGTTAATGATGGGTCTCCAATATCTTTTAAATTCAGGTTCAGCGCAATCTCATGCTTGGGAATCACTGGTTCCATCAAAAAAGAGAAGCTGTGTCACTCGGGGTAAGCCTTCACAGGTGGAAAAGCTTGCCAAGGATCTTAACTCCATATTGCATGAACAGCAGTCATATTACCTTTCTGGATCCTCGGAGGAAGATCTACTTTATCATAGTGAAACTCCAGTTGGTTCCTTTGAGATTGGCTATGGAAGTGTGCTTCTTAGAAATACGAACTCAAAATCAGCAGAGGAAGATTGGGAAGCAAACTCTGTTCCTGCAGATAATAAATCATACCTTACAAGTGAATCGTATTCAGGGACTGCCTCATTTGTTGTGCATAGTGAAAGCAAGGGAGCAAGCAATTCAAATGCTGAGCCTGAGAAGCCAAAGTGGTCTCCAGTGCAGCCACAGGATTATGCTAGAAGGTATCTACACCTTTATTAGGAGTATTGAGCATTGGTTTAACCACAGTTCTACATTCTGTTAGTTAAAGAAGCTATTGTGGTAGAAATCGATCTAAGGAAATTTTTGGTTGGTTTACCTCTTTTGCAGGGATAAATTTCATTATTCAAAGCCGCAGACCCTGGAAAATGTAGATTCAGCTTTAGTTTCAGTAGCTTTAGAGGTATCCAGTCTATGATGCTCTCATTGCTTCCTCCCTCTCTTGTCTATTTTTTTGTCAGTAGATCCCTATGGCTGCATCTGCCTTGGTGTTTTCTTCTTTACTGCATACACAATGCTATCAATTTGCAAGCTTTGTTACCTGCACAAAAGAAAAAACTCCAAGCATTGTGGTGTACATGATTAACTGTTTGTTTTTCTTATTATAGGGAAAATACACTGAGGAAACAGGAGGAAATAAAAATACCAGTGCTCTGAAAGGCCTTACCAAGTCCACCATGAGGCCTCTCAAAAGACCTCATGAAAGTCAGATGCGAAGCTGCCCAGGTCAGTACTCTGATCTGCACATTGTCTCTAGATGGGGACATCTGAAGAATGCCCTCTCTATTTAGTTCATACTTCATCATTTCCTTAATTTATTGCGAATACCATGGAGAAGCATTTTGATTTGTTTTTTGCTTTGGGAACATGCAGAAGGAACCATGAGGGGTCCGAAAAGAGTTTCTAAATATGGGGCTATGGCTCCTCAGTTCAAAGGTTCAGTTTTGCCCAAACCTGGGGCAGCAGCATTGAACTTATTCATGTTCCCTCCAGATAAATTATCCATGCGTCCCCCTCCGCAGTACATGGATGGTGAATCTGATCAAGACTTGCTGCTGGAGGTTCCTCGCAATGCACAGCAACCAGAGGCAGAACTTCTTTGCCAACCATTTCAGCTTAGCTCAGTAACCCGCAGCTCCACCTCAGAGGACGTGGTCGCTGATGGCGAGGGGCGCCTCAAGCAACCTTAGCCGCAGTTCGACTAGCAACCAACTTAGGAACAGGCGGTAGCAGTAGTTTCATTTAGGTTCCTGGATCATTATGGTATCCTTATTTACCGATTACCGGTAGGGCTTCTGCGGTTTGTTCATCCTTGTGCCGCCATCGCTGTCGCCCTGATTTACATTGACAATGTGCATCTGCCAGCTCAGGCAAAATTGTCCGTTCAACTAACGTTTGTAGCGGTGCTTTTGGGTTAGGCTTGTTGTGTTTGTTTCTGTAGAATATGGCTTTTGGAGAAATTATGGCTCATATAACTGTATGGTGGGGAAATGGAAAAGAAAAAGATACCATAGATATTATGCATTACTTGCAGCCAGTCGCTTTTATATTTTGCCTAGTTATTTTCCCAGTTGACAGGTTGAGCATGTTTGTGTCTTCATGTCAGGCCATGTTTTTTTTAGGGAAATGGCAGGTCATCTTCAAGTTTGATCAACTAGGTATGTATGAGTGATTGATGATATCATTGATAAATGGTATGTACAGGTGTACCTCAGTACATGATCTTTCGGTGATGTAGCAACATCACCTGTTATCTCGGTGACAATGTCGCCGTCAATCTTCCTCCTTTTAGAAATCTGGACCATTGATATAAATAAGACAGTTATATAGTATGTTGGCATTATGAAATCAGAGCAACTAGTGCACGCTAGTCATAGCTCACCTCACTTCTTCATCCATCTCTGTCCGTCTATACTTCATGGCTGTCCCACCCTTCTTTCTCCTTCCACTCTGTTCCCCTTTTATTTTGTAGTTATTTTCTTAGTTTCTGTGTTTAGCTACAAATTGTATACCAATTATGTATTGTCAGATGATTTTTGTTTACATCTTTACAAGGTGAAAAACAACCGGCACGGAACACAAAGCGACCTCCCTGCCTCTTCTTCGGCTTCCTCCACTTGTTATCTCCCTCCGACCATAGCATTGTTTTCCTCTTCTCTCTGCTTGGCTGCTTTCCTCCCTTGCCATTGCCTCCCTCCTACATCGACATCACTTCTCTTCTTTCTCTTTTGTCGCCTTGCCCTACCCCATCTTTATCCTCTCTCTGTCTTTCCCTCTAAGTTGGGAATGTTGATGTTACTAGTCAGACCACCAAGTAACCTCTGGAGTGGCCCGTCGTCGTAGCCATGGCGTCGCGATCAGTTCCCCTTCTTTCTCCTCCTGTCTCTCGCTCTTCCTCCCAGGCTGAATGGCTTTCTGATCAGTTGCTAGATAACAATAACACACATCTGTTCAGAAAGATTGATTGCTCGTTAAAATTTATATGATGCCAACTAGCTACATCTTACAAGTACTTAGAATATAGAGAACAGTTTTGCTATTTCCCAGGCTACTAAGAAATGACTACTTCTAGATCGACGCTAATAACCTTCTATCAGGTGGACAGAGTGTCAATATAAATTATTTCTTTAGCGAAGAATGTCCATATAAACAGTCACAAAGAACCAGGTTTTGCAACGAAGTTTTTTTTCTTTCAGGTAATACAACGGAGCAGATCGTAGTTCGACCCGGCATTAACTACCCAATGGGCCAATCGCGGCCCACAAATACAAATCTGCGCGGGAAGCTGCGATGGCATCTTAGAGTGGGGCCTGTATCCATCCGATCCACACGCACGAATCTCAAAGCGACGGAACCCCATTCTTCTCCCCGGTTCATCTTATCTCCTCCCCACCCGCAGTCACCGCTCCATTGCAGTGCCGCCATGCTGCTCCACCTCTTCCCACCCTCCTCCGTGGCCCCGGCCCGCCCCTCTCCGAGGCGGCCGTGCGGAACGGTGCGGTGCGCGTCCTCTTCGGCCGCGTCGCCGTCGTCGTCGCACGGGCAGCAGGTGGCGAATGTGCACAGCTACGGGACGGTGGACTTCGAGCGGCGGCGGGCGCTGCGGTGGAGCAGTCTGTACCGGCGCGTGGCTGTGGGAAACGGAGGCCGGCCGTTGGGGCGGACGCTCGCGGACTGGGACGAGGGCGAGCGCCGCCTTGACAAGTGGGAGCTGTGCCGCATCGCCAGGGAGCTCCGCAAGTTCCGCCGGTTCCACCTTGCGCTCCAGGTGACGGTTCCTGGCCTCGTCTCCGGAGATCTATTTACTTTTGAATCTATTTCTGCATGATGAGTCACCTCGCCCAGCGATGTTGGGTACTACTATTGCGTTAGTTTTGTTCGAATTAAGAGGCTAATGTTGGTAGCATTATGCGCATGCCATTGATAGAAATTACTAAATATTGGCTGTTCTATGGTTCCTTGCGATAACATTGACTTCATCGTTGCAAGCTTTAGGAAATTTATCTATTTTGTGCCAGATAATGTTGAAATCCTAGTGGTGGTTGGAGCACTTTAGGCTGAAATTCAGGGTAAATTTTTGTGAGATGGAAATTTAGCGTGGTCTAAGTATGCTAGTTAATAATGTGTGAAAACTGTAGTTAGGAGGCCAGGCTAAGGGCTAAGGTTGATTAAAGTTGGAAATACTCAAGTTACTCTAAGCAGATTTACCGCCGCATTATCCGCAATTCATTGCTCAAAGGATGATCTAGCAAATTTATAACCACATAAAGATAGAATTAGTAATTGTACTTACTGCACCTGTGTATTGTGAACATGGAGCTAAATTGGAAAGCTGCTTCGAATTGGAAATCATTTTCAAGGGTCAGCTTCGATAATGATCGTTTATGGAAGAGTCTGAACTTACTTTCTTGCTATTATTGCTGATTGGTGCCTTTTGATGGCTAATCCTACTAATAAATAGTATGGGCTGTAATCAATTTTTTCTGTTGCATGTGCAGGTTTATGATTGGATGACTGAGCGCAGGGATAGATTTTCGCTATCAGCTAGTGATATGGCAATCCAGTTGGATCTGGTTGCTAAAGTACGTGGTGTTCAAGATGCTGAAGAATACTTCGAAAAACTTCCTGATCCCATGAAGGACAAGCGGACATATGGGTCTCTTCTCAATGTTTATGCCCAAGCTAAGATGAAAGAGAAAACAGAGAAAACATTTGAGCTGATGAGGAAAAGGGGATATGCGATTGACACGCTACCTTTTAATGTGCTGATGAATTTTTATGTGGATGTTGATGAGCCTGAAAAAGTTACTATGGTTACTGATGAGATGAAGAAAAGAAATGTTCCTTTTGATGTCTGCACTTACAACATTTGGATAAAGAGTTGTGCAGCTATGAAAGATGCTGATGGAATGGAGCAGATCTTTAACCAGATGATTGCTGATGAGTCTGTTGTTGCCAATTGGACTACTTATACCACACTTGCTAGCATGCATATTAAGATGGAAAACTTTGAGAAAGCAGAAGAATGCCTGAAAGAAGCTGAAAAGAGAACTACAGGGAGGGACAAGAAATGCTTCCATTTTCTCATCACACTCTATAGCCACCTCCAAAAGAAGGAAGAAGTCTACCGCATTTGGAATTGGTATAAAGCAACTTTCAAAACAATTCACAACCTGGGTTACCAGGAGGTGCTGTCTGCCCTTGTTAGGCTAGGGGATATCGAGGGAGCTGAACTTCTATACGAGGAATGGGCCTCCAAAAGTTCTAGCTTTGATCCTAAGACCATGAACATTTTATTAGCATGGTACTCTAGAGAAGGTTTTGTTGTGAAGGCCGAGCAAACTCTGAACAGATTCCTTGAGAAAGGTGGGAACCCCAAACCGAACACCTGGGAAATCCTTGCCAGCGCATACCTGAAGGATAACCAGTTGTCTGAAGCTCTGTCGTGTATGGAGAAAGCCGCAGCAGTTACTAGTGCAAGCAGATGGAGACCAAGGCCAACCAATGTTGAGAGTCTGCTGGCATATTTCAAGGAGAAGAACGACACGGAGAGCGTAGACAGGCTGAAGAGTGTACTTGAAAGTAGAGGATGTGCTGAGAAGGAAGAGTACAAGTCTCTGATCGACACCTATGCTTTTGCAGGCACGTGATGGTGAACCTGACAGCATGATCAGTAAAAATTCCTTGAAAAAAATGAATCGCCTTGCTTATAATCTGAATCTCATGATAACCCCTGCAGCTGAGAATTCATTTGGTAAAGTTATGCTTATTACAGAGCACAGAGCAGTTAGGCGCAGCTGTTTCCTAGAGAAAATTGGGCGGTGAGGTACATAGACGATAGATTTTACCTTCTTCATGGTCACTTAGTTCAGTTAGAAATTAACGGTATCATCAAGAAGAGGCCATTTACAGGGTTCATTTGTAGTTTGTACATGTATATTGACATTACCATTGAGGATATGCAATCGTGCCTTTGCCATCGAAGAGGTTTCATTTATCAGAGACACTTCTTTTGACTTGTCCACTGCCTTCCTTATACTACCTTACACTTCTTTCGATCACCTTATACTACCTTCGCATGTGGTTTGTGTTGCTTGATTACCGAGCAAGTCAATCAGAGTACTGGATGGTGACTTAAGGGCGTTACTTCGCTGCTTGCTCGACACCGTTTAATTTCAGCGCTTTGGCCTGTTGCTCGACACCGACGGTACTTGGCCGCAGCTTTCGAACTATGAGGTCCAGCTCAAGTTTTCAAACTGCGGTTGTTTTTGTCAACCTACTGAATCATGCCATGTTTATTTCTGATCGGTACATCTGTCCTGCAGATACTGAAGCCATGACAGTGGCAAATGGAACAGCTCGGACAATCGTGGAGGACCACCAGGGGCGATGGATCTCTTTCCTTCAGAAGATCAGTTTATCTGATTGCGGATCGCTCCCAATAATGCGAGTTTTTAAAAGGATGCGTGCGGGTCGCTGGAGTCTGGAGGGACTGCATGAAGGTGGGTGGTCGCATCCAGGTCCAGATCAGGATACGGCGCGCACTAAACTAATGGTCAGATTCGATTGCAGCTTGGTGACGAGCAAGCAGTGAGCTCAAAAGGCGAAGCTGAAGGGGGGGCCGGTGCTCGTTTATCGAAACGTCACCGACCGTTTCTCTTTCTGAACGAAGCTTCGGTTCAGGTTTGCGACCTGGAGTACACTTTGCTGTGAGGTTGCTTTCTCCGATTCATATTACTTGTCGTTTAAATGGATGTATCTGGATATGTTTTAGTGCCAGATACGTTCAAGTCGCTTAAATGAATCGAAGGGAGTATTTCAGTAGAGGACAACGTGATCGAGACGGCCGTTTTAGCGATTGCCTATAGAAAATCATGGCCGTCTAACCTCTATCTAAGCAGACGTGATCAGTATTCTCGTCTGAAGAATATTTGGGAGAAGAGATTAGCTGGGACTCTGTGGTTCCACGCCCGGCTAGCCAGCTTGCGTGCACTTGCCCTCCATTTTGGGCACTCTCACAGCGTCATGTTGATCTACAGTTCGACACGTTTCTGACACTCCTAGATAAGCCAAGAGGGAGTCGGAGTGGAAAAGGGTGCGTTCTGGCAAAAATTACTACTCCACCTAAATAAACTTATCAAACAACCGGCCACGTCCCGGGATGGATCATGTCAGCAGCGGAATGAATATTCAGTGGGAAAAGTCTAGATTATGATTCGGCAGGAGTTATAACCAGACGACCACAAAAGTACTCCATGGCGCGATAAGAACAGGATTGCCTGAAAGCGATATCAACTCGTAGGCCCCATTTGGATTTGGAATGCGAGCTAGAATCCATATGAACATCAAGGGCTTGACTTCCTCGAACGTTTACCAATTTTTAAGCTGTTAAAAAACCGTGGTTTCAAAACCTTTTTTTAAAGACACGTCGATCAAAGAAAAATACTCCCTTAGTCCGGAAATAAATGTCTTGAAGACTTGATTTGTGCGTTCGGATAAGGTCAAGCAAATGTGCGTGTAAGATTGGATCGTGTGGTGGCAACACCGGAATGGAGAGATTTGCCCGAGAGACCTTATTCGAATGCTCCATCGTCGCTTCCACCTCGCCGATGTTGCTAGGGAGACGCAACCCAAAGGAAGACATGACCTACAAAAAGAAAACAAAGAAGAGAACCGAGTCCCCGCTCTCGTCGCGGGACTGAGAGGAGGAGGGGGCCACAGTGGCTGGGCGTGGAGGAACCTAGGAGGAGGCTAGGGTTTGAGATTTCCTGGCACTGGAGGGAGCTTTTTTCATGCGTTAGCGATTCATGGTTTGAAAACTTTGAGAGCAGACATGGTGTTTCTTTATAAAGGAATTTTTTATTAACTTAGAATGTTACATCAAGGCGATACAAGATCTTGCATATGGCCTTCGTATAACAAGATACGTGAAATAGATTTCATAACAACGAAAAAAAAGTTCAAATAACACCCGCTAATCATGTTGTCATTAACACCAAAACCATTTGGGGGGGGGGGGGCTTTCAGTTGTCATAAGGGGAGTGAATCCAAGGTCACTCCATCTGGTGTCGTTGGATCCCTAGGGAGCTGGGTTCGGAAACTTGGTGCCTCCCTGGACGATGTTGTGAGGCTAGCAAATTTGGGAACTTGATATTCTATATTCTATTTGACATGTTGCAAGTGTGTGTGTATGTGTAAGTTTTGTTGCATACACATGTGTGGCATGTTATAATGAGGTCGACCTATAACACAAATGATGCTTCCGTCTGTTGCATATGCTGGTTTATATGTTACATGTGTGAAATGATTTTTTTCGTGATTTCCTGCGACCAATGGGGATTTGTTGCATAACAAAAAAAATTGTGGCATGGATGTGTTTGAAATATTTTTGCATGTTTCTTGACTAACCATGAGATATAAATAATATGACGATTTTGCATACACAAGAAAAATGCTACACATGTAGATTTTGTATCAGACCCAAGATCGTGACTTTAAGTCAAATCAGGCGGCTAGGTAGATAGTCAATTAGGAATTCGTCTCAACCAACTGAAGGCTAGTGCCACTCTTAGGGTCCAGTAGAAAAAAGCATACTAAGAACTTCTGAAAATGCAGTAGAAATATGCAATTCAAAATATGAAGTAGAAAGATGCACTACACATATACAACCCAAAGAAAAAATGCGATACAAAGATGTAGATAAAGATTTAAAAATGATTGTGCACTCCTTAGCAAATAAACTACATTAATTTCACCATGAGGTTCAAACTAAATTTCACTTTGGGACAAATTCATTTCATATATATTCAATATGTTGGGATAATTAATAAAGTATTTTTCTTAGTAAAATAATGTATTCTGAGGACCGATCAATGTTAGGATGGCTAGGGTGCTCGTCGTCTAGTAGCCCAACCCATCAACGATAAACCCTTCTCGAAACAGGCTTTCGCTTCACTATATAACTATATTAATATGGAAACCACAAACAATAAACCCGATTCGAGGCTTATGCTTTTATTAAATCAACAAATTATTTGTCTCTATGTGGACATCCGGTAAAATCGGAACAACACAAACTGAGAAATGTTCTAAGGTATTATTCAGGGAATAGATGTTTTTCTTGGTGAGAGCAACCACATATTTCATTAATCGAAAATCAAGTTTCAATAAGCGACACACGTGGAAACTAAAAAACATACTGGAATAAAATGATTATTATTTACTGATAAAAATCTAAGAGATCGAGAAATATAAACAATCCCTATGGTTCCTGCAACCACCATAGCCAGCGGCCGTCGCCCAACTCCAGCACCATCGAGACAGACACCGGAATAGATGCCTAGACTCCACCATTACAAGATCCAAAAAAAAACGCCATCGCCAATGAGGCTTTGTAAGTCGATTAACAGGTCTGGTGCACGCAGTGAGACATGTGTCACTGTGGACTAGGGAAAATCGACCAGGGGATGTTCCCGTGTTGTATTGGACCAAAATATGCCGCCTCCCATTGACGAAGTCGGAGAAGAATGACATATCCACCACCTCCAGACCGACATCCATGTTCCAAAAGAAACACATTGCCCTCGATCGCCAGCACAATCACGGATAAGAACGAACGTCAGCGACACACCGCGAAACCGATCTTGCCAGATCTGAAGAACGACAAGAAGACCAAGCTTTAGATATGAAGGACGGACCAGTACAAGCTGCCATCAATTCGAGGTGCCACTGTGAAGGTCGCCGTCGGTGTGAGAGTAGAGTTGATGCAAATTAATTTGCTCGAGCGCTACTCCCACCACCGTGAAGGTCCCTCCTCTCTCTCCTGCCGCTGTGACAACAAGCGGAGGAAGAGGGGACCAATGCTCTAGCCGGTGGAGATGGGAGGGGGTTTTACCACCGTCGCCTCGCTCATACGAGAGGAGAGGCGAAACAGTTCTAGAATACATAACCCTCTTGCTTGCACAAAGCATGGAAGAGATGGCGTTTTGGTGATATCGAGACACATGTCATGACTTTGAATATCTCAAAACTCCACAGATTTTTTGAGAATGCGTACATGTATATACATGTTGTACTCGATGTTTGTAAAAATATGCTTTCATTCTATATATTGTATTGTTCTCTTGGATTTTTTTTGAATAGGGAGGATCAGTTCATAAGGGCAACTCCAACGGTCCTCTACAAACGGATCGGCACCGTTTGAATCTATTCGATCGAACAAGGGGCAAGGTCCAACGGTGCCTCGCCAACAGACCCGGATGCACAGACCGATCTGTTTTGTTGCATTCCTAGCCAAAAAGTGGGTTGGCTTCGCGGTCCAGCAGATAGACCGTGCGTCCGAGGGAGGCGTGTATTTGTCTGGCTTGGGCCCTCTAGCTAGTAACACGCTAGCCACCACCCCGTTTGCATATCGCCCCTCCACTTTCACTCAACTGCCACCCGCCGAACCCTAGATCCATGGACGGCGACCGACGGTCCCTTCCAGAGGACGACACAGCTGCATCGGGGACCGGTCTCCTGGACCACCGGTGACCCCTTCGGGTGGGACGTCCTCAACGACGCCTTCCTGCTGAAGCACCTCCACCGGCAAGAGCTCGAGGATGCTCACTTGGAGTGCCTCAGCGCGGTGTGCACGAACCCGGATGACACGGCCGCACGTGCTCGCCTCGAACAAAGCTCGGCGGGAGCTTGATGCGCAGAAGGCGATCTACCGCTCCCTCGGGAAGGACTGGGGCCTCATTGGACCGCCGCACCTGTGGGACGTGACCGTCTTCTACTCCCTCGACCTCTGAGGACTACACTTTGATGATGATGAATAGTGTTGTCTTGCGCTACCTCGGCATTTGACGGCATGAGCTCTGATGGCGACGAATAGCGCCACAGTTCTACAATTATTGGGTTGTGGAACTAGTGGACCATGATCCACCTTGTAGTGGTACTTTTATTTTGCTTGTTTACTTGGTTTCAATCTTGTAGTGCAAGATCTATCTTGTAATATTGTCACTTTAATTAAACAAAAACTACGTTCGTTTTCATATTCCCTAGCCGTAGATAAAATGGGGGCAACGTTGGAAGTTCTGTGTAGACATGGGCCTTTGATCTGTCCGCAGCCCCCGCAAATAGACCAGATCGAACATTTTCGATGTCCGAAACAGGAGAAACAGTTGGAGTTGCCTTAACGCAAAAGTATCACACAACTTCCGCAAGAAATTTCCATAAATCTATACCTAATAATAAAGGAAGGAGTGTTTCTTGTAGTACCTACACTTTTTTAGACGATTTTACCCTTTGACCAAAAAATAAATTACCCACCAATGCCACCGGTAAGTGAAAAAGAAAAAAAACACTCCCGGTCCAACACTTTTTTTTGGACAAGCAAAAAACACTCCCGGTCCGACACTTTTTTTTGGAGAAGCAATTGTTCAATAAAAAAGCATAGTCGCGTCCGGCGCTGTCGTTCGCCTCCGAGCTTGCCCGAAGATGAAGGCGAGCTTCCTGGCGGGGGACATGACAAGCTCGTGGAGAAGGGCCTGCGTGGGGGACATGGTCGATAGGGGCGAGTATGGGAGGGGATGAAGGGGATTCGTGCGATGAGTAGGGGAGGGTGGCGCGCTCAGGTCAGTCGGCGGGGTTGGCCCCGAAAGGTGTTCGGAGCAGGAGTTTGGGTCCCTTCCGGCGATGCATGGTGGATGTGGGGACTCCCGGCAGAGAGGTGCGGTGGGTGACCGGAGGCGGCTGGGTCCTGCCCTTCCATCCCCTTCCAGTCGCTTGGCGAGCGTACTGAAGACCATGACGAGGATCACGGGTACTGCCGGACTGAATCTGTTCATGATTTTTTCTCTTGTTTTTCTGTCCCGATTTGTTCATGAGCCAAGATTCTTTGGAGGAGATGAGTGGCTACCCCTCGCCTTCTCCACTTCGTATGAACCGCCAACACCAGCAGCTCAAGCTCCTCGCCTCGCAAACACTCCCGAGCTCCCCTGTCCAGCCGCTGTCGTCATCCAAATCCTGAACCAAGAACCCCATCTTTTTCTGCAAAAATGAATTCCCTACACCAAACCGGTAATTTATGTGCCTCCTATTACATCTCCACACTTCTCTCATCGACTGGATTAACCCTGCCGTCGAGCATCTATTGTGTGGCCGCCATGGGAGCAGAGCACTCTGCTCATTTTTCTGGATCTGAAAGACAGAAACAAAGGGCCACTCCTTATGTTGACGTATTTTTTTGAAATTGCATTTTCGAGACATCAACAGAACTGACAAGGAAAAGCCATACGCCCCATCCAACACTAACTATCGTCTATCCTGCAGTACAGAAACAAAGGGCCACTCCTTATATACTGTGTTTATGTCTGTCATCAAGTTTTGTGTTTAATTATAAGAGAACTTCATTGCAAGAATGCTTCTTTGATGTACTAGGACATGCGGTATCGAGTTTTTCGTGAGGTAAAAATGCTTCAGAAGTCTTAGTGTCGCAGCAAATCTATATAGGTAGAGCTAAATAGTTACAAAATAAGTAACGCGGACATTTGGCTCTCGGGTGCTACACACCCCATATTTGGATAAATAAAAAATAAGGTTAAATTTTTTTTGAACTTTTTTGGAAATCAAAGTTGGCAAGGTAAGCTACTCAGAAAAAAATATTTGGAAAGGAAATGATTTGCATGGTCTTTAGGGCAAAAGAAACAAAAATATGACGAATTAAAGGTGAATAGTACTTGGTTATGGGGCATTTCAATTATTTTTTACCCAGGATGCAATGGAAGTAATTTTCTAGGAAAATGTTTTTATACAAGTAGCATACCTGGTCATCTTTGATTTCCAAAAAAAGTTTGATTTTTTTAAACCTTTTTCTAATTATTTATTAATTTTTCTAGGTATGGGGGTGTGTAGCACCCAGGAGCCACACTGTAATTCTCCAAAATAAGCCTTTTCTATAAAATTACGGATAATAGATCCAAATTTATTTTTTGCTTGATTTCTTCTTTTCTTCGGTTTCTCGAGCAAATTGATCATGCCTTGCTGATGCATACCATCCACAATGGAAAATGATAATCCTCCTCGGGATCCCGTGATTCTATCCTCCTGATGGACAGGTCAAGTAACGTACGCGTGGGCCTATCACATCATCAATTAATTAATAAAGGAAGGAGTGTTTCTTGTAGTACCTACACTTTTTTAGACGACTTTACCCTTTGACCAAAAAATAAATTATCCACCAATGCCACCGGTAAGTGGAAAAGAAAAAAAAAACACTCCCGGTCCAACACTTTTTTTTGGACAAGCAAAAAACACTCCCGGTCCGACACTTTTTTTTGGAGAAGCAATTGTTCAATAAAAAAGCATAGTCGCGTCCGGCGCTGTCGTTCGCCTCCGAGCTTGCCCGAAGATGAAGGCGAGCTTCCTGGCGGGGGACATGACAAGCTCGTGGAGAAGGGCCTGCGTGGGGGACATGGTCGATAGGGGCGAGTATGGGAGGGGATGAAGGGGATTCGTGCGATGAGTAGGGGAGGGTGGCGCGCTCAGGTCAGTCGGCGGGGTTGGCCCCGAAAGGTGTTCGGAGCAGGAGTTTGGGTCCCTTCCGGCGATGCATGGTGGATGTGGGGACTCCCGGCAGAGAGGTGCGGTGGGTGACCGGAGGCGGATGGGTCCTGCCCTTCCATCCCCTTCCAGTCGCTTGGCGAGCGTACTGAAGACCATGACGAGGATCACGGGTACTGCCGGACTGAATCTGTTCATGATTTTTTCTCTTGTTTTTCTGTCCCGATTTGTTCATGAGCCAAGATTCTTTGGAGGAGATGAGTGGCTACCCCTCGCCTTCTCCACTTCGTATGAACCGCCAACACCAGCAGCTCAAGCTCCTCGCCTCGCAAACACTCCCGAGCTCCCCTGTCCAGCCGCTGTCGTCATCCAAATCCTGAACCAAGAACCCCATCTTTTTCTGCAAAAATGAATTCCCTACACCAAACCGGTAATTTATGTGCCTCCTATTACATCTCCACACTTCTCTCATCGACTGGATTAACCCTGCCGTCGAGCATCTATTGTGTGGCCGCCATGGGAGCAGAGCACTCTGCTCATTTTTCTGGATCTGAAAGACAGAAACAAAGGGCCACTCCTTATGTTGACGTATTTTTTTCTTTCTTTTAGCCAAAAGAAATTGCATTTTCGAGACATCAACAGAACTGACAAGGAAAAGCCATGCGCCCCATCCAACACTAACTATCGCCTATCCTGCAGTACAGAAACAAAGGGCCACTCCTTATATACTGTGTTTATGTCTGTCATCAAGTTTTGTGTTTAATTATAAGAGAACTTCATTGCAAGAATGCTTCTTTGGATGTACTAGGACATGCGGTATCTGAGTTTTTCGTGAGGTAAAAATGCTTCAGAAGTCTCAGTGTCGCAGCAAATCTATATAGGTAGAGCTAAATAGTTACAAAATAAGTAACACGGACATTTGGCTCTCGGGTGCTACACACCCCATATTTGGATAAATAAAAAATAAGGTTAAATTTTTTTTGAACTTTTTTGGAAATCAAAGTTGGCCAGGTAAGCTACTCAGAAAAAAATATTTGGAAAGGAAATGATTTGCATGGTCTTTAGGGCAAAAGAAACAAAAATATGACGAATTAAAGGTGAATAGTACTTGGTTATGGGGCATTTCGAATTATTTTTTACCCAGGATGCAATGGAAGTAATTTTCTAGGAAAATGTTTTTATACAAGTAGCATACCTGGTCATCTTTGATTTCTAAAAAAATTTGATTTTTTTAAACCTTTTTTCTAATTATTTATTAATTTTTCTAGGTATGGGGGTGTGTAGCACCCAGGAGCCACACTGTAATTCTCCAAAATAAGCCTTTTCTATAAAATTACGGATAATAGATCCAAATTTATTTTTTGCTTGATTTCTTCTTTTCTTCGGTTTCTCGAGCAAATTGATCATGCCTTGCTGATGCATACCATCCACGATGGAAAATGATAATCCTCCTCGGGATCCCGTGATTCTATCCTCCTGATGGACAGGTCAAGTAACGTACGCGTGGGCCTATCGCATCATCAATTAATTAATTAATTAAGTAAGTAATTAAGGATGTCAAGGGAGCCCGGTTGGCAACGCGAGCATCACCAATTAAGGATGTCACCGGTCGGTGTGATGATGACAATGAGCGTTTGAGTATTGTTTGTCCGGTGCAACGCACGGGCTCTTTGTACATATTTCACATATTGTTGAAAAAATATCATAACATTCAAAAAGGGGCTCAATGTTTTTACGAACTCTTCATTTGCCCCCATTATAACGTACCCGCAAAAAAAAAACATTCTTTATAACGAACTCTTCAACTCTGCATCAGGTCCACCCGTTCAAGAACCCACGAACGCACCGCAGAGGTTTTGGGGGCGACGAGAAGAGAAGCCATCATGGCCGAGGAGGAGAATCTAGCGGCGTCGGACATGCCGCGGGTGGTGGGCGTCCTCTCCGTGCTCCTGGAGCGCGTCACGGAGCGGAACGACGCGGCGGCGGGGCCGGGGGCAGCCGTGTCGGCGTTCCGAGCGACGATGAAGCCTGACATTTCGGTGCGCGCGGTTTGCGGGCTGCAGCCCCGCGTGCTTCGTAGCGGCATAGATCTACCTCGACCGCCTCCTGCGCCGCCGGCGCGCGCTCACCGTGGACTCCTACAGCGTCCACCGCCTCCTCATCACCGCCGTGCTCGCCGCCGTCAAGTTCATGGATGACATGTGAGTTCACCTACACTCCACGCGTAGTCACGATTTAACTGCTATGACAATTCTGATGCGTATGATCGCGTTCTTCATTTTGGGGGGAATTTGGGCTGATGTCCAGTTCGTTCTCGGACCTCTCGGTCTACCAAAGGTTACCTTTACACGAGTTCCCTAAAAAAAAGGTTACCTTACATGAGAGAATGATCAGAAGCAGGTATAATTCTCTAGATCAGGCTACCATTTAGGAAGATTAAAAAATATTATAGAAAGACTAAAATGGTGTGTGGGCACTGTTCTCTGCAGGGACTGAACCATGATAGCAATTCAGAGACTCCAATACGAACTATGATGGAGAGATAGAATATTCTTGTTTTGTGCTTAACTTGGGCATCCTTATCCGCTTCATCTTTTAGAACAAGCATTATTGCAGACTCTTATCTTTCTTCCTTTGTGCGTGATCAATCACTATCAACCACTTAATAGTTGGGACCTTAATTAATCTACCATGTCAACGCAACCTTGGATTTGCGAAGGATTTGATTAGTCTGCTTCTCTACTGCTCAAGTTGGTGCTAAACTACTAATTGTGTCAATGCTACATGTTTATAGAGCCAAAATGGACAATCTGGTGAGTTGTGTTCATGGAAGGCTTAGATAAGATAAGATCAAGATCTAATTCTAGACTCAGGATCACGTAGGATGCATTGGCAGATAACATTCTTTAAGAAGCACAGCCCCAACAACCCCTTTCCAAAATCCTAACAAGCACCGGCAACCGTAAGCTGCATCGACTATCAAAAGGAAAGAATAAAACTGCAACGGGGAATCCCTACACAATCCAGACATGGCACATAATGAGCACAGCAAGTGGTAGAGAAATCTCCTCCCGTGGTGATGTGTGCGGTGGGGGCTCCACTGCTCTTTCCATCCAAGTACCAACCACAATTTGCACTAGGGGGACCCAAGCCAAGATTGATGGCATCCCCACCGGGCCTACCCATCCCGTCCAAGCGTATCCGAAATCGTCCGCGCGGACGCGCGGGACGTGTGCGGTGCCCCAGCGGTCCGACTCATCCCGACAAACGCGTCTCGCTCGACCCATCCATGCATCAAATATGGGCCTCAGTTGCGTCGACCCGGACGCGCGAGGACAGAGAGCGTGTCCTGCCTGTTGGTGCCGCTGGCCCATCCGTCAGCCACAACGGCGTTGATTTAGACACAAGAAGCGACACCGATTCAGACGCAAACGCGGCACCGATTCAAAGGTGCTGGCGGAAGGCTGACCAACGGCAGCCTGCGCGATTAATGACGACGAGACTGTACGCTGACTGACTGTGTGCCACGCTCTCCACCCCCGCTGCAGGCGCCGCCCGACGCCTGCCCTTCTGACTGGACACTTCAATGCCCCTCTCTTCGCCTTCGCGCCGGTATCCGATGCCGGTCCTTTTTAACTGGCCAACCGCGGCCATCTTCTCTCACACAGAACACCATCCTCTCCTCCTCCTTTTTCTCCTCCACTACCTGTAGCTAGCCATGGCTGGCGGCGCTGGATCGAGGGGAGGGTGTGGCAACCGTGGACGTCGAGGGAGGCGTGGAGGACGCGGCCAAATCACCGTGCCACCATGCTCTCCCTCAAAGTCATCGTCGCCCGAAGATTTCGACCAAGGCACCCAGTTCGCCGTGGCCATCCACCTCGGCATGCCGCGTGACAGGCTTCTCCTGCCCCGCAAATTCGTGACACCGATCGGCGACGCGCCGTCCTCGCTTGTCATGCTACGGGCGGACGGCTTCAAGACGACCAGGTACCTGGTCGATCTGTAGTTCGACCACCTCAGCCAGTTGTACCTCGGCAATGGCTGGGAGTGCTTCGCCCGCTCGCACCAGATCGAAGCGAGCAACATTGTCGTCTTCAAGTACGATAGGGGAGGAAAGTTTGGCGTTAGTGTCTTCGACGACACCAGGTGCCGCCGCTGCTACCACTCTGACTGCTCCTCCGACTCCGACGAATAGGCTAGGCTGTGCGCACGTCATGTATGATGTATGAATGTAGGCATTGGCCATTTGCAATGTTATTCTACCGGCACATATATTACAAAACAAGAGTACAACGGGACGCCCACGAGTCGGCCGGCATTGGCCATTCTAGCTAGGCACCGTCTATGGATCGGCAAGGCCCCATTCTACGTTGAGAGAGCGGTAGATCGCTTCATGCGTCTGCAGCTCTTCTTCGGCTTGGGGGAGGCGGGCACGCAGGTATGCATCGTCGGAATTGGCTTGCAATGCTTCGCGGAGGTCGTCGCGCACTTCCCTGAGCGCTCTGGCAGAAAGACGCGGTTCATCACCTCCAACGAGAAACGTTCGCCGGTGGTCCTGTTATAGTTGTAGTGAGAGCGCCGCGACCATAGTGGGATATGGAATATATGTGGGTGCCCCGGAATCCGAGGCGGCAACACGTCGGGTGCCACCGGCGGATTCGGCCACCATGACGGCAGCGGGCGCTTGGGCACCTCTTCTCTGTCGGCATCGGGGTTGCCACGAAGCTCGTCGAGACGACGACGGCGGCCAGGCATATGGTGGTTTTTATTGTGTGGGGTGGTGCGGGCCTGGTCCAAGATATCTCGGCGCCCCTCCCCTTTTTATGGCTGCGACTGAACGCTGCGGGAAACGCCAAGAACTAGCGAGAAGCGGCAGAAGACGGCGTGGCGGCGGGAAGACACTTGAAATACACCGGCGTTGGCACTGGCTAAGCGCGTACAGATGGGTCGCACCGCTGGATGTGTTCGGCCGGACAGGCCGGACCACGGTCCAAATCGACCGCAACCCGACCCAAACGAACAGAAACGTACCGTTTGAGGTGACCGGATGGGTCAACCCGGTGGAAAGAAAGCATTCTAAGGCCATGTGGGAGTATGTGTCTATGGCTTGTGGACCCAAAGGCCACGTGGGAGTATGTGTCTATGGATTGTGGACCTAAGAAGAAAATGATCAAATATGGGTCAGCTCAAAGAAAATGAGGAATTAGCCAAAGCCTGCCTGGGAAAAAAATCCAACGAACGTAGTTAAAGCACGCACAAAAATACCCATCGGTGCTCAAAAAATCACATTATTTAGCGTGGCGGGGCAAAAATAATACTCCAGCAGACACACAAAAATAAGTTTCGCACAAAAAAATTTAGAACACGCACATAAAAAGCCAAATCATGTGCTGCAAATTTGGTGTGATAGCCAGCACTGCCCAACTGCCAAACTAAAACTTCCATGCATGACCTCCTGCATCCCGCCTCGACTGCCGCCGGCAAAAAACCGCCCATGGATGACTATTCCACAACTCCCCCAACCCACCTTATTATCCGCCCCCACGTCTTCCGATGGAGCAGTTTTGCCGCCACTTGTATCCAACCCTATCGCCACCATCGTCTGTGGCTAGATGTTTGCTCCTCCATGGTCGGCGAATGCGCATGCCATCATCCACCGCCAGCCTTTAAGCTAAGGAATGGCCGCCATCTATGGTGGTGCCTGGTCAGAAGAAGGGAAATGTCGGCGCAGGTCTGCACGAAAAACCTCCGGCAGGGCCTACAGCCAGCCAATTCCAGCCACCGCAGCCACCCCATCCACCAGAGAATGCGGAGGAGGTAGCGTTGTCTATTGCTCCCAACATGTTTGACCCAATGATAGCAAGGCACGTAATTGCTTTTTTGTTGTTTTGAGTTGTGTAGATAAATAGAAATGATGAAATTTAATATTGTTTGATGTGTATTAACTTCCATGCATTGTAGTATGAATGATTAAACATTTATGTCAACTATGAATGTTGGGTCATCACATTCACATGAGTAATGGTCTCAAGAATATGAAACTGAACAACATGATGATGAGGTTGTTATGGAGAATGAGGGTGAGGGAGAGGGGGAGGGTTTCATTGATGCACTAATGGGGCGGGCGGCCAACTACACCATGGAGTAAGACATTTTACTGTGCAACACATGGTGCAATATGAGCATGGATTCGATCATGAGCATGCAACAAACAAGATACACCTATTGGGTTAGGATGAAGGAGTACTTCGGTACATACAACTAAGTGGAATTGGATGGACGGATATATCTCTTCGTTCCCGTTGGTCTGCAGTTTCATCGAATTGTCAAAGGTGGGCGACGGCATTGGGAAATGTTGAACGAATGAACCCAAGTGGAAAAAATGACAGAGATACGGTATGTTGTATTCTTTTATTATATCTTTTATCTTCTGTGTGTCTACTTTGTTCAATTTATTAGTGTCCATGACTAATTTTATCTTCCATTTGGTTCATGTAGCTTAACATTGACCAAAATTTATTCAACGATATCCAAAGACGACCAAGAAGGGCAAGATGGTTCAAGTAAGGCCATTCATATTGGCCCATTATTATAAGGAGCTAGAGAATGAAGAGAAATGGAAGAACATGATGTGCACCTATGGGAGAAATCGGAGGCATGGGCACACCCATAGGAGCTACAATGGGTGGCATTTGCGGCATGAGATCACCTTTGGGTGGCATTAAGGCATGGAATCTACAATGGCTGGCATGGGAGCTATAAGGGTGGATTCATGGATACCATGGTTCCCATGCCTTCCATGAGTGGTTGTTTTGGAGGTTCCATGGGTGATGGCACGTGCTCCTAGAATACTACCAATACCGTCCAAGTTTCCATTGATGATGAAGCACAAGATGGAGATGCCATGGAAAGAACAAGGCATGATGATCGTAAGCATTGATATTGATGTTTGATGTATTCGTGCGAACTTCAATTATAAAGAACTTTGTTGTGTCAAATTATATTATGCTTTTGAACTATGCCATGGATTTGAACTATGCTATGATGGTCAAGTTGTGATCTTGAATTTATATGTGTGTGTGTTGGGAGTTAGATTTATATGTTCATCACTTATGTTTGATCTTGGCAAGTTGAGATGTGTTTGATCGCAAGCGGTAGTTAGTCACAGCCTATTTTAGTGCGTCTGGAAAACTGTTACCTGCAGCGTGTTGCATTTTAGTGCGCTGGAAATGTTGCAGCCTATCGCACACACTAAAACAGCTAAAATGGCGTCCAAAAACCAAAAACTCATGCACTCTTTTAGTGCAAAAGTTGGATATGCTCATAATATTTGTAGTTGACGCACCTCTTGCAGGTGCTGAGTTTCCCTTCAGCAATCTTCGACCTTGGCGGCCACTGTACCGTAGCCGGTGATATAGACAGAAGGATGTAGACACCCGAATGCTAGATGTCGCGCGATCACCTCTATTGAAGACACCGTCAAGCACCTGACCATGCGGGAGGTAGGAGAGACGGTCTACCACATGGTCAAGTTGGAAAAAATTTAGGTCCCGTGCCAAAATCTAAAACAGTTATTAAATTTCTCCTGTAGTTCTTGAAGTCTTGAAGAACTAAGCAGTTAAATCGAATGGGTACAACATGATATGCTTCTACTGGTATCCAAAATAAATCATGTATTCTATGTTGCACTGAACTCTAATAGTTTGACATCCATCAATAGGCAATGAAGCAGTGTTAAATAATTCATACTTTATTCTTTGAACGGCTAGCCGAGCGCCTATGGTGAGAAGCAGGAAGAGATTAAGAAGGCTTGACTGCTAAAGAAGGGCATGATTTTCTTATGGACAATGACACTAAAAACACGTACGTTTTATCCAGAGGTGTCACAAACTAAAGCGTCAGTTAGTGTGTCGTAACGGTCACACTATATGACAATGTCATGCAGACGGCGCGGCGAAGGGCACGTGTCCATTTAGCTTTCTGAATTGGGTAAGCAATCAGTAGTACGATATTCTCGTTGGCAAATCGACATTCTAAAGCGGATACATGCTTTTGTAATTTAACTTTACAGCACCTATTTTTGTACTTATAAAAAAGAAGAGCTTATCCTGACAGCCATAAAATGATCTGAATCCGTTGCTGTTGCTTGCAGACAGGACCGGTCCTGAGATTTTGGGGGCCCGGAGTGAAACTAAAATTTTAGGGGTTTTATTATAATTTTTTTTGTATATATGAGATGATGAAAAATAAATATTATAAGTATACTCTAACTATAATATTCATATAGAAATGATAATGTTTACATGATATCTTAAAGTTTCTTCCAAAAATTTTTAGAAGCAAAGTCCGAAAATTACAATGGAACTTAAACAGAAAAAAGTTTAAAAACATGAGAAAACAATCACGATTACTGCTGAAACACAATTTTAGTTTGGAAAAAAATCGCAAGAGATAAAAAATTAGAATAAGCAGAAACAATGTTTAGAGACATGAGGAACAAATTCACAAAAAAATATAAATCTAATTTCAACATGATAGAAGGTAAAGAAAAAATAAAATTGAATGGAAAAGGCATGAAAGAAATATACCAAAGAAAAAACAGGAAAAATGATGAAAGGAATGAAATAGAAAGAAAATACGTAATGGAACTTATGTAAGAAAAAATAAAAAAAATAAAGTAAAGAGACATGCGTTAATGTGTTGAAAAGAACCCATCTCCTATGTCTCTGATCAGTATGCTGATACCTTTTCGAATGAATGCGGGGATCGATAGTCTGACAACACCCGAAGCTGCATGCTCTAAACATGCCCAAACCACTACCGATTTTCTTTAGCGAAACCGTACTAGGAAATGCTCGTGTGCTAGCGAGCAGTTTTCTGGGACTCGGGAAGCGAACAAGACAATCAATGAATCGATCAATGTCTGGGACTGGCCATTGAGTTGCCCACAAGCCCATAAATTTTTTTATATGTATACTAGGATTATAATTTTTAGGCTCCTAAATTTTGTGTGCCCGGGGCGGCTGCCCCGCCGGTCCCCCCAAGGGCCGGCCCTGCTTGCAGATACTACAACAACGCCTACTTCGCCAAGGTGGGCGGGATCAGCCTGGCGGAGATGAACTACCTGGAGGTGGACTTCCTCTTCGGCGTGTGCTTCGACCTGACCGTGTCGCCGGAGACGTTTGGCCAGGCCACTACTGCGCCATCCTCCAGTCTGAGATGCTCTGCCTGGAGCTGGAGCCAGAGCCAAAGCCACCCCTTTCCCTCCATGCCGCTCCAGGCAGCATCGGCAGTCTGCGTTGCTACCTCTTTGAAGACGATGGCAGCAGCAGTCAGGGGCGGAGCCAGGATTCGAACATAGAGGGGGCGAGTTGAATTTTTTTTTAAATGATAGCCTTATCAGGTAGTAAGTAGATCTGCTCGATTTGTTTTTCATGTAAGATATGTCCACTTTTATAAATCCAAAGGCCAACTGAATTGAGAGATAAATGGTAGTATGATATACGGGTATAAAGTGATAAGAGAAAGTGCCCATAAACTAATATATTGAACCATTGGTTATTTTTATAATTCCATTTGTAATAAGCACAAGTTTAACAATTATATATAGTCTTATTATCAAGTAAAAGAAGTGATTAACTTGTAAAATATTGCCCTGAAGACGTGAAATTACAGTGTTATCTAATTAGCTTGACTATTATGAGTAATAATCAATTAAAAAAGCTAGAATAACCTTTTTTTTGTGGGGGAAAAAACCTGGGTATACTGTGTACCTTGAAAATCGAGTGCGTAGTCACATACAGAATCAAAATAACCCATATGCTAATCTGAGTGGTTCTGTAGCTCTTGGCCGGCAGCAGGCGAGCCAAAGCAGCGAGGCTCCAAGCGGTGGCGCCGCCCTAGCATGTGTTTTTGGGGTAGGGCATACCGAGTTTGCAGCTAGCTAGATCGATTCATTCATCTCATAGGGGACAAAGGAACGGGCGATAAGATCACAACTTCGAGCGATTGGTAAACATGTGCAGATGGGCTCTGTTTTGTTGCCAGTCGGGCTTTGTTTTATATACTATATGGATTAGCATTGAATTTGGGCTTAAACAACGATTATTTATAACCATTAGTGTATCTTGAGGAGCCCCCCCGCCTGGCAGCAGTAGTCATCGGCAGCTAGCTGCGTAGGTGCGGTAGAGAGCTGTGACTGTGGAGTGTGACACTTCGGAGTGCAGACCGACCGTGTGGAGATGCAAGGCCAAGGTGGCAAGGTGTGTGTAATGTGTATGTGCGCGCGCTATGCCCGTGCTCTTGACTGTTGGGTCATTGTGTTTATGGTGACGAGGGTTCAGAGGAGATTAACTAAGTTTAGAAAAAGCGGCAACAGACCTTCTTCCTCGCACGAAACGAGAGGCAACTTTCCCCTTGAGAGTCCCCTTCCCCCCCCCCCCCCCGGGCCCCTCTCATGCCTCCCTCGCCGGATTAGCCGGTGAGTGGCGGCGAGAGGTTGGCGCCGGCGTAGATGTAGGTCTTTGTAGAGGTCGTAGGTGTAGGGTTTGGCGTTTTGCCGTGTCTGGGCGCTGTGCCCGTGGGAGGAAGTCTCCAGATTTCTTCGGCTGGATCTGGATACTTCTCCTCCCCCTGTTCCTCGCGGTGGTGCTCCGGCGGTCGGAGGTGGATGCTGTGATGGACGTGGGAGAGGTCCTCTCTGTCAATAAAGCCGCTTTGTTCCATCGGTGTGGAGGCAGTAATGGTGCGGTGGCGCTCCTGGCCGGCCGAGGTGGCGAGGAGGAGCGAAGCGGTGCCAGGAAGGCGGTGGATACGCTCCCTATGGCCGGCCGTGGCGGCGAGGGTAGGTCTGGCGTCCAAGGCCCTTCTTTTCTTCCTCCTCATCGATGGATTGTGATCTCCCCTGCGGGGAAGATCGTCGTTCTGGAGAAGCGGTGCTGGTGGATGGTGGGCGACCTATCTGCTTGGAGTCATCGAGGTGGTGGTCTCCAGTGGACGGCGAGCCTTCATCAACTTTTTCTGCTTCTCCTCAAGCTGCTCCCTCTGAGGCAAAATCGCAGTGGCTCAACTATGGAGCCGTTGCCTGTTCTGGTCGAAGGGCGACCGTTTTTGCGCCGTGTCTGCGCAATCTCCAACCTCCATGACGGAGGCCCTGTATGGAGCTTCTCGTCGGGTTTCCCTCCTAGGTGCTGCCAAGTGGTTTGTCCCCGGTGGCGCCATGGAGTCCGATGGAAGAAGCTCGTCGTCGGTTGCGGTGGAGAAGAAACCCAGGGACCCGATTGCTTTTTTACTGATAGTTTCAGGGGTTTCTTTGCTATGTTGCAAGTACTGCTTTTACTTTGCGCCTTCTCTAGGTGCTTTTCTGTAAAATGTACCCACCGCTTGGATAAATGAGCAGCTTCTGGGGTCTTCGACCCCTTTATCGTTCAAAAAAAAATGAGGAGATTAACTACGGGTATTTGACTCCGCTCAACAACAAAAAAAGAACTACGGGTATTTGACCGGCCCAGTTCACCGAGGTCTGCATGTGCGCGTCAGACCGTCAGTCCCGCATGCGGCGTTCCAAGAGCAACTCCAATAGATTAACCATAAATGAATAAGCAAAACTTGTTTAGATAAGAGGAGAGAAGATATATGTAAGCATAGATAAGAGGAGAGAAGATATATGTAAGCATAACATGCTTTGCTTTTTCAGCTTACCCATATTTTGGCTACCAAAAGCATGGTACGGTCTTCAAAAAATTACAAACTACAATCTGACCCTCTCATTTACACTAAGGACCTTAAATAGAAAAATAAAAAAGCAATCGGGTCCAATAAGGTTGGCTGCCTAGCACGCAGGTGGGGGGCACACACGGGGTGGTGGTCCTTGCAGGAGGGCGACGGGGCTGCAGGAGGTGGTGGAAGAGTGTCCTCCATGGTCGGAGATGACTGGGGATGCGTGACGACGGCCACTGTTGCCGCCTTCTTCGCCACGCGTGAGCCTGCTGTTGTTGGGTCCTTCGGCGCCATTTTGTTTGTCAGGTTTCGTGTGGGCGGACAGGCAGAGGCACGGCGTCGCCGCCAATCCTCTGGTCGTCGGGTCTGAGGAGGCTTTACGGCGCAGGATCCGCGACGGCGGAGCCAACCCTAGGTGTCGTTAGGCGTCGGGCAGAGCTCGGATTGCTCCACGCGCCGCTAGGAGCACGAGAGGTGGGGCGGGTGTTGGGCCGGGGCTTAGGGGAGGTTGGCCATGCCGACACGGCGGCCAGAGGATTGGCGGCGAGCGGCGGTGAGGTCACGCGAGCGTGGCCGAACGCAAGGAAGATTTTGTGCGAAGCGGTTGGAGTCTCCCGCGGTGGTTTTTGCTGACGTGGCGTCTTACCCAAAAATTGGCTAGTCTTACCTAAAAATGAATAGGAGGGGCTAAAAAATAGGTAATCATCTAAAAATTTCTGATGAGACCAGCTATTGGAGCTATGTTTTTGCTTCATCCTACCCAAAAAAAGCAGTTATAATCCCTCTTATCCATATTTAGGTAAGCTCTCTAAAGCAGTGTCCGTCACCCTTCTGCTTCCAGCGACATTGACAGACTGTCGCTCTGCCAGTCATCCACCGAAATAGCAAGTCTGGCGCAGATGGATCACATCCGAGGAGATTCTGTGAAAGTGAAGCAAGAGAGATCTATTCACCTTTCCCGCATGTATGGTTTGGTCGACATCCATCATGAAACATAGTTTGACAATTCACAGTTCTTAGTCCTATTTTAAGAGAGCGGATCTTGCATTACAAGAATGGAATTTTGTGTTTAGGATTATCTACTAATTGGTTTTTGCTAATTCTCATAATTTCTTAGGACTTAGGGCAACTCCAACAGCCCGCAAACGGAAGGAGGCAGTGAAACTGTCCGACCAGACATAGGGCAAGGCCTAACGGTGCTTTGCAAACGGACAACGCGAGATGGATCAGTCTGTCTTGCCGTATTCTCAGCCCAAATTTGGATTGACTTTGCGGTCAAAGGACAGCTCGCGCATCTATGTTGCACTTCCCTTTATTCCGCTCGCACACTCTAGCAGCTACTCTCTCCCTCCACTCTCACCCAGTCACCACCCGCTGCCGCCCGAGCCCTAGCGTGATCCATGGCGGCCACGTCGCTTCGTGTCCGACGCCGTTCCCATGTATCTTGCTGCCCACGACCGTCCAAAAAAGGCCGTCGTGCCCGTTGTGGTCAAGCCAGAGAAGGAGAACACGCCAACGGAGAGGGTGCTCGAGCCGAGGAAACGAGCTGTCCATAGAGACAACGTCAAGAACCGATTGGTTGTTGTTGCTACGGTCCAACAAGGTGGACGAGCTCTAGTCTAGCCGCGAACAAGACCCCACGCTCTGGTCAAGCGCACGCAATAGCCCCGGCCGGTTCTCCGGCTCGAGAGACACGTCCCAGAGGTCGGCGAGTTTTTCCCGACCATGCCGACAGATCCTAACATCGACCTGAACACCGCTCCAGTGTCAGGCTTGTCAGATGTCATGCAATGGAAGACCCCAAGGTGTTTGGGGCACGCGACTGAAAACATGCATGCCCCAAATACGACACGGCTCGACGATGTGCCCCAAATGACCGATTTGGCACTTTCTTCGCGCGTCGTTTGGGGACGCGATTGTAGATGCTCTTAGACACTCTTCTATCTAAGAGCATCTCCACCGATGGGCCCAATAGTTTCCCCAATAGGCATATGGAGACCAGGCCCAAGTTTTGGCTCACACCGGTGGTCCCAATAACCAACTAGCACATTCTGGAGCCCAATACAATAGCCGACAACCTCAGACCATCCCTTGACCATAAGGCCTATGCTGGGAGCACCGATGCCTCAAGCCACGTTGGATTTTGTCCACGGGCCATCCCTAGCAGCCAAACAAACCGTTTCCCCACCCGATCCAGCTATCCCCATCAACGTCCTGACCCTTGAATCGCCATCCTGTCGACGCAGCCGCCTCCCCTGCTTGGATCCTTCCTGGCCACCTCTTGCCACTAGAATCGCCAGAGCCAATGGCGACGACCTCCATCATTTCTATCCTGCCAAGGATCCATCTGTACTCCACCACCGCACCAAGTACCGCTGCCATCCCCGCCAGCAGCTTCTCCATGTTCGCCTCCGACGCTCGCCATGCCTAGTTAGGGCGACAGATAGACGAGTAGTGCTTCGTGGCTCGACGATGTGAGTGCTTCTCTCGAGTCACTGTTTCATTATGCAATGTAGGAATTTTAGATCAAAAAGTAGATTATGACATGTTCTTGTGGTGCAATTTGCTTAGCTTGCTCGCCGATTTGTAGTTCCCCGAAGTAGATTATGCCCATGAAACCATCGCAGACCCTGCATGGAACAGCGGTGCCCACCTAGAGGATGTAACTTTGGATAATCAGTGTCGTCTCCATGGCCATATGCCAGAGAAAGTCGTTTCTTTCGAGGGGACAAACATAGGCCACCGCTTCTACGCCTTCTCACAACAAAATGTAGGCATTATGGTAGGATTTCTTAATTTTGCACATTGAAATCTCCCAAATTTCTCGAATTTGCACATTGAAATTTCTAGGATGATATAAACCGTGGCTTTGTGAGTTGGGTCGATCCTGAGTGGCCTTTGAAACTATAACCTGCATTATCCATTTTGTGGGATATGAATGAGGAGAGAAAACATTTAAGGATTGAGGAGAAGATTCAAAATATTGAGTTGGTTAAGAACTTGTCTGAAGAGAAAAACAAGTCAAATGCTAAGTACACTAATTTGATGGCAGATGTGCACAAGTTTCTTGATACCATTGAGAGGTAGGTGTTGTGGGAAAATATGGTAAAGTTGAGAGAGGATGAGGACACCGTGTTGGACAAGATGAAGAGGGAGATAGATGATCTGCTAGAGGAGAATAAGAAGTGAGATGCGAAAAATAAAGCAATGAAAGAGGAGGAAAAAAGGTTGGAGTACATGTTGTTTGATCTTGTCAAAGCAGGTGAAGCAAACAAAGAGAAAATGAAAGAAGATCAAGCAAGTCTATGATGAATACAAATTTATGTAATAATTAGTTTAAATTGTTGTATGGATTGATATGTGAGACCACTTGCATGTACTAGATAAAGATGATCTACCTAAATGTGTAGTTTCAATATGCTTGCACTTAGTTTGATCTAGCTAATTTGTAGTGTGGTTTAAATCCACCATCTGTGACGCTTGGCTATCTGCGCCATCATTAATGACGGGGCCTTCTTAATGCTCGTGGATGCCCATCTCTACCACTATATCCCATCCCTCCACTCAGTTCTCACTGCCGTTCCACGTGGACGGGGTCTCTCTGAATTGGTACGTTGCTGACGAGTTCACCTTCCACAGCATCCTTGCGACGCCGCACACCATGCTTTTTCCGGGCTTCAAAATCTACTTTGATGGGGTGCGCTTCGCGCTGGTACCACGTGGCAACGAGCTGGCCATCAAGATCGTGGAGTCTGCACCACCAACTGCCAGAGTGGAAGAGCGCAACACCCTGTTACATGGCTGAAAATGATTGCTGGCCAAGGTGTTTCGCCAAGTAACGGAGGACAACCCTAGCCATGTGTCACGCGCACTGGCGGGAGTTCTGAAAGTGTAAAATGGTTAATCTAGAGAGGGTGAATAGGTTTCTACAAAATTATTTATAATCTTTTGCAAGTTTTAGGCTTTGCGGAATATAAGTGAGCCTAAATGCAAACTAGGTGAGGCAACCTAGATGATGGACAAGATGCTTCAAGCTCGAAGGCTATCACAAGGTAAACAACACAAGTAAGAGATCGGTTAAGGAATAACCGAAGCACGCGGAGACGAAGATGTATTCCCGTGTTCACCACCTTTGGGAAGGGGGATACGTCATGTTGGAGAGGTGTGAGGTTCCACGAAGGATTCCTCACACGCCACAAAGGCTCACCTTCTTCTCCGAGCCTATCCCACGAAGGAATAGCTCACTTACGCGTGGTATACTTTAAGGTAGTCTCCAAACCCTCATAAACTTTCCACGGAGCAAATCACAAGCCGAATGCCTCCGGGCGACCCTAGCCGCCTAGGGTTTCCCACAAATCCAAGAGTAACAAGCTAACTCGATGAACTCAAGGGGGAATTGAAGGGAATATGCCCGAGAGGCAATAATAAAGTGGTTATTATCGTATTCCTTATTTATGATAAATGTTTATTTTGCATGCTATAATTGTATCAATACGGAAACGTTAATACATGTGTGTTTAATAAACAAAAAGAAAGTTCCTAGTTATGCCTCTCTTATAAACTAGCTCGTTGATTAACAAGATGATCAAAGGTTTCCTGATCATGGACATTGGATGTTGTTAATAACGAGGTCACAACATTAGTGTAATGGTGTGATGAAAATTCATCCTAAGTATAGCATTAAGATCAAGGTCATTGTGTTTATATTGCTATAACATCATACGAAGTAATCTTAGTCCTTAGACCATGAGATCATGTCAATCACTAACACCGAAAGAGTATCTTGATAACATCAAACGTCACACCGTAACAGGGTGACTATAAAGATGGGTTCAGTGCTACAAAGGTGTTATGTTGAGGCTCATGGATCAAGAGTGGAATTTGTCCATCCCTATAATGGATAGATATACTCTGGACCATGAGCAAGTGATTTGATCACTAGAATGTTGTATCACGGGAACGAGAAAAGAGTACATGTCGGTAACGAGATCAAACTAGGTATGGAGATACTGATGATCGAATCTCGGACATTTAATATATCGCGAGACAAAGAGATTGAGTTACATGCGTATAAGGTTCACACGATCACATAAGTCATCGTTGAATATGTGGGAGTCAGTACGGATCTCTAGGTCCCGCTGCTGATTATTGATCAGAGAGGGGTCTCAATCATGCCTACATTATTCACGAATCGTAGGGTGACACACTTAAGGGATACCGACACCATTCAGAGCAAATAATATGCCAGAGAAAGAAAAAGGAAAGCGCAGGAATTTATTTCACTAGACACCGAAACTATCTCGGTTGAAATTGCTGAAACTGGTTCTGCATGTGAAATTGAAATGTTGTAAGGGGTTTTATGTGAATGTTTGTTAATTAAAGTAATTAACAAAATTCTGAATAAATAAATAAAAGAGTTTTATTAAATGAGAGCTTGCATTAAATTTGGTGGAAATTTAATGCATGTGAGTGGATTTTTGAGTGGAGGATTTTTAATGGGAGTGGAGGCTTTTCATTTTGAGTGGGAGCTCCACCCACATGAATGTGTAAGAGGTGGGGGCATACACCATGGCTGGCGCCATGCCCCTTGGGGTGCCCCCTCTCCCTATAAAAGGCCCTCCTCTCCTCCTCTCAAAGCACACCTCCTCGCGAAGGATCTCTCTCCCCCCTTTAGAATTTCCCCATGGTCTCGGATCAGCGAGATACATGTTCCTGGTGGCTTTTTTGGAAGTATTTGTTGCTTCCGCTACTTCGCTGGAGCGAGGGCGCGGAGGTTGTTGGGGTACCCGGACGTGTGTGCGATCACGGATGCACCACTAGTTTGCGGTGCTGGACTTGATGGTGCTGGACCGGCTGGACCAGATGGACTTCATCACGATCTTGATATCGGCAAGCGTTCGTATACATCATCCACGAGTACAACCTCGTTAACACTATTTGGTCTTCGAGGATATGTATTCTATGGCTGTATATCCACCCGTTGCTTGTATCTAGTAGATAGATCTTGGTACATAGTTGTTCCCATCGTAGGAAATTTTTTGTTTTCTATGCTGCGAACCCTACATGAATGAACTTTGGCTTGGTGGAAACGTAGATCGGGACCTCCTCTTCCTTTCTACCAAAGGGATTTGGATTTGGTTGGGTAGAATGGGAGATCCTCAAGCTTTTGTGTTTCAACAATGGGGGAGAGAGAGAAAGCTTCAAGAAATGAAATGTTTGCTCAAGTGCCTAACCTCACAGTGGAGAAGAAAGGGGTATATATAGTATGAGGGGGAAAAGATCCGTTTGGGGGCTCCTGCGATAGAACTGGCAATAAGTCCGGTCGGACCGAGTTGCTCGCCGGAATTTCCGGCGACAACTCCGATCGACCGGACCACACGCCGGAATTTTCGGCGGCGACCGAAATTCTCGGCGAACATCCGAGAGGCTATGCAGTAAGCCATATCGGTGTGCACCAAGAATTTCCTGCAGCGACCGGAAATTCCGGCGACAGCACCGGCGCCGCCGGCGCTTTTGCCGATTTCACAGTAACCCCTTTTGACTCATTTTTCAAGGTTGTTTTCTCTCTCTCTTCGAACGGGTGTGTGGTGGTGGATGATGAGAGGTATATTTGGTGTAGAGCATCCCCAAAGAGCACATCGAGATCACCCATCTTAATAGTGCGGTGTTTCCTATTTGACTCAAGAGTAAATAAGAGAAAATAATAAAGAACAACACCGGATCTCCATAAAGAAACGAATGGGGGGTCACCCATCACCTATCACCAACAACCTGTGGACTCTCACCTGTGGAGAAGCTAATAGAAACATTAGTCCGTTCTCTAGCTCTGATGTCATAGTTAACCAAAACACTAGATAAGGGCTATTTTCCCTTTCAATCTCCCCCTTTTTGGTTAATGATGACAAACCGAGCTAGAGTCAAAATATGATATTATGATACGATTAGATCTAGCACATAATAGCAAGCACATAGTGATAGGAAATCCAAGTACAATAAGAGAACTGCAGAGTTGTCCAAACACACACACAAATGGTTCGATAGAGCAAATAAAAGCACAAGCCCATGAGAGACAAACGAGCAAAGTAGGGCTTGTGCAAGAGGCAAATCAAAAAGAAGCAATTCTACTCTTTCTCCCCCTTTGGCATCGAGACCAAAAAGGAAGAAACGAGCGGAGAGACCGATCTAGCCAGCGAAGTTGTCCTCATCGTCATCATCATCATAGGCTTATTCCTCCTCTTCTTCTTCATCGTCACCCTCCTCTTCGTCCTCGTCCTCACCATCATCATCATTCCCTGTAGATGTAGCACGACGCTGGGAGGAACTGGAAGTGGCAAACCCGGGGAACATAGATGGATCAAAGCCCCTAAACATGTCCTCATCCAGCGGGGGCTTCTCAAAGTTGACATAAGGGACAGGAGCTAGAGCATTGCCCAAGTCTGGCACTGGTTGTCAAGAAAGCATTGTGCTGCCTCCTGTTCTCCTGACTGAGCTCCAAACTGTGATGGGCAACATCATAGGAGGAGCGACACATATACCACAAGCTGTTGAAGAACCGAGCAAGACCTTTCTTGCGAGGAAGAGAACGGGGAAGGTCCCAACGAGAGCGCGAGCCACTAGCAGACAGAGGATCATGAGCAAGCTTGGTCCGGTGTTTAGACGACATCATATGAGGGAGATCCACATGAGAGCCCCAACGAGGTAAGGTGAAATCCTCCATATCTTCACGCGGACCTTTGGGGATAGCAGCTGCAGGAACGGTGGCCTCAATCAGACGCTGAACATACTGACAGAAATTGGGAGTCATGCGCTTCTCATGGACCGCTGAATCTCACAGTAGATGAAATCACACACATTGATCTTCCGGAGGCGACGAGACTCACAGTAGTACAACAGATTCTTGTGGTGACCACGGACATCAACAACATCACTAGCCTTTCTCACAAGATTGTAGCGGAAGAACCGAGCAAGCACCATATAGTAGTAGTACATGCCTGACAAGCTGGGAGGTTGATAGCTGGGGTCACTAGGATAGCAGAAAAGGAGTTGGTTGTCACTGAAGGCCTTCTCGGAATGAATGCAAAAGCCAGAGACACGGTCAGGAGGGTAACCCAGGGCATGGCAGAAAGCATCAAAAGAAGCCGAGTACGGCTTGGTGCCGGTCATCCAAGTGACAGTGCGAGCCTCATCAGTGTGAAAGTAAGCAGTGCAGAAGAACTGGCGAATGAGATCTGGCATTAGCTTGACCTTGATAGTAGCAAGAGAAAGACATCCATCTGCTTCAGGGCCACATCCACATGCTTGAAATCGGTAGAGGGGTAATGAGCATAGTGGTCCTCATTGAGATACTTGGGAGGAACAAAGAAACCCCGCTTCATACGAGTTGGCTCATTGTAAAGGTCATCCCAAAAGCACTTCTGAGTGTCAGTCCAAAACATCTAGTTAGCCCCTTGATAAGTGCGGTTGGGAAAGCGGTACGGATTCTGCCTCCTCAAGTCTCGCCACTGATTCACATTAATATCCGAAGCAGTATTGTAGTTGGGAGGAACTTCTTCAGTAGGACCAAGACTAGACTTGCCCTTGATAGTGGATCTTCCAGCAGAGGCTTTCTTCCTCTGTCCACTTGCAGATCCAGAACAGCTTTCTCTAGTTGACGCTGAGTGAGGCGAGGAGGAGGAGGAAGAGGCCGCTGAATAGTAAGCTTTCTCTTTTTGCCGGTGTCGGGCTCAAAGTCGCTGTGGCCAGACTCTGCACAAGAAGCACACAAGAATACAAGGCAAAGAAAGCAAATGAGCGTATATGCCATAAGAGAGCTCACAAGAACACAGATGGAAAGTTGGCAAGCGCATGGACAGACGAACAAGCGACCAAAAAAATTTAGCTCCAGGTCCGGCGAAACTGAATCTGTCGCCTGAATTGTCGGCGACGATTCCGGCGAACCGGAAGCTCGACCGGAATTTCCGGCGAGCATTTTCGTCGACCAGAACGTTGACCGGAAATTCCGGCGGCAGTTTCGGCACAACCGGGCCTAGGACCGAAAAGTTAGGGCATGCGACTGTGAGACTATCCATGACTTAGTACTTGCACAAATAACAACATGTGGGAGAACAGGAGGGTGAAACTAGGGTGGTACTGGCCTAGTCTCTAGGGGGTAGAGAACTAAGGGAGCACAAGTGACCATGAAAGCTAGGGTTTCGCCACCAACAGAAGAGAATGAAGGAAAAGAAATAGCACAGTACCCTCGGATGCCGAAGAAGAAGCCATGCCCCCTCTCTTGCCAAAGATGGGCACGAAGCAAGCACCACACGAGAAAGAGGGGAAGCACTCCTCGATCTTCCAATGTGGACAAGGAGAGATCAAAACCTTCGATGAAAAGACTTGTAGAGGCCCGATCTACAACTTGGTGGAGTGGGAAGGGATTTGTGTGGAGGGAAGGGCCTATGGGGGGTGGGGAAGCTTGGGGAGGCAGCCATGGAGGAGGGGAGGGCATGGGGAAGAAAGAAAGAAGAAGATGGAACTGCCCCACGCGTGGGCTATAAATACCCCCTCAGAAATTTTTCGGTGATAAGTCCGGTCGAACCGGTGCCCACGCCGGAATTTCTGGCGAGAATATCGGCGAACCGGCCCTGTGACCGGAATTTCCGGTGGAGACCGAAAGTTTCGGCAGAGAACCGAAAACGTGTACTGGAAGGGTTTTCGGTCGTCTGCCAGAATTTTTGGCGGTCGCCGGAATGTTCGGTCGCCAGGCCGGTCGAACCGGAATTTTTGCCGGAAAATTTCTGGAGACAGCGTATGAGAAAATTTTCTGGATATGAAACATTGTGAGCAATCATATGAGCATATACACAAGGTCCAAATGAGAACCATATAAAGCAATGTCCATATGACAAGGTCATGAAGAACCAAAAACGAAGAGCAACCATGGACAAAGGATTTAGCTTGGAACAACAAAGCACCCAATACACAAAACCAACCATTTGGTGGAGGATTTATCCCCCTATGTTTAAGCACAAATGTCATGGCGCCTAAAAGATAGATGCTTGGACCCATATCATGACACGAGATCAATTTATGTTGCACACATAGGTAAGCATCAAACCAAGACATGGTAAAATGACCATCCCTACATGTGCTGCACAACTAGGCTACATAGCACGTTATAAGAATATAGTGCAAGAAGCAAATCAATCCAAGTTTTGGGGATCTAGGATACCGAGTTCTCACCTCAACATGACAAATCGGGCTTCATCCAAAGGCTTCGTGAAGATATCGGCCAATTGGAACATCGTACCCACATGAGTGGGATTGATATCACCATTTGTGACATGGTCACGTAGGAAGTGGTGGCGAATGTCAATATGTTTGGTGCGGCAATGTTGGACGGGGTTATTGGCGATCTTTATTGAACTTTAATTGTCACATAGAAGAGGCACCGTACCAAAGAGACACACCATTGTCTTTCAAGGTTTGCCTCATCCATAACAATTGAGCACAACAAGATGCCGCGGATATGTATTCGGCTTCGGCGGTGGATAGGGCTGTGGATTTTTGTTTCTTGGAAGACCAACTCACCAATGACCGACCAATAAATTGGCAAGCCTCGGAGGTTGATTTCTGGTCAACCTTATCACCTACCCAATCGGCATCCGAATAGCCAACAAGCTCAAAGGTTGACCCCTTTGGATACCAAAGCCCGAGAGTAGGAGTGAGAACAAGGTACCTAAAAATCCGTTTGACTGCCATCAAGTGGCACTCCTTGGGAGCGGATTGAAAGCGAGCACACATTCCAACACTTAACATGATATCTGGCCTAGAAGCACAAAGGTAGAGCAAGGAACCAATCATAGAACGATATATCTTTTGATCCACGTCCTTCGCACCAACTCCAAGGCCAAGTTGTCCATTTAGTGGCATGCGTGTCTTCGTGGGATTAGCCTTGGCCATCTCGAACTTATTGAGCATGTCCTTAATGTACTTCTCTTGAGAGATGAAAGTGCCGTGAGGAAGTTGCTTTATGATGAAGCCTAGAAAGAACTTCAACTCCCCCATCATGGACATCCTAAATTTCATAGTCATCAACTCGACAAAAGCTTTGTTATGATATTCGTTAGTTCCACCAAAGATAATATCATCAACATAAATTTGAACAATGAATAAGCCACCCCCTTTAACCCGTTTGGTGAAAAGGGTGGAATCGACCTTACCCACACTAAACCCATCCATGAGTATAAAATCTCTAAGGTGCTCATACCAAGCACGAGGAGCTTGCTTTAGTCCGTAGAGAGACTTATGGAGTAGATACACATGGTTGGGATAGCGTGTGTTTTCGAAACCCGGGGGTTGATGTAACATCCCATCATTTAGGAACCAACGAAGGGTAGATTTAGGAATCTGAGATATTGCATGCATTCATCTGTAAAAATGTGGGTAAATTTTTTGCCAAATAAAAACCTAAAGTGATCAAAGTTTCTTTCATGCTTTGAGACTAGGTATAGTCTTGGAGAATGATTGTTATAAACTTTGATATGATCTTTGTGGATTATTGTGTTTTGGGAAATGAAATTTGAATTTAAACTTAAGTGTTGGATTCATAATTCAAAAGGATTTAGAATTAGGTTTGAGTGATTTGATTTAATCAAGAGTTAACAATTAATAACTCAAACTTTAAGTAAAATAAATTAATCAATAAAATGAATATTTATTCCATAGTTTTATTCAATAAATAAGTTACAAAATGTAACTTATGGAATTTATCAAGAATCTTTACAATAGTAATGAAATAATAGAAGAATATTTATTTATTGAGTAATAGTACAATCTTGATTACAAAAGAATAAAATAAAAATTACAAAAGAATATTACAAGTGACTATTCTATAAAGAAAAAAAAACCTAAACTAAAGTCTTGATCTTCAAGTCTGGTACCTGCAAAACAAACACAAACTAAAGAAAGAAAATTAAGGATTAGAAATTGTACTCTCAGAATTGACAGTGAGTTGCACTGTTCACTTTTTCATCATTGAGTAATTTAAGGGGCAAGTTTCACCAATATGAAAGAATTATATCTTTCATAATTTTAAGCCATAAGTCAAATAAACAACAAGGAGGGGCAAGTTTCACCAGACAAGTAAGTGTAACCAGATAAAAGTAACTTCATATCCAGAGCATATCCACAGGGTGTGCAGCAGGCACACAGGCAGCACACACACCAAACTGCATGGTGTGTGTGCTGTCAGCACAGCATCAACAGGCCACACACCCAAAACTACACAGCACAGCCGTGGGCAAGCCAACTCCACACCATTCTCTGGTGCATACACACCAGGAACAACAGCCCAGCTAAACCAAACCAAAGCCAAACTAGATCACACCAACCAAACTCTTGATCATCTCACCAAGATGGTGACATAAGGAGGGGGTAGATTAGGTGGATAGAAAGGACAAGATCAAGCCACCAGGACCAGGAGGCGGAGAGCTAGATCAAGGACAAGTCCAGGAGCTGGAAGTATCAGGAGGAGCACCAGATCAAGCTAAGCCACAAGATCAACAACTTGCAACCCCAACAACAACCAAGTGTGGTGAGTAGAAAATACCATCACATGATTTATCTGTCTAAGTTAGACAAGCATCCATGAGTTGTCTCATACTCCAACTCTCAGAAAAACACCCAAGTGGGGTGATTCCATCATTGAAGTTTTAAACACTAAAAGAAATCAGAAAACTATAAAGATCCAACTGGGATCTCAGGACAACATCATTGATCCTAGATATCAAGCTATATTTAAATTCCAGGAATGAATATAGACAAGATCTGAACTTCTAGGCACACCTCTTAAATAGGAGTAGCACCTTAGAACTTCATCCTATGGATCCATATAATTTATCAAGCTTACAAATCATTTTCCCAAACTTTAACTCAGGAATCCGTAGCCGGTATCACTACCAGAACCAATCCATGAGTAACAATAAGAGAAGGGTCTAGTCCCTAGACCTCAGACCAACATCATAGGTTCTAGGGATTCAAGGAAAGAAGTTTCTATTTATCTCTGATGCCAATCTAATTTTAAGCTTGAACAAAACCAAGCCAAGTAACAGAACCTAATCTTGTGTGCCATACTGGGATGGTGTCACAAGATCAGCTTCTAAACTAAGCAGGCTAAGCATCCAACTTGTACAGATACACTCACAGCCAAATATAAATCATTTTCCTGATACTAATCACAGGAATCATTTCTAAGAATATCCATATATATATATCATCACTGTAAGAGACCATTTGATCTCAAGCTATATATGAATTCTTAAGCCAACAATACAAATACAGTGACTTCATCACACAAAAATCACTGTCATTTACCAAGCAATGACAGTGGTGAGCTCTCAAACCACTAGAATTCCCAAGTAATGATTCTAGAGCAACCTTATCATCTGAACCATATCAAATTAACCAATGGAATCATCTGGTAAACCACTAGCATCATCATCAAAGCTAACCATAAGCAGTAATCCACAACAAACAATCACTTAGTATGCTTAGGGATCATCAATACATGATCCAAATCATCAGATATTCAATCAACAGAGGGATATGAACCCTAAGCAGAACAAAGACCCTAATCAGGACATAACCACTAGCCAGAAGTAGCTAATACCAACACATGACCTAGGGTGGCCTAGCACAGAGGACACAAGGGGAAGAAGAACAACTTACTGATGGATGTCGTTGTGGGTGAGAAGAAGCAGAGGTCGACGACGAGCACGGCAATACGGGGAGCACTCCTAAGGGGGCGATGTGACCCACACCACGCCGAGGTGGCGACCCTAGCCACGCCTGAAGGCGATGAAAACCAGCACGGCACACGTCAGCAGCTGCGGCGACAGCACCAGCACCACCCCAAACCCTAGGGTTTGGGATGGAGCTAGTCTGGCCACGGGGAAGCTCCAGATCCAAATCGAATTGGACAGAAGGGTAGAGCATGGTCGACAACCTCTCCCTGCACCACGACAGCGGCCATGGAGGACCACAGCAGCGAGCAGCGCACGGCGGCGACGCCATCGACCACGGGGTCGAGGAGTAGAAGAGAGAGATAAGATCGAGAGAGTGACAGAGAAAGTGGGCTGGGGTTAGGCCAGGATCCCTTCGGGGTGTCATTTTGGCTCTGCTCTATTGGGCCACAAGGGACCAATAAGCCCAACATAGTCATCCCAACTCACTTAGAGCCAGTTTTTAAATGAGAAAAGACCAAAATGCCCCTGAATTTAAATAAATTCTAGAAAATAAAATAAAAATCCAAAAATTATAAATAAAATATTTTTGGATTCACAATAAACCAAACTATCCAAATAAATTAAAAAATAAAATTTTAGACATATAAATTTTATTAAGAATTTTGCAATATATATATTCCTTATGGAATTTTACAAAATTATTGAAAGATGATAAAAATAAATAAAAATCACTTTCATTATATATTAATATTGTAGTATTTTTATTTAATATCAATTTTTGGTATTTAAATGATAATTCTTAAAGGAATTATTACATAAATAAAATTCAAATAAAAAGGAAATAAAATGAAAGAATACAATATTCAATAAATATTAGAAAAATTAATATTTATAAATCCTTTATTATTAAAAAGATTTTTTATAATAATAAGGGGAAATACACACAAAGCTAAATGATGCATTACATTACTTTGCATAATAATTTTGCTTCATTAAATATTGTCCTTACCGGGCAATAGTGATGTTTTGTAGACATAGAAGCTCAAGGTTCAGTGCAAGCATTAGACTTCACTACCTTGCAATCACAAGACAAGTTCATCACTTGCTCATATCCTTTGAAGAGTCTTTATCAAGTATTTATAAATTGTGTGTTATCATCTATATTCCAGAAAAAGAAAATATTATTTTCCCAAAATAAATAAATCTTAGCTATCATCCTAAGTGATAATATGATGGGGCAATAGAACTTAGATTTATATTTGCAATAATCATGAACCATTAGGGATTAATAACCCATGACATCAGTGATTCTAGCGCCGTATATTATGTGTTAGCCATGAGATTTGGAATGGGACAGAGAAGTCAGCTGTATCCTTTTCCTCTTGTATGGAGGCAAGACGACCTTAACGTGACATTGTGATTCCTTGTGCAGATCCAACATATGGGTGGGCACCCTTACGCCCCACACTTTTGGTGTCTAGATTATCTATGAATGGTGTTTAGGGATATAGTCCATTCAAATGGTACTCGTCCGGGCATCACTAGGTCATAGAGTCTTCGGGAACTCATCAGGGTTTTAGCCTTCCTGAAAGGGGGCTTAACGGAGGTGAGCCGGCCCTGAAGGATCGTGTAGACATATGAGGTCGCGGAGAGGGCAGTGATTGGCTTGGACCAACTACTGGGCCCCACATCATGCAATTGTGGACGGGAAAGTACGCCCGGTTGTGCAACAAGGAGTTGATCTCTCATGGGTAAAGTAACGCACCTCTGCAGAGTGTAAAAACTGTAACTTGTTACTCCCTATTCCGGGAAGGAGCTACTAACGCGGCAGGAAAGGAACTCCATGAAAGTTCTGGTCAACCTGTGAAGGCTGATGGTCATAGATTGTCATAATAAAATCAATCTTTGAAGAAAGATTTACAAAAATTGCATAGTGCCAAGGACTGCTAGTTTGAGGTGGTAGATAGAGCATCAAAATTCCTACCTTGCATATAATGAACTTGTTGGGTAACGCTGTTACTCATCCTTTCCTTTGAACCCTTGCTTAGATTCTGAGAATCACGAAGATACTTCAATGTATGCAACTGAGAGCCAAGAGGAGGTCTTCTATGAAGAGCCCAATCTGTATGGAGCCGTAGAAGGGGAGGACTACGACATCATCTATGGAGGAGAGTTCCAAGAGTCTGAATAATTACTATAGTTCTAATATCCAATTGAGTCGAGCAACATGAACAATATATAGCAATAAGTTGTTGAGCTCAATTTGGAGTTTAAGTTTTAAATTTGAAACTTCCGCCGAAACACTTATATTTTGGTTTGTAAGTTGAATCTTTTGGAAGTCTTGAACTTCCGGTATTGTAATAATAATAATGTGTGTATGTTTGTAATATGTACCCGCAATGTTTTTGTTGTAACACTCTGAGGGATGTGATATTTACGGAACGGTGTTCTGTGGATGTCATGTCAACGACTATAGTGTACTACACATGCAGTGGTATGCTGGGTCACCGAAGTTGAGCTACATATGCAACCTCTTTCAAGGGACCATTAAGAAATTCACTTTTCACATCCATTTGATAAAGCTTGAAGTTATAGAAAGATGCATAAGCAAGCAAGAGACGAATAGCTTCAAGACGAGCAACGGGTGCAAAGGTGTCCTCATAGTCAATACCTTCTATTTGGGAATACACTTGCGCCACTAACCTTGCTTTGTTTCTTGTGATGACCTTGTTCTCATCTTGCTTGTTCTTTAACACCCACTTGGTCCCAATGCCATTGATGCGATGATCTTTAGGCCTCTCCACTAGAGACCAAACTTCATTGCGGGTGAAACACTCGAGTTCTTCTTGCATGGCAATGACCCAATCAAAATCCTCCAAAGCCTCGTGAACCTTGAGGGGCTCAAAGTTGGACACAAAAGCATGATGCCCACAAAAGGTTGTGAGGTTCTTCTTCCTGGCACGGGTCTCGGTTCCTCTTGATATGCTTCCAAGGATATTGTTGACTTGAAGTCCACTTGCAATGGAGGCGGCCTTGATCTTCCGAATTGTGCCTTCATGATCAACGAATTCATCTTCTGAGGGGCCTTGATCATTGACACCATCTTGAGATTGACCTTGGGGTGGAGATTGATCTTCTACTTGGTCTTGCTCAACGGATTGAGGGCTCGGTTCTTGTTCTTCGGTTTGCATGGCATCTTGAGTGAGATGTTGATCTTGTGGTGCACTTGATGGCTCGACTTGAGTAGAGCTCGGCTCTTCTTGAGTTGAGCTTGATTCCCCCCATCATCTTGTTGAACATGAATGTGAGACTCAGTAGGCAAGATATGCTCAATACCCATCAACTTGATGACTTGAGAGGAATCGCCATCACCTACATCACGATAAGAAACTTGTCCCTCATGGGGACCATTATTCTCCAAAAACTCCACGTCACAAGATACTTCAACACAACCATTGGTTTTGTTGTAGTATCTATAGGCATGAGAGTTTTCCGCATAACCAACAAATATATCCTCTATAGTTCTTGATTCAAATTTACCGAGCTTTTACTTTTTGTTCTTGACGAGGCAATTGCATCCAAAGACACGAAAATAGTTGACATTGGGCTTCTTACTTGTGAGAATCTCGTAGGGAGTCATGTCAAAGGGAGCTCGGAGGAAGAGCCGGTTCGTGTAGTGGACCGCAGTAGCAATGTCTTCTCCCCAAAAATTATGGGGGGACTTGAATTCACTCAACATTTTTCTTGCCATCTCGATGATTGTCTGGTTCTTCCTTTCCACAACACCATTTTGTTGAGGGGTATAAGGAGCAACTTCAGGCTCCTTCTTTGAGGCATCGAGCTCTTGGGACAAAGAGTTAGCCCTATCAATAGTGTCCATGTCTTTTGCTTTATCAATTTCAAAAATTTCGATTTGTAGTTTAAGAAAAGAATTTGTATTCTTTTCCTCACAAAGCTATTGCTCAAGAAGATTGAATCTTTGTTTCTCATCATCAATATGAGATTCCAAGCTATCAATGGCCTCATCGCAGGAGCTAACAAGTTCCATTAATTGCTTGACTCTAGCACGAGCAATGGGAGGAAGAGACTTCATGATAACATACATTTATTTTATATACTCTTCACCAAATTCATCACTATCACTATCATGATCACTCTCAAGATCATCCAAGACGCTAGATAGGGATGGAGGAGAGACAATTACCTTGGAGCTTCTTGCCATAAGACAAGAACCGGTGATCTTGGGAATAGGAGAACTCTCGATGTAGTCCTTGGCGTAGTCGTAGGTGAGAGGTGAACCGGGTTCGACATATGCCAAACCGGTCACACCCACCACCTTCTCCTTATCCCCACACTCCACGTTGGACTCGTCCCTGGAGCTCCTTGCCATGAGGCAAGTGGAGGTGACCTTGGGAGTAGGAGAGTCGTCGGTGTAGTCCTTGGTGTAGTCATAGGTGAAGAGAGACCCGGGTTTGGCAAAGGCCAAACCGGCCACTCCAACCACCTTCTCTTCATCCTCTTCCTCCTTGTCGGATATGTATTCTTGACCTAGGAAGCCCTTGCGATCACGCCTATTGTTCCTTTTGAATCTTTCATTGATGGGGTTGGGCTTCAATCTTGGTTTGGCACCCACTTCATACTTGGGCTTGTCAAGCCTCTTCTCATAAGGACATTTATCGGCAAAGTGGCTTGACTCGTCACAATTGTAGCATGTCCTTTTCTTCTCACTTGATCCCATTGAACTTCTCCTTCTTCGGAACTTCATGTTCTTGGTGAAGAGAGCAAGTTGAGAGAGCATATCATCAACTCCATCAACATCGCTTTGTTCATCACTAGCATCATCTTCTTGCACATGCTTGGCCTTTAGTGCTAGAGAGTGAGAGGACCCAATAGCACAGTTGATCTCCTTGATATTTTGCCCTTCATTCGCAAGTTGACCGTGGAAACAAGATAAGAGACTAGATCATCGGGAGTGAATTGATTAGCTCTATCAAGGAGTTGCAAGTTCAAGGCAAGCTTCTTATCGGTGACCGCGATCATAGAGACAATCTTGGACTTGATGAGCTCATCATTCAAATTGAATCCATCATCGTACTTCTCACATCCTAGGCCACCAATCTTCACTTGGAGGGCAACAAGTATCTTGTATGATTCATCGATAGTCTCACCATCATGGTTCATGAACATGTTCATCTCTGACTTGGCAGCTTCATACTTGGATTTTTGGATAAGAGACGTTCCCTCTTGGAGAATGACAATCCTATCCCAAAGATCCTTTGTAGTGGGGATGTCACTGACTTGATCATGGAGAGTGCGATGAATGGCACTCCTTATCTTGTCACAAGCCGTCGCATTTAGTTGACGGTCGTAGTTGCGGTGACCCAGCATACCACTGCATGATGTAGTATAATATAGGCGTTGACATAACACCAATGAAACACCGTTTACTAGTATTACATCCCTCAGAGTGGTACAACAGAAACACAGCAGGTCCAATACATGGCTAAAGGTTACAACTCACTCTATACACAAGATCCAGAGAACACTCTAGGTTAAAGAGAGAGAAAGAATCTTCTTACAAAGAAGAATCGGAAATAAACAACTCAAATACTATCATACTATTTAGACTAGTATGCTAACTAATGGTCTGACATTGCTTCTGTTGCAATATGCTATAGAGATAGGTTCTATGGTTAGAGAATTGTTTTCCTATCTAATCAGTAACTTCATCTTCACTTGAGTTGATGTATATGTTGACTTTCTTGACTTCCTTGAAGAGCTTTAGCTTTTGATGATGACTCCTAGAGCATAACTTGATGTAGACGTCGTCTATATTGGCTTCAGAATCTAGCAAGGGTTAAGAAGATACTTTGATTACGAGCGTACTCAGCAAGTTCACTATAAAAGGAGTGTTTGATGCACTATAACTACAGCCATAGACCGTAGGTCGTAGGCAATGCAGGTTTTCGTAAACATTTCTTCAAAGGTTGCTTTTATTCTAAAAAGCTATGTCCGTCAGCCTTCACGGGTTTACCAGAACTTTCATGGAGTTCCTTTCCCGCCGCGTTCGCAGCTCCTTCCCGAAACAGGGAGTAACAAGTTACAGTTCTTACACTCTGCAGAGGTGCGTTACTTTACCCATGAGAGATAAACTCCTTGTTGCACAATCGGGCAGCTTACCCGTCCACAATTCCATGTTGTGGGGCCTAGTAGGTGATCCAAGCCAATCACTGCCCTCTCCGCGACCTCATATGTCTGCACGATCCTTCGGGACCGGCTCACCTCCGTTAAGCCCCCTTTCGGGCAGGATAAAACCCTGATGAGTTCCCGAAGACTTTATGACCTGGTGATGCCCGGACGAGTACCATTTGAATGGACTATATCCCTAAACACCATTCATAGATAATCTACACACCAAAAGTGTGGGGCGTAAGGGTGCCCACCCATATGTTGGATCCACACAAGGAATCACAACGCCCCGTTAAGGTCGTCTTGCCTCCATACAAGAGGAAAAGGATACAACTGACTTCTCTGTCCCATTCCAAATCTCATGGTTAACGCGTAATATACGACGCAAGAATCACTGGCGACATTGGTTGTTAAGTCCTAGATAATATGTTCCTTTACCACCGGAACTTTTACAGTAGGTTACTACCTCATGGTAAATAACCTATAATCACATTATTATGAAAATAGAGTTTTTGGATCTTTTTCAAATGCAGGTGATGACAACACTGGATTTGTAAAATACTTTACAGAAAATAATCAACAGACATGAGCAAGTGTGAACTTGCCTTTTGTGATTGCAAGATTATGCACTCACGGTCTTCAAGACAATATAAGATCCAATATCTGAAATCAACATCATTGGTCCTGTAAGGACTAATGTTTAAAGAAGCAAGATGCTTTTATGCATAAGTAATGTAATGCACTTTATAAACACGAATCCCTAGGATAACGTTGTTTTAGGGTTTGGATATTAGAAATGATGTCCTTGAAATGTGTTGTACTTTTAGATAAGTGTTACACTTGTGCTTCTTCTTAGGGCTCGTGAGTGTGTGTGAAACAACATGTAATTACAATATCATAAAACAATGAGACACACACAAATATGAAATGCTACTCAACATTGCTTATATAAGAGTTGTTGTTTGAAGTGGCAAAAAGAATAACATTTGAATAAAAGATTCCTTTCCTAAGGTCTAAACAATCTTTGTGGTTAATCAATGTGATAAAGGTTGCTTGTGCTTACTTGAATAGTTTTGACTTTGAGATGCTTTATAACTTAAATAATATAGACCAAAGTTAACTAAAAACATATAACAATGTCTTTACTATTATATTTAGAGTCTTGTAGACTAAAGTTAATTTTAAAATATAGATGGTTTGAAAGTGTAATGCTTATGATATTTGTACCTTGTGTACTTGGTAATGTTTCCTTAAGGTTTCTTAAGAATGGTTATGCTTTTACTTGGTGTAGTGGTTTCTTGATTTTATAATGGAATAGTATCATTTACCTTTTTATTGATGAGTGGTTATAGTTTATAAACAAAGAAATAATATTACTTAACTACATATGGACTTACTATAGTGTTGTGATGGTTTTGTAATCGGGTAGGTGAAGTATATGGAAAAGATTGGATTTAGCCACAAATCATTTTTGGGGATTTTATATTGGATAAGGATCCTTTTGGAAAATAATCTACACTTATGGTTAAAAGATAATTCAATAAAATAGAATTTATAAAGTTTTGAACCTTTATGACTTCATAATATTAATATTTAAGACTAATACTATTTATTAGACTTAATTGACTAATTTTAGAAATATTAACAAAAAATTTATTTACCCTTATATGAATTATTAACTAAGGAAATAGGTTTAAATTCAAATTACTAGAGTATTAAGTTTTTTATTTACTTTAAAAGTGGAATGTATATTTTTAACAAGTAGACATTATTTTTGTGATCATTTTGATATATTACATTTATTTTTGTGATTTCTAAATAATAAGATATGATTTATAAGATTTATTACTTTATAAATACTTAATAAATAATAAATACTTATTTAAGTGAAATAATAATGCATGATTATATTTTTGAAGTATTGTTTTTATTTTTCCAAGATTTTTGGTATTCTATTTATATTTTTCACATTTACCATTATTAAAATAGGAATTATCAAAGTTTTATTACTTTTAAAATCTTTATTAAATAATAATTATTTAAATTGTTAACATAATAATGTTTGATAATGGTTTTAAGTTATAGATTTTATTTTCCTAAATTTTTTCATATATTACATGTGTTTTTCTGAATTACAAAACTAAAGATATTAATTTTACAAGATTCAATTACTTTATTTTAAATTTCTGGAATGTTTATATTTGAATTAATATTGTTTTATCAATTTACTAAATAGACGTAGAACTTTTTACACCTAACTAGACCTACCCAAGGTCACTGACCAGTGGGCCTATGGCCACATCATCAGCCACGCATGCAAAGACTAGGTCAAACTGGCTGACTAGGCCGAGGGTGACGTTGGCATGACGTCATCGGAGTTTGATCCTCTCAGATCGATGGTGGATCAGGTGATTTGGTGCGCGAGCGGGGCTATAGTTAGGCTTGTTGGAAAGCGGGTATCCCGAATGACCTATTGGTGGTGGCGCCGCCCTATTTTGGTCGCCGAAGGACGACCGGCGACGAGCTCATGCGGCGGTGCTTGCGGGTGATCATGGCGACGTGGATTTAGGAAGCAAACAAAGCATTTACGCGTACGAGGAGACTCAGTGACTCACCAGGAACACGATGGTGTGGTCGATAGGGCGAGGCGAGGTCGAAGACGATGGTGAGGTCGACGAACAGCGCCGGGAACCGAGGGTGCAATTTGGTTGAGTCGAGCCTCCTCCGCTAGTGCGAGTTGGGGCAAAAGAACGAGAGGAGCGCGGCGGTCTCCACCATGGTCTTATCTGGCCGAGGCGAGCACGGAATCGTCGGCACCGGCTCACCTTCGAGCTAGGGTTCTCGGTTCAGAAGAAGAACCCGAGAGAGAGAGAGGGTTTCAGAGGGGAAAATGGGGATGAGGACGAACGGGGACGTCGCCGTGGCCTCCTTATCCTCTCCAGGCGATGACGACGTGCATCTTGACGCACTAACGGCGACGGATGGCCTCGGCATCGCCACCGAGCTGCTTCCAGCTGGAGGAAGACGACGATGCTTATTTTGCAGAAAACCCCCTGGTAAAATTTCAAACTCAACCCACAGTCCATCTGGTCCCACTCGTCAGTCACTGTGTGGATGAGTTGGGCTCGCTGTTGGGTCGAAGAGGACTGCACGTGAGTGGTAGATAGTGGAGAGAAGAAATGGGCCACAGGCCAGAAACTGTTTCCTCTATTTTTTTCTTTCTATTTTTTTCCATTTTCTGTTTTATTTTTAGATTAGTATTTTAACATTTGTTTTGAACTTTTCTAACAAAGTTTATTTGCTGAATAATTGTAACAACAATTGACATTGATTAAGATTCATTTTGTAAACCTTTATGATAAATATTTTCTTTATTTATTTACTATATATTCTTTTAATATTTTGGAAGGGCCTTTGTTATAATTTCTGTCCATAATAAGCCATGGATTTATATTATGATATTTCTTTATTTAATGATAGAATTTAATTCTAGTTATCTTATAGTTTGGAGGGGAATTTTTATATTATGATCCTATATAGTTATTTGTTGTATGAGATACAAAAGAATTAATAAGGTTAATATTAATCCCATGAATCTAGGGAATAATAAGGTATATATATTTTATTATAATTAATATAGGAATTAGGGTTTGAGTTGCAATCGTTTACCCTAGAGTTTAGGGTTCTTAATATACCTATTTTCTTTTGTTGATAAAAGTTTATGGCTAAGCATATTGTCTTTTTGTTTGTGATCTTTAATGATATCACCTTTTAAAATAGAAAGTTATTAACTGGAATATCTTATGGAAAGGATTTGATAAAAATAACTCCTAAGCACATTTAATTTTAATAATTAGAAAGGGCAAAAATGTGCTTAAGTGATTGGCTATAAGAAATTGTTCCTATAAGACATTGTAGAAATAGGATGATAGATCAACCAGATGAAATGGATTTTATGTGTGGTTAAAGATTTAGGGTTTAGTGTTTACCAAGAATTCCTATTTTCCATACTTCATAATTCTGGACTTCTAATTAAGGAATTCCTTTCCTAGATATACTACTTTTTCCTATCCATCATCATGGTTAACATGATGAGCTTTACTTCACAAGAACATTCTTATCCACCTTTTATTCTTCTGAACTCATTGATGAATCCAATGAGTTTGACACTAAAGCATTTCATGATCTTCACCTATCCAGACTTGGCTATATCAACTACTCTTCTGCTAATAACCTTCAATCCAACAAGTAATTCCTTCAAACTACACTCATTCTCTTCCTTAATCATCCATCACTAATATTTCTCTAGTAGATGGATACGTCAAACTACCTTTCTCTAAAGCTTACTATCCTTTAAAAGGAATAACATTACTTCCATAACTCCATGCTATAGTATATTTAATTTAATCATACTATCTTACATTTACTTTACTCTAATAACTCATACTCCAACCTCACATTATAATAATGTGACTTGCAATGACTACTCTAGGATAACTTATCTATATTAGGGTTTCAATCATTTTCTACCCACCAATGTCACTTATACTTGATATAAGTATTCAATCTTGGTGAGTAAGGCATGATCATTATAATCCTTTAATCATTTATAACTTAGGTTTCTAGTTGGCTAATCAAGGCTTCATCAATACAACTTTTCAATTGTATTGAAATTATCTTCTTAGTATCTCTTATTGGATTAAGGTTTGTTATTCAAGGACTATGCCCACTTGATCCAATAGAATTACTACTGGTAACTATCTTCAGGATTCATCCTTGTAATCTTCTTTACTACCATATAATTATATAATATAAATAACTCTTCTATTCATTCAAGAGTGATTTAACTTCACCAATAATCCCGTTGATCTAATTTACTTCCAACACTCCCATCCTATAGATGATATTTGAATCTAGCATTACCATATACCTTTCCCTACCTCCCTCTTTAAAGGATTTAAGTGAATGCTATGATAAGATCAAAAGGTAATAGATCAAGTATTGATAGTTTAAGAATTGGTGGATCAATAGTTGATTACTCAACATTGATGAACAATAGATATTAGAACAAGGTTCAATATAGATGACAAAGATTGATATGGAAGGACAAATATGTGATGAATGATCTTAGCTTGGTTTCTTTCCTACTCAATCACACTAAAGAGTTAAAGTTAGGTATTACCATGATACTCATACTAAGAATAGATAAGAATAAGAGAGGTCAGGATTAGTCATTACATTCTTATTACTTGAGTTGTAGTCTGAACTTGGTATTTATAAGTTGTTGTGAGGAATATTATGATATGATCCCTTAAGGATCAAATATCAATCATTAAGCAATGCATTAAGTTTTAAAGTTTATTCTATTTGATCTACCCTTAGATTAAATCATGTTTACCCTGATAAGGTTTTAGCAAAGGTCATATTGAAACTTATCGCAGTCAACTTGATGTTCTACTTCAATTCCATCAAGTTGAGAGAAGCTCCAATCACTTTGACAAGTTTTGTTTAAAAGCGCGAAAATTATTCGGATTTTCTATGCATGAATGCAATGCACACATCTGGGTTCAGCTTATTTTTAAGCTCTAATGTTGGGATGTTATAGTAGTACTCTCTTGGAGTGAGGTTGTTGGGATCATGAGGGTGGAAACCGGTGCACACAATCTCCCAAAGTTCAACACTGCAGCTGCGAAGATGAGATTCCATAGAAGCTTTCCAATGAGAGAAGTGAGTTCCATCATAGTGAGGTGCAGGACCCGAACCATTAATATGAGGCATGATATTCTTTTGCTTAGGATAAACATAAGGAAATTGATTATGGGGCGTGGAGAGTTTTGACGAGCTGCTCTCATGAGTGGACTCGGCATCCTTATCCTTTTCGGTGTCCATTGGCCTCCCTTGAGTTACTACCAATGGGTTACCAAGAAAAGCCCCATCGCCAATGGCCTTAAGTTGTCCTTCTAGGTAACTCATTCGAACAAGGAGATCAGAATCAGCCTTGGCCTTTTCAAGGGCACCCTTGGCTAAGATTTCACGAAGCTCCTTGACCGAATAAGTCTTATCATCCTCATCATCAGAGAAAACCATCTTTTCTCTTAGGTAGTGAAGCCCTTAAAAGAGCCATAGGCTCTGATACCAATTGAAAGTGTAAGATGGTTAACCTAGAGGGGGTGAATAGGTTTCTACAAAATTCTTTATAATCTTTTGCAAGTTTTAGGCTTTGCGGAATATAAGTGAGCCTAAATGCAAACTAGGTGAGGCAACCTAGATGATGGACAAGATACTTCAAGCTCGAAGGCTATCACAAGGTAAACAACACAAGTAAGAGATCGGTTAAGGAACAACCGAAGCACGCGGATACGAAGATGTATTCCCATGTTCACCACCTTTGGGAAGGGGCTACGTCACGTTGGAGTGGTGTGAGGTTCCACGAAGGATTCCTCACGTGCCACAAAGGCTCACCTTCTTCTCCGAGCCTATCCCACGAAGGAATAACTCACTTACTCGTGGTAGACTTTAAGGTAGTCTCCAAACCCTCACAAACTTTCCACAAAGCAAATCACAAGCCGAATGCCTCCGGGCGACCCTAGCCGCCTAGGGTTTTCCACCAGTGGCGGATCTAGGATTGGATTAAACCCCGGGCAAAAAAGGACAAAAAAATACTAAAAACCTATTGTAATAGCACAAAAAATTTGATACAAAGTACGATTGTAAAGATGAATATGTATTTTCAAATTCATTGTTAACACAAAATATGACTAAGAACTACATATAATGGTTAGAGGAAGTGTATTTGTTGATTGGCTTGGTTTTGAGACCAATGGACAAAATCTCTTCATCCTAAGATCCTAAAACATGAAATTAAGGCATCGGTTCAACTACAAATAAATCTGATTATCCAATTGGTGAGTCCTTGACTCCTTGTGATGAAATTACCTAGCCCAGGGGAGCCGCAACCGGATTCATCTGACTCCTTGTGACTTTGTGAGTTGTTGAGCAGCAACCGAGCAGAGGAGGAAAGAGCCGCATGCCTACTATAATCGGGAGACGCCGGCCGAAGGCCGCGTTGCGGAGGGCTGGAGGAGAACAACCAGGAGACGTAGGAAACAGAGGTGGCGGCAAGGCAGCGCAGGAGACAGGGAGCACGGGAGGCCATATTACGGCTGGGACAAGCAGCATGCCGCTGCCGGCGTGGGCGTGGCGGCCCGCTCCTGCCATGCGAGAAATCTTTTTTTGAGGGAGTGAGAGAAATCAATTGAGGAGATGCGAGCCAGAGTAGGCGGCTTTGCTAGGTCTGGCAGTCCGCATTCACGCTAAGCAAGGGGAGGTCATGTAACACCCTCAGAATCGGCCCTATGCAAGTTTTAGCGAAACCCGCCAAACCCGCATAGAAACGATTCAAAGGTGCCCACCAGGCACTTTCGTGCGGGTGGAAAACGAAGTAATAACATTACACAACAGTCCTCGATGGGACCCACAGAACAGATATATACAACAGCGACTCAAAGAGTCAAGAATACAGATATACAGTACAAAGATCCAAATCACCTTGAAAATGATACGGCGTCCGACTACGGACAAGATGCAAATGGGGCTAAGAGCCCTGAAGAATAACCAATGGCGTCCATAACCCTGCCCAGGCCAAGCCGGAAGGGTAACCCTGCTAACGACGTCGATCTCAAAACCTGCTTAAACAAAAGGGGTGCCGACAAAGGGCAAAGGAAAAAGAGAGAGCGGTCAGTACTGAGGCCAGTACACGGCGAGGCTAGAATTCGGCGGTCCTCGCCTACATAGGTATGGTGGACTGAAGCGGCAGCATGCACTAAACAACCTATAGAGACTCGATACAACTGGCGGCTATCAGGTAGGGATGAGAAAGACCTATTCGGAACCAACCTGATTCTAACACCAAACAAACCCATCCTGATATTCCCCCTCGATACCAACCGAGGAAGTCAACCGAGGAACTCACACAGTTGGCATTTTTATTTATTCGGTTATCGTTGCAGCAATTACTAGTCAGGTATAGATAGCATGAGTCATCCTGATTTAATAAGCAGTGGGCAGTTTTAGTTAACCATTCTGTTGTAGTTGCAACACTTACTAGTCAGATACAAATAGCGTGAGATATCCCCAAACCCAGCAGTTGTTGGTACTTTTATTTAGCCATTCCGTTGTAGTGGAGCTGATTACTAGTCATATCGGATACAAGTCAAATTATAGCAGTAAACTTTAGTTATAGTTGTCTATGATCGAGAACTGTGCTCCAAGTCGTCCATAACCGCGGACACGGCTTCTCGAAAAGATTTAACCCTGCAGGGGTGCACCAAAGTATCCACACGCACTTCGACCCTTTTTGCCAGATCAATTAACATACACCCATCGGTATGTCGGCGGGGCCTAAGTCATGACGTTTCCCAGACCCAAAGCAAGCACGGGGGGCCACCCCACTAAGTTTACCCGCAACGAAGTCGGCCGGTCTCCGAGACGGACTCAGGGTTTGGGTGGACGGCTGTAAACGACTGGGAACCCGAAAACTCGGGCTTGTCGATACAGCGAAAACGTGTCCCGATCCTAAACAGTACAGGTGCTATCCATCGCACAATCGTAATTAAAGCAGTAAAGCATGGCATAAGTACAGGATAGTAAATAAAACCTCAAACTAGTTTGTGGCCCCCAGTACAGTACTTTGAAATCAGGTACTAAATCGATGGGGTGCCCATACATCCCACATGTGGTTAGCGCGCTCGATCTCGGAACAGGTGTCAAGAACTCGGAGTCCTACGGGACACAAGTGGACGGTTAACAACCAAATAACATCTACTGCCCACCCGTGCCTCTGCTTACCTACTTCAATTTTAGTTGTTAAACAGTAATTGAATTAAACGATAATTAAAGCCATGATCATCTCCAACATTAAACCTGCGGCAAGACTCCAACAGCGGTGGTACTTGGCGACACACAACAACACTTGAGCAAGCGACTACGACGCGCAAGTCCAACTATTTACCAAACAACAGGTAATAGGATGTGTCCAAGGCAATATATGGCTGCAAGGGATATCTCGGGTACGGAAACTAGAGCATCGCAACACAGATAGCAATAGATCAACAGGAGGGAAATAAATACTATAAAAATAAGATAGGTAGAAAGGGGGAGATGCTCGCCTGAAAAGCATTGCCGAAGGTTCAACCGAAGATCGGGTCGAAACTCGCATCAACTCATCGGCCTTATCCGCGAAGAAGCAAAACACTAGAATAAACACCGGATGCACTATTTAACACAACGGCAGAAGATCGGGCATGATGCATGTATGATGCATGACAGGGCAAATATGCGATGCAATTGGGCAATATTAAGCGGAACCGGGGTCCCGACAATTAATTAAACGGTTCATGTTGTTTAGGTACCCCCCCAATTTTAATGTTGTATTAATAAGGCAAAAACATGGCATCGGTTCACTACACAAACTTAAATGGGTCCAATATACGACTAGATTTGCCCGCATATGGGCCCCATATTTAATTATATGGTGAATCGTCTTAACGCCCCCAAACCATAATATGTATGCAAGGATGCGCAGATTAATATGCAACAATTTATATAGATGGCATTTATAAAAAATAGGGGCTCGGATCAGGGTCACACATTAGGGGGTCGGAGATCTTGGTTCCGGGGGGTTCGGGGTTCGACAGGGTTCGTTGGGGATCGGTTCGACGAGAAACGAGGTTCGGACTCCGGGATTAGGGTCTTCGGATCTGTGAAGGAGATCATGGCGTTCCGAGGAGAAGACCTTGGCGTGCCGAGGGTTCGGTCTTCAAATCCCCGGGAAGGATGTCTTGCGGTTCCCGTGAAGGCGAACTTGACGCTCGGTGCCCGTGAAGTAGAACTTGTCGTCCGTCTTTTGTCGGTGGTGAACTTGACCGATGGTCTTCGGGTCCGGGAAGGAGCACTTGGCGTGGCGCCGGTTACGGGATCGGTCTTGGCGTTCGGGGAAGAAGATCTTGAGGGTCCATGTCAAAGATCTCGGGTTCCGATGTCGGTGGCCTTCGAGTGGCTCCGTGTACAACCTTCGATATCCTCGGCATCAAGCCGGTCTTGTTAGCGAGGAGATCTTAACACATCTTGTTACCGAAACTTTCACGGCTCAACAGATAAACAAACGTTCATGAGCCCCCATGAACACACAAGCACATGACAGACACGCGTGCAGGAACCACACACGGAACTGGTACTTGGCGACAGAGAAGGACATGGACAGGGGCCGCGCGCCTGCAGGAGAGGCGGCAAGGCAAAGACGTCGCGCGGGTAGCAGAGCTTGGTCGCGGTGGCGCTGGACGCGGAGAGGGTCGGCGGCGAGGTCCTGCCCGCGGGGTCGACGTCGGCGCAGGAGGCGAGGAGGTGGGCCGAGGACGGCAGAAGAGGGCGGGCGGAGAGGCGGCTTGGGTCGGCGGCGCGCATGGGGCCGGCGAGGTGCAGAGGAGGGCGAGGTGGCTCGCCCTGGCGGTGGCCGGCAAGAGGAGAGGAGAGGGCGGCGGGAGGGTCGGCGCGCGGGGCCGAGGAAGGACGGGCGGAGGGATGAGGCGGTGGAGCGGGAGAGGTCGGGGGCGGTGACGGTTGTCGAAGGGCGGCCGACGGCGGATGAAGAGGTGGCCGGCGAGCTCGAAGGGGGAGGGGCCTCCGGCGGCGCTCGGTGAAGCAGAGAGAAGGCCGGCGGTGGAGGAGCAGCGGACGAGGGCGGAGGCGATGGAGAGGCCCGACGGTGGTTGCTGGCCGCGAGGTGGCGAGGGCTGGCGAGCGCCCGAGGCCCGCGACGGCGAGGCCGGGGCGGAGGGGACCCGAGACGGCGCCGGGCGAGGTGGCGGTCGGCGAGGCGAGGAGGTGCTCGAGGGGGCGACGGGGGGGGGAGGCAGGCGGGTGCGTGTGAGCAGGGTGGGGACACGCGTGGGTCGGAGCGGGGCGAGCGGAAGGAGAGGGGGGCGACGCGGCTCGGGCGGCGGGGCCGGCTCGGGTGTGGGTGCGGGACGCGGAGTAGGGAAGAGGAGCGGGACAGGCGCCAGGTGGGTGGGGCCAGGGGAGGGTGGACGGGGTCGGGGTGCTAGGTAGCGTGCGTGGTGTGCGTGAGAGGCAGGTGGGGAGAGGGAGGGAGTGGGGCCAGGAGGAGAGAGGGAGTGTGGGCTGCGGGGTGGGACCGGGTGCAGGAGGTGGGGCCGGGGTGTAAGGGAGAGGGGTGGAGCATGGATTGGTGAGGTGGCTGTGTGGAGGATGAGGTGGAGGGAACAGTGAGGTGGAGGGAGGGGATTGGTCGGGGTGAGGTGGAGGGGAGGGCTGGGTAGGTTATCTGGTAGCAAAAGGGTTTAGGTAGGATTAGGACTAGATATTTTAGGCTAGGGTTTTCTAATTTATTTTAAAAGCCTTTTATAAATTGTTTTTAGACAAACTGAGATATCCGGAAGCACCGGTGTTTTGATTTAAAGTAATAGGGAGGAAATAATATAGAAAGCAAAATAGGGTTTCTAGCAAAAATAGTTTTAAACATATAGATGCATGCTGATGACATGATGATGCACAGCACAAAACAACGCGATTTTCTAGTAGTGGTTTTGCGGGATGCCACAGGTCAGCAGCAGGTTGGGCCAGACTATGCTGCTACCTTGGCCAAACTTTTTTCTCACGGATGGTATACAAAAAAAATTCCTACGTCCAGGGCCATGGCCCTTGTTGCCCTAGGCCTAGATCCGCCCCTGTTTCCCACTAACTCAAGAGTAACAAGCTAACTCGATGAACTCAACGGGTAATGAACTTTGGCTTGGTGGAAACGTAGATCGGGACCTCCTCTTCCTTTCTACCAAAGGGATTTGGATTTGGTTGGGTAGAATGAGAGATTCTCAAGCTTTTGTGTTTCAACAATGGAAGAGAGAGAAAGCTTCAAGAAATGAAATGTTTGCTCAAGTCCCTAACCTCACAGTGGAGAAGAAAGGGTTATATATAGTATGAGGGGAAAAAGAGCCGTTTGGGGGCTCCTGCGATAGAACCGACAATAAGTCCGGTCGGACCGAGTTGCTCGTCGGAATTTCCGGCGACAGCTCCGGTCGACCGGACCACACGCCGGAATTTTCGGCGGCGACCGAAATTCTCGGCGAACAACCGAAAGGCTATGCAATAAGCCATATCGACGTACACCAAGAATTTCCGGCGGCGACCAGAAATTCCGGCGATAGCACCGGCGCCGCCGACGCTTTTGCCGATTTCACAGTAACCCCTTTTGACTCATTTTTCAAGGCTATTTTCTCTCTCTCTTCGAACGGGTGCGTGGTGGTGGATGATGAGAGGTATATTTGGTGTAGAGCATCCCCAAAGAGCACATCGAGATCACCCCTCTTAATAGTGCGGTGTTTCCTATTTGACTCAAGAGTAAATAAGAGAAAATAATAAACAACACCATCGGCTCTCCATAAAGAAACGAATGGGGGTCACCCATCACCTATCACCAACAACCTACGGACTCTCACCTGTAGAGAAGCTAATAGAAACATTAGTCTGTTCTCTAGCTCCGATATCATAGTTAACCAAAACACTAGATAAGGGCTATTTGCCCTTTCAAGTTCCCTCCGCATCTGTGCAACGCCGAGGAGTGGCGGCGGTTCTGGTATGTGCCCGATCGTGGAATCTACGATGCCATCGCCGCGGCACACCGTGACACATTCATGATGGAGGCAAACATAGGGATCATGGACATCGCCTCTGGCTAGAAAGACGCGGTTGAGGCTAGGAAGGACCAGGTCAACTGTTCCGACGATGACGGCATTGTTGACTAGATTTAGGGTTCACTTCTATTTCTATGTAATTTTCACATTTTTTAGACATAATCTGTATTAGGGCCGGCTATATTGGGCTTGTCGGTGTTGCTGCCCATCCCTGTTCTCGTGTACCATCTACTCATAGCGATGTGTCGGCTGTGCTGCCGCTACGATTTAGGAAGGGCCGGTGGAGATGGTCTGACTCTCTTGGCCCCAAGCCCCCAATCCACTCCAGCCACAACAGAAAATCACCGGCAAACCCTAAACTGGAAAGTTCTCAAAAAGGAAAGGGAATTTCCGATACGGACGGGAAATCCGGAATTACACATACCTCTACAAATTTGTACAACCTCAGGCATTCAAACCGGGCCAAGACGAAACTAGTAAAAAAACGAGAGGTGGGTGAATCCGATATACACTGCGCGTGGTGAACGCACCGTCGCCGTCCGACTCGCCCAACCAACAACAAACCCCACCCCGCCCCGCCCCGCCCCGCCCCCATCCCGAGGAGGCGAGGCGAGGGCTCTGCGCGGTTGCCCTCTCTTTCGCTCCCTCCCTTCATCTCGGATCCGCGCGCCTGACCTCACTGCCCCCACCCCACCGCTCTCCTCCACCATACAGGGCAGCCTCGCGCCAAGCCAAGCCCAGGCCCAGGCCCGCCGCTTTGCCCCGGAATCCCAGAGGCGACCGCGCAACCTACCTCCGTCACCGCCGCCGCCGCCGCATCCAGGTATGCATATGCGTAACCTAACCTGAGGCGCCTCTTCCGTTCGATCCGTTCCGAGACCTTATTCGATTCGCTTTCTCCGCGTGCAGGGGCCGAGGCTTGTGGGGTGGGTGGATGGTCCTGTCGAAGGAGACGCGAGTGGCGGCGGGCAGGATGGAGACCGAGGGAGCGGTGGTGCCGCCCAGGGCGGTCAGCGGGCGGAGGTACAAGGCGGTCATGCCGTGGCGCTTCCAGCCCGGTTTCGTCAGGCAACAGGACAAGAACCCTGCTCCTGCCGCCGCTGTGCCCAGAGGAGGCGGCGGCGGGGTGCCAGTGGGCGGTTCTGGTGGCAAGGGTTGCCGATCCGGTCCATCGGGGAGGAGGGGAGGCAAGACCGTGGGAGGCCAGGCGCATTGCCAGTTGAGGGGAGGCACACGCAGTGCAACCGCAAAGGGCTCTGGTGGTGAGAAAATGGAGGATGGCCCTCCCAGCGGCGCCAAAAAGGATTCCCAGTTGAAGACAGGCACACCCATTGTGATCGTGGACAGCTCCGATTGGGGCAAAATGGAGAATGGCGCTCCCAGTGGCGCCGAAAAGGACTGTCAACTCAAGTCAGGCGCACACATTGTGATCATGGATAGCTCCGATGAGGACGAAGTGGAGAACGGCACTCCCAGTGTTGCCAAAAAGGATTGCCAGTTGAAGAGAGCCACCCGGAGTGCGACTGCAAAGAGCTCCAATGAGGTGAAAATGGAGAACGGTGCTTGCAGTGGTGCTGAAACGGATTCCCAGTTGAAGAGCCACACACGGAGTGCAGCAGCGAAGAGCTCCGATGGGGAGAAAATGGAGAATGGCGCTCGCAGCGGTGCCAAGAAGGGTTGCCAATCAAAGAGCGGCACACACAGTGCGCCCTTAAAGAGCTCTGATGGGGTGAAAATAGAGAATGGTGCTCACAGCGGTGCCGAGAAGGATTGCAGTTTGGGCAAGTCCAGCGGCAATATCATGGGTGGTTCTGTGGGTACCGCTGCTGGAGCAGATTGCGGTTTGGAGGGGGTCAACTGCAATGGTGTTGTGAGAGATGAACATGCCCACAATTTTGGGACTGGTGGCAGCGTCAGTGCAGGTGATGGGGCATCTGGCACCCCGGAGGGGATTGGGAGCAATGCAGGCGCTAAGAACCCTGTGTCCGAGGACTTGAAGAAGTCTTGTGTGAAAGGGAGTGGGAAGAACAGCTCTTCTTCTGCTGCAGATCTTGTGCTGGAGGAGCCAGAGGGAAATGGTGGGAGCATGGGAAAAGGGGCTGCCAAGAAGAGCAAGTTAGCAGCCAAAGGGTGCAGCTCTGCTGGTCATGTAGGCATTGACAATGTCACTTATTGCCGTAAGGGGCGGAAAGAACTAGTACCATGGAGGTTCAAGATCGGTTACAAGCGGTCATTTTCAAAAGCTTTCGGCTCCAACAATGGATCTGTTGAAACTCAGGAATGCAGGGCTCAAGGCAGTTCAACACAGTGCACTCCTGGGACTAGAAGTACTGTGAGGTGCTATGCAAGTCCCCATTCTAGTGTTAGAGTTTCAGCTGTGCGCGATTTATCCTCAGCTAAAGGCGAGAAGGAAACCAGAACTGCATATAAAAAATTGAAAACCAACAACGATGATCATAATCAGGAAATTCTAGAAAATGGAGTTTCTCTTGCTAGGGAATCCGTCATGAGATCTTTGCAGGACTTTCGGTTAATTTACAAGAAGGTTTTGGATGAACTTGAACACAAGCCAAAGGAAGGCAGCGATCTGCATGCTTACAAAATCTTCAGGGACAGGTTCTTTACACAGTGTGATGATAAGAAATATGCTGGCAATGTGCCTGGAATTCACGCTGGTGATATATTTTATGCAAGGGTTGAGCTTTGTGTAGTCGGTCTTCATCGCCCACACCGGCTAGGGATTGATCATATCAAGGAGGAGGATGGTACTTGCATAGCTATTAGCATCGTGGCATATGCACATTTTTCTGATGTCAAAAAAAATTTGGATGTGCTGGTGTATTCTGGACCATTGACAACTACAACCAGTCGGAGGATAGATGGTACCAATCTTGCACTGAAGAAGAGCATGGATACTAACACACCAGTCCGTGTTATCCATGGTTTCAGCATTCATACCAAGGGAAACATCCAACGGAAGAAGATGCTTATATATGGGGGTTTATATCTAGTTGAGAAATACTGGAGGGAGAAAGAAAGTGATGACCGTTATGTTTATATGTTCCGGCTGAGAAGAATCGCAGGGCAGAAACATGTTGACATTGAAGAGATTCTGAAATCCGGACACGCTGAACCATATGATGGTGTTATTATCCAAGATTTATCCCATGGGATGGAGAGGATCCCGATATCTGTTGCGAACTCAATATCTGACGAGCTCCCAATGCCCTATGCCTACATCTCACGCCTGCAATACCCCCGTAACTATCAACCAGCTCCTCCAGCTGGCTGTGCTTGTGTGGGCGGATGCTCGGACTCTAAACTGTGTGCTTGTGTAGTGAAAAATGGTGGGGAGATCCCTTTCAATGATAAAGGCCGTATCATAGTAGCGAAACCTCTTGTCTATGAGTGTGGACCTTCTTGCAAGTGTCCTCCTACATGCTATAACAGAGTTGGCCAAAAGGGCATGAAATTTAGGCTGCAAGTCTTCAAAACCAAATCAATGGGTTGGGGCGTGAAAACTCTCGAGTTTATACCATCTGGAAGTTTCGTATGTGAGTATATCGGCGAGGTGTTGTATGATGAGGAGGCACAGAAACGGATGACCGATGAGTACTTATTTGCTATAGGGCATAACTATTATGATGAAATCCTTTGGGAGGGCCTATCAAGATCTATACCGGCGCTTCAGAAGGGTCCCGAGGAAGATGAGGATGCTGGTTTTGCTGTTGATGCTTCAAAGATGGGCAACTTTGCAAAATTTATCAACCACAGCTGTACCCCCAACCTTTATGCACAAAATGTCCTCTATGATCATGACGACAAGAGTGCGCCTCATATCATGTTCTTTGCCTGTGAGGATATTCCACCCTGTCAGGAGCTAGCTTACCACTACAACTATGCAATAGATCAGGTTTATGATGCCAATGGTAACATCAAGAAGAAGAAATGCCTCTGTGGCTCTTCTGAGTGTGATGGCTGGTTGTATTAGGTTTAGAGTGTGATGCCTTTGTGGCTGGCTCTATGGAAGTTAATGTATTGTCATCCATCCTTCTTCTAGCCTTCTCTGTGTCCAATATTATAAGATCATTTAGGTTTTAAAAGAGTGCAAGCTTTCCCTTCTTCTGGCAATCCCACCATTGGTAATTTGACTAGTCTATCTGTTTAGTACTTGTAGTTCTAGCTTTCATCATGAAGGTAATTCTTGGAAATAATGCAGCAATATTTGTGTTGTTGATTTTAGTTTCCGATAACCTCCCATATGGTTCTGTGATTAATTATTCTGTGGATCTTTCAGTTCCTAGAGAAATATTGAAATCCCAGCACATGTCAATAGGTAGAGATTCCTGGAGCATCGTAAGAAAAGAGTTGTGATATCAGGATGTACACTTTTGAAAATTACTCATTGCCCTTCTATAATATTGTTACAAGTTTATTTTCAGAAAGAAACTAATATTGACATGTCATTACTTCTGTAAGGAAATAAAGAAGGATACATTGATTTTGCATTATGCCGTGGAAGAATTGACATGAATGATGAACTGCTATTTGTCTTAAAAAGTAGTGAAGAACCAAATGTTCTAGTAGAATTTATATTCATTGATTGAAATGGTAGTAGGAGCAATCACATTAGTTTCCGTTATGTCTGACAAAGATTTGAAAACCTTTAAATTTTCTATTGATGTGGAATCCAGATTTATCAGTATTAGCAAGAATTGGCCAGAAAATGAGCAAGAACTGGTTTGGTACCTCGGTATTGACGATCCCTCATTACTTGATTTGGAACAAGCATGCATTGTTGATCCTGGAAGCATGATTGCAGACATGTGGGGCCTGCATACAAGTGCCATTGAAGTCGGAAAGATGCAACGGTAAGGGTGGACTTTTGTGTCATCGCTTACTTATACTTGTCAATGATATCTGTTATTTTGGGCCTCCTTTTCCATGGTTTCGTAGTTCCAAATGCAGTTGCAGCTGGATAATGAAACTGATAAATTTTCATAGATACAAGCGGAACCAAGTTGGTGTCCGAAGCCAGTTAAAAGTAACTGTTCCTAGTCCTTTATATAAATGTCTACCTTGTGGATAACGAAGTCCAGGATGTTATGCTTGTGTCTACAAGCAAAACCTTTCAATCCCAAAGCTTTCATATACCCTGTTCCAATCTGTATTGCTCTATGCTCATAGTAGAAACTTTCTGGTGGAAATGCTTTATGGGAGAGGGAAATAGGGGTCATGCCATTCATGACCTGCCTGCCTCTTGTTGCATTTTTTTTTGGTGAACTGCTGCAACTGGCCTGAATACCATCTCTGCCAAATACTCTTTTCGCTCCAGGCGTCCTAGTTTCATTACTCTCTTTTTTGTGTATGTGGGAGTTTTCTCAATTCATTACTCTGCAACTTATGTACGTTTGGCTTTACAGCTTTGAGTGACCATGGATCATTGATGCTCCAGGCCTCACATGGACATAGTATATTTTCTGAAGCAAAGTTCCATTGCGAAATGAAGCAGCCATGGCTCTGCTTGGTTATTGTACTCCCTGAAGATCTAGAGCAACGATTGAAAGCTGGAACCTGGAAGCCTCGTAGAGAGACCACTCGAGATACTTGTGCAGGGTGCCAATTGTGAGTTTGGCTGAAGCGCCATACTTGTGCATCCTACTTCCATCAAGGTTGTGGAACTCTGACATGATCATGTAAGGTTTGGGTTTAAGGTGATGTGGGTCTTATTCCGCAGTCTGTGGAAATCTGAATCTTTTTAGTCGTGTTTCTTTTGGTTATGCTGATGTAACTGCATGGTTGTGTTCTTGAGCTTGTAGCAGCCGAGTATGTGCACTTTTCTCTCTAATGAAGAGTGTAGGAGCGGGTACTATGAGGAATCTAGCAACTCTTGCTCAGTAGTTGTTTCCCTTTGTAGCAGTAATACTGGTTCCTGTAAGCTGGGCAAGATGCATCTTATCCCAACAACAAAAAATCCGTTTTCTTCCTGGGATTTTGCCGTAAAGCGACATTACACTGCGCCATGTCGAATGTTCAGTCATGATCAAGCACCACCAGGACATCTTAAATACATGTGGAAGTAGTCTTAATCACTTGTGTTCATACTGAAATGGAACATTTAAACATGCAAGATGGCCAGTAGTACTACTATTCAAGGGACGATGATAACCAGATTGTGCCATGATCAATTCTGTTCACCCTGAAATTGCAAGATAACAAAGCTTAACCAAAGATGACCAAGTTGTCCTCGAGACCTGAAGAGTGAAGACCCAGATCGCCGTACTGCTAGTTCCTTGTATACTGAAGGCCGAAGTCAATTGCCGCCGCCGCCGCGTCCTCCGCGCCGTGGCCGTTGTCTCCCACCGCCGAGCCCTCCGCGCGCGCCCCAGCTGCCGTGGTCGGTCCCAAAAGCACCACCGTCTGCTCCCCATCCACCGTGCTGGCCGGCCCAGCCGTACCCGCCAGCGTGACCTCCGCCGTGGTCGGCCCCAAATGCCCAACCGCCATGCCCGCCTGCGTGACCCCCGGCCCAGTCGTATCCGCCGCCCCAGCCGTACCTGCCAGCGTGGCCGCCGCGCCCGCCGAAGCCGAAGCCGAAGAAGCCTCCACGCCCGCTTCGCCCTCCGCCTCCACCGCCGTCGCTGCCGAAGCCGAAGCCGAACGCGGCGCCCCCAGGGCCCTGCTCTGAGCTGTGGCCGTAGCCCCAGCCGCCTCCAGGCCCAGAAGCCCACTCCCAGCCGTAGCCCCACGAGCCGCCGCGACCGGAGCCCCGCCCTGATCCAGAATCGCCCGTCCACCCGGGCGGCGCTGCCCGTGCCTGACCGGGTGGGGGAGCCCGAGCGTCCATGGCAGGTGTCGGCGCCTGCGACTGCAAAAGATGGAAATAGAAATGTAGAGTGGGCTTTTTGTTTTCGCTGGAGTGAATCACCGCTTAATTCGGTGCCAAAAAAATATGTTGGTTTTGTTTCAACACCAACATTACAGAGCACTTCTTAGGTGGAGAGCTCCTTTGATCTCCGCCTTATTTTGTCTTCAAAAATATTACTGATCATAATCATCAACAATGATACACTGGCGGTTATTATTGAAAGATGTATTTGTGTGTACGCACCGATGGCTCGAACCTGGACGGGCAAGGGGCGTGTCAACCCACCCTTCCCACTGGGCTATGCCTCAGTCCACATAAAAATACAAATAGACCACACAACTAGCGTGAGCCGGATGCGAGGCCGTCCTCCCTCTATCATTAAAGCCGTATAAAGTTTATCGTAGTAAAACTTATTGTAATAGACACAAGAGAAGTAATCGTGCTAAGATCCAAAAGACCGACACATCGAAAAAAACATTGCCAACGATGACAACAGTAGATCAGAAGAGATTGACCTGGAACCACACAAATGAACACGAAAACCGACAGGAGATCCACCGGACACAAGACTCCATGCATTCTCCGTCAGCGCTAAACACACCACTGGAGCAAGGATATGGCATGGATGACTTTATTCTGACTTCAGGATGTAGCTGCAGCCTCAACATCTCGAATAAGACACTAATAAACCTAAACAAAAGAAGGAAAACCCTCCCATCGGCGAGGGGTCGTGGTCTGCCATGTCTCCAAGGCCCCAAGACCATCAGAGGCGGAGTGGACCGGTACCATCGACGACGAGGGGAGAAAAATCTTTGACGTGATTTTAGGAGAGCCTTGCATATCGCCTCTCCTAGATCTCCACCTTCTTGTAAACCGTTTTAACTCTAAAGATCAAAATAAGATCCTCCACCTAAAGTCATATTACCGGATATCCGGGTTTCAGAAGGACTGTTCTGTCCTACATCGATCTCTTGTCACCTCTCGATTATAGCATCTACTGCCTTGTCCCCCAAACAGCTCCCCAAAGGGCTATCAGGCACGTAGGACAAAAAGCTGCACCTAACCACGTGCCCTAAGGACCATTTCTGTCCAACGTGGCCCAATAGTTTGTCCGGTATGCCAAGGTCGTCCCTGACCCATAGGGTTCCTTGCAGGGGCGCCACGTAACACTCTGAAAACGTAGCGTAGGAAAGAACTAGCAAGATACCACCTTCTAGTGGTACATCCAATTATCCCTAGTTTCTCGATGCGCATCCTTTTCTCAGTGCCTCCCACCCATCCCAATCAGTTCTCGTTACCGCTCATCTAGACTCAGATAGATCGTACGTCCGTGCCTTCCCCTTAGCTCCTCCTTCACCTCTGCCAATTTCTTCGTTGTAGGGATCTTGTTGAATTGCAGTCGACGCGGCGACACCTCGCGGTCCCACTTTGCACGCTAGGTGTTTGGCCATTTGCTTCAGTAGTCTGGATGTTTAGAGTTTTTTCATGCCGCACCGTCGATCGTTTTACTGATGATTTCATTGGTTTGTTGAATTGTAGACATGGACAACGACGACGAGACGACGACCAAGAGGTCGTCCAACTCATCGGCCTGGTGGCGCATGCAAACGAGGAGGTGCCTCCAATTAAAAAAAGTGTTTAGGGTTTTTCGTGAGCCTCACAACGTCTCTTCTATATATAATGATCTACAGAGTTAGATACGTACAACATGTGTACAAATACATGACATGAAATATACAGCTAGACCTATTTTAACACTCCCCCTCAATCTGAACTTCTACCATGTACAAGGTTTAGATTGGTTTAAAACGGTCTAGCATCTGTCGAGTGGCTGGTTTAGTGAAGACATCAGTCAGCTGATCATCAGAAGAGATAAACCTGACCTGAAGAGCTCCAAAAGCCACGGGCTCTCGTACAAAATGGAAATCAATCTCAATATGCTTAGTACGTGCATGGAAAACTGGATTGGTGGTCAGGTATGTAGCTCATAAATCATCACACCATAGTATGGGGGTACGTTGTTGTGTTACTCCTAACTCCGTAAGTAGGGACTCTATCCATATGACTTCAGCAGCTCCATTTGCAAGCGCCTTATACTCTGCCTCGGTACTTGATCTCGATACAATAGTCTGTTTCTTCGAGCTCCAGGAGATGAGATTCGGTCCAACAAAGAGAGCGAAACCTCCCGTGGATCGGCGATCATCTACACATCCTGCCCAATCTGCATCAGTGAAAATACTAATACTGGTGGAGGCAGACTTGCGGAAACTCAACCCTGTGTTCAGTGTCCCCTTCACATATCGCAAGATGCGCTTGACTGATTCCCAATAAACATCAGTAGGCTGGGAGAGGATACTTTATTCACCGCGAAAGAAATGTCTGGGTGAGTAAGAGTCAAATACTGAAGGCCTCCAACAATATTGCGATACCGGAAAGAATTATCGGTACTAAGAGGAGTGCCAGACTCACGGGCAAGACGCTCTATGGCAGCTAACGGTGTAGAGGTAGGACTACAATTCTCCATACTCACACGGTGCAAAAGATCCAATGCATACTTTCGTTGAGTGACAGTCATCCCCCCTGAATTGTAGGACGCCTCAAGACCCAGAAAATACTCCAACTTTCCAAGATCCTTAATGGGAAAACTGGCAGACAAGGAGCGAACGAGACCGTCAAGCGCTCCAGGAGTAGACCCAACAATAACAATGTCATCGACATATACCAGCATATATATCTGAACACCATCCCGAGAGAAAGTGAATAAGGACGTGTCGGCCTTGGAAGGAACAAAACCGAGATCAGCCAAAAGAGCACAGAGCTGAGCATACAAAGCATGGGGAGACTGTTTCAGACCATAGAGGGCTCGCTGCAGCTTGCACACATGAGAGGGGTACCGCTCATCCTCAAAGCCAGGGGGCTGCTGCATATACACATCCTCTGAGAGAAAACTGTGAAGGAAGGCATTACTGACATCAACCTGACGAAGACTCCACCCGCTAGACACTGCAAGTGAGAGGACCAACCGAACTGTAGCTGGTTTTACAACATGACTGAACGTGTCGCCGTAGTCGATGCCATGCTGCTGTGTAAATCCACGAGCAATGAGACAAGCCTTATGCTTATCAATAGAACCGCCGGGGCGATATTTAGTCTTGTAGATCCACTTGCTGCCGATGATATTAACACCAGGAGGGCAAGGGACCAAGACCCAAGTCTTGGTATGATGAAGAGCATCGACCTCATCAGACATGGCAGCGCGCCACGCGGTGTCGCGAAGAGCATCGTGATGAGACACAGGCGTCGCGAAGCACGCGCGTTGACTGGTGTCATATCGCACCGTGCCATCGGTATATTTCTTCTCACGACGCGTTTGATCCCGCGTACGCGTGACCATAGCATGTCCGGGATCAGCCACAGGCGTCGCGGTCGAAGGGGCAGAAACTCCTTCGTCGACAGACAACACGGACTGATCAGCCGCAGCGACAACAAGCTGCTTGTGGGCTGCGACGGGGGGCGGCGAGTTCAAGTTTCTAAAAGAGCTTCCAAAAATTATGGTACTTGTTAGCTTTCAACCCTTATTGCCCCTACCATAAGCATCTTGAAGTGATTAAGGTTAAAATGAACAAAGATAGAGTATATGCTTGACAAAGTATAAGTTGGCAATCTCATGTCCCTTGAATATGAGGGCTACACCTCATGCTACTCAACTTCAGTCACCTGTAAGTTCTTGTCATAGTAAGTACATGTGTATTATAGAGAACCGCCAACAGGGTACCTCTTGCACATGGTACATGAGCTATCCCATAACCAAAATGACAAGGCAAGCAGACAATGAGCATCTCAGCGATCTTTTTATTTACTATGTGCATAGCTTTTTATTAAGGATGCTTCACAAATGCTCATTATGGTGATGCTGCAAGTTTCCACCATGATTAGGCATGGCTTAGGCTAGTGGACCAGGCGTTTTTCTAACACAAAATACATAACTCCATGGACTTAGGCCCCCTTCTTTTCAGCTTCTTGGCCAGCTTCTCCCAGAAGCTACCCTCGACCAGCTTCTCCCAGAATCTCATCTTCAAAATTCGTTCAAACTTCTTAACTAGTAGTTTCGATGTCAATTTAAAAGTATAAGCAATTTTGGCAGATGAGATTCTGAGAGAAGCTGGTCGAGGGTAGCTTCTGGGAGAAGCTGACCAAGAAGCTAAAAAGAAGAGGGCCTTACAAGCTCCCTCTTTATTACACACCGACGATATCCATAGACAAAAGAGCATGATATCAACTGTGTACAAAATACAAGTGCAATGTTGAAAACGTTCTCCATGATAGCACGGTTCTGTTAATTCCAACGTATAAGTGCAAGCATATACAACATAGATGACACAATGGTTCAAGTTTATTAGGGGCAAAGAATATAAAGTGTTCTATCAAGTTTATGAGGGCTTTAATCACTAAGTTTTCACATAACAAAATAGTTTTTAATTAGAAGATAGCTAAAAACAAGAATATACTTGAAATGGTGTAACACACCATGCATAGGAATTTATAGTGGACAATGGGAGAATACCAATCGGGGTATACCCATGAAGCGGAGTCGCCAGCTGGATCACCAATTCCAGAGCGGGCCGACTCGCCGAATATGGCGACTGACGCATACTGGACCCAGGCGACTGGCGCCGACTGGAGGCCCAATACGATGACTTGTATACAAAGCCCGCTATCACTTGTAAACCCTAACTGGCTGCATATATAAAGCCACCAGGGGCACCCCCACGGGGCATCCTCTCACATCTCTCATTAGAACTAGTCCATCTCCGCCTACGGTGGCTCCACTGTAAACTAATTTATGATCATATACTGGATTGACAGCAGTACATAGTGATCCTCCACCGAGGGGACGTGAACATGGGTACATCGTGTGCGAATCTCGCTTCCGGATTCTCCTACGTCGTCTTGCTCCCTCTACGTAAGCTACCCCCAGTAGCATCTGTCGTGCAAATACCACGACAGTTGGCGCCCACCTTGGGGCTAGCGATGCTTGGAGGGTGGGCGGGATCCCTCGCCGTCAATAGCAACAAGATAGGATCATTCGCATCGGCGCGCTAGATTTCTTCATCGACATGAACAACTGCCAATTCCGTCTTCACATTGTGCCTTGTGCCGATCAGATTGGTCCGGCCACCAAGTGCACGTACATGTACTGGAATATTACAGGCGTGTGACGGCGGCATGCACCGATCGGTCAAATACAAGACCCGTTCTAAGCGGCAGCTGAGTTTCTAATTCCACCCCGTCTCCCTAGATTACCTAGTCAATTGATATTTTATTTACATCTAATCTTACATGCATATTGATGTAATGTTTGAAGGTTGCATGTATCTTTCTAAATTAGTTGCTAATCTCTTGATTATTTAATTTGGATCTAATCTCTTGCCCATATTTACATGCGCTGCTGGATGTACTAAGGAGCCATGGCCACATAAATCAGCAGACTGGTTTTGCTTTGGCCTGAGTCACCCACGCCGTGGCCAATGCTTAAAGAAACGAGATCGGATTGACCTGCACCACCGACTCAAGCTCACTGCCAACAACTATGACACCTGCGTGCAGATGCCGACTTGAAAATAACGGGCGCGAGCATACATGGTCTACTCCATACGCCTATGAGTTTTCTCTCTCCTTGATTGTTTGCTAATGTCAGTTTAACACCGATCTCCTGAAGAAACGAGATCGCCACAGCACACGCATATGCAGATGATGACTTATTTTTTATCTCCTCTGATTTGATTATTTTATCAATTTTTATTCTATTTTGATTTAAAGTTTGGTCTGATCTGTTTTGCATGGCTGCTCTACGTCGTGAGAGGCGATTGATCGCTGACGCAAGCGCTGAAAAGATCAGTACTAAGCAAAATGACCTGGGGCTAGATGTCCTTGTGATGTGGCGATACTGGCCTCTGCATCCACGACCAGTCTCTGACAAGTCGTCTAAACGCGCACACGCTTAAATGCGGATTCGCTAGACTCGAAGACTCGCCATCGTGGACTTTCCATGCTAACATCTAAGTTTCTTTACACTCTACATGCTATGAGTAAAAAACATATATTCATATTTATTTATTCTTCAAATCCGACCATTCAGTCGCATATGACCCTTTCAGGAACCAAAATTATACTTGGAATCGGTTTCAGTTTTGTCTGCTGTTTATTCGCGTCCGTCGAAGTAGTGAGGCTGGGTACCAAAAGGCCGACCTTGTCTTCGGGTTCAATAGTCTGGCATCGCGCCCCTGTTACCTGGCAAGCGTTTGATGCTGGAGGTCTGCCTATGTCAACACCCGGATTTTTCAATCCTAGATGCCTGTTATGCCATACATCGCAATCCCAGGATTACCATTTTTGCGAGACATAACAGAATTGGATACCATAGTACTTCATCCATTACAAACGATACATAAGTTCTTATACAAATGGGGATCTCATGATCCAGTTCTTAATACAACATCAAGCAGCGGAATACGTAATAATAACGGTAGCGTAGGCGAAGCTCCATCTTCGGGGTCACAGGCAATGCTGACGATGGGAGATGATCCTAGTTGTCGTAACCTTCCTGGGGTCCATCTTCCAGGTACTCCTCTTCATAGTCTGGCCATGGGAATAGCCAGAGATAAAGCCATGAGTACTCTTTAAGTACTCGCAAACTAATACTAACAGGTAAGGGGTTTTTGGATAATAGGACACTAGGCTCTAGGGTTGTTTTGCAAAAAGCCAGGTTTATCTCTACTAAGTTCCAAAGCTAGTCACAATTTTATAACTCCTAAGTGGGATCTTGTAATTCAGGTCACAACTCTGTTGTGGTCAAGTCAAAGTCTCAATTCATTTCACAAGTCATTTTGAAAAGTCTGACGGGGGAACAGTATGGCCACTCCAACTGTCCATAACCGCGGACGCGGCTATTCGAATAGTTTGACACTCTGCAGAGATTATACACTTTCACCACAACATTCGATACATCCGTCAGGAACAAATCCTGAATTCACTATACTCAGTATGCGGATAATCAATCCTAACCTTTCAGTTACACGCCCTAGTATAAGCACCTCTCCTGTGAGTTTGGCCTCCCAACCATGACCAGCTGTCATCTTGGGTACTGCACAGGTGGACAATCTTCACAAGGTAGCCTCAGCTCAGACCTTGGCCGTGAGGGAACTAATACTAAGGTATATAAGTTTCCAGTCAATCCCTACCCAATCTTCGGGTATTGTGGTTGTACGATAAAATTGGAATGGTATCGCATCCAGACAACCATCAGTTTTATAAAGGGCTAAGGCTCATGCCTCAACATTTTCATCACCAAAATCATCAAGTGTTTGGAAACACATGTCCAAAACATTTCAATAGAATGATCCATCATTCCAAGGTTTTCATAACCATTTTTCCACCATGTATTCCCATCTAAAAGTTGATCAAGTTTTATGCTTAGCACTAGCATCTACATGTGGGGGTAGTACTAATGAGGGATGGTAACTAGTGGAGTTTCACTAAGTCCAACCTTATATCTTAGGCTGATATCAAGGCTTCTAGCTTAGGCCAAATTTTATGCTCTTTATGCAACCTTCAGCACAACTGTCTAGTATCTACCATACTCTTAGGTAGACTCTAAGTAAGCTTTGATAAAGAAATAAAGTAAGAAGCTTGCACATAAAACTAGGATTTGGTTTATCAAGTGGGTATGATCACATATGCTTAAGGCATATAGTAGTCATATCACAAGTATGGGTTTGTGGCAACAGTAGGGTATCTGGCAAGGGTTAGCTTGCATCAATCACTAGTAGTATTAGGCTTGCATCAGTGTCAATATAAGCTTGCCTTGTGCAGAGCAGTGGTTGAAGTTCTCCTCGGCTTCTTCTTCGTAGTATCCTCCTTCCTCCTCGTATCCTTGGTCGGTACTAGCGTCTATGAATAAATACGAGGTACACAATCACCAAACAATACTTAACTACTTGCAATCATCACACACAAGGGTCCTATAGATGATCTAGCATCATCTCTAACATTACAAGGTTAAGGCTTGGTTTAAATCTTTTTATTTTTAGAAAAGTAATTTCTACTCATTGAAAACTTACTTAAGATTTAATATTCTCCAAACTAAACATGGGATCATGTTGACACATGTCATCACCACATATTGTAGTCCATGGGAATGTTATTTAAAGTGGTGTCACAATTTAATAAGGTTTTACCCTTTTATTTTAATTAATTAAAGTGGCTAGAAATGCTTATGTAGCATTCTTTTATTACTTGACCATTATTTCTGCAAGTAAACCTATATATTTTTATATATTCTGAAAGGTTTGGTTAAATGTGATTTTTGAGAGTTGGAATCAACTCAAAAGCTTTTATGGTTTAAATTTGAAAAATGTTTGAATGCAGAAAAGCTTCTGCCTTGTTATTTTTACTATGGGTGATCTAGAGATCCAAATGACTTGAATCCAATGGGCTTGGATTCAGCATTCACAGACCTTTCCAACAAAATTGGTTTCATTCAAATTGGTGCACTGAATCGATCTGGGTTGATTTTTGAAGTTGGGTACAGAAGTGTGTTTGAATTGAAAAAGAAAAAGATTTAATTTGAATCGCTGGGCTGCGCGGGAAATTCTAACGGGCCGGCCTGCTAAGCGCAGTGCTCCCGCGGGCTGCTTAAGTGGGTGTCCCCACTCGTCAGTGACACGGGGCTGGGCGAAGCGGTATGGGGCAACGTGGATCGTTCGATCTAGTTCTAATCCAACGGCTGGGAGTCATCGTCGACGCGAGACAACTCCGGCGAGAACGAAACCTAGCGCGGCCAGTGAGGGGTGCTGGGGGCTCATCGGGGTACTGGCGAGGGTCGGCGAGGCGGGGGAATGACGAAGTCGACGACGGCGAACCTCCTGGTACCGGTGGCTTCTCTTGGGGCGGCTCCAATCGCTGGCTCCCTTCTTCTCCAGAGGCGGCGGGCTCCAGTGAAATTCCGGCGAGGTGGTGCTCGTCTTGCTCTGAGGACGGTGTGGCACTGTCAGTGAGGAGAGGGGAGTGAGATGGTGTGAAGAAATCGTGCGGGGGTGGCCTCTATTTATAGTCGAGCGAGGGGACCGTCGGGGTGCACGGTGAGCTCGTCGGGGGCGACGTTACAGGCGGCTAATAGCATGGGCAAGGGTAGGGGACGGTGCTGTGTCTCCTGGCGATGCTCAACGACATGGTCACGAGGCATGGGGCGGTGTGGTTTGGTCTGGAACGGCCGGTGCTCTGCGCGGCAGAGGCGGCGTCTTCGACGGCGGGCGGTGGCTGTATGGCACGGGGCGGCAAACGGAGATGTCTGGCGGTCTCCTGGGTCGGTGGTGATCGTGTGTGCACGCGGTGAGGGTGGCGCGCGGTCTGTGGGTGATGGTCGAGGGTGGCGCTCTGGCGCACGCTCGGCATGGTCTGGGCGCGGCCTGTGCGCGTGGTCCAGGGCTTGGCAACGCTTGCGGCTGGGACAGGGAGTGGCGGTGGACGGTAGGCTGCCTCCCAGACAAGGTTGGCACGGCTAGTTCTTCCTCTAGCCTGCTGTCCACAATGGGGTGACATTTGGGTGCTCGGCTGTTCACCATTGATGACAATGGCAAACTCACAGGGATGCTAGTGTTGGGCTAATCTTTCTAGATGATCTACTGAGTTGTGTGTGATCTAACTAGGGAACAAGTTAGGCAAGAATCACTGCACACTATAGTGTTTGATGTTTTGTTTGATTTGTGTCTGCAACCTGTTTGATGAAATGGCCGCATGAAATCAAGTTTTGAATTTTGAAATGAATTTTGGTGGGTTTGCTAGATTGGTGCTGGTGAGTCTGCAGATGCTTGGGTTTTGAAAGTTGAGCTTGTTTGAGTGGGTTTTGGAAAAGTGGGATCTTCCCATATGATAAAGATTCAATTTTGAATTATCATTTAAACTATGCATTTGAAAGTTTCTGGATGATCACAAAGTGGTCCTTGATACTTTGTTATGAGTACATTCAAGAGGTGCAAAGATCCAGAAAAGTTTCTGTTAGGTTTTGAAAGTTTGGGACAGCCAAAGTAGGCATGGGAGTTAAATTGGTCAAAATGACCATTCAACAAATATATTTGTTTTGATTTACTTGTCTTTAGGAAAAGTGTGGGAAATGTTTTAGATGATGTTCATTTCACCTAAGAAACATTTTACAAGCAATGGATCACACAAACAAGGTGGTTTTCAAAGAAATTCAAAATCCATGCATACACATATGCATGCATTCATGAGTTTATTTAGAAAAGTTTTTGTTAACCCTAATCTTGATGATTAGTGTTTGATGATCTAAGTTTGGTAGTTTTGGGATGTTACAAACCTTCCCCCCTTAAACAAAATCTCGTCCCGAGATTTGAAAAGGGACGAAAAGATTACCTAGGATTTGAAGAGATCTGGAAACTCCGTCCTGATGTGATCTTCGCGTTCCCAGGTAGCTTCCTCTTCTGTGTGGTTGCTCCACTGAATCTTGAGAAACTTGATGCTTCGGGTTCTGGTAGTTTGAAAGGCTTCTTCCAATATACGGATGTGTACTTCAGGATAGGTTAGGTCATCGTTGATCTCTATGGTCCGGTGGTCGATATTCTTGAACACTTCGGTCTTCTCGGGGACTTCTAGACACTTGCGAAGTAACGAGATATGGAACACATTGTGCACAGCTGACATCTCTTCTGGTAGCTCCAGTTGATACGATACTTCTTCTCGACGGTTCAGAATTTTGAAAGGTCCGATATATCTGGGGGCTAACTTTCCCTTGAGTTGGAAACGCTGCATTCCCTTCAATGGCGACACTTTCAGATAAACAAAATCTCCTATGTTGAAGGCGAGGTCTCGACGTCTCTTGTCGGCGTAACTCTTCTGTCGGGATTGGGCTGTCTTGAGGTGCTCACGAATCTTGTGAACCTTCTCTTCTGCTTCTCACAGGATGTCGGGTCCGAAAATCTGACTCTCTCCTACTTCCGACCAGTTCAAAGGGGTGCGGCACTTTCTTCCGTACATGAATTCAAATGGGGCCATTTGCAAACTGGCTTGGTAACTGTTGTTGTAAGAAAATTCTGCAAACGGCAGACAGTCTTCCCACTTGGATCCATATTCTAGCACACATGCTCTAAGCATATCTTCGAGTATTTGATTTACTCGCTCCGTTTGTCCATCGGTCTGAGGGTGATACGCGGTACTGAAATCTAGGCGGGTTCCTAAACCTTCTTGGACTTTCTTCCAGAATCTCGAGGTAAACTGAGTTCCTCGATCCGATACTATGTTCTTGGGGACTCCATGCAAACTAACTATTCTAGCAATGTACAACTCTGCTAGCTTCGAACTCTGGTAGGTGGTTTTGACGGGCAAGAAATGGGCGACTTTGGACAATCTGTCCACTATGACCCAAATAGAGTCATTTCCCCTACTAGAAGTAGGTAGTCCAGTGATAAAGTCCATTCCTACATAATCCCATTTCCATTCCGGAATTTGCAAAGGTTGCAACAACCCAGCGGGTCTTTGATGTCCTGCCTTGACTCGCTGACATATATCACACTTGGCGATATAGCTTCCGATTTCTCTCTTCATCTTATGCCACCAAAATTGCTCTTTCAAATCTTGATACATCTTAGTTCCTCCGGGATGGATAGAATAAAGAGTATCATGAGCCTCCTTCAAGATAACTTCTTTCAACTCTGAATCTGCTGGTACACAAAGGCGTCCTTTGTACCACAGAACTCCTTCTTCGTCCTCGGTGAATCCGGGTACTTTGCCTGTACCGATACGACGCTTGATTCCGTCGATACTAGCATTTCCTTTCTGCGCCTCTTTAATCTGACTGATCAAAGTGGGCTGAAGTTCTATGCTAGCCAAAAATCCTTCACTTACTAATTCCATTCGAAAATCTTCCATCTCTTTGTGCAAACTTGGTTGCTCCTTCAAAATCATGGAGTTCAAGCGACACGGTAATCTGCTAAGGGCATCGGCTACCACATTGGCTTTACCAGGGTGATAGTGAATGTCCAGGTCGTAATCCTTGATTAGCTCAATCCATCTTCTCTGCCTCATATTCAACTCTTTCTGAGTGAATATATACTTTAGGCTCTTGTGATCCGAATAAATCTCACAACGGTTTCCCATCAGGTAATGTCTCCATGTCTTTAGGGCTAGAACTACGGCTGCGAGTTCGAGGTCATGGGTTGGGTAATTTTGTTCATGTTGCTTCAATTGTCGCGATAGATAAGATATAACTTTGCCTTCTTGCATTAGCACACATCCGAGACCAATCTTGGATGCGTCACAATACACATCGAAGGGCTTCGTGATATCCGGCATGATCAAGATTGGGGCTGAAATCAATCTCCTTTTGAGTTCTTGAAAACTCGCTTCACATTTGTCGGTCCATTCAAACTTCTTGTCCTTCTTCAGCAATTGGGTCATGGGTCTGGCTATACTAGAGAATCCTTCTACAAATTTGCGGTAATATCCCGCCAATCCGAGAAAAGCACGAACTTGGGTTTGAGTGGTTGGGGCTTGCCAATCTTCTACATCTTTCACTTTGGCAGGGTCAACGGCAATTCCTCCGACTGATACAATGTGACCGAGGAATCCTACTTCCTGTAACCAGAATTCACATTTGCTAAACTTTGCATACAGCTGATGCTCTCTAAGGGTTACAAGAATGGTCCTTAGGTGTAGCTCATGTTCTTCTTCTGATTTGGAATAAATCAGAATGTCATCAATGAAAACAACGACAAACTTATCAGGAAGTCCATAAAAATATTATTCATGAGGTTCATGAAATAAGCGGGGGCATTGGTTAATCCAAAAGACATGCCTGTATACTCATACAGTCCATATCTGGTGGTAAAGGCAGTCTTTGGGATATCCTCTGCACGAATCTTGAGTTGATGATAGCCAGTTCTAAGATCAATCTTAGAAAACACCTGGGCACCGGTCAACTGATCAAACAAATCTTCTATCTTAGGCAAGGGGTACTTGTTCTTGATGGTGACATCATTCAACTTCCGATAATCCGTACACAAACGGTTACCTCCATCCTTCTTGTCCACAAACAAGACATGTGATCTCCATGGGGACGCACTTGGTTGAATTAATCTGATTTCCAACATGGAATCCAGTTGCTTCTTCAGTTCTTCTAACTCCGATGGGTTCATACTATAGGGTCTCTGGGCTATGGGTCCTGTTCCGGGGATTAGTTCAATGATAAACTCGATATCCCGATCTAGGGGCATACCGGGCAAAACATCTGGAAATACATCGGGGTATTCGCAGACTACCCGGACTTGGTCAATGGTAGGTTGGGCTATATTCTGGTTACACTTGAATTGGCGAGGTAAGGTTTCAGATATATGCTCGACTGATATTCCAGCGGTACTGGTCATGGTGATGGCTTTCTTGGCACAGTCAATCAATCCTTTATGTTTGGACATCCAATCCATTCCTAGTACTACTTCCAAACCTTTAGTTCCGAGTACTATTAGGTTAGCATAAAAATCTATGCCATGGATTCGGATAGGGACGGCCTTGCAAATTTGCCTAGCCTTGGTGGTTGATCCGGGAATTTGTACAATCATCACATGCTTCAATTTGGTTGGTTGAATTTTACTAGTGCAGGCAAATTCTTCGGTGACAAATGAATGCGATGCACTAGAATCAAACAACACTCTTGCAAGTACTGAATTAACAGAAAACATACCCAGCACGACGTCTGGCGCTTCCTGAGCTTCTTCAGCATGCATGAGAAAAAGACGGCCATTGCGGTTGAGTGAATTCCCTGGGGCAAATCTTCTTCCTGGCTGGACACGACGCTGCTGCTGAGCTGGGACATTGGTATTAGGGGCTGTAGCATTCTTCTTGTTGGGGCACTCGTTGGAATAGTGTCCTTTATTTCCACAGTCATAACAGGTCACTTGTGACTTGTCCTTGGCTGCGATAGGCACGGCATTGCTTCCAGTCCTCGGGGCAGTGTTGGTGTTGGCGGTAGCATTGTTGGTGTTGAACTTGGGTGGGGCACGGGTGAAATTGCTAGAGTTGCCGGGGTTGTTGTGATTTCCTCCGGGTCTAGGGTTTCCACGGTTGGGATAGTTCGGACGGGTCATAGGGGGTCTGTTGGTTCTTGGGGCAAATCCTGGGGATGGGTTGGGGCGATACTTTGGGGTCTGATGGGTTCCTGGTTGATGCATCATGCGACACTTGCGGTTCTCATTGGCCTGGTTGATCTTTCCTTCCATCTAGATAGCAGAGTCGACAAGGGCTTCAATATCAACAAAGGGGATATTGACTAACACTGTCTGCATCTTGTCATGCAGACCATTCAGGAATCTTTCTTTCTTCTTGGCTTCGGTGTCTATCTCGTCCGGGGCATACCTAGCTAATGACAAAAATTTGTCACGGTATTCCACTACAGTCATCCTTCCTTGCTTCAACTCTCTGAACTCGTCTCTCATTCTCTTGATCAAACCTGGTGGCACATGGGTTCTGCTAAACTTGACCTTGAATTCCTCCCAGGTCATCATCTGGCCTCCGGTCATTGCACGAACACTGTTCCACCATGCCCTGGCATCTCCGGCTAGATAATGGGTGGCGAACAGGACTTTCTCGTTGGCTTCGACTCCTGCTACTTCTAAGTTGTTTTCCATGGTTTGCAGCCAATCATCGGGTCTAGGGGTTGTTCTGACTTGGTGAAAACGGGTGGGTTGGTATTCTGGAAATTCTTGAGCTTAGATCCGTGGTTGTCCTGATTTCCGTGGCCTTGGTTGTTGTGGGCTAGCTGGGCTATCTGTTGCAGAGTGGCTAGGTTGGCTTGACGTTCCGCTCTTTCAGCTTCGCGGTCAGAGGTCAACATTTGCAAAATCTGCAACATCGGGTCCGGGGCTGAACCACTTCCTCCACGTGGCATCTGAAGATTGATATAGATCATGAGAAAAGAGGGAAATTTCTAAGGTTTTGGTTTTTTTGAAAAGTTTTTAGTGTTTGACTCGGGTTTTTCTAGCAACTTGCTTTTTCATTCATTCACTCATAGCACACAGTACAACACACACCACAACAAGGAAAAACAGATGGTTTTAAGAACCATTCTGAAATCTACGATACAGTGGGACCAACTACTACTCACTACGCTAGTGCTCAGTGCTACTACTCCTCGGAGTCTATGGCTTCATCATCTTCAGCATCATCGATGAAGGCGAAATCATCCTCATCGGTGAAGAAGTCCATGGCCTGATCCTCCAGAAAATCATCGTCATCGCTGAGATAGGAGTAAGGGTCTCCACGAAGATCCTCTCCGGCATTCTCCCTTTCCTCTAACTGCATGTCTCTCTCGTGGATGGTCTCTTCCAGAGATGAGATGCGATGGCGAAGACGGGCAATAATGCGCTCCTTCTTGTCGAGCTGACGGCGGCGAGACTTGCGATGGTCTGGTCCTTCGTCTTGATGATGGCAGACTTGTGGTTGCAATAGTCACGGCAGTTGTCCAATTCCTGCTGACGATCATACATCATGAAGCTAAGGTGGTCCAATTGAGTCTTCAGCTCGGGTGGTATGGGGCTTCCAGTGGTTGGCCATTTGCATCACGCCTTGGGCAAAACTCAAAGCGAGTACCCTTGATCTGATTGATGCTCTGCCCACACAGACGGGAAAGAGCTTCCTGCATTGCTCTGGCAAGTCCATCGAGCCAGTTGTTTTCCCTTAAGGTAAACTGAATTCCCTCCGCAGTGGGAGGTTCAATCTTTCCTCGGAGACTTGCAACAATTAGCCACTGCAGGTCTTCTCCTCCTTGATCATTGAGCTGAGCTCCGAAGATCTCGGGATGCGGATGCTCCAGAAGTTCCGAAAGCTGATCCAGATCCCTCTCAAAGATAAGGTCTCCTCCATTCCCAAGTTGGTAAAACTTGCTGTACTTCACGTCCATCTATAAAAATAGAGGATGAGTAGATTAGCAGAGTGATCAAGTGTGTCAAAATTTTATCTATTTTGCAACAGTTTTTGAGGAACATGAAGTTTTATTAAAGAATTAAAGAGGTAAGAATGAGAATAGGTTTTCGTAAATATTTTTGTTCTTTGGTTTTGAAACTAAGTTTTTGGTTCAACGTCCAATCTAACTAGGGTATCCTATGGTAAGGATGGCTCTGATACCAACTTGTCAACACCCGGATTTTTCAATCCTAGATGCCTGTTATGCCATACATCACAATCCCAGGATTACCATTTTTGCGAGACATAACAGAATTGGATACCATAGTACTTCATCCATTACAAACGATACATAAGTTCTTACACAAATGGGGATCTCATGATCCAGTTCTTAATACAACATCAAGCAGCGGAATACGTAATAATAACGATAGCGTAGGCGAAGCTCCATCTTCGGGGTCACAGGCAATGCTAACGATGGGAGATGATCCTAGTTGTCGTAACCTTCCTGGGGTCCATCTTCCAGGTACTCCTCTTCATAGTCTGGCCATGGGAATAGCCAGGGACAAAGCCATGAGTACTCTTTAAGTACTCGCAAACTAATACTAACAGGTAAGGGGTTTTTGGATAATAGGACACTAGGCTCTAGGGTTGTTTTGCAAAAAGCCAGGTTTATCTCTACTAAGTTCCAAAGCTAGTCACAATTTTATAACTCCTAAGTGGGATCTTGTAATTCAGGTCACAACTCTGTTGTGGTCAAGTCAAAGTCTCAATTCATTTCACAAGTCATTTTGAAAAGTCTGACGGGGGAACAGTATGGCCACTCCAACTGTCCATAACCGTGGACGCGGCTATTCGAATAGTTTGATACTCTGCAGAGATTGTACACTTTCACCACAACATTTGATACATCCGTCAGGAACAAATCCTAAATTCACCATACTCAGTATGCGGATAATCAATCCTAACCTTTCAGTTACACGCCCTAGTATAAGCACCTCTCCTGTGAGTTTGGCCTCCCAACCATGACCAGCTGTCATCTTGGATACTGCACAGGTGGACAATCTTCACAAGGTAGCATCAGCTCAGACCTTGGCCGTGAGGGAACTAATACTAAGGTATATAAGTTTCCAGTCAAGCCCTACCCAATCTTCGGGTATTATGGTTCTACGATAAAATTGGAATGGTATCGCATCCAGACAACCATCAGTTTTATAAAGGGCATCCAAACATTTTCATCACCAAAATCATCAAGTGTTTGGAAACACATGTCCAAAACATTTCAATAGAATGATCCATCATTCCAAGGTTTTCATAACCATTTTTCCACCAAGTATTCCCATCTAAAAGTTGATCAAGTTTTATGCTTAGCACTAGCATCTACAGGTGGGGGTAGTACTAATGAGGGGTGGTAACTAGTGGAGTTTCACTAAGTCCAACCTTATATCTTAGGCTGATATCAAGGCTTCTAGCTTAGGCCAAATTTTATGCTCTTTATGCAACCTTCAACACAATTGTCTAGTATCTACCACACTCTTAGGTAGACTCTAAGTAAGCTTTGATAAAGAAATAAAGTAAGAAGCTTGCACATAAAACTAGGATTTGGTTTATCAAGTGGGTATGATCACATATGCTTAAGGCATATAGTAGTCATATCACAAGTATGGGTTTGTGGCAACAGTAGGGTATCTGGAAAGGGTTAGCTTGCATCAATCACTAGTAGTATTAGGCTTGCATCAGTGTCAATATAAGCTTGCCTTGTGCAGAGCAGTGGTTGAAGTTCTCCTCGGCTTCTTCTTCGTAGTATCCTCCTTCCTCCTCGTATCCTTGGTCGGTACTAGCGTCTATGAATAAATACGAGGTACACAATCACCAAACAATACTTAACTACTTGCAATCATCACACACAAGGTTCGTATAGATGATCTAGCATCATCTCTAACATTACAAGGTTAAGGCTTGGTTTAAATCTTTTTATTTTTAGAAAAGTAATTTCTACTCATTGAAAACTTACTTAAGATTTAATATTCTCCAAACTAAACATGGTATCATGTTGACACATGTCATCACCACATATTGTAGTCCATGGGAATGTGATTTAAAGTGGTGTCACAATTTAATAAGGTTTTACCCTTTTATTTTAATTAATTAAAGTGGCTAGAAATGCTTATGTAGCATTCTTTTATTACTTGAACATTATTTCTGCAAGTAAACCTATATATTTTTATATATTCTGAAAGGTATGGTTAAATGTGATTTTTGAGAGTTGGAATCAACTCAAAAGCTTTTATGGTTTAAATTTGAAAAATGTTTGAATGCAGAAAAGCTTCTGCCTTGTTATTTTTACTATGGGTGATATAGAGATCCAAATGACTTGAATCCAACGGGCTTGGATTCAACATTCACAGGCCTTTCCAACAAAATTGGTTTCATTCAAATTGGTGCACTGAATCGATCTGGGTTGATTTTTGAAGTTGGGTACAGAAGTGTGTTTGAATTGAAAAAGAAAAAGATTTAATTTGAATCGCTGGGCTGCGCGGGAAATTCTAACGGGCCGGCCTGCTAAGCGCAGTGCTCCCGCGGGCTGCTTAAGTGGGTGTCCCCACTCGTCAGTGACACGGGGCTGGGCGAAGCGGTATGGGGCAACGTGGATCGTTCGATCTAGGTCTAATCCAACGGCTGGGAGTCTTCGTCGACGCGAGACAACTCCGACGAGAACGAAACCTAGCGCGGCCAGTGAGGGGTGCTGGGGGCTCACCGGGGTACTGGCGAGGGTCGGCGAGGCGGGCGAACGACGAAGTCGACGACGACGAACCTCCTGGTACCGGTGGCTTCTCCTGGGGCGGCTCCAATCGTTGGCTCCCTTCTTCTCCAGAGGCGGCGGGCTCCGGTGAAATTCCGGCGAGGTGGTGCTCGCCTTGCTCTGAGGACGGTGTGGCACGGTCAGTGAGGAGAGGGGAGTGAGATGGTGTGAAGAAATCGTGCGGGGGTGGCCTTTATTTATAGTCGAGCGAGGGGACCGTCGGGGCGCACGGTGAGCTCGTCGGGGGCGACGTTACAGGCGGCTAATGGCATGGTCAAGGGTAGGGGACGGTGCTGTGTCTCCTGGCGATGCTCAACGACATGGTCGCGAGGCATGGGGCGGTGTGGTTTGGTCTGGAACGGACGGTGCTCTGCGCGGCAGAGGCGGCGTCTTCGACGGCGGGCGGTGGCTGTATGGCACAGGGCGGCAAACAGGGATGTCTGGCGGTCTCCTGGGTCGGTGGTGATCGTGTGTGCACGCGGTGAGGGCGGCGCGCGGTCTGTGGGTGATGGTCGAGGGTGGCGCTCTGGCGCACGCTCGGCATGGTCTGGGCGCGGCTTGTGCGCGTGGTCCAGGGCTTGGCAACGCTTGCGGCTGGGACAGGGAGTGGCGGTGGACGGTGGTCTGCCTCCCAGACAAGGTTGGCATGGCTAGTTCTTCCTCTAGCCTGCTGTCCACAATGGGGTGACATTGGGGTGCTCGGCTGTTCACCATTGATGACAATGGCAAGATCACATGGGTGCTAGTGTTGGGCTAATCTTTCTAGATGATCTACTGAGTTGTGTGTGAGCTAACTAGAGAACAAGTTAGGCAAGAATCACTGCACACTATAGTGTTTGATGTTTTGTTTGATTTGTGTCTGCAACCTGTTTGATGAAATGGCCGCATGAAATCAAGTTTTGAATTTTGAAATGAATTTTGGTGGGTTTGTTAGATTGGTGCTGGTGAGTCTGCAGATGCTTGGGTTTTGAAAGTTGAGCTTGTTTGAGTGGGTTTTGGAAAAGTGGGATCTTCCCATATGATAAAGATTCAATTTTGAATTGTCATTTAAACTATGCATTTGAAAGTTTCTGGATGATCACAAAGTGGGCCTTGATACTTTGTTATGATTACATTCAAGGGGTGCAAAGATCCAGAAATGTTTCTGTTAGGTTTTGAAAGTTTGGGACAGCCAAAGTAGGCATGGGAGTTAAATTGGTCAAAATGACCATTCAACAAATATATTTGTTTTGATTTACTTGTCTTTAGGAAAAGTGTGGGAAATGTTTTAGATGATGTTCATTTCATCTAAGAAACATTTTACAAGCAATGGATCACACAAACAAGGTGGTTTTCAAAGAAATTCAAAATCCATGCATACACATATGCATGCATTCATGAGTTTATTTAGAAAAGTTTTTGTTAACCCTAATCTTGATGATTAGTGTTTGATGATCTAAGTTTGGTATTTTTGGTATGTTACAGCCTACTCATGAAAAGACACGCATAAACCTTACATACTGCCCATCGATCCACATAACAAAAGTGCATTTTATTTCAACGTATACAATTCGCACGTCTTACAATTGTTCAATATGTTATGCAAGTACACCTTAATGCAATTGTATTTTTTCTCCTTCTCAGCAAAATGGTCTGGTGTCTTTCTCGCCACTCGCCTCGCTCGGAGACTCGACGCGTTACAGACAGCGGCACTCGCCGGTCGCTCGACCTCGCCACTCGCCGGTCGCCGACCTTGCCGCTCGCCGCGCTCGGGGACTTGGCACGCTCTAGACAGCAGCACTCGTCGGTCGCCCGGCCTCGCCGCCCACTGCGCTCCGAGACTCGGCGCTCTCTAGATAGCCGCACTTGCCGGTCGCTCGACCTCGCCACTCGCCGGTCGCCGACCTCGCCACTCGTCGCGCTTGGGGACTCGGCACTGGCCGGTCGCCCGACCTCGCCACTCGCCGCGGTCGGGGACTCGACAGTCGCCGGTCGCCCGACGTCGCCACTCTCCATGCTCGGCAATGACCACTACTATTTCCATAATATGCATCTCTAAAGAGCCTCAAGTCGCCTCTACAAGCCAACTCGAGCCTCGGGGACTACTCCTAGGCATACCGCGTGTACGCGTGGCTCCACGACCGCGACACGCCAACCTCTCGTACTCTCCACGCTCGGGGACTCTCCATGGCCGCAGACTCTTCACGTTCGGCGGCTCGCCCATCACCGACTCGCCAAGCTACCGGCTACACGCCGCACGACATCGCCACCGCGGACTCGCCCTCGTGTACTCAACACGCTCGGGGACTCGCCCTCGCGTACTCGATACACTCGGGGATTCGCCACCGCGAACTCGCCCTCGCGTACTCGACACACTCGGGGACTCGTCACCATGGACTCGTCCTCGCGTACTCGACACGCTTGGGGACACGCCCAATGCGTCGAATCGCCTTGGCGAATGAACTACTTCATGAGTTGTTGCTCTATTTCAGGAGCTCGCCAACGACTCACCATCGACTCCACCCTGGAATCGCATGCGCCGATTTAGCAGCTTGAAGTCATCATCGAGTCCCTGACGTGCTCGGAGACTACTGATGGGGGAATACCAATCGGGGTATACCCATGAAGCGGAGTCGCCAGCTGGATCACCAATCCCAGAGCGGGTCGACTCACCGAATACGGAGACTGACGCATACTGGACCCAGGCGACTGGCACCGACTGAAGGCCCAATACATCGACTTGTATACAAAGCCCACTAGCACTTGTAAACCCTAACTGGCTGCATATATAAAGCCACCAGGGGCACCCCCACGGGGCATCCTTTCACACATATCTCATTAGATCTAGTCCATATCCGCCTACGATGGATCCATTGTAAACCAATCTATGATCATATACTAGATTGACAGCAGGACATAGCGATCCTCCACCGAGGGGACATGAACCTGGGTACATCGTGTGCCAATCTCGCTCCCGGATTCTCCTATGTCGCCTTGCTCCCTCTACGTAAGCTACCTCCAGTAGCATCTGCCGTGCAATACCATGACACTTTGTAATAACTTGGTTTCTTGGGAGTTGGAAGCATGAGTAGATCTTACTCATACAAGTGTAGGCTAGCAAAAGACTGGGAGCAACCAATTAAGAGAGCAATAATAGCCGTGATCATGTAGAGCGACAAAACATTACTAATCAAGGCATAGAGTGGTACTACAAGTTAAGGACTAAATGATCATAGAGGCTATGGTGACTTGTTCATAGTCATAACATGGTGTGAGCATGTGCCAAGTCAACCCAAACAAAGCATCAAAGGAGAATACCACAATACTATGCTTTTGTATGCTAAAACAACGCATGATTCTTTTAAGGCACACTAAGCAATCCCAATTGTTTGTAACAAGATATTCTACGGCAATAATCACTAAGCATAAGGTAAAAAAACACCTAGCATGTCATGCTAAAGTCTAAATCACAGTCAAGGCAAGCTCCTCTTGCACTTTCAAGCAAGAACTTTCTACTCCTTTCCAACATCAATCAACTTATTTGAAATAACACAGCGAGAACGTGTGTCCGAACTATTTTATTCAAGCAAACTAAAAAAACTAATCAAACCAAACAAAAACTAAGACACTCCAAGAACAACACAACAGTGCATGAAACAATAAAAACGAAGTGTCTAGAAAGACCTGAGCTTTTTATTGATGAAGAACGGGATGCCTTGGGCATATCCAAGCTTTGACGCTTGTAACTCTTGGATATTTCTTGGGGTGACACCATAGTGGCATCCCCAAGCTTGAGCTTTTGTCCATTCTTCATCTCATTACATCATTCTTTCTCTACACGTGAAATTTTTTCTTCATACAAAACTTCACACAATCTTCATTAGTGTATTCAAAATATAATAGACCTTTGGGTTTAGCTTTAGAACAGCAAAACTTTTCAATAAAAACACAAGCTACTATAGCAACTCCTTCAAGAAGCTCAATTCCCCAAAAGAGAACTCAAAAAGAAATCAATAAGAAACAAATGCAAATAATGGCAGAAACCTGTCAAAACAGACCATTAGGTAGAAACCGATTTTTTAGAAAATCTTATGTTGCTTAAATCAAAAGGTGTTGAACTAACTAAAGTTAGCTAACATACTGTGGGATTTATTCAGAAATTTGCAGCTCAATCCAACTTACAGAGACTCCTCACAAATATTTATGGTGGAGGACATAAATCTGTTTTGAGACAGCAACTCCCTAAATCTTACCTCCCTCTCATTAAAGGTCATTCTTGGCACAAAAAGCAAACAAAAAGGATAAGGAGAGGTCATTACTAAAGTAATAACTTCCAGGACTCAAGTAAACTCTTGGGTTATGTCCCAACAAGTACTTTTCTTTAACGCCTTTAAGTTAGGCACAAGGAGCAAGAAATCAAGTATTTTCAAATGAGGAAGCATTAACATCAAACCTTGCTTTCAAAGGAGGACCAAAAAAACAACTTCTCTCTCCTCGTAGGGAAGTGTTCAATACCTTTCTTGAAAGGAAATTGATATTTAATGGTGCCTTCTTTCATATCAATGATGACACCAACAGTTCTAAGAAAAGGTCTTGCCAAAGTAATAGGACAAGAAGCATTGTATTCAACATCCAAAACATAGAAATCAACAGAGACATAAGCATTGTTAACCATAATGAGAACATCATTAATACTCCCCATGAGTTTCTTCTTAGCATTATCATCAAGTGGGACATCCAAATAACAATCTTCCAAAGGTGGCAAATCAAGCATTTCATAAATCTTCCTAGGCATAATAGAGACACTAGAACCAAGATCACATGAAGCTTTGAGTTCAAAGTCATTCACTTGCATATTAATAATGGGTTCCCAACTATCTTCTACTTTCCTAGGAATAGAAGCTTTGTGTTTTAACTTCTCTTCCTTAATCTTAACAAGAGCATCTGTAATGTGTTTGGTGAAAGAAACATGCATATCACTAGCATCAGGACTTCTAGCAGGTTTTTGCAGGAACAAAATCACTTCAGAAATATTGCAACCATCTATATCAAAATCAAACTTAGCATCACTAGTAGTAGACTCATTAGGCTTAGGCATTATAGGAGGAGGAATAGGGACTTCTTGTGGTTTAGTGGTATCCATTCTAGTGATGGTGCACACACTATTGTTTCGATCAATTTCAGCTTCCCTTTCCCACTTAGCATCAAGTTGGGCTAACAGTCTAACATTTTTATCAATAGTAACTTGTATGGCATGAGTAGCAGCAAAGGCACTTTCCATGGTCTCAGGTTTAGCAGCCATTTTATTTATCAAGGAGGACTGTGCTTCAGACAAAGAGGAAATATTTTTCTCAATAGTTAAAATCTTTTCCTCCACAGTCTTGTTGAAAGCGGTTTGTTTACTAATAAAGTCTTTGAGCATGACTTCAAGTTCAGAGGTGGCACTTCTAGCATTGTTGTAGGAGTTTCCATAGGAATTTCCATTATTAGGAGGATAAGACCTATAATTGTTGTTACCACCAAAATTATTCCTATAGGCATTGTTGTTGAAATTGTTGTTTCTAATGAAGTTCACATCAACTTGCTCTTCTTTAGCAACCAAAAAGGCTAAAGGAACATTATTTGTATCTAAAGGAGCTTTCCCATTAACAAGCATAGCCATAATAACATCAATCTTATCACTCAAAGAGGAGGTTTCTTCAATAGAATTTACCTTCTTACCATGTGGAGCTCTCTCAGTGTGCCATTCGGAGTAATTAACCATCATATTATCAAGGAGTTTTGTTGCAGCACCCAAAGTGATGCCCATAAAGGTACCTCCAGCAGCTGAATCCAACAGGTTTCTTGAAGAGAAGTTCAACCCTGCATAAAAAGTATGGATAATCTTCCAAGCAGTGAGTCCATGAGTGGGACAATTCTTAACCAAAGATTTCATTCTTTCACAACTTGAGCAACATGTTCATTATTAAGTTGTTTAAATTTCATAATGTCACTTCTCATAGATATAATCTTAGCAGGAGGGTATTACTTTCCAATAAAAGCATCCTTGCACTTAATCCAAGAATCAATACTATTTCTAGGCAAGGATAGCAACAATTCTTTAGCTTTTCCTCTCAAGGAGAAAGGAAACAACTTGATCTTAATAATATCTCCATCTACATCCTTATACGTTTGCATCTCACAAAGTTCAACAAAGCTATTGAGATTGGCAGCAACATCATCAAAACTAGCACCAGAAAATTGCTCTCTCATCACAAGATTCAACAAAGTAGGATTAATTTCATAAAAGGTAGCATCAGGAGCAGGTGGAGCAATAGGAGTGCTAAGGAAATCATTGTTGTTTGTGCTAGTGAAGTCACACAACTTGGTGTTCTCAGCAGAGTTCATTTTGGCAAAACTGGGGCAAGCCAAAAACAGCAGCAGCAGAGCAGGAACTAATTTTTTTTGTGTTTTTGATAAGAGAAAGCAAACCAAACTAGACTATTTTTTTTTTGGAGTTTTTGATAAAAAGAGGCAAACAAAACTAAGCAAAAGAAACTAAGAAAACTAAAAAACAAAGTAAATAGAAAGGTTGAGGAGGACTCCCCTTGTGAAGACGTCCTTAGTCTCCTCGGCAACGGTGCCAGAAAAGCTTGATGGTGCTGTGAAGCACTTCGTCGGGAAACCCCAAGAGCAAGGTGTGAAGCAGCACAACAACAAGTTTTCCCTCATTAAGAAACCAAGGTTATCGAACTAGTAGGAGGAAGGAAACATCTCAAAGGTGTTGCAAGCAACGTGGAAACCTGCACAACACAAACTCAAGACTTTGCTCCAACAAACAGTGAGGTTGTCAATCTCACCGGTTGCTATAACAAAGGATTAACTATATGGTGTGGAAGGTGATGATGGTTTGCAACAAGTAAATAGTAACCGTGGAATATGTATCAATGGTAAAGATTGGACCGGGGTCCATAGTTCACTAGAGGTTTTCTCCTTAGATAAACAAACATGGCATGCCGGGTAAACAAATTACAATAGGGCAATTGACAGGACTGAGCAAGGCATAACAATGCAATAGTAGACACGAAGATCCTATGATATTCGATTGGGCAATACAACAATATACATAGACCGCCATCCAACTGCATCTATGACTAGAAGTCCACCTTCAGGTTATCATCCGAACCCCCACAAGTATTAAGTTGCAATCAACAGACAACTGCTTTAAGCAAAGTGTGTAAGGTAAACAATCCACTTGTTCCATGAACAAGAGACTGTTGTTTTCTCCCTAGTGGCAACAACACATCTACAACCGAAGAGATTTCTGGCAAACCTTGGAAACAAGAGGCATGAACCCACTATCGAGCATAAATACCCCCTCTTGGAGTCACTAGCAACTACTTGGCCAAGATAGCTACTAACAACGGAGAGCATGCAAGATCACAAACAACACAGACATGATAGAATCAATAAGACAAAACCATTAATCAATCTGACATAGTAATATCAATATCCATCGGATCCCCGCAAACACAACATGCATGATTACAAATAGATTAGATCTTGATCATGAATAGAGCTCACAAGATCTATACATGAAAGCACAAGGAGGAGATACAACCATCTAGCTACTACATGGACCCGTAGTCCAAGGTGGAACTACTCACGCTTCATACCGAAGGCTGGCATGATGAAGAAGAAGGCCTACGGGATGATCTCCCGTTCGGCAGGGTGCCGAGAAGAGCTTCAGATCCCCCTGATCTAGGGACGATGGTGGCAGCGGCTACATACGGTTTCATGGAATATTGATCGGGTGTTTAGGGTTTTGGCAAAGAGGCGAGGCAGGGGGCTGCCAGGGCGGCTGCACCCCCGAGGCGCGGGGTGGTGATACGCCCAATTTGCATCACCTTTGTATATCATAATTTACCTCTATTCATTGATGTTTGTCTTATTATGAGGTATTACTTATGGCTTTTTCATCTGTTTATGCATGTTGGATGATTCCTGGAGGATGGACTACCGGAGTCTAGATTCTGATGGAAAAGAAGGCATTTTGGTGCAATTTCGTGAAGATCACAAAATACCAGAAAAATATGGAACATATTATTTTACCAGAAGACGAAGGAAGCCAGAAGGAGGGACGGAGATGGGCCTCAGGGGGCCCACACCCCCTAGGCACGGGCCCACCTGACCCCGCGCCTAGGGCAGGTGTGGCCCACCTGGACAGCCTCCGACTCCGTCCCTTCGCCTATATATTCCCTACGGAACCCTAATACCAAGGGAGCGACCATAGATAGACTTCCGCCGCCTCTAGGGGGCGGAAAACACCGAGAGAGAAAGATCTCTCCGGCAGACAGATTTCTGCCAGGGGAATTCCTTCCTGGAGAGGGGAGACCGTCTCCATCAACACCATCATCAAGCTAGGCTTCATCGGGATCATCATCATCCACACCATCATCTCCGCCAGCACCATATCACCACTCCGTCTCGCTGTAACAATTGTGTTGGATATTGCTTTACTTCTTAGGGGAAACTTTCCCGGTGTTGATTACTGTTGTAGTTGATGCTTGTGAGTGGAACCATTGGATTATTGTTTATGTTCAGATTGTTATCCATTATCATATCATCTTTGATCTTGATCCATATGATGTCTTGTGAGTAGTCCGTCTAGTTCTTGAGGACATGGGAGAAGTAATGTTGTTAGTAGTGAATCTGTAATGAGTTATTATTCAATGGTTTAGTATTTAAGTTGTGGTGCTATTCTTCTAGTGGTGTCATGTGAACATCGACTACATGACACTTCACCATTTATGGGCCTAGGGGAATGCATTGTGTATTTGGCTACTAATTGTGGGGTTGCCGGAGTGACAGAAACCTGATCCCCCGTTAGGACACCTTTGCACAAGGGAGTGTAGGATCTCAGAGTTTAAGGCTATGGTTAGATTTATATCTTAATTACTTTCCTGTAGTTACCGATGTTTGCAGGGGGTTTAATCACAAGTATGTATTAGTCCTAGGAAGGGTGGTATGTTAGCACAGGTTCACCCACACAACACTTACAAACACCAAAGAAGAGTACTCAGCTATTTGAAGCGAAAGCACTTGACAGAATTCCCATGTGTCCTCGAGAACATTTGGTCCTTATAAGTATTTCCACAAGCTTGTCCTTTATTAAGAAAGGATTGGGACACTTGCTCTGTTTGTTTGTTACTTTTGTTACTTGCACTTTATTTTGTTGCCTTGTCAGAAAACCACTAAAAATCCGTTTGCTAAGTATTCACACGGATTTCCTGCTTCATACCACTGTTCAGCACCTTCTTCTCCTCGTTGGGATCGACACTCCTATTTATCGAAAGTACTACGACACACCCCCTATACTTGTGGGTCATCAAGACTATTTTCTAGCGCCGTTGCCGTTGAGTGAAGCGCTATTGAAGAGTGGAACTGGTAAGGGATACTTTTACTATAAGTATTGCTTTTGTTACTACTTGTTACTTTGTTTCCAATATGGATAACCCACTTGGTTTTCTATTTGGAAAAACTACTACCGCTTCTAGGGTAGTAGATCAACCACCTCCTGTTGAAATAGATCCTTTTAAGATACCTACAAGTATTGTTAATCGTGTTATGGATAATTATTTGGTGATGGAACTGTCCATCCTGGTGATCACTTTCTTTTTATCCATGAATTATGCGGGTTGTTTAAGTGTGCAGGTATCACAACTGAACAGGTGAAGAAGAAGTTACTCTTCATATCCTTGAAAGGGAGAGCTGAAGCATGGTATAAGCTGCTGAAGAATGGACAATCCATGGAATGGGAGGAGATGGCATCTCTATTTTACTCTAAATTTTATCCTCCCAGTGAAATCCATAAGGATAGAAGTCTTATATATATAACTTTTGGCCTCTTGATGGAGAGAGTACAACTCAAGCTTGGGGGAGATTGAAGTTACTCATGCTTAAATGTCCTATTCATGAACTCCCTAACAATATTATTCTCAATAACTTTTATGCTAGGCTTTCTCTTCATGATAAACATTTACTAGATGCTTCTTGTGCTGGATCATTCACATGTATGAAGGAAGAAGCTAAATGGGATCTCTTAGACCGTATTCAAGATAACACTGAGGCTTGGGAGAATGACAAATGAAGGAAGTCAGGTATAAACTATGATTATGAATGCATTAAATCTTTTATGGGCACTGATAACTTCCGAGATATTTGCAATAAGTTTGGCCTTTATCCCCAAGTTCTTGCAAAATGTTTTAATGCCTTTGCCTATTATATTGAACTTCCCAAGAAAGAGTGGGACAAGTACCACGCTCCTTATAAAGACACTGTCACCCATATTCCTGCTAGTACAGAGGTTTGCACTGTTGATCCTATTTTGCCTGAACCTTATATTGAGAAAACTCATTTTCTTTCTAAGGTGAGGGAGCATTCTATTATGGATATTGTGGTTAGCAAAATCACAAAGAAAACTGTAGGGTCCGATGAGCTTATTGATATTGGGCCAGTGGTAGTGTCGTGGTGGTATCACAACATATGCCATTGGTAGGCTAAAGTTGGGACCGATGGACATTGAGGAATCCGGGGAGGGATGATGCGCTGAAGACCGCACTCATATGAACAAAGAGAAATATAACGTATCTAGGATTGAGGCTCTCATTTGGAGATAACACCTCTTTCTCTACATCTAATCTCTTATAATCTTGCCATACTTGTGGCTACAATCATGCTCCTTGAGCTGTATTTCCTATGCCTCCATCTAGATATCTCTGTGAGAGTGGAGGAGGAGGAAGAAGGAGAGATCCTAGTGAGAAAAGAGGAGAAGAGCCCTTCGGGGGCCTCTCTGGGAACGATCCCCCTGGTGCTACTTATAAAGGGGAGCCCAGGGGACAAACTTGTTCCCCACGCTTGGCATCTGTGTAGCATATTCCTGGCATATTCTTAGATGCTCAGCATATGCCTTGGCATCTTTGGAGATGCCAAGGAATATTCTTAGCATATTCTTGGATGCCATAGGCATATTCCTTATTGCACGTGTCAGTCTGAGCCATGGGCGTCCCAAGACTGACACGATACTTGCAAAGCTCGTCTTGGCTCGATGGAGTGCTCTTATTGAGATTGCAGAGGCATTAGGAGATGAATCATTGGGCGTATGGATCATCATACCTCGGCCCAGAGCCTCCTCACGAAGTGGTAATTCGGCATGCTTATTATTTGATTCGGCCTGGTCTTAACAGCAAAAGATAAAGGCCCAGCCGGGTTGTTAGATGGCCCAGCCGGGTTAGATGACTTGGGTCCCATCCGGGTCTTGCATAACTCGGCCCAAGAGGCGTGGAAGCAACCCAGGCCAAGCTACAGATTGGTCCAGCGCCTGTAGGTCCGTGGTGGGCTGCCTTGGCTCGGGGTTGAGGGAGGCCGCGGTGGGTCAGCTGGGGCGAAGGTGACGCCAGCCCACCCAGGGGAGACGAGGTACGAGGCCTGCACCGGGGTTGCCCTGCGATGGGTCGAGTGTGTCTGGCCCACGCGGGTGGAGTGGTTCGCTGGAGGGGAGGCGAGTCATCTGGCGACGAGGCGGGATCGGTTGGCGCTCAGAACTGGATCGACGGGAATCTGGCGGGAGCGACGAGGTGGAGCCGTGAGGAGCATTGACCTGGCGAGCTCGGGGGAAGCTTCTGCTGGGGAATTCGGCCAAGGGAGGTGGGGTAAGGCCCGTGGTGGGCCGAATTATCTAGATCGGCCCACCCGGGGTATGTTAATTCGGCCCAGCTGCCCTTTTTCCTTTATTCGGCTATCACATTGATAATTTGGCCCGTTTAACATTGTTTTAGTTCAGTAAATATGAGGACTGGGCCGAGTTATAGCTGATTCGGCCCAAGGACATTCCTTGTCCTTTTTATTTTCAATTTCCTATATTTCTTCACCTGGTATGTATTTTTATTCTATCTTCCTCTTCATTAAACAACTTATTCCCTTTCGGAGTCTCTTCATAAATCAGCTCTAGGGTACCCGGGGTCATATCCCCGACAGGTAGCTATTGTGAAAGATCTTATCACTAGAAATATAGAGGATGAGCATATTGTCTTCTGTGAAGACGCTACTAATATTGTTTATCATCCTAAGAAAGTTAGAAAAGCTAGTGTTCCTGTGCTTTCTGTTAAAATTGGTAGTCATAGCTACTATGGTTTATGTGATATTGGTGCTAGTTCTAGTGCTATTACCTATGAGCTTTATAGGGAAATTATGCATGAGATTGGTCCTTGTGAGCTTGAGGACATTGATGTGGTTATTCACCTTGCTAATAGAGAGCAAGTTTGCCCCATTGGTATTGTAAGAGAAGTGGAAGTCCTTTGTGGTAAGATTAAATATCTTGCTGATTTTCTAGTACTTGGTAAAGAAGCTAGTAAAACCTATCCTATTATATTTAGTAGACCCTTCCTTAATACTTGTGGGGCTATCATAGATTGTAGGAAGGAAAAAGTTTTGAATAAGTTTGCTGGAGAATCTTATGAGTTTAATTTTTCCAAATTTGCCAAAACTCCTTATGAAAATGAATTACCTAATGAGGATTTCAGGGTTGAACAACTGTCTGTTATTTCTCTTGCTCCTAACAATGCTTTGCAGCAGTTCATGGAATACCATGAAAGTGATGTCTTCATAAAGTAAATAAATGAGATTGACGAAGTTTTTCTTCGTCAGCCGGAACAGCTTAAGCATAATATACCTATGGAAGATTTGGGTACCACACTACCACCTAAAGGGGATCCTGTTTTCGAATTAAAACCTTTACCTAATGATCTTAAATATGTTTATATTGATGATAATAAGATATATCCTGTTATTATTAGTTCTAAACTTTCAGGGAAGGAAGAAGAAAGGTTATTGGAGGTATTGAAGAAGCACCGAGGAGCTATGGGTTATACTCTTGATGATTTAAAAGGAATTTCTCCTACTATATGTCATCATGCTATTAATATTGAGCCTGATGAAAAACCATTTGTTGAGCACCAACACTGTCTAAATCCTAAGATGAAGGATGTGTTAAGAAATGAGGTATTAAAACTCCTTGATGGTGGTATTATTTATCCTATTGCTGATAGTCAATGGGTTAGCCCTGTTCATCGTGTTCCCAAGAAAGGGGGAATAACTGTTGTGCCTAATGAGGATAATGAGCTTATACCCCAAAGAGTAGTTATTGGGTATAGAATGTGCATTTATTTTAGAAAAATTAATAAAGTTACTAAGAAAGATCATTATCCTTTGCCCTTTATTGATCAAATGCTTGAGAGGTTATCCAAAAAGACTCACTTTTGCTTTCTTGATGGTTATTCTGGGTTTTCCCAAATTTCTATGAAAGCACAGTACGAAGAGAAAACCACTTTTACTTGTCCTTATTGTGCTTATGCTTATAGGCGTATGCCTTTTGGTTTATGTAATGCTCCTGCTACCTTTCAGACATGTATGTCTGCTATCTTTCATGGTTTTTGTGAAGAAATTGTGGAAGTTTTCATGGACGATTTTTCCGTCTATGGGAATTCTTTTGATAACTATTTGCACAACCTTGATAAAGTTTTGCAGAGATGTGAAGAAACCAACCTTGTTCTTAACTGGGAGAAATGCCATTTCATGGTTAATGAAGGGATTGTTCTTGGACACAAGATCTCTGAAAGAGGCATTGAAGTTGACAGAGCCAAAATTGAAGCAATTGAGAAGATGCCTTGTCCTAGAGATATCAAAGGTATTCGTAGTATCCTTGGTCATGCTGGTTTCTATAGGAGGTTTATTAAAGATTTCTCCAAAATTTCAAAGCCCCTTACTGATCTTCTTCAAAAAGATGTACCTTTTGTTTTTGATGATGATTGTAAGGAAGCTTTTGAAACTTTGAAGAAGGCTTTGACAACTGCTCCTATTGTCCAACCACCTGATTGGAGTTTACCTTTCGAAATCATGTGTGATGCTACTGACTTTGCTGTGGGTGTTGTTCTTGGACAACATGTTGACAAGAAGCTGAATGTTATTCATTATGCTAGCAAGACTCTGGATGTTGCTCAAAAGAATTATTCTACTACTGAAAAAGAGTTCTTATTTATAATCTTTGCTTGTGATAAGTTTATATCTTATATTGTTGACTCTAAGGTTACTATTCATACTGATCATGCAGCTATTAAGTACCTTATGACAAAGAAGGACGCTAAGCCTAGGCTTATAAGGTGGGTGTTGCTTTTGCAAGAGTTTGATCTGCATATTGTGGATAGGAAAGGTGTTGATAATCCTGTTGCTGATAATTTATCTCGTTTGGAAAACATTTCTTTTGAACATTGGCCTGTTAATGATAGTTTTCCAAATGAGAAGTTAGCTGCAATAAGGGTAAGTCCACATTAGAGTCCTTGGTATGCTGATTATGCTAACTTTATTATTTCCAAGTATTTGCCTCCAACCTTTACAGCTCAGCAAAGAAGGAAATTCTTTTATGATCTAAGTCATTACTTTTGGGATGACCCACACTTATATAAAGAAGGAGTAGATGGTATTATGCGAAGATGTGTTCCAGAATTTGAACAACAAGATATATTGAGAAAATGTCATGGCAGTGCTTATGGAGGACATCATGATGGGGATAGGACATCACAAAAGGTTTTACAATCTGGATTTTATTGGCCTACTCTTTTTAAAGATGCAAGGAAGTTTGTCTTATCCTGTGATGAATGCCAATGAGTAGGTAACATCTCTAGATGCAATGAAATGCCTATGAATTATTCTCTTGTTATTGAACCTTTTGATTGTTGGGGATTTGACTTTATGGGGTCTTTTCCTCCTTCAAAAGGGTATACTCATATTCTTGTTGTTGACTATGTTACAAAGTGGGTAGAAGCCATACCTACAAACAGTGATGATGGTAAGACCTCTTTGAAAATGCTTAAAGATGTCATTTTTCCTAGGTTTGGTGTGCCTAGATATCTCATGACTGATGGAGGCTCTCGTTATATTCATGGGGGTTTTAGAAAAACTCTTGCTAAGTATGATGTAAAACACAAAATTTCTTCAGCTTATCACCCCCAAACTAGTGGGCAAGTAGAAATTCCACTAGGGAAATTAAATCTATCTTGCAGAAAACTGTCAACAGATCTAGGAAAACTTGGGCTAAAAAGTTGAATGACGCTTTGTGGGCTTATAGAACTGCTTATAAAAATCCTATGGGGATGTCTCCTTACAAAATGGTCTATGGGAAAGCTTGTCACTTGCCTTTAGAATTAGAACACAAAACTTATTGGGCAGTGAAAGAGTTGAATAGAGACTTTAGACTTGCTGGTGAGAAAAGACTGCTCGATTTAAGTAATCTAGATGAGTGGAGAGGGGAAGCTTACAAAAATGCTAGGCTCTTTAAGGAAAAAGTAAAAAGATGGCATGATAGGAGAATTTGCAAAACGGAGTTCCATGTTGGTGAGAAAGTTCTTTTGTATAGGTCTCGTCTCAGATTTTTTGCAGGGAAACTACTCTCCAAATGGGAAGGACCTTTTGTTATCAAGGAAGTATACCGTTCAGGTGCCATCAAAATCTCTTCTCTGAAGGATGACACAACACAAGTGGTTAATGGTCAAAGACTAAAACATTATATTTCTGGAGATTCTTACAATGAAGATGTGGATGTCATCCAAATGGTGACTCCAGAAGAATTTATCAAGAACCAAACACCAGAAACTGCAGAGTTCGTCTTTGAATAGGTAAAAGTGGTGAAAATAGAAAGTTCGTGAAACTCCAATCTTTTTATATTTTTGATGTTTTTAATACATAAGGGAAGTTACGAGACGAAACTGAAGAGGAAACGGAGCCCGGGGTGGACAAACCCACCCTAGGCGCGGGCCCAACCTGGCCGCGCTTGAGGGGGGTGTCTACCCCTCAAACTCCGTCTCCGCTTCGTTTCCGTGTCAAAACCTTCCTTGTGCATTGAAACTTCATAATATATAACCCCCCGGGTTCCCCGAGGTTCTTGCATGTGTTCTCGTCGTGTTTTCGTTTCGATCTGTTTCTGTCAGGAAATCTTCTCAAGTTTAGAGCACCATGGCCTCCGCCAACGACACAGGCAAGAAGCTCGAGGAAGAAGAACCTCAAGTCCCCAAGGAGGAGGAGATTCTGGTAGGTTATGAAGGTGACATGGAGGACAAGCAACCGGACACTCGCGCTACCGTCGCAAGCATTGGTGTGGTGGCAACCCCTATCAAGCCTAAGAGGACAACACAGATGTTTATGCATGTTGGATGATTCTTGGAGGATGGACTGCCGGAGTCTGGATTCTGATGGAAAAGAAGGCGTTTCAGTGCAATTTCGCAAAGATCAGAAAAATACCACAAAAATATGGAAACATATTATTTTACCAGAAGACGAAGGAAGCCAGAAGGAGCGACGGAGATGGCCTTAGGGGGCCCACACCCCCCTAGGCGCGGGCCCACCTGACCCCGCGCCCAGGGCAGGTGTGGCCCACCTGCCCGGCCTCCGACTCCGCCTATATCTTCCCTACGGAACCCTAATACCAGGGGAGCAACCACAGATAGACTTCCGCCACCTCTAGGGGGCGGAAAACACCGAGCGAGAAAGATCTCTACGGCAGACAGATTTTTGCCGGGGGAATTCCTTCCCGGAGAGGGGAGACCGTCACCATCAACACCGTCATCAAGCTAGGCTTCATTGGGATCATCATCATCATCCACACCATCATCTCCACCAACACCATCATCACCACTCTGGCTCGCTGTAATAATTATGTTTGATATTGCTTTAGTTCTTAGGGGAAACTTTCCTGGTGTTGATTACTATTGTAGTTGATGCTTGTGAGTGGAACCATTGGATTATTGTTTATGTTCAGATTGTTATCCATTATCATAACATCTTTGATCTTTATCCATATGATGTCTTGTGAGTAGTTCATCTAGTTCTTGAGGACATGGGAGAAGTCATGTTGTTAGTAGTGAATCTGTAATGAGTTATTATTCAATGGTTTAGTATTTAAGTTGTGGTGATATTCTTCTAGTGGTGTCATGTGAGCGTCGATTACATGACACTTCACCATTTATGGGCCTAGGGGAATGCATTGTGTATTTGGCTACTAATCGTGGGGTTGCCGGAGTGACAGAAACCTGAACCCCCGTTAGGACACCTTTGCACAAGGGAGTGTAGGATCTCAGAGTTTAAGGCTGTGGTTAGATTTATATCTTAATTACTTTCCTGTAGTTACGGATGTTTGCAGGGGGTTTAATCACAAGTATGTATTAGTCCTAGGAAGGGCGGTATGTTAGCACAGGTTCACCCACACAACACTTACAAACACCAAAGAAGAGTACTCGGCTATTTGAAGCGAAAGCACTTGACAGAATTCCCATGTGTCCTGGAGAACGTTTGGTCCTTATAAGTATTTCCACTGTCTTGTAGTTTGTTAAGAAAGGATTGGGCCACTTACTCCGTTTGTTCGTTACTTTTGTTACTTGCTCTTTGTTTTGTTGACTTGTCAGAAAACCACTAAAAATCCGTTTGCTAAGTATTCACAGGGATTTCCTGCTCCATACCACTGTTCAGCACCTTCTGCTCCTCGTTGGGATCGACACTCCTATTTATCGAAAGTACTACGATACACCCCCTATACTTGTGGGTCATCAGGTGGGCCCACCCGCGCGTCCAGGGGGTGTGGCCCCCTGGTGATCCTCCTCCGTCTCGTATTCTAGCTTTGTGTTGCCCACGGTAAAATATTGACTTTGGCTTTTGTCCCGTCCAATTCTGAGAATATTGATTTTTTGCCTTTCTAGAACCAAAAAACAGAAGAAAACAGGCAACTGGCACTGTGGCAACTTGTTAATAGGTTAGTACCAGAAAACATATAAAAACACCTCAAAGTGTGGACAAAGAAAAGCAAAGTAGATAGTAAACAAGCATGGAGCATCAAAAATTATAGATACGTTTCCGACGTATTAGGCATATGTATTTAGTGGCACAATGCAGCCAAACACAATGCAACCAAACATATTTTACATTCTTGCTTTGTTACATTACACTTCCAAGCCTTAAATCAACCACCTTGTTCCTTAAACTCGTTTAGTGCATAATCAACTAAATCTTGTGACACTTTAGTTGTGAAGAATATATAGACTTTTCTTCTTGCTCCTGCGGATCGATACCCTACTTCCACATTGATAGGTAGTACAGTGATCCCCTGCTCTTGGGGGTTATCAGCCCCGCGGAACCTGTACAATAAATCGATGGAGGTGGACTTGGCCATGCGGAGATAGCCATCGGTACTATCACCCGGAGCTCCGTATGCGAGCAACCTCATCACCACCATGCACTTCTGCAGTGAGGAAAACCCTACCATGCCGGTGCATTCCTTCATGCATATGAAATAGGGATCGTAATCTCGTATGGCATGCATTATCTCGAGGAAGAGTTTCCGGCTCATACCTAAACACCACTAAAACACGGCCTCTTCATGCATCAGATCGTCGGCGAAGTAGTCAACGTACAACATGCAGTATCCCTCCATCCGTTGCCTTGCTTTGCACTTCCAGCGACCCTTCGTCGAGCCACCATGCTTCAGCACTGCAACCTACGTGTATATCCTGGCCAGGGAACCAAGGATCCAAATGTTCTCTTCATCTTTGGAGGTCTCGGCGGTCTCTTCTTCTAGGAGCAGGGCGAACATCTCCTCGTTGTTAGAGTCCATGGACGAACAGGCAAAACGCCGAACACTTCGCGGGCAAGGTGGGCGGGAGCTCGGAACAAAGTCGAGCTGCAGGGAAGGCAGGAGAAGGCGAAACAAGGCCCACGTCTAGGGGAAAGGATGCGATGGTTGCACACATTTCTATAGGCGTGAATTCGACATGGACGGGGCGGGGCATCATTGGTGATGACATGGCGGCGAGGGGTAGCTGGGAGATGGCTTTGTGTCGCGGGAGAGCCGAATCGCGGTGGGGAATGGGTTGTGTCTCTGATAGGGTTGTCCCACCCATTTTTTTGCTTCATCTGGCATTCCCAAGCGACTCCCGATGCCCCGGGTTAATCCTAGGAACCCGGATGTAATTTGGGCCAAATCCGGCAAAAACTAGGCGCCTAGGAACTCAACTGGGTGAATTTTTGCTGCCCGGATGAAAAAACGGCATTGGGAGGCCCTCCTGGGAATGCTAGTGGAGATGCTGTAATGTACGCAAACGCAAATCGCTGGAATCACGAGTTTAAGATCGAGGTGTCTCAAAATTTTGTTCCAATACAACACAAATATTGAGAGTTGTGGGTTAGCCTTGCTGACCCAGTGGGTCACTCTGTGCTGGCTTCATTTGACCCAAATCTTGTTCAGGGGCGACCCACGCGACCCATTGGACCTAAATACAGGATGTAGGTCAGTGACCCAGCGAGCCGACCCGACCGATTCCCATCCTGAGTCGCACTACAAGAAATTCAAAAGGAGGAGATCAATGCATCTTCATCGATGAATTAATGAAAAATAAAGAACCATGGGTGGATACATACAAGGTTGGAAACTAACCATCTGAATAGAAGACGAACGACGGCTCACTCTGAATGCCAACACGTCGTCACCTCGCTTCTCTCCTTGCCTCGTTGATGCCAAAGTCGAAAGTCACAAGTCACGCACACACACCCGCACGCAGCTCTTGGGAGGGGCTAGTCAACTTGCGGGGTCCGAGTTGTCGTGTGAAGGCATCATGGGATATGTGTTGCTTGTAATTGCTGGGTTTCACATATTTGGGCTGCCAAACACCGAGAGGGCCCATTTCAGGGCAGCCTCATCCCACCCATAACAAATTCAAAAATTATGTCAACTGCACCATGAAGGAGATGGTCGGGACCTCCGTATCACTACTATGTCCATGAAACGAGCGCCAACATGGCAACCATGTAGGAAAATTGAGAAACTAAACGCCTTAGTGCGTTGACCAAATTCATAAATTCAATCCCTCCTTCACATGAACCCTAGACCAGGCAGCGGCGAAATCAACCCTCCACCCAGAACGATCCCTTGGGACATTTGCCTTCTGACGCCAAGTTGTTGCGCCCACTGACTGATCCCGATATCCAATGCTGCATGTCGTGCCCGCTGTTGCGAGTCTCTAGCCCACCTCCGCCGGATGAGCTGAGCAGCACGGAGGATGGCAAATCCTCCTACCCACAAAGAAGTGTTGAATATATGCGGGTGAGATACTCTTCTCTTTGTTATTCGCACTAACTATAACTGCTAGCTGGCTATTGGCATTAAAGAGATAGATCGAACCTAGAATTGTTTGCTAGCTGAACACTGACAAACAATTCTTAGTTTTTATCCCCAAATTTCTGTTAAGTAGGATATCCCTAGAGATCCATTACCTGGTTACGATACTCCTTGGCAATAACCTCTCTAAATTTGCAAACAAGAAGTGCAAGTGGATTCATGGTACTTGTATCACGATGGAAGAAGCACCAGCGCAGATCTACACTATTCCTAGTATGGTTGCTGCTCTGCGTAAACATATTAAAATGGGGTCAAAGCAGACAACACAATTCATCTTCAACGATGAGCGAGGCTTCACGGTCCCTATAACATGTGACAGTCAGTTATCTGGGATAATGATATGGCTCGCATGTTTCTCCTGGATTGTAAACTACTAGATGTGGTAGCTGCTTCTACTGGTAGTCGCCCTGCTATTCTTGGTCAGGGTGGTCTAACTCGAGTCCCTGCTGCTGTTAAGCAAAATGTGGTTCCTCTCCTGCGCCATGCTTCTGCTGTGCAACCTCCTCGTAGGAGTGCCCATATTGCCGTTGGGCAAACCCTATTGTCGATGCAGGTCGTGCTTCTATTATGGAATCTGCTGGTACTGGTCGTCGCCGTGGTGTTTTTGCTCTGGCTGCTACTGACCCAATCTTTGCTATTGTTGAGAAAAATAAGGCTTCCGGAGGCTAACCCGCTAATGTTGCAAAACTGTTGTCTTGGGTGCTGGTCCTCCTCGAACCCGTGGTGAAGTTCAGCGTGCTGCTGCTGCTGCGGCTACTTGAAGCTCTATTATTGTGGAGGAAGATCATGGTCTGGACTCTGCTAGTACTCGAAGCCCTGCTGTTGTGGAAACTGATCATGACCGTAGTTGTGGCATATTAGCAGCTGCTTCTATTTACATCCCCGTCACCTAGTCGCATGTTTGCAAACTTGACGATGTAATCTCATCGAGTGGGTCTAGGGCATCTCTTCGTCACTTGGATGGGAAAATCCCGATCTTGATGCATACGCCTCAACATACCCCTCTGGAATACCCAATATACACCTTTATGATGACCCTGTTACGGTGTGATGGTTGATGCAATCAAAGCAACATCGGGTGGTAGTGATTAAACATGATCTCACGGTTAAAGGAGTGAGTTACTATGCCTTACCAGATATCGCAATGTTGAACTTTGTGACTGGATCACATTGCAATACTAGGGTTGGGTGTGTGTCCATCACATCATTTATCTAATGCAGTGACCTCATTGTCAATTGACATAAATGTACCATGATTGAGAAACCTTGGTCATCGACTACCCAATGAGCTAGTCTACTAGAGGATACTAGGTACTTGGTTTGTTTACATATCACATGTGTACCAATGTTTCCGATTGATATAGTATAGCATGGTATAAAACTATTATGAACTAATGAGATATGATAATAAAAACTACTTTATTATTTGCCTCTAGGGCATATCTCCTTCAACACTCACGTTCTAAATGTTGTAATCATCTTAAGTGTGTGACCCTGTTGGTTCGGATATTTATGGACATGTCCGGAACTCATTCTATGACAATGATTACTATCATCGCCTTGATTCACGTAGTAATCCCCACAAATAACACGAAGATCTTTACCATGTGAACCATGTATTATATTTGATACATGTCGTATTGTGATGACCCACAAGTATAGGGGGTGTATCATAGTACTTTCAATAAATAGGAGTGTCGATCCCAACGAGGAGCAGAAGGCGTTGACTAGTGGTATGGAGTAGGAAATATCTGTAAATACTTAGCAAACGGATTTTAAGGGGTTTTCTAATAAAGCAAGGAAACAAAGTGCAAGTAAATAAAGACAGCAAATAATTGCAGCAAGTGGCCCAATCCCTTTCTTAGCAAAGGACAAGCCATATGAAATACTTATGAGGACTAAACGTTCTCAAGGACACATGGGAATAATGTCAAGTGCTTTCATTTCATATAGCTGAGTAGTCTTCTTTGGTTTCATAAGTGTTGTGTGGGTGAACCTATGCTAATGTACCGACCTTACTTGGACTAATACATACTTGTGATTAAACCCCTTGCAAGCATCCGCAACTACAAGAAAGCAATTAAGATATAAACCTAACCACAGCCTTAAACTCTGAGATCCTACACTCCCTTGTGCAATGGTTTCCTAACAGGGGTTCAGGTTTCTATCACTCCGGCAACCCCACAATTAGTAGCCAAATACACAATGCATTCTCCTAGGCCCATAAATGGTGAAGTATCATGTAGTCGACGTTCACATGACACCACTAGAAGAATAGCACCACAACTTAAATACTAGACCATTGAATAATACCTCAACACAAATCCACTACTAACAACATGACTTCTCTCATGTCCTCAAGAACTAAACAAACTACTCACGAGACATCATATGGATCAAGATCAAATATGATATGATGATGGATAACAATCTGAACATAAACAATAATTCAACGGTTCCACTCACAAGCATCAACTACAATAGTAATCAACACCGGGAAAGTTTCCCCTAAGAACTATGCAAGATTCAACACAATTGTTACAATGGGATGGAGTGGTGATGATGGTGCTGGTGGAGATGATGGTGTGGATGATGATGATGATCCCGATGAAGTCTAGATTGATGATGGTGTTGATGGCGACGATCTCCCCACTTCGGGAAGGAATTTTCCCGGCAGAAATCTGTCTGCCGAAGAGCTCTTTCTCTCTCGGTGTTTTCCGCCCCGTAGAGGCGGCGGAATCTTTCTGTGGTCCCTCCCCTTGTATTAGGGTTTCAAGGAGAAGATATAGGCGAGAGGGCGAAGCCAGAGGTGGACCAGGTGGGCCCACCCCCTGTAGGCGCGGCCTAGGGTGGCCCGTGCCTGGGGGGTGTGGGCCCCCTGTGGCCCATCTCTGCCTCCCCTTCTGGCATCCTTCGTCTTCTGGGAAAATAAGATTTTCCGTAGTTTTTCTGGTATTTTTCTGATCTTCGCAAAATTGCATCAAAACACCACTTTTTCCATCAGAATCCTGACTCCGGCAGTTCATCCTCCAAGAATCATCCAACATGCAAAAATAGATAAAAAGACATAAGTAACACCTCTTAATATGATATCAATGAATAGAGGCAATTTATGATATATAAAGGTGATGCAAATTGGACGTATCATATTGCTCCGTCGATACTTTGCATTGCCCGAGATGAAACACCAGGTTATTCTCGTTACCTGGTATGTACTCTTTACTCATACCATATCATCGATGTTCATGTGCCCAATAACTTGTTCACGTGTCCGGACAGATGATGACAAACATCATGGTACATGAGTGGGTCCAGAGTATATCTCTCCGTTGTCAGGAATAGCAATTCCCGCAAACACACCATGTGAATAATTTGCGTACTATCCGGTAAAAGCAAAGACCAACTTTATGATTACTCTTATTTGGAGCAACATTTGAAGAATACTGCCATGTCCATATTGTACCCAAGTTCACATGTGTCTCGTGGTCAAATGAAACTCAGTAAAGGCAATACATTGTTCATGATAAACTACCTATAACAAATATTAACGATGCATTTCATGGTATATCATGTTGGGTCTATCCATCGTCATTGTTATCCCAGCAAATCCGATCTCATGCATCATCGAAAACTCCACAACACATTGTTGTTTTGCCCATAGTTAGGAAATCGAAACTATCGTTGATACACAAACCAATCTCACAGGCAAGACCACGGATATATTATTGGTGTTTATTATTACACACATGTATTAGGGTTTTCCTCCAAATACACATTATTCGGAACGAATACAATTATAGCATAGAACAGTAAACTTAATTATGAAAAAGAAATATGAATAATAATACATTTATTATTACCTATAGGGATTATTTCCATCACTTCCTCTGCCTGTCACAAAAAAGACATGTTCCTCTTTTATAAATGCACATCCATCTCAGTTGGCAATGGCGCCAAGACCAAGTTTTGGAAACACCGTTGCCTAGACAATTCAAACCTGTAGACCTCATACCCTCAACTTTACAAGCTAGCATGGAGGAAATATTTATCTGTTCATGATGCTCTTTATAATGGAAGATGGATGAAAGGCCTCCAACGTATAAACACTCCTAAAATTATTTATCAATTTGTGGCCTTGTGGAATTCTGTGATCTTCGTCCAACTGTCCAATAAAGAAGACATAATATCTTGGACTCAAGCAAGTATGTCTACTTGGCATCTTCGGCCTACTATGCATGTTTCAACGATCGATACAAGAAACCTTTAGAGGCTACTGAAAGATCGGTATAAGCGACTAGAGGGGGAGGTGAATAGGCGTTACTAAATTTTTAGCTTCTTTTCAATTTTAAGGCTTGACACAAAGTAGGTTCTCTAGATATGCAACTAGGTGAGAGAACCTATATGACAAACAAGCAAGCAAGCAAGCAACAATAGAGAGTAAATAATAGAAATCACCGAAAGTAGACACGGAGATGTTTTCCTGAAGTTCCTTACTTTTGAAGGAAAGTATGTCTCCATTGGAGGGGTGGGTGGTACTAAGACCACCAACGCCACGAAAGGAATCACCATATTCTCCCGCGCACATGCCGCACGGCAAGCACACGATCCATTATGCGGTGGCCTTCAAGGTGGCAACCGGAACCTTTACAAACTTGTTGAGTAGACATCCACAACACTTGGAGTCTCCCAACACGATCCTGAAGCTTTACAACCAATGTCCGAGCTCCGAGACCAGCCTCTTCCATCTAGGGTTCAAAGAACGCAAGAGTAACAAGATCCACAAGGGAAAACAAGGGGGGATCAACTTTGCTTTGGTGAAACCCTAGATCTATACCTCCTCCACCAAATCCCAAAGAATCAAGGAGTTTGGAGCACTATGGGGGAGATCTAGTGAAATTATAGCTCAAGAACAATGGAGGAGAGAGATAAAAGAGACAACCTTCTCGTTGGAGAAGAAGGGCCTTTTTATACTATCCGAAGGGAATCTGCCCGTTGCTGCCGGTCTCGAGCGGTACTACCGGTTCTAGAAGCAGTAGTACCGGATGCAACCAGTACTACCAGACTGGTACCGGTCGTGGTACCGTACGAGGACCGGAGGCGATGAAATGCCCTCTATGTCCCCGGGTAGGACATGCTTGAAACAAACGGTACCGCCACCGAGCGGTAGTATCGGAAACTGAAGCGGTACTACCGGTTGAGGCGGTAGTACCAGCGTGGTGGTACCGGGTGAGTTTGAAGTGGGGATAAGGCTCGCAGCCACTCTCGGGCTCACCCGGTACCGCCAAACGGCACTACCAGTGTCAAGCGGTAGTACCGGAACCGGTTGACACAGACACTTCAGGCAGTAGCAACAGGGACAGATAAACTCTATCTCTCAACCATTGAGGAAAAGCTTGCTGGGCTGCAAAACAGAGTTGATTCCACCCGAACTTTCTAACGCGGACCTCCTCTTAATAGTATGGTTTTCCTACGACTCAAGCAAAATACCTAGGAAAAACTATGTCTTACTATGGACCTTTTTGAGGGTAAACGAATGCCTTATCAATAAGAATATCCCGAAACACACTTAGCAAACAATTAATCTGACACGTGTGTTATCATCAAACATCAAAACCACTTAGGATGAAAATTTTCCTTTTAGCTGCATTTTGGGACTTCGGAGCCGAAGGAAAGCTAAAATTCTTTCTTTGGCTGCTAATTCAAAACAGTTCATGGACTGTAGACAGATTGGAGACAAAAGGATGGACAAACCAAGACATGTGCCCGCTCTATGATCAGACATTAGAAACTGCAAATCACCTAATTTTAACATGCCCTTATGCAAAAGAAGTATGGAAGAGTTGTGCCATCATGCACTCAACAGTGTCTAGCATCGCCAAAAATCTACAACCATTAGGGGATGGTGGAAAAAGATTGCTAGGTTTAGGAAGAACAAGAACAAATAAGATCTAACGACCATGGCCATCTATGTTGCCTGGCATCTGTGGAAAGAGCATAGCCGTAGGATTTTTGAGCACATAAGTTGTTCCCCCGAGGGACTTTTGGTCCAGATTAGAGATGACTAGACTGATATGCGAGCTTCGCCTCGCCACCTGCAATTCATTTTGGCATAACATGGTCGGTGTTATAGAATTGCAGGTGTTTTCATCTGCGCACTGTTGTGAATAACTCGTAGGGTTTTGAATATTTTTTCCTAATTGGCACACGCAGATCTAAATCGACAGGTCATAGTTTGTCAGTGCAATGTGCAAACGTAGTGTGCATATGTGTGACGGATGTAGCCTAGAGGAATGTGCTCATATGTTGGCAGTTCTTTTTTTTGAGGAAGAGAATGTTGGCAGCTGTGTGCATGCAGTCTTGTTCTTTAGGCACACCGATGTGTTATACTGTTGCTGTTCTACATCGTGTTTGCGTGCAGGTGCTTTGTGCAAGTACTATCCTATTCAATTTACCGATTAAGTTGGCCTTGATTGGTTTCTTAAGGACGGTCGCAATCTCACTCCACCACACAGGATACCATTCCACCTATACACTACTTCAACAATGATCTAATGAAGATGCTTCCAAATGGTTGTTTCTAAACTAACTTGCATATGTAAGTTATCCAACCTCACTGAACATCTTATGTCATGCCAAGATTTAAAGTAGAGCGTAACCCTGCTGCACACATCCTAGGAGACTTGATATAAATTAGAATCTGGTACCAATCTATTCTTAATCAACTGAAGTAAGGGGTCACCACAAATTAGTTAAGTTCCCTCTAGGCTTTCATCCCTAAGCCGGATATACCAAACCAAAATTAACCAGAAATCACTGAAGTCATACAACTCAAAGAACACCTCACTCAGCAAACATTACGTTGCCAAAGGTTAACCGACCAATGTATGCATAGCAATCGTGTACGGTCAGACAGTAGCATTTTTAAGTACGCCAAAATCTATGATACAAAAGCATAAAAGAAAGATGCCTAGAAACTCAAACATCTCCATCATGACAGGACTTAAGCCATAAATAAACTGAGGAAGATAAAAACGTAAATTGGCATGACTGGCACTTGTGCATAATCAACTTCTAACGTCCGCTGCTTCTCCCTGGTAGTTTTCTTAAAAAGACGTCTACTGCATTTTTTTCACCCCCATTACGTAAGAGAAAATGGATATAATATATTACACATCGGTAAACTACTAAACTTTCACACATACTTACTACTAGTATAGACCATTCATAAAAAAATAGCTTATCAGTTTCGATATCCTCCCTTCCTGAAGTCAAGTCATTATATACCAAAATGCTAGAACTTGGAAAGAGATACGAAAATGTCATTATCTAACCTCTACGGTTCCTCTAAGTACATATATATAATTCATAGCAACCAAAGGAATCATCTCATCTCTGGCTCCCTACTACAGCACAAGGCTTGTTTCATAACATCGCTTCTTAATGGTTTTATACAGTTAAACAGAACGAATTGTATTCAAGTGACAAACTGTCTGAATAGATAACCAAGTAACTGAACTTCAAACAATCTGAATATGCACACACTTCTTTTTTGATTTGTTTCAATGGTTTCCTCAGTGATGCTCTAAATCAATCGTGCTAAAATAAACAGAACTAAGAAACGTGCTTGCAGGGAAACAACATCGTTTGGCGCTCAGCTAAATGTGTTGTTTCTTGAAAACTAAATATGTACCAGTAAGTCAAATAAACGATAAGCTAGCAAGACCTTCAAATTCAGTGAGGGGTGAAAAATTAGTGGGGAAAGCGAGCTCACGTCCATCCTTGACTTTATCCTCGCGTGACTACTTGGGGATATGGGTCCTAGCTCTTGCGACTTGCGAGGGCCATAGATGTTGTAGTACTTACTACCTCCTCAGAAGCCTCAACGTTGACATGGAGTGGGAGGAGCAGTATCATTATTAGTATGAATCTTCTCTAATCAAAACTTCAAAGTAGTGTTGCTACTTTGCAAACATTGAAAGTAAAAAATCATGTCCATAAACAGGAAAGAAAAACATGGCTTCTAAGCATCAACCCGATTTTCTTAATCTGGCTATTAAACCGAGTGAGTGTAAAACAAAGATTTATGAAAGAATACTACCATGGAAACCTTGATGAAGAGTTTAAGGGTGTTGTTAACATTAGTTTGATATTGCTTCTTGAATATTGGTGTGATTGTATCCTTTGTTAAGACTACCACGAGAAAGAGTGCATCCCATCTAAGCAGGATGCAAGATTAAGTGGTTTAATAAAAATTGAATCAAATCAGAGCATATGGTTTACCTCTAAGCAAGATACATAAATAATTGGTCTAGACTAATTAGAAGTAGATCTGAGTAAGGAAAGTCTTGTCTCTGTACAGAAGGTACCGACTAATTAAGTACAAAAGTTTCGAAAGGTTTTCATAGGATAAAAATCAACCGTGGCTTTTCCAAACTCTAAGTACTGAGATATATCAATCTAGGGAACTACGTGCCGTGTAAGATTAGAGCAACATACCTTGTAATATTTTATAGCCCTTTATTAACAATGCGCTCAAGACTAAAAACAGAGTAGTAATACAGTTGGAAAATAATGCACAATTAGCCAGCTTTACAGAAGCAGAAGCATGCCGAGTAATGAAAAATAAAGAACAAAACTAAGGTACAAAATTAAAAACTCTTGTCATCATTTAAATCAGATAGTCAGATGAGATTTAGAATACAATAGAGTCCAGGACCACTCCAATATACTTTGCAAAGATTTTTTTATCTTTAGTTAGTAATGAAATTTTCATCATCAAATTTCATACCACCGATCGATTTTCTCCATTAACATCACCCTGTAAGATATGGAATAGTGATATTTAGTTTACACCAAAACACTCTTGAGTTAGTCGTTGGTACAGGGATTACTCAAGAATAGTTCAATAGTTGACCACTCAAAATTAATCACCTGAGTCTCATAGCATTATATCAAATCCTCAAAGCATATTTCGAAGAGATCTTTCTGGATCTAATGCTATGAGGTATATATTAGTATATGACATGCAATAAGAAATTTATATTTTTAACTCAAAGCATATTTCACCAAATGTATTGAATACAAGCTAAACTGAAACATCAGATTGCAGACAGGTTGAGTCGAAACCTTCTGATGCTTCTCATGTGGAATCAATGGACAACCGTAATGAAAAATTGCTTCATGACATCGGGTACTGTCTACTAATTGATGTAATCCATGGAGCCTCATATTTGGTCGGTGGCGCCCAAAATATCAAATCTGAATCAGCGTCTTTCATACCAAGAACTCCATCCACAATGACAAATAAACCTCGTCTGCAGAATACACCACCGTTGGCTGTTTAGTGATAGATTTAACTGTAATTAACATGTCATTATAAATAGTACATAGCTGGTATTAGAGAATGGAGAAATGCTCGAGTTGAATAACCTAGCAAATGCTTAGTTCTCATTCTTAATTAGTTGCATCTCATCGGAAGGCACAATAGTTGTGTTTAAGCCCATGATCTCTAATCTACTATGGACTATCATTTACCATGCTTTATGGCAAGGGAAACATCGTACTTAAAATATTTATAAACAATGGCTATCATTTTCAGCTGTTTTCTCAATAGTCTGAACTTGCAAATAATTGGGAACGGAAATTGATTTGTAAGTACCCAAGATATCACACGGTTACATAAAGGGATAGAAGATATTTAACTACACGCCAAGCATCATGATTGTCATACCAGGAATGGAGGTGACCCTTGTAAGAAGGCATCCAAACATAAGCGAGACAATAATTCAGCTTAATTTTGGATCTACAAATAGTGCACCCGAATGGATACGGAAACACATGAAAGTATCTCATTCCTCATTGTTGAGCTAATGTCATGTTGCTTGCATATCGAACAAAACTCAGGTGTTTTCCGGTGATAGCTGCTTGCAGCTCGGGACTTAATCACGACTTCATATGAGCTAGATGAAGCCAGAGATTTACCCAACATCTCGCGGTCTCTTCAAGCATGAACCATCAGAATGATCGAGAACGACAGTATAGTTCTGGCTGCTCACATCTCTGAAGTAGCATCCATCGGTAACCACATACTTATACACCTGATGGTTTTCCCCTGATCCAAAAATCACCAAGTTCTTCTTCACCCGCATGCTACCGCGTGCCGACTGCGCGTTCTGCAGAGAGCTGTTGGAGAAACCTTGCTGCCTCTTATCACTGATGCCCAGCTTGATAACTGAAACCAGCGAGTAGTCATCACCCACTTCGTCTGAGGTTCCGTCGAAAAGATAGAGTGGGAAAACCCGGTGGACTTCTTGCGAGAGCAGCACCGTGCCGCCGATTGTGGCGGAAACAACGGACTTGGTGTCGATCGTTTGGTTCACCACTTGTGTTGAGCCACTCTTGCTATACACATTGCTGTTTTCATAGCTGAATCTCTGGTGGAATGTTTTCATGACATTTCCATGTGAGGATTCCACCCATGACCCACCCGGTGGCAAGGACATGCCGGCTTGCTGTCGTCACAAACCGCCCATCCAGCCCGCTGAACTCTGACTGCACATGTTCCAACACGGACGCCTCGTGGCTGACCAAGCCCCCAGTCGTCTTGCCACTCTTGTGATCCAACCACAGATGCAAATTGGCATCGATGTACCACACATCCAATGCATTTGTCACACCAAAACCAAAATCATGCTTCTTGCCGTCCAGGAGTTTCCCAGGAACGGCGTGATGTCGATGTCATATGTTGGGAGATTGAATGAGCCAACACCAGTGACAGGCCGCCACAAAAGCGGGTTGACGCCGCCGCTGTAGATGACCGTGAACGGCCAAACAGCACCCACGATATCTTCATCGACCTTAACTATGATCTCCTGGAAGGCACCGTTGCCAGGAAGGCCAGACAGGTTGTTAGCCTCAATGTACTCGTTTGGAGGGTTTGTGTACCAGAACTCGTCGCTGCCGTGGAAGGAAACGAACACCTCAAGGACCGCCCTGTAGGTGTTCGACGAAATGGCAAGCTTCTTTGACTGCACATCCATGGAGTTCTGGATGGCGAACCACTGCCCGTCGTACAGAGGCAGCTTCTTGAGATGGGCAAGATCAGATCGGCATGCCGCTGCGGTGGTGGTGGTGGTGGCGCGGAGTCAAAGTAGAGGCGGAGCGTGTTGCGTGGTAGACGCCGGTGTATGTGCGGTCGACGATGTTGCCCAGATACACTGCGATCTCACGGGGCTCGGCGAGAAGGGCCGCGTACCTCATGACGTCGCAAGAGACCGACCAGAGGATGCCGTTGGGGCGCGGCTCCGCGATGCAGCTGCGGAGGAGCTCGGCGCCGGAGAGCCATACGCCAAAGATGCGGTCGAACTGGCGGCCGCGGCAGTCGGCGCTCCACTCGAGCACCGCGAGCGCGACGGACCAGCCCCGGCCGCGCGCGGTGGCGAGGCACTCGGGCGGCGCGTAGGCGGCGGTGGAAGGAGGTCGGCCGTAGGTGTAGCCGAAGGAGCCGGAGAGGAGCAGCGAGGAGCAGGGCCCGACGCTGCCGCGCGGTGGCCAGATCGGGCGGTCCACCTCGAAGAAGGTGCTGGGTGGCTCCGAGGCCTTGAAGGAATCTAGCTCAAGCGATGGGAAGAGGATCCTGCGTGGCACGGAGACCGTCAAGAAGGGGGAGGAGCATGAGGAGGAAGAGCAAGCAGGAGCTGGTGGCCGGCGATGCCATGGCTAGAGTCTGGAGCTGCAGCGAGTGGTCGGGTGGAACTGGAAACGTCTTAGGTATTTCCAGCTGAACACATGTCTAAGCGGCTAAGCCCAACGTGCACAACAGCCCAACGTGCACAACAGAAACACGTTGAAAGGCCCACATCCAGCGATACGCGTCTCAGGAGCGCTGACATAGCTCCCTGCTGCTCACGCTTATCTTTAGATTATATATGGAGCTTTTGTCTAAAGCTTGGAAAGAGTAGAAACTTTCTAGTTCTTTTTTTTTTCTGGCTTTAGCCAATGTACTAATCATGTCAGATAATTGTACGAGTCCTGATCTTCTAGGATCAGAAGACAGTCTTACTAGCGATGAGTAAACAAAGTCGCTAGGAAAGCTATAGATTAAGTTTCGAGGACTTCCACCTATTAATGTTATTTTTATTTTTTTGCTGCTCGTCTCAACGGGATCTTTCTCCAAGCTAAGTTTCTACCCCCAAGGGAACCGGCCACGATACGTGGGGGTATTGGTGCTGATAAAAGCGTCTCCACTCATCTTCATTTTCATTTATGAATTTCATAGTAATAGAAACCTATGTCCTACCTGAGACAGAATTAGAACTTGCTATCCTCTTGTCTGAACTCCGCGAAAAACAATTCCATGAATATGGGCACTAAAGAAGACAAAATTTCTGACTTGCCAGTGTTGAACGGTATTTTCTCTCCTCTAGCTCTATGCAAGTTGAACTCCTTGTAAAAAAGGGGAGTATGCCATTGGATAGCTCTTCTACAACCTCCGTTTGAGGTGCACTACAACTTTTCAGTCTATCAGTGATCCCATAGATCAACCTTCAAACCTTTTGATAAGTATCCTATGAGGGAAATAGCCAGAACTATGGTATCTAATTTTTTCATTCGAGTATCTATTAGAAATAAATTCTCCAGCACTTGATTCCTTACTAACAAGCTACTTTTTAGTACACTTGAAAGGTACCCTAGAAAATCGAGCAAGAGTTTGCTAATTGGTTTAGATGGACCCTTTGCGGCTGAGTCCAAAAAGAGAATAACTATTGCCACAAATTGATAAGGTACCATTTCCATTTCTTGTTCAAAAAATGAGTTTTATTTGATGCAAGAATTACCTTTCCTTGATATCGAACACAATGCATATAGCAAAAGCAAAATAAAAAAAAAAGAGCATGAGAGCCAAATGAATTGAAAGGATCATGTTTGGTTCGAGAAGAGATCATAAAAGTTATAAACTTAATAGCAAGATAATCTACTTTCTACCATATTATTTACAAATCACTCCCTAGAATTGGTTTATAAAAGAAAGAAATACAGGTTTAGATTAGATATCTTCGGAAGCCGATTTATCCTTATTAGCATCCTTATTATTGGATAAAATACCCGTGAAATAGGTTTTGTTTAGCTACATTCGATTAAGAGAGCTCTTCTTTCTAGATAAAAATCTATCATAGTCAGCAAAGTTGTTTCTTTATTTCTATTCTCCCTTTAGTTAATAATTTCAATTTCATTAATCAAATAAATGGAAAATGAAAATTAATATAATTTTTCCGTCAAATCCAAATTTCTCTTTTTTATAGATAAGTCGTCGATTCTACATTTTTCCTCACTTATAATGCAAAAGGAGAGCTCCTTCTATTCACGTCAAAAAAATTATTTTGGATCGAAAGAGCATCGAGCTAGCGGATAATAATAACCTGTTTGAATCATTCAGTCTTTCGGTAATTAATCAAATCTAGGTACTATCCTTAATCGCTTTGCTAGAGAAGATCAGTTGTAAGGTTTACCGTGACATTGAAGACAACGGGAGCAAACGTGAGCATGCTACCATCTGCCCAAAGCTGTCGGAGACACTTTTTTAAGTGTAACGCTACATCTACGGACCGTTTTCTAGGGGATTCACTTTACGTGAATGGTAACAACTTAATGTGTATAGTAATGTAGATACAGCGGTGAACCCGGGTGCGCCCATCCTATATTACAAAAAAATAGTAATTTAAAAAAGTTCAAATTTTCAAAACATTTTTGGTTTTTGGTTTCAATTATTATACCTGTATAAAAGATTTTGCCAACAAACGTCGTTTATTCCAACCCGAGTGAAGGATTTTTCAGAAACAAAACTATATTAACATTACGCAGTCAGAAATTTCATTTTTTACCTGATTTTGTATATAAGTCATTTTTTGTCAAATTTTGTATACAACTACAATACATGATTATCTTTGACCCTAAAAAATTTCAGATTTTTTACCTGATTTCTAATTTCTATATTTTTTACGCATATAGGATGCACGCGCACGCGAGTACACCAAATGCGGATTAATATCTGGTAACAACTTACTGTGCTACAGAACTCCGGGGCTGGAAACGCCGACAAACGCAGTACGGACTATAGCAGTCCTGAAACGCCGACAAACGCCGATTAGAGCATATTCACGGGTCGATCCATTCGGTCTGCGCGCTGTGTCTCTGAGACACGCTGGGCGTGCGCGGTGTTATAGTAGGGCAATCTATTCGACAAAACGCGTCTGACTCGATCCATTCATGTATCTAATATATGGTCGGTTGCGCTCGGCACGAACGCACGTGGACAACGCGGACATCATTCTTGTACGTGCTACTGGCACACCCGTCAGCCACCTTGACCCGAGGCATTGATTTTAGACGTGGTTAGCCGCACCGATTCAGACGCAACCACGACACCGATTCAGAGACGCTGGCGGAAGACTGACCGGCGCCAGCCTGCGCCATCAATGGTGACGCGACGGCACGCGCGCCGGCTGCGTTCTCGCGCCGACATTGATGGCGAAGGAGCGGGAAGCCGCGCGTGTTCGCCAGCCAGTGGCTATTTATGCATGCGCCCGTCAATGCCACACTCCTCACCTCTCGCCATCGCAAACCCTAGCTGTCACCACCACCACCACCGCGAACGATGAAGACGTCGTCGTGGCTGAAGAAGGGGAGGGGCAAGAATGACCACGAGGCGTCTGGCTCTAGCAGCCAGCGCTCCGGCCGGATGCCGGCCTTCCTCCGTGGCACGTCCCTGCCGCCTCCGCCGCGGCCGGAGGATTTCCGAGGCCGCCGCGCGGAGGTTCGCCGGCCACCGCGTCCGAAGGGAGAGCGCCACGAGCGGCAGTACTTCCGCATCGCGGAGTGCGAGCGCCTCTGGAGGGAAGGACGGAGCATCAAACACAAGGACGTGTCCCTTCCTACCGGATGGAACCTCAATCAGGACCGTGTCCCGATGTCGCTCGTGCCCAAGGAGGGGAAAGGGCTGGAGGAGGAGATCCGCTGTCGGATCAGAGGCCTCCCGCTGGCCCTACAGTGGGACCCTACCTACCAGAGCGTGGCCTACTGGAAGGAGTGGCTCGACTGGGAGCACAAGGTGTGTCGAGCCACCACCATCCGCCATGACCTGCAGCCGGGGGAGGTCTACCCCATCCCCAAAATCGACTCGGACAAGGAGGGCACCGTCAACCACTCCAACACCGAGCTCGATAGCGAGGACGGCAACGACGAGGGCGGCGACGAAGACATCGTCGTCAAGAAGGAGGCGGTGGATGACGTCGCCATGAACCTGCCCCCGGAGTACCACGAGGTACTAACGCGGGGCTATGATGAGGACGCCTTCAACGAGCAAGCCATTGCGGCCAACGCGCAGGAGGAGGAGGCCCAGTGGCGCGGCTACGAGGAGGCCCTCGAGCTCACCCGCATGGTGACTGAGACAAACGCCCAGCTGCCTCCACCGCTGCCAGTTTGGGCTCCTCCGATCGCGCCGGAGGTGGGCATGGAGCTGCGCACCTCTCGCAGTGGGCGTCGTGGCCTGGGCAGGTGGTCAACCCGCCTGCGCCCGCCAACCTCTGGACACTGCCGGAGTACATCGACCTCGACCCATAGATGGACGAGGCGGCGCCGGCGCGCGAAGACTAGTAGCTAGGGCTAGTAGTTTAGATTATGTTTTTTATATTTTGAATATAAATTAAGTATAAATTTTGCCTGTTTTTAGCACGAACTATTTGTGTTTGAATCTGATTTTTTTGCCTTGCCCACCGCGAACAAATGGGCCGAGACGCTGGGCACGGCTGGTCGGACATGCCAGACCACCTACCAAATCGATCGGAGCCCGATCTAAACAGACAGAAACAGACCGTTTGGATCGACCGTATGGATCAGCCCCAGTGGATATGCCCTTAAACCAACCCAATGTTTCCACGTCTGCGCGTAAGACCGTGTGCACGTCCATGTATTCGGCCTGACAACAACCAGTTTCTCACTCTGAGTTCTCGGATTTAACCAAATTTTGATCAAACACGGCAAAATTAAGACAAATTAAGACGATTGCATTAAATTATAGGCGAGTTCGTACATATTATATCAAATACGGACATATACTCGAATTATAACCGGATAGGCTAAGGAAAACTAAAAAAACATCGAAAACAACTAACCGATGCTGATGTTGACGGGAGCACGCCGATCACATGCTGAAGTGGCAGTAGAAGGAGGTGTAGTTGACGTCCTTGGTCCCGTCGTCGTCGTCATCGCTCGACGACTGTGATGAGTGTCCGACCTCGTTGTCATCGTCGAGAACGACGGCGAGCAGCGCGCCTTGATAGGCACACCGCTGACGAGCGCCGCGCGCAGCCTGGAGCTCGGCCTGTTGTCAACACCCGGATTTTTAATCACAGATGCCTATTATTTCATATATCGCAATTCCAGAATTACCATTTTTACGAGACATAACAGATTTGGATATCATAGTACATCATCCATTACAAACCATACATAAGGTCTTACACAAATAAGGATCTAATGATCCAGTTCTTAATACAAATCAAGCAACGGAATAACATAAAGATAACGATAGCGTGCACGAAGCTCCATCTTCATGATCACAGGCAATGCTGACGATGGGAGATGATCCTAACTGTTGTAACCTTCTTGCGGTCCGTCATCCTGATACTCCTCTTCATAGTCTGGCCACGGGAATAGCTAGGGACAAATCCATGAGTACTCTTTAAGTACTCGCGAACTAGTACTAACAAGTGAAGTGGTTTTGAATAGGATATACTAAGCTCTAGGGTTTTTTTGCGAAAAAGCCAAATTTACCTTTACTATGTTCAGAAGCAAAGAAAACTAGTTAACAGTTTTATAACACCTAAGTGGGAACTTGAATGTCATATCACAACTCTGTTGTGGTCAAGTCGAAGTCATAAATCATTTTATAAGTCATTTTGAAAACATTTGACGATAGAATAGTATGGCCACTCCAACTGTCCATAACCGCGGACGCGGCTATTCGAATAGTTTAACACTCTACAGAGATTATACACTTTCACCACAACATTCGAGACATCCGTCAGGAACAAATTCCGAATTCACCATACTCAGTATGCGGATAATCAATCCCAACCTTTCAATTACACGTCCTAGTATAGGCACATCTCCTGTGAGTTTGGCCTCCCAACCATGACCAACTGTCATCTTGGGTACTGCACAGGTGAACAATCTTATCAAGATAGCCTCAGCTTAGACCTTGGCCGCAAGGGAACCCATACTAAGGTATATAAATTTCCAGTCAAGCCCTACCCAATTTTCAGGTATTGTGGTTGTACTGTAAAATTGGAATGGTATCGTATCCAGACAACCATCAGTTTTATAAAGGGCTAAGGCTCATGCCTTAACATTTTTATCATCAAAATCATCTGGTGTTTGGAAACACATGTCAAAACATTTCAGTAGAATGATTCCTCATTCTAAGGTTTTCATTACCATTTTCACCAAGTATTCCCATCTAAAGTTGATCAAGTTTTATTCTTAGCACTAGCATCTATAAGTGGGGGTAAAGACTAATGAGGGGTGGTAAATAGATGGGGATTAGCTAAGTTCAAGCTCATGCCTTAGGATGACATCAATATTGTCTAACATAGGCCAAATTTTATGCTCTTTATGCTACCTTCCAATATCCTTCTAATATCTACAATTAGCTAAGTAAACACTGAGATAAAGCTTTGATGAAGAATTAAAATACTTAAGCTTGCAAGTAAAACTAGGATTGGGTATCAAGTGGGTATAATCACATATGCTTAAGGCATATAGTTGGCATAGTAACAAACAATTTGTAGCTTGCTAAGATATCAGTATAAGTTTGCTAAGTTGCAAGTGTTAGCTTGCCTTGTGCAGAGCAGTGGTTGAAGTTCTCCTCGGCTTCTTCCTCGTAGTATCCTCCTTCCTCCTCGTATCCTTGGTCGGTACTAGCGTCTATAAATAAATATGAGGTACACAATCACCAAACAATACTTAACTATTTCCAATCATCACACAATGGTTCACACTAGATGATCTAGCATCATCCACTAACATTACAAGATCAAGACACTTGTCTTATTTATTTTATTTTAGAAAAGTAATTTCTACTCATTGAAAAACTACTTAAGAGTTAATATTCTCCAGTCAAACATGGGATCATGTTGACACATGTCATCACCACATATTTCAGTACATGGGAATATGATTTAAAGTGGTGTCACAATTTAATAAGGTTTAACCTTTTTATTTTATTTAATTAAAGTGACTAGAAATGCCTATGTGGCATTATTTTATTGCTTTAACATTATTTCTGTAAGTAAACCTATATATTTTTATATATTATGAAAGGTATAGTTAAATATGATTTTTGAGAGTTGGAATCAACTCAAAAGCTCTTATGGTTGAATTTTGAAAAATGTTTGAATGCAGAAAAGCTTCTGCCTTAATATTTTTACCATGGTTGATCTACAAATCCAATTGGTTTGAATCCAACGGGCTTGGATTAAGCATTCTAGTACCTTTCTAACAAATTAAATGAACAAACTAAATTTGAATTGTTGGGTCACGCGGGAGGTTTAACTGGGCCGGCCCACTATGCACAGCATGTGCGGGCTGGTTAAGTGGCTGTCCCCACGCGTCAGTGAGACAGTGAGGGGCAAAGCGGTACGGGGTGATTTAGGCCGCACGATCTAATTCTAATCGAATGGCTCTGGTTCATCATCCACATCGGGCCGCGCCGGCGAGACAGAACCCTAGAGCGGCAGGTGGGGGTTGTGGGAGGCTCACCAGGGCTCAGGTGATGGTCGGCGACGGGGGAGAACGACGAAGTCGATGACGACGAGTCTCCTGGTACCGGCAGCTTCTCCTGGGGCGGCTCCAATCGACGGCGCCTCTCCTACTCTGCAGCGGCGAACTCCGTTGAAATTCCGGCGATGCGCTGCTCTCCTTGCTCCGGGAGTGAGTGGGTGTGATCAGTGAGAGGTGGGGAGTGAACTGGAGTGAAGAAAACGAGCGGGGGTGGCCTCCTTTTATAGTGGCTGAAGGGAACGACGGGCGCGGGATGAGCTCGTCGTGGTCGACGACACAGAGGGCTAATGGCATGTGCGACGGTACGGGGCGGTGTTGTGCTCCCTGGCGAAGCTCAATGGCATGGTGGCGAGGCGTGGGGCGGTGCTGATTGGTCGGATTGTGACGATGCACTGGGCGGGTCCGACGGCAATTTTAAAGGCACACGGGTGCTCCTGGTCGCGCGGCGGCGAACGAGCATGCCTGGCGGGGTGCTGGAGTGTTGGTGATCACGCACGCAAGCGGCGAAGGCGGCGCGCGGTCTGTGGGCGCTGATCGAGGGTGGCGCACTGCGCGCTCTCGGCTCGCACGCAGAGAGGTTGGCCGAGCTCGGGCAGTATGGTCCAGGGGCTGGCAGTGCTTGAGTCTTGGACAGGGAGTGGCGGTGGACAGTGGAGTGACTGCTAGACATGCTTGCTAGGCTTGGTGCTTCTCCTAGCTCGCTGTCGACATGAGGATGGCAAGTTAGGCTCGGCATGGTCACCATTAATGGCTATGTCAAGCTCACAATGGTGCTAAGGCTAGTTAGATTACTTTGATCATCTACCGAGAGTGTAGTGAGAGCTAGAGAGGGGACAAGGTTGGCCAAAATTACTGCACACTATAGTGTTTTGTGTTTGTTAGTTTGGTGATCACAAAGTGTTTGATGAAATGGACGAAAGAAATTTAAATTTGAATTTTGGATTCAAACTTGGTGGGTTTGCTAGGCACATACTAGGGAGTCTCTGGTTAGTTGGATTAGTCAAGGGACATTGGTTTGGTTGGGTTTTGAAAATGTGTGATCTTCACATATGATAAAGATTTAATTTTGAATTGTGATTTGAATGAGGTTGCCAAATATTTCTGCAAGTTTGAAAGGTGGGCTTTGATTCACTTTCACTTGTTCTAGCAAGGGGTAAAAAGAATTGGGAAATTTTCTGTTTGAAATCTTGGACTAGAAACACTCAAAGTGACCTAGTGAGCAAGATTGGAAAAAATGACCATTTGCCTTAATCTATTTGTTTTTAATTTTCTCTTTATTTGTTTCTGTTTGAAAATGTTTTATATGATGTTATTTTCACCTTTAAACCTTTTCTTGCTATTTAGGTTAATCCCACAAGTTCATTCATGCATGTATCAAATCATCACATTCACCCATGCATTCATATGATTTTAATTAATCAAAGTTTTTGTTAACCCTAATTTTAGTGATTAGAGTTTGATGATCATTGTTTTATATTTTTGGGATGTTACAAACCTTCCCCCCTTAAACCAAATCTCGTCCCAAGATTTGAAAAATAAGGAAAAATGATTACCTAGGATTTAAAGAGATCGGGAAACTCCGTCCTGATGTGATCTTCTCGCTCCCATGTACTCCCTCTGTTTGGGATTATAAGTCCCGCACGGATAACTAGGTTGACAATTTGAACAACAAAATATAAATAATATAGCATAAAAATTATATCATTAGAAACTTTAGAGGTTATATTTTCTAATGGTATAACTTTTATGATATATAAGTTATATTTTATTGGTCAAATTAACAATCTAGGTATACGCGTAGGACCTATACTCCCGAACAGAGGTAGTAGCTTCTTATTCGGTGTGGTTGCTCCACTGAATCTTGAGAAACTTGATGCTTCAGGTCCTGGTGGTTCTGAATGCTTCTTCCAAAATACGGATGGGTAATCGTTGATCTCTATGGTCCGATGATCAATGTTCTTGAACACTTCAGTCTTCTCTAGAACTTCAAGGCATTTGCGAAGAAACGATATATGGAACACATTGTGTATTGTTGACATCTCCTCGGGCATTTCCAATTGATATGATACCTCTCCTCGACGGTTCAGAATCTTGAAGGGTCCGATATATCTGGGGGCTAACTTACCTTTGAGCTGGAAACGCTGCATTCCCTTCAAAGGTGACACTTTGAGATATACAAAGTTTCCGCTATTGAAAGCGAGGTCTCGACGTCTCTTGTCAGCGTAACTCTTCTGTTTTGACTGGGCGGTCTTGAGGTTCTCACGAATCTTGTGAACTTTCTCTTCTGCTTCTCGTAGGATGCCGGGTCCAAAAATCTGACTCTCTCCTACTTCCGACCAATTCAAAGGGGTGTGACACTTCCTTCCATATATGAATTCAAATGGGTCCATTTGCAGACTAGCTTGGTAACTGTTGTTGTATGAAAATTCTGCGAAAGGCAGACAGTCTTCCCATTTAGATCCATACTCTAGCACACATGCTCTCAACATATCTTCGAGTATTTGATTTACTCGCTCTGTTTGTCCATCGGTCTGAGGGTGATACGCTGTGCTAAAATCCAGTCGGGTTCCTAAACCTTCTTGGACTTTCTTCCAGAATCTCGAGGTAAACTCGGTTCCTCGATCTGATACTATGTTCTTGGGGACTCCGTGCAAACTGAAGATTCTAGCGATGTATAAATCTGCTAGCTTCGAACTCTGGTATGTGGTGTTGACTGGTAAGAAATGGGCTACTTTGGACAATCTGTCAACTATGACCCAGATAGAGTCATTTCCCCTACTCGAAGTAGGCAATCCGGTGATAAAGTCCATTCCAACGGAATCCCATTTCCATTCCGGAATCTGTAAAGGTTGCAACAGTCCAGCGTGTCTTTGATGTCTTGCCTTGACCCGCTGACATATATCACACTTGGCGATATAGCTTCCGATTTCTCTCTTCATCTTATGCCACCAAAATTGTTCCTTCAAATCCTGATACATCTTCGTTCCTCCGGGATGGATAGAATAAAGAGTATCATGGGCCTCTTTCAAAATCACTTCTTTCAACTCCGAATCTGCTGGTACACAAAGGCGTCCTTTGTACCACAGAACTCCTTCTTCGTCTTCAGTGAATCCGGGTACTTTGCCTGTACCGATACGACGTTTGATTCCGTCGATACTAGCATTTCCTTTCTGCGGCTCCTTGATCTGGCTGATCAAAGTGGGTTGAAGTTTGATGCTAGCCAAAAATCCTTCACTCACTAATTCCATTCGGAAATCTTCCATCTCTTTGTGCAAACTTGGTTGCTCCTTCAAAATCATGGAGTTCAAGCGACACGACAATCTGCTAAGGGCATCTGCTACCACATTGGCTTTACCAGGGTGATAGTGAATGTCCAGATCATAGTCCTTGATTAGCTCAATCCATCTTCTCTACCTCATATTCAGCTCCTTCTGAGTGAATATATACTTCATGCTCTTATGATCCGAATAAATCTCACAACGATTTCCCATGAGGTAATGCCTCCATGTCTTCAGGGCTAGAACTACGACTGCGAGTTCAAGGTCATGGGTTGAATAATTCTGTTCATGCTACTTCAGTTGTCGAGATAGATAAGATATAACTTTGCCTTCTTGCATTAGCACACATCCGAGACCGATCTTGGATGCGTCACAATACACATCAAAGGGCTTTGTGATATCCGGTATGATCAAGATTGGGGCTAAAATCAATCTCCTCTTGAGTTCTTGAAAACTCGCTTCGCATTTGTCCGTCCATTCAAACTTCTTGTCCTTCTTCAGCAATTGGGTCATGGGTCTGGCGATACTCGAGAATCCTTCTACAAACTTGCGGTAGTATCCCGCTAATCTGAGAAATGCACGAACTTGGGTTTGAGTGGTCGGGGCTTGCCAATCTTCAACATCTTTCACCCTCGCAGGGTTAACGGAAATTCCTCTGGCTGATACAATATGTCCGAGAAATCCTACCTCCTATAACCAGAATTCACATTTGCTAAACTTGGCATACAATTGATGCTCTCTAAGGGTTCCAAGAATGGTTCTTAGGTGTAGCTCATGTTCTTCTTCTGATTTGGAATAAATCAGAATGTCATCAATGAAAACAATGACAAACTTATCCAGGAAGTCCATAAAAATCTTATTCACGAGGTTCATGAAATAAGCGGGGGCATTGGTTAATCCAAAAGACATGACCGTATACTCGTATAATCCATATCTGGTGGTAAAGGCAGTCTTTGGAATATCCTCAGCGCGAATCTTGAGTTGATGATATCCAGTTCTAAGATCAATGTTAGAAAACACTTTGGCACCAGTCAACTAGTCAAACAGGTCTTCTATCTTTGGCAACGGGTACTTGTTCTTGATGGTGACATCGTTCAACTTCCGATAATCCGTACACAATCAGTTACCTCCATCTTTCCTGGCCACAAACAAAACAGGTGATCTCCAAGGTGACGCACTTGGTTGAATCAATCCAATTTCTAGCATCGCATCCAGTTGCTTCTTCAGTTCCACTAGTTCAGACGGGTTCATACTATATGGTCCCTAGGCTATGGGTCCGGTTCCAGGTATTAGTTCAATGATAAACTCGATATCCGTTCTGGGGGCATACCGGGCAAAACATCTGGAAATACATCAGGGTATTCACAGACTATCCGAACTTGGTCAATGGTAGGTTGGGATATACTCTTGTTACACTTGAATTGACGGGGCAAGGTTTCAGATACATGCTCGTCTGATATTCCGGCCGTACTGGTCATGGTTACGACTATCTTGGCATAGTCAATTAATCCTTTATGTTTGGACATCCAATCCATTCCTAGTACTACTTCCAAACCTTTAGTTCCGAGTACTATTAGATTAGCATAAAAATCTATGCCATGGATTCGGATTGGGACGGCTTTGCAAATTTGTCTAGCTTTGGTGGTTGAACCAGGTATTTGAACAATCATAACATGCTTCAATTTGGTTGGTTGAATCTTACTAGTGCATGCAAATTCTTTAGTAACAAATGAGTGCGATGCTCCAGAATCAAACAACACTCTTGCAAGTACTGAGTTAACAGAAAACATACCCATCACGACATCTGGCGCTTCTTGGGCTTCTTCAGCATGCAGGAGAAAGAGACGGCCGTTGCGGTTGAGCGAATTCCCTGGGGCAAACCTCCTTCCGGGCTGAACACGACGCTCCTGCTGAGCTGGGGCATTTGCATTGGGGGTTGCGGCAATCTTCTTGGGGCACTCATTGGAATAGTTACCCTTGGTTCCACACTCATAACAAGTCACTTGCGATTTGTCCTTTGCTGCAAAAGGCACAACATTGCTTCTAGTCCTTGGGGGCAGTGTTGGTGTTGGTGGCGGCATTGTTGTTGTTGAACTTGGGTGGTGCACGGTTGAAATTGCTGGAATTGCCGGGGTTGTTGTGGTTTCCTCCGGGCCTTGGGTTTCCACGGTTGGGATAGGTCGGACGGTTCATCGGGGGTCTGTTGTTTCTTGGGGCAAATCCTGGAGATGGGTTGGGGCGATACTTTGGTGTATGGTGGGTTACTGGCTGATGCATCATGAAACGCTTGCGGTTCTCATTGGCTTGGTTGATCTTTCCTTCCATCTGAATGGCAGAGTCCACTAAGGCTTCAATATCAGCAAAGGGGATATTGACTAACACCGTCTGCATCTCATCATGCAGACCATTCAGGAATCTCTCCTTCTTCTTGGCTTCGTTGTCGATCTCATCTGGTCCATACCTAGACAATGACAAAAAATTGTCACGGTATTCCACTACGGTCATTCTTCCTTGCTTCAGTTCTCTGAATTCATCTCTCATCCTCTTGATTAAACCCGGTGGCACATGGGTTCTGTTGAACTTGACTTTGAACTCTTCCCAAGTCATCAGCTGACCTCCTGTCATTGCACGAACGCTGTTCCACCATGCTCTTGCATCTCCGGCTAGATAGTGGGTAGCAAACAACACTTTCTCATTAGCTTCTACTCCTGCAACTTCCAGATTGTTCTCCATGGTTTGCAGCCAATCATCTGCATCTAGGGGCTCTTCTGACTTAGTGAAAACAGGTGGATTGGTGTTCTGGAAATTCTTGAGCTTAGATCCATGGTTGTCCTAATTTCCATGGCCTTGATTGTTGTTCGTCATCTGAGATATCTATTGAAGGGTGGCTAAGTTGGCTTGACGTTCGACTCTTTCAGCTTCGGGGTCAGAAACCAGCATTTGCAAAAGTTGCAACATCGGGTCCGGGGCCGAGTTGCTTCCTCTGCGAGGCATCTGAAGATTGAGGTAGATCATGAGAAAAGAGGGAAATTTCTAAGGTTCAAGGTTTTTTGAAAAGTTTTTAAAGTTTGGCTCAGATTTTCTAGCAACTTGTTTTTCATTCATTCATCCATAGCACACGATACAAACACACACCACAACAAAGGAAAACAGATGGTTTTAAGAACCATTCTGGAATCTACAATACAGTGGGACCGAATACAATTCACTAACGCTAGTTCTCAAGTGATACTACTCCTCGAAGTCAGTGTCTTCATCATCCTCATCATCGTCATCGATGAAGGCAAAGTCATCCTCATCGGTGAAGAAGTCCATGGCCTGATCCTCCAGAAAGTCATCATCATCACTGAGATAGGAGTAGGGGTCTCCACGAAGGTCTTCCCCTACATTATCCCTCTCCTCCAACTGCATATCTCTCTCGTGGACAGTCTCCTCCAACTCTGTGATCCGGTGGCAAAGACGGGAAATGATGCGCTCCTTCTTGTCGAGCTGACGGCGACAGACTTGCGATCCTTCACCAGCATGGCGATAGTCTGATCCTTCTTGGCAGCAATGGCGTACTTGTGGTTGGCATAGGAACGTGCATTGTCGAACTCCTCCTGACGGTCATACATCATGAAGCTGAGGTGGTCCAATTGACTCTTCAGCTCGTGGTGATATGGGGCCTCCAGTGGTTGTCCCATAACATCACGCCTTGGGTAGAACTGAAAGCGGGTACCCTTGATTTGATTGATACTCCGACCACAGAGACGGGCAAGAGCTTCCTGCATGGCCCTGGCAAGTCCATCGAGCCAGTTGTTCTCTCTTAAGGTGAACTGAATTCCCTCTGCAGTGGGGGGTTCAATCTTTCTCGGAGACTTGTAACAACTAGCCACTGCAGAACCTCTCCTTCCTGATCATTGAGCTGAGCTCCGAAGAACTCGAGGTGTGGACGCTCCAGCATTTTTGCCAGCTGGTCCAAGTCACGCTCAAAGATTAGGTCTCCTCCATTCCCCAACTGATAAAACTTGTTGTACTTCACGTCCATCTATAAGAATATAGGATGAGTAAGTTAGTAGAGTGATCAAGTGTGTCAAATTTTATGTAAGTTTGCAAGAATTTTTGAGGAACATGAATTTTCATGAAAGAATCCAAGTGATAAGAATGAGAATAATTTTTTGTAAATACCCACTTCCTTTGATTTTGAAACTAAGTTTTTAATTCAAACGTCCATTCTAACTAGGTTCTCCTATGGTCAAGATGGCTCTGATACCAACTTGTCAACACCCGGATTTTTAATCACAGATGCCTGTTATGCCATACATCGCAATCCCAGGATTACCATTTTTGCATGACATAACAGATTTGGATATCACAGTACATCATCCATTACAAACCATACATAAGGTCTTACACAAATAAGGATCTCATGATCCAGTTCTTAATACAAATAAAGCAGCGGAATAACATAAAGATAACGATAGCGTGGGCGAAGCTCCATCTTCATGGTCACAGGCAATGCTGACGATGGGAGATGATCCTAGTTGTCATAACCTTCCTGCGGTCCATCATCCTGATACTCCTCTTCATAGTCTGGCCACGGGAATAGCCAGGGACAAAGCCATGAGTACTCTTTAAGTACTCAGAAACTAATACTAACAAGTGAAGTGGTTTTGAATAGGATATACTAAGCTCTAGGGTTGTTTTGCGAAAAAGCCAGATTTACCTCTACTAAGTTCAGAAGCAAAGAAAACTAGTTGACAGTTTTATAACACCTAAGTGGGAACTTGAATGTCATCAACTCTGTTGTGGTCAAGTCAAAGTCATAAATCATTTTATAAGTCATTTTGAAAACATCTGACGATAGAACAGTATGGCCACTCCAACTGTCCATAACCACGGACGCGGCTATTCGAATATTTTGACACTCTACAGAGATTGTACACTTTCACCACAACATTCGATACATCCGTCAGGAACAAATCCTGAATTCACCATACTTAGTATGCGGATAATCAATCATAACCTTTCAATTATGCGCCCTAGTATAGGCACCTCTCCTGTGAGTTTGGCCTCCCAACCATGACCAACTGTCATCTTGGGTACTGCACATGTGGACAATCTTCACAAGGTAGCCTCAGCTTAGACCTTGGCCGCAAGGGAACCCATACTAAGGTATATAAATTTCCAGTCAAGCCCTACCCAATTTTCAGGTATTGTGGTTGTACTGTAAAATTGGAATGGTATCGTATCCAGACAACAATCAGTTTTATAAAGGGCTAAGGCTCATGCCTTAACATTTTTATCATCAAAATCATCTGTTGTTCGGAAACACATGTCAAAACATTTCAGTAGAATGACTCCTCATTCTAAGGTTTTCATAACCATTTTCACCAAGTATTCCCATCTAAAGTTGATCAAGTTTTATTCTTAGCACTAGCATCTATAAGTGGGGGTAAAGACTAACAAGAGGTGGTAAACAGATGGGGATTATCTAAGTTGAATCTCATGCCTTAGGATGACATCAAGATTGTCTAACTTAGGCCAAATTTTATGCTCTTTATGCTACCTTCCAATATCCTTCTAATATCTACAATTAGCTAAGTAAACTCTAAGATAAATCTTTGATGAAGAATTAAAATACTTAAGCTTGCAAGTAAAACTAGGATTGGGTATCAAGTGGGTATAATCACATATGCTTAAGGCATATAGTTGGCATAGTAACAAGCAATTTGTAGTTTCCTAAGATATCAGTATAAGTTTGCTAAGTTGCAAGTGTTAGCTTGCCTTGTGCAGAGCAGTGGTTGAAGTTCTCCTCGGCTTCTTCCTCATAGTATCCTCCTTCCTCCTCGTATCCTTGGTCGGTACTAGCGTCTATAAATAAATACGAGGTACACAATCACCAAACAATACTTAAATATTTCCAATCATCACACAATGGTTCACACTAGATAATCTAGCATCATCACTAACATTACAAGATCAAGGCACTTGTCTTATTTATTTTATTTTAGAAAAGTAATTTCTACTCATTGAAAAACTACTTAAGATTTAATATTCTCCACTCAAACATGGGATCATGTTGACACATGTCATCACCACATATGTCAGTACATGGAAATGTGATTTAAAGTGGTGTCACAATTTAATAAGGTTTAACCTTTTTATTTTATTTAATTAAAGTGACTAGAATGCCTATGTGGAATTCTTTCATTGCTTGAACATTATTTCTGTAGGTAAACCTATATATTTTTATAAATTCTGAAAGGTATAGTTAAATGTGAATTTTGAGTGTTGGAATCAACTCAAAAGCTCTTATGGTTGAATTTTGAAAAATGTTTGAATGCAGAAAAGCTTCTGCCTTGTTATTTTTACCATAGTTGATCTACAAATCCAATTGGTTTGAATCCAACGGGCTTGGATTAAGCATTCCAGTATCTTTCTAACAAAATTGGTTTCATGCATTTTGGTTCAGTGAATCAAGCTGGGTTGATTTTTGAATCTAGGTACAGAACTGGGTTTGAAATTAAATGAACAAACTAAATTTGAATTATTGGGTCGCGCGGGAGGTTTAATTGGGCCGGCCACTATGCACAGCGCGTGGGCTGGTTAAGTGGCTGTCCCCAATGAGACAGTGAGGGGCGAAGCGGTACGGGGTGATCTAGGTCGCACGATCTAATTCTAATCGAACGGCTCTGGTTCATCGTCCACGTCGGGCAGCGCCGGCGAGACAGAACCCTAGCGCGGCAGGTGGGGGTCGTGCGAGGCTCACCGGGGCTCAGGCGATAGTCGGCGACAGGGGCGAACGACGAAGTAGACGATGAGTCTCCTGGTACCGGCAGCTTCTCCTAGGGCGGCTCCAATCGACGGCGCCTCTCCTCCTCTGCAGCGGCGAACTCCGGTGAAATTCCGGTGATGCGCTGCTCGCCTTGCTCCGAGAGTGAGTGGGTGTGATCAGTGAGAGGTGGGGAGTGAACTGGTGTGAAGAAAACGAGCGAGGGTGGCCTCCTTTTATAGTGGCTGAAGGGGACCGACGGGCGCGGGCTGAGCTCGTCATGGTCGACGGCACAGAGGGCTAATGGCACGTGCGGTGGTAGGGGCGGTGCTGTGCTCCCTGGAGAAGCTCAACGGCGTGGTGGCAAGGCGTGGGGCGGTGCTGATTGGTCGGAACGCAACGATGCTCTGGGCGGGTCCGACTGCGATTTTAAAGGCGCCCGGGTGCTCCTGGTCACGCGGTGGCGAACGAGCATGTCTGGCGGGGTGCTGGTGTGTTGGTGATCACGCACGCAAGCGGCGAGGGCAGCGCACGGTCTATGGGCGTTGGTCGAGGGTGGCACACTGGCGCGCTCTCGGCTCGCACGCAGAGAGGTTGGGCGATCTCGGGCAGTGTGGTTCAGGGGCTGGCAGTGCTTGGGGCTTGGACAGGGAGTGGCAGTGCACGGTGGAGTGCCTGCTAGACATGCTTGCTAGGCTTGGTGCTTCTCCTAGCTCGCTGTCGACATGAGGGTGGCAAGTTAGGCTCGGCATGGTCACCATTAATGGCTATGTCAAGCTCACAGTGGTGCTAAAGCTAGTTAGATTACTTTGATCATCTACCGAGAGTGTAGTGAGAGCTAGAGAGGGGACAAGGTTGGCCAAAATTATGGCACACTATAGTGTTTTGTGTTTGTTTGTTTGCTGATCACAAAGTGTTTGATGAAATGGCCGAAAGAAATTTAAATTTGAATTTTGGATTCAAACTTGGTGGGTTTGCTAGGCACATACTAGGGAGTCTATGGTTAGTTGGATTAGTCAAGGGGCATTGGTTTGGTTGGGTTTCGAAAATGTGTGATCTTCACATATGATAAAGATTCAATTTTGAATTGTGATTTCAATGAGGTTGCCAAATATTTCTGCAAGTTTGAAAGGTGGGATTTGATTCACTTTCACTTGTTCTAGCAAGGGGTGAAATGAATTGGGAAAGTTTCTGTTTGAAATCTTGGACTAGAAACACTCAAAGTGACCTAGTGAGCAAGATTGGCAAAAATGACCATTTGCCTTAATCTATTTTTTTTTGATTTTCTCTTTATTTGTTTCTGTTTGAAAATGTTTTATATGATGTTCTTTTCACCTTTAAACCATTTCTTGCTATTTAGGTTAATCCCACAAGTTCATTCATGCATGTATCAAATCATCACATTCACCCATGCATTCATATGATTTTAATTAATCAAAGTTTTTGTTAACCCTAATTTTAGTGATTAGAGTTTGATGATCATTGTTTTATATTTTTGGGATGTTACACCTGATCATGCAGACGCCAGATGCGTTCGGCATCCTCCCGCTCCCAATCCGCCCTGGACCAGGCGCATTCGTCGGGGGCCTGCATCAGCGACATGTCGCTGAGAGAGCGCTCCAATGCCATCTTCGAGAGGAATGCGTCCTCGTCAAATCGGAACCACCCAGTCTATCGGCTCAGCCTTCGTCGTGCATAGCTTCGGCCTCGCCAGCCGAAGGTGGCCACTCGGCGGTGATGGCACGCGGCATTCGTAGATGACGAGGCCACGCGAACGCGTCCGCGGAGGTGAGCGCACCGGCGACTCCACTTCCCGCTTTACCAGGCGGAGTGGCGCCCTGGCGCACGGCGAGTGTGCTTCCACCGAGCCGAATGAGCGTGACGCCTACACCGAGGACGAAGAAGACATGTCTCCCATCCTTCTCGGCAGCCAGCTGGTCGCTGCATGGCGCCGGGCGGCCAACGGTGGCGAGCGCGGAGGATAGCCCAGCCCCGGGCTATCCCCGACACTGATGTGCTCGAGGACGGTGGCGAGAGTGCGGCCTGGTGCGCTCCACCACTGATGATGTCCTACAGCGTTGTGCCCCGTCGGCGGCGGGGCTCCTCCCTCGTAGGTGGCCAACTGCTCGTTACGGCGTTCGGCGAAGTAGTGCTACCAGTGGGCGAGGTTGCATGGGTCCTCGGCAAGCTCCAGATCTTCCATGGCGGCGATGGCCACCTGGATCTTCCATGGTGGCACTGGGTAGCCGGCGTCGTGGAGCAGTCGTGCCTCCCACGGCTAGAGAGCGCGCTGGCCAAAGCCGTTCACCGTCGTAGGGTCGTCGGGATAGCGGTCCGCCATCTCTGCCGCCAAACACTTCTTCTTGTCACTGGGGAAGCTTGTTGGTTGGGCAATGGAGGTGATGAGGTTGTGTGCTCTACGAGACGGCGAGAATGCAAACATTTATAGCTGAAAGAGGAAATGGCGACGAAAGCGGGAGGGGTGTAGCGGCATGGGCGGAAAAGGTGAAAATGGCAGGAAGGTGGGATGGTGGTGGCGTGCCATTCCGGCGACGTGTGGCCGACGATATAGGCGGTCGTTACCCGACGGTCTATCACGGGAGCGAACGCGACAGGATGAGGATGACTCGGTTTTCACACGCTGACGGGACAGGGCCACCAATGCGGGGGTTTTCTGTCAATTCCGCGTCATCTAGCATTCCCAAGTGGTTCCCGTCGTCCCGGGTTCGGTGATGTCTACGCACTTCTATTCTTGTAGACAGTTGTTGGGCCTCCAAGTGCAGAGGTTTGTAGAACAGCAACAAGTTCCCTTAAGTGGATTACCCAAGGTTTCCGATGTATCAGTTGGCGGTTCTCTATGATACACATGTACTTACTATGACAAGAACTTACCAGTAACTAAACTTGAGTAGCATGAGGAGCGGCCCTCGTATTCAAGGGACATGAGATTGCCAACTTATACTTTGTCAAACATATACTCCATAGTTTGTTCACTTTAACCTTAATCACTTTAAGATGCTTATGATAGGGGAAATGAGAGCTGAAAGCTAACAAGTACCATAATTTTTTAAAGTTCTTTATGAGACTTGAAATATCTGCTTCCCTTTTATGAAAGGCCTTTCTTCCACCATAATATTGAGTCTCCACCTTCTATCCTTAGGCACCAATTAAGAGAGCATAGTTGCCATTCTTAGTTCTGTGAACTTATTGATTGATTCATATTGTTGATATTGCTTGCTCATGAACTATTTGTATCAGGTCACTCTCATGAACTTTTAAGGTGTCCTATGCATTTATTTGCTACTCCATGAGGGACAAGCTAAATGTCACTATGCTATGTTTTCCATATGTGACACAAACAAACGTCTTTCAATGCATTGTTATTCATGATCTTTGTTTGTAACCTTTCATGTTGCATGCATAGTTACTTTGTCTTATTGTTAGAACTTCTTCTTTCATGCTCATGTTTAGAGTTCTTTGATCCTAGCTTTCAATGCTTGCAAATGGTTTGATCTTGGTTTTGATGGTGCATGTCACCTCAAAAATTATTCTTTTTATCACTTACCTACTCGAGGACGAGCAGGAGTTAAGCTTGGGGATGCTTGATACGTCGTAAACGTATCTATAATTTTTTATGTTCCATGCTTGTTTAGTATCTACTTTGCTTTGATTTTTCTACACTTTGAGGTATTTTCATATGTTTTCTGGGACTAACCTATTAACAAGATGCCACAGTGCCAGTTGCATGTTTTCTTCTGTTTTTGGTTTCAGAAAAGGCAGAAAATCAATATTCTCGGTATTGGACGGGACAAAAGTCAAACTCAATATTTTACCGTGGGGAACACGGAGCCATAATACCAGACGGACGGGAGCCACCAGGGGGCCACACCCCCTGGCCGCACGGCCAGGCCTGGCCCGCGCCTAGGGGGTGCAACCACCCTGGGTGCCCCCCTGCCTCGCCTCTTCGCCTATAAGAAGCCCCCGATACCAAAACCCTAAGTATCTGATCAATCTTCCATGAAACAGTCCGTAGCCGCCACCATCGTCCCTAGATCGGGGGGATCTGAAGCTCTTCCCGGCACCCTGCCGGAGGGGAGATCATCCCAGATGCCTTCTTCATCATCATGACAGCCTCCGGTATGAATCGTGAGTAGTTCCACCTTGGACTACGGGTCCATGTAGTACCTAGATGGTTGTTTGTCCTCCTTTGTGCTACCATGTTTAGATCTTGTGAGCTTCATTCATGATCAAGATATCTATTTGTAATCATGTATGTTGTGTTTGTGGGGATCCGATGGATATTGAGATTACTATGTCAGATTGATTAATGGTTCTATCTTATTGATTCTATCATGTCTGTGTTGTTTGTGATCTTGCATGCTCTCTGTTTCTAGTAGCTATCTTGGCCAAGTAGATGCTAGTGACTCCAAGAGGGAGTATTTATGCTCGATAGTGGGTTCATACCTCTATTTAATCTGGGGAAGTGACAGAAATCTCTAAGGTTGTAGATGTGTTGTTGCTACTAGGGAGAAAACAACGATCTCTTGTTCATGGAACAAGTGGATTATTTACCTTATACACTTTGCTTAAAGCAGTTATTTGTTGCTTGCAACTTAATACTGGAAGGGGTTCGGATGATAACCGAAGGTGGATTACTAGTCATAGATGCAATTAGATGGCGGTCTATGTATCTTGTTGTATTGCCCAATCAAATCTCATAGGATCATGAATGTCTAGTATTGCATTGTTATGCCTTGCTCTGTCTGTCAATTGCCCCGCTGTAATTTGTTTACCCAGCATGCCATATTTGTTTATCTTAAGGAGAACACCTCTAGTGAACTATGGACCCCGGTCCAATCTTTACCATTGATACATCTTCCAATGTTACAGTTTACTTTCTGTAAACCACCATTACCTTCCATACCATACAGTTAATCCTCTGTTTTCAGCAAACCGGTGAGATTGACAACCTCATTGTTCGTTAGGGCAAAGTCTTCAGTTTGTGTTGTGCAGGTTTCCAAGTTGCTAGCAACACCTTTGGGCCGTTTCCTTCCTCCTACTGGTTAGATAACCTTGGTTTCTTTCTGAGGGAATACTTGCTGCTATGCTCATCATACCTTCCTCTTGGGGTCTTCCAACGAAGCTCTACAGTGATCTGAGCACATCATGATACTACTCTGAACTACTCTTCGGTTGGACAACTCTAATCCACTGTAGGGCTACAAAAGCACTCCTTAAAGTTTGCAATCCCCATCTAGATAAGCCCACACTGTCACCTTGAGCGCTAGATGGTTACTTCAAACATCACAATTTCATAGAGACAACCAACTCAAAATATAACTCATGACAAGTATTTGTAACACCCTCAGAATCGACCCTATGCAAGTTTTAGCGCTTCCCGCCAAACCCGCATAGAAACGATTCAAAGGTGCCCACCAGGCACTTGCGTGCGGGTGGAAAACGAAGTAATAACATTACACAACAGTCCTCGATGGGACCCACAGAACAGATATATAAAACAGCGACTCCATGAGTCAAGAATACAGGTATAATATACAAAGATCCAAATCACCTTAAAAACGATAGAGCGTCCGACTACGGACAAGATGCAAAGGGGGCTAAGAGCCCTGAAGAATAACCAATGGCGTCCATAACCCTGCCCAGGCCAAGCCGGAAGGGTAACCTTGCTAACGACGTCGATCTCAAACCTGCTTAAACAAAAGGGGTGCCGACAAAGGGCAAAGGAAAAAGAGGAGCGTCAGTACTGAGGCCAGTACACGGCGAGACTAGAATTCGGCGGTTCTCGCCTACATAGGTATGGTGGACTGAAGCGGCAGCGGCAGCATGCACTAAACAACCTATAGAGACTCGATACAACTGTCGGCGATCAGAGAGGGATAAGAAAGACCTACTCGGAACCAACCTGGCATTACCACCAAACAAACCCATCCTGGTGTTTCCCCCTCGAGACCACCCGAGGAAGTCAACCAAGGAACTCACACAGTTGGCAGTTTTATTTATTCAGTTACCGTTGCAGCAATTACTAGTCAGGTATAGATATTCATCCTGATAAAATAAGCAGTGGGCAATTTTAGTTAACCATTCCGTTGTAGTTGCGACACTTATCATGAGAAAACCCAAAACCCAGCAGTTGTTGGTACTTTTATTTAGCCATCCCGTTATAGTTGCAATACTTACTAGTCAGGTATAATGGTTGCCAACGACAACCCCACAAGCAATTGTTGGCAGTTTTATTTAGCCATTCCATTATAGTGAAAATGATTACTAGTCATTATAAAGTCAAATTTATAGCACTACTTTAGTTATAGTTGTCTATGATCGAGATACTGTGCTCCAAGTCGTCCATAACCGCGGACACGGCTTTCAGAAAGTTTTAACCCGGCCGGGGTGCACAAATAGCAACACACACACGATCGACCTCGGAAAAACCAAATCAAAACCCAACGAGGCTTTCACGACAAAGCAATCATAGGATTCAGAAATATTTCAGGGGGCCACCCCTTGGAGTACACCTGCAACGAAGTAAGCTAGCTCCGAGACGGACCCGAGGTTTGTGGGGCCGGCTGTAAACGACTGGGAACCCGAAAACTCGGGGTGTCGATACCGCGAAAACGGGTCACAATTCCTAAACAGTACAGTGTGCTCCTCGCACAAACGTAAATAAAGCAGTAGCATGGCATAAGTACAGGATCGTAAATAAAACCTCAAACTAGTTTGTGGCCCCAAGAAATAAGACGGAATCAAGCTCTGGCTAAGGGGGATCCCATACTCCCCGTATGTGGATAGCGCGAATATTCAAGGAACAGGTATCAAGTACTCGGGGTCCTACGGGACACAAGTGGGTGGTCGGAAACCAAATATTATCTATCACCCACCGATGCCTCTGCTTACTTACTTCAATTTTTAGTTGTTAAACAGGAATTAAAGTGAACGATAAGTAAAACCATGGTCATCTCCAACAATTTAACTTGCGGCAATACTCCAACAACTGTGGTACTTGACGACACGCAACAGCAATTGAGCCAGCGACTACGACGCGCAAGTCCAGCTATCTACCAAACATCAGGTAATAGGATGTGTCCAAGGCAATATAGGGCTGCAGGGGATAACACAGGTATGGAAACTAGAGCATCGCAACACAGATAGCAATAGATCAACAGGAGGGAATAAATACTATAAAAGTAAGATAGGTAGAAAGGGGGAGATGCTCGCCTGAAAACATTGTCGAAGGTTCAACCGAAGAACGGGGCGAAGCTCACATCAACTCAACGGCCTTATCCGCGAAGAAGCAAAACACTAGAATAAACACCGGATGCAATATTTAATACAACGGCAGAAGATCGGCATGATGCATGTATGATGTATGACATGGCAAAGGTGCGGTGCAATTAGGCCATATTAAGTGGAACCAGGGTCCCGACAATTAAATATATGGTTCTAGTTGTTTAGAACCCCCGCAATTTAGATGTTGTTTTAACAAGGCAAAATAAGTTACCGGTTCGCTACGCAAATTTAAATGAGGCCAATATGAGACTAGATCTGCCCGCATATGGGCCCCATATTTAATTATAAGGTGAATCGGCATAAGGCCCCCAAACCACACAAATATGCATGCGAGATGAATGGTTAATATGCAACAGGTTTTATGTTTAGCATTTATAAAAATAGGGGCTCGGGAAAAGGTTCACACATTAGGGTTCGACGAGCTTGGGGTTCCGGGGGTTCGGGTTCGGCAGGGTCCAGGGTTCGACGGGTCGGTCTCGGCGGAAACGTCCTCGAACAACGGGGCAGATCTTGTCGCATCCGCGGTGGTCAGGCCATGTTGTCGGTCTTGTCGTCTCGCGCGGAGATCTTGGCGTTCCGGGAGGAAATACTTGGTCTGGCGTCGGGGCTTCGGACTCGCCCTGGTTGCTGTCGTTCTTGTCGGGGCCGCGCAGTCGATCTTGGCCTTTCCGGATGATCTTGCCGACTCCATGCGAAGGCCTTGGCGCTCTAGATCGGTCTTTAGGGTCTCGGCCATAGATCCGGTGGACTTGGCGTTCCGTGTCGGCGAACTTGGGAATCCCTGTCGGAGATCTTGGGGCACCAGCTTCGGTCCCATAATGGCGATCTTGGCGTCTGAGGGTCTTGGTGTTCGACGGGGTTCGGGCGCGCCGGGATCGGTCTTCGGATTGAGACGAACTTGGGGTCCGTGTAGGAGATCTTGTCGAATCTCGTTCTCATCCGCCGGAAGGTCTTGGTTTGCGGCAGCACATGAACACCATCTCGTCGACTTCGTAGCCGCATTGGTATATGCCGGGATAATCCACACCACTTCACTAGCATCACCAAAACGGCACTCGCCATGGGGCAGCCCGGTGTACTACTGCACTTAGGGAAAAAACAAACAGCACACGGTTGGGAACCGGACTAGAAGAACAGGAGGCTTCAGCGACAACCAAAGCAGAGGGCGTGCGGGCCGGAGGAGGAAAGACGAGGGCGGCTCCGGTTAGCGGGGAAGCCGGCGGCAGGCTCTGCGCACGAGGCCGAGAAGGCCGGCGAGCGAGGTACTGAGAGGGGGCCGGCGGCGAACGGCGGGGTCGGCAGGCGGTTCGCGGGGAGGTGAGGTCCGGGCGACGGCGGTGAGGCAGGCCCGCGCCGGCGCCGGAGAAGCGGGCAGGGAGGAGCTGGAAGATGGCCGGGGCGCGGTGGCGTGGTGAAGGCCGCGGCCGGAGGAGGACCTGTGGTGGACGGCGCGCGGCCGGCCGAGGGTGACGAGGGCCGCGGAGGCCGGAGGAGAGGAGGGGCTCGGGGCGGCGCAGGGCGGACGCAGGCGCTGCGGCTCGGCGGCGAGGTGGGCAGACGCCGGAGGGGGAGGAGAAGGACGGGCGGCGGCGAGCCGAGGAGGATGGCGGAGGTGGTCGCCGGCGGCGGGACGAGGAGCGAGCGGCGGCGCTCGGGAGGAGGATGCGAGGTGGTGGCGAGCCGAGCGGGGCGGCGTCGGCGGGCGGCCGGCCGCGGGGAAGGTGGAGGCCGCGGTGGAGGGGGAAGACGCAGGCGGCGGCCTGGGAGGGAGAGGGAGGAGGAGGGAGAGAGGGTGCGCTGCGGGGGTGGTGCGGCGTGAGGAGGAAGAGGACGAGCGGGGTGGGGCGCGCGGTGGGGCCCAGGGGCGGGCCAGGGGACAGCGGGGACGGATGGGTGCGGGGTGTGCGTGCGTGCGTGCAGGGTGTGGGTTGGGTGGTTCAGGAGAGAGAGAGGGAAAAAGGAGAGAGGGTGGTTGGGGGTGAGTTGGCAGCAGCTGATTGGGGGGGTGAGGGAGAGAGATGAGGTGGCATCGTGGGACTGGTCCGGGTGAGGTGGCCGGTGGGTGTGGGTAGATAGGTTGGTAGCTTTAGGATTTAGAGGGGGCTGATTAGGTGGACCGTTTTTGGTTCTGGGGGTGGTCGTTCGGGTCGGGTCGTTCGACTACCCCCACTAAAAATAATAATTCAATAATTTTATTTGTTGCAAACCGACTTTTGCAAGCCGATAGCAAACAAGACAAAATAATCCGGTGACCCGGGGTTTGCATTTGAATTAAGATGGGGCGTTTGGAAAACAAATTAGGTTTTTCTGCAAATAGTTTTATGCGAGCAAGTGCAAGACGATGACTATGCTCAAATGCAATGTGGCATGATGACATGAGCATGCGGTCATGATGATGCAATGCAAAAAAAACAACGCGATTTTCTAGTAGTGGTTTTTGCGGGATGCCACAGTATTTATGCAATCTATAGCCTAAGTGCCACACGGTGTGCATGTTGTCACTTTCACACACGTGGGGAGAGATGGAGATCTATTAAAGCACTTGAGTAGCAGAGTAGATCTACTTGATTACAAAGCTCATTATCACAATATGATCATGCATAGAGAGAGAGATGAACACATAGCTACCGTAGAGCCCTTAGCCTCGAGAGAGAACTACTCCCTCCTTATCATGGGAATCAACAACGATGATGGAGATGGTGGTGGAGATCGATGGAGATGGATCCGGGGGCAATTCCCCGTCCCGGCAGGGTGCCAGAACAGAGACTTCTGTTCCAGAGGCGAGGCGAGGAGGCAGCGAGGGGCACACCCCCTGGTGGCTCCACCAGGGGGTACCCGCGCCACCATAGGGTGTGCCCACCCTGGTGCCCTACTCTGTATCTTCTTCGCGTTTCCGTATTGCTCCGGGGAAAATAGGCAGATTGGCTTTTGTCTCGTTTAATTTCGAGAATATTCATTTTTTAGCTTTTCTAAAACCAAAAACAGCAGAAAACAGACAACTGGCACTGCGGCATCTTATCAATAGGTTAATTCCAGAAAGTGTATAAAAATACCTCAAAGTGTAGACAAAATATAAGATAGTTAGAACAAAACAAACATGAAGCATCAAAAAATATAGATACGTTTACGACGTATCATTCGGCCTAGGAACCTCAGATGTAATTTGGCTCGAATCCGGTGCTGAACACCTAGAAACGCGACTAGACGAATTTTCGCCGTCGAGATAAATAAAAGTTGTAGAAAGACCCTCTTAAGAATGCTAGCAGAAATGGTCCAAGTCAAGTCCCATACATTTGTCCGTAAGTCTAGGATTAGCGGGACTATGGGCATGTTTAATTCAAAAGATTTTCAAAGAAATTCAATAAGATTTTAATCCATAGGATTTTTTTCTATAGAGTTCGTTTGTTTTAAAGGAATAAATCCTATAAAATTCCTATGCATTTCTTTCCTACACTATAATTCTATAGGATGTTTAACAAAAAGTAAGACCTCTTAGAAAAATTCCTATATATCTATGACAATTATGACATATACTAAAACACTGCAAAAAAATCTACGGTGCAATCAAACAGCTTATTTTATCAACTTTTATATTTTTTATTTCTCTAAGATTCCAAGTGTCATGTTATTCTGTTCCTTCATTTTTCATGTTCCCGTGTTTTACAGATCCTTTTAATCAAACAAACCCTACAGTTTGTATCGCCTCAGCAGTCGGCACACACTACTATGGTAGATATTTTGCTTCGAAAAAGGTTTGGTGCAGTGCGCGGTGTGCCGCGTGGAATTGCTCCTAGACGCAAATCCATGCCCTTGATCTGAGAAATATATGTCAGTGGGGGCAAAGGAAATCTTAATTTAGGCGGTGGCGCAAGCCATACCTATATATATTATGAGCATCTTCAAGTTGCCGGCTGTTGTGTGTGATGAGCTCACAAAGATGATCCGACAATACTGGTGGGGAGTGGAGAATGGAAAAAGGAAGATGGCATGGTTATCGTGGGAGAAGATGATCCTGCCAAAGTCTCATGGTGGTATGGGATTTAGGGACATGCGACTGTTTAACCAGGCTTTGTTGACGAAACAGGCTTGGCGACTAGTTGACAAACCTAACAGCCTATGTGCACGTTTGTTGCGAGCCAGATATTTTCCGTGTGGAAACTTGCTGGATACGGTGTTCTCTGGCAACGCCTCGACTGTTTGGAAGGGGATTGAACATGGGTTGGACCTGCTGAAAAAAGGTATGATATGGCGCGTGGGTAATGGCAGATCAATCAGGGCTTGGAGGGATCCATGGATACCAAAAGGCCCCACCTTTAGGCCTATTTCGGAAAAGAATGATTGTAGATTTAATAAGGTATCTGACTTCCTGGACGAACATGGTGCGTGGATGATCGAGAGACTCACTAAACATTTTCTGCCAGTTGATGTTGAGGCGATTCTGAAAATAAGAGCGTCACCAACGGCTCAGGCTGACTTCTTGGCCTGGAAACCTGATAAATCTGGAGTTTTCTCAGTTCGGAGTGCATATCATCTTGCTGTTTCTGAGCATATACAGTATGTGGCCGGGGGTGCATCAAGCAGTCGTCCAGATGGCAGGAGGCCCGTGTGGAATTTTATCTGGAAGGCTAAGCTTCCACAGAAAATGAAATTTTTTGCCTGGAAGATTGCTACCGGTGCTCTGGCTACAAGGGTTAATAAAAAGAGAAGACATTTGGATGTTGTTAGTACTTGCCGGTTGTGTGGTCTGGCCGAGGAGGACTCTTTCCATGCTCTTGTTGTGTGCCCGTTTGCATGGAATCTATGGGAGTGCATGCGGGAGGTGTGGCCGATCCCTTGTCCCTCATCTATTGTTTGTAATGGACATGAGTGGCTCTTTGATTTGCTTGATGGAAAAACGGATGATGTTAAAAACATGATTATCATGCTGCTTTGGAAAATTTGGCAGATTCATAATGATCTGGACCATGCAAAAGAGTCACCGCCAAATGAAGTAACAAGGAGACATCTATGCAGCTATTTCAGTACACTGTTCCTCATCCGACAACAGACTGTTCTGGAGATAATCAAAGGTAAACGCCCCTGTGTCACCTCGATCTGCCCTTCCGGTGCTGTTTCAAAACCTCCAAGCGTGCCATGGCCAAAGCCTAATCCTGGGTGGCTCGCTTTGTCTGTGGATGGGTCTTTTCGGCTGAATGGGATCGGTGGAGCTGGTATGATCGGCAGAGATCAAGAGGGAGGGGTGGTGTTTTCGGCTTGTCGCTTCTTACCCCATTGTAATGATGCAGAGGAGGCCGAAATTTGTGCTGTTATGGAAGGGCTTGCACTAGCCCACCAATGGTCAGAGTGTCCGATTGTGATTCAGACAGACTGCTCTAGCATTATTTCATCCCTTCAGCAAAATAAGAAGAATATGTCGATGCATGGACATCTCTATGAAGAGGTGAAGAGGCTGCTCTCTCTCTCCGTGAAGTAAAGCTCGTCAAGATTACTCGAGATCAAAATAAAGTAGCTGATAGGTTAGCCAACATGGGTAGTACCGAAGGGTGTACCAAGTGCTGGTTACACCATGCACCAGAGACTGTAGAACAGCTGGTGCGAATTGACTGTAATCCTATGAGTATGCAATAAAATCCCGAGTGATCCCCGCAAAAAAAAAAAATCCATGCCCTTGATGAAATGGTAAACGTTTGATATGGAAATCCATGGCGATTTCAGTTCACTCAAAACTGTCGTACGGAGTAGAAGAATAGTCGTGCAGAAGCAAGAGAGAGACAACTCAACAATGGGCAATATGGTCCAATCACAGAGTTCAGTCTTCCCCGGCACCGCACCAGACGCGTTTCTTTCCCTTGTCCCCCTCTTAAACCCGCCTATCTTCTAGATTTGCCCCTTCCTCCTTTCCTTTGTTTCTTTCCAATTCCACCCCACGAATCCAACCCCACTGCGCAATGCTGGCCATCGCGGCGGCGATGGGGGAGTCTTCGTCGTCTTCGTCGCCGCAGCCGGCGGCGGGCGCCGCGCTGAAGCATCGGCAGCCCACGCCGGATCACCCGCCGTATTCATGGGTACTTACTCCTCCTCCCCGCGGATTAACCGCCTATTTCTCACAATCTTTACTATTCCCCTCCGATTATCTGGTCAATTTCCTTCGCCGAAAGATTCGCCCTGTTAATCTCGGCGCCACCCGATCCCAAATTGGAAATCAGTTACTCGGTACCGCCTCCGATGTGAAGAGGAATCGCTCTCGCTTAATCCAGATTAGCTCATCCTTTATTTTGGTACTGATAATGGCAATGGGGATTCGGGATGGAGTTTGAATGCGCTTTCAGCGTTGACGTTGCGGAGCTCGTTTTTGGTCTGCAGATGATCGGCGAGGCCATCGCGGAGCTGGGCGAGGGCGGCGGCTCGGCGGAGGCCGCCATCTCGGACTTCATCCGCGCCAGGTACCCCGCCGTCCCCGCCGCGCACGACAGGTTCCTCCGCCACTACCTCGCCAAGCACGTCGCCGAGGGCCTCTTCGTCTGCACCGCAACTGGGCGGTACTCGCTCCCCCTCGGCGACGACGAGCCCATGCTCGCGCTCTCCGATGCGCCGGCGCCGGCGACAGAGCCCAAACGCGGCCGGGGCCGGCCGCGGAAGGATGGCTCGGCACCGAAGCCGAAACCGGCTGCTGGTAACAAGGGAAGGAGCGAGTCGCCATCCACGATGCCCAAGCGCCGGGGCCGGCCTCCGAAGGATCGCTCGCCGCTGCCGCCGCTGCCGCCGCCGCCGCCGCCCAGTGCTGGGCTTCCGGCCGCAGAGGGCAAGCGCCGCCCTGGTCGACCTCGGAAGGATGGCTCGTCTTCGTCGGCGGCTGCCGGCAAGAAAGGAGAGAGCAAGTCGACATCCGCGATGCCCAAGCGCGGCCGCGGACGGCCTCGCGTGCTGCCGCGGACCACGGCCGCCGACATCTCCGGCGAAGCGTGCATCACGGACATGAAAGACGACGGCGATGCTCCATCCACAACTGACAACAACCACAAGCAACCGCGCGAGCTGGCACGTCTGGTCGTCAACGACGGCTGGACCACGCCATCCGTCACGGAGGGGGATGGCGACGAGGCTCCATCAGTCAAGCTGCAGCTCCTGGCCAAGGAACCTGCCGTATTCACTATGCCGGAGCGCAGCACCCAGCCTTCGGAACTGCCCCTCGTGGCCGCTGACAAAGGCTCTGCTCCAGCGCTAGCTGCCAACAAGGAGGATGGTACCCAGGCTCCGTTAGAAGGCTCTACTCCGCCGCTAGTTGCTGACAAGGAGAATGATACCCAAGCTCCATTCGAAGGCTCTGCTCTGCCGCTAGTCACCGACAAGGAGGATGGTACCCAGTCTCCATTTGAAGGCTCTGCTCTGCCGCTTGTCACCGACAGAGAAGATGGTACCCGAACTCCATTCCAAGGTTCTGCTCCACCGCTAGTCACCGACAAGGAGGATGTTACCCGATCTCCATTAGAAGGCTCCGCTCTGCTGCTAGCCTCCAACAAGGAGGATATTACCCAAGCTCCATTAGAAGACTCTGCTTCGCTGCTAGTCGGTGACAAGGAGGATGGTACTCAAGCTCCATTAGAAGACTCTGCTTCGCTGCTAGTCGGTGACAAGGAGGATGATACTCAAGCTCCATCAGAAGCCTCTGTTCCAGCGCTAGTTGCTGACAAGGAGGATGGTATCGAAGCTCCATTAGAAGGCTCTGCTTCGCTGCTAGTCGCCGGCAAGGAGGATATTACCCAAGCTCCATTAGAAGACTCTGCTTTGCTGCTAGTCGCTCACAAGGAGGATGCTACCCAAGATCCATCAGAAGGCTCTGCTCCGGCGCTAGTCGCCAACAAGGAGGATGGTACTCAAACTCCATTCGAAGGCTCTGCTCTGGCACCAGCCACCGACAAGGATGACTCTACCGAACCTCTCTTCACGAAGCACAAACGCCGTCGCCGGTCGGCGCCAGTGAAAGCCACCCACGCCCCTGCCTGGACATCCATTGCGAAAAACAAGGCCGGTGGCAAGGCTCTATCTGCTCCGCCCAAGGGCCATGGCCTGCAGTGCAAACCAGCATCTGTGGCAGCCGGTGAGCTTCAACCACGACGACCAGTGCCGATCAAGCCTCGGAAAATGCTTTTCCTGAATGTTGACCAGTTACGACCAGTGACAATCAAGCCTCAGAAAACGCTTTTGCTGAATGCTGACACGGTACCAGATCATCCGACGTTCTGTGTGCTCGCGCTGCCTGCCCCGGTGCCGGCGGCAACAAAGCCGTAGAAGCTCTGAAACTGGGCGTCGCAGCCCATGAAGCCTCACATAGATTCATCATAGCTCGAAGATAGCTTTTGTGTTTACGGAAGTTCAGGGGCTGTTTGAATGAAAGGATAGTTATTTTGGCAGCTTCAGTTTATGCAACTCTGAACTATTACCACCCTCTATCCACAAAGGGCCAACTCTGAGACTGAATGTATAAGAAACTTGTCAGATAATGTGAGAAAACGTATGCAGTTCTTGTGGATTTTGTCTGTTATAAGTTGCTGAAACTCTCGTTTGCCTGAATTTTTGGAAGTGTACAATTACAGCACCTTTCATTTGGACCCATCATATTCGGACCCAAGATTGGCCAAAATAATTTTTTATTAATTGCAGAAGCTTTTGTGATACATTCAATAACTGTGGAGGCTTACAATCACGCAGAACTGGATCACCACAGTTGGCGACCCAAGACAGAGAATTAGCTAAAAGAAAGAAGAAACCAAACCCATCATCTCTGTCATGTACCCCGAAAATTATTTCAGTTGGACTCCCACGCGATCAATCTGTGACGAATTTAAGAGATCAATAATGGTGGATATAAGAACTATGATCCACCATGGAGTTGGACACAAATTATTCGACGGGGAATCTGAAATTCCTCAGGCCTCCCAGCCTCTCAAGAGGGTAGCACGCGCGACCCGGTTGACTCCCAAGGTGAATGCTCCCATCCTAAGGTTGCAATCGTGTAATTTGCACATGGCCTTGAGGTGCTGGAAAGCGCTGTTCATATACTTGTGGAGCTCCATGTTCACCTTCTCTTCATCCCACATGAACCCTTGAATGTTCTGCACCATCAAAACAGCATAAGGAAAGAGCTCAACCAAACTGAGTTATGTCGACTGATACAGGGATCGTATAGTCAATTACCTGAACCCATTCAAAATAGCTAACAACCACACCACCAGAATTAGCATAGATGTCTGGTAATACGATCACTCCCTTTTTGGTGAGAATCTGCAATATATACAACAAGAGTGAGACATTCAGGAAACAAAATTGCAATCGGCCATACTGATATTTTTCAAGGATGACAAATTCTTGTAAATTGCTTTAACTTGTCCATAAGCTTACTTCATCAGCTTCTGGATCAGTCGGATGATTAGCAGCTTCGATTACAAATTTGGCCTTTACATCAGGTGCATTCTCCCTTCAGATAATTAATTATAGCAAATCATCAGTTACCTACAGAGTAGTCTACACCATACATCTAGGAAGCAATCAAACAATAGGTGAGCTACAAAGATTGAAACTAAATTAAATGCACCAATGTATCTGCAAAATTTGATAAGTCTGCATTACACAATAATTCACACAACAAATACGTTTGTTGTTCACATTAAACTAAGAGAAAACACTAACAAATACACAGTCAAAATGGGGAAACTCATGACGTATAGTAACCAAATCTAAACCACACAAGGACAATAGGTGTTACCTGTTAAGGACTCCACCTAAGGCACATGGGATGAGAACATCGCATTCATGCACTAGCAACTCTGAGGAATCTATGACTTCCCCACCATGAAAGTTTTTCATGTGACCACCCTCATTTCTGTGCTTCATCAGAGCAGGTATGTCTAAGCCCGCCTTGTTTCTGATTGAGCCTGTTACATCTCCAAGAGCAATTACCTTACCACCCTTCTCGTGGATAAGTTGCGCAGCCCATGAACCAACGTTACCAAATCCCTGCAGGATCTCACAGATTAAAGACAGTGCAACATAGTGGTGGGTGCAGACAGTACCACTATGTTTAAACAAACTTATTTTGATATTTGAATTGCTACATTAGAGCATAGCACATACTACTATCTTATTACCATCTAAGAAGCAGTTCACCAGATACATAGAGGTTAATGATTTATCATGACTCACCTGAATAACAAAGGTTGATCCAGAAATAGACTTCCCGTATTCAGCCAGGAGAGCCTCAGTAGCATACAATACACCCCGTCCAGTAGCAGCATCCCTACCTAATGATCCACCAAGATCCTAACAAATAGATAATAAGTAAAGAGCTTACTGACACCAAAATGACTGCAGTTATATGTGTATACTTACTATGGGCTTCCCAGTGACAACAGCTGGGGAGTGACCATGGAATTTCGAGTACTCATCAAAGATCCATGCCATGGTCTGTACGAAAATTGGGAGAAAAAATGGTTAGCGGAACATAGGAAGGCAGTAAATTATTTACCAGGCTGCTTGAATTGCATAGCATACCTGTGCATTAGTTCCCATGTCTGGAGCTGGAATATCGGTATGAGTTCCAATAAGATCATGAATTTTCTGAGTAAATACACGCGTCAAACGCTCCAACTCGCTCCTACTTAGTTCATCAGGAGAGCACCCAATTCCTCCCTTTGCTCCGCCATATGGTACCGCCGCAACGGCAGTCTTCCATGTCATCAATTGAGCAAGCGCATTTACTTCATCTGGATCAACCTGTCAAGCAGATAAAGTAACAAGAGAAAACATGATAATCAGTGAACTGCAGCTGGCTTACTGCCTAGGCTTTTCAGAATCTGCTAATATAAGCAGCAACACCTGGTGAAAACAATTTCTAAAGAAAAATAGACCAGACAGCAATTAAGTCAAGCAACCGACTAGAGTATATGTGACGCTATGTTGTTGTTTCCATAACTGAATTAGCAATTTCAGGATGTACGATTTTGTCGGTTCGTAGGATGCCACTATAATACTGGATCTACAAACAACATAAATTACTTACATACCGACAAAGACTTGGCGCACGCTCTTTTGGCTTACGCTGTCTTGCCGTTATGGATAAAAAGTTTTTATCTGCTGACAGTTACGCAATCAACGACCTAAAGATACGACTGGTGTTTCGACAGTTCAACATAAGAAATGAGCTCGGAATTAAAAAGAAATGGAGGAACACATACTTCACAAAAAAAATATTCTAGTTTCACATCATGTGCATCACAAATTGACTACCCGGTCAATCTACAGAATAACCTAGCCTAAATTACAAATAAAGTGAAGTACAAAGTAGTGGTAAAATAGAGAACTGGACACAGCAATAAAAAATAACCAAAGGATGTTGAAGTATTGGAGATCACATCTCTGAAAAGAAAAAAATGACACATCATTGGCGGAAAACAGTACTAGCTGTCAAAACAAAATAAACAAGACAAAATCACCATCATTCCAGCTATTTTTTAAGGTCCAGCTATTTTCGGGTGGGTCAATTTAACCTTTTAGGATCTGGATCACTTGAGCTATTTTTTTACGTGTGTTATATTAGCCTTTTATTAGGGCCACAATCACGATCAATCAATTTCACAGAGTGAGCAACACGATCTCATCGTGAGAAGAGAGAAGAGAGAAGAGATGGTGTTCCTCACCTCAGGGTGGTAGCGGATACCACCTTTCATCGGGCCGCGGGCATTGTCATGCTGCACGCGGAAGCCCACGAAGGAGGCGAGGGTGCCGTCGTCCTTGGGGATGGTGCATTCGACCTGCAAATCAGCAAACGGAGTCAAGCTAGGGGAGCACACGGGGAGAGAAGAAGATTAGAAGAAGAGGAGCAGTCGGCCGACCTTGATCTCCCGGAATGGGATGAGGAGGCTCTTCTCGAGCTTGGAGTCGAGGCCGAGCAGCCTGGCGGCCTGCCGGAAGTTGCGGCTGGTCGCGGCGAGCGCGTTCATGGCTGTGGGCGGCGGCGACCTTCCTTTCCCCCCTGCCCCCCAACAACCGCGACCGGAATGGGTGGGAGAGGAGAAGAAGGCGGGGGGCGAAAGGGACAGGGCCGATAGACACGCCCGCACGCGAGAGAGTGAGATCGAGGCGGTGGCGGCCAAAAAGGGCAAGGGCGGGGGCGTGAAAAGTGGGGATTTTTCTTGTCCGGAGATCGAGGGGGGAGGAGGTCCCTGGGTTATCGGAGGCGAGCTGTCTCTGGTTCTTTGGAGCAAAGGAGGAAGAGGGTATTAATAGGGACGCTGAGGCGGAGGAAGAAGACAGATAAGATCAAATCAAATACTATTCGATGGTTTATAAACACGCGGCGGCGTCATTGATCTGGTGCTGGCGGTGAGTCATCAGACGCGGCGATTGGATCGACCAGCACGTCTTCCTGTTTTGGAGCGCAATTAGAGGGGAGACTAATTGCACATTACTACAGCTGGGAAATGCTTGACAGAGGAGGAGGAGGAGGAGGAGGAGGAGGAAATTAAGCGCAAGTCAAAGCAGGGAGGGCCGATGCTTCCTTCCTCCATCCATGGCTGCAAGCCTCAGTCAGCGTTCCTATTCGCTCCAATTTTCCCTTTTTTTCGTCTCCTTTGCCCCTTCTGTGGGCCCTACCGGGCGGCTTGCTTCGCAGTGGTCCACCAGTCAGAACATGTGATTCCCTCCCCCACATGCCTGACCATTTTGTTTTGCTTTCTCCTCTCGCGAACAGGGAGCTTCCGTCCGTCCACTGATCGAACTGAAACTGAAACGTTTCCTGTGCTTTTTTCACGATTTCGTCGCCTGCGTCCCCGCCCCGGATCCTCTTCGGCCGCTATCGTGGCTGCCAAAATTGCTAGTTTCGGACGTGAGTACTGAGTAGTCACAGCTCCTGAAGCAGCATTAAGCGAGACGTGCAGGTTTCATGTGATGTTTGACATTCGGCTGGCAGCTGCCTGTTCCAGCACGTCGGTGACTGACGAAGTGGCGAACTTGGCCTCGTCTGTCGTCTCGCTCCAGAGGACGGACGGCGGGGAGAGGCCGAGAAAGGAAGCGGGGCATCTGAGCCAGGCCGCACCTCGTCAGTCGTCCCGCGAAATCGCCTCCCCCAAGAAAGGCTCGCTCGCTTCACAAAAAGGGCCACCCTGTTCTCACCTCCAGGAAAAGAAACTGCTGCCGGGATGGCGACGGCAGCTGCGGTGGAACGGACGCATCTGTCCAGACAGCGCCACCACCGTCCTGCCTCTGGCTTCGGTTCAGTCGTTGCTTCTCCTGAGTTGGTGGGACAGAACAGATCACGTGTCAGATCAGATCGCCCGTTTCTGCGTGCGTGTGGCACCGTCTTCGTGCGACCGTGGGAGACACAGACCGGTGCGTGCGGGTTGCAATGCAACCCGGAATAGCAAAGGCATATTCATCCGTAAAAGAAAATGGTCGGTGGTTGTGAGAAATGTGGACCAGAGCATTGCATAATCCTTTGGGAATGATTCTATTGTCTGCCTCCTCGTGAATGATACTCCCGAATCCATTGCAGAGGCTCGATCTTTCATTTTCACGACTTCACCTTTATAAATTTTGAAGTAGACTAAACTTTCATCCTTTGTTTGCAACAAATAAACATACACAATCTAGTACTCCCCCCTTTTCAAAATATAAGATGTTTCAGTTTTGTAAAGAAAATATATCTAGACTTCTTTTAATACATATATTCACTTAGGTTCCAAGACTGACTGCCTGAGTGAACCTAACTACTAAAAATAGTCTACATATATTTGTTTCACAAAGCTAAAATATCTTATGTTTTGAAACGGAGAGAGTAGGATCGTTTTTGTTTCGTTTGTCAACACGCCATAGATCAGAATATGAGTCCCGCTATGCACACGAACGGTTCTTGCATGATTTGCACACGACGGTCGCTTATGGGGCTTCCATTTAGCTGGCCAAATCAAGGGAGCATTAGCATCGTACAAGAATCGTGTAAAGTTTTGTCCTGTGCACGGTACTTCCGCCAGAATATATGAGTTCTTGAGGTGTCAAGTTTTTCTCGTCAATTGCTTTATAAGTGTCAGCACCACGCTCTCTATTTGATTCACACACAGGAATTTGGGTCTGATACAAGTATTTCAGCAGGAATTGGGGAGGGAAATAGAGCCAAGGTGGAAGGGAGAGGATACAGCAAAGGGGCAAGTAGCAGAGCCGTGTTCCGGTTTCTTCTTTCTCCCCCTCGTACGCATGACTCGGTCCTCATCTTGTAGCCTCAGCGCGTCCACGCTGCAGCCGGGTAGCGCCCGTTCTCCCGTCGGTTGCGCCGTGGTCGCTGGCCCGGTCCCTCTTCAGGTACATGGGCTCTTGGGCCCATGACATTCCCCCTTCCTTTAGCAGCGGCTTGTCCCCAAGCCGGCGCACGTGGAAAGCGAGTCTTCAACTCCAACAAGTTCTCCCAAGTTGCCAGCGACGCCGGTAGGCCTGACCACTGGATTCGTGCTTGCTCGAGGTCGTTCTTGCGACGGCGAACTTGACGAGTTTCCAGCACCCGTAGCGGAACATGGTGATGGGGGGCCGCATCATCCACAGCTGGGAGCTCCGGATGAACAACCGTCGGTGGCGCGCCGCCCCGCAGCTGCGAGACGTGAAACACGGGATGCAGCTTGGATGTCTCTGGCAGCTTCAGACGATAAGAGAGATCTCCAACTTTCTGTTCCACCTGGAAGGGGCCAAAGAAGCGAAAGGCGAGCTTGGCGTTGGCGCGCATGGCGAGCGAGGTCTGCACATATGGCTGCAATCGAAGATAAACCCAATCGCCGACTTGAAAGGATCGATCAGACCTCTTGCGATCCGCGAAGTGCTTCATGCGAGTATTTGCGCGATGAAGGTGCTGGCGAAGCAGGGCAGTCACCAATTGTCGTTCCTGGAGCCAATCATGCAAATCTGTCACGACCGGTACAGATGTATCTGAAATTCCCAAGTACCGTGGAGGGTGACCATAGAGAGCCATAAACGGAGACATCTTAATTGCCGAGTGGTATGTAGTGTTGTACCAAAACTCTGCCAACGGTAGCCATTTACTCCATCTAGATGGGCAAGAACTGATAAAGCATCGTAAATAGGTTTCCAGGCACTGATTGACTCGTTCTGTTTGCCCGTCAGTCTGCGGGTGATACGCTGTGCTCATGCGCATCTCCGTCCTTGATAGTTTGAACAGTGATTGCCACAGCTGACTTGTGAAAATCTTGTCACGGTCAGAAATCAGAGCCTCCGGCATACTGTGCAACTTGAACACTTGGTCGATGTACAGCTGTGCCACCTGCGCTGCAGTATAGGGATGCGCGAGAGGCAAGAAATGGGCGTACTTGGTCATCTTGTCCACCACCACCAGGATAGAATTGAAACCCGCCGAGCGAGGTAAGCCCTCCACGAAGTCGAGCGAGACCACCTGCCATGCTTGATCGGGAACAAGCAAGGGTTTTAGAAGTCCAGGGTAGCGAACATGCTCTGGTTTTGCTTGTTTGCATACTGAGCAAGCTTCAATGAACTGCTGCACCGATGGTTTCATGTGTGGCCAAGCAAACAGCTGTCGCACCCGTTGCAGAGTGGCATGGATCCCTGAATGCCCGCCAATTGCTCCCGCATGAAAGGACTGCAAGATTTTTTGTTGCATAGCAGTATTACCACCCACCCAAATTCTTTTCTTGTAACGGAGTAGGGGTCCATCCCAGGCTAGATGCTTCACTGGACTGTCAGATTTTCCCATCTGGAGTAGAAGTTTCTGTGTCACCATGTCTCGAGTGTAACCGTCCCTAATTTCTTGAAGCCAGTCAGGGGTTCCCACTGTGATAGCTAGAATCTCCCCTTCAGAAATTGCAGGATGCCGAGATAAGGCATCAGCCACTTGATTCGTGCTGCCTTTCTTGTACTCAATGGTGTATTGCAGTCCCAGCAATTTTGTGAGTGCTTTTTGTTGCCACGGAGTTGTTAAGCGCTGTTCATCCAGGTGAGACAGAGCTCGTTGATCCGTTCGAATAACAAATGGGGATTGGCACAAGTATGGGCGCCAACGATCCACAGCTAGAAGAATTGCGAGACTTTCCTTCTCATATGTTGATAGCTGACGCAGTCGAGGGCCCAATGCCCTGCTCAGATAGGCCAGGGGGTGACTGTCCTGCATTAAGACAGTGCCAATGCCGCGATCACTTGCATCTGTTTCCACCACGAATGGGCGTTCGAAATTGGGCAAGGCCAACACTGGTGCAGTCAGTAAGGCTTGTTTCAGAGATTCAAATGCCACCTGATGGTCCGTTGTCCAGACAAAAACTTCATTCTTCTTTAGCAAATCTGTCAGGCAACGACTGATGAGACCGAAATTTCTGACAAACTTACGGTAGTACCCGGCCAGACCAAGGAATTTGCGCACGTCTTTGGCATTAACAGGTGTTGGCCATGTTCGAACCGCCTCAATGTTCTTGGGGTCGGTTGCGACACCCTCTGCCGAAATGATATGCCCCAGATATTTGAGCCGTGGCTGAGCAAAAGTGCACTTGGAACGCTTCACCTTGAGATGATGTTCGGCTAGAAGCTGAAAGACAGCTCGTAGATGTGCTTGGTGCTCTTCCAATGTGGAACTATAGATGAGTATATCATTTATGAAGACCAAAACACATCGGCGCAGGAGAGGGGCAAATATTTTGTTCATAGCGTTCTGAAACGTGGCTGGCGCACCTGTCAGACCATACGGCATCACCATGAACTCATAATGACCCTGATGTGTCTGAAATGCTGTCTTATGCTCCTCTCCCGGCGCCATGCGAATTTGATGATATCCTGCTCGCAGATCCAGACTGGTGAACCACGATGCCCCCGCCAATTCATCCAAGAGTTCGTCAATGACGGGTAGAGGGTAACGATTCTTCAGAGTTAGGGCATTGAGGTATCGGAAATCGATACAGAAACGCCATGTCCCATCCTTCTTCTGGACCAGCAGTACTGGCGAGGCAAAGGGGCTAGTGCTAAAGCGAATGGTTCCTTGCTTGAGCATATCTGCTATCTGACGCTCTATCTCATCCTTCTGCTCCGGGTTGTAACGATATGGACGCAGATTCACAGGTCTTGACCCGGGCAACAGAGTGATAACGTGGTCAAATTCACGGGGCGGAGGCAGGCCCTTTGGCTCATCAAAGATAGTATCAAATTCAGATAGCAACTGAGTAATGGAGAGGGGGCAATCATTTTGCTCATCTGGTTCCTTGACTTCTCTCAACTGAACCAAGTGACAGATAGAGTCCATCTTATCCAACGCCTCCAACTGGTGTGCAGTAATTTCTGGGCAAGTAGTCGTGTTGGCGACCAGACCTTGTAACTGTACCGCATGCCCATGATGCTCGAATGCCAATTGTTTCCTGCCCCAATGAACCTTCATAGAACCAATACTTTCCAGCCAATCCATGCCCAAGATAATGTCATAGCAGCCCAAAGGAAACAACCTGAGTGTGGTTGAGAAATCCACCCCTTGTGCTTGCCAAGCACAATCTGGCACTTCCAAGTCACAGCGGAGCACTCCCCCATCGGCCACCTTGACCTGCATAGGGCGGCATCGCCTCACTGTTGGCCAGGCTGCTGCAATAGCTTCACTGATGAAGCTGTGGGTGCTGCCTGAGTCAACTAGCATCAGCACCTCGCGATCTGCCACCGTGCCCTTCAACCTGACGGTGTGCGGTGGCTCCACACCTTGCAAAGCAGCCTCGGATATCACACAGAGCTCGGCGGGCTGATCATCCAGTGAGGAATCCGGGTCCGTCTCACTGGCCAGTAAAGCCATGAGCTCCTCCACCACGTGTAATGGGACTGTCGGACCACATGTGTGGTCACGAGCCCATTTCTCGCCGCAGGTGTAGCAGAGTCCACGAGCGCGCCGATACGCTCGCATTGCCTGCACCTTGTCGTCAGTAGATGGTGTTTGCGCACTTGCTGCGCCGCGTCGGTCTTCTGCGCGCGCGCCTGGGAGTGATGCAGACAGACCTGGAGGCCGCCCTCCTGGCGGCAGTGGCAACGGAAGTGCCGTGCGTGGTGGCGGCCGAGAGTAGGTGGCCGATCCACACCCCACACGCGCGGCCTCCCGAGTGAGCTCCATCGCCTCTTCCTGCAACAAGGCAAGAGACACGGCAGTGTCCAATTCTTTGGGTTGCTGAACCATTACCACTACACGTATATCAAAACGAAGGCCATCCACAAATTTGGTAACAAAGTATAAAGGATCCCACGAATTATGATGAGCTATCAAATTATTCATAGCTGCCGTAAACTGAACTGCATACTGAGCTACTGTTCCTGTCTGACGGAGGCGAGCGAACTGCCTCAGCAGAACCTCAAACTCACGTCGACCAAATTTCTCACACACCATAGCCACAAAATCCTCCCATGACTCTGCAGAGAGATGGGCATTAGTCCACTGCAGCCAGAGCGCTGCCTCCCCCGTGAAATACACTACGGAAGTATCCACCCAAATTTCCCTATCAATGCGACACACTCTAAAATAGGATTCACATTTTAATTTCCACTCCATTGGTCCCTCCCCATCGAACCCAGGGCAATCCATACGGGGTGTTTTGCCCCGGTTCTCTCTCGGTGACGGTAACAACGAATCAGCAGGAGGAAAATTGGAGCCGAACATACCCTTGGCCGGGGTCGGGTGAGGAATAGGCCCCATGACCGAACCCCGAGCTGTGATGTCGACGCGGTGGCCACCGGGCCCGTGACGCCCTTCGTCACCAGTTGAGGATCGGTCCACCTCCACACGGAGACATGGACGCCGCTCCGAGGAGGAGGTAGCCGGTGGAAACGCAGTCGCCGGGGCGGCCGCCTGGATGGTGAGGCGCTCGATATGTTGACGTAGATCTCCCAGGTCCGCTTGCAGCGCTCCCACCGCCTGATCGACCTTGGGCTTCCAAAGCGCCAGATCGACAAGCGCCGGCTTGATCTCCTCCAGCGAGACCACCTTGGCCTCTACCGCCTCCAGATGGCCAGAGAAACCGTCGATTTTGTTCGATTGCTCGCGGATCGCGGTCAACACCGCCGCCACCTGGTCCTTCAGCTCCAACTCCGCCATGATTTCCTTCACCGAGCGTGTACGTGGCGCCAGGACCGCGGGCTCTGATACCAGAATGTCAGCACCACGCTCTCTATTTGATTCACACACAGGAATTTGGGTCTGATACAAGTATTTCAGCAGGAATTGGGGAGGGAAATAGAGCCAAGGTGGAAGGGAGAGGATACAGCAAAGGGGCAAGTAGCAGAGCCGTGTTCCGGTTTCTTCTTTCTCCCCCTCGTACGCATGACTCGGTCCTCATCTTGTAGCCTCAGCGCGTCCACGCTGCAGCCGGGTAGCGCCCGTTCTCCCGTCGGTTGCGCCGTGGTCGCTGGCCCGGTCCCTCTTCAGGTACATGGGCTCTTGGGCCCATGACAATAAGGCTTTCAAGATTGCTTTGATTGCTCACAACTATACCACTTGGAACTTTTGTAGTAGTGAAATTCAGAATTAAAACCATACTGGATAGTCGAGATATTAAACCAACATTAATATGACATAAACGAGTATCATCATAACACCACAACAAATAGGTTACACTGACTTATTGCAAAACTATAAAAGGGAAAATCAAAACAAGCCTCCAAACTCGTAACATTTGCCAATAAATTGTCCATATTTAAAAAACAACTACTCCCTCCGTTCCATTCTATAGGGCCTATAGTTCCTGGCATGGAAATTAAAAAACACATGTGGAGGACAAATTAAAATAGTTTTGGACGGGATTTCTCTTGGTTAATTGACGTGATAAAATAGAGGAGTTTTCTGGAGACATGAAACACTATATATTTTATATAAAGTCCTTGTAAAAGTCGTCTAAACGAGTTGTGTAACGCAATATACCTTATATTTTAGATTTTTTCTAAAAAACTATTGGCAGTATAGAGAGGAACGGGGAGTGAGTACTTTATTAGACTCTAAAACGGACTTAAACCCATCTCGGCATGGAAGGAAGACGTTAATTAAATTCTTGTTCACAATAGGGACATGTTGCATGTTTCTTAGCTACACAATCTTCTCTGAGGTGAACTTTAGATACACCGTACTAACATCACGAACAGAAACATGTGATTCATTCTTCATTTGAACGGAAGAGTCCCAGTCGACCTAATAATAAGTGAGCATAGAGATATCATCACACGCACACATGAACATTATCATCCGTGTCAATCCACCAGTGTGGAGATCGAAATAATAAATTACTATAACCATCAATGTTGTTAGCGGTCACAATATTGACATTCTCCCCCCTTTTCCTCTCCGGTCTACATGATCTGGGCATTTGATGGAAAAGTTGTTGAGCTCTCCACAAGTGAAGCATCCTAGCTCAGCCTTGTTCGGCTTCTTCTTGTTGTTGTAGGTAGCAGTCGTTGTTGGCCTGTTGAAAGTGTGCTTCCTTTTGTACAGTTCACTACCTACATATGTTGCACCGAGTTTAGTCATTCCCGATACCCTATGCAACATGCATCCCGTCAAGATGAGCAAGCGGCAACGGAGGAGAAGCATGAGTGGACCACTATATTCTCTCTCATTTATCAAGTGATGTAGCACTCTTCCTTATAAGGAGGTCTAGTCTCCTCCCACTTTCCATTAAATTAAACTTAGCAACTCACCACCCCCCCCCCCCCCCCCCCCACACACACACACATTAAGATTTAATATGAATTATGAAATCTTGGGGCTACAAGAATTGCCCAATTATTTCTACCAGTTTGTGTTCGCCTCGTTCTGGAAGCCTGCGTTTACGAATAAAGACCTTGTCGGCGCTGGAAGTGTCGGTGGCCATGAAAAATAAAAAATAGGGACATATGGGGGCATGCACACACGATTGTCCCGAGTTTCGACATCTTAGGCATTTCTTGCCCCCACATGGATTCATCCAGAAGCGACATTTCAAATTATGGATTGCACGCTAAGGACTTATTTGGACTAATAGATTTTGGAAACGTAGAAAGAAGAAAAATATAGGATTGAAATGCCACGTGAGCTGGATTCCTACATGATTTCAAAACACAGAAATTCCGCGAGTGTCTTTGGATGGTGCACATGAATCAAACATGAGAATTTTGGAGGATTGATGAGAGAGTAGACAGATAAAGTAAAAGTGCATTGAACTTCTGAAGAGAAAATTAAAATGAGCTTTCAACTCACGCGGAGCTCCCTATTAAACGGGTGACGTATAGAAGGATCCCGTAGGAATTTGGTAGGCCAGATCCTATGATTCAAAGAGCTTTCGTAGAAAAAATTTCTTAGAACTCAAATCCGGAGGGAGAGCACATGTGCACGCGGTGGCTTCAAAGTCTTGGTAGATATCAAGTCAATCTCAAAAGCTCCACCGGTTCCTCACGAGAAGGAAGACAGAAAAGGAGAGCTAGCGGCAGTGGCTAAACGTGCAGTTAATCTGCTAAGTACGAAGTTTACAAGTTCAGATGGATCGGCGCACGTCTGTAGTGTGCGCTCGCACGTTGACCCAGGGCCGGGGAGCGCCGACGTGGAAGCGGATAAGCGCGGCCGGTTCGCCGCGTCGCGTCGCGTCGGCATCATCTGATCATCTCCGCCAGCCCATCCAGATGGAATCATTTTCTTTATCCAGGGATATATGGATCAGCATTACGACTTCTGCAACGCACACACTATACTACCGAGTCGGGTCTAGCTATCGTGGTTGCCGGATAAAGATAAGAATTGATCTCATCGATAGCTGGAGTCAACGGTTTCAGTTTCATAATTGGGGAGGAAAAACCAGTAGTATGAACTTAATCATCATCCGAGAATGGGTAAGTAATTTCTTCTAATCTGGACTTGAGCCGTACTACTCAATAAACATGAAATGAATTTAGAATGTTCCCTTGATAAGAAGAAGAAGAAACAACACCCACCAAATGGTTGAACCAATACGATTGTGAAATATATAGGCCTATGTATAAAGGTACAATAGAGTGGATTCCAAATTCTTGAGACCCTTGTTATCCAAACACAACTGGAGAACCAACCACTGTTCGGATGGTTATGGAGGTTGGTGGTGGTTGTACTCATCGGGAGTAGACATATTTCGATGCTTTGGTGTCTCGCTAAAACGGATTATCTTTTCAGCGAGCTGTCTAGGACGACATCATCAATTTTTAAGCTGGCCACCCCAAATGGCTACCGTTCACTTCGAATAGAAAGTGTGCACTGTTCTTTTTTGTTTTTCCTGAAACTTGTGTGTAGATGCATTTTGTAGTTATCTAAAAATAACAACCTATAGGCTATACATTCGTTCTTAAATACTAGTACTCCATTTAATTCAAAATAGATGTCACAAATTTGTTTAAATTTAGATGTATCTATATATTAAATAGTGTCTAGATACATTTAAATTTAGGCAAATCTACGACATCTATTTTGAAACGGAGGAAGTACTATACATCCTGAAACTTATGTGCCATTGTAGGCATTTTGTCGGACGGAGCAATAATAACACGAAAGCACCATACAAAAAGGAAGCACGGATACATGATGCATCCTGATAAATTCTATGGAGCAGACCAGGCACGAAGTCAACAAAAGTTCATATCGAGTCGAGATTTGGGGGAATTACAACATTAGCCTGAAGTTTCCTGTACCACCCTTTGCTAGTATGATTTCCAGCGAAGGGGTCGGATGATCTTTGTGTGGTAGAACTAAGAATTCAAAGGAGAGAAGAGAGGGGAGATCTTACTTTTCTTTCTCATTCAGATCATGTTTCTAGCGGGTATAACTCTGTGGCTTAAGTACCCCTATTACGCACACCTTACACATTGGATCTCAGGCCCACTTGTCATACCCACACTTCCCTTCTTGTGTTCCATCTTTACACATTAGTCCTTGATGGCACACGTGTACAACTAAGGCACACTGACGTGCGTGACAATACCCCCTAGAGAAGAACTTACTTGCCCCAAGTAAGCATCGAAGTAAACCTGGTAGTAGTCACACACCCCTCCCCCCCAAATCTTCTCAGGTAGCACATTCTGTTGGTAGAGTTGTCCACTTGATATGTACTTCAGTCACATCAACATTGCCTTTCTTTACCATACGACGATCCAGAATTTGTTTAGGCACCATGTCCACAATATCCAATGTTGGTATTGTTGGGAGATCAGTGAATACTGGTGTATATTCTGACTGGTATTCTTTCAGTTGGGAGACATGGAATACCGGGTGGATGATGCGTGTTGAATGCCTCGTTGGGAAACCCCAACAGCAAGGTATGATGCAGCACAATAGCAAGTTTTCCCTCAGTAAGAAACCGAGGTTATCGAACCAGTAGAATGAAGGAAATGCCTCAAACGTGTTGCAAGCAACGTGGAAACCTGCACAACAAAAACTCAAGACTTTGCCCCAACTAACAGTGAGGTTGTCAATCTCACTGGTTGCTGTAACAAAGGATTAACTATATGGTGGAAGGTGATGATGGTTTGCAGCAAGTAAACAATAACAGTGGAAGATGTATCAATGGTAAAGATTGGACCAGGGTCCATAGTTCACTATAGGTGTTCTCTTCAGATAAACAAACATGGTATGCTGGGTAAACAAATTACAGCAGGACAATTGACAGGACTGAGCAAGGCATAACAATGCAATACTAGACAAAAATATCCTATGAGATTCGATTGGGCAATACAACAATATACATAGACCGCCATCCAACTCCATCTATTACTAGAAGTCCACCTTCAAGTTATCATCCGAACCCCCTCCAGTATTAAGTTGCAAGCAACAGACAACTGCTTTAAGCAAAGCGTGTAAGGTAAACAATCCACTTGTTCCATGTACAAGAGACCGTTGTTTTCTCCCTAGTGGCAACAACACATCTACAACCGAAGAGATTTATGTCACTTCCCTTGGAAACTAGAGGCATGAACCCACTATCGAGCATAAATACCCCCTCTTGGAGTCACTAGCAACTACTTGGCTAAGATAGCTACTAACAACGGAGAGCATGCAAGATCACAAACAACACAAACATGATAGAATCAAATAGACAAAACCATTAATCAATCTGACATATTAATCTCAATACCCATTGGATCCCCGCAAACACAACATGCATGATTACAAATAGATTAGATCTTGATCATGAACGGAGCTCACAAGATCTATACATGAAAGCACAAAGGAGGAGATACAAACATCTAGCTACTACATGGACCCGTAGTCCAAGGTGGAACTACTCACAATTCATACCTGAGGTTGGCATGATGAAGAAGAAGGCCTCCGGGATGATCTTCCCTCCGCAAGGGTGCCGTGAAGAGCTTCAGACCCCCTCCCCCCCGATCTAGGGACAATGGTGGCGGCGTCTATAGATGGTTTCGTGGAGTTTTGATCGGGTGCCTAGGGTTTCTGCATAGGGGCCTTCTTATAGGCGAAGAGGCGAGGCAGGGGGCCACTAGGGCGGCTGCACCCCCCAGGCACGGGGTGGGCCCACCCGCGTGGCCAGGGGGTGTGGCCCCCTGGTGAGCCTTCTTTGTCTCGTATTCTGGCCTCGTGTTGCCCATGGTAAAATATTGACTTTCACTTGTGTCTCGTCTAATTCCGAGAATATTGATTTTCTGCCTTTCTGGAACCAAAAACAGAAGAAAACTGGCACTGTGGCAACTTGTTAATAGGTTAGTTCCAGAAAACATATAAAAATACCTCAAAGTGTAGAAAAAGCAAAGCAAAGTAGATAGTAAACAAGCATGGAGCATCAAAAATTATAGATACGTTTCCGACATATCTAGCATCCCCAAGCTTAACTCCTACTCGTCCTCGAGTAGGTAACTGATAAAATAATAATTTTTGAGGTGACATGCACCATCAAAACTAAGATCAAACCAATTGCAAGCATTCAAAGCTGGTATCAAAGAACTCTAAACATGTGCATGAAAGATAGAGTTATAACAACAAGACAAAGTAACTATGCATGCAACATGAAAGGCTACAAACAAAGATCATGAATAACATGCATTGAAAAACGTTTGTTTGTTTCACATATAGAAAACATGGCATAGTGGTATTCATCTTATCCCTCATGGAGTAGCAAATAGATGCATAGGACACCTTCAAAGTTCATGAGAGTGACTAGATACAAGTAGCACAAGAACAAGCAATATCAACAGTAGGCATCAATCAATAAGTTTTGGGACACTACACATAGAACTAAGAATGACAACTATGCTATCTTAATGGTGCCTAAAGGTAGAAGGTGGAGACTCAATATAATAGTGGAAAAAAGGCCCTTCATAAAGGGAAGCAGGGATTTCAAGTTTCAAAAAGAGCTTCCAAAAATTATGGTACTTGTTAGCTTTCAGCCCTCATTGCCCCTATCATAAGCATCTTGAAGTGATTAAGGTTAAAGTGAACAAATTATGGAGTATATGCTTGATAAAGTATAAGTTGGCAATCTCATGTCCTTTGAATACGAGGGGTGCACCACATGCTACTCAACTTTAGCCACCTGTAAGTTCTTGTAATAGTAAGTACATGTGTTATGTGTATCATAGAGAACCGCCAACGGGGTACCCCTTGCACATGGTACAAGAGCTATCCCATAACCAAAATGACAAGGCAAGCAGACAATGAGCATCTCATCGATCTTTTTATTTATTATGTGCATAACTTTTTATCGAGGATGCTTCACAGAATGCTCATTATGGTGATGCTGCAAGTTTCCACCATGATTAGGCATGGCTTAGGCTAGCGGCCCAGGCGTTTTTCTAACATAAAATACATAACTCCATGGACTTATAAGCTCCCTCTTTATTACACACCGGCTACATCCATAGCCAAAAGAGCATGATATTAATTGTGTACAAAGTACAAGTGCAATGTTGAAAACGTTCCCATGACAGCATGGTTCTGCTAATTCCAACGTATAAGTGCAAGCATATACAACATAGATGACACAATGGTTCAAGTTTATTAGGGGAAAAGAATATAAAGTGTGCCATCAAGTTCGTGAGGGCTTTAATCACTAAGTTTTCATATAAAAAAATACTTTTTAGTTGAAAGATAGCTAAAACCAAGAATATACTTGGAATGGTGTAACACACCATGCATAGGAGTTTATAGTGTACACTTTGGAATAACTTGGTTTCTTGGAAGTTGGAAGCATGAGTATAGCTTACTCATACAAGACTAGGAGCAACCAACTAAGAGAGCAATAATGGCCATAATCATGCAGAGCGACAAAACATTACTAATCAAAGCATAGAGTGGTACTACAAGTGAAGGACTAAATGATCATAGAGGCTATGGTGACTTGTTCATAGTCATAACATGGTGTGAGCATGTGCCAAGTCAACCCAAACAAAGCATCAAAGGAGAATACCACAATACTATGCTTTTGTATGCTAAAACAACGCATGATTTTTTCAAGGCACACTAAGAAATCCCAATTGTTTAGAACAAGTCATGCTACAGCAATAATCACTAAGCATAAGGTCAAAACAACACCTAGCATGATATGCTAAATTCTAAGTCACAGTCAATGCAAGCTCCTCTTGCACTTTCAAGCAAGAACTTTCTACTCCTTTCTAACACCAATCGACTTATTTGAAACAACATAGTGAGAACGGGGTCCAAACTACTTTATTCAAGCAAACTAAACAAACTAAGCAAAGCAAACAAAAACTAAGACGCTCCAAGAACAATACAATAGTGCATGAAACAATAAAAATAAAGTGTCTAGAAAGACCTGAGCTTTTTATTGATGAAGAAGGGGATGCCTTGGGCATCCAAGGCATCCCCAAGCTTTGACGCCTGTACCTCTTGGATATTTCTTGGGATGACACTGGGTTGGCATACCCAAGCTTGAGATTTTGTCCATTCTTCATCTTATTACGTCACTCTCTCTCTACACCTGAAATTTTTTCCATCATACAAAACTTCACACAATCTTTATTAGCAACATTAGTGTATTCAAAAGATAATAGAACATTGGGTTTAGCTTTGGAACAGCAAAACTTTTCACTAAAACACAAGCTACTGTAGCAACTCCTTCAAAAAGCTCAATTCCCCAAAAGAGAACTCAAAAAGGAATCAATAAGAAGCAAATGCAAATAATGACAGAAATCTGTCAAAATAGACCATTAGGTAGAAACCGATTTTTTCTAAAATCTTATGTTGCTCAAATCAAAAAGTATTGAACTAACGAAAGTTAGCTAACATACTGGTGGATTTATTTGTAAATTTTCAGCTCCATCCGACTTACAGAGACTCCTCACTAATTTTTATGGTGGAGGACAGAAATCTGTTTCGGTACAGCAACTCCCCAAATCTTACTTTCCTCTTATTAGAGATCATTCTTGGCACAAAAAGCAATCAAAAATGATATGAAGAGGTCATTACTGAAGTAATAACTTCCAAGACTCAAGGAAACTCTTGGGTTATCTACCAACAAGTACTTTTCTTTAACGCCTTTAAGTTAGACATAAGAAGCAAGAAATCAAGTATTTTCAAATGAGGAAGCATTACCCCTCTTGATCCTACCTTTCTTACCTTTCTTCTTTTCTTGAGAGAAAATATGATTGCTTACTGGAGGAGCAAAATGCATAATTTCCTACATCTATTATAGCTCCAAGGTGTTTCAGTAGGGATCTTCCAAGCGTAATTTGTCCTTTGCGTACACATTCAATAACAAGATAATCAGTAGACACCATTTTTCCTGAGATTTTTGTAAACACACCTTCAGCTATTCAAATGAATAATAAAGTGGCATTATTGGTAAGAGATATTTCTTCTCCTCCTTTACAAATTCCCCAAAGAGTCAAAGACTCATAAATATCTTTAGGCATAAGGCAAAATTAAGACATGATATCACAGCGAGCATCAAAAGTTGCACTATTTATAGTGACTTTGATTGTGGAAAACCACTTTGAAGACTCAGAATTCATTGGAACATAATTATGGTACTCCCTAAGTGTGTGATAGCAACTGTTCAAAGCAGCAGTACTGGACTCAAGAGTGTTCAACCTAGCAAAAATATCTATGAAAGAGGAACCAGACTTGCCAGGAGTATTATAAATTATAATCAACTTTTTTATGGCATCAAAAGCTTCATCCTCGGTACACTGAAAAATATCTTTCTCAGCCACAACATCCAAAGTATATCTATAACAAAGAGCAATACTGCGGTAGAAACTATTAATAACCAAGCTAAGACTCATCTTAGGCTCAGTTTCCCGTTGTAAGGCAGAGATTATAGACCAAGCTTCTTTGAAACTCTCTTCACTTTTTTGCTTAAAATTGAAGATATCTTCCATAGGTGTAACAGAGATTGGACCAAAACCAGACATGGTAGCAACTAGGGTAGGAACTAATTTTTGTGTGTTTTTGATAAGAGAAAGCAAACCAAACTAAACTAATTTTTTTGGAGTTTTTGATAAAAAGAGGCAAACAAAACCAAGCAAAAGAAACTAAGCAAACTAAAAACAAAGTAAAGAGAAAGGTTGAGGAGGACTCCCCTTGTGAAGACGTCTTTAGCCTCCCCGGCAACGGCGCCAGAAAGTCTTGATGCGTGTTGAACGCCCCATTGGGAAACCCCAAGATCAAGGTATGATGCAGCATAGCAGCAAGTTTTCCCTCAGTAAGAAACCGAGGTTATCGAACCGGTAGGAGGAAGGAAACGCCTCAAAGGTGTTGCAAGCAACGTGGAAACCTACAAAACTCAAACTCAAGACTTTGCCCCAGCTAACAGTGAGGTTGTCAATCTCACCGGTTGTTGTAACAAAGGATTAACTATATGGTGTAGAAGGTGATGATGGTTTGCAGCAAATAAACAGTAACAGTGGAAGTTGTATCAATGGTAAAGATTGTACCGGGGTCCATAGTTTACTAGAGGTGTTCTCCTTAGATAAAGAAACATGGCATGCTGGGTAAACAAATTACAGCAGGGTAATTGACGGGACTGAGCAAGGCATCACAATGCAATACCAGACAAAAATATCCCATGAGATTCAATTGGGCAATACAACAATATACATAGACCTCCATCCAACTACATCTATGACTAGAAATCCACCTTCAGGTTATCATCCGAACCCCCTCCAGTATTAAGTTGCAAGCAATAGACAACTGCTTTAAGCAAAGTGTGTAAGGTAAACAATCCACTCGTTCCATGAACAAGAGATCGTTGTTTTCTTCCTAGTGGCAACAACACATCTACAACCGAAGAGATATCTGTCACTTCCCTGGGAAACTAGAGGCATGAACCCACTATCGAGCATAAATACCCCCTCTTGGAGTCACTAGCAACTACTTGGCCAAGATAGCTACTAACAATGGAGAGCATGCAAGATCACAAACAACACAAACATGATAGAATCAAATAGACAAAACCATTAATCAATCTGACATCTCAATATCTATCGGATCCCCGCAAACACAACATGCATGATTACGAATAGAATAGATCTTGATCATGAACAGAGCTCACAAGATCTATACATGAAAGCACAAAGGAGGAGATACAACCATCTAGCTACTACATGGACCTGTAGTCCAAGGTGGAACTACTCACAATTCATACCGGAGGCTGGCATGATGAAGAAGAAGGCCTCCGGGATGACCTCCCCTCCGGCAGGGTGCCGAGAAGAGCTTTAGATCACCTCGATCTAGGGACGATGGTGGCAGCGTCTACATACGGTTTCGTGGAGTTTTGATCGGGTGCCTAGGGTTTCTGCATCGGGGGCTTCTTATAGGCGAAGAGGCGAGGCAGGGGGGCACTAGGGCGGCTGCATCCCCCAGGCGCGGGGTGGGCCCACCCGCGCGGCCAGGTGGTGTGGCCCCCTAGTGAGCCTTCTCCGTCTTGTATTCTGGCTTCGTGTTGCCCATGGTAAAATATTGACTTTGCATTTTTCCCGTCCAATTTCGAGAATATTGATTTTGTGCTTTTCTAGAACCAAAAACAGAAGAAAACAGGCAACTAGCACTGTGGCAACTTGTTAATAGGTTAGTTCCAGAAAACATATAAAAACACCTCAAAGTGTAGACAAAGCAAAGCAAAGTAGATAGTAAACAAGCATGGAGCATCAAAGATTATAGATATGTTTCCGACGTATCAGTGGATCAGAATCCCATCGAGTAATTTGAATTTATACACCACCTTTCCAATACATTCAGTGATCTCAAAAGGTCTAAAGAACTTGTATGCAAGCTTAGGGTAAGGTCGATTTACCACTTATTACATTTGGTTGGATCTTTAGTAACACACGATCTCCCAGGTGAAACTCCTTCTCAGTGCGGTTGTGATCTACTTTCAGTTTCATTCGGTTTTGCACTGCTGCTAGGTTCTTCTTCAGTAACTCCAACTGATAAGTCCGGTTCAACAGCATATCTGAGGCAGGGGACTCCAGATCGAGTGGTTCAGACATGGCACCAAAATTGGGCTCAAGGTCGTGGAGAGATTTGAAAGGTGATCGCTCAATTGAACTGTGAAACGATGAATTGTACCATAGTTCAGCGAGAGGAAGCCAACTCCATCATTGCTTGGGATTTTCCTGAATGCTGCATCGAAGAAACATCTCCAAACTCTGGTTGACGCGTTCGCTCTGGCCATCCGTCTGTGGGTGATACGCAGTGGTGAACTTCAGCTTGGTTCCCAACTTGGTAAATAGCAGACGCTAGAAATGGCTTGTAAAAATGCGATCTATGTCCGACACAATAGAACAGGGCATTACATGTAATTTGACCACGGAGTCGTCAAACACTCGCACGACTTGTTGTGTTGTGAATGGGTGCTTCAATGGCAGGAAATGCGCGTATTTGGTGAATCGGTTGACAATCACCGGAATGGATTTGGCACCCTCCGGAATCGGCAACCCTTCGATGAAATCCATCGTCACATCTTGCCAGGCGCCCGTAGGAATAGGTAGAGGTTGAAGAAGCCCTTGAGGGTGTTGGGTGGAGTGCTTGGTGTGTTGGCAAACATCGCACTGATGCACGAAATCTTGGACCACCATCTTTAGACCATGCCAAGAAAATAGGTAGTCGCTGGTAGGTCGTTTGAACTCCAGAGTGTCCCCCAATGGCGCTGGAGTGAAAAGCTGCAATTAGGTTGGTTTGTAGCACCGAGTTCGCCCCCAGTCACACTCTTCCCCGGTAATGGATCAGCTCTTTGTGCAATTCGTAGATGTGTTCGTCAGGACTTGCTACAGCCAGCTCCACCAGACGACGCTGAGCATATGGATCAGTGGCATAGGAGTTGACAATTTCTTGAATCCAAGAAGGTTGAACTTCTGAGCACGCCTGGATGGCCATCAAATGTCCCACCTAGGATAATGAATCAACAGCAAGATTTTCTATGCCTCTGCGGTAAGTAATCTTGAACTACAGTCCTATCAGATGAGCCATGGCTTTCTATTGTAATGGGGACTGCAATTTATGTTCTTCCAAATAGCAGAGACTAGGATGATTAGTTTTTATAATAAATTCCCCCCGTTGTAGATACGGCCACCAGCACTCAATAGTCATGAGCAATGCCAAGAATTCCTTGTCTAAATTGACAACTGTTGATGAGAGGCACTCAACGGTTTGCTAAGAAATGCCAGTGGATGTTGATGTTGCATCAGCACTTCTCCAATCCCCAAATTACAAGCATCAGTCTCCATGACAAACTGTTTGTTAAAATCGGGTAATTACAACACAGGTGTGAAAAACATGGCTACTTTCAGGGCACAAAATGCAGCAGTGGCTTTCTCAGCCCACAAAAGGCTCCTTTTCTTCAGAAGATTTGTCAAGGGCCGAGAAATGATGGCATAATTTCTTAAGAATTTACGATAGTACCATGTTAAACCCAGAAACCGCGAAGCTCTGTGATCATGGTTGGCTGCGGCCACTTGATCATTGCCTCAGTCTTGCGGGGATCTTTAGCTACTCCATTCTCTAAAATAATGTGCCCGGGGTACTCTAGGCTGGAACCGGCAAACAAGCATTTTGCTGTTTTTCACGTACAATTTGTGTTGGCGAAGAAGGATCAGGACTTCCGTCAGATGGTGTATATGTTCTTTGAACGATGCACCGTACATCAGGATGTCATCCATGAATACCAGTACTGATCTGCGGAGGCATGTGCTCAAGACCAAATTCATGACGCATTGCAAAGCCCAAATGGCATCATTCGGAACTGGTAATGCCCTTTATGAGTTTTGAATGCGGTTGAAAGGATCGTATGGGCACCTAGAGGGGGGGGGTGAATAGGTGCTACTTCAAATTTTCTTCTTTTTTAAATTAAGGTTTGACAAAAAGGTAAATTCTCTAGATAATGCAACTACGGTGAATTTACCTATATGACAATTATGCAAGGACTACCACAACACAAAGTAGTAGCAAGTAAGTAAGGTGCGGTAAAGGATAGAAGTAACCGAAAAGTGGACGCGGATACACAAGGATTTGTTTCCCGTAGTTCCTTCCTTTTGAGGGGAAGTACGTCTACGTTTGGAGAGGGGGTGGTTTCAAACCACCAACGCCACGAAAGGAATCCCTTGTTCTCCGATGAATCTCACCCCAACGGGATCGATTCACCTTCCACTATATCGGCAACCTTCAAGGTGGACGCCGGCACCATTACAAGTTTGGGGCACACATCCACAACTTAATCAGAGGCTCCCAAATACAAGCAAGCTATCAAAGCAATCAAAGACAAGCTTGTAAGAACCAAAACAAGAACTAGGGTTTCCAAGAAAACACTAGAGCAAAGGGGCCCTCAATGAAATGAGGGGGAAATGAAAATCTCTTTTGGTGAAGTAGTAGATTGGGGCCTCCTCCTTCGATTCCCCAAAGATCAAGGACTTTGGGTGGTGGAATGAGGAGATCTTGAAGATTGAGTGGCTCCAATGGTGGTATTGACTTTAATGTGTTTGAGCAGCTTGTCCCAAGGTAGATGGAGGGGTATTTATACCCCTCCACAAAATCTGGCAGTTGGAGCATTTATTGCAGCGGTAGTACCGGAAGTTCAAGCGGTACTACCGGAGAACTCCGGTACTACCGGACCTGGTACCGGACCACCTTCTTTCAAACTTCGTGAAGCACTGCCCACAGCGGTACTACTATTGATGCTACCGTTAAGCGGTAGTACTGCAAATGGCAACCGGTACTACCGGACGAGCAGTGGAAACAGCAGCTTTAGACGAAAAAACACTCTGTCATGCCAGGTAGTAAAATGCGGTACTACCGCATTTTGCTACCTATGCAGACAGAAGCTTTTTGCCAATATACAAAAGTCTCTGCCTTGAGCGGTACTAAAATGCGGTACTACCGCATTTTAGTACCGGAGCAGGCAGAAGCTTTTGACAACATCCAAAAAGTCTCTGCATGGTGCAGTACTAAAATGCGGTAGTACCGCATTTTAGTACCGGAGCAGGCAGAGGCTTTTTGACAGTTAGTCACAGCCTTCTGTCGCATCCGGTAGCAAAAAGTGGTACTACCAATTTTTGGTACCGCGTCAGGCAGACAGTTTTTGAACATTGCAAATCTTTTTTAATGCACCTGCGACACACTTAGCAAATCTTTAGTCCGATATGTGAGTTGTTATCAAACACCAAAATCACTAGGGATAGAAAATGTTCTTTCAATCTCCCCCTTTTTGGTGTTTGATGACAACACACATTTTGCAGGGAAATCTAGTGATGATAAGATATAGATGGGGCTCCCCCTAGATATGTAGAAACAAGCCCCATATACTCAAACAAGTTACCTGGGAGTAGAAGTCGCACATAGAGCACATACCTTTGCTAAATGACATGTGATGACCAATATTGATTAGGGATGGGAAAGGTTGTCACATAGGATGGATCCAAATGAGAATAGCCATATTACACACAAGATGGATCCATACGATAGCCACATAGTCTCACCATACATAGCCCAAATAGTTAGTTCACACATAGTATGTCACACATAATAAGAGAGTAGGTCACACATAATAAGAGGTAAGCAAATAAAGTTCACAAGCGAATAAAATCAATGGCAAGAACGAGCTTGTGACTTTTCCCTCGCAAATCCCGCATACCTAATGTGCAACTTCTCCCCCTTTGGCATCAAGACGCCAAAAAGGGACAAGAGCAACACTAACGTCCCGGAGATCACTCGTCATCATCATCAACCCTGTCTTCCCATGCATCATCATGAGGTGGCGGGGCACGGAAGGAGGAGGTGGCATCATCTTCCCAGTTGTTGTGCTTGGAGATCCATTGGTCTTCTGGGGTAATGTTGTTCTCGGAGCCCTTGGAAACGGCCAAGCCTTGAGTCTCCATCATTTCCTTCTGACGAGCGCATGACTTCTTGGCATAGACATGGGCCTCGTACATGCGTTTCTGATTGTCTACTTGGAAGCAGAATATCTTCTTGAGTTTGGCCTCAAACCTCTTAGCCCAAGATGGCTGAGCGGACTGGCGACGTGAGACCACAAATGCAGCATCCTGCTACGCATCACCTGATTCCTCCTCAACCGGGTTCCCATCCTCATCAACAATCTGACCATCCGCATTGCGTGGTTTGAGATGGGTCTTGATCAACAGATTCTTGTGGCGGTGAGTGGCAAGACGAAGAGAAGGCAAGTCACGAGCAATCACATGGCACTTGATAATGATGAGAGCCATGATGTATGGAGCAAAAGGAGGCACCCTCCTCTGAAAAGTGGCGCAGACCATTTCATTCCAAATAACATCCATCACATCCATAGGTAGGCCAGTGTCACGGTGGTGATAGGTGGCCATCATAATATCTACCATGAAAGCATGTATCTCATCAACATTCCCAGCACGAGGGGCGACGGTCTCACGAAAGATGCGATGCAAGATGTCATATGTAGGGAGGAGCCCTTTGATCTTTCCAGGGATTCCGCGCCCTCGGATGTACAGTGGGGCAAGCACATCTTTCTTCATGGGACGATCATTGGCGTGGCACCGAAAGCCAACGGGAGTGTCCTTGCCACGGTCTTCGTACCCGAGGATAGCCCCAAACTCAGCCAACGTTGCTTGCTTGACAACACCCTCGGTCATCCAGGTGAGAGTCCGAGTATCATTCTTGGCAAAGTGAACAGTTGCATAGAACTGAGCAATGAGCATTGGATCATAGTTGCATCGGAACTCCATAATGGGAAGCAAGCCAATGTTGGTGCAAATTTCAAGGGCCTCACCAAAGTAGTTCAGATTCTTCCTCACATGATTCATCTCGATCCATTTTTGAGGAACCACAATTTTGTCATCTTTCATGAGAATCTCATGGAACACCCGCTCCTGAAAATCCGTAAAGAAGAGGCTATTTTCTCGAGCATGAGAGCGAGCTGTCCCATATGGACTGACCACCCGTAGAGCATGAAATTCTGTCCCAGACAAATCAGACAGCAGCTTTGGCCCAGATGGCCCGGAACTGTGGCTCTTGTGAGGACCAGAGGGAGGAGGAGGTGGAGGAGCCTTACCACAACCAGCACTTTTCTTGACCCCCCACCCCGACGACCACGAGTTGTTGGCAGTTTCAGACGGGCACTAGGTTGAGGCATGACCTCCTCTTCTGACTCAGTCTCTGATTCTGACTCATAGTCCTCGATCTCATAGTGAGCTTTGGAGCGCTTGCGCGATCCCCGAGAACCCCCTGCACCTGTGAAAGAATGAGGGAGATAGCATAGGGGTAAGGGCACAAGAACCCGAGACAAACCGAGGATGGAACTTGGTGTTTTAAAAAAAATTGCTGCCAGTACAGGGCGGTAGTACCGGATATGCACGGGCGGTAGTACCGGAAAAATATTCCCGGTACTACCGGCCCGCGACCACAGTGCAGATCTAGACTAGAAATCCATGTACGGGCAGTAAATTTGTTGTAAAACACGATTTCCATCGGACAAAGTGGTAGATCTGGTAGATAGCACACGATACAACCTCAAGAATGCGAGTTTTAACCAAGAATCAAAGTTACCCTAGATTCAATGGAGAAAACAAGTGAGAAGATGAGGAGGGCGGTAGTACCGGTGTCCATGACGGTGGGGAAGGAGGAGACCGCAGGGAGGCCGGATCCGGTGTGGATCCAGGAGAAAGAGGGAAGGGCGAGGCTCCTGCGGCATCCTCTTGCTCCGGCGGTGGCGCTGGTGAGGAGTGGAGACGAGTGATGAATGAGGCACTGAGGGGTGCCTCTCCCCCGTCTCCAGTCTTAACCGACACGCACAAGCGGTAGTACCGGTTCCATGGGCGGTAGTACCGCTAAGCGGTAGTACCGGAGATACCAACCGGTAGTACCGCACCTGGGAAGTTTCCAGGCAGGACCCTGGAAACAAAACCAGAGGCGGTAGTACCGCTAGCAACGTCCGGTAGTACCGTTTGGCGGTAGTACCGCATATGAGACCCGGTAGTACCGTGACCATCAGGACAGAGAGCCAAGATACATAAAATGGAAGGTTCTTGTGCAGAGTAGATGGGTTTTGTTGGGGGATAAGAATGGTATGGGTTTAGAGAGTCACACTGATATGGGCCAATGCACTCAAAAATTACTAAAAACATATGGAGAGCCAAATGTGAGTGCACGACCAAAAGAACAACACCAACTAGAGGATGGCAAACATGAGTAAGAACCAATTAAAAGAGTGACAAACACGAGTAAGCACATCAACCTCTCGATTGAGAGGGGGCGGTGGCCTAGGCCACCATATTTGAGTATACTCGGCTTGGCACCACGAAGATATATCTTGGGTCCATTACCGAAACTCATCATTAAGCTCACATATCACAAAATGATATTAAGAGGAATGATTTTGTTTACTTTGCACATAATGGGGGGAGGGATGGTACAATCAATTAGGACCGCACTCCCCCTATGTCCATGCCTACACCTAAACCAAATATGGGTCGAGTATTAGGTGAGAGTGCAAGATAGTCAAGTCAAGCTCCTTGAATCTACGATATTTAGTTCATTCCTCAAGTAGCAAAACCTTGCTTCATCAAGTGGCTTCGTGAAGATATCGGCAAGTTGATCTTTGGTAGAAACATAGGATAGATCAATATCACCTCGAGCAACATGATCTCTAATGAAGTGGTGACGAATCTCAATATGCTTTGTCCTTGTGTGATCCACTGGGTTGTATGCAATTTTGATGGCACTTTCATTGTCACATAGAAGAGGCACTTTGTCACAATGGACACCGTATTCCTTTAAAGTTTGCCTCATCCATAGCAATTGAGTGCAAGCACTAGCTGCAGCAACATACTCGGCTTCGGCGGTGGAGAGAGATATACAATTTTGCTTCTTAGAAGACCAACATACCAAGGACCTACCAAGGAATTGGCACGCCCCGGATGTTGATTTTCTATCATCCTTGTCCCCCGCCCAATCCGAATCCGTGTATCCACAAAGGGCAAATGTTGAACCTCGAGGATACCAAAGACCATAAAATGGGGTATGAACTAAATATCGAAAGATTCTCTTGACCGCCATTAAATGGCTTTCCTTAGGAGCCGCTTGATATCTTGCACACACACCTACACTCAACACAATATCGGGTCTAGACGCACAAAGGTAAAGCAACGAACCAATCATAGACCGGTATACCTTTTGATCCACATCTTTACCATTTGGATTTTGTTCTAGATGAGTCTTTGTAGCCATGGGAGTTGGATCTCCATTCAAATCTTGCATTTTGAATCTCTTAAGCATATCTTGAGTATACTTGGCTTGATTGAAGAATGTTCCTCCTCTAACTTGCTTGATCTCAAAGCCAAGAAATACTTTCAACTCCCCCATCAAAGACATCCGGAACCTACTAGTCATAAGCTTTGAGAATTCATCATTAAAAGCTTTGTTAGATGAGCCAAAGATAATATCATCAACATATATTTGGCATACAAAAAGCTCCCCATTGAACCTCTTAGTAAAAAGAGTGGGATCGATTTTCCCAACCTCAAAGCCACGGTCAAACAATAACTCTCTAAGGTGCTCATACCACGTGCGTGGGGCTTGCTTGAGCCCATAGAGCGCCTTATCAAGTTTGTAGACATGGTTTGGGAAGTTGGGGTCCTCAAATCCCGGGGGTTGCTTAAAATATACCAATTCATTTAAAGGACCATAAAGGAATGCACTTTCTACATCCATTTGTTGCAACTTAAAGTTATGATATGTCGCATAAGCAAGAAGGATACATATGGACTCAAGGCGAGCCACGGGTGCATAAGTCTCTCCATAATCAATGCCTTCAATTTGAGAATACCCTTATGCAACCAATCTAGCCTTGTTCCTTACTATAATTCCATGCTCATCTTGCTTGTTCTTGAATATCCACTTTGTTCCAATAACATTGCGGCAATCCTTTCGCTTCTCAACTAACTTCCACACTTTGTTTCTCGCAAAGTTGTTGAGCTCTTTGTGCATAGCTTCTAACCAATCCGAATCTTCAAGAGCTTCCCACACTTCCTTTGGTTCAATCATGGAGATGTGTGCTTGGTGTTCACTGAACCTCTTCAATTGTGCTCTTGTGGAAATTCCTTTCCTTAGATCTCCAACAACATTTTGGAGGGTGTGGTCTCTTATTTCCAACATTCTTTCCTTTCTAGCTTCGCGACGAGCGTGGATCTCCTCATTGTTTCTTGGAGGACCCTCTTCATCATTTTGATCCTCGTCTTGACCATCAACTTTACCTTGATCATCATTGGAGTCATCCTCTACATTGGGAGGCAAGGATTGACCTTGGTCTTGATCAAGTGCTCTTGTAGCATCAATTTGAGCTTGTCTCAAAACAGTTTGGATGGATCTTCCTTGACAAATTGACTTGGCACCACTTGACAACCCATCGAATGGACCAAGCTCCCTTTGACTAGAGTTCACACATTGATCACTATGTTGAGGGTCCACATCTTGACTTTGGCTTGAGTCAATGTCCTCTTCGGTAGATGGAGCATGTTGAGGTTGTGAAGATGAGGGCTCCACTCGAGTGGAGCATAGTTCTTCTCGATCCGCCATAGGGGATTCCTCAACGGGGCGAATATAACCCACACCCATTCTTCCTATGGCATCCTGAGGCATTTCATCATCTGCATCACAAGTATCAACACGCCCCCCTTGGGGACCATCATATTCTTCGAAGGTCACACTACAAGATTCTATGACGGCTCCAGAGAGCTTGTCATAGATTCTATAAGTGTGAGATTCGAGACCATAGCCAACAAAAATACCCTCTAATACTTTAGACTCGAATTTAGACAAACGAACACCTTTGATGAGATAGAAACACTTACAACCGAACACCCGGAAATAAGATATGTTGGGCTTGTTACCGGTAAGTATCTCATATGGAGTCTTGTTGATTTTCTTGCGGAGGTAGAGTCGGTTTGAAGCATGGCAAGCGGTGGAGATGGCTTTGGCCCAGAAGTTGTATGGAGATTTAAACTCCGCCAACATGGTCCTAGCCATCTCGATAAGAGTCCGGTTCTTCCTTTCGGCCACACCATTTTGTTAAGGGGTGCATGCAGCGGAATATTGATGTTTAATCCCCTCATCACTAAGGAAATCATTCAAGGTGCAGTTCTTGAACTCGGTGTCGTTGTCACTTCTTATAATAAACACGGGAACATTGTGTTGCCGTTGAACCAAGTTGATGAAGTCGATAAAAGTCCTTTGAGTTTCACTCTTCAACTTGAAGAAATAAACCCAAGAGTATCTTGAAAAGTCGTCAACAATCACCAAACAATATTTCTTCCCTCCAAGACTTGCATGAGATGGAGGACCAAATAGGTCCACATGGAGGAGTTCCAAGATCTTGTTAGACTTGATTTGGTTCGTGGGCTTGTGAGGAGCGTCATGCATCTTCCCTAGAACACATGCCCTGCAAACACGATCTTTGGCAAAGGAAACATTTTCTTTTAGTCCAACTATATGGCCCTCTTTATGGAGACTTTGCAAAGTTCTCATATTGACATGGGCTAGTCGGCGGTGCCATAGCCAACCCACATCGGCCTTTCCGTATAAGCACATCGGACCTGCAGTGGCTTGCCCCGAAAAGTCCACCACATACAAGTCATTTTCGACGTACCCAACGAAAGCGACCTTGAGAGATTTGTTCCACATGAGGACCACAATATCATCATCAACAAAGACGGCAAAGCCCATCTTTCCAAGAGCACGGACTGAAAGTAAATTGTATCCAAGGGTTTCAACAAGCATGACGTTCACGAGTGTAATGTCGTAAGCCACCACTACCTTGCCGAAACCCATTACCTTAGACTTTGACTTGTCGGCATATGTGACGGTGATTTGATCATCATTTGGCACCAAGTCCTATTTTGTTAGCAACAAGGGTCTTGGGAACCCAAATAGACCAAGCAATATAACCATCATAAGGGCCAACATATTGTGCATACACATCACCATAATAATCACGCATTAGAACATAGTGAGGGTTAGCACTTCCCGCAAAATCATCATGAGACATAGTTTTACCACTTGTGGTCTTAATTTCCACAATGGTCTTGTTGGTCTCTTGTGCGGGCTTGTCCTTCTTCTTCTTATTGTTCTTCTTCTTGGTTTTGGAAACAAAACCAATGCCCCCTTTATCACCACTACGCCTTTACTTGCTCAAAAGATCATCAATGGACTTGTTGCCTTGTGGAAATGTGTCCTTAGCAAGCCCCCCTTCAACCTAGCATTCTCTTCAAGAATAGTTGTGCTACTAGATGGAATGAAGTTACTAGGTGAAGGAATATTGGCCAATTGAGTTTGAAGTGTTTCATGGGACTTTGTGAGTGACAAGAGTTCACTCTCCAAGGCCTTGTGAGCCTTGTTAAGCAAACTAAAGTCCTCGGCAAGTTTTTCATGAACCACACCAAACTCAACTTTGTCCTTTTTAGACCTTTTGTATTTAGCAATAGCATGATCATATTCTTTGATGAGTTTGTTAACAATGATGTCATTTGCCTCATCAAGCCCTTCAAGTTTTAATTCAAGTGACAACCTAGTTTCTTGTTCTTCTTCTAGAGCATTGTTTAAAGCCTCTAGCTCAATCATATGTTCATGCCCAAGTTTACATCTTACATCTAGAAGCTCTTGAGTATGTGATAGTTGATCTAAGATGTTTCCAAAATGTAGCTTAGCATCACCTTCTAGGTTAGTCATAAACTCATCAAAGGCAATTAATTCCTTTTTAACATCAAGAGACATCTCATCATCAATTTCATCATTATCTAAGTGAGTAGAGCGGGATGATGAAGATACCTCCGTTCCTCTTGCCATAAGACAAGTGGCGTTCTTGGTGTAAGAGTTCTCATTTGGAGAATCGAAGAGTGAGAATGTCGGAGTAGAGGTTGTGGCAAGAGCAGCCACACCATGAGAAGTTTCCTCTTCGTCATCTTCATCATCTTCATTGTCGGAGGAGTACTCTTCATGAGTGATCAAGACAATTTCTCCCGGCTTCTTGTTGATGGGATTCTTTTTGATGAAAGGTTTCTTGTACGGTCCCTTGAGAGTCTTCTTCAACACAAGCTTACCACCATGATCTTCTCTCTTCTCATAGGGGCAACTAGCCACAAAGTGGTATCGGTCACCACAATTGAAGCAAGTTCTCAACCTTGTGGTATTCTCTCTTTTCCCATTTGGATTGCTTCTCCGTTCCATTTCCATCTTGGCCTTGGCGGGGTTCTTCCAAAAGTTCTTTGCATATCCATATATTGACCATGAGCAATCTTGACTTCATCGGGATGGTCCATGGAAAGCCCTTCATCACTATCATCCTCATCCCCATGGTCCACAACTTTGGCCTTCAAAGCAACATTGACAACATTGCTCATACCAAGGGCACGAGCACGGGCATCTTTGGCGGCAACCTTGAAAGCAACCATCTCTTGCATAACTTCATTTGAGGTCATGAGATGGTGGTTATGTCTTCCTTGTAGGTTCTTAAAGTCGGTGGGCTCAAAAGGCATGAGTGCACTCACATATTTCCTTTTTATCCATGCATCATCTACATGTGAGGAACCCACATTCCTAAAAGCAGTGGCGGTGGTCTTGAGCCTTCGGTACATGTCTTCGTGATCTTCACCTTCTTTCATATAGAAGCCTTCGGCTTCATTGCTTAGAGCATCATATCGGTTCCTCCTCATACTCTCATTTCCAATAAACAACACAGTGAGAGCATCCCAAGCTTCCTTGGAAATGCTAAAGTGCTCAATGTGTGGATAATCCTTTGTCCCCAAACCTTGTTGAATCATATGCAAAGCAGTGGCATTGAGTTGACTATTAACAACCTCTCTTCTTGTCAAGTTGTTTGGATCCCCAATAAAGAGTCCATGCTCGATGATGTTCCATAGTTCAATGCAAGAGCTGCACATATGAGTCCTCATTAGTGATTTCCATTGAGCAAAAGTAGCATATTCTTCAAGCTTAGGTGGGTCACCTCTATTGTAAACATGAGGGTGAGGGATTGGAGGGTCGGGAGAGTACCATGAGTCACGGTGCTCACCCTTCCCACCATCATTGTGTGTGGAGGAATTAACGTTGTCAAGTTTACCCCCCATCACCATACCCTCGGGGGATACCGATGTATTCCCTTTAGGTAAAATGGATGGTTGATCCTCTTGAGGAGATGGAGGTGATGAGCTTTCTTTGTCTTTAAGAAGTTGCTCGAGCATCTTCTTGACTTCGTTGACCAAGGAAGAGCTCAATCTTGTTTCCAAGTTTTTGAGATCTTCCATGGTCACCGATGTCTGCTCACTACCACCATCCCCATCGTTGCTACCCATATTCTCTTAGGCGGTAAAGCCCGAATAAAGAGCCGAGGCTCTGATACCAATTGAAAGGATCGTATGGGCACCTAGAGGGGGGGGTGAATAGGTGCTACTTCAAATTTTCTTCTTTTTCAAATTAAGGTTTGACAAAAAGGTAAATTCTCTAGATAATGCAACTACGGTGAATTTACCTATATGACAATTATGCAAGGACTACCACAACACAAAGAAGTAGCAAGTAAGTAAGGTGCGGTAAAGGATAGAAGTAACCGAAAAGTGGACGCGGAGACACAAGGATTTGTTTCCCGTAGTTCCTTCCTTTTGAGGGGAAGTACGTCTACGTTTGGAGAGGGAGTGGTTTCAAACCACCAACGCCACGAAAGGCCTCCCTTGTTCTCCGATGAATCTCACCCCAACGGGATTGATTCACCTTCCACTATATCGGCAACCTTCAAGGTGGAAGCCGACACCGTTACAAGTTTGGGGCACACATCCACAACTTAATCGGAGGCTCCCAAATACAAGCAAGCTGTCAAAGCAATCAAAGACAAGCTTGTAAGAACCAAAACAAGAACTAGGGTTTCCAAGAAAACACTAGAGCAAAGGGGCCCTCAATGAAATGAGGGGGAAATGAAAATCTCTTTTGGTGAAGTAGTAGATCGGGGCCTCCTCCTTTGATTCCCCAAAGATCAAGGACTTTGGGTGGTGGAATGAGGAGATCTTGAAGATTGAGTGGCTCCAATGGTGGTCTTGACTTTAATGTGTTTGAGCAGCTTGTCCCAAGGTAGGTGGAGGGGTATTTATACCCCTCCACAAAATCTGGCCGTTGGAGCATTTATTGCAGCGGTAGTACCGAAAGTTCAAGCGGTACTACCGGAGAACTCCGGTACTACCGGACCTGGTACCGGACCACCTTCTTTCAAACTTCATGAAGCACTGCCCACAACGGTACTACTATTGATGCTACCGTTAAGCGGTAGTACCGCAAATGGCAACCGGTACTACCGGACGAGCAGTGGAAACAGCAGCTTTAGACGAAAAAACACTCTGTCACGCCATGTAGTAAAATGCGGTACTACCGCATTTTGCTACCTAGATAGACAGAAGCTTTTTGCCAATATACAAAAGTCTCTGCCTCGAGCGGTACTAAAATGCGGTACTACCGCATTTTAGTAGCGGAGCAGGCAGAAGCTTTTGACAACATCCAAAAAGTCTCTGCATGGTGCGGTACCGCATTTTAGTACCGGAGCAGGCAGAGGCTTTTTGACAGTTAGTCACAGCCTTCTGTCGCATCCGGTAGCAACATTGCAAATCTTTTTTAATGCACCTGCGACACACTTAGCAAATCATTAGTCCGATATGTGAGTTGTTATCAAACACCAAAATCACTAGGGATAGCAAATGTTCTTTCAGTGGTCTTGTGTTCATCAGATGGAAACATTCTGATCTGATGGTACCCGTCTCATAAATCTAGCTTGGAGAATATATGTGCGCCTGCCAATTCATCTAATAGTTCATCAATGACCGGCATAGGAAACATGTTCTTGATCGTCAGCTCATTGAGCCTTCGGTAATCGATACAAAATCTCCATGAGCCGTCTTTATTCTGTACCAACAATACCGATGAAGCATAAGGTGATATGCTTGGAATAATGGTGTCATCCTCGAGCATGCCCTTGACCTGTTTATCAATCTCATCCTTATGAGGAAGAGAGTATCGGTAAGGGCGGACATTCAATGGTACTGCCTCTTGCTTCAAAGAGATGGCATGATCATATTCCCTGGAGGGTGGCAACTCTGTAGGTGTAACAAAGACATCTTAATATTGGTCCAAGACAGTCTGAATTTCACTTGGTAACTTGACCTGTGTAAATTCAGCTTGCGATTGGACAATGGCGGTCTAGACTTTATTTTTCTTATATCATTTCACCAATTGTTCGACAGATAACTCTCTGCAGCAGCCTGAGAAGGTGCTGCAACCCCTTGAAGTTTGACAAACTTGCCTTTGTGAGTGAATGCCAGGCAGTGGTTCTTCTATTTGGTGACCATAGGACTATACATTTGCAGCCAATCCATTTCTAATATGACATCATATGCCTCCAGTGGCGGAGGACGAAATAAAATTTTGGTATGGCAAAATATATACCACGACATTATAGTAAATGTTGTATAAAATGAAATTGTGATAAAGTATAATCAGCAAGCAAGAATCTTGCTAGTCTACCAAAAGGAATTACTCTCTCAAAAAAATCATTTTATATGTATTTACCTCTCCAACCTTTCTCTCAGTCTCACCACCTTGGTCGCCTCTGTTGTCACGTGCTGTGGAACCGATCGATCGATCCTTTTGTTTTCTCTTTTAGCAAACAAAAAATCAAGAAAGAAAGCACAGTCATCGTGTGAACCGTGGGCCAAGGCCCCTGGGGCATCTCCTGCCCGTGACACAGTCGTCGTGTGAAGCGTACTCTTGCCTATATGTAGAATCTCCTATGAATCTGGATCATCCTCATCCGGTGATGGAGCACTGGGTGTCGATCCATCTGCTCAATGGTCGCGGAGAGCTTGTCGTCAAGCATGGCGAGTTGACGTGCCACGCCTGCTTGTGCCTTCGCGCCAACCTGTATAGCGTCCGCGATGAGTCTATCCACCGCCTGGCGGCACTCGGTGAGGGACACCTCCGCAGCAGTCGCCGCGTCTCCCATCTCTCCCAACACGAGCAGTGTCTGCGGCGAAGGCTTAGTTGGCGCCGTGATTTTACCTGGAATTTTACAGCAAAGCCGGCACAACGAATTGGGAGAGGAAACACAACCCCTAGCCCTTGAATCAACTGAAATCCGATACCAAATGTACCACCCTTGCTAGTATGATTGCCAGCGAAGGGGTCAGATGATCTTCATGTGGAAGAAGTAAGAATTCAGAGGACAGACGAGAAATGAGCTTTTACTTTTCTTTCTCATTCACATCATGTTTCTAGCGAGTACAACTTTTCTTACACATTGGCTATCAGGCCCACTTGTCATACTCACACTTCCCTTCTTGTGTGCCATCTTTACACATTAATCCTTGTTGGCACACGCGTACAGCTAAGGCTGTCGACCTCAGTAGTTCAGTATACAATATTCTTTCTCGGTTCCTCTTGTATACAGTGCACCTGTGAACGATCTATCATACAGTTCCGTAGACATACCTGTACCGCTATACGTAAGTACGTACACACATCAGGCATGCACACGTGTTTGACCAGTACTACACGAGTTCAGTTCACGGGCCCAGCACGGCGGCGGGGTAGACGGCGAGCGGGATCCTGACGCTGTGCTTCTTGTCGCCCCTGAGCACCACCTCGCCGAAGCTGAAGGCGTTCCCGGGCACGGTGGTGTTGAGCACGATCCTCAGCGCGGCGGCGCCCCCCGGCGCGATGGTGAACTCGTCGGGCGACACGCGCACCGCCACGCCGTCGGGGGCGCGCACGTAGGCCATGTACGTCTCGTTCTCCCCGCCCACGCTGAACACCCTCCGCTCCACCCGCCTCGACCCCACCAGGCTCGCCACGGTCACGCTCGGCGTGTTCAGGTCCGTGCACCATCGCGCCTTTGACGACGGGCAGGACGCCCCCACAGCCCGCCGCACCGCGGCCTCGTCCACGCCGGACACCGCGCACAGGAACTGCAGGTACTCCCTGTAGCCGGCGTCGAACACCAGGCCGGGGTCCAGCGCGCGCGCCACGTTGATCGCTCCCGCCCCCATGTCGAACGGCGTCGCGGCCACCACGGCGCCCACGTCCCGCCGCGCCATCAGCGGCCTCCCGGACCGGTCCGTCACGTCCGCCGTCGTCATGATCGCCGACATGATCATGGCCGGGCTCCACCTGGGGTACCGCTGCTTGATCAGCGCCACCACCCCGGCGACGTGCGGCGTGGACATGCTCGTGCCGGACAGTACGGCGAAACTCTCGCCCCGGATCTCGGGCAGGGCGTCGCTCGTCGGGCTCCACGCTCCCCAGATGTGGTGGCCAGGCGCCATCACGTTCGGCTTCAGGACGTCCGCCAGATCCATCTGCGAGTTCTCGATGTTGGGTCCCCGAGACGAGTAGTCGGCGACCTCGGGACGTTCCCCGCTGTAGCTCGCACGTCGTCCCTCCAGAATCCGGACGGTAGCTCCGAACGTGATGACGCCTCCGTCGCCGTCCCGAGCCGTGTTGTTCTCATAGTACTCAATCAGGTTCTGCATCCAAGACATTCAGAGTTACACAGCAGAGCCACCAAACATTCAGAGTTTCACTACGCTACTATAACTGAATTAGGATTCAGAAACTTCACATTATAACTACTCCCTCCGACCCATATTACTTGACTTGGGTTTGTCAAAATTTGGATGAACCTATATACTAAATAGAGTCTAAATTCATCCAAATCTAGACAAATCCAAGTCAACTAATATGGGTCGGAGGGAGTACTACTATTTGATTGAAGAATATGTGGCTGCACTCACCATCATGTCTACTCCGCTCAGAACCATGGCTGAAGGTACTGTGGTAGGAAATATGGGCTGATATTCGTAGTCGATGTCACCCGTATAACGATCAGTGATGACCACTCCAGCAGCTCCGATCTTCTGAATCGTGTCGACCATACGGGCATAGGTTTCGTATTGGTAGTAGTTTGATGACACGATCATGCAAATAATCACCTTCCCCTGAACGAGAGATCTTACGAACACCTTTGGATCTTGGCAACCATTAGAGCCGTCAGTCGTATTGGCGATGCTCACGTCATCAGCCAATGCTAGTGGGTACATTGTTTCGCCTGGTGTTGGTGCTGGACAGAAGAAGCAAGATAGTTAGAAGTAATACAATAAGCAAGATAGTAGAAAAGAAATTAAGCATTAAGGAAAGATCTGACACAGATACATGCTAGTGGACCAAAGACTGGCAGTTAGGTTTCACAGTAAAAAAAAATTTATTGATTAGTCTACCAAGTTAGGTTGAAATGAATTACGGGAAAGGCCGCCGCAAGAGAAGGATAGCCCGTTTCCAATTGTGATTGATTTGTTATACTTCCGGTCTGTTGTCGAAGCCGCAACACTTGTTATCCATGGGCTGAATGAAACTATTGAGCTGGCATCAGGGCCTCCATTGCCAACTGCTTGAACAACCGAGACTCCAGCCTTGGTGGCCAGGAGCAGCTGTGTCTCAAGCAAGTTGAGGAAAGATGCAGGGCCAGATGAAACCGAAGATGGCGCCATGGAAAGACTTATAACATCGACACCATCTTCTACTGCCTACAAACAAGTCACACAAGGGGGTTTAACAAAGATATTAAACGCAAAAGCTTTCTGCAAACACATATGATCGGCATACCTGGTCGACTGCAGCTATCACATCTGACATGTATCCACCAAAAGGATAGGCAGCTTTGTAGATTGCAAGACTGTCAATGCATTCAGAAGATAAAACAAAAAACGTAAGATTACCAGAAAGCTGTTTTCCCTTTTCCTTTTTGGATTTAATTTCAGCATGTGAATAAGGGGCTATGGATTGTTTTCTCACCGAGCTCCAGGGGCCATGCCGCTTGCATATCCAAAGTTGTAGCCTCTGGAAATCACTGCTGTATGGAAATTTCCAGCTGCGGTCGACGCCGTGTGGCTGCGCAGATATTCTTATGATTACTTGGCAGCTCTTCTAAGACACACAAAAAAAATCTTGAAGTAGCAGTCAGATGCTAAGATGCACGCACCTGCCATGGCCATCAGGGTCATATGGTGATGCAAAGTGAATTGTAGCATTGAACTCTCCAGATGCTTGACCGGCACGCGCGAACCACCTAGCTCCCACTATCTTACCGTTGCATGAATCCGGAGGGAATCTATCCCCAGAGCGACACATTCCTTTGAAATTGGGGGGTGGCGGCTTTGCTTGGTCCGAGAAGCTACCGAAGCTTGGGTTTTTGGGGTCAATGCCGGTGTCAATCATGCCAATGACTATTCCATCACCAGAATTCTCAGCACCACCAAGCTGTGGCCATACACCACTGGCTCCAATGTACCTTGGAGTGTATGTGGTCATCTTGGCCATTTTGATGTCTTCTTGAACGAGTCTAACTCCTTTTGCTCCACTAAGAATTCTAGCTGCCTGTTGCACGTATAAAACAAAAGGACAAACGATCAGTTTTTAACCTCAACTGAGAAACTTGAACTATTTTTATTTTCAAAATTCAGATAAGCCATTCACAGAGAATAACTGCAAACTGATAGGGCATAAAAACTAAGAAGTTTTAAGCAAATCAGATTTAAGAACAAATGTGTTTATATTTAACAGTTTATACAAATCCAATGCTGCGGTGGTCATCTCCATAAATCTCCATAAATGTATTTATATTTCAAGATGAACAACTTATATACTTCTAGTTGCGGAAAACACAAACTGGAGCAAACTATGGCTTTCCTGCAAAATAACTCCTGATAATATTCAGCAAATAACCAAATGTCCTTGAATTTTCCCTGTTATTTTACATTCATGTATATACTAAATACAGCATCATTTCTTGTTGTATGTACATTAAAAGGCTATTTCTGGTCCTGGAATAACTACTGAGACAGGTAAGAGAATCACTGTTTGTTCAGCATGTTCTATCTATTCGATACTGGTTGTAGTTACAGTTTTCTAATTTGTTAGTTTCAACAAATAAAATACTTAAGACAATGCAATGTTCTTTACAGGCTAGAAAAGAGCACCTTTTCAGATTTTGCATGGACAGCAAAGCCATTAAGCAGGTGAGTGTAACTGTATAGTTTCTTGTAAGATCCTGTAGGGAGAAATGATTCCAGGAAGACATCATGCTTCGATGTGGACATTTCCTTGTACTTCTGAGCTTCCTCGCCTCTCCTGGATGCAATAAATTCCATCAATATGTGTTACTCCGAAAAAGCGAACAAGTAAGAAGGATCCAGGCATGAAGAGCACCTACATTTGATTCTTCCGGCTCGCCTTGTAGGAAACAACCGGGTCATCCTCCATCACCACCATGTAAACCTTGGCAAATACATGACATGGACCACAATTTAGGGTCAGGAAAGTGAGAACAGAACATAAGACAAGAGATGGCTTGGGAATGGCCATGGCAACAGTGTCAACGCACAACTGTGTGGAGCTTTCCTATGTGCTTATATTGTCTGAACGAATGTTAGGTGGGGATCAGAGGGAATTAAAAAGGGACATGCACCTGGTACGTCAAGAAATGCCTTGCACATAACTAGGCCACCAAAAGCATGTGGTAAGCTGTTCCCATCCTCCATGAGACCTACCAGAATAGTATTTGTCCTGGTAACTGTCAGCAGTTCTCATTTGTAAATTCACTCGGCCGTTTGGTGAAAATGCACACATCTATAAACTACTAGTAGTAATATATTGATGAATCAGCCAATTCCTTCAGCCGTGGCTGATTCAGTTTAAATCAGAATACCATATGCTTGGGTTCTGATTCTGGAGCATCATGCCTCTGGTTCGGTTCCCAGAAAAGATGGTACTAATAACACTGCAACGCCAAGCAAGAAGATAATAAATAGCATTCCCCCCCTTTGTGTGACAACAAGAACTGGCCCAGATAATTGGGCTAGGCAGCTCATGTCCTTTAGACCTGTACACAAGCAAAAGAACCGTGGAATGTACCACTCTGTTAACTCCTGCCAGCCCCCAAACCCAAATCACGCAAAGATTCCCGTGAGGCTGCATCACAACAGGGCAGTGAGTATTTGTGTAATAACAGTTCAAATTTTGGAAGGGAACCTAAAGGAGCAGTACTACTGCACACAGCTGTAATGGAAGAAATCTATACAGACCCTCGCCTTCCTGGCCTCGCCTGCCCGTCCCTAGGGCTTTCCGTTGGCCGTCTTGAGTGCAGAGTAGAGATGGGGAATCGCCTCGTCCGCCATTGCTTCCGGGAACCCTTCAGCACCCGCAGCGCCGGAAGGCGTTCCCTGGTGGGCCGGCCCAACTCGATCAGGCTTTTTCTTTTCTTTTTTCTTCTGCTTTTTTTCTATTTCTTTTGCTTCTCTGAATTTTAAAATTTTGGTGAAATAAAAAGTTTAGATTTTGAAAACATGGAGATTTAAAAAATGTCCATATTTCAAAAATGTTTAAGTTTTAAAAAGTTCATATTTGAAAAGGTTTAGATTTAAATTTTGTTCAAAAAATTAAAAATATTTGATTTTGAAATTTGTTCAATTTTTAAAAATATTTGGATTTTTTAAAAAATAAAAGAGAAAAAGAAACCAAAAAAAGGAAAAGAAACGGAAAAAAGTATGCCATGTGAGCATCTGCGCCGTAACCGATGGTACCTATGTTCATTAGGGATTACCATTGCTTCTGGCTCCATGGTTACTTCTTCCTCTTTTTTTTAGGTAATGGAAGGTATTTTAGGAATAATGGCTAAATATTTTGACCAATGTAAAATTTTAATTTTTTTCTAAATCTTATGTGTGTGGAATCCTATGTTGGTGGCAGCTCACATATGAATGGTAAGAGAAGTTGAAGTAAAGTTTAATCCTATATAAAAAGTTGGAGGAGAGTTTTATCACCTTATCAGATGGAGTGTCTCACCACACGAAAAGTGAGAGAGAATAAAAACGATATAGACGCGCTCCTCCTCCTCCTCTCCTTGCCTCTGGTGAAAATTATGGTTTTGGCAGACGCATCTCAATTAGTTGGTTGTCTCTCCCGAATCATGGGTCATCGTTGTACCCTTAGCGTTTTCCCGAGTTGCTCTATATAAAGTTTTGAAGGGCTTTCATCACAACACACTGAAATCAATCTAAGATTTTTTCCATCTCTCTCTACTTGCACAACCATCGTACCTCCATCCCGAGTGTCGGCGTGCACCGGCAAATGAGGGAGTAGATCTCCGAAACCACTCGTCTTTTCTGATCATGTATGACAGAGTCGAATAAGATTTTTGGCTCGCCTTCAAGTCGTTCAGCGGGACCTTCGGCTCATCATCTTCAACATCGTATTTTTTGATCGGTTCTCGCAGCCCCTGAATCAACGGATACTCCATCTACGAGTGATAAGTTTGTGCAATGTATTCAGATCATCGGTGATTACTGAATATGATGATACTTTAATAATAAGTACAGAGTATGCACACATTGTTAATTATCAGATACATTGTATATTGCAAGACATATTTGACCATGGAAATAATGTAAGGGATCATGTTGATGGTCCAAATTTTTACTCTAGAAGTTACAAACATAAGTTACTAAGCATTCACTAGAAACTCATATTAAGATATTTACTAAGACGAACATTTTTGAGACATTTGCCATAAATACAAATATACACTAAACAGACCATGTTGAAGAAGTGATCAAAGAAGGAAATTCTATAACACAAAATGAAATTTAAAATTATCATACGGAAGAGTTCTTTTTAAAATGATACATTGCAGCAGTATACCAAAGAACACTATAGCTAAAATTAGCAACATTGCTAGATATTTGTTTGGTTCAGGGTACAACATAAGTGGGGACAACTGGCATATAGACGTTGGGGTCAGCTGATCCTAGTGGAAGTTAGTAATATGTTTATTAAGTACTTCCTCCGTATCAAAATAGACCTTAGTGGAATTTAGACAAACTTCCGACGTCTATTTTGAGACCGAGGGAGTAGTATTAATTGGTGTCTATTTTAGCAAGACAATCCAAATAAGTAGTGATATCATATGTGAAAAGACATGAAAGTCATATAGAGAGGGTGATTAGGCGATATAAATCAATTACGTTTTTAGATCAAATAAATATGAAATAAAACTAGCATTTAATTTATTAAGCATAAAACCTAAAAATGTTAGGCTCACATATGTGCACCAACAACGTAAGTTAAGCAAGACAAAAAACTATGTGTGATAGAAAAATAGATAATCCAGCACAAAGTATAGTGCATAAGTAAAAATAGCTCATGTATATAAATAACCACTACACAGGGAGACGAAGATTTATACTGAAGTTCACTTTCAAAGAAGATAATCTCCATTGGGGAGGTGCGATGGAGTAATGCACCCAGAACACCACAAAAGGCTTATCTTGAGGTGTGGTTACACAATGCACATCAAATGCTAGAAAAGGTCTCACACCAAGATGCGAAGACACACCACTCACTAACGCCACAAAACCTTACATTATTCTCACAAATGCACACCACTAAGGAGGGAACCCGATCCACTATAGGACACTTATGGGGGTCACCAATCCTGTGCAAGCATGGGAAATCTCCACAACTTAATTGGAGGCTCCCAAATCCCAAGTAACGCCAACATGGCAACAACATCGTCTAGGTTTCCAAGAACCCAAGAGGGATAAGATCCAGCAGTCACAAGCTTCAGGTTCCAAGAACCCAAGAGTAATAAGCTTCTCACTTTCACCAACCGATTATCCATTGAGAACTCAAATTGATGCACCATATGCAATGACAAGAACATAAGTGCTCAAATCCTTCACTCCCATATTCCACCAAAGCTACAAAATCTATGAGAGAATAAGAGAGAAAGAACAAAATAGGAAATCCAAAAAGGACTCCAAGATCTAGATCCAAAAGGTTCCCCACATCTAGAGGAGAGATTGATTGGTAGAAAAGTAGATCTAGATCCCCTCTCTCTTTTCCCTAAAGAAGATGTGAGATTGATTGGAGGGGCTGAGATATAGCAAGATCCAAGAGGCCAACAATGGTGGGGAAAAATTGTAAAAGAGTTAGGGAACCATTAGGAAAGAATGACTCCTTAAATAGGTACCACAAAATCCAACTGTTACGCCTAAATTTCATGTAGAGCGGCACTGTTGGACTTACCCCTAGCATTATCGGGTGTCCTGGGCAGTTCTGGGCACCCCAACTGAAAGTGCAATAGATGTCGCCTAGAGGGGGGGTGAATAGGCTTTTAAAATTATTACGGTTTAGGCTCAAGTAAATGCGGAATAAAACTAACGTTTAATTTATTGAGCACAAAACCTAACCACTAAGTCCACCTAAGTGCACCAACAACCTATGCTAAGCAATACAAGCAACAAGGTGATAGCAAGATATAAATACTTCAAGCACGATGGCTATCACAAAGTAAAGTGCATAAGTAAAGGGTTCGATTGAGAGATAACCGATGGACACGGAGACGAAGATTTGTTTTCCGAAGTTCACTTCCAAAAAGCTACGTCTCCGTTGGAGAGGTGCGATGGAGCAATGCTCTCCTAACGCCACAAATGGCTCACCTCGAGGTGTGGTGGCTCGATGCTCACCCAACGCCACACAAGGCCTCACCCCGGATACGAAAGCACACAACTCACCGATGCCACAAAAGGCTCACCCTATTCTCCCGAGTGTGCACAACAAAAGGTGGGCACTCTTGAGGGCGGTCACCGAACCCGTACAAGATTGGGGCTATCTCCACAACTCAATTAGAGGCTCCCAACAACAAAGTCATGAAAGGCTACAACGCCACAAAAGGCCAACAAAGCCACAAAAGGCTACAAGACCATAAAAGGTCAACAAGACCACAAAAGGTCAACAAGACCACAAAAGGTCAACAATCCAATCACACAACCGTCTAGGGTTCCAAGAACCCAAGAGAAATAAGCCCACAAGCTTGAACTCACTGAATCTCCGAGGATAACTCAAACCTATGCACCAAATGCAAGGGCAAGTCCTTCTCTCCCAAATTCCAACAAAGCTACAAAAGCTATTTGAGGAATAAGGAAGGAAGAACACAAGAGGAGAACACAAAACTCTCCAAGATCTAGATCCCAATGATTCCTTCACAAAGAAGGGATTTGATATGTGGGGATTGTAGACCTAGATCTCCTCTCACTTTTCCCTCAAAAAGATGTAAGAATCATGGGAGGGAGAGGGAGTAAGAGAGCTCAAATAGGTCAACAACGGTGAACAAAAACGAGCTCAAAAGATGGGGAACCGTTGGGGAAGAAGCCCCCCTTAAATAGGACAAGGAAAAACTGACCGTTTGGGCCAGATTCACGCACCACCGGAACTTCCGGCCCCCCACCAGAACTTCTGGCAAATAGAAACACAAGTTACTGAACGTGACCGGAACTTGGGTCAGAACTTGGGCTGGAACTTCCGCTCAAGCAAAAATGCAGGATAGTATTGCACGAAAACTTTAATAACTTTTGATTCCGGACTCCGTTTTTGATGATCTTGGGCTCGTTTTGAAGAGAAAAAAAAGCTCTATAGGATTATGCGAAGAAAAATCATAGTACAACATGGAATGATAAAACCAAATTGATAAAGGTATGACCTCTCTAGAAGCGATGAACCAGTAAAACCTCCAAAACCCAAGACACAAGAAGTTGGGCTTGGAAACTCTGATTGGGTTAAAACCAATTTTGTTGGGAAGATAAAACCAAGAGAACCCAACAAAATGTTAAATATTGGATACCACCAAGGGATAAAATATCAAGTATATATATGTGAAGTATCCCCCAAGGTGTGGAGCCGTAAAACTCGCAAAATCAAAAACCACAATAAGATATGCAAGGGAATCCTTGGACGATGAACTAGAGCTTGTTATGATGATGACCACAAGCTATAGATCCTATCATGGACAAGAACCAAACAACAACCAATAAATATGATGCTATGAATGCAAAGGTTTGAGATCTCTTCGAACGATGCAATCGAGACACCTGCTTGAGAGCCCCTCTTGATATTACAGCTATCTATCCTAAACCCGGTCTCCCAACTAACAACACGAGACCGACAAAAGAGAAGCCCTATCAATAACATACCTTTTCCTTGAGAATCCCACTTGAACTTGATGTAGACCGTCTTGTTATTTTATAGTGGGAACACCTTTCTTGTTTGCTCTTGCTTGATGAAGATGAAGACTTGCAAATTGCTCCCCCATACTCCATGGGGAAACCTCTTCTTTGAACTTGTCTTCATAACCCCATGATCATGAGGATGGCAAGATTTAAGCATGAGATCTTCTAGAGATGGCGCATCTTGAGATTGCCCTTCTTCATCCTTCTTGAGGTTGATCCATCTTGATGCAAATCTTTGCACTTGTCTTGATCAACCTTCAAGCTCCTTCTTTCTTCATGATTACAATGGCACAAAGCCCTTGGAAATTTCTTCAACTCTCAACCTTGAGACCAACACATGGCCCAAGCGACGCCAATGGACAAACCTACAAGTGAAACTCAATTTACACATTAGTCCAAAGAGATTGTCATTAATTACCAAAACCACACATGGGGGCATACATGCCCTTTCATTCTCTCCCATTTTTGTAATTGATGACAATCCCTTAGCAAGTGTTTATATATGACAATTAACGACCAAACGGTTGCCCCAACATCAAATACTACACAAGTATGTGATGTTGGTACAACCACAATATATAGAGCAAACTCCCCCACAATCTATATATTCGACATGCAAAGCAACCACGAAGATGCAAGAGCATGAGAGGCAAATGCTTAAAGCAACAACCAACTTCCCTTAAACCCTCCAAAACTTCTCCCCCATTGGCATCGATTGCCAAAATGGATGAAAAGTTCTAGGCGACTAATATAGTGAGAATTCCTCCAAAGAAGTGCAAATGCACATGTCAAATGATGAGTACTTGGGATGAAGTAAAACTATATTGAGGACCCAAAGATATCAAAAAGAAAATAAAGAGAAATAAGCTTCAACAAATGAAGCGAGCAATCAAAAGATCCAAACGAAACAATTGAAACACCAACAAATGATGTCAAAAGGAAACAACAACCAAGAGTGTTTAAATGAAAATAGAGAAGCTCCCCAATTTTTTTGAAAAGTTTAGAATACTTGTATTTGAATACAATATGCACAAATATGGAATCCTCTCTCCCCCATAATCATTTAAACCACAAGAAATGAGAAAGAATGAAAATATGCACTATTAAATGAATTAGAGAAGCTCCCCAAAGATTGTGCACCAATTATAGTAATTGTATTTGGAAACAATGTACACAACCATGGACTCCTCACTCCTCCAAACTCATCTAAAAATGCACACAAAGATCAAAAATTTGGAAGACACCGAAGGATCACAAAGAAATAAGAGGTGGTTTCCAAGAAATGCAAAAACACCCAAAGAAAGATCTTGTGTGTGTAAATTTCTAGGTGGAAAATATCACAAAGACAAATGCCCACAAAGAAATATGCACGAACAAGGTAGATACTCAAGAAAGCACATGAAAAACAAAAGGAAGTCATAGAATATACCAATAAGATGTTTTGCTATAAAGCATGCCCAAGGGCTCAAATATATCGTATTGTACATCGATGAGCTTCAAACACCAACAAACTCCATACATTACTACTATAACCAAGGGAAGAAGGGATATAAGGAATATATGGAGAAAGGCAACAAGTATCACAAGATAGAAATCAACTTGGCAAAAATACTCACTAATGCACATGAGAGATATTGAGGAAACGATATGCAACAAAATTGCTAGATTGACATATTTGGGATTGGTGAATCATGAGCATGATTTAGTATAGTCCCCATTATATGCACTCATATAAACATACACACATTTGCAATAGAGAGAACTCTTCAAATCCAAAGAAGAAACCAACCATGGCAAGTTCACAAAATCATGCCAATAAGCAACCTACAAAAGGTTGGGAACAAGATATGTATGCATGAGAGAGAGATACTTGTTACCGAGATATAATTGGTAGGATGACAAAAATATGAATTTGTTGATCATCCTAGCTTGCATCCAATTGACATGTAGACGCCACTTCTTCCTTGTTCAAGATACAAGCATCCAATATATCCCCAATGTACCTAAAACACAATTAAGTACATTGTGGTCCCCAAACAAATTGGGTCCAAAGTAGTTAGTGCAGCTACAATAACAGGAGAAGCTCCACACAAATATGTGCATATTGATATGAAATTGAATTTCATGCGCATCTTAGCCCATTAGGATTTGGTGGAGTTTCTCCTATGTACTGGATCAAAGAAAGCAAGCATGCCATAATATATACATGAAGTAAATATGCATACATAAGACTTTCAAGAACCAAAAGGAGATATTATTTGAACAAAAACACCAAGTAAACCAATAAGACACACACAAAAGTGTGACTCGACACAAGGTGTCCAAATTGTATCAAAGATCCAAATAAACACATGAAAGAACACAAGTTCAACAAATGAACTAGAAAGAGCCAAAGAAAAAAAGGATAAGAAAAATACCAAGGCTCAAGGATTTATATCATCCTAAAAGAACAAAACAAGTGACAAGGAATGAGATAAAACCAACTCCCAACGAGAGAAAGGAAACAACAACCAAAACAAACTCTTCACACTTTTCATGATGGCACACAAAGAACCAACACAAAAAGGATCGATCTTCCAAGCAAAAATGGATCAAATCAAGTGGCATAAAACAATGTTCTAGATAATATAGGAGAGCTCCCCCATAAGTAGAGCATTATATATAGTTTTGCCTTTGAATGCAAAATGCCCACAAATGAGATCATCACTACTACCTACAATAAATAAAACACAAGGGGATACCAAAAAAGATCCACAAGATGCAAACAAATCTTGGGAGCAAAAAGAAAAACATTTTCTTGGCCAAAAATAAGGCAAATAGGCAAAGGCCAAAGTGAATATGATCAATAAAATCTACCATATATGGAGTACCAATTGTCCAAAGACAATAAATATAAGGGAAATTTTCCCTAGGTAGTTTGAAAGGATATCACGATCATATTCACATCAAGAAGCATATAACAAAGCATGAGAAATGATCTTGATGCTTCGAGAGAGATTCTTGATTGCTCCAAATAGTCGCACAATCACTAGTGATTGGATTAAATAGAAGCAAGTGGTTCCCATGAGGATATATATCCAAATATGAGAAAACACATACCAAGAATCACTCTCACACACAAGATCCAAAAAAGAGTAATAAAACATACAAGCAAATTGGAACTTGTGTGAGCAAATGTGCCGCATAGGAGCTAGATAATTTTCAATATCAATTCTAAGTGGCACTACCTCAAATGTCCACATTTTCTAGGTTTGTAATATGCACAAAGCATACAACTCCCCCATAATGTGAAAAACCAAGAAATCTCAACAAGAGGCAATATCAAAATAGAGGTATTAATGGAAATTATGGAACTTGAGTTTCTCATGAGAGAGCCATACCACATAGAGACTAGATAATCATGCAATAAAACTACTAAGTGGTTTTCCTCATGTACACCCATTTTAGGTTTGTGGAATGCCCAAGCATGACACTCCCCCAAAACGGAATAGTCCATTAATCCCTCACAAGAGCCAAATAAGATACCTACTAGAAACAATAAAGGCTCCAAACCAAGAAACACAAATACATAGTGTGCCAACCAACATACACAAATATACATAGGTTAATATAAGTAAGTGGGAAGCACAACATGTACAAACACATGCAAGGCACAAAACCAACACATGCACAAGCGTGCAAGTAACAATAAATGTGAAGGAGTTTAGCACAAGTTACCGGAAGGAGGAACATTGGATAAGGAATAGAAGCATGATAACCAATGACTTGACTTTGATAACAAGAATATGACGAAGATCCCTCAATTCTTCATAAGGTAGCCAAGTCTTCAATGCCCTCCAAAAACACCTATTGATCAAGTTTTAGCTTGTTGGTCCCCAACCAAGTTGGGTCCTAAGAATTTAGTCACAATAGGCTTGGCCACCCAAATGGTTCTTTTCTTGACACCACTTTGGGAACCAGCAAATTTGGCAAACACATTGCCACCCTCATACTTATGAAGTGAATAAGCATCATCAATCATGATAGGATGGGATGACGAGTTACCCATGGTGCATGAGGAAGAAAGGTGCCCCTTCTCACGACATATGTAGCAAGTTCTTCTCTTGCCATCTTTCTTCTTGGGAGGAGCTACACCATGAAGAAGAGCTTGAGGCTTCTTGGGAAGTGTCCCATCTTGAGCTTGTGGAGGATCTTGAGGCCGCTTCCCTCGTTGCTTCTCACTAAGAGGCTTCTTCTTCAATGGGCAATCCCTCACATGATGCCCTTCTTCCTTGCACTTTAAGCACACAATGTTGGCCGAATTCTTCACTTGACATTGGCCCTTATTCTTGTTGCCCTTGTGCTTCAACGAGTTAGTGGGCTTGCTATTGGTGTTGGAGTTGAATCCAAGCCCACTCTTTTCACTTGGGGGTCGTCGCACACTCAACATCTTCTTGAGTGTGGTCTTCCCTTCATGACACCTTTTCAAGTCATTCTTCAAAGAAGTGACTTGAGCCTTGAGCTCTTTGAATTCCTCTACATGGTAAGTATCAACAACAATACTAGAGGAAGTAGACGCTTCATTGTTAGAGCAACAAGGCAAGGAATGCAATTCATCACAAGATATAGCATGGTTGTGAGAGGATGAATTACAAGGACTAGCACATGACAATATAACATTTTGAGTAGATATAGTGTTAATGTCCACATGAGGCTCACTAGATGTTACCTTTGACATAATGGCCTCATGAGCTAACCTTAGCCTACCATGGAAGACTAGAAGATCCTCATGCGAGCTTGAGAGCTTGGCATGACTTTCTTCTAATTTCCCATAGTTGCTCGTTAGCAAAGAAAGTTGAGCCTTTAGCTCAACATTCTCCTTCAAGATAGATGCTTCACAAGAAATGCAGTTAGTAGCACAAGCATCATCATTTAATGCAGGAGGTGAGGGCAACTTGGAAATCTCTCTAGAATATGAAGCTTTAAGTTGCTCATGTGACTCAGTGAGTTTGATGAGCTCACCCTTGATGACCCTAGAGCCATTGTTGAGGTTCTCAAAATCCTCAAGGAGTTTTGCATAAGCAACTTCAAGTTCATCATTTTTAATTTGAAGAGCACTTGCCACCTCAAACTCTCTATCATGAGATTTCTTTACTCTAGATAGCTCTAGAGCAAAGGTCTCCTCAAGAGATTCCTTAGTGGTTTGTTCCTATTCAATAGTTTCATTTAGGTTGGCAATTTCATTAGCATACTCATGCTCAAGACTACTTATTTTATCTATTGTGTCCTCATGCTCATATATTAGTTGCCTACTTTCAATAGCACAAGTCAAGATTTCAATGAAAGTAGAGCAAGCACTTTTATTAGGATGAAGAGCACGAAGGACTAGCCCCCCCTTCTCTTTTAAATAAGCAACATCATCATCTACTTCTACATGATCAACATTCACATCATCATGAGATATACTGGAATTCAAAGGAGAGGTTACCTTTGAACCCTTAGCCATGAGGCACAAGTGAACATTGGAAGAAGATGATGATGAGGGAACACATGAAGCTATAATGGCAAGCTTGCCTTGGCCCACACATTCTTAAATTTCCTCTACATTGTTAGCAACACAAGAACTAGAGGAAATAGAAGCATATTTATCATGGCAACAAGGAAAAGCAAGCATATCATCATGAGACATATTCAAGGAATTTATACATGATATGCAAGGGCAATCAACACTAGGATGTAAATCACATATGGTCCTACAAGTGTTCATGCCCAAAGATACAACATTGCAATGAGATAGAGACAATTGGAAATCTCACTATCTACATTGCAAGTTCTATCACCACTCACCATATCATTACCTTGAGACAACTCATATGTTGGTGAAGTGGAAGAAGATAAGAACTCATCGCGGTCGAAGGTGGAGTAAACACAATCATCCTCATTGAGCTTGGACACATCATATTTTGCTTGAAGCTTGGTCCATATATCACGAGCATTTCGGAAAGGCATGATTGAGGAAAGAACTACAAAGCTCACAACATTAACAAGCACATTAGATGCTTAAGCTTTGAGATAAGATTTTGTATCCTCCTCCAAAGATAGATTTTGGGGATCCTTAGGAGGAGACAAGCCCATATCTAGAATCCGCTCAATATTTGGGTCAATGACCTGGAAATGACTAAGCATGCGAATACGCCAAACATCATAATTTGTGCCATCAAATGTAAATGTGTGAGAGTGCACTAAACCCCTAGGAGACATATTTACTCTCGAGGCGGTGAAGCCTAAAAGCGAGAGAGCTCGCTCTGATACCAAATGAAAGTGCAATGGACGTCGCCTAGAGGGGGGTGAATAGGATTTTAAAATTACTACGGTTTAGGCTCAAGTAATTGCGGAATAAAACTAAGTTTAATTTATTGAGCACAAAACCTAGCCACTAAGTCCACCTAAGTGCACCAACAACCTATGCTAAGCAATACAAGCAACAAGGTGATAGCAAGATATAAATACTTCAAGCACGATGGCTATCACAAAGTAAAGTGCATAAGTAAAGGGCTCAGTTGAGAGATAACCGATGGACGCGGAGACGAAGATTTGTTTCCCGAAGTTCACTTCCAAAGAAGCTACGTCTCCGTTGGAGAGGTGCAATGGCGCAATGCTCTCCTAACGCCACAAATGGCTCACCTCGAGGTGTGGTGACTCGATGCTCACCCAACGCCACACAAGGCCTCACCCCGGATGTGAAAGCATGCAACTCACCGACGCCACAAAAGTCTCATCCTATTCTTCCGAGTGCGCACCACAAAAGGCGGGCACTCACTCTACTATGGGACTCTTGAGGGCGGTCACCGAACCCGTACAAGATTGGGGCAATCTCCACAACTCAATTGGAAGCTCCCAACAAGAAAGACACAAAAGGCTACAACGCCACAAAAGGCCAACAAAGCCACAAAAGGCTACAAGACCACAAAAGTTCAACAAGACCACAAAAGGTCAACAACCCAACCACACAACCGTATAGGGTTCCAAGAACCCAAGAGAAACAAGCCCACAAGCTTGAACTCACCGAATATCCGAGGAGAACTCAAACCTATGCACCAAATGCAAGGGCAAGTCCTTCTCTCCCAAATTCCAACAAAGCTACAAAAGCTATTGGAGGAATAAGGGAGGCAGAACACAAGAGGAGAACACAAAATTCTCCAAGATCTAGATCCCAATGATTCCTTCACAAAGAAGGGATTTGACTTGGGGGAATTGTAGATCTAGATCTCCTCTCACTTTTCCCTCAAAAAGATGTAAAAATCATGGGAGGGAGAGGGAGTAAGAGAGCTCAAATAGGTCAACAATGGTGGGCAAAAACAAGCTCAAAAGATGGGGAACCATTGGGGAAGAAGCCCCCCTTAAATAGGACAAGGAAAAACTGACCGTTTGGGCCAGATTCGCGCACCACCGGAACTTCCTGCCCCCCACCGGAACTTCCGGCAAATAAAAACACAAGTTACTAAACCTGACCGGAACTTGGGTCGGAACTTGGGCCGGAACTTCCGCTCAAGCAAAAACGTAGGATAGCATTGCACGAAAACTTTAATAACTTTTGATTCCGGACTCCGTTTTTGATGATATTGGACTCATTTTGAAGAGAACGAAAAGCTCTATAAGATTATGCAAAGAAACATCATATTACAGCATTGAAGGATAAAACAAAATTGAGAAAGGTATGGCCTCTCTAGAAGCGATGAACCAGTAAAATCTCCAAAACCCAAGACACAATAAGTTGAGCTTGGAAACTCTGATTGGGATGAAACCAATTTTGTTGGGAAGATAAAACCAAGAGAACCCAACAAAATGTTAAATATTGGATACCACCAAGGGATAAAATATCAAGTATATACGTGAAGTATCCCCCAAGGTGTGGAGCCAGAAAACTCGCAAGATCAAAAACCGCAATAAGATATGCAAGGGAAATCCTTGGACGATGAACTAGAGCTTATGATGATGACCATAAGCTCTAGATACTCTCATGGACAAGAACCAAATAACAACCAAGAAATATGATGCTATGAATGCAAAGGTTTGAGCTCTCTCCGAACGATGCAATCGAGACACCCGCTTGAGAGCCCCTCTTGATAGTACGACTATCTATCCTAAACCCGGTCTCCCAACTAACAACACGAGACCGGAAAAAGAGAATCCCTATCAAGAACATACCTTTGCATTGAGCATCCCACTTGAACTTTATGTAGACCGTCTTGTTCTTCTATAGTGGGAACACCTTTCTTGTTGCTCTTGCTTGATGAAGATGAAGACTTGCAAATTGCTCCCCCCATACTCCATGGGGAAACCTCTTCTTTGAACTTGTATTCATCACCCCATGATCATGAGGATGACAAGCTTCAAGCATGAGATATTCTAGAGATGGCGCATCTTGAGCTTGTCCTTCTTCATCCCTTCTTGAGGTTGATCCATCTTGATGCAAATCTTTGCACTTGTCTTGATCAACCGTCAAGCTCCTTCTTTCTTCATGATTCCAATGGCACAAAGCCCTTGGACATTTCTTCAACTCTCCATCTTGATACCAACACATGGCCCAAGCGACGCCAATGGACAAACCTACAAGTGAAACTCAATTTACACATTAGTCCAAAGATATTGTCATTAATTACCAAAACAACACATGGGGGCATACATGCCCTTTCACCAGCGCGTCCTTTCTTGGATTGAGAACGTCACTAGTATGACCTTCCCGCTCCTCAAAACAAACAAGGAATATGGTCCGAAAATTTTAGCAACTTCTACATGCAGATTCTGATTTTGATGATCTTGGGCTCGTTTGAAGAGGACAATAAGATCTAAAAAAATTATACAGATAAATATCATAGTCCAACAAGGTAGGATAAAAAAATATGAAAATTTTGACCTCTCTAAAAGCGATGAACTGGTAAAACCTCCAAAATAAAAACGCAAAAGTTTTCCATCTTAAATCTGTTTTTGATAAATTTGAGCTTGTATTGAAGATACCCACAAGATCTAGAATCTCACATGGATAAAATACAAAAACAACAAAGAAATATGATGCCAATGATGTAAACGTTTGAGCTCTTTATGAACGATGCAATCAAGTTACTCACTTGAGATCCCCTCTTGATAGTACGGCTAACTATCCTAAAACTTGGTCTCTCAACTAACAAAATGAGACCGGTAAAAGATAAAACCTATAAAGAACATACATTTGCCTTTACATTCTACTTGAGCTTGATGATGATGATCTTGTCATTCTAAAGATGGAACACCTTTCTTGATTGAGCACCCTTGTGCTTGATTGATGAAGATTTGTGAATTGCTCCTACATAGTCCTATGGGAGAGACTCTCTTTAGGAATATCTTCAAACATAGATGATCACCATAAGGATGGCAAGATTAAATCATATTGATCTTCTTGAGATGGCTCATATTGAACGTTCACTTCATTGTTTCTTTGTGTGTTGATCCACTTGAATCCACTCTTTACACTTTGTCTTGATCAACCTTGTAACTTATTCTATTTTCAATATGATTTCTTGAAGATAATCATGATTTCACATTCAATATATTCTTCTTCAAGACATGCTTTTGATAGGCTCAACTGTCACATGAACATACTTTGGATCTTCTTTTGAATGTCAGCTTGGTCATCACTTGATCGTGTTTTCTTTCTTCTTCTTTTTTCAAACTTTCTTTTGAAGTAACTTCTTCTTTCAACCTTTAAGCCAACACATGGTTAAGCATTGCCTATGGATAATCCCTACAAGTATAACTAAATGCAAATATTAGTATATAAAGATTGTTATTAATTATCAAACCATATATGAGGCACACATGCTCTTTCAATAGGACTAACCCCAGTGAATTTCTTTTCTAGCTTCATCCCTGAACATAAGTAACATGATAATATGATATAGTAAGACTATAAGTGAAAGAACATGTGGGTCCCATATGTGGTTTTGGTAATTAATGACAATCTCTATGGAAAATGTTTGCAGTGAGTTGCACTTGTAGGAATAGTCCATTGGCATCGCTTGGAGCATGTGTTGGCTTCAAGGTAGAATAAAGTGAAGAAGATCAAGTGTTGACCAAGTGTGTCTTGAAGAATAATATGGAGTGATACCTCATGTATATCTTCAAGACACCAACATAATAAAGAAAGAAGAAATGAAGAAGAGTAAAGAAAATAAGATCAAGGACATCATCCAAATGGTGTTAGAAGAAATGTTATGCAAGTTAAAGATGTGCCATATCTATAAGATCTCATGCTTGAAGCTTGTCATCCTCGGTGATCATGGATCGATGAATACAAGGTCAAAGTAAAGGTTTCCCCATGTTGTATGGGGGGGGGCAACTTGCAAGTCTTCATCAAGCGAGTGCATGCAAGAGCAATCAAGAAAGGTGTTCAATCTTGAGAAGGACAAGATCGTCTACATCAAGATCAAGTGGAATATGCACAAGGCAAAGGTATGATCTTGGTAGGGTTTCCTTATTACCGGTCTCGTGGTGTTAGTTGGGGAGACCGGTTTATAGGATAGATAATCGTGCTATCAACATGGGCTCTCAAGTGAGTAACTCGATCATATCTTTCGGAGAGAGCTCAAACCTTTGCATACTTAGCATCATCCTTTCTTGGTTTTTATTTGGATCTTATCCATGTGAGGTTATTAGAGCTTGTGGTAATATTCATAACAAGCTCTAGTTCATCAAAAACGGATTTCCCTTTTATATCTTATTGTGTTTTTTATATTTGAGGTTTTTCGGTTTCTCACCAAGGGAGGTATCTCACATTATAATACATAAAATATTCTCACTTGGTGGCATCCAATATTCTCACATTGGGTAGCTCTTGTTGTCCTATTTCCAACAAAATTGGTTTTGGATCAATCGGAGTTTCCAAACTCTAGATATCGTCATTTGAAGTTTGCCTCTTATTTGGTTCAAACCGGATATTTGACCGGAATCTCCGGTGTATACTGGTAGACCGGAATCTCTGGACTTTTCAGTCTGAAGTCTCCAGTGTGCTTAGGTCCGGAGTTCCTGCCAAGTCTCAGAAGGGAGCATCAAGACTTGCCCCGAGACATTCTATATAGGGGTCTGGAGATGCACCAGAATCTCCGATGTGAGTTATGTGACCGGAGTCTCCGATGTGGAAACCCCCCAACGGGCAGAAAACGGTCAGAAATCAGTGGGCCTATAAAAAGGGGCCCTTCTTCCCCAATGAGTGTCCCCGAGTTTTGCAAGTCTTCTCCTCCATTCTTGACCCTCTTGAGCTTGCTTCCCTTCAATCCCTCCTATGATTCGTGCATATACTTTAGGGATTTGAAAGAGGAGATCTATATCTACAATCCCACCAATCAATATTGTAGCATCCCATTTGTCTAACAATTGTAATGCTACTTGGTCTAGTAGTATAATGGCTACTTCCTATATATAATTGTTGCATCATCATTGTATCATGCTCATGTCATCATGCCACCTTGCATTTGAGCATCATATAAAACCTCTTTTTGATTTGGTTCTTCTCTCATATGCATGGTAAATTGTAATTGCCTCTTGATATTATATTTGGTTCTTGATATATTGTTTAAATGCCCAAGTTGAGTTGGGGGCATATCTTTTATTGACTCCACCACCCTGTCTTTTCACCACTTTATAATTCCACCATCCCTTTATCCATGAGCTTGTATTTTAATTTCTTTTGGTATTTATTCTAGCTCATGGGAGATAGGATGGATCCAAATCTACAAATTATTTTGCTTGGCCTTACTCCACATTTGGGGATGCACATAAATAAATGCCATGGGATTTTATTTTGTTTTCACAAGGTTAAAACATGGCATTTAATATTTATGCATGGCCCATGCAAAGCACCACCATATTCTAGTCTTTTGGGTTTTATTGAATCTTGGAGGGGATCATCTCCCATCTAGCTCTCTACCTCTTTTCATGCTTGATCTTGTGTTGGGTCATGTTACCACCTCACCCTCTCTCTTCTTGTCTAGTTCTTGCTTGAGCTTGTTTTTGTTGCTCTTGCTTGAGCTTGCCAAGGGAACCTATCATCCAATCCTCTACACCACATCTCACCTCTCTCTAAACCTCTCTCCTAATCTATACCTAATCTAACCCCCCTCTCTCTATAGACCCTAGCTACCATGCCATCACTCCCTCTCGGCCTCTCCTCTCTCACCTAGCAGGCCCACCTGTCTACCCCTCCTCTCTCTCTCTACCCAACCCTAAGACAAACCCTAGCCCAACCCTAGCTCCAACCCGAGCGCCTCCCCTCTCCTCTCTCCTTTCTTTCTCTCTGCCTGGCGTGTCCCACCACCGAACCACCCTCCTAGCCTCGCCTGCCCCACCTGTAGCCCCTAACCCTACCCTGCCCTGGCCGAGCACGTGAGAGGAGGAGGAGGAAAAAGGTGGCCGAAGCCACCTTTACCATCACCACCTCCCCACGGCACCCCTCTTTCCCCCGTCCTTATCTACCCCTCCCTCTCGCCTCTGGCCTCCCCCAGATCCACCCAGGGCCTCGCCCTCTCCCCCTCTCCTCTCCAGCTACCCCGGCCGCCGCTCTCGGTGTCGCCGTCCATCTACACATCCAGGAGGCGGGCGTGCAGACGCGGTTGTCGGGAAGGACCACGGTCGTCGTCTGCGTTGCCCTTTACACGGCCACGAGGAGGAGGAGCTCCAGAACCGCCGGTACCAGCGCCGCCCCGACGAAACCCTAGCTTCGCTCGGCCCCTGCCTCGTCGACGATCGCCGGCGCCTCTGCCCGAACCACCACCTCCAACAGCCCCGCGGTGAGCTCCCCTACCCCCCTGACATGGTCCGCCTCTCTGTACCACCCTAGCCTCACCGGCCTTTGCGTCGAACGGCCTCCGTGCGCCGCCGCTCGCGGGTGTCTGCACGCCCCGCGACGCGCGAAGCCTCTACTGGACGCCTACCCCCACCTGACACCAACCCCAGACCTGCCGCACTGGCTCACGCCCCGCAGCACGCGCGCCAGGTCGCCAGATCGAGTCCCCGCCGCGCCGAGTCCGCGTCTTCAGTTTTGTCAGTCAACCAGGAAGAAAAACGGTGGCCCAGGCCTTTTTGCACATACCCCCCGCCCAATCTTTTTTAATCCCTCAAACCGCGCTCCTCTAGGCCCACATGTCAGCCCCGTGGCGTTTTTGCAAAAAGGCTCCCGCAGTTTCGCACCCTCAACCCGCAGTCCCCCGCTGCGCCGCGTGGCAGACCCGCACTCGTCCGCTGGCGTATGGGACCGCGTGGCCGCTGGCCCCACCTGTCATCCACCGCGGCTAGGCGTGCTCGCGGTGACAGACTGTTTCTGCGCGCTGTGGCGTCCAGTCAGCACTGGACCCACTGGTCATAGTCTGTGGCTAGAACCTGGCTGGTAACAAAAGTATTTCCGCTTTCTGTTTTAATTCAAATCTTTTTCAAATTAATTCAAATTCAAATCTGTTTTAAAATAACTTTTAAAATATGAATCCAAATAATACAAATAATATATGTTTTCAAATCAGAAAAATGTGAGGATTTCAAATATGCCATCCAAAATATATTTTGAACACTTACATTTTTCAAGTTGACTAAAATTACAAGAATATGCCCTTCACCTTAATTAATTAATAACTTTTGATTTATAACTCCAAATTTAACAAATCATATGTCTAAAATGATCAGCTCGACGAGACCTTTCTGTTTATGCATTCCATGTTCTGTTTTGCAGCATGCATCATATAAATATAATGTAAACAGCAACTTATTTGAGTATGAAATATGACTAAAACTCCATAAAATGCCTTATTCTTGTACTCCACACCTCACCCATGCCATGCTACTTTATTGCCATGCAACTTGTGCATCATTCATCATGGCATGATTGTTTGCTTGTCGCATTTTATTCGTATGCTTGTGCACATTATTTATGTTGGCCCTTGTTTGTTTGGTTCTTCTTCGAATAGACGCTGAGCAGGGAATATATCAAGAGAACCAGGGGCACTACCCAGATCCTTCTCTCGCTTCAACTGAGCTGCCAGGCAAGCACTACCACATGCTTGCATACATATAGTACCTATTGCCTCTATCTTATTCTTGCATCATTGAGTCGCGATTGCATTAAACTGAATCCCAAGTATTGCATAGCCTTACTTTTAAACCCCACCAAAGCTTGTTCCTCCACCCCATGAGCCATTACTATAGGAGTTGTTTGAGCCATGCGAGTCGTAGAACAGCATGTGTAGGGTATGTGAGAGTCTGATGGATAACAAGGTACCTAAACAACTTAACCTGAGTAGTAATGGGATAACTAATGAAAGTGGCACCGGTGAGCAATATCTGCTATTTGGTTTTTCCTGCTCACTTGCGTCCCGTAGGACCCCGAGTACTTGATTCCTGTTCCTTGAATATTCGCGCTATCCACATCCGGGAGGCTTATGGGACCCCCTGAGCCAGAGCTTGATTCATTCTTATTTCTTGGGGCCACAAACTAGTTTGAGGTTTTATTTACTATCCTGTACTTATGCCATGCTTTACTGCTTTATTTACGATTGTGCGAGGAGCACCTGTACTGTTTAGGTAAGCGGAGTGTTTTCGCGGTATCGACAAGCCCAGTCACATTTTCGGGTTCCCGGTCGTTTACAGCCATTGACGCAAACCTTGAGTCCGTCTCGGAGTCAGCTAGCTTCGTTGCGGGTGTACTCAATGGGGTGGCCCCCTGAAATATTTCTGAATCCTGTGATTGCTTTGTCGTGAAGGCCTCGTTGGGTTTTGATTTGGTTTTTCCGAGGTTGATCGAGTGTGTGTTGCTATTTGTGCACCCTTGCAGGGTAAAACTTTCTGAAAGCCGTGTCCGCGGTTATGGACGACTTGGAGCACAGTTTCTCGATCATAGACAAGCATAACTAAAGTACCGCTTTTAATTTGACTAAGTAACTGACTAGTAAATAGTGCAACACTCATGGAATGGATAATAAAACTGCCAACGGATGGGGGTTGTTCGTCCGCTTCCTCGTTGGTAAGCGAGGAGGAGGATGGATCTGTTGATATTACTGTTATAACTGTTGTTATTAATTCACGGACATCCGTCTATCTTTGGTTAGGCGGATGGTTAGCGAGTATCTATAGAATTGTTAGGGTTTATCTTTTGCTGCAATTGCGTCACCCCAGGTTGTGTCCCCTTTAGAGGCATAAAGACTTGCTGAGTACCCCTAGGGTCTCACACGATAAATTATTTGATTCAGATGAACAGGTACACTCACAAGATGGATACTGGGTGGAGGAGGCGGACGATGTGGGCAACGATCATTCGGTGTAGAGATTCCGGGAACGGGGATCCGTGAGATCTGTGGGCGGGATGTGTTTATTTATGGGGCATCTTATGCCGATTTGCTTCTTATCCGTACTCGGATCTTGTTTGCCGCTTCCGCCTGATACTCTGATGTTTGATGTATGAGGAGATATCCTAAACTATTATATCTATCTAGGCCATTTGAATCTTGCCGTATGGCGTTGCTATATTTCCTTTCTTTTAGATGGAATGGCTCTGATGTACTGTTGTATGGTGGCTTGCATACATACTCATTTGTGTATGTAGTTGATCCCTTCGCCTGCCGATTACGCCGCCCGTTCTTGTCCTGATGTTTGGAAATGGTTGGGACGGCCGAAAGGTCTACCCGTGAGTGGCATTTGGGCCCCACCGTACTATTTCAACCATTTCCGCTCATCCAGGCTTGTAACTAGGAGCGTAATTAACCGAGGTAGTTACAATTGGTATCAGAGCCATCCCGCCCTTCAGGGTCTCAGCCAAATGGTCGTTGTCAGTCTAGCAAATATTTTTGGTAGCTATGTATACTAGGGAAAAACAAAACGCGAGAGTAGGACTGCTTCCACTTTTCTTCTTACCCACCCGCCCACCCTTTTCTGGTAAGGAAGTGTAACGTTTTCAATCCTCTTCTTAAAAGTTCAAACTAGGATTCACGTGTTCTGGGTTTCCGTAGTACCATAGTTTGTGTGTGTGCGTGTGTGTGTGTGTGTAATTCTTTGTCTATCTGTTGCATCCAAGTTGTTATCACAATCGGCCTTTGGTTATCAACTGTTGGTACATTCCATACCGACGGGCTTTTGCAAACCGACGCGATCTATCTGATTTGTTGTATACCGCCGCGATATGTCTTACTCTTTGTTATCCGACGTTATCTTGTTTGGGGTGTTCGTTTCCGTAGTTACCAATCTTTAGGTTCATCGTGAGAAAAAGGGGTTGGGATATGTGTTATACTTATTCATGTGCGGAGTAATGATTTGAGTGCGGGATGGAGTCGCGACCATACCACTACTCTTATCATTCGCTTTTGTACATTGGGTTGGTAGAGTCACTAATCTTGATTCGTTAAGTGTTTTGCGCATCTACTGGTATTTTAATGCCGAAATTTGCGGAATTTTTTTTTCTTTGATATATCTGTGTACCACACTCTTTTTCAGTCGTGTGCGATATGCTTAATATCTTCTAGGTGCTTTGAACTTTGTTGATATTTTAATATCATCTTAGTAAATTGTATCCTTTAATCTTGAGTAATTCCATCTTGGTACTATTTTGGATTATTATCATTCTCCATTATAGTACTGACTTGTGTTTTATATCAATCACAGGATGGCTCCACCACGCCGTTCTGATGAGGACATACCACCTGAACTGGGGTCCGCGTTGTCAAACATCGCCAATGCCTTGGCAGCAATGCAGCAGAACCAGCAGCGTTTCAAAGAAAGTGTTCGGAGGAATGAGTTTGCTCCACTACCTCCACCTCCCAAGCGAGGAGACATCAAAAGCTTCTTGAAGTTCAACCCACGCCAATTTGATGTTTCTGATCAACCACTTGATGCTGATGATTGGTTGCGTGAGATGTCAAGGTTACTGGAGACTGCTGATGTTTCTGAGCAAGAATGGGTAAAGTGTGCTACTCACCTTCTGAAGGGAGATGCGGCTCTCTGGTGGGAGAATTACCTGAAGGCAAACTGCACTGGTTTTCAGCCTACTTGAGAACGGTTCACTGGGGCGTTCAAAGAGCAGTATCTGTCAGAAATTGTCATGGAGAGAATGAAGGAAGTGTTTCTCAACCTCAAGCAGGGAAATGACAATGTTAATACCTACATCAGGAACTTCATGAACCTTTCTCGTTATGGTGGCGATGAGATCTCCGATGACAAGAAGAAGCAAAAGAGGTTCCGGCAAGGGCTCAATGCATCGATTAAATATGCAATCACACATGCAAGGCCGGCGTCTTTTCTGGAACTTCAGCATACAGCTCTGTAGGAATAAGCGAGTAAGCAAGTGTTTGAGGAGTCAAAGAAACACAACCGTGATGCAGCAAGCTCTTCAGCTATGTCAACTCCTTCTAAGCGGCGTGTCTGGGTTCCTAACACCCCACCGTCGCTCCCGGCTCCACCAAGACCTTCAAGCTTCGCGGCAAGGCCACCAAACTTCCTCACTGCTGCTCCCAGGGGCTACAACCACCACTACCCTGGAGCGCCTGGCGGAGTCCCTGGCTACGTTGCTCCACGTCCACCTGGTGCTTGTTTCACGTGTGGAGACTCTGGGCATCAAAGCTGGAACTGTCCGTTGAAAAACAAAGCTCTTCCTCCACCACCTCCAAGATCTGCGGCAAGCTCTCCTTTGGTTCGTGCACCACCACCTCGGGCTCTCAACATCAACACCAAGCCCGGGTCTACTGTTGCTCGTGCCAACTGTGTCAACGCCGCTCAAGCTGAGCATGCACCTGGAGTTGTGATGGGTATGCTTTCCGTTAACTCAGTCCCTGCACGAGTTTTGTTTGATTCTGGTGCATCGCATTCGTTTGTTTCTCACAAGTTTGCATATGAAAATAAGTTAGCTATGGATCCTCTCCTTAAGCGGTTAATGGTCCTTTCTCCTGGAGCAACAACGGCAGCTGCTAAAATCAGCCATGGCAATCAAGTTGAGATTGGTGGCTCTTCGTTCTCGGCGTCCTTAATTGTTCTGGGAAATTCTGACATTGATGTCATCTTGGGCATGGATTGGTTGACAGCAAATGCAACTGTGATTGATTGTGCTGAACGCTCGGTTTCTCTGAAGATTCCTGAAGGCCATATAGTCTTTTCTCCAAGTCTGACTCCTGCTATCCAGCTTTTCTCTTTGGCGGCTCTGAATGATGATGCTATGGAAGCTATTCAGAGTGTTCCGGTGGTCTGCGAGTTTCCAGATGTTTTTCCTGAAGAGTTGCCGGGTATGCCTCCGGATCGTGAGGTTGAGTTTGTAATTGAGCTTGAACCTGGAACGGCTCCTATCTCCAAGCGGCCTTATAAAATGGGTCCTGCTGAGTTAGCTGAACTCAAACGTCAGCTTGATGAACAAGAGAAGTTGGGTTTCATTCAACACAGTACTTCTTCTTGGGGTAGCCCAACAATCTTTGTGAAGAAGCGAGACAGGACTGATAGACTTTGTGTTGACTATCGGGCTCTCAATGCTAAAACCATCAAGAATAAATATCCCCTTCCGTGGATTAATGATCTCTTCGATCAGCTAGCTGGAGCTGTGGTGTTCTCTAAGCTTGACTTGAGAAGTGGTTATCACCAAATCAAGATTCGCAAGGAAGATGTCCCCAAAACAGCTTTCACCACCCGCTATGGCTTGTATGAGTACACGGTCATGTCTTTCGGTCTCACCAACGCACCTGCTACCTTCTCGAGGCTTATGAACTCGGTTTTCATGGAGTATCTTGATAAGTTCATTGTGGTCTATCTGGATGACATCCTAGTCTATTCTAAGTCAAAGGAAGAGCATGAAGAACACCTTCGGTGTGTCCTAAACAAGCTTCGTGAGAACCGCTTGTATGCAAAGTTCTCCAAGTGTGAGTTTTGGCTGCCTGAAGTAACCTATCTTGGTCACGTCATCTCTGCCAAGGGCATTGCAGTCAACCCGGAAACTGTAAAGACAATTGTTGAATGGCTTCCTCTTGTTAATGTCAAAGAAGTGCGGAGTTTCCTTGGGTTGGCTAGTTATTGCCGTCGCTTCGTTCAGAACTTTTCGAAGATAGCGAAGCCTCTTACCGATCTCCTCAAGAAAGGCAAGAAATACCTTTGGACTCCTGCATGTCAAGCAAGCTTTGAGACACTCAAAGAGAAGCTCACTTCCACACCAGTCTTGGTCCCTCCGGATACATCTAAGCCTTTCCAGATATTCTGTGACGCCTCTTTGCAAGGATTGGGTGCGGTCCTTATGCAAGAAAAACAAGTTGTTGCTTATGCCTCTCGACAGTTGAAGACGCATGAGATCAGCTATCCTACACATGACCTCGAGCTCGCAGCAGTTGTCTTTGCTTTGAAACTATGGAGGCACTACTTGTTGGGCAACCGTTGTGAAATCTTTTCTGATCACAAGAGTCTGAAGTATATCTTCACTCAGCCTGATCTCAACCTTCGGCAGAGGAGATGGATTGAAGCAATCAATGATTTTGATTTGACCATCAACTACACTCCGGGCAAAGCTAATGTCATGGCCGATGCTCTCAGCCGCAAAGCTTATGTCAATAACCTCATGATGGAAGAACAACAACCTCTCTTGTGCGAGGAATTCCGTCAGCTCAACCTTGAAATTGTGGAACAAGGGTATATCCTGAACCTTCTAGCAACCCCTCTCTTGGAAGAAAAGGTTCGCTCTCGTCAGCTTGGTGATCCGCACACCAGAAAGATCATCTCCAAACTTCAGCTTCCGAAGTATGAGTCCTTCCACGTCGATGATCAAGGCACGCTTTTCTTTGAACACCGGATGTTTGTTCCGAACTACCCGGGTTTGAGAGAGCAAGTTCTCAAGGAGGAGCACGATTCTGTTCTTTCTATCCACCCTGGCAGCACAAAGATGTACATGGACTTGAAAACACAATATTGGTGGCCGGGTTTGAAACGATATTGTGCCAAGTATGTCTCGGAGTGTGATGTCTGCCGCAGAGTGAAAGCTGTCCATCAGAAACCCTTCGGTCTTGTACAGCCATTGAAACCCCCGGAATGGAAATGGGAGAAAGTAGAGATGGACTTCATCACTGGTTTTCCAAGGTCGCAGAAGGGCAACAATGCAATCTTTGTTGTCATTGACAGGCTTTCTAAAGTGGCTCACTTCTTCCCCGTCAAGGAAACAATTTCTGGAATTCAGTTGGCTGAGCTCTATATCAACAGAATTGTCTCTCTGTATGGGGTTCCGCTTGAGATCAGTTCAGACCGTGGAAGCATCTTCACTTCCAAGTTCTGGGAAAGTTTCCAAAATGCTTTGGGAACAAAATTGAACTTCAGCACAGCTTACCACCCTCAGTCGCAAGGACAAGTTGAAAGGATCAATCAGATTCTGGAGGATATGCTACGTGCTTGCGTCATCTCTTTTGGCATGAAGTGGGAAGAATGTCTTCCTTATGCTGAATTCTCTTACAACAACAGCTTCCAGAAAAGCCTAAAGATGGCACCATTTGAGGCTCTCTATGGTCGCAAGTGCAGAACTCCGATTGGTTGGTCGGGTGCAGGTGAAAGAATATGGTTTGGCCCTGACATTGTAACTCAAGCGGAGGAGAAGGTGCACATCATTCTTGAAAATCTGAAGATTGCTCAAAGTCGCCAGAAGAGCAATTACGACAGGAAGCACACGGACATGGTGTATGTCCCTGGTGATCTCGTTTACCTTCGTGCCACTCCCATGAAAGGCACGCACCGTTTTGGTATCAAAGGAAAGCTGGCTCCTAGATACATCGGTCCTTTCAAAATTCGTGGAAGAAGAGGAGAAGTTGCGTATGCTCTTGAGCTCCCGGAAAAACTCAAGGTTCATGATGTTTTCCACATCTCCCAACTCAAGAAGTGCTTCAAGGATCCCGGCAGGACCGTGGATCATGAGCTAATCGATATCCAAGAAGACCTGTCTTATCAAGAACACCCCACCAAAATCCTCGAAGTCGCAGAAAGAAGGACTCACAACAAGTCCATCAAGTTCTGCAAGGTGCAGTGGTCGCACCATTCCGTTGATGAAGCCACTTGGGAACGTGAAGATGAGCTCCGTGCCAACTATCCTACCCTCTTTGAGTCTTCTTCTTCTTCCTAGAATCTCGGGGCGAGATTTCGGTTTAGTGGGGGAGAGTTGTAGCATCCCATTTGTCTAACAATTGTAATGCTACTTGGTCTAGTAATATAATGGCTACTTCCTATATATAATTGTTGCATCATCATTGTATCATGCTCATGTCATCATGCCACCTTGCATTTGAGCATCATATAAAACCCCTTTTTGATTTGGTTCTTCTCTCATATGCATGGTAAATTGTAATTGCCTCTTGATATTATATTTGGTTCTTGATATATTGTTTAAATGCCCAAGTTGAGTTGGGGGCATATCTTTTATTGACTCCACCACCCTGTCTTTTCACCACTTTATAATTCCACCATCCCTTTATCCATGAGCTTGTATTTTAATTTCTTTTGGTATTTATTCTAGCTCATGGGAGATAGGATGGATCCAAATCTACAAATTCTTTTGCTTGGCCTTACTCCACATTTGGGGATGCACATAAATAAATGCCATGGGATTTTATTTTGTTTTCACAAGGTTAAAACATGGCATTTAATATTTATGCATGGCCCATGAAAAGCACCACCATATTCTAGTCTTTTGGGTTTTATTGAATCTTGGAGGGGATCATCTCCCATCTAGCTCTCTACCTCTTTTCATGCTTGATCTTGTGTTGGGTCATGTTACCACCTCACCCTCTCTCTTCTTGTCTAGTTCTTGCTTGAGCTTGTTTTTGTTGCTCTTGCTTGAGCTTGCCAAGGGAACCTATCATCCAATCCTCTACACCACATCTCACCTCTCTCTAAACCTCTCTCCTAATCTATACCTAATCTAACCCCCCTCTCTCTACAAACCCTAGCTACCATGCCATCACTCCCTCTCGGACTCTCCTCTCTCACCTAGCAGGCCCACCTGTCTACCCCCCCCTCTCTCTCTACCCAACCCTAAGACAAACCCTAGCCCAACCCTAGCTCCAACCCGAGCGCCTCCCCTCTCCTCTCTCCTTTCTTTCTCTCTGCCTGGCGTGTCCCACCACCGAACCACCCTCCTAGCCTCGCCTGCCCCACCCGCAGCCCCTAACCCTACCCTGCCCTGGCCGAGCACGTGAGAGGAGGAGGAGGAAAAAGGTGGCCGAAGCCACCTTTACCATCACCACCTCCCCACGGCACCCCTCTTTCCCCCGTTCTTATCTACCCCTCCCTCTCGCCTCTGGCCTCCCCCAGATCCACCCAGGGCCTCGCCCTCTCCCCCTCTCCTCTCCAGCTACCCCGTCCCTACCACCGTCTACCCCGGCCGCCGCTCTCGGTGTCGCCGTCCATCTACACATCCAGGAGGCGGGCGTGCAGACGCGGTTGTCGGGAAGGACCACGGTCGTCGTCTGCGTCGCCCTTTACACGGCCACGAGGAGGAGGAGCTCCAGAACCGCCGGTACCAGCGCCGCCCCGACGAAACCCTAGCTTCGCTCGGCCCCTGCCTCGTCGACGATCGCCGGCGCCTCTGCCCGAACCACCACCTCCAACAGCCCCGCGGTGAGCTCCCCTACCCCCCTGACATGGTCCGCCTCTCTGTACCACTCTAGCCTCGCCGGCCTTTGCGTCGAACGGCCTCCGTGCGCCGCCGCTCGCGGGTGTCTGCACGCCCTGCGACGCGCGAAGCCTCTACTGGACGCCTAGCCCCCACCTGACACCAACCCCAGACCTGCCGCACTGGCTCACGCCCCGCAGCGCCCCCACCTGACATCAACCCCAGACCTTTTTGGACATACCCCCCCAATCTTTTTTAATCCCTCAAACCGCGCTCCTCTAGGCCCACATGTCAGCCCCGTGGCGTTTTTGCAAAAAGGCTCCCGCAGTTTCGCACCCTCAACCCGCAGTCCCCCGCTGCCCCGCGTGGCAGACCCACACTCGTCCGCTGGCGTATGGGACCGCGTGGCCGCTGGCCCCACCTGTCATCCACCGCGGCTAGGCGTGCTCGCGGTGACAGACTGTTTCTGCGCGCTGTGGCGTCCAGTCAGCACTGGACCCACTGGTCATAGTCTGTGGCTAGAACCTGGCTGGTAACAAAAGTATTTCCGCTTTCTGTTTTAATTCAAATCTTTTTCAAATTAATTCAAATTCAAATCTGTTTTAAAATAACTTTTAAAATATGAATCCAAATAATACAAATAATATATGTTTTCAAATTAGAAAAATGTGAGGATTTCAAATATGCCATCCAAAATATATTTTGAACACTTACATTTTTCAAGTTGACTAAAATTACAAGAATATGCCCTTCACCTTAATTAATTAATAACTTTTGATTTATAACTCCAAATTTAACAAATGATATGTCTAAAATGATCAGCTCGACGAGACCTTTCTGTTTATGCATTCCATGTTCTGTTTTGCAGCATGCATCATATAAATATAATGTAAACAGCAACTTATTTGAGTATGAAATATGACTAAAACTCCATAAAATGCCTTATTCTTGTACTCCACACCTCACCCATGCCATGCTACTTTATTGCCATGCAACTTGTGCATCATTCATCATGGCATGATTGTTTTCTTGTCGCATTTTATTCGTATGCTTGTGCACATTATTTATGTTGGCCCTTGTTTGTTTGGTTCTTCTTCGAATAGACGCTGAGCAGGGAATATATCAAGAGAACCAGGGGCACTACCCAGATCCTTCTATCGCTTCAACTGAGCTGCCAGGCAAGCACTACCACATGCTTGCATACATATAGTACCTATTGCCTCTATCTTATTCTTGCATCATTGAGTCGCGATTGCATTAAACTGAATCCCAAGTATTGCATAGCCTTACTTTTAAACCCCACCAAAGCTTGTTCCTCCACCCCATGAGCCATTACTATAGGAGTTGTTTGAGCCATGCGAGTCGTAGAACAGCATGTGTAGGGTATGTGAGAGTCTGATGGATAACGAGGTACCTAAACAACTTAACCTGAGTAGTAATGGGATAACTAATGAAAGTGGCACCGGTGAGCAATATCTGCTATTTGGTTTTTCCTGCTCACTTGCGTCCCGTAGGACCCCGAGTACTTGATTCCTGTTCCTTGAATATTCGCGCTATCCACATCCGGGAGGCTTATGGGACCCCCTGAGCCAGAGCTTGATTCATTCTTATTTCTTGGGGCCACAAACTAGTTTGAGGTTTTATTTACTATCCTGTACTTATGCCATGCTTTACTGCTTTATTTACGATTGTGCGAGGAGCACCTGTACTGTTTAGGTAAGCGGAGTGTTTTCGCGGTATCGACAAGACCAGTCACATTTTCGGGTTCCCGGTCGTTTACAGCCATTGACGCAAACCTTGAGTCCGTCTCGGAGTCAGCTAGCTTCGTTGCGGGTGTACTCAATGGGGTGGCCCCCTGAAATATTTCTGAATCCTGTGATTGCTTTGTCGTGAAGGCCTCGTTGGGTTTTGATTTAGTTTTTCCGAGGTTGATCGAGTGTGTGTTGCTATTTGTGCACCCCTGCAGGGTAAAACTTTCTGAAAGCCGTGTCCGCGGTTATGGACGACTTGGAGCACAGTTTCTCGATCATAGACAAGCATAACTAAAGTACCGCTTTTAATTTGACTAAGTAACTGACTAGTAAATAGTGCAACACTCATGGAATGGATAATAAAACTGCCAACGGATGGGGGTTGTTCGTCCGCTTCCTCGTTGGTAAGCGAGGAGGAGGATGGATCTGTTGATATTACTGTTATAACTGTTGTTATTAATTCACGGACATCCGTCTATCTTTGGTTAGGCGGATGGTTAGCGAGTATCTATAGAATTGTTAGGGTTTATCTTTTGCTGCAATTGCGTCACCCTAGGTTGTGTCCCCTTTAGAGGCATAAAGACTTGCTAAGTACCCCTAGGGTCTCACACGATAAATTATTTGATTCAGATGAACAGGTACACTCACAAGATGGATACTGGGTGGAGGAGGCGAACGATGTGGGCAACGATCATTCGGTGTAGAGATTCCGGGAACGGGGATCCGTGAGATCTGTGGGCGGGATGTGTTTATTTATGGGGCATCTTATGCCGATTTGCTTCTTATCCGTACTCGGATCTTGTTTGCCGCTTCCGCCTGATACTCTGATGTTTGATGTATGAGGAGATATCCTAAACTATTATATCTATCTAGGCCATTTGAATCTTGCCGTATGACGTTGCTATATTTCCTTTCTTTTAGATGGAATGGCTCTGATGTACTGTTGTATGGTGGCTTGCATACATACTCATTTGTGTATGTAGTTGATCCCTTCGCCTGCCGATTACGCCGCCCGTTCTTGTCCCGAAAGGTCTACCCGTGAGTGGCATTTGGGCCCCACCGTACTATTTCAACCATTTCCGCTCATCCAGGCTTGTAACTAGGAGCGTAATTAACCGAGGTAGTTACAAATATCTCCTCTAAGTGAGGGGAACATCTTGGGATCTAGATCTTGGAGTCTTTTGTGGATTTCCTCCTTTGTAGCTTTGGTGGAATTTGGGTGAGAAGGACTTGAGCACTTGTTGTGTTATTGCCATTGCATTGGTGCATCAGTTTGAGTTCTTAGTGAGGATTCGATTGAGTGAAAGGTGAGAAGATTTTTACTCTTGGGTTCTTGGAACCCTAGATGGTTTGGTTGTTTTATAGGGATGTGGATTACTTGGGGCCTCTAGTTAAGTTGTGGAGCTTTCTCAAAGCTTGTTTTTTTGAACATGTCAAAGCTTGTTTGTTCGGAGCCTCCAATTGAGTTGTGGAGAAGTGCCCCAACCTTGTGAGAGGTATCGGATTGCCACCGACAAGTGCACCGATAGAGGAAGTATGGATCAATCACGTTGGGATGAGATTCACGGGAGAAAAAGGGAGGCCTCTTGTGGAGTTGGTGGTTTGATACCACGCCCTCTCCAAACGAGATGTACTCCATGTTGGGAGGAATTCAATAAAATATCGTCGTCTCCTCATGCCTCGGTTATCTCTATATCCGAACTCTTACTTATGCACCTTACTTTGTGATAGCCTTCGTGCTTGAAGTATATATCTTGCTATCTAGGTTTTGTGCTTAATAAAGTAAACGCTAGTTTAATTCTGCCTTTGTTGAGCCACTCTCGGAAAAAATTTAAACCGCCTATTCACCCCCTCCCCTCTAGGCGGCATCTGTATCCTTTCAAAGTATAAAGTTTTAGTATAAATTGTGTTTTTTATTTACCCTTGGTACAAACAATTGTTGCACTGTACCTCATAACTCCACCTAATGAAACACTTTCTCCCGAAAGAATATTTTGAAGAAATAAACTATTCAAAGTGTAGACATCTATATATCCATGATCTGATAACTTGTGTTATGTGCAGTGAGTGTAATATGTGGTAACTAGGTTGGGAGTGTTCATACGTGGCTTGAAAGAAACTCGAGGTTGTATAAACTAGCATCGATCCTTTGTGATTCCAATGTGGATCATGTGATGCTCCAAAGGTTCCCTCGCATATTGACAAATAAACTCTACGAGCTAAAATTTATATACAATATGGGCTTACATGACTGCCAATCAAAGCAGCAATAAAACTCTAACTCAAAACGGTGAAACGACATGCTAGTTCAGTGATGACATCAATTTCTACAATGATAAGGAAATGCCTTGGTATGATCCCTTGGAGGTTATGGTATTGAAAACACAGTGAATGGAGATACCTGGGCATAAAATGCATTTACAAATTAATGTCAAAACATTGAAAAAAATCTTTATACTTACCATTTTGTCTGGTTTTTGGTTTATAGTCTAATTTAATTAGTAGCTTACTCCAGATAAAGTGGAACACATTGATTCTATTCGTTCCTACCCTACGCTTTAGGCCATAGTGCACCCTCGAATATATCAAAAAATTGGATAAACTGCTACAAGGTGAACTAACCAGGGGCAGCCAGGAAAGGTTCTCTGATTCACCTAGGTCCAAACCTGACAAGCTAGCTAATTTTTACTTCACGAGATTTTGGGCATGTCGAACATTGTTTTCGTGGATACATTTAGACCAAAAAAAACTTTTCAGTTGTGTTCCCTTATTATTTCTATCTTTGGCTTCAAACAAAGGGAGTCCTCTCAAGCTTCACCAAATCCATCTTCATGTCCATCCTAACTTCTAGCCAATGGTGGTGTTGAATCTATTTCACCTTTTTCTGCCAAAATCCTTAATTGAAGTTGTTTTGCTAGCTCCATATCTTAGATAGTTTCCTTTCTTTAAGTTGGAGGAGCCACTGAAATCTATGGGGTAAACCGCTGCCTATCAAGCCTCCCCGGCGAGTTCTATAAGCAAGACTACAATATGTTATTCTTTCAAAGTCCGAAGGCACTATAAAATATAGTCGAAAACTTGAAACAGAAAGGATAAATTCATTTTGAAAATTGCATAGAACTATGTGAATTTTCAACTGATCTTACCGTGTGTGGATCACAACATAAAATTCATAATATATGTGGCTCGTTTTTTTCTTCAAGATGGGGATAACCCCGGCCTCTACATCAATAGATGCACATAGCCCTTTATTGCTTAGTTCAAAGATAACAATGTTTACACCTCATGGATCAGAGTCGATACAAAAATCAACCAATGAAAAAGAGAATAATTCATGGGAATTTAAACATCTCTAATTCTATTAATAGGGCACCAAGTAGTCCGGTAGAAGATGTCCTGAGCAACCATCAGCAGTTGGTTGCTTATAGTAACCATGAAATCTCGTTGATCCTTATGGAGCATAAAGCACCATAGTTGTATCAAGTGAACAACCTATGGATAACCTGCAAAAAATTGGTAGAATCTTTCCTGTTAAAAATAATGTTATTTCTATAGTTCTATATCGATCAAACTAAAGAGAAAACCCCAATGCGAATCCTAGCCTTAGTATCTTTGTCAATCCCATTTAACCAAGTCCTAAACATATTTTTTATATTGGTAGGTGGAGGTATATTAAAAATAGAAAAAACAATCCTCCAGATTAACCTTGCAAAAGAACAATAGATAAATAAATGTTCAAATGTTTCCTTTGTATCACAGAAACAACATTCTTTACTCCCATTCTATTTTCTCTTAGCAAAATTATCTCAAGTTAATAAAACCTTCTTACTTAGGAACCACATGAAAAAATTATCTTTAGTGGGATTTTTAACTTTCATAAATATTTGCAAGAGAACTTTGTATGATCATTAATGAGATCAGCATACATACTTTTAACAGTAATTTGTCCAATGATTGTTAATTTTGAGAGAAAAACATCAGGTTTGTTACTTAAAGATGCCTCCATCAATATTTAGCATAAGTGTAACCATGAGTTCCACTTACTACCAGGCTTGATTTGTGTTCTGGTTATCAATCATCGAGGAGAATTATATGTATATATCATCCCATGTAGTACTCTAAATGCACACATCCACAGGAGCGTGCCCTTTTAACACAAGCCTACAACTAACAGAAAATCAAGAATAAGTCTATGAATCTCACAAGGATGTTACTAAAACGCCTCCGACTGCGAGGATTCGAACTCTGGTGGATAAAGCCTTGCTGCCGAGACTCAAACACCCCTCACAGAGGGGTGGTTCTCCACTTGACTGGTACCTTAACAAAACCTAGTTTTGTTTCAATGCTGGAATCATCCTGATCCCATATCTTTCTCCATATTATCAAAGGTGTCATGCCACATGACATGGATACAAGCGCAGGCATGGGCAGTTGGGTACAGGGTGCATGCACCTGTAGCATCTAATCTGCGCCTCCAATTTGATTAAGAGATTGCCCAATCAAAGTGCTTAACAATGCAATGTAATCGCTTTCCATCAAGGCCATCATTAGTCGCAGCCGATCTATGTGTGTTATAGATAATTATATTTTTTTTGATAATGTATAGATAATTAGATACCTTGTTCGAGCCGCTGAACTGCTGCTTACGCCCTTCACTCAAAAAGCATCCGAGGCGAATGCTAGCTCTCGTGCAGGCTGCAGACCTGCAGCGCAGCAGGGTTCCTGATTTCAATTTTTTAATGCTCGTGTTCTACTTTTAACTTCCATATATTCTTTCATGCAGCAGTTCGTGCGTGGCCTTGAAGCCTTTTGTGCTCTCTGAATCTTTGACTATATTCTGTACTTGGCCTGGCCTCTCTTTGAAGCCTTCAGATCATTCGTTGATCGTCTCCTCCTAAATCGATCTACAAGATCAGGAGTAGATAAGAAATTCAGAATGGGACTCGCTTTCCAGCCAGCTCTCTTTTGCCTCATCCTATATTGATCTCAATTAAATAATCTCCTTAACTACTCAATATTCCAGGGAAGGTCAAGGATTTGATTCTTCGTATTGCCGCGTGTAATATTTTAGAGGCTGATTTGTTATTGTTATGTTTGGTTTCTTCGTTCTGAAACATTGATATACATCATATTATATGTTGAGAAGTAATGCTTTTGTGCAAGAGAAAAAAATCTAGGCTAACATATGTTCGGAACCTTGGATGTGTTAATTTAGAATGTCATCAATATAAAATTAAAAGCACTAAAAGCACGGGAAAACTACAAAATGCCGTTTTTTAAGCTAACAAAAATGCCGATTAGATGCCACGCAATAGAAATACATCAATTGCAGACATAATGAGATGAATTTTCTTTTCGAGCGACCGTACAGGGAGGTCATGTTTTATTGTAGTGAAACATGCCGGAAACCACCAGGAAAACATGAAAGGCTATCTTGCAACTCAGATCACATACGCAAATGCCCGCCGTCTCTTAAAATGTCCTCCGAGGCAATCAAAGCTACCTCAACATACGTGAGTCTATGAAGATCATGCGGTTTGCTTCTTTCCTTCCAAGCGTTCCAAAGGACATACATAAGCTGCCCACTAGTTTGGTGTTGGGCGTTCTTCGTTTACCCCAAAATGATCTTGCCCCACCACTTTGAGCTAAAAGAGGAACTCGATGCTTCGATTTGATTCTGAGAGTCATCCCAAGACTGCACGAGGTTGCAAATAGCTGTGCACCAAGGCAAAGTTGTCAAATAGGGTCGTCGGGCCAACTCCTGATGGCTTACATATCGGTCGGGTCAATAGCTTTCTGTGGAGGGCTAGTCAAGAGAAAAGCCTGCACGTAGGCTCGTCGTTCGCGTTCCAGATCTTCTAAGCTTTAAATCTAAGACTGGAGCCATGGAATTATGCCCTATAGGCAAAACTTTTGCTGTAAAATCTGTTTGCGCTCTAGATCCAGGAAATGGAGTTAGGTTGCTCAGGAGATAGTGTGTGGCCACGATGGTATCCCATACATGAATTAATTAGATCTGTTGTGATATAGGCTTGAACCTCTAGGGTGGTCCAATCTTCACGGATTTGTGGGGATTGGAGGGAGGAGATGATGAACACGGCGGAGAACACGATACAAATGCACACCACACCAGATACAATCTAGTTTGCTTTCATTGACCCGAACCACCAACCCAATAGAATCACAAGGAGGGACCATGGGGTAGAATCCCTTGATATTGGCAAGACCTTGATAGAATCTAGTGGGGGGGAGACATTGTTCCAAGTAGAACCCAAAGAGGAGAGGCTAGGTAGCAATAGAATCCAACACAATAGAGAGATCGAGTGCTTGAAAAGATCTTGTACAACTCCAAAGTATAACTAGGGAGGCCTTGGAATACAAAAGGGGATCTTCTCCACAGGGGGAGGGATGAGAGCAAAGCTCTATCTTCTTATCTAGGGGTCAAGTAGTATATCATTCAAGAGGATGAGAATTGGTCTCGCAATGACATGATGATTTGATGGATTATGCAGTTTGTAATGAGTGGCAGGCCAGCGATCAATATTAATGGGGAGATTGGCCATTATTTTAGTCCGTTCTATGGAGTTAGACAAGGGGATCCTATCTCCCCCCTTCTATTTAACTCTGTGGTCGATGCCCTGGCAGAGATTTTGGATAAAGCCAAAGTCGATGGCCACATATCTGGTGTGGTGGGGCATATTATTCCTGGAGGAGGTATCACCCACTTCCAATATAGGGACGATACCATGATTATGGTGCAGGGCTCGGATCTCGACATTATCAACCTCAAGTTCCTGCTTCTTTGCTTCAAATCCATGTCAGGGATGAAGATTAACTTCGATAAGAGTGAGGTTATCGTTCTATGATACTCCAAGGCGGACCGGCAATGCATTGCCGATAACTTAAATTGTAGACTGGCGGACTTCCCTACTACCTACTTAGGGATCCCCTTCCATGAGACTAGGGTCCTGATTAAGGATCTTGCACCCCTGGTTACAAGAGTCCGGTCTAAAGCCGAACCCTGGCGGGCGAGGCTAATGACCAAGGGGAGCAAGACAGTCTTGAGCAACTCATGTCTCTCGAGCCTGCCAATGTACCAGATGGGGCTGTACCTACTCCCAGAGGGAACCCATGCAGACTTCGCAAGGAGTTGTCTAGGTTCTTTTGGGCAGCTAGGGATGTCCACCAGAGGTACCATATGGTGAAATGGGCAGATTTATGCGCCCCCAAATGTCTTGGGGGCATAGGTATTCTTGACTTGGGTTTACATAATCTTCAACAAGTGACCCCGTGTGAAAAAAATCGCGTGTCGCACCCCAAGAAAACACCGGGGGTGTTGTCGCCACCTGCCAAAGCTCCCCCGCCGACGCTGCTCCTTGCGTCACCGCTGCCGCCAGCCTCGCCGTGGTGGCGGCAGGCCCGGCCGCTGAAGGTGGTCCGGGGTGGCTGGAGGCTGGAGTTAGCCTCCATGGCTGCTGGGGCAGATGTGGTTGGATCAACGACGGCTGGCAATCAGGGCGTCGTCCCTAGTTGGGGTGGTGGCGGAGGTCCTTCCCGAGGGCGCCATGACCAGCGGTGGAAGTCCAGGGCCAAGCCGGCTTGTGCTGGAAACCCTAGATCTTGAGATCTGGTGCTCCAGTGTCGGCCTTCCCGGACCTCTTCGCTAATGGTAGGGCCAGATCCGGTGGGGGTCAACCCGGCTCTATTTCCATCTCTCTCGGTACTAGCCTAGCCGCAAGGCTGCTGGTAGGGTTTGGTGCGGCAGATCTTGCAGGTTGCCGGCGGGTGGCGAGGGGGTTGCCGACCCAGTTTGAATAAAGGGGTGGCCCTTGGATTCCTCTCACACCAAGACGAAGATCTACTTCATGTGTGTCTCCATAGATTTGTCCGGAGTGGCTGGTTCCGGAAGGCTCCAACTGCGAACTCCCATGGGCGCATATGCCTGAAGCTTGCTGGATCAGAAGGAATTCGGTCATGCGCACCTGTGTTTTTTGCTAGCTGTTTGGTTTCAGTGGGAGTGTGGTGAAGCTCTGCTACCTGTTACCATCATGTGACATGTCTATAACGATTCATATGGTAAGTCAGATGCAGAGAATGTCATGAAGCTAGAGACATGAGGGTGAGCTATGGTGGATTGAGTCTTTATGGCGATGAGGATCTGGCTTGGTTATCCGTGACTCGCAGTAGCGTCTATTAGAGGGGACGACATCACAGGAGGAGTTCACAGTCTTACCTTGCAGGGTGAAAACCCAAGGTCTGGCCTTCATTGGTTGCCTGGCAATGGTCTTGCAGAAGGCATTGTTTTGCGAGTGAAGACTTTCTCCAGGGTGAAAACCTAAGATCTTTGATCGGGCGATGACAAGCTTATGCACCGTTTCCTTCTTGGAGGCGTCGCTTTTGGAGGTGTTGGACTTCTGTGTTGTTTTTGGTGGTGGTAGTGTTGCTGCTGCTAAGAATCAGATTACTGTAGCGGGACTTTTCTTTTTTGTAATTTTTCTTTCTTTTTTTGGCTGTGTGCGTCTGTATTGCCAATAGGGCATGCGTTGTTGTAGAGGCTGGGTGTAATTGGTATCTGTGTGATATTAATATATGCTCTTTTCCAAAAAAAAAGGTATTCTTGACTCGTGCCGCTTTAATGTGTCCCTGACGTTAAAATGGGTCTGATGCATCCTTAGGGATGATGGAGGCATCTGGATTCAACTCATCAAGGCCAAGTACCTCCGTGGCCGTCCCCTTTTAGCTTGCGAACGTCGGGAGGATTCTCAGTTCTGGCGGGCCATTTAGGATATTAAGCATTATATTGGGCATGGCATCTCTTTTTCCATTGGCGACAGGCAAAAGGTGCAGTTGTGGCTTGATCCATGCCTACTGTCGTCCCCGCTGTGCGAGCAGTTCCCCGCGCTTTTTGCCATCTCCGTCTCCCCGACGATCCTCGTAGCCGAGGCATTTCGATAGGGGAGCTGGAACATCTTGTTCCGGCGAACCTTTAGTGTGGCCGAGGCGGAGAAGTTTCAGCTCCTGTCGGATGCCCTTCCCGCTTCCTTATCTTAGGAACATGACTCGACATCTTGGTGCCTGACCTCGGGTGGGGAGTTCTCGGTGATCTCGTCCTACCGGGCTCTCTTCCAGGGCCCGGAGCTGCGGTGGACCTCGCCCCTGTGGAAGGTACCCCTCCCCCTTAGTATTCGCATTTTCGTCTGGCAGCTTCTACGGGATCGTCTGCCATCGGGGGTGGAGGTGGCTAAGCGTAATGGTCCGAGCAATGGTCGGTGTCCACTATGTGGGACCTCGAAGACATGTTCCCATATTGTGTTCTCATGCACGGCGGCTCAGTTCCTTTGGAGCTTTGTTAAGGAGGCGCTGGGGCCATCTTGGCAGACTCAGGAGTTAGGGGAGTTCCTGCAGTCTGAGGCGAACCGCGCCAAAAGGGGACGCCGCCTCTTCTGGATGGTTTTCGCGGCTCTATCTTGGACCTTATGGAACATGCGAAAAAAGATGGTGATTGAGCATATCTACCCCACCCATGTCTCCGACTCGATTTTTTTACTATTGCCTTTCTTCAGCAGTGGTCACCGTTGGTGCGGCAGCGTGACCGGAAAGCCTTTTACGACACTCTTCAGGCCTTGAGGACGGCGGCGTCCTCCTTCTCGGCGCCGGCTCGCTTGTGATGTTGCCCTCCCCGGGCGGTGGCTAGGGTGTTGTTGTGGTCCCGTCGTTTTCCCTTTTTCTTTGGGCTCTGATGTGTTGTGGCCCCAGCAGACGTGCACTTGTTTTCACTTTTCCTTTGGCCTCAGCCGGTGGTTGGACGCTTGTTTAAATCTGGATATTGCTTTATTTATAAAGCGAGACGAAAGCATGATTCGAGAGAAAAGGAAAGCCTATGACAACATGTCGTATGTTGGAGAGCTTGACAAAGTACTTGATGTAGTGATGACCGTAGGTCAGGCTGTATCAGGTTGAGTGTGCGTGTTTAGACATGCCACGGGATGAATCCAATTGTCTTGTATTTTGTTGGCAACATTGCGGTTATTTATAGGGGCAATCTTAAAGAGATCAAGGGTCCAAAGGCGAAGGACTCCCTTTGCACACCATTCGTCGTGCCGGAAGGAAAAGGTTTCCCCGTTATCAAGAGTGTTCTTCCAGGAAGCACTAAATAAAGCCATGTTGATATCGTCGGGGATCTTGGAGCCAGCCCAAGGCTGTTGGGGTTGGTTCATTGAAGCCATGTCCAACGAAGCTCGAGGGCGTGGCCGAACCGCTCTTGACGAGGCATCCCAAGGCCCTTAAGGTCCTTGAGGCGACACACCGTCTTCCCATTTACCAGGGCATGACCGCTTGAAGTTGTGTTCATCCTGACATCATGTTTGTTTTCCTATAAAATTCCAACAAAATGGTCAACTCTGTATAAAATTCAAAAGAATCCATGATTCCTATTCATTTATTCCAAATGAAAATAAGCACTTTTATAGGAATCTTATCCTTCAAAATTTCTACTATATTTTCATTTGTTCCAAACGACGCGCCTTAGCCTCGACGTCAACACACACACGACTGCAAGCTCGTTCTCCCACCCCTCCAACAAGCGGCAACGATTAAGTTCATCTCTCCCTTCTTCCTTTCCAAGTTCATATCTCCATCAAACTCAGTTAAGCTTTCCAAAAGCATCTAGCGTTGCCTAGCTAGTGCATGCATGCTGGTAGGTACTAGGTAGTGACCGATTAATTGTACTCTCCTGACGGGGCTCTCTTGTAGATATGACCTCCCTGCACGCTCCCTCTGCTGCCAAAGTGCCAAGCCACGGTTGCCAGCACAGGTGCCTGCAGAAGAATCTTAGCTCTACGTACGTTAACGAGTACGTTCGTACACCCCACGCTTTGAATCGATCGGTCACCGTTTAGTAGAAATGAAAAGAGAGAGAGAGAGGCTGGTCGATACACCTAAGCTACGTCCCTATATATTCACCTGCCATCGATCTGTGGGCTGTGGCACTCCCATGTGCGCGCGTAGCAACATAGTAGTAGTACAATATATTAGCCTTTTGGCAGGCATCCATCAAGCTTTTTTTTCTTCGAAAACCAGTACATAACGTAGACGTTCACAAATACGTACAAACACTTATTCATGTGAACGCACGTATGCACATTCTATCCATATAAACACTTTTGGTAGCTAAGTCAGAGAGAATGATCGACGGGTCTTGAAATTAACTAAGTCATCACGGACGCATCGCTATCAATAGAACGTCGTTTCCCACCGAAAAATATTCTGATGTGAGGATATCACTATAGGTATTGTAATTTTCACAGGTTGATTCTAACCATCCAAGCACAGGTTTCTCACGAGCGAGTCGATACTTGTGAGAATGATCGACCTCAGTTCTTCCCCTGGGAACATTTTTTCTTGCACCATCGCTTGTCACAAAACAAAGGGTGTGTCTAATTCTTAGTCAACTCGCTCGTAACTTCATTTACAACCGAAAATTTTCAGTTACAATAAAAATATCAGTTGCAACCTCATTTGCAATTGAAAAATCTGAGTTATAATCGAATCGCGATGCAAGTCTAATGGTGACTTAGCTCTAACTTAATTGAGAATTAGCAAAACCGGAAAATAAAATTCCAAGCAGGTGCTCGATCGGTCGGAGCATTTGCAAATTTCTGCATCCAGTCGACCACCAGCAGTGCAGGGAGAGCAGTCAGTCCGCGCGTACGAAAAGCAGCCGGAAGTACAAGGCCTTAATGTGAAGCTGCAACCTCCATGGAAGCAAAGCTTCCCCCACGCCACGCTCCCCCACTGCTCCTGTTACTCACGGACTCACGCTCCCCTGTCGATGCGAACGGGAGCACAGACTTCATTACCCACCGTCCAAATAAACAACACGAGCAGCTGAACTGCCGAAATGCCGGTGCGTGTATAAATACAGGTAGTATATGTATGTATCTATCCGCTGGTACCCCAGAGCCAGAGAAATCGTGTCAAGCAGGGTCAAAACCAAGAGCAAAGAAGGGGAGAGGAAGCGGGACTGATGGCGCTGCGGGACGTGCTGCTGACGGTGGCGCAGACGCCGCACCGCCTGCGTCGGAGGGCGCTGGTGACGTGGACGCCGGAGCAGGAGCTGAGCGAGGTGCGCGACAGGTCCGGCGCGCGCATGGCGCGCAGGCTCGAGTGGTACGACCTCGTGGGCCTCGGCGTCGGCGGGATGCTCGGCGCGGGCGTCTTCGTCACCACCGGCCGCGTCGCCCGCGACACCGCCGGCCCCGCCGTGTTCGCCTCATACGTCGTCGCGGGCGTCTCCGCGCTGCTGTCCTCCTTCTGCTACGCCGAGTTCGCCGTGCGCGTCCCCGTCGCCGGCGGCGCCTTCAGCTACCTCCGAGTCACCTTCGGTACGTACGTTACACGTCACGGCCTGCTACTCCTATACCATCATAAAAATCCGCAGGCAGCTACCTAACAACCGATCGTCCAAACGGCGGCCGGCCAAGAACACTCCGACAGACATCATGCGCTACCACCAGATGATTGTGTAATTAAGTGGATCCAAAATCTGGAGTTAACATTAATTTTTCTGCCGGCTCGGCTTTGCGCCGACGATTAGGTGAGTTCGTGGGGTTCTTCGGGGGCGCCAACATCCTGATGGAGTACGTGCTGTCCAACGCGGCGGTGGCCCGGAGCTTCACGGACTACCTGGCCTCGACGTGCGGCGTCACCGAGCCGGACGCCTGGAGGATCCAGGTGGACGCCATCGCCGACGGCTACAATGCGCTCGACGTCCCCGCCGTCGCGCTCATCCTCCTCCTCACTCTATGCCTCTGCTACAGGTCCAATGCCACACCACACACACACCGTCCTAGCTTTTCAGGCTCCTGCGAGCCCGTGCTAATTAAGTGTGACATGTACTACATGCAGCACCAAGGAGAGCTCGATGCTGAACATGGTGCTCACGGCGTTCCACCTGCTCTTCTTCGCCTTCATCATCGTCGCCGGCTTCTGGAACGGCAGCGCGAGGAACCTCGTCAGTCCCGACGGGCTAGCTCCCTACGGCGTCCGGGGCGTGCTCGACGGCGCCGCCATCGTCTACTTCAGCTACATCGGCTACGACTCGGCATCCACCATGGCCGAGGAGATCAGGGACCCCGCGGGCGCGCTCCCTGTTGGCATCACCGGCTCAGTGCTCATCGTCTCCGCGCTCTACTGCCTCATGTCCCTCACGCTCTGCGGCATGTTGCCCTACAACGAGATCGCGCAGAGCGCGCCCTTCTCGTCCGCGTTCAGGGACAAGGCCGGGTGGAAGTGGGCGGGCGGCATCATCGGGGCAGGCGCCAGCATCGGCATCGTCGCCTCGCTGTTGGTGGCCATGCTGGGCCAGGCAAGGTACCTGTGCGTCATCGCCAGGGCGAGGCTGGTGCCGGCGTGGCTTGCCAAGGTCCACCCTTCCACCGGCACTCCGATGAACGCCACCATCTTTCTAGGTAGGAGTACAATGTTGCTAATTTATTACTTCTACTTCCACCAACACTTGTGTATGTCTGCCAAACCTAAGCTCCCACTTAATGGGCAGAAATAGCTAGCTTGCTAGCATCAATTAATCTATCCTAGTATGATGTAAGATAGTACAAGCTACTAGTACATATGCAAAAGTAAAAACACTTAGAATACAGTGTACAATGATCGAGAAACAGTAGTGTTCTATATAGCACTAGGAGATACTAGCTTCCGCTTAATTTAGTGAAGTCAAAGTTATGATTTGTAGTAGTACAAAAATTTGGAAGGATATGAATCGTAGTAGATGTAAAAAAGCAATGCAATGCAGGTCATTTCCCATACTGTCAATACATACACCACAGTACATATCTTGCATCCTTCCTAACGTCAAGCCCTGTCCATATCCAGGACTCTGCACGGCATCAATCGCACTCTTCACTGAGTTGCAGATAGTGTTTGAGATGATATCAATCGGAACGCTCCTGGCATTCTACCTGGTGGCAAACGCACTCATCTACAACCGGTATGCCAAGCTTGGCACGACCCGGCCGCTCCATGTCCTCCTATTCCTGCTGCTCCTGACGCTGAGCTCAATTGGCTTCTCCCTCTCGAGGAGGATCGGCGGGCGGTGGCGTTGGGGGATGGCACTGTTTGGCGCCATCTTGGTGGCGGTTATCACAATCTTCCACTGCACAGCACGGCAGGATGTGGCCCAGCCACCGTCAGAGTGGACAGTCCCTCTGATGCCATGGCCGGCTGCTGCATCAGTCTTCCTGAATGTGTTCCTGATGACCACCCTCAAGGTGAGGTCCTTCCAGAGGTTTGGGATCTGGAGCCTCGCAATCACAGTCTTCTATGTGTGCTATGGGGTGCACTCCACATACACTGCAGAAGAAAATGAGGTTGTCAATGTGATGATTCACCATGCCAATGTGGACATATCTTAGCAGTACCAGCATAATAATAATCTGACATAAGACTTACTTGGGAGCTCACCCAGCTCAGCAATGTGGACATATCTTACCTTGGAGATGTTCTTTAGCCCAAAGATGTGGGCAAAAGAGAAGTTGCTTTAGCTTTAGGTTAGTACCATATTTTCCTGCTTTTCTGCTTCCTCACTGGCCAAAACTATTGGTGGCTTGTAACTTGCTTTTTCTCTTGGCATATATGCAGGATAGTGCAAAGCATGTGGTTGTTTCATCAAAGATCAGAATTCATCCATTTTAAACAATGAAGAACCATTTTCTAATACAATAAACTATCAAGCATTGCCCCAATGATTAAATTGCCTCAGCTACAGGTTGCTTTATTACCCTTGTTTCAGATTTAAACTTAAGGACTTAGAGAGTACCGAGACCCCAGTACCTTTTTTCATTAAATAAACAGAACACGACATTTCCTTGTTTTATGTGTATGGTGATTTTAGTTACAGGTGTAACAAGAAATAAGAATGCAAAACAAGATAGCTAAAAAATTGGTTAGGTGTTCATTACAGGTGTCGAGCAGGCTACGAGGTTCAAGTCCTCGTTGCCTGAAGGGTGCCCTTTTCTTCTCTAAAATAATACTCCCTGTATCTTAAAATAGATGTCGAAGGTTTGTCAAAATTTGAATGAATCTATATACTAAATAGTGTCTAGATTCATCCAAATTTTGACAGATCTGCGACATCTATTTTAAGATGGAGGGAGTATGTAGTTCCTTCTACATGGCCCTTTAGTTTAACTTTCAGAAGTAAAGGAAAGTAGATTTGTCCTTGATTTGTGTCATTAGCTAATTTTCTATAAGGCTCCATCTAAACATTCATTTGTTCCTTTCAGTTGTTTGACACAAAATTTCCATGCTAATTTGCAAAAGGATACAGCAACGTGCTGACTCAATAGATTTCCTAAGCATGGTGTGTAAAATTTCTTCCAAGATAACAATGGCAACAGTTCAGATTCTGCCTCAAGTTATAACTCAGTATAAAGCAGTTTGATGGTTAATCAAATGTTACCACGACACCTGTTCAAGAAATGATCGTCACAAATTCAGACACATTTCTCACGTCAATCATGACAGGAATGTTCACTGGAAAGACTTAAATAGATAATATTCACATTATAAATAAAAAGAGACACCTAAGTGACTTCAAAAAGACAGTTCTATTTAGTTTAAAAACATTAGCATATTCGCAGAATATTCGACACAAAGCGGTCCTCACTAGTTGCAAGATTCGAAAAAATAGCTTTCAAAAAGATATTAGATAAATCTACACAATGCTTATTATACATAATCTTATCAAGAATTCAAGGACCACACACGATGAAACACGGAAGTAAAGCCGAGCATCATGGAGCTATTTCCTGCTTACAAAATCAGCAGACCACATCGAGACAATGTGCAAACCTGAATTTTCATTTCTTGCTAGTCATCTCAAGTGTTGCTCAGTTGTTTAACAGGCCAGGGCAGGTAGTAAAGGATGGATGCCAGCATGCTAAGGACCACACACTTTAATGGTGGTCCTAAATTCTACTTAAGTGGCACTTGCCTTCATCTGCAGCAAATTGATCACACAAAAGTATTAGATTGCGCCAATGAAAATCCTTTTCTTATAATAAACATGTAACTTTCGAGTAGCCATATAGAGTTCTCAGTGGATACGTTTTAAGCAGCAAAAAGTGCATTTTCAGCATCAACTGCACTTTCAGCTCAGCTGAGAGCATGAAACTAATAAATAATTCCATTCAAACATGCCCACTAATTTGCCCCACAAGTGTAGCAAAAAAAATTGACCACGCAAATCAGATGCAACCGCTAAATTATTGTTTTCATGAATGATATCTATTTACACAAATTCCTGTGACTGATAAATCTGGCAAACGCACCCTCAACAAAAAAAATCTGGCAAACCGACATACCATTGTGGCAGTCCTTGAATAAAGAAAATAATAGTTGTGGACAATATCTAACATTGAAACAGCACATATTTCCAATAAAAAATTAAAGAGAGTTACAGACAACGTTGAAGCATCAAACAAGGTAAACATATATGCCAGTACCAGCAATAATAATTTGCTGCCAAACCTCGCTTCCACTTGACTTAGCTAACACTCATCTCCCTGTTTGTTTATTTTATGATATATGACAAATCCACATGGATGAATTGCCAATAGAGGCAAGTACAAGTGAGAGACAAGAAGGGAGATTCTGTCAACTGTTCATAAGAACAACTATCCTCTTGCTGTTATGTTATTTATTTTCATTTATTTTCCTTCCTAAATCTAGGTAAGCAGTAATATATAGGCAAAAGGTAAAGAAATAATCCAACATTGGTTAGTGCAGAACAAATTCATGCATTCATGTACACAAACACAAAACAAGGCTGATACCTAGATTTAGGAAGGAAAAGAAATGAAAAGACAAACATAACAGCAAGAGGATGGTTGTTCGTATGAACGGATAGAATCCCCCTTTGTTAAAAGGCGGTCAACAAAGGATGGCCTCAAGGTTGCAATGACAGCCTACGAGCACCATGGGGAATCTCAATGAAGCATCTGCGTATAAGCAAGTGTAAACAATTTCAAGGGGAGCAGGAGAACATATTCACCTGTTGTGCCATGCCATATGACGACCATCAGTTTCCAGGTAGAACTGAACCTGACTTAAAGAAAGATCCTCATTGTACCATAACATGAAGAAGTGACTGCTGAATTTGGCTACTTACGCAGTGCAATATTTCACACCGGAAATTAGGAATGGAGCTCAGCATACGATTCATGAGTGAGTTCTTCTAAGACATAAGGTGGGGCAATTGTTGACTCTCACACTTACCCCATCTCATCGTTCATCCTTTTCTCGAGCCATTCTTTTTTTGCCAGTGTCTTCTATAAGAGTTGCATGCAACTATTGATGCCGATTGAGCCGATATTCAAGAGGAAAGAGTTTGTCTGTGAAATGCTTCTAGCAGTTCTAATATTGCATGCTTGAGTCTTGACTTCTATTATTAAAGGAATTGGGACTCAATTTATGTTTATAGTGTAAAAATAATAACTAAATGTGCCACTTTGTGAATTTGATGCTCGGTAGTGGGACTGGACGATACACAGAATTTGTACAGACAGATAATTTCTTCTTTCACTTCAACTCGAATAAATTGTTGTCTTATTTTTTTACAAATACAGCCATGACAGACCATTTTGTTGCCAAATGGGTGTCAGAAAGACTGTGACAGAGAATCACAATATATAGAAACACAAAAGGAGAACTAGAGCTTGGTAAATAGGTTCAGAAGAGAGAAAAGAAAGAAGACCGTAAAAAAGAACTAAAGTACTTTTTTCAGGCTCATTTGCTTGAGCTGTAAAAAACAGTTGCGTAATTAAAATTCAGAACTAGTGAGTTTGGCATTATCTGACGTTCTAAATTCTAAGTGTATTTTAAAAAAATGTAGATACAGGGTACTGCCATGTAATAATATCCTTGGTTCCACAAACCAAGAAAAATTAATATAGATTTTGATCTTGTCTTTGCCTGCATGTGCTTACAATGGACCACCTAGACATATATCAACCTTGATGATATATAGGCATTATTCAAAGAGAAATAAGGTAGCAGGATACTGAATTTTTTCAGTAACCCAAGCAAGTAACTACGATGCACATTGAGATCCACACAGCACCAGATCATGCATAACTATGATGACAACCTGCCTAGAGTGACTAAAATGGGGGCATAAGATGGAGCAAGCATAGGCACAATAAAAGTGTAGGTTAGCTCAACCTATGAGGCTGCGATGTAAAGCCCCGCGGTGGGGGACTAGGGGTGAGGAAAACTGACCGAACCGAATTAACTGACACAATGGTCATTTGGCAAATCTGGTTTAATTCAGTTTCAATTCTAGGAGGGATTTAACCAAATTTATAAAAAAACATAGTTTTCACTAAATTATTTTGAAAATTGAAATATAAGTACATTCAAAATGTTAAAAGTAATTTCCCTCAAAAAAATGTTAAAAGTAATTAACCAAAAGTAAATTAATTCCACTATGCTTTGTTTAAACTCTTAAATTGTAACAATAGAAGTGTAGAGTTTTATCAGTGAGTGTAAATAGTTGACCAAACTATCCAACAAAATTATCCAACATTAGCTTGGTTATTTGATTTTAGATATTACTACAAAACTGAAATATGTAATCCGGTTAAAGTTTTTACTGAACTAGCCAAACTAACCCAATATTCACCTTGATTTTGGGTAATCAAATAGTTGCATAATCAAATAGTTAGAAAATAGTTGCATAATCAAATAACCAATTAAAAATCTCATTCACTCTCCCAATTAAACCAAGTTACTATAAGAGCTTAAAGAACCCGCTGAACACCTATGGCACGTACACCACCATGTCCAGTGCATCTCCTTATGTTCCGTGTCCATTGTTACTATTAGTACTTTGCATACAAATTATAGCCAACTGGAAGGAACATATGGGTATTCCCCATGGTCAGTATTGTAAAATGTGACAGATGACAAACATAGTTTCCAGAATTCCATCTATATTTTAACGTTGATGTTACCTTCCTCACAACATAAATGAAAACAAATTGAGTTGGAGACACGCAATAATAATAAGAAATAAAGTAACGAAGACGAACGCAAGATTCTTTTCCATGAGATGGGAAGAAGTGCTTCCGCTTGGATACACAACTATACAAGACGATAAAAACACCAAGATTTTGCTCTCTACCCATCTACTTCTACATGATCAGACAACCATGATCCATCAGACATCACAGATGAGGCACATATGTTCAGATCTAACACCTTAAGTCGCCGCTAGGGGGGGTGTAACCAGGACAAGGCAAGAGATCTCGAAAGGAGGGTACACCTTTGCTCCACCGCTTCAATCCAAGGCGTCGACGATGCGGCCGACGAGGCCGTCGAGGAGCCTCCGCTGCGCGTCCATGTGTCGGAGCGCCATCTCCATGCGCATCCGCTGCGTCTCCCTGTCCGCCTCCATCCTCCTGAGCTCCGCGCGCACGAACCCCTCCCCGATCGCCCTGAGCGCCTGCACCACGTCGCTCTCCCCGTCGTCTCCCGCATCGGCGGGGCGTTTCCTCTTCTTGGGCGGGGAGGGGGACGGGGGAGGAGGGAGCGGTGAGGCCGGCGGCGGGGGGGACGGGGAGCGGGAGCGTGAGCGGGATGGGGAGGAGGTGGGGTCGTCGAGCAGATCTATGCCGTCGAGGATGGGGCATGGGCGGCGCTTCTTGGATCGGAGCCTGCGGCGGAGCTTCTCGACCTTGTGGCGGCACTGCCTGGCGGTCTTGGAGGGGGTGGCGGCCGCGGCGACGGCGGACCAGTCGGCGGAGGTGAGGTGCGCGCGGCCGACGGCGAGGCGGCGCGCGGTGTAGGCGCGGGCGAGCGCGAGGGTCTCCTCGGGGGTCCAGCACGGGGGCGGCACGCGCCGCGCCGTCGCGTGGGCCGGGGGAGAAGGGGGAGGGGAAGCCATGGCGATAATGGCGAGGTGGTGGTGGTGGCGGTGGAGGCGGAGGGCGCGATGCGGGGGGATTATAACGGAGGAGGAGGAGGAGGAGTCATGGTTAGGCGGCTACAGGTGGGCGCACGCGGGCAGCGGTGGGCGGGCGGCAAGCGGCAGCGGCGGCGGCGCCTACCGCGGGGTTGTGGGGTTAACGCATCCTTGACCATCGGCACCGCCGCGCGGGCTCGGCTTTTCTTGGTAGCCGTCGGATTTGGAAGTTCGGACGATCGAGCGGCGCAGGCTGACTCCCGGATTTCAATTAAAGAAATAGGGCAACTGTTCCTTGGGTTGGGCTTAGGCGAGAGGAGTGCGGAGGCGTGCGTGTAGTTGGCCGCGCGCGGCGGCATTGCGGTGCGACCTGACCCGGTACACGGAAGGGTGGCGTGCGGGTGCGGCAAGGTGGCGCGCGGCGCGGCTGCTGCGGGCGTGACCGCGTGTTTGTTAGAACTAGAAAGGTTGATAGCGAGAGACAAGAATGAAATCTGTATCCTTTATTGATGATTGACAAAGCTTTTATACAATCGGTAATATGTTGGTTTTCTGAAAGACGGCATCGATTAGGCAGTTCCTAGATCGATGGCTATCGGAGTTTCTCCGGAAGGAACCGTCAGGGAACGGGATGTCGGTTCCAGGTAGGAACCGCACCCTCCTAGTTAAACGGGGATTTAATCCCCTATTTTCCTGGGATATTTTTAACCCTCCCCCTAATCACCGCTTGACGGTATAGCAACTCATCATCACGATTAAATTTCCTCCAAAAACCCTGTGGGAAAAATGTGAGGAGTATGATAGAATATGCCGTTAAAACTCCTTCAAAAACCCTGTAGGAAAATAAGGAGAAAATGGCACAGCATATAATAATTATTGCCTCTGTTAACTCAATATGAAATAAATCCATAGAATCTAGAGGTCAATAAATATGTCGTTTATACCATCTTAAAAAACCCGATGGGGAAAACAGATAGTATGACATATGACCTTATGTTGATATTACTTCATTAAAAACCTCAATGAGAACCTGTAAAGTAAACTCATTTAAGGGAAAAAAAGTGTAATATGATGCTTTTAACAGGTATAGTTCAAGAAGATACTCCCCCTGATTCTTGCAAATCTCGAAGCCGTCGCATACCGATTCCATGAATATATTTCTGGAATGTTGAAGTTGGTAGAGACTTCGTAAACAAGTCAGCGAGATTATCGCATGATTTGACTTGCAAGATGTTTATTTCCCCACTCTTTAGGAGTTCATGAGGATAAAACAATTTAGGGGCAATATGCTTAGTGATATTGCTCTTGATGTATCCTGTTTGCATCTGTGCAACACAAGCCGCATTATCCTCATAGATAATGGTAGGTGATTCGATAGAACCAATTCCACATGACTGTTGTATGTGGTTTATCATTCTGCGAAGCCACACACATTCGCGTGATGCCTCATATAATGCAATTATTTCAGAATGATTGGTAGAAGTGGCAACCAGAGTCTGTTTCGAAGACTTCCATGATATAGCAGTTCCACCATGTAGGAACACAAAGCCGGTCTGCGATCTGGCATTATGGGGATCAGATAAGTAGCCAGCATCAGTGTATCCGATCATACTGGAGTCCAGATTCCTCTGAAACTGAAAGTATAGGCCAAGATCCTTTGTGCCTTGGAGATATCGAAAGACATTCTTGACTCCCGACCAATGGCGTTTGGTGGGAGTTGCACTGTGTCTAGCAAGTAGATTCACTGCAAATGCAAGGTCAGGTCTCGTACAATTTGCAAGATACATGAGCGCACCAATGGCACTTAGATATGGAACCTCGGGTCCCAACATCTCTTCTCCATCATCCCTTGGCCTGAACGGATCTTTCCCTACGTCTAGAGAACGAACCACCATGGGAGTTTTAGATGGATAGGATTTGTCCATATTGAATTTCTCCAATATTTTCTGGATATAGGCAGCTTGGTGTACCATTATTCCTGAGGGAAGGTGCTCGAGTTGGAGACCCAAGCAAAATTTGGTTTGACCCAAATCCTTCATCTCAAATTCTGTCTTTAGATGATTGCGTGCTTAATCAATATCTTGTGTGTTGCCAATAATGTTGAGATCATCGACATACACTGAAATGATGCAAAATCCTGAAGAGGACTTCTTGATGAAGACACATGGACAGTCATCATTGTTGGAGTAACCCTTCTGAAGAAGGAACTCACTAAGTCGGTTGTACCACATCCGTCCCGACTGTTTCAAGCCGTATAAAGACTTGTTCAGTTTTACACAGTACATGTTGCGTTTAGCGCTTGCATTCGGGACAGAGACTCCATCAGGAACCTTCATGTATATGTCCAAATCTAGTGACCCGTAAAGATATGCGGTCACGACATCCATCAACTGCATAGATAGACGATTTTGCACTGCCAAAGATATAAGATATCGGAAAGTGATACCACTCATTACTGGAGAATATGTCTCATTGAAATCAATGCCGGGTCTTTGCGTGAAACCCTGTGCTACGAGCCTCGCTTTGTATCTCACCACCTCATTGTTCTCATTCCGTTTCCGGAGGAAACCCCATTTGAATCCCACAGGGAAAACATTGGGAGGTGTTGGTATTGCTTCTGTGAATACCTTCCTTTTATTAAGCGAAGCAAGTTCTGCTTGTATTGCTTCCTTCCATTTAGGCCAGTCGGAGCGTTTCTCACACTCAACGGTAGTCCTTGGATCATGATCATTGAGAAGGGTATCAGCAATTTTAGCAGAAAAATAAGTGTCGACAATCGTAGACTTACGGTTGAATGATTCTCCAGAATCGATATAGTTGGTGGATATCTCATGCACCCTTGATGACTCTTCGTGATTTCCCAATACGCGTGAGTCTAGGTGTTCCGATGTCCCAGCCAGTGTGTGCAAGCTGGAGCTGGGTTGTGGAGGTTGCCCTTCCCCTGGGTGTATACTACCCATAAGGTGTTCGTCAACGTTGAGCTGACTTGCATTTACCGATTTGGAGGATTTTCTCCTCTCTCTCCTTTGTTGCTTGCGAGAAGCAGGTTCCGGGTCACTGGCCGTACTACTCCCCCTCTTTTTAGGATCAGGGAGTTAAGTGGTTTTTGTTGGTACCTCCACTCTTTCGGGCGCATTTCTGGCCGATTTCCAGGATTTAATAACACCTTTTAGATCAGTAAATGAATCTGGCAGATTATTTGCAAGATGTTGCAAATTGATAATTTTCCGAACTTGGAGTTCGGTCTCTTGGGTACGTGGATCAGAGGTTGAAATGGCGATAGCATTCCAATCAATTTCCGGGCATTCTTTCTGGTACTTGAAATCTCCCCCTAACGCCGGAAAATGTTCCTCATCAAATATGCAATCGGCGTGACGGGCTGTGAATAGATCCCCAGTAAGGGGTTCCAGGTACTTAATAATCGACGGCGATTTGTACCCCACATAGATCCCTAGTTTTCTGTGTGGGCCCATGGATGTCCGCTGTGGTGGTGAGATCGGGATGTATGCAGCACATCCGAACTTACGCAGATGGGAAATGCTGGGAGGATTTCCACGTACCAATTGCAGAGGGGAAGTACTGTGATATGCAGTAGGTCGCAATTGGATTAGGTCAGCAGCGTGTAAAACTGCGTGACCCCAACACGAAGTTGGCAAGCTGCAATTCATTAACAAAGGTCTTGCAATGAGTTTGATCCTCTTTATTAGGGACTCAGCCAAACCATTTTGAGTGTGGACATATGGAACAGAGTGCTGAACTTCAATCCCCAAGGCCATGCAATAGTCATTGAAGGCGCGTGAAGAGAATTCTGCAGCATTGTCCATGCGAATTGATTTAATTCGACTTTCTGGATAATGGGCCTATAACTTAATTACTTCCCTCATTATCTTGGCAAATGCATGATTTCTCGTGGAAAGAAGACAGACATGTGACCATCGTGTAGATGCATCAATCAAAACCATGAAATACCTAAATGGTCCAGATAATGGTTGGATAGGACCACAAATATCACCTTGAATTCGCTCAAGGAACTGAAGTGGTTCAACTTGTATTTTGAGGTACGAAGGCCTCAAAATTAGCTTCCCTGTGGCACATGATGTACACACAAAGTCTGATGACTGAGGTAATTTGGACTCATGCAAATTGTGACCAATGGAATTGCTAGTAATCTTCCTCATCATCCCGATACCGGGATGGCCTAGGCGATCATGCCAAGTTTGAAATGCATCAACATTCTGAAAGATTACCTTGTAAGCAACATGTTCTACGGGCTTGATGTACGTATAGTACAGTCCGGACGACAGAGAAGGAATTTTTTCAAGTACTTGCTTGCCATATGCGTTATCTTTTGTGAAGAGCAGATACTCTTCTTTGTTGTCTTCATGGGTTTCAATATGAAAACCATTCTTACGGATATCTCGATAACTGATTAAGGTACGTGACGAATCGGGATACAACAAGGCATCCTCAATTGTCACTTGTGTACCGTTTGGGAGGGTAAATGTGGCACGTCCAGTGCCAACAATTACCGTATCGCGTCCAGCGATAGTCAAAATATCTCCATTCATCTTTTTCAGAGTCTGAAAATATTTCAACTCCCTCAGTATGGAGTTTGTGGTAGCACTGTCCACAAGGCATAATTCCTCTTCCATCGGATTGTCCCCGTAGAGAGCTATATATAAAAATGAAGAATTTTCAATAAGAAAACCTTATTTACATACATAGAATACAATCTTTATTATATCAAAGTGCTGATACAAGATACATGACAACAACAATACTTATGTTCTTATTACAACATCACTAATGGACATAAAATAAAGTGATCACTAAGGAGATAGTGGGACTAGTCGAAGTCTCCAAACACGTCGTTTGAGGCGTACTCAATCTTCATGTTCTCCGTGCTCATAGGATCCTCGGGCTGCTGGAGAGTCATGGTGTTGCTAGGTCCAGGAGGAGCATCTTGCGAACAACCAGCTCCATTGGTGCCATCTGGATGAAGGTTGAAGTTGGCTTCAAACCTTTTCCCCTGAGGTGCCTTGCGTCCTTGGGATTGCTGGTAGAGTATTGCCAGATGCTTTGGGGTCTTGCACTTGTTAGTAGAATGCGTGTAGCATCCACACTTGTCACAAAGCCTAGTTTTGTCATACTTTGGCTTTGCGGTGCCTTTCCCACGGTCCGAGTTTCGAGGCTTCCTGTTTCGGTTGCGCTTACGCTTACCCTTGAAGTTCGATTGGTTGCTGTTGAAGGCGCCACCGAACTTTCTTCCGTTCGCGACATTCATATGAACTTCCGGCAAAGGTTGGGAACCAACCGGGCGCTGAGAGCCATTCTTAGCAAGAAACTCATCATGCTTTTCAGCCTGAAGTAGGATATGAATAAGGTCTGAATAGACCTGGTAGTCGCGAGCGCGGTATTGCTGCTGGAGGAGCCTTTCAGATGGGAGCATAGTGGATAGAGTTTTTTCTATCTTTTCCGCATCAGTAGGTTCCTTCTCGCAAAAGCGCAACTTGGAACTTATCTTATGAACCTCATGATTGTAATCCCCAACGGACTTGAAGTCCTGGAATCGAAGATGAGTCCAATCATGAAGTGCTTCGGGCAGGACAACTGCCTTCTGCTTTTCATACCTCGTTTTGAGGGCCTGAAACAAAGTAAATGGGGATTCCTCCTCCAAATACTCGGACTTAAGATCTGGGTGAATATGATGCCTTATAATGTACAAGGCAGCATATTTCTGCTCTTCTCTCAGTGGTGCGGCTCCAGCCGGAAGAGGGTCGTCCGGGTTCTGGATGGCACGCACTATCCCACGAGACGCAAGAGCGATCTTGATGTCCATGGCCCATGTAGGGTAGTTGTGGCCGTTAAGCTCGAGTGAATCGAACTCTTTGCCAGCCATCGGTTACCTACATGGTAAACCAGAGAATATTAATCTACGTTCGGTAAATCAAAATCCATCATGGTCATGTTGTAATGAACTATGCAAAATTAAATGATGACTTCAAGAAGTGGGCTCGAAATCATTAGTGTGAACTTCAAATTGTTAAGTATGACACATTGTAGATAATCTCCGAAGAATATTCGGAGTCCGTCTCGCAGCAATAGAGAGTATAATCTGATGAAATCAGTAGATACTCATACTTCTAATGCCTTATGTCATGACTTAATAAAATGTTTGGGAGAGCACATTGTTAAGCAATCATAGTGTCAAAAATGACAAAATGTAGGCTTTAAACAGTAGTGGTGATAATCTGCAGTGCAGTAGATCTGGCCACTACCTTGTGTTCCCAAAACACCAATTTAAAGAAATCACTTTGAATTTTGCATACCAATTCGTGCTTGTATCGAGTCAAAATGACTCAATTAAGACAATAAATTGATCTATTGCAAGAAATTGAAAATCTCAATTGCAAACTATGAATGTAATAAATCTCAACATGTGCACACACACGGAAATATATTATATCAAATATTTTTGGAATACACTTAGTACTCGACAAATAAACAGTACAATGTACTGATTTTGACATAATTTACAACAGACAAATTTACTACTAAGATAGTTGCTAAAAGAAAACTATACTTAGAGTAGCAAACAAAAAAAAACTAGACAAATCTATAAGCTGCTAGTACTGTGCTGCACTTGCATGCGTTGTACTGGCTGCATGCGGCAAAGCAGGAAAAAGTTTTTTTTTTATTCAGTAGCGAGACGATAAGGGAAACTGGCCACGCGTTTTCCTTGGCCACGCGGTGTCCTCGCGCAACTACCCACGCGGTGGCCTTATCTCCAGTTGCAGGAACTGCCGCACCACCACGCGACCTGCCTGCACCAGGAGCCACCGTCACGCGCGAGCGGATTTCACCGGCGGCCGGAGCTGCTTCCGCCGCGGGCCTCCTCGTCGGAGGAGTCACCGGGGAGGGAGGATCTTGGCGCGACGCCGTTGGCGAGGCCCAGCATGGCTGGGCTCCAAGTTCCGGCGCGACGCCCGCAGCCGCTCGACGGCGGGCTGGGGGCCAGGGAGCCGAAGGGCATCAGGCGGCGGCGGGAACTCAGGCGCGGCGAAGGAGGAGAGGCCGGTGTCGGGGACGGAAGCCTCGGTGGCGCGACCGCGTCGCCATGGGCGGCGCTCGTGAAGCTGCGCACGCCGGAGTCGGAGGTGAAGGGGTGAAGGGCGTCGCTCCGATCGGCGCCGAGACGAAGGCGAACGCGTCGCTCTCGCGCTCCTGCAAGCGAGGCGCCTCCAACGGCGGCATCTGGAGCGGCACGCTGGTGCCAATCTCAACGACCACGGGGGTCGGAGACGGCGAGCACGACTCGATGGCGTTGGACGGGCCTCCGAAGTCGAAGACGGAGATGGGCGACTGGCCTGCGGCGCCCATGCCGGCAGGAGCCGTTGGAGGCTGCAGCGCGGCGTCCGCGCCGTCGTCCTCTCGGTCTTGTCCCGTGCCATGTCCGTAGACGTGTAGTGGGCAAACTACCCACCCGTGTGCCTGGCACTAGAATGGCGGCGGCGGAGGCGCGAGTGCAGGGTCGACGTCGTCGGCCCCCAGCATCGGCGCGACCGGACCGGCGAGAAGCCAGTCCGGGATTGGCGGCGCAAAGGGGCGCACCGCCGGCGCAGCGCCGGCACCACGGGGAACACGCAGACCATGGCGGCGCTCACGGTAGCCTCCTGCACCGTGGCGGCGGCCGAAGTACTGCCCATCACCGTAGCGGCGGTCGTCAAGGCGAAGGGCGTGGTGGCGAACCCCAATTCCACGACGGCGTCGAGCGACGAAGCGCGAGCGACGGAGGAACAGGGGCATCGGACGAGGCATGTTTCTTACCTCTTTTCTCTAATTCCGGTGATCGCCGGAATCCTCGCCGGAGCAGTGCTGATAACGTGTTAGAACTAGAAAGGTTGATAGCGAGAGACAAGAATGAAATCTGTATCCTTTATTGATGATTGACAAAGCTTTTATACAATCGGTAATATGTCGGTTCTCTAAAAGACGGCATCGATTAGGCAGTTCCTAGATCGATGGCTATCGGAGTTTCTCCGGAAGGAACCGTCAGGGAACGGGATGTCGGTTCCAGGTAGGAACCGCACCCTCCTAGTTAAGCGGGGATTTAATCCCCTATTTTCCTGGGATATTTTTAACAGTGTTGATGGCGAGGGAGGGAGGGAAGGGGACGCCGACGTGTCCACGGTGGCTGGCCCGTGTCGCATCGCATGGTCACGTCACATGCGACGAGGCCGCCGCTTGTCGATCCGGTGGGGACGTGAGACAGAGACGTCGGGGCGGTGCAGCCTCAGCCTACGCGGTCGTTCACGCGTGCACTGCCACAGTTGCGCCGCTGGGGTGGAGCCGTGGAGGCTGCACGTCGTCGTTGCGGCCTGTGTGCCGCTGCACGCTGACAACGCCGCGGCAGCACGGCTCCGAGCGTGCTCGACGACTCAGGCGTGCAGCTGCCGCCACCGTGAACAGTCTAGTGTAGCGGAGTTCCCAAAATCCCAAAGTTCGCGTCGAGACATTTTGACCCTTGGAGGTGGAGCTGCCGTTACCGATCAACAGCGTTCCTCTTCCTCTTCGAACGGAGGCCCAAGCTGCCATGCACGTTGTCCCCCACATCCCCAAGGCAAGGAACCCTACGGTTGTGAGCCAAATCATGCGCCATGAATTGCGACTGGGATTTGACGCCGGAAGTGTGCGGAGAAGCGGTGGAAGAGAGGGATTGTGACAGATAGCAGTGGGGTGGAGCGATTTCCGTAACACGGTATTCTTTTCCAGGCTGGCCGATAGGCGGTTGTCACGAAAATGGGCTAAAACCACATATCGAACCAACTTGTAGGGGCCATGGGGATTTTACGGGATCTATATACTAATATATTATTCCCTCAGTCTCAAAATAAATAGATGTCTCAGATTTATCGAAATTAAGATGAATCTAGACACTATTTAGCACATAGATTCGTCTAAATTTTGATAAACATGTGGCGTCTATTTTAAGACGGAGGGAGCACTAGAAATGGTACTCTCCTCGTAATGCCACTGAAGCACAAACGAGATACAGAAATACATTGTACAAAGACTAGCCACATGCTTACTTAACTTAAGCACCGCTTGAACAAATATTACAACACACGCACAGCGAGTAGAAATGTAGAATGACAAGTGACTCGGACCAATTGCACACATATAACAACATGTCATCAACAAATGTAAATTCAATCGAAATGATTAATAGCAAAGCAAAAAGATGATGTTAAACAAAACTAAAAAATCTGACTGAAATAACAAACATAAGGATATATCAACTATCAGCATAATTTTTTTCCAACAATCCATAAAACATGTTCCACCTTTATAGAGATGAAAAAAAAAGAACAAACCAAATTATTCATACCACATGATCTGCAACACCTTGTGCAACACTTGCACGGCTGCATTAACTACTCTACACTCAAGCTCTTCATGGAAGCACAAACAGTAGAAGCAGCAATGCTTGCCACAGTTATGGAATCGTGTTCAGGTAACATATAAAAATAACATTATTTAAGCTATATTAGTCCAACGTTCAACGGAGATAAAATATTAGAAGTAGCACTCTGTTTAGAAATTACAATGCTAAAACATCCTATATAAGATAGTTAAAGCATGATAAGCTCAAGATAAACTTTAGATTATAGCATCACAGAAAAAAAACTGAAAAAGGAAAGTTAGTTAAGCTAGTAAGCTCAAAAAAAGATTAGACGATAGCATTAAAAAACAACTGGAGAGGTAACTACAAAAAATCCATGAAATTGCACCGATGTAACTCAATCCAAAAGTGTTAAAGTGTGAGCATGGTATTCAAATTTATAGTTTATTAAGTACTAAACATCAACTGACAACCAAACAGAAGAAACAATTTAAGATATGCAATGAAGATTACACTGATAACTTAAAAAATAAAAAAAACACAAGAGGAAATATGGGATTGTAGATAGTGTGTAAAATCTTAAACATTAACTATTTTTTATCATCCTAAACATGCTCGTATTTTTGTACTAAGAACAGTTGAACCTAAGTTTAATATTCCAATACACAACTTAAACATTAACTATTTTTTATTATCCTGAACATGCTCGTATTTTTGTACTAAGAACAGTTGAACCTAAGTTTAATATTCCAATACGCAACTGACTGTTCGCTCTGAACAACTGACAAGAGAAATCCTGAATTCCAGAACCCATAATGCAAAACTTAAACCAGAGTTTTGCCCTTGCTGAATGGAGTTCCACAATGGGAGCATCTAGTCCAGCGAGCCAAGGTGGATTTCCATCATGTTATTCCCTTATTTATCTCACTTGTCCAAGAAAATCAACCACCCTCCCTCTCTCCTTCCTCATCATAAGCACAAAATCGACGAGCTAACTGTTGCTGGTTCCCTCCCACTTTCATTTCCACTGGCACCCTCCCATTTTGCTGAGTAGAGTAAACTTTTCATACACTATTGATAATCTAATGCAGTTTATAAGATCCGGTAGCATAATTGATGATTTCACTTAAGGTATCAGCTCAGTAAGAAACAATGTTTTGTCTCTTAAGACTGCCAAAGCCATCTCAATGCTGCATCAGACAAGACTGCATACCAAAACCTCTTTTTCCAAGATTATTCAAACCAAGAATACTCAACTTCAACATCCAGATTTAATAGTTAATGCCACTTGTTCAACCATCCCAGTTGATGCAGGTGATTAGAACACCACATTGTTACAGCGCAGAGAAGGATGTGTATGAATGATAAGTTAGCATAGGTATAGTTAGTAGTGTATGTTGAACAGCCCTATGCAGCCTGTGAATCCCACTTATTTGTGAATTGCTACATGGCATCAGCTACTCCCACAAGATAACAGTGAAGTCATAATAAATTTGGTGGTGTCAGTACTGTATGTTGCTTATAACACCCCCAACCCCCCCCCCCCCCCCCCCCCCCCCACACACACACACACACCCAGCAACACCTCCTTCCCAACAGCCTAATGGAATGAGCCTAAATGTACCATAATCCATAAGTAACCTATACGGAATCCTAATCCTAAGTCCTAACGCATTAAAAAAAAAGTAGACCATAGGGATTAACAGTATTCCGACAGACCAGATATTTCTGCATCTTAGTTACTGCATCATGCTTCCAGCAAAGTTCCAAAAGTTGAAGCCATCCAATGGACGTATGGCTCAAATCAAAGATGTAATCCATGCTCCATGCAGTAGTTCAAAGATATTTCATAAACAATGAGTAAACCATGGTGCTCACTGTTGATAATGCTTGTTAGATTTACCTGGTGCCATGTACTCTACGCTGCTTATTGACAGCTTTGCAAGGACATCCAGTCCTGTGGCTGTGAATTCTGTAATCTTAAACCTGTGTGAGGTTTGTCCCAGATTATGGCAACCAACAAATCCAATTTTATCTGAAGTAACAAATAACTAGTCCAAATTTCAACCTGATCAGTCATCTTCCAGTCTCAGGAAGCAAAGTTTGATCCACTAGAGAACAGATGCAGTGTGGTGTTAACCAAAGGTTGCAGAAGTAACAGCATTACACGAAGCACTCACTTCTAAGGCTCCATTTGTAAGTCTGATCTTCAGCTGGCACATCACAAGGTGGAATCTCCAAAACACCTTGTGTTGCAGGAAACAACCTCAAAAAGACTACTTATTCAAATACTCCATATCTCTTGACAATGTTATAGAAACACCGGAAGTAAACACACCATAGCTGGCTATTTGTTCACAACTCTTGACCAACTAAAGCAAAGCCTTACATTAAATAAACATGCCAGAACATCCACAAGACTACTCCTTCAACCAACTCGATGTTTCTAGCTCCTTCAGGCATGCCTTATTTGATTGGCAACACTTGCCACTTGTCCGGATCCGTAGGCCTCAAGTTAAGGAGCTCCATACAATCCAGGGTCTGCACCAACCTCCTATGGTGCTAAATCTGTTCCACAAAGATGATCGGATGCCAAATCTGTATCATTAAAACAATTCATGGTTGATCACGGAGGATGTCCCATGTTTGATACAAGGGCAGACATTTGCCATCTCCAAAGTGAGCAATGAGCGCGATTATGGTGATGGTGACGATGGTAAAGGGTGAAAAAATTACATACAAACGCAACTAAACTACAGGGAAGTTGGAATTGATGTAGTTTTTACCTTAGTAATACGAACTAGAACCACCACCACCAAAGTAGCCACTGCTGCTACCCATATTACGACCAGAGTAATGGGACGAATATGAACTACCGCCAACCTGCCCAAACACAAAGGTTGGATAACTGGGAAGGAGGGAAGGGGGCAATTGATAAAACAATAATGCTTAGTCATTTTGGACTTCACATGGTCTACAAGATGACAAATTGATAATCAATTTTCTTTGTACCAAGGCTGCTTCACATAAAAGAGTTATACATTATATGTAAGTTATTTCATGTTCAATCTAGCAGTATCAATATGATGTGATCAATGATAGGATTTCTTTCTTTACAGACGGCTAAATCTGAAAACATTTCACTAGCACTGATTGTACGACAACCTATATTTTTCACAGAGAGTAGTAGATAGTAAGGTAGACATAATTTCAAGACTTACATCAGATCCACGAGGCATGTAGTCGGCACTATAAGTTGATGAGTACATTCCACCAGCATCACCAGTGCTCGCGGAACCTGCAGAGATGATATGCAAAACAAAGTTATAAGCAAATGGTCAAAGGTATCATGACAATTAGTATAGCCTTCAAGAGTATACCTCCATAACTCATGCCATGGCGGCTGCTACTATATACTGTGTCATGACCAGCAACAGATCTGCTGCTACTGTATCCCGCATGTGACCGCCCAAGCCTTCAACAGAACACGAGTTTAAAAATCATATACCAAGACGTTCTCTAAATAAACAAATACTAGGCAAAGAGACTGCATGTTACTAAATGTACACCAACCTCTCAGGGTATGCATCTGCATACCGAGCACTGCTGCCACCAACATCATAGTCTAAGCGCGCCTTGGACTGGCGAACGCTAATGTCGTGATACCGAGGAGGCACGTCATCCTTGCATCATTAACAATATAATTAGGTTGATGTAATAAACAGCAAGCGCATACAAACAATGCAAAATATAAATAAACAATCCTCACCATCTCAACATATGAGCGTTTTGAACCAGAAATTGTATCATAATCACGGCCACGCCCCTCCCTATAGGAGGGTAAAGGTCGGTCGATCTTCTCTACATAACCGTCATCAGCATATGCTCGCCTGTCAGAAAGACGGGGAGCACTACGAGGACCTAGGTCTGAATAAGCTGATCCACGGGGAGAATAATCGTCCCTGTAAGAGTTGCGCCTATCCACTGGAACTCTTGGAGTGTAATCAGCAAAAGTAGCTCTGCTTCTTGGCGGAGGAAGGTCATCACGTCTTCCATATTCCCTCCTTGGACTTCTCTTTGGGTAAATAGGAGCTGTACACAGATGAAGTATGAGAAAATTTGATGCAGCTGTAGATCGCACCAGAAGAAAATGGGTAACATCTGCGCACCTGGGGGCCTTCTATCATAAGATCTCTCTGACGGAGGCAAACGCCTAACTCTTTCTGGTACTGACACAACAGGGCGTCTGTCTCTAATATCTATTGACCTCTTCAGTGGACGGCTCCTTATGGGAGGCAAGCGACTAACATCAGGCCGTACAAGACGTGGCAGAGGCCGACGTGGAGGAGGCCGACTGTATGGAAAGCGACCACCACGAGGAGCACTCTGCCCAATCCTGAAATTTCCTCTTAATCCATGCTTCATTCTAGTAGGTCTCTGCATTGGCCTTGACAATCTGGCTCTCACTTTTGCCTGAACCACAAAAGAATTGTCTTGAGAAGGAATTGCATGATAAAATTTGTCCATTGTACAAAAACTCAGTTGGAGAACGGACCTTGCTATCACCTTCACCAATCTCAGAATTAGTTATCCCATCAACGCATGCAACAGCATTATCATGCGTATCAAAAGTAACAAACCCAAAATCTTTTCTTTTGGCTGCAGGCATGTTTCGGGCAAGTTCAACTTTCTCAATAGCTCCATACTTTTTAAGGTACTTCTTAACACGATCTTCGTCCCAGGATGGAGGAAGACCATCAAGAAATACAGCTCTGACCTGAACCATAAAACAAGAATGAGGATTCAATAATGTTAAACATGTTTGGCCCATACCAAGAAACCAACACAGCTGACATTTAAATTACTGCAGAAAGTGCTTACCTGTGCCATCATTTCATCATCAACTTCAGGGTAGGAATCAGCAAATGAAACCTTTGCACTGCGATCAACTCCAAAGACTACATCCCTCTTCTGCAATCGCCTGAAAGCATCCATAGCTTCAGGGCGAGTAGAAAACTCAAGTAAAGCGTACCCACGATTCATCCCTGGGTTATTGCTATCTTCGACCAATATTAAGTCGTCGAAATTCTCAACTTCGTAGGTCTTCAATTTATCCTTCAGCTGTGAGTTCCAAGACAAGTTATTTCTTCCACCAAGAAGCAGAAAAGAGGCATCAAGGAAAAAATAGTTTAAGCATCATACATGCTCTTTTGTCCATGTCTTGCAGATATTGCCAACAAAAAGTGTATCACTGTCATGACTAGGAGCAACACCACATTGTTTACCTCGTACCTACAAAGTTTCAGAAACGGTTAAGTTACTTGTAATTTTATAAAATATACCATAAACATTGTATCATTGTCATAGGACCAACCAGTGGGTTCTTTAGATCCGAGACAGCGCGCTTTGCTTGCTCCACAGTCGCATATCGCAGGAAGGCAAAGCCTTTATTCTTCTTTGTAACAGGGTTCATCATCAGACGAACTTCAGTGATTTCGCCAACTTCACTAAAAACTTTCCTGAGGTCACTCTCTGTTGCATCTTTATCTAGCCCACCCACAAAAACTTCAAACTCCTTGCGCTTACGATGTGCTTTCACCATTTCATGATGGTCTTCATCCTCCACGTCCACATTTTGTTCCTCGTCAGCATTTTCATATTCCTCGCCCTCCCCATCATCCCCGCCATCATCCAGTTCCTCATCCACCATATCCGTCTCCTCTTCAACCACATCTTCAGTGTACTCCAACCCTTCATCGCCGTCTTCATATTGTTCCTCATACTGCTCTGAATCCTTCTCATCATAGTCTACAACAGCCTCCTCTTCATATTCCTGCTCATCCTCGAACTCCAGGCGTTCACCTTTGTCCTCTTCTTCATATGTTTCTTTCACAGTTCCATCATCTAAGAATTAAGCAAGCATAAGATACATAAGCCTCAAAATCCATTTAAATAAGCCAATGAAGTGTCTGGACCTAGGAAAAAGACATTAAGTCACAGGTCACAATAAAAGTATTTTCTTTTCTGTTTTGCTAAGGGGTGGTGGTTAATGTTATATTGTTCCCTTCCATAAAATTTGCAAAATCCACAGTGGCTGTTGTAAAACAAAATGGCTTATAAGTTTGGGCATCGAATACCACTGAACAAAAAAAAAGGACTGCATGATGACAAGTTATTAACAGAACTAATCGACCTGATAGACCACCAACAGCAAGCGTGCTCCTTTTGAACCCATGCTTACCACGCCTGGGATAAAAAAGACTACATGGCGTTCATGCTAGGCCAAATAAAGGGGAGATCGTTGCATCACCATTACAATATAATTGAGGAAATGCGGTGGTTCATGTCATATAACAGATCAGAGAAAAATTCTACGCTGCGTACAGAAAACAGAGGCACAAACGCAATACCTTCACCATGGCTTGCGCCGTTCTCCACGACATCCGCCTTAGCCTTCTCCTCAGCAGCCGGCTGCTGCTGAGGTGGTGGCAACGGCTGCCGCTTCTGCTCCTCCACCTTGGGCGCCTCCTCCGCGACCTTCTCTTCCTCGGCCTTCACCTCCTCGACGGCTGGCACGGGCTCCTCCACGGCCGGCTGAGCCTTGGCCGCCTTGCCCCTGGCCCCGGCCCCCTTCCTTGCTGCGGCAGCGCCGCCCCTCCTAGCCGACTTCGGCGGCATCTCCCAGTAACCACAGAACCAGAAACACCAGCTACAAAAATCAACGAAGAAAAAGACACGCAGATTTAGCTCGAAGGGCGTGAAATCGGCGGGTATCAGAATCCACGGGCGGGCGGGCGGGAGGGAGGGCGTACCTCGTGCCCTCGCTGAAGATCGATGTGGGGAACCGAAACCCTAGCGCTGGAGACGAAAGCTGCGGCCTTCGGGTCGCGGAGAGGGAGAGCTGGATAGAGAGAGACAAGACGGACCCCGGCCTAGGTATCGTTGGTTTGCCCGGGTCCAGTCGTATTCTGCAACCTGGGCGCCGGAATTGGGTGCAATTACGGATTAACCATCGGGTGCTCGTGCGTTGACGGCTTCCTGCGCAATTACAGGGCGCCTGGTCTTTTCGGTGGTCATCCTTTTATTTGCTACCGGTAAGTCGGTGTCGAGGAATTGTTTGAGAAAGAGATACGTATGAGTTATATACTACTCTCTCCGAAAGTCGTCCTTGTTTTGTGTGTTTTTTCTTTGACCAAGAATTATTCTAAATATATAAAGAGTTTTGGTATAAAACTAGTATCATCAGAAAGTATTTTTCAATATGAATCCAACGGTATTAATTATGTATAATATAATTAAGATTTTGTTGCTCAATTCTTGTGGTCAAACTTTGTTTTGGAAAGGGTGTGCGCTTTAAGCCTTAAAACAGAGGTAGTAGTAAAGAGCACGTTTAGACATTTGATAGACGAAAACAGTACCCACTTCGACCAATATTAGTTGACTCCAAGTTGAATATATCTAGATAAGTTTTTGTGATAGATACATCTAAATAGGAGTCAACTAATATGGATCGAAAGGAGTATTAAAAAAGTTAAAATGAACTCTGATTGTTGATTAACTATCTGAATAACTTGAGTGCTGGTCCCCTTGATTCATTATATGAATAACTTGAGTGCTGGTCCCGGTTTATAAACGATCTGTCCCATTAAAATATACAAAAAGCACATTGGAAGTAAAAATTCAAGTAGAGGTCTTTTTTAGGTAAAAAATCAGGTATAGTTTTTTTTTGTTAATTCACTATATGACATTTATAGGCAGTTTCTAACAAAAGCACATCAGGGGTGTAAGATCTAAGTAGACATTCATATACCTTTCACCTTGCCTCGTAAGATTTAGAGGTCAGGATAAAATTGCTCTGTAAGACTATGATTTATGTGTTCTCACATTATCTCTAGTCTCTAGAATGTTGAAAAGAAAAAAATTGATCAAATAATTATACATTTTAATATTAACTATCCTTCCGGTTCATAATAATTATCGCTCATTTAGTACAAAATTTGTATTGATACACGTTGATAGATCATTTTATTATCTACATAAATAATTCCGTTTTGAAGTTTTTTAACACTTTTGAGTGTCGTTTTTTAGTTTTAAGAAAACATGCAATGTATAGCCCGAGTTAGAAAAGTCCACAGTCAACTTGAGCACAATTATAGTCATAAGAAACTTGACTTTCGTTAAATTTCTACTGGAGGTGCATGTATCTTTTGTGTCCACGCATTCCTACTCTAGTCTAAATTACCCACAAAAGATCCTACAGAGTATAGAGGCAATACTTAGGGTTTGTTTGATTCATAGGATTCACAAAACATAGGAACAGGAAAACCACAGGATTGAAATGGCATGCCCACTTGAATCCTATAGGATTATGTACCTATAGGATTTTGGATCCAGTAGTGTTTGATTACACAGGAAAATCAAAGGAATTGTACAAAGAGGTTGGAGCGGATGGAAATTTTCTTTCAAAATAGAGTACAAAGGAATAATTTGAAGGATTTTCTAAGGATTGTAATCCTTTGAATCAAACAGCACTTATAGGAAAAATTCCTAAGGATCCAAATCCTACAAAAATCCTACACAATTCCTTTGAATCAAACAAGCTTTTAACGTTCACGTGGGCAGCAGGCTGTCGGTCTGCCACTTCTAGAAAAATCGCCTAACCGCTAGACATTGGTTCGCTGAGCCGCGCGCACCATGCAGGGGCGAATCCAGCGAATGTTAGCCGTTAGATTTTTTGCTACTCATGCCTGATTTACGGTAGATGTGGACTCAATCAGCAAAATCAACGATTGTGCTCAATCCAGAGGTGTTTTGGCAGGGAAAACTAAGGAAGAAGTGGCAAATTCAAATTTGAACTGCTACACTATAATAGTAGAGATATGTTCTAAAGTTGCAAATGGCACAAGGGGAAGGTCCTATTATAAAATTATAAATTTTGAATTATTATTTTTTGCGAATGATTATAAATTTTGAATTGAATTCATTTTCTAATCTATTGTATTATTTTTCGAGAATGTCGCCACTCGGATTCAAACCGAGATGCTTGAGCACCGTGTCTACCAATTTCACCATGGCGGCTAACTTTAAATAATAGGTAACTTAAAAAAATAGCTCGTATCTCGCGAATCGTCGAGATTGGGAAAGTCTATAAAACTTAGAAACATTAGAGTCTTCATTAAACTAGACTTCGTTTGGTAGTATCGTTGCGATTTTTTTACAATAAACTCTTGTTGTGTCTAATAGAATAGAAAGACTGCTTGAAAGAGTTAGAACATCTTTTTTCTAATTAGTTTTTTCTTTAAAATTTAAGAATTCTTTCAATAAAAGGAAAAAATTATAGAATCAAACTTTATGCTCCTATTAATATTAATAGAATTTACTTTACTAACATTACACGAACAATTTTGGAGAAAATGGAAGCCGTCAGTACTATTGCAAGAATACTCCACTTTTCATAATAGAATTCTCATAATAGAAATTCATGGATCATTGATAGAAAAATAATACTTAGCACACAATATATATCAGAGGAGTTTGTTCTAACAATATTGTACTGAGTAATTCATTCAACACATAAAAGTACATTAATTAATTAATCGAAATTATTCATATTTAAGTAGGGTGGATCGACTGCCAGTGGGTAGATTAGGACTTTCACACTGGATGGTTCCTTAATGCGCTATCATAGTCACTTCAATGAACTATTTCTTAAGAGAATATCTAGGGCATGTTTTGGTTACTCGGGTCTTTGTTTCTCTTTTTTCCTTTTGGCCCGTTGGATGCTGCATGGGGAGAAATTTGACTTGGGCCAACTTTGGGCTCTTGTTTTGTTTCTCGTATTCTCGCCCCTCCCAAATGGTCTGGCGTTTGGTTCCTCGCTACACACAGTAGGCAATAAGTGGTATCCCTCTAATCTAACATACTTCATTGTAATTCCCTCTAATCTACCTAACTATGCCTCCATTCGAGATAAGTTGTATATGAAAAAGGTGTTCCTCGATGTTATGAAAAAGGTATGCCTCGGGAGAAAAACTTTCCTTTCATTTCGAGAAGAGAAACTATATGAAGGGATAAACCGGTTTTAAGGGGGTGTTTGGTAAATTGGTAGCCCGCGTGAGGTTCAGCTAGGCCCTTGGCAGATGATTGGTTGCCCGAACTCAGCTACATGATGCGGTTCGCATGCTTTTTAAAGCACCTCTCGATCGGACTCACTAGGAACTACCGATTTGGCTATTTCTAGCGAGTCACCCATGTCTTAGTTGGTGGGAGTGTGCGCAACACGGCGAAAAGGGAAAAGGAGCATGGGAATGATTCTGTCACATGACGATGAAACCCTTCCTCTATATTTTATCCTCTATATTAATGAAAGGTAACCTCGGCAATGCCCATGGTTATGGATTTAGGGTTTCGTGGAAAAGAGAGCACTGGTGTTTTCGTCGGCTGATCAGACAAACAAGGGAGTCAATGTAGTTTGATTATGGTGGAAACTCGATTAAAAGTCGTCAGTTCACTAGTTTCGATCTATCTTACAACGGATTGCTGGAAAACTAAGGTGCCCTCTCCGTCGGGTCCTCCCAGCCTTTATATGAGAGGCTGAGTCGTATCCTGAGAGGTTACAAGTTATGATTACAATACAAAATCTATGTCGGTTCGTACTCTTTTTTGTACTACCAAAACAAACTTTTATCCATTGGATGCTCCTTGGATTTCCTTGGGCTTCACGGGTCGCAGGCCTTTATGCGCCTAGGGTTACTAATCATAGTGACGAGGGGTAACCTCGGCAATGCCCATTGTTATGGACTTAGGGTCTCGTGGAGAAGAGAGTGTTGGAGATTTTGTCGGCTGATCAGACAAACAAGAAAGTCGATGTAGTTTGATTGTTGAGAAAGCTCGGTTACAAAGTCGTTGGTTTGCTAGTTGTGGTCTAGCTTACGGCCGATTGCTGAAAAACTACTGTGTCCTCTCCGTTGGGTCCTCCTGGACTTTATATGAGAGGATGAGTCCTGGATCCGTAGCTGGAGGGGTTACAAGTTAATATTTATAATACGAGCTCTATGTCAGTTCCTAAATATTCCTTAGTGGTTAAGGAAAGTTGAAATAACATGTGGCCCTCTGTGTATGGTTTTGGTAATTAATGACAGTCTTTATGGACTAATGTGTGTATTGAGTTGCAATTGTAGGTATTGTACATTGACATCGCTTGGAGCATGTGTTGGATTCAAGTTCGATGAAATGAAGAAGAAGAAGATGTGTTGTTCAAGCTTAATATGTGCCTTCTCTAGAAGATCTCATGTTTGGTGCTTGCCATCCTCGATGGTCTTGGATCGATGATGAGTAATCAAGAAAGGCGTTCCATCTTGAGAAGGTCGAGATCAATATCGTCTACACCGCGCTCAAGTGGAATGCTCAATGCAAAGGTATAATCTTGATAGGTTTTCCCTTTTGCCGGTCTTATGTTGTTAGTGGGAGACCGGGTTTAGGATAGATAGTCGTGCTATCAAGAAGGGCTCTCGAATGAGTAACTCGATCATATCATTCGGAGAGATCTCAAAACTTTGCATACTTGCATCATCATATTTGGTTGTTATTTGCTCTTATCGATGTGAGGATTTAGAGCTTGTGGCTATCTCCATAACAAGCTATTGTTCATCAAAATCGGATCTCACTTTTATATCTTGTTGTGATTCCGATCTTTGAGGTTTTCCGATTTCTCACCAAGGAAGGTATCTCACTTTCACATACATGAAACATACTCACTTGGTGATAACCAATAGCTCTTGTCGTCCTATTTCCAACGCAATTGGATTCAGATCAATTGGAGTTACCAATCAAAAGTTATCGCAGTTTGAATTTGCCCCATATTTGATTTGAAAAAGAAAAAGAAAAATCAGTTTTTCTGGTGGGTCCGCGGTATCGCCCGGCCTAGTGCATGCGTGTTATTTATTGCCTTGTCCAGAAGTTAAATCCGGCACTACCGGCCTGGCCCGGTAGTACCACCTAGGTGGGACGATACAACTGGCCGACCCAGGTAGGCCTTGCCTCTCCCAGCTGCCAGGCTCCCATTCCGTCGCTGCTTGCTTGCTGATTTGCGCGCACGATCCAGGCCCAACTTGCCGCAGTGTTTGCTCGCTTCGCCTGCCGCATCCACTTGCTCCCCCGTGCGCCCAGTGATGACCCACAAGTATAGGGGTGTATCGTAGTACTTTCGATAAATAGGAGTGTTGATCCCAATGAGGAGCAGAAGATGCTGAACAGTCGTATGGAGCAGGAAATCCCTGTGAATACTTAGAAAACAGATTTTTAGTGGTTTTCTAACAAAGCAAGAAAACAAAAATAAAGTAATAGAAGTAACAAACAAACGGAGCAAGTGGCCCAATCCTTTCTTAGCAAAGGACAAGCCGGTGGAAATACTTATAAGGACCAAATGTTCTCGAGGACACATGGGAATTCTGTCAAGTGCTTTCGCTTCAAATAGCTGAGTATTCTTCTATGGTGTTTGTAAGTGTTGTGTGGGTGAACGTGTGCTAACATACTGCCCTTCCTAGGACTAATACATACTTGTGATTAACCTCCCTATAAACATTCGTAACTATAGGAAAGTAATTAAGATATAAATCTAACCAACGCCTTAAACTCTGAGATCCTACACTCCCTTGTGCAAAGATATCCTAACAGGGGTTCAGGTTTCTGTCACTCCGGCAACCCCATGATTAGTAGCCAAATACACAATGCATTCCCCTAGGCCCATAAATGGTGACGTATCATGTAGTCGACGTTCACATGACACCACTAGAAGAATAGCACCGCAACTTAAATACTAAGCCATTGAATAATAACTCATCACAGATTCACTACTAACAACATGACTTCTCCCATGTCCTCAAGAACTAAACGAACTACTCACAAGACATCATATGGATCAAAATCAAAGATGATATGATAATGGATAACAATCTGAACATAAACAATAATCCAATGGTTCCACTCACAAGCATCAACTACAATAGTAATTAACACTGGGAAAGTTTCCCCTAATGAACTAAGCAATTTCCAACACAATTGTTACAACGGGACGGAGTGGTGATGATGGTGCTGGTGGAGATGATGGTGTGGATGATGATGATCCCGATGAAGCCTAGCTTGATGACGGTGTTGATGGCGACGGTCTCCCCTCTCCGGGAAGGAATTCCCCCAGCAGAAATCTGTCTGTCGGAGAGATCTTTCTCTCTCGGTGTTTTCTGCCTCCCAGAGGCGGCGGAAGTCTATTTGTGGTCACCCCCTGGTGTTAGGGTTCCGTAGGGAAGATATAGGCGAAGGGGCGGAGTCGGAGGCCGAACAGGTGGGCCAAAACCATCCTAGGCGCGGGGTTAGGTGGGCCCACGCCTAGGGGCTGTGGGGCCCCTGTGCCCCCCCCTTCGCTCCTCCTTTTGGCTTCCTTCTTCTTCCAGTAAAATAATATGTTTCCATATTTTTCTGATCTTCGCGAAATTGCACCTAAACGCCGTCTTTTCCATCAGAATCCAGACTCCGGCAGTCCATCCTCCAGGAATCATCCAACATGTATAAACAGATGAAAATCCATAAGTAATACCTCATAATAAGACAAATATCAATGAATAGAGGTAAATTATGATATAGAATGGTGATGCAAATTGGGCGTATCAACTCCCCCAAGCTTAGACTTCGCTTGTCCCCAAGCGAATACTGAGCTCAGTAAACATGTCCACAGGTTTATGGAGTGAAGTGTCGATAAAAAGAATACGAACAAGAAGCATCACGCTTACCTTTTCACAACTCATAGAAGAAATCAACTCACCATTATATAACTTAGCTTGCAACCAAGTACAGCAGTCACAATAGAGATACATAAAGATAAATCATAATTGGAATTGGCAAACTTGTTCTTGGTCAGAGAACACCTGATAAACAGTTTCACAAAAGCTTTTTGTAGAAGTTTCAAAACAGGAGCACTCTTTGCTCAAAAAGGTTTTTCACAAGTGAAGGCTTTCAAAGTAATACTCAATAAATAAGAGTTTTGTGCAAACAAGGAAGATAAAGAACATGATTGAATAAATCACCATATGAATGCTTGAAACACAACAACTCAAAAGCTTGCTGGAGATAGAGAGAAAGTGGGTTGACTAACTCAACTGGTAACTGGAGAAAGGTCCCTTTATAGAGGGTAGCAGGGATTACATGTCATAAAGAGCTTTCAAAAGATTATGATACTTACTAGCTTTGGGCCCTCATTGCCCCTATCATAAGCATCTTGAGATGATTTAGGTTAAAGTGAACAAAGATGGAGTATATGCTTGACGAAATATAAGTTGGCAATTTCATGTCCCTTGAAATATGAGGGCCACTCCTCATGCATACTCAACTTTGGGTCCAGGTAAGTTCTTGTCATTGTAAGTATTTGCATATCATTGAGAACCGCCAACGGGGTACCCCTTGCACATGGTACAAGAGCTTTCCCATAACCAAAATGACAAGGCAAGCAGACAATGAGCATCTCAGCAATCTTTTTATTTACTATGCATATAGCTTTTTATCGAGGATGCTTCACAGATGACTCACTATGGTGATGTTGCAAGTTTCCACCATGATTAAGCATGGCTTAGGCTAGCGGCCCAGGCGTTTCTCTAACACAGAATACAAACTCCATGGACTTACAAGTCTCCTCTTTGTTTCACACCGTTGACATCCATAGACAAAAGAGCACGATATTAACTATGTACGACAAGGTACAAGTGCAATGTTGAAAATGTTCCCCATGACAGCACGGTTCTGCTAATCCCAACGTATAGATGCAAGCATATACGACTTCGATGTCCACAATGGTTCAGGTCTATTCGGGGCAAGTAAATAAAGTGTGCCATCAAGTTCGTGAGAGCTTTACTCACTAGTTTTCACATAACAAAATACTTTTTAATTCGAAAGGTAAATGAAGCTTGACAATTTACTAGGAATAGCAATAGCTATTAGGTAGATATGGCGGACACAAGTGGCAAAAGTTTTTGGTTCAAAGGGTTTTTGAAACATGAGAAGTATGCCTTCTCAAAACAGGTTTTTGGCTAGCAAGGCTGGGTAGCAAGCAAGAGAGTTGAAAGAAACAAGCAAACATACAAGTAATAAAGCCAAACATGCAATCTTTCCTCGAAGACACAAAATAATCTTAAATAAAGAATACCAAGCTTATGAGCCAACCAAGAAAGAAAACAAATGATACCAAATACCTGTAAGCTTTTTCTTTCAAACTAATGCCACTGACCATAACTCGGTTTGCCCAAACCAATTTAGATCCACTTGATGATCCCAAAGTGGTGCCAATACTTGAACAACAAGATCCATCATATAATAGAGATTGCAAACTAAAAATAAGAAGTGCAAAAAGTAAAGATGAGACTTCTCATTAATATTCCAATAAAGGCACTCACACCAAGGGATACATAGATAACCAACTAAAAGAGAGATACTTCCACATGCAAACCAAACTATAAGATAACCTCTCTACCACAGATATGGATCCACTAAAAAGGTAAAATATGAAAGATAATGGTGGTGATACCGCGGCACTCCCCCAAGCTTGGAACAAGCCAAGGGGATGCCAAACCTGATGACGAATTACTCCTTTGGTGGTGGTGGTCTCTTGACAAGCTCTTCAATAAGTTTCCTCAATTCCTCGAACTCAAAAGGGAGAGTTCGGATCAGCTCCGAGTTTTGCTCTATACGGTTCATGATCATGTAAGTCTGAGAATCCCAGTTCTTGTTGTTCTTTCCCACTCTTCATCCCTAGCATGATCCTTCGCTGCATTGTTAGAACGACGCATATCCCAAACCGCAGACAAATTACCTTTGGGCACATGTTGATATTGATATTCATGTATAAGTGTATGGAAGGGTATCTTGTTACGTGGAGGAGATGGTTGTGGATTGTAGAAGAGACGTGGAGGTTTCCCTCCTGTAGACATCCGTGTTGTCCTCTTAAGCTTGGTAGGTTGTGCCACCAAACCAATGCTTGCGACGGTAGCGCGAGTGTCCAGTTGCTTGTCTTCCTCCATGTCACCTTCATATCCTCCCGAACTCTCCTCCTCCTTGGGGAATCGAGGTTCTTCTTCCTCGGGCTTCTTTCCTTTGTCATCGGCGGAGGCCATGGTGCTCTAAACTTGAGAAGGTTTCCTGACAGAAACAGGTCGAAATGAAAACACGACGATAACACGATGCAAGGACCTCGGGAAACCCGGGGGTGGGGTATATATTACGAAGTTTCAATGCATAAGGAAGGTTTCAACACGGAAACGAGGTGGAGACGGGGTACGGGGGGAGGACACTCCCCTCAGGCATGGCCAGGCTGGGCCCGCGCCTGGGGTGGGTTTGTCCACCCCGGGCTCCGTTTCCTCTTCAGTTTCGTCTCGTAACTTCCCTTATGTATTAAAACCACCAAAAATATAAAAAGATTGGGGTTTCACGACCCTTCTGTTTTCACCACTTTTACCTATTCAAAGACGAACTCTGTAGATTCCTTTCCTCTTTTTCCTGAGAATTTTCTTCATACAAAAAACCTTGCACAAACTCAATGACAACATTAGTGTAGGCAAAAACAATAACATTTAAGATCACATTTCAAGTGAAAACCCATCAAAACGAGAGCTTCTATAAGAGGCAAATGCAAATGAAGGCAGAAATCTGTTAAAACAGACCAGCTGGTAAAGATTGATTTTTTCGGAGACCTTATGTTGCTCAAATAAAAAAGTGCAGAACTAATAAAAGTTGGGTAACAACCTGGAGAACAAGCTCAGAAAAATTCAGCTCAATCCGAAGTACTGAGCTCACTCACGAATTTTTACAATACATCACAAAAATCTACCCCAGGACAGCCACTTTTCACAACTCCTCTACTGCACAAAAGTAGTTGAACTTGACACAAAAAACAAAACAAAAAGGATAAGGAGCGGTTATTACTAAGGTAATAACTTCCAAGACTCGACAAAACTCTTAGGTTATCTCCCAACAAGTACTTTTCTTTAATGCCTTTAAATTAGGCTTGAAACTTTCAAAGATGCTCACATAGGATATATATATTTGAAGTGAAAGAGAGCATCAAAAAGCAAATAACCGACACACTCGAGTCTAACCCACTTCCTATGCATGGGAGTATCATGAGAAAATGAATTGTTGAAACAAAAAGCCACAAGCATAGGAAGACAAAACAGATACAACTTTAAAGCTTTCAAAATAAAACGGGAAAACTTAACATCATTGAGATGCATAGAACCATGTTTTCCTCTCTCAAAATAACTTTCAGTAACACTTTAAATAAAGTTGACAATATAACTGTTACTGGAAACAACTTTATCATTAGAATAAGCATACTTACAGTCATCAAAAAGAGGTCCAAGGTCATAGACTGGATCAATAGAAGCAAGTTGTTCCATCATGAAATCTTTATTAAGCAAGCTATTTTCACAAGGAGCTTTAGCAAATTTAGAAAAGTTAAACTCATAAGAATCTCCATTAAACTTAGTTAAAACTTTTTCCTTCTTACAATCAATAATAGCTCCACAAGTATTCAAGAAAGGTCTACCAAAAATGATAGGACAAGTTTTGCTAGCTGCTGAATTAAGCACTAGAAAATCAGCAGGATATTTAATCTTACCGCAGAGAACCTCCACACCTCTTACAATGCCAATGGGGCAAACGGTTTCCTTATTAGCAAGGTGAATGACCACATCAATGTCCTCAAGCTCACAAGGACCAATCTCATGCATAATTTCCCTGTAGATCTCATAAGGAATAGCACTAGAACTAGCACCAATATCACATAAACCATAGTAGCAATGATCATCAATTTTAAAAGAAAGCACAGGGACACTAGCTTTTTTAACTCTACCAGGATGAGAAATAATATTAGAAGCGTCTTCACAGAAGACAATATGCTCACCCTCTCTATTTCTAGTGACAGTGTCTTTCACAATAGCTACCACAGGTTCATCACTCAATTGCTTACCAGGCTCCACAGTCTTCTTTGTACCTTTGTTATTTGCATTAATAATCATAGAATACTCCTTTACCTTAGCTGGGAAAGGCATTTTCTCAACATGAGGTCCAGGCACAATATGATTAGTAGTACAAACCTGAGTACTTCTAACTGGAACATGATTAACAACATCTTTATAAGGAGCATGGTACTTATTCCACTTCTTCTTGGGAATTTCAATGTAAGAGGCAAAGGCCTTAAAATAGCTCGCAATACTTTGGGAATCAAGACCAAATTTATTGCTAATATCACGGAAGTTATCAGTTCCCATAAAAGATTTAATACATTCATAATCATAGTTTATACCTGACTTTCTTCCTTTTTCATTCTCCCAAGCCTCGATATTATCTTGAATACGGTCTAGGAGATCCCATTTAGCTTCTTCCTTCATATTTGTAAATGATCCAGCACAAGAAGCATCTAGTAAACCTTTATCCTGAAGAGAAACCCTAGCATAAAATTTATTGAGAATAATATTGTTAGGGAGTTCATGAATAGGACATTTAAGCATTAATAACTTCAGTCTCCCCCAAGCTTGAGTTGTACTCTCTCCGTCAAGAGGCCAAAAGTTATATATAATACTTCTATCCTTTTGGATTTCACTGGGAGGATAAAATTTAGAGTAAAAGAGAGATGTCATTTCCTCCTATTCCATGGATTGTCCATTCTTTAGCAGCTTATACCATGCCTCAGCTCTCCCTTTCAAGGATATGGAGAGTAACTTCTTCTTCACCTGTTCAGTTGTGATACCTGCACACTTAAACAACCCGCATAATTCATGGATATAAAGCAAGTGATCACCAGGATGGACAGTTCCATCCCCAAAATAATAATTATCCATGACACGATTAATAATACTCGCAGGTATCTTAAAAGGATCTATCTCAATAGGTGGTGGTTTATCTACTACCCTTTCAGTGGTAGTAGTTTTCCCAAACAGAAAACCAAGTGGGTTATTCATATAGGAATCAAAGCAACAAATAGTAACAAAAGGAAATACTCACAGTCAAAGTTTCCCTTACCAGTTCCACTTTTCAATAGCGCTTCACTCCCCAGCAACGGCGCCAGAAAATAGTCTTGATGACCCACAAGTATAGGGGGTGTATCGTAGTACTTTCGATAAATAGGAGTGTCGATCCCAACGAGGAGCAGAAGGTGCTGAACAGTGGTATGGAGCAGGAAATCCCTATGAATACTTAGCAAACAGTTTTTTAGTGGTTTTCTGACAAAACAACAAAACAAAGAGCAAGTAATAGAATTAACAAACAAACGGAGCAAGTGGCCCAATCCTTTCTTAGCAAAGGACAAGCCGGTGGAAATACTTATAAGGACCAAATGTTCTCGAGGACACACGGGAATTCTGTCAAGTGCTTTCGCTTGAAATAGCTGAGTATTCTTCTCTGGTATTTGTAAGTGTTGTGTGGGTGAACCTGTGCTAACATACTGCCCTTCCTAGGACTAATACATACTTGTGATTAAACCCCCTGCAAACATCCGTAACTACATGAAAGTAATTAAGATATAAATCTAACCAACTCCTTAAACTCTGAGATCCTACACTCCCTTGTGCAAAGGTGTCCTAATGGGGGGTCAGGTTCTGTCACTCCGGCAACCCCACGATTAGTAGACAAATACACAATGCATTCCCCTAGGCCCATAAATGGTGAAGTATCATGTAGTCGACGTTCACATGACACCGCTAGAAGAATAACACCACAACTTAAATACTAAACCATTGAATAGTAACTCATCACAGATTCACTACTAACAACATGACTTCTCCCATGTCCTCAAGAACTAAACGAACTACTCACAAGACATCATATGGATCAAAATCAAAGATGATATGATAATGGATAACAATCTGAATATAAACAATAATCCAATGGTTCCACTCACAAGCATCAACTATAATAGTAATTAACATTGGGAAAGTTTCCCCTAATGAACTAAGCAATTTCCAACACAATTGTTACATCGGGACGGAGTGGTGATGATGGTGCTGGTGCAGATGATCGTGTGGATGATGATGATCCCGATGAAGCCTAGCTTGATGACAGTGTTGATGACGATGGTCTCTCCTCTCCGGGAAGGAATTCCCCCGGCTGAAATCTGTCTGCCGGAGAGATCTTTCTCTCTCGGTGTTTTCTGCCTCCCAGAGGCGGCGGAAGTCTATCTGTGGTCACCCCCTGGTGTTAGGGTTCCGTAGGGAAGATATTGGCGAAGGGGCGGAGTCGGAGGCCGAACAGGTGGGCCAAACCCACCCTAGGCGCGGGTCAGGTAGGGCCACGCCTAGGGGGGTGTGGGCCCCCTATGGCCCCCTTCGCTCCTCCTTCTTGCTTCCTTCGTCTTCCGGTAAAATAATATGTTTCCATATTTTTCTGGTATTTTTCTGATCTTCGCGAAATTGCACCGAAACATCGTCTTTTCCATCAGAATCCAGACTCCGGCAGTCCATCCTTCAGGAATCATCCAACATATATAAACAGATGAAAAGCCATAAGTAATACCTCATAATAAGACAAATATCAATGAATAGAGGTAAATTATGATATAGAATGGTGATGCAAATTGGGCGTATCACCCAGCTTCTCCCGCGCATCACTCGCCCGCCGCCAGCTGGATCCCTCGCGCCGCTCGCCTCGGTCCCGCTCTCCCGTGTGCCGCGCTTCGCTTGCCAGCTGGCCTCGCGCAGTGCTGCTTGGCTCGCGCCTTGCTGCTTTGCTTCGCTGGCCCAGGTCCGGTAGTACCGGGCCACTCCTATACTACCGGCACAAGTCCGAAAATCACCCCAACGGGCAGATTTTCTAGGGGGCCTATTTAAGGTTGCTCTCTCTCTTTTAATTGAGTGTTCTTCCTCTATTCTTTCTCAAGCCTTTTGCCCCATTTGCTCTTTATCTTTGAGGCTTGATTAATATTTTCTCCTATGATGATGCTTGCCAATATTTGAGAGGATTATAGAGGAGATCTAGATCTACACTTTGACCAAACCAAATCATCTCTTTGTGAGTGATTCTTTGAGATCTAGATCTTGGAGTATTTTGTGTTCTCTTTGTGTTCTTCCTCTCTTGTTCCATCAATTTCTTTAGTAGCATTGTTGAAACTCGAGAGTGAAGGATTGGAGCATCTTTGTGGTGCTCTTGCCATTTGCATTCGTTGCAACGGTTTGAGTTTTCAGTGAGAATTCGATTGGGTGAAAGTTGAGAAGCTTTTTATTCTTGGGTTCTTGGAACCCTGGATGGTTTGGTTGTGTTACAGGTTTGTGGATTACTTGGGGCCTCCATTTAAGTTGTGGAGCTTTCCCCAAGATTGTTTGTTGGGAGCCTCTAATTGAGTCGTGAAGTTCCCCAACCTTGTGAGAGGTTCCGGATTGCCACCGACAAGTGCACCAAAAGTGGAAGTGTGAATCAATCCCATTGGGGTGAGATTCACAGGAGAAAAAGGGAGGCCTCTTGTGGCGTTGGTGGTTTGATATCACCCCCTCTCCAAACAAGACATACTCCATGTTGGGAGGAACTCGGTAAAATATCGTCGTCTCCGCGTGTCTCGGTTATCTCTATATCCGAGCTCTTACTTATGCACCTTACTTTATGATAGCCTTCGTGCTTGAAGTTTATATCTAGCTATCACATAGTTGCTTGTCTTGCTTAGCATAAGTTGTTGGTGTATATAGGTGAATCCTAGTTGTTCTAGGTTTTGTGCTTAACAGAGTAAACGCTAGTTTAATTCCGTCTTTGTTGAGCCACTCTTGGAAAAGTTTTAAACCGCCTATTCACCCCCCCTCTAGGCGGCATTTGTATCCTTTCAAAAGTCTTTATTCCGTCGGGTGCTTCTTGGACTTAGTTGGGATTTCATGGGCCATAAGCTTTTATACGTCTAGGGTAACTAAACATAGGGACCCGATAGGTCATACCCATGTCAGTAGCCCCCGAGACTCTATCTGAATTGCAAATTCGGGTCAAGTCTCAAAATTCTGTTTAGCTATTTTAGCCGAAGTTTTTCCTGTAAGCAGAAGTTTTTATTGAAGCTTTGTAGGGATTTGGTACAACGAGTCTGATACATACAATGGATCGAGAATCCGTTAATTGCTCTTGGGCAAAAACAACGTGAATCTACATAAAATTTAAGTCCCTAAGCTTGAATTCGGTATTTGCTGGCGTAATTCAGTTCGAGCCATGGAGGTCTTATCGAATGCTGAATCCTAGTGCTCTTATTTTGGATACACGATGCATCCATCGGTACTTTTCATCGTATCATAGATACATATAAATATTGGCAGAGCGCATCCGTGTGAGGTTACCAAGCCACGTCAGGATAATTCCCGGGGTCTTATATTGATGTTTGTCGGATGCTCCCGATGGGATTATCCGTATGAGGATACAATTATGTATTACTTATAGGCTTGCTTTATAATATCTATCGGGTGCGCGACAATGCTCCCGATGGGAGTAGCCCCTGAGGCTACAGCCGAATACTTGAATTCGAGTGTAGGCTCAAATTTTATGTTGGCCATATGCTAAAAATGTCGACTCCGTAGGAGAATTTGTTCTATCAGGTGCGCGACGAAGCTTCTGATGGGAGTATACCCTGAGGCTATGGTGCGATGCTTGCATCGAAGCATAGGCTCAAAATATATCCCTTATCTAAGGAATGTACTATGTGGAATGTTATCGAATGCGCGACGACGGTTTTGATGAGAGTAGCCCCTGAGGCTATGTTCGGGTGCGTGCGTCAGGACATAGACTCCATATCTTTTATTCGGATGATGTTTTACTTCTTTTATTTTTTTACCACACATGACATTATGGATGATGAAGATGGCGTGCCGCAGCTCTGTCGATGGGACGTATCCCTTTGTAGGCCCTACATTTAGTGCATGTTGATGCGTGGGTGGCGTAGTGGTGCTACTGTTACCGTGCGGCCCCACATCTAGCGTGTAAATCGAGGCCGTGCGGCCGCAAGTAGATTTACCGCGATATTTCTTAACTGCACATGTTTTTTATTTTCCCTTTGCTGCCACGTGGCTGCATCTTGTTCCCCGTGGTGCTTCACAACTCTCAATCGATGGCGCATATTCACACCGCATTTCTATATATTAACTGAATTAGGGATTTTACTATTCTTCCCCTTCGCTTGCCATCGTCTTCCTGCTCTATTCTGCTGCTTAGAGCACTTCATTGTTCTTGCGCCCCTCTATTTCCTTCTTTTCCTTTCGTACCGCTTTGTCCGCGAGGTACCATGGGTAGATCCAAGGGAGCATCCTCCGCTGCTAATACCACTGCGAGTAAGGCGCGGGCTGTTGGGTGGATGCCATCGAAGTGCACTCCATGCAAGCTGCGCGAGGCTTGCAAATTCCACCTGATGGAGGAAGGTTCCTGCAAGCTTCCTGGCCATGAGGGTACACCCGTTCCAGAGCAGGATGGCAGATAATGTTCTTGTATTTTCTCTTCTGTGGCCTTTCTCTTCCTTCCCATAAATTCCTCAGTGGGCTTCTCCTTGTTTACAGCTACACCTCTATCAGCTTACGCCAAATTCCATCTTCCATGTCGCCTATGCGGGTGTTTTCTCGGGATCCATCCCTATTGGGGCCTGTGGAAGCATTTTTACTTTGTTCGTCGCAATGCCACTAACATTGTCATCCACGACATCGGAGATGCGATATTTTTTGTTCGTTCAGACATAGAGTACTTTGATTTGAAAACTACGGACTCTGACCAAGGTTAGAAAACAAAGTGGTTCTATATAAAGGACCAACAATTCGAAGGTCAAAAGTTTGGGTTAGCTCACTTTGACCCGACGAAAGCTTTCCGGAGGCTCGGTTCCTGGGAGGAGAGCCCCTCTGCCGAAGAAATGAAGAAGATCAAGCCGCAGCTGGACCGAATCGAGAAGTTGCGCACTAACGAATTATCGGGTCTTCAAATTCTGACTTATTTTATGCGGATTCGTGTTCAAACCCTCCAAGCTCGGGTAGCTGGTATGTGGACCTATGCCGGTCGAAAAGATCCACTGAGGATTAAACCCGAGGATCTTACACGTAAGATTCTGGAGAAGAGGGTGCGCTCGTTCACAACGCTGACAAACAAAACCCCTGTTCCCGCTGATTGGCAGGTGAAACCCTTCACTAAGAAGCATCCTGCGTTTGAGATAAAGTTTTTGTTGTATGTACATCTACTTGATGTTGATATCCTTACTTTTTAATTTCTTGGATTCACTCCTTGTCTTTGCAATTTTCTCTTGATCAATAGGGCCATGACCATCTGTTTTGTCTGCCTCCACTATCCGAAGCTGGGGATCTACCCGATAGTGCCACCGTATCCGTCGAAATTCCTAGCACTGTTGAGGATGATGATGTTGCATCTGCCAGTTCCTCCCATGACACTGCGTCAATCCCTTCAGCTCGTTCCGAGGATTTTGAGGTGGTTCCTATCAAGAAAAAACGGAAGTGTGTTGATCCTATTGAAACGGTCGAAGATTCCGATGATTCGATATAATCCAAGCTGCAAAATATCAAACCTTCTCCTGCTACTCCTTGTAAGGGTGTATTTCGGATGGCAGAAGATATTAGCTCATAATTTACTTTCCCTTTTACTTGTTAGTTCTACTTTTTTACCTGAGAAAATACTCAATCAATAACATTTTGTTCTACCGGGAGCGATGAGGATGAGGGTGCCTCTCCAAAATCACCAGCTGGTGCCGCTGCTCCAACTCCTCCTCTAAAGTTCATGGGCCAACAAACAAGCACAACTGATCCTTTGGGGAAAATGTCGCTAAGTTGGACCCGAAAAACACAGCTTCGTCGCCCTCTGAACCGTCATTGAAAAGAAAAAAGGACCTCCGTCCAGGGTATAGCGATAGCTGAGAATCCTTCAGAACCCAGCATGTAAGGTGTAAGTACCTAGTAAATTTATTCCCTTGAAGTTCTCCTTTATTTCAGCCCCCGAGTGACTTTGTCTCCTTCGGCGCAGCCGCCGATGCGCGAAATGGTCGAAATGGCCTCTCGTTTTATCAAGATCCATCATAAAGCCGAAGAGTTCAAAGGTATGTATTTTGTACTTTTCACTACCTTTTTGTACCTAATAATTTGCATGTTAGAACAATTTGCCTTCTGTCATAGCTGTTGTCAATAAATCCGCGGTTATTCGCGATCAGGCGCTAAAACAAGGTGAAAGCTGAGCTAAAAGATGCAAATTTGTTGCTTGAAAAAGCTAAACAAGATGTTGCTTCCGAAGCTGGATCACTCAAAAATAAAACTGAAGCCGCAGATATGCGGGACAAGGATCCTTGCCTTCTTGTGGAGGCTTCGAATTCCTCCTTGACCAGTAAGTTGCACCGGTCCTGTTGTGTATATATTTGCATTCCTTTTTTGCTTTCTTGATTTTCTGAATTATGTTCCCTTCTTGCAAAAATCACTGGATAATCACTGGCTTTGCAAGAGGATCTTAAAACTAATCCTTTTCCGGATGCCATTGGTACCTTGGAGGCATATAACGTGTGTGGACACAATATTTTGATTTGCTCCCCCGTGCTTTCAAAACTCTTCACACGAAGATATTTCCTAAAAAGGACGTACCTGCTAATCTAAATGATCTAGCGGCAATCGTCCTTGCTGATCCAAATCTGCTGACGGGGTACAGCCTAACGCAGGTGAAGACTGGCACTAAAATCTCGATGGCGCTGGCACTAGCCCACGGCGAGAAGATTGACTGAAAGAAGGTTATCTCTTGTGTTCCGTCTAATGACATCGGCAAATAAATTGAGCCTAAGCCATATATAAAGAAGGAGAAAAAGTTTTCTCAAACTTTGTTGTCTATTAGCACGGGTCAAGAAGTCCCTGATGCCAAGGCTTCAACTGATACTCCTTCTGTCTGTGCTACCTCCAGCTCCAAGTCTTCTACGGATACTCCTTCGGCTAGCATCACCGCTTCAGCTGAAAAATCTGCTTAGTTATAGTTTCCATTTAATTCTCAGTTGTAAAAGACTTTGTTCTATACTTATGTTTGTCACGTTCAGATTTTGAAGACAATGTTTTATCCTTATACATTGCTCCTTCCTTGTTGATGCTTCTGGTTGCAACCGAGTATCTAGATTTTTCATCTTGCTACATCTTTATTCTAGGTGATGTCTTTTGACACAGATGCTTCAACCGAACCCTCCGTGCCAGTTGCAACATCTTTTGATAAGACAGTTACTCGCTGGATCTATCCTCCTTTGTATGCTGAAAATGGCTAGAAACTGACCTGCGTGTTGTGCAAGCCGTGTTGATGTTGCTTAGTCGAAAACCCGAAAATCTTTGGAACACGAAGATTTCTTGTTGGAAGAAATCTCTCGGGTGAGCGAGAAGATGCTCTATAAGTATCCCTCGTAGAGCCCCCGAGTCTTTTTGCACGACCTAAAGGTTTGATGCAAAGATTTTGACTTCCCTAGGTATCTGATTGAGTGAACTAGAAGAAGGACATCGACTATGCGCTCGGATGAATGCGTTGATAGAAGATACCCGAGGGATTGATACTGATTTCTGGATGAATCATAAACGTGCCTTCATGCTTGCACTTCTCTAGGATCGAGCGTCCGAGGTGGAGGAATTTGTTGAATGCTGTCGCCAAGCACTAGCCATGATTTATAATGCAATGTTTCCTCGCGGTGTATAACCTCAAGGCCTAGCCGAACTGATGGAGAAGTTTAAGCAGGGCGAGAGGATTCACCACTATATCAAGCTTTAGTTGGTTGCTGGTGCAAAATTGGATTTTGCGTGGGTTCAATGCCCATTCTCCCACTTTGGATTTGGATTATATATCTCGACATCTTCTTAGTCCGCTAGATGCCACCTTTACCATGGCTCCTCATTATCAAGCTGCTCATAGCCCTGCTATTCGGATCATCCGAAAAATGTTGGATGAAGACGATTTTTTTCCTCAACTTTGAGTTATAGTTTTGTGCGTATAAGAAAAACTTCCTACATATAAGACACAAAAATCTATATGTAAATTCCGTTCTGTAAATGGGGTACATGCATATGTTGTGTGTTTTTCTTTGTAAAAAAATGGAATTATTTTGTCTATATGCGAGACCCTTTCGTTTGCGTGGCTCCCTGCGACCGAGTCAGCTATTTAGGTCAAGGATTTTTAGGCTAGATGGCATAACCAAATATGGGGGAGCCCCCGAGTGTAAAAGATATATTCAAAATATGAATCAATGTAGACGGAGTTTCATGAACTTAGCTTTATTAATATTGGGGTATAGAGGTACATGTGGCGTAATCGCCTGTATTGTATATAAACACAAGTCTTTGGCTGAGAATCCTGGTCATAGGCATTATTGAATGTAAATTGCGTAAAATAAAAGATCCTTAAGCGTAGATACGTCTAATGTCCCACAAGTATAGGGGGTGTATCGCAGTACTTCCGATAAATAGGAGTGTCGATTCCAACGAGGAGGAGAAGGTGTTGACTAGTGGTATGAAGCAGGAACTCTCTGTAAATACTTAGCAAACGGATTTGTATGGTTTTCTGATAAGGCAACAAAACAAAGAGCAAGTAATAAAGACAACGAGCAAGTGGCCCAATCCTTTCTTAGCAAAGGACAAGCCGATGAAAATACTTACAAGGACCAAACGTTCTCGAGGACACATGGGAATTCTGTCAAGTGCTTTCGCTTCAAATAGCTGAGTACTCTTCTTTGGTGTTGTAAGTGTTGTGTGGGTGAACCTGTGCTAACATACCGACCTTACTTGGACTAATACATATTTGTAATTAAACCCCCTGCAAGCATTCGCAACTATAGGAAAGTAATTAAGATATAAACCTAACCAAAGCCTTAAACTCTGAGATCCTACGCTCCCTTGTGCAAATGTGTCCTAACGGGGGTTCAGGTTTCTGGCACTCCGGAAACCCCACAATTAGTAGCCAAATACACTAAAAGAATAGCACCACAACTTAAATACTAAACCATGAAATAATAACTCAACACAAATCCACTACTAACAACATGACTTATCCCATGTCCTTAAGAACTAAACGAACTAATCATGAGACATCATATGGATCAAAATCAAAGATGATATGATAATGGATAACAATCTGAGCATAAACACTAATCCAATGATTCCACTCACAAGCATCAACTACAATAGTAATTAACACTGGGAAAGTTTCTCCTAAGAACTAAAGCAATATCCAACACAATTGTTACAACGGGATGGAGTAATGATGATGGTGCTTGTGGAGATGATGGTGTGGATGATGATGATGATCCCGATGAAGCCTAGCTTGATGACGGTGTTGATGGCGACGATCTCCCCTCACCGGGAAGGAATTTCCCTGGCAGAAATCTGTTTGCCGGAGAGATCTTTCTCTCTTGGTGTTTTCCGCCCTGCAGAGGCGGCGGAAATCTATATGTGGTCGCTCCCCTGGTGTTAGGGTTCCGTAGGGAAGATATAGGCGAAGAGGCGGAGTCGAGAGCCGGGCAGGTGGGCCACACCTGCCCTAGGCGCGACCTAGGGTGGACCCACGCCTAGGGGGTGTGGGCCCCCTGCAGCCCTTCTTCGCCTCCCCTTCTGGCTTCCTCTGTCTTCTGGAAAAATATAATTTCCCATATTTTTTTGTTATTTTGTGATCTTCACGAAATTGCATCAAAACACCTCTTTTTCCATCAGAATCCAGACTCCGGCAGTTCATCCTCCAAGAATCATCCAACATGCATAAACAGATGAAAAGACATAAGTAATACCTCATAATAAGACATATATCAATGAATAGAGGTAAATTATGATATAGAATGGTGATGCAAATTGGACGTATGAACTCCCCCCAAGCTTAGACCTTCGCTTGTCCCCCCAAGCTTAGACCTTCGCTTGTCCCCAAGCGAAAACTGAGCTCAGTAAACATGTCCACAAGTTTATGGAGTGAAGTGTCGATAAAAGAATAAAGACAAGAAGCATCACACTTTCCATTACACAACTCAAAGAAGAAAGCAACTCACCATTATATAACTTAGCTTGCAACAAGTACATGAGTCACAATAGAGATGCATAAAGATAAAACATAATTGGAATTGGCAAACTTTGTTCTTGGTTAGAGAACACCTGGCAAACAGTTTCACAAAAAGCTTTTTGTAGAAGTCTTCAAAACAGGAGCACTCTTTGCTCAAAAAGTTTTTTCACAATGAAGGCTTTCAAAGAAATACTCAATAGATAAGAGTTTTGTGGAAATAAGGAAGATAAAGAACATGAGTGAATAAATCACCATATGAATGCTTGAAACACAACAACTCAAAGGCTTGCTGGAGATAGAGAGGAAATAGGTTTACTGACTCAACTTGGAAATAGGAGAAAAGTCCCTTCATAGAGGGAAGCAGGGATTACAAGTCATAAAGAGCTTCCAAAAGATTATGGTACTTACTAGATTGGAGCCCTTATTGCCCCTATCACAGGCACCTTGAGATGATTAAGGTTAAAGTGAACAAATATGGAGTATATGCTTTACGAAATATAAGTTGGCAATCTCGTGTCCCTTGAACATGAGGGCCACTCCTCATGCTACTCAAGTTTAGTTACCGGTAAGTTCTTGTCATTGTAAGTACATGCGTATCATAGAGAACCGCCAACGGGGTACCCCTTGCACATGGTACAAGAGCTATCCCATAACCAAAATGACACGACAAGCAAATAATGAGCATCTCTGCGATCTTTTTATTTACTATGTCATAACTTTTTATTGAGAATGCTTCATAGATAGCTCACTATGGTGATGCTGCAAGTTTCCACCATGATTAGGCATGGCTTAGGCTAGCGGCCCAGGCGTTTCTCTAACACAAAATACAGACTCCATGGACTTACAAGCTCCCTTTTTATTTCACACCGTTGACATCCATAGACAAAAGAGCACGATATTAACTGTGTACAAAGTAGAAGTGCAATGTTGAAAGTGTTCCTCGTGTCACCACGGTTATACTAATTCCAACGTATAGATGCAAGCATATACAACTTTGATGGCACAATGGTTCAAGTTTATTAGGGGCAAAGAATAAGGTGTGCCATCAAGTTCGTGAGAGATTTACTAACTAGTTTTCACATAACAAAATACTTTTTAATTCGAAAGATAGATGAAGCTTGAGAATCTGCTTGGAATAGCAATAGTGCTAATAGGTAGATATGGTGGACACAAATGGCACAAGTTTTGGTTCAAAGGATTTGGAAACATGAGAAGTATGCCTTCTCAAAACAGGTTTTTAGCTAGCAAGGCTGGGTAGCAAGCAAGAGAGTTGAAAGAAACAAGCAAACATACAAGTAATAATCCAAACATGAAATCTTCCTTGAAGGCACAAAAAGATCTTAAATAAAGAATACTAACCTTATGAGCCAACCAAGAAAGAAAATATATGATACAAAATACCTGTAAGCCTTTTCTCTTTTCCTTTCAAACCTCAAAAAGTGTTGCTACTGACCAGAGCTTGGTTCGCCAAAACCAATTTAGATTTACTTGATGCTCCCAAAGTGATGCCAATACTGATCAACAAGATCCATCATATAATAGAGATTGCAAAGTAAAATAAGAAGTGCAAAAAGTAAAAGATGAGACTTCTCATTAATATTCCATAAAGGCACTCACAAAGGGATACATAGATAATCAACTAAAGGTGAGATACTTGCACATGCAAACCAAACTATAAGATAACCTCTCTACCAAAGATATGAATCCACTAAAAAGGTAAAAGATAAAAGATGATGATGGTGATACCGCGGCACTCCACGCAAGCTTGGAACAAGCCAAGGGGATGCCAAACCTGATGAAGAATTACTCCTTCGGTGGAGGCGGTTTTTTCTTGATAAGCTCTTCAATAAGTTTCTTCAAATCCTCAAACTCGAAGGTCAGAGTACGAATCAACTCCGAGTTTTGCTCAATGCGGTTCATGATCATGTCGGACCGAGAATCCTAGTCCTTGTTATTCTTACCCCACTCTTCCTCCTTAGAGTGTTCCTTCCCTGCATTGTTAGAACGAGGCATATCCCAAACAGAGGGCAAGTTCCCTTTGGGCACATGTTGATATTGATGCTCATGAATAAGAGTATGGAAGGGTCTCTTGGTACGTGGAGGTGATGACCGTGGAGCAAGGGTATGGCGCGGAGCTCTCCCTCCTGTAGACATCCGTGCTGTCCTCCTAAGCTTGGTAGGTTTTGCCACCACTTCAATGCTTGCGACGGTAGCGCGGGTGTCCAGATGTTTGTGCTCCTCCATGTCTCCTTCATACCCTACCAAAATCTCCTCCTCCTTGGGGTTTTGAGGATCTTCTTCCTCAGGCTTCTTGCCTTTGTCGTTGGATGAGACCATGGTGCTCTAAACTTGAGAAGATTTCCTGACAGAAACAGATCGAAACGAAAACACGACGAGAACACGATACACGAACCTCGGGGGATCCGGGGGGTTATATATTATGAAGTTTTAATGCATAAGGAAGGTTTTTATATGAAAACAAGGCGGAGACGGAGTTCGGGGTGGTCTCACCCCCTCCAGGCGCGACCAGCTGGGGCCCGCGCCTGGGGTGGGTTTGGCCACCATGGCCTCCGGTTCCTCCTCTGTTCCGTCTCGTAACTTCCCTTATGTACTAAAAACATCGAAAATATAAAAAGATTGGGGTTTCACGAACCTTCTGTTTTCACCACTTTTACCTATTCAAAGTCGAACTCTACAGATTTCTTTCCTCCTTCTCCTGGAAATTCCTTTCTTCACAAGGCAATACACAATCTTCAAAGGCAGCATTAGTGTAAGCAAAAACAATTAACCTTTAGGTGCATAGTTCAACTGAAATCCATCAAACAAAAGCTTTTGTAAGAGGCAAATGCAAATGATAGCAGAAATCTGTCAAAACAGACCAACAGGTAAAGATTGATTTTTTAGAAAATCTTATGTTGCTCAAATCAAAAAGTGCATAACTAATGAAAGTTGGGGGACAACTTGGAGAACAAGCACAGAAAAATACAGCTCCATCCGATGTACTGGGCTCCCTAACGAATTTTTACAATTCAGCACAAAAATCTGTCCCAGGACAGCCACTTTTCACAACTCCTCTACTTTACAAAAGTAGTTGAACTTGACGCAAAAACCAAAACAAAAAAAAGGAAAGGAGCAGTTATTATTGAAGTAATAACTTCTAAGACTCGAGAAAACTCTTGGGTTATCTCCCAACAAGTACTTTTCTTTAATGCCTTTAAGTTAGGCTTGAAACTTTCAAAGATACTCACATAGTAGGTAAATATTTGAAGTGAAAGAGAGCATCAAGAAGAAAATAACCAACACATTTGAGCCTAACCCACTTTATATGCATGGGGGTATCATGAGAAAACAAATTTTTGAAACAAAAAGCCACTAGCATAGGAAGACAAAACAGATGCAACTTCAAAGCTTTCAACATAAAACGGGGAGACTTAACATTATTGAGATGCGTAAAACCATGTTTCCCTCTCTCATAATAACTTTCAGTAGCACTTTGAATAAAGTTGACAATATAACTTTCACTGGCAACAACTTTATCTTTAGAATAAGCATACTTACAGTCATCAAAAAGAGGTCCAAGGTCATAAACTGGATCAATAGAAGCAAGTTGTTCCATCCTAAAATCTTTATTAGGCAAACTATTTTCACAAGGAGCTTTATGTTGGGGATATGCTATATGGGTATCCTCATAGCATGTCTCCTATCCGGATAACCCGGGTGGCCCACAGTTGGTAGTATGGCCCATGGCCTACTGGGCGGCCCAGTTAGATGGATCCAGAAGGGAGGCCCATGCCGGATAAAGGAAGGCTACGGTTGGAGTCATTGACTTACCCGGAGCCTTGGAGTACAAGACACGCAAGACTAGTAATAGACGGTGTAGGACTCTGTAACCTGTCCGGCTAGGACTTTTCCCTGTAACCCTAGGACCTGGCGACTATATCAGTCGGGACTATGAGAGCCTTTAGGGCACGATAAATTAGACTTTCTAGCCACCTCGCACAGCGAACCAATCCCTGTAACTCGGCGTATTGCCCTTATAGTGATTTATAGAAGGAGTAGGATTCCGCCACCGGCGTGGGATCTGAACCTGGGTAAGCTGTGTTACCTTGTACCCGTCAACCGTCCGCCTTCCCCCATGTCTCTAAACACGCACTGTGAGGACCCATCCATGGCGTACTCGTCGGCAATACCACGACACTTTAGCAAATTTGGAAAAGTTAAACTCATAAGAATATCCATCAAACTTAGTTAAAACTTTCTACTTCTTACAATCTATAATAGCTCCACAAGTTATCAAGAAAGGTCTACCAAAAATGATAGGACAAGTCTTGCTAGCTACTGAATTATGCACTAGAAAATCTGCAGGATACTTAATCTTACCACAGAGAACTTCCACGTCTCTTACAATGCCAATGGATCAAATGGTTTTCTTATTAGCAAGGTGAATAACCACATCAATGTCCTCAAGTTCACAAGGACCAATCTCATGCATAATTTCCCTGTAAAGCTCATAAGGAATAGCACTAGAACTAGCACCAATATCACATAAACCATAGTAGCAATGATCACCAATTTTAACAAAAAGCACAGGAACACTAGCTTTTCTAGATTTACTAGGATGAGAGATAATGTTAGAAGAATCTTCACAGAAGACAATGTGCTCATCCTTTATTTTTCTAGTGACAGGGTCTTTCATAATAGCTACCATAGGTTCAACATTCAATTGCTCATCAGGCTCCATAATATTCATTGTACCTTTGTTATTTGCACTAATAATCATATAATACTCCTTTACCTTAGCTGGGAATTGGACTTTCTCAACATGAGGTTCAAGCACAATATGATTAGTAGTACAAACTTTAGTACTTCTAATAGGAACATGACTAACAACATCTTTATAAGGAGCATGGTACTTATTCCACTTCTTCTTAGGGATTTCTATGTAAAAATCAAAGGCCTTAAAACAGTTGGCAATAATTTGGGAATCAAGACCAAACTCATTGCTAATATCATGGAAGTCATCAGTTCCCATAAACAATTTAATGCATTCATAATCATAGTTTATACCTAACTTTCTTCCTTTGTCATTCTCCCAAGCGTTAGTGTTTTCTTGAATACGGTCTAGTAGATCCCATTTAGCTTCTTCCTTCATACGTGTGAATGATCCAGCACAAGAAGCATCTAGTAAATCTTCATCATGAAGAAAGCCTAGCATAAAAATTATTCATAATTATATTGTTAGGGAGTTCATGAATAGGACATTTAAGTATTAGTAACTCCAATCTCCCCCAAGCTTGAGCTGTACTCTCTCCATCACAAGGCCAAAAGTTATATATCAGATTTCTGTCCTTATGAATCTCACTGGGATGATAAAATTTAGAATAAAAGAGAGATGCCATTTCCTCTCATTCCATGGATTGTCCATTCTTCAGCAGCTTATACCATTCTTCAGCTCTCCCTTTCAAGGATATGGAGAGTAACTTCTTCTTCACATGTTCAGTTGTGATACCTGCACACTTAAACAACCTGCATAATTCATGAATAAAAAGCAAATGATCACCAGGATGGACAGTTCCATCCCCTAAATAATAATTATCCATAACACGATCAACAATACTTGTAGGTATATTAAAAGGATCTATCTCAACAGGTGGTGGTTCATCTACTACCCTAGCAGTGGTAGTAGTTTTTCCAAATATAAAACCAAGTGGGTTATCCATATTGGAAACAAAGTAAAAAGCAATAACAAAAGCACTACTCACAATAGAATTTTCCCTTACCAGTTCCACTCTTCAATAGCGCTTCACTCCCCGGCAACGGCGCCAGAAAATAGTCTTGATGACCCATAAGTATAGGGGGTGTATCGCAGTACTTTCGATAAATAGGAGTATCGATCCCAACGAGGAGCAGAAGGAGTTGACTAGTGGTATGGAGCAAGAACTCTCTGTAAATACTTAGCAAACAGATTTTAGCGGGTTTTTTTATAAGGCAACAAAACAAAGAGCAAGTAATAAAGACAACGAGCAAGTGCCCAATCCTTTCTTAGCAAAGGACAAGCCGGTGGAAATACTTATAAGGACCAAACGTTTTCGAGGACACATGGGAATTCTGTCAAGTGCTTTCGCTTCAAATATCTGAGTACTCTTCTTTGGTGTTTTAAGTGTTGTGTGGGTGAACCTGTGCTAACATACCGACCTTACTTGGACTAATACATACTTGTGATTAAACCCCCTACAAGCATCCGCGACTACAGGAAAGTAATTAAGATATAAACCAACCACAACCTTAAACTCTGAGATCCTACGCTCCCTTGTGCAAAGGTGTCCTAACGGGGGTTCAGGTTTCTGTCACTCCGACAACCCCACAATTAGTAGCCACATACACAATGCATTCCCCTAGGCCCATAAATGGTGAAGTATCATGTAGTCGATGTTCACATGACAACACTAGAAGAACAACACCACAACTTAAATACTAAACCAGTGAATAGTAACTCAACACAAATCCACTACTAACAACATGACTTCTCCCATGTTCTCAAGAACTAAACGAACTACTCATGAGACATCATATGGATCAAGATCAAAGATGATATGGTAATGGATAACAATCTAAACATAAACAATAATCCAATGATTCCACTCACAAGCATCAACTACAATAGTAATTAACACCAGGAAAGTTTCCCCTAAGAACTAAAGCAATATCCAACACAATTGTTATAGTGGTATGGGGTAATGATGATGGTGCTGGTGGAGATGATGGTGTGGATGATGATGATAATGATGATCCCTATGAAGCCTAGCTTAATGACGGTGTTGATGGCGACGTCCTCCCCTCTTCCGGGAGGAATTTCCCCGGCAGAAATCTGTCTGCCGGAGAGATCTTTCTCTCTCTGTGTTTTTCGCCCCACAGAGGTGGCGGAAATCTTTCTGTGATCGCTCCCCTGGTGTTAGGGTTCCGTAGGGAAGATATATGCGAAGGGGCGGAGTCGGGAGCCGGGCAGGTGGGCTACACCTGCCCTAGGCGCAACCTAGGGTGGACCCGCGCCTAGGGGTGGTGTGGGGCCCCTGTGGCCCTTCTTCTCCTCCCCTTCTAGTTTCCTCTGTCTTCTAGAAGAATATAATTTTCCCATATTTTTCTAGTATTTTTCTGATCTTCGCGAAATTGCATCAAAACACCTTTTTTTCCATCAGAATCCAGACTCCGGCAGTTCATCCTCCAAGAATCATCCAAAATGCATAAACATATGAAAAGACATAAGTAATACCTCATAATAAGACATATATCAATCAATATATGTAAATTATGATATATAATGGTGATGCAAACTGGACGTATCAACGTCGCAGCTGCGCAACATTTCATGGGTTGGAGTACTTGACTCTGGTCTTCTTGTCTTGTAGCCAATATGCCCCACCAGGGATAACTTCCGTGACAATGAAAGGCCCTTCTTACGAGGATTCTAGCTTGTAGTGGCCATCTTGCTTAAGGAGAAGGACCAGGTCCTCGACGACAAAGAATCTAGGACGCAGTCGACGACTATGATAGTTGTGCAGGCTCTACTGGTACTGTGTTGCTCGTTGTAGAGAAACGTCTCTTGCTTCGTCGAGTGCATCGACATTGTCTTTGAGTGCCTATTGTGAAATATCTTCGTCGTAAGTGATGACCTGAGGGGAATCGTGGGTTATTTCAACTGGAAGCATGGCTTCAGCGCCATGGAACAGAAAGAAATGAATCTCTTATGTGGCAGTATTTGGGGTTGTGCGTAAGCTACACAGGACGGAAGGTAATTCATCTACCCAGGCGCCTTTTGCTCTATCTAGTGGAGCCAACAACCTTTTCTTGAGACCGTTATCTTTTTTTACTTGCCCATTTGTTTGTGGTGGGATACCGAGGCGTATGTGACGTTTATGCCCATCTCCTTGCAATAATCCTTGAACTCGTTGGATGTGAAGTTTGTGCCGTTGTGCGTGATGATTCTATGAGGTACCCCGAAGCAAAAAACCATTGACTTGATGAAGTTGACAACCGAGGTTGCGTCTTGACTGGTAATGGGCGCTGCCTTTATCCATTTTGTGAATTTTTCGACTATGACTAGCAGAAAGACGTGGCCAGCAGGCGAAGATTTGTGGAGCTTTCCAACCATATCCAGGGCCTACTGAGCGGACGACCAAGCCAATGGTATGGGGGCCAATTCTACTGCTAATGTGTTGGGCTTGTTTGGGAAGCGCTGGCATGCCTCACATGTTCTTATGATGTCCTTGGCGTCTTGGACCGCTCTAAGCCAATAAAACCCTGCTCAAAAGGCCTTTGCTGCAATCGCGTGGCTGCTGGCATGATGTCCACCAATTCCTTCATGTATATCTTTGAGGATGAGCTGCCCTTATTTGGGTGTGACGCAGCGCTAAAGCACTCCTAAGATGCTCCTTTTATAGAGTTCACCGTTGACGATTCTGAAGTCCTTAGAACATCGGGTGATGCGTCTTGTCTCAACTGTATCTTTGGGGAGCTCTCCGCACATCATGAAATATGGCTGCATCCATGTAGTTTTCACCACCATTACTTCTGCGGGTTCCTCCGTTTCATCGAGGTCCTCCTCTATGCGTTCCTCGAATGGCGCAGACCCCGAGCCCTTTACTAGTTTGGATTTTTTGCCTATGATTTATGCAATAGCTCCTTCAATCTTCTTGGGCTTAATGGAACGCTCCATGATCTCTTCCCAGAAATCTTCAGGTGGAACAGAAAGGCATAAGGATCCACTGTTTGCCAGATTGTCGGCTTCCTTGTTGCTTGCTCGGTAATATAAGATACCTCGCACCCGTCAAAGTGGGACTCCATGATACTGTATAGATCTCGATATGCGATCATGTTGTCACTAACAACGTCACATTTGTTCATCACTTGCTATGCCACAAGGTTTGAATCACCGAAGATTTTTAGGCGAGTTCCACTGCAAGCTCCAGCCATACGCATGTCGTGCAACATGGCGTCGTATTTGGCTTCATTGTTGGAGGCATTGGGGAACCTCATCCGTAAACATACCGCATCTTATAGCCTTGTGGAGATATTAAGATTATGCCTGCTCCCGCTCCTTCTGCTCGCTTGGACCCATTGAAGTACGTTGTCCACGCGCTGGATAGGTCTGGGGGACCCGCACATTGTAGCTTTGTCCACTCCATGATGAAGTTAGGTGATACTTGGGATTTTATCACTTTCCGCTTCTCGTACGTGATGTCTCGAGGGAACAGCTCAATGCTCCTAGAGAGATACATGCCCTATAGCTTCTAGATTTTTCAGGATGTTGGAGAGAGGAGCCTCATTGACAACCACTATCGGATGCTCTAAAAATAATGGCATAGTTTGCGCGCTGTCATGAAGACACCGTATGCGAGTTTCTGGTAATGCAGATACCTTTGATTCGAAGGCGATAAAACTTCGCTGAGGTAATATAACAACCTCTGGACGCCATGAGTCTTCCCTTCCTCGGGTCTTTTAATGACCAGGACTGTGCTAACTACCTGGTTCGTGGCGGCGATGTAGAGAAACAGTGGTTCGAAAGTGTCTTATTGAGTGTTTCGAATGCTTGTTGAGCCTCATCATTCTACTCAAATTTTTCTAATTTTTTCATGAGCTTGTAGAAGAGGAGTGCCTTCTCTCCTAGTCGAGCAATAAATCTGCTGAGCGCCGCCATGCGCCCTGCCAATTGTTGAACACCGCGAAGATTTGCCGGCTTCTTCATTGTCAGTATTGCTTGTATTTTTTCTGGGTTTGCCTCTATCCCTCTTGCTGAAACCAGATATCCGAGGAGTTGTCCTGCTGGCACTCCAAAGGAACATTTCAGCGGGTTAAGCTTGATGCGGTACTTACCGAGATTATCAAACATTTCCTGAAGGTCGTTGATAAAGGTCGACTCCTGCTTAGTGGTGACGATTACATCGTCGATGTATAGTGGAACATTATTGCCGATTTGGCTCCCGAGGCAATTCTACATCATACGCTGGTAAGTGGCACCCATGTTTTAGGCAAAATGACATTGTTGTGTAGCAGAATACACCATTAGGTGTTATAAATGTTGTTTTATCTTGGTCTTCTACCTTCATCTGAATCTAGTGGTACCCGGAGTAAGCATCCAGAAAGTAAAGATGTTCACACCCGGTGGTTGCGTCGATAATTTGATCAATTCGCGGGAGTGAAAAGTCATCCTTTGGGAAATGTTTGTTAAGTGCGGTGAAGTCGATCCACATGCGTAGCTCCTTGGTTTTTTTCTTCGGGACACACACGGGATTGGCAGCCGAAAGTGCTTTCTTGATTTCCTTAATGAAGTTGGCATCCTAGAGGCGATGGATTTCTCGTCCAATGGCCTTTCTTTTGGGTTCTGCAAAACAGTCGAGTGATTGCTTCATAGGCCTGGCGTTGGGATATAAATTGAGTGCGTGCTCATCGAGTTCCCTGGGGATTCCTGGCATGTCAGATGGTACCCATGCAAAAATCTTCCAGCACTCACGGAGGAACTCGATGAGCATGCCTTCCTATGAAGAGCCGAGGTTGGTATACATGAGGGCTGTTTTCTTTGGGTCCGTTGGGTGGACCTGGACTTCCCTTGTATCCATTGTTGTATCAAACGCCAAGCCGGTCATGACCCGAGATTCAGGTAAAATCTCCTTGTCTGCTGATATTCTCAGCTGCTCAAACTCTGTCTCCATCTCGAAGGACTCGGAAATTTTGTTGAACTCTCGATCACAGTTGTCAGATCGAGTGAAACTTCCTCTAACTTTGATGATTCTGTTGGGTTCTAGCATCTTCATTACTAGGTACACGTAGTGTGGTACTGCCATGAATCTTGCAAAAACTGGGCGTCCCAGGATCGCATGGTATTGTTATGGCCAATCCATGACCTCAAACTCGAGTTTCTCCTTCCTGAAATTGTTTCTTGATCCAAAGACAACATCAAGATAGATTTTTCCTAAAGGAATTTCGGGTTTACCAAGGACTATCCCGTTGAAATATGTCTCTGTTGGTGCCAAATTCGTCAGGGATATGTTCATGGATCATAGAGTTTTGGTGTATATGAGGTTGATGCTTCTACCCGCATCCATGAAGACTTTGCTCATATTGAACCCGCCAATCTGTGTGTCGACGATGAGCGCTGAATGATCCGGTCAAGGTACTCAAAGCGGATAATCAGCTCTGTTGAAAGTGATTTCTTGCTCTGGCCAATGGAGAAATTTAGGGGTCAGGGGTGGTGCCGTTACCGCCATATTGACTTGCCATGTGATCAGTTTCTGGATCCTATTGGATGGACATCCGTTTTCAATCATCGACATTGATCCTCTTGACCTTGGGTACTCATCGTCGTGATTTCTGTTTTCAGCAGGTTGCGACTGCCTAGGTGGTGCTGGCCTGGAGGTGGTGGTGGAGCCGCAAGATCTAGACTTCCTGGAGTTGTGGTGTGCCCGCGATTTGTGGCATTGTTTATTATTTCCTGCATTCCAAGGAAAGTACGGCAATCCTTCATGAGGTGGGTTGATCGTCGCCTTCCCTCAGCATCAACGTAAAAATGCATGTTGCACGACCCTGCTAGTAATTGCATTGGGGACATTGGGGGTTCCCTTGGTCGATACAGTTGGATTGGCCTGCTTTTTCCCGCATCTTCTCGGCTGCCGCAATATCCGCTGCTGTGGTTGTCACTCCTTCTATTGTCCTCCCCGATGAAACCAACTGCTACATAATTGGGATTGCTGTAGCCGTCAAAATTGTCCCTTATTCTATTATAATAATTTTTCCTATCGCGGTCTTCCTCGGGTGAGCGCCCTAGTTTATTATGGAAGACATCTTCACCATCAGCCCATCAGCCCAATAGTTTGCCATATCCATCATATGAGAAATTGTTTTCGGCTTCACATGTCCCAGTTCCTCGATGAAGTCTTTCATTTGCAAGCCGTCGTTAAAGGCGTCTATCGCCCTTTCATCAGAGATGTGCTCAGCATAATTTTTGATGATGTTCCACCACTGTATGTAGGCCCTGATAGATTCTCTGGGTTTCTCCTTACAAGCTCTTAACTCCTCAATAGATGCGGGTCATTTCAATGTGGAATTGAAATCGGGGATGAACTTGTCCTCCAAATCGCTCCAATTGCTGATTGATTTTGCAGGTAGCTGCCTGAGCCATGAAAGTGCTGCCTGATGTCTACGCACTTCTACTCTTGTAGACAGTTGTTGGGCCTCCAAGTGCAGAGGTTTGTAGAACAACATCAAGTTTCCCTTAAGTGGATTACCCAAGGTTTATCGAACTCAGGGAGGAAGTGGTCAAAGATATCCCTCTCAATCAACCCCGCAATCAAGATACAAGAAGTCTCTTGTGTCCCCAACACACCCAATACACTTGTCAAGTGTATATGTGCACTAGTTCGGCGAAGAGATAGTGAAATACACGTGATAACGGTGCCAAAAAAGATCTTCTGATGGTGTGTTGAGACTAAAGGCAAACTGAAATAAAGATGGAAGCAAGCAAACATGCAACAGATCTAGATGCAAAAGGTGTTTCAATGCTTAGAAACAAGACCTAGGGATCATACTTTCACTAGTGAACACTCTCAATAAATATATTCTCTTCATGATACTACCCTGAACTACTCTCCGGTTAGACATTCTAATCCATGGTAGGGCTATAATAGCACACCTCAAAGTCCGCCTTTCCCATCTAGATAACCCCACACTTTCACCTTGAGCGCTAGATGGTTCCAACAAACACCACAATTTCATAGAGACATCCAACTCCAAATATAACTCATAATAAATATATATACAACCTAGCTTAAGTGCCACACACGGTGTGCGTGCTATCACTTTCACACACATGGGAAAAAGCATAGATCTATTAAAGCAATTGAGTAATTATGCAACCTCTAGCCTAAGTGCCACCACGGTGCGCACGCTGTCACTTTCACACACGTGGGGAGAGCAGAGATTGGTTTAAGCACTTGAGTAATAGAGTATATCTACTTGATTACAAAGCTCATGACCACAACATGATGACGTATAGATATAGAGATGAACACATAGCTACCGGTAGATCCCTTAGCCTCGAGGAAGAACTACTCCCTCCTCATCATGGGAATCAACAACGATGATGGATATGGTGGTGGAGATTGATGGAGATGGCTCCGGGGGCACTTCCCCGTCCCGACAGGGTGCCAGAACAGAGACTTTCTATCCCCCGAATCTCCCCTTCGGTGGCGGCGGTGCTGTGGAGGTTTTTGTGACTTTCTCCCAGATTATTTAGGGTTTCTGAGTCAGGGGCTTTTTATAGGCGAAGGTTGCAAGGTCGATGGAGGCCCAGGGGGCCCACACTCCCTGGTGGCGCGCCCAGGGTGGGACCGCTCCATCCTAGGGTGTGGCCACCCTGGTGCCCTACTCTGTCCCTGCTTCGATTTTCCGTATCGTTCAGGAAAAATGGTAACTTTGGCTTTTGTCCTGTCCAATTCCGAGAATATTCATTTTTTAGCTTTTCTGAAACCAAACAGCAGAAAACAGGCAACTGGCACTGTGGCATCTTGTCAATAGGTTAGTTCCAGAAAGTGTATAAAAAATAGCTCAAAGTATAGACAAAGCAAAGCAAAGTAGATACTAAACAAGCATGGAACATAAAAAATTATAGATACGTTTACGACGTATCACTGCCCCGCTCAAATGTAACTGAAGGCTTTATATTGTCGTAGCTTTGGAACCGCCCTAGAGCTTGACAATTTGCAGGTAATCAGGCAGCCATGCTGCTGGTTCTTGGAGTTCGTCGTATTTTTGGCGGTCATGAGGGAGTTTGGAATCCTTGGGTATCGGAGTCTTGCAAACCCGATAGGTAAAGAAGCTGGACCCACAAGGTTCGTGCTCGTAGTCACTTTCTCCGTTAGAATATCTTTAGTTGTTGCGCTCTTCTCTGGATCTATCTACCCTCTTTTGTGTAATGTTGTTCCTGGCATCGTCCTCACACGAAAAATTTACATGGTGAGGGAGCTAGATTGTCGGGTGGTCCCCATGTGCCGAGGGCTGCTGCAACGACATGGTGATTTATCGGCTCTCTGCATGGTTCCTTGCTCTCCTTGCGCGAGAGTGTCGCCTACCATTCCAAATCCCATGAGAGCGGAGCGATGGATAGCTGCCAGTGGATCATCGGCTGCTGGTTGGATGGTTAGGAGGTAGCTTTGGGCGGTGACCAGGGCAGCCTGTGTTTTTTTGCTTTAATGTTACCCACAAAATCAACTAACATGAACGACATATCAAAGTCTCTTGCCATCTCATGTCTTTCGGCTTCTAGGATACGCTGCAGCCGCGAGGCACTCCGCATGGGTTATGGTCCTGATGTCTACGCACTTCTATTCTTGTAGACAGTTGTTGGGCCTCTAAGTGCAGAGGTTTGTAGAACAACAACAAGTTTCCCTTAAGTGGATTACCCAAGGTTTATCGAACTCGGGGAGGAAGTGGTCAAAGGTATCCCTCTCAAGCAACCCTGCAATCAAGATACAAGAAGTCTCTTGTGTCCCCAACACACCCAATACACTTGTCGAGTGTATAGGTGCAATAGTTCGGTGAAGAGATAGTGAAATACAAGTGATAACGGTGCTAGAAAAGATCTTCTGATGGTGTGTTGAGACTAAAGGCAAACTGAAATAAAGATGGAAGCAAGCAAACATGCAACAGATCTAGATGCAAACGGTGTTTCAATGCTTAGAAACAAGACCTAGGGATCATACTTTCACTAGTGAACACTCTCAATAAATATATTCTCTTCATGATACTACCCTGAACTACTCTCCGGTTGGACATTCTAATCCATGGTAGGGCTATAACAACACACCTCAAAGTCCTCCTTTCCCATCTAGATAACCCCACACTTTCACCTTGAGCGGTAGATGGGTCTAACAAACACCACAATTTCATAGATACATCCAACTCCAAATATAACTCATAATAAATATATATATGCTACGTAGCTTAAGTGCCACACACGGTGTGCACGCTATCACTTTCACACACATGGGAAAAACATAGATCTATTAAAGCAATTGAGTAATTATGCAACCTCTAGCCTAAGTGCCACCACGGTGTGCATGCTGTCACTTTCACACACGTGGGGAGAGCAGAGATTGGTTTAAGCACTTGAGTAATAGAGTAGATCTACTTGATTACAAAGCTCATGACCACAACATGATGACGTATAGATATAGAGATGAACACATAGCTACCGGTAGATCCCTTAGCCTCGAGGAAGAACTACTCCTTCCTCATCACGGGAATCAACAACGACAATGGAGATGGTGGTGGAGATCGATGGAGATGGCTCCGGGCGCACTTCCCCATCCCGATAGGGTGCCAGAAGAGAGACTTTCTGTCCCCCGAATCTCCCCTTCGGTGGCGGCGGTGCTGTGGAGGTTTTCGTGGCTTTCTCCCAGATTATTTAGGGTTTCTGAGTCAGGGGCTTCTTATAGGCGAAGGTTGCAAGGTCTATGGAGGCCCAGGGGGCCCACACCCCCTGGTGGCGTGCCCAGGGTGGGCCCGCTCCACCGTAGGGTGTGGCCACCCTGGTGCCCTACTCCGTCCCTGCTTCGATTTTCCGCATCGTTCATGAAAAATGGTAACTTTGGCTTTTGTCCCGTCCAATTCCGGGAATATTCATTTTTTAGCTTTTCTGAAACCAAAAAGTAGAAAATAGGCAACTGGCACCATGGCATCTTGTCAATAGTTTAGTTCCAGAAAGTGTATGAAAAATAGCTCAAAGGGTAGACAAAGCAAAGCAAAGTAGATACTAAACAAGCATGGAACATCAAAAATTATAGATACATTTACGACGTATCACTGCCCCGCTCAAATGTAACTGAAGGCTTTATATTGTCATAGATTTGGAACCACCCTGGAGCTTGACAGTTTGGAGGTAATCAGGCAGCCATGCTGCTGGTTCTTGGAGTTCGTCGTATTTTTGGCGGTCATGAGGGAGTTTGAAATCCTTGGGTATCGGAGTATTGCAAACCCGATAGGTAAAGAAGCTGGACCCACAAGGTTCGTGCTCGTCATCACTTTCTCCATCAGAATACCTTTGGTTGGTGCGCTCTTCTCTGGATCTATCTACCCTCTTTTGTGTAATGTTGTTCCTGGCATCGTCCTCACACGAAAAATGTACATGGTGGGGGAGCTAGATTGTCGGGTGGTCCCCATGTGCTGAGGGCTGCTGCAACGGCATGGTGATTTATTGGCTCTCTGCATGGTTCCTTGCTCTCCTTGCGCGAGAGTGTCACCTACCATTCCTAATCCCATGAGAGCCGAGTGATGGATAGCTGCCAGTGGATCATCAACTGCTGGTTGGATGGTTAGGAGGTAGCTTTGGGCGGCGACCAGGGCAACCTATGTTTTTTTCTTTAATGTTACCGCAAAATCAACTAACATGAACGACAGATCCAAGTCTCTTGCCATCTCGTGTCTTTCGGCTTCTAGGATACCCTTCAGCCGCGAGGCACTCCGCCTGGGTTATGGTCTTGATGTCTACGCACTTCTATTCTTGTAGACAGTTGTTGGGACTCCAAGTGCAGAGGTTTGTAGAACAGCAGCAAGTTTCCCTTAAGTGGATTACCCAAGGTTTATCGAACTTGGGGAGGAAGTGGTCAAAGGTATCCCTCTCAAGCAACCTTGCAATCAAGATACAAGAAGTCTCTTATGTCCCCAACACACCCAATACACTTGTCAGGTGTACAGGTGCAATAGTTCGGCGAAGAGATAGTGAAATACAAGTGATAATGGTGCCAGAAAAGATCTTCTGATGGTGTGTTGAGACTAAAGGCAAACTGAAATAAAGATGGAAGCAAGCAAACCTGCAACAGATCTAGATGCAAACGGTGTTTCAATACTTAGAAACAAGACCTAGGGATCATACTTTCACTAGTGAACACTCTCAATAAATATATTCTCTTCATGATACTACCCTGAACTACTCTCCGGTTGGACATTCTAATCCATGGTAGGGCTATAATAGCACACCTCAAAGTCTGCCTTTCCCATCTAGATAACCCCACACTTTCACCTTAAGCGCTAGATGGGTCCAACAAACATCACAATTTCATAGAGACACCCAACTCCAAATATAACTCATAATAAATATATATGCAACCTAGCTTAAGTGCCACACACGATGTGCACGCTATCACTTTCACACACATGGGGAAAAGCATACATCTATTAAAGCAATTGAGTAATTATGCAACCTCTAGCCTAAGTGCCACCACGGTGCGCACACTGTCACTTTCACACACGTGGGGAGAGCAGAGATTGGTTTAAGCACTTGAGTAATAGAGTAGATCTACTTGATTACAAAGCTCATGACCACAACATGATGACGCATAGAGATAGAGATGAACACATAGCTACGAGTAGATCCCTTAGCCTCGAGGAAGAACTACTCCCTCCTCATCACGGGAATCAACAACGACGATGGAGATGGTGGTGGAGATCGATGGAGATGGCTCCGGGGGCACTTCCCCGTCCAGGCAGGGTGCCAGAACAGAGACTTTCTGTCCCCCGAATCTCCCCTTCGGTGGCGGCGGTGTTGTGGAGGTTTTCGTGGCTTTCTCCCAGATTATTTAGGGTTTCTGAGTCAGGGGCTTCTTATAGGCGAAGGCTGCAAGGTCGATGGAAGCCCGGGGGCCCACACCCCTTGGTGGCGCGCCCAGGGTGGGCCCGCTCCACCCTAGGGTGTTGCCAGCCTGGTGCCCTACTCCGTCCGTGCTTCGATTTTCCATATTGTTCATGAAAAATGGTAACTTTGGCTTTTGTCCCGTCCAATTCCGAGAATATTCATTTTTTAGCTTTTCTGAAACCAAAAACAGTAGAAAACAGGCAACTGGCACCGTGGCATCTTGTCAATAGGTTAGTTCTAGAAAGTGTATAAAAAATAGCTCAAAGTGTAGACAAATCAAAGAAAAGTAGATACTAAACAAGCATGGAACATCAAAAATTATAGATACGTTTAAAGGTATCCCTCTCAAGCAACCCTGCAATCAAGATACAAGAAGTCTCTTGTGTCCCCCACACATCCAATACACTTGTTAGGTGTATAGGTGCACTAGTTCGGTGAAAAGATATCGAAATACAGTGATAACGGTGCTAGAAAAGATCTTTTGATGGTGTGTTGAGACTAAAGGCAAACTGAAATAAAGATGGAAGCAAGCAAACATGCAACAGATCTAGATGCAAACGGTGTTTCAATGCTTAGAAACAAGACCTAGGGATCATACTTTCACTAGTGAACACTCTCAATAAATATATTCTCTTCATGATACTACCCTGAACTACTCTCCGGTTGGACATTCTAATCCATGGTAGGGCTATAACAACACACCTCAAAGTCCGCCTTTCCCATCTAGATAACCCCACACTGTCACCTTGAGTGCTAGATGGTTCCATAAAAACACCACAGTTTCATAGAGACAGCCAACTCCAAATATAACTCATAATAAATATATATGTAACCTAGCTTATGTGCCACACATGGCGTGCACGCTGTCACTTTCACACACATGGGGAAAAGCATAGATCTATTAAATCAATTTAGTAATTATGCAACCTCTAGCCTAAGTGCCACCACGGTGCGCATACTGTCACTTTCACACACGTGGGGAGAGCAGAGATTGGTTTAAGCACTTGAGTAATAGAGTAGATCTACTTGATTACAAAGCTCATGACCACAGCATGATCACGCATAGAGAGAGAGAGATGAACACCTAGCTATCGGTAAATCCCTTAGCCTCGAGGAAGAACTACTCCCTCCTCATCACGGGAATCAACAACGTCGATGGAGATGGTGGTGGAGATCGATGTAGATGGCTCCGAGGGCACTTCCCCGTCCCGGCAGGGTGCCAGAACAGAAACTTTCTGTCCCCCAAATCTCCCCTTCGGAGACCAGCCCAACTAACCCAGGCCCATCTAGCCCAACTAACCCCCTCCCCCGAAGCGTTTTCTTTTACTCGCAACCACACCCGCAGAGTCTATGACGACTGGACCCCACCTCTCCTCTCTCTCTCTCTCGCTGTCAAGCAGACCCCACGCTGTCAGCCTTCTTACTCACTCACCGCGGTGACCACGCCCGTCGCCGGCTGTTTCTGCCGTCTTAAAAATCGATTCAATACACGTTAATGCTGCGGCGATTACTCCCGATGACCAAGCTCGTTTAACCACCTCCCTCTCCCCTTCCTTTTCCTCCAGACGCCACATCTCGAGAGCCCCCAGGCTGCCCCAATTCCCGCTCAGACCGCCACTGCCTCCGACGCCCTCCAGCGAAGATTCCGGCCAGACACCACCGCCCCTCGCCCCCTCGACCACACACGCGTGTTCCACAGACTCCTGTGCATCTTCCGGTGTCGCCCTCTTGGCCGTGAAAGCACCAGAGCTTCGGCAAGGGCATCACCCGAGCGCCACCGTCGCCTACCACTTCTCCGGCGAACTCCCCAGGTAGCTTCCGTCCACCCCCTTCACTCTCGTTGACACGCGTATGATCCCCATCACTGTGCGCATCTAACAGCAACCTTATTTCGTCTTAGCGCACACCGTAGCGTCGCCCCTGACAACGACTGACCGCACCCGACGCCATCTTGAACTTCGGCGAGAGATTGACAGCAACCCCGTCTGCCCCTCGACAAACAGCAAGCACGTTGAGCATCCTCTCGTCATTGCGAATCTGGTGAGCTACCCCTCTCTCTCTCTCTAGCCCCCTGTATCTCCAGCAACCTCGCTTGCCGAGCGCGCCGCCGCCAGTCGCCACCGCCAGCGCCGCTAGTAAATGGCCAGTGCTTGTGCGCCGTAGGATTTAGATCCAATGCACACGATAGAACTTAAATGAAGAGGTACGTTTCGATCTGAACCGTACGTTGCAGATTAGATCCAACGCACCGCGTAGGCCGATCCGTGTGAACCGGTACCGACGAATCAAAACACGACGCGTGGCCCTGTCTATTGTTATAAAAACAGAATTGATCTATTTAATGTTAAAATTTGTAAAATTCATAACTTTTAGTCTACACGTCCAAATTTTACAAATTTTATATCAATGGAATCAGCATACCAAGTACTTTCCAACCATGCACTTTGTTTAGTAAATTTCTTCTGTTAAATTGATTTTTTTTTGCAGAAACTTGTGTAGGCATATTTTGGATATAAAATTTGTTCTAAAAATATTTTTATGGTAAAACCTTTGGCCAATGGATTGTTTTGAACCTACTGACCATAGAAACCAACTTGTGCATTCAAAAATATATTTTGTGGAGCAAGAGAATAAATCTTTGAATTAAAGCATTTCTAGTCAAATAAAAATGTTGTTTATTTGTTAAAAATACTTTTTGGAGAAAAATCTTTGGGAAATGATTTGGATTAAACTCTCTGACCCCAAACACCAAGTTTTAGAATTAAAAATGTATTTGGTGAACCCTATAAAGATTATTTCATTGCTAAAGGCATTCTCAACTACATAAAATATTGATTTGGTTTAAAAATGATTTATAAGTAAAATCTTTTGCAAATGATTTTGCCACTTTTATAAAATTACCAATAGATGTTTTAGAATGTTTATAACCTATTAGAAACCACTTTTCCAAATAAAACAATCTTTAGCATGCTTGCATGCATTGCTTTGTTTCTATTATTTTATGTGAAGTTTGCTTGAATGGTGGATTGAATATTGCTTGCTTGATTGAATTGTAGTGGAATTTGAAGAATGTGACTATTGCAAGATCAAGGAGTGAAATTATATTCTCTACCAAAAAGGCAAGTGATGCTTCATACTTTGTCCCATTATTTTCACTATGCATTAGTGATATTTCTAAGTAGGAGTTGCATGGAATTTTTGCTAAGTGTAAACTATGCCATGGGAAATCCTAGTAGATGAAACCTTAGTAGAAAGTTTCCTAAGTTAAGATTCCTACTACTGTCATGCTTAGCTTAGCTAGTAGAAAACAAGGGTGGAATATATTCATACTATGGAATATTTCTAAGTCAAGGACTTGTGTTTTGTTTAATAAAACAACTAAGTGAATGAATCACCTGGGTGGAATGGAAGGAATGGTTTGTGTTGAGTGGTTACACAAGGACCATTTCTATGGTTTACCTTGTGTATCTCACTTGTGGATGGCCACCCAGGAACAAAGAGATTTGAGATGTCAAATGTTGAGAAGCTTCAAGTGCAGCCACTTGGCATTATGGCCTCTGCCTGGATCATATAGGCTGCAATAACTTAGCCAAATGGACAATTGGTGGTAGGGGATTGATAGGTTGGAGCGCTTCCATTCTGGTCTAAGGGAAGGCTTCTTAAAGATCTTGTCTTGGTGAAACCAAGTCTTGTGGGGAAAGCGCACCACCTCTGTAGAGTGTAAAATCTAAGTACTTAGCCATGTACCTGGTAAAGGACAATTTGAGCATCAAGACATGGAAGCTATCAAGAATCTCCTCATCCCAATTTCTAAGTTAAAATTTTGTGGTTGAACAAGGGTTGAAGGATCACCAATTTCTATTGGGAGATGCCTTGGGTGATTTTGTCAAGCAAAAACTTAGTGTTTTCAAATTATAAGGAAAATATATTTTGAGCAAAGCAAGCCTAAGCTCCACTTAGCCAAATGCATATAGATGATAGACTCCACTATACTACCATAGTATCACTTGCCAATACAATTCAAATGTATTGACCCTTGTGGCTGTAACTTATTATGTTGCAGGTTTGTTTGATGTTAGTGAAGTGTGTTGATTAGGATTACAAGTCTACAACCAACATGATTGCCTGTGGTACTTTGAAGATGAAGGACCCCATGCTATAGTTATATTCTGCTGCATTGTAATGAGATAGCCAAATGAGCTATGTAAGATGTAATAAATTATTTTATTCCTGGTTATAAAGTTGTATTATGACCTTTGTTTCTTGATATTACATCTTAACTGTGGATGCTAGCTATTGATCCAGGGACTAGCATTGTAAACACAGGGATATCTACCTTATTAAAGGTTGGGACCTCTACAGATGGTATCAGAGCACTGTGTTGCTTATAGGATTGGACAAAACCCCTTAGAAAAATAGGAGTTGTATTTGTTCCAAAACTTATTTACAAACAATCTTGTAAACTCTTTTCTCAACCATTTTTGGTTTTGATTCTACATCTTGTCTATTTCAACTTGATGGATAAAGCCTCCACCATGAGCAAAGACTTCAACATGAGCAAAGGACTTCACCAACTCAAGTGATTTCAACCTTATTCTCAACAAGGACTTCAACTAGGATATCTCTAAGGACTACAAGTGAGACAAGAAATATTGGCTCAAGAATTGAAGACAAGGAAACACAACTTGGGAGGAGTCATAATCACCTTTGAAGTTTTGTGACCAAGATTCAAGAAATTCTCCAAGGATACAAAGATCTTGTTCATGAAGAAGCAACCAAGAAGGATGGAATGATCTCAAGTAAACCATATAGTTGGACCACCATGTTTAGTTTAAATTAAACCCACCAACTTATGTGGTGTAGCAAAAAAAAATTGTTGCCTAAAAATGTGTTTGAAACTTGTTGTTTGAGTGGAATGTTTGTTTGTGATTGTTTGCACATTGTTTGTGTGACTTGTGATGTGTGTGAATAGAATTCTTCCTTAGAAATATTTTGCCTATTCTAATCCCAATCCAACCCAAACAGATGACTACTCCAAGGAACTCCAACATCAAGAATGGTGACAACAACAACAACCAAGAGGTCAACACGAGAGAACTCATAGTAACCCAAACCCAGTTGAACCAAGTGACAACTCAATTTTGGGCCAACAACAATGATTTAGACCGAACCATGCAAAGGTTTTTGGAAACCCAAACCCAATTGTTGCATAGGATGACAAGTCAAATGATCAACATGGGAGACAACCCTTCCCAAGGAGTTTGTGATAACAATGATTTCAAGGATAATATTATAGAAGGAACTCAAGATTGCAATGTTTGTGGAGACAAGGATCACACTTCCAAAGAGCATGAAGATCAATGCCCCAATTGTGAAGAGAAACATCCAACTAATCAATGCCCCACATCTCAAGCTACTTGTTTCCTATGTGAAGGAAATAATCATGTCCCTATCCAATGCCCCATCTATTCCATAGTTCAACAAAGGAAACAAGGTGGAGTACATCAACAGATTGTAAACCCCCAGGAGGGAACAACTTCTACCAAGAAGGATGAAGACAAAGGAAAATATCAGCTTGCACCTCCATGCAATATAACTCAATTTGATGGACCAAAGAGGAGACATATGTATTATCCAAGGAAAAGATTAAGGAGACCAGGAGACTTTCCCACCTTTGAGGTGAGATATGAATAACATGAACTAGAAGCACTCCTAGCTTTGGAGAAACCCAAGAAGAAGAAGGACAAAAGTCAAGTGCAGTGTTGCCATTGCAAAGAGATGGGACACTATGCCAATGAATGTCCAGAGAAGAAGAAGAAGTATAAGGAAATTAGCCAAGTGTGGTGCAACAACTGCAAAGAGCTAGGCCATTATGTGTCAACTTGTCCACAGAAGATATGTGAGGAACTCAATCTTGTCACATGTTACAATTGTGGTGATGAAGGACATTATGCAAGCAATTGTCCAGAAAAGATGAAGCACAAGATAAACAAGCCTATGAAGGATCTCAGCCTTGTCACATGTTTCAAGTGTGGAAACAAAGGACACTATGCAGATGTTTATCTAGAGAGGTTTCAACAAGATCCCAAGCAAGCCAAGAAGTAATCTAGTTGGAATTTTTTTAAGGGTGGTAGTACCCTAGTTGCTTTGAGCCAGCTTGTACCCCCCTATCTTTCCTAAATCTCGGGACGAGATTTCTTTTAAGGGTGGTAGCCTGTCACATTTTGTAATGTGAAAAATAAATAAACAAAATAAATAATTGTTGAAATTTAGGGTGAAAAGAAACTTTTTGTTTCTAAATAGAAACTTAAAATCCCATCTTGAACAAACTTTGGTTAATGTTTGAATCCAACTAAATTCAAATCAAGTGGAATGCATTCTTCATAAATTCATCTTGAAATTTAAACCTTGGAAAATAAACCAAAACTCTAAAACCCTAATGGAAGAAAAACATTTCCAAGTTATCTCCAAGATCATGGATTGGATCCATACAAAATTTGTCAACAAATATTTATAAATCATCAAGAATGACAAATAAAATTATTATAAAACCATAGAAATTGATTTCATTCAATTTGGAACCATAGATAAAATCTTATGAATTTAGTAAGATAAAGAAAAGTAAATTCCAAAGCTAATAAATCACTTATCTAAAATCCATACCAATATATGAGTAATTAATCCTAAAAGAGATATAAAAGGATAAACAAATATTAAATAAGATTTTACAAATTTGAATCACCAAGTTTGAATCTTTAAATAAAAGGATATGGATTTTATAAGGTAAATGTAACATCCCTAAAATCATGTTTCAAACTCATGCATATCATCCATGCATCCATGATCATATGAAATTCATTTCAAACAAATCATTTCAAAAACAGAAGCATATATGCTTATTATTTCATGTAAGTTTGCTCTAGCCTTATTGCTATCTTCCAATGAGAAGAGTACTTTGTTTGGTTCAGTAAGGTTTGAAATCAACTTAGGCACCATCAAAAGCTTCAGCAAAGTTTTCAAAACAAAATGAGTCAATAAAACCAATATTATGCCTATTGTATATATCACATAAGGGCTTGGTTTTATTTTTATTTTCATTTGATCAAAGTGTTTTGATTAAACAGTAGTGTTTGACACACACTTGAGTGCAAAGTTTGCAGTATAAAAACCTAGAGAAGATTTGAATTCAAACTCATTTGATTTGGAGTTGAAATTCATTTCAGAAAAACCAAACAGAAAAAGAAAAAGGTTAAAAGGAAAAAAATAAGCTTTCAGTCGAATCTGGCCCAACTGGCCCAGCTAAGCCCAGCAACCCCACCCCGCGAACCATTTTTCTTCACTCACACCCGCACCCGCCGAGTGGCTGACAGACAGGACCCACCCCTTCTCTGTTTCTCTCGCTGACAGGCGCCGCGGCCCACACGGCGTCGTCGTCTCCACCCCCCGCGACGTGTTCTTCCCCAAATCACGTCGTGCGTTTCCTGGTTTGATTCGCTCGTCAATTCGTGTTGATTGCAAGAGTAAATCACCCCCCGCCTTGCCTACTTAAACCCCCTCTGCCCCTCTCCATTTCCCCCCAGACTCCAAGCACAGAGCGCCCCCAGGCTGCCCGCAATCATCCTCGCACCGCCGCAGACAGAGCTCACTCCGGCGACCGATTCCGGTGAGCCCCGTGCGCCCCTTCCTCTCTGGTTCTTGCAGACAGCTTCGCCACTTCCTTGCGCACCTACTGACACCGTTGGTTCCTTCTATACCGCCCAGGTCGTCGTCTTCGACAAGCACAACAAGGTTCCGACGACATCCTCAATTCCGGCGATAAAATTCGGTGAGCCCCTTGTTCCCCTTCGCCTCTGATTCACACGATCATGTTTGCCGTAGTCTTGCGCATCTCCTGATGCCATTTGTTCGTGCTAGGGAGACCAGGAGCGTCGCCAACGTCATCGTCCACCCGAGCCCGACGAAGCCAGCAACTCCGACGAGCCCGTGCAGCCGTGTCCGTGCGCCCCTCGCCAAGCCGTCGCCAGGTTGAGCATCAGTGCATCGACACGGTTCTGGTAAGCGCCTTCGACGACCCTAGAACCCCCTATAGCGCCGTACCGCCGTAGGCCGAGCACGCCGCCGCCAGTAGCCACCGCCAGCGCCGCCCATCTGTGGTCGTTTGATCCAGGACCGTTGGATCTGGATCCAGCGCGTGAAATTAGATCACTTATCGAAGCATTACGAGTAGATCTGGGCTGTGCAGATTAAGTAGATCTAACGGCTCACATACGCGATCCTGAGCGAACCGGTACGCGCCAATCAGAGCGTGACGCGTGGCCAGGAATTAGATTTAAAAACAGATTTTGAATCTATTAGTTGTTTGAATTTGTTTTAGCTATAACTTTTGATCCCCACGTCCAAATTTGATGAATTTTATATCAATGGAATCAGGAGAACAAGACCTTTCTAAATATGCAATGTGTTTAATGTTTTGCTTCTGTTAAAATGGTTTTATTTACAGAAACATGTGTAGGGATATTTGGAGTATATGAATTGTTTAAGAAATATTTTAAGGTTTAAATAAATGTTGTTTGGCAAGTTTTGAACTTGTTTATGAACCAGTACAGTACACTTGCTTTGTAGAGTTTTAAAAACCATCACATATCATATTGCATGCATTCATATTTTTTTGTTTGTATATATTTTGTATGTGATTGTTGCTATGATTTTATGTGTAGATTTTGGTGCCAATAGTGATTGTGATTGTGAGGAGTGTAGCTACTCTCCAAACTACCAAGGCAAGTGGTGCTTCATGATATTTTTATCCCTATGTTTTCTATTAAGCATTAGAAATATTTTGCTAGTCTTGCATGTTATATTTTGCTTATATGCCATGTTGGGAAATCCTAGTAGTTGTAGAATTGCTAGGAAATTTCTAAGTTAGGATGCTTATCTATGCCATGCTTAGCCTAGCTAGTAGCAACCAAGGGTGGTGAAATATACATGCTATGATGAAAATATTTCTAAGTCTTTGGACTTGTGTTTTGCCTAATAAAACAACTAAGTGAATGAAACACCTGGGTGGAATGGAAGGTATGGTTTATGTTGAGTGGTTACACAAGGCCCATTTCTATGGTTTACCTTGTGTATCTCACTTGTGGAAAGCCACCCATGAACAAAGAGATTTTAGAGGCCAAATGTTAAGAAGCTTCTAGTGCAGCCACTTGGCAATATGGGCTCTGCCTGGATCACATAGGTTGCTAGAACTTATCCATTTGGACAGTTGGTGGTAGTGGGAATGATAGGTTGGAGCGCGTCCATTTGGTCTAAGGGAAGGCTTCTAAAAGGTCATGTCTTGGTGAAAATCAAGGCTTGTGGGGAAAGTGCACAACCTCTGCAGATGGAAGAATCTAAGTACTTAGCCATGTCCCTGGAAAAGGACAACTTGAGCATCAAGACATGGAAGCTATCAAGAATCTCCTCATCCCAATTTTCTAAGTAAAAACTTGTGGGTGAACAAGGGTGAAGGACCTCAATGTCTATTGGTGGTTCCTTGGGAAAAGTTTTGATAAAGAAAAACTTAGTGTTTTCAACTAATAGGCAAAAACTATTTTGAGCAAAGCAAGCCAAGCTACACTTAGCCAAATTGCATATAGTATCTAGTCCACCTAAATTACACTAAGGTATCACTTGCCAATACTATTCCAATGTATTGACCCACTGTGGCTGTAACTTGTGATGTTGCAGGTTACTCTGATGAGGATTAGGAGTCATGAGTCTACACTCAACATGTTTGCCTGTGGCACATGAAGATGAAGACTTTTATTTATTTACTTATTTAAACTCTTGTAATAGGCCTGTGGCCATGGAGTTGTAAAGACTATGTTGTCTCTAGAATGACTGTAATAATGACCTTTGTTTCTGTGTACTTCATCTTAAACTGTGGATGCTAGCATTGATCCAGGGACTAGCATTGCAATCACAGGGATCCTTTTCCTTTATAAAGGAGGGATCTTACAGATGGTATCAGAGCACTATGTTTCCTGTAGGATTATGACCCTAGGATTGGAAACCACTAAGGAATTTTTTTCAACAACTTCTACACTTGTCTATTCTTCTCGTAAGCTTTTCTAATCTTCTTTCTCATCTCTATTTGTAGATGAACTCCATCAACAAAGCCGTAAGGAAAGGACCACTCATGACAATGACTTTGGAGTGTGAGACAGAATTCCCCAAGGCTCTCAAGGACCTCATGGTTGCAATGGAAATACATGGTGCAGCTGTGTACAAAGGCTTTCCTGTGGTGGATGAAGGAGTTGAGTACTGGTGGGTGCAACTTCACTTGTATAAAAACAAGGAAGACAACCACAAGGAATCAGGATTCTGCATGTTCACCAATTCAGTGGTGCACACTACATTCTTTGATTTAGCAAGGGATGCAGCTTGGAGGACCATCAAAGAACTTGGTGATAGAGTCAAGTGCAGAATGCTCAACCTCCAGAATGACCTAAAGGAAGAGAAGAAACATACCCAAGAGTTGGAAGCTACCAACCAAACCTTAAGAGGAGACATTATAGACTTAGTGATGGAGTCATGTGATCAAGATAGACTGATTGCTTCTAGAAACATTATGTTAGCCAACATATCCAGTGAGATAGGATTGTAAACGTACTTCGTTAGTTGGACCACCACTTATCACCTTATTTTCCAAATGATGCTTAAAATAAGTTGAACCTTGGTTGTTGTAATGGATCCATGTATGCCATGACTTGTGTGTTTTGATTTCCAAAGATGTGTATGTATGCTTTGCCTTGTGTTTATCTTAAATTGTGTTGTTCTAAATTTTTCTATCTTATAAATAGATGCCTAATGTTACCATCAGCACTGTTGAGGAGTTCCAGGGAACTCGCTTTGGTCCTCGTATTATTGAGCTCACTACTTTGCTCAATCTCCCTCTTCCTACCATCATGGTGCTTCCCCTCACCAAGTTTGAGAGGAAAGACCTTTCGGGTTTCAAGGTCAATCAGCCCGGACGCCAGACTGAGCCTACCACGGAGGCTATCATCTTCAAGCTCATGCATGATGACAAGGAGAGAGGCCTTGAGGTAGTCATGCAGGATCTGATAGGACGTCTGCTAGGGAGGCACTCTCGACAGGTTAGAGGTACTCACTTCCACGTCTTCGGTAGACGTGATGAGGATGGAGAGGCCATCGACTTCGAGGACACTTCGAGGGAGACAGCGGAGCCGATTCGTCTATACCTCCAGGACTTAGAGGCTCTCATTAGGCACATGGACACTGATAGGACCAACGTCATGCTCAACAATGACGAACTCCAGGTGCAGCTTCGTGAGAAGGACAAACTCTTCGCGGAGCAAGATGAGATAGTCAAGGAGATGGAGGCAAAGTTCGAGAGCCAGGACAGAAAGTTCAAGAGTCAGGAGAAGCGAGTCCAAGATAGAAACAAGAGGATTCGGGACATGACTAAAGAACTGCAGGCCAAGGACTTCGAGCTCGAGCATCAGCAGACGGTGATTGAGAGGCTTCGTTCTTAGAAGAGGGCTCTCAAAGCCAAAGTAGAGACCTTGACCGCCAATGTCGAGGAATACAAGACCACAATGGAGAATGCAGGTCTTACGTTTGTTGAGGAGGAGGTTGATGCCGAGGAGTAGAGTTGACTACTCATTTATCATTTATTTATCATACTTTATTTGTGTCACAATGACCATCCAACATGTGGATGGCTTGTTATTGGTGTGTTTACCTTGCAAACTTGTCGTTTTTGTTGTTGAACTATTATTATTATGATGCATGTTTTGTGATTGTTTATGTGATGTATTGTGCATGAAAGCATCTATGGGTATCTCAATCTTATCTCTATTGAACAAACCACAGATGCCTCCCCGTCGTGCCAATCTCAACCCCAACAACAACAACAACATCACTCCTGAGATGCAGCAAATGATGACAGCTCAGACTCAGTTGATGCAAATGATGACTACGTTCATCCAGAACAATAACAACAACAACAACAACAATAACAACAACAACAACAACAACCCACCGGGTTTTGACATGCTTACCAGGTTCTTGAGATTGAGGCCAGCAAAGTTCTCAGGAATAACTGATCCTATGGTGGCCAATGATTGGCTACGCTCTGAACAAAGACTTGGTAACTGTGGGCTATACTGATGCAGAAAAATTCAGATTTGCAGCACATTTGTTGGAAGGACCAGCAGCTACTTGGTGGGATAACTTCCAAATCACCACTCCTATTGAGGATGTGACATGGGCTATCTTCAAAGATGGTTTCCGTACCGCTCACATCTCATCCGGAGTGATGAGTTTGAAGAAGAAAGAGTTCCATAATCTGAAACAGCGCCACCGCAGCGTGGCTGAATATGTCGAGGAGTTCAACAATCTGGCGCGTTATGCACCGGACGAAGTTGAAACTGATGCTAAGAGGAAGGAAAAGTTCCTTGAAGGCCTGAATGATGAACTGAACTTGCAGCTATCGGTGGCCTATGTTCCCACTTATAAGTCTCTTTGTGACAACGCTGCTATTTTGGAGAACAAAATGAAGCAAGTTGAGAGCAGGAAGAGAAAGCACTCGGACAAGCACAGCTTGGGATCGTCTCACAAACATTCCCATTATGATGATAGTGGAAGCTCAGGATCCCACAAGCATGGGAAATTCAACAAACACCACAACCACAACCGTCATCATGACAACAAGCATCACCGTAGTCATGACAATGACAAGTACAAGAACCACAAGGGTGGATATAAGAGTCACCATAGTGGTAGTGGAAGTGGCAGCGGAAGCCAGCCTGTCAAGAAGGACATTAGTCAGGTGGAGTGCTTCAAGTGCAAGAAGATGGGGCATTATGCAAATGAATGCCCAGAAAAGAAAGTTGAAGGATCCAACAAGCCCAACCCTTTTCAGAAAGGGCAAGTTAACCACATCAATGTGGAGGAAATCTATGAGGAGCCTGATGCTGTTGCTGGTAAGTTCAAACTCAATTCTATTCCAGCACTTGTTCTTTTTTATACTGGAGCATCGCATTCATTCATATCAAAAGCATTTGTTGATAGAAATGGGTTTCCAACTGAAAACATTGGGTGTCCAATAAAAGTTAGTTCTCCAGGTGGAGACATGATAGTAAGTCTTGGATGCCGGGATCTAGTGATAGAGTTTGGAAAGCATAAGTTTCCAGTGAGTCTGATAATCCTAGATTCCTAAGGACTGGATGTAATTTTGGGAATGGATTGAATGGCTAAGTATGAAGGAGTACTAGATTGTGCTAATCGTACAGTTGCACTCACAACCCCGGAAAGAAAACGGATTAAATTCAAGTCTAACTTTGAATCAAAAGGGAGTAAGCTAAATTCTCTTAAGGGGGTTAGCATAGACAGTGTGCCAATTGTGAGTGAATATCCGGATGTATTTCCGGAAGAATTGCCGGGAATGCCACCAGATAGAGATGTGGAGTTCCTTATTGATTTGCTGCCAGGATCTGGACCAATAGCAAAGAGACCTTACAAGATGTCAGTTGATGAACTGAAAGAACTCAAGAAACAACTTGGAGAGCAGTTGCAGAAAGGATTTATTCAACCAAGTTCTTCATCTTGGGGAGCCCTAGTTTTGTTTGTGGAGAAGAAAGATAGAAGTCAAAGGTTATGCATAGATTACCGTTCACTCAATGAGGTGACTATCAAGAACAAATACCCTTTGCCTAGAATCAATGACTTGTTTGATCAGCTAGAAGGAGCTTGTGTGTTCTCAAAGATTGATCTTCGGTCAGGTTATTTCCAACTCAAGATAAGGGAACAAGACATACCTAAGACAGCTTTCACCACGAGGTATGGATTGTATGAATATACAGTGATGCCATTTGGTTTAACCAATGCACCATCATACTTTATGAATATGATGAACAAGGTGTTCATGGAATTCCTTGATAAGTTTGTTGTCATTTTCATCGATGACATTTTAGTGTACTCTAAGAGCAAAGAAGAGCATGAAGGACATTTGCGTTTGATACTTGAGAAACTTAGAGATCATAAACTGTATGCCAAATCCAGCAAGTGTGAATTTTGGCTAAATGAAGTTGGATTTCTTGGACACGTTGTGTCAGGAGATGGTGTAGCAGTTGATCCTGCTAAAGTTTCAGCTGTAACTGAATGGGAATCTCACAAGTCAGTGAAAGAAGTTCGTAGTTTCCTTGGCTTAGCAGGTTACTACAGAACGTTCATTGAGAATTTCTCCAAGGTAGCTAAGCCTATGACAGAATTGCTAAAGAAAGACAAGAAATTTGCTTGGTCTGAAGGTTGTGAACTCAGCTTTCAGGAACTGAAGAAGAGACTTGTGACAGCACCAGTCTTGTGTTTGCCAGACTTGGAAAAAGATTTCCAAGTATATTGTGATGCATATCATCATGGTTTGGGTGCAGTACTTATGCAAGACGGGAAATGTCACATTCCAAGATTTTCCAAATCTTGTAATGTGAAAAATAAATGAATAAAATAAAACTTTGTTGATTTTCAGGGTGAGAAGAAACTTTTTGAATCCAATTGGGAACTTTCAAAGCCTATTTGGATCAAATAAAATCCTAAAGGAATTTAAAAAGATAAATAAACAATAAAACTTAAAAATATTTAAAATTACTATTTTTGGATCTTTTAATAAAAGATTTGGTTTTCAAAAGAAAAGGTAGATTTATAAATAAGGATTATTTATAAAGCCAAAATTAAACCTTGGCCAAGATTTTGAAACAAAAGGTTTTGCTTTGATTAAAAGAGTAAAGGTTTATTTAAACAAAATAATGAGGATTTATTAATATCCAGTTTTATTAAAAATAAAGGCTTTTCCCATTTTAAATAAACACTAAAACTTATTAAAATTATTTTAAATAAGTTTTCCAAGTATTTTATTTTCTCAATTAAAACCTACTGAAGTGTTTTTGGTTTTATTTTGGATTTCAAAATAAAGATTTTAATAAAACAAATCTTATTTGATTTAATAACTAAGGTCCATTTTATTTAATTATTAATGGACCCTAAAATAGAAATGTTATTTTATTTTAAACAAGTCTTCCCAAGTATCTTATATTTTCAAATAAAACCTACTGAATTAGTTTTGAAAATATTTAGATTTCAAAATGAGATTTTATTAAATAAATCAAATCCTATTTTGATTTAATAAACAAGGTCTATTTATTTAATTAATAATGGACCCAAAAATAAAAATATTATTTTTGTTTTTGGGACTTTGGTTTATATTGTTAAACAGAACCAAAGCTCAATGCAATGTTTGGTGAAAGTTTGATTTGATTTAGTTGTTTGAATTGTTGTTTGAAATTCAAAACAGAAAATCAATTAGAAAAAGAAAAATAATACTGAACAAAAAAAAGGGAGAAACAAACAGCCCAACCATCTGGCCCAGCTCCAGCCCAATAGCCCACCTCTCCCTCTCAGCGAGCGAATCGTTTTTCACCGCGAAAGAAACCCGCAAAGACGCTGACTGGTGGACCCCGTTCCCTTTCCTTCTCTCTCGCTGCCAGTGGACCCCTCAGCCACACGGTCATCTTCCCCACTCGCGACCTGTTCTTCCCCAGACCTCGCTGCCTTTCTCTGTCAATCAATCCCCGAGTAAATTCACTTAATTGCAGCGTTGATTCCGCACGGTAACCTCGCTCACTTAAGTGCCCACTCCCCCTCTCCATTTCCCCTCTCTCGCCCGGCTCTCTCGGCCACCAGGCTGCTCGGAATCCTCCCCGAACCACCACAGTATCCGGCGAGTTTCCGTTCAAATTCTGGCCACCACCGCCAGCCCCACTGCTTCCAGAGCACACTGGCTTGCTCGCCATCATCTCCTGCACCTGCCAGTGCCTTCCCCTCGCTCGCGCGTGCTCTGCAGCGACGACTTCGTCTTCGACTGAACGACGCCGCCGTCCGCTCCAACTCCGACGAGCCCCACAGGTAGTTTCCGACCGTGCCTCTCCTTCTCCTTCACGCACACATCGTCGCCATATCTTTGCGCGTCTGACCCTGTCTCCCATTTGTCCTAGCGTGCACCGTAGCCCCGCCTCCAACGACGCCCGAGCGAACCCGACGCCAGGAGCAACTCCGGCGAGCCATTACCCTCACCTCCGTGCGCCCCTCGACGAGATACCGCCATGTTGAGCTTCCCCACGCTACTGCGAACGCGGTGAGCATCTTCCCATCCTCCCTCGCTTCCTGTTTCACCAGCGCCGCCACCATCTGACCTCGCCGCTGCCAGCCACCGTCGCTGCGCCGCCAGACTTTGGTCAATCTCCTGTGAGTCGTTAGATCATCATCCAGCGGCTAGGATAGAAAGAGAGCGAATGGGTAAGAGTGAACCTGCGCCGTGCGATATCAGTTAGATCCAACGGCCTATAGCACGTGATCCAGACGAAGCGGTATCAGCGAGTAAGAACTCGACACGTGGCCTGTAGTTGGTTTAAAAGACAGAAAACTTTCTATTAGATGTCCATTTTGTAAATTCCATAACTTTAGTTCCACACGTCCAAATTTTGCAAACTTTATATCAATGGAATCAGTGGAACAATCCCTAGCCAACCATGCCATTTGTTTAGTAAAAATCTTCTGGAAAAATGTTTGTTTTTGCAGAAACATTTGTATGCTTGTTTAGATTATAAAAATTGTTCAAAAATGATTTTGGGAATAAAATCTTTTGAAAATGGTGTATTTTGAACCTACTGACCCTAGGAAACACTTTGTGGTTTCAAAAATGTATTTGGTGAAACAAAAGAATGATTCTTTGATTTAAAACCATTTCTAGTCAAATAAAAATAAAGTTTATTTATTAAAAATGGTTTTGAAGGAAAACCTTTGAGAAATGTTTTGTTTTAAACTCTCTGACCCTAAACACAAAGTTTTATGGTTTGAGAACATATTTTGTGAGTCCTATAGATTAATGCCTTACTAAAACATTTTTACACCACATAAAATGATACCTTGTTTTGAAAATGGTTTATGAAGTGAAACCTTTTGCAAATGACTTTGCCACTTTGTAAAATGACCATTAGTTGTCTTCAAATGTTTATGACCCATTAGAAACCACTTTTACAAATAAAACAACCCTTTTGCATGCTTGCATGTATTGTTTTGATTTATTATTTTATGTGATGTTTTGCTTGATTGGTAGATTGAGATTGTGCCTTGCTTGATTGAATTGTAGTGACTTGAAGAGTGTGATTGTTGCAAGGACAAGGAGTGAACTTATGCCCTCTACCAAAAAGGCAAGTGATGCTTCATACTTTTTGTCCCATTACTTTCACTATGCATTAGTGATTTTTCTAAGTAAAACTTGCATGGAATTTTGCTAAGTATAAACCTTGCTATAGGAAAACCTAGTGGATGAAACCTTAGTAGAAATTTTCCTAAGTTAAGATTCCTACTACTATCAAGCTTAGCTTAGCTAATAGAAAACAAGGGTGGAATATACATTCATACTATGGAAAAATTTCTAAGTCTGAGGACTTGTATTTTTGTTTAATAAAACAACTAAGTTAATGAATTACCTGGGTGGAATGGTAATTGCTTGGTGGATTTTGGTTGAGTGGTTACACAAGGCCCATGTTTATGGTTTACCTTGTGTATCTCACTTGTGGATGGCCACCCAGGAACAAAGAGATTTGAGATGTCAAAATGTTGAGAAGCTTCAAGTGCAGCCACTTGGCATTATGGGCTCTGCCTGGATCATATAGGTTGCAAGAACTTAGCCATATGGATAGTTGGTGGTAGAGTTTGATAGGTTGGAGAGCGTCCATTTTGGTCTAAGGGAAGGCTTCTGAAAGATCTTGTCTTGGTGAAACCAAGTCTTGTGGGGAAAGTGCACCACCTCTGCAGAGTGTAAAATCTAAGTACTTAGCCATGTCCCTGGTAAAGGACAATTTGAGCATCAAGACATGGAAGCAATCAAGAATCTCATCATCCAAATTTCTAAGTTAAAAATTTGTGGTTGAACAAGGGTTAAAGAATTTTCAATCTTTGATTGGTAGATGCCTTGGGAAAGATTTTTGTCAAGCAAAAACTTAGTGTTTTCAAATGATAAGGAAAATATATTTTGAGCAATGCAAGCCTCAACTCCACTTAGCCAAATGTATATAGATGATAGACTCCACTATACTACCATAGTATCACTTGCCAATACAATTCAAATGTATTGACCCTTTGTGGCTGTAACTTGTATGTTGCAGGTTTGATTGATGTTAGTAAAGTTTGATGATTAGGATTACAAAGTCTACAACCAACATGTCTGCCTGTGGCACTTTGAAGATGAAGGACCCCATGCTTATAGATATTCTGCTGCAATGTATTGTAATAGCCAAATGAGCTATGTAAGATGTAATAATTTATTTTATTCCTGGTTATAAAGTTGTATTATGACCTTTGTTTCTTGATATTACATCTTAAATGTGGATGCTAGCTATTGATCCATGGACTAGCATTTTAAACACAGGGGACTCTACCTTATTAAAGGTTGGGACCCTTACAGATGGTATCAGAGCATTGTGTTGCCTGTAGGATTTGTAAACCTAGGATTGGACAAAACCCTTAGATAAATAGGAGTTGTATTTGTTCCAAAATTTATTTACAAACAATCTTGTAAACTCTTTCCTCAACCATTTTTGTTTTTTTGATTCTACACCTCATCTATTTCAACTTGATGGAAAAACCTACCCCATGACCAAAGACTTCACCATGAGCAAGAACATCTTCAACTCTAATGACTTCAACATCTTCAACTCTAATGACTTCAACATCTTCAGCATATTCACCAAGGACTTCCAACTTGGATACCACTAAGGACTACAAGTGAGACAAGGAAATCTTGCTCAAGATATGGAGACTAAGGAAATGCAAAAATTAGAAGGAGTTCACTTCACTTGAAGTTTGTAACCAAGAGTTTTTCCCAAGGAAACCATGATCTCATGCAAGAAGAATCAACCAAGAAGGATGGAAAGATCACAAGTGAACCATATATATGGACCACCATATATAGTGAAGTTAAACACACCAACTTATGTGGTGTAACAAAAATATTTTTGATTGCCTAAAAATATGATTGAAACTTGTTGTTTGAGTGGAATGTTTGTTTGTGATTGCTTGCACATTGCTTGTGTGAATTGTGATGTGTGTGATTGGAAATATTCCCTTAGAAATATCTTGCCTATTCTAATCCCAATTCAACCCAAACAGATGACTTCTCCAAGAAACTCCAACATCAAGGATGGTGACACCAACAACAACCAAGAGGACAACATGAGAGAACTCATAGCAAACCAAAACCAGTTGAGCCAAGAGACAACTCATCTTTTAGCCAACAATAATGGACTAGACCCAGCCATACAAAGGATTTTGAAACTTCAATCCCAATTGTTGCAAGGATTGGTTACTCAAATGATCAACATGGGAGAAAACTTTTCCCAAAGAGCTAATGCCAACAAGGATGACAAAGATGTTATTCTAGAAGGAAACCAAGCATGCAATATTTGTAGAGACAAGGATCATACATGCAAGGAACATGAAGATAAATGCCCCAAGAAGAGAGAAAGATTTCCCACCTCTGAGGTGAGATATGAAGAACATGAACTAGAAGAACTCCTAGTTTTGGAGAGACCCAAAAAGAAGAAGAAGGACATAAGCCAAGTGAAATGTTACAATTGCAAAGAGATGGGACACTATGCCAGTAAATGCCCAGAAAAGAAGAAGAAACAAGAAGATAAACAAAATCTAGTGAAACCAAAGACGAGGAAGGATTTTAGCCAAGTGATGTGCAACCACTGCAAAGAGTTAGGACATTATGGATCATATTGTCCAGAGAAGCCACCTCAAGACCTCAGCCTTATCACATGTTTCAAATGCAAGGAACTAGGCCACTATGCAAACTTCTGTCCAGGAAAGTTACACCAAGATCCCAAGCAGGCCAAGATGTAATTTAGTTGGAAAATTTTTAAGGGTGGTAGTACCCTAGATGCTTTTTGAGCCAACTTGTAACCCCTAGCCTCCCCAAATCTCGGGACGAGATTTATTTTAAGGGTGGTAGCCTGTCACATCCCAAGATTTTCCAAATCTTGTAATGTGAAAAATAAATGAATAAAATAAAACTTTGTTGATTTTCAGGGTGAGAAGAAACTTTTTGAATCCAATTGGGAACTTTCAAAGCCTATTTGGATCAAATAAAATCCTAAAGGAATTTAAAAATATAAATAAACAATAAAACTTAAAAATATTTAAAATTACTATTTTTGGATCTTTTAATAAAAGATTTGGTTTTCAAAAGAAAAGGTAGATTTATAAATAAGGATTATTTATAAAGCCAAAATTAAACCTTGGCCAAGATTTTGAAACAAAAGGTTTTGCTTTGAATAAAAGAGTAAAGGTTTATTTAAACAAAATAATAAGGATTTATTAATATCCAGTTTTATTAAAAATAAAGGCTTTTCCCATTTTAAATAAACACTAAAACTTATTAAAATTATTTTAAATAAGTTTTCCAAGTATTTTATTTTCTCAATTAAAACCTACTGAAGTGTTTTTGGTTTTATTTTGGATTTCAAAATAAAGATTGTAATAAAACAAATCTTATTTGATTTAATAACTAAGGTCCATTTTATTTAATTATTAATGGACCCTAAAATAAAAATGTTATTTTATTTTAAACAAGTCTTCCCAAGTATCTTATATTTTCAAATAAAACCTACTGATTTAGTTTTGAAAATATTTAGATTTCAAAAGGAGATTTTATTAAATAAATCAAATCCTATTTTGATTTAATAAACAAGGTCTATTTATTTAATTAATAATGGACCCAAAAATAAAAATATTATTTTTGTTTTTGGGACTTTGGTTTATGTTGTTAAACAGAACGAAAGCTCAATGCAATGTTTGGTGAAAGTTTGATTTGATTTAGTTGTTTGAATTGTTGTTTGAAATTCAAAACAGAAAATCAATTAGAAAAAGAAAAATAATACTGAACAAAAAAAGGGAGAAACAAACAGCCCAACCATCTAGCCCAGCTCCAGCCCAACAGCCCAACCTAGCCCACCTCTCCCTCTCAGCGAGCGAATTGTTTTTCACCGTGAAAGAAACCCGCAAAGACGCTGACTGGTGGACCCCGTTCCCTTTCCTTCTCTCTCGCTGCTAGTGGACCCCTCAGCCACGCGGTCATCTTCCCCACCCGCGACATGTTCTTCCCCAGACCTCGCTGCCGTTCTCTGTCAATCAATCCCTGAGTAAATTCACTTAATTGCAGCGTTGATTCCGCACGGTAACCTCGCTCACTTAAGCGCCCACTCCCCCTCTCCATTTCCCCTCTCTCGCCCGGCTCTCTCGGCCACCAGGCTGCTCGGAATCCTCCCCGAACCACCACAGTCTCCGGCGAGTTTCCGTTCAAATTCCGGCCACCACCGCCAGCCGCACTGCTTCCAGAGCACACTGGCTTGCTCGCCATCATCTCCTGCACCTGCCAGTGCCTTCCCCTCGCTCGCGCGTGCTCTGCAGCGACGACTTCGTCTTCGACTGAACGACGCCGCCGTCCGCTCCAACTCCGATGAGCCCCACAGGTAGTTTCCGACCGCGCCTCTCCTTCTCCTTCACGCACACATCGTCGCCATAGCTTTGCGCGTCTGACCCTGTCTCCCATTTGTCCTAGCGTGCACCGTAGCCCCGCCTCCAATGACGCCCGAGCGAACCCGACGCCAGGAGCAACTCCGACGATCCATTACCCTCACCTCCGTGCGCCCCTCGACGAGATACCGCCATGTTGAGCTTCCCCATGCTACTGCGAACGCGGTGAGCATCTTCCCATCCTCCCTCGCTTCCTGTTTCACCAGCGCCGCCACCATCTGACCTCGCCGCCGCCAGCCACCGTCGCTGCACCGCCAGACTTTGGTCAATCTCCTGTGAGTCGTTAGATCATCATCCAGCGGCTAGGATAGAAAGAGAGCGAAGGGGTAAGAGTGAACCTGCGCCGTGCGATATCAGTTAGATCCAACGGCCTACAGCACGTGATCCAGACGAAGCGGTATCAGCGAGTAAGAACTCGACACGTGGCCTGTAGTTGATTTAAAAGACAGAAAACTTTCTATTAGATGTCCATTTTGTAAATTCCATAACTTTAGTTCCACACGTCCAAATTTTGCAAACTTTATATCAATGGAATCAGTGGAACAAGCCCTAGCCAACCATGCCATTTTTTTTAGTAAAAAGCCTCTGGAAAAATGTTTGTTTTTGCAGAAACATTTGTATGCTTGTTTAGATTATAAAAATTGTTCAAAAATGATTTTGGGAATAAAATCTTTTGCAAATGGTGTATTTTGAACCTACTGACCCTAGGAAACACTTTGTGGTTTCAAAAATGTATTTGGTGAAATAAAAGAATGATTCTTTGATTTAAAACCATTTCTAGTCAAATAAAAATATAGTTTATTTATTAAAAATGGTTTTGAAGGAAAACCTTTGAGAAATGTTTTGTTTTAAACTCTCTGACCCTAAACACAAAGTTTTTTGGTTTGAGAACATATTTTGTGAGTCCTATAGATTAATGCCTTACTAAAACATTTTTACACCACATAAAATGATACCTTGTTTTGAAAATGGTTTATGAAGTGAAACCTTTTGCAAATGACTTTTCCACTTTGTAAAATGACCATTAGTTGTCTTCAAATGTTTATGACCCATTAGAAACCACTTTTACAAATAAAACAACCCTTTTGCATGCTTGCATGTATTGTTTTGATTTATTATTTTATGTGATGTTTTGCTTGATTGGTAGATTGAGATTGTGCCTTACTTGATTGAATTGTAGTGACTTGAAGAGTGTGATTGTTGCAAGGACAAGGAGTGAACTTATACCATCTACCAAAAAAGGCAAGTGATGCTTCATACTTTTTGTCCCATTACTTTCACTATGCATTAGTGATTTTTCTAAGTAAAACTTGCATGGAATTTTGCTAAGTATAAACCTTGCTATAGGAAAACCTAGTAGATGAAACCTTAGTAGAAATTTTCCTAAGTTAAGATTCCTACTACTATCAAGCTTAGCTTAGCTAATAGAAAACAAGGGTGGAATATACATTCATACTATGGAAAAATTTCTAAGTCTGAGGACTTGTGTTTTTGTTTAATAAAACAACTAAGTTAATGAATCACCTGGGTGGAATGGTAATTGCTTGGTGGATTTTGGTTGAGTGGTTACACAAGGCCCATGTTTATGGTTTACCTTGTGTATCTCACTTGTGGATGGCCACCCAGGAACAAAGAGATTTGAGATGTCAAAATGTTGAGAAGCTTCAAGTGCAACCACTTGGCATTATGGGCTCTGCCTGGTATAGGTTGCAAGAACTTAGCCATATGGACAGTTGGTGGTAGAGTTTGATAGGTTGGAGCGCGTCCATTTTGGTCTAAGGGAAGGCTTCTGAAAGATCTTGTCTTGGTGAAACCAAGTCTTGTGGGGAAAGTGCACCACCTCTGCAGAGTGTAAAATCTAAGTACTTAGCCATGTCCCTGGTAAAGGACAATTTGAGCATAAAGACATGGAAGCAATCAAGAATCTCATCATCCAAATTTCTAAGTTAAAAACTTGTGGTTGAACAAGGGTTAAAGAATTTTCAATCTTTGATTGGTAGATGCCTTGGAAAGATTTTTGTCAAGCAAAAACTTAGTGTTTTCAAATGATAAGGAAAATCTATTTTGAGCAATGCAAGCCTCAACTCCACTTAGCCAAATGCATATAGATGATAGACTCCACTATACTACCATAGTATCACTTGCCAATACAATTCAAATGTATTGACCCTTTGTGGCTGTAACTTGTATGTTGCAGGTTTGATTGATGTTAGTAAAGTTTGATGATTAGGATTACAAAGTCTACAACCAACATGTCTGCCTGTGGCACTTTGAAGATGAAGGACCCCATGCTTATAGATATTCTACTGCAATGTATTGTAATAGCCAAATGAGCTATGTAAGATGTAATAATTTATTTTATTCCTGGATATAAAGTTGTATTATGACCTTTGTTTCTTGATATTACATCTTAACTGTGGATGCTAGCTATTGATCTAGGGACTAGCATTGTAAACACAGGGGACTCTACCTTATTAAAGGTTGGCTAAGCCTATGACAGAATTGCTAAAGAAAGACAAGAAATTTGCTTGGTCTGAAGGTTGTGAACTCAGATTTCAGGAACTGAAGAAGAGACTTGTGACAACACCAGTCTTGTGTTTGCCAGACTTGGAAAAAGATTTCCAAGTATATTGTGATGCATCTCATCATGGTTTGGGTGCAGTACTTATGCAAGACAGGAAAGTTGTGGCTTATGCCTCGAGACAACTCAAAACTCATGAAGTGAACTACCCTACTCATGATTTAGAGTTAGCCTCTGTTGTCCATGCACTCAAAACATGGAGACATTATCTTTTGGGAAAGCGTTGTGAAGTGTTCACAGATCACAAGAGTTTGAAGTATATCTTCACCCAGAAAGAAATTAATATGAGACAAAGAAGATGGCTAGAACTCATCAAGGACTATGACTTAAGTTTGCAATACCACCCCGGTAAAGCAAATGTTGTAGCAGATGCTCTAAGCCGTAAGGTTTTTGTGAATGGCCTTACTAAAGGAGAATTGCCAGAGGATTTGTGTGCCCAATTTAGAGATCTCAGATTGGAGATAGTGCCTGAAGGACATCTCATGTCTTTGGATGTTCAACCCACTTTGTTGGACAAGATCAAAGAAGCCCAGAAGACTGATAAGGAAATTGAAGAAATTAAGGAAAAGATTAGAAAAGGAAAGGCCAAAGGATTCCATGAAGACGAACATGGTACTTTATGGCATGGGAAACGTATCTGTGTTCCACAAGATCCGGAGCTTCGGAAACTGATTTTGCAAGAAGCACACAACTCACCGTATTCCATTCATCCGGGTAACACCAAAATGTACATGGACATGAAGGAAAGATTTTGGTGGAATAATCTCAAGAAGGACATCGCTGAACATATTGCTTGGTGTGATGTGTGTAGTAGAGTGAAAGCGGAACATCAGAAACCAGCAGGTTTGCTTCAACCACTACCTATTCCTGATTGGAAGTGGGACAAGATTGGTATGGATTTCATTACCGGATTACCAAGGACCCGGTCAGGATATGATTCTATCTGGGTAGTAGTGGATCGCCTAACTAAAGTGGATCATTTCATACCCGTGAAGACAACATATACAAGTGCTAAGTTGGCCAAGATCTACATGAGTAGAATTGTGTGTCTACATGGAGTGCCCAAGAGTATTGTGTCTGATAGGGGAACTCAATTCACTTCCCATTTTTGGAGACAGCTACATGAGTCATTGGGAACGAGGTTGGAATTCAGTACTGCTTTTCATCCTCAAACTGATGGACAAACAGAAAGGACTAATCAGATTCTTGAAGACATGTTGAGGGCATGTGCCCTAGACTATGGAGCCAGTTGGGATGAAAGTCTGCCTTACGCAGAATTTTCTTATAACAACAGCTATCAAGCCAGCATTGAGATGGCCCCATTTGAGTTTCTCTACGGGAGAAGATGTACCACCCCATTGTTATGGAATGGTGTGGGAGAAAGAAGTTTGTTCGGACCAGAACTTATCAAAGAAGCTGAAGAGAAGGTCAAGTTGGTTAAGGACAGATTAAAAATAGCACAGTCCCGACAAAAAAGCTACACATATCCTAAGCGTAGAGAAGTCACCTATGAAGTTGGTGATAAAGCTTATCTTAGAGTGTCGCCACTTCGTGGAGTGAAGAGGTTCGGAGTCAAAGGAATGTTGGCCCCAAGATATGTTGGACCATTCAAGATTCTGAGTCGTAAAGGAGAAGTTACTTATGAAATTGAATTGCCAAAGTCTTTGTCAGCTGTTCATAATGTGTTTCATGTGAGTCAGCTTAAGAAATGTCATCCAGAAATGGAAGAAACTTCTTTGAAGGATACTATACCTTTGGAAGAGGTTCAGTTGGAGAGTGACCTCACTTATGAGGAGAAACCTATCAGGATTCTTGAGACTGCAGAAAGAGTCACACGGACTAAGACTATCAAGTTTTGCAAAGTTCAATGGAACCATCATTCCGAAGAAGAAGCAACATGGGAAAGAGAAGATGATCTTCGGAAAGACCACCCTCACCTATTTGCTAGCCAATCTGAATCTCGAGGGCGAGATTCAACTTAAGGGGGTTAGATTTGTAACATCCCTAAAATCATGTTTCAAACTCATGCATATCATCCATGCATCCATGATCATATGAAATTCATTTCAAACAAATCATTTCAAAACAGAAGCATATATGCTTATTATCTCATGTAAGTTTGCTCTAGCCTTAGTGCTATCTTCCAATGATAAGAGTACTTTGTTTGGTTCAGTAAGGTTTGAAATCGACTTAGGCACCATCAAAATCTTGAGCAAAGTTTTCAAAACAAAATGAGTCAATAAAACCAATATTATGCCTATTGTATATATCACATAAGGGCTTGGTTTTATTTTTATTTTCATTTGATCAAAGTGTTTTGATTAAATAGTAGTGTTTGACACACATTTGAGTGCAAGGTTTGCAGTATAAAAACCTAGAGAAGATTTGAATTCAAACTCATTTGATTTGGAGTTGAAATTCATTTCAGAAAAACCAAACAGAAAAAGAAAAAGGTTAAAAGGAAAAAATAAGCTTTCAGTCGAATCTGGCCCAGCTAAGCCCAACAACCCCACCCCGCGAACCGTTTTTCTTCACTCATACCCGCACCCGCCGAGTGGCTGACAGACAGGACCCACCCCTTCTCTGTTTCTCTCGCTGACAGCCGCGGCCCACACGGCGTCGTCGTCTCCACCCCCGCAACGTGTTCTTCCCCAAATCACGCCGTGCGTTTCCTGGTTTGATTCGCTCGTCAATTCGCATTGATTGCAGGAGTAAATCACGCCTCGCCTTGCCTACTTAAACCCCCTCTGCCCCCTCTCCATTTCCCCCCAGACTCCGAGCACAGAGCGCCCCCAGGCTGCCCGCAATCATCCTCGCACCGCCGCAGACAGAGCTCACTCCGGCGACCGATTCCGGTGAGCCCCGTGCGCCCCTTCCTCTCTGGTTCTTGCAGACAGCTTCACCACTTCCTTGCGCACCTACTGACACCGTTGGTTCCTTCTATACCGCCCCAGGTCATCATCTTCAACAAGCACAACAAGGTTCCGAAGCTAATAAATCACTTATCTAAAATCCATACCAATATATGAGTAATTAATCCTAAAAGAGATATAGAAGGATAAACAAATATTAAATAAGATTTTACAAATTTGAATCACCAAGTTTGAATCTTTAAATAAAAGGATATGGATTTTATAAGGTAAATGTAACATCCCTAAAATCATGTTTCAAACTCATGCATATCATCCATGCATCCATGATCATATGAAATTCATTTCAAACAAATCATTTCAAAAACAGAAGCATATATGCTTATTATTTCATGTAAGTTTGCTCTAGCCTTATTGCTATCTTCCAATGAGAAGAGTACTTTGTTTGGTTCAGTAAGGTTTGAAATCAACTTAGGCACCATCAAAAGCTTCAGCAAAGTTTTCAAAACAAAATGAGTCAATAAAACCAATATTATGCCTATTGTATATATCACATAAGGGCTTGGTTTTATTTTTATTTTCATTTGATCAAAGTGTTTTGATTAAACAGTAGTGTTTGACACACACTTGAGTGCAAAGTTTGCAGTATAAAAACCTAGAGAAGATTTGAATTCAAACTCATTTGATTTGGAGTTGAAATTCATTTCAGAAAAACCAAACAGAAAAAGAAAAAGGTTAAAAGGAAAAAAATAAGCTTTCAGTCGAATCTGGCCCAACTGGCCCAGCTAAGCCCAGCAACCCCACCCCGCGAACCATTTTTCTTCACTCACACCCGCACCCGCCGAGTGGCTGACAGACAGGACCCACCCCTTCTCTGTTTCTCTCGCTGACAGGCGCCGCGGCCCACACGGCGTCGTCGTCTCCACCCCCCGCGACGTGTTCTTCCCCAAATCACGTCGTGCGTTTCCTGGTTTGATTCGCTCGTCAATTCGTGTTGATTGCAAGAGTAAATCACCCCCCCGCCTTGCCTACTTAAACCCCCTCTGCCCCTCTCCATTTCCCCCCAGACTCCAAGCACAGAGCGCCCCCAGGCTGCCCGCAATCATCCTCGCACCGCCGCAGACAGAGCTCACTCCGGCGACCGATTCCGGTGAGCCCCGTGCGCCCCTTCCTCTCTGGTTCTTGCAGACAGCTTCGCCACTTCCTTGCGCACCTACTGACACCGTTGGTTCCTTCTATACCGCCCAGGTCGTCGTCTTCGACAAGCACAACAAGGTTCCGACGACATCCTCAATTCCGGCGATAAAATTCGGTGAGCCCCTTGTTCCCCTTCGCCTCTGATTCACACGATCATGTTTGCCGTAGTCTTGCGCATCTCCTGATGCCATTTGTTCGTGCTAGGGAGACCAGGAGCGTCGCCAACGTCGTTGTCCACCCGAGCCCGACGCAGCCAGCAACTCCGACGAGCCCGTGCAGCCGTGTCCGTGCGCCCCTCGCCAAGCCGTCGCCAGGTTGAGCATTAGTGCATCGCCACGGTTCTGGTAAAAGCGCCTCCGACGACCCTAGAACCCCTTGTAGCACCGCGCAGCCGTAGGCCGAGCACGCCACCGCCAGTAGCCACCGCCAGCGCCGCCCATCTGTGGTCGTTTGATCCAGGACCGTTGGATCTGGATCTAACGCGTGAAATTAGATCACTTATTGAAGCGTTACGAGTAGATCTGGGCCGTGCAGATTAAGTAGATCTAACGGCTCACAGACGCGATCCTGAGCGAACCGGTACGCGCCAATCAGAGCGTGACGCGTGGCCAGGAATTAGATTTAAAAACAGTTTTTGAATCTATTAGTTGTTTGAATTTGTTTTAGCTATAACTTTTGATCCCCATGTCCAAATTTGATGAATTTTATATCAATGGAATCAGGAGAACAAGCCCTTTCTAAATATGCAATGTGTTTAATGTTTTGCTTCTGTTAAAATAGTTTTATTTACAGAAACATGTGTAGGGCTATTTGGAGTATATGAATTGCTTAAGAAATGCTTTAAGGTTTAAATAAATGTTGTTTGGCAAGTTTTGAACTTGTTTATGAACCAGTACAGTACACTTTATTTGTAGAGTTTTAAAAGCCATCACATATCATATTGCATGCATTTATATATTTTTGTTTGTATATATTTTGTATGTGATTGTTGCTATGATTTTATGTGTAGATTTTGGTGCCAATAGTGATTGTGATTGTGAGGATTGTAGCTACTCTCCAAACTACCAAGGCAAGTGGTGATTCATGATATTTTTATCCCTATGTTTTCTACTAAGCATTAGAAATATTTTGCTAGTCTTGCATGTTATATTTTGCTTATATGCCATGTTGGGAAATCCTAGTAGTTGTAGAATTGCTAGGAAATTTCTAAGTTAAGATGCTTATCTATGCCATGCTTAGCCTAGCTAGTAGCAACCAAGGGTGGTGAAATATACATGCTATGATGAAAATATTTCTAAGTCTTTGGACTTGTGTTTTGCCTAATAAAACAACTAAGTGAATGAAACACCTGGGTGGAATGGAAGGAATGGTTTATGTTGAGTGGTTACACAAGGCCCATTTCTATGGTTTACCTTGTGTATCTCACTTTTGGAAAGCCACCCAGGAAATAAGAGATTTTAGAGGCCAAATGTTAAGAAGCTTCTAGTGCAGCCACTTGGAAATATGGGCTCTGCCTGGATCACATAGGTTGCTAGAACTTAGACATTTGGACAGTTGGTGGTAGTGGGAATGATAGGTTGGAGCGCGTCCATTTGGTCTAAGGGAAGGCTTCTGAAAGGTCATGTCTTGGTGAAAATCAAGGCTTGTGGGGAAAGTGCACAACCTCTGCAGATGGAAGAATCTAAGTACTTAGCCATGTCCCTGGAAAAGGACAACTTGAGCATCAAGACATGGAAGCTATCAAGAATCTCCTCATCCCAATTTTCTAAGTAAAAACTTGTGGGTGAACAAGGGTGAAGGACCTCAATGTCTATTGGTGGTTTCTTGGGAAAAGTTTTGATAAAGAAAAACTTAGTGTTTTCAACTAATATGCAAAAACTATTTTGAGCAAAGCAAGCCAAGCTACACTTAGCCAAATTGCATATAGTATCTAGTCCACCTAAATTACACTAAGGTATCACTTGCCAATACTATTCCAATGTATTGACCCACTGTGGCTGTAACTTGTGATATTGCAGGTTACTCTGATGAGGATTAGGAGTCATGAGTCTACACTCAACATGTTTGCCTGTGGCACATGAAGATGAAGACTTTTATTTATTTACTTATTTAAACTCTTGTAATAGGCCTGTGGCCATGGAGTTGTAAAGACTATGTTGTCTCTGGAATGACTGTAATAATGACCTTTGTTTCTGTGTACTTCATCTTAAACTGTGGATGCTAGCATTGATCGAGGGACTAGCATTGCAATCACAGGGATCCTTTTCCTTTATAAAGGAGTGATCTTACAGTAAACAAAGAAATAATTAATAGGGAATATTTAAAAGCCAAATTAAAACTTGGCCAAGACCATAAACAAATGGAATAAACATAATCCAAGTTCAAATGAAATAAATGGATAAATAATATTGAAATAAAATAATATCGCTCCAACCAAATTCTATTCCATTTGATTAAGACAAATCCCTAATAGAAATGATTAATTAAATCAGGGGAAAAAAATTGGAATTTACCCAAGTGGAATAAAAGTTATTTAATTAACTCAAATGAAATAAAAGAATCCTTTAAATAAAGTTATATGGAATTAAAACCAGATTTGAATTTCATTGGAATAAAAACAATTGCCCAAATTAAAATGACTAATAATCATATTAAAATACTATAAATAATTCAAAGTGAATTATTTAGCACCCCATTAAATAAATAAACCTACTGAAAAGGTTTTGTAAAAAGTTTGGAATTTAAATAAGGTTTGAAAATAAATCTTATTTGATTTAACACAAGGGCCTATTTTAAATAATTATTATACCCTAAAAAGAATAAAAGAATTATTCTAAATTTGACTTTAGAATGTATTATTAATCAGTATTTGTATATACACAAAGTTTGGTTGAAGTTTGAATTCAAATGGTTGTTTAAAATAATTAAACAAAATCAAAACAGAATAATGAATACAAAAATAAAAGATTCAGAACAAAAAAAATGGAGGAAACCAGCCCAACTAACCCCAGGCCCATCTAGCCCAACTAACCCCCTCCCCCGAAGCGTTTTCTTTTACTCGCAACCACACCCACAGAGTCTATGACGACTGGACCCCACCTCTCCTCTCTCTCTCTCTCTCTCTCGCTGTCAAGCAGACCCCACGCTGTCAGCCTTCTTCCTCACTCACCGCGGTGACCACGCCCGTCGCCGGCCGTTTCTGCCGTCTTAAAAATCGATTCAATACACGTTAATGATGCGGCGATTAATCCCGATGACCAAGCTCGTTTAACCACATCCCTCTCCCCTTCCTTTTCCCCCAGACGCCACACCTCGAGAGCCCCCAGGCTGCCCCAATTCCCGCTCAGACCGCCACTGCCTCTGACGCCCTACGACGAAGATTCCGGCCAGCCACCACCGCCCCTCGCCCCCTCGACCACACGAGCGTGTTCCACAGACTCGTGTGCATCTTTCGGTGTCGCCCTCTTGGCCGCGCGAGCACTAGAGCTTCGGCAAGGGCATCGCCCGAGCGCCACCGTCACCTACCACTTCTCCGGCGAACTTCCCAGGTAGCTTCCGTCCACCCCCTTCACTCTCGTTGACACGCGTATGATCCCCAACACTGTGCGCATCTAACAACAACCTTATTTCGTCTCAGCGCGCACCATAGTGTCGCCCCCTACGACGACTGACCGCACCCGACGTCGTCTTGAACCCCGGCGAGAGATTGACAGCAACCCCGTGCGCCCCTCGACAAACAGCAAGCACGTTGAGCATCCTCTCGTCGTTGCGAATCTGGTGAGCTACCCCCCTCTCTCTCTCTCTATCCCTCTATATCGCTGGCAACCTCGCTTTCCGAGTGCGCTGCCGCCAGTTGCCGCCGTCAGCGCCGCTAGTAAATATCCAGTGCTTGTGCGCCGCAGGATTTAGATCCAATGCACACGATAGAAGTTAAACGAAGAGGTACGTTTTGATGTGAACCGTACGTTGCAGCTTAGATCCAACACACCGCGTAGGCCTATCCGTGCGAACTGGTACCGACGAATCAAAACACGACGCGTGGCCCTGTCTATTGTTGTAAAAACAGAATTGATCTATTTAATGTTCAAATTTGTAAAATTCATAACTTTTAATCTTCATGTCCAAATTTTACAAATTTTATATCAATGGAATCAGCAGACCAAGTACTTTCCAACCATGCACTTTGTTTAGTAAATTGCTTCTGTTAAATTGATTGTTTTTGCAGAAACTTGTGTAGGCATATTTTGGATATAAAATTTGTTCTAAAAATATTTTTATGGTAAAACCTTTGGCCAATGGATTGTTTTGAACCTACTGACCATAGAAACCAACTTGTGCATTCAAAAATATATTTTGTGGAGCAAGAGAATAAATCTTTGAATTAAAGCATTTCTAGTCAAATAAAAATGTTGTTTATTTGTTAAAAATACTTTTTTGGAGAAAAATCTTTGGGAAATGATTTGGATTAAACTCTATGACCCCAAACACCAAGTTTTAGAATTAAAAATGTATTTGGTGAACCCTATAAAGATTATTTCATTGCTAAAGGCATTCTCAACTGCATAAAATATTGATTTGGTTTAAAAATGATTTATAAGTAAAATCTTTTGCAAATGATTTTGACACTTTTATAAAATTACCAATAGATGTTTTAGAATGTTTATAACCTATTAGAAACCACTTTTCCAAATAAAACAATCTTTAGCATGCTTGCATGCATTGCTTTGTTTCTATTATTTTATGTGAAGTTTGCTTGAATGGTGGATTGAATATTGCTTGCTTGATTGAATTGTAGTGGAATTTGAAGAGTGTGACTATTGCAAGATCAAGGAGTGAAATTATATTCTCTACCAAAAAGGCAAGTGATGCTTCATACTTTGTCCCATTATTTTCACTATGCATTAGTGATATTTCTAAGTAGGAGTTGCATGGATTTTTTGCTAAGTGTAAACTATGCCATGGGAAATCCTAGTAGATGAAACCTTAGTAGAAAGTTTCCTAAGTTAAGATTCCTAATACTGTCATGCTTAGCTTAGCTAGTAGAAAACAAGGGTGGAATATATTCATACAATGGAATATTTCTAAGTCAAGGACTTGTGTTTTGTTTAATAAAACAACTAAGTGAATGAATCACCTGGGTGGAATGGAAGGAATGGTTTGTGTTGAGTGGTTACACAAGGCCCATTTCTATGGTTTACCTTGTGTATCTCACTTGTGGATGGCCACCCAGGAACAAAGAGATTTGAGATGTCAAATGTTGAGAAGCTTCAAGTGCAGCCACTTGGCATTATGGCCTCTGCCTGGATCATATAGGTTGCAATAACTTAGCCAAATGGACAATTGGTGGTAGGGGATTGATAGTTTGGAGCGCGTCCATTCTGGTCTAAGGGAAGGCTTCTGAAAGATCTTGTCTTGGTGAAACCAAGTCTTGTGGGGAAAGCGCACCACCTCTGCAGAGTGTAAAATCTAAGTACTTAGCCATGTCCCTGGTAAAGGACAATTTGAGCATCAAGACATGGAAGCTATCAAGAATCTCCTCATCCCAATTTCTAAGTTAAAATTTTTTAGTTGAACAAGGGTTGAAGGATCACCAATTTCTATTGGGAGATGCCTTGGGTGATTTTGTCAAGCAAAAACTTAGTGTTTTCAAATGATAAGGAAAATATATTTTGAGCAAAGCAAGCCTAAGCTCCACTTAGCCAAATGCATATAGATGATAGACTCCACTATACTACCATAGTATCACTTGCCAATACAATTCAAATGTATTGACCCTTGTGGCTGTAACTTATTATGTTGCAGGTTTGTTTGATGTTAGTGAAGTGTGTTGATTAGGATTACAAGTCTACAACCAACATGATTGCCTGTGGCACTTTGAAGATGAAGGACCCCATGCTATAGTTATATTCTGCTGCATTGTAATGAGATAGCCAAATGAGCTATGTAAGATGTAATAAATTATTTTATTCCTGGTTATAAAGTTGTATTATGACCTTTGTTTCTTGATATTACATCTTAACTGTGGATGCTAGCTATTGATCCAGGGACTAGCATTGTAAACACAGGGATCTCTACCTTATTAAAGGTTGGGACCTCTACAATAAACTCAATGACTTGGATCGTAATGCTATACTTCGGATGAATGTTCATCACATCATTACACTAATGTTGTGACCTAGTTATTAACAACATCCAATGTCCATGATCAGGAAACGTTGATCATGTTGTTAATCAACGAGCTAGTTTATGAGAGAGGCATAGCTAGGAACTTTCTGTTTGTTTATTAAACACACATGTATTAATGTTTCCGTATTAATACAATTATAGCATGCAAAATAAACATCTATCATATACTTGGAATATACATAATAACCACTTTATTATTGCCTCTCAGGGCATATTCCCTTCAATGGAATCTAAGTCGGATGTGCTTGGCTATGGAATGAGTTCTTGGTTACGGCCCGTTTGCTATGGCACATGTGTTGTCGCATTAGATTGTCATAGGGTCATTCGCATTAGAAACAACTCCCAGTTTGATGAAAAAATTCTGTATCCATACAACTTCATTCGCCACAGAGTTAACTGCTATGTATTCCGACTCCATTGAAGACTATGCCACCACTGGTTGCTTCGCGCTTCTCCAGGTTACTGCACCACCATTCACCAAGAAGACAAATCCCGTCCGAGACTTCGAGTCATCGGAGTTCATGTTCCAGCTCGCATCCATGTAACCAGTTACGTTCAGAGCTACATCATCACCTCCATAGACTAGGAACATAACCTTAGTTCTTTTCAGATACTTTAGGATATTCTTTACAGTTTTCCAATGTTCTACTCCTAGATCACTTTGGAAACGACCTGTCCAACTGAGATCCCGGGCCACATCAGGTCGAGTACATAACATAGCATACATGCTAGAACCTATGGCTGAGGCATAGGGGACATTAACCATTTTTTTCTCTATCAACATCAGTTGCTGGACATCGAGTCTTACTCAATGACACACCTTTCACAAGAGGTATACAACCCCTTTTGGCGTTTTCCATTTTGAACTTATTGAAAATCTTATCTATGTATGTACTCTGACTTAACGCTATCAGACGTCTTGATCTATCTCTATAGATCTTGATGCCCAATATATAGGCTGCTTTACCTAAATCCTTCATGGAAAACTGACTATTCAGATATTCTTCCATGCTCCCTAAGAAATCCACATCATTCCTAATCAGTAGTATGCCAACCACATATACCACTAGGAATTCCATCGAGCTCCCACTCACTTTCTTATAAACACAAGCCTCTTGATTATTTTGGACAGATCCAAAACTCATGATTACTTGATCAAATCGCTTGTTCCAACTCCTAGATGCTTGCTTTAGTACATAAATGGAATGCTCAAGCTTGCATACCTTTCCATCATCCTTAGGATCGACAAACCCCTTTGGTTGCATCATATACAACTGAAAGGATAGAGATGTCGCCTAGAGGGGGGAATAGGCAATTTTAAATCTATTACAGTTTTGGCTTGATAGAATGCGGAATTAAACTAACGTTTATTTTACAAGCACAAAACCTAAATATACTAGGCTCAACTAAGTGCACCAACAACAAGTTAAGCTAAGCAAGATAGCACAGGATAAATGAACCACAAGTGATAAGAAAGATATAAGTACTTCAAGCTCGATGGCTACCACAAGGAAAGTAAGCTCGGGTATAGAGATAACCGAGGCACGCGGAGACAAAGATGTATTTCTGTGTTCCCTTACAAGTAAGGTACGTCATGTTGGAGAGGTGTGGGATTCCACGAAGGATTTCCCAACGCCACGAAGGCTCACCTTCTTCTCCGATTCTATCCCACGAAGGAATAGGCCCTTTCCTTATGGCTAGCTTTTCCTCCACTCCGGAGATGGCAATCTCTACAACCACTTCACAAGATCCACGAAGGAGAAGCCCGGGTCTCTTCACAATCTTCCACGAAGAGGACACCACGGAACCAACCGCCAAGCCAGCTAGGAGGTCACCCTCCAAGAGTAACAAGCTCACGGTCTCTCACTCGAACAAATCGTAATAGAGAGCTCAACACTTATGCAAGAATGCAAAGCAAGAACACCAAGGGTGCTCAAATCCTTCACTCTCAAATCCCACCAAAGCAACAAGTGCTAGGGAGGAATTAGAGAGGAAGAACACTGGTGGAAACCAATAAATGACTCCAAGATCTAGATCCAATGGGTTCCCCTCACTTAGAGGAGGAATTGATTGGTGAGGATTGTAGATCTAGATCTCTTCTTCCAAAGCCCTCAAAAAGATGCAAGAATCATAGGAGGGAAGGGATAGGAAGAAAGCTCAAAGGGGTCAACAATGGAGGTAAAAAATGTGCTCAAGAGCCGTAGAACTTTGGGGAAGAAGCCCCCCTTTTATACCCCTTCAAGGGGGATGGCCATTGGAATCAAGATGCACTGGGCGAACACGTTCCGGTGACGAAACCGGCGCCGCTGGATCAGCCGCCAGAATTTCCGGTCAAAATCGAAAGTTCCGGTACAAACCGAAACAGCATACAAAACAGTTTTTCGGCGGTTTGACGGAAATTTCCGGCGGACTTCGGCCACAGACTCGGTCCGCCGGAATTCCGCTGGAACCAAACAAGGCACACGAAAATGGCAATAACTTTTGCGTCCAGACTCCAATTTTAATGATCTTAGGCTTGTTTTGACGAGGACAAAGAGATTTATAAGATGGTGAAGAGAAAAACCATAGTCAAAAAGAGGAGGATAGAACCAAATGAAGAAAGGTAAGCAGCCTCCCTACAAGAAGAACCGATAAAACCTTCAAACTCGAAAACGTCATAGAAGATGCATACGAATTCCGTTTTCGATGAACTTGGGCTTGTTGAAGAGCTAGAAACAAGCTCAAGAACCTCACATGGAGAAACACCAAGAATAAACAAAATAGGAATATGCAAAGTATGCAAAGGATTGAGCTTCCTATGACGATGTGATCAAGTTACCCAACCGAAAGCCCCTCTTAATAGTGCGACTATGTGTTGGAGATATGCCCTAGAGGCAATAATAAAAGTGGTTATTATTATATCTTTGTGTTTATGATAAATGTTTACATTCATGCTATAATAGTATTAACCGGAAACATTAATACTTGTGTGATTTGTAAACTATATTAGAGTCCCTGGTAAAGCCTCTTTATAATACTAGCTTGTTGGTTAATAGATGATCGTGGTTTCTCGATCATGAACATTGATATGTTATTAACAACAAGATCATATCATTAGGAGAATGGTATGATGGACATACTCCTATAGATAGGCGTATCATTAAGATCAAGTCATTTCAATAGTTCATTTGCTATAAGCTTTCTGATACATAGTAACCTAATTCCTTCGACCATGAGATCATGCTAATCACCATCGTCAGAAGGATGCTTTGATGACATCAAATACCACACCGTAATTGGGTGGCTATAAAGGTGGCATTGAGTGTTCGGAAAGTATGTGTTGAGGCACATGGATCAAGAGTGGGATTTGTCCATCCATATGACGGATAGATATACTCTGGGCCCTCTCGGTGGATTGTCATCCAATTGGTTTGCAAGCATGTGACTGGCTCACAAGGGATCACATATCACGGGAACGGGAAAAGAGTACTTATCGGTAATGAGGTTGAACTAGGTATGCAGAGATACCGACGATCAAACCCCGGATAAGTAAACTATCGCGAGACAAAGGGAAATTGGTATCGTATGTAAGTGGTTCATTCGATCGCAAAGTAATCGTAGAAATATGTGGGAGCCATATGAATTTCCAGATTCCTCTATTGGTTATTGATCGGAGAAGTGTCTCGGTCATGTCCGCATAATTCACGAACCGTAGGGAGACACACTTAAGGATTCGATGTTGTTTAGTAGATATGGAATGTTAGTAGGGATACCCAATGTTGTTCGGAGTCTCGGATGGGATCCGGGATATCACGAGGAGAACCGGAATGGTCCGGAGAATAAGATTCATATAAGGAAAGTCTGATTCCAGAGTTCGGGAATGATTTCCCTGTTTTCATCGGAGAGGTTCTAGAAGGTTCACCAGAATAGAAGGGGAATGGTCCATGAATGTGTCATGGGTACGTTGAATGATTGGATCATATCCTAGGTCACTTGGTTTGGGCATTTGCAAGAGAGAATTAAAGCTCTAAATTGAAAGTCAAATGGGAGGTTTGAAAAGTCAAACTGGAACAATGGTTTCCTAGTGGAAGAAGGAAAGAGTCCTTCTTTCAATCCAACTTGGGTTTGGGTTTGGATTCAAACCCTCCCCTCCCAAGGCTGCCCCCCTCTCATAAATAGAGGGGGAGGGCTGCCCCAAACACACAAGAGCCAGCCCTCCACCCGTGCCGCTCCACCGCCGCCAGCCGCCGCCGCCTAGCGCCGTCGCTGCCTCGTCGCCGCCGCCCTAGCCGCCGCTGACACCTCCTCCTCCACCCGGCCTTCTAAACCCTAGATCGCCAGGAAACCCTAGATCCACCATAACTCGCACCGGCTTAGGCGAAGCCGTGCTGGATCTTCCCTCTACTTCCGACACCACGCCGTCATGCTGCCGGAATTGCGAGGGGAGAACTACAACCTCCGCTGCCTGCTGGAACAAGGGAGAGGAAGGTCTTCATCGAGTACCGAACATGTGACCGACTGCGGAAGCGCTGTCGAAACGCAGCGCGAAAGGATCATCTACGCGATCTTGAGATCGACAAGTGTATGACTACATCACCCACGAGAATCTGCTCTCGTTAACTGCTTTGGAATCTTCGAGGGTGAGTGCTCCTATCGACTCGTTGCTACAGTCTAGTAGATAGATCTTGGCTTGTTTGTGTGCATGTGGTAGAATTTTTTGTTTTCCATGCTACGAACCCCTACACTATGTATCCTATAACCTGGTCTCCCAACAACCACCTTGAGGCCGGTAAAAGGAAAACCTAGCAAGGCCATACCTTTGCCTTGCGCATCCCGCTTGATCTTGATGACAACACTTAAATCTCCATCCAAGCCGGAATGCATCACTTGATCATTGTTGCTTCGTGAAGACTCCTAATTTGCTCCCCCATACACCACTATTGGATAACTTCATTAATACATGTCTTCACATGTCCATTATCACCAATATGGATGACAAGCTTCAAGCAAATGATCTTCTCGAGATGCTTATCTTGAACTTTCCCTTCTCAACCTTGATGACGATCACCACTTGATGCCATCCTCTCATTGGCTATATAAGATCTTCACTTTTGAAGCATGCCCATGGAAAGATACCTATCCCATATAGAAAACGCAAAGGCACATATATAATGGGTTAGTTCATGATGCATAATTGACAAGGCTTACCATACCATAAGATCATGTGGTATATTATTTATGCTTCATGTGTTGACCAACTTGAAATCACTCTTCACTCTTTGTATAGGTCAACCATGTATCTTATCATTCTCCATCTCAATATCTTGAGGTACATAAAGAACTCTTAATTTAATTACATGCTCTAAATCTTAGTCAATCATAGATCAACTAATGAGGCTATCATGACACCGTCTTAGAGCCATATCTTGAATTCTTCTATTGAGACCACACTCTCAAGATCTTGATCATATCATATTCTTCTCTTCAACTCTATGATATTGATGCCAATACTCAAGGTATATCTTTATCTTCATGGCATCCATACTTGAATCCAACACATATAATACAAGCATGACCTATGGAATATTCCTTCATATAAAACTCAGTGAAATCATTAGACCATAGGGATTGTCATTAATCACCAAAACCACACATAGGGGCAATTACTCTTTCAATCTCCCCCATTTTGGTAATTGATGGCAATCATAACAAGAGGGTTTATATAATGAATATTAGAAACAAGTACGCAACTTATCCGATAATAAGTTGTGTACAAGAGGTTGCATTTGATATGATCAAGTAACACAAAGCTACTAGCACATATCAAAACTGATTCTACTTACACAAACTACAACTAATGTAAGAGATGTGAGTAGAACCAACATATATAGAGCAAACTCCCCCACAATATATGCATGTGTGATGAACTTGAATATCATTGCATACATTATCAAGAATAAACTTTGGGAGAGTTTACACTATATATACAACCTCAAAACATAATAAAGATGAAATGCATGAAAGGCAAACACTTAAGAACAAACCAATCTTAAGTATAAAACCATTTCCCTTAAACCCTCTAAACTTCTCCCCCATTGACAACAAGTCCCAAAATGGATGACAAAGTTAGAAGGCCAATATAGTATGAGTTCATCCCCAAGGTGTGCATTTCTCATAATTTGAGTGAAATCAAATGCATGTATCCAATGACGAATATTTAGAGGAAATCAAGCTATATTGAGGATCAAAGATTGCTACAAGGATAAAACGGTGAAGAAACTTCAACGGATGAAGCAAGCAATCCAATGATCCAAAAAATCAAATGGACAAATAGTGCTCTAAATGAAATAAGGAAGCTCCCCAAGGTTCGTGCATAAATTTTAATTATTGTATTTGAATACAATATGCACAAACATGGAATCCTCACTCCCTTTATATTATTTAGAACAAAACCAGATACAAGGAGTATATATAAATAAATTTAGACAACAAGTAGCAAAAGGAAGGATTCAAAGCTTTGAGAAAGGAAACAAGTAGCAAAAGGAAGGATTCAAAGAAATTTCAACAATATTGCACATGAGAGTACCTTGAGGAATTGATATGCAATAAATTGATAGAAGGAATATTTGGGATTGCTGAATCAAGAAAATGATTTTATATACTCCCCATTATATTCATCATCTCAAATTACTCACATAAGAAATAAGGATACGGAAGTCTTTCAAAGATATTTGCAAGAACCGCAACATTTACATACAGATAAATTCATGCCAGGATGCAACCTACAAGAGATTGGATGAAAGAATAGTATGCATGAATAAGAAACTTGTTACCGAGATAGCAATGGTATGATGTAGTAGATAAGAATTTTTCGATCATCCTAGCTTGGCTCCAATTATGATGTGGTGATAACACTTTCCTTATAGACGATACAAGCATCCATTGCATCTCCAATGTAACTAAAATAACATTCAAGTACACCTTTGTCCCCCAAACTTATTGGGTCCAAAGTGGTTAGTGATACGCGCAATTTGCATCACCTTTCTATATCATAATTTACCTATGTTCATTGATATATGTCTTATTATGAGGTATTACTTATGGCTTTTCATCTGTTTATGCTTGTTGGATGATTCTTGGAAGATGGACTGCCGGAGTCTGGATTCTGATGGAAAAGAAGGCGTTTCGGTGCAATTTCGCAAGGATCAGAAAAATACCAGAAAAATATGGGAAAATATTATTTTCCAGAAGAATGATGAAGCCAGAAGGAGGAGCGAAGAGGGGCCACAAGGGGCCCACACCCCCTAGGCGTGGGTCCCTCCTAGGCCACTCCTAGGGCAGGTGTGGCCCACCTGCCCAGCTCCCGACTCCGCCCCTTTGCCTATATCTTCCCTACAAAACCCTAAGGCTAGGGGAGCGACCACAGATAAATTTCCGCCGCCTCTGGGGGGCGGAAAACACCGAGAGAGAAAGATCTCTCCGGCAGACAGATTTCTGCCGGGGGAATTCCTTCCCGGAGAGGGGAGACCCTCGCCATCAACATCGTCATCAAGCTAGGCTTCCTCTGGATCATCATCATCCACACCATCATCTCCACCAGCACTGTCATCACCACTCCGTCCCACTGTAACAATTGTGTTGGATATTTCTTTAGTTCTTAGGGGAAACTTTCCCAGTGTTAATTACTATTGTATTTGATGCTTGTGAGTGGAACCATTGGATTATTGTTTATGTTCAGATTCTTATCCATTATCATATCATCTTTGATCTTGATCCATATGATATCTTGTGAGTAGTTCGTTGTGTTCTTGAGGACATGGGAGAAGTCATGTTGTTAGTAGTGAATTTGTGTTGAGTTATGATTCAATGGTTTAGTATTTAAGTTGTGGTGCTATTCTTCTAGTGGTGTCATGTGAACGTCGACTACATGATACTTCAGCATTTATGGGCCTAGGGGAATGCATTGTGTATTTGGCTACTAATTGTGGGGTTGCCGGAGTGACAGAAACCCGAACCCCCGTTAGGACACCTTTGCACAAGGGAGCATAGGATCTTAGAGTTTAAGGCTATGGTTAGATTTATATCTTAATTACTTTCCTATAGTTACGAATGTTTGCAGGGGGTTTAATAACAAGTATGTATTAGTCCAAGTAAGGTCGGTATGTTAGCATAGGTTCACCCACATAACACTTACATCACCAGAGAAGAGTACTCGGCTATATGAAGCGAAAGCACTTGACAGAATTCCCATGTGTCCTCGAGAACGTTTGGTCCTTATAAGTATTCCATCGGCTTGTCCTTTGCTAAGAAAGGATTGGGCCACTTGGTCCATTTGTTCGTTGTCTTTATTACTTTCTCCTTGTTTTGTTGCCTTATTAGAAACCACTAAAAATCCATTTGCTAAGTATTCACAGGGATTTCCTGCTCCATACCACTGTTCAGCACCTTCTGCTCCTCGTTGGTATCGACACTCCTATTTATCAAAAGTACTACGATACACCCCCTATACTTGTGTCAACACCCGGATTTTTAATCCCAGATGCCTGTTATGCCATACATCGCAATCCCAGGATTACCATTTTTGGGAGACATAACAGATTTGGATATCACAATACATCATCCATCACAAGCCATACATAAGGTCTTACACCAATAAGGATATCATGATCCAGTTCTTAATACAAGTCAAGCAGCGGGATAACGTAATAGTAACGATAGCGGGGGCGAAGCTCCATCTTCAGGGTCACATGCAATGCTGACGATGGGAGATGATCCTAGTTGTCGTAACCTTCCTGCGGTCCATCATCCTGGTACTCCTCTTCATATTCTGGCCACGAGAATAGCCAGGGACAAAGCCATGAGTACTCTTTAAGTACTCGCAAACTAATACTAACAAGTTAAGGGGGTGTTTGTAGTTAGGACACTAGGCTCTAGGGTTGTTTTGCAAAAAGCCAGATTTACCTCTACTAAGTTCAGAAGCAAAGAAAACTACTTGAAAGTTTTATAACACCTCAATGGGAACTTGAATTTCATATCACAACTCTGTTGTGGTCAAGTCAACGTCATAATTCATTTCACAAGTCATTTTGAAAACATCTGACGGGAGAATAGTATGGCCACTCCAACTGTCCATAACCGCGGACGCGGCAATTCGAATAGTTTGATACTCTGCAGAGATTGTACACTTTCACCACAACATTCGATACATCCGTCAGGAACAAATCCTGAATTCACCATACTTAGTATGCGGATAATCAATCCTAACCTTTCAATTACACGCCCTAGTATAGGCACCTCTCCTGTGAGTTTGGCCTCCCAACCATGACCAACTGTCATCTTGGGTACTGTACAGGTGGACAATCTTCACAAGGTAGCCTCAGCTCAGACCTTGGCCGCGAGGGAACCCATACTAAGGTATATAAATTTCCAGTCAAGCCCTACCCAATTTTCGGGTATTGTGGTTGTACGGTAAAATTGGAATGGTATCGCATCCAGACAACCATCAGTTTTATAAAGGTTAAGGCTCATGCCTCAACATTTTCATCCTCAAAATCATCTGGTGTTCGGGAACACATGTCAAAACATTTCAGTAGAATTACTCATCATTCTAAGGTTTTCATAACCATTTTCACCAAGTATTCCCATCTAAAGTTGATCAAGTTTTATGCTTAGCACTAGCATCTACAAGTGGTGGTAAATACTAATGAGGGACGGTAAATAAGTGGAGATTTGCTAAGTTCAATCTCATGCCTTAGGATGACATCAAGATTATCTAACTTAGGCCAAATTTAATGCTCTTTATGCTACCCTCTAATATCTTTCTAGTATTTACAATTCACTATGTAAACTCTAAGAGAAAGTTTTGATAAAGAAATAAAGTATAAAGCTTGCAAGTAAAACTAGGATTGGGTATCATCAAATGTGTCCAACCAAGCATGCTTAATGCATTGCATAGGTCATCTAACTTTCATAGTTGCAAGTGTTAACTTGCAAGGTTTCAAGTATTGGCTTGCATAGGTCAATTTGGGTAGTAAGGCTTGCCTTGTGAAGAGCAGTGGTTGAAGTTCTGCTCGGCTTCTTCCTCGTAGTATCCTCCTTCCTCCTCGTATCCTTGGTTGGTACTGGCGTCTATAAATAAATACGAGGTACACAATCACCAAACAATACTTAACTATTTTCAATCATCACACAAAGGTGCACTATAGATGATCTAGCATCATCAATAACATTACAAGATTAAAGCATTTGTCTTATTTATTTTAATTTGAGAAAAGTAATTTCTACTCATTGAAAAACTACTTAAGATTTAATATTCTCCAACTCAAACATGGGATCATGTTGACACATATCATCACCACATATTTCAGTCCATGGAAAAGGGATTTAAAGTGGTGTCACAATTTAATAAGGTTTAACCTTTTTATTTTAATTAAATAAAATGACTAGAAATGCCTATGTGACATCCTTTTATTACTTGAACATTATTTCTGTAAGTAAACCCATATGTTTTTATATATTCTGAAAGGTAAGAACAAATGTGATTTTTGAGAGTTGGAATCAACTCAAAAGCTCTTATGGTTGAATTTTGAAAAATGTTTGAATGCAGAAAAGCTTCTACCTTGTTATTTTTACCAAGGTTGATCCACAGATCCAAATGATTTGAATCCAACGGGCTTGGATTAAGCATTTTAGTACCTTTTTAACAAAATTGGTTTCATGCATTTTGGTTCATTGAATCGAGCTGGGTTGATTTTTGAATCTATGTACAGAACTGTGTTTGAATTTAAATGAAAAAAATCTAAATTTAAACTGTTGGGTCGCGCGGGAGACGCTAATGGGCCGGCCTAGTGTCATTCCGCAGCGCGGGATTCAGCTGACAGGGGGGTCTACCAGTCAGCACCTCATAACGCGTGAAGCGGTACGGGGCGACGTGGGACGTTGGATTAGAGTGGCGATCAACGGCTGGGGATCGTCGTCGACGACGGACCTATCATCGGCGAGCTCTAACCCTAGCGGCTCGCTGGGGTGCATATGGGGCGTACCAGGGCTCCAGCAACGACGGCGAGGCGGGCAAACGAACTGGTGGTCGACGGCGAGCTCAGGGACGGTCGAGGCAGCTCCGAGGGTGGTCGCAATCAGCAGTGCCCTTCTCCTCCAGAGGCGGCCTGCTCCGGTACAATTCCGGCGAGCTGCTGCTCCCCGTGCTCTGGCTAGAGGTATGGGATGATCAGTGAGGTGAGGGAAGTGGAGTGGTGTGCTGCAAACTGCTGGGGTGGCCTCCTTTTATAGGCTCGACGGAGAGACCAAGAGGGATGGGCAGGCGATGGTGGCGACATGGCTACGGGCTGCTAGCGGCATGGATGAGGGTGGAGATCGACGCGCGGTCTCCTGGCGGTGCTCTAGGACTTGAATGCGGGCTTAGAGGCGGTGTTAATCGGTCGGGCAAAGCTGGCGCTTTGAGCGGTAGAGGCGGCGTCTTCAACGGCGAGCGGTGGCTGTGAGGCGTTGGACGGCGAACGGGGGTGTCTGGCGTGCTCCTTGGGTCGTGGTGACGCGGTGGGCACGGGCTGCGGTCGAGTGGCGGCGTGTGCAAGCGTGCCGGGTGCGGTGCTCTGGCGCGTACTCGGCATGTCGCTGTGGCACTGGGCGCGGGGCTTTCTTGGTCGTCCACAGCTGGACTTGGCTCGGGGAGGGTACAGTGGGCGGCGGTGAGGTGCTGGCTAACTCCTAGACATGGCGAGAGAGGGGGAGATGGTCTGCTGCGGCGGCGACCAAGTTGGCCGACAAGGTGGGCTCGGCTTGGCAATGGCCATGCTTCTAGGAGGTAGGGGTGGGTTAGTTAGGTCCTGGTTTGATCCAGAGGGGACAATGTGATCAATTGAATGTCAAAAGGGAGACAAGTTTGGCTAGAACACTATTCAAAATAGTGAAATTGATTTGGTTTAAATTCTGCCTGCCAAGTGTTTGATGAAATGGCCGCAAGAAACTTCTTTTTGAATTTTGAAAAGATTTTTGCTGGGTGTGCTAGGCATGAGCTTGAGATTCGGTGGTTGCTTGGGTTTTGAAAATTGAACTTGTTTGAGTGGTTTTTGAAATAGTGGGATCTTGCCATATGAGATAGATTCAATTTTAAACTGTCATTTAAACTTAGCATTTGAATGTTTTTAGCAGATCACAAAGTGGGCCTTGGTACGTCATTATGTGTACTAACAAGGAGTGCAAAGATCGACAATTGTTTCTGTTAAGTTTTGAGTGCTAGGAATAGCCAAAGTAAGCATGATAGTTAATTTGGCAAAAATGACCATTCACTTCATTTATTCATTTTGAGTTGTTTTTCTTTGGGAAAAGTTTGGGAATGATTTAGATGATGTTTATTTCACCTAAGAATCATTTTACAAGCAATGAATCACAGAACCATGGCAATTCAAAAGAACTCCTAATTTAAATGCACATACATAAGAATTCTTTCATATTTTGAGATGGGAAAGTTTTTGTTAACCCTAAATTTGATGATTAGAGGTTGATGATCCATGTTTAATATTTTTGGGATGTTACAACTTGTGGGTCATCAAGACTATTTTTTGGCACTGTTGCCGGGGAGTGAAGCACTATTGAAGAGTGGAACTGGTAAGGGAAACTTTTACTGTGAGTATTTGTTTTGTTACTGCTTGTTACTTTGTTTCCAATATGGATAACCCACTTGGTTTTCTATTTGGGAAAACTACTACCACTGCTAGGATAGCAGATGAACCACCACCTATTGAGATAGATCCTTTTAAGATACCTACAAATATTGTTAATCGTGTTATGGATAATTATTATTTAGGGGATGGAACTGTCCATCCCGGTGATCACTTGCTTTTTATCCATGAATTATGCGGGTTGTTTAAGTGTGCAGGTATCACAACTGAAAAGGTGAATAAGAAGTTACTCTCCATATCCTTGAAAGGGAGAGCTGAAGAATGGTATAAGCTGCTGAAGAATGGACAATCCATGGAATGGGAGGAGATGGCATCTCTCTTTTACTCTAAATTTTATCCTCCCAGTGAGATTCATAAGTATAGAAATCTTATATATAACTTTTGGCCTCTTGATGGAGAGAGTACAGCTCAAGCTTGAGGGAGATTGAAGTTACTAATGCTTAAATGTCCTATTCATGAACTCCCTAACCATATTATTCTCAATAACTTTCATGCTAGGCTTTCTCTTCATGATAAAGATTTAGTAGATGCTTCTTGTACTGGATCATTCACACGTATGAAGGAAGAAGCTAAATGGGATCTCTTAGACCGTATTCAAGATAACACTGAAGCTTGGGAGAATGACAAAGGAAGAAAGTCAGGTATAAACTACGATTATGAATGCATTAAATCTTTTATGGGAACTGATGACTTTCGTGATATTATCAATGAGTTTGGTCTTGATTCCCAAAGTATTGCCAACTGTTTTAAGGCCTTTGCCTCTTACATAGAAATTCCCAAGAAGAAGTGGAATAAGTACCATGCTCCTTATAAAGATGTTGTTAGTCATGTTTCTGTTAGAAGTACTCAAGTTTGTAATACTAATCATATTGTGCCTGAACCTCATGTTGAGAAAATGCCTTTCCCAGCTAAGGTAAATGATTATTCTATGATTATTAGTGCAGATAACAAAGGTACAAAGGAAACTGCGGAGCCTGGTAAGCAATTGAATGTTGAATCTATGGTAGCTATTGTGAAAGACACTGTCACTAGAAATATAGAGGATGATCATATTGTATTATGTGAAGACGGTACTAATATTATCTCTCATCCTAGTAAAGCTAGAAAAGCTAGTGTTCCCGTGCTTTCTGTTAAAATTGGTGATCATTGCTACTATGGTTTATGTGATATTGGTGCTAGTTCTAGTGCTATTCCTTATGAGCTTTATAGGGGAATTATGCATGAAATTGGTCCTTGTGAGCTTGAGGACATTAATGTGGTTATTCACCTTGCAAATAAGGAAACCATTTGCCCTATTGGTATTGTAAGAGATGTGGAGGTTCTCTGTGGTAAGATTAAGTATCCTGCTGATTTTCTAGTGCTTTCTGCAGCTAGCAAAACTTGTCCTATAATTTTTGGTAGACCTTTATTGAACACTTGTGGAGCTATCATTGATTGTAAGAAGGAAAAAGTTTTAACTAAGTTTGATGGAGATTCTTATGATTTTAACTTCTCCAAATTTGCTAAAGCTCCTTGTGAAAATAGCTTGCCTAATAAAGATTTCAGGATGGAACAACTTGCTTCTATTGACCCAGTTTATGACCTTGGACCTCTTTTTGGTGACTGTAAGTGTGCTTATTCCGACGATAAAGTTGTTGTCAATGACAGTTATATTGTCAACTTTATTCAAAATGCTACTGAAAGTTACTATGAGAGAGGGAAACTCGGTTTTATGCATCTCCATAATGTTAAGTTTCCCTGTTTTATGTTGAAAGCTTTGAAGTTGCATTTGTTTTGCCTTCCTATGCTAGTGGATTTCTGTTTGAACAATTCGTTTTCTCATGATACCCCCATGCATAGGAAGTGGGTTAGACTCAAATGTGTTGGTTATTTGCTTCTTGATGCTCTTTTTCACTTCAAATATATATATATCCTATGTGAGCATCTTTGAAAGTTTCAAGCCTAACTTAAAGGCATTAAAGAAAAGTACTTGTTGGGAGATAACCCAAGAGTTTTGTCGAGTCTTGGAAGTTATTACTTCAGTAATAACCACTCCTTATACTTTTTGTTTTGGGGTTTTGTGTCAAGTTCAACTACTTTTGTGAAGTAGAGGAGTTGTGAAAAGTGGCTATTGTGGAACAGATTTTTGTGCTGAATTGTAAAATTTCGTGAGGAAGCTCAGTACTTCGTATGGAGCTGAATTTTTCTGAGCTTGTTCTCCAAGTTGTTACCCAACTTTCATTAGTTCTGCACCTTTTGATTTGAGCAACAAAAGGTTTTCTAAAAAATCAATCTTTACCTGCTGGTCTATTTTGACAGATTTCTGCCATCATTTGCATTTGCCTCTTACAGAAGCTTTGTTTTGATGAGTTTTCAGTTGAGGTGTGTACACAAAGATTTATTGTTTTTGCTTACACTAATGTTGTCATTGAGTTTGTGCAAGGGTTTTGTATGAAGGAAATTTTCAGGAGAAGGAGAAAAGGAATCTGTAGAGTTCATCTTTGAATAGGTAAAAGTGGTGAAAACAGAAGGTTCGTGAAAATCCAATCTTTATATTTTTGACGTTTTTAATACATAAGGGAAGTTATGAGACAGAACTAAAGAGGAAACGGAGTCCAGGGTGGACAGACCCACCCCAGGCGTGGGCCCATCCTGGCCGCGCATGGAGGGGGTGTGCCACCCTCGAACTCCGTCTCCGCTTCGTTTCCGTGTTAGAACCTTCCTTATGCCTTGACACTTCATAATATAAAATCCCCCGGATCCCCCGAGGTTCGTGCATCATGTTCTTGTCGTGTTTTCGTTTCAATATATTTTAGTTAGGAAATCTGCTCAAGTTTAGAGCACCATGGTCTCCGCCAACGACAAAGGCAAGAAGCCCGAGGAAGAAGAACCTCAAGTCCCCAAGGAGGAGGAGATTTCGGTAGGGTATGAAGGTGACATGGAGGAGGACAAGAAACCTGACACTCACGCTACCATCGCAAGCATTGGATTGGTAGCAAAACCCTCCAAGCTTAAGAGGACAGCACGGATGTCTATATGAGGGAAACCTCCGCGTCATATTCTCGCTCCGCGGACACTTCCTCCTTGTACCACTCGTTCTAACCATGCAGGAAAAGAACACTCTAAGAAGGAAGAGTGGAGGAACAATTATAATGACTGGGATCCTCGGTCCGAATTGATTATGAGCTGCATTGAGCATAATTCGGAGTTGATTCGTACTCTGACCTTCGATATTGAGGATTTGAAGAAGCTGATTGAAGATCTTATCAAGAGAACACCACCACCACCGAAGGAGTAATTCATCATCAAGTTTGGCATTCCCTTGGCTTGTTCCAAGCTTGGGGGAGTGCCGCGGTATCACCACCATTATCTTTTATTTTCCTTTACCTTTTTAGTGGATTCATATCTGTGGTAGAGAGTGTTGGGAATATGACCTAGAGGCAATCATGTATGATGATATTTCCCATTGTATTCACTAAAGTTATTAAGTTGTCCTTGTATGAGCATCTAATGTATATCATTGAATATGTGATTCGGTTGTGGAACTATACATTCATGTTGCTTGTACTAAATGTCCTTGGTCATTGAGGTTGTGTTGGACACACAACTTAGACCAATGTGAAATTCGGCTTGATGACTCGGTTCCACTTGTCATGGGCATGGTGATGCTATTCCAACTTACTCAGATTCGGCTAAAGAGTTTAGCGATTCGGATTGACCCATATTGAGGTACAACGAACAAGTTGTCATTTGTATATCTCAATCAATGTAATCCTTAGACCTAAGGTTATTGCATAGTTCGAGTTGAGGATCACCGACTTAGGTTCTGTCAAACGCTGATCTGTAACTGTGTAGTTATAAAGGCAGAGTTCGGGTCGACTGAGAATCGAGCTGCGTGATGTGAATAACCAAGATGGGATTTTGCCCCTCCACTCGGAGATATATTCTTTGGGCCCTCTCGGATGATATGATTCGGAAAGCTTGGCCATGCACGACTCGGTTAAGTGTTAACCGAGGCGATCGACTAAGAGTTAGTCGGGTGAATCACTTATCTCGGACCGAGAAGAGAGTCGAACTATTTAATGGATGGCAATTATTCGCCTATAGTCTGACAAGGTATATCGTGAGGCAAAAGGGACTCAGACGCAAGTCGCATTGGAAAGACAAGTCATCATGACTCTTCGGTACTTGGTAGTCGGCATGTTTTGCTAGGAGCCGCTACCGACTGATCGATTGAGAGTCGGACTCTAATCGTGTCCAAGTAGCCATGAGCCTGCGGGGTCACACACTTAAGAGTGGGAGCAAGTTCGGATTGGATCTGAACGGGAAATCTGGTTGGGTTGGACCCGAGCCTGATTTGGACTGAGTCAGTGAGTCGGACTCACAGGGACTAATATTATATGGGCTTTAGTGAATGGGCCGCGCGAGCAGAGCCCACGTTCACTCCCTATATATAGTGGAGCACCGTAACCCAGAAAGGGTAATCGTTGATCGGTTAGGTCATTCCATGTGCTGGAAACCCTAGCTCCACAGCAGTCCTGCCCCCGTAACGAATCTAGCAGTTCGCCGCCGGTGCTCCTCCTTGTACGTATGGATACCAGCAGAGGTGTTGTACGATCAGCACCAGGACGATCGGATCACAAAGGACCGCACTGCATCAACTGACGCTCTTCATCAGTAATCCGCAACTGCGCGTCTAGTGGTAAACCTCGTGGCCTTCTACCTCGGCTAGATCTTGGGATCACCATGTTAGAGGAAAAGGTTTTGTTTTATCTCTGTGTGGCCCAACAGAGAGGTTATCTTATAGTTTGGTTTGCATGTGGAAGTATCTCTCCTTTAGTTGATTATCTATGTATCCCTTGGTGTGAGTTCCTTTATTGAATATTAATCAGAAGTCTCATCTTTTACTTTTTGCACTTCTTATTTTAGTTTGCAATCTCTATTATATGATGGATCTTGTTGATCAGTATTAGCATCACTTTGGGATCATCAAGTGGATTTAAATTGGTTTTGGCAAACCGGGCTCTGGTCAGTAGCAACAATTTTTGAGGTTTGAAAGAAAAAAGATAAAAAGCATACAGGTATTTGGTGTTGGGGATATGCTATATGGGTATCCTAATAGCATGTCTCTTATCCGACTAACCCGGGTGGCCCATAGTCGGTAGCATGGCCTATGGCCTGCTGGGCGGCCCAGTTAGGTGGATCCAGAAGGGAGGCCCATGCCGGATAAAGGAAGGCGACGGTGGAGTCACCAGCGTACCCGGAGCCTTGGAGTCCAAGATACACAAGACTAGTAATAGACGGTGTAGGACTCTGTAACCGGTCCGGCTAGGACTTTTCCCTGTAACCCTAGGACCTGACGACTATATAAGTCGGGCCTACGGGAGCCTTTAGGGCATCGTTTTACACACACCTCGCACGGCGAACCTGCCTCTGTAATTCGGCTTATTGCCATTATAGTGATTTATAGCAGGAGTAGGATTCCGCCACCGTCGTGGGATCTGAACCTGGGTAAGCTGTGTTACCTCGTACCCGTCAACCGTCTGCCTTACCCAACGTCTCTAAACACGCACTGTGAGGACCCCTCCATGGCGTACTCGTCGGCAATACCACGACAGTTGGCGCCCACCGTGGGGCAAGAGGCGCTTCAGGCTCTTCAGCGGGCGAGGACCAAGATCTTCGCGGGAATCGGTGAAACCGTAGCCATCGGCCGTGTTCTCTTCTCCGGCAACGTTCCGATCGTCCCTCCTGACGAGTTCTGGATCCCGGTGAAGACGAACCCTACGCGGTGTTCGATCGTTCCTATCAAAGACATCCACCTCTTCATTGGAGAAACCGACTCGGGCACTAGTTCCCTAGGAGTCGGAGGAGCATCAAGACCCGCACGGACCGCCTACGGGTAGGATACGTTCGCGGAAGGATCGATGTCGGATCTCTGTTTGGAGTTTGTCGACAAAGATCGAAGCACCAAGGCCCGCACGAACCGCCCACGGGCAGGATACACTCGCGGAAGGATCGATGTCGGATCTCTCCTTGGAGTTTGCCGACAAAGATCGGAAAAATTCAAGGCCCACCCAAACCGCCCCTGTGCAGGATATAAAGGTGGAAGATCACTGCAAATCCGCCGGCTTCGTCCGCGCGTCTGAACAGCAGAGATCCAAGTTCGTCGGCGTGGTTACCATCTTCGATCTGGCGCGCTGTGTTCAGAGAGAAGGCGAAGACCCCCGCGACTACCTGGCCAGATGGCTCCGTATACGAGCCGATCTGGACCACTACCCCAATGATGATGCCATCTATCACTTTGTGGAAGGACTGGACCCTGGCACGCTTCTCTGACATTCTCTTAGACGGTAGCAGGCGTCAGGACACCTTACTTTCGAAGGCATGGTGAACACCGTCAACAACTATGCGGAGGACAAAGCGGTAGCTCAGACAGCGCTTGCGCTCATTGACGGAGCCCCTCCGATTCAGCCACCACCACCTCCGCCTCCTGCCGCCAACGTCCTAGTAGCGCCACCACCTCCAGTCATAGTCGAGGCCGTTGCACCTCCACCTCCCGTCATCGAGGAAGTCCTGGCACCCTACGAATCTGTCATTGACGCGCTTTACGCTGATTTCAGTGCAGACTCGGAGGATATAGACTTTAGTCCATAGGATCTAGACTTCGCTATGCAGGAGATGGAGGAGGAGTACTCGCGCGACGAGCAAGCTAACAACACCATCATGTCCCGAGGGGTATTCGTCACCATTAGGACGGCAATGGATGAAGATCAATCCGGGCAAGCTCCGCCTACGGCACTGGAAAAAGGGAAGGGGCCACTTATTGCTGCGGACGATGATCGTGCAAAGGTCATGCCTCCTCCGCCCAACCTAGTGCAGCAGTAGTAGGAACTCGGCACCGGCCCGAGTAACAACAACACCGCAAACTTGCCGCCTCCAGCATCTACGTCTGCAGCAGCCCAAGTTACTCCAGCTGATAGAGTGATGTACGACAACCTCCTCATCGAGCCACTAACCGTTGATCATATCCGGAACATGACTCAGCTTGACGAGAAGCGCCGGCAGCTGCTGGAGGAGGCGCAAGCCATCACGGAGCAAGGCGCTAAACTAGATCGAGATTTGTTCAACGCGCAGAAGTCCATAGAGAAAGCTAGAGCAATGGAGGCCGAGTACAAGACTCTGCTACAACAGCAGAAGGCTAAGAAAGCTCCGGCTCGCGTCATCAATGATCCTGCTGTACGACGCAACCCAGGATGGGCTCCCTAGAAGCCAGCACAAGCCAAGCCATACATTGACAGTGAAGGCAAGCAGGTGATGCCCACCCCACTCCTTAACCTCGCCGTCGCCAAGACCCTTCTGGAGCAGGATAGATCGCCTGAGGCAGTAGAACAGGTCTATGACCTAGTGGCCAAAGCGGTAAAGCAGCAGGAAAAGGACACCTCTCAGAGGCTTGAGTCTGACCCAGCGCTCTACCGATCTAGCCAGTACAAACCGCCAAGGGACAGATCTCCTCAAGATGTCGGGTCACGGACGGGTTCATCAGAACGAAGACGGAGGGATGCGCGCAACAGGAAGGATGCTATCCCCATATCCTCCGACCACGGAGAAAAAGCCCGACCTCGTTGCACATCGCCACCGCCCCGATCCCCCCGACGTCAGGAAGACCACAAGGCTCACCATCGTACGGATATGCCCCCACCAAAGCAGTGCGGCATCGTCATCCGCGACAACGCAACACAGACCCGTCACGATGAAGAGCGCCACCAAGGACACAAGAGCAGGTCGCACCATGACCCTCCATGTCCGACAAGCAACCGTGACAGGCGTGCGGCGTCGCAGGAGGGTAACAGCAAGAAGGCTAACCCACCGCCACCTCCACCTCCGTCGCCGCCAAGCAGTCACCATGGCGGAGGAGGCCCGCGTCGTTCGCGCAGCCCATCCCCTGTTGACAAAAAGAAGAAGAACTCGGAGCCGTACGATGCATGTTCGCGGATCGATAAGATGCACGAGGCCCGGGAAGGATCATACCTGGGACCATGTTGCTTTGGACCTGCAATACGGTCCGCAACTTACCCCAAAGGTTTCCGGATTGACAAGACCATCAAGCCCGATGACGGCACCGCCAAGCCAGCCACATGGTTGCAGGACTACGACAACGCGGTGGAGATTGCCGGAGGCAACCCCAACGTCGTCGTCAAGTACCTCCCGTTAATGTTGGCGGGCACGGCGTGTCAATGGATCGACGACTTGCCGGAGAAATCTATCTACAACTGGCTAGAAATGCAAGAAGCGTTCACCAAGAACTTTGAGGGTACATACAAGCGTCCCTGCACTATGGGCGATCTACAGCGGTGCGTGCAAGAGAAAGACGAGACTGTAGGGTTCGCAGCATAGAAAACAAAAAATTTCCTACGATGGGAACAACTATGTACCAAGATCTATCTACTAGATACAAACAACGGGCGGATGTATATCCGTAGAGAACATACCCTTGAAGACCGACAAAGCTTAACGAGTCCAAACTCGTGGTTGATGTAGACGATCTCTTGCCGATCTCAAGATCGAGAGGAAGTCCTAGCGCCGCAAAACAGCAGCGCATCCGTGCTCGCACACACGTTCGAGGCACCGAGCAACCTCCGCCTCCTCGCTCCAGCGATGCAGCGGAAGCACAACTCTTTCTTGCCGAATAGCCACCGGGAACATGTATCTCGCTAGTCCAAGACCATGGGGAATAAATTCTAGAGGGGGAGAGAGATCCTTCACGAGGAGGTGTGAGAGACAAGTGAGGAGGGGGGCTCCTTTTATAGGAGGAGGGGGGAGCACCCAAGGGGTGGCCGCCGGCCATGGGGGGCAGCCCCCTCCCCTCCTTCATTCATGTGGGTGGACACTCCACTCACAAAATGCCCTTTAAATTTCCTCCACTCAAAAGTCCACTCAAATTCCCATTAAATTTCCACCAAATTTAATGCAAACTCTCATTAAATAAAACTCTTTTATTTTATTCAGAATTTTGTCAATTACTTTAATGACAAACATTCACAAATAACCCCTTGCTAGAATTCTATTTCACATGCATAACCACTTTATGCAATTTCACCCGAAAACCTGTTTCGGTATCTAGTGAAATAAATTCCTGCGCTTGTTCATTCTTTCGGCATGAAACATTTGCTCCAATTGGATGTCGGTGTCTCTTAAGTGTGTCACCCTACGGTTCGTGAATAATGCGGACATGATCGAGACCCCTCTCGGATCAATAATCAGAAGCGGGATCTGGAGACCCATACTGACTCCCACACATTCAACGATGACTTTCTTGTGATCGTCGGAACCTTTTACGCTAGTATATCTTAATCCCTTTGTTTCACGATATATTACATGTCCGAGATTCGATCATCGGTATCTCCATACCTAGTTTGATCTCGTTACCGACATGCACTCTTTTCTCGTTCCTGTGATATAACATTCTAGTGATCAAATCACTTGCTTGCAAGCTAATCAATGTGATATCACCGAGAGGGCCCAGAGTATATCTATCCGTCATCGGGATGAACAAATTCCACTCTCGATCCATGAGCCTCAACATAACACTTTATTAGTTCTGAATCCATCTTTATAATCACCCTGTTACGATGTGACGTTTGATGTTATCAAGAAACTCTTCCGGTGTTAGTGATTGACATGATCTCATGGTCTAAGGATTAGGATCACTTCGTAAGTTGTTATAGCAATATAAACTCAATGACTTTGATCGTAATGCTATACTTTGGATGAATGTTCATCACACCATTACACTAATGTTGTGACCCCGTTATTAACAACATCCAATGTCCATGATCAGGAAACCTTGATCATCTTGTTAATCAACGAGCTAGTTTATGAGAGAGGCATAACTAGGAACTTTCTGTTTGTTTATTAAACACACATGTATTAACGTTCCCGTATTAATACAATTATAGCATGCAAAATAAACATTTATCATAAACAAGGAATATGATAATAACCACTTTATTATTGCCTCTCGGGCATATTCCCTTCAGTCTCCCACTTGCACTAGAGACAATAATCTAGTTTGAAAACTCTGCGTATTGAACACCTATGGCTTTCTGGTGTTCCATATACGCAATTGCAAGTGGTTAACATAATCTACGGATCTGACGCTTCAGGTCCGTGTGTATTTGCATGTCTTTGCGTCTCCACGCATCACTCATTCTCCAATGAGATGGCATTGTATAAATTTGGTCTTTTGGTGAGACCTTTAGTTCCTTGGGGTTAAAACACATCGATACTATTGTCATACAATATATCTTTAGTGTTAGCCCGTTGCGAACCACACCTTAGTTTGATAACAAACTACTTGACACAAATTCCCTCCTTTGCTGCTACTATAGCAGTCATATACTTAGCCTTTTGTTGTAGTATTCGTCACAATGTCTTAACTTTGGAACTCTTCCAAATCCATCATGGAATCTCCTTTCCATTACATTGTGCCACCCATAGTTTAAATTGAGATAAACTTAATTTGTATCTTGTGACAAAACTAGTATCAATGTAACGCTTTACAATGAACTATTTGTAATTGTTTGTCACCTCTACACAAATATATTTTTAGTTCTTCCAAAAGATCATAAGAATATCCTCACTATCGTCCAATGATCATTTTATGATTCATTCTGGTATATGCTCATAACACTTAGAGCATAGGACATATCTGGATGTGTACATATCATGGTATGATTGATCAAAACATTCTCGTGATTGCACTCATCAAGTGTCAAAGCACTTGAATCTTGTTTCACTTATCAAGTGTCGATACACTTGAATCTTGATTCAATTCCTTTCCATGCAACAAGAACTGTTTCTTGTCGTTTCTATATTGAACTCCTTCAATATCTCATATATGTACGTTTGGCATAAACATATTAGCGTTACAGTCTATCCACTATAGACATTCATGCTAAATATTCGGGTTTTGCCTAAGTCTTTCATCAAAATGAAATTCTTAACCTTTGTCAATAAAAGATACATCATTTCTAATCAACAAGATGTCCTTCACATAATGTATTAGAAATATGTCTCAGCGCTCCCACTTAATTTCTTGCAAATGCAAGCATCTTCATCGTCTCCAGATGAAAAACTCATTTTTCATCATGGTGAAGATTCCAACTCCACGATGCTTACTTCAACCATTGAAGTTTGCATGCCCTTTTAGCATCCTTTGAATTTAACAAAACCCTTTGGACCGTGTCATGTACACGTCCTAGGTAACCATCCTATTAAAAGAACTTTGTTTTGTTTATTCATCTACCATATACCAAATTATATGTAGTGGTTGCTACTTTAATCCGTTCAGACTAAATATCGCTATGAAAGATCAAATCTTGTCATAGTCAACTCTTTGAACATTGTCATAAAATACTTTACAACATGTCGAATATTTCATAGATGTGAGACATCCATGTCTGTTTCTTTATAGATCCAAATACGACCGATAGGTTTTTACACCTTTCCGGAGGGTCTTCCAAGTTCAAAACTTGATTTCTCGTATATGGAACTATCACGGATTTTATGGCTTCAAGCCATTTGACGGAGTCAGGGCCCATCATCGCTTCTTTGTATGTATTCGGTTCATTATTGTCAAACAATAATGATTTACTCTAAAATCTTAGCATTTGATTGTTTAACCGACCTTCTTGGTTCAATAGGAACTTTAGACCTCCGTGACCACAACCTTTGAGGCACATAAGCTATGAGCATTATGGCAGCCTCCAGAACGATTTCCGGCGCTGCGCAACTCAGCACATTTAGCTAAGGTTCGTTAACCTTATCAAAGTTCTATTGTCCTCCCACTTAACTTTTGCGAAAGATTCCTTTTTCAAGAAACTTCACATTTCAAGCGACAAACCCTTTTGTCCTCGGTGTTATGGAGGAATAACCAATTGTTATTCGAAATAACCTACAAAGACATGCTCATCCGACTTCGGTTGTAAACATCTTACTTATGTTTAGCATACCAAAATTTAAGAAATGACAACTTGGGTTTTACCCCAAACCATAACTTCCATGGTGTCATTTCACCGGATCAAGATGGATCTCTTTTCAGTGTAAAGCGGTAGTCTCTAAAGCTTTAATCTTTTAAAACATAATGGCAGTTTTATAAATAACACCTTTGATCCAACCATGTCTCACAAGGTTTCATTACAAATCTCAAACACTCCATACTCCTATGGTGTTTCGGGAGATGTAAATCTAGGTGTTTTGCTAAACTTGCAACTCAAATAAATCCCTTTATGGTAAAATCATAATTCATTTATTTTCTTGTTACACTTGTAACTCAAATAAATCCCTTTATGATCAAATCATAATTTATTTATTTTTCTTGTTACAATGATTTTCCACTTCATCTTGAAAGTCTTTGAAACATTTTCAAATATTTCATACTTCTTTCTCATTAAGTGAACATTCACTCAAAATTCCGGAGAAAGCATATGAAGTTGAAACCCATCGCTTACGACTACTCATAATGGACTACATACATCGATATGTATAAATTCCAATAATTTAGTCGTTCGTTCTTCTTTGGCCTTTGAACGAAGTTTTAATTATCACGTGGAAAGTCTCACAAGCGTCACTTGATCAAATCAAAGACTCCAAAAATCCATGAATATGGAGATTCTTCATGTTTTCTTTCCAATATAATTTAAACAGCGATGTCACTTCATAAGTGATCTTTCAATCATTTGTCTTGCGACATTTTAGCATTAGGTTTTATGGATGTGATTTCTTCAACTAGATTTGTAAATCATCCATCTTATATGGAATACGGTAATTATTTGAACAACCTTTGTTCTTATAATACCTGATTCAAATAACAATTATTAAAACAAATCTTGAAGTCAAGCTTTGATGTCAACGAGAAATACAAACAACGGTTTGTTTGTTTTCGATGAACATCATCACATATTCTCTTGCTAGTTACTTAGGCCATTGTGGTTCATGAATTGCGTCATTCCGTATGAAATTTCATACCAACCAATTCGGTATCCAATACCCAAGAACCACATTGTTTAACAAGCAAAGAATACAACCATAACATGTATATCATCCATATACCTAAATTGGATATTTCCAATCTTTTCTTTTCTGCCAAATATATTTTATAGATTCTCTTTCAGCATTTCCTTTTCCTTTTAAAAGAATCTATCAACATCAAAAGTGGCGCCATATACATGACACATAGTCCAAAGCGTGTATATTCAAATAATAATACCTTTGGACTTGCACTTTGAAGTAGATCACCATCATCAAAATGATCGGTATTCTTTCAAAATCCATTCTTTAGTAATCTTTTAGTGTAGTAAACACTTTACATACATCTTCTATTCATCCTTATCATGACAACTTTCATGATCAAGCCAATTTAGCTTATAAAGGAGAATCGTGAGTATAACATTACTTTCCAAAACCCTTTTGGATGATTAGGATGTCTAGCATCTCCAACCTTCGTAAATTCTCATCCAATATGAGAACATATATTATACTCTATCATATTGCAACCAAAACATTGTTTCAGATATCGTTATATCTGCCACACATGATGGTTTCTGAAACAATTCTTTCAGCTCCTAGATAAACTTGATATTAAAACAATCAAGAATCGTGGAGGCAAACATGATACTTAAGAAACTAACACTAGAATTGTTACTCTCGATTTAATACCAATTATTAAATTTCACGGAGTAAATAGAGTTTGCTGAAAGTTTGCAATAGGACTTTAAACTTTGATTGACACTCAACACAATACGATACCAGTTCGTAAAATAAATATCCAGAATTCTATAGTTCTATTATCTCAATTACAACTATGTATAAGGTGGTGAACGAATGCCAATGACTACAACAAATTATGAAAATTCACTTTGATTTAATTTATGATAAATTGAGTTCTACTAATCCAAATTAGAAATGAACTCCCACTCAAAAACGACATCCCTCGTGTCCTTTTGGTGATTACATGAACCAAATCCACTACACCAAGTCCGATCATCACGTGAGTCGGCGTAGCTTCAAAGGCGAGCATCCATATGGTCATCATATCAAAACATACGACTCATGCTTAACCTTTCGGTCCGTGTTCCGAGGCCATGTCTGTACATGCTAGGCTCGCCAAGTAAGAACCTTAGTATTCGCGTGTGTAACTGTCTTACACCCGAGATATGCTCGTGGATTCAAGTACACCCGATCATCACGTGATGTCTTGAAGCGACGAAACATTGTCGGTGCATACTTAAGGAAGAACACATTTTTATCTTGATATCTAAATGAGGGATCATCTTATTATGCTAATAAAACGCCAAACAAGCAATATAAGATGCTATCAAACATCACATGTTTATTAGTGGAATGATATGGTTCTCGCATATGATCTCTATCATGTGCATCGTGGTATGATCACTATCATACCTTTATGTGTAAATCCAAGGTCTATGGAGTTTACACGTTATGTATGTTGTAAGAGTATCATCTCATACTTCTACTTACAACATCACCATATCATAACACTAGCCCAGCAACAATCTAAACTAGACGCCTCTAATTTATCCATTGCAAATTTTACGTGGCTTAGGGCTTTCGAGATAGAACCGTTCTTACCTACGAACATGAACCACAACGAGGATAACCAAATTGTTGACAACTCGTTGCAAATTAGATATTGACTATAGTAGGAGAGACAGACACCCGCTAGCCACTTATGCAAAACTAGTTGCATGTCAAGCGTGGAACAGGTCTCATGTGCGAGGACATGTAAAGTTTGTCCGGGCCGCTTCATCCCACTATGCCACCAATATCCAAAGTACAACTAAGAAGCAATAAAATGATCATCATCGCCCACATACTCATATGTGTACTACCCGTGCAAAGCATCTACGCATAGATCCGGCTCTGATACCACTGTAGGGTTCGCAGCATAGAAAACAAAAATTTTCCTACGATGGGAACAACTATGTACCAAGATCTATCTACTAGATACAAACAACGGGCGGATGTATATCCGTAGAGAACATACCCTTGAAGACCGACAAAGCTTAACGAGTCCAAACTTGTGGTTGATGTAGACGATCTCTTGCCGATCTCAAGATCGAGAGGAAGTCCTAGCGCCGCAAAACAGCAGCGCATCCGTGCTCGCACACACGTTCGAGGCACCGAGCAACCTCCGCCTCCTCGCTCCAGCGATGCAGCGGAAGCACAACTCTTTCTTGCCGAATAGCCACCGGGAACATGTATCTCGCTAGTCCAAGACCATGGGGAATAAATTCTAGAGGGGGAGAGAGATCCTTCACGAGGAGGTGTGAGAGACAAGTGAGGAGGGGGGCTCCTTTTATAGGAGGAGGGGGGAGCACCCAAGGGGTGGCCGCCGGCCATGGGGGGCAGCCCCCTCCCCTCCTTCATTCATGTGGGTGGACACTCCACTCACAAAATGCCCTTTAAATTTCCTCCACTCAAAAGTCCACTCAAATTCCCATTAAATTTCCACCAAATTTAATGCAAACTCTCATTAAATAAAACTCTTTTATTTTATTCAGAATTTTGTCAATTACTTTAATGACAAACATTCACAAATAACCCCTTGCTAGAATTCTATTTCACATGCATAACCACTTTATGCAATTTCACCCGAAAACCTGTTTCGGTATCTAGTGAAATAAATTCCTGCGCTTGTTCATTCTTTCGGCATGAAACATTTGCTCCAATTGGATGTCGGTGTCTCTTAAGTGTGTCACCCTACGGTTCGTGAATAATGCGGACATGATCGAGACCCCTCTCGGATCAATAATCAGAAGCGGGATCTGGAGACACATACTGACTCCCACACATTCAACGATGACTTTCTTGTGATCGTCGGAACCTTTTACGCTAGTATATCTTAATCCCTTTGTTTCACGATATATTACATGTCCGAGATTCGATCATCGGTATCTCCATACCTAGTTTGATCTCGTTACCGACATGCACTCTTTTCTCGTTCCTGTGATATAACATTCTAGTGATCAAATCACTTGCTTGCAAGCTAATCAATGTGATATCACCGAGAGGGCCCAGAGTATATCTATCCGTCATCGGGATGAACAAATTCCACTCTCGATCCATGAGCCTCAACATAACACTTTATTAGTTCTGAATCCATCTTTATAATCACCCTGTTACGGTGTGACGTTTGATGTTATCAAGAAACTCTTCCGGTGTTAGTGATTGACATGATCTCATGGTCTAAGGATTAGGATCACTTCGTAAGTTGTTATAGCAATATAAACTCAATGACTTTGATCGTAATGCTATACTTTGGATGAATGTTCATCACACCATTACACTAATGTTGTGACCCCGTTATTAACAACATCCAATGTCCATGATCAGGAAACCTTGATCATCTTGTTAATCAACGAGCTAGTTTATGAGAGAGGCATAACTAGGAACTTTCTGTTTGTTTATTAAACACACATGTATTAACGTTCCCGTATTAATACAATTATAGCATGCAAAATAAACATTTATCATAAACAAGGAATATGACAATAACCACTTTATTATTGCCTCTCGGGCATATTCCCTTCAGAGACATCTCGCGCCTACCTCTCCCGATGGCTGGATATGAAAAATTCCTGCGCAGGAGTGCATGCTCAGACCGCCATGGCCGCCTTCATCGATGGGTTGTAAAGGGGAACGTTGCTCCGACATAAGCTGAAGCGTTTGCAGGACAATCACCAGCTTGACTTGAACCAGATGATTCAGTTGGCTAGTGAGTTCGCAGCTGCCGACGATGATACTCGTGGGTCATTGCCGGCAACATCCATTCCAACTCAAGCTCGGAGGAACAGCATTACAAAGCGGAAAACAGCTCCAGAAGAAAAGCAATCTACCGACATGGTCGCTATGACTTTTGCAGGACGAGGCGAAGGCGGATGTCACATCCCAAGATTTTCCAAATCTTGTAATGTGAAAAATAAATAAATAAAATAAATAATTGTTGAAATTTAGGGTGAAAAGAAACTTTTGTTTCTAAATGGAAACTTAAAATCCCATCTTGAACAAACTTTGGTTAACATTTGAATCCAACTAAATTCAAATCAAGTGGAATGCATTCTTCATAAGAGCATCTGGAAATTTAAACACTTGGAAAATAAATCCAAACCCTAAACCCTAAATGGAATAAAAATCATTTCCAAGTTATCTCCAAGCCTATGGATTTAATCCATATAAAAATTTATCATCAAACATTTATAAATGATCAAGAATGATAAATAGAAATATATTAAAACCCTATAAACTAGTTTCACTTAATTTGGAGCCATGGATAAAATCTTATGAATTAGTTAAGATAAGGAAAAGCAATTTCCAAAGATAATAAAGCACTTATCTAAAATACATACCAAATGGTGAGCAATTAATCCTAAAGAAATTTAAAAGGATAAACAAATCTCAAATAATATTTTACAAATTGGAATCACCAAGTTTGGATCTCTAAATAAAAGGATATGAATTTTATAAGATGAATAAAGAAATAATAAATAAAGAATATTTAAAGACCAAATCAAATCTTGGCCAAATCCATAAGAAAATGGAATGGATATAATCCAAATCCAAATAAAATAAAGGATAAAGAATTTCCAAATAAAATAAAATGGCATTAACCATTCTATCCCTATTTTAATAAAGACAAATCTCTAATAAGAATAATTATATAATTCATGAGAAAATAGTATTTTGGAATTTACCCAAGTGGAATAAAAGTTGTTTAATTAACTTAAATAAAATAAATCTTCCAAGTAAAATTTAGGGAATTAAAACTATATTTAATTCCATTGGAAATTAAAACAAATACTCAATTCAAATGATTTATGAATCATATTAAATACATTCCAAATAATTCTAGATGAATTATTTGACACCCTATTAAACAAATAAAAACCTACTGAAAAGGTTTGGAAAGTTTTTAGAAACTTAAATGGTGTTTGAAAATATTATTAAATCTCATTTGATTTAAAACAAGGGCTTATTTGAATAATTAAAAGACCCCCAAAAGAATAAAATTTTATTCCAAAATTGACTTCAGATTATGTTACTAATCAGTATTTAAACCTACACAAAATTTGGCAAAGGTTTGAATTCAAATGAGTGTTTGAATTAATTAAACAAAACCAAAACAGAAATTAGAAATAGAAAAAGAAAAAGGTTTCAGTATAAAAAAAATGGAACCAGCCAGCGAGCCCACTAGGCCCAGCAGCCCATCTTTCCTCTCACCCCGAGCGAAACGATTTCTCACCGTAGAACTCACCCACTCCGCCACTGACTGCCAGGACCCACCTTCCACTCTCTCTCACTTGCTGCCAAATGGGCCCTGCGACCACGTCAGCATCTTCAACCACGCGCGACCAGTTCTTCTTCTCCCTCTCTCCCGTTTCTGCTAGAAATCCGCGGATTAAATTCACCATAACGCCGCGAGTAATCGCTGCTGCAACTACGCCCTACTAATCACCCCTCTCTCCCCTTCATTTCCCCTCAGACACCACAGCAAGAGAGCCCCCAGTCCGTCCCCATTAACACTTACACCGCCGCTGCTTCCGACGCCTTCCGGCGGCAATTCCGGCCAGCCCACGCCTCCCCTTGCTCCCTGGCGCATACCAACAGACTCCCTGGTCCCTGGCGCACCTTCCAGTGTCGCCCGTTCATCCGCGCGTGCTGTGAATCGTCGACAACATCATCACTGAGCAAGCACCGCCGTCTGCTACCTCTCCGGCGAGCTACTGACGCCAAACCAGTGCGCCCCTCGTGTTCTGGTGAGTACCTCTACGACCCCCGAGACCGTGCGCATCCTCCTGATACTTTTCCTCGCTTCCTTGCATCCCAGGCCCTCGTCTTCGACCACGACCGTGCGCACCCGACGGCAGCAAGAACTCCGGTGAGCGATTCCGTTCAACCCCGTGCGCCCCCTGCCACATCTCGAACACGTTGAGCATCGCCGTGATCTCCTGAACCTGGTGAGCATCTCCCTGCACTCTCTCTCTTCCTGTAGCGTCGACACCGCCACCGTCTGACCGTTTCGCAACCACCTGCCACCGCCAGTGCCGCCCATCTTTGACTAACACATGTGCACCGTTCGATTTGGATCCGACGTGTGCGATAGAAACTTAACTGAAGCGGTATGGAGCCACCTGTGCCACTCGATCTAAATTAGATCCAACACACCAGAGAGCACGATCCAGCCGAAATGGTATCCGCGAGTAAGAACACGACACGTGGCTCAGTCCGTTTGAAATAAAAACAGAAATGTCTATTAGATGTTCCAATTTGAAAAATTCATAACTTTCAAACCACACGTCCAAATTTTGCAAATTTTATATCAATGGATTCAGCAAAACAAGTACTTTCTGACCATGCACTTTTTTTAGTAAAATGTTTCTGTTAAATTGATTGTTTTTGCAGAAACTTATGTAAGCATGTTTAGGCAATAAAAATTGTTCTAAAATGATTTTGGGGATAATTTTTTTGGCAAATGGTTTGTTTTGAACCTACTGACCCTAGAAATCAATTGGTGGTTTCAAAAATGTATTTGGTGAAACAAAAGAATGAATCTTTGTTTTAAAACATTTCTAGTCAAATAAAAATATGGTTTAATTATTAAAAATGGTTTTGGAAGAAAACCTTTGAGAAATGTTTTGGAAATAAACTCTCTGACCCTAAACACAAGGTTTTATGGTTTGAAAACATATTTTGTGAAACCTATAGAATGTTGCCTTATTAAAAGCATTTCTTCACCACATAAAATAATGATTTGGTTTAAAAATGGTTTATGAAGTAAAACCTTTTGCAAATGGTTTTGCCACTTTATAAAATGACCATTAGGTGTTTTCAAAAGTTTATGACCCATTAGAAACCACTTTTACAAATAAAACAATCTTTTGCATGTTTGCATGCATTGTTTTGTTTCTATCATTTTATGTGATGAATTGCTTGAATGGTAGATTGAAATATTGTTTACTTGATTGAATTATAGTGATTTGAAGTGTGTGAACATTGCAAAGATCAAGAAGTGAACCTATATTCTCTACCAAAAAGGCAAGTGATGCTTCATACTTTTGACCCATTATTTTCACTATGCATTAGTGATATTTCTAAGTAGGACTTGCATGGAATTTTTGCTAAGTATAAACTATGCCATGGGAAATCCTAGTAGATGAACCCTTAGTAGAAATTCCTAAGTTAAGATCCCTACTACTATCATGCTTAGCTTAGCTAGTAGAAAACAAGGGTGGAATATATATATTCATGCTATGGAAAATTTCTAAGTCTGAGGACTTGTGTTTTGTTTAATAAAACAACTAAGTGAATGAATCACCTGGGTGGAATGGAAGGAATGGTTTGTGTTGAGTGGTTACACAAGGCCAGGGGACTGGTGAACCTTGTGTATCACACTTGTGGATGGCCACCCAGGAACAAAGAGATTTGAGATGTCAAATGTTGAGAAGCTTCAAGTGCAGCCACTTGGCATTATGGGCTCTGCCTGGATCATATAGGTTGCAATAACTTAGCCAAATGGACAGTTGGTGGTAGGGGATGATAGGTTGGAACGCGTCCATTCTGGTCTAAGGGAAGGCTTCTGAAAGATCTTGTCTTGGTGAAACCAAGTCTTGTGGGGAAAGTGCACCACCTCTGCAGAGTGTAAAATCTAAGTACTTAGCCATGTCCCTGGCAAAGGACAATTTGAGCATCAAGACATGGAAGTTATCAAGAATCTCCTCATCCCAATTTCTAAGTTAAAAATCTTGTGGGTGAACAAGGGGTTGAAGGATCACCAATTTCTATTGGGAGATGCCTTGGAAATGTTTTTGTCAAGCAAAAACTTAGTGTTTTCAAATGATAAGGAAAATCTATTTTGAGCAATGCAAGCCTAAGATGCACTTAGCCAAATGCATATAGATGATAGACTCCACTATACTACCATAGTATCACTTGCCAATACAATTCAAATGTATTGACCCTTGTGGCTGTAACTTATTATGTTGCAGGTTTGTTTGATGTTAGGGAAGTTATTGATTTAGGATTACAAGTCTACAACCAACATGTCTGCCTGTGGCACTTTGAAGATGAAGGACCCCATGCTATTGTTATATTCTGCTACATTGTAATGAGATAGCCAAATGAGCTATGTAAGATGTAATAAATTATTTTATTCCTGGTTATGAAGTTGTATTATGACCTATGTTTCTTGATATTACATCTTAACTGTGGATGCTAGCTATTGATCCAGGGACTAGCATTATAAACACAGGGATCTCTACCTTATTAAAGGTTGGGAACCTTACAGATGGTATCAGAGCATTGTGTTGCCTGTAGGATTTGTAAACCTAGGATTGGATAAACTCCTTAGAAAAATAGGAGTTGAATTTGTTCCAAAACTTATTTACAAAAAATCTTGTAAACTCTTTCCTCAGCCATTTTTGGTTTTGATTCTACATCTCTTCTATTTCAACTTGATGGACAAAACCTACCCCATGGCCAAAGACTTCACCATGAGCAAAGGACTTCATCAACTCTAATGACTTCAACATCTTCAAGTGATTTCAACCTCATTCTCAACAAGGACTTCAACTTGGATTTCACTAAGGACTACAAGTGAGACAAGAAATGTTACTCAAGACTTGAAGACTAAGGAAACACAACTTGGGAATCATCATCACCTTTGAAGTTTTTGTGACCAAATTTTTTCCCAAGGAAACCATGATCTCATGCAAGAAGAATCCACCAAGAAGGATAGAATGATTCAAGTGAACCATATAGTTGGACCACCATATGTAGATCAAGCCAAATTCACCAACTTAGGTGGTGTAACAAAAAAATTTTGGTTACCTAAAAATATGCTTGAAACTTGTTGTTTGAGTGGAATGTTTGTTTGTGATTGCTTGCACTTTGCTTGTGTGAATTGTGATGTGTGTGATTAGAATTATTCCCTTAGAAAATCTTTTGCCTATTCTAATCCCAATCCAACCCAAACAGATGACTTCTCCAAGAGACTCCAACTTCAAGGATGGTGACAACAACAACAACCAAGAGGACAACATGAGAGAACTCATAGTAACCCAAACCCAGTTGAACCAAGTGACAACTCAGTTTTTAGCCAACAACAATAAGTTAGACCCAACCATGCAAAGGTTTTTGGAAACCCAAACCCAATTGTTGCATAAGGTGACAGATCAAATGATCAACATGGGAAACAACTCTTCCAAAGGAGTTTGTGACAACAGGATGACAAAGATGATATTTTAGAAGGAACCCAAGCTTGCAATATTTTTGGAGACAAGGATCACACTTCCAAAGAGCATGAAGATCAATGCCCCAATTGTGAAGAGAAACATCCAACAAATCAATGCCCCACATCTCAAGCTACTTGTTACTTATGTGAAGGGAATAATCATGTCCCTATACAATGCCCCATCTATTCCATAGTTCAACAAAGGAAACAAGGTGGAGTGCAACAACTGATTGCAGACTACCATGAGAGAGCCAAGTCAACCAAGAAGGATGAAGACAAAGGAAAATCTCATCTTGCACCTCCATGCAATATGACTCAATTTAAAGGACCAAAGAGGAGACATATGTATTATCCAAGGAATAAGAAAAGGTCAAGGAGACCAGGAAACATTCCTACCTTTGAGATAAGATATGAAGAACATGAACTAGAAGCACTCCTAGCTTTGGAGAAACCCAAGAAGAAGAAGTATAAGGAAATTAGCCAAGTGTGGTGCAACAACTGCAAAGAGCTAGGCCATTATGTGTCAACTTGTCCACAGAAGATACGTGAAGAACTCAATCTTATCACATGTTACAATTGTGGTAACCAAGGACATTATGCAAGCAATTGTCCAGAAAAGATGAAGCACAAGATAAAGCTTATGAAAGATCTCAGCCTTGTCACATGTTTTAAGTGTGGAAACAAAGGATACTATGCAGATGTTTGCCCATAGAGATTTCAACAAGATCCCAAGAAGTCCAAGATGTAATCTAGTTGGAATTTTTTAAGGGTGGTAGTACCCTAGTTGCTTTGAGCCAACTTGTAACCCCTAGCCTCCCCAAATCTTGGGACGAGATTTATTTTAAGGGTGGTAGCCTGCCACATCCCAAGATTTTCCAAATCTTGTAATGTGAAAAATAAATAAATAAAATAAATAATTGTTGAAATTTAGGATGAAAAGAAACTTTTGTTTCTAAATGGAAACTTAAAATCCCATCTTGAACAAACTTTGGTTAACATTTGAATCCAACTAAATTCAAATCAAGTGGAATGCATTCTTCATAAGAGCATCTGGAAATTTAAACACTTGGAAAATAAATCCAAACCCTAAACCCTAAATGGAATAAAAATCATTTCCAAGTTATCTCCAAGCCTATGGATTTAATCCATATAAAAATTTATCATCAAACATTTATAAATGATCAAGAATGATAAATAGAAATATATTAAAACCCTATAAACTAGTTTCACTTAATTTGGAGCCATGGATAAAATCTTATGAATTATTTAAGATAAGGAAAAGCAATTTCCAAAGCTAATAAAGCACTTATCTAAAATCCATACCAAATGGTGAGCAATTAATCCTAAAGAAATTTAAAAGGATAAACAAATCTCAAATAAGATTTTACAAATTGGAATCACCAAGTTTGGATCTCTAAATAAAAGGATATGAATTTTATAAGATGAAGAAAGAAATAATAAATAAAGAATATTTAAAGACCAAATCAAATCTTGGCCAAATCCATAAGCAAATGGAATGAATATAATCCAAATCCAAATAAAATAAAGGATAAAGAATTTCCAAATAAAATAAAATGGCATTAACCATTCTATCCCTATTTTAATAAAGACAAATCTCTAATAAGAATAATTATATAATTCATGAGAAAATAGTATTTTGGAATTTACCCAAGTGGAATAAAAGTTGTTTAATTAACTTAAATAAAATAAATCTTCCAAGTAAAATTTAGGGAATTAAAACTATATTTAATTCCATTGGAAATTAAAACAAATACTCAATTCAAATGATTTATGAATCATATTAAATACATTCCAAATAATTCTAGATGAATTATTTGACACCCTATTAAACAAATAAAAACCTACTGAAAAGGTTTGGAAAGTTTTTAGAAAGTTAAATGGTGTTTGAAAATATTATTAAATATCATTTGATTTAAAACAAGGGCTTATTTGAATAATTAAAAGACCCCAAAAAGAATAAAATTTTATTCCAAAATTGACTTTAGATTATGTTGCTAATAAGTATTTAAACCTACACAAAATTTGGCAAAGGTTTGAATTAAAATGAGTGTTTGAATTAATTAAACAAAACCAAAACAGAAATTAGAAATAGAAAAAGAAAAAGGTTTCGGTATAAAAAAATGGAACCAGCCAGCGAGCCCACTAGGCCCAGCAGCCCATCTTCCCTCTCACCCCGAGCGAAACGATTTCTCACCGCAGAACTCACCCACTCCGCCACTGACTGCCAGGACCCACCTTCCACTCTCTCTCACTCGCTGCCAAATGGGCCCTGCGACCACGTCAGCATCTTCAACCACGCGCGACTAGTTCTTCTTCTCCCTCTCTCCCGTTTCTGCTAGAAATCCGTGGATTAAATTCACCATAACGCCGCGAGTAATCGCTGCTGCAACTACGCCCTACTAATCACCCCTCTCTCCCCTTCATTTCCCCCCAAACACCGCGACAAGAGAGCCCCCAGGCCGTCCCCATTAACACTTACACCGCCGCTGCTTCCGACGCCTTTCGGCGGCAATTCCGGCCAGCCCACGCCTCCCCTTGCTCCCTGGCGCATACCAGCAGACTCCCTGGTCCCTGGCGCACCTTCCAGTGTCGCCCATTCATCCGCGCGTGCTGTGAATCGTCGACAACATCATCACTGAGCAAGCGCCGCCGTCTGCTACCTCTCCGGCGAGCTACTGACGCCAAACCAGTGCGCCCCTCGTGTTCTGGTGAGTACCTCTACGACCCCCGAGACCGTGCGCATCCTCTTGATACTTTTCCTCGCTTGCTTGCATCCCAGGCACTCGTCTTCGACCACGACCGTGCGCACCCGACGACAGCAAGAACTCCGGTGAGCGATTCCGTTCAACCCCGTGCGCCCCTGCCACATCTCGAACACGTTGATCATCGCCGTGATCTCCTGAACCTGGTGAGCATCTCCCTTCACTCTCTCTCTCTCTTCCTGTAGCGTCGACACTGCCACCGTCTGACCGTTCCTGCCGCCGCCAGCGCCGCCCATCTTTGACTAACACATGTGCACCGTTCGATTTGGATCCGACGTGTGCGATAGAAACTTAAATGAAGCGGTATGGAGCCAGCTGCGCCACTCGATCTAAATTAGATCCAACGCACCGGAGAGCACGATCCAGCCGAAACGGTATCCGCGAGTAAGAACACGACACGTGGCTCAGTCCGTTTGAAATAAAAACAGAAATGTCTATTAGATGTTCCAATTTGAAAAATTCATAACTTTCAAACCACACGTCCAAATTTGGAAATTTTATATCAATGGATTCATCAAAACAAGTACTTTCTGACCATGCACTTTTTTAGTAAAATGTTTGTGTTAAATTGATTGTTTTTGCAGAAACTTATGTAAGGATGTTTAGGATATAAAAATTGTTCTAAAATGATTTTGGGGATAATTTTTTTGGCAAATGGTTTGTTTTGAACCTACTGACCCTAGAAATCAATTGGTGGTTTCAAAAATGTATTTGGTGAAACAAAAGAATGAATCTTTGATTTAAAACATTTCTAGTCAAATAAAAATATGGTTTAATTATTAAAAATGGTTTTGGAAGAAAACCTTTGAGAAATGTTTTGGAAATAAACTCTCTGACCCTAAACACAAGGTTTTATGGTTTGAAAACATATTTTGTGAAACCTATAGAATGTTGCCTTATTAAAAGCATTTCTTCACCACATAAAATAATGATTTGGTTTAAAAATGGTTTATGAAGTAAAACCTTTTGCAAATGGTTTTGCCACTTTATAAAATGACCATTAGGTGTTTTCAAATGTTTATGACCCATTATAAACCACTTTTACAAATAAAACAATCTTTTGCATGTTTGCATGCATTGTTTTGTTTCTATCATTTTATGTGATGAATTGCTTGAATGGTAGATTGAAATATTGTTTACTTGATTGAATTGTAGTGATTTGAAGTGTGTGAACATTGAAAAGATCAAGAAGTGAACCTATATTCTCTACCAAAAAGGCAAGTGATGCTTCATACTTTTGACCCATTATTTTCACTATGCATTAGTGATATTTCTAAGTAGGACTTGCATGGAATTTTTGCTAAGTATAAACTATGCCATGGGAAATCCTAGTAGATGAACCCTTAGTAGAAATTCCTAAGTTAAGATCCCTACTACTATCATGCTTAGCTTAGCTAGTAGAAAACAAGGGTGGAATATATATATTCATGCTATGGAAAATTTCTAAGTCTGAGAACTTGTGTTTTGTTTAATAAAACAACTAAGTGAATGAATCACCTGGGTGGAATGGAAGGAATGGTTTGTGTTGAGTGGTTACACAAGGCCAGGGGACTGGTGAACCTTGTGTATCACACTTGTGGATGGCCACCCAGGAACAAAGATATTTGAGATGTCAAATGTTGAGAAGCTTCAAGTGCAGCCACTTGGCATTATGGGCTCTGCCTGGATCATATAGGTTGCAATAACTTAGCCAAATGGACAGTTGGTGGTAGGGGATGATAGGTTGGAACGCGTCCATTCTGGTCTAAGGGAAGGCTTCTGAAAGATCTTGTCTTGGTGAAACCAAGTCTTGTGGGGAAAGTGCACCACCTCTGCAGAGTGTAAAATCTAAGTACTTAGCCATGTCCCTGGCAAAGGACAATTTGAGCATCAAGACATGGAAGCTATCAAGAATCTCCTCATCCCAATTTCTAAGTTAAAAATCTTGTGGGTGAACAAGGGGTTGAAGGATCACCAATTTCTATTGGGAGATGCCTTGGAAATGTTTTTGTCAAGCAAAAACTTAGTGTTTTCAAATGATAAGGAAAATCTATTTTGAGCAATGCAAGCCTAAGATGCACTTAGCCAAATGCATATAGATGATAGACTCCACTATACTACCATAGTATCACTTGCCAATACAATTCAAATGTATTGACCCTTGTGGCTGTAACTTATTATGTTGCAGGTTTGTTTGATGTTAGGGAAGTTATTGATTTAGGATTACAAGTCTACAACCAACATGTCTGCCTGTGGCACTTTGAAGATGAAGGACCCCATGCTATTGTTATATTCTGCTACATTGTAATGAGATAGCCAAATGAGCTATGTAAGATGTAATAAATTATTTTATTCCTGGTTATGAAGTTGTATTATGACCTATGTTTCTTGATATTACATCTTAACTGTGGATGCTAGCTATTGATCCAGGGACTAGCATTGTAAACACAGGGATCTCTACCTTGTTAAAGGTTGGGAACCTTACAGTGGACAACGTGGTCGAGGAAGGGGAGCTGGCCGCGGGCAGCAACGAGGAAGTGAAACCACCCCGGCGCCGCTCCGCGTTCCCCAAACATACGAGGAGTACCGCGATATGCCGTGCCTCGTACACCTCGACGCCAACGGCAAGGCCACCCATACCAATCGACACTACAAGTTCGTCAACGACCTCAAGGAAGACCCAGAGTCCGGCTACAAGCAAAGTCAGAAGAACAGACCGCGAGGCAAGGGCAAGGGGAATAAGAAGGAGGAGGAGTCCAAGGATTCAAGTGACATGGACGAGGACGTTAACCCCAAGCACACCGCCAAAAGCGACGACAAGGGCAAGAACCCCTTCGCCAAGAAGGCCCTAGTCTACCACACTTTCCTTGGCACCCCCACCGTCCGACAACAGAAGACCTCTCTAAGGATCCTGATGGCCACTCTCCCCCCAGTTCCCTAGTACCTACGCTGGTCGGTGGTTCCAATAACTTGCGATAGGACGGACCACCCAGACCTTGTGCCCACGGAGAACCAGTACACCATGGTCATCAACCCATTGATTGACAGCGTGGAGTTCACCAAGTGCATGGTGGATAGTGGAAGCAGCATCAACATCATGTACCTGGATACATCTTTGCCTGGCAACCTGCCGACATGAAAGGTGTACCTAGGGAACTTGCCGAGCACAACCTCAACATAGATCCAAAATGCAAACCAGTGAAACAACCCCTACGACGCTTCGGAGATGAGAAGAGACGTGCCATTGGCAAAGAGATAGCTAGGTTACTTAAGGCTGAGTTTATCCGAGAAGTCCTTCACACCCGATGGGTGGCCAATCCTGTACTTGTCCCCAAAAAGGGAACCAATGAATTAAGAATGTGCGTTGATTACACCGGCTTGAACAAAGCGTGTCCCAAAGATCCGTTTGCTTTGCCTCACATTTACCAAGTCATTGACTCGACGTCTGGCTTGGAACTTTTGTGTTTTCTTGATGCATACTCAGGATACCACCAGATCAAGATAAGGAAGTCAGACCAATTGGCCACTTCGTTCACTACCCCATACAACACGTTTTGCTATGTCACGATGCCCTTTGGGCTGAAAAACACAGGTGCTACCTACCAGCGGACAGTGCAACGTTGCCTCCACGACCAAATTGGTCGGAACGTTCACGCCTATGTGGACGATATCACGGTGATGTCTAAAAAATCCAACGATTTAATCTCCGACCTGAAAGAAACCTTTGATAATCTCTGGAAATATAACATGATGCTCAACCCTAAGAAGTGCGTCCTCGGGGTTCCAGCCAGCAAATTGTTGGGCTTCATCGTTTCCTAGCGCGGAATCGAGGTCAACCCGGAGGAAATCAAGGCCATCTTAAAGATAAACCGTCCGACATGCCTAAAGGACATTCAACGACTAAAAGGTTGTGTTGCAGCAGTTAGTCGGTTCATCAGCAGACTTGAGAGAGGGCTTTGCCGCTGTACAAGTTGCTGAAGAAGGCGGACAAATTCACGTGGACGGACGAAGCAGATGCAACATTGAAGCAGCTCAAGGAGATTCTTTCCTCAGCGCCCATCCTTGCAGCACCCGAGCCTGGTGAGCCCCTGTTAATTTACATGGCGGCAACCAACCAGGTAATCAGCATCGTCGTCGTCATAGAGCGGAAGGAACCAGGCTATGAGCACGGAGTTCAACGACCAGTTTACTACGTAAGCGAGGTCTTGACGGAGTCCAAGCAGCATTACCCGCATGACCAAAAGATAGCTTATGGAGTATTCCTCGCTTCTCGAAAGCTGAGACATTACTTCCAGGAGCACCCAATCACAGTGGTGAGCAAGGCTCCACTGTCCGACATTATCAATAACAGCGACGCTACAGGAAGGGTCGCGAAGTGGGCCATTGAACTTTCCGCCTTCGAGATCACCTACAAGAGACGCGACGCTATCAATTCACAAGCCTTAGTGGATTTATTGCAGATTGGACGGAGATGCCAGATGCTACTCCATTACCAGAACCAGAGTACTGGGTGATGCACTTTGACGGATAAAAGTTGCTCAACGGCTCGGGGGCTGGTGTATTGCTACAGTCACCAACAGGAGAGAAGCTACACTACGTTCTGCAGATCCACTTCGAGGCTACAAACAACATGGCAGAGTATGAAGCACTCATTCATGGACTACGTGTAGCCAAAGATATTGGCATCAAGCGCATAGTTTGCTGTGGAGATTCCGACTTGGTTTCCCAGCAGGTGGCTGGCACCTGGAATGCGCGGAACCCTATGATGGCGGCATATCGAGACGAAGTGGACGAGATAGCCAAGAGTTTCTTGGGCTACGAAGTGAAGTATGTGCCTAGGGAACAAATCGACTACATGATACTTCACCATTTATGGGCCTAGGGTAATGCACTATGTATTTCTCTACTAATTGTGGGGTTGCCAGAGTGACAGAAACCTGAACCCCCGTTAGGACACCTTTGCACAAGGGAGCGTAGGATCTCAGAGTTTAAGGTTGTGGTTAGATTTATATCTTAATTACTTTACTGTAGTTACGGATGTTTGCAGGGGGTTTAATCACAAGTATGTATTAGTATAAGTAAGTTCGGTATGTTAGCATAGGTTCACCCACACAACACTTACAACACCAGAGAAGAGTACTCAGCTATATGAAGCGAAAGCACTTGACAGAATTTCCATGTGTCCTCGAGAACGTTTGGTCCTTATAAGTATTTCCACCGGCTTGTCCTTTGCTAAGAAAGGATTGGGCCACTTGCTCCGTTTGTTCATTGTCTTTATTACTTGCTCCTTGTTTTGTTTCCTTATCAAAAAACCACTAAAAATCTGTTTGCTAAGTATTCACAGGGATTTCCTGCTCCATACCACTGTTCAGCACCTTCTGCTCCTCGTTGGGATCGACACTCCTATTTATCAAAAGTACTACGACTACCCCCTATACTTGTGGGTCATCAGTTATACTAACCACAACACATAGGACACACTCCATAAAAATATGTACATATTTAGAGATGAAATTTGAATTTCATGCACATCTTAGTCGTTTAAGGATTTGATGGAGTATACGCTATATATTGGATCAAAGAAAGCAAACACATGGAGACTTTCAATATCCAAATAAGATATAATTTGTAAAAACACCAAAATATTCAAGAAGGCATACAAGGTGTGCCAAAACACATTTTTTTCCCAAACTATATCAAAGAATCAAATCAACACAAGATTTGTTCAAAGAAGTTCAACAAATGAACTAAGAAAAAACTATTGAGCAAAACAATGAAATAAAAACAAAAATACTCAAAGATTTATCTCATTCAAGCAAATAAAAAGGAGAAGAAAGAATGAGATAACAAACTCCCAAAATAGCAAGGTTTCAAAAAATAAACCAAACCCTTCACACTTTTCACAATGGCACAAGGTTCCGGAAGAAAAGTTTTGTCTTCCACTAAAACACATTTTATAATAATCAAAAACATCATGAAAGAGATGTTCAAAAGCCAAGGAAGACAATGGGAGCCACAACAAATTTTTGGAAAGAAAATAAGGCAATAAGAGGTGAAATCCAAGGTGAAGATGATCCACAAATGCTACCACACATAAGTATATCAATTGTTGAAGACAATGAGTGTATTGGAATTGATTTTCGGTGGTATATTGCATGGATATTAAAGATAAATCTTCACAATAAAAAAACATAGGATAGGAATAAAAATATTAAGCACTATGAAAAGGTAGAGATTCTTGATAGCTTCAATCTAGTCACACAATCATGCAAAGCAATGATTATAATAACTTTAAGCAAATGGTCTCCCAAATAAGATATAGAGATATGTATTTGAGGAAGACCGCATCAAGAATTTCTTACTCAAACAAAGACCGAAAAGACGAGCAATAAAATATTCTAACAAAAATAGGACCTTATTTGAGCCAACATGCCACCTAGAAACAAGATAATCAACAATATCAACTCTAAGTGGCACTACCTCATATGTTCCCATTTCCTAGGATTGTGATATGCAAAAGAAGCATATTACTCCCCCATAATGTGATATTCATTTTTTTTCTTAATAAGAGGCAAAGCAACCTCAACTAGAGAGAATTAATGGACATTTAGAATTTGAATTTCTCATGAGTATGACACACCACATAGTGACTAGATAAGTTTGCAATATCAATACTAAGTGGTAGTACTCATGTACACACATTTTAAGGTTTGAGAGATGCGCGAGGCATGTCACTCCCCCAAAATGGGATGTTCCATTAACCACTCGAAAATAGCCAAATAAGATATCATCAAGATGCATTAGAGGCTCCAAGCAAAACACACGAGTAAATGATGTGCCAAACACCTATACATACTTGAATACACAAAATAATCAAGCATGAGGCACACCAAATACAAACACATACTTGGTACAAAACCAAAACATGTAAAGGGGGCAAGTAACTTACAAAATAAATGAGTTAAGTACAAGTTACCATGAAGAGGCACATTGGAAATAAGATAGGGAAATGATAATCCGTATGACTTGGCTTGATCAAATATAATATATGAAGATCCCTTAGTTCTTCATGAGTTAGCCAAGTCTCCAATGCCCTCCATAAACACCTATTGATCAAGTTTGAGCTTGTTGGTCTCCAACCAAGTTGGGTCCTAAGAGGTTAGTCACAATAGTCTTGGCAACCCAAATGGTTCTTTTCTTGACATCACTTGGAGTTCCAACAAACTTGGCAAACACATTGACATCCTTATCATTCCTAAGAGAGTAATCATCATCAACAATGATAGGGTTAGATAAGGTACCGTTTGAACATGAAGAGGCAAAGTGCCCCTCCACACGACATATGTAGCAACAAGTGCTCCCCTTTCTCTTCTTCATTGATTTCTTGGCTTGGGGAGCATTATCTTGATTCTTCTTCGGAAGTGGCCTAACTTCAACTTGGGCTTGAACATGAACTTGTGGCCGCTTCCCTTGTTGCTTCTCACTCAAGTGCTTTTTATTCAATGGACAAGATCTTACATGATGTCCTTCAACCTTGCACTTTTTTTGAAGCAAATAATCTTGGCCGAATTCTTGACTTGGTTTTGGACCTTCTTATTGTTTCTCTTGGACTTGTTCTTGTTATTGGAGTTGAATCCAAGTCCACTTTTATCATTAAGGGATTTTTGCACATTCAAAATATTATCGAGTGTGGATTTCCCTTCTTGACTCTTTTCCAAGTCATTCCTCAACGAGGTGACTTGGGCCTTGAGCTCTTTGATTTCCTCTACATGGTTAGTAGAAATACAAGTACTAGAGGAAGTATAAGCTTCATTGTTAGAGCAACAAGGCAAAGCAAGTAATCCAACACAAGGTTTATCAATAGTATGGCTAGATGGATTACTAGGACTAGCACACGGCAAAATAGCATTTTGAGTAGAAGTTGTGCTAATGTCCAAAATAGGCTCACAAGATGTTACCTTGGTAATACTTGCCTCACGAGCTAACATTAGCCCATCATGGGAGATTAGAAGATCATTATGAGAGCCCGAGAGCTCTTCATGACATTCTTCCAATTTCCTATACTTGTTAGTTAGCAACTTAAGTTGATCCCTTAGCTCAACGTTCTCCTTTAGGGTAGATGCTTCATAAGAAGTAGAGTTAATAGCACAAGCATAATTAATGGAATTTTCCTTTTCAAGCTCATAAGATTCAATTTTTTGTGTGAGGAGACAATTAGTGTGCTTCTCCTCGGCAAGCTCTTTATTAAGGAGATTGAATCTCCAACTCCCATCATCAAGCTGGAAATCCAACTCCTCTATGGTTCCCGTTTGTTTAGTTATGGTGTCCATAACGTGTTTGAGACAAGTAACAGCCTTATTATTACCACGAAGAGAGGTACACAAAAAGGTCAACTCAAGCAAGAGAGCACTAGTATCCTCATCAATGTCATCATCACTATCATCATTATCATTGCTATTATCTTTAGAAGATATATTGGGATCCAAAGTAGGAGATACCTTTGATCCTCTTGCCATAAGGCACATGTAAGCACGGGAGGATGAAGATGAGGATATTCTTGAATCTTCATTCATGATCATGTGTTGCTCCATAGAATGTTTGATTTCCTTTACATTGTTAGATAAACAACTAGAGGAAATAGAAGCATTTTGTTCATGGGAACAAGGCAAATCAAGCATATCATCTACACTAGTACTCAAATAATTTCTAGATGATATACAAGGACTAGAAACACAAGGGGATATAGCATTATTGTTGCAAGAAGTGCTTAAGTCCAAATAAGAAACATTGCAATGGGATAGAGATGAAGGATCATCATTAGCGAGCACAATATCAACATTGCAATTCCCAACACCACTCACCATATCTTTACCTTGTGTCTTGCCACACGTTGGTGAAGTGGGTGAAGATGAGAACTCATCGCGGCCGGTGGTGGAAGCAACTTGGATCTCTTCATGATGTGAAGGAAAAGAGATCTCCTCGGAGAAACCACCGACAATATTAGAGATGGAACCACCAAATATTTCTTTAAGCTTGGTCCACTTCTCATCAGATGACTTGCGCTTTACAATATTCAAGAACAAATTAACTGTGGGGCTCAAAGAGAAAATAATCTCATTAGATACTTGAGCTTAAAGATGTAAATTTTTCTCATCCTCTAAAGATAGATTTTGAGGATCCATCGGAGGACAAAAACCTACATCTAGAAATCGCTCAATATTTGGACACAAGGTCCTAAGATTACAAAGCAAGCAATTTCTCCACAAAGCATAATTATTGCCATCAAATATAATTGTGTCATTGTGCACTATACTACTAGCCGACATCTTTACACTCTAGGCAGTGAAGCCTAAACAAGGAGAGACCTTGCTCTGATACCAATTGAAAGGATAGAGATGTCGCCTAGAGGGGGGATAGGCAATTTTAAATCTATTACGGTTTTGACTTGATAGAATGCAGAATTAAACTAACGTTTATTTTACAAGCACAAAACCTAAATACACTAGGCTCAACTAAGTGCACCAACAACAAGTTAAGCTAAGCAAGATAGCACAAGATAAATTGATAAGCAAGATATAAGTACTTCAAGCTCAATGGCTATCACAAGGAAAGTAAGCTCGGGTAGAGAGATAACTGAGGCACGCGGAGACGAAGATGTATTCCCGTGTTCCCTTACAAGTAAGGCACGTCACGTTGGAGAGGTGTGGGATTCCACGAAGGGTTTCCCAACGCCACGAAGGCTCACCTTCTTCTCCGAGTCTATCCCACGAAGGAATAGGCCCTTTCCTTATGGCTACCTTTTCCTCCAATCCGGAGGTGGAAAGATCTACAACCAGTTCACAAGCTCCACAAAGGAGAAGCCCGAGTCTCTTCACAATCTTCCACGAAGAGGACACCACGGAACCAATCGCCAAGCCAACTAGGAGGTCACCCTCCAAGAGTAACAAGCTCACAGTCTCTCACTCGAACAAATCGTAATGGAGAGCTCAATACTTATGCAAGAATGCAAAGCAAGAACACCAAGGGTGCTCAAATCCTTCACTCTCAAATCCCACCAAAGCAACAAGTGCTAGGGAGGAATTAGAGAGGAAGAACACTGGTGGAAACCAACAAATGACTCCAAGATCTAGATCCAATGGGTTCCCCTCACTTAGAGGAGGAATTGATTGGTGGGGATTGTAGATCTAGATCTCCTCTTCCAAAGCCCTCAAAAATATGCAAGAATCATAGGAGGGAAGGGAGAGAAAGAAAGCTCAAAGGGGTCAACAATGGAGGTAAAAAACATGATCAAGAGCCGTAGAAATTTTGGAAAGAAGCCCCCCTTTTATACCCCTTCAAGGGGGATGACCGTTGGAAGCAAGATGCGCTGGGCGAACACGTTCCGGCAACGAAACCGGCGCCACCGGATCAGCCGCCGGAATTTCCGGTCAAAATCGAAAGTTCCGGTACAAACCAAAACAACATACATAACAGTTTTTCGGCGGTTTGCCGGAAATTTCTGGCGGTCGCCGGAAATTCCGGCCACAGACTCGGTCCGCTGGAACCAAACAGGGCACACGAAAACGGCGATAACTTTTGTGTCCGGACTCCGATTTCGATGATCTTGGGCTTGTTTTGACAAGGACAACAAGGTTTACAAGATGGTGCGGAGAAACATCATAGTCCAAAATAGGAGGATAGAACCATATGAAGAAAGGTAAGAAGCCTCCCTACAAGAAGAACCGATAAAACCTTCAAACTCGAAAACGCCATAGAAGATGCATACGAATTCCGTTTTCGATGAACTTGGGCTTGTTGATGAGCTAGCAACAAGCTCAAGAAAATCACATGGATAAACACCAAGAAACAACAAAATAGGAAGATGCAAAGTATGTAAAGGATTGAGATCCCTATGACGATGTGATCAAGTTACCCAACCGAAAGCCCCTCTTAATACTGCGTCTATTTATCCTATAACCCGGTATCCCAACAACCACCTTGATACCGGTAAAAGTAAAACCTAGCAAGGCCATACTTTGTCTTGCGCATACCGCTTGATCTTGATGACAACACTTCAATCTCCATCCAAGCCGGAATGCATCACTTGATCATTGTTGCTTCGTGAAGACTCCTAATTTGCTCCCCCATACACCACTATTGGATAGCTTCATTAATACATGTCTTAACATGTCCACCAATATGGACGACAAGCTTCAAGCAAATGATCTTCTCGAGATGCTTATCTTGAACTTTCCCTTCTCAACCATGATGACGATCACCACTTGATGTCATCCTCTCATGGGATATATAAGATCTTCAATTTTGAAGCATGCCCATGTAAAGATACATATCCCATATAGAAAACATAAAGGCACATATAAAATGGGTTAGTTCATGATGCATAATTGACAAGGCTTACCATACCACAAGATCATGTGGTACATTCTTTATGCTTCATGTGTTGACCAACTTGAAATCACTCTTCACTCCTTGTATAGGTTAACCATGTATCTTATCATGCTCCATCTCAATATCTCGAGGTACATAAAGAACTCTTAATTTGATTACATGCTCTAAATCTTAGTCAATCATAGATCAACTAATGAGGCTATTATGACACCGTCTTACAGCCATATCTTGAATTCTTCTATTGAGATCACACTCTCAAGATCTTGATCATATCATATTCTTCTCTTCAACTCGATGATCTTGATGCCAATACTCAAGGTATATCTTTATCTTCATGGCATCCATACTTGAATCCAACACGTATAATACAAGCATGACCTATGGACTATTCCTTCATATAAAACTCAGTGAAAACATTAGACCATAGGGATTGTCATTAATCACCAAAACCACACATAGGGGCAATTACTCTTTCAACAACTCTTCATAAATGTGACCATTGAGGAAGGCGGTCTTTAGATCCATCTGCCATATCTCATAATCATAATATGTAGCAATTTCTAGTAAAATCCGAACAGATTTCAACATTTCCACTTGAGAGAATGTCTCGTTGTAGTCAACTCCTTCCACTTGTCGAAGACTCTTTGCGACAAGTCTTGCCTTATGGACTATCACATTGCCATCAACAGCTGTCTTCTTCTTAAAGATCCATTTGTTCTCCACGGCCTTTTGACCTTCAGGGAGGTCCACCAAGTTCCATACCTGGTTCTCATGCATGGATCCTATCTTGGATTTCATGGCTTGTAGCCATTTCTCGGAGTTAGCACTCTCCATTGCTTCTTTGTAGGTTTTAGCTAGGTTCCTCTTGTTCATCTAACAAGACTGACACCACAAGGCTATTGTACCAATCTGGGACAACATGAGCCCTTGTAGATCTCTGAACCATAGGATTCTCAATTAATGTTATGATTTATATCATTCGTTTCTTCTTCCACTGTAGAGGGCGGTTCTAGAGCTGTTTCCGTTCCACTACTCAATATTTGGAGAGAAGGGTCAATGATTTCATCTAGCTCTATCTTTCTTCCACTAACTCCTTTCGCAATAAGCTTTTTCTCTAGAAAGATGTCATCCTTAGCGACAAACGTTTTGCCCTCGGCTTTCTTGTATAAGGTATACCCAATGGTCTCCTTTGGGTATCCTACAAAGATGCACTTTTTCGATTTAGGCGAGTTTGCCAGGATGTAGTTTCTTAACGTAAGCCTCACATCCCCAAATTTTTAAGAACAACAACTTTGGCTTCTTGCCACGCCGTACATATGGGGTTGTCTCCACGGATTTGTACGGTGCTCCGTTTAGAATAAAAGTGGCGGTTTCTAATGCATATCCCCAAAACAACACAGATAAATGAGTTAAAGACAACATCGACCGAACACTATCCAATAGAGTGTGGTTACGTCATTCCGACACACTTATACATTGAAAACGTATCTATAATTTTTGATGTTCCATGCTTGTTTAGTATCCACTTTGCTTTGCCTTGTCTTTACTTTGAGGTGTTTTTATATGTTTTTCTGGACTAACCTATTAACAAGATTTCACAGTGCCAGTTGCCTGTTTTCTTCTGTTTTTGGTTCCAGAAAAGGCAGAAAATCAATATTCTCGGAATTGGACGGGACAAAAGCCAAAGTCAATATTTTACCGTGGGGAACACGGAGCCAGAGTACGTGTAAGACCCCTCCTTTGTAAAGGAAAGGATCCCTGTGATTGCAATGCTAGTCCCTGGATCAATGCTAGCATCCACAGTTTAAGATGAAGTACACAGATACAAAGGTCGTTTATTACATTCATTCCAGAGATAAAACATAGTCTTTTACAACTCAGGGCCAAAGGCCTAATACAAGAGTTTTGGAATAAGTAAATAAACATAAGTCTTCATCTTCATGTGCCACAGGCAAGCATGTTGAGTGTAGACTCATGACTCCTACTCATCATCGGAGTAACCTGCAACATCACAAGTTACAGCCACAGTGGGTCAATACTTTGGAATAGTATTGGCAAGTGATACCTTAGTAAATTTTAGGTGGACTATATTACTATATGCATTTTGGCTAAGTGTAGCTTGGCTTGCTTTGCTTGAAAATAGGTTTTTCCTATTAGTTGAAATCACTAAGTTTTTCTTTGTCAAAAACTTCCCAAGAAACCACCAATAGACATTGGGGTCCTTTACCCTTGTTCACCCACAAGTTTTACTTAGAAGTTGGAGTGATGAGATTCTTGTAGCTTCCATGTCTTGATGCTCAAGTTGTCCATTGCCATGGACCTGGCTAAGTACTTAGATTTTCCATCTGCAGAGGTTGTGCACTTTCCCCACCAGACTTGGTTTCCCAAGACAGGACCTTTCAGAAGCCTTTCCTTAGTCAAATGGACGCGCTCCAACCTATCATTCCCTCTACCACCAACTGTCCAAGTGACTAAGTTCTAGCAACCTATATGATCAAGGCAGAGCCCATATTGCCAAGTGGTTGCACTATAAGCTTTCTCACCACTTGGCCTCCAAATCCCTTTGTGCCTGGGTGGCATTCCACAAGTGAGATACACAAGCCAAATCCATGGCCTTGTGTAACCACTCAACCAAAAACCACCATTCAAGTCCCATTCCACCCAGGAAGTTCATTGACTTAGTTGTTTTATTAAGAAAAGCATGAGTCCCAAAGGACTTAGAATTATTTCACCATAGCATGTACATACTTTACCAACCCTTGTTTTCTACTAGCTAGGCTAAGCATGGCATAGTAACTTAACTTAGGAAAATTCCCTAGCAATTCTACAATTCTACACTACATAGGATTTCCCAAAAATAGCATTTGGCAAAAGTAGCATGCAAGACTTAACAAAAATAATTCTAATGCTTATTCAAAATAAAGGGTGGAAATATCATGAAGTATCACTTGCCTTGGTAATGGGGAGAGTAGCACTCTTCACAATCACAGTCACTAGCAAAATCTACACACAAAAATTGGTAGCATACAATTACACTCAATTTATATACAATCAAAAATATGAATGCATGCATGCAAGAATTTACTAAGTGATGATTTTGAAAACTCTACCAAGCAAGTGCATGATACAGAAACATAACAAGACACAAAGTTTTCCAATCAAACTTATTTGGCACTAATACAAATTACTAAACTAAATCTATACTCAAAATAGCCTTAAACATGTTTCTGTATATAAAGTCATTTTAACAGTTACTATTTGTTAAACACATTGGATATTCAGAAAGGTCTTGACTCACTGAATCCAATGGTATAAAGTTTGCAAAATTCCAACGTGGGAATCAAAAGTTATAGCCAATTGAAAATTTGATCCAAATCTGATTTTGAATTCTGTTTTTGAACTAACCCTGGACACGCGTCGCGTTTCAATTGGTGCGTACCGCTTCGGTTGGATCGACAGACGCGGACCGCAGGATCTAAGTGAGATCTGGCAGCTCAGATGCGCGCGTACCTCTTCGGCCACGTTCTAATCTACACCGCAGGATCTACATCTGACGCTCCTAATTGTCCTAACCATACACGGGCGGCGCTAGCGGCGTTGACTGGCGGCGGCGCGTCTGACTACGGCGGTGCCGGCGTTCTAGGTCGCCCGGGGCGGAAGGGAGATGCTTACCAGAATCGCAGTGGCGTGCTGAAGCTCGAGGTGGCTTTGGTTTATCAAGGGGCGCGCGGAGACGGTCTCTAGAGCTCGACGGAGTTGCGGGCGGCGACAGTAGCTTGCAGACGTGGTCCTTGCCGAGGTGTGGCGTCGCCCTAGCACGAACTAGTGGCATCAGGACTTGCGCAAGACACAGGCGAACAAGTTCGTGTGAAGGGGGGGCAAGGGGCGCTCGGGATTTACCTTAATTGGTCGCCGGAGTTTATCGGCGGCGCAGGTGGTTTCGGCTGCGAACGGAGACGACGACCTGGGTCACGAGCAGGCAAAAGGAAGATATCAGAGGATGCGCAAGAACATTCTGAACATTCTCGTTTGAACCAGAGAGAGAGGGGTGGTCGAGGCTCACCGTATTTGGTCGTCGGAGTTCTCGGTACTGCGGAGCTTTGAGAGCAATTGCGCGCAGCCTGGCGGCGGAGTGAGCGAGGTGAATGGGGGAAATTGTTCGCGAGGCAGAGAGGGTTAAATAGGCTCAGGTGCGATAGGAAACGCTCGCGGGTTAATGGCCAATTACGCCGCGCCATTACCGGCCTTGACTGCAGCAGCGACGTGGTCGCGGGCGCGGTGTGGGGAAGAAGAGGACGACGTGGACGGGGCCCGCTGGTCAGTGAAATAAACAGAGGGGGCGTGGGGTCTGGCTGTCAGTGACTGAAGGAGTGCGCTCGCGCGTGAGAGAAGAAATAAAATGCCCCGGGTGGGCTTGTTGGGCTTGATTCGTTGGTGGGCTAGATCCCTGGCGCGCGGCCTTTTTCTTTTGTTTACTCCTTTTCCTTTTCTATTTCGATTTTCTGAATAGGTTTTCAAATGGTTTCAAGTTCAATTTGAATTCAAATCTTTCTGAGGTTTTGTAGTGGTGAATTGGTCTCAGAAATAGGTCAAAACCCATGGGGTTACTTTGTATAGGCTCGTTCAAGCTTGGATTTAAAATAATCAGAGACTTTGCATCTGATTTGCAAATGTTTTAAAAAGGGGTTTTGAAATTATTTCTAAGTTGAAAACTTTGGTCCAAATTCTACACACAAATTATCCAACAATGAAGGTAAGCATCTAGGTTCCTAAACTTTCAAGCTTTCAAATGGTGATGGCCATTTGAATTAAATATGCTCACATAAAATCATAGCATCAAGTGCTTCTGTTTTCCTGAAATGAGTTTGAATATGATCTCAAATCTATATGCATGCATGAGTGATATGCAAACTTTGAAATCATGATTTTAGGGATGTTACAAATCTAACCCCCTTAAGGTGAATCTCGCCCTCGAGATTCGGATTGGCTAGCAAATAGGTGAGGGTGGTCTTTCCGAAGATCATCTTCTCTTTCCCATGTTGCTTCCTCTTCGGAATGATGATTCCACTGCACTTTGCAAAACTTGATAGTTTTTGTTCTCGTGACTCTTTCTGCAGTCTCAAGAATCTTGATAGGCTTTTCTTCATAAGTGAGATCACTTTCTAGTTGAACTTCTTCCAAAGGTATGGTATCCTTCAAAGAAGATTCCTCCATATCTGGGTGACATTTCTTAAGCTAACTCACATGAAATACATTATGGACTGCTGATAGAGATGCCGGCGGTTCAATTTCATAAGCAACTTCTCCTTTGCGACTCAGAATCTTGAATGGCCCAACATACCTTGGTGCCAACTTTCCTTTGACTCCGAATCTTTTCACTCCACGGAGTGGTGATACTCTAAGATAAGCCCTATCACCAACCTCGTAGGTGACTTCTCTACGCTTAGGATCTGCGTAGCTTTTCTGTCGGGACTGTGCTATTTTCAACCGGTCCTTAACCAATTTGACCTTCTCTTCGGCTTCTTTGATAAGATCTGGCCCAAATAGACTTCTCTCTCCCACACCATTCCATAACAATGGGGTGGTACATTTTCTTCCATAGAGAAACTCAAACGGTGCCATCTCAATGCTGGCTTGATAGCTGTTGTTATAAGAAAATTCTGCGTAAGGCATACTTTCATCCCAACTTGCTCCATAGTCTAGAGCACATGCCCTCAACATATCTTCAAGGATTTGGTTAGTCCTTTCTGTTTGTCCATCAGTTTGAGGATGAAAAGCAGTACTGAATTCCAACCTCGTTCCCAATGACTCATGTAGCTGTCTCCAAAAATGGGAAGTGAATTGGGTTCCCCTATCGGATACAATACTCTTAGGCACACCGTGAAGGCATACAATTCTACTCATGTAGATTTTAGCTAACTTGGCACTTGTATAGGTTGTCTTCACGGGTATGAAATGTGCCACTTTAGTTAAGCGATCCACGACTACCCAAATGGAATCATATCCTGATCTGGTCCTTGGTAATCCGGTGATGAAATCCATACCAATTTTGTCCCATTTCCAATCAGGAATAGGTAGTGGTTGAAGCAAACCTGCTGGTTTCTGATGCTCCGCCTTTACTCTACTACATACATCACACAAAGCAATATGTTCGGCGATGTCTCTCTTGAGATTGTTCCACCAAAATCTTTCTTTCATGTCCATGTACATTTTGGTGTTACCTGGGTGGATAGAATATGGAGAGTTGTGTGCTTCCTGTAAAATCAGTTTCCGTAACTCCGGATCTTGTGGAACACAGATACGTTTCCCATGCCATAAAGTACCCTGTTCGTCTTCATGGAAATTTTTAGCTCTCCCTTGGCCAATATTTTCCTTGATCCTTTCAATTTCCTTATCGGTCTTCTGAGCTTCTCGAATCTTGTCCAACAAAGTGGGTTGAACATCCAAAGACATGAGATGTCCTTCAGGCACAATCTCTAATCTGAGTTCTTTGAATTGAGCACACAAATCATCTGGCAACTCTCCTTTGGTAAGGCCATTCACGAATACCTTACGACTTAGAGCATCTGCTACAACGTTTGCTTTACCGGGGTGGTATTGCAAACTCAAGTCATAATCCTTGATAAGCTCTAACCATCTTCTTTGTCTCATATTGATTTCCTTTTGGGTGAAGATATACTTCAAACTTTTGTGGTCTGTGAACACTTCACAACGTTTTCCCAAAAGGTAATGTCTCCATGTTTTGAGTGCGTGGACGACAGAGGCTAACTCCAAATCATGAGTAGGATAGTTTACTTCATGAGTTTTGAGTTGTCTCGAGGCATAAGCCACAACTTTACCGTCTTGCATAAGTACGGCACCCAAACCTTGATGAGACGCATCACAATATACTTGGAAATCCTTTTCCAAATCCGGCAGACATAGAACCGGTGCTGTCACAAGTCTCTTCTTTAATTCCTGAAAGCTGACTTCACAACCATCAGACCAAGCAAACTTCTTGTCTTTCTTTAACAATTCAGTCATGGGCTTAGCAACCTTTGAGAAATTCTCAATGAATCTTCTGTAGTAACCTGCTAAGCCAAGGAAACTGCGTACTTCTTTCACGTTCTTGGGAGATTCCCATTCTGTCACAGCTGAAACTTTAGCAGGATCAACTGCCACACCATCCTTTGTCATAACATGACCAAGAAAGCCAACTTCTTCTAACCAAAACTCACACTTGCTGAATTTGGCATAAAGTTTATGCTCTCTTAATTTTTCAAGTATCAAACGCAAGTGTCCCTCATGTTCTTCTTTGCTCTTAGAGTAAACTAAGATGTCATCGATGAAAACGACAACGAACTTGTCAAGAAATTCCATGAACACCTTGTTCATCATATTCATGAAGTATGCTGGAGCATTGGTTAAGCCAAAAGGCATCACGGTATACTCATACAATCCATACCTTGTGGTGAATGCTGTTTTAGGTATGTCTTGCTCTCTTATCTTAAGTTGAAAATAGCCTGACCGGAGATCAATCTTCGAGAACACACATGCTCCCTCTAGCTGATCAAACAAGTCATTGATTCTAGGCAAAGGATATTTGTTCTTGATAGTTACCTCGTTGAGTGAACGGTAATCTATGCATAACCTTTGGCTTCTATCCTTATTCTCCACGAATAATACCGGGGCTCCCCAAGATGAGGAACTAGGTTGAATAAATCCTTTCTGCAACTGTTCACCTAGTTGCGTTTTGAGTTCCTTCAGTTCATCAACTGACATTTTGTACGGTCTCTTTGCTATTGGTCCAGAACCTCGTACCAAATCTATCAGAAATTCCACATCTCTATCTGGTGGCATCCCTGGCAATTCTTCCGGGAACACATCCGGATACTCACACACGATTGGCACACTGTCCATGCTAACCCCCTTAAGAGAATTAAGCATACTCCTCTTTGCTCCAAAGCTGGTCTTAAATCTGATCCTTTTATTTTCCGGAGTGGTGAGTGAGACAGTATGGCTGGCACAATCTATCACTCCTTTGTACTTAGTCATCCAGTCCATTCCCAGAATGACATCCAAACCTTGGGAGTTTAATATAATTAAGTTAACGGGAAACTTATACTTCCCAAATTCTATGACTAGGTCATGGCATCCTGAATTCACTATCATTTCTCCACCAGGAGAACTTACTTTTATAGGACACCCAATAGTTTCTACCGGTAGTTCATTTCTTTCAACAAATGCTCTTGATATGAATGAATGAGATGCACCAGTATCAAAGAGTACAAATGCTGGAATGGAATTGAGTCTGAACTTACCAGCAACAGCGTCAGGCTCCTCATAGACCTCTTCCACATTAATGTGGTTCACCTGACCTTTCTGGAAAGGATTGGGCTTGACAGGTCCTTCAACTTTCTTCTCAGGGCACTCATTAGCATAATGCCCCAGCTTCTTGCATTTGAAGCACTCAACCTGACTGATGTCCTTTCTTGCAGGCTGACTTCCACTTCCACTACCATTTCCACTGTGGTGGCTCTTATGTCCACTCTTGTGGTTCTTGTACTTGTCATTGTCATGACTGCGGTGATGCTTGTTGTCATGACGGTTGTGGTTGTGGTGCTTGTTGAACTTCCCATGCTTATGGGATCCTGAGCTTCTACTGTCATCATAGTGAGACCGTTTGTGAGACGATCCCGAGCTGTGCTTGTCGGAGTGTTTCCTCTTCCTACTCTCGACTTGTTTCATTTTATTCTCCAAAATAGCAGCCTTGTCACACAGAGACTGATAAGTTGGAACATATGCCACAGACAACTACAAGTTTAGTTCATCATTCAAGCCTTCCAGAAACTTCTCCTTTCTTTTGGCATCTGTGTCAACCTCATCCGGTGCATAGCGCGCCAGATTGTTGAACTCTTCTATGTATTCAGCCACGCTGCGGTGGCGCTGCTTCAAGTTGTGAAACTCCTTCTTTTTCAGGCTCATCATTCCTGATGAGATATGAGCAGTGCGAAATCCATCCTCAAAGATAGCCCAAGTCACCTCATCTAAAGGAGTGGTGATTTGGAAGTTGTCCCACCATGTGGCGGCTGGTCCTTCCAACAGATGTGCTGCGAACCTGACCTTTTCAGCATCCGTGCAGCCCACGGTCACTAAGTCCTTGTTCACAGAACGTAGCCAATCATTGGCTACCATGGGATCAGTTGTCCCCGAGAACTTAGCTGGCCTCAAACGCAGAAATCTGGTGAGCATATCAAAACCCGGAGGGTTGTTGTTGTTGTTGTTGTTGTTGTTGTTGTTGTTGTTGTTATTGTTGTTGTTATTGGGGTTGTTGTTGTTATTCTGGTTTTGGATGAATGTTGTCATCATCTGCATAAGCTGCGTCTGAGCATTCATCATCTGTTGCATTTCTGGAGTGATGTTGTTGGGGTTGGAGTTTGCGCGACGGGGAGGCATCTGTGGTTTGTTCAAATAGATAAGAATGAGATACCCATAGATGTTTTATGCACAATACATCACAAGCCAACACATAGCATGCAACTCAAGGATAAAAGCTCAACAACAGAATAACAAAGTTCTCGAAATAAAACACACAAGTGGCAAGCCATCCACATGTCGGATGGTCCAATAACAAGTTCAAGAATAACAAGTACGATAATGAAAGATAAACGAGTAGTCAAGTCTACTCATCAGCATCAATCTCCTCCTCGACAAAATTAAGACCTGCGTTCTCCATCGCGGTCTTGTTCTCCTCAATAGTAGTGGTCAAGGAATCGATCTTGGCCTTGAGAGCCCTCTTCTGGGAGCGAAGTCTCTCGATCACCATCTGCTGCTGCTCTAGCTCGAAATCCTTGGACTTCAGTTCCTCGGTCATGTCCCGGATCTTCTTGTTCCTATCCTGGACGCGTTTCTCCTGACTCTTGAACTTGCGGTCCTGGGCCTCGAACTTCGTCTCCATTTCCTTGACTATCTCATCCTGCTGTGCGAAAAGCTTGTCCTTCTCGCGAAGCTGCACCTGGAGCTCGTCATTGCTGAGCATGACGTTGGTCCTGTCCGTGTCCACGTGCCTGATAAGAGTCTCTAAGTCCTGGAGATAGAGACGTATCGGCTCTGCCGTGTCCCTCGAGTCGTCCTCAAAGTCGATGGACTCTCCATCAACATCACGTCTTCCGAAGACGTGGAAGTGGGTGCCCTAACCTGTCGGGAGTGACGGCCTAACAGACGTCCTATCAGGTCCTGCATGACTACCTCCATGCCTCTCTCCCTATCGTCGTGCATCAGCTTGAAGACGATGGCCTCTGTAGTAGGCTCTGTCTGGCGTCCGGGCTGGTTCACCTTGAAGCCCCAGAGGTCCTTCCTCTCGAACTTGGTGAGTGGATGCACCATGATGGTGGGAAGAGGGAGATCGAGCAAAGTGGTAAGCTCAACGATACGAGGACCGAAACGGGTAACCTGGAACTCCTCAACAGTGCTGATGGTAATAGGCATCTATTTATAAGATTGAAAAGTTAGAACAACACAATTTAAGATAAAACAAGACAAACATTTCATACATACCCATGGAACACAAAAATCACACAAGTCATGCATACACAAATCCATTACATCAATCAAGGTCCAAACTTATTTAAGGTATCATTTTGGAAAATAAGGTGATAGGTGGTGGTCCAACTAACGAAGTGTGCTCACAATCCTATCTCACTGGATCTGGTGGCTAACACAATGTTCCTAGAGGCAATCCACCTATCTTGTTCACATGATTCCATCACTAAGTCTATAATATCTCCCCTTAAGGTTTGGTTGGTGGCTTCCAACTCTTGGGTAAGCTCCTTCTCTTTCTCTAAGTCTTTTTGGAGGTTGAGCATTCTGCACTTGACTCTAGCACTTAGTTCTTTGATAGTCCTCCAAGCTGCTTCTCTTGCTGACTCAAAGAATGTGGTGTGCATCACAGTGTTGGTATACATGCAGAATCCTCTTTCTTTGTGGTTGTCTTCCTTGTTTTTATACAAGTGAAGTTGCACCCACCAATACTCCACTCCTTCATCCATCACTGGGAAGCCTTTGTAAACAGCTGCACCATGTGCTTCCATTGCCACCATGAGGTCCTTGAGAATTTTGGGAAACTCAGTTTCACACTCCAAGGTCATGGTCATGAGTGGTCCTTTCTTCACGGCTTCGTTGATGGAGTTCATCTACAAATGGAGATGAGAATGAGAAGATTAGAAAAGTTTTACGAGAAGAATAGACAAGTGTAGAAGTAGTTAAAAAAATTCCTTAGTGTTTTTCCAATCCTAGGGGTCATAATCCTACAGGCAACACAGTGCTCTGATACCATCTGTAATACCCCTCCTTTGTAAAGGAAAGGATCCCTGTGATTGCAATGCTAGTCCCTGGATCAATGCTAGCATCCACAGTTTAAGATGAAGTACACAGATACAAAGGTCGTTTATTACATTCATTCCAGAGATAAAACATAGTCTTTTACAACTCAGGGCCAAAGGCCTAATACAAGAGTTTTGGAATAAGTAAATAAACATAAGTCTTCATCTTCATGTGCCACAGGCAAGCATGTTGAGTGTAGACTCATGACTCCTACTCATCATCGGAGTAACCTGCAACATCACAAGTTACAGCCACAGTGGGTCAATACTTTGGAATAGTATTGGCAAGTGATACCTTAGTAAATTTTAGGTGGACTATATTACTATATGCATTTTGGCTAAGTGTAGCTTGGCTTGCTTTGCTTGAAAATAGGTTTTTCCTATTAGTTGAAATCACTAAGTTTTTCTTTGTCAAAAACTTCCCAAGAAACCACCAATAGACATTGGGGTCCTTTACCCTTGTTCACCCACAAGTTTTACTTAGAAGTTGGAGTGATGAGATTCTTGTAGCTTCCATGTCTTGATGCTCAAGTTGTCCATTGCCATGGACCTGGCTAAGTACTTAGATTTTCCATCTGCAGAGGTTGTGCACTTTCCCCACCAGACTTGGTTTCCCAAGACAGGACCTTTCATAAGCCTTTCCTTAGTCAAATGGACGCGCTCCAACCTATCATTCCCTCTACCACCAACTGTCCAAGTGACTAAGTTCTAGCAACCTATATGATCAAGGCAGAGCCCATATTGCCAAGTGGTTGCACTGTAAGCTTTCTCAACACTTGGCCTCCAAATCCCTTTGTGCCTGGGTGGCATTCCACAAGTGAGATACACAAGCCAAATCCATGGCCTTGTGTAACCACTCAACCAAAAACCACCATTCAAGTCCCATTCCACCCAGGAAGTTCATTGACTTAGTTGTTTTATTAAGAAAATCATGAGTCCCAAAGGACTTAGAATTATTTCACAATAGCATGTACATACTTTACCAACCCTTGTTTTCTACTAGCTAGGCTAAGCATGGCATAGTAACTTAACTTAGGAAAATTCCCTAGCAACTCTACAATTCTACACTACATAGGATTTCCCAACATAGCATTTGGCAAAAGTAGCATGCAAGACTTAACAAAAATAATTCTAATGCTTATTCAAAATAAAGGGTGGAAATATCATGAAGTATCACTTGCCTTGGTAATGGGGAGAGTAGCACTCTTCACAATCACAGTCACTAGCAAAATCTACACACAAAAATTGGTAGCATACAATTACACTCAATTTATATACAATCAAAAATATGAATGCATGCATGCAAGAATTTACTAAGTGATGATTTTGAAAACTCTACCAAGCAAGTGCATGATACAGAAACATAACAAGACACAAAGTTTGCCAATCAAACTTATTTGGCACTAATACAAATTACTAAACTAAATCTATACTCAAAATAGCCTTAAACATGTTTCTGTATATAAAGTCATTTTAACAGTTACTATTTGTTAAACACATTGGATATTCAGAAAGGTCTTGACTCACTGAATCCAACGGTATAAAGTTTGCAAAATTCCAACGTGGGAATCAAAAGTTATAGCCAATTGAAAATTTGATCCAAATCTGATTTTGAATTCTGTTTTTGAACTAACCCTGGACACGCGTCGCGTTTCAATTGGTGCGTACCGCTTCGGTTGGATCGACAGACGCGGACCGCAGGATCTAAGTGAGATCTGGCGGCTCAGATGCGCGCGTACCTCTTCGGCCACGTTCTAATCTACACCGCAGGATCTACACCTGACGCTCCTAATTGTCCTAACCATACACGGGCGGCGCTAGCGGCGTTGACTGGCGGCGGCGCATCTGACTACGGCGGTGCCGGCGTTCAAGGTCGCCCGGGGCGGAAGGGAGATGCTTACCGGAATCGCAGTGGCGTGCTGAAGCTCGAGGTGGCTTTGGTTTATCAAGGGGCGCGCGGAGACGGTCTCTGGAGCTCGACGGAGTTGCGGGCGGCGACAGTAGCTTGCATACGTGGTCCTTGCCGAGGTGTGGCGTCGCCCTAGCACGAACCAGTGGCATCAGGACTTGCGCAAGACACAGGCGAACAAGTTCGTGTGAAGGGGGGGCAAGGGGCGCTCGGGATTTACCTTAATTGGTCGCCAGAGTTTATCGGCGGCGCAGGTGGTTTCGGCTGCGAACGGAGACGACGACCTGGGTCACGAGCAGGCAAAAGGAAGATATCAGAGGATGCGCAAGAACATTCTGAACATTCTCGTTTGAACCAGAGAGAGAGGGATGGTCGAGGCTCACCGTATTTGGTCGCCGGAGTTCTCGGTACTGCGGAGCTTTGAGAGCAATTGCGCGCAGCCTGGTGGCGGAGTGAGCGAGGTGAATGGGGGAAATTGTTCGCGAGGCAGAGAGGGTTAAATAGGCTCAGGTGCGACAGGAAACGCTCGCGGGTTAATGGCGAATTACGCCGCGCCATTACCGGCCTTGACTGCAGCAGCGACGTGGTCGCGGGCGCGGTGTGGGGAAGAAGAGGACGACGTGGACGGGGCCCGCTGGTTAGTGAAATAAACAGAGGGGGCGTGGGGTCTGGCTGTCAGTGACTGAAGGAGTGCGCTCGCGCGTGAGAGAAGAAAGAAAATGCCCCGGGTGGGCTTGTTGGGCTTGATTCGTTGCTGGGCTAGATCCCTGGCGCGCGGCCTTTTTCTTTTGTTTACTCCTTTTCCTTTTCTATTTCGATTTTCTGAATAGGTTTTCAAATGGTTTCAAGTTCAATTTGAATTCAAATCTTTCTGAGGTTTTGTAGTGGTGAATTGGTCTCAGAAATAGGTCAAAACCCATGGGGTTACTTTGTATAGGCTGGTTCAAGCTTGGATTTAAAATAATCAGAGACTTTGCATCTGATTTGCAAATGTTTTAAAAAGGGGTTTTGAAATTATTTCTAAGTTGAAAACTTTGGTCCAAATTCTACACACAAATTATCCAACAATGAAGGTAAGCATCTAGGTTCCTAAACTTTCAAGCTTTCAAATGGTGATGGCCATTTGAATTAAATCTGCTCACATAAAATCATAGCATCAAGTGCTTCTGTTTTCCTGAAATGAGTTTGAATATGATCTCAAATCTATATGCATGCATGAGTGATATGCAAACTTTGAATTCATGATTTTAGGGATGTTACAGTACGAGACGTAGGAGAGCCGCCAGGGGCCACACCCCTGGCCGTGTGGCTAACCCTAGCCCGCGCCTGGGGGGTGCGGCCGCCCTGGCTGCCCCATGCCTCGCCTCTTCGCCTATAAAGACCCCTTGATACCTAAACCCTAAGGACCTGATCAATCTTCCATGAAAAATTCCGTAGCCGCCGCCACCATCGTCCCTATATCGGGGGATCTTAAGCTCTTCCCGGCACCCTGCCGGAGAGGAGATCATCCCGGAGGCCTTCTTCATCATCATGCTAGCCTCCGGTATGAAGCGTGAGTAGTTCCACCTTGGACTACAGGTCCATGTAGTAGCCAGCTGGTTGTATCTCCTTCTTTGTGCTTCCATGTTTAGATCTTGTGAGCTTTGTTCATGATCAAGATCATCTATTTGTAATCATACATGTTTTGTTTGTGGGGATCCGATGGATATTGAGATTACTATGTAAGATTGATTAATGGTTTTGTCTTATTGAGTCTATCATGTCTGTGTTGTTTGTGATCTTGCATGCTCTCCGTTTCTAGTAGCTATCTTGGCCGAGTAGATTCTAGTGACTCCAAGAGGGAGTATTTATGCTCGATATTGGGTCCATGCATCTATTTAATCTAAGGGAAGTGACATAAATCTCTAAGGTTGTAGATGTGATGTTGCTACTAGGGAGAAAACAATGGTCTCTTGTTCATGGAACAAGTGGATTGTTTACCTTACACACTTTGCTTAAAGCAGTTATCCGTTGCTTGCAACTTAATATTGTAGGGGGGTCGGATGATAACCTGAAGGTGGATTACTAGTCATAGATGCAGTTGGATGGCGGTCTATGTATCTTGTTGTATTGCCCAATCGAATCTCATAGGATCATGAATGTCTAATATTGCATTGTTATGCCTTGCTCAGTCCTGTCTATTGCCCTACTGTAATTTGTTTACCCAGCATGCCATGTTTGTTTATCTTAAGGAGAACACATCTAGTGAACTATGGACCCCGGTCCAATCTTTACCATTGATACATCTTCCGTTGTTACTGTTTAATTTCTGCAAACCACTATTACCTTCCACAGCATACAGTTAACCCTTTGTTTTCAGCAAACCGGTGAGATTGACAACCTCACTGTTCGTTGGGGCAAAGTCTTGAGTTTGTGTTGTGCAGGTTTCCAAGTTGCTAGCAACACCTTTGAGTCATTTCCTTCCTCCTACTGGTTCGATAACCTTGGTTTATTTCTAAGGGGAAACCTGATGCTGTGCTCATTACACCTTCCTCTTGGGGTCTCCCAACGAAGCTCTATAGTGATCTGAGCCACCATCAAAGACTTTTCTGGCACCGTTGCCGGGGAGGCTAAGGACGGTTTCACAAGGGGAGTCCTTCACAACCTTTATCTTTACTTTGTTTTTGTTTTGCTTAGTTTCTTTTGCCTTGTTTTGTTTGCCTCTTGTTATCAAAAACTCCAAAAAAATAGTTTTGTTTGGTTTGCTTTCTCTTATCAAAAACACACAAAAAAAATTAGTTCATACTCTAGTTGCTCGTCTGTTATTGCCTTGCTTTGTCATGCTTTCTATCAATGGATGGTTTCTTTGAAACTAGTTCTTACTGGCAAGGTGGGTTCACGGAAGAAGAAAAGTATTATTATAAGGAACACCTTTTGTCACAAAAAGGGAAACACTTATGGGAATAAATTGATAAATTGAATACTATTGCTAGAGAGGTGTGCTCTACTTATAATGTTACTTATTGCTTTGATAAATCTTGTTGCTGTAGGAGGTATAAACACCTGCCTTTTCAATATGAGTATAATGATAATGTTACCATATCTTCTTATGTTAAAGGAAATTATGACTTTTATGATGTGGAACAAATTGAAGAATTTATTGCTTTCAAGGGTGCATTTAAACTTGCCAGTTTGCTTGAAAATACTGATGATGCACCTTATGAATATGAGGTTTATGAGATACTTAAATTTTGCTTTGATAATTACAAGGAAGAAAATGGCTATATTCTTGAATATTTTAATAGGTGCTTTCCACAAATGGAAGAGACTAATGCCTTGCAGGAGCCTATGAAAGAAGAAATTGCTGAAATTGAAAGCTCATTAGATGAAAAAGAGGAGGAGAGTGATGGTCAAGAGGAGGAAGAATGGATCTACCCATGTATACCTTCTAATGAGAGTAACTCTTTACCTCTTACATTATTTGATTGTCCACCATGCTTACCAAAGGATGATGAATGTTATGTTCTTATGGATTCTTTTGAAATATCTGCTATGGGTAAAACTTGTGATAATAGTTATCCTCATGTTATCTATGATAATCCTATATTTGTGCCTAACTTCGAAATGCATGGTACTAAAGATTTTTGCTTAGAAAATGTTTATGATAAAGATCTAGATGATGGTCCTATATTTACCTCTACTTAGTTGTTTCTTTATAGGCACTTAAGTGTAAACTATGATATGGTCAAGAGTTGATAGATTGAGATCTGATGAATCAATAGTTGATTTCTCAACATTGATGAACGACAGATAATGGAATATAAATCAATAGAGATGATAAGGATTTATATAGAAAGAAAGATATATGGTGAATGATCTAGACTTAGTTTCTTCCCTTCCCAATCTCACTAAAGAGTTAAGGTTAGGTATTACCATGATACCCATAGTAAGAATAGATAAGAATAAGGTAAGTCAGGATTGGTCATTACATTTTTATTACTTTAGTTGTAATCTTAACTTGGCACTTATGAGTTGTTGTGCTGAATATTATGGTATGATCCCTTAAGGATCAGATATTAATTATTTAAGCAATGTATTATGAGTAACATTTTATTATATCTGATCTACCCTTAGATCAAATCATGTTTACCCAAATAAGGTTTTAGCAAAGGTTATATTGAAACTTATCACAGTCAACTTGATGATCAACTTCAATTCCATCAAGTTGAGAGAATCTTCAATCACTTTGACAAGTTTTGTTTAAAAGCGCGAAAATTATTCGGATTTTCTATGCATGAATGCAATGCACACATCTGGGTTCAGCTTATTTCTAAGCTCTAATGCTGGGATGTTACAGTTAGTCACCTCTAGCACCACTGTGAGATTGCCATTGCCATCAATGGTGAGAAGGCCGAGCCTCACCTTGCCACTGCAATGTGGACAACAAGCTAGAGGAAGAACTAGTTGCGCCAACCTTGTCTGGCATGCTGTCCGTGCCTCACCGCCCCCTCTAGAACAACCCTAGCTCGAAGACAAAGACAGGAACCGCCGGAAACGTTGTGCCCACGCCGCTGTCGACCATGCCGACGCACACTACCGTGCACGCGCCGTTCCCACTCAACCTGACCACCTCGAGCCCTTGTCGCCCGCCAGCACGAACCCCACCGTCCCAGGATACCACTAGACATGCTCGTTTCCTTGACCATACCCTGTAGCCGCCACACGCCGCGAAGTTCGCCGTCGGTACCGCGCAGAGCACCGCACGTTCCAGACCAAACCCCACTGCCCTACGCCTCGCCTTTAAACTAGCAACGATCGCCAGGAGACCACGCACCGTCCCATAGCCTCAGCCACACCGATAGCCGCCTATACCGTCGCCTCCGACGAGCTCAGCCCACGCCGTGCTGCCCCTCTTGCTCGCCTATAAAAGGAGGCCTCCCCAGCTTGATTCCTCCACACCATCTCACTCCCCACCTCTCAATGATCCTTCCCACCTCTTCCCTGAGAAAGGCGAGCTCTCTCTTGCCGGAATTTGGCCGGAGCCCGCCGCTGCTGGAGGAGAAGGGAGCCGTCGATTGAAGCCGCCCCAGGAGAAGCTGTCGGTACAAGGAGAACCGCAGTCGTCAACTTCGTCATTCACCCCCGTCGCCGACCATCGACGGAGCCCCGGTGAGCCGCCCTAGACCCCTACTGGCCGCATTAGGGTTAGTTCCTCACCGGAGTAGCTCGTCGTCAACGACGACCCCTAGACGTTAGATTAGAATTAGATCGTAAGGCTCAGATTCATAGATACCGCTTTGTTTAGTTAGTTCCGCTGACCTATGGACCCCATCTGTCAGCAGCCCGCACACGCGCTATGCGTAGTGGGCCGGCCCAGTAACTCTCCCGCGCAACCCAGTTAGTTTAAATTCAGATTTTTCATTTAAACTTAAACCCTAGTTCTGTCTGTTGATTCAAAAATCAACCTAGCTCGATTCACTGAACCAAAATGCATGAAACCAATTTTTTCAGAAAGGTATTGAAATTTTAAATCCAATCCCGATGGATTCAAATCATTTAGATTTATATATCACCCATGGTAAAAATAACAAGGCAGAAGCTTTTCTGCATTCAAACATTTTTCAAAATTCAACCATAAGAGCTTTTGAGTTGATTCCAACTCATAAAAATCACATTTGATCATACCTTTCAGAATATATAAAAACATATGGGTTTTATTGTAGAAATAATGTTCAAGTAATAAAAGAATGCCACATAGGCATTTCTAGTCACTTTATTTAATTAAAATAAAAAGGTTAAACCTTATTAAATTATGACACCACTTTAAATCACATTCCCATGTACTGAAATATGTGGTGATGACATGTGTCAACATGATCCCATGTTTGAGTTGGAGAATATTAAATCTTAAGTAGTTTTTCAATGAGTAGAAATTACTTTTCTCAAAATAAAATAAATGGGACAAGTGCTTTAATCTTGTAATGATAGTGATGATGATAGATCACCTAGTGTGAACCTTTGTGTGATGATTATAAATAGTTAAGTATTGTTTGGTGATTGTGTACCTCGTATTTATTTATAGACGCTAGTACCGACCAAGGATACGAGGAGGAAGGAGGATACTACGAGGAATAAGCCAAGGAGAACTTCAACCACTGCTCTGCACAAGGCAAGCCTATACTTCCAACCTTGCAAGCTAACACTTGCAAGATACCCTACTTATGCAAGCTACTACTTGCTTGTTACTATGCCAACTATATGCCTTAAGCATATATGATTATACCCACTTGACCCACCATCCTAGTTTTACTTGCAAGCTTAGTAGTTTATTCTATTTATTAAAAGCTTTCTATCAAAAGTTTACTTAGTGACTTGTAGATTCTAGAAAAATAATTGAAGGTAGCATAAAGAGCATAAAACTTGGCCTAAGTTAGATAATCTTGATGTCATCCTGAGGCATGAGATTTACTTAGATAAGACACACTTGTTTATTACCCACCACACACTTGTAGATGCTAGTGCTAAGCATAAAACTTGATCAACCTTAGATGGGAATACTTGGTGAAAATGGTTATGAAAACCTTAGAGTGATGAGTCATTCTATTGAAATGTTTTGACATGTGTTCTTGAACACCAGATGATTTTGATGATGAAAATGTTGAGGCATGAGCCTTAGCCCTTTATAAAACTGATGGTTGTTTGGATGTGATACCATTCCAATTTTACCGTACAACCACAATACCCGAAAATTGGGTAGGGATTGACTGGAAATTTATATACCTTAGTATGGGTTCCCTTGCGGCCAAGGTCTGAGCTGAGGCTACCTTGTGAAGATTGTCCACATGTGTAGTTCCCAAGATGGCAGTTGGTCATGGTTGGGAGGACAAACTCACAAGAGAGGTGCCTGTACTAGGGCGTGTAATTGAAAGGTTAGGATTGATTATCCGCATACTGAGTATGGTGAATTGAGGATTGTTCCTGACGGATGTATCGAATGTTGTGGTAAAAGTGTACAATCTCTGCAGAGTGTCAAACTATTCAAAATAGCCGCGTCCACGGTTATGGACAGTTGGAGTGGCCATACTGTTCCCCCGTCAGATGTTTTCAAAACAACGTATGAAATGATTTGTGACTTTGACTTGACCACAACAGAGTTATGATATGAAATTCAAGTTCCCAATTAGGTGTTATAAAACTTTCAACTAGTTTTCTTTGCTTTTGAACTTAGTAGAGGTAAATCTGGATTTTGCAAAACAACCCTAGAGCTTAGTATCCTACTACAAAAAAAAACCTTAACTTGTTAGTATTAGTTTGCGAGTACTTAAAGAGTACTCATGGCTTTGTCCCTGGCTATTCCCGTGGCCAGACTATGAAGAGGAGTATCAGGATGACGGATCACAGGAAGGTTACGACAACTAGGATCATCTCCCATCGTTAGCATTGCATGTGACCCCGAAGATGGAGCTTCGCCCCCGCTATCATTACCTTTATGTTATTCCGCTGCTAGAGTTGTATTAAGAACTGGATCATGAGATCCTTATTTGTGTAAGACCTTATGTATGGTTTGTAATGGATGATGTACTGTGATATCCAAAACTATTATGTCTCGTAAAAATGGTACTCCTGGGATTGCGATGTATGGCATAACAGGCATCTGTGATTAAAAATCCGGGTGTTGACAAATCACCGGTCACATGCGGCGACGGATATCCACTCTAGCTGAAAATCGCGCTAACTAGCCATATCGATTTGGAGCAGGACGCACTCGATCTGGCCGATTCCGGACACATGCAGCAATGGACGGCGCGATTCCGGCCATGGGCGGCAACGAGCGGCGCGATTTCGGCCACGGGCGGCGACGAATGGTGCAATTCCACATGCGGTGACGGACGGCGCGATTCTGGCCACGGGCGGCGATGGACGGCACGATTCTGGCCATGGGAGGCAATGGACGGCGTGATTCCAGCTATGGGTGGCGCGATTCCGGCCACGGGCTGGCGCGATTCTGGCCACAGGCGGCGACGGACGGGCGACGGCTCCAGTGCGATTCTGGCGGCGATGGGCACAAGGGCGGGGCGAGTGAACTTTCAGGGTGGCAGTTGGGGGCTTCGTGCATGGACTCGATTTTGCAGCGCGCTGGAGCGCACGCACCAGATATGGCGCTTTGGATAGCGCAGTATACCGTACGCACAAAAAGATTTTTAGCGCGCTCTAGTTTACAGCGATTGCTGGAGCACGAAAAACGTATCAGACGCGCTATATTAGCGGTTATTATAGCGCATGCGCACTTTACAGCGTCTGTTGGAGATGTTCTAAGGTCCCCATAACTTATCCCCTGTTAGTTAACCATGAATTAACATATCATGCATATTTAAGATTTAGGACATGGTTTTTGCCAATCTCCGATCGACCCTCCTCTTGTCAACACGCAATAGTGGCAACCTTATCCATCCCCCAACATATGTGTGCACTCATATATTTGTATATAATATCATCATAGAAGGTACAAATACTTGTATCCAACCAACAACGACCTATTTCACAATTGCCATAACCACATCACTACTAAAATATAGTCACAGAGATACAAAGATCACGGGAAAATGATAGATTGGATCACATATCATATTTGTCAAGAGATTACAGTAGAGGGATGGAGAAGATCTCACTGTAGATGTTGATGATGAGCACGCCAAAGGGGGTGGAGGCAATCAGAGGTGATTCTGGTAGCGGTTCCTCCCTCCGGTCTCTGCCAGCGACGACCTGAGGACTCTTTTTTTGTGTTTTTTATCTCCACCTCTGCATGTTTTGAGATTGTGTCGGGACCATTTTTATAGAGGGTTTATGACCCACAAGTATAGGGGGTGTATTGTAGTACTTTCGATAAATAGGAGTGTCGATCCCAACAAGGAGCAGAAGGTGCTGAATAGTGGTGTGGAGCAGGAACTCTCTGTAAATACTTAGCAAACGGACTTTTAGTGGTTTTCTGATAAGGCAACAAAACAAGGAGCAAGTAATAAAGACAACGAACAAACAGAGCAAGTGGCCCAATCCTTTCTTAGCAAAGGACAAGCCGGTGTAAATACTTATAAGGACCAAACGTTCTTGAGGACACATGGAATTCTGTCAAGTGCTTTCGCTTCAAATAGCCGAGTACTCTTCTCTGGTGTTGTAAGTGTTGTGTGGGTGAACCTGTTCTAACATACCGACCTTACTTGGACTAATACATACTTGTGATTAAATCCCCTGCAAACATCCGTAACTACAGGAAAGTAATTAAGATATAAATCTAACCACGACCTTAAACTCTGAGATCCTACACTCCCTTGTGCAAAGGTGTCCTAACGGGGGTTCAGGTTTCTGTCACTCCGGCAACCCCACAATTAGTAGCCACATACACAATGCACCCCCCTAGGCCCATAAATGGTGAAGTATCATGTAGTCGACGTTCACATGACACCACTAGAAGAATAGCACCACAACTTAAATACTAAACCATTGAATGATAAATCAACACGAATCCACTAATAACAACATGACTTCTCCCATGTCCTCAAGAACTAAACGAACTACTCACAAGACATCATATGGATCAAGATAAAAGATGATATGTTAATGGATAACAATCTAACATAAACAATAATCCAATGGTTTCACTCACAAGCAATCAACACCGGGAAAGTTTCCCCTAAGAACTAAAGCAATATCCAACACAATTGTTATAGAGGGACGGAGTGATGATGATGGTGCTGGTGGAGATGATGGTGTGGATGATGATGATGATCCCGATGAAGCCTAGCTTGACGATGATGTTGATGGCGACGGTCTCCCATCTCCGGGAAGGAATTCCCCCGGCAGAAATCTGTCTGCCGGAGAGATCTTTCTCTCTCGGTGTTTTCCGCCGCCCAGAGGCGGCAGAAATCTATCTGTGGTCGCCCCCTGGCCTTAGGGTTTCGTAGGGAAGATATAGGCGAAGGGGCGGAGTCGGGAGCCGGGCAGGTGGGCCACACCTGCCCTAGGCACGGCCTAGGGTGGCCCCGCGCCTAGGGGGTGTGGGCCCCCTGTGGCCCTTCTTCGCTCCTCCTTCTGGCTCCCTCAATCTTCTAGAAAAATAATATTTTCCCATATTTTCCTGGTATTTTCTGATCTTCACGAAATTGCACCGAAAAGCCTTGTTTTCCATCAGAATCCAGACTCCGGCAGTTCATCCTCCAAGAATCATCCAACATGCATAAACAGATGAAAATCCATAAGTAATACCTCATAATAAGACATATATCAATGAATAGAGGTAAATTATGATATAGAATGGTGATGCAAATTGGGCTTATCAACTCCCCCAAGCTTAGACCTTCGCTTATCCCCAAGTGAAAACTGAGCTTAGTAAACATGTCCATAGGTTTATGGAGTGAAGTGTCGATAAAAGAATACGAACAAGAAGCATCACACTTACCATTGCATAACTCATAGAAGAAGCAACTCACCATTATGCAACTTAGCTTGCAACCAAGTACAGCAGTCACAATAGAGATGCATAAAGATAAATCATAATTGGAATTGGCAAACTTTGTTCTTGGTTAGAGAACACCTGTCAAATAGTTTCACAAAAAGCTTTTTGTAGAAGTTTCAAAACAGGAGCACGCTTTTCTCAAAAAGGTCTTTCACAAGTGAAGGCTTTCAAAGTAATACTCAATAGATAAGAGTTTTGTGTAAACAAGGAAGATAAAGAACATGATTGAATAAATCACCATATGAATGCTTGAAACACAACAACTCAAATGCTTGCTGGAGATAGAGAGGAAGTAGGTTACTGACTCAACTTGGCAGTGGGAGAAAGGTCCCTTTATAGAGGCAAGCAGGGATTACAAGTCATAAAGAGCTTCCAAAAGATTTTGGTACTTACTAGCTTTGAGCCCTCATTGCCCCTATCATAGGCATCTTGAGATGATTAAGGTTAAAGTGCACAAATATGGAGTATATGCTTGACAGAATAAGTTGGCAATCTCATGTCCCTTGAATATGAGGGCCACTCCTCATGCTACTCAAATTTGGTCACCGGTAAGTTCTTGTCATTGTAATTACATGCATATCATAGAGAACCGCCAACGGGGTACCCCTTGAGTATGGTACATGAGCTTTCCCATAACCAAAATGACAAGGCAAGCAGACAATGAGCATCTCAGCGATCTTTTTATTTACTATGTGCATAGCTTTTTATTGAGGATGCTTCATAGATAGCTCACTATGGTGATGCTGCAAGTTTCCACCATGATTAGGCATGGCTTAGGCTAGCGGCCCAGTCGTTTCTCTAACACAAAATACAAACTCCATGGACTTACAAGTTCCCTCTTTATTTCACACCGTTTACATCCATAGACAAAAGAGCATGATATCAGCTGTGTACAAAGTACAAGTGCAATGTTGAAAACGTTCCCCGTGACAGCACGGTTCTGCTAATTCCAACGCATAGGTTCAAGCATATACAACTTTTATGGCACAATGGTTCAAGTCTATTAGGGGTAAATAAATAAGGTGTGCCATCAAGTTCGTGAGAGCTTTACTAACTAGTTTTCACATAACAAAATACTTTTTAATTTGAAAGATAGATGAAGCTTGAGAATTTGCTTGGAATAGCAATAATTCTACTAGGTAGATATGGTGGACACAAATGGCACATGTTTTGGTTCAAAGGGATTGGAAACATGAGAAGTATGCCTTCTCAAAATAGGTTTTTGGCTAGCAAGGCTGGGTAGCAAGTGATGCTACACTCAACAGGGAGGAAGAGTGCTTCGTTGGAAAACCCAAGAGCAAGGTATGAAGAGTACAGCAGCAAGATTTCCCTCAGTAGAAATCGAGGTTATCGAACCAGAAGGAGGAAGGAAAGATCACACAGGTGTTGGAAGCGACATGGAGACCTGCACAACACAAACTTAAGACTTTGTCCCAACGAATCGGTGAGGTTGTCAAGCTCACCGGTTTGCTGTAACAAAGGATTAAACGTATGGTGTGGAAGGTAATGGTTTGCAGCAAGTAAACAAGTAACAGTGGAAGATGTATCAATGGTAAAGATTGGACCGGGGTCCATAGTTCACTAGAGGTGCTCTCCTTAGATAAACAACATGGCATGAAGGGTAAACAAATTACAACAGGGCAATTGACAGGAACTGAGCAAGGCATAACAATGCAATTACTAGCCAGAAAGATCCTATGAGGTTGATTGGGCAATACAACAATATACATAGACCGTCATCCAACTACATCTATGACTAGAAGTCCACCTTCAGGTTATCATCCGAACCCCCTCCAGTATTAAGTTGCAAGCAACATACAACTGCTTTAAGCAAAGTGTGTAAGGTAAACAGTACACATGTTCCATGAACAAGAGACCGTTGTTTTCTCCCTAGTAGCAACAGCACATCTACAACCGAAGATATTATTGTCACTTCCCTTGGAAACTAGAGGCATGAACCCACTACCGAGCATAAATACTCCCTCTTGGAGTCACTAGCAACTACTTGGCCAAGATAACCACTAGCAACTGAGAGCATGCAAGATCACAAACAACACATACATGATAGAATCATAAAGATAGAACCATTAATCAAATTAACATAATAATCTCAATATCCATCGGATCCCTGCAAACACAACATGCATGATTACAAATAGATTAGATCTTGATCATGAACGGAGCTCACAAGATCTATACATGAAAGCACAAAAGAGGAGATACAACCATCTAGCTACTACATGGACCCATAGTCCAAGGTGGAACTACTCACAAATCATACCGGAGAGAAGGCCTCCGGGATGATCTCCCCTCCTGTAGGGTGCCGGGAAGAGCTTCAGATCCCCCGATCTAGGGACGATGGTGGCAGCGGCTACAGACGGTTTCGTGGAATATTGATTGGGTATTGAGAGTTTATGCATCGGGGGCTTCTTATAGGGGAAGGGGGAGACCGAGGCGGCGGCCAGAGGGGGCAAACCCTACCAGGCGCAGGGTAGGGCCCACCCACGCCTAGGGGGTTTAGCCGCCCTGGCACGCCTCCTCGTCTCTCCTCTGTACTTCTTGTTCCCCACGGAAAGTTATTGACTTTGTCCTTTGTCCAGTCCAATTCCGAGAATATTTATTTACTAACTTTTCTGAAACAAAAAACAGGCATCTGGCACTGTTGCAATTTGTTAATAGGTTAGTACCAGAAAACATGTAAAAAGCACCTCAAAGTGTAGACAAGTAAAGCAAAGTAGATACTAAACAAGCATGGATCATAAAAAATTATAGATATGTTTCCAACGTATCAACATCCCCAAGCTTAACTCCTGCTCGTCCTCGAGTAGGTAAGTGATAAAAAGAATAATTTTTGAGGTGACATGCACCCTCACAATGAAGATCCAACCATTTGAAACATTGAAAGTTGGGATCAAAGAACTCTAAACATGTGCATGAAAGATGGAGTTCTAACAATAGGACATAGTAACTATGCATGCAACATGGCAAGCTATAAACAAAGATCATGAATAATATGCATTGAAAAACATTTGTTTGTTTCACATGCAAAAAACATAGCATAGTGGCATCCAGCTTGTCCCTCATAGAGTAGCAATATAGATGCATAGGACACCTTCAAAGTTCAGAAGGGTGACTAGAAACAAGTAGCACAAGAACAAGTAATAACACAATATGCATCAATTAATAAGCTTTGGAACACTGCACACAGAATGAAAACTATGCTCTCTTAATGGTGCCTAAAGGTATAGGGTGGAGACTCAATAATAATGGAAGAAAGGCCTTTTTGTAAAGGAAGCAGGGATTACAAGTTTCAAAAAGAGCTTCTAAAAATTATGGTACTTATTAGCTTTCAACCCTCATTGACCCTATCATAAGCATCTTGAAGTGGTTAAGGTTAAAAGTGGCAAAGCTGGAGTATATGCTTGACAAAGTATAAGTTGGAAATCTCAAGTCCCTTGACTATGAGGGATACACCTCATGGATACTCAACTTAGGGCCCAGGCAAGTTCTTGTCACTGTAAGTATTTGCATATCATTGAGAACCGCCAACGGGGTTACCCTTGCACATGGTACAGGAGCTTTCCCATAACCAAAATGACAAGGCAAGCAGACAATGAGAATCTCAGCAATCTTCGTATGTACCATGGGAATATGGTGCTTTTTTCTCTCTTTCCTCTTTTCTCAATGTGTCTCTCTTTTTTATAAGAAGAATGCTTCAAAGATGTCACTATGGTGATGCTGCAAGTTTCCACCATGATTAGGCATGGCTTAGGCTAGCGGCCCAGGCGTTTATCTAACACATAATACAAACTCCATGGACTTACAAGTTCCCACTTCATTTCACACCACTAACATCCATAGAAAAAAGAGCATGGTATCAACGGAGTACAAAAAGTACAAGCGCAATGTTGATAATGTTCCCCGTGACAACACGGTTCTGCTAATCCCAACTTATAAGTGCAAGCATATACAACGAAGTTGCCTCAATGGTTCAAGTTTATTAGGTGCAAAGAATAAAATGTGCCACCAAGTTCGTGAGGGATTTAATCACTAAGTTTTCACATAACAAAATAGTTTTTAATTGGAAGATAGTTGAAAACAAGAATATACTTGGAATGGTGTAACACACCATGCATAGGAGTTTATAGTGGACACTTTGGAATAAGTTGGTTTCTTGGGAGTTGGAAGCATGAGTAGAACTTACTCATACAAATGGAGGCTAGCAGAAGACTGAGAGCAACCAACTAAGAGAGCAATAATGGCCATAATTATGCAATGCAACAAAGCAAACTAATCAAAGCAAAGAGTGGTACTACAAGTCAAGGACTAAATGATCATAGAGGCTAATGGTGACTTGTCATAGTCATAACATGGTGTAAGCATGTGCCAAGTCAACCCAAGCAAAACATCAAAGGAGAATACCACAATAATATGCTTTTGCATGCTAAAACAATGCATAATTTCTTCAAGTCACACTAAGCAATCCCAATTGTTTGGAACAAGACATGCTACAACAATAATCACTAAGCATAATGCTAAAACAACACCTAACATGTCATGCTAAAGTCTAAGTCAATGCAAGCTCCTCTTGCACTTCAAGCAAGAACTTACTACTACTTTCCAAACACCAAGCAAACTTATTTGCGAAACAACACAACGAGAACGGGGGTCCAAACTACTAAATCAAACTAAACAAACTAAGCAAAGAAAACGAAAACTAAGACGCTCCAAGAACAACGCAACTGTGCATGAAACACTAAAAGTGAAGTGTCTAGACAGACCTGAGCTTTTTATTGATGAAAAAGGGGATGCCTTGGGTGTCGTGGTATTGCCGACGAGTACGCCATGGAGGGGTCCTCACAGTGCGTGTTTAGAGACGTGGGGTAAGGCGGACGGTTGACGGGTACGAGGTAACACAACTTACCTAGGTTCAGATTCCACGACGGTGGCGGAATCCTACTCCTGCTATAAATCACTATAAGGGCAAAACGCCGAGTTACAGAGATAGGTTCGTTGTGCGAGGTTGTATGAATCGATACTAAGTTGTGCCCTAAAGGCTCCCATAGGCCCGACTTATATAGTCGTCAGGTCCTAGGGTTACAGGTAAAATTCCTAGCCGGACAGGTTACAGAGTCCTACACCGTCTATCACTAGTCTTGTGTATCTTGCACTCCAAGGCTCCGGGTACGCTGGTGACTCCACAATAGCCTTCCTTTATCCGGCATGGGCCTCCCTTCTGGATCCACCTAACTGGGCCGCCCAGCAGGCCACATGCCATGCTACCGACTATGGGCCACCCGGGTTAGCCGGATAAGTGACATGCTATGAGGATACCCATATAGCATATCCCCAACAGTAGCCCCCGGAGAACTCCGAGATCTTGCCGCCGTCTTGCCTCTTCCCGTGGAATGCTCCGTCTAGATGGATGTCGGCAAATCGTCAAGCAATATCTTGTAGTCCTCCCAAAGAACTCTGCAAAGGTTTCTCCGTCTTCTATGAGTAAGTCGGAGAAATGCTGAATCTTCCATCGTACTCTTCCGTAGTCGGATTAAATCCGTCCATGCCAGAATCTTCGATGGGACGGCTCATCTACCATGTTAGTTATGACGACGTAGGCTGTAGGTCAGCAACGCCTCGTAACTCACACATGTAGAGAACGCAATCATATCCGATTTTCCCGCGCGAGCGATACGAACCGTTGGTGGCGGCGGTTGGAGACGTGGCGAAATTACCGCGCACGTTCACGAATACGTCGTCTACGCGGCAACCGTTCGATTAGCTGCACGAATCTTGACGCATAGTAAGATAAATAGTAACCGTGGGACACTTTCCACTTTTTCACCCCATTCTCTCACGTCATCATCTTCTTCCTCTAGCCGCACACCTCCTCGAGCTCTCTGCGGAAAACCTCGAAGAAACCCTAGCCTCTCTTTGCATCAGTCTCCTCCTCCCAATCCTCCATGGCCAGCAGCAGCTCCTCCCCGTCAATGGTGGCGTCGAGCGAAGCCACGGCGAAGCCGGTGAGCTCCGTCGTCGTGCCCCCAGAGGGCTTGGTCATCCCCGCATCGGCGGTGATTGAAACCACCGGCGGTGACCACAATCTGGCGGCGCTAGAGCCTCTGGCAGAAGAGCCAGACTCGCACAAGGGAGACTGGCGCGGCTCGGACATCACCGACCGCGACATCCAAGAGATGGTCGCCGAAGGCTACCTCCCCGCGACGGAGGGGCTTGCCTGGCGGGCGGCGCCGGCCGGCGAGGTGACACCTTCTCCCCAAGCTGGAGAAAAGGTGTACCTCAAGGCTCAGCTGGTACACGGCGTTTCTCTGCCCATCTCCCACTTCTTTCTGTCCGTCTTGAACCACTTCAAAGTCCAACCCCATAACCTCTCCCCCAATAGTATCTTAGTGCTTAGCAACTCCGCGGCCCTTTGTGAGGGTTACCTAGGGATTAAGCCTAGCTTAGACTTGTTCGTGTACTTCTTCACCGTCAAACATGAAGACGGACATAGTAGGGAGGAGCTTAGGAACTGCGGCACCATAAGCTTCAAGATCCGACCTGGCTAGCGGTTCCCCGACATCGTCGGCCACGAGTCGTGCAAAAACTAGTAGCGGACGTACTTCTACGGCCCCGACATTCCTTTGGCGGGCCGAGAAGTGACGTACCCCGGACTTCGTGGATGGAGCCGCCACTGAAGTTTCCACATGGAGATCCCATGCCTCCCTTCCCTCCGACCTCGACACTTCTCGCGTAATAAGGCGGATCGAGTGGTTCGTAGAGACGGGTTTGACCGGCTTGGACCTAGCCATGTGCTGGTTCATCAGGCGAATCCAACCTCTGTAGCACCGCGCGAAGTTCATGCACGAGTACACGGGTGATCGAAAGGATACCATCCGGATCTCCGTGGATAACTTCTCGAGCGACTCCGTCAAGCTCCGTCTGAAGGACATCGTCAAGGTAAAGGATAAGAAGCGCGGCTTCACCATTACCTGCGACATGTACGTAGACGGCAAGTGCCCAAAGGTAGTTATTTATTTCCCGTGTATGACATTGCTCCAGTTTCTCCGTCTTGCCAGTGCCATCTTATCTAACATGGTGATTTCTTACTTAACAGCTTAGCAATCTAGATGAGGACAACCTGGCTGCCCAAATCTACGATCCAAAGATGAAGGAAGTCACGGTCATGTCCGACGACGATGCCCCGTTAGCGCGAAAGCGGAAGAGCTCCACCTCTGACGCTGCCGATGGAGGCAAGAAGAAGAAGACGGAGGGTGGAGCCTCAGTACTGCCGCCCTGGAGGCAGAAAAGAAGAAAGCCACCGGGATGTTTGCCAAAGCGCCCCCCTAGTGTAAGCCTCTCATTCTCCGACATTGTCTTATTTATCTGTCTTATTCCTGCACTTATGCATTTTGCACGTTTCAGGAAGAAAACCACAACCAGCCTCAAGAAGTCCTCCAAGACTCTTGGGGCTTCTAGAAATATCAAAGATATGCTGCATCGCGGCTCCTCCCCAGCCATCGCCCCTGCTACTCCTGCCGTCAAACCCTCCTCTCCTCCGACAAGCGCTCAAGTCCAGGAGGCACCATGCCCTTCCGCCATGGAAGTAGATTCTGGCGCCTCTACCGATCTCGCTATTGTCGGCGAGCAGGCGACGCAGGAGAGCGCTGCTCTTCAAATGGCTAAAGCTCCGGCTAAGGATGCCATCGGTAGCAGCAAGGCGGTGGTGGGAGCTGGTACCTCTGCCGAAGGCGGCGCCCCTACTCCCCAGAAACCCTTCGAGTTCCCAAAGATAGTTTACCCGGCGCTCCTACCGAGTAACACAACTATGGTTCCTGGAGGAGTGCCATCATCTCCGACATGCGGTCTTGAGGAGCTGCTCTGACAAGCAAATATCTTGCAGGGAAATAGCATTTCCTTTGGCAAGTTGCTGGCCGAGAGTGCTACCAACCTCAAGATTATTGCACTTGTAAGTTTTACTTTACCTTTTGCATTTCGTATGAGTATCCCACTGTAGCCCCCGACATGTAGACGGAAAACCATAGGTTTTGCATCTATATGCTCTAAGAGTGACTAAGTTAGAAAAAACTCTCACTGTAGCCTCCCAAGCATTTAGATGAAATGAATTACTCCGACTAGATGCTTTAAGAGTAGCATACACAGTGTTCATAATTTTCAATGTTGTAGCCCCCCAAGCCTTTAGTTGTAACTGAATTAGTTCCGACTAGATGCTTAAAGAAAAGCTAAACATATTGATAAGTTAAAAACTCTCGCTGTAGCCCCCGAGCATCTAGGTGGAAAATCTCCCACTAGGGCTCCAAGCAGACCAAACAACGACTTAACTTTGTATTTGTTTCCACAGAACAAGAAAGCTCGGAGGGGCATGGCCAACGACAAGTATCAGAAGATGCGCGCAGATCTTGAAGCCGAAAAGGGTAAAACTGCCATCTTGAAGGAACAGATCATCAAAAACAAGAGTTTGTTTTCTTTTTGCGCATTTCCGTCTTACTTTTGTGCCTTCCTTCTTCGATTACTCACTTTGTACTTTGTTTTCTCTGACTTGCAGAGCATGTTGCCAAGGCCAAGGATATTGTCGAGCAGTCCAAGCACATCCAGCAGCTGGACAGCGAGAACAAAATCCTTAAGAAGGAGAGGGAAGAAATGCTGAAGATGCACGAGGATTCCATGAAAGCCCTGCAGGAGTCCGCCTCCGCGGAGATCAATCGCTTGAAGGAGGAGCTTGCGATCCTAAAGGATCAGAAGCAAGCTGCTGATGAGCAAAACCTTCGCCATAGCGAGGCGTTTAAGCTCCTCCAACAAGAGAAGGAATCCTTGGCGGACACCGTCTGACAGGCTAAGGCCAGCATCTTCAGTAAGTGTCCTCCACCTTGTAGTTCTGTAGTCTGGATACTTTAGAATTTATTGAACTCATGCGACCCCTGTCGGAATTTTCAGCGCCCATGGGTTTAACCCGCTCGCCTCCTTCGGACAAGGAATGCATGGTTCTTGCTGGCAAATTCATCAATACCGCCATCGCCCAAGCCAAGGAGATTGCCAAGCCCCTCCAGATTTATATCAAGGCCTCGGACTCCGTGACGAAGTACTCGGGGATTCTGCGCCAAGCCCCCGAGCGTGTCGTGAGCTGGAAAGCTTCATGCGCACGGGCTGGCGCAAGGATGGCGTTGTCTATGGTGAAGGCACACTATGAAGATGCCGACATCGACACGGTGACCTCTGGTATCCCCGACGTGGATGATGACGGCAAGGAGATCGATCATGAAGCCATCTTGTCATCATTAGCAGGTTATGACACCAGGGTTGCCAAGTTGGTGGACGTTGACGTCTTCGTTCCCAGGAACTTCATCGAGAACGTCAACCAGGACTCCTCCAAGTCTCATCACAGCGCCGATGTTGAGGGTGATTCTTCGGCTGGTGATGATGCGGCCTCCAAGTCTCCTGCGCCCAAAGAATGAAGAACACTTTGTAATTTCTGTTTCACCTTTGGTGTGTGCACGGGAAGAACTTGTTGATGTAATCTTAAGGCGGAAAACAATGGTTGTCGTATCCTGCTACTTAAGAATTAATTCCCAGCATGTATATATTTTTTAAGCAAGTGCTGGCTTATCCATTACTCTGGTTCTTATGCTTGACTTTTCGTGAGTCGGAAGACTCATTGTCGGAACCATGCATTCAGGTGATGATCCCCAATGGCACCGTCAATAACCCGAACACAAAATCGCCGACAACAAGTGCCAAAAGTCACTACTCCAGAATCCACATAAAAACGACAAAGAACGTGTAGACCAGAAAACTTAAGATAACGCCCGTAGGCAGAATTTTCACAAGTGCAAACGCAAGACTTGTGCATAATTTTTTTACATGATCCAAAAATGAACACTAAAGGAGGTAAAAGACTCAGCAATATGAGTGAACCAAAGAGCTTTATTTCATTGATCATATAAGAGGTACACAATTTAGATAAAAAATGCTAAGTGTAGAAAGGACGTAGCTGTGCTATGTTCCATGGCCGATCAAGCTCCGGGTAATCATCATCCGGGTCACGTCGCTTACGCTTATGATCCTCGTTGGGTCTATCCTTGAGTTCACGATTGTCAACAAGGTAGTAAGACCCATTGAGCAGCGCCTTGATTATGATGAACGGTCCTTCCCATGGCGGGGATAATTTGTGTGACTTCTTCTTCTTAAGTCGGAGTACTAAATCCCCCTCTTTAAACGAGCGATGCCGATCGCGGCGACTATGGTAGCTGCGTAGCTTCTGCTGGTAGATGGCGGATCTTTGGCATGCCAAAACGCGCTCCTCCTCGAGAAGGTCCACATCAAGGCGTCTGGATTCTTCAGCGTCATCTTCGTCGTAGACGGCAACTCTTGGTGCGTCATGGAGGATGTCGGAAGGTAGGATGGCTTCTGCTCCATATACCATGAAGTAAGGGGTGTAGCCGGTGGATCTGTTGGGTGTGGTTCGTAAACTCCACAGCACAGATGACAATTCTTCCGCCCAGGCTCCAGCTGCTCTGTGTAGCGGTGCCTCAAGACGTGGTTTGATTCCCTGCAGAATTAATCCATTGGCTCGCTCAACTTGACCATTGTATTGTGGGTGTGCCACAGATGCAAGGTCAAGTCGGATGCCTTTGTCCCAGCAATAGGCCTCCACTTCTCCGAGTGACAAGTTGCTTTGCTTGTCGGTGATGATGCTATGTGGGAGACCAAATCTCACCACTAGATCCCGGAGAAACCTGAGGGCAGTTGCCCCATCAAGCTTTCTAATGGGTTTAGCTTCTATCCATTTGGTGAATTTGTCAACTGCTACCAGTAGATGCGTAAATCCACACGGTGCCGTCTGTAACGGTCCCACCATGTCTAGCCCCCAGACTGCGAACGGCCAAGTTATTGGTATTGTTTGCAATTCTTCAGCAGGAACATGTGGTTGTCGGGCATAGTACTGGCATCCTGTGCATGTCTCAACCAGCTTGTCGGCGTCCGCCTTCGCGGTCAGCCAGTAGAATCCTTGCTGGAAGGCTTTCGCGACCAATGATCGAGGAGCGGCGTGATGCCCGCAATCTCCGAGATGGATTTCGCGTAGGATTTCCATACCTTCTAGCTGGGAAACACACTTTAGGTATACACCTGTAGTGCTCCTCTTGTAGAGTTGCCCATTGATTATGGTATAACCCTTTGCTCGTCATACTATTTGCCATCTTTCGACTTCGTCGTCGGACAAAGTTCCGTGCTCGAGATACTCCATGAACGGTTTTGTCCAAGCCGGAGGGATCTTTGTCACCATGTTGACGAAAGAGTCAGCTCTATCCGGGTTGTCGATGTCGGTGCGCTTCACGGATGGTGTGCGTAGATGCTCTAGGAAAACTCCTGGCGGAATTTGCTTGCGCCCTGATCCAAGCTTAGACAGTAGACCAGCCGCCTCATTTTGCTCCCTAGGCACATACTTGACTTCGTAGCCCAAGAAGGTCTTGGCTATCTCGTCCACTTCGTCGCGATATGCCGCCATCATAGGGTTCCGCGCGTTCCAGGTGCCAGCCACCTACTGGGCAACCAAGTCGGAATCTCCACAGCAAACTATGCGCTTGATGCCAATATCCTTGGCTACACGTAGTCCGTGAATGAGTGCTTCATACTCCGCCATGTTGTTTGTAGCCTCGAAGTGGATCTGCAGAACGTAGTGCAGCTTGTCTCCTTTTGGTGACTGTAGCAGTACACCAGCCCCCGAGCCGTTGAGCAACTTTGATCCATCAAAGTGCATCACCCAGTACTCTGGTTCTGGCAACGGAGTAGCATCTGGCATCTCCGTCCAATCTGCAATAAAATCCGCCAAAGCTTGTGACTTGATAGCGTCGCGTCTCTTGTAGGTGATCTCGAAGGTGGCAAGTTCAATGCCCCACTTCGCGACCCTTCCTGTAGCGTCGCTGTTATTGATAATGTCGGACAGTGGAGTCTTGCCCACTACTGTGATTGGGTGCTCCTGAAAGTAATGCCTCAACTTCCGAGAAGCGAGGAATACTCCATAAGCTATCTTCTGGTAGTGCGGGTAACGCTGCTTGGACTCCGTCAAGACCTCGCTCACATAGTAAACTGGTCGTTGAACTCCGTGCTCGTAGCCTGGTTCCTTCTGCTCTACCACGACGACGATGCTAATAACCCGGTTGGTTGCCGCCATGTAAATTAACAGGGGGCTCTCCAGGCTCGGGTGCTGCAAGGATGGGCGCTGAGGAAAGAATCTCCTTGAGCTGCTTCAATGTTGCATCTGCTTCGTCTGTCCATGTGAATTTGTCCGCCTTCTTGAGCAACTTGTACAGCGGCAAAGCCTTCTCTCCAAGTCGGCTGACGAACCGACTAACTTCTGCGACGCAACCTGTTAGTCGTTGAATGTCCTTTAGGCATGTCGGACGGTTTATGTTTAAGATGGCCTTGAATTTCTCCGGGTTGACCTCGATTCCGCGCTGGGAAACGATGAAGCCCAACAATTTGCTGGCTGGAACCCCGAAGACGCACTTCTTAGGGTTGAGCATCATGTTGTATTTCCGGAGATTATCAAAGGTTTCTTTTAAGTCGGAGATTAAGTCGTTTGACTTTTTAGACATCACCGTGATATCGTCCACGTAGGCGTGAACATTCCGACCAATTTGGTCATGAAGGCAATGTTTCATTGTCCGCTGGTAGGTAGCACTTGCGTTTTTCAGCCCGAAGGGCATCGTGACGTAGCAAAACGTGTTGTATGGAGTAGTGAAAAGTGGCCAATTGGTCTGACTTCCTCATCTTGATCTGGTGGTATCCTGAGTATGCATCGAGAAAACACAAAAGTTCCGAGCCAGCCGTCGAGTCAATGACTTGGTTAATGCGAGGCAAAGCGAACGGATCTTTGGGACATGCTTTGTTCAAGCCGGTGTAATCAACGCACATTCTTAATTCATTGGTTCCCTTTTTGGGGACAAGTACAGGATTGGCCACCCATCGGGTGTGAAGGACTTCTCGAATAAACCCAGCCTTAAGTAACCTAGCTATCTCTTTGCCAATGGCACGTCTCTTCTCATCTTCGAAGCGTCGTAGAGGTTGTTTCACTGGTTTACATTTTGGATCTATGTTTAAGTTGTGCTCGGCAAGTTCCCTAGGTACACCTTTCATGTCGGCAGGTTGCCAGGCAAAGATGTCCCTGTTATCACGGAGGAACTCGACGAGCGCGCTTTCCTATTTGGGATCCAGGTTCGTCCCAATGGCGACGGTCTTGGAGGCATCGCCTACCACAAGTTCCACTGGCTTGGTCTCGATGGCGGCCTTGAACGCAGGAGCGGAGTCGGAGATCTGCTTCTTCGACGCGGGCATCTCTGAGTCATTGACCTTGCTCTGGATCTCCTTGAATTCTTCGTTGTAGAGGACAGCTTCTGCAACGGCTGTTTCGTTGATCTCGCAGTCCCTTGCCTTGGTAAAGCTTCCGGATACGGTGATGACACCGTTTGGTCCGGGTATCTTGAGTTTGTTGTAGACGAAGCATGGCTTGGCCATGAACGTGTGGAATATGTCGCGGCCGAATATGACGTGGTACACGCTCTTGAAGCGGACCACCTCAAAGGTCATGCACTCTTGGCGGTAATTATTAACGTCGCCAAAGGCTACTTGAAGCGTAATGCACCCAAGGGACCGAGCCTCCCGACCAGGAACTAAGCCATGGAACACGGTGTTGGTCCACCTTAGGTTTGCCTTCGTCAAGTTCATCTTTTGCAGTGTATCCAGGTACATGATGTTGATGCTGCTTCCACTATCCACCATGCACTTGGTGAACTCCACGCCGTCAATCAATGGGTTGATGACCATGGCGTACTGGTTCTCCGTGGGCACAAGGTTTGGGTGGTCCGTCCTGTCCCAAGTTATTGGAACGTCCGACCAGTGCAGGTATTGGGGAACTGGGGGGAGAGTGGCCATCAGGATCCTCAGAGAGGTCTTCTGTTGTCAGACGGTGGGGGTGCCAAGGAAAGTGTGGTAGACTGGGGCCTTCTTTGCGAAGGGGTTCTTTCCCTTGTCGTCGCTCTTGGCGGCGTGCTTGGGGTCAACGTCCTCGTCCATGTCACTTGTATCCTTGGACTCTTCCTCCTTCTTCTTCCCCTTGCCCTTGCCTCGCGGTCTGTTCTTCCGACTTCGCTTGTAGCCGAACTCCGGGTCTTCCTTGAGGTTGTTGACGAACTTGCAGTGTCGATTGGTATGGGTGGCCTTGCCGTTGACATCGAGGTGTACGAGGCACGACATATCGCGGTACTCCTCGTACGTTTGGGGAACGCGGAGCGGCGCCGAGTTGATTTCACTTCCTCGTTGCTGCCCGCGGCCTGCTCCCCTTCCTCGGCCACGTTGTCCGCCTTCTCCTCGTCCTGCAAAAGTCATAGCGACCATGTCGGTAGATTGCTTTCCTTCTGGAGCGGTTTTCTGCTTTGTACTGCTGTTCCTTCGAGCTTGGGTTGGAACGGCCGTTGCCGGCAAAGAGCCACGAGCATCGTCGTCGGCAGTTGCGAACTCACTAGCTAACTGAATCATCTGATTCAAGTCAAGCTAATGATTGTCCTGCAAGCGCTTTAGCTTATGTCGGAGTAACGTGCCCCTTTCCAACCCATCAATGAAGGCGGCCATAGCGGTCTGAGTGTGCACTCCTGCGTAGGAATTCTTCATGTCCAGCCAGCGGGAGAGGTAGGCGCGAGATGTCTCGTCTTTCTCTTGCACGCACCGCTGTAGATCGCCCACAGTGCAGGGACGCTTGTATGTACCCTCAAAGTTCTTGGTGAATGCTTCTTGCATATCCAGCCAGTTGTAGATAGATTTCTCTGGCAAGTCGTCGATCCATTGACGGGCCGTACCCGCCAACATTAACGGAAGGTACTTAACGACGACGTTGGGGTTGCTTCCGGCAATCTCCACCGCATTGCCGTAGTCCTGCAACCATGTGGCAGGTTTGGCGGTGCCGTCATAGGGCTTGATGGTCTTGTCTATCCAGAAACCTTTGGGGTAAGTTGCGGACCGTATTTCAGGTCCAAAGCAACGTGGTCCCAGGTATGGTCCTTCCTGGGCCTCGTGGATCTTATCGATCCGCGAACGTGCATCGTATGGCTCCGGGTTCTTCTTCTTGTTGTCAACAGGGGATGGGCTGCGTGAACGACGCGGGCCTCTTCCGCCATGGTGACTGCTTGGCGGTGACGGAGGTGGAGGTGGCGGTGGGTTAGCCTTCTTGCTGTTACCCTCCTGCGACGCCTCACGCCTGTCACGGTTGCTTGTCGGACGCGGAGGGTCGTGGTGTGACCTGCTATTGTGTCCTTGGTGGCGCTCTTCATCATGACGGGTCTGTGCCGCGTTGTCGCGGATGACGATACCACACTGCTGTGGAGGGGGCATATCCGTACGATGGTGAGCCTTGTAATCTTCCTGACGTCGGGGGGATCGGGGCGGTGGCGATGGGCGGCGAGGTCGGGCTTTTTCTCCGTGGTCGGAGGATATGGGGATAGCATCCTTCCTGTTGCGCGCATCCCTCCGTCTTCGTTCTGATGAACCCGTCTATGATCCGACATCATGAGGAGATCTGTCCCTTGGCGGTTTGTACTGGCTAGATCGGCAGAGCACTGGGTCAGACTCAAGCCTCTGAGAGGTGGCCTTTTCCTGCTGCTTTGCCGCCTTGGCCACTAGGTCATAGACCTGTTCTACTGCCTCAGGCGATCTATCCTGCTCTAGAAGGGTCTTGGCGACGGCGAGGTTAAGGAGTGGGGTGGGCATCACCTGCTTGCCTTCACTATCAATGTATGGCTTGGCCTGTGCCGGCTTCGAGGGAGCCCATCCTAGGTTGCGCCGTACACCAGGATCATTGATGACGCGAGCCGAAGCCTTCTTAGCCTTCTGCTGCTGCAGTAGAGTCTTATACTCGGCCTCCATTGCTCTAGCTTTCTCTATGGACTTCTGCGCATTGAACAGATCTCGATCTAGTTTAGCGCCTTGCTCCGCGATGGCTTGCGCCTCCTCCAGCAGCTGCTGGCGCTTCTCGTCAAGCTGAGTCACGTTCCGGATATGATCAACGGTTAGTGGCTCGACGAGGAGATTGTCGTACATCACTCTATCAGCTAGAGTAACATTGGCTGCTGCCGACATGGATGCTGGAGGCGGCAAGTTTGCGGTGTTGTTGTTGTTTCTCGGACCGGTGCCGAGTTCCTGCGGCTGCTGCACTGGGTTAGGCGGAGGAGGCATGACCTTTGCACGATCATTGTCAGCAGCAATTATTGGCCCCTTCCCCTTTTCCAGCGCCGTAGGCGGAGCTTTCCCGGGTTGATCTTCATCCATCGCTGTCCCAATGGTGACGAACACCCCTCGAGACATGACGGTGTTATTAGCTTGCTCGTCGCGCGAGTACTCCTCCTCCATCTCCTGCATAGCGGAGTCTAGCTCTTCTGGACTGAAGTCTATATCCTCTGAATCTGCACTAAAATCAGCATAAAGCGCGTCAATGACAGAGTCGGAGGGTGCCAGGACTTCCTCGATGACGGGTGGTGGAGGTGCAACGGCCTCGACGATGACTGGAGGTGGTGCTGCTGCTATGAAGATGGCGGCCGGAGGCGGTGGTGGTGGTGGCTGAATCGGAGGGGCTCCGTCAATAAGCGCAAGCGCTGTCTGAGCTGCCGCTTGGGCCTCCGCGTATTTGTTGACGGTGTTCACCATGCCTTCGAAGGTAAGGCGTCCTGACGCCTATTGCCATCTTAGATAATGTCGGAGAAGCATGCCATGGTCCAGTCCTTCCACAAAGTGATAGATAGCATCATCATTGGGGTAGTGGGCCAGATCGGCTCGTATACGGAGCCACCTGGCCAGGTAGTCGCGGGGGTTTTCGCCCTCTCTCTGAACGCAACACGCCAGGTCGAAGATGGTAACCACGCCGACGAACTTGGATCTCTGTTGTCTAGACGCGCGGATAAAGCCGGCGGATTTGCAGTGATCTTCCACCTTTATATCCTGCACAGGGGCGGTTTGGGTGGGTCTTGAATTTTTCCGATCTTTGCCGGCAAACTCCGAGGAGAGATCCGACATCGATCCTTCCGCAAACGTATCCTGCCTGTAGGCGGTCCGTGCGGGTCTTGATGTTTTCCGATCTTTGCTGGCAAACTCCAAAGAGAGATTCGACATCGATCCTTCCGCGAACGTATCCTGCCCGTAGGCGGTCCGTGCGAGTCTTGATGCTCCTCTGACTCCCAGGGAACTAGTGCCCGAGTCGGTTTCGCCGATGAAGAGGTGGATGTCTCCGATAGGAACGATCGAACACCGCGTAGGGTTCGTCTACGCCAGGATCCATAACTCGTCAGGGGGGACGATCGGAACGTTGCCGGAGAAGAGAACACGGCCGATGGCTACGGTTTCGCCGATTCCCGCGAAGATCTTGGTCCTCGCCCGCTGAAGAGCCTGAAGCGCCTCTTGCCCAACAGTGGGCGCCAACTGTCGTGGTATTGCCGACGAGTACGCCATGGAGGGGTCCTCACAATGCGTGTTTAGAGACGTGGGGTAAGGCGGACGGCTGACGGGTACGAGGTAACACAGCTTACCCAGGTTCAGATCCCACGACGGTGGCGGAATCCTACTCCTGCTATAAATCACTATAAGGGCAATACGCCGAGTTACAGAGATAGGTTCGCTGTGCGAGGTTGTATGAATCGATACTAAGTTGTGCCCTAGGGTTACAGGGAAAAGTCCTAGCCGGACAGGTTACAGAGTCCTACACCGTCTATCACTAGTCTTGTGTATCTTGCACTCCAAGGCTCCGGGTTCGCTGGTGACTCCACCGTAGCCTTCCTTTATCCGGCATGGGCCTCCCTTCTGGATCCACCTAACTGGGCCGCCCAGCAGGCCATAGGCCATGCTACCGACTATGGGCCACCCGGGTTAGCCGGATAAGAGACATGCTATGAGGATACCCATATAGCATATCCCCAACATTGGGCATCCCCAAGCTTTGAAACTTGTACCTCTTGGATATTTCTTGGGGTGACACCATGGTGGCATCCCCAAGCTTGAGCTTTTATCCATTCTTTATCTCATTGCATCATTCTCTCTCTACACCTGAAATTTTTCCTTCATACAAAACTTCACACAATATTCATTAGCAACATTAGCTTATTCAAAAGATATTAGACCACTGGCAAAGCTTTGGAACAGCAAGGCTTTTCACTAAAAACACAAGCTACTTAAGTAACTCCTTCAAAGAAACTCAATTTACCTGAAGAGAGCTCAAAAAGGAATCAATAAGAAGCAAATGCAAATAATGGCAGAAATCTGTCAAAACAGACCAGCAGGTAGAAACGAACTCAAATCAAAAAGTGTTGAACTAACTAAAGTTAGCCAACATACAGGGGATTTATTCGTAAATTTTGAGCTCAATCCGAGTTACAGAGCCTCCTCACGAATTTTTTTGGTGGAGGACAAAAATCTGTTTCGGGACAGCAACTCCCCAAATCTTACTTCCCTCTCATTAGAGGTCATTCTTGGCACAAAAAGCAAACAAACAGGATAAGGAGAGGTTATTACTGAAGTAATAACTTCCAAGACTCAAGGAAACTCTTGGGTTATCTCCCAACAAGTACTTTTCTTTAACGCCTTTAAGTTAGGCACGGAAAGTTTGAGAAGATGCTCTCATGAGAAATATGAATTGAAGTCAAAGAGAGCATCAAGAAAAAATTCAAAGCACATTTAAGTCTAACCCTCTTCCTATGCATAGGAATCTTGTACACAAATAAATTCATGAAGAACAAAGTGACATGCATAGGAAGATAAGACAAGAGTAACTTCAAAACTTTCAGCACAAAGGGAGGTGTTTCAATACCATCAAAACTTCTACAACCAAATTTTCCTCTCTCATAATAATTTTCAGTAGCATCATGAATAAACTCAACAATATAGCTATCACATAAAGCATGCTTTTCATGATCTACAAACACATAATTTCTATCAAGCTCAAGAATAGTGGGATTAAAACCTTCACAGGTTTTACCCAAAGTAGATATTTCAAAGGGATCCACGGGAACATAACATTCATCCTCCCTTGGTGAGCATGGGGGACAATCAAATAATATAAGATATAAAGAGTTACTCTCATTAGAAGGTAGGAACAGGTAGATCCATTCTCCCTCCTTTTGTTCATCACTCTCCTCCTCTTTTCATCTAATGAGCTTCCAGTTTCAACAATTTCTTCTTCCATAGGCTCCTACAAGGCATTAGTCTCTTCCATTTGTGGAAACCACTTATTAAAATATTCAATAATATAGCCATTGTATTCCTTGTAATTATCAAAGCAAAATTTAAGTATCTCATAAACCTCACATTCATAAGGTGCATCATCAGTATTCTCAAGCAAACTGGCAAGTTCAAATGCACCCTTGAAGGCAATAAATTCTTCAATTTGTTCCACATCATCAAAATCATAATTTACTTTAACATAAGAACATATGGTCACATTATCATTATACTCACATTGAAAGGGTAGGTGTTTATACCTCCTGCAGCAACAACCTTTATCAAAGCAATAAGTAACATTATAAGTAGAGTACACGTCTCTAGCAATAGTATTCAACTTATCAATTTGTTCCCATAAGTGTTTCCCTTTTTGTGATAACCGGTGTTCCTTATAATAATACTTTTGTTCTTCCGTGAACCCACCTTGCCAATATGAACTAGTTTCAAAGAAACCATCCATTGATAGAAAGCATGTTTAAGCAAGGCAACATACCAACGAGTAGGAACTAATTTTTTGGGTTTTTGAATAAAGCAAGCAAACCAAACTAGACTATTTATTTTTTTGAAAAGAGGCAAACAAAACCAAGAAAAAGAAACAAAGCAAACTAAAAACAAAGTAAAGAGAAAGAAAGTGAAGGAATCCCCTAGTGAAGACGTCCTTAGCCTCCCCGGCAACGGCGCCAGAAATTACTTGATGCTACACTCAACAGGGAGGAAGAGTGCTTCGTTGGAAATCCCAAGAGCAAGGTATGAAGAGTACAGCACCAAGATTTCCCTCAGTAGAAACCGAGGTTATCAAACCAGAAGGAGGAAGGAAACATCACACAGGTGTTGGAAGCAACGTGGAGACCTGCACAACACAAACTCAAGACTCTGTCCCAACGTATCAGTGAGGTTGTCAAGCTCACCGGTTTGCTGTAACAAAGGATTAAACATATGGTGTGGAAGGTAATGGTTTGCAGCAAGTAAACAAGTAACAGTGGAAGATGTATCAATGGTAAAGATTGGACCGGGGTCCATAGTTCACTAGAGGTGCTCTCCTTAGATAAACAACATGGCATGAAGGGTAAACAAATTACAACAGGGCAATTGACAGGAACTGAGCAAGGCATAACAATGCAATTACTAGCCAGAAAGATCCTATGAGGTTGATTGGGCAATACAACAATATACATAGACCGTCATCCAACTACATCTATGACTAGAAGTCCACCTTCAGGTTATCATCCGAACCCCCTCCAGTATTAAGTTACAAGCAACATACAACTGCTTTAAGCAAAGTGTGTAAGGTAAACAGTCCACATGTTCCATGAACAAGAGACCGTTGTTTTCTCCCTGGTAGCAACAACACATCTACAACCGAAGAGATTATTCTCACTTCCCTTGGAAACTAGAGGAATGAACCCACTATCGAGCATAAATACTCCCTCTTGGAGTCACTAGCAACTACTTGGCCAAGATAACCACTAGCAACGGAGAGCATGCAAGATCACAAACAACATAGACATTATAGAATCATAAAGATAGAACCATTAATCAAACTAACATAATAATCTCAATATCCATTGGATCCCCGCAAACACAACATGCATGATTACAAATAGATTAGATCTTGATCATGAACGGAGCTCACAAGATCTATACATGAAAGCACAAAGGAGGAGATACAACCATATAGCTACTACATGGACCCATAGTCCAAGGTGGAACTATTCACAAATCATACCGGAGAGAAGGCCTCCGGGATGATCTCCCCTCCGGCAGGGTGCCGGGAAGAGCTTCAGATCCCTCCCAATCTAGGGACGATGGTGGCGGCGGCTACAAACGGTTTAGTGGAATATTGATCGGGTACCGAGAGTTTTTGCATCGGAGGCTTCTTATAGGCGAAGGGGGAGACCGAGGCGGCGGCCAGAGGGGGCAAACCCTACCCAGGCTAGGGGGTTTAGCCGCCCTGGCACTCCTCCTCGTCTCTCCTCTAGACTTCTTGTTCCCCATGGAAAGTTATTGACTTTGTCCTTCGTCCCGTCCAATTCCAAGAATATTTCTTTACTAACTTTTCTGAAACAAAAAACAGCAGAAAACAGGCATCTGGCACTGTTGCAAATTGTTAATAGGTTAGTACCAGAAAACATGTAAAACGCACCTCAAAGTGTAGACAAGTAAAGCAAAGTAGATACTAAACAAGCATGGAGCATCAAAAATTATAGATATGTTTCCAACGTATCAGCAAGCAAGAGAGTTGAAAGAAACAAGCAAACATACAAGTAATAAACCCAAACATGCAATCTTCCTTGAAGACACAAAAAAGATCTTAAATAGAGAATACCAAGCTTATAAGCCAACAAGAAAGAAAATAGATGATACAGAATACCTATAAGCTTTTCTCTTTTTCTTTCATACTTCAAAAAGTATTGCTACTGACCAGAACTCGGTTTGCCAAAACCAATTTAGAACCACTTGATGATCCCAAAGTGATGCCAATACTGATCAACAAGATCCATCATATAATAGAGATTGCAAACTAAAATAACAAGTGCAAAAAGTAAAATATGAGACTTCTCATTAATATTCAATAAAGGCACTCACACCAAGGGATACATAGATAATCAACTAAAGGAGAGATACTTCCACATGCAAACCAAACCATAAGATAACTTCTCTACCAAAGATATGAATCCACTGAAAAGGTAAAAGATGGAAGATAATGATGGTGATACCGCTACACTCCCCCAAGCTTGGAACAAGCCAAGGGGATGCCAAACCTGATGACGAATTACTCCTTCGGTGGTTGTGGTGTTCTCTTGATAAGCTCTTCGATAAGTTTCTTCAAATCCTCCATATCGAAGGTCAGAGTACGAATCAACTCCGAGTTATGCTCAGTGCAGCTCATGATCAATTCGGACCGAAGATCCCAGTCCTTGTTATTCTTTCTCCATTCTTCCTTCTTGGAGTATTCCTTCTCTGCATGGTTAGAACAAGTGGTACGAGGAGGAAGTTTGCGTGGAGCGAGGATATGACGAGGAGTTATCCCTCTTGTAGACATCCGTGATGTCCTCCTAAGCTTGGTAGGTCGTGCCACCACTCCAACGCTTGCAACGGTAGCGTGGGTGTTCGGATGCTTGTCCTCCTCCATGTCCTCTTCATTCCCAACAAGAATCTTCTCCTCCTTGGGATCTTGAGGATCTTCTTCCTCGGGCTTCTTGCCTTTATCGTTGGCGGAGACCATGGTGCTCTAAACTTGAGAAGATTTCCTGACAGAAACAGATTGAAACGAAAACACGATGCACGAACCTCGGGGTATCCGAGGGTTATATATTACGAAGTTTCAAAGCATAAGGAAGGTTCTGATACGGAAACGAGGCGGAGTCGGAGCTCGGGGGGAGTCAACCACCCTCCAGGCATGGCCAGGCAGGGACCCGCGCCTGGGGTGGGTTTGTCCACCCCGGACTCCGTTTATTCTTTAGTTCCGTCTCGTAACTTCCCTTATGTATTAAAAACATCAAAATATAAAAATATTGGGGTTTCACGAACCTTCTGTTTTCACCACTTTTACCTATTCAAAAACGAACTCTGCAGACTCCTTTTCTCCTTCTCCTAGAATTTTCCTTTCCTCACACAACAATACACAAACTTCAATGGAAACATTAGTGTAAGCAAAACAACAAATCTTTAGGTTCACACTTCAACTGAAATCTATCAAAACAAAAGCTTCTATAAGAGGCAAATGCAAATGACGGCAGAAATCTGTCAAAACAGACCAGCAGGTAAAGATTGATTTTTTCGAAAACCTTCTGTTGCTCAAATCAAAAAGTGCAGAACTAATGAAAGTTGGGTAACAACTTGGAGAACAAGCACAGAAAAATGCAGATCCATCCGAAGTATTGAGATTCCTCAAAAATCTGTCTCAGGACAGCCACTTTTCATAACTCCTCTACTTCACAAAAGTAGTTGAACTTGACACAAAAACCAAAACAAAAAGGATAAGGAGCGGTTATTACTGAGGTAATAACTTCCAAGCCTCGACAAAACTCTTGGGTTATCTCCCAACAAGTACTTTTCTTTAATGCCTTTAAGTTAGGCTTGAAACTTTCAAAGATGCTCACAAAGGAGATAAATATTTGAAGTGAAAGAGAGCATCAAGAAGAAAATAACCAACATATTTGAGTCTAACCCACTTCCCATGCATGGGAGTATCATGAGAAAACTAATTATTGAAACAAAAATCCACTAGCATAGGAAGACAAAACATATGCAACTTCAAAGCTTTCAACATAAAACGAGGAAACTTAACATTATTGAGATGCATAAAACCGTGTTTCCCTCTCTCATAATAACTTTCAGTAGATTTTTAAATAAAGTTGACAATATAAATGTCACTGGCAACAACTTTATCATCAGAATAAGCATACTTACAATCATCAAAAAGAGGTCCAAGGTCATAGACTGGATCAATAGAAGCAAGTTGTTCCATCCTGAAATCTTTATTAGGCAAGCTATTTTCACAAGGAGCTTTAGCAAATTTGGAAAAGTTAAACTCATAAGAATCTCCATCAAACTTAGTTAAAACTTTTTCCTTCTTACAGTCAATAATAGATTCACATGTGTTCAAGAAAGGTCTAACAAAAATGATAGGACAAGTTTTTCTAGCTACTGAATTAAGCACTAGAAAATCAGCAGGATACTTAATCTTACCACAGAGAACCTCCACATATCTTACAATGCCAATAGGGCAAATGGTTTCCTTATTTGCAAGGTGAATAACCACATCAATGTCCTCCAGCTCACAAGGACCAATTTCATGCATAATTTCCCTGTAAAGCTCATAAGAAATAGCACTAGAACTAGCACCAATATCACATAAACCATTAATAACAATGATCACCAATTTTAACAGAAAGCACAGGAACACTAGCTTTATTGGCTTTACTAGGATGAGAGATAATATTAGAAGCGTCTTCACAGAAGACAATGTGCTCATCCTCTATATTTCTAGTGACAGGGTCTTTCACAATGGCTACCACAAGTTCAACATTCAATTGCTTATCAGGCTCCACAGTTTCCTTTGTACCTTTATTATTTGCACTAATAATCATAGAATACTCCTTTACCTTAGCTGGGAAAGGTAATTTCTCAACATGAGGTTCAGGCACAATATGATTAGTAGTACAAACTTGAGTACTTCTAACTGGAACATGACTAACAACATCTTTATAAGTAGCGTGGTACTTATTCCACTTCTTTTTGGGGATTTCTATGTAAGAGGCAAAGGCTTTAAAACAGTTGGCAATACTTTGGGAATCAAGACCAAACTCATTGCTAATATCACGGAAGTCATCAGTTCCCATAAAAGATTTAATACATTCATAATCATAGTTGATACCTGACTTTCTTCCTTTGTCATTCTCCCAAGCTTCAGTGTTATATTGAATACGGTCTAGTAAATCCCATTTAGCTTATTCCTTCATGCATGTGAATGATCCAACACAAGAAGCATCTAGTAAATCTTTATCATGAAGAGAAAGCCTAGCATAAAAGTTACTGAGAATAATATTGTTAGGGAGTTCATGAATAGGACATTTAAGCATTAGTATCTTTAATCTCCCCCAACCTTGAGATGTACTCTCTCCATCAAGAGGACAAACGTTATATATAAGATTTCTATCCTTATGAATCTCACTGGGAGGATAAAATTTAGAGTAAAATATGTTGGAGATATGCCCTAGAGGCAATAATAAAAGTGGTTATTATTATATCTTTGTGTTTATGATAAATGTTTACATTAATGCTATAATAGTATTAACCGGAAACATTAATACTTGTGTGATTTGTAAACTAAATTAGAGTCCCTAGTAAAGCCTCTTTGTAATACTAGCTTGTTAGTTAATAGATGATCGTGGTTTCCCGATCATGAACATTGAGATGTTGTTAACAACAAGATCATATCATTAGGAGAATGGTATGATGGACATACTCCTATAGATAAGCGTAGCATTAAGATCAAGTCATTTCAATAGTTCATTTGTTATAAGCTTTCTGATACATAGTAACCTAATTCCTTCGACCATGAGATCATTCTAACCACCATCACCGAAAGGATGCTTTGATGACATCAAACACCACATGGTAACTGGGTGGCTATAAAGGTGGCATTGAGTGTTTGCAAAGTATGTGTTGAGGCACATGGATCAAGAGTGGGATTTGTCCATCCATATGACGCATAGATATACTCTGGGCCCTCTCAGTGGAATGTCATCCAATTAGCTTGCAAGCATGTGACTGGCTCACAAGGGATCACATATCACAGGAACGAGAAAAGAGTACTTATAAGTAACGAGGTTGAACTAGGTATGCAAAGATACCGGTGATCAAAACCTCAGATAAGTAAACTATCATGAGACAAAGGGAAATTGGTATCGTATGTAAGTGGTTCATTCGATCGCAAAGTAATCGTAGAAATATGTGGGAGCCATATGAATTTCCAGATTCCTCTATTGGTTATTGATCGGAGAAGTGTCTCGTTCATGTCCGCATAATTCACGAACCGTAGGGAGACACACTTAAGGATTCGATGTTGTTTAGTAGATATGGAATGTTAGTAGAGATACCGAATGTTGTTCGGAGTCTTGGATGGGATCCAGGATATCACGAGGAGATCCGGAATGGTCCGAAGAATAAGATTCATATAAGGAAAGTCCGATTGCGGAGTTCGGGAAAGAATCCGATGTTTTCATTGGAGAGGTTCTAGAAGGGTCTAGAAGGTTCACCGGACTGGAAGGGAATGGTCCATGAATGTGTCATGGATAAGTGGAATGATTGGATCATATCCTAGGTCACTTGGTGTGGGCATTTGCAAGAGAGAATTAAAGCTCTAAATTGAAAGTCAAACGGGAAGTTTGAAAAGTCAAACTCGAACAATGGTTTCCTAGTGGAAGAAGAAACAAGTCCTTCTCTCAATGCAACTTGGGTTTGGGTTTGGATTCAAACCCACCCTCACAAGGTTGCCCCCTCTCATAAATAGAGGGGGAGGGCTGCCCCAAAACACCAAGCCCTAGCCCCTCCACACCCGCGCCGCCTTGCGCCGCCGACAAACCGCCGCCGCCTTGCGCCGCCGCCGGCCCATCGCCGTCGCCCTAGCCGCCACCGACGCCTCCTCCTCCTCCCGGTCTTCTAAACCCTAGATCACCAGGAAACCCTAGATCCACCATAACTCGCACCGGCTTAGGCGAAGCCCTGCGGGATCTTCCCTCTACTTCTGACACCACGCCGTCGTGCTGCCGGAATCGCGAGGGGAGAACTACAACCTTTGCTGCCTGCTGGAACAAGGGAGAGGAAGGTCTTCATCGAGTACCGAACGTGTGATCGACTGCGGAAGCACTGCCGGAACGCAGCGCCGGAAGGATCGTCTACGCGATCTTGAGATCGACAAGTGTACAACTACATCACCCACGAGAATCTGCTCTCGTTAATCGCTTTGGAATCTTCGAGGGTGAGTGCTTCTATCGACTCGTTGCTACAATCTAGTAGATAGATCTTGGTTTGTTTGTGTGCATGCAGTAGAATTTTTTGTTTTCCATGCTACGAACCCCTACAAAAGATAGATACCATATCCTCCCATTCCATGGATTGTCCATTCTTCAGCAGCTTATACCATTCTTCAGCTCTCCCTTTCAAGGATATGGAGAGTAACTTCTTCTTCACCTGTTCAGTTGTGATACCTACACACTTAAACAACCCGCATAATTCATGTATAAATAGCAAATGATCACCAGGATGGACTGTTCCATGCCCTAAATAATAATTATCCATAACACGATCAATAATACTTGTAGGTATCTTAAAAGGATCTATCTCAAAAGGTGGTGGTTCATCTACTACCCTAGCAGTGGTAGTAGTTTTCCCAAACAGAAATCCAGGTGGGTTATCCATGTCGGAAACAAAGCAACAAGCAGTAACAAAAGAAATACTCACAGTAAAAGTTTCCCTTACCAGTTCTACTCTTCAATAGCGCTTCACTCCCCGGCAACGGCGCCAGAAAATAGTCTTGATGACCCACAAGTATAGGGGGTGTATCGTAGTAATTTTGATAAATAGGAGTGTCAATCCCAACGAGGAGCAGAAGGAGCTGAACTGTGGTGTGGAGCAGGAACTCTCTGTAAATACTTAGCAAACGGATTTTTAGTGGTTTTCTGATAAGACAACAAAACAAGGAGCAAGTAATAAAGACAACAAACAAACGGAGCAAGTGGCCCAATCCTTTCTTAGCAAAGGACAAGCCGGTGGAAATACTTATAAGGACCAAACGTTCTCGAGGACACATGGGAATTCTGTCAAGTACTTTCGATTCAAATAACTGAGTACTCTTCTCTGGTGTTGTAAGTGTTGTGTGGGTGAACCTGTGCTAACATACCGACCTTACTTGGACTAATACATACTTGTGATTAAAAACCTGCAAACATCCGTAACTACAGGAAAGTAATTAAGATATAAATCTAACCACAGCCTTAAACTCTGAGATCCTACACTCCCTTGTGCAAAGGTGTCCTAATAGGGGTTCAGGTTTCTGTCACTCCGGCAACCCCACAATTAGTAGCCAAATACACAATGCATCCCCCTAGGCCCATAAATGGTGAAGTATCATGTAGTCGATGTTCACATGACACCACTAGAAGAATAGCACCACAACTTAAATACTAAACCATTGAATAATAACTCAACACAAATCCACTAATAACAACATGACTTCTCCCATGTCCTCAAGAACTAAACGAACTATTCACAAGACATCGTATGGATCAAGATCAAAGATGATATGGTAATGGATAACAATCTGAACATAAACAGTAATCCAATGGTTCCACTCACAAGCATCAACTACAATAGTAATCAACACCGGGAAAGTTTCCCCTAAGAACTAAAGCAATATCCAACACAATTGTTACAGCGGGACAGAGTGATGATGATGGTGCTGGTGGAGATGATGGTGTGGATGATGATGATGATGATCTCGATGAAGCCTAGCTTGACGATGGTGTTGATGGCGATGGTCTCCCCTCTCTGGGAAGGAATTCCCTCGATAGAAATCTGTCTGTCGGAGAGATCTTTCTCTCTTGGTGTTTTCCGCCCCCAGAGGTGGAGGAAATCTATCTGTGGTCGCCCCTGGCCTTAGGGTTTCGTAGGGAATATATAAGCGAAGGTGCGGATTCGGGAGCCGGGCAGGTGGGCCACACCTGCCCTAGGCGCGGCCCAGGGTAGGGCCGCACCTAGGGGGTGTGGGCTCCCTGCGGCCCTTCTTTGCTCCTCCTTCTGTCTCCCTCAATCTTCTGGAAAAATAATATTTTCCCATATTTTTCTGGTATTTTTCTGATCTTCACGAAATTGCACCGAAACGCCTTCTTTTCCATCAGAATCCAGACTCCGGCAGTTCATCCTCCAAGAATCATCCAACATGCATAAAACAGATGAAAAGCCATAAGTAATACCTCATAATAAGACATATATCAATGAACAGAGGTAAATTATAATATAGAATGGTGATGCAAATTGGGTGTATCAAAGGTTTTAGGTCAAGACGGTGAGGATGGTGGTGGAATCGTCGACATCCGAGCAACAAGGCCCGAACGAGATGTTGTGGCATGACTTGGGAGGGAGCCCGCACCAATGGTACTCTTTTCCATTCCATTAAGTCTTGGATGACTTCCTTCTCCTGCTAGATGCTCCTCGAAATTTTCAAAGCGTGCTCTTTGGCCTTGCCCTTTTTGGAGTCCCATAGCTCCTGTAATGTCAAAAATACTAATAGAATATGTTTTCTACGAGACGGAGTGGGAACCATACGAGAGGGGATTGTTTAGAAAATTCCCAAAATCAATGTAAAACATTGATACACCATTCTATAAGATGTAAATACATGGTAATATGTTCTAGAAATATAAACAATGAGTCTCAATTCGGGAGGAAGAACCGGTAATAAGCACAAAACCATCCATTCTGGTTCCACATTTGTTTGAATAAAATGTTCAATAAACTACAAACTTCATGTATGGATTTTATATGCATCAACACTTCGATCACTTGTCTGGCATACGATGACGAACATCACAATATATGAGTGAGCCTAGAGTCTATCTCTTCATTGTCAGGAGTAGCAATTCTGAAAACTACACCATATATAACATTGGCACACCATCCGGTAAGAACAAAGACCGACATTATGATTACCATGTCACTAAGTAACATTTGAAGGCCTCGTTAGTTCTTTATTGTATCCAACTTAATATGTGTCTTATGGTCTAACTATATTCACTAACAACAATACTTGTTCTTGAGAAACTACCGATAATAATATTGATAATGCGTTTCACGGTATATCAAATCGGGTCTATCCATCATTGTTGTTCTCCCAACACTCCGGTTTTATATATCACCGGCAACCCTACAACATTTTGTCGTTTTTCCAAATAGCCAGGAATCTGAAACTATTAGTGATACATAAACTAGTCTTAGAGGCGAGACTAGGGATATTTTTATGGTGTTTCTATTTACACCATGTATCCGGGTTTTCCTCTAAATACTCATTATCCGAGGAACCAATACAATTATAGCACAAAACAATAAACTTAATTATCAAGCATAAATATACTTCCTTTTATTATTGCCTCTAGGGAATATTTACATCATTCTCCTCCACGACCATTATGGCAGGGAGTCCGACTGTCGACATGGGGATGCTGGTCTTATGAATAAAGGTGGTTGTCCTAGCGTTCTTCCTCCTGCAAGGCAACAATCCGTGTGATTGGTCCTCCTCGATCTGGCCATCGACGTGTTTCAAAACTTCTGCCAGAGATCTTCATGGTTTGGCGCACGACACCTATGTATATCAAGATCGGATGGAATCAAATCTTGCATGTCCATATTAGCCTGTGTAGCTTCATGAGGCCGCGACGCGAAGCTCCGTTGTATGTTGACACAATGAGACATGTCAGTATGTCGATTTCCATGGTGTATACAGTGGTGGAGAAGGTCATGGTGGTTGTGATTTGAGGATCAGTAATGACAGAGGAGGTCTTAATGGCGATGTAGACTTTGCTTCTCATGCGCTGGTGTCCGAAATTGGCTTGCATGATTTTCCCATCCACTTCAAATATGGTACTTGTGAGCCTGGTTTTTGATGACTTGCAGGAGCAACTCTCGACAAGTCGGGGCGGCAACATTAGAGGTTTCAAGTTTAGCCGTGCTCCTTGAGTGCCAAGGCTTGAATTTTAGGATAAAAACCCTAAGATGTGACCTTCATTGGTTGCATCTATCAATGCCCTTGTTCACTAGTGGAAACGAGGGCTTTTGTTGATCCCGAAAAGGGGCTTTAACACCGGTTCTTCTACGAACCGGTGTTAAAGGGGGGCCGTACCAGCGTGGCCTCTGCGGCATTAAAGGAGCCCCCCCTTTAACACCGGTTCGTGGCACGAACCGGTGTTAAAGGTCCCTGCACCAGTGGCCCGCGCACCACCCCCCCCTTTAACACCGGTTCGTGGCACGAACCGGTGTTAAAGGGGGGGCTATATAAGACACCACCCCAGCCCACACACACCCCACTCTTCCATTCTTTCACATTTTGGAGCCTAGCAAGAGGGTGTGAAGAGTGCTAGTTTGTGTTTTTTCATATGCACTAGAGGTGTTCGGTGAAATGCCCGAGAGCTCAAAATAAGCTTTCTTGTTGCTCTTTCCGTCTCGGTCGAGGTCGGCAACTATAGTTTCATGTGTCATTGATGTACTATATATATAAATGGTCATCTCCCTATTATTTTTTGATATATACTACATATTAATGCAGATGAATCGGCAATGGATGTACGGTGACCGCCGCACTTCCGAGTACATTACGGGCCTCCAAAATTTCATCGTTGTGTCTAATGCAAACCGTGGTCACAATGGTTTTATGTGCTGTCCGTGTGTTCACTGTCAGAACAAGAAAGACTACTCAAATACCAGAACCATTCACGCCCACCTGCTTCGATCCGGTTTCATGCCCAGCTATAATTGTTGGACCAAGCACGGAGAAAAAGGGGTTGTGATGGAAGACAACGAAGAAGAAGAGGATGATGAAAACTATCATAATATGTATCCTGAATATGATGATAATGCAACGGAGGTAGATAATGAAGATCAAGAGGGAGCAGATGGGCCCGCTGATGACGATCTTGGTCGGGCCATTACTGATGCAAAGGAAGAATGTGAAACTGAAAAGGAGAAGGAGAAGCTGGAGCAGATGTTAAAGGATCACAAAACATTGTTGTATCCAACTTGCGAAGATGGCCACAAAAAGCTAGGTGCCACACTGGATTTGCTGCAATGGAAGGCAGAGAATGGTGTGACTGACAGCGCATTTTCGCAACTCTAAAGAAGAAGGTCAAAGAGTGGACTCTAAAGAAGATGGCCGAGGCTTTCCGCAACTGGAAGACAAAATTGAACAAATTTGTCAAATCTGGCGAGACTCCAGATTTCGAAGACGCATATTATGCGAAGATAAGACCTCACTGGCCCGAATTTGAGACATATAAAAAAAGTGCTATAGCTAAAAAGAGGTCAGAAACCAATACGCTTAATGCCCTGAAGAAGGAATATCACCAGAGGACGGGGTCAGGTGGCTACATATCTCAGAGGCCTAAGTGGGAGGAAGCTGAGAGGGCCCTGCGCGAGAGAGGGATCACACCCCAGACAGATGGGTGGGACCTACGTGCAAAGACTTGGTTCTACGGAATCGGGGCAAGGTTGGACCCAGAAACAGGATTGTGTATCTTCCCAACACTCCTTGCCAAACCCGTCACTGAACTCATCACGGCATACGAGGAAACAGCCGCCAGGACCTTCCATCCCGACAGAGAGAATGACCAGCTCACACGCGCCATCAGTAAAAAAGAACACGCTGGACATGCACGAGGTACAGGGGGTATGACGTGGAAGGATGGGTTTGCCGACTGGAGCGACTCTTACAGATGGCGCGTCAGAAAAGAAAAAGAGCGTACAGAGCGGATGACACAGATAGAACATGCACTTGCGGCGCTGCAGGCGCAAGTGAATGCACAACAGAGCCATCAAGCTACCGGCCCATCTCAGCGGCACGAAGAGCCTGCATTGGAAGCTGCCCGCGGCCCAGACTCTGCGCGGAAAAGCAGTGTGGCTTCCACGGAGAACGTGCAGCCCACGCTTGAAATGACGGGTCCTCGATACCCCGTGGATGAGATCACGGAGAGCGAACACGCTGAGCTGCATGTGAGATTAATGGGCTTATCCATTAAGGTGGCTGTCGGCTATGCCTTACCTCCTGTAGCTGGTGGAACTTACCACTGCCGACCGATTCCAGATGGCTATGCTATTGTCGGGGTGGATGAGGTTATGAAGGAATATGAGGAAGCACAGCTTGACCATGCTACAGGTGAAGGGGAAACTCAACTCAAATTTGCAGTGAAAACAACCATTCTTTGGAAGAAGGAACACATTGTGCTTCCAAATTGGAGGTCACTGGCACCCCCGCCGTCTCCGCAGCGTCAGCAGTCTGAGCCGCTTCAGCCATCTCCGGCGCGGCAGCCATCTCCGGCCCGTCAGCCATCTCCTGCGCGGCAGCCATCTCCGGCCCGTCAGCCATCTCCTGCGCGGCAGCCATCTCCGGCCCGTCAGCCATCTCCGGTGCTTCATCCATCTCCTCAGCGTAAGCGGAAGAGCACTGCCACGAGGAGCATCAGTAGCACTGCCACAAAGAAATCCGCAGGAAACCGTACGCCAAAGAGTTCAAAAAACTACGTCCCGCAGCCTTCCGCCAAGCCATTGCCGGTTTTACCGTGGAATCGCAGCGACGAGGAGACCAATAGGATCTCAGGAGAACAGGTCAAGAAATTCTTTGCACCTAGACGGGCCGAGCCAAAGGAGAAAATAGATCCGGCGGTGGTGGAGAAGTTTTACAAAAATCTTTTGAAACCTGAAACCCCACTTGTGCCGGACTACGAGCGCCAGATTTTGAAGGCGGATGCAAGGCGCCGTAGGGAGACTGAAAGTAGCAGTCGTGAGGCACCCCAGAAAACAGTTCCCATGCTCGGAGAGCAGAAAAACCAATCATGCGCCCCGCTCCAAATGTTCGACACACGAGACGCTCCTCCCGTAGATGATTACGAGGCAGAGCTACAAAGAAAGGCCAATGAGATGGGGATGACTTACATTGCATACTTGAACGTCATGGGAGACAACTTGCCCAAATGCGATGCCAACCCCATACAGCCATGGAAGTATGGGAAGAATCTCGTCAAGAAAGAGGAGCTCAAGACTCTACCAACAAAGATGCGAAAATTGCACAAGTGGTACCTTCATTTCTGCAAGACGAGAAAGGTAGAATGGATCACGGCGCATATAAGAGATGATATTTTCTTCTGCGGAGATGACACGATTGACTTCAACATTCAAGACTTGCATTTTCTATTCAATCAGAAGGAACTCGACAAATCTGCCATCAGCCTTTATTGTGTGTAAGTACTATTTCTGTAATTTTTATCTCATCTCATTCACTTCATTAATTGCATGTATATATATATGCTCACCATATATGTATATACTATTATGCAGGAAAAAGGTTATAGAATGCAGGAAAGGAGGCCCTTTTGACATTGGGTTCGTTGACCCAAATAGAGTTCATGAAGAAGTGGTAGAAACCAAACCCGGGCAAACAGAAGATTACTTGCTAACGTCTTTACTGAGACAACAAACCAAAAGGGAAATACTATTGCCTTACAACTTCTCGTGAGTACTGTTACCCTCTCTCTTGTACACATTCTATTTCAGCTTACTCGATGTTAAGTGTAACTGATGATGAGTTATGCGTGCGTAGGTTCCACTTTATTCTGCTAGTCATTCAACCCGACTCAGGAAAAGTCCTTGTCATGGACTCGTTACGAAAAGAAAAAGAGATATGGGCAAACTTTAGAGAGATGCTCCAGAGGTAATTTCAATCATATTATCGCACTAGATCGGCAACTTTCGTGACAATAAGTAATTAATTACTCCTTTATCCATTTTCTTTGTCGGACAGGGTTTGGAAAAGGTTCACGAGCAGGGCCGTGGGTGAATGGTCAGAAGAACTAAAATTTGTAGACCAAAATGTAAGTAATACTAGCTAGCTTCCAATTCCATTATATCATGCTTTATTGATTATTATTTTGATTGAACTCTCTATTCTCGTAAAGTGCGCACATCAGGGACACGGCAATAACTTATGTGGGTACTATGTTTGCGAATTCATTCGCAACACGATATGTGCGACGGGCCAAGCCGCACTAGAACAACTTAGAGTAAGTAAACAAAGTCCACAACATTATTTTATTATCATCAATTGTGTTGAGTTTTATTCTTATATATATATTGACGGCCCATTCTTCATATATATTCAGATCGAACGGATGCGGGACCAACTCCTACCATTTGAACGCATACGAGCCATTCAAGAGGAATTGGCGGGGTTCATACTTGATGAGGTCGTCACGCCTGGCGGAGAACTCTTTAGATATCCACCAAAATGAACGATGACGATGTATGTGCCGATGACGATGTATGTGCCGATGACGATGTTTGTGTATAATAATAGTTGCTTAATTATTCATGTACTCGTATGTACCGATGACGATTTATAAGTATACCGCTCCCGATCGATTCCCCCTCGCTCCCCCCCTCCCGTAGAAATACGCCCAGAACGAGGCAGAGGCAGAAGTCTGCCGCGGCAGAGATTTAGGCCGTTTTCCTGCCGCGGCAGGAAAACGGCCTAAATCTCTGCCGCGGCAGAAGAACCTTTAACACCGGTTCCAGATACGAACCGGTGTTAAAGGGGGGGGGGCTGAGGCCTGCGGCAGCCCCACGTGCCACCCTTTAACACCGGTTCGTATAAGAACCGGTGTTAAAGGCCCCCCCTCTAACACCGAACCCTCAACAGCGGTTGGGGAACCGCTGTTAGAGGGCCCTCCCAACCGGAGTTAAAGGGGGGCTCTGCACTAGTGGTTGGAGATATTATTTGAGAGCTTAGTTTTTTTCAGGATGAAAACCTAAGATCTTAGATCGAACGACAACAACGCTTGTGCACTGCTCTCTTTTTAGAGAACTTCTTTTGTATTCCGTGTGTTATCTATGGTGGTGGTTTCTAGGCTGCTACTGAGAAGAGTTGAGAACTGTGGTGGGGCTTTTTTTTTTCTTTTTTCTTTTCTAGTATGTTCATCCTGGGTGTCTTTGTGACACTCTGTTGATATAGAGACCGGTTGTAATTGATGTCTTTATGATATTAATATGTTTTTTTGTCATTTTTTAAAAGAACGAAGCAAGAGCAAAAGCCAATGTCATGAGTCAAACCGGTCTCGACAATAACCAAACGTCATACTTTGAGTACATGGGTGATCAAGTCTTGTCATCAAAGACAGTGTCACGATTTATGAGCGGCTTCATGGGTAAAAGCTACGGTGGACCAGTTTTTAGGAGTCGGCTAGAGACTAGGTTTTCACTCTCCTCTCACGAAAAATGTCTTTTGGAAGTGAGATATCAGGTCTCTAGTTGCAACATAAAACTGGCAAATATGAAGAGGGGAAACCGGATGAATTTCTGACGCAACCAGATTTCAGGAGCAATGCAAAGGCCAATTCTTTCTGGCATTCCAGGACGGCAAGTTCCAAGCCTCCAGCAAGCCTGTACAGCCCAGAACCATCATGGCATGCCTACCCAAAGTTGGTCGGAATTACAAAACAGCCCCCACACTCTTTCTTCCTTCCCTCCTCACCCGTCTACCGTTCGCGTCCCCTCCGCTCGAGAGCTCCACACGAGCGCCGGAGCGCTCGCCTGATCTCCCCGGCTCCTCCTTCGCCCGCAGACACTAGCTTGCTACCCCCCGATTCCTAACCCGCCTCAAGATCGGGGGACGAGGTAGGAGGAGGGGGTGAGGGTAAGGGGGGCGGAGATGCAGAGGGACCGAGGCGTCTCGGCGACGGCTGGGGGCGTCGGCGAGAGGAAGCGTATAGGCGAGGCGATGGACAGGTCTTCCCCTTCGACGTCGTGGGGGTTCTCCGGCGGCCGCGAGAGGGACCGGATCGCCGCCGGGAAGCAGCCGGAGGTGCCCCGCTCCGGCGGCGGATCCACCGCCATGTCCAAGGGCAAGTTATCCGATGGTATGCTCTGTCACGCAGCATGTTTTTATTTTATTTTTTGGCTGATTTGTTTTACTATGGTTTGTTGGTCCAACAAGTCCATACATCAGTTCTGTTCTGCATCCTGACAACCGCAATGAGGATACCGTGTTCTTTCGTGGTAACCGATTGCGCTTTGTAGCTTGAGGAACAAAATGGTTAGCCAGATAAAGGCTTATTTTGTGCGTTTAGCTATCTGGGCACGAAGGAGGGAAAAATGGCTGTGTCCAGCTGTTAGAGCTTTGTACTCCTTCCGTCGAGATTTTGTAGCAGGAACTTCGAATTTGTCTCGTTCATATGTTTTTGTATATGCACTTATGCTTGCCAAAACATTGATGATTGATGTAGTTTATGACTCCCGCGAAGCAGATAAACATGGCAACACCATTAGCCAGACATGCAATGTTGCAATTCACGATGATGATGGGATGTGGCAGCCATAGAAACATTCTAATGTTGAGATTACCAATAGCATAATGCAAATTATGTACTCTCCAGTAATAAGTATAGCTATTATTAATCTGATGATATAACAATTATAAGGTGCTAGCAGTGAGCTGGTGTCTACATTTGGCGCGCATTTTTGTTTGGCATGCTGTGAAGTCTAATTTGTTTGCTTGTATGCTGAATTTTGTCTTCAGTTAGTCTCGTAGGCATTTTTTTTTCGCAGTCACCAAGGGGATAGGCGAAACTCCGGTGGCAAACCAGGATGATGCCTATTCATCGAGTGGGCCTACGCTCTCTTAGTCGGTATAAATCAGCTAGGCGGACTACGCAGCGCCTTTTAGAACAATGCTTTTTAGTGATATGAATTTGTTTGCTTGTAAGCTATACTTGGTCATCCAAACAGGAGAATGAGTAGTGCATGTAGGCCATCAAGATACACAATATCATCTATTCCTCATATAATAACTTCGCTACATTACTTTAACCACGTTAAGGATAAATAACAGCCACAACTAGCTATAGATATGGTAACTTGTAATTTTAATAAACTTCCCTATTCTCCTATACGACCGCACCTCATCATTTCTGATGTTGCTTGCGACTGAAGCCTATACCCAAGTTTAGGTCTTAGAATCTCGTAATCCAGTGTGTAGGTAGCAGCTACTACCTCAAACAGGGGGGATAACACTGATACCTTTGTGTGTACCCACTGTCGCCGAACCTAGCGAGGAGGCCGCCAAATCTGCACTTCGGTTGTGTTTCTGTAAATGGTGTTTATCAAATTTGGCCTTAGCTAGTGCTAGACTTCTGATATACATTTGTGTCTGTCTCTTTTTTAGTGGTATGGAGATCCCACATATGTCTTATAGTAGTAGAGACTATATATATATGTTTCTGAGTGCTAATATTTCATGCTCTGCAACCATTTTTTTCTAACTATTTTTATCTTAGTTTGCTACAATTAAGGTTGTTGTGTTGTTCTTGGTGTTTCCTGTTACAATTCTAATCTTTGTTTACTAATTACCTTACAGGAGAATCAGATACAGACAGTGAAGAATCAGATTTGAGTGGTTCTGATGGAGAAGATACATCGTGGATTTCATGGTTCTGTAGCTTGCGGGGCAATGAATTTTTCTGTGAAGTTGATGACGATTACATACAAGACGATTTCAATCTCTGTGGGCTGAGTGGTCAAGTTCCATATTATGAATATGCTCTTGATCTCATATTGGATGTCGAGTCTTCGCATGGTATCTATCTTCTTTTTTCTGTTTGATAGATCAATTTGGAGAGAAACACTTTACAAAAAGATTATATAATGTTTACAACTTAGATATATAGCTGGATTGTTTCAGCCCTTTGTTCATTTAGTAAACAGTGAGTTAAAACTGCCCTGTTTACCATGTCCTGGCCCTAGCTAGTCCTGCCAGTTAATGGACTTTTAGGGCGTGTTCAACGTGTTGACCTAGCCTGACTCAAAAAGGCTGCCAGGTTGATTGATTTGCAACGGGAACTTGATTGGTCAGCTTATGTATATTGATTTACAAAAAGATGAACCCGTTAAGATATTTATATATTGTTTATATAACTTAGATATATAGCCGGGTTCTGTCAGCGCTTGTTTATTTGATAAGTATAAACTCTGAATTAAAACTGTCATGTCTACCATGTCCTGGCCCTGGCTAGTTTGGCCAGTTAACGGCTGTATCTAGGCTCTTATGGTGTGGTTAGTGTCTTGTGTTGACCTAGCCTGACTCAAGAAGGCTGCCAGGTTGAGTAAAAAATGCAACGGAAAGTTGATTGGTTAGCTGTTTTACTTGGCTTGGCTTGTTTGGTTTGATTTTTTCTAAAGCAAAAAGATGCACTTCTCCAGACACATGAGGACTTTTGGTGCATTTCATGAAAGAATGGGACCTGAATCCGTAACCTACATCTAGAAGTAGAATCACATCACAGAAGTTACGAGACGTAATATAGTACCCCTCACTTCATTTTGTAGGTTGTATTTTCATTGTTCAAGAAAAGGCTTTGACCAATAATTACGTCCCCTATATGCAATTTATGTGACATAAAAAATCGATGATATTAGATTCATATTAAAAAATATTTGTGATGGTGATTTTGTATCACATAAGAAATATTGATGGAATAATTGTTCATCAAAATCTTATCTTAACGAATAAAAATACTATGTATGCAAAAAAGCAGAACATTTTCCCCTCCAACCTTTGAAATTATGGTAGATGTGAAATTCAAACCATGGTCGGTTCACGACCTTGTGAGCCCACCGTTGCACTTGCACACCCATAATAGTTTTAAAGAGAAAATTAATAATGTGTTGAATCAGTAAATTTATTTCATCACTATTGTCCTGCAATCAAATAAGCACTTACATATCAAAGACATTCAACTTGTCACCACTCTTATTGTAGCTTACCATTCATGTCATGTGGCACGCATAGCACAAGGTAACAGAATAAGGAATCAAGGATATCCATCTATATATGGATAAGGATCTTAATGTTAGGAAAATATAGATTAGTTGCTCTTAGGGGATATGCTTTGGTTAGTTTCCTTATTGTTACACTTCTATAAAGAGGGCTGTCATGTCTACTTTAATGAAGCAATGAGCCAACCTAATTCATCTAAGTCTTCTTTTTTTAGCATAATTAGGAGTAGTATTTATTCCGGTATGTATGAGAGTACATGACAATTCATGACTAGCGAATGAACAGGAAAACATCCAGATGTACCATTAATGAATAGGAAATCATGGATCCATTGACAAAACTAATAATGATATGTGGATCTTACTTAGATATAATCACTCTCAGACATAGAGATCTGAAAGATAGATAATGAGGGAGTTCAGTCTTGTCCAGAGGGATTCAACCAGCAGCTTCCCTGGTGAGGACATGGGAGGCTATGTGAGGAAGAGAGGGATTCAGGTGAAACTAGGGAAGTGAGCTGAATGGTGAGTGTCTGCGGCTAAGAATGGAGCTAGTAACACTAACCCCACCCTCATGCATGCGTGTGCTCTATTGATCTGCGCACATGATATTCATACACTGACCACGCTAGGCCACAAATAAATGAGCCTCCCCTGCTTACCTCCGCTCCAGATCCCTTTGTATCACACTGGACTGGCCTAATGATGTATTTTTCTACCCTACCAGATACTTTGTATTGCATCTGGGTGGTCTCGTTGTGGTTGGGACTGGTCTGCGTGACCAAACACATCCTTAGTGGAGGAGTACTGCACTTTGTTTTAGCGGTTATTTTACTCTTTCCTTTGTTTTTCTCTCTTCTATGTCATGTTGCAAGTGCTGTAGTTGAAAATACAGCCTCATAGCTGATCAGGAAAAAACCTCGATGTTCTATGCATTCTTTTGTTGTCAACTTGCCATGCATTCTTTTGATTTCTTCTGCCAACTGTTTTTTGTTTAATGTTGATGCAGCACTCTTACAATGTGATTTTTGTGATGCACAGGCGATATGTTCACAGAAGAGCAAAATGAACTTGTTGAATCAGCTGCTGAGATGCTTTATGGATTGATTCATGTTAGATATATTCTTACAAGTAAAGGATTGGCTGCAATGGTGAAACTTCTCTTCTCTTTCTCTCCAGAAATTGTTTTCTGATGGATATGCTTGGGTGCGGTAATTAATTGGTAACTTCCACATATTTTGTTTGCAGTTGGATAAGTACAAGAATTATGATTTTGGAAGATGTCCTAGAGTGCACTGCAGTGGTCAACCGTGCCTCCCAGTTGGCCAATCTGACATTCCTCGTTCTAGCAATGTGAAGATTTACTGCCCAAAGTGCGAAGATCTCTACTATCCGAGATCCAAATATCAAAGCAGTATCCTTTTATTTACAATGAACATGTGCCTTTCAACTCATGTCACCACATTCCGATCTTCCTGTCAGTAGATAAATTGACAAGTATTCTGAAATTTTGAGTTACCTAGTTATACTTTGTTCACAGTCATCTTGTAGCTTTTGCGTGCAGCAATATATTCAGTTAGGATGTTTTGAACTTATCCATTACACTGAAATGACACCCCACAAAGAACCATGCACTTCAGGAACCATGTATGAATCCATAGCATGACTAAATCCTTAGGACAAGAACTTCTATTATTTACCATCCATTCTGGCATGTATACTTTCCATTTGAAATAGATCTTGCACATATAGTTACTCTTGATATGCTTTGCCTTGTACTCCCTCTGTTCCGAAATGTAAGCCTTTTTAGTAGTTCAATTTGAACTGGTAGAAAGGCTTACATTTTGGAACGGAGGTAGTATTACTTTATGGAACTAACTCAACCCAAAAGTAGGGAATACGGTACTGAGTAACATTTAGTCTAGACTGGAGAATGAATTTTCACGTGACAGAAAAAATGGTTTGTCCAGCTCTGTACTCTTGACTCTTGTGTAGACATCGATGGAGCTTACTTTGGGACAACATTTCCTCACTTGTATCTGATGACGTACCCACACTTGAAGCCCCAGAAGCCGTCGCAGGAATATGTCCCCAGAGTTTTTGGATTCAAACTTCATAAGCCATAACAAGTCTGAAGACTGAAGGTGCAACAAAAAGGTTCACAACAGAGTTATCTGATATGCAGCGTTGCACAGTATTTCCGAGCTGCTCACCTGTGCACGTGGCGCAGTTCACCACTTAATTCAATTGGTGTAGCTGTGCCTTCTGAGATGTAGCATATCACCGAAATCCACCTGACACCAGGCTGATCTCCGTGTCCCGCTCGCCTGACGTTCTGATTTGATGCTTGTGGTTTGTTTAGCGTAGGTGCATATCCTATTCTTTACACATCTTATATGTGAGCTCGGCAGATACTAAAAGAGGGCATTATTCAAAAAAAGAAAAAGAGAGCATTATGTAGCTGTTGTGTCTGTTGTGTAATTTTTTATTTTGTTTCAACATGAGGTTCCTTCACCAGAATACGATGGTAATGTCAATCTTAGATGTATTCGTTCTGGCAATTCTTAATCTGTTATTTTGCTTTAACATGAGCTTCTACTGAGGTTTCACCTAAGATTTCCATTCTGTTTATCCTTATGGCTGTGATAATTTGTTTGGACCACGATGAAATATTGTTAGCTTTGCGTAGAGCCCCATTTGCTGCTATACGTACACTGCCGGTGCTAGCGAGCAGATTTCGGATTCAAGGCAGGCAGGAAAAAACTTAACATCAGTACCGTCTTCACTCCTCAGTTCAGCACAAGATAGAAACATGCACTTTTAGGCAACACAAGCACATGACCAACAAAAATATTATACCAAACCAAAAGTGCGTCTTGGTGATAACAGCTAAGTAACCTAGCAAAGACCAACAAAAGTTTCTTGTGACCTTTCTTCTTTCTTCCTAAGGTTAGGATCCAGCAAACCTAGCAAAGAAAACGCTACCGATCTACCCATTTCTTGCTTCGTGGTCAAGAGACAATTCAGACGCACAAGCCAGGCCGCCTGAGGCTCTCCCATTGCAGGTTGGACTTTGCGCGGATCTCGTCCACGGCAGAGTCGCCCCACTCCACCCTTATTGTCTCCATCATGCTCCCCAGGACCTCGGAAGTAAGGTTCTGGTCAGGCACAGGCCCTGCTGGCTCTTCCCCGCCATCCTGCAGCAATACTCTGATCTCTGTCAGCGAGAGCACGTCCTCCAGTATGATTTTGGCAAACAAACGCCCCAAGAACTCGGTCGCTTTTGGAGCGTCGGTCACAGCATCTTCCAAGGTTGAAACAACATGTTGGAACCTGACAGAAGCAGCACACTTATTAGCATGCAGAGTCATGAGCTATGGCGCAAGAGAAGTTTGGTTATGAGCAAATGGATCATACCCTTGGAGTAGCACTCCCTGGCTTAGCAAACTCTCCTGAGACTTGCACAAGTGCACCAAAAGTTTTGCCAGGAGTTCCCTTTCCAGGTCTTTCCTTTCGAATGAGTCATTCACCCAAAGTGATATAAGTGAAGGGTAGAAGCTCGGGGCATTCAGTTCTTTCATGCACAGACCAACCTCCTTCTCATCCTTAGCACTGGGGGGCACCGAAAAATAGGCAAATGTAAAACCAGAAAGATATACAAGGTTTTTGGCTAACTTAACCAATTATCTCTGTTAGAAGTATCGGATGTAAAACAAAGTTATCCATGTAACAATTTTGTATAGAACAACCATGCAAGGTAAGCATTTTTAGTAGGCAGTAGAACTCAAATCATTGGACATCAGAAAATACCAATTTCTAAGTTTTGATTAGCAGAATGTTTTAAGGAACTGAGGCTGACTCAGCGGGGCAGGACATTTTTAGGAGGCCGTAGCATTCAAATCATTATACATCAGAAAACATGAATTTCTGTGTTTTGATGTACAGTACATAATATTGTAAGGAACTAAGGCTGACTCAATGAGGCAGGGATGTTGATGTATAACACTCCTAAATGCTCATTTATTTGCTTTTTTTACAGAATATTGTTGCAACTATTGAAAATAATGCATACCAATTACCTTGTAGGAACTTATGCAGAAAGTTACATCTAGGGAAAACATCAATGAAAGAAAAAATTGCCAAGCAAATTAAATATTTACCCAATTGAATGACACAGATGAAATCTCTTGACAATTTCAAGTATGTTAACAATCCTAAATGAAAAATGTATGTTTTTAACATTGTTGGACACCATGTAAAACAGTCAACAGATACATGCATTTCATCTTTTAATGCCGTAATAAATTTATAAGTGGTACTGGGGACTGAAAACATATATCCAGTTAACCAAATTTGACAAGCGACAAGGGAAATAAAAACTTAGAAGAGTCAACCTTGGGTTCTATACATAGACAGGTAGCTGTCAGCACCATTTCGGTAATAAAAAGAGAAGCGATATGATTATACATTCTAAAGCATATAAAAAGAAGCGCATGTTTGTTAAGGATGTGAAAGTAATAACAATGAAGACATACCTGTAGAACTCTTTTATGGTTAATATAGCTTTTTCTTGAAGAACCTCTTCCGAGTATATTCTTGCTTCATAACAAATACCCTTAATGACTGCGGGCGGTGTATGTATTTGGCTAACAGGATTGACAGGGGTCACCAGTATAGGTAACACATGGTCTGCATTTCCCCAGGACTGACTTTTAGGAGTATCAGCAGTGGCTTGGAAGTTTGATTGGTTACTTGTCGCTCCTGTAAATGAACTTTGTCTCGGGCTTTTTAAGGTTTGACCATGATGACTGCTTAGAGAAAAATCAGGCAAAATGTCATGTGAAGCTTGTGGCTTCCCACAGAGTGACATTTCTCTTCCCAATTCCCCTTGAGGACTAAGCCGAATGGATTTATCAGATCGCCTTTGATGGACTGGAACTGACATGACTCTGTTTGGAGTCTGCTGTCTATCTAGATTAGCATTCTGGGATCCATAAGCACGAACTTGAGAGGATCCACGAGAAGCAGAAGATCCACGAGCACCATAATCCAGAGGAGGCCCTTGTCTTGATGCTGAACTAATGGAGGTACCAAATGAGTTATAGTTAGTAGAAGAAACTGACCTAGTTGATTGGCTTGTTTTCTGTTTAACAGCATCCCTGTGAACCTCCTCAATCTTCTTTGGCCCTTCAACTTTCCTTCTCTGCCTCCACTTGTTGTTTCTAAGATCAATCACATCTTCCAGCATAAATCTTATACGGGATGATAACTTTGAATTTGCAGACAGCTGCTGTATAATGTCAAAATAAAAATCCATATGCACTTTTGCCCTGTAATGGTCAATCATCTCCCCTATTGTGCTCATCAATTTGCATAATGCCTCTAGATCTTCCTCATCTGGGTGTTGGTACTCACCCAGTAATTTTTTAATGCATTCATGCATTATTCTCTCAGTCAGCATTTTCTTTTTGTACAGTTCCCCAATTAAACGAATATTTCCTAGCATGCGCCTCCGCACTTGGAGCCGTTTCTCTTCTCTCTCCCCTTTAGATTGTTTAATTCCACCCTCTTCTTCAGCCTTGTCAGCTTCAGCTTGCTCTCGTTCCCCCCTTTCAAATTCTTCTTGGCATTTATTTAAAAGAAGTCTCTTAAAGGTGATTTTCTCATCATCCTTCACAAAATTTGGTAGTTCACCAGCCAACGAAAAGCAAAAACTGGCGTACATCTCACAAAAAGTGGGTTCCATCAAGGCTTTGTCAAATATCTGAGAAATGACCCCATTAAGTGTAACTATGTTATCAATATTCAAATCTTTGACCTGCTCGAAAAGTTTTTCAAAATTTTGAGGAGTCAACTTATTGAGAATAGCTTTAAGTTGCCTCTGCTTTACCTCTTCCTCATCGGACACCTTACCAATTTCATATTTTTTTTCAGCTTTGTGCATAAGTGGCATTGGTACTTGAGAAGATGGCGCACCCTGATTACTTCTATGTTGCCACTTCTGATCAACAGAGCCACGTGACATGCTGCGTTGACATGCTACTTCTTTAACAGCTCTGGAGAGAATCTCACCAGTATGCTGACCAGATGACTGGTTCTGCGAGACACTTCTTGAGGATCCACGTCCACCACGCTGTGCTGCATCCCAACCAGAAATAGCATGTCGATGAGCGACGTCAGGAAGTGGATCACGTCCAGAAACAGGAGAAGGGTGTGATTTTCTCCAGTAGTTCTCTTCAAGCTTGCTGCTAAGCATATGTCGGTTAACTTGGGAAATATCTGATACCCGATCTTTTATCCTTGCCCGGTTTGGATTATGTTCACTATTGACGTTCATTATTGCATCATAAATATCAGATCCAATCTTAAAACCTTCAGGCAGATTAATGCAGCTATGTGCAAATGTTAAAAGGAAATCTCGAGAGTATTTTTTCTGGTCATACCCATCTTTGTTTACTTCTGCTCCATTGTTAGAATGCTTGCAGCTATACACTCTCAACTTTTCACTAGAGAGCTGCGCATCACCTTCCCAATCGAAAAAGTCATCTTTGTTCTGATTATCATTATTACTACCAGCTGGAGTGCCCATTTCAGCATATAGTGTACACATCTCCTTTAGATCAACCGCGGAAGAACTCCGGACAACCTCTTCCACACTAAAGCTTGCAAAATTCCCATCAAGTGAACCAGATGCACTGTAAATACCAGAAGACTTCTGACCATCAGCCTTAGGTATCTCCTTTCTCTTTTTTCTTCTTCCATGCGCAGTTTTAGATCTGGTTGCTTCCAAAACAGACTTTTTTGTTTGCACAATGGAGGTAGCAGAAGAAGGGCAGTGATCAGAAAACACCCCTGAATCAATATTTTCATGTTCCATTTTCCTGCGAGGGCTAGTTGAATCGGAAACAATAGCTGTAATCCCGGGAAAACTCGCCGAGTATTGTATACCGTCTTTCCGCTTGTTCTCTGAGAGACTTGATTCAGCTGATGCAGGAAACTTTAACAATTTACTAACATCAGTACCATTCTCCGATCCGGAAGCAGCACCTGGTATGGTCACATCAACTTTTTCTGCCTTAGACTTGGAGCATACCACTTCAGCATTTACAATATGATCCTGACTCATCACATCCTGTATTTGCGAAGTAACTGAACAATTCGCTCCAGAAGTTTCTTCTGGAAAAGGATCCGGATTAACTTTGTCCTTAAGATCTTCAGTGAATAAACTAGTTGTTGGAAACTTTGGTGACAGAACTTCCTGTGTATATAACAGCGGAGGCTTCCCCAAGATGCTATTTCCTTCATACTTGGAATTCTTACTACCCACTGAAGCCTCAGTATCCAAAGATGTCTCAGACTGCAGAGGCACAATATGATGTAACTGGCCTTTGGCACCACAGGATGAAGTTACTGTAGGTGCTGGTGATGATTCTTCTACAACCATGGGTTTTGCTTGAACCGACGATGTACCATGTGCTACACATGCCTGAGTTAAGTTGATAATCTGAGGACCTGCAACTGATGTAGCATGATCTACTAAGGCTGGACTACTTTGTGCCTGCTGGGCTAAAACGGAATGAGGACTCGTACTGCAATGTACACCAGATTTTGCAGCTGGAAGTTTGAGATTTGCTTCCCCAGAAAACTTTAACGACGTGGGAGTTTCTGCCATGCAGGTAGGTATGCTTGTCTGAGATGAGAATTCATTTTTTCCAACAAGGGAGGAAGTGGGTGGCTTTAGTGCACCTTGACTTGGAGCAGACAGGTCAGATGACAGCAAACCTTTGAAATTGGAGACTTCTGAAGAAGAACGTAAATTGGTTGGTGGCCTGGAACTAGCATCAAGCCAAGGGTTTGGCACAGGAGGACTGATGGAAGTAATTGCCTGGTTGTTAATAGTGGGATCAAAGGTATGCCTTGAGGGGTGCATTTTGGGGCACATCTGCCTGTTTGAAACAGGAACAGTGCTGGCGTTTGGAAGATAGATATGTCCTGTATTATACACGTTAGGCCCGTAATACACCTTCTGAAGGGGCGAAAATGTTGGCACAGGCTGAGCTAGCTGGTTCATATTATGCAGAGGCATTTGTCCAGAAGCAGCATCCATATAGGAATGGCCACGTCTATTCAGCATGAGCTCTTCATGTGTGTCTGGATGAGTTATCCGGACAGTTCTCTTCTGCTCATCACAACTTCTAGGCTGCTGCTGAGGTAAATCTTGTGTAATCCTCATGTTGCCCAGTTGAGAAAGGTGAGGAGAAGCTGGAGGTGCGCATCCCAGGCCTTGTCCTTGATGAATGAAGGCTGGCTGTTGCAATGCACCAGGCTGAGCACCATGAACAAAAAATGGTGGTACATGAGGCGCGTTACCCATAGGCATGGCCATTTTCATGGGCAAGGAGCCAGATACAGAACCAATAGGCTGCATTTGGATGCCCGGCCCCCTGAATTCAACAGGCACTTGAGGTTGTTTCTGCTGGAATGTCACAGGCAGCGGTCTTCCATTTACTGGAAGAATGAACGGCGGTGGCGCTACGTTGGGAGTATACGGGGGTGGAATCTGCACACTCATCCTGGGCTTCATAGCAGGATATTTGTTCACAGTATCAGACTGGCTAACACTGATCATATCTTTCCTTGTGTCTTGTTTTTGCCACTGTTGATGGGTTGGGGAAGAGGGATTTCTGGGAAACACCTTGCATGAATCCATACAAACCTGTAATACGAAACAATAGGTACATTTATGTTCTAACATAACTGTGAAAGCAACTAAAAGCAAGTTGGCAGAGGAACTAACTTTGTCAGCTGGAGGAGCAGAATGAAGCACTGGTGTCTGAGGTAATTCAGGCTCAGGTACTTTACAGGAATTAGATGAGGCTGTAGCAGGCACACTATCATACTTGTCGATCAAATCAGTTCGACAGTTATCTGTTGCTTCTTGCTTTTGCTGCTCCTGGCCAGATGGGAAAGACACAATATTATGCTTGTCAGATAGTAATGCAGGGTGTGCCTGACACTGTAACAAATATAGGTCAGTGCTATATGTAAGTAGAAAGGAAGATATCCTATATTGTAACACTTCACATATAAATTGAAGAATGATGATCGAAAGATGCAAAGCACGCCATAGCATGGATTCGCAAAAGCATAGTTATTTAGAACAATAGCACAGGTGTATGGTCACAATATATGAGCAGAAGAAGTTACTCTGTTTGACAAGTGCGTAAGAAGTATACAATTCAAGCAGTCATTATGGCAAGCTTTTTATCCTGGTTCATTTAATTAAAGTCGGCTGTTCAAAGTACGAAAAGGGTATATACAAATAATGAAAGTGACGATTTGATAGACTTAGCTCGGAGATAATACAGTATAACATAAAAGAAAGGCATTCCAACTAAATACATCTAGTAGGATAGGATAACTGATATTAAATCAGAGGACCTTTTCGTGTTTCTTCTCAGTTATATCTGAAGGGGCTGAGGCCGAGCAGGGATCACACTGTAAAAAGATCATCATGGAGTGTTAACCACTGCAGATATTTGGAAAGTTATTAATAGGAACTATGAAAATAATCGAAGATATGTCATACTTGTGTGTTAATGACTCCTGGGCTTAAAGTTCCAAACTGAAGAGTAAATGCAGTGGATGGATGCCCTGTGATGAATATAACCAAGATATGCCACCTCATTAGAAATTGCAATAAAGTTACACAAGTCTAGAAGGATTTCTTGATGTCATGCCATTTTTTGTTACAAAAAGGGACCAGAATGAACCTTCTGAGTGTATTGTTGGTGTCGAAGAATCCGCTGCCCTGGCTCCTTTAGCAGAATCTAAGTTCAGAACGTCACTCTGATGAGGCACATTGGGAGGTTTCTGTTTCTCCAATGACCCTAAAGATGCTAGAATTGAAATCACCAGCAAGAAAGCGAGTTTTAGCTACATTGCCAAATCAAGGTCCATCATTTTCATCAACAAAAAATGCATCGCTGACTACTTTCGTCAAAAAGAAAAAACATCAACAAAAAGTTCTCATGATCTCAGTTCCTAAATACTTACTCTGTAATCAATATTTGCTAGAAGAGACCCTAAGGCACAAATGTCATGGTTAAGGTCTAAAGGCTACATACACAAAATATATACTAATAGTTTCAGCAGCAAAAAAAAAACTAGATATTTGAACGATCCACGCTCTTGCTCACGTCATGCACACATATTAAATATACAAGGAAAGACATTGGCAAAAAGTTGCACTTAACACAAACACACACACACACACACACACACACACCTTGATTCACTGGTTCTGTACGTGTATCAGCAGCATTTTCAACAGGGGTATTCCCCTGGGGTACCACACACGCCGGCGACCTCGGCCGGTACTGCTGCACTGTCCCGGGCCTCACACTGCAAATGCAATCTAGATGTTTCATACCCATAAAAAACCAACACCCTACTTATAGCACACTCATGATAAAGAAACACCCTAATCAACACGCTCATGAAAAAAATTAAGCAAGGTTGACGAGCCTCACTCCCTCACCTCCGGTTGGGTGGCGAACGCGGTCGTGCACCCGGAGCCGCGTTCCCGCGGCCGCCGGAGACGACCCAATGGTGCGTGCCACTGGCGCAGCCACGGCCGGGCCTTCGGGCGGTGTTGGTGTGTTCGTTGAAGCGATCCGGCCGAAACTGGTTTCTGTACATATATCCCCTCTTCGATTTGGTCTCTGCATCCGCAAAAGAAAGTTAGTTTTCACCACAATTAGTTCCAACCAGAATCAGTAGCTAGGGTTCGTCCGAGCAGATCACGTTGCCACGGAAATTTCTGCGCAAGGAGCAAACCCAACAATTTGGGGAGACTCTGGCACAATTTGATATTAACTTATCGAAATCACCGAGGAAAATTAGGGATAAAGAGTACAGCAATTCGTGGAGATTGTACAACTGCATGATCAGAGCCATGATACATAATGAAACAAAAAAGGCAGGAAAAAATTTCCCACACACAACGCGCGCACCCACTGAATCAAAAGAAAAACAACATTGCCAATAGGGGAAAGGGCGCAAAAGAAAGTAAAGAAAAAACAAAAAACTCGATGGAGATCGTACATGAGACGGCGGAGTGGCGCGGTGATTGGGGTTTAGGGTTAGCACATCGGAAGCCGAGCAGAGGGGAGGTGAGGGAAGTGGAGGCGGAACGGAAGGGGGCAGTTGGGGAGGAAGGCGAGAAGGCCGGAAATTTGGAGGGAAGAGTGGGAGTGCAGAGGAGGAGAGGAGGCGACGCGTGTTGATCGAGGGCGGTGCTTAACCACCTTGTGCCAGGATTAGCAACGCGATTAGCGGCCGGGTTTAAGCCCTTAACCACTCCATAATGCTTAGGATCTGCTGGAGAACCACACTGCTTCTACTAGTATATCGGATCTAGTGTATACTATTTCTCCAAAACTCATGTCCGTAGTCCTTTTAATTTTGTAATTCCAGAAACTTTATTGTAGAAAGAAGATTTGGAAACTTTCCACCGCAAATGGTTTTGTTACTAGTATATCTTTAGTTTTGCTAATTTTCTTCAAATCAAGATTTCTTATATATACTAGCTCAATCAGCTTCCTAGCCTTTGGAGGTTAGGGCATCTCCAACGCCGGCTCGCACCTAATCTGTACAATTTGCCCATTGCGGATCAGGGGAGACAACATGGACACAAGCTGTCCGTTTGCCGTGGCATATGCACCCAACGGCGACAACATGCAAAAAAATATTGCACAAAATAAAAGAAAATAAAAATAACTATACATATGGATAAACATTGTTCAACACGTCTAAAATACAAAATAAAAAACCTATACTGGTGGGTGGCCGGCGGGGCGATGCCGGTGTAGGATGTGATGTGTGTCGTGGGCATGGAGATCCAGTCGCCGTCCTCGATTTTGATAAGGACCGGAGTCGGTGGCCACTCAAAGGCAGTGTCCGGCGGAGCCGACGCGACCGCTTAAGCAGCCATCCACGACTCATGGAGGGTCTGGCCCATGTCGTCCCACTTCTGCTCCTCCTTCAACTGGGAGCCAAGATGGCGGCCTGGATCTCCTCCTCCGTCATTGGCCGTTCCTCCTGCTCGACCTTGACATCGACCGGTGGTGGAAGAACTTCGGTCTCCATGGTTGCGACGCCCCGGTACTGCGACCAGTGCGACAGACCTAGCTAGCACGATGGGAAATCATAGCCTTACTCCTCTGCCACCGCCCCAGAGTCCTCGTAGTAGTCCTCATCGTCATCCAGGGCCTCGATGTGGGCGTCAATGGCCTCATGGCGAGCTTGGTGCTCGGCCTCGGACAATCTATTCCATAGAGGGGAATGGATAGAGTAGGTCGGGTCCCGCCGCAAATCGGTGGGAGGAAAGCACAACGGTAGCATATCTCCCACCGACGTGTAGGACTCGACGCCTAGATGACCGACACATGCACGCAGGCCTGATTGAGGTGCCAGCCAACCGGCAGGTGCACACCCGTCCACGGGAACGGCATGCCTGCCTCCGCCAGCGTGTGGGCTGTCTCAAGGCTCACGTTCAATCGTCGCTCTAAGCGGGGACGCAGTGGCGCTGGTGGGATGAGTGGCCAAACGAAGACCCGAACTCAGTGGTCATTGCACCCGGACTTGAACCACCACGACTTCGTCAACGACGTCGGTGGTGAGGGAGCTGGCTAGGGTTTGGGAGGAGTTTGACCAAATGGGAACTGGATGTGAATGCCACAATCAAAAAGGACCAGCAATCTAGTGAGCGACGGAACCTTTCGTCTGCCGCGGACGGGCGGGCCTAGGAGAAGACATGAGAGGACATGTGTGGACGCGCGATCTGCCCATCCCACCACATTCCAAGCCCAATTTTGGGCGGTCTTTGTGCCAAAACGGACCTATCTGGGGCGCTGGCTCCGTTTGTGGGTGGGCGTTGCGATGCGTTTTTTATCCGGGTGGACAGAATCGGACACGGACGATCTATTTGCAGGTCACCTTTGGAGATGCACTTGACGAAGTTTGTGAACCAAGATTATAACTAAATATTCTCGGCTGCATTATAATTGAAACTGATTTTTTCCTCTTCAAATGTTGGCGACGTCATTCGAATGACCAATTCTCATTTGAACGAGCACTGGATTAGGTGTTAACGTTTTTATAACTATTTGTAATCACTCTTGACTAACGTGACTTGATCAAAACATCACTCCACTCATGCTTACCTAGTTACGCCACGCCACTCCTCGCACTACTCACTTTATGAACCTCAATACCATGATGCAGAAGTAGTAAATCATTTGGCTCTGCCTAAACACTCTAGGAGGATGAACAACCCGACGCTCCGACTAACAAGACTTGGGCCACACATTTTACATATTTTTGAATAATAAGAACAATCTTTACATTTTCTGGATACCACCATTGTGACTTCAATAATCAAGAGAATACATTACATCATACCAAACAAACTCAAACAAACACTACCAACAAAATAAAAAAAATCATTGTCAAACTATAAAGTTACATCAAAGCATGATGCACTCACCATCTCTATCTCCACGTCTCGATGTTCTTCCATGTACACGGTAAAGAATCCGCAAAATACCATATCTGCGCAAGGTTGACTAACTTAAAAGATTCCTAATAGCCATATAAAATGTAGACCGTTCAACGCACTGTGGTCCAAGGTACACCCTCCCAAGACAACTTGTCCAACCATTACTTCATCATAGGACACTAAGAAAGGCAAGATGGTGATAGGACGAAACAATAGAAATCGCCACTAGTTCCGTGACATGAGTCGCAAAAGATACACTAGGTCGAGATGAAACCAGGATACCACTATTACACGCAATTCCACCTCCACCTTTGAGCGGTTGGCGTCAAGGGAACAAAAAACTAACACGAAAAGACCAATTTCATGACATGTAAAGGTGGTGGTGGAGGATGATGATGACTAGGGTTTGATACCAACAGCCATTCATCTCGCAACAAATATGTAAACTCGAGTGAGGTAGTTAACTCCCAGTTGGCTTAGACATGGGCGTGTCTAAAAAATGTCCGTGAAGCTTTATTTGAATGTCCGAAAGTGATCTCTTAATCTCTAGAACTTGCATACTATATATAAAAATCATAAAAAATGTCAATGATAAAAAGCCAAGCATGGTGGGAACCCTAACAAAAAAGTGTCTTGGGTCATGGTTTCAAACGAGGTTCATATTACCATATGTTGTTTTGAGATATGTGAAATGTACATACACCATTAAAGTATCCCTATTTGTGACCCAACATATTTAGTCTGTCTTAACGAAAATAACACATAGTCTAGGCTACAAGCAGTGATATTTGACAAACATGTACATCCTTATAAGGCTACATAGTATACAATTTCATACACCCACGTGTCCAATATCTTCACAATTAACTTAGTGGATCCTAGCCACCTATGTCCCCTAATAGATATTATCTTTATATGTGCTTTATCATGATTTGTGGTATGATTTTAATTTATTCAAGGGCTTTTGTATGCTCACAGAAACTGAGATTTTTTCGTGAAATATTTTGAATTTCCATGTAAAATCTAAAACACACACGCAAAACTACATGAAATATAATGAAACAAAGTTAATTGTTCAATAGTTAATTTATTTGGTTCATACTCATGTAATGATCCGTCGATTTTCTGAAATGAACTTCAAAACACGAGAAAACTTATACTAAACAGATGTTCCATAGTCCTAGAAACTTTTGACATGTCTATAATTTTATACTTATAAGAAACATAGCGGCTATGGTGGAGACAACCAAACAACAACGGTCTACTTTTCGCTTGCTCCATGAGCTGCAAAGCATGCATGCAACCAAACAGCCGCAACAACTATGTCTCCAGGTCCAAAAAAGGTTGTACCGCCTACCAAACAAAGTGGAGAACATGGCCCAACTCCTGTTTCTGACGGGCATGCCCCTACGGCCTTGCCCTAGGGAGCTCCAAAATGTATGTAGCCTACCAAACACGCCCTTATGTATTGTGTAGACTATTAAAATTAGATACAATGTTTCTTGAAAGAGTCCTCTACGAGAAAGTGAGGGCGACCGTGGCGTGGTAGTCTCCCGTGGTTCAATCGAAAGGTACCTAGACGATGTCGGCGATATGCTCAAATATGTTAATATCATGTATGGTCCATTGAATCAGGACTCCCAGAAGAACCCAACCCTTTTTGGCACCAACAAACTAATGCATACTATATGACAAGGAGGCCACGCCGAGTGTGGTCAGCGCTAGGTTTCCCATTTGTAGGATTGTGGGATGTTTATTTTCTTTTCTAGTGCTAGGGTTTCTTGATATTTGAACTCCATCCAAGAAAAGATCATAAATTAAGGAAACATAATTATGATAATAAATGGACAAATGACCTATTCGCGAGTAACCTTTTTCCATCATATATATGTACTATCAAATTATCTAAGAATTCGACGCTGCAATTACAATAGATAGTCCATCTAGTTGTGGATATGCATGGCTTGCTAGGGGTGGTGACTCCGGCTCCGCGAGCAGGCAGTTCTTCTTTGGCACCAGACATATACTTGGTTTTATCCACCCCCAAGTTCTATAAATATTATAAATCATGACTATGTTGTTGTACAACTTGTGAGTTTGGATTTTTTTAAATAAAAACTATGGACATTCTGGCTTGCACGCCAAAATAAAAAATCCATGCAAAGTATTTTTCATGATATATATTTAGATTATCTTACACCCTTGTGTCCTAAATTTCCCATAAAATCCTAGTAAAATGAGCACATATAGGTGAATTCTCATACCTCGTAAATGCATGCTCTTCCATTGTTGCACAAACTAGCACTTTCTTGTTGTGCCGCCTACTGCTTCTCTAAGGAAGGATGTCTCTTAACTTGCTGGCGTGTTACCAAACGTCACCAAGGGGGTAACCCCACGGGGTGCGGTTGAATGATATGCCATGTAATGTAAGATTGGATTCCTCGTTCGCCTCTGACTGTCGCTTTTCACATTTTTTTATTTACTGCCATCTCACTCGGTGTCATGACTTTCACGATCTTTGCCTCTATTAATTCCCGCATTTTTCTTCCTTCTATAGTAGCTAGTTTGCAATATTTGTGGAGTATTCCACTAGTTTTCACGCATTTGTATGCATTGGTTGTTAAGAATCATTTACGAGATCCTATACTTGATTCATATGTATAAATAATATGGTCTTGGAGAAGTAACACATACTTTTCATTACAACCAGCGCATTGGGTGCCATCTCCCACCAGACTTTTAGTGAGAGGAAGCTGAAGTTGTTTGAGTTAGTTAAAGAACCATGAATGGGGTGTCTAATGAAATGAAATGTAATATTTCATAAGTTTATGGATGGTGGAATCACAGTATATTGATGACTTCAATATAATGCATTCATTCGATGATGAACATGACCAATGTGAGGCCAAAGATATTTCCTATGAAAAATATTTTAATGATAAGCTTAATTAGTCTTACTTCAAATGTCTTATTAATAAATTTAGAATAGAGGGACAAGCCCCCCTACCTATACACATCATACATACTTGGCTCACATCGTCCATACAAGTATACACAAAGAGATCGCACCCAACATAACATCAACATTTTAGGTATATTAAGTAGACATAATTATATATGTGTTGCTATCAAAACATAAGTTTCGTGAAACTATATTGAACACCAAATATATAGATGACAAAATTAAGGCAATCCATGCCACTATGGGTGGATTGAATAACCGATAACTGAAAACCAAACCCAAAAAAAGACCTAGACTGAAACCAAATAGACCGAGACTGATCAAATAGTTGGGTAGCAAATTTTGTAGACCAAACTTATTTGGTTAATTTGGTCACCAGTTCCAGTAACCGGATGGAACAAATTGACCAAACTTTACTTAAGAGTGGCCTAATACCAAGTCCCTAGTTGTCCATCGGTATAGATTCATCTTCCTCAACTGAGCCGGATTTTGTATTGTTCAATGTTAATTCCTGCATGTTGCTATGAATGTATGTAGTGCATTTTATTTCCAAATTACAACTGAAATGCTACCAATTTTTTTACCAAATATTGTCCAAGTTTTGTATATATAATAGCTATCACATAGTTCGTTAATGACCAAAAGGAACCCGAATTATTAGTTGTCAGATAGTTTTGACAAGTAAATTTTGGTCTTCATTTTTGAAAGACCTATTTGAAATAGACCAAAATATAAGGATCGGATTTTAGGCCATGACCGAATGCCCAGCCCTATGTGTCACAACAATACTTTAGGTCCAAAGGTACATGCTGGTTCCACACAACAAGAGCCTTACTTGACAATTGACAATTAGCCAAAGATACACAGACTTGAAGAGTATGAGGCACAAAATAACGATGAAAGTGTAGACTTACCATCCATGAGTACATCGAGAGTCGTCCTCCTAATAATCTCTAATGCATGCCTTCACACAAGGAAAATAGTTTAGATTAATTCTCACTCTCAAAGTGATTATCAACATCTATCAACGGGAACACATCCCACGGTTCTTGTAGTGGGCATGAGTGTTGGGGCTATAGCACCAAAATGAAACGTGTTGTCGGCCTCATGTGCCCTTGCTTCCACGTCCGATCGGCAACCGCTTAATATGGTGTAGGCGGTCTTCCTGAGTGGTTGTGGTGTTGCTGTCCTTCGGTTCCAACCTTGCCTATCTGCTCCGCCTTGAAGGCCATGCAATGTGCTATTCCTTGCTTCATGGGTGCGATTTCGTGGATGCTTGGGCGACAACCTCGAAAGGAGGGTCGCATGGTTAGCTCACCAATGAGCACCATGGCAGAGGTGGTGGCTGCGTCTATTGGCTATGTGGGAAGTAATGGTTGTAGCTATGGGTGGCTCACGCACGGTCTCTTCCAATGGTGCCCAGATCTATAGTTGGATGTATGCTATTCCTGCGTGTGTCCTTTGGCCCTCTTAGTGCTGCAAGGGATTTACTGACCTAAAGCTTTGTGCTTCTATGTTGAGGATGGCGACGTTCGCAGGTGCATCTATCCTCTTGAGGACATCATCGTCGAGGTGCTCTTTATCGTGTTGGGTTCCGGGTGAAAACCCATGTCCTTTGGACTCGGCGACGGCAACACTTTGAGTCTTTACCCTCCTGAGGGTGCTATCGTGGAGCTCATGTACCCTTGTACATGGTGTGGTGTGTTTAGGCATCCCGATGTGCATGCTCGGCTTTGTACTCGTGTTATTTTTTCGCCTCTTAGTGTTTTTGGCATAGCTTCCTTTGTCGGTTATCTCAGAGCTGCTTTGTAAGAGTGCTACCTCACTATCTTGTATTGGTCAACCATGTTGGATTTATTTATAAAGCGGGGAAAGAGCCTGTTTTGAGGATATGAATGTGCCCCTGACGACTCCCTTGTCCACGACTATCTCTAGCTCGGTTGGAGCACGGGAGCCCATGAACTTCTTTGATCATATATACTAGCCAACAATAGATATAGCTTTCAAAACCAAAGGTTCCACGAAACTATATAAATCATCAAATATGTATATGAAAAAAAGCATTGCATGTCATAATAATACTACAATACAACAAATCCAACTTCAAAATTACATGAGACTTCCACACAACAACAGTTTCACAAGACACAAGCAAAGACGAAGTTACCCATATTTGAAGAGTATAAACATAAAATAGCAATGAATCCATAAACTTACCATGTGGATTCATGAGATGGATGATTCTAATAAAACTCAAATTCATGCTTTTGCTATTGGAAAATAGAACAAAGTGGCAGTTCTCCTCTTGGAAAATGGTCGATATCTATGGCCAAGTGTGTCCTCATGATTATTGCACTAGTCCAAGATGTCGTGGAAGATCTCCCCCCTTTGTTTCAACCCTATACCCTTAATAAAGAGAAATAAGCCACCCAATTGTACAACCAATGGAGGTGAAAGCTAGTACATGCAATTCCAATCGCTAGGAGCATCCCCATGAGGTGTGGTTGGATGATGTGCTAGAGAAGCCTAGATGACTATTTTCCTTCCCCTATACTTTGCATAGTTCATTTTCACTACCATCTCACTGGTTCTCGTGGTCTCCACTGACTTCAAAACTGTCCTTTCCTTTCGCTTCCTTTTGTAGTAGTTTGTTTGCAATGTCTAAGGAATCTTCCACTAGGTTTCATAGATTTGTATGCATTAGTTGTTTATTAGTACCTTGAATTGTTTTCATATTTAGCATTTTAGACAAGTTTCTATGGAGTACTACTTTTCATTACAGTCAGAGGGTTAGTTGGCAACTTGTGCCAAATTTGTAGGCATCTTGAGATGAACAACAACAAATGGAGTGTCTAGTGGAACTAGACGATAAACATGGTCTACTCTTTCTATACATATATAGATGGTGAAATCCTTTTTTAAGATCAGATGGTGAAATCCTAGTTACTTGTATGTGTGACTTTAGCAAAATGCTATCACTTGATGACAAGCTTAATATTAATTGGAGAAAAAATGCAAAAATATTCTGGTTTGAACGGGTGATCCTATCTCACTTGGCTAAGTGAGTTGATGTAGAAGATGATTCAAATCCCCATGGACGAGAATTTGAGTTCTTGTTCTTTCAAAAAAAAAAAAACACCGTAAAGGTGTTCCTTATTGCGTTCCAACAAAAAATTCCAATTGCGAATAGGAGGTCGGTGCCCCGACCCAAAAACAAGTTATTGTTTGTATCATGTGTGTATGAGCACAAGTGTGCAGCTTATCTCATCTGAGGGTCCGTTTGATAGCAAAGTATTTTTTTAAGTATTTTGCCTACTATAATTTCTGAAAATACCACGGTATTGAATACTTTGTTGTGTTTGGATGCAAATAATAACGTGGTTTAAAAAACTAATGTATCCTCCAAAACTGCATTTTTTTGCTGTATATTAGAAACTTCAGTCCGACCTCTTTTTTTCTAAACTGAAGTATAACTTTTCCTGGCGTATGAAATACTTTGATTTTACATTACTTTGGTTTTGGAAACACTAAGGCCTAGTTTGGCAACAAAGTTTTTCTAAATCTGAAATATATATCAACACCACAGTATTTTAGGCCTAGTTTGGCAATAAAGTTTTTTCTAAACCGCAGTATTCTAAAACTGAAGTATTGTAATGTGTAGGTAACAAATACTTCAGTTTCACCATACTATAGTTTTTCTCTGCTTTGGCAAAAACTCAAAAGCGTTTGGGAAGTGGAGTATTATTGTTTGTTTGACTGGTCATTACGGCTGCATGCATGATCTGGTTTGACCCCATAGATACGTGCATGGCTAGGCATGCATGGCTGTGCGTGAGTTGCTCATGTTAAATGCTTCAGCTCCAACTAATTACTATACCTATAAAAGGCACCTATAAATTATACTTTAAGTCAAATCCTCTTTACACATTACTACGTCGCGTTGTAACATCGTCGTCGTAGCATCTTGCCCTTACTCTGATCTGGTGTGCTGCCGTCGGCGGGAGCAGGTACATGCTTGTCGGGCTTCTTGTGCTTTCTTATTCAATCGTAATAAAGCTATGTGCGTACTTATATACTTTTGTTAAATTTTGTTCATTTTATTTGAATCAGACATGTTAGTGCCTATAGCATGATACTGCCTTTTTCATTTTAAATTGTAAATAAAATACTTACAAATATTGAGAAATTTGTATACCATATATGTGATATGCCACAGGTTAGAAGGTTCGTTCTATTATCAAGCAATTATTTTCAGTTATGTGGGGAAACTTTCTGATGCGCAAACGAAGAGAGGATAATGAATTGGCCATTATCAAAGCTTTATATGCTACTGAAAAAAGCTCATCCAACCGCACACGGATTCATACTTCCATTCTTACGGGTGATATGTACGTCAAAGAAGTTCTCGAGGGTCATGAATTGAGATGTAGACGGGATTTTCGGATGGAAAAGCATATCTTTCATAACTTGGTGGAGTGCCTTCGAGAGAGATGTGGTCTAAGAGATACAGATTTTGTCTCCGTAGAAGAACAGGTTGCCATATTTCTTTACGCCGTTTCTAAGAATGCAAGTAATCGTACACTTCAAGGGCAATTTCAGCATAGCGGTGAGACCATAAGCCGCTATTTTCATATTGTGTTGAATGCACTCATGATATTGTCATCAAGTGTAATACGGCTACCTCCAATTAATGTTCCTTTCAAAGTTGCAAGCAACCCAAAATTCATGCCCGATTAAATCATACGAACCTTCTTTTCCAGATGGTGAGGTTGGTCTCTTCTTGCCCGATGAAGAGGACATGGCTCCGACGGCGCCTTAGGTGAAGAAGAACATGCGGGAAGAGCAGATGCGTTTTTGGTGGAGCGAAGCTGGCGTTTCTCCGTTTTAGATAAAAAAAGTCCCGGCTGAAGTTTTTAATACGGTGAAAAAACTGTAGTTTTGTTGATACTTCGGTTTGCAAAACCACATTTTTCCTCGGACCCAAACGCTTTAAAGTATTTAATACTTTAGTATTTTTAGAAACCGAAGTATGGTCCGAATACTTCAGAAAAACTGAGCTCCCAAACGGGGCCTTAGTGCCTAGCGAAGCAATAATTCAGTTTTTCTCTTTTCTTGGATTTAGAAAAAAGAGAGTATAACGTTTTTCTCAAACATAGTTTTGGAGAATACTTGAGTTTAAAATCAGATTATTTATTGGATCCAAACACCTCAAAAAATTTAATCAGTATTTTCAGAAACCAAAATATTCACTTAATAATTTAAAAATACTTTGATGCCAAACAGAGGTCAGCTACCAAACGCAGGTTGAAAATCAAAATACTGCTCTACTAGAGATCACTTTTTTTTGAGAATGAATAGATATCACACGTCATCCGATCCATATATACTTGCTCTTCACTATTAGTGATCAGATTATATAAGCCTCCCTTCACGGCACTTTCTGTATCTGACATCTTGTATTGCATATACAGAATACACTGATATTTTCATCGTAAAACGTGAGAGTGTTAGCTAGCTTCCACTCCTTACATTTGGAAAAGCTACAGATATTTGACACGATTAGTTATATGCAGTTCTTCCCTTATATTTGTATAAACACTAAGGCCTAGTTTGGCAACAATTTTTTTCTAAAACTGAAGTATATCAATACAATAGTATTTTAGTGCCTAGCAAAACAATACTTTAGTTTTTCCCTTTTCTCAGTTTTAGAAAAAAAAGGGTCTAGCCTCTTTCTCAAATACTTCAAAAAAACCATAGTTTTAGAGAATACTTTAGTTTTAAAACCATATTATTTGTTAGATCCAAACACCTCAAAGTATTTAATACTTCAGTTTTTTTTTAAACCAAAGTATTCCCTCAATACTTTAAAAATACTTTGATGCCAAACAGGGCCTAAGAGATCACAACCAAGTTAGAAATTTCAGTAAACTATATATACGAAACATCAGATGTATACTAAATGAAAAAGGCATTTTATATATGTTGCAACACAGTACTCCAGTAGGATCAATACCACAGCTCCAAAAAGTACATGCCAAATAGTTCGCACAACAACAACAACAGTCTAACAAGACAAGCAAAAGAAGTTACCCAAATTTCAATTGTACGAAACATGTAATAATAGCAATCAAGCTGCAGACTTGCTAATTCTGCTTGAATTCATGATAGGGACGACCTGCAGAGTGCTATTTCGTGCGCCCCGCAAGGTCCTTGCAGTGGCGCGAGCGGCGGGGAGACGGGGCCGAAGTGAAACCTTCCTCCTGGTGGGTCGGGCTGGCGACCCCGTTGTCCTCAGTCTTCTCTAGCTTGATCGGCACAGTCTTTGCGCTCACAACTTCCTGCTCGTCGCCGTCATCGCTCTCGCCGCCCGTCTCCACGGCAACCTGCGGCTCCTCCCCCGCTGCCGCCTCTTCTTCTTCTTCCTCCTCCTCCTCCTCCTCCTCCTCCTCCTCCTCTACTTCTTCTTCACTGGTATCAGTGTCAGTGTCAGTTTCACTGTCACTGTCACTGTCGTCAGACTCAGACAGCACCATCAGCGGCGGCTCAGGTTTCTGCTTGGGGGGCACCTTGACCTCATTGGCAGCGACAACCTGCTGATGATGACCGATATAGTCATCCACAACCCATGGCGACTGTACCTCATCCTCCGAGGCATTCATTTCATTATTCTTCTCGGATCCATGCATCTTAGCCTCCTCCTTTTCTTCCTCCTCCTCCGACGAGTCTGTTTCATCCTCTTCCTCGGATTCATCAATTTCACTCTTCTCCTCCTCCACCTCGTCCTCATCATCCTTCTCCCCCTCTTCATTTTCCTCTTCATCCTCCTCCGACGATGAGTCCGTTTCATCCTCTTCCTCGGATTCATCCGTCTCAGTCTTCTGATCCTCCTGCACCTTGCCCCCGTCATCCTTCTCCCCCTCTTCATTTTCCTCTTCATCCTCCTCCGACGACGAGTCCGTTACAACCTCTTGCTCGGACTCAACCATCTCAGATTCCTCCTCCTCGTCATTATCCCCCTCATCCTCCTCTTCCTTTTCCTCTTCGTCACCCCCCTCTTTCTCTGGGTCTGGGACATAGTCCTCATCATTATGGACATCATCTTCCTCCTCCTCTTCTGACTCCTCTTCCTCCTCCATCTCTGCATCCTCGACCCTAGCGGCTGGCTTCTTCTCTTGTATAGTTGTCTTTCCCTTCTTCTGGATCTCTATGGAGGCTAGCTGCTGATCCTGCGCCTCCTCCATCCCGACTTCCTCCTTCACTGCCACTAGTTTCTGCTGCTCCTCCTCCACATCGACCTCCTCCTTCACTTTCAGTAGTTTCTGATCCTCCATCTCCAGGCCCTCGGATTCGTCCTTCTCAGCGTCCCCGTCCCCCTCTTCCAGTTCATACTCCTTCTTCTCTTCCTCTTCTAGGACATAGTCCTCATCATCATTTCGGATAGGCCTCTTCTCTATAGCTTCCAAGGCAGATGTGTTTTTCTTCTCAACTCTCTCCACAGTCCGCTTCTCCGTTTTCGGCCGGATCTCGACGGAGGCTGGCCCTTGATCTTTCTCATCTTCAACAGCGACCTTCTCCTTCACTGCCCCAAGTTGCTCCTCCTCCTCCTGTTCCTCGTAGACCTTCTTCCAGTGGCCCTTCGGAAGCTTCTTCTGCCGGGGAAGCGACACCCGAGTACGCAAAATAGGCTCCGGCTTTGAGCGCGAGGCGCCATAGAGGCCTTGAGTACCCGCCTTCCTCTTCCGCCCGCTTACACGCCGGCTAATTTCGGCGCTTCCTTGGCCTTGTACTGCAGCAGGAGCAGCGCGGCCGGAGCCCTCGCCCCCGGGAGACGAAGGATTCCATTTCTTCCGGTCACCGCCTTGCCACAGATCACCGCGCGAAGCTCCCACGTCGGGACCTCCGGCCGGGCACCCGGTGCTCGTTTCCGTCCCCTTCCGCGGCGAGATCTCCATGGCTAGCCGCGCGCGGACAGCTCGACGGGGTGGCATCAACAGGGCTAGCTAGATATGAGTACGTAAAGCAAGTATACCTCGCGGGGAGTAGATGGGCGTGGCGACTGGTGGCGGTGGCGGCGGCGCGATGGAGGGGCGGCGATCTAGGCTTTAGGTCTGGGAAGGGGATGAAATTGGAGAGACGAGGCCAGGGTTTTGCAGGAGCATCGAGAGCGACCAGAAATGGAAGTTTGCATATGCGGGGCTGGCTGCGCCTGCGTGGTACTCGTGAAGAAAACGAGGATGAGTGGTCCGATGCGTGGATTTTTTTTGGATCGATATGGCCCCTTATGCGTGGGATTTCTCTGCTATGACTAACATGTGGGACAAGTATTCTGGTAGGGCCACACGTCATTGACTCTCTTGGTGGGATATCTAAGTGGACGTGTAGGAGGTGCCTTGGCTATAGTCGCCTCTATTTTTTCAGGCTACTATTTATTGCTGAGAAATAAAATCTTTTCTGCAGGCTATATTTATTTGCTCGAGAAATATATATGCAGGCTACAAATAAATGATGTATTAATTCTTACCAAAAAAATCATCTCCTACTAATGCCTCGATAAACATGTGCAGGATCGTTGGGTTTTAAAAAGTCTTTCAGAATTAGATCATGCAGCGGGAACAGTAACATTTTCAAAACAAAAAAAACGGAATAGTAACATCGAACAACAACAAACATATGAGTTTCATGTGTATGACACACTCCAGTTTGATTTACTGCACATATCCAATCTGAGCGGTATATAGGACACTTCTTGTGAACAGTTGATGTTCTGATCACCAAGTTGGGTAACACTCTCCTCTTATGGTATTTTTTGCCAAATTTGCCCAAATCTGAAAACTTCAAATAAATCTGACCCCTCCTCGAAACTAATTCGAAGGGTCGGCACACATACATCAGAAAACCGAACCGAAGGATGTCGTCTCCGTTTAAAATGACGCCGACCTCCCTAGGTTGCCCCATGTTGTCACGTGTTGGCGCCGACCTGTATAACTTCGGCTCCGTTTAAATCCCTGAGATTAAATTTCGAATTAGTTTCAGAGAGAGGTCAGATTCGGTCAAATTTCTCAAAAAATCAAAATATACCCTCTTATAGTCTAACTTTTTAGCGAATTGACAATACTGCACATAGATAAGATAGGAAAACATGATCCTATGTGAATTTCACGCGTGTATGTAATTTCTAAAGCATTCAACGCTCTTGCAAGGTGATCTATTTTTTGGAGGTGGCGATATCTTCCTGGCCCGACCCCGACCCCTCCCCTCCCCTGACCCCCGTGCGGTGGCGCACGCGCCGCACCGGGGTGTAGCCGCCGCGTCGCTACAGGGCAATCCGCCCCGCCCCTCCCCCTGCCCACCGCCGCCGGCTCCGTTGCCAGGCAAAGTCCCGGCGGCGCGGCGGTCCTCGCGTCCGAGATCTGGACGGCGGCGGCAGCGCCCCCTCGCCCTCGTCGAGGATGGTGACGACGGACGACGGCGGCCAGTGGCCTAGGCGGTCGGCGGTGGGAGGTCGTAGGAAGGGACGGCGCTGTCCTCCCGGCCTCAGCCTCCGGATGGTGATGGCAGGAGCGTGTCGAGCCCGATCTCGACCATTTCCTGTCGGATCTATTGCAGCCGGCAACGGGATGGCTTTTGGGTTCGTCCGGCTTCACGAGGTCACCTAGGGCTGCGAGCCCGGGCATGGTGGTGGTGGCCTTTCTCCCCCGTCGGAGTTGGTCAGCCAGTCGAATAAAGGTGGATCGGCCTAGGGTCCCTCTTGTGTGGAGATGATCACCTTCCTGAGGATGGTTCTGATCTGGCCGAAGTGGGGAGTTCCGGAAGGCTCCGCCGACGAATGTACCAGCGCTTCTATGCCTGCAGTTCTGGATCGGGTGGTATTCGGCCGTGTGCACCCATGTTTTATTCTGACCGTTTGGTTCAGAAGGGAGCGCCGTGAAGCTCTGTCCTTTGTTGCCACCAGGCGACTTTCGATCCATGGTGAAGTCAGAGGTGGAGAATTCATGAAGGCCAGGTTTAGAGATCTATCTATGGAGGTTTGAGTCGCCGTACAGTTGAGAGACTTGCTTGGTATTTTGGGCTAAACAACAGCCGTATGTAAGTGGGGGCGGCAACACAGGTGAATTTCAGAATCTTACCTTTCAGGGTGAAAACCCAAGGTCTGGCCTTAGCTGGTTGTGCCTGGCAATGGCCTTGTTGAAGGCATTGTTTTGAGAGTGAGGATTATCTTCAGGGTGAAAATCTAAATCTTTGATCGGACGATGACGACGTTGTGCACTGTTCCCTTATTGGAGGCGTCGCTTTTGAAGAGCCTGGAGTTCAGGTGTTGTATTGGTGGTGGTTGTACTGTTGCTGCTAGGACCGGAACACTATAGCGGGTCTTTTTTATTTTCTTAGTTTTCTTTATCTTTTATTGGCTGTTTGCATCCGTAATGCCAATAGGGTATTGCGTTGTTGCAGAGGCCGGGTGTAATTGGTATCTCTTGATATTAATATATTCTCCTTTTAAAAAAAATCTATTTTTTAGATGGAGATTTGCGAGGATGGGTAGTGCGTGAATTTTCTCCAGTGACAGTAGAGTTCTTTATTTATTCCTCAAACTCATTTAACATGTTTCACTCAAAAAGTCAGTCACATCCTTTTGCAAATAGCATATATCTGGTCTCATTTACATACAACACATCCCCACTTCCTCGCATCTCCTCCTTCAGGGAAAAGGGGGGGAGCCAAACCCTACCCCCTCGTCGCCCCCATAGACGGCCGCAAGAAAGCCGTGTGCGCCGCCGGTGAAGGGAGCGGCGGGGATCGACTCTCGCCGTCTGGTGCGGCCTAGAGGGACGCTGCGTCTTGGAGGTGAGCGGCGCGTACCTCGCCGGCGCACGGGAGTGAGCTTGGTGGCGCGGTGATCCTCGGCGCAATAGTGGGCGGAGGCGTGGGCTGGCTCTTCTTGGCGGCGGCGGTGCGTGCGTGGATCTGGGCGGCGGTGGAGTGTGCAGCCAGGGGATCCTAGGCAGCGACCGGCCGTGGTGCGAGCCTGGCGGCGTGCTCCGGGGAGGCCGGTGTGGAGGGGGCTACGGAGGGGAACGTCTGGTCCCTCCCAGGTCGGATCTGGACCTCCAGGCCTAGGCCCGTCCAGGGCCTGCTCTTGGAGGAAGATGGTGGGCTGCGAAGCGACCTCGCGTACCGTGCTCCTCTAGCGGCGGTTGCTCTTCGACAGGCGGCGCTCTGGCGGTGGTCTGGATGGCGGCAGGGCAAGGGAGCTACTGATTGGTGGCGGTGGTGGTAGAGACGAGCTTGGCGACAGCCCCAAACCCTAGATCTAGGCTCTTTGGCCCCGTTCTAGGTTAGGGCGGGCTAGCTCGCAATCAGGCCGCTGCCATGGTTGGTTTAGGGAACTCTTCGGGATAGGTGAGCGTCAACGCCACTGCGTGTGTTGCAGCGCGGCGGTGGGAGATTCACGGGCCAGATCCGGGCTCAGCCAGGCCTAGTTATATTTTTTAAACTCTGAACCGAGAATAAAATAATAATGGGCTATATGCATCTACCGATGTAGAGGGCATGGCTTTGTCCCCATTTCGAAAAAATGGATTTTTGGCTCATTTTTTCGAGGATGCACGCCTTTTTATAGATAGGAGAAGAACCAAATACAAGAATCCATAGTGGAATAAACTGGCTACATATCCAAGAAAAAAGCCAAGCTACTCACAGAAAAACCAATTATCTTCCACCTCCCGGTCTCTTCCATGTTGGCATCAAGAACTAAGGATTTTTGGATCATGTCGACAAGAATTTGTTAGTCTACGTGATATCAAGTAAGTCACATGATCTATTTTGCAAAAAATCATGGCATGTGAAGCATGTTTTTCTGATCGACAATTAGAAAAAAACCACATATACATGTTAAGAGATTCAAAATTTGGGGTACACCCCCTGCTTGATTTTGTATATCACTTGCTCACAACCTAAGGACACCCTTATAAAGCTAAGGTAAACTATCAAATGAAAAACAAAAATCACCAAACAGTGTTTTAATATGCTACATCATATTAAATTCAAATTCGATCAATAGTTCGGCAAATAAGAACAGAAATTCAAAACTGATATTAGTAATTGGCCTAATCTACAACCAAAAAAATGGTATACTATTAGCATAGAGTTACATTGTATTGTTTCTCAACTACTGATAAAATTGGATTTGAATTATTCCAACATAGTAAAAACAAGTTACATTGATGTGGTGATGTTCTTTTAAAACATAGTTGTTTATGTTCGTCAACTACTTCCAAGTATAGGTCGGTACTATCGACTCTTAATGTTTCCCATTCGATTCTTAATATTGTCTATCATAATTCAACCCTAAAAAGTCATCAAGAAACTCCACAATCTTTTTGCAAAAAATGAAGATTTCTTGAAAGGCTTTCCATATCATTAGTTGTAAAATTCTACACAAATAAATATCCTTCCATAATAAAATCCATTTTCAGGTCTCAAGTATCTTTGATTTTATAATGTCTACATTTTCTTACCATTTCTTGACCTTCAATATATCACAATTTTCTACAAATAAAATATGTTTTAGAGAAATTTTAATTTCTCCTTTTTATGTGTTTTGTAGCCTTTTATGTTTATTTTTATATTTTTTATTTCCCTTTTGAAAAATATAAAAGTTTCTATGTTCGTCAAAACCACTTTATTACAACTAAAAACCTCTTGAGACACCAAATGTAAGGTGGTATCAAAAGTCTAAGGGATAATGTATCTGGCTCACTCTTTGGATGAACTAGTTTATAATCAACCTATTTTGGTGTTCTGTACATCCTTATATTTGTTCCATATTTTTTAAAAACATTATTTTTACGATCCCTTCTATTTTAGAAAAATAATGCATAGCAAAAAATGTTGTCCATGTATAGAAAACTATCTACTTTTCGATAGATAATATGTTCCAAAAAAACTACAGTGAACAAAAAATTGTATCATGAACTAATATAAAAAACAAATTATTCTAGCGACATATTCATAAGGAGAAGAGTAATGGTTATAGTGAGATAATATCAAGTATATTAGGTTACCCATATTGAGAGTATCATACCTAGTAGTATGCAATGCATGTCATCAAAATATATGATATCGCATTGCAATTGATGAAGAGAGATGTGGTTGTGCTATCATAGCTTATAGAACTAGAGAATTAAAGAGTCAAGTATCTTTTCAACTCAAAATCAGAAGCACTTACCCATTCACTAAAAATATTTTCATTTGATGCAAAAAATAGTTCTGCTAATATGACAGTTGACTGCACTATGCCAAGATTTGACATATAATAGTTATCGTATGAAACCAAGGACACTTTGTTTTCAGCAGTTTTTCCATACACTATTTCACAATTTTTCACTAGAATCAATAATGGATATGACCAATAAGATTGGAAGAAGCCATAGTATTTGATGCTTGCTTTGTTGCTGATGCGCATCTTGACTACGCGTTCGGCACAACATTTGCCGCACGTCAAGGCACTAATGGGTCGTAGAGTCTTGGGGTTGCTCCAATCTTGAAGACATGAAGTTGAGGTTGGAGATTAACTTGGCTGAGGAACCAATAGCTAAGAAGAATATGTTAGATGGATTAAACTTTGAGATGTTGACATTGGTGATATTCACCAGCTCCGAGTCAGTAGATAAGATTTCCTTCGGCTTTGAGCCCAAAGTTCAAAAACAATGAGTTGGTTGTGCGCACATGTGCATGTGGTTAATTGAATTTGCTGAACCATACATGTGGGATAACTTCACCATGGTGTCTGTTCCTGTTAGAAATGAGAGATAAAGAGCAATGTTGTTGGTGTTGTAAGTGTGTAATCATATAGTGCCTATAGTGGCATTTGGATGGTAAATTGTAAGGAGTATGACACCATGTGAAGCGTGATATTATGATTTTCACCTTAATAGTTTTACCTTTTGTTGCAAACCAATAGATTTTTTGAAACCTAGGATCTTTTCCTTGAGGTGATACAATCAATATATTGGCATCAAACTGGTCAAAAATGAATTGTGGCTTCTTTATGCGATTTAATTGATTGTTTCATACAGATGTTTGATGACACGTTGTTGACATTGGGAGACCCCAAGCGGAAGGTACGATGAGCACAGCAGCAAGTTTTCCCTCAATAAGAAACCAAGGTTATCGAACCAATAGGAGGAAGGAAACGACTCAAAGATGTTGCTAGCAACTTGGAAACCTGCATAACACAAACTCGAGACTTTGCCCCAACGAACAGTGAGTTTATCAATCTCACCGGTTTGCTGAAAACAAAGGATTAACTGTATGGTGTGAAAGGTAAAAGTGGTTTGCAGAAAGTAAAGATTGGACCGGAGTCCATAGTTCAATATACGTGTTCTCCTTAAGATAAACAATCATAGCATGCTGGGTAAACAAATTACAGCAGGGCAATTGACATGATTGAGCAAGGCATAACAATGCAATACTAGACATTCATGATCCTATGAGATTCGATTGGGCAATACAACAAGATACATAGACCGCCATCCAACTGCATCTATGACTAGTAATCCACCTTCGGGTTATCATCCGAACCCCCTACGGTATTAAGTTGCAAGCAACGTATAACTGCTTTAAGCAAAGTGTGTAAGGTAAACAATCCACTTGTTCTATGAACAAGAAACCGTTGTTTTCTCCCTAGTGGCAACAACACATCTACAACCTTAGAGATTTCTATCACTTCCCTTAGATTAAATAGAGGCATGAACCCACTATCGAGCATAAATACCTCCTCTTGGAGTCACTAGCATATACTTGGCCAATATAGCTACTAGAAATGAAGAGCATGCAAGATCACAAACAACACAAACATGGTAGAATCAATAAGACAAAACCATTAATCAGTCTGATATAGTAATCTCAATATCCATCAGATCCCCGCAAACACAACATGCATAATTACAAATAGATGATCTTGATCATGAACGGAGCTCACAAGATCTAAACATGGTAGCACAAAAGAGGAGATACAACGATCTAGCTACTACATGGACCCGTAGTCCAAGGTGGAACTACTCACACTTCATACCGGAGGCTCGCATGATGAAGAAGAAGGACTCCGGGATGATCTCCCCTCTGGCAGGGTGCCGAGAAGAGCTTTAGACCCTCCCCCGATCTAGGGACGATGGTGGCGGTGGCTATGGACTGTTTCGTGGAATATTGATCGGCCCTCTAGGGTTTATGTATAGGGGGGTCTTTATAGGCGAAGAGGCGAGGCAGGGGGCCGCACCCCCTAGGCGCGGGGTCGGTGACATGGTTATACCCTGCGGGTACACGACTTTAGCATACCTGGTCCAGCCCAAGAAAGGCCCACGAGAATATACGCGTCCCGTGAAGACTTTTGGGTGGCCCAAGCCCATGACGTCTTCGGATCCTTGGAGAGCAAGACTAGAATAGATAGTATATTCAAAGGGGCAAACCCTAAAACCTGTAACCGACTCGATCTGTGCCCAAGACCTGCCTACCTCTATATAAAGGCTAGGAGGGCACGACGAGGGGGACACCTCTCATACCACCGCATACACACCTCCACGCCAGATTGCATCTGGGCACCGCTGTAACTTTTGGTTCCGCCGTAATCAAGAGCAGACAAGCAGGAGTAGGGTTTTCCCTCCAGGGGCCTGAACCTGGGTAAATATCGTGTCCATGGTTGCTTGTCTGTTAACCGTTCTGCGATCTCCAGGACCCCCATCTTCTCCAAAACCCAAGCTCATAACAATGGGCATTGACGAGATTAAACCTCATCAATTGGCGCCGTCCGTGGGGACTGGGGGCGCTGATTGTGCGACCGTGACGGTCCCGACCAAAGCGATCTACAACTCCGTGGTGACGGAGAGGTATCTCCTCTTCGGCGCTTTCGACTTCATAGCCCACTCGCCAGCCACCCTGAAAGACTTCGAGCCCGTTGGTGACAGGCTCGAGATCCTGTTCGGGAGCTTCTGCTTCCAGCTGGGGTAGACCGGCACTCTTCGCCTCCCAGAGCGGGTGCCTATGCCATCGATCAGGCCCGCCTCATGGGCCCCGCATCCCGTTCTACGCACATCACCATCGACAGATGAGTCATACGACAGCAGCATCTGCAACTCAGATCTATGCGATCCGCCATCGGATGAAGGGACCTACGGTTCCGGATCCGAAAGTTGTGGCAGCAGCGATCCACCCTACGAACGCTACCAATGCGCCGTGGTCATCCAGAGCGACGTGGATCAGCAAGCACCCAACCCGCCACCCAACCCGCAGGGTAGGAATGGCAAAAATAGGAGAAACCAATCCCCCCAGCCCAACGAGGACGACCCTGATGCCAGTCGAGTAATCCACCTCAGTGAGGAAGGATGGAACCAAGCACGCGAAGCCGTGGTGGGCAACAAGATCCTGCCTGTATGTGCCTCATGGGACCTACTGATGGCGTACCGCCTGCTCCTCATCGAAGAGCACAAAAAGTAGGTGAAGATGCAAGAGGTGCTTGACAAGAGCAAGCAAGCGGCATCGGAGTCCAGCGCGCGGCAAGCTGCGCTCTCTGCCGTTGGTGGATCCAGCTTGCATGGCAACCATGCCAACAAGCATCGTTCTCGCGTAGAGAACATGGACCCCGTCGCACGTCGTGAGGTGACCCGAACCCTCAACACATCCTTCATGGAGATGGATGCCAACGGCAACGTCATCCCGAAGACGCCACAAGCTGCGATCATGGCAGCCACCACATACCTCGCGTCCCATCCACCTCCGGTGGGGGACCCGAAGAGGGCCATGCACAATTCCGCATTAGCCGGAATCGTTGGAGCTGCGCTCCACGGGTAAGCTCCTGAGGAGCCGAAGAAGAAGGCTGCAATTAGATTCAACCGCAGTCCCACACCCTCATCCGACGAGGAAGAACACGACCTACCTCATGAAGGGTTTCGCAGCATAGTAAATCAAAAAAATTCTACGGATGCGAACGGGAAAGCCAAGATCTAATCTAGGAGATACAATCAACGAGAGGGATAGATGAGATCTTCATACCCTTGAAGAAATCGCACAGCGGAACGTTCAACAGAACGTGGTTGATGTAGTCGTACTAGCCTTCTCCTCCTCGTGATCCGATCCGATCCAACGCCGCAAGTGGCGACGCCTCCGAGAGATGCACACGTACGGCACCGCGAAGTCTCCTACTTCCTCGGTCCAGCAAGTGGGGTGGAGAGATAGATTGGATCTACAGCACGACGGCGTGGTGCAAAGATGGAGAGTTTCTGCGGCAGGGCTTCGCCTACGCGCAGTCGGGAGAGAGAGAGAGAGATCTGGAGGGCAGCAGGTAGGCGGCTAGGGTTCAAGGAGGGGTGGTAGGAGGGTGCGCCCCTGCCCTCTTTATATAGAGGGCTGGCTGGCCCCCCTTGCCCCTCCTCCAAGCCCTAGGGCCGGCGGCCACAAGGGTGGAGTGGGGGGCAAGTCTTCCCCCCCTTCTAGAAGATCCCCTAGGGTTTTGGCCGGCTGGGCCTATGGGTGAAATGGATCGTATGGGCACCTAGAGGGGGGGGGGGGTGAATAGGTGCTAACCAATTTTTAATACTTTTTCAATTTTAGGCTTGACACAAAGTAAATTCTCTAGATATGCAACTACAAGAATTTCCCTATATGTAACCCTAACTACTAAGCACGTAAAAGAGGAGTGAGGAAACCGTAGTGGAGCACGCGGAGACACAGGGATTTGTTTTACCGCAATTCCTTCCTTGTTAAGGGAAGTACATCTGCGTTGGAGGGGTGGGAGGTTCTAAGACCACCACGCCACAATAGGCCTCACCCTATTCTCCGATGGATCTCGCCACGAGAGGCCTGATCCACCTTCTCCACTATTGGATCCCTTCGAGGCGGGAACCGGTGCCTTTTACAACACTATCGGGGCACACACCCACAACCGAATTGGGGGCTCCCGAGATGACAACAAGCTGCCACAAGAACAAGGTTTATCAATATAAACAAAAACGAGGATCTAGATATTTGCAAGAAATACTAGATCGGAGGTTCTCCAAATGAATGGAGAGGAGATGAAGCGCTTGATTGCTGATGATGAAGATCGAGTTCTCCTCCTTCGATTCCCCAAGGAAAGGGGCCTTTGGGTGGATCTAGGTGGAGCACTCTTGGATGAAGCTTTCAGATCTGATCTGGTCTTTTTCGAGATGAATCAAGAGTTCTGGCAGGAGGGGGATGGCTGGCTTAAATACCCCCTCCCCAGATCTGGCCGTTGCACAACTTTGGGGGCGGATTATCCGCCCCCCACTTGGGGCGGATTATCCGCCCCCTGGGAAAACTCCGCCCCAAGGGCGGATTCTCCGGGGGAAACTCCGCCCCCTCTCTGGGGCTTGCGCCTTGGTGAAGCTTGGTGAAGATCTTGGGGGGGGGGGGATAATCCGGCCAAAACTCCGCCCCCCTTCTGGGGCTTGCGCCTGCTTGGGCAAAGGGAGGGGCGGATTATCCGCCCATGGTGGGGCCGGATTATCCGCCCCCAAAGGCAGAGTTCCTTTTCCCTTTATTCTCAAATAGAGCTGCAACACTTCAACACACATTAAATGATCCTTGGTATTGTTATCTAACACACAAAACACTAGGGATTAAGAAATGTTCTTTCAATCTCCCCCTTTTTGGTGTTAGATGACAATACTAGGATTTGCAATGAAACTGGCAAATGCCACCTTAAATAATGAAAGACGCTCCCCCTAGATGTGTGCATATTTAAGATTTGCATTCGAATACAAATACACACACTAGGGAGAACACTACTTCCATAACCAAGATAATTGAAACGAGGTGGTTTGGGAAACAAGGTCATACCACCGGGATGAGAATATAGCCAAAGCATACATAGATAATCCCATGAATCCATATGCCATCAAATATGCTCCACAATTCCAGAATTCCATGAGGTCCATAATAGATAAATCCAGAATTCCATGAATACCAAACATAATGGAGCACGACATAGTCTTACATAGACAAACACAAATAGCAAAAGAGTTCACGCTAGAAAAGGCACAAGCAAGCAAATAAAAACGACTAAAAGAGAAAAGCTTGTGCCACAAATAGCAAAAGAGTTCACGCTAGAAAAGGCACAAGCAAGCAAATAAAAACGACTAAAAGAGAAAAGCTTGTGCCCAACCCTTGCAAATCCACGAGACGTAATAGAACTACTTCTCCCCCTTTGGCATCGAAACGCCAAAAAGGAAGAAGAGCGATGCTAACGCCCCTGGACACCCAGAATTCACACCCAAATTTGCAAGAATCAAATCAATCAAAAGCCAAATTTGAGTGTGTTTTCCATAAGAATATGAGATATGCAAGAAAATCCAACGAGACCCATGAAAAACCAACTCTTCTCGAGGAAGAGGGCGGTGGCCGAAGCCACCATGTTGGAGCGCATGGCATGACACCGCGAAGATGTATCTTGAGTTCAAAACCAATGCTCATCGATGACCCACATATCACAAAATGATATTAAGGGAAATGATTTTACTTACTTTCGGCATTATGGTGGGATTGTTGGCCCAATCAATTAGGACCACACTCCCCCTATGTCTATGCCCGCATCTAAATCAAATACATGAATAAGAGCAAGTGAGTGTGCAAGGGTAGTCAAGCCAAGCTCCTTGAATCTATGATATTTAGCTCATTCCTCAAATAACAAAATCTTGCTTCATCAAGGGGCTTCGTGAAAATATCATCAAGTTGGTTCTTCGTGCTCACAAAGGATAGAGCAATATCTCCACGAGCAACATGATCCCGAATAAAGTGGTTGCGAATCTCTATATGTTTTGTTCTTGTATGCTGCACGGGATTGTAAGCAATTTTGATAGCACTTTCATTGTCGCATAAAAGAGGCACTTTGTCACAATTGACACCATATTCCTTTAAAGTTTGCCTCATCCATAACAATTGAGTACAAGCACTTGCAGCAGCAACATATTCAGCTTCGGCGGTTGAGAGTGAAATACAATTCTGTTTCTTTGATGACCAACACACTAGAGACCTGCCCAAGAATTGGCATGCACCAGAGGTTGATTTCCTATCATCTTTGTCACCAGCCCAATCTAAATCAGTGTAACCACATAGAGAGAAACTTGAACCCTTGGGATACCATAACCCAAAATTTGGGGAATGAACCAAATATCGGAAGATTCGCTTGACTGCCACTAAGTGGCTTTCTTTAGGAGCGGCTTGGTACCTTGCACACACTCCTACACTTAACACGATATCGGGCCTAGATGCGCAAAGGTAAAGGAGAGAGAGCCGATCATGGATCGGTATACCTTTTGATCCACGTCTTTACCCTTGGGATTGAGCTCAAGATGACACTTTGTTTGCATTGGGGTAGCAACGCCATTGAGATCCGTCATCTTGAACCTTTTGAGCATGTCTTGGATGTACTTAGCTTGATTAATAAAGGTTCCCTCTCTAAGTTGTTTGATCTCAAATCCAAGAAAGAACCTGAGCTCACCCATCATGGACATCTCAAACCTGTCAGTCATAAGCTTCGAAAATTCATCGTTAAAAGCTTGGTTAGTAGAGCCAAAAATAATGTCATCTACATAAAGTTGGCATACAAAAAGCTCCCCATTAACCTTCTTAATAAAAAGAGTGGGATCGATTTGCCCAACTTCGAATCCACGGTCTAGCAAAAGCTCTTTAAGGTGCTCATACCACGCACGTGGGGCTTGTTTAAGGCCATAGAGCGCCTTATCGAGTTTGTAGACATGGTTCGGAAATTTGGGGTCCTCAAACCCCGGGGGCTGCTTGACGTATACTAACTCATGTAGAGGACCATTAAGGAAAGCGCTCTTAACATCCATTTGTTGTAATTTAAAATTATGATGGGCTGCATATGCAAGAAGGATATGGATGGACTCAAGGCGAGCCACAGGAGCGTAGGTCTCGCCAAAATCAATTACTTCCACTTGAGAGAATCCTTGAGCCACGAGTCGTGCTTTATTCCTCACAACAATGCCATTTTTATCATGTTTGTTCTTGAAGATCCACTTGGTGCCGATAACATTGTGGCAATCCTTTGGTTTTTCTACGAGCTTCCAAACTTTGTTGCGTTTGAAGTTATTTAATTCTTCATGCATTGCGACAACCCAATCGGGGTCTTCAAGAGCATCAAAAACCTTCTTCGGTTCAACCATGGAAATGTGAGCTTGATGATCACAGAAGCTTGCAAGCTCTCTTCTAGTGGATACCCTTCGTCGTAGATCACCAACAACCTTGTCAAGAGTGTGACCTCTTAGTTCAAGGTTCCGATCACCACGAGCCTTGTGACGAGCCTCAATGTCCTTATTGTTTCTAGGAGGAGTGGATTCAATAGTTGTATCCTTGTCTTGATTACTGCCCTGCCCTTGATCTTGGTCACCGTTACTGCCAGAAGATTGTTGCTGAACATTTTCTTCAGGCCCGGATAATCCGCCCCTTGGAGGGGCCGGACTATCCGGCCTAGGAGGTGAAGTACCAGAACCATCATCCTGAGAAATCCTGACTGGAGTTGGAGACCCAGGGTCGGATACTCCGCCCCTGGGGGCCGGAGAATCCGACCTGGGAGCTTCAGAGTTGCTGACTTCTCCTTCGGATCCTCTGGAACGAGTTGGAGTGCCAGGGGCGGATTGTCCGCCCCTTGGAGGGGGCGGATAGTCCGGCCTGGGACTACCAGCTTGTCCAGGGGACAGATGGTCTTCAGCAGATTGTGGTGTTAGTGCAGGATTGTCTCCAACAGTAGGAGCTTGTTGATCTTGTGTAGATGAGGGCTCCTCATGTGTGGAGCATTGTCCTTCCCGATCCGCCACAAGGGGTTCCTCAATGGGGCGGAAAATCCCACGCCCATTCTTCTTATGGCATCTTGGGGTATTTCAACATCTGCATCACAAACATCAACTTGCCCTACAAAGGAGCCGTTATTTTCATCGAACTCCACACTACAAGATTCTACAACAATCTCAGTGAGCTTGTTGTAGACTCTATAAGTGTGGGATTCGGCACCGTAACCAACAAAAATACCTTCTAAAGCCTTGGATTCAAATTTTGACAAACAGACACCTTTAATAAGAAAGAAACACTTACACCCGAATACCCTGAAGTATGAGATGTTGGGTTTGTTACCGGTAAGTATTTCATATGGGGTCTTGTCCAAGATCTTCCGAAGGTAGAGCCGGTTTGATGAGTGACAAGCAGTGGATATGGCTTCAGCCCAAAAATTATAAGGAGACTTGAATTCAGCTAGCATAGATCTTGCCATATCCATCAAAGTACGGTTCTTCCTCTCGGCTACACCATTTTGTTGAGGGGTGTACGCAGCGGAATATTGGTGTCTAATCCCCTCTTCGCTAAGAAACTCGTTTAAAGTGTAGTTCTTGAATTCTGAGCCGTTGTCACTTCTAATTGCCAAGATGGGAACATTGTGTTGACGTTGAACTTCATTGGCAAAGTCGATGACAGTTTGTTGAGTCTCACTTTTCAGCTTGAAAAAATATACCCATGTATATCTTGAGTAATCATCGACAATGACCAAGAAATATTTCTTCCCACCAAGACTTGCATGAGAAGGAGGACCAAATAAATCCACGTAATTCCAAGATCCTCTTTGATGACACAATAGTCTTCCTCTTGTGGGGAGAATCATGCATTTTTCCTTCAACACAAGCCCTGCAAACACGATCTTTGGCAAAAGAGACATTGTCTTTTAGTCCAAGGATGTGGCCACCCTTTTGGAGACTTTGCAAAGTTCTCATGTTGACATGGGCTAAACGGCGATGCCATAGCCAGCCCACGTCGTCCTTTCCGAATAGACACATCGGACCCGAAGTGGTTTTCCCCAAGAAGTCCACCACATACAGGTCATTTTCGACATATCCAACGAAAGCGACCTTTAGAGACTTGCTCCATAAGAGTACCACCAAATCATCATCGATAAAAACAGCAAAACCCATCTTGCCAAGGGCATGAACATAAAGAAGATTGTAGCCAAGGGTCTCAACAAGCATGACGTCCACGAGAGAGATATCGTGGGCAACCACAACCTTGCCAAGACCCAATACCTGAGATTTAGACTTATCACCATAGGAGACTGTGATATTATCATGATTTGGACGCATCTCTGTGATGATATCCTTGCTTCCGGTCATATGACTAGTGCAGCCACTATCCAGCACCCATTTCGACCCACCGGAAGCATAGCCCTGCAAGAAAATTACTTCTTGGTTTTAGGTACCCATTTTTCAATGGGTCCTTTCATGTTAGTAACAAGGGTCTTTGGGACCCAAATAGACCAAGCAATATATTCATCAAAAGGACCAACATAATAAGCATAAACATCGCCATAGTCATCACAAAAGAGTTCATAATTCGGATTGTGAGACCCTGCAAAACCAATATTAATAGTCTTGTCTTTTGTGACAACCTTCTCAGCAGTGCTTGTCTTTAATTGCACATTCTTGGTCTTGTTCTTCTTGGTTTTCTTCTTCTTGGACTTGGTGACATACCCAAGTCCCTCTTTACCATGATTTGACCTTTGCTTGCCAAGGACTTCATCAAGCACACCTTTGTCCTTTGTAGTGATGTCCTTGATCACTTCTTTTTCCACACTAGCATTTTTCTTGTTACTATATGTTGAGTTGGACGAGCTAGGAGTATCATATTTGGCCAATCGACTTTGAAGCTGATCATGTGACTCATTGAGAATAGAGAACTCGTTTTTCAACGCCTTGTGAGCATTGTCAATTTTCTCCAATTCCTCGGAGAGTCTATCATGAGCAGCCCCAAAGTCAATCCTTTCCTTCTTTAACTTCTTTGCCTTGGTGACAGCATTGTCACGTTCCTTAACGAGTTTAGTCACAATTTCTTCATGTGACTCTTCCATAGACTCAAGCCTCTCTTCAAGAGAGACCCGAGTTTCTTCTTCTTCTTCAAGAGCATTTTTTAGGGATGCAATTTCCATTGCATCCTCCCTTTCAATTCTGCCCTTTTCTTCGAGGAGTGCTTCGTTTTGGGCCAGCTGATCCATAAGAGCCTCAAAACAAACTTTGTGCTCACCTTGCAAGTTAGTATAGAAATAATCCAAAGCAATAATCTCTTCTTTAACCTTAAGACTAGCAGGATCATCCATGTCTATCATAGCCTTGGGAAAAGAAGAGTTAGAAGAAGTTACCTCGGAGTTTCTTGCCATGAGGCAAGTAGCATTCTTGTTGATGATGTTTTCATTCGGAGAGTCGAAGAGAGATGTTGATGTAGATGTGGTGGATATAGCAGCCACCTCTTGAGAGCTATCGTCCTCGTCCTCATCTTCACTCCCCGATGAATATTCTTCTTGAGCCACTAGAACAATCTTTGGTTGCTTCTTGAAAGGAGCATTCTTCTTTACAAACTGTTTCTTACGTGGAGCTTTTGATTTGTCCTTGAACATGAGTCTTCCTCCATTATCCTCTCTACTTTGATATGGAGACTCAGCTACGAAGTGCAGCCGGTCACCACAATTAAAGCATGTCCTCGGCTTGGGACCATTTTCTTTTCTTCCATAGGCTCCACTCTTGCGATCTAGTTCAGCTTTAGCCTTGGCTGGATCTTTCCAAAAGTTTCTTGCATAAAGAGCCAAGTATTGTCCGTGGATCCTTTTTATATCTTCGGGACATTCCAGACCTTCTACCGCATATTCATCATGATCAATCACACTAGTCTTCAAGGCCATGTTGACCCCCTTTTGCATCCCCATAGCTCGAGCACGAGCATCTTCGGCATTCTTGGCAGCCACTTTGAAGGCGGCCATTTCTTGCATTACCTCATTGGATGACATGAGGTGATAGTTATGCCTACCTTGGAGACTTTTCAAATCTGTGGGCTCAAATGGCATAAGAGCACTGACATACTTGCGCTTGATCCAAGCATCATCAACATGAGCTGCACCGTTGTGGCATCCCGCAAAACCACTACTAGAAAATCGCGTTGTTTTTGTGCATTGCATCATCATGACCGCATGCTCATGTCATCATGCCACATTGCATTTGAGCATTGTCATCATCTTGCATTTGCTTGCATAAAACTATTTGCGGAAAAACCTGTTCTTGTTTTCTAAACGCCCCGTCTTTGTTCAAACACAAAAACCGGGTCTCCGGATTATTTTGTTTTGTCTGCTATCGGTTTGTAAAAGCCCTGTTTGAAATAAATAAAATATTTAATTATTTTAGCGGGGGCAGCCAACCGGGCCGATCCGACCCAGTCGGCCACCCCCAGAATAAATCGGTCCACCCAAACTCTAAATCCTATTCCCACCTAGTCCTAATCTACCCACCAATCACAGCCTGGCCCCACCCCAACCCGCTGCCACCTCACCCACAACTCCCTCTCTCACACACAGCTTCCCTACCCCCTCTCTCTGCAGCCCGGCCCCACCTCCTGCGCCGGCCCCACTCCCTGGTCAACCCCCCCTCTTACCCACTCCCTGGACCAGGTCCGCCCCTCCCCGCGTGACCCCCTGTTCTCCCTGGCCCACCCCCTGGCCCGCGACCCCGTCCCCCACCTCCCGCTCCTCTCTCTCTCTTTTCCTCTCCCACCCCGACGTGCACCGCCCCGCCTCACTTCTCCTTCCTCCCCTCCGGCCACCGCCTGCTGCCTCCCTCCCCCGCCGGCCGCCTTCCCCCCCCTCTCGCCTCGGCCCCGCGCCCTCTTCCCCGGCCCCGGCTGCGTCCCCGTGCGCCGCCCTCGACCTCCACCGCCCCCGCGCCTCTCCTCGGCTCCGCCCCGAGCGCCGCCGCCGGAGTTTCCCCGCCTTCTGTGCCTCCTCCGCCTCTCCCGAGCCGGGCGCGTCGCCCAGCAGCTCCCCTCGCCCGGCCTCGCCGGCCCTACCCTTCTTCGTCCACCGCCGGCCCGTCCCCGTCGGGCTTCGCCCCTCTCTACCCCGAGCAGCCGCACACCTCCCCGTCGGCCTCCTCGCCGCCCTCGTCGCCGGCCGCCATCTCCTCCACCCCGCCGGCCAGGACCTCCTCCCCGTCGTCTCCTCCTCCGGCCCAAGCTCGTCGCCCTGACGAGCCCAACCTTGCCCCCTTGCTGCCGCCGCCTGAGGCCTCCTCTTCGTCGGCCCGCGTCTGGCCGCTGCCTGTCGACCGTGTGCGCACCGGCCGGCCCTGCTGCACGTGCGACTAGGACGGCTTCAAGCCCGCGCCGTACCGCGAGTACATGTTGGTAATCTGTATGTCTGTGAGTTTTGCGGGTGTCGTGTACTTGTGGCCGTTCCAAAGTTCGTGACGCAAGTTTCGCCAAGATCGACCAACGCAATAAGTTGTACGAGGATCACCCCAAGGACTTCAAGGTGAACCCACGGGATCTACCTCACGGACGCCAAGACCGTCGACAAGGAACCGAATAACACCAAGTTCTTCCTCCCGGACCCGTCAGGATCTCCGTCACCGAACCCTCGGCACGCCAAGGTCTTCTCTTCGGAACGCCATGATCCCCTTCACGGATACGACAAGTACCCCCTCGAGGACGCCGAGTACTTCACCCCGGACACCGAGACCCTGGACGACAAGTTCTCCTTCCCGGAAGCATTGACGCCGCGCGACAAGATCTACCTCTTTGATCCGAGAACGATCCCGCCGAGGCCGAACCCTAGATCCGGACCCTGAGACCGAACCCCGACCCCCCGGAACCCAAGCTCGCCAAACCCTAATGTGTGAACCTTTTCCCGAGCCCCTATTTTATAAATGCTCTATATAAACTTGTTGCATTCAATCATACAAGTTTGCATACATATTTATGTGGTTTGGGGGCCTTATGCCGATTCACCTTATAATTAAATATGGGGCCCATATGCGGGCAAATCTAGTCGTATATTGGCCCCATTTAAATTTGTGTAGCGAACCGGTAACTTATCTTGCCCCGTTATTACAACATTTAATTTGCGGGGTAGTTAAATAACTGGAACCGTTTAATTAATTGTCGGGACCCCGGTTCCGTTTAATTTTGCCTAATTGCATCGCATGCTTGCCATGTCATACATCATACATGCATCATGCCCGCTCTTCTGCCGTAGTATTAAATATTGCATCCGGTGTTTCTACTAGTGCTTTGCTTCTTCACGGATTAGGCCGATGAGTTGATGCGAGAGTCGACCCGATCTTCGGATGAACCTTCGGCAATGTTTTCAGGCGAGCATCTTCCCCTTTCTACCTATCTTACTTTTATAGTATTTATTCCCTCCTGTTGATCTATTGCTATCTGCGTTGCGATGCTCTAGTTTTCGTACCCGTGTTATCCCTTGCAGCCTTATATTGCCTTGGACACATCCTATTACCTGTTGTTTGGTAGATAGTTGGACTTGCGCGTCGTAGTCGCTTGCTCGAGTGCTGTTGCTTGTCGACAAGTACCACAGTTGTTGGAGCTTTGCCGCATGTTTAATGTTGGAGATGATCATGGCTTTAATTATCGTTCACTTTAATTACTGTTTAACAACTAAAATGGAAGTAGGTAAGCAGAGGCACAAGTGGGCAATAGATGTTATTTGGTTGTTAACCGTCCACTTGTGTCCCGTAGGACCCCGAGTACTTGATACCTGTTCCTTGAATATTCGCGCTATCCACATACGGGGAATTATGGGACCCCCCTGAGCCAGAGCTTGATTCATTCTTATTTCTTGGGGCCACAAACTAGTTTGAGGTTTTATTTACTATCCTGTACCTATGCCATGCTTTACTGCTTTATTTAAATTGTGCGATGGATAGCATCTGTACTGTTTAGGATCGGGACACGTTTTCGCGGTGTCGACAAGCCCAGTTTTGGGTTCCCAGTCGTTCACAGCCGTCCACCCAAACCTCGGGTCCGTCTCGGAGTCAGCTAGCTTCGTTGCGGGTGTACTCCAAGGGGTGCCCCCCTGAAATATTTCGGAATCCTGTGATTGCTTTGTCGTGAAGGCCTCGTTGGGTTTTGATTTGGTTTTTTCGAGGTTGATCGAGTGTGTGTTGCTATTTGTGCACCCCGGCCGGGTAAAACTTTCTGAAAAGCCGTGTCCGCGGTTATGGACGACTTGGAGCACAGTATCTCGATCATAGACAACTATAACTAAAGTAGTGCTATAAATTTGACTTTATAATGACTAGTAATCAGCTTCACTATAATGGAATGGATAAATAAAACTGCCCACAATTGCTTGCTTGGGTTGTCGCTTGCGACCATTGTATCTGACTAGTAAGTATTGCAACTATAACGGAATGGCTAAATAAAAGTACCAACAACTGCTGGGTTTTTGGGATATCTCATGCTAATTGTATCTGACTAGTAAGTGTCGCAACTACAACGGAATGGTTCACTAAAATTGCACACTGCTTGTTATATTAGGATGATTATCTATACTTGACTAGTAATTGCTGCAACGATAACTGAATAAGTAAAACTGCCAACCGTGTGAGTTTCTCGGTTGACTTCCTCGTTTGGTCTCGAGGGGGAAACACCAGGATGGGTTTGTTTGATGGTAGTATCAGGTTATCTCCGAATAGGTCTTTCTTAACCCTCTCTGATAGCCGCCAGTTGTATCGAGTCTCTATAGGTTGTTTAGTGCATGCTGCCGCTGCCGCTTCAGTCCACCATACCTATGTAGGCGAGGACCGCCGAATTCTAGCCTCGCCGTGTACTGGCCTTAGTACTGACGCTCCTCTTTTTCCTTTGCCCTTTGTCGGCACCCCTTTTGTTTAAGCAGGTTTTGAGATCGACGTCGTTAGCAGGGTTACCCTTCCGGCTTGGCCTGGGCAGGGTTATGGACGCCATTGGTTATTCTTCAGGGCTCTTAGCTCAATTTGCATCTTGTCCGTACTCGGACGCTATATCGTTTTAAAGGTGATTGGATCTTTGTACTGTAAATCTGTATTCTTGACTCTCTGAGACGTTGTTGTATATATCTGTTCTGTGGGTCCCATCGAGGACTGTTGTGTAATGTTATTACTTCGTTTTCCACCCGCACGAAAGTGCCTGGTGGGCACCTTTGAATCGTTTCTACGCAGGTTTGGCGGGAATCACTGAAACTTGCATAGGGTCGATTCTGAGGGTGTTACAACCGTGGTTTCTGAAGGTTGTGGCTATTGCCTTGAGCCTCCTATACATGTCCTCGTGGTCTTCTCCATCCAGCATATAAAATCCTTCAGCTTCATTGCTCAAGGCATCATATCTATTCCTTCTCATACTTTCATTTCCGATGAAGAGCTCGGTGAGGGCATCCCAAGCTTCTTAAGCTGTGCTAAGATGCTGAATGTGTGGCATGTCTTTGTCACCCACACCAAGTTGTATCATGTGTAGAGCTGTAGCATTGATTTGGCTATCGACCACTTCTCTTCTTGTGAGATTGTTAGGGTTTCCAACATGAAGACCATTTTCGATGATCTTCCACAACTCTATGGAGGAACTGCACACATGAGATTTCATCAAAAACTGCCATTGAGAGAAAGTAGATGTTGAAAGTTTGGGTGGATCACCCCTATTATGTATATGTGGGTGAGGAATAGGCGGATCAGGGGAATACACATGAGAAACCTCATTGTATCCATCCTTACCGCTATCCTTTTTCGAGGAGGAGCTCTTGCTAGTATCATCACCTACCACTTCATTATCTTTGGAAACAGTTTTACCCGTTTCCTTGGATTGCAGAGTGGTATCCTCAGAGTTAGATGGAGGTGATGCTGCGGATGTGGAGAGACGCATTATCAATTGACGCATCTCTTCCATCTTAGCCTCCATTTAACTCACCAAGGTTGTTTCCAACGTATTGAGATCGTTCATGGTGACTACCTCCGGAGCATCACTCCCATATCCCTTGGAACCCATACTTCTCTTAGGCGGTTAAGCCCGAAATAAGAGCCGAGGCTCTGATACCAATTGAAATGGATCGTATGGGCACCTAGAGGGGGGGGGTGAATAGGTGCTAACCAATTTTTAATACTTTTTCAATTTTAGGCTTGACACAAAGTAAATTCTCTAGATATGCAACTACGAGAATTTCCCTATATGTAACCCTAACTACTAAGCACGTAAAAGAGGAGTGAGGAAACCGTAGTGGAGCACGCGGAGACACAGGGATTTGTTTTACCGCAGTTCCTTCCTTGTTAAGGGCAGTACATCTGCGTTGGAGGGGTGGGCGGTTCTAAGACGACCACGCCACAATAGGCCTCACCCTATTCTCCGATGGATCTCGCCACGATAGGCCTGATCCACCTTCTCCACTATTGGATCCCTTCGAGGCGGGAACCGGTGCCTTTTACAACACTATCGAGGCACACACCCACAACCGAATTGGGGGTTCCCAAGATGACAACAAGATGCCACAAGAACAAGGTTTATCAATATAAACAAAAACGAGGATCTAGATATTTGCAAGAAATACTAGATCGGAGGTTCTCCAAATGAATGGAGAGGAGATGAAGCACTTGATTGCTGATGATGAAGATCGAGTTCTCCTCCTTCGATTCCCCAAGGGATGGGGCCTTTGGGTGGATCTAGGTGGAGCACTCTTGGATGAAGCTTTCAGATCTGATCTGGTCTTTTTCGAGATGAATCAAGAGTTCTGGCAGGAGGGGGATGGCTGGCTTAAATACCCCCTCCCCAGATCTGGCCGTTGCACAACTTTGGGGGCGGATTTCCGCCCCCTGGGAAAACTCCGCCCCAAGGGCGGATTCTTCGGGGGAAACTCTGCCCCCTCTCTAGGGCTTGCGCCTTGGTGAAGCTTGGTGAAGATCTTGGGGGGGGGGGCGGATAATCCGGCCCCCCTGAGGGGCGGATTATCCGGCCAAGCCGGAAAGTCCGGCCAAAACTCCGCCCCCTCTCTGGGGCTTGCGCCTTGGCGATGAGCAGGGGGGCGGATTATCCGGGCCCCCCTGAGGGGCGGATTATCCAGCGGGGCCGGAAAATCCGGCCAAAACTCCACCCCCCTTTTGGGGCTTGCGCCTGCTTGGGCAAAGGGAGGGGCGGATTATCCGCCCATGGTGGGGCCGGATTATCCGCCCCCAAAGGCAGAGTTCTTTTTCCCTTTATTCTCAAATAGAGCTGCAACACTTCAACACACATTAAATGATCCTTGGTATTGTTATCTAACACACAAAACACTAGGGATTAAGAAATGTTCTTTAAATGGGGCCTTGTGCCCCTGGCCCAATGCGGCCAGGGCACTCCCTCGTAGGCCCATGCCCCCCTCCGACAAGTGGGCCACGTTGGTCCCACTCCGGAAGCTTCTAGAACCTTCCAGTACAATACCGAACATTCCGAAACAATTCCAAAATCCAGAAACTGCTTTCCTTTATATGAATCTTATTCTCCGGACCATTCCGGAACCTCTCGTGATGTCCTGGATCTCATCCGAGACTCCAAACAAAAACTCATAAACCAATTATCCATTCTATCCTAGCGTCGAAGCACGTTAAGTGTGTGACCCTACGGGTTTGAGAATATGCAGACATGATCTTCTATCAATAATCAACAGCGGGTCTGGAAACCCATATTGACTCCCACATATTCATCGATGATCATATCGGATGAACCATGATGCCAGGATTCAATTAATCCCATATTTATATTCCCTTCGTCACGCGATATTTTACTTGCCCGAGATTCGATCGTTGGTATCGGCATACCTAGTTCAATCTCGTTCACAGCAAGTACTTTACTCGTTCCATAATCCGATATCACTTTGTGATTAACTCCTTAACCACGTGCTTGCAAGCGGTGTTGATATCGATTACCGAGTGGGCCCGAAGTATATCTCTCCGACTAGGGAGGGACAAATCCCATCTCGATACATACAACCCAACAAGTACTTTCCGATCACCTGAGAGACACCTTTATGATCACCCTCTCATAGGATGACGTTTGATGACCTCCAAGCTTTCTTCCGATACCAGGGAGTTGCATTATCTCATGGTCTAAGGAATACAATATTTGACATAAGAAAAAGCTTCGCAAAGATGAACACGATGACACGATCTAATTGCTCTGCTTGATTTGGGTTTGTCCATCACATCATTCTCCCAATGACATGATGTCATTATTAATTGACAACTCATGTCTATGGTTAGGAAACCTTAACCATCATTAATCAATGAGCTAGTCCATAGAGGCGTACTAGGGACACGGTGTTGTTCATAAACCACACAAGTATCAAAGTTTCCGCTTAATACAATTCTAGCATGGAATATAAACTTTATCATGAACAAGAATTATAACAATAACATCTTTATTATTGCCTCTAGGGCATAATTCCAACAGTCTCCCACTTGCACTAGAGTCAATAATCTAGTTTACATCTGGCAACAATCTAACACCCATGGCATTGAGGTGCTGATCATGTTTTGCTCATGGAAGAGGTTTAGTCAACAGATCTGCGACATTCAGATCCGTATGTACTTTGCTAATCTTCAGATCTCCATCTGTTATATAATATCGAATTATATGAAATTGGCGGTTGATGTGCTTGGTCTTTGGATGATATCTTGGTTCCTTAGCCAATGCTATGGCGCCAGTGTTGTCGCACAATATCTCCAGTGGGTCCAAGGCACTTGGAACCACACCAAGCTTAGTGATGAAGTTCCTGATCCAAACTCCTTCACTTGACGCTTCTGCAGCAGCCATGTATTTCGATTCTACTGTAGATCCCGCGATCACGCTTTGCTTGCATCTTCTCCAGCTCACAGCTCCTCCATTCAAAATATAAATGTATCATGTCTGAGATTTAGAATCATCCGGGTCAGTGTCGAAACTAGCGTCGATGTAACCTTTTACGACGAGCTGCTCATCACCTCCATAGACCAAGAACATTTCTTTAGTCCTATTTAAATACTTTAGGATGTTCTTTATGGCTGTCCAATGTTCCACTCCTGGATCACTTTGGTATATGCTCGTCAAACTAAGAGCATTGGACACATCCGGTCTAGTACACATCATGGCATACATGATAGAACCTATGGCCGAGGCATATGGCAATTTGCTCGTGGTTTCTCTATCATTTACCGTAGCTGGACACTAAGCCTTGCTCAATATCTTACCTGACAACATGGGCACTGAACCTTTCTTTGCCTTATCCATTCTGAACCTTTTCAGAACTTTGTCTAGGTATGTACTTTGGCTTAAAGCTATTAGGCGTCTTTGTCTATCTCTATAGATTTTGATGCCTAATATATAAGCAGCTTTTCCTAGGTCTTTCATTGAAAAACATTTATTCAAATAACTCTTCACATCATTAAGCATACCAATGTCATTTCCAATAATCAATATGTCATCCACATACAGTACTAGAAATGTCACTGAGCTCCCACTCACTTTCTTGTAGATACAAGCTTCGTAGAAATTTGGAAAAAAATCCAAAGCTCTTGATCACTTGATCAAAACGAAGGTTCCAACTCCGAGATGCTTTCTTCAGTCCATAAATGGAACGCTGAAGTTTGCACACCTTATCAGCATCCTTAGGATCGACAAAACCTTCGGGATGCATCATATATAACTCTTCATCAATGTTGCCATTGAGGAACACAGTCTTAACATCCATCTGCCATATTTCATAATCATGAAACGCAGCAATTGCTAATAAAATCCGAATGGACTTGAACATCGCTACGGGAGAGAAAGTCTCATCATAGTCAACACCTTGAACTTGTCGAAAACCTTTCGCGACAAGTCGAGCTTTATAGACAGTAACATTACCATCCGCGTCCGTTTTCTTCTTGAAAATCCATTTGCACTCAACGGCCTTACGGCCGCTAGGAGGGTCCACCAAAGTCCATACTTGGTTTTCGCTCATGGATCCCAATTCGGATTTCATGGCCTCTAACCATTTCTCAGAGTCTGGGCTCATCATTGCTTCCTCATAGTTCGCAGGTTCACTGTTGTCTACCAACAAGACAGTTAAGACAGGGTTGCCATACCACTCAGGAGGGGCACGTGACCTTGTCGACCTACGACATTCAGCAGTAGCATCGTCCGAAGTTTCATGATCCTCATCATTAGCTTCCTCTCTTGTTGGTGCAGATGGCACTGGAACAATTTCAGGTGCTGCGCTACTCTCCAACTAGAGAGAAGGTTCAATAACCTCGTCTAGCTCTACCTTCCTCCCACTAACTTCTTTCGAGAGAAACTCCTTCTCAAGAAAGGATCCGTTCTTTGCGACAAACACTTTGCCTTCGGATCTGTGATAGAAAGCATACCCAATCGTTTCCTTAGGGTATCCTATGAAGACGCATTTCTCCGCTTTGGGTTCGAGCTTGTCCGGCATCAACTTCTTGACGTAAGCTTCACATCCCCAAACTTTAAGAAACGACAAATTAGGTTTAGCACCAAACCACAGTTCATACGGTGTCGTCTCAACGGATTTAGATGGTGCCCTATTTAAAGTGAATGCGGCGGTTTCTAATGCATAACCCCAAAATGATAATGGCAAATCTGTAAGAGACATCATCGATCGCACCATATCTAATAGAGTTCGATTCCGGCGTTCAGACACACCATTGCGCTGTGGTGTTCCGGGTGGCGTGAGTTGCGAAACGATTCTGCTTACTTTAAGATGCGTGAGAAAATCATAACTCAAATATTCACCTCCACGATCGGATCGTAGAAATTTAATTTTCCTGTTACGATGGTTTTCCACTTCGTTCTGAAATTCCTTGAACTTTTCAAACGTTTCAGATTTATGTTTCATTAAATAGATATACCCATATCTACTTAATTCATCAGTAAAAGTGAGAAAATAGCGATATCCACCGCGCGTCGAAACACTCATTGGTTTGCATACATCGGTATGTATGATTTCCAACAAGTCCGTTGCTCGCTCCATCATTCCGGAGAACGGGGTTTTGATCATCTTGCCCATGAGGCATGGCTCGCACGTGTCAAATGATTCAAAATCAAGAGACTTCAAAAGTCCATCAGAATGGAGTTTCTTCATGCGTTTTACACCAATATGACCTAGATGGCAGTGCCAGAAATAATTTGAATTATCACTATCTACTTTGCATCTCTTAGCCTCAATGTTATGGATGTGTGTTTCATTGCTTTCGAGATTCAGAAGAAATAAACCATTCATAGCAGGTGCATGACCATAAAAGATTTTACTCGTATAAACAGAACAACCATTATTCTTCGATTTAAATGAATAACCGTCTTGCAATAAACACGATCCAGATATGATGTTCATGCTCAACGCAGGCACATAATAACATTTATTAAGGTTTAAAACTAATCCCGAAGGTAAAACTAAGGAGAGCGTGCCGACGACCATCACATCAACTCTTGATCTGTTGCCAACGCGCATCGTCACCTCATCCCTTGCTAGCCGCCATCTATTTCGTAGCTCCTGTTTCGAGTTACAAATATTAAGGTTCTTACCTAATTCGTCACCAGTTGGTGAAGTTAGACCCATTGTTCTTAAGCTTTTCTTTCTCAGCAAAAACGTTGAAGTTGAAGTTGGACTTAGCCATTTGATCTACAAAATTTGCAAGTACAATTTAGACTATGTTCATGATAACTAGTTGAACTTAATCAAATTACTAGATGAACTCCCACTAAATTCAACATCCCTCAAGTTGTTTAGTGAACATGATCCAAATTCACCACACCTAATCCGATCTTCACGAGAAGAGATGTGGCTTCAATGGTGGACAACAAGGTGTCGATCATATCATTCATATGACTCATGCTTAACCTTTCGGTTCGTGTGTTCCGAGGCCATGTTTGTACATGCTAGGATCGTAAAGTCAAACCCAAGTATTTCCGCGTGTGCAAAACTGGCTTGCACCCGTTTTATGTGAACGTAGAGTTTATAGCACCCGATCATCATGAGATGCTTGAACACGACGAACTTTCGCAACGGTGCATACATGGGGAGAACACAATTTTATCTTGATCTTTAAGTGAGGAATCATCTTATAATGCTACCGTCGCGATCTAAGCATAATAAGATACATAAAAGGATAAACATCACATGGATATAATTTTATGTGACATGGTATAGCCAATCTCCGCGCAATGATCTCCATCTTGTGCGCGCCAGCATGATCTCCATCACTCCACCATGATTTCCTCCACCACGAATAGCAACTACAACTATTGCTAACTACTTAGCAATAAAGTAAAGCTATTACATGGCGTATAAGAAGTTGACAAACAGGCCATACACAATTATAAAGACAACCATATGGCTCCTGCCGGTTGTGTACTCATCGACATGCAAGTCGTGAAATATTACAAAACATGATCATTGCATACAACATACACATCATATCTTGGGCCATACCATATCACAAAACACTCCCTGCAAAAACAAGTTAGACGCCTCTACTTTGTTGTTGCATGTTTTACGTGGCTTATGGGAGTAACAAGATAAGAACGATTCTTACCTACGGAAAGCCACAACGGTGATATTATGGTTGCCAACATCCGGTGTAAATCCCATGACAACTATAGTGAGAGAAACTGGCATCCACCAGCCGCATGTGTGGAACAAGCCACACGTCAAGTGCGGAGCCGGTCTCACAAACAAGGTCGCGTAAAGTTGGCCTGGACCGCTTCGATCTCACTATCCCGCGTCATAAGAAGTACACAACAAGAGGCTTGCAACAGAAAACATCAATGCCCGCAACAAGCATGTTGCGTTCTACTCGTGAAACACATCTACACATAGATCTAGCTCTGATACCACTGAAGGGTTTCGCAACATAGTAAATCAAAAAAATTCTATGGATGCAAACGGGAAAGCCAAGATCTAATCTAGGAGATGCAATCAACGAGATGGATAGATGAGATCTTCATACCCTTGAAGAAATCGCATAGCGGAACGTTCAACAGAACGTGGTTGATGTAGTCGTACTAGCCTTCTCCTCCTCGCGATCCGATCCGATCCAACGCCGCAAGTGGCGATGCCTCCGAGAGATGCACATGTATGGCACCGCGACGTCTCCTCCTTCCTCGGTCCAGCAAGTGGGGTGGAGAGATAGATTGGATCTACAGCACGACGGCATGGTGCAAAGGTGGAGAGTTTCTGCGGCAGGGCTTCGCCTACGCGCAGTCGGGAGAGAGAGAGATCTGGAGGGCAGCAGGTAGGCGGCTAGGGTTCAAGGAGGGGTGGTAGGAGGGTGTGCCCCTGCCCTCTTTATATAGAGGGCTGGCCGGCCCCCCTTTCCCCTCCTCCAAGCCCTAGGGCCGGCGACCACAAGGGTGGAGTGGGGGCAAGTCTTCCCCCCCTTCTAGAAGATCCCCTAGGGTTTCCCCTAGGGTTTTGGCCGGCTGGGCCTATGGGGCCTTGTGCCCCTAGCCCAATGCGGCCAGGGCACTCCCTCGTAGGCCCACACCCCCTCCGACAAGTGGGGCCACGTTGGTCCCACTCCATAAGCTTCTAGAACCTTCTAGTACAATACCGAACATTCTGAAACAATTCCGAAATCCAAAAATTGCTTTCCTTTATATGAATCTTATTCTCCGGACCATTCCGGAACCTCTCGTGATGTCCTGGATCTAATCCGAGACTCCAAACAAAAACTCATAAACCAATTATCCATTCTATCCTAGCGACGAAGCACGTTAAGTGTGTGACCCTACGGGTTCGAGAATATGCAGACATGATCTTCTATCAATAATCAACATCGGGATCTGGAAACCCATATTGACTCCCACATATTCATCGATGATCATATCGGATAAACCACGATGCCAAGATTCAATTAATCCCATATTTATATTCCCTTCGTCACGCGATATTTTACTTGCCCGAGATTCGATCGTTGGTATCGGCATACCTAGTTCAATCTCGTTCCTAGCAAGTACTTTACTCGTTCCATAATCCGATATCACTTTGTGATTAACTCCTTAACCACGTGCTTGCAAGCGGTGTTGATATCGATTACCGAGTGGGCCCGAAGTATATCTCTCCGACTAGGGAGGGACAAATCCCATCTCGATACATACAACCCAACAAGTACTTTCCGATCACCTGAGAGACACCTTTATGATCACCCTCTCATAGGATGACGTTTGATGACCTCAAAGCTTTCTTCCGATACCAGGGAGTTGCATTATCTCATGGTCTAAGGAATACAATATTTGACATAAGAAAAAGCTTCGCAAAGATGAACACGATGACACGATCTAATTGCTCTGCTTGATTTGGGTCTGTCCATCACATCATTCTCCCAATGACATGATCTCATTTTTAATCAACAACTCATGTCTATGGTTAGGAAACCTTAACCATCATTAATTAATGAGCTAGTCCATAGAGGCGTACTAGGGACACGGTGTTGTTCATAAACCACACAAGTATCAAAGTTTCCGCTTAATACAATTCTAGCATGGAATATAAACTTTATCATGAACAAGAATTATAACAATAACATCTTTATTATTGCCTCTAGGGCATAATTCCAACACCTCGACGGCACAAGAGCTCATGACGTCGCAGCCGAGACTATGACGCTCGAAGCGAGCTCACCCAACGCAAGATCGACAAGGCACGCACCAAGCGCGTGTGCTCATCCGAATCCGAAGAGGATGATGATGAAGGAGAACTCTGCGGAGCTCGATGCTTTAGCAGATCCGTTCGGCGGACGCGGATGCCGCGGAACTTAAAGCTTCATTCGGACACTCCGAAGTTTGACGGCACGCAGGACCCTAAGCCGTGGCTCAGCGACCACCTGTCGTCTGTCAAGTTACACGGCGGAAACAAAAACACCGCCCTGCAATGCCTTCAGGTGCAGCTGACAGGCGTAGCCCGGATCTTGCTCAGTAGCCTATCCTCGGGATCCATCCAAAGCTGGGAGGAACTGGCGTACAATTTCATCCAAAACTTCAAGGACACCAGCAAGAGGCCAGCCTCAATCGAAGAACTGAGGGCCTGCACCCAACGAATGGGCGAATCCATTCGCTCGTATATACTACGATGGTCCAACATCAAGAACTCCGCGGCACACATCTCGTAGGAGAGAACAATCGACGCCTTCAAGGATGGCGTTAAACGCCATGACTTCAAGGAAGAACTTGGGCGCGTCAAGCCCAAGACACTCGACCACCTCATGGACATCGCCAACAGGTGGGCAGATGGTGAGGACTCCGTCCACCGAGCACATTCGGAGGAGGAAGATGACTACGGCCACCGACGCGAGCGCCGTAGCAAACGAAGATCGCGCGCCTACGACGATCGCGACGAACCCGACATGGTCGCGGCTGGCTACGCCGACCGCTGCAACGAAGGCAACCGCAGCAGCGGCGGATACCACGGAAACAACTTCCACGATGGAGGACGCCCAGCGCAATCGTGGCAACGCCGCAGCCACGATGACGAGCCCTCGGCATACGACAAGTTATCGGTCCCATGCACCATCCACTTCTACATCGACAAGCAGGATGGCAAAAAGAAGGCGAGCCACATGCTCAAAGACTGCCGCGAGTTCCAGAAACTCAGCGAGAGCATGTCCCAGATGAGGCAGCAAGCCCCAACCCTACGTGGATAGGTTCGGATACGCGCCTCCAGAGGTGGACACCGTCTGAAGACAGGCAAGGCCCTCTTGCCCTTCTTCTCTTCCTTCTTATCTTCCTTCTTTCGCTTCACCGGCGGCTATGGCGCTACAGCCCGCACAGGCATGGCCGGAATAGGGGAGGAAGAGCCACCATCACCTCCATTGTGACGCACAAGGCATGGCGGGTTCCTAGGTGTTGGTGGAGTCGAGGCATCCGACGATTCGCTCGAGCTGTGTGCCCGCTTTCGGGTCTGCTCCTCACTCGACTCGGGGGCTTCCTCAACCGGTGACTGCACCGAGGGAAGCTCAGACATGGAGTCCACTACCTCATTGTCCGGTGCATCTGGAAAACGTTCGGGTAATGGAGGCACCATGCCCGGTACCTTGAAATCCTGCACAAAGAAAGCAAACCTTTAGAACAAGGAAGCAAAAGAAAAACGCAGTCGAAAATAGCGCTACACGCACGCCCCAGATCTACACCTGCAGAACGGGTCAACAAGCACTGAACGGAGGGGTCAGCGACTTCCCCGGGATGTCCTCATCGGTTTTGTACTTCAGCAGTGGCCGAAGGATTCTATCAAGGTCCCCCGGGAGAACTCCTCAGTCGAAACCCTCGTCGGATCGTGACGGCCAGAATAAAGGAACATCGGGTGCACCCTAGCCTGGAGCGGTTGCAGCCGACGTTTGAGGAAGATGCGGATGATATCCACACCGTTAACCTCCTTCTCCGGAATCACCTAGAGATCCTCCACCCGACGGTAGAGCTCCTCTATCTCCGCCACCTCACCATCCAAGATGTGGTTCTTCTAGGACCTCTTCGGCTGGATTTTCTGGGTGGAATCGAAAGGAGCAAGGCCAAAAATTTTCCCGTCCACTGTGCAGTCGCGGATGTAAAACCACTGCCTCTGCCAGTATTGGACAGACTCAGACATAGAAAAAGAGAATAAGAGAAAATTGGATTTAAGAGAAATGATGCAACCGCCGATGGGATAAACACCGTCGGAGCCAGATTGCCTCTTCATGGAATAGAGTTTCTGGAAAAGGCCAAAGTGCGGCTCGATACCGAGCCAGCACCAGCATAAGGTGATGAAACAGGCAATGTGGAGCAGAGAGTTTGGCGAGAGATGATGGAGTTGGATGCCATAGAAGAAAATCAGTCCACGGAGAAAATCGTGGACTGGGAGAGAGAGAGAGGCCCCAAAGGACAAAAGCAACAAACATGACCCGAAACCCTGCGGGTGGACGGGGAATTACCTCGTCGCCGGGGATCTTGACGGCCTCCTTGTCCTGTGGGATCATACCCCGCTCACGAAGCTTGCGCAGGTCACCCTCGCGCGTCTCCGTACGCCTCCACCCACCATCAGTGACACGGATAGTGGCAGTGCCCTTTTTGCCGCCGACAGCAGTGCTGGTGCCCGCCATGGTGGAGGCCTTCTTCGGCTTCCCCATTGCAGTGCGGAGATGGAGGTGGTGTAGCGCAGAAAAGAGGACGGGAAAGATCGAAGAATTTCCAGTGCGCGGCGAGAAAATCTCAAGAAGGTGGAAGCATTGAAAAGCAAATGGCTGCAGTGAAAACAAACAAAATTTTCCCCACAGATTATAAGGACGAAGACGATGAACATGGACCGTTCATCGGGAAGCCCTAGAGCCAGCATCAAAATCCAACCATCCACGTGTCAGCACAGCAGTGAATCGTTGCTCGCACACCGTCCACTATGCACGGAAACCAAGGAGACACCATAATTATCGCCACGTCGCGCATGACCAGTCAACTTCAAGTCAGAAAGTGGGACCCACGTTCATCCAGTCACGTCACCTCTGATGCCTCAGACGCTTGAGGTCACCGATGGTCAGCACTGACATTATCAAAAGCTATACTAGCAATGGTTACAAATTTTGAAGGGAATATGCCCTGAGAGGCAATAATAAAGTGTTTATTATGTGTATTCCAAGTATATGATAGATGTTTATTTTGCATGCTATAATTGTATTAATACGGAAACGATAATACATGTGTGTTTAATAAACAAACAGAAAGTTCCTAGTTATGCCTCTCTCATAAACTAGCTCGTTGATTAACAAGATGATCAAGGTTTCCTGATCATGGACATTGGATGTTGTTAATAACGGGATCACAACATTAGTGTAATGGTGTGATGAACATTCATCCGAAGTATAGCATTACGATCAAAGTCATTGAGTTTATATTGCTATAACAACTTACGAAGTGATCCTAATCCTTAGACCATGAGATCATGTCAATCACTAACACCGGAAGAGTTTCTTGATAACATCAAACGTCACACCGTAACAGGGTGATTATAAAGATGGATTCAGAACTAATAAAGTGTTATGTTGAGGCTCATGGATCGAGAGTGGAATTTGTTCATCCCGATGACGGATAGATATACTCTGGGCCCTCTCGGTGATATCACATTGATTAGCTTGCAAGCAAGTGATTTGATCACTAGAATGTTATATCACAGGAATGAGAAAAGAGTGCATGTCGGTAACGATATCAAACTAGGTATGGAGATACCGATGATCGAATCTCGGACATGTAATATATCGTGAAACAAAGGGATTAAGATATACTAGCGTAAAAGGTTCCGACGATCACAAGAAAGTCATCGTTGAATGTGTGGGAGTCAGTATGGGTCTCCAGATCCCGCTTCTGATTATTGATCCGAGAGGGGTCTCGATCATGTCCGCATTATTCATGAACCGTAGGGTGACACACTTAAGAGACACCGACATCCAATTGGAGCAAATGTTTCATGCCGAAAGAATGAACAAGCGCAGGAATTTATTTCACTAGATACCGAAACAGGTTTTCGGGTGAAATTGCATAAAGTGGTTATGCATGTGAAATAGAATTCTAGCAAGGGGTTATTTGTGAATGTTTGTCATTAAAGTAATTGACAAAATTCTGAATAAAATAAAAGAGTTTTATTTAATGAGAGTTTGCATTAAATTTGGTGGAAATTTAATGGGAATTTGAGTGGACTTTTGAGTGGAGGGAATTTAAAGGGCATTTTGTGAGTGGAGTGTCCACCCACATGAATGAAGGAGGGGAGGGGGCAGCCCCCATGGCCGGCGGCCACCCCCTTGGGTGCCCCCCCTCCTCCTATAAAAGGAGCCCCCCTCCTCACTTGTCTCTCACACCTCCTCGCGAAGGATCTCTCTCCCCCTCTAGAATTTATTCCCCATGGTCTCGGACTAGCGAGATACATGTTCCCGGTGGCTATTCGGCAAGAAAGAGTTGTGCTTCCGCTGCATCGCTGGAGCGAGGAGGCGGAGGTTGCTCGGTGCCTCGAACGTGTGTGCGAGCACGGATGCGCTGCTGATTTGCGGCGCTAGGACTTCCTCTCGATCTTGAGATCGGCAAGAGATCGTCTACATCAACCACGAGTTGAACTCGTTAAGCTTTGTCGGTCTTCAAGGGTATGTTCTCTACGGATATACATCCGCCCATTGTTTGTATCTAGTAGATAGATCTTGGTATATAGTTCACATCGTAGGAAATTTTTTGTTTTCTATGCTGCGAACCCTACAGTGGTATCAGAGCCGGATCTATGCGTAGATACTTTACACGGGTAGTACACATATGAGTATGTGGGCGATGACGATCATGTTGTTGCTCCTTTGTTGTAATTTTGGATATTGGTGGCATAGTGGGATGAAGCGGCCCGGACAAACTTTACATGTCCTCGCACATGAGACCTGTTCCACGCTTGACATGCAACTAGTTTGCATAAGTGGCTAGCGGGTGTCTGTCTCTCCTACTATAGTCAATATCTATTTTGCAAGCGAGTTGTCAACAATTTGATTATCCTCGTTGTGGTTCATGTTCGTAGGTAAGAACGGTTCTATCTCGAAAGCCCTAAGCCACGTAAAACTTGCAATGGATAAATTAGAGGCGTCTAGTTTAGATTGTTGCTGGGCTAGTGTTATGATATGGTAGTGTTGTAAGTAGAAGTATGAGATGATACTCTTACAACACACATAGCGTGTAAAATCCATAGACCTTGGATTTACACATATAGGTATGATAGTGATCATACCACGATGCACATGATAGAGATCATCTGCGGGAACCATATAATTTCACTAATAAACATATGATGTTTGATAGCATCTTATATTGCTTGTTTAGCGCTTTGTTAGCATAATAAGATGATCCCTCTATTAAATATCAAGATAAGAATGTGTTCTTCCTTTAGTATGCACCGATTATGTTTTTGTCGCTCCAAGACATCACGTGATGATCGGTGTTCTTGGATCCACGACCATATTTCGGGTGTAAAACAGTTACACATGCGAATACTAAGGTTCTAACTTGGCGAGCCTAGCATGTACAGACATGGCCTCGGAACACGGACCGAAAGGTTAAGCATGAGTCATATAGTTGATATGATGCCCATTTGATGCTCGCCTTTGAAGCTATACCGACTCACGTGATGATCGGACTTGGTGTAGTGGATTTGGTTCATGTAATCACCAAAAAGGCACGAGGGATGTCGTTTTTGAGTGGGAGTTCATTCGTAATAAAGATTAGTTGAACTCAATCTATCATACACTTAGTCTAAACTTTACAAATTCTGTTGTAGATGGCACCACCTGCTTTTAATTTCAATGTGTTCATGGAGAAAGAGAAACTAGCAACGAACGGTAGCAACTTTACCGAATGGGCCATGAATTTGAGGATTCTCCTCTCTGCTGCACAAAAGCAATATGTGCTAGAAGCGCCGTTAGGCCCCCCACCTTTTGATGATGCCCCTGACGAGGAGAAGAATGTCTATCAGACTCGTCAGGAGGACCACAACTTAGTTCATTGCGGCATATTGTATGGGCTAGAGCCGGAACTTCGAAAGCGTTTCGAAAACGGCAATGCATTTGATACAATGGGTGAGTTGAAAATGATTTTCGACACACATGCTGCTGTAGAGAGCTACAACGCTTCATAAAAGTTCTTTAGCTGCATGATGGAAGAGCACAGCTCCGTTAGTGAGCATGTACTCAAGATGTCGGGTTACGCCGATAAGCTTGTGTCCTTGGGAATATCGATTCCCATTGACTTAGGCATCCATCGTGTTCTGCAGTCTCTGCCACCTAGCTATAAGAGCTTCGTGATGAACTATAATATGCAAGGCATGAAGAAGTCTCTCCCCGAGCTTCTGTCAATGCTTAAAACTGCAGAAGTGGAGATCAAAAAGGAACATCAAGTGTTGATGATCAATAGGAACACTGGTTTCAAGAAAGACAAGAAGGGAAAACGGAAGGGAAGTAAGGGCGGCAAGCCGGTTGCCGCGCCTGAAAAGAAACCCCGAGTTGGACCTAAGTCTGATTCCGAGTGCTACTATTGTAAGGGGACTGGCCACTGAAAGCGCAACTGCCCCAAGTATCTGGCAGACAAGAAGGCCGGCAAGGCAAACAAAGGTATATATGATATACATGTTATTGATGTGTACTTGACTAGTGCTCGCAGTAGCACCTGGGTATTTGATACCGGTTCAGTTGCTAATATTTGTAACTCGAATCAGGGGCTGCGGAACAAGCGACCGCTAGCAAGGGGTGAGGTCAAGATGCGTGTCGGCAATGGATCAAGCGTTGATGTGATCGCCGTTGGAACGCTGCCTCTCCACTTGCCATCGGGATTAGTTATAAACTTAAATAAATGTTATCTGGTGCCTGCACTGAGCATGAACATTGTATCTGGATCGTGTTTGATGCGAAGTGGTTATTCATTTAAATCCGAGAACAATGGTTGTTCCATTTATATGAATGAAATCTTTTATGGTCATGCACCGATGATGAATGGTTTATTTCTATTAGATCTCGATGATAATGTTACACATATTCATAATGTTGATGCTAAAAGGATTAAACTTAATGATGATATATCCGCATATATGTGGCACTGCCGTCTAGGTCATATTGGCGTTAAACGCATGAAGAAGCTCCATTCGGATGGACTTTTGGAATCACTTGATTATGAATCATTTGATACATGTGAGCCATGCCTTATGGGCAAGATGACTAGAACGCCGTTTTCCGGTTCAATGGAACGGGCGACAGATTTATTGGAAATCATACATTCTGATGTATGTGGTCCAATGAGTGTGTCGGCGCGAGGTGGATATCGTTATTTTGTTACTTTCACGGATGATTTGAGTAGATACGGTTATATCTACTTGATGAAACACAAGTCTGAAACCTTTGAAAAGTTCAAGGAATTTCAGAATGAAGTGGAAAATCATCGTAATAGAAAGATCAAATTTCTACGGTCCGACCGTGGAGGTGAGTATCTAAGTTACGAGTTTAGCACTCACATGAAAGAGTGTGGAATTGTTTCACAACTCACACCTGCCGGAACACCACAGCGAAATGGTGTGTCGGAACGTCGTAATCGTACTTTATTAGATATGGTTCGATCTATGATGTCTCTGACGGACTTGCCGTTGTCATTTTGGGGTTATGCACTAGAAACTGCTGCATTCACTTTAAATCGGGCACCATCTAAATCCGTTGAAAAGACACCGTATGAATTGTGGTTTGGAAACAAACCTAAGCTGTCATTTCTTAAAGTTTGGGGATGCGATATTTATGTGAAGAAACTTCAACCGGATAAACTCGAACCCAAAGCGGAAAAATGCGTCTTCATAGGATACCCTAAAGAAACTATTGGGTATTCCTTCTATCACAGATCCGAGGGCAAGGTTTTTGTTGCCAAGAATGGATCCTTTCTAGAGAAAGAGTTTCTCGCGAAAGGTGTGAGTAGTCGGAAGGTAGAACTCGAAGAGCTTGTGGAACCTTCTCTTCAAAGTATGGCGAGTAGCGCAGCGCCGGAAGTTGTTCCGGAGTTGGCTCCACCTGTTGAAGAGGGAACTAATGATAATGATCATGAAACTCCAAAAGAGAGTACTACCGAACCTCGCAGGTCAAACAGAACGCGTGCAGCTCCCGAGCTGTACGGAAATCCTGTCATGAATTTCATGGTTGATGAAAATGATGACCCTGTGACGTATGAAGAAGCGATGATGAGCCCGGATTCCAACAAATAGTTAGAAGCCATGAAATCCGAGATGGAATCCATGTATGAAAATCAAGTTTGGAACTTGGTGGAACTACCTCACGACCGAAAGGCCGTGGAGAACAAATGGATTTTCAAAAGGAAAACTGATGCTGATGGTAATGTGACCGTCTATAAAGCTCGACTTGTCGCAAAGGGGTTTCGACAAATTCAAGGAGTTGACTACGATGAGACTTTCTCTCCCGTAGCGATGCTAAAGTCAGTTAGGATTATGTTAGCAATTGCTGCATATTTCGATTATGAGATATGGCAGATGGATGTCAAAACCGCGTTTCTCAATGGGAATATTGAAGAAGAGTTGTATATGATACAACCAAAGGGTTTTGTCGATCCTAAGGACGCTAACAAGGTGTGCAAGCTTCAGTGATCCATCTATGGATTGAAGCAAGCATCACGAAGTTGGAATCTCCGCTTTGATGAGGTGATCAAAGAGTTTAGATTTGTCCAAACTTATGGAGAAGCTTGTATTTACAAGAAAGTGAGTGGGAGCAATGTGGCATTTCTGATATTATATGTGGATGACATATTATTGATCGGAAATGATATAGATCTTTTAAACAGTGTTAAAAGTTATCTAAACAGCAAATTTTCAATGAAGGACCTAGGTGAAGCGTCATACATATTAGGCATAAAGATCTATAGAGATAAATCTAGGCGCCTAATAGGGCTATCGCAAAGTACATACCTTGATAAGATTTTAAAGAAGTTTAAAATGGACGGAAGTAAGAAGGGGTTCTTACCTATGTTGCAAGGCAAGACATTGAGTAAGACTCAAAGTCCGGCTTCGGCGGAAGAAAGAGAGATAATGGACAAAGTCCCCTATGCTTCAGCCATAGGCTCTATAATGTACGCCATGCTATGTACAAGACCGGATGTGGCACATGCTATTAGTTTGACTAGTAGGTACCAATCGGATCCAGGTTCGGAACATTGGATAGCGGTCAAGAATATCCTTAAGTACTTACGAAGAACTAAGGATATGTTTCTTGTATACGGAGGTGAAGAAGAGCTCGTCGCTAAGTGTTATGTCGACGCTAGCTTTGACACCGATCCGGATGACTCTAAGTCTCAATCCGGATACGTATTTCTCATGAATGGCGGAGCGGTTAGTTGGAGGAGCTCCAAACAACCTGTGGTAGCGGGATCAACAACGGAGGCCGAATATGTTGCTGCTTCAGAAGCGGCTCAGGAAGCAGTTTGGATGAAGGAGTTCATATCCGAACTAGGAGTGGTGGCAAACGCGTTGGACCCAATGGTGATCTATTGTGACAACAATGGTGCCATTGCCAATGCCAAAGAGCCAAGGTCTCACAAGCATTCCAAACATATTAAGCGCCGGTTTCACTCCATCCGCGAGCATGTCAAGGATGGAGATATAAAGATTTGTAAAGTACATACGGATCTCAATGTAGCAGATCCGATGACTAAAACTCTCCCTAGAGCAAAACATGATCAACACCAGAACTCAATGGGTGTTAGATTTATCACTATGTAACTAGATTATTGTCTCTAGTGCAAGTGGGAGACTGAAGGGAATATGCCCTGAGAGGCAATAATAAAGTGTTTATTATGTGTATTCCAAGTATATGATAGATGTTTATTTTGCATGCTATAATTGTATTAATACGGAAACGATAATACATGTGTGTTTAATAAACAAACAGAAAGTTCCTAGTTATGCCTCTCTCATAAACTAGCTCGTTGATTAACAAGATGATCAAGGTTTCCTGATCATGGACATTGGATGTTGTTAATAACGGGATCACAACATTACTGTAATGGTGTGATGAACATTCATCCGAAGTATAGCATTACGATCAAAGTCATTGAGTTTATATTGCTATAACAACTTACGAAGTGATCCTAATCCTTAGACCATGAGATCATGTCAATCACTAACACCGGAAGAGTTTCTTGATAACATCAAACGTCACACCATAACAGGGTGATTATAAAGATGGATTCAGAACTAATAAAGTGTTATGTTGAGGCTCATGGATCGAGAGTGGAATTTGTTCATCCCGATGACGGATAGATATACTCTGGGCCCTCTCGGTGATATCACATTGATTAGCTTGCAAGCAAGTGATTTGATCACTAGAATGTTATATCACAGGAATGAGAAAAGAGTGCATGTCGGTAACGAGATCAAACTAGGTATGGAGATACCGATGATCGAATCTCGGACATGTAATATATCGTGAAACAAAGGGATTAAAATATACTAGCGTAAAAGGTTCCGACGATCACAAGAAAGTCATCGTTGAATCCCGCTTCTGATTATTGATCCGAGAGGGGTCTCGATCATGTCCGCATTATTCACGAACCGTAGGGTGACACACTTAAGAGACACCGACATCCAATTGGAGCAAATGTTTCATGCCGAAAGAATGAACAAGCGCAGGAATTTATTTCACTAGATACCGAAACAGGTTTTCGGGTGAAATTGCATAAAGTGGTTATGCATGTGAAATAGAATTCTAGCAAGGGGTTATTTGTGAATGTTTGTCATTAAAGTAATTGACAAAATTCTGAATAAAATAAAAGAGTTTTATTTAATGAGAGTTTGCATTAAATTTGGTGGAAATTGAATGGGAATTTGAGTGGACTTTTGAGTGGAGGGAATTTAAAGGGCATTTTGTGAGTGGAGTGTCCACCCACATGAATGAAGGAGGGGAGGGGGCAGCCCCCATGGCCGGCGGCCACCCCCTTGGGTGCCCCCCTCCTCCTATAAAAGGAGCCCCCCTCCTCACTTGTCTCTCACACCTCCTCGTGAAGGATCTCTCTCCCCCTCTAGAATTTATTCCCCATGGTCTCGGACTAGCGAGATACATGTTCCCGGTGGCTATTCGGCAAGAAAGAGTTGTGCTTCCGCTGCATCGCTGGAGCGAGGAGGCGGAGGTTGCTCGGTGCCTCGAACGTGTGTGCGAGCACGGATGCGCTGCTGATTTGCGGCGCTAGGACTTCCTCTCGATCTTGAGATCGGCAAGAGATCGTCTACATCAACCACGAGTTGAACTCGTTAAGCTTTGTCGGTCTTCAAGGGTATGTTCTCTACGGATATACATCCGCCCGTTGTTTGTATCTAGTAGATAGATCTTGGTATATAGTTCACATCGTAGGAAAATTTTTGTTTTCTATGCTGCGAACCCTACAAATTTTCGGCTCAAGAACTAAAGTACTCACTCGAATCTATGATTCGAGCAACTACTCGGGGGGGCTACTCCTATCAGGAGCGCTGGCCGCGCACCCGAAGCATGACTCAGGTACTACATCGCTGAACTATTTCTTCGAGTCCTACATCGAGTCTATGACTCCACTACGGACTCGGGGGCTACTCCCATAGGGAGGATTGATTCAAGCATCCAAAAAATTGTGTCCTACGGACCTGAAGCAAACAAACGGTTGAATTAAAGTCTCCACTTGAGTCTACGACTCGAACAGACACTCGGGGGCTACTCCCATAGGGAGCGCTGGTCACACACTCTATGAATTCTTCGACTGCGATCCTTCGGATCAGAATGCAAAAACTTTTTCGGCAACTTTTCCCCAACCAAACGCTAAGTGATTAAACATCCTCCTTAGCCACCCGAAACACCTCAGCGGTGATAAAATTTTGGATGTTGTGTCTGCGACGCAAAGATAAGACCTACAGATGATGTGTCTGATGGCCTGGTAACGCACCCGACTGCGCTCTGCTAGTAAAAATCCGTGCCAACAAGTGCGATGAAAATCCCGACGGACGCGTTGGGTACATAATTCGAAATTTACTAGGATTCCACTCCTGTAAGTCCTCAACGGACTGAGTCGAATTACGCCAGCATATGTTCCGGGTTCGAGTCGAGGGACTTGAATCTGAAGAAGATCGTGTTGTTTTGTCCTAAGACAGTTAACTGACCCTGATCCGTCGAGAGAGTCAGGCACACGCATCAACAATCCCTACACACTAAAATCATTTTTCTAGTAAACAGAGATAGCTGCACCCGAAAGATTGAAGAGTCCTCAGCCGAATCTACGATTCGATTGAACACTTGGGGGCTACTGACATGGTTATACCCTGCGGGTACACGACTTTAGCATACCTGGTCTAGCCCAAGAAAGGCCCACAAGAATATACGCGACCCATGAAGACTTTCGGGTGGCCCAAGCCCATGACGTCTTCGGATCCTTGGAGAGCAAGACTAGAATAGATAGAATACTCAAAGGGGCAAATCCTAAAACCTGTAACCGACTCGATCTGTGTCTGGGACCTGACTACCTCTATATAAAGGCTAGGAGGGCACAACGAGGGGGACACCTCTCATACCGCCGCATACACACCTCCACGCCAGATTGCATTTGTGCATCCCTATAACTTTCGGTTCCGCCGTAATCAAGAGCAGACAAGCAGGAGTAGGGTTTTCCCTCCGGGGGCCTGAACCTGGGTAAATCTCGTGTCCCCTGGTTGCTTGTCTGTTAACCGTTCCACGATCTCCAGCACCCCCATCTTCTCCAAAACCCAAGCTCATAACAATGGGCACTGACAAGATTAAACCTCGTCAGTGGGCCCACCCACGTGGCCAGGGGGTGTGGCCCCATTGTGGCTCTTCTCCGTCTCGTACTCTGGCTTCGTGTTCCCCACGGTAAAATATTGACTTTGGATTTTGTCCCATCCAATTCCGAGAATATTGATTTTCTGCCTTTTTGGAACCAAAAACAAAAGAAAACAGGCAACTGACACCGTGGCATCTTGTTAATAGGTTAGTACCAGAAAACATATAAAAACACCTCAAAGTGTAGACAAAGCAAAGCAAAGTAGATACAAAACAAGCATGGAACATCAAAAATTATAGATACGTTTCCGACGTATCAAGCATCCCCAAGCTTAACTCCTGCTCGTCCTCGAGTAGGTAAGTGAAAAAAAGAATAATTTTTGAGGTTACATGCACCATCAAAATCAAGATCAAACCATTTGCAAGCATTGAAAGCTGGGATCAAATAAATCTAAACATGAGCATGGAAGATGGAGTTCTAACAGTAATACAAAGTAACTGTGCATGCAACATGAAAGATTACAAACAAAGATCATGAATAACATGCATTGAAAAACATTTGTTTGTTTCACATATAGAAAACATAGCATAGTGGCATTCAGCTTGTCCCTCAATGAGTAGCAAATAGATGCATAGGACACCTTCAAAGTTCATAAGGGTGACTAGATACAAATAGCACAAGAACAAGTAATATCAACAATTGTAAGATCCCTCCCTTTATAAAGGTAAGGATCCCTGTGATTGCAATGCTAGTCCCTGGATCAATGCTAGCATCCACAGTTTAAGATGAAGTACACAGAAACAAAGGTCATTATTACATATCATTCCAGAGACAAACACAGTCTGTTACAAACTCCATGGCCACAGACCTAATACAAGAGTTCAAATATAGAATAAGATAAATAAGTCTTCATCTTCATGTGCCACAGGCAAGCATGTTGAGTGTAGACTCATAACCCCTAATCATCATCAGAATAACCTGCAACATTACAAGTTACAACCACAGTGGGTCAATACATTGGAATAGTATTGGCAAGTAATACCTTAGTAAAATATTAGCATCTACATACTACATGAATTTGGATAAGTGTAGCTTAGGCTTGCTTTGCTCAAAATAGGTTTTACCTATTAGTTGAAAACACTAAGTTTTCTTTGACAAAACTTTCCCAAGGAATCACCAATAGACATTGGTGATCCTTCACCCTTGTTCAACCACAAGTTTTAACTTAGAAAATTGGGATGAGGAGATTCTTGATAGCTTCATGCCTTGATGCTCAAGTTGTCCAATACCAGGGACATGGCTAAGTACTTAGATTCTTCCATCTGCAGAGGTTGTGCACTTTCCCCACAAGACTTGATTTTCACCAAGATAGGACCTTTCAGAAGCCTTTCCTTAGACCAAATGGACGCGTTCCAACCTATCATCCCACTACCACCAACTGTCCAAATGGTTAAGTTATTGCAACCTATGTGATCCAGGCAGAGCCCATATTGCCATGTGGCTGCACTAGAAGCTTCTTAACATTTGGCATCTCAAATCCCTTTGTTCCTGGGTGGCTTTCCACAAGTGAGATACACAAGGTAAACCATAGAAATGGGCCTTGTGTAACCACTCAACACAAACCATTCTTTCCATTCCACCCAGGTGTTTCATTTACTTAGTTGTTTTATTAAGCAAAACACAAGTCCGAAGACTTAGAAATATTTCACATAGCATGAATATATAACCACCCATGGTTACTACTAGCTAGGCTAAGCATGACAATGGTAAGCATCTTAACTTAGGAATTTCTAGCAATTCTACAACTACTAGGATTTCCCAAGCTTAGCATATAGATCAAAATATTCATGCAAGTCCTATACAAAATATTTCTAGTGCATATTTGAAAAACATAGGTATAAAATCATGAAACACCACTTGCCTTGGTAGTTTGGGGAGTAGCAACAATCTTCACAACCACAATCACTATTAGCACCAAAATTTACACATAAAATAATGGAACCAAAATCACATAACAAAATATACAAACAAAAAATATATGAATGCATGCAAATGCCATGTGATGGTTTTTATACACCAAACAAGACAAGTGTACAGTACTGAAACATAAACAAGACTAAAATACTCAAAACAAACTTTATTTGATCTTTAAAACATTTTTCAAATAAAAACCATACTCAAATTAAGCCTACAAGTGTTTTTGCAAAAACAACCATTTTTACAGAGGCAAAACATTAAACACATTGCATAAACAGATAGTATTTTCTCTCCTAATTCCAATGATATAAAATTTGCAAAAATTGAATGTGTGGATCAAAAGTTATGAATTTTGCAAGTTTGAATCACTAATAGATCTAAATTCAGATTTTAAATCAAACCTACAGACACGCGGCGTGTTTTGATTCGTCGATACCGCTTCGTGTGGATCAATCAATGAGGGCCGTTAGAGTTAAGTGGTAGCGCACGGTCAGATCTGTGCGTAACGGTTCGAGTAAGTGATCTAATCCTGAGCCTCAAATCCAGATCTAACGGCTACGAAGCTTGCGACCAAAGACTGGCGGCGCAGCTAGGTGCTGGCGGCGGCGCTACTGGCGGTGATGTCCCGGAGAATACATGAGGGGATGGGGTGTGGGGCGTGGCTTACCAGACTCGCAAGGTCACGAGGAAGCTCAACGTGGCAGTAGCTTGTCGAGGGGCGCACGGACACAACGGAAGGACCTCGTCAGAGTTGCTGGCGGTATCGGGTGTTTGCGGAGGGGGACATTGCCGAGGCTCTGGATCTCCCTAGCATGAACCAGATGGGTCAGGGGGTGCGCAAGGCCGTGGCAAACATGATAGGGTCAGAGAGGAAACAAGGGGCGCTCGAAGTTTACCAGTATTCTTCGTCGAAGTTGGGCGGCGGTGCTGTCGCTTGCGGATGCTAACGGAGTCGACGACCTGGTTCACGAGAAGGCAAAAGAAAAGCATCAGGAGATGCACCAGAATGTGATGGTCAAGCTTGTTTGAAGCAGAGGCAAAGGGGCAGTCGCGTCTCACCGGAATCAGTCGCCGGAGCTGGTTCTGTCTGCGACGATGCAACGCGCAATTGTGGCAGCCTGGTGGCGGAGCGAGTGTGTGGTGTGAGGGGAAAGACGCGGGGTGAGGAGAGGGTCTTATAGCCGGAGAAGGGGCGAGGATCATGCGAGGAAACGCCAGCATTTAAGCCTGCTTCATTCGCGGCAGTGATGGAGGTAACGACGACGTCGACGGGGTCGTGGGGGTGCGTGGTTTGGGGACGATGCTCGCGTGGCATTTGGGTCCACCAGTCAGCGATCCCGGGTAGGCTTGTGTCGCGTGAGAGAGAGAGAGAGAAGAATCCCGGGTGGGCTTAGTGGGCTCTGAAAGTCTGGCGCCGGCCCTTTTCCCATTTCTTATCTCTTTTTCTTTTTCTAAAATGATTTTCAGGAAACCTTTTCAAATGAATTCAAATGTATTTGAATTCCAAAACTTTCTAGACTTTTATAAAGTGAAACCTTCATATTTTTTATCATAAAACCATGTTGTCTTGCTGGAGTTGCTTGGTTCCTTTGAAAAATTTAAAATAAACAGTGCCTTAGCACAAGATTTGATAAATATATGAAAAGGGTTTTAAAACCATAATTTGTTTTGGAAAATTTTGTCCAAGCCTGGAACTCAACCACACCATCTCATGATAAAACAATCCTTGGTTTGAAACAAATATTCTCTCTCTAGAGAGTAGCATTGGATCAATGCTTGCTTACATAAAATAATAAGCACCCAAATGCTTCTATTTTTGTAATGACTTTGAAATTGATCCCTAAATGATTATGCATGCATGGATGATATGCAAACTTTGAAAACATGATTTTAGGGATGTTACAACAATATGCATCAATCAATAAGTTTTGGGACAATGCACATAGAACTAAGAATGGCAACTATGCTCTCTTAACTGGTGCCTAAGGATAGAAGGTGAAGACTCAATATAATAGTGGAAGAAAGGTCGTTCATAAGGGAAGCAGAGATTTCAAATTTCGAAAAGAGCTTCCAAAAATTATGGTACTTGTTAGCTTTCAGCCCTCATTGCCCCTATCATAATAATCTTGAAGTTATTAAGGTTAAAGTGAACAAAGATGGAGTATATGCTTGACAAAGTATAAGTTGGCAATCTCATGTCCCTTGAATACGAGGGACGCACCTTATGCTACTCAACTTTAGTCACATGTAAGTTCTTGTCATAGTAAGTACATGTTGATCATAGAGAACCGCCAACGGGATACCCCTTGCACATGATACAGGAGCTATCCCATAATCAAAATGACAAGGCAAGCAGACAATGAGCATCTCAGCAATCTTCTTATTTACCATAGGAAAATGGTGCTTTTTTCTCTCTTTCCTCTTTTCAATATGTCTCTTTTTATAAGAAGAAAGCTTCATAGATGTCATTATGGTGATGCTGCAAGTTTCCACAATGATTAGGCATGGCTTAGGCTAGCGGCCCAAGCGTTTCTCTAACACACATACATAACTTCATGGACTTACAAGCTTCCTCTTTATTTCACACTGGTGACATCCATAGACAAAAGACCATGATATCAACTGTGTACAAAGTACAAGTGGAATGTTGAAAGCGTTCCCCGTGACGGCACGGTTCTGCTAATTCCAACGTATAAGTGCAAGCATAACAACATAGATGACATAACGGTTCAAGTTTATTAGGGGCAAGAAAAATAAAGTGTGCCATCAAGTTCGTGAGAGCTTTAATCACTAAGTTTTCACATAACAAAGAGACTTTTTAACTGGAAGATAGATAAAAACAAGAATATACTTGTAATGGTGTAACACATCATGCATAGGAATTTATAGTGGATACTTTGGAATAACTTGGTTTCTTGGGAGTTGGATGCATGAGTAGAGCTTACTCAGTACAAGTGGAGGCTAGCAAAAGACCGGGAGCGACCAACTAAGAGAGCAATAATGGCCATAATCATGCAAAGCGACAAAACATTACTAATCAAAGCATAAAGTGGTACTACAAGTCAAGTAATAAATGATCATAGAGGCTATGGTGACTTGTTCATAGTCATAACATGTTGTAAGCATGTGCCAAGTCAACCCAAACAAAGCATCAAAGGAGAATACCACGATATTATGCTTTTGTATGCTAAAACAACACATGATTCCTTAAAGGCACATTAAGCAATCCCAATTGTTTGGAACAAGTCATGATACAACAATAATCACTAAGCATAAGGTCAAAAAAACACCTAGCATGACATGCTAAAGTCTAAGTCATAGTCAAAGAAAGCTCCTCTTGTACTAGTCAAGCAAGAACTTTCTACTCCTCTCCAACACCAATCAACTTATTTGAAACAACACAACAATAACGGGGGTACAAACTACTTTATTCAAGAAAACTAAGCAAACCAAATGAAAACTAAGACGCTCCAAGGACAACACAACTGTGTATGAAACAATAAAAACGAAGTGTCTAGAAAGACCTGAGATTTTTATTGATGAAGAAGGGGATCCCTTGGGCATCCCCAAGCTTTGACGCTCGTACCTCTTGAATATTTCTTGGGGTGACACTAGGTGGCATCCCCAAGCTTGAGATTTTGTCCATTCTTCATCTCATTACATCATTCTTTCTCTACACCTAAAAAATTTCCTTCATACAAAACTTCACACAATCTTCATTAGCAACATTAGTGTATTCAAAAGATAATAGACCTTTGGGTTTAGCTTTAGAACAACAAAACTTTCACTAAAAACACAAGATATTGTAGCAATTCCCTCAGAAAGTTCAATTTCCCCAAAAGAACCCAAAAAGGAATCAATAAGAAGCAAATGCAAATAGTGGCAGAAATCTGTCAAAGCAGACCAACGGGTAGAAACCGATTTTTTTGAAAACCTTATGTTGATCAAATAAAAATATGTTGAACTAACGAAAGTTAGCTAACATACTGGGGGATTTATTTAGAAAATATCATCTCAATCCGAATTACAGATATTTTACACGAATTTTTACGGTGGAGCACAAAAATATGTTTTGGGACAGCAACTCCCCAAATCTTATTTCCCTCTCATTAGAGGTTAATCTTGGCACAAAAAGCAAATAAAAAGGATAAGGAGAGTTCATTACAGAAGTAATAACTTCCAAGACTCAAGAAAACTTTTGGGTTATCTCCCAATAAGTATTTTTCTTTAACGTCTTTAAGTTAGGCACAAGAAGCAAGAATCAAGTATTTTCAAATGAAGAAGCATTAACATCAAACCTTGCTTTCAAAGGAGGAGAAAAAATCAACTTCTCTCTTCTCATAGGTAAGTGTTCAATACCTTTCTTGAATGGAAATTGATATTTAATGGTGCCTTATTTCATATCAATGATGGCACCAACAGTTCTAAGAAAAGGTCTTCCCAAAGTGATAGGACAAGAAGCATTGTATTCAACATATAAAACATAGAAATCAACAGGGACATAAGCATTGTTAACCATAATAATAACATCATTAACACTCCCCATGAGTTTATTTTTAGCATTATCATTAAGTGGTACATCCAAATAACAATCTTCCATAGGTGGAAAATCAAGCATTTCATAAATCTTTTTAGGCATAATAGAGACACTAGAACCAAGGTCACATGAAGCTTTGATATCAAAGTCATTCACTTGCATATTAATGATGGGTTCCCAAATATCTTCTACTTTCCTAGGAATAAAGGCTTTGTTTTTCAACTTTTCTTCCTTAATTTTAATAAGAGCATCAGTAATGTGTTTGGTGAAAGCTACATTCATATCACTAGCATCAGGACTTCTAGCAAGATTTTGTAGGAACATAATCACTTCAGAAATATTGCAACCATCAAGATCAAAATCAAACTTAGCATCACTAGTAGTAGACTCATTAGGCATTGTGGTAGGAGGAATAGGGACTTCTTGTGGTTTAATGGCATCCATATTGGTGGTGGTGATAGTGCACACACTATTGTTTCTAGCAATTCCAGCTTCTCTTTCCCACTTAGCATGAAGTTGGGCTAACAGTCTAACATTTTCATCAATAGTAACTTGTATGGCATGAGTAGCAGCAAAGGTACTTTCCAAGGTTTCAGGTTTAGCTGCCATTTTATTAATCAAAGAGGACTGTGCTTTAGACAAAGAGGAAATATTTTTCTCAACATTCAAAAGCTTTTCCTCCATAGTCTTGTTGAAAGTGGTTTGTTTACTAATAAAGTCTTTGAGCATGACTTCAAGTTCAGAGGGAGCACTTCTAGTATTGTTGTAGGAGTTTCCATAGGTATTGCCACTATTAGGAGGATAAGGCCTATAGTTATTACCATAAGCATTGTTGACAAAATTATTATTCCTAATGAAGTTCACATCAACTTGCTCTTCTTGAGCAACCAAAGAGGCTAAGGGAACATTATTGGGATCTGATGACCCACAAGTATAGGGGATCGCAACAGTCTTCGCGGGTAGTATTACCCAATTTATTGATTCGACACAAGGGGAGCCAAAGAATACTTGCAAGCCTTAACAACTGAGTTGTCAATTCAGCTGCACCTGGAAATAGTTCTTTCTCATAGAAGTTTATCAGTAGCAACAGTTTGTAGTAGCAACAGCAAAGCAACAGCAGCAGTGAAACAGGAGCAATAGTAACAGTGGTAGCAAGCAGTAGGATATGAGTGCAGTAGGCATAGGGATGGATGGACGGGCGTTGCATGGACAAGTCTAAACATGTAACTTCAAGATGTAGGTGTAGAGGTCCCAATCTTTAATAAGATAGAGCCCCCTGTGTTTACAATGTGTCACATCCCAAGATTTTCCAAATCTTGTAATGTGAAAATAAATTAATAAAATAAAACTTTGTTTGACTTTCAGAGCCAGAAGAAACTTTTTGAATGCAATTGGAACTTCAAACCCATTTGAATTAAATAAAAACCTAAAGGGATTTAAAAAGATAAACATTTAATAAAAGGAAAAATAAAAACATTTGGAAATATTATTTTGAAACAATTAAATGAAAAGATTTGTTTTCAAATGAAATAGAAGTTTTACAAATAAGGATTATTTTATAAAGCCAAATTAAAACTTGACCAAACTTTGAATTGAAACATTTTGTTTTGAATAAAAATAACAAAGGTTTATTTAAGTAAATTAATAAAGAATTACTATCCAAATTTTATTTAAAGGTTTTACCATTTTAATTAAAACCTCAAAACTTATTAAATTATTTTAAATAGGTTTTCCAAGTATTTTATATTCACAAATAAAACCTATTAAAGTGTTTTGACTTTATTTTAGATTTCAAAATAAATATATCAATAAAACAAATCCTATTTGATTTAATAATGAAGGTCTATTGTATATAATTATTAATGAACCCTAAAATAAAAAAAAAGTTATTTTATTTTAAACAAGTTCTCCAAATATTCTTTATTTCCAAATAAAACCTACTGAATGGTTTTGGTACTATTTTAGTTTTAAAAATAAATATTCTAATAAAACAAATCTTATTTGAAGTAAATGAATAAGGCCCATTTTATTTAATTGATAATGGACCTAAAATAAAATGTTATTTTATTTTAAACAAGTATTTCAAGTATCTTATATTTTTCAAATAAAACCTACTGATTTGATTTTGAAAACATTTGGATTTAAGAGAGAGATTTTATTAATTAAACCAAACCCTATTTTATTAATAAACCATGGTCCATTTTATTTAATTAATAAATGGAACCTAAAAAGATTTAAAATATTATTTTGGAAGTTGGTTTATGCTACTAAACAGAACCAAAAAACTCATTACAAGTTTGAATTGTTTGAATGGTTGCATTGTTGATTGAATCATTTGTTTGAATATCAAATCAGAAAATAGAAATAGAAAAGAATAAAACAAACAGGCAGGAAAAAAATATGGAAAAGGACAACCCAACAAGGCCCAGCCCAAACAGCCCAACAACCCATCTGCCCTCTCCCCCGAACCGTTTTTCCTCACCGCTGAAACAACCCGCGGAGCGACTGACTAGTGGACCTCCCCCTCGTTTCTTTTCCCACTGACCGGTGGACCCCACCTTTATTGTTCATCGTCCACACCCCGCACGACCCCTTCTTCCTCCTCTCTCCCGTTTCTGCCTGTGATTCCGCGGAGTAAATTCTCGTTAATGCTGTGATTAAACGCCCCTGCGATCAAGCCCATTTAAGCGCCAGCGCCTTCTCCGTCTTTCCCCTCTGTCTCCTCCCCAAAGCACGCCCCCAGGCCGGAGAATTTTGCCCAGCACTTCCTCTGTCTCCGACGACCGTTCTCGCCGATTCCGGCCAACACACTCCACCTCCTGCCTCCCTATGCAACCTAGCAGCCTCCCCACTCTCTGGCGCATCTCCTAGTACACTTCGTTCAACCGCGGACGCCCCAGGAAACCGTCTTCGACAAAAGTTCTGAGCGCCGCCGTCTGTCTCGCCTCCGTCGAGCTCCTCCGGTAATTCCAGACCACCCCGACCCCTCTCGTTCACGCACACGTCATCTCCGTGGCCCCCTGCACCTAATCATGACCTTTTCTTGCCTCCTGGTGAACCGCAGAATCGTCTTCGACCTCGACCGAGCGCGTCCGTCGCCAGAACCAACTCCGGCGAGGAATTCTGCCTGTCCCCGTGCGCCCCTCGACGGACCAGTCCCACGTTGAGCATCAGCGAGCGTCAGCGAACCCGGTGAGCACACTCCCTCTCTTCTTCGCTTCCTATATCGCCGGCGCCGCCGTGAAACAGAGTCGCCGCCGCCAGCAGCCGCCGCCCGTCTATGGTCGAACACTCCACAGCCGTCCGATCTAGATTGAGCGAGCAGGATTAGAATCACTTAACGCGAAGGGGTATGCGTTCAGGGCCGCACGATTAGAGTTAATCCAACGCACCACAGCCGCGATCCAACCGAAACGGTACCGACAAATAAGAAGCTGCCGCGTGTCACCTGTCTGTTTAAAAACAGAAATTGAAATCAGAATTTGATGCCATTTTCAAACCCTTATAACTTTTGAACCACACGTCCAAATTTGGCAAATTTTATATCAATGGATTCAGGAGAACAAGCCCTAGCCAACTGTGGCCTTAGTTTGACAAATAGTATCTGTTAGCTTGTTTGAATTTGCAGAAACTTATGTATGCTTGTTTAGAGTATAAAAATTGTTTAAAAATGATTTTTGGATTAAAACCTTTGCAAAATGGTTTGTTGTGACCTTACTGACCCTGGGAACCAACCCTTGGTATTAAAAATGATTTTTGTAAGATTTAGGTTGGATTACTTGACTTAGTCATTTTCTAGCCAAATAAAAAGAATGGTTTTTGTTATAAAATTGTTTATGAAAATAAAACTTTGAGTAGATGGTTTGGACCAAACCTACTGACCAAAAAACACCAAGTTTTGCAATAGCAACTCATTTGGTGAACCCTATAGGCTAATGCCTTAATAAAAATATTTCTACACCACATAAAATAACACTTTGTTTTGAAAATGGTTTTAAAGTGAAACCTTTTGCAAATGACTTGGTCACTTTAGGAAATGACCATTAGATGTACCCAAATGACTATGACCCACTAGGAACCACTTTTTCAAACAAAACAAAGCTTGGCATGCTTGCATGCATTTCTTTGACTTTGTTATTTATGTGTGTTGTTTTGCTTGATTGGTAGATTGAGTTTGTGCCTTGCTTGATTGATTTGTAGTGACTTGAAGAGTGTGATTGTTGCAAAGATCAAGAAGTTAACCTATACTCTACCAAAAAGGCAAGTGATGCTTCATACTTTTTGTCCCATTACTTTTTCTATGCATTAGTGATTTTGCTAAGTAAACTTGCATGGAATTTTGCTAAGTATAGATCTTGCTATAGGAAAACCTAGTAGATGAATCCTTAGTAGGATTTCCTAAGTTAAGTATCCTATTACTACCAAGCTTAGCCTAGCTAATAGAAAACATGGGTGGAATATATATTCACACTATGGAAAAATAATCTGAGTCTGAGGACTTGTGATTTTTGTCTAATAAAACAACTAAGTTAATGAACCTCCTGGGTGGAATGGAAGGATTGGGATATGTTGAGTGGTTACACAAGGCCATGGACTTGGGTTGTGTGTCTCACTTGTGGAATGCCACCCAGGAAACAAAGGGATTTGAGATGTCAAATGTTGAGAAGCTTCAAGTGCAACCACTTGGCAATATGGGCTCTGCCATGATCATATAGGTTGCAAGAACTTAGCCATATGGACAGTGGGTGGTAGTGTTTGATAGGATGGAACGCGTCCATATTGGTCTAAGGGAAAGCTTCTGAAAGATCTTGTCTTGGGAAACCAAGTCTTGTGGGGAAAGTGCACCACCTCTGCAGAGTGTAAAATCTAAGTACTTAGCCATGTCCCTGGTAAAGGACAATTTGAGCATCAAGACATGGAAGCAATCAAGAATCTCATCATTCCAATTTCTAAATTAAAATCTCGTGGTTTGAACAAGGGTTGTTTGAATTCTTCAATCATTGATGGAGAGATGGCTTGGTACAAGGATCTTGAAATCTTTGATTGAGAAAAATGATTTTGTCAAGCAAAAACTTAGTATTTACAAAATGATAAGAAAAATCTATTTTGAGCAATGCAAGCCTCAACTCCACTTAACCAAATGCATATAGATGATAGACTCCACTATACAAATATAGTATCACTTGCCAATACAATTCAAATGTATTGACCCTTTGTGGCTGTAACTTGTATGTTGCAGGTTTGATTGTTTTTAGTGAAGATTGTTTGATTAGGATTACAAAGTCTACAACCAACATCTGCCTGTGGCACTTTGAAGATGAAGGACCCATGACTATATTTATTCCGCTGCAATGTAATGTAATAGCCATATGAGCTATGTTTGATGTAATAAACTTATGTTATTCCTGGTTATAAAGTTATATTATGACCTTTGTTTCTTGATATTACATCTAAACTGTGGATGCTAGCTATTGATCCAGGGACTAGCATTGTAAAACACAGGAGAACTCTACCTTATTAGGTTGGGACCTCTACAGATGGTATCAGAGCATTGTGTTGCCTGTAGGATTTGTAAAACCTAGGATTGGACAAAAACCCTTAGAAGAATATGAGTTATACTTTGATCCAAAACTTATTTACAAAAAACACTTGTAAACTCTTTCCTCAACCATTTTGGTTTCAACTCTACATTTCTTCTATTTTCAACTTGATGGAAAAACCTACCCCATGGCCAAAGACTACACCATGTGCAAAGGACTTCTTCAACATCTTCAACTCTAATGACTTCAACATCTTCAGCATATTCACCAAGGACTTCCAACTTGGATACCACTAAGGACTACAAGTGAGACAAGGAAATCCTACTCAAGATTTAGAGACTGAGGGAATGCAAAATAAAAAGAAACCATCAACAACTTTGAAGTATTGCAACCAAGAGTTTTTCTCAAGGAAACCATGATCTCATACAAGAAGAATCATGAAGGAAGGAAATATCACAAGTGAACCATATAGATGGACCACCATAATTTAGTCAAACACACCAACTTATGTGGTGTAACAAAAATATTTTGTTGCCTAAGTATGTGCTTGAACTTTGTTGTTTGAGTGAATTGTTTGGTTTATGATTGCATGCACATTGTTTGTGTGAATTGTGATGTGTGTGATTAGAACCAAGTCCTTAGAAATATCTTGCCTATTCTAACCTCCCTTCAACCCAAACAGATGACTACTCCAAGAGACTCCAACATCAAGGTGGATGAAAACAGCAACAACCAAAAGGATAACATGAGAGACATTATAGCAACCCAAAACCAGTTGAGCCAAGAGACAACTCAGCTTTTAGCCAACAACAATGGACTAGACCCAGCCATACAAAGAATTTTGAAACTTCAATCTCAATTGTTGCAAGGTTTGGTTACTCAAATGATTAACATGAGAGAAAACTTTTTCCAAGGAGCTAATGACAAAGATGTTATTCTAAAAGGAACCCAAGTTAGCAATACTTGTGGAGACAAGGATCATGCATCCAAGGAACATGAAGATCAATACCCCAAGAAGAGAGAAAGATCTCCCACCTATGAAGAACATGAACTAGAAGAACTCCTAGCTTTGGGGAGACCCAAAAAGAAGAAAAAGGACATAAGCCAGTTGCAATGTTACAATTGCAAAGAGATGGGACACTATGCCAGTGAATGCCCAGAAAAGAAGAAGAGACAAGAAGACAAACAAAAGCTAGTGAAACCCAAGATAAGGAAGGATTTTAGCCAAGTGATGTGCAAACACTGCAAAGAGTTAGGACATTATCCAAACTACTATCCAGAAAAGATGAAACATAAGATAAACCAGCCTATGAGGGATCTCAGCCATGTCACATGTTTCAAATGCAAGGAACTAGGCCACTATGCCAACAATTGTCCAGAAAGGATGGAGAACAAGTTAAACAAGTCTATGAAGGATCTCAACCTTGGCCCATGAATCAAGTATGGAAACCAAGGATTCGATACAAAAGTTTGCTCAAGAGAAGTTTTCCCAGGATCCCAAGATGGACAATGTGTAATTTTTTTTGAAAATTTTTAAGGGTGGTAATACCCTAGTTGTTTTGAACATGCTTGTAACCCTATCCTCCCCAAATCTCGGGACGAGATTTATTTTAAGGGTGGTAGCCTGTCACATCCCAAGATTTTCCAAATCTTGTAATGTGAAAATAAATTAATAAAATAAAACTTTGTTTGACTTTCAGAGCCAGAAGAAACTTTTTGAATGCAATTGGAACTTCAAAACCAATTGAATTAAATAAAAACCTAAAGGGATTTAAAAAGATAAACATTTAATAAAAGGAAAATAAAAACATTTGGAAATATTATTTTGAAACAATTAAATGAAAAGATTTGTTTTCAAATGAAATAGAAGTTTTACAAATAAGGATTATTTTATAAAGCCAAATTAAAACTTGACCAAACTTTGAATTGAAACATTTTGTTTTGAATAAAAATAACAAAGGTTTATTTAAGTAAATTAATAAAGAATTACTATCCATATTTTATTTAAAGGTTTTACCATTTTAATTAAAACCTCAAAACTTATTAAATTATTTTAAATAGGTTTTCCAAGTATTTTATATTCACAAATAAAACCTATTAAAGTGTTTTGACTTTATTTTAGATTTCAAAATAAATATATCAATAAAACAAATCCTATTCGATTTAATAATGAAGGTCTATTGTATATAATTATTAATGAACCCTAAAATAAAAAAAAAGTTATTTTATTTTAAACAAGTTCTCCAAATATTCTTTATTTCCAAATAAAACCTACTGAATGGTTTTGGTACTATTTTAGTTTTAAAAATAAATATTCTAATAAAACAAATCTTATTTGAAGTAAATGAATAAGGCCCATTTTATTTAATTGATAATGGACCTAAAATAAAATGTTATTTTATTTTAAACAAGTATTTCAAGTATCTTATATTTTTCAAATAAAACCTACTGATTTGATTTTGAAAACATTTGGATTTAAGAGAGAGATTTTATTAATTAAACCAAACCCTATTTTATTAATAAACCATGGTCCATTTTATTTAATTAATAAATGGAACCTAAAAAGATTTAAAATATTATTTTGGAAGTTGGTTTATGCTACTAAACAAAACCAAAAAACTCATTACAAGTTTGAATTGTTTGAATGGTTGCATTGTTGATTGAATCATTTGTTTGAATATCAAATCAGAAAATAGAAATAGAAAAGAATAAAACAAACAGGCAGGAAAAAAATATGGAAGAGGACAACCCAACAAGGCCCAGCCCAAACAGCCCAACAACCCATCTGCCCTCTCCCCCGAACCGTTTTTCCTCACCGCTGAAACAACCCACGGAGCGACTGACTAGTGGACCTCCCCCTCGTTTCTTTTCCCACTGACCGGTGGACCCCACCTTTACTGTTCATCGTCCACACCCCGCACGACCCCTTCTTCCTCCTCTCTCCCGTTTCTGCCTGTGATTCCGCGGAGTAAATTCTCGTTAATGCTGTGATTAAACGCCCCTACGATCAAGCCCATTTAAGCGCCAACGCCTTCTCCGTCTTTCCCCTCTGTCTCCTCCCCAAAGCACGCCCCCAGGCCGGAGAATTTTGCCCAGCACTTCCTCTGTCTCCGACGACCGTTCTTGCCGATTCCGGCCAACACACTCCACCTCCTGCCTCCCTGTGCAACCTAGCAGCCTCCCCACTCTCTGGCGCATCTCCTAGTACACTTCGTTCAACCGCGGGCGCCCCAGGAAACCGTCTTCGACAAAAGTTCTGAGCGCCGCCGTCTGTCTCGCCTCCGTCGAGCTCCTCCGGTAATTCCAGACCACCCCGACCCCTCTCGTTCACGCACACGTCATCTCCGTGGCCCCCTGCACCTAATCATGACCTTTTCTTGCCTCCTAGTGAACCGCAGAATCGTCTTCGACCTCGACCGAGCGCGTCCGTCGCCAGAACCAACTCCGGCGAGGAATTCTGCCTGTCCCCGTGCGCCCCTCGACGGACCAGTCCCACGTTGAGCATCAGCGAGCGTCAGCGAACCCGGTGAGCACACTCCCTCTCTTCTTCGCTTCCTATATCGCCGGCGCCGCCGTGAAACAGAGTCGCCGCCGCCAGCAGCCGCCGCAGCGCCGCCCGTCTATGGTCGAACACTCCACAGCCGTCCGATCTAGATTGAGCGAGCAGGATTAGAATCACTTAACGCGAAGGGGTATGCGTTCAGGGCCGCACGATTAGACTTAATCCAACGCACCACAGCCGCGATCCAACCGAAATGGGACCGACAAATAAGAAGCCGCCGCGTGTCACCTGTCTGTTTAAAAACAGAAATTGAAATTAGAATTTGATGCCATTTTCAAACCCTTATAACTTTTGAACCACACGTCCAAATTTGGCAAATTTTATATCAATGGATTCAGGAGAACAAGCCCTAGCCAACTGTGGCCTTAGTTTGACAAATAGTATCTGTTAGCTTGTTTGAATTTGCAGAAACTTATGTATGCTTGTTTAGAGTATAAAAATTGTTTAAAAATGATTTTTGGATTAAAACCTTTGCAAAATGGTTTGTTGTGACCTTACTGACCCTGGGAACCAACCTTTGGTATTAAAAATGATTTTTGTAAGATTTAGGTTGGATTACTTGACTTAGTCATTTTCTAGCCAAATAAAAAGAATGGTTTTTGTTATAAAATTGTTTATGAAAAGAAAACTTTGAGTAGATGGTTTGGACCAAACCTACTGACCAAAAAACACCAAGTTTTGCAATAGCAACTCATTTGGTGAACCCTATAGGCTAATGCCTTAATAAAAATATTTCTACACCACATAAAATAACACTTTGTTTTGAAAATGGTTTTAAAGTGAAACCTTTTGCAAATGACTTGGTCACTTTAGGAAATGACCATTAGATGTACCCAAATGACTATGACCCACTAGGAACCACTTTTTCAAACAAAACAAAGCTTGGCATGCTTGCATGCATTTCTTTGACTTTGTTATTTATGTGTGTTGTTTTGCTTGATTGGTAGATTGAGTTTGTGCCTTGCTTGATTGATTTTTAGTGACTTGAAGAGTGTGATTGTTGCAAAGATCAAGAAGTGAACCTATACTCTACCAAAAAGGCAAGTGATGCTTCATACTTTTTGTCCCATTACTTTTTCTATGCATTAGTGATTTTGCTAAGTAAACTTGCATGGAATTTTGCTAAGTATAGATCTTGTTATAGGAAAACCTAGTAGATGAATCCTTAGTAGGATTTCCTAAGTTAAGTATCCTATTACTACCAAGCTTAGCCTAGCTAATAGAAAACATGGGTGGAATATATATTCACACTATGGAAAAATAATCTGAGTCTGAGGACTTGTGATTTTTGTCTAATAAAACAACTAAGTTAATGAACCTCCTGGGTGGAATGGAAGGATTGGGATATGTTGAGTGGTTACACAAGGCCATGGACTTGGGTTGTGTGTCTCACTTGTGGAATGCCACCCAGGAAACAAAGGGATTTGAGATGTCAAATGTTGAGAAGCTTCAAGTGCAACCACTTGGCAATATGGGCTCTGCCATGATCATATAGGTTGCAAGAAATTAGCCATATGGACAGTGGGTGGTAGTGTTTGATAGGATGGAACGCGTCCATATTGGTCTAAGGGAAAGCTTCTGAAAGATCTTGTCTTGGGAAACCAAGTCTTGTGGGGAAAGTGCACCACCTCTGCAGAGTGTAAAATCTAAGTACTTAGCCATGTCCCTGGTAAAGGACAATTTGAGCATCAAGACATGGAAGCAATCAAGAATCTCATCATTCCAATTTCTAAATTAAAATCTTGTGGTTTGAACAAGGGTTGTTTGAATTCTTCAATCATTGATTGAGAAAAATGATTTTATCAAAGCAAAAAACTTAGTATTTTCAAAAGTTAAGGAAAAATCTATTTTGAGCAATGCAAGCCTCAACTCCACTTAGCCAAATGCATATAGATGTTAGACTCCACTATACTATTATAGTATCACTTGCCAATACAAATGCATATAGATCTTGTGTAGTCTTTGGTCTTGGGTAGGTTTTTCCATCAAGTTGTATTGGCAAGTGATACTATAATAGTATAGTGGAGTCTAACATCTTTATGCATTTGGCTAAGTGGAGTTGAGGCTTGCATTGCTCAAAATAGATTTTTCCTTAACTTTTGAAAATACTAAGTTTTTTGCTTTGATAAAATCATTTTTCTCAATCAAAGATTGAAGATTTCAAACAACCCTTGTTCAAACCACAAGATTTTAACTTAGAAATTTGAATGATGAGATTCTTGATTGCTTCCATGTCTTGATGCTCAAATTGTCCTTTACCAGGGACATGGCTAAGTACTTAGATTTTTACTCTCTGCAGAGGTGGTGCACTTTCCCCACAAGACTTGGTTTCCCAAGACAAGATCTTTCAGAAGCCTTCCCTTAGAACAAAATGGACGCGTTCCAACCTATCAAACACTACCACCCACTGTCCATATGGCTAAGTTCTTGCAACCTATGTGATCATGGCAGAGCCCATATTGCCAAGTGGTTGCACTTGAAGCTTCTCAACATTTGACATCTCAAATCTCTTTGTTCTTGGGTGGCCATCCACAAGTGAGATACACAAGGTTCACCAGTCCCCTAGCCTTGTGTAACCACTCAACCAAAAACCACCAAGCAATTACCATTCCACCCAGGTGATTCATTAACTTAGTTGTTTTATTAAACAAAACACAAGTCCTCAGACTTAGAATATTTTTCCATAGTGTGAATATATATTCCCCCCATGTTTTCTATTAGCTAGGCTAAGCTTGATAGTAATAGGAATCTTAACTTAGGAAAATCCTACTAAGGATTCATCTACTAGGTTTTCCTATAGCAAGGTTTATACTTAGCAAAATCCATGCGAGTTTTACTTAGCAAAAACACTAATGCATAGTGAAAGTAATGGGATAGAAAGTATGAAGCATCACTTGCCTTTTTGGTAGGGAATGGTGGTTCACTCCTTGATCTTGCTAGTCTCACACTTCACTACAAGTCAATCAAGCAAACACAAATTCAATTCACATTCCAAACCAAAGTCAAACAAACAATTTTTCACACACAAAGTAATGGAATCTAAGTCATGCATAAGCATGCAAAGGTTGGTTCTATTGCAAGGATGGTCTCCACTAGGCTTCTAAACTTTGTAAGTTCCAAATTGGTCATTTACCAAAATGGCAAAGTCATTTGCAAATGGGTTTTATCCATAGACCATTTTCAAATCCTTTCATCATTTTATGTAGTGAAAAACATTTTTCTCAATACCACAACCTTAAATGGTTTCACCAATTAAGTTGTTGTTTCTTAAAACTTGGTGTTTTTGGTCAGTAGGTTTGGTCCAAAACATTTCCTCCAAAGTTTTTACTCAAAACCATTTTCATAACAAAACAATAGTTTTATTTGGCTAGAAATGGACTAAACTAATTAATCCATTCTAAACTTTTCCAAATTCATTTTCCAAACCATGGGTTGGTTCCTAGGGTCAGTAAGGTCACAACAAACCATTTTGCAAAAGTTTTAACCCTAAAATCATTTTTAAACAATTTTTCTAATCTAAACAAGCACACAAATGAAACTGCAAAAACAAGTAAATTAACAGATACTATTTACTAAACCAATGGCATGGTTGGCTAGGTCTTGTTCCACTGAATCCATTGATATAAAATTTGTAATTTTTGGGCGTGTGGTTTGAAAGTTACAAGGGTTTGAAGTTTGCAAATAAATCTGATTAAAAAATTCTTTTAAACAGATCTAGTGCCACGCGGCACGTTCTAATTCGCTGAAAACGGTTCACGCGGATCGAATGACAGCAGCCGTTAGATTTAAGTCATATCGCACGGTTCAGAGCTAGCGTACCCTTTCAGTTAAATGGATCTATCGCACTCGTTGGATTTAAATCGAACGGTTACGGTGCGACTGACCAGAGGAGGGCGGCGCTAGCGGCGGCAGATGGCGGCGCGGGCTCTGGCGGCGAGGTTGCTGGTGACACAGGGGGCTAGAGGGAGAGAGGGGTAGCTCACCAGGTTCTCTGCGCCTTGCTGATTCTCAACGCGTTCTTTTCTGACGAAGGGGCGCACGAGGACGGGCGGGATTCCTCGCCGGAGTTGGTTCTGGCGACGGACGCACGCGGTCGAGGTCGAGGACGACGCTAGGGATCACCCGGAGACAAATAAAACACACAGTCGGGAGCGCAAGGACACGGCGAAGGTGTGTGCGTGAATGAGAGGGGTCGGGGTAGTCTGATTTAGCAGAGGGGTTCCGCCGGAGTAGAGCCAGACGGTGGCGGTGCTGGGGGTTGTTGTTGCTGAGGCTCAGGGGCACCCGCGGTTGAACGGAGGGCACGGGTAGGTGCGTGAGATGATGGGGATCAAGCTAGTGTGAGCTAGGAGGTAGGAGAGGGTCAGGGCTCGCCGGAATTTGACAGGGAACTCATCGGTGGCAGTGAGGCTTCGAGCAAAAGTTGTGGACACCCTGGGCTCCGGTGGTGTGATGACTGGAAGGAAAGGGAGAGTGGAGGGAGGCGAGTTTACGAGCATCATCACTGGGCGGAATTAGTGCATCATTTAGGCGAATTGAATCACGAGTAACGACCCTGGAAACGGCCGGAGTGAGGAGAAAGATTTGGTCGCGCGGGTGAGGAGGATAAACAGTAGAGCGGGGTCCATCGTCAGTGGGAAAAGAAGTGAGAGGGAGGGTCCACCGGTCAGTTCCTGGGTGGGTGTGATTCTGAGTGGAAAAGAAAACGGTTCGGGGAAAAAGAGGAGCTGGGCTGTTGGGCTGGAGCTGGGCCAGATGGTGGCTGCTCTACTTTTTTTCTGTTTCTGAATCCTTTTCCTTTTCTAAATATAATTTCTGTTTTGAATTTTCAAACAAACAAACATCAACCAAATCAAATCAAACAATCATCAAACTTTGCAGGTTTGAACTGGGTTCTGATTAGTAACTTAAACCTATTCCAGAAATAAATTAATATTTTAAATCTTTTTAGGTTCCATTTCTTAATAAAATGGTCCATGGTTTATTAATCAAATAGGGTTTGATTTTATTTATAAAATCTTTATTTAAATCCTAAATACTTTCAAACCAATTCAGTAGGTAATAATTGAAAGTAAAGGATACTTGGAAAGCTTGTTTAGAATAAAATAACATTTTATTTCAGGGTCCAATACCAATTAAATGAATAGACCTTATTCATTTAATTCAAATAGGATTTGTTTTATTGAAATCTTTATTTTTAAAACTAAAATAGTACCAAACCATTCAGTAGGTTTTATTTGGAAATAAAGAATACTTGGAAACTTGTTTAAAACAAAATAACCTTTTATTTTAAGGTCCATTAATAATTAAATACAATAGACCTTCATTATTAAATCAACTAGGATTTATTTTATTTAAGATATTTATTTTGAAATCTAAAATAAAGCCAAAACACTTCAGTAGGTTTTAATTAAGAAAATAAAATACTTAGAAAACTTATTTAAAATAATTTAATAAGTTTTGATGTTTTAATTAAAATGGTAAAACCTTTTATTTAAATAAAATTTGGATATTATTTCCTTATTATTTTATTTAAATAAACCTTTACTATTTTTAATCAAAACAAAACATTTTATTTTAAATAATTGGCCAAGGTTTAATTTGGCTCTGTAAAATAATCTTTATTTATAAATCCACTTTTTCTTTGAAAGCCAAAACCTTTTATTTAAAAGATCCAAAATAGTAAGTCTAAATATTTCTATTTTCCTTTATTAAATGTTTATCTTTTTAAATCCCTTTAGGATTTATTTGATCCAATTTGGTTTGAAGGTTCCATTTGGATTCAAAAAGTTTCTTCTGGCCCTGAAAATCAAACAAAGTTTTATTTTATTCATTTATTTTTCACATTACAAGATTTGGAAAATCTTGGGATGTGACAGGATACCACCCTTAAAATAAATCTCGTCCCGAGATTTGGGGAGGCTAGGGTTACAAGCAGGTTCAAAACAACTAGGGTACTACCACCCTTAAAAAATTTTCAAACAAAAATTACATATTGTCCTTCTTGGGATCCTAGGAAAAATTTCTCTAAGCAAACATTTGCATTGAGTCCTTTGTTTCCATGCTTGACTCATGGGCCAAGGTTGAGATCTTTCATAGACTTGTTTAACTTGTTCTTCATCTTTTCTGGACAATTGTTTACATAGTGGCCTAGTTCCTTGCATTTGAAACACATCACTTGGCTGATATCTTTCTTTTCCTTGGGTAATAATTCTTCTTGTTTGTTTCCTTGGTTCTTCTTCTTCTCTGGGCATTCATTGGCATAGTGTCCCATCTCTTTGCAATTGTAACATTGCACTTGAGTAATATCCTTCTTGTTAGGGTTGGGGCATTTCTTCTTCTTCTTTTTGGGTCTCTCCAAAGCTAGGAGTTCTTCTAGTTCATGTTCTTCATAGGTGGGAGATCTTTCTCTCTTCTTGAGGCATTGATCTTCATGTTCCTTGGATGAATGATCCTTGTATCTAAAATTATTGCTAGCTTGGGTTCCTTCTAGAATAGCATCTTTGTCATCCTTGTTGTCATTAGCTCTTTGGGAAAAGTTTTCTCCCATGTTGATCATTTGAGTAACCATTCCTTGCAACAATTGGGATTGAAGTTTCAAAATCCTTTGTATGGCTGGGTCTAGTCCATTGTTGTTGGCTAAAAGCTAAGTTGTCTCTTGGCTCAACTGGTTTTGGGTTGCTATAAATTCTTTCATGTTGTCCTCCTGGTTGTTGTTGTTGTCATCAACCTTGATGTTGAACTCTCTTGGAGTAGTCATCTGTTTGGGTTGGATTGGGATTAGAATAGGCAAAATATTTCTAAGGGAATAATTCTAATCACACACATCACAATTCACACAAGCAATGTGCAATCAATCTCAAACAAATTTTCACTCAAACAACAAAGTTCAAGCACATACTTAGGCAACTAAATATTTTTGTTACACCACATAAGTTGGTGTGTTTGACTTAACTATAATATGGTGGTCCATCTATATGGTTCACTTGTGATCTTTCCTTCTTTCTTGGTTGATTCTTCTTGCATGAGATCTTGGTTTCCTTGGAAAAACTTTTGGTCACAATACTTCAAGTGATGTAGGCTCCTTCTAACTTTTGCATTCCCTCAGTCTCTAAATCCTGAGCAAGATTTCCTTGTCTCACTTGTAGTCCTTAGTGGTATCCAAGTTGGAAGTCCTTGGTGAATATGCTGAAGATGTTGAAGTCATTTGAGTTGAAGAAGTTGAAGTCATTAGAGTTGAAAGTGTTGAAGAAGTCCTTTGCACATGGTGTAGTCTTTGGTCTTGGGTAGGTTTTTCCATCAAGTTGAAATAGAAGAGAAGTAGAGTTGAAACCAAAATAGTTGAGGAAAGAGTTTACAAGTGTTTTTGTAAATAAGTTTTTGTAACTCCTATTTTTCTAAGGGTTTTTGTCCAATCCTAGGGTTTACAAATCCTACAGGCAACACAATGCTCTGATACCATCTGTAGAGGTCCCAATCTTTAATAAGATAGAGCCCCCCTGTGTTTACAATGCTAGTCCCTGGATCAATAGCTAGCATCCACAGTTAAGATGTAATATCAAGATACAAAGGTCATAACATAACTTTATAACCAGGAATAACATAATTTTATTACATCATACGTAGCTCATTTGGCTTTTACATTACATTGCAGCGGAATAACTATAGTCATGGGGTCCTTCATCTTCAAAGTGCCACAGGCAGATGTTGGTTGTAGACTTTGTAATCCTAATCAATCAATCTTCACTAAAAACAATCAAACCTGCAACATTACAAGTTACAGCCACAAGGGTCAATACATTTGAATTGTATTGGCAAGTGATACTATAATAGTATAGTGGAGTCTAACATCTATATGCATTTGGCTAAGTGGAGTTGAGGCTTGCATTGCTCAAAATAGATTTTTCCTTAACTTTTGAAAATACTAAGTTTTTGCTTTGATAAAATCAATTTTCTCAATCAAAGATTGAAGATTTCAAACAACCCTTGTTCAAACCACAAGATTTTAACTTAGAAATTTGAATGATGAGATTCTTGATTGCTTCCATGTCTTGATGCTCAAATTGTCCTTTACCAGGGACATGGCTAAGTACTTAGATTTTTACTCTCTGCAGAGGTGGTGCACTTTCCCCACAAGACTTGGTTTCCCAAGACAAGATCTTTCAGAAGCCTTCCCTTAGACCAAAATGGACGCGTTCCAACCTATCAAACACTACCACCCACTGTCCATATGGCTAAGTTCTTGCAACCTATGTGATCATGGCAGAGCCCATATTGCCAAGTGGTTGCACTTGAAGCTTCTCAACATTTGACATCTCAAATCTCTTTGTTCCTGGGTGGCCATCCACAAGTGAGATACACAAGGTTCACCAGTCCCCTGGCCTTGTGTAACCACTCAACCAAAAACCACCAAGCAATTACCATTCCACCCAGGTGATTCATTAACTTAGTTGTTTTATTAAACAAAACACAAGTCCTCAGACTTAGAATATTTTTCCATAGTGTGAATATATATTCCCCCCATGTTTTCTATTAGCTAGGCTAAGCTTGATAGTAATATGAATCTTAACTTAGGAAAATCCTACTAAGGATTCATCTACTAGGTTTTCCTATAGCAAGGTTTATACTTAGCAAAATCCATGCGAGTTTTACTTAGCAAAAACACTAATGCATAGTGAAAGTAATGGGATAGAAAGTATGAAGCATCACTTGCCTTTTTGGTAGGGAATGGTGGTTCACTCCTTGATCTTGCTAGTCTCACACTTCACTACAAGTCAATCAAGCAAACACAAATTCAATTCACATTCCAAACCAAAGTCAAACAAACAATTTTTCACACACAAAGTAATGGAATCTAAGTCATGCATAAGCATGCAAAGGTTGGTTCTATTGCAAGGATGGTCTCCACTAGGCTTCTAAACTTTGTAAGTTCCAAATTGGTCATTTACCAAAATGGCAAAGTCATTTGTAAATGGGTTTTATCCATAGACCATTTTCAAATCCTTTCATCATTTTATGTAGTGAAAAACATTTTTCTCAATACCACAACCTTAAATGGTTTCACCAATTAAGTTGTTGTTTCTTAAAACTTGGTGTTTTTGGTCAGTAGGTTTGGTCCAAAACATTTCCTCCAAAGTTTTTACTCAAAACCATTTTCATAACAAAACAATAGTTTTATTTGGCTAGAAATGGACTAAACTAATTAATCCATTCTAAACTTTTCCAAATTCATTTTCCAAACCATGGGTTGGTTCCTAGGGTCAGTAAGGTCACAACAAACCATTTTGCAAAAGTTTTAACCCTAAAATCATTTTTAAACAATTTTTCTAATCTAAACAAGCACACAAATGAAACTGCAAAAACAAGTAAATTAACAGATACTATTTACTAAACCAATGGCATGGTTGGCTAGGTCTTGTTCCACTGAATCCATTGATATAAAATTTGTAATTTTTGGACGTGTGGTTTGAAAGTTACAAGGGTTTGAAGTTTGCAAATAAATCTGATTAAAAAATTCTTTTAAACAGATCTAGTGCCACGCGGCACGTTCTAATTCGCTGAAAACGGTTCGCGCGGATCGAATGACAGCAGCCGTTAGATTTAAGTCATATCGCACGGTTCAGAGCTAGCGTACCCTTTCAGTTAAATGGATCTATCGCACTCGTTGGATTTAAATCGAACGGTTACGGTGCGACTGACCAGAGGAGGGCGGCGCTAGCGGCGGCAGATGGCGGCGCGGGCTCTGGCGGCGAGGTTGCTGGCGACACAGGGGGCTAGAGGGAGAGAGGGGTAGCTCACCAGGTTCTCTGCGCCTTGCTGATTCTCAACGCGTTCTTTTCTGACGAAGGGGCGCACGAGGACGGGCGGGATTCCTCGCCAGAGTTGGTTCTGGCGACGGACGCACGCGGTCGAGGTCGAGGACGACGCTAGGGATCACCCGGAGACAAATAAAACACACAGTCAGGAGCGCAAGGACACGGCGAAGGTGTGTGCGTGAATGAGAGGGGTCGGGGTAGTCTGATTTACCAGAGGGGTTCCGCCGGAGTAGAGCCAGACGGTGGCGGTGCTGGGGGTTGTTGTTGCCGAGGCTCAGGGGTGCCCGCAGTTGAACGGAGGGCACGGGTAGGTGCGTGAGATGATGGGGATCAAGCTAGTGTGAGCTAGGAGGTAGGAGAGGGTCAGGGCTCGCCGGAATTTTACAGGGAACTCGTCGGTGGCAGTGAGGCTTCGAGCAAAAATTGTGGACACCCTAGGCTCCGGTGGTGTGATGACTGGAAGGAAAGGGAGAGTGGAGGGAGGCGAGTTTACGAGCATCATCACTGGGCGGAATTAGTGCATCATTTAGGCGAATTGAATCACGAGTAACGACGCTGGAAACGGCCGGAGTGAGGAGAAAGATTTGGTCGCGCAGGTGAGGAGGATAAACAGTAGAGCGGGGTCCATCGTCAGTGGGAAAAGAAGTGAGAGGGAGGGTCCACCGGTCAGTTCCTGGGTGGGTGCGGTTCTGAGTGGAAAAGAAAACGGTTCGGGGAAAAAGAGGAGCTGGGCTGTTGGGCTGGAGCTGGGCCAGATGGTGGCTGCTCTACTTTTTTTCTGTTTCTGAATCCTTTTCCTTTTCTAAATATAATTTCTGTTTTGAATTTTCAAACAAACAAACATCAACCAAATCAAATCAAACAATCATCAAACTTTGCAGGTTTGAACTGGGTTCTGATTAGTAACTTAAACCTATTCCAGAAATAAATTAATATTTTAAATCTTTTTAGGTTCCATTTCTTAATAAAATGGTCCATGGTTTATTAATCAAATAGGGTTTGATTTTATTTATAAAATCTTTATTTAAATCCTAAATACTTTCAAACCAATTCAGTAGGTAATAATTGAAAGTAAAGGATACTTGGAAAGCTTGTTTAGAATAAAATAACATTTTATTTCAGGGTCCAATACCAATTAAATGAATAGACCTTATTCATTTAATTCAAATAGGATTTGTTTTATTGAAATCTTTATTTTTAAAACTAAAATAGTACCAAACCATTCAGTAGGTTTTATTTGGAAATAAAGAATACTTGGAAACTTGTTTAAAACAAAATAACCTTTTATTTTAGGGTCCATTAATAATTAAATACAATAGACCTTCATTATTAAATCAACTAGGATTTATTTTATTTAAGATATTTATTTTGAAATCTAAAATAAAGCCAAAACACTTCAGTAGGTTTTAATTAAGAAAATAAAATACTTAGAAAACTTATTTAAAATAATTTAATAAGTTTTGATGTTTTAATAAAATAAAATAATAAGGAAATAATATCCAAATTTTATTTAAATAAACCTTTACTATTTTTAATCAAAACAAAACATTTTATTTTAAATACTTGGCCAAGGTTTAATTTGGCTCTGTAAAATAATCTTTATTTATAAATCCACTTTTTATTTTGAAAGCCAAAACCTTTTATTTAAAAGATCCAAAATAGTAAGTCTAAATATTTCTATTTTACTTTATTAAATGTTTATCTTTTTAAATCCCTTTAGGATTTATTTGATCCAATTTGGTTTGAAGGTTCCATTTGGATTCAAAAAGTTTCTTCTAGCCCTGAAAATCAAACAAAGTTTTATTTTATTCATTTATTTTTCACATTACAAGATTTGGAAAATCTTGGGATGTGACAGTAGGGCATTGCAGATAAATAAGAACAAGCATCCAAGTACTAAACAATCCTAGGCATGTGCTCCATATATAGTCGTGCGTGCTCGCAATGAGAACTTGCACAACATCTTTTGTCCTGCCAGTCCGTGGAAGCGGGGCCTCAAGGGAACTACTGGCAATTAAGGTGCTCCTTTTAATAGAGCACCGTAGCAAAGCATTAACACTCCGTGAACACATGTGATCCTCACACCACAGCCATCCCCTCCGGTTGTCCCAATTTCTGTCACTTCGGGGCCTTTGGATCCGCACAATGATATGTGTACACAACTTGCAGATAAGATCACAAACAATACTATCATAATGATTCAAAAATAAGTTCAGATCTGAGATCATGGCACTCGGGACCTAATGACAAGCATTAAGCACAACAAGTTGCAATAAAGTCAAATAGCACTAATAGAGATACTAGGCACCATGCCCTAACAATCTTATTCGATTACATGATAGAACTCATCCAATCCCTACCATCCCCATAGCCTATAGCAGGGGATTACTTACTCATGGATGAGGGAAACATTGATGGTTGATGGAGAGGCGTTGGTGATGATGATGGTGATGATCCTCTCTAAATTCCCCGTCCCGGCAGGGTGCCAGAACAGAGTTTTTGGATCCGAATCTTGGTTTCTGGTGGTGGCGGCGCAGCGGAACTCTTTCTGGAAAAATGTCGACCCCCCTCGGTTTTTAGGTCAAGAGGATTCTTATAGGCGAAGAGGGAGGCCGAGGGGGGTGCCTGGGGTGGCCGCACCCCCCTAGGCGCGACCAGGCCTGGCCAGCACCTGGCAGGGGTGTTGGCCCCCCAGGCCTCCACTCCGTCTCGTACTCTGGCTCTATGGATCTTCTGGTGAAATAGGATTTTTGGCATATTTTCCAGGATTTTTCCTGATAGTTGATTTCCCGCACAAAAACTAGACACCAAGGTAATTCTGCTAAAAACAGTGTCAGTCCGTGTTAGTTGTATCCAAATCACACAAGTTTAGAGGAGAAACAATAGCAAAAGTGTTCGAGAAAGTAGATACATTTTGGACGTATCAACTCTCCCCAAGCTTAGCTTATTGCTTGTCCTCAAGCAATTCAGTTGAAAACTGAGTGCGATAAAAGAACTTTCACAAACACATTTGCTTCATATGATGCATATATTCTCAGCACAGGAGTAGATACTTAAACCATTCATAATAAGAAGTATGCAACTAAGTCTACTCAATATTCATTGCAAGCTATGAAGAGAAACCAACTCAATAATAAGTAGCATGGAACATAAACATATGCAACATTGTAATGCTCATAATAAGGTATGATAGAGTGGTATCTCGCTTGCCTTTGTCTGTAGAGCACAATATAAATGCCAAGGCACCTCTGAAGTTCAAGTAAAAAGACTAGAAGTAAAGATACCAGAGATACAAGCATTAAAGTCATGACATAATTAATCAAGTTTTGAGACAAACACAAGAATGACAACTATGCTCTCAAGAAGGTGCTCATAGAATAAGTGGTGACTCAACAAGGAACTGAAAAGGTTTTGAAAAGTTTGAAAGGCTTCCTAATGCTGAAAGGAAGGTACTTATTAGCTTTGAGCTCTCATTGACCCTATCATAGGCATCTTCATGTGGTTAATGGTGAAAGTGAGGTCCAATATGAGTTATATGCTTGACAGACCATAAACTGGAAATCCCATGTCCCTTGAGTACGAGGGCCGCTCCACATGCTACTCAACTTTGGTTACCTACAAGTTCTTGTCATTGTACATACATGCATATCATAGAGAACCGCCAATGGGGTACCCCTTGCACATGATACAGGAGCTATCCCGTGATCAAAATGATAAGGAAAGCAGACAATGAGCATCTCAGCGATCTTTGTATTTACTATGTGCATAGCTTTTTATTGAGGATGCTTCACAGAATGCTAATTATGGTGATGCTGCAAGTTTCCACCATGATTAGGCATGGCTTAGGCTAGCGGCCCAGGCGTTTCTCTAACACATATATACTCCATGAACTCACAAGCTCCCCTTTTATTTCACACCGACGACATCTGCACACAAAAGAGCAAGGTATCAACTGGATATATATCCATAAGTGTTGAAAGCGTTTCCCGTGACAGCACGGTTCTGCTAACTCCCAGCCTATAATTTGTAAGCATATAACTTTCATGGATAAGTCTCAATGGTTCAGGATTATTAAGTGCAAGAAATAAAGTGTGCCATCAAGTTCGTGAGAGCTTTACTAACTAACTTTCTCAAAGCAGTCAAACATTTTATTTAGAAGAAAACAAGGCATATAGAACATGCACTGAAATAGAAAATGATGCTAATAGGTAGGTATGGTGGACACAATTGGCAATATTGGTTTTGGGGAGTTGGATGCACAAGTAGAGCTCATACTCAGTGCAAGTGAAGGCTAGCAATAGATATGGAGCAACAAACGAGAGAGCAATAATTGTCATAATCATGCTTGCAACAAAACAGGACAAATCATGGCAAGAAAGTGATACAAGAACTCCGAGGCAAAATAAATCATCGAGGCTTACTGACTATTGTTTAGTCATATGCATGCGTGAGCATGTGCCAAGTCAATTCACATGAAACATTCAGAGGAGGATACCACAATATCATACTGAAATATGAATAGAACAATGCAAGCAAACATTCATATTGAAGGGAATATGCCCTGAGAGGCAATAATAAAGTGTTTATTATGTGTATTCCAAGTATATGATAGATGTTTATTTTGCATGCTATAATTGTATTAATACGGAAACGTTAATACATGTGTGTTTAATAAACAAACAGAAAGTTCCTAGTTATGCCTCTCTCATAAACTAGCTCGTTGATTAACAAGATGATCAAGGTTTCCTGATCATGGACATTGGATGTTGTTAATAACGGGATCAAAACATTAGTGTAATGGTGTGATGAACATTCATCCGAAGTATAGCATTACGATCAAAGTCATTGAGTTTATATTGCTATAACAACTTACAAAGTGATCCTAATCCTTAGACCATGAGATCATGTCAATCACTAACACCGGAAGAGTTTCTTGATAACATCAAACGTCACACCGTAACAGGGTGATTATAAAGATGGATTCAGAACTAATAAAGTGTTATGTTGAGGCTCATGGATCGAGAGTGGAATTTGTTCATCCCGATGACGGATAGATATACTCTGGGCCCTCTCGGTGATATCACATTGATTAGCTTGCAAGCAAGTGATTTGATCACTAGAATGTTATATCATAGGAACGAGAAAAGAGTGCATGTCGGTAACGAGATCAAACTAGGTATGGAGATACCGATGATCGAATCTCGGACATGTAATATATCGTGAAACAAAGGGATTAAGATACTAGCGTAAAAGGTTCCGACGATCACAAGAAAGTCATCGTTGAATGTGTGGGAGTCAGTATGGGTCTCCAGATCCCGCTTCTGATTATTGATCCGAGAGGGGTCTCGATCATGTCTGCATTATTAATGAACCGTAGGGTGACACACTTAAGAGACACCGACATCCAATTGGAGCAAATGTTTCATGCCGAAAGAATGAACAAGCGCAGGAATTTATTTCACTAGATACCGAAACAGGTTTTCGGGCGAAATTGCATAAAGTGGTTATGCATGTGAAATAGAATTCTAGCAAGGGGTTATTTGTGAATGTTTGTCATTAAAGTAATTGACAAAATTCTGAATAAAATAAAAGAGTTTTATTTAATGAGAGTTTGCATTAAATTTGGTGGAAATTTAATGGGAATTTGAGTGGACTTTTGAGTGGAGGGATTTTAAAGGGCATTTTGTGAGTGGAGTGTCCACCCACATGAATGAAGGAGGGGAGGGGGCAGCCCCCATGGCCGGCGGCCACCCCCTTGGGTGCCCCCCTCCTCCTATAAAAGGAGCTCCCCTCCTCACTTGTCTCACACACCTCCTCGTGAAGGATCTCTCTCCCCCTCTAGAATTTATCCCCCATGGTCTCGGACTAGCGAGATACATGTTCCCGGTGGCTATTCGGCAAGAAAGAGTTGTGCTTCCGCTGCATCGCTGGAGCGAGGAGGCGGAGGTTGCTCGGTGCCTCGAACGTGTGTGCGAGCACGGATGCGCTGCTGATTTGCGGCGCTAGGACTTCCTCTCGATCTTGAGATCGGCAAGAGATCGTCTACATCAACCACGAGTTGAACTCGTTAAGCTTTGTCGGTCTTCAAGGGTATGTTCTCTACGGATATACATCCGCCCGTTGTTTGTATCTAGTAGATAGATCTTGGTATATAGTTCACATTGTAGGAAAATTTTTGTTTTCTATGCTGCGAACCCTACAGTGGTATCAGAGCCGGATCTATGCGTAGATACTTTACACGGGTAGTACACATATGAGTATGTGGGCGATGATGATCATGTTGTTGCTCCTTTGTTGTAATTTTGGATATTGGTGGCATAATGGGATGAAGCGGCCCGGACAAACTTTACATGTCCTCGCACATGAGACCTGTTCCACGCTTGACATGCAACTAGTTTGCATAAGTGGCTAGCGGGTGTCTGTCTCTCCTACTATAGTCAATATCTATTTTGCAAGCGAGTTGTCAACAATTTGATTATCCTCGTTGTGGTTCATGTTCGTAGGTAAGAACGGTTCTATCTCGAAAGCCCTAAGCCACGTAAAACTTGCAATGGATAAATTAGAGACGTCTAGTTTAGATGGTTGCTGGGCTAGTGTTATGATATGGTAGTGTTGTAAGTAGAAGTATGAGATGATACTCTTACAACACACATAGCGTGTAAAATCCATAGACCTTGGATTTACACATATAGGTATGATAGTGATCATACCACGATGCACATGATAGAGATCATCTGCGGGAACCATATAATTTCACTAATAAACATATGATGTTTGATAGCATCTTATATTGCTTGTTTAGCGCTTTGTTAGCATAATAAGATGATCCATCATTTAAATATCAAGATAAGAATGTGTTCTTCCTTTAGTATGCACCGATTATGTTTTCGTCGCTCCAAGACATCACGTGATGATCGGGTGTTCTTGGATCCATGACCATATTTCGGGTGTAAAACAGTTACACACGCGAATACTAAGGTTCTAACTTGGCGAGCCTAGCATGTACAGACATGGCCTCGGAACATGGACCGAAAGGTTAAGCATGAGTCATATAGTTGATATGATGCCCATTTGATGCTCTCCTTTGAAGCTATACCGACTCACGTGATGATCGGACTTGGTGTAGTGTATTTGGTTCATGTAATCACCAAAAAGGCACGAGGGATGTCGTTTTTGAGTGGGAGTTCATTCGATTAGTTGAACTCAATCTATCATACACTTAGTCTAAACTTTACAAATTCTGTTGTAGATGGCACCACCTGCTTTTAATTTCAATGTGTTCATGGAGAAAGAGAAACTAGCAACAAACGGTAGCAACTTTACCGAATGGGCCATGAATTTGAGGATTCTCCTCTCTGCTGCACAAAAGCAATATGTGCTAGAAGCGCCGTTAGGCCCCCCACCTTTTGATGATGCCCCTGACGAGGAGAAGAATGTCTATCAGACTCGTCAGGAGGACCACAACTTAGTTCATTGCGGCATATTGTATGGGCTAGAGCCGGAACTTTGAAAGCGTTTCGAAAACGGCAATGCATTTGATACAATGGGTGAGTTGAAAATGATTTTCGACACACATGCTGCTGTAGAGAGCTACAACGCTTCAGAAAAGTTCTTTAGCTGCATGATGGAAGAGCACAGCTCCGTTAGCGAGCATGTACTCAAGATGTCGGGTTACGCCGATAAGCTTGTGTCCTTGGGAATATCGATTCCCATTGACTTAGGCATCCATCGTGTTCTGCAGTCTCTGCCACCTAGCTATAAGAGCTTCGTGATGAACTATAATATGCAAGGCATGAAGAAGTCTCTCCCCGATCTTCTGTCAATGCTTAAAACTGCAGAAGTGGAGATCAAAATGGAACATCAAGTGTTGATGATCAATAGGAACACTGGTTTCAAGAAAGACAAGAAGGGAAAATGGAAGGGAAGTAAGGGCGGCAAGCGTGTTGCCGCGCCTGAAAAGAAACCCCGAGTTGGACCTAAGTCTGATTCCGAGTGCTACTATTGTAAGGGGACTGGCCACTGGAAGCGCAACTGCCCCAAGTATCTGGCAGACAAGAAGGCCGGCAAGGCAAACAAAGGTATATATGATATACATGTTATTGATGTGTACTTGACTAGTGCTCGCAGTAGCACCTGGGTATTTGATACCGGTTCAGTTGCTAATATTTGTAACTCGAATCAGGGGCTGCGGAACAAGCGACCACTAGCAAGGGGTGAGGTCAAGATGCGTGTCGGCAATGGATCAAGCGTTGATGTGATCGCCGTCGGAACGCTGCCTCTCCACTTACCGTCGGGATTAGTTATAAACTTGAATAAATGTTATCTGGTGCCTGCACTGAGCATGAACATTGTATCTGGATCGTGTTTGATGCGAAGTGGTTATTCATTTAAATCCGAGAACAATGGTTGTTCCATTTATATGAATGAAATCTTTTATGGTCATTCAACGATGATGAATGGTTTATTTCTATTAGATCTCGATGATAATGTTACACATATTCATAATGTTGATGCTAAAAGGATTAAACTTAATGATGATATATCCGCATATATGTGGCACTGCCGTCTAGGTCATATTGGCGTTAAACGCATGAAGAAGCTCCATTCGGATGGACTTTTGGAATCACTTGATTATGAATCATTTGATACATGTGAGCCATGCCTTATGGGCAAGATGACTAGAATGCCGTTTTCCGGTTCAATGGAACGGGCGACAGATTTATTGGAAATCATACATTCTGATGTACGTGGTCCAATGAGTGTGTTGGCGCGAGGTGGATATCGTTATTTTGTTACTTTCACAGATGATTTGAGTAGATACGGTTATATCTACTTGATGAAACACAAGTCTGAAACCTTTGAAAAGTTCAAGGAATTTTAGAATGAAGTGGAAAATCATCGTAATAGAAAGATCAAATTTCTACGGTCCGACCGTGGAGGTGAGTATCTAAGTTACGAGTTTAGCACTCACATGAAAGAGTGTGGAATTGTTTCACAACTCACACCTGCCGGAACACCACAGCAAAATGGTGTGTCGGAACGTCGTAATCGTACTTTATTAGATATGGTTTGATCTATGATGTCTCTGACGGACTTGCCGTTGTCATTTTGGGGTTATGCACTAGAAACTGCTGCATTCACTTTAAATCGGGCACCATCTAAATCCGTTGAAAAGACACTGTATGAATTGTGGTTTGGAAACAAACCTAAGCTGTCATTTCTTAGAGTTTGGGGACGCGATGTTTATGTGAAGAAACTTCAACCGGATAAACTCGAACCCAAAGCGGAAAAATGCGTCTTCATAGGATACCCTAAAGAAACTATTGGGTATTTCTTCTATCACAGATCCGAGGGCAAGGTTTTTGTTGCCAAGAATGGATCCTTTCTAGAGAAAGAGTTTCTCGTGAAAGATGTGAGTAGTCGGAAGGTAGAACTCGAAGAGGTTGTGGAACCTTCTCTTCAAAGTATGGCGAGTAGCGCAGCGCCGGAAGTTGTTCCGGAGTTGGCTCCACCTGTTGAAGAGGGAACTAATGATAATGATCATGAAACTCTGAAATAGAGTACTACCGAACCTCGCAGGTCAAACAGGACACGTGCAGCTCCCGAGCTGTACGGAAATCCTGTCATGAATTTCATGGTTGATGAAAATGATGACCCTGCGACGTATGAAGAAGCGATGATGAGCCCGGAATCCAACAAATGGTTAGAAGCCATGAAATCCGAGATGGAATCCATGTATGAAAATCAAGTTTGGAACTTGGTGGAATTAACTCACGACCGAAAGGCCGTGGAGAACAAATGGATTTTCAAAAGGAAAACTGATGCTGATGGTAATTTGAACGTCTATAAAGCTCGACTTGTCGCAAAGGGGTTTCGACAAATTCAAGGAGTTGACTACGATGAGACTTTCTCTCTCGTAGCGATGCTAAAGTCAGTTAGGATTATGTTAGCAATTGCTGCATATTTCGATTATGAGATATGGCAGATGGATGTCAAAACCACGTTTCTCAATGGTAATATTGAAGAAGAGTTGTATATGATACAACCAAAGGGTTTTGTCGATCCTAAGGATGCTAACAAGGTGTGCAAGCTTTAGCGATCCATCTATGGATTGAAGAAAGCATCACGAAGTTGGAATCTCCGCTTTGATGAGGTGATCAAAGAGTTTGGATTTGTCCAAACTTATGGAGAAGCTTGTATTTACAAGAAAGTGAGTGGGAGCAATGTGGCATTTCTGATATTATATGTGGATGACATATTATTGATCGGAAATGATATAGATCTTTTAAACAGTGTTAAAAGTTATCTAAACAGCAAATTTTCAATGAAGGACCTAGGTGAAGCGTCATACATATTAGGCATAAAGATCTATAGAGATAGATCTAGGCGCCTAATAGGGCTATCGCAAAGTACATACCTTGATAAGATTTTAAAGAAGTTTAAAATGGACGGAAGTAAGAAGGGGTTCTTACCTATGTTGCAAGGCAAGACATTGAGTAAGACTCAAAGTCCGGCTTCGGCGGAAGAAAGAGAGATAATGGACAAAGTCCCCTATGCTTCAGCCATAGGCTCTATAATGTATGCCATGCTATGTACAAGACCGGATGTGGCACATGCTATTAGTTTGACTAGTAGGTACCAATCGGATCCAGGTTCGGAACACTGGATAGCAGTCAAGAATATCCTTAAGTACTTACGAAGAACTAAGGATATGTTTCTTGTATACGGAGGTGAAGAAGAGCTCGTCGCTAAGTGTTATGTCGACGCTAGCTTTGACACCGATCCGGATGACTCTAAGTCTCAATCCGGATACGTATTTCTCATGAATGGCGGAGCGTTTGTTGGAGGAGCTCCAAACAACCTGTGGTAGCGGGATCAACAACGGAGGCCGAATATGTTGCTGCTTCAGAAGCGGCTCAGGAAGCAGTTTGGATGAAGGAGTTCATATCCGAACTAGGAGTGGTGGCAAATGCATTGGACCCAATGGTGATCTATTGTGACAACAATGGTGCCATTGCCAATGCCAAAGAGCCAAGGTCTCACAAGCATTCCAAGCATATTAAGCGCCGGTTTCACTCCATCCGCGAGCATGTCAAGGATGGAGATATAAAGATTTGTAAAGTACATACGGATCTCAATGTAGCAGATTTGTTGACTAAAACTCTCCCTAGAGCAAAACATGATCAACACCAGAACTCAATGGGTGTTAGATTTATCACTATGTAACTAGATTATTGTCTCTAGTGCAAGTGGGAGACTGAAGGGAATATGCCCTGAGAGGCAATAATAAAGTGTTTATTATGTGTATTCCAAGTATATGATAGATGTTTATTTTTCATGCTATAATTGTATTAATACGGAAACGTTAATACATGTGTGTTTAATAAACAAACAGAAAGTTCGTAGTTATGCCTCTCTCATAAACTAGCTCGTTGATTAACAAGATGATCAAGGTTTCCTGATCATGGACATTGGATGTTGTTAATAACGGGATCACAACATTAGTGTAATGGTGTGATGAACATTCATCCGAAGTATAGCATTACGATCAAAGTCATTGAGTTTATATTCCTATAACAACTTACGAAGTGATCCTAATCCTTAGACCATGAGATCATGTCAATCACTAACACCGGAAGAGTTTCTTGATAACATCAAACGTCACACCGTAACAGGGTGATTATAAAGATGGATTCAGAACTAATAAAGTGTTATGTTGAGGCTCATGGATCGAGAGTGGAATTTGTTCATCCCGATGATGGATAGATATACTCTGGGCCCTCTCGGTGATATCACATTGATTAGCTTGCAAGCAAGTGATTTGATCACTAGAATGTTATATCACAGGAACGAGAAAAGAGTGCATGTCGGTAACGAGATCAAACTAGGTATGGAGATACCGATGATCGAATCTCGGACATGTAATATATCGTGAAACAAAGGGATTAAGATACTAGCGTAAAAGGTTCCGACGATCACAAGAAAGTCATCGTTGAATGTGTGGGAGTCAGTATGGGTCTCCAGATCCCGCTTCTGATTATTGATCCGAGAGGGGTCTCGATAATGTCCGCATTATTCACGAACCGTAGGGTGACACACTTAAGAGACACCGACATCCAATTGGAGCAAATGTTTCATGCCGAAAGAATGAACAAGCGTAGGAATTTATTTCACTAGATACCGAAACAGGTTTTCGGGCGAAATTGCATAAAGTGGTTATGGATGTGAAATAGAATTCTAGCAAGGGGTTATTTGTGAATGTTTGTCATTAAAGTAATTGACAAAATTCTGAATAAAATAAAAGAGTTTTATTTAATGAGAGTTTGCATTAAATTTGGTGGAAATTTAATGGGAATTTGAGTGGACTTTTGAGTGGAGGGATTTTAAAGGGCATTTTGTGAGTGGAGTGTCCACCCACATGAATGAAGGAGGGGAGGGGGCAGCCCCCATGGCCGGCGGCCACCCCCTTGGGTGCCCCCCCTCCTCCTATAAAAGGAGCCCCCCTCCTCACTTGTCTCACACACCTCCTCGTGAAGGATCTCTCTCCCCCTCTAGAATTTATCCCCCATGGTCTCGGACTAGCGAGATACATGTTTCCGGTGGCTATTTGGCAAGAAAGAGTTGTGCTTCCGCTGCATCGCTGGAGCGAGGAGGCGGAGGTTGCTCGGTGCCTCGAACGTGTGTGCGAGCACGGATGCGCTGCTGATTTGCGGCGCTAGGACTTCCTCTCGATCTTGAGATCGGCAAGAGATCGTCTACATCAACCACGAGTTGAACTCGTTAAGCTTTGTCGGTCTTCAAGGGTATGTTCTCTACGGATATACATCCGCCCGTTGTTTGTATCTAGTAGATAGATCTTGGTATATAGTTCACATCGTAGGAATTTTTTTGTTTTCTATGCTGCGAACCCTACACATATGACATGCTATAGACTATTAGCAAGCTGGAGCTAATCACAGACAAGCAAGAACTACTAAGCATCCATCAATAACATACACCTTACATGAACAGACTAAGCATGCTCACCATGATGAGTATATGTACAAAAATGAAAACAAATAGAGTTCGTTACCAGCCTCTTACCACACCTCAAGTTGTCTTAAACTTCATTATTGCTCTTCACTTGTGTGGCTTGAATAATAACATGAAACCAAAATCCACTGAGGACGGCTCAACCCTGCAAAGAACTCACAAAACCAAAGAAGAAGAAAAATATTTTTTTGGTGTTTTCGATTTTTCAAAGCAAGTAAACAAAGCAAAAACAAACCAGGCAAAAACAAACAAAGCAAAATATTTTTGGATTTTTCTTTAAGGAAAACCAAAGCGAAAAAGCAAAGAAACAAACCAAGAGAAATAACAAAAATATTTTGGGTATTTTTGTGTTTTGAGAAAGAATAAACAAAAACCAAAAAGAAAGCGAAACAATGGATATACAAAGAACTGACGAACATGATATATAGATGAGTGTGATGTAGGTATAGCCCCCCCCCCCCCCCAAGCTTAGGCTTTTGGCCTAAGTGGGGCTCAACTCCATGGTTCCCAAGAAGGTGCACCTCCGTAGTACAATGAGGAGGCCCCTTCGTCCTGGTAAGAGCTCAAGGAATCCCCTGTATAGTATATAGAGGGGTCGTATGAGGGCGCGTCCCCCTGATAGTGTCCATGGAAACCAAGAATGTGCAGCTTGTCATCCATATCCTCCTTGGAGCGCGACAAAGGTCCCTAGGAAATACTGAACAAAGTGGTTTGGGGTAGAGGTATCTCTCTCTCTTCCCCATCAATAAACAACATTCTATAAACCAAGCTCTCAAGGATAGATCCATCAGTGAGAAAGTGATGCGCCTTCATGGAAGCAAGATCAAGCCTCTGAGGAGCCAAAACTGTATCATTTGGATCAACAGCAAGGTCCAAGGCAGCAACAACACGTGCAACAATAATTTCCCCATAAATGGGTCCCTTAGCAGCTAAGCGACGAGCAATAAGAGAACCAAGATTGTACTTAATTTCATTGTTGAGCGTAGCAGCTATGAAGGCCAAATGATAGTTGGAAATATTACTAGTGTTCTCCCTACCAAGAACACTAGTGACAAGATAATAAGCAAAGTACCTGATGGCTGGGAGTTGAATATTTCTTATCTTTCCCTGTTGGGCTCTATGGTCATCATCATTGGTTATCCCGCGGTAGAGCTCCAACAAATCAGCGGGTTAAGCTGGAATCTTCTTCGCCGACCTAGCTGTATCAAGTCCCAGGGCCTCACAAAATTTCTTCAATGTCATGGTGTAAGGCCTGCCATAAATTTTGAAAGACACGTCTGGCTTGAACAAGCTGTTAGTAAAAGAAAAGCTCTTCACAAATGTTTTAGTGAGCGTTGCATATTGCACGCTCTCATCCTGCTTATATCTTGTTAGTCCAACCCTTTTAACCAAGGTTATAAAATTATCAAGAATCCCAGCAGCCCGCAAAAAGGTTAGGCAAGGAAAGGTGGAAGGGTGAGCATCCCCCTCATCTCCCTCGTCGCCAAATCATGGTGTAATGAGATCCTCGTTGTATGAGGGCCTAGCTCGGGACTCGGGAGGATGATCTTGAAGGCCTTGCCCTTCTAGGTGAATCACTCTCAAATATTTCACCAAAGGTGTGGTTGTCCATGCCCCCTTTTTCTAAAAAAATTAGACAATCAATCAAACCAAGTGATTTCCAAGTTGATAAATGATGAGAAACTACTATAGGAACTTGCTAGAGGGCTACACATGCATCAAAATGGAATATCTAAGCATAGAACAAGCATGCAAGCTCACACAACCTATCACCTATAGCAGCAAAATACTCAAGATATAATCTACCAATCACAAATCTAATTGGACAAGCAGAGGAGGCACATACCAAGGAGCAATCCCTCCAAAAATCAGCAACAAAGATGGGCCAAGCAAGGAGATAGAAATTCGCCAGCACGAACAGTAGGAACTCGAGCTTGAGAAAGTTTTCTGGTGTTTTTCGGGAGAGAGAAAGAAGATGGCTGGGAGGAGGCACCTTGGAGGGGCTCAGGTGGGCCACACCCCAGCCAGGCACAACCTGGGGGCTGGCCGCGCCCACCAGGGGTGTGTTGGCCTAGGGTGGCCCCCTGGGTCACTCCAGGTGTCCCTCTGCCCCTTGATGGTGCTCGACGTGGCACTTTGTTGGTAACCCCAAGCGTAGGGTGTGAAGAGCAAGCAGAAAGTTTTCCCTCAGTTGAGACCGAGGTTATCGAACCATAAGGAGGAAGGAAACATCATACAGGTGTTGCAAGCAACATGGATACCTGCACAACACAAACTCAAGACTTTTCCCCAACGAACAGTGAGGTTGTCAAGCTCACCGGTTTGCTGTAACAAAGGATTAAATGTATGGTGTGGAAGGTAATGGTTTGCAGCAAGTAAACAAGTAATAGTGGAAGATGTATCAATGGTAAAGATTGGACTGGGGTCCATGGTTCACTAGAGGTTCTCTCCTTAGATAAACAACATGGCATGAAGGGTAAACAAATTACAGCAGGGCAATTGACAGGAACTGAGCAAGGCATAACAATGCAATTACTAGTCAGAAAGATCCTATGAGGTTGATTGGGCAATACAACAAGATACATAGACCGCCATCCAACTACATCTATGACTAGAAGTCCACCTTCAGGTTATCATCCGAACCCCCTCCAGTATTAAGTTCCAAGCAACAGATAACTACTTTAAGCAAACTATGTAAGGTAAACAGTCCACATGTTCCATGAACAAGAGACCGTTGCTTTCTCCCTAGTAGCAATAGCACATCTACAACCGAAGAGATTTCTGTCACTTCCCTTGGAAACTAGAGGCATGAACCCACTATCGAGCATAAATACCCCCTCTTGGAGTCACTAGCAACTACTTGGCCAAGATAGCTACTAACAACGGAGAGCATGCAAGATCACAAACAACACAGACATGATAGAATCATAAAGACAAAACCATTAATCCAACCAACGTAGTAATCTCAATATCCATCGGATCCCCGCAAACACAACATGCATGATTACAAATAGATTAGATCTTGATCATGAACGGAGCTCACAAGATCTATACATGAAAGCACAAAGGAGGAGATACAACCATCTAGCTACTACATGGACCCATAGTCCAAGGTGGAACTACTCACACATCATACCAGAGAGAAGGCCTCCGGGATGATCTCCCCTCCGACAGGGTGCCGGGAAGAACTTCAAATCCCCCCGATCTAGGGATGATGGTGGCGGCGGCTACAGACGGTTTTATGGAGATTTGATTGGGTACTTAGGGTTTCTGCATCGGGGGATTATTATAGGCGAAGGGGGGACCGAGGCGGCATCCAGGGCGACCAAACCCTAGCCAGGTGCGGGGTGGGGCCCACCCACGTGTGGGGTGGGTCTGGCCCCTCTGGCCGCCCCCTCCGGCTCTCCTCTGGACTTCTTTTTCCCACGGAAAGTAATTGACTTTGTCCTTTGTCCCGTCCAATTTCGAGAATATTTCTTTACTAACTTTTCTAAAACCAAAAACAGCAGAAAACAGGCATCTGGCACTATTGCAACTTGTTAGTAGGTTAGTACCAGAAAACATGTAAAAAGAACCTCAAAGTGTGGACAAGTAAAGCAAAGTAGATACTAAACAAGCATGGAGCATCAAAAATTATAGATACGTTTCCAACGTATCACCCCTTTTTTGGAGGATAAAATTATTTTGAATTTTTTGGAATATTTCGGGAAATTTTATTTTTAGCCAATTTTTAGGGTATGGAAATTGATTTTCTCGCATAAACAGATTTTTTTAGAAGAAGCAAAAGCAAACCAAAAAACAAACTACAAAGTTTCTAAGACACTCTAACAAGAAAACAACTAACAAAACCAAAGCTAACAAAAGAAAGGGCAAAGACTAGGAAGGAGAAAAATAAAAGAAAGCAAGTATAACCATAGTGAAAACATTATTTTGTTCATTAAAATACTTTTGTTAACAAGGTTGATCAAGTCTTGTTACCAAAACAATCTTACATGAAACAAAACTTTGCATTCCACAAGGTGATTATGTTACCTCATACTTGATAGCAATGGTCCCAATCATAATAGTTTCTTGTGGAAGGGGACAATATATTTCTCCAATCTTGATGCTCTCAATATTCTCAATGGAATTCAGGCAATAGCTTTTGGCAACCTTCTTGGGGAAATAAACAATATGCTCTTTGTCATTAATATTGAATGTTACTTTTCCTTGATTACAATTTGTAACACCCTCAGAATCGGCCCTTTGCAAGTTTTAGCGAAACCCGCCAAACCCGCATAGAAATGATTCAAAGGTGCCCACCAGGCACTTTCGTGCGGGTGGAAAACGAAGTAATAACATTACACAACAGTCCTCGATGGGACCCACAGAACAGATATATGCAACAACGACTCCATGAGTCAAGAATACAGACATAATATACAAAGATCCAAATCACCTTAAAAATGATAGAGCGTCCGACTACGGACAAGATGCAAATGGGGCTAAGAGCCCTGAAGAATAACCAATGGCGTCCATAACCCTTCCCAGGCCAAGCCGGAAGGGTAACCCCGCTAACGACGTCGATCTCAAAACCTGCTTAAACAAAAGGGGTGCCGGCAAAGGGCAAAGGAAAAAGAGAGAGCGGTCAGTACTGAGGCCAGTACACGGCGAGGCTAGAATTCGGCGGTCCTCGCCTACATAGGTATGGTGGACTGAAGCGGCAGCGCAACATGCACTAAACAACCTATAGAGACTCGATAAAACTGGCGGCTATCAGACAGGGACGAGAAAGATCTATTCGGATCCAACCTGATTCTAACACCAAACAAACCCATCCTGGTGTTTCCCCCTCGAGACCAAACGAGGAAGTCAACCGAGGAACTCACACCGTTGGCAGTTTTACTCATTCCGTTATAGTTGCGGCAATTACTAGTCAAATATAGGTAGTCATCCTGATAAAATAAGCGGTGGGCAGTTTTATTTAACCATTCCATTGTAGTTGCGACACTTACTAGTCAAATACAATTAGCATGAGGTAACCCAAAACCCAGCAGTTGTTGGTACTTTTATTTAGCCATTCCGTTATAGTTGCAATACTTACCAGTCAGATACAATGGTAGCAAGCGACATCCCAAACAAGCAATTGTTGGCAGTTTTATTTAGCCATTCCATTATAGTGAAGCTGATTACTAGTCATTATAAAGTCAAATTTATAGCACTACTTTAGTTATAGTTGTCTATGATCGAGATACTGTGCTCCAAGTCGTCCATAACCGCGGACACGGCTTTCAGAAAGTTTTACCCTGCAGGGGTGCACAAATAGCAACACACACTCGATCAACCTCGGAAAAACCAAATCAAAACCCAACGAGGCCTTCACGACAAAGCAATCACAAGATTCAGAAATATTTCAGGGGGCCACCCCATTGAGTACACCCGCAACGAAGTTAGCCGACTCCGAGACGGACTCAAGGTTTGCGCCAGTGGCTGTAAACGACTGGGAACCCGAAAATGTGACTGGGCTTGTCGATACCGCGAAAACACTCCGCTGACCTAAACAGTACAGGTGTAGTACCTCGCACAATTTTAAATAAAGCAGTAAAGCATGGCATAAGTACAGGATAGTAAATAAAACCTCAAACTAGTTTGAGGCCCCAAGAAATAAGAATGAATCAAGCTCTGGCTCAGGAGGGTCCCATAATCCTCCCGGATGTGGATAGCGTGAATATTCAAGGAACAGGTATCAAGTGTAGGGGTTCGTAGCATGGAAAACAAAAATTTTCTATCGCATACAAACAAACAAGCCAAGATCTATCTACTAGATTGTAGCAACGAGTCGATGGTATAACTTACCCTCGAAGATTCCAAAGCGTTTAACGAGAGCGGATTCTCGTGGGTGATGTAGTCGTACTCTTTCCGATCTCAAGATCGTGTAGACGATCCTTCCGGCGCCACGTTCCGGCAGCGCTCCCGCAGTCGGTCACATGTTCGGTACTCGACGAAGACCTTCCTCTCCCTTGTTCCAGCAGGCAGCGGAGGTTGTAGCACTCTCCTCGCGATTCCGGCAGCACAACGGCGTGGTACCGGAAGTAGAGGGGAAATCCCGCAGGGCTTCGCCTTAAGCCGGTGCGAGTATGGTGGAGCTTATGAGAGAGGCTATTAGTGGTCTAGTAATTAGACACACCAATTAGAAGGCTCTAAACCAATTAGAAGGCTCTAAACCGCTGGCTAAAGCAATTAGAAGCTCTAAACCAAAACGGCTCTAAACCGGAGGTAGAAGATAGGAACTTGTGTGTTCTAGGAGGGAGCCCTGCCCCTCATTTTATAGGTGGGGAGGCGTGGCCAGGGGAGGGGAGTCCCTCCCCAAGTCGGCCTTGGGCTGGGCGCCGGCTTGGAGGAGTGGGACTCCTCCTCCAAGTTGGTTCCAACTCCTCTTGCTTGTTTCCCACAGTTTCCTGTTTCCCACAGTTTCCTGTTTTAGCCGTTTGACTTTCAAACTGGCAATTTGACTTTCATGTTTTTGGAACAGAAAGAACACTTAGTACATGATGCAATCATTCAATGACACACTCATGTACCCTCCCCCCCGGAGTGCCGGACAATCCGGAACCTTCTAGAACATTCCCGATGAAAACACCGGAATCATTCCCGAACTCCGAAACGGGACTTTCCTTATATGAATCTTATTCTCCGGACCATTCCGGATCACCTCGTGATATCCCGGATCCCATCCGAGACTCCGAACAACATTCGGTCTCTTTCTCATAATACCATAACTACTCAAACAACGTCGAATCCTTAAGTGTGTCTCCCTACGGTTCGTGAATTATGCGGACATGATCGAGACACTTCTCCGAACAATAACCAATAGAGGAATCTGGAAATTCATATGGCTCCCACATATTTCTACGATTACTTTGCGATCGAATGAACCACTTACATACGATACCAATTTCCCTTTGTCTCACGATATGTTACTTATCCGAGGTTATGATCGTCGGTATCTCTGCATACCTAGTTCAACCTCGTTACTGATAAGTACTCTTTTCTCGTTCCCGTGATATGTGATCCCTTGTGACCAAGTCACATGCTTGCAAGCCAATTGGATGACATTCCACCGAGAAGGCCCAGAGTATATCTATCCGTCATGTGGATGGACAAATCCCACTCTTGATCCATGTGTTTCAACCAATACTTTCCGAACACTTAATGCCACCTTTATAGCCACCCAGTTACGGTGTGGTGTTTGATGTCATCAAAGCATCCATCCGGTAAAGGTGATATGCATGATCTCATGGTCGAAGGAATTAGGTTACTATGTATCAGAAAGCATATAGCAATTGAACTATTGAAATGACTTGATCTTTATGCTACGCTTATCTATAGGATTATGTCCACCATATCATTCTCCTAACGATATGATCTTGTTGTTGATAACATCTCAATGTTCATGATATGGAAACCACAATCATTTAATCAACCAACAAGCTAGTGAAGTATAGAGGCTATACTAGGGACTTCAATTTAAGTTTACAATTCACACAAGTATTAATGTTTCCTTGTTAATACTATTATAGCATGAATATAAACATTTATCATAAACACAAAGATATAATAATAACTATATTTATTATTGCCTCTAGGGCATATCTCCAACAGTCTCCCACTTGCACTAGAGTCATCTAATCTAGATTACATGGTAATATACCGAACACCCATGGCAGTTTGGTGTTGGTCATGTTTTGCCCTCGGGAGAGGTTTAGTCAACGGATCCGCCACATTCAGATCTGTGTGTACTTTGCAAATCTTTATATCCCCATCCTGGATATGTTATCGAATAGCGTGAAAACGCAGCTTGATATGCTTCAGCTTCTTGTGTGACCTTGGTTCTTGCGCATTGGCTATGGCGCCCATGTTATCACAGTAGATAGACATTGGGTCCAGCGCACTTGGAACCACACCCAGCTCTATAATGAACTCTTTCATCCATATCGCTTCTTGTGAAGCCTCTGAAGCAGCCATGTATTCCGATTCAGTTGAAGATCTCGCCACAACGCTTTGCTTTGCACTCCTCCAGCTAACTGCTGCACCATTCAAAATAAATACGTACCCAGATTGTGATTTAGAATCATCTGGATCGGTGTTCCAACTAGCATCGGTGTAACCATTAACAACGAGCTGTTCATCACCTCCATAAGAAAGAACCATATCCTTAGTTCTTCTCAAGTACTTAAGGATGTTTTTGACCGCTGTCCAATGATCCACTCCTAGATCACTTTGATATCTGCTAGTTAAACTAACAGCATATGCAATGTCGGGTCTAGTACATAGCATGGCATACATTAGAGATCCTATGGCTGAGGCATAGGGAGTCTTACTCATCCTTTCTCTATCTTCTGCCGATGTTGGACTTTGAGTTTTACTCAAGGTCGTATTGGGCAACATGGGCAAGAACCCTTTCTTGCTTTCTTCCATTCCAAATTTCTTTAGAACTTTGTCCAAATATGTACTCTGTGACAATGATATTTGGCGTTTCGATCTATCTCTATAAATCTTTATGCCTAATATGTAAGCTGCTTCGCCAAGATCCTTCATTGAAAAACTATTATTCAAATATTCCTTGACACTATTAAGAAGGTCTACATCATTCCCAATCAACAATATGTCATCCACATACAATATTAAGAATGCTACAGAGCTCCCACTCACTTTCTTGTAAATACAAGCTTCTCCATAAGTTTGTATAAAACCAAAACTTTTGATTACCTTATCAAAACGTTGATTCCAACTTCGGGATGCCTGCTTCAATCCATAGATGGACCGTTGAAGTTTGCATACCTTGTTAGCATCTTTAGGATCGACAAAACCTTTGGGTTGCATCATATACAACTCTTCATCGATGTCTCCATTGAGGAATGCTGTTTTGACATCCATCTGCCATATCTCATAATCATAATATGCAGCGATTGCTAACATAATCCTCACAGACTTTAGCTTCGCTACCGGTGAGAAAGTCTCATCGTAGTCAACTCCTTGAATTTGTCGAAACCCTTTTGCGACAAGTCGAGCTTTATAGACAGTAACATTACCATCAGCATCTGTTTTCTTCTTGAAAATCCATTTGTTCTCGACAGCCTTCCGGCCATCCGGTAAGTCCACCAAAGTCCACACTTGGTTTTCGTACATGGATCCAATCTCGGATTTCATGGCTTCTTGCCATTTATTGGAATCTGGGCTCATCATCGCTTCCTCATATGTCTCGGGGTCATCGGCATTGTCCACCAACATGACACTCATAACGGAATCATACCAATCTGGAGTGGTACGAGTTCTCGTTGACCTCCGAGGCTCTGTAGTAACTTCAACCGAAGTTTCATGATCACCATCATTAGCTTCCTCTCTTATTGGTGCAGGCACCACAGGAACTTCTTCCGGTGCTGCGCTACTCGCAATTTCGAGAGAAGGTTCGACAACCTCGTCGAGTTCTACTTTCCTTCCAGTCACTTCTTTCGAGAGAAATTCCTTCTCTAGAAAGGATCCATTCTTGGCAACGAAGATTTTGCCTTCGGATCTATGATAGAAGGTATACCCAATAGTTTCCTTCGGGTATCCTATGAAGACGCATTTTTCCGCTTTGGGTTCAAGCTTGTCCGGCTGTAACTTCTTTACATAGGCTTCGCATCCCCAAACTTTAAGGAACGACAATTTAGGTTTCTTCCCAAACCATAATTCATACGGTGTCGTTTCAACGGATTTAGACGGTGCCCTATTTAAAGTGAATGCGGCTGTTTCTAATGCATAACCCCAAAATGATAGCGGTAAATCTGTAAGTGACATCATAGAACGAACCATATCTAAGAGAGTTCGATTACGACGTTCGGACACACCATTACGCTGTGGTGTTCCCGGCGGTGTCAATTGTGAAAGTATTCCGCACTTCTTTAAATGCTCGCCAAACTCGTAACTTAGATATTCACCTCCACGATCAGAACGTAGAAATTTAATCTTCTTGTTACGTTGATTCTCTACCTCACTTTGAAACTCCTTAAACTTCTCAAAAGTTTCGGACTTATGTTTCATTAAATAGATATACCCATATCTACTCAAGTCATCCGTGAAGGTAAGAACATAACGATAACCACCGCGCGATGCTACACTCATTGGACCACACACATCGGTATGTATGATTTCCAATAAGTCCGTAGCTCGCTCCATCATACCAGAAAATGGAGTCTTAGTCATTTTACCCATCAGACATGCTTCGCATCTTTCAAGTGATTCAAAATCAAGTGATTCAAGAAGTCCATCGGAATGGAGTTTCTTCATACGTTTCACTCCGATGTGACCAAGACGACAGTGCCACATATAGGTCGAATTATCGCTTGATTTCAAACGTTTAGCCTCAATGTTGTTGATATGTGTATTTCCACTATCGAGATTCAATAAGAATAGACCATCTATCAAAGGTGCATGTGCATAAAACATATTACTCATATAAATAGAACAACCATTATTCTCAGATTTAAACAAGTAACCGTCTCGCAATAAACAAGATCCCGATATAATGTTCATGCTCAACGCAGGCACCAAATAACAATTATTTAAGTATAAAACTAATCCTGATGGTAGATGAAGAGGTAGCGTGCCGACCGCGATCACATCAACCTTTGATCCGTTTCCCACGCGCATCGTCACCTCGTTCTTTGCTAGCTTCCGTTTATTCTGCAGCACCTGTTTCGAGTTACAAATATGAGCAACCGAACCAGTATCGAATACCCAGGCACTACTACGAATACTAGTGAGATACACATCAATAACATGTATATCAGATATACCTTTCTTCTTGATGTTGCCGTTCTTCAAATCCGCCAAGTACTTTGGGCAATTCCGCTTCCAGTGACCTACTCCCTTGCAGTAAAAGCACTCAGTTTCAGGCTTTGGTACAACCTTGGTTTTCTTCGTCGGCGTGGTAACTTTCTTACCACCCTTCTTGAAGTGTCCCTTTTGCTTAGACTTGCCCTTCTTGAATTTGGTGGTCTTATTGACCATCAACACTTGGTGCTCTTTCTTGATCTCCACTTCTGCAGATTTTAACATAGCAAATAGTTCTGGCAACTCTTTGTTCATGTTCTGCATGTTGTAGTTCATCACAAAGTTCCTGTAACTTGGTGGCAATGACTGGAGGACGCGGTAAACCCCCAAAGCATTAGGAATCACTATACCCAAGCTTTGAAGTTTGTTTGCGTGCCCAGACATCTTAAGCACATGCTCACTGACGGAGCTGCCCTCTTCCATCTTGCAGTTAAAGAACTTTTCAGAAGCCTCATAGCTTTCAATTGCCGCATGAGTCTCAAAAATCAATTTGAGATCCTCGACAATATCATATGGGTCTGACTCTTCAAACCTTTTCTGAAGCTCCGATTCTAAACCATACAAGATAGCACACTGAACTATGGAGTACTGATTCTTCCGAGCGAGGTAAACATTCTTTACTTCATCGGGAGCATCAGCTGCAGGTGGGTCACCCAGCGGTGCATCCAGCACATAGGTCAAATTACCAGCTGTGAGGACAATCCTCAAATTGCGGAACCAATCCGCGAAGTTGCTTCCATTGTTTTTCAACTTTTCTTTCTCTAGGAATGCATTAAAATTGATGGTAGGGGCTGCCATTGATCTACAACATATTTGCAATAGTTTAGACTAAGTTTATGACAAATTGAGTTCAAATTAATTAATGAAATTAAACTAGGTGAACTCCCACTCAAAACAACATCCCTCACATTGTTTTAGTGATCACACGAACCAAATCCACTACATCAACACCGATCATCACGAGAGTTGATATAGTTTCAATGGCGAACAATCATCATGTTCATCATATCTACTATATGATTCATGCTTTACCTTTCGGTAATCCGTGTTCCTGAGACCATGTCTGTACATGCTAGGCTCGTCAAGATCAAACCTTAGCCACCGCATAAGCAAATCTGGCTTGCTTACGTTGTATACACTTGCGGAATCTAACACACCCGATCATCACGTGGTGCTTCGAAACAACAAGCTTTAGCAACGGTGCTAACTAAGGGCGAACACTTTATGATTTGAAATTCATGTGCATGAGGGATCATCTTATAATGCTACCGTCGTCTACTAAGCAATACAAGATGCATAAAGGATTAACATCACATGCAATTCATAATATGTGATATGATATGGCCTTTCTTCTTTGTGCTTCCGATCTCCATCTTCAAACACGAACATGATCTCCATCATCACCGGCATTGCATCAAGGTCAATGACGCTTCACCATGGTTGTCGTCCACCGGCTTCAACTATTACAACTACTTTGAATAGACACGCGGGTCTTAACATAAATTAAAGACAACCATATGGCTCCTGCCGGTTGCCAACTTACAATAAGGAACATTGCATACATCAAATATAATCACAATCATGGCCATATCACATCACTGCACACCCCTGCAAAACAAAGTTAGATGCTTCTACTTTCTTTGCATATTTTACGTGGTTTGGGGCTTTCAATAAGTGTCGTTCTAACTTACGAACAAGAACCACAACATTGATACTAGCATTGTTGATTACCCGTTGTAAATTGGATCTTAACTATGCTAGGAGAAACAGGCACCCGCAAAGCCACTTATGCAATACAAGTTGCATGTCAAGCGTGGAGCAAGTCTCATGAACGATGTCATGTAAGGTTAGCCCGGGCCGCTTCATCCCAACATACCGCAAGATGCAAAGTACACAAAAAGCAATCTACAATAAAAGCATCAACGCCCACAATGACCATTGTGTTCTACTCGTGCAACAGATCTACATATAGACACGGCTCTGATACCACTGTAGGGGTTCGTAGCATGGAAAACAAAAATTTTCTATCGCATACAAACAAACAAGCCAAGATCTATCTACTAGATTGTAGCAACGAGTCGATGGTATAACTTACCCTCGAAGATTCCAAAGCGTTTAACGAGAGCGGATTCTCGTGGGTGATGTAGTCGTACTCTTTCCGATCTCAAGATCGTGTAGACGATCCTTCTGGCGCCACGTTCCGGCAGCGCTCCCGCAGTCGGTCACACGTTCGGTACTCGACGAAGACCTTCCTCTCCCTTGTTCCAGCAGGCAGCGGAGGTTGTAGCACTCTCCTCGCGATTCCGGCAGCACAACGGCGTGGTACCGGAAGTAGAGGGGAAATCCCGCAGGGCTTCGCCTTAAGCCGGTGCGAGTATGGTGGAGCTTATGAGAGAGGCTATTAGTGGTCTAGTAATTAGACACACCAATTAGAAGGCTCTAAACCAATTAGAAGGCTCTAAACCGCTGGCTAAAGCAATTAGAAGCTCTAAACCAAAACGGCTCTAAACCGGAGGTAGAAGATAGGAACTTGTGTGTTCTAGGAGGGAGCCCTACCCCTCCTTTTATAGGTGGGGAGGCGTGGCCAGGGGAGGGGAGTCCCTCCCCAAGTCGGCCTTGGGCTGGGCGCCGGCTTGGAGGAGTGGGACTCCTCCAAGTTGGTTCCAACTCCTCTTGCTTGTTTCCCACAGTTTCCTGTTTCCCACAGTTTCCTGTTTTAGCCGTTTGACTTTCAAACTGGCAATTTGACTTTCATGTTTTTGGAACAGAAAGAACACTTAGTACATGATGCAGTCATTCAATGACACACTCATGTACCCTCCCCCCCCGGAGTGCCGGACAATCCGGAACCTTCTAGAACATTCCCGATGAAAACACCGGAATCATTCCCGAACTCCGAAACGGGACTTTCCTTATATGAATCTTATTCTCCGGACCATTCCGGATCACCTCGTGATATCCCGGATCCCATCCGAGACTCCGAACAACATTCGGTCTCTTTCTCATAATACCATAACTACTCAAACAACGTCGAATCCTTAAGTGTGTCTCCCTACGGTTCGTGAATTATGCGGACATGATCGAGACACTTCTCCGAACAATAACCAATAGAGGAATCTGGAGATTCATATGGCTCCCACATATTTCTATGATTACTTTGCGATCGAATGAACCACCTACATACGATACCAATTTCCCTTTGTCTCACGATATGTTACTTATCCGAGGTTATGATCGTCGGTATCTCTGCATACCTAGTTCAACCTCGTTACTGATAAGTACTCTTTTCTAGTTCCCGTGATATGTGATCCCTTGTGACCAAGTCACATGCTTGCAAGCCAATTGGATGACATTCCACCGAGAGGGCCTAGAGTATATCTATCCGTCATGTGGATGGACAAATCCCACTCTTGATCCATGTGTTTCAACCAATACTTTCCGAACACTTAATGCCACCTTTATAGCCACCCAGTTACGGTGTGGTGTTTGATGTCATCAAAGCATCCATCCGGTAAAGGTGATATGCATGATCTCATGGTCGAAGGAATTAGGTTACTATGTATCAGAAAGCATATAGCAATTGAACTATTGAAATGACTTGATCTTTATGCTACGCTTATCTATAGGAGTATGTCCACCATATCATTCTCCTAATGATATGATCTTGTTGTTGATAACATCTCAATGTTCATGATATGGAAACCACAATCATTTAATCAACCAACAAGCTAGTGAAGTATAGAGGCTATACTAGGGACTTCAATTTAAGTTTACCATTCACACAAGTATTAATGTTTCCTTGTTAATACTATTATAGCATGAATATAAACATTTATCATAAACACAAAGATATAATAATAACTATATTTATTATTGCCTCTAGGGCATATCTCCAACATCAAGTACTCGGGGTCCTACGGGACACAAGTGGACGGTTAACAACCAAATAACATCTATTGCCCACCTGTGCCTCTGCATTTACCTACTTCAATTTTTTTTATTAAACAATAATTAAAGTTATGATCATCTCCAACATTAAACATGCGGCAATACTCCAACAACTGTGGTACTTGACGACACGCAACGGCACTTGAGCAAGCGACTACGACGCGCGGTCCAACTATCTACCAAACAATAGGTAATAGGATGTGTCCAAGGTAATATAAGGCTGCAAGGGATATCGCGGGTACGAAAACTAGAGCAACGCATCACAGATAGCAATAGGTCAACAGGAGGGAATAAATACTATAAAAGTAAGATAGGTAGAAAGGGGGAGGTGCTCGCCTGAAAACATTGTCGAAGGTTCATCCAAGATCGGGTCGACACTCGCATCAACTCAACGGCCTAATCCGTGAAGAAGCAAAACACTAGCACAAACACCGGATGCACTATTTAATACTATGACAGAATATCAGGCATGATGCATGTATGATGTATGACATGGAAAAGGTGCGATGCAATTAGGCAATATTAAGCGGAACCGGGGTCCCGACATTTAATTAAACGGTTCAAGTTATTTAGAACCCCCGCAATTTAATTGTTGTCTTAACATGGCAAAAGATAGCACCGGTTCGCTACACCAATTTAAATGGGGTCCGGAATAAGAAAAAGATATCCCGCATATAGACTCCATATTTAATTTAGGTGAATTGGCAAAAGCCCCCAACCCACACAAACTTGCATGCATGATCAATTTAATATGCGACAGGTGATCAATATCATATTATAAGAATAGGGGTCTCGGATAAAGGGTCACACATTAGGGTTTCGGCAGGGTTCCGACGATCTTGGTGGCTCCGAGGGTTCGGGGATCGGTCTTCGGGTCTAGGATCGGCTTCGGATCCACGGAACAGGGTCTTCAGGTTTCCCATGAAGAAGGGCTTGAGGTTTCCGTGAAGGAGATCTTGACATCGGACGGTCCTTGCCTTTGGTTTCCATGTGAAAGTTCTTGTCGTCTGTATCTTGTCGGTGACGAACGTGGATCATCATTCCAGTCGACGTAGCCGTTCGGTCTTGCAAAGCGAGGGACTTGTACAACTTTTCAAGGTAGTACTTGGCGTTGTCTTGGTACCGGTAGCGCAGGGATGCAGGCAGCGAGCATGGGGCGGTGCTGTGAGGCAGGATCAACAGGGCATCGGGAATCATTAACGCCACACTATTCCACGGATTTCCCTCCGCATCAACACATCAGACGAGCACCTGCTTGAGAGGGAAACGGAACAGGATGCGTCAACAGCGCTCGCGTACAGAGCAGGGCGGACATGGTGTTGGCGAGGACAGGGAACTCCTGGGCGTAGAGATCGTGGAGGCCCTAGAAGGTGACCGCGGAGGGGCAGCTCGATGGGAGGACAGATGTCGCCAGCGGAAGGAGGCAGTGGACCTCGCGGCATGCTCGGGACGAACGGAGGGAGGCCGGGGTGACGCGAAAATCGACGGAGCTAGCGATGGGAGGAAGAGAAACTGAGGCGGCCGTCGTCCGGTGGCGCCCGCGGGAGAGATGGTAGCTGGCGGGGTCGAGCTAGAGGCCGGTGTTGTGGGCGGGTGAGGTTGGCGAGCGAGAGAGATGCAGGGGAGCCGAGCGGGGTTCGGGAAGGGGACGGGAAGAGGAGCGAGGTGAGCGCGGCGGCAGAGATCAAGGGAGGGAAGCAGGCGGCAGCGGGGATGGGTGAGCGGCGAGGTGTTTCGTGAGGGGGAGAGAGGGAGCGGGCGCGGCAGGGGGAGGATCCTGGCAGCGGGGAAAGTGCGGGGTGCTATGAGGGGCTCACGGCGGCGGCGCCGGAGGGACGTGGCCCTGCGGAGGGGAGATGGCGAGGGCGCGGCTGGAGGAGCTCCTGGAGGGGAGGGCCAGTAGAGGGAGATGCTGGCGGCGGCGCCGGGGAGCTCTGCCGCGGGGAGGACGGTCGGAGAGGGGAGGGGGAGAGAGCAGGTTGGTGGGCGTTGGGGGCGGCGAGTGCTCAGGAGAGGAGCGGTGGTGCGGGTGTACTGCAGGGGAGGGTCGCGTGCGGGAGGACGAGAGGAGCGGGGGAGTTGGTGGGGCTGCGAGGTGGGCCAGGAGTGGGGCCAGGGTGTGGTACCAGGTGGGAGAGGGTCCAGGGGCGCTGCGGGGTGGGACCCGGTGAGGGGAGCGGGGGTCGGGTCAAAGGGGTGTGTTGTGTGTGGTGTGGCGGGGTTTGTGTGGGATCTGAGGATTAGGGTGAGGTGGCGCGCTGTGGTTGGCTGGAGGAGGAAGGAGAGGTGAGGTGGAGGGAGGGGATTGGTCAGGGTGAGGTGGAGGGGGCTGGGTAGAATAGGATTGGGTAGGAAAAGGGTTTAGGGTAGGCTGGTTTTGCACTGGGGGTGGTCGACTGGGTCGGATCGGCCCGGTACGGCTGCCCCCTAAAAATAAAATAAATATTTTATTATTTAAAACGGGGCGTTTGAAATCCGTTGGTAGACGAAACAAAATATTCCGGAGACCCGGGTTTTGGATTTTGAAATAAAGGCGGGGTATTTAGAAACAAAATATGTTTTTCGAAATTAGTTTTATGCAAACAAATGCAAGATGACATGACGATGCTCAAATGCAATGTGGCATGATGACATGAGCATGCGGTCATGATGATTCAATGCACAAAAACAACGCGATTTTCTAGTACTGGTTTTTGCGGGGCGCCACAATTCGACACCACTAACAATGGATCTCGCCCTCGAGATCCGCCTCATGGTACAGGGAAGAAGGCCGACGATCTGATCCTTCGCGCTTCGTGTAGATCCTCGCGACACCTCTAACAAGGATTGTTCCCCATTCGTCGAGAGAACACTCTGGAGAAACAAAGATGAAGGTATAGGTCTCAAAAGGGTAAAGCCACCTCTAACTTCCGCGGAAGGAGTATAACTGCAATGATTCACCATTCAAGGTGCAAGAGCGAATGATAAGAGTAGTCGGATGGTGATCAGTCCATCGCGCACCCAAAGCATTACCCTGCACATGAATAGGAAATTATGCAACCAACTCTCAGAATTCAGATTGTAGATCTCGACAAGCGAGGTTCGGAAACAAAGGAGTGATGCAGACTCTGCATCGGATCTGGCGTAGATGATGTCGTAACGTCGGAAAACACTGGGAGGCACAAACAAGGAACAAAGGATGGTACCACAGAAAAAGGACCACTCAGATAGCAGGAGGACCGGATGTAGAAACACCGTTACCAAAAGAGGAAGCGAGAACCCTGAAGGTACGACGAAAACCCAACCACGAGAATTCCTGGACTCGAAGAAAGAGAAGGGAGCGGATTCAAAACGCGTAGAGGTAAGAGGAGAATAGCAGAGGGGTAAGGAGTAAAATTAGATCTAATCAGAACTATCCAACCGATTTTGCAAAATAGTTTTGACACTCTACTTCGGCCGTTAGCTAGGTTATCCTACAGGCTGGACTTGTGGGGTATCGCAACTGCTGAGCTCTGATACCACTCTGTAACACCCTCAGAATCGGCCCTTTGCAAGTTTTAGCGAAACCCGCCAAACCCGCATAGAAACGATTCAAAGGTGCCCACCAGGCACTTTCGTGCGGGTGGAAAACGAAGTAATAACATTACACAACAGTCCTCGATGGGACCCACAGAACAGATATATGCAACAACGACTCCATGAGTCAAGAATACAGACATAATATACAAAGATCCAAATCACCTTAAAAATGATAGAGCATCCGACTACGGACAAGATGCAAATGGGGCTAAGAGCCCTGAAGAATAACCAATGGCGTCCATAACCCTGCCCAGGCCAAGCCGGAAGGGTAACCCCGCTAACGACGTCGATCTCAAAACCTGCTTAAACAAAAGGGGTGCCGGCAAAGGGCAAAGGAAAAAGAGAGAGCGGTCAGTACTGAGGCCAGTACACGGTGAGGCTAGAATTCGGCGGTCCTCGCCTACATAGGTATGGTGGACTGAAGCGGCAGCGCAGCATGCACTAAACAACCTATAGAGACTCGATAAAACTGGCGGCTATCAGACAGGGACGAGAAAGATCTATTCGGATCCAACCTGATTCTAACACCAAACAAACCCATCCTGGTGTTTCCCCCTCGAGACCAAACGAGGAAGTCAACCGAGGAACTCACACCGTTGGCAGTTTTACTCATTCCGTTATAGTTGCGGCAATTACTAGTCAAATATAGGTAGTCATCCTGATAAAATAAGCGGTGGGCAGTTTTATTTAACCATTCCGTTGTAGTTGCGACACTTACTAGTCAAATACAATTAGCATGAGGTAACCCAAAACCCAGCAGTTGTTGGTACTTTTATTTAGCCATTCCGTTATAGTTGCAATACTTACTAGTCAGATACAATGGTAGCAAGCGACATCCCAAACAAGCAATTGTTGGCAGTTTTATTTAGCCATTCCATTATAGTGAAGCTGATTACTAGTCATTATAAAGTCAAATTTATAGCACTACTTTAGTTATAGTTGTCTATGATCGAGATACTATGCTCCAAGTCGTCCATAACCACGGACACGGCTTTCAGAAAGTTTTACCCTGCAGGGGTGCACAAATAGCAACACACACTCGATCAACCTCGGAAAAACCAAATCAAAACCCAACGAGGCCTTCACGACAAAGCAACCACAAGATTCAGAAATATTTCAGGGGGCCACCCCATTGAGTACACCCGCAACGAAGTTAGCCGACTCCGAGACGGACTCAAGGTTTGCGCCAGTGGCTGTAAACGACTGGGAACCCGAAAATGTGACTGGGCTTGTCGATACCGCGAAAACACTCCGCTGACCTAAATAGTATAGGTGCAGTACCTCGCACAATTTTAAATAAAGCAGTAAAGCATGGCATAAGTACAGGATAGTAAATAAAACCTCAAACTAGTTTGTGGCCCTAAGAAATAAGAATGAATCAAGCTCTGGCTCAGGGGGGTCCCATAATCCTCCCGGATGTGGATAGCGTGAATATTCAAGGAACAGGTATCAAGTACTCGGGGTCCTACGGGACACAAGTGGACGGTTAACAACCAAATAACATCTATTGCCCACCTGTGGCTCTGCATTTACCTACTTCAATTTTTGTTATTAAACAATAATTAAAGTTATGATCATCTCCAACATTAAACATGCGGCAATACTCCAACAACTGTGGTACTTGACGACACGCAACGGCACTTGAGCAAGCGACTACGACGCGCGGTCCAACTATCTACCAAACAATAGGTAATAGGATGTGTCCAAGGTAATATAAGGCTGCAAGGGATATCGCGGGTACGAAAACTAGAGCAACGCATCACAGATAGCAATAGGTCAACAGGAGGGAATAAATACTATAAAAGTAAGATAGGTAGAAAGGGGGAGGTGCTCGCCTGAAAACATTGTCGAAGGTTCATCCAAGATCGGGTCGACACTCGCATCAACTCAACGGCCTAATCCGTGAAGAAGCAAAACACTAGCACAAACACCGGATGCACTATTTAATACTATGACAGAAGATCGGGCATGATGCATGTATGATGTATGACATGGCAAAGGTGCGATGCAATTAGGCAATATTAAGCGGAACCGGGGTCCCGACATTTAATTAAACGGTTCAAGTTATTTAGAACCCCCGCAATTTAATTGTTGTCCTAACATGGCAAAAGATAGCACCGGTTCGCTACACCAATTTAAATGGGGTCCGGAATAAGATAAAGATATCCCGCATATAGACTCCATATTTAATTTAGGTGAATTGGCAAAAGCCCCCAACCCACACAAACATGCATGCATGATCAATTTAATATGCGACAGGTGATCAATATCATATTATAAGAATAGGGGTCTCGGATAAAGGGTCACACATTAGGGTTTCGGCAGGGTTCCGACGATCTTGGTGGCTCCGAGGGTTCGGGGATCGGTCTTCGGGTCTAGGATCGGCTTCGGATCCACGGAACAGGGTCTTCAGGTTTCCCATGAAGAAGGGCTTGAGGTTTCCGTGAAGGAGATCTTGACATCGGACGGTCCTTGCCTTTGGTTTCCATGTGAAAGTTCTTGTCGTCTGTATCTTGTCGGTGACGAACGTGGATCATCATTCCAGTCGACGTAGCCGTTCGGTCTTGCAAAGCGAGGGACTTGTACAACTTTTCAAGGTAGTACTTGGCGTTGTCTTGGTACCGGTAGCACAGGGATGCAGGCAGCAAGCATGGGGCGGTGCTGTGAGGCAGGATCAACAGGGCATCGGGAATCATTAACGCCACACTATTCCACGGATTTCCCTCCGCATCAACACATCAGACGAGCACCTGCTTGAGAGGGAAACGGAACAGGAGGCGTCAACAGCGCTCGCGTACAGAGCAGGGCGGACATGGTGTTGGCGAGGACAGGGAACTCCTGGGCGTAGAGATCGTGGAGGCCCTAGAAGGTGCCCGCGGAGGGGCAGCCCGATGGGAGGACAGATGTCGCCAGCGGAAGGAGGCAGTGGACCTCGCGGCATGCTCGGGACGAACGGAGGGAGGCCGGGGCGACGCGAACATCGATGGAGCTTAGCGATGGGAGGAAGAGAAACTGAGGCGGCCGTCGTCCGGTGGCCCCCGCGGGAGAGATGGTAGCTGGCGGGGTCGAGCTGGAGGCCGGTGTTGTGGGCGGGTGAGGTTGGCGAGCGAGAGAGATGCAGGGGAGCCGAGCGGGGTTCGGGAAGGGGACGGGAAGAGGAGCGAGGTGAGCGCGGCGGCAGAGATCGAGGGAGGGAAGCAGGCGGCAGCGGGGATGGGTGAGCGGCGAGGTGTTTCGTGAGGGGGAGAGAGGGAGCGGGCGCGGCAGGGGGAGGATCCTGGCGGCGGGGAAAGTGCGGGGTGCGATGAGGGGCTCGCGGCGGCGGTGCCGGAGGGACGTGGCCCTGCGGAGGGGAGATGGCGAGGGCGCGGCTGGAGGAGCTCCTAGAGGGGAGGGCCAGTAGAGGGAGATGCTGGCGGCGGCGCCGGGGAGCTCTGCCGCGGGGAGGACGGCCGGAGAGGGGAGGGGGAGAGAGCAGGTTGGTGGGTGTTGGGGACGGCGAGTGCTCAGGAGAGGAGCGGCGGTGCGGGTGTACTGCAGGGGAGGGTCGCGTGCGGGAGGATGAGAGGAGCGGGGGAGTTGGTGGGGCTGCGAGGTGGGCCAGGAGCGGGCCGGGGTGTGGTGCCAGGTGGGAGAGGGTCCAGGGGTGCTGCGGGGTGGGACCCGGTGAGGGGAGCGGGGGTCGGGTCAAAGGGGTGTGTTGTGTGTGGTGTGGCGGGGTTTGTGTGGGATCTGAGGATTAGGGTGAGGTGGCGCTGTTAGACCCCCCCCCCTTTATAAAGGAAAGGATCCCTGTGATTGCAATGCTAGTCCCTGGATCAATGCTAGCATCCACAGTTTAAGATGAAGTACACAGATACAAAGGTCGTTTATTACATTCATTCCAGAGTTAGAAACATAGTCTTTTACAACTCAGGGCCATAGGCCTAATACAAGAGTTTTAAGGAACTAGTAAATAAACACAAGTCTTCATCTTCATGTGCCACAGGCAAGCATGTTGAGTGTAGACTCATGACTCCTATTCATCATCGGAGTAACCTGCAACATCACAAGTTACAGCCACAGAGGGTCAATACTTTGGAATAGTATTGGCAAGTGATACCTTATTATATTTTAAGTGGACTATATTACTACATGCATTTTGGCTAAGTGTAGCTTGGCTTGCTTTGCTTGAAAATAGGTTTTACCTATTAGTTGAAAACACTAAGTTTTTCTTTGTCAAAAACATTCCCAAGGAACCACCAATAGACATTGGGGTCCTTCACCCTTGTTCACCCATCAATTTTTATTTAGAAATTGGAGTGTTGAGATTCTTGTAGCTTCCATGTCTTGATGCTCAAAAGTGTCCATTACCTTGGACAAGGCTAAGTACTTAGGTTTTCCATCTGCAATGGTTGTGCACTTTCCCCACCAGACTTGGTTTCCCAAGACAGGACCTTTCAGAAGCCTTTCCTTAGTCAAATGGACGCGCTCCAACCTATCAACCCAACTACCACCAACTGTCCAAGTGACTAAGTTCTAGCAACCTATATGATCATGGCAGAGCCCATATTGCCAAGTGGTTGCACTGTAAGCTTTCTCAACACTTGGCCTCCAAATCCCTTTGTGCCTGGGTGGCTTACCACAAGTGAGATACACAACCCAAGTCCATGGCCTTGTGTAACCACTCAACATAACCCATACTTTCCATTCCACCCAGGAGGTTCATTTGACTTCGTGGTTTTATTAGAAAAGTATTAGTCTCTTGACTTGGAAATATTTTATAGTAAGTGTAGTTTTTCACCAATCCTTGTTTTGCTATAAGCTAGGCTAAGCAAAGTATGGCAACTTATCTTAGGGATAATTCCTTAGCAAATCTACTAGACTACATAGGATTTCCCCATCTTTTGCATTAGACAAAATAGCATGCAATACTATAACAAAATAACTAATGCTAGTTCAAAACATAGGACAAATTTATTCATGTAAATATCACTTGCCTTGGTAGTGGGGAGAGTAGCACTCTTCACAATCACAATCACTAGCAAAATCTACACAAGAAATAATAGCATACAATTACACACAATTATATATACAACCAAAAATAATATGAATGCATGCATGCAAGAATCTACTTAGGTGGTGATTTTTGAAAATTATACCAAGTATGTTCATGAGTACAGAAACTTAACATGTCACAAGTTTGCCAACTAAACTTATTTGGCCCCAAAATAATATACAAAAATAAAACTATATCTAAAATAGCCCTAATCTTGTTCCACAAATAAAATCATTTTTAACTGTTACTATATGCTAAATAAATTTGATATTCAGTAAGGCCTTGTTTCACTGAATCCAACGGTATAAAGTTTGCAAAAATCTAACGTGGCAATCAAAAGTTATAAGCATTTGAATTTGGATCAAATTTCTGGTTTTAAATCTAATTTCAGATCTAACCCTAGCCACGCGTCGCGCTGTGATTGGCGCGTACCGCTTCGGTTGGATCGTGCTTCTGCAGCCGCAGGATCTAAACAGATCGAACGCTCCAGATCGCGTACCGCTTCGGGGTTAAGTGAATCTATCCTGGCGCTACGATACAGATCCAACGTTCTAAATCAACCGGCCAAAATCGGGCGGCGCTTCTCAGCTGTGCGCGGCGGCGACGACCAGACGGTGGCGGCGCCGGCGGTACAGATCGCTAGGGGGATGGGGGAGATGCTCACCGAGACCGCGAGGACGTGTGGATGCTCGACGTGTGATCAGCTCGGCAAGGGGCGCTCAGGGTTGCGGTGGATTTATCGCCGGAGTTGGATCTGGCAACGGTGGTTCTGCTCGGGGTCGGAGGCGACGTTGTAGGTCACTAGGATGCCAAAGAAAGGTGTGGCTAGATGCGGAAGACCACGGAGAACATGCGAGCGTGAACGACAAGGTTCGGGGCGGTCTGGACTTACCACTAGAGCTCGCCGGAGTTCGTGCAGGAGGCGGTGACGGTCAGTCGTCGACGTTGCCGAAGCTACGGGTCATGCGAAGGTAAACGGAGGGTGTCAGAAGGTGCACAGAGGTTCACTGAACAAGATAAAGTAAACGCGAGACCGAGGGGAACTCGAGACTCACCGGAATTCGCCGGCGCAGTCGTCGGAGACGGCGGGGTTGCAGAGAGAAATGCGCGCAGCCTGGGGGCGTTCTGTGCTTGGGGTTTCGGGGAAAAGAGAGAGGGGACAGAGGGGGTTTATATAGCCTGGTCAAGCGCGAGAATCACTCGGCCATTGATTCGAATTGATGCCGCGATTATCACACAGGAAACGGCCGCGTTGATTGGGGACGAACAGGTCGTGCGGGTGGAGACGACGCTGACGTGGAGGAGGCCCGCATGTCAGCGACGTGCGCGAGGTGGAAGTGGGGTCTGTCTGTCAGCGGCGGAACGCGTGCGCTCGCGCGTGCAGGAGGGAAAGGGATGCCCCGGGTGGGCTGGTTGGGCCTGATCCACTGCTGGGCTAAAATCCTGGCGCCTGGCCTTTTTCTTTTGTTTGCTCCTTTTCTTTTTCTGTTTCTATTTTCTGGAATGATTTTTGATATGAATTCAAACCCTTTTGGATTCAAACAAATTTGGGGATCTTTGCAGGGTTCTGTGGTTTCAAAAACAGTCAATTAACCAAGTGGTTACCTTGTAAGGTTTGGTCAAGCTTGGGTTTCAAAATAAACAGAGATTTTGCTATAGTTTGCAAATATTTGAAAAAGATTTTAAAACTATTTCTAAATTTGGAAACTTGGGTTAAAAGTTTCACCTAATCTTTTCATCAATGGAGGTAAGCAAAACAAGTACCTAACATTTAAATTTCAAAGGGTGATGGCTATTTGAGATAAATTGCCCACATGAAATCATAGCTCAAACTTCTGTCTCTAAATGATTTTTGAGAGAAATCCTAAATGGATGAATGATGCAAGAATGATATGAATGAGTTTTTGGAATATGAATTTAGGGATGTTACAAATCTAACCCCCTTAAGATGAATCTCGCCCTCGAGATTCGGTTTGGCTAGCAAATAGGTGAGGGTGGTCTTTCCGAAGATCATCTTCTCTTTCCCATGTTGCTTCCTCTTCGGAGTGATGGTTCCATTGAACTTTACAAAACTTGATAGTTTTAGTCCTTGTGACTCTTTCTGCGGTCTCAAGTATCTTGACAGGCTTTTCCTCATAAGTGAGATCACTTTCTAGCTGAACTTCTTCCAAAGGTATGGTATCCTTCAAAGAAGACTCTTCCATTTCTGGGTGACATTTCTTAAGCTGACTCACATGAAATACGTTATGGACAGCAGACAGAGACTCTGGCAATTCAACTTCATATGCGACTTCTCCCTTGCGACTTAGAATCCTGAATGGCCCAACATATCTTGGTGCCAACTTTCCTTTGACTCCAAATCTTTTCACTCCACGAAGTGGTGATACCCTGAGATAAGCTCTATCCCCAACTTCGTAGGTGACTTCTCTACGCTTAGAATCCGCGTAGCTTTTCTGTCGGGACTGTGCTATTTTCAATCTGTCCTTAACCAATTTGACTTTCTCTTCGGCGTCCTTGATAAGATCCGGTCCAAATAAGCTCCTTTCTCCCACACCATTCCATAACAATGGGGTGGTACATTTCCTTCCGTAGAGTAACTCAAACGGTGCCATTCCAATACTAGATTGATGGTTGTTATTGTAAGAGAACTCTGCGTAATGCAAACTTTCATCCCAACTTGCTCCATAATCTAAAGCACAGGCTCTCAACATGTCCTCAAGAATTTGGTTGGTCCTTTCTGTTTGTCCATCCGTTTGAGGATGAAAAGGAGTGCTAAACTCCAATCTCGTTCCTAAGGATTCATGAAGTTGTCTCCAAAAGTGAGATGTGAACTGGGTTCCTCTATCTGACACAATACTTTTTGGCACACCGTGAAGGCATACAATCCTGCTCATGTAAATTTTTGCTAACTTGGCACTTGTATAGGTTGTCTTCACTGGTATAAAATGAGCCACTTTAGTTAGGCGATCCACTACTACCCATATGGAATCATATCCTGACCTGGTCCTTGGTAATCCGGTAATGAAATCCATACCAATATTTTCCCACTTCCATTCAGGAATAGGCAGTGGTTGAAGCAAACCTGCTGGTTTCTGGTGCTCTGCTTTGACTCTACTACACACATCACACAAAGCAATATGTTCGGCGATGTCCCTTTTGAGATTGTTCCACCAAAATCTTTCTTTCATGTCCATATACATCTTGGTATTTCCCGGGTGAATAGAATACGGAGAGTTGTGACCTTCCTGTAAGATCAGTTTCCGCAATTCTGGGTCTTGTGGAACACATATACGTTTCCCGTGCCATAAAGTACCCTGTTCATCTATATGGAAACTCTTAGCCTTCCCTAGACTAATATTTACCTTAATCTTTTCAATTTCCTCATCAGTCTTCTGGACTTCTCGGATTTTGTCCAATAAAGTGGGTTGAACATCTAAGGACATGAGATGTCCTTCTGGTACAATCTCCAATCTGAGTTCTTTGAATTGCTTACACAAGTCATCTGGCAATTCCCCTTTTGTAAGGCCATTTACAAATGTCTTACGACTTAGAGCATCCGCTACTACATTTGCTTTACCGGGGTGGTATTGCAAACTTAAGTCGTAATCCTTGATAAGTTCTAGCCATCTTCTTTGTCTCATGTTGATTTCCTTTTGGGTGAAAATATACTTCAAGCTCTTATGATCAGTGAACACTTCACACCGCTTACCCAAAAGGTAATGTCTCCATGTTTTGAGTGCATGGACGACAGAGGCTAACTCCAAATCATGGGTAGGATAATTTACCTCATGAGTTTTGAGTTGTCTCGAAGCATAGGCTACGACTTTACCATCTTGCATAAGTACGGCACCCAAACCTTGATGAGAAGCATCACAATACACTTGGAAATCCTTTTCCAAATCTGGCAAACATAAAACTGGTGCTGTTACGAGTCTTTTCTTCAATTCTTGGAAACTGACTTCGCAACCTTCTGACCAAGCAAATTTCTTGTCCTTCTTTAGCAATTCTGTCATAGGCTTAGCAACTTTCGAGAAATTTTCAATGAACCTTCTGTAGTAACCTGCCAAGCCGAGGAAACTACGAACTTCTTTCACATTCTTGGGTGATTCCCATTCTGTCACAGCTGAAACTTTAGCAGGATCAACTGCCACACCATCTTTTGTCATCACATGACCAAGAAAACCAACTTTCTCTAACCAAAACTCACACTTGCTGAATTTGGCATATAGTTTATGTTCCCTCAGTTTCTCAAGTATCAAGCGTAAGTGTCTTACATGCTCTTCCTTGCTCTTGGAGTAGACTAAGATGTCATCGATGAAAACGACAACGAACTTGTCAAGGAACTCCATGAACACCTTGTTCATCATATTCATGAAGTATGCTGGAGCGTTGGTTAATCCAAAAGGCATCACAGTATACTGATACAACCCATACCTTGTGGTGAATGCTGTTTTTGGTATGTCTTGCTCTCGTATCTTGAGTTGAAAATAACCTGACCGAAGATCAATCTTCGAGAATACACATGCTCCTTCTAGCTGATCAAATAAGTCGTTGATTCTTGGCAAAGGATACTTGTTCTTGATGGTAACCTCGTTGAGAGAACGGTAGTCAATACATAATCTTTGGGTTCTATCCTTCTTCTCCACGAACAATACTGGGGCTCCCCAAGATGAAGAACTTGGTTGAATAAACCCTTTCTGTAACTGTTCTCCTAGCTGTTTCTTGAGCTCTTTCAATTCATCAACAGACATTTTGTACGGTCTCTTAGCTATTGGTCCTGATCCTGGCACCAAATCTATCAGAAACTCCACCTCTCTATCTGGTGGCATTCCTGGTAGCTCTTCCGGAAACACATCCGGATACTCACATACTATTGGTACACTGTCCATGCTAACCCCCTTAAGAGAATTCAGCTTACTTCCTTTGGATTCAAAGTTTGACTTGAATTTTATTCTTTTACCTTCGGGGGTTGTGAGTGCAACAGTACGATTAGCACAATCTAGTACTCCTTCATACTTAGCCATCCAATCCATTCCCAAAATTACGTCTAGTCCTTGGGAATCTAGGATTATCAGGCACACTGGAAACTTATGCTTTCCAAACTCTATGACAAGATCCCGGCATCCAAGACTTACTATCATATCTCCACCCGGAGAACTAACCTTTATTGGACACCCAATGTTTTCAGATGCAAACCCATTTCTATCAACAAATGCTTTTGATATGAATGAATGAGATGCACCAGTGTCAAAGAGTACAAATGCTGGAATAGAATTGAGTCTGAACTTACCAGCAACGGCATCAGGCTCCTCATAGACCTCTTCCACATTGATGTGGTTAACCTGCCCTTTCTGAAAAGGATTCGGCTTGTTAGGTCCTTCCACCTTCTTTTCGGGGCACTCATTTGCATAGTGTCCCATCTTCTTGCATTTGAAGCATTCAACCTGACTGATGTCCTTTTTAGGAGGTTGGCCTCCACTTCCACTACCATTTCCACCATAGTGGCTCTTATGTCCACCCTTGTGGTTCTTGTACTTGTCCTTGTCATGACTGCGGTGATGCTTGTTATCATGACGGTTGTGCTTGTTGAATTTCCCATGTTTATGGGATCCTAAGTTGCTACTGTCATCATAGTGAGATCGTTTGTGAGACGATCCCGAGCTGTGTTTGTCGGAGTGTTTCCTCTTTCTACTCTCGACTTGCTTCATTTTACTTTCCAAAATAGCAGCCTTGTCACACAACGACTGATAAGTTGGAACATATGCCACAGACAACTGTAGGTTCAGCTCATCGTTCAAACCCACCAAGAACTTTTCCTTTCTCTTGGCATCTGTATCAACCTCATCCGGTGCATAGCGCGCCAGATTGTTGAATTCTTCTATGTATTCTGCCACGCTGCGGTGGCGCTGTTTCAGGTTGTGAAACTCTTTCTTTTTCAGACTCATTATCCCTGATGAGATATGAGCCGTGCGAAAACCATCTTCAAAGATAGCCCAAGTCACCTCATCAATAGGAGTGGTGATTTGGAAGTTGTCCCACCATGTGGCGGCTGGTCCTTCCAACAGATGTGCTGCAAACCTGACCTTTTCAGCATCCGTGCAGCCCACGGTCACTAAGTCTTTGTTCACAGAACGTAACCAGTCATTGGCTATCATGGGATCAGTTGTTCCTGAAAACTTTGCTGGCCTCAGACGCAGAAATCTGGTGAGCATATCAAAACCCGGAGGGTTGTTGTTGTTGTTGTTGTTGTTGTTGTTGTTGTTGTTGTTGTTGTTGTTGTTGTTGTTGTTATTGTTGTTGGGGTCGTTGTTGTTGTTGTTGTTATTCTGGTTTTGGATGAATGTTGTCATCATTTGCATAAGCTGTGTTTGCGCATTCATCATTTTTTGCATTTCCGGGGTGATGTTGTTGGGGTTGGGGTTTGCGCGACGGGGAGGCATCTGTGGTTTGTTCAAATAGATAAGAATGAGATACCCATAGATGTTTCATGCACAATACAACATAAGCAAACACATAACAAGCAACATAAGAATAGTAGTTCAACAACCACATAACAAGCTCATGAGGTAAACACACAAGTGGCAAGCCATCCACATGTCGGATGGTCTAATAATAAGTTCACAATAACAAGTATGAATATGAAAGGTAAACAAGTAGTCAAGTCTACTCATCAGCGTCAATCTCCTCCTCGACGAAGGTAAGACCTGCGTTCTCCATCGCGGTCTTGTTCTCCTCAGTCGTAGTGGTCAAGGAATCGACCTTGGCCTTGAGAGCCCTCTTCTGGGAGCGAAGCCTCTCAATGACCATCTGCTGCTGCTCAAGCTCGAAGTCCTTGGACTTCAGTTCCTCGGTCATGTCCCGGATTTTCTTGTTCCTATCCTGGACGCGTTTCTCCTGACTCTTGAACTTGCGATCCTGAGCCTCGAACTTCGTCTCCATTTCCTTGATCATCTCATCCTGCTGTGCGAAAAGCTTGTCCTTCTCGCGTAGCTGCACCTGGAGCTCGTCATTACCTAGCATGACGTTCGTCCTGTCCGTATCTACGTGCCTGAGAAGAGTCTCTAAGTCCTGAAGATAGAGACGTATCGGCTCTGCAGTGCTCCTCGAGTCGTCCTCAAAGTCGATGGAATCCCCATCAACATCACGCCTTCCGAAGGCGTGGAAGTGAGTGCCCCTAACCTGTCGTGAGTGACGGCCTAACAGTCGTCCTATCAGGTCTTGCATGACTACCTCCATGCCTCTCTCCCGGTCGTCGTGCATCAGCTTGAAGACGATGGCCTCCGTAGTAGGCTCAGTCTGGCGTCCGGGCTGGTTCACCTTGAAGCCCCAGAGGTCCTTCCTCTCGAACTTGGTGAGTGGGTACACCGTGATGGTAGGAAGAGGGAGATCGAGCAGAGTGGTAAGCTCAACGATACGGGGTCCGAAACGAGTAACCTGGAACTCCTCAACAGTGCTGACGGCAATAGGCATCTATTTATAAAATTTGAAAAGTTAGAACAACACTATTTAAGATGAACACTAAAACAACCATCTCATACATAGTCATGGAACAAAAATACCACATATGTCATGCATACACAATCCATTACATCAAACATGGTCCAACTTATTTAAGGTATCATTTTGGAAAATAAGGTGATAAGTGTTGGTCCAGCTAACGAAGTGTCCTTACAATCCAATCTCACGGGATCTATTATTAAACACAATGTTCCTAGAGGCAATCCACCAATCTTGCTCCCTTGACTCTATCACTAAGTATATAACATCTCCTCTTATCTCTTGGTTGGTGTCTTCCAACTCTTGAGTAAGCTCCTTTTCTTTCTCTAAGTCCTTTTGGAGGTTGAGCATTCTGCAGTTGACTCTAGCACTTAGTTCTTTGATAGTCCTCCAAGCTGCATCCCTGGCTGACTCAAAGAATGTGGTGTGCATTGTAGTGTTGGTGTACATGCAGAATCCCCTTTCTTTGTGGTTGTCTTCCTTGTTTTTGTACAAGTGAAGTTGCACCCACCAATACTCCACTCCTTTATCCATCACTGGAAAGCCCTTGTACACGGCTTCACCATGTGCATCCATTGCCTCCATGAGATCCTTGAGAATATTGGGAAACTCCGTTTCACACTCCAAGGTCATGGTCATGAGTGGTCCCTTCTTCACGGCTTCGTTGATGGAGTTCATCTACAAAGGAAGTTGGAAGAGATTAGAAAAGTTTTACGAGAAGAATAGACAAGTGTAGAAGTATTTGAAAACTTTTTCCTTAGTGGTTTTCCAATCCTAGGGTCATAATCCTACAGGCAACACAGTGCTCTGATACCATCTGTTAGACCCCCCCCTTTATAAAGGAAAGGATCCCTGTGATTGCAATGCTAGTCCCTGGATCAATGCTAGCATCCACAGTTTAAGATGAAGTACACAGATACAAAGGTCGTTTATTACATTCATTCCAGAGTTAGAAACATAGTCTTTTACAACTCAGGGCCATAGGCCTAATACAAGAGTTTTAAGGAACTAGTAAATAAACACAAGTCTTCATCTTCATGTGCCACAGGCAAGCATGTTGAGTGTAGACTCATGACTCCTATTCATCATCGGAGTAACCTGCAACATCACAAGTTACAACCACAGAGGGTCAATACTTTGGAATAGTATTGGCAAGTGATACCTTATTATATTTTAAGTGGACTATATTACTACATGCATTTTGGCTAAGTGTAGCTTGGCTTGCTTTGCTTGAAAATAGGTTTTACCTATTAGTTGAAAACACTAAGTTTTTCTTTGTCAAAAACATTCCCAAGGAACCACCAATAGACATTGGGGTCCTTCACCCTTGTTCACCCATCAATTTTTATTTAGAAATTGGAGTGTTGAGATTCTTGTAGCTTCCATGTCTTGATGCTCAAAAGTGTCCATTACCTTGGACAAGGCTAAGTACTTAGGTTTTCCATCTGCAATGGTTGTGCACTTTCCCCACCAGACTTGGTTTCCCAAGACAGGACCTTTCAGAAGCCTTTCCTTAGTCAAATGGACGCGCTCCAACCTATCAACCCAACTACCACCAACTGTCCAAGTGACTAAGTTCTAGCAACCTATATGATCATGGCAGAGCCCATATTGCCAAGTGGTTGCACTGTAAGCTTTCTCAACACTTGGCCTCCAAATCCCTTTGTGCCTGGGTGGCTTACCACAAGTGAGATACACAACCCAAGTCCATGGCCTTGTGTAACCACTCAACATAACCCATACTTTCCATTCCACCCAGGAGGTTCATTTGACTTAGTGGTTTTATTAGAAAAGTATAAGTCTCTTGACTTGGAAATATTTTATAGTAAGTGTAGTTTTTCACCAATCCTTGTTTTGCTATAAGCTAGGCTAAGCAAAGTATGGCAACTTATCTTAGGGATAATTCCTTAGCAAATCTACTAGACTACATAGGATTTCCCCATCTTTTGCATTAGACAAAATAGCATGCAATACTATAACAAAATAACTAATGCTAGTTCAAAACATAGGACAAATTTATTCATGTAAATATCACTTGCCTTGGTAGTGGGGAGAGTAGCACTCTTCACAATCACAATCACTAGCAAAATCTACACAAGAAATAATAGCATACAATTACACACAATTATATATACAACCAAAAATAATATGAATGCATGCATGCAAGAATCTACTTAGGTGGTGATTTTTGAAAATTATACCAAGTATGTTCATGAGTACAGAAACTTAACATGTCACAAGTTTGCCAACTAAACTTATTTGGCCCCAAAATAATATACAAAAATAAAACTATATCTAAAATAGCCCTAATCTTGTTCCACAAATAAAATCATTTTTAACTGTTACTATATGATAAATAAATTTGATATTCAGTAAGGCCTTGTTTCACTGAATCCAACAGTATAAAGTTTGAAAAAATCTAACGTGGCAATCAAAAGTTATAAGCATTTGAATTTGGATCAAATTTCTGGTTTTAAATCTAATTTCAGATCTAACCCTAGCCACGCGTCGCGCTGTGATTGGCGCGTACCGCTTCGGTTGGATCGTGCTTCTGCAGCCGCAGGATCTAAACAGATCGAACGCTCCAGATCGCGTACCGCTTCGGGGTTAAGTGAATCTATCCTGGCGCTACGATACAGATCCAACGTTCTAAATCAACCGGCCAAAATCGGGCGGCGCTTCTCAGCTGTGCGCGGCGGCGACGACCAGACGGTGGCGGCGTCGGCGGTACAGATCGCTAGGGGGATGGGGGAGATGCTCACCGAGACCGCGAGGACGTGTGGATGCTCGACGTGTGATCAGCTCGGCAAGGGGCGCTCAGGGTTGCGGTGGATTTATCGCCAGAGTTGGATCTGGCAACGGTGGTTCTGCTCGGGGTCGGAGGCGACGTTGTAGGTCACTAGGATGCCAAAGAAAGGTGTGGTTAGATGCGGAAGACCACGGAGAACATGCGAGCGTGAACGACAAGGTTCGGGGCGGTCTGGACTTACCACTAGAGCTCGCCGGAGTTCGTGAAGGAGGCGGTGACGGTCAGTCGTCGACGTTGCCGAAGCTACGGGTCATGCGAAGGTAAACGGAGGGTGTCAGAAGGTGCACAGAGGTTCACTGAACAAGATAAAGTAAACGCGAGACCGAGGGGAACTCGAGACTCACCGGAATTCGCCGGCGCAGTCGTCGGAGACGGCGGGGTTGCAGAGAGAAATGCGCGCAGCCTGGGGGCGTTCTGTGCTTGGGGTTTGGGGGAAAAGAGAGAGGGGACAGAGGGGGTTTATATAGCCTGGTCAAGCGCGAGAATCACTCGGCCATTGATTCGAATTGATGTCGCGATTATCACACAGGAAACAGCCGCGTTGATTGGGGACGAACAGGTCGTGCGGGTGGAGACGACGCTGACGTGGAGGAGGCCCGCATGTCAGCGACGTGCGCGAGGTGGAAGTGGGGTCTGTCTGTCAGCGGCGGAACGCGTGCGCTCGCGCGTGCAGGAGGGAAAGGGATGCCCCGGGTGGGCTGGTTGGGCCTGATCCACTGCTGGGCTAAAATCCTGGCGCCTGGCCTTTTTCTTTTGTTTGCTCCTTTTCTTTTTCTGTTTCTATTTTCTGGAATGATTTTTGATATGAATTCAAACCCTTTTGGATTCAAACAAATTTGGGGATCTTTGCAGGGTTCTGTGGTTTCAAAAACAGTCAATTAACCAAGTGGTTACCTTGTAAGGTTTGGTCAAGCTTGGGTTTCAAAATAAACAGAGATTTTGCTATAGTTTGCAAATATTTGAAAAAGATTTTAAAACTATTTCTAAATTTGGAAACTTGGGTTAAAAGTTTCACCTAATCTTTTCATCAATGGAGGTAAGCAAAACAAGTACCTAACATTTAAATTTCAAAGGGTGATGGCTATTTGAGATAAATTGCCCACATGAAATCATAGCTCAAACTTCTGTCTCTAAATGATTTTTGAGAGAAATCCTAAATGGATGAATGATGCAAGAATGATATGAATGATTTTTTGGAATATGAATTTAGGGATGTTACAGGCGCGCTGTGGTTGGCTGGAGGAGGAAGGAGAGGTGAGGTGGAGGGAGGGGATTGGTCAGGGTGAGGTGGAGGGGGCTGGGTAGAATAGGATTGGGTAGGAAAAGGGTTTAGGGTAGGCTGGTTTTGCACTGGGGGTGGTCGACTGGGTCGGATCGGCCCGGTACGGCTGCCCCCTAAAAATAAAATAAATATTTTATTATTTAAAACGGGGCGTTTGAAATCCGTTGGTAGACGAAACAAAATATTCCGGAGACCCGGGTTTTGGATTTTGAAATAAAGGCGGGGTATTTAGAAACAAAATATGTTTTTCGAAATTAGTTTTATGCAAACAAATGCAAGATGACATGACGATGCTCAAATGCAATGTGGCATGATGACATGAGCATGCGGTCATGATGATGCAATGCACAAAAACAACGCGATTTTCTAGTAGTGGTTTTTGCGGGGCGCCACACAATTGATGACAGCACCTGCAGTATTAAGAAAAGGTCTCCAAGAATACTAGACATATTATCATCTTCAGGCATTTCAAGCACAACAAAATCAGTTAAAACCAAGAAATTTTGAGCCACTTGAACAGGAACATCCTCACATATACCAACAGGAATAGTAGTTGACTTATCGGCCATTTGCAAAGATATATCAGTTGGTATCAACTTTTCTAGCTGGAGTCTCTTCTAGAGAGAAAAAGGCATAACACTAACTCCAGCTCCCAAATCACATAAAGCAGTTCTAATATAATTATTCTTAATAGAGCAAGGAATAGTTCGTATACCTGGATCACCAAGTTCCTTTGGAACCTTACCATTGAAGGAATAATTAGCAAGCAAACTAGAAATCTCCTCATTAGGAATCTTCCTTTTATTAGAGATATTATCCTTCATATACTTTGAATAGGGAGGCAACTTAATAGCATCAGTCAAAGGAATTTGCAAAAATAAAGGCTTCATCCATTCACAAAACTTGTTGTAGTGTTATTTCTCCTTTGGCTTGTGTTTCTTACCTGAAAAAGGCATAGGTTTCCGCACCTAAGGTTCTCTCTCACTACCAAGTTTCTTAGCAATAAAATCTTACTTAGTGTACCTAGTGTTCTTAGTGTGCTTCTCAGGTTCTTCCTCAACTTCCTCCTTATCAGGAGCATCATTTTTATCACCCCTTTCAGTTTCAGCATCAGAGACAGATATACTATTAGGATCTACAGTAGGTTCAAGTGGTTCCTCAACTATTTTGTGTTTCTTTTTCTTTCTCTTACGAGGACTACCACTACTTTAACCTTGTTGAGATTCCTGCTTAATTCTTTTAGGGTGTCCTTCAGGATATAAAGGATCTTGGGTAGCTATACCACTCCTAGTTCTAATTCCATAAGCATGTTTATCTCCCGAGGCATTAACTAGCATATCCTTTTGTACCTTAGCAAGTTGATCAAGTTGGGTTTGAACCATTTGAAAGTGTTTACAAAGCATTTTAATATCATTAGAAGTTCTTTTCACAATATCTTTCAACTCTTTAATAGCTCTAGAGTTTTCCAATAAATGATTCTGAACTTGTTTATTAAAATTACCTTGTTTAACAATAAATGTGTCAAGTTCCTCTAAGCATTGATCAGGAGTCTTACCATAAGGAATATCACCTTCATTAAAGTGGATAGAGTGTACCTCAATAGTAGACGAGTGGGGAATTGGCTTACATAATTCTTCTATAGGAGGTAGATTCTTCACATCTTCAGCTCTAATACCTTTCTCCTTTAGACATTTCTTAGCTTCCTTCATCACTTCATCATTGAATGCAATAACTCCCCTCTTCTTTGGTGTTGGTGTTGGAACTGGTTCAGACACAACTGGTTCAGGAGTAATAGGCTCAGGTGTATTTATCTCAGTTGAAGTCCAATCATTATAATTCTTGCTTATCTTAGCCATTAATTCTTCAACATCTGTAGGAGTCCTTTTCCTAAAAACACAATCAGCAAAGCTATCTAGGTATGTCCTAGAATCATCAATTAGTCCATTATAATAAATATCAAGAAGCTCATTCTTAGGCAATGGACATCCAGGATGTGCATGAATCAAGACACGGAACCTTATCCATGACTCAGGAAATTTCTCTTCTTCTCCCTGTTTAAAATCTAAAAGTCTCTACAAAGCAGCATGTCTAGCATTGGGAGGAAAATATTTCTGGAAGAAAGAAGCAATCAAGCAATCAGGGCTATCAATGGAACCAGGAGGTAATCTATTAAACCAATCCCTAGCTTCTTCTTTTAGTGAAAAAGGGAAAATCTTAGTAAGAAAGTACTTGCGCATCTTAAAATCATCGGAGAATAAAGCACTCATAGTGGAAAGCTCATTCATATGAGCCACAACACTCTCATTTTCAGTACCACAAAAAGGTTCTTTCTCAACAATGTCCAAATAGGACAAATCAAGAGAGAAATCATAATCTTTATCTTTAATATCTATGGGAGAGGTGGCAAACTTAGGATCAAAGGACAGCTTAGGAATAATAGTACGTCTTGCAAGGAGACTCTTAATAGCACTAGTACCATGTGTGTTTCAGCACTCTTCAACAAATTCATCAGTAAACTCAATGTAACCATCATTAATATCATAAATCTCTCTAGACTCAGGTGAGCTAACAGGTGTAACAGTGTCTTCACTAGGAGTTTCGGTATTTCCTAGACTAGCCATAGTAGCATCTAGGAAAGGACCTAATGAACCACTCGCATCAAGCACAGTATAAGTAACATCATGAGAATCAAAAGCAGTTTCAGATTCAGCAGTAGTAGCAGTGTGTGTAGCATGGGTATGTGGTGGTGTAACAAGCTTACTTATAACAGACGGTGAATCAAGAGCAACAGAGGTGTTTAGGACTGTACCTCTCCTTGTAGTGGATGGTAAAATAGGAAATTTTCCATCACGAGACTTCCCCATGATGAAACGAGTAGCAGTGAACAATAATAGATCCAAGTGAACTTACAAATAAAGCTATGCTCCCCGGCAACGGCGCCAGAAAATAGTCTTGATGACCCACAAGTATAGGGGATCGCAACAGTCTTCGCGGGTAGTATTACCCAATTTATTGATTCGACACAAGGGGAGCTAAAGAATACTTGCAAGCCTTAACAACTGAGTTGTCAATTCAGCTGCACCTGGAAATAGTTCTTGCTCACAGAAGTTTATCAGTAGCAACAGTTTGTAGTAGCAACAGCAGCAGTGAAACAGGAGCAATACTAACAGTAGTAGCAAGTAGTAGGATATGAGTGCGGTAGGCATAGGTATGGATGGACGGGCATTGCATGGATAAGTCTAAACATGTAACTTCAAGATCTAGGGCATTGCAGATAAATAAGAACAAGCATCCAAGTACTAAACAATCCAAGGCATGTGATCCATATATAGTCATGCGTGCTCGTAATGAGAACTTGCACAACATCTTTTGTCCTGCCAGCCCATGGCAGCGGGGCCTCAAGGGAACTACTGGTAATTAAGGTTCTCCTTTTAATAGAGCACCGGAGCAAAGCATTAACACTTCGTGAACACATGTGATCCTCACACCATAGCCATCCCCTCCGGTTGTCCCAATTTCTGTCTCTTCGGGGCCTTTGGATCTGGACAATGATATGTGTACACAACTTGCATATAAGATCACAAACAATACTATCATAATGATTCAATAATAAGTTCAGATTTGAGATCATGGCACTCGGGCCCTAGTGACAAGCATTAAGCACAACAAGTTGCAACAAAGTCAAATAGCACTAATAGAGATACTAGGCACCATGCCCTAACAATCTTATTCGATTACATGATAGAACTCATCCAATCCATACCATCCCCATAGTCTACAGCGGGGGATTACTCACTCATGGATGAGTGAAACATCGATGGTTCATAGAGAGGCGTTGGTGATGACGATGGTGATGACGATGGTGATGATCCTCTCCAAATTCCCTGTCCCGGCAGGGTGCCAGAACAGAGTGTTTGGATCCGAATCTTGGTTTCTGGTGGTGGCGGCGCAGCAGAATTCTTTATGGAAAAACATCAAACCCCCCTCGGTTTTTAGGTCAAGAGGTTTCTTATAGGCGAAAAGGGAGGCTGAGGGGGTGCCTAGGGTGGCCGCACCCCCCTAGGCGCGGCCAGGCCTGGCCCGCTCCTAGAAGTGGTGTGGGCCCCCCAGACCTCCACTCCGTCTCGTACTCTGGCTCCGTGGATCTTCTGGTGAAATAGGATTTTGGCATATTTTCCGGGATTTTTCCTGATAGTTGATTTCCTGCACAAAAACTAGACACCAAGGTAAATCTGGTGAAAACAGCGCCAGTCCATGTTAGTTGTATCCAAATCACACAAGTTTAGAGGAGAAGCAATATCAGAAGTGTTCGGGAAAGTAGATACGTTTTGGACGTATCAGGATCTAAAGGAGCTTTTACATTAACAAGCATAGCCATGATAACATCAATCTTATCACTCAAGGAGGAGGTTTTTTCAATAGAATTTACCTTCTTACCATGTGGAGCTCTCTCAGTGTGCCATTCAGAATAATTGACCATCATATTATCAAGGAGCTTTGTTGCAGCACCCAAGGTAATGGTCATAAATGTACCTCCAGCAGCTGAATCCAACAGGTTCCTTGAAGAGAAGTTCAAACCTGCATAAAAAGTCTGGATAATCATCCAAGCAGTAAGTCCATGAGTGGGATAATTCTTAACCAAAGATTTCATTCTTTACCAAGCTTGAGAAACATGTTCATTATCAAGTTGCTTAAATTTCATTATTTCACTTCTCATAGATATAATCTTAGCAAGAGGATAGTATTTTCCAATAAAAGCATCTTTGCACTTAATCCAAGAATCAATACTATTTCTAGGCAAGCATAGCAACCATTCTTTAGCTTTTCCTCTCAAGGAGAAAGGAAACAACTTGAGCTTAATAATATCTCCATCTACATCCTTATATTTTTGCATTTCACAAAGTTCAACAAAGTTATTGAGGTGGGCAACAGCATCATCAGAACTAGCACAAGAAAATTGCTCTCTCATCACAAGATTTAACAAAGCAGGCTTAATTAAAAGGTAGCATCAGGAGCAGGTGGATCAATAGGAGTACTTAGGAAATCATTGTTGTTTGTGCTAGTGAAGTCACACAACTTGGTGTTCTCAGCAGAGTTCATTCTGGCAAAAGTGGAGCAAGCCAACAGCAGCAGTAACTAAAGTAGGAACTATTTTTTGTGTTTTTATAAGAGAAAGCAAACCAAACTAAACTATTTTTTTAGTTCTTGATAAAAAGAGGCAAACAAAACCAAGCAAAAGAAACTAAGCAAAACAAAAACAAAGTAAATAAAGGTTGTGAAGGACTCCCCTTGTGAAGACGTCCTTAGCCTCCCCGGCAACGACACCATAAAACTTGTTGATGACACGTTGTTGATGTTGGGAGACCCCAAGCGGAAGGTATGAGCACAGCATCAAGTTTTCCCTCAGTAAGAAACCAAGGTTATCGAACCAGTAGGAGGAAGGAAACGACTCAAGGGTGTTGCTAGCAACTTGGAAACCTGCACAACACAAACTCAGGACTTTGCCCCAACGAACAGTGAGTTTGTCAATCTCACCGGTTTCCTGAAAACAAAGGATTAACTGTATGGTGTGGAAGGTAAAAGTGGTTTGCAAAAAGTAAACAGTAAAAGTGGTTTGCAGAAAGTAAACAGTAACAATGGAAAATATATCTATGGTAAAGATTGGACCGGGGTCCATAGTTCACTAGAGGTGTTCTCCTTAAGATAAACAAACATGGCATGCTGGGTAAACAAATTACAGCAGGGCAACTGACAGGACTGAGCAAGGCATAACAATGCAATACTAGACATTCATTGTAACATCCCAGCATTAGAGCTTAGAAATAAGCTGAACACAGGTGTGTGCATTGCATTCATGGATAGAAAATCTGAATAATTTCCGCTCTTTTAAATAAAAAAACTTGTCAAAGTGATTGAAGCTTCTCTTAACTTGATGGAATTGAAGTAGATCATCAAGTTGACTGCGATAAGTTTCAATATGACCTTTGCTAAAACCTTATTTTGGGTAAACATGATTTGATCTAAGGGTAGATCAAATGGAATAAAATTAAACCCTAATACATTGCTTAATGATTTATATTTGATCCTTAGGTGATCATATCATAGTATTCATTATAATCACTCATGAATGCCAAATTATAAAAATATAACACAAACAACAAGAATGTAACAACTATATCTTAATCTCATTTACTTATACCATGAGTATCATGGAAATACCTAACTTTAACTCTTGTAGCACCCCGGGTAAAACCACTACCAGAAAATCGCTTGGTATTTTGTTTTGTGCATCATCATGATACCATGCTCATATCATCATACCACATTGCATTTGAGCATCATATTAAGCCTTGCCTGCATTTTGTATTGTTTGTTGATGCTTGCTATCGCATCACTCTCTACCTATTTTGTATATCTCTATTTTGTTTTCTACAAGAGAGCACCCACTTGCTAGGGTTCCATATTTTCCCAAATGGTTTTATTCATTTGTTAAAACCCTAAATCCCATATCTTGTAAAATGCCCAAGACTAATATTGTTGTGGGCATCTCCTCCCCTTTGTGCTATTCCCTCTCTGTTTCTATTTGCATACCACAATCCCCTATTCAAATACTCCTACAAAGTTCAAAAGGTTTTGAATTAGTAACTTGTTTGGATTTGAAACAAACAAACAACAACAAATAAAGGAAAATGTAAGAGCATAAAAAAATAGTGAGAGAGGAGTAGCATCAGCCACCAAGCCCAGGCGACATCCAGCAGAAGCAAGGCCCACTCGGGGTCCTTCTCTCCCTCTTCTTGGCCCAGTACCCCTTCACCCCGACTCCGTCCCTGTTCACCGTCTCCTTCCCCTTTCTTCGTCTCTGCAAGTAACAGGGCGCCGTCCGGTGCCGTTTTCCTCGTCAGCACCCACGAGCAAGGCGTGACCGCCTCCTTCTTATCCCCCCGAGTGGCCTCCGAACCCTAGCCTTCTCCCTCCCCCGTGCCACCATTCCCCCTCTTCCTCTCCTCCGTACCCCGCCTCCCTCCTGCCGAAAATTTTAGTGAGGGGAGCATAGAGGTGGAGCTGCCATGGCCGCCAGCGGAAGCGATTGAGCCAAGGAACAGAACCGCCACTTCCGCCTCTTAGGAATCGCAGAAGGAGGAGGAGCCGGAGCTGCCGGTGACTTCCTCCTCGCCTCCGTTTCGGTCATGACCAAGCAGGCCCGCCCCGTCGCCACCGCCCTGTCCACCTTCCTCCTTCCCCGATCCTGATTCTGGCGGGAATTGGTCGAGGTGAGTGCCAACCCCTTTCTCCCTCTCTTTCCCCCACCTTTCCGCATCATGCCGCCCTGAATCGTCGTCGCCGTCTTTGGTAACCTCCGCCGCGCGTGCAGCAGCAGCAACATCCGCGTGCGCCTAGCTCTGTAGTAGAATAGCCCGAGCAGCAGTTCCGTCTCTGTTCCCGGCGAGTTACCGATCGCGCTGGTCCTTTTTAGCCGAGGATTCCTGAACAAATATCGAAGACCTTCGTGCCCTCTACAATTCTCGTTTTTACGGCGTCACCAAATTCCAATCCTAGCGCTCGCCATCTTTGTCGCAACATCGGCACGAGCTACCAATTCTTTTTTGCGATCCAAACTTCAGTTCGTCAGGTTCCTGTCGGGTCCAAGAGATTTTTGCAAAAAGCCCCTCCTCCTTTTTGGCTTCCAACCCGCAGCCCCGCTGTTGCCCACGTGGCACACCCCCGTTGCGTCCACTCGCGCAGTGGGCCATGCCGCCTGCGACCCCACTGGTCAGCGGCTTTGGGTAGCTCTAGACCGAGTAAGAAAAGCCTTCAGCTATTTCTTAAATCAAGTAAAATTTCAGTAAATGATTAATATCAAATAAATTCATATCTATTTAAATATTTTGAATTTGAAGAAACTCCCAAAATGAAATATGAATGTTTTTCAAATACGAATTTAACCATATTTTTCAATTTAACCAGATTTGACTCTAGCTAGTCAAACCTTACTTTGACCACATTTGACTAATTTTGCATTTAATATTGTGAAGAATCTGATTCATAAATTCAAATAATACAAACAATATATGTTTTTGAATCAGAAAAATGTGAAGAATCTGGTTATGCTATTTATAATATCATTTGAACAACTTAAAATTTCGAAATAATTTAAATGCTAATAAATGCCTTTTCTTAAATATTGCATAACTTTAAATCCGTAACTCCGAATTCGACAAATGATATGTCTAAATTGATCATCGCGACAAGCCCTTTCCAACTGTGTATTCCATACTTGTAATTACATCATGCATCATAGAGAACTTGAAAAATCAGAACTGTTTATGTAAGGAAAACATGATGATTAAAATTGGGAAACTATTATTCTCGTTGGTAATGCCTCACTAATGTTGTATCATCAATGTGTGATGCCCCTAATACCTTCTCGACATAGTTTGAATCATTAACTTGCCATGTCATGCATCATATCATGATCATGACGATTCTTCTGCATTGGTTGTAATTGTTGCATCGCTTGTTCCTTTTAGTGTTTTGCTTCTTCCCGGATAGGACGATGAGATGTTGTGAGCTTTGACAAGTTCTTCGGTTATGAAACTTCAGCAATGTTTTCAGGCAAGCATTCTTCCTCTTTCTACCTATCTTACTTTTATAGTCTTTACTTCCTCCTGTTGATCTATTGCTATCTGTGATGCGGTGCTCTAGTTTTCGTACCCGTGATATCCCTTGCAGCCATTAAATTGCCTTGGACACATCCTATTACCTGTTGTTTGGTAGATAGTCAGCCTTGAGAGTCGTAGTTGCTTCCGCAGGTGTTGCGTCGCGCCGTCGATGTTTCCCAGTTGTTGGAGTAATGCTGCATGTTTATTGTTGGAGATGATTATAACTTTATTTACCGTTTAATATCTAAAATTGAAGTAGGTAAATAATGCAGAGGCACAGGTGGGAAATAGATGTTATTTGGTTTTTAACCGTCTACTTGTGTCCCGTAGGACCCCGAGTACTTGATACCTGTTCTTTGAATATTCGCACTATCCGCATGTGGGACCATGAATCCCCCTAGCCAGAGCTTGAGTCATATTTATTTCTTGGGGCCACAAAGTAGTTTGGGGCTTTATTACTATCCTGTACTTATGCCATGCTTTACTGCTTTATTTACGATTGTGCGTGGAGCGCATGTACTGTTTTGGAACCCCGTGCCACGTTTTCGCGGTATCGACAAGCCCAGTCACACTTTCGGGTTCCCAGTCGTTTACAGCCGTCGTCACAAACCTCTGGGTCCGTCTCGGAGCCGGCCAACTTCGTAGCGGGTAGCTTGGTGGGGTGGCCCCCTGAAATTTATATGAATCTTGCAATTGCTCTGTCGTGATGCCTCGTTGGGTTTTTATTGGTTTTTCTCGAGGTTGATCGTGCGTGTGTTGCTATTTGTGCCCCCCTGCAGGGTAAAACTTTCTGAAAGCCGTGTCCGCGGTTATGGACGACTTGGAGCACAATATCTCGATCATAGACAACTATAACTAAAGGAGTGTTATAAATTTTACTTTATAATGACTAGTAATCAGCTTCACTATAATGGAATGAATAAATAAAAGTGCCAACAATTGCTGGTTTGGGTTGCCACCTATTACCATTGCATCTGACTAGTAAGTATTGCAACTACAACGGAATGACTAAATAAAAGTACCAACAACTGCTGGGTTTTGGGATGCCTCATGCTATATGTATTTGACTAGTAAGTACTACAACTACAACGGAATGGTTAAACTAAACTGCCCACTGCTTATTATATCAGTATGACTCATGCTATCTATATCTGACTAATAATTGCCGCAACTATAACGGAATGAATAAAACTGCCAACTGCGTGAGTTCCTCGGTTGACTTCCTCGTTTGGTCTCGAGGGGGGAAATACCAGGATGGGTATGCTTGGTGATAGTTTCAGGTTGGATCCGTATAGGTCTTTCTTATCCCTATCTGATAGCCGCCAGTTGTATTGAGTCTCTATAGGTTGTTTAGTGCATGCTGCGCTGCCGCTTCAGTCCACCATACCTATTGTAACATCCCTAAAATCATGATTTCAAAGTTTGCATATCATTCATGCATGCATATAGAATTGAGATCAATTTCAAAACTCATTTCAGAAAAACAAAGCACATAGTGCTATCATTTCATGTGAACAAACTTAAATCAAATGGCCATCCCCATTTGAGAGTTTGAATGTTTTAAACCTAGATTGTTTGACTCCCTTGTTGAATGGTTTGAGTGTGGATTTTGAACCAAGCATTACAAATGGAAATGGTTTCAAAAATCATTTTGCAAACATTTGCAAATCTAGTGCAAAGCTTTTGTTATTTTGTTTCTCCAAAAGTGACCAAGCCTTTGCAAAGTAACCACATGGTTTTAGGCCTATATTTGAGACTATTGCACACTACAAAAATCTCAAATTGATTTGAATTCAAATGGGACTTGAATTCATTTGAAAACCATTCCTGAAAATCAAAACAGAAAAAGAAAAGGGTAAAAGAAAAGAAAAAGGCCAGGCGCTCCTAATCTAGCCCAGCAGCAGAACCGGCCCAGCTAGCCCACCCGGCCACTCGCTCGCTCGCTCGCACGCGCAGACGCACTCACACTGACGCTGACACTCGGACCCCACCCCCTCTCCGTAGCACTCACTGACTGGTGGCCCTCTCCACGTCACACCTTCTTCCCCAAAACGAGCCCGCAGACCACGTCGCCGCTGTTGTTGATGCCGGTAATGGCGCGGCGTAATTAGCCTTGATGCCGCAAGCGTTTCCTGTCGCGCTTGAGCCTATTTAAACCACACCCCGCCGCGGTCATTTTCCCCCACTCTCCTCGCTCACTCCGCCACCAGGCTGCGCGCATTTGACCTCGAAACCCCGCAGTACCGACGACTCCGGCGACTAATTCCGGTGACCCTCGACCACCCCCCTCTCTCTGGTTCAAACTGTCGTGTCCATCTTGATCTTGCGCACCTCCTGATACCCTTCGTTTGCATTCTCGTGACCCAGACCGTCGTCCCCGTTCGTGCCTGCAACCGACTGCGCCGCCGCTTGACTCCGACGATCAATTGAGGTAAAACCCGAGCGCCCCTTGCCCCCTTCTTCATACGAGAATGTTCGAATTCGTCTTGTGCATCTCCTGACCCCTCTGGTTTGTGCTAGGGCGACGCCACACCTCGGCAACAACCTCGACTGCAAGTGACAGACGCCGCCCGCAACTCCGACGAGCCCAAGCGACCGTACCCGTGCGCCCCTTCCCAAGCCGTCGCCACCTTGAGCATCAGTAGCCTCCTGCGGTTCTGGTAAGCCACTTCCCCCACTCCCGCGCGACCTAGAACGCCAGCTCCGCCCCTGACAGACACGCCGCCGCCAGTCGCCGCCGCTAGCGCCGCTCGTATTTGGTCAAAGCGATTAGGATCGTTAGATGCAGATCCTGCGGCTGAAATTAGAACTTAAGCAAAGAGGTAAGCGCGCATCTGAGCCACCAGATCTGACTTAGATCCTACGGCCCGCAGAGCTCGATCCGCCCGAACCGGTACGCGCCAATAGCGTTAAGACACGTGGCTAGGATTTGAATCAAAAACAGATTTGAAAACAGATTTAGATTCAGTTTTGAATTGGCTATAACTTTTGATTCCCACGTTAGATTTTTGCAAATTTTATATCATTGGAATCAGGGAGACAAGCCCTTTCTGTTTATGCAATGTGTTTAGTGAAAAGTTTCTGTTAAAATGACTTTTTATGCAGAAACTTGTTTAGGACTATTTTGAGTATAGAATTTGTTTAGTAATTTGTTTTAGTGCTAAATAAGTTTGGTTTGGCAAGTTTTCAACTTGGTATTGGTTCAGTACTGTGCACTTGCTTGGCGGAGTTTTAAAAATCATCATTTAGAATTTTGCATGCATGCATATATTTATGTTTGTATATCAATTGTGTGTAATTTTGTGCTACAAATTTTTGTGTAGATTTTGGTGCTAGTGATTGTGATTGTGAAGAGTGCTACTCTCCCCATTACCAAGGCAAGTGGTACTTCATGAATATTTCCATCCCTATATTTTGTACAAGCATTAGAAATATTTTGCTAAGTCTTGCATGTTGTTATTTTTGCCAAATGCTATGTTGGGAAATCCTAAGTAGTTGTAGAATTGTAGAATTGCTAGGAAATTTCCTAAGTTAAGTTACTATGCCATGCTTAGCCTAGCTAGTAGTAAACAAGGGTTGGTAAAGTATATACATGCTATGATGAAAATGTTTCTAAGTCTTTGGACTTATGTTTTTCTTAATAAAACAACTAAGTCAATGAACCTCCTGGGTGGATTGGGACTTGAATGGTGGTTTTTGGTTGAGTGGTTACACAAGGCCCATGGACATGGTTTACCTTGTGTATCTCACTTGTGGTATGCCACCCAGGCACAAAGGGATTTTAGAGGCCAAGTGTTGAGAAGCTTATAGTGCAGCCACTTGGCAATATGGGCTCTGCCTTGATCACATAGGTTGCTAGAACTTAGTCATTTGGACAGTTGGTGGTAGTGGGAATGATAGGTTGGAACGCGTCCATTTGACTAAGGGAAGGCTTCTGAAAGGTCCTGTCTTGGGAAACCAAGTCTGGTGGGGAAAGTGCACAACCTCTGCAGATGGAAAAATCTAAGTACTTAGCCAAGTCCATGGCAATGGACAACTTGAGCATCAAGACATGGAAGCTATCAAGAATCTCATCACTCCAACTTCTAAGTAAAAACTTGTGGGTGAACAAGGGTGAAGGACCCCAATGTCTATTGGTGGTTTCTTGGGAAATGTTTTGACAAAGAAAAACTTAGTGATTTCAACTAATAGGAAAAAACTATTTTGAGCAAAGCAAGCCAAGCTACACTTAGCCAAAATGCATATAGTAATATAGTCCACTTAAAAATTACTAAGGTATCACTTGCCAATACTATTCCAAAGTATTGACCCACTGTGGCTGTAACTTGTGATGTTGCAGGTTACTCCGATGATGACTAGGTGTCATGAGTCTACACTCAACATGTTTGCCTGTGTCACAAGAATATGAAGACTTATGTCTATTTACTTATTCCAAAACTCTTGTATTAGGCCTGTGGCCTTGAGTTGTAAAAGATTATGTTTTATCTCTGGAATGGATGTAATAAATGACCTTTGTATCTATGTACTTCATCTTAAACTGTGGATGCTAGCAATGATCCAGGGACTAGCATTGCAATCATAGGGATCCTTTTCCTTTACAAAGGAGGGATCTTACAGATGGTATCAGAGCACTGTGTTGCCTGTAGGATTATGACCCTAGGATTGGAAACCACTAAGGAAAAAATTTCAACTACTTCTACACTTGTCTATTCTTCTCGTCAACTTTTCTAATCTTCTCATTCTCATCTCTATTTGTAGATGAACTCCATCAACGAAGCCGTAAAGAAAGGACCACTCATGACCATGACCTTGGAGTGTGAGACTGAGTTTCCCAAAATTCTCAAGGACCTCATGATGGCAATGGAAATACATGGTGCAGCTGTGTACAAGGGCTTTCCCGTGATGGATGAAGGAGTTGAGTACTGGTGGGTGCAACTTCACTTGTACGAAAACAAGGAAGACAACCACAAAGAAAAAGGATTCTGCATGTACACCAACACTGTGGTGCACACCACATTCTTTGAGTCAGCAAGATAAGCAGCTTGGAGGACTATCAAAGAACTTAGTGCTAGAGTCAAGTGCAGAATGCTCAACCTCCAAAAAGACTTAGAGAAAGAGGAGGAACATACCCAAGAGTTGGAAGCCACCAACCAAACCTTAAGAGGAGATATTATAGACTTAGTGATGGAATCATGTGAGCAAGATAGGCTGATTGCCTCTAGGAACATTGTGTTAGCCAACAGATCCAGTGAAATAGGATGGTAAACGTACTTCGTTAGTTGGACCACCACCTATCACCTTATTTTCCAAAATGATACCTTAAATAAGTTTGGACCTTGGTTGATGTAATGGATTCATGTATGCATGACTTGTGTGATTTTGTGTTCCAAGGATATGTATGTGATGTTTGTCTTTGTTTTATCTTAAATAGTGTTGTTTTAACTTTTCTATCTTATAAATAGATGCCTATTACCATCAGCACTGTTGATGAGTTCCAGGTTACCCGCTTTGGTCCTCGTATCGTTGAGCTTACCACTTTGCTCAATCTCCCTCTTCCCACCATCATGGTGCATCGACTCACCAAGTTCGAGAGGAAGGACCTCTGGGGCTTCAAGGTGAACCAGCCCGGACGCCAGACAGAGCCTACTACGGAGGCCATCGTCTTCAAGCTTATGCACGATGACAGGGAGAGAGGCATGGAGGTGGTCATGCAGGACCTGATAGGACGTCTGCTAGGCCGGCACTCCTGACAGGTTAGAGGCACCCACTTCCACGTCTTCGGAAGGCGTGATGAGGATGGAGAGTCCATCGACTTCGAGGACGACTCGAGGGACGCAGCAGAGCCGATACGTCTGTATCTCCAGGACTTAGAGTCTCTCATTAGGCACGTGGACACGGACAGGACCAATGTCATGCTCAGTAATGACGAGCTCCAGGTGCAGCTTCGCGAGAAGGAAAAGCTCTTCGCGCAGCAGGACGAGATAGTCAAGGAAATGGAAGCGAAGTTCGAGACCCAGGACTGGAAGTTCAAGAGTCAGGAGAAACGTGTCCAGGATAGGAACAAGAAGATCCGGGACATGACTGAAGAACTGAAGTCCAAGGACTTCGAGCTAGAGCAGCAGGAGATGGTGATTGAGAGGCTTCGTTCCCAGAAGAGGGCTCTCAAGGCCAAGATTGAGTCCTTGACCACTACTATTGAGGAGAACAAGACCGCGATGGAGAACGCAGGTCTTACCTTTGTCGAGGAGGAGATTGATGCTGATGAGTAGACTTGACTACTCGTTTATCTTTTATTATCGTACTTGTTAATTGTGAACTTGTTATTGGACCATCCGACATGTGGATGGCTTGCCACTTGTGTGTTTTACTTTGAGAACTTGTTATCTTGTTATTGAACTTTTATTTTCTGTTGCATGCTTGTGTTTGCTTATGTGATGTAATGTGCATGAAAACATCTATGGGTATCTCATTCTTATCTCTATTTGAACAAACCACAGATGCCTCCCCGTCGCGCAAACCCCAACCCCAACAACAACAACATCACTCCAGAAATGCAGCAAATGATGAATGCTCAAACACAGCTCATGCAGATGATGACAACATTCATTCAGAACCAAAACAACAACAACAACAACAACCCCAATAACAACAACAATAACAACAATAACAACAACAACCCTCCGGGCTTTGATATGCTCACCAGATTTCTGCGATTGAGGCCAGCTAAGTTCTCGGGGACGACTGATCCCATGGTGGCCAATGATTGGCTACTGAAAGGATACGGATGTCGCCTAGAGGGGGGGTGAATAGGCGATTAAAAGTTTTCCTAGAGTGGCTCAACAAAGGCGGAATTAAACTAGTTATTACTTTGTAAAGCACAACCTAGAAACAACTAAGGTTTACCTATGTGCACCAACAACTTATGCTAAGCAATACAAACAACAAAGTGATAGCAAGATATATATTACTTCAAGCACGAAGGCTATCACAATGTAAAGTGCACAAGTAAAGAGCTCGGGTATAGAGATAACCGAGGCACGCGGGGACACCGATATTTTACCGAGTTCCTCCCAACATGGAGTACGTCTCGTTTGGAGAGGGGGTGGTATCAAACCACCAACGCCACAAAAGGCCTCCCTTATTCTCCGGTGAATTTCACCCCAACGGTATCGATCCACGCTTGCACTATCGGTGCACTTGTCGGTGGCAACCGGAACCTCTCACAAGGTTGGGGCACAACTACACAACTTAATTGGAGGCTCCCAACAAATGCCACCAAGTCCACAAACCGTCTAGGGTTCCAAGAACCCAAGAGGGACAAGCTCCAATGAGTAACTCAAATCAAATCCTCCAAAGAGAACTCAAACCGATGCACCAAATGCAAATGGCAAGAACACCACAAAGGTGCTCAAATCCCTCTCTCCCAAATTCCACCAAAGCTACAAAAGCTTATGGGGGAATAAGAGAGTAAGAACAATGGAGGAAATCCACAAAAGACTCCAAGATCTAGATCCCAATATGTTCCCCTCACTTAGAGGAGAGATTGATTAGTGGGATTGTAGATCTAGATCTCCTCTTTCAAATCCCTCAAGAATATGCAAGAATCATTGGAGGGATTGAGAGAAATCAAGCTCAAGAAGGTCAACAATGGAGGGGAAAACTTGCAAGAATGGTTAGGGAACCATTAGGGAAGAAGGCCCCTTAAATAGGTTCCCCGAAAATCCAACCGTTGAAGCCAAAAAAACGCGAATCCCGGTACTACCGGACATTCCCGGTACTACCGGACAATCCCTGGGGATCCCAGGTCGCCAAACGCACCTTTTTCAGTACCGACCGGTACTACGGGGCGGTACTACCGGACCCTGGTCCGGTACTACCGGTCATCCCTGAACGAAAACGGCCATAACTTTTGCATCCGGACTCCGATTTTGATGATCTTGGGCTCGTTTCGAAGAGGACAACAAACTCTAAAAGATAATGCAAAGAAACATTATAGTCCAGCAAGGGAGGATATATCCAAATGACGAAAGGTTTAACCTCTATCAAAAAGATGAACCGATAAAACCTCCAACATCAAAAACGTAATAGAAAATGCATATGAAATCCGTTTTCGATGAACGAGAGCTTGTCATGGAGATTAACACAAGCTCTAAATCCTCACATGAGTAAGAACCAAATAATGGAAGGTTTTACCTAACTCTAAAATACAAACCGGTAAAACATCCAAGATCAAAACGCAATAAGATATAAAAGGGAAATCCGTTTTTGATGGACTAGAGCTTGTTATGGAGATTACCACAAGCTCTATATCCTCACATGGATAAGACCAAATAACAACCAAATATGATGATGCAAGTATGCAAAGGTTTGATCTCTCTCCGAACAATGTGACCGAATTACTCATTCGAGAGCCCCTCTTGATAGTACGGTTATCTATCCTAAACCCGGTCTCCCAACAAACATGAGACCGGCAAAAGGGAAAACCTATCAATATTATACCTTTGCCTTGAGCAATCCACTTGAGATCGATGTAGACGATCTTGTCCTTCTCAAGATGGACACCTTTCTTGATTCCTCATCATCGATCCATGATCACCGAGGATGGCAAGCATCAAACATGAGATCTTCTATAGATGGCGCATTTTGAGCTTGCACAACACATCTTCTTCTTATTTCATCTATCTTGAAGTCAACACATGCTCCAAGAAATGCCAATGGACAATTCCTACAAGTACAACTTAATACACACATTAGTCCATAAAGATTGTCATTAATTACCAAAACCACACATGGGGGCCCAACATGTTCTTTCAATCTCCCCCATTTTGGTAATTGATGACAATCCCCTTAAGAGGGTTTATATAAGGAATATTATTGAATGAAATGGTAATACCAATATCAAATACTACAAAAGTATGTGATATTGGTACCACCACCATATATAGAGCAAACTCCCCCACAATCTATGCATGTGTGATGAACTTGAATTTCATTGCATATATTGCCAATCATTATCATTGGTGGAGTTTCCTCTATATATACCACATGCTAAGCATAAACAAAGATGCAAGAGCATGAGAGGCAAATGCACAAGAACAAACTCAATGCATAAACCAACTTCCCTTAAACCCTCTAAAACTTCTCCCCCATTGGCATCGATTGCCGAAATGGGTGACAAGTTCTAGAAGGCAAATATAGTAATAATTCCTCTAAAGGTGTGCCTTCGCACATATCCAATGATGAATACTTGGGAGGGAGTAGAACTATATCGAGGATCCGAAGATTGCCAAACTAAAGTCAAATGATGCAAGCAATTTACAAGATCCGACAAACCAAATGAAAACAACGAATGAGTCCAAATAAAAACAACAAGATGTTATGAAATGAGCAAAAGAGTGCTTCAAATAACAAATAGAGAAGCTCCCCAAGATTTGTGCATACTTTATAATCATTGTATTTCAATACAAAAATGCACAAATATGGAATCCTCACTCCTCCATAAACATTTAAAACACAACAAATGTGAAAGAATGCAAATGAGTATTATTAAATGAATTAGATGAGCTCCCCAAAGAGCATGCACCAATTATGATAATTGCATTTGGGAACAAAGTGCATAGTCATGGAATCCTCACTCATCCAAATTCATTTAACAATACACGGCATGAGAGAACAAATATGAGTGTCCGAAGATGTAGACAAGAGGAACAAGCACTCATAGGAAAATAAATTTGGAAGCCACCAAAGAATCAAAAGGAATAGAAAGGTGGTCTCCAAGGATTAAAAATCAACTAAAATTATCTTCTCATAAGTGTATATGTCTATAAGTGGAAAATATCACAAAGACATATTCCAAAGAAGAAAAATGCACACATAAAGAAGATTATACAAGAAAGCACATGAAAGGCAAAAATGAAGTCATAACATATATCAATAAGATTTTTGCTTCAAAGCATGGCCAAAGGCTCACATATATCTTATTGTACATAATGGACTTCAAACATAAACACACTACATATATTACAACTATCACCAAGGGAAAAGGAGAAAGTTGAAATATATGAAGAAAGGCAACAAGTATCATAAGATAAAATAGACTAGCAAAATCTCACTATTGCATATGAGAGAAGTTGATGAAATGATAGGCAATAAAATTGCTAGATTGACATATTTGGGATTGGAGGATCATATGCATGATTTTGTATAGTCCCAATTATATGCACTCATCTCAACTTAAACACATATACAATATAGAGTCCTCTTAAAACCATGGCTAGAACTACAACAATTACAAATACACTAATTCATGCTAGAAGGCAACCGACAAACGGTTGGAATCAAGATATATGAGCATGAGAAAGAGATACTTGTTACCGATATATAATTGGTAGGATGTACAGGATATGAATTCATTGATCATCCTATATCTTGTCTCAAATTTTCATGTATGCACCTCTTCTTCAAAATTGAGAGACAAGCATCCAATATATCTCCAATGTACCTAAAACAAAATTAAGTACAAGATGGTCCCCAAACATATTGGGTCCAAAGTAGTTAGAGAAACTACAATACATAGGAGAGACTCCACATAATTATGTGCATATTGATATGAAATTGAATTTCATGCACAACTTAGTCGATGGGAATTGGTGGAGTTTCCCTTATATATTGGATCAAAGAAAGCAAGCATGCCATAATACAAACATATAGTAAATAAGCATGCATAAAGCTTTCAAGAACCAAAAAGGAGATACAATTTGAACAAAAACAACAAGTAAAAACGATATTGCACACAAAAGAGTGTGACAAGACAAGCGGTGTCCAAATTGTATCAAAGAACCAATTCAACATATGAAAGATCACAAGTTCAACAAATGAACTAGGCTAAGACCAAAAGAGCAAAAATAGATAGAAATAAAAATGCTCAAGGATTTATCTCATTCTAAAATGGTCAAATCAAGAAGCAATGAATGAGACAAAACCAACTCCCAAAAAGAGCAAGGTTCCAACAAGAAACCAAACTCCCCAAACTTCTCATGATGGCACAAATACCAAAACGAAAAGATTGAGGTTCCAAGCACATAAAACCCGATATGGACCAAACAAAGAAGCATAAATATGAGTGTTCTAAATAATATAGGAGAGCTCCCCCATAGATAGTGCATTATGTAGGATTTTCCTTTTAGATGCAAAATGCACACAAATGGGATCATCACTAGTACCTACAATAAGTAAAACACAAGAGGATATCAATAAAATAAGAAGATCCACAAGAAGAAAGGAAGGCTTGGGAGACAACACAAAACATTTTCTTGGCCAAAGATAGGATAAAATTAAGCAAGGGCCAAAGTGAATATGATCAATAAATTCTACCATAAGTTGGGTGCTCATTGTCCAAGGACAAGAAATATTGGGAATAATTTTCCCAAGGTAGCTTGCATGGATATCCAAGATCATAGTCACAACAATAAGCATATAACTAAATATAAGAATTGAGCATGATACTTCAAACAAGATTCTTGGTAGCTTCCAATAGTCACACAATCACTAGTGATTAGAGTAACTTGAAGCAAATGGTTTCCATGCGAATATAAATATCTAAATATGAGGAAACACATACCAAGAACCATTCTCATATACAAGATCCAACATACAATCAATAAAGGCATTCAATCAAATTGGAACTTGTATGAGCAAATGTGTCACATAGGTGCTAGATAATTATCAATATCAATTCTAAGTGACACAACCTCTAATATTCACATTTTCTAGGATTGTAGTATGCACTAAGCATATGACTCCCCCATAATGTGATACTACCATAAAACCAACACGAGGAAAAATGATATAAATAGAGATAATTAATGGACATTATAAAATTAAATTTCTCATGAGAATTATACCACATAGAGACTAGACAATAATCCAATATAAATACTAGGTGGTAATCCTCATGTACACACATTTTTAGGATTGTGGAATGCCTAAGCATCACACTCCCCCAAAATGGGATAGTCCATTAATCTCTCACAAGAGCCAAATAAGATACCAAATATAAACAAGTAAGGCTACAATACAAGAAACACACATACATGGTGTGCCACCTCATACACAAATATGTTTGATACCTCAAGATAATTAGGTGGAAAACACAACATGTACAAAAGCATGGAAGATACAAAACCAACACATGCACAAGGGGGCGAGTAACTTTCAATGAAATGAGTTAAGCATATGTTACCGCAAGGAGGAACATTGGAAATATAATAGGAGCAATATAATCCACATGACTTGGCTTGACAAAAATAATAATGAAGATCCCTTAATTCTTCATGATGTAGCCAAGACTCCAATGCCCTCCAACAAACACCTATTGATCAAGTTTTGTCTTGTTGGTCCCCAACCAAGTTGGGTCCTAAGAGGTTAGTCACAATAGGCTTGGCAACCCAAATGGTTCTTTTCTTGACACCACATTGAGAACCAACAAATTTGGCAAACACATTGCCAACCTCATCCTTACGAAGTGAATAAGCATCATCAATCAAGATAGGATGGGATGAGGAGATACCAATAGTGCATGAGGAAGAAATGCGCCCCTTCTCGCGGCATATGTAGCAAGTTCTACTCTTGCCATATTTCTTCTTGGATGAAGAAACAACTGGAGGAAGAGCTTGAGTCTTCTTGGGAGGAAACCCATCTCTAACAATATGTAGAGCTTGAGGCCGCTTCCCTTGTTGCTTCTTGCCAAGGGACTTCTTCTTTAATGGACAATGTTTGACATGATGCCCTTCTTCCTTGCACTTGAAGCAAACAATGTTGGCCGGATCCTTGACTTTATCTTGGCCAATCTTCTTGTTATCCTTGTGCTTCAACTTGATAGTGGACTTGTTCTTGACATTGGAGTTGAATCCAAGCCCACTCTTGTCATTGGGGGATTTTTGCACACTCAAGATTTTGTTGAGTGCGGCCTTCCCTTGTTGACCCTTTTTCAAGTCATTCTTCAAAGAAGTGACTTGAGCCTTGAGCTCTTTGATTTCCTCTACATGGTTAGTTTCAATACAAGTACTAGAGGAAGTAGATGCTACATTGTTAGAGCAACAAGGCATGGAATGTAATTCATCACGAGATATAGCATGGTTGTGAGAGGATGAATTACAAGGACTAGCACATGGCAATATAACATTTGGAGTAGATATAGTGCTAATGTCCACATGAGGCCCACTAGATGTTACCTTTGACATGATGGCCTCATGAGCCAACTTTAGCCTACCATGGGAGACTAGGAGATCCTCATGCGAGCTTGAGAGCTTAACATGGCTTTCTTCTAATTTCCCATAGTTGCTAGTTAGCAAAGCAAGTTGAGCCTTTAGCTCAAAATTCTCCTTCAAAATAGATGCTTCACAAGAAATAGAGTTAGTAGCACAAGCATCATTACTATTAGCAAGAGGTGAGGGCAACTTGTCAAGCTCTTTTGAATATGAGGCTTTAAGTTGCTCATGTGACTTGGTGAGTTTGATGAGCTCACCCTTTATGACCCTAGAGACATTTTTGAGGTGCTCAAAATCCTCAACAAGTTTAGCATAAGCAACTTCAAGTTCATCATTTTTAATCTTGAAGGAGTTAGCCACCGCAAGTTCTCTATCATGGTATTCCTTTACTCTAGATAATTCTAGAGTAAAAGTCTCCTCAAGAGATTCTTTGGTGGTTTGTTCTTCTTCAAGGGAGTCCTTTACTTGAGAAAGTTCATTAGCATATTCACGCTCAAGTGCAAACTTTTCATCAATTATGTTTTCTTGCTCCTCAATAAGATCATTGCCTTCTATAGCATAATTCAAGATTTCAAGAAGGTTGGAGGAAGCAAGTTTATTTTTGTAGAGAGCACTATAGACAACCTCACCCATTTTCTTAATAGAGGTAATGTCATACTTACTTCTATAATCATCATTATCATTCTCAACCTCATCATCATCATCATCATCATGAGATACAATGGGATTCAAAGAGGTTACCTTTGTTCCCTTAGCGAAAAGGCACATGTGAGAACCGGAGGACGGTGATGTTGAGATTGCACTTGTAGCTCTCTTCAAGACATTGTCTTGGCCCATAGAATCTTCATTTTCCTCTACATGGTTAGCAACACAAGCACTAGAGGAAATAGAAGCATTTTTATCATGGCAACAAGACAACAAGAGCATATCATCATGAGATTTATTCAAGTCATTTCTACATGATATGCAAGGACTATTAACACAAGCATGTAAGGAGTTTTGAGTGCTAGAAGTGTTAAGGTCCAAAGATAGATCATTGCAACTAGATAGGGATGAAGGATTACAAATAGTAAGCACACTATCCAAATTGCAATTTCTATCACCACTCACCATATCATTACCTTGTGGAAAGTCACATGTTGGTGAACAGGTAGAGGATGAGAACTCATCTCGACCGAAAGTGGAAGCAACACAATCATCCTCAATAATATTGGACTTGCTATATTTATCTTGAAGCTTGGTCCATATCTCACGAGCGCTTGAATAAGGCATGATAGACGAAAGAACTACATTGCTCACAACATGCAAAAGAATTTTAGTAGCTAGAGCATCTATATGAGCATTCAACTTCTCCTCTAAAGATTCGTTTTGGGTATCCATAGGAGAAGAGAAACCCACATATAGATAGCCCTCGATAATTGGGTGAATTTCCCGAAATAAATTAAGCATGCGAATTTTCCAAACATCATAATTTGTGCCATCAAATGTGAGCGTGTCCTTGTGCACTAATCCTCTAGCCGACATCTTTACTCTCAAGGCGGTGAAGCCTAAAATGAGAGACCGGGCTCTGATACCAATTGAAAGGATACGGATGTCGCCTAGAGGGGGGGTGAATAGGCGATTAAAACTTTTCCTAGAGTGGCTCAACAAAGGCGGAATTAAACTAGTGTTTACTTTGTAAAGCACAACCTAGAAACAACTAAGGTTTACCTATGTGCACCAACAAATTATGCTAAGCAATACAAACAACAAAGTGATAGCAAGATATATATTACTTCAAGCACGAAGGCTATCACAATGTAAAGTGCACAAGTAAAGAGCTCGGGTATAGAGATAACCGAGGCACGCGGGGACACCGATATTTTACCGAGTTCCTCCCAACATGGAGTACGTCTCGTTTGGAGAGGGGGTGGTATCAAACCACCAACGCCACAAAAGGCCTCCCTTATTCTCCGGTGAATTTCACCCCAACGGGATCGATCCACGCTTCCACTATCGGTGCACTTGTCGGTGGCAACCGGAACCTCTCACAAGGTTGGGGCACAACTCCACAACTTAATTGGAGGCTCCCAACAAATGCCACCAAGGCCACAAACCGTCTAGGGTTCCAAGAACCCAAGAGGGACAAGCTCCAATGAGTAACTCAAATCAAATCCTCCAAAGAGAACTCAAACCGATGCACCAAAAGCAAATGGCAAGAACACCACAAAGGTGCTCAAATCCCTCTCTCCCAAATTCCACCAAAGCTACAAACGCTTATGGGGGAATAAGAGAGGAAGAATAATGGAGGAAATCCACAAAAGACTCCAAGATCTAGATCCCAATATGTTCCCCTCACTTAGAGGAGAGATTGATTAGTGGGATTGTAGATCTAGATCTCCTCTTTCAAATCCCTCAATAATATGCAAGAATCATTGGAGGGATTGAGAGAAAGCAAGCTCAAGAAGGTCAACAATGGAGGGGAAAACTTGCAAGAATGGTTAGGGAACCATTGGGGAAGAAGGCCCCTTAAATAGGTTCCCCGAAAATCCAACCGTTGAAGCCAAAAAAACGCGAATCCCGGTACTACCGGACATTCCCGGTACTACCGGACAATCCCTAGGGATCCCAGGTCGCCAAACGCACCTTTTTCAGTACCGACCGGTACTACGGGGCGGTACTACCGGACCCTGGTCCGGTACTACCGGTCATCCCTGAACGAAAACGGCCATAACTTTTGCATCCGGACTCCGATTTTGATGATCTTGGGCTCGTTTCGAAGAGGACAACAAACTCTAAAAGATAATGCAAAGAAACATTATAGTCCAGCAAGGGAGGATATATCCAAATGACGAAAGGTTTAACCTCTATCAAAAAGATGAACCGATAAAACCTCCAACATCAAAAACGTAATAGAAAATGCATATGAAATCCGTTTTCGATGAACGAGAGCTTGTCATGGAGATTAACACAAGCTCTAAATCCTCACATGAGTAAGAACCAAATAATGGAAGGTTTTACCTAACTCTAAAATACAAACCGGTAAAACATCCAAGATCAAAACGCAATAAGATATAAAAGGGAAATCCGTTTTTGATGGACTAGAGCTTGTTATGGAGATTACCACAAGCTCTATATCCTCACATGGATAAGACCAAATAACAACCAAATATGATGATGCAAGTATGCAAGGTTTGATCTCTCTCTGAACAATGTGACCGAGTTACTCATTCGAGAGCCCCTCTTGATAGTACGGTTATCTATCCTAAACCCGGTCTCCCAACAAACATGAGACCGGCAAAAGGGAAAACCTATCAATATTATACCTTTGCCTTGAGCAATCCACTTGAGATCGATGTAGATGATCTTGTCCTTCTCAAGATGGACACCTTTCTTGATTCCTCATCATCGATCCATGATCACCGAGGATGGCAAGCATCAAACATGAGATCTTCTATAGATGGCGCATTTTGAGCTTGCACAACACATCTTCTTCTTATTTCATCTATCTTGAAGTCAACACATGCTCCAAGAAATGCCAATGGACAATTCCTACAAGTACAACTTAATACACACATTAGTCCATAAAGATTGTCATTAATTACCAAAACCACACATGGGGGCCCAACATGTTCTTTCAGCTACGTTCTGTAAACAAGGACTTAGTAACCGTGTGCTGCACGGATGCTGAAAAGGTCAGATTTGCAGCACATCTGCTGGAAGGGCCAGCCGCCACTTGGTGGGACAACTTCCAAATCACCACTCCTATAAATGAGGTGACTTGGGCTATCTTTGAGGATGGCTTCCGCACTGCTCATATCTCCTCAGGAATAATGAGCCTGAAAAAGAAAGAGTTCCACAATCTGAAGCAACGCCACCGCAGCGTGGTTGAGTACATTGAAGAGTTCAACAATCTGGCACGTTATGCACCAGATGAGGTTGACACAGATGCCAAGAGAAAGGAAAAATTTCTGGAAGGCTTGAATGATGAACTGAATCTGCAGTTGGCTGTGGCATATGTTCCCACCTATCAGTCGCTTTGTGACAAGGCTGCTATATTGGAGAACAAAATGAAGCAAGTCGAGAGTAGAAAGAGAAAGCACTCCGACAAGCACAGCTCGGGGTCGTCTCACAAACGATCTCACTATGATGATAGTGGAAGCTCAGGATCCCACAAGTATGGGAAATTCAACAAGCACCACAACCACAACCGTCATGACAACAAGCATCATCGCAGTCATGACAATGACAAGTACAAGAACCACAAGGGTGGACATAAGAGCCACCACAGTGGTAATGGTAGTGGGAGTGGAATTCAGCCTGCTAAGAGAGACATCAGTCAGGTTGAATGCTTCAAATGCAAGAAGATGGGACACTATGCAAATGAGTGCCCCGAAAAGAAAGTTGAAGGACCTGTCAAGCCCAATCCTTTCCAGAAAGGACAGGTGAACCACATCAGTGTGGAGGAGGTATATGAAGAGCCTGATGTTGTTGCTGGTAAGTTCAGACTCAATTCCATTCCAGCATTTGTACTCTTTGATACTGGTGCATCTCATTCATTCATATCAAGAGCATTTGTTGAAAGAAATGAACTACCGGTAGAAACTATTGGGTGTCCTATAAAAGTAAGTTCTCCTGGTGGAGAAATGATAGTGAATTCAGGATGCCATGATCTAGTCAAAGAATTCGGGAGGTATAAGTTTCCCGTTAACTTGATAATATTAAACTCCCAAGGATTGGATGTCATTCTGGGAATGGACTGGATGACTAAGTACAAAGGAGTGATAGATTGTGCCAGTCATATTGTCTCACTCACAACTCCGGAAAATAAAAGGATCAGATTCAAGACCAGCTTTGAAGCAAAAAGGAGTATGCTTAATCTCTTAAGGGGGCTAGCATGGACAGTGTGCCAATTGTGTGTGAGTATCCGGATGTATTTCCGGAAGAATTACCAGGAATGCCACCGGATAGAGACGTAGAATTTCTGATAGATTTGGTACCAGGGTCTGGACCAATAGCAAAGAGACCGTATAAAATGTCAGTTGATGAACTGAAAGAGCTCAAGAAGCAATTAGGAGAACAGTTGCAGAAAGGATTTATTCAACCAAGTTCTTCATCTTGGGGAGCCCCAGTCTTGTTTGTGGAGAATAAAGATAGAAGCCAAAGGTTATGCATAGATTACCGTTCACTCAACGAGGTAACTATCAAGAACAAATATCCTTTGCCTAGAATCAATGACTTGTTTGATCAGCTTGAAGGAGCATGTGTGTTCTCAAAGATTGATCTAAGGTCAGGCTATTTTCAACTTAAGATAAGAGAACAAGACATACCTAAAACAGCATTCACCACAAGGTATGGATTGTATGAGTATACCGTAATGCCTTTTGGCTTGACAAATGCTCCAGCATACTTCATGAATATGATGAACAAGGTGTTCATGGAATTCCTTGACAAGTTTGTTGTCGTTTTCATCGATGACATCTTAGTCTACTCCAAGAGCAAAGAAGAGCATGAAGGACATTTACGTTTGATACTTGAGAAATTGAGAGAGCATAAACTTTATGCCAAATTCAGCAAGTGTGAGTTCTGGTTGGAGGAAGTTGGTTTTCTTGGTCATGTTATGACGAAGGATGGTGTAGCAGTTGATCCTGCTAAAGTTTCAGCTGTGACTGAATGGGAATCTCCCAAATCCGTGAAAGAAGTTCGTAGTTTCCTTGGCTTAGCAGGTTACTACAGAAGGTTCATCGAGAATTTCTCTAAAGTAGCTAAGCCCATGACTGAATTGTTAAAGAAAGACAAGAAGTTTGCTTGGTCTGAAGGTTGTGAAGTCAGCTTTCAGGAATTGAAGAAGAGACTTGTGACAGCACCAGTTCTATGTCTGCCAGATTTGGAAAAGGATTTCCAAGTATATTGTGATGCGTCTCATCAAGGGTTGGGTGCCGTACTTATGCAAGACAGTAAAGTTGTGGCTTATGCCTCGAGACAACTCAAAACTCATGAAGTAAACTATCCTACTCATGATTTGGAGTTAGCCTCTGTCGTCCATGCACTCAAAACATGGAGACATTACCTTTTGGGAAAGCGTTGTGAAGTATTCACGGATCACAAAAGTTTGAAGTATATTTTCACCCAAAAGGAAATCAATATGAGACAAAGAAGATGGTTAGATCTTATCAAGGATTATGACTTAAGTTTGCAATACCACCCCGGTAAAGCAAATGTTGTAGCAGATGCTCTAAGTCGTAAGGTATTTGTAAATGGCCTTACCAAAGGAGAATTGCCAGATGATTTGTGTACCCAATTCAGAGAACTTATATTTGAGATTGTGCCTGAAGGACATCTCATGTCTTTAGATGTTCAACCCACTTTGTTGGACAAGATCCGAGAAGCTCAGAAGACCGATAAGGAAATTGAAGAGATTAAGGAAAAGATTGGCCAAGGGAAAGCTAAAAATTTCCATGAAGACGAACAGGGTACTTTATGGCATGGGAAACGTATATGTGTTCCACAAGATCCGGAGTTACGGAAACTGATTTTGCAGGAAGCACACAACTCTCCGTATTCTATTCACTCGGGTAACACCAAAATGTACATGGACATGAAAGAAAGATTTTGGTGGAACAATCTCAAGAGGGACATCGCCGAACATATTGCTTTGTGTGATGTGTGTAGTAGAGTAAAAGCGGAGCATCAGAAACCAGCAGGTTTGCTTCAACCACTATCTATTCCTGATTGGAAGTGGGACAAGATTGGTATGGATTTCATTACCGGATTACCAAGGACCAGATCAGGATATGATTCCATATGGGTAGTAGTGGATCGCCTAACTAAAGTGGCTCATTTCATACCCGTGAAGACAACTTATACAAGTGCCAAGTTAGCCAAGATCTACATGAGTAGAATTGTATGTCTTCATGGTGGGCCCAAGAGTATTGTGTCTGATAGGCGAACTCAATTCACTTCCCATTTTTGGAGACAGCTACATGAGTCATTGGGAACGAGGTTGGAATCCAGTACTGCTTTTCATCCTCAAACCGATGGACAAACGGAAAGGACTAATCAAATTCTGGAATACATGTTGAGGGCGTGTGCCCTAGACTATGGAGCCAGTTGGGATGAAAGTCTGCCTTACGCAGAATTTTCTTATAACAACAGCTATCAATCCAGCATTGAGATGGCACCGTTTGAGTTTCTCTACGGAAGAAAGTGTACCACCCCATTGTTATGGAATGGTGTGGGAGAAAGAAGTTTATTCGGGCCAGATCTTATCAAAGAAGCCGAAGAGAAGGTCAAATTGGTTAAGGACAGGTTGAAGATAGCACAGTCCCGACAGAAAAGCTACGCAGATCCTAAGCGTAGAGAAGTCACCTACGAAGTTGGTGATAGAGCTTATCTTAGAGTATCACCACTCCGTGGAGTGAAAAGATTCGGAGTCAAAGGAAAGTTGGCACCAAGATATGTTGGGCCATTCAAGGTTCTGAGTCGCAAAGGAGAAGTTGCTTATGAAATTGAACTGCCAGAATCTTTGTCAGCAGTCCATAACGTGTTTCATGTGAGTCAGCTTAAGAAATGTCACCCAGAAATGGAAGAAACTTCTTTGAAGGATACCATACCTTTGGAATAAGTGCAACTGGAAAGTGACCTCACATATGAGGAGAAACCTATCAAGATTCTTGAGACTGTAGAAAGAGTCACGAGGACAAAGACTATCAAGTTCTGCAAAGTACAGTGGAATCATCATACCGAAGAGGAAGCAACATGGGAAAGAGAAGATGATCTTCGGAAAGACCACCCTCACCTATTTGCTAGCCAATCCGAATCTCGAGGGCGAGATTCACCTTAAGGGGGTTAGATTTGTAACATCCCTAAAATCATGATTTCAAAGTTTGCATATCATTCATGCATGCATATAGAATTGAGATCAATCTCAAAACTCATTTCAGAAAAACAAAGCACATAGTGCTATCATTTCATGTGAACAAACTTAAATCAAATGGCCATCCCCATTTGAGAGTTTGAATGTTTTAAACCTAGATTGTTTGACTCCCTTGTTGAATGGTTTGAGTGTGGATTTTGAACCAAGCCTTACAAATGGAAATGGTTTCAAAAATCATTTTGCAAACATTTGCAAATCTAGTGCAAAGCTTCTGTTATTTTGTTTCTCCAAAAGTGACCAAGCCTTTGCAAAGTAACCACATGGTTTTAGGCCTATATTTGAGACTATTGCACACTACAAAAATCTCAAATTGATTTGAATTCAAATGGGACTTGAATTCATTTGAAAACCATTCCTGAAAATCAAAACAGAAAAAGAAAAGGGTAAAAGAAAAGAAAAAGGCCAGGCGCTCCTAATCTAGCCCAGCAGCAGAACCGGCCCAGCTAGCCCACCCGGCCACTCGCTCGCTCGCTCGCACGTGCAGACGCACCCACACTGACACTGACACTCGGACCCCACCCCCTCTCCGTAGCACTCACTGACTGGTGGCCCTCTCCACGTCACACCTTCTTCCCCAAAACGCGCCTGCAGACCACGTCGTCGCTGTTGTTGATGCCGGTAATGGTGCGGCGTAATTAGGCTTTATGCCGCAAGCGTTTCCTGTCGCGCTTGAGCCTATTTAAACCACACCCCACCGCGGTCATTTTCCCCCACTCTCCTCGCTCACTCCGCCACCAGGCTGCGCACATTTGACCTCGAAACCCCACAGTACCGACGACTCCGGCGACTAATTCCGGTGAGCCTCGACCGCCCCCCTCTCTCTGGTTCAAACTGTCGTGTCCAGCTTGATCTTGCGCACCTCCTGATACCCTTCGTTTGCATTCTCGTGACCCAGACCGTCGTCCCCGTTCGTGCCTGCAACCGACTGCGTCGTCGCTTGACTCCGACGATCAATTGAGGTAAAACCCAAGCGCCCCTTGCCCCCTCCTTCATACGAGAATGTTCGCCTTCGTCTTGTGCATCTCCTGACCCCTCTGGTTTGTGCTAGGGCGACGCCACACCTCGGCAACAACCTCGACTGCAAGTGGCAGACGCCGCCCGCAACTTCGACGAGCCCCAGCGACCGTACCCGTGCGCCCCTTCCCAAGCCGTCGCCACCTTGAGCATCAGCAGCCTCCTGCGGTTCTGGTAAGCCACTTCCCCCACTCCCGCGCGACCTAGAACGCCAGCTCCGCCGCTGACAGACACGCCGCCGCCAGTCACCGCCGCTAGCGCCGCTCGTATTTGGTCAAAGCGATTAGGATCGTTAGATGCAGATCCTGCGGCTGAAATTAGAACTTAAGCGAAGAGGTAAGCCCGCATCTGAGCCACCAGATCTGACTTAGATCCTACGGCCCGCAGAGCTCGATCCGCCCGAACCGGTACGCGCCAATAGCGTTAAGACACGTGGCTAGGATTTGAATCAAAAACAGATTTGAAAACAGATTTAGATTCAGTTTTGAATTGGCTATAACTTTTGATTCCCACGTTAGATTTTTTGCAAATTTTATATCGTCGGAATCAGGGAGACAAGCCCTTTCTGTTTATGCAATGTGTTTAGTGAAAAGTTTATGTTAAAATGACTTTTTATGCAGAAACTTGTTTAGGACTATTTTGAGTATAGAATTTGTTTAGTAATTTGTTTTAGTGCTAAATAAGTTTGGTTTGGCAAGTTTTCAACTTGGTATTGGTTCAGTACTGTGCACTTGCTTGGTGGAGTTTTAAAAATCATCACTTAGCATTTTGCATGCATGCATATATTTATGTTTGTATATGAATTGTGTGTAATTTTGTGCTACAAATTTTTGTGTAGATTTTGGTGCTAGTGATTGTGATTGTGAAGAGTGCTACTCTCCCCATTACCAAGGCAAGTGGTACTTCATGAATATTTCCATCCCTATATTTTGTACAAGCATTAGAAATATTTTGCTAAGTCTTGCATGTTGTTATTTTTGCCAAATGCTATGTTGGGAAATCCTAAGTAGTTGTAGAATTGCTAGGAAATTTCCTAAGTTAAGTTACTATGCCATGCTTAGCCTAGCTAGTAGTAAACAAGGGTTGGTAAAGTATATACATGCTATGATGAAAATGTTTCTAAGTCTTCGGACTTATGTTTTTCTTAATAAAACAACTAAGTCAATGAACCTCCTGGGTGAATTGGGACTTGAATGGTGGTTTTTGGTTGAGTGGTTACACAAGGCCCATGGACATGGTTTACCTTGTGTATCTCACTTGTGGTATGCCACCCAGGCACAAAGGGATTTTAGAGGCCAAGTGTTGAGAAGCTTATAGTGCAGCCACTTGGCAATATGGGCTCTGCCTTGATCACATAGGTTGCTAGAACTTAGTCATTTGGACAGTTGGTGGTAGTGGGAATGATAGGTTGGAACGCGTCCATTTGACTAAGGGAAGGCTTCTGAAAGGTCCTGTCTTGGGAAACCAAGTCTGGTGGGGAAAGTGCACAACCTCTGTAGATGGAAAAATCTAAGTACTTAGCCAAGTCCATGGCAATGGACAACTTGAGCATCAAGACATGGAAGCTATCAAGAATCTCATCACTCCAACTTCTAAGTAAAAACTTGTGGGTGAACAAGGGTGAAGGACCCTAATGTCTATTGGTGGTTTCTTGGAAATGTTTTGACAAAGAAAAACTTAGTGATTTCAACTAATAGGAAAAACCTATTTTGAGCAAAGCAAGCCAAGCTACACTTAGCCAAAATGCATATAGTAATATAGTCCACTTAAAAATTACTAAGGTATCACTTGCCAATACTATTCCAAAGTATTGACCCACTGTGGCTGTAACTTGTGATGTTGCAGGTTACTCCGATGATGATTAGGTGTCATGAGTCTACACTCAACATGCTTGCCTGTGGCACATGAAGATGAAGACTTATGTTTATTTACTTATTCCAAAACTCTTGTATTAGGCCTGTGGCCTTGAGTTGTAAAAGATTATGTTTTATCTCTGGAATGGATGTAATAAATGACCTTTGTATCTGTGTACTTCATCTTAAACTGTGGATGCTAGCAATGATCCAGGGACTAGCATTGCAATCATAGGGATCCTTTTCCTTTACAAAGGAGGGATCTTACAGATGGTATTAGAGCACTGTGTTGCCTGTAGGATTATGACCCTAGGATTGGAAACCACTAAGGAAAAATTTTCAACTACTTCTACACTTGTCTATTCTTCTCGTAAACTTTTCTAATCTTCTCATTCTCGTCTCTATTTGTAGATGAACTCCATCAACGAAGCCGTAAAGAAAGGACCACTCATGACCATGACCTTGGAGTGTGAGACTGAGTTTCCCAAAATTCTCAAGGACCTCATGATGGCAATGGAAATACATGGTGCAGCTGTGTACAAGGGCTTTCCCGTGATGGATGAAGGAGTTGAGTACTGGTGGGTGCAACTTCACTTGTACAAAAACAAGGAAGACAACCACAAAGAAAAAGGATTCTGCATGTACACCAACACTGTCGTGCACACCACATTCTTTGAGTCAGCAAGAGAAGCAGCTTGGAGGACTATCAAAGAACTTAGTGCTAGAGTCAAGTGCAGAATGCTCAACCTCCAAAAATACTTAGAGAAAGAGGAGGAACATACCCAAGAGTTGGAAGCCACCAACCAAACCTTAAGAGGAGATATTATAGACTTAGTGATGGAATCATGTGAGCAAGATAGGCTGATTGCCTCTAGGAACATTGTGTTAGCCAACAGATCCAGTGAAATAGGATTGTAAACGTACTTTGTTAGTTGGACCACCACCTATCACCTTATTTTCCAAAATGATACCTTAAATAAGTTTGGACCTTGGTTGATGTAATGGATTCATGTATGCATGACTTGTGTGATTTTGTGTCCCAAGGATATGTATGTGATGTTTGTCTTTGTTTTATCTTAAATAATGTTGTTTTAACTTTTCTATCTTATAAATAGATGCCTATTACCATCAGCACTATTGAGGAGTTCCAGGTTACCCGCTTTGGTCCTCGTATCGTTGAGCTTACCACTTTGCTCAATCTCCCTCTTCCCACCATCATGGTGCATCCACTCACCAAGTTCGAGAGGAAGGACCTCTGGGGCTTCAAGGTGAACCAGCCCGGACGCCAGATAGAGCCTACTATGGAGGCCATCGTCTTCAAGCTTATGCACGATGACAGGGAGAGAGGCATGGAGGTGGTCATGTAGGACCTGATAGGACGTCTGCTAGGCCGGCACTCCTGACAGGTTAGAGGCACCCACTTCCACGTCTTCGGAAGGCGTGATGAGGATGGAGAGTCCATCGACTTCGAGGACGACTCGAGGGACGCAGCAGAGCCGATACGTCTGTATCTCCAGGACTTAGAGTCTCTCATTAGGCACGTGGACACGGACAGGACCAATGTCATGCTCAGTAATGACGAGCTCCAGGTGCAGCTTCGCGAGAAGGACAAGCTCTTCGCGCAGCAGGACGAGATAGTCAAGGAAATGGAGGCGAAGTTCGAGACCCAGGACCGGAAGTTCAAGAGTCAGGAGAAACGTGTCCAGGATAGGAACAAGAAGATCCGGGACATGACTGAAGAACTGAAGTCCAAGGACTTCGAGCTAGAGCAGCAGGAGATGGTGATTGAGAGGCTTCATTCCCAGAAGAGGGCTCTCAAGGCCAAGATTGAGTCCTTGACCACTACTATTGAGGAGAACAAGACCGCGATGGAGAACGCAGGTCTTACCTTTGTCGAGGAGGAGATTGATGCTGATGAGTAGACTTGACTACTCGTTTATCTTTTATTATCGTACTTGTTAATTGTGAACTTGTTATTGGACCATCCGACATGTGGATGGCTTGCCACTTGTGTGTTTTACTTTGAGAACTTGTTATCTTGTTATTGAACTTTTATTTTCTGTTGCATGCTTGTGTTTGCTTATGTGATGTAATGTGCATGAAAACATCTATGGGTATCTCATTCTTATCTCTATTTGAACAAACCACAGATGCCTCCCCGTCGCGCAAACCCCAACCCCAACAACAACAACATCACTCCAGAAATGCAGCAAATGATGAATGCTCAAACACAGCTCATGCAGATAATGACAACATTCATTCAGAACCAAAACAACAACAACAACAACCCCAATAACAACAACAATAACAACAACAACCCTCCGGGCTTTGATATGCTCACCAGATTTCTGCGATTGAGGCCAGCTAAGTTCTCGGGGACGACTGATCCCATGGTGGCCAATGATTGGCTACGTTCTGTAAACAAGGACTTAGTAACCGTGGGCTGCACGGATGCTGAAAAGGTCAGATTTGCAGCACATCTGCTGGAAGGGCCAGCCGCCACTTGGTGGGACAACTTCCAAATCACCACTCCTATAGATGAGGTGACTTGGGCTATCTTTGAGGATGGCTTCCGCACTGCTCATATCTCCTCAGGAATAATGAGCCTGAAAAAGAAAGAGTTCCACAATCTGAAGCAACGCCACCGCAGCGTGGCTGAGTACATTGAAGAGTTCAACAATCTGGCACGTTATGCACCAGATGAGGTTGACACAGATGCCAAGAGAAAGGAAAAATTTCTGGAAGGCTTGAATGATGAACTGAATCTGCAGTTGGCTGTGGCATATGTTCCCACCTATCAGTCGCTCTGTGACAAGGCTGCTATATTGGAGAACAAAATGAAGCAAGTCGAGAGTAGAAAGAGAAAGCACTCCGACAAGCACAGCTCGGGGTCGTCTCACAAACGATCTCACTATGATGACAGTGGAAGCTCAGGATCCCACAAGTATGGGAAATTCAACAAGCACCACAACCACAACCGTCATGACAACAAGCATCATCGCAGTCATGACAATGACAAGTACAAGAACGACAAGGGTGGACATAAGAGCCACCACAGTGGTAATGGTAGTGGGAGTGGAAGTCAGCCTGCTAAGAGAGATATCAGTCAGGTTGAATGCTTCAAATGCAAGAAGATGGGACACTATGCAAATGAGTGCCCCGAAAAGAAAGTTGAAGGACCTGTCAAGCCCAATCCTTTCCAGAAAGGACAGGTGAACCACATCAGTGTGGAGGAGGTCTATGAAGAGCCTGATGCTGTTGCTGGTAAGTTCAGACTCAATTCCATTCCAGCATTTGTACTCTTTGATAATGGTGCATCTCATTCATTCATATCAAGAGCATTTGTTGAAAGAAATGAACTACCGGCAGAAACTATTGTGTGTCCTATAAAAGTAAGTTCTCCTGGTGGAGAAATGATAGTGAATTCAGGATGCCATGATCTAGTCATAGAATTCGGGAGGTATAAGTTTCCCGTTCACTTGATAATATTAAACTCCCAAGGATTGGATGTCATTCTGGGAATGGACTGGATGACTAAGTACAAAGGAGTGATAGATTGTGCCAGTCATACTGTCTCACTCACAACTCCGGAAAATAAAAGGATCAGATTCAAGACCAGCTTTGAAGCAAAAAGGAGTATGCTTAATTATCTTAAGGGGGTTAGCATGGACAGTGTGCCAATTGTGTGTGAGTATCCGGATGTATTTCCGGAAGAATTACCAGGAATGCCACCGGATAGAGACGTAGAATTTCTGATAGATTTGGTACCAGGGTCTGGACCAATAGCAAAGAGACCGTATAAAATGTCAGTTGATGAACTGAAAGAGCTCAAGAAGCAACTAGGAGAACAGTTGCAGAAAGGATTTATTCAACCAAGTTCTTCATCTTGGGGAGCCCCAGTCTTGTTTGTGGAGAAGAAAGATAGAAGCCAAAGGTTATGCATAGATTACCGTTCACTCAACGAGGTAACTATCAAGAACAAATATCCTTTGCCTAGAATCAATGACTTGTTTGATCAGCTTGAAGGAGCATGTGTGTTCTCAAAGATTGATCTAAGGTCAGGCTATTTTCAACTTAAGATAAGAGAACAAGACATACCTAAAACAGCATTCACCACAAGGTATGGATTGTATGAGTATACCGTAATGCCTTTTGGCTTGACAAATGCTCCAGCATACTTCATGAATATGATGAACAAGGTGTTCATGGAATTCCTTGACAAGTTTGTTGTCGTTTTCATCGATGACATCTTAGTCTACTCCAAGAGCAAAGAAGAGCATGAAGGACATTTACGTTTGATACTTGAGAAATTGAGAGAGCATAAACTTTATGCCAAATTCAGCAAGTGTGAGTTCTGGTTGGAGGAAGTTGGTTTTCTTGGTCATGTTATGACGAGGGATGGTGTAGCAGTTGATCCTGCTAAAGTTTCAGCTGTGACTGAATGGGAATCTCCCAAATCCGTGAAAGAAGTTCGTAGTTTCCTTGGCTTAGCAGGTTACTACAGAAGGTTCATCGAGAATTTCTCTAAATTAGCTAAGCCCATGACTGAATTGTTAAAGAAAGACAAGAAGTTTGCTTGGTCTGAAGGTTGTGAAGTCAGCTTTCAGGAATTGAAGAAGAGACTTGTGACAGCACCAGTTCTATGTCTGCCAGATTTGGAAAAGGATTTCCAAGTATATTGTGATGCGTCTCATCAAGGGTTGGGTGCCGTACTTATGCAAGACGGTAAAGTTGTGGCTTATGCCTCGAGACAACTCAAAACTCATGAAGTAAACTATCCTACTCATGATTTGGAGTTAGCCTCTGTCGTCCATGCACTCAAAACATGGAGACATTACCTTTTGGGAAAGCGTTGTGAAGTGTTCACGGATCACAAAAGTTTGAAGTATATTTTCACCCAAAAGGAAATCAATATGAGACAAAGAAGATGGTTAGATCTTATCAAGGATTATGACTTAAGTTTGCAATACCACCCCGGTAAAGCAAATGTTGTAGCAGATGCTCTAAGTCGTAAGGTATTTGTAAATGGCCTTACCAAAGGAGAATTGCCAGATGATTTGTGTACCCAATTCAGAGAACTTATATTTGAGATTGTGCCTGAAGGACATCTCATGTCTTTAGATGTTCAACCCACTTTGTTGGACAAGATCCGAGAAGCTCAGAAGACCGATAAGGAAATTGAAGAGATTAAGGAAAAGATTGGCCAAGGGAAAGCTAAAAATTTCCATGAAGACGAACAGGGTACTTTATGGCATGGGAAACGTATATGTGTTCCACAAGATCCGGAGTTACGGAAACTGATTTTGCAGGAAGCACACAACTCTCCGTATTCTATTCACCCGGGTAACACCAAAATGTACATGGACATGAAAGAAAGATTTTGGTGGAACAATCTCAAGAGGGACATCGCCGAACATATTGCTTTGTGTGATGTGTGTAGTAGAGTAAAAGCGGAGCATCAGAAACCAGCAGGTTTGCTTCAACCACTACCTATTCCTGATTGGAAGTGGGACAAGATTGGTATGGATTTCATTACCGGATTACCAAGGACCAGATCAGGATATGATTCCATATGGGTAGTAGTGGATCTCCTAACTAAAGTGGCTCATTTCATACCCGTGAAGACAACTTATACAAGTGCCAAGTTAGCCAAGATCTACATGAGTAGAATTGTATGTCTTCATGGTGTGCCCAAGAGTATTGTGTCTGATAGGGGAACTCAATTCACTTCCCATTTTTGGAGACAGCTACATGAGTCATTGGGAACGAGGTTGGAATTCAGTACTGCTTTTCATCCTCAAACCGATGGACAAACGGAAAGGACTAATCAAATTCTGGAAGACATGTTGAGGGCATGTGCCCTAGACTATGGAGCCAGTTGGGATGAAAGTCTGCCTTACGCAGAATTTTCTTATAACAACAGCTATCAAGCCAGCATTGAGATGGCACCGTTTGAGTTTCTCTACGGAAGAAAGTGTACCACCCCATTGTTATGGAATGGTGTGGGAGAAAGAAGTTTATTCGGTCCAGATCTTATCAAAGAAGCCGAAGAGAAGGTCAAATTGGTTAAGGACAGGTTGAAGATAGAACAGTCCCGACAGAAAAGCTACGCAGATCCTAAGCGTAGAGAAGTCACCTATGAAGTTGGTGATAGAGCTTATCTTAGAGTATCACCACTCCGTGGAGTGAAAATATTCGGAGTCAAAGGAAAGTTGGCACCAAGATATGTTGGGCCATTCAAGGTTCTGAGTCGCAAAGGAGAAGTTGCTTATGAAATTGAACTGCCAGAATCTTTGTCAGCAGTCCATAACGTGTTTCATGTGAGTCGGCTTAAGAAATGTCACCCAGAAATGGAAGAAACTTCTTTGAAGGATACCATACCTTTGGAAGAAGTGCAGCTGGAAAGTTACCTCACATATGAGGAGAAACCTATCAAGATTCTTGAGACTGTAGAAAGAGTCACGAGGACAAAGACTATCAAGTTCTGCAAAGTACAGTGGAATCATCATACCGAAGAGGAAGCAACATGGGAAAGAGAAGATGATCTTCGGAAAGACCACCCTCACCTATTTGCTAGCCAATCTGAATCTCGAGGGTGAGATTCACCTTAAGGGGGTTAGATTTGTAACATCCCTAAAATCATGATTTCAAAGTTTGCATATCATTCATGCATGCATATAGAATTGAGATCAATTTCAAAACTCATTTCAGAAAAACAAAGCACATAGTGCTATCATTTCATGTTAACAAACTTAAATCAAATGGCCATCCCCATTTGAGAGTTTGAATGTTTTAAACCTAGATTGTTTGACTCCCTTGTTGAATGGTTTGAGTGTGGATTTTGAACCAAGCCTTACAAATGGAAATGGTTTCAAAAATCATTTTGCAAACATTTGCAAATCTAGTGCAAAGCTTCTGTTATTTTGTTTCTCCAAAAGTGACCAAGCCTTTGCAAAGTAACCACATGGTTTTAGGACTATATTTGAGACTATTGCACACTACAAAAATCTCAAATTGATTTGAATTCAAATGGGACTTGAATTCATTTGAAAACCATTCATGAAAATCAAAACAGAAAAAGAAAAGGGTAAAAGAAAAGAAAAAGGCCAGGCGCTCCTAATCTAGCCCAGCAGCAGAACCGGCCCAGCTAGCCCACCCGGCCACTCGCTCGCTCGGTCGCACGCGCAGACGCACCCACACTGACGCTGACACTCGGACCCCACCCCCTCTCCGTAGCACTCAATGACTGGTGGCCCTCTCCACGTCACACCTTCTTCCCCAAAACGCGCCTGTAGACCACGTCGTCGCTGCTGTTGATGCCGGTAATGGCGCGGCGTAATTAGCCTTTATGCCGCAAGCGTTTCCTGTCGCGCTTGAGCCTATTTAAACCACACCCCGCCGCGGTCATTTTCCCCCAATCTACTCGCTCACTCCGCCACCAGGCTGCGCGCATTTGACCTCGAAACCCTGCAGTACCGACGACTCCGGCGACTAATTCCGGTGAGCCTCGACCGCCCCCCTCTCTCTGGTTCAAACTGTCGTGTCCAGCTTGATCTTGCGCACCTCCTGATACCCTTCGTTTGCATTCTCGTGACCCAGACCGTCGTCCCCGTTCGTGCCTGCAACCGACTGCGCCGCCGCTTGACTCCGACGATCAATTGAGGTAAAACCCGAGCGCCCCTTGCCCCCTCCTTCATACGAGAATGTTCGCCTTCGTCTTGTGCATCTCCTGACCCCTCTGGTTTATGCTAGGGCGACACCACACCTCGGCAACAACCTCGACTGCAAGTGACAGACGCCGCCCGCAACTCCGACGAGCCCAAGCGACCGTACCCGTGCGCCCCTTCCCAAGCCGTCGCCACCTTGAGCATCAGCAGCCTCCTGCGGTTCTGGTAAGCCACTTCCCCCACTCCCGCGTGACCTAGAACGCCAGCTCCGCCGCTGACAGACACGCCGCCGCCAGTCGCCGCCGCTAGCGCCGCTCGTATTTGGTCAAAGCGATTAGGATCGTTAGATGCAGATCCTGCGGCTGAAATTAGAACTTAAGCGAAGAGGTAAGCCCGCATCTGAGCCACCAGATCTGACTTAGATCCTACGGCCTGCAGAGCTCGATCCACCCGAACCGGTACGCGCCAATAGCGTTAAGACACGTGGCTAGGATTTGGATCAAAAACAGATTTGAAAACAGATTTAGATTCAGTTTTGAATTGGCTATAACTTTTGATTCCCACGTTAGATTTTTGCAAATTTTATATGATTGGAATCAGGGAGACAAGCCCTTTCTGTTTATGCAATGTGTTTAGTGAAAAGTTTCTGTTAAAATGACTTTTTATGCAGAAACTTGTTTAGGACTATTTTGAGTATAGAATTTGTTTTAGTGCTAAATAAGTTTGGTTTGGCAAGTTTTCAACTTGGTATTGGTTCAGTACTGTGCACTTGCTTGGTGGAGTTTTAAAAATCATCACTTAGCATTTTGCATGCATGCATATATTTATGTTTGTATATGAATTGTGTGTAATTTTGTGCTACAAATTTTTGTGTAGATTTTGGTGCTAGTGATTGTGATTGTGAAGAGTGCTACTCTCCCCATTACCAAGGCAAGTGGTACTTCATGAATATTTCCATCCCTATATTTTGTACAAGCATTAGAAATATTTTGCTAAGTCTTGCATGTTGTTATTTTTGCCAAATGCTATGTTGGGAAATCCTAAGTAGTTGTAGAATTGCTAGGAAATTTCCTAAGTTAAGTTACTATGCCATGCTTAGCCTAGCTAGTAGTAAACAAGGGTTGGTAAAGTATATACATGCTATGATGAAAATGTTTCTAAGTCTTTGGACTTATGTTTTTCTTAATAAAACAACTAAGTCAATGAACCTCCTGGGTGGATTGGGACTTGAATGGTGGTTTTTGGTTGAGTGGTTACACAAGGCCCATGGACATGGTTTACCTTGTGTATCTCACTTGTGGTATGCCACCCAGGCACAAAGGGATTTTAGAGGCCAAGTGTTGAGAAGCTTATAGTGCAGCCACTTGGCAATATGGGCTCTGCCTTGATCACATAGGTTGCTAGAACTTAGTCATTTGGACAGTTGGTGGTAGTGGGAATGATAGGTTGGAACGCGTCCATTTGACTAAGGGAAGGCTTCTGAAAGGTCCTGTCTTGGGAAACCAAGTCTGGTGGGGAAAGTGCACAACCTCTGCAGATGGAAAAATCTAAGTACTTAGCCAAGTCCATGGCAATGGACAACTTGAGCATCAAGACATGGAAGCTATCAAGAATCTCATCACTCCAACTTCTAAGTAAAACTTGTGGGTGAACAAGGGTGAAGGACCCTAATGTCTATTGGTGGTTTCTTGGAAATGTTTTGACAAAGAAAAACTTAGTGATTTCAACTAATAGGAAAAACCTATTTTGAGCAAAGCAAGCCAAGCTACACTTAGCCAAAATTCATATAGTAATATAGTCCACTTAAAAATTACTAAGGTATCACTTGCCAATACTATTCCAAAGTATTGACCCACTGTGGCTGTAACTTGTGATGTTGCATGTTACTCCGATGATGATTAGGTGTCATGAGTCTACACTCAACATGCTTTCCTGTGGCACATGAAGATGAAGACTTATGTTTATTTACTTATTCCAAAACTCTTGTATTAGGCCTGTGGCCTTGAGTTGTAAAAGATTATGTTTTATCTCTGGAATGGATGTAATAAATGACCTTTGTATCTGTGTACTTCATCTTAAACTGTGGATGCTAGCAATGATCCAGGGACTAGCATTGCAATCATAGGGATCCTTTTCCTTTACAAAGGAGGGATCTTACAGATGGTATCAGAGCACTGTGTTGCCTGTAGGATTATGACCCTAGGATTGGAAACCACTAAGGAAAAATTTTCAACTACTTCTACACTTGTCTATTCTTCTCGTAAACTTTTCTAATCTTCTCATTCTCATCTCTATTTGTAGATGAACTCCATCAACGAAGCCGTAAAGAAAGGACCACTCATGACCATGACCTTGGAGTGTGAGACTGAGTTTCCCAAAATTCTCAAGGACCTCATGATGGCAATGGAAATACATGGTGCAGCTGTGTACAAGGGCTTTCCCGTGATGGATGAAGGAGTTGAGTACTGGTGGGTGCAACTTCACTTGTACAAAAACAAGGAAGACAACCACAAAGAAAAAGGATTCTGCATGTACACCAACACTGTGGTGCACACCACATTCTTTGAGTCGGCAAGAGAAGCAGCTTGGAGGACTATCAAAGAACTTAGTGCTAGAGTCAAGTGCAGAATGCTCAACCTCCAAAAAGACTTAGAGAAAGAGGAGGAACATACCCAAGAGTTGGAAGCCACTAACCAAACCTTAAGAGGAGATATTATAGACTTAGTGATGAAATCATGTGAGCAAGATAGGCTGATTGCCTCTAGGAACATTGTGTTAGCCAACAGATCCAGTGAAATAGGATTGTAAACGTACTTCGTTAGTTGGACCACCACCTATCACCTTATTTTCCAAAATGATACCTTAAATAAGTTTGGACCTTGGTTGATGTAATGGATTCATGTATGCATGACTTGTGTGATTTTGTGTTCCAAGGATATGTATGTGATGTTTGTCTTTGTTTTATCTTAAATAGTGTTGTTTTAACTTTTCTATCTTATAAATAGATGCCTATTACCATCAGCACTGTTGAGGAGTTCCAGGTTACCCGCTTTGGTCCTCGTATCGTTGAGCTTACCACTTTGCTCAATCTCCCTCTTCCCACCATCATGGTGCATCCACTCACCAAGTTCGAGAGGAAGGACCTCTGGGGCTTCAAGGTGAACCAGCCCGGACGCCAGACAGAGCCTACTACGGAGGCCATCGTCTTCAAGCTTATGCACGATGACAGGGAGAGAGGCATGGAGGTGGTCATGCAAGACCTGATAGGACGTCTGCTAGGCCGGCACTCCTGACAGGTTAGAGGCACCCACTTCCACGTCTTCAGAAGGCGTGATGAGGATGGAGAGTCCATCGACTTCGAGGATGACTCGAGGGACGCAGCAGAGCCGATACGTCTGTATCTCCAGGACTTAGAGTCTCTCATTAGGCACGTGGACACGGAAAGGACCAATGTCATGCTCAGTAATGACGAGCTCCAGGTGCAGCTTCGCGAGAAGGACAAGCTCTTCGCGCAGCAGGACGAGATAGTCAAGGAAATGGAGGCGAAGTTCGAGACCCAGGACCGGAAGTTCAAGAGTCAGGAGAAACGTGTCCAGGATAGGAACAAGAAGATCCGGGACATGACTGAAGAACTGAAGTCCAAGGACTTTGAGCTAGAGCAGCAACAGATGGTGATTGAGAGGCTTCGTTCCCAGAAGAGGGCTCTCAAGGCCAAGATTGAGTCCTTGACCACTACTATTGAGGAGAACAAGACCGCGATGGAGAACGCAGGTCTTACCTTTGTCGAGGAGGAGATTGATGCTGATGAGTAGACTTGACTACTCGTTTATCTTTTATTATCGTACTTGTTAATTGTGAACTTGTTATTGGACCATCCGACATGTGGATGGCTTGCCACTTGTGTGTTTTACTTTGAGAACTTGTTATCTTGTTATTGAACTTTTATTTTCTGTTGCATGCTTGTGTTTACTTATGTGATGTAATGTGCATGAAAACATCTATGGGTATCTCATTCTTATCTCTATTTGAACAAACCACAGATGCCTCCCCGTCGCGCAAACCCCAACCCCAACAACAACAACATCACTCCAGAAATGTAGCAAATGATGAATGCTCAAACACAGCTCATGCAGATGATGACAACATTTATTCATAACCAAAACAACAACAACAACAACAACAACAACAACAACAACAACAACAACAACAACAACAACCCCAATAACAACAACAATAACAACAACAACCCTCCGGGCTTTGATATGCTCACCAGATTTCTGCGATTGAGGCCAGCTAAGTTCTCGGGGACGACTGATCCCATGGTGGCCAATGATTGGCTACGTTCTGTAAACAAGGACTTAGTAACCGTGGGCTGCACGGATGCTGAAAAGGTCAGATTTGCAGCACATCTGCTGGAAGGGCCAGCCGCCACTTGGTGGGACAACTTCCAAATCACCACTCCTATAGATGAGGTGACTTGGGCTATCTTTGAGGATGGCTTCCGCACTGCTCATATCTCCTCAGGAATAATGAGCCTGAAAAATAAAGAGTTCCACAATCTGAAGCAACGCCACCGCAGCGTGGCTGAGTACATTGAAGAGTTCAACAATCTGGCACGTTATGCACCAGATGAGGTTGACACAGATGCCAAGAGAAAGGAAAAATTTCTGGAAGGCTTGAATGATGAACTGAATCTGCAGTTGGTTGTGGCATATGTTCCCACCTATCAGTCGCTCTGTGACAAGGCTGCTATATTGGAGAACAAAATGAAGCAAGTCGAGAGTAGAAAGAGAAAGCACTCCGACAAGCACAGCTCGGGGTCGTCTCACAAACGATCTCACTATGATGAAAGTGGAAGCTCAGGATCCCACAAGTATGGGAAATTCAACAAGCACCACAACCACAACCGTCATGACAACAAGCATCATCGCAGTCATGACAATGACAAGTACAAGAACGACAAGGGTGGACATAAGAGCCACCACAGTGGTAATGGTAGTGGGAGTGGAAGTCAGCCTGCTAAGAGAGATATCAGTCAGGTTGAATGCTTCAAATGCAAGAAGATGGGACACTATGCAAATGAGTGCCCCGAAAAGAAAGTTGAAGGACCTGTCAAGCCCAATCCTTTCCAGAAAGGACAGGTGAACCACATCAGTGTGGAGGAGGTCTATGAAGAGCCTGATGCTGTTGCTGGTAAGTTCGGACTCAATTCCATTCCAGCATTTGTACTCTTTGATAATGGTGCATCTCATTCATTCATATCAAAAGCATTTGTTGAAAGAAATGAACTACCGGCAGAAACTATTGGGTGTCCTATAAAAGTAAGTTCTCCTGGTGGAGAAATGATAGTGAATTCAGGATGCCATGATCTAGTCATAGAATTCGGGAGGTATAAGTTTCCCGTTAACTTGATAATATTAAACTCCCAAGGATTGGATGTCATTCTAGGAATGGACTGGATGACTAAGTACAAAGGAGTGATAGATTGTGCCAGTCATACTGTCTCACTCACAACTCCGGAAAATAAAAGGATCAGATTCAAGACCAGCTTTGAAGCAAAAAGGAGTATGCTTAATTCTCTTAAGGGGGTTAGCATGGACAGTGTGCCAATTGTGTGTGAGTATCCGGATGTATTTCCGGAAGAATTACCAGGAATGCCACCGGATAGAGACGTAGAATTTCTGATAGATTTGGTACCAGGGTCTGGACCAATAGCAAAGAGACCGTATAAAATGTCAGTTGATGAACTGAAAGAGCTCAAGAAGCAACTAGGAGAACAGTTGCAGAAAGGATTTATTCAACCAAGTTCTTCATCTTGGGGAGCCCCAGTCTTGTTTGTGGAGAAGAAAGATAGAATCCAAAGGTTATGCATAGATTACTGTTCACTCAACGAGGTAACTATCAAGAACAAATATCCTTTGCCTAGAATCAATGACTTGTTTGATCAGCTTGAAGGAGCATGTGTGTTCTCAAAGATTGATCTAAGGTCAGGCTATTTTCAACTTAAGATAAGAGAACAAGACATACCTAAAACAGCATTCACCACAAGGTATGGATTGTATGAGTATACCGTAATGCCTTTTGGCTTGACAAATGCTCCAGCATACTTCATGAATATGATGAACAAGGTGTTCATGGAATTCCTTGACAAGTTTGTTGTCGTTTTCATCGATGACATCTTAGTCTACTCCAAGAGCAAAGAAGAGCATGAAGGACATTTACGTTTGATACTTGAGAAATTGAGAGAGCATAAACTTTATGCCAAATTCAGCAAGTGTGAGTTCTGGTTGGAGGAAGTTGGTTTTCTTGGTCATGTTATGACGAAGGATGGTGTAGCAGTTGATCCTGCTAAAGTTTCAGCTGTGACTGAATGGGAATCTCCCAAATCCGTGAAAGAAGTTCGTAGTTTCCTTGGCTTAGCAGGTTACTACAGAAGGTTCATCGAGAATTTCTCTAAAGTAGCTAAGCCCATGACTGAATTGTTAAAGAAAGACAAGAAGTGTGCTTGGTCTGAAGGTTGTGAAGTCAGCTTTCAGGAATTGAAGAAGAGACTTGTGACAGCACCAGTTCTATGTCTGCCAGATTTGGAAAAGGATTTCCAAGTATATTGTGATGCGTCTCATCAAGGGTTGGGTGCCGTACTTATGCAAGACGGTAAAGTTGTGGCTTATGCCTCGAGACAACTCAAAACTCATGAAGTAAACTATCCTACTCATGATTTGGAGTTAGCCTCTGTCGTCCATGCACTCAAAACATGGAGACATTACCTTTTGGGAAAGCGTTGTGAAGTGTTCACGGATCACAAAAGTTTGAAGTATATTTTCACCCAAAAGGAAATCAATATGAGACAAAGAAGATGGTTAGATCATATCAAGGATTATGACTTAAGTTTGCAATACCACCCCGGTAAAGCAAATGTTGTAGCAGATGCTCTAAGTCGTAAGGTATTTGTAAATGGCCTTACCAAAGCAGAATTGCCAGATGATTTGTGTACCCAATTCAGAGAACTCAGATTTGAGATTGTGCCTGAAGGACATCTCATGTCTTTAGATGTTTAACCCACTTTGTTGGACAAGATCCGAGAAGCTCAGAAGACCGATAAGGAAATTGAAGAGATTAAGGAAAAGATTGGCCAAGGGAAAGCTAAAAATTTCCATGAAGACGAACAGGGTACTTTATGGCATGGGAAACGTATATGTGTTCCACAAGATCCGGAGTTACGGAAACTGATTTTGCAGGAAGCACACAACTCTCCGTATTCTATTCACCCGGGTAACACCAAAATGTACATGGACATGAGAGAAAGATTTTGGTGGAACAATCTCAAGAGGGACATCGCCGAACATATTGCTTTGTGTGATGTGTGTAGTAGAGTAAAAGCGGAGCATCAGAAACCAGCAGGTTTGCTTCAACCACTACCTATTCCTGATTGGAAGTGGGACAAGATTGGTATGGATTTCATTACCGGATTACCAAGGACCAGATCAGGATATGATTCCATATGGGTAGTAGTGGATCTCCTAACTAAAGTGGCTCATTTCATACCCGTGAAGACAACTTATACAAGTGCCAAGTTAGCCAAGATCTACATGAGTAGAATTGTATGTCTTCATGGTGTGCCCAAGAGTATTGTGTCTGATAGGGGAACTCAATTCACTTCCCATTTTTGGAGACAGCTACATGAGTCATTGGGAATGAGGTTGGAATTCAGTACTGCTTTTCATCCTCAAACCGATGGACAAACGGAAAGGACTAATCAAATTCTGGAAGACATGTTGAGGGCATGTGCCCTAGACTATGGAGCTAGTTGGGATGAAAGTCTGCCTTACGCAGAATTTTCTTATAACAACAGCTATCAAGCCAGCATTGAGATGGCACCATTTGAGTTTCTCTACGGAAGAAAGTGTACCACCCCATTGTTATGGAATGGTGTGGGAGAAAGAAGTTTATTCGGGCCAGATCTTATCAAAGAAGCCGAAGAGAAGGTCAAATTGGTTAAGGACAGGTTGAAGATAGCACAGTCCCGACAGAAAAGCTACGCAGATCCTAAGCGTAGAGAAGTCACCTATGAAGTTGGTGATAGAGCTTATCTTAGAGTATCACCACTCCGTGGAGTGAAAAGATTCGGAGTCAAAGGAAAGTTGGCACCAAGATATGTTGGGCCATTCAAGGTTCTGAGTCGCAAAGTCGAAGTTGCTTATGAAATTGAACTGCCAGAATCTTTGTCAGCAGTCCATAACGTGTTTCATGTGAGTCAGCTTAAGAAATGTCACCCAGAAATGGAAGAAACTTCTTTGAAGGATACCGTACCTTTGGAAGAAGTGCAGCTGGAAAGTGACCTCACATATGAGGAGAAACCTATCAAGATTCTTGAGACTGCAGAAAGAGTCACGAGGACAAAGACTATCAAGTTCTGCAAAGTACAGTGGAATCATCATACCGAAGAGGAAGCAACATGGGAAAGAGAAGATGATCTTCGGAAAGACCACCCTCACCTATTTGCTAGCCAATCCGAATCTCGAGGGCGAGATTCACCTTAAGGGGCTTAGATTTGTAACATCCCTAAAATCATGATTTCAAAGTTTGCATATCATTCATGCATGCATATAGACTTGAGATCAATTTCAAAACTCATTTCAGAAAAACAAAGCACATAGTGCTATCATTTCATGTTAACAAACTTAAATCAAATGGCCATCCCCATTTGAGAGTTTGAATGTTTTAAACCTAGATTGTTTGACTCCCTTGTTGAATGGTTTGAGTGTGGATTTTGAACCAAGCCTTACAAATGGAAATGGTTTCAAAAATCATTTTGCAAACATTTGCAAATCTAGTGCAAAGCTTCTGTTATTTTGTTTCTCCAAAAGTGACCAACCTTTGCAAAGTAACCACATGGTTTTAGGCCTATATTTGAGACTATTGCACACTACAAAAATCTCAAATTGATTTGAATTCAAATGGGACTTGAATTCATTTGAAAACCATTCCTGAAAATCAAAACAGAAAAAGAAAAGGGTAAAAGAAAAGAAAAAGGCCAGGCGCTCCTAATCTAGCCCAGCAGCAGAACCGGCCCAGCTAGCCCACCCGGCCACTCGCTCGCTCGCTCGCACGCGCAGACGCACCCACACTGACGCTGACACTCGGACCCCACCCCCTCTCCGTAGCACTCACTGACTGGTGGCCCTCTCCACGTCACACCTTCTTCCCCAAAACGCGCCTGCAGACCACGTCGTCGATGCTGTTGATGCCGGTAATGGCGCGGCGTAATTAGCCTTTATGCCGCAAGCGTTTCCTGTCGCGCTTGAGCCTATTTAAACCATACCCCGCCGCGGTCATTTTCCCCCACTCTCCTCGCTCACTCCGCCACCAGGCTGGGCGCATTTGACCTCGAAACCCCGCAGTACCGACGACTCCGGTGACTAATTCCGGTGAGCCTCGACCGCCCTCCTCTCTCTGGTTCAAACTGTCGTGTCCAGCTTGATCTTGCGCACCTCCTGATACCCTTCGTTTGCATTCTCGTGACCCAGACCGTCGTCCCCGTTCGTGCCTGCAACCGACTGCGCCGCCGCTTGACTCCGACGATCAATTGAGGTAAAACCCGAGCGCCCCTTGCCCCTTCTTCATACGAGAATGTTCGAATTCGTCTTGTGCATCTCCTGACCCCTCTGGTTTGTGCTAGGGCGACGCCACACCTCGGCAACAACCTCGACTGCAAGTGACAGACGCCGCCCGCAACTCCGACGAGCCCAAGCGACCGTACCCGTGCGCCCCTTCCCAAGCCGTCGCCACCTTGAGCATCAGTAGCCTCCTGCGGTTCTGGTAAGCCACTTCCCCCACTCCCGCGTGACCTAGAACGCCAGCTCCGCCGCTGACAGACACGCCGCCGCCAGTCGCCGCCGCTAGCGCCGCTCGTATTTGGTCAAAGCGATTAGGATCGTTAGATGCAGATCCTGCGGCTGAAATTAGAACTTAAGCGAAGAGGTAAGCCCGCATATGAGCCACCAGATCTGACTTAGATCCTACGGCCTACAGAGCTCGATCCACCCGAACCGGTACGCGCCAATAGCGTTAAGACACGTGGCTAGGATTTGAATCAAAAACAGATTTGAAAACAGATTTAGATTCAGTTTTGAATTGGCTATAACTTTTGATTCCCACGTTAGATTTTTGCAAATTTTATATCGTTGGAATCAGGGAGACAAGCCCTTTCTGTTTATGCAATGTGTTTAGTGAAAAGTTTCTGTTAAAATGACTTTTTATGCAGAAACTTGTTTAGGACTATTTTGAGTATAGAATTTGTTTAGTAATTTGTTTTAGTGCTAAATAAGTTCGGTTTGGCAAGTTTTCAACTTGGTATTGGTTCAGTACTGTGCACTTGCTTGGTGGAGTTTTAAAAATCATCACTTAGCATTTTGCATGCATGCATATATTTATGTTTGTATATGAATTGTGTGTAATTTTGTGCTACAAATTTTTGTGTAGATTTTGGTGCTAGTGATTGTGATTGTGAAGAGTGCTACTCTCCCCATTACCAAGGCAAGTGGTACTTCATGAATATTTCCATCCCTATATTTTGTACAAGCATTAGAAATATTTTGCTAAGTCTTGCATGTTGTTATTTTTGCCAAATGCTATGTTGGGAAATCCTAAGTAGTTGTAGAATTGCTAGGAAATTTCCTAAGTTAAGTTACTATGCCATGCTTAGCCTAGCTAGTAGTAAACAAGGGTTGGTAAAGTATATACATGCTATGATGAAAATGTTTCTAAGTCTTTGGACTTATTTTTTTCTTAATAAAACAACTAAGTCAATGAACCTCCTGGGTGGATTGGGACTTGAATGGTGGTTTTTGGTTGAGTGGTTACACAAGGCCCATGGACATGGTTTACCTTGTGTATCTCACTTGTGGTATGCCACCCAGGCACAAAGGGATTTTAGAGGCCAAGTGTTGAGAAGCTTATAGTGCAGCCACTTGGCAATATGGGCTCTGCCTTGATCACATAGGTTGCTAGAACTTAGTCATTTGGACAGTTGGTGGTAGTGGGAATGATAGGTTGGAACGCGTCCATTTGACTAAGGGAAGGCTTCTGAAAGGTCCTGTCTTGGGAAACCAAGTCTGGTGGGGAAAGTGCACAACCTCTGCAGATGGAAAAATCTAAGTACTTAGCCAAGTCCATGGCAATGGACAACTTGAGCATCAAGACATGGAAGCTATCAAGAATCTCATCACTCCAACTTCTAAGTAAAAACTTGTGGGTGAACAAGGGTGAAGGACCCTAATGTCTATTGGTGGTTTCTTGGAAATGTTTTGACAAAGAGAAACTTAGTGATTTCAACTAATAGGAAAAACCTATTTTGAGCAAAGCAAGCCAAGCTACACTTAGCCAAAATGCATATAGTAATATAGTCCACTTAAAAATTACTAAGGTATCACTTGCCAATACTATTCCAAAGTATTGACCCACTGTGGCTGTAACTTGTGATGTTGCAGGTTACTCCGATGATGATTAGGTGTCATGAGTCTACACTCAACATGCTTTCCTGTGGCACATGAAGATGAAGACTTATGTTTATTTACTTATTCCAAAACTCTTGTATTAGGCCTGTGGCCTTGAGTTGTAAAAGATTATGTTTTATCTCTGGAATGGATGTAATAAATGACCTTTGTATCTGTGTACTTCATCTTAAACTGTGGATGCTAGCAATGATCCAGGGACTAGCATTGCAATCATAGGGATCCTTTTCCTTTACAAAGGAGGGATCTTACAGATGGTATCAGAGCACTGTGTTGCCTGTAGGATTATGACCCTAGGATTGGAAACCACTAAGGAAAAATTTTCAACTACTTCTACACTTGTCTATTCTTCTCGTAAACTTTTCTAATCTTCTCATTCTCATCTCTATTTGTAGATGAACTCCATCAACGAAGCCGTAAAGAAAGGACCACTCATGACCATGACCTTGGAGTGTGAGACTGAGTTTCCCAAAATTCTCAAGGACCTCATGATGGCAATGGAAATACATGGTGCAGCTGTGTACAAGGGCTTTCCCGTGATGGATGAAGGAGTTGAGTACTGGTGGGTGCAACTTCACTTGTACAAAAACAAGGAAGACAACCACAAAGAAAAAGGATTCTTCATGTACACCAACACTGTGGTGCACACCACATTCTTTGAGTCAGCAAGAGAAGCAGCTTGGAGGACTATCAAAGAACTTAGTGCTAGAGTCAAGTGCAGAATGCTCAACCTCCAAAAAGACTTAGAGAAAGAGGAGGAACATACCCAAGAGTTGGAAGCCACCAACCAAACCTTAAGAGGAGATATTATAGACTTAGTGATGGAATCATGTAAGCAAGATAGGCTGATTGCCTCTAGGAACATTGTGTTAGCCAACAGATCCAGTGAAATAGGATTGTAAACGTACTTTGTTAGTTGGACCACCACCTATCACCTTATTTTCCAAAATGATACCTTAAATAAGTTTGGACCTTGGTTGATGTAATGGATTCATGTATGCATGACTTGTGTGATTTTGTGTCCCAAGGATATGTATGTGATGTTTGTCTTTATTTTATCTTAAATAGTGTTGTTTTAACTTTTCTATCTTATAAATAGATGCCTATTACCATCAGCACTATTGTCGTGGTGGTGGCACGGCAGATGCCATGGGTAGGCTAAAGTATGGGGCCAATGGATGCTAGAGGGATCTGGGAAGGGAAGATGCAGTTAATTCTACACACAAGAAGCTAGGGCAAAGATCTTTATTTCTCTTCTCCAGTGCTACAAGTGCTCCTTGAGCTGTATACAGGGAGAGAAGATGAACTTTACTAGCCTAACGGTACCAAAATGAGCCGATCCCCCTTCTGAGCCCAAGCTTCTCCTTATAAAGGAGAGCCCTGGGTTCTTTTAGGGCTGACGTGGCAAGCATATTCGAAGAATATGCTTGTCCTAATATAGCAGTTCGGCGCCCTCCTTTCCCTGTCGCCCCTCTAACGACGGCAAGGTTCCAGAGGGCCCCTCCTGTGCGCCTCGGTCTTCTGGACTGTCACCTCCGTGACCTCCTCCTGCCTCTCTGTCGCTCTGCGCCTTTGTCCGTAGTGCTTGGCACTGCTTAGATTCTCCCTAGCTTGCAGCTAGGGTTTGACTTCAGGCTTCTCCTTCTCCTGCAAGCCTCACATCATTCGGCCCTTCCCTGCATAGCTCGGATTGTCCTTTACCTGCATCAAGATCACTCAGGCTAACCCGGCCGACCCACGCTGTAACTCGGCCGGGTAATGCCTTAATATACTTATACAGGCCTCTCGCCTCTGTATGTCGGCCGACTTCTTCATGATTCGGCCGACCTCTTCATGATTCGGCCGACTCAGACTGTAACTCGGAAACCAGACGGGGATCGTACCTCTGTCTTTCCCCGTCTTTGACCTACCCGGGGTCATTCCCCCAACATTAGTCCCCAAAGCTGGTGTGACCCTGTCGATAACTTCGGCTGGGTCGTATCAGCTTCATCACATTTTTCAATACTGTTTCCGAGTTATCTTTTTCTCGTCCGGGGTACACTTGTTCCTTCTCTCGTACGCCTCGTCCTACGTGTCACTCCCATCATTGTTCTTCTAGTTTTTTGGTTCCTCTACAGTGTTTACTGACAGGCTACAGTTAACTCTGTACCTGCTGCGCCGCCGCTGCGACGCCTCGTGTGCCGTTTCCCTGGGGGATCGCAATCTTCTTCGTTCCTGTGTGGCCGTTGGTGTGGCTCCACTTATCGTCGTGCGTTCGTGCCGCACCCACGATCTACACGGTTAACCGCTACCCCCACGATCCCACTACCTTGCTCGTGGCTCGACTATAAAGAGGGGCACAGTGTTTGGGGATTTACTTTTCCCTTCCTCGTTTGTCTCTGCCCTCCTCCTTCCTCTCGCCTGCGCGCCTTCTCGCAGCTCCGCCGCCGTGCGCTCATCAGAGCTTCCGACGGCGTGGACTCCGCCGCGCCGTTCTGCTCGCCTCCCCGCGCTCACCAGCTTCGGCGCCGTTGCCGGTGAGTCCTCTCCGGCCGTATTGCCTAGGTTTTGCCCCAGATTTATCCATTTAGATCTCGTGTTCGTGTGGCGTTTCTTCTATTCCTCCGCCGCCGCTTCCGTGCAAAATCACGACGGGGCCTCGTAGCTCTAAACTCCCCTCCGCCGCCAGCTCTTCTTCCGTCGATCTCTCCGGCGAACCACCCACGTCTAGCTCCTTTAGTGGTGCTCTGGTTGAGGATGACGACGCTGGCTCTGGGCCCGAGCGAGGCTCGTGGCAAGGTTCTTCCGTTATGCGCCGCGAGATTGAGTGGCTGATCCGAACTCGGAGGATTCTCGCCGAGGTCTCTTGCCGCTTACCCGGCAGCGAGTCCTCTCCGGATGTTAGGGAGGGCGAGTGTGGTTTTTATGTCGCACTTCGCGCGTGGATTCAGTCTTCCTCTCAGCGACTTCGCTAGAGAATTTCTCGACTACTTCGGCCTTCAGCCGCATCATCTTCCTGCGAACGCCATCGCTTCTCTTTCTGCTTTCATCTCCGCATCGGAGGGATACTTCGGCCTGTGGCCGTCAGTGCACGTCTGGTCGAAGTTCTTCCAGATTCGCTCCAACGTAGTCCCAGACAAATCTCTGCACCCTTCCGAGAAATCGCTTACCCAATGTGGGGCAGCGTCTATTACACCTCGGAGGAAGTCCGTATTTCCTCGTGTCACCGGGTTAGAGTCGTGCAAGAAGTGGCACAAATCGTTATTTTATGTCAAGAACAGAGGGACAGAGGACAAGATTCGGCTCCCTGCATTCTCAATTGGTCCGCCTTCTAAAGTGAACTGGCTCTACAATCCGAGGAAAACTCATGCCTTGGCCGAGGCTTTTGAGATTCGGCTTAAGGAGTTGATCCGCGTCGGGTTATGCGGCAAAGATCTGATGGCTACTTTTATTAGTAGCCGGATCTGCCCATTCCAGAAGCGGGCCCACAAGCTGTGCTACATGAGTGGTCCCCTTGACCCTAATCGAGTCTCGACCGTGGAGCTGGACAACTACCTGATCTATAAGCGCGTCCGAGCTATCTTTAAGACAGAGATGCCTGAGGACTGGGCTTGGGGATTGAAACCGTTCACCCGCGATCATCCGCCTCCCGAGGTGAGCTTAATCAATTACGCTCTGCAATTCCATTGTTTTTCGTAATGGGTTCATCTAACTTTCTTTTTCCTCGTCTTGCAGAGGTTCGCAGAGCAGAAGAATGGGGACGCCGAAGTTCTGTTGCTCCCGTGGCCCGCGGACCGGAGCACCCCGGACACTGGTGAGCCAGACTCCGAGGAGTTCGTCCCTAAGTCGGATCCTGCCCCGGCTCGAGCTCGTGGCAAGACTTCGGCGCACGAGGAGGAAGGTGATTCGGACGAGGTCCAAATTCTTGAGGTAGTTGCCGCAATGCCTATTTCTTATGCATTTCCGGCTTCTACTTTCCCAGCTAATCCAGCCGGTCAGGTTCACGACGCCGAGCCTATTGCTTCTCGACCCCCTGTTACCTTGGGGAAACGCGGGGCTCCTTCTAGTGCCTCGGAGGCCGTCCCCAAGAAACGAACGAAGAAATCCGCTCCGAATCCTCCCAGGCGCAAAACTATGCCTGTGGTCGCCAGGTAAGTTCCTTTTACTTATATTTCTGTTTTTCTCCCTCTGTTTTTCATACTGACACTTTTTCCTTTCTTATTTTCGCAGTGCTCCGCTCTCTGTTAAACCCGATGGTCCTAGCATGATTAACCGCCCGACTCGGCCGCCGTCTCCTCCGCCCGTCGATGATACCAGGATTCCCAGTCCCACTCGTGCTGCCTCTCCTCCAGCTCCGAATCCATCGCCTCCTTGTTGCGACGTGCCTAAAACCCCTTCTGTTGACATTGATTCCACTCGGCCCTCCGAGGTTTTCGTTGAACCCGTTGCCCCTTCTATGGGTCCCAGCGCCGCTACTGAGCCTTTATCTACCCCGGCAGTTTCTTCGGCCATTCCGACCTCGGACGAAGAGGTCGTTATCTCGGCGCCTTCTGCGACCGTAACTCCTGTTGTTCCTGAAGGTGTCGTCCCTACCACCGAGGTGTCACTTCCTGTTGATGCTTCTTCTAAGGCGAGAAAATCTGTTGCCACCAAGGCTTCCTCTTCCCAGAAGGGTCTTGTCGGCTCTTCTCAGCCTGGTATCGCCGACATGCTGCGCAAGGGGACCGCGTCTACTAAGGCCTCCGTTGCCTCGGCTGCCAGCACCCAGCTTGCTCTTCATAAGAGCCCTGCGGCCGCAGTGGTTACAGGACATGTCCGGGGTAAAGTCTTAACTCGGATAGCAAGCGGGAACAGCCTCGGTGCGCTAGTGGAGTACGCCAATAATTGGAATGCTGCTGATCAGTTTGAGGGTAATCCCATCAACCAGCCCTTTCAGCTTTCCGACATCAGCGGCCGCTTCGACCATGCTGCCAAGTTTATCCTTGACACTAACAAGATGAATGAGGTAATTGATGTTTCTCTGATTCTTGGATTTGTCTCCAGATGTTACTATATGCTCTAGTCCCCGAAACTTGCAAGGAAATAACTTGTTATATGCTTGGAAGTTTGATGATCTTCGATTTAATTTAATATTTGTTTCTAGGGTTCGAATTTCCGGCCATGCAGATCTAAGTTAAGTTTTTGCTTGATTCGGATCTGCTTTAGCTGTGAATATCTAGCCACCTAGATCCGAGTTAAGTTCTGCTTGACTCGGATCTGATTTTGTTTTAAATATCCAGCCACCTAGATCCGGGTTAAGTTTTGCTTGACTCGGATCTGACTTAGCTTTGACTCGATTTATCGTTTTGCCTCATTGCTCAGGTTGCACATGACCGGCGGACTGCCGAATTTCAGAGGTTGCTTTTTTCACACCGCAAGCTGGAAGAAAAGTATGAAAAAATCCTTCCTGTGGTAAAGAAGGCTGGTACGTTGATAGTTCCTTTTCGTTATTTTCGACATTCTCATTTATTCGTCCGCGATACGCCGGCTTACTTTCTTGGTGAATAGGTAACATTAATAACCTCAACATTCGCCTTGAGAAGAAAGTCAAGAGCTTGGAAGGTTAGTTCCCTTTTATCTTACGCCTTTTCCCCTTTTAACATTTGTGCTAAGCTTCCTTATTGCGTTTGGCTCTGGTAAAGCCGAGTTGCAAACCTTTGCAGCGTCGCAGCAAGATTGCATACCCATGCCTGACGTGATGCTGCATTTTTTAGAGCAAAACGCTATTCATGCGGCGCAATTGCAAGAAAGAGATGATGAAATAACTCGCCTGCGAGCCGAAGTGGACACCCTTAAGCTCACTCAGAAATCCGAACTAGAAAAGGTCGACCAAGAATTTTCCGAGGAGAAGAATCGGCTGGCTTTGGAGCTGCAGAAGAACAAAGAACTCCTCGAGGCTGTCGAACTGAAGACTCAGGGGTTGAGCGAGGAAATTGCTCGTTTTGAGAAGAGCAAGGTCGATTGGGCCAAAGACCTTCATATAATGATGAGTTACATTCATCGTAAGCTACTTAGCACAGCCGAATTATATTTTTGTCTTTGTCTCTGCTGCCGCCTGACATGTTTGTGTTTTGCGCAGACCATTTTCCCGAGGCTAAGCCCGTGAGCTCTAAAGCTGTTCTTGCAGCCCGCGTGCGCCGAGGTGAACCTGTTACCGCTGATTCGGAGTATTCAATGGAGGATTACTTGGTTGCCGTTGGTGCCACAGTTGGTCCGATGAAGATTATGGGCCGGGACTTGGTGCAAGCCGCTATCCGAGCTTACCATGTACTTTGGCCGAATACTTCGGGGACTCCTGATATCAACGAGGTCCAATTACTGGTGAAAAGACTAATGGCATCTGAGAAGCAATTAAGTCTTTGGAGGGAATCCACTGGGCGTGCTGGTGCTGATATGGCGCTTACTGTTATCATGTCATGGTACGAAGATATCTCTCTTGACATCCTGAGAAATTTGCGCACTGGTTCCCGCTGGGTTGAGGATCCCACTTTTGTTGCTCTTCGGCAAGCTCGCGCCTTCCAACTCGTCGAGTATGCCGACGTGCACACTTGGAATGAAGGGCCGAGTTTTCTTCCAAACCCGGATGAGGAAGTTATAGTTGAAGATGCTTCGGATGATAATTCGGCTGAGCAAGAAGAGGGTGAGGATAATTCGGCCACATCTAAAAGCTCCAGTTCAAGCTCGGATAACGGCGGCGACGCGCGGTCCTCCTCCAAAGGTACTGGGCACTCAACTGCACCGACGGATGCTCCTGAGCAGCCTCGAGCTTCCGCTGAGGCTGCACCTGGGTCTACGGAGGGCGAGGTAACCTCGGTCGAAGTTCCTCCGACGTCGGAGTGCCCAGTGCCTGACCAAGTTGCTGCCTCCCCTACGAACCACGCTTAGTTATTTCTTATCCCTGGCATGCCAGGCGTATGATGTACGTGAAACATTTGTCTGCTCTCTGTATGACTTGAATTTCTTTTGCCGTGTATCGCTGTGACATGTACGCTTGTAGCTGTTACCATGTGGTTGAGTGGGTGTTTGTCCGAATTCTTGCTCTGGTGGCCTGCAATTTCCTGTTTTTAGGATTTATCGTTGCTTTCGTTTTTTCACGAGTAGTGTCCTGGACGGTGGTTGACTACTACCTTGGGATAATATATGGCACTCCCTGGATTACTGTTTATCGCGCCGATCTCTAATACGTACGCCAAATTTCAGAAATGATATAAGACCAACATGGAGGCGCTCCTCAGGGTAATGCCCACCGTAAATTTTAAACGGCACATGACAGTCCCCGAGTCGCTGTTTTGGATGCCGAGGTTCAAATATCTGATATGAGATGAAAATAATATATGGCATTTTCCGAGTCGCTGCTCTGGGTGCCGAGGTTTAAATAGACAACATAAAATTGAGATTATATATGGCAGTCCCCGAGTCATTGCTCTGGGTACTGAGGCTCAAATACATAACATGAGATTGAAATAACATACGGCAGTCCCCGAGTCACTGCTCTGGGCGCCGAGGCTTAAATATATGACATGAAATTAAGATAACATATGGCAGTCGCCGAGTCATTGCTCTGGGCGCCGTGGTTCAAATACATAACATGAAATTGAAATAACATAGGGCAGTCCCCGAGTCACTGCTCTGGGCGCCGAGGTTTAAATATATGACATGAAATTGAGATAACATATGGCAGTCGCCGAGTCATTGCTCTGGGCGTCATGGTTCAAATACATAACATGAAATTGAAATAACATAGGGCAGTCCCCGAGTCATCGCTCTGGGTGCCGAGGTTTAATACATCCTCTGTTCTTGACCTTGAGATACAATGCTACGAGTAAAATGGTCGAAGTAAAGCTACATTCCATGGACGCTTCGTTTCTTCGCCAGCCTTGTCTGCCTTGCTCCCTCCGGGGGTCTGAGCATTGATTAGATAATAGGCATCATTATGCAATGCTTTGCTTACAATGAATGGTCCCTCCCATGGAGGTGACAACTTGTGCATGCCGGCCGTACGTTGCACGAGTCGGAGGACTAAATCTCCTTCTTTGAACACTCTTGGATTCACCTTTTTGCTGTGATATCGTCGCAGGTTCTGCTGATAAATAGCTGATCGTGATAATGTCAGTTCTCTGGCTTCTTCTAGTAGGTCTACAGCATCTTGCCGAGCTATCTCGTTTATCTCCGAGGTGGTATACTGAGTAACTCTTGGCGAGTCATATTGTATGTCGGCTGGAAGTACAGCTTCTGCCCCGTATACCAGAAATAATGGTGTATAACCTGTTGATCTATTCGGAGTAGTCCTGAGGCTCCATAGTACGGTCGGGAGTTCCTCAATCCAACACCCTGCCGACCTTTCCAATGGTTCGACGAGTCGTGGTTTTATTCCTGATAGCACCAATCCATTCGACCTTTCCACTTGCCCATTGGATGCTGGGTGAGCCACAGAGGCAATATCTAGTCTTATGTGTTTCTCTCGGCAAAATCTGGCGAAGGCTCCTTCTGCAAAGTTTGTGCCATTATCTGTGATAATACTGTGCGGATACCCATATCTTAAGATAATATCCTTGAGAAATTTGACTGTTGTGGGCCCATCGCACTTTTTTATTGGTTTTACTTCAATCCATTTCGTGAACTTGTCCACCATAACCAATATATGAGTCATTCCCCCTCGTGCCGGCTTAAACGGTCCTACCATATCCAAACCCCATACAGAAAATGGCCAAGTGATAGGTATTGTTTTTAGCTCGGCCGATGGCATGTGTATTTTGGTTGCGTACCTCTGACATCCATTGCATTTCTGAACTAACTCTTTAGCTTCTTTCAATGCCGTTGGCCAATAAAATCCATGCCTGAATGCTTTGGCTACCAAGGCACGAGATGAGGCGTGGTGTCCACATTCTCCTTGGTGTATATCTTGGAGGATCTCCTGACCTTCTGCCGAACTCACACATTTCTGCAACACGTTTGTAACGCTCCTCTTATATAGCTTACTGTTTATGATTGTGTAAGCTTTTGCTCTCCTTACAGTTTGTCTAGCTAATACCTCATCACTTGGCAATGCCGAGTCTTTTAGGTAGGAAAATATGGGTTGCGCCCATAATGGTGTGACTTTTTCCGGTGTAACCTCACTGTCTGTTTCCATGACTGTGCTTACTTCGGCTGTTCTCCTCTCGAGGGGTTCCGAGCTATATTGCTGATCTACTTCCATCGGCGCGTTATCTTCTGCTGAATTTGCCGGGATAAAGATAGACTCGGATTCTGGCGATGGGATTATTGATGGTTTCCTGAGGTGCTCCAGGGCAATACCCGGAGGAATTGATTGCCGAGTTGATCCTAGCTTTGACAACGTGTCTGCGGCATCGTTTTCTGCCCGAGGTATGTGGTGAAATTCACATCCTTCAAAGTATCCACTGATCTTTTGCACGTGAAATCTGTATAAAGCCATATTAGCATCTAATGCGTCCCAACTGCCTGAGACTTGCTGTACTACTAGGTCCGAGTCACCATAGCATAAGATTCGGCGTATGCCAATTTCTTTTGCTACTTTCAATCCATGAACCAGTGCTTCATATTCGGCTACATTGTTGGACGCAGCGAAATATATTTGTAACACATACTTCAGTTGGTCTTTTTTAGGCGAGGTTAACACTATTCCTGCCCCCAAACCGTTCCTTAGTTTGGAACCATCAAAATGCATAGTCCAATAATTTGGATCTGGCAACGATGGCTCATACTGCACCTCGGCCCAATCTACGAAAAAGTCGGCTACTGCCTGAGATTTGATTGCATCTCTCCTATCAAATTGTGGAGCGTATGGTGACAACTCGATTGCCCATTTTGCTATTCGGCCACTTGCATCTTTGTTGCTCAATATGTCGGCTATGGGTGCTTCACAGATCACTTTGATGGGATGCTCTTCGAAGTAATGTTTGAGCTTTTTCGCCGACATATATACCCCATAAGCCATCTTCTGATAATTTGGGTAATTCTGCTTTGAAGTGGATAATACTTCACTTAAATAATACACCGGCCTCTGAACCGACTTACCATCTTCAAGTCGTTCCACTACGACTACAGCACTAACCACTCTGTTGGTAGCTGCTACATAAAGTAACATAGGCTCTTTTGATAATGGAGAAGCCAAAATAGGTGCTGTAACTAACATCTTTTTCAATTCATGAAATGCGATGTCCGCCTGTGGTGTCCAAACGAATCTATCTGATTTTTCCATCAGCTGATAGAGTGGTAGCGCTTTTTATCCTAGCCGGCATACGAACCGACTAAGCGATGCCAGACAACCCGTGAATTTTTGTACATCATTTAAACATTTTCGCAATTCCATTCTTTCTACTGCCTTTATCTTTGTCGGGTTGGCCTCTATACCTCGGCTAGACACAAGAAAACCGAGTAATTTTCCCGCCGGCATGCCAAATGTGCATTTTTCTGGATTAAATTTCATTCGGAACCTTCTCAGGTTCGCAAAAGTCTGTCGTATATCCTCCAGTAGTGTTTTGCTTTCCCTGGTTTTGATGACCACGTCATCTACATATACTTGTACATTTTTCCCTATTTGATCGTGTAGGCATTTTTGCATGCATCTTTGGTATGTTTCTCCTGCATTTCGCAGGCCGAATGGCATTGTGCGATAACAATAAGCCCCGTACGGGGTAATAAATGCAGTCTTTATTTGATCGACCGGATTTAACGGTATCTGGTGGAAACCAGAATACGCGTCTACAAATGATAATAACTCAAAACCAGCGGTCGAGTCAATGACTTGGTCTATTCTAGGCAATGGAAAAGGATCTTTTGGACATGCCTTGTTCAGGTTGGTGTAATCGATACACATTCGCCATACAATGGCTACATTGGGATCATCTTTCTTCTTTTCTACTAGCACCGGATTTGACAACCAATCCGGGTACAGCACTTCCATGATGAACCCGGCCGCGAGGAGCCGAGCTATCTCATCTCCTATTATTTTTCTCCTGTCTTCGGCGAAGCGGCGGAGAGGTTGCTTCACCGGCCTTGCTCCTGGCCTCACGTTCAAAGAGTGCTCAGCCAACTCCCTCGGAACACCTTGCAAATCCCGAATAGACCATGCAAATATGTCCCGATTCTCACGGAGGAAGTTGGTGAGCTCGCTTTCCTATTTAGCGTCCAGGCCTGCACCAATGGTAACGGTACGCTCTGGGAATTGCTCATCGATCTGGAATTTCTTCGTTTCTTTAGTCGGCTGAAAAGAAACACTGCCATGTGGGTTGGCCAGCGCCGGCATGTTCAGCTGGGCCGACTGAGCGAGGGCTGCTACCTCCTGAATCCTTCTCTTTTCTCTTGCTATAACCAATGACTCGGCCAAATTTGACCCGGCTGAAGCACACTCCATGGATTTCTTGTAATCTCCTGCAACTGTTATTACTCCTTGTGGTCCGGGTAGTTTCATCTTCAGATAACTTACATGACAGCTACTCATGAATTTAGCCAGCGCAGGCCGTCCGAGTAGAGCATGATAACAACTTTCCAGATCTACCACTTCAAATTCTAAATTCTCTGCTCTGCAGTTATCTCTCGTGCCGAATAACACGTCCACTCGGATTTTACCGATGGGCTCGCATGAAAGTCCCGGCACTATCCCATGGAAAGTGGTCCTCGTGGACTGCAGCATGTTCTGCGATATTCCGAGTTTATGCATGGTATCCTTGTACATGATGTTGATGCTGCTTCCATTGTCAGTTAGTACTTTCGAAAATTTCACATTAATGCTTGGTCCAACGAATGTCGGATCCAACACGAGTGCATATGACCCTGGATTCGGCATTATCTTGGGATGATCCTTTATGCTCCAAGTTACCTCCTGATCTGCCCAAGGCACGTATCTTGGTACTGCCGGCATAACTGCATTTACTTCCATATGCCGGCGCTGCACACTCTGCTTGTCTTGCTATTCAGTTGTGAACACGCAATATGACTGATGATGTTCTCTATAATCATTATGTCCAGTACTCGCTGGATTTATCCTTCCGTCCTGAACTTGGTTCATCACTTGATGTACCGCATCCCTCCGATTCGAATCTTCGTACCTCGGGGGAGGAGGCGATAACATCAGTTGCTGTGCATTTGCTCCTGTAAATTTCGGTTGATGCTGTTGATGTACTTGATGGGGTGCTGCCTGAATTCCTACAGGATTTCCCATCGCATTTTTCATCCATGCACATTGACGGGTCGTATGGTTGGCCGGCCTGGATGGGTTCGACGTGTGAAATTTACACGGCTGATCTAACATAGATTCAAATGTGTACTTCGGCCTCTCCTGCCACTGCTTCTTCTGTTTTGGGGTCCACTGCCTTTTTCCTTCATTCTTTGGTGTCCATTGCTGAGGTCCATTCTTCTGCCGTTGAGTCGCTCCATGACTCGGCTGATCTTGTGCCACCGCTGCCACTTGGGCTGAATTATATCTATAATCCGGCCTTCCGTCTCTCCTTCTTCCTCTGAAATCAGTGCGCCTGGATGACCCGGCCAAATCTCTTGCATAATGGTCCTGTTGCTCGCGATGATCTGCCGACATTAATTCCGGTTGCGTTGGGTCCCCTAATGCGTAGGAGTATGCTATTCTGATAGTTTCTGCCAATGTGGTTGGCATATCTCTTTGCAGACATTGCCATAACACGCTGCCATAATGGCAGCCTTGCGCGAACCAAGCTATTGCTTGCGATTCGATAACCCCTTCACATGAGTTTCTCGGGTTGCACCATCGAGTCAAAAACTCTCTATCTGTTTCATTCGGCCTCTGCTTGCACATGGCTAACTGTTGTGGCCTGTTTAGCCTCTTGTATGTGCTGGTAAAGTTGCTGACGAACATTTCTTCGAAATCTAACCAACAGTTGATACTGCCGGCGGGTAGATTATTCAGCCATACCCTAGCTGGTCCTTCCAACATTTGTGGGACATACCGCACTGCCCATCTTAAGTTCCCACCCGCTATCTTCACAGCAGTGGCATAGTCAATCAACCAGTCTTGTGGCTTGGTACTTCCATTGTATGTTTTTGTGCCTCTTGCTAACTGAAAGTTCTGCACTGGTGGTTCGCCCATGATCCGTGGTCCAAAACATGTCGGGCCTGGTGGACCCTGTTCTTCCAACAACTCGGACCGGTATAGCCGGTCCAGCTTCACTCTTGCATCACTTGCTGGTAAATCTCTGTACTGGATTCTGTCCTGCATCCCATAGTGGTTATTTCCACCATGGATCGCATATTCCACCTCGGAATATCCATCGTTGTACCTTTCATTCATTTGATTGTGGCGAGCTGGCCTCGCTTCTCTCTCCTGCCGAGGTTCATGCCTTGGTTGCTGGTTGAGTGGCATCTCTCTCCTTACTTCGGCCGGGACCTGGTTTTCATGATTACCTCTCGCGGGTTCTCTTCTGTCGAGGTCTCCATTGCCTCGGCTTCCGCCGTCTTTCTCCACATGACGGTGGTTCCTTTCCCTACTGTTACCTCGGCTTGCATTGCCTCCGTTCTCATTTGCTTTTCCAGCCATTGCCGGATCATATGGAACAATTTGCTTGTTCCTCTTTCCTGAGGTTACTGCTCTGTCCCTTCGTGCATTGTTTCCGGGTGAAGATGCAGCTGCCGCGAATAAGGCAGGCGCTGCTCCTGCCGAGTGAACCATTCGCGAGGCCCCTGGCCTTGCCGAGTTTGTTCTGAGTATTTCCTCATTTTGCTGGTTCGCGATGCGCACCAGCTCATTCACTCTTTCTTGTTGTTTCTGCCGGGCTTCTCCGGTCAACCCCTCTAATTCCAATGCTGCGGCATTTGCCGCTCTCAGGTTCTTCGCCGGGGTACTGTACCTCGGCAAACCCAAATCACCTGATTCTGCTCTGTGAGCTTCATGCTATTTGTTAATGTCATCCATGAGGTTCTTCCCTCTTAATCTTAATTCGTCCACCCGCTCGGGTGCGATATCAAGCTTATTAGCTTTGGCATATTCTCTCAGGGTCCTGTTCAAGGACTCCCGCAAGGCCGATACTTTTTTGGCCTCTACCAGCACCTTTTGCCTGGTTTCTTCTAACTCTGCCTGAGCATTTGCCGGATCAAGTATCGGTGCTACAGGTGTAGTCAAGTTTTCTATGGTCGCCTGAAGAATGTTCTCTGGCCTTTCCAAAGGTGGCCCTCTTACTCTTGGTGCTTTTGGGGTGGTGTCCTGCAGCTCGGTCGGGTCGGTCACTGGTGGGATTACCTCGGTGAGTTGTGGCGCGGTTTGCCTGGGTGCGCCTTGTACGCCTGTGGCGGGTTCTCTGCCTGACCCGGCTACTGCTGCTCCAGCTGGCGCTCCGGCAGCAACCATCACCTCGACGCTGTTCGCAGGACGCGCTCTAGACGGACGGCTTGCTGCGTTAAGAGGTGGCTCTCCTGCAACAACAACTTGGTGAGGATAAATGCCGGTGATGTCGATGCCGACGTAAACCTTGTGCCCGCCCAGGCTGATGAAGACACCATTACGCGGGGGAGCTTTCCCCCTGAAGCTTCCTGCATTGTCGCTGACATAGTCGCAGAGACCAAATCTCTGGACCAGGCCAGAAACAACGCGCTTGCCCGTGTTGATGAAGTTTCCCGTCCGGATCATAACTCCAGCTAGCACCGCTGCTGGCCCCACGGTGGGCGCCAACTGTCGTGGTGGTGGCACGGCAGATGCCATGGGTAGGCTAAAGTATGGGGCCAATGGATGCTAGAGGGATCTGGGGAGGGAAGATGCAGTTAATTCTACACACAAGAAGCTAGGGCAAAGATCTTTATTTCTCTTCTCTAGTGCTACAAGTGCTCCTTGAGCTGTATACAGGGAGAGAAGATGAACTTTACTAGCCTACCGGTACCAAAATGAGCCGATCCCCCTTCTGAGCCCAAGCTTCTCCTTATAAAGGAGAGCCCTGGGTTCTTTTAGGGCTGACGTGGCAAGCATATTCGAAGAATATGCTTGTCCTAATATAGCAGTTCGGTGCCCTCCTTTCCCTGTCGCCCCTCTAACGACGGCAAGGTTCCAGAGGGCCCCTCCTGTGCACCTCGGTCTTCTGGACTGTCACCTCCGTGACCTCCTCCTGCCTCTCTGTCGCTCTGCGCCTTTGTCCGTAGTGCTTGGCACTGCTTAGATTCTCCCTAGCTTGCAGCTAGGGTTTGACTTCAGGCTTCTCCTTCTCCTGCAAGCCTCACATCATTCGGCCCTTCCCTGCATAGCTCGGATTGTCCTTTACCTGCATCAAGATCACTCAGGCTAACCCGGCCGACCCACGCTGTAACTCGGCCGGGTAATGCCTTAATATACTTATACGGGCCTCTCGCCTCCGTATGTCGGCCGACTTCTTCATGATTCGGCCGACCTCTTCATGATTCGGCCGACTCAGACTGTAACTCGGAAACCAGACGGGGATCGTACCTCTGTCTTTCCCCGTCTTTGACCTACCCGGGGTCACTCCCCCAACAACTATTGAGGAGTTCCAGGTTACCCGCTTTGGTCCTCGTATCGTTGAGCTTACCACTTTGCTCAATCTCCCTCTTCCCACCATCATGGTGCATCCACTCACCAAGTTCGAGAGGAAGGACCTCTGGGGCTTCAAGGTGAACCAGCCCGGACGCCAGACAGAGCCTACTACGGAGGCCATCGTCTTCAAGCTTATGCACGATAACAGGGAGAGAGGCATGGAGGTGGTCATGCAGGACCTGATAGGACGTCTGCTAGGCCGGCACTCCTGACAGGTTAGAGGCACCCACTTCCACGTCTTCGGAAGGCGTGATGAGGATGGAGAGTCCATCGACTTCGAGGACGACTCGAGGGACGCAGCAGAGCCAATACGTCTGTATCTCCAGGACTTAGAGTCTCTCATTAGGCACGTGGACACGGACAGGACCAATGTCATGCTCAGTAATGACGAGCTCCAGGTGCAGCTTCGCGAGAAGGACAAGCTCTTCGCGCAGCAGGACGAGATAGTCAAGGAAATGGAGGCGAAGTTCGAGACCCAGGACCGGAAGTTCAAGAGTCAGGAGAAACGTGTCCAGGATAGGAACAAGAAGATCCGGGACATGACTGAAGAACTGAAGTCCAAGGACTTCGAGCTAGAGCAGCAGCAGATGGTGATTGAGAGGCTTCGTTCCCAGAAGAGGGCTCTCAAGGCCAAGATTGAGTCCTTGACCACTACTATTGAGGAGAACAAGACCGCGATGGAGAACGCAGGTCTTACCTTTGTCGAGGAGGAGATTGATGCTGATGAGTAGACTTGACTACTCGTTTATCTTTTATTATCGTACTTGTTAATTGTGAACTTGTTATTGGACCATCCGACATGTGGATGGCTTGCCACTTGTGTGTTTTACTTTGAGAACTTGTTATCTTGTTATTGAACTTTTATTTTCTGTTGCATGCTTGTGTTTGCTTATGTGATGTAATGTGCATGAAAACATCTATGGGTATCTCATTCTTATCTCTATTTGAACAAACCACAGATGCCTCCCCGCCGCGCAAACCCCAACCCCAACAACAGCAACGACATCACTCCAGAAATGCAGCAAATGATGAATGCTCAAACACAGCTCATGCAGATGACGACAACATTCATTCAGAACCAAAACAACAACAACAACAACCCCAATAACAACAACAATAACAACAACAACCCTCCGGGCTTTGATATGCTCACCAGATTTCTGCGATTGAGGCCAGCTAAGTTCTCGGGACGACTGATCCCATGGTGGCCAATGATTGGCTACGTTCTGTAAACAAGGACTTAGTAACCGTGGGCTGCACGGATGCTGAAAAGGTCAGATTTGCAGCACATCTGCTGGAAGGGCCAGCCGCCACTTGGTGGGACAACTTCCAAATCACCACTCCTATAGATGAGGTGACTTGGGCTATCTTTGAGGATGGCTTCCGCACTGCTCATATCTCCTCAAGAATAATGAGCCTGAAAAAGAAAGAGTTCCACAATCTGAAGCAACGCCACCGCAGCGTGGCTGAGTACATTGAAGAGTTCAACAATCTGGCACGTTATGCACCAGATGAGGTTGACACAGATGCCAAGAGAACGGAAAAATTTCTGGAAGGCTTGAATGATGAACTGAATCTGTAGTTGGCTGTGGCATATGTTCCCACCTATCAGTCGCTCTGTGACAAGACTGCTATATTGGAGAACAAAATGAAGCAAGTCGAGAGTAGAAAGAGAAAGCACTCCGACAAGCACAGCTCAGGGTCGTCTCACAAACGATCTCACTATGATGAAAGTGGAAGCTCAGGATCCCACAAGTATGGGAAATTCAACAAGCACCACAACCACAACCGTCATGACAACAAGCATCATCGCAGTCATGACAATGACAAGTACAAGAACGACAAGGGTGGACATAAGAGCCACCACAGTGGTAATGGTAGTGGGAGTGGAAGTCAGCCTGCTAAGAGAGATATCAGTCAGGTTGATTGCTTCAAATGCAAGAAGATGGGACACTATGCAAATGAGTGCCCCAAAAAGAAAGTTGAAGGACCTGTCAAGCCCAATCCTTTCCAGAAAGGACAGGTGAACCACATCAGTGTGGAGGAGGTCTATGAAGAGCCTGATGCTGTTGCTGGTAAGTTCAGACTCAATTCCATTCCAGCATTTGTACTCTTTGATACTGGTGCATCTCATTCATTCACATCAAGAGCATTTGTTGAAAGAAATGAACTACCGGTAGAAACTATTGGGTGTCCTATAAAAGTAAGTTCTCCTGGTGGAGAAATGATAGTGAATTCAGGATGCCATGATCTAGTCATAGAATTCGGGAGGTATAAGTTTCCCGTTAACTTGATAATATTAAACTCCCAAGGATTGGATGTCATTCTGGGAATGGACTAGATGACTAAGTACAAAGGAGTGATAGATTGTGCCAGTCATACTGTCTCACTCACAACTCCGGAAAATAAAAGGATCAGATTCAAGACCAGCTTTGAAGCAAAAAGGAGTATGCTTAATTCTCTTAAGGGGGTTAGCATGGACAGTGTGCCAATTGTGTGTGAGTATCCGGATGTATTTCCGGAAGAATTACCAGGAATGCCACCGGATAGAGACGTAGAATTTCTGATAGATTTGGTACCAGGGTCTGGACCAATAGCAAAGAGACCGTATAAAATGTCAGTTGATGAACTGAAAGAGCTCAAGAAGCAACTAGGAGAACAGTTGCAGAAAGGATTTATTCAACCAAGTTCTTCATCTTGGGGAGCCCCAGTCTTGTTTGTGGAGAAGAAAGATAGAAGCCAAAGGTTATGCATAGATTACCGTTCACTCAACGAGGTAACTATCAAGAACAAATATCCTTTGCCTAGAATCAATGACTTGTTTGATCAGCTTGAAGGAGCATGTGTGTTCTCAAAGATTGATCTAAGGTCAGGCTATTTTCAACTTAAGATAAGAGAACAAGACATACCTAAAACAGCATTCACCACAAGGTAAGGATTGTATGAGTATACCGTAATGCCTTTTGGCTTGACAAATGCTCCAGCATACTTCATGAATATGATGAACAAGGTGTTCATGGAATTCCTTGACAAGTTTGTTGTCGTTTTCATCGATGACATCTTAGTCTACTCCAAGAGCAAAGAAGAGCATGAAGGACATTTACGTTTGATACTTGAGAAATTGAGAGAGCATAAACTTTATGCCAAATTCAGCAAGTGTGAGTTCTGGTTGGAGGAAGTTGGTTTTCTTGGTCATGTTATGACGAAGGATGGTGTAGCAGTTGATCCTGCTAAAGTTTCAGCTGTGACTGAATGGGAATCTCCCAAATCCGTGAAAGAAGTTCGTAGTTTCCTTGGCTTAGCAGGTTACTACAGAAGGTTCATCGAGAATTTCTCTAAAGTAGCTAAGCCCATGACTGAATTGTTAAAGAAAGACAAGAAGTTTGCTTGGTCTCAAGGTTGTGAAGTCAGCTTTCAGGAATTGAAGAAGAGACTTGTGACAGCACCAGTTCTATGTCTGCCAGATTTGGAAAAGGATTTCCAAGTATATTGTGATGCGTCTCATCAAGGGTTGGGTGCCGTACTTATGCAAGACGGTAAAGTTGTGGCTTATGCCTCGAGACAACTCAAAACTCATGAAGTAAACTATCCTACTCATGATTTGGAGTTAGCCTCTGTCGTCCATGCACTCAAAACATGGAGACATTACCTTTTGGGAAAGCGTTGTGAAGTGTTCACGGATCACAAAAGTTTGAAGTATATTTTCACCCAAAAGGAAATCAATATGAGACAAAGAAGATGGTTAGATCTTATCAAGGATTATGACTTAAGTTTGCAATACCACCCCGGTAAAGCAAATGTTGTAGCAGATGCTCTAAGTCGTAAGGTATTTGTAAATGGCCTTACCAAAGGAGAATTGCCAGATGATTTGTGTACCCAATTCAGAGAACTCAGATTTGAGATTGTGCCTGAAGGACATCTCATGTCTTTAGATGTTTAACCCACTTTGTTGGACAAGATCCGAGAAGCTCAGAAGACCGATAAGGAAATTGAAGAGATTAAGGAAAAGATTGGCCAAGGGAAAGCTAAAAATTTCCATGAAGACGAACAGGGTACTTTATGGCATGGGAAACGTATATGTGTTCCACAAGATCCGGAGTTACGGAAACTGATTTTGCAGGAAGCACACAACTCTCCGTATTCTATTCACCCGGGTAACACCAAAATGTACATGGACATGAAAGAAAGATTTTGGTGGAACAATCTCAAGAGGGACATCGCCGAACATATTGCTTTGTGTGATGTGTGTAGTAGAGTAAAAGCAGAGCATCAGAAACCAGCAGGTTTGCTTCAACCACTACCTATTCCTGATTGGAAGTGGGACAAGATTGGTATGGATTTCATTACCGGATTACCAAGGACCAGATCAGGATATGATTCCATATGGGTAGTAGTGGATCTCCTAACTAAAGTGGCTCATTTCATACCCGTGAAGACAACTTATACAAGTGCCAAGTTAGCCAAGATCTACATGAGTAGAATTGTATGTCTTCATGGTGTGCCCAAGAGTATTGTGTCTGATAGGGGAACTCAATTCACTTCCCATTTTTGGAGACAGCTACATGAGTCATTGGGAACGAGGTTGGAATTCAGTACTGCTTTTCATCCTCAAACCGATGGACAAACGGAAAGGACTAATCAAATTCTGGAAGACATGTTGAGGGCATGTGCCCTAGACTATGGAGCTAGTTGGGATGAAAGTCTGCCTTACGCAGAATTTTCTTATAACAACAGCTATCAAGCCAGCATTGAGATGGCACCATTTGAGTTTCTCTACGGAAGAAAGTGTACCACCCCATTGTTATGGAATGGTGTGGGAGAAAGAAGTTTATTCGGGCCAGATCTTATCAAAGAAGCCGAAGAGAAGGTCAAATTGGTTAAGGACAGGTTGAAGATAGCACAGTCCCGACAGAAAAGCTACGCAGATCCTAAGCGTAGAGAAGTCACCTATGAAGTTGGTGATAGAGCTTATCTTAGAGTATCACCACTCCGTGGAGTGAAAAGATTCGGAGTCAAAGGAAAGTTGGCACCAAGATATGTTGGGCCATTCAAGGTTCTGAGTCGCAAAGTCGAAGTTGCTTCTGAAATTGAACTGCCAGAATCTTTGTCAGCAGTCCATAACGTGTTTCATGTGAGTCAGCTTAAGAAATGTCACCCAGAAATGGAAGAAACTTCTTTGAAGGATACCGTACCTTTGGAAGAAGTGCAGCTGGAAAGTGACCTCACATATGAGGAGAAACCTATCAAGATTCTTGAGACTGCAGAAAGAGTCACGAGGACAAAGACTATCAAGTTCTGCAAAGTACAGTGGAATCATCATACCGAAGAGGAAGCAACATGGGAAAGAGAAGATGATCTTCGGAAAGACCACCCTCACCTATTTGCTAGCCAATCCGAATCTCGAGGGTGAGATTCACCTTAAGGGGGTTAGATTTGTAACATCCCTAAAATCATGATTTCAAAGTTTGCATATCATTCATGCATGCATATAGAATTGAGATCAATTTCAAAACTCATTTCAGAAAAACAAAGCACATAGTGCTATCATTTCATGTTAACAAACTTAAATCAAATGGCCATCCCCATTTGAGAGTTTGAATGTTTTAAACCTAGATTGTTTGACTCCCTTGTTGAATGGTTTGAGTGTGGATTTTGAACCAAGCCTTACAAATGGAAATGGTTTCAAAAATCATTTTGCAAACATTTGCAAATCTAGTGCAAAGCTTCTGTTATTTTGTTTCTCCAAAAGTGACCAAGCCTTTGCAAAGTAACCACATGGTTTTAGGCCTATATTTGAGACTATTGCACACTACAAAAATCTCAAATTGATTTGAATTCAAATGGGACTTGAATTCATTTGAAAACCATTCCTGAAAATCAAAACAGAAAAAGAAAAGGGTAAAAGAAAAGAAAAAGGCCAGGCGCTCCTAATCTAGCCCAGCAGCAGAACCGGCCCAGCTAGCCCACCCGGCCACTCGCTCGCTCGCTCGCACGCGCAGACGCACCCACACTGACGCTGACACTCGGACCCCACCCCCTCTCCGTAGCACTCAATGACTGGTGGCCCTCTCCACGTCACACCTTCTTCCCCAAAACGCGCCTGCAGACCACGTCGTCGCTGCTGTTGATGCCGGTAATGGCGCGGCGTAATTAGCCTTTATGCCGCAAGCGTTTCCTGTCGCACTTGAGCCTATTTAAACCACACCCCGCCGCGGTCATTTTCCCCCACTCTCCTCGCTCACTCCGCCACCAGGCTGCGCGCATTTGACCTCGAAACCCCGCAGTACCGACGACTCCGGCGACTAATTCCGGTGAGCCTCGACCGCCCCCTCTCTCTGGTTCAAACTGTCGTGTCCAGCTTGATCTTGCGCACCTCCTGATACCCTTTGTTTGCATTCTCGTGACCCAGACCGTCGTCCCCATTCGTGCCTGCAACCGACTGCGCCGCCGCTTGACTCCGACGATCAATTGAGGTAAAACCCGAGCGCCCCTTGCCCCCTCCTTCATACGAGAATGTTCGCCTTCGTCTTGTGCATCTCCTGACCCCTCTGGTTTGTGCTAGGGCGACGCCACACCTCGGCAACAACCTCGACTGCAAGTGACAGACGTCGCCCGCAACTCCGACGAGCCCAAGCGACCGTACCCGTGCGCCCCTTCCCAAGCCGTCGCCACCTTGAGCATCAGCAGCCTCCTGCGGTTCTGGTAAGCCACTTCCCCCACTCCCGCGTGACCTAGAACGCCAGCTCCGCCGCTGACAGACACGCCGCCGCCAGTCGCCGCCGCTAGCGCCGCTCGTATTTGGTCAAAGCGATTAGGATCGTTAGATGCAGATCCTGCGGCTGAAATTAGAACTTAAGCGAAGAGGTAAGCCCGCATCTGAGCCACCAGATCTGACTTAGATCCTATGGCCTGCAGAGCTCGATCCACCCGAACCGGTACGCGCCAATAGCGTTAAGACACGTGGCTAGGATTTGAATCAAAAACAGATTTGAAAACAGATTTAGATTCAGTTTTGAATTGGCTATAACTTTTGATTCTCACATTAGATTTTTGCAAATTTTATATCGTTGGAATCAGGGAGACAAGCCCTTTCTGTTTATGCAATGTGTTTAGTGAAAAGTTTCTGTTAAAATGACTTTTTATGCAGAAACTTGTTTAGGACTATTTTGAGTATAGAATTTGTTTTAGTGCTAAATAAGTTTGGTTTGGCAAGTTTTCAACTTGGTATTGGTTCAGTACTGTGCACTTGCTTGGTGGAGTTTTAAAAATCATCACTTAGCATTTTGCATGCATGCATATATTTATGTTTGTATATGAATTGTGTGTAATTTTGTGCTACAAATTTTTGTGTAGATTTTGGTGCTAGTGATTGTGATTGTGAAGAGTGCTACTCTCCCCATTACCAAGGCAAGTGGTACTTCATGAATATTTCCATCCCTATATTTTGTACAAGCATTAGAAATATTTTGCTAAGTCTTGCATGTTGTTATTTTTGCCAAATGCTATGTTGGGAAATCCTAAGTAGTTGTAGAATTGCTAGGAAATTTCCTAAGTTAAGTTACTATGCCATGCTTAGCCTAGCTAGTAGTAAACCAGGGTTGGTAAAGTATATACATGCTATGATGAAAATGTTTCTAAGTCTTTGGACTTATGTTTTTCTTAATAAAACAACTAAGTCAATGAACCTCCTGGGTGGATTGGGACTTGAATGGTGGTTTTTGGTTGAGTGGTTACACAAGGCCCATGGACATGGTTTACCTTGTGTATCTCACTTGTAGTATGCCACCCAGGCACAAAGGGATTTTAGAGGCCAAGTGTTGAGAAGCTTATAGTGCAGCCACTTGGCAATATGGGCTCTGCCTTGATCACATAGGTTGCTAGAACTTAGTCATTTGGACAGTTGGTGGTAGTGGGAATGATAGGTTGGAACGCGTCCATTTGACTAAGGGAAGGCTTCTGAAAGGTCATGTCTTGGGAAACCAAGTCTGGTGGGGAAAGTGCACAATCTCTGCAGATGGAAAAATCTAAGTACTTAGCCAAGTCCATGGCAATGGACAACTTGAGCATCAAGACATGGAAGCTATCAAGAATCTCATCACTCCAACTTCTAAGTAAAAACTTGTGGGTGAACAAGGGTGAAGGACCCCAATGTCTATTGGTGGTTTCTTGGGAAATGTTTTGACAAAGAAAAACTTAGTGATTTCAACTAATAGGAAAAACCTATTTTGAGTAAAGCAAGCCAAGCTACACTTAGCCAAAATGCATATAGTAATATAGTCCACTTAAAAATTACTAAGGTATCACTTGCCAATACTATTCCAAAGTATTGACCCACTGTGGCTGTAACTTGTGATGTTGCAGGTTACTCCGATGATGATTAGGTGTCATGAGTCTACACTCAACATGCGTGCCTGTGGCACATGAAGATGAAGACTTATGTTTATTTACTTATTCCAAAACTCTTGTATTAGGCATGTGGCCTTGAGTTGTAAAAGATTATGTTTTATCTCTGGAATGGATGTAATAAATGACCTTTGTATCTGTGTACTTCATCTTAAACTGTGGATGCTAGCAATGATCCAGGGACTAGCATTGCAATCACAGGGATCCTTTTCCTTTACAAAGGAGGGATCTTACACCTATGTAGGCGAGGACCGCCGAATTCTAGTCTCGCCGTGTACTGGCCTCAGTACTGACCGCTCTCTTTTTCCTTTGCCCTTTGTCGGCACCCCTTTTGTTTAAGCAGGTTTTTGAGATCGACGTCGTTAGCAGGGTTACCCTTCCGGCTTGGCCTGGGCAGGGTTATGGACGCCATTGGTTATTCTTCAGGGCTCTTAGCCTAATTTGCATCTTGTCCGTACTCGGACGTTGTATCGTTTACAAGGTGATTTGGATTTTTGTACTGTATATTGCATCCTTCACTCGATGAGTCGCTGTTGTATATATCTGTTTTGTGGGTTCCATCGTGGACTAATGTGTAATGGTATTACTTCATTTTCCACCCGCACGCAAGTGCCTGGTGGGCGCCTTTGAATCGTTTCTATGCGGGTTTGGCAGGAATCGCTAAGACTTGCATAGAGCCGATTCTGAGGGTGTTACAACTCTCTAGTGAGAATGAGTAGGAAAGAAACCAAAGTCAAGACCATTCACCATATATCCTCCTTTCCATATCAATCTTTATCATCTCTATTGAATCATATCCTTATATTTGTTATTCATCAATATGGAGAAATCAACTATTGATTCACCAATTCTTAACCTATCAATTATTGACCTATCAACTCTTATACTTATTATAGCATTCACTTAAGGCTTATAAAGAAAGAAGTCAGAAGAGGTAAATAGTGATGCTAGTTTTAGATGTTATCTATAGGATGGGAGTGATTTGAGGAAATCAAATCAAAATGGTAACAAAGAAGATTACAAGGATGAAGTCTAAAGATAGTTACCAGGAGTAATCCTATTGGATCAAGTAGGTATAGTCAATGAATTATATCTCTTAATCCAATAGAGCTAAACAGAAGATAATTAGAATACAACTGTAGTGTTGTATTGAAGAAGACTTGTTTAGTCAACTGGAAACCTGAACCATAAAGTATCAAAGGATCATAATGATCATGCCTTATTCACCAATATTGAATGCTTATACCAGTATAAGTGACATTGGTGGATAAAACATGATTGAACCATAGTATAGATATATTATCCTAGATTAGTCATTACAAGTCACATTAATATAATGTGAGGTTGAAATGATAGATATTGGAGTTAAGTAGAGAAAAGGAAGTATGATTAAAATAATGTTAGAGCAACATTAAATTAAAGAAGTAGTATTCTTCTCTTGGGGAAATACTAAACACTAGAGGAGAGTAGAACTTGATATAAACCTCTACTAGAGTAGTATTTGTGATGGATGCTTTAGGAAGGGTATGAATGGAGTTAGAGGTAACCACTTGTTGGGTTAGAGATTATTAAGATTAGAATAGTTATTATAGCCAAGTATAAATATGAGAATATTATGAAAGCTTTAATGTTAAGCACTTTGCATTTATAAATGGATTTAGAATAATAAAGGGTGGATAAGAAGTTTCTATAAAGCAAAGCTCATCATGTTAGTACATGATGATGGACATAGAGAAGTAATATATATAGGAAAGGAATTCCTTAATCAAAAGTCCAGAATTATGAAGTATGGAATACAGGAATCCTTGTTAAACACTAAACCCTAAATCTTAACCAAATAAGAGTATCCATCTCAAATAATTGATCATCTTGATTCCACAATGGTTTATAGAACTATTTACTATATCAAATCACCTGAGCACATCTTTGTCATATTCAACCATCATTATCATAGGTGCTTATGGAACTATCTGTATTAATGGTTTTTCATAAGTTATCCTAGAAAACAATTCCACTACTTTACTTTAAATGGTGATATTATTAAAATCACAAACATAAAGACAACAGATTTAGCCATTAATATTTATTCACATCAATAAAAGAAAATAAGTATAGTAAGAACTTTAAAACCTAGGATGAGTAATTAAAATTCAGAATTCTAAACTTATTAGTAAGTTTTCTCATCAACATCTCATAAATATTCTATATAGAATCATAAGACAAAATCTTTAATTCATTTCTCTAACCACTTATCCCATATGAGCATGGAATAAGTGGGGATCCAATAGTATAAATCATTCTATCTTATACTCTATGATTAAATACATATAGATAAACCCTATGGATATTATTAAACATTTTAAAACTTAATTACTCCAAATAAATTTGAAAACAATATTATAGGAAAGAATATATACAATGGAAATACAAAATAAGATAAAATATCACAATACATAATAAAAGTTCACAAATTGATTTTTAATAACATTATTGCTGCTGCAATTATTTAGCTAATAATTTTCTATGGGGAATATTCAAATAATTGAGTATTATTCAAATCTGAAAAGAAAATGAAATACAAAGCAGAAAACAGGAAAAAAATAAAAGAACTAACTCAGTCCAGAAAGTGGCCCACGGCCCATTTCCTCTTTGCCTATCCATCGCTCACGAGCGGCCAGGTACAGCCCATCTGGCCCAAGTGTGTCCTGTCACTGGCACATACCCTTTCGACCTTCTAATCGCGTCGTCTTCCTCGCGACGCCGGCGACCCCACGATGCAGTGAAGCAGCTCGCCGGCGGCCACCCCGTCGCTGGCCGCGTCAAGATCCGCGCCACCGTCCCCAGACGTCTACAAGAAGCCCTAAACGCCGCCGAAGAACCCTAATCCCTTTTCCTCTCTCCATTTCTCTGTTCTGCCGAAACCCTAGCTGGATGTGATTTGGGCTGGAGCTCGCTTCTGGCCACCCCTTGCCATTCAGAGGCCACCACGGAGACCGCGACGCTCGACTTCGTCATTTACCCCAAGACGCGCTGGTCGGGGTGATCCCTAGCCGCAGGATTTAGGCCGTCTTCCCCAACACCGACGTTGTCGCCGACGTCAATCGTCGTCGTCTCCAACTGCACTTCGTCTCCACGACCACTTCTCTGCATTCCGGGTGAGCTACTGAACACGCCGCTGTCTTCCTTTGCCTCGCTTGCTTCTTGAATCGAGCCATCGTCGTGCGTCGTCGTGCTCAGCCGTCGGCCACCATCGTATCTCCTGCTCCGGCGACCTAAATCGAGCGGTGTCACCACCGTTGGGTTCCTAGCGATGCTCTCTCTCCTAAACACACGATCCCAGCCGCGCGCGCGAGCTGAATCATTCGATCGGTAGTCGATCTGGGAGGTTCCTGTTGGGATGATGTCACTCTGACATCATCACTGTGTCATCCCCAGCCACGTCAGCGGGTTGGACTTAGTCCACTGCTCGCGTGGAGAGTGACGTGGTCACTGGCCCACTGGTCAGTGACCGTGGGTAGAACTAGTCTGGGTACGCAATGTCTTTTCTGCTCAGGAATTAAATAAAATCATATCAATTCCAAAATAAAATAAAATGATTAAATCTTGTAAATTTGATATCTTTTGTTTTATAAATTAGAAAAATACATATAATATATGAAACTGTTTAGAAAAATAAAATCTACAACTCAAAACTATTATCAAATATTATTATGGTGATTATTTAAATCAATATTATTTAATAAAGGTTTTATAAGTAATAAAACTTTGATAATTAATATTTTAATAATGGTAAATGTTAAAAATATAAATAAAATACTAAAAATCTTAGAAAAATAAGAATTAGAGTTCAAAACTATAATTATACATTATTAAAATACTTAATTAAATATTTATTAAGTATTTTTAAAGTAATAAACCTTATTAAAATCATATCTTATTATTTATACATCACAAAAATAAATGTAATATACCAAAATAATCACAAAAATAATACCTACATGTGAAAAATGTGATATTCCACTTTTGAGTTAAATAAAAAGTTAAACACTTTCATAACTTAAATTTAAACCTATTTCTTTATGTTAATAATTCATATAATGACAAATAAAATTTGTTAATATTTCATAAATTAATGAATTGAGTCTAATAAAAAGTATCAATCTTAAATGTGGATGGTGTGTATTCAAAATGAATTAACCACTTTGAATACAATTTTATTAAATTAATTCTCAACCATTAATGTAGATTATTTTATAAAATAATCCTTATCTAACATAAAATCTCCAAGAATAATTGTAATAAGATAAAACCCTTTCTTTTACTTCCACTACAAGTTATAAACAAACCAAAACACTATATTGACTCCATAAGAAGTTAAGTAATCTTATTTCTTTGTTTACAAACTATAACCACTCATCCATAAAAAGGAAAATGATCCTATCCCACTAAACAATTAGGAAACCACTATTCAATAAAAGTAATGCCATTCTTAAGTAACTCTAAGGAAACAATACAAAGTGAACAAGATACAAGTATCATAAGTAATACACCCTAAATCTATCTACATTCTTAAAGTCACTTATTGTTACCAAACTTTAAGTATAATACTAAAAGACTTTATTATATGCTTTATAGTTAACTTTGGTCTGTGGTAATTAAGTTATAAAGCATCATAATACCAAACCAACCCAGTTAAAAACCAAGATAGATAAGTCTCAAATATTACCAGTTTTCAGTATTCCAATAAAGGCAATTCTTTCTAACTTAAAGACTATAACTAGAAAGAACACTTCATAAGGTTAACTTAAAAGCTTAAATGCTTCTGCTTAATTGAGTAAGATTCTCTTCAAAAGTTATTCATTTTGCCACTTCAATCAACATATGACAATTAATAGTAAACACTTTACTTTATACTTTACTTGTATAATAAGATTGTTCATACTTAAATTCTTTATAAGTGACATTACTTGTAAAGTAAAACTTGAAGATAAACAATTAAGATGGAAACAACCTTGAGTAGCATTCCATACTACGTATTTTATTGTTGTATAAATACATGTTGTATTCCACACACTCACAAGCCTTAATAAGAAGCACATGTATGAAACTTAATTTAAAAGAGCAACACATTCCAAAGAAATCCTTTCCAATATCCAAACCCTAGATCAACGTTATTCTCGGGATTCGCGTTTATCAACTTGCATTACATTAATTATGCATAAAAGCATCTTGCTTCTTTAAACATTAGTCCTTACCAGACCAATGATGCAGATTTCCGCTATTGGATCTTATATTGTCTTGAAGACCGTGAGTGTATAATCTTGCAATCACAAAAGGCAAGTTCACACTTGCTCATGTCCGTTGATTATTTTCTGTAAAGTATTTTACAAATCCAGTGTTGTCATCACCTGCATTTGAAAAAGGACAGGAAACACTATTTTCATAATAATGTGGTTATAGGTTTATTACCATGAGGTAATAACCTACTATAAGAGTTCCGATGGTAAAGGAACATATTATCTAGGACTTAACAACCAATGTCGCCAGTGATTCTTGCGCCGTATATTACGCGTTGACCATGAGATTTGGAATGGGACGAACAAGTCAGATGTATCTTTTCCCTCTCGCATGGAGCTGGATGTGCGGGTCGTGGCTGTTATCACTCGTATCGTGCATATTATTTATGGTAATTCATAGAGGATATGCAACATATGGGTGGGAGCCCTCAACGTCCCACGATAGTTCCGGCATCTGAACGGTTTGTACTGCCATTGCCGTAATTCAATAGGTGGGCTGGCGTACACCAAGGAGACATGCGGGGTCGCGGAGAAGGCAGTAATTGGCTTGGGTCTTAGTCTAGGCCTCACACCAAGAAAGTGTGAACGGGTTCGCGACCCGGATGTGCAACAAAGCTAAGATCTCTCATGGGTAAAGTAACGCACCTCTACAGAGTGTAAGAACCGTAACTTGTTACTCCCTGTTCCGGGAAGGAGCTGCGAACGCGGCGGGAAAGGAACCCCATGAAGGTTCTGGTAAACCCGTGAAGGCTGACGGACATAGCTTTTCATAATAAAAGCAACATTTGAAGAAATGTTTATGAAAACTTGCATTGCCGACGACCTACGGTCTGTGGCTGTAGATATAGTGCATCAAACACTCCTTTTCTAGTGTACTTGCTGAGTATGCTCGTACTCAAAGTATCTTCTTAACCCTTGCTAGGTTGTAAAGCCGGTATAGACGACGCCTACATCAAGTTATGCTCCAGGAATTATCATCAAAAGCTAAAGCTCTTCAAGGAAGTCAAGGAAGTCAACATATACATCAACTCAAGTGAAGACGAAGTTTCTGATTAGATAAGAATAGAATTTCTAACCATAGAGCCTACTTCTGTAGAGTATTGCAATAGCAGCAATGCAAGCCAGTAGTTCAACTACTAGTTTTAAAAGTATGGTAGCTATGCGTTATTTATTCTTGATTCTTCTTCGTAAGAAGTTTCTTTCTCTCTCTTTAACCTAGAGTGTTCTCTGGATCTTGTGTAAAGAGTTGAGTTGTAACCTATAGTCATGTTTTGGACCTGCTATGTTTCTGTTGTACTACTCTAAGGGATGTAATACTAGTGAACGATGTTTCATTGGTGTTATGTCAACGACTATAGTGTACTACATCATGCAGTGGTATGTTGGGTCACCACATTCATGATCCTATGAGATTCGATTGGGCAATACAACAAGATACATAGACCGCCATCCAACTGCATCTATGACTAGTAATCCACCTTCATGTTATCATCTGAACCCCCTACGATATTAAGTTGCAAGCAACGGATAACTGCTTTAAGCAAAGTGTGTAAGGTAAACAATCCACTTGTTCTATGAAAAAGAGACCGTTGTTTTCTCCCTAGTGGCAACATCACATCTACAACCTTAGAGATTTATGTCACTTCCCTTAGATTAAATAGAGGCATGAACCCACTATCGAGCATAAATACCCCCTCTTGGAGTCACTAGCATCTACTTGACCAAGATAGCTACTAGAAACGGAGAGCATGCAAGATCACAAACAACATAGACATGGTAGAATCAATAAGACAAAACCATTAATCAATCTGACGTAGTAATCTCAATATCCATCGGATCCCCGCAAACACAACATGCATGATTACAAATAGATGATCTTTATCATGAACGAAGCTCACAAGATCTAAATATGGTAGCACAAAAGAGGAGATACAACCATCTAGCTACTACATGGACCCGTAGTCCAAGGTGTAACTACTCACACTTCATACTGGAGACTGGCATGATGAAGAAGAAGGCCTCCGGGATGATCTCCCCTCCGGTAGGGTGCCGGGAAGAGCTTTAGACCCCCCCCCCTCCCCAATCTAGGGACGATGGTGGCGGTGGCTACGGACTGTTTCGTGGAATATTGATCGGCCCTCTAGGGTTTCTGTATCGGGGGGTCTTTATAGGCAAAGAGGCGAGGCAGGGGCCGCCAGGGTGGCCGCACCCCCCTAGGAGCAGGGTGGGCCCACCCGCGTGGCCAGGGGGTTTGTCCCCCTGGTGGCTCTCCTCCGTCTCATACTCTGGCTTCGTGTTCCCCACGGTAAAATATTGAGTTTAGCTTTTGTCCCGTCAAATTCCGAGAATATTGATTTTCTGTCTTTTTGGAACCAAAAACAGAAGAAAACAGGCAACTGGCACTGTGACATCTTGTTATTAGGTTTGTACCAGAAAACATATAAAAACACCTCAAAGTATAGACAAAGTAAACCAAAGTAGATATTAAACAAGCATGGAACATCAAAAATTATAGATACGTTTCCGACGTATCAGTGTTATATGTTAACATACTCATGTGTGCTTACTGAACTCTATGAAATTATGAAATAGCTTGGGTTTGTATTTGTGGCATCTTTCTTAGTTTTTTTATGGTCTTCTATATGGATTGTGCTAGCTTTCCCAATGGATTCTCCTTCGGTACCCATGAGAAATTTTTATGTGCATAGGCTTATTTAGCACAAATAAGATAATATCTTCTTTCAAATGTGTTGCTAGACATAGCATGAAGGAGTAAATTCATTATTTTATACTTTGCAAGATTATAGGCGGGAAGTATGCATAATTTAATATGTGAGAGGTAGACAAGGCAACACCTCTTAAAGATAATAAAAGGGATTATGATGGTTACCTTTGTGCCTAGGTAATGTAGTAACACTTTAGGAGGTAAAATGGAAATGGTTGAAGACAAGAAATATTATGTTAGCGTTGTTCACCACCGTGGTTCTGCTCATTTATTCCTCTCGCGATAATATGCCATAGTACCAAATGTGCACATGTGTATTCATCTACCAATCTACAAAGTTCCATTATTTTTTGTCACCGCAAACATTATGTTTCCAGCGTGACACATTATCCTAAAAGTACTTCAGATTAGCATATACAATAGATAATGCCTTCAGTGAAGTATCTAATGCTTTCATGTTTTTTTTACCTTTGTGGGTTATTACGATGTTTTTTGAACTACATATAGGCTTAATTACTAATTTGGGACATGGATGTAGAAAATTCATATTTACACTAATTTCTGGCAGAAAAATGAAAATGAGAGCGAAATGGAGGGAAGGGAGAGAGAACGAGCAAGAATTACTCGAGCTTGTAAATCATGAGGACGATGAGTTATACCTTTTATCAAAGAGTGTAGATGTATGGGTCTCGGGAGCAATGGAGCCCGTTTTATTGAACCTTCAGAAATTTGTATTTTGAAGTTTCAAAAAAATTCTAAGAAAAAATTATAGATGTAGGAAATAATGTTCTTTACCACGATGAAAAATTCTCAACTAGAAATACCCAGTATTTTGGGCTGCAAAAAAGCCTAAATCTAACATCTAAAGTAGTGAATAGTGCCAATTTTCAAACCATCAAGTTCTATTAGATTTTGTCAATTTTGTTGAGACCAAAATATAAGGTATTTCTGGTTTGAGACTTTGTGTGTTTGGTAGAGTATACATCATTATCTACGTTAAGATTTTTTTTTCATAATTTTTTGATACATTGAAATCAAGTTTTCAATTTCGAAAAATATAGGGATCCATGTAGCTTGGGATCCAAAGCAATTTTCGGTTTTATCAAATTACAGTTTAAGCGATGTAGAATCTTAATGTTTTGGGGATACCGGATACGTGGTTATTTCCCTACACGTGAATTCTGATGTGAAGTACATTTAAATTTTTGGTATGAAAAAGGTTGAGTGACCGTAGCAATATACAACTAGTGTGTTTAACTGTATGGGTAACGGGTCTTCTTCTGGCTGACAGAACGGTCGCAGCAGCCATCCGATCCATGCAGGGTCAACACTTTGAAACAAAGTCCACCGCCTGAATAGTTCACCATGGGGCATGGGGATTGACAACGACGGGTCTATGTCAACATGTTGCGGTGGTCACCGTTTGTTGGCAGCCGGTGCGCATGCTGGGACGTCAATGGATTGTGCCGTGTGCGACGCGATTGGCTGTGGCCGAGGAGAATGCTCATACTCACAGGAGCAAGAAGGTGAGTGCGCTTTTCGTCGCCGTCCTCTATCACTTCATGTACCTATGACAGCCGTATAGTTTGAACTTTGAACGTCTCATCTGCAACTCGCAAACCGCGTGAGTGTCAGATTGCTGTTGGACGCGCTAGACAATACAATAGCGAGGTTGAAGTAGCTCATCTCTTTGCCTAGATGCGGTGCAGTTCTTGATTTGGTAGTGTACGTCAAAAAAAATCGAAGACATTTGGATGGCATTTCTTGAAGTTTCTCCCGGTCAGGGTTTTGATCGATTGGTCATTCCCTTTTGAAGTTCTGTTATCTGTCTGCTTTTGTTCCATCTTTAGAATTCAGATGCTACGAGAAGCGTAAGAATTCTGGGAGACAATCTCTGTTTCTTATCGCGAAATCTTGGTAGGCAACAAACTACTACTACGATCGAGCTGAACTTCACCAGCGTGCTCCTACCCAAGAAATGGGCTGCCTGCACCTATTCCAGGACAGATGGAGACGCAAGGGACGGCCGCCGACGACATCCCCGGCAGCCACTGCCTTCAACCACACGGTGTCGCCAGCCTGCAGCACTATCGCGACGAGCCCGTCCGGAGCGAGGCTGGCGCCAAACGCGTCGCCAGCCCGCAGCGCTATTGCGACGAGCCCGTCCGAGGCCTCCGGCGCGAGGCCGGCGTCCAGCAAGTCCTCCGGTTCCACGGCGCGGAGCATCCCGGAGCTGTACGAGGAGAGGAGCGCGCACAGCCTGCGGGAGTTCGGCCTGCGGGAGCTCCGCGGCGCCACGGCCGACTTCAGCCCGCTGCTCATGGTCGGAGAGGGTGGCTTCGGGTGCGTCTACAGAGGCACCCTCCGTCTCCCCGGCGGGCACCCCCACGGCACGGCGGTCGCCGTCAAGAGGCTCAACCCCAACGGCAGTCAGGTACCCCATCGATCGCACTCGCAGTACCGCGCAGGTTCCGTCACTGAAGAACTCACGTGTCCCAGGGGCCATCTGACTCCGGTCTTTCGTGCAGGGACACAAGGAATGGCTGGCCGAGATCCAGTTCCTGGGCGTCGTCCAGCACCCGAACCTCGTCAAACTCGTCGGGTACTGCGCCGCGCAGACCGATCAAGGGCCCCAGAGGCTTCTGGTCTACGAGTTCATGCCGAACAAGACGCTGGACGACCACCTGTTCAACGCAGCGTACCCTGTCCTGCCATGGGACGTCAGGTTGCAGATAGCGCTGGGCGCTGCTGAAGGGTTGCTCTACCTCCATGAAGGCCTTGAGCTTCAGGTAACCAACCAATCTGCCTTGGACACTGCCCATCACCCCTTTATACTTGGGTTAAGCTGCATATTTTGCAACTGTGAACGAACTCTGCTTAAATTGAACAGGAGTAGGCAGACAATTTTCACACCTGCAGCTCTCATCAGAATTCAGATCATGGGCATGAGACCTGATTATGAACTGCAGCAAAAAACCAGAATGTTCAGTAAGCATTAACCCTTTTTTCTTAATATCTTGCGATATTTGTAGATCATATACCGCGATTTCAAGGCTGCGAACATACTGTTGGATGAGGAGTTCAGACCCAAACTGTCAGATTTTGGATTAGCAAGAGAGGGGCCATCCGAGGGTCAGACCCATGTGTCTACAGCGGTACGTGTGCAAACTTCACTACGGTAGTACAGTGACTGAATTTCCTTGTGACAGATATAGCTACATACATGTCATTCTGAATGTTCTCATATGGAACATCAGTTCCGCAGTTCTCAGAAACATCATTACCTTTGCAAATTCAGGTCATGGGAACCTACGGCTATGCAGCTCCAGACTATGTCTGGACAGGGCATCTCACCACAAAGAGCGACATCTGGAGCTTCGGGGTGGTACTGTATGAAATCCTCACGGCTCGCCGATCGGTAGAGAAGAAACGCCCCAAGAACGAGCAGAAGCTCCTGGAGTGGGTGAGGAGGCACCCTGCAGAGAGCCAACAGTTCGCCGAGATCATCGACACGAGGCTTCAAGGGAGGTACTCCATGAGAGGAGCAAGGGAGATCGCCAAGCTGGCCAACAGCTGCCTCGCAAAGTACGCAAAGCACCGCCCCACAATGGTGGAGGTGGTTGAGAGACTGAAGCAGGCAATGCAGCACAGAGAGCTGGATGGACAGGATGTCTGTGAACTGGAGGAAAGCTCGCTTCTTCATGAGGCACCGACGACACCGGTCATGGAGGATGCGGCTGTGGTGTCGGCAAGGCGTCGGATGTTTCATTTGGCTGCTTTAGGTGAGAATACAAATGCTCATGCAAGGAGAAGACTGATGCTCATCAGGGCTGCGGCTGCTGCTGCTCTGGCGTGATACCCTGCCACCATTGATGCTCTTGACTTTTAATGTTCTTTGGTTTTGTTCTTCTTTTTTTTATAGACCTCTACTTTTCTTTCTTTCTAGGATATCATTTCCTCTAGACTTTTTTTCAGAAAATTAATGAAGGTACAGAGGACCTCTACCTTATAGTGACAACAAACTGAGTTCTAGAGAGAGAGAAGGGGATGCAACCAGGATGCAGCAATGGCATAGGGGGAAAACAAGTAAACTGAAAAGGACTAGTCTAGAAAGTGGCTTTCCCAGATCATCATGCCTTCCTTGTTCTTCTAGACTTGATAATGCTATCCCTTTTCTGTTACTGTATATGGTTTAGATCATTTGGTTTTTTCCAGTGCCGTGTCTGCTGATCAGGTACAGTTTTAAGAGCTGGTGGTAGTAAAACTAGAGGTTAAAAAGCGTGAAATGCAATAATGTATTTTTGTACTTGGCCTCACGTGAGCCAGTAACTATAGATATGAAAATGGTGCCTACTTACTGATTCGAAATTGAGTAGTACTCTTTGCAATACTGAAAGCCTTAATTTTTTCCTTGTTTTTTCCGAAGAAAAAATGAGCACTCAAATTGCTATCCCTTTTCTGTTACTATATATGGTTTAGATCATTTGGTTTTTTCCAGTGCCGTGTCTGCTGATCAGGTACAGTTTTAAGAGCTGGTGGTAGTAAAACTAGAGGTTAAAAAGCGTGAAATGCAATAATGCATTTTTGTACTTGGCCTCACGTGAGCCAGTAACTGTAGATATGAAAATGGTCCCTACTTACTGATTCGAAATTGAGTAGTACTCTTTGCAATACTGAAAGCCTTAATTTTGTCCTTGTTTTCTCCGAAGAAAAAATGAGCACTCAAAATCCTACATGTGATTCATAGTTGACCTAAAATGATTAATGACAGTATTTCCTATCCTATTTTGTCCCATGACGCCTTGTACTCGCTTCTAAATACACCCACAACTGATCAACTGTATATTCAAAACCTGAAGTTACAATATACTTACTAAAGCCCATTATTATAGGCTACGTTTCCAACAAAATTCAGAACCAAAAAAGATAGTTCTCATCTCAATCATCAGCCTCTTCAATAGTGTATACTGTAATATAGTATTATGTGGTGGCATTGCCACAACAGAACGAACAGTATGGTTCTTTTTTCATAAAGAAATTTAAACTTGAAGAACTACAAACCTGCAGAAGCAGGTCATCACACAAATCAATTCTCTGCAATGGGAAAGGCTGATCCAATCTTGTTGTTACCCATACGGTAGCACTTGACGTTCACTGTGTACGGGCCAATATTGACGCGGTTATCCTCCCCTCCCATATAGAAGCACAGTGTGTAGAGTGCCAACTCAAACTCAGGGCTAACACCAATCAAGCTGCTTGATACTGATTTCAGAATACCATGCCACTCAAACTGAATGGTGAGTAACTGTGTCTCCGAATCAGGCTGTCAAATGAGAATGGAACATGTTAGCTCAATTACTTGCATGATACACAAGTACATCTTGTAAATGTTTAGACTATGCACTCACCAATTCCCCACGTCGTCTTGGGAATATGTAACCTTGGTAGTTCACATTTCCCTTGGCTTCTTCCAGATAAAACTGCAAATTAGTGATGGAGTTGCAGTCAGATATATTTTCATGTAAGGATGCAGGTCTGCTGATGACACAACCTTACCTGAATCCAGTTATGGAAGCCTGAGACCTCATTCTCTCCTTGTCCCCGTCCCTTTATCTCACCAATAAACACATGCTCAAATGCAGAAGAGCAGCTAGAGTTTCCACATCTTCCATACAAATTAAACCAAAGGGATGTCAACATTGTCTTGAAGTCATCGTAGTCTTGAGACGCGACTCCCTTCAGCACTAAATACCGGTGCAAGTACTTGATCGGCGCTGTCCTGGAAATCTCTTCAATGAATGCTACTTCTTCATGCTTTTCCTGCTGAGTAACAACTTCTTTGGACCCTTGGTGTGGGTTGTAATTATCAAGAAGCGCACAGAAGCGAGAGTAGGTGGGCTTGGTAAACACACCATCGCCTAGCCAGCTGAACAAGTTTTCATACGCCATATCATCCTTCTGGTAAACCTTCTTTCCCTCTCCACATTCAATTCTGTAGTCCTTACCAGGAACAAGACGGTTCATATCAAGCTCCCACAGCCGGCTACATGCTTCGGACAAGCTGTTGAGCTCCTCCCTAGTAGGCTCTAGATTTATCCCATGGTGGATCTGACCAGCATCTTCAGAGTACTCTTGTTCAGATGGTGGCCTTTTGTATGCATTCCATGCTTCAGACTGTATCAAGCAGTTATCTTGGAGCTCAGAGTTCAGACAGGACAAGGAAGCTTAACAATATACTACCACAAAGACATCTTAGATGCTAATGGACTCTTAACTTTCGATTCATATATATATGGGGGTAAACATAACACTGTTACATGCATCAACTAAAAATGCTCATGCAAAAATATAAATTTCAATATTGGGCTATGGTTTTTTCTTTTGAAGACTGGTTGGCTCAAATTATGATATCCATTGCTTTGAAACACTAATTTCTACAAAGCTAGCAACATGGATTGGAAAATTTAAGGGAAAATATTGTATAGAAAATCGTATTATGTAACAAATAATTTATTTATTTCAGAGTAGAAGAGTACTGAACTGGTGTTTGATGTTAATAATAGTTGGATGACACTGATTGTATACAGAGAAAATATAAACCTAAACACTGCCATAAACATATAAAAATGTATCTGATATCTCAACCAACTTGACTGATTTTAGGTGACTAAAAGCAAACCTGTTGCGGTCTTCCATGCTTCTTTTTCTCCCCTACAGTTTCCCAACCTCCATCATTTCCTTCTTCTCCCTCCTAAAAACCCACAATTCAGAGAACATAGTAAGAAATCCATCTCAACTTCAAACTAATACTGAAAGCTTTAAAATACAGGCAGAAGAACTATAACATATTTTCAATCTCCTACTGTGGTAGATCCTAGAAATACACTGTAAATCAGGTCAACTGCCCAAAATTCATGTAAAAAAGGTCGAACACAGCAGAGCAGAAGTGAACCTGTTGCTGCCTCCTGTGTGCTGGCGCCTGCTGCTGCGGTTGCTGGCTACCACCACCCCTCCTGTCATCTCCCTCGTACTAAGAAGCAAAGCACAGAGCAGCTACATCAGCACACTCTAACCAAAGCACCCAACACAGTACTCCTAATTATGTGAACAACAACCTAAATGTGAACAACCCAAATGTGGAGTAATTCGTAAATGTGAACTGAAGCACCCCAAATTATGTGGACAACAACCTGGCTTTGACGTCCGCCGCGCGCGGGTGGATGCTGCTGCTGGTGCTGCTGCCGGCCGTCCGCTCTCTCCCAGCCCTCATCATCCCTCTTCTCCTCCTGAATACAGTTACAGATTAAATATACAGCTGCTGATCACAGAAACTAACACCTGTCGGATAAGCCTGAACGAGACCGTGCGGCGCAACATGCCGCCACTCACCCGCCTGGAGGGCCGAGGACCACGGCGCTCCTCCTCCGACTCACCGCCCTTCTTGTCGGAGACCACCTGCCAGAACCAAAACCGTCCAGTTTCCCAGACAAACCATCATCAGTTCCTCCACGCTATGCTGTGGCCTCATCCCCAATTGCGCGGCGCGCACCTCGGCCCACGTCGAGCGGTCCCGATCCTCGCGGCCCTCCTCCTCCTCTGCGTCCTCCGCGGGGCGGTGTCTCCTCGGCCCCTCGTCGCCGCCGCCTTCCAGGGCGTCGATCGCCGCATGGGCGAAACCCTTGATGAGCCCCTCCATGGCGAGAAGATGGGATGGATCCGACTGGCTATTGGGATCTGGGCGATGATTGATGAGGAAGGAGCGGGCTAGCACGGGGATTAGTGCGCCCCGAGTGGACTAATCGGGTGGTTGAAAAAGGATTTGCACGTGGACGTGGTGATCGCGGATCGAGCTGGTCGGTGTGGTGGAGCAATCAGGACGATGCGGAGGGCCGACGAGTCTTGTGTCTGTTAATTAACCGCTGCTGCCGACAGCTAGTTCAGCTCAGCTCAGTTCATCCAGCGTGTGATCCAGCTAAAAAAAAACTGTGATCGTGCTGGCACAAGACCTCCTTGCGCAGAAGTAACGGGCCGGCGTAAAGCCGATACTAGGCCAGGCCAAGCCTGACTAGAGGGTTAAAACTTCGTGTTCTTCGACTGCCCGAGCCCATTTGAACAGTTCACGCCAAGTACATTATAGGCCGGAATTTTCAAGAGATGGACCCATTATGGGCCTAGTCCTGTCACTTGGTTTCTCATTGTGTCCATGTAATTTTTTTTTTGAAGTGTCTATTGCACTAGCAACATTATTTCCACGAGTTGCATCTTTCTAGGAGTGCACCTTTTTTAATGAAAATCATCAAAAGAATACAAAGAACCCTACATTTAAAATTATAAAAATAATTTCTTGGACCACCTACTGTCAACTATATAGACTAGCTTTAGCCAAAACCACATCACCATCCTCGCCATTAGTGTCTGTCATAGTATACATACAGGAATTCGTCATGCTAAGGCCCCAAACGACCATCGCACGATAGCAACAACCATCACCGATGATGGTAACCTGAAACCACCACACCAATGGACACGAAAACCACCCGGGCCCCTGAAGATCCTCTAGACACACAACTCCACGCGCTCTCCGCCGGCGCTAGATGCACCATCAGAGAAAGAATAGGAGGACTTATTCTGACTTCAAGATGTAGGTGCCACCTCACCATCCCGAATAGCACACTAAAAACAACCTAAACAAACAACAGAACCCTCCCACCGATGAGGGGTCATGGTCCACCCTACACCACCAAGGCCCGAAAGCCTCTTGAGGCAGAGTAGGGACCAACGACGTTGCCGACGAGGAGGGACGAAACCGAGCAACAGAGCTACAAGAAAATCTTAGGGCAGGCCAGCCCAAAGGAAGTGATATAGTATTGATGAAAATAGTGGGTTGGGCTACTTGTTTATAGGAAGTTGTGCGAAATCATGGGCATTCCATGGCCTAGTTCTGACTTTTTGTAGCTTCGCCAGTGATGGAACCCTAGATACAGGAGTGCACCTTTGTTCATGAAGGTAGAATTTCAATTTTTAAAGTACAAATCTTGCAAAGTATTCTTTACCGTTAGAAAATGGAAGCATGTATGGCCGGGTGTGCCAGATTCTATACATTTTTTCATGTGAACATTATGATTTATCAATAAAGCTTAGCAGGATTCTAAAAACAATCTAGCAACTATTTTGTCTTTCATTGTGAGCTGATGCCTCTCCTCTAAAACCTACCTCCATACGGGTTTATTGGTCTAATACGGAGTTTAATAAAAAAGTTTGACCAGAAAATTTATCAACAAAACATGAGTTATATGTCATAAAAATTATACCATTAATTTTTATGACATATGATTCGTATTTTGTTTGTCAAATTTAGAGTCAAACATATTTTTTAGGCTTCATGTTAGTCCAATAAACCCGTATGGAGATAGTAGCTGCCACACCTCTTCTGTCCTGAACGCGATTTATGGGTTTCTGCCTCCTCCGCTAGCCGCTCCAGGCTCCGGGGATAAATAGGGTGTAGATCCTAGGGCCGAAGATCCACCTTACAAAAGAGACTAAAGTGCATCGCAGCCCTTAGACAGTTCTCGGAAACCATGCAACCTTGGCAGGGAATTCAGCGAGGATATCATGAAGGTTAATGTTGGCATATTTGACGGAGAAGACCTATGTCTTGTTTAGATTCATGAAGAGTTGTGATGAGTGCAGCGGCACTTCGTTGGGAGACCCCAATAGGAAGGTATGATGAGCACAGCAGCAAGTTTTCCCTCAGTTAGAAACCAAGGTTATCGAACCAGTAGGAGAAAGGAAACGACTCAAAGGTGTTGCTAGCAACTTGGAGACCTGCACAACACAAACTCAAGACTTTGCCCCAACGAACAGTGAGGTTGTCAATCTCACCGGTTTTCTGTAACAAAGGATTAACTGTATGGTATGGAAGGTAAAAATGGTTTGCAATAAGTAAACGGTAAACAGTGGAAGATGTATATGTTGGAGATATGCCCTAGAGGAAATAATAAATGTAGTTATTATTATATCTTTGTGTTTATGATAAATGTTTACATTCATGCTATAATGGTATTAACAAGGAAACATTGATACTTATGTGATTTGTAAACTAAAATAGAGTCCCCAGTAAAGCCTCTTTATAATACTAGCTTGTTGGTTAATAAATGATTGTGGTTTCCCTATCATGAACATTGAGATGTTATTAACAGCAAGATCATATCGTTAGGAGAATGATATGGTGGACATACTCCTATAGATAAGCGTAGCATAAGATCAAGTCATTTTAAATAGTTCAATTGCTATATTCTTTCTGATACATAGTAACCTAATTCCTTCGACCATGAGATCATGCATATCACCTTCACCGGAAGGATGCTTTGATGACATCAAACACCTCACCGTAACTGGGTGGCTATAAAGGTGGCATTGAGTGTTCAGAAAGTATTGCTTGAGACACATGGATCAAGAGTGGGATTTGTCCATCCATATGACGGATAGATATACTCTGGGCCCTCTCGGTGAAATGTCATCCAATTAGCTTGCAAGATGTGACTGGCTCACAAGGGATCACATATCATGGGAACGAGAAAAGAGTACTTATCAGTAACGAGGTTGAACTAGGTATGCAGAGATACCGACGATCATAACCTCGGATAAGTAAACTATCGTGAGACAAAGGGAAATTGGTATCGTAAGTAAGTGGTTCATTCGATCGCAAAGTAATCATAGAAATATGTGGGAGCCATATGAATTTCCAGATTCCTCTATTGGTTATTGTTCGGAGAAGTGTCTCGATCATGTCCGCATAATTCACGAACCGTAGGGAGACACACTTAAGGATTCGACGTTGTTTGAGTAGTTATGGAATGATGAGTAAGAGATCGAATGTTGTTCGGAGTCTCGGATGGGATACGGGATATCATGAGGAGATCCGGAATGGTCCGGAGAATAAGATTCATATAAGGAAAGTCCTGTTTCGGGGTTGGAGAATGGTTTCGGTGTTTTCATCGGGAATGTTCTAGAAGGTTCCGGAATGTCCGGCACTTCGGAGGGGAAGGGTACATGAATGTGTCATATCAAGTTGGAATGATTGCATCATGTACTAGGTGTCATCGCTGAACAAAATAAAGGGTTTAATCAAATCCTAGTTTGAAGTCAAACGCCAATTTGAAAAGTCAAACGGCTATTTTGGAAGGTGGAGGGGAAGTAGGAAACCTACTTGGGGAGGAGTTCCTCCCCTCCACCGCCGCCCCCCTTGGGAAACCGAGTTGGGGAGGGACTCCCCTCACCTGGCGTGCCCCCTCCACCTATATAAGGAGGGGCAGGGCTGCCCCTCCTAGCACCCAACACCTCCACCCAAAACCCTAGCCCCGCGCCGCCACCTCCTGCTGCCGCCGCCGCCGCATAGGGCAAGCCGCCGCCGCCGCCTAGCTAACCCTAGCCGCCGACCAAGCCTCCTCCTTGGTGTGTCTAAACCCTAGATCGCCGAGGAGCTCTCTCATAGCCCACCATACTCGCTCCGGCTTAAGGCGAAGCCCTGCGAGATCTCCCCTCTACTTCCGGTACCACGCCGTTGTGCTGCCGGAATCATGAGGAGAGTGCTACAACCTCCGCTGCCTGCTGGAACAAGGGAGAGGAAGGTCTTCGTCAAGTATCGAACGTGTGATCGACTGCGGGAGCGCTGCCGGAAGGATCGTCTACGCGATCTTGAGATCGGGAAGAGTACGACTACATCACCCACGAGAATCCGTGTGGCATCCCGCAAAACCACTACCAGAAAATCGCGTTTTTTGTGCATTGCATCATCATGACCGCATGCTCATGTCATCATGCCACTTTGCATTTGAGCATCGTCATCATCTTGCATTTTGCTTGCATAAAACTATTTTCGAGAAAACCTAATTTGTTTTCTAAACGCCCGTCTTAATTCAAACGCAAAACCCGGGTCTCCGGATTATTTTGTTTTGTCTGATATCGGTTTGCAAAAGCCCTGTTTGAAATAAATAAAATATTTAATTATTTTAGTGGGGCAGTCGAACGGGCCGATTCGACCCAGTCGACCACCCCCGGAATAAAAATCGGTCCACCAAAATCCTAAGGCTACCCAACCTAATCTACCCACCCCTCCAGCCACCTCACCCCCTCCTATCGCAAGATGCCACGTCACCCTGCCCCTTCCCCCTAACCTATCCCAGGCCGCCACCTAATCCTACCCCTTTCCCCACCTCTGTCCACCCCACAGCCCACACCCCACCCACACACGCACGCAACACACACAAGCCACACACCCGCCAGCGCCCTATCCCCACCTGGCCGCCCTGCCCGCGGGACCCACCGGCAGCCCCACCAACCCGCGCCCGTCTCCTTCCTCTCCCTCTCCCTCCTCGCTCACCCACCGACGCGCTCCCCCACCCCGTCCTCTCCCCCACGCTCCCGCAACCGCCCCCACCTCTCTTCCCCGAGCTCCCTCCGGCCACCGCCCTTCTTCCTCCCCTCCGGCGAGCTCGCCACCGCCTCGCCACCTTCTGCCCTGTCCCCGTCCTCCCCTCCCCGCCGTCCTCTGCCTCTCTGGCGCGTGGCAGTGCCGCCGTCTACCTCACCCCTCTCGCCGGACCGCCCCCTCGAGCTCCTCGCCCCGCCGCCAGGCGCTCTCGCCACCGGCTGCGCCTCCCCGCCTCCGGCCCCGCTCCCCTCCGCCCGACCTCCACCGCACCCTCTCCGGCCACGGTCCCCGCCTTCCTCCGCGCGACCACCTCCGGCCGGAGCTCTCCTCGCCGCTCGCCCGACCCGCGCCGCCGGCGAGCCTCGCCCCTTCGCCGCTTCGGACTCCTTTGGCCGCCGTCGCGCCGGCCTCCTCGACCCCGCGTCGCCGGGCCCGCCTCCAGCCGCGGCCGCCCGGGCCCGAGCCACCGCCGCGTCCTCCTCCGCCGCCCAAGCCCCGCCGGCCTCTCCCCTCGCGTCCGGCCGTGGCCTGCCCGAGCCCGACCACGGGCGCCTCTGCCTCCCTGGCCGCCCCGCTTCCTCTGCTCCAAGCCGCCGGGACCCGCGCGTCGTCACCTCCGTCTGCGAACCAGCGCAGCAGCCGCCGTGGGACCGCCCTCACCGCCCTCCTGCGTCGAGCCTGCTCTCCTCGAGGCCGCCGTCGTTCCAAGCCACGACCCGAGTGCCACAGCTTCCTCGTTGCACCGCACGCTTTGTCGTCCGGTTCGTTTGGTTGTTGTGTTTAAGAATATGTGTATGCTAGTACTACCTGTTTCGTGTAAGAGCATGTGAGATCGTCAAGATCGACATGGAATCCGGCGAACCTAAGGAATCGCCAGAGATAAACCAAGTTCACTGACCATCGGAGCTGGAGACCCCAAGTACTACTTCCTGAACCCTACACGCCAAGTTCCCCCTCACGGACGCCAAGTCTCCGGATTCAAAGGCGTCGGGATCCCGAAGACCGATCCGAAGCGCCAGGACCCGAACCTGCAGAACGCCAAGATCGCCACGAGGACGCCAAGTTCTTCACCCCGGACGCTAAGTCCGACCCGACCTGCGGACCCGACAAGATCTTCGCGACGACAAGTTCGACACCGTCCAGGGCGAGACCGATGCGCCCCGACGCCACGCCAAGTTCGTCTACCCGAACGCCAAGATCTACTCTGCCATCCGAGAACGATCCCGGAGTCCGAGAACGATCCCGTCGCACCCTGAACCCTGAGACCGAACCCCGAACCCCGGAACCAAGATCTGCCGAACCCTAATGTGTGACCCCTTTTCTCGAGCCCTATTTTATAAATGTAATAACAAATTGCTGCATATTAAATTGACATACTCGCATGCATACTTGTCTGTGGTTTGGGGGCCTTATGTCGATTCACCTAAATTAAATATGGGGCCCATATGCGGGCAAATCTAGTCTTATATTGGCCTCATTTAAATTGGTGTAGCGAACCGGTGCTATCTTTTGCCATGTTAATTCAACATTTAATTTGCGGGGTAGGTAAATAACTTGAACCGTTTAATTAATTGTCGGGACCCCGGTTCCGCTTAATATGGCCTAATTGCATCGCACCTTTGCCATGCCATGCATCATATCATAAGCATGCCGATCTTTTGCCGTAGTATTAAATATTGCATTCGGTGTTTATTCTAGTGATTTGCTTCTTCGCGGATAAGGCCGTTGAGTTGATGTGAGCTTCGCCCCGATCTTCGGATGAACCTTCGGCAATGTTTTCAGGCGAGCATCTCCCCCTTTCTACCTATCTTACTTTTATAGTATTTATTCCCTCCTGTTGATCTACTGCTATCTGTGTTGCGTTGCTCTAGTTTTCGTACCCGTGATATCCCTTGCAGCCTTATATTGCCTTGGACACATCCTATTACCTGTTGTTTGGTAGATAGTTGGACTTGCGCGTCGTAGTCGCTTGCTCAAGTGTTGTTGCGTGTCGTCAAGTGCCACAGTTGTTGGTGTATTGCCGCATGTTTGATGTTGGAGATGATCATGGTTTTACTTATCGTTCACTTTAATTACTGCTTAACAACTAAAATTGAAGTAAGTAAGCAGAGGCACAGGTGGGCAATAGATGTTATTTGGTTGTTAACCGTCCACTTGTGTCCCGTAGGACCCCGAGTACTTGATACATGTTCCTTGAATAATCGCGCTATCCACATACGGGGAATTATGGGACCCCCCCTGAGCCAGAGCTTGATTCATTCTTATTTCTTGTGGCCACAAACTAGTTTGAGGTTTTATTTACGATCCTGTACTTATGCCATGCTTTACTGCTTTATTTACGATTGTGCGAGGAGCACACTGTACTGTTTAGGTAAGCGGAGTGTTTTCGCGGTATCGACAAGCCCAGTTTTGGGTTCCCAGTCGTTTACAGCCATTGACGCAAACCTTGAGTCCGTCTCGGAGTCAGCTAGCTTTGTTACGGGTCTACTCAATGGGGTGGCCCCCTGAAATATTTCTGAATCCTGTGATTGCTTTGTCGTGAAAGCCTCGTTGGGTTTTGATTTGGTTTTTCCGAGGTTGATCGTGTGTGTGTTGCTATTTGTGCACCCCGGCCGGGTAAAACTTTCTGAAAGCCATGTCCGCGGTTATGGACGACTTGGAGCACAGTATCTCGATCATAGACAACTATAACTAAAGTAGTGCTATAAGTTTGACTTTATAATTACTAGTAAGCAGCTTCACTATAATGGAATGGCTAAATAAAACTGCCAACCATTGCTTGTTTGGGTGTCGCTTGCGACCAGTGTATCTGACTAGTAAGTATTGCAACTACAACGGAATGGCTAAATAAAAGTACCAACAATTGCTGGGTTTTTTGGGATATCTCATGCTATTTATATCTGACTAGTAAGTGTCGCAACTACAACGGAATGGTTAACTAAAACTGCCCACTGCTTATTATATCAGGATGACTATCTATACTTGACTAGTAATTGCTGCAACGATAACTGAATAAATAAAACTGCCAACTGTGTGAGTTCCTCGGTGGACTTCCTCGATTGGTCTCGAGGGGGAAATACCAGGGTGGGTTTGGTTTGATGGTAGAATCAGGTTGGTTCCGAATAGGTCTTTCTTACCCCTCTCTGATAGCCGCCTGTTTTATCGAGTCTCTATAGGTTGTATAGTGCATGCTGCTGCTGCCGCTTCAGTCCACCATACCTATGTAGGCGAGGACCGCCGAATTCTAGTCTCGCCGTGTACTGGCCTCAGTACTGACGCTCCTCTTTTTCCTTTGCCCTTTGTCGGCACCCCTTTTGTTTAAGCAGGTTTTGAGATCGACGTCGTTAGCAGGGTTACCCTTCCGGCTTGGCCTGGGCAGGGTTATGGACGCCATTGGTTATTCTTCAGGGCTCTTAGCTCAATTTGCATCTTGTTCGTACTCGGACGCTATATCGTTTTAAAGGTGATTGGATCTTTGTACTGTAAATCTGTATTCTTGACTCTCTGAGACGTTGTTGTATATATCTGTTCTGTGGGTCCCATCGAGGACTGTTGTGTAATGTTATTACTTCGTTTTCCACCCGCACGAAAGTGCCTGGTGGGCACCTTTGAATCGTTTCTATGCGGGTTTGGCGGGAATCGCTGAAACTTGCATAGGGTCGATTCTGAGGGTGTTACAATCCGCTCTCGTTAAACACTTTGGAATCTTCGAGGGTGAGTTATTCCATCGACTCGTTGCTACAATCTAGTAGATAGATCTTGGCTTGTTTGTTTGTATGCGGTAGAAATTTTTTGTTTTCCATGCTACGAAACCCTACAGTGGTATCAGAGCCGTGTCTATATGTAGATCTGTTGCACGAGTAGAACACAATGGTCATTGTGGGCGTTGATGCTTTTATTATCGATTGCTTCTTGTGTACTTTGCATCTTGCGGGATGTTGGGATGAAGCGGCCCGGGCTAACCTTACATGACATCGTTCATGAGACTTGCTCCACGCTTGACATGCAACTTGTATTGCATAAGTGGCTTTGCGGGTGCCTGTTTCTCCCAGCATAGTTAAGATTCAATTTACAACGGGTGATTGACAATACTAGTATCAATGTTGTGGTTCTTGTTCATAAGTTAGAACGACACTTATTGAAAGCCCCAAACCACGTAAAACATGCAAAGAAAGTAGAGGCGTCTAACTTTGTTTTGCAGGGGTGTGCTGTGATGTGATATGGCCATGATTGTGATTATATTTGATGTATGCAATGTTCCTTATTGTAAGTTGGCAACCGGCAGGAGCCATATGGTTGTCTTTAATTTGTTAAGACCCGCGTGTCTATTCAAAGTAGTTGTAATAGTTGAAGCCGGTGGACGACAACCATGGAGAAGCGTCATTGACCTTGATGCAATGCCGGTGATGATGAAGATCATGTTCGTGCTTGAAGATGGAGATCGGAAGCACAAAGAAGATAGGCCATATCATATCACATATTATGAATTGCATGTGATGTTAATCCTTTATGCATCTTGTATTGCTTAGTTAGCACCGTTGCTAAAGCTTGTTGTTTCGAAGCACCACGTGATGATCGGGTGTGTTAGATTCCGCAAGTGTATACAACGTGAGCAAGCCAGATTTGCTCATGCGGAAACTAAGGTTTGATCTTGACGAGCCTAGCATGTACAGACATGGTCTCGGAACACGGATCACCGAAAGGTAAAGCATGAATCATATAGTAGATATGATGAACATGTCGATTGTTCGCCATTGAAACTACATCAACTCTCGTGATGATCGGTGTTGATGTGGTGGATTTGGTTCGTGTGATCACTAAAACAATGTGAGGGATATTGTTTTGAGTGGGAGTTCACCTAGATTAATTTAACTATTAATTAGAACTCAATTTGTCATAAACTTAGTCTAAACTATTGCAAATATGTTGTAGATCAATGGCGTCCCCTACCATCAATTTTAATGCATTCCTAGAGAAAGAAAAGTTGAAAAACAATGGAAGCAACTTCGCGGATTGGTTCCGCAATTTGAGGATTGTCCTCACAGCTGGTAATTTGACCTATGTGCTGGATGCACCGCTGGGTGACCCACCTGCAGCTACTGCTACCGATGAAGTAAAGAATGTTTACCTCGCTCGGAACACTCAGTACTCCACAGTTCAGTGTGCTATCTTGTATGGTTTAGAATCGGAGCTTCAGAAAAGGTTTGAGAATTTAGACCCACATGATATTGTCCGTGATCTCAAATTGATCTTTGAGACTCACGCGGCGATTGAGAGCTATGAGGCTTCTGAAAAGTTCTTTAACTGCAAGATGGAAGAGGGCAGCTCCATCACTGAGCATGTGCTTAAGATGTCTGGGCACGCAAACAAACTTCAAAGCTTGGGTATAGTGATTCCTAACGTTTTGGGGATTAATCGTGTCCTCTAATCACTACCACCAAGTTACAAGAACTTTGTGATGAACTACAATATGCAAAACATGAACAAGCAGTTGCCAAAACTCTTTGCCATGTTAAAATATGCAGAAGTGGAGATCAAGAAAGAGCACCAAGTGTTGATGGTCAATAAGACCACCAAATTCAAGAAATGCAAGTCTAAGCAAAAGGGACACTTCAAGAAGGGTGGTAAGAAAGTTACCGCGCCAACGAAGAAGACCAAGGCTGGACCTAAGCCTGATACTAAGTGCTTTTACTGCAAGGGAGAAGGTCACTGGATGCGGAATTGCCGAAAGTACTTGGCGGATTTGAAGAACGGCAACATCAAGAAGAAAGGTATATCCGATATACATATTATTGATGTGTATCTCCCTAGTACTCGTAGTAGTGCCTGGGTATTTGATACTGGTTCGGTTGCTCATATTTGTAACTTGAAACAGGTGCTGCAAAATAAACGGAAGCTAGCGAATAACGAGGTGACGATGCGCGTGGAAAACGGATCAAAGGTTGATGTGATCGCGGTCGGCACGCTACCCCTTCATCTACCATCGGGATTAGTTTTATACTTGAATAATTGTTATTTGGTGCCTGCGTTAAGTATGAACATTATATCAGTATCTTGTTTATTGCGAGACGGTTACTTGTTTAAGTCCGAGAATAATGGTTGTTCGATTTATATGAGTAATATGTTTTATGCACATGCACCTTTGATAGATGGTCTATTCTTATTGAATCTCGATAGTGGAAATACAGATATTAATAACATTGAGGCTAAACGTTTGAAATCGAGCGATAACTCGACCTATATGTGGCACTGTCGTCTTGGTCACATTGGAGTGAAGCGTATGAAGAAACTCCATTCCGATGGACTTCTTGAATCACCTGATTTCGAATCGCTTGAAAGATGCGAAGCATGTCTGATGGGTAAAATGACTAAGACTCCATTTTCTGGTATGATGGAGCGAGCTACGGACTTATTAGAAATCATACATACCGATGTGTGTGGTCCAATGAGTGTAGCATCGCGCGGTGGTTATCGTTATGTTCTTACCTTCACGGATGACTTGAGTAGATATGGGTATATCAATTTCATGAAACATAAGTCCGAAACTTTCGAGAAGTTTAAGGAATTTCAAAGTGAGGTAGAGAATCAACGTAACAAGAAGATTAAATTTCTACGTTCTGATTGTGGAGGTGAATATCTAAGTTACGAGTTTGGCGAGCATTTAAAGAAATGAGGAATACTTTCACAATTGACACCGCCGGGAACACCACAGCGTAATGGTGTGTCCGAACGTCGTAATCGAACTCTCTTAGATATGGTTCATTCTATGATGTCACTTACAGATTTATCGCTATCATTTTGGGGTTATGCATTAGAAACAGTCGCATTCACTTTAAATAGGGCACCATCTAAATCCGTTGAAACGACACCGTATGAATTATGGTTTGGGAAGAAACCTAAATTGTCGTTCCTTAAAGTTTGGGGTTGCGAAGCCTATGTAAAGAAGTTACAGCTGGACAAGCTTGAACCCAAAGCGGAAAAATGCGTCTTCATAGGATACCCGAAGGAAACTATTGGGTATACCTTCTATCATAGATCTGAAGGCAAAATCTTCGTTGCCAAGAATGGATCCTTTCTAGAGAAGGAATTTCTCTCGAAAGAAGTGACTGTAAGGAAAGTAGAACTCAACGAGGTTGTCGAACCTTCTCTCGAACTTGCGAGTAGCGCAGCATCGGAAGAAGTTCCTGTGGTGCCTGCACCAATAAGAGAGGAAGCTAATGATGATGATCATGAAACTACGGTTGTAGTTGCTACAGAGCCTCGCAGGTCAACGAGAACTCGTACCACTCCTGATTGGTATGATCCCGTTATGAATGTCATGTTGGTGGACAACACCGATGATCCTGCGACATATGAAGAAGCGATGATGAGCCCAGATTCCAATAAATGGTAAGAAGCCATGAAATCCGAGATTGGATCCATGTACGAAAACCAAGTATGGACTTTGGTGGACTTACCGGATGGCCGGAAGGCTGTCGAGAACAAATGGATTTTCAAGAAGAAAACAGATGCTGATGGTAATGTTACTGTCTATAAAGCTCGACTTGTCGCAAAAGGGTTTCGACAAATTCAAGGAGTTGACTACGATGAGACTTTCTCACCAGTAGCAAAGCTAAAGTCTGTGAGGATTATGTTAGCAATCGCTGCATATTATGATTATGAGATATGGCAGATGGATGTCAAAACAGCATTCCTCAATGGAGACATTGATGAAGAGTTGTATATGATGCAACCCAAAGGTTTTGTCGATCCTAAAGATGCTAACAAGGTATGCAAACTTCAACGATCCATCTATGGATTGAAGCAAGCATCCCGAAGTTGGAATCAACATTTTGATAAGGAAATCAAAAGTTTTGGTTTTATACAAACTTATGGAGAAGCTTGTATTTACAAGAAAGTGAGTGGGAGCTCTGTAGCATTCTTAATACTATATGTAGATGACATATTGTTGATTGGGAATGATGTAGACCATCTTAATAGTGTCAAGGAATATTTGAATAAAAGTTTTTCAATGAAGGATCTTGGCGAAGCAGCTTACATATTAGGCATAAAGATTTATAGAGATAGATCGAGACGTCTAATACCATTGTCACAAAGTACATATTTGGACAAAGTTCTAAAGAGGTTTGGAATGGAAGATAGCAAGAAAGGGTTCTTGCCCATGTTGCCCAATACGACCTTGAGTAAAACTCAAAGTCCGACAACGGCAGAAGATAGAGAAAGGATGAGTAAGACTCCCTATGCCTCAGCCATAGGATCTGTAGGGGTTCGTAGCATGGAAAACAAAAAATTTCTACCGCATGCACACAAACAAGCCAAGATCTATCTACTAGATTGTAGCAACGAGTCGATAGAGGAACTCACCCTTGAAGATTCCAAAGCGGTTAACGAGAGCAGATTCTCGTGGGTGATGTAGTCGTACACTTGCCGATCTCAAGATCGCATAGACGATCCTTCCGACGCTGCGTTCCGGCAGCGCTCCCACAGTCGATCACACGTTCGGTACTCGATGAAGACCTTCCTCTCCCTTGTTCCAGCAGGCAGCGGAGGTTGTAGCACTCTCCTCATGATTCCGGCAGCACGACGGCGTGGTACCGGAAGTAGAGGGGAGATCTCGCAGGGCTTCGCCTTAAGCCAGAGCGAGTATGGTGGACTATGAGAGAGGCCTTGGTGGTCTAGGGTTTAGAGGCACCAAGGGGTTTAGAGCAACCAGCAGCTAGGGATTAGCTAGACGGCGGTTTAGAGGAGATCTAGGGCAGCCGCATCTAGAAGGGGGCGGCGGCTTGCCTAGGGTTTAGAGGGGCGCGGCTAAGGGACAAGGTGTAGGGAGAGGGGGCGCCCCCTCCCTTTCTTTTATAGGTGGGAGGGGCGGCTAGGGCTAGCCAAGTCCTCCCCCAACTCCCTTGCTGGCCGGCGGTTTGGAGGAGATAAGGGAAACCTTCTCTTCCCAGGTTTCCTTCTCTTCCTCCACTTGGAAATTATTGTCCCAGTTTGACTTTTTCAAACTGGCCTTTTTACTTTCAAACTAGAGTTTGATTTCTCTCTTCCAAGTGTCCAGCCAAGTGACCCAGTACATGATGCAACCATTCCACATTGTCATGACACATTCATGTACCCTTCCCCTCCGGAGTGCCGGACCTTCCGGAACCTTCTAGAACATTCCCGATGAAAACACCGAAACCATTCCCGAACTCCGAAACAGGACTTTCCTTATATGAATCTTATTCTCCGGACCATTCCGGATCTCCTCGTGATATCCTGGATCCCATCCGAGACTCCGAATAACATTCGGTCTCTTACTCATCATTCCATAATTACTCAACAACATCGAATCCTTAAGTGTGTCTCCCTACGGTTCGTGAATTATGCGGACATGACCGAGATACTTCTCCGATCAATAACCAATAGAGGAATCTGGAAATTCATATGGCTCCCACATATTTCTACGATTACTTTGCGATCGAATGAACCACTTACATACGATACCAATTTCCCTTTGTCTCACGATAGTTTACTTATCCGAGGTTTTGATCGTCGGTATCTCTGCATACCTAGTTCAATCTCGTTACCGATAAGTACTCTTTTCTTGTTCCCGTGATATGTGATACCTTGTGACCCAGTCACATGCTTGCAAGCTAATTGGATGACATTCCACCGAGAGGGCCCAGAGTATATCTATCCGTCATATGGATGGACAAATCCCACTCTTGATCCATGTGCCTCAACCCATACTTTCCGAACACTCAATGCCACCTTTATAGCCACCCAATTACGGTGTGGTGTTTGATGTCATCAAAGCATCCTTCCGGTGATGGTGATTAACATGATCTCATGGTCAAAGGAATTAGGTTACTATGTATCAGAAAGCCTATAGCAAATGAACTATATTAAATGACTTGATCTTTATGCTACGCTTAACTATAGGAGTATGTCCATCACATCATTCTTCTAATGATATGACCATGTTGTTAATAACATCTCTATGTTCATGATCAGGAAACCATGATCATATATTAACCATCAAGCTAGTTTAACAAGAGGCTTTACTAGGGACTCTTTTATGTTTACAAATCACACAAGTATTAATGTTTCCTGTTAATACAATTATAGCATGGTATGTAAACATTTATCATAAGTATGAAGATATGATAATAACCACTTTATTATTGCCTCTTGGGCATATCTCCAACAGTCTCCCACTTGCACTAGAGTCAATAATCTAGTTTCAAACCTTTGTGTATTCAACACCTATGGCTTTCCGGTGTTGTATGTACACGATTGCTAGTGGTCAACTGATCTCCGGATCTGACACTTCCAGGTCCGTGTGTAATTGCATGTCTTTGCGTCCCTACGCATCACTCATTCTCTAATGAGATGGCTTTGTATAAATATGGTCCTTTGGTGAGACCTTTAGTTCTTTGGGGTTAAAACATGTTGATAATATTGTCGTACAATATATCTTCATAGTATTATCCCGCTGTGAACTACGCCTAGTTTGATAACAAACTACTTGACACAAATGCCCTCTTTAGCTGCCATAATAGCAGTCATATACTTAGCCTTTTGTTGTAGTATCTGTCACAATGTCTCAACTTTGGAACTCATCCAAATCCATTATGGAACTTAATTTCCATTATATTGTGCCACCCTTAGTTTAGATTGAGATAAACTTAATTTGTACTTTGTGACAAAACTAGTATCAATGTAGTACTTTTACAATGAACTAACCATCTAAATAATATATTCTTAGTTCTTCCAAAAGATCATAAGAATATCCTTACTATCGTCCAATGATCATCTTATGAATCACTCTGGTATATGCTCACAACATTTAGAGCATAGGACATACCTGGATTTGTACATATCACAGTATGATTGATATAAATACTCTTTGTGATTTCATACATCAAGTATTAATCTATACTTGAATCTCTGTTTCACTTACCAAGTGTCAATACACTTGAATATATCATCAACATTGAACTCATTCAATCCTTTCTGTGCGACAAGAACCTTTCTTGTAGTTCCTATATTGAACTCATTCAATATCTCGTCTATGTACTTCTGGCACAACCATATTGGCGTCACAATTTATCCATATAGACATTGATGCCAAATATTCGGTTTCTGCCTAAGCCTTTCATCAGGATGAAATTCTTAATATGTGTTAATAAAAGATACATCATTTCCAATCAACAATATGTCTTCCACATAATGTATTAGAAACATGTCTTAGCGCTCCCACTTAATTTCTTGCAAATGCAAGCATCTTCATTGTCTCTGATGAAATTAAACTATTTTAACAGTTTCATCATAGTGAAGATTCCAACTCCGCGATGCTTACTTCAACCATTGAAATTTGCATATGCTTTTAGCATCCTTTGAATTAACAAAACCCTTCGGACCGTGTCATGCACACGTCTTTGGTAACCATTCTATTAGAAGAACTTGTTTTGTTTATTCAACACATAACAAATTTATATGTCGTGGTTGCTACATTAATCCGTCTAGACTAAATATCGCTATGAAAGATCAAATCTTGTCATAGTCAACCTTTGAACATTGTTGTGAACTCTTTCCCAACATGTCGACCATTTCATAGATGCGAAACATCCATGTCTATTTCTTTATAGATCCAAACACAACTGTAAGGTCTTACACCTTTCTCGAGGGTCCTTCAAGTTCAAAACTTGATTTCTCGTGTATGAAACTATCACGGATTTTATGGCTTCAAGCCATTTGACGGAGTCAGGGCTCATCATTGCTTCTTTGCATGTAGTCGGATCATTATTGTCAAATAATGATTCAAATCTCAAATCGTGGTATTTGATTGTTTACCCGACCTACTTGTTTCAATAGGAACTTATACCTCTGTGACCGCAACCTTTGAGGCACGTGAGCCATGAGCATTGTTGCTGCCTCCGGAAAACTTTTCGGCACTGCGCAACTTTGCACATATAGCTAAGGTTCTTTTAACCTTATCAAAGTTCTATTGTCCTCCCACTTAACTTTTAACGAAAAATTCCTTCTCTAAGAAACTTGACGTTTTAAGCGACAAACATTTTTGTCTCCCAAGTTATGGAGGAATAGTTATTCGAAATAACATACAAAGACAGGTCCATCCGACTTTGGTTGCAAGCATCTTTCTTATGCATAGCATACCAATGTTTAAGAAAGGACAACTTGGGTTTTATCCCAAACCATAACTTTATATGGTGTCAATTCAACGGATTATGATGGATCTCTTTTCAGTGGAAAAACGGTAATCTCTAAAGCTTTTAATCTTTAAAATATAATGACAGTTTTATGAATTACACCTTTCATCTTACCATGTCAAACAAGTTTTAATTACATATCTCGAACGCTCCATACTCTTATGGTGTTTCGGGAAATGCAAATCCACGGAACGATTCCTTAAATCTTAGGTATTCTGCTAAACTTGTAACTCAAATATCTTCCTTTATGATCTTATCATAAACTATTTATATTCTTGTTACAATGATTTTGCACTTCATCTTGAAAGTCTTTGAACTTTTCAAATGTTTCATACTTCATCCTTATTAAGTAAATATTCATATATTCACTCAAATTTTCGGAGAAAGCATATGAAGTTGAAATCCATCGCTCTTGACTACACATAATGGACTTCGTACAACAATATGTACAAGTTCCAATAAGCTAGTCATTCGTTCCCTTTTGGCCTATGAACGAAGTTTTAATTATCTCTAGGAAAGTTTCACAAGCGTCATTTGATCAAAAATCAAAAGACTCCAAAATTCCATCCACATGGAGTTTCTTCATGTTTTCTTTCCAATATAATTTAAACGGCGATGTCACTTCCTAAGTGATCTTTCAATCAATTTGTCTTTCGACATTTTTAGCACTAGTTTTATAGATGTGATTTCTCCAACGAGATTTGTGAATCATCCATTTTTTATGGATTACGGCAATTATTTGAACAACCCTTTTGTTCTCATAATACCTGATAAAACAAATCTTGAAGGCAAGCTTTGATGTTTAACGAGAAACACAATAACCCTTTATTTGTTCTCAATGAACATCATCACATATTCTTTTGCTAGTTACTTAGGCCATTGTAGTTCATGAATTTTGTTGTTTCGTATGACGATTCACACCAACAAATTCAGTATCAAATACTTAAGAACCACATTGTTTAATAAGCAAAGAATATAGCCATAACATGTATATCATCTATATACTTAAATTGAACAATTCTAGTCTTTTCTTTTCTGCCATATATTTATGAGATTCTCTTTCAGAATTTCCTTTTCTGTTTGAAAGAATCTATAAACATCAATAGTGGAGTCATACATATGACACATAGTTCAAAGCATGTATAATTAAATACCAATGTCTTTGGACTTGCACTTTGAAGTAGATCACCATCATCAAATGTTTGGTGTTCTTTCAAATTCCTTTCTTTAGTAATCTCTTGGTGTAGTAAACATTTTACCTACATCAAATATTCACCCTTCTTATGGAATTATTCATGATCAAGCTACTTTAGCTTATAACGGTGAATCGCGAGTATAATGTTGCTCCCCAAAACCTTTTGGAGGATTAGGACAACTAGTGTCTCCAACCTTTTGCAAATTCTCATCAAATATGAGAACATGACTTTTGTCATATTATACTCTATCATGTTGTAACCAAAACTTTGTTTCAGATATCACAATATCTTCCACACATCATGGTTTCTGAAACAACTCTTTCAGGTCCTAGATAACCTTGATATTAAGACAATCCTTTAAATATCAAGAATCATGGAGACAAACATGATACTCATACACTAACTCTTGGAATTGTCACTCTTGTTTTAATACCAATTATTAAACTTCATGGAGTAACCGGAACTTACTGAAAGTTTGCAATAGGACTTTTAAACTTTAGATTAACAGTTCAAAACAATACGATACCGGTTCGTAACGTAACTAACCAGAATTCTATAGTTCTATCATCTCAATTAAAACTAAGCGCAAGGTGGTAAATGGATGCCAATGACTACAACAATTATGCAAATTCACTTTGATTTAATTTATGATAAATAGTGTTCAACTTTTAATCATATTGCTGTTGAACTCCCACTCAAAACAATATCCCTCACATTGTTTTAGTGATCACACGAACCAAATCCACCACATCAAAACCGATCATCACGAGAGTTGATGTAGCTTCAATGGCGAACAATCAACATGTTCATCATATCTACTATATGACTCATGCTTTACCTTTCGGTGATCCGTGTTCCGAGACCATGTCTGTACATGCTAGGCTCGTCAAGATCAAACCTTAGATTCCGCATGAGCAAATCTGGCTTGCTCACGTTGTATACACTCGCAGAATCTAACACACCCGATCATCACGTGGTGCTTCGAAACAACGAGCTTTAGCAACGGTGCTTACTAAGGATGAACATTTTAAAACTTGAAATTGTGTGCTTGAGGGATCATCTTATAATGCTACCGTCGTAAACTAAGCAATACAAGATGCATAAAAGGATTAACATCACATGCAATTCATAATATGTGATATGATATGGCCTTTCTTCTTTGTGCTTCCGATCTCCATCTTCAAGCATGAACATGATCTCCATCATCACCGGCATTGCATCAAGGTCAATGATGTCGCTCCATGGTTGTCGTCCACCATCTTCAACTATTACAACTACTTTGAATAGACACGCGGGTCTAAACAGAATTTAAAGACAACCATATGGCTCCTGCCGGTTGCCAACTCACAATAAGGAACATTGCATACATCATATATAATCACAATCATGGCCATATCACATCACAACACACCCCTGCAAAACAAAGTTAGACGCCTCTAATTTTCTTTGCATATTTTACGTGGTTTGGGGCTTTCAATAAGTGTCGTTCTAACTTACGAACAAGAACCACAACATTGATACTAGTATTGTCAATCACCCGTTGTAAATTGAATCTTAACTATGTTGGGAGAAACAGGCACCCGCAAAGCCACTTATGCAATACAAGTTGCATGTCAAGCGTGGAGCAAGTCTCATGAACGATGTCATGTAAGGTTAGCCCGGGCCGCTTCATCCCACCATCCCGCAAGATGCAAAGTACACAAGAAGCAATCGACAACAAAAGCATCAACGCCCACAATGACCATTGTGTTCTACTCGTGCAACAGATCTAAATATAGACACGGCTCTGATACCACTGTAGGGGTTCGTAGCATGGAAAACAAAAAATTTCTACCGCATGCACACAAAAAAGCCAAGATCTATCTACTAGATTGTAGCAACGAGTCGATAGAGGAACTCACCCTTGAAGATTCCAAAGCGGTTAACGAGAGCAGATTCTCGTGGGTGATGTAGTCGTACACTTGCCGATCTCAAGATCGCGTAGACGATCCTTCCGGCGCTGCGTTCCGGCAGTGCTCCCGCAGTCGGTCACACGTTCGGTACTCGATGAAGACCTTCCTCTCCCTTGTTCCAGCAGGCAGCGGAGGTTGTAGCACTCTCCTCATGATTCCGGCAGCACGACGGCGTGGTACCGGAAGTAGAGGGGAGATCTCGCAGGGCTTCGCCTTAAGCCGGAGCGAGTATGGTGGACTATGAGAGAGGCCTTGGTGGTCTAGGGTTTAGAGGCACCAAGGGGTTTAGATCAACCATCAGCTAGGGATTAGCTAGACGGCGGTTTAGAGGAGATCTAGGGCAGCCGCATCTAGAAGGGGGCGGCGGCTTGCCTAGGGTTTAGAGGGGTGCGGCTAAGGGACAAGGTGTAGGGAGAGGGGGCGCCCCCTCCCTTTCTTTTATAGGTGGGAGGGGCGGATAGGGCTAGCCAAGTCCTCCCCCAACTCCCTTGCTGGACGGCGGTTTGGAGGAGAGAAGGGAAACCTTCTCTTCCCAGGTTTCCTTCTCTTCCCCCACTTGGAAATTATTGTCCCAGTTTGACTTTTTCAAACTGGCCTTTTTACTTTCAAACTAGAGTTCGATTTCTCTCTTCCAAGTGTCCATCCAAGTGACCCAGTACATGATGCAACCATTCCACATTGTCATGACACATTCATGTACCCTTCCCCTCCGGAGTGCCGGACCTTCCGGAACCTTCTAGAACATTCCCGATGAAAACACCGGAACCATTCCCGAACTCCGAAACAGGACTTTCCTTATATGAATCTTATTCTCTAGACCATTCCGGATCTCCTCGTGATATCCTGGATCCCATCCGAGACTCCAAATAACATTCGGTCTCTTACTCATCATTCCATAACTACTCAACAACATCGAATCCTTAAGTGTGTCTCCCTACGGTTCGTGAATTATCCGGACATGACCGAGATACTTCTCCGATCAATAACCAATAGAGGAATCTGGAAATTCATATGGCTCCCACATATTTATACGATTACTTTGCGATCCAATGAACCACTTACATACGATACCAATTTCCCTTTGTGACATGGTTATACCCTACGGGTACGTAACTTCAGCATACCTAGTCCAGCCCAAGGAAGGCCCACGGCAGACATACGCTGGCCCATGAAGATTTTCGGGTGGCCAAGGCCCATGACGTCTTCGGGTCCTTGGAGAGCAAGACTAGAGGAGATAGGAAATTCAAAGGGGTAAAACCCTAGAACTTGTAACCGACTAGGACTACGCCCGGGACCTGCCCAAGTCTATATAAAGGCCAGGAGGGCATGTCCTAGGGCAACTCGACTCATACTTTCGCACACGCATCCACGCCAGATCGAATCTGCGCACCCTGTAACCTTCGGTTCCGCCGTAATCAAAGAGCAGACAAGCAGGAGTAGGGTTTTCCCTCCGGAGGCCTGAACCTGGGTAAATCTCGTGTCCCCTGGTTGCTTGTCTGTTAACCGTGCCACGATCTCCAGCATCCCCATCTTCTCCAAAACCCAAGTCCATAACAATGGGCATTGACGAGATTAAACCTCGTCAATTGGCGCCGTCTGTGGGAATTGGGGCTGCTGATTGTGCGGTCGTGACGGTTCCGACCCGATCAATCTACAACTCCGCCGCGACGGAGAATCACCTCCTCTTCGGCGCTTTCGACTTCACCGCCCACTCGCCGGCTACCATGAAGGATTTCGAGCCCGTAGGCGCCGGACTCGAAATCTTGTTCGGGAGCTTCTGCTTCCAGGTGGGACAAACCGGCACCCTCCGCCTCCCTGAGCGGGTGCCCGTGCCGTCAATCAGGCCCGCTTCATGGGCTCCACATCCCGTGCTACGCACTTCACCATTGACAGATGAGTTTTACAGCAGCAGCAGCTGCAACTCCGATCTGTGTGATCCACCTTCGGATGAAGGGACCTACGGTTCCGGATCCGAAAGCTGCGGCAGCAGCCAACCAATCTGCAGGCGCTATCTGTGCGCCGCAGTCATCCAAACCGACGAGGAAACGCCTAACCCGCCGCCCAACCCCAACCCGCAGGACAGAAACGGCGAAAATGGTGGGAACGGAAGAAGTCGGTCCCCCCCACCCAACGGGGAAAACAGTGGCCACCTCATCCAACTTAGCAAAGAAGGATGGGTCGAAGCACGCCGCGCCGTCGCAGGCGAAATAGTCCTACCTCTGGACTCCCCACGTGATCTGCTGAGGGCATACCACTACCTCCTCATCGAGGAGCACAAGAAACAAGTGAAGATGCAGGAGACGCTCGACAAACGCAAGCAAGCAGCCTCTGAGTCCAGTGCGCGACGAGCTGCGCTCTCCGCCATGGGACCCGGCTCTAGTACAAACGGAAACCAGGGAAACAAGCACCGCTCTCGGGTGGAAAACATGGACCCCAAGGAGCGGCGTGACGTGACCCGAACTCTCCACACATCGTTCATGGATATGGACGCTGACGGCAACATCATCCCGAAGACGCCACAAGCTGCGATCATGGCAGCCACTGCGTATCTCGCGGCTCACCCACCTCCGGAGGGGGACCCGAAAAGGGCCATGCATAGGTTCGGACTCACCGGACTAGGACTAATCGGAGCTGCGCTCCACGAAGACGCTCCTGCGGAACCGAAGAAGAAAGCTCCGGCCAGGCGCGACCGGAGTCCCACCCCCTCATCCGAAGAGGAAGAGGAGCACGATCTTCCTCGAAGGAAGAAGAGCTCGCACCGCCAAAAAAGCGACTACGACGCCAGAGACAAGCTAACACAACGCAAGATCGATAAAGCACGCGCTAAACGCGCATGCTCGTCTGAATCTGAGATGGATGAAGACGAAGGAGAACTCTGCGGGGCTCGATGCTTCAGCAGATCCGTTCGGCGAACACAGATGCCACGCAACTTCAAGCTTCCTTCGGATACTCCGAAGTTCAACGGCACGCAAGATCCAAAGTCCTGGCTCAGTGACCATCTGTCATCCGTCAAGCTTCACGGAGGCAACAAAGAAACCGCCATGCAATGCCTTCAGCTGCAGCTAACAGGCGCGACGCGGGTCTGGCTTAGCAGCCTATCATCAGGATCCATCCGAAGCTGGGAGGAGCTCGCTTACAGCTTCATCCGAAACTTCAAAGGCACTAGCAAGAGGCCCGCCTCAATCGATGAATTGCGAGCCTGCACTCAGAGAACGGGTGAATCTATTCGCTCGTACATACTACGCTGGTCTACAACCAAGAACTCCGCAGCACACATCTCCGAAGAGCGGGCCATCGACGCCTTCAGGGACGGCGTCAAGCGCCCAGACTTCAAGGAGAAACTTGGACGTGTAAAGCCCAAGACACTCGACCAGCTCATGGAAATCGCCAACAGTTGGGCAGACGGCGAAGATTGCATCCAGCGAGCGCAATCAGATGCAGAGGACGACTACGGCCGAAGACGCGAACGCCGTAGCAAGAGGAGATCGCGTGTCTACGAGGACCGCGACGGACCCGACATGGTCGCAGCCGGCTACGCCGACCGCCGTAACGACAACAACCGCAACATCGGAGGATACCGCAGCGGAAACTTCCGCGACAACGGACGACCAACGCAGTCGTGGCAACGCCGCGACCGCGACAACGGACCCTCAGCATTCGACAAACTTTCGGGTCCATGCACCATCCACTTCTACATCGACAAACAAGATGGCAAAAAGAAAGCTAGCCACATGCTCAAGGACTGCCGCGAGTTCCAGAAACTCAGTGAAGGCATGGTGCAAATGAGGCAACAAGCTCCAATCCCTGCGTTCGGAAACGCACCTGCGCCAGGTGAAATAGCACACGGAGCTCCTCCACCGCCGCCTATTGGAGGCCCAAATCAACCAGTCGCACCAGCGCAAAACAACGCCGGGGTCGCATACCCCCCACCAAAAGGAGCACTCAATATGATACAGAAGGGACGCCCCACAAATAGGGTGCAGAAGAAAATCACCCGACAAATCAACTTGGCCGTGGCAACTCCGCCTGCAATCCCTGAGTACCTCAGCGGATCGGAGTCCTGCATCACATTCACTCGCGCGGATCACCCTTGACAGTTCCCTCGCTCAGGTCATGCTGCCCTGGTGCTGGAGGCGCAGATCGGAGGCTTCGAGATGAGTCGCGTCTTCATGGACGGCGACAGCGGCATCAACCTAATGTTCGCAAGCACTCTAGCAGCTATGCGGATCCCGCAATGCAGCCTGGAACAATCAGACACAACGTTCCACGGCATTGTCCCAGGGAAGGGCATCTTCCCCCTGGGCAAAATAGGGCTCGACGTCATCTTCGGGAAGCCGGACAACTTTCGGCAGGAGCGCCTAGAATTCGAAGTGGTGGACTGGCCGTCGCAATACCATGCCATCCTGGGACGTGTAGCATTCGCAAGGTTCCTGGCCGTCCCACACTACGCATACCTACTACTCAAGATGCCAGGACCAAGGGGCGTCATCACAGTCCACGGGAGCTTCACCCGATCGGACCAATGCGACAGGGATTTCAACAAAATCTCCCAGTCCTTCGGCATGCAAGAAAAGCTCGTAAGGCTCCGCGAGGTGACGGACAATGGGCTACCCCCAGTCACAAGGCAGAACGCACCCGACATGTCCTTCGACTCCACCGTCAACACCAAGAAAGTGCAGGTCCATCCGACAGACGCCTCCAAGACGGCGCTGATCGCCAATGACCTCAGCACCGCATAGGAAGGCGCGCTCGTCGAATTCCTCCGTGAGCGCTGGGAAATCTTCGCCTGGTGTCCTGCGGACATGCCAGGAGTTCCCAGGGAATTCGCCGAGCACGCACTCAATGTCTTCCCAGACACCAAGCCAGTCAAGCAGTCTATCCGAAGACTGTCAGAGCCACGAGCCGAAGCTATCGGCAAGGAGATCAACAGATTACTCGCAGCAGACTTCATGCGGGAAATCAAGGAAAGCGAGTGGCTGGCAAATACGGTGATGGTCCCGAAGAAGGACACGGACATCCTGCGGATGTGCGTGGACTTCACGTCACTAAATAAACACTGCCCAAAGGACCACTTCCCTCTTCCTCGGATCGACCAGATCATCGATTCGACTGCAGGTTGTGAGAATCTCTCCTTCCTCGACGCCTACTCAGGCTATAACTAGATTCGACTCAAGGTCGAAGATCAAGAGAAAACGGCGTTCATCACACCGTTCAGAGTATTCTGCTACAACACAATGCCCTTCGGGCTAAAGAACGCGGGTGCCACGTACCAGCGATGCATGCAGGCCTGCCTCAAGGACCAGATCGGTCGCAATGTCCAAGTCTATGTCGACGACATAGTCATAAAAACCAAGGAGGCAAGAACACTTATCGACGATCTCCGCGAGACGTTCGACAACCTTGATCGCTACAGGATCAAGCTCAATCCATAAAAGTGCGCCTTCGGCGTCCCCTCGGGTCAGCTGCTCGGGTACTTCATCTCTCAACGAGGGATCGAAGCGAACCCGAAGAAAATCAAAGCTATCATGACAATGGAGAAGCCGAAAAACCTCAAGGGCGTTCAGCAGCTCGCAGGGCGAGTAGCGGCACTAAGCAGGTTCATCAGCCGCATGGGCGAGAAGGCCCTACCATTTTACCAGCTGTTGCGCAAAGCAGACAAGTTCGAGTGGACACCAGAAGCCAACGACGCATTCGAAAGCCTCAAGCGGCTCCTCTCCACCTCGCCCGTTTTGGTCACGCCAAAAGAGCGCGAGCCCCTGCTGTTGTACATAGCAGCCACACACCAGGTGGTCAGCATAGTACTCGTGGTCGAACTACCCGAAGAAGGCAAGACCTACGGGGTACAACGCCCAATTTACTACCTCAGCGAGGTTCTCACTCCAACAAAACAGCGGTACCCGCACTACCAGAAGCTGGCCTACGGCGTGTTCATGACGGCTCGACGACTGAGCCACTACTTCCAGGAGCATCAGGTGATGGTCGTCAACGAGGCACCCCTGAACAGCATCCTGAATAACCCAGAGGCCATAGGACGCGTGGCCCTGTGGGGCATCGAACTATCACCTTTGGACATTGTCTACGAGAAATGACACGCAATCAAATCTCAAGTCCTTCCGGACTTCCTGGTGCACTGGATGGAGCTGCAGCTGCCTGACACCCCAGACATGTCGCAGTCCTGGACAATGCATTTTGACGGCTCCAAATGCGAAGCCGGAGCAGGGGCAGGAGTCATACTGACCTCCCCGCAAGGTGATAAGATGAAGTACGTCCTTCGGATGAAATTCAGAGCCTCCAACAACGAGGCCGAATACGAAGACCTCATCCATGGCATGAAGATGGCAAAAATATGTGGCGCAACGCGCCTAGTCATCTACGGTGACTCCAACCTTGTCGTACAACAGACGATGAATGAGTGTGACGCACACGCCGAAAACATGATCGCGTACCGCGCGCTATACAACGCACTCGAAGGAGAATTCGATGGCTGCGAACTTCGGCACGTGGGAAGAGAGAGCAACGAGGAGGCCGATAGACTCGCCAACATCGGCTCCACTTGTGCAAAGGTACCACCAGGTGTGTTCCTCAAACAGATCTGCGTGCCATCCATCAAGCGGAAATTTCCCAAGGGATCACCCGAAGAAGCAGAACACTCGGGGGCAACGCTACCCGAAGGTCATGAAGGACCCGAAAAGTTGGACACCGGAGTTGCCATGGTCAACCTGATGCAGGTCATGGCAGTCGAAGAAACCTGGACACGTCCATACCTCCAGTTCCTGCTAAACGGAGAATTGCCAGACAGCCCGACAGATGCCCGGCGTGTATCTCGTCGGTCAAAAGCCTTCACCATCATCAACGGCGAGCTGTACAAACGCAGCATTACGGGTGTACTACAACGGTGCGTCACCATCAACGACGGCAAGGCCATACTCCAAGATATCCACGAGGGCATTTGCAGCCACCACGCAGGTAGCCGCTCCCTCGTCGCCAAAGCTCTGCGAGCAGGATTCTACTGGCCAACGGCCATGAGCGACGCGAAGGACATCGTCCGAAGATGCAACGGGTGCCAACGGTTCGCCGACAAACCGCGCGCACCTGGGTCCGAACTTCGACCCATACCCATAGCCTGGCCTTTTGCCCAATGGGGCCTTGACATGATCGGCAAACTGCCAAAATCCTCGAAGGGAGGACACGTCTTCCTCCTGGTCGCAGTCGAAAAATTCACCAAATGGATCGAAGCCATGCCAGTCACCAACCAGAAGGGCAAAACCGCCGTCAAGTTCTTCGAATCCATTGTCTACAGGTTTGGCGTACCGCACAGCATCATCACCGATAACGGATCGAACTTCATCTCCGAAGAATTCCAGGACTTCTGCGAAGGCCTCGGGATCAATATCACGTATGCCTCAGTGGCACACCCGCAAACAAACGGGCAAGTGGAAAAGGCCAACGGCCTAATCGGCGCCGGCATCAAGAAGCGCCTCATGAGCTCACTCGAGCACAAAGCTGGAAACTGGACGAAAGAACTACCGTCTGTCCTGTGGAGCTTACGGACTACGCCAAACAGCTCCACCGGCTACACACCGTTCTTCATGGTACACGGAGCTGAGGCAGTGCTACCAGCCGAAGTACGCCATCAGGCTCCACAAGTCGTCGCGTACAGCGAAGCCGAATCCACGGCTGCACTCGAAGACGCCGTCGACACACTCAATGAAGTGCGGGATATAGCAGCCGCTCGATCAGCGGTGTACCAGCAGAGTCTCCGCAACTACCACAGCCGCCGGCTGCGCCCAAGGTCCTTCGTCGAAGGAGACCTCGTCTTGTGACTCAAGCAAAAGCGACCGAACAAACTCGATTCACCATGGGAAGGACCCTACGCCATCACCGAGGTCATCCCAGGTGGCGCCTATCGCCTCAAGAACGTGGAGTCTGGAGTCGCATACTCCAGCCCATGGAACGTCTCGCACCTGCGACGATTCTACCCGTAGCAACCTACCCCCCTTTTTACTTTCAATAAGGCTTTCAGCCAAGGCTACTCAGCCGAACCATGTACCTCCTCCATTATGATATAAATAAAGCTAAGTACCTCGCCCCCAACCTTCGGTTGACTATTTTCTGCAACTTTACTACATGCTACATACGCACTCGGGGGCTCCCCCCACCTCACGATTTCATCGACTGAGGACAAAACGTGTACACCCGAGTAGCTGACCACGTCAGGCAAACGAAAAGGGCACGTACTCAACCAAAGCACTGCGTGCTCACAAACAAGCAAACCTTTACAACAAAGGGCACATAAACGCTCAGCCGCAATATACAAATTTTACATCTATCTGTTTATTTTCAGGTCCTACCTATTCTGAAGAATAACCTGAGCACGCTGCTCAAACAAATCTACAATCTGTTCGGCATACTGCCTTACAGCCGCGTAATGTGGACTCATGTTCCACTCGCCACCATCTGGTCGAGGAGGTGGCCCAGTCGCCACAGCAGCTAAATCGACGTCAGGGCGGTGCACCCTCACAAGAGACAAGGCAGCCTTCACCCCTGCGACGAGCTGCTGCCGCACCAGCTCCTTGACATTGCTGACACTCCGAAACTTCGTCAGAAGACCTGCAAGGGTCGTTGGCACGGCATCCAACGGAAACATGACGTGCAGCATCGAGGAAAGTGATGTCTGCACCTGGCGGAGCACCCGCGAAACCTGGTAGACACGATCCTGCACCGTCGCCAGAACCATGGCGCGATCACGATCCATCCAGAAGAAGCCGCCGGCCTCCATGTGCTGTTGAGTCAAGCAATTGACTCGAACAGCGATACGCTCCTTTTCTTCCCTCGGAGCAAGATTGGCACCTGCGATAACCGCACAAAACAAGAATAAGGCCAGCAGGCTCACCCGAAGAACTGAGCTACAGCCCGAAAGAAGTATCAACTTACATTGCAGCTGCTCGGACAGCCGACCCAGCTCCGCCATCAAATACTCCTCTCTGGCTGCACCATGGTCTGCCTTGGATTTCCAAACGTCGGCGCGACCGCGTAACCCAAGCAAATCTCTCTCCAAGCTGCGCACGCAATCTCAAAGAAAAGCAAGCTGCGAGGAATCATCCAATGATGGTCGCAAGGACCTTCCGGATGAAGTGTCAACTGGGTCAGCACCCGAAGGATCCTATAGCAGCAGAAAAAAGAAGGCACACAGACATTCAGCCAAGGATAGAGCACAACTCGGAGGAATTCATTAAAAATATAAGGCCACTACGTGGCACAAGGATGGTACTACAAAAGATATTTACAACAAAAGTAGACTACAAACTACCCTACGTCTACTATGCCTAAGGCGGAGGACACTGAGTCGCCTCAGAACCAGACTGCCTAGCTTTGGCCTCGCCCTGCTGCTGCAATGCGTACTCAGATAGCAAGTCAATGAGCTTGGGCCCATATCGTCTGCAGCGAGCGGAGTAGGCGGCGAAGGCTACCTCGAATCCATCTGCAGCCGTCGGCATCCGAGAAGTAATCTGGGGCAGGTCCAGCTCCGCCCCAGCCGCCATGGCCATCGCCAGCCCGACGGACGCGCCGATGCCCTTCTGCTTGCGCTTGTACGCTGCAGGCGCTTCGGCTGATAGAGCCTCTGCCAGGGCGTCCACATCTTCAAGGGATGCGCCCTTCGGGAAGAGCTCCTGGTAGAAGCGACCAAGGACCTCTTTCGCCTCGGCAAGGGAGTTGACGACGGTGCTGCAGCGGTCTTCGACCGCTACAGTGGCATCATCTAGAGCACTCCCGTGCTCTAGAGCACCGCGGTCGAACTCGATGCCTGCGGCATCTGAGACAAAAAAGAAGAAAAACATGAAGAAAGTCAGCATAAAAAGAAGATCCGTAGAAAAAGAAACAAGTCCAAAAGTTTGTACTCGCCCGAAATGGCCTTGGCAGCAGCCATGAGCTTATCTGGCACCCCTCTTTCACGAGCCGCAGCAACGGTGGCCAGCTGCTCCTCACGATCTGCAGCCTCCTGCTGTAGACGCTCCTTCGCTTCGGCTGCCTTCGTCAGCTCCAGCTCAAGACGCTCTTTCGCACCAGCGGCGGCTTCGGCTTTCTGCTCCGATTGGCCAAGGCTCTTCTTCAGAGCGTCGACCTCACGGAGAGAGTCGTTATGCTCCTCTGCATTTACAACAAGCAAGTGTCAAAGAACAGGACCAGGATAAAACAAGAGAAGTACTACAAGGCAGACGAATACCTTGAAGCTGCCGCAGTTTCGCCTCCAGCGCCAGGCGTTCCTCCACAAGCCGTTTGGCTTCTTGGACAAAAGGCTGCAGCAAAAAGGCAATAGCAGTAAGAACAGGACTTGGGGGCTACGCCCAACACAAGGAAGCAAAAACAACATCAGCATACGAAGACACCCGGGGGCTCCCCCCGTAACATAAAGCAGAAAAACTTACGTGCTCCGAAGGCGAACACGCAGGCCCGCCTGCGAAATTCTGAGGCGCAACCACCAGCCTCTCCTGCACAGGAGGAACTGGAGCAGCGTCACCAGAAGTCGCCACAGTCTGAGGAGGAGGCGACGCAATGTTCGACTCCCCCATCATCTCCCGCGCACCATCACTAGAGCCGTCGGAGGATTGCCTGCATACGAACCAATCAACGCAGATGCAAAAATAACAAGGGAACAAAGGACAACAATGGCAACAAGAAAACTTACGAGCCCAACGCGCTCAGGTCAAACATAGGAGAAGCCCTTCGGGCCCTCTTCTCCTCCTTTTTCTCTTCCTTCTTCTCCTCCTTCTTTTCTTCCTTCTTCCGCTTTACTGGCGGGTGCAAAGCAACAGCCCGCACAGGAATGGCAGGAAGGGGAGAGGAAGAACCCCCATGAACATCATCATGACGCTCAAGGCCCAGAGGATTTCTAGGAGTAGGAGGAGTCGAGGCATCTGACGACTCGCTAGAACTCCGTGATCGCTTGCGCGAATGGTCCTCACTCGATTCGTCGGCATCCTCCGCTGGGGATCGCGCTGACGGTAGCTCGGACACGGAATCCACCACTTCATTATCCGGGGCATTCGGATACCTTTCGGGCAATGGTGGTGCCATGCCCGACACTTTGAAGCTCTGCAAAAGGAAAAGGAACTTTGTTAGCAAACAAAGGAAAAAGTACTCAGCTGACAAAAACAAAAGGGGAGCACTACGTGCGTAAATCTACACCTTCGGTACGACCAACATCGAAGAAAAGGGAGGAGTCAGCGACTTCCCCGGGATTTCTTCGTCGGCCTTGAACTTCAACAGCGCGCGAAGAGCCTTGTCAAGTTCCACCTCGGAGATTTTCTCACTCGAAACCCTCGTCGGATCACGGCGCCCAGAGTAAAGAAACATCAGGTGCGCCCTCGCTTGGAGAGGCTGCACCCGACGCTCAAGAAACGTCCGGATGATGTCGACACCGTTCACCTCCTTTTCAGGAATCAGTTGGAGATCCTCCACCCGACGGTACAGGGCCTCTATCTCCGCCACCTCATCGTCTAAGATTTGGTTTTTCCAGGATCTTTTCTTCTCAATCAATTGGGAGGGGTCAAAAGGAACGAGACCAAAATCTTGCCCATGCAGTACGGAGTCACGGATGTAAAACCATTTCCTCCGCCAGTACTGGACAGATTCGTACATGGAAAAGGAAAAGAATTGCACATTGGGACCGAGGGAGATGATGAAACCCCCAATAGGATACACACCATCCGAACCAGACTGCCTCTTCACGGAATAAAGCTTCCGGAAGAGGCCAAAGTGCGGCTCAATGCCAAGCCAACACTCGCAAAGCGTGATAAAACACGCAATGTGGAGAAGGGAGTTGGGAGACAGATGATGGATTTGCACCCCATAGAAAAAGAGCAGTCCACGAAGGAAGTCATGGACCGGAAAAGAAAACCCGCGAATCACGAAGGCAACAAACATAACCCGGTACCCAGATGGGGGACGGGGGATTACCTCATTGCCGGGGAGTCTCACGGCCGTCGTGTCTTGCGGAATCAGGCTCCGCTCGCGCAGTTTGCGGAGATCGCTCTCCCGCGTTTCTGATCGCCGCCAGCCACCGTCGGTGACGCGAGCAGTGGCGGTGCCCTTCTTGCCTCCAGCGGCGCTGGTCCCAACAGCAGATGAGGACTTCTTTGTTTTCCCCATGGCGCTACGGCGGTGGTGGCGTTGCCAACGAAGAAAGACAAAGGAAATGTGGAGGAAACTCTCAGCACGCAGCAAGAATAACTCAAGAACGAGGAGGTAGTGAATAGATGAAATGCTGCGGTGAAAAACAAACCACGATTTCACCAGGGATTATAACAGCGAAGACGACGCACGCTGGCCGTCCATCGAGAAGACCTAACGCAAACGGTAGATCTGGCCGTACACGTGTCAGCACCAAAACGAACCGTCGATACCACGCCGTCCACTACGTGCGGAAATCGAGGAGACGCCGTAATCATCTCCACGCCGCGCGTGACCGGTCAATTCAAAGTCAGCAAGTGGGACCCACGCTTCGTCCAGTCAAGTCATCTCTGGCGTAGCAGACGCTTGAGGTCATCGGTCGTAAGCACTGACGTTATCAAAAGCTATACTAGCACCACTTCGGCTCCACAGCTAAGAGTACTCACTCGAATCTACGATTCGACTAAATACTTGGGGGCTACTCCTATCAGGAGCGCTGGCCGCGCACCCGACAGACAAATGAGGACAAAATTACTTCTCTGAGTCCTACGTCGAGTCTACGACTCCACTACGGACTCGGGGGCTACTCCCATAGGGAGGATGGATTTAAGCATCCGAAAATTTTCGAGTCCTGCGGACCTAATGATTGAAACAATGCTTGAACTAAAAGTCTCCGTTCGAGTCTATGACTCGAACAGACACTTGGGGGCTACTCCCATAGGGAGCGCTGGTCGCGCACCCTATGAAATCTTCGACTGCGATCTTCCGGATCCGCATGCAAAAACTTTTTTGGCAACTCTGCCCCAACAAAACACTAAGTGAGTAACAATCTCCTTGGCCACCCGAAGCACCTCCGAGGTGATAAATGTTCGGATGCTGCGTCTGCGATGCAAAGATAAGACCTACAGATATCATCTGATGGCCTGGCAACGCACCTGACTGCGCTCTGCTAGTATGAATCCGTACCAGCAGGTACGATGAAAAATCCCGACAGACGCGTTGGGTACACCAATTAAAATCACTGGAATTCCACTCCTATAAGTCCTCCGCGGCCTGAGTTGAATTACGCTAGCATATGTTCCAGGACCGGGTTAAGTGACCCGAACCTGAAGAAGATCGTGTTGTTTCGTCCTAAGACAGTTAACTGACCCTGATCCGTCGGGTGAGTCAAGCACATGCATCAACAATCCCTACACACATATACTATTAACATATAGCTGCTCCCGAAGGATGGAAGAGTCCTCAGCCAAATCTACGATTCGACTGATCACTCGGGGGCTACTGACATGGTTATACCCTACGGGTACGTAACTTTAGCATACCTAGTCCAGCCCAAGGAAGGCTCACAGCAGACATACGCTGGCCCATGAAGATTTTCGGGTGGCCAAGGCCCATGACGTCTTCGGATCCTTGGAGAGCAAGACTAGAGGAGATAGGAAATTCAAAGGGGTAAAACCCTAGAACTTGTAACCGACTAGGACTACGCCCGAGACCTGCCTAAGTCTATATAAAGGCCAGGAGGGCACGTCCTAGGGCAACTCGACTCATACTTTCGCACACGCATCCACGCCAGATCGAATCTGCGCACCCTGTAACCTTCGGTTCTGCCGTAATCAAAGAGCAGACAAGCAGGAGTAGGGTTTTCCCTCCGGGGGCCTGAACCTGGGTAAATCTCGTGTCCCCTGGTTGCTTGTCTGTTAACCGTGCCACGATCTCCAGCATCCCCATCTTCTCCAAAACCCAAGTCCATAACAATGGGCATTGACGAGATTAAACCTCGTCACTTTGTCTCACGATAGTTTACTTATCCGAGGTTTTGATCGTCGGTATCTCTGCATACCTAGTTCAACCTCGTTACCGATAAGTACTCTTTTCTCGTTCCCGTGATATGTGATCCCTTGTGAGCCAGTCACATGCTTGCAAGCTAATTGGATGACATTCCACCGAGAGGGCCTAGAGTATATCTATCCGTCATATGGATGGACAAATCCCACTCTTGATGCATGTGCCTCAACCCATACTTTCCAAACACTCAATGCCACCTTTATAGCCACCTAGTTATGGTGTGGTGTTTGATGTCATCAAAGCATCCTTCCAGTGATGGTGATTAACATGATCTCATGGTCGAAGGAATTAGGTTACTATGTATCAGAAAGCTTATAGCAAATGAACTATATTAAATGACTTGATCTTTATGCTACGCTTAACTATAGGAGTATGTCCATCACATCATTCTTCTAATGATATGACCATGTTGTTAATAACATCTCTATGTTCATGATCTGGAAACCATGATCATATATTAACCAACAAGCTAGTTTAACAAGAGGCTTTACTAGGGACTCTTTTATGTTTACAAATCACACAAGTATTAATGTTTCCTATTAATACAATTATAGCATGGTATGTAAACATTTATCATAAGTATGAAGATATGATAATAACCACTTTATTATTGCCTCTTGGGCATATCTCCGATAGGATCTCTAATGTATGCCATGCTATGTACTAGACCCGACATTGCATATGCTGTTAGTTTAACCAGCTGATATCAAAGTAATCCAGGAGTGGATCATTGGACAGCGGTCAAAAACATCCTTAAGTACTTGAGAAGAACTAAGGATATGGTTCTTTCTTATGGAGGTGATGAACAACTCGTTGTTAATGGTTACACCGATGCTAGTTGGAACACCGATCCGGATGATTCTAAATCACAATCTGGATACGTATTTACTTTGAATGGTGCAGCAGTTAGCTGGAGGAGTGCAAAGCAAAGCGTTGTGGCGAGATCTTCAACTGAATCGGAATACATGGCTGCTTCGGAGGCTTCACAAGAAGTGATATGGATGAAAGAGTTCATTACAGAACTGGGTGTGGTTCCTAGTGCACTGGACCCAATGTCTATCTACTGTGATAACATGGGTGCCATAGCCAATGCGCAAGAACCAAGGTCACACAAGAAGCTGAAGCACATCAAGCTACGTTTTCACGCTATTCGAGAACATGTCCAAGATGGGGACATAAAGATTTGCAAAGTACAATCAGATCTGATTGTGGCGGATCCGTTGACTAAACCTCTCCCGAGGGCAAAACATGACCAACACCAAACTGCCATGGGTGTTCAGTATATTACCATGTAATCTAGATTAGATGACTCTAGTGCAGGTGGGAGACTGTTGGAGATATGCCCTAGAGGCAATAATAAATGTAGTTATTATTATATCTTTGTGTTTATGATAAATGTTTACATTCATGCTATAATGGTATTAACAAGGAAACATTGATACTTGTGTGATTTGTAAACTAAAATAGAGTCCCTAGTAAAGCCTCTTTATAATACTAGCTTGTTGGTTAATAAATGATTGTGGTTTCCCTATCATGAACATTGAGATGTTATTAACAACAAGATCATATCATTAGGAGAATGGTGTGATGGACATACTCCTATAGATAAGCGTAGCATAAGATCAAGTCATTTTAAATAGTTCAATTGCTATATGCTTTCTGATACATAGTAACCTAATTCCTTCGACCATGAGATCATGCATATCACCTTCACCGGAAGGATGGTTTGATGACATCAAACACCACACCGTAACTGGGTGGCTATAAAGGTGGCATTGAGTGTTCGGAAAGTATTGGTTGAGACACATGGATCAAGAGTGGGATTTGTCCATCCATATGACGGATAGATATACTCTGGGCCCTCTCGGTGAAATGTCATCCAATTAGCTTGCAAGCATGTGACTGGCTCACAAGGGATCACATATCACGGGAACGAGAAAAGAGTACTTATCAGTAACGAGGTTGAACTAGGTATGCAGAGATACCGACGATCATAACCTCGGATAAGTAAACTATCGTGAGACAAAGGGAAATTGGTATCGTATGTAAGTGGTTCATTCGATCACAAAGTAATCGTAGAAATATGTAGGAGCCATATGAATTTCCAGATTCCTCTATTGGTTATTGTTCGGAGAAGTGTCTCGATCATGTCCGCATAATTCACGAACCGTAGGGAGACACACTTAAGGATTCAACGTTGTTTGAGTAGTTATGGAATGATGAGTAAGAGACCAAATGTTGTTCGGAGTCTCGGATGGGATCCGGGATATCATGAGGAGATCCGGAATGGTTCGGAGAATAAGATTCATATAAGGAAAGTCCTGTTTCGGGGTTGGAGAATGGTTCCGGTGTTTTCATCGGGAATGTTCTAGAAGGTTCCGGAATGTCCGGCACTCCGGAGGGGAAGGGTACATGAATGTGTCATATCAAGTTGGAATGATTGCATCATGTACTAGGTGTCATCGCTGAACAAAATAAAGGGTTTAATCAAATCCTAGTTTGAAAAGTCAAACGGCTATTTTGGAAGGTGGAGGGGAAGTAGGAAACCTACTTGGGGAGGAGTTCCTCCCCTCCACCGCCGGCCCCCTTGGGAAACCGAGTTGGGGAGGGACTCCCCTCCCCTGGCGCGCCCCCTCCACCTATATAAGGAGGGGCAGGGCTGCCCCTCCTAGCACCCAAAACCCTAGCCCGGCGCCGCCACCTCCTGCTGCCGCCGCCGCATAGGGCAAGCCGCCGCCGCCTAGCTAACCCTAACCGCCGTCCAAGCCTCCTCCTTGGTGTGTCTAAACCCTAGATCGCCGAGGAGCTCTCTCATAGTCCACGATACTCGCTCCGGCTTAAGGCGAAGCCCTGCGGGATCTCCCCTCTACTTCCGGTACCACGCCGTTGTGCTGCCAGAATCACGAGGAGAGTGCTACAACCTCCGCTGCCTGCTGGAACAAGGGAGAGGAAGGTCTTCGTCAAGTACCGAACGTGTGACCGACTGCGGGAGCGCTGCCGGAACGCAGCGCCGGAAGGATCGTCTACGCGATCTTGAGATCAGAAAGAGTACGACTACATCACCCACGATAATCCGCTCTCGTTAAACACTTTGGAATCTTCGAGGGTGAGTTATTCCATCGACTCATTGCTACAATCTAGTAGATAGATCTTGGCTTGTTTGTTTGTACGCGGTAGATTTTTTTTGTTTTCCATGCTAAGAAACCCTACAGTATCAATGGTAAAGATTGGACCGGGGTCCATAGTTCACTAGAGGTGTTATCCTTAGATAAACAAACATGGCATGTTGGGTAAAAAAATTACAACAGGGCAATTGACAGGACCGAGCAAGGCATAACAATGCAATACTAGACATCATGATCCTATACGATTCGATTGGGCAATACAACAAGATACATAGACCGTCATCCAACTGTATCTATGACTAAAAGTCCACCTTTGGGTTATCATCCGAACCCCCTCCAGTATTAAGTTGCAAGCAACAGACAACTGTTTTAAGCAAAGTGTGTAAGGTAAACAATCCACTTATTTCATGAACAAGAGACTGTTGTTTTCTCCCTAGTGGCAACAACATATCTACAACCTTAGAGATTTCTGGCACTTCCCTTAGATTAAATAAAGGCATGAACCCACTATCGAGCATAAATACCCCCTCTTGGAGTCACTAGCAACTACTTGGCCAAGATAGCTACTAACAACGAAGAGCATGCAAGATCACAAACAACACAGACATGATAGAATCAAATAGACAAAACCATTAATCGATCTGACATAGTAATATCAATATTCATCGGATCCCCGTAAACACAACATGCATGCTTACAAATAGATGAGATCTTGATCATGAACGGAGCTCACAAGATCTAGACATGAAAACACAAAGGAGGAGATATAATCATCTAGCTACTACATGGACTCGTAGTCCAAGATGGAACTACTCACGCTTCATACCGGAGGCTGACATGATGAAGAAGAAGGTCTCCGGGATGATCTCCCCTCTAGCAGGGTGCCGAGAAGAGTTTCAGAACCCCTCCCCCCCGATCTAGGGACGATGATGGCAGCGGCTATAGACGGTTTTGTGGAATATTGATCGGGTGTTTAGGGTTTAGGCATAGGGGCTGGCTTCTTATATGCGAAGAGGCGAGACAGGAAGGCCGCCAGGACGACTGCACCCCCCCAGGCGCGGGGTGGGCCCACCCGCGCAGCCAGGGCGTGTGGCCCCTGGTGGGTCTCCTCTGTCTCGTATTCAGGCTTCGTGTTCCCCACTGTAAAATATTAACTTTGGCTTTTGTCCCATCCAATTCCAAGAATATTGATTTTCTGCCTTTCTGGAACAAAAACAGAAAAAAAAGGCAACTGGCAGGCATCTTGTTAATAGGTTAGTACCAGAAAACATATAAAAACACCTCAAAGTATGGACAAGAAAAGAAAAGTAGATACTAAACAAACATGTAACATCTAAACAAACATGTAACATCAAAAATTATAGATACGTTCCGACGTATCAAGTTGGTACCAAAAAAATGTAATATTAAATGAATCATCTCATCAATTACCAAGATTGTGATTTATTAAGGCTGATATGGTGACTCGGGTGTTGATCGTTAGAACAATAGGCTTGGTTTTATGGACCAAAGTAATTATAAATTTACGAGTTCAAGAGTTGAGAGTGTTGGAATTATAAAAATATTGCTTCTGTTTTTTCGCACATGAGAGCTAATAATTAACATGATGGATTAGTAATATAATAATGTTATAACTATAATTTATTCAAAGGATGTTTGTAGTTACCCAAAAATTTAGCTTTTTATGAAAACGATGGATTAGTAAGATAACGAGATTACAATTATAATTTTTAATAAGTAGAATTTTATTGAAATGATATCTTGATAGCATCATAGATGGATGGTGCATCATTTATAATACTTAGAGCAAGGGCAATAGTATAGCCAACTGCTGGCTATAAGCCATGTCCATGTCATCTTGAGTCAATTCAATAGCCAACATGTACAACAGCTAGAGGTAAAAATATACAATTTTATTAATAGATGGCCCACTTTACACTCTCACATAGTGTCTATGAGCACGTGCTGCAGCTGGCTCTTAACTAAGAGCCTACTCCTCTTCTCTTTCCTCTTCTCTCTCATCAAACTAAGCACAAATATACTATTTTAAGTATTAGACTAGCCCAAGGGTGTATCATAGGTGGTATCATGCACCACATGCATGCAAAATACTTATGTGTCATAGCAATTATGATGAAAAAGATTGTGTTGGTTGAAGGGTTTCGCGGCATAGTAAATCAAAATTTTCTATGGATGCGAACAGAGGGAAAACCAAGATCTAATCTAGGAGATGCAATCAACGAGAGAGATTGTATTAGATCTTCATACCCTTGAAGATTCGCACAGCGGAACGTTCGTCGAAACGTGGGTGATGTAGTCGTACTCGCTTCTCCTCCTCGCGATCCGATCCGATCTAGCACCACAAGTGGCGGTGCCTCCATGAGATGCACACGTGAAGCACCTCGACGTCTCCTCCTTCCTTGGTCCAGCAAGTATGGTGGAGAGATGGGTTGGATCTACAACGCGTTGGCGCGGTGCAATTGGTGGAGAATTTCTGCAGCAGGGCTTCGCCTACAAGCAGTCAGGAGGGAGAGAGGAGGGCAGCAGGGCGGCTAGGGTTGGAGGGGAAGGTGTAGGGGGTTGGTGCGTCCCCAGCCCTCTATATATAGAGGGGTGGGCGCAGCCCTAGCCCCTCCCCCAAGCCAAGGCCGGCGTCCCCAAGGAGAAGGAGTGGGGGGCAAGGAAACCCCCCTTCTAGAAGGTCTATCGCGAGTTTAAAACCCCCTTGGCTGGCTGGGCCCTATGGGGCCTTGTGCCCCTGGCCCAATGCGGCCAGGGCACTCCCTCATAGGCCCATGCCCCCTCCCGGAAGGTGGGGCCACGTTGGTCCCCTTCCGGAAGGTTCTAGAAGCTTCCGGTACAATACCGATTAACCCGGAACAATTCCGAACTCCAAAAACTGCACTGCCTTATATGAATCTTATTCTCCGGACCACTTCGGAACCTCTCGTGATGTCCCGGATCCCATCCGAGACTCCGAACAAAAACTCATAAACCAATTATCCAATCTATCCTAGCGTCGAGACACGTTAAGTGTGTGACCCTGCGGGTTCGAGAATATGCGGACATGACCTTCTATCAATAATCAACAGCGGGGTCTGGAAACCCATATTGACTCCCACACATTCATCGATGATCATATCGGATGAACCACGATGTCAGAATTCAATCAATCCCATATATATATTCCCTTCGTCTCGCGATATTTTACTTGCCCGAGATTTTATCGTCGGTACCGTCATACCTAGTTCAATCTCGTTCACAGCAAGTACTTTACTCGTTCCGTAATCCAATATCACTTTGTGATTAACTCCTTAACCACATGCTTGCAAGCGGTGTTGATATCGATTACCGAGTGGGCCCGAAGTATATCTCTCCGACTTGGGAGGGACAAATCCCATCTCGATACATACAACCCAACAGATACTTTCCAATCACCTGAGAGACACCTTTATGATCACCCTCTCATAGGATGACGTTTGATGACCTCAAAGCTTTCTTTCGATACCAGGGAGTTGTATTATCTCATGGTCTAAGGAATACAATATTTGACATAAGAAAAGCTTCCCAAAGACGAACACGATGACACGATCTAATTGCTTCGCTTAGTTTGGGTATGTCCATCATATCATTCTCCCAATGATATGATCTCATTATTAATTGACAACTCATGTCTATGGTTAGGAAACCTTAACCATCATTAATCAATGAGCTAGTCCATAGAGGCGTACTAGGGACACGGTGTTGTTCACAAACCACACAAGTATTAAAGTTTCCGCTTAATACAATTCTAGCATGGAATATAAACATTATCATGAACAAGAATTATAATAATAACATCTTTATTATTGCCTCTAGGGCATAATTCTAACAGTCTCCCACTTGCACTAGAGTCAATAATCTAGTTTACATCTGGCAACAATCTCACACCCATGGCACCGAGGTGCTGATCATGTTTTACACGTGGAAGAGGTTTAGTCAATGGATCTGCGACATTCAGATCTGTATGTACTTTGCTAATCTTCAGATCTCCATCTGATATATAATCTCGGATTATATGAAACTTGCGGTTAATATGCTTGGTATTTGGATGATATCTTGGTTCCTTAGCGAGTGCTATGGCGCCAGTGTTGTCACACAATATCTCCAGTGGGTCCAATGCACTTGGAACCACGCCAAGCTCAGTGATGAAGTTTCTGATCCAAACTCCTTCACTTGACGCTTCTGCAGCAGCAATGTATTCCGCTTCTACTGTAGATCCCGCGATCACGCTTTGCTTGTAGCTTCTCCAGCTCACAGCTCCTCCATTCAAAATATACACGTATCCTGTCTGAGATTTAGAATCATCCTTGTCGGTGTCAAAACTAGCGTCGACGTAACCTTTTACGACGAGCTGTTCATCACCCCCACAGAGTAAGAACATTTCTTTAGTCCTATTTAGGTACTTTAGGATGTTCTTCACGGCTGTCCAGTGTTCCACTCCTGGATCACTTTGATATCTGCTCGTCAAACTAAGAGCATTGGACACATCCGGTCTAGTACACAGCATGGCATACATGATAGAACCTATGGCCGAGGCATAAGGCACTTTGCTCATAGCTTCCCTATCATTTACCATAGCTGGACACTGAGCCTTGCTCAATATCTTACCTGACAACATAGGCACTGAACCTTTCTTTGCCTTATCCATTCTGAACCTTTTCAGAACTTTGTCTAGGTATATACTCTGGCTTAAAGCTATCAGGCGTGTTTGTCTATCTCTATAGATCTTGATGCCCAATATATAAGCAGCTTCACCTAAGTCTTTCATTGAAAAACACTTGTTCAAATAACTCTTCACATCGTTAAGCATGTTGATGTCATTTCCAATAATCAATATGTTATCCACATATAGTACCAGAAATGTCACCGAGCTCCCACTCACTTTCTTGTAGATACAAGCTTCGTAGAAATTTGGAACAAATCCAAAGCTCTTGATCACTTGATCAAAACGAAGGTTCCAACTCCGAGATGCTTGCTCCAGTCCATAAATAGAACGCTAAAGTTTGCATACTTTATCAGCATCCTTAGGATCAACAAAACCTTCGGGTTGCATCATATACAACTCTTCATCAATGTTTCCATTGAGGAACGCAGTCTTGACATCCATCTGCCATATTTCATAATCATGAAACGCAACAATTGCTAATAAAATCCGAATGGACTTAAACATCGCTATGGGAGAGAAAGTCTCATCGTAGTCAACACCTTGAACTTGTCGAAAACCTTTCGCGACAAGCCGTGCTTTATAGACGGTAACATTACCATCCGCGTCCGTTTTCTTCTTGAAGATCCATTTGCACTCAACGGCCTTTCGGTCGCTAGGAGGGTCCACCAAAGTCCATACTTGGTTTTCGCTCATGGATCCCAATTCGGATTTCATGGCTTCTAGCCATTTCTCAGAGTCTGGGCTCATCATCGCTTCCTCATAGTTCGTAGGTTCACTGTCTTCTACTAACAAGACAGTCAAGACAGGGTTGCCGTACCACTCAGGAGGGGCACGCGACCTTGTCGACCTACGACGTTCAGTAGCAGCATCGTCCGAAGATTCATGATCCTTGTCATTAGCTTCCTCTATTGTTGGTGCATGCGGCATTGGAACAATTTCAGGTGCTGCGCTACTCTCCAATTCAAGAGAAGGTTCAATAACCTCGTCTAGCTCTACTTTCCTCCCACTCACTTCTTTCGAGAGAAACTCCTTCTCAAGAAAGGAACCGTTCTTTGCGACAAACACTTTGCCTTCGGTTCTATGATAGAAGGTATACCCAATAGTTTCCTTAGGGTATCCTATGAAGACGCATTTCTCCGCTTTGGGTTCGAGCTTGTTCGGCATCAACTTCTTGACGTAAGCTTCGCATCCCCAAACTTTAAGAAACGACAACTTAGGTTTAGCACCAAACCACAGTTCATACGGTGTCGTCTCAACGGATTTAGATGGTGCCCTATTTAAAGTGAATGCAGCGGTTTCTAATGCATAACCCCAAAATTATAACGGCAAATCAGTAAGAGACATCATTGATCGGACCATATCTAATAAGGTTCGATTTCGGCGTTCAGACACACCATTGCGCTGTGGTGTTTCGGGTGGCGTGAGTTGCGAAACAATTCTGCTTGCTTTAAGATGCGTGAGAAAATCATAACTCAAATATTCGCCCCCACGATCGGATCGTAGAAACTTAATCTTTCTGTTACGATGGTTCTCCACTTCATTCTAAAATTCTTCGAACTTTTCAAACGTTTCAGATTTATGTTTCATTAAATAGATATACCCATATCTACTTAAGTCATCGGTAAAAGTGAGAAAATAGCGATATCCACCGCGCGTCGAAACACTCATCGGTCCGCATACATCGGTATGTATGATTTCCAACAAGTCCGTTGCTCGCCCCATCATACCGGAGAACGGGGTTTTGATCATCTTGCCCATGAGGCATGGTTCGCATGTGTCAAATGATTCAAAATCAAGAGACACCAAAAGTCCATCAGAATGGAGTTTCTTCATGCGCTTTACACCAATATGACCTAGACGACAGTGCCACAAATAAGTAGTATTATCACTATCTACTTTGCATCTCTTATCCTCAATGTTATGGATGTGTGTTTCATCCCTTTCGAGATTTAGAAGAAATAAACCATTCACAAGAGGTGCATGACCATAAAAGATGTTAGTCATATAAATAGAACAACCATTATTCTCCGATTTAAATGAATAACCGTCTTGCAATAAACACGATCCAGAAATAATGTTCATGCTCAACGCAGGCACATAATAACATTTATTAAGGTTTAAAACTAATCCCGAAGGTAAAACTAAGGAGAGCGTGCCGACGACCATCACATCAACTCTTGATCCGTTGCCAACATGCATCGTCACCTCATCCCTCGCAAGCCGCCGTCTATTCCGTAGCTCCTGTTTCGAGTTACAAATATTAGCAACTGAACCGGTATCAAATACCCAGGAACTACAACGAGGGCTAGTAAGGAAAACATCAATAACATGTATATCAAATATACCTTTGATGGTGCCAGCCTTCTTGTCCGCTAAGTACTTCGGACAGTTGCGCTTCCAGTGACCCTTGTCCTTGCAATAGAAGCACTCAGTGTCCGGCTTAGGACCAGACTTGAGCTTCTTCTCAGCAGGGGCAACGCGCTTGCCGCCGCCTTTCTTGAAGGGCTTCTTTGCACCCTTAACTTTCTTAAAGGAGGGCTTGTTAACCATCAACACATGATTATCCTTCTTGATGTCCACCTCCGCAGCCTTCAGCTTTGCGAAGAGCTCGGTGATCGTATCAGTGGAACCAATCTGATTATGAGTCACTACAAAACTTTTGTAGCTGGGAGGGAGTGATTGCAGAACCCTGTCAATCTTGAGCTCCTCTGGAATCGTGCATTCCAGTTGCTCAAGGCGTTGAGTGTAGCCCGTCATCTTAATGGCGTGCTCACTAACGGAACTCCCTTCCTCCATCTTGCAGTTAAAGAACTTCTCAGAGATATCATATCTCTCAGAACGAGCCTGAGTCTGAAACATGGTTTTCAGCTCTTCGAGAATCTCAAAGGGCCCGGGATAGTCTTCAAAACGATTTTGAAGTTCCGGTTCCATAGCAAACAACATGGTGCTCTTAATCACACCATAATCATCTTTGCGCGACTGATAGACATATTTCTCATCAGCCGGTGCAGTTGCAGCAGGGGGGTCACCTAATGCTTTCCCAAGGACATAGTCCTTTTGTCCGCCAGAAAGAATGATTCTTAGATTGCGGAACCAATTGGTGAAGTTAGACCCATTGTTTCTAAGCTTTTCCTTCTCAGCAAAAACGTTGAATTTGAAGTTGGACTTAGCCATGTGATCTACAATATTTGCAAGTACAAATTAGACTATGTTCATGATAACTAGTTCAACTTTTAATCAAATTACTAGATGAACTCCCACTAAATTCAACATCCCTCAAGTTGTTTAGTGAACACGATCCAAATTCACCACACCTAATCCGATCTTCACGAGAAGAGATGTGGTTTCAATGGTGGACAACGAAGTGTCGATCATATCATTCATATGACTCATGCTTAACCTTTCGGTTCATGTGTTCCGAGACCATGTCTGTACATGCTAGGCTCGTCAAGTAAAACCCAAGTATTTCCGCGTGTGCAAAACTGGCTTGCACCCGTTGTATGTGAGCGTAGAATCTATAGCACCCGATCATCACGTGATGCTTGGACACGACGAACTTTCGCAACGGTGCATACTTGGGGAGAACACAGTTTTATCTTGATCTTTAAGTGAGGAATCATCTTATAATGCTACCGTCGCGATCTAAGCATGATAAGATACATAAAAGGATAAACATCACATGCATATAACTTTATGTGACATGGTATAGCCAATCTTCGCGCAATGATCTCCATCTTGTGCGTTCCGGCATGATCTCCATCACTCCACCATGATTGCCTCCACCACGAATAGCAACTACAACTATTGCTAACTACTTAGCGATAAAGTGAAACTATTACATGGCGCATAAGAAGTTGACACACAGGTCATACACAATTATAAAGACAACCATATGGCTCCTGCCGGTTGTGTACTCATCGACATGCAAGTCGTGAAACATTACAAAACATGATCATCGCATACATTATACACATCACATCTTGGGCCATACCATATCACAGAAAACACTCCCTGCAAAAACAAGTTAGACGCCTCTACTTTGTTGTTGCATGTTTTACGTGGCTTATGGGAGTAGATGCTAAGAACGATTCTTACCTACGGAAAGCCACAACAGTGATATTATGGTTGCCAAACTCCGGTGTTAATCCCATGACAACTATAGTGAGAGAAACTGACATCCACCAGCCGCATGTGTGGAACAAGCCACACGTCAAGTGCGGAGCCGGTCTCGCGAACGACGTCGCGTAAGGTTGGCCTGGACCGCTTCAATCTCACTATCCTGCATCATAATAAGAACACAAACAAGAGGCTTGCAACAGAAAACATCAACGCCCGCAACAACCATGTTGCGTTCTACTCGTGAAACACATCTACGCATAGATCTAGCTCTGATACCACTGAAGGGTTTCGCGGCATAGTAAATCAAAATTTTCTACGGATGCGAACAGAGGGAAAGCCAAGATTTAATGTAGGATATGCAATCAACGAGAGAGATTGGATTAGATCTTCATACCCTTGAAGATTCGGACAGCGGAACGTTCGTCGGAACGTGGGTGATGTAGTCGTACTCGCTTCTCCTCCTCGCGATCCGATCCGATCTAGCACCACAAGTGGCGGTGCCTCCGTGAGATGCACACGTGCAGCACCTCGACGTCTCCTCCTTCCTTGGTCCAGCAAGTATGGTGGAGAGATGGGTTGGATCTACAACGCGATGGCGCGGTGCAATTGGTGGAGAATTTCTGCATCAGGGCTTCGCCTACAAGCAGTCGGGAGGGAGAGAGGAGGGCAGCAGGGCGGCTAGGGTTGGAGGGGAAGGTGTAGGGGGTTGGTTCGCCCCCAGCCCTCTATATATAGAGGGGTGGGCGCATCCCTAGCCCCTCCCCCAAGCCAAGGCCGGCGGCCCCAAGGAGAAGGAGTGGGGGGCAAGGAACCCCCCCTTCTAGAAGGTCTATCGCGAGTTTAAAACCCCCTTGGCCGACTGGGCCCTATGGGGCCTTGTGCCCCTGGCCCAATGCGGCCAGGGCACTCCCTCATAGGCCCATGCCCCCTCCCGTAAGGTGGGGCCACGTTGGTCCCCTTTCGGAAGGTTCTAGAAGCTTCCAGTACAATACCGATTAACCCGGAACAATTCCGAACTCCAAAAACTGCACTGCCTTATATGAATCTTATTCTCCGGACCACTCCGGAACCTCTCGTGATGTCCCGGATCCCATCCGAGACTCCGAACAAAAACTCATAAACCAATTATCCAATCTATCCTAGCGTCGAGACACGTTAAGTGTGTGACCCTGCGGGTTCGAGAATATGCAGACATGATCTTCTATCAATAATCAACAGGGGGTTCTGGAAACCCATATTGACTCTCACACATTCATCGATGATCATATCAGATGAACCACGATGTCAGGATTCAATCAATCCCATATATATATTCCCTTCGTCTCGCGATATTTTACTTGCCCGAGATTTGATCGTCGGTACCGTCATACCTAGTTCAATCTCGTTCACAGCAAGTACTTTACTCGTTCCGTAATCCAATATCACTTTGTGATTAACTCCTTAACCACATGCTTGCAAGCGGTGTTGATATCGATTACCGAGTGGGCCCGAAGTATATCTCTCCGACTTGGGAGGGACAAATCCCATCCCGATACATACAACCCAACAGATACTTTCCGATCACCTGAGAGACACCTTTATGATCACCCTCTCATAGGATGACGTTTGATGACCTCAAAGCTTTCTTCAGATACCAGGGAGTTGTATTTTCTCATGGTCTAAGGAATACAATATTTTACATAAGAAAATCTTCGCAAAGACGAACACGATGACACGATCTAATTGCTTCGCTTAGTTTGGGTCTGTCCACCATATCATTCTCCCAATGATATGATCTCATTATCAATTGACAACTCATGTCTATGGTTAGGAAACCTTAACCATCATTAATCAATGAGCTAGTCCTTAGAGGCGTACTAGGGACACGGTGTTGTTCACAAAACACACAAGTATTAAAGTTTCCGCTTAATACAATTCTAGCATGGAATATAAACATTATCATGAACAAGAATTATAATAATAACAGCTTTATTATTGCCTCTAGGGAATAATTCCAACATTGGTATCATAGGTAGATACGGTATCATAGCACATAAAACTAGAAAAATTAATCTCAAACAAATCTTGTCCATAATTTTATATTGAGATTCTACAAAACACTAAATACATCAAGACTATAATACTACTATATGATACTATGCATTGTGGAGATGGTATCATATAATAGTATTATCATATGTATAATACTATTATATAATACTTTCTATTGTGACTAGTCTTATAGCCTGCTGACTGGATCTTATAGTACTTGCTCTTATACTACTCTCTCCGGTCCAGTTTATTAGGCGCGCGCGTAGTTTAAGAACAACTTTGACCATTAATTTTGGTCAACAAAATTTATATAATATGTCATAAAAATTATAACATTGGATACATTTTTAAAAATAGTTTCCAATGATATATCTTTTGGGACATATATTGTAAATTTTATTGGTCAAAACTGATGGTCAAAGTTTTTTTTAAACTACGTGCGTGCCTAATAAACTGAACCGGAGGGAGTAGTACTCTTTCTCCGTACCGGTTTAAAGAGCCATTACGTAGTTTAAGAAAAAAAGTTTGACCATATATTTCGTCAATGAAACACGAATCCACAAAAGTTTTACCATTAAAAAATATTTTAAATATGAATCCAATGATATAATTTTGGAAAATTATAATTTATATTTTGTTGCTCAAACTTGTGACTAAACTTTTTTATTAGACTACGTGCTGGCCCTTTAAGCCGGTATGGAGGGAGTACTTCCTCCTTCACGGTTTGCAGGGCGCTCTATAGAAATCTCACGGACCTAAGCGTGAAAGTATTGGCTGAAAATTAGGCATATTAGTGAGCGGTTAAGGCGCATGCAGTGGTGGAAGACTGTTGCATGTATAGTAAGTTGGGAGAAAAACTGCCACATTAATCAATAATTAATGCTTATACGCCTATGAACTTTATAGTTTTGGAAAAACCCAATTTGATTAGGCGCCCTGCAAACCGTGAATGAGGGAGTATCAAGAATAACACATTGATTTTCGCATCTTAAATGGTATTAATGACTCTTCAAATATACTTCATAAATGTACCAGGTGTGCTAGGTTGGTCATAGTGGAAGTATCATAATACTAGTATCATGCATATAATACTAGTGTATGATACTAGGTCTTTAGTGCATTGTATCATGTAGTAGTACTTATTATAGTAGTGATATATTTATTGATTTGTAGAATCTCTATGTAAAATGTGTGTACAAGATTTACTTGTCATTATGATTTCTAGTTTTACGTGCTATAATACGGTATCTATCTATGATACTCTAATCACCTCTCTCTTCATTAATTGTGATGCCACATCAGATTTTTGTCAAATTGACATGCATGATACATCTTATGATACTAGCACTAGGACCAGCCTAATAAGCAGTAATAAGGAACGGCCGGTGACGATGAGTTGAGGGTGAGAGGTGAAAGAAGTTTTTGAGTTTCCCTTAGGCCTTGTTCGTTTCATCCCATCCCTGCCGGTATTGGGCCACAATCCCCGTGGGTCAGCCGGGATCTGGCCCGCCGGGGTTTAATACAGGCCCGTTTCTAGAGCACGTTCGGTTAAGCCCCGTGAGGTTTTCAGCCCGGCCGGTTTTCCCCAAAACCCCGCGTAACCACCGGGTTAAAAATAATCGAGCTCACACCCGTGGAAAGAATCCCCAACGAAGGAAGGAACGCGAGCTCCTCTCGCGACAGGAGCGGCGGCGGCGACGACTAAGGGGAGGGGACGGTGGCTGTGCTCGGCCCGGAAGCTACAGATCTCCGGCATATCCCCCTTCTCCACCCTTGACGCTAGCCACTAGAAGGTAAGCTCCCCTCCTCCATCTCCTCCCCATCCCCTCTTCTAGTAAAGTTAGGGCTTGTTTAAGTTAGGGATCATTCTCTTTTTCTTGCAATCTGAGATAGGAGATGTTGAGATGGTGGTAGCATCTTATTTTGTTGGATCTCGTCGCCCCCATAGATTTGTGGCAGTGGTAAGACCCAAGCACGACCACAGCCACAAGCACAATAAAGACCGGCCGGCCTGGTTGTGTACGTACTGGCATGGTCGTGCACCGTCTTCTTCATCGGTGGCCCTTTTTTCTTCAGCTTTTTCACTTGCTTGACAAGGGCATTGATAGCCTGGAGAGCTGCCATAGCAAGGCATTTCCCCATATTTCCTTCGAAGGAGGCGTGGTCCACTTTTACTTGTATTGACTTGTAGCAACCGTTGTTTTTTTAGATCAGATTTCAGTAAATCCCTTGGATTTGGGGCTGGTAGGTTATGGGCAATTCTTAATGCAAGTTCGGACTATGGACAAAGTTTTATATATGGCTTCACTCTGAGGACAGCTTGGTATTTTTCTTTGCTTTTGCTAGAAACATTATCCAATCTTTTCAATTAGTTCAGAGGCAAAGAGTCATCAAAAACGCATGAAAGTAAATCACTCTTTGTTTGAATTTTAAAGTAGATCACTTGCTGATTGCCGAGTTCTGCTTTATAAGCCCTTTATCATCCAATGCTTTGTTATCATTTGGAAATTCAGTAGCTGAATAGAAATAAAAAATTCTCAAGGTATTTAGAATTAGCAAATTTCTCAGTTTAGTTTAATGTGTATGTACAGGCATAGTCACGTGCGTGCTTAATTGATATTTCTGATGTAGCCCAGCTAGCTATACATTGCGTATAAGCCAAAGCATTAGGTTTTAAGTTAGCATGATTCTGAAGTTCCCTAATCTTAATTTCTAGCAGAGAAAAAATCTTAATTCTTAGCAGAGAAGCAGCAGTCGACATTACCTGCATTGCTTCAGGGCCATCACATTTCTTTGCTAGATTATTCCACTGACACTTTCTTTTGTCACTAGTTTATGTCCTTGTATATTTAAGTTTATTTTAGTTTTGGCATGTATTTATGAGAATTCAAGTATACATATGCTGCTAGCTAGATGTATGCATACACTGATAAGCATTGGTAGAAACAAGCTAAATAGTCCTTGAATTATATGTGTGCAAGCATGTGTAATAGATGCATATATATCCTACTGATTTTTATACAAATGGAGTATAATTTCTTATTGTATTATAGTAGTACTGCTAAATACTCCTAATTATGTATGATTGTCATTTTCTCACATTGTACTATTATTCTGCATTGTAGTAGTAATAACTAGCGTATTTTTATTTCTTAGTCTAGGAATGGATTTGAGAATGAGGGGTCGCATTAGGAAGAGAGAGGAGGAGGAGGAGGATGACGACATGATGCTTTTCCTCTTACCTATGTTGCATCTATTGGGTGGAAGTGAACCAAGGGAAAAAAAGCCACGTCATACATCGATCCTAAGAGGCGAGGAGGTTGTAAGGGACTTGCTTGAAGGGCATGTAAAAAATTGTCAAGTAGCATTTAGGATGGAGCCTCATATCTTTAGGGCTTTGGCTAGTTTCCTTCGAAGGGAGAAGTTGGTATGTGATACTAGACTAACCATTGAAGAGAAACTAATGTGCAAGTAAACATTGTTGGTCGTGATGAGGCTCATCCAACGGGGCCTACCACACCATCAACAAGCATCGAGAATGAACCTAGAAGGCGTCGGAACAATGGAGAAGTTTCTGCAATAATGGAAAAGTACATTGAGATGAAGACTAAGCAGATTGAGAATGCACAAACTGGCTCAAGAATTATGGATGAATTCTCAATCAAGAATTTCATCGCTTGACTAAGAACAATGCCATTCTCACAAGAGGAGAAGGTAAAAACTCTACCGGTCTTTAAAATTGCAGAGAACCGCGTGCTCTTTATTTGCACTCTTTATTTGCACTGACCTGGGGATCGCTTAATAATTGTGGTATAATTTGTGAAAAACATCTGTACAAACTGCATCACTACTACTATTGTATTCTCACTTGTGAAGTGTAGATCCTGTGGTCTAGTTAACGCTTGTTGTAGTATGTTTAGTGCAAGCTGTAGAAGTTGTTAGCTGCTGCTCCTTGACTTCCTTCAAATACTAGACATTGTTCTTTTAGGAGCATATTCTCTTTCTTCTCAAGAAAAGAAATCTGAAGTTGTTTTATATAGTGATCACAAACAATGTCTCATCCAGCCTTCTTCATTCTTCTCATCCAGTTGAACTAAACATGTTCTAATAATTATGCTTTATCATTGCTTACATGGCCAGATGCAAAGACCATAGTTCTAAATGATCAAGCTTCGGAAGAAGAAAAGCAAGGGCAGCAAGGGTGCTGTAATAACAAATTTGTGTGTGCTTTACAACAGAAGAACTGTATATTATTCACTGTATTTGTTATCGCGTCACTATTTTTCTGAGAACGAATCAACTGTAGCTTGAAATGTTCAGGATTTTTTAGATACTCATGTCTAGCTATATCCTGTATTTTGTTCTCTATCTTGACATGTTTGATTTTAGCTTCCAGCCATGCTAAAAGCTGATGCAAAAAGGATATTATTTAGATTTGTGGTGTACCTTCTTTTTCTGCTAGTATGTTACTGCTAGTTGTCTGCCGCCTATGCTGCTTGCTGCCTGCCATCGATTGTGCTGCTTTCTGCGTGCTGCTGCTAGCTGGGTAGTGGGGATTAACCGAACAACATGTATTATTACGAAACATGGGACAATGGTAGCTGGGGTTGGGGTGACAATCGGGGATCACCCAATCCCTGCAGGGATTAGTTTAGCTAGTGGATCTAAACTACTGCAACCGAACAAAGCCTTAAGGTTGAGGATCACTCTAGAGGAGGAGGAACCGAGCAAGGTGCATTAGCTATTCTCTTCTTTTTATGTAACAGAATTCTCTTCTACTTTTTCCTTACGAGGGTTAAAATTACTTTCATCCGTCTATGTAAGCAGAATCCGAATCCATGAACTTTATATCCTTTTATTTTGCATATGGGCACTCTCTCTTTTCCAAAGATTCCAGCATGCTCCATCATTTTCTTATTCATTTGTTCCGCTTCACATTTCTGCTTTTGCGATGCCTTCATACATCCGAACAGAGCCATGTTTGACTTTCTAATAGTGACGCGCGCACTCCCAAAGATTTACGCCCGTGGCGGGACTCTGAATGGTTTCACCAAGGAGGGCATCATTGTGCGTATATTTTGCGTAGCATCAGAGCTAGCTCCGGGAGATCTTTGGTTGATGCGTGGCAGCGTAATCTTCTCATGCCATGTCTTCATTATGCTTGGTTCTCCGGTTCGAGTCTCCTTTCGTGACGTTCGCGTCCAGCTATTGGCTTTGATTTCGTAGCATGTAAATTTGTTCTGTTCTGTGCATGCTGTACTAATTGAAAATACTTTGCAGGAGGAGGGGCATAATATAATAATTTGCGATGTCCACGACTTATTGTCAATATCTGGACTAATGAATTGACTTTTTGAATTCTTACGTCCAGCCAAAATCTAGCTAAATCATTGATTGGTTCGGCATCGATCATTACTATAGTATAGAGCGATTAAATTGCGTGTAGTACTACGTGTAGTACTCCGTAGTATCTTTTGTGCTTTAAATTGCGTGCCAAATATATGAGCCGGATCCGAAAATCAATGCAGGTATTCGTAGCGTGATTCACGAAAGTACGTATTCGGCAGCAGCCTAGGATGACTACTACGGTTGTAGTAGTACTACTGCTTACATGAAATGGCTAGTACATTTCCGGTCTTGGGGAAACTTTGTACTACTGCAGGTGGTGATCTTCATACTCTTCGGTCCATGATAGATAGGCATAGGCGTAGTGTGATCCTAATCACGGAAGATTGTGCACCGCAGATTTTAATACTGTACAGGGTACGCACGAGTAACGGACCAAATCCAGGCAGTTTCGCTGAATCTTCATAGAAAACTTATTCCAACTTTTCTTTTGTATACTGACAGTTTAATACGCACAACGAAACCCACAGATACATATGCTCCAAACGGTGCGATGATATGCTCGTGAATCCGACCCAATCTATATGTATCCATCCAGCCGAGCCAACCACGCCACACTACTTGATCTAGAAAAAAACACAAAGATATACACTACTCCAGCCACCGCGCGCGCTCTCGATCCGATGATGGGTCGCATTTTTTAACGTCGCCATCCCGCACCCAACCGCAGGTCAAGTGGAGCGGAAGGAAGAAGCCTGGGGCTGGCCGGGGGTTGGAGGGAAAAAGATCGCACGCACGCACATCGCTGACCGGCCGTCGATTTTCTTCCGTGTCCCGTTCCCGTTGTACTGCACCTCCCAAACTTCTTCCCATCTTTTGTACTTCACCGCCCCGTCCTCACTACCCTGCAGTACAGGCCACAGGCGGCGTCCGTCTCCCTCCGCGCGCGCGCCCGCCGCTTATATATTTAACTCGCGACTCGCCCCTGGCGACTCGCTCCCGTGTCCACTCCAGAGTCGAGATTACTCGTCGCCGTGCGCGCGCGTGAGGTGTTGGCTCCTTGTGTTGGCCGGCCGGCCGGAGAGAGGCGCCGGCGCTGTGGTGCTGGAACCGGATTCATTTAGCCAGGTGAGATTTCGCGTGGATGTTCGCCGGAGTTCGGATCATGGCCATTCTGCAGATTTTTTTTCTTTTTTTTTGGTTATATCATCTTCTGGATAGCAGTAATTCTATAAAAACATGCCTTGCACACAGCTGCACTTTCCATTTTTCTATTCTGTTCTGCCCCGTGATATGTTCGCCCCAGTTTGTCGTGCTCCTCGTCCTCTCATTCCGTTCTTGCCATTTCTGGTCCTCATCGGGAGCAGAGCAGGAGATGCCCCTAGTCTTTCTTTGTTTCTTTACTATAGTAAAAAGAATCTGTTTTGCAAAAGAGACAAGTTGTTGTTTTATTATAGTTGGAGTCCGACCATAGCCAGTCAACAGCCCTTCACGTTGTCATCGCTGCCCGATGCACGAGCACTGCACATGGTGTGCGCGCACAGATAGATGATCTCACGCCTGCGTCTCCACCCCCAACCTGCAGCCGCTGCCGCCGCCGAGCTCGAGCTGCTCGTCCCCGGACGCGCCGGCATCATGGACCGCCACGAGCTGGGCGCCGCCGCCGAGATCGAGAAGACGCCGCGCGAGGCCGAGGCCGGCGCGGACATGGAGTCGGAGCCCGCCTTGGCGCGCGCCGCGGAGCGCGTCCCGCCGTGGCGCGAGCAGGTGACGGTCCGCGGCATGGTGGCGGCGCTGCTCATCGGCGTGGTCTACACGGTGATCGTCATGAAGCTCAGCCTCACCACGGGGCTCGTCCCCACGCTCAACGTCTCCGCCGCGCTACTCGCCTTCCTTGCGCTCCGGGGGTGGACGCACGCGCTCGACCGCCTCGGCATTGCCTCCCGCCCCTTCACCCGCCAGGAGAACACCGTCGTCCAGACATGCGTCGTCGCCTGCTACACCATCGGCTTCGGCGGTAAGTAAAGCTCCCCCACGATCAGATCAATCAATAATTCTTCCCCCCCCATTTGGCCGCCATTCTTAGTACAGTACCTGAATCTCGGTTGATTCGCTAATTAATTCCTGGCGATTTGCGCTGAACCGGCATGCAGGTGGGTTCGGGTCCTTCTTGCTGGGTCTGGACAAGAAGACGTACGAGCTGTCCGGGGAGAGCACGCCGGGCAACGTGCCGGGGAGCTACAAGGACCCCGGCATCGGGTGGATGATGGGCTTCCTCCTCGCCATCAGCTTCGTCGGCCTCCTCACCTTGCTCCCTCTCAGAAAGGTATACTACGATTCCGTTTCCAGACCCCTGTTCCATTCTCTGATCTTTCCATGCCCTCGCTGTGACCGTTTACCGCTAGACTAGATTTCAGCCGCACTTCCTGAATTTTTCTGGTCCGGGGGTTGCCGTTACTGTCAGAAAAGTACTGAAACTTTGGCTTCAGTTGGAATTTCGTAGCATCACTGCAACCATTATTTTCTCCTGTTCTCACTTGTCAAGCTATCGTTTCCTGACGCAACAGTGCACTGCTGACATAATCTAGCTGACATTTATTTATTGAGGTGTTGATCAGAGAGATGTTTACAAGTGATCTACTAATAGTCGCAGTCGGCCTTTAAATTAACTGGTTTGGTGATACTGATTTTCAGGTGCTGGTCATCGACTACAAACTAACTTATCCAAGTGGGACTGCGACTGCCGTCCTCATAAACGGGTTCCACACACCTCAAGGAGATAAGAATGCAAAGTATGCTCTCTTTCTTTTCTTTTACCTTCAGAAAAAGTATATGCTCTTTTATATTCCAGCTAGGCTGATGAAACCAAATGTGCAAGCAACGCTTTAGGAAATGAATGAATGACCTCTGAACTGATTCAGAATTTCCACCATACTTTACAACAGGAAGCAGGTCCGTGGCTTCCTGAAATACTTCGGGATCAGCTTCTTCTGGAGCTTCTTCCAGTGGTTCTACACCGGCGGCGACGTCTGCGGATTCATGCAGTTCCCTACCTTTGGGCTGCAGGCTTGGAAACAATCGTAATGCCTATGACTTTTTCTCACTGCCCAATTTTAAGTTTCAGTGGTTGGAAATGCTTCTGAAAATGCACTGTTTTTAACTTCTTATTAATTCCATGGCTAGGTTTTTCTTCGACTTCAGCCTGACCTATGTTGGCGCTGGGATGATCTGCTCGCACCTCGTCAACCTTTCCATCCTCTTTGGCGCCGTCCTCTCTTGGGGCGTAATGTGGCCGCTCATGAGCAAACAGCAGGGGAACTGGTACTCGGCGAAGGCGTCTGCCAGCAGCATGAGTGGACTGTACGGTTACAAGGTGTGTTTCTGAATTTACCTCTGTTGATTAAGTTCAGGGATTCAGGCACAACATGCGTTCCCTCTCTTTTAGTTTTCAAATCCTCTGAATCGTTCCTTGGCCAGGCCTTCCTCTGCATTGCACTGCTCATCGGCGACGGCTCCTACAACTTCGTCAAAGTCATCGTCGTCACCCTCAACAGCATACGCGAGAAATCGAGGCGCAGTCGACTTAACAGAGGTAAAGTTATGAGGTTGATGATCTAGATTTTCTTATGAAAAAGAATCACCCTCAAAACCGTAATCAGTCGTGTGATTAATATAATTGCAGTGGCGGATGCGGACTCTTTGGCGATCGACGACCTGCAGCGCAACGAGGTGTTCAACCGCGACAGCATCCCGTCGTGGGTGACCTACGGCGGGTACGTGCTGCTGAGCGCCATCGCGGTGGCCGCCATCCCGCTCATGTTCCGTCAGGTGAAGTGGTACTACGTGATCATCGCGTACCTCCTGGCGCCGGCGCTGGGGTTCTGCAACGCCTACGGCACGGGGCTGACGGACATGAACATGGGGTACAACTACGGCAAGGTTGCGCTGTTCGTGTTCGCGGCGTGGGCCGGGAAGGACAACGGCGTGGTGGCCGGGCTGGTGACCTGCGGGCTGGTGAAGCAGCTGGTGCTGGTGTCGGCGGACCTGATGCACGACTTCAAGACGGCGCACCTGACGCTGACGTCGCCGCGGTCGATGCTGGTGGGGCAGGCGGCGGGCACGCTGATGGGGTGCGTGGTGGCGCCGCTCACCTTCTTCCTCTTCTACGAGGCCTTCGACGTGGGCAACCCGGAGGGGTACTGGAAGGCGCCCTACGCGCTCATCTACCGCAACATGGCCATCCTCGGCGTGGAGGGCTTCGACGCGCTGCCCAGGCACTGCCTGCAGCTCTGCGCCGCGTTTTTCGCGTTCGCGGTGCTGGCCAACGTGGCGAGGGACTTCCTGCCAAGGAGGTTCGGGAGGCTCGTGCCGCTGCCCATGGCCATGGCCGTGCCGTTCCTCGTCGGCGCCAGCTTCGCGATTGACATGTGCGTGGGGAGCCTGGTGGTGTTCCTCTGGCACAAGCTCAACGGGAAGAAGGCCGCGCTGCTCATACCGGCCGTCGCGTCAGGGCTGATCTGCGGGGATGGGATTTGGATTTTCCCGTCGTCGCTGCTCGCGCTGGCCAAGATCAAGCCTCCGATCTGCATGAAGTTCACACCGGGAAGCTAGAGATATACTGTAGTAGATCATCAGATTATACAGCGCCAATGTTCGTATCGGTGTAGAAAGATAGGAACAAATAACCCGAGCACTTCGGGGTTATTACAATCACATAGAGTACTGCCCGTAAATTCGGCGGCTTGTTGATAAAAGCGTAGACTCTAGCTAGCTAGATCGTGTACCGTGGTACTATGTACATCAGCAGAGGCGGAAATTTTGAGAGTACAAGAATTACTTGTTCTCGCGTACAGAGATCGAATGGTGTACGTATTAGTGCTATGTTTCTTAGCCAGAATAGACCAGGCCGTTGCGTGCTACCAACAAAATCGAAAAATCGATGATGTGCCTTTCAGCAGATCGAACTCGCCGGGCCCTCCACCTATCTTCCTTCGTGGACTAGTGCTGCCACTACCGTACCAGTGCCATCTTCTTCCGCGGGATCTTTTGGCTCCATCTGCCGTGCCACTTCTCGGTCGTGAGCCCGACCGGTACATCAACGTCCACTCCGCCGCGGTTCCTTTGTTCATTCGTTCAACTTGCCGGAGCAGAGATTCTTCGCCGGGCGCGCCCGCGCCACAGCTTTTTGGGGATTTCGTTTGGCACATTTGCCTCCTGGACACTTTGCGAGCCTCACCGTCATTACAAGGACAGGACCAGTAAAGCGCTGACCGACCGACCGACCGACACACTGAACTGATCGTGGAAGATTATTCCTATTCCTATTCCCTTTTCCATGGCTGCCGTGAGTTATCTCTTTTGCCTCCCTTCCACTGCTGTCACCTCCGAGGCCTGGCTCGCACCGATTCGGCGCAGAACCCAAAGGTGAAATTACAGTTTGCGTCATCTCCTTATCACTCGATCATCGTGGATCAGTGGATGTAGCAATCATGCGATTGTGCTTCTGTGCGCTCGTACATATCCCAATATCCGGATAGGCCTTGCTGGATAATTTGGATGGAGTGGAACGGTGTACGTGTGATTATACTGTTATGATGGCGAGGAATAAAAATCTGGGCCAGAAATGGTGCTCCACTTCCGTTTGCGCCTGCAACTCACGCGAACAGAGAACTGTTCGAACATGCACACATGGATGGATGGAATCGTAGGCGTCTCCTTTTTGAGTGAAGCCATAAGAATCGTGTCATGTTATTGTTCTCTCGAGCTGGTTCATGCGTGTAAGCTACTGTAAGCAATGTTAGATGTATATACTTGTATATTGTAGTTTCCCCATATGTGAGGGGGGTTCCTGCATATTTATACCTGTACATGTATTATATATTGTGACCTTTGGCCCCCAGAGAAATACAAGTTGCATATTCCTGACATGATATCAGAGCTAGGTTAGCCTCCTCCTACTCGCAACTTCGTCGCAGCCGCCACCGTCCCTGTCGCCGACGGCCTTGCCGTCGTCGCCGCCGCCGGTCGCCGCTTGTTCCGTCTGCGTGCTCCGTTTCCGTCTGCGTGTCCAGATCGATCCCCAGGTTTCTCTGCCCGTGCGCTGGACTACCTCACGCAGCAAGATCTCCTCCACGCGGGATCTCCTCCAGACGGTGCCGTGCAGATCCTTGCTTCGTCAGACGCTGACCAACCTCCAGGGCAGGGCCACGAGCTCCTGTGACGGATCTCCTCCAGGCGCTGACCTCCCTCCACGCGTCCGCCAACACGCGCTGGCCGACCTCCCTCCACGCGCCATCTCCTCCAGGCGCTGTGCGCTGGACTACCTCCCTCCACGCGCCCGCCATCCTCCACTCGGGAGGACCGCCACCGCCTACCCTGCCCCGTCTAGCCCGTCCGGCCGGATCAGAGCCCCTGCCCCGTCTGCGTCTGCCTACTGACGTCTCCGTACCACCGGATTCTGCCTGCTGACGTCAGCTTGCGTCAGCACCGATCAGATCCAGATCTGATCTGATCTGTGTCCAAAAAAAAGTCTACTTCATCGGGTTATATTGTGATTCCTCGCTGCCCGGTGATCTTCGATGGCGCGAATTATTCTGATTTCGCTGCTTTTATGCGTGTTCATATGCGCGGTCTCCGTCTTTGGGGTGTGCTCTCCGGCGAGGTCTCTTGTCCGCCGTGCCCCCTGCTCCTGTGGCTCCTCTTCCGCCGACACCGATTGTTCTCGGTGCTGATGCTTCTCAGGAGGCCAAGGATGCTGCTCAGAGTGCTGATGATAGCGTTGTTGCTGCTTATGATCTGAAGTTCAAGCAGTACTCTTCTGATCTTGAGGCGTATCGACACGCTCTGACTGCTTACACTCAGTGGTTTGATGAGCATGCTCGTGCTGCTGCTGTTCTCACCTCTAGTGTTTTGCCCCAGTATGCTGCTGAGTTCATGAGTCTCCCCACTGTTGCCGCTCAGTGGGCCCATCTTCGTCAGCGCTATCAGCCATCTGGGGATGCTCTTTACCTGTCTGTGGTACGCCAGGAGCATGCTCTCCAGCAGGGTGATTCTATTATTGATGAGTTCTATACTAAGAGTGCTTCTATCTGGCGTCAGCTTGATTCTCTTCGTACTGTTGTTTGTGGCACATGCTCGTGCTGCCAGATTGTGCGCTCGGATTTGGAGTTTCACCGCATCTATGAGTTTCTGTCTCGGCTCCGCCAGGAGTTTGAGCCTCGGCGTGCTCAGCTGAATGCTCGTGGTCATGTTCCACTCTCTGAGGTGTTGTCTGAGCTTCGGGCTGAGGAGACCCGTCTCTGTGGTGCTGGTCTTCTTGCGGTTCCATCTGTGCTTGCTACTCGTGGTCCTCCTATGCCGTCTGCTCCCTTGACTCAGCCGCGGTTCTCTGTGCTGCCGCCGATACTACCCACTCCTCCAGGTCAGGGTCGGAGTCAGCAGCAACAGTTTCAGGGTCAGAGTCAGAATCAACAGTTTCAGGGTCAGAGTCAGCAGCAGCAGCTTCAGGGCCAGAGTTAGCACCAGCAGGCTCGTGGTCAGGGTCGCCATGGTTCTCTTCGTCACTGCTCTTACTGTAACAAGGATGGCCACACTTGGGCCACTTGTTATACACGGGATCCCAGTTTACGTCAGCAGCACAGCTCGTGGGCAGTCGGATCCTTCTGGATCTTCAGCAGTTGCTCTCTCCGATCAGGACATTATCAGGAGTCTTCGCGGTCTGCTTGCTGCTACAGGCTCTTCTTTGACAGACACTGCTGGTTCTGTGACTGATTCTTCAGGCACTGCGCGACCACCACCTTCTACACAGTCAGGTACGTCCCCATGGTATCTGGATTCTGGAGCTTCCTTTCATATGACCTCTGAGTCTTCTTTTTTGTCCGCTCTTTGTTCTCTCCCTTCTCCTGTCCGTATTTTTACAGCTGATGGTACCTCTCTTCCTGTTTCTAGTCGGGGCACTCTTTCTACTTCTTCTTTTCTGTTCCTGATATCTCTCATGTCCCTCTTCTTAAGATGAATCCGTTCTCTGCTATCCAGCTTACTGACTCTGGTTGTCGCGTCATTCTTGATGTTGATTCTTGTGTTGTCCAGGACCGTCGCACGCATGCCCTGGTTGGAGCTGGCCCTCGCAGCCGTGACTCTTCAGGACTTTGGGAGTTAGACTGGCTTCGTGTTCCTTCCGCTGCCACTTCATCTGCCAGTTCTTCTCCGATCGTCGCCTCTGCTACCAGCTCCTTTCAGCAGTGGCATCATCGTCTTGGTCACCTTTGTGACTCTCATTTGTCGTCCTTAGTTCATCGTGGTCTTCTCGGGTCTGTCTCAGGAGATGGGTCTTTACATTGTCAGGGCTGTAGGTTGGGTAAACAGATTCAGCTTCCCTATCCTACTAGCGCGTATGTATCTCAGCGACCTTTTGATTTAGTTCATTCAGATGTTTGGGGTCCGACTCCTTTCGCTTCGAAAGGGGGTCATCGCTACTATATTTTATTCATTGATGATTTTTCTCGGTACACTTGGTTGTATTTTATGCGCTCTCGTAGTGAGGTGCTCTCCATATATCAGCGTTTTGCGGTCATGGTCCGTACTCAATATTCTACCCCCATTCGTGTGTTTCGTGCTGATTCTGCTGGTGAGTATATCTCCCAGATGTTGCGAGGTGTCCTTGCTGAGCAGGGTACTCTTGCTCAGTTCTCCTGTCCTGGCGCCCATGCCTAGAATGGTGTTGCCGAGCGTAAGCATCGTCATCTTCTTGAGACCACTCGTGCCATGATGATTGCTTCTTCTCTTCCGCCGCATTTCTGGGCTGAGGCTGTTGCTACATCCGTTTACCTCATCAATATTCAGCCCTCTGGCGCTTTGCAGGGTGGTATCCCTCTTGAGTGCCTATCTGGACAGTCTCCAGACTACTCCATGCTTCGCTTGTTTGGTTGTGTTTGCTATGTTCTTCTTGCTCCTCGCGAACGCACCAAACTGACCGCTCAGTCTGTTGAGTGTGTTTTTCTTGGATACAGTAATGAGCACAAGGGCTATCGCTGTTGGGACCCCGTTGGTCGTCGGATGTGTATCTCTCGTGATGTTACTTTTGATGAGACGCGCCCTTTCTATCCTCGTCCCACCGCTGGTACCTACCCGGTGGAAGATATCTCTTTTCTTCTCTTTCCTAACACACCTCCTTATCCTCCTCACGTGTCTTCTTCAGGGTCTCCTCCCCTCGATGTCTCTTTTTCTCCACTGCCCTCTTCTGCTCCGTCTAGTTCTCCTAGTTCTCCCCGTTCTCCAGAGTCTTCCTTTGTTATTCCTTCTTCTTCATCGTCGTTTCCCGAGTCATCTTCCTCTCATGAGCTTCCCTCTACTCGTCCTGTTCATCAGCGTCGTGCCCCCAATCGTTACTCTCCTAGTTAGTATGGTTTTTCTGTTGCCTCCGAGCCGACTTCTTATCGGGATGATGAGCATCATACTGAATGGCAGCTGGCCATGGCTGAGGAGATTGCTGCGCTTGAGCGCACTGGCACCTAGGATCTTGTTTCTCCCCCTCCTGGTGTTCGTCCTATCACGTGTAAGTGGGTCTATAAGATTAAGACCCGCTCCGATGGATCTCTTGAGCGCTATAAAGCGCGTCTTGTGGCTCGTGGTTTTCAGCAGGAGCATGGTCGTGACTACGATGAGACCTTTGCTCCTGTGGCTCATATGACCACTGTGCGTACTCTTCTTGCTGTTGCTTCTGTTCGTCACTGGTCTGTGTCACAAAACATCTGACAGTGATGCTCAATTGGAGCACAAAACATCTGGCAGTGATACTTATTCCTACGTGGGGGAAATTGGTTTCATATATATCGTCCCTCACTAGAAGTCCACAGACCACACACAACATTATCTACGGAAGGGCTCCTAAACCGCGGCACATCGTCTTGTGTACCCATATCCAGAAACACTTCTCATGCGTTTTTTTTTGCAATGGCTCACCATACATTCTTTTGCCATTGCTCAACATGTATTTGTTTGGTGGGATCATAGTGGTAACGTAACACTTCCTCATGGGCCTTGAGGCCCATTTTAGTTTACTAGGCCACGTGAGAAACACTAACGGGCAACATCACAAACATAGGCTTAGTTTTTTTTAAGATTAACGGGGGTGAGAAAATCCCCACCGCTCGTTCCATTCCACTTGAAAGTAATCAGGAAATGACATGTTCTTACAAACATACAGGTCAAAGTTATAGAGAGTATACAAGGGAGGAGAGAACATATGCCACCGATAGAAAATAACAAAAGAACATGAGGGAACAAAGAGGGAGGGGAGGTTAGCATCCGGATTCCGGAGCCAACTGGAATCCCTCAAAGGCCGACACCTCAAGGTTGATCACCACGCCTTTCGAGGCAAGCCACACACGACGAAGGACCCATGTAGCCGAGACGCGCCACAAACACCGGCGTGCTTCCCACACAGTCGAACCGCAATGTAGAGTGTCCTACCGCAAGCACACACCAACCGAGACCACAGATAATACAACACCTCGAGTACCTCAAGTCGAGAAGGGAAAGCATACCAAAGGGATAGGTGACAGAATACGTGGATACCAAATGTAAGCACACCAAGGAGCACCTCTGTCACAGTCGAAAGGCATCACATAATTAGGACCTCTAATCACCTCTAGAACCATAAATTTAGCTTGATGCAAGTTGGGCTCATGCTCTTCCCCTAGCTCCTCCACTGGGCACCCTCAAGAGGGTTACGACACCTGCACGAACCACTGCCATTGGCATCAAAACGCTGAGCTTTTTCTAGGAAAAACCTTCACTCCATGCTCGTACCTTAGACCGCCCACTGTCCGTGAGTTAGGCCTCCCAAAGCGCTACCAACACCAGGACCCCCGATTGTCCGCTCCTCGCCATCCACGTGACCAAAGAAGAAGGCCATCACAATCGCCACGTCGCTCGCCATGGAGACGCCTGTGCAGTCCACCTTCCGGAGTTGCCGCCCCGACGTCCATGACCTTGGGACAAAGGATCGATAGACCTCTCACCATAGGACCGATAGATCGGACGACATAAGTCGGCAACAACAAAATCACATGAGCGGCAGCACTGAAATTAGGAGGAGGACCATCATCCACTGTCTGAGGTGGTCGCCGACCAGACACATCAGCTATGGCATGTCATGCCCAAAATGCTCGACTAGCCCTTATCGTCGCGTTGTAACACAATGTTTGCAGACTCCACCCTGCAAGTCCATGCTGCTGCAATCCTCGTCATTCCCCTAGGAACCTGTCACCAAGCTGTCGTCGGGAGACCAGCGGTCCGAGGACAACATCGACAGAGTAGGGCAACCGCACAGGCCAGAGCCCGCCTGACCCAGGTCAGGCCCAAGGTGCCTAGATCTGGACCAGCAGGCCCGAGCCACCATGGATTCCCTCCCTTGCATCACCATGCTCACCACCTACTGCCACCCACTCCTGCCACTGCCATCCGCGCCGCCACTCATGGTAGACCTCCCCACTGATCCTTCCTCGACATCACCAACGCACAGTTGCGGGAGAGCTTTTCCCCATGCCAATCTCCGCATGGGGTAGGGGAAAGCCGCTGACACCGCCTGGGATTTGCACGGCGGCTTCCGTCGCCTGTGGCGGAGGGAGGGATCAGGACGTGTCGGCCGAGTCGCTCATGTGTCGCACTTGGGGCAGAGCGAGGCGCATGAGCCCCAAGCGGTTTCGTCTCTTGTGTGTAAGTGCTCATCCTTGCAATCTAAACCATTCATACTCATTTCACTAAGTTTTATTTTGTTTTATTTCTTCCATAGAGTGGCTGCCTAACTAGATCACCCACCATGCATGTCACCTTCAAAAGTCATCATTTGTTGTCTGAATTCAGCTAGCTATGCACTATGACGAACAATCGTAACAAAGCCGCGGCGTGTCTTTGGTCCAAGTTGAAGTACATGGTACAATTAGACCTTTGATCACCCAGTGTAGTACATCTGTACTGCTTCCTTCCGTCTTAAACTGCATTGTGCCACTGCGCGCTTAACTGAAAGTTAGCGCTACACCCAAGACCCAACACCACCACCACAAAATGATGTGATTGCAGGAAAACAGAATACCGGAAAGAATGGAAGAGCTCAACATAGGATGAGTGCGTGCGTAGGTAGGTGAGGGCCCAAAGTAGCTGAAGAAAAGAACTGTACTAGACTGCATATATACGCTACAGGATGGTATGAGATACGCCATTTGTCAAGATCCGAGGTGATCGCCCGGATAGGGACACGCCAGACCAGTGATCCGGGAGGAAGCCAGGCACGGAGACGGAGAGAGCCCTCCTCGCCCCCACTCTCTTTCGTGATCAGACCAGTGATTACCGATCAGTCCTTCTCGGCGAGAAGTCGTGTGGGACAGAGTCGATATCGACTTTTGGCCTCGACCAGTCGCTGACGCCGCGCGTGGCGGGGAGCCCGTCAGCCGTGCGGCTGACCACACGCCCGCGGAAGCGGAAGCAACCATGGGAGCCAGCAGCAGGCACGCGATATTTCACTTGCGCAAAATCACAACGAAGCGAGCCTTTCCTTGAGCCATGCGATTGGGACAAACCGCCGTTGCAGTTCGATCCTGCTTTCGAGCTTTGTTGACTTTGTTTTTCCAATAAAAGAATCGACGTTTCGAAGCTAAGAGTTTTGATTGGATCATCAACCGTTGGTCAAGAGATATTTTAACGGTGCGTGCCGCCGGTGCGGAGGAGGAATTCCCGTTTGCTTATTCAGTTATTCTTGCGTGTATGCCTGGGCTACAGCACAGTACAGGTCTTGTACTACTGTAGTTGTGTTGAAGAGCAATAGAGATGTTGGTGTTCGTTTGTCCAGCCATGATTTTGACGTGCTCCGAAAAAATATTCTTTCTGGTTGTGTAGCTAGGCTATTTTTTTAAAAAAAATATGTTTTATATACAAATTCAGAAATAATGCACAAATTGAAAAAAAATCGGAATCTAGGCGTGCCTCAGCCTAGCAAAACCGACTAGGTCCTGCTGGGCCAAGCCGACAACTACCTTTCGGTCAGTCGGCCAACATTGCCGGCGTCGCTAGACACTAATCGGCTTTGGCTAGACCGACTGCACCCTATATATTGACAACAAACTAAAAGGCAATTTAGTTACAAGCTTTATGCTCGAGGACAAGCATAATTTAAGTTTGGGGATGCTAATGCATGTAATATGTTTTTTGTATTTTGTTGTCCCATATTCCAACATAGTTTCATCTTATGTACTGTTAGCATCATGTTTTACATTAATATTTGGGGATTTCCAAAACATCCTCTATATTTTTTGTTCTAGCTATGCTTGGTTGGTATTTTTTAACTTTCCGAGAGCTTCGGGACTCCAAAAAGGGCAACCTCAAAGAACGCAATTCAATTTTTTCAAGACCGATCCAACAAGCCAAAGTGGGCCAGCATGAGGTCAATAAGCTAGCCAGGGGGAGAGGGGCATGGCATGGGTAGATACCCTCGTCGCATCATGCATGCTATCTCCTCCTGGGCCATCCGATCGACCTCAATCTTTCGTCTTAGATGCGTTTTGTTCTAAAACCATCTATATATACCCCATGGTGATTTGTTTCATGATCGACAAAGGCGGAGATCAAAAACCAATAAATAGAGAGTTTGCAATCCATCGTCGATAGAAGATTGCAGAGGGAACTGCTGCCTGAAACACCTTCGACTGTCTCTTCTTCTTCTCCAACGCCTCCTCATCGATCTTCATCATGAAAGGGGAGTTGTACACCCCCTTGACTAAGGGCGTGTTTGTTAGGCTGGTGAAAGAGCATTTTCCTATCCCTCTGATTTTGATGTTTGATAACAACACACTTATCGGTTTAACTGTGTGCTAAGTGTATCACAGGTTTGATAAGGGGTGGCACAAATATTGGCATATCAATTATCTTTGCGAAAAACCATTGTGCCAACCGGTAGTACCGGAACTACGACCGGTACTACCGCTTGACACCGGTACTACCGGTTCCAGTACCGGTTGGCACCGTTCAAAACTGATAAGGGCGTGTGCTAGTCAGTACCACCCGGTACCACAGAGCGGCACTACTGGGCCAACCGGTAGTACCGCTTGAGACAAGCGGTACTACCGCTTGACACGGTCGTACCGCTCGGCAGTACCGGGCTGTTCTGAAGAACATCCACTCCTCTCTGTTTTGGTCAGTACCAAGCGGTACTTGGGACCGGTACTACCGCCCAGACCGGTAGTACCGCGTCATACGACCGGTACTACCGCTTGGGAGTAGTACCGCAAGGGCAATACCGCCCAAATCTGAAGAAGGTTAGACGAACTGAAGCATCTCCGGTACCTGGTCCTCCACACACAATGATGGTGGGAAGGGTGAGCACCGTGACTCATGGTACTCTCCCGACCCTCCAATCCCTCACCCCCATGTATACAATAGAGGTGACCCACCTAATCTTGAAGAATCTGCTACTTTTGCTCAGTGGCAATCACTAATGAGAACTCATATGCGCAGCTCTTGCATTGAACCATGGAACATCATCGAGCATGGACTCTTTATTGGGGATCCAAACAACTTGACAAGAAGAGAGATTGTTAATAGTCAACTCAATGCCACTGCTCTGCATATGATTCAACAAGGTTTGGGGACAAAGGATTATCCACACATTGAGCACTTTAGCATTGCCAAGGAAGCTTGGGATGCTCTCACTGTGTTGTTTATTGGAAATGAGAGTATGAGGAGGAACCGATATGATGCTCTAAGCAATGAAGCCGAAGGCTTCTACATGAAAGAAGGTGAAGATCACGAAGACATGTACCGAAGGCTCAAGACCACCGCCATCGCTTTTAGGAATGTGGGTGCCTCACATGTGGATGATGCATGGATAAAAAGGAAATATGTGAGTGCACTCATGCCTTTTGAGCCCACCGACTTGAAGAGCCTACAAGGAAGACACAACTACCATCTCATGACCTCAAATGAAGTTATGCAAGAGATGGCTGCTTTCAAGGTTGCCGCCAAGGATGCCAAAGATGCCCGTGCTCGTGCCATTGGTATGAGCAATGTTGTCAATGTTGCTTTGAAGGCCAAAGTTGTGGACCATGGGGATGAAGATGATAGTAATGAAGGGCTTTCCATGGACCATCCCGATGAAGTCAAGATTGCTCATGGTCAATATATGGCTTTCTATGCAAAGAACTTTTGGAAGAACCCCGCCAAGGCCAAGATGGAAATGGAACGGAGAAGCAATCCAAATGGGAAAAGAGAGAATACCACAAGGTTGAGAACTTGCTTCAATTGTGGTGACCGCTACCACTTTGTGGCTAGTTGCCCCTATGAGAAGAGAGAAGATCATGGTGGTAAGCTTGTGTTGAAGAAGACTCTCAAGGGACCGTACAAGAAACCTTTCATCAAAAAGAATCCCATCAACAAGAAGCCGGGAGAAATTGTCTTGATCACTCATGAAGAGTACTCCTCCGACAATGAAGATGATGAAGATGACGAAGAGGAAACTTCTAATGGTTTGGCTGCTCTTGCCACCACCCTACTCCGACATTCTCACTCTTTGATTCTCCAAATGAGAACTCTTCCAACAAGAACGCCACTTGCCTTATGGCAAGAGGAACGGAGGTATCTTCATCATCCCGCTCTACTCACTTAGATAATGATGAAATTGATGATGAGATGTCTCTTGATGTTAAAAAGGAATTAATTGTCTTTGATGAGTTTATGACTAACCTAGAAGGTGATGCTAAGCTACATTTTGGAAACATCTTAGATCAACTATCACATACTCAAGAGCTTCTAGATGTAAGATGTAAACTTGGGCATGAACATATGATTGAGCTAGAGGCTTTAAACAATGCTCTAGAAGAAGAACAAGAAACTAGGTTGTCACTTGAATTAAAACTTGAAGGGCTTGATGAGGCAAATGACATCATTGTTAACAAACTCATCAAAGAGCGTGATCATGATATTGCTAAATACAAAAGGGCTAAAAAGGACAAAGTTGAGTTTGGTGTGGTTCATGAAAAACTTGCTGAGGACTTTAGTTTGCTTAACAAGGCTCACAAGGCCTTGGAGAGTGAACTCTTGTCACTCACAAATTCCCATGAAACACTTCAAACTCAATTGGCCAATATTCCTTCACCTAGTAACTTCATTCCATCTAGTAGCACAACTATTCTTGAAGAGAATGCTAGGTTGAAGGGGGAGCTTGCTAAGGCCACATTTCCACAAGGCAACAAGTCCATTGATGATCTTTTGAGCAAGCAAAGGCGTAGTGGTGATAAAGGGGGCATTGGTTTTGTTTCCAAAACCAAGAATAAGAAAAATAAAAAGAAGAAGAAGAAGAAGAAGGACAAGCCTGCACAAGAGACCAACAAGACCATTGTGGAAAGTAAGACCACAAGTGGTAAAACTATGTCTCATGATGATTTTGCGGGAAGTGCTAACCCTCACTATGTTCTAATGCGTGATTATTATGGTGATGTGTATGCACAATATGTTGGCCCTTATGATGGTTATATTGCTTGGTCTATTGGGTTCCCAAGGCCCTTGTTGCTAACAAAATAGGACCCATTGAAAAATGGGTACCTAAAAAATAGCTTGATCTTTTGTAGACTTATGCTTCCGGAGGGTCAAAATGGGTGCTCGATAGCGGTTGCACAAGTCATATGACCGGAAGCTCGTCTATTGTCAAGGACTTGGTGCCAAATGATGATCAAATCACTGTCACATATGCCGACAAGTCAAAGTCTAAGGTAATGGGTTTCGGCAAGGTAGTGGTGGCTTACGACATTACACTTGTGAACGTCATGCTTGTTGAAACCCTTGGATACAATTTACTTTCAGTTCGTGATCTTGGAAATATGGGCTTTGCCGTCTTTGTTGATGATGATATTGTGGTCCTCATGTGGAGCAAGTCTCTCAAGGTCGCTTTCGTTGGGTACGTCGAAAATGACTTGTATGTGGTGGACTTTTCGGGGCAAGCCACTGCAGGTCCGATGTGCTTATACGGAAAGGCCGATGTGGGTTGGCTATGGCACCGCCGACTATCCCATGTCAATATGAGAACTTTGCAAAGTCTCCATAAAGAGGTCCATATAGTTGGACTAAAAGAAAATGTTTCCTTTACCAAAGATCGTGTTTGCAGGGCATGTGTTCTAGGGAAGATGCATGTGTTGGGCCACGCAGAGATAAAACAAAAATTTTCCTCTAACGTGGTGATCCCAAGACCTAGCTAAGGTAGAAGGCCACGAGGTTTACCACTAGACGCGCAGTTGCGGATTACTGATGAAGCGCGTCAGTTGATGCAGTGCAGTCCTCACGATCCGATCGTCCTGGTGCTGATCGCACAGCACCTCTGCTGGTATCCACACGTACAAGGAGGAGCGCCGGCGGCGAACTGCTAGGTTTGTTACGGCGGCTGGACTGCTGTGGAGCTAGGGTTTCCAACACATGGAATGACCTAACCGAACAACGATTAACCTTTCTGGGTTACTGTGCTCCACTATATATAGGGAGTGAACGTGGGCTCTGCTCACGCGACCCATTCACTAAAGCCCATATAACACTAATCACCGTGAGTCCAACTCACTAACTCAGTCCTAATCTGGTTTAGGTCCAACCCAACCAGATTACAGATTCGGATCCAATCCGAACTTGCTCCCGCTCTTAAGTGTGTGACCCCGCAGGCTCATGGTTACTTGGACACGATTAGAGTCCGACTCACAATCGATCAATCGGCATCGGCTCCTAGCAGAACGTGCCGACTCCCAAGTACCAAAGAGTCATGACGACTTGCCTTTCCAATGCGACTTACGTCCGAGTCCCTTTTGCCTCACGATATACCTTGTCAGACTATAGGCGAATATATGTCATCCCTTAAATAGTCCGACTCTCTTCTCGATCCGAGATAAGTGATTCACCCGACTAACTCTTAGCCGATCGCCTCGGTTAACACTTAACCGAGTCGTGCATGGCCATGCTTTCCGAATCATATCTCACGAGAGGGCCCAGAGAATATCTCTCCGAGTGGAGGGGCAAAATCCCATCTTGGTTATTCACATCACGCAGCTTGATTCTTAGTCGACCCGAACTCTGCCTTTATAACTGCCCAGTTACGGATCAGCGTTTGACAGAACCTAAGTCGGTGATCCTCAACTCGCACTGTGCAACAACCTCAGGTCTAAGGATTACATTGATTGAGATATACAAATGACAACTAGTTCGTTGTACCTCAATATGGGTCAATCCGACTCGCTAAACTCTTTAGCCGAATCTGTGTAAGTTGGAATAGCATCTCCATGCCCATGACAAGTGGAACCGAGTCATCAAGCCAACTTTCACATTGGTCTAAGTTGTGTGTCCAGCACAACCTTAATGACCAAGGATATTTAGTATAAACAACATGAATGCATAGTTCCACAACCGAATCACATATTCAGTGATACACATCAGATGTTTATACAAGGACTACTTAATAACTTTATGAATGCAATGGGAAAACTCATCATACATGATTGCCTCTAGGGCATATTCCCAACAGTCTCCCACTTGCACTAGAGTCAATCTTCCGACATCACATGTCTAAGCATCTAATGCCCATGTCTCTCAGGTGCGCCTCATGCTTTGGCTGTGGTAACGGCTTTGTCAACGGATCCGCAATATTTGCATCCGTGTGTACCTTGCATAACTTGATATCACCCTGATTCACGAACTGGCGAATTAGGTGGTACCGCATGAGTATGTGCTTGTTCTTCTGGTGTTGTCTAGGTTCCTTGGCTTGTGCAATAGCACCATTGTTGTCACAATACACGTCCAACGGATTGGACGAGCCCTGAACCACACCAAGATCCATGAGGAAATTCCTCATCCAAACAACTTCCTTTGCTGCCTCCGAGGCGGCAATATACTCAGCCTCTGTTGTAGACGCAGACACAGTCTCTTGCTTGGAACTTTTCCAGCTCACAGCACCTCCGTTTATAATAAACACGTATCCGGATTGCGAGCGAGAATCATCAGAGTCGGTGAGATAACTCGCATCCGTGTAACCCTTTACACTAAGTTCATCTTCACCACCATAAACCAAGAACATATCCTTAGTCCTTCTCAAGTACTTTAGGATATTTTTAGCCGCTGTCCAGTGGATCTCTCCAGGATCAGCCTGGTATCTGCTCACAACACTTAGAGCATAGGAAACATCCGGCCTAGTACAAATCATGGCGTACATGATGGATCCAACTGCAGAAGCATATGGAATCGCACTCATCCGACTTCGCTCATCAGTTGTCGAAGGACACTGAGTCTTGCTAAGTTTTACACCATGGGACATCGGTAAGAACCCCTTCTTAGACAATTCCATGTTGAACTTCTTCAACACTTTGTCCAAATAAGTACTCTGACTCAATCCAATGAGCCTCCTTGATCTATCTCTATAGATCCGGATTCCGAGGATGTATGTTGCCTCACCCAAGTCTTTCATTGAGAAACTCCTTTCTAATGATTCCTTGGTTTCTTGCAACATCTGGACATCATTTCCAATCAGTAATATGTCATCCACATATAAGATTAGAAAATTTACTTTGTTCCCACTAAACTTCTTGTACAAACAAGAATCATGATCACTCTTGATGAAGCCAAACGATTTGACTACCTCATCAAAGCGAATATTCCAACTCCGAGATGCTTGCTTCAACCCATAAATGGATTTCTGAAGTTTGCATACCTTGTCAGCATTAGCCGGATCGACAAAACCCTCGGGCTGTATCATATACACGTCCTCGGTTAAATTTCCGTTAAGGAAAGCCGTTTTGACATCCATCTGCCATATCTCATAGTCGAAATAGGCTGCTATAGCTAACATGATCCGAACTGATTTAAGCATCGCTACGGGCGAGAAAGTCTCGTCGTAATCAACTCCTTGAACTTGTCGGAACCCCTTCGCGACAAGGCGTGCTTTATAGACGGAAACATTTCCATCCATATCAGTTTTCTTCTTAAAGACCCATTTGCACTCGACGGGTCTTGCACCGTCTGGCAGATCAACCAAGTTCCAAACTTGATTTTCATCCATGGACTTTATCTCGGATCTCATGGCTCCAAGCCATGACTCGGAATCAGATCCCACCATCGCTTCCGAATAATTTGTCGGCTCATCACTGTCTAACAGTAACACATCACGAACACTTCGTAATCTTGCCGATCTTCGTAGTACAGGTGCGGCTATCGGCTCAGCTGCCACGACCGGCTCGACCTCCAAGGTTTTTGCCGACTCGTTTCTAGCCGATTCCTCTCGAATTTCTTCGAGTTGCACCGTGCTCCCACTTACTCTCCGACTGAGAAACTCTTTCTCAAGGAAGACACCGTTCCGAGCGACAAACACTTTGCCCTCTTCTCGGTTGTAGAAGTAGTAACCCAAGGTTTCCCTCGGATACCCCACGAAAACACACTTATCCGACTTGGCTGTAAGCTTGTCCGACTGAAGTCGCTTGACAAATGCTTCACAACCCCAAATCTTAAGAAAAGACAAACTTGGCTTTTTGCCTGTCCACATCTCATGCGGTGTCTTCTCTACCGACTTTGATGGTACTTTGTTTAGTGTGAACGCCGCTGTTTCTAGACAATAACCCAAAATGATAAAGGCAGATCTGTCCGACTCATCATTGATCGTACCATGTCCAACAAGGTCCGATTCCGCCTTTCCGAAACACCATTCCTTTGTGGCGTTCCTGGCGGAGTAAGTTGAGGAACTATTCCACAACTTTTCAGATGGTCATCAAACTCATGGCTCATGTACTCGCCTCCTCGGTCCGACCGAAGAAACTTTATTTTCTTGCCGAGTTGATTATGTGCTTCATTCTGGAATTCTTTGAACTTTTCAAAGGCTTCCGACTTATGTTTCATCAAGTAGATATATCCATACCTACTCAAATCATCAGTGAAGGTAATGAAGTACTCATAACCACCCCTGGCTGTCGTGCTCATTGGTCCACATACATCACTATGTACTAGGCCCAACAAGTCGGACGCCCTTTCGCAACTCTTTGCAAAAGGTGTCTTGGTCATTTTGCCGAGTAGGCAAGATTCGCACGTCTCGAACGACTCCAAGTCGAACGAAGTTAGGAGTCCATCATCATGGAGCTTCTTCATGCGTTTCCAACTTATATGACCAAGCCGACAGTGCCAAAAGTAAGTCATATTCAGATCATTTGGTTTCAACCTTTTAACATTTATGTTATAAACCGACTCACCATCAAGATTCAAAATAAATAACCCGTCCTGGACGGGTGCAAATCCGTGAAACATATCATTCAAATACAAAGAACAACCATTATTCTTGATATTCGACTCATAGCCTTGCCTCATCAAACATGAAGCAGAAATAATGTTTCGACTGAGCACTGGAACATAATAACAATTATTTAGTTCCATAATGAATCCGGAAGGTAAATGAAGTTGCATCGTGCCGACTTCCAACGCAGCAACTCTTGCTTTGTTGCCGACTCGAATATCAACCTCGCCTCTTGCTACGCTCCTAGTTCTTACCAGTCCCTGCAACGAGTTGCAGATGTGAATAACTGATCCGGTATCATATACCCAAGAACTATTAGGTGCATTAGCAAGATATATGTCTATAACATTGCAAACAAGTGTACCTGAGTCGGAAGTCATACCTCCACTCTTGGCTTTGTCGGCCAAGTACTTGCTGCAGTTCCTCTTCCAGTGGCCATCCGCCTTGCAGTAGAAGCAAGTGGATCTGGCTGAAGGAGATGGTTTAGTCCCTGAGGAAGCGCTTGGGACCTGGTCCTGAGCCTGCTTTCCTCCTGACTTAGCCTTCTTCTTAGTCCAAGAACTCTTCTTGAACTTAGCCTTATTCTGCACCATCAACACTTGACTGGTGCCCTTCTTGAGATCCGCCTCTGCCTGCTTGAGCATCCCATGCAATTCAGTGAGCTTCTTATCCATACCATGCATGTGGTAGTTCGAAATGAACTGCCCATATGCACTAGGAAGAGAGTTCAGAATTATATCCGTAGCGAACTCTTCGCTAATGGGGTAGCCAAGCCTCTCCAGAGACTGCACGTAACCAACCATTTTGATCACATGCGGACTCAGTGGATCACCATCCTTAAGCTTGCAACTCAGCAAAGCCTGAGAGACTTGATACCTCTCAGTCTTTGCCTGAGCCTGGAACATACTTTTGAGGCTTTCGATCATATCGTAGGCCTCAACATGCTCGAACTGCTTTTGCAAGTCCGGTTCCATGTGAGCAAGCATAAGACAGCTAATATCCGTGGACTCATCCTTAGCCCGACGGTAGGCATTGGTGGTTGCGACAGTCGCATTCTCATTCGGCTCATCTGGAAGTGGGTTGTCTAGGACATGGTCCTTCTTTTCTTGTTTGAGAACAATTCTCAGATTTCGATACCAGTTGGTAAAATTAGTGTCGTTCAGTTTATCTTTCTCAAGAATGGTTCTCAACGCAAAACCGGATATCTAAGAGTGACTGCTACTTGGTGCCATGATCTACAACAGAAAATATGCACAACACTTAAGACATGTATTCATAAAAGAGCAAGCATATTAAACATTTTAATATTTTATGCTCCCACTAGAACCAACACCCCTCCGATGGTTACTTAGTGATTCAGGATCCTAAATAAGCAAGTCGGCTAGTGAGCTTTAGCATCACCGCTAGCCGCCAAGTGATCTAGGTAGACAACTCCTTGTCAATAGCATCTTATGCGACTCCTGTTGGACGGGTGGCATCACATGCCCCGGCTCCCATCCGAATTTTCCCCGAGTCCCACAACCGTTGTGATAGACCCGTCTAGCTTACCGAGTGTTTCTGCAGTAAGAGTCCGACTCGAACACACCTAGTCGGAAAGAATTGGCAGTACCTCAATTTTATGAGCCCACTACCAAAAATGTCCGACTTGTGATGGTGCAAACACTGGCGGGAAAACCGACTAGACCTTCTTTGAGGGATTAAAATTTACCGACTATCTAATAGAGGTAAAACTGAGACATAACAATAACACAAAATAAATTAATTATAATGTGAAATGGTATGGCTCTCTTCATGGCGATCTCCATCTCCACAAAGCCTGTAATTCGACTCGTGCCAACTCTTGTCACTTGCCGTCTTACTCCATGTCGCCGACATGTACAACGCCTTGCATGACTTCCGGGTTCTCCAAACAGCTACACTAGCTTAGTAAAGTAAATTACATAGAGAATCCGACACGCAGGTCGTTATACAATAAAAAGACAGCACCTAGGCTCCAGCCGGCTGACAAAAACCGTGATTCGCAGATCACGTATGGATTACACACATACATCACATGCACATGAACCATACCATTCACAACTTCCTGCAAAATCAAGTTATGCATAGATACAATATCTACCGGCGTTGTGAAACTCGCAACGACATCTAAGGCACTACGACAGGGCGAAGCCGGCGGTCCCGCTAGCCGGATAGCGGGCGGGGATCGAAGGGGCAGCGCCCGACGATTTTTCCGAAAACGTAGATCTCATCTACGATCCGAACATGGATTCCGACCATCGTTCCGATTCGATCAAACTCTTTGATCTTCGATCACCGCTTCTGGATTTACGTGTCACAGTCTACCCCGGTGGCGGAAGCGGACCGGTAGGGGTATGTCGTTCCACGACCTCAGCAGTATGATCACGGAAATCAGATCTACCATTCCCCGAGTACAGTTGATCCAATCAACCTCATACAAAACCGATCTATCTCATAGATCGACCACCAAAACAGCACATAGATCTCATCTATAGCCTACCGCATATCACATATGCGAGATCTCGAGCCTAAAACCAGAAGCTATCGCTCTGATACCACTGTTGGGCCACGCAGAGATAAAACAAAAATTTTCCTCTAACGTGGTGATTCCAAGACCTAGCTGAGGTAGAAGGCCACGAGGTTTACCACTAGACGCGCAGTTGCGGATTACTGATGAAGCGCGTCAGTTGATGCAGTGCAGTCCTCACGATCCGATCGTCCTGGTGCTGATCGCACAGCACCTCTGCTGGTATCCACACGTACAAGGAGGAGCGCTGGCGGCGAACTGCTAGGTTTGTTACGGCGGCTGGACTGCTGTGGAGCTAGGGTTTCCAACACATGGAATGACCTAACCGAACAACGATTACCTTTCTGGGTTACTGTGCTCCACTATATATAGGGAGTGAACGTGGGCTCTGCTCACGCGACCCATTCACTAAAGCCCATATAACACTAGTCACCGTGAGTCCAACTCACTAACTCAGTCCTAATCTGGTTTAGGTCCAACCCAACCAGATTACAGATTCGGATCCAATCCGAACTTGCTCCCGCTCTTAAGTGTGTGACCCCGCAGGCTCATGGTTACTTGGACACGATTAGAGTCCGACTCACAATCGATCAATCGGCATCGGCTCCTAGCAGAACGTGCCGACTCCCAAGTACCAAAGAGTCATGACGACTTGCCTTTCCAATGCGACTTACGTCCGAGTCCCTTTTGCCTCACGATATACCTTGTCAGACTATAGGCGAATATATGTCATCCCTTAAATAGTCCGACTCTCTTCTCGATCCGAGATAAGTGATTCACCCGACTAATGAAGGGAATATGCCCTGAGAGGCAATAATAAAGTGTTTATTATGTGTATTCCAAGTATATGATAGATGTTTATTTTGCATGCTATAATTGTATTAATACGGAAACGATAATACATGTGTGTTTAATAAACAAACAGAAAGTTCCTAGTTATGCCTCTCTCATAAACTAGCTCGTTGATTAACAAGATGATCAAGGTTTCCTGATCATGGACATTGGATGTTGTTAATAACGGGATCACAACATTAGTGTAATGGTGTGATGAACATTCATCCGAAGTATAGCATTACGATCAAAGTCATTGAGTTTATATTGCTATAACAACTTACGAAGTGATCCTAATCCTTAGACCATGAGATCATGTCAATCACTAACACCGGAAGAGTTTCTTGATAACATCAAACGTCACACCGTAACAGGGTGATTATAAAGATGGATTCAGAACTAATAAAGTGTTATGTTGAGGCTCATGGATCGAGAGTGGAATTTGTTCATCCCGATGACGGATAGATATACTCTGGGCCCTCTCGGTGATATCACATTGATTAGCTTGCAAGCAAGTGATTTGATCACTAGAATGTTATATCACAGGAATGAGAAAAGAGTGCATGTCGGTAACGAGATCAAACTAGGTATGGAGATACCGATGATCGAATCTCGGACATGTAATATATCGTGAAACAAAGGGATTAAGATATACTAGCGTAAAAGGTTTCGACGATCACAAGAAAGTCATCGTTGAATGTGTGGGAGTCAGTATGGGTCTCCAGATCCCGCTTCTGATTATTGATCCGAGAGGGGTCTCGATCATGTCCGCATTATTCACGAACCGTAGGGTGACACACTTAAGAGACACCGACATCCAATTGGAGCAAATGTTTCATGCCAAAAGAATGAACAAGCGCAGGAATTTATTTCACTAGATACCGAAACAGGTTTTCGGGTGAAATTGCATAAAGTGGTTATGCATGTGAAATAGAATTCTAGCAAGGGGTTATTTGTGAATGTTTGTCATTAAAGTAATTGACAAAATTCTGAATAAAATAAAAGAGTTTTATTTAATGAGAGTTTGCATTAAATTTGGTGGAAATTTAATGGGAATTTGAGTGGACTTTTGAGTGGAGGGAATTTAAAGGGCATTTTGTGAGTGGAGTGTCCACCCACATGAAGAGGGGAGGGAAAGGGGGCAGCCCCATGCGCCGGCCACCCCCTTGGGGTTCCCCCCCTCCTCCTATAAAAGGAGCCCCCCTCCTCACTTGTCTCTCACACCTCCTCGTGAAGGATCTCTCTCCCCCTCTAGAATTTATTCCCCATGGTCTCGGACTAGCGAGATACATGTTCCCGGTGGCTATTCGGCAAGAAAGAGTTGTGCTTCCGCTGCATCGCTGGAGCGAGGAGGCGGAGGTTGCTCGGTGCCTCGAACGTGTGTGCGAGCACGGATGCGCTGCTGATTTGCGGCGCTAGGACTTCCTCTCGATCTTGAGATCGGCAAGAGATCGTCTACATCAACCACGAGTTGAACTCGTTAAGCTTTGTCGGTCTTCAAGGGTATGTTCTCTACGGATATACATCCGCCCGTTGTTTGTATCTAGTAGATAGATCTTGGTATATAGTTCACATCGTAGGAAAAATTTTGTTTTCTATGCTGCGAACCCTACAGTGGTATCAGAGCCGGATCTATGCGTAGATACTTTACACGGGTAGTACACATATGAGTATGTGGGCGATGATGATCATGTTGTTGCTCCTTTGTTGTAATTTTGGATATTGGTGGCATAGTGGGATGAAGCGGCCCGGACAAACTTTACATGTCCTCGCACATGAGACCTGTTCCACGCTTGACATGCAACTAGTTTGCATAAGTGGCTAGCGGGTGTCTGTCTCTCCTACTATAGTCAATATCTATTTTGCAAGCGAGTTGTCAACAATTTGATTATCCTCGTTGTGGTTCATGTTCGTAGGTAAGAACGGTTCTATCTCGAAAGCCCTAAGCCACGTAAAACTTGCAATGGATAAATTAGAGGCGTCTAGTTTAGATTGTTGCTGGGCTAGTGTTATGATATGGTAGTGTTGTAAGTAGAAGTATGAGATGATACTCTTACAACACACATAGCGTGTAAAATCCATAGACCTTGGATTTACACATATAGGTATGATAGTGATCATACCACGATGCACATGATAGAGATCATCTGCGGGAACCATATAATTTCACTAATAAACATATGATGTTTGATAGCATCTTATATTGCTTGTTTAGCGCTTTGTTAGCATAATAAGATGATCCCTCATTTAAATATCAAGATAAGAATGTGTTCTTCCTTTAGTATGCACCGATTATGTTTTCGTCGCTCCAAGACATCACGTGATGATCGGGTGTTCTTGGATCCACGACCATATTTCGGGTGTAAAACAGTTACACATGCGAATACTAAGGTTCTAACTTGGCGAGCCTAGCATGTACAGACATGGCCTCGGAACACGGACCAAAAGGTTAAGCATGAGTCATATAGTTGATATGATGCCCATTTGATGCTCGCCTTTGAAGCTATACCGACTCACGTGATGATCGGACTTGGTGTAGTGGATTTGGTTCATGTAATCACCAAAAAGGCACGAGGGATGTCGTTTTTGAGTGGGAGTTCATTCGTAATAAAGATTAGTTGAACTCAATCTATCATACACTTAGTCTAAACTTTACAAATTCTGTTGTAGATGGCACCACCTGCTTTTAATTTCAATGTGTTCATGGAGAAAGAGAAACTAGCAACGAACGGTAGCAACTTTACCGAATGGGCCATGAATTTGAGGATTCTCCTCTCTGCTGCACAAAAGCAATATGTGCTAGAAGCGCCGTTAGGCCCCCCACCTTTTGATGATGCCCCTGACGAGGAGAAGAATGTCTATCAGACTCGTCAGGAGGACCACAACTTAGTTCATTGCGGCATATTGTATGGGCTAGAGCCGGAACTTCGAAAGCGTTTCGAAAACGGCAATGCATTTGATACAATGGGTGAGTTGAAAATTATTTTCGACACACATGCTGCTGTAGAGAGCTACAACGCTTCAGAAAAGTTCTTTAGCTGCATGATGGAAGAGCACAGCTCCGTTAGTGAGCATGTACTCAAGATGTCGGGTTACGCCGATAAGCTTGTGTCCTTGGGAATATCGATTCCCATTGACTTAGGCATCCATCGTGTTCTGCAGTCTCTGCCACCTAGCTATAAGAGCTTCGTGATGAACTATAATATGCAAGGCATGAAGAAGTCTCTCCCCGAGCTTCTGTCAATGCTTAAAACTGCAGAAGTGGAGATCAAAAAGGAACATCAAGTGTTGATGATCAATAGGAACACTGGTTTCAAGAAAGACAAGAAGGGAAAACGGAAGGGAAGTAAGGGCGGCAAGCCGGTTGCCGCGCCTGAAAAGAAACCCCGAGTTGGACCTAAGTCTGATTCCGAGTGCTACTATTGTAAGGGGACTGGCCACTGGAAGCGCAACTGCCCCAAGTATCTGGCAGACAAGAAGGCCGGCAAGGCAAACAAAGGTATATATGATATACATGTTATTGATGTGTACTTGACTAGTGCTCGCAGTAGCACCTGGGTATTTGATACCGGTTCAGTTGCTAATATTTGTAACTCGAATCAGGGGCTGCGGAACAAGCGACCGCTAGCAAGGGGTGAGGTCAAGTTGCGTGTCAGCAATGGATCAAGCGTTGATGTGATCGCCGTCGGAACGCTGCCTCTCCACTTGCCGTCGGGATTAGTTATAAACTTAAATAAATGTTATCTGGTGCCTGCACTGAGCATGAACATTGTATCTGGATCGTGTTTGATGCGAAGTGGTTATTCATTTAAATCCGAGAACAATGGTTGTTCCATTTATATGAATGAAATCTTTTATGGTCATGCACCGATGATGAATGGTTTATTTCTATTAGATCTCGATGATAATGTTACACATATTCATAATGTTGATGCTAAAAGGATTAAACTTAATGATGATATATCCGCATATATGTGGCACTGCCGTCTAGGTCATATTGGCGTTAAACGCATGAAGAAGCTCCATTCGGATGGACTTTTGGAATCACTTGATTATGAATCATTTGATACATGTGAGCCATGCCTTATGGGCAAGATGACTAGAACGCCGTTTTCCGGTTCAATGAAACGGGCGACAGATTTATTGGAAATCATACATTCTGATGTATGTGGTCCAATGAGTGTGTCGGCGCGAGGTGGATATCGTTATTTTGTTACTTTCACGGATGATTTGAGTAGATACGGTTATATCTACTTGATGAAACACAAGTCTGAAACCTTTGAAAAGTTCAAGGAATTTCAGAATGAAGTGGAAAATCATCGTAATAGAAAGATCAAATTTCTACGGTCCGACCGTGGAGGTGAGTATCTAAGTTACGAGTTTAGCACTCACATGAAAGAGTGTGGAATTGTTTCACAACTCACACCTGCCGGAACACCACAGCGAAATGGTGTGTCGGAACGTCGTAATCGTACTTTATTAGATATGGTTCGATCTATGATGTCTCTGACGGACTTGCCGTTGTCATTTTGGGGTTATGCACTAGAAACTGCTGCATTCACTTTAAATCGGGCACCATCTAAATCCGTTGAAAAGACACCGTATGAATTGTGGTTTGGAAACAAACCTAAGCTGTCATTTCTTAAAGTTTGGGGATGCGATGTTTATGTGAAAAAACTTCAACCGGATAAACTCGAACCCAAAGCGGAAAAATGCGTCTTCATAGGATACCCTAAAGAAACTATTGGGTATTCCTTCTATCACAGATCCGAGGGCAAGGTTTTTGTTGCCAAGAATGGATCCTTTCTAGAGAAAGAGTTTCTCGCGAAAGGTGTGAGTAGTCGGAAGGTAGAACTCGAAGAGGTTGTGGAACCTTCTCTTCAAAGTATGGCGAGTAGCACAGCGCCGGAAGTTGTTCCGGAGTTGGCTCCACCTGTTGAAGAGGGAACTAATGATAATGATCATGAAATTCCGAAAGAGAGTACTACCGAACCTCGCAGGTCAAACAGGACGCGTGCAGCTCCCGAGCTGTACGGAAATCCTGTCATGAATTTCATGGTTGATGAAAATGATGACCCTGTGACGTATGAAGAAGCGATGATGAGCCCGGATTCCAACAAATGGTTAGAAGCCATGAAATCCGAGATGGAATCCATGTATGAAAATCAAGTTTGGAACTTGGTGGAACTACCTCACGACCGAAAGGCCGTGGAGAACAAATGGATTTTCAAAAGGAAAACTGATGCTGATGGTAATATGACCGTCTATAAAGCTCGACTTGTCGCAAAGGGGTTTCGACAAATTCAAGGAGTTGACTACGATGAGACTTTCTCTCCCGTAGCGATGCTAAAGTCAGTTAGGATTATGTTAGCAATTGCTGCATATTTCGATTATGAGATATGGCAGATGGATGTCAAAACCGCGTTTCTCAATGGGAATATTGAAGAAGAGTTGTATATGATACAACCAAAGGGTTTTGTCGATCCTAAGGATGCTAACAAGGTGTGCAAACTTCAGCGATCCATCTATGGATTGAAGCAAGCATCACGAAGTTGGAATCTCCGCTTTGATGAGGTGATCAAAGAGTTTGGATTTGTCCAAACTTATGGAGAAGCTTGTATTTACAAGAAAGTGAGTGGGAGCAATGTGGCATTTCTGATATTATATGTGGATGACATATTATTGATCGGAAATGATATAGATCTTTTAAACAGTGTTAAAAGTTATCTAAACAGCAAATTTTCAATGAAGGACCTAGGTGAAGCGTCATACATATTAGGCATAAAGATCTATAGAGATAGATCTAGGCGCCTAATAGGGCTATCGCAAAGTACATACCTTGATAAGATTTTAAAGAAGTTTAAAATGGACGGAAGTAAGAAGGGGTTCTTACCTATGTTGCAAGGCAAGACATTGAGTAAGACTCAAAGTCCGGCTTCGGCGGAAGAAAGAGAGATAATGGACAAAGTCCCCTATGCTTCAGCCATAGGCTCTATAATGTACGCCATGCTATGTACAAGACCAGATGTGGCACATGCTATTAGTTTGACTAGTAGGTACCAATCGGATCCAGGTTCGGAACACTGGATAGCGGTCAAGAATATCCTTAAGTACTTACGAAGAACTAAGGATATGTTTCTTGTATACGGAGGTGAAGAAGAGCTCGTCGCTAAGTGTTATGTCGACGCTAGCTTTGACACCGATCCGGATGACTCTAAGTCTCAATCCGGATACGTATTTCTCATGAATGGCGGAGCGGTTAGTTGGAGGAGCTCCAAACAACCTGTGGTAGCGGGATCAACAACGGAGGCCGAATATGTTGCTGCTTCAGAAGCGGCTCAGGAAGCAGTTTGGATGAAGGAGTTCATATCCGAACTAGGAGTGGTGGCAAACGCGTTGGACCCAATGGTGATCTATTGTGACAACAATGGTGCCATTGCCAATGCCAAAGAGCCAAGGTCTCACAAGCATTCCAAACATATTAAGCGCCGGTTTCACTCCATCCGCGAGCATGTCAAGGATGGAGATATAAAGATTTGTAAAGTACATACGGATCTCAATGTAGCAGATCCGTTGACTAAAACTCTCCCTAGAGCAAAACATGATCAACACCAGAACTCAATGGGTGTTAGATTTATCACTATGTAACTAGATTATTGTCTCTAGTGCAAGTGGGAGACTGAAGGGAATATGCCCTGAGAGGCAATAATAAAGTGTTTATTATGTGTATTCCAAGTATATGATAGATGTTTATTTTGCATGCTATAATTGTATTAATACGGAAACGATAATACATGTGTGTTTAATAAACAAACAGAAAGTTCCTAGTTATGCCTCTCTCATAAACTAGCTCGTTGATTAACAAGATGATCAAGGTTTCCTGATCATGGACATTGGATGTTGTTAATAACGGGATCACAACATTAGTGTAATGGTGTGATGAACATTCATCCGAAGTATAGCATTACGATCAAAGTCATTGAGTTTATATTGCTATAACAACTTACGAAGTGATCCTAATCCTTAGACCATGAGATCATGTCAATCACTAACACCGGAAGAGTTTCTTGATAACATCAAACGTCACACCGTAACAGGGTGATTATAAAGATGGATTCAGAACTAATAAAGTGTTATGTTGAGGCTCATGGATCGAGAGTGGAATTTGTTCATCCCGATGACGGATAGATATACTCTGGGCCCTCTCGGTGATATCACATTGATTAGCTTGCAAGCAAGTGATTTGATCACTAGAATGTTATATCACAGGAATGAGAAAAGAGTGCATGTCGGTAACGAGATCAAACTAGGTATGGAGATACCGATGATCGAATCTCGGACATGTAATATATCGTGAAACAAAGGGATTAAGATATACTAGCGTAAAAGGTTCCGACGATCACAAGAAAGTCATCGTTGAATGTGTGGGAGTCAGTATGGGTCTCCAGATCCCGCTTCTGATTATTGATCCGAGAGGGGTCTCGATCATGTCCGCATTATTCACGAACCATAGGGTGACACACTTAAGAGACACCGACATCCAATTGGAGCAAATGTTTCATGCCGAAAGAATGAACAAGCGCAGGAATTTATTTCACTAGATACCGAAACAGGTTTTCGGGTGAAATTGCATAAAGTGGTTATGCATGTGAAATAGAATTCTAGCAAGGGGTTATTTGTGAATGTTTGTCATTAAAGTAATTGACAAAATTCTGAATAAAATAAAAGAGTTTTATTTAATGAGAGTTTGCATTAAATTTGGTGGAAATTTAATGGGAATTTGAGTGGACTTTTGAGTGGAGGGAATTTAAAGGGCATTTTGTGAGTGGAGTGTCCACCCACATGAAGAGGGGAGGGCAAGGGGGCAGCCCCATGCGCCGGCCACCCCCTTGGGGTTCCCCCCCTCCTCCTATAAAAGGAGCCCCCCTCCTCACTTGTCTCTCACACCTCCTCGTGAAGGATCTCTCTCCCCCTCTAGAATTTATTCCCCATGGTCTCGGACTAGCGAGATACATGTTCCCGGTGGCTATTCGGCAAAAAAGAGTTGTGCTTCCGCTGCATCGCTGGAGCGAGGAGGCGGAGGTTGCTCGGTGCCTCGAACGTGTGTGCGAGCACGGATGCGCTGCTGATTTGCGGCGCTAGGACTTCCTCTCGATCTTGAGATCGGCAAGAGATCGTCTACATCAACCACGAGTTGAACTCGTTAAGCTTTGTCGGTCTTCAAGGGTATGTTCTCTACGGATATACATCCGCCCGTTGTTTGTATCTAGTAGATAGATCTTGGTATATAGTTCACATCGTAGGAAATTTTTTGTTTTCTATGCTGCGAACCCTACAACTAACTCTTAGCCGATCGCCTCGGTTAACACTTAACCGAGTCGTGCATGGCCATGCTTTCCGAATCATATCTCACGAGAGGGCCCAGAGAATATCTCTCCGAGTGGAGGGGCAAAATCCCATCTTGGTTATTCACATCTCGCAGCTTGATTCTCAGTCGACCCGAACTCTGCCTTTATAACTGCCCAGTTACGGATCAGCGTTTGACAGAACCTAAGTCGGTGATCCTCAACTCGGACTGTGCAACAACCTCAGGTCTAAGGATTACATTGATTGAGATATACAAATGACAACTAGTTCGTTGTACCTCAATATGGGTCAATCCGACTCGCTAAACTCTTTAGCCGAATTTGTGTAAGTTGGAATAGCATCTCCATGCCCATGACAAGTGGAACCGAGTCATCAAGCCAACTTTCACATTGGTCTAAGTTGTGTGTCCAGCACAACCTCAATGACCAAGGATATTTAGTATAAACAACATGAATGCATAGTTCCACAACCGAATCACATATTCGGTGATACACATCAGATGTTTATACAAGGACTACTTAATAACTTTATGAATGCAATGGGAAAACTCATCATACATGATTGCCTCTAGGGCATATTCCCAACAGCATGACGCTCCTCACAAGTCCACGAACCAAATCAAGTCTAACAAGATCTTGGAACTCCTCCATGTGGACGTATTTGGTCCTCCATCTCATGCAAGTCTTGGAGGGAAGAAATATTGTTTGGTGATTGTTGACGACATTTCAAGATACTCTTGGGTTTATTTCTTCAAGTTGAAGGGTGAAACTCAAAAGACTTTTATCGACTTCATCAACTTGGTTCAACGGCAACACAATGTTCCCGTGTTGATTATAAGAAGTGACAACGGCACCGAGTTCAAGAACTACACCTTGAATGATTTCCTTAGTGATGAGGGGATTAAACATCAATATTCCGCTGCATACACCCCTCAACAAAATGGTGTGGCCAAAAGGAAGAACCGGACTCTTATTGAGATGGCTAGGACCATGTTGGCGGAGTTTAAATCTCCATACAAATTTTGGGTCGAAGCCATCTCCACCGCTTGCCATGCCTCAAACCGACTCTACCTCCGCAAGAAAATCAACAATACTCCATATGAGATACTTACCGGTAACAAGCCCAACATATCTTATTTCCGAGTGTTCGGTTGTAAGTGTTTCTATCTCATCAAAGGTGTTCGTTTGTCTAAATTCGAGTCTAAAGCATTAGAGGGTATTTTTGTTGGCTATGGTGTCGAATCTCACACTTATAGAATCTATGACAAGCTCTCCGGAGCCGTCATAGAATCTTGTAGTGTGACCTTCGAAGAATATGATGGTCCCCAAGGGGGGCGTGTTGATGCTTGTGATGCAGATGATGAAATGCCTCAGGATGCCATAGGAAGAATGGGTGTGGGATATATCCGCTCCGTTGAGAAACCCCTTATGGCGGATCAAGAAGAACTATGCTCCACTCGGGTGGAGCCCTTATCTTCACAACCTCAACATGCTCCATCCACCGAAGAGGACATTGACTCAAGCCAAAGAAAAGATGTGGACCCTCAACATAGTGATCAATGTGTGAACTCTAGTCAAAGGGAGCTTGGTCCATTCGATGGGTTGTCAAGTGGTGCCAAGTCAATTTGTCAAGGAAGATCCATCCAAACTGTTTTGAGACAAGCTCAAATTGATGCTAGAAGAGCACTTGATCAAGACCAAGGTCAATCCTTGCCTCCCGATGTAGAGAATGATTCTAATAATGATCAAGGTCAAGATGATGGTCAAGACGAGGATCAAAATTATGAAGAGGGTCCTCCAAGAAACAATGCGGAGATCCATGCTCGTCGTGAAGCTAGAAAGGAAAGAATGTTGGAAATAAGAGACCACACCCTCCAAAATGTTGTTGGAGATCTAAGGAAAGGTATTTCCACAAGAGCACAATTGAAGAGGTTCAGTGAACACCAAGCACGCATCTCCATGATTGAACCAAAGAAAGTGTGGGAAGCTCTTGAAGATTAGGATTGGTTAGAAGCTATGCACAAAGAGCTAAACAACTTTGAGAGAAACAAAGTGTGGAAGTTAGTTGAGAAGCCAAAGGATTGCCGCAATGTTATTGGAACAAAGTGGATATTCAAGAACAAGCAAGATGAGCATGGAATTATAGTAAGGAACAAGGCTAGATTCGTTGCACATGGGTATTCTCAAATTGAAGGCATTGATTATGGAGAGACTTATGCACCCATGGCTCGCCTTGAGTCCATCCGTATCCTTCTTGCTTATGCGGCACATCATAACTTTAAGTTGCAACAAATGTATGTAGAAAGTGCATTCCTTTATGGTCCTTTAAATGAATTAGTATATGTTAAGCAACCCCCAGGATTTGAGGACCCCAACTTCCCAAACCATGTCTACAAACTTGATAAGGCGCTCTATGGGCTCAAGCAATCCCCATGCACGTGGTATGAGCACCTTAGAGAGTTATTGTTTGACCGTGGCTTTGAGGTTGGGAAAATCGATCCCACTCTTTTTACTAAGAGAGTCAATGGGGAGATTTTTGTATGCCAAATATATGTTGATGATATTATCTTTGGCTCATCTAACAAAGCTTTTAATGATGAATTCTCAAAGCTTATGACTAGTAGGTTCCGGATGTCTTTGATGGGGGAGTTGAAAGTATTTCTTGGCTTTGAGATCAAGCAAGTTAGAGGAGGAACATTCTTCAACCAAGCCAAGTATACTCAAGATATGCTCAAGAGATTCAAAATGCAAGATTTGAATGGAGCTCCTACTCCCATGGCTACAAAGACTCATCTAGAACAAAATCCAAATGGTAAATATGTGGATCAAAAGGTATATCGGTCTATGATTGGTTCTTTGCTTTACCTTTGTGCATCTAGACCCGATATTGTGTTGAGTGTAGGTGTGTGTGAAAGATATCAAGCGGCTCCTAAAGAAATCCATTTAATGGCGGTCAAGAGAATCTTTCGATGTTTAGTTCATACCCCATTTTATGGTCTTTGGTATCCTCAAGGATCAACATTTGCTCTTTGCGGATACACGGATTCAGATTGGGCGGGGGACAAGGATGATAGAAAATCTACATCCGGGGCTTGCCAATTCCTTGGTAAGTCCTTGGTATGTTGGTCTTCTAAGAAGCAAAATTGTATATCTCTCTCAACCGCCGAAGCCGAGTATGTTGCTGCCGCTAGTGATTGCACTCAATTGCTAGGGATGAGGCAAACTTTAAAGGAATACGGTGTCCATTGTGACAAAGTGCCTCTTCTATGTGACGATGAAAGTGCCATCAAAATTGCATACAACCCGGTGGATCACACAAGGACAAAGCATATTGAGATTCGTCATCACTTCATTAGAGATCATGTTGCTCGAGGTGATATTGATCTATCCTATGTTTCTACCAAAGATCAACTTGCCGATATCTTCACGACGCCACTTGATGAAGCAAGGTTTTGCTACTTGAGGAATGAACTAAATATCGTAGATTCATGGAGCTTGACTTGATTATCTTGCACTCTCACCTAATACTCGACCCATATTTGGTTTAGGTGTAGGCATGGACATAGGGGGAGTGCGGTCCTAATTGATTGGACTATCCCTCCCCCCATTATGCGCAAAGTAAACAAAATCATTCCTCTTAATATCATTTTGTGATATGTGAGCTCAATGATGAGTTTCGGTAATGGACCCAAGATATATCTTCGTGGTGCCAAGCCGAGTATACTCAAATATGGTGGCCTAGGCCACCGCCCCCTCTCAATCGAGAGGTTGATGTGCGTACTCGTGTTTGTCATTTTTGATTTGATTTGTACTCATGATTGTCATCTTGTGAATTGTCTTCATCGTTCTTAGTATCATGCACTCTAGTTTGGTTTTGAACTTCCTTTTTCTCGATTTTTAGAGTGCATGTGCTTCCCATCTCACTTGTCTTAACCCAAGCCTCCTTACTCCCTCACAAAAACCCTCTCTCTATCTGCACAAGAATCACCTTTGTTTCCTGGCATTTGGAATCAGATGGGACCGGTACTACCGGATGTGGGAGGGGTACTACCGGACCCGGCTAGTTCCCAGGTCGTCTCCTGGAAGAACTGCTCCAGGAACGGTACTACCGCCCACATGTCCGGTACTACCGGTTGGGGAACCGGTACTACCGCTTACGAGCGGTACTACCGCTTCAGCAACCGGTACTACCGGTCGGCGTTTTCCAGGTATATATTGGACGCACGTGGGGAGGCACCCCTTAGTGCCTCATTCATCCCCACACCCTCCATTCATACCCGTGCCGCCGCCGGAGACCTTGAAGCCGCCGGAGCCCTGCCGCGCCCTACTCTCCCCGGATTCCCCTTGGATTCGGCCTCTTGGCGGGCTCCCACCTCTCTCCACCGCAATGGATCCCGGTACAACCGCCCTTTCTCTCTCTCCGTTTGATTTTCTCCTTAGATCTAGGTTTTGGCTTAGATTTGTGGAGAAATTGACATATTGAAAGGTTGTACTGCCATATGCTTCCCTTGTTACCGAGTAGAATCATCTATTTACAGTTTAATGCCGTCAATTTGGTCCGTTTCCATCAGATCTGACGAACTTGTGCCGCTCAACCGGTAGTACCGGAATTTTTTCCGGTACTACCGCTTGCAAGCGGTACTACCGGTCGTCAGGTCCGGTAGTATCGGCCCAAACTGACCGCATTTTTCTGCTTCATATTGGATTCTCTCATTTGCTCCGTGATTCTTGTGCCCTTACCCCCTTGCTATCCTCCCTCGTGCTTTCATAGATGCAGGTGGTTCTCGGGGTGCGCGCAAGCGTTCCAAGACAAGCCGTGAGATTGTTGAGGAAGAGACGGAGTCTGAAGAAGAGGTTATGCCACAGCTAAGACACCGTTCCAAGTTGCCTGCCACTCGAGGTGGTCGTGGGGGTCGTGAAGGGGTTACCAAGCACTCTGCTGGGCGTGGCAGCGCCCCTCCCTCTCGCCCCCTTCCACTGGGGGTACCAAAAGTCTCAGCTCAGGGCCATCTGGGCCAAGGAAACTGTCAGACATCTCTGAGTTAGAGTTTAGGGCTCTCCGGATTGAAAATGCATACTCCCGCAACCGGAGCGAGGCCAGGGAAGACAATCTTTTCTATGATGATTTACAAGAGCGTTTTTATCATGCGGTTCTCTTGACCAATATCCAGATGGTGGTGCCTCAGCAGTGGATTGACATGGGGCACATTGACAAGAATCTTGACTACTTTGCTGAAGCTAAGGAAATCTGCTCTCACCTTGGCTTGTTCCCCATTATGGAGTTCCAGTATGACTATGATAACCTCCTTATTTGCCAGTTTTATGCCACTGCACATTTCCACACTGGCCGAACTCGGAAGATTACCTGGATGACTCAAGGTGCTGTCAAGGAATCTACACTTGCGGAGTTTGCTGCCATCTTGGGGTATGAAGATCGCGGCCGGGACGTTCCTTGTGGCTTTCGCTGTCACATGCGGGATCATCCCTCCAAAAAGGATGTCCTTACACCTTTGTATATTCGGGGCCGTGGGATTGCTGGCAAGATCAAGGATCTTCTCCCCACATATGAAATTCTCCATCGCATTTTCCGTGAGACTGTTGCTCCTCGTGCGGTCAACAAGGATGAGATACATGGGTTCTCTGTGGACTTGCTGTTCAACACCTTCCTCAACCGAGACTCCGGCACTCCTCTTGATGTGTCAGATTTCATATGGATGAGATGGTTGCTGTTGCACACTCTCGGAGGGTTCCGCCATTTGCTCCTTATATTATGGCCCTCATTGTGTCAAAGTGCCCCGTCATTGCTAGGACACTCTCCACTCGCTCTCTCATTGTGCACAGGCCAAAGGCACTCAAGATCAAGACACATGCTCAACCTCGCGTTGCGGTGGTTGAGGAGGATGAGGATGACTCTGAGGATGCTGACAGTGGACATGACACTGACTATGTTGTCTCTCGTCGCAAGAATGCTAAGCCCTCTTGGGCCAAAAGGATGGAGGTCAAGCTCAAGAAGATCTTCTGCTTCCAGGTTGACAACTAGAAGTGCATGTATGAGGCGCATGTGTATGCCAAGAAAGCCAGTGCTCGGCAGAAGGAAATGATGGCTGCTCAGGGTTTGACCGTCTTCGAGGGGTCCGAGAACAACATCACTCCAGAAGATCAGTGGATCTCTCAGCACAGCCGTTGGGACGATGATGTCTCTTCCTCGCACCGCGCCCCACCCACTTACGAGGATGAGGAGGACCTTGAGGATGATGATGAGGAGGAGGAGGATGATTGACCGTTGGGACGGTAGTCTTGCACTTGTTCCTTTTTGGCGTCTTGATGCCAAAGGGGGAGAAGTTGCACTTTAGGCACGGGTGTTGCATGGGAAGTCACAAGCTCGTTCTTACTTTGATCCTTTTATTGCTTATGAACTTCGATTTCGAATTTCCTCTAGTTATGTATGAGACTATGTTTTTACGTGTGAGACTATGTGGTTATGTCTTGGATCCATCTTATGAGACTAAGTGGTTTATTTCATTGGATCCATCTTGTGATGATATGCGTTATCCATTGTCTATATATTTCTCATCACATGTTATTATGCAAAGGTATGATTTCACATGCTAGTATCGATATTTGTGCACCCATGTTGGGTTTGTAAAATAGAGGGGTAGGTTTGTCTCTACGCCTCTAGGGGGATCCCCGTCTCTATTTTACAAATTCCATATGTTTTCTATTAAAATCATCTTGCAAAAGTGTATTGTCATCAAACACCAAAAAGGGGGAGATTGAAAGAGCATTTTCCTATCCCTCTGATTTTGATGTTTGATAACAACACACTTATCGGTTTAACTGTGTGCTAAGTGTATCACAGATTTGATAAGGGGTGGCACAAATATTGTCATATCAATTCCCTTTGTGAAAAACCATTGTGCCAACCGGTAGTACCGGAACTACGACCGGTACTACCGCTTGACACCGGTACTACCGTTCCAGTACCGGTTGGCACCGTTCAAAACTGATAAGGGTGTGTGCTAGTTAGTACCACCCGGTACCACGGAGCGGAACTACCGGGCCAACCGGTAGTACCGCTTGAGACAAGCGGTACTACCACTTGACACGGTCGTACCGCCCGGCAGTACCGGGCTGTTCTGAAGAACATCCACTCCTCTCTGTTTTGGTCAGTACCAAGCGATACTTGGGACCGGTACTATCGCCCAGACTGGTAGTACCGCGTCATACGACCGGTACTACCGCTTGGGAGTAGTACCGCAAGGGCGATACCGCCTAAATCTGAAGAAGGCTAGACGAACTGAAGCATCTCCGGTACCTGGTCCGGTACTTGACCGGTAGTACCGCTTGCAAGCGGTACTACCGCTTGAGGACCGGTACTACCGGTGCATTAATGACTCCAACGGCCATATTTCGTGGAGGGGTATCTACCTTGGGACAAACTGCTCATCTCATTAAAGTCAAAGACCACCATTGGAGTCCATTGGAGCCACCCAATTCCCAAGATCTCCTCATTCAACCACCCAAAGTCCTTGATCTTTGGGGAATCGAAGGAGGAGGCCCCGATCTACTACTTCACCAAAAGAGATCTTCATTTCCCCCTCATTTCATTGAGGGCCCCTTTGCTCTAGTGTTTTCTTGGAAACCCTAGTTCTTGTTTTGGTTCTCACAAGCTTATCTTTGATTGCTTTGACAGCTTGCTTGTATTTGGGAGCCTCCGATTAAGTTGTGGATGTTGGAATTATGCCCTAGAGGCAATAATAAAGATGTTATAATTATAATTCTTGTTCATGATAATGTTTATATTCCATGCTAGAATTGTATTAAGCGGAAACTTTAATACTTGTGTGGTTTGTGAATAACACCGTGTCCCTAGTATGCCTCTATGGACTAGCTCATTGATTAATGATGGTTAAGGTTTCCTAGCCATGGACATGAGTTGTCGATTAATAATGAGATCATATCATTGGGAGAATGATATGGTGGACAGACCAAACTAAGCGAAGCAATTAGATCGTGTCATCGTGTTCGTCTTTGCGAAGCTTTTCTTATGTCAAATATTGTATTCCTTGGACCATGAGATAATACAACTCCCTGGTATCGGAAGAAAGCTTTGAGGTCATCAAACGTCATCCTATGAGAGGGTGATCATAAAGGTGTCTCTCAGGTGATCGGAAAGTATCTGTTGGGTTGTATGTATCGAGATGGGATTTGTCCCTCCCAAGTCGGAGAGATATACTTCGGGCCCACTCGGTAATCGATATCAACACCGCTTGCAAGCATGTGGTTAAGGAGTTAATCACAAAGTGATATCGGATTACAGAACGAGTAAAGTACTTGCTGTGAACGAGATTGAACTAGGTATGACGGTACCGACGATCGAATCTCGGGCAAGTAAAATATCGCGAGACGAAGGGAATATATATGGGATTGATTGAATCCTGGCATCGTGGTTCATCCGATATGATCATCGATGAATGTGTGGGAGTCAATATGGGTTTCCAGACCCCGCTGTTGATTATTGATAGAAGATCATGTCTGCATATTCCCGAACCCGCAGGGTCATACACTTAACGTGTCTCGACGCTAGGATAGATTGGATAATTGGTTTATGAGTTTTTTTTCGGAGTCTCGGATGGGATCCGGGACATTACGAGAGGTTCCGGAGTGGTTCGGAGAATAAGATTCATATAAGGCAATGCAGTTTTTGGAGTTCGGAATTGTTCCGGGTTAATCGGTATTGTACCGGAAGCTTCTAGAACCTTCTGGAAGGGGACCAACGTGGCCCCACCTTCCGGGAGGGGGCATGGGCCTATGAGGGAGTGCCCTGGCCGCATTGGGCCAGGGGCACAAGGCCCCATAGGGCCCAGCCGGCCAAGAGGGTTTAAACCCTAGATAGAGCTTCTAGAAAGGGGGGTTTCCTTGCCCCCCACTCCTCCTCTTTGGGGCCGCCGGTTTGGACTTGGGGGAGGGGCAAGGGCAGACGCCCACCCCTATATATAAAGAGGGCTGGGGGCGCACCACCCCACACACCTTCCCCTCCAAGCCCAGTCGCCCTGCTGCCCTCCTCTCTCTCTCCCTCCCGACTGCGTGTAGGCGAAGCCCTGCTGCAGAAACTCTCCACCATATACACCACGCCGTCGTGTTGTAGATCCAATCTGTCTCTCCACCATACTTGCTGGTCCGAGGAAGGAGGAGACGTCGAGGTGCTGCACGTGTGCATCTCACGGAGGCACCGCCACTTGTGGTGCTAGATCGGATCGGATCGCGAGGAGGAGAAGCGAGTACGACTACATCACCCACGTTCCGACGAACGTTCCGCTGTGCGAATCTTCAAGGGTATGAAGATCTAATCCAATCTCTCTCGTTGTTTGCATCTCCTAGATTAGATCTTGGCTTTCCCTCTGTTCGCATCCGTAGAAAATTTTGATTTACTATGCCGCGAAACCCTTCAGTGGTATCAGAGCCAGATCTATGCGTAGATGTGTTTCACGAGTAGAACGCAACATGGTTGTTGCGAGCGTTGATGTTTTCTGTTGCAAGCCTCTTGTTTGTGTTCTTCTTATGACGCGGTATAGTGAGATTGAAGCGGTCCAGGCCAACCTTACGCGACGTCGTTCGCGAGACCGGCTCCGCACTTGACGTGTGGCTTGTTCCACACATGCGACTGGTGGATGTCAGTTTTCTCTCACTATAGTTGTCATGGGATTAACACCGGAGTTTGGCAACCATAATATCACCGTTGTGGATTTCCGTAGGTAAGAATCGTTCTTAGCATCTACTCCCATAAGCCACGTAAAACATGCAACAACAAAGTAGAGGCGTCTAACTTGTTTTTGCAGGGAGTGTTTTCTGTGATATGGTATGGCCCAAGATGTGATGTGTATAATGTATGCGATGATCATGTTTTGTAATGTTTCACGACTTGCATGTCGATGAGTACACAACCGGCAGGAGCCATATGGTTGTCTTTATAATTGTGTATGACCTGTGTGTCAACTTCTTATGCGCCATGTAATAGTTTCACTTTATCGCTAAGTAGTTAGCAATAGTTGTAGTTGCTATTCGTGGTGGAGGCAATCATGGTGGAGTGATGGAGATCATGCCGGAACGCACAAGATGGAGATCATTGCGCGAAGATTGGCTATACCATGTCACATAAAGTTATATGCATATGATGTTTATCCTTTAATGTATCTTATTATGCTTAGATCACGACGGTAGCATTATAAGATGATTCCTCAATTAAAGATCAAGATAAAAACTGTGTTCTCCCCAAGTATGCACCGTTGCGAAAGTTCGTCGTGTCCAAGCATCACGTGATGATCGGGTGCTATAGACTCTACGCTCACATACAACGGGTGCAAGCCAGTTTTACACACGCGGAAATACTTGGGTCTAACTTGACGAGCCTAGCATGTACAGACATGGCCTCGGAACACATGAACCAAAAGGTTAAGCATGAGTCATATGAATGATATGATCGACACTTCGTTGTCCACCATTGAAACCACATCTCTTCTCGTGAAGATCGGATTAGGTGTGGTGAATTTGGATCATGTTCACTAAACAACTTGAGGGATGTTGAATTTAGTGGGAGTTCATCTAGTAATTTGATTAAAAGTTGAACTAGTTATCATGAACATAGTCTAATTTGTACTTGCAAATATTGTAGATCAAATGGCTAAGTCCAACTTCAACTTCAACGTTTTTGCTGAGAAGGAAAAGCTTAGAAACAATGGGTCTAACTTCACCAATTGGTTCCGCAATCTAAGAATTATTCTCTCTGGCGGTCAAAAGGACTATGTCCTTGGGAAAGCGTTAGGTGACCCCCTGCTGCAACTGCGCCGGCTGATGAGAAAGCTGTCTATTAGTCGCGCAAAGATAATTATGGTGTGATTAAGAGCACCATGTTGTTTGCTATGAAACCGGAACTTCAAAATCGTTTTGAAGACTATCCCGGGCCCTTTGAGATTATTGAAGAGCTGAAAACCATGTTTCAGACTCAGGCCCGTTCTGAGAGATATGAGATCTCTGAGAAGTTCTTTAACTGCCATATGGAGGAAGGGAGTTCCGTTAGTGAGCACGCCATTAAGATGACGGGCTACACTCAACGCCTTGAGCAACTGGAATGCACGATTCCAGAGGAGCTCAATATTGACAGGGTTCTGCAATCACTCCCTCCCAGCTACAAAAGTTTTGTAGTGACTCATAATCAGATTGGTTCCACTGATACGATCACCGAGCTCTTCGCAAAGCTGAAGGCCGCGGAAGTGGACATCAAAAAGGATAATCATGTGTTGATGGTCAACAAGCCCACCTTCAAGAAAGGTAAGGGAGCAAAGAAGCCCTTCAAGAAGGGCGGCGGAAAGCGCACTGCCCCTGCTGAGAAGAAGCTCAAGTCTGGTCCTAAGCCAGACACTGAGTGCTTCTATTGCAAGGACAAGGGTCACTGGAAGCGCAACTGTCCGAAGTACTTAGCGAACAAGAAGGCTGGCACCATCAAAGGTATATTTGATATACATGTTATTAATGTTTTCCTTACTAGCCCTCGTTATAGTGCCTAGGTATTTGATACCGGTTCAGTTGCTAATATTTGTAACTCGAAACAGGAGCTACGGAATAGACAGCGGCTTGCGAGGGATGAGGTGACGATGCGCGTTGGCAACGGATCAAGAGTTGATGTGATGGTCGTCGGCACGCTCTCCTTAGTTTTACCTTCGGGATTAGTTTTAAACCTTAATAAATGTTATTATGTGCCTGCGTTGAGCATGAACATTATTTCTGGATCTTGTTTATTGCAAGACGGTTATTCATTTAAATCGTAGAATAATGGTTGTTCTATTTATATGAGTAACATCTTTTATGGTCATGCACCTATTGTGAATGGTTTATTTCTTCTAAATCTCGAAAGGGATGAAACACACATCCATAACATTGAGGCTAAGAGATGCAAAGTAGATAGTGATAATACTACTTATTTGTGGCACTGTCGTCTAGGTCATATTGGTGTAAAGCGCATGAAGAAACTCCATTCTGATGGACTTTTGGAGTCCCTTGATTTTGGATCATTTGACACATGCGAACCATGCCTCATGGTCAAGATGATCAAAACCCCGTTCTCCGGTATAATGGAGCGAGCAACGGACTTGTTGGAAATCATACATACCGATGTATGCGGACCGATGAGTGTTTCGACGCGCGGTGGATATCGCTATTTTCTCACTTTTACCGATGACTTAAGTAGATATGGGTATATCTATTTAATGAAACATAAATATGAAACATTTGAAAAGTTCAAGGAATTTCAGAATGAAGTGGAGAACCATCGTAACAGAAAGATTAAGTTTCTACGATCCGATCGTGGGGGAGAATATTTGAGTTATGATTTTCTCACGCATCTTAAAGCAAGCGGAATTGTTTCGCAACTCACGCCACCCGGAACACCACAACGCAATGGTGTGTCTGAACGCCGGAACCGAACCCTATTAGATATGGTCCGATCGATGATGTCTCTTACTGATTTGCCGTTATCATTTTGGGGTTATGCATTAGAAACCGCTGCATTCACTTTAAATAGGGCACCATCTAAATCCGTTGAGACGACATCGTATGAACTATGGTTTGGTGCTAAACCTAAGTTGTCCTTTCTTAAAGTTGGGGATGCGAAGCTTACGTCAAGAAGTTGATGCCGGACAAGCTCGAACCCAAAGCGGAGAAATGCGTCTTCATAGGATACCCTAAGGAAACTATTGGGTATACCTTCTATCACAGAACCGAAGGCAAAGTATTTGTCGCAAAGAACGGTTCCTTTCTTGAGAAGGAGTTTCTCTCGAAAGAAGTGAGTGGGAGTAAAGTAGAGCTAGACGAGGTTATTGAACCTTCTCTTGAGTTGGAGAGTAGCACAGCACCTGAAATTGTTCCAGTGCCGCCTGCACCAACGATATAGGAAGCTAATGACAAGGATCATGAAGCTTTGGACGATGCTGCTACTGAACGTTGCAGGTCGACAAGGTCGCGTGCCCCTCCTGAGTGGTACGGCAACCCTGTCTTGACTGTCTTGTTGGTAGAAGACAGTGAACCTACGAACTATGAGGAAGCGATGATGAGCTCAGACTCTGTGAAATGGCTAGAAGCCATGAAATCCGAATTGGGATCCATGAGCGAAAACCAAGTATGGACTTTGGTGGACCCTCCTGGCGACCGAAAGGCCGTTGAGTGCAAATGGATCTTCAAGAAGAAAACGGACGCGGATGGTAATGTTACCGTCTATAAAGCACGGCTCGTCGCGAAAGGTTTTCGACAAGTTCAAGGTGTTGACTACGATGAGACTTTCTCTCCCGTAGCGATGTTTAAGTCCATTCGGATTTTATTAGCAATTGATGCGTTTCATGATTATGAAATATGGCAGATGGATGTCAAGATTGCTTTCCTCAATGGCAACATTGATGAAGAGTTGTATATGATGCAACCCGAAGGTTTTGTCGATCCTAAGGATGCTGATAAAGTATGCAAACTTCAGCGTTCCATTTATGGACTGAAGCAAGCATCTCGGAGTTGGAACCTTCGTTTTGATCAAGTGATCAAGAGCTTTGGATTTGTTCCAAATTGCTACGAAGCTTGCATCTACAAGAAAGTGAGTGGGAGCTCGGTGACATTTCTGGTACTATATGTGGATGACATATTGATTATTGGAAATGACATCAACATGCTTAACGATGTGAAGAGTTATTTGAACAAGTGTTTTTCAATGAAAGACCTAGGTGAAGCTGCTTATATATTGGGCATCAAGATCTATAGAGATAGACAAAGATGCCTGATAGCTTTAAGCCAGAGTACATACCTAGACAAAGTTCTGAAAAGGTTCAGAATGGATAAGGCAAAGAAAGGTTCAGTGCCTATGTTTTCAGGTAAGATATTGAGCAAGGCTCAGTGTCCAGCTACGGTAAATGATAGGGAAGCTATGAGCAAAGTGCCTTATGCCTCGGCCATAGGTTCGATCATGTATGCCATGCTGTGTACTAGACCGGATGTGTCCAATGCTCTTAGTTTGACGAGCAGGTATCAAAGTGATCCAGGAGTGGAACACTGGACAGCCGTGAAGAACATCCTAAAGTACCTAAATAGGACTAAAGAAATGTTCTTAGTCTATGGGGGTGATGAACATCTTGTCGTAAAAGGTTACGTCGACGCTAGTTTCGACACCGACAAGGATGATTCTAAATCTCAGATAGGATACATGTATATTTTGAATGGAGGAGCTATGAGCTGGAGAAGCTGCAAGCAAAGCGTGATCGCGGGATCTACAGTAGAAGCGGAATACATGGCTGCTGTAGAAGCGTCAAGTGAAGGAGTTTGGATCAGAAACTTCATCACTGAGCTTGGAGTGGTTCCAAGTGCATTGGACCCACTGGAGATATTGTGTGACAACACTAGCGCCATAGCACTCGCTAAGGAACCAAGATATCATCCAAAGACCAAGCATATCAACCGCAAGTTTCATATAATCCGAGATTATATAGCAGATGGAGATCTGAAGATTAGCAAAGTACATACAGATCTGAATGTCGCAGATCCATTGACTAAACCTCTTCCACGTGTAAAACATGATCAGCACCTCAGTGCCATGGGTGTGAGATTGTTGCCAAATGTAAACTATATTATTGACTCTAGTGCAAGTGGGAGACTGTTGGAATTATGCCCTAGAGGCAATAATAAAGATGTTATTATTATAATTCTTGTTCATGATAATGTTTATATTCCATGCTAGAATTGTATTAAGCGGAAACTTTAATACTTGTGTGGTTTGTGAACAACACCGTGTCCCTAGTATGCCTCTATGGACTAGCTCATTGATTAATGATGGTTAAGGTTTCCTAGCCATGGACATGAGTTGTCGATTAATAATGAGATCATATCATTGGGAGAATGATATGGTGGACAGACCCAAACTAAGCGAAGCAATTAGATCGTGTCATCGTGTTCGTCTTTGCGAAGCTTTTCTTATGTCAAATATTGTATTCCTTGGACCATGAGATAATACAACTCCCTGGTATCGTAAGAAATCTTTGAGGTCATCAAACGTCATCCTATGAGAGGGTGATCATAAAGGTGTCTCTCAGGTGATCGGAAAGTATCTGTTGGGTTGTATGTATCGAGATGGGATTTGTCCCTCCCAAGTCGGAGAGATATACTTCGGGCCCACTCGGTAATCGATATCAACACCGCTTGCAAGCATGTGGTTAAGGAGTTATTCACAAAGTGATATCGGATTATGGAACGAGTAAAGTACTTGCTGTGAACGAGATTGAACTAGGTATGACGGTACCGACGATCGAATCTCGGGCAAGTAAAATATCGCGAGACGAAGGGAATATATATATGGGATTGATTGAATTCTGGCATCGTGGTTCATCCGATATGATCATCAATGAATGTGTGGGAGTCAATATGGGTTTCCAGACCCCGCTGTTGATTATTGATAGAAGATCATGTCTGCATATTCTCGAACCCGCAGGGTCATACACTTAACGTGTCTCGACGCTAGGATAGATTGGATAATTGGTTTATGAGTTTTTGTTCGGAGTCTCGGATGGGATCCGGGACATTACGAGAGGTTCCGGAGTTGTCCGGAGAATAAGATTCATATAAGGCAGTGCAGTTTTTGGAGTTCAGAATTGTTCCGGGTTAATCGGTATTGTACCGGAAGCTTCTAGAACCTTCCGGAAGGGGACCAACGTGGACCCACCTTCCGGGAGGGGGCATGGGACTATGAGGGAGTGCCCTGGCCGCATTGGGCCAGGGGCACAAGGCCCCATAGGGCCCAGCCGGCCAAGAGGGTTTAAACCCTAGATAGAGCTTCTAGAAAGGGGGGGGGGGTTTCCTTGCCCCCCACTCCTCCTCTTTGGGGCCGCCGGTTTGGACTTGGGGGAGGGGCAAGGGCAGCCGCCCACCCCTCTATATAAAGAGGGCTGGGGGCGCACCACCCCACACACCTTCCCCTCCAAGCCCAGTCGCCCTGCTGCCCTCCTCTCTCTCTCCCTCCCGACTGCGTGTAGGCGAAGCCCTGCTACAGAAACTCTCCACCATATACACCACGCCGTCGTGTTGTAGATCCAATCCGTCTCTCCACCATACTTGCTGGTCCGAGGAAGGAGGAGACGTCGAGGTGCTGCACGTGTGCATCTCACGGAGGCACCGCCACTTGTGGTGCTAGATTGGATCGGATCGCGAGGAGGAGAAGCGAGTACGACTACATCACCCACGTTCCGACGAACGTTCCGCTGTGCGAATCTTCAAGGGTATGAAGATCTAATCCAATCTCTCTCGTTGTTTGCATCTCCTAGATTAGATCTTGGCTTTCCCTCTGTTCGCATCCGTAGAAAATTTTGATTTACTATGCCGCGAAACCCTTCAGTGGATGTGTGCCCCAAACTTGTAACGGTGCCGGCTTCCACCTTGAAGGTTGCCGATATAGTGGAAGGTGAATCGATCCCGTTGGGGTGAGATTCAGAGAACAAGGGAGGTCTCTCGTGGCGTTGGTGGTTTGAAACCACCCCCTCTCCAAACGTAGACGTACTTCCCCTCAAAAGGAAGGAACTACGGGAAACAAATCCTTGTGACTTCGCGTCCACTTTTCGGTTACTTCTATCCTTTACCGCACCTTACTTACTTGTTACTACCTTGTGTTGTGGTAGCCCTTGCATATTTGTCATATAGGTAAATTCACCGTAGTTGCATTATCTAGAGAATTTACCTTATTGTCAAACCTTAATTTGAAAAACAAGAAAATTTGAAGTAGCACCTATTCACCCTCCCCTCTAGGTGTCCATACGATCCTTTCAGCTGGATCTTTATTTCTCGCATCCGGCAGGAAAAAATAAGCCTGTTTTCTATGCTATGTTTCTCGCATAGCACGGTTCTCAAAGTATCTCAAAACTTGGCCTGTTGAAAACGCCGAAATCGAGCGTTTCCACTAGGACAGACCTTGGGGGTGCAAACTTTGCCACACTGGGTGCAACCAAGATGGGTAACCTTGCTCACTTAACATGCTAAAATTGATCCCTTCTAATCGACCTAACCATGCTCCGATTTAAAATAAGTTATACATGAAAAAGATGCAAATCGACGTTGCGATTCCATTCCAACAATCAGTTCCTAGTTTCGTTGACCTTTTAGGGGTCTATTTTGTGTTCATGTTTATATGTTTTGTGAACGAATTTTGTCAAATTATTTGTACACGGGCAACCGTTTGAAATTTTCTTCGAGGTGTAGCTTCTCCTCACCTTTTCACACAAATTTCGTGTCGTAAGTTTTTCATTTTGACATTCGTAAACGAGTAGATTTAAACTGTTCTAATATATTATATGTTGATCTAGATCTACTCGTATAGGAATGTCAAACCAGAAAACTTACAACACAAAAATCATGTGGAATGCTAAATTGAAGCTTCCCCTCAAAAGAAATTTCAAATGGTCAATGTGTGTGGGGAATTTGGAAAAAATTGTTCAAAGAAGCTCCAAAGAGGAACACGATATAGAGTTTCAAACACTGAACGAAATTACAAATCGTTTGCGGGAATGGATTCGTAACATCGAGAAGCATCTTTTTCATCCAGACATTATCTCGAATGGATGCATAGTCAGGTAGATTAAAGGAGATTAATATGAAGTATGTTAGTTAAAGCCATAACGGAGGAACCAAACGCCAAGACCTTTTGGTGCGGGGAACGAGAAAGTGGGTTATCATTCAAGAGGCCAAAGTTGGCCCAAGTCAAATATTTACCCATGCATCTCCCAACGGACCAAGAAGGAAAAACGGAAAATTTAGGCCTAAGCAAGCAAACACACCCTTAGCGTTTTTTAATGATAACTTGAGATAATCCCTCTATGTATGATCACTGTTCTACATGTTCCCTACATGATTAAGGTGCTATTTATGTAATTCCTATGGTCGATATTATGGTATGAAATAATAGATGTTATGAATTTACCGTTGTGTTGAAACTTTATAGTTTTTAACACTCTGGAAGCATGTTATGATATCTATGTATTGTTTTGTTATTCTATGTCCCGAAAGCATCCGAGTAATGCTAATGGTAATATCTTGTCCGCCCACGTCACAAGGTGTTTGACAACGCCGCGTGTAGGTAAATGGGAGATATGCGGGATGCACACACCAACAAAACATTTGCCATGATGTTGTAGTGTATTTTTATATAAAGGAGTATGATGTATGTAAATGAAGGATGTAGTCGACCGACAAAAATGACACTGCCAAGCGATATAAATAGGACCACTAACATCCTTTATCTAGGGGTAAGCTAGAAAGAAGTATGACGTGGTGGAGTAACAAAAACCACAAGATGAGTGACGCATAACACATGGGTACTTCTTTTTAACTATGTGTTTTCGAACATGTAGTCCTACTAAATTTTATTCGTTGAAACATGACAGCTATTTGTGACTTTTAACTTCTCGTAACATGATCACGACCATTGTTAGACAGAGATTAAGTGAAACCATGAACCCAAGTCCATTTTTTCATAAGAGTTAAACATCCATCTCGTCCTCTTACACTTAATTGATTGGAACACTTTTACATGTTTTATTTTATTCTCTTACCTTCAAGCATCAAGCTAAACTCTCATAATTATTTTGTTTTGTTTAGTGGATAGACAACTAGAATAGTAACATTGTAGTTGGAGAGATTAAATAGCCTTTCCTTCTTGCTGCTGCGGATCGATAACCATACTTCCACATTGAGAGGTTCTACACTGATCTCCTGTTCTTGGGGGTTATCAGCAGAACATCCTCCAGGTATAGCTAGGGCTTGAGCGACGGCTTGGTGTGGGAGAGGAGAGACTGGTCTATGCCGCTAACGAAAGGGCCCAAGATGGATAGTAGGAGTAATGGTATGGACAGGGACTCTATTAAATGGATGCAAATCTATTCCAAATTCGGGCTCAAAATCAGGGCCGGTCCACGGATTTGAGGGCCCTAAGGCAACACAACAACATGAGATCTTGTTTAAAGAAGGCTTCCCTAGGGTCAAGGGGAATTGCCCCCTACTCCAGAAAATACCATAAATATATTTTTAATAATTATGCTAAAATTTTAAAGATTACTCAAAGTATAAGCATGATTAGCGTTCATGGGTCTCTCAACAATGTTTGTCATGGTCGATCACTTGTTAAACACTTAAAAATGTAATTCTATAATAGAAATATTACTGTAATGCAATACAAAATTAAATTATCTGTATATTTTATAGATCCATGGTCTTTGAAATCTCGGCGATGATATCCTAAATTACCTATTTCTATTGATCGATAAAACTATATACTATAATATTTATTTCAACCAATTTCTCCTTCTGTTCATATGCATGTGAAAAAAGAGTAAAATAGTTGAATAGACTTTCAAACATGCACGATGGGGACAAGTAGAACCATTAGGGAGAGGAGATCTATTTATAAAATTGTATAGTTATGATTGAATCATTAGTTCCAATAATAAATACTTACAACATTGTAAAGGCATATGAGGACCAGTGTTGCTGCATATTGGAGAGGCTAGAGAAATGTTGGAGTATTTTTTGAAAAATAGGAGTCGAAATAGAATCAACCTCTTGAACCATCTATATTTTTACTCGTTCGACTTAAAATAGATGTTGTAGATTTGTCAAAATTTGGATAAACCTCAACACTATTTTAGTATATAGATTTATCCATATTTTGACAAACCTATGACATCTATTTTAGAATTATTCTATACCGTTGTGCTTAAAAGTAATACATTAATATGGGTACACAAGCAAAATTGTGGGTCGGGCCCCTTCATCATGGGGCACGGGGCGAGTGCCGATGTTCCCCACCCTATGGGCCGGCCCTGCCCAAAATGGGTTGGAACATACACGTCTGCATTGCTTGATCTGACTACATAGTGTCGTAAGTAGGGGTGGGTATTCGGTTTTTTCGGTTAATTCGGTTCGGTTTTTCGGTTTTTTTTATAATTCGGTTTCTACAAAATAGGCACCAAAATTATTTCGGTTTTCTAATTAATCGATAGTTCGGTTAGTGGAAAATTCGGTTCGGTGTTCGGTTTTTACCAAACTTCTGGAAATAACAACACAGTGCCATAATTTATGTCAGATCCATACGAGCTAAGCCACTCATCAGCGCACCGAAAGCAACCTCCAGGTCGCCCGAGTACCTGAACCAATACATGGCTAGATGATGTCTTGAACGCATGTAATAAGCATGATGTCTATCTTGCTCGTTCAAAAAAATGATGTTTATCTTCCAAGCCGTATACATTCAACAAATTGTATGTATAAAGACTTCAGCTAAAATACATGATTATATCCGAAACAGGAAAATAATTAAAATGCTTCTAACAAAATTCATAGACACAATTGACAGTTAAACCACGAACATGTACATGCATGTGGCTGGAGACATACGTACATGCATGGGTTGCCTGAAAGCTTTTGCATCCATGTCTTTTTTTCGCATGAGCTAGTATCTACGTATAATTTTAGGTTTGTACGGTTATTTTGGTTAACAGAGAGTCAAAACCGAATTACTATTTATAAATTCGGTTAATTATATTTACTAACCGAAATTAGTTTCGGCTAATTCGGGTTCGGTGTATTCGGTTTCGGTTCCGGTTAATTCGGTTTTGATGTTCATTTCGGTTTTTTATGCCCACCCCTAGTCGTAAGGGCACCTTCACCGGACCGATCCAACCTGTCTGAGCATATCCGAACGCGTCCGAGCGGACTGGCGAACAGCTGCGGGCGCCCAACAGGACGACCCATCCAGACAAACGCGTACGGCCTAACCCATCTATGCACCAAATTTAGGCCTCGATTGGATCAGTCCTTTTATAAATAAAACAACGCCTATACAAAAGTTCATGAGTAAGTAAAAACTGGTGAGGAAATGGCACAACAAGAAAAGTAACATACATCTGACGAGTGAGAATGAGAATAACGACAAAGCAATGAAATAAGGAGGTAACCATCATGCTCGGCACTCCACACCTTGGACTGAGAAAGCATAATCCCATCACCACACTATCTCGCCCAAAGATCACTGAGAACCTTCACAAAGGGAGGCGTCGTCACGTTGCTACTCCCGACCAGTGGACTTAATCCAAGGGTTTCCTTGGCACTCAACAGGATACATGAGAGGGGTAGCCCCCACATATGCTGTCGTGTCATCTCGGACATGCCGACAGAGATTTCTCTTAAGACCCAAAACCGGTCTAAGAAATCTGAGCTAGATTAGTGAGGTGAGGAGCCTAATCCTCTCTACCAGTAGGTAGTGCCTGAGCATGACTCGACGTCGATGAGTCTGTTGGGCTAGATCTAGGCCCGCCCGGGCCGGTACCAGCCCAGACAAGAATCAGAATGGGAGATCCCAACAGAAGACACTCAGCAATGAGGATGACACCTACAACACCACTAGGCTCGTGCACGCGCGAGGCTCTCAACCCGTAGGGTCCAGATCTAGGCCCATATTTTCGAGATCGTACGGCCACCGCCGAAGGCCCGCCCTGCATCCTCGCGTCACCGTACGTCGCCGCCAACACTTGAACCCACCAGACCTGGTAGGCAGACCGTCGACACACGCCACCAAATCGTCCCACGCACATACGACGACCACAGAGTACCAACACACTATTAGTGTCCTCCACCTTAGTTATTGCCACATGAGCTTCGTCCAAGCATGTTATCTATGCTCTTACCGCGCCACCGCGGCTCGGGCTCGCCCGCCGTCGACATCGTCAAGAGAACGCCAAAAATCACCCCGCCTCCATCACCGGTAGCACGGGCTTCACCAGTCGCGTCCTTTGATGGTGCCGAGGGGAGAGGGAGGGAGTGGAAGGGAAAGCGGACTACGTGAAACTAGGGTTTTCCCTGTGTCTTCCTGAAGAGGGACACAGGAGACATGAGGTGAGAGGGAGCAAACTAGGCATGGACTAGGCTCTTTGCATGCCGACCTAAAGCACTCTAGCCTGACCCGCGAGTGGCCTGACACGACAAATGGCTAAGTGGGCTTGTGCCGACCTGTGGCCTGTCGAGGCCATGCCTATGCCAAGACCTGAAGCCCGTGTGTCACGACCCGTTGAGTTTTTTATTATTTTTATGTTTTTCTATTTTTTTACTTTTTATATATTTTTAAAACATATAGCCCGTTTAGTTTAACGGGCACCAACTAAACGGGCCTAGGTGTGTGCCGTGCGCCCGTGCCAGCCCGGCCCGTTGGCCAGGTTTAGAGGGCACCTTGCCATCCTCGTATCCGGTATCCACATTTGGCATGTTCCTGTCGTCAGCCGTGGCGACCACACGCCCGCGGAAGCCAGCACAAGATTTTTTCTCCCTTGCACGAAATCACAACGAAGACTGTGCAATCGCTTCTCAAGCCATTGTAGTTCAATGATCCTGCTTAGCTCGAGCTTCGTTGACTTTGTTTTTCCAATACAAAGTTTCGACATTTTCACCCCGTTAAACTGCATAATCAACTGCTGGCCAAGGATATTTTAACGATGCGTGGCGAGGAGGAACTCCAGCTTGCTTCTTCCGTTAATCTTGCGTGTATGCGTGGGCTACAGCTTTTGACCTCTTGTACAGTTGCACTCAATCAGGCTCTCGGTTTCATGGAGAGGACTCCGTGCTGAAGAGCAATAAACTGAAGTTCTGTTGGTCACATCTCATTTCCTTTTAGTTCCCGGATATTATTGGCTGTCTGATTGGAGCTAGAGGAGGGCCCAGGAGGTAAGGTGAGATTTTTTACTTCCTCTATCTCTCTGCAATTCTCCATTCTAACTGAAGAATCAAGAATCTTTCCTGATTCCATGAATCTCTGATCATAACCTCGAATCTCCTTGCTCCATGGATCGCCTTTTGCACTGAATCCCTCACAGCTCCCAAGAGCTCACTTGGCATACTAGTAGTGGAGCTCACTGATTAAACGTTCTGTTTCCCAGTCATCGGTCTCGGCCCGATGGCAACATTCTCCCTGGGGTCGAATCTGACGCCGCGAAAATCTTTTCCCCACCATGAAGCAGGAGCGGCGGAGGGAGGAAGCACTCCGGGCATCCGCCGGGCCTCGAGCTCGCGATGGCGCCCCGCTCTCGGGAGGGCCGTTTCGAGGAGATCCGCGAGCTCGACGGCGACTCCGAGCTGGCGGGGGCGGCGCAGTACGAGCGCGGCCGCGTGCCGCCATGGCGGGAGCAGCTGACGGTCCGCGGGATGGTGGCGAGCCTGGCCGTCGGCGCCATGTACAGCGTCATCGTCATGAAGCTCATCCTCACCACGGGGCTCGTCCCCACGCTCAACGTCTCCGCCGCGCTCATCGCCTTCGTCGTCCTCCGCGGCTGGACCAAGGCGCTGGCCCGCCTCGGCTTCGCCGCCCGCCCCTTCACGCGCCAGGAGAACACCGTCGTGCAGACCTGCGCCGTCGCATGCTACAGCATCGCCGTCGGAGGTCAGGGCGGCCCCACTCTCGACGGGCACAGGACAGGAGCGTCGTCCGATCTGTCAAGTGGAGTCCTTGGATTGACTGACGGTGTTGTTTTGCTCCTCAGGTGGGTTCGGCTCCTACCTGCTCGCGCTCGACAAGAAGACCTACGAGGCGGCGGGGGTGGAGACGGAGGGCAACGTGCCGGGGAGCTACAAGGACCCCGGCATTGCGTGGATGACCGGCTTTCTGCTCGCCGTCAGCTTCGTGGGGATTCTCGCGCTCGTCCCTCTCAGGAAGGTCCGTACAAGCTTTACTGATTCTGTCACGCCTAAGAACTGCAGCTTCACATTTCATCCTAACCCCGCCCCTCTATCCATGTTGCTTGCATATATTGTTGAAGTGGCAATCATTTCACCATTTGCATTTACATTTTGCTCATGCTTCAGCAACAGAAAAATGTTGGATCTTTCCTACGCGTCAGGCGTAAGGTCCTTTTGTCTCTGTCTTGTTATCCTTGTTTGTTTGTTTGTAGGATATTGTTTCTGTCTTTTTTGTCAAGACCGGCTCACAGATTAGGTAAGCTGAACAAAGGACAAATCTGCTTCTATTTAGCTAGGTGATGTAGTCTGACGGCATTGCTACAATTTTCATGATGTCCGATTGATTGATGATGGTCTTATTGTCCCCTATTGAATGGGGCTTCTTTCTGGAGAAAACTTGCAAAAGCGCCGTCTATTCATTAACAACGATGGGGTCTGTAGACCATTTTTTTACTTAGAACATGCCCAAAAACTAATAAAAACCTGATGCAGTCTAGTTCAAACAGGATAGGCCGCACTGGAATCTGTGAAATATCCTCAAAAAGCTTGCGGAATATCTCCGGGTATGTGAGCCTCATCGTGCTGAAAATGCGCCTGTTTCTTTCTTTCCACATGTTCCATACAGCAACCGACTGCTCGCTTCATCTCTTTTGCGGAAAACTGCCACAACATTTCATCCTACTAGGCGTCGATAGACAGAAAAGAGGAGCGTGGTGTGGCATGAAGTTCTCCGGACCAAATGCACATAAGGTCCCACACGGCCTGCTGGATCGGTCTTCTTAATTGCGCTATCTTTTAGATAGTTTAATTGTCACTATCTGTCTATCACAAAGCCTATTTGCTGCTTGAGTTGTTAAACCAGCAAAGGCAAAGCCATCCTTGTTTAGACAAATGGAACACATATGCTTTGGTGATGCTGAAGATGAAATATATTATATTAACTTATATATGGTGTGGACCACACTATGTTTCTCAATAAAAAGTATTAGGCACTTTCCCTGGGATATGCTTAAAAGGGATAAACGGTTATGTATTTTGAAACCACCTTTCCATTTCTTATTTGAATCTTTAGCTGCATACAACTGAATATAATTGAGATCCTAATTCCAAAAAAAGACTACATAGAAGTTTTAAGTTGTCAGCTATGCACCTTAGTCCTTACCATATTTGGATAAAAATATGTTTTCTTGCAAATCCTTCAGAAATGAACTTGATGCCTGCAGTCTTGTTTTGTTATATTACAAGAAATTCGTCAATTAGTTTGAGAATCACATGGTAAACAGATGATTCATTTTGCTATGAAACTTTGTAAATTTCCAGATTATGATAATTGATTACAAGTTAACTTATCCAAGCGGGACTGCCACAGCTGTGCTTATAAATGGATTCCACACGCCTCATGGAGATGCCATGGCAAAGTATGTGATTGTTTCGCATAACACGTGACTGAGAAAACCAAACAACATAATCTCTTTTGTCATCAGTTGATCGCTTTGTTTCTTCATGTCAGGCAGCAAGTAAACGGATTCACAAAATACTTTGGAATCAGCTTCTTCTGGAGCTTCTTCCAGTGGTTTTTCTCTGGTGGAGACAGCTGCGGCTTCTCGCAGTTTCCTACTTTTGGACTAATAGCATGGAAAAACACGTAAAAATATTCAGTTTGCTCATTGTGGTATTAAATTTACTCTTGACTAGTAACACTTTCACCTGATTTCGATTTTTCTGGTGTTCGGGATGTCAGGTTCTTCTTTGATTTCAGCCTCACATATGTTGGGGCAGGGATGATTTGTTCCCATCTTGTTAATCTGTCTCTCCTACTTGGTGCTATTCTCTCCTGGGGTGTCATGTGGCCACTGATCAGCGATTTGAAAGGGGACTGGTATCCATCAAATATACCAGAAAGCAGCATGAGCAGCCTGCAAGGTTACAAGGTTGGTTTTCCTGTTTATGTTGGTTATTGCACATATGGACTATAATTCCTTACTACTTACCTTGTCTCATTCTGTAGGCCTTCATATGCATAGCTCTTATTGTAGGAGATGGCCTATACAATTTCGCCAAGATTATCGTATTGACCATTAAGAATGTGATTGAAAATTCAAAAGTAAAGAATACAAAGAAAGGTAAAACATTCTGACAAATACATGTAATTACAGTCTTTGTGATGTATGGATGATCTGATATAGTGTCCGTGCTATTTCTAGAGGAAGACATTCCGGTGCTTGATGACCTTCATCGTAATGAACTTTTCATAATGGACAGTCTCCCTACCTGGCTAGCCTACTCTGGTTACGTTGCATTATCAGTCCTTGCAGTAATTACCATTCCATTGATGTTCCACGAGATGAAGTGGTACTATGTTATCATAGCATACATATTGGCTCCTGCCCTGGGTTTCTGCAACGCGTACGGCGCCGGCCTTACTGACATGAACATGGCCTACAATTATGGGAAGGTTGGCCTCTTCATTCTTGCAGCCTGGGCTGGAAAAGACTCGGGTGTAGTTGCTGGCTTAGTAGGCTGCGGTCTGGTGAAATCACTGGTGACCATATCTGCTGATCTGATGCATGATTTCAAGACTGGGCATCTCACATTAACATCACCAAGGTCAATGCTGATTGCTCAGGCTATCGGCACCGCCATGGGCTGTGTCATCGGGCCACTGACATTCATGCTGTTCTACAAGGCATTCGACATAGGCAACCCAGAAGGACCCTGGAAGGCGCCGTACGCTCTGATCTACCGAAACATGGCAATTCTTGGTGTCGAGGGTTTCTCCGCCCTGCCCCGGTACTGCTTGCAGCTGTGCTACGGATTCTTTGGCTTTGCGGTGGTGGCCAACCTTATGAGGGACCTCTGCCCACCAAAGTACGGCAGGTGTGTTCCCCTGCCGATGGCAATGGGGGTTCCTTTCCTTGTCGGCGCAAGCTTCGCCATCGACATGTGCGTCGGGAGCCTGGTGGTCTTCGTCTGGCGCAGGTTTGACAGGAGTGAAGCAGCGCAGATGGTGCCCGCGGTTGCATCTGGTTTGATATGTGGGGATGGGCTCTGGATCTTCCCTTCGGCCCTTCTTGCACTGGCCAAGATCAGTCCACCCTTGTGCATGGCGTTTAGGTCTACACACTAGAAGGGCAACAAGGTAGTGTGTATGTACAGTTAGGAGAGATACATGGCCTGGCAAGAATGCGGTAAATAGATTTTGCATATATACCAGGGCGAGATTTGTAGCGTATAGATGCTTCTTTTGTACAGATTTATACATGTATAGTCTTGGCGATAATGAGTTGGGTTGGATGATAGAGCTTCAAGGAATCAAGGTGTGATACTGCAAGAAGTGAGAATCGTCTTTCACGGGCATCTGATCCAATTGTGAATTGTCAGTTTCCAACTGTTACCGGTACATAAAAAAATACCACTTAACATTATTCAGATACTAGCTGAATGTCCGTGCGTTGCCACGGAGCAGAAAACCAAACAATGATATATTATCGGTTTTGCTATTTCTCAGGTTTCTCAGTCATCTTGTTCACCGTTGGATTTTGGTTCCAAGATTCGTGCATTCTGGTTGTAGTTTTTGGTTTGAAACCATACATGTTTCCATTCAATTGAGCCAGAGCCACGTCAGCCGACTAAGAAATAGTTATTTCTTAGTCGTCTGAGACGTAGTCGTTCCCATATATTATGTAAACAATATTATAGTTCACACAATGTGTACTACACACGCACTTTATGCATTGTCTTTCTACGTATAACACCTTATATGTGTTGTAAACACAATAGGTACAACCTAGCGAATCTATGAAATCAAATGAAGAGGCTCATAGCACGGTTGTAGATGTACTTAAGTGATTTAACAATGAAGCAATTTAGAAAAGTTTGAGCATAAGAATGCCAGGAAAGGTACATTTTGAAATCATGAAAAAAAACTATATATTGATAACAATGCGCTCATTATCATTAATCACTGTCGAACCAAATACCGGATGGGTGTGATGCATTTTATTTGTATATCCCATATCAATTATCACTTCCAAGTAGAAATCTTGTGCAAGCCGAAGCATTGGATACAAAATTTACTGCATGTGCACCTTTCTCCATTCTTCTAAAAGACATTTTGTGTCTTTCATGAGCAGCACCAACCCTCAAGCAACCGAGTTCGAGAGACTGAGAACTCTTTGCAAGTATTAACGTTAGATCTAATTAGCATCTTAATGTCAGATCTAATTAGCATCTCTGCTTTACCTAGCATTAGCAATAGCAAAAAAAGATTTAGCTCTGCCAATTGACATCAATAGGTGTAGCTCCACTTTTTAAAATAATCGTCAGTATTGAAACATATGTAGGATACAGGGGAAAGGGAAAAATTAGAAACATGGGAATGGGGCACACTTTCTGCTGATGAATTCTCCTAGCCTAACTGCTAGCTGTTTCAGAGATATCCGCTTGCCTTGGTGTTGTTTCTTACATACTCCAAAAGATATTCTCATGTTTGCAGGTGCGAAATAATACTTTCTCAATGTCAGTCAGCGAATTATTGTTAGATACCAAAATACCATTACGGTGTTTAGTGTCTGCCCCTATAAAAATGATCATGCGCTGATGACCAAGAGAAAATATGGGTACTGGACAAGCAGGATCCTGTGCTGATGAGCAAAATTGATTAGGACACATGAGTTGATCGCTGATGACAAAACGCGGTGTAGCTCTGCAACTGAACTTTGGTCTCCAAGAGTAAATATTGCAAGCGAACGCTGGAACGCATGCGACAGCAGCATCAACAAGTGAATAGGCCGTCATCGTCATAGCCATCGATGTGGAAGCTAATCACGTCACCGTGGTCCTGCTCCCCTGCTCCTTTGAATCAGATTGGCCTCCAGAGCTGCATGTATCGTCAATCTCATCTGACCGCAATCACCGGAGAACCTTGGATATGGGACTCCACCGTGAGAGGACCTGGAGCTCTGGGGCGATGAGTTTTGGGTTCTCCGTGGTCCCTTTCCACCGGACGAAGAAGGTGGAGGTCGCCGGTGGACGGAGAAGGACATGGTGGAGGCTGGATGTGTCCGGCAAGCACGGATGAAACTTTTAGTGGTCGGCAGCCACGCTCCGCGCTCGGCTCCTGCTTGCCCCGCTCCCCCACCACTCCAGCCTCCTCCCTTGTCTGCTCGTCGACCGCCTGCCTGCTCCTCGCCCTGCTTGACAAATTTATGGTCGAAATCGAGGGCAGATGTTCAGACATTGAAGGAAAAAATTGGATTCAGAATTTACCTTGAGCGCTCGATCTCCTCTCCTTGATCTCGTGAGAGGCCGGCCGGCCGGCCGCCACACGCGCTCGAGGTCACCCCCAAGCTCCTCCATCCCGTACTCCGACGCGCCTCTAGTCGGAATTTACCTTGAGCGCTCGATCTCCTCGATCCGCCTCTCCTTCCTCTCGTGAGAGGCCGGCCGCCACACTCGCTCGAGGTCACACCCAAGCTCCGCCATCCTGTACTCCGGCGCGCCTCTAGTCGGCGGCAGCCGCTGGCCTCGACGACAGCCTCTCGCACGCAGCTCACCATCGCTGCTGCTGTGTACTCCTCGCTTCGACGGTCAGACGGCAGTTTTTGACTTGCGGTGGCACCCCTGTAATATCCACAAACAGATAGGGGTAAAAGCGTCCAAAGTAAAAATCGGAACCAAATTTGGGTGCGGACGAACCTACCTCTAGAGAAATTAGTATATAGATAGATAGATAGATAGATAGATAGATAGATAGATAGATAGATATGGCAATGAAGAATCATCATCAAAGCGATGCCGTGAGAAATCTCTCTCCTTTCCCTGCCTGTCACCTCGGAGCCTGGCCTGCACTGATTCTCTCGGACGAAAGCGTGCATGCTCTGATTCGATGTACTACTAGCATCTGACGAAGCAAATAGTAGTGCCATGGGTTCTCAAGCGCGCGCAAGTGCAGTTCAACGCAAAGTCTACATCAGCTTTCTCAACTCTCGGATCGTGGCTGTTGCTGCACTACTCTCGAAATTATTTCAACTATTTTCGCACATTGAGTATTCGGTTAGGGTTGCTGAAGATAATTTGGCGGATTCGAAAGCTACGGCGGCCATCACGCCGCTGCACATGCCCGTGGCTTACGCCGAACAAACCAGACAGGGGTACATGACCCCATGCTGATGATCCCCAGCGCACTACTACAAATTATGCTCTCTGATAGCTCATTTTCTGCCCTAGGCTGGGGGGCCAACCTATTATAGATAGAGTTCCGGCCATAAGAGAACACCTTTGTGGTTTGACTTTAGAGATCGACGTAGATCATCGCGTCTCTGGTCCAAGTTGAAGTATACTATTTCTCCGTGTAGTACACCTAGCACATGTATATCGCTGTTATTATAGTGTCGTACACCCTCTTAGAGAAATGCACCGTGCGCTCCACCGAAAGTTGGCTCCTCCTAGCAAGGAACTGGCATTGTTATTACACTGGCAGAAAATATCATGATAGGAAGAGAACTGCGACTCTGGTAGAAAGAAAGTCCGATGGAGGAGCCAAGTTGCTGAAAAAGACCGACCTTCAGGCTGGGACTTCCGTGTTCCGTCGTGTCAGCAAGGAACGACGCTCCGTGTACGTCTCATGAGTAATCGCGACGTAGTGATTCTTCGGATCCTATTCCGTCTAGACAGGGAATGCACAAGGGAACTAAACCACCCGACTGTAGAAACAATGAGACAGTCACCGCGCAACTTGGAGTCTTGGACTCAGCGTTACCACTTTTGAGGCTAGTTTTTTTGAAAAAAAAAACTACTAGTACCACTTTCTTTGGGGAGACGTGTTTTACTGATGTTTATCAGTTCAGAAGAGCACTTTTGAATTCGCAAGAGACCATTGTTTTCTCCCTAATAGCAACAGTACATCTACAACCGAAGAGATTATTGTCACTTCCCTTGAAAACTAGAGGCATGAACCCACTATCGAGCATAAATACCCTCTCTTGGAGTCACTAGTAACTACTTGGCCAAGATAACCACTAGCAACGGAGAGCATGCAAGATCACAAACAACACATACATGATATAATCATAAATATAAAACTATTAATCAAACCAACATAATAATCTCAATATCCATCGGATCCTCGCAAACATAATATGCATGATTACAAATAGATTAGATCTTGATCATAAACGGAGCTCACAAGATCTATACATGAAAGTACAAAGGAGGAGATATAACCATCTAGCTACTACATGGACCCATAGTCCAAGGTGGAACTACTCACGAATCATACCAAAGAGAAGGCCTCCGGGATGATCTCCCCTCCGGAAGGGTGCCGTGAAGAACTTCAGATCCCCCGATCTAGGGACGATGGTGGCGGTGTCTACAGACAGTTTCATGGATTTCTGATCGGGTCATCAGGGTTTCTGCATCGGGGGCTTCTTATAGGCGAAGGGGCGAGACCGGGAGGCGGCCATGGCCACCAAACCCTAGACAGGCGCGGGCCCACCTGCCCCCGCGCCTAGGGTGGGTCTGGCCCCCCTGGCCGGCCCCTCCTGCTCTCCTCTGGACTTCTTGTTCCCCACGGAAAGTAATTGACTTCAACGTTTGTCCCGTCCAATTCCGAGAATATTTCTTTACTAACTTTTCTGAAACCAAAAACAACAAAAAACAGGCATCTGGCACGGTTGCAACTTGTTAATAGGTTAGTACCGGAAAACATGTAAAAGGCACCTCAAAGTGTGGACAAGTAAAGCAAAGTAGATACTAAACAAGCATGGAGCATCAAAAATTATAGATATATTTCCAACGTATCAGCATCCCCAAGCTTAACTCCTGCTCGTCCTCGAGTAGGTAAGTGATAAACAGAATAATTTTTGAGGTGATGACATGCACCCTCACAATAAAGATCCAACCATTTGCAAACATTGAAAGCTGGGATCAAAGAACTCTAAACATGTGCATGAAAGATGGATTTCTAACAATAGGACATAGTAATTATGCATGCAACATGGATGGAAAGCTACAAACAAAGATCATGAATAATATGCATTGAGAAACGTTTGTTTGTTTCACATGTAGAAAATATAGCATAGTGGAAATCAGCTTGTCCCTCATAGAGTAGCAATATAATGCATAGGACACGTGCAAAGCTCACAAGGGTGACTAAAAACAAATAGCACAAGAACAAGTAATAACACAATATGCATCAATTAATAAGATTTGGAACACTGCACACAGAATGACAACTATGCTCTCTTAATGGTGCCTAAAGGTAGAAGGTGGAGACTCAATAATGGTGGAAGAAAGGCCTTTTGTAAAGGAAGAAGGGATTACAAGTTTTAAAAAGAGCTTCCAAAAATTATGGTACTTGTTAGCTTTTAGCCCTCATTGCCCCTATCATAAGCATCTTGAAGTGGTTAAGGTTAAAGTGGCAAAGCTGGAGTATATGCTTGACGAAGTATAAGTTGGAAATCTCATGCCCCTTGAATACGAGGGCCACACCTCATGCATACTCAACTTTGGGTCTAGGTAAGTTCTTGTCACTGTAAGTATTTGCATATCATTGAGAACCGCCAACGGGGTACCCCTTGCACATGGTACAGGAGCTTTCCCATAGCCAAAATGACAAGGCAAGCAGACAATGAGCATCTTAGCAATTCTTCTTATGTACCATGGGAATATGGTTCTTTTTTATCTCTTTCCTCTTTTCTCAATGTGTCTCTTTTTTATAAGAAGAATGTTTCATAGATGTCACTATGGTGATGCTGCAAGTTTTCACCATGATTAGGCATGGCTTAGGCTAGCGGCCCAGGCGTTTCTCTAAAACAGGATACAAACTCCATGGACTTACAGGTTTCCTCTTTATTTCACACCGGTGACATCCATAGACAAAAGAACATGATACCAACTGAGTATAACAAGGTACAAGTGCAATGTTGAAAACATTCCCCGTGACATCACGGTTCTGCTAATTCCAACTTATAAGTGCAAGCATATACAACAAAGTTGTCACAATGGTTCAAGTTTATTAGGGGCAAAGAATAAAGTGTGCCATCAAGTTCGTGAGGGCTTTAATCACTAAGTTTTCACATAACAAAATAGTTTTTAATTGGAAGATATATGAAAACAAGAATATAATTTGGAATGGTGTAACACACCATGCATAGAAATTTATAGTGGACACTTTGGAATAACTTGGTTTCTTGGGAGTTGGAAGCATGAGTAGAACTTACTCATACAAGTGGAGGCTAGCAAAAGACTGGGACCAACCAACTAAGAGAGCAATAATGGCCATAATTATGCAATGCAACAAAGCAAATTAATCAAAGCAAAGAGTGGTACTACAAGTCAAGGACTAAATGATCATAGATGCTAATGGTGACTTGTCATAGTCATAACATGGTGTGAGCATGTGCCAAGTCAACCCAAGCAAAACATAAAAGGAGAATACCACAATACTATGCTTTTGCATGCTAAAACAATGCATAATTTCTTCAATGCACACTAAGCAATCCCAATTGTTTGGAACAAGACATGCTACAGCAATAATCACTAAGCATAATTCCAAAACAACACCTAGCATGTCATGCTAAAGTCTAAGTCACAGTCAATGCAAGCTCCTCTTGCACTTCAAGCAAGAACTTACTACTCCTTTCCAAACACCAAGCAAACTTATTTGCAAAACAACACAGCGTGAACGGGGGTACAAACTACTAAAGCAACCTAAATAAACTAAGCAAAGCAAACTAAAACTAAGACGCTCCAAGAACAACACAACTGTGCATGAAACAATAAAAATTGAAGTGTCTAGACAGACCTAAGCTTTTTATTGATGAGGAAGGGGATGCCTTGGGCATCCCCAAGCTTTGACGCTTGTACCTCTTGGATATTTCTTGGGGTGGCACCATGGTGGCATCCCCAAACTTGAGCTTTTGTCCATTCTTCATCTCATTGCATCATTCTCTCTCTACACCTGAATTTTTTTCCTTCATACAAAACTTCACACAATCTTCCTTAGCAACATTAGTGTATTCAAAAGATATTAGACCCCTGGCAAAGCTTTGGAACAGCAAGGATTTTCACTAAAATACAAGATACTATAGTAACTCCTTCAAAAAGCTCAGTTTACCTAAAGAGAACTCACAAAGGAATCAATAAGAAGCAAATGCAAATAATGGCAGAAATCTGTCAAAACAGACCAGCAGGTAGAAACGAATTTTTTCGAACATCTTCTGTTACTCAAATAAAAAAGTGTTGAACTAACGAAAGTTAGCTAACATACTGTTGGAGATATTCCCTAGAGGCAATAATAAAAGTGGTTATTATTATATCTTTGTGTTTATGATAAATGTTTACATTCATGCTATAATAGTATTAACCGGAAACATTAATACTTGTGTGATTTGTAAACTAAATTAGAGTCCCTAGTAAAGCCTCTTTATAATACTAGCTTGTTGGTTAATAGATGATCATGGTTTCCCGATCATGAACATTGAGATGTTGTTAACAACAAGATCATATCATTAGGAGAATGGTGTGATGGACATACTCCTATAGATAAGCGTATCATAAAGATCAAGTCATTTTAATAGTTCGTTTGTTATAAGCTTTCTGATACATAGTAACCTAATTCCTTTGACCATGAGATCATGTTAATCACCATCACCGGAAGGATGCTTTGATGACATCAAACACCACACCGTAACTGGGTGGCTATAAAGGTGGCATTGAGTGTTCGGAAAGTATGGGTTGAGGCACATGGATCAAGAGTGGGTTTTGTCCATCCATATGACGGATAGATATACTCTGGGCCCTCTCGGTGGAATGTCATACAATTAGCTTGCAAGCATGTGACTGGATCACAAGGGATCACATATAACGGGAACGAGAAAAGAGTACTTATCAGTAACGAGGTTGAACTAGGTATGCAGAGATACCGACGATCAAAACCTCGGATAAGTAAACTATCGTAAGACAAAGGGAAATTGGTATCGTATGTAAGTGGTTCATTCGATCGCAAAGTAATCGTAGAAATATGTGGGAGCCATATGAATTTCTAGATTCCTCTATTGGTTATTGATCGGAGAAGTGTCTCGGTCATGTCCGCATAATTCACGAACCGTAGGGAGACACACTTAAGGATTCGATGTTGTTGTGTAGTTATGGAATGATGAGTAAGAGACCAAATGTTGTTCGCAGTCTCGGATGGGATCCGGGATATCACGAGGAGATCCGGAGTGGTCTGGAGAATAAGATTCATATAAGGAAAGTCCTGTTTCGGAGTTCGGAAATGATTCCGGTGTTTTCACCAGGAATGTTCTAGAAGGGTCTGGAAGGTCCGACACTCCAGAGGGGGAAGGGTACATGGATGTGCCATGACAATGTGGAATGGTTGCATCATGTACTAGGTCACTTGGCTGGGCAATATGGAGAGATAAATCAAATCCAAGTTTGAAAGTCAAACGTCAATTTGAAAAGTCAAATCCGAAGTTTGCTTGGTGGAGGGAGAGTAGGAAACCTACTTGGGGAGGAAGTCCCACTCCCTCCACCCGCCGGCCAAGGAGGAGGAGGTGGAGGAGGACTCCCTCCTCCCAACCGCCTCCCTCCCACCTATATAAGGAGGGGTAGGGATGCCCCCTACCCACACACCTAAAACCCTAGCCCCAAGTCGCCGGCGCCACCACCTCCAAGTGCTGCCGCCGCCTAGGGATCCTCCAACTCGCCGACTTGGGGTTTCCCCAAACCATAGACGCATGCCAAGCCCCTCCCCTTGGTGACTCTAAACCATAGATCGCCAAGGCCTATCTCATACTCCACCATACTTGCTCCGGCTTAAGGCGAAGCCCTGCGAGATCTCCCTCTACTTCCAACACCACGCCGTCGTGCTACCGGAATCACGAGGAGAGTGCTACAACCTCCGTTGCCTGCTGGAACAAGGGAGAGGAAGGTCTTCATCGAGTACCGAACGTGTGACCGACTGTGGAAGCGCTGCCGGAACGCAGCGCCGGAAGGATCGTCTACGTGATCTTGAGATCGACAAGAGTACAACTACATCACCCACGAGAATCTGCTCTCGTCAACCGCTTTGGAATCTTTGAGGGTGAGTTCTTCTATCGACTCGTTGCTACAATCTAGTAGATAGATCTTGGATTGTTTGTGTGCATCCGGTAGAAATATTTTGTTTTCCATGCTACGAACCCCTACAGTGGTATCAGAGCCGTGTCTATTTGTAGATCTGTTGCACGAGTAGAACACAATGTTCATTATGGGCGGTGGTGCTTTTATTATCAATTTATTTTTGTGTACTTTGCATCTTGCGATATGATGGGATGAAGCGGCCCGGGATAACCTTACATGACATCGTTCATGAGACTTGCTCCACGCTCAACATGCAACTTGTATTGCATAAGTGGCTTTGCGGGTGTCTGTCTCTCCCATCATAGTATAGATTCAATTTACAATGGGCACTTGATAGTTCAAACATCAACGTTGTGGTTCTTGTTCGTAAGTTAGAACGACACTTATTGAAAGCCCCAAACCACGTAAAATATGCAAAGAAAATTAGAGGCGTCTAACTTTGTTTTTCAGGGGTGTGCTGTGATGTGATATGGCCATGATTGTGATTATATTTGATGTATGCAATGTTCCTTATTGTAAGTTGGCAACCGGCAGGAGCCATATGGTTGTATTTAAATTCCGTCAAGACCTGCGTGTCTATTCAAAGTAGTTGTAATAGTTGAAGCTGGTGGATGACAACCATGAAACGGCGCCATTGACCTTGACGCCATACCGATGATGATGGAGATCATGTTCGCGCTTGAAGATGGAGATCGGAAGCATAAGAAGAAAGGCCATATCATATCACATATTATGAATTGCATGTGATGTTAATCCTTTTTGCATCTTGTATTGCTTAGTTTTCGATGGTAGCATTATAAGATGATCCCTCAAGCACACAATTTCAAGTTTTAAAGTGTTCGTCCTTAGTAAGCACCGTTGCTAAAGCTCGTTGTTTCGAAGCACCACGTGATGATCGGGTGTGTTAGATTCTGCGAGTGTATACAACGTGAGCAAGCCAGATTTGCTCATGCGGACGCTAAGGTTTGATCTTGACGAGCCTAGCATGTACAGAAATGGTCTCGGAACACGGATCACCGAAAGGTAAAGCATGAGTCATATAGTAGATATAATGAACATGTTGATTGTTCGCCATTGAAGCTACATCAAATCTCATGATGATCGGTTTTGGTGTGGTGGATTTGGTTCGTGTGATCACTAAAACAATTTGAGGGATATTGTTTTGAGTGGGAGTTCACCTAGATTAATTTAACTATTAATTAGAACTCAATTTATCATAAACTTAGTCTAAACTATTGCAAATATGTTGTAGATCAATGGCGGCCCCTACCATCAATTTTAATGCGTTCCTAGAGAAAGAAAAGTTGAAAAACAATGGAAGCAACTTCGCGGATTGGTTCCGCAATTTGAGGATTGTCCTCAATGCTGATAATTTGACCTATGTGCTGGATGCACCGCTGGGTGACCCCCCTGCAGCTACTGCTACCGATGAAGTAAAAAAATGTTTACCTCACTCGGAAGAATCAGTACTCCACAGTTCAGTGTGCTATCTTGTATGGTTTGGAATCGGAGCTTCAGAAAAGGTTTGAGAACCATGACCCACATGATATTGTCCGTGAACTCAAAATGATATTTGAGGCTCACACGGCAGTTGAGAGTTATGAGGCTTCTGAAATGTTCTTTAACTGCAAGATGTAAGAGGGCAGCTCTGTCAGTGAGCACGTGCTTAAGATGTCTGGGCACGCAAACAAACTCCAAAGTTTGGGTATAGTGATTCCTAATTCTTTGGGGATTCACCGTGTCCTCCAATCACTACCACCAAGTTTCAAGAACTTTGTGATGAACTACAATATGCAAAACATGGACAAGACGTTGCCAGAACTCTTCTCCATGTTGAAATATGCAGAAGTGGAGATCAAGAAAGAGCACCAAGTGTTGTTGGTCAATAAGACCACCAAATTCGAGAAGCAAGGCAAGTCTAAGCAAAAGGGAAACTTCAAGAAGGGCAGTAAGAAAGTTGCCGCGCCGGCGAAGAAGACCAAGGCTGGGCCTAAGCCTGATACTGAGTGCTTTTACTGCAAGGGAGAGGGTCACTGGAAGCGGAATTGCCCAAAGTACTTGGCGGATTTGAAGAACGACAACATCAAGAAGAAAGCTATATCCGATATACATGTTATTGATGTGTATCTCACTCATACTCGTAGTAGTGCCTGGGTATTTGATACTAGTTCGGTTGCTCATATTTGTAACTCGAAACAGGTGCTGCAGAATAAACGGAAGCTAGCGAAGAACGAGGTGACGATGCGCGTTGGAAATGGATCAAAGGTTGATGTGATCGCGGTCGGCACGCTACCTCTTCATCTACCATCGGGATTAGTTTTATACTTAAATAATTGTTATATGGCATCTATGTTGAGCATGAACATTATATCTGGATCATGTTTATTGCGAGACGGTTACTTGTTTAAGTCCGAGAATAATGGTTGTTCGATTTATATGAGTAATATGTTTTATGCACATGCACCTTTGATAGATGGTCTATTCTTATTGAATCTCAATTGTGGTAATACACACATTAATAACATTGAAGCTAAACGTTTGAAATTGAGTGATAACTCGACCTATATGTGGCACTGTCGTCTTGGTCATATTGGAGTGAAGCGTATGAAGAAACTCCATTCCGATGGACTTCTTGAATCACTTGATTTTGAATCACTTGAAAAATGCGTAGCATGTCTGATGGGTAAAATGACTAAGACTCCATTTTCTGGTATGATGGAGCGAGCTACGGACTTATTGGAAATCATACATACCGATGTGTGTGGCCCAATGAGTGTAGCATCGCGCGGTGGTTATCATTATGTTCTTACCTTCACGGATGACTTGAGTAGATATGTCTATTTCATGAAACATAAGTCCGAAACTTTCGAGAAGTTTAAGGAATTTCAAATTGAGGTAGAGAATCAACGTAACAAGAAGATTAAATTTCTACGTTCTGACCGTGGAGGTGAATATCTAAGTTACGAGTTTGGCGAGCATTTGAAGAAATACGGAATACTTTCACAATTGACACCGTCGGGAACACCACAACATAATGGTGTGTCTGAACGTTGTAATCGAACTCTCTTAGATATGGTTCGTTCTATGATGTCACTTACAGATTTGCTGCTATCATTTTGGGGTTATGCATTAGAAACAACCGCATTCACTTTAAATAGGGCACCATCTAAATCCGTTGAAACGACACCGTATGAATTATGGTTTGGGAAGAAACCTAAATTGTCATTCCTTAAAGTTTGGGGTTGCGAAGCCTATGTAAAGAAGTTACAGCCGGACAAGCTTGAACCCAAAGCGGAAAAATGCGTCTTCATAGGATACCCGAAGGAAACCATTGGGTATACCTTCTATCATATATTCGAGGGCAAAATCTTCGTTGCCAAGAATGGATCCTTTCTAGAGAAGGAATTTCTCTCAAAAGAAGTGACTGGAAGGAAAGTAGAGCTCGACGAGGTTGTTGAACCTTCTCTCGAACTTGCGAGTAGCGTAGCACCGGAAGCAGTTCCTGTGGCACCTACACCAATAAGAGAGGAAGATAATGATGTTGATCATGAAACTTCGGTTAAAGTTACTACGGAACCTCGCAGGTCGACGAGAACTCGTACCACTCCTGATTGTTATGATCCCATTATGAGTGTCATGTTGGTGGATAACACCGATGACCCTGGGACATATGAGGAAGCAATGATGAGCCCAGATTCCAATAAATGGCAAGAATCCATGAAATCCGATATTGGATCCATGTATGAAAACCAACTATGGACTTTGGTGGACTTACCGGATGGCCGGAAGGCTGTCGAGAACAAATGGATTTTCAAGAAGAAAACAGATGCCGATGGTAATGTTACTGTCTATAAAGCTCGACTTGTCACAAAAGGGTTTCGAGAAATTCAAGGAGTTGACTACGATGAGACTTTATCACCAGTAGCAAAGCTGAAGTCTGTGAGGATTTTGTTAGCAATCGCTGCATATTATGATTATGAGATATGGCAGATGGATGTCAAAACAGCGTTCCTCAATGGAGACATTGATGAAGAGTTGTATATGATGCAACCCAAAGGTTTTATCGATCCTAAATATGCTAACAAGGTATGCAAACTTCAAAGGTCCATATATGGATTGAAGCAAGCATCCCGAATTTGGAATCAACGTTTTGATAAGGTAATCAAAAGTTTTGGTTTTATACAAACTTATGGAGAAGCTTGTATTTACAAGAAAGTGAGTGGGAGCTCTGTAGCATTCTTAATACTATATGTAGATGACATATTTTTGATTGGGAATGATGTAGACCTTCTTAATAGTGTCAAGGATTATTTGAATAATAGTTTTTCAATGAAAGATCTTGGCAAAGTAGCTTAGATATTAGGAATAAAGATTTATAGAGATAGATCGAGGTGCCTAATATCATTGTCACAAAGTACATATTTGGACAAAGTTCTAAAGAGGTTTGGAATGGAAGATAGCAAGAAAGGGTTCTTGCCCATGTTGCCCAATACGACCTTGAGTAAAACCCAAAGTCCAGCAACGGCAGAAGATAGAGAAAGGATGAGTAAGACTCCCTATGCCTCAGCCATAGGATCTCTAATGTATGCCATGCTATGTACCAGACCCGACATTGCATATGCTGTTAGTTTGACTAGCAGATATCAAAGTGATCCAGGAGTGGATCATTGGACAGCGGTCAAAAACATCCTTAAGTACTTGAGAAGAACTACGGATATGGTTCTTTCTTATGGAGGTGATGAACAACTCATTGTTAATGGTTACACCGATGCTAGTTGGAACACCGATCCGGATGATTCTAAATCTCAATCTGGATACGTATTTACTTTGAATGGTGCAGCAGTTAGCTGGAGGAGTGCAAAGCAAAGCGTTGTGGCGAGATCTTCAACTGAATCGGAATACATAGCTGCTTTGAAAGCTTCACAAGAGGCGATATGGATGAAGGAGTTCATTACAGAGCTTGGTGTGGTTCCAAGTGCGCTGGACCCAATGTCTATCTACTGTGATAACATGGGCGCCATAGCCAATGCGCAAGAACCAATGTCACACAAGAAGCTGAAGCACATCAAGCTACGTTTTCACGCTATTCGAGAGCATGTCCAAGATGGTGACATAAAGATTTGCAAAGTACACACAGATCTGAATGTGGCGGATCCGTTGACTAAACCTCTCCCGAGGGCAAAACATGACCAACACCAAACTGCCATGGGTGTTCGGTATATTACCATGTAATCTAGATTAGTTGACTCTAGTACAAGTGGGAGACTGTTAGAGATATGCCCTAGAGGCAATAATAAAAGTGGTTATTATTATATCTTTGTGTTTATGATAAATGTTTACATTCATGATATAATAGTATTAACCGGAAACATTAATACTTGTGTGATTTGTAAACTAAATTAGAGTCCCAAGTAAAGCCTCTTTATAATACTAGCGTGTTGGTTAATAGATGATCGTGGTTTCTCGATCATGAACATTGAGATGTTGTTAACAACAAGATCATATCATTAGGAGAATGGTGTGATGAACATACTCCTATAGATAAGCGTATCATAAAGATCAAGTCATTTTAATAGTTTGTTTGCTATAAGCTTTCTGATACATAGTAACCTAATTCCTTCGACCATGAGATCATGTTAATCACCATCACCGGAAGGATGCTTTGATGACATCAAACACCACACCATAACTGGGTGGCTATAAAGGTGGCATTGAGTGTTCGCACATGGATCAAGAGTGGGATTTGTCCATCCATATGATGGATAGATATACTCTGGGCCCTCTCGGTGGAATGCCATCCAATTAGCTTGCAAGCATGTGACTGGATCACAAGGGATCACATATCACGGGAACGAGAAAAGATTACTTATCAGTAACGAGGTTGAACTAGGTATGCAGAGATACCGACGATCAAAACCTCGGATAAGTAAACTATTGTGAGACAAAGGGAAATTGGTATCGTATGTAAGCGGTTCATTCGATCGCAAAGTAATCGTAGAAATATGTGGGAGCCATATGAATTTCCAGATTCCTCTATTGGTTATTGATCGGAGAAGTGTCTCGGTCATGTCCGCATAATTCACGAACCGTAGGGAGACACACTTAAGGATTCGATGTTGTTGTGTAGTTATGGAATGATGAGTAAGAGACCGAATGTTGTTAGGAGTCTCGGATGGGATCCGGGATATCACGAGGAGATCCGGAATGGTCCGGAGAATAAGATTCATATAAGGAAAGTCTTGTTTCGGAGTTCGGAAATGATTCCGGTGTTTTCACCAGGAATGTTCTAGAAGGGTCTGGAAGGTCCGGCACTCCGGAGGGGGAAGGGTACATGGATGTGTCATGATAGTGTGGAATGGTTGCATCATGTACTAGGTCGCTTGGATGGGCAATATGGAGAGATAAATCAAATCCAAGTTTGAAAGTCAAACGCCAATTTGAAAAGTCAAATCCGAAGTTTGCTTGGTGGAGGGAGAGTAGGAAACCTACTTGGGGAGGAAGTCCCACTCCCTCCACCCGCCGGCCAAGGAGGAGGAGGTGGAGGAGGACTCCCTCCTCCCAACCGCCTCCCTCCCACCTATATAAGGAGGGGTAGGGCTGCCCCCTACCCACACACCTAAAACCCTAGCCCCAAGTCGCCGGCGCCACCACCTCCAAGTGCTGCCGCCGCCATCGCCTAGGGCTCCTCCAACTCGCCGACTTGGGGTTTCCCCAAACCCTAGCTGCCGGCCAAGCCCCTCCCCTTGGTGCCTCTAAATCGTAGATCACCAAGGCTTCTCTCATACTCCACCATACTCACTCCGGCTTAAGGCAAAGCCCTGCGAGATCTCCCCTCTACTTCCGACACCACGCCGTCGTGGTGCCGGAATCACGAGGAGAGTGCTACAACCTCCGCTGCCTGCTGGAACAAGGGAGAGGAAGGTCTTCATCGAGTACCGAACGTGTGACTGACTGCGGAAGCTCTGCCGAAACGCAGAGCCGGAAGGATCGTCTACGCGATCTTGAGATCGGCAAGAGTACGACTACATCACCCACGAGAATCTGCTCTCGTCAACCGCTTTGGAATCTTCGAGGGTGAGTTCTTCTATCGACTCGTTTCTATAATCTAGTAGATAGATCTTGGCTTGTTTGTGTGCATGCGGTAGAATTTTTTTGTTTTCCATGCTACGAACCCCTACACATACTGGGGGATTTATTCGTAAATTTTGAGATCAATCCGAGTTATAGAGCCTCCTAACGAATTTATTTTATGGAGAACAGAAATCTGTTTCGGGACAGCAACTCCCCAAATCTTACTTCCCTCTCATTAGAGGTCATTCTTGGCACAAAAATCAAACAAAAAGGATAAGGAGAGGTTATTATAGAAGTAATAACTTCCAAGACTCAATGAAAATCTTGGGTTATCTCCCAACAAGTACTTTTCTTTAACGCCTTTAAGTTAGGCACAAGAAGCAAGAAGAATCAAGTATTTTCAAATGAAGAAGCATTAACATCAAATCTTGCTTTCAAAGGAGGAGCAAAAAGCAACTTCTCTCTTCTCATTGGGAAGTGTTCTATACCTTTCTTGAATGGAAAATGATATTTGATGGTGCCTTCTTTCATATCAATGATGGCACCAACTGTTCTAAGAAAAGACCTTCCCAAAGTAATAGGACAAGAAGCATTATATTCAACATCCAAAATATAGAAATCAACAGGGAAATAAGCATTGTTAATCATAATGAGAACATCATTAATACTCCCCATGAGTTTCTTCTTAGGATTATCATTGAGTGGGACATTCAAATAACAATCTTCTAATGGTGGCAAATCAGGCATTTCATAAATCTTCCTAGGCATAATAGAGACACTAGAACCAAGATCACATAAAGCTTTGAGATCAAAGTCATTCATTTGCATATCAATAATGGGTTCCCAACTATCTTCTATTTTCCTAGGAATAGAAGCTTTGTGTTTTAACTTCTCTTCCTTAATCTTAACAAGAGCATATGTAATGTGTTTGGTAAAGGCAACATGCATATCACTAGCATCAGGACTTCTAGCAAGTTTTTGCAAGAACATAATCACTTCAGAAATATTGAAACCATCAATATCAAAGTCAAACTTAGCATCACTAGTGGTAGGCATAGTAGGAGGAGGAATAGGGGCTACTTGTGGTTTAGTGGTGATAGTGCACACACTATTGTTTCTATCAATTTCAGCTTCCCTTTCCCACTTAGCATGAAGTTGAGCTAACAACCTAACATTTTCATCAATAGTAACTTGTATGGCATGAGCAGTAGCAAAGGTGTTTTCCATAGTTTCAGGTTTAGCAGCCATTTTATTAACCAAGGAAGTTTGAGCTTCAGACAAAGAGGATATATTTTTCTCAACAGTTAAAAGCTTTTCCTCTATAGTCTTATTGAAAGTGGGTTGTTTACTAATAAAGTCCTTGAGCATTACTTCAAGTTCAGAGGGGGCACTTCTAGCATTATTGTAAGAGCTTCCATAGGAGTTTCCATTATTAGGAGGATAAGGCCTATAATTTTTGTTGCTACCAAAATTATTCCTATAGGCATTTTTGTTGAAATTATTGTTTCTAATGAAGTTCACATCAACTTGCTCTTCTTGAGCAACCAAAGAGGCTAAGGGAACACTATTAGGATCTAGAGGAGCTTTCCCATTAACAAGCATATCCATAATAACATCAATCTTTCACTCAAAGAGGAAGTTTCCTCAACAGAATTTACCTTATTACCATGTGGAGCTCTCTCAACATGCCATTCAGAGTAGTTAACCATCATATTATCAAGGAGCCTTGTTGCAGCACCCAAGGTGAGTCCCATAAAAGTACCTCCAGCAGCAGAATCCAACAGGTTTCTTGAGGAGAAGTTCAAACCCACATAAAAAGTTTGGATAATCATCCAAGCAGTGAGTCCATGAGTAGGGCAATTTTTAACCAAAGATTTCATTCTTTCCCAAGCAGGAGCAACATGTTCACTATCAAGCTGTTTAAATTTCATAATATCACTTCTCAGAGCAATAATCTTAGCAGGAGGATAGTACTTTCCAATAAAAACATCTTTGCACTTAGTCCAAGAATCAATACTATTTTTAGGCAAAGATAGCAACCATTCTTTAGCTTTTCCCCTCAAGGAGAAAGGAAAAAGCCTGAGCTTAATAATATCTCCATATACATCCTTATACTTTTGCATCTCACAAAGTTCAACAAAGCTATTAAGATGGGAAGCAGGATCATCAGAACCAGCACCAGAAAATTGCTCTCTCATCACAAGATTCAACAAAGCAGGCTTAATTTCATAAAAGGTAGCATCAGGAGCAGGTGGAGCAATAGGTGTACTTAGGAAATCATTGTTGTTGGTGCTAGTGAAGTCACACAACTTGGTGTTTTCAGCAGAGTTCATTTTGGCAAAGGTGGGTGCGGTGACCCAGCATACCACTGCATGATGTAGTATACTATAGTCGTTGACATAACACCAATGAAACACCGTTCACTAGTATTACATCCCTCAGAATGGCACAACAGAAACACAGCGGGTCCAATACATGGCTAAAGGTTACAACTCACTCTTTACATAATATCCAGAGAACACTCTAGGTTAAAGAGAGAGAAAGAACTTCTTACGTAGAAGAATCAAAGATAAATAACGCATGAACGATTATACTATTAAGTCTAGTATTCTGGCTAAGAGGTTGGCATTGCTGCTATTGCAACGCACTATAGAAATAGGTTCTTTGGCTGGAGAATTTATCCCTATCTAATCTATAACTTCGTCTTCTCTTGAGTTGATGAATATGTTGACTTCTTTGACTTTATTGAAAAGCCTTAGCTTTTGATGATTCCTGGAGCATAACTTAGTGTAGACATCGTCTTACTGGCTTTAGAATCTAGCAAGGGTTAAGAAGATACTTTGAGTACGAGCGTACTCAGCAAATTCACTATAAAAGGAGTGTTTGATGCACTATAACTACAGCCACAGACCATAGGTCGTAGGCAATGCAGGTTTTCGTAAACATTTCTTCAAAGGTTGATTTTATTCGGAAAAGCTATGTCCGTCAGCCTTCACGGGTTTACTAGAACTTTCATGGAGTTCCTTTTCTGCCGCGTTCGCAGCTCCTTCCCAGAACAGGGAGTAACAAGTTATAGTTCTTACACTCTGCAGAGGTGCGTTACTTTACCCATGAGAGATCAACTCTTTGTTGTACAACCGGGCAACTTATTCCCGTCCACAATTCCATGATGTGGGGCCCAGAAGATGATCCAAGCCAATCACTACCCCCTTCGCGACCTCGCATGCCTTCTTGGTGTACACCATGCCCACATATTGGATTACGGCAATGGTTTGTACAAACCGTTAGATGCCAGAACTATCGTGGGACGTTAAGGGTTCCCACCCATATGCTGCATATCCTCTATGAATTACCAATTAATATGCACGCTACGAGGATAACAGACACGACCTGCACATCCGACTACATGCGAGAGAAAGAAGATACATTCCAAATCTATTTGTACAGGTCGGATTTGTAAAATGCAGGTGATAACAACACTAGATTTGTAAAATACTTTACAGAAAATAAACAAAGGACATGAGCAAGTGTGAACTTGCCTCTTGTGTTTGCAAGATTATGCACTCACGGTCTTCGAGTCGGTATAAGATCCAAAATCTGAAATCAGCATCATTGTTCTGGTAAGGACTAATGTTTAAATAAGCAATATGTTTTTATGCATAAGTAATGTGATGCACGTTCTAAACGCAAATCCCACGGAATAACGTTGTTCTAGGGTTTGGATTCCGGAAATAGTTACTTTAGAATGTGTTGTCCTTTTAGATAAGTTTCACACTTATGCTTCTTATTAGGGCTTGTGAGTGTGTGTGAACAACACATATTTAGCAATGAAATATATATTTATGAAGTACCATTTAAAATTGTTTATATAGGAGTTCTTGTTTGAAGTAGCAAAAAGAATAACCTTTGAAGAAAAGGTTTCTCTTCTAAGGTCTAAACAAACTTTGTGGTTAGTTAGTGGTGGTTGATGTCATTGTTTTGCTCAAATGGTTTGGCTTGAGTTGTTTTATAAGTTAACTACCTCAGACCAAAGTTAACTATAAAACATATAGTAATGTTTATTGTATTATATCTAGATTCTTGGAGACTAAAGTTAACTTTTAAAATTTAGATAGTTTTAAAGGTATAATACTTATAATATTTTTATCTGGTGGATCTGGAATGTTTCCTTTAGGTTACTTAATATTAGTGATCCTTTTACTTAGTGTAGTGGTTTTTTGATTTAATAATGGAGTAGTATCATTTATCTTTTATAAACGAGTGATTGTGGTTTTATAAACCAAAATATAATATTGCTTCACTACTAATGGACTTATTATAATGTTGGAGTAGTTTTTGTAATCTGATAGTTAACATGGATGGAAAGGATCTGATTTATTCACAAGGTGTTATATAAGGTTTTTATCATGAATTGAAATACTTTGAGAATATAATATTCACTTAGGGTTGAAGATAATTTAATAAAAAGATGTTTACAATGTTTTAAACCATTTTGGCCTTATATTATTAATATTTAAGACTAATACTATTTATTAGACTTATTAGACTCATTTTAGGAATATTAATAATTTTTATTTATCCTTATATGAATTATTAATGAAGTAAATAAGTTTAAATTTGAGTTATTAAAATATTTGAATTTTTATTTAACTCAAAAGTAGAATATTAGATTTTTAACATGTAAATATTATTTTTGTGATCATTTTGGTATATTATAATTATTTTTGTGATTTATAAATAATAAGATATGATTTTTATAATTCTTATTACTTTATAATTACTTAATAAATAATAAATATTTAATTAAGTGAAATAATAATACATGGTTATAGTTTTAAATTATAATTTTTATTTTTCTAAGATTTTTGGTATTCTATTTATACTTTTAACATTTATCATTATTAAAATATGAATTATCAAAGTTTTATTACTTATAAAACCTTTATTAAATAATATTTATTTAAATAATTAACAAAATATTATTTGATAATAGTTTTAAGTTATAGTTTTTATTTTTCTGAAAATTTTCATACATTATTCACATTTTTCTGAATTATAAATCAAAAGTTATTAAGTAAACAAGATTTAATTATTTATTAGATTTCTGGAATATTATTAATTGAATTATAACATTATATTTATTTCTTAACAGAAAATACTTTTTACACCGTACCAAGAGCTAGCCTCAGTCAGTGACTAGTGGGCCATTGTCCACCTCGGCTCTTAGGTTTAGAAAATGCTTTTGCTACTGACCCTCTCTCTACTCTCAGTCGATGACACATGGGCCCTGGGCCATGTCATCCGCCACACGAGGCAAAGACCAGTCAAACTAGCTGACGTGGTCAAGGGTGGCGTCGGCGTGACGTAGCGATGGCGTCAGCACCACCACCGCCGTTAGTGGTTAGTCGCCGGCGACGATCTACTGCGCCCCAGCAAGCGAAATAAGCCTAGTTTGAATCAGCGCAACCTACTGAACCTAAAAGTGGCGGCGCCGCTCGGAAATGGTCATCGGAGCTTCAGCTCCGACGGTGACCAACAGTGACATATGGTGAGACGGCGATTTACATCGAGATAAAGCGATTCAAGGATGCTGGAAGGTTCAGGAACTCACCCTGATGATGATAGAGCGGTCGAGGAGGCTTGGGGGGGGCGTGATGACGGCAAATCGACGGTAATGGCCACGGCGGCCGAGGAAAGGGAACGCTCGATTTCACATGATTCCCGGCGAGCGGGCCTCCGTGCTTGGTCCTAGATGGTTCAGTCCACGACGGCGCGTCTAATGGTGGCTATCACGAGGCGAGGGGTGATCGGAGTTGGACGAAATGATGAACTCCGACGAGCTAGGTTTTTGGGTGAAGGAAGGAAGTGAGTTTGGGGAGCGAGATTGTGGATGAGGATGAATAGGGTTGTCGCGGTGGCCTTCTTATCCTCTCCTGGCAGCGGCGGCGTTGATCTTGGCCCAACGATGACGATGACGGCATCGGGCGGTGACGAGCTCCACCAGCGAGCTGTCTGTGTGCGTGAGGATGACGACGATGACTATTTTGCGGATAACCCCCTGGATACTCTTTTGGCTCAACCCGCAGTCCTCTTCTGACCCCACTTGTCAGTCACAGATGGAAAAGAACTAGGCTGGTTACTGGGCTGTTGTGGGCTGCACAGGGGCGTTAGATAGGTGTAGGGGTGTTGGGCCACGGCCAGGTAGTGTTTTTATTTGTTTTACCCTTTTTTCTATTTTTTGTTTCTTATTCATATTTGAATTTGATTTATATTTTGAACCTTTCTTTGTATGATTTATTTTCTAGATATTTGCAACAATACTAAAACATATTTGGTATCCTTTGCGAACTTTTATTGCATAATGTGATTGTTTCTTTATTTTCTTTATGTATATACTTTTCTATAACATTGTTTTCACTTTTATTTGGAGTAATTAAGTTTTAGAATATTTAATAATATTCATAGGGTTTATTTGTATGTATTTAATCACATAGTATAGGATAGGATGGTTTATAATATTGGATCCCCACTTATTCCATGCTCATATGGGATAAGTGGTTAGAGAAATGAATTAAAGACTTTGTCTAATGATTATAGATAGAATATTTAGGAAATATTGATGAGAAAACTTATTAATAAGTTTAGAGTTCTGAATTGTAATTACTCACCCTAGGATTTAAGGTACTTACTATACTTATTTTCTTCTGTTGATGTGAATAAAGGTTAATGGTTAATCATATTGTCTTTATGTTTGCGATCTTTAATAACGTCACCATTCAAAGTAAAATAGTGGAATTGTTTTCTAGGATAACTTATGAGAAACAATTAATAAAGATAGTTCCATAAGCACCTATGATAATGATGATTGAAAATGACAAAGATGTGCTCAGGTGATTTGATATAGTAAATATTTCTATGAAGCTTTGTGTAAATAAGATGATATATCAATTAGATGAAATGGATAAATATATTTGGTAAAGATCTAGGGTCTAGTGTTTACCAAGAATTCGTATATTCCATACTTCATAATTCTGGACTTCTAATTAAGGAATTCCTTTCCTAGATATATTACTTCTCTATATCCATCATCATGTGTTAACATGATGAGCTTTGCTTCACAATAATATTCTTATCCACCTTTTATGCTTCTAAAACCATTTATAAATATAATGAGCTTGTCATTAAAGCCTTTCATAATCATTTATATCTATTCTTGGCTATATCAACTACTCTATTGCTGATAATCCCCAATCCAACAAGTGGTTACTTCTAAGTCCAATCATACTCTTACTTAATCATTCTTCACTAATATCACTTCAATAGATGTATACATCAAATCCTACTTCACCTCAAGTGCTTAGTATTTCCAAAGAGGAAAATACTACTTATTTAATCCAATGTTGCTCTAACATCATTTTAATCATACTATCTTGTCTCTACTTGACTCCAATATCTAACATTCCAACCTCACATTATATTAATGTGACTTGTAATGACTAATCTAGGATAATATATCTATACTATGGTTCAATCATGTTTTATCCACCAATGTCACTTATACATGGTATAAGCATTCAATATTGGTGAATAAGGCATGATCATTATAATCCTTTGATCCTTTATGATTCAGGTTTCCAGTTGGCTAAACAAGGCTTCATCAATACAACATTATAATTGTATTATAATTATCTTCTGTTTAGCTCTATTGGATTAAGAGATATAATTCATTGACTATACCTACTTGATCCAATAGGACTACTCCTGGTAACTATCTTCAGACTTCATCCGTGTAATCTTCTTTGTTACCATTTTGATTTGATTTCCTCCAATCACTCCCATCCTATAGATAACATCTAAAACTAGCATCACTATTTACCTCTTCTGACTTCTTTCTTTATAAGCCTTAAGTGAATGCTATAATAAGTACAAGAGTTGATAGGTCAAGAATTGGTGAATCAATAGTTGATTTCTCAATATTGATGAACAACAAATATAAAGATAGGATTCAATAGAGATGATAAAGATTGATATGGAAAGAAAGATATATGGTGAATGATCTTAACTTTGGTTTCTTTCCTACTCGATCTCACTAGAGAGTTAAAGTTAGGTATTTCCATGATACTCATGGTATAAGTAGATGAGATTAAGATATAGTTGTTACATTCTTATTATTTGTGTTATATTTATAATTTGGTATTCATTAGTGATTATAATGAATACTATGATATGATCACCTAAGGATCATTAAGTAATGTATTAGGGTTTAATTTTATTCCATTTGATCTACCCTTAGATCAAATCATGTTTACCCAAAATAAGGTTTTAGCAAAGGTCATATTGAAACTTATCGCAGTCAACTTGATGATCTACTTCAATTCCATCAAGTTGAGAGAAGCTTCAATCACTTTGACAAGTTTTGTTCAAAAGCGCGAAAATTATTCAGATTTTCTATGCATGAATGCAATGCACACATCTGTGTTCAGCTTATTTCTAAGCTCTAATGCTGGGATGTTACAGTGGGCAAGCCAAAAACAGCAGCTAGAGCAGGAACTATTTTTTGTGTGTTTTTGAATAAAGCAAGCAAACCAAGCTAGACTAATTTTTTTTGGTTTTTTGAAAAGAGGCAAACAAAACCAAGCAAAAGAAACGAAGCAAACTAAAAACAAAGTAAAGAGAAAGGAAGTGAAGGACTCCCCTAGTGAAGACGTCCTTAGCCTCCTAGGCAACGGCGCCAGAAAATAGCTTGATGGCGCCCACCACTTGTCGTGGAACGCTTCGTTGGAAACCTCAGGGATTGTTATATGAAAAGAAGTGGGGTTTGAAAAAGGGAACGGAATGCTCAAACCGGAACTGCTAGAGGAAAGAGGTGTTAAGCTTTTTATCATTCTGGCATCGAGCTATTTTGCCGCAGGACCTCCCCTACAGTATCGTCACCGACCGATGCATTTTGACATCCCACAGCTTCGGCAGATCGCTTAGCCCCGTTCATCTTCAGCGCAGTCGCCCGGGCCTGGTCACTGCGACCCCCTTTTGTGAGGGGGAACCCCTTCTCCCGAAGTTACGGGGCTATTTTGCCGAGTTCCTTAGAGACCCTTTGTTTGTTGAATGAATTATACTTAGCGTACCACCATGGCATGGCTAATAGCACGACCATTGTCTATCTCTACCCTTGCTATCAAAACACTGTCTGAGACTTTCATCTCGCACGGCTCCTAAGTGATAAAAGAAAGAAGAACTCGTCTTCTTTCTTTTTTGATTACCTTCCTCGCGTATGTATAAGACCGAATCCATTCTTTTTCGAAATCGATTTCGAAAAAGAAGTCTTCGGAAACAGAAAACCCTGAACCAGGAAGAGTTAAGTTATGTAGGGTATGGCTTTTTTTTATTGTGTCCACTCTTTCTTCACGGATCTATTATGACATAAAGATTAGGTGCCTAACGGACATTGTTTGTCTTGAAAAACAAATATTTCCCGACGCCTACCTAGGAAGGATAGGCTGGTTCACTTGAGGAGAATATTTTCTATGATCATACCCCACCATGTCATCCATGAACAGGCTCCGTAAGATCCCGAATCCATTTGCAACTCCTCTGGAAATATTACCTGAGTGGTACTTCTTTCCCGTATTTGGCGTAGGACACCAGAATATCGAACCATGAACGACGAAAGGCATGAGATAAATATTGGCTAGTAATTGTGAAGCCCCAATTCTTCACTGAAAGGGACACCAAAGGCCTCTGCCCTCCCTCTCCATCTATCCAAGAGATGGAAGGGCAGAGCTTTTTTTGGCTTCCTTTTAAACTGCCTGCTGAATCCATGAGCAGGCAAGAGACAACCTGGCGAACTGAAACATCTTAGTAGCCAGAGGAAAAGAAAGCAAAAGCGATTCCCGTAGTAGCGGCCAGCTAGCAAACCCATCCACTAGAGCTTGAACCCATGCTTGCTCAAACCATCTGTTTTCTCTTCTAACGAGCATGGCTTCCCTGTGCCAATTGCCATTTAGCTAGCAAGCCCGTGGATATTGAAGTTCCCCAAGCTGTGTATGCTTCTTATCTTTGGCTTCGAACAAGGGGAGTCCTTTCAAGCTTCATCAAATCCATGGCACAGAGCTCTGACCTCCCTCGTTACTTGGCTAGAGGAATGAAGATTTCCTTCGATCTGACAACTCTCTTACTTCCCCTTACCGAGATACTTTAGACTCCAGCAGATAGCGATATCGATATTTCAATTCGATCATTCGAAATGGAGGCTAATTCCCCCTTATTGAATCAGATGGAGAAAGTTCATGACGCTGAACGGTTGGTACTTCTATTTTGATCGCTGGCCTTTACTTTAGGATTTAGATAGCCACTCTCGTCTGTAAACCATTCTGAGCCATTTACGAACATTACGGCGAATATGATCAAGACATTTATGGCTCCCACATAAATAAGAAGTTGTGCCTGGGGATGACCCTGAATCTCTTTCTCTGGTCTGTCGAACCAACCAGCTACCATGTAAACAACTATACCATGACTAGTTGACCCACCCAGTGAGTAACAACTATCGTAGCGAACCTAAAAAGAAAAATAAATAAAGAAACAAACATATTCAATAAGCAAAAGGAGATTGAGGGATTCGAACCCTCGATAGTTCCTAGAACTATACCGGTTTTCAAGACCGGAGCTATCAACCACTCAGCCCCTTTACCCAAGAAAAAGTATTTCTATTTTCCATGTCCAATCGCGGATCTCTGAATTTCTACAATAAATTAGATAGGTAGCTAAATTAATTTAGTTCCCTATACGCGAGTTTGTTGTGATTCTACTGCAACAGTTATACTGGAGATTTCCTGGCAAGTCTATGAGAGTCCTATTACGGATCCTCTGATCTTTAGCTTGAATGGTCGTGTTTTCAGAATTTACGCTCTATTCATTCAATATTTCCCTTTTTAGAAGACAAATTTTTGCATTTGGATTCTGTTTCACATATAGAAATACCCTATCCTATTCATTTGGAAATCTTGGTGCCAAAAAATGTGCGGAAAGTCCTTGGGCTGTTGAACAGAATCCAACCACACTAGAATGGTTGGTACAAAGCCCTCCAGCCTTTCATACTTTTGGAGAAATCCCATAGGTCTCAGGGTCCCCTCCACCGACCCTTGTACTATCGGTTTCCGGGCGTGAGCCAGGGCTTGGATCGAAATTCTAGCTTCCTTTTTTTCTTTAGTCAGAAAGAGTTCCCAGCTTATAGTCAAGTTCTAGTTTTCTTTTCTCATTTACCGATCCCGGCTCTGTGAGTTCTTTCTTCCGTGATGAACTGTCGGCACCAGTCCTACATTTTTGTTCTCTGTGGACCGAGGAGACCGAAATTGGATAAAGAGATACAAAAGGAGAGGAATCCCCAGGAGTAAAGCAAGCCTCGAAAGGGCTGAGCATGAGCATGCACTGCTCTTGTTTGAGATGGAGGATCGACGGAGGACAGGTGGGTTTAAAAAACCCCGCGAATTAACTTGGGTCACAGGTGTGGTTTTAGCTGTTTTGACTGCATCATTTGGTGTAACTGGTTATTCGTTGCACTGTTCATTCTAGTTCCTACTGCTTTTTTACTTATTATTTATGTAAAAACAGTCAGCCAAAATGATTAGTTGGAATTCCAATTAATCATTGAAGAAATGCAAAAGGGATTAAATAAAAAAAATCCAAGTCAGGTTTAGGTAAATATCTAATGCGTTCGCCAACTGGGGAGGTTATCTTTGGAGGGGAAACTATGCGTTTTTGGGAAGAAAGTCAAAAGCAGGAGGTAGGTCCGTGGTTTCAAGTTGAGTAGTGAGTGGTTCCTTGAGGGGAGTCGGCAGCAGCCGATCTCATTCCCTTCGCTTCCTGGGCCCAAAGCAGTGCTTTGTTTCCTGGCCAAATCAAGGATTTGGGGCTGATTGCAAAAGATATCTGAATAGAAAGATAGATCCATCCACCTACAGACGCTTTACGCCCAATCATTCCGGATAACGCTTGCATCCTCTGTCTTACCGCGGCTGCTGGCACAGAGATGGAAATCCGGGGCCAGGGGGTCATTCCCTTGACTCGTACTGATGAGAAGTTTTTTACTCCACGCAGATGGATGAGAAGATAATAAACGGCTTGGATGATAATCTCAACAATAGTCTCTGAGTAGAAGGAGACCATTGATCTTCATAAGTGTTACATTACACACTTAGAAAAGATCAAAAGATAAACGAACAACACCAACGTCGCATCTCAGCTCTACGGGCTGCAAAGCAAGTTCTTCTTGCCAGACTTCACCGTGCAACCGAAGCGCCTCCACCATAAGCAATCGTGTGAGGGTATCAAATAATTGCAAGGAATTATTTGATCCCGCCTGGTTTAATTCCAAGCTTGGGAGATCTTTAAGACCTTGTAATCTATCTTATAAGTTTTAGCATGTTTACTTTCCCACACTCATATTAGTTTATTATTCCAAGTTTTGCATAATAAGTTGCAACTTCAACTCCCTTCAAGAAAGGAACGATTCATAACCTTAGGATTTCGAGTATTTATTATATTTTAAGTATTTGAGCTTATGGTTATTTTGTTAGATGTATGAATTAAGATGAGTTATATTATAGTTGTACTTTACGGTGATTTTAGAGTCTTCCACGCCATTAGTACTGATGGAAAAATTGAAGAAATTTCGATAGTATGTTGTAGATTATTGGTTTGACTATAAGAAATAAATAAAGGTGCTCAATGAAAAGAATAAAGGTAGAGACAAGAAGTAAGTTAAGAAAATCAAACAATGGTACTTTTTAAATTAGAATGAGTACAAGATGAGGCAGATACTCAAATCACCAACGTGAATCTCAAGTGGATGTGCAAACTTCTAAATATGTTTGAGATCTCCTCAGAACACTCGATCGGTTGAACTTATCTATCTATGTCATGTTGTTGATTAATCTTCATATAAAATATTAGTACTGAGGTGTGTAAGCCCGTGCTAGGCCTGTCCGAACGACCCGTCCGTACCATGTGCCTTCGAAGCCGCCTCATCAAATACTTTCACCCCGTGCATACGGATCTAAGATCTGACATTCAGAGACACCAGAACTCGCAAAAACCTCACAACCAGAAGGGATCTAGAGGGGGAACGTGCAGAAGGGCTTCGATCCTAAGGCTACGGAGATCCTTTGAGGCCTAGGCATCATCTTCATCATCATCCGCTACAACTCCACCATCATCACCATCTTCTACATCTCAATTACATTCACCTTGTTGTATTTTCCTAAGCCCTATTGTGGATTTGCACAAGTATTCATATATCCATATATATTCCATTCATACTATTATGATGATGTTCATTGCCTCCATGTGTGAGTACTTTTCCTTGTTCTTGGGGAGATAGAGAAACTGTACCAGTATTATGAATTGAAATAAAGATGATCTATAACCTTGTTTATGAGTATTTATTAGTTCACTCACCTGATGTTATGTGAATGTCAACCATATAACATTTGCCTTCGGGATAGGACATGGAATTACTATTGGACATGTGTGTAGGGTTCGCAGCATAGAAAACAAAAAATTTCCTATGATGGGAACAGAGCACCAAGATCTATCTACTATATACAAGCAACGGGTGGATATACATCCATAGAATACATACCCTCGAAGACCGTATAGCGTTAACGAGGTTGTACTCGTGGATGATGTAGTCGAACGCTTTCCGATCTCAAGATCGTGATGAAGTCCATCTGGTCCAGCCGATCCAGCACCATCAAGTCCAGCACCGCAAAGCAGTGTTGCATCCGTGATCGCACACACGTACGGGTACCCCGACAACCTCCGCGCCCTCGCTCCAGTGAAGCAGCGGAAGCAAAAAATCCTTTCAGAAAAAGCCACCGGGAACATGTATCTCGCTGATCCGAGACCATAGGAGAATTCTAAAGGGGGAGAGAGATCCTTCGCGAGGAGGTGTGCTTTGAGAGGAGGAGAGGTGAGCCTTTTATAGGGAGAGGGGGCACCCCAAGGGGCATGGCGCCAGCCATGGTGGCTGCCCCCACCTCTTCCACATTCATGTGGGTGGAGCTTCCACTCAAAATGAAAAGCCTCCACTCCCATAAAAGAGCCTCCACTCAAAAATCCACTCACATGCATTAAATTTCCACCAAATTTAATGCGAGCTATCATTTAAATAAAACTCTTTTATTTATTTATTCAGAATTTTGTTAATTACTTTAATTAACAAACATTCACATAAAACCCCTTGCTAGTATTCAATTTCACATGCAAAACCAGTTTCAGCAATTTCAATCAAAACAGTTCCGGTGTCTAGTGAAATAAATTCTTGCACTTTCCTTTTCTTTTTCTGACATATCATTTGCTCCGGATGGTGTCGGTATCCCTTAAGTATGTCACCCTACGGTTAGCGAATAATACAGACATGATCGAGACCCCTCTCCGATCAATAATCAGCAGCGGGACCCGGAGATCCGTACTGACTCCCACACATTCAACGATGACTTTTGTGATCGTGTGAACCTTTTACGCTAGTATATTAATCCCTTTGTTTCATGATATATTACATGTCCGAGATTCGATCATCGGTATCTCCATACCTAGTTTGATCTCGTTACCGACATGCACTCTTTTCTTGTTCCCGTGATATAACATTCTAGTGATCAAATCACTTGCTTGCAAACTAATCAATGTGATATCACCGAGAGGGCCCAAAGCATATCTATCCGTCATCGGGATGAACAAATTCTACTCTCGATCCATGAACCTCAACATAACACTTTAGTATTTCTAAAGCCATCTTTATAATCACCCAGTTACGGTGTGACGTTTGATGTCATCGAGAAACTCTTCCGGTGTTAGTGATTGACATGATCTCATGGTCTAAGGATTAGGATCACTTCGTAAGTTGTTATATTAACATAAACTCAATGACTTTGATCGTAATGCTATACTTTGGATGAATGTTCATCACATCATTACACTAATGTTGTGACCTCGTTATTAATAACATCCAATGTCCATGATCAGGAACCTTTGATCATCTTGTTAATCAACGAGCTAGTTTATAAGAGAGGCATAACTAGGAACTTCCTTTTTGTTTATTAAACACACATGTATTAACGTTTCCGTATTAATACAATTATAGCATGCAAAATAAACATTTATCATAAATAAGGAATACGATAATAACCATTTTATTATTGCCTCTCGGGCATATTCCCTTCAGTCTCCCACTTGCACTAGAGACAATAATCTAGTTTAGAAACTTGCGTATTTGAACACCTATGGCTTTCTGGTGTTCCATATACACAACTGCAAGTGGTTAACATAATCTACAAATTTGACACTTTCAGGTCCGTGTGTATTTGCATGTCTTTGCGTCTCCACGCATCACTCATTCTCTAATGAGATGGCATTGTATAAATTTAGTATTTTGGCGAGACCTTTAGTTCCTTGGGGTTAAATCATGTCGATACTATTGTCGTACAATATATCTTTAGTGTTAGCCCGTTGCGAACCACACCGTAGTTTGATAACAAACCACCTGACACAAATTCCCTCCTTTGCTTCTACTATAGCAGTCATATACTTAACCTTTTGTTGTAGTATCCGTCACAATGTCTTAACTTTGGAATTCATCCAAATCCATCATGGAATCTCCTTTCCATTACATTGTGCCACCCATAGTTTAAATTGAGATAAACTTAATTTGTATCTTGTGACAAAACTAGTATCAATGTAATGTTTTACAATGAACTATTTGTAATTGTTTGTCACCTCTACACAAATATATTCTTAGTTCTTCCAAAAGATCATAAGAATATCCTTACTATCGTCCAATGATCATTTTATGATTCATTCTGGTATATGCTCATAACACTTAGAGCATAGTACATATCTGAATGTGTACATGATAATGATTCATCAAAACATTCTTGGGATTTCACTCATCAAGTGTCAAAACACTTGAATCTTGTTTCACTTATCAAGTGTCGATACACTTGAATCTTGATTCAATTCCTTTCCATGCGACAAGAATCGTTTCTTGTCGTTTCTATATTGAACTCCTTCAATATCTCATATATGTACGTATGGCACAACCATATTAGCGTCACCGTCTATCCACTATAGACATTCATGCTAAATATTCGGGTTTTGCCTAAGTCTTTCGTCAAAATGAAATCCTTCACCTTTGTCAATAAAAGATACATCATTTCTAATCAACAAGATGTCCTCCACATAATGTATTATAAATATGTCTTAGCGCTCCCACTTAATTTCTTGCAAATGCAAGCATCTTCATCGTCTCCTCATGAAAACTCTTTTTCATCGCGGTGAAGATTCCAACTCCGAGATGCTTACTTCAACCATTGAAGTTTGCATACCCTTTTTAGCATAGTTTGAATTAACAAAACCCTTTGGATCGTGTCATGTACACGTCCTAGGTAACCATTCTATTAGAAGAACTTTGTTTTGTTTATTCATCTACCATATACCAAATTATATGTAGTGGTGCTACTTTAATCCGTCCAGACTAAATATCGCTATGAAAGATCAAATCTTGTCATAGTCAACTACTTGAACATTGTCATAAAATACTTTATGACATGTCGACTATTTCATAGATGTGAAACATCCATGTCTATTTATTTATAGATCCAAATACGACTGATAGGTTTTTACACCTTTCCGGAGGGTCTTCCAAGTTCAAAACTTGATTTCTCGTGTATGGAACTATCACGGATTTTATGGCTTCAAGCCATTTGATGGAGTCAGGGCCCATCATCGCTTCTTTGTATGTGGTCGGTTCATCATTGTCAAACAATAATGATTTACTCTCAAATCTTAGCATTTGATTTGTTTATCCGACCGACTTGGTTCTATAAGAACTTAGATCTCCGTGACCACAACCTTTGAGGCACATAAGCTATGAGCATTATGGCAGCCTCCGGAACGATTTCCGGCGCTGCGCAACTCAGCACATTTAGCTAAGGTTCTTTAACCTTATCAAAGTTCTATTGTCTTCCCACTTAACTTTTTGGGAAAAATTCCTTTTTCAAGAAACTTCACATTTCAAGCAACAAACCCTTTTGTCCTCGGTGTTATGGAGGAATAACCAATTGTTATTCAAAATAACCTACAAAGACATGCTCGTCCGACTTTGGTTGTAAACATCTTACTTATGCTTTAGCATACCAAAATTTAAGAAATGACAACTTGGGTTTTACCCCAAACCATAACTCACATGTTGTCATTTCAACGGATCAAGATGGAGCTCTTTTCAGTGTAAAAGCGATAGTCTCTAAAGCTTTAATCTTTTAAAACATAATGGCAGTTTTATAAATAACACCTTTGATCCAACCATGTTAAATAAGGTTTCATTACAAATCTCAAACACTCCATACTCCTATGGTGTTTCGGGAGATGTAAATCTAGGTGTTTTGCTAAACTTGTAACTCAAATAAATCCCTTTATGATAAATCATAATTCATTTATTTTTCTTGTTACACTTGTAACTCAAATAAATCCCTTATGATAAAATCATAAACCATTTTATTTTCTTGTTATAATGATTTTTCACTTCATCTTGAAAGTCTTTAACACATTTTCAAATGTTTCATACTTCTTTCTCATTAAGTGAATATTCACTCAAATTTCCATAGAAAGTATATGAAGTTGAAACCCATCGCTTACGACTACACATACTGGACTACATACATCGATATGTATAAATTCCAATATTTTAGTCGTTCGTTCTTCTTTGGCCTTTGAACGAAGTTTTAATTATCCCTAGGAAAGTCTCACAAGCGTCACTTGATCAAATCAAAGACTCCAAAAATCCATGAAAATGGAGTTTCTTCATATTTTGTTTTCAATATAATTTAAACAGCGATGTCACTTCATAAGTGATCTTTCAATCATTTGTCTTGCGACATTTTAGCATTAGGTTTTATGGATGTGATTTCTCCAACTAGATTTGTAAATCATCCATCTTATATAGAATACGGTAATTATTTGAACAACCTTTGTTATCATAATACCTGATTTAAATAACAATTATTAAAACAAATCTTGAAGTCAAGCTTTGATGTCAATGAGAAATACAAACAATGGTTTGTTTATTTTTGATGAACATCATCACATATTCTCTTGCTAGTTACTTAGGCCATTGTGGTTCATGAATTGCGTCGTTCCGTATGAAATTTCATACCAACCAATTCGATATCCAATACCTAAGAACCACATTATACAACCATAACATGTATATCATTTATATACCTAAATTGGATATTTCCAATCTTTTATTTTCTGCGAAATATATTTTATAGATTCTCTTTCAGCATTTCCTTTTTCCTTTTAAAAGAATCTATCAACATCAAAAGTGGCGCCATATACATGACACATAGTCCAAAGTGTGTATATTCAAATAATAATACCTTTGGACTTGCACTTTGAAGTAGATCACCATCATCAAAATGATCGGCATTCTTTCAAAATCCATTCTTTAGTAATCTTTTAGTGTAGTAAATACTTTACATACATCTTCTATTCATCCTTATCATGACGACTTTCATGATCAAACTAATATAACTTATAAGACGAATCGTGAGTATAACGTTACTTTCCAAAACCCTTTTGGATGATTAGGATGTCTAGCATCTCCAACCTTTGTAAATTCTTATCCAATATGAGAACATACATTATACTCTATCATATTGCAACCAAAACATTGTTTCAGATATCGTTATATCTGCTACACATGATGGTTTCTGAAACAATTCTTTCAGCTCCTAGATAAACTTGATATTAAAACAATCAAGAATCATGGAGGCAAACATGATACTTAAGATACTAACACTGGAATTGTTACCCTCGATTTAATACCAATTATTAAATTTCACGGAGTAAACAGAGTTTGCTGAAAGTTTGCAATAGGACTTTAAACTTTTGATTGACACTCAACACAATACGATACCAGTTCGTAAAGTATATATCCAGAATTCTATAGTTCTATTATCTCAATTACAACTAAGCATAAAGTGGTGAACGAATGCTAATGACTACAACAAATTATGCAAATTTACTTTGATTTAATTTATGATAAATAGAGTTCTACTAATCCTAGAAATGAACTCCCACTCAAAAACGATATCCCTCGTGTCTTTTTGGTGATTACATGAACCAAATCCACTACACCAAGTCCGATCATCACATGAGTCGGCGTATCTTCAAAGGCGAGCATCCATATGGTCATCATATCAAAACATATGACTCATGCTTAACCTTTCGGTCCGTGTTTCGAGACCATGTCTGTACATGCTAGGCTCGCCACGTAAAAACCTTAGTATTCGCGTGTGTAACTGTCTTACACCCGAGATGTGCTCGTGGATTCAAGTACACCCGATCATCACGTGATGTCTTGAAGCGACGAAACATTGTCTGTGCATACTTAAGGAAGAACACATTTTTATCTTGATATCTAAATAAGGGATCATCTTATTATGCTAATAAAACGCCAAACAAGCAATATAAGATGCAATCAAACATCACATGTTTGTAAGTGAAATGATATGGTTCCCGCATATGATCTCCATCATGTGCATCGTGGTATGATCTCTATCATACCTCTATGTGTAAGGCCAAGGTCTATGGAACCTACATGTTATGTGTGTTGTAAGAGTATCATATCATACTTCTACTTACAACATCACCATATCATAAGACTAGCCTAGCAACAATCTAAACTAGACGCCTCTAATTTATCCATTGCAAGTTTTACCTTAGGGCTTTCGAAGATAGAACCGTTCTTACCTACGAACATGAACCATAACGAGGATAACCAAATTGTTGACAACTCGTTGCAAATTAGATATTAACTATAGTAGGAGAGACAGACACACGCTAGCCACTTATGCAAAACTATTTGCATGTCAAGCGTGGAACAGGTCTCATGTGCGAGGACATGTAAAGTTTGTCCGGGCCGCTTCATCCCACTATGCCACAAATATCCAAAGTACAACTAAGAAGATATAAAATGATCATCATCGCCCACATACTCATATGTGTACTATCCGTGCAAAGCATCTACACATAGACCCGACTCTGATACCACTTAAGGGTTCGCTGCGTAGAAAACAAAAAATTCCTACGATGGGAACAAAGCACCAAGATCTATCTACTAGATACAGGCAACGAGTGGATATACATTCATAGAATACATATCCTCGAAGACCGTATAACGTTAACGAGGTTGTACTCATGGATGATGTAGTCGAACGCTTGCCGATCTTAAGATCGTGATGAAGTCCATCTGGTCTAGCCGGTCCAGCACCGCAAAGCAGTGGTGCATCCGTGATCGCACACACGTATGGGTACCCCGACAACCTCTGCGCCCTCACTCCAGCGAAGCAGCGGAAGCAACAAATCCTTTCGAAAAAGCCACCGGGAACATGTATCTCGCTGATCCGAGACCATGGGAGAATTCTAAAGGGGGGAGAGAGATCCTTCGCGAGGAGGTGTGCTTTGAGAGGAGGAGAGGGGGGGCACCCCCAAGGGGCATGGCGCCAGCCATGGTGGCTGCCCTCACCTCTTCCTCATTCATGTGGGTGGAGCTTCCACTCAAAATGAAAAGCCTCCACTCCCATAAAAGAGCCTCCACTCAAAAATCCTCTCACGTACATTAAATTTCCACCAAATTTAATGCAAGCTCTCATTTAAATAAAACTCTTTTATTTATTTATTCAGAATTTTGTTAATTACTTTAATTAAAAAACATTCACATAAAACCCCTTGCTAGTATTCAATTTCACATGCAGAACCAGTTTCAGCAATTTCAACCGAAACAGTTCCGGTGTCTAGTGAAATAAATTCCTGCGCTTTCCTTTTCTTTTTCTGACATATCATTTGCTCCAAATGGTGTCGGTATCCCTTAAGTGTGTCACCCTGCGGTTCGCGAATAATGAAGACATGATCGAGACCCCTCTCCGATCAATAATCAGCAGCGGGACCTGGAGATCCGTACTGACTTCCACACATTCAACGATGACTTCTGTGATCGTGTGAACCTTTTACGCTAGTATCTTAATCCCTTTGTTTCACGATATATTACATGTCCAAGATTCGATCATCGGTATCTTCATACCTAGTTTGATCTCGTTACCGACATGCACTCTTTTCTCGTTCCCGTGATATAATATGCTAGTGATCAAATCACTTGCTTGCAAGCTAATCAATGTGATATCACCGAGAGGGCCCAGTGCATATCTATCTGTCATCGGGATGAACAAATTCCACTCTCTATCCATGAACCTCAACATAACACTTTAGTAGTTCTAAAGCCATCTTTATAATCACCCAGTTACGGTGTGACGTTTGATGTCATCGAGAAACTCTTCCGGTGTTAGTGATTGACATGATCTCATGGTCTAAGGATTAGGATCACTTCGTAAGTTGTTATAGCAATATAAAATCAATGACTTTGATCGTAATGCTATATTTTGGATGAATGTTCATCACATCATTACACTAATGTTGTGACCTCGTTATTAACAACATCCAATGTCCATGATCGGGAAACTTTGATTATCTTGTTAATCAACGAGCTAGTTTATAAGAGAGGCATAACTAGGAACTTCCTTTTTGTTTATTAAACACACATGTATTAACGTTTCCGTATCAATACAATTATAGCATGCAAAATAAAGATTTATCATAAATAAGGAATACGATAATAACCATTTTATTATTGCCTCTCGGGCATATTCCCTTCAATGTGGTGGTGTTGAAGGTGTTAATTGACATGTCGCACCGCATGACCATTCATGTAGCCAAGGGGGATACGAGGGACTCACAAATCTATGTCCATACTCATGTGGTTAACCCTTAATTTTCTAGAGATCAGGGTGGCTGGCCTATTAGCACAATTAAGGTTATGAGGGTGAGATATCAGCTGGCTGATCCGTGATCACATAATTTAGAACTGATCCCATACATGCACATAAATAAATACATAGATTTATCCTAATTATGAATAACACAATTGCTAGTGGTGAATCCTACACTCCCTGAGAATTCTTTAACCTTGTTGTAGTTTCATACCATTTACATCGCGAGTCTTGTTCTCTGTTTACTTGCATTAAATTAATATTTTTTTGTTTACATACATAACCTTTCTCAAACACACTTGCTTGAAATCGAATACAACTTCTAAGTATACTTTGGTGAATAGTAAGGAGGGGCATTAAGACCTCAACCGGTAGTTCTCTGTGGTTTGATACTTTTATTTTAAAACTAGCTATATACGAACTGTGTACTTGCAATCATCAGTAGTTTTTGAAAAAATCACCATGGATACTAACCTATTTACCTATCCTATTTACCTAGCCCAACGTGTGGTACTTTTATGTAATTTACTCGCGCGCACAAGCAAATATTTAGCAAGCAGAAAACATGGTAAGCGTGATTAGTGAAGCATGCTACCCACCAAGGCCCTTCGAGTAGGCTTGCAAGCGACTTGAGTTCGAGCGAGTTAGACTAGGCTCAACTCAACTCATGCTAAAATTCGAGCAAGTTGAGACTTGGTCAAGTTAAAGGCCATGCTGTAAAAAGTTGGTTCATCAGCTTGCAACAATCTCGACTTGATCTCGAGCTAATTTTAACCAAGAAAGACACTTAAAATTTCAATATTGCTTCCAATAGAAGGAATAAAGAATCTAATCCATAGAGAACCAAACATGTGGTTGGATGGTTAGGAGGGAAGTGATACCTCCACCACACCTCGAATCAAACCCCAAGTTTGACACTTTGGTGTTTTATAAAGAAAATTTTGCTTTCAGTGTGAGACGACATTTCCATCGATAGCGAGACACTGATGACTTCATCAATCTTAATACCCGCCTGCTCAATCTCAAGTATAGGGGTAGGATGTGTGTAAATATTTGTGAGCATCTACTATGTTTTTTTATAAATCTAATCCATGATAGTTTGAAAGAGTTGAACCTTCCATATTTTCTTAATTAAAACTTCTTTTGTACTCCCTCCGTTCTAAAAAGAATATCACAAATTTGTTTAGATTCATGATCTGTATACTAAAACAAGTTTTGACACATGCGACTCTAGACAAACACGAGACATGAACGGGAGAGTATATAAAATACATATTTTATGGCATATGTCTCATATTTTGTTCACAAAATTGGTGATCATATTTTTTTAACCGATCGTTTTTTCTTGTTGAATGGAGTGAGTATAACATACACAGTACTCTCTCCTTCTCAAAATAAATGTCATATGTTTGTCAAAATTTGGATGAATCTATATACTAAATAATGTCTAGATTCATCTAAATTTTGATAAATTTATGATATATATTTTGAGACAGATGGAGTAATATACTCCCTCTGTTCCAAAATAATGTACTCAAATTTATCTAGATTCAAATGTATTGATATATCTAGCATTAAAACATGACTAAATAAATATGGCTATATATATCTGAATCTAGACAAATTCGAATTCATTAATTTAGATCAAAAAATACTCCCTCCGATTCGTATTAATTAATGTCTTTAACTTTGTCTAGATTCATATGTGTTTACTTAGATATGAGAATAAATACATCCGTATCTAGACAAAGTAGAGGCCATTAATATGAATCGGACGGAGTACTCCCTCTGATCCATATTAATTGCCATTGAATTAGATTTTAGTGTTAGATACATCCAAAATTAATATGAACGGAGGGAGTAATATTTTTAACATATAGTACAATTATTATTACTCGCTCCGATCCATATTAATTGATTTAGATCCATCTAGATATAAATGTATCTAGTTAAGTTTGAATTTTAAATAAATTCGTATTTAAATAAATTTGAGTCAACTAATATGGCAAAGAAAGTACATAATTTTTTTTTCGAGTGATCGAGCAAAATCGAGCAAGCTTGGCTCAGCTAAAATATTAATCGAGCTATATAGGACGTTTATACTTGGCTCCTACTGTATTTATTTTAGTCGATCTTGAGTCGAGCTGAAAAACGAGTCTCTCGAGTCGCGAGGGCGGAGCTTTTCTTGCAGCCTACCTCGGAGTAGATGGCATCAAACAAACGTGGACGCCGTCCTTATATATAGCTCAGTCGCCGGTAGTAGTAGAGTGTGTAGTCCACACGCCCCCAACGTACGGCACGCAGGATCGACGACCCCTTTGCCTCCGCTCTTCTGCAGCCCGGCGCCGGGCGCTCCCACGACCACCCAGCCAGGACCAGGAGGTACACAACCGGTCTTGAATTTTGTTGCTCGATTCTGTTTCCACGGGGGATGTTTCTTGGGCAGCTCCTCACTGAGCTTCGTGTGGTTGCTTGTGTTGCTGTTATTCTACTGTACACAAGCTGTTCTTGTTTTATGAGAGTAGAGATGCTGTTCGTTCATCTTTGTCCATCATTTCCCCTCTTTTCTGTCACGAGCTCTTCAGTCGCTCACTTCATCTCTTTCTCAGCATACCTTGGTTCTTTCATCTTGGTCCTTTCGGTTGGAATCCGTGCCGGTCAAGAAAAATTAATTTTTCCGTGCCCATGAATAAGTGATCAAAATCGTTGACCGACTTCTCTTGCTCAACTTCATTTGTGCTTCGATTTCACTGATTGCTCCTTCTGACGCCACCGTTTGCCCCGTCCTCGAATCTGACACCGCGAAAATATTTTCCCCAATGAAGCAGGAGCGGCCGGCGGCGGCGGAGGAAGCGACCCCGGGCCACCGCGCCGCCGCGGGCTCGCCATGGCGCTCCACCAGCGGGACGCCGGCGGCGGAGGCAAGGAGGAGACAGCCGAGCTGTACGGCGCCGGCGCCGGCGCCGAGGCGGGGCAGCCCGCGCACGCCACGGTCCGCGTGCCCAAGTGGTCGGAGCAGCTGACGGCGCGCGGCCTGGTGGTGAGCGCGCTCGTCGGCACCATGTACAGCGTCATCGTGATGAAGTTCAACCTCACCACGGGGCTCGACCCCACCCTCAACGTCTCCGCCGCGCTCATCTCCTTCGTCGTGCTCCGCGGCTGGACGCACGCCGTGGCCCGCCTCGGCTTCGCCGTCCGCCCCCTCACGCGCCAGGAGAACACCGTCGTCCAGACCTGCGCCGTCGCCTGCTACGGCATCGCCTCCGCCGGTCAGGACCCCTCCCCCCTTTGATTCGATTGTCAAGTGGAGACCTTGGAATCTGACGCGTTGTTTTGGATTTTCCTTGTTCGATTCGATCCCCAGGTGGGTTTGGGTCCTACCTGCTTGGGCTCAACAAGAAGACCTACGAGGCGGCGGGGACGGACATGGAGGGCAACGTGGGCACGAAGGAGCCCGGCGTTGGGTGGATGACGGGCTTCCTCTTTGCCACCAGCTTCGTCGGGATCCTGGCGCTCGTTCCTCTCAGAAAGGTCGGTGAGCTCGCCCACGCTACAGGTTTTGCCTTCCAAATCACGCCACTCCTAGCTAAAGAACTGCGGTTTTACCTTTCGTCCCCAACTTTGTTCTCTTTTTTTTCAGTCTACAATTTTTTTTGTTCTTTTGCATAGTGGCCAAGTAGCATCAGCTCCTTGGCATTTTCTTTTCTTTTTTCCATAGCGTCAGGTGTTGTTGTTGTTAGGTGCCTCACGGATCATGTAAGCTGAGCAAACGACGAATTTGCTTCGTTCTGTTAGGTGTTGTGGTTTGACGTTAACGCTAGCGTAATAGCGTTCCCTGATTTTCAGACTGTTTGGTCGCCACACTGCCCTTAGCTAAGTTACCCAAGGATCTCAATCGATGTGAAAGGGGTAACTTCAGTTTAGTGAAAAGTGCAACTTGCACTTTTTCACCCAGTTGCACTTTGCAAGTCAGTAAATGGTAGTTGCAGTTTTCATGAGACTTCAGGAAAAGCTCCATCAACTGAGAATTAGCAAAACCGTAAACACACTCGCTAATGGCTCTATGGACTATGGTCTATGGGATTGTTTATTAGTTGAAGCCTAATAATGGACAAGTTTGTCAAACTTGTTGGCCTAACTTTTTTTTCGAAAAGAGGACAACACCCAAGCATCTGCATTGACTGATCACTGATGCATAGGGCCTCGATCTGGTCTCGGTGACCTGAGAGGACGCCGGAGTGCGAGATCAGGCCGCCAACGGCGCCAGCTCCCCCCATGTTGCCATGGTCTCGAGCGGTCTCTGCCCTATGCATGCCAACTTGACATGTGCATGTCTTATTTTTATTATTTGCATTATTGAAGCTGAGTTCATACAAGAGTACAGCTCATGGATCACAAAGAGTTGATGCATGTACCAACCATCTGAACAAAGCTAGTAGGAAAAAATACCGATGCATCAACATGATAATCTATAGTCAAAACACCAGCCGTACCGGTCGAATAAATCCTGTGCAATAACCATGTTCTGCCTGCGCTCCTCCGTCTGGAGAAGGGAGCACAAGCGGATCCAATGCGTGGCCAAAGAAATAACCTGCATAAAAGATTATTACGATGTCTAGTTAAAAACAAAATCATTTTTTACTTTCCATATAGCCCAAAGTAAAGCACAAACACCAACTCCTATTTGAACTTTAATCAAATAAAGCCACAACATGCATTGCTTCAGTTGGAGACTAAGAATGGGCAAGTATATCAAACTTGTTATCCTAACTTGTGGCGAGAAAATTAGAGCCACGACATGCAGTGCTTCTGTTAAACAAAATGCTAGGTACTTCACCTATGGTTTTAGTACATGTTTCTAAAGTTAACTAAGCATTTTGAAAAATCAAGGACATTTTTAACTTTCGGTTGCAGTTAAACTGAGTTAAATTCCAAGCAATATCTTGAGCAAAAAAGCCGCATCTATAGTTGTACACCGTTCACGGTTGTGTGCCAGGCCAGTTTGCTTATCAGGTTGTGAATCCTTTCAAACTGCCTGCATAGCTTTTCATTGTTATGTTAGAACTACTAAAGTTATTTGGCATCACCTGGAAATGAATAATTCAATTTGAAGCATAATTTTTTTTGAAACGAAAGCATAATTTTTATGGAACAATGTAATATTTCAGATTTTGGTGATTGACTACAAATTAACTTACCCAAGCGGAACTGCAACCGCTGTGCTTATAAATGGATTTCATGCGCCTCAGGGAGATGAAGTGGCAAAGTAAGTGGTTCTCTAACATAACCCATGGCCTGCAGAACCAACCTTTTCTTATCATTTTAGTAAATTTAATGTTTCGTTTGTTAATGTCAGGATGCAAGTGAAGGGATTCACAAAATATTTTGCAATCAGCTTCTTCTGGAGCTTTTTCCAGTGGTTTTACTCTGGTGGAGACAACTGTGGGTTTTCGCAGTTTCCCACTCTTGGACTACGAGCTCGGAAACAAACGTAATAACTGCCACTTTTCTTCTTGTTATACTCCATTCTCCGCTAAATAACTAGTAATAATTTGACCCAATTTAGATTTTATGATGGGGTGTCAGGTTCTTCTTTGATTTCAACCTCACATATGTTGGAGCAGGGATGATATGCCCCCACCGTATCAATATCTCTCTCCTTCTTGGTTCTATTCTCTCTTGGGGTATAATGTGGCCACTGATTGCTGATCTGAAAGGGAACTGGTATCCGGCAGATATACCAGAAAGCAGCATGAGAAGCCTGCAAGGTTACAAGGTTTGCTTCCCAATTTGATTTCTTGTTGTGCGTATGATTTGCATTCCTTTGTTGCTTACCTTCTCTTATTCTCAGGTCTTCATTTGCATAGCTCTCATCCTAGGAGATGGCATGTATAATTTTGCAAAGGTTGTTGTAACGACCATTTGGAGTTTAGTAGACAAATCAGAAAAGAAGAACACCAAGAAAGGTAAACATTTAAACCTACAACCTTTATGACGTATGGATGATCTGACCTGGGGTTCATTATACTTCCAGAGGAAGATAATCTGGCGCTGGATGACCTCCATCGCAATGAAGTTTTTACAAGAGAGAGTCTCCCTAATTGGCTAGCCTTCTTGGGTTATTTTGCATTATCAGTCGTTGCTGTTATTACTATTCCCTTGATGTTCCCTGAGGTGAAGTGGTACTATGCTATCATAGCATACACATTGGCTCCTGCCCTGGGTTTCTCCAATGCCTACGGAACCGGCCTTACTGACATCAACATGGCCTTCAACTATGGAAAAGTTGCTATCCTCGTTCTTGCAGCCACTGCTGGAAAAGAACATGGTGTAGTTGCTGGGCTGGTAGGCTGTGGTATGGTGAAAACTATCGCATCGATATCTGCTGATCTGATGCACGATTTCAAAACTGGACACCTTACATTAACATCACCTAGATCAATGCTTATTGCTCAGATTGTTGGCGTCACCATGGGCTGTGTCATCGCACCGCTGACATTCTTTATGTTCTACAATGCCTTTGACATAGGCAACCAGAATGGGCCCTGGAAGGCACCATATGCTCTAGTATACCGAAACGTTGCAATTCTGGGTGTCGAGGGTTCATCTGCTCTGCCCATGCACTGCTTGCAGCTGTGCTACGGGTTCTTTGGATTTGCACTGGTGGCCAACCTCGTGAAGGATTTCCTCCCGCAAAAGTATGGAAAATGGATCCCCTTACCCATGGCAATGGGGTTTCCCTTCCTTGTTGGCGCGACCTTTGCCATCGACATGTGCGTCGGGAGCTTGATAGTCTTTATCTGGCACAAGATTGACAGAAGCAAAGCAGCGCATATGGTGCCGGCAGTTGCGTCTGGTTTTATATGCGGGGATGGACTCTGGATCTTCCCGGCTTCCTTGCTTTCACTGGCCAAGGTCACTGCACCAATGTGCATGGCGTTTGGTCCTACGCACTAGATGGATCCCATGCGGGGCAGCATTCGCGGCTCCATGGCTGAGATTTTGCATTGTAGGGTGAATAAACTGAATGAGAAATCCACAAGGTGTACAATTGTTAGAAGTATCTCTCAATAGCAGCTGATCCAATTGTCAAATTCCGGTTTGCAGCTGTTCTTGGCAAAATTATTGTCAGGGATGAACCAATGAAGCTTGTCAGTTGACGCATGACGTAGAAAAAGTTGCCAAATGATGTATACTATAGAAATTGATGAGTGTAAGACCAGGCATTAAGATAGAGATGTGCCTGCTCAACAAAACTACTGCGATGATGAATTGTTAGTTGATATGCAGTGTAATTATCTTTGTGTGGTGATTCTTTTTTTTTCAATGGGAGGTGCCTGTCTACCAGTGATGTGTGTATGTACCGTAGCCTTCAATTTGGAGGATGGCAATCATCAAAATGATGCCGTGAGTTATCTCTTCCATCTTTGCCTGCCTGTCAACCTCGGAGCCTGGCCTGCACTGATTCTTCGACGAATAGTTCCACTGCATTCGGTGCAGCATCTGCAGCAAATTGTTGTCAATCACAAGTGCAGCGAAACGAACAGTCTGCGTCAGTTTTTCCACCACTCAGACTTAGTTTTGCTGAATAATTTTACGGATTCGAAAGCTGCTGCAGCGGTTGCGCTACTTCCACTGTGCCAGAAGCTCACACGCGTAACAAAACCCAAACAGTGAAGCTCGTTGTCTGCATCAGCTTTTCACCACTCAGACTGTGCTTGTTGACCCTATTAGGTTTGTTCGTGCATATCCGGTTAGGTTTGCTAAATAATCTCACGGATTCGAAAGCTACACAAGTCACTACACCACTGCCCCTTGCCTGTAGATCACGCCAAACAAAACCAAAGAGGATGATCGATCCCCCGCGCACTAGAAACGATACTCTCTGACAGCTCATTTTCTGCCGTAGGCTGGGGGGCAAACCTAGCTAGATCTCCCGCCGTAAGAGAACACCTCTGTGGTTTTTCTCGAGGATACACCTTGGAAATGTGTATCCATTCCATAGAAGAATAGGCCGAGACTGTCGATACAACGCCAAACTTGGCTCCCACACCACCTGGCCTACACATCAACCTACAACAATCAAACAATCAAGGCTCGCCTTGCACCGTCACCGTCAAGAAGGCGAAGAGGTGATACACCAAGCCCCCGACCGCGTCATAACCGATGGGAAACTACGGTAGCCCGATTCCGACTCCAACTTGGCGTAGATCAACGCACCGCTCGCCTTGAGCGCCTAAGAGATAGCGAGTGAACGGCGGGACCGGAACCAAACCGGAGATGGTGTCGGCCAAGGAGCCCCAGCGACGGTGTACATTGCGCCCCAGATGCTTAGGATCTTAGCGGTGGCTCCATCTACCATGCTAAGGACTCCACGGACAACCAAAGAAACACCTCCAAGGAGGGAACGACACTGTCGCGCCGTCTGTCGGATGCCCACACGCTGATGTTGCGACTTCGGCGGCCTCATCACCGGCGATCTGGGAGTGAGCCTAGCTCAACTGGCTGGGGGAGTGGATGTACAAACCCAACACCTGAGTTCAAATCCTCACAGAAACGAATTAAGGTTCCTATTTATACTTAAGGATCAGGCTGTCCTGATACTCATGCAATTTATCCTCAGGACCAGGCTTGGTGCTTAAACCAAGTTTAAAAATCCTGTTACTCATGCTTAATGGATGTGTGCATTCCTAGTTGGTGCAGAGGCCGGTGAAGTGAAATCCTCCCTCCATTTTGAACCAACTCCTACCGGGGCGCCTCCCTCCCTGGCGGCTCCGAAGGACCCTCCAATCCCTCCTCTCGAGGCCGACCTACAAGTAGCGGCCGCCACTGCTGCCGGTGACGGTGGTGGTGGCGGCGCCCACCCCATCAAACGATGGTGGGATGGAGAGGTGGCCTAGGCCACGTCGTGTGTGTGTGTGGGGGAGGGGGGGGGGGTACGTGGCAGCGGAAGAGTGCACAGCGCGACGTGGCTTGTCGTCCAGGGCTTGAGTTCTCCGGCGACGCGACAACATAGAGGTGGCAAGGCGCCGCCATGGTGGCTGCCGATAGCGACAATGGTCATCGGCGGCGGCGATCTGGGTTTCCTGCGGTCTGAGATCTAGGCCTTGGGCCATGTTTGACGTTGTTGGATCCCAGTAGGGCTGCTGTTGTGTGGGGTTTGTCCCCTTTGACTCAGCTTTCTTGTTGCTTCTTTGTGTTTCCGTCGTGCTGGAGGAGGCTAACGACATGGGGGCTTGCGAGTCTTGAGAATAATGGCGGTGGCCCTTGGTTTCTCATGCGCAAAGACCAAGAAATGCTAGTTGCGTCCCATTGCTGATTTGTGAGGATTGTCGGGTTCCGGAATGCTCCGCTGGCGATCTCCCATGGGCGCTCATGCCTGGAGAATGCTGGTCAGATGGGATTCGGTCATGCACGCCCGTGCATTTTCTGACCGTTTGGTTTTAGTTGCGAAGCTCTGCTGCCTATTACCATCATTGAACATTTTTTTTATCGGGCCATGGTGAAGTCAGTGGTGGAGAATGTCATGAAAGCATAGATTTGAGGGATAGCACAGTTGGTTCGAGTCTTCAGCGCTGAGTAACTGGCTTGGTGATCCGTGATTTGTAGCAACGGCTTGTTAGTGGGGACGACAACACCGGAGACGTTCAATGTCTGATCTTGCAGGGTGAAAATCCAATGTCTGGCCTTAATTGGTTGTGCCTGACAATGACCTAGTTGAAGGCATTGTTTTGCGACGACGGCGAAAACCTAAGATCTATGATTGGACGACAACGACGCTTGTGCACTGTTCCCTTATTGGAGGCGTCGCTTTTGGAGAAGCTGGACTTCTGGTGCTGTTCTGGTGGTGTTAGTATTGCTGTTACAAGGAATAGATTGATGTAGCAGGGCTTTTATATTTTGTAATTTCTCTTTTTCTTTTTTGGCTGTGTGCATCCGTAATGCCGCTAGGGCACTGCGTTGTTGCAGAGGTTGTGTGTTATTGGTATCTTCGTTGATATTAATATATGCTCCTTTCCAAAAAAAATCACCGCCGATCTACGACTCGTTGGCATCAGAGGCACGGATCTTCTTCGCCTCCTTCGACTTCACCGCCCACTCGCTGGTTACACAACCGATATTCGACTCCCTCAACGATGGATCCAACGTGATGACCGTCGATCTGGACTTCCAGGTCAGCAAAATTGGTACCCTTCGCCTCCTGGACTAGATCCGTTCGGCTTTAGAGCAGTAGACACCATCGTCGATTGCACCTGCATCGTGGATCCTTCCACCACTGGGCACCCTCAACGAGCTCAATGTCTCTTCATCAATTTGTGGCTCGAATGGAAACAACAGTTGTGATTTCAATCTGAGAAACTCGCTCGTGGGAGATGACACCCGCAGATCCGATCTAGAGAGCCGCGAAAGCAATGTCTACGCCAACCACTACATGTGTGCCGTCATCAATGCTAACGCCGGTGACGATGCTCACGTGAACCCTCAGGACGAGAATGGTGCCAACCACTACAACACCAACAAGCATCCCCGAATCAGTCTCACGGACGATGAGTGGGATAGGGTCAAGCAGGCCCTAAAGGGCACCCCTTTGGAAGAAGACTTAGCGCACGAGGTGCTGATGGCCTACCACTGGCTCCTTCAAAGGGAGGTTCTCCTCCAACAGGCATTGCATACCCAACTCGAGGAGCACAAAAGACAAGCTGACGCTTTGAGTGCTCGTTGGGCGGCACTCTGCTCCATCGGCAGATCCTCTTCGTGAAACCAAGAAGCTGGGGCACACAAGAGATGCTCCCAAACAAACAAGCATGGGAGAGGAAGAAAAGTGGGAGGCCACTCAAACCCTCGACTTCTCCTTCATGTTGGTGGACTCTTAGGGCAACATGATGCCCCAAACGCCACAAGTTGGAGTCATCGCAGGAACTACATACCTATTGTCTAATCAACCTCCGACAGGAGATCCACGAGCCGCCATCCATCGATCCGCCATCATCAGGATCGACCTGGTAGTGAAGGAGATATGCCCTAGAGGCAAATAAGAAATGGGTTTTTATTTCCATATCTCATTAGTTTGTAATAGTTTTATAATGCTATAACTGTATCAACCGAAAACATTGGGACCCATGTGGTATGTAAACAGACCAAGGCCCTAGTATCCTCTAGTACTAGATCGTTGGGAGCTGATGATCGAGGTTTCCCAATCATGGACTTATTAACATCAACTAACAATGAGGTAACTTAATTAGATGAATGATGTGATGGACACACCTGACTGTAGTATTGCAATGTGACACAGTCACAAATTTCAGCATTGCAATATCTAGCAAAGATAGTAACTCAGTCCTTCGACCATGAGATCATATTTAATCACTATCTCCCGCGGCTGCTTTGATCACATCAACCTTCACGACCGTAACAAGGTGATCATAAATGTGTATATTGGGTATTCTAATGGAATAGGTTGAGGTGTATGTATCAAGATTGGAATTTTCCCATCCAAGTGACGAATATATATCCTGGGCCCACTCGGTGAGATTATATCTACAAGTTTGCAAACATGTGACTAGGTCACCGGGATGTAATATCACGGGAACAAGTAAATGTGTTTATCATTAACAAGATCGAACTAGGTATGTCGATACCGTAAATCAGGTATTGGAAAGACCAGTTATTATGGAGTAAAGGGAATGATACTCGACGTTCAACCGATCAAGTTATTCGTGGAATGCATGGGGGCCATCATGAGTTTTTAGACACCACTATTGGTCATTGATTAGAGAGTGTATCGATCATGTTTGTGTATTTTCAAACCATAGGGTGTCACGCTTAAGGGTAGATAATGCTTAGGAATTGATTTGAGATCGTAGGAGAAAAGAGAGAGAACTCCAAAATTGTGCCAGGGTGATATCGAAATGTTTCTGGGGATGTTTCAGAGTGATAGGTATTAAATAATATGTATTTAATATTAATTAAATAAATTAGTATTAAAATGTATTTTTAATTGAATTTAATGGGGCAGCCTACCTACATGGGCCTTAGAAGAGGCCCAAGAGGGGGGCCACGCGCCCTAGGGAAGGACCAAGGTGGCTGACGACCATAAGGTGGGCCTCCCACCACGAGGGGACCATGTGGGGAGGCTGGCCAGCGGTGGGTTTAGTCCCACCCACCTCCTCTAGCCCTGTGCTGCCTTCCTTCCACCTGCATAAAGAGGGGCACCCCTCTCCCCCAATCCATCCCTTCAATTGTGTTTGCCTATTCTCTCTCCCTCTCCCTCATGTGTGGTTCCCAAGATTCGAACTACATACGGGGATAGGGGTTTCTCCACCATACGCAAGTTGTCTTGCTGCTGGACTCTCGATTCGGATCAATCTTATTTCGCTGCTTTGCTGGACCGGAACCCGATATACGTCTCTACACTGGATGCATGGAAAGTCACGAGGCACCGCCACTTGTGTTGCTAGTCGCTTGGAACTTGGATGTCTACACGACCTTGAGGTTGAATATGTTGCACGACTATATCATCCATGTTTCTCGTGAAATGTTAACCGCTTTCGGTCTTCAAAGGTATGAATACTGAATCCCTCTCGTTACCTTACATATATTACCTTACATCTGCATAGATAGATATTGGCTATGGTGTTTGCGTTCCTAGAATTCTTTTTGTTTTCTGTTGCGGAACCCCTTCAGTGGTATCAGAGCTGACCTATGCGTAGATGTATTGCTACACGTAGAACACATACAAATATATGGGCATTGATTTTCTAGTTGCTACCCTCCAAAGTGTACTTGCTCATATCGTGGCAATGTTGGATGAAGCGGCCCGGATCAACCTTACACGTAATCGTACACGATACTAGTTCCACGCATACGCGAGACTCGTTCCACACATATGGATTGCACCATATAAGTGTCCAGTGGGTGTCTGTCTCTCCAACATTAGTTGATATGGTATTTACAAAGGATGGCCCTAAAAAATTATTTAAAGCAGTTAATCCATGTTGTGGTTGATGTTCGTAGGTAAGAAACGGTTCTTGTGCGAAAGCCTAAACAACCACATAAAACATGCAAAGATAAAGTAGAGGCATCTAACTTTATTTTACAGGGGCTTGTGATATGTATGGTCAATGTAAGTGTTTGTGAGATGAACAACGATGGCAAGATGGCACCGTGAACCTGGTGCAATACCGGCGCATGAAGGGAATATGCGCGAGAGGCAATAATAAAGTGGTTATTATCTTATTCCTTATTTATGATAAATATTTATTTCTTATGCTATAGTTGTATTAAAAGGAAACGTTAATACATGCGTGTTTAATAAACAAATAAGAGTTCCTAGTTATGCCTCTCATATAAACTAGCTCACTGATTAACAAGATGATCAAGGTGTCTTGATCATGGATATTGGATGTTGTTAATAATGAGGTCACAACATTGGTAGAATGATGTGATGAACATTTATCCGAAGTATAGTAATATGATCAAAGTCATTATGTTTAAATCACTATAACATCTTACAAAGTAACTTTAGTCCTTAGACCATGAGATCATGTCAATCACTACCACGGGAAGAGTAGCTTGATAACATCAAACATCATACCGTAACAGAGTGACTATAAAGGTGGGTTCAGATACTCTGATAGTGTTATATAGAGGCTCATGGATCAAGAGTGGGATTTTTCCATCCCAATGACGGAGAGATATACTCTAGGCCCTCTCGGTGATATCACATTGACATAGCTTGCAAGCAAGTGATGGACATCACTAGAATGTTATATCACGGGAATGAGAAAATAGTACATGTTGGTAAAGAGATTAAACTAGGTATGGGGATGATGACTATCAAATATAGCCATCTACATCCACATTTAAACTAGATATTATTCATACTTTTGATGAAATATCTCTCTAAATCCTGCCACTAATGCCTAATGTTCAAAGGGGTATGCAATCATGTCTTTCTATTTTTCCCTGCGTAGGAAATGACGTTTGATGATGGGAATCACAACATTACAGTCAAAGATACGAGATTTCCAACAACCCAAAGAAACCAGGGGTCGTGAAGAGGAAACAGAAGCTTTAACGACCAACTATACAACGGGAATATTTTTTCGACTATATAGTTCTGGACGTATAGTTTCCACCAACACCGCTAGGTCAAACAGAACAACTTTCGTGAAGGGACCCCTATATAAAGATACCTCTCGTGACGACAAACAAGAGGAGGAGAGACAAGAAGAGAAACCCACAACACCGAAGAGCCGCCGGAGGAATAGATCTAGATCCAATCTCGCAAACCCTTCTCCACCAACATAGCCATAGTCCACCCCTTGTAATAGTAGATCTCATCTCCAATTGGCGACATTGTAAGACTATTTCTATCGATCTCATGATTTCCAATACAATGTTTATGATTGTTGATCTCATCTCTATGTGTGAGTAATTCTCCTTGGGCTGAGAGCTTCGGCCTAGCCATGTAGTTTGTGCATGTTATTTATCATAGATGGGATAATGTATTAGTTTGTATGACATGATGATTATTGTATCCTCTCTTGCATCAATCTAAGGACTTGTCAGGTATCCAAGACCCCGAGGATTGATACAGGTATAGGGAGTATGAGTAATGACTAATCTGCGGATGGGAACCCCAGTGACAGAAAGGGTAGTACGGCTGTATGTGAGGGATTTACTTGGGATTAATGGTGACGTCACTGTGCATATCATTGGTTCTCTTTCTTCTATGGATGAGACTAATAGGTTATTATTATAAGCGGTTGCAGAGGCAATAGTAGTTATGGATGCACTGCCCACATATTATTATCTTGCTCTAATGATTACATGCGTACTTTATTATTATCTTTTATTCCCATGAGATGTTTTACACAGCTACAGGTGAAACCGAACGCCCCAGGCCCTCTCACGCCATCATCGACAACAACAAAATATTGCAAACTCTTGGTCCGGGTAAAACACTAAAAGAATTCTAAAACTCCCGACGGTACATTAAAATAATTTCACCAAGCTTTCTGCTTCCCGAGGATTCGATAACCTAGGTCTACTAGGTAAAAAGAGCTATACTATATCTGTAATCCGGATCGAAGGTATCAACCCTTTTTCTAGCGCCGTTGCTAGGGAAGCAATAACAACCCTTGTAAGATTATTAGGGACCTTGCTAGTTTTAATTCTTGTTTTTAATTTTGTTAGTTTTCTTTCAATCTTTATTTGAAAAAACAAAAAAAAATAGTTAGCCTTTAAATTCTTGTTTTTACTATCATAAGTTTTGTTTAGAAAACCCAAAAACATAGGTACTATGGCTGAAAAAAACTTGGGGAGTTTGCAACTCCCAACAATTATTATTTGTGTATTCCTATTACCCATCCAACAATTACTACTAAAGACTATGAAATTAAGCCCCACTATTTAAGTTTGGTTCAACAGAATCAATTTGGAGGCTCTGCTGCTGAGGACGCAAGTATGAACTTGAACACTTTCACTAAAATATGTGATATGATGCACATTAAAGATGTTGACCCCGATGCGGTCAAGCTGCACTTATTTCCTTTCTCTCTTAGAGGAAGATCAAAAGAATGGTTTCTATCTTTGCCTAGAAATACTATTGCATCATTGATGGAATGTACATCTTTATTCATGACTAAATTTTTCCCACCTGCAAAGACTATGCAACTAAAATCTAATACTACTGGTTTTAGACAGGAAGAGCGTGAGCCACTAGCGCTTGCATGGGAGAGAATGAAAGAATGCATGAGAAACTGTCCCAGACATGTGATGGAAGATTGGTTAATTCTCCATTTATTTTATAATGCTCTTACCCTGTGTCTAAGTCTATGCTTGATACTGCAGCTAGAGAAACATTTATGGGCAAACAAATTGCCTAAGCAAAGCAGCTTCTAGGCAATATGCAAGACAATCATGCCTAATGGCATGTGGAAAGATCAATCACAAAGAAGGTAAACTCCGTCACACCAGAGGAAAATGAAGAAATCACTGCTAAGATGGATGAGATCATATTAGCCGTCAAGGGTAAGGAAACCCAGGTAAGAGCTCCCAAAATCAAATATAGAAGAAATAGACTTCATAGCTTGATGACCCAACCATGCAGAAAATTTTGAAAACTCAATCCCAATTATTGCAAGGGATGGCTACTCAAATGATCAACATGGGAGACAACTCTTCCCAAGGAGCTTATGGCAACAAGGATGTCAAGGATGATATTTTAGAAGGAAATCAAGCTTGCAACATTTGTGGAGACAAGGATCACACTTCCAAGGAGCATGAAGATCAATGCCCCAATTGTGAAGAGAAACATCCAGCTAATCAATGCCCCACAACCCAAGCTACTTGTTACTTATGTGAAGGAAATAATCATGTCCCTATCCAATGCCCCATCTATTCCATAGTTCAACAAAGGAAACAAGGTGGAGTGCAACAACTGATTGCAGATTACCATGAGAGAGCCAAGTATACCAAGAAGGATGAAGACAAAGGAAAATCTCAGCTTGCACCTCCATGCAATATGACTCAATTTAAAGGACCAAAGAGGAGACATATGTATTATCCAAGAAAAAGGTCAAGGAGACCAGGAACTTTTCCTACCTTTAAGATAACATATGAAGAACATGACCTAGAAGCACTCCTAGCTTTGGAGAAACCCAAGAAGAAGAAGTGTAAGGAAATTATCCAAGTGTGGTGCAACAACTGCAAGGAGCTAGGCCATTATGTAGCAACTTGTCCACAGAAGATACGTGAAGAACTCAACCTTATCACATGTTACAATTGTGGTAACCAAGGACATTATGCAAGCATTTGTCCAGAAAAGATGAAGCACAAGATAAAGCCTATGAAGGATCTCAGCCTAGTCACATGTTTCAAGTGTGGAAACAAAGGACACTATGCAGATGTTTGCCCAGAGAGATTTCAACAAGATCCCAAGAAAGCCAAGATGTAATCTAGTTGGAAAATTTTAACGGTGGTAGTACCCTAGTTGTTTTGAGCCAACTTGTAACCCCTAGCCTCCCCAAATCTCGGGACGAGATTTATTTTAAGGGTGGTAGCCTGTCACATCCCAAGATTTTCCAAATCTTGTTATGTGAAAAATAAATAAACAAAATAAATAATTGTTGAAATTTTGGGTAAAAAGAAACTTTTGTTTCTAAATGAAAACTTAAAATCCCATCTTGAACAAACTTGGTTAACATTTGAATCCAACTAAACTCAAATCAAGTGGAATGCATTCTTCATAAATGCATCTGGAAATTTAAACACTTGGAAAATAAATCCAAACCCTAAAACCTAAATGGAATAAAGATCATTTCCAAGTTATCTCCAAGCCTATGGATTTGATCCATATAAAAATTTGTCTACAAACATTTGAAAATGATCAAGAATGACAAATGGAAATATTATAAAACCATATGAAATGGTTTCACTTAATTTGGAGCCATAGATAAAATCTTATGAATTTAATAAGGTAAGGAAATTGAAATTCCAAGGCTAATAAAGCATCTATCTAAAAATCCATAACCAATGGTGAGCAATTAATCCTAAAAAGATTTAAAAGGATATATAAATATCAAATAAGATTTTATAAATTGGAATCACCAAGTTAGGATCTATAAATAAAAAGATATGGATTTTATAAGATGAAGAAAGAAATATTAAATAAAGAATATTTAAAGACCAAATCAAATCTTGGCCTAACCCATAAACAAGTGGAATGATTATAATCCAAATCCAAATAAAATAAAAGGATAAAGAATTTCCAAAATAAAATAAAATGGCATTAACCATTCTATCCCTATTTTAATAAAGACAAATCTCTAATAAGAATAATTATATAATTCATGAGAAATTAGTATTTTGGAATTTACCCAAGTGGAATAAAAGTTGTTTAAATAACTTAAATAATAAGATCAAAGGAAACTTCTAAATAAAAATTATGGAATTAAAACTTTAATTAATATCATTGGAAATAAAACAAATACCCAATTCAAATGATCTATGAATCATATTAAATTTATTCCAAATGATCCTAGGTGAATATTTTGACACCCTATTAAGTAAATAAAACTTACTGGAAAAGATTTGGAAGAATTTAGAAATTTAAATGGTGTTTGAAAATATTATTAAATCTTATTTGATTTAAAACAAGGGCCTTTTGAATAATTAAAAGCCCCCAAAAAGAATAAAATTTTATTCCAAAATTGACTTCAGAATATATTACTAATCAGTATTTAAACCTACACAAATTTTGGTTGAAGTTTGAATTCAAATAGATGATTGAATTGATTAAATAAAATCAAAATAGAATATTATAAAAGGAAAAATAAAAACAACTGAATTAAAAAAATGGAAACGAACCCAGCCAGCCCAGCTAGCCCAACAAGGCCCAGCAAGCCCATTTCCCACCCTACCCGCAGCGAACCGTTTTCACTCACGAATCAACCCACAGCGTCGCTGACAGATGGACCCCACCCCCACACACTCTCTCTCGCTGCCAGACGACCCCACCGCCACCTCACCATCGTCTTCACCCGCCGCGGACCGCGCCCCTCTTTCCTCCTTGCCGTTTCTGGCCGTTGAAGCCGGCGTCAATACTCTTTACTGCCTGCGTTACTCCACCCCGCGACCATGCTATCTTAAGCGCCAGCATCCCCTCTCCGTTTCCCCCTCAGCCCCCCACCCTAGCGCGCCCCTAGGCTGCTCAATTTCCCCCTGCACCGCCCTCTGCTCCGGCGAGATTCTCCGTCGATTCCGGCCACCACCGCTAGCCCCACTGCCTCCAGAGCACATGAGCTTGCTCTCCATCATCTCCTACACCTTCCAGTGCTTTTCCCTCGCTCGCGCGCGCCTTAGACGCTTGGCAACAACCTCGAACTGAACTTCGCCACCCTCTGCCTCGACTCCGGCGACTCCAGACGGTGAGCTCTGACCCCCCCCCTTTCCCCTCTTTTTGATACTCTTGTGCGCGCCAGGACCTTGCGCATCTGATCGTGTCTTCCACTCGTCTTAGCACGCTCTGTAGCTTCGCCACCAACGACGTCTGAGCGAGACCGACGCCGTCACTGACTCCGGCGAGGAATTCCGACCGATCCCGTGCGCCCCTCGACAAACTGCAAACACGTTGAGCTATAGCATCACTCCACGAAAGCGGTGAGCATCTCCCTTCCCTCTCTCGCTTCCTGCATCGCCAGCAACGCCACCGCCAGGCCGCTCCGCCGCCAGTCGTCGCCGCCAGCACCGCTAGTTAATGGTCAAAGCGTTGAGGACCGTAGGATTTAGATCCAACGCTCGCGATAGAAACTTAATCGAAAGGGTATCCTTTGATCTGTGTCGTGCGTAGTCATTTAAATCTGATGGCCCAGAAGGCTCGATCCAACCGAAGCGTTACAGACGAATAAGACGCAGCCACGTGTCCTTGTCCGTTTGATTTAAAACAGAATTGATCTATTAGATGTTCTAATTTGAAAAATTCATAACTTTCAAACCACACGTCCAAATTTTGCAAATTTTATATCAATTGATTCAGCAAAACAAGTACTTTCTGACCATGCACTTTGTTTAGTAAAATGCTTCTGTTAAATTGATTGTTTTTGCAGAAACTTATGTATGCATGTTTAGGATATAAAATTTGTTCTAAAATGATTTTTGAGATAAAACCTTTGGAAAATGGTTTGTTTTGAACCTACTGACCATAGGAATCACTTTGTGGTTTCAAAAATATATTTGGTGAAGCAAAAGAATGAACCTTTGATTTAAACCATTTCTAGTCAAATAAAAATATTGTTTATTTGTTAAAAATGCTTTTTGGAGAAAATGTCACATCCCAAGATTTTCCAAATCTTGTAATGTGAAAAATAATTGAATAAAATAAAACTTTGTTGATTTTCAGGGTAAGAAGAAACTTTTTGAATCCAATTGGAAAACTTTCAAACCTATTTTGATCTTGGATCCAACAAAAATCCTAAAGGGATTTAAAAAGTTAAATAAACAATAAAGCTAAAAATATTTGGAATTACTATTTTGGATCTTTAAATAAAAGGATTTGGTTTTCGAAAGAAAAGGAGGATTTATAAATAAGTATTATTTTATAAAGCCAAATTAAAACTTGGCCAAGCTTTTGAAATAAAATGTTTTGTTTTGATTAAAAATAGTAAAGGTTTATTTAAATAAAATAATAAGGATTTAATATCCAATTTTATTGAAATAAAAGGTTTTACCATTTTAATTAAAACATCAGCACTTATTAAATTATTTTAAATAAGTTTTTCAAGTATTTTATATTCTCAAATAAAACCTAATGAAGTGTTTTGGTTTTATTTTAGATTTAAAAATAAAGTTTTTAATAAAACAAAACCTATTTGATTTAATAACTAAGGCCCATTTTATTTAATTATTAATGGACTCTAAGATAAAAGGTGTTTTTTTTTACTTTAAACAAGTTTCCAAGTATTCTTTATTTCCAAATAAAACCTACTGTTTTGGTGTTGAAAATATTTGGATTTCAAATGGAGATTTTATTAAATAAATCAAACCCTATTTGATTAAATAACTAAAGGTCCATATTTAAATAATGAATGGATCCTAAAAAGAATAAAAATATTATTTTATTTTTGGGAATTGGTTTATGTTGATAAACAGAACCAAAAACTCAATACAAGTTTGGAAGTGTTTGAATTGTTTGTTTGAATTTCAAAACAGAAAAATAGAAATAGAAAAGGATAAAACAATCAGACAGAAAAAAATGTGAATTGGACCTGACCCAACTGAGCCAGCCCAATAAGCCCACTCGCAGCCCAGTTTCTCTCCCTCCCGAAGAAAATGGTTGGAACCAACTTACTGACCTGTGAAGACACTGACAAATGGACCCTCCCCCCCTCACTCCCTTCTCGCTGACACTAGGCCCCACAGCCACGTTCTCTTCTTCCCCACCCGCGGACTACGCCTCCCCCTCGCCGGCCGTTGCAGACGGAATAAATTCGGCGTAATACGTCTTAATCACGCGTTGAATCAGCCCCGTGACCACGCACGTTAAAGCGCCTTTCTCTCCGATCCACTTCCCCTCTGTCGCCCCACCTCGACACGCCCCCAGGCTGCCAAATTCTGCTCAAACACCGCCACTGTCCGACGACGCTCCGGCGAGAATTCCGACCAGCACACGCTACCTCTTGCCTCCTCGAGCACCCAGCCGTGATCTCCATCACCTGGCGGACCTTTCTGCAGCCGCAGCTCGCTCGTGCGCGTCCCTGAGCGTCGGCAACATCTTCCCCGAGCCAGCGCCGCCGTCTGCTCCAACTGCGGCGACGTCTCCCCGGTAAACCAGACCTCCCCTCTCTTCCCCGTGGACACGATGATGATCGCCATGCTCTTGCGAACCTAACAGTGTCTCCCTTTCGTCCTAGGGTGCCCCCTATCCTCGCCCTCGACGGCCTCCAGAGCCGCCCGAGGCCCAGCTCATCTCCGGCGAGCAATTAAGACCGCTCCTGTGTGCCCCTTCACCAACCAGTACCACGTTGAGCATCAGCAAGCGTCGACGATTCTGGTGAGCATCTCCCCAGCCACTCTCGCTTCCTGATTCACCAGCGCCTCCGTCGTCTGGCCGCTCCGCCGCCAGCCACCGCCGCAGCGCCGCTCGTTTAGGGTCGAGCTCACAGCAGCCGCCCGATCTCGATCTGGTGGATAGGATAGAAAGTAAGTGAATGGGTACGCACGCTTCTGAGCCGCATGATTCAACTTGATCCAACGCGCCAGAATAGCCGATCCGAGTGAAGCGGTACCGACGAATGAGAATAGGACGCGTGGCACCAGACGATTTAAAATAGAATTTGAAATCAGATTTAGATGCCATTTTGAAACCCTTGTAACCCTTGATCCACACGTCCAAAAATTACAAATTTTATACCAATGGAATCAGCAAGACAAGCCCTAGCCAACCATGCCTTTTGTTTAGTGAAAAGCTTCTGGAAAAATGGTTGTTTTTGCAGAAACATTTGTATGCTTGTTAAGGATGTAAAAATTGTTTGAAAATAAATTTGGGGTTAAAATCTTTTGCAATTGGATTGCTTTGAACCTACTGACCATAGGAAACACTTTGTGGACTCAAAAATGTATTTGGTGAAACAAAATAATGATTCTTTGATTTAAAACCATTTCTAGTCAAATAGAAATGTGGTTTATTTATTAAAAATGATTTTGGAAGAAAACCTATGGAAAATGTTTTGTTTTAAACTCTCTGACCCCAAACACCAAGTTTGGTGGTTTGAAAACATATTTGGTGAACCCTATAGATTAATGCCTTAGTAAAAATATTTCTACACCACATAAAATGATACTTTGTTTTGAAAATGGTTTTTGAAGAGAAACCTTTTGCAAATGACTTTGCCACTTTACAAAATGACCATTAGGTGTTTTAAAATGTTTATGACCCATTAGGAACCACTCTTCAAAACAAAACAAAGCTTGCATGCTTGCATGCATTACTTTGACTTTGTTATTTTATGTGTTGTTTTGCTTGATTGGTAGATTGAACTTGTGCCTTGCTTGATTGAATTGTAGTGACTTGGAGAGTGTGATTGTTGCAAGGACAAGGAGTGAACCCATACCCTCTACCAAAAAGTCAAGTGATGCTTCATACTTTTGTCCCATTACTTTCTCTATGCATTAGTGTTTTTCTCTAAGTAAAACTTGCATGGAATTTTGCTAAGTATAAACCTTGCTATAGAAATCCTAGTAGATGAAACCTTAGTAGAAATTCCTAAGTCAAGATACCTACTACTATCAAGCTTAGCTTAGCTAATAGAAAACAAGGGTTGATTATATATTCACACTATGGAAAATTTCTAAGTCTGAGGACTTATGTTTTTCTTAATAAAACAACTAAGTCAATGAATCACCTGGGTGGAATGGGACTTGAATGGTGGTTTTTGGTTGAGTGGTTCACAAGGCCCATGTTTATGGTTGACCTTGTGTATCTCACTTGTGGATGGCCACCCAGGAACAAAGAGATTTGAGATGTCAAATGTTGAGAAGCTTCAAGTGCAACCACTTGGCATTATGGGCTCTGCCTAGATCATATAGGTTGCAAGAACTTAGCCATATGGATAGTGGGTGGTAGTGTTTGATAGGTTGGAGCGCATCCATTTTGGTCTAAGGGAAGGCTTCGGAAAGATCTTGTCTTGGGAAACCAAGTCTTGTGGGGAAAGTGCACCACCTCTGCAGAGTGTAAAATCTTAGTACTTAGCCATGTACCTGGTAAAGGACAATTTGAGCATCAAGACATGGAAGCAATCAAGAATCTCATCATTCAAATTTCTAAGTTAAAAACTTGTGGTTTGAACAAGGGTTAAAGGATTTTCAATCTTTGATTGAGAAAAATGATTTTGTCAAGCAAAAACTTAGTGTTTTCAAATGATAAGGAAAATATATTTTGAGCAATGCAAGCCTAAGCTCCACTTAGCCAAAAGCATATAGATGATAGACTCCACTATACTACCATAGTATCACTTGCCAATACAATTTAAATGTATTGACCCTTGTGGCTGTAACTTGTTATGTTGCAGGTTTGATTGATTTAGTGAAGTTTAGGTGATTAGGATTACAAGTCTACAACCAACATGTCTGCCTGTGGCACTTTGAAGATGAAGGACCCCATGCTTATAGATATTCTGCTGCAATGTAATATAATAGCCAAATGAGCTATGTAAGATGTAATAAAATTATGTTATTCCTGGTTATAAAGTTGTATATGACCTTTGTTTCTTGATATTACATCTTAACTGTGGATGCTAGCTATTGATCCAGGGACTAGCATTGTAAACACAGGGGACTCCACCTTATATTGTTTAAAGGTTGGGACACTCCCTCTACAGAAAACCTTTGGGAAATGTTTTGATTTAAACTCTCTGACCCCAAACACCATATGATTTGAAAATATATTTGGTGAACCCTATAAAAAATTATTACTTGCTAAAGACAATTTCAACCACATAAAATAATGACTTGGTTTAAAAATGGTTTATGAAGTGAAATCTTTTGTAAATGATTTTGCCACTTGATAAAATGACCAATAAGTGTTTTAGAATGTTTATAACCTATTATAAACCACTTTTGTAAATAAAACAATCTTTAGCATGCTTGCATGCATTGTTTTGTTTCTATTATTTTATGTGTTGTTTGCTTGAATGGTAGATTGAATTTGTGCCTTGCTTGATTGAATTGTAGTGATTTGAAGAGTGTGAATATTACAAGGACAAGGAGTGAACTTATATTCTCTACCAACAAGGCAAGTGATGCTTCATACTTTTGTCCCATTATTTTCACTATGCATTAGTGATATTTCTAAGTAGGACTTGCATGGAATTTTGCTAAGTATAAACTATGCCATGGGAAATCCTAGTAGATGAAACCTTAGTAGAAATTCCTAAGTTAAGATTCCTACTACTATCATGCTTAGCTTAGCTAGTAGAAAACAAGGGTGGAATATATATTCATGCTATGAAATATTTCTAAGTCAAGGACTTATGTTTTGTTTAATAAAACAACTAAGTGAATGAATCACCTGGGTGGAATGGAAGGAATGGTTTGTGTTGAGTGGTTCACAAGGCCCATTTCTATGGTTTACCTTGTGTATCTCACTTGTGGATGGCCACCCAGGAACAAAGAGATTTGAGATGTCAAATGTTGAGAAGCTTCAAGTGCAGCCACTTGGCATTATGGGCTCTGCCTGGATCATATAGGTTGCAATAACTTAGCCAAATGGAAAGTTGGTGGTAGGGGAATGATAGGTTGGAGCGCGTCCATTCTGGTCTAAGGGAAGGCTTCTGAAAGATCTTGTCTTGTTGAAACCAAGTCTTGTGGGGAAAGTGCACCACCTCTGCAGAGTGTAAAATCTAAGTACTTAGCCATGTCCCTGGCAAAGGACAATTTGAGCATCAAGACATGGAAGCTATCAAGAATCTCCTCATCCCAAATTCTAAGTTAAAATCTTGTGGTTGAACAAGGGTTGAAGGATCACCAATTTCTATTGGGAGATGCCTTGGGAAAGATTTTGTCAAGCAAAAACTTAGTGTTTTCAAATGATAAGGAAAATATATTTTGAGCAATGCAAGCCTAAAGATCCACTTAGCCAAAAGCATATAGATGATAGACTCCACTATACTACCATAGTATCACTTTCCAATACAATTCAAATGTATTGACCCTTGTGGCTGTAACTTGTTATGTTGCAGGTTTGTTTGATATTAGTGAAGTTTATTGATTAGGATTACAAGTCTACAACCAACATGTCTTCCTGTGGCATATTGAAGATGAAGGACCCCATGCTATTGCTATATTCTGCTGCATTGTAATGAGATAGCCAAATGAGCTATGTAAGATGTAATAAATTATTTTATCCCTGGTTATAAAGTTGTATTATGACCTTTGTTTCTTGATATTACATCTTAACTGTGGATGCTAGCTATTGATCCAGGGACTAGCATTATAAACACAGGGATCTCTACCTTATTAAAGGTTGGGAACCTTACACGAAGATTCCAAAGTGTTTAACGAGAGCGGATTCTCGTGGGTGATGTAGTCGTACTCTTGCCGATCTCAAGATCGTGTAGACGATCCTTCCGGCGCTGCGTTCCGGCAGCGCTTCCGCAGTCGGTCACATGTTCGGTACTCGATGAAGACCTTCCTCTCCCTTGTTCCAGCAGGCAGCGGAGGTTGTAGCACTCTCCTCGCGATTCCGACAGCACGACGGCGTGGTACCAGAAGTAGAGGGGAGATCTCGCAGGGCTTCGCCTTAAGCCAGAGCGAGTATGGTGGACTATGAGAGAGGCCTCGGTGATCTAGGGTTTAGACACACCAAGGAGATAGGGCTAGGCCGGCGGCTAGGGCAAGGGGATTGCCCCAAGTCGGCGGCTAGGGTTTGCCCTAGGTGGCGGCGGCGGCAGCAGCAGGAGGTGGTGCCTCCGGTGGCTTAGGGATAGGGTTTTTGTGAGGCAAGGTGTAGTCTTCGAGGGGCAGCCCTGCCCCTCCTTATATAGGTGGAGGGCGCCGGCCAAGGGGAGGGGAGTCCCTCCCCAACTCGGCTTCCAAGGCCGGCGGGTGGAGGGAGAGGAACTCCTCCCCAAGTAGGTTTCCTACTCTCCCTCCACCAAGCAAACTTGCTGTTTGACTTTTCAAATTGGCGTTTGACTTTTCAAACTAGGATTTGATTTATCCCTTTATTTTGCTCAGCGATGGCACCTAGTACATGATGCAACCATTCCAACTTGTTATGACACATTCATGTACCCTTCCCCTCCGGAGTGCCGGACCTTCCGGAACTTTCTAGAACATTCCCGATGAAAACACCAGAACCATTCTCCAACCCCGAAACACGACTTTCCTTATATGAATCTTATTCTCTGGACCATTCCGGATCTCCTCGTGATATCTCGGATCCTATCCGAGACTCCGAACAACATTCGGTCTCTTACTCATCATTCCATAACTACTCAACAACATCGAATCCTTAAGTGTGTCTCCCTACGGTTCGTGAATTATGCGGACATGATCGAGACACTTCTTCGATCAATAACCAATAGAGGAATCTGGAAATTCATATGGTTCCCACATATTTCTACGATTACTTTGCGATTGAATGAACCACTTACATACAATACCAATTTCCCTTTGTCTCACGATAGTTTACTTATCCGAGGTTTTGATCGTCGGTATCTCTGCATACCTAGTTCAACCTCGTTACTGATAAGTACTATTTTCTCGTTCCCGTGATATGTGATCCCTTGTGAGCCAGTCACATGCTTGCAAGCCAATTGAATGACATTCCACCGAGAGGGCCCAGAGTATATCTATCCGTCATATGGATGGACAAATCCCACTCTTGATCCATGTGTCTCAACCAATACTTTTCGAACACTCAATGCCACCTTTATAACCACCCAGTTATGGTGTGGTGTTTGATGTCATCAAAGCATCCTTCCGGTGATGGTGATATGTATGATCTCATGGTCGAAGGAATTAGGTTACTATGTATCAGAAAGCATATAGCAATTGAACTATTAAAATGACTTGATCTTTATGCTACGCTTATCTATAGGAGTATGTCCATCATATCATTCTCCTAACGATATGATCTTGTTGTTAATTACATCTCAATGTTCATGATAGGGAAACCACAATCATTTATTAACCAACAAGCTAGTATTATAAAGAGGCTTTACCAGGGACTCTAATTTAGTTTACAAATCACACAAGTATTAATGTTTCCTTGTTAATACTGTTATAGCATGAATGTAAACATTTATCATAAACACAAAGATATAATAACAACTACATTTATTATTGCCTCTAGGGCATATCTCCAACAGAGAGAGCCTAGCATAAAAGTTATTGAGAATAATATTGTTAGGGAGTTCATGAATAGGACATTTAAGCATTAGTAACTTCAATCTCCCCCAAGCTTGAGCTGTACTCTCTCCATCAAGAGGCCAAAAGTTATATATAATATTTCTATCCTTATGAATTTCACTGGGAGGATAAAATTTAGAGTAAAAGAGAGATGCCATCTCCTCCCATTCCATGGATTGTCCATTCTTCAGCAGCTTATACCATTCTTCAGCTCTCCCTTTCAACGATATGGAGAGTAACTTCTTCTTCACATGTTCAGTTGTGATACCTGCACACTTAAACAACCCGCATAATTCATGGATAAAAAGCAAATGATCACCAAGGTGGACAGTTCCATCCCCTAAATAATAATTATCCATAACATGATTAACAATACTTGTAGGTATCTTAAAAGGATATATCTCAACAAGTGGTGGTTCATCTACTACCCTAGCAGTGGTAGTAGTTTTCCCAAACAGAAATCCAGGTGGGTTATCCATATTGGAAACAAAGAAACAAGTAGTAACAAAAACAATACTCATAGTAAAAGTTTCCCTTACCAGTTCCACTCTTCAATAGAGCTTCACTCCCCGGCAACGGCGCCAGAAAATAGTCTCGATGACCCACAAGTATAGGGGGTGTATAGTAGTAATTTCGATAAATAGGAGTGTCGATCCCAACGAGGAGCAGAAGGTGCTGAACAGTGGTATGGAGCAGGAAATCCCTGTGAATACTTAGCAAACGAATTTTTATTGGTTTTCTAATAAAGCAACAAAATAAGGAGCAAGTAACAAAGGTAACGAACAAACGGAGCAAGTGTCCCAATCCTTTCTTATCAAAGGACAAGCCGGTGGAAATACTTATAAGGACCAAACGTTCTCGAGGACACACGGCAATTCTGTCAGGTGCTTTCGCTTCAAATAGCCGAGTACTCTTCTCTGGTGTTGTAAGTGTTGTGTGGGTGAACCTGTGATAATGTACCGACCTTACTTGGACTAATACACACTTGTGATTAAAACCCCCTGCAAACATCCGTAACTACAGGAAAGTAATTAAGATATAAATCTAACCACAACCTTAAACTTGGAGATCCTACGCTCCCTTGTGCAAAGGTGTCCTAACGGGGGTTCAGGTTTCTGTCACTCCGGCAACCCCACAATTAGTAGCCAAATACACAATGCATCCCCCTAGGCCCATAAATGGTGAAGTATCATGTAGTCGACGTTCACATGACACCACTAGAAGAATAACACCACAACTTAAATACTAAACCATTGAATAATAACTCAACACAGATTCACTACTAACAACATGACTTCTCCCATGTCCTCAAGAACCAAACGAACTACTCACAAGACATCATATGGATCAAGATCAAAGATGATATGGTAATGGATAAAAATCTGAACATAAACAATAATCCAATGGTTCCACTCACAAGCATCAACTATAATAGTAATTAACACCGGGAAAGTTTCCCCTAATGAACTAAGAAATATCCAACACAATTGTTTCAGTGGGATGAAGTGGTGATGATGGTGCTGGTGGAGGTTATGGTGTGGATGATGATCTCGATGAAGCCTAGCTTGACGATGGTGTTGATGGCGATGGTCTCCCTTCTCCGGGAAGGAATTCCCTTGGCAGAAATCTGTCTGCCGGAGAGATCTTTCTATCTCGGTGTTTTCCGCCCCCTGAGGCTTAGGGTTCCGTAGGGAAGATATAGGCGAAGGGGCGGAGTCGGAGGCTGGGCAGGTGGGCCACACCTTCCCTAGGTGCGGCCTAGGGTGGGCCCACACCTAGGGGGTGTGCGCCTCCTGCGGCCCCTCTTCGCTCCTCCTTCCGGCTTCCTTCGTCTTTTGGTAAAATAATATGTTTCCATACTTTTCTGATCTTTGCGAAATTGCACCGAAACGCCTTCTTTTCCATCAAAATCCAGACTCCGGCAGTCCATCCTCCAAGAATCATCCAACTTGCATAAACAGATGAAAATCCATAAGTAATACCTCATAATAAGACAAATAACAATGAATATATGTAAATTATGATATAGAAAGGTGATGCAAATTGGGCGTATCATAGCTCATAATGATTATAACCCTACTTGGAAGAAGAACTATAATCCAAATTTCCAAAAATAGTATTCTAGCCCTGCAGGTAACTCTAATAATAATATTGGATCAAGTAATGGTAGTCTCCAAGAATCACTTAAGTCCTTTATAGACTCGAAAACTGAGCAAAATAATAGCCTTGTTAAGATAATGGAGAACCATGATAGTATGCTTGGAAAATTTTCTAACCAATCTCTGAGTTTGAGAAATGATTTGCAGGCCCTCCAACAAAGAACAAGGATTATTCAGGCACATCTAGGTAAGATAACTGAGAGTCAAACTCTCATTCCAGCTAAATTTGCAGGTAAAGCTGAGCCCAATCCAGTTGAAGACCTCAAGATGATAAGAATCCAAAGGGAGGAGCCTGAAGAACTTGACTATAGCAATGCCCCTTCACCAAATTGCATGGTTGAAGATCTTGTGAAAAGGATCAACATCAAGATTCCAGTAAGTGAAGGAAATGATGAAGCTATGTATCAACTTTTTGTTAATCAGGTAGCAATAATGGTACGTGAGCTTGAAGATGAATATAAGAAAATTGCTGAAAAACTACGTGTTAAGCTTGATGATATATTTGAGCCTACTATTAAAATTAAAATTGGGACTAATGAGATAGCCGCACTTTGTGATCTAGGTGCAAGTGTTTCAACAATTCCAGAAAGTCTTTTTGATAAGTTAAGTATTGGCTCTTTTGAAATTACTGAATTAAAATTACATTTAGCAGATTCTACCTACAAACAAGCTGTAGGAATTAAGGAGAATACTTTAGTATACATTAAAGGTTGTCTTGCTCTTATTAATTTTGTTATTGTTGACATGCCTGAAGATGCTACTGGTCCTATCATATCAGGTCATCCATTCTTAAGAACTATTAAGGCTTTTATTAATCTACATGAAGGGAACGTGAAGCTTCAATTGCCTTTGCATGATCCTTTTGTTGCTCATTTCCCCCAGAAGAAGAAAGCCAAGCATGATGAGAAGGAGGCCATCACTTTGAAGGCCAACTATTTTGGAGTGGGTGTTCCACTCATTTGGCCTAAGTGAGCAACTTCATGGTGAAGCTATTGACCATAAAAGAGCGCTTCATGGGAGGCAACCCATGTGAAATAAAGGTTTGAGTAAAGTTTTTAAGTTTTAGTTTAAGTTTCATGTCGAATAAAGAGTGCTAGAAAACTCCAGTAGAGGAGGAGAAGTTCGGTGGTACTGAAATCCTGTCTTATACATGCCGTTGTTGGTCGATAATTTAATCTGTCATTTTTCTGTCAAAACATGGTGTTTCGCTAAGTTTTAGGTTAATAAATAAGTCTCTAAGAAATAGGTAAAATTTGGCGAATCCAGAAGGTTTAATGACCAACTATATGGCGGGAATAAAAATTCCGGCCGTATAGTTCTGGTCATATAGTTGTTTCAACATCACCCCTTCAGTTTCCAAAGGATACCGAAAGTTTAACGACCAACTATAGAGCGAGAATAAAAATTCCGGCCGTATAGTTGTGGTCGTATACATATTGATGCCTTTGTCAAATTTCTTTTCTAGGATACGAAAAGTTTAACGACCAACTATATGGCGGGAATAAAAATTCCGGCCGTATAGTTTGCGCCACGAGGAAGAAACCCTAAAATATTACCGTCAGACCAACTATACGGCGGGAATAAGAATTCCGGCCGCATATTTTTGGCCATATAGTTCGTGCGACCACAAAAACTTCAATCCTTTTCTCCCTTCTACCTCCAAACTCTCTCAAAACCTCAAGAGATCTTTATCTCTACTTAATTTCATTCGATTTCCTCGCACACAAGTGATCTACGGTAAGTTTCTCCTCCGATCCTCCAATTACCTTTTGCAAATTCATCTCCGATCTATTGTCACTATCAATCTTGGGTGAGACCTACTATGAACTAATTGCCATGTTTCTCTTGCCTAGACTATTATTTTGAGGAGACTCTTTAGTGTGCTATGATGAGGAATATGTTATGCTTATTACTATTGGATCAACAAGTTTTATTTTTTGTCTTTTTATTATTTAGATGATGAACACAAGGAGCCAATTGCGTGCTCGTGCCGCCGCGAGTTCTTCTTGGGCTGCCGCTGCATCTCAGCACCGCATGGGGATATGGTTTAGGGATGAGCTCCAACGTGATCACTTCAACAGAATAAAGAACCGAGAAGTGAAGACAACCAAGTGGGCTTGTCCCATTGTATTGAATCAACTCGGTATTTCTAATGACTTCAATTTATTTTGCAATAGATTTGGCCTGCAAAACTTTGAATTCCATGATGTGCCTAGTTATCTTCGGTTAACTCTTGAATTTTTAAGTTCTTTGAAAAGCACCATTAAAACATGGAAAGGAGAGGACATGATTTATTTCCGACTTATGAACAACAATTATACATTATCACTTGATGAATGGTGCAATTATTTTAATTTACCAAACAATGATGTTAATGCTTTACACGCATCTTTTGCTAACATACGCCCTTCCCCGGATTATTATTAAAATATAATGAGCTTCACTTCTAGAGTCAACTGGAAGAATATTCAGCATCCCGCTATTCGCTATTTTTTCTATGTTATTGCTAACACCTTGCAGGCACGAAATGAGTTTACAAGACTCAATGAGGAGGACATCTTGGTCCTCGCAAAAAATGCTTTCAACAGCAACTTGTCACTCAACTTGGACACAATTCTTGTGCACTAATTGGAGCACCAATCCTCCCAAAGCCAAGGGCCAATCACATGTGGAGGCGTCATCACCGTGCTTGTCATTGCCTTGGGAATCGACCTAGGTGAGTTGCAACCATGGTAGGTGAGCGTCGTGTTGCTTTTTATACTTTTAAAGCTTGTGGAATGCTCACTAGGAGAGGTGGTAGTTATTTCCTGCATATTGCTAGAGCTGGGCGTCTCTACCTCGCTCCTTTGCCTAATGGTCTTTTCTCTATTGAGGAAGGACATTTGCTATATGATTTGCAGTTTGAACAACACCAACCCGAGGAGGAGATTTCGGACGAGGATGAAGACCAAGAAGAGGAGCAAGAAGTTCCTGATCAAGAGGAGCAGCCACTCAACCGGTTTGTTACATATCAAGATTTCCAAGAACTTGGAGGAACTGTGGAGGGGATGCATAATCTCGCCCTGAACCTCTGAGAAATCACTAGTAATTTATTAACTCAATTTGCAAAATGGAGCCACAACTTTTTCCCACCACCACAATGATTTGAAGGGCTTGCAAAATCCTACGCTTGGGGAAGTCTCCCCATTATCTTTATTTGGCGTTTGTTTTTAATATTTCAAGGTTATGCTTTTAGTTTGAGTTTATAAGCACTCGTGTTGGTTTCCCCAACACTTTATCTTTAGTCGTTTTTATTTGTTTTCGAGATTTTATAGCCGAGCTTTGTCGCTAATTTTCTATTCTTTAATTCCCTCTCTTAAAAACAACAAAAAGATTTTTCCATTTATCTTTATTTTCCCCCTTCATTTTTTCTATTCTCCTCGTGGTTCTCGCATATTTGCAGGAGAGTGATTGACTTTGAGTTTCCAAGAAACGAATCAAAGGGTAAGAGAGAAGTGGAACCAATCATGAGAGGTGTGCCTTATGACTCCCCACTTTTGAAGTTTGAGAAACCCATACTAGTTAGTAGTAAATGTTAAGATATTATATTGGTGGAGTCAGTCTTTATATTGGAGTAGCATTTTGTTTGCATGGGTATTTAGTTGAGTATGTTTTGTTCCAGCTCTTGTAGTTCACCAAGTCTTCCCTAAAAAATTGCTAAACAATTTTAATAAGAAAAAGTCTCACAATTGAAGGCTTGGGTGTTGTAGTGTTCAGTCTTGAAAGCTTATTCCTAGAGACACTCAACACCATAGAAAATAATGATTGACTTGATAGCTCTCTTTGAAAGGATTTGTTCAATAGAATTAATGTTTATCGGTTTTTGCGAGCATGCCAAAGTTTGACTTGTGAACCATAAGAATGATATAGCTTTATGTGTGTCAAACTTCATGGGATGCCAACAACTCTGCTAGCCTACGAACGATCTTCATGGGGGAAACTCCTAGATTTCGGCTATGAGTTGATTAAACATTTGTAGCAGCAATGCTATAATGGGTAAGATTCTTGGCATCCTCGTGTAGTTGTGTTCATGATGGAACCACTCCTCTGGTTGATATGAGTAATCATTATACAAAGGGAACAAAAACCTTGGTAATGCCATGAGTGTCTGATACATCGGAAACGTATCTATAATTTTTGATGCTCCATGCTTGTTTAGTATCTACTTTGCTTTGCTTTGTCTACACTTTGAGGTGTTTTTATATATTTTCTGGAACTAACCTGTTAACAAGTTGCCATAGTGCCAGTTGCCTGTTTTCTTCTGTTTTTGGTTCCAGAAAGGCAGAATATCAATATTCTTGGAATTGGACGGGACAAAAGCCAAAGTCAATATTTTACCGTGAGGGACACGAATCCACAAGACGAGACGGATAAGCGAACCAGGGCGGCCAGACCCCCCTAGGCGTGGGTGGGCCCACCCCGCGCCTGGGTAGGGTATGGGGCCCTGGCCGCCTCCCAGCCTCGCCTCTTCGCCTATAAGAAGCCCCCGATGCAGAAACCCTGGGTACCCGATCAAAACTCCACGAAACCGTCTGTAGCCACCGCCATCGTCCCTAGATCAGGGGGATCTGAAGTTCTTTCCGGCACCCTGCCGGAGGGGAGATCATCCCAGAGGCCTTCTCTCCGGTATGATGCGTGAGTAGTTCCACTTTGGACTATGGGTTCATGTAGTAGCTACATGGTTGTATCTCCTCCTTGTGCTTTCATGTATAGATCTTGTGAGATCCATTCATGATCAAGATCTAATCTATTTGTAATCATGCATGTTGTGTTTGCGGGGATCCAATGGATATTGAGATTACTATGATAGATTGATTAATGGTTTTGTCTTTATGATTCTATCATGTCTGTGTTGTTTGTGATCTTTCATGCTCTCCGTTGTTAGTAGCTATCTTGGACAAGTAGTTGCTAGTGACTCCAAGAGGGGGTATTTATGCTCGATAATGGGTTCGTGCCTCTAGTTTCCAAGGGAAGTGACATAAATCTCTTCGTTGTAGATGTGTTGTTGCTACTAGGGAGAAAACAACGGTCTCTTGTTCATGGAACAAGTGGATTGTTTACCTTACACACTTTGCTTAAAGCATTTGTATGTTGCTTGCAACTTAATACTAGAGGGGGTTCGGATGATAACCTGAAGGTGGACTTCTAGTCATAGATGCAGTTGGATGGCGGTCTATGTATCTTGTTGTATTGCCCAATCGAATCTCATAGGATATTTTTGTCTGGTGTTGCATTGTTATGCCCAGCTTACTTCATGTCAATTGCCCTGCTGTAATTTGTTTAACCTTCATGCCATGTTGTTTATCTAAGGTGTCACATCCCAAAATTTTCCAAATTTTGAAATGTGAAAAAATAAATAAACAAAATAAATAATTGTTGAAATTTAGGGTGAGAAGAAACTTTTTGATTCCAATTGGAAACATCAAAACCTACTTTGATCAAATAAAATCCTAAAGGGATTTAAAAAGATAAAAAAATAACAAATAAAGTTATAATAGTTGGAATCACTATTTTTGGATCTTTAAATAAAAAAGATATGTTTTTTATAAAGCAAAGGTAGAATTATAAATAAGGATTATTTTAAAGAGCCAAATTAATCTTGGCTAAGCTTTTAAAATAAAATATTTCTATTTGATAAAAGAGTAAAGGATTATTTAAATAAAATAATAAGGATTTATTAATATACAATTTTGTTTAAGTAAAGGCTTTTCCATTTTAAATAAACATTGAAACTTGTTAAAGTATTTTAAATAAGATTTCCAAGTGTTTTAGTTTTTCAAATAAAACCTACTGAAAAGGTTTTGATAGGGTTTTGTTTTCAAATAGAGTTTTTAAAATATATTAAATCCTATTTGAATTAAAGACTAAGGTCTATTTATTTAATTATTAATAGATCCTAAAAGAATAAAAGAATTATTTTATTTTGGACTTTGGATTATGTTGTTAAACAGAATTAAAATCAACACAAAGTTTGGTGGTGGTTTGATTTGAATTGGAGTTTGAATTATTTGTTTGAAAATCAAAACAGAAATTCCAAATAGAAAAAGAAAAAGCTTTCGGTACAAAAAAATAAACCAAACCCAACCCATCAACCAGCCCAGCAGGCCCAGCAGTGCAGCCCACCTGCTCACCCCACGCGTGAAACATTTTCCACCCAGAAATCAACCCGCGAAGTCACTGAACGCTCGGCCCCACTCCCTCTTCCTCTCTCTCGCAGACAGCGCGGCCCCACGCCACCTCATCATCGTCTTCACCGCGACCACGTCCCCCTCACCGTTGCTTCCCTTGATTGCAGCGATAAATACGCGTTGATGGCGCAGTAATTTCCTCTCGCGACCACGCCCTCTTAAGCACCTCTCCCTCCTCGCCATTTTCCCTCAGACCCCGCTGCCAGAGAGCCACCAGGCTACCCCAATTTCCTTTTGCACCACCGCGGCCTCCGACGAGCTTTGCAACCGATTCCGGCCACACCTCGCCACGCCTCGCCTTCCACTGCACGCGAGCCTGTTCCCCATCGCCTGGCGCATCTCCCAGTGCCAGCTGCTTGGTCGCGCTTGCCCCAGAGCGTCGGCAAGTACGACCTCAACACGCCGCTGTCGTCTGCTGTCGCTCCGACGAACTTCCCTGGTAAGCACCGACCGCCCCGAGCCCTCTCAATGATGCTCCTGTACTCCCCACGCTCTCCCGTGTCTAACCGTATGCTCTGTTTGCCTTAGGGTGACCTGTAGCCTCTCCCCCGTCGACAACTGAGCGAGCCCGACGCGCCACCGACTCCGGCGAGAAATCCCCTTGGAACCAGAGCGCCCCTCGCCAAGCCGACCACACCTCGAGCTTCTCCACACTCCCACGAGCACGGTGAGCACCTCCGTTACCCCTCTTGCGTCCTGAATTGCCGGCTCCGCCGTAGCCCGAGCGTGCACCGCCGTCCGCCGTCGCCAGCGCCGCCAGACAATGGTCAATGCGCTGTGGTCCGTCGGATCTGGATCCAAAGGATCAGTTTAGATCATAAGCGAAAGGGTACGCGTCCATCTGCGCCGTGTGTTTTAAGTGAAATCCTACGGCTAGTATTTCTCAATCCGCATGAAACGACGGTCCAGTTAGATTGCGCCACGTGGCCAGTCTGTTTGAATAAAAACCAGAAAATGTTCTATTAGATTTGCAAACTTGTAAAATTCATAACTTTAGTTCTACACGTCCAAATTTTGCAAATTTTATATCAATGGAATCAGCAAGACAAATCCTACCCAACCATGCACTTTGTTTAATGTTTGCTTCTGGAAAATTGGTTGAAATTGCAGAAACTTGTGTAGGCTTATTTTGAATATAAAAATTGTTTTAGATATATTTTTGAGATGAAATCTTTGCAAAATGGTTTGTTTTGAACCTACTGACCATAGGAACCAACTTATGGATTTAAAAATGTATTTTGTGAAGTTAAGGAGTAAATATTTGAATTAGCACATTTCTAGTCAAATAAAAATATTGTTTATGGTTTAGAAATGATTTTTGAGTAAAGCCTTTGGGAAATGTTTTGACTCAAACCTTCTGACCCTAAACACCAAGTTTTGTGAATTAAAAACTTATTTGGTGAACCAAATAAAATCATTACTTTGCTAAAAGATATTTTCAACAACATAAATTATCACCTTAGCATAATATTTAGTTTATGAGATGAAACCTTTTGCAAATGGTTTTAACGCTTTAGTAAATGACCACTTTGAACTTTAAAATGTTTAGAGCCTAGTAGAAACCACTTCTCCAAATAAAACTATCTTTTGCATGCTTGCATGCATTGCCTTGTTTCTATTATTTTATGTGTGGGAAATGGTTTGAATGCTAGTTGAATTTGTGTTTGCTTGATTGAATTGTAGTGAAGTTAGAAGATTGTGATATTTGCAAGATCAAGAGGTGAACCAACATTCTCTACTAAAAAGGCAAGTGACACTATCATCCATGTCCTACTATTTTCATTACACTTAGTGGATTTTTGTAACATGCATGATAAGGACTACTATATTTTATGCTATGCTAAATCCTAATAGGATACCCTTATATCTCCCTTAGTGGAAACATTGTAGTTGTAGTAAGCTTAGCCCTGCTATATATTTGGGATGAGATACATGATATGATTATATGAAGTATTGAAAAGATATATGTTTTATATAATAAAACAAGTACTCAATGAACCACCTGGATGGACAAGTATACTGAAGTTTTGGACAAGGTGGCAACCAAGGGAACCATATTTATATGGCTATCTTTTTGTATGTGCACTAGAAGAAAACCACCCAGGGACTTAGAGATTGAACATGTTTCTCGTACAGTGGCTTCCGTGTACAGCCACATGCTAAATGAGCTCTGGCTTAGTCAACTACATAGTGGAAGACCCATGCATTGGCATCTTCAGGTTAAATAGAATTGTGTAAGGGAAATTTATCCCTACATTGGTGCCTGGTTGACAAGCTAGCATTGTGTATTGGGAGGACTTCTATGGAAAGACTTTGTCACATTCTCGATCTGTCAATACTCCATTTTGGTGAGTACTTATCCAGCGGCCACTGGTGGCAACAAGACGAGATTGTGTCATGTGGGTAAAGTGTACAACTTCTGCAGAAGATCAAATTCTAAGTACTTAGCCGTGTCCCCGGTTATGGACAACTCTAAGCAACTAAGGCCTGAAGCTATGGAAGATCTCGACATTCCAATTTCTCAAAGTAAAACTTGATGGTGACAACAAGGGATTTGAAGCACTTGGAGTTTTCCAAGAAGTTCAGAAAGATTTGACAAAAGATCAAAGCTATTTTGAAAAGATAGGATAAAACTATATTGCTTTCTGCAAATGAGCCTAAACCCTGCTTAGCCAAATTTGCATGTAATGATAGGATCCACTTAATTCTACATAGTAGTGAAACTTGCCAATACAATTCAAATGTATTGACCTTTGTGGCTGCAACTTATTATGTTGCAGGTTTGTTTGATGTTAGTGAAGTGTGTTGAATAGGATTACAAGTCTACAACCAACATGACTGCCTGTGGCACTTTGAAGATGAAGGACCCCATGCTATTGTTATATTCTGCTGCATTGCAATGAAATAGCCAAATGAGCTATGTAAGATGTAATAGATTATTTTATTCTTGGTTATAAAATTGTATTATGACCTTTGTTTCTTTATATTACATCTTAACTGTGGATGCTAGCTATTGATCCAGGGACTAGCATTGTAAACACAGGGATCTCTACCTTATTAAAGGTTGGGAACCTTACATAAGGAGAGCACCTCTAGTGAACTATGGACCCCGGTCCAATCTTTACCATTGATACATATTCCACTGTTACTTGTTTACTTGCTGCAAACCATTATCTTCCACACCATACGTTTAATCCTTTGTTACAGCAAACCAGTGAGCTTGGCAACCTCACTGATTCGTTGGGCAAAGTCTTGAGTTTGTGTTGTGCAGGTTTCCATGTTGCTTGCAACACCTTTGAGACGTTTCCTTCCTCCTACTGGCTCGATAACCTTAGTTTCTTACTGAGGGAAAACTTGTTGCTGTGCTCATCACACCTTTCTCTTGGGGTTTTCAACGAAGCGTCCCACGATAGTGTTGGGCGTCATCAAGCTATTTTCTGGCGTCGTTGGGGGGGAGGCTAAGGACGTCTTCAGAAGGGGAGTCCTCCACGTCCTTTCTCTTTACTTTGTTTTTAGTTTGCTTAGTTTCTTTTGCTTGGTTTTGTTTGCCTCTTTTCAAAAAAACCCAAAAAAATAGTCTAGTTTGGTTTGCTTTCTTTATTCAAAAACACAAAAAAATTAGTTCCTACTCTAGTTGCCACCTTGCTATAGCTCACCATGTTGCTCCCCAATTTCGCCCTGAAGGATCTTGCAATAGGTAGTGGCTCCATAATTGGGAAAGATGATATTGAAGAATTCTTTAATCATGTTAGCAAGCATGAGGATATTGAGGATAAATCTATAGCAGAGCTTGCTCCAAATTATGAGATTGTTGCAGCTTCTTTAGTTTATATGTTGGAGGCTAGGTTTGTTAGCATTAACCCCTTTATGCAAATTTTGTTCCTAAAACTAAAAGAAGAAAAGAATGCTGAAAAGAGAGAATTTATTCTGAAACTCTACTCAAAGAGTCCCATGATGTTGCTAAGGAAGCCAAAAAAGGTCTTTGAGCGTTTCAGTATGCTAGGCTCAAATGTAGATGTTGTGGGCACTTCTGATAAAACCAAGCCTATAGAGGAATTTAAGATACCCATACCCTTTAAGCTTGTTGGAATGCATGAAGCCTTTGAAAAGATTTTGATTGGATTGCTCCTGAAAATATCTTTAATGAAAGTAGTAAACCAAAGAGAAATGATAAGGGATCCTACAAAACTGATTTGGATGAGATACCTCTCATAGTTGAAGATTTTGCAAGTATTAATCTTAATGCCTCATTTGAAAATACTAGATTCTTCTTGCTTCTTGTGCCTAACTTAAAGGCGTTAAAGAAAAGTACTTGTTAGGAGATAACCCAAGAGTTTACTTGAGTATTGGAAGTTATTACATAATTAATGACCTCTACTTATTCTTTTTGTTTGATTTTTGTGCCAAGAATAACCTCTAATGAGAGGGAAGTAAGATTTGGGGAGTTGCTGTCCCAAAACAGATTTATGTCATCCACCATAAAATATCGTGAGGAGTCTTTGTAACTCGGATTGAGATCAAAATTTACGAAAACATCCCCCAGTATGTTATCTAACTTTAGTTAGTTCAACACTTTTTGATTTGATCAACATAAGATTTTCTAAAAAATTGGTTTCTACCTGCTGGTCTGTTTTGACAGATTTCTGCCATTACTTGCATTTGCTTCTTATTGATTCCTTTTTGAGCTCTCTTTTGGGAAATTGAGATTTTTGAAGGAGTTGCTACAGTAGCTTGTGTTTTTAGTGAAAATACTTGCTGTTACAAAGCTTTGCCTAAGGTCTAATATCTTTTGAATAAACTAATGTTGCTAATAAAGATTGTCTGAAGTTTTGTATGAAGGAAAAATTTTAGGTGTAGAGAGAGAATGATGTAATGAGATGAAGAATGGACAAAAGATCAAGCTTGGGGATGCCACCATGGTGTAACCCCAAGAAATATCTAAGAGGTACAAGCGTCAAAGCTTGGGTATGCCCAAGGCATCCCCTTCTTCATTAATAAAAAGCTCAGGTATGTCTAGACACTTCGTTTTTATTGTTTCATGCACTATTGTGTTGTTCTTGGAGCGTCTTAGTTTTTGTTTGCTTTGCTTAGGTTGTTTAGTTTGCTTGAATAAAGTAGTTTGGACCCCATTCTCGTTGTGTTGTTGCAAATAAGTTGGTTGGTGTTGGAAAGGAGTAGGAAGTTCCTGCTTGAAAGTGCAAGAGGAGCTTGTATTGACCGTGACTTAGACTTTAGCATGACATGCTAGGTGTTGTTTTGACCTTATGATTAGTGATTATTGCTGTAGCATGTCTTGTTCCAAAAAATTGGGATTGCTTAGTGTTCCTTGAAGAAATTATGCGTTGTTTTAGCATGCAAAAGCATAGTATTGTGGTTTTCTCCTTTGATGCTTTGTTTGGGTTGACTTGGCACATGCTCACACCATGGTATGACTATGACAAGTCACCATAGCCTCTATGATCATTTAGTCCTTGACTTGTAGTACCACTCTAAGCTTTGATTAGTATTGCTTTGTTGCTCTGCATGATTATGGCCATTATGCTCTCTTAATTGGTTGCTCCCAGTCTTTTGCTAGCCTCCACTTGTATGAGTAAGCTCTACTCATGCTTCCAACTCCCAAGAAACCAAGTTATTCCAAAGTGTCCACTATAAATTCCTATGCATGGTGTGTTACACCATTCCAAGTATATTCTTGTTTTCATCTATCTTCCAGTTAAAAACTATTTTGTTATGTGAAAACTTAGTAATTAAAGCCCCCACAAACTTGATTGCACACTTTATATTCTTTGACCCTAATAATCTTGAACCATTGTGTCGTCTATGTTGTATATGCTTGCACTTATACGTTGGAATTAGCAGAACCATGCTGTCATGGGGGACGTTTTCAACATTGCACTTGTAGTTTGTACTCAGTTGATATCATGATCTTTTGTCTATGGATGTCACCGGTGTGAAATAGAGGTATCTTGTAAGTCCATGGAGTTTGTATTTTGTGTTAGAGAAACGCCTAGGCCGCTATCCTAAGCCATGCTTAATCATGGTGGAAACTTGCAGCATCACCATATTGAGCTATCTATGAAGCATCCTCAATAAAAAGCTATGCATATAGTAAATAAAAAGATCGCTGAGATGCTCATTGTCTACTTGCCTTGCCATTTTGGTTATGGGATAGCTCCTGTACCATGTGCAAGGGGTACCCCGTTGGTGGTTCTCTATGATACGCATGTACTTACAATGACAAGAACTTACAGGTGACTGAAGTTGAGTAGCATGAGGTGTGGCCCTCGTATTCAAGGGACTTGAGATTGCCAACTTATACTTTGTCAAGCATATACTCCATAGTTTGTTCACTTTAACCTTAATCACTTCAAGATGCTTATGATAAGGGCAATGAGGGCTGAAAGCTAACAAGTACCATAATTTTTGGAAGCTCTTTTTGAAACTTCATCCCTGCTTCCCTTTACAAAGGGACTTTCTTCCACCATTATTGAGTCTCCACCTTCTACCTCTAGGCACCATTAAGAGAGCATAGTTGTCATTCTGTGTGCAATGTCCCAAAGCTTATTGATTGATGCATATTGTGATATGACTTGTTCTTGTGCTATTTGTTTCTAGTCACCCTTGTGAACTTTGAAGGTGTCCTATGCATCTATTTGCTACTCTATGAGGGACAAGCTGATTACCACTATGCCATGTTTTCTGCATGTGAAACAAATAAACGTTTTTCAATGCATGTTATTCATGAACTTTGTTTGTAGCCTTTCATGTTGTATGCATAGTTACTATGTACTATTGTTAGAAATCCATCTTTCATGCACATGTTTAGAGTTCTTTGATCCCAACTTTCAATGCTTGCAAATGGTTTGATCTTGGTTTTGATGGTGCATGTCACCTCAAAAATTATTCTTTTTATCACTTACCTACTCGAGGACGAGCAGGAGTTAAGCTTGGGGATGCTTGATACGTCGGAAACGTATCTATAATATTTGGTGCTCCATGCTTGTTTAGTATCTACTTTGCTATGTTTTGTCTACACTTTGAGGTGTTTTTATATCTTTTCTGGAACTAACCTGTTAACAAGTTGCCATAGTGCCAGTTGCCTGTTTTCTTCTATTTTTGGTTCCAGAAAGGCAGAAAATCAATATTCTCGAAATTGGCGGGATTAAAGCCAAAGTCAATATTTTACCGTGAGGGACATGAATCCAGAAGACGAGACAGAGAAGCGAACCAGGGCGGCCAGACCTCCTAGGCGCGGGTGGGCCCACCCCGCGCCTAGGTAGGGTGTGGGGGCCCTGGCCGCCTCCCAGCCTCGCCTCTTCGCATATAAGAAGCCCCCGATGCAGAAACCCTGGGTACCCGATCAAAACTCCATGAAACCATCTGTAGCCGCCGCCATCGTCTCTAGATCGGGGGATCTGAAGTTCTTCCCGGCACCCTGCTTGTAGTAGCTAGATGGTTGTATCTCCTCCTTGTGCTTTCATGTATAGATCTTGTGAGCTCCGTTCATGATCAAGATCTAATCTATTTGTAAGCATGCATGTTGTATTTGCGAGGATCCGATGGATAATGAGATTACTATGTTAAATTGATTAATGGTTTTGTCTTTATGATTCTATCATATCTGTGTTGTTTGTGATGTTGCATGCTCTCCGTTGTTGGTAGCTATCTTGGCCAAGTAGTTGCTAGTGACTCCAAGAGGGGGTATTTATGCTCGATAGTGGGTTCATGCCTCTAGTTTCCAAGGGAAGTGTGATACGTCCAAAATGTATCTAATTTCTCGAACACTTTGCTATTGTTTCTCCTCTAAACTTGTGTGATTTGGATACAACTAACACGGACTGACGCTGTTTTCAGCAGAATTACCTTGATGTCTTGTTTTTTGTGCAGAAAATGAACTATCAGGAAAAATCCCAGAAAATATGCCAAAAATTATATTTCACCAGTAGATCCATGGAGCCAGAAGAAGATACGGAGGGGAGGCCTGGGGGACCAGACCCACCCCAGGCGCGGGCCCACCTGACCTCGCGCCTGGTGGGGGTCTGGCCACCCTAGGCAGCTCCTCGGCCTCCCTCTGCGCCTATAAGTGTCCTGTTGACCTAAAAACCGTGGGGGGTTCGATAGTTTTCCAGAAAGAGTTCCGCTCCGCCGCCACCACCATAAACCAAGATTCGGATCCAGAAACTCCGTTCTAGCACACTGCCGGGACGAGGAATTTGGAGAGGATCATCGCCATCGTCATCACCAACGCATCTCCATCAACCACCGATGTTTCCCTCATCCATGAGTGAGTAATCCCCTGTTGTAGGCTTGGGGATGGTAGGGATTGGATGAGTTCTATCATGTAATCGAATAATATTGTTAGGGCATAGTGCCTAGTATCTCTTGTGCTATTTCACTTCGTTGCAACTTGTTGTGCTTAATGCTTGTCACTAGGGCCCGAGTGCCATGATCTCAGATTTGAACTTATTATTGAATCATTATGATAGCATTGTTTGTGATCTTATCTATAAGTTGTCTACACATATCATTGTCCAGATCCAAAGGCCCCAAAGTGACAATAATTGGGACAACCAGAGGGGATGGCTGTGGTGTGAGGATCACATGTGTTCACGGAGTGTTAATGCTTTGCTCCGGTGCTCTATTAAAAGGAGCACCTTAATTGCCAGTAGTTCCCTAGAGGCCCCGCTGCCATGGGCTGGCTGGACAGAAGATGTTGTGCAAGTTCTCATTGCGAGCACGCATGGCTATATTTGGAGCACATGCCTAGGATTGTTTAGTACTTGGATTCTTGTTATTATTTATCTGCAATGCTCTAGATCTTGAAGTTACACATTTAGACTCGTCCATGCAACGCTCGTCCATCCATCCCTATTCCTACCGCACTCGAATCCTACTGTTACCGTTACTGTTACTATTGCTCCTGTTTCACTGTTGTTGTTGCTTTGCTGTTGCTACTGATAAACTTCTATGAGCAAGACCTATTTCCAGGTGTAGCTGAACTGACAACTCAGTTGTTAAGGCTTGCAAGTATTCTTTGGCTCTCCTTGTGTCAAATCAATAAATTGGGTAATACTACCCGCAAAGACTGTTGCGATCCCCTATACTTGTGGGTCATCAAAGTGACAGAAATATCTTCGGTTGCAGATGTGTTGTGGATACTAGGGATAAAACAACGGTATCTTGTTTATGGAACAAGTGGATTGTTTACCTTACACACTTTTCTTAACGCAGTTGTCTGTTGCTTGCAACTTAATACTGGAGGGGGTTCGGATGATAACCTGAAGGTGGACTTCTAGTCATAGATGTAGTTGGATGGAGGTCTATGTATCTTGTTGTATTGCCCAATCGAATCTCATAGGATCTTTTTGTCTGGTATTGCATTGTTATGCCTAGCTCAGTTCCTGTCAATTGCCCTTCTGTAATTTGTTTACCCTTCATGCCATGTTGTTTATCTAAGGAGAGCACCTCTAGTGAACTATGGACCCCGGTCCAATCTTTACCATTGATACATCTTCCACTGTTACTTGTTTACTTGCTGCAAACCATTACGTTCCACACCATACATATAATCCTTTGTTACAAACCGGTGAGCTTGACAACCTCACTGATTCGTTAGGCAAAGTCTTGAGTTTATGTTGTGCAGGTTTCCACGTTGCTTGAAACACCTTTGAGACGTTTCCTTCCTCCTACTGGTTCTATAACCTCGTTTTCTTACTGAGGGAAAACTTGTTGTTGTGCTCATCACACCTTCCTCTTGGGGTTTCTAAAGAAGCGTCCCATGACAGTGTTAGGCTCCATCAGTGTCCATCATAGTACAATAAACTAATTATAATTTTGGCATGCTCTCAATTACTTAAGAACTGAAATTCTTGAAGGACAATGAATAGAAAAGTAGTGCTTGAAAAGTCTTGACTTATTGACGTGGGAGAATTGAGATACTTTAGTATATATGCTTTTCATGACAAACTCTCACACTCTCCATTTTACATGATTATACTTTATTGTTGAAAGTCAAGCTTATGAGTTGATTACATGACATGGAATAGAGTTTACTCATTTGAATCATCCATGCTAACAATAATCTTGCTGCGCTATAAGGGTTCATTAACACCCGTATGCTATGCTTGCCATTACTCTATCTATGATGAGTTTTTTTTCAGATTAATAAAGTGGAGGAAACATGAGACTACCTATCATTAGTAAGATCATCATCTCGATATTTCAGTTTAAATGCTGAGTTCCTTTTTGATTTTGGTTTTATTGCTCGAGGACGATCAAGTTTAAGCTTGTGGAGGTTGATGTCTGTGAAATATAGTCATCCACATCCAAATTTAAACTAGATATTATTCATACTTTTGATGAAATATCTCTCTAAATCCTGCCACTAATGCATAATGATCAAAGGGGTATGCAATCATGTCTTTCTAATGTTTCCTACACAAGAAATGATGTTTGATGATGGGAATCACAACATTAAAGTCAAAGATACGAGATTTCCAACAACCCGAAGAAACCAGGGGTCGTGAAGAGGAAACAGAAGCTTTAACGACCAACTATACTACGGGAATATTTTTCCGGCCGTATAGTTTCCACCGACACCGCTAGGTCAAACAGAACAACTTTTGTGAAGGTACCCCTATATAAATAGACCTCTCGTGACGAGAAACAAGAGGAGGCGATACGAGAAGAGAAACCCACAATACCGAATAGCCGCCGGAGGAATAGATCTAGATCCAATCTCACAAACCCTTCTCCACCACCATAGCCATAGTCCACCACTTGTAATAGTAGATCTCATCTAAAATTGGCGACATTGTAAGACTATTTATATCGATCTCATGATTTCCAATACAATGTTTATGATTGTTGATCTCATCTCTATGTGTGAGTAATTCTCCTTGGGCTGAGGGCTTCGGCCTAGCCATATAGTTTATGCATGTTATTTATCATATATGGGATCGTGTATTAGTTTGTATGCCATGATGATTATTGTATCCTCTCTTGCCTCAATCTAAGGACTTGTTAGGTACCCAAGACCCCAAGGATTGATCCAGGTATAGGGAGTATGAGTAATGACTAATCTGCGGGATGGGAACCCCAGTGACAGAAAGGATAGTACGACTGTATGTGAGGGATTTACTTGGGATTAACAGTGATGTCACTGTGCATATCATTAGTTATCTTTCTTCTATGGATATAACTTATCCGAGTGGGCCCAAGAGTATCTTCCGCCACGCGGATGGAAAAATCCCGCTCTTGACACAGTCTCCTCTACATGTTCCTCCAGATACCCAACGACACCTTTATGATCACCATATTATTGAGTGATGTTATGTGCCATCAAAGCATCCCCGGGTGACATTGATTTGATATGGTCTCACAGTCTAAGGAAAGAGTCACTATATTTTCTAAACATCATAACCTGAACTTCGTGACATGATCGTGATGCGATGTTATAGATAGGGTATGTTCACCATCTCATTAACAATTAGGGGCCGAGGACCCTTCATGATCAGGAAACCTTTGATCATCAGTTGACCAATGTACCAATGACTAGAGTTTCATTAGTAATTACTGTTTGTTTATATATCACACATTGATTAATGTTTCCCTATCAATACAGTTATAGAATGATATAAAACTTAAATCATAAACTTTATGCAATATGCCATCTAATATTTGACTCTAGGGCATATTCACGTCAGTCTGCATTATTCACGAACCGTAGGGTGACACACTTAAGGATTGCCGACACCATTTGGAGAAAATTAAATGCCAGAGAAAGAATATCAAAGCACTGGAATTATTTCAATGGATACCAGAATTGTTTCGGGTGAAATTGCTGAAATTGGTTCTGCCTGTGAAATTGAAATGTAGCAAGGGGTTTTCATGTGAATATTTGTTAATTAATGTAATTAACAAAATTCTTAATAAAATAAATAAAATAGTTTTATTAAATGAGAGATTGCATTAAATTTGGTGGAAATTTAATGGAGGTGAGTGCAATTTTGAGTGGAGGCATGTTTATGTGAGTGGAGGCTTTTTATGTGAGTGGGAGCTCCACCCACATGAATGAGGAAGAGGTGGGGCAGCCACCACGGCCTCCACGCCATGGTCTTTGCCTACCCCCTCTCACTATAAAAGGCCCCCCTCTGTTCCTCTCATATCACACCTCCTCGCGAATGATCTCTCTCCCCCTCTAGTACTACTCCCCATGGTCTCGGATTAGCGAGATACATGTTTTCGGTGGCTTTTTCTGGAGCAAGGATTTGCTACTTCCGCTGCACCGCTAGAGTGAGGACTCAGAGGTTGTCGGGGTACCGGACGTGTGTGCAATCACGGATGCACCACTACTTTGTGGTGCCGGACTTCTACACAATCTTGAGATCGAAAAGCGAACGACTACATCATCCATGAGTCCAACCTCATAACGCTTTGTTGCTCCTCAAGGGTATGTTCTCTATGGATGTATATTCACCTGTTGATTGTATCTAGGTAGATAGATCTTGGTGCTTAGTTGTTCCCGTCGTTGATTTTTTTTTGTTTTCTATGCTGCGAACCTAACAGTGGTACCAGAGCTGGATCTATGTGTATATGCTTTGCACGGGTAGTACACATATGGTTATGTGGGCGCTGATGGTCACGTTATTGATTCTTATATGTATTTTGGATATTGGTGGCATAGTGGGATGAAGCGCTGTAACACCCCCGGTCACTTCGGACTGACGGTTGTCACTTCTGGCAGCTCAATAGGATCTTTAGACTAACCCCACAGACCAACACTAGTCTTTTCTGCGCAATTTGTCCTCACTCATGCGCACCCGGTACCCACTTCCCGGTCGGTCACCCATCCTAGAATTGCTCTAGGCCAAGCACGCTTAACCTTAGAGTTCTTTTTGAATGAGCTTCCATAAAAGAAGCTGCAACTTGCTAGTATGGGTTTCCTATCAATCCCATTGAGCCATGCGCCAGGGTCTCACATACACCCACCCTTAGAAGATCGACGTCCTCGTCGATCAACCACAAGCCAGGAATGTCCCCTATTGGCACACGCCTGTACGTCCAGTGCCGGCACATTGCCATGTCGTGTCCACTCCGGGCCACACGCGCCATGCTACGCATGTCCGCAATTGACCCGCGCACGCCCATGTAACCGCGAGGGTCGGCTTTGATACCACTTGAAACACCCCCAGTCACTTCGGACCGACGGCTGTCACTTCTGGCAGCTCAATAGGATCTCTGGACTAACCCCACATACCAACACTAGTCTTTTCTGCGCACTTTGTCCTCACTCGTGCGCACCCGGTACCCACTTCTCGGTCAGTCACCCATCCTAGAATTGCTCTAGGCCAAGCACGCTTAAACTTAGAGTTCTTTTTGAATGAGCTTCCGTAAAAGAAGTTGCAACTTGTTGGTATGGATTTCCTATCAATCCTATTGAGCCATGCGCCAGGGTCTCACAAGCGGCCCGGACAAACTTTGCATGTCCTTGCACATGAGACATGTTTCATGCTTGACATGCAACTAGTTTTGCATAAGTGGCTTGCAATTGTCTATCTCTCCTACTATAGTCAATATCTGATTTACAGTGAATTGCGAATAATTTGATTATCATCGTTGTGGTTTCATGTTCGTAGTTATGAACAGTTCTATCTCCGAAAGACCTCATCCACATAAAAACATGCAAAAGATAAATTAGAGACGTAGTTTTTGGGTTTTGCTAGGCAAGTACTATGATATGGTAGTATTAAAATTTGTACTATGGATTGATACTATTGGAAATTATAATATACCAAAGTGTAAGTTTCATAGACCTTAGCCTTACACATATAGGAATGATAAAGATCATACCACGATGCACACGATAGTGATCAAGTGCAAAAACCATATCATGTCACTTTTGCATATGATGTTTGTTTGCATTTTATTTTGATTTTATGGCGCTTTAGTAGCACTATAAGATGATCCCTCATTTAAAATATCAAGACAAAAATGTGTTCTTCCTTTAGTATACATCATTAAGAAAGATCGTACTTTCGAGACACCACGTGATGATCAGGTGTGATAGACTCTACATTCACATATAACGGGTGTAAGACCGTTTTACATACGCGAGTACTAAGGTTCTTACTTGGCGAGCCTAGCATGTACAAACATGGCCTTGGAATATGAATTGAAAGGTAAAGCATGAGTCATATAGTTGATATAATACCCATATTTATGCTCGCCTTTGAAGCTGCACCAATTCACGTGATGATCGGTCTTTGTGTTGTGGATCTGGTTCATGTAATCACCAAAACGACTCGAGGGATGTTGGATTTGAGTGGGAGTTCAAGTAGTAATATGATTAAATTTTAACTCAATTTATCATAAGTTAAATCAAAACGAATTTGCATAATTTTTTGTAGTCATTGGCATCCGTTTACTATCTTGTACTTAGTTATAGTTGAGATAAAAGAACTATAGAATTCTAGATATTTACTTTATGAACTGGTATCGTATTATCTCAAGTTTAAAGTCCTATTGCAAACTTTCAGCAAACTCCATTTACTCCATGAAAATTTAATAATTAGCATTAGATCAAGAGTAACAATTCCAGTGCTAGTATCTAAATATCATGTTTGCCTCCATGATACTTGATATTCGAAAGTTGATTTAGTATCAAGGTTATCTAGGAGCTGAAAGGATTGTTTCAGAAACCATCATGTGTGGAAGATATTGCGATATCTAAAATAATGTTTTGGTTGCAATATGATAGAGTATAATTTAGTAAAATACATGTTCTCATATTGTATGAGAATTTGCGAAGGTTAGAGACGCTAGGCGTCCTAATCCTCCAAAAAGGTTTTGGAAAGTAAGATTATACTCACGATTCACCTTTATAAGCTATAGTAGCTTGATCATCAAAGTTGTCATGATAAGGATGAATAAAATATGTAAGTATAATGTTTACTACACTAAAAGATTACTAAAAAATGGATTATGAAAGAACGCTAAACATTTGATGATGACGATCTACTTTAAAGTGTAAGTCCAAAGATATTAGTATTTAACTATACATGCTTTGAAATATGTGTCATGTGAATGGAACCACTATTGACGTTGATTGATTCTTTTAAAAGGAAAGGAAATATTGAAAGAGAATCTTAGAAATATTTTTTTTGAAGCTTGAATCTTAGAAATATTTGGCAGAAAAAGAAAAGACTGGAAATGTCTAGCTTAGGTATATATATGATATACATATTATGGTTGTATTCTTTACTTGTTAAACAATGTGGTTCTTGGGTATTCGATACCGAATTTATTGGTGTGAAGTGTCGTACAGAACAATACAATTCATGAACTGCAATGTCCTAAGTAACTAGCAAGAGAATATGTGATGGTATTCATCAAAAACAAATAAAGTGTTGTTGTGTTTCTCGTCGACATCAAAGCTTGCCTTCAAGATTTGTTTTAATAATTCTTATTTCGTTCAGGTATTATGAGAACAAAGGTTGTTCAAATAATTACTGTATTCCATACAAGATGGATGAACTTTTACAAGTCTAGTTGGAGAAATCACGTCCATAAAAACTAATTCTAAAAATGTCGCAAGACAAATAATTGAAAGATCACTTATGAAGTGACATCACCGTTTAAATTATATTGTAAAGAAAACATGTAGAAACTCTAAGTTGATGGAATTTTGGAGTCTTTGATTTTGATCAATTGAAGCATGTGAGACTTTCTTGGAGATAATTGAAACTCCGTTCATAGGCCAAAGAGGGACGGATGACTAACTTATTGGAAATTGTGCATGTTGATGTACATAGTCCATTATGTGTAGCCATGAGTGGTGGATCTTTCAGCTTCATATGCTTTCTTCAGAAATTTGAGTGAATATATGTGTATATTTATTTAATAAGGAAGAAGTGTGAAATATTTGGAAATGTTCAAAGACTTTCAATATGAAGTGGAAAATCATTGTAACAATAAAATAAAGAGTTTATGATTTGATCATAAAGGAAGATATTTGATTTACAAGTTTAGCAAAACACCTAAGATTTGAGGAACTGTTCCATGGATTGCATTTCCCAAAACACCATAGGAATATGGAGTATTCGAGATATGTAATGAAACCTTGTTTATCATGATAATATCAAAGGTGTCATTTATATAACTACAATTATATTCTAAAAGATTAAAGATTTAGAGACTAACGCTTTTACACCAATAAGAGCACCATTGTGATCCGTTGAAATGACACCATATGAGTTGTGGTTTGGAATAACCCGAGTTGTCTTTTCTTAAATTTTGGTATGCTAGGCATAAGTAAAATGTTTACAGCCAAAATAGGATAAGCACATCTTTGTAGGTTATCCCAAAGAATTTGTTGGATATTCCTCCATAACACCAAGGACAAAAGAGTTTGTCGCTTTGAGCGTCAAGTTTCTTAAGAAGGAATTTTTTGCAAAAAAATAAGTGAGAGGATACTAGAACTTTGATTAGGTTGACCAACCTAAGCAACATGTGCTAATTAGCGCAGCGCTGGAACATGTTGTTCAACATGTTCTTCAACATGTGTCCCGGAGGCAGTCACAATGCTCATGGCTTGTGTGATTACAAAGTTTGTGATCTCGGAGATTTGAGTTTCTATTGAACCGTGTAGGTCGGGTAACAATCAAATAGTACACGATTTGAAGAACAAGTCGTAATTGTTTTGACAATGATGAACCGACTACATGCAAATAATCGATGATGTACCCTGACTCTATCAAATGACTAGAAGTCATAAAGAATCTGTGATAGTTTCCATATATGAGAAATCAATTTTTTTGAACTTGGAAGACCCTCCGAAAAGGCATGAAGCCTATCGGTCGTATTTGGATCTATAATGAAATAGACATGGATGTTTCACATCTATGAAATGGTCGACATATCAGAAAAGAGTTTACAACAATGTTCAAGGAGTTGACTATGACAAGATTTGATCTTTCATAGCGATACTTAGTCTAGACGGATTATTGTAGCAACCACTACATATAATTTTGGTATATGGTAGTTGAACAAACAGAACAAAGTTTTTCTAATAGAATGGTTACCTGGGATGTGTACATGACACGATCCAAAGGGTTTTGTTAATTCAAAGGATGCTAAACGGGCATGCAAACTTCAATGGTTGAAGTAAGCATAGCGGAGTTGGAATCTTTACCGTGATGAAACTATTAAAAGGTTTAATTTCATCAGAGATGATGAAGATGCTTGCATTTGCAAGATATTAAGTGGGAGTGCTGAGACATATTTATAACTAGATGATTCCCCGCGCGTTGCTGCGGCATGTTTGGTGGATTTTTTCAACAAATGCATCAACCCTTTTGTGATTTGCATTGTCTAAATACGTTGCCAAGAATCTATAACACATTCTTATTGTTTAAACAAAAAGGTGAGTCATTGAATGAAATCGAATGTTCCTACAACAACTGAATTATTTTTGTTAACAAATCTTGACCCATAATGCTAGATAGAAAATTGCATCTTTCGTAAAAAAATGCACCCACAAATTCAAATAAATTTACATGAAGAAACCAAACTATAAATGGTGAAAAGACTAACAATAACAAATATTGCACAAAGGAGATTGAGTACTCCTCACGATATAGTCTAGGCATTGGTATATGATAGTTGCCGTATCCAATGATGCAGATCAATAAGTTGAAACTGATTAGGGAGGTGGCCTCCAAAATGAAGTCGCATGTCATACAATGAGAAGTTTACAGCTGACATATAAGTATTAGAAGTGATGAAAAATACGTAGACATAATATGTGAGCAGCCAATTATGTTATCTCTAGCAGCTAGTCTTTCCCCTTAAGTTAATATCATTCCAAGTGTTTATATGAAGCGCTCTGAAGAAAATCTAGTTTCCAGTAGTGTCCAAAATACTCGGCGAATCCTATAATCTTCAAGATTAATTCACCCTTTGAAATGGTATACCATGGTATTCCATTTTGTTTGTTTTGTAAAACAAAATTTTACCAGAAAGAAAAACCTTAGTTTATCTTCTTGTAGTACCTGCAATAAGGAACAATGAAACTGATAGTATGGAGATGAAATAAACAAAGAATAATAGAGTACTATGTAGTGGATTACCAGTTTGCTGTTGTAAAACAAAAGTTTAATACAAAAATACCTTAGTTTATCTTCTTTTGGTACCTGCAATATGAAAAAAAAACAGAGCAGTAAGAAGATGAAATAAACAAAGAATAATAAAGTACTCTGTAGTGGAAATGATTTGAACAATTACTCACCACCTGTCGCGAAATGATATTTTGGATTACTACTTTACTACATCCAAAATTCTTTAACACTGTGCTACCCGAGTATGCAATAGTAGAAAAGCTAATCAGAACTCACATTTCATGATTCCAAAAGTTCAAAGAACACTGAAAATTGGGTTCACACTTCAGCGCCATCCGTCTTGTGCGCCATGCTGTAGCATCTAGATGTCAAATAGCTGAAAAATAATGAGAGTGCACATACATAAGTAGAGACAGATTCACACGCAGCAGAAAAAATTGAGAATCATTGTCACGGATTATTAGATGGCAAGATTGAGAGGCAAATGTAAATCAGAAGAGTGTTGCATATGGATATGGGGGATGCGGGTGATAACTTTGATTTGGACACAACTCCAAGTCGATCAAGAACAGGAGAGAAGGAAGGTAGACTCCCATTGACGGTGGCATATATAGGGCAGTGGAGTCGAAAGGTCCAAGTGGAGCCGTGGAAGGACAAGAGATTGACATCGACTCATCGCCTGGCGTGCATGCCCGTGACACTTCCAAAAGCTGAGTTACAGCGTAACCAGGAAAACAATTACTCATGCTATGGAAATGAAAGGATATGAACGTGGCTTGTGAAGGATTATTAAATGAAAGTGTACACTCGTCAATTACTTGCTGGGGTGGCCTCTGGCCTCTCCATTCATCAGAAAAATATTTAGTTTTTTGGCTGATGTGGCAAATTTGGTTGGACGTGACAAAACATGATTACTCGATGAGGTGGCATAGCTGCATGTTGAGAGAAATACTTTAGTGGGGATGATCTTCTTAGTTATATAGGATACATTATGTAGAAAACATCTTGTTGATTGGAAATGATATATTTTTTACTAACACAGGTTAAGAATTTTATTAAAATTTGATTTCGATGAAAGACTTATTAGGCAAAACCCGAATATTAGGCATCAAAGTCTATATGGATAGATTCAGGCGCTAATATAGTTGTGCCGAAAGTACATAGATAAGATATTGAAAGAGTTCAAAATGAAAACTACGAGAAAGGTTCTTGTCGCATGGAAAGAATTGAATCAAGATTCAAGTGTATTGACACTTGGTAAGTGAAATAAGATTTAAGTGTTTTGATACTTGGTGAGTGAATCACATGAATATTTTGATCAATCATATTGTGATATGTACACATCCAGATATGTTCTATGCTCTAAATGTTATGAGCATATACCGGAATGATTCATAAGATGATCATTGGACGATAGTAAGGTGATATCCCACAAATATAGGGGATCATCTGTAGCCTTTTCGATAAGTAAGAGTGTCGACCCCAATGAGGATGTAAAGGTAGGATAAATATTCTCTCAAGTTCTATCAACCACTGATACAACTCTACGCACACTAAACGTTTGGTTATCTAGGAAATAAAACTAGAGCAACAAAACGAGTACTAGAAAAAGCTTTGCAGGATAATACACAACAAAAAAGTAAAGCTAGTTGCCGCAGCAATAACATACACTAAACTAAGAGAACTATGAGTGTGGAATAGTGGTTGCTTTGTCCAAGTTTAATTGGCGAATAAATCGGGTTCATTCTCTTCGATGCAGTTTTCTATGTGAGAGAGGCTAAATATACATGCGCTTCACTACTTGGAATTACATGTACTATATGATTGGATTGTTAGCAAACATCCGTAACTACTAACAATGCATTAAGGTGTTTCCAACCATAGCCTTAAGTTAATGGTCGTCTTACTCCCATACGTGCAACATTACGGTTCGCGTCCTTAGGTTTCTGCCACTACGGCAGAACTTCCCCTTCCTCTTACACATACTACAAACCATATAATGTTTAATCCATGCGCGCACAAATATAATGGACACCAAAGAATTGTACCATATCAACATACAACTATAATAAACCAAATACGTTCAACCATTCAATCTAAGAACAAAGAAACTACACAAACATGACATAGATCATAGGATTATAACTTATATCATCGAACACTATGTTTACATAGGACGGTACAGAGGTGTGTGGGAGGATGAACCACTGCATACTAGGAGGATTAGGTGATGGATATGGCGGTGAAGATGTTGAAGAGGGCGGCGCCGGCGCTGGCGCGGGGGACTCCTTCCCCGCCGCTGATATCGTGGGGGAGCACCGCCCCTTAGCCCCCTTCCTTCATGGCTTCTTGGGATCCCTCCCCCATGGAGATGGGATCTATGGGGGAGGTAAAAACGTGACTTTGGTGGCTGCAAATTCGTGGGTGAAGGTGCCTCCCACGAATTAGGTTTCCTACCTTTATATAGCTTCTCGGATTCCCGTCACCACATCTTGGGCTGCAGTAAATTGGACCTAGCGGGCCCGTCAGAACTCGGAATCAGCTAAATTTTATGTCCAGAACAATTGTCGCGAAATTTCCTACAACTTTGTAGTAGAAGAGTTTTTCGTTGGACGCAGTCTTCGACCTGAAACGTTACCATCTTCAAAAGGAGTTCCGAGACAGATTTCTGGAAAATCCCAATTTGACTCCAACAAGAGTTTCACTTGTATTCTTGATAATTCCTACATATCAAAGTGTAAAACAAGAACATTGTGCACTTTTACAACTATTAGTAGGTTAGTACAAATAACTCATAAACTTTATATAAAAAGGAGCGTTAAAAGCATAATAATAGTATACAACCATCAAAAATTATAAATACGTTATGGACGTATGAACATCCCCAAGCTTAGTTCCTGCTCGTCCTCGAGTAGGTAAACGATAAAACAATATAATTTTTTAGGTGACATGCACCATCATAATTTTGATCAAACCATTTGCAAAGCATGGATAGCTGGATCAAAGCACTCTAACATGAGCATGAAATATGTAGTTCTAATAATAAGACATAACAACCAAGTTGCAACATAAAAAGGTTACAAACAAAGATCACAAATAACAATGCATTAAAAAACGTTTGTTTGTTTCACATAAAGAAAACGTAATAAGAGTGGTATTCAGTTTGTCCCTCATGGTATAGCAAATCATAAATGCATAGGACACCTTCAAAGTTCATAAGGGTGACTAAATACAAATAGTTCAAAAACAAGCAATATCAACCTTTTGAATCAATCAACAAGTTTTGGTACAATGCACATAGAACTAAGAATGACAATTATGATCTCTTAATTGGTGCCTAAGTATAGAAGGTGGAGACATAATATAATAGTGGAAGAAAGACCCTTCAAAGGGAAGGAGGGATTTCAAGTTTCATAAAGAGCTTCCAAAAATCATGGTACTTGTTAGCTTTCAGCTCTCATTGCCCTATCATAAGCATATTGAAGTGATTAAGATTAAAGTAAACAAAGATGGAGTATATGTTTGACAAAGCATAAGTTGGCAATCTCATGTCCCTTGAGTACAAGGGACACTCCTCATGCTACTCAACTTTAGTCGCCGGTAAGTTCTTGTCATAGTAAGTATATGTGTATCATAAAAAACCGCCAACGGGGTACCCCTTGTCCAATGATACAGGAGCTATCCCATAACAAAATGACAAGGCAAGCAGACAATGAGCATCTCAGCAATGGTTTTATTTACCATCGGAAAATGGTGCTTTTTTCTCTCTTTCCTCTTTTCCCATCTCTTTTTTTCTTCTTTTTCTCAATCTCTATCTCTTTTTATAAGAAGAATGCTTCATAGATTGCCCACTATGGTCATGCTGCAAGTTTCCACCATGATTAGCATGGCTTAGGCTAGCGGCACAGGCGTTTCTCTAACACATATACATAACTCCATAGACTTATAAGCTCCCCTTTTATTTCACACCTACGACATCCATAAACAAAAGAGCATGATATCAACTGGGTAGATATTTATAAGTGTTGAAAGCGTTCCCCGTGACAGCACGGTTCTGCTAATCCCAACTTATAAGTGCAAACATATACAACATAAATGACACAATGGTTCAAGTTTATTAGGGGCAAGAAAAATAAAGTGTGCCATCAAGTTTGTGAGAGATTAATCACTAACTTTCACATAACAAGTTTAATTTGGAAGATAGATAAAATAAGAATATACTTGGAATGGTGTAACAAACCATGCATAGGAATTTATAGTGGACACTTTGGAATAACTTGGTTTCTTGGGAGTTGGATGTATGAGTAGAGCTTACTCAATACAAGTGGAGGCTAGCAAAAGACTGGGAGCGACCAACCAAGAGAGAAATAATGACTATAATCATGCAGAGCGATAAAACATTACTAATCAAAGCATAAAGTGGTACCACAAGTCAAAAACTAAATGATCATAGAGCCTATGGTGACTGTTCATAGTCATAACATGGTGTGAGCATCTGCCAAGTCAACCCAAACAAAGCATCAAAGGAGAATACCACAATATTATTCCTTTGTATGCTAAAACAACATATGATTCTTTCAAGGCACATTAAGCAATCCCAATTGTTTAGAACAAGTCATGCTACAACAATAACCACTAAGCATAGGGTCAAAACAACATTGAACATGACATGATAAGGTCTAGGCCACAGTCAAAACAAACTCCTTTTGTACCACTTATAAGCATGAAGCTTCCTACTCTTTTCCAACCCAATAACCTTATTCAAAACAACACAGCGAAAATAGGGGTCCAACCACTTTATTTAAGCAAACTAAGCAAACAAACCAAAAAAAACTAACACGCTCCAAGAACAACACAACAATGCATGAAACAATAAAAACAAAGTGTCTAGAAAGACCTGAGATTTTTATTGATGAAGAAGGGAATGCCTTGGGCATCCCCAAGCTTTGATGTTGTACCTATTGAATATTTCTTAGGGTGACACAGGGTGGCATCCCCAAGCTTGAGCTTTTGTCCATTCTTCATCTCATTACATCATTTTTTCCTTACACCTGAAAATTTTCCTCCATACAAAACTTCACACAATCTTTATTAGCAACATTAGTGCATTCAAAAGATAATAGACCTTTGAGTTTAGTTTCAAAATAGGAAAACTTTCACTAAAGACACAAGCTACTGTAGAAATTCCCTCAAAAAGCTCAATTTCCCAAAAAGAACCCAAAAAGGAATCAATAAGAAGCAAATGAAAATAATGGCAGAAATTTGTCAAAACATACCAGCAGGTAGAAACCGATTTTTTCTAAGACCTTCAGTTGCTCAAATCAAAAAGTATTGATCTAATGAAAGTTAACTAACAACCTGGGGGATTTATTCAGAAAATTACATCTTAATACGACCTACATAGATTTTTCAAGAATTTTTACAGTGGAGCATAAAAATCTGTTTTGGGATAGCAACTCCCCAAATATTACTTCCCTCTCATTAGAGGTTATTCTTGGCACAAAAAATCAAATAAAAAGGATAAGGAGAGGTTATTACAGAATTAATAACTTCCAAGACTCAAGAAAACTATTGGGTTATCTCCCAAGAAGTACTTTTCTTTAACGCCTTTAAGTTAGGCACAAGAAGCAAGATTCAAGTATTTTCAAATAAAGAAGCATTAAGAGAAAATTTTGTTTTAATAGGAGAGGCAAAAGGTATTCTATACCTTTCTTGAATGAGAATTGATATTTAATGGTGCCTTCCTTCGGTTGAAAAGCTTCCATGGGAAGATTTGTTTTGGTTTCATAGGCATGAACACAAGTGTTCAAGGTCGACCCCCACTTAACCATTACTCATCTTTCCAACCACTTTCCTTTTTGAAAACATTTTTAGTTAACAAGTACAACTAATTTTTTTTGTAATTAGCAATCCTTATCCATACTAAGATAGAGACCAACTTAAAACTGAAATTAAAAACTACTTAGAGATAAAGCAAACAAGTGCACACAAGAATATTCACCCACACGCTATTGCTCCCCGGCAACGGCGCTAGAAAAGGTCTTGATATCTCACAAGTATAGGGGGATCGTGTTTAGCCTTTTCGATAAGTAAGAGTGTCGAACCCAACAAGGAGCTAAAAGTAGGATAAATATTCTCTCAAGTTCTATCAACCACCGATACAACTCTACTCACACTAAACGTTTGCATTACCTAGGAAATAAAACTAGAGCAACAAAATGAGTACTAGAGAAAGCTTTGCAAGATAATAAACAACAAGAAAGTAAAGCTAGTTGCTGCAACAATAAAATACACTAAACTAATAGAACTATGAGTGTGGAATAGTGGTGGTAATTGTGGTGGATTTTTCCAAGTTTAATTGGTGAATAAATCGGGTTCATTGTCTACGATGCAGTTTTCTATGTGGGAGAGGCTAAATATATATGCGCTTCACTACTTGGAATTACATGTACTATATGATTGGATTGTTAGAAAAAATTGTAAATACTAACAATGCATTAAGGTTTTCCCAACCATAGCCTTAAGTTAATGGTCCTCTTACTCCCATACATGCAACGTTCCGGTTCGCGTCCTTAGTTTTCTGTCACTCCGGCAGAACTTATCCCTTCCTCTTACACATACTACAATCCTATGATGTTTAATCCATGCGCGCACAAATATAATGGACAACAAAGGAATGTACCATATAAACATACAACTATAATGAACCATAGACGTTCAACTATTCAATCTAAAAATAAAGAAACTACACAAACATGACATAGATCATAGGATTATAACTTATAGCATCGAACACCATGTTTACATAGGACGGTACAGAGGTGTGTGGGAGGATGAACCATTTCATACTATGAGGATTAGGTGATGGAGATGGCGGTGAATATGGTGAAGAGGGCGGCGGCGGCGGCGTGGGGGACTCCTTTCCCGCCACCGGTATCGTGAGGGAGCACCGTCCCTTAGCCCCATTCCTTCATGGCTTCTTGGGAGCCCTCCCCCATGGAGATGGAATCCATGGGGAGGCAAAAATATGGCATTGGTGTCTGCAAATTCGTGGGTGAAGGTGTCTTTCACGAATTAGTTTTCCTCGCTTTATATAGCTTCTCGGATTCCCGTCATCCCATCTTGGGCTGAAGTAAATCGGGTCTAGAGGGGCCGTCCGGACTCGGAATCAGCTAAATTTTATGTCCAGAACGATTGTCGCAAAATTTTCTACAACTTTGTAGTTCAAAAGTCTTCCGTTGTATGCCGTCTTCGATCCTAAAAGTGACCATCTTCAAAAGAGTTCCAAGACAGATTTCTGGAAAATCCCAATTTGACTTCAACAAGAGTTTCACTTGTATTCTTAATAATTCCTACACATCAAAGTGTAAAACAAGAACATTGTGCATCTTTGCAACTATTAGTAGGTCAGTCCAAATAACTCATGAACTTTATATAAAAAGGAGTGTCAAAAGCATAATAATAGTATAAAACCATCAAAAAATAGTATAAAACCATCAAAAAATATAGATACGTTATGGACGTATCATAAGGATATTCTTATGATCTTTGGACGAACTAAGAATATGTTCTATTTGTAGAAGAAACAAATGGTTCATTATAAAATGTTACATTGGTACTAGTTTTGTCATAAGATTAAGTTTATCTCAATCTAAACTATGGTGGCACAATGTAATGGAAAGGAGGTTCCATGATCGATTTGGATGAATTCTAAAGTTAATACATTATGACGGATACTACAACAAAAGGCGCAGTATATGACTTCTATTGTAGCAGCAAAGGAGGGCATTTTTGTCAAGTAGTTTGTTATCAAACTAGGTGTGATTCACAAGGGGCTAACACTATGAAGATATATTGTACGACAATAGTATCGACATGATTTAACCCCAATGAACTAAAGGTCTCACCAAATGACCAAATTTATACAATTCCATCTCATTAGAGAATGAGTGATGCGTGGAGACACAAAAAAATGCAAATACACATAGACCTAAAAGTGCCATATCCGAATTATATTTACCACTAGCAAACACGTATATACAACACCAGGAAGCCATAGGTGTTGAATGCGCGAGTTTACAAACTAGATTATTGACTCTAGTGCAAGTGGGAGACTGAAGGAAATATGCCCGAGAGGCAATAATAAAGTGGTTATTATCTTATTTCTTGTTTATGATAAATGTTTTTTTCTCATGATATAATTGTATTAAAAGGAAATGTTAATACATATGTGTTTAATAAACAAATAAGAGTTCCTAGTTATGCCTCTCATATAAACTAGCTTGTTGATTAACAAGATGATCAAAGTTTCCTGATCATGAACATTGGATGTTGTTAATAAAGAGGTCACAACATTGGTGGAATGATGTGATGAAAATTTATACGAAGTATAGTAATACGATCAAAGTCATTATGTTTAAATTACTATAACATCTTACAAAGTAACTTTAGTCCTTAGACCATGAGATCATGCCAATCACTACCACATGAAGAGTAGCTTGATAACATCAAACATCACACCATAACAGGGTGACTATAAAGGTGGGTTCAGATACTCCGATAGTGTTATATAGAGGCTCATGGATCAAGAGTGGGATTTGTCCATCCCGATGATGGAGGGATATACTCTGGCCCCTCTCGGTGATATCACATTGACATAGCTTGCAAGCAAGTGATGTAGATTACTAGAATTTTCACATCCCAAAATTTTCCAAATTTTATAATGTGAAAATAAATAATTGTTGAAATTTAGGGTGAAAAGAAACTTTTTGTTTCTAAATGGAAACTTAAAAATCCCATCTTGAACAAACTTGAGTAATGTTTGAATCCAACTAAATTCAAATCAAGTGGAATGCATTCTTCATAAATGCATCTGGAAATTTTAAACACTTGGAAAATAAACCAAAACCCTAAAACCCTAATGGAATAAAATCATTTCCAAGATCTCTCTAAAGCTATGGATTTGATCCGTATGAAAATTTAGCAACAAGCATTTATGAATGATCAAGAATGACAAATAGAAATATTATAAAACCATAGAAATTGATTTCCTTCAATTTGGAACCAAAGATAAAATCTTATGAACTTAGTAAGATAAGGAAATTGAATTTCCAAAACTAATAAAGCACCTATCTAAAAATCCATACCAAATGATGAGCAAATAATCCTAAAGAGATTTAAAAGGATAAATAAATATCAAATAAGATTTTCAAATTGGGAATCACCAAGTTTGGATCTATAAATAAAAAGATATGGATTTTATAAGATAAAGAAAGAAATATTAAATGAGGAATATTTAAAGACCAAATTAAATCTTGGCCTAATCCATAAGCAAATGGAATGAATATAATCCAAATCCAAATAAAATAATGGATAAAGAAATTTTCAAATAAAATAAAATGGCATTAACCAAATTCTATTCCTATTGGAATAAAGACAAATACCCAATTTAAATGATTAATACATCATATTAAAAATATTCCAAATAATTCAAAGTGAATTATTTGACACCCTAATAAATAAATAAAACTTACCGAAAAAGGTTTGGTAAAAAAATTTGAATTCAAATAAGAGTTGAAACTATATTTAAAATCTTGTTTGAATTAAGTCAAAGGCTTATTTTAATAATTAACATTCCCTAAAAAGAATAAAAAATATTGTTCTAAATTTGACTTTAGAATGCATTAATAAACAGTATAGGAATTTACACAAAGTTTGGTTGAAGTTTGAATTCAAATAGTTGTTTGAAATGATTAAATAAAATCAAAACAGAAAAAAAGAAATGGAAAAAGAAAAATAAATAGGAGAAGGAAATAAATAAACAAAGCAGCCAGCCCAGCAAACCCAGCCCACTGGCCCAATTAGCCTATTTACCACTTCCCGCGAGAAAATGATTCACACCAAAGATTCGACCCGCCCCCTCACTGACTGCCGGACCCCACTGCCTCTCTCTCTCTCTCTCGCTGTCAAGCAGACCCCACCGGTCAGGTCATCTTCTTCACCCGCCGCGATGACCACGCCCTCCTCCACGAGCCATTTCTGTCGCCGTTTCTTCGATTAAATTCACGGTAACAATGCCATTTAACCTCCCCCTAACCACGCCCTCTTAAGCGTCTGCCCCTCCTCTCCATTCCCCTTTCTCGCCCCTCCCTTTCTGCCTTCAGGCCGTCCCAATTCGTCCTCACACCGCCACTGCCTCCGACGTCTTCCGGTGAGAATTCCGGCCAGCCGTCATCGCCCCTCACCCCTCGACCACACGAGCACACTCCCCATCACCCGGTGAACCTCTCTGTAGCCTCCACTCGCCCGCGCGCGCTCCACATCATCGGCAACGTCAACACCGAGCGCCGCCACGGTCTACAGCAGCTCTGGCGAACCCCTCTGGTAGTCTCTGACCGCGCCTCCTCTTCTCTTTGATGCTCCGGTAATCCCCACTCTTCCATGCATCTAACAATGTTGTTTGCTTGCTCTCTCGTGCTCAGTAACGACGCCACCAACGGAACCCGTGCATGTCCGACGACGCCAAGAACTTCGGCGAGGGATTACCATCGTCCCTGTGCGCCCCTTCGCCAACCCCGAGCACTTTGAGCATCAGCATTCCACGACGAACACGGTGAGCCTGTCCTCCCTCTCCCTCCCTTCCTGGAATAGCCAGAACACCATCGCCAGAGCCGCGCCGCCGCCGACCACCGTCACCGCGCCGCCAGTTCTTGGCAAAGCATTAGGAGCCGTCTGATCTAGATCCGAGTGATGCGATAGATTGACTTATCGAATAGGTATGAGAGCATCTATGCCGTGTGTTGTTAATTAGATCCAACGTCCCGTATCACTCGATCCAGACGAAATGGTACCGGCGAATAGAAATCAGCCACGTGGCTAGAGTTTGTTCTAAATTAGAAATTTTGATCTATTAAATGCTAGATTTTGTAAAATCTATAACTTTTGATCCACACGTCCAAATTTGGCAAATTTTATATCAATGGAATCAGCAAGACAAGTATTTCCAACCATGCACTTTGTTTAATAAATTGCTTCTAGTAAAATGGTTGTTTTTGCAGAAACTTGTGTAGGCATAATTTGAATATAAAATTCATTCTAAAATTATTTTTGTGATAAAATCTTTGGCAAATGGATTTTTTTGAACCTACTGACCATAGAAACCAACTTGTGGATTCAAAAACATATTTTGTGAAGCAAAAGAATAAATCTTTGGTTTAGAACATTTCTAGTCAAATAAAAATGTTGTTTATATGTTAAAAATACTTTTTGGAGGAAATCTTTGGGAAATGATTTGGATTAAACTCTCTGACTCTAATCACAAAGTTTTATGATTTAAAATATATTTTGTGAACCCTATAAAAATTATTACTTTGCTAAAGGCATTTTCAACCACATAAAATAATGTTTTGGTTTAAAAAGGGTTTATAGGTAAAATCTTTTGCAAATGGTTTTGCCATTTTTATAAAATGACCAATAGGTGTTTTCAAATGTTTATAACCTATTAGAAACCACTTTTTAAAATAAAACAACCTTTGACATGGTTGCATGCATTACTTTGTTTTTATTATTTTATGTGATGTTTGCTTGGATGGTAGATTGAATATTGCTTGCTTGGTTGAATTGTAGTGGAATTTGAAGAGTGTGAATATTGCAAGATCAAGGAGTGAACTTATAATTCTCTAGCAAAAAGGCAAGTGATGCTTCATACTTTGTCCCATTATTTTCACTATGCATTAGTGATATTTCTAAGTAGGACTTGCATGGAATTTCTGCTAAGTGTAAACTATGCCATGGGAAATCCTATTAGATGAAACCTTAGTAAAAATATTACCAAAGTTAAGATCCCTACTACTGTCATGCTTAGCCTAGCTAGTAGAAAACAATGGTGGATTATATTCATGCTATGGAATATTTCTAAGTCAAGGACTTGTGTTTTGTTTAATAAAACAACTAAGTGAATGAAACACCTGGGTGGAATGGAAGGAATGGTTTGTGTTGAGTGGTTATACAAGGCCCATTTCTATGGTTTACCTTGTGTATCTCACTTGTGGAATGCCACCCAGGAACAAAGAGATTTGAGATGTCAAATGTTGAGAAGCTTCAAGTGCAGCCACTTGGCATTATGGGCTATGCCTAGATCATATAGGTTGCAATAACTTAGCCAAATGGACAGTTGGTGGTAGCGTACGATAGGTTAGAACGCGTCCATTCTGGTCTAAGGGAAGGCTTCTAAAAGATCTTGTCTTGGTGAAACCAAGTCTTGTGGGGAAAGTGCACCACCTCTGCAGAGTGTAAAATCTAAGTACTTAGCCATGTACCTGGCAAAGGACAATTTGATCATCAAGACATGAAAGCTATCAAGAATCTCCTCATCCCAATTTCTAAGTAAAAACTTGTGGTTGAACAAGGGTTGAAGGTTCACCAATTTCTATTGGTGGTTCCTTGGTTATTTTTGACAAGCAAAAACTTAGTGTTTTCAAATGATAAGGAAAAACTATTTTGAGCAAAGCAAGCCTAAGCTCCACCTAGCCAAATGCATATAGATGATAGTCTCCACTATACTACCATAGTATCACTTGCCAATACAATTCAAATGTATTGACCCTTGTGGCTGTAACTTATTATGTTGCAGGTTTGTTTGATATTAGTGAAGTGTGTTGATTAGGATTACAAGTCTACAACCAACATGATTGCTTGTGGCACTTTGAACATGAAGGACCCCATACTATAGATATTTCTGCTGCATTGTAATGAGATGGCCAAATGAGCTATGTAAGATGTAATGAATTATTTTATTCCTGGTTATAAAGTTGTATTATGACCTTTGTTTCTTGATATTACATCTTAACTGTGGATGCTAGCTATTGATCCAGGGACTAGCATTATAAACACAGGGATCTCTACCTTATTAAAGGTTGGGACCTCTACAAGAATATTATATCACAGTCATGAGAAAAGAGTACATGTCGGTAACGAGATTAAACTAGGTATGGGGATACCGATGATCGAATCTCGGAAATGTAAAATATCGCAAGACAAAGGGATTTATTTATAGAGTTAAGGGATCATTAAATGTGTGGGAATCAATACGGAGGTCCCGCTGCTGATTATTGTTTGGAGAGGGGTTTTGATCATGTCTACATTATTCGCGAACTGTAGGATGACACACTTAAGGGATACCGATGCCATTTGGAGCAAATGAAATGCCAGATAAAGAATATCGAAGCGCTGGAATTATTTCAATGTATACTGGAATTGTTTTGGGTGAAATTGCTGAAATTGGTTCTACATGTGAAATTGAAATGTAGAAAGGGGCTTTATGTGAGTTTTTTTTAATAAATGTAAATACAAAATTCTAAATAAAATAAATAAAATAGTTTTATTAAATGAGATATTGCATTAAATTTGGTGGGAATTTAATGGAGATGAGTGGAGGCATGTTTATATGAGTGGAGGCTTTTTATGTGAGTGGGAGCTCCACCCACATGAATGAGGAAGAGGTGGGGCAGCCACCATGGCCTCCACGCCATGACCTTTGGCTGCCCCCCCCTCTCCTCATCTCATCTCATCTCATCTCTCACCTCCTCGCGAAGGATCTCTCTCTCCTCTAGTACTATTCCCCATGGTCTCGGCTTAGCGACATACATGTTCCCGGTGAATTTTTATGGAGCAAGGATTTGCTTCTTCCGCTGCATCGCTGGAGCGAGGACTCGGAGGTTGTCGGGGTACCGGACATGTGTGCGATCACGTATGCACCACTGCTTTGCGGTGTTGGACTTCTACACGTCTTGAGATCAGCAAGCGAACGACTACATCATCCACGAGTCCAACCTCGTAACGATTTGTCGCTCTTCAAGGGTATGTTCTCTATGGATGTATATCCACCCATTGATTGTATCTAGGTAGATAGATCTTGGTGCTTAGTTGTTCCCATCGTAGGAATTTTTTGTTTTCTATGTTGCAAACCCAACAACGCACTCGATGGATATAAAGGTGTGACAACCATAACATATCGCATAAATGATTTACATTTGATGTTAATTGCTTGTTGATGACTGCAAGTGCACATATCGTTTGTAGCTAGTTTCAAAATAAAGATATCAATCACATAGGGAGCAGGAGTTTGAAGTCTAATAACTCTTAAACTAAATACTGAAATAGTAATGCTAAATAACATTCTAAGTAACAAGATAAAATGTGAGTTTTGTGTAAAAGATATTTTTGGGTTTTAAGATAAGAGAACAATAAGTAAACTAAAGTTGTAAGTAAACAAGAGCACGCGAGTATGATTATGAAAGTCTGCAAGATTATGGAAAGAGTTCTGAGGGAGTAGTGGATTCACTGCTAGTAATTAGAAAGAGTGATAAAAATTATTATAACGAAATAAGACTATTTAGGATATGTGTGGGAGGATCTCCATATATAGACGAATAGGCAACAACCACCGCACACATCATCCTCATAACCACAATAGACAATAACCAACAACCATCATGTTACTGCTCTATTCAGGGATTTCTCCCATGGCATGGACAATGTTTAGTGAGTTCTCCTCGGTTCACAAGTTGATACGTAAGAGAGTGTTAACAGCTTTATAGTCAGTGTAAATTCTATCACTCCTCCTTATACCAACAAGTAGTTCCCTCCATCTAGTCATCTGTGAGGCAAATATTGAGTGGTGATCTTGACCCAACATCAAGATGAAGGAAATCTAACACAGACACATAATGAACAATATCACATAATAATCTTTATCTCAGTTCAATCGCATACTAGGGTTTCTCCATCTCCCTAAGAACAAAGGAAACTACTCACACATGAAGGCAATCAACATCATGGATAGAATATGGATGAAGTATGATGATACAATTGAGGACAAGTGCAAATCCAAGATTCAATCTAGAATCACAACAAGTAACCAAAGGGGATCGGTGATGGAGACGTTGTTGATGAAGATGACGATGTAGATTGATGTGGAGGCATTCAAGATCCTAGTCCCTTCTCCTCTTGTATGATGGTGATGGTGTAGATCTGATTGGAGGCGGCTATGGCGGTGGCACGGCGGCAGGGCTCCGCCATGGTGGAGAATATTGATTGGTGGCTCTCTCTTGGCTCCTCCCACCTTTGTATAGGCCTTAGAAGTGCCCTAGGTCTCCCGCAATACCGTCATATTGATTAGGGAAGGTTCTGGAGTAGTCCAGGGTCGAAAACAAGTCGTTTGCGACCTTTTTTGCAACTATATGGCCGGAATTTTTGCTCCTGTCGTATAGTTGGTCGTTAAACCTTCAGGCTCTTAAGTATTTTGGTCGACATTTATTTATACGAACTCTGTTTTGGGTGTTCTTGGGCTCGTTGGATTCGTCTCGACGAGATATACAACCCCATGGTCTTGTATCTTAATTTTGATAAAATGGAAAAATTTACATTTCCAACCTCTCAAATGGCTAAGTCTGGTCCCTGCAGCTCCTCCATACTATGCTCTCTTTGTTCCTTTTGCCTTTGTTTTATCCATAATCATCATCAACACCTACACACATGTCAAAGAAAAGGAAAAGGGATAAAATTCTACCAAAATTACTAAATGTGCAAAGCTCATATGAAAATGAATGAAAACATAAACCATGTATATTTGGCATAACTGCAGCTAGATAAAGCATGAGATGGGTGGTTGATATGCATAAAATACTTCTATTAAAGTGTGCATAAATTCCACTCATCACTTGTGCATCTTGTTTTGCTAGTACACTAGGATTTCGACAGTAGCATTATGAGATGTTCCCTCAAATATAATTCCAATTTTCGTGTTCTCGCATTAGTGTGCAACATCAAGAAAGCCCACCATTATGAAGCAGGCCGTGAGGATCGGGCGCTAGACATATAGATGTTCGCATATAGTGGGTGTAAGACATTTATGCACTACAATACACTATGGTTACATTTGGCGAGCCTAGCATGTACAGACTTGGCCTCAAAACACAGATGACCGAAAGGTTAAGCATGAGTCACATGATGATGTGATCGACACTGTGTTGTCTATCCTAGTAGCTATATCAAAGACCATGACGATCGGGGATGATATAGTATAAAGGTATCATATAATCACTGAACAAACATTGAGGGATGTTAGTTTAAGTGGGAGTTATTATATTGAACTCATATTATGAACTAAACAGTCTAAGTGAATTTGCATAGAAGTTGTAGTTGGCATCTGTTATAGACTACCATGCGCTTAGCTGTAATTGAGATGATAGAACTATGGTATTATAGATACTTACTTTATTGACTAGTACCGTATTATTTAAGTGTCAAATTAAAGATAAAAAGTTCTAAAGCAAACTTTCAAGTAAACCTCACTTACTCCATAAGGTTTAATAAGTGTATTAATTCTAGAGTAATTAATTCTGAAATTAGTGTCTAAAAGATCATGTTTGCCCATGATACTTAAAATTAGAAAGAAAGTCTTTTGTATCAAGATTATCTAGGAGCTGAAAGGTTTATTTCAAAAATCATCTTGTGTAAAAGATATTGTGATATCTAAAAAACTATTTGATTGCAATATAATAAAATATAAATTTGTTTGGAAATAGATTCTCATATTGGGTGAGCATTTGCAAATGATGGTGACACTAAGTGTATCTATCACCCAATATGTTTGGGGACTAAAATTTGTACAAATATTCGTCCTTATAAACTATAGTAGTTTCATCATGAAATTTGTCATGATAGGATGAATAAGAGGTATTGGTAAAATATTTACTATACTAAAAGACCACTAAAAGTAGAATCTGGAAGAACACGAATCATGTGTGATGATAGTGATCTACTTCAAAGTGTAAATTTAAGGGTGTTAATATTGGACTAATACACTTGAACCAAGTACCATGTGATTGGTGCCACTATTGATGTTGGTTTTTCCGAAAGAGAGGAAAACGTTGAAAGAGAATCCATAAATATAATTAGCAGAAATTAATGAATTGGAACTGTCCAGCTCAGCTATATACAAGATATACATGTTATGAATGTATTCTTTGCATGTTAAACCAATGTAATTCTTCGGTATTAGATACTATATTGGTTGGTACGAAATATCATACAAAAGCAACTCAATATAAGAAATACAATGGTTCGAGTAACTAGCAATATAATATGATAATGATGTTCATAGATAAACAAATAAGATTTTATCATGTTCATCTACATCAAGAACCAAGCCACTAAGATTTATTCCGATAATCGTTATCTAGTTCCAGTATTGTGAGAACAAGTTATTGTTCAAAAAATTACTATATTTCATAGATGATGGATAAACCATTATAAATATTGTTGGTGAAATAACATTCATAAAACTAAATGCTAAAGTATCATAAGACAAAAATGATTGGAATTTCACTTAAGTGTGAAACCACCATTTAAGTTATATTAGAAAGCAAGACATGAAGAAACTTCATGTTGATGGTATTTTGGAGTCAACTTGTTTTCTGTGGCCTAATGTGCTTCAATCCGGCCGCCGTGACGGTATTTGCTCCGATGTCATGGTGGGGATTGGATGAGTTATGTAGGTTGCAGCAGGATCGTCGACGCTATCTCCGTTAAGTGCGGGAAGACAAAGGATTCGACACCTAAAAGAAGGGTGCAGGTTAAGGCTTCGGGTCCCCTCTTCGACGGTGTCAGATGAGGACAACAGAGCCGCGGTCCGACGAGCGCGAGGAAGATCCTAGGTCAAGAAGCCACAAGGTTTCGGATCACGCAGCGGCTCGCTTCATCGGCTCCCTAGGCAGTGTTGCTTGCTATGGCGTTTCTTAGGAAAATAGGTGTCTCTCCTATCTCCGGCGAAGCTTCGTCGTCGTCGCCGTACAATGGTGACAGATGGTTGTTTTGCTTCTAGGCCCTCCCAAAGATCTTTGTGTTATTTTTGTGGGGTCCTTTTGACAAAGTCTTGATCCAAGTATCTTCTGGTTGCCTCTAGGCTCTAGATAGTGGCTACGTGTGGGTTTGTGCTCTTTCTGATGAATGATTATTATATGTTTGAGAATTTTCTAATGAATGAATGACGTGGTTACATTAGAAAAAACTAAGGCCTCTTTTGGGCCTTCGTTTGGACGTCACGCATGGCACGAGGTACCACACTCCCGGCGCGCGCGCGGAAGCAAACAAGGGGAGCGATCAGCAAAACACAGTGGGCGTGAAGCATGCTGCCCGCCCCCGGGGCCCTCCGGGCAGAAAACAACAAACATGGGCGCCTTTATACATAACTCAGTCGCCGGTAGTAGCTAGTGTGCAGTCCACCCGCCACTACCACGTCGGATCAACGACTCCTGCCTGCACTCTTCTGCAACCCGACGACGGACCAGGCGAAAACGCCTTTTTCTCCAGCAGGTAAAAATACTGGTGTTCGTAAAGTTCAGATTCAGACTGTACAAGGCGAAAACGAGCAGTTTAGTTTTCATTCCATGATTTACGACGATCCCATCCCATCAAAGCGACCTGCTCTTGCTTGATGTTGTGATGATCCTGTGTTGACACTTTCTTCTTCTTTAATTTTGGCCAATCTCTGTTGCTCGATCTGAGATTCTGTCTGCCTGTCTGGACTCCTTGGGATCTGCTTCCACTGGGGATTGCTTCGTGTTTCCAGCTGAAATGTTTGGCAAGAGCAGCTGCTGTCCTATTGCGTGCCGGGGAGCAACTCCTCCTGACTGCGATCTGTCCATCGTTTTCCTCTCTTTCTGTGACGTGCTCCCTAGTTCTACTTCCTTGGGTTGCTGCCCTTTTCGTTGGAGTGGAGAGACAACGTTAGGTGACGTGGGATTTTTTTATGTTCCTATAATTTTCTACTCTACTTATGAAAAATACTATTCCTTTCGATCCAAAATACTCGTCACTGTTTTATGTAAAAATGGCACTTCCGCCCATCTAAACTGCAGTATTAGCACAAGAGCTCCGTAATACTACTCCAGCTCACGATCAAATTCTGACATGAAACACTGTCCATTCCACCTCCCCACCTCTCTCTGATAAATCATTTTCTCGAACCTGACGGCCGGGAAAAAATGTTCCCCCATGACCATGAAGCAGGCCACGGAGGGAGCAGCTCCAGGCCACCGCGGCGCCGCGGGCTCGCCATGGGGCTCTACCAGCAGGACACCGACGGCGGAAGCAAAGAGGAGAAAGTCGGGCTCTACGCCGACGACGCCGAGCCCTCGCACGCGACCGCCCGCGTGCCGCCGTGGTCGGAGCAGCTGACGGCGCGCGGGCTGCTGGTGAGCGCGGCGGTCGGCACCATGTACAGCGTCATCGTCATGAAGCTCAACCTCACCACGGGGCTCAACCCCACCCTCAACGTCTCCGCCGCGCTCATCTCCTTCGTCATGCTCCGCGGCTGGACGCAGGCGCTCGCCCGCCTCGGCGTCGCCGTCCGCCCGCTCACGCGACAGGAGAACACCGTCGTACAGACCTGCGCCGTCGCCTGCTACAGCATCGGCTCCGCCGGTCAGCGCCACGAAACCCTCCTCAACTTGTCCGCCGGAGCGATCGGATTTTGACTTTTTTTTTTGCTCTGCTCTCCAGGTGGGTTCGGGTCCTACCTGCTTGGGCTCAACACGAAGACGTACGAGATGGCGGGGACGGACATGGAGGGCAACGTCGGCACGAAAGAGCCCGGCCTTGGGTGGATGGTCGGCTTCCTCTTAGCCGTCAGCTTCGTCGGGATCCTCGCGCTCGTCCCTCTCAGGAAGGTCGGTGAGCTCCCCCCACACGATCCTAACGAATTTTGTCATTCGAATCACGGCCACTTCGAATTGCGATTTTGTTGTCTTCCCCAATTTTGTTAACTTGCCAGTTCTGGTTGCATAGTGGCCAACTAGTCATCAGCACTTCCTTTATTTTTTTTATTTTTTCCGTAGCGTCAGGTGTTGTAGCTAGCCAGGTGCCTTTCGGATTATGTAAGCTCGAACAAACGACAAATTTGCTTCGGTTTTGTTAGGTGTTTGGGTTTGACGTGAACGCTAGCCTTTTCGGAATGTTCTGTTGCCACACCGAATTTAGCTAACTTATCCAAGTGATTTATTATATACTCACTCTCCATTTAGAAATATAAGATGTTTTACATTCCTGAACCAAATGTAGGCCAGAAGCCTAAAACATTTTATATTTCTAAACGGAGGAAGTAGTACATAACTTAGTCTTGCCTAATCAAAGCTTTTCTTCAGCTAAAAGTCCCACGTTACATTTCAGATACATTTCGTAAGTTATGTCTGTGCGGCCTAAGGTCTATGGGTTTGTTTAGCTCTAAGAATATAATGGGCATGTATGTCAAACTTGTTTTGCGCCAAGAAAAATAGAGCCACAACATGCAGGCCTTTTGTTAAAGTAATTTTTTGGATAAAAAGAACATATTAATATCACGAAGATACCACTCGGTCCCTGCAACAATAAAATATCATAAACCCATTTTAAAAAAATCCTAAAGACACTACGCATGCACACAACCCTATTACAAAAGAATAAGAAGAAAACAAAAATAAAAGATCCCACTATGGTGATCAAAATATAATTGTAGCTGCAACACAAAACACCGCCAAGACAACACCCAGAGTCCACATTCACACAACAATATCTTTAACAAGGTCATTATCAGACATAACCAATTAAGGTCATACTCCCTCCGTTTAGAAATATAAGACGTTTTAGGTTTGTGAAGGAGATGTATCTAGACACCTTTTAGTGTATAGGTTCAAATGAATCTAGACACTAAAAGGTGTCTAGATACATCTCATTCACAAACCTAAAACATCTTATATTTCCAAACGGAGGGAGTACCTTGGAATTTCACCCTAGAGCAAGTTCGCCTTCTCAAAACAATGTCTTAAAGCAAAGCCATTGCCAAACACAACCAATTAAGGCCTGACCTTAGATTTTTGCCCTAAAAAATAAGACCATGTACTCCTATTGTGTTGCCTCCCCCGCTTGCCATTGCCGCTGATATAAGTCAAGAACCATCAAGCAAGGTCCTTGTCGCCATGAAGAGACAGCCGGCCATCACTAGTCACCGGCCAGAAAATGAGAATCGGCATCAAGAAGACCACTGCCTAGGCGCGAGAAGACCCGAAGGATCACCCCCTTTATTGGGCAGGTTGGCAGCCCCCCACGCCGCCGCCCGCCAACCGACCCACTTTGGCGGAAGAGGGGGCAAGCCTACGAACGAACCACGCATATGCGTTGTCTTGCTGGTTGCCGTCCCGAGCAAGATTCCCATATGACGCCGCAGCGAGGCCGATTGCAAGCACAGTGCTGCCTCCCCACGCATCTACGGGCAACCGACGGCCGCACAGATGGTGGCTCTAGGCGGGGGCCTAGACCTACAGTCACTGCCTCCACCTCATGCGTGGACGCCAAAGGGAAGCCACCGCTACCACACGGCCGAGGCGCCCCAGATCCCGCACGCAGATGACCACTGACGTCGTCCCCAATCGCTATCGATGATCCGATGCCACCGCGGCCCTCACCGGCGGCAGGGGAGGCCAGCGGGCCTTGGTTTTTTGGCGGATAGGGTTTCGCCTGAGTGCTGCCCAGGGGAGACGGCACATGAGCTTTTTTTTCTCCCTGGCTCGAACCCTGTTAAAGGAAATACTAGTAGATACTTTGTCTATGATTGAGGTACAAATCTTTAATACTCCCTTTGTCCTAAATTGGAAGTCGCTAATTTTTTTAGATTCACGTGCATTTGTACACTAAAACGTGTCTAGATACATATAAATCTAGATAAATATGTGACATTTGTGCATTTTGAGAAAATAAGGACGTACTTTTACTCGAACCTTCGGTTGCAATTAAACTGAGTTAGTACCAATCATAAGCTTGAGCGAAAAAAATTAGTGTGCACAGTTGTACACCGTCCACTAATATGTGCCGGATTTGTTGGCTTATCATGATGACATGTTGTGAATTCTTTCAAACTGAACGTGATCCCTCATAGTAGTTGTTTGAGAGCACTTGAAAATGCACAATTCAATTCGAAGCATAAGTTTGTATGGAACTTTGTAAAATTTCAGATTTTGGTGATCGACTACAAATTAACTTACCCAAGCGGAACTGCAACTGCCGTGCTTATAAATGGATTTCATGCGCGTCAGGGAGATGAAGTGGCGAAGTACGTGGTTCTCTAGCATAACTTATGGCCTGCAGAACAAAATCCAATAATATAATTATCATTTCTTAAGAAAATAATTTAATGCTTTGATTGATTTCAGGATGCAAGTGGATGGATTCACAAAATACTTTGCAATCAGCTTTGTCTGGAGTTTCTTCCAGTGGTTTTACTCTGGTGGAGATAATTGTGGGTTCTCGCAGTTTCCCACTCTTGGACTACGAGCTTGGAAACAATCGTAATACACGTTACTTTGCTTATTAATTATTATACTCCATGCTTCACTGAATCACTAGTAACAGTTTTGACCTAATTTCGATTCTGATATGCTGTCAGGTTCTTCTTTGATTTCAACCTCACATATGTTGGGGCAGGGATGATATGCCCCCATCTTGTCAATATATCTCTCCTTGTCGGTTCTATTCTCTCTTGGGGTATAATGTGGCCACTGATTGCTGATCTGAAAGGGATCTGGTATCCGGCAGATTTACCAGAAAGCAGCATGAGAAGCCTGCAAGGTTACAAGGTTCGTTTCCGAATTTGATTTTGTTGGTTGCATGTGTGATTTGCCATCCTTTGTTCCTTACATGTGTCTCATTCTCAGGCCTTCATCTGCATTTCTCTCATCCTAGGAGACGGCATGTACAATTTTGTAAAGGTTTTTCTAAAGACCATTTGGAGTATACTAGACAAATCAAAAAACAAGAACGCCAAGAAAGGTAAACATCTTAGCATACAACCTTTTGTGATGGAAATATGATGTGACCTGAGATTCACTATGATTGCAGAGGAAGATAGTCTGAAGCTCGATGACCTTCACCGCAATGAAGTTTTTACAAGAGACAGTCTCCCTAATTGGATAGCCATCTCGGGGTACTTTGTATTATCAGTCGTCGCCGTAATTACTATTCCCTTGATGTTCCCTGAGATGAAGTGGTACTATGCTGTCATAGCATACATATTGGCTCCTGCCTTGGGTTTCTCCAATGCTTATGGGTCCGGCCTCACTGACATCAACATGGCCTTCAACTATGGAAAAGTTGCGCTCCTCATTCTTGCAGCTTCTATTGGAAAAGAACACGGCGTAGTTGCTGGGATGGTAGGCTGTGGTATGGTGAAATGTATGACATCGATAGCTTCTGACCTTATGCAGGATTTCAAAACTGGACATCTTACACTAACATCACCTAGATCAATGCTTATTGCTCAGATTATTGGCACCGCCATGGGCTGTGTCATCTCACCGCTCACATTCTTTGTGTTCTACAATGCCTTTGACATAGGCAACCAGAATGGGCCATGGAAGGCACCTTATGCTCTAATATACCGAAACATCGCAATTCTTGGTGTCGAGGGCACAGCTGCTTTACCCATGCATTGCTTGCAGCTGTGCTATGGATTCTTTGGCTTTGCGCTGGTGGCCAACCTTATGAGGGATTTCCTCCCGCGGAAGTATGGCAAATGGATCCCCTTGCCCATGGCAATGGGGTTTCCCTTCCTGGTTGGCGCGAGCTTTGCCATCGACATGTGTGTTGGGAGCTTGATAGTCTACATCTGGCACAAGGTTGACAAAAGCAAGGCACTGCATATGGTGCCGGCAGTTGCATCTGGATTTATATGTGGAGATGGACTCTGGATCTTCCCAGCTTCCCTGCTTGCACTGGCCAAGATCACTCCACCAATGTGCATGGCATTTGATCCTACATACTAGATGGATCTCATGATCGGCCGCAAGCTCCATGGATGAGATTTTTCATAGTAGGGTGAATAAGCTGAATGATAAATCCACAAGGCGTAAAACTGTAAGAAGTATCTTTCAAGAGTAGCTCATCCAATTGTCAAATATTGGTTTCCAGCTGTTATCTGCAAATATTATCATCGGAAATAAACCAATGAAGCATTGTAGTTGATGCATGACATACTCCCTTCATCCTAAAATAGATGTCTCAAATTTTTCAAAATTTGATTGAATCTAGACACTATTTAGTATATAGATTCATCCAAAATTTTAAAAACCTAAGACATTTATTCTTGAACGGAGGGAGTATAAAAAAAGTAGCTAAAATGCACAGAAATTGATGAGCGTAAGACCAGACATTAAGACAGATATGCCGGCTCAACAAAACTTCTGCAATGATGAATTACCGTGGCAAACACTGTGGGGTTTTCCTTCCTAGATGGGCATATCAAGCTTAATTATCTTTGTGTGGTGATTATTTTTCAACGAACCGTGCTTATCTACCCGTGATGTATGTAGCGAAACCTTCAATTTGTGACATGCTTGCTTTTTAAAAAAATATATATATATTAATATTACATGGATACCAATTACACTCAACCTCTGCAACAACGCAATGCCTAACGGCTTTACGGATGCACACAATCCAAAAAAAAGAAAGAAGAATTATAAAAAAAGAAAAGCTCTGCTATAGAAAACTAATCCTCAAAGTAATGACAGTGACACCATCAGTACAACACCAGAAGTCCTCAACTCCAATAACAACGTCTTTAAGAAGGAAATAATGCCCAAGTATCGTCGGTGCTCGATCAAAGATCATAGGTTTTCACCCTGCAGAAAGTTCTCGCTCATAAAACAATGACTTCAACAAGGTCATTGCGAGGCACAACCAGTTAAGGTCAGACCTTGGATTTTTATCCTGCAAGATAAGACTGGGAACTCCCCCTGTGTTATCTTCCAGCACCAACAGTCATTGCAACGAGTCCCAGATCACGCAGTCAGATCTCCGTCGCCACAAGAACAAAAATCACCAACGCTGCCCTCATATTTCCGCTATTCTGACATTCTCCGCATCTGACTTCACCATGGCTCTAAGAATGGCGCTTGGTGGGAACAAACAACAGAGCTTCGCAACGCTCCCGCTGAAACCAAACGGCCAGAAAAACAGGTGTGCACGATCGAATACCTTCTGATCCAGCAATCTCCAAGCATGATACGCCCATGGGAGTTCGCTGGCGGAGCCTTCCGGAACCCGCCTCTCTAGACCAGATCAACGAGGGCAGACATCAAGCAGATCTTCGTCTTTGTGCGGAAGAAACCAAAGGACCAGCACCTTTATTAGATTCGACACAGCGATCCCCACACCGCCGGCCGGCTTCCGGAGAACGGATTGAGCAGGCAATTAGGGAAATATAGCCGATCTAGGTCTTCCAACAGAATCCCATTGCCGGCACCTCCTCCACCAGATCGCCACCCGCCCCACTCCGACAGAGGCCGCCTCCGCCTCCAGATCCGATCTCCCACCGCCGGCCGGAGCCGTGATGGCGAGGGGGGCCCATCCAGCGCCGACGAACTCCACCCACCACCGCTCGCCAGGTCGCGCCGTCGTGCGCCAGACCCTGACCGAACGGAGGCAGCCCACGCTCGCGTCGGCACACCACCGAACCCTCCCGAGGACCTCCGCCCAGGCGCTCAAGAGGTACGCGAGGAGAGGCCCCGTGCCGCCGCCGTCGGCTGCACTGGCTTCGTCCAACGGCTTCCTCTGGCGGCGGCCGGGGGAGGAGAGAGACCGACAGCTGGGCTAGGGTTTAGGTCGCCCCCGAGTCGCCCTGGGCAAGAGCGACAGGGGTACGTGTCTGCAGCTAGGTAGCTAGGGAGGCTAATCTTCGTGACATGCTTGCTTGGCTGACTCAATCGTTCTCCCATCACTGCCAGACTCACGACTAAGCTTGTGTGCCTGCTCATTTTCCTGTTGGTCTCGCAGCGGGTGTGAATCAACCCCTCACATATGTCGGAGTCGGCAGCGGTTGTTTCTAGGGTTTTTTGGGATTCTCCGGAGCCTCCACGGGCAGCGGTCCGGGAGGAAAACGGAGTAACTCTTGAGTGTGAAGCAAACCCTCTCAGTTTATTCACACTGGTCGGTGGGGGAAGGAGCCGCCGGCACCACCAGTAGTACAGGCTACATGTGGGAAATGGCGAAAGTACTTTTTTTTTGCTCGACGGGTGGTTCCTTCATGAGCCCTTTTCCGACATCTTTTCACACCATACTAAACCACATATTTTAGTTTCTATGGTTTTGCAGGGCGAGATCGAATCTGACCTTCGTAACAGATTGTCATCGGCCGCTGATAGCGAGCTCTTGTCTCTTCGTGTGACATGGTTATACCCTGCGGGTACGTGGTCTCAGCATACCTAGTCTAGCCCAAGGAAGGCCCACGGTGGATATACGCCGGCCCATGAAGACTTTCGGGTAACCCAGGCCCATAACGCCTTCGGATCCTTGGAGAGCAAGACTAGAGTAGATAGGAAATTCAAAGGGGTAAAACCCTAGTGTAGGGGTTCGTAGCATGGAAAACAAAAATTTTCTATCGCATACAAACAAACAAGCCAAGATCTATCTACTAGATTTTAGCAACGAGTCGATGGAATAACTTACCCTCGAAGATTCCAAAGCGGTTAACGAGAGCAGATTCTCGTGGGTGATGTAGTCGTACTCTTTCCGATCTCAAGATCGCGTAGACGATCCTTCCGGCGCTGCGTTCCGGCAGCGCTTCCGCAGTCGGTCACACGTTCGGTACTCGACGAAGACCTTCCTCTCCCTTGTTCCAGCAGGCAGCGGAGGTTGTAGCACTCTCCTCGCGATTTCGGCAGCACAACGGCGTGGTACCGGAAGTAGAGGGGAGATCCCGCAGGGCTTCGCCTTAAGCCGGAGAGAGTATGGTGGATTATGAGAGAGGGCTATTAGTGGTCTAGAGATTAGACACACCAATTAGAAGGCCCTAAACCGCAGGCTAAAGCAATTATAAGCTCTAAACCAAACGGCTCTAAACCGGAGATTAGAGGTAGAAACTTGTGTGTCTCAAGGAGGAGCCCTGCCCCTCCTTTTATAGGTGGAGGGGCTAGGCGCGCCAGGGAGGGAGGGAGTCCCTCCCCAACTCGGCCTAGGGCTGGGCGCCGGCTTGGAGGAGAGGAACTCCTCCTCCAAGTTGGTTTCAACCTCCTCTTGCTTGTTTCCCACAGTTTCCTGTTTTCCACAGTTTCCTGTTTTAGCCGTTTGACTTTCAAACTGGCAATTTGACTTTCATGTTTTTGGAACAGCAAGAACACTTAGTACATGATGCAATCATTCAATGACACATTCATGTACCCTCCCCCCCCCCCCCCGGAGTGCCGGACAATCCGGAACCTTCTAGAACATTCCCGATGAAAACACCGGAATCATTCCTGAACTCCGAAACGGGACTTTCCTTATATGAATCTTATTCTCCGGACCATTCCGAATCGCCTCGTGATATCCCGGATCCCATCCGAGACTCCGAACAACATTCGGTCTCTTTCTCATAATACCATAACTACTCAAAACAACGTCGAATCCTTAAGTGTGTCTCCCTACGGTTCGTGAATTATGCGAACATGATCGAGACACTTCTCCGAACAATAACCAATAGAGGAATCTGGAAATTCATATGGATCCCACATATTTCTACGATTACTTTGCGATCGAATGAACCACTTACATACGATACCAATTTCCCTTTGTCTCATGATAGTTTACTTATCCGAGGTTATGATCGTCGGTATCTCTGCATACCTAGTTCAACCTCGTTACTGATAAGTACTCTTTTCTCGTTCCCGTGATATGTGATCCCTTGTGATCCAGTCACATGCTTGCAAGCTAATTGGATGACATTTCACCGAGAGGGCCCAGAGTATATCTATCCGTCATATGGATGGACAAATCCCACTCTTGATCCATGTGTTTCAACCAATACTTTCTGAACACTCAATGCCACCTTTATAGCCACCCTGTTACGGTGTGGTGTTTGATGACATCAAAGCATCCATCCGGAAAAGGTGATATGCATGATCTCATGGTCGAAGGAATTAGGTTACTATGTATCAGAAAGCATATAGCAATTGAACTATTGAAATGACTTGATCTTTATGCTACGCTTATCTATAGGAGTATGTCCATCACATCATTCTCCTAATGATATGATCTTGTTGTTAATAACATCTCTATGTTCATGATCAGGAAACCACGATCATATATTAACCAACAAGCTAGTTTAACAAGAGGCTTTACTAGGGACTCTTATTTTAGTTTACAAATCACACAAGTATTAATGTTTCCGGTTAATACAATTATAGCATGGTATGTAAACATTTATCATAAGTGTGAAGATATGATAATAACCACTTTATTATTGCCTCTTGGGCATATCTCCAACACCTAGAACCTGTAACCGACTAGGACTATGCCCGGGACCTGCCTAAGTCTATATAAAGGCCAGGAGGGCACGACCTAGATCTCTCGACTCATACTTTCGCATACGCACCACCACGCCAGATCGAATCTGCGCACCCTGTAACCTTCGGTTCCGCCGTAATCAAGAGTAGACAAGCAGGAGTAGGATTTTCCCTCCGGGGACCTGAACCTGGGTAAATCTCGTGTCCCCTGGTTGCTTGTCTGTTAACCGTTCCACGATCTCTAGCATCCCCATCTTCTCCAAAACCCAAGTCCATAACAATGGGCATTGACGAGTCGAAACCTCGTCAATTGGCGCCGTCTGTGGGAATGGGGGCTGCTGATTGTGCGATCGTGACGGTCTTGACCCGATCGATCTACAACTCTGCGGTGACGGAGAGTCACCTTCTCTTCGGCGCTTTCGACTTCACCGCTCACTCGCCGGCCACCATGAAGGACTTCGAGCCCGTAGGCGACGGACTCGAAATCTTGTTCGGGAGCTTCTGCTTCCAAGAGGGACAAACTGGCACCCTCCGCCTTCCTGAGCGGGTGCCCGTGCCATCAATCAGGCCCGCCTCGTGGGCTCCACACCCTGTGCTGCGCACATCACCATCGACAGATGAGTTCTACGACAGCAACAGCTGCAACTCTGATCTGTGCGATCCACCTTCAGATGAAGGGACCTACGGTTCCGGGTCCGAAAGCTGCGGCAGCAGCGGACCAATCTACGAGCGCTACCAATGCGCCGCAGTCATCCAGGAACAGCAAACGCCTAACCCGCCGCCCAACACGAACCCCAACCCGCAGGACAGAAACGGCGGAAACGGCGGGAACAGAAGAAGCCAGTCCCCCCCCCCCCCCACCCGAAGGGGAAAACAACGGCCACGTCATCCAACTTAGCAAAGAAGGATGGGTCCAGGCACGCCGCGCCGTAGCAGGCGACATAGTCCTGCCTGTAGACTCCTCACGTGAACTACTGATGGCATACCATTACCTCCTCATCGAGGAGCATAAGAAGCAAGTCAAGATGCAGGAAACACTTGACAAACGCAAGCAAGCAGCCTCTGAGTCCAGCGCGCGACGAGCTGCGCTCTCCGCTATGGCCTCGGGCTCTAGCACGAACGGAAACCAAGGAAACAAGCACCGCTCGCGGGTGGAGAACATGGATCCCAAGGAGCGCCGTGATGTGACCCGAACTCTCCACACATCGTTCATGGAGATGGATGCCGACGGCAACATCATCCCAAAGACACCACAAGCTGCGATCATGGCAGCCACCGCGTATCTCGCGGCCCACCAACCTCCGGAGGGGGGCCCGAAGAGAGCCATGCATAAGTCCGCACTCACCGGACTCGGACTTGTCGGAGCTGCGCTCCACGAAGACGCTCCTACGGAGCCGACGAAGAAAGCTCCGGCCAGGCGCGACCGGAGCCCCACCCCTTCATCCGAAGAGGAAGAGGAGCACGACCTTCCTCGAAGGAAGAAGAGCTCGCGTCACCGTAAACGCGACTATGATGCCAGAGACACGCTTACGCAGCCTAAAATCGACAAAGCACGAGCCAAACGTGCATGCTCGTCTGAATCCGAGATGGACAAAGACGAAGGAGAACTCTGTGGAGCCCGATGCTTCAGCAGATCTGTTCGGCGAACACAGATGCCACACAATTTCAAGCTTCCTTCGGATACTCCGAAGTTCAACGGCACGCAAGATCCAAAATCCTGGCTCAGTGACCATCTGTCATCCGTCAAGCTGCACGGCGGCAACAAAGAAACCGCCATGCAATGCCTTCAGCTGTAGTTGACAGGTGCGGCGCGGGTCTGGCTCAGCAGCCTATCATCAGGGTCCATCCGAAGTTGGGAGGAGCTAGCTTACAGCTTAATCCGAAATTTCAAAGGCACCAGCAAGAGGCCCGCCTCAATCGAAGAGTTGTGAGCCTGCACTCAGAGAACGGGAGAATATATTCGCTCGTACATACTACGCTGGTCTACCACCAAGAACTCCGCGGCACACATCTCCGAAGAGAGGGCCATCGACGCCTTCAGGGACGGCGTCAAACGCCAAGATTTCAAGGAGGAGCTTGGGCGCGTCAAGCCCAAAACACTTGACCACCTCATGGACATCGCCAACAGATGGGCAGACGACGAAGATTGCATTCACTGAGCACAATCGGATGAAGAGGACGACTACGGCCGACGACGGGAACACCGCAGCAAGAGGAGATCGCGCGTCTACGAGGACCGCGACGGACCCGACATGGTCGCGGTCGGCTTCCGCGACAGCGGACGCCCAGCACAGTCGTGGCAACGCCGCGACCGCGACAACGGACCCTTAGCATACGATAAACTTTCGGGTCCATGCACCATCCACTTCTACATCGACAAGCAAGATGGCAAAAACAAAGCCAGCCATATGCTCAAGGACTGCCGCGAGTTCTAGAAACTCAGCGAAAGCATGGTGCATATGAGGCAACAAGCCCCAACACCTGCGTTCGGAAACCCACCTGTGCCAGGCGAAATAGCGCTCGGAGCCCCTCCACCGCCGCCTATTGGAGGCCCAAACCAACCAGTCGCACCAGCACAAAACAACGCTGGGAACGGGTACCCCCCCACCGAAAGGAGCACTAAATATGATCCAGAAGGGGCGCCCCACGAACAGGGTGCAGAAGAAAATCACCCGACAAATCAACTTAGCCGTGGCAACTCCGCCTGCAATCCTTGAGTACCTCAGTGGATCGGAGTCCTGCATCACATTCACTCGCGCAGATCACCCTTGCCAGATCCCTCGCCCAGGTCATGCTGCCCTGGTGCTGGAGGCGCAGATCGGAGGCTTCGAGATGAGTCGCGTCTTCATGGACGGCGGCAGCGGCATCAACCTAATGTTCGCAAGCACTCTAGCGGCAATGCGGATCCCGCAATGCAGCCTGGAACAGTCAGACACAACGTTCCACGGCATCGTTCCAGGGAAGGGCATATTCCCCCTGGGCAAGATAGGGCTCGACATCATCTTCGGGAAGCCGGACAACTTCCGGCAGGAGCGACTCGAATTCGAAGTGGTGGACTGGCCATCACAATACCACGCCATCCTTAGGCGTGTAGCATTCGCAAGATTCCTGGTTGTACCACACTACGCATACCTACTACTCAAGATGCCAGGGCCGAAGGGCATCATCACAGTCCACGGGAGCTTCACCCGATCGGACCAATGCGACAGGGATTTCAACAAAATCTCCCAGTCTTTCGGCATGCAAGACGAACTCGTAAGGCTCCGCGAGGCGACGGACAACGGGGCACCCCCAGTCACAAGGCAAAACGCACCTGACATGTCTTTCGACTCCACCGTCAACACAAAGAAGGTGCAGGTCCATCCAACTGACGCCTCCAAGACGGCGCTGATCGCCAACGACCTCAGCCCCGCATAGGAAGGCGCGCTCGTCGAATTCCTCCGTGAGCGCTGGGAAATCTTCGCCTGGTGTCCTGCGGACATGCCAGGAGTTCCCAGGGAATTCGCCGAGCACGCACTCAACGTCTTTCCAGACACCAAGCCAGTCAAGCAGTCCATCCGGAGACTGTCCGAACCACGAGCCGAAGCCATCGGCAAGGAAATCAACAGATTACTCGCTGCAGACTTCATCAGGGAAATCAAGGAAAGCGAGTGGCTGGCAAACACAGTCATGGTCCCAAAGAAGGACACGGACATCCTGCGGATGTGCGTGGATTTCACGTCACTAAGCAAGCATTGCCCAAAGGACCACTTCCCCCTTCCTCGGATCGATCAGATCATCGATTCGACTGCAGGTTGTGAGAAACTCTCCTTCCTCGACGCCTACTCAGGCTATAACCAGATTCGACTCAAGGTCGAAGATCAGGAGAAAACGGCGTTTATCACACCGTTCGGAGTATTCTGCTACAACACAATGCCCTTCGGGCTAAAGAACGCAGGTGCTACGTACCAGCGATGCATGCAGGCCTTCCTCAAGGACCAGACCGATCGCAACGTCCAATTCTATGTTGACGACATAGTGATAAAAACCAAAGAGGGAAGAACACTTATCGATGATCTCCGCGAGACGTTCGACAACCTTGATCGCTACAGGATCAAGCTCAACCCGGAAAAGTGCGCCTTCGGCGTCCCATCGGGTCAGCTGCTTGGGTACTTCATCTCTCAGCGAGGGATCGAGGCGAACCCGAAGAAAATCAGAGCCATCATGGCAATGGAGAAGCCGAAAAACCTCAAAGGCGTCCAGCAGCTCGCAGGGCGAATAGCGGCGCTAAGCAGATTCATCAGCCGCATGGACGAGAAGGCCCTGCCATTCTACCAACTGCTGCGTAAGGCAGACAAGTTCGAGTGGACACCAAAAGCCAACGATGCATTCGAAAGCCTCAAGCGGATCCTCTCCACCTCGCCCGTCTTGGTCACGCCAAAGAAGCGCGAGCCTCTGCTGCTGTACATAGCAGCCACACACCAGGTGGTCAGCACCGTACTCGTGGTCGAACGACCCGAAGAAGGCAAGACCCACGGGGTCCAGCGCCCAATTTACTACCTCAGCGAGGTACTGACACCAACAAAGCAGAGGTACCCTCACTACCAGAAGCTCGCCTACGGCGTGTTCATGACGGCTCGACGGCTGAGCCATTACTTCCAGGAGCACCAAGTGATGGTCGTCAACGAAGCACCCCTGAACAGCATCCTGAATAATCCAGAGGCCACAGGACGCGTGGCCCTGTGGGACATCGAGCTGTCACCCTTGGACATCGTCTACGAGAAGCGACTCGCAATCAAATCTCAAGTCCTTCCGGACTTCCTGGTACATTGGATGGAGCTGGAGCTGCCAGACACCCGAGATATGTCGCAGTCATGGACGATGCACTTCGACGGCTCCAAGCGAGAAGCTGGAGCAGGAGCGGGGGTCATACTGACCTCCCCACAAGGCGACACGATGAAGTACGTCCTTCGGATGAAATTCCGAGCTTCTAATAATGAGGCCGAATACGAAGCCCTCATCCACGGCATGACGATGACAAAGATATGCGGCGCAACGCGCCTGGTCATCTACGGTGACTCCAACCTCGTCGTCCAGCAGACGATGAATGAGTGTGACGCACACGCCGAAAACATGATCGCGTACCGTGCACTCTACAACGCACTCGAAGGAGAATTCGACAGCTGCGAGCTTCGGCACGTTGGAAGAGAAAGCAACAAGGAAGCCGACAGACTCGCCAACATCGGCTCCACCTACGCAAAGGTGCCACCAGGTGTGTTCCTCGAACAGATCTGCGTGCCATCCATCAAGCGGAAATTCCCTAAGGGATCACCCGAAGAAGCAGAACACTCGGGGGCTACGCTGTCCGAAGGACATGAAGGACCCGAGAAAACTGGACACAGAAGTCGCCATGGTAAACCTAATGCAGGTCATGGCAGTCGAAGAAGCTTGGACGCCGCCATACCTCCAGTTCTTGTTAAATGGAGAACTGCCTGACAGCCCGATAGATGCCCGGCGCATCTCTCGTCGGTCAAAATCCTTCACCACCATCAATGGCGAGCTGTACAAGCGCAGTATTACGGGTGTACTACAAAGGTGTGTCACCATCGGTGACGGGAAAGCCATCCTCCAAGGCATCCACGAGGGCATCTGCGTCCATCATGCAGGCAGCCGCTCCATAGTCGCCAAAGCGCTACGGGCCAGATTCTACTGGCCAACGGCCATGAGCGACGCAAAGGACATCGTCCGAAGATGCAATGGATGCCAACGGTTCGCCGACAAACCGCACGCACCCGGGTCCGAGCTCAGACCCATACCCATAGCCTGGCCTTTTGCTCAATGGGGCCTCGACATGATCGGCAAACTGCCAAAGTCCTCGAAAGGGGGACACGTTTACCTCCTGGTCGCAGTCGACAAATTCACCAAGTGGATCGAGGCCATGCCCGTCACCAACCAAAAGGGCAAAACTGCCGTCAAGTTCTTCGAGTCCATCGTCTACAGGTTCGGCGTACCGCATAGCATCATCACCGACAACGGATCGAATTTTATCTCCAAGGAATTCCAGGACTTCTGCGAAGGCCTTGGGATCAACATCACATATGCATCAGTGGCACACCCCCAAACGAACGGGCAAGTGGAAAAGGCCAACAGCCTAATCGGCGCTGGCATCAAGAAGCGCCTCATGAGTCCGCTCGAACGAAAAGCAGGAGCTTGGACGAAAGAGCTACCATCCGTCCTATGGAGCTTACGGACCACGCCAAACAGCTCCACAGGCTACACACCGTTCTTCATGGTGCACGGAGCTGAAGCCGTGCTACCAGCCGAAGTACGTCACCAAGCCCCCCGGGTCGTCGCTTACAGCGAAGCCGAATCCACGGCTGCACTCGAAGATGTCGTCGACACACTCGACGAAGCAAAAGACATAGCAGCAGCTCGATCAGCGGTGTACCAGCAGAGTCTCCGCAACTACCACAGCCGCCGGCTGCGCCCAAGGTCCTTCGTCGAAGGAGACCTCGTCTTGCGACTCAAGCAAGAACGACCGACGAAATTCGAGTCACCATGGGAAGGACCCTACGTCATCACCGAAGTCATCCCAGTTGGCGCCTACCGCCTCAAGCACGTGGAGTCTGGAGTCGCATACTCCAACCCATGGAACATCTCGCACTTGCGACGATTCTACCCCTAGCTACCTACCCCCTTTACTTTCAATAAGGCTTTCAGCCAAGGCTATTCAGCCGAACAATGTACTCCCTCCATTACGATATAAATAAATCTAAGTGTCTCGCCCCAAACTCCAGTTCATTATTTGCAACTCTACTTTACGCTGCAAACGCACTCGAGGGCTCCCCCCACCTCACAATTTCGTCGACTGAGGATCACACGTGTACACCTGAGTAGCTGACAACGTCAGGCAAACGAAAAGGATACGTACTCAAATAAAGCACTGTGTGCTTACAACAAACAAACCTTTACAAAGGGCACAACACGCCCGGTCGAAATATACAAATTTTATATTTATCTCTTTTTACAGGTACTACCTATGTTGAAGAATAACCTGAGCACGCTGCTCAAACAAATCTACGACCTGTTCGGTATACTGCCTTATAGCCGCGTAATCTGGCCGCATGTCCCACTCACCACCATCCGGCCGAAGAGGTGGCCCAGCTGCCACAACAACCAAATCTACATCAGGCCGGTGCAGCCTCACAAGAGAAAACGCAGCCTTGACTCCAGCGACGAGTTGTTGCCGCACCAACTCCTTGACATTGCTCACGCTTAGAAACTTCGACAGAAGACCCGCAAGGCTCGTTGGTACGGCATCCAAAGGAAACATGACGTGCAACACCGAGGAAAGAGATGTCTGCACTTGGCGAAGCACCCGCGAAACTTGATGCACACGATCCTGCACCGTCGCCAGAGCCATGGCGCGATCACGATCCATCCAGAAGAAGCCGCCGGCCTCCATGTCCTGCTGAGTCAAGCAATTGACCCGAACAGCGACACGCTCTTTCTCTTCCCTAGGAGCAAGGTTAGCACCTACGACATTTGCACAAAATAAGAAGCAAATCCAGCAGGCTCACTCGAAGAATTGAGCTGCAGCTCGAAACAAAGAACAACTTACACTGAAGCTGTTCAGACAGCCGAAGCAGTTCCGCCATCAACTCCTCTCTGGCTGCACCACGATCCGCCTTGGACTTCCAAACATCGGCATGACCTCGCAACCCGAGCAACTCCCTCTCCAGACTACGCACACGGTCCCGAAGAAAAGCGAGTTGAGAAGGATCATCCAAAGATGGCCGCAGCTGCGCTGCAGGCGAGGTGTCAACAGGGTCGGCACCCGAAGGAACCTAGAACAGCAGGAAAGCAAAGGACACAAACATTCAGACAGTGGTAGAAGCACACCTCAGGCGAATTCATTAAAACGTATAAGGCCACTACATGGCACAAGGATTGTGTTCTCCAAAATATTTACAGCAAAAGTAGACTACAAACTACCCTACGTCTACAACGTCTAAGACGCGGCACCCTGAGTCGCCTCGGAGCCGGACTGCCTAGCTTTGGCCCCACCCTGCTGCCGCAGTGCATACTCAGACAGCAAATCAATGAGCTTGGGCCCATATCGCTTGCAGCGAGCAGAGTAGGCAGCAAAGGCTACCTCGGATACATCTGCGGTCGTCGGCATCCGGGAAGTGATCTGGGGCAGATCCAGCTCCGCTCCAGCCGCCAAGGCCATCGGCAGCCCGACGGACGCGTCGATGCCCTTCTGCTTGCGCTTGTACGCCGCAGGCGCTTCGGCTGACAGAGCCTCCGCCAGAGCATCCACATCATCGAGGGCCACGCCCTTAGGGACAAGCTCCTTGTAGAAGCGGCCAAGGACCTCTTTCGCCTTGGCAAGGGAGCTAACGACGGTGCTGCAGCGATCTTCGACCGCCACAGTAGCACCATCTAGAGCACTCCCGTGCTCTAGAGAACCGCGGTCAAACTCGATGCCTGCGGCATCTGAGACAAAAAAAAGGAGAGAAGACATGAAGAAAAGAAGCACAGACGAAGACAGGAAACACGAAAAACAAACACAAATACAGCACTTACCCGAAATAGCCTTGGCAGCAGCCATGAGCTTTGCCACCACCTCTCTTTCACGAGCAGCCGCAACGGTGGCCAGCTGCTCCTCACGATCCGCGGCCTCCTGCTGCAGACGCTCTTTCGCTTCGGCTGCCTTAGTCATCTCTAGCTCGAGGCGTTCCTTCGTGCCAACGGCGGCCTCGGCCTTCTGCTCCGATTGACCAAGGCTCTTCTTGAAAGCGTCGACCTCACGGAGAGAAGTATTATGCTCCTCTGCATTCAAAACAAACAAACGTCATAAAGCAGGACCGGAATAAACGAAAAAAGCACCAAAAGGCAAATAGGTACCTTGAAGCTGCCGAAGGTTAGCCTCCAGCACCAGACGCTCCTGCACCAGCCGCTTGGCCTCCTGCACAAAAGGCTGCAGAAAAAGAAATAGCAGTAAGAAAAAGGACTTGGGGGCTACGCCCAACACAAAGGAGTAAAAGCAAAATTCGCACATGAAGACACTCGGGGGCTACCCCCGTGGTACGAAGAAGAAGTACTTACATGCTCCGATGGCGACTCCGAAGGCTCGCTGGCAAAATTCTGAGGCGCAACCACCTACACCTCCTACAACGAAGGATCCGGAGCCGCGCCACCCGAAGTCGTCACCGTCTGAGGAGGAGGAGACGCAATTTTCGACTCCCCCATCATCTCCCGCGCTCCATCACTAGAGGAATCGTGGGAGGAATGCCTGCATACGAAGCAATCAGCACCAGTGCAAAAATCATGAAGGAAAAAGGACAATAGTACAACAAGAAACTTACGAGCCCAGTGAGCTCAGGTCGAAGACAGGAGGAGTCCTTCGAGCTCTCTTCTCCTCCTTCTTCTCCTCCTTTTTCTCTTCCTTCTTCCGCTTCGCTGGCGGGTGCGGTGCTACAGCTCGCACAGGAATGGCAGGAATGGGAGAGGAAGAGCCTCCATGACCGTCACTATGACGCTCAAGGCCCAGAGGGTTTCTGGGAGTCGGAGGAGTCAAGGCATCCGAAGACTCGCTGGAGCTCCGAGATCGTTTGCGCGTATGGTCCTCACTCGACTCGTCGGCATCCTCCGCCGGAGATCACGCCGAAGGCAGTTCGGACACGGACTCCACCACTTCATTATCCGGAGCATTCGGATACTTTTCGGGCACTGGCGGCACCATGCCCGGCACTTTGAAGCTCTGCAAATCCAGAAGGGACTTTGTTAGCAAACAAAGGAAATAAACATGCAGTCAACAGAAAAACGCTACGCGCACGAATCTACACCTGCGGTACGGCCAACGTCGAAGAAAACGGAGGAGTTAGCGACTTCCCCGGGATTTTTTCTCCGGCCTTGAACTTCATCAGCGCGCGAAGGGTCCTGTCAAGATCCTCCTCGGAGATTTTCTCAGCCGAAACCCTCGTCGGATCACGACGCCCAGAATAAAGAAACATCGGGTGCGTCCTCGCTTGGAGAGGCTGCACCCGATGCTCAAGAAACGTCCGGATGATGTCCACGCCGTTCACCTCCTTCTCCGGAATCAGCTGGAGATCCTCTACCCGACGGTAAAGGGCCTCCATCTCCGCCACCTCGCCGTACAAGATTTTGTTTTTCCAAGACCTTTTCGGCTCAATCATTTGGGAGGGGTCAAAAGGAACAAGACCAAAATCTTGCCCAGGCACTACGGAGTCGCGGATGTAAAACCATCGCCTCCGCCAGTACTGGACAGATTCGGACATGGAAAAGGAAAAGAAAAGAAGATTGGTACTAAGGGAGATGATGCAACCCCTAATGGGATAAACACCATCCGAACCAGACTGCCTCTTCACGGAATAAAGTTTTCGGAAGAGGCCAAAATGCGGCTCAATGACAAGCCAGCACTCGCAAAAAGTGATAAAGCAAGCAATGTGGAGAAGAGAGTTGGGCGACAGATGGTGAAGCTGAATGCCATAGAAAAAGAGTAATCCACGGAGGAAGTTGTGGACTGGAAAAGAAAACCCACGCATAACGAAGGCGAGAAACATAACCCGATACCCAGATGGGGGACGGGGGATTACCTTATTGCCGGGGAGTTTGACGGCCTCCCTATCTTGCGGGATCAGACCCCGCTCGCGAAGCTTGCGGAGATCGCTCTCCCGCATCTCTGATCGCTGCCAGCCACCATCGGTGACACGGGTAGCGGTGGCGCCTTTCTTTCCTCCGGCGGCGCTGGTCCCAACTGCAGATGACGATTTCTTTGGTTTCCCCATTGCGCTACGGCGGCGCCGGTGGTGAAAGCGCAGAAAGGAAGATGGAAATGTGGAAGGAAATCCCAGCGCGCAGCAAGAATCGCTAGAGCACAAGAAGGCAGTGAAAACAAGAACTGATGCGGTGAAAACAAACCGCGGCTTTCCCCAATGATTATAACAGCGAAGACGATGCACGACAGCCGTCCATCCAGAAGACCTAACGCCAACGACAGATCTGATCATACACGTGGCAGCATCACAACGAACCGTCGTTACCACGCCATCCACTACGCGCGGAAATCGAGGAGACGCCGTAATTATCTCCACGCCGCGCGTGACCGGTCAATTCAAGGTCAGCAAGTGGGACCCACGTTTCGTCAAGTCAAGTCATCTCTGGCGTAGCAGACGCTTGAGGTCATTGATCGTCAGCAATGATGTCATCAAAAGCTATACTAGCACCAACTACAATTCTTCGGCTTCACAGCTAAGAGTACTCACTCGAATCTTCGATTCGACTAAATACTCGGGGGCTACTCCTATCAAGAGCGCTGGCCGCGCACCCGACAGACGAATAAAGACAAAATAATTCTTCGAGTCCTACGTCGAGTCTACGACTCCACTACGGACTCGGGGGCTACTCCCATAGGGAGGATGGATTTAAGCATCCGAAAATTTTTGTGTCCTACGGACTTAACACTGAACAAGCGCCTGAATAAAAGTCTCCGGCGAGTCTACGACTCGAACAGACACTCGGGGGCTACTCCCATAGGGAGCGCTGGTCGCGCACCCTATGAAATCTTCGACTGTGATCTTTCGGATCAGCATGCAAAAACTTTTTGGCAACTCTGCCCCAACAAAACGCTGAGTGAGCAACGATCTCCTTGGCCACCCGAAACACCTCTGCGGTGACAAATGTTCGGATGCTGCGTCCGTGACGCAAAGATAAGACCTACAAATATCATCTGGTGGCCTGGCAACGCACCCGACTGCGCTATGCTAGTATGAATCCGTGCCAACAGGTGCGATGAAAAATCCCGACGGACGCGTTGGGTACATCAATTAAATTCACTGGAATTCTACTTATGTAAGTCCTCTGTGGCCTGAGTTGAATTACGCGAGCATATGTTCCAGTTTCGAGTTAAGGGACTCGAAACTGAGGAAGATCGTGTTGTTTCGTCCTAAGACAGTTAACTGACCCTGATCCGTCGGGTGAGTCAGGCACACGCATCAACAATCCCTACACACATACTGTTAATATAGTTGCACCCGAAGGATTGGAGAGTCCTCAGCCGAATCTATGATTCGAATGATCACTCGGGGGCTACTGACATGGTTATACCCTACGGGTACGTGGTCTCAGCATACCTAGTCTAGCCCAAGGAAGGCCCACGGTGGATATACGCCGGCCCATGACGACTTTCGGGTAACCCAGGCCCATAACGCCTTCGGATCCTTGGAGAGCAAGACTAGAGTAGATAGGAAATTCAAAGGGGTAAAACCCTAGAACCTGTAACTGACTAGGACTATGCCCGGGACCTGCCTAAGTCTATATAAAGGCCAGGAGGGCACGGCCTAGATCTCTCGACTCATACTTTCGCATACGCACCACCACGCCAGATCGAATCTGTGCACCCTGTAACCTTCGGTTCCGCCGTAATCAAGAGCAGACAAGCAGGAGTAGGGTTTTCCCTCCGGGGACCTGAACCTGGGTAAATCTCGTGTCCCCTGGTTGCTTGCCTGTTAACCGTTCCACGATCTCCAGCATCCCCATCTTCTCCAAAACCCAAGTCCATAACAATGGGCATTGACGAGTCAAAACCTCGTAATCGTGTCTTGTTGCAGGATGTGCAACTTTCAGATACGGCTGATCATCGGACGATGCTCGACGGCTCCGGCTTCTCTACTAAGAATGCTTATGCTGCCTTCTCGACTCAGCTTCAAAACCACCACTTGTCCAATGTATGGGGGTCCTTCATCCCCAAACAGGTGAAGATCTTCGGTTGGCTTCTCTCCCTGGAGAGAATCTCCACAGGAAGACTATTATTGCCTCTGCGACTTGTCCTAGGTGCACACCATGGAAAGCCAAGATCACCTCTTCTTCGTTTGCCCTCGCGTGTAGGAGGTATTGAATAAAATCAATTTTCAATTGGTCTTTCAAGATTTCTCCGACTTGTGGACTCTTCAGGTGCTTGCTGGGCTTCACTCCTCTGTTTGACCGTCTATCGCTCTCGTCATTCCGTGGAAAATTTGGGATGCCAGAAATAGTATGGTATTTAGAAACGTTGATCAATCCTCTTATGTAACTATTTCCAAAAACCGTGGACGGCATCACTCTATGGTCTCATCGTTGTAGGGATTTGGCTAAAAAAAGTCACGCCGGCTTGTGGCGCGACTACCTCTTATCATGACGCTCGTGAAACCTGTTTGTTGATCTTTTGAAGTAATATATTCAGGTGGGGATCCTCTCCCCCCCCCCCCCCCCCCCCCCCCCCGTTGATTGTTTCAGAAAAAGTTCGAATCTTTTGCACTATATTTTAAATGAAATTTAACATCTATTCAAATTTCTTGGTTTATTATGATGGTATCAAACAAACTTTGATGCATGAGCTATTGGATTGGGATGGACATTTTTTTCTATTCATATCGTTTTTGGAATTCTACTAATCCAAGAACCCGGGATTTTTGCATATGTGCCACACTTTTTAGAGTGCTGGTCTACGGGAGGTCAGTTAACCTTGATAGAAAATGTTCAATACCCTCTAACGAGCCAGCAACACTGCCCAGAGGGTTACATCACTAGGCCACTAACTGAGACGATCATGATCAAGACAATAAAACAATTCCAAAAGTTATCTGTAGCCTGTAGGTCTAACCGAACAAAAAAGAAGAGGTGCAGCATGGTCCATGCAGCCCACAGATTACGCGCAAAGCAACACACAGCAAGCTAACCCGGTTTCAGTAGTACAGATCTTCTACTTTACGATTGCTTGTGTTTGTGCCCATTGCAATCCGGACCGACGCTGATGCGTGACGACGGCGATGGGGCATCTTGTGTGAACTGCCGGCCTCCACATGAACCGCTCGTCGGTGTGGACCGTCGTCGTTCGCTGGTGTCTTCTCCCACCCACTCGAGTACGTAGTACCGAAGATGCCCGGACAGTCCCGGATGCTGGGTGTCGTCTTCCCTGTCTCTCTGATGGCACGGATCAGTCTCGGTGTCCTCTGCCTGAGTGCCCATCGGTGATGTCCTGCCGCGGTACTATGTATGTATGGCTTACGCGCTGGCCAAGGAGCGGTGCTCTTGTCACTACTGTTTGATTGGCGATTCTGTCGTTGCTTATAAGTCTGTAACTTTGTGTTGGGGCTGGAGTGGCCACGGCTGCCTGGATTCGACCATGGAAAAAGGCATCTGATGCTCGACATGGACTGTCTTCTGAAGTTCTCTGACCGGACAACTGGATTTGTTCCTGGAATACTTTCCTGGTTCCCCTGAATCCCTGATTCAGCGTGCCAGCAGTTGCAGAGTCTGATTTGAGGTGTTTTTTTTATCAAGCTCGTGGGAAGAGATGGATGCCTGGAACAGATTTGCCCAGGAAACCTATACAATTGTCTCTGCTTTGATCATTTGGTGCAATCACAAAGTCCAAATCGAACAGGCATGCAGATGACTGCGTGAACAATTTATTTTCTTGGTCTGGAATCGCGCAGAAAGTAGAACACTCTAGGGCAAATTAGGCGTTAGAAAACTGCAAGATACATCCGTTTTAGCAACAAGTAATATGAATCGGAGGGGGTACCAAATAGGTGCTGGAATCCTAACCGCAAGATGCATCAAGAATGAGTTAGTGCCGACATGAAAAAACCCTTCGTCCCCCGCGTCGCTCCCGCGAGCGACCGGGGGCGCCCCGTGCTGCCACCTCCTCCCCCGTCTCCCATGCGCCCTACCCCCCTCGTCGCCACCGGCTATCGCCGGTGGCAAAGCCGCCCGGCGTCGGTGGCGGCGGGGCTTCCTCCTCCCCTGCTCTCGGCGCCCTTCGCGGGTGGGTCTCGACGAGCGACGGCAGCGCGCGTTTCGCGGCGTGCGGCGGCGTGCGGTGCGGCGTCCTGGCGGCGGGGCTTCGTTCGTGGCGGCGGTGACGTGGTGCTGGCGCGGAGGTCCTCGCGCGGGTCGGGTGGCTGGCGCTGGCCTTGCTGTCCGCGGCAGGGCCGGCCCGGCGCCTAGGCAGGCTCGGCCGGCGTGGTTTGGGCGGCGGTGCAGGCGGCGGGGTCGGGATCTGCTAGGGTTGCCCTCCCAGATCTGGGCTCGCTGGGCCCGATCTGGGCCAGGGTGGGCCCGATCTATAGCTTCGTTGTCTCTGGCTGGATCTAGGTAGGACTGGTGGTTTGGGTGGCTACGCCTACGTCGCGTCTGCTGCAGCTAGGCGGCGAGAGCTTCACGGGCCCGCTCGGCCCGGCCTAGGATGCTGAACCTGGGTGGCGGCGGCTGGCCTTCGTGCTGCAGCGTGGCGGCGAGGGATTTACGGTCCCTCTTTGGGTCCGGTCGATTACGGTCCCTCTTTGGGTCCGGTCGGGCCTTCGGCCTGGTGTGCCCTTGTTGCCGCGTCCGGCCGACACCCGCTCTTCTGCGGTGGAGATTGCCCTCCAGTTGGCTGTGCGGCTGCTGCCCTTAGGCTCCCAATGGACAGGTTTGCTCCTGCCGCTGAGTCCGGCCAGCTATGCCTTTGGCGGTGGAGGCTGTTACCTCCCACGGGGCTGGGCTACGATCATGTCTTGCCTACGGTTCCTTGCTCTTGGTCTAGCCGGCCTCGCAATGATTGCCTCGGGGAGACGGCAATGGTGTTCTCAAGACCGTGGTGCTGCATGTTGGTGGGCGGCAAGCTTGGTGGAGCTCTTCGGGGTCGTGTCGGCGTGGCCGGACCCGTCGCAGGGACGCCTGTGGATGCCTCCTCCCTTGTTTAGGGCGGCGGGTGTACCCTCCTCCATTCCCCCAGTATGCCAGGAGAAATCCTAGGACCTGTCCGGGCAGCAGCGTCATCGTCGTCTCCCTTCTTGAAGGTGTTGCTTGGTACACGACGACCCGGAGGCATATGCGTGTGGTGGTAGTCTCCGGTGGGCACAATGGTTGCAAGGCACTAGTGCTCTTGTCGATCAGATGTTGTCGGCATTTCTTTCTTTTCTCATTTCTCTTGTTTTTCTTTTGGAAATTTGCTGTGCTGCCTGCCCCAGCTGTGGTCTCATGTTTGTTCCGGTTTGTCCCTTGGGCGATGTGTTGTCTGGCCCTGCAGCGGTCCCACCTGTGTGCTTTATTTATAAAGCTGGGCGAATGCCTGTTTCGAGAGTAAGTGTCGAAAGAAGAGGGAAAGGGGATGGATCCTAGCGCCAACAATGATGGTTTTAGGGCAAACCAGCCTCTCCAACCTCATGCCACCCCCCCCCCCCCCCAACTTAATTAAGTATGTCGTGAACGATATTTATCGATTTTTTGATAACTTCTATGGGTGCCAAAATATTTGTAACATTGAAATTTTGCATGAGATTTAAACTAACTTCAAACCAAATTGGAAACATATGTGAAAAAACATGAATTAAGTGAAGTCAAATTGGAAAGAATATTCAAAGTTTGTGCAATTTCTAGATTCCACTACTTGCTCGCTGATTCCAAAGATGCGTTCATGTGAAGATGAGGAACGCAAGAAAATATACATCCTCTATTCCATAATATAGTGTGTTTTGCAAAACTAAATTAGTACAGTCGCGAGTTTCTACTCCTGCGCCCCTTACCATGCGTTGGTCATAATATATCCCCTCGAGGGTGACACGAACACTCATATTCAACCACAGCAGATGCCGGTTGAAAAAAAAAAACGCCACAGCAGATACAACGTCAGTGGCGAGCCATTTTACACTATTTTTTTATTATGTCCACTGATAGTTTGACAATAAACCGAACCAATGATTTCGAATCTTCACGGCAACTATCAATCATACCATCAATGCTTTTGGGGACAACACTCCTGATAGTGAGTAGTGACGTTAATACTGTATTTAACAGCTTCGGGTGACTTTATAGGCTAGTGTCAATGGTAAGGTTGTTTGTTCCCATCCATTCAGATTTAGTAATCTTTATCAGGCTTATCCAAAGAAAATAGAATTTAATACCTAGAAGTAATATGCAAATTTAGCGTGAGTATAAGTGTGGCAGGTAGCATCTTTGATCAGGCAGAGATAGGCCCACGTTGCCCACCTCCCCCACCGTCCGATCTCACTGAAATGTGAGTTCTGGTCCGTGCGACTATTACAGCATAACCCCGCAGATGCAATATTTTGTATGCCTTTGAACATCATCGGAATATTTTTCGCCTAGGTGTGTAAAAAATACTCAAAAAAACGAAACATTTCAAGGACGCTCATGAAATATGAAATTACGTGTATGCAATAGATCCTCATTTGGCCGCAACAAATCATCGAGAAGAACCAACATGTGTATGCAACAAGGAAGCAAACCTATGCAGCATCTAGAAAAACCCTTGTAGCATGAGCATCATATTTGTAGCAAAACACCGAGTCATTGCAGTATGTTATTCGTGTGGTTGTGGCTCAACAAACACGAGCTTGAAGCTTACAAAATAACTTATGCAAGACCTATAAACTCCAACTCACTAATCCTAATCTGAAGCAATGAATCCGTCTTGCGGGAGCACTCGTGTTGTCCTATGTGATGAGCTCGGTGCCTTGAACGCATTCCTTCCGCCCCTGACTTCTTCCCAAGATTACATCATGGAGAACCTCAAATTGGAAATCCCACTTCTAGGCATCTACGTCAGCATGACAAGATCCATCGTGGCTAGAATGCATGATGGAGTCGTGGAGGAAGGGAGATAGAGGAGAAGCATGCACGGGATCAGAGGAGGTATTTCAGAGGAGAGACAGTGGTGTGATGCTCTTGTCTGCTGCAACAGGAAACATGTGATGCGTGAGAGGAACAAGGCATCTAAACAAATCCATCATTTCTCCTACTTTTGTAGTGTGTTAAATATGTATAATCGTCTTTAGTTCGCGGTAATGTCTCTGTTGTAGGTAATTTATGTGCTTTTAGATAATAAACTTGCACTAACTCGAGTGTTAGATAATGTGTGTGACCTAGCCTCTTGAGTTGATCACTTTGGCCATCGGTTTCGGGTGGAGTTTGCCTCCAAACTTTGGTCTAAAGGAAAGGAACTCGATTACTCGAAGGAAGTCGTGGCATGTCTGAGGAAATGGCCGTCGACGTATGTGCGCGGGTTGTCGCTTTTGAACCCGATGATGCACCCCCGAAAGGTATTAAGCCCCTCTGGTCAACAAGTTGAGACAGAACCCGGTTACAAAAATACAATATTGTGCTTGAGTTAGTTTCTGACACCAACAACAGGTCCGTCTAACACGTCCGTTTACTTTATCCATATCGTCACATACCCACTCTTTATCTTGGTGTTCATACAACACCGGATACACTCGCACATGTCCTACCCCACAACAAATTTGCTTGCAAATGATGTTCTCTTGCGAATATTATCTTCCCTTCTAAATGAAACTCACTAAGCTTTGAATATAAGCTGGGCCTTTCAGGTTTTGTTCCCAAAAAAAAATGAAACTCACTAAGTATATTTTCCCAGACAAGGAATTGTTCGGGTCTTGAAACAATGGTAGCCTATTGTGGTAAGCTGCAAGTGCAAAACTTAGTTAATCGCTTTATGATCAGCTTCGCTTACTTGTAGGAAAAAACATAAAACACTTAAGTATCAATTAACTAGCACGTCGAATACGAACCTTGAAAACATTGCTCCTAGTAATAGATCAACCCAAAAACTTAGCAACAAAAGACCCACATTTTTCTGCAACAAAATACACCACCACTATTGGAGTGACGTGGGCAGCGAGAGAAACCTCCAAAGGGCAGGAGCATCCATATCCTTTTTCACAGGTCGAGGAAGCCGGTGGTGCGCCACACGGCGTTGCGCATGCGGCGGAGGTCGCGGCCCTTGAGCGTCCGCCCGGCGCCCTCCATCACGGACGCGGCCGCCGCGGCGCGGCGCGCGGCCATCTCGTGCGGCGGCACCACAAGCTCCTCGTCGTCTTCGTCGTCCTCGTCCGCGGCCTCTTGCTCCGCCTCCCGGCGTCGCCTGTCCGCCGTGGCCTTGGACCAGGCAGGCACGGCAACCGGCGCGGACTGGTGGTACGGCTGCGGGTGGCGCTGCTTCTCGCGCCGGGCCGCGGCCGGGATGGCGGCGGTGGGCGAGTGGGTGTCCTCGTCGGCGATGAGCGCGGACAGGCCGGCCTCACCGGATGAGGGGAACGCGCGGGAGGAGAAGGAGAGGGGCCAGCGGTTGCCGCTCCCGTACGGGGACGGCGTGGGCGACGGCGAGGAGGCGGTGGAGATGGAGGAGGACGGGGAGTATGAGGCGGTCGACGACGAGGACCAGACCACGTCGCGCTCGTCCAGCTCCAGCTCCTGGACATCAGCACGATCGGGCTGGGTGAGGAAGCCGAGGAAGCGGAGCGACGGGGACATGGCGGCGGAGCGGCGGTCGCGCATGGACATGGCCGGCGCGGTGCGAGTTGTGGCTGGCCAGTGGCCAGTGCCCAGCGCGCGTGCCGTGGGTAGAACCAGCGTCTGGGCGCTCGCCTATTATTGGCGGGCCGCGCGGTGTACTGGTGGTGGAGGCGATCGGTGGCCGGTGTGGGCAGTGAATTATTGGGGGTATGATGATGGCTACGGCCTACTACGGGGCTACGCCCTACGAGAGTGGGGGTCGCCCAGGTGCTGTGTACTGTACTTCGTGTCGTGCGCGCGAGGGGTGGGCGAGTGGCGCTCGTGCCGCGGCCGCGCTCCGCCTGAAACCCGAGGATCTGGCACGGTTTGCGCCAGAAACCTGGAACCATTTCGCACACACGGGTCGCTGCCGATCAAAAAAGATGGGGAGCGCGACCGCTACAGCGTACGACATTCGCCATCTCTGTGTCCATAGGCGGATCAACACGTCATCGGCCATACAGTAAGCAAAAATGGCGGAGAATCGGGCTGCATCTAAACAATGGGATCGGTTTTTGCATTGTGTATACGCCTGTGCACTTGTTGTATGCGGATCTGATCCTAAACTATGCCCATGTCTACGTACGCACGAATCAAGGCCGCGATTGACAGCATACCTACCGGTCGCCGTCCCTATGGCTATTTCACCCAATTTGTTTCCATTGGGGGCAGAGGGAGCGAGATGGATGAGGAGGAAAAAAAGGGACGTCACGCTCTCACAGTCTCGCTTGATAATTTTTGGTCTGGGCCAGGCTCCGGTTTCCCTTTCGAAACTTTGGACTATACGGAATTTCGGAGGTGCGTAGCTTACGTCAGGAGTGAGTGCATAGTTCAATGTTTGTTTTGCGCCTTCAGATAATCCTATTAAACGAAGCAGTGATGACATGACATTGTAAGTGCGACACTAACTTCCCAGGAGAAAATTATGCAATCAGCGACTTTTGCCTAATTTTACAGTGGTGAAGCCTACTAGAAGCTGGAAAGTATATTTAACTAACCTCCTCGAGTCTCAGACAGACTCTCAGCTCAGCTATATCTACTCCTGACCTAGTGGTTGAGACACACTTAACCCGACAAGATAACTAAAATGGATAAGATACCCGCAAACAAAAATTACTGGTTATGATACCCCATAAACTAGTACTGGTTTCGGGTGGAGGTTTGACATTGCGGCACATACTCGAGGTAAAAAACGTCCACAAAAAGCTTTTTAGAGGGAGGATTTTATCCCATCTTGCTGCTTCATAGGTAACCAGGAAGTCCCAACTCTCTGATGTGAGCTTGTCATGCCGTACTCCGTTCCAAATCAACGACTTCTAGAAGAGCTTCCTGTCCTAAAAAATCGACGTTTCCCCGTCTCATCTCATTTCCGTTGGCCCCGCGTGACATCAAGCCAAACTTGATGCAGTTGTACTTCTCCGTTTTCTTGGGAGAGACACTTATAATACTTCTTCTGCAATCCAGGTCACAGTAGCACCGCAGCGCACAACAAGCGTGGAAGGAGTGAAAGATGGCGCCATGGCCTCGGCGATCTGCCTCCTCTGCACACAAGACAATGGTCGGGCTTGTATCTTTCCGGCTGATAGTTCGAAGAAAGAACTGGGCTTGTATGCATAGTTGGAAGAGAGGTGTGTACGACCCTACACATAGACAATTTAACTCTAAAAACGCTTATTCAGTTGCATTTCATTTGTTCAGGAAAGATGGTGTGGCCGATTTCGACGCCATCGGCCACATCTGCAAAGGAGACGATGTTGCGCCACTTCACCGGCGATGTCGAAAGTGTTGCAGATCGCGGTGCCACTGGTAGTGGTTGGGTTTGGGTTGGCCTTCGTGATCAAGAGGCTCACAGTGGCCAAAAGGGAATACTAGAAGATTCGATTATGTACTCATTGTACTGTTAGATGTGTACATACAAGGTAGTAGTAATTGCCAGTTTGTTCTACCAAGCTGTGTGTGATGCGGCTGTAAATTGTAGCAGCGACACTACCTGTCTGCTACTACATACTGCAAACAGCAACCTCCGACTGAGCATTGCCCTGCAACCATTTTCACCTATGAATGATCCACACCCTCAAGTTCTGAACTTCTGGTTAAACTACGGTTGGGGTTTCGTTCAGCTATATTAGGAATTAAACTACCCTGAAAGAGAGTTGTTTGGCTTTACTAAAGCCATTTAGCAAGCTGTGCACGTTGACAACAGCCAGAACGAAGAAGTTTCAATCATCCAACAAAATTGGTTGTCTGATTAAATTTATGACAAGGCTGCCTTCCAGAAACAAGTGTTTTGGAAGTCTAAAAGCAAGAATAGATCCCAAAATTGAGGACTGCGCCATCTTTGCACAAGCTCGGTACAACGAATGAGCAATCTGAAAATAAGATAGTACTATGAAATTCTAGTTCCTCTACAAAACAAGTCCAACAGACGGGCAGTATATTAAGGTAGATGCACGCAACTCTAGGAGCAAGCTAGGCGCGGAATTTGGTCACACGCCGATAGCCAACTGGGTGACGCCAGTTCCCTAATTCTAGTTCCTCTACAACAAAGGCATACACATTCGTGCTTGCAGAGCATCGTTATTTTAGCCCCATGGAATTTAATTACAGTAGAGCCCAGGCCCGCTCCTGAGAGGATCCGGACCCTGGTCAGCAGGGATGTGGAAGGATTTAAATTTAAAGTATGAAAATATAGTACAGTATGACATTCTAATTCCTCTACAGCAAAAGCATAAAAAACTTGTGCTGATAAGTTAAAATTAGATAGAGCCTCAAGTAATTTCTGCAGTTTGCAACTGAAGATACATTTACAGTATTGGCTAAACTACCAAGGGATAAACAAAGCAAGATGATGACAGTAAACAGGCCGACAACTACTGGAACAGCAGACACGATCCATCGCCAGTAAGTATGAGACCGCACCAAGGAGTGCCTATGGTTACCTAAAACGAGGTGTCTCAGTCCTCATTCAAAGTTTCTGGTCCCATGCAGAATACGATTTCAGGGGAAAAGATCATTGTGTTAAAATTGTTAGCTGTTACATCTCATGAGTTGTCATAATATTTCACGATATTCCAGAATTTGGCACAAAATAACTCCTGTCTACTAGTCTCACAACTATTCCATCGAAATAAGCTGGAAGGAGAAATGACAACAACACACAACCTGTAGAGATAGGTTCGCGTGGAGGGAGTATCATGAAATCTCTATTCTTCTTGCTCAAAATTCCAATCACGCTCAAACGCATTCCTTCCCGAATATATCTACAAGTTTATGCAATCATGTGATTCTGAGAGCTCAGTCTACAAAGATATAGACAAAAGGTGTGGATATTCAGGAGTAATTTGATTACCCTTCCTCAAGACGAAGTTCAGCTTCTTCAGAAGAAAGATTTCTTTCTTCTAGCCAACACTTCAAGGTTGTAGATAGGTCAGTACTTCTGCTTGTTGTAACCAGAACATTTTCATCGATCAGTGGAACTACTTTAGTGTGGTACCCAGCTTTCACCAAGGCTCTTTTACCTGATTTTGCATCCGTTATGTAGAAATCAGCAGCAAACCTCTGCCGAACTCCACAGAATATTTAAATGAGCAAAACATCATATGTATCTGCGGCATCTCACTAGGTACTACAAAATCTACAATAAGGGCAGAAGTACTATAGAATTACGAATCTGCAAGACGAGTGAGCCAAGAAGGATATGATGCAAATGAACTGGAGTTCCAAGGAATAAAAATTCTTTACAAGCTAATAAGATCAACTCATTATACAACATACCCTTTTAAAACGAATTAGGTACACATATTAAACTATCAGGCAGCTTCTCTTCAAATTTGTACGCAGTGGAGAACCGGTTTAGGATTTCTTATAATTATTCTGGAACTGGAATTAAATTAATGTTGCATCACTAATGGTATTGTGCATTAACTTATAGCATATGTGTATAACATTTTCAGTGTGTAGACTATCTTAAGGCACAATAACAGAATATGAGGCATTCCTTCTTTTTTCGCAGGAGATAATATGCAATCATTCCGATCAGATAGATTGCAGGATGAACAGAATGAATGTGCATTTAATAAATGGAAAAGGATAAATAAAATCTCTGCAAATTACATGCAGATGGGCACAAAGCATCCTTACCTCAGCATGTGTCAACTTCCACCTGGAATGATTATTTATCGGATTTGCCACCTCAGAACCCCATCTACCACATTTTCTAAGCAGCGTAGATGTGTATACACAATTCTCCACCTTCTCATATGAAGAAATCAACGAAATATCACCACATGAAACCAACTGCATAAAAGAACGAACAACACAACACATATGAGATCAGCACACCATTCAAAACACATGGTTAAACCGAAGCAATGGTAGTACTAGAACAATAAATTGGTAAGCTAACAGGAAATATCCTTAGCCTTTACATAGAAGTTACTTCTGCAAGCTTGACAGATAAAATAAAGTAGGGAGCACATTTCCCCTTGCAAGATTATATTATATCCATCAACCGGAGGTTCTATTCACAACAGTCTAATCTGATGGAACTAACTTTGGAGATAAGGTCAACGAGCATACACAGTCCACAACAAGATCGATCCACATTTGCCAGACATAAATGGAATTGCCACGAGTTGCGGAATGGCTACATCGCGTGCATCATACTTCACCCACCTTATCTTAGAAACTGGTACATTTATCAGAAGTCATACCAAAGTTTACTGAAATTACTGCTCTGCTAAATGGCGGCTCAATTCAGAGCAGAACAATTGGACTACTACTTCGATTAATTGCATGGCATTCGCGACTAATAAGAGGTAACGCCTATGTGTAACTGTAAAACGTACACCGGTGATCTTGACGAGCTGGCCGTCGGCGGCGACGCGGAGACTGGAGGCCGGTAGCCCGTCCACGAACCGCCGCAGCACGCTGCCCGATGCCGCGGCCGCGGCATTCCACAGGATGAACGCGGAGACGGCCGCGGAGAGCACCAGCGCCACCACGAGCAGCACGGCGCTTCCCACGACGGCGAGGACGAGCGCGCCGAGCCCGATCCCCACCGCGAGCAGCGCCGCGACCGCCCAGGCCGCCGCCCTCGGGAACGGCGCGGGAACCGGGCCCGCCGCGTCCCCCGCGGTGGCGCAGAGGTCGTTCAGGGAGGCCGCGGTCGCCCCAGACTCGGCGTCGTCGTCGGCGGTGCCGCCTCCCGGAGGCATATCTCTCTACCAGCTGCTCTGCTCGGTTCCGTTGCTGCGGTTTTCCCCGGCTTTTCTTTGACCTTTTTTGTACTCCTTTTCCCCCTCTCGGTGGGTTTGGTTTCTGCCGTGCGTTTTAAGGAAAACCAGCGTGGCGCACATCTGGTGCTACACTTTACGATGACAGGTGGGAGCACAAGCAGATTGGTCCCACATGTCTGTGATGTGCACCATGAATTGCTGCTTAGCCGTGGAGCATAGAACTATCCGTGCTTAAAGAGCGAACGCACACGTCCTCGTATCGAAATAAACGATGACATGTGGGGCCAGAGATTGCTCCGACTGCAGTGTCAGTGAACGTTGTAGTGCGATGCATTATGGCTGCGGAGCTGGGACCAGGTGATCAGACCGGCCTCGCGTGCTCACTAGTCACGTGAGCTCTCCGCCGCTCAGTGGACTGACCGAGTGACTGACAGTGAAGCAGTCGGGTTCGTAGTTCGTACACTGGCACAATGCCATGATGCAGACATATCAGCCCCCCTGACGCGTGGGCCCAGAAGCTTGTGGTTACCTATCTGCCTGTTGGCTGGCTATCTCATTTATACCGTAATTACGCTCAGAATATGTAATGTTGTACTCCATAGGCCTAGTGGAGTAAGAGCATCTCCACTCGTTACAAGGCCGATCTGGACGTTAAAATTACGTCCGAACGTTGAAAATTGGTCCACTCGCGTATCCAGGACGTTTTTTTGGTCGGATTTGGGTCAACTTTAGTTCGGACTACCCAGGCCGAACCCAGGATCCTGGTTACGCCCTGGGGACGCCGAACGAAGCGAATTCGGCGAGTGGACCAGCCTGTCAGCGACAGAAGCCGACTCGCCGCCATCCTTCCGCCGTTTTCCTTTTCCCGCCCTCGCCGCTACACCCCTCCCGCCATTCTTCCGGCCTATAAAAGCCGTACATCTCGTCGTCTCTCTTCACAGTCCCTCACACTACCACAACTCCAGCGAACTTCGGACGTTCGCACCTTTCTTCCTCCTCAACTCCGTCGAGAAGCCATGGCCGGCCGACGCATGCTGACGCCGTGGGAAGCCCGGCTGCGCCGCGAGGCGCGCTATACGGCCCGGCCTGGAAGAACATTTCTTAATCCCTAGTGTTTTGCGTGTTAGATAACAATAACAAGGATTATTTAATGTGTGTTGAAGTGTTGCAGCTCTCCCTAAGAAAAAGGGAAATGTTTCTCCCTTTGGGGGGCGGATAATCCGCCCCCACCAGGGGCGGATAATCCGCCCCTCCCTCTTCCCAAGAGTGCGCGAGCCCCAGAGAGGGGGCAGAGTTTGTGGCCGGGTTTTATGGCTTGGCTGGATAGTCCGCCCCTCGAGAATTTCCTTCAAGCCAAGGCATGCGTCGCTCTCTGTATGGGGGACGGAGTTTCCCTCGGACTGCCCGGTCCTTGGGCGGACTTTCTCCCAAGGACGGATAGTCCGCCCCTGGCATGGGCGGATAATCCGCCCCCCTGCAATTTTCTTCAAGTCAAGGCTGCGTCACTCTCTGTATGGGGGACGGAGTTTTCCCCGGAGTTTCCGTCCTGGGGGCGGATTTTCTCCCCAGGGCAGATAGTACGCCCCAAAGGGGGGCGGATAATCCGCCCCCAAACTTCTCCAACGGCTTGTTCTGGGCAGGGGTATTTAAGCTTGTCTTCCCCCTCTGTCTAGAACTCTTGATTGATCCGAAAAAGAAAAGACCTGACCTGCAACCTTCATCCAAGAGAACTCCACCTAGATCCACTCAAAGGCTCCGTCCATTGGGGAATCAAAGGAGAAGGACTCGATCATCATCAACTACAATCAAGCGCTTCATCTCCTCTACATTCATTTGGAGAACCACCGATCTAGTATTTCTTGCAAATACCTAGATCCTTGTTTTTGTTTATATTGATAAACCTTGTTCTTGTGGAAGCTTGTTGTCATCTCGGGAGCCCCCAATTTGGTTGTGGGTGTGTGCCCCGATAGTGTTGTAAAAGGCACCGGTTCCCGCCTCGAAAGGATCCAATAGTGGAGAAGGTGGATCAGGCCTCTCGTGGCGAGATCCATCGGAGAATAGGGTGAGGCCTATTGTGGCGTGGTGGTCTTAGAACCGCCCACCCCTCCAACACAGATGTACTTCCCTTAACAAGGAAGGAACTGCGGTAAAACAAATCCCTGTGTCTCCGCGTGCTCCACTACGGTTCCTTCGCTCCTCTCTTTACATGCTTAGTAGTTAGGGTTGCATATAGGGAAATTCTCGTAGTTGCATATATAGAGAATTTACTTTGTGTCAAGCCTAAAATTGAAAAAGTATTAAAAAATTGGTTAGCACCTATTCACCCTCAACTCTAGGTGCCCATACGATCCATTTCAATTGGTATCATGTAGGGGTTCGTAGCATGGAAAAATAAAAAAATTCTACCGCATGCAAACAAACAAGCCAAGATCTATCTACTAGATTGTAGCAACGAGTCGATAGAGGAACTCACCCTCGAAGATTCCAAAGCGGTTAACGAGAACAGATTCTCGTGGGTGATGTAGTCGTACTCTTGCCGATCTCAAGATCGCGTAGATGATCCTTCCGGCACTGCGTTCTGGCAGCGCTTCCACAGTCGGTCACACATTCGGTACTCGATGAAGACCTTCCTCTCCCTTGTTCCAGTAGGCAGCGGAGGTTGTAGCACTCTCCTCGTGATTCCGGCAGCACGACGGTGTGGTGTCGGAAGTAGAGGGGAGATCTCGCAGGGCTTCGCCTTAAGACGGAGCGAGTATGGTGGAGTATGAGAGAGGCCTTGGTGATATAGGGTTTAGAGGGCACCAAGGGGAGGGTGTGGCTGGCGTCTAGGGATTAGGGAAGCCCCAAGTCTCCGAGTTGGAGGGGAAACCCTAGGCGGCGGCGGTTGCACTTGGAGGTGGAGGCGCCAGAGCTAGGGTTTGAGGTGTGTCGGTAGGGGGCGGCCCTACCCCTCCTTATATAGGTGGAGGGTGGCCGGTTGGGAGGAGGGAGTCCTCCTCCAACTCCTCCTCCTTGGCCGGCGGGTGGAGGGAGGGGACTTCCTCCCCAAGTAGGTTTCCTACTCTCCCTCCACCAAGCAAACTTGAAATTTGACTTTTCAAATTGGCGTTTGACTTTCAAACTTCGATTTGATTTCTCTCTTTATTTTGCCCAGCCAAGTTACCTAGTACATGATGCAACCATTCCATATTTTCATGACACATTCATGTACCCTTCCCCTTCGGAGTGTCGGACCTTCCAGACCCTTCTAGAACATTCCTGGTGAAAACACCGAAATCATTCCCGAACTCCGAAACAGGACTTTCCTTATATGAATCTTATTCTCTGGACCATTCCGGATCTCCTCGTGATATCCCGGATCCCATCCGAGACTCTGAACAACATTCAGTCTCTTACTCATCATTCCATAACTACTCAACAACATCGAATCCTTAAGTGTGTCTCCCTACGGTTCGTGAATTATGCGGACATGACCGAGACACTTCTCCGATCAATAACCAATAGAGGAATCTGGAAATTCATATGGCTCCCACATATTTCTACAATTACTTTGTGATCGAATGAACCACTTACATACGATACCAATTTCCCTTTGTCTCACGATAGTTTACTTATCCGAGGTTTTGATCGTCGGTATCTCTGCATACCTAGTTCAACCTCGTTACCGATAAGTACTCTTTTCTCGTTCCCGTGATATGTGATCCCTTGTGAGCCAGTCACATGCTTGCAAGCTAATTGGATGACATTCCACCTAGAGGTCCTAGAGTATATCTATCTGTCATACGGATGGACAAATCCCACTCTTGATCCATGTGCCCCAACCCATACTTTCCAAACACTCAATGCCACCTTTATAACCACCCAGTTACGGTGTAGTGTTTGATGTCATCAAAGCATCCTTCCGGTGATGGTGATTAGCATGATCTCATGGTCGAAGGAATTAGGTTACTATGTATCAGAAAGCTTATAGCAAATGAACTATTTAAAATGACTTGATCTTTATGGTACGCTTATCTATAGGAGTATGTCCATCACACCATTCTCCTAATGATATGATCTTGTTGTTAACAACATTTCAATGTTCATGATTGGGAAACCACAATCATCTATTAACCAACAAGCTAGTATTATAAAGAGGCTTTACTAGGGACTCTAATTTAGTTTACAAATCACACAAGTATTAATGTTTCTAGTTAATACTATTATAGCATGAATGTAAACATTTTTCATAAATACAAAGATATAATAATAACTACATTTATTATTGCTTGTAGGGCATATCTCCAAAAGTCTCCCACTTGCACTAGAGTCAACTAATCTAGATTACATGGTAATATACCTAACACCCATGGCAGTTTGGTGTTGGTCATGTTTTGCCCTTGAGAGAGGTTTAGTCAACAGATCCGCCACATTCAGATCTGTGTGTACTTTGTAAATTTTTATGTTACCATCTTGGACATGTTCTCGAATATCGTGAAAACGTAGCTTGATGTGCTTCAGCTTCTTGTGTGACCTTGGTTCTTGCACATTGGCTATGGCGCCCATGTTATCACAGTAGATAGACATTGGGTCCAGCGCACTTGGAACCACACCGAGCTCTGTAATGAACTCCTTCATCCATGTCGCTTCTTGTGAAACCTCCGAAGCAGCTATGTATTCCGATTCAGTTGAAGATCTCGCCACAACACTTTGCTTTGCACTCCTCCAGCTAACTGCTGCACCATTCAAAGTAAATACATATCCAGATTGAGATTTAGAATCATCCGGATCGGTGTTCCAACTAGCATCGGTGTAACCATTAACAACGAGCTGTTCATCACCTCCATAAGAAAGAACCATATCCTTAGTTCTTCTCAAGTACTTAAGGATGTTTTTGACCGTTGTCGAATGATCCACTCCTAGATCACTTTGATATCTGCTAGTCAAACTAACAGCATATGCAATGTCGGGTATAGTACATAGCATGGCATACATTAGAGATCCTATGGCTGAGGCATAGGGAGTCTTACTCATCCTTTCTATATCTTCTGCCGTTGCAGGACTTTGAGTTTTACTCAAGGTCGTATTAGGCAACATGGGCAAGAACCCTTTCTTGCTATCTTCCATTCCAAACCACTTTAGAACTTTGTCCAAATATGTACTTTGTGACAATGATATTAGGCGTCTCGATCTATCTCTATAAATCTTTATGCCTAATATGTAAGCTGCTTCGCCAAGATCTTTCATTGAAAAACTATTATTCAAATAATCCTTGACACTATTAAGAAGGTCTACATCATTCCCAATCAACAATATGTCATCTACATATAGTATTAAGAATGCTAAAGAGCTCACACTCACTTTCTTGCAAATACAAGCTTCTCCATAAGTTTGTATAAAACCAAAACTTTTGATTACCTTATCAAAATGTTGATTCCAACTTCGGGATGCTTGCTTCAATCCATATATGTACCGTTGAAGTTTGAATACCTTATTAGCATCTTTAGAATCGACAAAACCTTTGGGTTGCATCATATACAACTCTTCATCAATGTCTCCATTGAGGAACGTTGTTTTGACATCCATCTGCCATATCTCATAATCATAATATGCAGCGATTGCTAACATAATCCTCACAGACTTTAGCTTCGCTACTGGTGAGAAAGTCTCATCATAGTCAACTCCTTGAATTTGTCGAAACCCTTTTGCGACAAGTCGAGTTTTATAGACAGTAACATTACCATCAACATCTGTTTTCTTCTTGAAAATCTATTTGTTCTCGAAAGCCTTCCGGCCATCCGGTAAGTCCACCAAAGTCCATACTTGGTTTTCATACATGGATCCAATCTCGGATTTCATGGCTTCTTGCCATCTATTGGAATCTGGGCTCATCGTCGCTTCCTCATATGTCGCAGGGTCATCGGTGTTGTCCACCAACATGACACTCATAACGGGATCATACCAATCAGGAGTGGTACGAGTTCTTGTTGACCCGCGAGGTTCTGTAGCAACTTCAACCGAATTTTCATGATCAACATCATTAGCTTCCTCTCTTATTGGTGTAGGCGCCACAAGAACTACTTCCGGTGCTGCGCTACTCGCAAGTTTGAGAGAAGGTTCAACAACCTCGTCGAATTCTACTTTCGTTCCAGCCACTTCTTTCAAGAGAAATTCCTTCTCGAGAAAGGATCCATTCTTGGCAACAAAGATTTTGCCCTCGGATCTATGATAGAAGGTATACCCAATAGTTTCCTTCGGGTATCCTATGAAGACGCATTTTTCTGCTTTGGGTTCAAGCTTGTCCGGCTATAACTTCTTTACATAGGCTTCGCAACCCTAAACTTTAAGAAACGACAATTTTGGTTTCTTCCCAAACCATAATTCATACGGTGTCGTTTCAACGGATTTAGATGGTGCCCTATTTAAAGTGAATGCGGCTGTTTCTAATGCATAACCCCAAAATGATAGCGGTAAATCTGTAAGTGACATCATAGAACGAACCATATCTAAGAGAGTTCAATTACGACGTTCAGACACACCATTACGTTGTGGTGTTCCCGACGGTGTCAATTGTGAAACTATTCCGCATTTCTTCAAATGCTCGCCAAACTCGTAACTTAGAAATTCACCTCCACGATCAGATCGTAGAAATTTAATCTTCTTGTTACGTTGATTCTCTACCTCACTTTGAAATTCCTTAAACTTCTCGAAAGTTTCGGACTTATGTTTCATGAAATAGATATACCCATATCTACTCAAGTCATCCGTGAAGGTAAGAACATAACGATAACCACCGCGCGATGCTACACTCATTGGGCCACACACATCGGTATGTATGATTTCCAATAAGTCCGTAGCTCACTCCATCATACCAGAAAATGGAGTCTTAGTCATTTTACCTATCATACATGCTTCACATCTTTCAAGTGATTCAAGAAGTCCATTGGAATGGAGTTTCTTCATACGTTTCACTCCAATGTGACCAAGACGACAGTGCCACATATAGGTCGAGTTATCGCTCAATTTCAAACGTTTAGCTTCAATGTTATTAATATGTGTATTTCCACTATCGAGATTCAATAAGAATAGACCATCTATCAAATGTGCATGTGCATAAAACATATTACTCATATAAATCGAACAACCATTATTCTCGGACTTAAACAAGTAACCGTCTCGCAATAAACATGATCCAGATATAATGTTTATGCTCAACGCAGACACCAAATAACAATTATTTAATTATAAAACTAATCCCGATGGTAGATGAAGAGGTAGTGTGCCGACCGCGATCACATCAACCTTTGATCCATTTCCAACGCGCATCGTCACCTCATTCTTCGCTAGCTTCCGTTTATTCTGCAGCACCTGTTTCGAGTTACAAATATGAGCAACCGAACCAGTATCAAATACCCAGGCACTACTACGAGTACTAGTGAGATACACATCAATAACATGTATATTGGATATACCTTTCTTCTTGATGTTGTCGTTCTTCAAATCCGCCAAGTACTTTGGGCAATTCCGCTTCTAGTTACCCTCTCCCTTGCAGTAAAAGCACTCAGTATCAGGCTTAGGCCTAGCCTTGGTCTTCTTCGCCGGCGCGGTAACTTTCTTACCGCCTTTCTTGAAGTTTCCATTTTGCTTCGACTTGCCTTGCTTCTTGAATTTGGTGGTCTTATTGACCAACAACACTTGGTGCTCTTTCTTGATCTCCACTTCTGCAGATTTCAACATGGAGAAGAGTTCTGGCAATGTCTTGCCATGTTTTGCATATTGTAGTTCATCACAAAGTTCTTGTAACTTGGTGGTAGTGATTGGAGGACACGGTGAATCCCCAAAGAATTAGGAATCACTATACCCAAACTTTGGAGTTTGTTTGCGTGCCCAGACATCTTAAGCACATGCTCACTGACGGAGCTGCCCTCTTCCTTCTTGCAGTTAAAGAACTTTTCAGAAGCCTCGTAACTCTCAGCTACCGCGTGAGCCTCAAATATCATTTTGAGTTCACGGACAATATCATGTGGGTCATGGTTCTCAAACCTTTTCTGAAGCTCCGATTCTAAACCATACAAGATAGCACACTGAACTATGGAGTACTGATTCTTTCGAGTGAGGTAAACATTCTTTACTTCATCGGTACTAGTAGCTGCAGGCGGGTCACCCAGCGGTGCATCTAGCACATAGGTCAAATTACCAGCGTTGAGGACAATCCTCAAATTGCGGAACCAATCCGCGAAGTTGCTTCCATTGTTTTTCAACTTTTCTTTCTCTAGGAACGCATTAAAATTGATGGTAGGGGCCGTCATTGATCTACAACATATTTGCAATAGTTTAGACTAAGTTTATGACAAATTGAGTTCTAATAATAGTTAAATTAATCTAGGTGAACTCCCACTTAAAACAATATCCCTCAAATTTTTTTAGTGATCACACGAACCAAATCCACCACATCAAAACCGATCATCATGAGAGTTGATGTAGCTTCAATGGCAAACGATCACATGTTCATCATATCTACTATATGACTCATGCTTTACCTTTCGATGATCCGTGTTCCGAGACCATGTCTGTACATGCCAGGCTCGTCAAGATCAAACCTTAGCTTCCGCATGAGCAAATCTGGCTTGCTCACGTTGTATACACTCGCAGAATCTAACACACCTGATCATCACGTGGTGCTTTGAAACAACGAGCTTTAGCAACGGTGCTTACTAAGGATGAACACTTTAAAACTTGAAATTTGTGTGCTTGAGGGATCATCTTATAATGCTACCATCGCAAACTAAGCAATACAAGATGCATAAAGGATTAACATCACATGCAATTCATAATATGTGATATGATATGGCCTTTCTTCTTGTGCTTCTGATCTCCATCTTCAAACACGAACATGATCTCCATCATCACCGGTATGGCGTCAAGGTCAATGGCGCCGCTTCATGGTTGTCGTCCACCAGCTTCAACTATTACAACTACTTTGAATAGACACGCGGGTCTTAACGGAATTTAAAGACAACCATATGGCTCCTGCCGGTTGCCCAAAATTACAGTAAGGAACATTGCATACATCATATATAATCACAATCATGGCCATATCACATCACATCACACCCCTGCAAAACAAAGTTAGACGCCTCTAATTTTCTTTGCATATTTTACGTGGTTTGGGGCTTTCAATAAGTGTCGATCTAACTTACGAACAAGAACCACAACGTTGATGTTTGAACTATCAAGTGTCCGTTGTAAATTGAATCTATACTATAATGGGATAGACAGACACCCGCAAAGACACTTATGCAATACATGTTGCATGTTGGGCGTGGAGCAAGTCTCATGAACGATGTCATGTAAGGTTAGCCCGTGCCGCTTCATCCCATCATACCGCAAGATGCAAAGTACACAAAAGGCAATTGATAATAAAAGCACCACCGCCCACAATGACCATTGTGTTCTACTCGTGCAACAGATCTACATATAGACACGGCTCTGATACCACTGTAGGGGTTCGTAGCATGGAAAAACAAAAAGATTCTACCGCATGCAAACAAACAAGCCAAGATCTATCTACTAGATTGTAGCAACGAGTCGATAGAGAAACTCACCCTCGAAGATTCCAAAGCGGTTAACGAGAATAGATTCTCGTGGGTGATGTAGTCGTACTCTTGCCGATCTCAAGATCGCGTAGACGATCCTTCCGGCGCTGCGTTCCGGTAGCGCTTCCGCAGTCGGTCACACGTTCGGTACTCGATGAAGACCTTCCTCTCCCTTGTTCCAGTAGGCAGCGGAGGTTGTAGCACTCTCCTCGTGATTCCGGCAGCACGACGGCGTGGTGTCGGAAGTAGAGGGGAGATCTCGCAGGGCTTCGCCTTAAGCCGGAGCGAGTATGGTGGAGTATGAGAGAGGCCTTGGTGATCTAGGGTTTAGAAGGCACCAAGGGGAGGGTGTGGGGAAGCCCCAAGTCGCCGAGTTGGAGGGGAAATCCTACGCGGCGGCGGCGGCTGCACTTGGAGGTGGAGGCGCCAGAGCTAGGGTTTGAGGTGTGTCGGTAGGGGGCAGCCCTACCCCTCCTTATATAGGTGGAGGGTGGCCGGTTGGGGGGAGGGAGTCCTCCTCCAACTCCTCCTCCTTGGCCGGCGGGTGGAGGGAGGGGACTTCCTTCCCAAGTAGGTTTCCTACTCTCCCTACACCAAGCAAACTTGAAATTTGACTTTTCAAATTGGCGTTTGACTTTCAAACTTCGATTTGATTTCTCTCTTTATTTTGCCCAGCCAAGTGACCTTGTACATGATGCAACCATTCCATATTTTCATGACACATTCATGTACCCTTCCCCTTCGGAGTGTGTCAACACCCGGATTTTTAATCCCAGATGCTTGTTATGCCATACCTCGCAATCCCAGGATTACCATTTTTGCGAGACATAACAGAATTGGATACCATAGTACATCATCCATTACAAACCGTAAATAGTTCTTACACAAATAGGGATCTCATGATCCAGTCCTTAATACAACATCAAGCAGCGGAATACGTAATAATAATGGTAGCGTAGGCGAAGCTCCATCTTCGGGGTCACAGGCAATGCTGACGATGGGAGATGATCCTAGTTGTCGTAACCTTCCTGGGGTCCATCCTCCAAGTACTCCTCTTCATAGTCTGGCCATGGGAATAGCCAGGGACAAAGCCATGAGTACTCTTTAAGTACTCGCAAACTAATACTAACAAGTGAAAGGGGTTTTTAATAATAGGACACTAGGCTCTAGGGTTATTTTGCAAAAGCCAGATATATCTCTACTAAGTTTAGAAGCAACGAATGCTAGTTGAAGTTTTATAACACCTAAATGGGAACTTGTAATTCAGATCATAACCCTGTTGTGGTCAAGTCAAAGTCTCAATTCATTTCACAAGTCATTTTGAAAGTCTGACGGGGGAACAGTATGGCCACTCCAACTGTCCATAACCGCGGACGCAGCTATTCGAATAGTTTGACACTCTGTAGAGATTGTACACTTTCACCACAACATTCGATTCATCCGTCAGGAACAAATCCTGAATTCACCATACTCAGTATGCGGATAATCAATCCTAACCTTTCAATTACACGCCCTACTATAAGCACCTCTCCTGTGAGTTTGGCCTCCCAACCATGTCCAACTGTCATCTTGTGTACTGCACAGGTGGACAATCTTCACAAGGTAGCCTCAGCTCAGAACTTGGTCGTGAGGGAACTAATACTAAGGTATATAAGTTTCCAGTCAAGCCCTACCCAATTATCGTGTATTGTGGTTGTACGATAAAATTGGAATGGTATCGCATCCAGACAACCATCAGTTTTATAAAGGTCTAAGGCTCATGCCTCAACATTTTCATCACCAAAATCATCAGGTGTTCGGAAACACATGTCCAAAACATTTCAATAGAATGATCCATCATTCCAAGGTTTTCATAACCATTTTTCCACCAAGTATTCCCATCTAAAGTTGAGCAAGTTTTATGCTTAGCACTAGCATCTACAAGTGGGGGTAAGCAATTTAATGAGGGGTGGTAAACTAGTGGAGTTCTAACTAAGTTCAATCTCATGCCTTAAGATGACATCAAGACTATCTAGCTTAGGCCAAATTTTATGCTCTTTATGCAACCTTCACATATCTTTCTAGTATGTACCATTCATTTAGGAAAATCTAAGTAAGATCTTTGATAAAGAAATAAAGTATAAAGCTTGTAGGTAAAACTAGGAATGGTTTATCAAGTGGTTATGATCATATATGCTTAAGGCATATAGTTGGCATGGTAACAAGCAAGTATTGGCTTGCATCAATATCAGTATAAGCTTGCTAAATTGCAAGTGTTAGCTTGCACATTCAACTAGTAGTATTAGGCTTGCTAAAGTAGAGTATCTTGCAAGTTTTAGCTTGCCTTGTGCAGAGCAGTGGTTGAAGTTCTCCTCGGCTTCTTCTTCGTAGAATCCTCCTTCCTCCTCGTATCCTTGGTCGGTACTAGCGTCTATAAATAAATACGATGTACACAATCACCAAACAATACTTAACTACTTGCATTCATCACACACAAGGGTCCTATAGATGATCTAGCATCATCACTAACCTTACAAGATTAAAGCTTGGTTTAATTCCTTTTATTTTTAGAAAAGTAATTTCTACTCATTGAAAAACTTCTTAAGATTTAATATTCTCCAAACCAAACATGGGATCATGTTGACACATGTCATCACCACATATTTTAGTTCATGGGAATGTGTTTTAAAGTGGTGTCACAATTTAATAAGGTTTTACCCTTTTATTTTAATTAAATAAAGTGACTAGAAATGCCTATGGGGCATTCTTTTATTACTTGAACATTATTTCTGCAAGTAAACCCATATATTTTTATATATTCTGAAAGGTATGGTTAAATGTGATTTTTGAGAGTTGGAATCAACTCAAAATCTATTATGGTTTAAATTTGAAAAATGTTTGAATGCATAAAAGCTTATGCCTTGTTATTTTTACCATGGGTGATCTATAGATCCAAATGACTTGAATCCAACGGGCTTGGATTCAGCATTCCCAGAACTTTCTAACAAAATTGGTTTCATTCAATTTGGTGCACTGAATCGATCTGGGTTGATTTTTGAAGTTGGGTATAGAAGTGAGTTTGAAATAAAATAGAAAAGGTTTAATTCAAATAACTGGGCTGCGCGGGAAAGGGTAACGGGCCGGCCTGCTAAGCGTAGCGCTTCCGCGGGCTGTTTAAGTGGGTGTCCCCACTCGTCAGTGAGACAGGGGGTGCGAAGCGGTATGGGGCGATGTGGGTCGTTCGATCTGGTTCTAATCCAACGGCTAGGAGTCATCGTCGACGTTGAGCAACGCCGGCGAGACAGAAACCTAGCGCGGCTAGTGGGGGTTGCTGGGGGCTCACCGGGGTGCAGGCGAGGGTCAGTGAGGCGGGCGAACTACGAAGTCGTCGACGGCGAATCTCCTGGTACCGGTGGCTCCTCCTGGGGCGGATCCAATCGATGGCTCCCTTCTTCTCCAGAGGCGGCGGGCTCCGGTGAAATTCCGGCGAAGTGTTGCTCGCCTTGCTCCGGGAATGGTGTGGCACGATCAGTGATGGGAGGAGAGTAGAATGGTGTGAAGAATTCGAGCGGGGGTGGCCTCTATTTTTAGTCGAGCGAGGGGATCGACGGGGCGCACGGTGAACTCGTCGGGGGCGATGGTACAGACGGCTATTGGCATGGGCGAAGGTAGGGGCGGTGCGGTGTTCTCTGGCGATGCTCAACGACATGGTTTCGAGACGTGGGGCGGTGTGGCTTGGTCTAGAACATGCGACGCTCTGCGCGGCAGAGGCGACGTCTTCGACGGCGAGCGGTGGCTGTGTGTCACGGGGCGGCGAACGGGGATGTCTGGCGGTCTCCTGGGTCGGTGGTGATCGTATATGCACGCGGCGAGGGCGGCACACGGTCTGTGGGCTTCGGTCAAGGGTGGCGCTCTAGCGCACGCTCGGCATGGTCGCTGGCGAGCTGGGCGCGGTCCGTGCGTGTGGTCCAGTGGTTGGCAAGGTTCGAGCGGTGTACAGGGAGTGGCGGTGGACGGTGGGCTGCCTCCCAGACATGCTGGCTAGGCTTGTTTCTCCTCCTAGCTTGCTGTCGACATGGGGGTGACAATGGTGCATTCGGCCTGCTCACCATTGATGGCATTGCCAAGCTTACAGTGGTGCTAGTGATTGGTTAAGGTTGTTATATGATCTACTAAGGCTAGTGGTGCCCAGAGAGGGAACAAGTTAGGCTCAAAACACTGCACACTATAGTGTTTTGATTTTGTTTTATTTGTGTCTGCAATGTGTTTGATGAAATGGCCGCATGAAATCAAGTTTTGAAGTTTGAAAAGATTTTTGGTGGGTTTGCTAGATTGGTGCTGGTGAGTCTGCAGATGCTTGGGTTTTGAAAGTTGAGCTTGTTTGAGTGGTTTTTGAAAAAGTGGGATCTTCCCATATGATAAAGATTCAATTTTGAATTGTCATTTAAACTATGCATTTGAAAGTTTCTGGATGATCACAAAGTGGGCCTTGATACTTTGTTATGAGTACAATCAAGGGGTGCAAAGATCCAGAAAAGTTTCTGTTAGTTTCTGAAAGTTTGAGACAGCCAAAGTAGGCATGGGAGTTAAATTGGTCAAAATGACCATTCACTAATTTAGCTTTGTTTTGATTTTTTTGTCTTTGGGAAAAGTTTGGGAAATGTTTAGATGATGTTTATTTCACCTAAGAAACATTTCACAAGCAAAGAAACACACAAACAAGGTGGTTCGAAAGAATTTCAAATTCAATGCATACTCATATGCATGCATTCATAACTTTATTTAGAAAAGTTTTTGTTAACCCTAATTTTGATGCTTAGAGTTTGATGATCCAAGTTCAATATTTTTGGGATGTTACAGAGTGCCGGACCTTCCAGACCCTTCTAGAACATTCCTGGTGAAAACATCGGAATCATTCCCGAACTCCAAAACAAGACTTTCCTTATATGAATCTTATTCTCCGGAACATTCCGGATCTCCTCGTGATATCCTGGATCCCATCCGAGACTCCGAACAACATTCGGTCTCTTACTCATCATTCCATAACTACTCAACAACATCGAATCCTTAAGTGTGTCTCCCTACAGTTCGTGAATTATGCGGACATGATCGAGACACTTCTCCGATCAATAACCAATAGAGGAATCTGGAAATTCATATGGCTCCCACATATTTCTACGATTATACGATACCAATTTCCCTTTGTCTCACGATAGTTTACTTATCCGAGGTTTTGATCGTCGGTATCTCTGCATACCTAGTTCAACCTCGTTAACGATAAGTACTCTTTTCTCGTTCCCGTGATATGTGATCCCTTGTGAGCCAGTCACATGCTTGCAAGCTAATTGGATGACATTCCACCTAGAGGGCCCAGAGTATATCTATCCATCATATGGATGGACAAATCCCACTCTTGATCAATGTGCCTCAACCCATACTTTCCAAACACTCAATGCCACCTTTATAACCACCCAGTTACGGTGTAGTGTTTGATGTCATCAAAGCATCCTTCCAGTGATGGTGATTAGCATGATCTCATGGTCGAAGGAATTAGGTTACTATGTATCAGAAAGCTTATAGCAAATGAACTATTTAAAATGACTTGATCTTTATGCTACGCTTATCTATAGGAGTATGTCCATCACACCATTCTCCTAATTATATGATCTTGTTGTTAACAACATCTCAATGTTCATGATTGCGAAACCACAATCATCTATTAACCAACAAGCTAGTATTATAAAGAGGCTTTACTAGGGACTCTAATTTAGTTTACAAATCACACAAGTATTAATGTTTCTGGTTAATACTATTATAGCATGAATGTAAACATTTATCATAAATACAAAGATATAATAATAACTACATTTATTATTGCCTCTAGGGCATATCTCCAACATATCAGAGCCCCGACTCTTATTTCGGGCTTAACCGCCTAAGAGAAGTATGGGTTCCAAGGTAGATGGGAGTGATGCTCCGGAGGTAGTCACCATGAACGATCTCAAGAGGTTGGAAACAACCTTGGTGAGTTCAATGGAGGCTAAGATGGAAGAGATGCGTCAATTGATAATGCGTCTCTCCACATCCGCAGCATCACCTCCATCTAACTCTAAGGCTACCACTCCGCAATCCAAGGAAACTGGTAAAACTGTTTCCAAAGATAACGAAGTGGTTGGTGATGACACTAGCAAGAGCTCCTCCTCGAAAAAGGATAACGGAAAGGATGGATACAATGAGGTTTCTCATGTGTATTCCCCTGATCCACCTATCCCTCACCCACATATACATAATAGGGGTGATCCACCCAAACTTTCAGCATCTACTTTTACTCAATGGCAATTTTTGATGAAATCTCATGTGTGCAGTTCCTCCATAGAGTTGTGGAAGATAATCTAAAATGGTCTTCATGTTGGAAACCCCAACAATCTTACAAGAAGAGAAGTTGTCGATAGCCAACTCAACGCTACAGCTCTACACATGATACAGCTTGGTGTGGGTGACAAAGATATGCCACACATTCAGCATCTTAGTACAGCTAAGGAAGCTTGGGATGCTCTCACCGAGCTCTTCATCGGAAAGGAAAGTATGCAAAGGAATAGATATGATGCGTTGATCAAAGAAGCTGAAGGATTCTATATGTTGGATGGAGAAGACCATGAAGACATGTATAGGAGGCTTAAGGCAATAGCCACAAATTTCAGAAACCATGGTGCCGCTCATGTTGATGATGCATGGATCAAGCGCAAGTATGTCAGTGCTCTTATGCCATTTGAGCCCATAGATTTGAAAAGTCTCCAAGGTAGGCATAACTATCACCTCATGACATCCAATGAGGTAATGCAAGAAATGGCCGCTTTCAAAGTGGCTGCCAAGAATGCCGAAGATGCTCGTGCTCGAGCTATGGGGATGCAAAAGGGGGTCAACATGGCCTTGAAGACTAGTGTGATTGATCATGATGAATATGCCATAGAAGGTCTGGACTGTCCCGAGGATATAAAAAGGATCCACGGACAATACTTGGCTCTTTATGCTAGAAACTTTTGGAAAGATCTAGCCAAGGCTAAAGCTGAACTAGAACGCAAGAGTGGAGCCTATGGAAGAAAAGAAAATGGTCCCAAGCTGAGAACATGTTTCAACTATGGTGAGGCTGCACTTTGTAGCTGAGTGTCCATATCAAAGTAGGGAAGATAATGGAGGAAGACTTATTTTCACGGACAATTCAAAGGCTCCACGCAAGAAATAGTTTGTAAAGAAGAATGCTCCTTTCAAGAAGCAATCAAAGATTGTTCTAGTGGCTCAAGAAGAATATTCATCGGGAAGTGAAGATGAGGATGAGGACGATAGCTCTCAAGAGGTGGCTGCTATAGCCACCACATCTACATCAACATCTCTCTTCGACTCTCCGAATGAAAACATCATCAACAAGAATGCTACTTGTCTCATGGCAAGAAGCTCCGAGGTAACGACTTCTAACTCTTCCTTTTCTAAGGCTATGATTGACATGGATGATCCTACTAGTCTTAAGGTTAAAGAAGATATTATTGCTTTGGATTACTTCTACAATAACTTGCAAGGTGAGCACAAAGTTCATTTTGAAGCTATTATGGATCAGCTGGCCCAAAACGAAGCTCTTCTCAAAGAAAAGGGCAGAATTGAAAGGGAGGATGCAATGGAAATTGCATCCTTAAAAAATTCCCTTGAGGAAGAAGAAGAAGCTCGGGTCTCTCTTGAAGAGAGGCTTGAGTCCATTGAAGAGTCACATGAATAAATTGTGCTAAACTTGTTAAGGAACATGACAATGCAGTCACCAAAGCAAAGAAGTTAAAGAAGGAAAAGATTGACTTTGGGGCTGCTCATGATAGACTCTCCTAGGAATTGGAGAAACTTGACAATGCTCACAAGGCATTGAAAAACGATTTATCCATTCTCAATGAGTCACATGATCAGCTTCAAAGTCGATTGGCCAAATATGATGTTCCTAGCTCATCCAACTCAACATATAGTCACAAGGAAAATTCTAGAGTGGAAAAAGAAGTGGTCAAGGACATCACTTCCAAGGATAAGGGTGTGCTTGATGAAGTTCTTGGCAAGCAAAGGTCAAATCATGGTAAAGAGGGACTTGGGTATGTCACCAAGTCCAAGAAAAAGAAAAACAAGAAGAACAAGACCAAGAATGTGCAATCAAAGACAAGCACTATTGAGAAGAATGTCACAAAAGACAAGACTAACAATATTGGTTTTGCAGGGTCTCACAATCCAAATTATGAACTCTTTTGTGATGATTATGGCGATGTTTATGCTTATTATGTTGGTCCCTTTTATGAATATATTGCTTGGTCTATTTGGTTCCCAAAGACCCTTGTTACTAACATGAAAGGACCCATTGAAAAATGGGTACCTAAAACCAAGAAGTAATTCTCTTGCAGGGCTATGCTTCCCGTGGGTCGAAATGGGTGCTGGATAGTGGATGCACTAGTCATATGACCGGAAGCAAGGAGATCATCACGGAGATGCGTCCAAATCATGATAATATCACAGTCTCCTATGGTGATAAGTCTAAATCTCAGGTATTGGGTCTTGGCAAGGTTGTGGTTGCCCACGATATCTCACTCGTGGACGTCATGCTTGTTGAGACCCTCGGTTACAACCTTCTTTCTGTTCGTGCCCTTGGAAAGATGGGCTTTGCTGTTTTTATCGATGATGATTTGGTGGTACTCTTGTGGAGCAAGTCTCTAAAGGTCGCTTTCGTTGGATACGTCGAAAATGACCTGTATGTGGTGGACTTTTCGGGGAAAACCACTTCGGGTCCGATGTGTCTATTCGGAAAGGCCGACGTGGGCTGGCTATGGCATCGTCGTTTAGCCCATGTCAACATGAGAACTTTGTAAAGTCTCCACAAGGGTGGCCACATCCTTGGACTAAAAGACAATGTCGCCTTTGCCAAAGATCGTGTTTGCAGGTCTTGTGTTAAAGGCAAAATGCACGACTCTCCCCACAAGAGGAAGACTATTGTGTCTTCAAAGAGGATCTTGGAATTACTTCATGTGGATTTATTTGGTCCTCCTTCTCATGCAAGTCTTGGTGGGAAGAAATATTGCTTGGTCATTGTTGATGATTACTCAAGATATACATGGGTCTATTTCTTCAAACTAAAGAGTGAGACTCAACAAACTGTCATTGACTTTGCCAATGAAGTTCAATGTCAACACAATGTTCCTATCTTGGCAATAAGGAGTGACAACGGCTCTGAATTCAAAAACTACACCTTAAATGAGTTTCTAAGCGAAGAGGGGATTAGACATCAATATTCCGCTGCGTACACCCCTCAACAAAATGGTGTAGCTGAGAGGAAGAACCGGACTTTGATGGATATGGCAAGATCAATGTTGGCTGAATTCAAGTCTCCTTATAACTTTTGGGCCGAAGCCATATCCACTGCTTGTCACTCATCAAACCGGATCTATCTCCGCAAGATTTTGGACAAGACTCCTTATGAAATACTTACCGGTAACAAGCCCAACATCTCATACTTCAGGGTATTCAGGTGTAAGTGTTTCTTTCTTATCAAAGGTGTCCGCTTGTCTAGATTTGAGTCCAAGGCTTTAGAAGGTATTTTTGTTAGTTACGGTGTCGAATCCCACACTTATAGAGTCTACAACAAGCTCACTGGGATTGTTGTAGAATCTTGTAGTGTGGAGTTCGATGAAAATAACGGCTCCTTTGTAGGGCAATTGATGTTTGTGATGCAGATGTTGAAATACCCCAAGATGCCATAAGAAGAATGGGCGTGGGATTTTTCCGCCCCATTGAGGAACCCCTTGTGGCGGATCGGGAAGGACAATGCTCCACTCAAGTGGAGCCCTCATCTACACAAGATCAACAAGCTCCTACTATTGGAGAAAACTCTGCACCAACACCGCAACCTGCTGAAGATCATCTGTCTCCTGGAGAAGTTGGTAGTCCCAGGCCGGAATATCCGCCCCCTCCAAGGGGCGGACAATCCGCCCCTGGCACTCCAACTCGTTCCAGGGGATCCGAAGGAGAAGACAACTGCCAAGAAACTCCCAGGCCGGATTCTCCGGCCCCCGAGGGCGGATTATCTGGCTCTGGTTCTCCAAGTCCGGTCAGGCATTCTCAGGAAGAAGGCACAGGTGCTTCACCTCCCAGGCCGGATAGTATGGCCCCTCCAAGGGGCGTATTATTCGGCCCTGAAGAACAATCTCTGCAGCAACCTCTTGGTGTTAACTCAGATCAAGATCAAGGGCAAGGCAGTGGTCAAGACAAGGATACAAATACTGAATCAACTCCTTCTAGAAACAATAAGGACATTGAGGCTCGTCGCCAGGCTCGTGCTCATCGGAAACTTGAACTAAGGGGTCACACTCTTAACAAGGTTGTTGGTGATCTACGTCGAAGGGTATCTACGAGAAGAGAACTTGCAAGCTTCTGTGATCATCAAGCTCACATTTCCATGGTTGAACCGAAGAAGGTCTTTGATGCTCTTGAAGACCCCGATTGGGTTGTTGCAATGCATGAAGAATTAAATAACTTCGAACGCAACAAAGTTTGGTAGCTCGTAGAGAAACCCAAGGACTGCCGCAATGTTATCAGTACCAAGTGGATCTTCAAGAACAAACAAGATGAAAAAGGCATAGCTGTGAGGAATAAAGCAAGACTCGTGGCTCAAGGATTCTCTCAAGTGGAAGGAATTGATTTTGGCGAGACTTATGCTCCTGTGGCTCGTCTTGAGTCCATTCGTATCCTTCTTGCCTATGCTGCCCATCATAACTTTAAATTACAGCAAATGGATGTTAAGAGTGCATTTCTTATTGGTCATATCCATGAGTTAGTATACTTCAAGCAGCCCCCGGGTTTTGAGGACCCCAAATTTCCGAACCATGTCTACAAACTCGATAAGGCGCTCTATGGCCTTAAACAAGCCCCACGTGCGTGGTATGAGCACCTTAAAGATCTTTTGCTAGACCGTGGATTCAAAATTGGGCAAATCGATCCCACTCTTTTTACTAAGAAGGTTAATGGGGAGCTTTTGTATGCCAACTTTATGTAGATGACATTATTTTTGGCTCTACTAACCAAGCTTTTAACGATGAATTTTCAAAGCTTATGACTGACAGGTTTGAGATGTCCATGATGGGTGAGCTGAGGTTCTTTCTTGGATTTGAGATCAAACAACTTAGAGAGGGAAACTTTATTAATCAAGCTAAGTACATCCAAGACATGCTCAAAAGGTTCAAGATGACGGATCTCAATGGTGTGGCTACTCCAATGCAAACAAAGTGTCATCTTGAGCTCAATCCCAAGGGTAAAGACATGGACCAAAAGGTATACCGATCCATGATCGGCTCTCTCCTTTACCTTTGCGCATCTAGGCCCGATATCGTGTTAAGTGTAGGAGTGTGTTCAAGGTACCAAGCCGCTCCTAAAGAAAGCCACTTAGTGGCGGTCAAACGAATCTTCAGATATTTGGTTCATTCCCCAAATTTTGGGTTATGGTATCCCAAGGGTTCAAGTTTCTCTCTATGTGGTTACAGTGATTCAGATTGGGCTGGTGACAAAGATGATAGGAAATCAACCTCTGGTGCATGTCAATTCTTGGGCAGGTCTCTAGTGTGTTGGTCTTCAAAGAAACAGAATTGTATTTCACTCTCAACTGCCGAAGCTAAATATGTTGCTGCTGCAAGTGCTTGTACACAATTGTTATGGACGAGGCAAAATTTAAAGGAATATGGTGTCAATTGTGACAAAGTGCCTCTATTATGTGACAATGAAAGTGCTATCAAAATTGCCTACAATCCCGTGCAGCATACAAGAACAAAACATATAGATATTCGCAACCACTTCATTCGGGATCATGTTGATCATGGTGATATTGCCCTATCCTTAGTGAGCACAAAGAACCAACTTGCTGATATTTTCACGAAGCCCCTTGATGAAGCAAGATTTTGTGTCCTAATTGATTGGGCCAACCCTCCCCCCATAATGCCGAAAGAAGAAAAATCATTTCCCTTAATATCATTTTGTGATATGTGGGTCATCGATGAGCATTGGTTTTGAACTCAAGATACATCTTCGCGGTGTCATGCCATGCGCTCCAACATGGTGGCCTCGGCCGACGCCCTCTTCCTTGTGAAGAGTTGGTTTCTAATGGTTCTCTTTGAATTTTCTTGCATATCATCTTCAGGGGCGTTAGCATCGCTCTTATTCCTTTTTGGCGTTTCGATGCCAAAGGGGGAGAAGTAGTTCTATTAGGTCTCGTGGATTTGCAAGGGTCGGGCGCAAGCAAATGTATTTCCGTTGTTTTTATTTGCTTGCTTGTGCTCCTTTTATCGTGAACTTATTTGCTATCTGTGCTTGGATTATGTAAGACTATGTCGTGCTCCACTATGTTTGGTACTATGTTTGGTATTCATGAAAGTTTGGATTTATCTATTGTGGATCTCATGGAATTCTGGATTTATCTATGGAGAATTTTGATGGCATATGGAATCATGGGATTATCTAATGTATGCTTCAATATTGTTGGGATGTGCTTGGAGGCTATCTAGCTAATTATTTTCTTTGGCTATATTCACATCCTGGTGGTATGACCTTGTTTCCCAACCCACCTTATTTCAATTATCTTTGCTATGAAAGTTGTGTTATCTCTAGTGTGTGTATTTGTATTCAAATGCAAAAATTAAATATGCACACATCTAGGGGGAGCGTCTTTCATTTTTAAGGTGGCGTTAGCCGGTCTCATTGCAAATCCTAGTATTGTCATCTAACACCAAAAAGGAGGAGATTGAAAGAACATTTCTTAATCCCTAGTGTTTTGCGTGTTAGATAACAATATCAAGGATTATTTAATGTGTGTTGAAGTGTTGCAACTCTCCTTAAGAAAAAGGGAAATGTTTCTGCCTTTGGGGGGCGGATAATCCGCCCCTCCCTCTTCCCAAGAGTGCGCGAGCCCCAGAGAGGGGGCGGAGTTTGTGGCCGGATTTTCTGGCCCGGCCGGATAGTCCGCCCCCTCGAGGATTTCCTTCAAGCCAAGGCATGCGTCGCTCTCTGTATGGGGGCAGAGTTTCCCTCAGACTGTCCGGTCCTTGGGAGGACTTTCTCCCAAGGGCGGATAGTCCGCCCCTGGCAGGGGCGGATAATCCGCCCCTCCTGGAATTTTCTTCAAGTCAAGGCTGCGTCACTCTCTGTATGGGGGGCGGAGTTTTCCCCAGAGTTTCCGTCTTGGGGGGGGCGGATTTTCTCCCCAGGGCAGATAGTCTGCCCCAAAGGGGGGCGGATAATCCGCCCCCAAACTTCTCCAACGGCTTGTTCTGGGCAGGGGGTATTTAAGCCTGTCTTCCCCCTCTGTCCAGAACTCTTGATTGATCCGAAAAAGAAAAGACCTGACCTGCAACCTTCATCCAAGAGAACTCCACCTAGATCCACTCAAAGGCTCCGTCCATTGGGGAATCAAAGGAGGAGGACTCGATCATCATCAACTACAATCAAGCGCTTCATCTCCTCTCCATTCATTTGGAGAACCACCGATCTAGTATTTCTTGCAAATACCTAGATCATTGTTTTTGTTTATATTGATAAACCTTGTTCTTGTGGCAGCTTGTTGTCATCTCGGGAGCCCCCAATTTGGTTGTGGTTGTGTGCCCCGATAGTGTTGTAAAAGGCACCGGTTCCCGCCTCGAAGGGATCCAATAGTGGAGAAGGTGGATCGGGCCTTTCGTGGCGAGATCCATCGGAGAATAGGGTGAGGCCTATTGTGGCGTGGTGGTCTTAGAACCGCCCACCCCTCCAACACAGATGTACTTCCCTTAATAAGGAAGGAACTGCGGTAAATCCCTGTGTCTCCGCGTGCTCCACTACGGTTACTTCGCTCCTCTCTTTACGTGCTTAGTAGTTAGGGTTGCATATAGGGAAATTCTCGTAGTTGCATATCTAGAGAATTTACTTTGTGTCAAGCCTAAAATTGAAAAGGTATTAAAAAATTGGTTAGCACCTATTCACCCCCTCTAGGTGCCCATACGATCCATTTCACCGCCGGACACTCGTCTTCCCCTAGGCTGGACACTCAGCGCTGACGAGATCCCCGTTCCGTCGGTGCCGGACGGAGAGGACCTCGCCGGAGAGATCCAAGCGGCTATCAATGCCATGCAAGACCCATAACTCGCCGGAGAGATCCAGGCCGCTATCGCCGCCATGCAAGACCCGGATCTCGCCGAGGATCAGCACAACCTGGTCTTCTGGAGGCAGTTTTTCGCCGACAGGCACCTCGAGGAACTCGCCCGACACGACGGACCGCCGGGCTCGCCGCCGCCGCGTAACAATATGGCTTACCGCTGCCGCTGGTGGAGCGTTCCAGGGCAGACTCTCGCCGGAGTCATGTCACACATCGAGGCCGGCAATAACCCCCGCCTCAGCCTGTAGTTGCGGCGTCCGGCATCGACCATGGCGACGTCCTTTTCTAGTTATGAAAACCAATGTACTATGTGCCCCTTGCCTACTTTAATGAAATTCTGCCTATATTCGCCCATATTTCGCCGAGTTTAAGTGAATTTAGCCGAACTTGGGAACTCGGCCTGGGTACGCGAGTGGGAAACTGGGCGTACCCAGGCCGAAAACGCGAGGCCTGGGTACGCCCAACGAGTGGAGATGCTCTAATAGTGGGTGATGAAGTGGGAAGTGGCTAAGAGCATCTCCACTCGCCTACCCAAGACGACCATCCGGACGCCAAAATTAGGTCCGTACACCGAAAATCGGCCCAGTCGTGTACCCAGGGACTTGTTTTCGTCCGGATTTAGGCGTGTTTTGGTCCGGCCTACCCAGGCCGTACCCAGGATCCCGGGTATGCCCTGGGAACACCTGACTCACCGAAAACGGGCGTGGGCTAGCTATGTCGGCAAGAGAAGGCGCCACTCCCGCCACTTCGTCGAGCTCCTGCCCTTTTCTTCCTCCTCCCGCCTTTCTTCCCCATTCCCCCACTCCCGTTGCTCCTCCGAGCCCGACGCCCGACATGCCGCCCAAGAGCTTCGTCCAACCCAGATCGATCCTCGGCGAGGGTCCGGCGGAGAAGAAGGCGAGGAAGCCGAGAGCGCCGCCGACGAAACCGGAGGGCATGTCCTGGGCCGAGTAGGAGAAGAGGGAGAACGCCAGGCAGATCTCGTCGGCCGAGCGGAAGGACAGGAAGGAGAGGGCGAAGCTCCGGTAACAACAGGTGGCGGAAGAGCAGGCGATGGTGAAGGCAGCGGCAGAGGAGCAGGCGACGGCCAAGGCGAAGCAAGCGGCGGCGACGCGTTCGGCGTTCATGGCGGCACCGTACCCACCACACTGGGGAAGCCAGGCGAGCGAGGTCTCACCCGCCGGATTCTCGCCGATCTCACCGGCAGGCTTCCAGGAGAGCTAGGCGACCGCTCGGCAGAGGTACTCCTCGTCGCCCGAGTTCGACGTCGGGTTCAACCCCAACGTGATCTTCCCCTGCTCGGCACCGCGCCCTCCTTCGGCCTTCGGCATGGACATCAACCTCCCCTACTCCACCTCTCCGGCGTACGCAAGCCCCGCTCTGCGTCGTGGACCGCTGCCTTTCGGCGGAAGCTCGACGCCCTTCAGCGAGGCCGATGCGCGCAACCTGTTCGGCGGAATGCCGGTCGCACTTCCGGCCGACATGACGCCCGGGGCATACATGGAGGACTTGATCGCAACAGGCTCGGCCTCCAACCACCCCTCCTTCTTCACGGAAGAGCAGACCCGGGCCAACGCCGAGCACGACATCGAGTCCCAGGACCTCGCCGACATCGATGCCAAGGAGACCTAGGCCGAGCAGACGCAGCCAGAGGACGCCGAGACTGAGGCGAAAGGCAAGAAGGGGAAGAAGAAGCCAGGCACTTCGGCGGACGTTCGGCTCAAATGGACCGTGGCCGAGGACACCTGCCTCGCCGAAGCTTGGAAGATGGTGAGCATGGATTCGATCACCAGTGCGAACCAAAATTCCGACAATTATTGGCGGCGCGTGAAGGAAGCATTCGACGAGCGTAGCATGTGCGACCCAAAGTATCACAAAATCCACATGGAGCGAGGGGAGAAGGCAATAACCAATCATTGGGCCATCATCCAGACTGCGTGCAGCAAGTGGCACAGCTGCGTGGAAGAGGTCGACCGCACACATGCCAGTGGGGAAAACTGGACAACAAGGTACTCGCGAACACTATCTTTGTCATGCACTCTCTCCATTTTGACAAACTTGACACACTTTCATTTTGCAGTTGCGTCGTGCACTTGCTCTGTTTCAAGAGGACATGAAGATGGAGTTCAATTTTCATCATGTCTTCGAGCAAATCGAGCATTGCGAGAAGTGGCGGGACACTCGCTTGAGTCTCTCCAAGAGCAAGGAAGGCGTCTACAACCCCGAGGCCCCAGCCGCTGCTGCCGGCGAAGGAAGACCTGAGCTCGGCCATAAGAAGGTGAAGATGCTCAAGGCTGTCGGACCTCCCGCCGAGCGTCTGCAGGCTTCGATCGAGAAATGCATCGCCGACACAAGGGCGTAGACCGAGAAGAGGGCTGAGAAAAGCGAGGAGCGCTGGAAGCAACTGATCGAGACACAAGGGGAAAAGGTGTCCCTCATCAAGGCCAACCTCGCCGAGAAGAAGGCCAACTACGCCGCCAAGAAGCGCAACACGGACCTCAAGTTCCTGATGGGCGGCAAGGACACGTCGAAGATGAGCTCGCCGGTCAAGGCCTGGTACATGGCCCAGCATCAGGCCATCCTGCAGGGTGTGATCACGGCTTCCCCTTCCTCTGCGCCGAACGTGCCTGCGCCGAACACTCCCACGCCGAGCTCTGCCTCTACTTCCTCCAACACGGCGGACATCAACGGCGAGACGGACGACAACGCCGCGTCGGCCACGCCGCAGGAGCCCATCCTCATCGACGACTAAGAGTCATTTCCCCCGTTTTGTAATAAAAATCAGCCGCCGAATTTGTGGGCATACCTGTCGAACACCTTGTGGCCGAGCACTCGCCGGCGGAAACGATAAAGATTCAAATATATCACCATTTTTTTAGAGCAACCAGCAGGAGCTCTGCCTTTTCTATTAGAAGAAGAGAATTGGACGGTTTGAAAGGGAAACCGACCAAAACCCGGTACAGACATATATACACACGGGTCTGGTTAAAAGGGGAACCGGACCAAAAAAATACCCCAAGCGGCATAGTTTTTAAGGAAAAACTGGCAGAAATCCTTGAGGCCACACTACCTAGCACACAACTAGGTCTGGAGCACTGCCAAACGACACCAGCACAACGGCAACAGCGGGCACTACGAAAAGCCTGGTCCACGTCCCCGGAGAGGAAGTCAGAGCCGAAAGAACGGCTAGGCCTCACTGGCTTCATGGCGAGAGGCAGGCCGCAAGGACCTCGCCAGCGGCACTCGCACGCCGACAGGGCCCGAAGACGTCGACTCTCCTAGCAGTACCAGCAACCCCGGGCAAGGCTCACATCACTACGAAAAATGACACCTCCAAGAAGGTCACGACGTCCGAGAGGACGCCGCCGTCATCCAATCTGGCGAAGCCAGATTTGGGATTTCACCCCGTAGTGATGGACGGAGGGGTGACCGGGCTCCACAACAACGCCCCCAAGGGGGGAAGCGGCGCCCACAGGCGTCGCCGAAGTCGGCACCGACCAAAGTCGGGCAGGACTTTCGTCCGGAGATCCCTACACCACCTCCAAAGGAACGACCCGAAGGCGACCCATACCGCCCGGCGAGCATGACCAACTACAAGAGAGACGGCGCCCCCGCCCACACCCCCATGCCCCGCCGCCCGCACGGCCAGGACAAAGAAGCAACACCATCTTATTTCGGAGCCGCCGCTCCGGCCTTCACGCGTAGCAGAGCGAACACCTCACGCCAACTCGCCACCGACCAAGGGATGCGCGAGAGCGTCCCGACCACCAAAAGCAGCGCTGCCACGCCGCCGTCCATCCACCATGGCGCACCTCTGCCATGAGGATGCCAGCGAGGGCCGCCACGCCCCCACCAACCAAACGCTGCGGCCCGCCAAAGCCGCCAGGTACCGACGGAACCGGGCATGACCTCCGCGAGACCACCGTGCCAAGGCCCCCGAGACCAGCCGTCCTCCACGCAACCGCTGCGACGAAGCAAACCCCTGGCAGCCGACCACCCACAGCCACAGCGTCCCCGGGGCCGCTGCCCCGGCGTCCTCAACCCCGGCGAAAGACGACGGAGAAAGACGGACCGGCCACACCTGCCGTCCGCCCGCGGTCGAGGGTCGCCGCCCCAACCAGACCCACACCCGAGCCCGCCGGCTCGGCATCCCGCGCTCCTGCAGCTCCCCGCGAGCGCCCGCAACCGCAGCAGCCCTGCCGCGGCGCGGCCCGCCAAGCCCATCTAGGCCCCGGGCGGGCCCATGCCACGACCGCCACCACAGACGGCACCGGCGGCCGCCACCACCAGCAGCAACAGCGACGCCGACCACCGCAGCAACAAGCAACCCCTCGCACCCCCAAACGCCTCCAAGCAGACCCACTCCAGCGGAGACGACTCCGGGGTGCTCGGCCACCTCGCGTCCACCGCGGCTCGTCCCAGCCACCTTCGGCGGCGAGGACCGCCGCCACCGCGGCAGAGACAGCGGCAGCAGAGGGGGAGGGGAGAGGAAGGGATGGGGACCGGCGGCGGCGCGCGTTGGTCCCCCCGTGCCTCCCAGGAGGACGACGCGAGGGTTGCCTGATGTGGCTTTGTGATGTACTCACATATATCGCCGTTTTGTGTTCGCCTGGGTACTCGGTCTGGGTACGCGAGTGGAAAACTGGGCGTACCCATGCCGAAAACTTGCGCCGTCCAGCCAAAAAAAGTCCGAATTTTGGGCTGGATTGGGCCAACGAGTGGAGATGCTCTAAACGGAAGAATTGTGTAGATTGTTTAACTTCTTCGTTGGGCTGTTCAAGTCACAGGTCTAATCTTTTCAATTCTTTCCAGTTTTGAATCCACGCTTGTCCTAGGACACGGATAGGGTATCAAGGATCCAACTAAGAATTAGGAAGCTCACAAAGTTTAAGCAGCCTTGTGTGGATTGTTTAACTTATTCGTTGGACTGTTCAAGTCACAAGTTGGATCTTTTCGATTTTTTGTTTTGAATCCACACTTGTCCCAGAACACGGATAGGGTGTCAAGTAGGATCTTACCAAGAATTAAGAAGCCGACAAAGTTTAAGCAGCCTTGTGTCGATTGTTTGACTATTTTGTTGGGTTGTTCAAGTCACAGGTCTGGTCTTTTCAATTCTTTCCAGATTTGAATCCACACTTGTCCTAGGGCGCAGATAGGGTGTTAAATGTGATCCCATCAAAGTCTCACTACTAGTTTATTTGTTAAATTCTAGTTTAATTTTTTCTTAAATTTAAACTAAAAGTTGACAAATAAACTAAAAAGAAGATTTGGTGGAATCCTACCTAACACCTTAGACACGGATACAAAACACAAACACGGGCTTCAGCAAACTGATCCATGACGTAGTGTATTGTAGCATCCCAGTTGTCTAACACCTGTAATGCTACTTGATCTAGTTATAAAAGGGCCACTTTCTACATATAATTGTTACATCATCATCATATCATGCTCATGTCATCATGCCACCTTGCATTTGAGCATCATACAAAACCCTTGAGCTTTGGTTCTTATCTCATATGCATTAATATTTGTATTTGCCTCTTGATATTGTATTTGGTTCTTGATATATTGTTAAATGCCCAAGTTGATTTGGGGGCATATCTATTATTGACTCCACCACCTTTTCTTCACCACCTTATAATTCCACCATCCAATTAATATGAGCTTGGCATTTTTATTGAGTTTTACCTCTAGCTCATGTGGGTTGGGATGGATCAAGTTCTAGCTCCACATGCTCCCATATATGCACCATGTTGTTTTCACAATATTGGTATATGAGAGCCACATGGCCACCTTTGCATGCCTTGTGAGTGTGACCCTAATTCTAGCTCCCATATGTGTTGTTTTGGGGTTATCATCATGTTGGGATATTTTGGTGGGCTTAATCAATATCTAGTGGCATATACACACTAGCAAGTCCCATTGTATCTCAGATATGGTCATCTCCATCTATTCCACATGGGGCATCCTTTTTAATTCTTCTTGCTTGGCCTTATTCCAATTTTGGGAATGCAAAATAATAATGCCATGTAATAACATTGGTTTCACAAGAGTCATCAGGGCAATAAATATTTCTGCATGGGCCATGCAAGTACCATCTTGTGCTTGTCATTGGATTTTATTTGGTTTTTGAGTTGATCATCTCCATCTCTTTTCCTCTCTTTTGGCTTGATATATGTTGATCTTGCATAAACCCTAAACCCCCCACATCCCTCTCTCTCTCCCTCTTTCTCTCTTGTTCATGCTTGATCTTTGTTTGGAGCATGCATGCTTCTCCACCCTAGCTCTCACCCCCCTCTCTCTCTAATCCTCTATCCTTTTTTTCCTCTATCACCTACTCCATCATCACCATACCCCATACCCATCCTAGCTAAAACCTTAAGCTACACCTAGTCCAAACAAAACCCTAAGTACCCCCCTCTTTCTCTCCTCTCTAGCCGAGCCACCCCTCTAAACCTACCCGAGCATGGCCCCACATGTTCACCATGCCCCCTAGCTACCCCACCCCAAACAACCCGAGGCCACCCTCTAATCCAAAACCCTAGACCCGAGCCGACCCTTTTCTCCCTCTCTTCTCTCCCTGCCCTAGGGGCCCCCTCTAGGCCTGCCTACCCCGAGCCCCCCTCTCCACCCTAGCATCGCCCTGGCCCAGCTGCAGCCTCTCCTCCCTCCCCATGTGCCTGCCCTGCCGATCACGTGAGAGAGGGTGCCCAAAAGGTGGCCGAGCCAACCTTCCCCTCCCCCACGCAACCTCACCTGCCCCCGACCTTATCTACCCCTTCCTCGACCCTCTAGCCTCCCCCAGATCTCCCCTGAGGCCCTGCCTCGCCTCCCCTCTCCTCCCTTTCTTCCACCGCCACCAGCTGCTGACGCCGGCCACCCCCGTCGGTTCTCGCTCGAGCACAGCAATCCAGGAGGCGGGCGTGGTGCTAAGGGTGTCGGGGAAGGCCGTGGAGTGCCTCTGCTTCGACCTGTGCACGGAGCCGCGGAGGAGAAGCCCCAGAACCCCTGCCCCAGCACGAGCCGACGCAACCCTAGCTCCTCTGGACGTCTGCCCCGTCGTCGATCTACTGCGCCTCGACCCGATCCGAGCCCACCATCGAGCCCGCGGTGAGCCTCTCCCCCTCCCTGACAAGGTCCTCCTCGTCGTCGTTTCCTGGACACGCCGATCTTTGCGTCGAGCACGCTGCGTGCATCGGCGGTGCTGTCGTCTGCTCGCCGCTGCGCCTCACAGACGGCTTAACCGGCCGCCATCCACCCCTCCAACAGCCACCTCACCCTACCGCAGTGGTTCCGCGTCCGCGCGAGCGCCCCCGGTCGCGCGTTCGAGTTCCGCCAGGCCGCGCCGTTCCTGTCAGTTTCATCAGAGAGGAAGAAAAACAGTGCCGTGGGCACTTTGCTCTTTTCCCCCCAACCTTTTTGTTTCTACCCCGCGGTCCGCCTGGCCCACTCACCAGCCGCCGCGGAATACTCCCAGAAAACCCCCGAGCTTTTTATAACCCTCAACCCGCGCTCCAGCCCAGCCCCACCAGTCAGTGCCTGTGTCCATTTTATGAAAAGGCTCCTGGTTTTCGTGCTCCTCAAACCGCGACCCTCCGACCCCACCTGCTAGCCTCCTTGGCCTTTTTGCAGCAGGATCCCTGGGTTTTCCAGGCCCCCAACCCGCGGTCCTTCCCCTCTTCTGTACACGTGGGAGGCCCAGTCAGCCTGGCCCCACTTGGCAGTGGCAGTGGCTAGGACGGGGTGTAGTGAAAAAAGGTTTTCGGACTGTCTGTTTTATTTCAAATCCATTTCAAATTAATTCAAATTCAAAATTAAATCTGATTTTAAATAACTTTTCAATTATAAATCCAAATAATGCAAATGATATATGTTTTTGAATCAGAAAAATGTGAGGATTTCAAATATGCCATTCAAATTGCCTTTTGCACATTTAAAATTCCAAGTTGAGTAAAATTACAACAAGTGCCACTGGGACTTAAATAATTAATAACTTTTGAAATATAACTCCGAATTTAACAAATGATATGTCTAAAATGATCAGCTCGACGAGACCTTTCTGTTCATGCTATCCTTGACTTCAATTGCAGCATGCATCATGTAAATAAATAATATGCAGCAACTAATATGACAATAAAATGTGGCCAAACCTTAATAAAATGACTTATTCTTGTATACCACACCTCACCCATGCCATGCTACGTTATTGCCATGCAACTTGTGCATCATTCATCATGGCATGATTGTTTGCTTGACGCATTTTATTCCTATGCTTGTGCACGCTATTTATGTTGGCCCTTGTTTGTTTGGTTCTTCTTCGGATAGACTCTGAGCAGGGGATATATCAAGAGAACCAGGAGCACTACCCAGATCCGTCTCTCGCTTCAACTGAGTTGCCAGGCAAGCACTACCACATGCTTGCATACATACAGTACCTATTGCCTCTATCTTATTCTTGCATCATTGAGTCGCGATTGCATTAAACGGAATCCCAAGTCTTGCATAGCCTTTACTTTTAAACCCCACCAAGCTTGTTCCTCCATCCCATGAGCCATTACTACAGGAGTTGTTTGAGCCATGCGAGTCGTAGAACAGCATGTGTAGGGTATGTGAGAGTCTGATGGATAACGAGGTACCTAAACAACTTAACCTGAGTAGTAATGGGATAACTAATGAAAGTGGCACCGGTGGGCAATATCTGCTATTTGGTTTTTCCTGCTCACTTGTGTCCCGTAAGACCCCGAGTACTTGATTCCTGTTCCAAGATTATTCGCGCTATCCACATCCGGGAGGCTTATGGGACCCCCCTGAGCCAGAGCTTGATTCCGTCTTATTTCTTGGGGCCACAAACTAGTTTGAGGTCTTATTTACTATCCTGTACTTATGCCATGTTTACTGCTTTATTTAAAATTGTGCGAGGAGCACACTGTACTGTTTAGGAGCGTGGCACGATTCCGCGGTATCGACAAGCCCAGTCACACTTTCGGGTTCCCAGTCGTTTACAGCCGTCCCCACAACCTTAAGTCCGTCTCGGAGCCGGCCGGCTTTGTTGCGGGTCTACTTTAAGGGGTGGCCCCCTGAAATATTTCTGAATCTTGTGATTGCTTTGTCGTGAAGGCCTCGTTGGGTTTTGATTTGGTTTTTCCGAGGTTGATCGAGTGTGTGTTGCTATTTGTGCACCCCTGCAGGGTAAAACTTTCTGAAAGCCGTGTCCGCGGTTATGGACGACTTGGAGCACAGTTTCTCGATCATAGACAAGCATAACTAAAGTACCGCTTTAATCTGACTAAGTAAATGACTAGTAAATAGTGCAATACTCATGGAATGGTTAATAAAATTGCCAACGGATGGGGGGTTGTTCGTCCGCTTCCTCGTTGGTAAGCGAGGAGGAGGATGGATCTGATGAAATTACTGTTATAACTGTTGTCATTAATTCACGGACATCCGTCTATCATTGGTTAGGCGGATGGTTAGCGTTTATCTATAGAACTGCTAGGGTTTATCTTTTGCTGCAATTGCGTCACCCCAGGTTGTGTCCCCTTTAGAGGCATAAAGACTTGCTGAGTACCCTTAGGGTCTCACACGATAAAATATTGGTTCAGATGAACAGGTACCCTCGCAGGACGGATACTGGGTGGAAGAGGCTGATGATGTGGGCAACGATCGTTCGGTGTAGAGATTCCGGGAACGGGGATCCGTGAGATCTGTGGGCGGGATGTGCTTATTTCTGTGGCATCTTATGCCGATTTGCTTCTTATCCGTACTCGGACTTGTTTTGCCGCTTCCGCTTGATACTCTGATGTGTGATGTATGAGGAATTATCCTAAAATATTATATCTATCTAGGTCATTTGAATCTTGCCGTATGGCGTTGCTATATTTCCTTTCTTTCTAGATGGAATGGCTCTGATGTACTTTTGTATGGTGGCTTGCATACATACTCATTTGTGTATGTAGTTGATCCCTTCGCCTGCCGATTACGCCGCCCGTGCAGGTCCCGATGAATTGGGATTGGTTGGGACGGCCGAAAGGTCTACCCGTGAGTGGCTTTTGGGGCCCCACCGTACTATTTCAACCACTACCGTTCATCCAGGCTTGTATCTACGAGCGTAATTCACTGAGGTAGTTACAATTGGTATCAGAGCCATCCCGACCTTCAGGGTCTCAGCCAAACGATCGTTGTCAGTCTAGCAAATATTTTTGGTAGTTATGTATATTAGGGAAAAACAAAACGAGAGAGTAGGACTGCTTCCACTTTTCTTCTTACCCACCCACCCACCCTTTTCTGGTAAGGAAGTGCAACATTTCCAATCCTCTTCTTAAAGTTCAAACTAGGATTCACGTGTTCTGGGTTTCCGTAGTACCATAGGTTGTGTGTGTGTGTGTAATCCCTTGTCTATCTGTTGCATCCAAGTTGTTGTCTAATCAGCCTTTTGGTTATCAACTGTTGGTACATTCCATACCGACAGGCTTTTGCAAACCGACGCGATCTGTCTTACTCTTTGTTATCCGACGTTATCTTGTTTGGGGTGTTCGTTTCCGTAGTTAATAATCTTTAGGTTCAACGTGAGAAGAAGGGGTTAGGATATGTGTTCCACTTATTCATGTGCGGAGTAATGATTTGAGTGCGGGATGGAGTCGCGACCATACCACTACTCTTATCATTCGCTTTTGTATATTGAATTGGTAGAGTCACTAATCTTGATTCGCTAAGTAATTTTGCGCATCTATTGGTATTTTAATGCCGAAGTTTGTGGAATTTTTTTTCTTTGATATATTTGTGTACCACACTCCTTTTCAGTCGTGTGCGATATGCTTAATATCTTCTAGGTGCTTTGAACTTTGTTGATATTTTAATATCATCTTAGTAAATTGTATCCTTTAATCTTGGTTAATTCCATCTTGGTACTATTTTGGATTATTATTATTCTCCATTATAGTACTGAGTTGTGTTTTATATCAATCACAGGATGGCTCCACCACGCCGTTCTGATGAGGACATACCACCAGAGTTGGGGGCCGCGTTGTCAAACATAGCCAATGCCTTGGCAGCAATGCAACAGAACCAACAACGTTTGGAAGAAAGCGTCAGAAGGAATGAGTTTGCTCCACTCCCTCCACCTCCCAAGCGGGGCGACATCAAAAGCTTCCTGAAATTCAACCCTCGCCAGTTTGATGTTTCCGATCGCCCACTGGATGCGGATGATTGGTTACGTGAGACGTCAAGGCTACTCGAGACTGCTGATGTTCCTGAGCAGGAGTGGGTAAAGTGTGCTACTCACCTTCTAAAGGGAGATGCAGCTCTCTGGTGGGAGAATTACTTGAAGGCAAGCTGCACTGGTTTTCAGCCTACCTGGGGACAGTTCTCTGGAGCGTTCAAAGAGCAGTATCTGTCAGAAATTGTCATGGAAAGGATGAAGGAAGCTTTTCTCAACCTGAAGCAAGGAAATGATAATGTCAACACCTACATCAGGAACTTCATGAATCTTTCTCGTTATGGTGGTGATGAGATCTCAGATGACAAGAAAAAGCAGAAGAGGTTCAGGCAAGGGCTCAATGCATCGATCAAATATGCAATCACACATGCAAGGCCGGCATCTTTCCTGGAACTACAGCACACAGCTCTGCAAGAGGAAGCAAGCAGGCAAGTGTTTGAGGAGTCCAAGAAACACAACCGTGATGCATCAAGCTCTTCAGCTATGGCAGCTCCTTCTAAGCGGCGTGTCTGGGTTCCTAACACCCCACCGTCGCTCCCGGCTTCACCAAGACCTGCAAGCTACGCGTCAAGGCCACTAAACTCCATCACTGCTGCTCCCAGGGGCTACAACAACCATTACCCTGGAGCGCCTGGCGGAGTCCCTGGCTACGTTGCTCCACGTCCACATGGTGCTTGTTTCACATGTGGAGATCATGGACATCCCAACTGGAACTGTCCGTTGAAGAACAAAGCTCTTCCTCCACCCACGCCAAGATTTGCAGCAAGCTCTCCTATGGTTCGTGCACCACCACCTCGGGCTCTCAACATCAACACCAAGCCCGGGTCTACGGTTGCTCGTGCCAATCGTGTCAACGCCGCTCAAGCTGAGCATGCACCTGGAGTTGTGATGGGTATGCTTCCCGTTAACTCAGTCCCTGCACGAGTTTTGTTCGATTCTGGTGCATCGCATTCTTTTGTTTCTCACAAGTTTGCAAATGAGAATGTGTTAGCTTTGGATCCTCTCCTTAAGAAGTTGATGGTCCTATCTCCTGGTTCAAACATGAGGGCTGCTTATATCAGCCATGGCAATCAAATTGAGATTGGTGGCTCTTTGTTCTCGGCTTCCTTAATTGTTCTGGGCAATTCTGACATTGATGTCATCTTGGGCATGGATTGGTTGACGGCAAATGCAGCTGTGATTGATTGTGCTGAGCGCTCGGTTTCTCTGAAGATTCCTGAAGGCCATATAGTCTTTTCTCCAAGTCTGACTCATGCTGTCCAGCTTTTCTCTTTGGCGGCTCTGAATGATGATGCTATGGAAGCTATTCAGAGTGTACCGGTGGTTTGCGAGTTTCCGGATGTCTTTCCTGAAGAGTTGCCGGGTATGCCTCCGGATCGTGAGGTTGAGTTCGTAATTGAGCTTGAACCTGGAACAGCTCCTATCTCCAAGCGGCCTTATAAAATGGGTCCTGCTGAGTTGGCTGAACTCAAACGACAGCTTGATAAACAAGAGAAGTTGGGTTTCATTCAACACAGTACTTCTTCTTGGGGTAGCCCAACAATCTTTGTGAAGAAGCGGGACAGGACTGATAGACTTTGTGTTGACTATCGGGATCTCAATGCTAAAACCATCAAGAACAAATACCCCCTTCCGCGGATTAATGATCTTTTTGACCAGCTAGCTGGAGCTGTGGTATTCTCTGAGTTGGACTTGAGGAGTGGTTATCACCAAATCAAGATTCGCAAGGAAGATGTGCCTAAAACAGCTTTCACCACCCGCTATGGCCTGTATGAGTACACAGTCATGTCTTTCGGTCTCACCAACGCACCTGCTACCTTCTCGAGGCTTATGAACTCGGTCTTCATGGAGTACCTGGATAAGTTCGTTGTGGTCTATCTGGATGATATCCTAGTCTATTCCAAGTCTAAGGAAGAGCATGAAGAACACCTGCGGTGTGTCCTAAGCAAGCTGCGTGAGAACCGCTTGTATGCAAAGTTCTCAAAGTGTGAGTTTTGGCTGCCTGAAGTAACTTATCTTGGCCATGTCATCTCTGCCAAGGGCATTGCAGTCAACCCGGAAACTGTGAAGACAATTGTAGAATGGCTTCCTCCTGTTAATGTCAAAGAAGTGCGGAGTTTTCTGGGTTTGGCTAGTTATTGCCGTCGCTTCGTTCAGAACTTCTCGAAGATAGCGAAGCCTCTTACCGATCTCCTCAAGAAAGGCAAGAAATACCTGTGGACTCCTGCCTGTCAAGCAAGCTTTGAGACACTCAAAGAGAAGCTCACTTCCACACCAGTCTTGGTTCCTCCGGATACATCCAAGCCGTTCCAGATATTCTGTGACGCCTCTTTGCAAGGATTGGGTGCGGTCCTTATGCAAGAAAGACAAGTTGTTGCTTATGCCTCTCGACAGTTGAAGACGCATGAGATCAACTATCCCACACATGACCTTGAGCTCGCAGCAGTTGTCTTTGCTTTGAAGCTATGGAGGCACTACTTGCTTGGCAACCGTTGTGAAATCTTTTCTGATCACAAGAGTCTGAAATATATCTTTACTCAGCCTGATCTCAACCTTCGGCAGAGGAGATGGATTGAAGCAATCAATGATTTTGATTTGACCATCAACTACACACCGGGTAAAGCTAATGTCATGGCCGATGCTCTCAGCCGCAAAGCTTATGTCAACAACCTCATGATGGAAGAACAGCAACCTCTTTTGTGCAAGGAATTCCGTCAGCTAAACCTGGAAGTTGTGGAACAAGGGCATCTCCTGAACCTTCTGGCTACTCCTCTCTTGGAAGAAAAGATTCGTTTTCGTCAGCGTGGTGATCCGCACACCAGAAAGATCACCTCCCAGCTTCAGCTTCCGAAGTATGAGTCCTTCCACGTAGATGATCAAGGCACGCTTTTCTTTGAACACCGGATGTTTGTTCCGAACTACCCGGGTTTGAGAGAGCAAGTTCTCAAGGAGGCGCACGATTCTGTTCTATCTATCCACCCTGGCAGCACAAAGATGTACATGGACTTGAAAACACAATATTGGTGGCCTGGTCTGAAACGATATTGTGCAAAGTATGTCTCGGAGTGTGATGTCTGCCGCAGAGTGAAAGCTATCCATCAGAAACCTTTTGGTCTTCTACAGCCATTGAAACCTCCGGAATGGAAATGGGAGAAAGTAGAGATGGACTTCATCACTGGTTTTCCAAGGTCGCAGAAGGGCAACAATGCAATCTTTGTTGTCATCTATAGGCTTTCTAAAGTGGCTCATTTCTTCCCCGTCAAGGAAACAATTTCTGGAATTCAGTTGGCTGAGCTCTATATCAATAGAATTGTCTCTCTGTATGGGGTTCCGCTTGAGATCAGTTCAGACCGTGGAAGCATCTTCACGTCCAAGTTCTGGGAGAGTTTCCAAAATGCTTTGGGAACAAAGTTGAACTTCAGCACTGCTTACCACCCTCAGTCGCAAGGACAAGTTGAAAGGATCAATCAGATTCTGGAGGATATGCTTCGTGCATGCGTCATCTCTTTTGGCATGAAGTGGGAGGAATGTCTTCCATATGCTGAATTCTCGTACAACAACAGCTTCCAGAAGAGTCTGAAGATGGCACCATTCGAGGCTCTCTATGGTCGCAAGTGCAGAACTCCTATTGGTTGGTCAGGTGCAGGAGAAAGAATCTGGTTTGGCCCTGACATTGTAACTCAAGCAGAGGAGAAGGTGCATATCATTCTTGAGAACCTGAAGATTGCTCAAAGTCGTCAGAAGAGCAATTATGACAGGAAGCACACGGACATGGTGTATGCCCTTGGTGATCTCGTGTACCTTCGTGTCACTCCCATGAAAGGCACACATCGCTTCGGTATCAAAGGAAAGCTGGCTCCTAGATACATCGGTCCTTTCAAGATCCGTGGTAGAAGAGGAGAAGTTGCTTATGCCCTAGAGCTCCCGGAAAAACTCAAAGTCCATGATGTTTTCCACATCTCTCAGCTCAAGAAGTGCTTCAAAGATCCCGGCAGGACCGTGGATCATGAGCTAATCGATCTCAAAGAAGACCTGTCTTATCAAGAACACCCCACCAAAATCCTTGAGACCGCAGAAAGAAGGACTCGCAACAAGTCCATCAAGTTCTGCAAGGTGCAGTGGTCACACCATTCTGCTGATGAAGCTACTTGGGAGCGTGAAGATGAACTTCGTGCCAACTATCCTACCCTCTTTGTGTCTTCTTCTTCTTCCTAGAATCTCGGGGCGAGATTCCTGTTTAGTGGGGGAGAGTTGTAGCATCCCAGTTGTCTAACACCTGTAATGCTACTTGATCTAGTTATAAAAGGGCCACTTTCTACATATAATTGTTACATCATCATCATATCATGCTCATGTCATCATGCCACCTTGCATTTGAGCATCATACAAAACCCTTGAGCTTTGGTTCTTATCTCATATGCATTAATATTTGTATTTGCCTCTTGATATTGTATTTGGTTCTTGATATATTGTTAAATGCCCAAGTTGATTTGGGGGCATATCTCTTATTGACTCCACCACCTTTTCTTCACCACCTTATAATTCCACCATCCAATTAATATGAGCTTGGAATTTTTATTGAGTTTTACCTCTAGCTCATGTGGGTTGGGATGGATCAAGTTCTAGCTCCACATGCTCCCATGTATGCACCATGTTGTTTTCACAATATTGGTATATGAGAGCCACATGGCCACCTTTGCATGCCTTGTGAGTGTGACCCTAATTCTAGCTCCCATATGTGTTGTTTTGGGGTTATCATCATGTTGGGATATTTTGGTGGGCTTAATCAATATCTAGTGGCATATACACACTAGCAAGTCCCATTGTATCTCAGATATGGTCATCTCCATCTATTCCACATGGGGCATCCTTTTTAATTCTTCTTGCTTGGCCTTATTCCAATTTTGGGAATGCAAAATAATAATGCCATGTAATAACATTGGTTTCACAAGAGTCATCAGGGCAATAAATATTTCTGCATGGGCCATGCAAGTACCATCTTGTGCTTGTCATTGGATTTTATTTGGTTTTTGAGTTGATCATCTCCATCTCTTTTCCTCTCTTTTGGCTTGATATATGTTGATCTTGCATAAACCCTAAACCCCCCACATCCCTCTCTCTCTCCCTCTTTCTCTCTTGTTCATGCTTGATCTTTGTTTGGAGCATGCATGCTTCTCCACCCTAGCTCTCACCCCCTCTCTCTCTAATCCTCTATCCTTTTTTCCTCTATCACCTACTCCATCATCACCATACCCCATACCCATCCTAGCTAAAACCTTAAGCTACACCTAGTCCAAACAAAACCCTAAGTACCCCCCTCTTTCTCTCCTCTCTAGCCGAGCCACCCCTCTAAACCTACCCTAGCATGGCCCCACATGTTCACCATGCCCCCTAGCTACCCCACCCCAAACAACCCGAGGCCACCCTCTAATCCAAAACCCTAGACCCGAGCCGACCCTTTTCTCCCTCTCTTCTCTCCCTGCCCTAGGGGCCCCCTCTAGGCCTGCCTACCCCGAGCCCCCCTCTCCACCCTAGCATCGCCCTGGCCCAGCTGCAGCCTCTCCTCCCTCCCCATGTGCCTGCCCTGCCGATCACGTGAGAGAGGGTGCCCAAAAGGTGGCCGAGCCAACCTTCCCCTCCCCCACACAACCTCACCTGCCCCCGACCTTATCTACCCCTTCCTCGACCCTCTAGCCTCCCCCAGATCTCCCCTGAGGCCCTGCCTCGCCTCCCCTCTCCTCCCTTTCTTCCACCGCCACCAGCTGCTAACGCCGGCCACCCCCGTCGGTTCTCGCTCGAGCACAACAATCCAGGAGGCGGGCGTGGTGCTAAGGTTGTCGGGGAAGGCCGTGGAGTGCCTCTGCTTCGACCTGTGCACGGAGCCGCGGAGGAGAAGCCCCAGAACCCCTGCCCCAGCACGAGCCGACGCAACCCTAGCTCCTCTGGACGTCTGCCCCGTCGTCGATCTACTGCGCCTCGACCCGATCCGAGCCCACCATCGAGCCCGCGGTGAGCCTCTCCCCCTCCCTGACAAGGTCCTCCTCGTCGTCGTTTCCTGGACACGCCGATCTTTGCGTCGAGCACGCTGCGTGCGCCGGCGGCGCTGTCGTCTGCTCGCCGCTGCGCCTCACAGACGGCTTAACCGGCCGCCATCCACCCCTCCAACAGCCACCTCACCCTACCGCAGTGGTTACGCGTCCGCGCGAGCGCCCCCGGTCGCGTGTTTGAGTTCCGCCACGCCGCGCCGTTCCTGTCAGTTTCATCAGAGAGGAAGAAAAACAGTGCCGTGGGCACTTTGCTCTTTTCCCCCCAACCTTTTTGTTTCTACCCCGCGGTCCGCCTGGCCCACTCACCAGCCGCCGCGGAATACTCCCAGAAAACCCCCGGGCTTTTTATAACCCTCAACCCGCGATCCAGCCCAGCCCCACCAGTCAGTGCCTGTGTCCGTTTTATGAAAAGGCTCCTGGTTTTCGTGCTCCTCAAACCGCGACCCTCCGACCCCACCTGCTAGCCTCCTTGGCCTTTTTGCAGCAGGATCCCTGGGTTTTCCAGGCCCCCAACCCGCGGTCCTTCTCCTCTTCTGTACACGTGGGAGGCCCAGTCAGCCTGGCCCCACTTGGCAGTGGCAGTGGCTAGGACGGGGTGTAGTGAAAAAAGGTTTTCGGACTGTCTGTTTTATTTCAAATCCATTTCAAATTAATTCAAATTCAAAATTAAATCTGATTTTAAATAACTTTTCAATTATAAATCCAAATAATGCAAATGATATATGTTTTTGAATCAGAAAAATGTGAGGATTTCAAATATGCCATTCAAATTGCCTTTTGCACATTTAAAATTCCAAGTTGAGTAAAATTACAACAAGTGCCACTGGGACTTAAATAATTAATAACTTTTGAAATATAACTCCGAATTTAACAAATGATATGTCTAAAATGATCAGCTCGACGAGACCTTTCTGTTCATGCTATCCTTGACTTCAATTGCAGCATGCATCATGTAAATAAATAATATGCAGCAACTAATATGACAACAAAATGTGGCCAAACCTTAATAAAATGACTTATTCTTGTATACCACACCTCACCCATGCCATGCTACGTTATTGCCATGCAACTTGTGCATCATTCATCATGGCATGATTGTTTGCTTGACGCATTTTATTCCTATGCTTGTGCACGTTATTTATGTTGGCCCTTGTTTGTTTGGTTCTTCTTCGGATAGACTCTGAGCAGGGGATATATCAAGAGAACCAGGAGCACTACCCAGATCCGTCTCTCGCTTCAACTGAGTTGCCAGGCAAGCACTACCACATGCTTGCATACATACAATACCTATTGCCTCTATCTTATTCTTGCATCATTGAGTCGCGATTGCATTCAACTGAATCCCAAGTCTTGCATAGCCTTTACTTTTAAACCCCACCAAGCTTGTTCCTCCATCCCATGAGCCATTACTACAGGAGTTGTTTGAGCCATGCGAGTCGTAGAACAGCATGTGTAGGGTATGTGAGAGTCTCATGGATAACGAGGTACCTAAACAACTTAACCTGAGTAGTAATGGGATAACTAATGAAAGTGGCACCGGTGGGAAATATCTGCTATTTGGTTTTTCCTGCTCACTTGTGTCCCGTAAGACCCCGAGTACTTGATTCCTGTTCCAAGATTATTCGCGCTATCCACATCCGGGAGGCTTATGGGACCCCCCTGAGCCAGAGCTTGATTCCGTCTTATTTCTTGGGGCCACAAACTAGTTTGAGGTCTTATTTACTATCCTATACTTATGCCATGTTTACTGCTTTATTTAAAATTGTGCGAGGAGCACACTGTACTGTTTAGGAGCGTGGCACGATTCCGCGGTATCGACAAGCCCAGTCACACTTTCGGGTTCCCAGTCATTTACAGCCGTCCCCACAACCTTAAGTCCGTCTCGGAGCCGGTCGGCTTCGTTGCGGGTCTACTTTAAGGGGTGGCCCCCTGAAATATTTCTGAATCTTGTGATTGCTTTGTCGTGAAGGCCTCGTTGGGTTTTGATTTGGTTTTTCCGAGGTTGATCGAGTGTGTGTTGCTATTTGTGCACCCCTGCAGGGTAAAACTTTCTGAAAGCCGTGTCCGCGGTTATGGACGACTTGGAGCACAGTTTCTCGATCATAGACAAGCATAACTAAAGTACCGCTTTAATCTGACTAAGTAAATGACTAGTAAATAGTGCAATACTCATGGAATGGTTAATAAAATTGCCAACGGATGGGGGGTTGTTCGTCCTCTTCCTCGTTGGTAAGCGAGGAGGAGGATGGATCTGATGAAATTACTGTTATAACTGTTGTCATTAATTCACGGACATCCGTCTATCATTGGTTAGGCGGATGGTTAGCGTTTATCTATAGAACTGCTAGGGTTTATCTTTTGCTGCAATTGCGTCACCCCAGGTTGTGTCCCCTTTAGAGGCATAAAGACTTGCTGAGTACCCTTAGGGTCTCACACGATAAATTATTGGTTCAGATGAACAGGTACCCTCGCAGGACGGATACTGGGTGGAAGAGGCTGATGATGTGGGCAACGATCGTTCGGTGTAGAGATTCCGGGAACGGGGATCCGTGAGATCTGTGGGCGGGATGTGCTTATTTCTGTGGCATCTTATGACGATTTGCTTCTTATCCGTACTCGGACTTGTTTTGCCGCTTCCGCTTGATACTCTGATGTGTGATGTATGAGGAATTATCCTAAAATATTATATCTATCTAGGTCATTTGAATCTTGCCGTATGGCGTTGCTATATTTCCTTTCTTTCTAGATGGAATGGCTCTGATGTACTTTTGTATGGTGGCTTGCATACATACTCATTTGTGTATGTAGTTGATCCCTTCGCCTGCCGATTACGCCGCCCGTGCAGGTCCCGATGAATTGGGAGTGGTTGGGACGGCCGAAAGGTCTACCCGTGAGTGGCTTTTGGGGCCCCACCGTACTATTTCAACCACTACCGTTTATCCAGGCTTGTATCTAGGAGCGTAATTCACCGAGGTAGTTACATGTATGGATGTAGTGATTTACTCTTGTTGTAATAGTGTCGAATATGTATATAGGCTACAGTTGGACTTGGACTATACGGTAGGGTTAGAGCATCTTCACTCGTTGGGCGAACCCAGGCCGAAAACCAGCTTTTTTCGGCCGGACGAATCAAGTTTTTGGCCTCGGTACGCCGAGTTTCCCACTCGCGTACCCAGGCCGAGTTCCCACATTCGGCTCAATTCCGTTAATGATGGGCAAATTTCATTAAGATGGGCGAATATAGGCGGATTACATCGAATTTAAACTAAAGTAGTACATAATAAACTAAAAAAGACCGCCGCCGTGGCCTTCGCCGGCGCAGTCGCCGTTCTACATGCCGAAGTTATTGTAGAACGATGTGTAGCCGGGATCGGCCCTGCCATCATCCTCGCCGCCGTCGTCGTTGTCGTCGCTCGGAGGATGGTGCTGGCGGGAGCTCCCCTGGCCTGGATCGCCGCACCTCCATGGCTGGTAGGAAGGGCCGTCCTCCTCGTCGTCGTCGAGGACATAGAGCGGGGCGCTCTGGTAGGCGAGCTCGCACCCGGACATCGCCCTTCTCCGGGTCGCCTGCTCCTCGGCTTGCTGCTGCGGGCGGTGGACGCGATGCCGCTCCGCCTCCTCCCAGTCCTTCCTGGACCATTCAAGGATGTCCGGCGACGACGGCTCCAACAACGGCGGCTGCGACGTCGAGTCGCAGAGCGACTGCTCCAGCGCCATCCTCAAGGCGCTGTTGTCGGGCGGCGCCGAGCCTTCAACCTTCGGGCGGCGAAGGCGCAGGTGGCCAGCGGGAAACGCCGTCGCGTGTGGCTCGCCGATGATGAGGCTGTGATGGATGCGACGCCGAGTCGTGGAGTGACTGCTCCAAAGCCATCCTCAAGGCGCTGTCGTCGGGCGGCGCCGAGCCTTCAACCTTCGGGCGGCGAAGGCGCAGGTGGCCAGCGGGCGACGCCGTCACGCGTGGCTCGCCGATGACAAGGCCGTGATGGTGCTGACATGGAGCACTTTGTTGGAAACCCCAAGAGCAAGGTGTGATGAGCACAACAACAAGTCTTCCCTCAATAGAGACCGAGGTTATCGAACCAGTAGGAGGAAGGAAACGTCTCAAAGGTGTTGCAAGCAACACGGAGACCTGCACAACACAAACTCAAGACTTTGCCCCAACGAATCAGTGAGGTTGTCAAGCTCACCGGTTTGTTGTAACAAATGATTAAACGTATGGTATGGTAGGTAATGGTTTGCAGCAAGTAAACAAGTAACAGTGGAAGATGTATCAATGGTAAAGATTGGACATGAGTCCATAGTTCACTAGAGGTGTTCTCCTTAGATAAACAACATGGCATGAAGGGTTAACAAATTACAGCAGGACAATTGACAGGAACTGAGCAAGGCATAATAATGCAATTACTAGTCAGAAAGATTCTATGAGATTCGATTGGGCAATACAACAAGATACATAGACCCCCATCCAACTACATCTATGACTATAAGTCCACCTTCAGGTTATCATCCGAATCCCCTCCAGTATTAAGTTGCAAGCAACAGACAACTGCTTTAAGCAAAGTGTGTAAGGTAAACAGTCCACATGTTCCATGAACAAGAGACCATTGTTTTCTCCCTAGTAGCAACAACACATCTACAACCGAAGAGATTATTGTCACTTTCCTTGGAAACTAGAGGCATAAACCCACTATCGAGCATAAAGACCCCCTCTTGGAGTCACTAGCAACTACTTGGCCAAGATAGCTACTAACAACGGAGAGCATGCAAGATCACATACAACACAGACATGATAGAATCATAAAGACAAAACCATTAATCAAACCAACATAATAATCTCAATATCCACCAGATCCCCGCAAACACAATATGCATGATTACAAATAGATTATATCTTGATCATGAACGGAGCTCACAAGATCTATACATGAAAGCACAAAGAGGAGATACAACCATGTAGCTACTACATGGAACCATAGTCCAAGGTGGAACTACTCACGCATCATCCCGGAGAGAGGGCCTTCGGGATGATCTCCCCTCCGGCAGGGTGCCGGGAAAAACTTCAGATCCCCCGATCTAGGGACGATGGTGGCGGAGGCTACAGACAGTTTCGTGGATATTTGATCGGGTGCTTAGGGTTTCTGCATCGGGGGCTTCTTATAGGCGAAGTGGGAGGCCGAGGAGGCGACCAGGGGGGGCAAACCCTAGCCAGGCATGGGCCCACCCCTGGCCGCGCCTGGGGGGGGGGGTTTGGCTGCCCTGGCCGGCCTCTCTGGCTCCCCTCTTGACTTCTATTTCCCCACGGAAAAAGTAATTGACTTTGACGTTTGTCCCGTCCAATTCTGAGAATATTTCTTTACTAGCTTTTCTGAAATCAAAAACAATAGAAAACAGGCAACTAGCACTGTGGCAACTTGTTAACAGGTTAGTACCAGAAAATATGTAAAAAGCACCTCAAAGTGTAGACAAGTAAAGCAAAGTAGATACTAAACAAGCATGGAGCATCAAAAATTATAGATACGTTTCCGACGTATCAGCATCCCCAAGCTTAACTCCTGCTCGTCCTCGAGTAGGTAAGTGAAAAAAGAAAAAACATTTAGGTGACATGCACCCTCACAATAAAGATCCAACCATTTGCAAGCATTGAAAGTTGGGATCAAATAACTCTAAACATGTGCATGAAAGATGGAGTTCTAACAATAGGACATAGTAACTATGCATGCAACATGAAAGGCTACAAACAAAGATCATGAATAACATACATTGAAAAATGTTTGTTTGTTTCACATACAGAAAACATAGCATAGTGGCAATCAGCTTGTCCCTCATAGAGAAGCAATATAGATGCATAGGACACCTTCAAAGTTCACAAGGGTGACTAGAAACAAATAGCACAAGAACAAGTAATATCACAATATGCATCAATCAATAAGCTTTGGAACACTGCACACAGAATGACAACTATGCTCTTTTAATGGTGCCTAAAGGTAGAAGGTGGAGATTCAATTGTGGCGGAAGAAAGGCCTTTTTTTGTAAAGGAAGCAGGGATTACAAGTTTCAAAAAGATCTTCCAAAAATTATGGTACTTGTTAGCTTTCATCTCTCATTGCCCCTATCATAAGCATCTTGAAGTGATTAAGGTTAAAGTGGCAAAGATGGAGTATATGCTTGACGAAGTATAAGTTGGCAATCTCAAGTCCCTTGAACGAGGGCCACACCTCATGCATACTCAACTTTGGGCTTAGGTAAGTTCTTGTCATTGTAAGTATTTGCATATCATTGAGAACCGCCAATGGGGTACCCCTTGCATATGGTACACGAGTATTCCCATAACCAAAATGACAAGGCAAGCAGGCAATGAACATCCCAGTGATCTTTTTATTTACTATATGCATAGCTTTTTATTGAGGATGCTTCATAGATAGGTCACCATGGTGATGCTGCAAGTTTCCACCATGATTAGGCATGGCTTAGGCTATCGGCTCAGGCGTTTCTCTAACACAGAATACAAACTCCATGGACTTACAAGTTCCCTCTTTATTTCACACCGGTGACATCCATAGACAAAAGAGCATGATATCAACTGAGTACAAAGTACAAGTGCAATGTTGACAACGTTCCCCGTGACAACACGGTTCTGCTAATCCAACTTATAAGTGCAAGCATATACAACAAAGTTGTCACAATGGTTCAAGTTTATTAGGGGCAAGGAATAAAGTGTGCCATCAAGTTCGTGAGGACTTTAATCACTAAGTTTTCACATAACAAAATATTTTTTAATTGGAAGATAGTTAAAAACAAGAATATACTTGGAATGGTGTAACACACCATGCATATGAGTTTATAGTGGACATTTTGGAATAACTTGGTTTCTTGGGAGTTGGAAGCATAAGTAGAACTTACTCATACAAGTGGAGGCTAGCAAAAAGACTGGGAGCAACCAACTAAGAGAGCATAATGGCCATAATCATGCAGAGCAACAAAGCATACTAATCAAAGCAAAGAGTGGTACTATAAGTCAAGGACTAAATGATCATAGAGGCTAATGGTGACTTGTCATAGTCATAACATGGTGTAAGCATGTGCCAAGTCAACCCAAGTAAAGCATCAAAGGATAAAACCACAATACTATGCTTTTGCATGCTAAAACAACGCATAATTTCTTCAAGGCATACTAAGCAATCCCAATTGTTTGGAACAAGACATGAGACAACAATAATCACTAATCATAAGGTCAAAACAATACCTAGCATGTCATGCTAAAGTCTAAGTCATAGTCAATGCAAGCTTCTCTTGCACTTCAAGCAAGAACTTACTACTCCTTTCCAACACCAAGCAACTTATTTGCAAAACAATACAGCGAGAACGGGGGTCCAAACTACTTTATTCAAGCAAACTAACAACCTAAGAAAAGCAAACGAAAATGAAAACTAAGACGCTCCAATAACAACACAACTGTGCATGAAACAATAAAAACGAAGTGTTTAGACAGACCTGAGCTTTTTATTGATGAAGAAGGGGATGCCTTGGGCATCCCCAAGATTTGACGCTTGTACCTCTCAGATATTTCTTGGGGAGACACCATGGTGGCATCCCCAAGCTTGAGCTTTTGTCCATTATTCATCTCATTACATCATTCTCTCTCTCTACACCCGAAATTTTTCCTTCACACAATCTTCATTAGTAACATTAGTTTATTCAAAAGATATTAGACCTCTTGGCAAACCTTTGGAACACAATATACTGTAGCAACTCCTTCAAAAAGCTTAATTCACCTAAAGAGAACTCAAAAAGGAATCAATAAGAAGCAAATACAAATAATGGCAGAAATCTATCAAAACAGACCAACAGGTAGAAACCGATTTTTTCCAACATCTTCTGTTGCTCAAATAAAAAAGTGTTGAACTAATGGAAGTTAGCTAACATATTGGGGAATTTATTTGTAAATTTTGAGCTCAATCCGAGTTACAGAGACTCCTCAAGAATTGTTTTGGTGGAGGACAGAAATCTTTTTCGGGACAGCAACTCCCCAAATCTTACTTTCCTCTCATTAGAGGTCATTCTTGGCACAAAAAGCAAACAAAAAGGATAATAAGAGGTCATTACTGATGTGATAACTTCCAAGACTCAAGGAAACTCTTGGGTTATCTCCCAATAAGTATTTTTCTTTAACGCCTTTAAGTTAGGCACAAGAAGCAAGAAGAATCAAGTATTTTCAAATGAAGAAGCATTAACATCCATACTTGCAAAGCCTTCAACTATGAAAGGTATCTCATCCAAATGTGTTTTGGAGGATCCATTCTCATCTCTCTTTGGTCAACTACTTTCATCAAAAATATTTTCAGGAGCAATCCAATCAAAATTCTTTTCAAAGGATTCATGCATTCCAACAAGCTTAAAACGTATGGGTATCTTAACTTCGTCTCTAGGCTTAGTTTTATCAGAAATACCCACAACATCTACACTTGAGACTAGCATATTGAAATGCTCAAAAACATTTTTGGCCTCCCTAGCAACATCATGAAATTCTTTTGATAAAGTTTCAAGGATGAATTCTCTCTTTTCAGTATTCTTTTCTTCTTTTAGTTTTAGGAACAAGAATTGTATGAAGGGGTTAAGGCTAACAAACCTAGAATCCAACATATGAACTAAAAAAGCTGCAGCAATCTCATAATTAGGAGCAAGCTCTGCTATAGATTTATCCTCAATATCCTCATGCTTGCTAACATAATTAAAAAATTCTTCAATATTATCTTTCCCAATTATGGAGCCACTACCTAGAGCAAGGTGGCAACTAGGGTAGGAACTAATTTTTTGTGTTTTTGAAAAAAGAAAGCAAACCAAACTAGACTAGACTAATTTTTTGGGTTTTTTGGAAAGAGGCAAACAAAACCAAGCAAAGGAAACAAACCAAACTAAAAACAAAGTAAAGAGAAAGGAAGTGAAGGACTCCCCTTGTGAAGATGTCCTTAGCCTCCTCGGCAACGGCGCCAGAAAACTTGTTGATGGTGCTGACGTAGAGCACTTCGTTGAAAACCCCAAGAGCAAGGCGTGATGAGCACAACAACAAGTCTTCCCTCAGTAGAGACCGAGGATATCGAACCAGAAGGAGGAAGGAAACGTCTAAAAGGTATTGCAAGCAACGCAGAGACCTACACAGCACAAACTCAAGACTTTGCCCCAACGAATTAGTGAGGTTGTCAACCTTACTGGTTTGCTGTAACAAATGATTAAACGTATGGTATGGAAGGTAATGGCTTGCAGCAAGTAAACAAGTAACAGTGGAAGATGTATCAATGGTAAAGATTGGACCTGAGTCCATAGTTCACTAGAGGTGCTCTCCTTAGATAAACAACATGGCATGAAGGATTAACAAATTACAGTAGGACAATTGACAAGAACTGAGCAAGGCATAATGATGCAATTACTAGTCAGAAAGATTCTATGAGATTCGATTTGGCAATACAACAAGATACATAGACCGCCATCCAACTACATCTATGACTAGAAGTCCACCTTCAGGTTATCATCCGAATCCCCTCCAGTATTAAGTTCAAGCAACAGACAACTGCTTTAAGCAAAGTGTGTAAGGTAAACAGTCCACATGTTCCATGAACAAGAGACCATTGTTTTCTCCCTAGTAGCAACAACACATCTATAACCGAAGAGATTATTGTCACTTTCCTTGGAAACTAGAGGCATAAACCCACTATTGAGCATAAATACCCCCTCTTGGAGTCACTAGCAACTACTTGGCCAAGATAGCTACTAACAACGGAGAGCATGCAAGATCACATACAACACAGACATGATAGAATCATAAAGACAAAACCATTAATCAAACCAACATAATAATCTCAATATCCACCGGATCCCCGCAAACACAATATGCATGATTACAAATAGATTAGATCTTGATCATGAACGGAGCTCACAAGATCTATACATGAAAGCACAAGAAGGAGATACAACCATGTAGCTACTACATGGACCCATAGTCCAAGGTGGAACTACTCACGCATCATCCCGGAGAGAAGGCCTCCGGGATGATCTCCCCTCCGGCAGGGTGCCGGGAAAAACTTCAGATCCCCCTGATCTAGGGACGATGGTGGCGGAGGCTACAGACGGTTTCGTGGATATTTGATCGGGTGCTTAGGGTTTCTGCATCGGGGGCTTCTTATAGGCGAAGGGGGAGGCCGAGGAGGTGACCAGGGGGGTCAAACCCTACCCAGGCGCGGGCCCACCCCTGGCCACGCCTAGGGGGGGGGGGGTTGGCTCCCCTGGCCGGCCTCTCCGGCTCCCCTTTGGACTTCTTGTTACCCACGGAAAGTAATTGACTTTGACGTTTGTCCCATCCAATTCCAAGAATATTTCTTTACTAACTTTTCTGAAACCAAAAACAGCAGAAAACAGGCATCTGGCACTGGTTCAACTTGTTAATAGGTTAGTACCAGAAAATATGTAAAAAGCACCTCAAAGTGTAGACAAGTAAAGCAAAGTAGATACTAAACAAGCATGGATCATCAAAAATTATAGATACGTTTCTGACGTATCAGGCCGCGCGTGCGTGTCCGTGGCGGCGAGCGCATAGGCGAGACCGTCTCGCGCTTGACTGGGCGCAGCCCCGACGAAGGCCCAGTCGGTGTAGGCAGAGGCGTGGATCCCGAGGAGTAGGAGACGGAGGCCGAGGAGGAAGTGCTCATGCTAGCCATTCTCCTCGGCATCCAGTTCGCCGGAGGTCGCCGGCCCGACCTGGACGCCGACATGGGTGTGCGTGGGTAGCCGAGACGCGGCGTGTTTCCGACGTTGATGTGCTCCATCACCGACCTGAGCGTCCGACCCGACGCGCTCCAGAAACGCCGGCGGCCGGCCGAGTTGTGGCGCTTCGGTGGCGACTCATTCGGCAGCCCCTCGTGGCGGGCGAGCTCCTGGGCGCAGCGGTCGGTGAAGAACTCCTCCCAGTAGAGGAGGTTGTCAGGGCTCTCGGCGGCGGAGGGATCGTCCATGCCGGAGAAGAACTCCTGGTTCTCATACGGCAGCTCCTCCGGCATTGGCGTCGGCAGGATAGGAATGCCGTCGGCGCTAAGCTTCCACCCCGACAGATTCCTCGTATCCGGAGGCGCAACGTAGCCTTCCTCGTAGAGCAGGCGCTCCTTCCACGCCTCCAGAGTGCGCCGACCGAAGCCGTTCTCCACCGCACCATCGCCGGGGTACCTCTCGACCATGGCTAAGTAGGCGAGGGAAGGGGAGAGATGTTTGTTCGCTGGTGAGCTGTGAGATGGTGTGAGAAACTCCGGCGACGAGCCCGGCTTATAAAGGCCGAGTTGGGTGGCGAGGGCGGGAGAGGTGTAGCGGCGAGGGCGGGAAAAGGGGAAATGACGGAAAATTAGTGACCGCCGGTCTGTCGCGGGAGCCGAGGCGGTGGCGATGGCGCGGAAATTCGGCGACGCGTGGCCGAAGCGACGGGCAGTTATTGCCCGGCGGTCGCCGGCCCGACCTGGACGCCGACATGGGTGTGCGTGGGTAGCCGAGACGCGGCGTGTTTCCGACGTTGATGTGCTCCATCACCGACCTGAGCGTCCGACCCGACGCGCTCCAGAAACGCCGGCGGCCGGCCGAGTTGTGGCGCTTCGGTGGCGACTCGTTCGCCAGCCCCTCGTGGCGGGCGAGCTCCTGGGCGCAGCGGTCGGTGAAGAACTCCTCCCAGTAGAGGAGGTTGTCAGGGCTCTCGGCGGCGGAGGGATCGTCCATGCCGGAGAAGAACTCCTGGTTCTCGTACGGCAGCTCCTCCGGCATTGGCGTCGGCAGGATAGGAATGCCGTCGGCGCTAAGCTTCCATCCCGACAGATTCCTCGTATCCGGAGGCGCAACGTAGCCTTCCTCGTAGAGCAGGCGCTCCTTCCACGCCCTGCAGAGTGCGCCGACCGAAGCCGTTCTCCACCGCACCATCGCCGGGGTACCTCTCGACCATGGCTAAGTAGGCGAGGGAAGGGGAGAGATGTTTGTTCGCTGGTGAGCTGTGAGATGGTGTGAGAAACTCCGGCGACGAGCCCGGCTTATAAAGGCCGAGTTGGGTGGCGAGGGCGGGAGAGGTGTTGCGGCGAGGGCGGGAAAAGGGGAAATGACGGAAAGTTAGTGACCGCCAGTCTGTCGCGGGAGCCGAGGCGGTGGCGATGGCGCGGAAATTCGGCGACGCGTGGCCGAAGCGACGGGCAGTTATTGCCCGGCGGTCGCCCCGTGGTTCCGAGGATGACGACGACTCGGCTTCTCTCGCTAACTCGGCGGGTCCACGCGCCGTTTCGTTTTTTACGCCGAGTTGGCTTCGTCCGGCGTTCCCAGGGCGTACCCGGGAACCTGGGTTCGGCATGGGTAGGCCGGACCAAAATTCACCCAAATCAGGACGAAAACAGGTACTGGGTACGCGATTGGACCGATTTTCGGCGTCCGGACGAAATTTCGGCGTCCGGATCGGCGTCCTGGGTAGGCGAGTGGAGATGCTCTTAGGTCTTTGAGTCGGACACTTGTAACCTGACCTATTATATAAAGGCACCCGGAGTAGCCAAAATAGACTAGACGCAAGACATGTTAGACATAAGATCGAGTTTCGGGGATGGTCCGGTGCCCGTGGCAGGGGCGCCGGACAGCGTGGCATTTTGTAGATCTGATGTGTCTATACATCATGACGGGCTTGTCGTCGACGGTACTCTGATTATAGTACCAAGGGAGGAGCGCCCGTAAAGCATTGCCCCGTAGATGTAGGTTATGCCAAACTGCGTTACCAAACATCGTCTTCTCTGTCTACTTTCTGCAATGATCTAATCGCGTATATTGCTAACAACTCTGTCATTTTATGATCGTTGTATACTCTTAGATGATATGGCGGTCTTTTTTTTGCTTTTGACAAATCTGACCTTGACGAAAACTAATGCCACGTCTGATTTTTGGGCAAAACTAAATCTGAACCCTGGAACAATCCTCTTTTGGGGAGAGCTATGTTGTTTCTCTTTTGCTTTTTTATAGTTTTAAATAATAAAAGCAAAATATGTTTTAAATAGAGCATTCAAATTTCGATTTTTTTTGGTACGTAATCATTATGTCCAAATCTTTAAAACAAGGTCTCGTCTTTGTATGATGTGATGAATTATTTTTAACCTTTATGCACCGCCCAATCTGTAATATTTGCACTCTATTCCGTCCAACATTGTACTTCCTAAACTGAACTACTTTATTCAAGTACTACGTATTATATATGCCTCTATTTTTCTGACATACTCTTTATGTGTATCACACTTGTACCCCGCATTTATGCAAATAGTAATTAGTATGTGTTGTTTTTGTCTCGAATGTGCACTGCTATACATGTTTTTGCACTCCCATAGGTTGCAGTCCAAGTAAAATATAACTAGTAAATAAAAAAATTAAGCAAAGAAGGAAATGAAGAGAAGGCAGAAGAAAGAATGTTCATTCGTCTCTAAAACATATCTACATAAGGTAAAAAACAAGCAAATTAACTAAAAGAAGTATAAAATAAATATAAATAAAAAACTAAAACTGAAAAGGAAGCGAAATAAATTGAAAATATAAAAATGAAGAAGGAAAAAAGCCTGACCTCGTTGGGCCGGTCCACAAGAGACCAGTGTGTGGGCTCTGCTTCGGTAACCGATGCGATGTGCCTCAATTAGGATACGTCCACGCTAGGCTCATCTGAGAAGTCCTTGCTGTAGTCTCTTAGAAAGTGGGCCTGACTGAAAGCCCATATATAGCATCGTATGGACAATGTGCCGGGCTAAATAGCCAATCACAATTCACAATCTTGGAGGCGAGAGTCCTCTCACTAGTCATTCCGATCCCAGAGCTTTGCCAAGCAGATTTCCCATTTCCTATCCTGAAGTCCCTAGCTTGCGTTTATCGTCGACTGAAAAGTAATCGATTCAAGCATCATATCCATTGATTCCTTTTTAGCGTGCAGTACCATGTTTCGGTCAAGAGTAAACCGGACTAGATAACGACTTGCCCGAGCGAGTCTCTCCGTGCCACCGTGCCGTGCACCTAAAAAAGACCAACACTTTGGCCGGTACGCACACGCCTAGAATTGACACTTACCAACCAAACTGTAGTACTTTCCGCGCGCACTGCCCGAGCCAAGTAAAAAAAAAAGCTCTCTCAGCTGCCAAAGGAGACACTGTCGTGGGAATGGTCACGGCAGATGCTGCAATCGGCAGCGAGTAGTAGAACGAGGGGCAAGGGCGGCCAGCCATCTACGGTGCGAGATGAGGGCAAAGACACAGGGTTTTACCAAGGTTCGGCCCCCCGGAGGGTAAAGACCTACTCCTGCTAGATTGTATTATGGAGATGTTACAATGGGCGAGCTCGGCGGCTAGGCGGCGAGTCGCTTGGGTGTATGAGGGAACGTCTCTCTACTCACCCTTTAGGGAGGTTTATATAGGCTCACCTCCCCTAGGGTTTACATATCTCAACCGATTCGGTTACAGCTTTAACAGTCGTTTAACCCAATCCGCCTGGGCCTATCTACTCGCCTGGGCCTTCAGCTTCCAGTCGCTCGGTACCTTGCTGGGCTTCAATCCACTCGCCGTTCTGCAGGCCCACTCGCCAGCTCTCGGTCCAGTCGGAAACGCCTTGCTGGGTATACCCCAGTAGGCATATCCCCATCAGTAGTCCCCGAGGCCGTCGTCGATTGGGCGTAAGTGGCTGCTGGCAGTCGGAGTATACGGCTTCAGAGTAGGCATCCAGTCGAATCGTCGGCGGGCTCCTGTATAAAGGAGGAAATCTGGTGAACCAAGTCGCGGCTTGGGCGAGTCGAGTCGGCGGGACGCGGTCATGGTGATTGACCTGGCGAGCCGAGTGGCTGGAGTTGGACCGTCAGGCGTGGTCAAACTAGCCGTGGGGGTAATCCAACGGTAACTTTCGGCGTAATCATCGCGCGGTAACGGCCCCCTGATTTGGCGGGTAACTCCCGCTATATAAGAGGAATGGCAGGCAATCGTAGAGGCAACTGCCCACCACTTCTTCCGAGTGCGCGCATTTTCCTTCCTTTGCTCCGCGATCCAATCGACCCGAAACCCTCCGATCTCCAACCAACCTCTCGGCCATGGCCCTTTCCACCGAACCATGGGGCAGGTCCAAGTGCACGAGGGCGCAGCTGGCCTCTTTCGAGGAGGCCGGGATCCTGCGAGCCGGCTGTTGGCGTATCCCCGCAGCCGGAGAAACGACCCCAAACCCGCGAGAGAGGGAGTTCGTTTGTTTCACCAGTCATCTTGAGCGAGGGCTAGGGTTTCCCACGTCCTTGTTCTTCCGGCGCTTTTGCGCCTACTATGGGATCCAGCCTTCAGATCTGGGTCCCCACAGCATCGAGCAGCTCGCCATCTTCGTGGCGTTCTGCGAATGCTGCTTGGGCTGCCGGCCATACTTTCCCTTGTGGCAGGATCTGTTCCATGGACGGATCAGCCGCGAGGAGGCAGGCGGCCCAATGCTAGCCGCGGGCGGCTTGACGTTCCAGCTCAAGTCCAAAGCCTCCTTCTTCGACCTGATGCTACCCGCCAAGGCAGCGAGCGACTGGAAAAAGTCGTGGTTCTACGTGACCGAGGCGACCCCGGAGGGCGAGGCGGCGATCCCGCAGTACTCCGCTAGCCGTTCGGAGCCGCGCCATCTCCAAGTCGGCAAGCTTCCCGACGACCAGCGGATGGTCGTTGACGAGATGCTCAAGACCATCCGTGGTTTGAAGAAAAAGGGCCTCCAAATGATAAATCTGTACAATTGCTGGCTTGGGCGGCGGCTTGTTCCACTCGCCCAGCGCGACCACTACATGTACCAATACACCGGCCGGGGGGACTCGACGAAGGCCTGCCTCGACGAGTGGAGGCTGGAAGATTACCTCTCAGCACTGAAGAAGATTACCCAGGCGGTGTACCTGGATGCGCAGGCCGGGATCGCCCCCTACACCGCGAAGCGTCCAGCTCCAACGGTAATTTCTTAACCTTGTTCGCAGTCGCAGTGTATGCAGTCGCGGTAATCCTGATCCTGTTTGTATCCATCGCAGCTATTCCAGGTGGTGGAAGGGTGGCTCCCACCTTCGGACGATGAGAGCCCGGACCCATCCGCCCAGGACGTAGGCGAATCACCACCCGCGAGGGGCAACAAAGACGACGAGGACGAGTCCGAAGAAGAGGTCGCCCCGCTGGTCCGAAAGACCCGCGGGCAACGTCAGCGCGAGATCGAAGCGAGCAGAAGCCTCGAGCGCCATGACGATGACGACGAACTCCCAGATACCACCTCGCGCCGTCAAGCCACTCCGTCGAAGAGGAAGGAGAAGAAGAGGGAGGCGAGGCCCCCCCTGAAGAAGAAAACGAAGCCGTCGAAGACGGCCTCACCGCCACACTCGGCGAGCAGCTCCGATGCTCCCAGCCCAACTGGTGACGGTGCGCCACCAGCGACGACCGTGCTGGACACGGCGACTATGGAGGTGCCGCTGGCCTCATTGCCTCCGCCATTCGCCCCAGTCTCCGGGCTAGGGGGGGCTCCGGCCGCGGCGGATTCGCCGCGCAGGGAGGCTCCGGCTGCGGCGGCTTCACCTCGCAAGGAGGCTCCAGCTGCAGCAGCTTCGACTCACGAGGAAGCTCCCACCGAGGATGTCCCAGAGGCGCCGGCTGCAGCCTCAACGACGAAGAAGCCGTCCGTGTCTTGGGCACACGATGTCCTGGAACTGGGGCTCAGTCGCCGACTGGGCCCTGAACTGGAAAAACCGGCCGGCCTTCGTACGGGGCTACGTTTCATCCCAGTCGCCAAGTGAGTGTGCTCACCCCTTCTTATTTTCCATAACTATTTCGATTGTCCTTGTTAATTCAATTAATGCGCAGGACCGGAGTGAAAAGGATGGGCCATCCGACCGTGGCCAAGGTGCCCTCCGCCGCTAGCGAGGAGGATCCTTCACGCAAGAGGAAGGCGGACGAGGTCGTCGCCTCAGCGGATGGCAGTAAGAAGTCCAAGGGCGACGACATCGTCACCTTCTCTGACGATACGGCGGCCGCGCCGGCCGAGCCCGCGGCGGAGGCAGCCGCGTCTACGAAGGAACCCGCGGCGGAGGCGACCTCCCTTGGAGCGGGTGCCTCCATCGCTACCTTCCCCCGCTTCGTGACCAAGGCGGCCACGGCGAGTGGGGTTGCGCCCTCAAGCCACGCTCCTGGGACCGCCGATGCTGAAGTCGACCAGCGTCGTGGGCATACGCCAGCGTTACTCGCGTCCGTGGACGCGATCTAGCTCCACAGCATGCTTGGCGCGGCCATCCAGTCCCCGAGGATCAGGTCGGTGTTTTGCAGCAGCGTGATGCTTATAATTTCTCGTCTTTTATTTTCGTATCCAGTCCCCGAGTGCGCACTCGCTGAATTTCAGCGGGTGGGCACTTAGGAATTTCTTGATCGTCAGTCCCCGAGTGCGCACTCGCTGAATTTCAGCGGGTGGGCACTTAGGAATTTCTTGAGCGCCAGTCCCTGAGTGCGCACTCGCTGAATTTCAGCGGGTGGGTACTTAGGAATTTCTTGATCGCCAGTCCCCGAGTGCGCACTCGCTGAATTTCAGCGGGTGGGCACTTAGGAATTTCTTGATCGCCAGTCCCCGAGTGCGCACTCGCTGAATTTCAGCGGGTGGGCACTTAGGAATTTCTTGATCGCCAGTCCTTGAGTGCGTACTCGCTGAATTTCAGCGGGTGGGCACTTATGGAGTTCGTTTTAACTGACTTTTTCGGTGATGTGCAGGGTCTGCAGCTTGAGTCGGCGAACCGATTGGCCGCGAAACAGCGCGCGGAGAAGGAGCTGGCCATCGTCCAGGAGGCGAACAAAGGTCTTCAGGCTGTTGCTGAGAAGGCAGATCAAGCTCGCCAGGGGCTTGTCCCCGCTGGTGAGTTAGTGGCGGCGCGGTCTGCTCTGGGTGCCGCTGAACAACGGATCGCCGACCTCGAGCGCGAACTGCGGGAGGCGAGAGAAGAAGCCAGCTTGGCGGACGGGCGAGCTAAGGCCGCCATTGCGGCCGCAGAGGAGGATCGCAAGGTGTCGGAAGTCCTTATTGCTGGGCTTCAGGACGACCACACGTCTCTTCAGTGCTTCATCACGGGACTCGCGCGCCCGCTGCTTGGTGAGTGCTTCCTCCCTTTCTTATGGTTGTGGTTTTTGTGGTACCCATTATACTCATCATTGTCTTTTTCTTCGCAGGTCGCATCATTGATAGCGACGAAGAGGCGAGCTCGCTCGACGCAAGGCAGTGCGTAAGCATGCTCGTCGACTCGGCGACGCTGTCAGCGACCTGCATCCGCGCCTACCTCCAAGAAGTATCACCCACGGAGGTGATTCCCAGCGACCTCGTTGAGGTGTGGAAGTACTTGGAGAAGGCACCCGCGGTCGTTGAATTTATGACGCGATCGGCGTTTCGGCGTGGAGCATCGACGGCCCTGAGCCTTGGACTCGCCCACTTCCCCGAAGACTTCGACATCGACGATGTGACGAGTGGGTACCCATCGTCAACTGGCGCGGTGGATCTGTCCGAGGTTATCAAGTTGCAAGAGCGTGCCGCCACGTACTCGGAGCGTGTCTGGGCGATGGGCGACCTCCTTCCCTACCAGGAAACGGTCGTCGCGCCGAACGACCCCGAGCCGCCGCATCGTGACTTCAAGGTCGAGCAGCCTTTTCGCGCGGCGATGGCGGGTGAACTGACGACGTATCCATCAAACCCGTACACCGCGTTCATCCGTAATCGCCGGGATGCTGGCGAGTCATCATCGAAGCCTGCAGAGTAGGGTAGTTTGCCTTGAAGCGTTAGCAGCAGTTCTGCCACGCGGGCATATTTTGTAACATAAGACAATGCAATATGCGATTGAATGGGACGTCGTGTCTATTTTGGTATTTGTTTGTGTGCTTTGGATTGATTTTGGACGAGTCCCCGAGCGCGTCCACCCTTTTGTGGGGTTTACCTCGTATATGATGTGTGTTGTTATCATGTGTTTTGTTGCTTTGGTCGACTCGCCCGAGCTCGGAGAGCCAGTCGCAAGGCGACTCCCTTGAGTGCTCTGTACTTTACCGTTTTCCCGTACGCGAACGAAGTCGGGTGTCCGAGTCCCCGAGCGTGGTACTTGGTAGTTCTAGGCGCGACTCGAGGGTGGTTGAGGACTTAGCGCGTTGGTGTGAGCGCGTCACTCCTGCCTGGCCCGTAGGGTCAGTCGCTTGGCGAGTCCTGGGCATGCTCTCTTACTTGGCATTTTCCCTGACCGCTCTTGACGAACTGGTATTCAGTCCCCGAGCGTGTACTTAGCCGTTCGAGTCGCTATGCCGAGGATGCGGAGGACCAAGGTCGCTGTGAGAAGCGAGGGCAGTTGTCTTGGCTCGTAGAACCAGTCGAGCTAGGCGACTCCAATGGGGCTCCGGGTTGGCGTTTTTCGTGGACGATGCAAGACCTGAAGTGATTCAGTGCTCTTACACCGCACTACTTAGCCGTGCCGGTCGCTGTACCAAAGGTTGACTTCTGCATTTTAGCATACCGCTGTTATTACGAGTGCGAGTGGCACAAGTCATGGAGAGTAGGCGCAATTTGCGGTAACCGTTTCTTTTATTTCATAGCGACTGGAGAGTACATGTGTGGGGTTCTAGGAGTAGAACTTCCGGAGGAGGTTTACATTCCATGGTCGCTTGACGTCGAGCTCGCCGTCCCTGCGGACGTCGATGAGGTAGTAGGCGTCGTTGCCGAGTACGCGCCCGATAGCGAATGGGCCTTCCCACGGAGGGGAGAGCTTGTGCATGCCCTTCTTGTCCTGGATGAGGCGTAACACCAGGTCGCCTTCCTGGAAGGTGCGGGCTTTCACCCGCCGGCTGTGGTAGCGGCGGAGTCCTTGCTGGTAGATGGCGGTGCGTGACCGAGCGAGGTCGCGTGCTTCGTCGAGCTGGTCGACCCCATCTTGGCGGGCCAGCTCGTTTGCAGCCTCCGTATAATGGACGACTCGCGGCGAGTCGTGTTCGAGGTCGGTGGGCGTGACTGCTTCGGCGCCGTAGACCATGAAGAAGGGAGTGAATCTCGTCGATCTGTTAACCGAGGTACGGATTCCCCAGATGACGGAGGGCAACTCTTCGACCCAGCACCCGGCGGTGCGCTCGAGTGGTACTTGGAGTCGCGGCTTCAGGCCATGGAGGATGCTTTGGTTGGCCCGTTCCGCCTGGCCGTTGGATTCCGGGTGGGCGACTGACACGAGGTCGAGCCGGATGTGGTGCTCTTCGCAGAATTCGGCCATGACTCCCTTGGCGAAGTTGGTGCCGTTGTCCGTGATGATACTGTTTGGGAACCCGTAGCGATATATGAGCTCGCGTAGGAATTTAGTGGCGGTCTTCCCGTCGCATTTCCGGACTGGCTTGGCCTCCACCCACTTAGTGAATTTGTCGACGGCGACTAGCAGGTGGGTGTAGCCGGAGGGGGCTTTCTTGAAGGGGCCTACCATGTCCATGCCCCATACGGCGAATGGCCAGGTGATGGGGATTGTCTTGAGCGCCGAGCTCGGTACGCGCGTCTGATTGGCGTACTTCTGGCACCCGGCGCATCGCTGGACGATGTCGACAGCGTCGGCGTGTGCGGTGGGCCAGTAGAAGCCGTGTCGCATAGCCTTGGCGACCAGGGAGCGAGCGGCGGCGTGGTGGCCGCAGTCACCTGAGTGAATGTCGTGGAGGATTTTGCGTCCTTCAGCCGGTTGGACGCAGCGTTGGAACACGCCGGTGACGCTGCGCTTGTGTAGCTCGCCGTCGATGATGGTGTAGGACTTGCATCGGCGAGCGATCATTCGAGCGTCTGTCTCGTCTGCTGGCAGGGTGCCGGCTTCCAGGTAGGCGATGTAGGGCTTGGTCCAATCGTCTGGCTCGGTGATGAGTGCGACCAAGGCTGCCTCTGGTTGGAGTGGGACTCCGATGTCGATCTCCCTCGGGGGAGAGACTGATGGTTTGGAGACTGTGTCGAGGAACACGCCGGTGGGTGGTGCGAGTCGAGCCGACCCGATGCGAGAGAGGGCGTCGGCCTCCTCGTTTTTCCGCCTGTCGATCCACTCGACAGAGTAGCCGGTGAAGTGGCCGCCCAACTTGTCCACCACTTGGCGGTACGCCGCCATGGTAGGGGAGACGGCGTCGCAGGTGCCGGCGACTTGCCCCGCGACGAGGTCGAAATCTCCGTAGCATCGGAGGCGATTGACGTTCATCTCCTTGGCGGCTCGCATGCCGTGGAGTAGGGCCTCGTATTCGGCCATGTTGTTGGTGCAGGGCGTGAAGTCGAGGCAGAGGATGTAGCGGAGCTTGTCGCCCTTTGGTGAAGTCAACACTATCCCTGCTCCTGCACCGTCCGCGTTCTTGGAGCCGTCGAAGTGCAGGCTCCAGTAATGGAGGTACGGCAGCTTCTCTGGCTGCTGGGCCTCCTCCCAGTCGGCGATGAAGTCTGCCAGCGCCTGCGACTTAATCGCCTTTCGTGGCTCGTATTTGATGTTGTGGACGCCGATCTCGACGGCCCACTTGGCGACCCGCCCGGTCGCCTCGCGATTGCGGATGATGTCTTGCAGTGGCGTTGAGGAGACGACCGTGATCGGGTGCTCCTGGAAGTAGTGCGGCAGGCGCCGCTGAGCCCTGAAGACCGCGTATACTAGCTTTTGGTACTGTGGGTACCGCTGGCGCGACTCGGTGAGGACCTCGCTGATGTAGTACACCGGCCGCTGAACCGGGCGCTCCTTTCCTTCCTCTGGTCGTTCGACGACCATCACAGCGCTGACAACGTGCTCGGACGCCGCGACGTAAACCAGCATAGGTTCTTTGTCGGCGGGGGCGGCGAGTAGTGGTGCGGCGAGTAGCACCTTTTTGAGGTCGCGGAGCGCGTCGTCTGCCTCCTTGTCCCACTGGAAGGTGGGGTTCTTGCGCATCAGGCGGTATAGGGGCATCGCCTTTTCGCCCAGGCGGGGGATGAAGCGACTAAGAGCCGCTACTCGCCCGGCCAGCTTCTGGACGTCGCGCAGGCACTCGGGTTTGCCGAGCCGGGCGATCGTGTCGATCTTTGTTGGGTTCGCCTCGATCCCTCGTTTGGAGACGACGTACCCCAGTAGTTGTCCGGCGGGTACACCGAAGGTGCACTTGCCTGGGTTGAGCTTTATCTTGTACCTTCGCAGGTTGGCGAAGGTTTCCGCCAGGTCGGCGAGTAGGTCGCCTTGGCGAGCGGACTTCACGACCACGTCGTCGATGTAGACGTGGATGTTGCGGCCAATTTGGCTCGCGAGGCATTCTTGCATGCACCGCTGGTAGGTTGCCCCGGCGTTCTTGAGGCCGAAGGTCATGGCGGTGTAGCAGAAGGCTCCGAATGGCGTGATGAACGCCGTCTTCTCCTCGTCTTTGATGGCCATTTTGATCTGGTTGTCGAGGAAACATAGCGACTCCGAACCCACGGTTGAATCGATTATCTGGTCGATCCGCGGGAGGACGAACTGCTCCTTTGGGCAGGCGCTGTTCAGGTTTGTGTAGTCGATACACATTCTCCAGGTCCCGTTTTTCTTCTCGACCAGGACTGGGTTTGCCAGCCACTTGGAGTACTTGATTGGCCGGATGAAGCCGGCAGCGAGTAGACGCTGCACTTCCTCGGTGATTGCTCGACGGCGTTCTTCATTGAAGGGCCGTAGCGACTGCTTGACAGGTCGCACTTTGGGGTCGGCGTTTAGTTTGTGCTCAGCGAGCTCCCTAGGGACACCGGGCATGTCGGAGGGTTTCCATGCGAAGATATCCCTGTTCTCACGGAGGAACTCGATGAGCGCGCCTTCCTATGCTGGGCTCATGCCTGTCCCGATCGTCACCGTCTGGCTGGAGTCGCCTGGGACCAGCTCGACGGTGCGGGTGTGCGTCGTTGCCTCAAAGGTTGAGGTGTTTGCGCCCTCTGAGTTGGGCTTCTTGAGTATTGTGGGGTCGTCATTGTTGACCCCGCTCGCGTATTTGGCGAGCTCGTCGGCGTGATTAGTCTCTGCCGCGATGACGGCGTCGGCGAGCTCGGCTCCTTTGGCCTCGCATTCGGCGGCCATGTCGGGGTCGCCGTTGATGGTGATGATGCCGCACAGCCCGGGGAGCTTCATCGCGTTGTACGTGTAGTGGGGCGCTGCCATGAATTTAGCGAACGCCTGGCGCCCCAGGACGCAGTGGTAAGGGCTGTCGAAGGGCACCAGCTCGAAGACGATCCGCTCGGTGCGGAAGTTTGCCGGTGTGCCGAAAGTGACTGGCAGCGTGACCTTGCCGATCGGATACGCCTTCCGACCGGGGACGATGCCGTGCAACGTGGTGTGGGTCGTCTCGATCATCGACTGCGGGAGCCGCAGCCGCCTGAAGATGTCGAGGTAGAGGATGTTGATGGAGCTACCGCCGTCCATCAGTGTATTGGGGAGCCAGTAGTCGCCAACCTTGGGCTTGACCACCAAGGCGACTCGTCCTAGGTACTCGATGCGCGGCGAGTGGTCTTGCCGGCTCCAGGTGATGGGATGTTCTGACCAGTTCAGGAACTGGGGGACGTCTATTTGGGCCACCGCATTGACGGCGACGGCGCGGGTGATGACCTTCTTCTCGCGCTTCGTGTTGAAGCCTGTGAAGGTGTGGAGCGAGCCGGCTACTTTGCCGAATTTTCCGCCATTTGGCGGGTCGTTGTCGGTGTCCTCCCGCGCTTGCCATGCCTTCTCGATTTCCCTGAGGGTGTGGCAGTCGGCGGTGGTGTGCGTTGCGGGCTTCCCTTCCCTGCTATGGAACGCACATGGTTGGTTAAGGAGGGCCGCGGGATCGAACCTTGGCTTGTTCTTGTAATTGCCGCCATCGCGGCGTTGCCCTCCGTCGCGGCGGTAGCTCTTGGGCTCGCGCTGTGCGTGCCCGGCGTTGGCGACGAAGTCGACTCGCCCGTCACTGCGGCGCTTGCCAGTGAGGCGAGTGCCGCTGTAGCGTAGGTCGGTTCGGCGTCCGCCGTCGTTGCCGCCCGTGCGGTGTTGCCCTCCTGACTCGTCGTCAGTTTCCTGGTTTGGATCTTCCTCGGCGTACCGTTTGGCGATCTCGAGGAGGTCGGGGATGTTGTCGAGTGTGCGGGAGTGTCGCTTGAGCTTGGTGACTAGAGGCTCGTAGCGGCACGAGGTCTTGAAGCAATGGATCGCTGTGTCCGGGTGGATGCCGACCGCGTTGTACCAAAGCTCTTGCCACCGTTGGACCCAGTTGCGGGTCGACTCGCGGGGTCCCTGGACGCATCGTTCCAGGTCCTCAATAGTGGTGGCGCGGGTGTAGGAGCACTCGAAGTGCCTGACGAAGGCGTCGCGCATTTCCTCCCAGGAGTCGATACTGTCCTGGGGGAGAGTGTTGATCCATTGCCTGCACGTCCCCTCCATCATCAGGGGGAGGTAACGGGCGGCGAGTAGGTCAGTGTGACCCGCGATCCCCATTGCCATGAGGTATGTGTCGAGCCAGACTGCGGGGTCGTACGAGGAGTCGTACTTTTCTATCTCCTTTGGCGCCTTGAAGTTTGGCGGGTACTTCTCGCCTCCGATCATTGGTCCGAAGCACTTGGGCCCGAGTCGACTGAGCGACCCCATAGGCTCGCCGTCGCGGCGATTAGTTAGGGTGTGCCGCAAGTCGTCGGGCTGGCGTGCGCGCCAGCTTTGGTTGTTGATGATGTGGGTGCGGGCGTTGATGGGTTGCCCGTTAGCGGCGACGAAGTTGGTCGCCGGCCTGGGGTCGTTGGTGGAGAGTGCCGCGTTCGCGGGTCGGTGTTGGAGCTGCAGTGGCTCTGGTGGCGGGCAATTGAGGGTGTTTGCCGCCGCTGGGCGGCCGCTGGAGGCCGCTCTGCTTCCCGAGGAACGCGAGTATACTCGACCTTGCGAGTCGGCGCCCGCTTTTTGCTGCTCCACGGCCTTCGCGAGCAGGGCCCTGACGTACTGGATCTGTAGGGCGCCGTCGCCAGTGGCCGTGATGATGTCGGCTGCTGCTCGGCCTGCCACGAGGTTGTCCATCGGGGTGGAGAACAGTGGGAGGCCGTTTGCGTCTCGCTCCCATGAGGAGACAACTATCCGCGGCTGGTCCCTGGGAGGGGTGCGGTTGGGTGGTGGTGGGGCACCCATCGCCGTCGATCCTGGCGGGGGCCGGGCGCTTCCTCCTGGTGGCGCGTTCTCGCAGATTGCGCGCTCGGCTATGCGGGCCGGGTCGTTTTCGTCGTCGAAGTTCAGGGCACGCCCTTGAACGGTGGGGTTCAAACGTGACCTGATCCGCTGCTGGTGGTAGCGCGACAGCTCCTGCGCCGTCACCTGCTCGAGGCGAAATTTTTCGCGCTCGGCTTGCTCCTTGCGCACCGCCTCCGCCAGTTTCAGGCGGAGTTCCTCGACCTCCGTTGCTGTGGCGTTAGGAGGGATTGGGGTGGAGAAAGGATCCTCTGGCGGATCGGCGCCGGTGGCCATGTAGGCCGCGGCGTGGCGACTGGCTCCATCGCGGAGGTCGGCGGAGTTCTCTGACCCGGAGTCGAATTCGAACATCCCGAGGATGGAGGGGTCCTCGAAGTCTCCCGCGTTGGAGACCTGGGCGATGTAGCCCGCGGACGAGGCCGCGGTGATGGATCCGGCGAGTAACGCCGGGGTCGCCGAGTCGGCGTCGTCGGTGAGGGCCGCATCTTCTGCGGCCGCTGAATTCCCGGCTACGTTGCTGTGGGCCGAGTTGTACTCGGAGGCGAGGCGGTGGATCGTGCGGACCTGGCTCTCGGAGAGCCGATCGCGTGGCGGCGACTCGCGGATGCGAGCCGAGTCCTCCGAGACGATGACGTCGGTGAGGCCGACGAAGAGGCTGATCGTGCCGATTGGCAGGATCACGCTGTGCGTGACGGGTCGCGCCGCCGGGACGTAGCTGCTCGGCAAGATCTGGAGCATCTCGCCGATCGCTATCATGCGGCCGGTGGCGACCATCTCGTTGATGGGCAGATTGGATCTCGCCGCAGAACACCGGCCAGACCGGCCAGGCCCCACGGTGGGCGCCACTGTCGTGGGAATGGTCACGGCAGATGCTGCAATCGGCAGCGAGTAGTAGAACGAGGGGCAAGGGCGGCCAGCCATCTGCGGTGCGAGATGAGGGCAAAGACACAGGGTTTTACCCAGGTTCGGCCCCCCGGAGGGTAAAGACCTACTCCTGCTAGATTGTATTATGGAGGTGTTACAATGAGCGAGCTCGGCGGCTAGGCGGCGAGTCGCTTGGGTGTATGAGGGAACGTCTCTCTACTCACCCTTTAGGGAGGTTTATATAGGCTCATCTCCCCTAGGGTTTATATATCTCAACCGATTCGGTTACAGCTTTAACAGTCGTTTAACCCAATCCGACTGGACCTATCTACTCGCCTGGGCCTTCAGCTTCCAGTCGCTCGGTACCTTGCTGGGCTTCAATCCACTCGCCGTTCTGCAGGCCCACTCGCCAGCTCTCGGTCCAGTCGGAAACGCCTTGCTGGGTATACCCCAGTAGGCATATCCCCATCAGACACCATCGACGTCGAACGGCATCAGGGAAGGGAAGGGATCACCGGAACCAAGCCTATACGTGGCCGCCGCGGTGCGCCGGCGACGGGGACGTCTTCTTTGCGGGCGGCTGGTGATCGGGTGAGACGCTGTCGACCGGTGGGACGTGGAGTACGTACAAGGAGAAGAATTAATCTTCGGAGGCGATGCGGATGGGACGGTCGACGCGTCCGAGGTCGATCGGAGCGGGGCCGGCAGGCACGCAGGTGGCCGGCGCGGCAGGCTCCACCGCAGATAGGAACAGCGACGCCTGGTCGATCGATCGTGCTGTGCCGTTTTGCATAACTCATCGCCGTCCCGTACGTCGCTGTGCCAGCGTGCCGGTCGATCGAGCTTTTGTCTGGTCTCTGTCAGGCGCCGGGCCAGCTTGTTCTGCCGGATCAGTGCGTGCATCAGGCTCTAGGATGCAGAAGTGGGACAATTAGGACAAGTGGAATCCTATTTTTAGACTACTAGACTAGGGTGTCAAGTGAGATCTCACCAAAATCCCACTTCTAGTTTATTTGTCAAAATCTAGTGTAAATTTTTCCTCAAAATTTGAACTAGATTTTGGCAAATGAATTAAAAGTGGGACTTTGGTGGGATCCCACTTGACACCCTATACTAGACTAACTCAAAACTAAGTGGGGCAAGTGGGATAAGCTAGATTTGACATATTTCGCTTATCCCACTTATCCAATCTAAATTAGAGTTAGTCTAATAGTATAAAAGTGGTATCCCACTCGTTCCAATTGTCCCACCTCCGGCACGGTGGCACGGAACCCTTAAAAAACCCTTCCTCCCGCCCCGGCCCCCGGTTGCTATTCCAGGCGCAGCACTACTGATCCAAACCGTTCCGCCTTTACGGTGTTTCTAGAAGATTCCATGGGTTGCGGCGTTCTAAATACTGTGAGGTTTCAGCTTTCGATTCGGAGCTTTCACTCTCTCCGCCTCCTTTGAGCAAGTCGCTGTCGAGTGGAAAAGCATTTGGAGAGATCACTGATCTAACCCCAAGGGTATGTAAACTCTCCCCAATTGCATCAAAGCAGCGTAGTACTACATGACTTGTCTCGCTGGAATTGGCTGAACAGGGTAGGAAGATTGCGCAAGCTGCCGTTCTTCTTGCACATATGTGAACCGGAATACTAGCAAACCATGCATTTCAACTTTACTCTGGCTACATATGGACACGTTCTTTTGCTTCCTGGCGGTAGAGGTTTAGACAACACATGCGTTGAGATTCCTTGTACCGGCCCCAATGGCACGGAAACACGATCCAGATCAGAGTATAAGAGAAAGACCTAGCTTAGCTTGTTATCTTGACTGACGCACAGAATCCCTTTCAGACCAGGATAAGTAGATTAGCTAAATCATGGGTATCACACTGACCAGCACTCGGACGCACCAATGATCATGCCGTCGATTGGAGAAACAGAAACCAGGCAAACGGAGAAAAGAAAATAACCGCATGCATACATAGATGTCTTCACCGTCACCGGTCCCTGTCCCAAATTCATTTCAGACATAAACCGGGCATGACTTGTCCCAATCCAAGCTAGTCAGGTCTCCACATGATACTGATAAATAGTACTGTATGAATAAACAAACAGAGGCATATCCGCATATGTAGATTAGACGATACGCACAGGTCCGTATTAATTCCTCGTCAAATCGCCCAAAATGAATCTGTGCCGTCCTATCCTACACGTCCACGAACTGATCCGCGGAGAGGTCTCGTTTTCAGAAGCTACATCATTTCAGGTTGCTGTCATGACACGGTCGGGGAGGACCGGTATCCACCGCCCATTCGGTCGGCCGCCGGCCGGGTGACCAGGCCAGAACTCTCTCGATGCTGCCTCCTCTCCGTGGTAGGCAGAGGTCGATCCTGCACAGTCGATGGTGGTTTCACTATTGTTCTCTGCACAGTGATTAAAAACGGCCGTTTTCCAGGCAGCGACAGAAGGAAAAGAGGTCGACTTGCCGAATCGAATGTTTTTTTTTTTTTGCTTGCCTACGAAACTGACAGTTTTGGCACGTATTCAGCTCCTGTGGATTGAATCGCGACGAGCCGACGGTGACCTGCCGACCGCTACTCGTGGGACAAGGCGTCTCTTCCTTTGACGTACGTGTACTCCGCCCCAAGCCTTGCGGGCCAGGCCATGCGCCTGGTCATCACTGGCGAGGATCCGAACTTCCGAAGAAGTTTGTGAGTAGGCAATAAGTGAATCGTTACTGCGTGATTCTACTAAAGACGGGACGGTGCGACGGCGGCGCCGCTCTCTTCTCGATCGCCGGCGAGGTAATTGGGGGAAGCAGGAATCTTCTTTTCCGGGGAGGCAATGCGGATGGGACGACCGACGCGTCCGAGGTTGATCGGGCCGGGGGCCGGGGCCTGCACGCAGGTGGCCGGCTCGGGTGGCTCCTCCACCGCTGCGCTGCGCTCCATCGCCATCGGAACAGCGACGCCTGGTCGATCGTGCGGCACGTTTCGGCCCAACACATGCTTCCTCCCGCCCCGACTTGCTATGCCAGACGCAGTGCTGCTGATCAACAGTGCCTCGCACGTTGGTCAACTTGGCCTGAAGCTTAGTGTCAGAGTTGTCGATCAGTGCGATTTCAGAAGCGAATAGTTGTTCCAAGTAACATCTTCACCGGTTAGACCTATATGGTCTGTTTCTATCTGTTTGGATCGGTTCGCGGTTAATTTAGAGTTGTGGTTCGGTCTGTCTGGGCGACCGCGCTAGCGGTGCGGCCCATATGTCCACGTTTGGCCATCAGCAATGCCGGCGTATTTTTGGTGTCTTTCCGCCGTTTCCTGTGAATTCTTGGTGTTTCCCGCAGTGTCCAGGCGCAGCCATAAAAAGGGAAGGTCGCCGAGATATTTTGGACCAGACCCGAGCCACCCACGGCACAAAAAACACCATGCCTGGCCGCCCCCGTTGACCCGACGAGGTCCGTGGCAACCTGACGCCGGTAGAGAAGAGGCGCCCGATGCCCTCGTGGAACTCGCCGGAGTTACCAGACGTGATGCCTCCTCCGATTTCGGGGCGCCCGCGAATTTACAGGATGACCCCCCCTCCCCCTGCCGCGTCGCCCTTTCAACGACCGTCACGTGACCACCTACGAGCCTTCCACGATGGCGGTGGCGGAACGCGTCTTTATGCCGGAGTACCGGCGATGGCACCAACTCGCATTGGTCTGCGGTGACCTCCTGGAAGCGGTGCGGGCCGATCCCGACGACGCTTTCCTGCGTGCCCATCTCGACCGAGCTGAAGAGGACACTCAGGTGTAGGAGGCGATCATTTGCTCTCTCTATGACGAATGGTCTATCTAACGTGTCGCATCCGCCGCCTCCAGAGTCGGCGGCCGCACGTAGTTTTAGGGTGTGTGGTGTGCTTGTAACAAATGTTGTAGGGATTGAATAAATTTTTTCATTGCAAATGGCCAATACCCACATTGATACATCGTACATGTCGTGCGCACAACCTAGCCTACTCGTCGGAGTCGGAGGAGGAGTCAGAGTGGTAGCAGCTAGCGGCGGCACATGGTATCATCAAAGACGCTGACGCCGAACTTTCCTTCGCCATCGTACTTGAAGACGAGGATGTTGCCCGCCTCGATCTGGTGCGAGCGGACGAAACACTCTCAGCCGTTGCCGAGGTACATCTGGCCGAGGTGGTCGAACTGTAGATCGACCGGGTACCTGGTGGTCCTGAAACCGTTCGCCCGCAGCATGACAAGCGATGGCGGCGCGTCGCCTATCACTGTCACGAACCTGCGAGGGAGTAGGCTGTCATGCGGCATGCCGAGGTGGATGGCCACGACGAACTGGGTGCCTAGGTCAAAATCTTCGGGCGACGATGACATTGAGGGAGAACGTGGTGGCGCTCTGATTTGGCCGTGTCCTCCACGCCTCCCTCGACGTCCACGGCTGCCACGCCCTCCCCTTGATCCAGCGCCGCTGGCCATGGCTAGGTACATGTAGTGGATAACGAAAACGAGAAGAAGGAGAGGATGGTGTTCGAGATGATGGTGTTCTGTGGGGAAGAAAATGGCCGCGGGCGGCAAGTTAAAAAGGACCAGCATCGTATGCCGGCGCGGAGGCCGAAGAAATGATATTGAAGTGTCCAGCCAGGAGGGCAGACGTCTGGCGGTGCTGCATTGGCGGTCTCAGTCAGTGTGCCATTGATGGCGCAGGCCGCCACCGCCGGTTAACCTTCCGCGACGTCTCTGAATGACTGTCGCGGTTGCGTTTAAATCGGTGCCACCGCGCGTGTCTGAATCAACGCCACGGTGGCTAACGGGTGCGCCAGTGGTAGGCGCGGGCAGGACACGACCTCTGTCCGCGCGCGTCCGGAACGACGCAACCGTTGCACAGATTAGATACATGGATGGATCGAGCCAAACGCGTTTATCCGGATGGGTCGGCACGCTGGGGCACCGCGCACATCCCAGGCGACGAGTTAAAACTCGTTTGCGTCGATCCGTGGAGTTGCCTAAGCGCGTGCTCAAGAAAACATATTCACATAACCTAAAATACAAGTAGTCCCTCCCCTGCGTTGTGAAAAACATGCGACATCGACGGGGAGTACAAGAATCAGATCAGGCCATGGACATCAAATCATTAATTGGGCGATTAATTAGCACGGAAGGAGGCCCTGCTTTCTGTTTAGCCTTTGCGGTGTTCTACAAGATTCCACAAGCTGAAGCCTAAGTTTAAATTGAGGTCTCAGCTTTCGATTCAAAGCTTTCACTCGTATACTCGTTTTGCCTTCTTTGGGCAAGTCGCCGTCAAGGTGTCAAGTAGAAAAGTACTTTAAGAGATCACCGATCTATCCAAGGATAAAAAGCCTTCCCAGTAGCATCAAAGCAGCGTACATGATTTGTCTCGTCGGAATTGGCTGAACAAAGGTATTAAAAAGTAGCTAAGATTGTGCAAGATGCCGTGGTTCTTGTCCAAATATGGGAGAGGACATAACAGCATTTCTGACATGTAACATGTGATGCATAAATAGGCCTAATGCTCTAAAAAAACAGATTTTTTTGGACTCTTTTGGGACCAAAAATCATCCTCGTCCTATATCTATTTGGTGATGCAAAATCTTTGGGGCAGCCCCAACTTTTGGCCCCTTGTGCTACAAATATGCAGCACCTTCATTTCACTCCCACAGCAAGCACTGTTTCCCCTCCCCACACCGCTGCCAGCGACAAACCGAACTGCGGGACCACCACCGCGCCTTGTCCATCGTCGCACCTTCTCTGCTGCCCCATCCCGCTGCTCTGGATGGTTGCGCACGCGGCACGCCCAGCCGCCAATATGACTTAAGCCTCTTCGTCGCGCGACCACCGGTCGATTACGGCTATATGCCGCATGACCGTCGCACGATTCAAGCTCGATGCGGCTCATCCATCGATTTGGTGGACGTGGAGGTGCCGCGCCCATCCTCCCACAACCTGTCAAAGTCCATCAAAGCAACTGCAGGCAGCTAGTGTTCAGTCGCGCGCCCGCTGTTTGATTTCACGCCCATTAACGTCCGAGGAGCTGCCTGTGATGGAAGAGGCGACTGTCAGACCAATTCCTAGACAACATAGTGACCACCTCGACCTCGACGAGTGCATCCATATCGGCGCACATAAGGTGTTTGACAAAAAGGGTCAAAGGTAATTGCTCGAATTTTATTTTTCTAAAAATTGTCGTTGCGATGTAGGATTAGCTTGTGGCATAAATTATTATGATTGCAGATGGTTTTGTTCGACGATTCATCATTCGGTGAGGAGTACGATATGGAAGAATATGAAGATATTGGTATGGTATTGTTCTTATTGTGCAAGAACAATAGGTCGAAGCATGGCGGTTCGGTCTTCGGCCGAGAGGTCATTCGAAGATGGCGAATTGATGCGGAAAACAAATTCATGCTCAACTACTTCGTCCTAATCCGGTGTATCCCGAGCGATTTTTTTCGACATTGGTTTAGGATGTCTATCAGAGTGAGTGAAGTTGCATGATCGGTTCATCGAGCAGCAGAGGAGTTGTACTAGAGAACTTGGGCATAGTACCTTCGAAAAGGTGCATGTCACATTGTGTATTATGGCATATGTTATTCTGACATATCTTATCAACAATCACTTAGGAATGAGTGAGACTTGGAGCATAAGCGTGCAAAGCGCTTTGCAGTAATGGTGGTTGAACTGTTTGGGCCTAAGTACTTGAGAGCATCCAATGTTCAAGATAGGTGCGGATTTTGGATAAGAGCAAAGCACGTGGGTTTCCAGGTATACTTGAGGATGGAAGATATCCCAAGTGGGCTACATTTGTGAAGCCATTTCAAATCCCCACAATAATAAATAACTTCAATTCCGTAATGTTCAAGAAGCGGCTACAAAATATGTGGAGAGAGCATTTAGAATTTTGCAAGCCAATTTGTTATTGTGAGAGGACCTACTAGATTTTGGGATCATAGATCCTTTGGTACATCATCAATGCTTGTGTGATCATGCATAACATGAACATTGAGAATGAGCATGGGAAAAATGATGCCCATGGCATCTACGACTTTATGGGACAACAGGTGTGGCCGCGTCGAGGTGAAGACCGAATGACACACTTTCTTGATGTGTACCATAACATTCAAAATTCAGATATGCACAAAAATCTTCAAAAGGATCTCATCAAGAAGTGGTGGAGATAGAATAGACAACGAAAACCACTAGTTTTATCTCCATGCTTCATGTTGTTATATGTGACGAACTCCTTGTTGTTTGTGTGTTGATTTGTGTCTACTTGATGAACTATTTGGATTGTGATGTACACATTAAGTACTATTTGTGTATTATCTGATTAGATTTATTTTAGATTAGGTTTAATATTATTTGTTTTATATATGTCTGCAATTGTGGATAAAAATAGTTGTGTGTGATGTGACATATTTTACATCATCTTACGCGACAGTCATGCCCTAAAATATATTATCTTGAAAAGGACAAGTTATTTTGGTGTCCTACATCCTAGTTTTTTATGCCCTAAAACTTTTTATGGGTGCCCTATTCTCGATCTTCTATTAGAGATGGTCTAACGACGGTATCAGACTACCGACAAACCACTTCAATATATAGTCGAGAAGAGATTTAGATGTCACATGCATTGAGATTCTTTCTACCACCCGCAATAGCATGAAAATCCAAATCCCAATTGGAGTATAATAAAGACATAGCTTTTTTTTATTTTGAATAACTCATAGAATCCCTTTCAACACAAGTAGCAGAGTAGAGCAACTAATCAGAGTAAATAGGAGCTACCAAAAATTTTCGCAAAATTTAGCTATTCACGTCACCAATATTCTTTCGAGCCGTGGGATGGAGGCCCAGGAGGACAAGCGTCAACATCGCAGTTGAGTCTCGTTCTCTCGGGAGAAGGGCCCACCATGGGGCTAGGCGCATAATCCCTCCCCACCCCACCCCCCGCTCGTGCGGTCAGTTGGCACGCGCCCCTTTCCTACCCCGCTTCGTTGGACGGCGTACCGCACACACGCACTAGACTTGGTACCATCGACCTTGGTCGCACTTCCCTCATAGGAGGAGTTCTGAGAATGGGAGATCTCCGTCACCTACTGGGTGGTGGGTCCTGCCAGTCTCTGAGCTGGCCTCCAGATTTCATGGGTGTTCGCCGTGATCGTGAAGTCGGTCCTATTCGCGCGTGAGATCGTGTGTGTCACAAGGCTTTCTGTTAGACTAATAATCGTGTCCCGAGAGAGCATGTGCGTTGCAAGGCTTTCTGTCAGAGTGACGCGCGTCATCCGATTTCTCCCGGACTGGCATGTCGTTCCCTCATGGATTTTACGAGCACGCTTTGGTTATATAACATGGCGCGCTAGCCCTTGCCTCCACAATGCGTTAGGTAGCATTTCTTTTCTCTCTCTCTCTCTCTCTCTCTCTATATATATATATATATATATATATATATATATATATATATATATATATATTTTCTGGCATGCTTTGTTTTGTCCCAGTGAGCGTGAAGATGATGCATGCCCAAGACGACGATAATGGAGAGGACGAACAAGACAGTCTTGAGACCGACATGTTAGACACTGTCCTGTTTCTATCCGACCCTTCCTTCCTCGCCGCTAATGTACTCTTTCGTCGCCTCTATTTTTTTACTTTCCGCATCATGCTCATGTCTCTTTTAGGTTCTCTTACTTTGTTTCTTCGCTTATGATCACATATGCTCGAGTTTCCGCAACACCCATAGGCAAAGATGGTGTAGAGGACGAACGGTGTCGCCTTGAAAACCACTCGGGGGCCGTCGGCATGTCACTCTCCGGATCTTCCTTCTTGCCAGTCGATGACCTGCGTGCTATGTCGTCGAGCGTAGCCGTGGATGATGCAAAATGAGAGTGTGCGTGGTAGAAGAGCAGAGCGCCTTTGTGTCCTTTCACCTCTTCGATACAACTGTTCGTGCGTATGGGAATGGATGATATGCTTCTAGATCTAAATTCTTCCACATTCTTATCATGAAAAGTGGAAACTTGCACTATGACTTTTTTTCTCGCTTTATTTCCTTTCCGTTCACCAAAAATTGTAGCTTTGTAATACTTAGCTTTGTAAAACTATAACAATAACAATAATAATATGATCGTCAGAGTTAACATGCCTTCCCGTGTAAGCCTTATGACTATGTTTTTGTCGTTTTGCTGCACAGACTGCCCTATGTTTTGAAACATCGAGTATCTTCGACGGCCGACGAGGGGATGGAGGCACGCCGCCATTATGCCGGCTTCGGTAGGTTGGGCCGGTGGCCAGAGGTTTCCCTCTCCTCCTATGTTGGTGTTGCACGGAGATGATGGGCGGCGTGGGGGCCTCCTTGTCTGTTGAAAACAAAGGCGACGATCCTAGGATTCCTATCGCGCCAAGATGAGGATCTATTTGTTGCTTGCCCTTTTTGATCTGGTCAGAGTGGCGAGTTCCGGAAGGCTTCATCGGCGAACTCCCATGGACGAATAATGCCTGGATATTGCTGGATTGGAGGGATTCGGCCGTATGCACCCATATTTTACTCTGGCCATTTTGGTTCAGAGGGAGCGTTTCGAAGATCTGTTGGCTGTTAATATCATGGGGCATGTTCTCGTTCCATGGTGCTGACGGAGAATGTCATGGAGACCGAGATCTGAGGACTAACAATAGTGGTTCGAGTCTAGGTGGTGATGAGGAATTGGCTTGGTGACTCGTGACTTGGAGTAGTGACATGCAAGTGGTGGTGACTGCACGGATGAGGTTTATAGTCCTACCTTTCAGGGTGAAAACCCAGGATCTGTTCTTAATTGGTGATGCCTGACAATGACCTTGTTGAAGGTATTGTTTTGAGAGCGTGGACTTTGTTCAAGGTGAAAACCTAAGATCTATGATCGAGCGATAACGGTATTTATGCACTGTTCCCTTCTTGGAGGTATCCCTTTTGGAGAAGCTGGACTTCTGGTGTTGTCTTGGTGATGGTAGTACCGTTGTTTCATCTAATGAGTTACTGTAGTTGGGCTTTATTTATAATTCTTCTTTTTTTTTGGCTGTATGCAGCTGTATGGCCGCTAGGACAATGTATTGTTGCAGAGGCTGGATATAATTAGTGTCTTGTGATATTAATATATGCTCTTTTAAAAAAAGAAAATGAAAAATTTGTGAAAACGAGGTAGAGAGAGTGTTGTCAAAGCAGTTCCAATGTTTTATTACTTCTGCACGGCAACCGACTCAGAACATAGTAACCTCCTATATCCTCAATGGCTTCTCTTCCCATCAGGTTTTAGTTTGGTTGACATGCTGCTGCATTTCACAAAACGCGTCTCCTTGCGGTTGACTTCTTCATTTTTCTATGTTCTCTTTGCGATGGCGTACACCAATGTTACGACCACAACCACCTCTAGCGCCGACGAAGCTACTTCAGATTCGTCCCCGTCCACAAATGAGACTATGGCAGATATCCAGATTGACACTCCCGCAATCGGGACCGGACCTGAGATTCACATCACCACGGGCGACGCTGCTTCGGCTTTGACTAACGTGGCCACCGTAACCGTAGCAAGCGACCGCTAGGTTTTGGCCCGTTGTTGCCACCACCTTCTTTCGCAGAGTCGTTGTCGTGCTCTTTGACCCCGACAACCCCAGAAGCGGCGTGAGGTGGGGTGAGCCTAGTGTGTGTCTTTGTTGTGTCGCTTTTCCCTTTTTTTGAAGTTTTCTTTGTTATGTGTCTTGAATTTTTTTTAATGGAAGGGGGATGCAATTGTCCCCATCCCACTAGTTAAGCTATAGTATGTGCCTTTTATTTCGCAAGACCAAAATTTTGAACCATCCTTTGCCAAATGATGCAGAGGAACTCTACAACGGCTACATCCTTTCGCGTTGTTGTCCGCTACTGCGGTGCAACGCCACTTGTTTCAGGGGAGTGGCTGACCTCGTTGCTGCATTCATCGACCCAATAACCCCTGAAGCGGCATGGCGTGGCGGCCTGGCGGGGGTGTCTTTGACGTATCTCTTTTTTCTTTTCTTTTCTTTTTGAAGCTTTCTTTGGTGTGTGTCTTGACTATTTTTTGGCAAATGTGCGTCCTTACATGGTGTAGTCCATAAATTGCATGAAATCGAATAAACAACCTTATATCCTATATTCCCTCCATTCTGGATTATAGGGCTAACACGTATTTTAAGAAAATAGTTTGACCGTAAATTTAGTCAACAACATATGAATCCTATGTCATAAAAATTATATTATTAGAAGCGTATTTTGAATGTGAATCTAATGGTATAATTTTTGTTAAAAATAGTTTGTATTTTATTGACCAAATTTACGGTCAAACTATTTTATCAAAATACGAATTTGACTTATAAATCGGAATGGAGGTAGTAGTTTCTTTCAACAATTGATCACTTCATACTTGTCTTCCCTAGTTCCTATCCTAAATTAGTTTCGCGCATAAATCGGCATGCCATGTCCAAATCCAAGCTAGTCCATGCATGATACTGGTAAATATGAATAAATATTACAAACGCATACATAGACCAGAGGATAAGCACAGGTCCGTATTGATTCCTTGGCCAAAATCTCCCAAATAAACCTGTGTTGAATGATCGTACACGTCCACGAACTGATCCGCGGTGAGTCCTCACGAACCGAACACACTCTTATTAGCGGCTACATCAATTTCAGGTTCCTGTCATGACACAGTCCCGGAGGACCCGTATCGACCACCCATTCGATCGGCCGGGCCACCAGCCCAGAACTCGCCGGACGCTGCCTCCTCTACATGACAGGCAGTGGCCGATCCTGCACAGTCAATGGATCGGACGAAAGTTTACATTCGCGTTCTGTGCGCAGTGATAAAACGGAGTATTACGGGGCAGGAGCAGAACAGAAGGAAAAGGAGGTCGACGTGCTGAGTCGAATGTCTTTTTTGCTGGCCTCCAAAATTGGAAGTTTGGCACGTATTCTGCTCCTGTGGATTGAATCGCGACGAGCCGACGGTGACATGCCGTCCGCTACTCGTGGGACAATGGCATTTCTTCCTTTGACGTGTACCCCGCCCGAGCGTCCCGGGCCAGGTAATCATTGGCTAGGATCTGAGAAAGTTTAGGTTGTGTTCGGGTTAAGGTCACGAAGTGGATTGTAATTGAATGATTCTACATCTAAGAGTCATTCTATCGTTTCATTGAGAAATAAAATGAAACGATATGATTTCTTAAAATAGAATATTTTCTCTAGATCCAGAATAAACCGGGCAAGTTCCACACCAGTTCAGTATCGTTTCACCGAAATATTTCCTACTAAAGCGTTTGATTTGTAAGATTGGAATGCTTATAAATTTCTCGTAACGATCTCTTCGTTTGGTCGAGTTCTAGTTTTTTTGAAAATAAATCGAGATGGAGTCAATGATGTATATAAAAACATGCAAAATATCAATTGAAAATAATCTTCACCTGAGACATTCTCCGGGTGCGAGGATGGCCTCACAACCGGTTTTGCAAGCTTTGCGTTGACAGTTTTGAGACAATCCACAAATTGGACAACAAAGGTCTATATACAACTGTTTGCATGGAACACTATCAATATTTGGTCATGGGACCCCATTCTCTTGTAGAGTTGCACAACTCCTCATCGACCTATGGTGGTATGATATGATCTCTTGTGTCCTAGATACACTGCCAAGTCTTGACAATGGTTCCTTAATAAACACTATCTTATATTTGTGGAAAGATATGAATATGTGCACATTTTTAATCGCGTGAGTTATTTACCTTGAGGTCACTACTCGGTCTTCAAGAACACCATCTGGGTGATATGAGTTTTATAGTTTTGTCGGTCGATGTTGTTACCCTATGGGGAATAGTTTGCATGTAGCTTTTTTTCCAAGGATGTGTTTCAGCCAAAAAAAACACATTCATAACTTGTATATTATTTCTAATGGATAGATTTTTTAGTTTCCTATAAAACCTATAGCTTTCTTAGGGCCGAGGTACGCGCTCTGCCATTTTTGTGGATAAAAAAGAATGTAATTGGGAAATAAAAAGAATAATCACTAGCAAATTACAACGTCTTCAATCCTAGCAACAGTTGTGCCCTTAGTAATGGATCTCCTAGATCTTGAGAGAAACTTATGTGATTTTAATTAGAAAAAACAACCGTCAAGCATGTCCTGCAGAGCCGATCCTTAGAATCCGAGTCCATCCTTTGGCCAACTGACATCAACTTAGTTTCCTCACCAACATTTCAAGGACAGACAACTAATCTTAAAAGTTGAAACTCCATTAAGCTTTATATCCATGATCCTAATATTTAGGCATGATAATTTATTATCATTTGTCAATCTATCTTACTTCCAAAACATCATCAAAATTCAAATTCAAAGCCAAAACATACAAAGCAACTGATGCAAACTCTACCAATGATCTCTAATTGATAAAAAAAAATTAGCCCATCGAATAATCAATCCCATTGTCTAGCTTTGCCAGTGTAGGTTGTCGCTAGATTTTTCAAACTAGTCTATATTTTGGAATTCATCAATTTTTGGACTTCCTAGGTTCTGCCCATCTTAATACGCAATGGTTTGACTCTATATATCCACTTGTTGTGGAGTAATAAAGTGGAACACTCTGCGAGCTCAGCTTACCTCGTCCAGTTCCAAAGTCTTGTAGAATAAGCTCTTCGCAATACTAGTGCTCCCTAATCGAATCTTCACACGGGACATGCTCGGGGTGTGAGAATGGCCAGACAACCACATTTGTGAGCTCTGTCGTGCATGTTCTGATATGTCAATCAACTTGTGCGAGGAGTGCCCATATACTATTGTAGTGTGGAACTTGATCAATCTTTGGTCAAGGGACTCCATCTCCTTTCTGACATAGTCACACAAACTCATCACAGACCTATGGTGGTGTGATATGATACCTTGTGTCCCCAAACACACCGTCAAATTTTAATGGTGTTTGCTTAATTAATATTATTTGGAATGTGTGGAAAGAGATGAATAAACACACACCTTTAATGTGCCTAATCTATCTAGAGATCACCTGTATGCCCCACCCCCCCCACCCCCACCCGCCAACCCACCAAGACACATGTTAGGTCATAGGAGTGTTAGTATAGTCTTGTTGACTGATGTTCTACCCTATGAGTAGTCTCCATGTGGCAGATTTTTTTTCTGGAAGTGTTTCACCCAAAAACACTTTGGTAGCTCTTCTTAATCAATTGTCGAGTTTCCATAGAAACACATGGCTTCTTAGGACCAATGCAAGTGCTCTGTCATCTGTCTTGGTAGAAAAGAGTGTATTTGAGAAAACAAAAATAAAATAAAAAGTGAAAAACCCTAGCAAACTACACCACCATCAACCCAGCGGCGGTTGGGCCCTCGATGACGATTCTCTTGGGCCCTAAAAGAAATAATAATAACATTTTAATTAGAGAAAATAACCCCTCAAACACATCATGGGGCCTTGAATCCAAGTTCAGCATCTAGTCGACGTACTGAGTGACGATATCAATTAACATGCCAATGCCAACTTATCATGGAAGCTGAAATAACTCCTACTAAATTATAACCATGATCCTAAGTTTAGACACGATAGTCAGCCTATCGCGCTTCCAACATATATTGTCCAAAGAGGATTTTAAATTCATATCCAGAACAAGCAGAACAGCTGATGCAAACTCTACGAATGACACCATCTTTAGCAGCATCCGAATCACCAATCCCATTGGCTAGCTGCCTCCGAGGTTTCATGAGTTGAATCCCTTGATTTGCAACTCTTATCGTACACGGACCCACCTGTCATTCCCGCATACCCATTCGCCTCTATCCCAAACAGAATGCGAGATTAAGCACAAGATGCACGTACGTGCGTCAACCTACAAGCACAAGCCTACGTGTACCACTAGTACTACTAGCTCGACGGACCGTTTCAGGCCACCGCATTCCACTCGACAGGCGGCCACGGCCACGGTTCCCACAGCTCCGGCGTGGCGCAGAAGGGGTCGGCCGGGAAGCCCGCCCCGTCGTAGCAGAGGTGGTCGTCGCAATCGGACTCCACAGACACGTCCGCCGGCGTGGTCCCGCCGAGCACGCAGCTCTCGAGCGGCTCGACGTCCACGCTCCCGGGGACGACGACGACCTTTCTCTTGTCGTCGCCCAGCTCCTCGCCGCCTCCGTTGTTGCAGCTGCTGCTGCTGGCGGTGGCGGTCGTCGCGCCGCCGCTGCCGTCCCGCTCCCTCAGCCTCTCGCTTAGCTCGTGCAGCTGAAGATGATCCAGAACACGTAGTAACAAATTAGCACCTGCTGGGTGAAGGACAGGAACATAGTAGATGGTGCGTGTGAAGGATGGTTATTTACCTGCCCGGCGAGGGTGAGGTTTTCTTGCTTGAGGGAGTCGACGCGAGAGTGGAGGGCGTCGTACTTGGCGCGGAGGGCGGCGAAGTCGTGCTCGAGCTGCTTGGAGCGCCACCGCGCGCGCTTGTTCTGGAACCAGATGGCCACCTGGCGCGGCTGCAGGCCCAGCTCCCTGGCCAGCTCCGCCTTCTCCCGGGGCTCCAGCTTGGCGTGGTGCGCGTGGAACGTGGACTCCAGCGACCGTATCTGCTCCTCCGTGAACCGGCGCTTCCGCTCCGCCCTCCCGCCGCCCCTCCCCGCCGAGAACTGCTGCTCGTCCATGTCGTCCATCATCGTCGGCACGCACATCTGCTGCTGCTGCTGCTGCACCGGCACGGGCGGGGGCATCAGGTACGGGTGATGCTGCTGGCGCTGGAGGTAGTCAGCTCGATCCATATCGATCGATCCAGTGGGCCACTGCTGTGCTGTCCTCCGTCCCTTCTTCCTTCCTCTCTCTCGGCTCCGGCCCGGGATGCCCCGTTTTATACCGGCGGACGGCGTTACGTGTCCGGCGTTCCGGGACGCGAACTTGTGTGTGTGGGTGGTCTTCGCGATCAAGGGTAAAGAAAGCCGACCGGGCCCCACGTAGCGTGACACCGCGCAAAGCCGCTTTCGCTCCCCGGACAAGTGTCGGGCATCCGTCGGCGCCCAAAGCTGCGCCCACCACGGCTCCCGATGTCTATCCGCCCGCCTCGAGATCGGCACTCGAAACGTGGCCGGGATGAAGTCTGAAGAGCACGAGTGCAAGGCTCGCTTCTCCTGTTCAGGACTTCAGGTCTTCCTTCCTTCCGGCCTACCACCAATTGCGGCGCACCCGACCGAGTTATTTTTCATTTATCTCTGGTAGTAGTAGGAGCACATCTCTCTGTCCAGCTCTTGCATTTGCATGTTCGAGTCGATCGGTCAACAGAAGAAAAGATCAGTACTGCTAAGGTATTGGAGTACTGTAGAAGAAAATATCAGTACTACTACGACTACAAAGGTATTGTACTGTATCATTCGCGCATGTACCAGCTGGAGGTCTGGCGACCAATGGGCGGCGGAAAGGTGTGCGCCTCGGTGTGCCGGAGGGGGACGGAGACGGGCGCGACCGGAAGAAGCTGTAGGTAGCTAGGGCCAATGGACGCCCGTGTCTTGTGCGGGCTAGTTCCATCGCGGGGCAGCTCGCGTCGCCGTCACGGCGCCAAGTGTGCGGGGCGCCGGCTTCTCCCGGAAGGGCCGTCCGTCGAGGTGGCGCGCCGCGCTTGTCCAGTTGCGCGGCGCACGCGACCCGCTCGTTAGCTAGCGCGTTGGCTCTCGAGTCTTGTCCCCTGTTGTCGCCTAGCTCGCGCTGCGCGCGTTTCACTTTCTTTATTTTACTACTAGCGAGAATGGTAATTTGAGGATAGATACGGTGGTGAACGTGATAAGCATTTTGGATCTGCGTTAGTGCGGGGAGCAGCAGCTTATCTCGACGGATTTTAGGTTCCACCCGGGGACAGGTGATTTGTTGTTACCGGCTGACTTCCCCCTCCCTCCCACGATCCGGACGTGTTAGAGCAGATCAGGTAAGTTGAAAGTGGTGACCCGATGCGGTGAAACCACCTTTATTTATGCATCTGTGGATTTGTAATGTCGTTCAAGGAGTGGTTGTCTGATGTTGTTTTTCAAGCCGCGATGACGGCGGCCGGGATCACTTCAGATCAGGCCATTACGATCACGGCGCGCGGATGATCAACCATTCAAACTGTGGTACTAGTTCGTTTCGGGGTGCCGCGCGCACGCGAGCCTGCCCGTCCGTGGCGCCGAAGCGGTGCCAGGGCGCTCGATCGGCACGGGCACGTCAGTAGCTGTCCCCGGTGACCACCGCGATTAATCGCGAGTGTGGCGGCAGCAAGCAGGACAGGAGGGAGAGGTGTGCAAGGTACAACGTCGAAGCAACAGTTATTACGCGGAGATTAATCAGGCGACCAGCCGGGGCGGGACCAGGAGGTAGAGGCGGACCAGGAGGGCGCGGCGGCGGGGCCACCGGGGACGTCGACGGCTGGCCGGGCGGAGGAGGCCACGCGGCGAGGCGGCACACGCGGCGCCGCGTGAGTGGCGGGTCAGCGTCGCTTGGTACACTCGTGGCTGGCGCGCGCGTCGGCGTCGGCGTCGACGGGTTTGTTTGTGGAGAGATCAAAAGAGGCTTCCGTGACCGGCCGTGGCCGCGTGGCCACAATTTCCGTCTGCGTCACCCGACGTGCACTGCACCCTCCCTGAGCTCGTGGGGTTTCACGGTGCCATCTGGGCTGCGATCTTAATTCCGGTGGTCCTGGAAGAGATCATACGGATCCGTTTGTGTCCTTGCATGCTACTGTGCAATGTGCATTGCATCTCACGCTATCTACTCCCTCCGTTTCAAAATATAAGATGTTTTGCGTTTGTGAAGAAAATGTATCTAGACTGTTTTTAGTGTGTAGATTCACTCCAAATCTGAGTGAACCTACATACTAAAAGTAGTCTAGATTCATTTGCTTCACAAAGCTAAAACATCTTATATTTTGAAACGGAGGGAGTAGTACAGATCGGTCATGCCAACGATCCTATCCGTAGGCGATTCAAGTCTGAAACCTACATGTGTGTGTGCCTATGGTATTGCTGGTCGCTACAGTACTTGTCATCAGCCCGAGATGTCTCGTGTCGATCCTGATAAATCACATCACCAAATCAATTGCTCAATTTGCCCTAACTACGTCGCTATACTGATACACCATTTTTCTTTCTTAGCTGGCAAGCTAGTCCAACCAAACCGGAGAAGGAACGCACCTTCGCCAAGTAAGTACTCGTTAATTAGGCTAAGTTATTCTGTGCAAAGCGATGCCTCTTTGCGTCGCGCTAAATCGCACTGACAAACTGAGTTTTATAGATTTATTATCGTGGTAGTAGTTGATTTGTAGGCCCTACCAGATTTGCTTGTGGGGGCATTCCCCCTCTTATTCCATCGTTTAAGTTTGACCTCGGACTAATGCTGCACCTTTCTCCAATCAGGGAGCCGTTGCGTATATTAGAGAAACATATCTACAACAACACGAGTTTGCTGTCAAGCCTATAAAAAACCATCACAGTTTTACACGTAAGTTGGATGAATGAATATTCTTTGGCTTATGTTACTTGGTTTCCCACCCACATTTCTTCAGAATCCAAGCTGCCAGTGACAGGCTATAAATTAGATGTATTAACAATGGTACATTACCAGGACTAAAATTTGAACCAAGGATGATTTGTGCACTCTGAATCTGAACACTTCTTCAGGTTTTCTAGTGTTGAAATATATAGAAGAACTGGGTTGATCCCAGCAGCAATTCCTAGGCTATGATCAACCAAATCCTCTACCATGGTGGAAGAGGAAACTGCAGGTTAAGCAAATTGTCAGAAAAAAGACAATATCAACAAAAACAACGGAGATATCCCTCTATTATCACTCAAATATACAGAAACATCACAACATTGTCTGCCCAGTCCCAACTCTCGAGGAACAACGCCGTTCTGCACCCCACACACACACACACACACCCTCATTAGCAAGTAAACGATATATAGACAACTCAAAATCAATTGTTACAAGTGACAACACATCATCATACAGCGCCTCAAAAACTCGTGAAGCTCAACAGATTTACAGTGTGCTTAGATTGGCTGTTTACACTGCCGGCCAATAAGTCTGCATTGCTCCGGCAGCAGGGAGCAGACCACCTGTCCCTTGACGCGGCAAAGCTCGCCATCTATTCCACAGCCATTGTGGGTGTTTGCGCCAGGTTTAACCTTGACCGATTTCACCTGTCAATGTCGGATCAGCAGTTAGGACCGAGTCATTGTTCTTACTAGAAGGAAATTATTATATTGTGGAAGAGGAAGTAATATTTCTGTAGAAAAAAAAGGAACCAGGCTTGCTTTGATGAACTGGAATCTTATTGTTTAGGAGACTTCAGTCATCCATGACCAGAGCTAGTCTGAATGCATAAAATGCAGAAACAACTACTCATACCAAATGCAAGACCATGTTGTTTTCTGTCTGACAAACTGATTCCAACAATACTATGGAAATGAAAAAATATATAGTACGTATGAACCACACTGCAGCTTCCAGGAAGAGAGATCTCAAATTAAAAGATGAAAACAGGTGATAAACATACATATTGAGATTTTTGTAACCTGCAAACAAACTTTTATAAACCAAGAATAACAAAGAAGAAACCCAAGATGAAACAGAATCACCAAATCAGAATAGTTCAATCCAGACAAGTGAACATATGATAGTATCTTCCCCAGGAAAAGACGATCATAAAGATATTAGAAGAGATGCATTATCAGAGTTCATTTGAACATGCACAAGGTGATGCAAAGGATGTAGTATCTGCCATTAATGTAAGACCATGTTTTTCAGAACCTCAAAGAAGCAGATGACCACAAATGAAGTGCATTTTAGATATTAGATTTGCTGCATATAGTGAAATGAAAGCTCCATGAAAAGCGCAAACTGGGCAGGCAGAAAGAAAAACTTGGCAAAGACAGAAGTTGCATGATACCTTTACATATTCCACATAGGGTAAAGAAAGATGACGGCCAAATTGTAGTAGTATGAAAAATCTCAACAGCTTCCATCTCCCCCTTCCGCCAACTAAGAGCAAGTCTAAACTGTTGTCATCATGGCTTGCATTTGGCGCAACAATCTGTGAACTTTGAACCGTTTTGCACGAGTGGTTACATACTAGGACACCAAGAAAGTGCCCCTTCCTGACAACCCATTTCTCATCCAAATTTGGCACAAGTTCCTTTGATACTGCAAAATCTTCTGGTGGTCCAGGAAGTTCGATTGGGTGATCAGGCTCCCAAATAGGTCCTGGGTCCAGTATCCCACTTTGGTTCATTATCCCAAATAGGTCCTGGGTCTGATATTGTCGAGGAAATGTCCTCCTTGTCATGCATTGATTGGGATTGCCAGGATGTCCGTGTATCATTAGCAGCCGTGGCACCAACTGAATTTCTGTCGGTCCTTGCTTTGGGCCTCGTTCTTGGCCAGTATGATGCATGGTGTGGTTGAGGGCGCAGGACTTCTTCTGGTTCTGAAACAATGTTGCTTCTGCCCAGAGACAACCGTTTTGCTCTTGGATCAAGAGCACGAACATACTCTGATGGTTCACTGCTTGCCGCTGTACCTCCTGATGTATCAAAGTCCCCTAGTGACATCCTACTTGGAGTCATGATAGAGTCAATACTTGAAAAACTGGAAGCTCGCGTGATTCCTTCTCTTTTTGATCGGCTGCGCATTACATCTGTATAGACATCAGACAATTCAACCTTGTCTTGTTTTGTACCATTTCCATGCCCAGACATCTCCTTTGACATAGGAAGATATTCTAACTCATAGAAATAGCTTGGTAGACACAAAAATTTGTGTACTCCAGCCACAAAATATCGAAGAGGGCCAAATTTCTTCTGGTATTTGTCGGAAAGTTCCAGGACTGCAGCAAAGTTATAATAGTTTTTCAGCTTATTAATCTTTTCAAGTTTTCAGTGCTATGCTATGCTAGTTAATTTACAGTCATTAAACCATACCCAGATCTAGAAACACATTGAGAATATACTTATGAGAAATAAAGTAGCTACACCATTTGCTCAGAGAAGTTAAGATCTAATACAGAAGTAAAAAAAAGAAACAGCTTAACAAGTGTATGTTGCACCATTAGCTTTTGCAATTGCATGCTAGTAGAAAACAATTATGTCATGAAAATAGTTTTCATGGCAATTCTAATGCTGCTATTTTCACCTTACCAATCTGTTTCTATATCTATAAGTATTAAAATACAAAAGTTTGTTGCATGCTTTCTAGTTCTAGGAAGTCATTTATTCACGACCGGAGGAAATATGGCATACAGATACAGTATTACTCTTGCCGTTTTACACCTAGCTAATATCTATTGTAATACTGTATAAAACCCAACAAAACTATATATCATGATAGTAACAATCAAGACAAAGTAGTCTGATTTTCTAAATTTGACTTGGCTAAAGTCCAAAACGAAAAGTTTGAGGGAACTGGAGGAGTACATCAGATTAAACAGGATTTAAGTAGTGGAACAAAGTAAATGTAATAACTCATTTGAAATTACCATCACTAACAAAACCATAGTATGAAACAGTTGTGCCGAACTGTATTAGCCCTGATTGGAGCCACTCAACAGCCAATACGTCTAGTGTTGTAAAGCCACCCTGTTACAAAGGGATAGTTCTCGTGAGAAAAGTTTAAAAGTGATAATCTAATTTCGGATAAGGAAAAGGTGAGAATATAATAATAATTCTAAGATTCTTCTCAACATGCAAGAGAATGGTAAATTTAGCATACCTTAACAATTAATAATGACGCGGAAACAGGATCTTTAACACCCAGAACAGTCCAAATGAGTGAATTGTCAGATCCTGCAGGGATTATTCCAACTGGAATTGATACAGCTTCTGTTCTATCACTTCTGCTGAGAAGACCGTTGAACACCTGCAGAATTATAAGAGCTGAGCTAACGTATAAATTACTCTGTCATATTATTGTGATATGAACAAGATGTGCAAACCTCATTCACAATTCCATCACCGCCCACACACACAATCCCTACAATGTAGAACAAATATCAAGGTATTAATAAGACCATCTGAAATGTTTGCCTCTATCTTGGGGCCTAGATAAACTATAGCTGCATGTGCAAAGTTTATACCATTGGGGAACGCGTAGAAATCAAATGAAGACGCGAGCGATTTTGCATGACCAGCATGAGTAGTTTTAACCACTTCCATGTGGAAACCTGCAAGCTACACCACATCACAGATCACATGGGATTAGTTGCTGGTAGTAAACAATACAGAACCAATACGTTTAAGCATAAGAGTGTGAAATGTTTATATTGGATAGTAAATCAAACTCAGTACGCCAAAAATTGCCAACCTCTTGTCGTAAGAGGAGCTTAGAAATCTCAGCTTATGAAACAATCTTCTAAATAATCTACAGGAGAACAAGATTCGCAGCAACAGACTTAGTTCATTTCAAAGTGAGCTCATGTGAATTCTACAAGACTACAACAGCCAATTTCAGCCATGCTGCAAGGGGAGATGAATTAAAACGCTAGTCATCTTGCTAAAATTGTTTACATGTGGAATTTAACACAGCTATTCAGTGATTCAGTCCAGTTCAATTGCTGCATTCCATTTTTTCAACCTTTACTATTACAGGTAGAAATTAATGAGAAGCTGTAATACACCCTCCTTTTTTCAGTGTTAATTCAGAATATGTCTGCTCTGTGCTCATACTTAACCAAAAATATTTTTAAGAGTACCTAGATTATCCATATTAAAATTACATCAGTAGATTTGATGTTAAAAGTACTTTTGTGCTAATTATAATTTATATTAATATTAAATAAACTACTGAAAAGTAAGGGTCAAGTTACACACAAAATATGCTAAAAGGCAAATAATATAAATTAAGAAATAACATAGTTTCGTCATAAGGTTTCCATAAGGCTAAAAACCAAATGGTCAAAACGATGCTTCGCGAAGCAAGTTTATTGCCAAACAGATACATACAGCTATTTACAATATCTCTTATAAATGTGGTGCAAATGGTTGAAGTTTGGCAGTTAAAGCATCAAAAGTTACCTTAAATATAGGTTCTGCTTTTTCATGGAAAACTTTGCTTGATCTACCATGTCCAGATCGAGGGTTCAGTATAACAAGTACTCTCTGCGGAGTTCTAGATTTGATGGGCGGATAATCAAATAAAACCCCACCAAGGGGGGCATCTGCGTCTTGCTCTGCTGAAGGATGTGGTAGTACATTAATGTATATGTTCTGTTCAGCAAAGCATGTTACCCACAAAATGGCCTCATCTAGTGTAGAGGCTATAAACCGGAAGTCCTTCCGAACTCTATGTGTCTTTCCAAATAAAGAGCTCTTAGCAGGATATGCATGCAAAGTAAAATGTTGGGCGCCAGAATTATAAGACACCTGTGAACATATAAACACAGCACACAAAATCACTAGATTGTCAAGCTAGGCCAAACTACAATTGAAGTGCATCTTGGTCACTGAAACTTACAGAGATGACATCCTCAAGGCTGAGTACAGTGGAACCCCAAATCAGGGCTTTACTTGTGAGCCTTGCATCCGTTGCATCAGCTTTCCTGTGATCATCCACTACTTTACTTTTGTTTTTCCTGTCGAAAAACAGTTTCCCAGCATAGACTTCGAAACCTACAAAATTGGACATCTCATCCACCACGTCGGGTCTAAGCTCATGGTTTTTACCCCTTTTGCCATCTTTACTGTCAACAGCCGCATGCTTCTGCCTCAAAGATCTAGATTTGCCCCTTTTCTCTGGAAATACAGTGGGGGAAGACTGTTGCCCGGCTGACTTCTGAGAACGCCGACTGCTAGAACGGCGGCTGGACTTCTGAGATGGGTTTCTGGAAGTTGGATTCTCTAGCTCAGTTCCTTCCATCTCTTTTGTTTTAACCAGGACCTTAAGAACATCGGAATGGGTGAAGACTTTGATACAGCTTAATAAGTGAATGGCACATCATGACACCAATGCCGTGTGAAATGGTTGGTATGATTAAATAACCTGCAACGAAAGAAAAACGGAACAAATATAACAGGGATATAGGTGGGAAGTGCGCATTGCTTGTCATCTGGGGTGGATCTAGATGGCGTGCCGGGTGCGCAGCGGCACACCCAGAAGTCGTGAACGTCAGTGGGATTTAACTAATCGCTGGATCAGAAAGAACTCACCGGAGACTTGCGGCCGAGGTGGAGACAGCAGGATCTCGAATGTCCCGACGAGGAAAAACAGGAACGGCGGTGGCGGCGGCGCGCGAGAGGCGGGGGTGGGGGGGGGGGGGGGGGGGGGCCGCCGTGGGGCGTGGGATTGGGGCGTCGGTGACGACTGTACGGTACAGCAGCGCGGCGGCTGTAGGTTGGGACTCGGGGGGGAAGAGAGAAGAAAGGGAGAGAAGTTCTGGAACTACGGACGGGACGGAGACAGCAGGACGCGATGAGGCAGGAACCCGACAGAAGACGACGGCGACGCGCGTCAGCGGCGGGGCTGTTGGGGGAGCACGGCGATGGTGGACTATAGGAGAGATTGGGTAGGGCAGAGCATGAGAGCAGCGTGGGCGAGGAAGGGATCGGGGAGGAAGAGGAAAGGTACGGGAGGGTAGAGAGGAAAAGTCTAGCTGCGGAGGAGTGAGGAGCTTTCGATGGTTCAAATCGTTGGCTGGCACGACTGCTGGTAGACGGAGGGTGGAGATTTTGACTGTCACTGTACCAAAAGAAACATTGTGTCAGTGTCTCGAAGCAAAGTGGAAAGACTGCAGTAGTTTGTAGCGACGCATCGTAGTTCACATATAAGTAGAAAGATTGATTTTGTGGCAATGATCTCTTTGTCCTAGCTACACCAGAAAAATGCTTTCTCCTTTTAAAAATATTAGTGGAGGGAGTATTATGGTGCATTATGTATAGCGACTTGGACAGAACTTAGAGCGTCTCCACTTGTTGGGCGAACCCAAGCCGAAAATCGGATCTTTTTTCAGCCGGACGAAACAAGTTTTCGGCCTGAATACGCCCAGTTTCCCACTCGCGTACCCAGGCCGAGTTCCCAAGTTCGGCTAAATTTATTAAAGATGGGCGAATATAGGCGGATTACATCAAATTTAAACTAAACTAGTACATAATAAACTAAAAAAAGGCCGTCGTCGTGGCCTTCGCCGGCGTCTTCGTCGTTCTACATGCCGAAGTTGTTGTAGAACGCCGTATAGCCGGGATCGGCGCGGACATCATCCTCGCAGCCGTCGTCGTCGCTCGGCGGCTGGAGCTGGCGGGAGCTCCCCTGGCCTGGGTCGCCGCACATCCACGGCTGGTAGGATGGGCCTTCATCCTCGTCGTCGCCGGAGAAGAACTCCTCCCAGTACAGGAGGTTGTCCGGCAACTCGGCGGCGGAGGGGTCGTCCATGGCGGCGATGTATTCTTGAATCTCGTACGACAGCTCCTCCGGCGTCGGCGCCGGCGGGATAGGGATGCCACCGACGCTGAGCTTCCATCCCAGAGGGTTTCGCGTGTCCGGCGGCGCCATGTAGCCGGCCTCGTAGAGTAGGCGCGCCTCCCATGCCTGGAGGGTGCGTCAGCCGAAGCCGTTCGCCGCCGCACCGTCGCCGGGGTATCTCTCGGCCATGGCTAAAGTGGGGAGGGGAGAGTGAGTGAGAAGGGAAAGTTCGTCGGAGTTTCGGGCTGGTGGGCTGAGGGAGCTGCGAGAGAGTGTGAGGTTCTCCGGCGAGGGTACGGCTTATATAGGCCGAGGTGGGCGGCGAGGGCGGGAGCCGAGGGCGGGAAAAGGGGAAAAGGGGGAAGTTAGTGCCCGTCAGCCCGTCACGGGATTCGAGGCGACGGCGGTGGCGCCGTAATTCTGCGACGCGTGGCCGACGCGACGGACAGTTAATGTCCGGCGGTCGCCGCGTGGTTCCGAGGATGACGATGACTCGGCTTTCGTCGCTGACTCGGCAGGTCCACGCGCCGTTTCGTTTTTTTTTTTTGCCGAGTTCGCTGCGTCCGGCGTTCCCAGGGCGTACCCGAGAACCTGGGTTCGGTCTGGATAGTTTGGACCAAAATTGGCCCAAATCCGACCGAAAACAGGTCCTGGATACGCGACTGGACCAATTTTTGGCGTCTGGACCAAAATTCGGCGTCCGGATCGGCGTCCTGGATAGGCGAGTGGAGATGCTCTTATCTTGTTGTGAATAGTTTTCTCGTGCCCAACAGCTGTTCGTTGCAATTGTTTTGGTGTTACAGTTTGTTGCCACATAATTGTCACTTTCCTATTATTGCTTGTCATCTTTTTTTTCATTTTGGCACGCTATCTACTCGTCAAAACTTATATTGTCATCATAGTCTGTGGTGACTTCGTCAACCTCAAGATCTGTCGGCTCAATTCTTTGAGGTGCTTATAGGTGTAGGGTGTGTGTGTGCGTACGTTCATAGAGACGAGTGTATGTGTATGTTTATAAACGTTTGTGTTGTACTGTGTTTTAGAAAAAGATAGAAAAAGCAAACAAGAGTAAAAGAGATTCCAATGATAAAAGGGTATACCTTTTGATGTATAATTATCAATATGCAATTATGTAGAGTGGACTTTCACTTTTGCTTTTTTTTTCTATTATTCAATAGAACGGACTAAGTGCATGCTGACACAATTTTAAAGAGTATAAGGCTAGATTGGACACGGTATATTTTGGGTAAATATAGGTGATTCAAAGTTTGTTACGGGACGTCCATCCATGGATTGTTCATCCTAACCACTATAAAAGACTACAATAGCCCAAGGTTTTTTGAAAATCATGTTTCCTTAACTGAGTACACGTGAAACAACTACACGAAAGCTTACCACTATTTTACCGGCAAAAAAAAAAAGCTTACCACTATTTGAACAAATCTAATAGGCCGATTATTCATCCAGGTAACTTTGCAACAAATTTCTTTCTGCTATTTATATATGTAATTATCTTATTCAAGCAACCATTGCTTACTCTCTTTTGTGCAAGTCAAGTAAAACTACTTCGATAACCGTTGTTTTAGAAGGTTGTTTGCTCCCAAGATAATCTCAATGTGAGTGGTCATCTCTTACTCGTCTTCTGATCAAGATCTTCTAATGAAAATATTGATGTTTAGAACTCATATATTTTCTAGCATTGTTAGCTTAAAAAATTGTTACTCCCTCCGGTCCATACTATAATGGTCTCAACTCTATCTAGATACGGATGCATCTACTCCAGATACTTAATTAGATACGTACGAATCTACATAAAGTTGATGCCATTAATATGAACTGGAGGGAGTTTCACGATGGTTCAAATCAAGACTTATTTATTCATGTAACTATTTTATTCCACGCAGATAACCATAATTGAGTTCTAAAAGGTTGTTTCCTATCTGTCTTTCAATCAATATATATCTTCTCATGACAAATCTATTTTGTTCCACGCAGATAACTATAATTGAGTTCTAAAAGGTTGTTTGCTAACAAGATTACCTCATTGAGAGTGGCTATCCGTCTTTCAATCAAGATCTTCTCATGACAAACCTTAATCTTTAGATCTTTTGAAATATCACTGAGTTTGTTGTTGAATCGTGTAAGGTGTGCTTATCATAGGATGGTGTGGGTTCGCTTTTTAATATGTTTGAATAATGGTTGTACTTTTAGTTTAATATTTGTAAGTTCCGGAGCACAATGATATGTTTAAGTGTAAATTGGTTGAAATAAGCAAATAAACGAACCATGACCAAAGGGAGCCGTACTCTGCACACTTGCCATTCGCGGCCGGTTACAGGCCTTTGGGAGGCCATGAAATTTTAGCTAGGCTACAAAAGTACCTTTTTTAGAGAATATCGTACTTTATTGATTAAAAAACCATGTTACAGAGTTAGTCTTGATGCACTCCGGGTAACACCAACAGAAATATTACAAAAGTACCTGATGCAAAGGTTCAACACCTGTCTTACTTGCGTTCAGTCCAACTTGGATAGTTTAGTTTTAGTCTAACAAGGTGTTCGCCATGTCGTTTTTGGAAGTTGGCACATGGGACGTGTCCTTGAATAGTTAGACCATGTGAAGCGGAAGGCAGGGGCCAGGGGAAGTGCGCCTCATTTCAAAATTGGAATGCATTAAATAATGGTGAGCACTCGACAACTTTTTTTCTCGCCTGGTGAACAGCCTGCCAGCTATATCTTGCTGTGGATATCACCAATAAAGTCGTTCCGATTTTGTTTAGTGTGTACTGTATACAGTTTGGTACACCGATGGGGACGATACGAGTATCTACGTGCTTTAGCGATCGTTGTAAACAAAGGCAAATGATGGCTTCCTTTGCATCGTGACGAGGATAACACAATTGCTTATATTTCTCCGGAACAATCTCTAGTGCAGGATTTGATATTTCCAAGCAACCGGGGGAGCGTCCAGTAGTTGGATCAATTACCAAGAAATTCCTCTTAGATTTAACTGTAATATATACTTTATCTACATATTTTCTGACAAACTATCTAATTCTGTGACAAGCTAATTCTGAACTAGTACGTAGCCTCCAGGAGACGAGACGATCGGGAGGCGCTTTAAAAAACCTATTTAGGGTATTATAGTAATAATTTTTCCCTAGTGAAATAATTATGGTTTGGATATCATCTGGCGGCGCCTTGTTGCTACCTTGACTTTTGACGGAAGATCGTGTAGTCGCGGTGGGGGCTTCGTCCAAAAGAGCCTCTCGTCGTGATGTCCCTCGAGAAAAAAAATAGATGATAAGGTGAGGGAAGGGAGAGCCAAGCGCGGCCTAGGGTGAGAAGAAGGAAGAGATTGAAGATCTTTTAGATTGGTTGAATCCCATGAGGATGAAATTGGATTTTATTTCTTGGAAGACGAAGCAACTAAACATGAGATTAAGGCAACGTGGTTGGAAATCGCTAAGGTTCACACTTCAAAACTAGGGTTTAGCCAGAGTGCTCTGTTCACGGACATGAGATCCTCGTGGAATTCGGAAAAAATAGGTGACATGGCGGAGAGTGGATGAGAACTTGTTCACAATACAGTTCAACTGCATAGCAAATTCAAACAAGGCTATGCATCAAGGTCCTTGGTTGTTTTGGGACCAAGCTGTGATCATGGAGGAGTATGAAGGTTTTACAAACCTGAGATCGTGAAGCTAGATAAAGTGCCAATGTGGGCTCAAGTACATCAACTTCCAAACAATTACCTGAATGAACAAATAATCAAAGGTATGTATCGTAATGTTGGGGAAATTAAGGAGGTTCCGATCAACATCCCGTCGGGTTTTGTGGGAGAATTTGTTCTCATAAAATTGAACTGGGTGTTAGTAATAAACTCAGTCATTTTAGTTCAATCACGGAAGACAAAAAGAAAGAGCTATATCACGTGAAGTATGATAAGATGCATACTTTCTATAGAAATTGTGGGATAATTGGCCAGCTGTATGAGGAGTGTGGTACTAGTGAGCACGATATTATAAAACTGGAGTTAGGCGACTCCATTTTTGCAGATGGAGGTCGTTGAAGAGCCTTTGGACGTGGCCAAGGTGGTGGAGGAAGAGATGGTGGTCCGTGGGGCCGAGGTATGGGAAGGGATACTCAAACTAGTATTATTGAGCCTCATGATTGATGTATTATTGAGCCTCATGGACGAGTATATATAGGCGTACATGGGATCATCTTGAAGTACAAGTCAAGTTAGGATTGTACGTAAAAAGATCCTAACTCTATCTAAAATACCATAACAAACGTATATGTCTAATACTCTAACACTCCCCCGCAGATGTAGCGGTAGTTTCGTGAACAACAGGAACGTCTTGGACGGTCAAACTGGAGAGAAACCGAAGTAGAATCCAGTAGGCTGATATCCCCCCATAGTAGCAGCGCGACTACCGTAGACGGCATGTCGCGGCGCGAATGCTTGGACGGTAGATGATGCTCAAGCGAGGTGATAGCCCTTGTGCCGATGCAGAGGAAGCCGCGAGCGTGAGGCTGTTGCGAGGGGTCGCCGTGGTCGATGTCGTGGTCGGGGATGCCGGTGTCGAGGTAGCCGCACGTGAAGCCGCCTGTGCATAGTGCGCGAGGAGGATGACAAAGACGCGTCGAGGGTCCGTAGAGGCTTGCCGAGGGTCCGCGAAGGCTTACCGAGGATGCTTGCTGAGGGTCCGCGAAGGCTTGTCGAGGGTCGATGCAGTCCGAGCCGTCAAGAACGAGGTGCAGCCATAGTTTTGCCAGAACTAGGCGCACGCCAGGGACGAACGCACACTCCAGTTTTGCAAGAACCGAGTATGCAAAGAACTTGTCGGTGACGCGTTCGAGGCAGTCATAGAGGAAGGTGTCAATACCAAAGAAGACTTTGTTGAGACCGACGAAGACGAAGCATCGATCCGAGATTGCCAGGCTCGAGGACACGTCGGGGATGAATGCACACACTAGTGTTTCCAATACCGGGCACTCAAGGACAGGGACGAAGACGTAGAACGCGTCAAAACCAATGGCGGCCTGGAGTGGTCATGTTGGACGCCTGGATTGGTGTGACGGAGGTACTCGAAGTTGGCAAAGAAGAATCCGGCGAGACGAAACCATGCGTAGACGATGGTGATCCGTGCCGTAGGAGATGGCGCGGTGGAAATCCAGGGACGTCGGTGCACGGGGACGTCAAAGTAGACTGCGTGTAGTGACACTATGACCCGAGGGGGCGGCATAGCTGCAGGGCGCAAGTAGGTGCAGCGGCTGGGAGACCACCAGCTACGTACACACCAAGGAAGGCGCGTTGGAAGCCGGTAGTGACATGGATCTCCTTATAGCTCGCAGGGGCATCACCCGCCAAGGCTTCCGCTAGGGAGTCAATGATGGCTTTACACATAGTTGACGTGGAGCCTGTTGGAAACCCCAAGAGCAAGGTGTGAAGCAGCACAACAGCAAGTTTCTCCCAGTAAGAAACCAAGGTTATCGAACCAGTAGGAGGACAATCAAATAATGTAAGCGATAAAGAGTTACTCTCATTAGAAGGTAGGCATGGGTAGATAATTCATTCTTACTCCTTTTGTTCATCACTCTCTCCCTCCTTTTCATCTAATGAGCTTTCAGTTTCAACAATTTCTTCTTTCATAGGCTCCTGCAAGGCATTAGTCTCTTCCATTTATGGAAAGCGTCTATTAAAATATTCAAGAATATAGCTATTTTCTTCCTTGCAGTTATCAAAGAAAAATTTGAGTATCTCATACACCTCATCTTCATAAGGTGCATCATCAGTATTTTCAAGCAAACTGGCAAGTTCAAATGCACCCTTGAAGGCAATAAATTCTTCAATTTGTTCCACATCATCAAAATCATAATTTCCTTTAACCTAAAAAGATATGGTAACATTATCATTATACTCACATTGAAAGGGTAGGTGTTTATACCTCCTGCAGCAGCAAGCTTTATCAAAGCAATAAGTAACATTATAAATAGAGCACACGTATCTAGCAATAGTATTCAACTTATCAATTTGTTCCCATAAGTGTTTCCCTTTTTGTGACTGTTTCTTATAATAATACTTTTGTTCCTCCGTGAACCCACCTTGCCAATAAGCACTAGTTTTAAAGAATCCATCCATTGATGGAAAGCATGACCAAACAAGGCAATGACTGACCAGCAACTAGAGCAGGAACCAAAAAAAATATTTATTTTTGAATAAAGCAAGCAACCCAAACTAGACTAAATTTTTTGGTTTTTTTGGAAAGAGGCAAACAAAACCAAGCAAAAGAAACAAAGCAAACTAAAAACAGAGTAAAGAGAAAGGAAGTGAAGGACTCCCCTAGTGAAGACGTCCTTAGACTCCCCGGCAACGGCGCCAGAAAATCTTGATGCAGCGCTGAGTTGATGTAGGAGCGCTTCGTTGGAAACCCCAAGAGCAAGGTGTGAAGCAGCACAGCAGCAAGTTTTTCCTCAGTAAGAAACCGAGTTTATCGAACCAGTAGGAGGAAGGAAACGTCACACAGGTGTTGCAACCAACGCGAAGACCTGCACAACACAAACTCAAGACTTTGCCCCAACGAATCAGTGAGGTTGTCAAGCTCACCGGTTTGCTGTAACAAAGGATTAAACGTACGGTATGGTAGGTAATGGTGGTTTGCAGCAAGTAAACAAGTAACAGTGAAAGATGTATCAATGATAAAGATTGGACCGGGGTCCATAGTTTACTAGAGGTGCTCTCCTTAAATAAACAACATGGCATGAAGGGTAAACAAATTACAGCAGGGCAATTGACAGGAACTGAGCAAGGCATAACAATGCAATTACTAGTCATAAAGATCCTATGATATTCGATTGGGCAATACAACAATATACATAGACCGCCAACCAACTGCATCTATGACTAGAAGTCCACCTTCAGGTTATCATCTGAACCCCCTCCAGTATTAAGTTGCAAGCAACAGACAACTACTTTAAGCAAAGTGTGTAAGGTAAACAGTCCACATGTTCCATGAACAAGAGACCGTTGTTTTCTCCTTAGTAGCAACAACACATCTACAACCGAAGAGATTATTGTCACTTCCCTTGGAAACTAGAGGCATGAAAACACTATCGAGCATAAATACTCCCTCTTGGAGTCACTAGCAACTACTCGGCCAAGATAGCTACTAACAATGGAGAGCATGCAATATCACAAACAACACATACTTGATAGAATCATAAAGACAAAACCATTAATCAAACCAACATAATAATCTCAATATCCATCGGATCCCCGCAAACACAACATGCATGATTACAAATAAATTAGATCTTGATCATGAACGGAGCTCACAAGATCTATACATGAAAGCACAAAGGAGGAGATACAACCATCTAGCTACTACATGGACCCATAGTCCAAGGTGGAACTACTCATGCATCATACTGGAGAGAAGGCCTCCGGGATGATCTCCCCCCCGGCAGGGTGCCGGGAAGAACTTCAGATCCCCCCGATCTAGGGACGACGGTGGCGGCGGCTATAGAAGGTTTTGTGGAGATTTGATCGGGTCCTTAGGGTTTCTGCATCGGGGGCTTCTTATAGGTGAAGGCGGAGGCCGAGGCGGTGTCCAGGGCCCCACACCCTGCCTAGGCGCGGGACAGGGCCCACCCGCACCTAGGGGGGTCTGGGCGCCCTGGCACGCCTCTCTGTCTCGCCTCTGGACTTCTTGTTCCCCACGTAAAGTTATTGACTTTGACGTTTGTCTCGTTCAATTCCGAGAATATTTCTTTACTAACTTTTCTGGAACCAAAAACAGCGGAAAACAAGCAACTGGCACTGTGGCAACTTGTTAATAGGTTAGTACCAGAAAACATGTAAAAGCCACCTCAAAGTGTAGACAAAGCAAACCAAAGTAGATACTAAACAACCATGGAGCATAAAAAATTATAGATATGTTTGGAACAACGCATGCTAAAACAACGCATAATTTCTTCAAGGCACACTAAGCCATCCCAATTATTTGGAACAATACATGCTACAACAATAATCACTAAGCATAAGGTTAAAACAACACCTAGCATGTCATGCTAAAGTCCAAGTCACAGTCAATGCAAGCTCTTCTTGCACTTAGAAGCAAGAACTTACTACTCCTTTCCAACACCAACCAACTTATTTGCAAAACAACACATGTCGTGGTATTGCACGGCAGATTCTACTAGGGGTAGCTTACGTAGAGGGAGCAAGGCGACGTAGGAGAATCCGGGAACGAGATTGGCACACGATGTACCTAGGTTCACGTCCCCTCGGTGGAGGATCGCTACGTCCTGCTATCAATCCAGTATATGTTCATAGATTAGTTTACATGAGAGCCGCCGTAGGCGGAGGGAGACTAGATCTAATATGATGTGGGAGAGCATGCCCCGTGGGGGTGCCCCTGGTGGCTTTATATATGCAGCCAGTTAGGGTTTACAAGTATTTGGTGGGCTTTGTATTGAAGTCGCCGTCTTGGGCCTCCAGTCGGCGCCACTCGTCTGGGTCTAGCACGCGCCAGTCGCTGTATTGGGCGAGTCGACCCACTCAGGGCTAGGCTTCAGTCGGCTCAATCCAGCTGGCAACTCCGCTTCGTGGGTATACCCCGATTGGTATTCCCCCATCAACACAGCAAGAATGGGGGTCCAAACTACCAAACTAAACAACCTAAGAAAAGAAAATAAAAAATAAGACGCTCCAATAACAACACAACTGTGCATGAAACAATAAAAACGAAGTGTCTAGGCGGACCTGAGCTTTTTATTGATGAAGAAGGGGATGCCTTGGGCATCCCCAAGCTTTGACGCTTGTACCTCTTGGATATTTCTTGGGGTGACACCGGGGTGTCATCCCCAAGCTTGAGATTTTGTCCATTCTTCATCTCATTACATCATTCTCTCTCTACACCTGAAATTTTTCCTTCATACAAAACTTTACACAATCTTCATTAGCAACATTAGCTTATTCAAAAGATATTAGACCTCTAGCAAAGCTTTGGAACAACAAGACTTTTCACTAAAAACACAAGCTACTGTAGCAACTCCTTCAAAAATCTCAATTTACCTAAAGAAAACTCAAAAAGGAACCAATAAGAAGCAAATGCAAATAGTGGGAGAAATCTGTCAAAATAGACCAGCAGGTAGAAACCAATTTTTTCAAACATCTTTTGTTGCTCAAATTAAAAAGTGTTAAACTAACGAAAGTTAGCTAACATACTGGGGGATTTAGTCGCAAAATTTTGAGCTCAATCCGAGTTATAGAGACTCCTCACGAATTTTTTTGGTGGAGGACAGAAATCTGTTTCAGGACAGCAACTCCCCAAATCTTACTTCCTTCGCATTAGAGGTCATTCTTGGCACAAAAAGCAAAAAAAAAGTATAAGGAGAGGTCATTATTGAAGTAATACCTTCCAAGACTCAAGGAAGCTCTTGGATTATCTCCCAACATGTACTTTTCTTTAATGCCTTTAAGTTAGGCACAAGAAGTAAGAAGAATCAAGTATTTTCAAATGAAGAAGCATTCACACCAAACATTGCTTTCAAAGGAGGAGCAAAAAGCAACTTCTCTCTCCTCATAGGGAAGTTTTCAATACCTTTCTTGAATGGAAAATGATATTTGATGGTGCCTTATTTCATATCAATGATGGCGCCAACTGTTCTAAGAAAAGATCTCCCCAAAGTAATAGGACAAGAAGCATTGTATTCAACATCCAAAACATAGAAATCCACAAGTACATAAGCATTGTTAACCATAATGAGAACATCATTAATACTCCCCATGTGTTTCTTCTTAGCATTATCATTAAGTGGGACATCCAAATAACAATCTTCCAATGGTGGCAAATCAAGCATTTCATAAATCTTCCTAGGCATAATAGAGACACTAGAACCAAGATCACATGAAGCTTTGAGATCAAAGTCATTCACTTGCATATTAATAATGGGTTCCCAACTATCTTGTACTTTCCTAGGAATAGAAGCTTTATGTTTTAGCTTCTCTTCCTTAATCTTAACAAGAGCATCTGTAATATGTTTGGTGAAAGAAACATGCATATCACTAGCATCAGGACTTCTAGCAAGTTTTTGTAGGAACATATTCACTTCAGAAATATTGCAACCATCAATATCAAATCAAACTTAGCATCACTAGTAGTAGACTCAATAGGCTTAGGCATAGTAGGAGGAGGAACATGGACTACTTGTGGTTTAGTGGTGATAGTGCTTACACTATTGTTTCTATCAATTTTAGCTTCCCTTTCCCACTTAGTATGAAGTTGAGCTAACAGCCTAACATTTTTATCAATAGTAACTTGTATGGCATGAGCAGTAGCAAAGGTATTTTCCATTGTTTCAGGTTTAGCAGCCATTTTATTAATCAGGGAGGACTGAGCTTCAGACAAAGTGGATATATTTTTCTCAACATTTAAAAGCTTTTCCTCTATAGCCTTATTAAAAGTGGTTTGTTTACTAATAAAGTCTTTGAGCATGACTTCAAGTTCAGAGGGGGCACTTCTAGCATTGTTGTAGGAGTTTATATAGGAATTGCCATTATTAGGATGATAAGGCCTATAATTGTTGTTACCACCAAAATTATTACTATAGGCATTGTTGTTGAAATTGTTGTTTCTAATGAAGTTCACATCAACTTGCTCTTCTTGAGCAACCAAAGAGACTAAGGGAACACTATTATTATCTAGAGGAGCTTTCCCATTAACAAACATAGCCATAATAACATCAATCTTATCACTCAAAGAGGAAGTTTTCTCAATAGAATTTACCTTCTTACCATGTGGATCTCTCTCAGTGTGCCATTCAGAGTAGTTAACCATCATATTATCAAGGAGTCTAGTTGCAGCACCCAAAGTGATGCTCATAAAGGTACCTCCAGCAGCTGAATCCAACAGGTTTCTTGAGGAGAAGTTCAAACCTGCATAAAAAGTCTGGATAATCACCCAAGCAGTGAGTCCAGGAGTGGGGCAATTCTTAACCAAAGATTTCATTATTTCCCAAGCTTGGGCAACATGTTCATTATCAAGTTGTTTAAATTTCATAATGTCACTTCTCATAGATATAATCTTAGCAGGAGGATAGTACTTTCCAATAAAAGCATCTTTGCACTTAGTCCAAGAATCAATACTATTTTTAGGCAAAGATAGCAACCATTCTTTAGCTTTTCCTCTCAAGGAGAAAGGAAAAAGCTTGAGCTTAATAATATTTCCATATACATCCTTATACTTCTGCATCTCACAAAGTTCAACAAAGTTATTGAGATGGGCAGCAACATCATCAGAACTAGCACCAGAAAATTGCTCTCTCGTCACAAGATTCAACAAAGCAGGCTTAATTTCATAAAAGGTAGCATCAGGAGCAGGTGGAGCAATAGGAGTGCTTAGGACATTATTGTTGTTGGTGCTAGTGAAGTCACACAACTTGGTATTCTCAGCGGAGTTCATTTTGCCAAAGGTGGGCAAGCCAAAAACAGCAGCAACAGCTAGAGAAGGAACTAATTTTTTGTGTTTTTGAATAAAGCAAGCAAACCAAACTAGACTATTTTTTTGGGTTTTTTGAAAAGAGGCAAACAAAACCAAGCAAAAGGAACAAAGCAAACTAAAAACAAAGTAAAGATAAAGGAAGTGAAATAATCCCCTAGTGAAGACGTCCTTAGCCTCCCCGGCAACGGCGCCAGAAAAGAGCTTGATGGTTGTACACGTAGTTGACGTGGAGCCTGTTGGGAACCCCAAGATCAAGGTGTGAAGCAGCACATCAGCAAGTTTCCCTTAGTAAGAAACCAAGGTTATCGAACCAGTAGGAGGAAGGAAACGTCACACAGGTGTTGCAAGCAACGCGGAGACCTGCACAACACAAACTCAAGACTCTGCCCCAACGAATTAGTGAGGTTGTCAAGCTCACCGGTTTCTGTAACAAAGGATTAAACGTATGGTGTGGAAGGTAATGGTTTGTAGCAAGTAAACAAGTAACCGTGGAAGATGTATCAATGGTAAAGATTGGACCGGGGTCCATATATCACTAGAGGTTCTCTTCTGAGATAAACAACATGGCATGAAGGGTAAACAAATTATAGCAGGGCAATTGACAGGAACTGAGCAAGGCATAACAATGCAATACCAGACAAAAAGATCCTATGAGATTCGATTAGGCAATACAACAATATACATAGACCGCCATCCAACTACATCTATGACTAGAAGTCCACCTTTAGATTATCATCCGAACCCCCTCCAGTATTAAGTTGCAAGCAACAGACAACTGCTTTAAGCAAAGTGTGTAAGGTAAACAATCCACTTGTTCCATGAACAAGAGACCGTTGTTTTCTCCCTCGTAGCAACAACACATCTACAACCGAAGAGATTTATGTCACTTCCCTTGGAAACTAGAGGCATGAACCCACTATCGAGCATAAATACCCCCACTTGGAGTCACTAGCAACTACTTGGCCAAGATAGCTACTAACAACGGAGAGCATGCAAGATCACAGACAACATAGACATGATAGAATCATAAAGACAAAACCATTAATCAATATGACATGGTAATCTCAATATTCATCGGATCCCCGCAAACACAACATGCATGATTACAAATAGATTAGATCTTGATCATGAACGGAGCTCACAATATCTATACATGAAAGCACAAGGAGGACATAGAACCATCTAGCTACTACATGGACCCATAGTCCAAGGTGGAACTACTCACGCATCATACCGGAGAGAAGGCCTCCGGGATGATCTCCCCTCCGGCAGGGTGCCGGGAAGAACTTCAGATCCCCCTGATCTAGGGACGACGATGGTGGTGGCTATAGAAGGTTTCATGGAATATTGATCGGGTACTTAGGGTTTCTGCATCGGGGGCTTCTTATAGGCGAAGAGGCGAGGCTGTGAGGTGGGCCACACCCTGCCCAGGCGCGGGGCAGGGCCCACCCGCGCCTAGGGGGGGTTTAGCCGCCCTGGTTTGTGTCTCCGTCTCGTCTTCTGGATTCGTGTCCCTCACGGTAAAATATCGACTTTGGCTTTTGTCTCGTCCAATTCCGAGAATATTGATTTTCTGCCTTTTTGGAACCAAAAACAGAAGAAAACAGGCAACTGGCACTGTGGCAACTTGTTAATAGGTTAGTTCCAGAAAATATATAAAAACACCTTAAAGTGTAGACAAAGCAAAGCAAAGTAGATACTAAACAAGCATGGAGCATAAAAAATTATAGATACATTTCCGACGTATCAGTTGACGTCGTCAAGGGCGATGCCCTTCGGGTTGATCTCCTTGTAGAAGCGGGCAAGGACCTCCTTGGCCTTGCCTAGCGACTCCACAACAGAGATGCAATGATATTTGATTGTTGCAACGACATCCGCCATGGGATCACCATGCTCCAGAACGCTGTGATCAAACACAACGCCAGTAACATCTACAGGATGCGGAAAAATTCGAGTGAGATAAAGGAATCACACCCGAAGAAAAACAAGCTCATGAAAATGTTCATCCGAGAACAAGGGAAGCCTCTAGTGGCGTTGGTAGTTTGAAACCACCCCCTCTCCAAATGCAGACGTACTTCCCCTCAAAAGGAAGGAACGACGAAAAACAAATCCTTGTGTCTTCGCGTGCTCCACTTTGGTTACTTCTATCCTTTACCACACTTTATTTATCTTGTTCTTTCTTAGTGTTGTGATTTTTTTTGGAAAAAAGTATATATTAATATCACAGGGATACCAATTACACCCTCTACAACAACGCATGCTCTAGCAGCCCTACGGATGCACACAACCCAGAAAAAAAAGAAGAATTACAAAAATGAGAATTCCCGCTACAGAGAACTAATCCTCAAAGCAACAACACTGACACCATCAGAACAACACCAGTAGTCCTCCACTCTAATAACAACGCCTTCAAGAAGGAAACAATGCCCAAGCGCGGTCGTTTCTCGATCAAAGATCATAGGTTTTCACCCTAAAAAAGTCCTCACTCACAAAACAATGCCATCAAAAAGGTCATTGCCAGGCACAACCAGTTATGGCCAGACCTTGGATTTTCACCCTGCAAGGTAAGACTAGGAACTCCCCCTGTGTTGTCTTTCCACACCAACAGTCGCTGCAACGAGTCCCAGATCACGTAGTCAGTTCTCCGTCACCACAAGAACTAAAATCACCATCGCTACTGCGATGACCCAACATACCACTGCATGATGTAGTACACTATAGTCGTTGACATAACACCAATGAAACACCGTTCACTCGTATTACATCCCTCAAAGTGGTACAACAGAAACACAGTAGGTCGAAGACATGACTATAGGTTACAACTCAACTCTTTGCACAAGATCTAGGGAACACTCTAGGTTAAAGAGAGAGAAAGAAACTTCTTACAAAGAAGAATCAGAAATAAACAACTCATAACTATTATGCTAATAAAATTAGCATCTAACTATTTGGCTTGTATTGTTGCTATTGCAGTATTCTACAGAAATAGGTTCTATGGCTAGAAATTATATTCTTATCTAATCAGTAACTTCGTCTTCACTTGAGTTGATGTATATGTTGACTTTCTTGACTTCATTGAAGAACTTTAGCTTCTGGTGATGATTCCTGGAGCATAACTTGATGTAGACATCGTCTATATTGGCTTTAGAACCTAGCAAGGGTTAAGAAGATACGTCGAGTACGAGCGTACTTAGCAAGTTCACTAGAAAAGGAGTGTTTGATGCACTATATCTATAGCCATAGACCATAGGTCGTAGGCCATGCAAGTTTTCGTAAACATTTCTTCAAAGGTTGCTTTTATTCTGAAAAGCTATGTCCGTCAGCCTTCACGGGTTTACCAGAACTTTCATGGAGTTCCTTTCCCGCCGTGTTCGCAGCTCCTTCCCGGAACAGGGAGTAACAAGTTACAGTTCTTACACTCTACAGAGATGCGTTACTTTACCCATGAGAGACCTTAGCCTTGTTGCACAACCAAGTCATGACCTTGTCCATACTTCCTTGGTATGGGGCCCAGTCTAAGATCCAAGCCAATCACTGCCCCCTTCTGTTGGAATTATGCCCTAGAGGCAATAATAAAGATGTTATTATTATAATTCTTGTTCATGACAAAGTTTATATTCCATGCTAGAATTGTATTAAGCGGAAACTTTAATACTTGTGTGGTTTGTGAACAACACCGTGTCCCTAGTATGCCTCTAAGGACTAGCTCATTGATTAATGATGGTTAAGGTTTCCTAACCATAGACATGAGTTGTCGATTAATAATGAGATCATATCATTGGGAGAATGATATGATGGACAGACCCAAACTAAGCGAAGCAATTAGATCGTGTCATCGTGTTCATCTTTGCGAAGCTTTTCTTATGTCAAATATTGTATTCCTTAGACCATGAGATAATACAACTCCCTGGTATCGGAAGAAAGCTTTGAGGTCATCAAACGTCATCCTATGAGAGGGTGATCATAAAGGTGTCTCTCAGATGATCGGAAAGTACCTGTTGGGTTGTATGTATCGAGATGGGATTTGTCCCTCCCAAGTCGGAGAGATATACTTCGGGCCCACTCGGTAATCGATATCAACACCGCTTGCAAGCATGTGGTTAAGGAGTTAATCACAAAGTGATATCGGATTACGGAACGAGTAAAGTACTTGCTGTGAACGAGATTGAACTAGGTATGACGGTACCGACGATCAAATCTCGGGCAAGTAAAATATCGCAAGATGAAGGGAATATATATATGGGATTGATTGAATCCTGGCATCGTGGTTCATCCGATATGATCATCGATGAATGTGTAGGAGTCAATATGGGTTTCCAGACCCCGCTATTGGTTATTGATATAAGATCATGTCTGCATGTTCTCGAACCCGAAGGGTCACACACTTAACGTGTCTCGACGCTAGGATAGATTGGATAATTGGTTTATGAGTTTTTGTTCGGAGTCTCGGATGGGATCCAGGACATCACGAGAGGTTCCAGAATGGTCCGGAGAATAAGATTCATATAAGGCAGTGCAGTTTTTGGAGTTCGGAATTGTTCCGGGTTAATCGGTATTGTACCGGAAGCTTCTAGAACCTTCCGGAAGGGGACCAACGTGGTCCCACTTGTCGGGAGGGGGCATGGGCCTATGAGGGAGTGCCCTGGCCGCATTGGGACAGGGGCACAAGGCCCCATAGGGCCCAGCCGGCCAAACATGGGGAAACCCTAGTTTGGAGCTTATAGAAAGGGGGGGATTACTTGCCCCCCACTCCTCCCTCCTTTGGCCGTCGGCCTAGGCTTGGGGGAGGGGCTAGGGCTGGCGCCCACCCCTATATATATAGAGGGCTGGGGCGCACCCCCCACACACACACCTTCCCCTCAAGCCTAGCCGCCCTGCTGCCCCTCCTCTCTCTCTCCCTCCCGACTGCGTGTAGGCGAAGCCCTGCTGCAGAAACTCTCCACCACTTGCACCACCCCGTCTTGCTGTAGATCCAATCCGTCTCTCCACCATACTTTATGGACCAAGGAAGGAGGATACGTCGAGGTGCCGCACGTGTGCATCTCTCGGAGGCACCGCCACTTGCGGTGTTAGATCGGAGCGGATCGCGAGGAGGAGAAGCGAGTACGACTACATCACCCATGTTCCGACGAACGTTCCGCTGTGCGAATCTTCAAGGGTATGAAGATCTCACCTAATCTCTCTCATTGTTTGCATCTCCTAGATTAGATCTTGGCTTTCCCGTTCGCATCCGTAGACATTTTTTGATTTACTATGCTGCGAAACCCTTTAGTGGTATCAGAGCTAGATCTATGCGTAGATGTGTTTCACGAGTAGAACGCAACATGGTTGTTGCGGGCGTTGATGTTTTCTGTTGCAAGCCTCTTGTTTGTGTTCTTCTTATGACGTGGGATAGTGAGATTGAAGCGGTCCAGGCCAACCTTACGCGACGTCGTTCGCGAGACCGGATCCGCACTTGACGTGTGGCTTGTTCCACACATGCGGCTGGTGGATGCCAGTTTCTCTCACTATAGTTGTCATGGGATTAACACCGGAGTTTGGCAACCATAATATCACCGTTGTGGCTTTCTGTAGGTAAGAATCGTTCTTAGCTTGCTACTCCCATAAGCCACGTAAAACATGCAACAACAAAGTAGAGGCGTCTAACTTGTTTTTTGCAGGGAGTGTTTTCTGTGATATGGTATGGCCCAAGATGTGATGTGTATATTGTATGCGATGATCATGTTTTGTAATGTTTCACGACTTGCATGTCGATGAGTACACAACCGGCAGGAGCCATATGGTTGTCTTTATAATTGTGTATGACCCGTGTGTCAACGTCTTATACGCCATGTAATAGTTTCACTTTATCGCTAAGTAGTTAGCAATAGTTGTAGTTGCTATTCGTGGTGGAGGCAATCATGGTGGAGTGATGGAGATCATGCCGGCACGCACAAGATGGAGATCATTGTGTGAAGATTGGCTATACCATGTCACATAAAGTTATATGCATGTGATGTTTATCCTTTTATGTATCTTATTATGCTTAGATCGCGACGGTAGCATTACAAGATGATTCCTCACTTAAGGATCAAGATAAAACTGTGTTCTCCCCATGTATGCATCGTTGCAAAAGTTCGTCGTGTCCAAGCATCACGTGATGATAGGGTGCTATAGACTCTACGTTCACATACAACGGGTGCAAGCCAGTTTTGCACACGCGGAATTACTTGGGTTTGACTTGACGAGCCTAGCATGTACAGACATGGCCTCGGAACACATGAACTGAAAGGTTAAGCATGAGTCATATGAATGATATGATCGACACTTCGTTGTCCACCATTGAAACCACATCTCTTCTCGTGAAGATCGGATTAGGTGTGGTGAATTTGGATCATGTTCACTAAACAACTTGAGGGATGTTGAATTTAGTGGGAGTTCATCTAGTAATTTGATTAAAAGTTGAACTAGTTATCATGAACATAGTCTAATTTGTACTTGCAAATATTGTAGATCAAATGGCTAAGTCCAACTTCAACTTCAACGTTTTTGCTGAGAAGGAAAAGCTTAGAAACAATGGGTCTAACTTCACCAATTGGTTCCACAATCTGAGAATCATTCTCTCTGGCGGTCAAAAGGACTATGTCCTTGAGAATGCGTTAGGTGACGCCCCTGCTATAGATGCGCCGACTGATGAGAAAGCTGTCTATCAGTCGCGCAAAGATGATTATGGTGTGATTAAGAGCACCATGTTGTTTGCTATGGAATCAGACCTTCAAAATCGTTTTTAAGACTATCCCGGGCCCTTTGAGATTCTCGAGGAGCTGAAAACCATGTTTCAGACTCAGGCCCGTTCTGAGAGATATGAGATCTCTGAGAAGTTCTTTAACTGCAAGATGGAGGAAGGGAGTTCCGTTAGTGAGCATGCCATTAAGATGTCGGGCTACACTCAATGCCTTGAGCAACTGGACTGCAAGATTCCAGAGGAGCTCAAGATTGACAGGGTTCTGCAATCACTCCCTCCCAGCTACAAAAGTTTTGTAGTGACTCACAATCAGATTGGTTCCACTGATACGATCACCGAGCTCTTCGCAAAGCTGAAGGCTGCGGAGGTGGACATCAAAAAGGATAATCATGTGTTGATGGTCAACAAGCCCCCCTACCTTCAAGAAAGGTAAGGGTGCAAAGAAGCCCTTCAAGAAAGGCGGCGGCAAGCGCGTTGCCCCTGCTGAGAAGAAGCTCAAGTCTGGTCCTAAGCCGAACACTGAGTGCTTCTATTGCAAGGACAAGGGTCACTGGAAGCGCAACTGTCCGAAGTACTTAGAGGACAAGAAGGCTGGCACCATCAAAGGTATATTTGATATACATGTTATTGATGTTTTCCTTACTAGCCCTCGTTGTAGTGCCTGGGTATTTGATATTGGTTCAGTTGCTAATATTTGTAACTCGAAATAGGAGCTATGAAATAGACGGCGGCTTGCGAGGGATGAGGTGACGATGCGCGTTGGCAACGGATCAAGAGTTGATGTGATGGCCGTCGCCACGCTCTCCTTAGTTTTACCTTCGGGATTAGTTTTAAACCTCAATAAATGTTATTATGTGCCTGCATTGAGCATGAACATTATTTCTGGATCTTGTTTATTGCAAGACGGTTATTCATTTAAATCGGATAATAATGGTTGTTCTATTTATATGAGTAACATCTTTTATGGTCATGCACCTGTTGTGAATGGTTTATTTCTTCTAAATCTCGAAAGGGATGAAACACACATCCATAACATTGAGGCTAAGAGATGCAAAGTAGATAGTGATAATACTACTTATTTGTGGCACTGTCGTCTAGGTCATATTGGTGTAAAGCGCATGAAGAAACTCCATTCTGATGGACTTTTGGAGTCTCTTGATTTTGAATCATTTGACACATGCGAACCATGCCTCATGGGCAAGATGATCAAAACCCCGTTCTCCGGTATGATGGAGCAAGCAACGGACTTGTTGGAAATCATACATACCGATGTATGCGGACCGATGAGTGTTTCGACGCGCGGTGGATATCGCTATTTTCTCAGTTTTACCGATGACTTAAGTAGATATGGGTATATCTATTTAATGAAACATAAATTTGAAACATTTGAAAAGTTCAAGGAATTTCAGAATGAAGTGGAGAACCATCGTAACAGAAAGATTAAGTTTCTACGATCCGATCGTGGAGGTGAATATCTGAGTTATGATTTTCTCACGCATCTTAAAGCAAGCGGAATTGTTTCGCAACTCACGCCACCCGGAACACCACAGCGCAATGGTGTGTCTGAACGTCGGAATCGAACTCTATTGGATATGGTCCGATCAATGATGTCTCTTACTGATTTGCCGTTATCATTTTGGGGTTATGCATTAGAAACCGCTGCTTTCACTTTAAATAGGGCACCATCTAAATCCGTTGAGACGACACCGTATGAACTATTGTTTGGGCTAAACCTAAGTTGTCGTTTCTTAAAGTTTGGGGATGTGAAGCTTACGTCAAGAGGTTGATGCCAGACAAGCTCGAACCCAAAGCGGAGAAATGCGTCTTCATAGGATACCCTAAGGAAACTATTGGGTATACCTTCTATCACAGAACCGAAGGCAAAGTGTTTGTCGCAAAGAACGGATCCTTTCTTGAGAAGGAGTTTCTCTCGAAAGAAGTGAGTGGGAGGAAAGTAGAGCTAGATGAGGTTGTTGAACCTTCTCTTGAGTTGGAGAGTAGCACAACACCTGAAATTATTCCAGTGCCGCCTGCACCAACAATAGAGGAAGCTAATGACAAGGATCATGAAGCTTCGGACGATGCTGCTACTGAACGTCGCAGGTCGACAAGGTCGCGTGCCCCTCCTGAGTGGTACGGCAACCCTATCTTGACTGTCTTGTTGGTAGAATACAGTGAACCTACGAACTATGAGGAAGCGATGATGAGCCCAGACTCTGAGAAATGGCTAGAGGCCATGAAATCCGAATTGGGATCCATGAGCGAAAACCAAATATGGACTTTGGTAGACCCTCCTAGCAACCTAAAGTCCGTTGAGTGCAAATGGTTCTTCAAGAAGAAAACGGACGCGGATGGTAATGTTACCGTCTATAAAGCACGGCTTGTCGCGAAAGGTTTTCGACAAGTTCAAGGTGTTGACTACGATGAGACTTTCTCTCCCGTAGCGATGTTTAAGTCCATTCGGATTTTATTAGCAATCGCTGCGTTTCATGATTATGAAATATGGCAGATGGATGTCAAGACTGCGTTCCTCAATGGCAACATTGATGAAGAGTTGTATATGATGCAACCCGAAGGTTTTGTTGATCCTAAGGATGCTGATAAAGTATGCAAACTTCAGCGTTCCATTTATGGACTGAAGCAAGCATCTCGGAGTTGGAACCTTCGTTTTGATCAAGTGATCAAGAGCTTTGGATTTGTTCCAAATTGCTACGAAGCTTGTATCTACAAGAAAGTGAGTGGGAGCTCGGTGACATTTCTGGTACTATATGTGGATGACATATTGATTATTGGAAATGACATTAACATGCTTAACAATGTGAAGAGTTATTTGAACAAGTGTTTTTCAATGAAAGACCTAGGTGAAGCTGCTTATATATTGGGCATCAAAATCTATAGAGATAGACAAAGACGCCTGATAGCTTTAAGCCAGAGTACATACCTAGACAAAGTTCTGAAAAGGTTCAAAATGGATAAGGCAAAGAAAGGTTCAGTGCCTATGTTGTCAGGTAAGATATTGAGCAAGGCTCAGTGTCCAGCTACGGTAAATGATAGAGAAGCTATGAGCAAAGTGCCTTATGCCTCGGCCATAGGTTCTATCATGTATGCCATGCTGTGTACTAGACCGGATGTGTCCAATGCTCTTAGTTTGACGAGCAGATATCAAAGTGATCCAGGAGTGGAACACTGGACAGCCATGAAGAACATCCTAAAGTACCTAAATAGGACTAAAGAAATGTTCTTAGTCTATGGAGGTGATGAACAGCTCGTCGTAAAAGGTTACGTCGACGCTAGTTTCGACACCGACAAGGATGATTCTAAATCTCAGACAGGATACGTTTATATTTTGAATGGAGGAGCTGTGAAGCTGCAAGCAAAGCATGATCGCGGGATCTATAGTAGAAGCGGAATACATGGCTACTGCAGAAGCGTCAAGTGAAGGAGTTTGGATCAGGAACTTCATCACTGAGCTTGGCGTGGTTCCAAGTGCATTGGACCCACTGGAGATATTGTGTGACAACACTGGCGCCATAGCACTCGCTAAGGAACCAAGATATCATCCAAAGACCAAGCATATCAACCGCAAGTTTCATATAATCCGAGATTATATAGCAGATGGAGATCTGAATATTAGCAAAGTACATACAGATCTGAATGTCGCAGATCCATTGACTAAACCTCTTCCACGTGTAAAACATGATCAGCACCTTAGTGCCATGGGTGTGAGATTGTTGCCAAATGTAAACTAGATTATTGACTCTAGTGCAAGTGGGAGACTGTTGGAATTATGCCCTAGAGGCAATAATAAAGATGTTATTATTATAATTCTTGTTCATGATAAAGTTTATATTCCATGCTAGAATTGTATTAAGCAGAAACTTTAATACTTGTTTGGTTTGTGAACAACACCGTGTCCCTAGTATGCCTCTAAGGACTAGCTCATTGATTAATGATGGTTAAGGTTTCCTAACCATAGACATGAGTTGTCGATTAATAATGAGATCATATCATTGGGAGAATGATATGATGGACAGACCCAAACTAAGCGAAGCAATTAGATCGTGTCACCGTGTTCATCTTTGCGAAGCTTTTCTTATGTCAAATATTGTATTCCTTAGACCATGAGATAATACAACTCCCTGGTATCGGAAGAAAGCTTTGAGGTCATCAAACGTCATCCTATGAGAGGGTGATCATAAAGGTGTCTCTCAGGTGATCGGAAAGTACCTGTTGGGTTATATGTATCGAGATGGGATTTGTCCCTCCCAAGTCGGAGAGATATACTTCGGGACCACTGGGTAATCAATATCAACACCGCTTGCAAGCATGTGGTTAAGGAGTTAATCACAAAGTGATATCGGATTACGGAACGAGTAAAGTACTTGCTGTGAACGAGATTGAACTAGGTATGACGGTACCGACGATCAAATCTCGGGCAAGTAAAATATCGCGAGACGAAGGAAATATATATATGGGATTGATTGAATCCTGGCATCGCGGTTCATTCGATATGATCATCGATGAATGTGTAGGAGTCAATATGGGTTTCCAGACCCCGCTATTGATTATTGATATAAGATCATGTCTGCATGTTCTCGAACCCGAAGGGTCACACACTTAACGTGTCTCGACGCTAGGATAGATTGGATAATTGGTTTATGAGTTTTTGTTCGGAGTCTCGGATGGGATCCAGGACATCACGAGAGGTTCCGGAATGGTCCGGAGAATAAGATTCATATAAGGCAGTGCAGTTTTTGGAGTTCGGAATTGTTCCGGGTTAATTGGTATTGTATCGGAAGCTTCTAGAACCTTCCGGAAGGGGACCAACATGGTCCCACTTGTCGGGAGGGGGCATGGGCCTATGAGGGAGTGCCCTGGCCGCATTGGGCCAGGGGCACAAGGCCCCATAGGGCCCAGCCGGCCAAACAAGGGGAAACCCTAGTTTGGAGCTTCTAGAAAGGGGGGGATTACTTGCCCCCCACCCCTCCCTCCTTTGGCCGCCGACCTAGGATTGGGGGAGGGTCTAGGGCTGGGGCGCACCCCCCCACACCTTCCCCTCAAGCCTAGCCGCCCTGCTGCCCCTCCTCTCTCTCTCCCTCCCGACTGCGTGTAGGCGAAGCCCTGCTGCAGAAACTCTCCACCACTTGCACCACGCCATCGTGCTGTAGATGCAATCCGTCTCTCCACCATACTTGCTGGACCAAGGAAGGAGGAGACGTCGAGGTGCCGCACGTGTGCATCTCTCGGAGGCATCGCCACTTGCGGTGTTAGATCGGAGCGGATCGCGAGGAGGAGAAGCGAGTACGACTACATCACCCACGTTCCGACGAACATTCCGCTGTGCGAATCTTCAAGGGTATGAAGATCTCATCTAATCTCTCTCGTTGTTTGCATATCCTAGATTAGATCTTGGCTTTCCCGTTCGCATCCGTAGAATTTTTTTGATTTACTATGCTGCGAAACCCTTCACCTTCGCGACCCCGCATGCCTCCTTGGTGTACACCATGCCCACATATTGAATTACAGCAATGGTTTGTACAAACCGTTAGATGCCAGAACTATCGTGGGACATTGAGGGTTCCCATCCATATGTTGCATATCCTCTAAGAATTACCAATAAATATGCACGCTATGAGTGATAACATCCACGACCTGCACACCCGGCTTCATGCGAGAGGAGGAAGATACAACTGACTTCTCTATCCCATTCCAAATCTCATGGTTAACGCGTGATATACGGCGCAAGAATCACTGGCGACATTGGTTGTTAAATCCTAGATAATATGTTCCTTTACCACCGGAACTTTCGTAGTAGGTTATTACCTCATGGTAAATAATCTATAATCATATTATTATGAAAATAGTGTTTTCGGACCTTTTTCCAATGCAGGTGATGACAACACTGGATTTGCAAAATACTTTATAGAAAATAATCAAAGGACGTGAGCAAGTGTGAACTTGCCTTTTGTGATTGCAAGATTATGCACTCACGGTCTTCGAGACGACATAAGATTCGATATCTGAAATCTGCATCATTGGTCCGGTAAGGACTAATGTTTAAAGAAGCAATATGCAGTTATGCATAAGTAATGATATGCATTTTGTAAAACTCCCAAATTGAATCCCTAATACTTTGAGTGAAGTGAACTCAAGTGATTCATTTAAGAGTTGGTTTATCTTCATATTTTACTTTATAAGTAATGATCTTTATACGGAACCTAAGTGATAATAATTCTTAATACACAGGTAAAGTATAAAGTAATGTGATTATGTTTAATTGTTATTTGGTGACTATGGTAAGAGTCCTTGGTTTTATTTGTTAAGAATTGAAGAATTTATTATGAGATTATTCTTTGAAGTGGCAAAAAGAATAACATTTGAAGAAAAGATTTCCTTTATAATGTTTAAGCAATCTTCATTGTTAATAAAATGTGATCAATGCCTTCTGGTATTTGATTGATTAGTTTGGGCTTGAGATGCATTATGTCTTAATTGAAATAGACCATAGTGAACTATAAACACATAAGTGATTTATTAGACCTGATGTTTATAAGGTTTGAGACTAAAGTTAACTTTAAAAGGTTAAGTAAACTTAAGATGTAATATATTTTAATTATTCCCAAGTTTTAGATTTATGATAGGTATAACTAAGGTGTGGAATTATTCACTTTATATTTTAAGTGAATGATTTAGATTAAATTTGTTTTGCTTATTAAGAAAATATTTTGTATTTATTTAATGGGATCATAATTAGATGATCTTAGTAATTTGTTAGAATTTAAAGTTATCTTAATGATGGTGAAGATATAATGATTGTTCATCATATTATATATACATGAGTAATCCTCAATAAGATTTTTGAAAGAATACTTTAAAGTTAAAAGTTATACTTAAATTTGAGTTATGAATTTAAGTTGTGAATTTGGAATTTAGTATTTAGACTTTAATTACTCAAGGTTTTATAACAATTGTGCTTATTTCTTACTTAAGAATTGTTTTTAAAGAATTTATAAAACAAGTAATAGATAAGGATTTATTATTTAAAATATTAAAGACTTTTATAATAATATATTTAATATTTTTCTAGTGTAACATATTTATTCAAAACCTTAAAAATGAATTTTATTTATTTTTAAGTATTATATTTATTTTTATAAAATTCATCAAGGAATTAAATGTCTTTAGATATTTGTTTTATGTTTTATTTGTAAAACTCTAAGTTAGTATTTTTATAAAATAGTAAAGTTATTTTTTTACACAAAAATGATTTTTTTTATTTTTATGGTTTTTGTTTTATTTTATAAAATTTCATTTAAGATTTAATGGTGTTAATAATTATTTTACTTTAAATTTATTTTAAACACTTAGAATTGCATTTTTATTAGGTAGATATTATTTTTGTGGTCATTTTTATATATCATATGTATTTTTAGGATTTTTCTATAATTTTCTATAGCTAAAAATGTTTGGAGGTTATTTTTAGTAATTCATTTTTTATTTTATTTCTAAACCTAATCAACGTGGGCCGTTTGGTTGGATATGTGGGCTGGCCTGTTCCAACTGGACCATGCCAGACCCCTCACCTCCGGCCCACCCCTCACTCCACACACACACGCACACGCACACACACACACACACACATACCTCATCCTCTACTCTCTTGCTACCGTGTGATGCCGCCGTCGCCGCCACTCCCGATTCCGGCGAGGCAGGTCGTTGTGGTCGCAGCCGATGGTTGCCGGGGCTTCTCCTCCCTCAGGCCGACCTGGCCCTCTAATTGGATTTATACTTTAATCCCTCCTGAGCTCGCCCCTTCCATTTTCTGTGCATCTAGCGTTTTGATGTTGGGGTCGCTGTGTGCTGATGATCCTGTGGTGCTCTTCGTCGGCCTGGACTCCTCTCGACGCAGGAAGAAAGGTGCGCAGGTGCAACCCCGACGTGTCCTTCTCCTGATGCCTGCGGGACGGAGCTGTTAGCGCAACCCAGGCAGCGGGTGCTTTCTCCGATTCAGTGATGGTGTTGGGCGAGATCTGTTCCATGGCTTCGTCAAGCCAACGCTCCAGGTGCTCAGCACCCCACGGTGATCTCTAATTCCTTGCGACCAACCCTTGTGCTGATGGCTAGGATCCATGATTCGGTTATCCTTGTTTTCTACTGATCTGTTGGTAGTTATGGTTCCTTACTTTGGATGAGTAAAGCTTTCGTGGCCCCTGTATTAAATATGTGAAATGAAGTTTGGGATGTTCTGAACTAGGTGGTTACTAAATTTTTGATTCAATCAAATGATTATTAAGTAGAGATACTGATTCTTGGGAATATGATGTAAATCTGTTTGAGATGATTTTCTCTATTGTTGCTTATGGGATAAGATTGGCAATATGACAGTAGAGATTCATTTAATTCCTAACTATTCTGTTATGAAGATGATGCAAGGATTTAGCTTGTTTGATTATAGATGGTATAGAGACATGGTATTTGCTGATGTGGTGCCTCAGTTGAGTGTGCACAGCAGCAGAGCAATCTATGCATGAGCTGTTGTGGTTGATCATTGGTTCATGTCCTTATTGGATCTGATTCATCTATTGTGAGGGTTTAGTATAAAGTGGAATTGTTATTTCTAAGTTAGATCCAATGCCAAATAACACTATGATAAACACATATATTGAGCTTGTCATCTTATCTAAACCAATGATGCAAAGCTGAGGTTTTAGAAACATGTGCTAGTTTAAGATGACCTTATAATGATTCCTGGGCTACCTGATTAAGAAGATGGTTGATATGTCAATCCTATTTGCTTGTATATGCTCTGAAAAGCTATCTCTTTGAGGATGTGGTGATTATTAATTTTAGTGACTTCCTCTACTGTGAGATTAATATTGTGGAACCCAATTGAAGGGTGCACAGTAACATATCCATAGTGAGTAGGATTACTGCTATGTTGATGAATCTACATGGTCAAAGATCACTAGCTCTTGATGATCATTGTGTGCAATATGTTCTAGCCTATGATGCAAAGGCTGAGGCCAAGATTTGGGTAGGAACAGATATTATGATGTGGTAAGAAACCTCTAGGATGAATCTACATAGAATTTTCTATGCAGTTCTGAGAGGAAAAACTATTCTCCTAATCCTCCTAGACAAACTCTAGTTGCAGGGTGGTTGAATAGAGATTTATTTGTAGCACCCCTTATTCCTCTTAATTCTATTGGTGCAAACAACAAAATTATATGATGCATGAGCTGAGGTATGCTCCTACTGGATCTCTACCTGCTGCTCTTCTGTAGCTTGCTTCACTGAAACTTGAGCTTCTTGATTTGCTACAGCTAGCTTTCTCCTTCCTAATTACTTCTCCTCCTTGTTGGTTGCTCCTTCTTTTATTGAAGTTGTTGTCTGACCTTGATTTTCCTCTTATTCTAGCTCTTGGATGGCTTTAGGGAGCAACCAGAGTTGGGGTGTGGATTTCTGGTCTACTTTTACTAGTGTTATTGGAGCTGGTTCTTGATGATATAGATCTGCATAGATAAGTGATAATCTGATACTGGTTGTGGTGGTCATGTCTTGTGCTTGAGAGTTCTAGTGCTAAGAAATGAATTAGGGGTGGAAGGAGATGTGTGGTAAGTGACCAACAATGTGGTACTCTACTACTACGACTGTGTTCTTATCTTCCCTTGTGGTTGTCTGGTGTTGACAGCACACAAACATGCAATGACTAAGCTGATGTTGAGTAAGCTGTCTACTTGACTGTTGTGAGTTGAGGATCAGATCAAGTACACTAGATCTTTTGCTGGAATTACTGCCTTTCCTTTTACCTGTTACTAGTTTGCTGAAACTTGCCCCATGCCTGTGATGCATAGACTGAGGCCATTACTAGATAAGAACAGATACTACTCATTTGGTGAAACTTGCCCCTTTTTTTATAATATTAGCTCGGTGATGTGTTGAACAGTGCATTACACTGTCAAACCGAGAGCACTACTTTAACCAAGTCCCCATTATGTTTCTTCCTTGTCTTTTTGTTTTGTTTTGTTTTGTAGGGTGAAGAATAAGGAGAGTTGAAGAACAAAAGATATAGGATTAATTATGAAAATGAAGGGAATATGCCCGAGAGGCAATAATAAAGTGGTTATTATCGTATTCCTTGTTTATGATAAATGTTTATTTTGCATGCTATAATTGTATTAATACGGAAACGTTAATACATGTGTGTTTAATAAACAAACAGAAAGTTCCTAGTTATGCCTCTCTCATAAACTAGCTCGTTGATTAACAAGATGGTCAAGGTTTCCTGATCATGGACATTGGATGTTGTTAATAACGGGGTCACAACATTAGTGTAATGGTGTGATGAACATTCATCCGAAGTATAGCATTACGATCAAAGTCATTGAGTTTATATTGCTATAACAACTTACGAAGTGATCCTAATCCTTAGACCATGAGATCATGTCAATCACTAACACTGGAAGAGTTTCTTGATAACATCAAACGTCACACCGTAACAGGGTGATTATAAAGATGGATTCAGAACTAATAAAGTGTTATGTTGAGGCTCATGGATCGAGAGTGGAATTTGTTCATCCCGATGACGGATAGATATACTCTGGGCCCTCTCGGTGATATCACATTGATTAGCTTGCAAGCAAGTGATTTGATCACTAGAATGTTATATCACGGGAACGAGAAAAGAGTGCATGTCAGTAACGAGATCAAACTAGGTATGGATATACCGATGATCGAATCTCGTACATGTAATATATCGCGAAACAAAGGGATTAAGATACTAGCGTAAAAGGTTCCGACGATCACAAGAAAGTCATCGTTGAATGTGTGGGAGTCAGTATGGGTCTCCAGATCCCGCTTCTGATTATTGATCCGAGAGGGGTCTTGATCATGTCCGCATTATTCGCAAACCATAGGGTGACACACTTAAGAGACACCGACATCCATTTGGAGCAAAAGTTTCATGCCGAAAAGAATAACAAGCGCAGGAATTTATTTCACTAGATACCGAAACGGGTTTTCGGGTGAAATTGCAGAAAGTGTTTCTGCATGTGAAATGAAATACTAGCAAGGGGTTATATGTGAATGTTTGTCATTAAAGTAATTGACAAAATTCTGAATAAATAAAAGGAGTTTTATTTAATGAGAGTTTGCATTAAATTTGGTGGAAATTTAATGGGAATTTGAGTGGGTTTTTGAGTGGAGGGAATTGAAAGGCTTTTGTGTGAGTGGAGTGTCCACCCACATGAATGAAAGGAGGGGAGGGGGCAGCCCCATGGCTGGGCGCATGGCCCCTTGGGTGCCCCCCTCTCCCTATAAAAGGAGCCCCCCTCCCTCTCTCTCACTCACACCTCCTCATGAAGGATCTCTCTCCCCCTCTAGAATTTATCCCCCATGGTCTCGGACTAGCGAGATACATGTTCCCGGTGGCTATTCGGCAAGAAAGAGTTGTGCTTCCGCTGCATCGCTGGAGCGAGGAGGCGGAGGTTGCTCGGTGCCTCGAACGTGTGTGCGAGCACGGATGCGCTGCTGTTTTGCGGCGCTAGGACTTCCTCTCGATCTTGAGATCGTCAAGAGATCGTCTACATCAACCACGAGTTTGGACTCGTTAAGCTTTGTCGGTCTTCAAGGGTATGTTCTCTACGGATATACATCCGCCCGTTGTTTGTATCTAGTAGATAGATCTTGGTACATAGTTGTTCCCATCGTAGGAAAATTTTTGTTTTCTATGCTGCGAACCCTACAGTGGTATCAGAGCCGGATCTATGCGTAGATGCTTTGCACGGGTAGTACACATATGAGTATGTGGGCGATGATGATCATTTTATTGCTTCTTAGTTGTACTTTGGATATTGGTGGCATAGTGGGATGAAGCGGCCCGGACAAACTTTACATGTCCTCGCACATGAGACCTGTTCCACGCTTGACATGCAACTAGTTTTGCATAAGTGGCTAGCGGGTGTCTGTCTCTCCTACTATAGTCAATATCTAATTTGCAACGAGTTGTCAACAATTTGGTTATCCTCGTTGTGGTTCATGTTTGTAGGTAAGAACGGTTCTATCTTCGAAAGCCCTAAGCCACGTAAAATTTGCAATGGATAAATTAGAGGCGTCTAGTTTAGATTGTTGCTGGGCTAGTGTTATGATATGGTGATGTTGTAAGTAGAAGTATGAGATGATACTCTTACAACATACATAACGTGTAAACTCCATAGACCTTGGATTTACACATAAAGGTATGATAGTGATCATACCACGGTGCACATGATAGAGATCATATGCGAGAACCATATCATTCCACTAATAAACATGTGATGTTTGATAGCATCTTATATTGCTTGTTTGGCGTTTTATTAGCATAATAAGATGATCCCTCATTTAGATATTAAGATAAAAATGTGTTCTTCCTTAAGTATGCACCGACAATGTTTCGTCGCTTCAAAATATCACGTGATGATCGGGTGTACTTGAATCCACGAGCATATCTCGGGTGTAAGACAGTTACACACGCGAATACTAAGGTTCTTACTTGGCGAGCCTAGCATGTACAGACATGGCCTCGGAACACGGACCGAAAGGTTAAGCATGAGTCATATGTTTTGATATGATGACCATATGGATGCTCGCCTTTGAAGCTACGCCGACTCACGTGAGGATCGGACTTGGTGTAGTGGATTTGGTTCATGTAATCACCAAAAAGACACGAGGGATGTCGTTTTTGAGTGGGAGTTCATTTCTAATTTGGATTAGTAGAACTCAATTTATCATAAATTAAATCACAGTGAAATTGCATAATTTGTTGTAGTCATTGGCATTCGTTCACCACCTTATACATAGTTGTAATTGAGATAATAGAACTATAGAATTCTGGATATTTACTTTACGAACTGGTATCGTATTGTGTTGAGTGTCAATCAAAGTTTAAAGTCCTATGCAAACTTTCAGCAAACTCTATTTACTCCGTGAAATTTAATAATTGGTATTAAATCGAGAGTAACAATTCCAGTGTTAGTATCTTAAGTATCATGTTTGCCTCCACGATTCTTGATTGTTTTAATATCAAGTTTATCTAGGAGCTGAAAGAATTGTTTCAGAAACCATCATGTGTGGCAGATATAACGATATCCGAAACAATGTTTTGGTTGCAATATGATAGAGTATAATATATGTTCTCATATTGGATGAGAATTTACGAAGGTTGGAGATGCTAGACATCCTAATCATCCAAAAGGGTTTTGGAAAGTAATGTTATACTCACGATTTTCCTTTATAAGCTAAATTGGCTTGATCATGAAAGTTGTCATGATAAGGATGAATATAAGATGTATGTAAAGTGTTTACTACACTAAAAGATTACTAAAGAATGGATTTTGAAAGAATACCAATCATTTTGATGATGGTGATCTACTTCAAAGTGCAAGTCCAAAGGTATTATTATTTGAATATACACGCTTTGGACTATGTGTCATGTATATGGCGCCACTTTTTATGTTGATAGATTCTTTTAAAAGGAAAAGGAAATGCTGAAAGAGAATCTATAAAATATATTTGGCAGAAAAGAAAAGATTGGAAATATCCAATTTAGGTATATGGATGATATACATGTTATGGTTGTATTCTTTGCTTGTTAAACAATGTGGTTCTTGGGTATTGGATACCGAATTGGTTGGTATGAAATTTCATACGGAATGACGCAATTCATGAACCACAATGGCCTAAGTAACTAGCAAGAGAATATGTGATGATGTTCATCGAAAACAAACAAACCGTTGTTTGTATTTCTCGTTGACATCAAAGCTTGACTTCAAGATTTGTTTTAATAATTGTTATTTGAATCAGGTATTATAAGAACAAAGGTTGTTCAAATAATTACCGTATTCCATATAAGATGGATGATTTACAAATCTAGTTGGAGAAATCACATCCATAAAACCTAATGCTAAAATGTCGCCACACAAATGATTGAAAGATCACTTACGAAGTGACATCGCCGTTTAAATTATATTGGAAAGAAAACATGAAGAATCTCCATTTTCATGGATTTTTGGAGTCTTTGATTTGATCAAGTGACGCTTGTGAGACTTTCCTCGGGATAATTAAAACTTCGTTCAAAGGCCAAAGAAGAACGAACGACTAAAATATTGGAATTTATACATATCGATGTATGTAGTCCATTATGTGTAGTCGTAAGCGATGGGTTTCAACTTCATATACTTTCTCCGGAAATTGAGTGAATAATTCACTTAATGAGAAAGAAGTGTGAAATATTTGAAAATGTTCAAAGACTTTCAAGATGAAGTGAAAATCATTGTGACAAGAAAAATAAATGAATTATGATTTGATCATAAAGGGATTTATTTGAGTTACAAGTGTAACAAGAAAAATAAATAAATTATGATTTTATCATAAAAGGGATTTATTTGAGTTACAATTTTAGCAAAACACCTAGATTTACATCTCCTGAAACACCATAGGAATATGGAATGTTTTGAGATTTGTAAGGAAACCTTGTTTGACATGGTTGGATCAAAGGTGTTATTTATAAAACTGCCATTATGTTTTAAAAGATTAAAGCTTTAGAGACTACCGCTTTTACACTGAAAAGAGCTCCATCTTGATCCGGTGAAATGACACCATGGAAGTTATGGTTTGGGGTAAAACCCAAGTTGTCATTTCTTAAATTTTGGTATGCTAAACATAAGTAAGATGTTTACAACCGAAGTCGGATGAGCATGTCTTTGTAGGTTATTTCGAATAACAATTGGTTATTCCTCCATAACACCAAGGACAAAAGGGTTTGTCGCTTGAAACGTGAAGTTTCTTGAAAAAGGATTTTTTTCGTAAAAGTTAAGTGGGAGGACAATAGAACTTTGATAAGGTTAACGAACCTTAGCTAAATATGCTGAGTTGCGCAGCGTCGGAAAATGTTCCGGAGGCAGCCAGAATGCTCATGGATTATGTGCCTCAAATGTTGAGGTCACGGAGATCTAAGTTCCTATTGAACCAAGTCGGTCGAATAAACAATCAAATACTAAGATTTGAGAGTAAATCATTATTGTTTGACAATGATGAACTGACTATATGCAAAGAAGAGATGATGGGCCCTGACTCCGTCAAATGGCTTGAAGCCATAAAATCCGTGATAGTTCCATACACGAGAAATCAAGTTTTGAACTTGGAAGACCCTCCGGAAAGGTGTAAAAACCTATCGGTCGTATTTGGATCTATAAAGAAACAGACATGGATGTTTCACATCTATGAAATAGTCGACATGTCGTAAAATATTTTACGACAATGTTCAAGGAGTTGACTATGACAAGATTTGATCTTTCATAGCGATATTTAGTCTGGACGGATTAAAGTAGCAACCACTACATATAATTTGGTATATGGTAGATGAATAAACAAAACAAAGTTCTTCTAATAGAATGGTTACCTAGGACGTGTACATGACACCATCCAAAGGGTTTTGTTAATTCAAAGGATGCTAAAAAGGGCATGCAAACTTCAATGGTTGAAGTAAGCATCGCGGAGTTGGAATCTTCACCGTGATGAAAAAGAGTTTTCATCAGGAGACGATGAAGATGCTTGCATTTGCAAGAAATTAAGTGGGAGCGCTAAGACATATTTCTAATACATTATGTGGAGGACATCTTGTTGATTAGAAATGATGTATATTTTATTGACAAAGGTTAAGAATTTCATTTTGATGAAATACTTAGGCAAAACCTGAATATTTAGCGTGAATGTCTATAGTGGATAGACTGTAACGCCAATATGGTTGTGCCAAACGTACATATATGAGATATTGAAGGAGTTCAATATAGAATCAACAAGAAACGGTTCTTGTCGCATGGAAAGGAATTGAATCAAGATTCAAGTGTATCGACACTTGATAAGTGAAACAAGATTCAAGTGCTTTGACACTTGATGAGTAAAATCACAAGAATGTCTTGATCAATCATACCATGATATGTACACATCCAGATATGTCCTATGCTCTAAGTGTTATGAGCATATACCAGAATGAATCATAAAATGATCATTGGACGATAGTGAGGATATTCTTATGATCTTTTGGAAGAACTAAGAATATATTTGTGTAGAGGTGACAAACAATTACAAATAGTTCATTGTAAGACGTTACATTGATACTAGTTTTGTCACAATATACAAATTAAGTTTATCTCAATTTAAACTATGGGTGGCACAATGTAATGGAAAGGAGATTCCATGATGGATTTGGATGAAATCCATAGTTAAGACATTGTGACGAATACTACAACAAAAAGGCTAAGTATATGACTGCTATAGTAGCAGCAAAGGAGGGAATTTGTGTCAAGAAGTTTGTTATCAAACTAAGATGTGGTTCGCAACGGGCTAACACTAAAGATATATTGTATGACAATAGTATCGACATGATTTAACCCCAAGGAACTAAAGGTCTCACCGAAAGACCAAATTTATACAATGCCATCTCATTGGAGAATGAGTGATGCGTGAAGACGCAAAGACATGCAAATACACACGGACCTGAAGCGTTAGATCCGTAGATTATGTTAACCACTTGCAATTGCGTATATGGAACACCAGAAAGCCATAGGTGTTCAATATGCAGAGTTTTCAAACTAGATTATTGTCTCTAGTGCAAGTGGGAGACTGAAGGCAATATGCCCGAGAGGCAATAATAAAGTGGTTATTATCGGATTCCTTGTTTATATAAATGTTTATTTTGCATGCTATAATTGTATTAATACGGAAACGTTAATACATGTGTGTTTAATAAACAAACAGAAAGTTCCTAGTTATGCCTCTCTCATAAACTAGCTCGTTGATTAACAAGATGGTCAAGGTTTCCTGATCATGGACATTGGATGTTGTTAATAACGGGGTCACAACATTAGTGTAATGGTGTGATGAACATTCATCCGAAGTATAGCATTATGATCAAAGTCATTGAGTTTATATTGCTATAACAACTTACGAAGTTATCCTAATCCTTAGACCATGAGATCATGTCAATCACTAACACCGGAAGAGTTTCTTGATAACATCAAACGTCACACCGTAACAGGGTGATTATAAAGATGGATTCAGAACTAATAAAGTGTTATGTTGAGGCTCATGGATCGAGAGTGGAATTTGTTCATCCCGATGACGGATAGATATACTCTGGGCCCTCTCGGTGATATCACATTGATTAGCTTGCAAGCAAGTGATTTGATCACTAGAATGTTATATCACGGGAACGAGAAAAGAGTGCATGTCAGTAACGAGATCAAACTAGGTATGGATATACCGATGATCGAATCTCGGACATGTAATATATCGCGAAACAAAGGGATTAAGATACTAGCGTAAAAGGTTCCGACGATCACAAGAAAGTCATCGTTGAATGTGTGGGAGTCAGTATGGGTCTCCAGATCCCGCTTCTGATTATTGATCCGAGAGGGGTCTTGATCATGTCCGCATTATTCGTGAACCGTAGGGTGACACACTTAAGAGACACCGACATCCATTTGGAGCAAAAGTTTCATGCCGAAAAGAATAACAAGCGCAGGAATTTATTTCACTAGATACTGAAACGGGTTTTCGGGTGAAATTGCAGAAAGTGTTTCTGCATGTGAAATGAAATACTAGCAAGGGGTTATATGTGAATGTTTGTCATTAAAGTAATTGACGAAATTCTGAATAAATAAAAGGAGTTTTATTTAATGAGAGTTTGCATTAAATTTGGTGGAAATTTAATGGGAATTTGAGTGGGTTTTTGAGTGGAGGGAATTGAAAGGCTTTTGTGTGAGTGGAGTGTCCACCCACATGAATGAAAGGAGGGGAGGGGGCAGCCCCATGGCTGGGCGCATGGCCCCTTGGGTGCCCCCCTCTCCCTATAAAAGGAGCCCCCCTCCCTCTCTCTCACTCACACCTCCTCGTGAAGGATCTCTCTCCCCCTCTAGAATTTATCCCCCATGGTCTCGGACTAGCGAGATACATGTTCCCGGTGTCTATTCGGCAAGAAAGAGTTGTGCTTCCGCTGCATCGCTGGAGCGAGGAGGCGGAGGTTGCTCGGTGCCTCGAACGTGTGTGCGAGCACGGATGCGCTGCTGTTTTGCGGCGCTAGGACTTCCTCTCGATCTTGAGATCGGCAAGAGATCGTCTACATCAACCACGAGTTTGGACTCGTTAAGCTTTGTCGGTCTTCAAGGGTATGTTCTCTACGGATATACATCCGCCCGTTGTTTGTATCTAGTAGATAGATCTTGGTACATAGTTGTTCCCATCGTAGGAAAAAACTAGACCATGTAGGCACGCGTTGCCACGCCCGTCCAATTCTTCAATAAAATGGTAGAAATATTTACAAAATTTGAACACATGAAACACGAAATAAAAGATATTATATGGAGTGCAAATATAGGCCGAAAGTAATATATATGGATGACTGGATATTGGTTCCAACATATATGCTGGAATGAAATCAAATAGCATGCCACAAGTATGATGTGTTTCGAGTTTAATTCTAAACAAAACGCCCTCTTACTAAGCACCATTCACATTTCAGATCGGTTTAATATCACAACCGGCATCGTTGCCAGAATCCTGAGCATGCTTGCGAACAACTGTAGATGTTTGTTGCAAATGACCGGCATTCCACACAGCTGGTCATATGTCCTCTCATAAGTCATCTCAATTTTCTCCATAGTTGTATATATTTTCCACACAGCACTATGGGTGACAAGCCCACATAATAAAACAATGAATACACCTCACAAAAAACATTTTTATTACCTGTGTGCTTGGAGTATTCGATAAGTTGGTGAAATTGAGTATATTTTCCTTTTGGAGCACTATGGAGATACCTCAAATCAAAAGTAAAAAGATGATTAAATAATATCTTATTAGAACAACTATCCGCAGTTTGCACAAAACATAAGTTCTTGTTCTTTTCCCTGAATATACTTGAACCAGGAAATAGGGACACACAAACTACACAAGTGATATAAGAGTTCGACATAAGATGCAAACCTAGGCTAAGACGAGCGTAAGCCAAAATAAAAAATGTGGGTAGAAGAAAAATGTCATTTTTATGATATACTAAACTTGATTGCTTCGCGTTGAACCTATACAGCATATTCAATGGATCCGTAACTATGGCATGACCTCTTATTAAGAATGAACCATGTAATCAGAAAAATCCAGTGTTTTTTCAGACCTTGTCTTCTCCAAAAGTTACAATATCACGACCCTTCTAGCAATCAATAGTTATTGAGTTTGTTGCAAGAAGTCTGGATTTCTGCCCCTGTAATAGATATATAACAAACAATATTAAGTTCAAGTGCACGAGAACAAGTACATCGAATGGATGTACCATTTAATAACACTGATTCGTCTGAATAGAACCCAAGAAAAATAGAAGAAATGCCCTGAATATTGTTTCAAACAGGAAAGAAACCCATGGTTCGCAACTCTACGTCATGCTTAACATTAGTGAGTTAAGTTATAATTACAAGAAAAATGAAGCCAAGCTAAAAAAAGGATACACACTTTTAGCATCAAAATGCTTATTGCAAACACTTTGAGGTTGAAGTTCTGCCCCATAATATATGGATCTATCTAGAGCAATCACAATTAAGAAATTATGCAAGCTGAAAAGTTCAAATCATACAAATTGAACATACATACAAAAGGACCATACTGGGTGTACAAAGAAGACTAATCATATTAAGGGGAAGGGTAAAAGGAATCACCAAAGAAATGGCATCGCCAAAAGGGTAGGGGCGATGACAATGACGCTGTCAGCGCCAAATGGGTTGAAGCCATGGCGTCGGAAGTTGCAGTTTAAAAGGAGGATTTTCCTTCCAAAGTGAAAAAGTGTGAAGAAATAACCTAAAAACCGTGTCTATAAAATTCAATATATCTAAAATGTATCTACGAAACTTCATAAAAAATATAAAGACTGTAAATTTAAAGCAGCTAGTGGCAACCCATAGGTCGACACCACAATGCAATCATCTACTCTCCTAATTACTCAGAAGTAGAAGATTGCAAATTTATAGCTGCTATACTGATAGTTCTTCCAAGTACGGCATCCTCAGCTGTGCATGGGCTCTGCATGTGAAAGCAGAAGCTGCAATGTTACTGGAATAACAGAGAAAGAACTGGCGGTGAAAACTGTCTACAAATATGGGAACAATCCTCGCAATCCTAAATGTACCTGTAAACACCAAAAGTACGCAATCTAGGACATGAAGAAAGATTTTCAGGATCTATCAACAAATCATACAAATAGGAAAATAATTAGTAATACGAGGAGACATGAGCTTTCTCTATAAAGCAAGCAAGAGAGCAATCCAACCCAATCCTTTATGAAGAAACCATCAGACAAGAGAACCCCAATGGACAATGAAGAAACCAAAGATTTATACCAGGGACTGAAGGATTACAAGGGCCGAGCGCTCTACGCACACGAATTAATGGAATGACAGCGAACGCCCACCGGATCATCGCTCACCCGTTACACATGAAGCGTACGAAACCCAATGGACAGGAGATGAGCGTCGTAACTTGAACCGGAAGTGGAGGCGGCGCCTCTGCCACGGCCGACGGGCAATCTGGCGGCTGTTCGATGACCCGCCTTCTCGCTCACCCTCTCGTCCAACCCGCATCGATCTGAATGCCTCGCACGACTCCCATGTCGGATGGATGAAGAGGAAGGGCCTTTGCATCCGCCGTTGCTGCAGCCATCAGCTGATGCCGCACGTTGCAGGGAAGGGGAGTGGCGGCTCACTTCACCGCCACCGGTGCCGCCTCTAGATCGTGTTTAGGTCTGTTACCGATGCCCGCTTCAGTCGCGGTCTCACATGGAAGGTGGGAAGCCGAGACTGGTGGATACTAAATGGCCCAGATCTAGCCTCGAGTGTACTTTCGGCCCGGTTAACCACAACTGGCCTAGGTAAATCGGAGGAGTAGCGGCCCTAGAGAAGATCGATCACTGGAATCGGACGGCCAACAATGTGAAAAAGTTGTGGAGGCTCATAGCTCGATGCGTTATACTGTCTCTTAATTTGTTTTCTATGCTGCGAACCCTATAGAAAATAGTTTAGGTTTTCTTTTTTATTCTTTTACAACTTTATTTGATTCTGAAATATTGTAAATAATATTGTATTCTTTTATTAGTGTAATAAAGTTCATTTTTTCTCTTTATTAGTTGAAACTTGTAAGGATTTGTATCTTATTTAATAAAGTTTACTTATTTACTTTTTATTTTACAATTCTTTTGTAAAGACAATGTCATATTTATTTTGTTATAATAAAGAGCTCTTTTATTCACTTTAGTAATGTAATTTCTTTTTCTACTTGAATAATGTAAAGACATTGTATTATTATATTCCTTTCAATAAAGTTTATATTTGCTTATACCAGTTTGTATTATGATTATGAAATATCATGTAGTAGTTTAAGATTTAAATTTAAATCCAAGTTATATTTGAATTGTATGATCTCATATTTGAAGTCTCGAATGTAAATTCTTTTCCACAAAATTATAAATTCAGTAAAGGTCATGTCCAAATTCCTAACCCCCATCTAAGATGAACTAAACCCCACTTCTCCAATGGCAAGAGAAACACTTATCTCTTTGTGTTTTAAATTTTAATTCAAATAATTGTGAATATTGAATCTTATTCATAAATAAGAATTCACCTCTTATCTTTATTATAATTTAATTTCCAATTCTTATTCTATTTCAAATTCTTTTAATATTCAATTCTATCAAGTAAATATTCAGATTTGAATTGTCTTCCCCTAAAATACAAAAGTACAATAGAGGTCATGTCGAAATCCATTGCACCTGTCCTGGTGTTTCCATCAGAACAAGAGAGATCTCGATCCCTCTACAGCTTTTTTAGTTCTTCGCGAAAATTCCCCGGATTTTCTTATGCATGAATGCAATGCACAACCCTGTGTCCCCTTTATTTCTAGGTGCTAATGCTGGGATGTTACAGACTCTCCCCCTTAAAATAAACTTCGTCCTCGAAGTTCGTATACTCTCACGTTTTAGAATAAGGAATTGCCATTGTATTGATCACGACACTTCCCAATTCCATGATAACCTCAATTGGAACTAATTGTAATATCTCATATCCATACCTTTTCCTTGAATTCTCCTCCTACTTGACAATTTCCAACTTGTTGTCTGCAGTGCACTAAGGTTTCTCTTACTATAATCCCTTAGGGCTATGTCCTTACTAGAAGATCCTTCAATTGGGGTCTCTGCTTTAGTTCATTACCCTTATTAGGTATCCTAATACAACTCCCTTACTTGATTATCAAACTTCCTGATTATACTATATAAGTTCTTGGAAGTCTCACTAAAACAGGGTTTTAATTTGGTCAATAGTGGAGGCCAAAAGACTAACTTTTGATTTGTGATGGTATGGTTTATACTGGTAGTCCTTCTGAAAATTGGATTTGAACACATTTAGTCCATACCAATAGAATTTCCTTGTTCCTCTACACATGTCCAATTGGATGTGCTATATTACCTCTTCAGAATCACTTAAAAATTGTTTCTTTTAGAATTAGTTTGTTAGGACTATTGTATTTTATTACTTCGAGCTTTTACCTTATTAGGCTTTTAGACAATATTTTGTTATTATCTTCAGTACTTTTATAAGAATGACTTCCTTTTAACCTTATGAAAGTAAGGCTTGCTGTTGTTGTAGGTTAGTCCTTCTCCATCCTTTATTTGGAAAGTTAGATAATAATACCTTCATTTCTAAGGTTTACTCTCCCCCTTAGGGTTTACTAATATTCTTCAACCTATCTATTTAGTATTTGATGACTTCATAAAGAGAATATTGGTCTCTATCTATCTTATACTTTACCAAGTTAAGGTCTTATGAAATATTGTACGGTGTATTCACACATTTGTGGATCTCCGAAGTGAATCTTTCAGCATTATTGTCTTACTCACGATGTGGACATTTTCACTTTGATAGGTCAATTTTCGCGAAGAGTCTTGAAAGACGGTCGCTTTCAATTTTTATACTCCTTTATGTCCTACTTAACTTAGGCAAAATTTTATGCTCTTTATGCAACTTTTAAGATGATTTGGTTAACTATGTCTACCAACACCGGCTGCGGACAGGATACCGACTATGGATCAGAATACCGACTATGGATCAAGTACCAGCTGTGGATATTTACCAGCTGCGAAGCATCCCAGGGTGTATGTATTACCCTATGGTTTCCGATATACCTCTGGCATTCACTCTGAATTGTCAGGGTTTGAATACCATTTTGATTTTAAAGCTAATTCTTTGTATTCATTCATGATACTTCCATGAACTTGCATAATTTCTCCATTGACTTCTTAGCAAAATTACCTATTTTGATTGAACTTTAAGTTCATCACTTCTTGTTGCTGACTAATAATAATCTAAGCTTGATCCATCCTCCAAATTGAGTTGATAATCCTTACACTTGGCTTCATTCTTCATGTAAGTCTTCATTTTGGTCTTTGAAATTCGTCACTCCCTTACACGAATTCCCTTACTCTATCTAGGTCTATAACATCAAGTAGTGACTGGATGTTGCAACATGCATTTGCACACCAAGTCAAACTTCATGTACAGATCTAGTCAATCAAGAAGATTCAAGAAAAACAAATAAATCCAAATGTGGTACATATAACACACAATATTCTAAGCCCGGAATATAGTATTTGAGTATAATATCTCTAGAATTCAGGCTTAGTTGTGTAGTATATGACACCTCCTCATATAGGTTTACATTGTGATACTTAGCACATAAAGTCAACTATTCTTTATCTCAATATTTAGCCAAATTGCTCAAGTGCAACAGAATAATATTAAGCAAAGTGGTCTCAATTTGGTTTTGACTAACCTTTGGTTTCACCTTTGGAATGATTAACTATGTTCAACCTTTCTTTATTAGCCAACTAACCTCACATGATCTCTTCAAATGACTAATCATATTCTATTTGTTAACTTAAACCAAAGATTATTAGAAATATTTAGCACATATAACTTCTATCATAGTTCTTCCATGGTATTTTCATACTTCTACTCTAAGATAATTTACTAAGTTTTTGTCATATTTATACTTATATCATGGTTTCGGAGCTAATATCACCATGATCTTATTATGTTCTACCTATTCATCATGATTTAAAAGCTAATCTCACTATGATGACTTTACTTCTCATAGTATGATCATTGATCTTTAACATAATTTCACTCCATCATGTAGAGTTCTTAAATGAATACCACATGATTTACTACCCAATACAACTATACATACTCTAATGGTCTTCACTATGTTGTCTTTGGTTATCAACTAACCATAAGATCCCACTGCCTTACATGAATTCTAGGGTTAGGCTACACCATTTAGACTACTTCAATTGATATCTTACACTTGATCCTATTTTACTGTGACCAATTGGCTTTCCTACAGTATCTTGGTGGTTTACGTCTCCTTCAGAAGGCACTAACTAGCACAATACTGAGAAAAGATAAATTAATCACTCCTAAGAAAGAATGACTTAAGCATCTGACTTAGGAATGACAAGGTTATCCTCAAGTGGATACTCATCACAAGTCATTAGACTATTTGGTTTAGATAAGATGGCTCCTATCGTCACTACCTAACCTACAGATCTTCCTAAAAGGGTTTCAATCCTAAGGTCAAAGCATATGCTCTGATACCAACTGCGGTGACCCAGCATACCACTGCATGATGTAGTACACTATAGTCGTTGACATAACACCAATGAAACACCGTTAACTCGTATTACATCCCTCAGAGTGGTACAACAGAAACACAACAGGTCCAAGACATGACTATAGGTTACAACTCAACTCTTTACACAAGATCCAGGGAACACTCTAGGTTAAAGAGAGAGAGAAAGAAACTTCTTACAAAGAAGAATCAGAAATAAGCAACTCATAACTATTATGCTAATAAAATTAGCATCTAACTATTTGGCTTGTATTGCTGCTATTGCAGTATTCTACAGAAATAGGTTCTATGGCTAGAAATTATATTCTTATCTACTCAGTAACTTCGTCTTCACTTGAGTTGATGTATATGTTGACTTTCTTGACTTCATTGAAGAACTTTAGCTTCTGGTGATGATTCCTGGAGCATAACTTGATGTAGACATCATCTATATTGGCTTTAGAACCTAGCAAGGGTTAAGAAGATACGTTGAGTACGAGCGTACTCAGCAAGTTCACTAGAAAAGGAGTGTTTGATGCACTATATCTACAACCATAGACCATAGGTCATAGGCCATGCAAGTTTTCGTAAACATTTCTTCAAAGGTTGCTTTTATTCTGAAAAGCTATGTCCGTCAGCCTTCACGGGTTTACCAGAACTTTCATGGAGTTTCTTTCCCGCCGTGTTCACAGCTCCTTCCCGGAACAGGGAGTAACAAGTTACAGTTCTTACACTCTGCAGAGGTGCGTTACTTTACCCATGAGAGACCTTAGCCTTGTTGCACAACCAAGTCATGACCTTGTCCATACTTCCTTGGTATGGGGCCCAGTCTAAGATCCAAGCCAATCACTGCCCCCTTCGCGACCCCGCATGCCTCCTTGGTGTACACCATGTCCACATATTGAATTACGACAATGGTTTGTACAAACCGTTAGATGCCAGGACTATCGTGGGACATTGAGGGTTCCCACCCATATGTTGTATATCCTCTACGAATTACCAATAAATATGCACTCTATGAGTGATAACATCCACGACCTACACATCCGGCTTCATGCGAGAGGAGGAAGATACAGCTGACTTCTCTGTCCCATTCCAAATCTCATGGTTAACGCGTGATATACGGCGCAAGAATCACTGGCGACATTGGTTGTTAAATCCTAGATAATATGTTCCTTTACCACCGGAACTTTCGTAGTAGGTTATTACCTCATGGTAAATAACCTATAATCATATTATTATGAAAATAGTGTTTTCGGACCTTTTTTCCAATGCAGGTGATGACAACACTGGATTTGCAAAATACTTTACAGAAAATAATCAAAGGACATGAGCAAGTGTGAACTTGCCTTTTATGATTGCAAGATTATGCACTCACGGTCTTCGAGACGACATAAGATCCGATATCTGAAACCTGCATCTTTGGTCCGGTAAGGACTAATGTTTAAAGAAGCAATATGCAGTTATGCATAAGTAATGATATGCATTTTGTAAAACTCTCAAATTGAATCCCTAATACTTTGAGTGAAGTGAATTCAAGTGATTCTTTTAAGAGTTGGTTTATCTTCATATTTTACTTTATAAGTAATGATCTTTATAAGGAACCTAAGTGATAATAATTCTTAATACACAGGTAAAGTATAAAGTAATGTGATTATGTTTAATTGTTATTTGGTGACTAAGGTAAGAGTCCTTGGTTTTAGTTGTTAAGAATTGAAGAATTTATTATGATATTATTCTTTGAAGTGGCAAAAAGAATAACATTTGAAGAAAAGATTTCCTTTATAATGTTTAAGCAATCTTCATTGTTAATAAAATGTGATCAATGCCTTCTGGTATTTGATTGATTAGTTTGGGCTTGAGATGCATGATGTCTTAATTGAAATAGACCATAGTGAACTATAAACACATAAGTGATTTATTAGACCTGATGTTTATAAGGTTTGAGACTAAAGTTAACTTTAAAAGGTTAAGTAAACTTAAGATGTAATATATTTTAATTATTCCCAAGCTTTAGATTTATGATAGGTATAACTAAGGTGTGGAATTATTCACTTTATATTTTAAGTGAATTATTTAGATTACATTTGTTTTGCTTATTAAGAAAATAATTTGTATTTATTTAATGGGAGCATAGTTAGATGATCTTAGTAATTTGTTAGAATTTAAAGTTATGTTAATGATGGTGAAGATATAATGATTGTTCATCATATTATTTATATGAGTAATACTCAATAAGATTTTTGAAAGAATACTTTAAAGTTAAAAATTATACTTAAATTTGAGTTACGAATTTAAGTTGTGAATTTGGAATTTAGTATTTAGACTTTAATTACTCAAGGTTTTATAACAATTGTGCTTATTTCTTACTTAAGAATTGTTTTTAAAGAATTTATAAAATAAGTAATGGATAAGGATTTATTATTTAAAATATTAAAGACTTTCCTAATAATATATTTAATATTTTTCTAGTGTAATATATTTATTCAAAATCTTAAAAATGAATTTTATTTATATTTAAGTATTATCTTTATTTTTATAAAATTCATCAAGGAATTAAATGTCTTTAGATATTTGTTTTATGTTTTATTTGTAAAACTCTAAGTTAGTATTTTTATAAAATAGTAAAGTTATTTTGTTACACAAAAATGATTTTTATGGATTTTTTTATTTTATAAAATTTCATTTAAGATTTAATGGTGTTAATAATTATTTTACTTTAAATTTATTTTAAACACTTAGAATTATATTTTTATTAGGTAGATATTGTTTTTGTGGTCATTTTGATATATCATATGTATTTTTAGGATTTTTCTATAATTTTCTATAGCTAAAAATGTTTGGAGGTTATTTTTAGCAATTCATTTTTTTATTTTATTTCTAAACCTAATCAACCTAGGCCGTTTGGTAGGATATGTGGGCTGGCGTGGCCCAACTGGACCATGCCAGACCCCTCACCTCCGGCCCACCCCTCACTCCACACACACATGCACACACACACACACAGACCTCATCCTCTACTCTCTTGCTCCTGTGAGATGTCGTCGTCGCCGCCACTCCCGATTCTGGCGAGGCAGGCCGTTGTGGTCGCCGCCGATGGTTGCCGGGGCTTCTCCTCCCTCAAGCCGACCTAGCCCTCCAATTGGATTTATACTTTAAGCCCTCCCGAGCTCGCCCCTACCATTTTCTGTGCATCTAGGGTTTCGGTGTTTGGGTCGCCGTGTGCCGATGATCCTGTGGTGATCTTCGTCAGCCTGGACTTCGCTCGATGCCAGCAGAAAGGTGTGCAGGCGTAACCCCGATGTCTCCTTCTCCTGATTCCTGCGGGACGACGCTGTTAGCTCAAACCAGGCATCGGGTGCTTTCTCCGATCCAGTGATGGTGTTGGGACAGATCTGTTCCATGGCTTCGTCAAGCCAACGCTCCAGGTTCTCGGCACCCCACTGTGATCTCTAATTCCTTGCGACCAACCCTCGTGCTGATGGCTAGGATCCATGATTCAGTTATCCTTGTTTTCTACTGATCTGTTGGTAGTTATGGTTCCTTACTTTGGATGAGTAAAGCTTTCGTGGCCCCTGTATTAAATATGTGAAATGAAGTTTGGGATGTTCTGAACTAGGTGGTTACTAAATTTTTGATTCAATCAAATGATTATTAAGTAGAGATACTGATTCTTGGGAATATGATGTAAATCTGTTTGAGATGATTTTCTCTATTGTTGCTTATGGGATAAGATTGGCAATATGACAGTAGAGATTCATTTAATTCCTAACTATTCTGTTATGAAGATGATGCAAGGATTTAGCTTGTTTGATTATAGGTGGTATATAGACATGGTATTTGCTGATGTGGTGCCTCAGTTGAGTGTGCACAGCAGCAGAGCAATCTATGCATGAGCTGCTGTGGTTGATCATTGGTTCATGTCCTTATTGGATCTGATTCATCTATTGTGAGGGTTTAGTATAAAGTGGAATTGTTATTTCTAAGTTAGATCCAATGCCAAATAACATTGTGATAAACACATATATTGAGCTTGTCATCTTATCTAAACCAATGATGCAAAGCTGAGGTTTTAGAAACATGTGCTAGTTTAAGATGACCTTATAATGATTCCTGGGCTACCTGATTAAGAAGATGGTTGATATGTCAATCCTATTTGCTTGTATATGCTCTGAAAAGCTATCTCTTTGAGGATGTGGTGATTATTAATTTTAGTGACTTCCTCTGCTGTGAGATTAATACTGTGGAACCCAATTGAAGTGTGCACAGTAACATATCCATAGTGAGTAGGATTATTGCTATGTTGATGAATATACATGGTCAAAGATCACTAGCTCTTGATGACCATTGTGTGCAATATGTTCTAGCCTATGATGCAAAGGCTGAGGCCAAGATTTGGGTAGGAACAGATATTATGATGTGGTAAGAAACCTCTAGGATGATTCTACATAGAATTTTCTATGCAGTTCTGAGAGGAAAAACTATTCTGCTAATCCTCCTAGACAAACTCTAGTTGCAGGGTGGTTGAATAGATATTGATTTGTAGCACCCCTTATTCCTCTTAATTCTATTGGTGCAAACAACAAAATTATATGATGCATGAGCTGAGGTATGCTCCTACTGGATCTCTACCTGCTGCTCTTCTGTAGCTTGCTTCACTGAAACTTGAGCTTCTTGATTTGCTACATCTAGCTTTATCCTTTCTAATTACTTCTCCTCCTTGTTGGCCCGCTCCTTCTTTTACTGAAGGTGCTGCCTGACCTTGATTTTCCTCTTGTTCTAGCTCTTGGATGGCTTTAGGGAGCAACCAGAGTTGGGGTGTGGATTTTTGGTCTTCTTTTACTAGTGTTATTGGAGCTGGTTCTTGATTATATAGATCTGCATAGATAAGTGATAATCTGATACTGGTTGTGGTGGTCATGTCTAGTTCTTGAGAGTTCTAGTGCTAAGAAATGAATTAGGGGTGGAAGGAGATGTGTGGTAAGTGACCAACAATGTGGTACTCTGCTACTACGGTTGTGTTCTTATCTTCCCTTGTGGTTGTCTGGTGTTGACAGCACACAAACATGCAATGACTAAGCTGGTGTTGAGTAAGTTGTCTACTTGACTGTTGTGAGTTGAGGATCAGATCAAGTACACTAGATCTTTTGCTGGAATTACTGCCTTTCCTTTTACCTGTTACTAGTTTGCTGAAACTTGCCCCATGCCTGTGATGCATAGACTGAGTCCATTACTAGATAAGAACAGATACTACTCATTTGGTGAAACTTGCCCCTTTTTTTATAAGATTAGCTCGGTGATGTGCTGAACAATGCATTACACTGTCAAACTGAGAGCACTACTTTAACCAAGTCCCCATTCTGTTTCTTCCTTGTCTTTTTGTTTTGTTTTGTTTTGTTTTGCAGGGTGAAGAATAAGGATAGTTGAAGAACAGAAGACATAGGATTAATTATGAAAATAGTTTAGGTTTTCTTTTTTATTCTTTTACAACTTTATTTCATTCTGAAATATTGTAAATAATATTGTATTCTTTTATTAGTGTAATAAAGTTCATTTTTCTCTTTGTTAGTTGAAACTTGTAAGGATTTGTATCTTATTTAATAAAGTTTACTTATTTCCTTTTTCTTTTACAATTCTTTTGTAAAGACAATGTCATATTTATTTTGTTGTAATAAAGAGCTCTTTTATTCATTTCAGTAATGTAATTTCTTTTTCTACTTGAATAATTTAAAGACATTGTATTATTATATTTCTTTCAATAAAGTTTATATTTGCTTATACCAGTTTGTATTATGATTATGAAATATCCTGTAGTAGTTTAAGATTTAAATTTAAATCCAAGTTATATTTGAATTGTATGATCTCATATTTGAAGTCTTGAATGTAAATTATTTTCCCCAAAATTATAAATTCAGCAAAGGTCATGTCCAAATTCCTAACCCCCATCTAAGATGAACTAAACCCCACTTCTCCAATGGCAAGAGAAACACTTATCTCTTTGTGTTTTAAATTTTAATTCAAATAATTGTGAATATTGAATCTTATTCATAAATAAGAATTCACCTCTTATCTTTTATTATAATTTAATTTCCAGTTCTTATTCTATTTCGAATTCTTTTAATATTCAATTATATCAAGTAAATATTCAGACTTGAATTGTCTTCCCCTAAAATACAAAAGTACAATAGAGGTCATGTCGAAATCCATTGCACCTGTCCTGGTGTTTCCATCAGAACAGGAGAGATCTCGATCCCTCCATAGCTCTTTTAGTTCTTCGCGAAAATTTCCCGGATTTTCTTATGCATGAATGTAATGCATAACCCTGTGTCCTCTTTATTTCTAGGTGATAATGCTGGGATGTTACAGCTACCCTCGTATTTCCGATTTCCTGACATTCTCCGCATCTGACTTCACCATGGCTCTAAGAATGGCACTTGGTGGGAACAAACAACTGAGCTTCGCAACGCTCCCGCTGAAACCAAACGTCTAGAAAAACAAGGTGCGCACGACCGAATACCTTCCGATCCAGCAATCTCCAAGCATGATACGCCCATGGGAGTTCGCCGATGGAGCCTTCCGGAACCCGCCTCTCCAGACCAGATCAACAAGGGCAGACATCAAGCAGATCTTCGTCTTCGTGCGAAAGAAAACAAAGAACCACCTCCTTTATTAGATCCAACACAGAGATCCCCACACCGTCGGCCGGTTTCCGGAGAACGGATCGAGCAGGCCGACCATCGGTGCCGATGAGCATGTAGGCTTAGCACCGCCACTAAGGACGCGCAATCACCTCCATCCTGCAGCACCACGTCCGCTGCTTCCTGATACGTTGGAAACGTATCTATAATTTTTTATGCTCCATGCTTGTTTAGTATCTGCTTTGCTTTACTTGTCCACACTTTGAGGTGCTTTTTACATGTTTTCTAGTACTAACCTACTAACAAGTTGCAACAGTGCCAGATGCCTGTTTTCTGCTATTTTTGGTTTTAGAAAAGTTAGTAAAGAAATATTCTCGGAATTGGACGAGACAAAGGACAAAGTCAATTACTTTCCATGGGGAACAAGAAGTCCAAAGGAGAGCCGGAGGGGCCAGACCCACCCCAGGCTCGGGTGGGCCCCACCCCGCGCCCAGCTAAGGTTTGGTCGCCCTGGCAGCTTCCTCGGTCTCCCCCTTCGCCTATAAGAATCCCTAGATGCAGAAACCTTAAGCACCCGATCAAATATCCACGAAATCGTCTATAGCCGCCGCCACCATCGTCCCTAGATCGGGGTGGGGGTGTATGAAGTTCTTCCCAGCACCCTGCCGAAGGGGAGATCATCCCGGGGTCCTTATCTCCAGTATGATGCGCGAGTAGTTCCACCTTGGACTATGGGTCCATGTAGTAGGTAGATGGTTGTATCTCCTCCTTTGTGCTTTCATGTATAGATCTTGTGAGATCCGTTCATGATCAAGATCTAATCTATTTGTAATCATGCATGTTGTGTTTGCGGGGATCCGATGGATATTGATATTATTATGTTGGTTTGATTAATGGTTTTGTCTTTATGGTTCTATCATGTCTGTGTTGTTTGTGATCTTGTATGCTCTCCGTTGTTAGTAGCTATCCTGGCCAAGTAGTTGCTAGTGACTCCAAGAGGGGGTATTTATGCTCGATAGTGGGTTCATGCCTCTAGTTTCCAAGGGAAGTGACAGAAATCTCTTTGGTTGTAGATGTGTTGTTGCTACTAGGGACAAAACAACGGTCTCTTGTTCATGGAATATGTGGACTGTTTACCTTACACACTTTGCTTAAAGCAGTTGTCTGTTGCTTGCAACTTAATACTGGAGGGGGTTCGGATGATAACCTGAAGGTGGACTTCTAGTCATAGATGAAGTTGGATGGCGGTCTATGTATCTTGTTGTATTGCCCAATCAACCTCATAGGATCTTTCTGACTAGTAATTGCATTGTTATGCCTTGCTTAGTTCCTGTCATTTGTCCTGCTGTAATTTTTTTACCCTTCATGCCATGTTGTTTATCCAAGGAGAGCACCTCTAGTGAACTATGGACCCCGGTCCAATCTTTACCATTGATACATCTTCCACTTTTACTTGTTTACTTGCTGCAAACCATTACCTTCCACACCATACGTTTAATCCTTTGTTACAGCAAACCGGTGAGCTTGACAACCTCACTATTCGTTAGGGCAATATCTTGAGTTTGTGTTGTGCAGGTCTCCACGTTGTTTGCAACACCTGTGTGACATTTTCTTCCTCCTTCTGGTTCGATAACCTCGGTCTCAACTGAGGGAAAACTTGCTGCTTTCTCTTCACACCCTGCGCTTGGGGTTACCAACAAAGTGTCACGTCGAGCACCATCACTTCCCCCAGATCCCGGCCAACGCTGCCCACGTCCCTCTCCGGCCCCGAGCACGAAACCACCGCTCCACGCATCCTTCCCCGCCACAGCAGGGTGACGCCACCGCGCCGAGTCGTGCCACTAATTCGTCGTAAACATATCTATAATTTTTGATGTTCCATGCTTGTTTTGTATCATTTGTCTTATGTTTTGTCCACACTTTGAGGTAGTTTTTATACATTTTCTGGAACTAACCTATTGACAAGATGCCACAGTGCCAGTTGCTTGTTTTCTTCTGTTTTTGGTTCCAGAAAGGCAGAAAATCAATATTCTCGGAATTGGACGGGATAAAAGCCAAAGTCATTATTTTCTCGGAGCAACACGGAACCACGAAGCAGAGTCGGAGGGGTACACAGGGTGGACGCACCCCCTAGGCGCGGGCAAGCCCTAGAGGCGCCCACGGGGGATGTGGGCCCCCTGGACCCCCACCAACCTTGATTCCTGCGCCTATAAGAAGCCTCCAACCCAAAAACCCTAGGGCATCCAGAAGAAATCCACGAAAACCTCCGTAGCACCGCCGCCACCGAAAGGGAGATTCAGGGGACAGAAAGTCTCTGTTCCAGCACCCTGCCTGGACGGGGAAGTGCCCCTGGAGCCATCTCCATCGATCTCCCCCGGAGGGAGTAGTGCTTCCTCGAGGCTAAGGGCTCTACCGGTAGCTATGTGTTCATCTCTCTCTCTATGCATGATCTTGTGGTCATGAGCTTTGTTATCAAGTAGATCTACCTTGCTACTCAAGTGCTTCATTAGATCTCTGCTCTCCCCATGTGTGTGAAAGTGACAACATGCACGCCATGGTGGCACTTAGGTTTGAGTCTACATAAATACTCTTTGTGCTTTAATAGATCTATGCTTTTCCCCACGTGTGTGAAAGTGACAACGTGCATACCGTGTATGGCACTTTGGCTAGATTGAATATTTGTTATGAGTTATATTTGGAGTTGGATGTCTCTATGAAATTGTGGTGTTTGTTGGAACCATCTAGCACTCAAGGTGACAGTGTGGGGTTATCTAGATTGGGGAAGGCAGACTTTGAGGTGTGCTATTATAGCCCTACCATGGATTAGAGTGTCCAACCGGAGAGTAGTTAAGAGTAGTATCATGAAGAGAGGATATTTATATGAGAGAGTGTTCACTAGTGAAAGTATGATCCCTAGACCTTGTTTCTAAACATTGAAACACCGTTTGCTACTAGATCTGTTGCATGTTTGCTTGCTTCCTTCTTGTTGCCTTTAGTCTTTACCTCACCGTCAAGCTATTTTCTAGCACCGTTACCACTTGTATTTCACTATCTCTTCGCCGAACTAGTGCACCTATACACCTGACAAGTGTATTGGGTGTGTTGGGGACACAAGAGACTTCTTGTATCTTGATTGCAGGATTGCTTGAGAGGGAATAACTTTGACCACTTCCTCCCTGAGTTCGATAAACCTTGGGTAATCCACTTAAGGAAAACTTGTTGCTGTTCTACAAACCTCTACACTTGGAGGCCCAACAACTGTCTACAAGAATAGAAGTGCGTAGACATCAAGCTCTTTTCTGGCGCCGTTGCCGGGGAGGTAAGGTAAAAGGTACTCACATCCTCCAATGTGAGTGCTCGAAGTTATTTCCTTTAGATTCTGCAGTTTTGTCTTTTTGTTTCTTGTTTTCACTAGTTAGGTTTAATGGAAAACAACAATAAAATTAGAGAGCTTTATAGTATTTATCTTGAGTTAGGACATGAAGTGTTTGAAGAGAAAATTAAAAAACCTATAGAAGTTTATTTGCATGCTAATAGCAATGTTATTAGTATGAAGTCTTTGGACACCATTGTTGCTAATGCTATGGAAAATTCTAAGCTTGGGGAAGCTAGTTTTGATGAAAATGATCTTTTTAGTCCCCCGGCTTTGGAAGATAGCTATTATATTGCCTATGATGATACCAAACCTCCAATATATGATGATTACAATGATGAATATGATATTTTAAGTCCACCTACTATTGAGGAGAAAATTTATTGTGATTACAATATGCCTCCTATATTTGATGATTATGGTGATGAGAATAATAGTGATAGCTATTTTGTTGAATTTGGTCCCACTACAATTAATAAGAATGACTATGCTTATGTGGAGAGTAATAATTATTATATGCATGTGGCTCATGATAAGAATGTTTTATGTGATGGTTATATTGTTAATTTTATTCATGATGCTACTAAAAGTTATTATGAGATAGGGAAACATGGTATTATGTATCTCAACAATATTAAGTTTCCCCTCTTTATGTTGAAAGTCTTGAAGTTGCACTTGTTTTGCTTTCCTATGCTTGTTGCTTTGTACTTTTATGACTTGTTTCTTTACAAGATTCCTATGCATAGGAAGTGGGTTATACTTAAATGTGTTTTGAATTTGCTTCTTGATGCTCTCTTTTACTTCAATTCATATTTCCTATGTGAGCATCTTTGAAACTATCATGCCTAACTTAAAGGCATTAAAGAAAAGTACTTGTTGGGAGATAACCCAAGAGTTTTCTTGAGTCTTGGAAGTTATTACTTCTGTAATGACCTCTCTTTATCCTTTTTGTTTGATTTTTTGTGCCAAGAATGACTTCTAATGAGAGGGAAGTAAGATTTGGGGAGTTGCTGTCCCGAAACAGATTTCTGTCCTCCACCATAAAAATTCGTGAGGAGTCTATGTAAATCGGATTCAGCTCACAATTTACGAATAAATCCCCCAGTATGTTATCTAACTTTTGTTAGTTCAACACTTTTTAATTTGAGTAACAGAAGATGTTTGAAAAAATCGGTTTATACCTGCTGGTCTGTTTTGACAGATTTCTGCCACTATTTGCATTTGCTTCTTATTGATTCCTTTTTGAGTTCTCTTTAGGTAAATTGAGATTTTTGAAGGATCTGCTACAGTATCTTGTGTTTTTAGTGAAAAGTCTTGCTGTTCCAAAGCTTTGCTAGAGGTCTAATATCTTTTGAATAAGCTAATGTTGCTAATGAAGATCGTGTAAAGTTTTGTATGAAGGAAAAATTTCAGGTGTAGAGAGAGAATGATGTAATGAGATGAAGAATGGACAAAATCTCAAGCTTGGGTATGACACCCCGGTGTAACCCCAAGAAATATCCAAGAGGTATAAGCGTCAAAGCTTGGGGATGCCCAAGGCATCCCCTTCTTCATCAATAAAAATCCCAGGTCTTTCTAGACACTCCGTTTTTATTGTTTCATGCACAATTGTGTTGTTCTTGGAGCGTCTTAGTTTTTTTTTTGGTTTTTGTTTGCTTAGTTTGCTTGAATAAAGTTGGTTGATCACAACACACCTTTTTGGAGAGAGACACACTCTGTTTTCATTGCCTAGAACACTCTAGTTTTCACTCTTATTGTTCCGTGGGTGTTCTCTTTTGCTAGCACTGTGTTTAGCCTTAGTTTTCTTGAGCTTTTAGCTTAGAAATTTTTAGTTCTTTTTTGTGGATTTGTGAGACAAGCTCACTAATCTTTATTGATTATTATCTTTGTGAGTTGCTTCAAATAAGTTGTTTGGTGTTGGAGAAGAGTAGAAAACTTCATGCTTAAGTGGTACAAAAGGGAGCTTGTTTTGACTGTGGCTTAGACTTTAGCATGGCATGCTAGGTGTTGTTTTGACCTTATGATTAGTGATTATTGTTGTAGCATGTCTTGTTCCAAACAATTGGGATTGCTTAGTGTGCCTTGAAAGAATTATGCGTTGTTTTAGCATGCAAAAGCATAGTATTGTGGTATTCTTCTTTGTTGCATTGTTTGGGTTGACTTGGCACATGCTCACACCATGTTATGACTACGAACAAGTCACCATAGCCTCTATGATCATTTAGTCCTTGACTTGTAGTACCACTCTATGATTTGATTAGTAATGTTTTGTTGCTCTACATGATTATGGCCATTCTTGCTCTCTTAGTTGGTTGCTCCTAGTCCTTTGCTAGCCTCCACTTGTGTGAGTAAGCTCACTCATGCTTCCAACTCCCAAGAAACCAAGTTATTCCAAAGTGTCCATTATAAACTCATATGCATGGTGTGTTACACCATTCCATGTATATTCTTGTTTTCAGCTATCTTCCAATTAAAAACTATTTTATTATGTGAAAACTTAGTGATTAAAGCCCTCACAAACTTGATGGCACACATTATATTCTTTGCCCCTAATAAACTTGAACCATTGTGTCTTCTATGTTGTATATGCTTGCACTTATACGTTGGAATTAGAAGAACCGTGCTGTCACGGGGAACGTTTTCAACATTGCACTTGTACTTTGTACTCAGTTGATATCATGCTCTTTTGTCTATGGATGTCACCGGTGTGAAATAAAGAGGGAACTTGTAAGTCCATGGAGTTTGTATCCGGTGTTAGAGAAACGCCTGGACCGCTAGCCTAAGTCATGCCTAATCATGGCGGAAACTTGCAGCATCACCATAGTGACTTCTATGAAGCATTCTTCTTATAAAAAAGAGACACATTGAGAAAAGAGGAAAGAGAGAGAAAAGAGCACCATATTCCCATGGTAAATAAGAAGATTGCTGAGATGCTCATTGTCTGCTTGCCTTGTCATTTTGGTTATGGGATAGCTCCTGTACCATGTGCAAGGGGTACCCCGTTGGCGGTTCTTAATGATATGCAAATACTTACAATGACAAGAACTTACAGGTGAATAAAGTTGAGTAGCATGAGGTGTGGCCCTCGTATTCAAGGGACTTGCGATTGCCAACTTATACTTCATCAAGCATATACTCCATCTTTGTTCACTTTAACCTTAATCACTTCAAGATGCTTATGATAAGGGAAATGAGGGCTGAAAGCTAACAAGTACCATAATTTTTGGAAGCTCTTTTTTAAACTTGAAATCCCTGCCTCCTTTATAAATAAAAGGGCCTTTCTTCCACCATTATTTGAGTCTCCACCTTCTACCTTCACTACTAGGAAACTAGCTATAGATAGACATACCTTCTGTGGCGCATGGTTCTGACCATGTGCCACAAAAGTTATCCAGTGGCGCATCCGGAGCAATGCGCCACAGAACCACCAAACTTCTGTGGCGCATCTTCTAGAGCCATGCGCCACAGAAGTTTGGTGGGACCCACACCAGCCGTTGGACCATGAATCTTCTATGGCGCATCACTCTGTATGCGCCACTGAAGTTTGGTGGGACACACAACAGGCGGGGTCTAACCGTGCTCTGACCAAACTTCTGTGGCGCATACAAGGAGATGCGCCACAAAAGTTTATATCTTCTGTGGCGCAAATCACAATATGCGCCACAGAACAATTATGTGGGCCCCACACTCTGGACACCCATGTACAAGCTTCTGTGGTGCATTTGTTCATATGCGCCATAAAAGAACAAACTTCTGTGGCGCATGAGTGCAGTATGCACCACAGAATGCTTCGTGTTTCCTAGTACACACATTTTCCTCTTGTGCTTTTCCCAACTAAACAAGTACCAGTGGAATAGGTAGAATATACTAGACAATCTAGTAGATAGACATGTGCAGTGGCATACATCGTTGAAAAATGCACATGCGCATAGCCTTGAACAGCAAAACAACAATGACATACATCATTGCAAATACACAAACTACAACATTGCAAATCCCTTCACAGAGCTGGTGGGGGCGATGGCGGTGGAAGATGCCAAACCTCCCTGTTCACGCACGCCTGCAGCCTGCGGACGTGGTCCTCCATGGACACGTTGGGGTCGAGCACCGGCCGCCACCCGATTGGTTCCGCCATGCGCGCCCTCTCCTCCGGAGACGCGAGCACGGCGTACAACCTCATGGCCTTGTTGTAGAGGGCCTCGTGCTGCAGTCTGGCCTCCTCCTGGATTAGGTTGACCTCTGAATCCCGCGGCGGCTGACTCCGAGCACTGCCCCTCGACCTCGCCCCTCCACTGCGAGTAGACTGCAGGGAACGCGAGCGGGCTGTGCTCTCCAGCGAGTCTTCCGACGAGTTATGGGAAGAAGATATCAGGGGCAGGTATGTTGCTTTGGACAGGGAGTGTGGTATATATATAGAGGGGTGTCATTAAAGCAGCTCTATCTACCACCTTCATTTCGTGCAGATCTGCCCTCAGTGTTCTGTGGCGCATATATCAGCTATGCGCCACAGAAGTTCAATCTTCTGTGGCGCATAACCACAACATGCGCCAAAGAACACTGAGTGCAGGGGCCCATAGTGTCTGGCCCACTGCACCCTATGGCCCACAGTGTCTGGTCACTGGCCAAGGTTCTATGGAGCATATATGAGCTATGCGCCACATAACATTGAGTCACAGGGCCCACATGGCCCACTGCACCCTATGGCCAAGGTTCTGTGACGCATGCACTCAGTATGCGCCACCGAAGATTGAACTTCTGTGGCGCATAGTGCATGTATGCGCCACAGAAGAAGGGGTGGTTGTGCTTCGCGCTGCCTGCTTCACTCTGTGTCAGGAGGAGATCGAGAAGTTTTTCAGGTGCCTCCAAGGAGTCAAAGTTCCTCACGGTTACTCGGGCAAGATAAGCAGGTATCTCGACGTAGCGAAGAAGAGGTTCAGTGGTATGAAGTCCCACGACTGTCACGTGATGATGACACAGATACTTCCAGTTGCCATACGAGGGATAATGGACGAGCACGTCCGTGAGACGCTGTTTGGCTTGTGCAACTTTTTCGACGTCATCTCTAGGAAGTCGATCGGCATGAAGCAGTTCGACAGGCTACAGGAAGAGATCGTGGTGATACTATGCGAGCTCGAGATTTACTTTCCGCCCGCATTCTTTGACATCATGGTGCATCTACTTGTCCATGTCGTGGATGACATCATCCAGCTCGGGCCGACATTCCTACACAACATGATGCCGTTTGAAAGGCTGAACGGTGTCATCAAAGGGTTCGTTCGCAACAGGTCCCGTTCAGATGCAAGCATAGCCAAGGGCTTTCTGATCTACGAGTGCATCTCTTTCTGCCAGAACTATCTAACCACCGAGAACGAGGATGTTGGAATACCCACCAAGAAGCACCTCGGCAGGCTCGCTGGGTATGGTCACCGCGAGGGCCACCGCTCACTGCATGTCAGCATTTCTAATCGACGCCCCGACTTTGGCAGGGCACACCGAGTCGCACTACAACACATTGAATTGGTCATCCCTTGGGTGGAAGAGCACAAAAGCTTGATCGAGCAGGAGTACGTGGACCGAGCCCGCCCGAGGAAGAAAGGAGACGTAACAAGAGAACACAACTCCAGCTTCATGTGTTGGTTTGAGAAAAGGCTGCTGGACAATCCCTCGCAGATGCCTTCTACGGAAGATCAACAACTCATATTCTCCTTGTCATAGGGCCCAGCGTATAACGTAAAGACCTATCAGTCATGCGACATCAACGGTTACAGATTGTACACCGAGGAAAAAGACATGAATAGCGAATATCAAAACTCGGGAGTAACTATGATGTCCTTCGCCGATGACGAGACTACTGTCATGGAAATATTCTACGGAAGGATCGAGGATATATGGGGCTCGACTACTGTGGAGATACGGTACCGATGTTCCGTGTTAGATGGGCCAAGAACATCGAAAAAGAAGGCCGATATTTCACCACCTGCGTTATACCAGATGCCAAGTCGGCAAAGAAGGCCTCCACGAAAAATGAGTCGTGGATACTCGCTAGCCAAGTTGATCAATGTTTCTTTATTACCGACCCGTCAAAGCCTAGTCGTGTTGTAGTGAGGAGGGGCAAAAGGAGCATCATCGGAATGGAAGGATTCGCCAACGAGCAAGACTTCGACAAGAATGGTGATCCGAAGATCGAAGAGGAGTTCGACAAGTACTTCAACATGCCTACTACTGCTACAGTAAGAACAAAGACCATACTACCTACTAAAGGTTGTCCGTTCATGAGAAGAAATCTCATAGTGCCCGGGATAAAGTATCAACCGCGAAGAAAAAAGTCAAGAAGATTGTGAAGAGAGGCTAGCTCGACACATCACATGACGACGTGCGACCTTTTTTGTGTATTAGTTAGAGACTGAAATATATATCGTGATATTCATATATATATATATACATGTGTATGTTCTTGGTTTTAAATATATTTCTAACATATATATATATTTGTTCTTGCTTGTTTTAATATAACATAATTAAATATATTTGTATCATATAATTAAAAATATTTTTTAATTAAGAAAAAAGTCTAAAACAGCCAGGATTCGAACCTGGGCTGCCCAGATTTAGAGCACCAAGACCGACCACTAGGCTAGACTGTTGTTTGATGCAAACTACAACGCCGCGCTACTTTTGGACTAAGCGTACATGTTCTGTGGCGCATTCCTCCAATATGCGCCACAGAAGTTGGAACTTCTGTGACGCATATTGGAGGCATGCGCCACAAAAGTTTCACACTTAGCCAAAATACACGGTTCGGCCTTCCCCTTCCCCCCACTTGCCAATTCCCCAAATCAACATTTTCCCACGCCCGAGCCTAGCGCCGCCCGCGTTGGAGCCAGTCGTCGCTGCTGTCGGAGCCCTAGCCGCTGTAGGAGGAGCCCTAGCCGCTGTAGGAGGAGCCCGTCGCTGCTAGAGGAAGCCCGTGGAGGAGGATCCTGTCGCCGCTATCAGAGCCCGTGGAGGAGGAAGCTAGAGCTGTCGCCACCGTCGGAGCCCATCCCGGACGTGACCTAGGAGGAGAAGGGCCGTCCCACAGCAGGAGCACCGCCCCCACGACCACCTCCCCATCCCGCGCCGTCTCGCACCGCGGTACATGCTCTCCGTTTTTGCTTGTTTATGTTCTTGCTTGACTGATTAGGGTTAGGATTTGACTGATTAGATTAGGGTTAGGATTAGATTGCTACTGATTGATTATGGTTAGGATTAGGTTAGGATGCTCTCTGTTCTTGCTTGACTGATTAGGGTTAGGATTTGACTGATTAGATTAGGGTTAGGATTAGATTGCTACTGATTGATAATGGTTAGGATGCTACTGACTGACTGATTAGGGTTAGGATTAGAATTTGCTACTAACTGATTGGTGCTGATTAGGATTGCATCTTTTACTAATTGGTGCTCTAGGACATCCTCGCTACTCGTTTCCATATTTTACTTGCATCAACCTAGATTAGGACTCAAGACATGGTTGTGTTGGTGTGATCTTTTACTTGCATCAACCTAGATTGTCCTAGTAGCACTTGGAGGTCATGTGATGCTAGTGTTGCTTGGAAGATCAACTTGGTTCAGAAATAATGGGACCATCTGTTTATTTAGTGGCTGCACTTGATGCTAGAGCACATATAATCTATACAAGTGAAAAATCTTGTAGATAATCTCTAGCACAGATTATCTTGTAGATAAACAACTCCATGATGCTTTCAAGCTTGTTGCTTGTGTATAGCTTGTTGCTTGTGAAAAATCTCTACAGGTGAATGCAATTAGCTTGTTGCTGTTGATAGTGCTAGAGCTCAGAATGTTACTGAATCTGAATTAGCTTGTTGCTGTTGATAGTGCTGTTGTTGATAGTGTTGTTGATAGCACAGATAATCTCTACAGGTGAATGCAATTTGCTTGTCTCTGTTATAAAAAATAATGCAAATCTGTAAATCTGATACTAGTAGCAAATCTGGATGTGTGCTCCTGGATAAAAAACAATGCAAATTTTATTATAAAAACAATCCCTGATTCTGTTATGTGTGCTCCTGGATAAAAAAACAATATCTGAATCTGCTATGTGTGTATCTGTTATGATAAAAAACATTAGCAAATTCAGAACTAGTTGGTCGGTTGCTTGCTGGCAGGTTTAACTGAATCATTTAATTTGATCCTATGAAGATGTTGCTTGCTGGCAGGTTTAACTGGCAGGTTGGTTGCTTGCTGGCAAATTCAGAACTAGTTGGTTGCTTGCTGGAACTATGAAGATGATTGATCTTGTATATTCTTTGATCCTGCCATATTCCTAATGACATATAACTTTGATCTTGTATATTCTTTAATCCTATCCAAACTACCATATTCTTTGATCTTGTATATTCTTTGATCCTGTCCAAACTGACATATAACTTTGATCCTGCCAACTTGTCTATGATGTATATACACTGATTCCTAATGTTATGAATTAGGAAGATGATTTTATTTACCCACTAATGATTTGCAGATAATAAATGATGGTTTTGAATTTGAATCTGTGAATGAATGGGATGGTGCTGCAGAGTTTGTTTATTTTGTGAATGAGATGGTGCTGCCAACTTTTTTATGCTTCATTTGAATCTGTGAATGAGATGATGTTGTAGAGGTTTGTTTATTTTGTGAATGAGATGGTGTTGGATGATGATGGATGGTGTCAATGGGGTTATCAATGGGGCTGGGGTGTTTTTTCTTGCAGGGATTTCAATTGAGTTGCCCGTTTCTCCCGAAGTGTTGATTCACTTCCGTTTTGGTTGAGAAATGGGCACTCGTAGGTCCAAAAATTAGCAAAGGTCATGCTGAATTTTTCGATCGATATTTGTGCTAACTTTTTGCCCTTTTTTAGTAACAAAGCGCAAACATGTCGACTAACGACGAGGCCGATCCTTCTAAACAAATGAGAGTCGAGGATCTAGCCCGAGAGGCCAACAAGTCGTTCTGGGGGGCGTCCCAAGAGCATGAGGAGGCGGAGGAGATGAGAATGACACCACCACCGACGACCGTCGTCGGAGGTGCTGGGGGCGAGGAAGATCCAGATTACGAGGGGGACGACGACGAGTACGACGGAACTAGTGAAGGCGGGGAGGAGGGTAACACCACCACGGATGGTGGCGAGCGCACAGATGGTGGTAGCGGCAACCCGGACACCATACAGAAGAATAAGAAGGATATTAAGGATCGGAAGCCGCAAGTGCTCGCCAACGTCTATGATGAGTTCACCGAGGTCACAGAAGGTGGCCAACCCATTGCGCCTTCATCGATTGCCTGCGGGTACAACATGCAACTCGGGTGCATCGTCCGGGAAAGCATGTCGATCAACACGAAGTACATCCGACGTAATCATACTTTGGTCGAGAACCTCCTTAAGAAGCTTCACAAGCGATACACATTCCCAGAGAAGTTCAGAAACCTGGAGAGTAATAAGAACCCGGTGAACAAACTAGCACTGACAAATATGAGCAACGCCTTGAGCAGCTGGAAAACCCGGGTAAAGAACAGCATTGACAAAGGTGAAAGCTGGGAGATTATAAGTAGGAAAAATCCGATGCTCGACGAAGAAGAGTTCAAGATATTCAAGGCGGACTTAGATACCGCTGCCTCTAAGGCATGGACTGAGTGAAAGACTATGCGAGAGAAGAACATAGGTAACCACCGGCTTGGAAGCGGCGGATACAGAGGGAAACAACCCATTTGGTACAAGGAGGACGCCGAGCTTGAACACCTAGGTAAAGAGAACCCATGGCATAAAATCACAGACCTGCAGATCCGACAATTTGTTCGGGCCCGCTACTACCTGGACCCTGTTACAGAGGAGTTCGTCACCGACGACCCGAATGTGAAGGCCTTTGAGGATGAGCTGGTAAGGAATTTACCGTGGATCTCTCATTAAAATAATTAAGCCAAGAATCTAAATGCATGCATGGGTTCACCTCTCCTTGTATCTCTGCAGGAGAAGGAATTGAATGCTAGCAAGGACTTGTCGTCCCAAGATTTGGCGGCGGAGCCATGGGACACTGTTTTTAACAGGGCGACGAACACTTAAAAGAAGAGGGAGAAGAATTTGCCGCCAAAATCAGCTGGCCGTGTATCCGGCTTCGGTACAAGCATGAAGTTTACCGAGTACTACAAAGAGGACGCAAAGAATAGGAGGGAGAGGAAGAACCAGTCGGCGGCTAAAGATAAAGCCGAGGTTGAAGAGCTGAAGTTGAAGGTGAAGACATTAGAGGAAAAAGTGGACGAGAAAGCAATGGACAAGTTATTGGAGGAGAAGCTTCGTACGATCATCCCCCTGGTTTGATGGAGGGGCTAGCTATTTGGAATGCGGGAGGTCGAAAGGGGCCGATAAACATGCCCAGCTTTAGCGGCAGCAACTCGAGCATCAACGTTAACGCGTCGCCGGACTTGGTGACCCCGCCGGACACCATCGTCGTGGCGCAGCCGCAAGAGCTTGTTGTCGCACAGCTGCCCCCTGCTGCTCCCGCCAATAATACCAGTATCGCACAGCCGGTGGTGGCACCAGTACCGCGGGAGAATGCTGATGATAAGCCTGCCGCCGGGACCGGCCATGTGTAGACATTAGCCGAGCTCAACGCCCTCACCAAGGTAACTAATTAGTTACTCCGCTTCATCTTCTTTATGCGCCTTTGGTGACTGCCACCTCGATCATGATGCCCAACACATATGTGTCGATATTCAGGACGCTGCTTGCGTACTACTCCACAAAGTTGCCGGCGGCGAGTTGAGGATGTTGCCAAGGGCAATATCATACAACCAGCGAACCGCACGATGCACAACAATGCAATGGACGATGTCGTGATGAGGGTCCGGATTGCTCGGGTGTTGCCAGGGTGCGATGACATGGACCCCCCTTACAACCTCAGGGAGCCGACGAACACAAGACCCTTGCAGAATGCCACGGCAGGCCCTTGACATGGCCGAAGACTCAAATTCGTATTACGGGGCACCTAAGCGCAACCTCGATCATCCGTCCACCACCTCGGATGCCACCTGTCACCGGCGCCACCTCGATCATCCGGCCACCACCTCGGAAGCCACCTGTCGTCGTCGCCACCACCAGTCGCCACCAACAACTGTTGGGAGCATGTGGGCCGCCCCAAGGCGACGCCGTCGCAACGCAACCGCCGTCGCTCCCGCGACCACCATCACCACATGGCAGCAACAACGATGATGATGAAGAATTTGTCAACATCGACGACCGCATCAACACCGGTGCTGGCATAGGATTGTACATGCCTGCTGTGGATGAAGAACCCTTCGTCGCTCGCGAGGGTCAAGGTGGGCGTCCCACTACATGCACGCAACGCCTGGTCTTCCATGGTTTATCTCAAGAGACGCCTCCAGCCGCCGATCAACAGGACAAACCTGTTGGATTCGTCTTTAGCCCTGGCACACTCCAAACGGCGGCCGTTGAGCACTTAGCATCCCCAGTGGAGGAGCCTGCTCAGAAGACGAAGAAGCACATGAAGAGAGGTAAGAAAGCCGAGATCCAACCTCCTCCTAAGAGGATCCGGGATAAGGATGACGTCGTACCAGCCCGCGAGGATGGCTTGCCCAGGATACATATAGCCGGTGAAGCGATATTGACTCCGGAGCTGCTTCGCCTTGCTGGTGGACATATGCTCGCTTTGAGTGATAGTATCAAGACACTAGAGGGCATTCTTCTTAAAGACAAAGATCCAAATTACTCGGTTTTCACTGTCAAGGTGCCATCGGACGTGGACTTCGTCCATGAAGCCCCCGCGGACGTGTTCTTCATAGCGTACGAGGACGTCTTCAAGCTGTTTCTCTCGAAACGGCTAGACTATAACATGGTCCGCCTATTCGCGCTCAATCTGGCGATGAAGACCAAGAGAGAGCAAACCCCCTACATCGCGATAGTGGATCCCTACTACATGCGTGATAGCCAGTTGATTAAGTACACACACCCACTAGCATTGGTAACTTAGGCTTTCTTATAGCTTTCTTCCTTTGCCCTTTTCCAACATCTCGTTTCAATCGTGTTGTGCAGAAACAAATACTGCACACTCATCGTCATTTGCACAAAGTACTCGATAGCATCGTATTTCGACTCGGCGAGTCAGAAGAAGAAGAAGGACTACACCAGAATAAGGGGTGTTTTGAATGAGGCTCTCGAGGGCAACGCTAAAAAGGTATGCCCCTTCGTTAACAAGGGGGAATGTATCAAGGATGACAAGCACGTGCTCGAGTTCCCCTGCGTCAAGGAGCCGGCTACCGGCGGCGCCAAGGAGGCCTTCTACGCCATGCATCACCTTAAAGGGTTTGTCCGGGATTGCCAGAACCTAACTCTGCCATCTAGTTTCCGAGCATGGGCCTAAAATTTGGCGCGAAGGGACGATGATGATCTTAGAGAAGACTTCCATCGCATCCAGGTTAAGTTGTCAGAAATCATCGTGGAAGATGTCAACACAAGGGGAGGGGTCCTAAAACACAACAGAGGGATGACTAAGAGGGAGATTGAAAATATTCTTCGTCAACAGGGTGACAACAAGACGTGGATGACGAAGGATGGCTATCTACCATTCCCGAAGCCGAGCGTTAGAACTTCTCAACATTGATCGATGTGTGCGCCTAGAATTATCATAGATGTCTATGTGTAGTGTTGTGTCACAAACTATATACTACCGTGGTCGTATGTTGTAAACTTCACTATTGTGGTTGTTGTCGTCGAAGTTCTATGATTATGATCGATGTGATATCTTCTATGTTTACTGATCTTTTGCTTTAGTTTATGTGAATATATATATGCATGTGAACCAATTTAGTTCTTTCTGTTGCATGATTTACTAATATGCCTTATCTATAGAGATGACGAAGTGGTACGTGGTGTACAAGGGTTGGGTTCCAGGAGTCTACGATGAGTGGGAGGACTGTCAGAAACATGTGAACAAGTTTAGCGGGAACAACTACAAAGGATACGCGACTCGAGAGGAGGCGGTAGCCAAGTGGAGGAACCACCTGTGGAAGGAGAACCAGATGAAGATATTGCTAGTGCTCTTGCTCTTGCTCACCGTCATCACAACTGTATTCTGTTTGATTCTAGTGTAGGCGATGAACACTTCATTTGTAATGTGATGAGATGGTGAACTTTGTGACAAGCACTTGTATAAGTGTAACAAACACTTCATTTGACTTGTATTATAATATGATGACCACTTGTCTATCTCGTTCGGGATCTAAGTAGTGTGATGGCACTATATTCGTGTTTGTATTATATTTGTTTTCATATACTAAGTCAAATATACAGTTTCTATATAATACTGTATATTTGGACAATTTTCGATTTTTTTAATACCTGATATTCAAACTAGTGGCGCATCGTTTTTACCTTTCGTGGCGCATAGAGCTTCAGTGGCGCATTTTCCAGAATGCGCCACTGAACAGAGTCCTGTGGCGCATCAGCCAGAATGCACCACAGAAGTTTTCATCAGTGGCGACGTAACAATGGCGTCCCTGCCATGCGCCATAGAAGACCATTATAGATGCGCCACTGATGAAGGATTTCCTAGTAGTGCTTTAGGCACCATTAAGAGAGCATAGTTGTCATTCTGTGTGCAGTGTTCCAAAGCTTATTGATTGATGCATATTGTGATATTAGTTGTTCTTGTGCTACTTGTTTCTAGTCACCCTTGTGAACTTTGAAGGTGTCCTATGCATCTATTTTCTACTCTATGAGGGACAAGATGATTGCCACTATGCCATGTTTTCTGTATGTAAAACAAACAAACGTTTTTCAATGCATGTTATTCATGATCTTTGTTTGTAGCCTTTCATGTTGCATGCATAGTTACTTTGTCTTATTGTTAGAACTCCATCTTTCATGCACATGTTTTGAGTTAAGCTTGGGGATGCTTGATACGTCGTAAACGTATCTATAATTTTTGATGTTCCATGCTTGTTTTGTATCATTTGTCTACACTTTGAGGTATTTTTTATACATTTTCTGGAACTAACCTATTGACAAGATGCCACAGAGCCAGTTGCCTGTTTTCTTCTGTTTTTGGTTCCAGAAAGGCAGAAAATCAATATTCTCTGAATTGGACGGGACAAAAGCCAAAGTCATTATTTTTATCGGAGCAACACAGAACCACGAAGCAGAGCCGGAGGGGGGGACACAGGGTGGCCGCACCCCCTAGGCGCGGGAAAGTCCTGGAGGCGCCCACAGGGGGTGTGGCCCCCCTGGACCCCCACCGACCTTGATTTATGCGCCTATAAGAAGCCTCCGACCCAAAAACCCTAGGGCATACAGAAGAAATCCATGAAAACCTCTGTAGTGCCACCGCCACCAAAAGGGAGATTTGAGGGACAGAAAGTCTCTGTTCCGGCACCCTGCCGGGACGGGGAAGTGCCCCCGGAGCCATCTCCATCGATCTCCATCGCCATCTTCATCACCGTTGCTGATTCCCATGATGAGGAGGGAGTAGTTCTTCCTCGAGGCTAAGGGCTCTACCAGTAGCTATGTGTTCATCTCTCTCTATGCATGATCTTGTGGTCATGAGCTTTGTAATCAAGTAGATCTACCTTGCTACTCAAGTGCTTCATTAGATCTCTGCTCTCCCCATGTGTGTGGAAGTGACAGCGTGCACGCCATGGTGGCACTTAGGTTTGAGTCTACATAAATACTCTTTGTGCTTTAATAGATCTATGCTTTTCCCCACGTGTGTGAAAGTGACAGCGTGCATACCATGTGTGTCACTTTGGCTAGATTGAATATTTGTTATGAGTTATATTTGGAGTTGGATGTCTCTATAAAATTGTGGTGTTTGTTGGAACCATCTATCGCTCAAGGTGACAGTGTGGGGTTATCTAGATTGGGGAAGGCAGACTTTTATGTGTGTTGTTATAGCCCTACCATGGATTAGACTGTCCAACCGGAGAGCAGTTAAGAGTAGTATCATGAAGAGAGGATATTTATATGAGAGAGTGTTCACTAGTGAAAGTATGATCCCTAGGCCTTGTTTCTAAACATTGAAACACCGTTTGCTACTAGATCTGTTGCATGTTTGCTTGCTTTAGTCTTTACCTCACCGTCAAGCTATTTTCTGGCACCGTTACCACTTGTATTTCACTATATCTTGGCCGAACTAGTGCACCTATACACCTGACAAGTGTATTGGGTGTGTTAGGGACACAAGAGACTTCTTGTATCTTGATTGCATGATTGCTTGAGAGGGAATACCTTTGACCACTTCCTCCTTGAGTTCGATAAACCTTGGGTAATCCACTTAAGGGAAACTTGCTGCTGTTCTACAAACCTCTGCACTTGGAGGCCCAACAACTGTCTACAAGAATAGAAGTGCGTAGACATCAGCCACCTTGCCAGACGCCTCCGCGCCCCGTGCACGCACGCCGCCGGTCGTTGATCTTGGCCCGCGCCTAGATCTGGCGAACCAGGGGGAGAAGAGGGGCCCCGCCACCACCGTCGCCGAGCGGCTTTGCCGCCGACGCGTCCCGACGGCGGCGAGGAGGGAGGAGCGGAAGGGGCGGGAGGCCCGGCGGAGGCGGTAGGGTCCTCCCGGTCGCTCACGGGAGCGACGCGGGAGGAAGTCGGGAGCTTTTTTGGAGGAAGGATTTCACTTCCCCGGCCTCTGCACCAACTAGGGATGCACACAACCATTAAGCATGAGTACCAGGATTTTAAACTTGGTTAAGCACCAAGCCTGGTCCTCAAGATAAAGTGCATGAGTACCAGGAGTGCATAATCCTCAAGTATAAATAGGAATCTTAATTCGCTTTCGTGAAATTTGAACTCATGTGTTGGGTTTGTATATCCATTCCCCAACCAGTTGAGCTAGGATCACTCCCTAAGCTTAGTGTTGTGCTAGGTTGACATATAGTTAAACTTACCATAGTTGCATAATCAAGAGAATTTATCTTTTGTGTCAACCCTAATTTGAAAAAGAGTAAAATTTGAAGTATCATCTATTCACCCGCTCTAGGTGCACATACAATCCTTTTAACATGGTTTGTTTACATACCACACATGTATCAATATTTCGTATTAATATAGTTATAGCACGACATAAAACATATTATGAACATATAGGAGATATATCAATAATACACTTTATAATTTGCCTCTAGGGCATATCTCCTTCAGCCACCACTAATCGTTGCTGAGCTGCTGGTCCAAGCTGGTGAATATGCTCTTGCCATCACTCTGGATCGCGAAAGGTGGAAGATCTCAATGGAGGAAAGAATGGTGGATTTCAATTTTGGCATTGAGAGTGGCGCTAAATAGGAGGACGATATTGGCGGACGGTTACCGAATTTCTCCCAGCATTTTCGATGCACCGTGAGAGCTCGTGCCATCTCCATGATTTGCAGTTTCCCGTACGTGCGGTTTTCCAAAATGCACGCAACGAGAGTGACTCTCTAAAAACGGTAAATTTAGTCGTTCGTTGAGGGCCTGACCTGGAGGTGCTTTGTGTAGCGTGCATGCCATAACATGGAAAATAGACAGGCCAATCAACCAACTTTGCTCTCGACCAGTCTAGGATGCATACGGACAACTAATCACGCCCTTAGAGTATCTTTAGACAAGCCCTATAGTTTAGATGGGCAAAAGTCTCCCTATCTCTTAATTTCTCTTGTTCGCTCATCTAAAGAAAAGTTGTTCTTAGCCGATCCCCTAAACTTCACTTATTAATTTGTTTGTTGCAAACCAAATCATTTGATCCAAACATAACACTTACAAACTGAATTAATAAATTTGATAAACCAAATTATTCAACATTACATACAAAAATAATAAATGTAATAAATCAAATTGTTTGAAATAAAATGAATGCTAGAAGCACAACTAAGAATTGTTGTAGATAGGCCGGCGATGTTCAACAAGATCATCTTGTTGCTGAGTATGCATCTCCTCATTCTCGATGGTTTGATGCTCAACAAGCCATACTCCTCGGTTGAATAAGAAATGGAAAATACAAAAAATCTCACCTAGTGAATTCATCGAACACCTCGTGGGCTAGTGGTCACAAAATAGCAGGCTAGACGACCGCCACTCGAGTAAACGAAGTCGCTGTGGCCAGGAACTGCTCGTCGGAAAAGAGGTTGGGGCCCTCGGTTCTCGCCAAGTCCAGCTCGATCTACGACTGCCCCATCCTACGACGACTCTGTTTTCGAACGAACCAAGATTGCCGCGTCCAAAACCGACCTTGAATCAGTGGCCAGGTCAAAAAGAATGTAGCGTTTCTCCCGCCCAATTCTAGCAACGACAGCGGGCGAGCGAGGCGGAGTCGGGAAGGAGGGTGGAGGAAGTTTTAGGGTCTCGGCAGAAGAAATAGGTGGTCGCCAGAGCGAACACCGGCGGTAATGGGCGATGCAGGGCTATACACGCGAATATAGGAGGGAATCTTTTATTCACCAGGGGCGGAGCCGTATCCTTACCCGTCGCTGAGACCAACTCCTAATTTTTTTTGGTCATCTAACGACTTTGCGAGTTTGGCTAGTTGCGGCATAGAAGAGTAAACAAAAATATTTTAAGGAATCCAAAGATTTTTAAGACTTCGGTTAGAGATGCACCTAGTGTACCATGGCAGCCAAAGCTCCAAGATAGGAGAACTAACCAAGCTCATCCCGACAGACTGCACTCACGGCCGACGGCCCCATCCACGTTAATCTTCGCTGCATTATGCTACAGAGGAAGCTGCTAACATGACACACACACGGTGTACTCGCACGACGACCTCTAACAACTTGAGGTAGTTAAGGAATTTTTTTAACAAGTTAAGGACTTTTTTTTAAGAATCAGTTAAGGAATTTGTTGATACACCGACTGGTACGGCCGGTGCACCCAGGAGAGCTTGTTGGGCCAGGTACATTGCCTTTTTTTTTTACTTTTATTTGTATTGTTTATTTTCTATTTTGTTTTTTGTTTTTTGAATCTGACTATTTAAACAAAATTTGAACACTTTCTAAACAATATTTTCTAGATTTTGAGCAACTTCTAAAACCTGAACATTTTAAAATTTGTATATTATTTAATTTGAACATTTTCAAATCTGAATACTATTCAAATATTTTTCAAAATCTAAACAAATTTTGAACTATAAACATTTTCAAAACCCAAACCTTTCCAAATTTGGACATTTTTCAAAACCAAACAAATTTTAAATCTAAACATTTTGAAAACTATTTTTTTAATCAAATCTGAACTTTATTAAAAAAAAAGTAGAGTAAAAAACAAAAAAGAAACAGAACAGGAAAGAAAAAAGGCAAATTGGGCCGAACCGTACGGCGCGGTACGCGCCGACCTAGCCGGCATATAGGAATCTCCGACTGCACAGCCATATTTTAGGACTATCTAGGATTTATTTTCCAAAAGAACCGGCCTGAAATGATCTGCTTCAAATTGCAACTAGGCCCAGCCAGCGTTTATTGGGCCTTGCTTACTGCCATCTTTCCTTTTAAAATGTCGACCCAATAGTAAGACACAGTCCAACAATGCGCAGGGCCCGTCACTGGCAGTACCATTGGTTATTCCTGAGGGAATCTCGGTATAGGTCCGTTTCAATCAAGCCTCCCTTTCTGTACCGGGTCATGGTTTGAGCAGATGTGGAGTCTTGACGCCCCAAAACGGGATTCTTCTTGTGTCAGAAGCCTTCCAAAAGCGCGCGCGACGAAGGATAATATGCGTCGCACACTGATCCGCTTCTTGTCCCCCTTCCTTTTTCTCCAGCTTTGCTAGTAGCTTTACAGTACAAAGGCATTGCGGTCTTTCTGTCAGACCTCAGGAAAGCAGAAGCTACCTTCTTTCGGAGGTACATAGTTGGTACCCTAACTACTATAACGACGCAGTATGCTTTACTACTACAATCTCGTCATCAGTTACCACGGCAAAGAATCATCTGCTTCTCAGCAGTAGAAGTACACTAGATTAGTTCTTGCCCGTGTGATGAGCTCTGAAGTCTGAACTGAATTGTTTCCATGCCAGAACAATCCTCGGAAGCCACGAAAGCCCAATCGCTTTGCTACCACCGACAACGATGTGTCTGTGTGTGTTTAGTGTGTTCCTGGTCACATTATAAGTAGTACTACTTGCCTTTTTGCTAGTACCACTAGTTAAGTACGCTTCCAGCAGTAGGTGTGGTGTATGAATCACGGGTTGTCATTGTCTTTCGGCTAAAGTATTTGCGAGTAGGAGTCACACTGCTATACTTTGATTCCGCCTATTGATCAATGAAGCCAGGAAAAGCAGAGATTCTCTTTGGAGATATCAGGCACGCTTTGGCGGGCATCATTTGAGTTGGATCTCCCGCAGGAAAAGAAGCCGGTGCTAGCTCCTGCAGTTCCATCGTCCGCGCGCAACAACAAAATATATGGCACGAGGAGCCCCTTTTGCCGCAAACATTCTCGAGGTGACGCGAGAACATGCGGTCCACTGGAAGCGCGCGGTGCCGGACCCTGCCCTAGCTCGCACAGCACCAGCCGGCTAGCAGCCGCGTCATGGAAGATTTCCTATTGAGATGGTTGGTTAGAATAGATTAGGCCGAGGGAGCAATCATGGTACGGTCGAGTATAGTACTACTGATATAGCAAGAGCCAGCAAAGTACACTTGTTTCAGGGATCTCTGCAGGCAGGCGGGCTGCCGCAAAGGCCTGCAGCCGGCGGCCGCTGCATGAGGTCGATCATGGTGGAATCATGGGACCTTTTTTATTTATTTTTTATCATCTCCGATCCGGTGATCCACCACCGAGATCGACCGATCGATCGATCTGCAGTTAAGTTAGCTGCAACGGTTGCGTGCCGCATCATGCATCATGTGGTGCTCACTGCTCAGGCAGAGTTTATAGCATAAAACCACCACATTTGTGCAAAAATTTCGAAAAACCACCAGTTTACGTTTGAATCGCAAAAAACCACCACCCTACTACTGATTTTTTGCAATGTACACTAAAATGAAATTGACAACAAATTGACAGCGATTATGACCAGGAAGGCCTACTCTCTAGGCTGATGTGGACTGGGACCCACCTGTCAGCCCAAATAAGAAAATAAAAAAATATCTTTATCCCTGGCTACCCCATCCCGTTGACCACACGGTGGCAACCACCACCCCTCTCCGACGAACTCGCCGGCGACCTCACCGCCGCCACCCCTTAGAGGGTTGCGTCCACAACCATCGACCGACGAACTCGTGAGGGCGGGCGGCGTGTGGCGGGCTCTGGTGTGGGAATGGAGGCGCCCGGCGGGCTCCAACACGGGGCGGCGTGACTGGGGGGCTGGGCGGGGCGGCGCGGCTGGGGGTTTTGGCGCGGAGGCGTGCGGCGGTGTCGTGGGACTCGTGGCACGGGGCGGCGCGGCTGGGGCGCTGGGCGCGGAGGCGCGACTGGGGTGCTGGGCGCGGAGGCGTGCGGCGGTGCCGCGGGACTAGCGGCACGGGGCAGAGCGGCTAGGGGCTGGGCGAGGCGGCGCGGCTGGGGGGGCTGGGCGTGGAGGCGTGCGGCGGTGCCGCGGGACTGGCGGCACGGGGCGGCGCGGCTGGGGGCTGCGCGAGGCGGCGCGGCTGAGAGCTGTGCGGGCGGGCTGTTTGGGGATGGGCAAGGCGGCGTAGAGGCGTGGGGCGGACGAGCTCTCACGCTAGACGGGGCGGACGAGTTCCGGTGGCGAGATCCGGCGAGCCACGGGTGAGGCATGCGATGCTCCGGCGAGGGATGACGCGGCACGGGGCGGGGTTGCGAGCTCCGGCGAGGGATAGGACGGCGCGGGACGGGGGCATATGCCGGTGAGGTACTGCGCCGGCAGGGTGGCCGGAGGGGATGCGGTGGGGTGGCCGGCGGCGGGAGTCTGGGCTGCCGGCGCCGGAGCCATGGCCGATAGGGGCTCGCGGTCAACCCTGGCAACTCCCGATTCTTTTTTTTTTGTTTCTTTAGAATATCTAGATTTTCTTAAATGGGCTGACAAGCGGGACCCAGTCTATCTTGTCATTTTGGCTCTGCCAAGTGGGCCCTCCTGATCATAATCGCTGTCAATTTGTTGTCAATTTTATTTTAGTGTACATTGCAAAAAATCAGCAGTAGGGTGGTGGTTTTTTGCGATTCAAACGTAAACTGGTGGTTTTTCAAAAATTTTGCACAAATGTGATGGTTTTATGCTATAAACTCGCTCAGGCAGGATATTAGTAGCTGTGAAGGAGCACATTTTTTTACTCCAATGCAAGTTGTTGCTGCATGCGCGCCTTGATTTCATCTCTGGAGGATGGGATGATAGGGCCAGCTGCAGTGCAGCTGCTGCCGCGAGGATCGAATCGATCGATCGATCTGCAGTTAAGTTAGCTGCAACGGTTACGAGCCGCATCATGCATGTGGTGCTCACTGCTCAGGCAGGATATTAGTAGCTGTGGAGGAGAACTTTTTTTTTACTCCAATGCAAGTTGTTGCTGCATGCGCGCCTTGATTTCATTTGTGGAGGATGGGGCCAGCTGCAGCTGCTGCTGCGGCGAGGATCGAATCGAGCGGGAAGCCGCGCGCCCGTCCCACGCGGCGAACGTGGACGAGGTGTCAGATCGGGCAGGCAGTTAGATTGAGATTCACTTGCTGCGAGGCAGGCCTGTGTGTCTCTGTCTGTCTGTCAGATCTGGATGCAGAGGGTGAGCTAGCTAGCCGGTGATTGGATCTAATCTCTCGCAGCTAGTGGTGGTGAATTAGTGTACAACCACATTCACGCACGCGGCCGATCGAAGCCTTCGCCTTGCCCAGCTGCTTCCTTGATTGTTATCACAGGCAAGGGGCAATGGGGGGCGTGTAAAGTGACCATGCGTCCATGCCACGCGAGCAGCAGCAACTGGCGTGGGATCAGATCAATGGACGGCCAATCAATCTCGGCGCGCGAGGCCGGCCGGCCGGCCGGCACGGCGGGGCCGTAAATGCCGTGCACATAGCCGCAGCAGCGATAGACGGGCTGCGGGTGCTGAATTCGGGCGGGTGTACGTTCATGTGCGTGCGTGCGTGCGCCTGCCTGCCGCGCGCTGCTAGATCGAGTAGACCAGGCGGAGGGCGCGCACGGACGGCACTGCGGTACGCCGCACGAGCGAGCGGTCTGACGGGCATGGGGAAGTCGACGCCTACGTACGGGATCTACGTAACTCCCGGTTCTAACTTGTCGGCGCGGCCGTAATAACAGCGCAAGGGAGCACAGCTGTTAATTACTGCTTCCACGGTTATGATCATGGTGCACAGCGAAGGGTGTCACGCTTTATGTGGAGGTTGACAGTTGCAACTGACTAACGACCATGCGCCTCCCAGCCTAGCTATAGCTAGCTAGCTGGGCTTGTGGGCAGGGGATGGGTGCGATGTGGTGCCGTATACCTCTGCGTGCGTGCGTGCATCCGAATAACATACACGTATGTACACGAATCCACACTGGTTCACATGCAGCCATGCTTGCTACAGCGATGAGCGATCGATCCATGGAAACATAACGCTACAGCCTGGGAGAAGCACGAAGCAGATACAGGTGGGCATTGCTCAGCATGGTAATCATATATATAGCGTTGCGTCTTTACGCACGGGATGGAACATGGTTATATTCCCGGCTCCCTGATATTAATTGCTATCCTCGTTGCGTTGTCGTTGCAAACTTACTGCCGCTGCTTGTTGCTACTTATAGCGCTTTAAAAGCATCTCTAACGGATCCTCTAAAACCCTGGATCTTTGTACTAATTTCAGGGAGTTCTTATTTTTTAGACTTTTTCTTGGGTAAACACAAACACCGGGCCGGACACGTATAAAACATACGTACCGACCACTATAATCAGCTTACTCGACCGGTATAGGTACCATGTGAGAGACCATTTACACGACACGAACTGGTCATCTCTTCGCCTTCTTCATCATCTCCTTTCCCTTGCAGGCACCCAAATCCCCCACCTCCAGCTACCAAATCCCGCCACCCACACCAGATCCGCCAAATCGCTCGCACATTATGGTGTAGGAACTACTCAATCCGAGTTGGGCGGCCGAGTGGGGCACCCTGCACCCTCGGCCTCGCGCTACCACGGAACCTCAGTCGATCGCAACTCCGATGAGGAGGATCGCAAGCATCGAGTGCACTCGCTAGGGGAGAGGGAGCGCCCAACGCTCAGATGGACCAACAGGGGCAAGACATACCACGTTTCCTCCGTTGGCGGACCAACATGGCGTATTACGGGAAGGTGGAGATCTCGTGTCGTGTCGCTCGGCGTGCTTGAACCCTCCTTCCACCGCCCTCGGACTCCGACAACGAATACCGCAACACCGACGAGGAGGAGGGGCGGTAGGGCATGTAGGCTCTGGCATACTTCATCGACTATGACACATTCGAGTGTGCCGCCATGGAGCACAAGATGCGCTGCTCCGAGCTCTAACACGAGGAGGAGCTGAAGTGCGAACGCGCGACAAAGCGCGAGGACATCATTACGATGGCCGCGTAGGAATCCAAGGAGAAGGAATGATGATGCGCTGAATCAACCAGCGATCGTCGACCTCAACTCCGATCGAGCGCTCACCCGTCGTGTCACTGCCGCACCCGTAGGCTCCAGTGATGCTTCCTAGGGCCAAATTTGGTAAATCTAGTGTTAGGGTTTATCAGAAGATGGAGTTCATGGAGAGAGGGAAACGGGTGCCACGGTTATCCGGAGAATGGTGGGTGAGGCGCGAGCCGTGGATGAGGCGGGAAAACCACAGCGGCTAGGCATGGCTCTGCGCCGGCCCTACTGGCGAAAGCGGCACCTCCGGTCGCCGGCCTAGGGGTAGCTAGAGAGGGTGTGAGGTGTGGTAATGGTGTAGATCTGCAATGGTGATGGCCGGCCCGCTACATATAGAGAGAAAAGGGCAGGAAGCAGTAGAAAAGGCGGGAAGAGCATCGCGGGAAGAGCATCCCGCTGGAGAACGCGCTGGCGAGCAATTTCTCCGCCACGTGTCCGGCGACGGGACAACGCTCGGGAGACGAGCCATTTCACTGCCAGAGATTCAGTGATGCTTTTAGGGCACGTGTCCAGTGATGCTTTTAGGGCATGGCTAACCGGTAGCCCTAGACGTGCTGTCCTACATACCATCTAGGCTCGGATGCCAGCGTGTGAGCCAAATAGTGGTCCTGCTGTGTTAGGCAGAAAGAAAAGGCAGAGAAAAAGAGCTCACAGATCTCCCGTTATCACCTAAGGTTGGATAAACAAAACCAATAGCCTCATTTTTCAAGCCTAAGTGGAATTCAATTTCTAAGGCAGCGGTATGTGTATGCCTCCATAGCTCATGCTCTTAGGGGCTACGTTTTACAATATCTAAGAGATGCCCTAAAGCCTGCGATGGGATTCAGTTGTTAAGGAAGGTGTGTGTTAATCCCCGTGGGATTCCCGCCGTACGTGCAGTGCGCTTGTGCGTTCGCGTTGCGTCAAGGGACCACCATGCACGGCCTAGCTAGCATATGTGATGCGAGTGTTGCTACTTGCGTGAACAGTAAACCCGTCACCCCAGCTCATCCGCCCTGGAACTGTCTGGCCGGTTTGGCGTACGTCGTCAACCGGTGTAAGAATGCGTCGGTAACTATGGTTTTGCGCACTCGCCACACACAAAAAAAAAAACTCCGGTTTTACGGCGGCGCATGCACCGCGTCGTCTCGTCGCCGGGCCGCGCGCGTGCGCCGGTTTACGTCACGTAATCCGGTCGATCGCCGAGAGAGGTTGAGCAGCAAGTTATCGACCGAACAAATCGTGCGCTCAGCGGAGTGGAGGACTGGAGATGGATCGACCGGTCGATCGCTCGCTTGTCTTGGAACAGTAGTGGGCCGGATCGTATCGTATGATGCAGTCGATCAGTTCGTGCCTGTCATATTCGCCTTGGATCTGCCACTCTGCCAGTGAGCGGGGGCATCTAGCGCCGATGGCGACAGTACGTCCCACGGGAGGTAATGTTGCGCCACGCTCTGTCTAGTACACAATCATACTAGGCGTTAATTAGTTCTTCTCTCCGGTACTACCCGGGTAAGTAACTCAGTTTTTCATCCACCATGGATGGAAGCATGCATGCATGTGTGTCCAGTCCAGGGGCCCGGACGGGACGGGGCAGCCAAACCGTGAGCAGCTACTGCATGGAATCGTAGTACGTGCGTGTGCGTGCCTTTCTGTCATGTAATAACCCGTACCGATAACCAGTGAAATTCAGTTGTAGCATAGTGGTAGTACTGTGAACGGATGAGGCTGGATGGACCTGACACCACAGTGGTTTGGCGTGCCAGGCGTGTGGCAGCAGATCAGGTGGTACTTGCCCGCCCCGAAAGAAGAAGACCATCTCTGACAGCCGGACAACAGCTAAGCTCCCCTGAAACCTCCCGTTCGTTCACATCAGTTGGTGCCTGCCGGCCGGAAAACGAATTATGCAGGAATGACTCGACGACACAGCTTCGCTCGGTCACTGACGTGTTTCGTGCCATGCTGCCATGCAACGGTCGGTTTAGAGCATCTCTGCGCGCGCTGTAACGGTGTTACAGCACGCGCGCTGTAAAACGGTATTACAGCACGCGCGCGGCGCCGGTAAACAGCCGCCCCAAAGGTGTGTCAAAATCCAGCGCTGAAACAGTCCTTTTGTAGACGCGTTAAAATGAAGCCTGAAAAACCACATTTTCAGAGAATATACATTAATGGATCAAACAAAACTAAAAAATAGAATAAAAAAATAAATATTTACATAGTTCAACCCACATTTGCTACAACCGAATTTAAAACTAAAGATAGACTACACTAATCGGAAAAGTTGAAATTGGAGGTGTCCGTTTGTTGTGGACAACACTAGAGTCGACGTCCACTCGAACTCGAAGGAGGAAGAGTCAACGACGATGGTCGACGGACCGACGCCCTTCTTCTTCTCCTCCTTCCACCTCGCGACCTTCTCCTCCTTCTCCTTCTTGCTGGCCTCTTTCTTGGCCCTTCTCGCCTTCCGATATTTCTTTTTCGCCTTCTTCTTCTCCCCTTCTTGGCGTATAAGGCGACCTCCGTGAAGCGCCGTGCCCACTCGAGGCGCAGGCGCTCGTCCCGCTCAGCGACGAGGAGGCACTGCTCGAGCTCGCGGTGGCGCTTCCTCCTGCGTGATGGCCTCCAGACGTCGGTGAAGTTCATCGTCGAGCGAGGACGCCCAAGGCGCCAGGCCACCGCTCATACGTGCCGAGGCTGATACGCTCGTCGCCACTCCGAGTCTCGGTGTAAAAAATTTAACGCGCGCTGCGTTTTCGCGAGCGTGCTGGAGCCTCGCGCGCACGCTTTCGCGCTGCATTTCGGCGGGTTTTTTAGTGCGGGCAGAGTTTCCATCGCCTGCCCGCTGGAGATGCTCTTAGACTTACGATCGATCCTCCCGCGCGGTTTGGTACGTTAGCTACGTATATAGAGGCGCACGATGGATGGAGTATCGATGGTCGATGAGCCGCGCGGAGGAGGCGGTGCGGGCCGGGGCCGGGGCGCGCACATGCATGGTGGCGTGGCGACGATGGACGTACCAGGGGTATGGCCCCGATGGCTTTTATTCCGCGGTACGACTGTCGGCCCATTTTTCACCGTACTCTCCCGCCCACTCGCTCGCGCGCGTGGCATGAACCCCTACGTCCGTCCGCCGCGGTGTCAATTTGCTCATTCCCGCCACAGGAGAAGCCTCTCTAGTCTCTAGTTACAGTACCGGCCAACCGAGCAAGCAATCAGAGAACTAGACCATCGATGAACGCCAATCGACTTGCACGTACGGTTGCGCCACGTAGGGCATCGGACCCGCATTGCACGCGCGTACGTAACGTCGGTCCCAGGCCGGCCGGTGCGGGCAATGCGAAAGGCTAAAAAGGAAGAGGGCTAGCCAAGCATCCAGCCAGCCAGCCAGCCTCGCAGGTAGGAGTGGGCATTCGGTTTTTTCGGTTCATTCGGTTCGGTTTTTCGGGTTTTTTTATAATATGGTTTCTATAAAATAGACATCGAAATTATTTCGGTTTTCTAATTAATTGATAGTTCGGGTAGTGGACAATCCGGTTCGGTGTTCGTTTTTTAACCGAACTTCTGGAAATAACAACACTGTGCAATAATTTATGTTAGATCCATACGAGCTAAATCACTCATCGGCGCACTGGAAGCAACCTCCAGGTCGGCGAGTACCTGAAGCAACGCATGACTAGCTGATGTCTTGAATCGCATGTATAGAAAAGGAATATAATAAGCATGATGTCTATCTTGCTCGTTCAAAAAAATGATGTCTATCTATACATTCAACAAATTGTATGTATTGAGAGTTCAGCTAAAATACATGATCATATCAGAAACAGAAAAACAATTGAAACGTTTCCAACAAAATTCATAGACACAATTGACAGTTAAACCACGAACATGTACGTGTGCATGTGGCTGGAGACATACGTACATGCATGGGCTGCCTAACAGCTTTTGTATGCATGTGTTTCTGTCGCATGAGTTAGTACCTACGTACAGTAATGGATGTCTGGGACAGAATCACAAATATATTTAGCTCTGTCATATATATTTTTGGTTTGTATGGTTATTTCGGTTAACAGAGAGTGAAAACCGAATTAATATTTATAAATTCGGTTAACCATATTTACTAATCAAAATTAGTTTTGGCTAATTCGGGTTCGGTGTATTCGACTTCGGTTCCGATTAATTCGGTTTCGCTTTTTTATGCCCACCCCTACTCGCGGGGGCGGGGAACAGGGTAACATGGAAGCCCGCCGTGCCGGTGCGGTGCGGTTCGGTTCGTGCGTCGTCTGTCCAATTTTCCCGCGCGCCGCGCCCGTCCTTTTTCGGAAAGATGTAACCGCTTTTGCCACGCGCACACACAGCAGATTGCAACGGCAGCTTACGCTTGGTAGCGCGCGCCGATCGAGCTGGTGAAGATCGGACTACGCGAGGGATCGGAGGAAGAGAAAGAACAGGGTCATGTGCTCGCATGAGCGCGAGATCGAGTAAAAGCCAACATGATAACCCCGCGGCCATCTGTAGACAGAACCATCTCGATCATCTCTTGCTAGCTAGCCCAGCGGAGCTAGGCCGCGCAAGTTGCGTCTTATTGCTATGCTATGCCCTCATCAGAGCGAGCACGAGGGAGCACGAGGCCCAGGTTGTACTGTTCTGGACACTGTACATCCTTCCATACACAACTACACAAGTGGCCTGGCCTGGCCTGGTGCTTAATCTTCGATACCGAACTAGTAATAAGTAAACAAACCGAGATGGAATCCTAGCTCGTTGTTCGATCGAGGCAGTTCCCGTTTCTGGACATGCATCCAGATGCGATCCCTCTGCGCATAAAGAAAGAAAGAAAGAAGAAGGGGAAGGGAGCGAGTAGTAGTAGGCAAAGAAAAAGACCGAGCTAGAACCGCTGGAGTGGTCCTCGTGGATGGATGGATGGATGGATGATGGGTCGAACCAGCTGCCGATCGATGGACTAGGCGCGACGCATCCGCACCAAGCTCCAAGATGGAGGGGATCCAGTCGCGAACGACGTCGGTCGGTCGCGCCACTACAGACTGGAGCGGTGGACCACCCTTTGGAACCCATCACTTCCGCGCCAAACTTCGCGCTTATTATACACGGTCCCCCCCGGGCAGCCACATACTGTGGACGCATCATTTTCATTTTTCTTCTTCTGCGAGTATTCTTACGTGGTGAAAACCGTATTATTAATAAAGAAAAACATACTCCGTAGATCGAGTGCATGAATTGTTCGATCGATCGGCGTGTACTAGTAGCGACCGATCGACAGACAACGGGACGACATCAATTAGTAGCATAACCTTGATTACAGACCTGTCGATTCTGCTGCTGATGAGCTAATCAATCACCTATCGATGGCGACAGCGCTGGCCTTCTAGCGCTATAGTACATCGTACGGACCTGCTCATCTTCCGAAGGCGCTTAACATTAATAATCAACTCCTAATCTCAACTTGATTCGTACGAAACGTTTACCGGACCTCCCGAATCCGATAGCATCTTCCCGTGTTGTAAATATAGAATCAAATTTGAGTTGCAGTATAAAACTGCAGAGAAGGACGACAGTAGCAATTCGAAATCCCTAACGTCAGATAAGAGAGCCGTGCGACAACGGGAGAGTGTCAAACTGTCAAGGGCTCATCATATTTCAGCGACTGAAACTGAAAATGGGAATGACTACATGGGACATAATAGACGTTTGACTTTGCTGCTACAAACACAATTTTTAGTATTTACGCGTGTATCACCGAATCGTAATGATTATTCGGAGAATAGACAGCGCCATGCTAGCAAGGCATGGTTCTGTAGCTAGTTTATCTCATCCAGTATCCTGTAAATGATTAACTTAGCTAACAGCTAAACAGAATTTTTTTTTTTTGACAACGAACCATACATTGATGTACACACTACTCCATGATTGCTGCGTTGTTGTTACAGCTTGTAATTATGCTTCCCGGGCTGCTACAGCCTGTATCCTCTTTCGGCGTCATTTCTTCAGCGACAATCAAGATAGGCACGCTCTAACTGTTTACTACTCTCTGGTAGTATAATACATACGGCATCTATTGGAATTTGGAAAGTTATTTTAGACTAGTCTTCTGTCTGAAGAAATATGAAGGCCGACAAAGGAAAAATTGACTATTCCTTCTCTGATTATGGTATAGCAACAGGGCAACAACCTACAGGCTGCAGTTAGTTTCAGAAAATTCAGATGCTAGGAAACCAGACTCAGATACTTCCTCTGACATGTTAAAACAGTTTGTTACTTTCTTACATTTAATTTAGAGAAAATCACACGGCACTGTATTTTTACTTGTGGGTACAAAGGTAAAGGGGATGGATTTGCACAGTGAACACAACACGAAACGATGGATTAGCTGCCCTATTGTTCAGTGACTTGCATCTCCGATTAATTGGGCCCACGGTGCTAGCTGTCTAGCTGTTTTGCTACCAGCAGATTTCTGTACCGTTTTTATACCTTCCTTCCAAAACGTCGATCTAGAATTGGCACAACATGATGAGACCACGCTACCGTTTCTGCTTGAGCGTATAGGTTACATGACAAACTGAAGAAATGTACTGTAGTACTTTAGCTTCAGGTTTCACATGAGATCATCGTATCCTGCTTGCTTCGACAGATATAGATGTTGCTTACGCGTCTAGCAAAAGCATGGACACGCGAACGGCATGGTCTTCCACACCGAGACGACAAGAAGAAGATGCGTGTGAATCGTAATGTGCTTCATCTCATTTCCATGTTATCGAGTCACTCGGCTCTAACCCTTGTCTGAAAAAAATCATCATCCTCCACATTCTTCAGTAAGAAGATGGATATTCTGTCGGACCATTTTGTTACTCGTCCTGTCCCAAATTACTTGTCGTGGATTTATCTAGTACGCATGTAAGAACAAAACACTCCATTATATTTTGAACCATCTCCTCTTCTGTTATTGCCAACATTATAACTAAATTATGATTTGAATCCGAGCAGAATTGCCGCGACAAGTTACTTACATGAAACAGCATAACAGGCTTTTAAGCAATTAAACTTGTAAACAATGTCAACCTCGATCAGTCTGCTAGTAGTTAAAGAAGCCTGTTTCCTCCATGCCACTTTATATATGCCCATCATTTGCCTACTTGGAGGTCCACTTTTATAATGCTCCAGAGAGCGCCATCAATCATTACCACCTCGAGTTAAGATGGATCACGCTGTACAATCACGGAAATACCAAGTGCAGGATCGGAGGTCGTGCGCCACCTGGACGCACACCAGATTAGATTCCACACCAAACACACTCCCATCTTCTTTAACTTTGCTTTGGCAATGATCAACTGCCTATGATTACGGTACAGAACTCTACCATGTACGCTACATAGAATGTTAGTACTACCTCCGATCCTAAATAAGTATCGTCATTTTAAACTAGAGTTAGTTTAAAACCGTGACACTTATTTAGGATCGGAGGAAGTAGTATTAATTCCAGTTGTTGTGGTGCTCTGGATTAGTGATGGGCTGGCTGGCAACCAGAATGTGCTGCTCCAACCCCCTCTAACCATCAAAGCGAAGAGGTTACTTTGGTTTAGTCGGTTGATTGCTTCAGTTGTACTCCCTCCGTTAAATGTACTTCTATTTTTTTTATCTAAAGTTAAAAAATGAAACTTTCGCCAACTTTATTCGAAAGTGTAGCGACACATATGGCATCAAATGGATATAATATAAAACTACATTTCAATACAGATCTGATAAAACTAAATTGGCGTAGTACATGTTTTTTTTCTATAAAGTTGGTTAAACTTTAAATTTTTAATTAGGACAAAATCTATAAGTACATTTATTTGCGAACGGATAGAGTATGTTGGTTGTAATAACATTTTATATTATGGATGAGTTCCCGAAGATGACATCACCCAAGTTTCAGATGAGGAAATGTCTTTCTTGCTGCAGCTTATACAAAGTAAGATGTATAGAAAACGACCTTCGAAATGAAACACAACAAGGCCCGAGGCCTCTCGTTTGAATGATTTTCTATCTGAATTCTAGTAGAACTTTTGGGATGCCACTAAAACAGGTTATATTGACTTTTTCGTCTTTCTACACACAAGACAACTAGACTTGTTCCACCTAATTTCGGCGAGATAATTTTGTCACACAAAGTATCCAACAATACATGCATATGTGTCTTTGTAATGTTAGCTTCAACTATTTTTACAAAAGATGCAACCATTACGCTAAATTCGGTGGCTGGCCATGTTTTTTTCCCACGCAAAAAACATTCATGCAAAGAAAAAAATCCTTGACGAGTAGTAATCCTACATGAATTGTTTCACCAATTACACTGGAAAAATTAAATGGAATGATACAAAAAATTAACTTCGAAAGAAATTATGGTGAAGTAAAATTGCATTTTCTTGTTAAAACTCCGAGAACGAAAGATTTCTCAGAGGAGTGGCTTGCTTTGGTCCATAATTTCTTATCTCAAGGAAGTGTGACTATGAAAGTCAATGTGACGTTGGCAAACACTTTCAACCAATAAAAGGCAAAGAGAGGGTGACTCATTCTCATGCATGCTTTTTAATATAGTGGTTGATATGTTAGTTTTCATGTTTGACCATGCAAAAAATGATGGCCGAGCTTCTGGTTGATGGCGGACTTACTATCGTTCAATATGCGGACGATGCTCTTAATATGGGACATGACCTTGAAAAGGCTAGGAAACTGAAACTTATTTCAGCGTTTGAACAACTTTCAAGTCCCAAAATAAATGGGCATAAGAATAAATTGTTCTGGTTTGGGAAGCCCAAGAAGATACTGCTCAATATGATGAACTATTTTCTAGTGAGAAAGGTCAGTTTTTTATTAGCTACTTGGGTATTCCGATATACTATCGAGGTTCAAAAATGTTAGAAACATGTTGCGGAGCTACCACAATATAGACTAAGCAGTTGGAAAATAAAATTATTATCTGTTGGTGAATGATTATTTCTCATTAATTCAATAGTAAAATAATATGGCACTGCATGTGATTTGATTCATCGAGTTACCAAAGGAGAGTCTTTCATAGACTGGATTGTTTTGATCATGATTCTTTTGACGAGTGATAGCGAGGAAAATGAATATCAACTCGTAATGTGGATCCGCGATAAAACTCCTGCCACGTTCCATAGTAGCCCCCTGTTACACGCCCCCGTGGCCCCGTAACGTGGTGTGGTGGACCTCGCTGCACAGCTGTTGCGGTTGTAGTCTTGTCCCCTTTTGCCCAAAACTGCACGGATCCGTTTGAGATTTTTACCCTTTCCGTTCCGTGTATTTTGCTTGTCACCAATGTTTTGCCATACGGTTCGTCAGGTAACTTTCGACAGTTGCTTAATATCTCGTAATAAAACGAAGGTGCTTTGGCATGCTCTTTTATTCCGTGCACACAATAATTCGGCGGAGCATAAACACAACGGTGGAATGGCAACAAATGCGACATGCATGACTGTTAGGCAAATGGGTACAGCAAGAGTAGCGAGGTCCAGCCCTCACGGCACCAAACATTATCTCGTTAGTTAGCTATTAGTACAAAATAAATTCTATTATTGCTCTCTTCCAAGCTCACAAGCTATTCTGTTTCACTGGGCCCCCTTCTCCTTTTTTTTTTGGTATATCAAGATGTGTGTACTTTCCGTGTTATTAGTTAAATGTTAAAATGCGGAACATTGAGTACTAAGGAGTTATCAGATGCTGAAAGGTACTCGTACATGTACATCACTTTTGAATCAAGATGCTGGTTGATTGATCGAGCCTGATACTAATTGCGTATCACAGAGACATGATCGACTTTGAGCACAATCCATCGACCAAGTTTCGCTGTCAAAATAGACAGTTTCTTCATCGCTGTTATGATAGGGTTGGCCTCATCAGATGCCACAATACTAATCAAGGTGATCGCCATAGTAGTAGTATTTTCTTGCCATAGTCACGGATGATTAACTAGTAGTGTCGGCCGGGCGGCTGGGCAAAAATTTCAACCGAAGCATGTAGTACAGCGTATATATTTTGTTGCTTCGATCGTTCACACTCTTTATAATTATTGATCAACCTTATCTTGGATATAGTATATACTTGCAGCTATTGACATATAGATAAAAGAAATACTGCCACCAATTTGATACGTGCCAGATTTGTAAACATGATTAGTGGTTGACATATGTGTGAATTAATTAGCACGCGACGGGACGTTTCCAGTGGAATCTAAAAACGACCCAAACCGCGGTGGGGCTCAACAAGTGGCATTTTACCATATGACCAGGATGCATGTGTAGTTCTACAGGGCTGTACACCTCTAAATACGATGGTATACGGAGTAAAACTCCTGTTTTACTGACAAGTGTTGCTGGAGTAGAAGTAAAAATGGCAGATTCTTACACCCGCTGTGGGCCTAGAGGGTACCGGCCCACCACCAACCATGCTGTACTGCCGCCGCGTCCACCTCATCTTAACCGTCCATTTCTCCAGGGGCCCATCATCACCCATCCGCTGAGAGACGTACTATACATATCCCGTTTTGAGCCGTTTGGCTGGCTCGTACGGTCCCAGCACAGTACTACTCTTCATTTTACCCTGTTCGCTTAAGCCATTATTAATTTTCCTCTCTGGAAGGTTTTACAGCTCCACCGAGGGTATCCATGTAAAGGTTTCACGTACGCAGCTGGTTAATTGCCTAACCAGACCAAGCATGCTGCGGTGCTCCGCTTGCACATGCATACGTAGATCTGGATTGCGATGTGCGGTTCGGCGAAAAGGGTGTATATATTGGCAGCAGATTCATGTTCAAAATACAAACCTCGCGAAACAAACTATTCCGAACATATCTACGATCTTTCGATTTGGAGCGGATGGCGAGGTATTAATTGGTACACCCTCCGTTTTATAATATAAGATGTTTTAACTTTATAAAGCAATGTATTTAGATTTGCTTAATGTATAGGTTCAGAGTAAATTTACAAATAAAAAGTCTAAATACATTTATTTCACAATGCTAAAACATCTTATAGAGGGAGTAGTGAGCAACGCCAAACCTGCGGTAGCTTCGTCCATATGCAGATGCAGTTTTTTCACGAGGCGACACGGGCACCGGAGCTAGCTGCCGACACAGGGTGAAGAGTGATGAAGAGCATCTGGGCATATCGACCGATCGGTCGGTCCAGGTCCAGGGGACGAGTCGCCCGCGGCAAGTAGATACAAGCGGCGCCGGCCTTCCCATCCGGGCGACGGGGTCAGAACGGAGACACGCCATGCATGCAGCACACGCAGCGCCCATCAATGCGGGGAGATAGCCATGCACGCGCCCACGCGGCCGGCGTCGGCGTCCCGCGCGCGGCAGCCATGCATGCACACAAAAGGCTATACTAGGAAATAGTATCTCTTTTATTTTTTACACAAGATATACTTTCTTTTTTTTTGCGAAGAAGAAGATATACTTTCTAGCTCCAAGGATAGAAAGCGTGGAGGAGATAGATGTCTACCTAGTCACTGTGTCTATCTCCACCGCATCCGCGCGACGAGATATGCTCCGCGCACGGTTTCGTGCATGTATGCATGGATGTTGTCCGTGACGTGGCGCGGCGGCGGGCTGTGCATGCGCGCGGCGTGGGAGGGCGTGGCGCCGTGCTCCGACGCGGACGAGGGCGATGTCAGCACCGCGGCGCAGTTGTCTTCCCCCGGCGACGCCACGACGGCGCGGCTGGCCGAACACGTGTTCGGTGAGGCCCCCATGCGCGCGTTTCTGTTTCACCGCCGCTGGCCCGCCTGCGCAGTCCATCCTCACCCTCCCTCTTTTGTCCCCATGCCCGTCCTCATAAATTCCCCCATATCTCCACCATCCCCACCCTGACCGCAGGACCCCTACCTATATACATACGCCACCGCCCCCCGTAACAAACGTCGTCGGTCGCCTCCTGCATACATACATACGCACAATATACAGCTCATCACTGTATAACGTATTTCGGCTGTATTTCCTTTTGGTTTCTTGTTGGGAGGAGATGGATGGGTGGGGAAGGAAGGAAGAGTCGTAGGGTAGAGAGATCAATCATCAGTACAAGCACCACCACCAGCACCGGCAGCCCTTCTCCCTTTTGTAGGGGCACCCCTCTCTTTTCTCTTTGGCTGTGCCTTCCTCTCCTCTCCCCTCCCACCCTCTTTCTCACACTCTCTTTGGACCCTTTCCAGTTGTCCACGCCCCCATTTCCCCCCTTTCTTTTTCACCATCTCTCCCCCATCCCTACCCAGCCAGCGGCGTCCTCCTCCCTCGGCCCTCTCCGGACCCTTCCCTACTTGTAGTACCAAGCTTCCTTTTCCTATTTCATCCGCTCCCTCCAATTCTACTCTCCCTCCCTCTTCGCCCGCACCACACTCACTCGGTGTGCGTGTGTGTGTGAGAGAGAGATAGAGGGGAGATGAGCTAGCTAGAAACAGCAATTAATTGCCTACATTTCAGTACTACTACTACTAGTACTTCTCTCCTCCCAATTCTACAAGCCGGTTTCATCATATACACTTCTACAAGCAACTCCAGAGAGGTTGCAAATACAGGTTTTGCCTGCTCCTGAGCTTGCTACCCCATCCGGCCGGAGAAGTTTGAGCGGAGGTTCCCGGTGGCGGTGCCGCCGCGGCATCCATGCAGCAACACCAGCACCAGGGTGGCGGGTCTCAGTACGGGGCGCCGCCGCCCACGGACATGGGGCCGTTCTCGACGCCGCCTCCTGCAGGACCCGTGCCGCTGAGCAGCCGCCCCCCGCCCCCTACGCAGCAGCAGCAGCAGCCGCAGCCGAGCTACGACGAATTGGCCGGCGCCGGCGGCTTCCCGGACGACGACATGCTGGGCGGCGACTCCGGCGGCAACAGCGGGGGCGCGCTGGGGTCGGGCGGCAACCGGTGGCCGCGGGAGGAGACGCTGGCGCTCATCAGGATCCGCTCCGAGATGGACGCCACCTTCCGCGACGCCACCCTCAAGGGCCCCCTCTGGGAGGACGTCTCAAGGTAAAAAAAAAACACGCACGAAAAAACACGGAATTCCCAGGCAAGCACATTTGCGATTCACATGCACACAGCTTGTCGTCTCGTCGGCATGATCTCCTTTTCCCTTGCACAGAGCGGCGCCTAACGGTTTCGTGGAATTTAGCACTCGTCGGTTGGTTCCACATGAAATGATGCCCAATTATGCGCTGCTGCTGTCACCAATTCTCCCCAAATTTCCCGATTTCCTCACCTTTCTTTCCTGGCCGATCTAATCAAATGCTTCTCGATTTCTGTGATTTTTGGAGGAAGGGAGAGAGCGTAGTAGTAGTAGGTGTAGGTTGTAGGGGATGCGGGCATGATGATAGCAGGAATCTGGGCGCCTGGGGATCGATCGATCGTTCGTACCACGGTGTGAGTGCAAGGTCAGGCTCAGGCCCAGGCCGGCAGCTGCTGCAGGCACCAGTCTGCCACTGTTTTCTGCTTTCAGTTTTTGGGAAAAGAAGGAGGGAGCAGCCTTTCTCTCCCATCCCAATGTGGCCTCATCTTAATTTACTCTATTCCCCTTCCCTTTCACTCCATTTTTTCACCGCCGCCACCACCACTGCCATCGACTTCAAGTCTCTCTACTGATCCCTAAAAAGACGAGATGGCCTCTGATTAACAAAAAAAATTCCCCTTCCGCCTATGCTTCCTTGCTCTCCTCCCTCTCCCCTCTTGTCCTTCCATCTCTTTGTCTCTTTCGCCCCCCCCCCCCCCCCCCCCCCGGAGAAAGGAGCCTCGAAGCTTCTGCCTGTAAACACACCGCCGCCGTCGGTTAATCGGCTCCGTTTTATTTTCAGTCGATTTTCTTTTTTGGTTGTACTACGCGAGTGGAGTAATTAACCTCGTCACTTCACTGCTCTGTCTTGAATTTCAGGAAGCTCGCGGACTTGGGATACAAGAGGAACGCCAAGAAGTGCAAGGAGAAGTTCGAGAACGTGCACAAGTACTACAAGCGCACCAAGGAAGGCCGCGCCGGGCGGCAGGACGGCAAGAGCTACCGCTTCTTCCAGGAGCTCGAGGCGCTGCACGGCCCCCTCGCGCGGTCCCCTCTGCCACCGGTCAGTACCGCCCCGCAGATGAGCGCAATAATGCCGCCGCCACCGGGGCCGATCCAGCCGGCGCCTATATCTTCGGCCGCTCCGGCTCCGGCCGCTGTGGAGCATCCCCAGCCACCGCCCGTCAGCCTGCAAGGCTTGAACTTCCCTTCTATGTCCGAGTCTGAGTCGGACGACGATGATTCCGAGGATGACGACATGACGGCGGAGACTGGCGGCGGCAGCCCGGATGGCCTTGGCAAGCGGAAGCGCGTCGGCGGCAGAAAAATGATGGTTTTCTTCGAGGGACTGATGAAGCAAGTCATCCAGAGGCAGGAGGAGATGCAGGTGAAGTTCCTGGAGAGCATGGAGAAGAGGGAGGCGGAGCGCACGGCGCGGGAGGAGGCGTGGCGGAGGCAGGAGGTGGCCCGCCTCAACCGCGAGCAGGAGCAGCTCGCGCACGATCGCGCCGCGGCGGCTTCCCGCGACGCCTCCATCATCGCCTTCCTCCAGCGCATCGGCGCCCAGACCTTGCAGGCACCACCTGTCGTCATCCCGATGCCGATGCAGGTCCAGACCCCGCCGCCGCCGAAGCAACCTCGACAGCAGCTGACGCCCCTCCCGCCGTCGCCACAGGTAGCAGCGCAGCCGAAGCCCATTCCAGCAACGCCGCTCCAGCAGCAGCCGAAGCCTATCCCAGCCTCGCCGCTCCAACAGCAGCCGAAGCCCATCCCTGCAGCGCCGATCCAACAGCAGCCGCCGCCGCCGGCGCAACCGCAACCGCAGCACAAGGAAACAACAACGCAGCAAGAGGCGGGGACGCCGCGCAGCGCCCCGGCCCCGCCTTCCGGCGGCTCATCGCTAGCGCTCGTTCCCGTCGTCGCGGAGCAGCATGTCGAGGCCGTTGAGGGCGGCGGTGGCGCGTCGTCGTCACGGTGGCCCAAGACGGAGGTACACGCTCTTATCCAACTGCGCATGGACATGGACAATCGCTACCAGGAGAACGGGCCAAAGGGTCCGCTGTGGGAGGAAATCTCGGCCGGGATGCGGCGGCTGGGCTACAACCGGAACTCTAAACGATGCAAGGAGAAGTGGGAGAACATCAACAAGTATTTCAAGAAGGTGAAGGAGAGCAACAAGAGGCGGCCCGAGGATTCCAAGACGTGTCCGTACTTTCACCAGCTCGAGGCCATCTACCGCAAGAAGCACATCAGCAGTGCCGCCGCTGGCAATGCCGTCAACGCCGTGGTGTCCGTCCCTGCTGCCGTCACGGAGCAGCAGCAGCTTAGCCTGAACCGGCACGAGATAGAGGGCAAGAAGATCAACGACATTGACAAAAGGGACAACGGAGGGATCGGAGCGGCGCAGGTGCGGATCGGAGCGTCGCAGGGGCTAGCCAGCAACGGCCAGACAATGCCGACGACGGCCACGTTGGACATCGACCTCGGCGCGAAAAAGGTACTCAATTACGCAGTATTTACATTGGAAATGATCAATTCCCCATTGTTGGGTGTCTGAGCTCGATCGATGTGTTTGGGGTGGAAACTAACCGGGCGTGCGCTTGTCGTAAAGCCAGAAGACACTTTGAGGGAGCTGGGCGAGCAGCCGCACCGTGAGTTCACGACGGACGAGACTGACAGCGACGACATGGGCGAGGACTACACTGACGACGGTGAGGACGGCGAGGACGACGGAAATATGCAGTACAGGATACAGTTCCAGAGACCAAACCCGGTCGGCACCAACAATGCATCTCCACCTGCAGCGACACCGACAACCGTGGTGCCGACATCCACTCCGGCGAGCTCCTTCCTTGCCATGGTCAAGTAGGACGGAGGCACAACTGAAACTGATCAGCACAGTCGAAGCATCAAGCTTCAGTCCATCATCACCATCACATCACAACATCACCAACGACGACTCCTCCATTTCATCTTGTAATTCCTCTTCGTGCCATTCCATTATTTATTGATTCGTTCTGTGTAATAAGAGCCTCTTCTGTCCCCTTCACCGGCCGATCGAGGACGTAGGGGGGAGGACGGCCGGTAGAGCAAGCAAGTCCCTGCGTAACTTATTCATAGGTGGTCATCGTCGTGGCCTGGTTGAGATCAAAAATTGTAAATCGATGTAATAGTCCCTGATGTCTCTCTCTTTTTCTTCTTCTTTTTCTTTTCTTATTTCTATTCTAGTGACGGTGGTATACAAGTTTTATACGGGTATACAAGAATTACATACATTTCAAGCAACTTGAAGTAGAGGTCTGAAGATGTTTTTTGCTATGGGTTTTCTAGCCTCTTTGTTCATCTTTTCTTCTAGCGAGTACAAAATGTTGTTGCCTTGTACGGTTACTCCAGCATGTTCCCCTTTTTTTTGTAGGAATATTGTTTTCACTTTCAATGTAAGAGATTCCATATATACTCCCAACTTGTAGTCACTGATTTTTTTTCTTAAGCTTCACATGGTTAGGAGCAACGAGCTCTGCAATGTCAGTACCACTAGACTAGTTTAGCACGTAATAGTTGTACTGGCTGGTTCAGGAAACTGAATCCATGCATGTTCTGTGTGTGAATTCAAAAAAAAAAAAATCAATGTTCTCCGTCTAAGTTTTTTTTTAATGAATCTACGTTCTCCGTGTGAGTACTTTGGATAATTGGCAATGGAGCATGCGAAAGTTTAGGAAATAAGCTTCAGGGCTTTAATAGGGATGTGGATATTCGGTATAAGAAACTGAAATACGAAATCTCTTCTCAGATTCGGAATTGGACAAACCTAGCGAAAAAAACTGAAATACGAAATCTCTTCTCAGATTGGGAATTTGACAAACCTAGCGAAACTCGAAGTTTTGACAATAAGGCTAGGTGATGTAAAAGAATATCATTTTTTAGAGTATTTTGTAGAATGAAGAATTTAAGTACATGACTACAACTCGCTGCAAACAAGTGTTTACGAAAAAAAAATAGTCTTGTGTGCTCAATTAATAAGACTTATGAGGTAGACGAACTGAACTGGCATGAAAGAGCTAAAGAAAAAGAAATCTTAGAAGGAGCCAATGGCCAAAGATGGAAAAGACATAACTATATCTCTGCAACAAGAAGGGGATTATTTCTTACGGATAAGACCTTATGCAACATATAAAAACATTACAAGAAGTGTACTCTCATGGCTTACACAATTTGCAGTCCTATTAATTTTAGTAACTCTAATATTCCTTTCCTGAATTAAATCCTTGATGACCTTTACTCTCGACGAGTACATGGATGTGTTGGGCGTGGACGCCTTGATCATCTCACAGACTTCAGTTAAGAATATTAATATAATACACGCCTAGCATCAGTTCGGACTTTTGGTCTAGATGGCTAGTGCATGTAATTCAATATGGTATCAGAGCCAAGAGGTCTCAAGTTCAAGATCCTGCTCACGCAGTTAAAGAAAAAGATTCTGCGGCCTATACAGAACCCACGCTAAGGACTAAAATAGCCTAGACGTGAGGGAGAGTATTAAGAATATTAATATAATACACGCCTAACCCTTTCCATCAGTTCGGACTTTTGGTCTAGATGGCTACTGCATGCAATTCAATAGTCTGTTTCTGCCACAACAGGTCTCGATGTCCAAACTAGGGCCAGGTTTAGCCCCTCCTCTAGCGCCGCTAGTTCTACTTCGACCGAATCAGCGCAGTTAAAAAGTTGGCGACACGCCGCAAAGGTTAACGTTCCCAAGCTGTCTCGCAGCACCATACCAGCACCCGCCGACCCATCTGCAGCATAGGATCCATCGACATTCAGCTTCATTTTCTCCAGCCCCGGCGCCGTCCACTTGTTTCTGGGTGTTGGACTCCGATCAGCGCTCCTCTTGGCTTTCTCCATGCCCAGGTCCTGACGCACAACTTCCTTTCCCTTAATTGTATCTGCATCAGGATGTTGTTTCAAAAAAATTAGAGAATCTAGGTAGGTCATAAGGAAGCGACGGGAGCCTTCAATGGTTGAGAGTGGTTTAAAGTGGGTTGCTTCATTGTGTGCAAACCATACACGCCAAAAGATCATCAGCACCATTGCCCGCTTTGTCGCTGTGATATCATGCAGGAAGTGTAAGAGCCATTCAATTCATGTGTTGATTATTGTCTCTAGAGGCGGAATGTCTCAATGCTCACTTAAAGCCTGCCATAAGCTCCGCGCATGAGGGCATCTGACAAAAACATGGAACGTATCTTCCTCCTCCATGCCACATATCAAGAAAGTGGGTGTTGTTTTCAGGCCTCGTTTGCACTTGTTGGCCTGTGTAGCTAGGGTGTTCCTTGCAATCTTCCACGCTAGTACTCTGACCTTAGGTGGCATCGGGCACTTCCAGATTAATTTCCATGCCGACCGTTCTCCTTGTGGTCTCTCGCTTGATGCACCTACTCCCATGTCAGTAAAGCGTTCCTCGCAGGCCAGGTTATGCGCACTACGAACAGTGAACAAGCCCCTTTTGTCTGGTTGCCATGCAATGAAGTCAGGCTCATGATGCTTAGATGGTTTGATCTTGATGATCGCCTCGACGTCGATCGGCAGGAAGTATGTGTTTAGGCGCTGCAGGTTCCAGGTACCGTCTGGGTGGAGGAAGTCGGATACCCATTTGAATATGCAGTTTTGTGGCTTCCTGGTGATGGTTTTATACACTGTGGTTCTTGGTATCCAGGGGTCTCGCCAGGCGTGGATATTCGCTCATGTGCCTACTCGCCAGATGGCTCCTCGCTTGAATAATTCAAGACCATACTCAATCGCACTCCAGGTGGCAGATTTGCTCCCCAGAAGACGGTATCCAATAAAGATCCATTAGGGAAGTACCTTGCTTTGAGGATTTGGGCACAGGGAGTATCAGGAAAGTGAATCAATCGCCAGGCCTGCCTCGCCAATAATGTTTGATTGAAAATGCGCAGGTCTCTGAATCCCAAACCACCTTTACACTTAGGCCTGATCATAAAATCCCATGCAATCCAATGCATTTTCCCTTTGCCCTCTTCCTTTCCCCACTAGTTGTCTCTTATCATTTGTGTGAGCTCATCACATAGTCCCAGGGGGATTTTAAATACACCCATAACATATAAGGGGAGCGCTTGTGCAACTGCCTTGATCAGGATTTCTTTTGCTGCCTGTGTCAGATGATTGTCATCCCACTCAACTAGTTTCTTTGCCAGTTGTGCTTGAAGGCTTTTGAATTTCTCCTTGCTCATCCGGCCTTCTAGGGTGGGGAGCCCTAGATGCTTTGCTTCAAAGGTTTCCTATGTCACTTGTAGGATTTGCTTGACACTATTCATTGTCTCCAGTGGGCACGACGCATCAAAGAGGATAGTGCATTTTTGAGGATTGAGGAGCTGCCCTGTCCCTGTCGCATAGGTGTCAATAATTTTCTTGATCTTGGTAGCCTGCTCAGGACACGCTTTAAAAAAAAAGACTATCGTCTGCAAACAATATGTGCGACACTCCTGACGCTCTCATGCACACTCGAATGGGTTCCAACGTATTATCTTGCACCTCCTTTTGAATTAAGGTTAAGAGACTATTGCTACAAACATGAACAAGAAAGGTGATAGGGGATCACCCTGCCGTAAACCATGAGAGCGCGAGAACGAATCCAGAAGGGCTTCATTAAGTTTAACCTGATACCTCACAGTGGTGACACACTCCATTATCCAATCCACCCACTTGTGAGCGAAACCCATTCTTTTCACCGCTTCCTTTAAAAATCTCCAATCAACTCTGTCATAAGCTTTTGATAGGTCCAGCTTATGGGCGCAAAAATTATTTTCCTTATTTTTGTTGCATTCCATGAAATGTAAGCATTCCACGATGGTTGATTCATCCTCATCTATTGTAATATAATGGAAGTTTACATCTTAACATGAAAGTTGTAATTGACCAAAAGATTTAGGGTTTATTATAATTGTATCCGAGTTCACGCAAAATTGGGACTGTGACACTACGAATTGGCCAATTAGAGAAATGTCACCAGCCATCGCGGATTTTGTACGCATCGTTTCCCATGGCTAACTTGTCTGGTTGACTCGGTTTCTTACAAGTGGATACCATCACGCACAATCGTTGTTCTAACCATTATTATGATGAGCGGTCCATTCCACCGTAGCTATTGATGACCCGCATCCCAGGTTCAAGGATCCGAGCCCTTGTTATTGTGCAATTTATCTTACTTTGTCGTTTCCCCACTCCGGTCCACTGCATTAGTCCCTCCTACCGCCACATTGTTCCGTGCATTGTCCCGCACATGCACCGGCCTCCGCTTGGCCTCTATTCGTTGTCCTCACCATTGTCCCCTCCCTACCCTCTCTCCTTCTTGGTGTGACCTGTCATGGCATGGTCAGGAGTCTAGATGCTAAAAGTCTGAGCCGTTCATTGGTTGCATGCCTAGTCGATGGACGTGAAGCGGATCCAAAAAAGAGATGGGTCCTACACGACAGGTGAGAACGGATATAGATCCTTCAAGGTTTTAGAGCACCGGCAAGGACGACATAGTGGAAGAGGACGCGGGGAACAAAGCTATGCATCTCGATATAGTCCATGCCTCCTGGATCGCTGATCATCTTCAGCATCAAGTAAGCATGCTTATCGTAGATGACCTCATTAGGCCACAATGCCTAGTTAGAGAACCTGGATATAGGCTTTCATCTAGTACAAAAGATAGGCGTACAAAATATATAAAGTAGTTCCTACCGCCAAACCATGGGAGCACAAGCTAGCGAGGATAGAAAGATGGATAAGCATAGAAGCATCAGAGACCATACAAATTGTGATCTAATTGTTGTATTTTATCTATGATTTTTAATAAATAGAGATATTTAAGATTTATTCAATTAGTTTCCATCTAGTTCATCAACAAACACCTAACATGCAATACTCACATTGGATACAAAGTTGGCTCAATATCTTTTATTTTCGTGGATCTAATGTTCTTGTAGCAATAGATGCGTGTTGTCGAGTGGGTAAGATCAATTGTATCGTGGTGCCAAGATCTGAAGAACATGACCGACATTGGGCGTTTAGCCATTCGGCACATCCAGAGTAGCCACTTCGACGCTTGGGAGGGCTCAGGGATAGGCTTTCTTGACCATTATTTCATCGCTGCTAACACAACTATACGCTAGGTCCCGCAGGCTGGCAGTAGTGGAACATAATGGAAGCACAAGCGGACAAGGGTAGATTCATAAGGTCAACAAGTGCAAAAGAATCAAAGACCTTGCAAAATGTGTTCTACTCATTGTCTTCTATCTGTATTTGTTTAGTAAGTGGATATATGTAAGATTTGTTTGATTATTTTTCGTCTAGTTCATTCAACAAACATCTAATATGCAATACTCACAATTGATTCAAACAAGGCTCAAACTTGTTTCTTTCCATGGACATTCTGTTTCTGTTTCTATGAAAATAGAAGCATGGTCGCGAATGGGTGGGAACAATCATATCATGGTGTAGAAATCTGCAGAACACGTCTGGTGTGCCCGTGCATCCGTTCAGAATGCCCAGAGCGGTCGCGTCGCAATTTCGGAGGCCTAGTGATAGACTTTATTGACCGTTATTTCCTTTCTGTTGACGGGGCTAAGTGATGGGTCCCGCATGTTCGAAGGAATACAAAAAAATTGTCTTCTCTGTCCACGAGATTGTCTGTTGGGTCCCACATGTCGAAAGGCAACATATCTATTTGTTTTTATCACTGCTGATGATGCAAAGTAGAAATCTCACATGTAACAAATTGAGTCAATCAAGTGGCAAGTTAACACGATGTAACGGCAGCGGGCATCAGGTATGTCCAGAGGTACATACATACCGAATCCCCGATGGCTGGTAGCATTTATCCAATTGGCCAATTCATAGTGTCACAATCCCAGTTTCTACGTGAAGTGGAGACATATTCTCAGGCTTGATGCTCTGCTAATGATTGAGCAAGCAAAAAAAGGGATGGGACAAGCCCATGTTCATGGAAATCTACACTATGGCTGTGTGGAGTATTTGGAAGGAAAGGAATAACTTATACTTCAATGGGATTAATGTTAGCCTTGATTCTTGGAAGTGTAGATTCAAGCCAGATTGTTCACTCCTGGTACATAGGACAAAAGGAGAGCTTCACTCATTTATTAAGTCCTTCTCCGATAGCTTGCTCTTTTTCTTGAGAGATTTTACTCTCTTTTGGCACTTCACCCTTTGTAAACATGTAATCTTGAATCTTCACACCCTCTTGAGGGGGTGTATATTGATATAAGCAAAAAACAATATGAGCCTTTCCTACTGTTAGAGGTTTAAGAAAATGTATATGTTGATGATACCTTAAACTATGTATTTCTATCATTCATGTCATGACATTGTCAATTGTCACAATTCTATTCAGATTTTAGGGGGGGAAAACTCGTCATTGTATTCTATTATATCCATAAGCGAGCCAAGATCAATAATTTCATGGTTTGTTATATTTAGAAACTATTATACCCAAGTTACATGTACATTCACAACTAAGATTGCTTAAGTACTTCCGTGTGAATGCAATAGGGAATCCGTTTGTTTGTCCATTTACCAACATATATTTACATTATTTGCACTATTAGATGTACATGCCTTTGATTAGCTATTCTGTTTTTGGTAATTAAAATGGTGAAAATCTCCCCACTTAATGCTGGTACAACCTTGAAGCTTATTGGGCGTGAGCTCCATCCACATCATTTACAAATTATTTGCTTCAGAAGGTATTTATATGGTGGTCTGTAGTTAGTTTTCATAAACCGCATCAAAGTATTTGATCTCAAGATATATTTTAAAGGAAGTGGGGTGAGACTGGTTGAAGCTTCTGGTGTAGTTGTGGCTTTGTTGGGTATATGGAAAATTTGTAACAAAGCTTATTTCCAAAATGTATATCATGTTGATCCATCAATTTTTTATTTTTTATATCTCTTAATTTCTTTTGTCTTGGTCGATTATGCAAAAGTAAAAAGCTCCACAAATTCCGGTGCTCAGGGGGCATGCTATTGCTGGTGGTTGCGTCCGGCTTCTACCATGAGAACAAAAGGCTGGACACCGATGGTAGGAAGATTGGAATGGGAATCTTGTGGCTCTAAGTTGTACTCCCTCTGTTTTAAAATATAAGATGTTTTACCTTTAGTGTTTAGGTTCACTACAAACTACTACACTAAGAATCATCTAGATACATTTACTTCAGAAATCTAAAACATCTTATATTTTAAAACTGAGGGAGTATATGCTTTTATAGATGCTTTGGAAGTTATCAGATGTTGTTTTTGGTGAAACTTGGTTTCCTGTGTTTTCTAGACTTTGTCATAGTTTGGTAGTAGAAGAAACCTTTGCTAGCTCCGGAAAACTTATGCATCCTGTACTTGCTGCGTTATCAGTTTCTAGAAAAATATATATTCTTTGTAAGTGAAATTATATAAGTTCATTTTTATTTTATTTTACTCCTATTTATCTTCACTTTTTTATAATATGAATGGCCACGGCAATCAATCTAATTTTAAGAGATATCAGTGTACAGAATTTTTTTCTGTCATTTCAAACATTGGCTAGTATATAGGACAGTTTTCTGAGTTTAAATCCATCTTTCATTACTCTCTGATATTAACAGAGTTCTTATCAGTTTATTGAAGAAATAGACGACCAGCCATTATGATCTAGTTTGGATTTGCCATCTCACTGTATGCCAATGAGGAAGAGAGAAAATACTCCTCTTTTTTAGAAATATAAAATATTTTAGCTCTATGACTCAAATATATGTAGACATCTTTTACTGTATACGTTCGTAGAAGTTGAATGTAAACCTATACACTAAAAACATCTACATACATTTATTTTACAAAGATAAAATGTTATTTTTAAACGGAGTAATTCGGTAAAACTCGTAACGAGAGCACCACTCGGATTGTAATCCAAAAGGGGCAGGTAAAGCGGGAAAAGATTCCTCGGTGTGTACCCAAGCTGTAGGCGTAGACCAGTAATAATAACTAAACAAACCAATCATGCAATTCTACCGGATCACTAGCGCTTGTGCTGATGGATCTAGAAAGGGGGGCCTGGATCGATCATGCGGCAGCATATAGAAATCAATCGAGTTAGAGGTTAGGAGGGCTTGCCCATGAGCTCCGATTGGATCAGAAGCTCGGAATCATTACGGGGTGGAAAGTGACAGTAAATTTGTTTGGTGGTAAGTGGCCGATGATGACCCGGCCTAACAAGACGACATGAACCAACCGTTCTAGTTACTCCTTTCGATCCATATTAATTGATTTGGATTTATCAAAATTTAAATGAATCTATATTCTAAATGATGTCTAGATTTATCTAAATTTTAATAAATCTAAGTCAATTAATATGGATACGGAGGGAGTACCTTTATACATCCATCCTCACTGTCCTTTCTTTTACTCTTCTTCCTTTTGGCTAATCTTAGACCACCTTTACTTACCAGGGGAATTCACATACTGTAGTATTCTTTTTCGGATTAAACGTGGTTAGCATTGATACACCATATGGACAGCACCGACAGCCAAACCGCCGTGCCAGCCCGCTGAAATTCCATCGGTTCCCCTCAATGATCAGTGCCCAGTTTATTTTTCCTTTGATGGCGATGTATGTTTAGAACAAGAAGAAACGAAAAGACAAGTCACAGGTTGGTGTTATTTTATAGCTTTCTATATTTAAAAAACTAAAATTCATATTTAGAATTTTCCAAAAAAAAATCTAAAAATAAATTTATACAGAGTCAATATGTTGTATCATATAAGCATGCACAATCGCAACTCAAAATTCTTTGTATTGTTTGTGGGGTACACAAAAATGAAACAAATCTGATAAAGTTCAGAGATTTGAATATATGCATACTCAGATTCACACTTTTATCATTTTCAAAATATAAAGTATTTGAAATTGAGATTTGAATATATGCATACTCGGATTTTGCACATCTATCAGATAAACTTGGCTACAATTAGATTTTTTAGAAGTTTCTCTAAACTCGTAAATATAATTTTTGAACGTATTAAAATAACATAATAACATAAACCCGGGAGCCAAAAATCTCTCCTCACTAGCGGTGAATCAATTAAATTTCACCGTTATGCTATCTTCGTAGACCACTACACATTGTCTCCATGCGGACTCAGACAGCTGAAGGGATACGGGTAGGCTACACTAGCGCAAATCAAAACGCGTAAACAAGGATTACTGTTGTCATAGATCACGGGATTACCACTAGACGCGCAGTTGCGGAACCTGATGAAGCGCGTCGAGACAGTGCAGACAATCTACGTCTCCTCCTTGTTCTCGTCCCACAAGCAGCTCCTCTTGCGCGGCTCGTCCAAGCGCTATGGATGCAGCGCCTCCGAGATATCCACACGCACAGGATGGAAGCGTCAGACGCCGGACTGCTAGGTCCGCGCGTGTAACACAGGCGTGAGGAGTGGCGGCTGGGTGGAATGGTCTAACCCTGGTCAGCACGCCCCACCCTCTCTTATATAGGCGTCCCTAGTGGGCTTCTACATTAGCAACCCATTAGTAGCATAAGCCTGGTCTAATTCGGATCCAATCCTCATTAGGCTTTCAGCCCTTAAGTGTGTGACCCTATAGGTTCATATATGTATAGACATGACACGAATACACTTATTCTGTCAATAGTTGGTAGCGGTCTCTAGCAAGACGTGCCAACTCCTAAACGCATACAAAGATCATCGGACGAACCATTACAAGGTTTAGTACATGTCTTTTCCTTTGCCTCACGATATTTGGTCTAGCTCCAAGCTGACCCCCCTTTCTCGATACTATGATTCGGAATCCCTTTACTAGGTTAACTCTTAACCATATGTAGCACGGCCATGCATTTTTAGATCCGATCACTCGAGGGGCCCAGAGATATCTCTTTCAAGTAGAGAGGAGTATATCCCATCTTGATTGACCATGCCTTGCAGCATGCTTCAGGACAAATCCGAAAGCTACCTTTATAACTACCCAGTTACGGAGTAGCGTCTGATAGCCCCAAAGTATGTCGATCCACATCTCAAGTACATGCGACAATCTCAGGTCTAAGGACAAAACGTACACGATGTGTAGAGAGAGAGCTGCAACTAATTGTCAGTCTCAAGTTGGGTCAGTACAACCTCATGTTCATAACATGTGTCCACATCATTGGTTTGACATCTCCATGTCTATGACTTGCGAAACATAGTCATCAACCAATCGATGTGCTAGTCTAATATTCACGTGTGTCCTCACATGAACTCCGACTAGGAACAACAATTAAATAACCATACAAGTAAAGAGTTTCATAAATAATTCACACAATTGCCAATCAATACAAGTTGCCTGATATGGATATTCAAGGAACATTACAATAACTCATGGATACATAAGAAATATAATCATCTCTATGCTTGCCTCTAGGGCATATTTCCTTCAGTCTCCCACTTGCACTAGAGTCAATCTAGATTGTATCTAATACCCTATTGCTCTTGCGTGCTCCTCATGCGCAGGCTGCGGGAGTGGCTTTGTAAAAGGATCGGCAACATTTGAGTCCGTATGTATTTTGCATATCATGACACTACCATCCTCAACGAACTCTCGAATCTGATGATAACGCATGCGAATATGTTTGTTCTTCTGGTGATGTCTAGGTTCCTTGGCTTGTGCAATAGCACCATTGTTATCATAATAAACGTCCATGGGATTGGACGCGCCCTGAACCACACCAAGAGCGATCAAGAAATTCCTAATCCAAACAGCTTCCTTTGCAGCCTCCGAGGTGGCAATATATTCCACTTCTGTTGAAGAGGACGCCACCGTATCTTACTTGGAACTTTTCCAACTCACATCACCACCATTCATGACAAACACATAACCAGATTGCGATCTGGAGTCATCTGAGTCGTTAAGGTAACTCGCATCTGTGTAACCCCTTACACTGAGTTCATCCTCACCTCCATAAACTAGGAACACATCCTTAGTCCTTCTCAAGTACTTAAGGATATTCTTTACCGCTGTCCATTGACCTTCACCTGGATCAGCCTGGTATCTGCTCGTAACACTTAGAGCATAGGAAACATCTGGGCGAGTACATATCATTGCATACATGATGGATCCAATAGCCTAAGCATATGGAATCCTGCTCATGCGCTCACGCTTATCAGTAGTCGAAGGACACTGAGTCTTGCTGAGTTTTATGCCGTGAGACATGGGCAAGAACCCCTTCTTAGCCTCTTCCATGCTGAACCGTTTCAACACTTTGTCAATGTATGTGTTCTAGCTTAATCCAATTAGCCTCCTTGATCTATCTCTATAGATCTTGATGCCCAGAATATATGCCGCTTCTCCTAAGTCCTTCATCGAAAAACTATTTTTCAACGAGGTCTTAACAGACTCGAGCATAGGAATGTCATTTCCAATCAGTAATATGTCATCTACATATAAGATTAGAAATACCAGCGCTCTCCCACTTTCCTTCTTGTAAACACAAGGTTCTTGTTCGTTTTTGATGAAGCCAAACTCCTTTACAACTTCATCAAATCGAATGTTCCAACTCCAAGATGCTTGCTTCAGCCCATAAATAGACTTTAGAAGTTTGCATACCTTTCTAGCATTGTTTGGATCGACAAAAACTTTGGGCTGCATCATATACACGTCCTTAGTTAGGATTCCATTTAGGAAATCCGTCTTGACATCCATCTGCCATATTTCATAGTCGAAATGTGGAGCAATGGCTAGAATGATCCGTATAGATTTAAGCATCGCTACGGGCGAGAAAGTCTCGCCGTAGTCAACTCCTTGAACTTGTCGAAAACCTTTTACAACAAGTCGAGCTCTATGGATGTGAACATTTCCATCCATATCAATCTTCTTCTTATAGATCCATTTGCACTCGATGGCTTTAAAACCATCAGGCAGGTCAACCAAGTTCCAAACTTGATTATCTCCCATGGACTCTCTATCTCGGATCTCATGGTGATCAACCATTTCTCAGAGTCTGGGTCCACCATCGCTTCTGCATAGGTCGCAGGCTCATCATTATCTAACAATAATAATTCCCGCGTTTCGCGGAGCCTCGCCGATCTTCGTGGTTGTAGTGCTTCTATTGCCACGGGTTCCTTAACTTGGTCTTCTACAATAGCATCACTTGTAGAAGCATCCCCAACTGGCTCATCTTGAACTTCTTCAAGTCGCACCGACCTTCCACTCGTTCCCTTTGTGAGAAACTCTTTCTCTAGGAAAACACCGCTACGAGCGACAAACACTTTGCCCTCTTCTCGGTTGTAGAAGTAATACCCTAAGGTTTCCCTCGGATATCCCACGAAAATGCACTTATCCGATTTGGGTGTTATCTTGTCCGACTGAAGTCGCTTGAAAAATGCATCACATCCCCAAATCTTTAGAAAAGACAAACTGGGATTCTTTTCGGTCCACATCTCATATGGTGTCTTAACTACGGATTTGGATGGTACCCTGTTAAGTGTGAAAGCTGCCGTTTCTAGAGCATAACCCCAAAATGATAATGGTAAATCTGACTGGCTCATCATCGATCGAACCATGTCCAACAAAGTTCGATTGCGCCATTCGGAGACCCCGTTTCTTTGAGGCGTTCCGGGTGGCGTGAGCTGTGGAACAATTCCGCAACTCTTAAGATGATTGCTAAATTCGTGACTCAAATATTCACCTCCATGATCAGATCGCAAGGCCTTTATTTTCTTGCCACGTTGATTCTCTACCTCATTCTGAAACTCCTTGAACTTTTCAGAAGTTTCAGACTTATGCTTCATCATATAGACATAACCATATCTACTGAAATCATTAGTGAAAGTAATGAAGTAGTGATATCCTCCTGTGGCTGTCGTGCTCATTGGTCCACACACATCAGTATGTATGAGTTCCAACAAGTCCGTCGCTCTCTCGGGTAAACCCGAAAAAGGCGATTCCAAGTAAACAAGCCTGACATGTCTCGTATGATTCAAAATCAAACAAAGTTAGAAGACCATCACCATGGAGCTTCTTCATGCGCTTTTCACTTATATGCCCCAAACGACAATGCCATAAATAGGTATGACTCAAATCATTAGGCCGAAGCCATTTAACACTAACATTGTAAACATATGCATCATCAAGATTTAAAATAAATAACCCATTCACAATGGGAGCATCAGCCATAAACATATCATTCTTAGAGATTACACAACCATTGTTTGCACTCGCGAATGAATAACCATCCCTCATCAAACATGAAGGTGATAAAATGTTTTGACCCATACTAGGAATGTAATAACAATTATTCAACTCCATAATAAATCCCGACGGAAGGTGAAGTTGCATGACGCCGACGAACAATGCAGCAACCCTTGCTTTATTTCCGACGCGAAAATCCACTTCGCCTTCACTTCTCTAGTCCTTATTAGCCCCTGCATCGAATTGCAAGTATGAGCAACCGATCCGATATCAAATACCCAAGAGTTAAAATAGGAATAAACAAGAAGAATGTCCACAACATTTACAACAAGTGTACCTGAGTGGGAAGTACTCTTACTTCCACTCTTCTCCAAAGAAGCCTGGTACTTGCTGCAGTTTCTCTTCCAGTGGCCATGTTCATGACAAAAGAAGCACTCAGTGTCTTCTACAGGTCCAGCCTTTTGCTTGGGTGCAGGCTTAGGGATCGTATCCTTAGCCTTGCCCTTCTTCTTCTTCTTCCAAGAAGTACCCTTTTTCTTGAAGCTAGGCTTGTTCTGCACAACCATCACATGGCTATGCCCTGCACACTTCTTCATGTCACTTTCTGCTGTTTTTAGCATCCCGCATAACTCATTAAGGCCCTTATCCACCCCATGCATATGGTAGTTCGAAATGAACTGCCCATAGCTGGATGGAAGAGATGCCAACATGAAGTCAGTGGCCAACTCTTGGCCTAGTGGAAAACCAAGCTTTTCCAAAGTCTGATTGTAACCAATCATTTTGATCACATGGGGGCCTACAGCTGCTCCCTCTTCTAGCTTGCATTCGACAAAGGACTTGGCAACATTGTACCTCTCAGTCCTTGCCTGATCTTGGAACATGTCCTTAAGCGTGACGATCATATCGTACGCATCCTGATCCTCAAACTTCTTTTGGAGTTTAGGTTCCATGCATGCAAGCATAAGACAACTAACCTCAAGAGAATCATCACATGATCTCTTGTAGGCGTTCTTTAGGGTAGTAGATGCATTATTAGCAGGTTCATCAGGGATTGGGGTATCCAGAACCGTTCCATTTTTATTAGACCTGAGAACAATTCTCAGGTTACGGATGCAGTCCGAATAGTTTGTTCCATTTAGTTTATCTTTGTCAAGAATCGAACGCAAAGAAAAAGGTGATGCAGTGTTCGGGGCCATTGATCTACAACAAAAAACATGCAAAATACTAAGCCATGTAACCATGAAAGAGTAAAACATATTAAACAATTTAATATCATATACTCCCACTTAAATCAATATCCATCTATTGATACTAAGTGATTCAAGATCCACAATTAACAAGTCGACTAGTGAGCTTTAGCATCACTGCTAGAAGACAAGGTAAATCGGTAAGCAACACTTGCTAATCATATCACATATGACTCTTGTTGTTGGGTGACATCTCTATGTCAAAACTAGGCGCCCAACCTTTATGCCTCAAGGTCTTTAACTGTTAAGATGACCTTGTCAAGCTCACCAACCCTTATGCGTGTAGGTATCCAATATAAACACATCCAGCCAAGGAAAACCGCGACACCCTAATTTCATAGGCCCACCAACAATTGTACAGGGAATAGGATGGTGCAAGGTTTGGTTGGGAGGGCATGGTTTAACTTAAACTTTGTGAGGGATCGTTCTACTTCTATCATCTAAGCATGCATATAGTAAAACGCATAAGAATAGCATTCACATAGTTGTGACACAGTATGACCCATTTTCTCATGGTGATCTCTATCGCCATAGAACCTGTCCACCATGTTGATCTCCATCTTCATGTTCCATGCGAGCCATCCTCCAAGTGATGAGTCCTCCAAGAACTAATACAAGCTATTACCTCTAACATCTGGTAATCAAAATTACATAGAATTGGGATCATCACAAGTTGGCACACAGGCCATTACAATAATTGACCACACACATGGCTCCAGCTGTGTTGCCCTACTCACGACACACAGGTCATGATAAATTTCATACATGCATCACATACATATATGTGCCATACTGATCACAAACATCCTGCAAAAACAAGTTATGCATAGAATCGCATTCTACCGGATCATGTGACCTCGCAGCACCTAGTTACCTTAACAAAAATGTGCTACGACTAGGGGGTCTAGGGGGTCTCCCCCTGCGGGGTTCGAAGGTGTAGTGCCCCTAACTGTGAAAAATGAAATATCGAATCTACACTATTTTCTTTAAGGATTTTGATCGACAAATCAAATTTACCATAAACTGACTATTATTCCGATTCGATCAAACTCATTTGATCACGGTACATCGATTTTAGATCTAGGTTCTGATTCGATCAATCATATTGATCTTCGCGTGATTCAATAGGATTTATGTGTCACTGTCTACTCCGATGGCGGAAACCGACCGGTAGGGGTAAGTCGTTCGACAACCTTAGAATCACGAACACGGAAAGCAAGATCATAGATCAATCCTGAACCACCGCAATATAAACGATCACATCATTCATATCAATCTGCATATCACTATATGCAAACATCCCTAACCTATAACTGAACAGCATCAGATCTAATACCACTAAAGGGATACGGGTAGGCTACACTAGCGCAAATCAAAAATATCTACCGCGTAAACCAGGATTACTGTTGTCATAGATCACGGGATTACCACTAGATGCGCAGTTGCGGAACTTGATGAAGCGCGTCGAGGCAGTGCAAACGATCTACGTCTCCTCCTCGTTCTCTTCCCACGAGCAGCTCCCCTTGCGTGGCTCGTCCAAGCGCTACAGATGCAGCGCCTCCGAGGTATCCACACGTACAGGGTGGAAGCGTCAGACGCCGGACTGCTAGGTCCGCGTGTGTAATACATGCGTGAGGAGTGGCGAATGGGTGGAATGGTCTAACCCTGGTCAGTACGCCCCACCCTCTCTTATATAGGCGTCCCTAGTGGGCTTCTACATTAGCACCCCATGTTGGAGATATGCCCTAGAGGCAATAATAAATGTAGTTATTATTATATCTTTGTGTTTATGATAAATGTTTACATTCATGATATAATAGTATTAACAAGGAAACATTAATACTTGTGTGATTTGTAAACTAAAATAGAGTCCCTAGTAAAGCCTCTTTATAAATACTAGCTTGTTGGTTAATAAATGATTGTGGTTTCCCTATCATGAACATTGAGATGTTATTAACAACAAGATCATATCGTTAGGAGAATGATATGGTGGACATACTCCTATAGATAAGCGTAGCATAAAGATCAAGTCATTTTAATAGTTCAATTGCTATATGCTTTCTGATACATAGTAACCTAATTCCTTCGACCATGAGATCATGCATATCACCTTCACCGGAAGGATGCTTTGATGACATCAAACACCACACCGTAACTGGGTGGCTATAAAGGTGGCATTGAGTGTTCAGAAAGTATTGGTTGAGACACATGGATCAAGAGTGGGATTTGTCCATCCATATGACAGATAGATATACTCTGGGCCCTCTCGGTGGAATGTCATCCAATTAGCTTGCAAGCATGTGAGTAACTCACAAGGGATCACATATCACGGGAACGAGAAAAGAGTACTTATCAGTAACGAGGTTGAACTAGGTATGTAGAGATACCGACGATCATAACCTCGGATAAGTAAACTATCGTGAGACAAAGGGAAATTGGTATCGTATGTAAGTGGTTCATTCGATCGCAAAGTAATCGTAGAAATATGTGGGAGCCATATGAATTTCCATATTCCTCTATTGGTTATTGTTCAGAGAAGTGTCTCGATCATGTCTGCATAATTCACGAACCGTAGGGAGACACACTTAAGGATTCGACGTTGTTTGAGTAGTTATGGAATGATGAGTAAGAGACCGAATGTTGTTCGGAGTCTCGGATGGGATCCGGGATATCACGAGGAGATCCGAAATGGTCCGGAGAATAAGATTCATATAAGGAAAGTCCTGTTTCGGGGTTGGAGAATGGTTCCAGTGTTTTCGTCGGGAATGTTCTAGAAGGTTCTGGAATGTCCGGCACTCCGGAGGGGAAGGGTACATGAATGTGTCATAACAAGTTGGAATTATTGCATCATGTACTAGGTGTCATCGCTGAACAAAATAAAGGGTTTAATCAAATCCTAGTTTGAAAAGTCAAACGCCAATTTGAAAAGTCAAACGGCTATTTTGTGAGGTGGAGGGAGAGTAGGAAACCTACTTGGGGAGGAGTTCCCTCCCTCCATCGCCGGCCCACTTGGAGACCAAGTTGGGGAGGGACTCCCCTCCCCTTGGCGCTCCTCCTCCACCTATATAAGGAGGGGCAGGGCTGCCCCTCCAAGTACACAACACCTTGCCCCTCTAAATCCTAACCCTAGTCGCCGCCCACCATAGCCGCCGCCGCCCTAGGGTTTCTCCCAAGCCACCGAGTTGGGGCTTCTAGTTGCCCTAGACGCCGGCTTAGCCCCTTCTACTTGGTGTGTCTAAACCCTAGATCACCGAGGCTCTCTCATAGTCCACCATACTCGCTCCGGCTTAAGACGAAGCCCTGCGAGATCTCCCCTCTACTTCTGGCACCACGCTGTTGTGCTGCAGGAATCGCGAGGAAAGTGCTACAACCTCCGCTTCCTGCTGGAACAAGGGAGAGGAAGGTCTTCGTCGAGTACCGAACGTGTGACCGACTGCGGAAGCGCTGCCGGAACGCAGCGCCGGAAGGATCGTCTACGCGATTTTGAGATCGGCAAGAGTACGACTACATCACCCACGAGAATCCGCTCTCGTTAAACACTTTGGAATCTTCGAGGGTGAGTTATTCCATCGACTCGTTGCTACAATCTAGTAGATATATCTTGGCTTGTTTGTTTGTATGCGGTAGAAATTTTTTGTTTTTCATGCTACGAACCCCTCCAGTGGTATCAGAGCCGTGTCTATATGTAGATCTGTTGCACGAGTAAAACACAATGGTCATTGTGGGCGTTGATGCTTTTGTTGTCGATTGCTTCTTGTGTACTTTGCATCTTGCAGGATGGTGGGATGAAGCGGCCCGGGCTAACCTTACATGACATCATTCATGAGACTTGCTCCACGCTTGACATGCAACTTGTATTGCATAAGTGGCTTTGCGGGTGTCTGTTTCTCCCAACATAGTTAAGATTCAATTTACAACGGGTGATTGACAATACTAGTATCAATGTTGTGGTTCTTGTTCGTAAGTTAGAACGACACTTATTGAAAGCCCCAAACCACGTAAAACATGCAAAGAAAGTAGAGGCGTCTAACTTTGTTTTGTAGGGGTGCGTTGTGATGTGATATGGCCATGATCGTGATTATATTTGATGTATGCAATGTTCCTTATTGTAAGTTGGCAACCGGCAGGAGCCATATGGTTGTCTTTAATTTCTGTTAAGACCCGCGTGTCTATTCAAAGTACTTGTAATAGTTGAAGCTGGTGGACGACAACCATGGAGAGGCATCATTGACCTTGATGCAATGCCGGTGATGATGGAGATCATGTTTGTGCTTGAAGATGGAGATCGGAAGCACAAAGAAGAAAGGCCATATCATATCACATATTATGAATTGCATGTGATGTTAATCCTTTATGCATCTTGTATTGCTTAGTTAACGACGGTAGAATTATAAGATGATCCCTCATGCACATGAATATCAAGTTCTAAAGTGTTCACCCTTAGTAAGCACCGTTGCTAAAGCTTGTTGTTTCGAAGCACCACGTGATGATCGGGTGTGTTAGATTCCGCAAGTGTATACAACGTGAGCAAGCCAGATTTGCTCATGCGGAAGCTAAGGTTTGATCTTGACGAGCCTAGCATGTACAGACATGGTCTCGGAACACGGATCACAGAAAGGTAAAGCATGAATCATTGCCACATCCCAAATTTTAGATTTGGTTCTGCATATCATTCATACCATTGCATCATACCTTTCCATGCAAAACCATCGATTGAAAAGATCCGGCAAAACGCTATTTTCAAAACCCTATTTTATTTTACTACAAGGCTCCCGCGGGAGGCATTAGTAGGACTTGTGTTGTCCACCCCTGTAGCCTAGTGGTTTCACTCAACCCTTGACCCTAGGTTGTTCCCCTCGTTTTTACAAAAACTTAGGAGCAAGAATCGCCCGATTCGGAGCTCGTACGGAAAAGTTACGGAGGTTTTAGTATTTGCGAAAAAGGGAAAGGAACGGACCAAAAAAATCTGCCCGGCCCCGTGTCCGCGTAGGACCCCGCGAGGGGGCCCCACATAAGAGGCCGCACCCGCCGCCGCCTCTCCCACCCGCCACCTGCCGACCCCGCCTCGGAACCCGCGCCCCCACCTCAATTCCCGTGCCGCCGCCGCCTCGGGATCCACCCGCCGCCGCCTCCAGGTACCCTCCCACCTCACCGCCGCCGCACCCCGCCGCCTGCGCCGCGCCACTCGCCAGCGCCGCCGCTCGTGCTCCAGCCGCAGCCGCCCCGCCAGCCCGCCCGCGCCGCCTCGCCCGCGCGCACGCCCGCCGCCGCACGCGCGCCGCTGCCGCTCGCCCCGCTGCTCGCCCGCCGCGCGCGCAGCGCCTGTGCCGTGCCGCCGCCGCCGTCGCTTTGACCGCCGCTGTTCCGCGCTGACTGTCTCCCTTCCGCGCAGGAAAAACGCCGTCGCCGGAACCGATCGCCGCCACCGTCCCGAGTTCGCCGCCGTTCGTTTCCGGTGAGTCCGCAGCCGCCTTTGGATCTCAGATCAACGGTCCAGATCGGTCGTTGACCTGTCAGCCCCCAGGCATTGACTAGTCAGACGCCCGGTCAGCGCCCAGTTAGCAGCCGCGTTGACCAGTCAACAGACACAGTTGACTGGGTATTTTCTTTAATCGATTTAGGTGGCAGATTTCGGTAGAAACTTGTAAATTGCGTAGAAATTAAACCGCTGGGCCAAAAATTTCAAATAAAATATGTGTAGGTTCAGTAAGTCATGTAGAATCTTGCTATACCTTAGTTTCACACTTTTGCACCAAGATTTAGTACAGTTTAATCAAATTAGTTAATGGCCTTTTTGGAGTAATTAATTCGTAGAAAAAGATCTGTAACTCCAAAAATTGCGTATGATATGTCCCTGGATTCAGTGGAACGAGGGGAATCTCATCGTGAATTAAAAGGATAGACAGTGAAAACTTCTGCAGAAATTGTCTAGTGGCTTTCTACAGTGTTTTAATTACTCGGGGAGTTTTATAATTCCTTTTTGAGTAATTCCAGTTGGTACTGTTCCTAAATAGCAAAGCCTATGCGGTAGAATTTTCCCAAAATTTTACAAACAGTATACTACCGGTAGTGAATTATTTGAGTTCTAGCTCCAGTTTTGAGCATTATATTTTGCATAATAGTTTTCCTTGCGCTAAAACTATTTTCCATGCATGAAATCAGTAGTATTATTGAATAGGATTATGTGGTGCAGCTGTAGCACCAATTCACTTGCCTTGCATACCTTCATGCATCATCTTTGTTGCATATGCTTGTGGATTGTTTGTTTATGATTGCAATTGTATCGTGTAGATTGTGACAAGTGCAACGCTTGCTCGTGTGTGGATTGTTCTTCCGACCGCTACAACCAAGGCAAGTAGATGCTACTTTGTTCATGATATCGTCCTACTATTTTCAATGCATTGTCGTGTATTTTGTAGATACATGTGTAGGATGATATTATCGCTATGATATGTCCTATTATGTGGTAGGGCTTTCATTGTAGAAGAAACACCGTTGGTAGATGTGCTTAGCCATGCTATGTCGTACGAGGGCTGGGTTACATCATTGAGACTAGTTTCTAAAAGTATTGGTTTGTGAAAACAAAAACAACTTAATCAATGAATCTCTTGGGTGTGATGGTATTGATAATTTTTTGTGGTTTCATTGCGGAAAGGCACCCAGGTATCGAGAGAAATTGATTGGCTTCTTTATTTGGTAGCTTACGTGTACAACCATGTGCCAATAATGAAATGAGCGGTTGGTTGGACTTAGTAGGTTGTGGTAACTCGAACCCTTGTATCCAGAGATGTAGAATTTTGGTAGGTTGGACCGGTGCGCGTCGGGATTGGGGAGTTACTTCCCGAACGGTCTCTTCTTGGACTTCTCCCTATCATCACCCAAAATGAGAGTGATGGTACGAGCTGGGCTGGCCAAGTCACATGGGTAAAGTGTACTAACCCCTGCAGGGTGTATAATCTAATCGATTAGCCGTGTCCCCGGTTATGGACAACTGAGTTGCTTGATATTGATTCCATGACATGTTTCTCGCTCATTCTAATTTCATAATTGTTTTGATATTGTTGGGTTAACTTAATTGGGATCTTTTCAAAGAAAATCTAAAACTGTTTACGAAAGTAGGACAAAGGTATTTGCAAATGCAAGCCAGACACAGCTCCACTTGCCAAATATGCATGTAGATGTTAGTACTATTGTCTCCATTACTAGCTCTACTTGCCATACATTTCATGTATTGACCCTTCGGGGCTGCTACGTTTCATGTTGCAGGTTATTCCGATTCTGAGTAATCGATATAGGCCACGGTACTCCACTCGGCACTTGTTCACTTGTGGGCAATTTGAAGAATGGAGGATTTACTTTGTTTATGTTGCTATCTGAATAATTTGAGCTAGCTTTGGGCTAAGCTTTTATTGTAATAATGGTACTCTGGATCTTCGTTATTTATGATACACGGATATTTTGCTATGTTATTCATCTTATTCTATTGTGGGCCAATGAACCGATCCACGGATTGGCATGTCACATAGAAGCCACGGTCTTTTCAGAACCGCGGTGTTACAAGATGGTATCAGAGCCCGTGTGTCGACTGTAGGATCGTGACCTAAGATTGGATTAGGAAGCCTTAGATTTATTAAAGCCTATAATAACTCTGTCTTTCATCTTATGCCTTTCACCCTCGTAAATTCTTACCATATGCTATTCTCACACTTTCCTCTTTTACTTGATAGATGGGAGAAGTCAGGACTGAGTATGCAACCATGGAGTCACCAAGGCCCTTTGCAAGGCAGTTAGCACAGCTCTCGTAGTCATTGGGATTGCCACTGCCCATGTTCAAGGGAAGAAGGTTGTACACCTATGGATATGGAGAGGATGCATGGGAGATCACTACCTTCATATTCAGAGATGCCGCCTTGCCAAATCCAGTGCATTTGATCTACACCAAGACATACTGCAACTGGGGACTTGGAATCAACTTGGCCATACATGAAGCCCTGTCTCGCCAGTGCCATAATGTCCGACATCTACTTCCAGCAGATTCACCCTACCGTGACTATGGGAGGCGTGATGAAGATGGGCACATTGTGGTTACCCCGGGCGACAGGAAAAACATGCCGCCCCGTCGGAGGCACATAGAGGACATGGAAAGGGAGAATGGGGCTTTAGCTGAGAAAGTAATGATGATAAATGAGATTGCAGACTTTGCTAGCAATGGTATGGTGGTCCAAGGACAGGAGATTGACACCTTGCATGAAGACGTGGGAGTGCTGGAGAATGCCCTGATAGCCAGAGATGCAGCCATAGCTCATCTTCATGGTACTGTGCAGGAGAACACCCAGAACATACAATAGTTGCAAGGGACCGTCCATGAAAGGGATCAAACTATTGAAGCTATGACAGCCCAGATTGCCGCTCTCCAAGCACAGCTAAATCCACCTTCTGATCATGACAATGGAGATGATGGCAACAATGGGGATGATGATGACAGTGGGAACGATGATGACGATGAGGACGAGGATGATGATGATGGAGACGATGATGGTGGAGGAGATGAAGCTGTTGCAGTTGCAGCTGAGAGTGAAGAAGAAGAGGAGGATCCAGAAGAGGTGGAGTTTGAGATCTCAAGTGATGATTCAGGAGAAGTGTACACTCCGCCGCCATGGTTGAACCGTGGACCTAAGCGCCAACGCATGAGTGCAAGGACCTACCGCAACCTCTTCAAAAAGTAGATAGAAGTCCACCAATTAGTCCTCGTTAGGTAAATTCGTTAGGATTAGTCTCGATCGATGTGAAACTTAGTTGTTGTTAGTTTAAGAGTGTTTAGTTGCTTATTTGTGTACTCCAATATCGCAGGAATTATTTGTGCAAATTTTATGAAAGAGTTATGGCAAGTTTGGTTACTATCTGTGTTATTTTCGCTGCAGTTTTCTGCTGATACAGCAGTACTGTACGATTTTTCATATTTTTCTGGTAACTGGGAAAAATCTGAAAAACATTGGGCTGATGCGAAACTCTCTGTACTATATGTGCAAAAATCAGCTTAAATTTCTGACGAGTTTAAGTTAGGCAGAAAAATTAGTGAACGCTGCTGGACTGTTCTGGCAGATTGCTGTTTTTGTTGTTTAGTTGATCAACTGTTTGGTTAACCATTGTCAACTCTTGTAAAACTATTTCAGTAGGTATATACTGCTAGGATAACCCCTGGGATGCTGCTGGATCACTTGTTTGTTGATGTGTTGCTTGCTTGTGATTGTCTGCCATTGCTTGTTGTTGTTTGATCATAATGCATGGGTAGAATCCTATTGTCGTAGTTGATTCTTTCTAAACTTACCTGTGCTGAACCGCAGATGCCTCCCCGCCGTCAACCCACTGAGTTGGAGCAACTCATGGCTGCTCAGGCACAGCTGACCCAAGTAATGACTCAGTTCATGGCAGCTCAGAACAACAACAACAACAACAACAATGGATACAACCAGCCTCAGGGAGATGCTCTCACCAGATTTCTGAGGCTAAGGCCAGCTAAGTTCTCTACTGCAACGGAGCCAATGGTTGCTCTCGACTGGTTGCGTTCAGTCAACAAGATCTGGTAACTGTCGGATGCACTAATGCTGAGAAGGTGAGGTTTGCCGCTCACCTACTGGAGGGACCAGCCGCTTCTTGGTGGGACACATTTCAGATCACCCACCCGCTGGACACCGTGACTTGGGCAATGTTTGAGGAAGGTTTCAGGACCAACCACGTGTCTTCAGGAGTTCTGAGCCTGAAGAGGAAGGAGTTCCGCAACTTGCGCGAAACCAACCGGACCGTGGCTGAGTACATTGAGGAGTTCAACAACCTCTCCCGTTATGCACCTGAGGATGTTGACACTGATGCAAAAAGGAGGGAGAGATTCCTGGATGGCCTCAGTGATGAGCTTTCAGTGCAGCTACTGGTGGTTTACTGCCCCACTTTCCAGGAGCTTATGGACAAGGCCAGGATCTTGGAAGGGAAGCACAAACAGGTGGAGAACCGCAAGAGAAAGAGCAATAATCACCACTCTGGTTCACACCACAAGTCTCGCACTTCATATGATGGATACTCCAAGCATGGAGGGAGTGACCATGGGAGCCATGACCGCCACCACCACGGAGGCGATGGGCATCGTCATGACAACCATAGGAGCACCCACCACAACCACAAGGGAGGACACTCTCACCACTCTGGAGGACACGGTGGACATGACCGCAACCGTGATCGCAGCTTTGTGAAGAAGGATCTAAGTGAGGTGACATGCTTCAAGTGTAAACAGAAGGGACACTATGCTGACAACTGTCCGGAGAGGAAAGGACTGAAGCCAACCAACAACGAGAAGGCCACAGTGAACCACATGAATGTGGAGGAGATTTCAGATGAGCCTGACCTTGTGATTGGTAAGTTCCCAATCAACACTCACCCAACTTTCATACTTTTCGATACTGGTGCATCGCATTCATTCATATCAAGGGCATTCGTGGATAAGTATAAGCTACCTACTGAGTCTATGAAAGGTTCTATTAGAGTGAGTTCACCTGGAGGAGATATGATAGCTAGCGCGGGATGCCGCGACTTAACTGTGAGGATTGGAACACACAACTTCATTGCACATCTAGTAGTGTTGGAATCACAAGGGTTGGATGTTATTCTGGGCATGGATTGGATGTCTACGCATGGGGGACACATAGATTGTGCACAGCGAGCTGTTTCGCTCAAAACCCCGGATGGTAAGAGAATTAGGTTCAAGTCGGCCGTACGACCAGGAAGGTGTAGGCTGAATTCTCTTAAGGGGGTTAGCATGGATACTGTGCCAGTGATTAGGGATTACCCCGACGTGTTTCCGGAAGAGCTGCCAGGGATGCCACCTGACAGGGAAGTAGAGTTTCTTATCGACCTGATGCCGGGAACAGGACCTGTTGCAAAGAAACCATATAAGATGGATGTGGATGAGCTGAAGGAATTGAAGAAGCAGTTGAAAGAGCAGCTGGAAAAGGGATTCATTCAGCCTAGTTCGTCGTCATGGGGTGCACCTGTTCTGTTTGTGGAGAAGAAAGATAGCAGCAAGAGATTAGTGGTGGACTATCGCTCGCTGAATGAAGTAACCATCAAGAACAAATACCCCTTGCCGAACATAAATGATTTGTTTGATCAACTGGAAGGAGCGAAGGTGTTCAGCAAGATTGATCTGAGATCAGGCTACTTCCAATTGAAGATCCGGGAGGAGGACATACCAAAAACCACCTTCACTACTAGGTATGGTTTATATGAGTATACGGTTATGTCTTTTGGACTAACGAATGCCCTGACATATTTCATGACCATGATGAACAAGGTATTTATGGAGTACTTGGACAAGTTCGTGGTGGTGTTTATTGATGACATACTGATATATTCCAAGGATAATGCTGAGCATGAGAAACATCTGCGACTAATTATGGAGAAGCTGAGGGAACACAAGCTGTATGCCAAATTCAGCAAGTGTGAATTCTGGCTTAACACTGTTGGATTTCTTGGACACGTAGTGTCAGGAGAAGGAGTCGTTGTGGATCCAAGAAAAGTGACTGCAGTAACAGAATGGGAAGCGCCCAAGAATGCAGGAGAGATTCAAAGCTTTTTGGGACTTGCTGGATACTACAGGAGGTTCATTGAAAACTTTTCCAAGATTGCTAAGCCGATGACTGAACTTCTGAAGAAGGAGAGGAAGTTTGAATGGTCAGACGTATGTGAAGCCAGCTTTCAGGAACTGAAGCGTCGACTAGTGACCACGCCCGTTCTGTGCTTACCAGACCTTCAGAAGGACTTCCAGGTGTACTGTGATGCCTCTCGACAAGGACTTGGGAGTGTGCTGATGCAATATGGGAGAGTAGTGTCGTATGCCTCGCGACAACTCAAGCACCATGAGCGGAATTACCCCACACACGACTTGGAGTTAGCGTCAGTGGTTCATGCGCTCAAGGTATGGAGGCATTACTTAATGGGAAAACACTACGATGTATACACCGACCACAAGAGCCTGAAGTACATATTCACGCAGAAGGAACTGAACATGAGGCAAAGGAGATGGTTGGAGCTTATCAAGGATTACGATATGAATCTGCAATACCACCCAGGAAAGGCCAATGTAGTAGCAGATGCCCTGAGCCGGAAAGTTTACGCCAATGGATTGACAATTGGGGAGTTGCCTGAGGATTTGTTCAAGCAATTCAAGGACCTTAGGCTAGAGGTAGTATCTGAAGGATACTTGGCAACAATGGAAGTCCAACCAACGCTACAGGACAGAATCAAGAAGGCTCAAGTAGGAGACAAAGAGATAGACGAAGTTAAGGAAAAGATGAAGGAGGGTCGAGCAAAGGAATTCCGCGAGGATGAGCAAGGAACCTTGTGGTATGGAGATCGTTTGTGCGTTCCCAACGATCCGAAGTTGAGGAAGTTGATTCTGCAGGAAGCTCATGACTCGCCGTATTCCATACATCCGGGCAATACGAAGATGTATATGGACCTAAAGGACAGATTCTGGTGGAACAACATGAAGGGAGACATCGCAGAGCATATTGCCCTATGTGATGTATGTAGCCGAGTGAAGGCGGAACACCAGAAGCCAGCAGGATTGCTACAACCATTGCCCGTGCCGGATTGGAAGTGGGATAGAGTGGGAATGGATTTTATCACAGGATTTCCCAGGAACAGGCCAGGATATGACTCCATTTGGGTAATGGTCGACCATTTGACTAAGGTAGCCCACTTTATTCCGGTAAAGACAACCTATACGAGTGCAAAGTTGGCCAAGATTTATATGGACAGAATTGTGTGCCTACATGGAGTTCCCAAGAGTATCGTATCTGATAGAGGCACCCAATTTACCTCACACTTCTGGCGCCAGCTGCACGAGTCACTTGGTACTAGATTGGAGTTTAGCACAGCGTTTCACCCGCAGACTGACGGACAGACCGAGAGGGTGAATCAGATTTTGGAGGACATGCTGAGAGCTTGCGCTTTGGCTCATGGTTCTAGTTGGGATGAGAATTTGCCATATGCTGAGTTTTCCTACAACAACAGCTATCAAACCAGCATCAAGACGTCACCGTTCGATGTACTATATGGGAAACGGTGCCGGACACCATTGCTATGGGATGGAGTAGGAGAACGTCAGTTGTTTGGACCTGATTTGATCAAGGACGCTGAGGAGAAGGTCGCCTTGATTAGGGATAGGCTGAAGGTAGCACAGTCAAGGCAGAAGAGCTACGCTGATTCCAAGCGCAAGGAAGTGGTGTATGAGATAGGTGATAGAGCATACCTCAGAGTGTCGCCACTTCGTGGAATCAAGAGATTTGGAATTAAGGGTAAGCTGGCACCTCGATTTATTGGACCGTACAGGGTCTTAGCACGCAAAGGAGAAGTTGCTTATCAGTTGGAGTTGCCAGAGGCTCTGTCCGCTGTTCACAATGTGTTCCACGTATCCCAGCTGAAGAAGTGCCATCCGGAGATGGTGGATACACCATTGAGAGACACTGTACCGCTAGAGGAGGTTCAGCTTGAGAATGATTTGACCTATGAGGAGAAACCGGTCAAGATTCTGGAAACAGCGGAGAGGACTACCCGTACCAAGACGATCAGGTTTTGCAAGGTGCAGTGGAGCCACCACACTGAAGAGGAAGCCACTTGGGAGCGTGAGGATGACATCCGAGAGGACTACCCACACCTATTTGCTAGCCGCGCCGAATCTCGGGGACGAGATTCATCTTAAGGGGGTTAGTCTTGTCACATCCCAAATTTTAGATTTGGTTCTGCATATCATTCATACCATTGCATCATACCTTTCCATGCAAAACCATCGATTGAAAAGATCCGGCAAAACGCTATTTTCAAAACCCTATTTTATTTTACTACGAGGCTCCCGCGGGAGGCATTAGTAGGACTTGTGTTGTCCACCCCTGTAGCCTAGTGGTTTCACTCAACCCTTGACTCTAGGTTGTTCCCCTCGTTTTTACAAAAACTTAGGAGCAAGAATCGCCCGATTCGGAGCTCGTACGGAAAAGTGACGGAGGTTTTAGTATTTGCGAAAAAGGGAAAGGAACAGACCAAAAAAATCTGCCCGGCCCCGTGTCCGCGTAGGACCCCGCGAGGGGGCCCCACATAAGAGGCCGCACCCGCCGCCGCCTCTCCCACCCGCCACCTGCCGACCCCGCCTCGGAACCCGCGCCCCCACCTCGATTCTCGTGCCGCCGCCTCGGGATCCACCCACCGCCGCCGCCTCCAGGTACCCCGCCGCCTCACCGCCGCCGCACCCCGCCGCCTGCGTCGCGCCACTCGCCAGCGCCGCCGCTCGCGCGCCAGCCGCAGCCGCCCAGCCAGCCCGCCCGCGCCGCCTCGCCTGCGCACCTCGCCGCCCGCTCACCTCGCCCGCGCCGCGCCGCCGTTGCTCCAGGCGCGCACGCACGCGCGCCAGCACGCACGCATGCCGCCGCACGCGCGCCGCCGCGCCGCTGCTCCGCCGCAGCCGCCTCCCACGCCTGCGCCCGCTCGCACGCGCCGCGCGCCGCTGCCGCTCGCCTCGCTTCTCGCCCGCCGCGCGCGCAGCGCCCGTGCCGTGCCGCCGCCGCCGTCGCCGCCGCACGCGCCGCCGCCGTCGCTTTGACCGCCGTTGTTCCACGCTGACTGTCTCCCTTCCTCGCAGGAAAAACGCCGTCGCCGGAACCGATCGCCGCCACCGTCCCGAGTTCGCCGCCGTTCGTTTCCGGTGAGTCCGCAGCCGCCTTTGGATCTCAGATCAACGGTCCAGACCAGTCGTTGACCGGTCCGCCCCCAGGCGTTGACTAGTCAGACGCCCAGTCAGCAGCCGCGTTGACCAGTCAACAGACACAGTTGACTGGGTATTTTCTTTAATCGATTTAGGTGGCAGATTTCGGTAGAAACTTGTAAATTGTGTAGAAATTAAACCGCTTGGACAAAAATTGCAAATAAAATATGTGTAGGTTCAGTAAGTCGTGTAGAATCTTGCTGCACCTTAGTTTCACACTTTTGCAGCAAGATTTAGTACAGTTTAATCAAATTAGTTAATGGCCTTTTTGAAGTAATTAATTCGTAGAAAAAGATCTGTAACTCCAAAAATTGCGTATGATATGTCCCTAGATTCAGTGGAACAAGGGGAATCTCATCGTGAATTAAAAGGATAGGCTTACAGTGAAAACTTCTGCAGAAACTGTCTAGTGTCTTTCTGCAGTGTTTTAATTACTCGGGGAGTTTTATAGTTCCTTTTTGAGTAATTCCAGTTGGTACTGTTCCTAAATAGCAAAGCCTATGCGGTAGAATTTTCCCAAGATTTTACAAACAGTATACTACCGGTAGTGAATTATTTGAGTTCTAGCTCCAGTTTTGAGCATTATATTTTGCATAATAGTTTTCCTTGCGCTAAAACTATTTTCCATGGATGCAATCAGTAGTATTATTGAATAGGATTATGTGGTGCAGCTGTAGCACCAATTCACTTGCCTTGCATACCTTCATGCATCATCTTTGTTGCATATGCTTGTGGATTGTTTGTTTATGATTGCAATTGTATCGTGTAGATTGTGACGAGTGCAACGCTTGCTCGTGTGTGGATTGTTCTTCCGACCGCTACAACCAAGGCAAGTAGATGCTACTTTGTTCATGATATCGTCCTACTATTTTCAATGCATTGTCGTGTATTTTGTAGATACATGTGTAGGATGATATTATCGCTATGCTATGTCCTATTATGTGGTAGGGCTTTCCTTGTAGAAGAAACACCGTTGGTAGATGTGCTTAGCCATGCTATGTCGTACGAGGGCTGGGTTACATCATTGAGACTAGTTTCTAAAAGTATTGGTTTGTGAAAACAAAAACAACTTAATCAATGAATCTCCTGGGTGTGATGGTATTGATAATTTTTGGTGGTTTCATTGCGGAAAGGCACCCAGGTATCGAGAGAAATTGATTGGCTTCTTTATTTGGTAGCTTACGTGTACAACCATGTGCCAATAATGAAATGGGCGGTTGGTTGGACTTAGTAGGTTGTGGTAACTCGAACCCTTGTATCCAGAGATGTAGAATTTTGGTAGGTTGGACCGGTGCGCGTCGGGATTAGGGAGCTACTTCCCGAACGGTCTCTTCTTGGACTTCTCCCTATCATCACCCAAAATGAGAGTGATGGTACGAGCTGGGCTAGTCAAGTCACATGGGTAAAGTGTACTAACCCCTGCAGGGTGTATAATCTAATCGATTAGCCGTGTCCCCGGTTATGGACAACTGAGTTGCTTGATATTGATTCCATGACATGTTTCTCGCTCATTCTAATTTCATAATTGTTTTGATATTGTTGGGTTAACTTAATTGGGATCTTTTCAAAGAAAATCTAAAACTGTTTACGAAAGTAGGACAAAGGTATTTGCAAATGCAAGCCAGACACAGCTCCACTTGCCAAATATGCATGTAGATGTTAGTACTATTGTCTCCATTACTAGCTCTACTTGCCATACATTCCATGTATTGACCCTTCGGGGCTGCTACGTTTCATGTTGCAGGTTATTCCGATTCTGAGTAATCGATATAGGCCACGGTACTCCACTCGGCACTTGTTCACTTGTGGGCAATTTGAAGAATGGAGGATTTACTTTGTTTATGTTGCTATCTGAATAATTTGAGCTAGCTTTGGGCTAAGCTTTTATTGTAATAATGGTACTCTGGATCTTCGTTATTTATGATACACGGATATTTTGCTATGTTATTCATCTTATTCTATTGTGGGCCAATGAACCGATCCAGGGATTGGCATGTCACATAGAAGCCACGGTCTTTTCAGAACCGCGGTGTTACAAGATGGTATCAGAGCCCGTGTGTCGACTGTAGGATCGTGACCTAGGATTGGATTAGGAAGCCTTAGATTTATCAAAGCCTATAATAACTCTGTCTTTCATCTTATGCCTTTCACCCTCGTAAATTCTTACCATATGCTATTCTCACACTTTCCTCTTTTACTTGATAGATGGGAGAAGTCAGGACTGAGTATGCAACCATGGAGTCACCAAGGCCCTTTGCAAGGCAGTTAGCACAGCTCTCGTAGTCATTGGGATTGCCACTGCCCATGTTCAAGGGAAGAAGGTTGTACACCTATGGATATGGAGAGGATGCATGGGAGATCACTACCTTCATATTCAGAGATGCCGCCTTGCCAAATCCAGTGCATCTGATCTACACCAAGACATACTGCAACTGGGGACTTGGAATCAACTTGGCCATACATGAAGCCCTGTCTCGCCAGTGCCATAATGTCCGACATCTACTTCCAGCAGATTCACCCTACCGTGACTATGGGAGGCGTGATGAAGATGGGCACATTGTGGTTACCCCGGGCGACAGGAAAAACATGCCGCCCCGTCGGAGGCACATAGAGGACATGGAAAGGGAGAATGGGGCTTTAGCTGAGAAAGTAATGATGATAAATGAGATTGCAGACTTTGCTAGCAATGGTATGGTGGTCCAAGGACAGGAGATTGACACCTTGCATGAAGACATGGGAGTGCTGGAGAATGCCCTGATAGCCAGAGATGCAGCCATAGCTCATCTTCATGGTACTGTGCAGGAGAACACCCAGAACATACAATAGTTGCAAGGGACCGTCCAGGAAAGGGATCAAACTATTGAAGCTATGACAGCCCAGATTGCCGCTCTCCAAGCACAGCTAAATCCACCTTCTGATCATGACAATGGAGATGATGGCAACAATGGGGATGATGATGACAGTGGGAACGATGATGACGATGAGGACGAGGATGATGATGATGGAGACGATGATGGTGGAGGAGATGAAGCTGTTGCAGTTGCAGCTGAGAGTGAAGAAGAGGAGGAGGATCCAGAAGAGGTGGAGTTTGAGATCTCAAGTGATGATTCAGGAGAAGTGTACACTCCGCCGCCATGGTTGAACCGTGGACCTAAGCGCCAACGCATGAGTGCAAGGACCTACCGCAACCTCTTCAAAAAGTAGATAGAAGTCCACCAATTAGTCCTTGTTAGGTAAATTTGTTAGGATTAGTCTCGATCGATGTGAAACTTAGTTGTTGTTAGTTTAAGAGTGTTTAGTTGCTTATTTGTCCAATATCCCAGGAATTATTTGTGCAAAATTTATGAAAGAGTTATGGCAAGTTTGGTTACTATCTGTGTTATTTTCGCTGCAGTTTTCTGCTGATACAGCAGTATTGTACGATTTTTCATATTTTTCTGGTAACTGGAAAAAATCTGAAAAAAATTGGGCTGATGCGAAACTCTCTGTACTATATGTGCAAAAATCAGCTGAAGTTTCTGACGAGTTTAAGTCAGGCGGAAAAATTCGTGAACGCTGCTGGACTGTTCTGGCAAATTGCTGTTTTTGTTGTTTAGTTGATCAACTGTTTGGTTAACCATTGCCAACTCTTGTAAAACTATTTCAGTAGGTATATACTACTAGGATAACCCCTGGGATGCTGCTGGATCACTTGTTTGTTGATGTGTTGCTTGCTTGTGATTGTCTGCCATTGCTTGTTGTTGTTTGATCATAATGCATGGGTAGAATCCTATTGTCGTAGTTGATTCTTTCTAAACTTACCTGTGCTGAACCGCAGATGCCTCCCCGCCGTCAACCCACTGAGTTGGAGAAACTCATGGCTGCTCAGGCACAGCTGACCCAAGTAATGACTCAGTTCATGGCAGCTCAGAACAACAACAACAACAACAATGGAAACAACCAGCCTCAGGGAGATGCTCTCACCAGATTTCTGAGGCTAAGGCCAGCTAAGTTCTCTACTGCAACGGAGCCAATGGTTGCTCTCGACTGGTTGCGTTCAGTCAACAAGATTGTCGGATGCACTGATGCTGAGAAGGTGAGGTTTGCCGCTCACCTACTGGAGGGACCAGCCGCTTCTTGGTGGGACACATTTCAGATCACCCACCCGCTGGACACCGTGACTTGGGCAATGTTTGAGTAAGGTTTCAGGACCAACCACGTGTCTTCAGGAGTTCTGAGCCTGAAGAGGAAGGAGTTCCGCAACTTGCGCCAAACCAATCGGACCGTGGCTGAGTACATTGAGGAGTTCAACAACCTGTCCCGTTATGCACCTGAGGATGTTGACACTGATGCAAAAAGGAGGGAGAGATTCCTGGATGGCCTCAGTGATGAGCTTTCAGTGCAGCTACTGGTGGTTTACTGCCCTACTTTCCAGGAGCTTATGGACAAGGCCAGGATCTTGGAAGGGAAGCACAAACAGGTGGAGAACCGCAAGAGAAAGAGCAATAATCACCACTCTGGTTCACACCACAAGTCTCGCACTTCATATGATGGATACTCCAAGCATGGAGGGAGTGACCATGGGAGCCATGACCGCCACCACCACGGAGGCGATGGGCATCGTCATGACAACCATAGGAGCACCCACCACAACCACAAGGGAGGACACTCTCACCACTCTGGAGGACACGGTGGACATGACCGCAACCGTGATCGCAGCTTTGTGAAGAAGGATCTGAGTGAGGTGACATGCTTCAAGTGTAAACAGAAGGGACACTATGATGACAACTGTCCGGAGAGGAAAGGACTGAAGCCAACCAACAACGAGAAGGCCACAGTGAACCACATGAATGTGGAGGAGATTCCAGATGAGCCTGACCTTGTGATTGGTAAGATCCCAATCAACACTCACCCAGCTTTCATACTTTTCGATACTGGTGCATCGCATTCATTCATATCAAGGGCATTCGTGGATAAGTATAAGCTACCTACTGAGTCTATGAAAGGTTTTATTAGAGTGAGTTCACCTGGAGGAGATATGATAGCTAGCGCGGGATGCCGCGACTTAACTTTGAGGATTGGAACACACAACTTCATTGCACATCTAGTAGTGTTGGAATCACAAGGGTTGGATGTTATTCTGGGCATGGATTGGATGTCTACGCATGGGGGACACATAGATTGTGCACAGTGAGCTGTTTCGCTCAAAACCCCGGATGGTAAGAGAATTAGGTTCAAGTCGGCCGTATGACCAGGAAGGTGTAGGCTGAATTCTCTTAAGGGGGTTAGCATGGATACTGTGCCAGTGATTAGGGATTACCCCGACGTGTTTCCGGAAGAGCTGCCAGGGATGCCACCTGACAGGGAAGTAGAGTTTCTTATCGACCTGATGCCGGGAACAGGACCTATTGCAAAGAAACCATATAATATGGATGTGGATGAGCTGAAGGAATTGAAGAAGCAGTTGAAAGAGCAGCTGGAAAAGGGATTCATTCAGCCTAGTTCGTCGTCATGGGGTGCACCTGTTCTGTTTGTGGAGAAGAAAGATAGCAGCAAGAGATTAGTGGTGGACTATCGCTCGCTGAATGAAGTAACCATCAAGAACAAATACCCCTTGTCGAACATAAATGATTTGTTTGATCAACTGGAAGGAGCGAAGGTGTTCAGCAAGATTGATCTGCAATCAGGCTACTTACAATTGAAGATCCGGGAGGAGGACATACCAAAAACCGCCTTCACTACTAGGTATGGTTTATATGAGTATACGGTTATGTCTTTTGGACTAACGAATGCCCCGGCATATTTCATGACCATGATGAACAAGGTATTTATGGAGTACTTGGACAAGTTCGTGGTGGTGTTTATTGATGACATACTGATATATTCCAAGGATAATGCTGAGCATGAGAAACATCTGCGACTAATTATGGAGAAGCTGAGGGAACACAAGCTATATGCCAAATTTAGCAAGTGTGAATTCTGGCTTAACACTGTTGGATTTCTTGGACACGTAGTGTCAGGAGAAGGAGTCGTTGTGGATCCAAGCAAAGTGACTGCAGTGACAGAATGGGAAGCGCCCAAGAATGCAGGAGAGATTCGAAGCTTTTTGGGACTTGCTGGATACTACAGGAGGTTCATTGAAAACTTTTCCAAGATTGCTAAGCTGATGACTGAACTTCTGAAGAAGGAGAGGAAGTTTGAATGGTCAGACGTATGTGAAGCCAGCTTTCAGGAACTGAAGCGTCGACAAGTGACCGCGCCTGTTCTGTGCTTACCAGACCTTCAGAAGGACTTCCAGGTGTACTGTGATGCCTCTCGACAAGGACTTGGGAGTGTGCTGATGCAATATGGGAGAGTAGTGTCGTATGCCTCGCGACAACTCAAGCACCATGAGCGGAATTACCCCACACACGACTTGGAGTTAGCGTCAGTGGTTCATGCGCTCAAGGTATGGAGGCATTACTTAATGGGAAAACACTACGATGTATACACCGACCACAAGAGCCTGAAGTACATATTCACGCAGAAGGAACTGAACATGAGGCAAAGGAGATGGTTGGAGCTTATCAAGGATTACGATATGAATCTGCAATACCACCCAGGAAAGGCCAATGTAGTAGCAGATGCCCTGAGCCGGAAAGTTTACGCCAATGGATTGACAATTGGGGAGTTGCCTGAGGATTTGTTCAAGCAATTCAAGGACCTTAGGCTAGAGGTAGTATCTGAAGGATACTTGGCAACAATGGAAGTCCAACCAACGCTACAGGACAGAATCAAGAAGGCTCAAGTAGGAGACAAAGAGATAGACGAAGTTAAGGAAAAGATGAAGGAGGGTCGAGCAAAGGAATTCCGCGAGGATGAGCAAGGAACCTTGTGGTATGGAGATCGTTTGTGCGTTCCCAACGATCCGAAGTTGAGGAAGTTGATTCTGCAGGAAGCTCATGACTCGCCGTATTCCATACATCCGGGCAATACGAAGATGTATATGGACCTAAAGGACAGATTCTGGTGGAACAACATGAAGGGAGACATCGCAGAGCATATTGCCCTATGTGATGTATGTAGCCGAGTGAAGGCGGAACACCAGAAGCCAGCAGGATTGCTACAACCATTGCCCGTGCCGGATTGGAAGTGGGATAGAGTGGGAATGGATTTTATCACAGGATTTCCCAGGACCAGGTCAGGATATGACTCCATTTGGGTAGTGGTCGACCATTTGACTAAGGTAGCCCACTTTATTCCGGTAAAGACAACCTATACGAGTGCAAAGTTGGCCAAGATTTATATGGACAGAATTGTGTGCCTACATGGAGTTCCCAAGAGTATCGTATCTGATAGAGGCACCCAATTTACCTCACACTTCTGGCGCCAGCTGCACGAGTCACTTGGTACTAGATTGGAGTTTAGCACAGCGTTTCACCCGCAGACTGACGGACAGACCGAGAGGGTGAATCAGATTTTGGAGGACATGCTGAGAGCTTGCGCTTTGGCTCATGGTTCTAGTTGGGATGAGAATTTGCCATATGCTGAGTTTTCCTACAACAACAGCTATCAAACCAGCATCAAGACGTCACCGTTCGATGTACTATATGGGAAACGGTGCCGGACACCATTGCTATGGGATGGAGTAGGATAACGTCAGTTGTTTGGACCTGATTTGATCAAGGACGCTGAGGAGAAGGTCGCCTTGATTAGGGATAGGCTGAAGGTAGCACAGTCAAGGCAGAAGAGCTACGCTGATGCCAAGCGCAAGGAAGTGGTGTATGAGATAGGTGATAGAGCATACCTCAGAGTGTCGCCACTTCGTGGAATCAAGAGATTTGGAATTAAGGGTAAGCTGGCACCTCGATTTATTGGACCGTACAGGGTCTTAGCACGCAAAGGAGAAGTTGCTTATCAGTTGGAGTTGCCAGAGGCTCTGTCCGCTGTTCACAATGTGTTCCACGTATCCCAGCTGAAGAAGTGCCATCCGGAGATGGTGGATACACCATTGAGAGACACTGTACCGCTAGAGGAGGTTCAGCTTGAGAATGATTTGACCTATGAGGAGAAACCGGTCAAGATTCTGGAAACAGCGGAGAGGACTACCCGTACCAAGACGATCAGGTTTTGCAAGGTGCAGTGGAGCCACCACACTGAAGAGGAAGCCACTTGGGAGCGTGAGGATGACATCCGAGAGGACTACCCACACCTATTTGCTAGCCGCGCCGAATCTCGGGGACGAGATTCATCTTAAGGGGGTTAGTCTTGTCACATCCCAAATTTTAGATTTGGTTCTGCATATCATTCATACCATTGCATCATACCTTTCCATGCAAAACCATCGATTGAAAAGATCCGGCAAAACGCTATTTTCAAAACCCTATTTTATTTTACTACGAGGCTCCCGCGGGAGGCATTAGTAGGACTTGTGTTGTCCACCCCTGTAGCCTAGTGGTTTCACTCAACCCTTGACCCTAGGTTGTTCCCCTCGTTTTTACAAAAACTTAGGAGCAAGAATCGCCCGATTCGGAGCTCGTACGGAAAAGTTACGGAGGTTTTAGTATTTGCGAAAAAGGGAAAGGAACGGACCAAAAAAATCTGCCCGGCCCCGTGTCCGCGTAGGACCCCGCGAGGGGTCCCCACATAAGAGGCCGCACCCGCCGCCGCCTCTCCCACCCGCCACCTGCCGACCCCGCCTCGGAACCCGTGCCCCCACCTCGATTCCCGTGCCGCCGCCGCCTCGGGATCCACCTGCCGCCGCCTCCAGGTACCCCGCCGACTCACCGCCGCCGCACCCCGCCGCCAGCGCCGTGCCACTCGCCAGCGCCGCCGCTGCTCCGCGCGCGCGCACGCACGCGCGCCGCTGCTCCGCCGCAGCCGCCTCCCGCGCCTTTGCCCGCTCGCACGCGCCGCTGCCGCTCGCCCCGCTGCTCGCCCGCCGCGCGCGCAGCGCCTGTGCCGTGCCGCCGCCGTCGCTTTGACCGCCGTTGTTCCGCGCTGACTGTCTCCCTTCCTCGCAGGAAAAACGCCGTCGCCGGAACCGATCGCCGCCACCGTCCCGAGTTCGCCGCCGTTCGTTTCCGGTGAGTCCGCAGCCGCCTTTGGATCTCAGATCAACGGTCCAGATCGGTCGTTGACCGGTCAGCCCCCAGGCGTTGACTAGTCAGACGCCCAGTCAGCAGCCGCGTTGACCAGTCAACAGACACAGTTGACTGGGTATTTTCTTTAATCGATTTAGGTGGCAGATTTCGGTAGAAACTTATAAATTGCGTAGAAATTAAACCGCTTGGACAAAAATTGCAAATAAAATATGTGTAGGTTCAGTAAGTCGTGTAGAATCTTGCTGTACCTTAGTTTCACACTTTTGCAGCAAGATTTAGTACATTTTAATCAAATTAGTTAATGGCCTTTTTGAAGTAATTAATTCGTAGAAAAAGATCTGTAACTCCAAAAATTGCGTATGATATGTCCCTAGATTCAGTGGAACGAGGGGAATCTCATCGTGAATTAAAAGGATATGCTTACAGTGAAAACTTCTTCAGAAACTGTCTAGTGTCTTTCTGCAGTGTTTTAATTACTCGGGGAGTTTTATAATTCCTTTTTGAGTAATTCCAGTTGGTACTGTTCCTAAATATCAAAGCCTATGCGGTAGAATTTTCCCAAGATTTTACAAACAGTATACTACCGGTAGTGAATTATTTAAGTTCTAGCTCCAGTTTTGAGCATTATATTTTGCATAATAGTTTTCCTTGCGCTAAAACTATTTTCCATGGATGCAATCAGTAGTATTATTGAATAGGATTATGTGGTGCAGCTGTAGCACCAATTCACTTGCCTTGCATACCTTCATGCATCATCTTTGTTGCATATGCTTGTGGATTGTTTGTTTATGATTGCAATTGTATCGTGTAGATTATGACGAGTGCAACGCTTGCTCGTGTGTGGATTGTTCTTCCGACCGCTACAACCAAGGCAAGTAGATGCTACTTTGTTCATGATATCGTCCTACTATTTTTAATGCATTGTCGTGTATTTTGTAGATACATGTGTAGGATGATATTATCGCTATGCTATGTTCTATTATGTGGTAGGGCTTTCCTTGTAGAAGAAACACCGTTGGTAGATGTGCTTAGCCATGCTATGTCGTACGAGGGCTGGGTTACATCATTGAGACTAGTTTCTAAAAGTATTGGTTTGTGAAAACAAAAACAACTTAATCAATGAATCTCCTGGGTGTGATGGTATTGATAATTTTTGGTGGTTTCATTGCGGAAAGGCACCCAGGTATCGAGAGAAATTGATTGGCTTCTTTATTTGGTAGCTTACGTGTACAACCATGTGCCAATAATGAAATGGGCGGTTGGTTGGACTTAGTAGGTTGTGGTAACTCGAACCCGCGTATCCAGAGATGTAGAATTTTGGTAGGTTGGACCGGTGCGCGTCGGGATTGGGGAGCTACTTCCCGAACGGTCTCTTCTTGGACTTCTCCCTATCATCACCCAAAATGAGAGTGATGGTACGAGCTGGGCTAGCCAAGTCACATGGGTAAAGTGTACTAATCCCTGCAGGGTGTATAATCTAATCGATTAGCCGTGTCCCCGGTTATGGACAACTGAGTTGCTTGATATTGATTCCATGACATGTTTCTCTCTCATTCTAATTTCATAATTGTTTTGATATTGTTGGGTTAACTTAATTGGGATCTTTTCAAAGAAAATCTAAAACTGTTTACGAAAGTAGGACAAAGGTATTTGCAAATGCAAGCCAGACACAGCTCCACTTGCCAAATATGCATGTAGATGTTAGTACTATTGTCTCCATTACTAGCTCTACTTGCCATACATTCCATGTATTGACCCTTCGGGGCTGCTACGTTTCATGTTGCAGGTTATTCTGATTCTGAGTAATCGATATAGGCCACGGTACTCCACTCGGCACTTGTTCACTTGTGGGCAATTTGAAGAATGGAGGATTTACTTTGTTTATGTTGCTACCTGAATAATTTGAGCTAGCTTTGGGCTAAGCTTTTATTGTAATAATGGTACTCTGGATCTTCGTTATTTATGATACTGAAGGGAATATGCCCTGAGAGGCAATAATAAAGTGTTTATTATGTATATTCCAAGTATATGATAGATGTTTATTTTGCATGCTATAATTGTATTAATACGGAAACGTTAATACATGTGTGTTTAATAAACAAACAGAAAGTTCCTAGTTATGCCTCTCTCATAAACTAGCTCGTTGATTAACAAGATGATCAAGGTTTCCTGATCATGTTCATTGGATGTTGTTAATAACGGGATCATAACATTAGTGTAATGGTGTGATGAACATTCATCCGAAGTATAGCATTACGATCAAAGTCATTGAGTTTATATTGCTATAACAACTTACAAAGTGATCCTAATCCTTAGACCATGAGATCATGTCAATCACTAACATCGGAAGAGTTTCTTGATAACATCAAACGTCACACCGTAACAGGGTGATTATAAAGATGGATTCAGAACTAATAAAGTGTTATGTTGAGGCTCATGGATCGAGAGTGGAATTTGTTCATCCCGATGACGGATAGATATACTCTGGGCCCTCTCGGTGATATCACATTGATTAGCTTGCAAGAAAGTGATTTGATCACTAGAATGTTATATCACAGGAATGAGAAAAGAGTGCATGTCGGTAACGAGATCAAACTAGGTATGGAGATACCGATGATCGAATCTCAGACAGGTAATATATCGTGAAACAAAGGGATTAAGATACTAGCGTAAAAGGTTCCGACGATCACAAGAAAGTCATCGTTGAATGTGTGGGAGTCAGTATGGGTCTCCAGATCCCGCTTCTGATTATTGATCCGAGAGGGGTCTCGATCATGTCCGCATTATTCACGAACCGTAGGGTGACACACTTAAGAGACACCGACATCCAATTGGAGCAAATGTTTCATGCCGAAAGAATGAACAAGCGCAGGAATTTATTTCACTAGATACCGAAACAGGTTTTCGGGTGAAATTGCATAAAGTGGTTATGCATGTGAAATAGAATTCTAGCAAGGGGTTATTTGTGAATGTTTGTCATTAAAGTAATTGAAAAAATTCTGAATAAAATAAAAGAGTTTTATTTAATGAGAGTTTGCATTAAATTTGGTGGAAATTTAATGGGAATTTGAGTGGACTTTTGAGTGAAGGGAATTTAAAGGAGATTTGTGAGTGGAGTGTCCACCCACATGAAGAGGGGAGGGCAAGGGGGCAGCCCCATGCGCCGGCCACCCCCTTGGGGTTCCCCCCTCCTCCTATAAAAGGAGCCCCCCTCCTCACTTGTCTCTCACACCTCCTCGTGAAGGATCTCTCTCCCCCTCTAGAATTTATCCCCCATGGTCTCGAACTAGCGAGATACATGTTCCCGGTGGCTATTCGGCAAGAAAGAGTTGTGCATCCGCTGCATCGCTGGAGCGAGGAGGCGGAGGTTGCTCGATGCCTCGAACGTGTGTGCGAGCACGGATGCGCTGCTGATTTGCGGCGCTAGGACTTCCTCTCGATCTTGAGATCGGCAAGAGATCGTCTACATCAACCACGATTTGAACTCGTTAAGCTTTGTCGGTCTTCAAGGGTATGTTCTCTACGGATATACATCCGCCCGTTGTTTGTATCTAGTAGATAGATCTTGGTATATAGTTCACATCGTAGGAAAATTTTTGTTTTCTATGTTGCGAACCCTACAGTGGTATCAGAGCCGGATCTATGCGTAGATACTTTACACGGGTAGTACACATATGAGTATGTGGGCGATGATGATCATGTTGTTGCTCCTTTGTTGTAATTTTGGATATTGGTGGCATAGTGGGATGAAGCGGCCCGGACAAACTTTACATGTCCTCGCACATGAGACCTGTTCCACGCTTGACATGCAACTAGTTTGCATAAGTGGCTAGCGGGTGTCTGTCTCTCCTACTATAGTCAATATCTATTTTGCAAGCGAGTTGTCAACAATTTGATTATCCTCGTTGTGGTTCATGTTCGTAGGTAAGAACGGTTCTATCTCGAAAGCCCTAAGCCACGTAAAACTTGCAATGGATAAATTAGAGGAGTCTATTTTAGATTGTTGCTGGGCTAGTGTTATGATATGGTAGTGTTGTAAGTAGAAGTATGAGATGATACTCTTACAACACACATAGCGTGTAAAATCCATAGACCTTGGATTTACACATATAGGTATGATAGTGATCATACCACGATGCACATGATAGAGATCATCTGCGGGAACCATATAATTTCACTAATAAACATATGATGTTTGATAGCATCTTATATTGCTTGTTTAGCGCTTTGTTAGCATAATAAGATGATCCCTCATTTAAATATCAAGATAAGAATGTGTTCTTCCTTTAGTATGCACCGATTATGTTTTCGTCGCTCCAAGACATCACGTGATGATCGGGTGTTCTTGGATCCACGACCATATTTCGGGTGTAAAACAGTTACACACGCGAATACTAAGGTTCTAACTTGGCGAGCCTAGCATGTACAGACATGGCCTCGGAACACGGACCAAAAGGTTAAGCATGAGTCATATAGTTGATATGATGCCCATTTGATGCTCGCCTTTGAAGCTATACCGACTCACGTGATGATCGGACTTGGTGTAGTGGATTTGGTTCATGTAATCACCAAAAAGGCACGAGGGATGTCGTTTTTGAGTGGGAGTTCATTCGATTAGTTGAACTCAATCTATCATACACTTAGTCTAAACTTTACAAATTCTGTTGTAGATGGCACCACCTGCTTTTAATTTCAATGTGTTCATGGAGAAAGAGAAACTAGCAACGAATGGTAGCAACTTTACCGAATGGGCCATGAATTTGAGGATTCTCCTCTCTGCTGCACAAAAGCAATATGTGCTAGAAGCGCCGTTAGGCCCCTCCCCCCTTTAGATGATGCCCCTGACGAGGAGAAGAATGTCTATCAGACTCGTCAGGAGGACCACAACTTAGTTCATTGCGGCATATTGTATGGGCTAGAGCCGGAACTTCGAAAGCGTTTCGAAAACGGCAATGCATTTGATACAATGGGTGAGTTGAAAATGATTTTCGACACACATGCTGCTGTAGAGAGCTACAACGCTTCAGAAAAGTTCTTTAGCTGCATGATGGAAGAGCACAACTCCGTTAGTGAGCATGTACTCAAGATGTCGGGTTACGCCGATAAGCTTGTGTCCTTGGGAATATCGATTCCCATTGACTTAGGCATCCATCGTGTTCTGCAGTCTCTGCCACCTAGCTATAAGAGCTTCGTGATGAACTATAATATGCAAGGCATGAAGAAGTCTCTCCCCGAGCTTCTGTCAATGCTTAAAACTGCAGAAGTGGAGATCAAAAAGGAACATCAAGTGTTGATGATCAATAGGAACACTGGTTTCAAGAAAGACAAGAAGGGAAAACGGAAGGGAAGTAAGGGCGGCAAGCCTGTTGCCACGCCTGAAAAGAAACCCCGAGTTGGACCTAAGTCTGATTCCGAGTGCTACTATTGTAAGGGGACTGGCCACTGGAAGCGCAACTGCCCCAAGTATCTGGCAGACAAGAAGGCCGGCAAGGCAAACAAAGGTATATATGATATACATGTTATTGATGTGTACTTGACTAGTGCTCGCAGTAGCACCTGGGTATTTGATACCGGTTCAGTTGCTAATATTTGTAACTCGAATCAGGGGCTGCGGAACAAGCGACCGCTAGCAAGGGGTGAGGTCAAGATGCGTGTCGGCAATGGATCAAGCGTTGATGTGATCGCCGTCGGAACGCTGCCTCTCCACTTACCGTCGGGATTAGTTATAAACTTGAATAAATGTTATCTGGTGCCTGCACTGAGCATGAACATTGTATCTGGATCGTGTTTGATGCGAAGTGGTTATTCATTTAAATCCGAGAACAATGGTTGTTCCATTTATATGAATGAAATCTTTTATGGTCATGCACCGATGATGAATGGTTTATTTCTATTAGATCTCGATGATAATGTTACACATATTCATAATGTTGATGCTAAAAGGATTAAACTTAATGATGATATATCCGCATATATGTGGCACTGCCGTCTAGGTCATATTGGCGTTAAACGCATGAAGAAGCTTCATTCGGATGGACTTTTGGAATCACTTGATTATGAATCATTTGATACATGTGAGCCATGCCTTATGGGCAAGATGACTAGAACGCCGTTTTCCGGTTCAATGGAACGGGCGACAGATTTATTGGAAATCATACATTCTGATGTATGTGGTCCAATGAGTGTGTCGGCGCGAGGTGGATATCGTTATTTTGTTACTTTCACGGATGATTTGAGTAGATACGGTTATATCTACTTGATGAAACACAAGTCTGAAACCTTTGAAAAGTTCAAGGAATTTCAGAATGAAGTGGAAAATCATCGTAATAGAAAGATCAAATTTCTATGGTCCGACCGTGGAGGTGAGTATCTAAGTTACGAGTTTAGCATTCACATGAAAGAGTGTGGAATTGTTTCACAACTCACACCTGCCGGAACACCACAGCGAAATGGTGTGTCGGAACGTCGTAATCGTACTTTATTAGATATGGTTCGATCTATGATGTCTCTGACGGACTTGCCGTTGTCGTTTTGGGGTTATGCACTAGAAACTGCTGCATTCACTTTAAATCGGGCACCATCTAAATCCGTTGAAAAGACACCGTATGAATTGTGTAGGGTTTCGTAGCATGGAAAACAAAAAATTTCTATCGCATACAAACAAACAAGCCAAGATCTATCTACTAGATTGTAGCAACGAGTCGATGGAATAACTTACCCTCAAAGATTCCAAAGTGTTTAACGAGAGCAGATTCTCGTGGGTGATGTAGTCGTACTCTTCCTGATCTCAAGATCGCGTAGACGATCCTTCCGGCGCTGCGTTCCGGCAGCGCTCCCGCAGTCGGTCACACGTTCGGTACTCGACGAAGACCTTCCTCTCCCTTGTTCCAGCAGGCAGAGGAGGTTGTAGCACTCTCCTCGCATTCCGGCAGCACAACGGCGTGGTACCGTAAGTAGAGGGGAGATCTCGCAGGGCTTCGCCTTAAGCCGGAGCGAGTATGGTGGAGTATGAGAGAGCTCCTCGGCGATCTAGGTTTTAGACACACCAAGGAGGAGAGGCTACAGCCGGCGGTTAGGGTTCCGGGGACCCCCAAATCGGCGGCTAGGGCAAAACCCTAGGGGGCGGCAGCGGCTATGGTGGTAGGCGCCAAGCTAGGGTTTGAGGAGAGGTACTTGTGTGTCCTAGGAGGGAGCCCTGCCCCTCCTTATATAGGTGGAGGTGCCGGCCGGCCAAGGGGAGGGAGTGGAGTCCCTCCCCAACTCGGCTTGGGTGGGTGCGCCGCCGGTTGGAGAAGGGATTCCCTCCCCAACTCGGTTTCCCACTTCCTCCTCTTTTCCTCTTTCCAAATTTAGCCGTTTGACTTTTCAATTTAGCTATTTGACTTTTCAAACTAGGATTTGAATTAATCCTTTATTTGGAACAGCGAAGACACTTAGTACATGATGCAATCATTCCAACTTGTAATGAGACATTCATGTACCCCTTCCCCTCCGGAGTGCCGGACATTCCGGAACCTTCTAGAACATTCCCGGTGAAAACACCGGAATCATTCCCCAACTCCGAAACGGGACTTTCCTTATATGAATCTTATTCTCCGGACCATTCCGGATCTCCTCGTGATATCCCGGATCCCATTCGAGACTCCGAACAACATTCAGTCTCTTTCTCATTCATTCCATAACTACTCAAACAACGTCGAATCCTTAAGTGTGTCTCCCTACGGTTCGTGAATTATGCGGACATGATCGAGACACTTCTCCGAACAATAACCAATAGAGGAATCTAGAAATTCATATGGCTCCCACATATTTCTACGATTACTTTGCGATCGAATGAACCACTTACATACGATACCAATTTCCCTTTGTCTCACGATAGTTTACTTATCCGAGGTTATGATCGTCGGTATCTCTGCATACCTAGTTCAACCTCGTTACCGATAAGTACTCTTTTCTCGTTCCCGTGATATGTGATGCCTTGTGAGCCAGTCACATGCTTGCAAGCTAATTGGATGACATTCCACCGAGAGGGCCCAGAGTATATCTATCCGTCATATGGATGGACAAATCCCACTCTTGATCCATGTGTCTCAACCAATACTTTCCGAACACTCAATGCCACCTTTATAGCCACCCAGTTACGGTGTGGTGTTTGATGTCATCAAAGCATCCATCCGGTAAAGGTGATATGCATGCTCTCATGGTCGAAGGAATTAGGTTACTATGTATCAGAAAGCATATAGCAATTGAACTATTAAAATGACTTGATCTTTATGCTACGCTTATCTATAGGAGTATGTCCACCATATCATTCTCCTAACGATATGATCTTGTTGTTGATAACATCTCAATGTTCATGATAGGGAAACCACAATCATTTATCAACCAACAAGCTAGTGATGTATAGAGGCTATACTAGGGACTTCAAATTAAGTTTACAAATCACACAAGTATCAATGTTTCCTTGTTAATACTATTATAGCATGAATGTAAACATTTATCATAAACACAAAGATATAATAATAACTACATTTATTATTGCCTCTAGGGCATATCTCCAACAAATTGTGGTTTGGAAACAAACCTAAGCTGTCATTTCTTAAAGTTTGGGGATGCGATGTTTATGTGAAGAAACTTCAACCGGATAAACTCGAACCCAAAGCGGAAAAATGCGTCTTCATAGGATACCCTAAAGAAACTATTGGGTATTCCTTCTATCACAGATCCGAGGGCAAGGTTTTTGTTGCCAAGAATGGATCCTTTCTAGAGAAAGAGTTTCTCGCGAAAGGTGTGAGTAGTCGGAAGGTAGAACTCGAAGAGGTTGTGGAACCTTCTCTTCAAAGTATGGCGAGTAGCGCAGCGCCGGAAGTTGTTCCGGAGTTGGCTCCACCTGTTGAAGAGGGAACTAATAATAATGATCATGAAACTCCGAAAGAGAGTACTACCGAACCTCGCAGGTCAAACAGAACGCGTGCAGCTCCCGAGCTGTACGGAAATCCTGTCATGAATTTCATGGTTGATGAAAATGATGACCCTGCGACGTATGAAGAAGCGATGATGAGCCCGGATTCCAACAAATGGTTAGAAGCCATGAAATCCGAGATGGAATCCATGTATGAAAATCAAGTTTGGAACTTGGTGGAATTACCTCACGACCGAAAGGCCGTGGAGAACAAATGGATTTTCAAAAGGAAAACTGATGCTGATGGTAATGTGACCGTCTATAAAGCTCGACTTGTCGCAAAGGGGTTTCGAAAAATTCAAGGAGTTGACTACGATGAGACTTTCTCTCCCGTAGCGATGCTAAAGTCAGTTAGGATTATGTTAGCAATTGCTGCATATTTCGATTATGAGATATGGCAGATGGATGTCAAAACCGCGTTTCTCAATGGTAATATTGAAGAAGAGTTGTATATGATGCAACCAAAGGGTTTTGTCGATCCTAAGGATGCTAACAAGGTGTGCAAGCTTCAGCGATCCATCTATGGATTGAAGCAAGCATCACGAAGTTGGAATCTCCGCTTTGATGAGGTGATCAAAGAGTTTGGATTTGTCCAAACTTATGGAGAAGCTTATATTTACAAGAAAGTGAGTGGGAGCAATGTGGCATTTCTGATATTATATGTGGATGACATATTATTGATTGGAAATGATATAGATCTTTTAAACAGTGTTAAAAGTTATCTAAACAGCAAATTTTTAATGAAGGACCTAGGTGAAGCGTCATACATATTAGGCATAAAGATCTATAGAGATAGATCTAGGCGCCTAATAGGGCTATCGCAAAGTACATACCTTCATAAGATTTTAAAGAAGTTTAAAATGTACGGAAGTAAGAAGGGGTTCTTACCTATGTTGCAAGGCAAGACATTGAGTAAGACTCAAAGTCCGGCTTCGGCGGAAGAAAGAGAGATAATGGACAAAGTCCCCTATGCTTCAGCCATAGGCTCTATAATGTACGCCATGCTATGTACAAGACCGGATGTGGCACATGCTATTAGTTTGACTAGTAGGTACCAATCGGATCCAGGTTCGGAACACTGGATAGCGGTCAAGAATATCCTTAAGTACTTATGAAGAACTAAGGATATGTTTCTTGTATACGGAGGTGAAGAAGAGCTCGTCGCTAAGTGTTATGTCGATGCTAGCTTTGACACCGATCCGGATGACTCTAAGTCTCAATCCGGATACGTATTTCTCATGAATGGCGGAGCGGTTAGTTGGAGGAGCTCCAAACAACCTGTGGTAGCGGGATCAACAACGGAGGCCGAATATGTTGCTGCTTCAGAAGCGGCTCAGGAAGCAGTTTGGATGAAGGAGTTCATATCCGAACTAGGAGTGGTGGCAAACGCGTTGGACCCAATGGTGATCTATTGTGACAACAATGGTGCCATTGCCAATGCCAAAGAGCCAAGGTCTCACAAGCATTCCAAGCATATTAAGCGCCGGTTTCACTCCATCCGCGAGCATGTCAAGGATGGAGATATAAAGATTTGTAAAGTACATACGGATCTCAATGTAGCAGATCCGTTGACTAAAACTCTCCCTAGAGCAAAACATGATCAACACCAGAACTCAATGGGTGTTAGATTTATCACTATGTAACTAGATTATTGTCTCTAGTGCAAGTGGGAGACTGAAGGGAATATGCCCTGAGAGGCAATAATAAAGTGTTTATTATGTGTATTCCAAGTATATGATAGATGTTTATTTTGCATGCTATAATTGTATTAATACGGAAACGTTAATACATGTGTGTTTAATAAACAAACAGAAAGTTCCTAGTTCCTCTCTCATAAACTAGCTCGTTGATTAACAAGATGATCAAGGTTTCCTGATCATGGACATTGGATGTTGTTAATAACGGGATCACAACATTAGTGTAATGGTGTGATGAACATTCATCCGAAGTATAGCATTATGATCAAAGTCATTGAGTTTATATTGCTATAACAACTTACAAAGTGATCCTAATCCTTAGACCATGAGATCATGTCAATCACTAACATCGGAAGAGTTTCTTGATAACATCAAACGTCACACCGTAACAGGGTGATTATAAAGATGGATTCAGAACTAATAAAGTGTTATGTTGAGGCTCATGGATTGAGAGTGGAATTTGTTCATCCCAATGACGGATAGATATACTCTGGGCCCTCTCGGTGATATCACATTGATTAGCTTGCAAGCAAGTGATTTGATCACTAGAATGTTATATCACAGGAACGAGAAAAGAGTGCATGTCGGTAACGAGATCAAACTAGGTATGGAGATACCGATGATCGAATCTCGGACATGTAATATATCGTGAAACAAAGGGATTAAGATACTAGCGTAAAAGGTTCCGACGATCACAAGAAAGTCATCGTTGAATGTGTGGGAGTCAGTATGGGTCTCCAGATCCCGCTTCTGATTATTGATCCGAGAGGGGTCTCGATCATGTCCGCATTATTCACGAACCATAGGGTGACACACTTAAGAGACACCGACATCCAATTGGAGCAAATGTTTCATGCCGAAAGAATGAACAAGCGCAGGAATTTATTTCACTAGATACCGAAACAGGATTTCGGGTGAAATTGCATAAAGTGGTTATGCATGTGAAATAGAATTCTAGCAAGGGGTTATTTGTGAATGTTTGTCATTAAAGTAATTGACAAAATTCTGAATAAAATAAAAGAGTTTTATTTAATGAGAGTTTGCATTAAATTTGGTGGAAATTTAATGGGAATTTGAGTGGACTTTGGAGTGGAGGTAATTTAAAGGAGATTTGTGAGTGGAGTGTCCACCCACATGAAGAGGGGAGGGCAAGGGGGCAGCCCCATGCGCCGGCCACCCCCTTGGGGTTCCCCCCTCCTCCTATAAAAGGAGCCCCCCTCCTCACTTGTCTCTCACACCTCCTCGTGAAGGATCTCTCTCCCCCTCTAGAATTTATCCCCCATGGTCTCGGACTAGCGAGATACATGTTCCCGGTGGCTATTCGGCAAGAAAGAGTTGTGCTTCCGCTGCATCGTTGGAGCGAGGAGGCGGAGGTTGCTCGGTGCCTCGAACGTGTGTGCGAGCACGGATGCGCTGCTGATTTGCGGCGCTAGGACTTCCTCTCGATCTTGAGATCGGCAAGAGATCGTCTACATCAACCACGATTTGAACTCGTTAAGCTTTGTCGGTCTTCAAGGGTATGTTCTCTACGGATATACATCCGCCCGTTGTTTGTATCTAGTAGATAGATCTTGGTATATAGTTCACATCGTACGAATTTTTTTGTTTTCTATGCTGCGAACCCTACAGATACACGGATATTTTGCTATGTTATTCATCTTATTCTATTGTGGGCCAATGAACCGATCCAGGGATTGGCATGTCACATAGAAGCCACGGTCTTTTCAGAACCGCGGTGTTACAATCATATAGTAGATATGATGAACATGTCGATTGTTCGCCATTGAAGCTACATCAACTCTCGTGATGATCGGTTTTGATGTGGTGGATTTGGTTCGTGTGATCACTAAAACAATGTGAGGGATATTATTTTGAGTGAGAGTTCACCTAGATTAATTTAACTATTAATTAGAACTCAATTTGTCATAAACTTAGTCTAAACTATTGCAAATATTTTGTAGATCAATGGCGGCCCCTACCATCAATTTTAATGCGTTCCTAGAGAAAGAAAATTTGAAAAACAATGGAAACAACTTCGCAGATTGGTTCCGCAATTTGAGGATTGTCCTCACTGCTGGTAATTTGACCTATGTGCTGGATGCACCGCTGGGTGACCCACCTGCAGCTACTGCTACCGATGAAGTAAAGAATGTTTACCTCGCTCGGAAGACTCAGTACTCCAAAGTTCAATGTGCTATCTTATATGGTTTAGAATCAGAGCTTCAGAAAAGGTTTGAGAATTCAGACCCACATGATATTGTCCGTGATCTCAAATTGATCTTTGAGACTCACGCGGCAATTGAGAGCTATGAGGCTTCTGAAAAGTTCTTTAACTGCAAGATGGAAGAGGGCAGCTCCGTCAGTGAGCATGTGCTTAAGATGTCTGGGCACGCAAACAAACTTCAAAGCTTGGGTATAGTGATTCCTAATGCTTTGGGGATTTATCGTGTCCTCCAATCACTACCACCAAGTTAAAAGAACTTTGTGATGAACTAAAATATGCAAAACATGAACAAGCAGTTGCCAGAACTCTTCGCCATGTTAAAATCTGCAGAAGTGGAGATCAAGAAAGAGCACCAAGTGTTGATGGTCAATAAGACCACCAAATTCAAGAAAGGCAAGTCTAAGCAAAATGGACACTTCAAGAAGGGTGGTAAGAAAGTTACCGCGCCGAAGACGAAGACCAAGGCTGGACCTAAGCCTGATACTAAGTGCTTTTACTGCAAGGGAGAAGGTCACTAGAAGCGGAATTGCCCAAAGTACTTGGCGGATTTGAAGAACGGCAACATAAAGAAGAAAGGTATATCCGATATACATGTTATTGATGTGTAAATCACTAGTACTCGTAGTAGTGCCTGGGTATTTGATACTGGTTCGGTTGCTCATATCTGTAAATCGAAACAGGTGCTGCAGAATAAACGGAAGCTAGCGAAGAACGAGGTGACGATGTGCGTGGGAAACGGATCAAAGGTTGATGTGATCGCGGTCGGCACGCTCCCTATTCATCTACCATCGGGATTAGTTTTATACTTAAATAATTGTTATTTGGTGCCTGCGTTAAGCATGAACATTATATCGGGATCTTGTTTATTGCGAGACGGTTACTTGTTTAAGTCAGAGAATAATGGTTGTTCGATTTATATGAGTAATATGTTTTATGCACATGCACCTTTGATAGATGGTCTATTCTTATTGAATCTCGATAGTGGAAATACACATATTAATAACATTGAAGCTAAACGTTTGAAATCGAGCGATAACTCGACCTATATGTGGCATTGTCGTCTTGGTCACATTGGAGTGAAGCGTATGAAGAAACTCCATTCCGATGGACTTCTTGAATCACTTGATTTAGAATCACTTGAAAGATGCGAAGCATGTCTGATGGGTAAAATGACTAAGACTCCATTTTCTGGTATAATGGAGCGAGCAATGGACTTATTGGAAATCATACATACCGATGTGTGTGGTCCAATGAGTGTAGCATCGCGAGGTGGTTATCGTTATGTTCTTACCTTCACGGATGACTTGAGTAGATATGGGTTTATCTATTTCATGAAACATAAGTACGAAACGTTCGAGAAGTTTAAGAAATTTCAAAGTAAAGTAGAGAATCAACATAACAAGAAGATTAAGTTTCTACGATCTGATCGTGGAGGTGAATATCTAAGTTATGAGTTTGGTGAACATTTGAAGAAATGCGGAATACTTTCACAATTGACACCATCGGGAACACCACAACATAATGGTGTGTCCGAACGTCGTAATCGAACTCTCTTAGATGTGGTTATCGTTATGTTCTTACCTTCACGGATGCCTTGAGTAGATATGGGTTTATCTATTTCATGAAACATAAGTCCGAAACTTTCGAGAAGTTTAAGGAATTTCAAAGTGAGGTTGAGAATCAACGTAACAAGAAGATTAAATTTCTACGTTCTGATCGTGGAGGTGAATATCTAAGTTACAAGTTTGGCGAGCATTTGAAGAAATGCGGAATACTTTCACAATTGACACCGCCGGGAACACCACAGCGTAATGGTGTGTCCGAACGTCGTAATCTAACTCTCTTAGATATGGTTCGTTCTATGATGTCACTTACAGATTTACCGCTATCATTTTAGGGTTATGCATTAGAAACAGCCGCATTCACTTTAAATAGGGCACCATCTAAATCCGTTGAAACGACACCGTATGAATTATGGTTTGGGAAGAAACCTAAATTGTCGTTCCTTAAAGTTTGGGGTTGTGAATCCTATGTAAAGAAGTTACAGCCGGACAAGCTTGAACCCAAAGCGGAAAAATGCATCTTCATAGGATACCCAAAGGAAACTATTGGGTGTACCTTCTATCATAGATCCGAAGGTAAAATCTTCATTGCCAAGAATGGATCCTTTCTAGAGAAGGAATTTCTCTCGAAAGAAGTGACTGGAAGGAAAGTAGAACTCAACGAGGTTGTTGAACCTTCTCTCGAACTTGCGAGTAGCGCAGCACCGGAAGAAGTTCTTGTGGTGCCTGCACCAATAAGAGAGGAAGCTAATGATGATGATCAAGAAACTTCGGTTGTAGTTGCTACAGAGCCTCGCAGGTCAACGAGAACTCGTACCACTCCTGATTGGTATGATCCCGTTATGAGTGTCATGTTGGTGGACAACACCGATGACCCTGCGACATATGAGGAAGAGATGATGAGCCCAGATTCCAATAAATGGCAAGAAGCCATGAAATCCGAGATTGGATCCATGTACGAAAACCAAGTATGGACTTTGGTAGACTTACCGGATGGCCGGAAGGCTGTCGAGAACAAATGGATTTTCAAGAAGAAAACAGATGATGATGGTAATGTTACTCTCTATAAAGCTCGACTTGTCGCAAAAGGGTTTCGACAAATTCAAGGAGTTGACTCCGATGAGACTTTCTCACCTGTAGCAAAGCTAAAGTCTATGAGGATTATGTTAGCAATCGCTGCATATTACGATTATGAGATATGGCAGATGGATGTCAAAACAACGTTCCTCAATGGAGACATTGATGAAGAGTTGCATATGATGCAACCCAAAGGTTTTGTCGATCCTAAAGATGCTAACAAGGTATGCAAACTTCAACGGTCCATCTATGGATCGAAGCAAGCATCCCGAAGTTGGAATCAAGGTTTTGATAAAGTAATCAAAAGTTTTGGTTTTATACAAACTTATGGAGAAGCTTGTATTTACAAAAAAGTGAGTGGGAGCTCTGTAGCATTCTTAATACTATATGTAGATGACATATTGTTGATTGGGAATGATGTAAACCTTCTTAATAGTGTCAAGGAATATTTGAATAATAGTTTTTCAATGAAGGATCTTGGCGAAGCAGCTTATATATTAGGCATAAAGATTTATAGAGATAGATCGAGACGCCTAATATCATTGTCACAAAGTACATATTTGGACAAAGTTCTAAGGAGGTTTGGAATGGAAGATAGCAAGAAAGGGTTCTTGCCCATGTTGCCCAATACGACCTTGAGTAAAACTCAAAGTCCGACAATGGCAGAAGATAGAGAAAGGATGAGTAAAACTCCCTATGCCTCAGCCATAGGATCTCTGATGTATGCCATGCTATGTACTAGACCCGACATTGCATATGCTGTTAGTTTAACAAGCAGATATCAAAGTGATCCAGGAGTGGATCATTGGACAGCGGTCAAAAACATCCTTAAGTACTTGAGAAGAACTAAGGATATGGTTCTTTCTTATGGAGGTGATGAACAGCTCGTTGTTAATGGTTACACCGATGCTAGTTGGAACACCGATCTGGATGATTCTAAATCGCAATCTGGATACGTATTTACTTTGAATGGTGCAGCAGTTAGCTGGAGGAGTGCAAAGCAAAGCGTTGTGGCGAGATCTTCAACTGAATCGGAATACATGGCTGCTTCGGAGGCTTCACAAGAAGCAATATGGATGAAAGAGTTCATTACAGAGCTCAGTGTGGTTCCTAGTTTGTTGGACCCAATGTCAATCTACTGTGATAACATGGGCGCCATAGCCAATGCGCAAGAACCAAGGTCACACAAGAACCTGAAGCACATCAAGCTACGTTTTCACGCTATTCGAGAACATGTCCAAGATGGGGGCATAAAGATTTGCAAAGTACACACAGATCTGAATGTGGCGGATCCGTTGACTAAACCTCTCCCGAGGGCAAAACATGACCAACACCAAACTGCCATGGGTGTTCGGTATATTACCATGTAATCTGGATTAGATGACTCTAGTGCAAGTGGGAGACTGTTGGATATATGCCCTAGAGGCAATAATAAATTTAGTTACTATTATATCTTTGTGTTTATGATAAATGTTTACATTCATGCTATAATAGTATTAACAAGGAAACATTAATACTTGTGTGATTTGTAAACTAAAATAGAGTCCCTAGTAAAGCCTCTTTATAAATACTAGCTTGTTTGTTAATAAATGATTGTGGTTTCCCTATCATGAACATTGAGATGTTATTAACAACAAAATCATATCGTTAGGAGAATGATATGGTGGACATACTCCTATAGATAAGCGTAGCATAAAGATCAAGTCATTTTAATAGTTCAATTGCTATATGCTTTCTGATACATAGTAACCTAATTCCTTCGACCATGAGATCATGCATATCACCTTCACCGGAAGGATGCTTTGATGACATCAAACACCACACCGTAACTGGGTGGCTATAAAGGTGGCATTGAGTGTTCAGAAAGTATTGGTTGAGACACATGGATCAAGAGTGGGATTTGTCCATCCATATGACGGATAGATATACTCTGGGCCCTCTTGGTGGAATGTCATCCAATTAGCTTGCAAGCATGTGACTGGCTCACAAGGGATCACATATCATGGGAACGAGAAAAGAGTACTTATCAGTAACGAGGTTGAACTAGGTATGTAGAGATACTGACGATCATAACCTCGGATAAGTAAACTATTGTGAGACAAAGGGAAATTGGTATCGTATGTAAGTGGTTCATTCGATCGCAAAGTAATCGTAGAAATATGTGGGAGCCATATGAATTTCCTGATTCCTCTATTGGATATTGTTCGAAGAAGTGTCTCGATCATGTCTGCATAATTCACGAACCGTAGGGAGACACACTTAAGGATTCGACGTTGTTTGAGTAGTTATGGAATGATGAGTAAGAGACCAAATGTTGTTCGGAGTCTCGGATGGGATCCGGGATATCACGAGGAGATCCGGAATGGTCCGGAGAATAAGATTCATATAAGGAAAGTCCTGTTTCGGGGTTGGAGAATGGTTCCGGTGTTTTAGTCAGGAATGTTCTAGAAGGTTCCGGAATGTCCGGCACTCCGGAGGGGAAGGGTACATGAATGTGTCATAACAAGTTGGAATGATTGCATCATGTACTAGGTGTCATCGCTGAACAAAATAAAGGGTTTAATCAAATCCTAGTTTGAAAAGTCAAACGCCAATTTGAAAAGTCAAACGGCTATTTTGTGAGGTGGAGGGAGAGTAGGAAACCTACTTGGGGAGGAGTTCCCTCCCTCCACCGCCGGCCCACTTGGAGACCGAGTTGGGGAGGGACTCCCCTCCCCTTGGCGCGCCCCCTCCACCTATATAAGGAGGGGCAGGGCTGCCCCTCCAAGTACGCAACACCTTGCCCCTCTAAATCCTAACCCTAGCCGCCGCCCACCATAGCCGCCGCCCTAGGGTTTCTCCCAAGCCACCGAGTTGGGGCTTCTAGTTGCCCTAGCCACCGGCCTAGCCCCTTCTACTTGGTGTGTCTAAACCCTAGATCACCGAGGCTCTCTCATAGTCCACCATACTCGCTCCGGCTTAAGGCGAAGCCCTGCGAGATCTCCCCTCTACTTCCGGTACCGCGCCGTTGTGCTGCCGGAATCGCGAGGAGAGTGCTACAACCTTCGCTGCCTGCTGGAACAAGGGAGAGGAAGGTCTTCGTCGAGTACCGAACGTGTGACTGACTGCGGAAGCTGCAGGAACGCAGCGCCGGAAGGATCGTCTACGCGATTTTGAGATCGGCAAGAGTACGACTACATCACCCACGAGAATCCGCTCTCGTTAAACACTTTGGAATCTTCGAGGGTGAGTTATTCCATCGACTCGTTGCTACAATCTAGTAGATAGATCTTGGCCTGTTTGTTTGTATGCGGTAGAATTTTTTTGTTTTCCATGCTACGAACCCCTACACCCCATTAGTAGCCTAAGCCTGGTCTAATTCAGATCCAATCCTCATTAGGCTTCCAGCCCCTTAAGTGTGTGACCCTATAGGTTCATACACGTATAGACATGACAAGAATACACTTATTCTGTCAATAGTTGGTAGCGGCCTCTAGCAAGACGTGCCAACTCCTAAACGCATACAAAGATCATATCGGACGAACCATCACAAGGTTTAGTACATGTCTTTCCCTTTGGCTCACAATATTTGGTATAGCTCCAAGCTAACCTTCCTTTCTCGATACTGTGATTCAGAATCCCTTTACTAGGATAACTATTAACCATATGTAGCACATCCATGCATTTCTGGATCAGATCACTCGAGGGTCCCAGAGATATCTCTCTCAAGTAGAGAGGGGCAAATCCCATCTTGATTGACCATGCCTTGCAGCATGCTTCAGGACAAACCCGAAAGCTACCTTTATAACTACCCAATTACGGAGTAGCGTCTGATAGCCCCAAAATATGTCGATCCACATCTCAAGTACATGCGACAATCTCAGGTCTAAGGACAAAACATACACGATGTGTAGAGAGAGAGCTGCAACTAATTGCCAGTCTCAAGTTGGGTCAGTCCAACATCATGTTCATAACATGTGTCCACACCATTGGTTTGACATCTCCATGTCTATGACTTGCGAAACATAGTCATCAACCAATCGACGTGCTAGTCTAATATTCACGTGTGTCCTCACATGAACTCCGACTAGGGACCACTATTAAATAACCATACAAGTAAAGAGTTTCACAAACAATTCACACAATTGCCAATTAATACAAGTTGCCTGATATGGATATTCAACGAACATTACAATAACTCATGGATACATAAGAAATATAATCATCTCTATGATTGCCTCTAGGGCATATTTCCTTCAACCGCTGCCTTCTCCCTTCCTCCACCAAAAGTCGGGCCCCTCCCATGGCCTCTCCACCGGAATAGGTGGCTGGAGTTGGGAGGGAGGTGGCACCGGAGTGTTGGAGATATGCCCTAGAGGCAATAATAAAAGTAGTTATTATTATATCTTTGTGTTTATGATAAATGTTTACATTCATGCTATAACAGTATTAACCGGAAACATTAATACTTGTGTGATTTGTAAACTTAATTAGAATCCCTAGTAAAGCCTCTTTATAAATACTAGCTTGTTGGTTAATAGATGATCATGGTTTCTAGATCATGAACATAGATATGTTGTTAACAACAAGATCATATCATTAGGAGAATGGTATGATGGACATACTCCTATAGATAAGGGTAGCATAAAGATCAAGTCATTTCAATAGTTCGTTTGCTATAAGCTTTCTGATACATAGTAACCTGATACATTCGACCATGAGATCATGTTAATCACCATCACCGTAAGGATGCTTTGATGACATAAAACACCACACCGCAACTGGATGGTTATAAAGGTGGCATTGAGTATTCAGAAAGTATGTGTTGAGACACATGGATCAAGAGTGGGATTTGTCCAGCCATATGACAGATAGATATATTCTGGACCCTCTCGGTGGAATGTCATACAATTAGCTTGCAAGCATGTGACTGGCTCACAAGGGATCACATATCACGAGAACAAGAAAAGAATACTTATCGGTAACGAGGTTGAACTAGGTATGCAGAGATACCGACGATCAGACCTCGGATAAGTAAACTATCGCGAGACAAAGGGAAATTGGTTTTGTATGTAAGTGGTTCATTCGATCGCAAAGTAACCGTAGAAATATGTGGGAGCCATATGAATTTCCAGATTCCTCTATTGGTTATTGATCGGAGAAGAGTCTCGACCATGTCTGCATAATTCACGAACCATAGGGATACACACTTAAGGATTCGATGTTGTTTAGTAGATATGGAATGTAAGTAGGGAGACCGAATGTTGTTCGGAGTCTCGGATGGGATTCGGCATATCACGAGGAGACCCTGAATGGTCTGGAGAATAAGATTCATATAAGGAAAGTCCAATTCCAGAGTTCGGGAATGATTCCGGTGTTTTCACCGGAATGATCTAGAAGGGTCTAGAAGGTTCACCGGACCGGAAGGGGAAGGGTACATGAATGTGTAATTACTAAGTGGAATGATTGCGTCATGCCCTAAGTCACTTGGTTGGGCATTTGAAATAAAGAAATTAAACTCCAAATTGGAAGTCAAAAGGCAAGTTTGAAAAGTCAAACTGGGACAATGTATCCTGGTGGAGGAAGGAAAGAATCCTTCTCTCCCTCCACCACAAGCCAAGTAGGATAAGAAGTTGGGGAAGGATTCAAACTCTCCTCTCCCAAGATTCCATCCCTCTCATAAATAGAGGAGAGAGGGTGCCCCAAGACACATAACACCACCATCCCGCCTCCAAGCCGTTGCTGCCGCTGCCGCCGCGTCGCCGCCGGCTTGCTGTCGCCGCCCTAGCCGCCGGCCACGCCTCCTCCTCTCCGGACTCTAAACCCTAGATCGTTGGGAACCCTAATACTCCACCATAACCCGCTCTGGCTTAGGCGAAGCCATGCGGGATCTTCCCTCTACTTCCGACACCACGCCGTGATACGTCGGAAACGTATCTGTAATTTTTGATGTTCCATGCTTGTTTAGTATCTTCTTTACTTTGTCTACACTTTGAGGTGTTTTTATATGTTTTCTGGAACTAACCTATTAACAAGTTTCCACGGTGCCAGTTGCATGTTTTCTTCTGTTTTTGGTTCTAGAAAGGCAGAAAATCAATATTCTCGGAATTGGACGGGACAAAAGGCAAAGTCAATATTTTACCGTGGGCAACATGAAGCCAAAAGACGAGACGGAGAAGGCTCACCAGGGGGCCACACCCCCTGGCAGCTCGGGTGGGCCCACCCCGTGCCTGGGGGGGCAACCGTCCTGGTGGCCCCTTGGCTTGCCCCTTCGCCTATAAGAAGCTCCCGATGCAGAAACCCTAGGCACCTGATCAAAACTCCACGAAACCGTCTGTAGCCGCCGCCACCATCATCCCTAGATCGGGGGGATCTGAAGTACTTACTGGCACCCTGCCGGAGGGGAGATCATCCCGGAGGCCTTCTTCTCCGGTATAAAGCGTGAGTAGTTCCACCTTGGACTACGGGTCCATGTAGTAGCTAGATGGTTGTATCTCCTCCTTGTGCTTTTATGTATAGATCTTGTGATCTCCGTTCATGACCAAGATCTAATCTATTTGTAATCATGCATGTTGTGTTTGCGGGGATCCGATGGATATCGAGATTACTATGTTAGATTGATTAATGGTTTTGTCTATATGATTCTATCATGTCTATGTTGTTTGTGATCTTGCATGCTCTCCGTTGTTAGTAGCTATCTTGGTCAAGTAGTTGCTAGTGACTCCAAGAGGGGGTATTTATGCTCGATAGTGGGTTCATGTCTCTAGTTTCCGAGGGAAGTGACAGAAATCTCTTTGGTTGTAGATGTGCTGTTGCCACTAGGGAGAAAACAACGGTCTCTTGTTCATGGAACAAGTGGATTGTTTACCTTACACACTTTGCTTAAAGCAGTTGTCTGTTGCTTGCAACTTAATACTAGAGGGGGTTCGGATGATAACCTGAAGGTGGACTTCTAGTCATAGATGCAGTTGAATGGCGGTCTATGTATATTGTTGTATTGCCCAGTCAAATCTCATAGGATCTTTTTGTCTAGTATTGCATTGTTATGCCTTGCTCAGTTCCTATCAATTGCCCTGCTGTAATTTGTTTACCCTTCATGCCATGTTGTTTATCTAACGAGAGCACCTCTAGTGAACTATGGACCCCGGTCCAATCTTTACCATTGATACATCTTCCGCTGTTTACTTGCTGCAAACCATTCATCACCTTCCATACCATACAGTTAATCCTTTGTTACAGCAAACCGGTGAGCTTGACAACCTCACTGATTCGTTCGGGCAAAGTCTTGAGTTTGTGTTGTGCAGGTTTCCACGTTGCTTGCAACACCTTTGATATGTTTCCTTCCTCCTACTGGTTCGATAACCTCGGTTTCTAACTGAGAGAAAACTTGCTGCCGTGCTGCATCACACCTTGCTCTTGGGGTTTGCCGATGAAGCGCCCCACGTTGACCCAGCGTTCCATCACGTCGTCTTGCTACCGGAATCGCGAGGGGAGAACTACAACCTCCGCTGACTGCTGGAACAAGGGAGAGGAAAGTTCTTCATCAAGTACCGAACGTGTGATCGACTACGGAAGCGCTACCGGAACGCAGTGCCGGAAGGATCGTCTACGCGATCTTGAGATCGGCAAGTGTATGACTACATCACCCACGAGAATCTGCTCTTGTTAACCGCTTTGGAATCTTTGAGGGTGAGTACTCTAATCGACTCGTTGCTACAATCTAGTAGATAGATCTTGGCTTGTTTGTGTTCATGCGATAGAATTTTTTTGTTTTCCATGCTACGAACCCCCACAGTGGTATTAGAGTCGTGTCTATATGTAGATCTGTTGCACGAGTAGAACACAATGGTCATTGTGGGCGGTTGTGCTTTTATTATCAATTGCTTTTTGTGTACTTTGGATCTTGCGGTATGGTGGGATGAAGCGGCCCGGGCTAACCTTACATGACATCGTTCATGAGACTTGCTCCACGCTCAACATGCAACTTGTATTGCATTTGTGGCTTTGCGGGTGTCTGTCTCTCCCATCATAGTAAAGATTCAACTTACAACAGACACTTGATATTTCAAGCATCAACGTTGTGGTTCTTGTTAGCAAGTTAGAACGATACTTATTGAAATCCCCAAACCACGTAAAATATGCAAAGAAAATTAGAGGCGTCTAACTTTGTTTTGCAGGGGTGTGTTGTGATGTGATATGGCCATGATTGTGATTATATATGATGTATGCAATGTTCCTTACTATAAGTCGGCAACCGGCAGGAGCCTTATGGTTGTCTTTTAATTTTGTTAAGACCTGCGTGTCTATTATTCAAAGTAGTTGTAATAGTTGATGTTGGTGGAGGACAACCATGGAGCGGTGCCATTGACCTTGATGCCACGCCGTTGATGATGGAGATCATGTTCGTGCTTGAAGATGGAGATTAGAAGCACAAGAATAAAGGCCATATCATATCACATATTTTGAATTGCATGTGACGTTAATCCTTTTATGCATCTTGTATTGCTTAGTTCTCGACGGTAGCATTATAAGATGATCCCTCTCACAAAATTTCAGGTTATAAAGTGTTCATCCTTAGTAGGCATTGATGACCCACAAGTATAGGGGGTGTATCGTAGTACTTTCGATAAATAGGAGTGTCAATCCCAACGAGGAGCAGAAGGTGCTGAATAGAGGTATGGAGCAGGAAATCCCTGTGAATACTTAGCAAACGGATTTTTAGTGGTTTTCTGATAAGGCAACAAAACAAGGAGCAAGTAATAAAGACAACGAACAAACGAAGCAAGTGGCCCAATCCTTTCTTAGCAAAGGACAAGCCGGTGGAAATACTTATAAGGACCAAACGTTCTCGAGGACACATGGGAATTCTGTCAAGTGATTTCACTTCAAATAGCTGAGTACTCTTCTCTGGTGTTGTAAGTGTTGTGTGGGTGAACATGTGCTAACATGCCGACCTTACTTGGACTAATACATACTTGTGATTAAACCCCCTACAAACATCCATAACTACATGAAATTAATTAAGATATAAATCTAACCATGGCCTTAAACTCTGAGATCCTACACTCCCTTGTGTAAAGGTGTCCTAACGGGGGTTTAGGTTTCTGTCACTCCAGCAACCCCACAATTAGTATCCAAATACACAATGCATTCCCCTAGGCCCATAAATGGTGACGTATCATGTATTCGACGTTCACATGACACCACTAGAAGAATATCACCACAACTTAAATACTAAACCATTGAATAATAACTCAACACAAATCCACTACTAACAACATGACTTCTCCCATGTCCTCAAGAACACAACGAACTACTCACAAGACATCATATGGATCAAGATCAAAGATGATATGGTAATGGATAACAATCTGAACATAAACAATAATCCAATGGTTCCACTCACAAGCATCAACTACAATAGTAATCAACACTGGGAAAGTTTCCCCTAAGAACTAAAGCAAAATCCAACACAATTGTTACAGCGGGACGGAGTGGTGATGATGGTGCTGGTGGAGATGATGGTGTGGATGATGATGATCTCGATGAAGCCTAGCTTGATGATGGTGTTGATGGCGACGGTCTCCCCTCTCCGGGAAGGAATTCCCTCGACAGAAATATATCTGCCGGAGAGATCTTTGTCTCTCGGTGTTTTTCGCCCCCAGAGGCGGCGGAAATCTATTTGTGGTCGCTCTCCTGGACTTAGGGTTTCGTAGGGAAGATATAGGCGAAGGGGCGGAGTCGGGAGCCAGGCAGGTGGGCCACACCTGCCCTAGGCACGGCCCAGGGGGGACCGCGCCTAGGGGGTGTGGCCCCCCTGGGGCCCCTCTTCGCTCCTCCTTCTGGCTTCCTCAATCTTCTGGAAAAATAATATTTTCCCATATTTTTCTGGTATTTTTCTGATCTTGAAATTGCACCAAAATGCCTTCTTTTCCATCAGAATCCAGACTCCGGCAGTTCATCCTCCAAGAATCATCCAACATGCATAAACAGATGAAAAGCCATAAGTAATACCGCATAATAAGACATATATCAATGTATAGAGGTAAATTATGATACAGAATGGTGATGCAAATTGGGCGTATCAACTCCCCCAAGCTTAGACCTTCGCTTGTCCCCAAGAGAAAACTGAGCTCAGTAAATATGTCCACAAGTTTATGAAGTGAAGTGTCGATAAAAGAATATGAACAAGAAGCATCACACTTACCATTGCACAACTCATAGAAGAAAATAACTCACCATTATATAACTTAGCTTGCAACCAAGTACATCAGTCACAATAGAGATGCATAAAGATAAATCATAATTGCAATTGGCAAACTTGTTCTTGGTCAGAGAACACCTGGCAAACAGTTTCACAAAAAGCTTTTTTGTAGAAGTTTTCAAAACAGGAGCTCTCTTTGCTCAAAAAGGTTTTCCAATGAAGGCTTTCAAAGTAATACTCAATATATAAGAGTCTTATGCAAACAAGGAAGATAAAGAACATGATTGAATAAATCACCATATGAATGCTTGAAACACAACAACTCAAATGCTTGCTGGAGATAGAGAGGAAATAGGTTTACTAACTCAACTTGGAAGTGGGAGAAAGGTCCCTTCTTAGAGGGAAGCAGGGATTACAAGTCATAATGAGCTTCCAAAAGATTATGGTACTTACTAGCTTTGAGCCCTCATTGTCCCTATCATAGGCATCTTGAGATGATTAAGGTTAAAGTGCACAAAGATGGAGTATATGCTTGACGAGATATAAGTTGGCAATCTCATGTCCCTTGAATATGAGGGCCACTCCTCATGCTACTCAACTTTGATCACAGGTAAGTTCTTATCATTGTAAGTACATGCGTATCATAGAGAACCGCCAACGGGGTACCCCTTGCACATGGTACATGAGCTTTCCCATAACCAAAATGACAAGGCAAGCAGACAATGAGCATCTCGGCAATCTTTTTATTTACTATGTGCATAGCTTTTTATTGAGGATGCTTCATAGATATCTCACTATGGTGATGCTGCAAGTTTCCACCATGATTAGGCATGGCTTAGGCTAGCAGCCTAGGAGTTTCTCTAACACAAAATACAGACTCCATGGACTTACAAGTTGCCTCTTTATTTCACACCGTTGACATCCATAGACAAAAGAGCATGATATCAATTGTGTACAAAGTACAAGTGCAATGTTGAAAACGTTCCCCGTGATAGCACAGTTTTGCTAATTCCAACGTATAGATGCAAGCATATACAACTTCGATGGAACAATGGTTCAAGTCTATAAGGGGCAAGAAATAAAGTGTGCCGTCAAGTTCGTGAGAGCTTTACTAACTAGTTTTCACATAACAAAATACTTTTTAATTTGAAAGATAGATGAAGCTTGAGAATTTGCTTGGAATAGCAAAAGCTACTAGGTAGATATGGTGGACACAGGTGGCACAGGTTTTGGTTCACAGGGATTTGGAAATACGAGAAGTATGCCTTCTCAAAACAGGTTTTTGTCTAGCAAGGCTGGGTAGCAATCAAGAGAGTTGAAATAAACAAGCAAACATACAAGTAATAAAGCCAAACATGCAATCTTCCTTGAAGACACAAAATAATCTTAAATAAACAATACTAAGATTATGAGCCAACAAGAAAGAAAACAAATAATATGAAATACCTGTAAGCTTTTCCTCTTTTTCTCTTTCAAAATAATGCTACTGAACAGAACTCGGTTTGCCAAAACCAATTTAGAGTTACTTGATGCTCCCAAAGTGATGCCAATACTGATCAACAAGATCCATCATATAATAGAGATTGCAAACTAAAATAAGAAGTGCAAAAAGTAAAAGACGAGACTTCTTATTAATATTCAATAAAGGCACTCACACCAAGGGATACATAGATAATCAACTAAAGGAGAGATACTTACACATGCAAACCAAGCTATAATATAACCTCTCTACCATAGATACGAATCCACTAAAAAGGTAAAAGATAAAAGATAATGGTGGTGATACCACGGCACTCCCCCAAGCTTGGAATAAGCGAAGGGGATGCCAAACCTAATGATGAATTACTCCTTCGGTGGTGGTGGTGTTCCCTTGTCGTACTTCCAAGGCAATGGTTCCCCATCCAGAAAGGATGTCCTTGTCTCCGCAATCCTGAAACTAGCAGCAGAGCTTATGCGATCAAATCTAGCCTCATACTCATAGTTTTGGTTCTGTATGTCATAGAGTTGTGCTTGCAATTGGTTGGTGGTCTGACGGAGTGAGAAGATCTCTTCTCGGAGCTCAGCAACTTCTCCCTCGTGCTTGGTGATGAGTTCTGAACTTATCTTGTGAATAACATCACTTCACGTTCTGCCACCTTCTTGTACCTAAAAACTTTCTGGTCCAATGCCTCCATCCTGTCTTCCAGACTGCCTTCTCCTTTAGGGCCTTGAACTTCTTTCATTTGTACCTTCCCCTCTTTGAGAATCAACTCTTTGGGATGAATCCTCAACTCATACGTGTACGGGTTGAGGACATCCGCAGAGGAATCCTCCGTGGGTGATCCAAAAGAAGACATTGAGGCTCCAAATCTGAGAATTTTCCTGACTGAAACAGATCGAAACAAAAATACGACGAGAACACGATGCAAGAACCTCGGGGAACCCGGGGGGTTATATATTACGAAGTTTCAAGGCATAATGAAAGTTCTAATACGAAAACGAGGCAGAGTCAGAGCTCGGGGGAGTCAAACCCCCTCCAGGCGCGGCCAGCTAGGGCCCGCGCCTGGGGTGGGTTTGGCCACCCCAGCCTCTGGCTCCTCCTCTGTTCCATATCGTAACTTGCCTCTTGTAGTAAAAACATCAAAAATATAAAAATATTGGGGTTTCACGAACCTTCTGTTTTCACCACTTTTACCTATTCAAAGTCGAACTTTGCAGAATCTGGCGTTTGGTTTCTAATAAATTCTTCCAGAGTCACAAGTTGAATTGTGTCAATGTCTTCATTATATGAATCTCCAGAAATATAATGTTTTAGTCTTTGACCATTCACCACATGTGTCGTGTCATCCTTCAAAGAAGATATTTTGATGGCACCTGAACGATATACTTTCTTGATAACAAAAGGTCCTTCCCATTTTGAGAGTATTTTTCCTGCAAAAAATCTGAGGCGAGACCTATACAAAAGAACTTTATCACCAACATGGAACTCCCTTTTGAGAATTCTCCTATCATGCCATCTTTTTACTTTTTCCTTAAAGAGCCTAGAATTTTCATAAGCTTCACCTCTCCACTCATCTAGATTACTTAAGTCGAGCAGTCTTTTCTCACCAGCAAGTCTAAAATCTCTATTCAACTCTTTCACTGCCCAATAAGCTTTGTGTTCTAATTCTAAAAGCAAGTGACAAGCTTTCCCATACACCATTTTGTAAGGAGACATCCCCATAGGATTTTTATAAGCAGTTCTATAAGCCCACAAAGCATCATTCAACTTTTTAGCCTAATTTTTTCTAGATCTATTGACAGTCTTCTGCAAGATAGATTTAATTTCCCTGTTGGAAAGTTCTACTTGCCCACTAGTTTGGGGGTGATAAGCTGAAGCAATTCTGTGGTTTATGTCATACTTAGCGAGAGTTTTTCTAAAACCCCCATGAATAAAATGAGAGCCTCCACCAGTCATGAGATATCTAGGCACACCGAACCTAGGAAAAATGACATCTTTAAGCATTTTCAAAGAGGTCTTACCATCAGCACTATTTGTAGGTATGGCTTCTACCCACTTTGTAACATAGTCAACAACAACAAGAATATGAGTATACCCCTTTGAAGGAGGAAAAGGCCCCATAAAGTCAAATCCCCAACAATCAATAGGTTCAATAACAAGAGAATAATTCATAGGAATTTCATTGCGTCTAGAGATGTTACCTACTCGTTGACATTCATCACATGATAAGACACTTTGAAAAGGGTAGGCCAATAAAATCCAGATTGTAAAACCTTTTGTGCAGTCCTATCCCCATCATGATGTCCTCCATAATCACTGCCATGACATTTTCTCAATATCTCTTGTCGTTCAAATTCTGGAACACATCTTCGCATAATGCCATCTACTCCTTCTTTATATAAGTGTGGGTCATCCCAAAAGTAATGCCTTAGATCATAAAAGAATTTTCTTCTTTGCTGAGTTATAAAGGTTGGAGGCAAATACTTGGAAACAATAAAGTTAGCATAATCAGCATACCAAGGACTCTCATGCGGACTTGCCCTTATTGCAACTAACTGCTCATTTGGAAAACTATCATTAACAGGCAAAGGGTCAAAAGAAATGTTTTCCAAACGAGATAAATTATCAGCAACAGGATTATCAGCACCTTTCCTATCCATAATATGCAGATCAAACTCTTGCAAAAGCAGCACCCACCTTATAATCCTAGGCTTAGCGTCCTTCTTTGTCATAAGGTACTTAATAGCAGCATGATCAGTATGAATAGTGACCTTAGAATCAACAATATAAGGTCTAAACTTATCACAAGCAAAGATTGCATCTAAGAACTCTTTTTCAGCAGTAGCATAATTCTTTTAAGCAGCATTCTGAGTCTTGCTAGCATAATGAATAATATTCAACTTCTCGTCAACACGTTGTCCAAGGACAGCACCCACAGCAAGGTCACTAGCATCACACATAATTTCAAATGGTAAACTCCAATCAGGTGGTTGGATAATAGGAGCAGTTGTCAAAGCTTTCTTCAAAGTTTCAAAAGCTTCCTTACAATCATCATAAAAAACAAAAGGTACATCTTTTTGAAGAAGATTAGTAAGGGGTTTTGAAATTTTGGAGAAATCTTTAATAAACCTCCTATAGAAACCAGCATGACCAAGGATACTACAAATACCTTTGATATCTCTAGGACAAGGCATATTCTCAATTGCTTCAATTTTGGCACTGTCAACTTCAATGCCTCTTTCAGAGATCTTGTGTCCAAGAACAATCCCTTCATTAAGAACAAGGTTGGTTTCTTCACATCTCTGCAAAACTTTATCAAGGTTGTGCAAACAGTTATGAAAAGAAGTTCCATAGACGGAAAAAACGTCCATGAAAACCTCCACAATTTCTTCACAAAAACCATAAAATATAGCAGACATACATCTCCGAAAGGTAGCAGGAGCATTACATAAACCAAAAGGGATACGCCTATAAGCATAAGTACCATAAGGACAAGTGAAAGTAGTTTTCTCTTGGTCCTGTGCTTTTACAACAATTTGAGAAAGCCCAGAATAACCATCAAGAAAGCAAAAGTGAGTCTTTTTGGATAACCTCTCAAGCATTTGATCAATAAAGGGCAAAGGATAATGATCTTTCTTAGTAACTTTATTAATCTTTATAAAATCAATGCACATTCTATACCCAACCACTACTCTTTGGGATATAAGCTCATTATCCTCATTAGGCACAACAGTTATTCCCCCTTTCTTGGGAACACAGTGAACATGGCTAACCCATTTACTATCAGCAATAGGATAAATAATACCAGCATCAAGGAGTTTTAATACCCATTTCTTACCACGTCCTTCATCTTAGGATTTAGACATCGTTGGTGCTCAACAACTGGTTTTGCATCAGGCTCTATATTAATAGCATGCTGACATATAGTAGGAGAAATCCCTGTTGGGGATATGCTATATGGGTATCCCCATAACATGTCTCCTATCCGGATAACCCGGGTGGCCCACAGTTTGTAGCATGGCCCATGGCCTGCTGGGCGGCCCAGTTAGATGGATCCAGAAGGGAGGCCCATGCCGGATAAAGGAAGCCTACGGTTGGAGTCACCGACGTACCCGGAGCCTTGGAGTACAAGACACGCAAGACTAGTAATATACGGTGTAGGACTATGTAACCTGTCCAGCTAGGACTTTTCCCTTTAACCCTAGGACATGGCGACTATATAAGTCGGGCCTATGGGAGCCTTTAGGGCACAACTTCAGACAACCTCGCACAACGAACCTATCTTTGTAACTCGGCGTATTGCCATTATAGTGATTTATAGCAGGAGTAGGATTCCGCAATCGTTGTGGGATCTGAACCTGGGTAAGTTGTGTTACCCTGTACCCATCAACCGTCTGCCTTCCCCCACGTCTCTAAACACGCACTGTGAGGACCCTCCATGGCGTACTCGTCGGCAATACCACGACAGTTGGCGCCCACCGTGGGGGCAAGAGGCGCTTCAGGCTCTTCAGCGGACGAGGACCAAGATCTTTGCGGGAATCGGCGAAACCGTGGCCAACAGACGCGTTCTCTTCTCCGGCAACGTTCCGATCGCTCCCCCTTGACGAGTTATGGATCCCGGCGAAGACGAACCCTACACGGTGTTCGATCGTTCCTATCGGAGGCATCCATCTCTTCATTGGAGAAACCGACTCGGGCACTAGTTCCCTGGGAGTCGGAGGAGCATCAAGACCCGCACGGACCACCTACGGGCAGGATACGTTCGCGGAAGGATCGATGTTGGATCTCTCTTCGGAGTTTGCCGGCAAAGATCGGAAAAATTCAAGGCCCACCCAAACCGCCCCTGTGCAGGATATAATGGTGGAAGATCACTGCAAGTCCGCCGGCTTCGACCGTGCGTCTGGACAGCAGAGATCCAAGTTCGTCGGTGTGGTTACCATCTTCGATCTGGCGCGTTGCGTTTAGAGAGAGGGAGAAAACCCTCGCGATTACCTGGACAGGTGGCTCTGTATACGAGTTGATCTGGCCCACTACCCCAACGATGATGCTATGTATCACTTTGTGGAAGGACTAGACCATGGCACGCTTCTTCGGCATTCTCTAAGACGGCAACAGGCGTCAGGACACCTTACCTTCGAACGCATGGTGAACACCATCAACAACTTCGCGGAGGCTGAAGCAGCAGCTCAGATAGCGCTTGCGCTCATTGACGGAGCCCCACCGATTCAGCCACCGCCACCACTGCCTCCGACCGCCATCGTCGCAGCCGCACCACCACCTCCAGTCATCGTCACTACTGTTGAACCTCCACCCCCCGTCATCGAGGAAGTCCTGGCACCCTCTGACTCTGTGATTGACGCGCTCTACGCCGACTTCAGTGCAGATTCAGAGGAGATAGATTTTAGTCCAGAGGAACTAGACTCCGCCATGCAAGAGATGGAGGAGGAGTACACGCGCGACGAGCAAGCCAACAACGCCATCACGTCTCGAGAGGTGTTCGTCACCATTGGGACGACGATGGATGAAGATCAACCCAGACGAGCTCCGCCTATAGTGCTGGAAAAGGGGAAGGGGCCACTTATCGCTGCTGACGATGACCACGCAAAGGTCATGCCTCCTCCGCCTAACCCAGTGCAGCAGCCGCAGAAACTCGGCACCGGCCCGAGCAACAACAACACCGTAAACTTGCCGCCTCCGGCATCCATGTCTGCTGCTGCCCAAGTTACTCCAGCTGATAGAGTGATGTATGACAATCTCCTCGTTGATCCACTGACCGTCACTCATATCCGGAACGTGACTCAACTTGACGAGAAGCACCAGCAGCTGCTGGAGGAAGCGCAGGCCATCGCGGAGCAAGGCGCTAAGCTGGATTGAGATCTGGTCAACGCGCAAGAGTCCATAGAGAAAGCTAGAGCAATGGAAGCCGAGTACAAGACTCTGCTGCAGCAGCAGAAGGCCAAGAAAGCTCCGGCTCGCGTCATCAACGATTCTGGTGTACGGCGAAACCTATGATGGGCTCCCTCGAAGTCGGCACAGGCCAAGCCATACATTGACAGTGAAGGAAAACGGGTGATGCCCACCCTACTCCTTAACCTCACCGTCGCCAAGACCCTTCTGGAGCAGGATAGATCGCCCGAGGCAGTGGAACAGGTCTATGACCTAGTGGCCAAGGCGGTGAAGCAGCAGGAAAAGGCCACCTCTCAGAGGCTTGAGTATGACCCAGCGCTTTGCCAGTCTAGCCAGTATAAGCCGCCAAGGGACAGATCTCCTCTTGATAGGTTTTCCCTTTTGCCGGTCTCATGTTGTGTGTGTGAGACCGGGTTTAGGACAGATAACCGTACTATGAAGAGGGGCTCTCGAATGAGTAATTCGGTCACATCGTTCGGAGAGAGCTCAAACCTTTGCATACTTGCATCATCGTATTTGGTTGTTATTTGGTCTTATCCATGTGAGGATATAGAGCTTGTGGTAATCTCCATAACAAGCTCTTGTTCATCAAAATCGGATCTCCCATATGTATCTTGTTGCGATTTTGATTTATGCGGCTTTTCGGTTTCTCACCAAGTGAGGCATCTCACATTATATTAATTGATACACTCTCACTTGGTGATAATCAATATTTCCACTTTTTATTGGGAAGCCCTTGTCGTCCTCTATCCAACGCAAGTAGAATCGGGTCAATTGAAGATAACAATCAAAAGTTATTGTCGTTTGAATATCTGCCGGTCTTATTTAAAAAGAAAAGGAAAAATACGTTTTCTGGGCCGGGCGGTAGTACCGCCCGGACAGGCCGATACTACCGCCCGCCCCTGAGCGCCTCCTAATTTGTTTCTGCCTCGCTAGGTACCCCTGGCTGGTACTATCGGGCCTGGCCTGGCCCAGGCGGCACAACCGCCCGGGCGGCCGGTAGTACCGGGCCACTTCCTTGCTCCCATCTAGGCTTGCCCAGAAAACCCCAGCCCAGCTACTGTGCACCGCCAGCTGCTCGCCCCGCCTGCTGGCCCTGCTCGCGTCGCTCGCCCTCGCCCTGGCTCGCCCGCTCGCGTTGAATCAGCGCCCACGCGCCGGCCTCGATTGCCCCGCCCACTCCCGTTTTTCCCGCGCGCGTTGCCTGGCCCGCAGTGGCCCCCGCCGCTCCCGCTCTCACCTGGATCCACTCGACCTCGCGCCTGCCTCGCGCACTGCCCGCGCTTTGACCCGCCTCGTCTTGCGCGCCTGCTGCCGCCACGCGCCCGGCTGGCCCTGCTGCCGCCGTGCGCCCGGCTGGCCCTGCTCGCCCCTCGCCCACTTCCCCGCGTGCCGCAGCTGCCCCCACGCGTGCGCCCTGCCGCTGCTGTTCCGTGTGCGCAAAAGCCAGGCTAGCCCCACCTCATGTTTGGACATGCTGCTGCCCCTGTTTCCTGGATGTACTACCGGTGAGTCCAGTAAAATAGCCTCAACGGCCAGATTTTGCCCGTTTCTTTAAATAGGTTCACCCCTTTGTCTTTTAGGGTTGATTCTTACTCCTCCTTTTGTCTAAGCTTTGCCCTCATTTGCCTTACTCTTTGAGCTTGATTTATACTCACCCCTCCATTGATTCTTGCATATATTTGAGGGGTAGTTGGAGGTGATCTAGATCCACGTTTTGACCTAACCGATTCATCTCTTTGTGAGTGCATCTTTGGGGATCTAGATTTTGGGGGATTTTGTGTCTCTCTTTGATTCCTCCTCTCTTGTTCCCCCAATAGCTTTAGTAGCTTTGTTGAAACTTGAGAGTGAGGGATTTGAGCACCTTTGTGGTGTTCTTGCCATTTGCATTTGGTGCATCGGTTTGTGTTCTCCTCGGAGGATTTGGTTTGAGTTACTCATTGGAGCTTGTCCCTCTTGGGTTCTTGGAACCCTAGACGGTTTGTGGCCTTGGTGGCATTGTGGCCTTGGTGGCATTTGTTGGGAGCCTCCAATTAAGTTGTGGAGAAGTGCCCCAACCTTGTGAGAGTTTCCGGTTGCCACCGACAAGTGCACCGATAGTGGAAGCATGGATCGATCCTGTTGGGGTGAGATTCACCGGAGAATAAGGGAGGCCTGTTGTGGCGTTGGTGGTTTGATACCACCCCCTCTCTAAACGATACATACTCCATGTTGGGAGGAACTCGGTAAAATATTGGTGTCCCCGCGTGCCTCGGTTATCTCTATACCCGAGCTCTGTACTTATGCACTTAACATTGTGATAGCCTTCGCGCTTGAAGTAATATATATCTTGTTATCACTTTATTGCTTGTATTGCTTAGCATAAGTTGTTGGTGCACATAGGTGAACCTTAGTTGTTCTAGGTTATGCTTAACAAAGTAAACACTAGTTTTATTCCGCCTTTGTTGAGCCACTCTAGGAAAAGTTTTCATCGCCTATTCACCCCCCCCTCTAGGCGACATCCGTATCCTTTCAGCTACAGTGAGAGGTTTTCTAGCTTAGTAACTCTTTGAGCATCTAGACGCAAAGACCTATGATTTTCCTTCTACATCCTCGGGGGATACAGTGGAATACTCATATGAAATGCAAAAGGCAAATAAAACTTACAAGTGCAATGATCTTGAGGTTAATAGCACTCTCGGCCAGCAGCTTGCCAAAGGATACGCTGTTTCCTTGCAAGATTTCTGCTTGTCGGAGAAGCTCCTCTAGACCGCACGTCGGAGATGTCGGTGCCGGACCTGGAACCAGAGCAGTGCTACCCGGTGTAAGTACCGGATAGACTATATTTCGATACTCTATGGCTTTCTTGGGTGTGGGGGCGCCGCCTACGGCACAAGTACCAGCTTCCACCACCGCCTTACCACCACCGATGGCATCCTTAGCCGGAGCTTCAGCCATTGGGTATGCGGCACTCTCATGCGTCGCCTGCTCGCCGACGACATCAATCTCAGTAGAAGCACCTGAGTCCACTTCCATGGCGGAAGGGCCAGATGCCTACTTAGCTTGTGAGCTTGTCGGAGCGGAGGAGGGCTTGACGCTGGGAGTGACAGGGGCGATGGATGGTTCTAGAAGCTCCCAATGTTTTGGAGGTCTTCTTCAAGCTGGTCGTGGCTTTCTTCCTGAAACGTGCAAAATGCATAAGTACAGGAACAAGACAGATAAATAGACAATGTCGGAGAGAAAGAAGCTTACACAAGAGGGGGTGCTTTGGCAAAGGGGATCCCGGTAGTCTTTCTTTTCTCCGCCTCCAGGGTGGTGGTAGTCTTCTTGGAGGCTCCACCCTTCGTCTTCTTCTTCTTGCCTCCGTCGGCAGCGTCAGAGGTGGAGCTCTTCCGCTTTCGCGCCAACGGAGCATCGTCGTCGGACACGACGGTGACTTCCTTCATCTTTGGATCATAGATTTGAGGAGCCATGTTGTCCTCATCTATGTCGCTAACCTGTAAGGTGAAGAACCACCGTGTTAGATAAGATGGCAATTGCTAGACGGAAGAACTGGAGTATTGTCATACACGGAAAGTAAACAGTTACCTTTGGGCACTTGATGTCTACGAACATGTCGTAGGTGATGGTGAAGCCAAGCTTCTTGTCCTTCACCTTGACGATGTCCTTAAGACAGAGCTTGACGGAGTCTCTCGAGAAATTGTCCACGGAGATGCGGAGGCTATCCCTTCTATCGCTGGTATACTCGTGCATCAGCTTCGCGCGGTGCTGCAGAGGCTAGATTCGCCTGATGAACCAGCACATGGCTAGGTCCAAGCCGGTCAAACCCGTCTCTACGAACCACTCTATCTGCCTTATGGCGTGAGAAGCGTTGATGTCGGAGGGAAGGGAGGCCTGGGATCTCCATGTCGAAGTTTCGGTGGCGGCTCCATCGACGAAGTCCGGGTACGTTACTTCTCGGCCGGCCAAAGGGATATCTGGGTCGTAGAAGTAAGTACGCTGCCAGTTCTTGCAGGACTCGTGGCCGACGATGTCGGGGAACCGTCGGCCATGACGGATCTTGAAGCTTATGGTGCCACAATTTCTAAGTTCATCCTTGCTGGCTCCGGCTTCATGCTTGACGGTGAAGAAATACACGAAGAGGTCTAGCCTAGGCTTAATCCCTAAGTAACCATCGCAGAGCGCCACGTAATTGCTGAGCGCTAGGATACTATTGGGAGCAAGGTTTTGGGGCTGGACTCGGTAGTGGTTCAAGACGGAAAGGAAGAAGTTAGAGATGGGCAGGGAGATGCCACGTACCAATTGTGCTTTGAGATACACCTTTTCTCCGGCTTGGGGAGAAGGTGTGACCTCGCCGGCCGGCGCCACCCGCCAAGCGAGCCCCTCCGTCGCAGGGAGATAGCCCTCGACGATTAGCTCCTTGATGTCGCGGTCCGTGATGTCCGAACCGCGCCAATCGCCCTTGTGGGAGTCGTTGTCCTCCTCCAGCAGCTCTAGCACCGCCTGATTATGGTCGTCGCCGGTGGTCTCGACCACCGCGGAGATGGGAATGACCAGGCCCTCTGGGGGCCGACGACAGAGCTCGCCGGCTTCGTCGTGGCTTCGCCTGACGCCGCCGTCGAGGGAGTAGAGCTGCTGCTGGCCATTGTGCAGGTTTGGAGGTGACTGGCGAGATTGGGAGCTAGGGTTTTTCGCGAGGTTGCGTGAAGAGATCGAGGAGGCGCTCGCTGGAGGAATAAGACGATGCGAAGAGAGAATGAGGTGAAAAGTAAAAAATCCATCGTAGTTACTATTTATGATCTTCAGCGTCAAGATTCGTGCAGCTTGATCGGACGGTTGCCGCATAGACAACATGTGTGCGGACGTGTGCGGAAATTTCGCCACGTCCCAACCGCCGCCGCCAACGGTTCGTATCGCTCGCGTGGGAAAAGTGGACATGATTGCGTTCTCTGCATGTGTGAGTTATGAGACGTCGCTGACCTACGTCTACGTCACCCTAGCTGACATAGGCAGATGAGCCATCACATCAGAAGATTCCGGCATGGACAGATCCAGTCCGGCTACGAAAGAGTACGATGGAAGATTCAGCAAAGTCTCCGACTTACAAATTGAAGACGAAGAAAACCTTGCAGGGTTCTTTGGGAGGACTACAACATATTGCTTGATGATTTGCCGACATCCATCTAGGCGGAGCATTCCACGTGAAGAGGCAAGACGACGCAAGATCTCGGAGTTCTCCGGGGGCTACTGTTGGGGATATGCTATATGGGTATCCCCATAGCATGTCTCCTATCCGGATAACCCGGGTGGCCCACAGTTGGTAGCATGGCCCATGGCCTGCTGGGCGGCTCGGTTAGATGGATCCAGAAGGGAGGCCCATGCCGGATAAAGGAAGGCTACGGTTGGAGTCACCGACGTACCTGGAGCCTTGGAGTACAAGACACGCAAGACTAGTAATAGATGGTGTAGGACTCTATAACCTGTCCGGCTAGGACTTTTCCCTGTAACCCTAGGACCTAGCGACTATATAAGTCAGGCCTATGGGAGCCTTTAGGGCACAACTTCAGACAACCTCGCACACGAACCTATCTCTGTAACTCGGCGTATTGCAGTTATAGTGATTTATAGCAGGAGTAGGATTCTGCCACCGTTGTGGGAACTGAACCTGGGTAAGCTGTGTTACCTCGTACCCGTCAACCGTCCGCCTTCCCCGACGTCTCTAAACAGGCACTGTGAGGACCCCTCCATGGCGTACTCGTCAGCAATACCACGACAATCCCCTTTAAATCATCAAGAGTATAGCCCATATCTCCTTGGTGTTTCTTCAATATCTCCAATAACCTCTCTTCTTCCTTTTCTGAAAGTTTAGAACTAATAATAACAGGATATACTTTCTTATCATCAAGATAAGCATATTTAAGATCATTAGGTAAAGGTTTTAATTCGAAAATAGGATCCCCTTTAGGTGGTAGTGTGGTACCCAAATCTTCCATAGGTAGATTATGCTTAAGTAACTCAGGCTGACGAAGGAAAGCCTCGTCAGTCTCATTTCTTTCCTTCATGAAGACATCACTTTCATGATATTCCATAAACTGTTGCAAGGCATTGTTAGGAGCAAGAGAAATAGCAGAAAGTTGCTCAACCCTAAAATCCTTATCAGGCAGTTCATTTTCATAAGGAGTTTTGGCAAATTTGGAAAAATTAAACTCATAAGACTCTCCAGCAAACTTAGTCAAAACTTTTTCCTTCCTACAGTCTATGATAGCCCCACAAGTATTCAGGAAGGGTCTACCAAAGATAATAGGATAGGTTTTACTAGCTTCTTTGCCAAGTACTAGAAAATCAGCAGGATATTTAATCTTACCACAAAGGACCTCCACATCTCTTACAATGCCAATGGGGGCAAACTTGCTCTCTATTAGCAAGGTGAATAAGCATATAAATGTCCTTAAGCTCACAAGGACCAATCTCATGCATAATTTCCCTGTAAAGCTCATAAGGAATAGCGCTAGAACTAGCACCAATATCACATAAACCATAATAGCTATGACTACCAATTCTAACAGAAAGCACAGGGACACTAGCTTTTCTAACTTTATTAGGATGAGAAACAATATTAGTAGCGTCTTCACAGAAGCTAATATGCTCATCCTCTATATTTCTAGTGACAAGATCTTTCACAATAGCTACCACAGGCTCAGTATCAATAAGCTCATCGGACCCCATAGTTTTCTTTGCACTTTTGCTAACCACATTAGCTATAATACAATGTTCCCTTACCTTGGAAGGAAAATGGATTTTCTCAACATAAGGTTCAGGCAAAATAGGATCGACAGTACAAACCTCTACGCTGGCAGGAACATGGGTAAAAATGTCTTTATAAGGAGCATGGTACTTGTCCCACTCTTTCTTGGGAATTTCAATATAAGAGGAAAAGGCCTTAAAACATTTTGCAAGAACTTGAGGACCAAGACCAGACTCATTGCTAATATCATGGAAGTTATCAGTTCCCATAAAATATTTAATGCATTCATAATCATAGTTTATACCTGACTTTCTTCCTTTGTCATTCTCCCAAGCTTCAGTGTTATCTTGAATATGGTCTAAGATATCCCATTTAGCTTGTTCCTTCATACGTGTGAATGATCCAGCACAAGAAGAATTTAGTAAATATTTATCATGAAGAGAAAGCCTAGCATAAAAGTTATTGAGAATAATATTGTTAGGGAGTTCATGAATAGGACATTTAAGCATTAGTAACTTCAATCTCCCCCAAGCTTGAGCTGTACTTTCTCCATCAAGAGGCCAAAAGTTATATATAATATTTCTATCCTTATGAATCTCACTGGGAGGATTAAATTTAGAGTAAAAGAGAGATGCCATCTCCTCCCATTCCATGGATTGTCCATTCTTCAGCAGCTTATACCATTCTTCAGCTCTCCCTTTTAAGGATATGGAGAGTAATTTCTTCTTCACCTATTCAGTTGTCATACCTGCACACTTAAACAACCCGCATAATTCATGGATAAAAACCAAGTGATCACCAGGATGGACAGTTCCATCCCCAAAATAATAATTATCCATAACACGATTAACAGTATTTGTAGGTATCTTAAAAGGATCTATCTCAACAGGTGGTGGTTTATCTACTACCCTAGCAGTGGTAGTAGTTTTCCCAAACATAAAACCAAGTGGGTTATCCATATTGGAAACAAAGTAACAAGCAGTAACAAAAACAATACTCATAGTAAAAGTTTCCCTTACCAGTTCCACTCTTCAATAGTGCTTCACTCCCCGGCAACGATGCCAGAAAATAGTCTTGATGACTCACAAGTATAGGGGGTGTATCGTAGTACTTTCGCTAAATAGGAGTGTCGATCCCAACGAGGAGCAGAAGGTGCTGAACAGTGGTATGGAGCAGGAAATCCCTGTGAATACTTAGCAAACGGATTTTTAGTGGTTTTCTGATAAGGCAACAAAACAAGGAGCAAGTAATAAAGACAAAAAACAAACGGAGCAAGTGGCCCAATCCTTTCTTAGCAAAGGACAAGCCGGTGGAAATACTTATAAGGACCAAACGTTCTCGAGGACACATGGGAATTCTGTCAAGTGCTTTCGCTTCAAATAGCTGAGTACTCTTCTCTGGTGTTGTAAGTGTTGTGTGGGTGAACATGTGCTAACATACCGAGCTTAGTTGGACTAATACATACTTGTGATTAAACCCCCTGCAAACATCTATAGCTATAGGAAAGTAATTAAGATATAAATCTAACCACAACCTTAAACTCTGAGATCCTACACTTCCTTGTGCAAAGGTGTCCTAACGGGGGTTCAGGTTTCTATCACTCCGGCAACCCCACAATTAGTAGCCAAATACACAATGCATTCCCCTAGGCCCATAAATGGTGAAGTATCATGTAGTCGACATTCACATGACATCACTAGAAGAATAGCACCACAACTTAAATACTAAACCATTGAATAATAACTCAACACAAATCCACTACTAACAACATGACTTCTCCCGTGTCCTCAAGAACACAATGAACTACTCACAAGAAATCATATGGATCAAGACCAAAGATGATATGGTAATGGATAACAATCTAAACAGAAACAATAATCCAATGGTTCCACTCACAAGCATCAACTACAATAGTAATCAACACCGGGAAAGTTTTCCCTAAGAACTTAAGAAATATCCAACACAATTGTTACAGCGGGAGAAATGGTGATGATGGTGCTGGTGGATATAATGGTGTGGATGATGATAATGATCCCGATGAAGCCTAGCTTGATGATGGTGTTGATGGCGACGGTCTCCTCTCTCCGGGAAGGAATTCCCCCGGCGGAAATTTGTCTACCAGAGAGATCTTTCTCTCTCGCTGTTTTCCACCCCCAGAGGCGGCGGAAATCTATATGTGGTCTCTCTCCTGGCCTTAGGTTTTGTAGGGAAGATATAGGCGTAGGGGCGGAGTCGGGAGCTGGGCAGGTGGGCCACACCTGCCCTAGGAGCGTCCCAGGGGGGCCCGTGCCTAGGGGGTATGGCCCCCCTGTGGCTCCTCTTCGCTCCTCCTTCTGGCTTCCTTATTCTTCTGAAAAACTAATATTTTCCCATATTTTTCTGGTATTTTTCTTATCTTCACAAAATTGCACTGAAACGCCTTCTTTTCCATTAGAATCCAGACTCCGGCAGTTCATCCTCCAAGAATCATCCAACATGCATAAACAGATGAAAAGCCATAAGTAATACCTCATAATAAGACATATATCAATGAACAGAGGTAAATTATGATATATAATGGTGATGCAAATTGGGCGTATCAGGCACCGTTGGCAAATCTCGTTGTTTAGAAGCACCACCTGATGATCGGGTGTGTTAGATTCTGCGGGTGTATACAACAGGAGCAAGCCAGATTTGCTCATGCGGAAGCTAAGGTTTGATCTTGACGAGCCTAGCATGTACATACATGGTCTTGTAACACGGATCACCGAAAGGTAAAGCATGAGTCATATAGTAGATAAGATGAACATGTTGATTGTTCGCCTTTGAAGTGACATCATCTCTCCTGATGATCGGTTTTGATGTGGTGGATTTGGTTCGTGTGATCATTAAAACAATGTGAGGTATATTTTTTTGAGTGGGATTTCACCTAGATTAATTTAACTATTAATTAGAACTCAATTTGTCATAAACTTAGTCTAAACTATTGCAAATATGTTGTAGATCAATGGTGGCCCCTACCATCAATTTTAATGCGTTCCTAGAGAAAGAAAAGTTGAAAAACACTGGAAGCAACTTCACGGATTGGTTCCGCAACTTGAGGATTGTCCTCAATGCTGGTAATTTGATCTATGTGTTGGATGCACCGCTAGGTACCAATGAGGTGAAGAATGTTTTCCTCACTCAGAAGAATCAGTACTCCACAATTCAATGTGCTATCGTGTATGTTTTGGAACCAGAGCTTCAGAAAAGGTTTGAGAGCTTTGACCCACATGATATTGTCCGTAAACTCAAAATTACATTTGAGGCTCACGTGGCAGTTGAGAGTTATGAGGCTTCTGAAAAGTTCTTTAACTTCAAGATGGAAGAGGTCAGCTCCATCAGTGAGCATGTGCTTAAGATTTCTGTGCATGCAAGTAAGCTCCAAAGCTTGCTTATAGTGATTCCTAATGCTTTGGGGATTCACCATGTCCTCCAATAACTACCACCAAGTTACAAGAACTTTATGATGAACTACAATATGCAAAACATGGACAAATCGTTGCCTGAACTCTTCTCCATGTTAAAGTATGCGGAAGTGGAGATCAAAAAAGAGCACCAAGTGTTGATGGTCAATAAGACCACCAAATTCAAGAAGCAAGGCAAGTCTAAGAAAAAGGGAAACTTCAAGAAGGGCGGTAAGAAAGTTACCGCGCTGGCGAATAAGACCAAGGCTGGGCCTAAGGCTGATACTGAGTGCTTTTACTGCAAGGGAGAAGGTCACTGGAAGCAGAATTGCCCTAAGTACTTGGCGGATTTGAAGAACGACAATATCAAGAAGAAAGGTATATCTGATATACATGTTATTGATGTGTATCTCACTAGTAGTCATAGTAGTGCCTCGGTATTTGATACTAGTTCGGTTGCTCATATTTGTAACTCGAAACAGGTGCTGCAGAATAGATGGAAACTAGCGAAGAACAAGGTGACGATGCGTGTTGGAAATGGATCAAAGGTTGATGTGATCGCGGTCGGCACGCTACCTCTTCATCTACCATCGGGATTAGTTTTATACTTAAATAATTTTTATTTGGTGCCTGCATTGAGCATGAACATTATATCCGGATCATGTTTATTGCGAGACAGTTACTTTTTTAAGTCCGAGAATAATGGTTGTTCGATTTATATGAGTAATATGTTTTGTGCACATGCACCTTTGATAGATGGTCTATTCTTGCTGAATCGCGATTGTTGTAATAGACATATTAATAACATTGAAGCTAAACATTTGAAATTGAGCGATAACTCGACCTATATATGGCACTGTCATCTTGGTCACATTGGAGTGAAGCGTATGAAGAAACTCCATTCCGATGGACTTCTTGAATCACTTGATTTCGAATCACTTGAAAGATGCGAAGCATGTCTGATGGGTAAAATGACTAAGACTCCATTTTCTGGTATGATGGAGCGAGCTACGGACTTATTGGAAATCATACATACTGATGTGTGTATACCAATGAGTGTAGCATCGCGCGGTGGTTATCGTTATGTTCTTACTTTCATGGATGACTTGAGTAGATATGGGTATATCTATTTCATGAAACATAAGTCCGAAACTTTCGAGAAGTTTAAGAAATTTCAAAGTAAAGTAGAGAATCAACATAACAAGAAGATTAAGTTTCTATGATCTGATCGTGGAGGTGAATATCTAAGTTATGAGTTTGGTGAACATTTGAAGAAATGCGGAAAACTTTCACAATTGACACCACCGGGAACACCACAACATAATGGTGTGTCCGAACGTCGTAATCGAACTCTCTTAGATATGGTTAGTTCTATGATGTCACTTACAGATTTACCACTATCGTTTTGGGGTTATGCATTAGAAACAGCCGTATTCACTTTAAATAGGGCACCATCTAAATCCGTTGAAACGACACCGTATGAATTATGGTTTGGGAAGAAACCTAAATTATTGTTCCTTAGAGTTTGGGGTTGCAAAGCTTATGTAAAGAAGTTACAGCTCGACAAGCTTGAACCCAAAGCAGAAAAATGCACCTTCATAGGATACCCGAAGCAAACTATTGGGTACACCTTCTATCATAGAACCGAGGGCAAAATATTTTTTGCTAAGAATGGATCCTTTCTAGAGAAGGAGTTTCTCTCAAAAGAAGTGACTGGAAGGAAAGTAGAACTCGACGAGGTTGTCGAACCTTCTCTCGGATTTGAGAGTAGCGCAGCACCGGAAGTAGTTCATGTGGCGCCTACACCAATAAGAGAGGAAGTTAATGATGTTGATCATGAAACTTCGGTTGAAGTTACTACGGAACCTCGCAGGTCAACGAGAACTCATACCACTCCCGATTGGTATGATTCCGTTATGAGTGCCATGTTGGTGGGCAACATCGACGACCCTACGACATATGAGGAAGCGATGATGATCCCAGATTCCAATAAATGGTAAGAAGCCATGAAATCCGAGATTGGATCCATGTACAAAAACCAAGTATGGACTTTGGTGGACTTACCGGATGGCCGGAAGGCTATCGAGAACAAATGGATTTTCAAGAAGAAAACATATGCTGATGGTAATGTTACTGTCTATAAAGCTCGACTTGTCGCAAAAGGGTTTCGACAAATTCAAGGAGTTGACTATGATGAGACTTTCTCACCGGTAGCGAAGGTAAAGTCTGTGAGGATTTTGTTAGCAATCGCTGCATATTACGATTATGAGGTATGGCAGATGGATGTCAAAACGGCATTCCTCAATGGAGACATTGATGAAGAGTCATATATGGTATAACCCAAAGGTTTTGTCGATCCTAAAGATGCTAACAAGGTATGCAAACTTCAACGATCCATTTATGGATTGAAGCAAGCATCCTGAAGTTGGAATCAACGTTTTGATAAGGTAATCAAAAGTTTTGGTTTTATACAAACTTATGGAGAAGCTTGTATTTACAAGAAACTGAGTGGGATCTCTTTAGCATTCCTATTACTATATGTGGACGACATATTGTTGATTAGGAATGATGTAGACCTTCTTAATAGTGTCAAGGATTATTTGAATAATAGTTTTCAATGAAGGATATTGGCGAAGCAGCTTACATATTAGGCATAAAGATTTATAGAGATAGATCGAGACGCCTAATATCATTGTCACGGAGTACATATTTGGACAAAGTTCTAAAGAGGTTTGGATGGAAGATAGCAAGAAAGGGTTCTTGCCCATGTTGCCCAATACGACCTTAAGTAAAATTCAAAGTCCTTCTATGGCAGAAGATAGAGAAAGAATGAGTAAGACTCCCTATGCCTCAGCCATAGGATCTATCATGTATGCCATGCTATGTACTTGACCCGACATTGCATATGTTGTTAGTTTAACTAGCAGATATCAAAGTGATCCAAGAGTGGATCATTGGACAGCGATCAAAAACAGCCTTAAGTACTTGAGAAGAACTAAGGATATGGTTGTTTCTTATGAAGGTGATGAATAACTCGTTGTTAATGGTTACACCGATGCTAGTTGGAACACCGACCTGGATGATTCTAAATATCAATCTGGATACATATTTACTTTGAATGGTGCAGCAGTTAGCTGGAGGAGTGCAAAGCAAAGCGTTATGGCGAGATCTTCAACTGAATCGGAATACATAGCTGCTTCGGAGGCTTCACAAGAGGCAATATGGATGAAGGAGTTTATTACAGAGCAAGGTGTGGTTCCTAGTGCGCTAGACCCAATGTCTATCTACTGTGATAACATGGGCACCATAGCCAATGCGCAAGAACCAAGGTCACACAAGAAGCTGAAGCATATCAAGCTGCATTTTCACGCTATTCGAGAGCATGTCCAAGATGGTGACATAAAGATTTGCAAAGTACACTCAGATCTGAATGTGGCGGATCCGTTGACTAAACCACTCCCAAGGGCAAAACATGACGAGCACCAAACTGCCATGGGTGTTCGGTATATTACCATGTAATCTAGATTAGTTGACGCTAGTGCAAGTGGGAGACTGTTGGAGATATGCCCTAGAGGCAATAATAAAAGTAGTTATTATTATATCTTTGTGTTTATGATAAATGTTTACATTCATGCTATAATAGTATTAACCGGAAACATTAATACTTGTGTGATTTGTAAACTTCATTAGAGTCCTTAGTAAAGCCTCTTTATAAATACTAGCTTGTTGGTTAATAGATGATCATGGTTTCTAGATCATGAACATAGATATGTTGTTAACAACAAGATCATATCATTAGGAGAATAGTATGATGGACATACTCCTATAGATAAGCGTAGCATAAACATCAAGTCATTTCAATAGTTCGTTTGCTATAAGCTTTCTGATACATAGTAACATGATTCCTTTGACCATGAGATCATGTTAATCACCATCACCGGAAGGATGCTTTGATGACATCAAACACCACACCGTAACTAGGTGGTTATAAAGGTGGCATTGAGTATTCGGAAAGTATGTGTTGAGGCACATGCATCAAGAGTGGGATTTTTCCATCCATATGACAGATAGATATATTATGGGCCCTCTTAGTGGAATATCATCCAATTAGCTTGCAAGCATGTGACTGTCTCACAAGGGATCACATATCATGCTAACGAGAAAAGAATACTTATCGGTAACGAGGTTGAACTAGATATGTAGAGATACCGACGATCAGAACTCGGATAAGTAAACTATCGCGAGATAAAGGGAAATTGGTTTCATATGTAAGTGGTTCATTCGATCGCAAAGTAATCATAGGAATATGTGGGAGCCATATGAATTTCCAGATTCCTCTATTGGTTATTGATCAAAGAAGAGTCTCGATCATGTCTGCATAATTCACGAACCGTAGGGAGACACACTTAAGGTTTCGATGTTGTTTAGTAGATACGGAATGTAAGTAGGGAGACTGAATGTTGTTCAGAGTCCGGAATATCACGAGTATACCCAGAATATCACGAGTATACCCGGAATGGTCCGGAGAATAAGATTCATATAAGGAAAGTCCAATTCCGGAATTCGGGAATGATTCCGGTGTTTTCACCGGAATGATCTAGAAGGGTCTAGAAGGTTCACCGGACCGGAAGGGGGAGGGTACATTAATGTGTTATGACTAAGTGGAATGATTGCGTCATGTCCTAAGTTACTTGGTTGGGCAATTGAAAGAAAGAAATTAAGCTCCAAATTGAAAGTCAAAAGGCAAGTTTGAAAAGTCAAACTAGGACAATGTATCCTGGTGGAGGAAGGAAAGAATCCATCTCTCCCTCCACCACAAGCCAAGTAGGAAAAGGAGTTGGGGAAGGATTCAAACTCCCCGCTCCCAAGCTGCCCTACCTCTCATAAATAGAGGGGAGGGGGTGCCCCAAGAGACACAACACCACCACCCCGCCTCCAAGCCGCCGCCGCCGCGTCGCCGCCTTGCGCCGCCGTCGGATCGTCGTCGCCGCCCTAGCCGTCGCTGGCCACGCCTCCTCCTCTTCGGCCTCTAAACCCTAGATCGTCAGAAACCCTAATACTCCACCATAACCCGCTCTGGCTTAGGCGAAGCCCTGCGGGATCTTCCCTCTACTTCTGACACCACGTCGTCGTGCTGCCAGAATCGCGAGGGGAGAAGTACAACCACATCTTGCTGGAACAAGGGAGAGGAAAGGTCTTCATCGAGTACCGAACGTGTGAGTGACTACGGAAGCACTGCCGGAACGCAGCGCCGGAAGGATCGTCTACGCGACCTTGACATCGACAAGTGTACGACTACAGCACTCACGAGAATCTGCTCTCGTTAACCGCTTTGGAATCTCCGAGGGTGAGTATTCTAATCGACTCGTTGCTACAATCTAGTAGATAGATCTTGGCTTGTTTGTGTTCATGTGGTAGAATTTTTTTATTTTCCATGCTACGAACCCCTACACGGAGTAGAGGTCTAGGTGCTGCGGCGCTATGCCGATAGTGGGCCTTTTACCTGTGGCTGTGGATGCTCCAGGTCGGTGCGGCCAGATCTGGAGATTAGGGCTTGCCATGGTTTTCCTCAAGCTTCTCTGGTCGGAGCTAGGGAGGACGACAACGTCCACCACACCTTTTAATAAACCATTGTGGGCTATTGCCTCTGCCTTGTCTTCGGAGTGTTCTTCTACCTTCCTCTGGTCGGCCTTGGTGGCGGGGTGGAGGGGGGTGGAGGTGGAGAGCAAGATGAGATGTGGTTCAGGGTGCGGGGGAGCAATTCCTCGCTGGCGTATGCGCGCGGCGCCGGCAGGTGGTTCTCTTGGCCTGCTGCTGCTTATTTTCTTCTTCCGGTCGGCCGTGGCAGCGAGGGAAAGAAGAAGGAAGGGCAGAGGCAATCAAACAGCTCCCTCTTCATCTCGCGTGGCTGTTGTACTGCTATTGGCGGTCTTCTTGCTGCTCGGGTTCACCTGGCCTGCCGTGGAGGAGAGGAGGTGGAGGCGAGCTTGCCGTGTGCTGCTGGGGCGATGCGGTGCTCTGGAGAGCTTTTCCTTCTTGGTGTACACTGGCAGTGGTCTGATGGTGGCGCTGAGGCCACCGAACTTCTGCCTCTTATGGTCGAAAGGCGACCTGGTTTCTTCTCCATGATGGTGGAGCACCCCCTGCGCCGGAGCTCGGCGTTTCGTCGACAACAAGTGGTTCGTACCCGATGGCTTAGAGATGACTGGAGGCAGGGCTTATTCACCGGCAGTGAGGCTTCGAGCTTCTCCTCCTCCGTCCTCAGTGGGATTCGCACCTTGAGGACGCCGGCGATCTATGGCGGAGACACCCAAGAACTCGATTGCTCTTTTCCCGTTGGTTTTAGGATATAGGTTCTTAGTTCGAGTGTTGCTAGGCAGTGGCGGACCTTCTTGGAGGCCAAACTGGCCATGGTCCCCCAACATTATTGTAAATTCTCTAATTAGTAATGTTGTTAAGTCTAAAATAATGAGAATTAACGATAGTTATAGCTATTAAACGGGCTTAATTAGCATCTTGCCCCTCCTTAATTTCCCTCCGAGGTTCGCCACTGTGCTAGGGCCCCCTGTGAAAAAAGTACCCGCCCGTTTGTTGGTAAAAAAAACATTGGTCCATGCATCATGCATGTGTCGATCATGCGCCCCACAGATAACTCAACATCTCGGTCAGGGGCCCATGTCAGTTGTCTGGTGCCCACGTAAAATGAAATCTCGTTTTACTAGGTTCTTGTTCCAACGCGGACAGAATGGTAACAAGAAAAGTCTATCGGTCAAGCATGTTTAACCTTCTTTAAAATTTGTTGAGCTTCTGGTGTATTTTTTTTGACTTGAGTGGCGAATTATCAGTGTTGACAATCACAGAATGTCATCAACCTCTGCAATACATAACCAGTATCATTAGATTCATCACAAAATAATTTTCATATTTTGAAATACCGATACAAGAAAAGGATGGAATATACAACTATGTTACTAATATATATGTGAAAAGTTAGCGTGTCAAATGGGATCCCGCCAAAGTCCTACTTCTAACTCATTTGTCAAAATCTAGTTTAGGTTCAAAATTTAAACTAAATTTTGACAAATAAGAAGTGAGAACTTTGATGTGATTCCACTTGACGCCTTAGGGAAAGTCATTTTTGACAGTACACCGACTAACTGACGAGGTATGCATGCTCGATCAATCTCACGGTGGCTCCAGTAGGGATGGAATTCGAGTCGAAGCGAGCCAACTCGGCTTGACTCGCTAAAGCTCGTTTAACTAACGAGTTAGCTCGACTCGATTTGTTTACAGGTTTGAAACTCGGCTCGACTCGGTAAACTCACGAGTAGCTTGCAAGTACCTCGTTTAGTCTGTTATAAGTTACAAACATAAGCACAGATAAAAAAAGTAATTATTCTATTAATTTGGAATTAGAACAATGATAGTACTTTCATAATGACATGAAGGAAGATCAATTAAAAATATCGTATCACTACACCATTACAGGTTTAAGAAACATTCATAGTATGACACTCATCTATGAAAAACACATTGTATTTGAACGAGTTTAACGAGCTAAATAAGTAGCTCGCGGGTGACTCATTTAGCTTGGGTGAGCTGGCTCATTTAGCTTGGGTGAGCAAACGAGCTTAAATTAAAATTTTTGCTTGACTCTTTAAATACCGAGTTCGAGCCGAGTCACGAGTTACTCATTTAGTTCGCGAGTTTCAAATTATAATCTCTAACCCTACGGCCAGTCCATGCATCATATACGAACAATTAATTGTGCTAGAAAAGCTACGGCCGGGGCCTGGACCTCCGCTGATCTCTCGTGTCATTCCTAATCGAGCTTGATAACTTTGCCCGTTAGTGTGCATGCAGTACAAGATAGGCAATAATAGCTCTGTGTCATCGCTGAGATGGGACAATCTTCACCAACTAACTCGAATGGTAGCTAGCTTAGCTCACTAGGTGCCTTAGTTGTCACATGCATGCGCTCGCTATGTCAGGTCAGGTCAGCTAAGCTACGATACCTACACTACACATGAGGGTGGATCCCTGGGTGCATGCCACGCTGCCACCATCCGCGAGCACCACCTACGTCCAATCCGTCATGACTCATGCATCTCCAAATCGCTCACACGGAATTCGCGACGAAGCTAGCGTGCGTGCACGCATGCAAAGCGATGGGAAAAAGGAGGAGGCGTTTGCTGCTGCCTCGCAGAGAATGGAAGAACACACGGCAGAATACGAATCGCGTGACCCCATGCATGCATGATCCGTTGTCGCTGGTCGATCGATCGGTCGGTCGGCCGTACGCTTAAAGGGGAGTTGCTAGTTGAAGGGGAGTTGGACCACCTTATATAGTAGAGTGTTGCACCACTCACTAAGGTGTGACAAGAAGAGTAGCCCTCGCGCACTTCTCCTCCGACGCCGCCCGCCTCGCCACGCCTCGCCTCGTCACGACGCGCGCCGCGGGTTGCGGGAATCTCGCCGAGCTGAGCTTTATTTTGCTGGTTGGGAAAACTGATTATGAGTCATTAACGGACGCGTTAATTACAGCCGTTTCCAGTTTTTATGGACGTGGCTGTTACCGACTCGGACGTGGGCTGAGCCCACGATCCTCCTAACTTGCACTATATAAAGCGTCCGGGCTAAACCTAATCGGTACGAAATCAATCCACACACGCGCCTACCTCTAGAACCTTGCGCCGCCGCTTTCGTCTTCTCCATCCCGGCTTGCGGCGTGCACCGCAGATCGGGACAGTAGGCCTCCGGAACCCCGCCTCTCGTGAACCTGTACGGGTGAGGGGCGATCAGGTTTTTGGGGAGCGCTCAAGCGCGACTACTGGCAACCACGACGTCGTCCGACGGCGAGTTCCCGAACGACGACTTCTTCCCAGACGTCAGCAACCTCTTCGACAACCTCAACATGGGCGACGCTGCTGCAACCGCTGCGGCTGCTATTCAGCCTACACTGTACGTAATAGTCAACTGTCTTTTTCAGATTATGCTAGAGTTCTTTATTCTAGCGTTTGGTGTAGATGTGACAGGTTTATCTCCTATAGATGTAATCTGTTCATCTACTTTGTTGATCTGCATAATTGGTTTTAGTACCGTTTATATGATCATGTTTTATCAGTTTATTATTCGGATTAAATCATATGGATTATTGCTTATATTTCCAACAATCCAAAAACCTGATTATAGGCAACTGAATTCCACTGGTGTAGCCGCGGCTACTAGGCCGCCTCCTTTTGATGGCATGCACTATAAGAGATGGCGCAAGAGAGCAGTTCTCTGGTTTGAAAACCTAAACTGCTATAGCGCCACTCTTGGCAAGCCTGAAGGAGATCTTTCTGCTGAGCAGGAAGCGAACTTTAAGAAAGCCGATACCATGTTTATGGCGGCTTTGTTCAGTGTTCTTGGGGACAACATAGTTGACCCTTATATGTCATTTGATAATGGCAAGGACGCGTGGGAAGCGCTCGAGGCCAAGTTTGGGGTCTCGGACGCTGGCACTGAGCTGTACGTCATGGAGCAATTCTATGACTACAGGATGGTTGATGAGCGCTCCGTCGTTGAGCAAGCTCATGAGATACAATCACTTGCCAAAGAACTTGAGCAGTTCAAGTGTTCCTTACCGGACAAATTTGTGGCTGGTGGCATTATTGCCAAGCTTCCTCCTTCGTGGAGGAACTTTGCTACTTCTCTGAAACATAAGAGACAAGAGTTTTCCGTTACGGATCTCATTGGGTCTCTTCATGTGGAAGAGAAGGCGAGAGCAAAGGACAAAACTGCTCGAGGACTTGAGGGAGGGTCTACTGCCAATTTAGTGCAGAGGAAAAACTTCCAATCCCACAAGTTCAAGAATAAGAACAAAACTGAAGGAAAGGGAAAGTTCGATGGCAATAACAAGGCCACGCACTCAACCAACTTCAAGAAGAAAAATGATAAGAGGAAAGGCTCTTGCCACGTCTGTGGTGATCCTGATCATTGGGCTCCTAGCTGTCCTAATCGCTTTGACAAGCGTCAACATGGGAACAGCGGCAAGACCGCGAATGTTGTTATTAGCGATACTGAGATGAAGGATGCTGGGTACGGTATTTTACCTACTATCCTTTCAGTATGTCATTCTCCTGATTGGTGGATAGACACGGGTGCTAATACATATGTATGTTCTGATATTTCCATGTTCTCCTCTTATCAGGTCTCAAGGACCTCTTCCGTGCTGATGGGAAACGGCTCACGTGCTTCTGTTCATGGCGTTGGTACGATAAATCTGAAGTTTACTTCGGGGAAGACCGTACAGCTGAAGAATGTGCAGCACGTTCCCTCCATCAATAAGAATCTCGTCAGCGGATCGCTTTTATGTCGAGATGGCTTTAAGTTGGTTTTTGAGTCCAATAAAGTTGTAATTTCTAAGTATGTACAATTTGTTGGAAAGGGTTATGAGTGTGGAGGTCTGTTCCGCTTGTCTCTGTCAGACTCATGTACTAAAGTTATTAATCATGTTTGCAATGATAATGAGTCCAATGTTTGGCATTCACGACTCTGTCATATTAACTTTGGTTGCATGACGCGGCTAGCCAATATGAGTTTAATTCCGAAATTTACCACTGTCAAAGGTTCTAAGTGCCAAGTTTGTGTGCAAGCAAAGCAACCCCGCAAGTCTCATACGACTGCGGAACCGAGAAACTTAGCACCGCTAGAACTTATACATTCAGATCTTTGTGAGATGAATGGTGTGTTGACAAAAGGTGGAAAAAGATACTTTATGACGTTGATTGATGACTCCACTAGATACTGCTATGTTTATCTCCTGAAATCTAAAGATGAAGCTTTGAATTACTTCAAAATCTATAAAGCTGAGGCAGAAAACCAACTTGATCTTAAAATCAAGCGGCTAAGGTCGGATCGTGGTGGAGAGTATTTTTCAAATGAATTTGATTTATTCTGTATGGAACACGGTATTATACATGAGAGGACGCCTCCCTACTCACCTCAGTCAAATGGGGTGGCCGAAAGAAAGAACCGCACTCTAACTGATTTGGTTAACGCCATGTTAGATACATCTGGTCTTTCCAAGGAATGGTGGGGGGAGGCGCTAATGACCGCGTGTCATGTCCTAAACCGTGTTCCTGTAAAGGATAAAACCATGACTCCATTTGAGGAATGGGAAAAGAAAAGGCTTAAATTCTCTTACTTACGAACTTGGGGTTGTTTGGCGAAAGTCAATATTCCAATACCCAAGAAGCGAAAGCTTGGACCAAAAACCGTTGATTGTGTTTTTCTGGGATATGCTTTTCATAGCATTGGCTATAGATTTTTGATAGTAAAATCTGAGGTATCCGACATGCATGTTGGTACAATTATGGAGTCGAATGATGCGACTTTCTTTGAGGACATCTTTCCTATGAAAGGTATGTCTAGCTCATCAAATCAGGAGATGACTAGTTCATCTAGTCAGGAATTTTCTATAATTCCTGAACCCACTATGCCGATAGAACACTCCGATGATCCTGTGGAGGATGACAATGAAGCTCCCAAAAGGAGCAAGAGACAAAGGACTGCAAAGTCATTTGGTGATGATTTCATTGTGTACCTTGTGGATGATACTCCCACTTCTATTTCAGAAGCCTATGCATCTCAAGATGCTGACTACTGGAAGGAAGCTGTCCGAAGCGAGATGGACTCCATCTTAGCTAATGGTACTTGGGAAATCACTGATCGTCCTTATGGGTGTAAACCTGTAGGATGTAAATGGGTGTTCAAGAAAAAGCTTAGACCTGATGGTACTATTGAAAAGTACAAAGCACGTCTTGTGGCTAAGGGTTATACCCAAAAGGAAGGTGAAGACTTCTTCGATACCTACTCACCTGTAGCCAGATTGACCACTATTCGAGTACTGCTATCCTTGGCTGCCTCACACGGTCTTCTCGTTCATCAAATGGACGTTAAGACAGCTTTTCTAAATGGAGAGCTAGATGAGGAAATTTATATGGAGCAGCCTGACGGATTTGTAGTAGATGGTCAAGAAGCAAAGGTGTGTAAGTTAGTGAAGTCTTTATATGGTCTTAAGCAAGCTCCTAAACAGTGGCACGAGAAGTTTGAAAGAACTTTAACTGCTGAAGGCTTTGTTGTAAACGAAGCTGACAAATGTGTGTACTATCGCCATGGTGGGGGCGAGGGAGTTATTATGTGTCTCTATGTTGATGACATATTGATATTTGGGACCAATCTCGCTGTTATCGAGGAGGTCAAAGAGTTCCTATCTCGTTGCTTTGAGATGAAGGACTTGGGAGTGGCCGATGTAATCTTAAACATCAAGCTACTAAAGGATGACAATGGTGGGATTACATTGCTTCAGTCTCACTATGTGGAAAAGATATTGAGTCGCTTCGGGTATAGCGACTGCAATTCTTCTCCAACGCCTTATGATCCGAGTGTGCTACTTCGAAAGAATCGAAGGAATGCTAAAGATCAATTGAGATATTCTCAAATTATTGGCTCGCTCATGTATTTAGCCAGCGCTACTAGACCTGACATCTCCTTTGCTGTAAGCAAACTGAGTCGATTTGTGTCAAATCCTGGAGATGATCATTGGCATGCTCTTGAAAGAGTTTTGCGCTATTTGAAAGGCACTGCGAGTTATGGTATTCACTATACTGGGTATCCTCGGGTACTTGAGGGTTATAGTGATTCAAATTGGATATCTGATGCCGATGAGATTAAGGCCACAAGTGGTTATTTGTTTACACTTGGTGGTGGCGCTGTTTCCTGGAAGTCTTGCAAGCAGACCATCTTAACGAGGTCAACAATGGAAGCAGAACTCACAGCATTAGACACGGCCACTGTTGAAGCAGAGTGGCTTCGTGAGCTCTTGATGGACTTACCTGTGGTTGAAAAACCAATACCCGCTATCCCGATGAACTGTGATAATCAAACTGTGATCGTCAAAGCAAACAGTTCTAAGGATAATATGAAGTCATCAAGGCATGTGAAGAGGAGATTGAAATCTGTCAGGAAACTGAGAAACTTCGGAGTTATTGCGTTGGATTATATCCAAACATCTAAAAACCTGGCAGATCCTTTCACAAAGGGACTATCACGTAATGTGATAGATAATGCATCGAGGGAGATGGGTTTGAGACCCACACTATGAGTTGATCCCAGTGGCAACCCACTCTATGTGATCGGAGATCCCGTGAATTAGAGATGGGAGACAAGCTGTTGGTCAGCTGAGAGGAGAGTATTCCCATATTATATTTACATCTCCATAAAGATGCAATACTCTCTTATTCTGCATGGCAGGTTGATATTTATCTTAATGTGTTCCAAGTGGCTTTTTATAAGCGGAGATGTTGTCCTGCAGAACATCTCTTGAGGAACACACCAATATGAGTCTGACTGTCAAACGTCGCAGTCCGTGAGAGTTGGGTGCTCTCTAGTAAACTCATGAAAGGCCCTGGAGTATGACGCATAAGCTCCAAACCGCGGGGAAGCCGACGGTAGCCTTGTACCGGTCTAGATTTTGTGTGAAACTAGCGCGCAGAAAACTTGTAGTTCAAGGCATAGTCCACTATTCAAGTTGCAAGCTAGTGTAGCATGAAGTTTAACGTGGAAGTTCAACTTAACAGTCTCCACTACACACCGGTATATAAAACAATGTTCTGGAAGAAAAGTTTTGTGATGTGCCAATGAGACTTTGTGGGGGATTGTTGGAATTTGGTGTATATTGGGCTATTGGCCCATTAGACAAATTCTGAAATTCTCTTTGGCCCACTTGTATATGGCAGCATATAGCTGTGCTAGTGGTGCTAAAGTTTAGTCCCACATTGCTAGTTGAAGGGGAGTTGGACCACCTTATATAGTAGAGTGTTGCACCACTCACTAAGGTGTGACAAGAAGAGTAGCCCTCGCGCACTCCTCCTCCGACGCCGCCCGCCTCGCCACGCCTCGCCTCGTCACGACGCGCGCCGCGGGTTACGGGAATCTCGCCGAGCCGAGCTTTATTTTGCTGGTTGGGAAAGCTGATTATGAGTCATTAACGGACGCGTTAATTACAGCCGTTTCCAGTTTTTATGGACGTGGCTGTTACCGACTCGGACGTGGGCTGAGCCCACGATCCTCCTAACTTGCACTATATAAAGCGTCCGGGCTAAACCTAATCGGTACGAAATCAATCCACACACGCGCCTACCTCCAGAACCTTGCGCCGCCGCTTTCGTCTTCTCCATCCCGGCTTGCGGCGTGCACCGCAGATCGGGACAGTAGGCCTCCGGAACCCCGCCTCTCGTGAACCTGTACGGGTGAGGGGCGATCAGGTTTTTGGGGAGCGCTCAAGCGCGACTACTGGCAACCACGACGTCGTCCGACGGCGAGTTCCCGAACGACGACTTCTTCCCGGACGTCAGCAACCTCTTCGACAACCTCAGCATGGGCGACGCTGCTGCAACCGCTGCGGCTGCTATTCAACCTACACTGTACGTAATAGTCAACTGTCTTTTTCAGATTATGCTAGAGTTCTTTATTCTAGCGTTTGGTGTAGATGTGACAGGTTTATCTCCTATAGATGTAATCTGTTCATCTACTTTGTTGATCTGCATAATTGGTTTTAGTACCGTTTATATGATCATGTTTTATCAGTTTATTATTCGGATTAAATCATATGGATTATTGCTTATATTTCCAACAGTCGCACACGGTCACGCACAGCACAGTGCCTTAGGCCATCTTTACCGGGCATATTCATCCTGCGTTCTAAACTGTATGTTTTTGTTAGTTTGATGGGGTCGCGTCGATTTGGGATCGTGGTCCAGCCGCGTCCAGCGGCGCGAGCCATTTGTTCAACCTGAGTAAAGTATATTTTTTTACATATTCAAACATAAATTCTTCGCGCTAAAAACTGGCAAAGTTCGTACTTAATTTACGTTTAAAATAGAAAAACGGAATTTAAACTAATCCTAACTCTAGCTATCGATCTTCGCGCGCCGGTGCCGCTTGATACGTCCAATTTGTATCACCATTCTATATCATAATGAGGCATTACTTATGGTTTTTCATCTGTTTATGCATGTTGGATGATTCTTGGAGGATGAACTGCCGAAGTCTGGATTCTGATGGAAAATAAGGCGTTTCGGTGCAATTTCACGAAGATCAGAAAAATACCAGAAAAATATGGGAAAATATTATTTTTCCAGTAGATTGAGGAAGCCAGAAAGAGGGAGAAGAAGGGCCGCAGGGGGCCCATACCCTCCTAGGCACGGGCCCACCCTGGGCCACGCCTAGGGCACGTGTGGCCTACCTGCCCGGCTCCCGACTCCGCCCCTTCGCCTATATCTTTCCTACGGGACCCTAAGGCTAGGAGGGCGACCACAAATAGATTTTCGCCGTCTCTGGGGGGCGAAAAACATCGAGAGAGAAAGATCTCTTCGGCAAACTAATTTCTGCCGGGAGAATTCCTCCCCGGAGAGGGGAGATCGTCGCCATCAACACCATCGTCAAGCTAGGCTTCATTGGGATCATCATCATCATCGTCCACACCATCATCTCCACCAGCACCATCATCACCACTCCGTCCCACTGTAACAATTGTGTTGGATATTGCTTTAGTTCTTAGGGGAAATTTTCCCGGTGTTGATTACTATTGTAGTTGATGCTTGTGAGTGGAACCATTGGATTATTGTTTATGTTCAGATTGTTATCCATTATCATATCATCTTTGATCTTGATCCATATGATGTCTTGTGAGTAGTTCGTTTAGTTCTTGAGGACATGGGAGAAGTCATGTTGTTATTAGTGGATTTGTGTTGAGTTATTATTCAATGGTTTAGTATTTAAGTTGTGGTGCTATTCTTTTAGTGGTGTCATGTGAACGTCGACTACATGATACTTCACCATTTATGGGCCTAGGAGAATGCATTGTGTATTTAGCTACTAATTGTGGGGTTGCCGGAGTGACAGAAACCTGGACCCCCGTTAGGACACATTTGCACAAGGGAGTGTAGGATCTCAGAGTTTAAGGCTATGGTTAGATTTATATCTTAATTACTTTCCTGTAGTTATGGATGTTTGCAGGGGGTTTAATCACAAGTATGTATTAGTCGAAGTAAGGTCGGTACATTAGCACAGGTTCACCCACACAACACTTACAACACCAAAGAAGAGTACTCATCTATTTGAAGCGAAAGCACTTGACAGAATTCCTATGTGTCCTCGAAAACATTTGGTCTTTATAAGTATTTCCACCGTCTTGTCCTTTGCTAAGAAAGGATTGGGCCACTTGTTACGTTTGTTCTTTTTACTTGCACTTTGTTTTGTTGCTTTATTAGAAAACCACTAAAAATCCGTTTGCTAAGTATTTATAGAGATTTCCTGTTCCATGCCACTAGTCAACACCTTCTGCTCCTCTTTGGGATCGACACTCGTATTTATCGAAAGTACTACGATACACCCCCTATACTTGTGGGTCATCAAGACTATTTTGTGGCGCCGTTGCCGGGGAGTGAAGCGCTATTGAAGAGTGGAACTGGTAAAGGAAACTTCTACTGTGAGTATTGTTTTTGTTACTCCTTGTTACTTTGTTTCCAATATGGATAGCCCACTTGGTTTTCTGTTTGGGAAAACTACTACCACTGCTAGGGTAGTAGATGAACCACCACCTGTAGAGATAGATCCTTTTAAGATACCTACAAGTATTGTTGATCGTGTTATGGATAATTATTATTTAAAGGATGGAACCGTCGATCCTAGTGATCACTTGCTTTTTATCCATGAATTATGCGGGTTGTTTAAGTGTGAAGGTATCACAACTGAACAGGTGAAGAATAAGCTACTCTCCATATCCTTGAAGGGGAGAGTTGAAGAATGGTATAAGCTACTGAAGAATGGGCAATCCATGGAATGGGAGAAAATGGCATCTCTCTTTTATTCTAAATTTTATCCTCCCAGTGAGATTCATAAGAATAGACATCTAATATATAACTTTTGGCCTCGTGATGGAGAGAGTACAACTCAAGCTTGGGGGAGACTGAAGTTACTAATGCTTAAATGTCCTATGCATGAACTCCCTAACAATATTATTATCAATAACTTTTATGCTAGGCTTTCTCTTCATGATAAAGATTTACTAGATGCTTCTTGTGCTAGATCATTCACACGTATGAAGGAAGAAGCTAAATGGGATCTACTAGACCATATTCAAGAGAACACTGAAGCTTGGGAGAATGACAAAGGAAGAAAGTCAGGTATAAACTATGATTATGAATCCATTAAAACTTTTATGGGAACTGATGACTTCCGTGATATTGGCAATGAGTTTGGTCTTGATCCTCAAGTCCTTGCAAAATGTTTTAATGCCTTTGCCTCTTATATTGAAATTCCTAAGAAAGAGTGGGACAAGTACCATGCTCCTTATAAAGACATTGTCACCCATGTTCCTGCTAATATAGAGGTTTGTTATGTTTATCCTATTTTGCCTGAACCTTATGTGGAGAAAATCCCTTTTCCTGCTAAGGTAAGGGAACATTCCATCATAGCTAATGTGGTTAGCAAAAGTGCAAAGAAAACTGTGGAGCCTGATGAGCTCATTGATATTGAGCCTGTGGTAGCTATTGTGAAAGATCTTGTCACTAGAAATATGGAAGATGAGCATATTGTCTTTTGTGAAGACGCTACTAATATTTTTTGTCATCCTAAAAAGGATAGAAACGCTAGTGTCCCTGTGCTTTCTGTTAGAATTGGTAATCATTGCTACTATGGTTTATGTGATATTGGTGCTAGTTCTAGTGCTATTCCTTATGAGCTTTACAGGGAAATTATGCATGAGATTGGTCCCTGTGAGCTGGAGACATTGATGTGGTTATTCACCTTGCAAATAAGGAAACCATTTGCCCTATTGGTATTGTAAGATATGTGAAGGTTCTTTGCGGTAAGATTAAATATCCTGCTGATTTTCTAGTGCTTAATTCTGCAGCCAGCAAAACTTGTCCTATCATTTTTGGTAGGCATTTCTTGAACACTTGTGGGGCTATTATATATTGTAAGAAGGAGAAAGTTTTAACTAAGTTTCATGGAGATTCTTATGAGTTTAACTTTTCCAAATTTGCTAAAGCTCCTTGTGAAAACAGCTTGCCTAATGAAGATTTCAGGATGGAACAACTTGCTTCTATTAATCCGGTTTATGACCTTGGACCTCTTTTTGGTGACTGTAAGTATGCTTACTCAGATGATAAAGTTGTTGCCAGTGACAATTATATTGTCAAACTTATTCAAAGTGCTACTGAAAGTTATTATGAGAGAGGGAAACACGGTTTTATGCATCTCAATAATGTTAAGTTTCCCTGTTTTATGTTGAAAGCTTTGAAGTTGCATCTGTTTTGTCTTCCTATGCTAATGGCTTTTTGTTTTAACAATTCGTTTTCTCATGATACGCCCATGCATAGGAAGTGGGTTAGACTCAAATGTGTTGGTTATTTGCTTCTTGATGCTCTCTTTCACTTCAAATATATATATCCTTTGTCCACCACTGGTCGCGCCTGGAGGGGGTGTGCCACCCCCGAACTCCGTCTCCACCTCATTTCCATGTCAGAACCTTCCTTATGCACTGAAACTTCGTAATATATACCCCCCGGATCCCCGAGATTCGTGCATCGTTTCTCGTCGTATTTTCGTTTTGATCTGTTTTTGTCAGGAAATATTCTCAAGTTTAGAGCGCCATGGTCTTCGCCAACGAAAAAGTCAAGAAGCCCATGGAGGAGATAAAGTTGGAAGAACAAATCGCCGCAGGGACAAGGGCAAGGAAACCTACTTTGGTAGGAGCAATTAACACTTGGGATGCTTTTTGTCGTAACATGCAGGGAATCATAGCCTTCGGTCCAGACTTCACGTACTTCCCTGAGGCAGTGGAAGCCCTTCGAACCACGGATGAATTTTGTGATAAGTACCGTGCTTTGAGGATGAAAGTGGATATGGTTCAAGAGGAAAATAACAGACTTCGTAAGATGCTGGAGGATTTTCTGACACTAGAGAAGAGAACACCACCACCACCGAAGGAGTAATTCATCATAAGGTTTGGCATCCCCTTGGCTTGTTCCAAGCTTGGGGGAGTGCTGCGGTATCACCACCATTATCTTTTATCTTTTACCTTTTTAGTGGATTCATATCTTTGGTAGAGAGGTTATCTTGTAGTTTGGTTTGCATGTGGAAGTATCTCTCCTTTAGTTGATTATCTATGTATCCCTTCGTGTGAGCGCCTTTATTGGAATATTAATGAGAACTCTCATCTTTTAATTTTTACACTTCTTATTTTAGTTTTCAATCTCTATTATATGATGGATCTTGTTGATCAGTATTGGCATCACTTTGGGAGCATCAAGTGGATCTAAATTGGTTTTGGCAAACCGAGTTCTGGTCAGTAACAATACTTTTTGAAGTTTGAAAGAGAAGGAAGAAAAAAGCTTATAGGTATTTTGTATCATTTGTTTTCTTTCTTGTTGGCTCATAAGCTTAGTATTCTTTATTTAAGATCTTTTGTGTCTTCAAGGAAGATTGCATGTTTGGCTTTATTACTTGTATGTTTGCTTGTTTCTTTCAACTCTCTTGCTTGCTACCCAACCTTGCTAGCCAAAAACCTGTTTTGAGAAGGCATACTTCTCATGTTTCCAAATCCCTTTGAACCAAAACCTTTGCCACTTGTGTCCACCATATCTACCTAGTAGCTTTTGCTATTCCAAGCAAATTCTCAAGCTTCATCTACCTTTCAAATTAAAAAGTATTTTGTTATGTGAAAACTAGTTAGTAAAGCTCTCACGAACTTGATGGCACACCTTATTTTCTTGTCCCTAATAGACTTGAAGCATTGTGCCATTGATGACCCACAAGTATAGGGGATCGCAACAGTCTTAGCGGGTAGTATTACCCAATTTATTGATTCGATACAAGGGGAGCCAAAGAATACTTGCAAGCCTTAACAACTGAGTTGTCAGTTCAGCTGCACCTAGAAATAGTTCTTGCTCACAGAAGTTTGTCAGTAGCAACATTTTGTAGTAGCAACAACAAAGCAACAACAAAGCAACAACAACAACAACAACAGTGAAATAGTAGCAATAGTAATAGTAACGGTAACAGTAGGATTCGAGTACGGTAGGCATAGGGATGGATGGACGGGCGTTTCATGGATGAGTCTAAACATGTAACTTCAAGATCTAGGGCATTGCAGATAAAAAATAACAAGCATCCAAGTACTAAACAATCCTAGGCATGTGCTCCAAATATAGTCATACGCGCTCGCAATGAGAACTTGCACAACATCTTCTGTCCAGACAGCCTATGGCAGCGGGGCCTCTAGGGAACTACTGGCAATTAAGGTGCTCCTTTTAATAGAGCACCAGAGCAAAGCATTAACACTCCGTGAACACATGTGATCCTCACACCATAGCCATCCCCTCCGGTTGTCCCAATTATTGTCACTTTGGGGCCTTTGGATCCATACAATGGTATGTGTACACAACTTGCAGATAAGATCACAAAAAATACTATCATAATGATTCAATAATAAGTTCAGATCTGAGATCATGGCACTCGGGTCCTAGTGGCAAGAATTAAGCACAACAAGTTGCAACAAAGTCAAATAGCACTAATAGAGATACTAGGCGCTATGCCCTAACAGATCTTATTCGATTACATGATAGAACTCATCCAATCTCTACCATCCCCAAGCCTACAGTGGGGGATTACTCACTCATGGATGAGGGAAACATCGGTGGTTGATGGAGATGCGTTGGTGATGACGACGGCGATGATCCTCTCCAAATCCCCCATCCCGACAGGGTGCCAGAACGGAGTTTCTGGATCCGAATCTTGGTTTCTGGCGGCGGCGAAGTGGAACTCTTTCTGGAAAACTATCGAACCCCCCTTGGTTTTTAGGTCGAAAGGCAACTTATAGGCGCAGAGGGAGGCCGAGGAGGTGCCTAGGGTGGTTGCACCCCCTCCAGGCGCGGTCAGTGGTGGGCCCGTGCCTGGGATGGGTCTGGGCCCCCCAGGCCTCCTCTTCATCTCTTCTTCTGGCACCATGGATCTTCTGGTGAAATATAATTTTTGGCATATTTTCCAGGATTTTTCCTTATAGTTCATTTTCTGCACAAAAACAAGACACCAAGGTAATTCTGCTAAAAACTGCGTCAGTCCGTGTTAGTTGTATCCAAATCACACAAGTTTAGAGGAGAAACAACAACAAAGTGTTCAAGAAAGTAGATACGTTTTGGACGTATCAACTCCCCCCAAGCTTAGCTTATTGCTTGTCCTCAAGCAATTCAGTTGAAAACTGAGTGCGATAAAAGAACTTTCACGAACACTTTGCTTCATATGATGCATATATTCTCAGCACAGGAGTAGATGCTTAGACAATTCATAATAAAGAGTATGCAACTAACTCTACTCAATATTCATTGCAAGCTATGAAGAGAAACCAACTTAAAAATAATAAGTAGCATGAAACATAAACATAAGCAACATTGCAATGCTCATAATAAGGTATGATAGAGTGGTATCTCGCTTGCCTTTGTTTGAAGAGCACAATAAATGCCAAGGCACCTCTGAAGTTCAAGTGAAGACTAGAAGTAAAGATATCAAAGGTACAAGCATCAAAGTCATGACATAATTAACCAAGTTTTGGAACAAACACAAGAATGACAACTATGCTCTCAAGTAGGTGCTCATAGAATAAGTGGTGACTCAACAAGGTTGTGAAAATGATTTTGTGAAGGTTTGAAAGGCTTCCCAATGATGAAAGGAAGGTACTCATTAGCTTTGAGCTCTCATTGCCCCTAGCATAGGCATCTTCATGTGGTTAAGGTGAAAGTGAGGTCCACTCTGAATCATATGCTTGACAGACTATAGACTGGAAATCCTGAGTCCCTTTAGTACGAGGGTCGCTCCGCATGCTACTCAACTTTGGTCACCTGAAAGTTCTTGTCATTGTAAATACATGCATATCATTGAGAACCGCCAATGGGGTACCCCTTTCACATGGTACATGAGCTTTCCCATAACCAAAATGACAAGGCAAGCAGACAATGAGCATCTTAGCAATCTTTTTATTTACCATATGCATAGCGTTTTATTGAGGATGCTTCATAGATGCTCATTATGGTGTTGCTGCAAGTTTCCACCATGATTAGGCATGGCTTAGGCTAGCGGCCTAGCCGTTTCTCTAACACAATGTATAAACTCCATGAACTCACAACCTCCCCTTTTATTTCACATCGTCGACATCCGTAAACAAAATAGCAAGGAATCAACTGGATGAGATATCCAAAAAGTGTTGAAAGTGTTCCCCGTGACAACACTGTTCTGCTGACTCCCAGCATATAATTAGCAAGCATATAACTTTCATGGACTAATCACAATGGTTCAAAATTATTAAGTGCAAAGAATAAAGTGTGCCATCAAGTTCGTGAGAGCTTTACTAACTAACTTTCTCAAAACAGACAAACATTTTATTTTGGAATAAAACACGGCATATAGAATATGCACTGAAGTAGCAAATGATGCTAATAGGTAGGTATGGTGGACACAGCTGGCAATATTGGTTTTGGGGAGTTGGAAGCACAGGTAGATCACATGCTCAGTGCAAGTGAAGGCTAGCAAAAGAGAGGGAGCGACAAACGAGAGAGCAATAACTGTCATAATCATCCTTGAAACAAAACATGACTAATTATGGCATGAAAGTGATACAAGAACTCTGAGGCAAAATAAATCGTCGAGGCTTACTGACTATTGATTAGTCATATGCTTGCGTGAGCATGTGCCAAGTCGATTCACATGAACAATCAGAGGAGGATACCACAATATCATACCAAAATATGAATAAAACAATGCAAGCAAACAATCATATGATATGCTACAAACTATTAGCAAGCTGGAGCTAACCATAGACAAGCAAGAACTACTAAGCATCCATAATGACATACACCTTACACAAACAGGCTAAGCATGCTCACAATGATGATTATATGTACAAAAATGAAACAAATAAAGTTCGTTAACAGCCTCTTACCACACCTCGAGTTGTCTTAATCTTCATTATTGCCCTTCACTTGTGTGACTTGAATAATTAACATGAAACCAAAATCCACTGAGGACGGCTGAACCCTGTAAAGAACTCGCAAAACTAAAGAAGAACAACAAATATTTTTGGTGTTTTCGATTTTTTTAGAAACAAGCAACCAAAGAAAAACCAAACAAAAACAAAGCAAAATATTTTTGGAATTTTTTTTAAAGCAAACCAAAGCAAAGAAACAAAGAAACAAACCAATAGAAACAACGAAAATATTTTTGGTATTTTTGGATTTTTGAGAAAGAAGCAACAAGAACCAAAAAGAAAGCGAAACAATGGATATACAAAGAAACAACCGAACATAATATATAAATGAGTGTGATGTCGGTATACCTCCCCCCAAGCTTAGGTTTTTGGCCTAAGTGGGGCTCAATCCCATGGTATCCAAGAGGATGAACCTCCGTAGTATGTCGAGGAAGCTCCCTCGTCCTGGTACGAGTTCGAGGCCTCCCCTGTGTAATACGTAGGGGGGGTCGTATGATGGTGCTTCCTCCTGATAGTGCCCGTGGAAGTTAAGAGAGCGCAGCTTGTCATCGATCTCCATCTTTGAGCGTGACCAAGGTCCCTAAGAAATACTGAGCAAAGTGGTTTGGGGTAGAGGGATCTCTCTCTCTTCCCCGTCAGTAAACAACATTCTATAAACCAAGTTCTCAAGAGTAGAGATAGTGGTGACAAAGTGGTGCGCCTTTATGGCAGCAAGATCAAGCCTCTGAGGAGCCAAAACTGTATCATGTGGATCAACAGCAATGTTCAAGGCAGCAGCAACACGAGTAGCAATAATTCCCCCATAAATGGGTCCCTTAGCAGCTAGACGACGAGCAATGAGAGAACCAAGATTATACTTATCCTCATTGTTGAGCGCAGCAGCTAAGAAGGACAATTGATAGTTGGAAATTATACTAGGGTTCTCCCTACCAAGAACACTGGTGGCAAGATAGTAGGCAAAATACCTGATGGCTGGGAGTTGAATGTTCTTTATCTTCCCTCGCTGAGCTCTATGGTCATCATCATTGGTTATTCCTCGGTAAAGCTCTAACAAATTAGTGGGTAGAGCTGGAATCTTCTTTGATGACCCAGTTGTACCAAGTCCCAGGGCCTTGAAAAATTTCTTCAAAGTCATAGAATGAGCCCTGCCATAAATTTTGAAAGACATAGAAGGCTTGAACATGCTGTTAGTAAAGGATAAACTCTCCACAAATGTTTTAGTAAGCAAAGCATATTGTGCGCTCTCATCCTGCATGTAGCTTGTTAGACCAGCCCTCTGTACCAAAGTCATAAAATCATTAAGAATCCTAGCAGCTTGCAAGAAAGTTTGGCAAGGAAAGGTGGAGGAGTGCGCATCCCCTTCATCTCCCTCGTCACCAAATCGCGGAGTGATGAGATCCTCATTGTATGAGGGTCTAGTACTAGTAGATGACCTTGGAAGCCTTGCCATTATAGGTGCATCACTCTCAAATATATCACCAAATGTGTGGTGGTCCATGACTTCACTTTTCCGAAATTTTAAACAACCATCAAACCAAGTGATTTCTAAGTTGATAAATGATGAGCAACTACTATAGGAACTTGCTAGAATACTACACATGCAGAAAAATACTCAAGATACAATCTACCAATCACAAATCTAATTGGACAAGTGGAGGAGGAACATACCAAGGAGCAATCCCTCCAAAAATCAGCACTTGACATGGGCTGAAGAAGGAGATCGAAAATCGCGAGCAAGAACAGCAAGAACTCGAGCTTGAGCAAGTTTTCCGGTGTTTTTCGGGAGAGAGAAAGAAGATGGCTTTTTGGAGGCAGCCTAGAGGGGCCTAGGTGGGCCAGAACCCCCTAGGCGCCGCCACCTGGTAGGCCGCGCGCCCGCGCCTACCACAGGTGTGGTGGCCTGGGGTGTCCCCCTGGGTCACTTCAGGTGCCTCTCTGCCCTTTTTCGAGGAAAAATTTATTTTGAATTTTCTAGGATTTTTCGGGAAACTTTATTTTTGGCCCATTTTCATGGTACGAATATTGATTTTCTCTCAGAAACAGTTTTTTCAGAAGAAGCAAAAGCAAACCAAAAGCCAAACTACAGAAGCTCTAAGACAAACTAACAGGCAAACAACTAACAAAACCAAAGCTAAAGCAAAGACCAGGAAGGATAAAAGTAAAATAAAACAAGTATAACCATAGTGGAAACCTTATTTTGTTCATTAGAATCCTTCTGTTAACAAGGTTGATCAAGTCTTTTTACCAAAACAATCTTATATGAAACAGAACTTTGCATTCCACAAGGTGATTATGTTACCTCATACTTGATAGCAATGGTCCCAATCATAATAGTTTCAAAATTTTCTTGTGGAACGGGACAATATATTTCTCCAACCTTGATGCTCTCAATATTTTCAATGGAATTCAGGCAATACCTCTTAACAACCTTCTTGGGGAAATATACAGTGTGCTCTTTGTCATTAATATTGAATGTTACTTTTCCTTGATTGCAATTGATGACAGCACCTGCAGTATTAAGAAAAGGTCTCCCAAGAATAATAAGCATATTATCATCTTCAGGCATTTCAAGCACAACAAAATCAGTTAAGACCATGCAATTATGAGCAACTTGAACAGGAACATCCTCACATATACCAACAGGAATAGTAGTTGACTTATCAGTCATTTTCAAAGATATATCAGCTGGTATCAACTTTTCTAGCTGGAGTCTTTTATAGAGAGAAAAATACATACCACTAACTCCAGCTCCCAAATCACATAAAGAAATTCTAGCATAATTATTTTTAATGGGGCAAGGAATAGTTGGTATACCTGGATCACCAAGTTTTTTTGGAACCTTACCATTGAAGGAGTAATTAGCAAGCAAAGTAGAAATCTCCTCATTAGGAATCTTCCTTTTATTAGAGACAATATCCTTTATATACTTTGAATAAGGAGGCAACTTAATAGCATCAGTCAAAGGAATTTGCAAGAATAAAGGCTTCATCCACTCACAAAATTTGTTGTAGTGTTCTTCCTCCTTTGACGTGTGTTTCTTACCTGGAAAAGGCATAGGTTTCTGCACCCAAGGTTCTCTCTCTTTACCATGTTTATTAGCAATAAAATCTTCCTTTGTGTACCTAGTGTTCTTAGTGTGCTTCTCAGGTTCTTCCTCACCTTCCTCCTTATCAGGAGACTCATTTTTATCATTACCACTCTCAGTTTCAGCATCAGAGACAAATATACTATTAGGATCTACACCAGGTTCAAGTGGTTCCTCAACTATCTTATGTTTCTTTTTCTTTATCTTACGAGGACTACCACTATCTTCACCTTGTTGGGAATCCTACTTAATTCTTTTAGGGTGTCCTTCAGGATATAAAGGATCTTGAGTAGCTATACCACTCCTAGTTCTAATTCCATAAGCATGTTTATCTCCAGAAGCATTAACTAGCATGTCCTTTTGAACCTTAGCAAGTTGATAAAGTTGGGTTTGAACCATTTGAAAGTGTTTACAAAGCATTTTAATATCATTAGAAGTTCTTTCCACAATATTTTTCAACTCATGGATAGCTCTAGAGTTTTCCAACAAATGATTCTGAACTTGTTTATTAAAATACCCTTGCTTAACAGTAAATGTGTCAAGTTCCTCTAAGCATTGCTTAGGAGGCTTACCATAAGGAATATCACCTTCATCAAAGTGTTGGAGAGAGTGTACCTCAATAGTAGATGAGTGGGGAATTGGCTTACATAATTCTTCTATAGGAGGTAGATTCTTCACATCTTCAGCTCTAATACCTTTCTCCTTTAGACACTTCTTAGCTTCCTTCATCACTTCATCATTTAATGCAATAACTCCCCTCTTCTTTGTTGTTGGTGTTGGAACTAGTTCAGGAGTAATAGGCTCAGGTGTATTTAGCTCAATTGAAGTCCAATCATCATAATTCTTGCTTATCTTGGTCATTAATTCCTCAGCTTCTGTAAGAGTCCTTTTCCTGAAAACACAATCAGCAAAGCTATCTAGGTAGGTCTTAGAATCATCAGTTAGTCCATTATAGTAAATATCAAGAAGCTCATTCTTACATCTAGGATGTGCATGAATCAAGGCACATAACCTTGTCCACGACTCAGGCAATTTCTCTTCTTCTCCCTATTTAAAATAAAAAAGACTCTACAAAGCAGCATGTCTAGCACTGGGAGGAAAATATTTCTAGAAGAAAGAAGCAATCAAGGAATCAGGGCTATCAATGGAACCAGGAGGTAATCTATTAAACCAAGCCCTAGCTTCTCCTTTTAGTGAAAAAGGGAAGATCTTAGTAACAAAGTACTTGCGCATCTTAAAATCATCAAAGAACAAATCACTCATAGTAGAAAGCTCATTCATATGAGCCACAACACTCTCATTTTCAGTTCCACAAAAAGGTTCTTTCTCAACAATATCTAAATAAGATAAATCAAGAGAGAAATCATAATCTTCATCTTTAATATCTATGGGGAAGTGGCAAACTTAGGATCAGAGGACAACTTAGGCATGATAGTACGTCTAGCAAGGAGACTCTTAATAGCACTAGTACCATGTGTGTTTCGGCACTCTTCAACAAAATCATCAGTGGACTCAATGTAACCATCATTAATATCATAACTCTCACTAGCCTCAAGTAAGCTAACAGGTGTAACAGTGTCTTCACTAGGAGTTTCGGTATTTCCTAGACTATCCATAATAGCATCTAAAAAAGGACCTAGTGAACCACTCGCATCAAGCACATTATAAGTAACATCATGAGCATCAAAAGAAGTTTCAGACTCAGCAGTAGTAGCAGTGTGTGTAGCATGTGTATGTGGTGGTGGTGTGACAAGCTTACTTATAACAGACGGTGAATCAAGAGCAGCAGAGGTGTTTAGGACTGTACCTCTTCTTGTAGTGGATGGTAAAATAGAGAACTTTCCATCACGAGACTTTCCCATGATGAAAGGAGTAGAAGTGAACAATAATAGATCCAAGTAAAATTACAAATAAAGCTATGCTCCCTGGCAACGGTGCCAGAAAATAGTCTTGACCACAAGTATAGGGGGTCGCATCAGTCTTCGTGGGTAGTATTACCCAACTTATTGATTCGACACAAGGGAAGCCAAAGAATACTTGCAAGCCTTAACAACTGAGTTGTCAGTTTAGCTGCACCTGGAAATAGTTCTTGCTCACAGAAGTTTATCAACAGGAATAGTTTGTAGTAGAAACTACAAAGCAACAACAACAGTGAAATAGTAGTAATAGTAACATTAACAGTAGGATTCGAGTGCGGTAGGCATAGGGATGGATGGACGGGCGTTGCATGGACGAGTCTAAATATATAACTTCAAGATCTAGGGCATTGCAGATAAATAATAACAAGCATCCCAGTACTAAATAATCCTAGGCATGTGCTCCAAATATAGTCATACGTGCTCGCAATGAGGACTTGCACAACATCTTCTGTCCAGCCAGCCCGTGGCAGCGGGGCCTCTAGGGAACTACTGGCAATTAAGATGCTCCTTTTAATAGAGCACCGGAGCAAAGCATTAACACTCTGTGAACACATGTGATCCTCACACCACAGCCATCCCCTCCGGTTGTCCCAATTATTGTCACTTTGGGGCCTTTGGATCTGTACAATGATATGTGTACACAACTTGCATATAAGATCACAAACAATACTATCATAATGATTCAATAATAAGTTCAGATCTGAGATCATGGCACTCGGGCCCTCGTGACAAGCATTAATCACAACAAGTTGCAACAAAGTCAAATAGCAGTAATAGAGATACTAGGCACTATGCCCTAACAGATCTTATTCGATTACATGATAGAACTCATCCAATCCCTACCATCCCCAAGCCTACAGCGGGGGATTACTCACTCATGGATGAGGGAAACATCGGTGGTTGATGGAGATGTGTTGGTGATGACGACAGCGATGATCCTCTCCAAATCCCCCGTCCCGGCAGGGTGCCAGAACGGAGTTTCTAAATCTGAATCTTGGTTTCTGGCGTCGGCGGCAGAGCGGAACTCTTTCTGGAAAACTATCGACCCCCTCGGTTTTTAGGTCGAAAGGCAACTTATAGGCGCAGAGGGAGGCCGAGGAGGTGCCTGGGTGGCTGCACCCGTGGTAGGCCCGCCCCTGGGGTGGGTCTGCCCCCCCCCCCCCCGGCCTCCTCTCCGTCTCTTCTTCTGGCTCCGTGGATCTTCTGGTGAAATATAATTTTTGGCATATTTTCCGGGATTTTTCCTGATAGTTCATTTTCTGCACAAAATCAAGACACCAAGGTAATTCTGCTAAAAACAGCGTCAGTCCGTGTTAGTTGTATCCAAATCACACAATTTTAGAGGAGAAACAACAACAAAGTGTTCAAGAAAGTAGATATGTTTTGGACGTATCAGCCATCGAAGTTGTATATGCTTACATCTATACGTTGGAATTAGCAGAACCATGCTGTCACGGGGAACGTTTTCAACATTGCACATGTACTTTGTACTCAGTTGATATCATGCTCTTTTGTCTATGGATGTCAACAGTGTAAAATAAAGATGGAACTTGTAAGTACATGGAGTCTATATTTTGTGTTAGAGAAACGCCTGGGCCGCTAGCCTAAGCCATGCCTAATCATGGTGGAAACTTGCAGCATCACTATAGTGAGCTATCTATGAAGCATCCTCAATAAAAATCTATGCATATAGTAAATCAAAAGATCGCTGAGATGCTCATTGTGTGCTTGCCTTGTCATTTTTCTTATGGGATAGCTCATGTACCATGTGCAAGGGGTACCTCATTGGCGGTTCTCTATGATACGCATGTACTTACAATGACAAGAACTTACCGGTGACCAAAGTTGAGTCGCATGAGGAGTGACCCTCATATTCAAGGGACATGAGATTGCCAACTTATATTTCGTCAAGCATATGCTCCATCTTTGTGCACTTTAACCTTAATCATCTCAAGATGCCTATGATAGGGGCAATGAGGGCTTAAAGCTAGTAAGTACCATAATCTTTTGGAAGCTCTTTATGACTTGTAATCCCTGCTACCCTCTATGAAGGGACCTTTCTCCTATTTCCAAGTTGAGTCAGTAGACCTACTTCCTCTCTATCTCCAGCAAGCCTTTGAGTTTTTGTGTTGCAAGCATTCATATGGTGATTTATTCAACCATGTTCTTTATCTTCCTTGTTTGCACAAACTCTTATCTATTGAGTATTACTTTGAAAGCCTTCACTTGTGAAAAACCTTTTTGAGCAAAGAGTGCTCCTGTTGTAAAACTTCTACAAAAAGCTTTTTGTGAAACTGTTTGCCAGGTGTTCTCTGACCAAGAAAAAGTTTGCCAATTCCAATTATGATTTATCTTTATGCATCTCTATTATGAATGCTGTACTTGGTTACAAGCTAAGTTATATAATGGTGAGTTGCTTTCTTCTATGAGTTGTGTAATGGTAAGTGTGATCCTTCTTGTTCGTATTATTTTATCGACACTTCACTCCATAAACCTGTGGACATGTTTACTGAGCTCAGTTTTCGCTTGGGGACAAGCGAAGGTCTAAGCTTGGGGGAGTTGACACGCCCAATTTGCATCACCATTCTATATCATAATCTACCTCTATTTATTGATATTTGTCTTTTTATGAGGTATTACTTATGGGTTTTCATCTGTTTATGCATGTTGGATGATTCTTGGAGGATGAACTGCCGGAGTCTGGATTCTGATGGAAAAGAAGGCATTTCGGTGCAATTTCGCGAAGATCAGAAAAATACCAGAAAAATATGGGAAAATATTATTTTTCCAGAAGATTGAGGAAGCCAGAAGGAGAGACGAAGAAGGGTCGCAGGGGGCCCACACCCCCTAGGCGCGTGCCCACCCTGGGCCGCGCCTAGGGCAGGTGTGGCCCACCTGCCTGGCTCCCGACTCCGCCCCTTCGCCTATATCTTCCCTACGGAACCCTAAGGCTAGGAGGGCGACCATATATAGATTTCCGCTGCCTCTAGGGGGCAGAAAACACCAAGAGAGAAAGATCTCTCCGGCAGACAGATTTCTACCGGGGGAATTCCTTCCCGAAGAGGGGAGATCATCGCCATCAACACCATCGTCAAGCTAGGCTTCATCGGGATCATCATCATCATTGTCCACACCATCATCTCCACCAGCACCATCATCACCACTCCGTCCTGCTGTAACAATTGTGTTGGATATTGCTTTAGTTCTTAGGGGAAACTTTCCCGTTGTTGATTACTATTGTAGTTGATGCCTGTGAGTGGAACCATTGGAATATTGTTTATGTTCAGATTGTTATCCATTAGCATATCATCTTTGATCTTGATCCATATGATGTCTTGTGAGTAGTTCGTTTAGTTCTTGAGGACATGGGAGAAGTCATGTTGTTATTAGTGCATCTGTGTTGAGTTATTATTCAATGGTTAGTATTTAAGTTGTGGTGATACTCTTCTAGTGGTGTCATGTGAACGTCGACTACATGATACTTCACCATTAATGGGCCTAGGGGAATGCATTGTGTATTTGTCTACTAATTGTGGGGTTGCCGGAGTGACAGAAACCTGAACCCCTGTTAGGAAACCTTTGCACACGGGAGTGTAGGATCTTAGAGTTTAAGGCTGTGGTTAGATTTATATCTTAATTACTTTCCTATTGTTACGGATGTTTGTAGGGGGTTTAATCACAAGTATGTATTAGTCCAAGTAAGGTTGGTACATTAGCACAGGTTCACCCACACAACACTTACAACACCAAAGAAGAGTACTCAACTATTTGAAGCGAAAGCACTTGACAGAATTCCCATGTGTCCTCGAGAACGTTTGGTATTTATAAGTATTTCCACCGGCTTGTCCTTTGCTAAGAAAGGATTGGGTCACTTGCTGCGTTTGTTCTTTGTTACTTGCACTTTGTTTTGTTGCTTTATTAGAAAACCACTAAAAATCCGTTTGCTAAGTATTTACAGAGATTTCCTGCTCCATACCACTAGTCAACACCTTCTGCTCCTCGTTGGGATCGACACTCCTATTTATCGAAAGTACTACGATACACCCCCTATACTTGTGGGTCATCACCGCCTCGTCCATCTACGGGTCGAGGTCAATGTACTCTGGCAGCGTCCAGAGGTTGGGCGATGGCAGGGCAGGAGCGGGAGCGAGCGCAGGTGGATTGATCACCTGCCGAGGCCACGGCGCCCAACCGTGCTGGAGGTGCGCCAGCTCCATCCCCACCTCCGGCGCTACCGGTGGCACCCATCACGGCAGCAGCGGCGGTGGAGGCAGCTGGCGTTCTCCAACGCCACCATGTCGATGAGCTAGAGGGCCTCCTCGTAACCCCGCGACAAGGTGTCCTCGTTGCGTGCTTGCCGCAATGGCCTGCTCGGTGAAAGCGACCTCGTCGTAGTCCCGCGCCAGCACCTCGTGGTACCCTAGGGACAGGTTCGGGATGACGTTGTCCACCGCCTCCTGCTTGACAATGATATCGTCATTGTCCTCCTCCTCGTTGTCATCCTCGCTGTCGAGCTCGACGTCGGACTGGTTGACGATGCCCTCGTCGTCCGAGATGATGTCGGGGACGGGGTGGACCTCCCCAGCATCAGGTGGCGGCGGATAGTGGTGATGCGTCGCACCTTGTGCTTCCACTCGAGGAACTCTACCCAATAGGCCTCGCTGTGGTAGCCACCCTCCCACCGTTGGGCCGGCGGGAGGTTGCTGATCTGGTGGCGGATCTCCTCTTCCAGCCCTTTGCCCTTCTTGGGGATGGGCGGTACTAGGACACGGTCCTGGTTGAGGTGCCAGCCGGTGGGGAGGGACACATCCGTTCTTGATGCCGCGCCCCTCCCTCCAGCGGTGCTTGCAATTCGCGATACAGAAGTATTGCCGTGTGCGGCGCTCCCGCGGTGGCGGGTAATCCTCCACGGGGCAGCCACGGCGGAGGCGACATGGATGTGCCACAGAGGAAGGCCGGCAGCCGAGAGCGTTGGCTGCTAGAGCCAGACGCCTCGTGGTCGTTCTTGCTCCTCCCCTTCTTCAGCCAAGAAGGCGTCTTCATCGTTGGTGGTGGTGGAGGCTAGGGTTTGCGATGGCGAGAGGTGAGGAGTGCGGCACCGATGGACGCAGGGTTAAATAGCCCCGTCGCTCGCGAACTCACGCAGTGTCTCGCTCCTTCGCCATCAATGTGGGCGAGGGAACGCAGGCGGCGTCTAGTGGGTCAGTGTGCCGTCTCGTCGCCATTGATGGCGCAGGCTGCCACCGGTCAGCCTTCCGCTAGCGCCTCTGAATCGCTGCCACGGTTGCGTCTGAATAAGTGCTGCTGTTCGCGTCTGAATCAATGCCGTCGGTAAGTGGTGGCTACCTGGTGGCCAGTGGCACGCGCGCTATCCGCGCACGTCCGGGCCAACACAACCGTTGCCCAGATTAGATGCACAGATGGGTTAAGCTGGACATGTTTGTCCGTATGGGTTGGGCCACTGGGACACCGCGCATGTCCCGCGCGTCCGTGACGGACGATTTCGGATACGCTCGGACGGGATGCGTTGAGCTGGTGAAGATGCCCTTACAGCCCATGCTCTCACTGACGCCGTTCGTCCAGCTGAGCTTGGTTGGTATAGGGCTCGCACCCCACCCAGCAAAAGAACATGTAGGAATCTATCACGGACTCGTAGGAGTGCACTTGGTAGTCTATAGTCCCACAAGCCAAGCCGTGCCGACGACCCGATTGGTTGTCCGCATTCCTTTGAGCCGTATCGGTCCAAGCCAGACCCGAGGAAAATGCTCGATTCGAACGTTTCCTGGAGCCAGCCTCCCAGTGTGCAAATCTAGGAAAGCGGCAGCCAAGCTCATGCAGGCAGCGAGATGGAGCGAGCTCACGCGCGACCATGAATTTCTAACGGAAGAATTTCGCTCACCGCCCGCGTACTCTGCTCGCTATTTAGAGACGACGGTGTTCCGCTAATCTACCCCCCCTCGAGCTCATCTTCCGCTAGATGTAGGGAGATGTTGGCTCAGTCCTCTGTGTCGAGCACGAAGACCATGGTCCTTCCGGCTACTCCATCGACCACGGCAACTTCGTCTTCACCCTGTATCGCCTCGAGTGCAGTCCTACCAGCTGCTCCATCTTCACTGTCAAGCACGTCGAGGGCGGTCATGTCGTCTACTCCCTCAACCATGGCAACGCTGATCCTGCCGGCAACCCCCTCGGCTACAACAAAGGTGGGCCTACCGACATCTCCCTCATCCCCAACGCCTGTGTTGCATCGTTCGGGAGTTGCTGTAAGAACCATCTCCCTTGTTGTACATGTTGGTAGATCTATCAGTACGTGTTAGATTTGGGTACATCTGAAATGATCTGATGTGTAATGATTTGGGTAGATCTGTCAGTATGTTCTGCACATCTTTCAACATGTGATTGTGTGCATGTTGATAGAGCAGAGCTTGTGTAGAGCAGTTTGATGGAAAAGTATGCCAATCTGTTTATTCACAAAGTGATCACTTAGGATCCTGAGAAGTCACTCCCGCTTCAAGCTATGTACATACCTCGACCAATGCAGTTGGACGTTTCTATGTCCCTGTTCATACAGAACAGGATTTGTGAGTTGGTCAAAAAAGGGGTTAGGTGTGATAACAGCTTCAAAGAGGTTTACATGCAGCGTGTATGCAATGATGTTTTTGACTTCACTGAAAAGAGACTCACCCTAACTCAGGTCTATAACCATATGAGTAAATGGAATAAGAAGTCGGCGCAAGTGCGCCAGCTGAAGGATCTGAACAAAGTCCAATGGTGTCCAGAGACCTCATCCTTCAGGATAGAGCACGCCAGGCTGATGGAGCTCTCCAAGGTTGTCATGAACTGCTGAATGAATGTTTACTTCTTTCATGATTTCCTCGACTATTCTTGTAGACAGTTGTTGGGCCTCCAAGTGCAGAGGTTTGTAGAACAACAGCAAGTTTCTCTTAAGTGGATTATCCAAGGTTTATCGAACTCAGGAAGGAAGTGGTCAAAAGTATTCCCTCTCAAGCAACCCTGCAATCAAGATACAAGAAGTCTCTTGTGTCCCCAACACACCCAATACACTTGTCAGGTGTATAGGTGCACTAGTTCAACGAAGATATAGTGAAATACAAGTGGTAACAGTGCCAGAAAATAGCTTGACGGTGAGGTAAAGACTAAAGCAAGCAAACATGCAACAGATCTAGATACAAACGGTGTTTCAATATTTAGAAACAAGGCCTACGGATCATACTTTCACTAGTGAACACTCTCTCATATAAATATCCTCTCTTCATGATACTACTCTTAACTACTCTCCGGTTGGACACTCTAATCATCGGTAGGGATATAACAACACTCCTCAAAGTTCGCCTTTCCCAATCTAGATAACCCCACACTATCACCTTGAGCGCTAGATGGTTCCAACAAACACCACAATTTTATAGAGATATCCAACTCCAAATATAACTCATAACAAATATTCAATCTAGCCAAAGTGCCACACACGGTATGCACGCTGTCACTTTCACACACGTGGGAAAAAACATAGATCTATTAAAGCACAAAGAGTATTTATGTAGACTCAAACCTAAGCGCCACCATGGCGTGCACGCTGTCACTTTCACACGCATGGGGAGAGCAAAGATCTATTAAAGCACTTGAGTAGCAAGGTAGATCTACTTGATTACAAAGCTCATGATCACAATATGACCATGCATAGAGAGAGAGAGAGAGAGAGAGAGAGAGAGAGAGAGAGAGAGAGAGAGAGAGAGAGAGAGAGAGAGAGATGAACATATAGCTACCGTTAGAGCCCATAGCCTCGAGGAAGAACTACTCCCTCCTTATTATGGGAATCAGCAACGGTGATGAAGATGGCGATGGAGATTGATGGAGATGGCTCCGGGGGCACTTCCCCGTCCCGGCAGGGTGCCGGAACAAAGACTTTCTGTCCCCCGAATCTCCCTTTCGGTGGCGGCGGCGCTACGGAGGTTTTTTTGGAAGTATGATGGATTATTTAGGGTTTTCTCCACGGGAGCTTCTTACAGGCGAAGAGGCGAGGCCGGGAGGCGACCAGGGGGGCCACACCCTACCTAGGCGCGGGCCCACCCCTGGCCGTGCCTAGGGGGGGTTTGGCCACCCTGGTTTGCTTCTCTGTCTCGTCTTCTGGATTCGTGTCCCCCACGGTAAAATATTGACTTTGGCTTTTGTTCCGTCCAATTCCGAGAATATTAATTTTCTGCCTTTCTGGAACCAAAAACAGAAAAAAACAGGCAACTGGCACTGTGGCAACTTGATAATAGGTTAGTTTCAGAAAAGATATAAAAACACCTCAAAATATAGACAAAGCAAAGCAAAGTAGATACTAAACAAGCATGAAGCATCAAAAATTATAGATACATTTCCGATGTATCAGTGGTAACATAGTTACCCCTCTAGTCATGAACTACTATGTTAAACTGCCTTTTGAACTACTTGTTGAACTGCTCGTTGAACAAATTGTGATGAACCAGTATGTTGAGGTACTTGTAGAATTGCTTGTTGAACTGCTTGTGTTGAACATATTTGTGATGAATTGCTTGCTTGGTCAACTATTTATGATGAATTGCATGTTAGAGTGTTGGGTATTCCCACCACTCCAATATGAGAGGTTATCAGAGCAGTTTCACCACGGCCAACCAAACAAGTGTGTTTATGTACTCAGTGGGCCGATGATGGTAATCAAACACATGGACCGTAGCTGTTTACTCAGGCAGAAAAAACGTATGCAGTCTACCAACCGGTTTACACATCCTATCCAAGAGGCTGTTTTAAACTGGTACTACAATCTAAGCACTGTCGGGCTAGGCCGAGATTCGACTATATGATACCAAACATGTTCTAGATGTATGTACCCCGCCAGCCCCGAGTGTGTGTGTGCGCGCGCGAGTCACCTCTCGTGTGCCTCATTGCTTGTTTTCTCTTCAAGCTAGCTACATGCAGTGCCACGGCAAGGCAACAAAACTGTCAGTATGCATGGGTGGCTTAAAGAATTGGAAGCGTCTATTTTTATCTAAGTCGTCTAACGTTATCTTACTATTTATGTTAATTCTTAGTTCTAAAATAATTGCAACTTTTAAGATTTGTATTAATACTCAGTTGTAACCTATCTGCAACTTATTAAATTTTCGGTTATAATCTGGTTACAACTCATGTGTAGCTCTCGCAATGCACGAGCCGCAAGGTAAATCCAATGATGAGAGAAGTGACTAGCAAATCCGTAGAGAATTGTCCTTCTATCTTACTATGCTCCATCAAGTTTCACTGTGTTTTAATTAGTCTAGTTTTCTTGCGGTTTACAAAAGGGTGACCAAACTTGATGACAATTAGCAGCACGAATTTTGAAGCACTAAATCAACATTAGGAACATATGACGTCAAACCTTTCAGTTTTCTTTAACAAAACGGAAAGGAGAATCGATTTCCACATATGACATCAAACCTTACATTTTCTGTTGTGGACGCCAGGTACAAGACAACCATAACCCTACTAACCAATCAACTTCGAATCAGATGGGCAACATATTTATCAACTTTTATCAATATTTGTGGCCATGGCTGCATGGCAGCTCTAAGATTCTAGTAACTGGCAAGCCAGCAGGGCATAAATGTGGCCGAAGCAAGTTCGGTGTTTAAATTAAGCTGCACGTAACATCCTCGATACATTTATAAGTACGCTGACAAGTAGATGTAAAATTAACGGCCATGCTTTCGAATCTGTATGTGCTGTTTCCCATGTTTCGGAGAGACAGAGGGAATCACCTCCATAGCAGGAAGTATCTTCCTTTTGTAGGTAGGCACGTTACAGCCCGGCGGTTGCGGTTGAGATTATGAGATGTAAGTTGCAAGTCTCGAGTCTATGTTTAATAGAGTGGACCATCATGAACAGGAATAAGCTAGCTACTGCTACTCCTTCGGTTGCTTCATCGCCGCTTTATTACCTGCTTGTGCCACTCTGGTCTCTCTCTCTCTCTCTTCAGAAAAAAAAAAAGATCAGCCAAGTGGATGGATAGCAACGGTACTGATCTATCTGAATTTAGTGACAGAAAGAAGCGATGTTTAATCTAAAAGGAGGCGCCTTTGAACATGCAGAGGCGCACACACACACAATGGAACTTCGGTGAGCTGTGACGTCGGAAAGACCTGAATTTTACAGTTCGGATTTGGGGGGACATGCCCATGCCTTATCTGGCAGTTTTATAGTAATTCTCAGTCTCATCAGATGCAGATAGGGCGGCGGCTTTGGCGTGTTTGAGGTAATAAACTAATGTCTCACGATCCCAGCTTACCTACATCTCTCCCCTTTTACTACATCTGAGCAGGGAGAGCGATGCTTTGATCCGAAGTCACCATCACATGGAGACGGCGGAGTGGATCCGGCCTGCCTCCTCCGGTGCGCGAGGTTGCTATCGGCTCAGCATCGGCCAAGTTACAGATTAGACTGACACTGAAGAAAAGCCCTAGTGGCGTGTTTGCGGTTGCCCTTTTCCCTTTCCTTTCGCTGCCTTTGCCTTCCGCTGCTTTTATTCTTCTTTTAGCAGAGCATGAGCGGTTTGTGACGTCAATGATGCCTAGCAGCTGCAGCAGCAGCAAGATGCAACTGGGGAGGCTTTGAGGAACAATTAATTGTTGTCATTTTCAGTGTCAGTCAGTGCACCCGCAACTGAGTTTTTTATGGGTGGTGATTGCGAGTTTGCTGTCACTCGACTGCCAGATGATGTCAACAGATTGGTGATCCATGGGGTTCTTCTGAAGTGGACAGGTTGCATGCCCCTTCTGCAATCATCCTACTATTTTTTTAAGAGCATTACGCTTTGCTATCTTTATCCTGCTTGGTAATTTGATGGGCTAGCTTTTTTATATACTATTCTGGAGATAACGAAAATGATCTTGCTCCACTGTGACACTGTTCCGTGAAGGTTACCTGGAACTGGAATCTAGTCAAAGGAATGTACAAATGCGACTCACAACCAATCCAACTTGGTTCAGGTAGCTCTGAACAATATTTTTTTTTGGTTTAGGTTGTTTTTAAGAGGACTTGTTTCAGGTAGGAACTTCTACGATCCGGATTGCTCGAATATAAAAAATGGCCCACCAGCTAATTGGCAAGACATACAAATGCAGACCGGTCTCGTGTTCTTTTGTGACCAACGCAATGGTGCGCTGGTGGCCAGAATTGTGTTTTTCTAAAGATTGGTGGCCCAAAATCTGTTGGCGTACCGTGCGGATGCCTACAGGCTACAGGCCCTGAGAGAGACATTCTGAGTTTCCAGTATATAAATGCCTCATTCAGCCGTGTTCAATCATGTGAAGCGGCCCGGCCCATATATGTATATCGTTCCTTCCCTTGTTCCTTCTTAGGAAAATAAATTCCTAAAAAAAAGGTAAAAAAATTAGGAGGAAATTTTGACGATCGTATAGCTGTAATAAAACCCCCTTTTTTTTTACTCTTCAGACCTCTCATAGGGGGAATAAGGTGGTAGTATGAAACTTAGGTGGTGCCAACTAGAAATTTGGCTGAAATGGTGTAACCTTAAATGAGGCAAAAAAAAAGTGTTTTGCGGTAAACATATTATGTTACTCCATAATATAGTGCATCCCCTTTGTTTAAGAATAATAATTAATGCAGTCGTCTATATAATATTATCTTATGATATAAGGCACTATGGTGGTACTCATGTAGACTATTATCATATCTATGTTACTCTATACTATGAGTGACCTTCTAACATAAGACCTGAACCAAACAAAATCTTGAGGACGGGACATTTTTCCTACAAAATTATAATAAAAATCAAATATAGGCTCTAACCTTGAAGAAAGTTTCTTCTGAAAGTACCAATGCATTTCACGACTTCCCCTCCCTATTCAAGTGGAACATAGTCTAAACTCCCTTGCAAGATCAAATGTTTCTTCTCAACAATATATGTATCTTTGTTTCACGTAGGATGCAACACAAGATATAGTTGTACTAATGAATATTTCTACACCTAGGCTCCAAAGAGAATCTACCTTAGAAGGCATAACTTAATTTTTTCATCTACAAGAAAGAAGGGATTATTCATGTCGAAGGTCACATTCAAATTATTATGAATTAATATCCATCTATGATGGATCACATCATCATTTTCTTACTAAGCTGTGGCATCCCGCAAAACCACTACTAGAAAATCGCGTTGTTTTTGTGCATTGCATCATCGTGACCGCATGCTCATGTCATCATGCCACATTGCATTTGAGCATCGTCATCATCTTGCATTTGCTTGCATAAAACTATTTGCGAAAAAACCTGTTCTTGTTTTCTAAGCGCCCCATCTATGTTCCAAACGCAAAACCCGGTCTCCGGATTATTTTGTTTTGTCTGCTATCGGTTTGCAAAAGGTCCGTTTAAAATAAATAAAATATTTAATTATTTTTAGGGGGCAGCCGAACCGGGCTGATCCGACCCAGTTGGCCACCCCAGTACAAAATCAGTCTACCCTAAAAATCTTTTCTACCTAGTCCTAACCTACCCACCCTCCAGCCACATCACCCCACCCAATAGTCTGCCGCCACCTCGTCACCTCCCCTCCCCCTATCCTATCCCAGTCCGCCACCTCATCTGACCCCGCCCCACTCCCCACACACACCACCTCTCTCACCTCAACCCCACACCTCTCCCTGCCACGCAGGCAAGCCACACACACGCACACCACCCCCACCCTGCTGGCCCACCCCCTGGAACCGACCCACCTCCTGCCTCTCACCCTGGCCCCACCCCCGGCCACCTGCCCCGTCGCCCCACTCCCTCTCTCTTCTTCCTCCCTCGTTCCCCGTCTTCCCCGAGCTCCCTCACCTCGCTTCCTGCTCTCCTCTCCCGGGCTCCGCCGGCCCCCAGAGCTCCTCCTCGCGTCCTCCTCAACCGCCGTCGGCTGCCCGCTCTCGCCGTCGTCTACCTCCGACCCTCGCCGTCGCCTCTGCAGCTTGAGCCGGACGCGGCCTCCCCTCTGCCGGCTCGCCCCGCAGTTCGCCTCCGAGCGCCGCCCCGCCCGCCTCCTCTCCCGCTGCCCTCTCTCTCCCCGCTCGCTCCATCCCCAGCCTCGCGCCTCTGCGCCGCCGGCCACCTCCTTCGCCATCCTCGCCAGGGCGCCGCCCTCCTCCTCGCCGGCCCCGGCCCCGCCTCCCTCCGTCGACCCGAGCACCGCGCCGCCAAGCTCGGGCCGGTCGCCGTCCGTCGCGGGCCACCGCCTCCGCCTGCGCGGGAGCGCCGCCCCGGCGCCATGGCCCCGTCCGCCGCCGGCCCCCTCGAGCTCGCCCCGAGCCCGCCGGCGCCCATATCCGGCCGCCCGCCGACCCTCCTCCGCTGCCTGCGCCAAGTCCGGCCGCCGCCCGGTTCCGACCGCAGCCCAGGGACCTCCCCGCCGCTGCTGTCCGAGCACGCCCGTACGCGTCCGCCAAGCCCGGCCACGTCTCCTCGCCGAGCTCGCCTCGCCCGCCGCCTAGACCACCTCGGCTTCGCTTTTTCATCTGCAGAAGGAGGGCGCCAGCAGCTGCCTTGGTACTCACCTAGGCGCGCGTGCATGTCCTGCTCGTGTGTTTTGGAGACGTCGACGCCAACTTCTGTTCGAGTTGTGTGAACTCTGTTGAACCAGGCACCCCGTTAGACGGCGTGTTAACCACCAACATGCCCATCTACGACATGACCTGCTGATAAACGCATCGTCCGAGACCCTGGAGATCTCCAGACCCGAAAGAAGGTCGTCACCCTGGAACATCGAGCCCTCCCCCCCGGATGCGATGCCGTATGCCAAGAACGTCGTCATGGAACGCCAAGTGCTTCTTCCCGGACCCGAAGGCCATCGGCCAAGTTCACCACCGACAAGAGACGGACGACAAGTTCTACTTCACGGGCACCGAGCGTCAAGATCGCCTTCACGATAAGCCGCAAGACATCCTTCCCGGGATTTGAAGACCGAACCCTCGACACGCCAAGATCTTCTCCTCGGAACGCCATGATCTCCTTCGCAGATCCGAAGACCCTAAATCCCGGAGTCCGAGAACGATCCCGCCGAGACCGAACCCCAGATCCAAACCCTGTCGAACCCCGAACCCCGGAACCCCAAGTTCGTCGAGTCCCCCTAATGTGTGAACCTTTTCCCGAGCCCCTATTTTATAAATGCTAAATATAAAACCTGTTGCATATTAATCATTCATCTCGCATGCATATTGTGTGGTTTGGGGGCCTTATGCCGATTCACCTCATCATTAAATATGGGGCCCATATGCGGGCAAATCTAGTCTTATATTGGCCTCATTTAAATTTGTGCATCGAACCGGTGATATATTTTGCCTTGTTAAAACAACATTTAAATTGCGGGGTAGTTAAATAACTTGAACCGTTTAATTAATTGTCGAGACCCCGGTTCCACTTAATCTTGCCTAATTGCATCGCACCTTTACCATGCCATACATCATACATGCATCATGCCCGATTTTTTGCCGTAGTATTAAATATTGCATCCGGTGTTTATTCTAGTGTTTTGCTTCTTCGCGGATAAGGCCGTTGAGTTGATGTGAGCTTCGCCCCGATCTTCGGATGAACCTTCGGCAATGTTTTCAGGCGAGCATCTCCCCCTTTCTACCTATCTTACTTTTATAGTATTTATTCCCTCCTGTTGATCTATTGCTATCTGTGTTGCGTTGCTCTAGTTTTCGTACCCGTGTTATCCCTTGCAGCCTTATATTGCCTTGGACACCTCCTATTACCTGTTGTTTGGTAGATAGTTGGACCTGCGCGTCGTAGTCGCTTGCTCAAGTGTTGTTGCGTGTCGTCAAGTGCCACAGTTGTTGGTGTATTGCCGCATGTTTGATGTTGGAGATGATCATGGTTTTACTTATCGTTCACTTTAATTCCTGTTTAACAACTAAAATTGAAGTAAGTAAGCAGAGGCACAGGTGGGCAATAGATGTTATTTGGTTGTTAACCGTCCACTTGTGTCCCGTAGGACCCCGAGTACTTGATACCTGTTCCTTAAATATTCGCGCTATCCACATCCGGGAGGCTTATGGGACCCCCCCTGAGCCAGAGCTTGATTCATTCTTATTTCTTGGGTCCACAAACTAGTTTGAGGTTTTATTTACTATCCTGTACTCATGCCATGCTTTACTGCTTTATTTATGATTGTGCGAGGAGCACACTGTACTGTTTAGGATCGTGACCCGTTTTCGCGGTATCGACACCCCGAGTTTTCGGGTTCCCAGTCGTTTACAGCCGGCCCCACAAACCTTGAGTCCGTCTCGGAGCCGGCCAGTTTCGTTGCGGGTGTACTCCAAGGGGTGGCCCCCTGAAATATTTCTGAATCCTGTGATTGCTTTGTCGTGAAAGCCTCGTTGGGTTTTGATTTGGTTTTTCCGAGGTTGATCGAGTGTGTGTTGCTATTTGTGCACCCCGGCCGGGTAAAACTTTCTGAAAGCCGTGTCCGCGGTTATGGACGACTTGGACCACAGTATCTCGATCATAGACAACTATAACTAAAGTAGTGCTATAAATTTGACTTTATAATGACTAGTAATCAGCTTCACTATAATGGAATGGCTAAATAAAACTGCCAACAATTGCTTGTTTGGGTTGTCGCTTGCGACCATGGAATCTGACTAGTAAGTATTGCAACTACAACGGAATGGCTAAATAAAAGTACCAACAACTGCTGGGTTTTGGGTTATCTCATGCTAATTGTATTTGACTAGTAAGTGTCGCAACTACAACGGAATGGTTAACTAAAAGTGCCCACTGCTTATTTTATCAGGATGATTATCTATACCTGACTAGTAATTGCTACAACGATAACTGAATAAATAAAACTGCCAACTGTGTGAGTTCCTCGGTTGACTTCCTCGTTTGGGCTCGAGGGGGAAACAGCAGGATGGGTTTGTTTGATAGTAGCATCAGGTTGGTTCCGAATAGGTCTTTCTTATCCCTCTCTGATAGCCGACAGTTATATCGAGTCTCTATAGGGTGTTTAGTGCATGCTGCCGCTGCCGCTTCAGCCCACTATACCTATGTAGGCGAGGACCGCCGAATTCTAGTCTCGCCGTGTACTGGCCTCAGTACTGACCGCTCCTCTTTTTCCTTTGCCCTTTGTCGGCACCCCTTTTGTTTAAGCAGGTTTTGAGATCGACGTCGTTAGCAGGGTTACCCTTCCGGCTTGGCCTGGGCAGGGTTATGGACGCCATTGGTTATTCTTCAGGGCTCTTAGCCCCATTTGTATCTTGTCCGTAGCTGGACGCTCTATCATTTTTCAGATGATTTGGATCTTTGTATATTATATCTGTATTCTTGACTCATGGAGTCGTGTTGTTTATATATCTGTTCTGTGGGTCCCATCGAGGACTGTTGTGTAATGTTATTACTTCGTTTTCCACCCGCACGAAAGTGCCTGGTGGGCACCTTTGAATCGTTTCTATGCGGGTTTGGCGGGAATCGCGGAAACTTGCATAGGGTCGATTCTGAGGGTGTTACAGAGTGGTATCAGAGCTCAGCAGTTGCGATACCCCACAAGTCCAGCCTGTAGGATAACCTAGCTAACGGCCGAAGTAGAGTGTCAAAACTATTTTTGCAAAATCGGTTGGATAGTTCTGATTAGGCCTGATTTTACTCCTTACCCCTCTGCTATTCTCCTCTTACCTCTACGTGTTTTGAATCCGCTCTCGTCTCTTTCTTCGAGTCCAGGAATTCTCGTGGTTGGGTTTTCATCGTACCTTTAGGTTTTCGCTTCCTCCTTTGGTAACGGTGTTGCTACATCTGGTCTTCCTGCTATCCGAGGAATCCTTCGTCTGGTGGACTTCTCTTGGTTCCTTCTCATGTCTTCCGATGTTTTTCTGACGCGACGACATCCTCTACGCCAGATCCGATGCAGAGTCCGCATCACTCCTTTGTTCCGAACCTCGATTGTCGAGATCTTCAGTCTGATTCCGAGAGTTGGTTGCATAATCCGCCTATTCGTGTGCAGAGTAATGGTTTGGGTGCGCGATGGACTGATCATCATTCGACTACTCTTATCATTCGCTCTTGAACATCGAATCAGTGGATCCAGCAATTTTACTCCGTCCACGGAAGCTAGAGGTGGCTTTATTTGTTGATACCTCTACCTTCGACCTTTTGTTCCCGGAGTGTTCTCTCGACGATCACGGAGAACGACCTCTTGTTAGTGGTGTCGCGAGGATCTACACGAAGCGAGAAGATGCAGATCACCGACCTCCTTTCCGGTACCATGAGGCGGATCTCGAGGGCGAGATCCATTGTTAGTGGTGTCGAATTGTGGCATCCTGCAAAACCACTACTAGAAAATCGCGTTGTTTTTGTGCATTGCATCATCGTGACCGCATGCTCATGTCATCATGCCACATTGCATTTGAGCATCGTCATCATCTTGCATTTGCTTGCATAAAACTATTTGCGGAAAAACCTGTTCTTGTTTTCTAAGCGCCCCGTCTATGTTCCAAACGCAAAACCCGGGTCTCCGGATTATTTTGTTTTGTCTGCTATCGGTTTGCAAAAGGCCCGTTTAAAATAAATAAAATATTTAATTATTTTTAGGGGCAGCCGAACTGGGCCGATCCGACCCAGTTGGCCACCCCAGTACAAAATCAGTCTACCCTAAAAATCTTTTCTACCTAGTCCTAACCTACCCACCCTCCAGCCACATCACCCCACCCAATAGTCTGCCGCCACCTCGTCACCTCCCCTCCCCCTATCCTATCCCAGTCCGCCACCTCATCTGACCCCGGCCCACTCCCCACACACACCACCTCTCTCACCTCAACCCCACACCTCTCCCTGCCACGCACGCAAGCCACACACACGCACACCACCCCCACCCTGCTGGCCCACCCCCTGGAACCGACCCACCTCCTGCCTCTCACCCTGGCCCCACCCCCGGCCACCTGCCCCGTCGCCCCGCTCCCTCTCTCTTCTTCCTCCCTCGTTCCCCGTCTTCCCCGAGCTCCCTCACCTCGCTTCCTGCTCTCCTCTCCCGAGCTCCACCGGCCCCCAGAGCTCCTCCTCGCGTCCTCCTCAACCGCCGTCGGCCGCCCGCTCTCGCCGTCGTCTACCTCCGACCCTCCCCGTCGCCTCTGCAGCTTGAGCTGGACGCGGCCTCCCCTCTGCCGGCTCGCCCCGCAGTTCGCCTCCGAGCGTCGCCCCGCCCGCCTCCTCTCCCGCTGCCCTCTCTCCCCGCTCGCCCCATGCCCAGCCTCGCGCCTCTGCGCCGCTGGCCACCTCCTTCGCCATCCTCGCCAGGGCGCCGCCCTCCTCCTCGCCGGCCCCGGCCCCGCCTCCCTCCATCGACCCGAGCACCGCGCCGCCAAGCTCGGGTCGGTCGCCGTCCGTCGCGGGCCACTGCCTCCGCCTGCGCGGGAGCGCCGCCCCGACGCCATGGCCCCGTCCGCCGCCGGCCCCCTCGAGCTCGCCCCGAGCCCGCCGGCGCCCATATCCGGCCGCCCGCCGACCCTCCTCCGCTGCCTGCGCCAAGTCCGGCCGCCGCCCGGTTCCGGCCGCAGCCCAGGGACCTCCCGCCGCTGCTGTCCGAGCACGCCCGTACGCGTCCGCCAAGCCCGGCCACGTCTCCTCGCCGAGCTCGCCTCGCCCGCCGCCTAGACCACCTCGGCTTCGCTTTTTCATCTACAGAAGGAGGGCGCCAGCAGCTGCCTTGGTACTCACCTAGGCGCGCGTGAATGTCCTACTCGTGTGTTTTGGAGACGTCGACGCCAACTTCTGTTCGAGTTGTGTGAACTCTGTTGAACCAGGCACCCCGTTAGACGGCGTGTTAACCACCAACATGCCCATCTACGACATGACCTGCTGATAAACGCATCGTCCGAGACCCTGGAGATCTCCAGACCCGAAAGAAGGTCGTCACCCTGGAACATCGAGCCCTCCCCCCGGATGCGATGCCGTATGCCAAGAACGTCGTCATGGAACGCCAAGTGCTTCTTCCCGGACCCGAAGGCCATCGGCCAAGTTCACCATCGACAAGAGACGGACGACAAGTTCTACTTCACGGGCACCGAGCGTCAAGATCGCCTTCACGAGAAGCCGCAAGACATCCTTCCCGGGATTTGAAGACCGAACCCTCGACACGCCAAGATCTTCTCCTCGGAACGCCATGATCTCCTTCGCAGATCCGAAGACCCTAAATCCCGGAGTCCGAGAACGATCCCGCCGAGACCGAACCCTAGATCCAAACCCTGTCGAACCCCGAACCCCGGAACCCCAAGTTCGTCGAGTCCCCCTAATGTGTGAACATTTTCCCGAGCCCCTATTTTATAAATGCTAAATATAAAACCTGTTGCATATTAATCATTCATCTCGCATGCATATTGTGTGGTTTGGGGGCCTTATGCCGATTCACCTCATCATTAAATATGGGGCCCATATGCGGGCAAATCTAGTCTTATATTGGCCTCATTTAAATTTGTGCATCGAACCGGTGATATATTTTGCCTTGTTAAAACAACATTTAAATTGCGGGGTAGTTAAATAACTTGAACCGTTTAATTAATTGTCGAGACCCCGGTTCCACTTAATCTTGCCTAATTGCATCGCACCTTTACCATGCCATACATCATACATGCATCATGCCCGATTTTTTGCCGTAGTATTAAATATTGCATCCGGTGTTTATTCTAGTGTTTTGCTTCTTCGCGAATAAGGCCGTTGAGTTGATGTGAGCTTCGCCCCGGTCTTCGAATGAACCTTCGGCAATGTTTTCAGGCGAGCATCTCCCCCTTTCTACCTATCTTACTTTTATAGTATTTATTCCCTCATGTTGATCTATTGCTATCTGTGTTGCGTTGCTCTAGTTTTTGTACCCGTGTTATCCCTTGCAGCCTTATATTGCCTTGGACACCTCCTATTACCTGTTGTTTGGTAGATAGTTGGACCTGCGCGTCGTAGTCGCTTGCTCAAGTGCTGTTGCGTGTCGTCAAGTGCCACAGTTGTTGGTGTATTGCCGCATGTTTGATGTTGGAGATGATCATGGTTTTACTTATCGTTCACTTTAATTCCTGTTTAACAACTAAAATTGAAGTAAGTAAGCAGAGGCACAGGTGGGCAATAGATGTTATTTGGTTGTTAACCGTCCACTTGTGTCCCGTAGGACCCCGAGTACTTGATACATGTTCCTTGAATATTCGCGCTATCCACATCCGGGAGGCTTATGGGACCCCCCTGAGCCAGAGCTTGATTCATTCTTATTTCTTGGGTCCACAAACTAGTTTGAGGTTTTATTTACTATCCTGTACTTATGCCATGCTTTACTGCTTTATTTACGATTGTGCGAGGAGCACACTGTACTGTTTAGGATCGTGACCCGTTTTCGCGGTATCGACACCCCGAGTTTTCGGGTTCCCAGTCGTTTACAGCCGGCCCCACAAACCTTGAGTCCGTCTCGGAGCCGGCCAGTTTCGTTGCGGGTGTACTCCAAGGGGTGGCCCCCTGAAATATTTCTAAATCCTGTGATTGCTTTTTCGTGAAAGCCTCGTTGGGTTTTGATTTGATTTTTCCGAGGTTGATCGAGTGTGTGTTGCTATTTGTGCACCCCGGCCGGGTAAAACTTTCTGAAAGCCGTGTCCGCGGTTATGGACGACTTGGACCACAGTATCTCGATCATAGACAACTATAACTAAAGTAGTGCTATAAATTTGACTTTATAATGACTAGTAATCAGCTTCACTATAATGGAATGGCTAAATAAAACTGCCAACAATTGCTTGTTTGGGTTGTCGCTTGCGACCATGGAATCTGACTAGTAAGTATTGCAACTACAACGGAATGGCTAAATAAAAGTACCAACAACTGCTGGGTTTTGGGTTATCTCATGCTAATTGTATTTGACTAGTAAGTGTCACAACTACAACGGAATGGTTAACTAAAAGTGCCCACTGCTTATTTTATCAGGATGATTATCTATACCTGACTAGTAATTGCTGCAACGATAACTGAATAAATAAAACTGCCAACTGTGTGAGTTCCTCGGTTGACTTCCTCGTTTGGGCTCGAGGGGGAAACACTAGGATGGGTTTGTTTGATAGTAGCATCAGGTTGGTTCTGAATAGGTCTTTCTTATCCCTCTCTGATAGCCGACAGTTATATCGAGTCTCTATAGGGTGTTTAGTGCATGCTGCCACTGCCGCTTCAGCCCACTATACCTATGTAGGCGAGGACCGCCGAATTCTAGTCTCGCCGTGTACTGGCCTCAGTACTGACCGCTCCTCTTTTTCCTTTGCCCTTTATCGGCACCCCTTTTGTTTAAGCAGGTTTTGAGATCGACGTCGTTAGCAGGGTTACCCTTCCGGCTTGGCCTGGGCAGGGTTATGGACGCCATTGGTTATTCTTCAGGGCTCTTAGCCCCATTTGTATCTTGTCCGTAGTTGGTGTTGGAGATATGCCCTAGAGGCAATAATAAATGTAGTTATTATTATATCTTTGTGTTTATGATAAATGTTTACATTCATGCTATAATAGTATTAACAAGGAAACATTAATACTTGTGTGATTTGTAAACTTAATTTGAAGTCCCTAGTATAGCCTCTATACTTCACTAGCTTGTTGGTTGATAAATGATTGTGGTTTCCCTATCATGAACATTGAGATGTTATCAACAACAAGATCATATCATTAGGAGAATGATATGGTGGACATACTCCTATAGATAAGCGTAGCATAAAGATCAAGTCATTTCAATAGTTCAATTGCTATATGCTTTCTGATACATAGTAACCTAATTCCTTCGACCATGAGATCATGCATATCACTTTTACCAGATGGATGCTTTGATGACATCAAACACCACACCGTAACTGGGTGGCTATAAAGGTGGCATTGAGTGTTCGGAAAGTATTGGTTGAGACACATGGATCAAGAGTGGGATTTGTCCATCCATATGACGGATAGATATTCTCTGGGCCCTCTCGGTTAAATGTCATCCAATTAGCTTGCAAGCATGTGACTGGCTCACAAGGGATCACATATCACTGGAACGAGAAAAGAGTACTTATCAGTAACGAGGTTGAACTAGGTATGCAGAGATACCGACGATCATAACCTCGGATAAGTAACATATCATGAGACAAAGGGAAATTGGTATCGTATGTAAGTTGTTCATTCGATCGCAAAGTAATCGTAGAAATATGTGGGAGCCATATGAATTTCCAGATTCCTCTATTGGTTATTGTTCGGAGAAGTGTCTCGATCATGTCCGCATAATTCACGAACCGTAGGGAGACACACTTAAGGATTCGACGTTGTTTTTGAGTAGTTATGGTATTATGAGAAAGAGACCGAATGTTGTTTGGAGTCTCGGATGGGATCCGGGATATCACGAGGTGATCCGGAATGGTCCGGAGAATAAGATTCATATAAGGAAAGTCCCGTTTCGGAGTTCGGAAATGATTCCGGTGAATGTTCTAGAAGGTTCCGGAATGTCCGGCACTCCGGGAAAGGGGAGGGGTACATGAATGTGTCATTACATATTGGAATGATTGCATCATGTACTAAGTGTTATTTCTGTTCCAAATAAAGGATTAAATTGAATCCTAAAACAGAAAAGTCAAATGTCCAGTTTGAAAGTCAAACGGCTAAAACAAGAAACTGTGGGAAACAAGCAAGAGGAGGCAAAAACCGACTTGGGGGAGGAGTCCCTCCTCTCCAAGCCGGCGGCCCACCTAGGCCGAGTTGGGGAGGGACTCCCCTTCCTCCCCTGGCGCGCCGGACCCTCCACCCATAAAAGGAGGGGCAGGGCCTCCTCCTCTAGACACACAAGTTTCTACCTCTAATCTCCGGTTTAGAGCCGTTTTGGTTTAGAGCTTCTAATTGCTTTAGCCTGCGGTTTAGAGCCTTCAATGAATGTCCGGCACTCCGGGAAAGGGGAGGGGTACATGAATGTGTCATTACATATTGGAATGATTGCATCATGTACTAAGTGTTCTTGCTGTTCCAAATAAAGGATTAAATTGAATCCTAAAACAGAAAAGTCAAATGTCCAGTTTGAAAGTCAAACGGCTAAAACAAGAAACTGTGGGAAACAAGCAAGAGGAGGCAAAAACCGACTTGGGGGAGGAGTCCCTCCTCTCCAAGCCGGCGGCCCACCTAGGCCGAGTTGGGGAGGGACTCCCCTCCCTCCCTTGGCGCGCCGGCCCCTCCACCCATAAAAGGAGGGGCAGGGCCTCCTCCTCTAGACACACAAGTTTCTACCTCTAATCTCCGGTTTAGAGCCGTTTTGGTTTAGAGCTTCTAATTGCTTTAGCCTGCGGTTTAGAGCCTTCTAATTGGTGTGTCTAATCTCTAGACCACTAATAGCCCTCTCTCATAATCCACCATACTCGCTCCGGCTTAAGGCGAAGCCCTGCGGGATTTCCCCTCTACTTCCGGTACCACGCCGTTGTGCTGCCGGAATCGCGAGGAGAGTGCTACAACCTCCGCTGCCTGCTGGAAAAAGGGAGAGGAAGGTCTTCGTCGAGTACCGAACGTGTGACCGACTGCGGGAGCGCTGCCGGAACGCAACGCCGGAAGGATCGTCTACACGATCTTGAGATCGGGAAGAGTACGACTACATCACCCACGAGAATCCGCTCTCGTTAAACACTTTGGAATCTTCGAGGGTAAGTTATTCCATCGACTCGTTGCTACAATCTAGTAGATAGATCTTGGCTTGTTTGTTTGTATGCGATAGAAAATTTTTGTTTTCCATGCTACGAACCCCTACAGTGGTATCAGAGCCGTGTCTATATGTAGATCTGTTGCACGAGTAGAACACAATGGTCATTGTGGGCGTTGATGCTTTTATTGTCGATTACTTCTTGTGTACTTTGCATCTTGCGGTATGTTGGGATGAAGCGGCCCGGGCTAACCTTACATGACATCGTTCATGAGACTTGCTCCATGCTTGACATGCAACTTGTATTGCATAAGTGGCTTTGCGGGTGCCTGTTTCTCCTAGCATAGTTAAGATCCAATTTACAACGGGTGATCAACAATGCTAGTATCAATGTTGTGGTTCTTGTTCGTAAGTTAGAACGACACTTATTGAAAGCCCCAAACCACGTAAAATATGCAAAGAAAGTAGAGGTGTCTAACTTTGTTTTGCAGGGGTGTGCAGTGATGTGATATGGCCATGATTGTGATTATATTTGATGTATGCAATGTTCCTTATTGTAAGTTGGCAACCGGCAGGAGCCATATGGTTGTCTTTAATTTATGTTAAGACCCGCGTGTCTATTCAAAGTAGTTGTAATAGTCGAAGCCGGTGGACGACAACCATGGAGAAGCGTCATTGACCTTGATGCAATGCCGGTGATGATGGAGATCATGTTCGTGCTTGAAGATGGAGATCGGAAGCACAAAGAAGAAAGGCCATATCATATCACATATATATTGAATTGCATGTGATGTTAATCCTTTATGCATCTTGTATTGCTTAGTAGACGACGGTAGCATTATAAGATGATCCCTCATGCACATCAATTTCAAGTCATAAAGTGTTCACCCTTAGTTAGCACCGTTGCTAAAGCTTGTTGTTTCGAAGCACCACGTGATGATCGGGTGTGTTAGATTCTGCAAGTGTATACAACGTGAGCAAGCCAGATTTGCTCATGCGGAAACTAAGGTTTGATCTTGACGAGCCTAGCATGTACAGACATGGTCTCGGAACACGGATCACCGAAAGGTAAAGCATGAATCATATAGTAGATATGATGAACATGTCGATTGTTCGCCATTGAAACTATGTCAACTCTCGTGATGATCGGTGTTGATATGGTGGATTTGGTTCGTGTGATCACTAAAACAATGTGAGGGATATTGTTTTGAGTGGGAGTTCACCTAGTTTAATTTCATTATTAATTTGAACTCAATTTGTCATAAACTTAGTCTAAACTATTGCAAATATGTTGTAGATCAATGGCAGCCCACCATCAATTTTAATGCGTTCCTAGAGAAAGAAAAGTTGAAAAACAATGGAAGCAACTTCGCGGATTGGTTCCGCAATTTGAGGATTGTCCTCACAGCTGGTAATTTGACCTATGTGCTGGATGCACCGCTGGGTGACCCACCTGCAGATGATGCTCCCGATGAAGTAAAGAATGTTTACCTCGCTCGGAAGAATCAATACTCCATAGTTCAGTGTGCTATCTTGTATGGTTTGGAATCGGAGCTTCAGAAAAGGTTTGAGGATTCAGACCCATATGATATTGTCGAGGATCTCAAATTGATTTTTGAGACTCATGCGGCAATTGAAAGTTATGAGGCTTCTGAAAAGTTCTTTAACTGCAAGATGGAAGAGGGCAGCTCCGTCAGTGAGCATGTGCTTAAGATGTCTGGGCACGCAAACAAACTTCAAAGCTTGGGTATTGTGATTCCTAATGCTTTGGGGATTTACCGTGTCCTCCAATCACTACCACCAAGTTACAAGAACTTTGTGATGAACTACAACATGCAGAACATGAACAAGACGTTGCTAGAACTCTTTGCCATGTTGAAATCTGCAGAAGTGGAGATTAAGAAAGAGCACCAAGTGTTGTTAGTCAATAAGACCACCAAATTCAAGAAAGGCAAGTCTAAGCAAAAGGGACACTTCAAGAAGGGTGGTAAGAAAGTTACCACGCCGGCGAAGAAGACCAAGGCTGGACCTAAGCCTGATACTGAGTGCTTTTACTGCAAGGGAGAAGGTCACTGGAAGCGGAATTGCCCAAAGTACTTGGCGGATTTGAAGAACGGCAACATCAAGAAGAAAGGTATATCTGATATACATGTTATTGATGTGTATCTCACTAGTACTCGTAGTAGTGCCTGGGTATTTGATACTGGTTCGGTTGCTCATATTTGTAACTCGAAACAGGTGCTGCAGAATAAACGGAAGCTAGCGAAGAACGAGGTGACGATGCGCGTGGGAAACGGATCAAAGGTTGATGTGATCGCGGTCGGCACGCTACCCCTTCATCTACCATCGGGATTAGTTTTATACTTAAATAATTGTTATTTGGTGCCTGCGTTGAGCATGAACATTATATCGGGATCTTGTTTATTGCGAGACGGTTACTTATTTAAGTCCGAGAATAATGGCTGTTCGATTTATATGAGTAATATGTTTTACGCACATGCACCTTTGATAGATGGTCTATTCTTATTGAATCTCGATAGTGGAAATACACATATCAACAACATTGAGGATAAATGTTTGAAATCAAGCGATAATTCGACCTATATGTGGCACTGTCGTCTTGGTCACATTGGAGTGAAGCGTATGAAGAAACTCCATTCCGATGGACTTCTTGAATCACTTGATTTTGAATCACTTGAAAGATGCGAAGCATGTCTGATGGAAAAATGACTAAGACTCCATTTTCTGGTATGATGGAGCGAGCTACGGACTTATTGGAAATCATACATACCGATGTGGGTGGTCCAATGAGTGTAGCATCGCGCGGTGGTTATCGTTATGTTCTTACCTTCACAGATGACTTGAGTAGATATGGGTATATCTATTTCATGAAACATAAATCCGAAACTTTCGAGAAGTTTAAGGAGTTTCAAAGTGAGGTAGAGAATCAACGTAACAAGAAGATTAAATTTCTACGTTCTGATCGTGGAGGTGAATATCTAAGTTACGAGTTTGGCGAGCATTTGAAGAAATGCGGAATACTTTCACAATTGACACCGCCGGGAACACCACAGCGTAATGGTGTGTCCGAACGTCGTAATCGAACTCTCTTAGATATGGTTCGTTCTATGATGTCACTTACAGATTTACTGCTATCATTTTGGGGTTATGCATTAGAAACAACCGCATTCACTTTAAATAGGGCACCATCTAAATCCGTTGAAACGACACTGTATGAATTATGGTTTGGGAAGAAACCTAAATTGTCGTTCCTTAAAGTTTGGGGATGCAAAGCCTATGTAAAGAAGTTACAGCCGGACAAGCTTGAACCCAAAGCGGAAAAATGCGTCTTCATAGGATACCCGAAGGAAACTATTGGGTATACCTTCTATCATAGATCCGAAGGCAAAATCTTCGTTGCCAAGAATGGATCCTTTCTAGAGAAGGAATTTCTCTCGAAAGAAGTGACTGGAAGGAAAGTAGAACTCGACGAGGTTGTCGAACCTTCTCTCGAAATTGCGAGTAGCGCAGAACCGGAAGAAGTTCCTGTGGTGCCTGCACCAATTAGAGAGGGAGCTAATGATGGTGATCATGAAACTTCGGTTGAAGTTGCTACAGAGCCTCGGAGGTCAACGAGAACTCGTACCACTCCAGATTGGTATGATCCCGTTATGAGTGTCATGTTGGTGGACAACACCGATGACCCCGAGACATATGAGGAAGCGATGATGAGCCCAGATTCCAATAAATGGCAAGAAGCCATGAAATCCGAGATTGGATCCATGTACGAAAACCAAGTATGGACTTTGGTGGACTTACCAGATGGCCGAAAAGCTGTCGAGAACAAATGGATTTTCAAGAAGAAAACAGATGCTGATGGTAATGTTACTGTCTATAAAGCTCGACTTGTCGCAAAAGGGTTTCGACAAATTCAAGGAGTTGACTACGATGAGACTTTCTCACCGGTAGCGAAGCTAAAGTCTGTGAGGATTATGTTAGCAATCGCTGCATATTATGATTATGAGATATGGCAGATGGATGTCAAAACAACATTCCTCAATGGAGATATTGATGAAGAGTTGTATATGATGCAACCCAAAGGTTTTGTCGATCCTAAAGATGCTAACAAGGTATGCAAACTTCAACGGTCCATCCATGGATTGAAGCAAGCATCCCGAAGTTGGAATCAACATTTTGATAAGGTAATCAAAAGTTTTGGTTTTATACAAACTTATGGAGAAGCTTGTATTTACAAGAAAGTGAGTGGGAGCTCTGTAGCATTCTTAATACTATATGTGGATGACATATTGTTGATTGGGAATGATGTAGACCTTCTTAATAGTGTCAAAGTATATTTGAATAATAGTTTTTCAATGAAGGATCTTGGCGAAGCAGCTTACATATTAGGCATAAAGATTTATAGAGATAGATCGAAACGCCAAATATCATTGTCACAGAGTACATATTTGGACAAAGTTCTAAAGAGGTTTGGAATGGAAGAAAGCAAGAAAGGGTTCTTGCCCATGTTGCCCAATACGACCTTGAGTAAAACTCAAAGTCCGACATCGGCAGAAGATAGAGAAAGGATGAGTAAGACTCCCTATGCATCAGCCATAGGATCTCTAAATGTATGCCATGCTATGTACTAGACCCGACATCGCATATGCTGTTAGTCTAACTAGCAGATATCAAAGTGATCCAGGAGTGGATCATTGGACAGCGGTCAAAAACATCCTTAAGTACTTGAGAAGAACTAAGGATATGGTTCTTTCTTATGGAGGTGATGAACAACTCGTTGTTAATGGTTACACCGATGCTAGTTGGAACACCGATCCGGATGATTCTAAATCACAATCTGGATACGTATTTATTTTGAATGGTGCAGCAGTTAGCTGGAGGAGTGCAAAGCAAAGCGTTGTGGCGAGATCTTCAACTGAATCGGAATACATGGCTGCTTCGGAGGCTTCTCAAGAAGCGATATGGATGAAAGAGTTCATTACAGAGCTGGGTGTGGTTCCTAGTGCGCTGGACCCAATGTCTATTTACTGTGATAACATGGGCGCCATAGCCAATGCGCAAGAACCAAGGTCACACAAGAAGATGAAGCATATCAAGCTACGTTTTCACGCTATTCGAGAACATATCCAGGATGGGGATATAAAGATTTGCAAAGTACACACAGATCTGAATGTGGCGGATCCGTTGACTAAACCTCTCCCGAGGGCAAAACATGACCAACACCAAACTGCCATGGGTGTTCGGTATATTACCATGTAATCTAGATTAGATGACTCTAGTGCAAGTGGGAGACTGTTGGAGATATGCCCTAGAGGCAATAATAAATGTAGTTATTATTATATCTTTGTGTTTATGATAAATGTTTACATTCATGCTATAATAGTATTAACAAGGAAACATTAATACTTGTGTGATTTGTAAACTTAATTTGAAGTCCCTAGTATAGCCTCTATACTTCACTAGCTTGTTGGTTGATAAATGATTGTGGTTTCCCTATCATGAACATTGAGATGTTATCAACAACAAGATCATATCATTAGGAGAATGATATGGTGGACATACTCCTATAGATAAGCGTAGCATAAAGATCAAGTCATTTCAATAGTTCAATTGTTATATGCTTTCTGATACATAGTAACCTAATTCCTTCGACCATGAGATCATGCATATCACTTTTACCGGATGGATGCTTTGATGACATCAAACACCACACCGTAACTGGGTGGCTATAAAGGTGGCATTGAGTGTTCGGAAAGTATTGGTTGAGACACATGGATCAAGAGTGGGATTTGTCCATCCATATGACGGATAGATATTCTCTGGGCCCTCTCGGTGAAATGTCATCCAATTAGCTTGCAAGCATGTGACTGGCTCACAAGGGATCACATATCACGGGAACTAGAAAAGAGTACTTATCAGTAACGAGGTTGAACTAGGTATGCAGAGATACCGACGATCATAACCTCGGATAAGTAACATATCGTGAGACAAAGGGAAATTGGTATCGTATGTAAGTGGTTCATTCGATCGCAAAGTAATCGTAGAAATATGTGGGAGCCATATGAATTTCCAGATTCCTCTATTGGTTATTGTTCGGAGAAGTGTCTCGATCATGTCCGCATAATTCACGAACCGTAGGGAGACACACTTAAGGATTCGACGTTGTTTTTGAGTAGTTATGGTATTATGAGAAGAGACCGAATGTTGTTCGGAGTCTCGGATGGGATCCGGGATATCACGAGGTGATCCGGAATGGTCCGGAGAATAAGATTCATATAAGGAAAGTCCCGTTTCGGAGTTCGGAAATGATTCCGGTGAATGTTCTAGAAGGTTCCGGAATGTCCGGCACTCCGGGAAAGGGGAGGGGTACATGAATGTGTCATTACATATTGGAATGATTGCATCATGTACTAAGTGTTCTTTCTGTTCCAAATAAAGGATTAAATTGAATCCTAAAACAGAAAAGTCAAATGTCCAGTTTGAAAGTCAAACGGCTAAAACAAGAAACTGTGGGAAACAAGCAAGAGGAGGCAAAAACCGACTTGGGGGAGGAGTCCCTCCTCTCCAAGCCGGCGGCCCACCTAGGCCGAGTTGGGGAGGGACTCCCCTCCCTCCCCTGGCGCGCCGGCCCATCCACCCATAAAAGGAGGGGCAGGGCCTCCTCCTCTAGACACACAAGTTTCTACCTCTAATCTCCGGTTTAGAGCCGTTTTGGTTTAGAGCTTCTAATTGCTTTAGCCTGCGGTTTAGAGCCTTCTAATTGGTGTGTCTAATCTCTAGACCACTAATAGCCCTCTATCATAATCCACCATACTCGCTCCGGCTTAAGGCGAAGCCCTGCGGGATTTCCCCTCTACTTCCGGTACCACGTCGTTGTGCTGCCGGAATCGCGAGGAGAGTGCTACAACCTCCGCTGCCTGCTGGAACAAGGGAGAGGAAGGTCTTCGTCTAGTACCGAACGTGTGACCGACTGCGGGAGCGCTGCCGGAACGCAGCGCCGGAAGGATCGTCTACACGATCTTGAGATTGGGAAGAGTACGACTACATCACCCACGAGAATCCGCTCTCGTTAAACACTTTGGAATCTTCGAGGGTAAGTTATTCCATCGACTCGTTGCTACAATATAGTAGATAGATCTTGGCTTGTTTGTTTGTATGCGATAGAAATTTTTTGTTTTCCATGCTACGAACCCCTACAGCTGGACGCTCTATCATTTTTCAGATGATTTGGATCTTTGTATATTATATCTGTATTCTTGACTCATGGAGTCGTGTTGTTTATATATCTGTTCTGTGGGTCCCATCGAGGACTGTTGTGTAATGTGATTACTTCGTTTTCCACCCGCACGAAAGTGCCTGGTGGGCACCTTTGAATCGTTTCTATGCGGGTTTGGCGGGAATCGCTGAAACTTGCATAGGGTCGATTCTGAGGGTGTTACATAAGCCATGTAGGAATAAGAGAGAGAGAGAGAGAGAGAGAGAGAGAGAGAGAGAGAGACTTGACTTCTTTGAACTAAAAGATGATCTCTTGATAGAAAATTTTTATATTATGAGAAAACATCACAACATTATGATTAGGTTACCTTGTCAAGTATGCAACCAGCCAATCAATCATCCTACTTTTGATTAGGTAACTTTTTCTATCGACGGATTATAAATTGATAAATCTAGACATTTTTAGCAAACCATTATCCAATTTTAATCCATTGGCTTGGAGGCCAACAATTTATATGTTTTAACTAATAAAAATATATGTGAGGTCTAAGCTTGAAAACTGATATATGTTTTTCATTATGGTATTTTGCATGCACCTCTAAATAGTCAAAACATTGATTTTCCCATTCTTCGGTACTCGGTGACACACTATTGGTTCTGCAAGCATGTCCAATTCAGTTAACAACATCGCAAGAACTTCTGGAGGTTTTCGCTCAAGGCACCAGACTTTAGGTCAATTATGCTAACTCGTCTTTGATACCAATTAATGTGTTCGAGCAGCGGTCAGAGTTATCGGCAGAAACTTTGGATTGATTGGTAGGTAATCTTCCCTTCACATATTTAGTCATACCATTGAGAATGTGAAACCCACTATCCAAGACCTTTCTTCCCGGTCAGTGAAACAAAAAGAAGGGACAAAAATGCACCAGGGTGACCGGTCACGGATCGGCAGGTGAACCCTACTATGGGTCGTGCGGCTCCTGCGGAGATCATGGAGATCGACCTCCACGGGAGCGGCGCAATACGGAAACGTGTCTGCAGCTAGGTCAAGGATCTCACCACTCTGATATCATGTAGATTTTTTAACGAATTTCGAGAGGGGGTGACCCCTACCTAGATTTTATTAAAAAGAGAGAGATCTAAGACATCACTTTTAAGCTACATGTATGAGTTTACAAACCTGGACAGAGAGCAAAATGCGAAAAAAGAACAAAGATCTAAAACAAATCAATTTGTCCATTCAGATACCCAAAGATGGAAGACCCTTTTTCATATTTTGTGGATCTGTGTGCCCATAGTTTACTAGTTTACATGCATTGTTTGGTCATATTTTGATTGGGATTTTGTAACACCCTCAGAATCGGACCTATGCAAGTTTTAGCGAAACCCGCCAAACCCGCATAGAAACGATTCAAAGGTGCCCACCAGGCACTTTCGTGCGGGTGGAAAACGAAGTAATAACATTACACAACAGTCCTCGATGGGACCCACAGAACAGATATATATACAGCAGCGACTCAATGAGTCAAGAATACAGATATAATATACAAAGATCCAAATCACCTTGAAAACGATATAGCGTCCAGCTACGGACAAGATGCAAATGGGGCTAAGAGCCCTGAAGAATAACCAATGGCGTCCATAACCCTGCCCAGGCCAAGCCGGAAGGGTAACCCTGCTAACGACGTCGATCTCAAACCTGCTTAAACAAAAGGGGTGCCGACAAAGGGCAAAGGAAAAAGAGGAGCGTCAGTCCTGAGGCCAGTACACAGCGAGACTAGAATTCGGTGGTCCTCGCCTACATAGGTATGGTGGACTGAAGCGGCAGCGGCAGCATGCACTAAACAACCTATAGAGACTCGATACAACGGGCGGTTATCAGAGAGGGATAAGAATGACCTATTCGGATCCAACCTGATGCTACCATCAAACAAACCCATCCTGGTGTTTCCCCCTCGAGACCAAACGAGGAAGTCAACCGAGGAACTCACACAGTTGGCAGTTTTAATTATTCAGTTATCGTTGCAGCAATTACTAGTCAGGTGTAGATGATTATCCTGATAAATTATGCAGTGGGCAGTTTTAGTTAACCATTCCGTTGTAGTTGCGGCACTTACTAGTCAAATACAATTAGCAGGAGATAACCCAAAACCCAACAGTTGTTGGTACTTTTATTTAGCCATTCCGTTGTAGTTGCAATACTTACTAGTCAGGTACAATGGTCGCAAGCGACACCCAAACAAGCAATTGTTGGCAGTTTTATTTAGCCATTCCGTTGTAGTTGAAGCTGAATACTAGTCATTATAAAGTCAAATTTATAGCACTACTTTAGTTATAGTTGTCTATGATCGAGATACTGTGCTCCAAGTCGTCCATAACCGCGGACACGGCTTTCAGAAAGTTTTAACCCGGCCGGGGTGCACCAATAGCAACACACACACGATCAACCTCGGAAAAACCAAATCAAAACCCAACGAGGCTTTCACGACAAAGCAATCACAGGATTCAGTAATATTTCAGGGGGCCACCCCATTGAGTAGACCCGCAACGAAGTAAGCTAGCTCCGAGACGGACTCAAGGTTTGCGTCAATGGCTGTAAACGACTGGGAACCCAAAACTGGGATTGTCGATACCGCGAAAACATTCCGCTTACCTAAACAGTACAGTGTGCTCCTCGCACAATCGTAAATAAAGCAGTAAAGCATGGCATAAGTACAGGATCGTAAATAAAACCTCAAACTAGTTTGTGGCCCCAAGAAATAAGACTGAATCAAGCTCTGGCTAAGGGGGGCCCATAATTCCCCGTATGTGGATAGCGCGATAAATCAAGGAACAGGTATCAAGTACTCGGGGTCCTACGGGACACAAGTGGGCGGTCGGAAACCAAATATTATCTATCACCCACCGATGCCTCTGCTTACTTACTTCAATTTTAGTTGTTAAACATGAATTAAAGTGAGCGATAAATAAAGCCATAACCGTCTCCAACATTACACATGCGGCAATGCTCCAACAACTGTGGTACTTGACGACACGCAACAGTACTTGAGCAAGCGACTACGACGCGCAAGTCCAGCTATCTACCAAACAACAGGTAATAGGAAGTGTCCAAGGCAATATAAGGCTGCAGGGGATATCACGGGTACGAGACTAGAGCATCGCAACACAAATAGCAATAGATCAACAGGAGGGAATAAATACTATAAAAGTAAGATAGGTAGAAAGGGGGAGATGCTCGCCTGAAAACATTGTCGAAGGTTCAACCGAAGATCGGGTCGACACTCGCATCAACTCAACGGCCTTATCCGCGAAGAAGCAAAACACTAGAAGAAACACCGGATGCAATATTTAATACTACGGCAAAAGATCGGGCATGATGCATGTATGATGCATGGCATGGTAATATGCGGTGCAATTAGGCCATATTAAGCGGAACCGGGGTCCCGACAATTAATTATATGGTTCAAGTTATTTATCTACCCCGCAAATTAAATGTTGCATTAGCAAGACAAAAGATGGCACCGGTTCGCTACACAAGTTTAAATGAGGCCAATATGAGACTAGAGTTGCCCGCATATGGGCCCCATATTTAATTATATGGTGAATCGGCATAAGGCCCCCAATCCACACAATATGCATGCGAGATGAATGATTAATATGCAACAGGTTTTATGTTTAGCATTTATAGAAATAGGGGTTCGGATAAGGGTCACACATTGAGGGGTCTCGACGGTCTTGGGGTTCCGGGGTTCGGGGTCGGTCTCAGGGTTCGACGGAAGCGGCCTCGGCAGGAATGTTCTCGAACAACTGGGCAGATCTTGTCGCATCCGGGTTCTCGGCGAGCTCAGCGTTCAGGAAGGAGAACTTGTCGTTCAGGGTCTCGATGCCCGGGGTGAAGTACTTGGCGTCCTCGAGGGAGTACTTGTCGTTCCGGGGTGAAGTGCTTGTCGTATCCGCATCGGCGTTCTTGGCGTTCGGGTTCTCGATTCCGCATTCGGGGCGAAGGTCTTGTCGCATGTGTGGTCGCCGGGATCGGTCTTCGGGGTCTGGGCATCTTATCCATGCTGGAGATCTTGTCGGCAGTTATTTTTGGTGATCCTTGTCCGATTTGTCGTTGCCACCGAGGAAGATCATGTCGGCCGTGACGGTGGTCTTGACGGTTCCGGGAGGGAGAACTTGGGTCGGCATCGGATCGGCCTGGTGCTCGGCTATCAATACTTGTCGTTCTCGTGGCGCTCATGATGTGTCGTGGCGTCTCAACACAACTTGTCCGACTTGTTGCAGAACTTGACGGGCCGCGGCGCACTTTGTCAACTCATGGGCGGGAGGTGCGGCGTCACAGAGGGCCCACACGCAGGAGGGTCTCTGCGTCTCTCAAGGCGAGGGTCGGCCTCCAGCAGGGCCCAGAGAAGGGGTGGCCGGCAGCAGCGGACGACGGGGCGCCGGAGGAAGCGGCCGCGAAGGGAGAGACCGGCGGGCAGAGGCGAGGCCAGCGGCGGCGGGCGGTGAGGAAGGCGACGCGGTGGGGGAGGCGAGGTGGTGGCGGCCGGCGCGCTGGCGCTCGGCGGCGCGGGGCGCAGAGGGGAGGCGCGGGCGCGCAGGGGGAGGCGAAGGTCGCATCGGGGGCGCGCGGCGACCTGGCGAGGATGCGGCGGCGAGCTCGGCTCGCGGGCGGCGGCCGTCGCTGGAGGGGAGGCGGGGACGGTGGTGAGGTCCGGCGGCGAGCGGGAGAGCGACGAGAGGGGGGCCGCGGGAGGTTGGGGCGGTGGCCGGCGAGGACGCGCGGCCGGGTCGAGGTTGACGGGGAGGAGGCGGAGGCTGGAGGCGGCTCTGGTGGCGAGGCGACGACGCGGCCGGTGGAGAGGTCGCGGTGGCGCTCGGGGGCGGCGGCGAGGCGAGGAGGGAAGGGGCGGCGAGCGGCGACGCCTGAGGCCAGGGGAGGGAGGCGGCGCGGCCACGCTGGAGGGGAGGGGAGCTTGAGCGGCGGCGCAGAGGGTGGGGCCGGCGCGGCCGGAGGCGCCCGGAGCGGAGGAGGAACAGGGGAGAGGCGAGGGACGCGGGGGAAGAGCGAGGAGAGAGACGGGGTCGGGGAGGGTCTGGTCTGGGTGGGGCCACGTGGGGCCAGGTGGGGCCGGGGCGGGGGATCTGGTGCGGCAGGGCGCGCGCGCGTGTGTGTGGCCAGGGTGGGTGCTGGGGGTTGGCTGTGAGGGAGTGGGGGTGGGTTTAGTCTAGGTGGCAGATGGGGATTGGTTGAGGGAGAGAGATGGGGTGAGGTGGCGAGCCGCGAGTGGCTGGGGTGAGGTGGAGGGGGTGTGGGTAGATTAGGTTGGGTAGCTTTAGGATTATGGGTGGACCGATTTTATTCCTCGGGTGGTCGTTCGGGTCGAATCGGCCCGTTCGACTGCCCCACTAAAAATAATTCAATAATTTTATTTGTTGCAAACCAACTTATGCAAACCGATAGCAAACAAAACAAAATAATCCGGTGTCCCGGGTTTTGCGTTTGAATTAAGATGGGGTGTTTGGAAAACAAATTAGGTTTTTCCGCAAATAGTTTTATGCGAACAAATGCAAGATGATGACGATGCTCAAATGCAATGTGGCATGATGACATGAGCATACGGTCATGATGATGCAATGCACAAAAATAACGCGATTTTCTAGTAGTGGTTTTGCGGGATGCCACAGATTTTGGTGTCATGGGAGACTTTCCTATTTCTAGAATGCCAAATGCTCCACAAATATGCAGTTACCACTAAATCACATGCATCTCTTTTGTGAGCACCGATCTGACCTTGATTCTTCCCCTTATCATCGGCCATGCGAAAATTTCTCCTTTTTTAGGTGCTGTGCATTTCCACATTGTGTTTAATCCCTCCCCAAGGCATCATGTTATACAAATTCCTAACCGAGAAGGTGTTTGTCAAAACCATTCGTCAACGAGGTGTGCTTTGGTGCCCCCCCCCCCCCCCTCAAACTTAAGTTTGCATGGATCTGTTTTCTTTTGAGCCCGTCGAAACCCATATCCATGTCATGTATACCTGCATATAGATGTACTCAATCGAGTTGAGTATACTCCACGTTCTAACTGGCTGATTCCACCTCCCGTTATCGCGATCTAGGTCTTTGCATGCAACATTTTGAATTTTTGTTGTTGTTGATATATACCTCCCGATTTCGGTCTCCCGGAAGAACATAAGTATACGTCTAAGTGGAACATACGGGATTCAGATGGGTCCATAGAATCTTCAAAACGTATCAGTATCAAGTTTTGTTTATAAAAAAAATTGAGGAGTAGGGGGGATATCGAAGAAAAAGTGTTCTCCAGCCTCTTTTATTTTGTTCCAACATGTGAAGTATGCATGATTCAAGGAAGGATAAAAGTGCTTCTTTTTCCATCTCCGCTTGGTTTGATGTGATGTGATTTAACGGAATTTTCCATTCACCAACAATACAGCAGTCTGCAACTGAAATGTTGTCGTGTGTGAAAAAGTGCAAGGAATTGAATACATAGGGGCCCGTTGGTAGTCCACTTATCCTTCCAAAGGGATGTGCTCACTCCATCTCCAATCTCGCTAATTTGCCTCCATGCTCTAGTTTGAGCGCAGGTGTTGTCACCAAAATCTTTGCCATTCATGTGTACCATCATCATCCATCTAGCCCAACATGAGTCAGATTGAGCAAGGATACGGTGAACGGATTTTGTTTGCAGACCTCATATTTTGGATCTAGAAGTCTTTAATACCCAATCCTCCTTCCGTGAAATCTCTGCACACATAATTGTACATATCATATAGAATTATGAGATTGATGTAACATGAAGACTATATTAAGTCTCTCAGACGAGTATGCATAAACATACAAGGATTAACTTGGAGTACAAGACAAGATACTAATCCTTTCATAACCGACAAAATGCTATAATAGGTCGTTTGGTATCCATCATTTGTGCCTAGAATCCTGAAATTCATTTTGCAATTCCATCACTATGCTTTTTGGTTGGCACGGAATTTGGCCGTTATTTCATTTGGCAAATCCATCCAAATATCCCTATGTGTAAACTCAATTTCTATTTCATGTCATTTTCAAATTCCGATGACAGCAAATATATAGGTGTTTTTGAAATTATAATATAAATAAAATAAATTCATGTATTCATTTCATTTCTAATAAATAAAATGAATACCTGGATGTCAAACGAACCTCTGACAGAACTGCTCCTCTCTATTCCATATTAGTTTTGCTGATTCGCAGTGTGTATGCGTGGCCGGGTGAATGTGATGCATGTGGGTTGTCAGTTGTGTGTCTCAGTTTGTACCGTCTCAAAAAATTGAGCTCATGGTCAATCTGCATTGACCAGTATCCACGTGTTAACTATTTTATTTTCTTGACCAGGCCTCGAGTATTCGCTCTAGTGTGACACGGCTCTTCTTTGTTTAGACGAGCCGAGCACACACGCAATGTTATCCGTAGCATTAGTCCACGCTCCGCTTAATATGTTACGTTATTCCCCAAATCTCTAAGAATAAAGACAAGACGTCAGCGTACAAACTAACGCATTTGGTTCTAATCAAATTTGCACTCATTTGTTGCTCCTTTTAGAATTCGAGGCACTCAATTATTCGACGGGTCTCCGCATCTGGATAAGCCGGTCCGAGACGTATCTCTGCATCCGCAGTGTTGATCCGCGCACGCTATCTACTGCGCGTTGACGCCTGATGATTCTGCTGTCCCACGCAAGGAGAACACACATCGATTATCTTTGTTTCTCGCTTCATGTTTTGCCATGGATGTTCCAACATGATTTCCAAAGAACACATCGATTTTCTTTGTTTAGACGAGCCAAGTTTGGCACACGCAATGTCATCCTTCGCACTAGTCCACGCTCATAGCCTAATACAGTATGTTATTCTCCAAAATCTCGAGAGTGTAGTTGTGATGTCAACGTACAAACTATCACGGTTGTTTTCTAACCAAATTTCCAATTGCTAATTGGCTCCTTTTTAGAGTTCAAGGCACTAATTATTCGACAATCTGCATCCTAGATAATCTGGTCCGAAATTAATCTACTCCCATGATTCTGCTGTCCCATGCAAGGAGAACACACCGATTTTCTTTGTTTTCTCGCTTCATTTTTCGCCACGGATGTTCCTGCGCGAGTTGCGTAGACACCAGACTGACTCCCGAACCTGAAATTAACAAGTTTTTTCTTTTCAGCTATTGAAAAGCGGTTAGCCGATGAACATCGAGTCGATCTGCTTGCTATCCGTGCGGCAAGCAAGCACGCGGCAGCATCCCGGTGCAAGATTCCCATCTCATCGCACAAAGAAAACTAATCGGCGTGCGTACGTGTGTCTCTGAATCAATTCCGGTCCCCGGACACGCGCACAGGCACAGCGAGATTCCGATTCCTGTTCCGGCCGCGCGTGCGCAGATCAGATTTTAACCAGTGATGATACAAAATCCACGGCCGATTTCGTGGCGCCAGCTTGTATCATTTCCGGTACTACCGAAGAAGAACTGACGACGATACGTACTGTAGCGGCGACTACTGTGCTCGTGTGTGTAGTCGTGTTAAGCTGGAGTGCTAGCCACTCCTTTTCCCTGGCATTAATTATTGCCCGTGTACTACTACGTCCGATGATTAAGCTGAACAGCGTGTGCACGGAGAGGTCACGAACCCGCAATCAATTCGACACCCGGCCCAGCTAAGGCCATTTCATGTCAGTGCCGTTACCACGCACGTACAGAATAGTACTACCGGGTGCAAAAGGCCTGTACGGAGTAGATTTGGACGTTTGGTCGACACTTTGCTAGCAGTCTACTACTGCTACCAGCGTAGTGACAGACTTGTGCCTGATCGAAGAGCCTGAGACTCCGATTACGAAACACTGTAACAGAGCCTGAATAATGATAACCCAACTATTCTCGTTACACAAGATTTTCGACGTAGAAGCAGCTAGGGACGCACTGAAGAAAATCTTTTACATTTAGATCGTCTGAATGTAGGCCGACCTGAAAGCCGAAACTGGATTTTGTTAGTATCGAATTTTGTTATTCGGCGACTCTCTCTCTCTCTCTCTCTCTCTCTCTCTCTCTCTCTCTCTCTCTCTCTCTCTCTCTCTCTCTCTCTCTCTCTCTCTCTCTCTCTGTAACGCCGACAGGGCATCTCTACGTGCTGAGCAGACATAATCCTCCGTTGCCTGCTGGTCCCTCATCTAGGCCCGAACGAAACAAATCTTAAACTAGGAACAGGGTCCTGACTAGTGCAGCGGCAGGAGCGAGACTCGGGTCGATCAAGTACTACATGCACTCCCTCAAAAAAAAGTACTAGTAGATGCACTGCATGTCGCGTCCCAACCAAAAGCTGTTGTCACGTAGAGGTCCATCGATCTTGACTCTCGAGCCCCTGGCTCCCAGCACGAAGCTTCCCATGGAGCTCCATCGGGTTTTTCTATGGATCGCACCAACCGAGCCCGTGTCGCCGGGAACCGCGCGCGGTGCAGCACCGCACCGGCGCTGTGTACCTAGGCACGCGTCGGTGACCATGCACGCCCCTGCTCGATCGGTCCCCTGGCCTGGACCGACTGATTAGTGATTAGCCGATCACGTCGCAAATATTTGATGGATCGATCAATGATGATCTCGCTTTGGATGAAGCGGATATAGTCACACGGATTGGATTTGCAGCACGAGCGGCGCGTTGCATAAGAACGCAACTAACTCTACCAGAGGAGGAGGAGCGGAGAGATCGCTATCCGAAAGCGAAAAGGAGAAAAGGAAGAGGATCCGTTAGGTGGGTCAGCGTCGGAAGATCGCAGGCGCGTGCGTGCGCGCGCGGGAGGGCAGGTGCTTTGGCGTGTTGGTGTTTATGGCGTGCGGGGCATGGTTCAGAGTTTCCGGCCTCGTGGACTGCATAGTTTATTTTCCATAGAGGGCTGTGGCCATGCTCTGGCGTTGCGCGTGCGTGCATGGATGGGATGGACGGTCCCTGCCTGCGTGGTCTCTGCTACAGAAGTAAAACTGTGACTGTGAGTGCCTGTTCTCGGTTCAGTGCTAGACCTAGACCGGTGGTCCGCATTGGGGAATCGTCCTGTGCATTGTGGACAGCGCGCCGGTTGCTTCGATGCCACGCGTGTTGACAAGGCGCGTGCGTGGCCTGGCATGTACGTGGTTTGGTCGTGATATCATCCCGATTAACATTTTTTTTTGAGCCTGACTACGGCGGGCTTACGCCGGCCTGAACTTTTCATAGAATCCAACTGATTTGTTTACAGAGCTATTACAGGAAGAGGAACCAAGAGACAAAGAAGATACATCGAGATCTCTCAAGGCGGATCGTACCTATTACACCACGAATTTATTTTAGAGGAGGAGGAGGAGTTACATCTGAAAGCCCACAGTCTAATGTCTTCAAGACAGTTGCGAATAGTGACCTGAAGATTGTCATCTCTGAAACTGAAAATCAGGGCGTTCCTACGCTTCCAAATGTTCCAAGCAATGGCGGTGTAGATGGTCCTTTTCTCGAAGGTGCAGGAGCTCGGTGAAAGAATTGAGTCAAGTCTTTCCGGGGGGGGGGGGGGGGGGGGGGATCGAGGAAGAATTCCCAAACTTCACGCGCCCGGTGACAGCCTCCAAGCAGGTGATCCGTGTCTTCGGCCATGGGACACGAAGGGCAAGTTGCAGCGTTCGTCAACTGGTGGCGGAAGCGGCGTTCATTGGTGGGGAGACGGCGACGCCAGGCCAGCCAGAGGAAGATTTTGCTCTTGAGGGGAGCAGCACACTTCCAGATTCCGGCTGCCTGCACATCCTTTTGCAGGTGCCTGAAAGAATTGACATAGAAATCTTTGTTCGAAAGGCTACGGTTAGTGGTGAAGCAAACACGTTTATCAGCGACGTCTCCCCTAAGAGTGAAGCTAGCAAGAGCATCATTGAGGGAGGTAAATTCGGAGGAAGCGATTGAAGAGAGCCGAGTGGTTAGTTGGCTTGACAGGCCGAGTTGAAAGGTGTCAACAACCCTCGCATTCGGTCTGAGAGAGTGGGAGAAGAGGGCCGGGAACTGGCTCATAAGAGGGGTGGCGTTAAGCCAGCTGTCCGTCCAGAAGGAGGTGGAGACGCCATTGCCAACATGGACAATGGAGAGAGAGCGAAAAGTGGAAAGGCCAGCCGAGATTTTGTTCCAGACCGGGGAGTCAAGAGAATGTCTATCCCCAAGGTCTTTGCCAGGAGTCCAACCGTACTGGCGGCGGAACCAGCTCACCCAAGGAGCAGAATAGTCAGAGTGCAGTTTGGAGAGAAACTTAGAGAGAAGGGCCGCATTTTGAAGAGGGAGGGAGAGGACCCCAAGTCCGCCATTTTCTTTAGGAGCGCACACGTCGGCCCAGGCAACCTTGCACTGCCCGCCTGAGCATGCTTCCTTACCAGTCCAAAGGAAGGCACGACGGCGCTTATCAATGGCCTCAATAACCCCGATTGGCAGCAGGCCCGCACTCATAGCATGCGCAAGTAAGGCAGTAAGAACGGAATTGACTAGGAGAAGCCGTCCACCAATGGGAAGGGAGCGGCCGCGCCATCCAGAAAGGCGCATGTCACTCTTGGCGATGATGGGAGCAAAATCGGAGAAGCGGAGCTTATGGGTGGACAAGGGGAGACCAAGATAGGTTTGAGGAAAGGAGGATACGGTACATCCGAAGGAAGCTGCCATGGAGGAAGCGGTCTCAATGTCCATTTTAATTGGGACAAAGGTGCTTTTGTGGAAGTTTATGTCTAACCCAGTAGCATCAGAGAATTTATCAAGAAGATTTTTTAGGTTAGCGACGTTCTCAGGGATTGCACGGATAATAATGAGAGTATCATCCGCGTACTGGAGACTAGGGCAAGGAAGGTCATCGACAAGAGGGTGGAGGAGGAGGCCGTCGCGGGAGGCTTGCAGAAGGAGCTGCTGAAGAACGTCGACGACAATGTTGAAGAGAAAGGGGGACAACGGGTCGCCTTGCCTTAAGCCCCGACGGCATTGAATCCAGCGGCCGGGAATGCCGTTAAGCAAGACAGCAGTATGGCTGGTGGTGTTAAGCACCTTGATCCACTCGCGCCAAAGAGACGGAAACCCCTTTGCATGAAGAATGCGGTCTAGAGCTTCCCAACTGATGGAGTCAAAAGCTTTTCGAAAATCAAGTTTAAAGACGGCTGCCGGGGCAGACCTTTTGTGATAGGATTGGACAATATCCGCCGCGTAGACGAAATTTTCAGCAATGGAGCGGCCAGAAATGAAACCGGTCTGGTCCGGATGAACAAGGAACGGGATAAGATCCCGAAGGCAAAGAGTGAGGCATTTAGAGTGAATTTTAAGAATGCTATTTTGGAGTGAGATTGGCCGGAAGTTGTCTGCCTTGTTAGCACCTGCTTTTTTTGGTAGGAGGACAATGTAGGATTTATTAATAGGACGGAGATCAGAGTCAAGCGAGTGGAATTGATTAAGACAATCAAGTAGATTTTGCTTGACCAAATCCCAGAATTTGTGAAAGAAAGCGGGTCCGAACCCATCTGGACCTGGGCTAGAGTTAGCGTTCATAGAGAGAGCAGCAAGGTGGAGCTCATCGAGGGAGAAAGGCCTAATAAGCGACGCAGCCTGAAAGAAGTCCAGGGAAGTAGAGGAGACCAGCGGGCCAAGGTCTAAAATATCAGAGGAGTTTCTAGGCACTCCAAGCAGGTTTTTAAAAAAGGAGTGAAGGACCTGAGCCTTAGCGTCATGAGAAAAAATAGGCAGCCCATCATCATCGTCAAGAACTTTGATTTGGTTTTTCTGGAGCCGGCCCGAGGCGCAAAGATGAAAATAACGAGAGTTTTCATCGCCAAGGACACAATGTTTTATTTTCGCTCTTTGGCGCCAGTAAGTAGCACGAGCGGCATTTTTTTTTGCTGAGCGAGATTTTAGCCAAGACACGAAGCCGAGCTTCAAGAGGAGAGATCATCCTGGTCTCTTCAAGGCGATCTACCAGGTTAATGACAGTTCGACAGTTAGAGAGATACACAGAAGGAAGCTTACGGGATTTAGACCAGGCGCGAGCAGCTGATCTGATGCGTTTCAGTCTAAGGCAGAGCTGGCCAGCTTGAGAGACGCGCATGTGGGCTGAGCCGACGCTATTCCAATTGGTGGAGACAATGGCAGGAAAATCGGAGTGAGAAAGCCACCCATTCTCCATCCGAAAGATGGGGCTGCGGGGGGCCTTGGAAGAGGCCTCAAGGAGGAGAGGAACATGGTCGGAAGTAGGCCTATCGGAAGAGGTAAGAGTGGAATCTGGAAGAGCCATACTCCAGGCAGTATTGACGAGAACTCTATCCAGTCGGGCGAGAATCGGAGGATGTTGCTGATTAGACCAAGTGAATTGTCTATCCAGGAGAGGGATTTCCAAGAGGCTAGCAGAGTTAATGAAATCGTTGAAGAGGGTAGCTTCCGAGGCGTTAAAATTGTCGTTGGATTTGTCTTTAGGGAGTCTGATGAGATTGAAGTCTCCCAAAATGGCCACAGGAGAGGTAAACCCAACGTAGATCTGTTCAATAGAGGAAAGGAACTGAGGTTTTAGAGCATGCGTACAAGGCCCGTAAACATTCACCACGGAGAAGAAGAGGTTATCTAAGCGAAAGGCGAAGGTAGTGGTGATGGAGAAATCGTCTGTAGCATGATGCACAAGGTCAATGAGAGAGGAGTCCCAAGCGGTAAGGATCCCTCCCGCAGCCCCGTCCGAAGTTTTAAACACAAAGGAGCGGAGAGAAGGGGGAAGGAAGGAGGAAGCCAGAAAGGAGGAGATGTCGGAAAGTTTGGTTTCTTGAAGGCAGAGAATGGAAGGGAGGAAGGAATCAATGGTGGCACGCACATCATCTCTCTTGCGTTTCTGGCCAAGGCCTCTAACATTCCAGCAAGCAATACGAAGTTTAATTAACATGAGTAACTTAGAGAACAACGGAAGAGACCACACAGAAAAACTAAAGCCAACCGCCTCAAAATTAGAAAGCTTAGAGATCCGGTTACAACAGGAGAAGTTACAAGGCCAGACAGAGTGACCTGAAAGAAAAGCGAACAGGGATGACTGGAAATAAAACTCTAACACCAAGCAAGGCAGGAACATGATCCAGAACGAAAGCAGTCTGGATTTTTTGGGCCGCATGGATAGCATAGCTGAAGGAGAGACCGGACAGGGCCCAGTGATCCGAATGGAGGACGACGGTTGAGATCCGAGAAGCCGAACAAAGGCATGCAGACCTGATCATGGGGATCGGACAGTCTCCTGGAGAGTGGACTCAGGTACAGAGAGCTCACTAGCAGCGATGTCACATGCCAGGGCAAGCTGACGCACATCCCCATCAGTCAGGGGCCCTGCGTCTTCAAGAGCAGCAGCAAGGAGGTCGCTGGAAGGCAGCTCACCCGGACGATTAGGCTCGGGCAGATTTGAGCCCTCCATCCTATTTTTCTTGCGGAGGGCAGCCCTGTCAAGAATGGAAATGTACTTCCCAGAGTTCTCCATGACAAAGCGCGAGCTGCGACGCGGCTCACCAATCACCTTGGGGCAACAGGCCAGACAGTTGCAAGAACGGGAGCATCATCCCGCAGAATAGCAGAAAGGCGCTGAGGAGAAGCCAAAGGAGAGGCCACCATTGAGCAGGCCTCTGCCGCATCCCAGGGAGAGACAGCAGCAGGTTCCATTGTAATAGCAGATTCAGAAGAGGTGTCAAGAACTAAGCCCAAGGCGAAGGAGACAGGAACATCAAACTTGGGGCAAGGAGGAGATCCCCGAGCTAGAATATCAACAGTAAGAGTGCAACGATTTTTTGGTCCAACTTTGGCTATAGAGTTAATGAGGCCAATGGACGCGCAGGAGAAATTGACCACAATCAAGCCATTACAGCCAGGAGAAGAGGATCTTCGGCGCATAGGAACGCGAAAAGCAGCTTTCTCACCAAGAGAGCCAAGAACCAGAATGTCATAGAAGCCGAAGTGCAGCCTGATCACAATTTCCTTGGGTTTAGAGCGAAGAGGTTCGCCAACCGCCCAAGGGGCAGGAGAGTTTTCCAGAGCGCGCGAGACCAAGGAGGCGGCGGTAGCCGCGCTGGATGGTTCACCATGAGGGATGCCAGGAGGAGGAGCACCAAGAGCGGCCAGAACGTCAGCATAGGAGGCACCTCCTTCAATCTCAATGATGTCGGAATCACCCTCAGAAACAGCTTCAGGAATTGGGGAGAACCCAGGATCAGAGGGAGGGTCGGAACCGCCAGCGAGGTCCTCAAAGTCAATGATGGAGACGCGGCCAATAGTACCCACACTGCTGTGGTTTTTGACATTCAGATTGGCAGGGATATCAGCAAGGGATTCGGCTTTGACAGTGATCAAAACCGCAGAGTAGTCAAGGCCAGTGAGGCAGATAGGATCTATAGTATGAGGGTTTGCATAGGGACCGGAGGAGTGAATAATATGGTCTCTACCCCAATGCTCCATAGGATAATCTTCTATAGCGAGGGCAGCAAGAGCTTCATGTTCAAAGAGGAATCTATTATCGGTTTCATCGTGGCGTTCAAAGTGGACAGAGACCTCACGACCCAGGAAGGGGCCATGTTCCACAGCATTTTCCTGATCAAAAGGGGAGGAGAACACAGCCAGCCTAGAGCCGCGGGAAGAAGACAAAAGGGAGACTCGATCAGGGCCGCAACCTAATTCAGCAGCCTAAAGGATGAGAGAGTCGGGATTACCATCAGGGGGAGTGAGGAAGGCGTAGGCAAGATTGTCGAAGTGCTGCATGACAACATGGGGCATGTAGACATCAAGGTAGTCGGGGCGATGCGCCACTTCAAGATCTTCAGCATCGGCCAAAGCAGGCGCATCGTCTGGAACCGGGAGAAATTCAGGAGCAGCATCAAGGGGAATGAACCCGTCCACATGTCCGGCAGCCGGCACAGAGTCATCGTCGTCCGTGGAGTGGTCGAAGACGAGCTCCTCAGGGTCCTCTTCCTCCTCCTCTGAGCTGGCAGCGACGTCAAAGCCCGGAGGCACCAGGGGGCAGAACGAGCGAGAGTGGTCTCGACGGAAGCAGATGTCGCAGAGGAGGGGAGCCGCCCCAGAGTCCACCTCAAGGAGAGAGCCGTGCCCGGCCCCAGCGTCCAGACCCGCATAGTTGGAGGCCGTTGGATGGCTACACGGAGAGAGAGAGGGTGAGGGGGGACACGCGGAGGGGAAGGGGAAATTGGAGGACGGAGGAGGGAGCTTACAGTTCTTTTCCAGGTGCCCAGAGTGCCGGCAGCGGCGGCAACAAACAGGATCTCGGCAAGCGGCGACGATGTGGTCTTTCGCCAGGCAGCGATGGCAGCGCGAGGCAGATGAGGAGAGAGGTGGAGGAGTGCGGGGGGAGGGGGAAAGCTGGGGTTTAGAGGGGGAGGCCGCCACCTGAGAGAAGGAAAGGGGGAGGGGCCATCGGCGCCGGCGCTACCTCCAACGAAGCCAAAGAGGGAAAGTTGACCGTGGAGAGGAGAGGAAGACGAAAGGGGGAGGCGGGCAGAGGCCAGAGGAGAAATTGGGCGGGGCGAAGGGCGAGAAGGGGAAGGGGGCGTGGGCGACTCACGGAGGCGATGGACAGGCCAAGGCAGCGGCCCCGAGGGGGAGGGGAGGATGCCTTCGGAGAGGAGACAGAGGCAGAGCGGGCGGCGGCGATAGGAAGGGAGACGGATACGGCCAGGGTGCGACCCGGGGTGGACGTAACAAGGCTCACGGTCGGTCGATTGACCAGACGAGCCAGGCCGGTCAGGTACGCACGACAAAACGGCCTGCGCCTCGCTCACGGGCTGGGCAAGCAAGCTGAGAGGCCCAGGAGTGACGACATGCGGTTTGTCGCCCAGCGGGGCGAGCGAGTCGGCAGGAAGAGAGAACAGAGCACAGAGATGGCCATGGCGAATACCGACCAAGGAAACAAGGAAGCTAGCAAGGCGGGGCGACGAGACTAACAAACGGAAAGCAAGAACACCAATCTGCGAAAAACTAAGCCTCTCGAACTTGGATCCTAGCCAAAACTCAAGTAACCTGCTAACGGAGGAGCAAGAAACGGCTTTCCCGAGGTCGCGAGCGACCACGATGTGAACCGGCGAAGGCAGGAACAGCTTAGACCTCGGGGCAACCGGAGCACATACCAGGGAGTTGAAGTTTTCCAAGGAGAACTGGAGGAAGGCGTCGCCTGGGGTCTCGAAAGGTGGCGGCAGGTCCTTCGGGTCCAATTGGAGCATCCATGGGGGGGACGAAGCAAGGAAGCCCTGCTTCCCAGACGACGCCGGAACGACGGTCGCCACGGAGAGCCCGTCAGCTGCAGAGCCCGCGCCGGGAGGTGTTTGGTGGCTACTTCTAGGCTCGGAGGTGCAGCCGTCAACCACCGGAGCGGGGGGCGCCGGTGGGAGGGGCGTTTCGCCCACAGGCTCGCGGGAGCCTCCACTCATTTCCTTCCTGCACGCATCTAAAGAGAACTCTGCCATCCGATTAACATTTTTTCAGGCATCGACCCGAGAACATTTCCAATGTAATCCGAGTAAAACACACAAGGGCGGTGCCGATAGGCAATAAATAGGTCATCAAATGGAAGAAAGGCTCTTGCTTTTCACATCAACTTTCCACAAGATTAAATTGATGCACTAGCCGTCTGAACAAAAAGTCCGAACTGATGGAAAGACGATATGCAACATATTTATATTCTCAACACACAATGCCTCATATTATGACCAAAAATAGACGTGGGTACTTTCTCCTCTCTCTCATCCTCTCTCCTCTCTCGAGTGAGTGCTCCGGTCTCTAAGTGCGTCCCACGGTCGATCGGGCCCTTCCGGGTCCTCTCCTCTGGAATAGCCGGTCGAAGTTAGAGTGGAAGAGGTGTCGAGGTAGCTAGGGGTAGATTTAGTGTCTATGTGCCGGTATTGGGCTTTTTGCCTGTAGTTGGGGCGAAGCTAGGGTTCTGAGCAGCCAGATCCCCGGCGTCCTAGGGCTCCTCGTCGGTCTCCTCTTTGTCCATGGTGGGTGGGAGGCGACGGCGGCGACCACCGTTACCTTGAATAAAGTTGCGCTGGATGTTGGTGTGGAGTTGCAACAGCCAAATCTGAGGCCCTCTCTCGCCGGCTGTGGCGACAAGGGGAGATGGCCTGGTTCTGGTGGGCGGCAGCGAGGCACTGCATCTCCGAGTTATTCTCTGGCGCTGACGAGCGGCACCAGGAGGTCGCTGGGCCTTCTCCCTCTTGGCGCTCCAGTGGATGGAGCCTACAGTGGGAGGAACAGCCATGGAGGCTCGGTCATAAATATCATGAGCTTCTTCGCAGCGTCGACGGTGACAAAAGTTGTCCTTCATCCTCGGCCTACCATGGTGGCGAGGGAAAGAAAGGGGAAGGGCCTAAAGCTGAAGCTGGTGGCGAAGGAAGAGGCTACCTGGTACTCTCCCCAGGCGGTGATATTGCGTCATATCCGGTGTTATCCAAGCGGAAGCTTATTGCCACCTTCTATCTTTGGCCAAGAGGATGGCCACACTAAGCTTGAGTGGCCTCTATGCCTGGGCTTCTTCAACCGCCGTGGGCTACCTGTGTTCTCCCTCCTCGCGGCATCCATCGTCGTTGTTGGCCCAAGTGGTTCGTCCCCGGTGCCAACGCCGGCAGCCGTGGTTGGAGGCGAGCTAGATGCGGTAGGCAGGGACTTGATCGCGTTTTGTCACATTCCTGCAGGGTGCTAGGTTCAAAGTTGAGGGGTCTCATTGTAATTTTGCTTTCTTTTCTAGATCTCTCTGTAAGATGTACCCACCACTTTGATTAATCGTAGTATCTGGGTCCTTCGGGACCTATCCTGGTTCAAAAAAATGGCAGAAAGATAGTACAATAACAAGATCTGTTGGCAACCAAAATTTTGCACGTGGAAGATCGTATGTTACGAAAATACACTCCATGACAAAGAGGTTATGTAAACGTTTCATTATGATTCATGTCTCACACACAATTCAAAGTGGGAAATATCAAACAAAAGTTTCATTCTTTTTTTGTGAAATCTAATTAAGGTCACACAGCACATCAACATCAAACCGAGGTTTCACAGATACTTCATCAAAGCAAAACATTCGTTTAAATACTTGCAATTTGTTAAATGAAAACCTCCTCAAGGATGGATTGCGGGCCGATTTAGTTCTCATCATACCAGCCATGGACCAGAGGAATCATGTAGCGCACGTCACAGAGGGCCCACTTCTTTTAACTTTCAGAAAACTCTGAAACTGGTTTAATTTATAAAATAATCCGACCATTCTTATCTTAGAAAACATAGAAATGGTCATACTATTCTACAAGTTTAAGATTCAAACCAATATCTATGCGCGTGACTATTTTTCAAAGATTTATGAACTTAGAAATATATTTTTTTATCTAATATCTACAAAAGCGTGTGCACCAAAAGACTAAATGGTCTACATTTTGAGTTTAGAAGTCCTAAGGACCATATTATGATTTTCCATATACCACAAGGTTTCTTTTGCAAATAGACTGATAAGTAGTAGATTTTTTCATCATTTTTCCATCCAATTGTCCATGTTTACCATGAAGCATATGTAATCTATATGGGCTGGAAAACTATAAATGTCCTTGTGTTGCCAGCCTAACCCCCCATCATTTTTTTCTTCACCATTTCATATGTTTCTCATCAACACAGGCTTGCATTTTAACTTGTCTTTGCATAGTAAATAAGCCTTAAGTTGACCCTGAGCCATATTTCTTTTAGATCCTCCTTGAATTCATGCACATCAACATAACATTGTCTGGATGGGATTTTATTGAGGTGATGACACTTATTAGTACTTATGCATGCCCATTGCCAAGACATGTAAATGCTTTACATTTATGCATTATATTTTATTAAGCATAATTCCTAGAGAAATCTAGGTGCACCGAGATGAGTCGGTGAACGCAATTTTATCTGTTGAGAAATGGTAGGGTGGGAACTGTGAGAACTATGGAAACTAAGCTTTTCACATGGGGAAGAGCAAGGCAGGAAAACGTTAGTGAAGGAGCTTTACTAGGTCTATGATGCTAATGGAAGTGATAGGATACTCTACGAACAAGTTGCAACTTTTGTTTTGGTGCTCATCTTCAAAGGAACTCCAACTTAAGCTTTGCTCATCCTCAAAGGAACTCAAAGTTAAGCGTGCACGGACTAAAGCAATTTGAGGATGATTGGTCAACTGGGAATTTGTCGTATGCACGAGTGAGGGCAAATTACACAGAAATGACTACTATTGGTATGTGGGATCAGTCTAAAATCCTAGAGAGCTGTCAGAGGTAACAGCTGTCGGGCCTGAAATGGCTGGGGCATTAGGAGGTAAGTGGGGGAGAACTTCGTGGCAGCGACCACTACTTTTTTACTATGTACGAGTTTGTTGGCATACATTATAGTTGCCACCGCTGCTTGATTTTTTTTCAAGGATACATTTTGGAAGACGTATTTTTTCCATAGAAGAAAGGCCAAAAACCAAAGCTTTACAACACGGCGTGGCACAGGCGCCACGAACGCAACCCCACGCTGCCCTAAGGGCAGCATGAACGCACTAGCCAACTACTTGCGACATCTCCACATGTCCATTTGTTTAAGCAGTCATGGAAAAGCCGTGCCTTTCTCCATAGCTCGGCCTCCGTGGAGATCTTCTGAATGACCAAGGCGAGGGGGAAGGGGTGGCGCTCTCAAAGACGATATCATTCCGATGACGCCAAAGGTCCAATAGACCAAGGAAATACCTGTCCAGATGTCGCGCTCTCGGCCCTTGCCCCATGTTTGCCCTGAAGCCACGAGACGAGCTTCGTGTCATGCTCTGGCGTCCACTGTCCCTTGCCCCACCAGCTGAGGCAAGTCATCCACACCTCTCGTTCTAGGACACATCCTATGAGGATGCAACTGCTGCTTGAGATGTTGAGGGTAAATATGTTACAAACTAATCACTTTATTAAGTGGAGCGCCTAGATCTTAGGCGCCTGAGAACTTCTTATGTCTAAGTCGCTGATGTCATCCTACTATTTGTGCAAAATCTCAGTTGCGACCTAGTTGCAACTTATAAGTTTTGTACTAATTCTTAGTTGCAACTTATTAAATTCTTATTTACACCCTGGTTACAACCCACGTATAACTCACACATTACACGAATCACGAAGTAAATCGAATGGTGAAAAAGATGACCGAGACCTAAGAAGTTCTCAGGCGCCTGAAAACTAGCAAATATCTTTGTTAAGTTGGTATTAGAATCAACCCAACTAAATGAATGCACATAATAATGTGATAGAAATATTGTTTACTTAAACAATTCAATTTACATATGTTGTTTTGGTTACAATTGATGACTTAAAATTTGAGCGTATTCGTATTTCACCATATTCTATAATGATATTCCAATCTCGTTGCCTAATCACTTTCAAGGCCGAAAGATTTATCAGGAAAAGCAAGAACGCCTAATCAGCTGTAGTAACAACGGAAGGTTTGTCAGGAAAAATCAGTTCTTGCCTGGTCACTTACAATTTTGAAAGGTTTGTCAGCAGAATTAGTTCTTGCTTGCAAAGCAAGGAAGTTTGGACCCTGTAATTACCCCCACAAAAGCACTAGAACATGATTCCAACAGATTCTACTGGAAGTCTGGACCTTGTAATTACCCCACAAAAGCACTAGAACTTGATTCCAACAAATTCTACTGGAAGTCTGGACCCTGTAATTACCCCACAAAAGCACCAGACACTTGATCGGGCGATCCGGAAGTACTCAGATGCCCTAACAACGGAAGGTTTGCGAGGAAAATCAGTACAATTTTGAAAGGTTTGTCAGCAGAATTAGTATTTGCTTGCAAAGCAAGGGAGTCGTCCATCTTCGATTCGAACAATGGGCGTTTAATCCCCTTTTCCAACAGACTCTACTGGAACTTGATCGGGCGATCCGGATGATGCGATGCCTCGCTTCCGCGGTTGATATTCGCAAAGGTGCAATCGCGCTTTAGTTTTAGTTTGGCAACAAAGTTTTTTCAAAATTAAAGTATATCATTATCATAGTATTTTTGTGTCTAGCAGAGCAATACTTTAGTTTTTCTCTTTTCTCGGTTTTAGAAAAAAGAGGGTCTCACTTCTTCCTCAAATACTTCAAAAAAATCATAGTTTTAGAGAATACTTCAGTTTTAAAAACATATTAGTTGATGCATCCAAACACCTCAAAGTATTTAATACTTTAGTTTTTTCAGAAACCAAAGTATTTTTTCAATACTTTAAAAATACTTTGATACCAAACGGGCCTTATCCTATAAAATACCTCTGGTAATAATCAGTACAGTCAACACGGGCAAGTCTGGTCCGCAGTAACCGACACTCCCGACCCCAGGAGCAATGAGCTTCAAAGCAGAGTCCCACACTCGTGCAAGGAGAAACATGTTTTCTGATAATCTAGCCGCGTTTCTGAACATTCCCACCGGGACACTCTACTAGGGCCATCGTCGTTAAATAATCATTTCTAGTTCTGAAGCCACAGGGTCAAGAGCACGTTTTGAGGACCGAATGTGAGGGAAAATATATACAAAACAAAAGTTGAAAGTTGGAGATGTTGTTGATGACGATCACATCACCCCCTCTGAAAGGAATAGCCTTTCTTTTTGGCGCAATGATTTGTTCTTGTTGCGCGGTGTGGTCCACTCTCCTCACAAGAGAAGCACAAGATGCAAAGAAAGCAGCCAGGCACAAGCACAAGCAAACCGCCTACCATCCATCCTGACACATATATATACACAGGTATGCATTTGACCCGTAGCATACAAGGAGCCAGTGAGCCAGCGAGAGAGCGGCTGATTCTTTCATCGTCCAACCTGTCCCAGCTGAGCTTATCCAGGAAGGCAGCGCCAAGAACGCAGCGGCAACAAAACCAATCCCAGAGCGAACCTTATTCTTCCCCCCAGCTCCCACTCCTCGCCTCACTTGGATTTCAGCTCGTTTCGGTCGGGCACCATGTTCCAAGGGTGCGGCCTCTTCGCGTGCGTCGGACGCCGCGGCGCCGACATCAGGAAGCGGGGCGAGGCGGGCGCGGCCAGCTCGCGCGTGGCGGCTGAGCCGGCGGTGTGGGACGAGGAGGAGGCGGACGGCGCTGGGGCGGCCAGGCAGATGGCGTGGGCGGAGGTGGAGTCCGCCACCGGGGGGTTCTCGTCCCGCGTGATCGGACACGGCGGGTTCAGCACCGTGTACCTCGCCTCGCTCACCTCCAACCGCCTCGGCGCCGTCAAGGTCCACTGCAGCAGCGAGCGCCTCCATCGCGCCTTCCGCCAGGAGCTCGACGTGCTCCTCTCCCTCCGCCACCCGCACATCGTCCGCCTCCTCGGGTACTGCGACGAGCGGGACGAAGGCGTGCTGGTCTTCGAGTACGCGCCCAACGGCGACCTCCACGAGACGCTCCACGGCGCCAGCGTCCACGCGGCGCTGCCGTGGTCGCGGCGAGTGGCGGTCGCGTTCCAGGTGGCCACGGCGCTGGAGTACCTCCACGACAGCCATAGTCCGGCGGTCATCCACGGGGACATCAAGGCGTCCAACGTGCTCTTAGACGGTAACATGGACGCCAAGCTCTGCGACTTCGGCTTCGCGCACTCCGGCGTCACGCCCACGGCGGGCCGGGGCAGGTCGTCTGGGCGCGCCATCATGGGATCCCCTGGATACGTAGACCCCCAGCTCCTCCGCACAGGCGTGGCCAACAAGGAGAGCGACGTGTACAGCTTCGGCGTGCTGCTGCTCGAGCTGGTGACCGGGAAGGAGGCAGTGTGCCGCGAGACCGGACGCCGTCTTACTGCCGCGGTGGGGCCCACAGTCATCGAAGGCAACACGGCCGATGTGGTGGACCGGAGGCTTGGCGGCGAATACGATGCCGCCGAGGCGACCGTCGTGGCGGACCTCGCCATGCGGTGCGTCAGCGACAGCCCCGGGCTCAGGCCGTCCATGGCGGACGTGGTGCACGTGCTCCAGGAGAAGACCACCGCGTTGATCTCGGCCGTCGGATCAAGATTGGACCGCAAGATGATGTTCTAGCCTTGCTTGTGTTCGTTGGTTGTGATGATGATGATTTGTGAATAGTAATTAGCAAGTATGTTAGGGTAGGTAGAAGAAGAATGTCTGGCAGTTCTGAGTGCTCAGATTAGTTTAAGCCTTCTCGGATTAGGTAGAAATTTTGTGTGATGTCACTCATATGGCACATAGTATCTTGTAGCACCAGTGATATGGGAGTGGTAGTTCAGTGATCAAAATCTGCTCTTGCAAATTGCGCGTATTAGGTACAGTGGATGGCTAATTTTATCAGGCTTATCTGGTTTTAGCTAGAGGCACTTGGTCAGATAGTTGGTGGAGGTACAAACAAGCAATTTATTTTGACGCCGTAGTAAATTAATCTCCTCCAACCATCATCGATTCAGTAGGTATCGGTACAGGGTACAACCCCAACAATGGTACGTTAGCATGCATGTGAACATATAGTGCAAGTGGGTTTCAAAAGATCTGTTACTAACTTACTAATACTCCCTCCGACCCATACTAATTGACTTAGATTTATTAAAATTTGAATATATCTAGACACTATTTAGTATATAGATTTATCCAAATCCAAGTCAATTAATATGGACCGGAGGGAGTAGCATAAAAAATTTCTAAATTTGAATTTCAGCTTCACAAATAAGTATGCTAAAAACTCAGAAAGCTAGCGTTCTCGCCAATCAAAGTTGGATTCCTTTTTCCATAGTAGTTGCGTGTTTGGAACTCCTTTCGGCCCTTTTTGTTATCTTGTTTAACCACATGTTGTATGGTGATCGCAAAGTGTGTGTAATCTGTTGGCTACTTCATTTCTTTTGTACGTTGTGTAAAGGCGTGTCTAGCTAGAAAACAAATCATATACAAAGACACATAGAGACTAATGCAACGCTTATTTCTGTTGAAAGATTCTACATATCTCCTCTTTCTCACTTTATCTTAGTTTAGTATATCACAGTTTTTCGAACAAGTTTAGTATATCACTGGAGATGCTGTTTTGTTGAAAGATTCTACATATCTCCTTTTCTCACTTTATCATAGTTCAGTATATCAAAAACACTTAGAACAAGTTTAGTATATATCACTGGAGATGCTGCCGCTTTTCCTTTCCAAGATTTTTCTCAAATTTTTATTCTGTTCCGGAGTGAAGAGTTCTTCTTTTTTTCTTCCTTGCTTTACATAACATACTACAGGTCAGTTTTCAAGCACGAGAAAGGAGTGCAAATCGACTACCATCAATATTGCTCATGATGATTACGAGCTTTATGTGATTTGTTTCCACTTTAAATAAGGAGCTTCGTGATCAGCGAGTCACGAAGATGAAAAGGAAACGCATGGAAAATGATGCAGATTAGGTGTGACATCTTAACGAACCTACCGACGGCAATAAGAATTTGTCAAATACGGGGAAGATGACCTAAATAGCTTGGCCGTGCTCTTAATTGGCTAGCTGTAACTCTTAAATAAAAGGCGTTGCTGCTGGTGCGAACTTTTGGTGCGAACTTGAAACGAATATACTAGTACTGTAGAGCGGAGTACGTGACTGAGCAACTAATGCAACGATTATAAATCATGGCTTGTGGGTGGCTTACTGGCATGCCACTTTTCAGTACATATGCATAAGTCCCTTCTTTATTTATGGTGACAGTTTTCACTGGTGCGAGTGCGTTTGCTTCCATAGTACTCCACGTGACTGGTGATCGTATACAGTATCTGAGGAGCTGGGATTTCAGTGGAGTACGAAAGATCCCTGAATTAGTATTCAGTATTCAGGACCACGAAAAACACCGCATACCACCTTGAGGGGAAACATACAGATACAGACCCTAGCCTCTTTTCTTTTCTGAGAGCAACCATATAATTCATTAATGGAAAATCAAGTTAAACGAAGCAACACACGTGAGCAGTAAAAGATACTCCCTCCGTTTCAAAATATAAGATGTTTTAAATTTGAACCTATACACTAAAAAAAAGTCTAGATACATTTTATTCACAAATCTAAAACATCTTATATTTTAAAACAGAGAGAGTATATATATCATGATAACATAGTTATCCTAAAAAAATTGCATATAAAATCCTAAAAGATCGAGAAATGCAAAATAATCCTTAGAGTTTCATGCAATCATCGAAGTCGGCGGTCGCCGCCCAACTTCAACATGCCGAGACGCACGCCGAGCCTCCACCATTGAAAGATTCAGAAAAGCACCATCCCCAACGAGCCTTTATGAGTCGATGTACAGGTCTACTACATGCAATGAGACATACATGTCATTGTGGCAGGTCGACCGAGGGACGTCCGTGTTGTTTTGGACCAAGATCCGCCGCCTCTCATCGACGAAGTCGGAGAAGAACAACAGATCCACCACCTTTAGACCAACATCCTCGCTCTAGAGATACCACATTGCCACATGCACCATCATCGTCACGGATAACAACGAACGCTAGAAACACGGCAAGAAACATGATCTCGCAGATCTGAAAAGGGTGAGAAGACCAAGCTGTCAATCTGAAGGACCGACCAACACATGCTGCATCAACTCAGAGGCACCGTCGTGAAGGTTGCCCCGGTGTGGGAGTAGAGTTGAGGCAGATTTATTTGTTCGGGCGCCGTTTCCACGAGCCCAATGACTCCCCACGACAGACGGACCCTAACCCTAACTACTATGCTGAGAAACGAGGCCCCCCTCCCTCCTGCCGTTGGAGCGGCAAGTTATTCACTAACACGTTCGTAGTTATACAGACCATAGTTGTTCTCTCTAAAGTAATAGAAAACCCCTATGTGATGATTGCTCTTGGTGTTGACGGGAGGGTGACCTAGCCCCTCCGCCAAACATTCCACCTCCCTATCCCATGTCTTCTCCTTCCCCTTGCCGTTGCCGGCAGACAGTCGGCCGTTGGCGACGGCGAGGCCTCTTCCTCCTCTTCGTGCGGGCATCTCGGCACGGGCCGAGGGTCTTGGCTTGGGCGACGTGCTAGGCAAGGTGTGCGGCAGCGTCTCGACTATGAGTAAATTACACCGGGAGTCACACAACTTGTTCCGCATGTGCACTTAAGTCACAGAACTTACAAACTGAACTAACAAGTCACATAACTTGCAAACCCGTGCACCCGTGGTCACAAAACCGGTTAACTGAGTGATTTTGACCAAAACCGATCATATTTAGACTAAAACTTTACAATAACCATATTTTATTATCAAGTACTATGTATGCATTCGTGAGCATGAGAGAGAATTTGTGGCTCCCAGCTTGGTATTTGAAAATCAAAATCTATATCTATTCATTAAAAAAATTCAAAATTTATTTCGTGAATACATATGTGTGGGCTGAATGACTATGGCAAGTTTTGGTGAAAAAATCGTTTTATTTTGGGCTATAGAAGAAAAAAGAAATTCCCAGCTATATATCGTATAAAAAACCATGTATTTTTGTTAGAGATTTGTCTTTTTAATATTTCATTCACAAAATAAAACGTATTTTTTGTCTGAATTTTTTTGCGTACCTTAGGAATGTATAAATATTTATGCGTATTTTTTTCAGATTTTTTGGAGTCTTATAAAGTTTTTTTTTTGAAAAACAAGCTCCAGTTAGCGGTTTTGGTTAAAAATCACTCAGTTGACCGGTTTTGTGACCACGGGTGCACGGGTTTGCAAGTTATACGACTTGTTAGTTCAGTTTGCAAGTTTTGTGACTTAAATGCACATGCGAAACAAGTTGTATGACTTCCAATGCCATTTACTCCCTCGACTATGGTGGCTTACTCGCATGTCACTTTTCAGTACATATGCACAAAGTCCCTTCTTCATTCATTGTGACAGTTTTTCAATGGTGCGAGTTCGTTTGCTTCCATAGTACTCCACGTGACTGGTGATCGTATACAGTATTTGAGGAGCTGTAGCTTGGTATGCTGGGATTTCAGTGGAGTACGAAAGATCACTGAATTCGATTCAGGAGTCAGGACCACTAACAACGCCGCAGAACACCTTGAGGGCAAACATACAGATACAGACCATGTTGTTCTCTCTGAAATAACAGAAAACCCCTAGTATGTCTGCATGTGCTGATTGCTCTTGGTGTTACCTGCAAACCCCACAACGGCTGTAACGAATAAACTATTTCAGTTATGATTAAAACACAGCTGGATAAAATGAAGAGCGGCTAATCTGGTCGAGTTCAGCAGCTTTTTTTTTTCTCTTGGTAGCCACATGCAGGCCTCGCTGTGGAATGCGGAATTGGATTAGAAAAGCGCACTGACAACGGTATTAGGAGCTCGTACGTGCTCTGATTGGCCCTGGAGCTGGCCTAATTAAGGATGTTTTCTTGTTGCCTAGACGATCCAGGCTGGTGCTGGTGCTGGTGCGCTCGAGGCGATGAAATCTGTCGTTATTTAAGCACGGCCTCTGCCTGGTCACGTGCGACCATGAACAGATCTAGCTTTCTGCTGGTCTCGCCGATGAAATAAGTGGGTGGTTGAAGTGCACTGCAGGTGCAGGGGAGCGGTCTGTATGTCTGTATTTGCTACTCTCATCCGATGATGATAATATAATACAGTACGAGTACCAGATACGAGTAACGACCACTCATGACTGAACTCACATGGAATTTTTTTCTCGCCAGAACCCAAGACCAAATTCGAACAGCAGCAGGGACGGCTCGTTGATTTCTCTGTCCAGAAACTCCTCTCGGATTTCTCCTACAGTCCTCCTGTAGTCCTCTGTAAGATCATCGGTATTTCTGCTCAATTTTCTGGCCAACTCTAAAGCTTATCGCAGTTCCCGTGCCGTCCCAATGACTACTACATTTTACAGAAAATTACACCGATCTATTAATTGTATTAATAATCATTAGCAGTATAGAAATTATGAAAATAATAAATTATAAATAGATCAATGGACCACCTAGCGACGACTAAAATTATGAATAAAATCATTAGCACGAGCCAAACGCTCGCCGCAGTCATCACCACTCTTTTTTCTTTATTTATTTTTTTCCTTTTTACTTTCCTTTTTGTTTTTGCTTCTATGTTTTCTTTTTTCCTGTTACTTTTACAATTTTCTTTTCTTATTTTTCAATTTAATTTTCCCAAAAAAATGAGAAATATCTAGATTCAAAATTTATTTAGATTTGAAAATTGTTAAAAAGTAGAAATGATTCAAGTACTCCCTCCGACCCATTAGTTGACTTAGATTGTCAAATTTTGAATGAATATTTAAATCTAGACAAATTTGAGTCAACTAATATGGGTCGGAGTATTCAAATTTTGATAAATCTAAGTCAACTAATATGGGTCGGAGGGAGTATAAAAATTGTTCAAGTATAAAAGTATCCAGATTCAAAAATTGTTCAAATTTGGAAAATGTTCAAAACTGAAAATTTATCAAAATTAAAAAGTATTCATATTTCAAAAAAAATTAAATGAACACAAATTGGAAGTGTTCATTCCTAAAAATATTCAAATTTCCGAAGAAATGTTTTTAAATAATATTTTAGTTTTTAAAAATGACTAGCACAAAACCCGTGCGTTGCTACGGTGGCACTCTAAATCAAATAAAATAATAATTTATATGTTTAATTTGTATGTAATCAAATATGAATTTCATAAATCCTTAATTTACCTATTTTGTATCGTGCAATAATGGTTTATCACGAAACATAAACTTTAAAGCGTATGGTGAAAAATACATTACGATTTAAGTCATGTAACAACGAAATCATACGATATCAATTTGATGATGTTAATCAAAATAAACCATCAACTACCAGAAGAAACACGCTAAGGCCTATTTATGACCAATCCAAAGAAGAACAACATCATTATCTGCTAAATGCATCGATAGCGTTAATTCTTATGGAGGCCTACGACTTGATATATATAGTTTATATTCTGCATCGAAGCATGGCCGTCTCCAGAAATTTGGGACCCCGGACATAGCGGTATGAATCCATTGACAGATTTATCTAAAATTAGAACGTCGGCCATCGTTACGAGCATGAGAAACGTGAGGCCAAATGGGGCTGGCCACATCCAAGGTCAGGTTCAGGACCAACGGTTGAATGAACTCAATTCATCAATTGATTCCTCTTTTGGGGTTTTATTGGCAAAAACAAAAATCACTGTATTTACTTCATATATACTACTATAATACTTTCTGATGTTGAGAGTAACACAGCAAACCCATCCAAAGGGCAAAACCCATACCTACATGTTTAAGATTTCTAACACAGCACAAAGAGCAAACCCACCCAAACCAACGGCAATTGTCTCCAACCGACCCAAAAACGAAAAGAAAAGGACGCAACCCAGCTGAACTGGGTCGCCCAAGGTCCAGACTGTGTTGGTAAAAACAAATACTCAAACGTTTGAGCAAATCATCTGTGTTGACTCTTCTCCTCTTTGTCATCATTGTCGATGGTGGTCACGTTTTCTTCCTATTTATGATGAACATGTAATAAGCATACCCATAAGATTAGATTGCAAACCCCTTTGCTACACTGACTTATAATATCACATACTTGTAATAATGGTGAGCGTGATCCTTAATTTTTATTTCATAACCCTACACAGTCCAACGAAGCGTCAAAATTAAGTCTTTCATTTGCACTAATATTTTAATGAACTCTCTAAATTGTGTATATTATTTCTTAATTTCCTGTGACTACCCAAACTATATAACATGAGTCTATTTTGCCAAAAAATTGTCTCCAATATGCTAGTTTCTTGATGAACAATCGCTTTTCGTTTTAGATTTGTCAGATCCAATCAGCAAATCATCTAGACAAAAAATGCAAATTTGTCAACCAGCAAAGAATTTTATTTTCATTATGTGGAAGGATCTAACAACTTTATAAAATAGTCTCTATATAATTTATCGAGTTTGACAAACGTTTAACTTGTAGTCACCATATATACTGCCTTTTTTGGATAACACATGTGAACTGTTATTTCGATCAAATTAGCACAAACATGTGCATGTATTTGGAATTGCTCGATTGTGATTCAACGTGAAAACCAACCGAAGCAGCTCACATGTGTCACTGCAACTTGTGAATAAAAATAGAAAAGGGCCTTGGGTGCTCATTTGTCCCACCCGTCAGGTATAGAAAAAAGATAAGCCTCCTTTCCTGGCAACGCACGGAAAGAACGCCCCCGTCGTCCCCAACCTCTCCCCCAGAGCCCGAGTTCCACCGTGCGATCCCCGCAGAGCACCCGCTCCCCCGCACGCGACGGCGCGCCCTCTTCCCAAATCGTGTGTCTCTGTCCGTCTAAGGCTGGCGAGAAATCCTTTTCCTGTGCCGCCATATCTTCATTTGTTCATCTTTGGCAGTCTCATACCCCCCCGGCGTCGGCCTTCTTCATCTGTTCAGGACGCCCTCCATGCCTGGTCTCTGCTTCAATCTTGCCCCAACTCTCAAACTCCACAACGTCGGCCTTCTTCATCTGTTCAGGACGCCCTCCATGCCTGGTCTCTGCTTCAATCTTGCCCCAACTCTCAAACTCCACAATATCAACTCCACCGACACGCCCATACATCCTTCTTCATTGCGTCCCATCGCCGTTCCATTCTTGTATCTTTCTCGATATCCCAGGCATCATCAAATTTCAGAGAGGCGACTTGTTAATTTCATAGGCAGCTTGTTGATTCTGGGCAATTTACAAAGTATATAAATTGGTAGATCTCAGTTTAAAGAAGCGATGTGGGACTATATTAGATAAACACAACAGAGGATTCTATCGAAAAGCTAGCGTTGGGTTGGGCCGATAAGAAATCTGAACAAGGCTGGAGCGACCGCGATAGACACAAATCAAGAAAATGCAACGGATTTTTAGCGAGCGTTGGGTTGGGCCGGTAAGAAACTTGAACAAGGCGAGAGACCGCAATAGACACAAATCAAGGAAACGCAACGGATTTTTAGCTTAGCGGTGGCTTAGTGGTAATACATGGTTTTATGGGAGGGTAAAAAGGTCTAAAAAAGTGTTGGACCGGGAGAAACACTTCGTGCTTTATTATTATATAGATAGATATAGATATAGATAGATATTCCAATTTTGAAAAAAGAAAAATACCAGAAAAAGGTGGGAAATCAGTGCGGGCCGGCCCAACACACCTGAGTGGTGGATGCGGTGCGGTATCCGGACGCACTGGTTGGTGTATAGTGATATATGCCCTAGTCATTCTGGGTAGTACTCCTGGCTGGCCTGTTTGTGTTTGTCCAGCCAGGACCCGGGCTTCAGCCCCAGCTGACTGGGTGCAGTTCCACCTGTGAGTCCAGCTAAAGCAGTACGCCCGCAAGCCGCAGCCCACACGCTCGCAAGAAGCTGGGCAAGGCCGTTGCCTGGATTTTTTTATTCTTATTCTCTCTGGCTCATATTAGTTGACTCAAATATGTATATAACATTAAAACAAGACTAGATATATTCGAATCTAGATAATCCAAATTAAATAATATGTATCGAAGGGAGTAGCAAAACCAGTCGCAGAGTTAGCATAGGAAACATGAAGCGGTGTGCACAATGAGTTGCCATTGTAGAACTATAATCGATGCACAAGGACGGTCCCTACAAGACCTTTTCGTAGGTTCGAAGAATTTATATATCATCCTTTAAAAAAAAAGCTGATATTTCGCCGGCAAGCCGCACTGTTTCGATATACGCCACAACTGTAGCAAATTTAAGTGTAGTACTGTACGAGCATATTCTTGCGTGTCAAATAATGCATGAGAGAACATAATTCATCTCGCGAAAAAAAAAACATAATTCACAATTTGTCATTAACTATATTTTCTTAGAGCAGCTTCACTTGTTGGGCGTTCTCGGAACGAAATTCGGATCTAAATAGCGATGGATGAAACTAGGTTTCGGTCCGAAAACGCCGAGTTTTCCGCTCGCGTTTCCAGGGGAAACAAAAACGTCGAAATATTCGAATTTTTTTCTTCCCGCCAGCGAAAACTCGGCCAAATGTATTCGACAGTACGCCCAAAAAGTTCGGCGACAAAATTATTACAGAACTAAGATAAATGGCTCGACGATCAATCGTTGATGGGGATGGCCTCCTCCAGGGTGTCCGGTGCGACGGGGATGGGTGCATCGACGGCGTGGCTGACCGACTGGTTGGAGGTGGAAGCAGAGCTCGGCAAAGCTGTGGCGGCGGAAGCTGTCGGTGATGAGCTTGGCGTGCTGGCGGCGGCGTCCTCCTGGAGGTTGGCGTTGCGGCGTGCCATGTACCAGGCCTTGACAGGCGTGCTCATCGCTGAGGTCTCTTTGTCGCATTCCTCTTCTTGGCGGCGTAGTTGGCTTTGAGAAGGTCGAGCTTGCGGTCTTGGTTCTGGAGCAGCTGCGCCCACCTCTCATCGGTCTTCTCTGCCCTCTTCGCAGCATGGGCCTTGGTGTCGGCGATGTACTTCTCAATAGAAGCGTGGAGACGCTCTGCGGGAGGTCATGTGGCTTTGAGCATCTTCGCCTTCTTCTGGCCGACCTCCGGCCTTCCTTCCCGGCAGCAGGGGAGGAGCCTCCGGATTGTATACACCATCCTTGGTCTTGGCGAGGCTCACGTGAGTGTCCACCCATTTCTCGCAGTTCTCTATCGCGGAAAACACATGGTGAAACTTGAACTCCGTCTTGGTGTCGTTCCGATAGAGGCCGAGTGCACACAGGAGCTGCAAAGGCAAGGCAAAGTGTGTCAGGACAGGCAAGAATGAGTCTCCAATGGTTGACGGGTGTGCGTCGAAGTACCTTGTTATCCATGCTTTCACCGCTGATGGGTGTGCGGTCGACCTCCTCGAGACAGTTGTGCCACTTGCTGCACGCCTGCTGGATGAGTCCCCAATGGTTGATCATGGATTTCTCCCCTCGCTCCATGTGAAACTTGTTATACTCCGGGTCACAAAGGATGCGCTCTCGAACGCTAGCTTCACGCGCTTCCAGTAATTGTCCGAGTTTTGGTTAACGCCGGTGATGGGATTCATGCTCACTGCTTTCCATGTATCGGCGAGGCAATGGTCCTCAAGCATCGTCCACTTTATTCGTGGCTCCGGCACCGACGTGCCCGACTTCCTCTTGCCTTTGCCTTTGGCTTTCGACGTCCTCGGCCTGGTCTTCGGCGAAATCCTGAGACTCAATGTCGTGTTCGGCATCGGCCCAAGACTGTTCTTGAGTAAAGGAGGGGTTGCTGGCCGACGCCGAACCTGAGGCAATGATGTCATGCATGTACGCTTCGGCTGACATTCCGCCGAACACGTTGGGGGCATCGGCCTCGCCGAAGGTTGCAGGCAAGGAGCTGCTGCCGAACGGAAGAGGGCCGCGACGCATAGAAGATGAAGGGCATGTGTACGCCGAATAGGTGGAGTAGGGGACGTTGATGTCGACGTTGCAGGCCAGAGAAGGGAGAGGTTTGGGGCAGGGGAAGAGCACATTCGGGTTGAACCCGCCGTCAAACTTGGGGGAGGAGGAGTACCTCTGTCGCTAGTTCGCCTGGCTCTCCTGGAAGCCGGCCGGCGAGAACAACGAGAACCCGGACGGCGAGCCGACGCTTGGCTGGATCCCCCAGTAGGCGACGTACTACGAGGGGATGGCAGGCCTTGGGCACGACATCGCCGCACGCGACTGTAGGGTTTGCAACATAGTAAACATAAGAAATCCTACGATGGGAACAACTATGTACCAAGATCTATCTACTAGATACAAGCAACAGGCGGATATACATCCATATAAAACATACCCTTGAAGACCGACAAAGCTTAACGTGAAGGGAATATGCCCTGAGAGGCAATAATAAAGTGTTTATTATGTGTATTCCAAGTATATGATAGATGTTTATTTTGCATGCTATAATTGTATTAATACGGAAACATTAATACATGTGTGTTTAATAAACAAACAGAAAGTTCCTAGTTATGCCTCTCTCATAAACTAGCTCGTTGATTAACAAGATGATCAAGGTTTCCTGATCATGGACATTGGATGTTGTTAATAATGGGATCACAACATTAGTGTAATGGTGTGATGAACATTCATCCGAAGTATAGCATTACGATTAAAGTCATTGAGTTTATATTGCTATAACAACTTACGAAGTGATCCTAATCCTTAGACCATGAGATCATGTCAATCACTAACACCGGAAGAGTTTCTTGATAACATCAAACGTCACACCGTAACAGGGTGATTATAAAAATGGATTCAGAACTAATAAAATGTTATGTTGAGGCTCATGGATCGAGAGTGGAATTGGTTCATCCCGATGACGGATAGATATACTCTAGGCCCTCTCGGTGATATCACATTGGTTAGCTTGCAAGCAAGTGATTTGATCACTAGAATGTTATATCACGGGAACGATAAAAGAGTGCATGTCGGTAACGAGATCAAACTAGGTATGGAGATACCGATGATCGAATCTCGGACATGTAATATATCGTGAAACAAAGGGATTAAGATACTAGTGTAAAAGGTTCCGACGATCACAAGAAAGTCATCGTTGAATGTGTGGGAGTCAGTATGGGTCTCCAGATCCCGCTTCTGATTATTGATCCGAGAGGGGTCTCGATCATGTCCGCATTATTCATGAACCGTAGGGTGACACACTTAAGAGACACCGACATCCAATTGGAGCAAAAGTTTCATGCCGAAAGAATGAACAAGCGCAGGAATTTATTTCACTAGATACCGAAACAGGTTTTCCGGTGAAATTGCATAAAGTGGTTATGCATGTGAAATGGAATTCTAGCAAGGGGTTATTTGTGAATGTTTGTCATTAAAGTAATTGACAAAATTCTGAATAAAATAAAAGAGTTTTATTTAATGAGAGTTTGCATTAAATTTGGTGGAAATTTAATGGGAATTTGAGTGGACTTTTGAGTGGAGGGAATTTAAAGGAGATTTGTGAGTGGAGTGTCCACCCACATGAAGAGGGGAGGGAAAGGGGGCAGCCCCATGCGCCGGCCACCCCCTTGGGGTTCCCCCCCCTCCTCCTATAAAAGGAGCCCCCCTCCTCACTTGTCTCTCACACCTCCTCGTGAAGGATCTCTCTCCCCCTCTAGAATTTATCCCCATGGTCTCGGACTAGCGAGATACATGTTCCCGGTGGCTATTTGGCAAGAAAGAGTTGTGCTTCCGCTGCATCACTGGAGCGAGGAGGTGGAGGTTGCTCGGTGCCTCGAACGTGTGTGCGAGCACGGATGCGCTGCTGATTTGCGGCGCTAGGACTTCCTCTCGATCTTGAGATCGGCAAGAGATCGTCTACATCAACCACGAGTTGAACTCGTTAAGCTTTGTCGGTCTTCAAGGGTATGTTCTCTACGGATATACATTCGCCCGTTGTTTGTATCTAGTAGATAGATCTTGGTACATAGTTCCCATCGTAGGAAATTTTTTGTTTTCTATGCTGCGAACCCTACAGTGGTATCAGAGTCGGATCTATGCGTAGATACTTTACACGGGTAGTACACATATGAGTATGTGGGCGATGATGATCATGTTGTTGCTCCTTTGTTGTAATTTTGGATATTGGTGGCATAGTGGGATGAAGTGGCCCGGACAAACTTTACATGTCCTCGCACATGAGACCTGTTCCACGCTTGACATGCAACTAGTTTGCATAAGTGGCTAGCGGGTGTCTGTCTCTCCTACTATAGTCAATATCTATTTTGCAAGCGAGTTGTCAACAATTTGGTTATCCTCGTTGTGGTTCATGTTCGTAGGTAAGAACGGTTCTATCTCGGAATCCCTAAGCCACGTAAAACTTGCAATGGATAAATTAGAGGCGTCTAGTTTAGATTGTTGCTGGGCTAGTGTTATGATATGGTAGTGTTGTAAGTAGAATTATGAGATGATACTCTTACAACATAAATAGCATGTAAACTCCATAGACCTTGGATTTACACATATAGGTATGATAGTGATCATACCACGATGCACATGATAGAGATCATCTGCGGGAACCATATCATTTCACTAATAAACATGTGATGTTTGATAGCATCTTATATTGCTTGTTTAGCGCTTTGTTAGCATAATAAGATGATCCCTCTTTTAAATATCAAGATAAGAATGTGTTCTTCCTTTAGTATGCACCGATTATGTTTCGTCGCTCCAAGACATCACGTGATGATCGGGTGTTCTTGGATCCACGACCATATTTCGGGTGTAAAATAGTTACACACGCGAATACTAAGGTTCTAACTTGGCGAGCCTAGCATGTACAGACATGGCCTCGGAACACGGACCGAAAGGTTAAGCATGAGTCATATAGTTGATATGATGCCCATTTGATGCTCGCCTTTGAAGCTATACCGACTCACGTGATGATCGGACTTGGTATAGTGGATTTGGTTCATGTAATCACTAAAAAGGCACGAGGGATGTCGTTTTTGAGTGGGAGTTCATTCGTAATATGGATTAGTTGAACTCAATCTATCATACACTTAGTCTAAACTTTATAAACTCTGTTGTAGATGGCACCACCTTCTTTTAATTTCAATGTGTTCATGGAGAAAGAGAAACTAGCAACGAACGGTAGCAACTTTAACGAATGGGACATGAATTTGAGGATTCTCCTCTCTGCTGCACAAAAGAAATATGTGCTAGAAGCGTCGTTAGGCCCCCCACCTTTAGATGATGCCCCTGACGAGGAGAAGAATGTCTATCAGACTCGTCAGGAGGACCACAACTTAGTTCATTGCGGCATATTGTATGGGCTAGAGCCGGAACTTTGAAAGCGTTTCGAAAATGGCAATGCTTTTGATACAATGGGTGAGTTGAAAATGATTTTCGACACACATGCTGCTGTAGAGAGCTACAACGCTTCAGAAAAGTTCTTTAGCTGCATGATGGAAGAGCACAACTCCGTTAGTGAGCATGTACTCAAGATGTCGGGTTACGCCGATAAGCTTGTGTCCTTGGGAATATCGATTCCCATTGACTTAGGCATCCATCGTGTTCTGCAGTCTCTGCCACCTAGCTATAAGAGCTTCGTGATGAACTATAATATGCAAGGCATGAAGAAGTCTCTCCCCGAGCTTCTGTCAATGCTTAAAACTGCAGAAGTGGAGATCAAAAAGGAACATCAAGTGTTGATGATCAATAGGAACACTGGTTTCAAGAAAGACAAGAAGGGAAAACGGAAGGGAAGTAAGGGCGGCAAGCCTATTGCCGTGCCTGAAAAGAAACCCCGGGTTGGACCTAATTCTGATACCGAGTGCTACTATTGTAAGGGGACTGGCCACTGGAAGCGCAACTGCCCCAAGTATTTGGCAGACAAGAAGGCCGGCAAGGCAAACAAAGGTATATATGATATACATGTTATTGATGTGTACTTGACTAGTGCTCGCAGTAGCACCTGGGTATTTGATACCGGTTCAGCTGCTAATATTTGTAACTCGAATCAGGGGCTGCGGAACAAGCGACCGCTAGCAAAGGGTGAGGTCAAGATGCGTGTCGGCAATGGATCAAGCATTGATGTGATCGTCGTCGGAACGCTGCCTCTCCACTTGCCGTCGGAATTAGTTATAAACTTGAATAATTGTTATCTGGTGCCTGCACTAAGCATGAACATTGTATCTGGATCGTGTTTGATGCGAAGTGGTTATTCATTTAAATCCGAGAACAATGGTTGTTCCATTTATATGAATGAAATCTTTTATGGTCATGCACCGATGATGAATGGTTTATTTCTATTAGATCTCGATGATAATGTTACACATATTCATAATGTTGATGCTAAAAGGATTAAACTTAATGATGATATATCTGCATATATGTGGCACTGCCGTCTAGGTCATATTGGCATTAAACGCATGAAGAAGCTCCATTTGGATGGACTTTTGGAATCACTTGATTTTGAATCATTTGATACATGTGAGCCATGCCTTATGGGCAAGATGACTAGAACGCCGTTTTCCGGTTCAATGGAACGGGCGACAAATTTATTGGAAATCATACATTCTGATGTATGTGGTCCAATGAGTGTGTCGGCGCGAGGTGGATATCGTTATTTTGTTACTTTCACGGATGATTTGAGTAGATACGGTTATATCTACTTGATGAAACACAAGTCTGAAACCTTTGAAAAGTTCAAGGAATTTCAGAATGAAGTGGAAAATCATCGTAATAGAAAGATCAAATTTCTACGGTCCGACCGTGGAGGTGAGTATCTAAGTTACGAGTTTAGCACTCACATGATAGAGTGTGGAATTGTTTCACAACTCACGCCTGCCGGAACACCACAGCGAAATGGTGTGTCGGAACGTCGTAATCGTACTTTATTAGATATGGTTCGATCTATGATGTATCTGACGGACTTGCCGTTGTCATTTTGGGGTTATGCACTAGAAACTGCTGCATTCACTTTAAATCGGGCACCATCTAAATCTGTTGAAAAGACGCCGTATGAATTGTGGTTTGGAAACAAACCTAAGCTGTCTTTTCTTAAAGTTTGGGGATGCGATGTTTATGTGAAGAAAATTCAACCGGATAAACTCGAACCCAAAGCGAAAAAATGCTTCTTCATAGGATACCCTAAGGAAACTATTGGGTATTCCTTCTATCACAGATCCGAGGCCAAGGTTTTTGTTGCCAAGAATGGATCCTTTCTAGAGAAAGAGTTTCTCGCGAAAGGTGTGAGTAGTCGGAAGGTAGAACTCGAAGAGGTTATGGAACCTTCTCTTCAAAGTATGGCGAGTAGCGCAGCGCCGGAAGTTGTTCTGGAGTTGGCTCCACCTGTTGAAGAGGGAACTAATGATAATGATCATGAAACTCCGAAAGAGAGTACTACCGAACCTCGCAGGTCAAGCAGGACGCGTGTAGCTCCCGAGCTGTACGGAAATCCTATCATGAATTCATGGTTGATGAAAATGATGACCCTGCGACGTATGAAGAAGCGATGATGAGCCCGGATTCCAACTAATGGTTAGAAGCCATGAAATCTGAGATGGAATCCATGTATGAAAATCAAGTTTGGAACTTGGTGGAATTACCTCACGACCGAAAGGCCGTGGAGAACAAATGGATTTTCAAAAGGAAAACTGATGCTGATGGTAATGTGACCATCTATAAAGCTCGACTTGTCGCAAAGGGGTTTCGACAAATTCAAGGAGTTGACTACGATGAGACATTATCTCCCGTAGCGATGCTAAAGTCAGTTAGGATTATGTTAGCAATTGCTGCATATTTCGATTATGAGATATGGCAGATGGATGTCAAAACCGCGTTTCTCAATGGTAATATTGAAGAAGAGTTGTATATGATACAACCAAAGGGTTTTGTCGATCCTAAGGATGCTAACAGGGTGTGCAAGCTTCAGCGATCCATCTATGGATTGAAGCAAGCATCACGAAGTTGGAATCTCCGCTTTGATGAGGTGATCAAAGAGTTTGGATTTGTCCAAACTTATGGAGAAGCTTGTATTTACAAGAAAGTGAGTGGGAGCAATGTGGCATTTCTGATATTATATGTGGATGACATATTATTGATCGGAAATGATATAGATCTTTTAAACAGTGTTAAAAGTTATCTAAACAGCAAATTTTCAATGAAGGACCTAGGTGAAGCGTCATACATATTAGGCATAAAGATCTATAGAGATAGATCTAGGCGCCTAATAGGGCTATCGCAAAGTACATACCTTGATAAGATTTTAAAGAAGTTTAAAATGGACGGAAGTAAGAAGGGGTTCTTACCTATGTTTCAAGGCAAGACATTGAGTAAGACTCAAAGTCCGGCTTCGGTGGAAGAAAGAGAGATAATGGACAAAGTCCCCTATGCTTCAGCCATAGGCTCTATAATGTACGCCATGCTATGTACAAGACCAGATATGGCACATGCTACTAGTTTGACTAGTAGGTACCAATCGGATCCAGGTTCGGAACACTGGATAGCGGTCCAGAATATCCTTAAGTACTTACGAAGAACTAAGGATATGTTTCTTGTATACGGAGGTGAAGAAGAGCTCGTTGCTAAGTGTTATGTTGACGCTAGCTTTGACACCGATCCGGATGACTCTAAGTCTCAATCCGGATACGTATTTCTCATGAATAGCGGAGCGGTTAGTTGGAGGAGCTCCAAACAACCTGTGGTAGCGGGATCAACAACGGAGGCCGAATATGTTGCTGCTTCAGAAGCGGCTCAGGAAGCAGTTTGGATGAAGGAGTTCATATCCGAACTAGGAGTGGTTGCAAACGCGTTGGACCCAATGGTGATCTATTGTGACAAGAATGGTGCCATTGCCAATGCCAAAGAACCAAGGTCTCACAAGCATTCCAAGCATATTAAGCGCCGGTTTCACTCCATCCGCGAGCATGTCAAGGATGGAGATATAAAGATTTGTAAAGTACATACGGATCTCAATGTAGCAGATCCGTTGACTAAAACTCTCCCTAGAGCAAAACATGATCAACACCAGAACTCAATGGGTGTTAGATTTATCACTATGTAACTAGATTATTGTCTCTAGTGCAAGTGGGAGACTGAAGGGAATATGCCCTGAGAGGCAATAATAAAGTGTTTATTATGTGTATTCCAAGTATATGATAGATGTTTATTTTGCATGCTATAATTGTATTAATACGGAAACATTAATACATGTGTGTTTAATAAACAAACAGAAAGTTCCTAGTTATGCCTCTCTCATAAACTAGCTCGTTGATTAACAAGATGATCAAGGTTTCCTGATCATGGACATTGGATGTTGTTAATAATGGGATCACAACATTAGTGTAATGGTGTGATGAACATTCATCCGAAGTATAGCATTACGATCAAAGTCATTGAGTTTATTTTGCTATAACAACTTACGAAGTGATCCTAATCCTTAGACCATGAGATCATGCCAATCACTAACACCGGAAGAGTTTCTTGATAACATCAAACGTCACACCGTAACAGGGTGATTATAAAGATGGATTCAGAACTAATAAAGTGTTATGTTGAGGCTCATGGATCGAGAGTGGAATTTGTTCATCCCGATGACGGATAGATATACTCTGGGCCCTCTCGGTGATATCACATTGGTTAGCTTGCAAGCAAGTGATTTGATCACTGGAATGTTATATCACGGGAACGAGAAAAGAGTGCATGTCGGTAATGAGATCAAACTAGGTATGGAGATACCGATGATCGAATCTCGGACATGTAATATATCGTGAAACAAAGGGATTAAGATACTAGCGTAAAAGGTTCCGATGATCATAAGAAAGTCATCGTTGAATGTGTGGGAGTCAGTATGGGTCTCCAGATCCCGCTTCTGATTATTGATCCGAGAGGGGTCTCGATCATGTACGCATTATTCATGAACCGTAGGGTGACACACTTAAGAGACACCGACATCCAATTGGAGCAAAAGTTTCATGCCGAAAGAATGAACAAGCGCAGGATTTTATTTCACTAGATACCGAAACGGGTTTTCGGGTGAAATTGCATAAAGTGGTTATGCATGTGAAATGGAATTCTAGTAAGGGGTTATTTGTGAATGTTTGTCATTAAAGTAATTGACAAAATTCTGAATAAAATAAAAGAGTTTTATTTAATGAGAGTTTGCATTAAATTTGGTGGAAATTTAATGGGAATTTGAGTGGACTTTTGAGTGGAGGGAATTTAAAGGAGATTTGTGAGTGGAGTGTCCACCCACATGAAGAGGGGAGGGAAAGGGGCAGCCCCATGCGCCGGCCACCCCCTTGGGGTTCCCCCCTCCTCCTATAAAAGGAGCCCCCTCCTCACTTGTCTCTCACACCTCCTCGTGAAGGATCTCTCTCCCCCTCTAGAATTTATCCCCATGGTCTCGGACTAGCGAGATACATGTTCCCGGTGGCTATTCGGCAAGAAAGAGTTGTGCTTCCGCTGCATCGCTGAAGCGAGGAGGCGGAGGTTGCTCGGTGCCTCGAACGTGTGTGCGGGCACGGATGCGCTGCTGATTTGCGGCGCTAGGACTTCCTCTCGATCTTGAGATCGGCAAGAGATCGTCTACATCAACCACGAGTTGAACTCGTTAAGCTTTGTCGGTCTTCAAGGGTATGTTCTCTACGGATATACATCCGCCCGTTGTTTGTATCTAGTAGATAGATTTTGGTACATAGTTCCCATCCTAGGAAAATTTTTGTTTTCTATGCTGCGAACCCATACATAACGAGGTTGAACTCGTGGTTGATGTATACGATATCTTGCCGATCTCAAGATCGATAGGAATTCCTAGTGCCGCAAATCAACGGCGCATCCGTGCTCGCACACACGTCCGAGGCACCGAGCAACCTCCGCCTCCTCGCTCTAGCGATGCAGCGGAAGCACAACTCTTTCTTGCCGAATAGCCACCGGGAACATGTATCTCGCTAGTCCAAGACCATGGGGGATAAATACTAGAGGGGGAGAGAGATCCTTCACGAGGAGGTGTGAGTGAGAGAGAGGGAGGGGGCTCCTTTTATAGGAGGATGGGGGAACCCCAAGGGGGTGGCCGGCGCATGGGGGCTGCCCCTTGCCTCCCTCCATTCATGTGGGTGGAAACTCCACTCACAAAATGCCCCTTCAATTTTCTCCACTCAAAAACCCACTCAAATTTCTATTAAATTTCCACCAAATTTAATGCAAACTCTCATTAAATAAAACTCCTTTTATTTATTTCAGAATTTTTTCAATTACTTTAATGACAAACATTCACATATAACCCCTTGCTAGTATTTTATTTTACATGCAGAAACACTTTCTACAATTTTACCCGAAAACCAGTTTCGGTATTTAGTGAAATAAATTCATGCGGTTGTTATTCTTTTCAGCATAAAACTATTTGCTCCAAATGGTGTCAGTCGCTTTTAAGTGTGTCACCCTACGGTTCGCGAATAATACGGACATGATCGAGACCCCTCTCAGATCAATAATCAGAAGTGGGATCTAGAGATCCATACTGACTCCCACACATTCAACGATGACTTTCTTGTGATCGTGAGAACCATTTACGCTAGTATCTTAATCTCTTTGTTTCGCGATATATTACATGTCCGAGATTCGATCATCGGTATCTCCATACCTAGTTTGATCTCGTTATTGGCATGTACTCTTTTCTCGTTTCCGTGATATAACATTCTAGTGATCAAATCACTTGCTTGTAAGCTAATCAATGTGATATCACCGAGAGGGCCCAGAGCATATCTATTCGTCGTTGGGATGAACAAATTCTACTCTCGATCCATGGGCCTCAACATAATACTTTATTAGTACTAAACCCATCTTTATAATCACCCTGTTACAGTGTGACGTTTGATGTTATCAAGATACTCTTCCAGTGTTAGTGATTGACATGATCTCATGGTCTAAGGATTAGGATCACTTCGTATGTTGTTATAGCAATATAAATTCAATGACTTTGATCGTAATGCTATACTTCGGATGAATGTTCATCACACCATTCCAATAATGTTGTGACCTCGTTATTAACAACATCCAATGTCCATTATGAGGAAACCTTGATCATCTTGTTAATAAACGAGCTAGTTTATGAGAGAGGCATAACTAGGAACTTTCTATTTGTTTATTGAACACACATGTATTAAAGTTTCTGTATTAATACTATTATAGCATGCAAAATAAACATTTGTCATATACTTGGAATATACATAATAACCACTTTATTATTGCCAATCAGGGCATATTCCCTTCAGTCTCCCACTTGCACTAGAGACAATAATCTAGTTACATAGTGATGAATCTAACACCCATGGAGTTCTGGTGTTGATCATGTTTTGCTCTAGTGAGAGTTTTAGTCAACGGATCTGCTACATTGAGATCCGTGTGTACTTTATAAATCTTTATAGTTCCATCCTTGACATGCTCGCGGATGGAGTGAAACCGGCGCTTAATATGCTTGGAATTCTTGTGAGACCTTGGTTCTTTGGCATTGTCTATGGCACCATTGTTGTCATAATAGATCACCATTGGGTCCAACGCGCTCAAAACCACACCTAGTTCGGTTATGAACTCCTTCATCCAAACTGCTTCCTGAGCTGCTTCCGAAGCAGCAACGTATTCGGCCTCCGTTGTTGATCCAGCTACCACGGGTTGTTTGGAACTCCTTCAACTAATCGCTCCACCATTCATGAGAAATACGTATCCGGATTGAGACTTAGAGTCATCCAGATCGGTGTCAAAGCTAGCATCGACATAACACTTAGCGACGAGCTCTTCTTCACCTCCGTACACAAGAAACATATCCTTAGTTCTTCACAAGTACTTAAGGATATTCTTGACCGCTATCCAGTGTTCCGATCCTGGATCATATTGGTACCTACTAGTCAAACTAATAGCATGTGCCACATCCAGTCTTGTACATAGAATGGCGTACATTATTGAGCCTTTGGCTGAAGCATAGGGGACTTTGTCCATTATCTCTCTTTCTTCCGCCGTAGCCGGACTTTGAGTCTTACTCAATGTCTTGCCTTGCAACATAGGTAAGAACCCCTTCTTACTTCCAACCATTTTAAACTTCTTTAAAATCTTATCAAGGTATGTACTTTGCGATAGCCCTATTAGGCGCCTAGATCTATCCCTATATATCTTTATGCCTAATATGTATGACGCTTCACCTAGGTCCTTCATTGAAAATTTGCTGTTTAGATAACTTTTAACACTGTTTAAAAGATCTATATCATTTCCGATCAATAATATGTCATCCACATATAATATCATAAATTCCACATTGCTCCCACTTAGTTTCTTGTAAATACAAGCCTCTCCATAAGTTTGGAAAAATCCAAACTCTTTGATCACCTTATCAAAGCGAACATTCCAACTCCGGGATGCTTGCTTCAGTCCATAGATGGATCACTGAAGCTTGCATACCTTGTTAGCATCCTTAGGATCGACAAAACCCTTTGGTTGTATCATATACAATTCTTCTTCAATATTGCCATTGAGGAACGCAGCTTTGACATCCATATGCCATATCTCATAGTTGAAATATGCAGCAATTGCTGACATAATCCTAACTGACTTAGCATCGCTACGGGAGAGAATGTATCATCGTAGTAAACTCCTTAAATTTGTCCAAACCCCTTTGCGACAAGTCGAGCTTTATAGACGGTTGCATTACCGTCAGCATCAGTTTTACTTTTGAAAATCCATTTATTTTCCACGGCCTTTCGGTCGTGAGGTAAGTCCACCAAGGTCCAAACCTGGTTTTCGTACATGGATTCCATCTCGGATTTCATGGTTTCTAACCATTTGTTGGAATCCGGGCTCATCATCGCTTCTTCATACGTCGTAGGTTCATCAATTTCATCGACTATGAAATTCATAACAGGATTTTCGTATAGTTCAGGAGCTGCACGTGTCCGGCTAGACCTGCGAGGTTCGGTAGTATTCTCTTTCGGAGCTTCATGATCGTTATCATTAGTTCCCTCTTCATTTGGTGAAGCCAACTCCGGAACAACTTCCAGCGTTGTGCTACTCGCCATACTATGAAGAGAAGGTTCTACAACCTCTTCGATTTCTACCTTCCTACTACTCACACCTTTCGCGAGAAACTCTTTCTCTAGAAAGGATCCATTCTTGGCAACAAAAACCTTTCCCTAGGATATGTGATAGAAGGAATACCCAATAGTTTCCTTAGGGTATCCTATGAAGACGCATTTTTCCGCTTTGGGTTCGAGTTTATCCGGTTGAAGTTTCTTCACATAAACATCACATCCCCAAACTTTAATAAATGACAGCTTAGGTTTGTTTCCAAACCACAATCCATACGATGTCTTTTCAACGGATTTAGATGGTGCCTGATTTAAAGTGAATGCAGCAGTTTCTAGTACATAAACTCAAAATGACGGTGGCAAGTCCGTCAGAGACATCATAGATCGAACCATATCTAATAAAGTACGATTACGATGTTCCGACACACCATTTCATTGTGGTGTTCCAACAGGTATGAGTTGTGAAACTATTCCACACTCTTTCATATGAGTGTTAAACTCGTAACTTAGATACTCACCTCCACGGTCGGACTGTAGAAATTTGATCTTTCTATTACGATGATTTTCCACTTCACTCTAAAACTCCTTGAATTTCTCAAAGGTTTCAGACTTGTGTTTCATCAAGTAGATACAACCGTATCTACTCAAATCATCCGTGAAAGTAACAAAATAACGATATCCACCTCGCGCCGACACACTCATTGGACCACACACATCAGAATGTATGATTTCCAATAAATCTATCGCCCGTTCCATTGAACCGGAAAACGGCGTTCTAGTCATCTTGCCCATAATGGCTCGCATGTATCAAATGATTAAAAATCAAGTGGTTCCAAAAGTCCATCCGAATGGAGCTTCTTCATGCGTTTAACGCTAATATGACCTAGACGGCAGTGCCACATATATACGGATATATCATCATTAAGTTTAATACTTTTAGCATCAACATTATGAATATGTGTAACACTATTATCAAGATCCAATAGAAATAAACCATTCATCATCGGTGCATGACCATAAAATATTTCATTCATATAAATTGAACAACCATTGTTCTCAGATTTAAATGAATAACTGTTGCGCATCAAACATGATCCAGATACAATGTTCATACTCAGTGCTGGCACCAGATAACAATTATTCAAGTTTATAACTAATCCCGATGGTAAGTGGAGAGGTAGCGTTCTGATGGCGATCACATCAATGCTTGATCCATTGTCGACACGCATCTTGACCTCACCCCTTGCTAGCGGTCGCTTGTTTCTCAGCCCCTGATTCGAGTTACAAATATTAGCAATTGAACCAGTATCAAATACCCAGGTGCTACTACGAGTACTAGTCAAGTACACATCAATAACATGTATATAATGTATACCTTTATTTGCCTTGCTGGCCTTCTTGTCTGCCAAATACTTGGGGCAGTTACGGTTCCAGTGGCCAGTCCCCTTGTAATAATAGCACTCGGTATCAGACTTAGGGCCAACTCGGGGTTTCTTTTCAGGCACGCCAACCGGCTTGCCGCCCTTCCTTCCCTTCTGTTTACCCTTCTTGTCTTTCTTGAAACTAGTGGTCTTATTGATCATCAACACTTGATGTTCTTTCTTGATCTCCACTTCTGCAGTTTTAAGCATTGAAAGAAGCTCGGGGAGAGACATCTTCATGCCTTGCATATTATAGTTCATCACGAAGCTCTTATAGCTAGGTGGCAGAGACTAGAGAACACGATGGATGCCTAAGTCAATGGGAATCGTTATTTCCAAGGACACAAGCTTATCGGCGTAACCCGACATCTTGAGTAGATGCTCACTTAGGGAGTTGTTCTCTTCCATCATGCAGCTAAAGAACTTTTCTGGAGCACTATAACTCTCTACAATAGCATGGGTGTCGAAAATCATTTTCAACTCACCCATTGTATCAAAAGCATTGCCATTTTCGAAACACTTTCGATGTTCTGGAACTAGCCCATACAATATGACGCAATGAACTAAGTTGTGGTCCTCCTGACGAGTCCGAAAGACGTTCTTTTCCTCGTCAGGGGCATCATCAAGTGGTGAGGGGCCTAGCGGTGCTTCTAGCACATATTACTTTTGTGCAGCAGTGAGGAGAATCCTTAAATTCATGGCCCAGTCGGTAAAGTTGCTACCGTTCATTGCAAGTTTCTCTTTCTCCATGAACACATTGAAATTAAAAGCAGGTGGCGCCATCTATAACAGAATTTGTAAAGTTTAGACTAAGTTTATGATAGATTGAGTTCAACTAATCCAAATTAAGAATTTACTCCCACTCAAAAACGACATCCCTCATGCCTTTTTGGTGATTACATGAACCAAATCCACTACACCAAGTCTGATCATCACGTGAGTCGGTGTAGCTTCAAAGGCGAGCATCAAATGGGCATCATATCTTCCATATGACTCATGCTTAACCTTTCAGTCCATGTTCCGAGGCCATGTCTCTACATGCTAGGCTCTCCAAGTAAGAACCTTAGTATTCGCGTGTGTAACTGTCTTGCACCTGAAATATGATCGTGGATCCAAGAACATCCGATCATCACGTGATGTCTTGGAGCGACGAAACATAATCGGTGCATACTTAAGGGAGAACACATTTTTATCTTGATACCTAAATGAGGGATCATCTTATTATGCTAATAAAACGCCAAACAAGCAATATAAGATGCAACAAACATCACATGTTAATAAGTGGAATGATATGGTTCTTGCACTTGATCTCCATCATGTGCATCGTGGTATGATCCTCATCATACCTTTATGTGTAAGGACAAGGTCTATGGAACTTACACGTTATGTGTGTTGTAAGAGTATCGACTTATATTTTTCACTTACAACATCACCATATCATGACACTAGCCCAACAACAATCTAAACTAGACGCCTCTAATTTATCCATTACAAGTTTTATGTGGCTTAGGGCTTTCGAAGATAGAACCTTTCTTACCTACGAACATGAACCACAACGAGGATAACCAAATTGTTGATAACTCGTTGCAAATTAGATATTGACTATAATAGGAGAGACACACACCCGCTAGCCACTTATGCAAAACTAGTTGCATGTCAAGCATGGAACAGGTATCATGTGCGAGGACATGTAAAGTTTGTCCGGGCCGCTTCATCCCACTATGCCACCAATATCCAAAGTACAACTAAGAAGCAATAACATGATCATCATCGCTCACATACTCATATGTGTACTACCTGTGCAAAGCATCTACCCATAGAACCTGGCTCTGATACCACTGTAGGGTTCGCAACATAGAAAACAAAAAATTTCCTACGATGGTAACAACTATGTACCAAGATCTATATACTAGATACAAGTAATGGGCGGATATACATCCGTAGATAACATACCCTTGAAGACCGACAAACCTTAACAAGGTTGAACGCGTGGTTGATGTAGACTATCTCTTGTCGATCTCAAGATCGAGAGGAAGTCCTAGCGCCGCAAATCAGTGGCGCATCCATGCTCGTACACACGTCCGAGGCACCGAGCAACCTCCGCCCCCTCGCTCCAGCGATGCAGCGAAAGCACAACTCTTTCTTGCCGAATAGCCACCGGGAACATGTATATCGCTAGTCCGAGACCATGGGAGATAAATACTAGAGGGGGAGAGAGATCCTTCACGAGGAGGTATGAGTGAGAGAGAGGGAAGGGGGGCTCCTTTTATAGGAGGATGGGGGAACCCCAAGGGGGTGGACGGCGCATGGGGGCTGCTCCCTTTCCTCCCTCCATTCATGTGGGTGGAAGCTCCATTCACAAAATGCCCCTTTAATTTTCTCCACTCAAAAACCCACTCAAATTTCCATTAAATTTCCACCAAATTTAATGCAAACTCTCATTAAATAAAACTCCTTTTATTTATTCAGTATTTTGTCAATTACTGTAATTACAAACATCCACATATAACCCCTTGCTAGTATTTCATTTCACATGCAGAAACACTTTCTGCAATTTCACCTGAAAACCAGTTTTGGTATCTAGTGAAATAAATTCATGCGCTTGTTATTCTTTTCAGCATGAAACTATTTGCTTCAAATGGTGTCGGTGTCTCTTAAGTGTTTCACCCTACGGTTCACGAATAATTCGGACATGATCGAGATCCCTCTCAGATCAATAATCAGAAGCGGGATCTGGAGATCCATACCGACTCCCACACATTCAACGATGACTTTCTTGTGATTGTGAGAACCATTTACGCTAGTATCTTAATCCCTTTGTTTCGCTATATATTACATGTCCGAGATTCGATCATCGGTATCTCCATACCTAGTTTGATCTCGTTCCTGACATGTACTCTTTTCTCGTTTTCGTGATATAACATTCTAGTGATCAAATCACTTGCTTGCAAGCTAATCAATGTGATATCACCGAGAGGGCTCAAAGCATATCTATCCGTCATTGGGATGAACAAATTCCACTCTCGATCCATGGGCAAATTTGGTACTAGTATCACTGAGAGGGCCCAGAGTTTGCAAAACTAGTATCAAATTTGGATAGATATACAAAACTAGTATCAAATTTGTCCACTCTCGGTGATACTAGTTTTGTATATATATCCATCGGGATGAACTAATTCCACTCTCGATCCACGGCCTCAGAGCATATCTATCCTCCTTTGATACTAGTTTTGTCACAAAGTACAAATTAAGTTTATCTCAATCTAAACTAAGGGTGGCACAATATGTTAGAAAGTAAGTTCCATAATGAATTTGGATGAGTTCCAAAGTTAAGACATTGTGATAAATACTACTACCTCTGTTCCATAATATAAGCCTTTTTAGCAAGCTAAAACAGCTTACTAAAAAGGCTTACATTGTGGAATGGAGGGAGTACAATACTACAACAAAAGGTTAAGTATATGACTGCTATTATAGCAGCAAAAGAGGGCATTTGTGTCAAGTAGTTTGTTATCAAACTAGGTGTGGTTCACAGCAGGATAGTACTACGAAGATATATTTTACAACAATATTATCAACATGTTTTAACCCTAAGGAACTAAATATATCACCAAAGTAACAAATTTTTACAAAGCCATCTCATTAAAGAATGAGTGATGCATAGAGACGCAAAGTCATGCAATTACACACGGACCTGAAAGTGTCGGATCCGAAGATCAGTTGACCACTAGCAATCGTGTAAATACAACACCGGAAAGCCATAGGTGTTGAATGCACAAAGGTTTGAAACTAGATCGTTGACTCTAGTGCAAGTGGGAGACTATTGGAGATATGCCCAAGAGGCAATAATAAAGTGGCTATTATCATATCTTTATGTTTATGATAAATGATGGGGGAATACCAATCGGGGTATACCCACGAAGCGGATTCGCCAGCTGGATCGAGCCGACTGAAGCCAATCCGAGAGCGGGTCGACTCGCCCAATACGGCGACTGGTGCATACTGGACCCAGACGAGTGGCTGCGACTAGAGGCCCAAGACGGCGACTTGTATACAAAGCCCACTAGCACTTGTAAACCCTAATTGGCTGCATATATAAAGCCATCGGGGGCATCCCCACGGGGCATCTTATTTCATATTAGACTAGATCTAGTCTTCCTCCGCCTACGGCGGCTCCCTTGTAAACCAATCTATGATCACATACTGGATTGACAGCAGGACGTAGCGATCCTCCATCGAGAGGACGTGAACCTGGATACATCGTGTGCCAATCTCGCTCCCGGATTCTCCTACGTCGCCTTGCTCCCTCTACGTAAGCTAACCCCAGTAGCATCTGCCGTGCAATACCACGACAGTTGGCACCCACCATGGGGCAAGCGGTGCTTGGAGGGTGATAATCCGGGCGGGATCCCTCATCATCAATAGCGTCCTGATCGCTTCTGGTCGATTCGCCCATGTCGGCACGCTCTGCTTCATCATCACCGAGTACCGCTACCCAAGGACTTGGCGATTGGAAGATAATCGATCTGGTTTGTTCGACATCCAATGGCGACCGATGCGAACATGGCACATGTAGCGTCGATTCGTATGGCTGGCTGTTGAGTTCCTATTCGATCCTCTCTCTATCATTAATTGCTCTATAAACTAATTACTTTATTTAGATTTAGTCTCACCTGCATGCTACTTGTGAGCATCTTTTGGAGGACTGATCCGTGAAGACAAATTGGATCGCTGGTAGCTGTTAATCCATGAGCTAAAGGAAAGAGATGGGGCGCATGTCAGATAGATCAGTCGATCAAGTCCTAAGATGCTACAGATCAACTTTGGCATTAGCGTTGAATTGATTTTACATCCAAACAAATATCTCCGTCATTTGATTTCTTATTCGATTACTATGTTAATTGATTATTTTATTTTGATCTAACCCTCGCATGCATGCTTGCTGTACGGACGACCGGTCGATCATATGGATGGAAATATTCTCTGCTGCAACGATCTGTTCTGGCGATGCCGGAACAAAGAAATCATCTAGTTGATCATTGCTACCGGCATCCTCAGCGGCAACCCTGAAATAAGAGGCAATTTTCTTAATCCATGATCGGTAATACCTTTTCTTTGCTCCTCTTTTTAATTATTAATAAATACTACTGCCGCAATTAGATCAATTGGCAAATAGTACTCTTGCACAGCAAAGCGGCAAAGCATCCGTAGATAGTTATAAAATATCTAGTATTTGTCTACTTTGTATCCTCGCGATTTGTTTGATCAGGCTTTGCACTCCCTTAAATCAGGTGAGATTATACATTTGGCATGAGTACTAATCTCTTGCTTTATTTGGCCTATATACGAGGAACAAATCGATCGACACGGTACGTCCACATAAGGCGAGCGAGCGCCTAGGCGGCAACACGCGAACGCCCTGCGAAGGTCTAGTTGGACGCGCTATCGCGACCTCGACCGAAGGATCGAACAACCGCTCTACCGCCACCTTCTTCGACTTTTCGCCACCGCGGCTCCTACAACTCCGCCAGCGACGACTCGGCTATGGCTGATAATTTCTCCCACTCGATATTATTCTAAATATTTATTTGTATACTGATAATCTCTTTACTGAATGTGTACGGAGAAGAAGCAAATTGCACTCTCACGGCCAGGTGCATGCGGGACGCCTACCCGACCAAGTCAGCACGTCCACTCCTTCCGGCTAAACGCCATACTTAGGGACTCACGTTTCGCCCGTCGTGGGCTCATCGCCATCGCGGACTCTCCCATCTCAGGAGACCCGCCTCGCCTCCGGTGACTCGTCCATCACGGACTTGCCACGGTCGTGGATCCTCCTGCCGCGGATTCGCCACGTCCGGCGACTCGCCAGGCTCGGGGACTCGCCATGCTTCGAAACTCGTCTAAACGCGGACACGTTAGACTCGGGGATTCGCCATAGCGCGACCTCCATCCGCCTTGCGACCCCATGTCCGCTGCGTCGACTTCGCCATAGCGCGACCTGCGTCCGCCGCGTCGACCATGTGTCCATCGCGTCGACTTCGCCATAGCGCGACCCCCGTCCGCCACGCGACCTCCGTCCACCGCGTCGACCCCGCATCCGCTGTGTCGACACCCTTCGGCTCAAACGCCATACAACTCGTCCACCGCGTCGACTACGTGTCCGCCGTGTCAACACTCTCCGGCTCAACGCCATACAGTACGTCCGCCTCGTTGACTCTTTCTGGCTACGTCGAATGCGTACGCCGAGCCTGCTAAGGGACCCTCATCGTCCGAGTCGCCAGAGAGGGTTGCATGCCACGCTGCATGGACTCACCACTGGGTGTCTCTTCCTCCGGGAAAAATCAATTCGCCTTTGTCAACCTTTGAAAGAGCGACTCGCAATGGCCAAGTAGTGCGGACGAGGACTCGCAGACCGAGCCTCGAATCGTCCACGAAAATTGCTAACCGAGAGCCATTATTGGAGTTGCCTTGCTCGACCGGCCTTCCGGGCCAAGACAAATGGTAGTGCTACACAAACAGCACCATGTCCTCCTCAACCTTAGACAGTGCGACTCGCGCGGCTAAGTACTGCGGACGAGGACTCGCAAACCGAGCCTCGGACCGTCCAGGAAGAACGCCAAGCCGAGAGCCATCTTTGGAGTCGCCATGCGACTGGCCCCCCGGGCCAAGACGAGAGACTCGCTAACAAAAACAGCGCAATCAACATCATCATGGACTCGCAATCATTGCGGACTCGCCACGCTCGGGGACTCTCCCCTCGCGGACTCGACACACTCGGGGACTCTCCTCTCGCGGACTCGCAATCATCGCGGACTCGCCACACTCGGGGACTCTCCCCTCGCGGACTCGCCACACTCGAGGACTCTCCCCTCGCGGACTCGCAATCATAGCGGACTCGCCACACTCGGGGACTCTCCCCTCGTGGACTCGCCACGTTCGGGGACTCTCCCCTCGCAGACTCGCTCGACCTCGCCACTCGCCATGTTCGGCAGCAACCACTACTATTTTCAGAATATGCATCTCTAAAGACCCTCAAGTAGCCTCTACAAGCCAACTCGAGCCTCGGGGACTACTCCTAGGCATGCTGCATGTACGCGTGGTTGCACGACCGCGGCTCGCCCTCTTCGACTCACCACCGCGGACTCGCCCTCGCGTACTCGACACGCTCGGGGACTCGCCGCCACGGACTCGCCTTCGCGTACTCAACGCGCTCGGGAACTCGGCGCGCTACAGACAGCGCCACTCGCCGGTCGCTCGACCTTGCCACTCGCCGCGCTCGGGGACTCGGCAAGTTCCGTGCTCGGATACGCATGCAACTGGCGGCTTCACCGACTCCCTGCGTCTTACACCAACTGTCCATCACCGACTGGCTTATGCCGACCGCCTCCCGCTTCACTGTTCTTTTCTCTGTTCAGGAGCTCGTCGCCGATTCGCCACGACCCATCGTCAAGACTCTCCGCGCCCTGCCTCAAGCCTGCGTCGAATCAACAACGCGCTCGGGGACTACTGATGGGGGAATACCAATCGGGGTATACCCACGAAGCGGATTCGCCAGCTGGATCGAGCCGACTAAAGCCAATCCGAGAGAGGGTCGACTCGCCCAATACGGCGACTGGTGCATACTGGACCCAGACGAGTGGCTGCGACTAGAGGCCCAAGATGGCGACTTGTATACAAAGCCCACTAGCACTTGGAAACCCTAATTGGCTGCATATATAAAGCCATCGGGGGCACCCCCACGGGACATCTTATTTCATATTAGACTAGATCTAGTCTTCCTCCGCCTACGGCGGCTCCCTTGTAAACCAATCTATGATCATATACTGGATTGACAGCAGGACGTAGCGATCCTCCATCGAGAGGACGTGAACCTGGGTACATCGTGTGCCAATCTCGCTCCCGGATTCTCCTACGTCGCCTTGATCCCTTTACGTAAGCTACCCCCAGTAGCATCTGCCGTGCAATACCACGACAATAAATATTTACATATCATGCTATAATTGTATTAACTAGAAACATTAATACTTGTGTGATTTGTAAACATGTAAAAGTCCCTAGTAAAGCCTCTTGTTAAACTAGCTTGTTGGTTAATATATGATCATGGTTTCCCGATCATAAACATTGAGATGTTATTAACAACAAGGTCATATCATTAGGAGAATGATGTGATGGACATACTCATATAGTTAAGCGTAGCATAAGATCAAGTCATTCAAATAGTTCACATGCTATAAGCTTTCAAATACATAGTGTAACACCCCGTCCACTTGGCCCCGGTGGTGTCACTCCTAGTATCTTAATAGGATATCTAGACTGGCCCCACAGACCAACACTAGTCTTTTCTACGCACTTTGTCCTCACTCATGCGCACCCGGTACCTACTTCCCGGTCGGTCACCCATTCTAGAATTTCTCTGGACCAAGCATGCTTAACCTTACAGTTCTTTTTGAATGAGCTTTCGGAAAAGAAGTTGCAACTTGTTGGTATGATTATCCTAGCAATCCTATTAAGTCATGTGCTTGGATCTCACATACACCCACCCTTTAGAAGATCGATGCCCTCATCGATCAAGCACACCCCATGAACGTTCCCTCTTGGCACCCGTATGTGCATCCAGTGCCGGCACATGTGCCATGTCGTATCCACTCCGGGCCACACGTGCCATGCTCCACATGTCCCGCCACTCACCCGCACACACCCGGCACGCGTATGTGCATCCAGTGCTGGCACATGTGCCATGTCGTGTCCACTCCGGGCCACACACGTCATGCTCCACATGTCCCGCCACTGGCCCGCCCACACCCGTTTAACCGCGAGGATCGGCTCTGATACCACTTTGTAACACCCCATCCACTTGGCCCTGGGGGTGTCACTCCTGGTAGCTTAATAGGATATCTAGACTGGCCCCACAGACCAACACTAGTCTTTTCTGCGCACTTTGTCCTCGCTCATGCGCACCCGGTACCCACTTCCCGGTCGGTCACCCATCCTAGAATTTCTCTAGGCCAAGCATGCTTAACCTTAGAGTTCTTTTCGAATGAGCTTCTGGAAAATAAGTTGAAACTTGTTGGTATGAGTATCCTATCAATCCAATTAAGTCATGTGCTTGGATCTCACACATAGTAACCTAAATCCTTCGACCATGAGATCATGTTAATCACCATCACCGGATGGATGCTTTGATGACATCAAACACCACTTCGTAACTGGGTGGTTATAAAGGTAGCATTGAGTGTTCAGAAAGTATGTGTTGAGGCACATGGATCAAGAGTGGGATTTGTCCATCCATATGATGGATAGATATACTCTAGGCCCTCTCGGTGGAATATCATCCAATTAGCTTGCAAGCATGTGACTGACTCACAAGGGATCACATATCACAAGAACAAGTAAAGAGTACTTATCGGTAACAAGGTTAAACTAGGTATGTAGAGATACCGACGATCAAACCTTGGATAAGTAAAGTATCACGAGAAAATTGGTATCATATGTAAATGGTTCATTCGACCATGAAGTAATTGTAGAAATATGTGGCAGCCATATGAATTTCCAGATTCATCTATTGGTTATTGATCGGAGAAGAGTCTCGATCATGTCTGCATAATTCATGAACCGTAAGGAGATACACTTAAGGATTCGATGTTGTTTAGTAGATATGGAAAGTGAGTAAAGAGACCGAATGTGGTTCAGAGTCTCGGATGGGATCCGGGACATGAAGAGGAGATCTGGAATGGTCCGGAGAATAATATTCATATAAGGAAAGTCCAATTCTGGAGTTCGGGAATGGTTTCGATGTTTTCACCGGAATGTTCTAGAAGGGTCTAGAAGGTCCACCGATCCGGAGTCGGAAGGGTACATGGATGTGTCATGACAAAGTGGAATGGTTGCATCATGTCCTAGGTCACTTGGCTGGGCAATGGGAAGAGAGAAATCAAACTCTAGTTTGAAAAGTCAAACACCAATTTGAAAAGTCAAATCCCAACATTGCCTAGTGGAGGGAGGGAAGGAATCCTACCTAAGGGAGGATTCCTCCCTCTCCCTTGCCCCCGGCCCATGAGGTGGAGTTGGGGAAGGACTCCCCTTCCCCAACTGCCTCTCCCCATCTATAAAATAGTGGGGTGGGGTGCCCCAAGCACCCACCCCACAAACCCTATCCACCGGCCTTGCCCCCCCCAAGTCACCGCCTCTAGATCCTCCTCTAAACAGTTGCCGACTAGCTAAACCACCTCTAAACCTCGGCCCTCTAAACCCTAGATCGCCGGGGCTCCCTCTACTCCACCATACTCGCACCATCTTAGGCGAAGCCCTACGGGATCTCCCCTCTAATTCCGACACCACGCCGTCGTGCTGCCGGAATTGCGAGGAGAGAGCTACAACCTCCGCTGCATGCTGGAACAAGGGAGAGGAAGGTCTTCATCGAGTACCGTACGTGTGACCGACTACGGAACCGCTGTCGGAATGCGGCGCCGGAAGGATCGTCTATGCGATCTTGAGATCGGCAAGTGAACGACAACATCACCCAGGAGAATCCGATCTCGTTAACCGCTTTGGAATCTTAGAGGGTTAGTACTTTATCGACTTGTTGCTACAATCTAGTAGATAGATCTTGCCTTGTGTGTGTTCATGCGATAGAATTTTTTTGTTTTCCATGCTACGAACCGCTATATCTCTCTACCCTTGCTACTAATGAGTCATTACTGCATAGATGCGCAAATCCTTTTTTTGAATTTTCTCCCTACAAAAATGGACACTTTGATGGCAAAATCTGGGCTAATTAATGAAGATTTGCGAGTTGCCAATTTCCCAAGTCAAACATCTCGCGAAGAGGAGGTCCAGGGTATTAACGAGTGTCAGTACGAGCAGATCCCACCCATACCATGTGCCACTGCCTCCGCCAAGTCAAACTAAGCAAATTCTATGAATACACCCATATATAATTCGCAACAAAGTCACCAAAAACCCTAACGCAACGCATCTGAAGTCATTCGCAGAAAAACCATATGAATGGAGGAGATCCATCATAGAGTCACTGCGACCATATGAATGGAGGAGATCAATCATACAGTCACTGCCATCACCATCACCATAGTCATTCCTCCTTTCCCATTCCCTCTCCATACCTTAGCCATCTACTTGTAATATTGATCTCATTGTGATTGGTGACATTGTAAAAATATTTGGTATTTCTCTTAACAATTTCTATACAATCTTTACGATTATTGATCTTGCTATGAGTGAGTAGTCCTCACGGGTTGCCGGCTGAGGTATAGCTTCATAGTGATATGTGCATCTGTTAACATGGGAATACCATGTCATGATTGAATATTGGATTTGTCTTTTGTATCATCGTCTATTATCTCAATCATAGGACTTGTTAGATACCCAATACCATGAGGATTAATAAAGCCAATAAGGTGAGATGAATGGTAATCTGCTTGTACGGGTGAAACCAAGTGATAGAAAAGGGAGTAGAATAGTTGATTTTAGATCCATTTGAGAACGAGAACATCATAAATCATAAGACTTTGGTCTTTTTTACTTAATAACCGTGTAACGCGTGACAGTGTAGTGGTTGGAAAAAATTCTATAGTATTTATGGCTGACAAATGCTATAGTAGTGACGGATGTACCACCCACATACTTATCTAATTAGATGACAAATCATGAATGGGATTTTTTATCCCATATATGTGCACGGCTGTATGTGAATTCTTAGCTTTGTCCTATCTTCATCCATCGATACATAAAACAAAGTAAACATGAAAAATCCGGTAAACAAAGATACTACAACTTCTCAAAGTCTTGTTCAACATAGTCTTCTAGAAAAAAAAAGTTATACTACATCCATAATCCAGCTCGAAGGTATCAACCACCAACCGTAGCTTAAGGAAGTTGACCAGTATTTATGTCAACACATAATTCATGGATTTTGGTCCGCTTCTCCTAGGTCACCGACATCATGGGCGGATCCGGTAGAGCCTCGACCGCCTTCTCACATAAACCAGACTTGCCATTGCTCCTCTCCCACAAACGCGACGCTGGCATGGGGAAGCTGACGTCGGCCCAAAACTAGTGTTGAAGTTCAGCGTTCGTCTTTGAGTCAGACCACACCTTTGGCCTTCCATCATCAAGGACAGACAACGCCACCCTCTGCCTCGTCGTTAGACAAAAGGCAAGAAAGCCGCGACCCAAAAGAGATTGTGAGCCGGCGGCCCGCGCCAATGACGAGCACCGTGGTGCCAGCATCAGCCGTCGCATGCGCAACTCGTGGTTCATCCTTGTTGCATCTGGCTCCTTCATAGGCGCCACCCAGCAGTTTCCGATCGGGGTCCCGAGATTGCTCGTAGCGGCGCAGCTGATGCCTGTGGGGGCATTGGTGTAGAATGAGATTGCGGCAAAGGTGGTGGTGCTCGTGGGAGGTGGTGGAAGCGGTCACATCACGGGAGGATCACATATTAGGTTTTGGAAAGATAAATGGTTTGGCCAAACTACTCTTCGCGAATAATATTCAGCTCTATATTTGATTGTTAGACACAAAGGGGATACAATTTCCACAATGATTCACGTACTTTTTTCACGTACTTTTTTGACTCAAGATTCCCATACATTTTATTGTCGCTTTCTTACTCGAAAGCTGCCCTATATATAGACGGGAAGAAGTGGATAACTTTGTTAATGAACAAGATTCTGAAGTAGTGAAGGTTTCCGCTTTCGCTAAACTGCCAACCCCTTCTCACAATAGACACCTAGAAGCTGAAGCTCCCAAAGGCTCCTAGTTGGTGGTTATGTGCCCGAGACTCGATAAAAGGGATTAACGAAGGATTGTATTCTCCCAGCAGGGAAGGGCCATAGAGGATCGATTCTATTAAGCTCTTGGCCTTGGTTGTGTGTAATGCATATTTAGAATCATTGGAAGTTCTATCGTACCATGCATGTGAAAATCAGCTAAAAACTTCTATTTCAGATAGGTCATCAAGTAGTTCATACTTGTTTTTGTTCGACAAGGCGGCTGGCCCAGCAGTCACTTAACCAGACCTTATCCGTTATCCTGATGCTCCCCAAGACGCAAGAGTCAAATGTGGTAGGACGCAGGATAGGATAAGCCAAATCTCGCCTAGAAGTTACGGCACCCACCCTTAGTGGAGCAATAAGTAGTTAAGTTATAAAGCAATGGTTTATAGAGCCAAGGAGAGCTACTGAATATGGTGAATCCAATATATGAGAAATCCTCCGTGAAAACCGAGTACGAGCAACGGTCGGGTCTGCTGCCCCTTCCTTCTCAGCGTACAGCTGCAGATTGGATAAATGGTTCGTTTTTGTAAGTTAACCGAGGAAAGGAATATGTACCTTTACCGCGATCATCATCCCCTGGTTCACGGGCAGTTGAGCCACGGTGTCGATCGAATCCAAAGATGAATTCCTCTTCTTGTGTATTCTGTTATTCGAAGCCCGGTTCTGCCTTGTGTTAAGCTCGGAAGCAATACCTGCTAAGTCTTACAGACCAACTTGAGGACTCCAAAGTCCGTCCACCTTCTGGCCGTGAAAGAAGATCGGTAGCTTAGTGAGAGGTCTTCTCGTGACCTTGAAAGGTAGCTTCTGTGACCCCTGTTTGCTCGACCCGATCCCGCCACTCAGGCCATCACTGATTCTGAGTTTGAGGATGTGATCTTCTTCTTCTTGGCATCCGGCGATGCCTTCTCCGTCCGATGCGATGTCTCCACACGCGCATCACGTTTAGCTCCTAGGGTCATAGAAGAGCACCAAAGACTTCTCTGTTTCTATTGAGGTTACTTTGTTATCCTCGGTATGCATGGGTAACTTGCGATAAACAAACGTACCAGTCCGCCCTTTTTAATATGCGCATGGCTAATAGCACCATTGTCTATTTCTATCTTTATTCTTACTTTCTTTTTGGGCAACTAACTGAATTCTGTTATCGGGGCTGTCCCTTTGAATAATCATTTGACTATTGCGTTAGGGATTCAATATGATCTCTCTGTTCCATATTTATTTATCCCTCTTCTCCAACAAAAATAGCTAATCATTCTCTGAGCTGTGAACTCTGATTGGATATTGGCTGATAGAAATTCCTTAATACAACGTTTTTCATAAATGTCATAAGGTAGGTAGACCCGGTCTTGCGCTCGTCCGGTTAAGTGGCACATTGTGCTAAGTGCTCGAACCGTTGGCTGATCTCAGCTGTATCGCCTCATACAAATTAGTTAAGCGAGAAAACAAACGGCTACATAGGAGCTCTATGGTGGAAAAAACAAGAAGGAATTGCGTAGATATAGAAAGAAGCGTAATCTCCACAATCCGCTTCCTCTTCTGTTCTTCTTTAATATGTTCCTTGTCCGGTCGGATGGATAGCCCGAGCCTGCTTCTTTTCCAGAAGCGAACACCCACTCGTCTTGAGACTCTTCCTTTTTTCTTGATTGGTGATAATATAATATACTATACTATCTATAGAAATACCATCTCAAGATTATACTAAACATCTATTCTGTTGCTGCACTGCTCTAGTGCCTACAAAACCACAGCTAGACATTTCTGACTCTTGTAACAATGATGAGGTAATATTAATGTAGGTGGACAGTGGATTTATGGTATAGAAGCATGTGCGTGTATGGAGATGCTCACGTGAACTAATCCTGGCAGTTATGAAACTAATTGACCGCATGCTAATTAGCGGCTAAATGGATGCAGAAGAATATGCCCCGGGTCAAGCCCTCGCTCAGAACTAAATCATCCTGCGGCACTCACTGCATGAGCTCATAGGGCAAGATGAAGAGAAGGAGAAAGGCTAAAGAGATCGTCAACTTCACCTTGGCATGCTTCCATCAGCGCTGAAAAGACAGCATTGAACGAGAAGAGAACTAAGGCAAGGCTGGTGATGTGCCATTGTCATCGTCAAGATCGTCCATCACGACTTCTTTTCTGCATCCGTCAGTTCCAGTTTTCCCAGCATGTTTTATTACTTGCCTCGACCATCCACTTATTTCTCTTTCTCACGGGACACATAAAGATACCAGCGCTTGTGCGAACAGTTGATGCTTGTTAAGCCATAGCTATCACTTCTCGCGCCAAAGCGCTCCCACCAACAAAAAAATACCTTCTAGGAGGGGCCCTTGTCTTCAGCTAAAAAGAAGCAGATATTGCCGTAAGCAGGAGATGGAAAAGCCCACGATCCATAACTTACTCACTCAGATATTTACTAGAGCTTGGCAGTGAATGAAGGCAGTACAGGAGACTCCGAATCCTATTCAGATTGCACGGAGGGCTTGGAAAGAGGCCTCTCGTGTAAGATAAGATTCCATTCCTTCCTATCGAAAGGCTCCGGTAGTAGAGCTCAATTCGAAAAACAACCCTCCTAATGTGTCTTTCAGAAAAAGTCTTATTGGTTCTCGATTGGTATCTTAAAACAATCTAGATTATCTATGATAAAATGGACTATATACTGCAAGACTGCTGCAACGTGATGCACACGTCCAAACACATCCCTCTCGGACCGTGACCAATCATCCACGGCGCCGCGGATGAGAAAACGTGGCACCGAAATGACATTCTTCTGCACCCGGGTCCTTGGCAAAGATAAATAAGGACATTATCGTACCTCGCAAAATAAGGAAGTAAAATATCGTAAGATGAAATAGAGGTTGGCCACCACTGTCTGTGCCCACGACTCTGTTCGCAGATTGATACGCTTCGCCAATGGCACTGCATCAATCAGAGGAGAGCTCCAGTAACCGCATTGATGGAAAAAATAATTGCGAGTGAACGACTGCGCCTGGTGCCAGCCAGCATTGAATCCCCGTGCGTAGGCATGGGCACGAGCATCGGAATAAATGGGGCGAAGAAGGTCTTTGGCGAATAGCGACGGAGCTCTCTCTCTCTCTCTCTCTCTCTCTCTCTCGTGTGCCACAGTGCCACTGCCACCACCTACCAGCGGTCGTCACTCGCTCGCAGTCGCAGTGGAGCGGAGCAGCAGAGCAGAGAGTGAGGTCGAGGGAGCGAGCAGGGAGCAGAGCATGGGCACGATGGCGGGCAGCGTCGAAGAGATTGGTGCGGCGGCGGCGGCGGCGGCGCCGCAGGCGCTAGAGCTGCACGCGGTTCAGCACCTGGGCGAGCTGAGGTCGGCCTTCGAGAGCGGCAGGACCCGGCCCCTGGCGTGGCGGCAGGAGCAGCTGCGCGGCCTCCTCCGGCTCCTGGCCGACAAGGAGGAGGAGGCGTTCCGGGCGCTCCACGACGACCTCGGCAAGCACCGCGCCGAGGCCTACAGAGACGAGGTCTTCTTCTTTTCTTCTCTTTTCTTTGCCCCGGCGGCGCACGTTGCGTAGTATTTCGCATTCTTCGGGAGATTTTGCTTGACGCATCCATTGATCTCGGGCCGGGGGGGTTTAGGTCGGCGTGATCATCAAGTCCGCCAACGCGGCGCTGCGGGAGATCGGGAAATGGGTGGCGCCGGAGAAGGCAAGCTAAGTTCGACTCATTCCCATTATTTCGTCACCCTGCTTCGATCTGCGTATCGTTCGCTCACATCCGAAATGGTGCCGTGGATGGGGGCGCAGGTCTGGGTGCCGCTGGTGGCCTTCCCGGCGAGCGCGCAGGTGGTGCCGGAGCCGCTCGGGGTCGTCCTCATCTTCTCCTGCTGGAACTTCCCCTTAGGTAAGCATTTTCAGTGCTAGCTTTTGCTACGGTCTCATTTTACCAAGCTTGTCCACCGTTTTCGCTTCTTGCAAGTTACTACTCGAATTCAAGTTACTGCCCATGGGTGAGACCGTAAGAAAATGGTGCGGCACTCGTCGGTAATAAAACTATTCCGCTGATGAGTTCACCCACTGCTGCTGACTGTTACATTGTTCGCTCTCATTGATGATCATCGGTCCACTGAATTTTCACCAATATATCATACTGCGATAGCTACACACAGAAACGTTAACGACCCTACTGTACAGTCTCTCGATCTACCGGTTCTTGCCTACTGTACTAGTCCAGTACCACTTCCGCAAGCTCCACTTTAATAGGGACGGTTCATCGGAATGGGTCGATTTCTCTTTACCTGAATTGTACATGTAGTACAGGTTAGCTGAAGGATAAAGCTATCTTACATTTTTAGCGTCTGCACGATCAACCAGTCAGCTCTGCTGACCATGAGTAGTACTACTGGGCTTGGGCACACTTAGGACTAGTAGTTAGCAATAGACTGAATTCGTTAATGTAGTCAGAGGCGTGTGTGTTCAGTTTTCACGCAACATCTGTTTCCTCTGTTCTTTCAATGGCCAATTTGACTGTCCATGCATGGGCCTTCCTTTGACTGATTGAGTAACAGAGTTAATGCAAAGGCTTACAGTAGTTGGGCGCGCAACATGCCGTGCGGCCGTGCCTTACAGTGCTTGCAACTTTTCCTTCTACTAGTAGCTAACAGCGTCTGCAGGCAGAGTAAGAGAGCATTTCATTTTCTTGAACTTAGAATTCACTGCAGTTCCCATGGATCACATTTAACAGAGTCAGGGACACAAGCTTGTGCGTTGCGCCCCAGGTCCCAGGAGCAGGAGGTCCACTGCCTTTGGAATTCGCCTCGCTGCCGTGACCTGTTATCCTGTACACTACCGGCGTGTCTCAAATAATGCACTTTGGATGTGTTGGCCGGAAAACGCATTGACGGCCAGTGGTACCGCCACAGCAGCTAGTTAGTAGTGTTCAAAAACTCAAGATCGTGTGTTCTCACGGCATGGTTAATAAAAACAGGCCATTATAAAGTTATTACCGTGCTTGACTTGAAAGTTGAAATTCACTTTGCATCCCTGCTGTGTGTACGTACGCTACGCAGGCCTGTCTCTGGAGCCGCTGATCGGGGCCATAGCGGCCGGGAACGCGGTGGTTCTGAAGCCGTCGGAGCTGGCGCCGGCCACCGCCAAGTTCCTGGAGGACAACATCGGCGAGTACATGGACGCCACGGCCGTGAAGGTCGTCCAGGGCGGACCCGCGGTCGGGGAGCAGCTCATGGAGCACAGATGGGACAAGGTCCTCTTCACCGGTAAATTGACTCACCGCCAGTTCACCACCGTCAATTGCACACAGACAGCAGCAAAAGTAGCCGGTACGTAGTACTACTCCGATCGAAGTACTAATTTGCTAGCCCCGGAAAATGGCAGGGTGCCCTCGCGTGGCGCGCATGGTGATGGCGGCAGCGGCGAAGCACCTGACGCCGGTGGCGCTGGAGCTGGGCGGCAAATGCCCCTGCATCTTCGACTCCGCCTCCGTGGGCGGCGGCCGGAACCTGCAGACGTCGGTGAACCGCGTCATCTTCGCCAAGTGGTCGTCCTGCGCCGGACAGGCCTGCATCGCCATCGACTACGTCCTCGTCGAGGAACGGTTCGCGCCCACCCTGGTACGCTTTTCTTTGTTTGGCTATTTCTGACCAGACCATGTGCACGCGTGCTGCATCTAACCCACGTTCTGTATGTGTTCGTTTCTCTTCGCTGCTGAAGATTAAGTTGCTCAAGTCGACGCTGAAGAGGTTTATCGCCGACTCGGATCAAATGGCGCGGATCGTCAATATGCGGCACTTCAAGCGGCTGAGCGACCTTCTCAAGGACCCGGCGGTGGCAGCATCCGTCCTGCACGGCGGCCAATTAGACGCCAAGAAACTGTAAATGAATTCTCAACTCATCACTATCCTACTTATTTCCACGTCTCAGTTGTGACTGACCATCACCACCAACAACAAAAACTTTCAGGTCCATCGAGCCCACGATACTGCTGAACCCTCCGCTGGACTCCGCGATCATGAGCGAGGAGATATTTGGCCCTCTGCTCCCCATCATCACGGTAACTGAACACTGAACCAGCAAACCGAGCACCAGTCCACCAAGCAAGCAAAGCAGCAGTATGAACTCCTGGGTTATGTGCATATACAGGTGAAGAAGATCGAAGACAGCATCGCGTTCGTGAGGGCGCGGCCGAAGCCGCTGGCGGTGTACGCCTTCACCAACAGCGCGTCGCTGAAACAGCGGATCGTCGAGGAGACGTCCTCGGGCACCGTCACCTTCAACGACGCCGTCGTACAAGTACGCGCGCTCGTGCACATGGGACCGAACAACTTACTCTGCCACCATACGCGTAGTAGTAGTAGTAACAGTTGAACTCATCTTCTGCATTGCAGTACGGGATCGACACGCTGCCGTTCGGCGGCATCGGGCAGAGCGGGTTCGGGCAGTACCACGGCAAGTACTCCTTCGAGATGTTCAGCCACAAGAAGGCGGTCCTGAAGCGAGGCTTCCTCGTGGAGGCCATGCTCAGGTACCCGCCGTGGGACGAGCAGAAGATCGCCATGATGCGCCACCTCTACCGCTATGCCTACATCCGGTTCATCTTCACCTTCCTCGGCCTATCGAGGACGTGATAAGAATTGGCTATCTGAGTCCGACTCGGTGAAGGAATTTGTTATTTGGTGAATGAATTGGACAGATAATCGAATAAACATACCATGTTAGTAAGTACTTCCTAAGGAATACGTACCAGGTTTGCACTCGATACTAGTGTATGAACAATATAACGTTTTGCTTGATTCATCCAGACTGCTCTCCAAGTTACCTTTTTTATTCGTGGGCCTTTCAGGGGGAAAAAAGTTACTTGTTTTTTGTTTGTTTGCTTGAGAAACCATCCTAATTGTAACTCAGGCACCTTACAGATTGTTTCAGCGGTGAGTGAAATCAAGTATTGGTTACAGACGAGGTATCTGGTTCCATCTCGCTGTTACCAATTTCTGGATATGCTAAACTGAACTCTAATTCAAGGGATGCACAGAAGAACCAGGCACTTGCTCTCCAAAATGGACCTGGTCTTTGTTGATAATACAAGAATATTTTACAACAATCGAGCTTTTTTAGCTTTGTTTCCACTTGCGCTAACTTAACTTTATGTACAGGTAAATATATCAGCAACTCCTATATGTACAACAACACCACAGGGGCATGAAGACCTCACATCCCCCCTAGTGACAACCACAAAAAGTTCCATAGCTTGTAATCCGCGACCAACCTGCATTATTAAAAAAAAAGTATGAAAATTGAAACCAGTAGTTATTTATCTGAGCAGCTATTTATATACAGGGTAAACCAAAACACGGACTTCATGGAGACTGCACTGCAATCATCGGATCAGTCTCCATGAAGTATTTATAACATTAATACTTGATTAGGTGAAGAAGCAATCTAATAATAGCTCAAACAGGGAATATGGTTATAGATATTACCATTTTGGTGGATGACGCTCACCCAGCAAGCCTTCTGACATTACACATCTCCATATACTATGTTCAGCATCAAAAGGCAGAAGCAGGCGCCGGTGTACTAACATTCTGCGGCAGCTGCTCATCAGGACAACTTGGTCCCATCTCTCAAGATGGAAGATTGGTGTAGATATATCCTCACTCCAGTCATTTTATAGCAGCCTTCTCCATTTTCCTTTTTTCAGCTTCGGCATTTCGAGCATTTTCATCACGTGATTTCTTGAACATATTCACAAAAATAACCAAAATCGATGTAACTGAAAATATAAGAGCAAGAAATCATCAGGGAAAGATCCACAAGTAAATACAGCTATGCTAAAAAAAACTAAGTTCATATCAATCAAACAATTTAAACTCATAATGGAACTAAAATGAGGGCAAGACTTGTATAGGATCTCTACATTAGGTGTGATCTTAGGATCAGGTCAAAAAATCTTTCTTCAAAAATTGCAAAAAAAATATGAAAATTATATACAACACATCTACAGGTTGTATCTACAACTCCAAGTAATTTCAGCTCTAAATTTCATCTGCATGTAGAGAAACAAAAAAGATGAACTCTATTGTGAATAGTGTCAGTAGTAGGTGAATAATATTTCGCGCTATTCACATCCTAATTTTATCTTTTTTGGCTCTCTAGTGTAGGTCGAATTTGAAGCTGCAATTTTGAGGGGTTGCATATATAACACAGATGTTTGTTGTCATTTTTTTCTAGAATATTTGAACATATTTTGTGTTTTCAAAAAAATTGATCTCATAGATCCTATCCAAATTTTGATCCTACCCAAGTTGCCCCCACTAAAATGACAGAAAATGCTACTGATAGACCATTCCTGATAAATAGCTACTCTGGTTAATGACTGTTTGGGCAAGAAAAATGTCCGTGTACAAGCGAAACTTCCTCAAGGGGCAAGACAGAACATTTTAAAAAAAATTAACTGTGCTACTGCAATCAAACAACCTTCGTCATAGGATGTTTGCACACATTAAGAGAAAATTAGCTAGTTAAGCTGTAAAATTTATAAAGCCCACACAAAACCTTGCTCAAAAGGGCAGCGGGCTGGATCTTCACCAAAATACTGAGCTAGGGAATCAGCATTTCTTCCCTGCAAAACGGATGCAATCAAAAAAAAATCACAAACACAAGGCGTGCACAAAAAATAACTTCAGAGCAGGGCCTCACCACTTCTGCATACAACGAAATGAGGGACCTAACCACAGCTTCTGCTGAGTCAAGAAAGCATTTCAATGCCTGTAAAAGCAACTGATGTCAGTTCACTCGTAAAGAATCATCATTTCTTTTGTACACTTACATACAGTTTCGTCGGACATGCTTACTTTAGAGTTCCCCGAACGTCAGTACTACTACTGAATCCACAATTCAGACAGTACACAGCGCTATTGCTGTTCTGGATGCACGAAAGTGCACGCCAACAATTCCCCAAATGGTTTAACAATTGTGTTCGGTGGCTAGGAGAATATTTTGGTGAGTCAATTTACTCTTGTACATTCATGATTGTTCTGAGCAATACATTTGTGAAAGACGAAGAGCCTGGTAGGAATTCCTTTCAACTTGGAAGGTGCAAAACATATGTCAGGCTGTGACCTTATTTACATTCCAATATATAAGTGATCAATGAATGGATGGTACTAAAGTATGTACTTCCTCCGTCCCAAAGCTTAAGGCTTTTTTTTTAAGTGAAGCTACGGAAAGTTTGACCAAACTTTTAGAAAAAACTATCAAGAACTATGATATTAATAGATACCATGTGAAAATATGTTTCATGATGTATCAAAGGGTATGGGTTTCATATTGTAAATATTAATATATTTTTTCTAAAAACTTGGTCAAACTTTACATAGTTTGACTTTTGAAAAAAAAAAAAACCTTTAGCTTTGGGACAGAGGTAGTATGCACTTATTATGCTGTTTGCTACATGTAAAGTTACAAAAGAGAAAAACTGAAACATAGTACGTGCTCAATCTGGGGACAGCTAATTCAAAATTTGGTAATAATAATGCTGTTTAAATTATATGTCATTTCTTGCCTTGAATGAGTAAAATATAAGCTCCTCAAGTAGTGGAAAAATTGTAAACAGAACAAATATGCTCAACAACTGTGAAGAGTAGACAAAAGGTAAAACATTTCTTACCTTACGGAAGCTAACAGATATTGCACCATCATTCACTGAAGCAGCTAACTCTTGCTCAACCTTCTCAAGACCTTTGTTTATCGCTTGCATTTCTTCAGCAACCAACTTCAATTGGATCTGGAGGGAGAGGGGGCGTAAAGAAATGCAATCACAGAGAAATGTATATGTGAGTAGCCCCATGACCATCCAGAATTGCTATTAACAAATCATTACATTACCTTAGAAGCTGCTTCCAGATGAATCAAGTCTTTGTCAAAATCAAGAAGCTCAGGCAACTTTTCAGCGAGAAGCTAGCATGTAATAAAGAAAGATAAGTGAAGTTCAACAAGCTTGCAAAAGCAACTGAAGGACTTCTTAAAATGCGCATATAATTGGAAAGCGAATCAAAAATAGAAAATCTTTCATTCAGAAAATCTTTGTGTAATGAATGACCACAAAATCCTATTATTAGCAATTAAACAGCCCAAGCATCTTATTATGAGGAATACCAAACTGATTATATGCAAACAAAGACTCAAGTAGTGCATCTATTCCATGTACACAGACAACTTTAAGAATAGTGCACGAGAGCGCCTCAAAACATGTCACTGAACCCAGGTGGCACATGCATCAATAGTTAATAATATCCTTCACATGCTTACCAATCTGCAAATGTACCATTAATTGCGTCTATGCAATACTAGTAGTTCACGTCCAACTAACATCTCCTGTGAAAAATATCATTAACATCTACACTAGTGACCTCTCACCTACCTAACCTGGATTGTAATATATATAGGGTATGTTCTCAAATGAAGGCAGCTCAAGATTAAAGATCCAGGAAATGTATTGAGGCGCCTGAAGAGCTCGGATCAAGTACCAGATGGGTCTGCTTTTGAGAAAAACTGGTCCAATCAGATGCAATACTAATTGAAATCAAATTGCTCATGCTCCCTCAACTAATAACCAGTAAAATTACCAACAATGAAGAAGGCAAGGCATCAGGCTGAAACATATCCTGGTGGCAGACTGATAATTGGTCTCTGGAGCACCCCATAACTGTTTGCTTGATCTTAGCGATTGACAAACACAGAGCTGACCCGTGGAAAATAATTTCGAGCAGACTATGCAACATATAGATATCTGCCACACATAGTCATGTACAGCAATCGGCACCAAAAGCCAGTGTGTATTGCAATGGTTCTAGGTTGCAGTTCTTTGGTTTAAGAGTTCAGGTAAATTACGGTTCTGTACTAGCACAACACGATCGTGTACCATAAGTCCATCAGAAGTGGCACAGTTCAACTGACTGCAGTAAGTTATATTGATAAATCTAACCAGCATTGAATCACTGCGAGGTATGGCCAGCAGTGATCGATCGAGGGATTTTATTAAAAAACAGTATAGTTAAAAACCACTTTACGCCAAGTGCATACCTTGCATAAATAGTGCATTAGTGTCATCTTATTGTTCCTTGCTCGAGTATCCGATAGTTTAAGAAGGCTGTCTAATCTGAAGCCAACAGCAGAACCTGTTCGACCAATCACCATATCAGATAAACTACCAGAAAAACACTAATTTACTACAATCATTTGATACCTCGAGCTGTTCCTTGATTCAATGCATTCCCTAATGTGAGAATGGTCTGCATTATCTGCCGTAACTTCAGAGACTCTTTCACCTGCATAAGTGAAAAATTAACAGTCAATGTATGAGAATATATATGTTCAAAATTTACACAAGAGATAATACAACGTTGTACCTCTTTTGTTGCATCATTTATGGTGGTTAAGTTAGTTCTTAGCTCATCTGTCTGACAAAAAGTAAGACATCACAATTACAAACTGCATGTTACAGAGAAAGTGAGACAATCCCAGTAAATTAACTGGTGGAGGAAAGCAGACCTGTGTTGAGAATGCAATTCTGAAAGCAAAAACTCTTAGTTTGGACTCCACACGAGGAACTTTCATTAGCTCCAGGAAAAACTGCAGCAGAGTTTATGCTTCCATCAATATTCAAAATGGAGGACTATATGCAACCAAAATATCAAACAAACCTGTTCGCATTTTCCAAGCATTTCTTTGTTGCCGTTGTAGTTCTGAGTAAATAGACAAAAACGACAACAATTTAGAACAAAACAGCATCAGATACTAAGTCAAAGTCAAGTCACATATCATGAATGCAAAAAATAGCTAGCAGATGCACCTTCAACATCTCAATTTCTTCGTTTGTAGGGCAAAACTTAATGAGATTCTCCACTTGGTCATTATCAAGAACAGAAGTATCCAAAGCCAAGATGGCGCTCTGCAAGAAACCATTTACAGAAGAAAATTACATATGAGCACATAACAAAGTATCAGGCTGGCAGACAGTTGTTAACAGCATCATTTGAGCAGAATAATAGTGTCATGATAAATTGCCTAGGCGATTAAAAAAATGGATCAAGGAATCCAACACAGCTCACTTGCATGTACGTCAATCAAATACAGTGGTTTTACTTTACATACATAGAGTATAGAAGGATTATGTAGGCTTAGGCAGCCAAAGGTCATACCACTGTATGAGTGCATATTGCAGAAGAAAAGCCTAGGAGTTATAGCATTCTGATTTTTCGATGAAAGAAATTTTCATGCATACTGTGTGGAACATGTTAGTAAAACTTGTGTACATCACAAAATCTATTAACATATAACAACAACCTTTACAAACAATGAGTCAGCATAGTTCCGTAAAAAAAATGATAGTCAGCATAGTAAGAGAGCAGAATGAGAAAATGCAAAATAACATGGATACAGGCTTTAGATACTCAGAATGACACAGGTAATCACTATTCCAAACAAGGAAATCGATGTGCCTCCTTTTTTTGTCACAGAGTAGAGTAGTTAACTCAAAGGATACTCACAATCATATCAGGAAGAGGCATTTTGATTTTGGTAAGCATGATCTCACAATTATTTGCTCTTCTCATATCAACCTGTAACACAACTAGCAGGAATAATTAGTTCATGACCTGATGGAATAATTACCATAATTTCTCTAACTCTGTGTGCTAGAACGGAATTGTGTTGACTGCAAATGACTGAAGATGTCAAGAAAACTGAAGTTACATGAAACCAGTATACTGGCAAGAATAGGAAAGAAAAAATATTCAAAAATCACTTTAAAAGGAAATTGTTTGCAGTAGGGGGTGCTGTACATATGGCAGGCCATAGTTTCCTACTTTAAATGGATAATACACTGCATAGCTTTCAATGCCAATAAGTTGGGCACTTGCAAGAAAAAATAAATATATATATTGACTTAAAAAAGAGCAGTAATCATGTATACCATATTATCATAGAATGGTTCTAATTAAGAAGAATGGTTTGACAAATCCAAGATTCATGACTCGATAATTCAACATATCATGAAAAAAATAACAAGATTATTGAAACAAGTTTGGGAGGATTTAAGTGCTTAAGGTTGAAGCACAAGAATGAAAGGTCAACAGAGTGCTCCACAGCAAATCAGTACATTAAGAAAGTGAAAGTTTCCATACCAGGTGAACAATTTCTGGCTTGCTAACAGTTGAGGCACGCTTTGTTCCTCCTTTCTCACTTGCATTGGTTGCAACAGCAGTGGAGAACAAGGTCTCCAACTCGGATAAATCAATATCAGGAGCCCTGCAAAATAGTGTATGAGAGTAAATACAGTTTCAATGCAGAGATTGTCCACATGTTAAACAAGGAAAAGGAATTCCAAAGCCATGTTGAAATAACAAAAAATGTAGCATGAGAGAACAGATCCACCAATAAATTTCACATAGTCGGGAATAAATCAGCCTGATATAGTCCATAAACAATGAATGCCATATTGTATCACCTAGTGAAATCATGATGTGAAAAAATCAACAGCTGATTAAATCATAAAAATTAATAGAATATCAGTTACCTAGCCTGACTCCCTTGATTTTGGGCATCCGCCCAGAGACTTCCTTGCATTGCGCGTGTAACTTTCACCCAGTGCAAAGGCTTTAAAGAAGCTTTCTTTGGGGGGTTACTTTGATGCGCCAACCCAATGCCACGACCTTTTCCTGATCCAGTTGCTGCTCTTCCCCTTCCCAATAATGGAGGTGGTGCAGGTGCATTCGAGATCTTTGAGCTTGGAGGGGGTACAGCAACAGGAGGTTTTGGTGCTTGAGGTGGTGCGGGGGGCGGTGCAGGAGCTTTCTTCCCTGTCATCAGGGGGGGAGGTGGTGGCGCTGGAGGAGTTCTTTGAATGCCGCCTGCTGGCAACGGTGGAGGTGGAGGTGGCGGTGGGCACTGAGCACCAGGTGGAGGGGGAGGTGGGGGAGGTGGTCCTTTTGACAGAGTGGCAGCACCAGTTGTAGGTGCTCTGTTAGAAGAGGGAGGGGGGCGGGGTGGGGGCGGAGGAGGAGGAGGGCATTTCTTAGCTATTCCGTTAGCTTGGGATGAAGGTGGAGGAGGTGGTGGAGGTGGTGGTACTGGATGAAATGGAACATTTTGCTGTGGCTGTGGTGTTGGTGCAGATAGAGGAGTTCCTGTTCGAGAATTTGGTAGGGGTGGCGGAGGTGGAGGCTGTGGAGAAGATAAATTGCCACTCTGAGGTGGTGGTGGTGGTGGTGGTGGTGGGGGCGGCGGCGGTGGCGAGAAAGCAGGTTTGCTGCCACTTGGTGGTGGTGGTGGTGGTGGCGGCGGCGGTGGCGAAAAAGCAGGTTTGCTGCCACTTGGTGGTGGTGGTGGTGGCGGCGGCGGTGGCGAAAAAGCAGGTTTGCTGCCACTTGATGGTGGTGGTGGTGGCGGCGGTGGCGGCGGCAAGAAGACAGGTTTGCTGCCACTTGGTGGTGGTGGTGGTGGTGGTGGTGGTGGCGGCGGTGCCGAGAGAAGAGGTTTGCTTTCATTTGTGGTGGCTGCTGGTAGCACCAGTGCCGACATAACATGGTTGTCTCCATTTTCTGCTGATGATGGTGGCAGCTGCCTTGTACTTGGGAACTCCTGCTGTAATTCTGCTGGCAGAAGACTCTGTTCAGTGGAAAGGCTAGAAGATCTACCATGTGGAGGAGGTGGAGATGAAGCGTTCCCTGAGGAAGTAGCTGCACAAATTGTGATGGTTATGAATCAGACTTTAATAAAGATGGTGAAAAGAGAGAGGATGCAGAACAAAGATAATGGGGGGCATCATCAAGCCCGGCAACAGAAGCAAGTGTTCTTCTGAAGGCGTATTATATAAATTATCCAACATGACAATAAAGGTTAACAAGGAAAACGACTTGTGTAATAAATGTACCAATAGATTCAGAATCTTCATTAGTTAGAGCACGATCAATGTTCTCTGAGTCAGATGAGTTCCCGCCATGTTGAACCTTCTCATAATCGGCTGAGGAAACAGAATCAGAAGCCACGGAATATTTTTCTTCATCAGAATCTAGTGGAGACATTAGTGGCATCTGCAGGCCAACTTTAGCTTGGAACTTTGAAAGCTCTTTCATATCGTTGAGTATTAGTTTTTGGAATTTATCTTGCAGCGAATTTGCTGAGAATTCTTTGAGCAACCAAAAGGCGGCATTGTCACTGCTTTCCATCCATTCAACACCATTGAAGAGTTCTTGAACAGCCGAAAAGGCTTCAATTGGTAAACCACCTTTCATATCACCGTTCAATGTTGCTGTTGGAGCCCTTGGAGGAGATATGCCCCCAATTTCACAAAACAGCACCTGTACTTCCAAATATGAATCAGTAATTGAATTCTTGCCTTCGAAAATTTCAAATAGTAGGTGGATCGCTCTTACCTCTGCTCTAAAACTCCTCGGGTACCGATCTTTTGAACCCCATAGTATATCAACATCATCACTATTTAGCATCAGTACATTTGAACGAATAAAAGCAGTATTGAACATTATCCGGAACATCATAACTTCCTTTTCTGGATCAAGATCGAGATGTACACACTCCAGAACAACATCTCCCTGGACCGGACATTGGATATCAATTTTTATCACGTCACAGTCTTCCTGCATGAAAACAACGCAGATTGATGCAAGATCAACAAAAGTTATCAAGAACTGCATGCAATAGAATTTATCACCTACCTGCCGATAGTGGCGCAAGGACTTCTTGGGCATTGAAAAAATCATCTCGGTCATGCTAGCATTCTTGCCAAGAAGATTTCGACCAAAAATTCGGACCAGTGGCCTGCATCCATTATCAGAATCGAAATTTGGAATGGCTCGGAGAATCAGACAATCCAAAGAGAGTGCCCGCTCCATTGGAGGCCACTCTGGAGAAATAATTCTTCTGGCTACATATTGCATATATCGGAGCTGAGAGGGCATTGGGTTGAGTGCAGAAAAAAGCTGCAGGAATCCTTTAGGTGCCTCACGATGAACAATGTCCAGAGTTTTATGTTCTGCACTGTGCAACTTCTTGAAAATAAGGAAACAAGATAACAGAAATGCCAATGATGGCCAGCCTCCTCTCTCACAATGGAGTAGTATAATATTTTGGCTGTTCCCGGTAGATAGCCAGTGTTCACAGACACGAAGAAAATGCTGGATAAGAGATAGAGGAAGCACCGGGCAGCCTTCAAAATGACGTGGGTAGTCAATTACTGGAATATCGTAATCATGTAGGATATCAGCAAGCAGGCTTCTCTTATCCCCATCTCTGAAATTAATCGCTAGAAATGAAGACTCCGCGTGTTCTTCATGCAACTCTGTTATAATCCCATTCAAATAGACTGGGTACATTCCATGCGGCAAAACTTCAGTGCAGAAGCATGAATCAAAAACTGCACAATGTGGGGTAAGATACAAAATTAACTGGTATAGAAAATAAACAAATGGGGTTATCAGTGTACAAGTTAACAAACTAACAATCCTTCACAAGCTTACCGTAGATCCTGTCAATGAACTCCAGTAATCCATCGGGAGGCCTCTTGTAGAAAAATCTACTAAGCAGTGACATTGCATAGAAATGAGGAGCTGTCTTCAGATGTGCTCGAAATTCTCCCAATTGCTCAACTTGACTTCAAAAATCAATTGACTTCCGAAGGGCCAGAGGTAATCTGAAACTTCATCACCTACTAGAACGAAACTTATTAGACTTGGTACTTCAAACACATATGATTGCGAAGCACGACACTTCAATAGATGATCCACCACAATCATCTGGTCCAGTCTCAATTGCCACACATTAGAATAACATCTATTATCTATAAGCAAACTACTCTTAAGAAAAAAATTCAGCCTGCCTGAGCTAGGTAGAACTTCTCTACGAAGGCAGATAAAACGCTAGATACCTCAGTCAGAATATAACTACCGAGTTATTGGAACTAAAACTTCCCCCACCGACAGGGAGAGACACATAGATGTGCATCATTCCCGCGTGCGGTATTTGGGCAGAAGCATAAGATGCGGGGGCGTTATACTAAACCTTAAGACGGGAAACTTAATTAGAACTCAGAACAAGCAGAAATAGAAACAGGTTACGAAATTAAAACCACGAAAGGAACGAGCCCTGTGACCTTAGCAGCTGCTGTTGCAGCTACCAAATCCAGCGGCGGATCTAGATGGCGTGCAGCGGCACGCCCACAATTTGTGGAGGCCAGTGGGGTTTGGCTAATCCCAGGATAACAAAAGGCTCATACCTCAAAAACCAGTGGCCAGCACTGCGGGCGGTGGGATCGAGCTAGTGGGGAGGCGACGCCCTCGCGAGGTAGAACGGGGACGGCGCCGGCGACGCGCGCGAGCGGCGAACGAGGGGGCGGGTGGGGCCGAGAGGGCGGGGGCGGCGGAGGGGGCGGGACTGAGGCGCCGGCGGTGACTCTAAGCTACGGCACAATGGCAACTCTAGGGCACAGCGGCGGTGGACTGTACTAAACAGATTTTACAGCCGCATTTGGGAGCTTGGGTAGGTCGACTCGGGAAGCCGAGAGGAAGAGGAAAGATAGGTACGGGATTGGTGGAGATGAAAAGGTTGCCCGACGGATTTCCAGGTTTTTACACGATAGTGAAGAGATAATTCATTCCAAAGTAAGGATAACAGTAACAACCTCTTTGAAACATAGGTTTTTTTTACACCAATATGGCATCTGACGTCGACATCCAGTGCGAAGTTGCCAAGTGGCAACGTGACGTCGTGGAAACTACCATCCAACAGCTGGCAACTTTTCGCGCGTTCAAAATTAGCACATTCTTTCGATTTAAATTTCCTTTTTTTCGAAGATGATAGGTGTGCGATGCGCACTACTTCAGTTGGTGACAACGATGATCCTTGGAGGCGTTATTGAGGAGTGTCGGCATCTCTCTCGCTCACTTAGGTTATTCTCTTCACCTAGGTATTCTGAGGACATTGGTAGTAAAACATTAAGGAGCACTTAGCAGGACTAATCAATTGTTCCATACCATTATCATAGGCATCAATAACATGCTTCACCAATGATACCTCATCAACCGACGCGCAAAAGAATAAGAATGTATAATTCACAAAGAGGATATGAGAGATACCAAGAGCACCTTTGCATACCTTAATTGAAGAAATACCATTGAGTACAACCTCTTTTTAAAGAAGAGTAGAAAACCAACTGCCATGAAAAAGAACAAAAAGAAGGAGATAGAGGATCCCTTTGTCTTAAACTATAAGTAGGGGGAAATGCTTCCAAAAAAATTCCATTAAATTTCAGGTAATACCTCACTCTGTAACACATGTCACAGTCCATTGTACGCACCGGTGAGAAAACCCTATCTTATGCATTATAGCCTCCAAGAATACTTAATCCAAGCTTTGGATCAATCCAACTTATAAGAACAGTAAGGAGCATTTGAAGATATGCCATGTTCTATGTAATGAAGGCACTCAATGGGCAAGAGTGCATTATCATTAATCAAGGGTCCCGGGACAAAGGCACTTTAATTTTCAGATATGATATCACACAACAAAAGCCTTAATGTGTTGACTAAACACTTAGATACCACCTTGATGGGATCGCAACATAGAAAAAAAATCCAACGAGAGAGCGAATAAAATCAAGATCCAATCTAATAGATGTTAGTAATGAGAGAGAGAGATGAGATCTACATATCCTTGTAGAACGCAAGCGGAAACTAATCAAACATGGTTGATGAAGAATTCCCCTCATGATCAAGCCAATCCAATGCGGCTCTGAGGTATCCATACATCATGTGTGGTGATGTATCCTCCTTGATCTAGCAAGGTGAGAGGAGAGGTAGGTGAGATAGGTTCCAGCAGCACAACGACGTGGTGGAGGATTTATGGTGGAGATCTTGCAGGGCTTTGCCTAAGCTACCATGGAGGAGGAGAATGGTGAGAGGAAGGGAGCCGACGTCTAGGACCTGGGGGTGTATGCCCAGCCCCCCCCCCTCTCTATCTATAAGGGTGGGGAGGCGCCCATCTTGGACCCTCCAAGAAGATGGGGTGGGAACTCCCCCTTTCCAACACCCCTCCTCTAGGGTTTTCTTACATGGGGAACATGGCCCTTTGGGGCTATGGCGCCCTGGTCCATGTAGGCCAGGGTGCCCCCTTTCAAACCCATGTGACCCTCCATGCAGGTGGGGCCCACTATGGGATATCGGAACCTTCTAGAACCTTATTAATACGATACTGTAAAAATCCTAAATTTTCTAAAACCCCGAAACCAACTTTCCATATATGATTCTTTATCTCCGGACCATTTTGAAGCTCCTCACGATGTCTTGGATCTCATTCGAGACTCTGTATCAATATTCGAACTCACCATAAATAATATCTTTACTACCATAGTGTCAACGAACGTTAAGTATGCGACCATATGGGTTCAGGAATATGCAAACATGATTGAGACTCCTCTCTAATCAATAATAATCAACGAGACCTGGATGCCCATAATGACTCCCACATACTTTGACGAAGATCCTTATCGGATGAACCACGATGTCGAGGATTCCATTCCCTTTGTTTCATGATTTTTTACTTGCCCAAGATTCGATCATCGGTATCTTCATACCTAGTTCAATATCGTTCCTGGTAAGCACTCTTTACTCATTATGTAACACAACATTCCTTGTGATCAAACTCATTAGTTACATGATTGCAAGCAATATAGAATGTGCACTGCCGAGTGGGCCCAGAGAATATCTTTCCATCACATGGATAGAGAAATACCAGTCTCGATTCATGCAACCCAATATTTTAAGATACTTGAATGACACCATTATGATCACTCATTTATGAAGTGACGGTTGATGCCCCCAAAGTATTCTTCCGGTACTCGGGAGTAACATATCATCATGGTCTAAGAAATAGGATACTAAACAAAGAACATCTTATGCAATTTAAACATTGTGACATGATCAAATTGCTTTGCTTAATTTTGGTTTATCTATCATGTCATTATCCTAATGACATGAACCGTTTGAAAGGGCATGTATGCCCCCATGTGTGGTTTTGGTAATTAATGACAATCTTTACGTACTAATGTGGATATTGAGTTTCACTTGTAGGTTTGTCCATTGGCATCGCTTGGGCCATGTGTTGGTTTCAAGGTTGAAAGTTGAAGAAATGTCCAAGGGCTTTGTGCTCATTGGAATCATGAAGAAAGAAGGAGCTTGAAGGTTGATCAAGACAAGTGCAAAGAGTTGCATCAAGATGGATCAACCTCAAGAAGGGATGAAGAAGGACAAGCTCAAGATGCGCTATCTCTAGAAGATCTCATGCTTGAAGCTTGCCATCCTCGTGATCATAGATTGATAAAGACAAGTTCAAGAATAGGTTTCCCCATGGAGTATGGGGGAGCAATTTGCAAGTATTCATCAAGCAAGAGCGGGCAAGAGCAAATAAGAAAGGTGTTCCCACTTGAGAAGAACAAGACGGTCTATATCAAGTTTAAGTGGAATGCTCAAGGCAAAGGTATGATCTTGATAGGGCTTCTCTTTTGCGGGTCTCGTGTTGTTAGCTGGGAGACCGGGTTTAGGATAGATAGCCATTCTATCAAGAGGGGCTCTCAAGCGGATGTCTCGATCGCCTTGTTCGGAGAGAGCTCAAACCTTTGCATGCATAGCATCATCTTTCTTGGTTGTTATTTGGTTCTTATCCATGAGAGGATCTAGAGCTTGTGGTCATCATCATAACAAGCTCTAGTTCATCAAATAAGGATTTCACTTGCATATCTTATTGTGGGTTTTGATCTTTCCAGTTTTCTGGTTCCACACCTTGGGAGATTCTATTCGTCGTTATCTTTCCAACAAAATTGGTTTCATCTCATTTGGAGTTCGGATGCGAAAGTTATTGCAGTTTTCGTTTCTGGAATTTCCTTGACCGAAATTTCCGGCCACCCACCGGAAGTTTCGCTCGGGCCTAGTTGCCACCGGAAGTTCCGGTTGAAAATCCGGCTCTCGTTCCGCTCACGTACCGAAACCTCTGTGTTTTATGTGCTCTATTTGACGGAACTTCGGTCGGAATTTCCATCGGTAGTTCCGCTACACCGGAAGTTCCGGTGGACCGGCGGAAGTTCCAGCTGATACGGTCGTATCTACTTTCTCGAACACTTTGCTATTGTTTCTTCTCTAAACTTGTGTGATTTGGATACAACTAACACTGACTGACGCTGTTTTCAGCAAAATTACCTTGGTGTCTTGTTTTTGTGCAGAAAATGAACTATTAGGAAAAATCTCGAAAATATGCCAAAAACTAATTCTCACTAGAAGATCCACGGAGCCAGAAGAGGAGACAGAGGGGAGGCCTGGGGGGCCCAGGCGTGGGCCCACTGACCCCGCACCTGGGGGAGGTTTGGCCACCCCAGGCAGCTCCCCGGCCTCCCTCCGCGCCTATAAGTTGCCTTCTGGCCTAAAAACAAAGGAGGGTTCGATAGTTTTCTAGAAAGAGTTCCGCTCCGCCGCCGCCACGAGAAACCAAGATTCGGATCCAGAAACTCCGTTCTGGCACCCTGCCGGGACGGGCAATTTGGAGAGGATCATCGTCATCGTCATCACCAACGCATCTCCATCAACCACCGATGTTTTCCTCATCCATGAGTGAGTAATCCCCCGTTGTAGGCTTGGGGATGGTAGGGATTGGATGAGTTCTATCATGTAATCGAATAAGATCTGTTAGGGGCATAGTGCCTAGTATCTCTATTAGTGCTATTTGACTTTGTTGCAACTTGTTGTGCTTAATGCTTGTCACTAGGGCCCGAGTGCCATGATCTCAGATGTGAACTTATTATTGAATCATTATGATAGTATTGTTTGTGATCTTATCTACAAGTTGTGCACACATATCATTGTCCGGATCCAAAGGCCCCAAAGTGACAATAATTGGGACAACCGGAGGGGATGGTTGTGGTGTGAGGATCACATGTGTTCACAGAGTGTTAATGCTTTGCTCCGGTGCTCTATTAAAAGGAGCACCTTAATTGACAGTAGTTCCCTAGAGGCCCCGCTGCCACGGGCTGGCTGGACAGAAGATGTTGTGCAAGTTCTCATTGCGAGCACGTATGACTATATTTGGAGCACATGCCTAGGATTGTTTAGTACCTGGATGCTTGTTGTTATTTATTTGCAATGCCCTAGACTTTGAAGTTACATGTTTAGACTCGTCCATGCAATGCCCGTCCATCCATCCCTATGCCTACCGCACTCGAATCCTACTGTTACCGTTACTGTTACTATTGCTCCTGTTTTACTGTTGCTGTTGCTACTAAAAACTGTTGCTACTAATAAACTTCTGTGAGCAAGAACTATTTCCAGGTGCAGCTGAATTGACAACTCAATTGTTAAGGCTTACAAGTATTCTTTGGCTCCCCTTGTGTCTAATCAATAAATTGGGTAATGCTACCCGCGAAGACTGTTGCGATCCCCTATACTTGTTGGTCATCAAGACTATTTTCTGGTGCCGTTGCCGGGGAGCATAGCTTTATTTGTAAGTTCACTTGGATCTATTATTGTTCATTGCTACTCCTTTCATCATGGGGAAGTCTCGTGATGGAAAGTTCCCTATTTTACCATCCACTACAAGAAGAGGTACAATCCTAAACACCTCTGCTGCTCTTGATTCACCGTATGTTATAAGTAAGCTTGTGACCCCACCACCACATACTCACGCTACACACACTGCTACTACTGATGAATCTGAAACTGCTTTTGATACTCATGATGTTACTTCTATTGTGCTTGACGCGAGTGGTTCACTAGGTCCTTTTCTAGATGCTACTATGGCTAGTCTAGGAAATACCGAAACTCCTAGTGAAGACACCGTTACACCTGTTAGCTCACATGCTAGTGAGAGTTATTATATTAATGATGGTTACATTGAGCTCACTGATGAGTTTGTTGAAGAGTGCCAAAACACACATGGTACTAGTGCTATAAAGAGTCTCCTTGCTAGACGTACTATTATGCCTAAACTGTCCTCTGATCCTAAGTTTTCCACTTCTCCCATAGATATTAAAGATAAAGACTATGATTTCTCTCTTGATTTATCTTTTTTAGATATTGTTGAGAAAGAACCTTTTTGTGGGACTGAAAATGAGAGTGATGTAGCTCATATGAATGAGCTTTCTACTATGAGTGCTTTGTTCTCTGATGATTTTAAAATGCGCAAGTACTTTGTTGCTAAGATCTTCCCCTTTTCACTAAAAGGAGAAGCTAGGGCTTGGTTTAATAGATTACCTCTTGGTTCCATTGATATCCCTAATTTCTTGATTGCTTTTTTCTTCCATAAATATTTTCCTCCCAGTGCTAGACATGCTGCTTTGCAGAGACTTTTTGATTTTAAGCAGGGAGAAGAAGAGAAATTGCCTGAGTCATGGAAAAGATTTTGTTCCTTGATTCATGCACATCCTGGATGTCCATTTCCTAAGAATGAGCTTCTTGATATTTATTATAATGGACTAACTGATGATTCTAGGACCTACCTAAATAGCTTTGCTGATTGTGTTTTCAGGAAAAGGACTCCTACAGATGCTGAAGAATTAATGACCAAGATAAGCAAGAATTATGATGATTGGACTTCAACTAGGCTGAATACACCTGAGCCTATTACTCCTAAACTAGTTGTTCCTAAACCAGTTCCAACACCAACAACAAAGAAGAGGGGAGTTATTGCATTAAATGATGAAGTGATGAAGGAAGCTAAGAAGTGTCTAAAGGAGAAAGGTATTAGAGCTGAAGATGTGAAGAATCTACCTCCTATAGAAGAATTATGTAAGCCAATTCCCCCACTCATCTACTATTGAGGTACACTCTCTCCAATTTAATGAAGGTGATATTCCTTAAGGTAAGCCTCCTGATCAATGCTTAGAGGAACTTGACACATTTATTGTTAAACAGGGTAATTTTAATAAACAAGTTCAGAATCATTTATTGGAAAACTCTAGAGCTATCCATGAGTTGAAAGATATTGTGGAAAGAACTTATAATGATATTAAAATGCTTTGTAAACACTTTCAAATGGTTCAAACTCAACTTTATCAACTAGCTAAGGTACAAAAGGATATGCTAGTTAATGCTTCAGGAATTAAACATGCTTATGGAATTATAACTAGGAGTGGTGCAGCTACTCAAGATCCTTTATATCCTGAAGGACACCCTAAAAGAATAGAGCAGGATTCCCAACAAGGAGAAGATAGTGGTAGTCCTCGTAATAGAAAGAAAAAGAAACACAAGATAGTTGAGGAACCACTTGAACCTGTTGTAGATCCTAATAGTATATCTCTCTGTGATGCTGAAACTGAGAGTGGTAATAATAATGAGTCTCTTGATAAGGAGGAAGGTGAGAAAGAACCTGAGAAACATACTAAGAACACTAGGTACACAAAGGAGGATTTTATTGCTAATAAACATGGTAAAGAGAGAGAACCTTGGGTGCAGAAACCTATGCCTTTTTTAGATAAGAAACACAAGTCAAAGGAGGAAGAACACTACAACAAGTTTTGTGAGTGGATGAAACCTTTATTTTTGCAAATTCCTTTGACTGATGCTATTAAGTTGCCTCCTTATTCAAAGTATATGAGGGATATTGTCTCTAATAAAAGGAAGATTCCTAATGAGGAGATTTCTACTTTGCTTGCTAATTACTCCTTCAATGGTAAGGTTCCAAAGAAACTTGGTGATCCAGGTATACCAACTATTCCCTGCTCTATTAAGAACAATTATGTTAGAACTGCTTTATGTGATTTGGGAGCTGGAGTTAGTGTTATGCCTTCTTCTCTCTACAAGAGGCTCCAGCTAGAAAAGTTGATACCAACTGACTTTGCAAATGGCTAATAAGTCAACTACTGTCCCTGTTGGTATATGTGAGGATGTTCCTGTTCAAGTTGCTCATAGTTGCATGGTTTTAACTGATTTTGTTGTGCTTGAAATGCCTGAAGATGATAACATGTCTATTATTCTTAGGAGATCTTTTCTTAATACTGCAGGTGCTTTCATCAATGGCAATCAAGGAAAAGTAACATTCAATATTAATGACAAAGAGCACACTGTCTATTTCCCCAAGAAGGTTGTTAAGAGCTATTGCCTGAATTCCATTGAAAACATTGAGAGCATCAAGGTTGGAGAAATATATTGTCCCATTCCACAAGAAAATTTTGAAACTATTATGATTGGGACCATTGCTATCAAGTATGAGGTAACATAATCACCTTGTAGAATGCAAAGTTTTGATTCATATAAGATTGTTTTGGTAACAAGACTTGATCAACCTTGTTAACAAAATGATTTTAATGAACAAAATAATGTTTTCACAGTGGTTATACTTGCTCACTTTTATTTTTCTCCTTTCCAATATTTGCTCTTCGCCGTGCCTAACTTAAAGGCGTTAAAGAAAAGTACTTGTTGGGAGATAAACCAAGAGTTTCCTTGAGTCTTGAGTTATTACTTTAGTCATGACCTTTCCTTATCCTTTTTGTTTGCTTTTTGTGCCAAGAATGACCTCTAATAAGAGGGAAGTAAGATTTGGGGAGTTGCTGTCCCGAAATAGATTTCCGTCCTCCACCATAAAAATTCGTAAGGAGCCTCTGTAAGTTGGATTGAGCTAAAAACTTGTGAATAAATCCCCCACTATGTTATCTAACTTCCGTTAGTTCAACACTTTTTTATTTGAGCAACATAAGGTCTTCGGAAAAATCGGTTTCAACCTGTTGGTCTGTTTTGACAGATTTCTGCCATCATTTGCATTTGCTTCTTATTGATTCCTTTTCGGTTTTTTTTGGGAAATTGAGTTTTTTGAAGGAGTTGCTACAGTAGATTGTGTTTTTAACTTGTTGTTCCAAAGCTTTGCCAGAGGTCTAATATCTTTTGAATAAACTAATGTTGCTAATAAAGATCGTGTGAAGTTTTGTATGAAAGAAAAATTTCAGGTGTAGAGAGAGGATGATGTAATGAGATTAAGAATGGACAAAATCTCAAGCATGGGGGGAGCCACTCCGTGTCACCCCAATAATTACTCAAGAGGTACAAGCGTCAAAGCTTGGGGGTGCCCAAGGCATTCCCTTCTTCATCAATAAAAATCTCAGGTCTTTCTAGACACTTCGTTTTTATTGTTTCATGCACAGTTGTGTTGTTCTTAGAGCGTCTTAGTTTTTGTTTTTGGTTTTCTTTTGCTTCGTTTGGTTTTGCGTTGGTTGCCTTCTAAAAAAATCGAAATCACCAAAAATATTTGATGTTCTTTTTTGGTTTTGTGAGTTCTTTGCAGGGTTCAGCCGTCCTCAGTGGTTTTGGTTTCATGTTAATCATTCAAGTCACACAAGTGAAGGGCAATAATGAAGATTAAGACAACTCGAGGTGGTAAGAGGATGGTAACAAACTCTATTTGTTTTTCATTTTTATACATATACTCATCACTGTGAGCATGCTTAGCCTATTTGTGTAAAGTGTATGTCATTATGGATGCTTAGTAGTTCTTGCTTGTCTATGATTAGCTCTAGCTTGTTAATAGTTTGTAGCATGTCATATGAATGTTTGCTTGCATTGTTTTATTCATACTTTGATATGATATTGTGGTATCCTCCTCTGACTGTTCATGTGAATCGACTTGGCACATGCTCACGCATGCATATGACTAATCAATAGTCAGTAAGCCTCGATGATTTATTTTGCCTCAAAGTTCTTGTATCACTTTCATGCCATAATTAGTCCTGTTTTATTGCAAGCATGATTATGACAGTTATTGCTCTCTCGTTTGTCGCTCCCTCTCTATTTCTAGCCTTCACTTGCATTGAGTATGTGCTCTATCTGTGCTTCCAACTCCCCAAAACCATTATTGCCAGCTGTGTCCACCATACCTACCTATCAGCATCATTTGCTACTTCAATGCATATTATATATATGCCGTGTTTTCTTCTAAAATAAAATGTTTGTCTATTTTGAGAAAGTTAGTTAGTAAAGCTCTCACAAACTTGATGGCACACTTTATTCCTTGTGCTTAATAATCTTGAACCATTGTGACTAGTACATGAAAGTTATATGCTTGCTTATTATATGCTGGGAGTCAGCAGAACCGTGCTGTCACGGGGAACGCTTTCAACATTTTTTGGATATCTCATCCAGTTGATTCCTTGCTCTTTTGTTTATGGATGTCGACGATGTGAAATAAAAGGGGAAGTTGTTAGTTCATGGAGTTTATACATTGTGTTAGAGAAATGCCTGGGCCGCTAGCCTAAGCCATGCTTATTCATGGTGGAAACTTGCAACAATACCATAATGAGCATCTATGAAGCGTCCTCAATAAAAAACTATGTATATGGTAAATAAAAAGATTGCTGAGATGCTCATTGTCTGCTTGCCTTGTCATTTTGGTTATGGGAGAGCTCCTGTACCATGTGCAAGGGGTACCCCGTTGTTGGTTCTCGATGATATGCATGTATTTACAATGCAAGAACTTTCAGGTGACCAAAGTTGAGTAGCATGCGGAGCGACCCTCGTACTCAAGGGACTTGGGATTTTCAGCCTATGGTCTGTCAAGCATATGATTCAGAGTGGACCTCGCTTTCACCTTAACCACATGAAGATGCCTATGATAGGGGCAATGAAAGCTCAAAGCTAATGAGTACCTTCCTTTCAGCATTAGGAAGCCTTTCAAACATTCACAAAACCGTTTTCACAATTTTGTTGAGTCATCACTTATTCTATGAGCACCTTCTTGAGAGCATAGTTGTCATTCTTGTGTTTGTTCCAAAACTTGGTTAATTATGTCATGACTTTGATGCTTGTATCTCTGATATCTTTACCTCTGGTCTTCACTTGAACTTCAGAGGTGCCTTGGCATTCATATTTTGCTCTACAAACAAAGGCAAGTGAGATACCACTTTATCATACCTTATTATGAGCATTGCAATGTTGCTTATGTTTATGTTTCATGCTACTTATTATTATTGAGTTGGTTTCTCTTCATAGCTTGCAATGACTATTGAGTAGACTTAGTTGCATACTCCTTATTATGAATTTTCTAAGCATTTATTCCTGTGCTGAGAATATTTACATCATATGAAGCAAAGTGTTTGTGAAAGTTCTTTTATCGCAATCAGTTTTCAACTGAATTGTTTGAGGACAAGCAATAAGCTAAGCTTGGGGGAGTTGATACGTCAAAAATGTATCTACTTTCTCGAACACTTTGCTATATTGTTTCTTCTCTAAACTTGTGTGATTTGGATACAACTAACACGGACTGACGCTGTTTTCAGCAGAATTACCTTGGTGTCTTGTTTTTGTGCAGAAAATAAACTATCAGGAAAAATCCCGGGAAATATGCCAAAAACTATTTCTCACCAGAAGATCCAAGGAGCCAGAAGGGGAGATAGAGGGGAGGCCTGGGGGCCCCAGACCCACCCCTGGCGCGGGCCCACTAACCCCGCGCCTGGGAGAGGTCTGGCCACCCCAGGCAGCTCCTCGGCCTCCCTCCGCGCCTATAAGTTGCCTTCTGACCTAAAAACAGAGGGGGGTTCGATAGTTTTCCAGAAAGAGTTCTGCTCCGCCGCCGCCACGAGAAACCAAGATTCGGATCCAGAAACTCCGTTCTGGCACCCTGCCGGGATGGGGAATTTGGAGAGTATCATCGCCATCGTCATCACCAACGCATCTCCATCAACCACCGATGTTTCCCTCATCCATGAGTGAGTAATCCCCCGCTGTAGGCTTGGGGATGGTAGGGATTGGATGAGTTCTATCATGTAATCGAATAAGATCTGTTAAGGGCATAGTGCCTAGTATCTCTATTAGTGCTATTTGACTTTGTTGCAACTTGTTGTCCTTAATGCTTGTCACTAGGGCCCGAGTGCCATGATCTCAGATCTGAACTTATAATTGAATCATTATGATAGTATTGTTTGTGATCTTATCTACAAATTGTGTACACATATCATTGTCCGGATCCAAAGGCCCCAAAGTGACAATAATTGGGACAACCGGAGGGGATGGCTGTGGTGTGAGGATCACATGTGTTCATGGAGTGTTAATGCTTTGCTCCGGTGCTCTATTAAAAGGAGTACCTTAATTGCCAGTAGTTCCCTGGAGGCCTCGCTGCCACGGGTTGGCTGGACAGAAGATGTTGTGCAAGTTCTCATTGCGAGCACGTATGACTATATTTGGAGCACATGCCTAGGATTGTTTAGTACTTGGATGCTTGTTATTATTTATCTACAATGCCCTAGACTTTGAAGTTACATGTCTAGACTCGTCCATGCAACGCCCGTCCATCCATCCCTATGCCTACCGCACTCAAATCATACTGTTACCGTCATTGTTACTATTGGTCCTGTTTCACTGTTGTTGTTACTGCTGTTGTTGCTTTGCTGTTGCTACTACAAACTGTTGCTACTGATAAACTTTTGTGAGCAAGAAATATTTCCAGGTGCAGCTGAATTGACAACTCAGTTGTTAAGGCTTGGAAGTATTCTTTGGCTCCCCTTGTGTCGAATCAATAAATTGGGTAATACTACCCGCGAAGACTGTTGCGATCCCCTATACTTGTGGGTCATCACCGACCAGGCTCGTGTTTTCAGTCTTTCGCATCACAGTTTTCTGACCATTGGATGTGTGCCACCGGAATTTCTAGCCTCCCACCGGAAGTTCCAGCCAGGGTCGTAAATGCCCAATAACGAGCAGATCTGGGAGCCCTTTAAAAGGGTCTCTTCTTCCCCTTCGTCGGCACAAGCTCTTTTCCTGGTTCTTGGATTTCTCTCTCTCCTCCATTGTTGACCTTGAAGAGCTTTCCCTCTCCCTTCCTCCCTTATTTCCCCAATACTTTTGTAGCTTTGTTGGAATTTGGGAGTGAAGGACTTGCCCTTGAATTTGTTGCATAGGTTTGAGTTATCCTCGGAGATTCAGCGAGTTCAATCTTATGGGCTTGTTACTCTTGGGTTCTTGGAACCCTAGACGGTTGTGTGGTTGGGTTGTTGACTTCTTGTGACCTTTTGTGGTCTTGTAGCCTTTTGTGGCTCTGTTGGCCTTTTGTGGCCTTGTTGTTGGGAGCCTCCAATTGAGTTGTGGAGCCCCAACCTTGTACAGGTTTTGGTGACAGCCCTGAAGTGTCCCTTAGTGGATCGTGAGTAGGCCTTTGTGGAGAGCTCACAGGAGAATAGGGTGAGCCTTTCATGGCGCCAGTGAGTTGCGTGCCTTTGCATCCGGGGTGAGGCCTTGTGTGGCGTTGGGTGAGCATGGAGCCACCACACCTCGAGGTGAGCCATTTGTGGCGTTCGGAGAGCATTGTGCCATCGCACCTCTCCAACAGAGACATAGCTTCTTTGGAAGTGAACTTCGGGATAAAAATATTCGTCTCCGCGTCCATCGGTTATCTCTCAACCGAGCCCTTGCACTTTACATTGTGATAGCCTTCGTGCTTGAAATATTATATCTTGCTATCACCTTGTTGCTTGTATTGATTAGCATAGGTTGTTGGTGCACTTAGGTGAACCTAATGGCTAGGTTTTGTGTTAAATAAAATAAATGTTAGTTTTATTCTGCATTTATTTGAGCCTAGACCGTAATAATTTTTTAAAAAACCTATTCACTCCCCTCTAGGTGACGTCCATTGCACTTTCACCATTATTAATTGATAACTCATGTCCATGGTTATGAAACCGTGATCATCATTAATCAACAAGCTAGCCAAGTAGAGGTCTTCTAGAGAGTCTGTGTTGTTTACGAGACCACAAAATTATTATGTTTCCTTGTTAATACAAATTCTAGTATGGAATGCAAATACTTATCATGAATGGGAAATGTGATAATAACATTTTTATTATTGCCTCTAGAGCATATTTCAACACACCTTATATAGTACATTGCATAACCCAGTAGGACAAAAATATTTTATATCAATGGGATTATCAATCTTTGGAATCTGAACAATTGAAGTATCATTAGTCTCATCTGGCAAAAACCTAATAGCAAAGAAGTGTTACACGCCCATAATCATATCACTCTTCAAAGGGTCCCAATCCTTCTGACAAAAACGAGTAGGAAAACCATCCGATCCTAGTGCTTGGGCCTATTTGAAAGAGTGCATCTGAAATATCCTTGTCTAAAAAATCTTTACACATAAAATCTTATTCATACCAATAGTAACTTGTTTACGAATCAACGACATATGGTATCACAACAAAGAGAAGAATCTTGGGAGTAGAGGGACTTGAAGTAAGAGATAACCATGCGCTCCACCGCATAGTGTACTGATTGCACCTCACCATCACTATCGTGAAGCTTAACAATTTCTATACCAACACCGGAGCGCCTCTGCCTTGAGAATTGGAGGTATCACAAGCAGCAGCACGACCACTGGTCATTGGTGCTTGATCCCCTTTCAAGCCACCATGCGATACACTAGCAAACCTTCCATCCCAAGGGAAGGCATAAAAATTCTCCATATTTGGATACTTGTTTTAAAAAAAATTGTGCCACATTATTTGTGCTCATGGTAAATCAAACCGCATGTAAAACATAAGAGAATCCATAATGCAATGGTGCTTAAAGGTGCTTACCTAATAAAAAATTGAATGAAATAAATTAGGTAGCGAAGCACTTACCCTTGCAATGCGGGACTCTTGTTTGCGACGCTAACTAACCCTTCCACATGCCTCCTATTCTCACACGCGAGGCAGAAAAACGACTAGCGTCGGTGATAAGTTTTGTGTCCGACGCCGGGATCGAAGGCCTCAACTACCAATTGATGAGGATTCTAATCCTAGCGCCCGCTTATTAGGGCTGTGATGTGGGTGCTCTAACATACCCAACTTTCATATTTCACCGCAAACATCTATATCTTCCCAGCGAGCAAATTTGAGACAAAACGAGTAAGCGGTCCGCAAACATCTTGTTGCATACGATACATGAACTAAGTACCCTCTAAAGCCTCCAACAGGTCACATCTCTACCATGATCACCTCACCTGCCTCACGGTTACCAATTATTTAACCATGATATCATTCTGAAAAGCTTAAGGGGTGTTGGTTATTATCATATATTCATGCTTATGATAAATGTTTACATACCATGCTATAATTGTATTAACGGGAAACATTAATACTTGTGTGATTTGTAAACATAAAAGAGTCCCTAGTAAAGCCTCTTGTTAAACTAGCTTGTTGGTTAATATATTATTATAGTTTTCTGATCATGAACATTAAGATGTTATTAACAACAGGGTCATGTCATTAGGAGAATTATGTGATGGACATACTCCTATAGTTAAGTGTAGCATAAAGATCAAGTCATTTAATATAGTTCACTTGCTATAAGCTTTTTGATACATAGTAACCTAATTCCTTCGACCATGAGATCATGCTAATCACCATCACCGGATGGATGCTTTGATGACATCAAACACCACTTTGTAACTGGGTGGTTATAAAGGTGGCATTGAGTGTTCAAAAAATATGTGTTGATGCACATGGATCAAGAGTGGGATTTGTCCATCCATATGACAGATAGATATACTTTGGGCCCTCTCGGTGGAATATCATCCAATTAGCTTGCAAGAATGTGACTGGATCACAAGGGATCACATATCACGGGAACAAGAAAGAGTACTTATCGGTAACAAGGTTGAACTAGGTATGCAGATATACCGACGATCAAACCTCGGATAAGTAAAGTATCATGAGACAAAGGAAAATTGGTATCGTATGTAAGTGGTTCATTTGATCGCAAAGTAATCGTAGAAATATGTGGGAGCCATATGCAATGATAATGATTGGCAATATGCAATGATAAGTAAAGCATGAGGTATATATAGAGGAAACTCCACCAATGATAATGATTGGCAATATATGCAATGAAATTCGAGTTCATCACACATGCATAGATTGTGGGGGAGTTTGCTCTATATATGGTGGTGGTACCAATATCACATACTTATGTAGTATTTGATATTGGTAGTGCCATTTTATTCTTTAATATGCCTTATATAAACACTCTTAAAGGGATTGTCATCAATTACCAAAATGGGGGAGATTGAAAGAACATGTGGGCCCCCATGTGTGGTTGTGGTAATTAATGACAATCTTTATGGACTAATGTGTGTATTAAGTTGTACTTGTAGGAATTGTCCATTGGCATCGCTTGGAGCATGTGTTGGCTTCAAGGTCAATGAAATGAGAAGAAGATGTTTTGTGCAAGCTCAAAATGCGCCATCTATAGAAGATATCATGTTTGATGCTTGCCATCCTCGGTTATCATGAATCGATGACGAGGAATCAAGAAAGGTGTTCCATCTTGAGAAGGTCAAGTTCGTCTACATCGAGCTCAAGTGGAATGCTCAAGGCAAAGGTATAATCTTGATAGGTTTTCCCTTTTGCCGGTCTCATGTTGTGTGTGGGAGACCAGGTTTAGGATAGATAACCGTACTATCAAGAGGGGCTCTCGAATGAGTAACTCGGTCACATCGTTTGGAGAGAGCTCAAACCTTTGCATACTTGCATCATCATATTTGGTTGTTATTTGGTCTTACCCATGTGAGGATATAGAGCTTGTGGTAATCTCCATAACAAGCTCTTGTTCATCAAAATTGGATCTCTCTTTTATATCTTATTGCGATTTTGATCTATGCGGTTTTTCGGTTTCTCATCAAGTGAGGTATCTCAAATTATTGTACTTGATACATTCTCACTTGGTGATAACCAATATTTTCACTTTTTATAGGGTAGCCCTTGTCGTCCTCTATCCAACGCAATTGGAATCGGGTCAATCGGAGCTACCAATCAAAAGTTATTAACGTTTGAATATTGACTACTATTTGCTTTTAAAAAATAAAATAAAAAGATTTTTTCTGGGCTGTCCGGTACTACCGGGCCCAGTACCGGACACGCCTGACCCAGCCCGCTTCCCTTCTGGCCGATGCGGTACTTAGTGCCGGCACTACCGGACCGGCCCGGTAGTACCGCCCGGGTGGGCCAGTACTACCGGCCGGCCCATCTGGCTAACCTCCCTGCTCTAGCCCAGCCCGCCTCACCGCGTCAGCCAACCCGCGCTCTGACTCCCACTCGCACGCCGCCGCCGCTCGCTAGCCCAGCTCCCTCGCTCGCCCTGGTGGTTCCGCGCGCGCTTGCTTGCTGGCCCCGCACGCTGCTGCCTCGCGTCCCGCGCGCTTGGTCCCACCGTGGCCCCGCATGCTGGATCCCGCGCGCGCCTGCCTTGCGCGATGCCGCACTGCCTCGCTGTGTGTGCGCCCGCTCGCCTGGCGCCTGGTTCGCTGCCCGCCGCTGCCGCATTGACCGCTTGCTCGCTGGCCCCTCTCGCATCGCCTGCTGCGTGCTGATTTCCCCAGATCCCCAGCTGCCGCGCGCGTTGTCTGTTTTTCTAACCGGTACTACCGGTCCAGACCGAAAAATATCCCCAACGGCCATATTTTCTGGGCCTCCTATTTAAGTCTTTGCCTGTTTTCAGTTTAGGTTGCTTCTTCTTCTTCTATTAGGCTTGTCCACACTTGCTCTAGATCTTGAAGCTTGCCTAATCTTTTCCCTCTAATGATTCTTGTCCATATTTGAGTGGAAGAGAGAGGAGATCTAGATCCACAATTTGACCTACCCGATTCACATCTTTGTGAGTGCATCTTTGGGGATCTAGCTTTTGGGGGATTTTGTGTCTCTCTTTGATTCCTCCTCTCTTGTTCCCCAATAGCTTTAGTAGCTTTGTTGGAACTTGAGAGTGAGGGATTTGAGCACCTTTGTGGTGTTCTTTCCATTTGCATTTGGTGCATCGGTTTGAGTTCTCCTCGGAGGATTTGGCTCGTGTAACTCATTGGAGCTTGTCCCTCTTGGGTTCTTGGAACCCTAAACGCTTTTGTGGCCTTGGTGGCATTGTGCCCTTTTGTGGCATTTGTTGGGAGCCTCCAATTAAGTTGTGGAGAAGTGCCCCAACCTTGTGAGAGGTTTCGGTTGCCACCGACAAGTGCACCGATAGTGGAAGCGTGGATCAATCCCATTGGGGTGAGATTCACCGGATAATAAGGGAGGCCTTTTGTGATGTTGGTGGTTTGATACCACCCCCTATCCAAACGAGACGTACTCCATGTTGGGAGGAACTCGGTAAAATATTGTTGTCCCCGCGTGCCTCGGTTATCTCTATACCCGAGCTCTTTACTTATGCACTTTACATTGTGATAGCCTTCGTGCTTGAAGTAATATATATCTTGCTATCACTTTGTTGCTTGCATTGCTTAGCATAAGTTGTTGGTGCACATAGGTGAACCTTAGTTGTTTTAGGTTGTGCTTAACAAAGTAAACACTAGTTTTATTCCGCCTTTGTTGAGCCACTCTAGGAAAAGTTTTAATCGCCTATTCACCCCCCTCTAGGCGACATCTGTATCCTTTCAATATCTATAATTTTTGATGATCCATGCTTGTTTAGTATCTACTTTGCTTTGCTTTGTCTACACTTTGAGGTGTTTTTTATATCTTTTCTAGAACTAACTTATTAACAAGTTGCCACAGTGTCAGTTTCCTGTTTTCTTCTGTTTTTGGTTCTAGAAAGGCAGAAAATCAATATTCTCGGAATTGGACGGGACAAAAGCCAAAGTCAATATTTTACTGTGGGCGACACGAAGCCAGAAGACGAGACAGAGGGGCGCCACAAGGCGTCCATACCCCCTAGGCGTGGGTGGGACCACCCCGTGCCTAGGTAGGGTGTGGCCCCCTGGTGGCCCTCCTGGCTCGCCCCTTCGCCTATAAGAATCCCCCGATGCAGAAACCCTAGTCACCCGATCAAAACTCCACGAAACCTTCTGTAGCCACCGCCACCATCGTCCCTAGATCGGGGGGATCTCAAGTTCTTCCCGGCACCCTGCCGGAGGGGACATCATCTCGGAGGCCTTCTTCTCCGGTATGAAGCATGAGTAGTTCCACCTTGGACTACAGGTCCATGTAGTAGCTAGATGGTTGTATCTGAAGGGGTTCGTAGCATGGAAAACAAAAATTTTCTATCGCATGCAAACAAACAAGCCAAGATCTATATACTAGATTGTAGCAACGAGTCGATAGAGGAACTCACCCTCGAAGATTCCAAAGCGGCTAACGAGAGCAGATTCTCGTGGGTGATGTAGTCGTACTCTTGCCGATCTCAAGATCGTGTAGACAATCCTTCCGGCGCTGCGTTCCGGCAGCGCTTCCGCAGTCGGTCACACGTTCGGTACTCGATGAAGACCTTCCTCTCCCTTGTTCCAGCACGCAGCGGAGGTTGTAGCACTCTCCTCGCGATTCCGGCAGCACGACGGCGTGGTACCGGAAGTAGAGGGGAGATCTCGCAGGGCTTCGCCTTAAGCCGGAGCGAGTATTGTCGTGGGAATGGTCACGGCAGATGCTGCAATCGGCAGCGAGTAGTAGAACGAGGGGCAAGGGCGGCCAGCCATCTGCGGTGCGAGATGAGGGTGGAGACACAGGGTTTTACCTAGGTTCGGCCCCCCGGAGGGTAAAGACCTACTCCTGCTAGATTGTATTATGATGGTGGTACAATGGACGAGCTCGGCGGCTAGGCGGCGAGTCGCTTGGGTGTATGATGGAACGTATCTCTACACGCCCTGTAGGGAGGTTTATATAGACTCACCTCCCCTAGGGTTTACATATCTCAACCGAATCTGTTAAGGCTTCGGTAATCGTTTAACCTAACTCGACTGGGCCTATCTACTCGCCCGGGCCTTCAGCTTCCAGTCGCTTGGATCCACACCGGGCCTTGATCCAGTCGCCGTCTTGCAGGCCCACTCGCCAGTTCCTGGGCCAGTCGGAAATGTCCCGCTGGGTATACCCCGGTAGGCATATCCCCATCAGTAGTCCCCGAGGCCGTCGCTGATTGGGCACAAATGGTTGCTGGCTGTCGGAGTATGCGGCTTCAAAGAAGATATCCAGTCGAGTCGAGTCGAGTCGGCGGCTCCTGAATAAAGGAAAAGACTAGTCATTCTGATCGCAGCTTTGGCGAGTCGAGTCGGCGAAATACTCAGTCACTGTCGTAGTGATCGGGTCGGCGAGCCGAGTGGCTGAAGTTGGACCGTTAACCGTGGTCAAACTAGCCGTTGGGGTAATCCAACGGTAACTTTTGGCGTAATCACCGCGTAGTAACGGCTCCCTGATTTGGCGGGTAACAACCGCTATATAAGGGGAATGGCAGGCGATGAGAGAACCATCTTCTCGCCATTTCCTCCGATTGCGCGCACTTTCGCCTTCCTTCGCATCGCTATCCAGCCGACCCGAAATCCTCCGACCCCCCACAAATCCTTCCGCCATGGCCCCCTCCAAGCCTTGGGGTAGATCTAAGTGTACGAGGGCGCAACTGGCGTCCTTCGAGGAGGCCGGGATCCTGCGCGTCGGTTGTTGGCGCATCCCCGCGGCCGGAGAGGTGACCCCGAACCCGCGCGAGGGAGAATTTATCTGCTTCACCAGCCACCTAGAACGGGGGCTGGGATTCCCTACGTCCCTGTTCTTCCGGCGCTTCTGCGCCTACTACGGGATCCAACCGTCGGATCTGGGTCCGCACAGCATCGAGCAGCTCGCCATCTTTGTGGCGTTCTGCGAGTGCTTCCTGGGCTGCCGGCCCTACTTCCCTCTATGGCAAGATCTGTTCCACGGACGGATCAGCCGCGAGGAAGCGGGCGGCCCAATGCTTGCCGCGGGCGGCCTAACATTCTAGCTGAAGTCGAAGGCTTCGTTCTTTGACTTGATGCTGCCCGCCAAGGCGGCGAGCGACTGGAAGAAGTCTTGGTTCTACGTTGCCGAGGCGACCCCGGAGGGCGAGGCGGCGATCCCACGATACTCCGCCAACCGGTCCGAACCGCGCCGACTCCAAGTCGGCAAGCTCCCCACTGACCAGCGGATGGTCGTGGACGAAATGCTCCAAACAATACGCAGTCTGAAGAAGAAAGGCCTCCAGACAATTAACTTGTACAACTGCTGGCTCGGGCGGCGGCTCTTCCCTCTGGCTCGGCGCGACCACTACATGTACCAATACACGGGCCGGGAGGACTCAACGAAGTCCTGCCTCGCCGAGTGGAAGCTCGAGGACTACACCCCAGCACTGAAGAAGATCACCCAGGCGGTGTACCTGGACGCAAAGGCTGGGGTCGCCCCCTACACCGCAAAGCATCCAGCCCCAACGGTAAACCACCTCACATCATTTGCAGTAGCAGTTTTATGCAGTCGCGGTCATTCTAATTTCATTTTGTACTCATTGCAGCTATTCCAAGTGGTGGAAGGATGGCTCCCGCCTTCAGACGACGAGAACTCGAGCTCATCCGTCCAGGACCTGGGCGAATCGCCTCCCGCCAAGGGCGACACCGAGAGCGACGAGAACAGCGACGACGACGAATCCGAGGAGGAAGTCGCCCCGTTGGTTCGCAAGACCCGCGGGCAGCGTCAGCGTGAGCTTGAGGTAAGTAAAAGCCTTGAGCGTCATAATGATGATGATGACGAACTTCCGGAGACCACCTCGCGCCGCCAAGCTACTCCGTCGAAGAAGAAGAAGACAGAGAAGGAGGTGAAGACCCCTCCGAAGAAGAAGACAAAGCCGGTAAGACCGGCCTCCCCGCCGCACTCGGCGAGTAGCTCCGACGCCCCCAGCCTGGCCAAGGGCGAGGCGCCGCCGGTGGTAACCGCGCTGGACACGGCCACTGTCCTGAGCGAAGTGCCACTGGCTTCGATGCCTCCGCCATTCGCCCCAGTCTCTGGACTAGGGGCCGCTCCAGTTGCGGCGGCTTCACCTCGTAGGGAAGCTCCCGCTGAAGATGTCTCAGAGGCTCCCGTCGCAGCCTCGACAACGAAGAAGTCATCCGTGTCTTGGGCACACGATGTCTTGGAAATGGGCCTCAGTCGCCGACTGGGCCCCGAACTGGAGAGGCCGGCCGGCATCCGCATGGGGCTACTCTTCATTCCAATCGCTAAGTGAGTTTGCTCACCTTCTTTCATCTTTCATTGTAATTAAATTATCATGCTCACACAATCAATTTGTAGGACCGGAGTGAAGAAAATAGGCCATCCGACCATGGCCAAGGTGCCACCCGTCGTCAGCGAAGAGGATCCCTCCCGGAAGAGGAAGGCGGACGAAGTCGTCGTCCTTGCGGATAGCGCCAAGAAGGCCAAGGGCGACGATGTCGTCACGATCTCCGACGACACGGCGGTCGCGCCGAATGAACCCACAATGGAGGCGGCCGTACCCACAAAGGAGGGTGCTCCCTCGCCTGGGGCGGCCGAGCCGGCCTCCTTTGGTGCCGGTGCCTCTATCGCGACGTTCCCGCGCTTCGTGGCCAGAGCGGCTGCAGCGAGTGGGACCTTGCCCTCGAGCCGTGCACCTGGGGTCGCCGACGCAGAGGTCGAGCAGCGTCGTGGGCACACGCCGGCCCTCCTCGCATCCGTGGATGCGATACAACTTCATGGCATGCTTGGCGCAGCCATCCAGGTATGTCCAGTCCCCGAGGATCAGGTCGGTGTGTTGCAGCGGTCTGATTCTTTTAGTGTCTTGTTGTTATTTTTCGCGTCCAGTCCCCGAGTGCGCACTCGCTGAATTTCAGCGGGTGGGCACTTAAGATTTTTTGATCGCCAGTCCCTGAGTGCGTACTCGCTGAATTTCAGCGGGTGGGCACTCAGTATTTCTTTGATTAACTGTTTGAATTGTGTGCAGGGTCTGCAACATGAGTCAGCTGACCGATTGGCAGCGAAACACCGCACGGAGAAGGAACTGGCCACCGTCCAAGAGGCGAATAAGGGGCTTCAGGAAGTTGCCGCGAAGGCAGAGGAGGCCCGCCAGGGACTTGTCCCAGCGGGTGAGTTGGCAGTGGCTCAATCGACATTGAGCTCGGCTGAGAAGCTGATCGCCGACCTCGAGCGCGAGCTGAGGGAGGCGAGAGAAGAAGCGAGTTCGGCGGATGGTCGAGCCAAGGCCGCCGTTACGGCCGCCGTTATGGCCGCCGCGGAAGAACGTAAGGTTTCTGACGCCCTTGTTGCTGGGCTTCAGGGTGATTATACTTCTCTTGAGAGCTTCATCACGGATCTCTCCCGTCCCTTGATTGGTGAGTGTGTCTGCCCCTGCCTATTGCATGTGTCTTTTGGTGATATCCGACGTACTCACTGTTATCTTATTTTCGCAGGTCGCATCCTTGATAGCGCGGAAGAGGCAAGCTCGTTCGACGCGCGGCAATGCGTGGCCACGCTCGTCGACTCGGCGACGTTGTCGGCGACATGCATCCGAGCCTACCTCCAGGAGATATCGCCCACGGAAGTAATTCCCAGCGACCTCGTCGAGGTGTGGAAGTACTTGGAGAAGGCGCCGTCGGTCGTTGAGTTCATGACGCGATCGGCGTTCCGGCGCGGAGCGGCGACGGCGCTTAGCCTTGGGCTTGCTCACTTTCTAGAGGATTTCGATCTGGACGACGTGACGAGTGGCTACCCGTCATCGACTGGAGCGGTGGAGATCTCCGAGGTGCTCAAGTTGACGGGTCGTGCCGCGGTGTACTCCGAGCGTGTCTGGGCGATGGGCGACCTCCTTCCTTACCAGGAGACGGTCATCGCGCCCAACGACCCCGAGCCGCAGCATCGGGACTTCAACGTCGAGCAGCCCTTTCATGCGGCGATGGCGGGTGAGCTGACGACGTATCCGTCGAACCCGTACACTCCCTTCATCCGCAATCGCAAGGGTTCTGGCGAGTCGTCGTCGAAGCCTGCAGAGTGAACTAGGTTGCCCTAGGGCGTTAGTAACAGTTCTGCCGTTGGGCATACTATGTATTTTGAGAGAATTTGCGACATGCTATTTAATGAGATATCGTGTTTGTTTTGTGATTTGTTATGTGTTTATCGATTGAGGGTTGAACGAGTCCCCGGGCGCGTCCGCCCTTTTTATGGGGTTGACCTCGTTTGTAATGTGTTTGTGGTTTTTGGATGTTTTGTTATTGCGGTCGACTCGCCCGGACTCGGAGAGCCAGTCGCAAGGCGACTCCCTTGAGCGATCTGTATTTCATCGTTTTCCCTTGCGTGAACGAGGTCGGGTGGCCGAGTCCCCGAGCGTGGTACTTGGTTGTTCTAGGCGCGACTCGAGGGTGGGTGAGGACTTGGCGCGTTAGTTTGAGCGCATCACTCCTGCCTGGCCCGTTGGGTCAGTCGCATGGCGAGTCCTGGGCATGCTCTCATACTTGGCGTTTTCCCGGGCCGCTCGCGCTGAACTGGTCGTCAGTCCCCGAGCGTGGTACTTGGCCGTTCGAGTCGCTATGTCGAGGATGCGGAGGATCATGGTCGCTGTGAGAAGCGAAGGCAGTTATCTTGGCTCGTAGAGCCAGTCGGGCTAGGCGACTCCAATGGGGCTCCGGGTAGGCTTTTTCGTGGACGATGCAAGACCTAAGGTGACCCAGTGCTCTTGCACCGCACTACTTAGCCGTGCCGATCGCTGTACCAAAGGTTGACTTCTGCGGTTATCTTGACGCTGTTATTACGAGTGCGAGTGGCACAAGACACGGAGAGTAGGCGCAATTTGCGGTAACCGATTCTTTTTATTTCATAGCGACTGGAGGGTACATATGTGGGGTTCTAGGAGTAGAACTTCCATAGGAGGTTTACATTCCATGGTCGCTTGACGTCGAGTTTGCCGTCCCCGTGGACGTCGATGAGGTAGTAGGCGTCGTTGCCGAGTACTCGCCCGATGGCGAATGGTCCCTCCCACGGAGGGTAAAGCTTGTGCATGCCCTTCTTGTCCTGGATGAGGCGCAACACCAGGTCGCCTTCTTGGAAGGTGCAAGTTTTCACCCGCCGGCTGTGGTAGCGGCGGAGGCCCTGCTGGTAGATGGCGGTGTGTGACCGAGCGAGGTCACGTGCCTCGTCGAGTTGATCGACTCCGTCCTGGCGGGCGAGTTCATTTGCAGCCTCCGTGTAGTGGACGACCCGCGGCGAGTCGTGCTCGAGGTCGGTGGGCATGACTGCCTTGGCGCCGTACACCATGAAGAAGGGGGTGAACCCTGTCGACATGTTGACCGAGGTGCGGATGCCCCAGATGACGGAGGGTAGCTCCTCGACCCAGCACCCGGCAGTGCGCTCGAGTGGTACTTGGAGTCGCGGCTCCAGGCCGTGGAGGATGCTTTGATTGGCCCGTTCCGCCTGGCCGTTGGATTCCGGGTGGGCGACTGACGCGAGGTCGAGCCGGATGTGGTGTTCTTCGCAGAATTCGGCCATGGATCCTTTGGCGAAATTGGTGCCGTTGTCCGTGATGATGCTGTTTGGGAACCCGTAGCGATATATGAGCTCGCATAGGAATTTGGTGGCGGTCTTCCCGTCGCACTTACGGACTGGTTTGGCCTCTACCCACTTTGTGAATTTGTCGACTGCGACCAGGAGGTGGGTGTAGCCGGAGGGAGCCTTTTTGAAGGGGCCTACCATGTCCATGCCCCACACGGCGAATGGCCAGGTGATGGGGATTGTCTTGAGCGCTGAGCTCGGCACGTGCGTCTGGTTTGCGTACTTCTGGCACCCGGCGCACCGCTGGACAATGTCAACGGCATCGGCGTGTGCGGTGGGCCAGTAGAAGCCATGCCGTATGGCCTTGGTGACCCGAGAGCGGGCGCCGGCGTGGTGGCCGCAGTCGCAGGAGTGGATGTCATGGAGGATCTTACGTCCTTCGGCGGGTTGGACGCAGCGTTGGAATACGCCGGTGACGCTGCGCTTGTGGAGCTTGCCGTCGATGATGGTGTAGGACTTGCATCGGCGTACGATCATTCGGGTGTCTGTCTCGTCTGCTGGCAAGGTACCGGCCTCCAGGTAGGCGACGTAGGGTTGGTCCAGTCGTCTGGCTCGGTGACGAGTGCGACCAGGGCTGCATCCGGCTGCAGCGGGACTCCAATGTCGATCTCCCTTGGGGAGAGACTGATGGCTTGGTGATCGTGTTGAGGAAGACGCCAGCGGGTGGTGCGAGTCGAGCAGACCCAATGCGAGAGAGTGCGTCGGCCTCCTCGTTCTTCCGCCTGTCAATCCACTCGACAGAGTAGCCTGCGAAGTGTCCGCCCAGCTTGTCCACTGCTTGGCGGTACACCGCCATGGTGGGGTAGACGACGTCGCAGGTGCCAGCGACTTGTCCGGCGACGAGGTCGGAGTCTCCGTAGCAGCGTAGGCGGTTGACGTTCATCTCCTTGGCAGCTCGCATGCCGTGGAGTAGTGCCTCGTACTCGGCCATGTTGTTGGTGCAGGGGGTGAAGTCGAGGCAAAGGACGTAACGGAGCTTGTCGCCCTTCGGGGAAGTCAGCACGATCCTTGCTCCTGCACCGTCCGCGTTCTTGGAGCCGTCGAAGTGCAGGCTCCAGTAATGGAGGTATGGCAGCTTTTCTAGCTGCTGGGCCTCTTCCCAATCGGCGATGAAGTCCGCTAGAGCCTGCGACTTGATCGCCTTTCGCGGCTCGTACTTGATATTGTGGTCGCCGATTTCGACGGCCCACTTGGCGACTCGCCCAGTCGCCCCACGGTTGCGGATGATGTCCTGCAACGGTGCTGAGGAGACGACCGTGATCGGGTTCTCCTAGAAGTAGTGCGACAGGCGCCGCTGTGCTCTAAAGACCGCGTATACCAGTTTCTGGTACTACGGGTATCGCTGGCGCGACTCGGTGAGGACCTCGCTGATGTAGTACACCGGTCGCTGTACTGGGCGCTCCTTTCCTTCTTCCGGCCGTTCGACGACCATGACGGCGCTGACGACGCGCTCGGACGCTGCGACGTAGACCAGCATGGGTTCTTTGTCGGCGGGGGCGGCGAGTTGTGGTGCGGCGAGTAGCACCTTCTTGAAGTCGCGGAGCGCGTCGTCTGCCTCCTTGTCCCACTGGAAGGTGGGGTTCTTGCGCATCAGGCAGTATAGGGGCATCGCCTTTTCGCCCAGGGGGGGGGATGAAGCGACTGAGAGCCGCTACTCGCCCGGCCAGCTTCTGGACGTAGCGCAGGCACTCGGGTTTGCCGAGTCGGGCGATCGTGTCGATCTTGGTGGGGTTCGCCTCAATATCACGCTTAGAGACGACGTACCCCAGTAGTTGTCCTGCTGGTACACCGAAGGTGCATTTTCCTGGGTTAAGCTTTATCTTGTATTTTCGCAGGTTGGCGAATGTTTCCGCCAGGTCGGCGAGTAGATCGCCCTGGCAAGAGGATTTTACGACCACGTCATCAATGTAGACGTGGATGTTGCGGCCAATTTGGCTCGCGAGGCACTCTTGCATGCACCGCTGGTAGGTCGCTCCGGCGTTCTTGAGGCCGAAGGTCATGGCGGTGTAGCAGAAGGCTCCGAATGGCGTGATGAACGCCGTCTTCTCCTCGTCCTCGACGGCCATTTTTATCTGGTTGTATCCAGAGTAGGCGTCGAGGAAACATAGCGACTCCGAGCCCGCGGTAGAGTCGATTATTTGGTCGATCCGCGGGAGGACGAACTATTCCTTCGGGGCAGGCGCTGTTCAAGTTTGTGTAGTCGATACACATCCTCCAGGTCCCGTTCTTCTTCTTGACCAGGACTGGGTTTGCCAGCCACTTGGAGTACTTGATTGGACGGATGAAGCCTGCAGCGAGTAGACGCTGCACCTCCTCGGCGATGGCTCGGCGGCGCTCTTCATTGAAGGGCCGCAGCGACTGTTTGACGGGTCGCACTTTGGGGTCGGCGTTTAGTTTGTGCTCAGCGAGCTCCCTAGGGACACCAGGCATGTCAGATGGCTTCCATGCGAAGATGTCCCTGTTCTCATGGAGGAACTCGATGAGTGCGCCTTCCTAGGCTGGGCTCATGCCTGTCCCGATCGTCACCGTTTGGCTGGAGTCGCCTGGGACCAGCTCGACGGTGCGGGTGTGCATCGTTGCCTCGAAGGCTGAGGTGTTTGCACCCTCCGAATTGGGCTTCTTGAGTATGGTGGGGTCGTCATTGTTCACCCCGCTCGCGTACTTGGCGAGCTTATCAGCGTGGCTGGCTTCTGCCGCGATGACGACTCCTTTGGCCTCGCACTCGGCGGCCATGTCTGGGTCGCTGTTGATGGTGATGACGCCGCACGACCCAGGGAGCTTCATCTTGTTGTACGCGTAGTGTGGCGCTGCCATGAACTTGGCGAACGCCTGGCACCCCAGGACGCAGTGGTAGGGGCTGTCGAAGGGCACCAGCTCGAAGACGATCCGCTCGGTGCAGAAGTTTGCTGGTGTGCCGAAGGTGACTGGCAAGATGACCTTGCCGATCGGGTACGCCTTCCGACCGGGGACGATGTCGTGGAACGTGGTGTGGGTTGTCTCGATCATCGACTGCGGGAGCCGCAGCCGCCTGAAGGTGTCCAGGTACAGGATGTTGATGGAGCTGCCGCCGTCCATCAACGTCTTGGGGAGCCAGTAGTCGCCCACCTTTGGCTTGACCACCAGGGCGACTCGGCCTAGGTACTCGATGCGCGGCGAGTGGTCCTGGCGGCTCCAGGTGATGGGCTGCTCCGACCAGTTGAGGAACTAGGGAACGTCCACCTGTGCCACCGCGTTGACGGCGACGGCGCGGGTGATGACCTTCTTCTCGCGCTTCGTGTTGAAGCCTGTGAAGGTATGGAGCGAGCCGGCCATGTTGCCGAACTTTCCGCCGTTTGGCGGGTTGTTGTCGGGGTCCTCCCTTGCTCGCCGTGCCTTCTCAATCTCCCTGAGGGTGTGGCAGTCGACGGTCGTGTGTGTTGCGGGTTTGCCTTCCCTGCTATGAAACGCACAAGGTTGGTTAAGGAGGGCCGCAGGGTCGAACCTTGGCTTGGCCTTGTAGTTGCCGCCGTCGCGGCGTTGTCCTCCGTCGCGGCGGAAGCTTTTGGGCTCGCGTTGTGCGTGCCTGGCGTGGGCGACAGAGTCGACTCGCCCGTCACTGCGGCGCTTGCCACTGAGGCGAGTGTTGCTGTAGCGTAGGTCGGACCGTCGTCCGCTGTCGTTGCCGCTCGTGCGGCGTTGACCTCCCGACTCGTCGTCGGTTTCCTGGTTTGGATCTTCCTCCGCGTACCGTTTGGCGATCTCGAGGAGGTCGGGTATGTTGTCGAGTGTGCGAGAATGTCGCTTGAGCTTGGCGACCAAAGGCTCGTAGCGGCACGAGGTCTTGAAGCAATGGATCACGGTGTCCGGGTGGATGCCGACCGCGTTGTACCAGAGTTCTTGCCACCGCTGGACCCAGTTGCGGGTCGACTCGTATGGTCCCTGGACGCATCGCTCCAGGTCCTCGATGGTGGTGGCACGGGTGTAGGAGCACTCGAAGTGCCTGACGAAGGCGTCGCGCATCTCCTCCCAGGAGTCGATACTATCCAGGGGGATGTGGCATCCCGCAAAACCACTACTAGAAAATCGCGTTGTTTTCGTGCATTGCATCATCATGACCGCCTGCTCATGTCATCATGCCACCTTGCATTTGAGCATCGTCATGTCATCTTGCATTTGTTTGCATAAAACTAATTTTGCAAAGCCTGTTTTTGTTTTCTAAACGCCCCGTCTTGATTTCAAATTAAAACCCGGGTCTCCGGATATTTTATTTTGTCTACAACATAGTTGCAACTGTTTTAATTTGAACAAAACAAAACAAATATATTATAATATAAAACCCTATTTTATAAAACCCCGGAGGAGACCGCCGCCCGCCAGGCCCAACGGCCCAGCTAGCAGCAGTCTACAACTCCGATAGGCCCAAAATCCAAACCCTTTTCCTACCTAGCTCAATCCTACCCAGCCCCTTCCACCTCACCCTGGCCAATCTCCTCCCTCCACCTCACCACTCTCTTCCCCCTAACCTATCCTAGCCCGCCACCTGCCCAACCCCTCGCCACCTTACCTCCTGGCCCCACTCCCTCTCAGCCAAACACACACACACACCACTCACACGCTACCCACCCGGTCAACCCACGCGCCTGCCCCAATCCCCACCTCCACTTGCCGCCCGACCCACTCCCTCTGGCCCCACCCCGCCTCTGGCCCCACCCACGCGCCCCCGCTCTCCCCTGGCTCTCCTCTCCCCTGAACCCACCTCCCCCGCTCGAGCCTCCCCCACCTACCACCTCCCCGCCCCGCCGCTCGAGCTCACCACCCCGCCGCCGGCCTCCCTCGAGCTTCTCTGCGCCGCCACCACGCCTCTCTCTGGCTTGCCTCCGCCGGCCTCCCTCTGTGCCTCCGCCCCTCCTCTCGGCCTCGCTCCTCCCTCCCCCGTCCCGCGGTGTCGCCCCGCTCCCCGCACCTCCCCTCTGCCCGACCCCGCGTCCCCGAGCTCTTCACCCCGCCGCCATCCTCCTCTCCCCGACAACCACCGCCGCGCCTCGCCCCATCCCGCGTGCCCCGCTCGCCCCGCCCTCTCCTCTTCGCTTCCCCCCGCCTCCACCTTCCTCTCTGGCGCCGCGGCCGCCGCTGGGCCTTCCCCGAGCCTCGCCGCCGGCGTCCCTGCCGCCACCGAGCTCCGCTTCCGCTCGCCCCGGCCCTCCGTCCTCGACCGCGTGCGGCCGCCCGCCCGACGTCGCCCTGCGGACCCCGCCGCTCGCCGTCGAGCCCGCTCCGCCGGCCACCTCCACCAAGCTCCGGCCGCCTCTGCCCCCCAGCAACCGTTGTCCGTCCTCCGCCCCATCGCCGGCCGAACCGCGTCGCCGTCTAGCCGCCGCCAGCGCCCTCCTCTGCTTCCCTGTGAGCCCCGCTCCGGTGGCCACCCGCTCCGCTGCAAGGCCCCGCCGCCTCTGCGTCGTCCGCCGGCCCTGGCCCTCTCGCGTCTTCCAGTCGCCGCTGCCTTCGCTGCCACCGCCGCGGTAGTGCGACGGCCCCAGGCCACCATTCTCTGGCCGCCCATGTTGCCGAGGTGCGCACATGTCCCGTGGCCGCAGCGCCCTGCCACTACCCCAGGTGAAGTTGCTGTCTCAGTGGACATGCCTTGCTACTACGGCAGCCCGGAGACAGTCCCCAAGCTCTTCCGTAGAGGAACCGACACCAAGTTTGGGGGCGACCAGATCATCTCGTCGACAAGACCGACACGAGTCGAGACCCGGAAAATATGCAAGACCACGGCGCCGGACCCGAAAACCCAACCTCGACACGCCAAGTTCGCCGAGACCCCGTACCCGAAGGCCGTCGATGCGGAACCCCAAGATCTCCTCCTGGAGCGACGAGGTCTTCCTCACTGAACGCCAAGACCAGCTACCCGAAGACCACGGACCCAGAGAATCCCCGGACGACGAGCTCTTCTACCTGAACCCGAAGACCACATGTGCGACAAGTACTCCTTCCCGGATGCGATGCTCGAGAACCCGGACGGTAAGGACACCGACGCAGAACGCCAAATTCTTCGTCCCGGACGCCAAGACCGACCTGATACGCGGGCCCGACAAGATCGACACCGACCAGGGCGAGTCCGATGCGCCCCCGACGCCACACCAAGTCCTTCTTCCCGGAACGCCAAGCTCTTCATCTTGTATCCGACCTTCGAAGACCGATCCCGTCGAACCCTGAACCCTGAGACCGAACCCCGAACCCCGGCACCCAAGATCTTCCGAACCCCGATGTGTGCACCTTTTCCCGAGCCCCTATTTTATAAATGCTAGATATAAAACTGTCGCATATTAATTTGTTCATGCATGCATACCTGTCAGTGGGTTGGGGGCATTATGCCGATTCACCGCATAATTAAATATGGAGTCTATATGCGGGATATCTTTGTCTTATTCCGGACTCCATTTAAATTGGTGTAGCAAACCGGTACTATCTTTTGCCATGATAAGACAACATTTAAATTGCAGGGTATCTAAACAACTTGAACCACTTAAATATTTGCCGGGACCTCGGTTCCGCTTAATATGGCCTAATTGCATCGCATGCTTGCCATGTCATACATCCTACATGCATCATGCCCGATCTTTTTCCATAGTATTAAATAGTGCATCCGGTGTTTCTTCTAGTGCTTTGCTTCTTCACGGATTAGGCCGATGAGTTGATGCGAGTGTAGACCTGTTTCCGGTGAACCTTCGACAATGTTTTTAGGCGAGCATCTTCCCCTTTCTACCTATCTTACTTTTATAGTATTTATTTCCCTCCTGTTGATCTATTGCTATCTGTGTTGCGTTGCTCTAGTATTCGTACCCGTGATATCCCTTGCAGCCTCATAATGCCTTGGACACATCCTATTACCTGTTGTTTGGTAGATAGTTGGACTTGCGCGTCGTAGTCGCTTGCTCAAGTGCTGTTGCGTGTCGTCAAGTACCACAGTTGTTGGAGTATTGCCGCATGTTTAATGTTGGAGATGATCATGGCTTTAATTATCGTTAATTCAATTATCGTTTAATAACTAAAATTGAAGTAGGTAATGCAGAGGCACATGTGGGCAATAGATGTTATTTGGTTGTTAACCGTCCACTTGTGTCCCGTAGGACCCCGAGTTCTTGACACCTGTTCCGAGATCGAGCGCGCTAACCACATGTGGGATGTATGGGCACCCCCATCGATTTAGTACCTGATTCCAAGTACTGTACTGGGGGCCACAAAGTAGTTTGGGGGCTTTATTACTATCCTGTACTTATGCCATGTTTTACTGTTTTATTTACGATTGTGCGAGGAGCACCTGTACTGTTTAGGTAAGCGGAGTGTTTTCGCGGTATCGACAAGCCCGAGAGTTTCGGGTTCCCAGTCGTTTACAGCCACTGGCGCAAACCCTGAGTCCGTCTCGGAGACCGGCCGACTTCGTTGCGGGTATACTTAGTGGGGTGGCCCCCCGTGCTTGCTTTGGGTCTGGGAAACGTCGTGTCCGAAACCCCGTCGACATACGGTTGGGTGTATGTTTTGTGATCTTGTACCTACCTGATCCGACAACAAGGGTGTAGGTGCGTGTGGAAACTTTGGTGCACCCCTGCAGGGTTAAATCTTTTCGAGAAGCCGTGTCCGCGGTTATGGACGACTTGGAGCACAGGTCTCGATCATAGACAACTATAACTAAAGTTTACTGTTATAATTTGACTTGTATCCGACATGACTAGTAATCAGCTCCACTACAACGGAATGGCTAAATAAAAGTACCAACAACTGCTGGGTTTGGGTTATCACATGCTTATTGTATCTGACTAGTAAGTGGTGCCACTACAACGGAATGGTTAACTAAAACTTCCCACTGCTTATTATATCAGGATGACTCGTGCCATCTTTATTTGACTAGTAATTGCCGCAACTATAACGGAATGAATAAAAACTGCCAACTGTGTGAGTTCCTCGGTTGACTTTCTCGGTTGGTATCGAGGGGAACACCAGGATGGGTTTGTTTGGTGTTAGAATCAGGTTGGATCCGAATAGGTCTTTCTTACCCCTCTCTGATAGCCGACAGTTATATCGAGTCTCTATAGGTTGTTTAGTGCATGCTGCGCTGCCGCTTCAGTCCACCATACCTATGTAGGCGAGGACCGCCGAATTCTAGCCTCGCCGTGTACTGGCCTCAGTACTGACCGCTCTCTCCTTTTCCTTTGCCCTTGGTCGGCACCCCTTTTGTTTAAGCAGGTTTTGAGATCGACGTCGTTAGCAGGGTTACCCTTCCGGCTTGGCCTGGGCAGGGTTATGGACGCCATTGGTTATTCTTCAGGGCTCTTAGCTCAATTTGCCTCTTGTCCGTACTCGGACGCTGTATAGTTTCCAAGGTGATTGGATCTTTGTACTGTATATCTGAATTCTTGACCCATTGAGTCGCTGTTGTATATATCTGTTCTGTGGGTCCCATCGAGGACTGTTGTGTAATGTTATTACTTCGTTTTCCACCCGCACGCAAGTGCCTGGTGGGCACCTTCAAATCGTTTCTATGCGGTTTTGGCGGGAAGCGCTGAAACTTGCATAAAGCCGATTCTGAGGGTGTTACAGAGTGGTATCAGAGCTCAGCAGTTACGATACCCCACAAGTCCAGCCTGTAGGATAACCAAGCTAACGGCCGAAGTAGAGTGTCAAAACTATTTTTGTAAAATCGGTTGGATAGTTCTGATTAGGTCTGATTTTACTCCTTACCCCTCTGCTGCTCTCCTCTCACCTCTGCGTGTTTTGAATCCGCTCTCTCCTCTCTCTTCGAGTCCAGGATTTCTCGTGGTTGGGTTCCATCGTACCTTCAGGGCTTCGCTTCGTCCTTTGGTAACGGTGTTGCTACATCTGGTCTTCATGCAATCCGAGGAATCCTCCATCTGTTTGACTTCTCTTTGTTCCTTCTCGTGCCTTCCGGTGTTTTCCGACGCGACGACATCATCTACGCCAGATCCGATGTAGAGTCTGCATCACTCCTTTGTTTCCGAACCTCGATTGTCGAGATCTTTAGTCTGATTCCGAGAATGGTTGCACGCTTTTCTACTGATTGTGCAGAGTAATAGTTTGGGTGCGTGATGGATTGGCCCCCATGCCGACTACTCACTCTATTCGCTTGTGTATATTGAAGTGGATGAGAATGCATCGGTTCCCTCTTTCCATCGAAGCTAGAGGTGGCTTTATTTGTGGATACCTCTACCTTCGCCCTTTGTTCCCGGAGTGTTCTCTTGACGATCACGGACAACGACCTCTTGTTAGTGGTGTCGCGAGGGTCTACACGATGCGAGAAGATTCAGATCGCCGCCCTTCTTCCCGGTACCATGAGGCGGATCTCGAGGGCGAGATCCATTGTTAGTGGTGTCGAATTGTGGCATCCCGCAAAACCACTACTAGAAAATCGCGTTGTTTTTGTGCATTGCATCATCATGACCGCCTGCTCATGTCATCATGCCACCTTGCATTTGAGCATCGTCATGTCATCTTGCATTTGTTTGCATAAAACTAATTTCGCAAAGCCTGTTTTTGTTTTCTAAACGCCCCGTCTTGATTTCAAATTAAAACCCGGGTCTCCGGATATTTTATTTTGTCTACAACATAGTTGCAACTGTTTTAATTTGAACAAAACAAAACAAATATATTATAATATAAAACCCTATTTTATAAACCCCGGAGGAGACCGCCGCCCGCTAGGCCCAACGGCCCAGCTAGCAGCAGTCTACAACTCCGATAGGCCCAAAATCCAAACCCTTTTCCTACCTAGCTCCATCCTACCCAGCCCCTTCCACCTCACCCTAGCCAATCTCCTCCCTCCACCTCACCACTCTCTTCCCCTAACCTATCCTAGCCCGCCACCTGCCCAACCCCTCGCCACCTCACCTCCTGGCCCCACTCCCTCTCAGCCAAACACACACACACCACTCACACGCTACCCACCCGGTCAACCCACGCGCCTGCCCCAATCCCCACCTCCACTTGCCGCCCGACCCACTCCCTCTGGCCCCACCCCGCCTCTGGCCCCACCCACGCGACGCCGCTCTCCCCTGGCTCTCCTCTCCCCTGAACCCACCTCCCCCGCTCGAGCCTCCCCCACCTACCACCTCCCCGCCCCGCCGCTCGAGCTCACCACCCCGCCGCCGGCCTCCCTCGAGCTTCTCTGCGCCGCCACCGCGCCTCTCTCTGGCTTGCCTCTGCCGCCCTCCCTCTGTGCCGCCGCCCCTTCTCTCGGCCTCGCTCCTCCCTCCCCCGTCCCGCGGTGTCGCCCCGCTCCCCGCACCTCCCCTCTGCCCGACCCCGCGTCCCCGAGCTCTTCACCCCGCCGCCATCCTCCTCTCCCCGACAACCACCGCCGCGCCTCGCCCCATCCCGCGTGCCCCGCTCGCCCCGTCCTCTCCTCTTCGCTTTCCCCCGCCTCCACCTTCCTCTCTGGCGCCGCGGCCGCCGCTGGGCCTTCCCCGAGCCTCGCCGCCGGCGTCCCCGTCGCCACCGAGCTCCGCTTCCGCTCGCCCCGGCCCTCCGTCCTCGACCGCGTCCGGCCGCCCGCCCGACGTCGCCCTGCGGACCCCGCCGCTCGCCGTCGAGCCCGCTCCGCCGGCCACCTCCACCAAGCTCCGGCCGCCTCTGCCCCCCAGCAACCGCTGTCCGTCCTCCGCCCCATCGCCGGCCGAACCGCGTCGCCGTCTAGCCGCCGCCAACGCCCTCCTCTGCTTCCCTGTGAGCCTCGCTCCGGTGGCCACCCGCTCCGCTGCAAGGCCCCGCCGCCTCTGCGTCGTCCGCCGGCCCTGGCCCTCTCGCGTCTTCCAGTCGCCGCTGCCTTCGCTGCCACCGCCGCGGTAGTGCGACGGCCCCAGGCCACCATTCTCTGGCCGCCCATGTTGCCGAGGTGCGCACATGTCCCGTGGCCGTAGCGCCCTGCCACTACCCCAGGTGAAGTTGCTGTCTCAGTGGACATGCCTTGCTACTACGGCAGCCCGGAGACAGTCCCCAAGCTCTTCCGTAGAGGAACCGACACCAAGTTTGGGGGCGACCAGATCATCTCGTCGACAAGACCGACACGAGTCGAGACCCGGAAAATATGCAAGACCACGGCGCCGGACCCGAAAACCCAACCTCGACACGCCAAGTTCGCCGAGACCCCGTACCCGAAGGCCGTCGACACGGAACCCCAAGATCTCCTCCTGGAGCGACGAGGTCTTCCTCACGGAACGCCAAGACCAGCTACCCGAAGACCACAGACCCAGAGAATCCCGGACGACGAGCTCTTCTACCTGAACCCGAAGACCACATGTGCGACAAGTACTCCTTCCCGGATGCGATGCTCGAGAACCCGGACGGTAAGGACACCGACGCAGAACGCCAAATTCTTCATCCCGGAAGCCAAGACCGACCTGATACGCGGGCCCGACAAGATCGACACCGACCAGGGCGAGTCCGATGCGCCCCCGACGCCACACCAAGTCCTTCTTCCCGGAACGCCAAGCTCTTCATCTTGTATCCGACCTTCGAAGACCGATCCCGTCGAACCCTGAACCCTGAGACCGAACCCCGAACCCCGGCACCCAAGATCTTCCGAACCCCGATGTGTGCACCTTTTCCTGAGCCCCTATTTTATAAATGCTAGATATAAAACTGTCGCATATTAATTTGTTCATGCATGCATACCTGTCAGTGGGTTGGGGGCATTATGCCGATTCACCGCATAATTAAATATGGAGTCTATATGCGGGATATCTTTGTCTTATTCCGGACTCCATTTAAATTGGTGTAGCAAACCGGTACTATCTTTTGCCATGATAAGACAACATTTAAATTGCAGGGTATCTAAACAACTTGAACCACTTAAATATTTGCCGGGACCTCGGTTTCGCTTAATATGGCCTAATTGCATCGCATGCTTGCCATGTCATACATCCTACATGCATCATGCCCGATCTTTTGCCGTAGTATTAAATAGTGCATCCGGTGTTTCTTCTAGTGCTTTGCTTCTTCACGGATTAGGCCGATGAGTTGATGCGAGTGTAGACCTGTTTCCGGTGAACCTTCGACAATGTTTTCAGGAGAGCATCTTCCCCTTTCTACCTATCTTACTTTTATAGTATTTATTTCCCTCCTGTTGATCTATTGCTATCTGTGTTGCGTTGCTCTAGTATTCGTACCCGTGATATCCCTTGCAGCCTCATAATGCCTTGGACACATCCTATTACCTGTTGTTTGGTAGATAGTTGGACTTGCGCGTCGTAGTCGCTTGCTCAAGTGTTGTTGCGTGTCGTCAAGTACCACAGTTGTTGGAGTATTGTCGCATGTTTAATGTTGGAGATGATCATGGCTTTAATTATCGTTAATTCAATTATCGTTTAATAACTAAAATTGAAGTAGGTAATGCAGAGGCACAGGTGGGCAATAGATGTTATTTGGTTGTTAACCGTCCACTTGTGTCCCGTAGGACCCCGAGTTCTTGACACCTGTTCCGAGATCGAGCGCGCTAACCACATGTGGGATGTATGGGCACCCCCATCGATTTAGTACCTGATTCCAAGTACTGTACTGGGGGCCACAAAGTAGTTTGGGGTTTTATTACTATCATGTACTTATGCCATGTTTTACTGCTTTATTTACGATTGTGCGAGGAGCACCTGTACTGTTTAGGTAAGCGGAGTGTTTTCGCGGTATCGACAAGCCCGAGAGTTTCGGGTTCCCAGTCATTTACAGCCACTGGCGCAAACCCTGAGTCCGTCTCGGAGCCGGCCGACTTTGTTGCGGGTATACTTAGTGGGGTGGCCCCCCGTGATTGCTTTGGGTCTGGGAAACGTCGTGTCCGAAACCCCGTCGACATACCGTTGGGTGTATGTTTTGTGATCTTGTACCTACCTGATCCGACAACAAGGGTGTAGGTGCGTGTGGAAACTTTGGTGCACCCCTGCAGGGTTAAATCTTTTCGAGAAGCCGTGTCCGCGGTTATGGACGACTTGGAGCACAGGTCTCGATCATAGACAACTATAACTAAAGTTTACTGTTATAATTTGACTTGTATCCGACATGACTAGTAATCAGCTCCACTACAACGGAATGGCTAAATAAAAGTACCAACAACTGCTGGGTTTGGGTTATCACATGCTTATTGTATCTGACTAGTAAGTGGTACCAGTACAACGGAATGGTTAACTAAAACTGCCCACTGCTTATTATATCAGGATGACTCGTGCCATCTTTATTTGACTAGTAATTGCCGCAACTATAACGGAATGAATAAAAACTGCCAACTATGTGAGTTCCTCGGTTGACTTTCTCGGTTGGTATCGAGGGGAACACCAGGATGGGTTTGTTTGGTGTTAGAATCAGGTTGGATCCGAATAGGTCTTTCTTACCCCTCTCTGATAGCCGACAGTTATATCGAGTCTCTATAGGTTGTTTAGTGCATGCTGCGCTGCCGCTTCAGTCCACCATACCTATGTAGGCGAGGACCGCCGAATTCTAGCCTCGCCGTGTACTGGCCTCAGTACTGACCGCTCTCTCTTTTTCCTTTGCCCTTGGTCGGCACCCCTTTTGTTTAAGCAGGTTTTGAGATCGACATCGTTAGCAGGGTTACCCTTCCGGCTTGGCCTGGGCAGGGTTATGGACGCCATTGGTTATTCTTTAGGGCTCTTAGCTCAATTTGCCTCTTGTCCGTACTCGGACGCTGTATCGTTTCCAAGGTGATTGGATCTTTGTACTGTATATCTGAATTCTTGACTCATTGAGTCGCTGTTGTATATATCTGTTCTGTGGGTCCCATCGAGGACTGTTGTGTAATGTTATTACTTCGTTTTCCACCCGCACGCAAGTGCCTGGTGGGCACCTTCGAATCGTTTCTATGCGGGTTTGGCGGGAAGCGCTGAAACTTGCATAGGGCCGATTCTGAGGGTGTTACAGAGTGGTATCAGAGCTCAGCAGTTACGATACCCCACAAGTCCAGCCTGTAGGATAACCAAGCTAACGGCCGAAGTAGAGTGTCAAAACTATTTTTGTAAAATCGGTTGGATAGTTCTGATTAGGTCTGATTTTACTCCTTACCCCTCTGCTGCTCTCCTCTCACCTCTGCGTGTTTTGAATCCGCTCTCTCCTCTCTCTTCGAGTCCAGGATTTCTCGTGGTTGGGTTCCATCGTACCTTCAGGGCTTCGCTTCGTCCTTTGGTAACGGTGTTGCTACATCTGGTCTTCATGCAATCCGAGGAATCCTCCATCTGTTTGACTTCTCTTTGTTCCTTCTCGTGCCTTCCGGTGTTTTTCGACGCGACGACATCATCTACGCCAGATCCGATGCAGAGTCTGCATCACTCCTTTGTTTCTGAACCTCGATTGTCGAGATCTTTAGTCTGATTCCGAGAATGGTTGCACGCTTTTCTACTAATTGTGCAGAGTAATAGTTTGGGTGCGTGATGGATTGGCCCCCATGCCGACTACTCACTCTATTCGCTTGTGTACATTGAAGTGGATGAGAATGCATCGGTTCCCTCTTTCCATCGAAGCTAGAGGTGGCTTTATTTGTGGATACCTCTACCTTCGCCCTTTGTTCCCGGAGTGTTCTCTTGACGATCACGGACAACGACCTCTTGTTAGTGGTGTCGCGAGGGTCTACACGATGCGAGAAGATTCAGATCGCCGCCCTTCTTCCCGGTACCATGAGGCGGATCTCGAGGGCGAGATCCATTGTTAGTGGTGTCGAATTGTGGCATCCCGCAAAACCACTACTAGAAAATCGCGTTGTTTTCGTGCATTGCATCATCATGACCGCCTGCGCATGTCATCATGCCACCTTGCATTTGAGCATCGTCATGTCATCTTGCATTTGTTTGCATAAAACTAATTTCGCAAAGCCTGTTTTTGTTTTCTAAACGCCCCGTCTTGATTTCAAATTAAAACCCGGGTCTCCGGATATTTTATTTTGTCTACAACATAGTTGCAACTGTTTTAATTTGAACAAAACAAAGCAAATATATTATAATATAAAACCCTATTTTATAAACCCCGGAGGAGACCGCCGCCCGCCAGGCCCAACGGCCCAGCTAGCAGCAGTCTACAACTCCGATAGGCCCAAAATCCAAACCCTTTTCCTACCTAGCTCCATCCTACCCAGCCCCTTCCACCTCACCCTGGCCAATCTCCTCCCTCCACCTCACCACTCTCTTCCCCCTAACCTATCCTAGCCCGCCACCTGCCCAACCCCTCGCCACCTCACCTCCTGGCCCCACTCCCTCTCAGCCAAACACACACACACCACTCACACGCTACCCACCCGGTCAACCCACGCGCCTGCCCCAATCCCCACCTCCACTTGCCGCCCGACCCACTCCCTCTGGCCCCACCCTGCCTCTGGCCCCACCCACGCGACCCCGCTCTCCCCTGGCTCTCCTCTCCCCTGAACCCACCTCCCCTGCTCGAGCCTCCCCCACCTACCACCTCCCCGCCCCGCCGCTCGAGCTCACCACCCCGCCGCCGGCCTCCCTCGAGCTTCTCTGCGCCGCCACCGCGCCTCTCTCTAGCTTGCCTCTGCCGGCCTCCCTCTGTGCCGCCGCCCCTCCTCTCGGCCTCGCTCCTCCCCCACCCGTCCCGCGGTGTCGCCCCGCTCCCTGCACCTACCCTCTGCCCGACCCCGCGTCCCCGAGCTCTTCACCCCGCCGCCATCCTCCTCTCCCCGACAACCACCGCCGCGCCTCGCCCCATCCCGCGTGCCCCGCTCGCCCCGCCCTCTCCTCTTCGCTTCCCCCTGCCTCCACCTTCCTCTCTGGCGCCGCGGCCGCCGCTAGGCCTTCCCCGAGCCTCGCCGCTGGCGTCCCCGCCGCCACCGAGCTCCGCTTCCGCTCGCCCCGGCCCTCCGTCCTCGACCGCGTCCGGCCGCCCGCCCGACGTCGCCCTGCGGACCCCGCCGCTCGCCGTCGAGCCCGCTCCGCCGGCCACCTCCACCAAGCTCCGGCCGCCTCTGCCCCCCAGCAACCGTTGTCCGTCCTCCGCCCCATCGCCGGCCGAACCACATCGCCGTCTAGCCGCCGCCAGCGTCCTCCTCTGCTTCCCTGTGAGCCCCGCTCCGGTGGTCACCTGCTCCGCTGCAAGGCCCCGTCGCCTCTGCGTCGTCCGCCGGCCCTGGCCCTCTCGCGTCTTCCAGTCGCCGCTGCCTTCGCTGCCACCGCCGTGGTAGTGCGACGGCCCCAGGCCACCATTCTCTGGCCGCCCATGTTGCCGAGGTGCGCACATGTCCCGTGGCCGCAGCGCCCTGCCACTACCCCAGGTGAAGTTGCTGTCTCAGTGGACATGCCTTGCTACTACGGCAGCCCGGAGACAGTCCCCAAGCTCTTCCGTAGAGGAACCGACACCAAGTTTGGGGGCGACCAGATCATCTCGTCGACAAGACCGACACGAGTCGAGACCCGGAAAATATGCAAGACCACGGCGCCGGACCCGAAAACCCAACTCGACACGCCAAGTTCGCCGAGACCCCGTACCCGAAGGCCGTCGACGCGGAACCCCAAGATCTCCTCCTGGAGCGACGAGGTCTTCCTCACGGAACGCCAAGACTAGCTACCCGAAGACCACGGACCCAGAGAATCCCCGGACGACGAGCTCTTCTACGTGAACCCGAAGACCACATGTGCGACAAGTACTCCTTCCCGGATGCGATGCTCGAGAACCCGGACGGTAAGGACACCGACGCAGAACGCCAAATTCTTCATCCCGGACGCCAAGACCGACCTGATACGCGGGCCCGACAAGATCGACACCGACCAGGGCGAGTCCGATGCGCCCCCGACGCCACACCAAGTCCTTCTTCCTGGAACGCCAAGCTCTTCATCTTGTATCCGACCTTCGAAGACCGATCCCGTCGAACCCTGAACCCTGAGACCGAACCCCGAACCCCGGCACCCAAGATCTTCCGAACCCCGATGTGTGCACCTTTTCCCGAGCCCCTATTTTATAAATGCTAGATATAAAACTGTCGCATATTAATTTGTTCATGCATGCATACCTGTCAGTGGGTTGGGGGCATTATGCCGATTCACCGCATAATTAAATATGGAGTCTATATGCGGGATATCTTTGTCTTATTCCGGACTCCATTTAAATTGGTGTAGCAAACCGGTACTATCTTTTGCCATGATAAGACAGCATTTAAATTGCAGGGTATCTAAACAACTTGAACCACTTAAATATTTGCCGGGACCTCGGTTCCGCTTAATATGGCCTAATTGCATCGCATGCTTGCCATGTCATACATCCTACATGCATCATGCCCGATCTTTTGCCGTAGTATTAAATAGTGCATCCGGTGTTTCTTCTAGTGCTTTGCTTCTTCACGGATTAGGCCGATGAGTTGATGCGAGTGTAGACCTGTTTCCGGTGAACCTTCGACAATGTTTTCAGGCGAGCATCTTCCCCTTTCTACCTATCTTACTTTTATAGTATTTATTTCCCTCCTGTTGATCTATTGCTATCTGTGTTGCGTTGCTCTAGTATTCGTACCCGTGATATCCCTTGCAGCCTCATAATGCCTTGGACACATCCTATTACCTGTTGTTTGGTAGATAGTTGGACTTGCGCGTCGTAGTCGCTTGCTCAAGTGCTGTTGCGTGTCGTCAAGTACCACAGTTGTTGGAGTATTGCCGCATGTTTAATGTTGGAGATGATCATGGCTTTAATTATCGTTAATTCAATTATCGTTTAATAACTAAAATTGAAGTAGGTAATGCAGAGGCACAGGTGGGCAATAGATGTTATTTGGTTGTTAACCGTCCACTCGTGTCCCGTAGGACCCCGAGTTCTTGACACCTATTCCGAGATCGAGCGCGCTAACCACATGTGGGATGTATGGGCACCCCCATCGATTTAGTACCTGATTCCAAGTACTGTACTGGGGGCCACAAAGTAGTTCGGGGCTTTATTACTATCCTGTAATTATGCCATGTTTTACTGCTTTATTTACGATTGTGCGAGGAGCACCTGTACTGTTTAGGTAAGCGGAGTGTTTTCGCGGTATCGACAAGCCCGAGAGTTTCGGGTTCCCCGTCGTTTACAGCCACTGGCGCAAACCCTGAGTCCGTCTCGGAGACCGGCCGACTTCGTTGCGGGTATACTTAGTGGGTGGCCCCCCGTGCTTGCTTTGGGTCTGGGAAACGTCGTGTCCGAAACCCCGTCGACATACCGTTGGGTGTATCTTTTGTGATCTTGTACCTACCTGATCCGACAACAAGGGTGTAGGTGCATGTGGAAACTTTGGTGCACCCCTGCAGGGTTAAATCTTTTCAAGAAGCCGTGTCCGCGGTTATGGACGACTTGGAGCACAGGTCTCGATCATAGACAACTATAACTAAAGTTTACTGTTATAATTTGACTTGTATCCGACATGACTAGTAATCAGATCCACTACAACGGAATGGCTAAATAAAAGTACCAACAACTGCTGGGTTTGGGTTATCACATGCTTATTGTATCTGACTAGTAAGTGGTGCCACTACAACGGAATGGTTAACTAAAACTGCCCACTGCTTATTATATCAGGATGACTCGTGCCATCTTTATTTGACTAGTAATTGCCGCAACTATAACGGAATGAATAAAAACTGCCAACTGTGTGAGTTCCTCGGTTGACTTTCTCGGTTGGTATCGAGGGGAACACCAGGATGGGTTTGTTTGGTGTTAGAATCAGGTTGGATCCGAATAGGTCTTTCTTACCCCTCTCTGATAGCCGACAGTTATATCGAGTCTCTATAGGTTGTTTAGTGCATGCTGCGCTGCCGCTTCAGTCCACCATACCTATGTAGGCGAGGACCGCCGAATTCTAGCCTCGCCGTGTACTGGCCTCAGTACTGACCGCTCTCTCTTTTTCCTTTGCCCTTGGTCGGCACCCCTTTTGTTTAAGCAGGTTTTGAGATCGACGTCGTTAGCAGGGTTACCCTTCCGGCTTGGCCTGGGCAGGGTTATGGACGCCATTGGTTATTCTTTAGGGCTCTTAGTTCAATTTGCCTCTTGTCCGTACTCGGACGCTGTATCGTTTCCAAGGTGATTGGATCTTTGTACTGTATATCTGAATTCTTGACTCACTGAGTCGTTGTTGTATATATCTGTTCTGTGGGTCCCATCGAGGACTGTTGTGTAATGTTATTACTTCGTTTTCCACCCGCACGCAAGTGCCTGGTGGGCACCTTCGAATCGTTTCTATGCGGGTTTGGCGGGAAGCGCTGAAACTTGCATAGGGCCGATTCTGAGGGTGTTACAGGGGAGGGTGTTGATCCACTGCCTGCACGTCCCCTCCATCATCAGGGGGAGGTGACAGGCGGCTAGCAGGTCGGTGTGGCCTGCGATCTCCATCGCCATGAGGTATGTATCGAGCCAGACGGCGGGGTCGTATGAAGGGTCGTACTTTTCTATCTCCTTTGGCGCCTTGAAGTTCGGCGGGTACTTCTCGCCTCGGATCATCGGTCTGAAGCACTTTGGGGCCGAGTCGACTTAGCGACCCCATTGGCTCGCCATCGCGGCGATTGGTTAGGGCGTGTCGCAGGTCGTCGGGCTGGCGTGCGCGCCAGCTTTGGTTGTTGATGATGTGGGTGCGGGCGTTGACGGATTGACCGTTGGCGGCGACGAAGTTGGTCGCTGGCCTGGGGTCGTTGGTGGAGAGTGCCGCGTTCGCGGGTCGGTGTTGGAGCTGCAATGGCTCTGGTGGCGGGCAGTTGAGGGTGTTTGCCGCCATTGGGCGGCCGCTTGAGGCCGCGCTGCTTCCCGAAGAACGCGAGTACACTCGACCCTGCGAGTCGGCGCCTGCGTTTTGCTGCTCAACGGCCTTTGCGAGCAGGGCTCTGACGTACTGGATCTGTAGGGCGCCGTCGCCGGTGGCTGTGATGTTGTCGGCTGCTGCTCGGCCCGCCACGAGGTTGTCCATCGGGGTGGAGAACAGTGGGAGTCCGTTCGCGTCCCGCTCCCATGAGGAGACTACTATCCGCGGCTGATCCCTGGGGGGTGTGCGGTTGGGTGGAGGTGGGGCGCCCATCGCCGTCGACCTTGGAGGCGGCCGGGCGCTTCCTCCTCGTGGCGCGTTCTCGCAGATCGCGCGCTCGGCCACGCGGGCCGGGTCGTTTTCGTCGTTGAAGTTCAGGGCGCGCCCCTGGACGGTGGGGTTTAGGCGCGACCTGATTCGCTGCTGGTGGTAGCGCGATAGCTCCTGCGCCGTCACCTGCTTGAGGCGAAATTTTTCGCGCTCGGCTTGCTCCTTGCGCACTACCTCCGCCAGCTTCAGGCGGAGTTCCTCGACCTCCGTTGCCGTGGCGTTAGGAGGGATCGGGGTGGAGAAGGGATCCTCCGGCGGATCGGTGCCGGTCGCCATGTAGGTCGCGGCGTGGCGACCGGTCCCGTCGCGGAGGTCGGCGGAATTTTCCGACCCAGAGTCGAAGTCGAAGATCCCAAGGATGGAGGGATCCTCGAAGTATCCCATGTTGGAGACCTGGGTGATGGAGCCCGCGGGTGAAGCCGCGGTGATGGATCCGGCGAGTGACGCCGGAGTCGCCGAATCGGCGTCGTCGTCGAGGGCCGCGTCTTCTGCGGCCGCTGAGTTTTCGGCCACGTTACTGTGGGCCGAGTTGTACTCGGAGGCGAGGCGATGGATCATGCGGATCTGGCTCTCAGAGAGTCAATCGCGTGGCGGCGACTCGCGGATGTGACCCAAGTCCTCCAAGACGATGACGTCGGTAAGACCGACAAAGAGGCTGATCGTGCCGACCGGCAGGATCACGCTGTGCGTGATGGGTCGTGCCGCCGGGACGTAGCTGCTCGGCAAGATTTGGAGCATCTCGTCGCTCGCTATCATGCGGCCGGTGGCGACATTCTCGTTGATGGGCAGATTGGATCTCGCCGCAGAACACCGGCCAGACCGGCCAGGCCCCACGGTAGGCGCCACTGTCATGGGAATGGTCATGGCAGATGCTGCAATCGGCAGCGAGTAGTAGAACGAGGGGCAAGGGCGGCCAGCCATCTGCGGTGCGAGATGAGGGCGGAGACACAGGGTTTTACCCAGGTTCGGCCCCCCGGAGGGTAAAGACCTACTCCTGCTAGATTGTATTATGATGGTGGTACAATGGACGAGCTCGGCGGCTAGGCGGCGAGTCGCTTGGGTGTATGATGGAACGTATCTCTACACGCCCTGTAGGGAGGTTTATATAGACTCACCTCCCCTAGGGTTTACATATCTCAACCGAATCTGTTAAGGCTTCGGTAATCATTTAACCTAACTCGACTGGGCCTATCTACTCGCCCGGGCCTTCAGCTTCCAGTCGCTTGGATCCACACCGGGCCTTGATCCAGTCACCGTCTTGCAGGCCCACTCGCCAGTTCCTGGGCCAGTCGGAAACGTCCCGCTGGGTATACCCCGGTAGGCATATCCCCATCAAGTATGGTGGACTATGAGAGAGGCCTTGGCGATCTAGGGTTTAGATGCACCAAGGAGAGAGGGCTAGGCCGGCGGCTAGGGCAAGGGGAGGGCCCCAACTCGGCGTCTAGGCAAACCCTAGGGGCGGCGGCGACTTGGTGAGGCCGGCGGCTAGGGCTAGGGTTTAGAGGAGAGAGGTGTAGGGAAGAGGGGCAACCCTGCCCCTCCTTTTATAGGTGGGAGGGAGGCGCGGTTGGGAGGAGGGAGTCCTCCTCCAACTCCTCCTCCTTGGCCGGCGGGTGGAGGGAATGGGACTTCCTCCCCAAGTAGGTTTCCTACTCTCCCTCCACCAAGCAAACTTGTCGTTTGACTTTTCAAATTGGCGTTTGACTTTTCAAACTAGGATTTGATTTATCCCTTTATTTTGCTCAGCGATGACACCTAGTACATGATGCAACCATTCCAACTTTTTATGACACATTCATGTACCCTTCCCCTCCAGAGTGCCGGACCTTTCGGACCCTTCTAGAACATTCCCGGTGAAAACACCGGAATCATTCCCCAACTCCGAAATAGGACTTTCCTTATATGAATCTTATTCTCCGGACCATTCCGGATCTCCTCGTGATATCCCAGATTCCATCTGAGACTCCGAACAACATTCGGTCTCTTTCTCATCATTCCATAACTACTCAACAACATCGAATCCTTAAGTGTGTCTCCCTACGGTTCGTGAATTATGTGGACATGATCGAGACACTTTTTTCGATCAATAACTAATAGAGGAATCTGGAAATTCATATGGCTCCCACATATTTCTACGATTACTTTGCGATCGAATGAACCACTTACATACGATACCAATTTCCCTTTGTCTCACGATAGTTTACTTATCCGAGGTTTTGATCGTCGGTATCTCTGCATACCTAGTTCAACCTCGTTACCGATAAGTACTCTTTTCTCGTTCCCGTGGCATGTGATCCCTTGTGAGACAGTCACATGCTTTCAAGCTAATTGGATGACATTCCACCGAGAGGGCCCAGAGTATATCTATCCGTCATATGGATGGAAAAATCCCACTCTTGATCCATGTGTCTCAACCCATACTTTCCGAACACTCAATGCCACCTTTATAGCCACCCAGTTACGGTGTGGTGTTTGATGTCATCAAAGCATCCTTCCGGTGATGGTGATAAGCATGATCTCATGGTCGAAGGAATTAGGTTACTATGTATCAGAAAGCTTATAGCAAATCAACTATATTAAATGACTTGATCTTTATGCTACGCTTAACTATAGGAGTATGTCCATCACATCATTCTCTCAATGATATGACCCTGTTGTTAATAACATCTCTATGTTCATGATCAGGAAACCATGATCATATATTAACCAACAAGCTAGTTTAACAAGAGGCTTTACTAGGGACTCTTTTATGTTTACAAATCACACAAGTATTAATATTTCCGGTTAATACAATTATAGCATGGTATGTACACATTTATCATAAGTATGAAGATATGATAATAACCACTTTATTATTGCCTCTTGGGCATATCTCCAACAGTCTCCCACTTGCACTAGAGTCAATAACCTAGTTTCAAACCATTGTGTATTCAACACCTATGGCTTTCTGGTATTGTATGTACACGATTGCTAGTGGTCAACTGATCTACGGATCTGACACTTCCAGGTCCATGTGTAATTGCATGTCTTTGCATCTCTACGCATCACTCATTCTCTAATGAGATGGCTTTGTATAAATTTGGTCCTTTGGTGAGACCTTTAGTTCTTTGGGGTTAAAACATGTTAATAATATTGTCGTACAATATATCTTCATAGTATTATCCTGCTGTGAACTACACCTAGTTTGATAACAAACTACTTGACAGAAATGCCCTCTTTAGCTGCTATAATAGCAGACATATACTTAGCCTTTTGTTGTAGTATCTGTCATAATGTCTTAACTTTGGAACTCATCCAAATCCTTTATGGAACTTACTTTCCATCATATTGTGCCACCCTTAGTTTAGATTTAGATAAACTTAATTTGTACTTTGTGACAAAACTAGTATCAATGTAATTCATTTACAATGAACTAACCATCTATTTGTCACTTCTACAAAATAATATATTCTTAGTTCTTTTACAAGATCATAAGAATATCTTTACTATCGTCCAATAATCATCTTATGAATCATTCCGGTATATGCTCATAACATTTAGAGCATAGGACATATCTGTATTTGTACATATCAGAACATGATTGATATAAATACTCTTTGTGATTTCATACATCAAGTATCAATCTATACTTGAATCTTTGTTTCACTTACCAAGTGTCAATACACTTGAATATAACATCAATATTGAACTCATTCAATCCTTTCTGTGTGACAAGAACCTTTCTTGTAGTTTCTATATTGAACTCATTCAATACATCATCTATGTACTTTCGGCACAACCATATTAGCGTCTATTGATGCCAAATATTTGGGTTTTGCCTAAGTCTTTCATCGGGATGAAATTCTTAATATGTGTTAATAAAAGATACATTATTTCCAATCAACAATATGTCTTCCACATAATGTATTATAAACATGTCTTAGCGCTCCCACTTAATTTCTTGCAAATGCAAGCATCTTCATCGTCTCCGACGAATTTAAACTTCTTTAACAGTTTCATCATGGTGAAGATTCCAACTCCGCTATGCTTACTTCAACCATTGAAGTTTGCATATGCTTTTAGCATCCTTTGAATTAACAAAAACCTATGGACCGCGTTATGCACATGTCCTAGGTAACAATTCTACTAAAAGAACTTGTTTTGTTTATTCAATTACCACATAACAAAATTATATGTAGTGGTTGCTACATTAATCCGTCTAGACTAAATATCGCTATGAAAGATCAAATCTTGTCATAGTCAACCTTTGAACATTGTTGTGAACTCTTTCCCAACATGTCGACTATTTCATAGATGTGCAACATCCATGTCTATTTCTTTATAGATCCAAACATAACTGTAAGGTCTTAGACCTTTCTCGAGGGTCCTTCAAGTTCAAAACTTGATTTCTCGTGTATGGAACTATCACGGATTTTATGGCTTCAAGCCATTTTACGGAGTCAGGGCCCATCATCGCTTCTTTGCATGTAGTACGTTCATTATTCTCAAATAATGATTCAACCCTCAAATCTTGGTATTTGATTGCTTACTCGACCTACTTGGTTCAATAGAAACTTTGACCTTCGTGACCACAACCTTTGAGGCACGTGAGCCATGAGCATTGTTGCTGCCTCCGGAACACTTTTCGGCGCTGCGCAACTTTGCACATATAGCTAAGGTTCTTTTAACCTTATCAAAGTTCTATTGTCCTCCCACTTATCTTTTCACGAAAAATTCCTTCTCAAAGAAACTTGACGTTCTAAGTGACAAACACTTTTGTCTCCGATGTTATGGAGGATTACTTAACCGTTATTCGAAATAACATACAAAGACAGGTTCATCCAACTTTGGTTGCAAACATCTTTCTTATGCATAGCATACCAATGTTTAAGAAAGGACAACTTGGGTTTTATCCCAAACCATAACTTTATATGGTGTCATTTCAACGGATTATGATGGAGCTCTTTTCAGAAAAACGGTAGTCTCTAAAGCTTTTAATCTTTAAAATATAATGGCAGTTTTATGAATTACACCTTTGATCTTACCATGTCAAACAAGGTTTAATTACATATCTCGAACGCTCCATACTCTTATGGTGTTTTGGGAAATGCAAATCCACGGAACGATTCCTTAAATCTTAGGTATTATGCTAAACTTGTAACTCAAATATCTTCCTTTATGATCTAATCATAAACTATTTATATTCTTGTTACAATGATTTTGCACTTCATCTTGAAAATCTTTGAACTTTTCAAATGTTTCATACTTCATCCTTATTAAGTAAATATTCATATATTCACTCAAATTTTCAGAGAAAGCATATGAAGTTGAAATCCATCGCTCTTGACTACACATAATGGACTTCATACAACAATATGTACAAGTTCCAATAAGCTAGTCATTCGTTCCCTTTTGTCCTATGAACGAAGTTTTAATTATCTCTAGGAAAGTTTCACAAGCGTCATTTAATCAAAAATCAAAAGGACTCCAAAATTCCATCCACATGGAGTTTCTTCATGTTTTCTTTCCAATATAATTTAAACGGCGATGTCACTTCCTAAGTGATCTTTCAATCAATTTGTCTTTCGACATTTTTAGCACTAGTTTTATGGATGTGATTTATCCAACGAGATTTGTGAATGGTCCATCTTTTATGGATTACGGCAATTATTTGAACAACCCTTTTGTTCTCATAATACCTGATAAAACAAATCTTGAAGGTAAGCTTTGATGTTTAACGAGCAACACAATAACCCTTTATTTGTTCTCGATGAACATCTTCACATATTCTTTTGCTAGTTACTCTGGCCATTGTAGTTCATGAATTCTGTTGTTTCGTATGACGATTCATACCAACAAATTCAGTATCAAATATTTAAGAACCACATTTTTAATAAGCAAAGAATATAGCCATAACATGTATATCATCTATATACTTAAGCTGAACAATTCTAGTCTTTTCTTTTCTGTCATATATTTATGAGATTCTCTTTCAGTATTTCATTTTCTGTTTGAAAGAATCTATCAACATCAATAGTGGAGCCATACACATGACACATAGTCCAAAGTGTGTATAGTTAAATACCAATGTCTTTGGACTTGCACTTTGAAGTAGATTACCATCATCAAATGTTTGGTGTTCTTTCAAATTCCTTTCTTTAGTAATCTCTTGGTGTAGTAAACATTTTACCTACATCAAATATTCACCCTTCTCATGGAATTATTCATGATCAAGCTACTTTAGCTTATAACGGTGAATCGCGAGTATAATGTTGCTCTCCAAAGCCTTTTGGAGAATTAAGACAACTAGCGTCTCCAACCTTTTGCAAATTCTCATCAAATATGAGAACATGACTTTTGCCATATTATACTCTATCATGTTACAACCAAAACTTCGTTTCAGATATCACAATATCTTCCACACATCATGGTTTTTGAAACAACTCTTTCAACTCCTAGATTACCTTGATATTGAAACTATCTTTCGAATATCAAGAATCATGGAGACGAACATGATACTTATATACTAACACTGGAATTGTCACTCTTGATTTAATACCAATTATTAAACTTCATGGAGTAACCGGAACTTACTGAAAGTTTGCAATAGGACTTTTAAACTTTAGATTAACACTTCAAAACAATACGATACCAGTTCGTAAAGTAACTAACCAGAATTCTATAGTTCTATCATCTCAATTATAACTAAGCGCAAGGTGGTAAACGGATGCCAATGACTACAACAACTATGCAAATTCACTTTGATTTAATTTATGATAAATAGTGTTCAACTTTTAATCAAATTGTTGTTGAACTCCCACTCAAAACAATATCCCTCACATTGTTTTAGTGATCACACGAACCAAATCCACCAAATTAAAACCGATCATCACGAGAGTTGATGTAGATTCAATGATGAACAATCAACATGTTCATCAAATCTACTATATGACTCATGCTTTACCTTTCGGTGATCCGTGTTCCGAAACCATGTCTGTACATGCTAGGCTCGTCAAGATCAAACCTTAGCTTCCGCATGAGCAAATCTGGCTTGCTCACGTTGTATACACTCGCAGAATCTAACACACCCGATCATCACGTGGTGCTTCGAAACAACGAGCTTTAGCAACAGTGCTTACTAAGGATGAACACTTTAAAACTTGAAATTTGTGTGCTTGAGGGATCATCTTATAATGCTACCGTCGTGAACTAAGCAATACAAGATGCATAAAAAGATTAACATCACATGCAATTCATAATATGTGATATGATATGGCCTTTCTTCTTTGTGATTCCAATCTCCATCTTCAAGCACGAACATGATCTCCATCATCACCGGCATTGCATCAAGGTCAATGACGCCGCTCCATGGTTGTCGTCCACCAGCTTCAACTATTACAACTACTTTGAATAGACACGCGGGTCTTAACAGAATTTAAAGACAACCATATGGCTCCTGCCGGTTGCCAACTTACAATAAGGAACATTGCATACATCAAATATAATCACAATCATGGCCATATCACATCATAGCACACCCCTGCAAAACAAAGTTAGACGCCTCTAATTTTCTTTTCATGTTTTACGTGGTTTGGAGCTTTCAATAAGTGTCGTTCTAACTTACGAACAAGAACCACAACATTGATACTAGTATTGTCAGTCACCCGTTGTAAATTGAATCTTAACTATGTTGGGAGAAACAGGCACCCGCAAAGCCACTTATGCAATACAAGTTGCATGTCAAGCGTGGAGCAAGTCTCATGAACGATGTCATGTAAGGTTAGCCTGGGCCGCTTCATCCCACCATCCCGCAAGATGCAAAGTACACAAGAAGCAATCGATAACAAAAGCATCAACGCCCACAATGACCATTGTGTTCTACTCATGCAACAGATCTACATATAGACACGGCTCTGATACCACTGAAGGGGTTCGTAGCATGGAAAACAAAAAATTTCTATTACATGCAAACAAACAAGCCAAGATCTATCTACTAGATTGTAGCAACGAGTCGATAGAGGAACTCACCCTCGAAGATTCCAAAGCGGTTAACGAGAGCATATTCTCGTGGGTGATGTAGTCGTACTCTTGCCGATCTCAAGATCGTGTAGAGGATCCTTCCGGCGCTGCGTTCCGGCAGCGCTTCCGCAGTCGGTCACACGTTCGGTACTCGATGAAGACCTTCCTCTCCCTTGTTCCAGCAGGCAACGGAGGTTGTAGCACTCTCCTCGCGATTCCGGCAGCACGACGACGTGGTACCGGAAGTAGAGGGGAGATCTCGCAGGGCTTCGCCTTAAGCCGGAGCGAGTATGGTGGACTATGAGAGAGGCCTTGGCGATCTAGGGTTTAGAGGCACCAAGGAGAGAGGGCTAGGCCGGCGGCTAGGGCAAGGGGAGGGCCCCAACTCGGCGGCTAGGCAAACCCTAGGGGCGGCGGCGACTTGGTGAGGCCGGCGGCTAGGGCTAGGGTTTAGAGGAGAGAGGTGTAGGGAAGAGGGGCAACCCTGCCCCTCCTTTTATAGGTGGGAGGGAGGCGCGGTTGGGAGGAGGGAGTCCTCCTCCAACTCCTCCCCCTTGGCCGGCGGGTGGAGGGAGTGGGACTTCCTCCCCAAGTAGGTTTCCTACTCTCCCTCCATCAAGCAAACTTGTCGTTTGACTTTTCAAATTGGCGTTTGACTTTTCAAACTAGGATTTGATTTATCCCTTTATTTTGCTCAGCGATGACACCTAGTACATGATGCAACCATTCCAACTTGTTATGACACATTCATGTACCCTTCCCCTCCAGAGTGCCAGACCTTCCGGACCCTTCTAGAACATTCCCGGTGAAAACACCGGAATCATTCCCCAACTCCGAAATAGGACTTTCCTTATATGAATATTATTCTCCGGACCATTCCGGATCTCCTCGTGATATCCCGGATCCCATCCGAGACTCCGAACAACATTCGGTCTCTTTCTCATCATTCCATAACTACTCAACAACATCGAATCCTTAAGTGTGTCTCCCTACGGTTCGTGAATTATGCGGACATGATCGAGACACTTCTCCGATCAATAACCAATAGAGGAATCTGGAAATTCATATGGCTCCCACATATTTCTAAGATTACTTTGCGATCGAATGAACCACTTACATACGATACCAATTTCCCTTTGTCTCACGATAGTTTACTTATCCGAGGTTTTGATCGTCGGTATCTCTGCATACCTAGTTCAACCTCGTTACCGATAAGTACTCTTTTCTCGTTCCCATGGCATGTGAACCCTTGTGAGCCAGTCACATGCTTGCAAGCTAATTGTATGACATTCCACCGAGAGGGCCCAGAGTATATCTATCCGTCATATGGATGGACAAATCCCACTCTTGATCCATGTGTCTCAACCCATACTTTCCGAACACTCAATGCCACCTTTATAGCCACCCAGTTACGGTGTGGTGTTTGATGTCATCAAAGCATCCTTCCGGTGATGGTGATAAGCATGATCTCATGGTCGAAGGAATTAGGTTACTATGTATCAGAAAGCTTATAGCAAATCAACTATATTAAATGACTTGATCTTTATGCTACGCTTAACTATAGGAGTATGTCCATCACATCATTCTCTCAATGATATGACCCTGTTGTTAATAACATCTCTATGTTCATGATTAGGAAACCATGTTCATATATTAACAAACAAGCTAGTTTAACAAGAGGCTTTACTAGGGACTCTTTTATGTTTACAAATCACACAAGTATTAATGTTTCCGGTTAATACAATTATAGCATGGTATGTAAACATTTATCATAAGTATGAAGATATGATAATAACCACTTTATTATTGCCTCTTGGGCATATCTCCAATAGTATCTCCTCCTTGTGCTTTCATGTATATATCTTGTGAGCTCCGTTCATGATGAAGATCTAATCTATTTGTAATCACGCATGTTGTGTTTGCGGGGATCCGATGGATATTTAGATTACTATGTCAAATTGATTAATGGTTTTGTCTATTTGATTCTATCATGTCTGTGTTGTTTGTGATCTTGCATGCTCTCCGTTGTTAGTAGCTATCTTGGCCAAGTAGTTGCTAGTGACTCCAAGAGGGGGTATTTATGCTCGATAGTGGGTTCATGCCTCTAGTTTCCAAGGGAAGTGACAGAAATCTCTTCGGTTGTAGATGTGTTGTTGCCACTAGGGAGAAAATAACGGTCTCTTGTTCATGGAACAAGTGGATTATTTACCTTATGCACTTTGCTTAAAGCAGTTGTCTGTTGCTTGCAACTTAATACTAGAGGGGGTTCGGATGATAACCTGAAGGTGGACTTCTAGTCATAGATGCAGTTGGATGGCGGTCTATGTATATTGTTGTATTGCCCAATCGAATCTCATAGGATCTTTTTGTCTAGTATTGCATTGTTATGCCATGCTCAGTTCCTGTCAATTGCCCTGCTGTAATTTGTTTACCCTTCATGCCATGTTGTTTATCTAAGGAGAGCACCTCTAGTGAACTATAGACCCCGGTCCAATCTTTACCATTGATACATCTTCCACTGTTACATGTTTACTTGCTGCAAACCATCATCTTCCACACCATACGTTTAATCCTTTGTTACAACAAACCGGTGAGCTTGACAACCTCACTGATTCGTTGGGGCAAAGTCTTGAGTTTGTGTTGTGTAGGTTTCCACATTGCGTGCAACACCTTTGAGACGTTTACTTCCTCTTACTGGTTCGATAACCTCGGTTTCTTACTGAGGGAAAACTTGCTACTGTGTTCATCACACCTTGCTCTTGGGGTTTCCAACGAAGCATTCCACGACAGTGCTGGGCGCCATCTGTTGACGATTTACTTTCTACCATGGTTGCACTTGCACAAGACAAAACCCTACTAGGTCGCGAGTTAGGCGAGAAGACTACGTCCACTCTAAGCCAAACGAGAATCATAAAGAGAAGAATCATAAACAAGGATGGTAGGAATCCGTATGCCATACCGAGGAGGAAACAAAATCGAGATAAGATTCATGTTACTCGCCACCAGAATCGCCTGGGGGAGGTCATAAACCAAATGGCACACTGGCCATGTCCAAAATGACACTCATAGTTTACTTTGTCCAAACACGATACACTTATTAAATTTTTGTGTAAAGAAGGAACATAAAGGACATCTGTAAGCAGGATCGTCGATCCATCAGCAAGCTCCAAGAAGATGTCGCCAACAGTCTCAACGTCCGCCTGGACTCCATTTGCCACTTCAACGCATCCTTCGCTTCTTTTCGTAGTTTGCGTCGAATGAAATTTCTGTAAAGAATTTGCAACATGAACAGCTGCTGAGTCAATCCACCAAGTGGATTTCGAAAATTGTGTATACAAGGATTCATTTACAAAAGAAACAATGTTGTTAACTTTCCTTGCCGTTAGTTCCTTTAGAAAAACAGGGCAATCTTTTTTGAAATGCCCTTTCTTGCCGCAGTGGAGATAAGCATATTTGTCCACTGGAAGAGGCCTGTGCTGATGCTGATAGTGCATGGTAGCTTTACCATGTGGCTTTGAAGGGGAACCTTGATTGCTTTGAGTGAAGTTCCTTTTCTTGTTGTCCTTCACAAAGTTCAAAGAACCACCATTTTGGGCTTTGAGCCTCTCCTCTTCTTGTCACACATGGCAATGGTCTTTTCAATGTCCCACTTTTCTAGGCCATATTGTAATTGACAACAAAGTTGTCAAACTGTTAAGGCAATGACGCCATGACCAGGTGGACAAGGAGAGCAGGCTTTAGCTCCAGATCAACATTCATGGGCTTCTATTTGGCAGCCATGTTGCTCATCCGGAGGATGTGCTCCGTGATATTGTGTCCACCTCCTATGTACTTTTCTGTCACCAGCTGCTTCAGCAACCGGGTTGCATATGTCTTTGAAGAGCCAGTGAACTAGCTCTTTATCTTTTCTAAGTACTCTGTAATGGAAGCACACTCTATGATTGAGCCAACAATGGCCTGCTCAATCGTGTTCCTTATAAATGTCATACAGTTTTTATTGGCTATTTTCCATTTTCTGTTCTCTAAAGTGTAGGATATCTCTAGTGGAGCATAGTCCCTTTTCTTTTTCTCCCATGCATCATCATCATCCGCATCGACTCGAATTGGCTCTGTCGGCTTTGGGGGTGGCTTGGTATCAAGGACCCAATCCACCTCAACGAAGATGAATGCCAAGTCCACTTTCTTTCTCCACTCGGAGTAATTATCACCTCTTAGTGTGGGGACATCCTTCATGCAGCTCATCAAGTAGTACCCTCCTGAAAACCATATTGAAGTGAGAACAATAACAATTGCATGTATTAATCCAATGTTGGTCAAAATTAAGATATACAAATGTTTATGCAAATAATTCTATATCACCGTTTGGCAGAACATAGAATCAAAAACACATAACTTTAATCAAAATTACTAATTATGATCATGCTATTTGCAACGTTGGTTAGAAAAATAACATGAACATTACCAGAATAAACACTTTAATATGCTCTCATAAAATTTAATACTCACTTTTATCTTTATTAAATTTAAAAAAAGCCCCTTTAACTATTAGCAGCGGAAGAAATGAATACAATTCATTAAACTTTAAACAAATAAACTTTTGCTGTTACTTTTCCATTTTCTAAACAAAATTTCGTTGGATAACTTTGAATAGAAAAAACTGTGCAAGATTTCATCCGGTCTAGAGCGGATCCAGAATTTAGTACTAGACTTTGTGCGACCAAACTTTGCTAAGAGATGGATCACACCGTTGCTCTCTCGAGGAATATGGCTACATCAACACAACGATCACAATGAACCAGGTCCTTGATCTCATTAACCATCACTAAGGTCATTGATCTATTGACACCAGGGTCATTAATCATCTGGATGGCCTCCAGATAGTCACTCTCCAACACGATCGGTTTGTCAATCCACTCCAGAGCCAAGGAAACACCCTCGGCACAAGCACACAATTTCGCTTCAATGGAACTAATGCAGGCGAACAAATATCTGCAAGCAGAGGATATGATTGCATCATCTTCGTCTCTGAGGATCATCCTAGCACCTCCTACTCCCTCTTCTGCAACCCAAGAACCATCCACATTCAGTTTGGTCCAGCCAGCAGGTGGCTTAACCTATAAGCTCCGAACTTGGTGTTTGCGCGCCATCGTCTCCTTTCCTTTCCGCCTCGTCTGCTTATTATCATACTGAATCACTGTTTTCCCCTTAGCGGGGTCTGCCAGTGGAGCTTTCTCAATACATAGGAGTGAATCAACATAGCTGCAGAGGAATTGCCGTGAGGCTTGCACTGATGGCGGCTTCTTGAAATGGACCACCTCATTGCGGACATGCCAAATTCGCCACCATGTCATCATCATCATCATCCGCTCGAGCTCGGACGCCTTATGGAGTGCGTGCATGATCCATTCAGGCCCCGAGTTCTGGATATCTTCTAACGACGATCTGTTTTTAAATTTTAAAACAGGTAGCTGCTCAATAGTCACTCCTTTTTTTTGTACAACCTCAATTGTTAACCAACGGTAGGGAGGACATAAACCCTACGGGTATGTTTTGTATTATGTTGATAGAACGTTATGTGTTAACAACTATTTTTGATCGAACAGTGTGTTATCTCACTGAGTAGTTAATCTGCGATCGCTAAAAACAGAGAAAAATGAATGCTACAAAATCAGAAATCCTCGCACATAAACTAGCTGTAACTTGTACGGGGCAAATTAAGCTAACACTTGCTCCCCATGTGGGGAAGCGAGCCATCCTTCACACGACAAGGAACATAGATAGCAGGAGCAGGCAGGAGCCGGTGACGAGCCACCGCTGCACCGCCGAGACACGCACGTCCCGGGCCGCGTTGGGCAGCGAAGGGTACTGATCCGGCGAGGGCATGGCGCACTCGTGCCCGTTGAAGTAGACCCTCCGCGGGAACGCCCAGCCCCCCGAGAAGGTGAACTCGCTCGGGTCTTTCTTCAGTATCATCTCCGACTGCACATTCCCGTCCTGCAGCAGCATGTCGTTGTAGTTCACGATCCCCCAGAACATCGCCGTGTCATCTGCAAAAACCCAACAAATTTCTTTCTTAGCCCCATTGTACGTACGCTGCATCTTGCTGTCTGTTGCCATGTCTAACAAGTCAGTGGCTGGTGCTTACTGATGGCGCCGTACTGGATGAGAGGCTGGTAGTTGAAGCTGAAGAGCTGCGTGAGGTTGCCGAGGTTGGGGTGCCGCACCACCAGGTTCCAGTCGCTGTAGTTGCTGACCACGTCGTAGTTGGTGATGCTCGCCTTCACCCTCCAGTACTCCCGGTAGTTCTGCTTCACGTGCCAGTGCACACGGATCGGGCACATGTGCTCCGTGCACCGGATGACCGGCGCCGGCGGATCGTCGCCGTCGCCGTCACGCAGCGCCTGGATCTTGGACTGCTCGTCGTCGCTGAAAAGAATCAAACGCACGAATCAGAATGATATACTGTAGCAAAGATCAGTAACAGAAGGCAGAGTGTGTATGCCGGGTGACTTTGCCTGAGGCATTGCGGCGCCGAGGGAGAGCGCGGGCAGCCCGATGACTTATGTTTGAAGCATATATCATATCAGAATGAAATACATTCAGAATATGCCATGACCCAAGCTTCGAATACCAGTCAGTAAGTGTTTTCCTCGTCCCTACCTAAAACCCAAAACAACATAGTGATGGCAATATAATAATGGAAATTGGTTCATAAATGAGTGAAGATATAATATAATTAGAGTTCTATAATCAAGTATTCAAGTGTCTACTGGAATTGCAGATCAACATATAAAATCAGTTTAGTCACTGTATATAATATAATTCATGGATTTAAGTATATGACGGAGAGATGAACTATTTATGTTATAGTCGTTTTACTTCCATCAATTCCCTGAACCTAATTTTGTACCTTTGGCTAGGCAAGAACTTCTATTTTTCATGGTGCTCAGTCTTTCCGCACCTTCATATGCTATTAGCATCAATATACTCTATAGCTCAATGTTCTTCAGCTAGCAGCCTGATTCAAATAGTGGAACCATTGCTTTAGTACAGGAAAAGAAATCTAATTCATCCATCTGAAAAATATATATGTATTTCTATTCTACAATAATGAGTCTAATAGTGTTCAGAGTTATATATATACCATGTTATCACAGTTCTTCAAAACGTCAGCATGAACGATGTAGTCTGTAATTTGTTTCACATGAATTGAATCTTATGATTCCGCGGTTTCAAAAATATATAAAAACATAGCACAGTAGAATATGAAGTAACATAAGTGAACTAAATAGGACATCTAAGATCTTGAAGGGATTTTCAAACCGAAAAATGCAAAATAACTGTAAACCTGTAGTAACAATCAAGGTTTGTAGTCAAACCTTTTGGTTGTCTTTCATTGTCAAACACCTTTCTCTGAAGCAGATCACATGATAGTATCATGATGTGTTCTGAAAACAGAAAACAAAAATACTAAATAGTACTCAATGACACAAATGAAATCAGAACGCAAAGGGATTTTTCGCACCATTTATTATTAGTACGTTGGAAAGAGTGCAACTCTGCATCAGCTATGCTCCAAGCTTCTCGGTGCTTTTGGTGTATACTTCAGTAAAGATTCTGATCGGCTAGAGTAGAGAAGAAAACACCTCATGGCATTATTGAAACATGCAAAAACAATAGCAAGTGGGATATGAGAAGGACTGCATCAGCGGTGAATACCTCATTTTGCTTTTCAATGTTCTCATGTCCACCTAGTAAACCGTAAGAACACGTTACACAGTATGAATAGAAAAACAACTGGCAGTTTCAATTCCAAAGTTGTGTGAACAATAAACTCATCAGGTTTAAAAGATTCCAGCGTAAGAATGACAGAGACAACCGATTTGCTGAATTTGCAACATGTAGTCAAAAATTCACACACTGCCTCAATGTTATTGCAGATGTAATTGTCGAAATCAGATACTTGCAGCAGTTGTCGTCCACTTCACGCTGAAAAAATCAGGAGACCACAACGTGTTTCTATCGGCACACATATATTGACTATTATAACACTTGAACATGCTGCGAGAGGTTAGCAAATGATGGAAGAACTGTACGTACCATCTGTTTCTTGGCCAACTAAATCGTCTTCTGCAACAGACCATCGTAGAAACAGTTTAGGAACGGTTAAGAAAAGAAACTGAAAAGTTTATAATTAAATAATATAAGGAGTGTAGATTGTGGGGTGCAATAGATATTGTTACCAATTTCTAGAATCGTACTTGATTTATGACTGCAACAGATCCAACCTAAGATGTGTAAAGCTAGAATGGTCCACAATATCACTACGTTATGTTCATATTCCACTAACACGAGTCACACGACCACATGTGGACTTGCACAAGTGAGAAACCATGAATTAAAAAAAATCTTAGCTATCCACTCGAAGGTCATTTTTGTGCTACACAAAAAATTTAGAGATATCACTACAGAATGAGGAATTTACATAAATAAATAGAACAACAACTCTGTTTCCCTCTCAAGATGTTCTCAGTAACATCCTGCAATAGGAATAATTGAATCTAGCAAAAAAAAAAGCATGTGAGGATTTTATCCAAGATTGCCACATAATCCCTGGCATTTTTATGGTAAAGACTTGTATTAAGCATTAGGGGATATGTTTACAACAAAGATCAGAAGAATTTCCAAGATTGCCACATAATCCCACCTTTTATTGTTGAATCTAGACTCTAGGAAATATTAGCAAGCTCATGAGCCGGACTATTACATACTCTACCAACAGACTCAAACTATAGCCATTGAACAGATCACATCGACATGATCTACAACAAGAAGAAGTAAAGCCGTACATTTTGTTTATAACTATAGTACCGTCCAACTCACAAATGATTGGGGTATCTTAGTGAATCTCAGGGAGCATGCTTCAGCATTAAAGCAATTGTCTAGAACGGCTCCTGATCAGAGATGGAGTTGACTTTGGTATTTCTGATATGACCACATGGAAAGACCCATCGAGCAGATGTCGCTGGAGACCATGAAATTGACGTCACACCAACACGATATGCACACACACAGAATCAGCACAGGTCAGAGGAGACGACTGAGACAAGCAAAAGGAGGCAGGTGATGTCGATGGTGACTTACCGGTGTGGTGGAGGCCGAGGATGAAGGCGAGGGGCGCCGGCACGGGCATCCTCCCTGTGATACACATGTGCAAAGTCGAGCTGCCCGGGCTTGTCCGCAACAGCGCCAGGGGCCGGCTCCTAATTGCGGATATCCGTGAAGGCGCCGCCCACGTCCACCGGTGAGAGGAGGCTCTTGGAGAGCACAGGGCTTGGGAGCGCCGGCGGCGGAAGACGGTAGGCGGCGTTCCCAAGGACGGGGAATGGCAGGAGGATGTAGGCGCATGAGGGGCATCCGCAAGGGTGGATGCGACTCCAAGCAGCCTTGGCGTGTGTGCGGCGATGCTCGTGAAGTGGAGGGCGGCGGGGGCAGGGGCGGGAGTGGCGGCGGTGCGCTCGACCTAGGGTTTCTGAAGCAGAGGACGTTTTTTTTCGGCCGCAGACTTTCTGGGAGATGCATGCGTAGAGCCCAATTGCGGCCCACTTCAGTTGTTTCCTGGCGATCGTGGGAGGAGGCGACGAAGCGAGGAAGCGACGAAGAGAGGCGACGTAGTGGCAGAAAACGGAACCCTCTCCTCTTTTTTAGATAGTAGAGATAGGAGTGAATCAACATAGCTGCAGAGGAATTACCGTGAGGCTTGCACTGGACCACCTCATTGCGGACATGCCAAATTCGCCACCATGTCATCATCATCATTCGCTCGAGCTGGGGCGCCTTATGGAGTGCGTGCATAATCCATTCAGAGTTCTGGATATCTTCTAACGACGGTCTGTTTTTAAATTTTAAAACAGTTAGCTGCTCAATAGTCACTCCTTTTTTTTGTACAACCTCAATTGTTAACCAACGGTAGGGAGGACATAAACCCTACAGGTATGTTTTGTATTATGTTGATATGACGTTATGTGTTAACAACTACTTTTGATGGAAAAGTGTGTTATCTCACTGAGTAGTTAATCTGCGATCGCTAAAAACAGAGAAAAATGTATGCTACAAAATCAGAAATCCTCGCACATAACTAGCTGTAACTTGTACGGGGCAAATTAAGCTAAGACTTGCTCCCCATGTATGAAGAGGGAAGCGAGCCATCCTTTACACGATACGGAACATATATAGCAGGAGCAGGCAGGAGCCGGTGACGAGCCACCGCTGCACTGCTGAGACACGCACGTCCCAGGCCGCGTTGGGCAGCGAAGGGTACTGATCCGGCGAGGGCATGGCGCACTCGTGCCCGTTGAAGTAGACCCTCCGCGGGAACGCCCAGCCCCCCGAGAAGGTGAACTCGCTCGGGTCTTTCTTCAGTATCATCTCAGACTGCACGTTCCCGTCCTGCAGCAGCATGTCGTTGTAGTTCACGATCCCCCAGAACATCGCCGTGTCATCTGCAAAAATCCAACAAATTTCTTTCTTAGCCCCATTCGTACGTACGCTGCATCTTACTGTCTGTTGCCATGTCTAACAAGTCAGTGGCTGGTGCTTACTGATGGCGCCGTACTGGATGAGAGGCTGGTAGTTGAAGCTGAAGAGCTGCGTGAGGTTCCCCAGGTTGGGGTGCCGCACCACCAGGTTCCAGTCGCTGTAGTTGCTGACCACGTCGTAGTTGGTGATGCTCGCCTTCACCCTCCAGTACTCCCGGTAGTTCTGCTTCACATGCCAGTGCACACGGATCGGGCACATGTGCTCCGTGCACCGGATGACCGGCGCCGGCGGATCGTCGTCGTCGCCGTCACGCAGCGCCTGGATCTTGGACTGCTCGTCGTCGCTGAAAAGAATCAAACGCACGAATCAGAATGAGATCAGTAAGAAGGCAGAGTGTGTATGTCGGGTGACTTTGCCTGAGGCATTGCGGCGCCGAGGGAGAGCGCGGGCAGCCACAGCTGCACTGCGGGCAGCCCACGATGGTGTTGTTGTAGAAGGACGAGAGGGAGACGCAGCACGACGGCGACGGGCCGTCCCTGAACTGCGAGTACGAGCAGGTGATCTGCCATGTCACTGCGCGCCAGAGCAGGTCAGAGTCAGAGTCATCGCTCGCGCGCTGGCGTGGCGATTGGCTAGGGCGTGCCACATGTCAGTCGAGAAGAAAGAAAGGGGAAATCCTTACGCAGGACTTGGACGTGCCGCTGCGGGCCGACCTTGGACCTCGTCGCGGGCACCTGGGTGGCGTTGCTGCAGGTGTAGCCCGGCACGCCGATGCTGAAGTTGGTCGGCTTCACGGGGACGCCGCCCGCGTTCCCGCCGTCGCGTTCGAAGTTGTTGACGTACATCTGGAACGCGGCGGTGGCCGTGCTGTTGTTCTGCGTGAGGGACGACAGCACGCCGCCCCGGCAGCAGTTGGCCACCTGCTTGTCGTATGGCGTGCCGGGCTGCAGGTCCACCATGACGGGCCGCTTGTCGCAGCAGTGCGGAGGCTTGTGGGGGTCGAAATGGACGCCGGAGCAGTTGCCCTGCTCCGTCGTCTCCGCGCCCGTCACGTCCCCGATGATCTCGTGCCCGGCCCACGTCCAGCCCAGCCGCCAACCCGGGCGCTCGATGTGGCGGTACAGCTGGTAATTGTGGATGCTCACCATGACCTGCGCACAGAGGAATTCGACTGATCTGTAATCACCTTCAGTGGACGAAAAATCGGGATTTCTGTCCGGAGCATTGCATTTCACGGGAACAGATCAAAAGATTTCACCCACGGAGAAAAAAAATCGTGGAGAAGTTGAATCATGGAAACTTGCTAGCTGCAGTAGGCGTAAAATGTGTCGAATCTTTATCCAAGTGCATCGCGTGGGGATGCTTACGAACTGTAAAAAATGGCGATCCAAAAACCCACAAGCAAAGCAGGTATGCGCACCGTGGACGTAGTGTCGATATCCAGAAAATCCCAAATGATGGTGATGTTCCCCAGTGGATCCACCGGATCATACGCATCTGCCAGAGCCATAATGACACCAATCAGTCCCAATCCACGGGAGAAACGCACAAGACGGAAAGGAATTGCTAGAAGAAGAGAGGCAAAGCAAACGTATTAGAAGAAAGATGAGAGGCTGCAGGTACGAGAAGAAAGATCAGAGGCTACATGTACCAGCTGCAAATCGAGGGGACAGATAGCACAGGAAGATGAGCAGGACGAGGCGTTCCATCGCCATCGATCTCGGGCTGGAGGTCTTCTTCACGCGTGGAGACGTAACAGCGGCGCCCGACAAAATGAAACGGCGCCTTTCACGAGCAGGTGTGCGCAGGAGACAACGGGGGAGAGAGAGAGAGATACTGGGTGCGGGTACGAGGAGGAAGATGACAGGGATTATAGCACGCATAATCCTAGCGGGGATGTGACATGCGCGCGTAGTTAGGCCTCGGATTATACGCCGGTGAGAGAGCCACAAGCAGATCAGTCGAGTAAGGCAAGAAATGGACACTGATTTCTGTCCACTTTCCTTCTTAGTGATATACTAGTACTTGTGGCAGGTCCAGCTGGTGTCTGGTCACCGAGAGGCTACACCTTTGGCAAACCATCCCAAGATTAGCCTCGTCTCCTCTCTGTCAGCTGTCACCATTCCAATTTACCAACCACTAAATGTGCCTCCTTCTATAGTAGTCCTAGTATATGACTACACCTAGACCAGTTCACATAGTTTGCCTCCGAGCTTTATATAGAAGTGCAAAGCCAGACTCCGTCTCACACTGTAACCAGCTGGTCACGATCAAACAACATCTCACTTCTCCTAAACCAACGGAGAGTGGTACAAAAACAAAGGAACTGAAAATTGTCGGCCTGCTGCTTTGTGTCAGCTAGCGGAAAGAGATCTTAGTATGATAAAATCCGTTGGAATAAAGCATGTGGAAGATTCCTAAGCAACATTCTCCGGAACCAACAAAAGCGATCATTGTAGTTTTATATAACCGGTCGATCCTCAAGGTATTAGGCCATCTTCGCGGGCAGACGTATCCGTCGAAGCATGTCCAAACTTGTCTATGCGGACGACGGGGCATGCGCAGCGTCTCAGCGGTTCGATCTATTCGGACAAACACGTCCGGCTCGACCTATCCGTACATCTAATCTGCGCAACGGTTGCATCGGCCCAGACGCGCGTGAAGAGCTCGGGTGTCCTGCCCATTGGTGCCGCTGGCCCGCCTGTCAGACACCGCGACCTTGATTCAGACACGCGCAGTGGCACTGATTCAGACGTAATCGCGCCAGCGATTCAGAGACGCTGCGCGGAAGGCTGACCGACGGCAACCTGCGGCATCAATGGCGACGAGACGACACACCGACTGGTTGGACACTTCAATGCCGTCTCTTCGGTCTCCGCGCCGGCATCCGATGCCGACCCTTTTTTAACTGGCTGTCCGCGGCCATCTTCTCCCCACAGAACACCATCCTCTTCTCCTTCTCCTTTTTGTTCTTCACTACCTATAGCTAGCCATGGCCGGCGGCGCTGGATCGAGGGGAGGGCGAGGCGGCCGTGGACGTCAAGGGAGGCGTGGAGGACGCGGCCAAATCACCGTGCCACCACGCTCTCCCTCACTATCGTCGTCAGCCGAAGATTTCGACCCAGGCACCCAGTTCGCCGTGGCCATCCACCTCAGCATGCCGCGTGACAGGCTGCTCCTCCCCCGCAGGTTCGTGACGTTGATCGGCGACGAGCCGCCTGTTGGAGATATGCCCTAGAGGCAATAATAAATATAGTTATTATTATATCTTTGTGTTTATGATAAATGTTTACATTCATGCTATAATAGTATTAACAAGGAAACATTAATACTTGTGTGATTTGTAGACTAAAATAAGAGTCCCTAGTAAAGCCTCTATATAATACTAGCTTGTTGGTTAATAGATGATTGTGGTTTCCCTATCATGAACATTGAGATGTTATTAACAACAAGATCATATCGTTAGGAGAATGATATGATGGACATACTCCAATAGATAAGCGTAGCATAAAGATCAAGTCATTTTAATAGTTCAATTGCTATATGCTTTCTGATACATAGTAATCTAATTCCTTCGACCATGAGATCATGCATATCACCTTTACCGGATGGATGCTTTGATGAAATCAAACACCACACCGTAACTGGGCGGCTATAAAGGTGGCATTGAGTGTTCGGAAAGTATTGGTTGAGACACATGGATCAAGAGTGGGATTTGTCCATCCATATGACAGATAGATATACTCTGGGCCCTCTCGGTGAAATGTCATCCAATTAGCTTGCAAGCATGTGACTGGCTCACAAGGGATCACATATCATGGGAACGAGAAAAGAGTACTTATCAGTAACGAGGTTGAACTAGGTATGCAGAGATACCGACGATCATAACCTCGGATAAGTAAACTATCGTGAGACAAAGGGAAATTGATATTGTATGTAAGTGGTTCATTCGATCGCAAAGTAATCGTAGAAATATGTGGGAGCCATATGAATTTCCAGATTCCTCTATTGGTTATTTATTGGAGAAGTGTCTCGATCATGTCCGCATAATTCACGAACCGTAGGGAGACACACTTAAGGATTCGACGTTGTTTGAGTAGTTATGGAATGATGAGAAAGAGTCCGAATGTTGTTCGGAGTCTCGGATGGGATTCGGGATATCACGAGGAGATCCGGAATGGTCCGGAGAATAAGATTCATATAAGGAAAGTCTCGTTTCAGAGTTGGAGAATGGTTCCGGTGTTTTCATCGGGAATGTTCTAGAAGGTTCCGGAATGTCCGGCACTCCGGAGGGGAAGGGTACATGAATGTGTTATATCAAGTTGATATGATTGCATCATGTACTAGGTGTCATCGCTGAACAAAATAGAGGGTTTATTCAAATCCTAGTTTGAAAAGTCAAACGCCAAGTTTGAAAGTCAAACGGCTAGTTTTGGGAAGTGGAGAGGGAGGTGGAAACCGACTTGGGGGAGGAGTTCCTCCTCCCACCGCCGGCGCACCACCAAGCCGAGTTGGGGAGGGACTCCCCTCCCCTTGGCCGGCCCCCTCCACCTATATAAGGAGGGGCAGGGCTCCCCTCCTAGACACACAAGATCCCCGCCTCCAAACCCTAAGCCGCCGGCGCCGCCACCTGCTGCCGCCGCCGCCGCCGCCGCCTAGCTAAACCCTAGCTACCGGCTTGCCCCTTCCTCGGCGTGTCTAAACTCTAGATCGTCGAGGGACTCTCTCATACTCCACCATACTCGCTCCGGCTTAAGGCGAAGCCCTGCGAGATCTCCCCTCTACTTCTGGTACCACGCCGTTGTGCTGCCGGAATCGCGAGGAGAGTGCTACAACCTCCGCTGCCTGCTGGAACAAGGGAGAGGAAGGTCTTCGTCGAGTACCGAACGTGTGACCGACTGCGGGAGCGCTGCCGGAACGCAGCGCCGGAAGGATCGTCTACGTGATCTTGAGATCGGGAAGAGTACGACTACATCACCCACGAGAATCCGCTCTCGTTAAACACTTTGGAATCTTCGAGGGTGAGTTATTCTATCGAATCGTTGCTACTATCTAGTAGATATATCTTGGCTTGTTTGTTTGTATGCGGTAGAAATTTTTTGTTTTCCATGCTACGAAACCCTATAGTGGTATCAGAGCCGTGTCTATATGTAGATCTGTTGCACGAGTAGAACACAATGGTCATTGTGAGCGTTGATGCTTTTATTGTCGATTGCTTCTTGTGTACTTTGCATGTTGCGGGATGTTGGGATGAAGCGGCCCGGGCTAACCTTACATGACATCGTTCATGAGACTTGCTCCACGCTTGACATGCAACTTGTATTGCATAAGTGGCTTTGCGGGTGCCTGTTTCTCCTAGCATAGTTAAGATCCAATTTACAACGGGTGATTAACAACACTAGTATCAATGTTGTGGTTCATGTTCGTAAGTTAGAACGACACTTATTGAAAGCCCCAAACCACGTAAAACATGCAAAGAAAGTAGAGGCGTCTAACTTTGTTTTGCAGGGGTGTGCTGTGATGTGATATGGCCATGATTGTAATTATATTTGATGTATGCAATGTTCCTTATTGTAAGTTGGCAACCGGCAGGAGCCATATGGTTGTATTTAATTTATGTTAAGACCCGCGTGTCTATTCAAAGTAGTTGTAATAGTTGAAGCCGGTGGACGACAACCATGGAGAAGCGTCATTGACCTTGATGCAATGCCGGTGATGATGGAGATCATGTTCGTGCTAGAAGATGGAGATCCGAAGCACAAAGAAGAAAGGCCATATCATATCACATATTATGAATTGCATGTGATGTTAATCCTTTATGCATCTTGTATTGCTTAGTAGACGACGGTAGCATTATAAGATGATCCCTCGTGCACATGAATTTCAAGTCATAAAGTGTTCACATATAGTTAGCACCGTTGCTAAAGCTTGTTGTTTCGAAGCACCACGTGATGATCGGGTGTGTTAGATTCCGCAAGTGTATACAACGTGAGCAAGCCAGATTTTCTCATGCGGAAACTAAGGTTTGATCTTGACGAGCCTAGCATGTACAGACATGGTCTCGGAACACGGATCACCGAAAGGTAAAGCATGAATCATATAGTAGATATGATGAACATGTCGATTGTTCGCCATTGAAACTATATCAACTCTCGTGATGATCGGTGTTGATGTGGTGGATTTGGTTCGTGTGATCACTAAAACAATGTGATGGATATTGTTTTGAGTGGGAGTTCACCTAGATTAATTTTATTATTAATTTGAACTCAATTTGTCATAAACTTAGTCTAAACTATTGCAAATATGTTGTAGATCAATGGCAGCCCCTACCATCAATTTTAATGCGTTCCTAGAGAAAGAAAAGTTGAAAAACAATGGAAGCAACTTCGCGGATTGGTTCCGCAATTTGAGGATTGTCCTCACAGCTGGTAATTTGACCTATGTGCTGGATGCACCGCTGGGTGACCCACCTGCAGCTGATGCTGCCGATGAAGTAAAGAATGTTTACCTCACTCGGAAGACTCAGTACTCCACAGTTCAGTGTGCTATCTTGTATGGTTTAGAATCGGATCTTCAGAAAAGGTTTGAGAATTCAGACCCATATGATATTGTCGAGGATCTCAAATTGATCTTTGAGACTCATGCGGCAATTGAAAGCTATGAGGCTTCTGAAAAGTTCTTTAACTGCAAGATGGAAGAGGGCAGCTCCGTCAGTGAGCATGTGCTTAAGATGTCTGGGCACGCAAACAAACTTCAAAGCTTGGGTATAGTGATTCCTAATGCTTTGGGGATTTACCGCGTCCTCCAATCACTACCACCAAGTTACAAGAACTTTGTGATGAACTACAACATGCAGAACATGAACAAGACGTTGCCAGAACTCTTTGCCATATTGAAATCTGCAGAAGTGGAGATCAAAAAAGAGCACCAAGTGTTGTTGGTCAATAAGACCACCAAATTCAAGAAAGGCAAGTCTAAGCAGAAGGGACACTTCAAGAAGGGTGGTAAGAAAGTTACCACGCCAACGAAGAAGACCAAGGCTGGACCTAAGCCTAATACTGAGTGCTTTTACTGCAAGGGAGAAGGTCACAGGAAGCGGAATTGCCCAAAGTACTTGGCGGATTTGAAGAACGGCAACATCAAGAAGAAAGGTATAACTGATATACATGTTATTGATGTGTATCTCACTAGTACTCGTAGTAGTGCCTGGGTATTTGATACTGGTTCGGTTGCTCATATTTGTAACTCGAAACAGGTGCTGCAGAATAAACGAAAGCTAGCGAAGAACGAGGTGACGATGCGCGTGGGAAACGGATCAAAGGTTGATGTGATCGCGGTCGGCACGCTACCCCTTCATCTACCATCGGGATTAGTTTTATACTTAAATAATTGTTATTTGGTGCCTGCGTTAAGCATGAACATTATATCGGGATCTTGTTTATTGCGAGACGGTTACTTGTTTAAGTCCGAGAATAATGGTTGTTCGATTTATATGAGTAACATGTTTTATGCACATGCACCTTTGATAAATGGTCTATTCTTGTTGAATCTCGATAGTGGAAATACACATATTAATAACATTGAGGCTAAACGTTTGAAATCGAGCGATAACTCGACCTATATGTGGCACTGTCGTCTTGGTCACATTGGAGTGAAGCATATGAAGAAACTCCATTCCGATGGACTTCTTGAATCACTTGATTTCGAATCACTTGAAAGATGCGAAGCATGTCTGATGGGTAAAATGACTAAGACTCAATTTTCTGGTATGACGGAGCGAGCTACGGACTTATTGGAAATCATACATACCGATGTGTGTGGTCCAATGAGTGTAGCATCGCGCGGTGGTTATCGTTATGTTCTTACCTTCACGGATGACTTGAGTAGATATGGGTATATCTATTTCATGAAACATAAGTTCGAAACTTTCGAGAAGTTTAAGGAATTTCAAAGTGAGGTAGAGAATCAACGTAACAAGAAGATTAAATTTCTACGTTCTGATCGTGGAGGTGAATATCTAAGTTACGAGTTTGGCAAGCATTTGAAGAAATGCGGAATACTTTCACAATTGACACCGCCGGGAACACCACAGCGTAATGGTGTGTCCGAACGTCGTAATCGAACTCTCTTAGATATGGTTCGTTCTGTGATGTCACTTACAGATTTACCGCTATCATTTTGGGGGTCATGCATTAGAAACAGCCGCATTCACTTTAAATAGGGCACCATCTAAATCCGTTGAAACGACACCGTATGAATTATGGTTTGGGAAGAAACCTAGATTGTCGTTCCTTAAAGTTTGGGGTTGCGAAGCCTATGTAAAGAAGTTACAGCCGGACAAGCTTGAACCCAAAGCGGAAAAATGCGTCTTCATAGGATACCCGAAGTAAACTATTGGGTATACCTTCTATCATAGATCCGAAGGCAAAATCTTCGTTGCCAAGAATGGATCCTTTCTAGAGAAGGAATTTGTCTCGAAAGAAGTGACTAGAAGGAAAGTAGAACTCGACGAGGTTGTCGAACCTTCTCTCGAAATTGCGAGTAGCGCAGCACCGGAAGAAGTTCCTGTGATGCCTGCACCAGTTAGAGAGGAAGCTAATGATGATGATCATGAAACTTCGGTTGAAGTTGCTACAGAGCCTCGCAGGTCAACGAGAACTCGTACCACTCCAGATTGGTATGATCCCGTTATGAGTGTCATGTTGGTGGACAACACCGATGACCCTGAGACATATGAGGAAGCGATGATGAGCCCAGATTCCAATAAATGGCAAGAAGCCATGAAATCCGAGATTGGATCCATGTACGAAAACCAAGTATGGACTTTGGTGGACTTACCAGATGGCCAGAAGGCTGTCGAGAACAAATGTATTTTCAATAAGAAAACAGATGCTGATGGTAATGTTACTGTCTATAAAGCTCGACTTGTCGCAAAGGGGTTTCGACAAATTCAAGGAGTTGACTACGATGAGACTTTCTCACCAGTAGCGAAGCTAAAGTCTGTGAGGATTATGTTAGCAATCGTTGCATATTATGATTATGGGATATGGTAGATGGATGTCAAAACAGCATTCCTCAATGGAGACATTGATGAAGAGTTGTATATGATGCAACCCAAAGGTTTTGTCGATCCTAAAGATGCTAACAAGGTATGCAAACTTCAACGGTCCATCTATGGATTGAAGCAAGCATCCCGAAGTTGGAATCAACGTTTTGATAAGGTAATCAAAAGTTTTGGTTTTATACAAACTTATGGAGAAGCTTGTATTTACAAGAAAGTGAGTGGGAGCTCTGTAGCATTCTTAATACTATATGTAGATGACATATTGTTGATTGGGAATGATGTAGACCTTCTTAATAGTGTCAAGGAATATTTGAATAATAGTTTTTCAATGAAAGATCTTGGTGAAGCAGCTTACATATTAGGCATAAAGATTTATAGAGATAGATCAAGACGCCAAATACAATTGTCACAAAGTACATATTTGGACAAAGTTCTAAAGAGGTTTGGAATGGAAGATAGCAAGAAAGGGTTCTTGCCCATGTTGCCCAATACGACCTTGAGTAAAACTCAAAGTCCGACATCGGCAGAAGATAGAGAAAGGATGAGTAAGACTCCCTATGCCTCAGCCATAGGATCTCTAATGTATGCCATGCTATGTACTAGACCCGACATTGCATATGCTGTTAGTTTAACTAGCAGATATCAAAGTGATCCAGGAGTGGATCATTGGACAGCGGTCAAAAACATCCTTAAGTACTTGAGAAGAACTAAGGATATGGTTCTTTCTTATGGAGGTGATGAATAGCTCGTTGTTAATGGTTACACCGATGCTAGTTGGAACGCCGATCCGGATGATTCTAAATCACAATCTGGATACGTATTTATTTTGAATGGTGCAGTAGTTAGCTGAAGGAGTGCGAAGCAAAGCGTTGTGACGAGATCTTCAACTGAATCGGAATACATGGCTGCATCGGAGGCTTCACAAGAAGCGATATGGATGAAAGAGTTCATTACAGAGCTGGGTGTGGTTCCTAGTGCGCTGGACCCAATGTCTATCTACTGTGATAACATGGGCGCCATAGCCAATGCGCAAGAACCAAGGTCACACAAGAAGCTGGAGCACATCAAGCTACGTTTTCACGCTATTCGAGAACATATCCAAGATGGGGATATAAAGATTTGCAAAGTACACACAGATCTGAATGTGGCGGATCCGTTGACTAAACCTCTCCCGAGGGCAAAACATGACCAGCACCAAACTGCCATGGGTGTTCGGTATATTACCATGTAATCTAGATTAGATGACTCTAGTGCAAGTGGGAGACTGTTGGAGATATGCCCTAGAGGCAATAATAAATATAGTTATTATTATATCTTTGTGTTTATGATAAATGTTTACATTCATGCTATAATAGTATTAACAAGGAAACATTAATACTTGTGTGATTTGTAGACTAAAATAAGAGTCCCTAGTAAAGCCTCTATATAATACTAGCTTGTTGGTTAATAGATGATTGTGGTTTCCCTATCATGAACATTGAGATGTTATTAACAACAAGATCATATCGTTAGGAGAATGATATGGTGGACATACTCCTATAGATAAGCGTAGCATAAAGATCAAGTCATTTTAATAGTTCAATTGCTATATGCTTTCTGATACATAGTAATCTAATTCCTTCGACCATGAGATCATGCATATCACCTTTACCGGATGGATGCTTTGATGACATCAAACACCACACCGTAACTGGGTGGCTATAAAGGTGGCATTGAGTGTTCGGAAAGTATTGGTTGAGACACATGGATCAAGAGTGGGATTTGTCCATCCATATGACGGATAGATATACTCTGGGCCCTCTCAGTGAAATGTCATCCAATTAGCTTGCAAGCATGTGACTGGCTCACATATCACGGGAACGAGAAAAGAGTACTTATCAGTAACGAGGTTGAACTAGGTATGCAGAGATACCGACGATCATAACCTCGGATAAGTAAACTATCGTGAGACAAAGGGAAATTGATATTGTATGTAAGTGGTTCATTCGATCGCAAAGTAATCGTAGAAATATGTGGGAGCCATATGAATTTCCAGATTCCTCTATTGGTTATTGATCGGAGAAGTGTCTCGATCATGTCCGCATAATTCACGAACCGTAGGGAGACACACTTAAGGATTCAACGTTGTTTGAGTAGTTATGGAATGATGAGAAAGAGTCTGAATGTTGTTCGGAGTCTCGGATGGGATTCGGGATATCACGAGGAGATCCGGAATGGTCCGGAGAATAAGATTCATATAAGGAAAGTCTCGTTTCGGAGTTGGAGAATGGTTCCTGTGTTTTCATCGGGAATGTTCTAGAAGGTTCCGGAATGTCCGGCACTCCGGAGGGGAAGGGTACATGAATGTGTTATATCAAGTTGATATGATTGCATCATGTACTAGGTGTCATCGCTGAACAAAATAGAGGGTTTATTCAAATCCTAGTTTGAAAAGTCAAACGCCAAGTTTGAAAGTCAAACGGCTAGTTTTGGGAAGTGGAGAGGGAGGTGGAAACCGACTTGGGGGAGGAGTTCCTACTCCCACCGCCGGCGCACCACCAAGCCGAGTTGGGGAGAGACTCCCCTCCCCTTGGCCGGCCCCCTCCACCTATATAAGGAGGGGCAGGGCTCCCCTCCTAGACACACAAGATCCCCGCCTCCAAACCCTAAGCCGCCGGCGCCGCCACCTGCTACCGCCGCCGCCACCCTAGGGCAAACCGCCGCCGCCGCCTAGCTAAACCCTAGCCGCCGGCTTGCCCCCTTCCTCGGCGTGTCTAAACTCTAGATCGTCGAGGGACTCTCTCATACTCCACCATACTCGCTCCGGCTTAAGGCGAAGCCCTGCGAGATCTCCCCTCTACTTCTGGTACCACGCCGTTGTGCTGCCGGAATCGCGAGGAGAGTGCTACAACCTCTGCTGCCTGCTGGAACAAGGGAGAGGAAGGTCTTCGTCGAGTACCGAACATGTGACCGACTGCGGGAGCGCTGCCGGAACGCAGCGCCGGAAGGATCGTCTACGCGATCTTGAGATCGGGAAGAGTACGACTACATCACCCACGAGAATCCGCTCTCGTTAAACACTTTGGAATCTTCGAGGGTGAGTTATTCTATCGACTCGTTGCTACAATCTAGTAGATAGATCTTGGCTTGTTTGTTTGTATGCGGTAGAAAATTTTTGTTTTCCATGCTACGAAACCCTACACCGCCACCGCTTGTCATGTTGCGGGCGAACGACTTCAGGACCAGCAGGTACCCGGTTGATCTGCAGTTCGACCACCTCGGCCAGATGTATCTCGACAACAGCTGGGAGTGCTTCGCCCGCTCGCAACAGATCGAGGTGGGCAACATCCTCATCTCCAAGTACGACGGCGAAGGAAAGTTCGACGTCAGCGTCTTCGACCACACCATGTGCCGCCGCTGCTACCACTCCGACTCCGACTCCGACTCCGACGAGTAGGCTAGGTTGTGCGCGCGCATGTATGATCTATCAATGTAGGCTTTGGACATTTACAATGAAAATCTTTATTGAAGCCCTAAAACATTTGTTACAAGCGCACCACCCAACCTAAAACTACGCACGGTCGCCGGCATGGCGGCTGCAACGAGTCAGATACACCATTCATCATTGAGAGAATTGATGACCACTCGCTACATCTGCACCTCCTGTTCAGCTCGGGCAAGACAGACACGCAGGGAAGCATCGTCGGGATTGGCCCGCACCACTTCTCGGAGGTCGGCGCACACCAATGTGAGCTAGTCCCATCGTCGGTACTCCGGCATAAAGACACGTTCTCCCACCGCCATTGTGAAAGGCTTGCTGGTGGTCACGTGTGAAAGAACATTTTATAACCCCTAGTGTTTTGTGTGTTAGATAACAATATCAAGGATTATTTAATGTGTGTTGAAGTGTTGCAGCTCTCTCTAGGGATCAAAGGAAAAAGATTCTGCATTTGGGGGGGCGGATAATCCGCCCCTCCCTCTTCCCAAATAGGCGCAAGCCCCAGAAGGGGGGCGGAGTTTCGGCCGGATTATCCGTCCCGCCGGATAATCTGCCCCTCAGGAGGGCCGAATAGTCCGCCCCTCTTGCTCACGACCGAGGCGCAAGCCCCAGAGAGGGGGCGGAGTTTCGGCCGGACTTTCCGGCTGGGCCGGATAATCCGCCCCAGGAGGGGGCCGGATTATCCGCCCCCAATATCTTCTTCAAGTTCCACAGGCGCCAGCCCCAGAGAGGGGGCAGATTTTCTCCCCGGAATATCCACCCTTGGGGCGGAGTTTCCCCAGGGGGCAGATAATCCGCACCAAGTGGGGGGCAGATAATCCGCCCCCAAAGTTATTCAACGGCCAGATCTGGGCAGGGGGTATTTAAGCCATCCTTACCCCTCTTGCCAGACCTCTTGGTTCATTCGAAAAAGTCAACATCTGATCTGCAGCCTTCATCCAAGAGAGCTTCACCTAGATCCACCCAAAGGCCCCCGTCCATTGGGGAATCAAAGGAGGAGAACTCGATCTTCATCATGAGCAATCAAGCGCTTCATCTCCTCTCCATTCATTTGGAGAATCTCCGATCTAATATTTCTTGCAAATACCTAGATACTTGTTTTGTTTATATTGATAAACCTTGTTCTTGTGACAGCTTGTTGTCATCTCGGGAGCCCCCAATTCAGTTGTGGGTGTGTGCCCCGATAGCATTGTAAAAGGCACCGGTTCCCGCCTCGAAGGGTACCAATAGTGGAGAAGGTGGATCAGGCCTTTCGTGGCGAGATCCATCGGAGAATAGGGTGAGGCCTATTGTGGCGTGGTGGTCTTAGAACCGCCCACCCCTCCAACGCAGATGTACTTCCCTTAACAAGGAAGGAACTGCGGTAAAACAAATCCCTGTGTCTCTGCGTGCTCCACTACGGTTCCCTCGCTCCTCTCTTTACGTGCTTAGTAGCTAGAGTTGCATATAGGGAAATTCTCGTAGTTACATATGTAGAGAATTTACTTTGTGTCAAGCCTAAAATTGAAAAAGTACTAAAAATTGGTTAGCACCTATTCACCCCCTCTAGGTGCCCATACGATCCATTTCAATTGGTATCAGAGCCCCAACTCTTATTTCGGGCTTAACCGCCTAAGAGAAGTATGGGTTCCAAGGTAGATGGGAGTGATGCTCCGGAGGTAGTCACCATGAACGATCTCAAGACGTTGGAAACAACCTTGGTGAGTTCAACGGAGGATAAGATGGAAGAGATGCGTCAATTGATAATGTGTCTCTCCACATCCGCAGCATCACCTCCATCTAACTCTGAGGCTACCACTCCGCAATCCAAGGAAACGGGTAAAACCAATTCCAAAGATAACGAAGTGGTTGGTGATGACACTAGCAAGAGCTCCTCCTCGAAAAAGGATAGTGGTAAGGATGGATACAATGAGGTGTCTCATGTGTATTCTTCTGATCCACCTATCCCTCACCCACATATACATAATAGGGGTGATCCGCCCAAACTTTCAGCATCTACTTTTACTCAATGGCAATTTTTGATGAAATCTCATGTGTGCAGTTCCTCCATTGAGTTGTGGAAGATCATCGAAAATGGTATTCATGTTGGAAACCCCAACAATCTCACAAGAAGAGAAGTTGTCGATAGCCAACTCAATGCTACAGCTCTACACATGATACAACTTGGTGTGGGTGACAAAGATATGCCACACATTCAGCAGCTTAGTACAACTAAGGAAGCTTGGGATGCTCTCACCGAGCTCTTCATCGGAAATGAAAGTATGAAAAGGAATAGATATGATGCATTGAGCAACGAAGCTGAAGGATTCTATATGTTGGATGGAGAAGACCACGAGGACATGTATAGGAGGCTCAAGGCAATAGCCACAACTTTCAGAAACCATGGTGCCGCTCATGTTGATGATGCATGGATCAAGCGCAAGTATGTCAGTGCTCTTATGCCATTTGAGCCCACAGATTTGAAAAGTCTCCAAGGTAGGCATAACTACCACCTCATGACTTCCAATGAGGTAATGCAAGAAATGGCCGCTTTAAGGTGGCTGCCAAGAATGCCGAAGATGCTCGTGCACGAGCTATGGGGATGCAAAAGGGGGTCAACATGGCCTTGAAGACTAGTGTGATTGATCATGATGAATATGCCATAGAAGGTATGGACTGTCCCGAGGATATAAAAAGGATCCACGGACAATACTTGGCTCTTTATGCTAGAAACTTTTGGAAAGATCTAGACAAGGCTAAATCTGAACTAGAATGCAAGAGTGGAGCCTATGGAAGAAAGGAAAATGATCCCAAGCTGAGAACATGTTTCAACTGTGGTAACTGGCTGCACTTTGTATCTGAGTGTCCATATCAAAGTAGGGAAGATAATGGAGGAAGACTTATTTTCAAAGACAAGTCAAAGGCTCCACGCAAGAAACATTTTGTAAAGAAGAATGCTCCCTTCAAGAAGCAACCAAAGATTGTTCTAGTGGCTCAAGAAGAATATTCTTTGGGAAGTGAAGATGAGGACGAGGACGATAGCTATCAAGAGGTGGCTGCTATAGCCACCACATCTACATCAACATCTCTCTTTGACTCTCCGAACGAAAACATCATCAACAAGAATGCTACTTGTCTCATGGCAAGAAGCTCCGAGGTAACTACTTCTAACTCTTCTTTTCCTAAGGCTATGATTAACATGGATGATCCTACTAGTCTTAAGGTTAAAGAAGAGATTATTGCTTTGGATTATTTCTATACGAACTTGCAAGGTGAGCACAAAGTACGTTTTGAAGCTCCAAAATGAAGCTCTCCTCGAAGAAAAGGGCAGAATTGAAAGGGAGGATGCGATGGAAATTGCATCCTTAAAAAATGCTCTAGAAGAAGAAGAGGCTCGGGCTTCTCTTGAAGAGAGGCTTGAATCCATTGAGGAGTCACATGAAGAAATAATGGCTAAACTGGTTAAGGAACATGACATTGCAGTCACCAAAGCAAAGAAGTTAAATAAGGAAAAGATTGACTTTGGGGATGCTCATGATAGACTCTCCGAGGAATTGGAGAAACTTGACAATGCTCACAAGGCGTTGAAAAGCGATTTCTCCATTCTCAATGAGTCACATGATCAGCTCCAAATTCGATTGGCCAAGTACGATGTTCCTAGCACATCCAATTCAACATATAGTCACAAGGAAAATGCTAGTGTGGAAAAAGAAGTGGCCAAGGACATCACTCCCAAGGATAAGAGTGTTCTTGATGAAGTTCTTGGCAAGCAAAGGTCAAATCATGGTAAAGAGGGACTTGGGTATGTCACCAAGTCCAAGAAAAAGAAAAACAAGAAGAACAAGACCAAGAATGTGCAATCAAAGACAAGCTCCGCTGAGAAGAATGTCACAAAAGATAAAACTAACAATATTGGTTTTGCAGGGTCTCACAATCCAAATTATGAACTCTTTTTGTGATGATTATGGCGATGTTTATGCTTATCATGTCGGTCCCTTTGATGAATATATTGCTTGGTCTATTTGGGTTCCAAATACCCTTGTTACTAACATGAAAGGACCCATTGAAAAATGGGTACCTAAAACCAAGAAGTAATTCTCTTGCAGGGCTATGTTTCCGGTGGGTCGAAATGGGTGCTGGATAGTGGATGCACTAGTCATATGACCGAAAGCAAGGATATCATCATGGAGATACGTCCAAATCATGATAATATTACAGTCTCCTACGGTGATAAGTCTAAATCTCAGGTATTGGGTCTTGGCAAGGTTGTGGTTGCCCACGATATCTCTCTCGTGGACGTCATGCTTGTTGAGACCCTCGGTTACAATCTTCTTTCTGTTTGTGCCCTTGGCAAGATGGGTTTTGCTATTTTTATCGATGATGATTTGGTGGTACTCTTGTGGAGCAAGTCTCTAAAGGTCGCTTTCGTTGGGTACGTAAAAAATGACCTGTATGTGGTGGACTTTTTGGGGAAAACCACTTCGGGTCCGATGTGTCTATTCGGAAAGGCCGATGTGGGATGGTTATGGCATCGCCGTTTAGCCCATGTCAACATGAGAACTTTGCAAAGTCTCCACAAGGGTGGCCACATCCTTGGACTAAAAGACAATGTCTCCTTTGCCAAAAATAGTGTTTGTAGGGTTTGTGTTGAAGGCAAAATGCATGACTCTCCCCACAAGAGGAAGACTATTGTGTCTTCAAAGAGGATCTTGGAATTACTTCATGTGGATTTATTTGGTCCTCCCTCTCATGCAAGTCTTGGTGGGAAGAAATATTGCTTGGTTATTGTCGATGATTACTCAAGATATACATGGGTCTATTTCTTCAAGCCAAAGAGTGAGACTCAACAAACAGTCATCGACTTTGCCAATGAAGTTCAACGTCAACACAATGTTCCTATCTTGGCAATAAGAAGTGACAACGGCTCCGAATTAAAAAACTACACTTTGAATGAGTTTCTAAGTGAAGAGGGGATTAGACATCAATATTCCGCTGTGTACACCCCTCAACAAAATGGTGTAGCCGAGAGGAAGAACCGGACTTTGATGGATATGGCAAGATCAATGTTGGCTGAATTCAAGTCTCCTTACAATTTTTGGGCTGAAGCCATATCCACTGCTTGTCACTCATCGAACCGGCTCTACCTCCGAAAGATTTTGGACAAGACTCCATATGAAATACTTACCGGTAACAAGCCCAACATCTCATACTTCAGGGTATTCAGGTGTAAGTTTTTCTTTCTTATTAAAGGTGTCCGCTTGTCTAAATTTGAGTCCAAGGCTTTAGAAGGTATTTTCGTTGGTTACGGTGCCGAATCCCACACTTATAGAGTTTACAACAAGCTCACTGGGATTTTTGTAGAATCTTGTAGTGTGGAGTTCGATGAAAATAACGGCTCCTTTGTAGGGCAAGTTGATGTTTGTGATGCAGATGTTGAAATACCCCAAGATGCCATAAGAAGAATGGGTGTGGTATTTTTCCGCCCCATTTAGGAACCCCTTGTGGCGGATCGGGAAGGACAATGCTCCACTCAAGTGGAGCCCTCATCTAGACAAGATCAACATGCTCCTACTGCTAGAGAAAACTCTGCACTGACTCCACAACCCTCTGAAGATCATCAATCTCCTAGACAAAATGGTAGTCCCAGGCCGGACTATCCGCCCCCTCCAAGGGGCGGACAATCCGCCCCTAGCACTCCAACTTGTTCCAGGGGATCCGAAGAAGAAGGCAACAGCCAAGAAGTTCCTAGGCCGGATTCTCCGGCCCCCGAGGGCGGATTATCCGGCTCTGGATCTCCCAGTTCTGTCAGGCATTCTCAGGATGATGAAAATGGTGCCTCATCTCCCAGGCCGGATAGTCCGCCCCCCCAAAGGGGCGGATTATCTGGCTCTGAAGAACAAATTCAGCAGCAAGCACCTGTTGTTAACTCAGATCAAGATCAAGGGCAAGGCAGTGGTCAATACAAGGATACAAATATGGAATCAACTCCTTCTAGAAACAATAAAGACATTGAGGCTCATCGCAAGGCTCATGCTGATCGGAACCTTGAACTAAGGGGTCACACTCTTTACAAGGTTGTCGGTGATCTACGAAGAAGGGTGTCTACTAGAAGAGAACTTGCAGGCTTCTGTGATCATCAAGCTCACATTTCCATGGTTGAACCGAAGAAGGTATTTGATGCTCTTGAAGATCCCGATTGGGTTGTTGCAATGTGTTGGGGATATGCTATATGGGTATCCTTATAGCATGTCTCTTATCCGACTAACCCGGGTGGCCCATAGTCGGTAGCATGGCCTATGGCCTGCTGGGCGGCCCAGTTAGGTGGATCCAGAAGGGAGACCCATGCCGGATAAAGGAAGGCTACGGTGGAGTCACCAGCGTACCCGGAGCCTTGGAGTGCAAGATACACAAGACTAGTAATATACGGTGTAGGACTCTGTAACCTGTCCGGCTAGGACTTTTCCCTGTAACCCTAGGACCTGGCGACTATATAAGTCGGGCCTATGGGAGCCTTTAGGGCACAACCTAGCATCGATTCAGACAACCTCGCACAACGAACCTATCTCTGTAACTCGGTGTATTGCCCTTATAGTGATTTATAGCAGGAGTAGGATTCCACCGCCGTTGTGGGTAAGCTGTGTTACCTCGTACCCGTCAACCGTCCGCCTTACCCCACGTCTCTAAACACGCACAGTGAGGACCCCTCCATGGCGTACTTGTCGGCAATACCACGACAGTTGGCGCCCACCGTGGGGCAAGAGGCGCTTCAGGCTCTTCATCGGGCGAGGACCAAGATCTTTCACGGGAATCGGCGAAACCGTAGCCATTGGTCGTGTTCTCCTCTCCGGCAACGTTCCGATCGTCCCTCCCGACGACTTCTGGATCCCGGCGAAGACAAACCCTACGCGGTGTTCGATCGTTCCTATCGGAGACATCCACCTCTTCATCGGTGAAATCGACTCGGGCACTAGTTCCCTAGGAGTCGGAGGAGCATCAAGACCCGCACGGACCGCCTACGGGCAGGATACGTTCGCGGAAGGATCGATGTCGGATCTCTCTTCGGAGCTTGCCGGCTGTAACACCCTCAGAATCGGCCCTATGCAAGTCTCAGCGCTTCCCGCCAAACCCGCATAGAAACGATTCGAAGGTGCCCACCAGGCACTTGCGTGCGGGTGGAAAACGAAGTAATATCATTACACAATAGTCCTCGATGGAACCCACAAAACATATATATACAACAGCGACTCAAAGAGTCAGGAATACAGAGGTACAATACAAAGATCCAAATCACCTTTAAAACGATATAGCGTCCGAGTACGGACAAGATGCAAATTGAGCTAAGAGCCCTGAAGAATAACCACTGGCGTCCATAACCCTGCCCAGGCCAAGCCGGAAGGGTAACCCTGCTAACGACGTCGATCTCAAAACTTGCTTAAACAAAAGGGGTGCCGACAAAGGGCAAAGGAAAAAGAGAGAGCGGTCAGTACTGAGGCCAGTACACGGCGAGGCTAGAATTCGGCGGTCCTCGCCTACATAGGTATGGTGGACTGAGCGGCAGCGCAGCATGCACTAAACAACCTATACAACTAGCGGCTATCAGAGAGGGGTAAGAAATACCTATTCGGAACCATCCTGATACTACCACCAAACATACCCATCCTGGTATTTCCCCCTCGAGACCAAACGAGGAAGTCAACCGAGGAACTCACACAGTTGGCAGTTTTATTTATTCAGTTATCGTTGCAGCAATTACTAGTCAGGTATAGATAGTCATCCTGAGATAATAAGCAGTGGGCACTTTTAGTTAACCATTCCATTGTAGTTGCACACTTACTAGTCAGATACAATTAGCATGAGATATCCCAAAACCCAGCAGTTGTTGGCACTTTTATTTAGCCATTCCGTTGTAGTGGAGCTGATTACTAGTCATATCGGATACAAGTCAAATTATAACAATAAACTTTAGTTATAGTTGTCTATGATCGAGAACTATGCTCCAAGTCGTCCATAACCGCGGACACGGCTTCTCGAAAAGATTTAACCCTGCAGGGGTGCACCAAAGTTTCCACACGCACCTACACCCTTGTTGTCGGATCAGGTAGGTACAAGATCACAAAACATACACCCAACGGTATGTCGACGGGGTTTCGGACACGATGTTTCCCAGACCCAAAGCAAGCACGGGGGGCCACCCCACTAAGCTACCCGCAACAAAGTCGGCCGGTCTCCGAGACGGACTCAGGGTTTGTGTAGACGGCTCTAAACGACTGGGAACCCGAAAATGAGACTGGGCTTGTCGATACAGCGAAAACGTGTCACGGTCCTAAACAGTACAGGTGCTCCTCGCACAATCGTAAATAAAGCAGTAAAGCATGGCATAAGTACAGGATAGTAATAAAGCCCCAAACTACTTGTGGCCCCAGTACAGTACTTGGAATCAGGTACTAAATCGATGGGGGTGCCCATACACCCCACCTGTGGTTAGCGCGCTCGATCTCGGAACAGGTGTCAAGAACTCGGGGTCCTACGGGACACCAGTGAGCGGTTAAGATCCAAATATTGTCTATTACCCACCGGTGCCTCTGCATTTACCTACTTCAATTTTAGTTATTAAACAATAATTAAAGTCTTGATCACCTCCAACATTAAACATGCGGCAATACTCCAACAACTGTGGTACTGGACGACACGCAACAGCACTTGAGAAAGCGACTACGACGCGCAAGTCCAACTATCTACCAAACAACAGGTAATAGGATGTGTCCAAGGCAATATAAGGCTGCAAGGGATATCACGGGTACGAAAACTAGAGCAACGCAACACATATAGCAATAGATCAACAGGAGGGAATAAATACTATAAAAGTAAGATAGGTAGAAAGGGGGAGGTGCTCGCCTTAAAACATTGCCGAAGGTTCATCCGAAGATCGGGTCGACACTCACATCAACTCATCAGCCTAATCCGTGAAGAAGCAAGCACTAGAAGAAACACCGGATGGACTATTTAATACTATGGCAAAAGATCGGGCATGATGCATGTATGATGTATGACATGGCAAAGGTGCGATGCATTAAGGCAATGTTAAGCGGAACCGGGGTCCCGATAACTAATTAATAGGTTCATGTTATTTAGAAGCCCCACAATTTAAATGTTGTCTTAACATGGCAAAACATATCACCGGTTCACTACACACTTTTAGATGGGGCCAATATTAGACTAGAAAAGCCCGCATATGGACCCCATATTTAATTAAGGTGAATCGACTATTTAACCCAACCCACCAGATGACATGTATGCAAGCATGATGATTTAATGATGCGACAGGTATATGTCATATTATAAAAATAGAGGCTTAGGGTCACACATCTGGGTTCGGAAGATCTTGGTTCCGGGGGTTCGACAGGGTTCGACGGGGATCGGTTCGACGGGAAACGAGGTTCGGACTCCGGGGCTTAGGGTCTTCGGATCTGTGAAAGAGATCATGGCGTCCCGAGGAGAAGATCTTGGCGTTCCGCGGCGAAGTGCTTGTCGCACCGGGATGAAGACCTTGGGGTGCCATCTCGATCATTGGTCAACTCGTTGGAAGTAGAACTTGGCATCCGACTCCCGGGCATCGGTGCGGGAAGGCGGTCTTGTCGTACCGGGGTCTTGGTCGGGTCGTCGGTAGATCTTGGTGTCCAGGGATGCTCCGGGTCCAGGGGTTCGCCGCTCCGTGAGGTAGATCTTGTTGATTCCACTCCGAAGGCCTTGTTGTTCTGCAGCGGAGATCATGGGGTCATCGGGGTCCGGTCTTCAGAAAAGGTCTTCGGGTTTGGGCATCGGATCCAAGTACAATGACCTTGATGTTCCGGGATGAAGATCTTGGTGCTTCATCTCAAACATCGGTTGCACGTGGGCTGGGCACGAGCGACAGAGGGAGGATGGCGAGCCGCACGGGACGCTGCAGGGGCGCGAGGGGGTGGTACACGGGGGCAGCAAACGCGGGCCAGGGAGGGCGAGGCCGGCAGGGAAAAGGAGGCGCTTGGGTGGCGAGGTCGCGGAGGAGGTGGGCCGATGCAGGCGACAGGGAAGGGCCAGGGGGCATCGACGGGAGGACGGGGTGGCGACTGACGGCGCCTGCCTGCGGGAGGGCGGCGGGAGCTCAGCTTGGCCTGAGGGAGGTGCTCGAGGTGGCGGGACGGAGCTCTGTACGGGGGAGGTCGACGCCGACGATGGCCAGGGACGACGAGGTCCACGAGGCTCGATGGCGGCGAAGGGGACAAGTTGCAGGAGGCGGGGTAGCAGGCGGTGGCGTGAGCGGGGCCGAGGAGCTCCGGCAGCGCTTGCGTGGCCGGACGGGGAGAGGATGCCGGGGAAGGGGACGGAGGAGGTCGGGCGGAGCTTGAGCGCGGAGGACGGCCGATGAAGCGGGGCCGCACGGCGGCGGGCGAGGCGCCGGGAGGGTACCCCGTGGCGGCGGTGGTTGTAGGAGGCGGGGCTCGGGCGGAGGACGGGGCGCCGGCGGCGAGGCAGACCTCAGCGGGGAGGCAGAGGCGGGCGCCAGGCGAGGGAGGCCGGAGGACGACCGAGACGAGCGCGAGGAGCGCGATGAGGGTGAGCGGCCCTGGCAGGCGATGCCCGCGGGCAGAGGCGGGAGCAAGACCGCAGGGAGGAGGGCGCATCGAGGGGAGGTGGTTGATGGAGAGAGGAAGGAGACGGGGTGGGGGATCGCTAGAGGAGGTGGGGTCGGGTCTGCAGGGGGTCACGAGGTGGGGCCGGGGTCTGGTTCGCGGGATGGGGATCGGGCTGGTGGTGGTTGACCGCGGGGGGGGGGGGGGGTCGGGTGGAGTGCACGTGGTGGGCCCGGGGAAGAGCGCGGTTGAGAGGGGAGGGCGGCTGCTGGGGAGGCTGGGTGTGGTGGGACCCAGGGGCAGGCGGGCCAGGCTGCAAGGGGAAGTGGGCAGGTGCGGGGCGACCAAGCTGGGGAGGTGGGACCGGAGGAGTGAGGTGGCGAGCCCGGATTGGCAGGGTGATGTGGAGAGGATGAGGTGGCAAACCGTGAGTGGTGGGAGTGAGGTGGAGGGCTGGATAGGACTAGAGTGGGTAGAGTATTTGGTAGCAAAGGGGTTTGGGGATAGACAGGGTAGGGTTTTAATTTGGAGGTGGCCGGCTAGGCTTTCGGGCTTGGCTGGCTGCCTCCACAAAAATAATTTAAAATATTTTATTATTCAAAACGGGGTTTTTGAAAACCGTTGGCAGACAAAACAAAATATTCCGGAGACCCGGATTTTGGTTTTGAATTAAAGACGGGGCGTTTAGAAAACAAAACCAGGCTTTTCAAAAATAGTTTCATGCAAAAAAATGCAAGATGACATGACGACGCTCAAATGCGAGGTGGCATGATGACATGAGCATGCGGTCATGAGGATGCAATGCACAAAAACAACGTGATTTTCTAGTAGTGGTTTTGCGGGGCGCCACAATTCGACACCACTAACAATGGATCTCGCCCTCGAGATCCGCCTCATGGTACCGGGAAGAAGGGCGGCGATCTGAATCTTCTCGCATCGTGTAGATCCTCGCGACACCACTAACAAGAGGTCGTTGTCCGTGATCGTCGAGGGAACACTCCGGGAACAAAAGGTCAAAGGTAGAGGTATCAACAAATAAAGCCACCTCTAACTCCGATAGAAAGAGAGAACCGATGCATTCTCATCCACTTCAACGTACACAAGCGAATAGAGTGAGTAGTCGGCATGGGGGACAATCCATCACGCATCCAAACTATTACTCTGCACAATCAGTAGAAAAGCGTGCAACCATTCTCGGAATCAGACTGAAGATCTTGACAATCGAGGTTCAGAAACAAAGGAGTGATGCAGACTCTGCATCAGATCTGGCGTAGATGATGTCGTCGCGTCAGAAAGCACCGGAAGGCACGAGAAGGAACAAAGAGAAGTCCACCAGACGAAGGATTCCTCGGATAGCATGAAGACCAGATGTAGCAACACCGTTACCAAAGGAGGAAACGAAACCCTGAAGGTACGATGGAACCCAACCACGATAAATCCTGGACTCGAAGAGAGAGGAGAGAGCGGATTCAAAACACGCAGAGGTGAGAGGAGAATAGCAGAGGGGTAAGGAGTAAAATCAGACCTAATCAGAACTATCCAACCGATTTTGCAAAAATAGTTTTGACACTCTACTTCGGCCGTTAGCTAGGTTATCCTACAGGCTGGACTTGTGGGGTATCGCAACCTGGCTCTGATACCACTCTGTAACACCCTCAGAATCGGCCCTATGCAAGTCTCAGCGCTTCCCGCCAAACCCGCATAGAAACGATTCGAAGGTGCCCACCAGGCACTTGCGTGCGGGTGGAAAACGAAGTAATATCATTACACAATAGTCCTCGATGGAACCCACAAAACATATATATACAATAGCGACTCAAAGAGTCAGGAATATAGAGGTACAATACAAAGATCCAAATCACCTTTAAAACGATATAGCGTCCGAGTACGGACAAGATGCAAATTGAGCTAAGAGCCCTGAAGAATAACCACTGGCGTCCATAACCCTGCCCAGGCCAAGCCGGAAGGGTAACCCTGCTAACGACGTCGATCTCAAAACCTGCTTAAACAAAAGGGGTGCCGACAAAGGGCAAAGGAAAAAGAGGAGCGTCAGTACTGAGGCCAGTACACGGCGAGACTAGAATTCGGCGGTCCTCGCCTACAAAGGTATGGTGGACTGAAGCGGCAGCGGCAGCATGCACTAAACAACCTATAGAGACTCGATACAACTGTCGGCGATCAGAGAGGGATAAGAAAGACCTATTCGGAACCAACCTGACATTACCACCAAACAAACCCATCCTGGTGTTTCCCCCTCGAGACCACCCGAGGAAGTCAACCGAGGAACTCACACAGTTGGTAGTTTTATTTATTCAGTTATCGTTGCAGCAATTACTAGTCAATTATAGATAATCATCCTGATGAAATAAGCAGTGGACACTTTTAGTTCACCATTCCGTTGTAGTTGCGACACTTACTAGTCAAATACAATTAGCATGAGATATCCCAAAACCCCAGCAGTTGTTGGTACTTTTATTTAGCCATTCCGTTTTAGTTGCAATACTTACTAGTCAGTTACAATGGTCGCAAGCGACGACCCAAGCAAGCAATTGTTGGCAGTTTTAATTAGCCATTCCGTTATAGTGAAGCTGATTACTAGTCATTATAAAGTCAAATTTATAGCACTACTTTAGTTATAGTTGTCTATGATCGAGATACTGTGCTCCAAGTCGTCCATAACCGCGGACACGGCTTTCAGAAAGTTTTAACCCGGCCGGGGTGCACAAATAGCAACACACACTCGATCAACCTCGGAAAAACCAAATCAAAACCCAACGAGGCTTTCACGACAAAGCAATCACAGGATTCAGAAATATTTCAGGGGGCCACCCCTTGGAGTACACCCGCAACGAAGTAAGCAAGCTCCGAGATGGACTCAAGGTTTGTGACAATGGCTGTAAACGACTGGGAACCCAAAACTGGGATTGTTGATACCGCGAAAACATTCCGCTTACCTAAACAGTACAGTGTGCTCCTCGCACAATCGTAAATAAAGCAGTAAAGCATGGCATAGGTACAGGATAGTAAATAAAACCTCAAACTAGTTTGTGGCCCCAAGAAATAAGACTGAATCAAGCTCTGGCTCAGGGGGGTCCCATAAGCCTCCCGGATGTGGATAGCGCGAATATTCAAGGAACAGGTATCAAGTACTCGGGGTCCTACGTGACACAAGTGGGCGGTCGGAAACCAAATATTATCTATCACCCACCGATGCCTCTGCTTACTTACTTCAATTTTAGTTGTTAAACAATAATTAAAGTGAGCAATAAGTAAAACCATGATCATCTCCAACATCAACATGCGGCCATACACCAACAACTGTGGTACTTGACGACACGCAACAGCACTTGAGCAAGCGACTACGGCGCGCAAGTCCAACTATCTACCAAACAACAGGTAATAGGATGTGTCCAAGGCAATATAAGGCTGCAAGGGATATCACAGGTACGAAAACTAGAGCATCGCAACATAGATAGCAATAGATCAACAGGAGGGAATAAATACTATAAAAGTAAGATAGGTAGAAAGGGGGAGATGCTCGCCTGAAAACATTGCCGAGGGTTCAACCGAAGGTCGGGGCGAAGCTCACATCAACTCAACGGCCTTATCCGCGAAGAAGCAAAACACTAGAATAAACACCGGATGCAATATTTAAGATTACGGCAGAAGATCGGGCATGATGCATGTATGATGTATGGCATGGCAAAGGTGTGATGCAATTAGGTCATATTAAGCGGAACCGGGGTCCCGACATTTAATTAAACGGTTCAAGTTATTTAGCTACCCCGCAATTTAAATGTTGTTTTAACATGGCAAAAGATAGTATCGGTTTGATGCACAAATTTAAATGAGGCCAATATAAGACTAGATTTGCAGCATATGGGCCCCATATTTAATTATAGGGTGAATCGGCATAAGGCCCCCAAACCACAGACAAGCATGCATGCATGAACAATTTGATATGCAACAAGTTTTATATTTAGCATTTATAAAATAGGGGCTCGGGAAAAGGTTCACACATTAGGGTTCGACGAGCTTGGTTAGGGTTCGACGGGGTTCGGGGTCGGGTCTCGGGGTCCGGATCTGGGGTTCGGGGTCGACGGGATCGGTCTCGACGGGATCGTTCTCGGACTCCGGGGTTAGGGTCTTCGGATCGGGGTAGTAGATCTTGTCGCTTGGTATCCGTGAAGTAGAACTTGTATTCCGTCTTTTGTCGGTGGTGAACTTGACCGATGGTCTTCGGGTCCGGGAAGGAGCACTTGGCGTTGCCGAGCGGAAGTTCATGTCGTAACCGTGTCGACGACCTTGGCGTTCAGGGGGAAGTTCTCGGTGTTCCGGAAAGGTCATTGGGTCGCCTTTGGAAGCTAAAGCGAAAGTTGTAGAAAGCCGGGAGAAAAAGCGAAAGCTTGCTCGAAACGGCCTATACCCTAACCCTCGGAAGCGAAGACGCAAAGCGTCACTTTTCAAAAGGAAGGAGTGAGGCTGACTGAATCCATCCATAAAGCCGCCAAGGAAACGAAGTTCGTTCCCTTTCATCAAGTGGGTAAGGTAGGCAAACCACTTAAGCTTTGCCTTAGACTGACGGAACAAAGCTAAGAAGTAGGCTGAATGGAAAAAGGAAAGGGACAAGGGCGGTCGTCGCTTGGCGCGAAGGCTCGTGTCGGTGTCGACCTTGTCTTTGGAGGGAGGCACCCACATCGCATCAAGGCTACCACACCATCTTCTCGGGTTTGACTTCATGGTACCACCACACCACACAAACAAAACTTGTGTCGAGCCACTTCACATCACACCAACGGATTGACAACAACTTGAACAGGAACCAGCGTCAGTGGATTGAGGCGGCTGCTGATGGCGGTAGACGAGCTTGGAGACGCAGACACCGGGGAGGACGCAGGGTCGCGGCGAAGGAACGGCCAGAGGCGGTGACGGCTTCGCGGGCAGAAGCGTCTGGCAGGAGAGGGGGTCCGGCGAGGAGGTGCAAGGAGGATGCCGAGGCGGCCCGTGCTGCTGGCGGCGAGGTCGGGTCGGGGCCTCCCGTGGCGGCGGTTGGGTGGGGGCGGCGCCGCGGGGAGGCGCGGACGCGACCCGGGGCCGGCGGGGAGGGCGCAGAGGACGGCGCGGGGCCGCGACTGCGGGTTCGGCCCGAGGAGGGGCGGAGCTGGCGAGGGAGGACGCGCCGGCGGCGGCGAGGCGCCGCGGGCGGAGGCGGACGGAGGAGGTCGACGGCGCGGCGACCTCGGGGAAGAAGAGGGAGGCGCCGGGGAGCGGAGGGCGGCGGCCGGGGCTCGGGGACGCGGGAGGGGGGGGGTTCGGGCGGAGCTCACGGGAGAGAGGGAGACGGCCGCGAGGGGAGGCGAGGGGCGCGACGGAGCCCCGGGGAGGAGGAGGAAGGGGTGGCCAGGCTCGCGGAGGTGGCCGGCGGAGCGAAGGGGCGGCGCGCTCGTCGGAGGCGGGGAGGGGATCTTGAGCGGCGGCGCGGCCGAAGGGGAAGGTCGATGGTGGCGCCGGAGGGAGGAGACGGGGGCGGGCGCACGCGGAGGGTGGCCGCGCGGCGGCGGACGGAGAGGGGAGAGGGACGTGGCGAGGGGGAGGGTGGTCGTCGGGGCTGGGAGAGAAAGGGAGGAGGGAGACGCGGGGAGGGACGGCTCGCGCGTGGGGTGAGGCGGGGCGAGTGGGTCAGGAAGAGGTGGGGGCCACGGGGTGGGTCCGCAGGACAGGGGAGAGGCCAGGCGGGGTGTGCTGGTGGGGGTTGAGGGAGTGGGGGTGGGTTTGGTCTAGGTGGCAGATGGGGATTGGTTGAGGGAGAGAGATGGGGTGAGGTGGCGAGCCGCGAGTGGCTGGGGTGAGGTGGAGGGGGTGTGGGTAGATTAGGTTGGGTAGCTTTAGGATTATGGGTGGACCGATTTTATTTCTGGGGGTGGTCGTTCGGGTCGAATCGGCCCGTTCGACTGCCCCCCTAAAATAATTTAATATTTTATTTGTTTAAAACAAAGCTTCTGCAAACCGATAGCGGACAAAACAAAATAATCCGGAGACCCGGGTTTTGCGTTTGAGTAAAGATGGGGCGTTTAGAAAACAAATTAGTTTTTTCTGCAAATAGTTTTATGCAAGCAATTGCAAGATGATGACGATGCTCAAATGCAATGTGGCATGATGACATGAGCATGCGGTCATGATGATGCAATGGACAAAATCAACGCGATTTTCTAGTAGTGGTTTTTGCGGGATGCCACAATTCGACACCACTAACAATGGATCTCGCCCTCGAGATCCGCCTCGTGGTACCGGAAGGAAGGTCGGCGATCTGCGTCTTCTCGCTTCGTGTAGATATTCGCGACACCACTAACAAGAGGTCGTTGTCCGTGATCGTCGAGAGAACACTCCGGGAACAAAAGGTCGAAGGTAGAGGTATCAACAAATAAAGCCACCTCTAGCTTCGACGGAAAGAGGGAACCGATGCATTCTCATCCACTTCAATGTACAAAAGCGAATAGAAGGGGTAGTCGGCATGGGGGCCAATCCATCACGCACCCAAACTATTACTCCGCACAATCAGTAGAAAAGCGTGCAACCATTCTCGGAATCAGACTGAAGATCTCGACAATCGAGGTTCGGAAACAAAGGAGTGATGCAGACTCTGCATCGGGTCTGGCGTAGATGATGTCGTCGCGTCGGAAAACACCGGAAGGCACGAGAAGGAACAAAGATAAGTCCACCGGATGAAGGATTCCTGGGATAGCATGAAGACCAGATGTAGCAACACCGTTATCAAAGGGGGAAGCGAAACCCTGAAGGTACGACGGAACCCAACCACGAGAAATCCTGGACTCGAAGAGAGAGGAGAGAGCGGATTCAAAACACGCAGAGGTGAGAGGAGAATAGCAGAGGGGTAAGGAGTAAAAGCAGACCTAATCAGAACTATCCAACCAATTTTGCGAAAATAGTTTTGACACTCTACTTCGGCCGTTAGCTAGGTTATCCTACAGGCTGGACTTGTGGGGTATCGCAACTGCTGAGCTCTGATACCACTCTGTAACACCCTCAGAATCGACCCTATGCAAGTTTCAGCGCTTCCCGCCAAAACCCGCATAGAAACGATTCATAGGTGCCCACCAGGCACTTTCGTGCGGGTGGAAAACGAAGTAATAACATTACACAACAGTCCTCGATGGGACCCACAGAACAGATATATATAACAGCGACTCAATGAGTCAAGAATACAGATATAATATACAAAGATCCAAATCACCTTGAAAATGATAGAGCGTCCGACTACGGACAAGATGCAAATGGGGCTAAGAGCCCTGAAGAATAACCAATGGCGTCCATAACCCTGCCCAGGCCAAGCCGGAAGGGTAACCCTGCTAACGACGTCGATCTCAAACCTGCTTAAACAAAAGGGGTGCCGATAAAGGGCAAAGGAAAAAGAGGAGCGTCAGTACTGAGGCCAGTACACGGCGAGACTAGAATTCGGCGGTCCTCGCCTACAAAGGTATGGTGGACTGAAGCGGCAGCAGCAGCATGCACTAAACAACCTATAGAGACTCGATACAACTGTCGGCGATCAGAGAGGGATAAGAAAGACCTATTCGGAACCAACCTGACATTACCACCAAACAAACCCATCCTGGTGTTTCCCCCTCGAGACCACCCGAGGAAGTCAACCGAGGAACTCACACAGTTGGCAGTTTTATTTATTCAGTTATCGTTGCAGCAATTACTAGTCAATTATAGATAATCATCCTGATGAAATAAGCAGTGGACACTTTTAGTTCACCATTCCGTTGTAGTTGCGACACTTACTAGTCAAATACAATTAGCATGAGATATCCCAAAACCCCAGCAGTTGTTGGTACTTTTTTTTAGCCATTCCGTTTTAGTTGCAATACTTACTAGTCAGTTACAATGGTCGCAAGCGACGACCCAAGCAAGCAATTGTTGGCAGTTTTAATTAGCCATTCCGTTATAGTAAAGCTGATTACTAGTCATTATAAAGTCAAATTTATAGCACTACTTTAGTTATAGTTGTCTATGATCGAGATACTGTGCTCCAAGTCGTCCATAACCGCGGACACGGCTTTCAGAAAGTTTTAACCCGGCCGGGGTGCACAAATAGCAACACACACTCGATCAACCTCGGAAAAACCAAATCAAAACCCAACGAGGCTTTCACGACAAAGCAATCACAGGATTCAGAAATATTTCAGGGGGCCACCCCTTGGAGTACACCCGCAACGAAGTAAGCAAGCTCCGAGACGGACTCAAGGTTTGCGACAATGGCTGTAAACGACTGGGAACCCAAAACTGGGATTGTCGATACCGCGAAAACATTCCGCTTACCTAAACAGTACAGTGTGCTCCTCGCACAATCGTAAATAAAGCAGTAAAGCATGGCATAGGTACAGGATAGTAAATAAAACCTCAAACTAGTTTGTGGCCCCAAAAAATAAGACTGAATCAAGCTCTGGCTCAGGGGGGTCCCATAAGCCTCCCGGATGTGGATAGCGCGAATATTCAAGGAACAGGTATCAAGTACTCGGGGTCCTACGGGACACAAGTGGGCGGTCGGAAACCAAATATTATCTATCACCCACCGATGCCTCTGCTTACTTACTTCAATTTTAGTTGTTAAACAATAATTAAAGTGAGCAATAAGTAAAACCATGATCATCTCCAACATCAACATGCGGCCATACACCAACAACTGTGGTACTTGACGACACGCAACAGCACTTGAGCAAGCGACTACGACGCGCAAGTCCAACTATCTACCAAACAACAGGTAATAGGATGTGTCCAAGGCAATATAAGGCTGCAAGGGATATCACGGGTACGAAAACTAGAGCATCGCAACACAGATAGCAATAGATCAACAGGAGGGAATAAATACTATAAAAGTAAGATAGGTAGAAAGGGGGAGATGCTCGCCTGAAAACATTGCCGAGGGTTCAACCGAAGGTCGGGGCGAAGCTCACATCAACTCAACGGCCTTATCCGCGAAGAAGCAAAACACTAGAATAAACACCGGATGCAATATTTAAGATTACGGCAGAAGATCGGGCATGATGCATGTATGATATATGGCATGGAAAAGGTGTGATGCCATTAGGTCATATTAAGCGGAACCGGGGTCCCGACATTTAATTAAACGGTTCAAGTTATTTAGCTACCCCGCAATTTAAATGTTGTTTTAACATGGCAAAAGATAGTATCGGTTTGATGCACAAATTTAAATGAGGCCAATATAAGACTAGATTTGCAGCATATGGGCCCCATATTTAATTATAGGGTGAATCGGCATAAGGCCCCCAAACCACAGACAATCATGCATGCATGAACAATTCGATATGCAACAAGTTTTATATTTAGCATTTATAAAATAGGGGCTCGGGAAAAGGTTCACACATTAGGGTTCGACGAGCTTGGTTAGGGTTCGACGGGGTTCGGGGTCGGGTCTCGGGGTCCGGATCTGGGGTTCGGGGTCGACGGGATCGGTCTCGACGGGATCGTTCTCGGACTCCGGGGTTAGGGTCTTCGGATCGGGGTAGTAGATCTTGTCGCTTGGTATCCGTGAAGTAGAACTTGTATTCCATCTTTTGTCGGTGGTGAACTTGACCGATGGTCTTCGGGTCCGGGAAGGAGCACTTGGCGTTGCCGAGCGGAAGTTCATGTCGTAACCGTGTCGACGACCTTGGCGTTCAGGGGGAAGTTCTCGGTGTTCCGTGAAGACGAGCTTGTCGACCTTGGCTCCGGGTAGGCGATCTTCTTGTCCATGTAGGGGAACTTGAGGTCTCTCGCGGCTTCGATTGTCGTGTCGGTGTCGACCTTGTCTTTGGAGGGCGGCACCCACATCGCATCAAGGCTACCACACCATCTTCTCGGGTTTGACTTCATGGTACCACCACACCACACAAACAAAACTTGTGTCGAGCCACTTCACATCACACCAACGGATTGACAACAACTTGAACAGGAACCAGCGTCAGTGGATTGAGGTGGCTGCTGATGGCGGTAGACGAGCTTGGAGACGCATACACCGGGGAGGACGCAGGGTCGCGACGAAGGAACGGCCAGAGGCGGCGACGGCTTCGCGGGCAGAAGCGTCTGGCAGGAGAGGGGGTCCAGCGAGGAGGTGCAGGGAGGATGCCGAGGCGGCCCGTGCTGCTGGCGGCGAGGTCGGGTCGGGGCCTCCCGTGGCGGCGGTTGGGTGGGGGCGGCGCCGCGGGGAGGCGCGGACGCGACCCGGGGCCGGCGGGGAGGGGGCAGAGGACGGCACGGGGCCACGGCTACGGGTTCGGCCCGAGGAGGGGCGGAGCTGGCGAGGGAGGACGCGCCGGCGGCGGCGAGGCGCCGCGGGCGGAGGCGGACGGAGGAGGTCGACGGCGCGGCGACCTCGGGGAAGAAGAGGGAGGCGCCGGGGAGCGGAGGGCGGCGGCCGGGGCTCGGCGACGCGGGGGGGGGGGGGGGGGGGTTCGGGCGGAGCTCGCGGGAGAGAGGGAGACGGCCGCGAGGGGAGGCGAGGGGCGCGACGGAGCCCCGGGGAGGAGGAGGAAGGGGTGGCCGGGCTCGCGGAGGCGGGGAGGGGAGCTTGAGCGGCAGCGCGGCCGAAGGGGAAGGTCGATGGTGGCGCCGGAGGGAGGAGACGGGGGCGGGCGCACGCGGAGGGTGGCCACACGGCGGCGGACGGAGAGGGGAGAGGGACGTGGCGAGGGGGAGGGTGGTCGCCGGGGCTGGGAGAGAAAGGGAGGAGGGAGACGCGGGGAGGGACGGCTCGCGCATGGGGTGAGGCGGGGCGAGTGGGTCAGGAAGAGGTGGGGGCCACGGGGTGGGTCCGCAGGACAGGGGAGAGGCCAGGCGGGGTGTGCTGGTGGGGGTTGAGGGAGTGGGGGTGGGTTTGGTCTAGGTGGCAGATGGGGATTGGTTGAGGGAGAGAGATGGGGTGAGGTGGCGAGCCGCGAGTGGCTGGGGTGAGGTGGAGGGGGTGTGGGTAGATTAGGTTGGGTAGCTTTAGGATTATGGGTGGACCGATTTTATTTCTGGTGGTTGTCGTTCGGGTCGAATCGGCCCGTTCGACTGCCCCCCTAAAATAATTTAATATTTTATTTGTTTAAAACAAAGCTTCTGCAAACCGATAGCGGACAAAACAAAATAATCCGGAGACCCGGGTTTTGCGTTTGAGTAAAGATGGGGCGTTTAGAAAACAAATTAGGTTTTTCTGCAAATAGTTTTATGCAAGCAATTGCAAGATGATGACGATGCTCAAATGCAATGTGGCATGATGACATGAGCATGCGGTCATGATGATGCAATGCACAAAATCAACGCGATTTTCTAGTAGTGGTTTTTTCGGGATGCCACATGTTGCAGCAGTTAGTCGGTTCGTCAGCCGACTTGAAGAGAACGCCCTGCCGCTCTACAAGTTGCTGAAAAAGGCAGACAAATTCACGTGGACGGACGAGGCAGATGCAGCATTGAAGCAGCTCAAGGAGATTCTTTCCTCATCGCCCATCCTTGCAGCACCCGAGCCTGGAGATCCCCTATTAATTTACATGGTGGCAACCAACCGGGTTATCAGCATCGCCGTCGTCGTAGAGCAGAAGGAACCAGGCTATGAGCACGAAGTTCAACGACCAGTTTACTATGTAAGAGAGGTCTTGACGGAGTCTAAGCAGCGTTACCCGCACTACCAAAAGATAGCTTATGGAGTATTCCTTGCTTCTCGGAAGCTGAGGCATTACTTTCAGGAGCACCCAATCACAGTGGTGAGCAAGACTCCATTGTCGGACATCATCAACAACAGCGACGCTACAGGAAGGGTCGCGAAGTGGGGAATTGAACTTGCCGCCTTCGAGATCACCTATAAGAGACGCGATGCTATCAAATCACAAGCCTTGGCGGATTTTGTTGCAAATTGGACGGAGATGCCAGACGCTACTCCGTTGCCAGAACCAGAGTACTGGGTGATGCACTTTGATGGATCAAAGCTGCTCAACGGCTCGGGGGCTGGTGTATTGCTACAGTCACCAACAGGAGACAAGCTACACTACGTTCTGCAGATCCACTTCGAGGCTACAAACAACATTGTGGAGTATGAAGCACTCATTCACGGACTACGTGTAGCCAAGGATATTGGCATCAAGCGCATAGTTTGCTGTGGAGATTCCGACTTGGTTGCCCAGCAGGTGGCTGGCACCTGGAATGCGCGGAACCCTATGATGGCGGCATATCGAGACGAAGTGGACGAGATAGCCAAGAGCTTCTTGGGATACGAGGTTAAGTATGTGCCTAGGGAACAAAACGAGGCGGCTGATCTGCTATCTAAGCTAGGATCAGGGCGCAAGCGAATTCCGCCAGGAGTTTTCCTCGAGCACCTGCGCACACCATCCGTGAAGGGAGCCGACATCGACAATCCGGATAGAGCTGACTCTTTCGTCAACATGGTGACTAAGGTCCCCCCGGCTTGGACAAAACCGTTCATGGAATACCTCGAACACGGAACTTTGCCCGACGACGAAGTCGAAAGATGGCAAATAGTACGACGAGCAAAGGGTTATACCATAATCAATGGGCAACTCTACAAAATTAGCACTACTGGTGTATACCTAAAGTGTGTTTCCCAGCTAGAAGGTATGGAAATCCTACGCGAAATCCATCTCGGAGATTGCGGGCATCACGCCGCTCCTCGATCGTTGGTCGCGAAAGCCTTTCGGCAAGGATTCTACTGGCTGACCGCGAAGGCGGACGCCAACAAGCTGGTTGAGACATGCATGGGATGCCAGTATTATGCCCGACAACCACATGTTCCTGCTGAAGAACTGCGAACAATACCAATAACTTGGCCGTTTCCGGTCTGGGGGCTAGACATCGTGGGACCGTTACAGACGACACCTTGTGGGTTTACACATCTGCTTGTAGCAGTTGATAAATTCACCAAATGGATAGAAGCTAAACCCATTAGAAAGCTTGATGGGGCAACTGCCCTCAGGTTTGTCCGGGATCTAGTGGTGAGATTTGGTCTCCCACATAGCATTATCACCGACAATGGCAGCAATTTATCACTCGAAGAAGTGGAGGCATATTGCTGGGAGAAAGGCATCCGACTTGACCTTGCATCTGTGGCACACCCACAATCCAATGGTCAGGTTGAGCGATCCAATGGATTAATTCTGCAAGGAATCAAGCCACGTCTTGAGGCACCGCTACATAGAGCAGCTGGAGCCTGGGCGGAAGAATCTGTGCTGTGGATTTTACGAACTACACCCAACAGATCTACCGTCTACACTCCTTACTTCATAGTATATGGAGCAGAAGCTATCCTGCCTTCCGACATCCTCCACGATGCACCAAGAGTTGCCACCTACGACGAGGATGACGCTGAAGAATCCAGACGCCTGGATGTGGACCTTCTAGAGGAGGAGCGCGTTTTGGCATGCCAAAGATCCGCCATCTACCAGCAGAAGCTACACAACTACCATAGTCGCTGCGTTCGGCATCGCTCGTTAAAAGAGGGGGATTTGGTGCGACTTAAGCAGAAAAAGTCACACAAATTATCCCCGCCATGGGAATGACCATTCATCATAAGCAAGGCGCTGCTCAATGGGTCTTACTACCTTGTTGACAATCGTGAACTAAAGGATAGACCCAACGAGGATCATAAGCGTAAGCGACGTGACCCGGATGATGACTACCGGGAGCTTGATCGGCCATGGAACATAGCACAGCTACATCCTTTTTACACTTAGCATTTTTATCTAATTGTGTATCTCTTATATGATCAATGAAATAAAGCTCTTTGGTTCACTCATATTTCTGAGTATTTTACCTCCTTTAGTGTTCATTTTTGGATCATATAAAACCTTTATGCACAAGCTTTGCGTTTGCACTTGTGAAAATTCCGCCTACGGGCGTTAGCTTAAGTTTTCTGGTCTACACGTTCTTTGTCGTTTTTATGTGGATTCTGGAGTAGTGACTTTCGGCACTTATTGTCGGCGATTTTGTGCTCAGGTTATTGACGGTGCCATTGGGCATCATCACCTAAGCGCATGGTTCCGACAACGAGTCTTCCGACTCACGAAAAGTCAAGCATAAGAACCAAAGTAATGGATAAGCCAGCACTTCCTTAAAAAATATATACATGCTGGGAACTAAATTCTTAAGTAGGAGGACATAACAACCATTGTTTTCCGCCTTAAGTTACACCATCAAGTCCCCCCCCCCCCGCGCATCCACCAAAGGCAAAACAAATATTACATAGTGTTTTTCACTCTTTGGGCGCAGGAGACTTGGAAGCAGCATCGTCCCCAGCCGGAGAATCACCCTCAACATTGGCGCTATGATGAGACTCGGAGGAATATTGGTTGACGCTGTCGATGGTGTTCGTGGGCACGAAGACGTCGATGTCCACCAACTCGGCGACTCTGGTGTCATAACCCGTGAGTGATGACAAGATGGCTTCGTAATCAATCTCTTTGCCGTCATCATCAACGTCAGGGATGCCAGAGGTCACCGTATCGATGTCGGCATCTTCGTAGTGTGCCTTCACCATTGAGAGCGCCATCCTCGTGCCAGCCCGTGCACATGAAGCTTTCCAGCTTGTAACACGCTCGGGGGCTCGGCGCAGAATCTCCGAGTACTTCGTCATGGAGTCTGATGCCTTGATATATATCTGGAGGGGCTTAGCAATCTCCTTGGCTTGGGTGATGGCGGTGTTGATGAAGTTACCGGCAAGAACCATGCATTCCTTGTCCGAAGGAGGCGAGCGGGTTAAACCCATAGGCGCTGAAAATTCCGACAAGGAGTGCATGAGTTCAGTAAACTCTAAGTATCCAGACTACAGAAATACAAGGCGGAGGACACTTACTGAAGATGCTGGCCTTAGCCTGCCAGACGGTGTCCGCCAAGGATTCCTTCTCTTGTTGGAGGAGCTTAAACGCCTCGCTGTGGCGATGGTTTTGCTCATCAGCAGCTTGCTTCTAATCTTTTAAGATCGCAAGCTCCTCCTTCAAGCGATTGATCTCCGCGGAGGCGGAATCTTGCAGGGCTTTCATGGAATCCTCGTGCATCTTCAGCATCTCTTCCCTCTCCTTCTTAAGGATTTTGTTCTCACTGTCCAGCTGCTGAATGTGCTTGGACTGCTCGACAATATCCTTGGCCTTGGCGACATGCTCTGCAAGTCGGAGAAAACAAAATACACAGTGAGTACTCGAAGAAGGAAGGCATAAAACCAAGACGGAATGCGCAAAAAAGAAAACAAACTCTTGTTTTTGATGATCTATTCCTTCAAGATGGCAGTTTTACCCTTTTCGGCTTCAAGATCTGCGCGCATCTTCTGGTACTTGTCATTGGCCATGCCCCGCCGAGCATTCTCGTTCTGTGAAACAAAGGAAAAAGTTAAAACTATTGTTTAGTCTGCTTGGAGCACCTAGTCGAAAACTTTCCATCTAGGCGCTCGGGGGCTACAGCGAAAGTTTTTCAACTTAGCAATATGCTTAGCTTTTCTTTAAAGCATCTAGTCGGAGCTACTTCAGTTCTCGATTAGAAGCTTGGGGGCTATAGTATCAAGTTTTAACTCGGAAAATGCTTAGCTTTTCTTTAAGAATCTAGTCGGAACTAATTCAGTTACAACTAGAGGCTTGGGGGCTACAGTATTGAAAAATATAAACACTGCGTATGCTACTCTTACAACATCTAGTCGGAATAGTTTCTTCCATCTAAATGCCTGGGGGCTACAGTGAGAGCTCTTTCTAACTTAGTCACTCTTAGAGCATATAGATGCAAAACCTATGGTTTTCCATCTACATCCTCGGGGGCTACAGTGGGATACTCATAATGAAATGCAAAAGGCAATGTAAAACTTACAAGTGCAATAATCTTGAGGTTTGTAGCACTCTCGGCCAGCAGCTTGCCAAAGGAAATGCTATTTCCCCGCAAGATATCTACTTGTTGGAGCAGCTCCTCAATACCGCACGTCGGAGATGACGACACTCCTCCAGGAACCATAGTTGTGTTACTCGGCAGGAGCGCCGGGTAAACTATCTTCGGGAACTCGAAGGGTTTCTGGGGAGTAGGGCGCCGCCTTCGGCAGAGGTACCAACTCCCACTGCCGCCTTGCCGCTACCGATGGCATCCTTAGCCGGAGCTTCAGCCATTTGTAGAGCAACGCTCTCCTGCGTCGCCTGCTCGCCGACAACAGCGAGTTCGGTAGAAGCGCCAGAATCCACTTCCATGGCGGAAGGGCCTGGTGCCTCCTGGGCTTGAGAGCTTGTCGGGGCAGAGGAAGGCTTGACGGCAGGAGTAGCAGGGGCGATGGCGGGGGAAGAGTCGCGATGCTGCATATCTTTGATATTTCTAGAATCCCCCAAAGTCTTGGAGGTCTTCTTGAGGCTGGTTGTGGCTTTCTTCCTGAAACGTGCAAAGTGCATAAGTACAGGAACAAGACAGATAAATAAGACAATGTCGGAGAATGAGAAGCTCACACTAATGGGGGTGCTTTGGCAAAAATCCCGGTGGATCTTTTCTTTTCCGCCTCCAGGGCGGCGGTAGTCTTCTTGGAGGCTCCACCCTCCGTCTTCTTCTTCTTGCCTCCGTCGGCAGCGTCAGAGGTGGAGCTCTTCCGCTTTCGTGCCAACGGGACATCATCGTCGGACACGACCGTCACTTCCTTCATCTTTGGATTGTAGATTTGGGCAGCCAGGTTGTCCTCATCTAGATCGCTAAGCTGTTAAGTTAGAAATCACCATGTTAGATGAAGTGGTAATGGCAAGACAAAGAAATTGGAGTATATGTCGTACACGGAAAATACATATCTACCTTTGGGCACTTGCCGTGTACGTACATGTCGCAGGTGATGGTGAAGCCACACTTCTTATCCTTCACCTTGACGATGTCCTTCAGGCGGAGCTTGACGGAGTCGCTCGAGAAGTTATCCATGGATATCCGGAGGGTATCCCTTCGATCACTGGTATACTCGTGCATGAACTTCGCGCGGTGCTGCAGAGGCTGGATTCGCCCGATGAACCAGCACATGGCCAGATCCAAGCCGGTCAAACCCGTCTCTACGAACCATTCGATCCGCCTTATTGCTCGAGAAGCGTCGAGGTCGGAGGGAAGGGAGGCATGGGATCTCCATGTGGAAACTTCAGCGGCGGCTCCATCCGCGAAGTCCGGTTACGTTACTTCTCGGCCCGCCAAAGGAATGTCGGGGCCATAGAAGTACGTCCGCTGCCAGTTTTTGCATGACTCGTGGCCGACGATGTCGGGAACCGCCGGCCAGGTCGGATCTTGAAGCTTATGGTGCCGCAGTTCCTAAGCTCCTCCTTACTGTGTCTGGCTTCACGTTTGACGGTGAAGAAGTACACGAACAAGTCTAACCTAGGCCTAATCCCTAGGGAACCCTCACAAAGTGCCGCGAAGTTGCTAAGCACTAAGATGCTATTGGGGGAGAGGTTATGGGGTTGGACCTTGTAGTGGTTCAAGACGGAGAGAAAGAAGTGGGAGATGGGCAGAGAAACGCCGCGTACCAGCTGAGCCTTGAGGTACACCTTTTATCCGGCTTGGGGAGAAGGTGTCACCTCGCCGGCCGGTGCCGCCCGCCAGGCGAGCCCCTCCGTCGCAGGGAGGTAGCCTTCGGCGACCATCTCTTGGATGTCGCGGTCGGTGATGTCCGAGCCGCGCCAGTCGCCCTTGTGCGAGTCTGGCTCTTCTTCCAGAGGCTCTAGCGCCACCAGATTATGGTCGCCACCGGTGGTTTCAATCACCGCCGATGCGGGGATGACCAGGCCCTCTGGGGGCACGACGACGGAGCTCGCCGGCTTCGCCGTGGCTTTGCTCGACTCCGCCATCGATGGGGAGGAGCTGCTGCTGTCCATGGGGTGCTGGAAGGATGCGACTGACGCATAGGGAGGCTAGGGTTTTCGAGGTTTCTCGCGGAGAGCTCGAGGAGGTGTGCGGCTGGAGGAAGAAGACGATGACGCGAGAGGAATGAGGTAAAAGGTGGAAAGTGTCCCACAGTTACTATTTATCATGCTCTACGTCAAGATTCGTGCAGCTGATTGGACGGTTGCCGCGTAGACGACGTGTTCGTGAACGTGCGCGGTAATTTCGACACGTCTCCAACCGTCGCCGCCAACGGTTCGTATCACTTGCATGGGAAAATCAGATATGATTGCATTCTCTACATGTGTGAGTTACGAGGCATCGCTGACCTAAGCCTACGTCGTCCTATCTGACACGGGTAGATGAGCCGTCGCATCGAAGATTCCGGCATGGACGGATTTAATTCGACTACGGAAGAGTACGATGGAAGATTCAGCAATTCTCCGGCTTACCATTCGAAGACGGAGAAAACCTTGCAGGGTTCTTTGGGAGGACTACAAGATGTTGCTTGACGATTTGTCGACATCCATCTAGACGGAGAATTCAACGTGAAGAGGCAAGACGGCGTAAGATCTCGGAGTTCTTCGGGGGCTACTATTGGGGATATGCTATATGGGTATCCTTATAGCATGTCTCTTATCTGACTAACCCGGGTGGCCCATAGTCGGTAGCATGGCCTATGGCCTGCTGGGCGGCCCAGTTAGGTGGATCCAGAAGGGAGGCCCATGTCGGATAAGGGAAGGCTACGTTGGAGTCACCAGCGTACCCAGAGCCTTGGAGTGCAAGATACACAAGACTAGTAATAGACGGTGTAGGACTCTGTAACCTGTCTGGCTAGGACTTTTCCCTGTAACCCTAGGACCTGGCGACTATATAAGTCGGGCCTATGGGAGCCTTTAGGGCACAACCTAGCATCGATTTAGACAACCTCGCACAGCGAACCTATCTCTGTAACTCGGCGTATTGCCCTTATAGTGATTTATAGCAGGATGGGATTCCACCGTCGTTGTGGGATCTGAACCTGGGTAAGCTGTGTTACCTCATACCCGTCAACCGTCCGCCTTACCCCACGTCTCTAAACACGCACTGTGAGGATTGAAAAAGGATACAGATGCCGCCTAGAGGGGGGTGAATAGGCGGTTTAAAACTTTTACGAGATGGGCTTAACAAAGGCGGAATAAAACTAGCGTTTACTTTGTCAAGCACAAAACCTATATAAAATACGGTTCACCTATGTGCACCAACAACTTATGCTAAGCAAAACAGGCAACTATGTGATATCTAGATATAAGAAATCAAGCACGAAGGCTATCACAAAGTAAAGTGCATAAGTAAATAGCTCGGGTATAGAGATAACCGAGGCACGCGGAGACAATGATTTATTACCGAGTTCCTCCCATAAAGAGAGTACGTCTCATTGGAGAGGGGGTGGTATCAAACCACCTACGCCACAAAAGGCCTCCCTTATTCTACGGTGAATCTCACCCCAACGGGATCGATCCACACTTCCACTATCGGTGCACTTTTCTGTGGCAACCGGAACCTCTCACAAGGTTGGGGAACTTCTCCACAACTTAATCGGAGGCTCCCAACAAACGCCACCAAGGCCACAAACTGCAACACCAACAAACCGTCTAGGGTTCCAAGAACCCAAGAGTAAAAAGCTTCTAAACTTTCACTCACCAAATCCTCCGAGGAGAACTCAAACCTATGCACCAAATGCAATGGCAAGAACACAGGAAGTGCTCAAGTCCTTCTCTCCCAAATTCCACAAAAGCTACAAAAGCTAGTGGGAGAATAAGAGAGGAAGAACACACGAGGAAATCCAAAAAAGAAACCCCAAGATCTAGATCCCAATATGTTCCCCTCACATAGAGGAGAGATGGATTGGTGGAGTTGTAGATCTAGATCTCCCCTTTCAAATCCCCCCAAAAGATTCAAGAAATATGGGAGGGATTGAGAGTATTTGCAAGCTCTTGAAGGTCAAAACAATGGAGGAGAGAGAGAATGCAAGCAACCAGCCTAAGGAGGAAGAAGGGGTCTATTTATACCACTCCCTAACGAAATATGACCGTTTGGGACCTTCCAGGCCGGATAATCCACCCCTCCCCCGGATATTCCGGGTTCCCCGGGCCAAAAAAATGGCTAAGGACTTCGCGGCGTGACTCTCAGTATAGGGGCGGATATTTGGGGCGGATAATCCGCCCCGAAGGACCAGAAAATCCGCCCCCATTACTGGGAGCCACGCCTCAAAGTCCTTAGCCGTTTTACAAAAATTGGGCCGGATAATCCGTCCCCATGGCCGGATAATCCGCCCCCATGGCCGGATAATCCGCCCCCCTGAAAACTGGCAGGAACAGCAAAACTGAAACCATCATAACTTTTTCATTCGGACTCCGATTTTGATGATCTTGGGCTCGTTTCGAAGATAGTAACGAGCTCTACAAGATCATGCAGGGAACCCTAATAGTCCAGCAAGGGAGGATAGAACCAAATTATGAAAGGTTTAACCTATCTATAAAAGACAAACCGGTAAAACCTCCAATATCGAAAACACAATAGAGAATGCATATGAAATCCGTTTTTGATGAACTTAAGCTTGTCATAGAGATTGACACAATATCTAAATCCTCTCATGGATAAGAACCAAATAAGAACCAAGAAATATGATGCCAAGTATGCAAAGGTTTGAGCTCTCACCGAGGGATATGATCAAGTTACTCACTTGAGAGCCCCTCTTGATAGTACGGTTTATCTATCCTATAAACCGGTCTCTCCAACTAACACCGCGAGACCAGTGAGAAAGAAACACTATCAATATCAAACCTTTGCCTTGTATATTCCACACCTCAGGATGGAGCACCTTTCTTGATTGCACTAGCTTGGTGAAGATACTCCCCCATACTCCACTATGGAAGAGCCTCTCTTTTAGGCATATCTTCACATATCCATGATCACCATAAGGATGGAACGATACACTTGAGATCATCTTAAGAAACCTTGATCAACACTTGATATTCTTCACTTTATTCTTATTCCAACCTTGAAGCCACCATATGGTTCAAGCATTGTCTATGGACAAATCCTGCAAGTAAAACTCAATGCAAACATAAGTCCATAAAACATTGTCATTAATTACCAAAACCACACATGGGGGCACACATGTTCTTTCAATCTCCCCCATTTTGGTAATTGATGACAATCCTTTGAGAGGGTTTATATAATCAACTTAACAAAAAAATGGTTGCGCCAACATCAAATACTACACAAGTATGTGATGTTGGTACGCCCATAATATATAGAGCAAGCTCCCCCACAATATATGTGTGTGTGATGAACCATTACCGTTGGTGGAGTTTACTCTATATATTTAACATGCAAAGCAACAACAAAGATGCAAGAGCATCAGAGGCAAATGCTTTAGAACAAACTTCCCTTAAACCCTCCAAAACATCTCCCCCATTGGCATCGATTGCCAAAATGGGTGAATAGTTCTAGACGACCAATATAGTAATAATTCCTCCAAAGGTGTGTGTTCGCACATATACAATGATGAATACTTGGGAGGGAGTAGAACTATATCAAGGACCCGAAGATTGCCAAAGGAATAAAATAAAAGACGCAAGCAATCACAAGATCCGACAAACCAGTTTGAAAACAACAAATGAGTCCAAATGGAAACTACAATATATTATGATATGAGCAAAAGAGTGTTTTAAATAACAAATAGAGAAGCTCCCCAATATTTGTGCACAATTTTAAAATAAATGCATTGGAATACATAATGCACAAATATGGAATCCTTGTTCCGCCATAAGAATTTAAAACACAACACATGAAAGATCAAATAAATGATTAAATAAAATAGGGAAGCTCCCCAAGATTTGTGCATACTTTAAAATCGATGTATTTAAATACAAAAATGCACAAATATGGAATCCTCGCTCCCCCATAAACATTTAAGGCACAATAAATGAGACAGAAGATAAATGAGCATTATTAAATGAATTAGATGAGCTCCCCAAAGATAATACACCAATTATGATAATTGCATTTGGGAACAAGGTGCATAATCATGGAATCCTCACTCATCCAAGTTCATTGAACAATACAAGGCATGAGAGAACAAATATGAGTGCCCAAAGATGCAAACAATAGGAACAAGCACCCATAGGCAATTAAATTTGGAATCCACCAAAGAATCAAAAGGAATAGAAAGGTGGTATCCAAGGATTAAAAATCAACTAACATTATCTTCACATATGTGTGTATGTTTCTAAATGGATAACATCACAAAGACATATGCCCATAACGAAACAAGCACACACAAGGAAGATATACAATAAATCACATAAAAGGACAAAACCAACTCCCAAAAAGAGTAAGGTTCCAACAAGTAAACCAAACTCTCCAAACTTTTCATGATGGCACAAAATACCAAAACGAATAGATCAAACTTCCAAGCACATAAAACCCGATATGGATCAAACAAGGAAGCATAAAAAGATTGTTCTAGATAATATAGGAGAGCTCACCCATAAGTAGTACATTATATAGAATTTTCTTTTGAATGCAAAATGCACACAAATGGGATCATCACTACTACCTACAATAAGTAAAAAAAAAGAGGACATCAATAAAATAATAAGATCCAAAAGAAGCAAGGAAGGCTTGGGAGACAACACAAAACATTTTCTTGGCCAAAGATAGGATAAAATTAAACAAAGGCCAAAGTGAATATGATCAATAAATTCTACCATAAATTGAGTACTCATTGTCCAAGGACAAGAAATATTGGGAATAATTTTCCCAAGGTAGCTTGCATGGATATCCAAGATCATAGTCACAACAAGAAGCATATAACAAAATATAATAATTAAGCATGATACTTCGAACAAGATTCTTGGTAGCTTCCAATAGTCACACAATCACTAGTGATTAGATTAACTTGAAGCATATGGTTTCCATGATGATATAGAGATCTAAATATGAGGAAACACATACCAAGAAACACTCTCATATACAAGATCCAAAATATGATCAATAAATGCATTCAAGCAAATTGGAACTTGTAAGAGCAAATGTGTCACATAGGCGCTAGATAATTATCCATATCAATTCTAAGTGACACAACCTCTAATATTCACATTTTTTAGGACTGTAATATGCACTAAGCATATGACTCCCCCATAATGTGATACTACCATAAAACCAACACGAGGCAACGGATCCAAATAGATATAATTAATGGACATTATAGAACTTAAATTTCTCATGTACACACATTTTTAGGATTGTGGAATGCCCGAGCATAACACTCCCCCAAAATGGGATAGTCCATATCTCTCACAAGAGCCAAATAAGATACCAAATATAACCAAGAAAGGCTCAATCATAAGAAACACACATACATGGTGTGCCACCTAATCATACACAAAAATATGCTTGATTCCTAAAGATAATTAAGTGGAAATCACAACATGTACAAGAGCATGGAAGATACAAAACCAACACATGCACAAGGGGGAGAGTAACTTTCAATGTAATGAGTTAAGCATATGTTACCGCAAGGAGGAACATTGGATATATAGTAGAGGCAATATAATCCACATGACTTGACTTGACAATTACACTAGATGAAGATCCCTCAATTCTTCATAATGTAACCAAGTCTCCAATGCCCTCCAACCAACACCTATTGATCAAGTTTTAGCTAGATGGTCCCCAACCAAGTTGGGTCCTAAGAAGTTAGTAACAATAGGCTTGGCCACCCAAATGGTTCTTTTCTTGACACCACATTGGGCACCAACAAATTTGGCAAACACATTGCCAACCTCATCCTTACAAAGAGAATAAGCATCATCAATAATGATAGGATTGGATGAGGAGATACCAATAGTGCATGAGGAAGAAATGTGCCCCTTCTCACGGCATATGTAGCAAGTTCTTATCTTGCCATCTTTCTTCTTAGGTGAAGTCACAACTCGAGGAAGAGCTCGAGTAGTCCTCTTAGGAAGAGGCCCGTCAATGACTTGAGGTGGGGTTTGAGGCCGCTTCCCTTGTTGCTTCACACTAAGAGGCTTTTTCTTCAATGGGCAAGATCTAACATGGTGCCCTTCTTCCTTGCACTTGAAGCAAACAATGTTGGCCGGATTCTTGACTTGAACTTGGCCATTTTTCTTGTTTCCCTTATGCTTCAACTTGATAGTGGACTTGTTCTTAACATTGGAGTTGAATCCAAGCCCACTCTTGTCATTGGGGGATTTTTGCACACTCAAGATTTTGTCGAGTGCGGCCTTCCCTTGATGACCCTTTTCCAAGTCATTCTTCAAAGAAGTGACTTGATCCTTGAGCTCTTTGATTTCCTCTACATGGTTAGTTTCAACAAAAGTACTAGAGGAAGTAGATGCTACATTGTCAAAGCAACAAGGAACGGAATGTAATTCATCACGAGATATAGCATGGTTGTGAGAGGATGAATTACAAGGACTATCACATGGCAATATAACATTTGGAGTAGATATAGTGCTAATGTCCACATGAGGTCCACTAGATGTTACCTTTGACACGATGGCCTCATGATCTAACTTTAGCCTACCATGGGAGACTAGAAGATCCTCATGCGAGCTCGAGAGCTTAACATGACTTTCTTCTAATTTCCAATAGTTGCTAGTTAGCAATGCAAGTTGATCCTTTAGCTCAACATTCTCCTTCAAAATAGATGCTTCACAAGAAATAGAGTTAGTAGCACAAGCATCATCACTATTAGCAAGAGGTGAGGGCAACTTGGCAAGCTCTTTTGAGTATGAAGCTTTAAGTTGTTCATGCGACTCGGTGAGTTTGATGAGCTCCCTCTTAACGACCCGAGAGCCATTTTCGAGGTGCTTAAAATCCTCAACAAGTTTAGCATAAGCAACGTCAAGTTCATCATTTTTAATCTTGAAGGAGTTTGCCACCGCAAGTTCTCTATCATGGTATTCCTTTACTCTAGATAATTCTAGAGTAAAAGTCTCCTCAAGAGATTCTTTGGTGGTTTGTTCTTCTTCAAGGGAGTCCTTTAGTTGAGCAATTTCATTAGCATACTCACGCTCAAGCGCAAACTTTTCATCAATTATGTTTTCTTGCTCCTCAATTTGTGCTTCTAACTTATCAATATGTTCTTTGCTCTTAATAGCAAAGTCCAAGATTTCAACAAAGTTAGAGCAAGCAATATTATTCTTAACAAGGGCACGATAAACAATCTCACCCTTTTCATATAAATCATCAATATCAAGCTCTTCTTCCACATTATCCACATCCTCATCATCACAAGAGGTAATAGGTTCCAAAGTAGGAGTTATCTTTGAATCCCTAGCCATAAGGCATAGGTGGGTACCGGAAAAAGGTGAAGATGAGATTGCATTTGTGGCTTCATTCAAAACCTTGTCTTGGCCCATAGAATCTTTAGTTTCCTCTACATGGTTAGCAACATAAGCACTAGAGGAAATAGAAGCATTTTTATCATGGCAACAAGAAAACACAAGCATATCATCATGAGATTTATTCAAGTCATTTCTACATGATATGCAAGGACTATTAACACAAGCATGTAAGAAGTTTGCAGTGCTAGAAGTGTTAAAGTCCAAAGATAGATCATTGCAACTAGATAGAGATGATGGATTATAAATAGTAAGCACACTATCCAAATTGTAATTTCTATCACCACTCACCATTTCATTACCTTGTGAAAATTCACATGTTGGTGAAGTGGTAGAAGATGAGAACTCATCTTGACCGGAAGTGGAAGCAACACAATCATCCTCAACAATATTGGACACAACATATTTATATTGAAGTTTTGTCCATAACTCATGAGCGCTCCAAAAAGGAATGATTGAAGAGGTAACTACATAGCTCAAAGCATTAACAATCACATTAGAAGCTTGAGCATCGAGATATAAGTATTTCTCATCCTCACAAGATAGATTTTTGAAATCCATAGGAGGAGAAAAACCTATATCTACAATACGCTCCAAATTTGGGTCCATGTCCCGAAAATGAATAAGCATATGAGTTTTCCATATATCATAATTTGTGCCATAGAATAAGAACATGTCATTGTGCACTAATCCCCTAGCCGACATCTTTACTCTCAAGGCGGTGAAGCCTAAAATGAGAGACCAGGCTCTGATACCAATTGAAAAAGGATACAAATGCCGCCTAGAGGGGGGTGAATAGGCGGTTTAAAACTTTTACGAGATGGGCTTAACAAAGGCGGAATAAAACTAGCGTTTACTTTGTCAAGCACAAAACCTATATAAACTACGGTTCACCTATGTGCACCAACAACTTATGCTAAGCAAAACAGGCAACTATGTGATAGCTAGATATAAGAAATCAAGCACGAAGGCTATCACAAAGTAAAGTGCATAAGTAAATAGCTCGGGTATAGAGATAACCGAGGCACGCGGAGACAATGATTTATTACCGAGTTCCTCCCATAAAGAGAGTACGTCTCGTTGGAGAGGGGGTGGTATCAAACCACCTACGCCACAAAAGGCCCCCCTTATTCTCCGGTGAATCTCACCCCAACGGGATCGATCCACACTTCCACTATCGGTGCACTTTTCGGTGGCAACCGGAACCTCTCACAAGGTTGGGGCACTTCTCCACAACTTAATCGGAGGCTCCCAACAAACGCCACCAAGGCCACAAACTGCAACACCAACAAACCGTCTAGGGTTCCAAGAACCCAAGAGTAAAAAGCTTCTAAACTTTCACTCACAAAATCCTCCGAGGAGAACTCAAACCTATGCACCAAATGAAATGGCAAGAACACAGGAAGTGCTCAAGTCCTTCTCTCCCAAATTCCACAAAAGCTACAAAAGCTAGTGGGAGAATAAGAGAGAAAGAACACACGAGGAAATCCACAAAAGAAACCCCAAGATCTAGATCCCAATATGTTCCCCTCACATAGAGGAGAGATGGATTGGTGGAGTTGTAGATCTAGATATCCCCTTTCAAATCCCCCCAAAAGATTCAAGAAATATGGGAGGGATTGAGAGTATTTGCAAGCTCTTGAAGGTCAAAACAATGGAGGAGAGAGAGAATGCAAGCAACCAGCCTAAGGAGGAAGAAGGGGTCTATTTATACCACTCCCTAACGAAATATGACCGTTTGGGACCTTCCAGGCCGGATAATCCGCCCCTCCCCCGGATATTCCGGGTTCCCCGGGCCAAAAAAATGGCTAAGGACTTCGCGGCGTGACTCTCAGTATAGGGGCGGATATTTGGGGCGGATAATCCGCCCCGGAAGGACCAGAAAATCCGCCCCCATTACTGGGAGCCACGCCTCAAAGTCCTTAGCCGTTTTCCAAAAACTGGGCCGGATAATCCGCCCCCATGGCCGGATAATCCGCCCCCCTGAAAACTGGCAGGAACAGCAAAACTGAAACCATCATAACTTTTTCATTCGGACTCCGATTTTGATGATCTTGGGCTCGTTTCGAAGATAGTAACGAGCTCTAAAAGATCATGCAGGGAACCATAATAGTACAGCAAGGGAGGATAGAACCAAATTATGAAAGGTTTAACCTATCTATAAAAGACAAACCGGTAAAACCTCCAATATCGAAAACACAATAGAGAATGCATATGAAATCCGTTTTTGATGAACTTAAGCTTGTCATAGAGATTGACACAATATCTAAATCCTCTCATGGATAAGAACCAAATAAGAACCAAGAAATATGATGCCAAGTATGCAAAGGTTTGAGCTCTCACCGAGGGATATGATCAAGTTACTCACTTGAGAGCCCCTCTTGATAGTACGGTTATCTATCCTATAAACCGGTCTCTCCAACTAACACCACGAGACCAGTGAGAAAGAAACACTATCAATATCAAACCTTTGCCTTTTATATTCCACACCTCAGGATGGAGCACCTTTCTTGATTGCACTAGCTTGGTGAAGATACTCCCCCATACTCCACTATGGAAGAGCCTCTCTTTTAGGCATATCTTCACATATCCATGATCACCATAAGGATGGAACGATACACTTGAGATCATCTTAAGAAACCTTGATCAACACTTGATCTTCTTCACTTTATTCTTATTCCAACCTTGAAGCCACCATATGGTTCAAGCATTGTCTATGGACAAATCCTGCAAGTAAAACTCAATGCAAACATAAGTCCATAAAACATTGTCATTAATTACCAAAACCACACATGGGGGCACACATGTTCTTTCAAGGACCCCTCCATGGCGTACTCGTCGGCAATACCCCGACACAATGCATGAAGAATTAAATAACTTCAAACACAACAAAGTTTGGAAGCTCGTAGAGAAACCCAAGGATTTCCGCAATGTTATCGGCACCAAGTGGATCTTCAAGAACAAACAAGATGAAAATGGCATTGTTGTGAGGAATAAAGCAAGACTCGTGGCTCAAAGATTCTATCAAGTGGAAGGAATTGATTTTGGCGAGACTTATGCTCTTGTGGCTCGTCTTGAGTCCATCTGTATCCTTCTTGCCTATGCAGCCCATCATAATTTTAAATTACAGCAAGTGGATGTTAAGAGTGCGTTTATTAATGGTCATCTACATGAGTTAGTATACGTCAAGCAGCCCCCGGGTTTTGAGGACCCCAAATTTCCGAACCATGTCTACAAACTCGATAAGGCGCTCTATGGCCTTAAACAAGCCCCATGTGCGTGGTATGAGCACCTTAAAGAGCTTTTGTTAGACCGTGGATTAGAAGTTGGGCAAGTCGATCCCACTCTTTTTACTAAGAAGGTTAATGGGGAGCTTTTTGTATGCCAACTTTATGTGGATGACATTATTTTTGGCTCTACTAACCAAGCTTTTAACGATGAATTTTCAAAGCTTATGACTGACAGGTTTGAGATGTCAATGATGGGTGAGTTGAGGTTCTTTCTTGGATTCGAGATCAAACAACTTAGAGAGGGAACCTTTATTAATCAAGCTAAGTACATCCAACACATGCTCAAAAGGTTCAAGATGACGGATCTCAATGGCGTTGCTACTCCAATGCAAACAAAGTGTCATCTTGAGCTTAATTCCAAGGGTAAAGACGTGGACCAAAAGGTATACTGATCCATGATCGGCTCTCTCCTTTACCTTTGCGCATCTAGGCCCGATATCGTGTTAAGTGTAAGAGTGTGTGCAAGGTACCAAGCCGCTCCTAAAGAAATCCACTTAGTGGCGATCAAACGAATCTTCAGATATTTGGTTCATTCCCCGAATTTTGGGTTATGGTATCCCAAGGGTTCAAGTTTCTCTCTATGTGGTTACACTGATTCAGATTGGGCTGGTGACAAAGATAATAGAAAATCAACTTCTGGTGCATGTCAATTTTTTGGCAGGTCTCTAGTGTGTTGGTCTTCAAAGAAACAGAATTGTATTTCACTCTCAATCGCCGAAGCTGAATATGTTGCTGCTACAAGTGCTTGTACATAGTTATTATGGATGAGGCAAACTTTAAAGGAATATGGTGTCAAGTGTGACAAAGTTCCTCTATTATGTGACAATGAAAGTGCTATCAAAATTGCTTACAATCCTGTGCAGCATACAAGAACAAAACATATTGAGATTCACAACCATTTCATTCGGGATCATGTTGCTCGTGGCGATATTGCCCTATCCTTTGTGAGCACGAAGAACCAACTTGCTGATATTTCCACGAAGCCCCTTGATGAAGCAAGATTTTGTTATTTGAGGAATGAGCTAAATATCATAGATTCAAGGAGCTTGGCTTGACTACCCTTGCACACTCACTTGCTCTTATTCATGTATTTGGTTTAGATGCGGGCATAGACATAGGGGGAGTGTGGTACTAATTGATTGGGCTAACCCTACCCCCATAATGCCGAAAGCAAGAAAAATCATTTCCCTTAATATCATTTTACGATATGTAGGTCATCGATGAGCATTGGTTTTGAACTCAAGATACATCTTCGCGGTGTCATGCCATGCGCTCCAACATGGTGGGTTCGGCCACCGCCCTCTTGCTTGAGAAGAGTTGGTTTCTAATGGATCTCTTTGGATTTTCTTGCATATTTCTTGTTCTTATGGAAAACGCACTCAACTTTGGTTTTTGTTTGATTTGATTCTTGCAAATTTGGGTGTGTAGTGCCATCTCAGTTTGTTGCTCTAAACCCAAGCCTTCTTTCCCTCCTTGAACCATCTATTCTTGCACATAAGTCCTGTATACACTAGCGAGGGGTTTGGTAAGGTTGCTCCGACCTGAATCTGTACTTAACAGAAATTTCAGAGGGGGGCGGACTATCCGCCCTAAGTGGGGGGCGGATTATCCGCCCCGGGCGAAATCTGCCTTTTAAAGGCTGGGTCAGGGAGGCCAGGCTCAAACAGAGCAGCCAGCCCTCCCCCAACCCTACCTCAGCCCCCAGCCGCCGCCGGAGCATCCGCCCCTCCCGGAGTCGATTTGACCACCGGATTCTCCGGGGCCTCCCCAGATCTTCTTCACCTCGCCTCCGGGTATCTTCTCCTCCGTGATTTTCCTCCAATGAGTGAGGGTAACTCCCTCATATCTCTCCTTTTGTATGGGATGCATTTTGTTTGGTGGAAATCTCGTTGTAGAAGATTCTTGGTGTTCTTCCTTACTTGCTAGAATCAGTAGTATTGCAACCCTAGTGACCGATCTATTTTGCCATGGTAGATCTAGGCCATTCTAGAAATTTTCTGCGGGGGGCGGATTATCCGCCCCCGCCAGGGCCGGATAATCTGGCCTGGAGATTCACTTCTGGTCTGGTTTGGTCCTGACTCCTGCAATGCACATCATTCACTTATGGATTGTTTTTCTAATCTTTCTATTGTTTCTCCTGGACTTGTGTGTGTGCTTATCTCCATGCTATCCCTCTCATGCTTTTCACAGGTGGTTCCAAGCCGACCAATACCTTCTCTCGTTGTTCCCGTGCCCGTTATCTCAAGCCCACTGCAGAAGGGAAGTTCATTGATGAAACGAAGTCAGCAGAGCAGCAAGAGAGGCTGAATGGATGGCAGAGACAGGAAATAAAACAAAGAGGAACACATCTCGCAAGGGCAAACAGTCTCGGCCCAACTACAAGTCTATGGACAGTCTTCAGTATGCCTCCATTCGCCAGACTGATTACTATGATGAGGCTGACAGTGATGGTCCCCCTGAGGACTCTATGTTTTGGAATGCCCACTTTCGGGCTATTCATGATGATGTATATGCTACCCTCAAGCTTCGCCCTATGCACCCTATCAATTTGACTGAGGCTCAATCCAAGGCAAGGCTCCTTGAGGCATTAGATGTGACCAACAAGATGGGGCTTCACCACCTTATGACTATCCAATGCAACTATGATTCTTCTGTGGTGCGGCAGTTTTTCTCGACACTTGTGATTTGCGGTGATGAGCGCCGTACTATGAAGTGGATGACCGGGACCACAATGATTCAGTCGGACTTCCACATTTTTGGGCAGGTTCTTGGTTATGCCTTCCATGGTCGTGACACCCCTTCTGGCCACCGTATCATTTCTCCACTAAAGCCATCCAAGGATACTGTGCTTGCTCCTTGCCTTACTCCTGATGGTGTTGCTGGTACTTTCGCAGGTCTCTCTCCCTCGTATGCCTCCCTTGTTGGCATATTTAGGGATTGCATTTCTCTGAGTGGTGGCAACAATGACAAGATTCGTGACCATATGGTTCCTCCCCTTGCTTTTGCTCACGAGTGTGCCACCAACTCTGGTTCAGCTACTGGCTACAAACTGGACATCATGGACTACATTTATCATGAGATGACGGATGCTATGATCAACAGGCTCTCTATTCCTTATGCTCCGTTCATTATGATGCTCATCAAGCATATGTTGCCCCATGAGGACTTTGGCACTGCTTTGGATGGAGTTCACAAGCCCAAGAAAATCTACAACAAGGCTCAGAAGACCCATCACCCTTCCACTGCCCCTGAGTCCTTCATGCGTGATGCACGGGCTAGTGGTCGTCGTTCCGCGGTGTCCCCAATGGCACGCGAGGTTAAGCAGCTCACTTGGTTCCAGCGGCACATCCTTTGCATGGGCATTGACACGCACAAGGGCCAATATGAGGCGTACCACAGGGATCATGAGAGGGATCACACTCAGCAGCTTATTCTTCACCATGTCTCAGGTGCCACTGGCCATCCACCTCTTCCCACTGCTCCGGAACCGTATGCTCAGTGGAACACTTCAGGGATCAACTACGGCGAGCTCGAGAGTTGCCTGTTTCCTCCACCTCCGAGGACACCCACTCCTCCAGCTGATGACGATGATGATGAGTATGATGAAGAGGAAGGGGACGGGAATGACTAGGATGAGGATGAGGAGGAGTGATCTTCAGGGGTGTTAGCATCGCTCTTCTTCCTTTTTGGCGTTTTGATGCCAAAGGGGGAGAAGTAGTTCTATTAGGTTTCGTGGATTTGCATGGGTCAGGCGCAAGCACCTGTCTTTCAGTCATTTTATTTGCTTGCTTGTGCCTTTTTAGCGTGAACTTATTTGTTATTTGTGCTTGGTTATGTAAGACTATGTCGTACTTTACTCTGCATGTTTATTCTGGAATTCCGGATTTATATTGTGGATCTCATGGAATTCTGGATTTATCTATGGAGCCTATTTGATGGCATATGGAATCATGGGATTATCTAATGTATGCATCAATATTGTTGGGATGTGCTTGGAGGCTATCAATCTCATCATTTCCTTTGGCTATAATCACATCCCGGTGGTATGACCTTGTTTCCCAACCCATCTTGTTTCAATTATCTTTGCTATGAAAGTTGTGTTCTCTCTAGTTCGTGTATTTGTATTCAAATGCAAATTGTAAATATGCACACATCTAGGGGGAGCGTCTTTCATTTTTAAGGTGGCGTTAACCGGTTGCATTGCAAATCCTAGTATTGTCATCTAACACCAAAAAGGGGGAGATTGAAAGAACATTTTATAACCCCTAGTATTGTGTGTGTTAGATAACAATATCAAGGATTATTTAATGTGTGTTGAAGTGTTGCAGCTCTCTCTAGAGATCAAAGGAAAAGGATTCTGCATTTGGGGGGCGGATAATCCGCCCCTCCCTCTTCACAAATAGGCGCAAGCCCCAGAAGGGGTGCGGAGTTTCGGCCGGATTATCCGGCCCGCCGGATAATCCGCCCCTCAAGAGGGCCGGATAGTCCGCCCCTCTTGCTCACGACCAAGGCGCAAGCCCTAGAGGGGGGGGGGGGCGGAGTTTCGGCCAGACTTTCCGTCTGGGCCGGATAATCCGCTCCAGGAGGGGGCCAGATTATCCGCCCCCCCCCAATATCTTCTTCAAGTTCCATAGGCGCCAGCCCCAGAGAGGGGGCGGATTTTCTCCCCGGAATATCCGCCCTTGGGGCGGAGTTTTCCCAGGGGGCGGATAATCCGCCCCCAAAGTTGTTCAACGGCCAGATCTGGGCAGGGGGTATTTAAGCCAGCCTTCCCCCTCCTGCCAGACCTCTTGGTTCATTCGAAAAAGTCAAGATCTGATATGTAGCCTTCATCCAAGAGAGATCCACCTAGATCCACCCAAAGGCCCCCGTCCATTGGGGAATCAAAGGAGGAGAACTCGATCTTCATCATCAGCAATCAATCGCTTCATCTCCTCTCCATTCATTTGGAGAATCACCGATCTAGTATTTCTTGCAAATACATAGATCCTTGTTTTGTTTATATTGATAAACATTGTTCTTGTGACAGCTTATTGTCATCTCAGGAGCCCCCAATTCAGTCGTGGGTGTGTGCCCCGGTAGCGTTGTAAAAGGCACCGGTTCCCGCCTCGAAGGGTACCAATAGTGGAGAAGGTGGATCAGGCCTTTCGTGGCGAGATCCATCGGAGAATAGGGTGAGGCCTATTGTGGCGTGGTGGTCTTAGAACCGCCCACCCCTCCAACGCAGATGTACTTCCCTTAATAAGGAAGGAACTGCGGTAAAACAAATCCCTGTGTCTCCGCGTGCTCCACTACGGTTCCCTCGCTCCTCTCTTTATGTGCTTAGTAGCTAGAGTTGCATATACGGAAATGCTCGTAGTTATATATCTAGAGAATTTACTTTGTGTCAAGCCTAAAATTGAAAAAGTAATAAAAATTGGTTAGCACCTATTCACCCCCCTCTAGGTGTCCATACGATCCGTTTCAACGTGTCGGTTGTAGAAAGGGCGATGCGGCGGGGTGTGCATCCTGTATATCCGCGGGCGCCCCAAAATCAGAGGAGGCAGCATGTCCGGTAACTCTGGCGGGTTCGGCCACCATGAGGACAGCGGGCGCTCGGGCACTTCTTCTCTACCGGCATCGGGGTTGCCACGGACCTTGTCGGGTCGACGCCGGCGGCCAGACATGGTGTTTTTTGTACTATGGGTGGTGCGGGTCTGGTCGAAGATATCTCGGCGACCTCCCCTTTTTATGGCTGTGCCTGTACGTGGTGGGAAACGCCCAGAACTCGCGTGAAGCGGCGGGAAAGAAAGGCAGGAGACGGCATGGCGGCAGGAAGCCACTAGAAATACGTTGGCATTGACGATGGCCAGACGCGAAAAGATGGGTCGCATCGCTGGACGCGGTCGGCCGGACAGGCTGGACCACGGCGTCAAATTGGTCATGACCCAACCCAAACAAACAGAAACGGACCGTTTGAAGCGACCGGGTGAATTGGTCTATTGGAGATGCCCTTAGCGCTGGAAAGGACAAAACGTTGTCTGGTAGGAGCAAACTCATGCAAAAGGTTTCAAAACGTCATTGCGCGGTACACTAACTATTCATATATGAGCCTTTTGGTAGCAATCTGAAACGACCGGTTGGCAGCCACACATCGGCGTGTAGAATTTGTGAAAAGCCCCTCAGTAAGAAAAGATTTTGCGAAAACAATCTCAATATTTTCTGTACATCTTACCCACTAGCTCATGTTCAACAGAGAACACGCGTGGTCAACTAAATAGAGACACCGATCTACCGGCCGCAGCGTCAAACCCCACCGGCCACGGGCGGGGCGGAGCAGGGCGAGGGATAAAACTAGATCAAAGGGACTACAACCAAATAACGTGTACGGATAAAACCTATCGATGTTAACATGCATACTTTGTTCTCCTTTTTTTTATAAGTAAAACTAGATCTTTATTTAAAGAGGTGGGACTACAAACATGTCAACCTCAATCTCCCTCGGAAGGCACTTAGCAAAATTTGCTAGACACTGGCTCGCCGTAACCTGCAAACAATCTATTTTTACAAAGAGAACGGTCTTGCATTGGGTTACTAACTACCGCAATAAGTTGCAAACAATTAGTTTCAATCTAGCTTTGGTGAAGAGCGAAGTAAAGACCCTCTAAACATGAAGGCAAGAAGCGATTGAAAAGACGATCTATTCCATCAACATCTCTGAGTACCGTTCTCAACTTTGAAAGACCTATCAACTGTGAGTTTAATCCAGCCATTAGCTATCCGGCACTAAGGTTTATCAGGGAGCATATTGTGATGGTCTTGAGCAGAAGATGAAGGCATCACTAGCACAGGTTGTTTGCACTTCAAAATCTGGTCGGTGGATGAGCCCTTAATAATCCGCACTAGTTTCAAATAACCACATAAAAAGTTAACTGAACCATCAATAGCAGGTAGTGGTTTGTCATGTGTAATTTGTTCTCCTAATCCTAGAATAAACACATGACATGCATGTGAAAGACTCTTTCACCATAGAAATAGAAATGTAGGCCCCGTTCGGCTCAAAGGAATTTCAGAGGCTTTCTTTCCTAAGGATTTTTTTCTTTAGGCCCCGTTCGGTCTGAAGAAATTTCACAGAAAAAAGTACAAGAATATATAACAAAGGAAAACTTTCCAGACCAGCGTTCGGGACGCAGGATTCCATCGGTCAAATTCCTCTGGAAAGTTTGCCCTACCTATACTTTTCACGGGAAAACAAAAATCTACCAAAATCTCATGGAGACGCATGCAGGGCTTTGGATTTCAATATTTTAATCCGCTAAGCTTCCTGGTCTAGTTTCCTGCGTTCGGGACATCAGCAGCTAAACTTTTCCTATGTTTGTTAATCCCGTGTTTTATAAATGCTATGTTTTCCTATTCCTACGGTCTGTATTGTTCCTATGTTTTCTCTACCTGTGAAGCGAACGGAGCCGTATAGTCTACGCGGGTGGCCAGCTGAACTGCCGCCTTTCCTCTATCCCACGCGCACCCGCTGTTTCTGAAACAACGACGTTCCGGATCATAGTTTGGTCGCCATCACCAACCGGCCGCATCATGTGTCACCATATTAAAATAGTACTCCATGGTATTCTTTGTAAAGCAAATATATCGAAGCTAAAAGATGTCTAAATAATTTCGTTTCACAAGAGCTAAAATATCTTATATTATGAACGGAGAGAGTAGTAGCGTTTACAGGGACAGAAATGCCCCGTCCTAACACCTGGCAACATTCCTTTCTCATGTGTGCACCAGACACAAGACTACACGATATGTACCTTCGATTTATCACATGATAATTAACAAAAAAAAAAGATATATATCAAGAAAGATTACATGATCAGGCCAGGTTACGGAACGAAGTTCAACTGAATCCATCTGAGCTCATTAGCTGCGACAAAAGTAGATACAAGGACCTTGTTCAATGCAGTGCATTACCACCTCTGAAGATCAGATACACTGCAACATTCACTACACTAATAACACGTCGACAAGCTGCACTCTCTAATATTAGGATTTATGAAAATCATATTCCTTAAATAATAGGCCAAGAAAGCCAGGCTACAGTGTAGCCATGTTGAAAAATTCTGTGTCCAGGGCAATAGGCAGGTAGACACACAACAATAGTAACCATGTTGTGGGATACAAGGCTTGTTCAGAACAAAGAATCAAACTAGCGGGAGTGCAAGTACCATCAGACTGAACGGCATTATTTAAGATGATTTAGAAATCAGCACACAAATAATTCAGACTAGAAAGAGTAGATTAATTTTTGGAGGATACACAAACATGGTCTGAAGGAAACACTACTGCCCATCTGTACCTGCTAATGACTCCTGGAACAGAGGACTATTGGTAGAAATAGCCATGTCTTGTTTTCACCCACTAAAAAGGTTTCTTAGGGAAGCTGGTGTTTTTCATTGACGCAATTTTTCAGTCTCTTGGGTTAACAGGTTATGTTGCAAAAGTACAACCTCAACAGAGTGAATTAATTAGATGGCTACATCAAACATAGATTAAAAGAACTTCCTCCGTGGCAGTGCCTCACCGGAATATCGAGAACTAACAACAAATAGACGAGGCAACAATCTGATTGACACTTTCAGTATACTAAAAAGCTAGTAAACTACGCCCAATAACATTAGGACATATAACACATAATCGTAAAGAAAACCAAATCTCGAAAAATAAGGCCAAGAAAACAGGATTTCAGAATAATTTCTCGAAACAGGCTTCCGCCCCGCTTTATAAATAAAGCAACAACCGTTCAGACGGAACAACAACACAGCCGGCCGCAGCCAAAGGGACAAAGAACTAAAAATAGTACAACAAAGCTGGGGCAACAGCACACAAGCGCCCAAGAGAAAAAGCAAAACACGGGCCGGAGGTCGGAGCAGACGCTAGCGACCACCAGGAGGCCCAAGCGGCAGCGGAGGGGGGGACGCCGAGAAGGGGAGCGATGCCGACCGCAGAGCCCGAAGAGCGGTGTCAAAGTCGGCCCGATCACGCTGGCGCACCAGAGGGGACCACTGCTGGATGAAAGCAAGGAAAGCAAAAATCGAGTCAGATGCACGCGTGGGGTAAACCTTCTCAATCACCATCTTGTTCCGGACATTCCAGAGAGTCCAGGTCATGGCCGCAAACACAAGCCAAAAGAGGCGACGGCCTCGCCCAGCCCTAGTGGCCTGGGACTGGAGGAAGACCCCCAGATCCTGCGCCAGCCAGGCCGGGCCAAGGGCCTCCCTGACAAAGGACCAGAGAAACTGGGCCGCCGAACACGAGAAGAAGATGTGGGCACACGTCTCCGGTGTCCCACATAGGGGGCACCGGCCTGTGCCGGGGCCATTGCGCTTGGCCACCTCCACACCAGAAGGCAGCCTGTTGCGCAGCAACTGCCAGACGAAGATGCGAATACTAAGGGGGAGGGGAGCTTTCCAGAAAGGGGCCGTCCACCTCAGCTCCGGGCCCTGGAAGAGGGCCCGGTAAGCCGAGCCGACCGAGAATTCACCGGAGGGGAGGAGCCTCCAGGAAACAGCATCGGGGGAACCGGCCAGAGACGAGGGGAGAGCCTCCATAAGCTGCCGCAACTCCGTTGTCTCAAGCACGCTGAAGGCACGGCGGAAGGGGAGGTTCCAGCGATCCCCGTAGAACGCCTCGGCGGTGAGGGCCGATGGGGCAGCGGAAATAGCAAAAATGGCAGGAAACCGGACCCCCAAGGGGATCTGGGATAGCCACGGGTCCAGCCAGAAGCGGCAACCCTGACCGTTCCCCACCGAGAAGTCAATGCCCAACCCAATGAGATGCTTGATCTCCTGGATGGCAAGCCAGAATTGGGATCCCTCCCGGCGATCGCACGCCAAGAGTGGACGGCCTCCGAGGTACTTCGCCTTAATGAGCTGCAGCCAAAGTCCTCCCTCGTCCCTAAGAATGCGCCAGACCCATTTCAGCATCAGGGCGAGATTGAAGCGGCGAGAATCAAGAATACCAAGGCCCCCAATGGATTTGGGGGTGCAAACGTCCGCCCATTTCACCATATGGTACTTCTGGTGGCCATCCCTAGCTGCCCAAAAGAACCTAGACAACTCCTTGTCGAAGTTGGCATGGGTCCCCTCGGGTAGCAAGTATAGCCCCATCTGGTACATGGGAAGGCTCGAGAGGCAGGAGTTGATAAGGACCGTCTTGCTACCCTTATACGTGAGTCGCGCTCGTCACGGTTCCGCCCTCGAACGCACCCTCATGACCAAGGATGACAGGTCCCGGATCAGGACTCTCGTCTCCCGAACGGGCATCCCCAAATAAGAGATGGGGAAATCGGCTAGCCTGCAGTTGAGGTTGTCAGCAATGCGTTGCCGCTCCTCCTCCGAGTACCCAAGCACCACCACTTCACTCTTGTCAAAGTTGATCTTTAGTCCTGACATGTCTTCAAAGCAGAGGAGGAGGAATTTCAGGTTGATGATGTCCAGATCGGAGCCCTGTACCATGATCATCGTGTCGTCCGCATATTGGAGGTGGGAGACGCCCCCTCTAGGAATAAGGTGTCCTACCACGCCAGGGATGTGGCCAGCGGACTGGGCTCTATCCAAGATCTCCGCCAGGGCATCCACATCAGCATTAAACAGGAGGGGGGAGATCGGGTCCCCTTGACGAACCCCGCAAGAGGGCACAAAAAAGGGACCAATCTCGCCATTGATGTTGACCGCTGTCCGCCCGCTCATCACGAATTGCATGATCCAGCAAATCATGCGGTCATCAAAGCCCCTCCTCGCCAAAACTAACCTCAGGAAAGCCCAATCCAGACGGTCATAGGCTTTCTGGAAGTCCAGCTTCAGGAAGACCCCTTTCTGACGTCGTGCTTTAACCTCATGAATGATCTCATGAAGTGCGAGCACATCGTCATGAATGAGTCGTCCCTTCAGGAACGCAAACTGGAGGGGGTGCGTGAGCCTCTCCATGACCGGGGCCAGCCGAATGGCGCAGACCTTCGCAAAGAGCCGCTGGATGACATTGATGACCGTGATCGGGCGAAATTGGCGAATGTCCGTGGCCCCCTCCACCTTGGGAATCAGGGTAATAACCCCAAAGTTCAGCCGGGACATGACTAACGTCCCGATGAAGAATTCCTGGAACATCGGCAGGATGACCGGCTGGAGCTGTTCCCAGAAGGTCTGGAAGAAGCTCACCGGTAGCCCATCAGGACCAGGAGCCGAACCAGCCTTCATGGCCTTCAGGGCCTCAGCCACTTCCCCGGGGAGAAATGGGCGGGTGAGATCCGCATTCTCCTCAGGGGTGACTAAGGCCCCACCCGACCAAAAGTCGGCAGCCAAGGAAAGGCCCGACGAGGGGGAGGCAGAGAAGAGATCCTTGTAGAAAGCATAAATATGGGAGGAGAGCGCCTGGGGGGACTCCAGGAGGGAGTCCTCCTCCCAGAGGCAGGGGATCGAGCAACGCCTCCTCCTGCCATTAGTGATGGCATGGAAGTAGGCGGTGTTCGACTCCCCCTGGACAGTCCAGTTCTGGCGACTCCGTTGTCGCCAGAAAGCCTCCTCTCCCTTAAAGATCTCCATGATGGAGGTCTCAAGGGAGTACCTATGAGACCAGGCCTCGGCCGAGAGACCTAAGAGATCAGCTTCCTGGTCGAAGGCCTGGATCTCGCTCAAGAGGGCGTCCTTTTGCGCCCTGAGGGCAGCCCCCGCGTTGGCCCCCCAGCCCCTCATGAATTGGCGTGACAATCTAACACAGTGGTGCCAGACATCCACCGCGCAATAAGCACGAGGGGGGTGGCCGCCGCAGCCAACCCTTTGGCTCGGACCGCTTCCACGAATCCCTGTTTCTGCAGCCAGAAGGACTCAAAGTGGAAGCGGTTAAGCCTGGGAGGGCGGCCCCCACCGGAAGAGAGAAGGAGGGGCGTGTGGTCAGAGCCAATCCGCGTGACCGCCTTCAAGGAACAGAGGGGAAAGGCGACCTCCCAGTCGACCGACACAAACACCCTATCCAGTACGCAGCGGACCGGATCCAGCTGCTTGTTGGTCCAAGTGAACCTAGCCCCCACCCGAGCAATCTCGCGGAGAGCGAGGTCGGCGATACAGTCATTGAAGAGTCGCATCCTAGGGAGATCCACATTTATCGAGCTCTTGTCTTCAGCGTAACGGATAAGGTTGAAATCCCCGGCAATCACCACCGGTAACCCTGTCCGTTCCACTTTCGACTTGAGCTCCTGCAAGAAGACCGCGGATCTCCGATGGTCCGCAGGGCCATAGACAATAATCATCTCCCAGCGAAAACGAGATTGTCTATGGGTGAGTGTCATGCTCACAAAGAATTCCCCACGGTCCATATCCTCGACCTCAAAGGTATCCTCCTTAACGCCCAGGAGGATACCTCCAGAGTGGCCCGAGGCCGGCAGCCAGGACCAAGAGAATTTGCAGCGACTCAGAGCTTCCAACTCGGCGATGGAAAAGTCCTGGCGAATCGTTTCCTGCAGACCGACAATATCCGGTGCTTCCAGGCGAATATATTCCTTGATTTGGCGGCGGCGGCCCTCGTGCCCGAACCCCCGGACGTTCCAAATGAACACCCGGAAGGCCCTCAGGAGGTCCATAGTGGACCTTAAGCCTGGGGGGTCCCCACAGCGGGGACCGAACGCGCGCGACTGGCAGAGGAGCGGAGCGGAGTAGCCGTTGGGGGTCGCCCCCGGGACCTAACCGAGGAGTCAGATCCCAGAGGAACCGCCTGCACACCAGGCACCGGAGGGGGATCCTCACCGGAGTCGGGTCCCGCGGACCTAGCCTCGGTAAGGATCTGGGCGCGCTCCCGCTCCCGGGCGTCATGCGCCCGGGCCGCAGCGATCGCACCCGCATACCCCTCCCGTGCCTTAATGGCCGCAAGCTGCTCAAGGCGCGACCCCTTCTCGCCGCGGAAGACTATCCCACAATCATCCGCCACCTCCCCCAGGTGGGAGAGGGAGACCTCTGAAAGAACACAGAAAGCGGAACCAGGGAAACCGGACGGATCGGGGTCAGAAGGTGTGGAAGAGGCAGGAGTGGAGGAGGTACCTGAGAGCTCATCCCTGGCCGCGACACGACGAGCGGCACGCTCAGCCACCGTCGGCTCCGGCCCTGCCATGCCTGTCCTGGCCTCAGCCAGCCGGGAGCTGTGGCGGGACGGCGGCGGGGGCGGAGGGCGGGGGCCTCTGGCGCGACGGAGCTTGGAGGAGGGGGCCGGGGAGTCGGAGTCAGAGGTAGCACCCACCACGGCCGTCGGGGCAGGCATGTCAGGGGCGAGGGAGTAGCACACCACCCCCGACGAGCGCGGGGAGGGAGGAGCACAGACGACCAGCCCCACGCTCCCCGAGGTCTCGGAGGCAGGGGACCGGGAGGGAAGGATCGGAGACGGCGCCAGACCCAGAGAGAGGTTGGAGCCGTATTGGGCGATGTCGACCCCGAGTTCAGGACGGGGGCAGCGGGGGAGGTCCACCTGGGCCACCTTGGCCGGAGCACTCAGCGACAGATGACGACGATCCAGGCCGTCGAACACCAGGGAGCGAGCCACAGGTCCCCCGGAGGTCCCATCCTGGGAGGGGTGGCAGAGGCGGCGGGGAGGCATCGGTGGCCAGAGGGGAATCCGGGTCCGTCCCGGTGTCGCTGTCGTCCGAACCCCGGGCCTCAGGGTCCCTACCACCATCGCCCTCGTCAGCTGGGGAGCCCGGGGGAGGAGGAGGGGGGCTCGACGCAGAGGTGCCCCCCTCGTCCAGCTCCACCAACAGGTCCCGGCCCACCCGACCGAAGAAGACCCGGGGTAGGGAGACCGGGAAGACCGAGGGGTCGGGGCAGAGCAGACGCAGACGGATCGGGGCGAGGCCAGACAGGGAGCCCACATCCACCTCGGTGAGCTTGCCCACCGTCTGCGCCACCAGGGCCACCACAGCAGGGGTCCTGGCCTCAGACGGAAGGCCGTGGAGACGCACCCACACCTCCGAAAGCGTGGCAACCGTCTCGGGAGCGGCCGACGAGGGCTGTATGGAGACCTGGAGCTGGTGCAGAGGGAGGGTGAAGGAGGTGCCACACGCGCACATGCGAAGGATCGCCACCGAGGGGAAGGAGACTACGAACTCGGACTCGGAGATGCGACGAACCGGCCATTCGTGGCCGGGGAGGACCGCCCGGAGCTCCTCCTGGATGAGGCCCTCCGTGACCTCAACCGAGACCGGGGGGTCTTGCGCCGGGAGGATCTTCACCATGGCCAAGGTCTCAGGGACGGTCATGGGGACGCCCCCATGTCGATGAAGTAGAATCCACCGTCCACACCATGGCCATAGTACTCCAGGGTCTCCTGACGGCGGGCGGGGGTGCCCGCACTAGCCAAGGGGACCCCAGGACGGGCACCTAGGAGGCCAGGAGCGGAGTCCACCGCGGGCGGAACGGCCGGAGCCTTACACTTCTTCTTACTCTTGCGCTTCTTCTTCTTGATGGCCGCAGGGTCGTCGATCTCGCCGGACAACCGTTGACCCGTGGTCGGAGCCGCCACCGGAGGGAGCAGAGGGGTGTCCCTATCCGCGCGCCAGGACGGAGCGTCCGCCCGACTGTGGGGGATGCGGGCGGGAGGCAGCCCATCCCTGGACCGCATGGCCAGCATGGCCTCCTCGCGGAGCCGGGCCTCCCGCGACGAGTCCGGGGCAGGAGGCGGGGATCGAGGCGCGTCCTCCAGACGGCGCTGCGCGCGGGGCAGGGATCGGGACCCCTGGCGGGAGCCGTGAGCACGGGGTGGAGGCGGTGAGCGGCGAGACAGGGGAGGAGAGCGGCGGCCCTGGGGCGGCAATCAACGGACCGGGGGACGGTAGGCCGAAGCCGGACCCCTCGCCGGGGGGCGCCGCGCTGGGTCTCTGGCCGGCGCCGGCCGCGGGGGAGAGGGAGGGTGGCGGAGAGGAGAGCGTCCGCGCGGGGGGGCGAGGGGCTCCGGGGGCGGCGCGGCGCCATGAGAGCGTCCAGGAACGTCCGGGGAGGAGCCGAGGAGCGGAGCAGAGCAGGCGAGGGGGGGGAGCCGGACGCGTCGGGGACGAGCACAGAGGGAGCGACGGCTGGAGAGGCGTGCGGGGAGGAGACAGAACCAGGAGCTAGGGCACGACCCGCGGGGGGGGGGGGTCAGAGGAGGCCGGACGGGGTCCGCTGGGCCTGGTCCCACGGCCCGGCACGGAGCAGGCCAGGCCGGAGGGGGTCGACCCGGCCAGATGTCCTGTGGGCCGCGGCCCACCAGCCATCCGGGGGGGGGGGCACCAACGGCCCACTCAACGCCAGCGGGAACCTGCCTCACACCCCGTCCCCAACCTCCCACGCCATGCTGTGGCGCCGCCGGGGGCCGCCGCGGCTGGGCCACGCCTCTCCGGCGAGGTCGCGAGGACGCCGCCCGCGCGAGAGGCAGGAAATCCGCCAGGGAGGGCCGCTGGAGCGAGGAGGGACACCTCGGGGTTGGCACCCCGCGCTCCCCGTCGGAGCTCTCGCCGGCGGCGCGGACCCCAAAGATGGTCGGGCCCTGCACCGCCTCGTCCTCGATGTCGCCCCAGGCCTGGCCGTGGAGGTCGGCCAGCGCCGCCACCACCGTCGGGTCCAACGGCCGGGGGGGCGGGACGGGGGCCCTCACGGGAGGAGGGGACGCCGGCCGTCGCACCGCCGCCGGCGGCGTCAGGACCCGGCAGCCGACCCGCACCGCGTGGGCAGGGAAGGCGAGGGCGGACCCCTGGCGGATGAACTCGGCGCGGCGGCGGTCCCGGGCGTCGATGACCACGCTGGCCTTGGAGAGGAGGACGAGGCGGCCCTCCGCCGGCCGGAGCACCACCGCTCGCCTCCGACCAGCCGGGGCGGCACCCCGCAAAGACGGAGGACGACGAGGCGCGCCAACGCAGCGGGGGGGGGGGGGGGGGGGGGCTCGGGGGTCGACGGCCACGGCATGGCAGCAAGGGCGGCGGGGCGACGGCCGGGGCGACGCCGCGCGGCGGAGGGGAGATTCAAATCGCCGGCGCGCGCGTGGCTTCAGTCGCGTCTCTTTTAATGGACTCCACTATCTTCAGAATAATTTAGCCACATGAAAGTAATTGCTATCCAGGACAATAGATAGACAAACACGAAAACATTGACCAAGTTCTTTTAAAATTACAATATGCTTAATCTTTACAGTTACCAGGCATTGCTCCTAACAGAAAATCAAGATAGCAGGAGCGAGAGCACCTGTAAATAGAATGGCATAAATTCAGTAGATTCAGAAATCAACGGATAAATAGTTCAGCCTACAGTAGAGCCAATTCTTGGAGGAATCACAACCTTGTGTTGTATGTACCACTACTGCCCATCTGCACCCGCTAATGAGTCTGAGAACAGCGGAACATAGGGCATAAATAACGTTGCCTTGTTTTTCTCAAGATTAAGGATACGACGGAATTTCCGATGTTGCATATCGTATGATGCTAATGTACCAGCACTAAACAAAACCAACAAAATGGTGTCACAATCTGGATGAATAGCAGCCACCTTGTACATCCCAGTTATGGTCCGCAACTCATCCTTGCCAAAACGATGCTTCATTACCCATTCTTTGCTATCATAATCCTTCATGCACCAGACTTCTGCTCTCTTGGTAGCTAGGGATGTATACTCCTCCTTTTTCTTGACGACACGGGTTAAGGGTGTGGTAGCATAGTGCAAGCACCCCTGTGACAATCCAATTGTACCAAAAGTCATACCACCGGACGGCACACGAATAGTCTTCCACACCTGCCCCTCCATGTCTACTGATACTAGCACATCATCGACCTCGATTTTCATGGGGCGCAGCCAACCAAGTAAGTGCAGCATACCGTGAAAGAAAACACTTGCAGTGCCAGAGTACAGGCTAATTTTCTCAAGCAACCGGCTTTGTCTGTGTTTCCAGTCTCTAGTTTGCGACGAGTATATGGTCACTCCTGTGATGTAATTCTTCTGAGCCGTCTCCGCAAACTGAAGAACGTGGAAATGAGACGAGACTGCCGGATCAAAAGCCAAACGAGCGTAGACGTGGCCGCCAGGTGGCACCTTGGGGTGAGGGGGAAGGTGGACCCACCTCTCGGTAGCCGGATTGCACACGATGTAACGGGATTCAACCACATCGTCGTCCTTGGAAGAAGAAGAAGAGGACATGTAGCCGCGGCAGAGGAGGAGGCCATTGCAGGCGGACAGCTGGGCGACGTACCAGTACTTGTTGCGTGGCAGGAAGCGGAGTGACGGGTCGATCGGCGTGGCCGCGCCGACGGAGACGTCGGCTAAGTGAAAGTCGTGGAAGCGGGGGTCTGTCCTGGCGTAGGTATTGTAGGGGAAACCGGCGAGGGTGTGGGGCAGCTTCTTGCGGTGGGCGGGGTCGGCTAGGAGGTCGCGCCAGGACGGGGAGACACCACTAGTACACGATATAACTTTAGGCACACTTTCGACAGGGCACCAAAATGCCTCTAAATATGTCAATATGGGGTATTTTTGCCAGGTGCTCTTAAAGATACTATCTTTAGAGGTATTTTTTATCAAAATGCTCCTAAAGATACTACCTTTAAAGGCATTTTGCCAAGTATCACTAAAAATACTAACTTTAGAGGCATTTTTATCAAAGCGTCCCTGAAGATACTAACTTTATAGGCATTTTGCCAAGTGCCTCTAAAGATACTACCTTTAGAGGCATTTTCATCAAAGTGCTCCTAAAGATACTACCTTTAGAGGCATTTTGCTAAGTGCCCTAAAGATACTATCTTTAGAGGCATTTTCATCAGAGTGCCTCTAAAGATACTACTTTTAGAGGTTTTTGTCAAGTGCCCCTATATTTACCTTTGAAAAAAATACTTTGGGATTTCTTTTATGAATGCAACATGTAAGTAGTTTCAATAGTCCTGAACGTTTACATCAACAAACAGACATTACATATGAAACATTAAGATTACTTATGTTTAGAGGCCCCAGCAGGGCCAGTCTAGTACAGAGGCACCCTTTTTAATTGTTGATGGCGGAAAGTTGGTACTTGAGTTAAGCCCAGTTTGGTTTGCCAAATTTTATTGGTACGATTTGAATTTGCTGATACAAACAAATAATATCTGATTATTTTTGCACTGAGATTTAGTTGTTTCATGTTGTGATACCCATAGAAATCTCAGTCGACACTCGTCCCGCCGTCCTTGTACTTTGGCTCAGGTCTACCACTCTCTCTCTCTCTGTGTTGAATTTGTAATCTTGTTCCACTTATCTATATTTTTATTCCTTGGTAAATAAATAATTGTTCCATCTTGTAAGTATTTTTCCTAGTTGATTTGTTCCACAAATACTAATTTTGGTCCTCTCGATTTTAAAACGTTGTTCCTCTTTATCTTAAATTGTGTTCTCTTGGTTAAAAAATCGTTCCTTTTAATTGTTGTTCCACCTGCATGTCATATATTCTTTGGACATCAAAATTTTGTTCCAAATTTATGTAAGGATTTTATTCCACCGAAGTGGTGTTTTCTTGTACAATAGCTAATACTTTGTTCCGTTAGACTGATTATTTTATTTTATCCTTATCATTCGTGAGTAAACTATGCAAAAGTAGTTTACTCTTAGAGGCACATCCACGTCGGCAACGAGCCTCGCCTCGGCTTCCCCCGCAACCCCACGCCGGCGTCGAGGGCGAGGCACCATCCTCCGTCCAACTGGCTGTCGAGAAGGATGGCCAGCCTTTCCTCTTCGTCCTCCCACTCGTCAGGCTCCGCGTCGGTGGCTTCGCCGCTGCTTCAGCCTGTTAAACGAGAGCCGGAGACGCCGGTCCGGTCGCCGCCGAGGACCAAGTCGCGCGGCATCGTCATCAACGAGCCGCGCGCTCCGACGCCGCCCACCGCCGTCTCCGCCTTCGCCGGCCGAACCCGGAGCCGCGGGACTGGGCGATGCCAGTCGACGAGGACGCATTTGCCGTCAAGATGGCGATGGAGGAGTCCCTCCGGGAGGCGGCGCAGCAGCCGTCGGTGGAGCCGTCCTCGCCATACATACTCGAATGGTCCAGGGCGGACTGGGAGGAGATGGAGTGGCGGTGCGTCCACCGCCTGCAGCAGGAGGCCAAACGCCAGGCCTGGTCTGACCGCGTTCTCGCCTACCAGGGCGCGTCGCTCGTCATCCTCGACGACGAAGCCGACCCCTCATACCAGCCGTGGAGGTGCGGTGACGCCGGCCAGGGAGCTCCCGCCCTCCACGGCCGCCGAGCGACGACGACGACGGTGGCGAGGACGATGGCAGGGCAGATCCCGGCTACACGTCCTTCTACGGCAACTTCGTCATGTAGAAGCGGCGACGGTATTGGCGAAGGCGACGGCGGTAGCCTTTTTAATGTTTTTAGTTTATTATCTAGTACTGTAATTTAAATTTGATGTAATCCGCCTATATTCGTCCATGTTTAATGAAATCCGCCTGAATTGGCCAAACTCGCCTGAAATTTAGCCGAACGCGGAGACTCGGCCTGAAAACGCAAGTGAGAAACTCGACGTTTCCAGGCCGAAATGAGTATTAGTGTCACATTTCAAAGTGCCTCTAAAGCCTTTTAGAGACATTTTGATCATATATATAGGGGTATTTCAAAGTGCCCAAAATGACTACCGTGTTGTAGTGCACACTTGCAGCGGTGAACGGACCTAGCGGGGAGACGGGAGAGGATCTCCACGATTAATTAGCTCGTCCGTGAGGAAGCTGGCCGCCTCCACCGGAGGGTTGATCGTCCCCATATTCTTCTTCTTCACAGGGCTATTCTCCTCCATAGCGCCTCTTAAAAGGAACAGTTGGTCAGAATAAATCTATCTACGCAATGGATTCATCAATTAGGGCGAGAATAAACCGAGGTCTCTCCATGCACATGAGGAGAAATACCTTGGAATCTTGGTTTGAGGCAGGAAAGAAGTCTACATAACCCGTAAGTATCTGGTTCCGGTCACTAAACCTCCCTATGTTTAAGTTGGGTCACTTAACCCCCTATGTTTGTAAAACCGGACAATTAGCCCCATGAGGGTGGTTTTGGTTGTATAACAAGCGGTTTTGGTTATATGGACATGCTGCAGTTTCCAGCGTGGCATAACCAACTCACTTGACCTCGCCTCCTCTGCTCCGCTTCGCGCTGGCGATAGAGACCAGACACCCCTGTCCACCTCCCTGCTCCGCTTCCTCTGATGCGCCTCCTCACCTTGCGCCGGCGATGGAGACCAGCTGCACCCATCCACCCATCTGTTGTGCTTCCTCGCTTTGAGCCGTCAGGAAGATGCACATGCCGCACCAAGTCACCAGACCGACGATAGGCCGTCGTCGCAGGGAAGCAACAGCAAGAGCTGCAACCTCGCCATGGACCACGTGCCGCCGGCAGTGCCGGAGGTGTTTCATCTCGGATGGGAATTTTCTGTCTCATCTCGTACACGCTTAAGGAGCTGCAGGGAACTGAATTTTTGGGCATTTTCTTTCTTTCACACGTGGTGCTCGGAATTGACATTGGTTTTTAGTTATTAATTGCTTATCGACTGATTCTTGTATATGCTTCCCTGCTACTCACTGAAGCTCGGACTGCAGTACGTGGTGTAAATGAAATAATGAACTTCATGTCAATATTGCTATGGATAACAGGTAAGTTGTAGATGAAGAAGTAGTTAAAATTAGTGTAGATTCAGTACTGTTCGTTTGGCATTTTATCTTTTATCTGGACTGAGTCACAACGGAAGAGGAAATGAATCCTTGGATTCAGAAAAAAGATGCACTAACCTGGACTGATCGTTGTGCCGTCCTCAAATTGCCAATTTGATCCGCTGGTCATCAGCCATGTGCCCTTGGCCACCGTCGGGAGAGAGGAGCAGAGGCACAGAGATCAGGAGGAGCAGAACGAGGAATTGGCTTGAGCGGACCAAGTACTGGAGGGTTTATTTGGCTAGACCCAAACAGGTGCTTCTATGGTTGAACCACGTGGACTAAAACCACTAACTAAAACAGCCATTAGCCTCCCAAAACTGCCTGGAGGGGGTTAATTGCCCGGTATAAGATACTTAGGGGGTTAAGTGTCCCAATCTAAACTTAGGGGTGGTTAGCGTCCCAAACCGAAAACTTAGGGAGGATATATGGACTTCTTTCTTTGAGGCAGTGGCATAGGCGGCGATTGTTCACGGGCACGCGACGGCGGCGGGGATTCTTTTTTTTACATTGGCGGCGGAGATTCTTGGTTGGTAAATAATTGGGAATCGGTATCGCTTCAGCCAGCCAAGCGAACTACCTCAAATGGCCGCGTGGCCCAGATACCGTTCCCTCTTTAGGAACGGCCCACAGCCCACATGAGAATTGATGCCCTATAAAAATTGTATTAAGTAGTTAAACTTGTGTGTTTTTGGCTATTGAACTAGAGAAGGAACTTGTGTGTTTCTGGTATGTAGCATTGGAACAAGTATTATGGATGCTTTCTATATGTATCAGATTATTATGATGTTCTCCACCAGATTATTGTGTGTTTCCTTATTATTATGATGTTCTCCAATACAATATATATGCATATTGGAACTCTTGAATCTGTACACCCAATGCATCAATGCTAAACCTAAGTTTACATTAAATTATTACCAAGTTATTACAAATATTAGTAGTACTCCGGTCTGGTTTATTAGGCACACACATAGTTTAAGAAAATCTTTGACCATTAATTTTATTAATAAAATATGCAATATATGTCTAAAAAATATACCATTGGAAATTACTTTTAAAGATGATCCAATAGTATAATTTTTCTAACATATTATGTAAAATTTATTAACTAAAATTATTGATCAAAGTTGTTTTTAAACTACATATCTTTACTATTAAAAGCAAAACGGTGGTGTCACACGGTGTCACACTTCACTAATATTACGGAAATGCCATACCCGCAACAACCAAACATAACACGCCCTATATCTTAGCTCATATTCCACCGCGTGGAAACAAACAATCCTCAAACTTCTCGCATGTTGTTAACAAATTATATCCATCTACATGCATGCAAGGAGTGGTTAACAACATTAATCTTATTGTTTTTCAAGCTTCCCACGTACATGTAACAGTCCAACACGCCACACCCAGTTCTTTTATAAAATCGACTAACAGCATGAAAAAAATAAAAATCTAACAAAAATTAGGTCCCCAATTAGTTCAGATTTGGTTAGGCGTGAGTGAAAACGAAAAGTTGTACGGCTGCGCCTGGCCGGACGTGTCGGTGAAAAATCCGACTGAGAAAATTACAAAAAACTATCCTAATTAGGGTTAAGGTTTAAAAAAACACCAAAAAATTATTTTTTTAAAAGCACCGGTTTTAGGGAAAGAGGTTGCAGATAGCACTAATCTGGTTTGACATGGTTCTAATGACGAATCTGATGGGTAGGACTGGATGGTCAGGCCGACATGGCCGTGTTTATTTACCAAAACACATCAACATATTATAAGTTCTAATCTTAGGTCCTTTTTTTCTATTTTTCTATTTATTTATTTTTCTAATCATTGAGGAGGCTGCCCCCATGGCACGCCGAACGCCAGGAGATGTCGAGCGGCGTCGCGGACGTGGGAACCAGCGAGCGCAACATGTAGGGGCGCGCAGCCAGGGCGGGACGACGCGGCAACGCGGGCGGAGCCACCAGTCGCCGATCGGGAGCAGCCACAGGCGAGCGCCGAGCAGTGGACTAGCACACGGGCGCAGCCAGGCGCGGCCAGGTATAGCTGGGCAAAGGCCGAGAAGCACGGGCGCGGCGGAGCCGCGTTGACTCTGGTCGGAGCTCAGCTCGCCGGCGACTCCACCTGGCCAGCGCACATCCGCGCCCCCTATTGGCTAGAGTAGAGGGGGAAAGGGAGGCGACTCGACGATGGAGCGGCCAACGAGGTCGTGGGCGGGCGGAGGCCGAGAAGCATGGGCACGACGGAGCTCGCGTTGACCCTGGCTGGAACTCACCCCCCCCTCCCCTCCCCTCTCGTTGGCCGGAGGAGAGGAGGACGGGCGATGACTTGCGGTGGAGCTGATGGCGAGGTCGCGGGCAGGCGGAGGACCCTAGCCGGAGCTCGCCGACGAAGAGAGGGGCATAGATTGAAGATGCAAATTTACAAATAAAACATAAAGTTTAGAACTTCTAATATGTAAGTACCTATTGGCTATTACCTTTGCAATGTTGACCTAACCACGGGCTCTACCTGTCAGATTTCTCATTAGAACCGGGTCAAAATTGGATTAGTGCTATCTGCAATCTCTTGTCCCAAATCTGGTGTTTTTTAAAAATTTTAAAAAATATGGTGGTCTTCTAAAATCCTAGCCCCAATTATGATGTTTTTTGTAATTTTCTCAATCCAATTACATATCGTAACACACATGTACGTGTATCAGGCATCTGTGCGCGTGTATGCGGATGTTTCATCGGTTTAACTTCTGATTTACGTCTGCGTTGTCGTCTGTAGATGAACCTATCAATTCTCGCAGAGGACTACGGTATTTAGACTAGACGGAGATGAACAGCAGGGCTCGGCGTCGCCTGCGAAGTCCTTCGTGAGCGACGATGGTGATGCCCTGATTTCACCGCGCGGCCACGCCTTGACCATCAGCCGGTGCTGAGCCTGCCAGCGATTTGCCGAATCAAGTCTCTGATCAGGTTAATAGTATAGGTTCTTGTACTTAGTCCTTAGTCCACTGTATCCATCTTAATCTAATCAAATTGATCGATTTCAAGACGGGTCAATTCATTGGTTCTATACTATAGCTCGTCAAGCTATTAACTCATTATGATTGGAACGCTGTGATTTCAAGACTAATCAAGTCATCGGTTCCCACAGTCATTTGTCTCTTACATGTCTGACGTCCTCATAAAATCCACATGGTTACAATAAATATTAATAAAATTCTTTTTACTCTCAAAATGAAAGACGAGATATGCGGCCTTGGCGCACGAAAGACGAGCCTGTTCTTTTCCCTTTGCAATATTCACTTATCCCATCGTCCACATGAAAGACGAGCTACGCGTCCTTGGCGCATGTGGTCTTCCTTGTCTATCAGTCGGAAATGGCAATGAGTAGGAAGTTGTTGTATGTCAACCTTAATGAGAAGCCTCCTCGCAAAGCTAGACTATGAGGCTAATAGTCAATGTCTATCGCAATCAGTTCAAGTAGAATGGCTCGCCATGAACACCGTGTGCTGAGTACAACATTCCCACATTTAGATAGCATGCTGCGCTCTTTAATTGGTAGATATTTGCTTCAGTGAGGGCTCACTTGACCATGGATTTATACGGGAAGTCTAAACTCTTTTTTTTTAATCTATGACGGGCTCAAAGCCAGCCTAAACTTATATTTTAATACTTGAATAGTATATATTATATTACAAAACAAAAGAAAATCAAAAAGACCCCACCATCCAATTGCCAGCTCAGTCAAATAAAAAGGAGTTAAATGTTGGAACTCAACAAAGCCCTAGGTTTACGTACGTTTCTTTTCTCTACACGCCAGAGCCGCCGCCACCGAGATCTCGCCTTGTTGGTCCCCCTTCTCTCCACGGTCCGGCGGCCACGCCGGCGGATAGAGGAGTGGGGATCTGCCATTTTTATTGTTTTCTTTTTTGTAGGTCTGTTCTTTCTTGGTTTTGTTTCTTAGCGAGGTGGATGCGACGATGGCATGTTGGAATAACGTCTATGCGGCTTCTCCCTACATCATGGGTATCCGATTCGGAATCAACGAAGGGCCCCTGAGGGTTAGCGTCGCCAGATCTGTTGGTTCTCTTTGGATCTTGGCACTTGATGTGTCTTTTATGGGGCTTTTTCTAGCCGTGGGGATCTACGGATCATCAAGGATCTTTATCAACGGTTACTTCTTCTTCGTCGTCTCCTGGAGGGATGTGGTCTTCTATAACCATTCGGCAACTTCCCGTCCGCAACCAACAACGTCAGCCCGGCTCAAGGAGGAGAGGCACTGGTGGCATGACGTCGACACGGTCTGGAGGTTGAAGACGAAGGGAATCTCAAGAATTTTGTTGTAATTTTAGTTTGGTGCTTTAAATTGTCAGATGTTTCTTTTAATGCCAGGGTCCTTTCCGCAAAACAAAATAAAATAAAAAGGAGTTAAAAGATCTAAGAAGGGGGGCTAAGTGGTAATACATAGCGGCCCAATTTTGAAGAATTAGTTTGTGAATTTGCTTTACATATCTATTTACCTAAATAAACAGGTCGTCTACACATATTTCAAACAACCGAGAAGGGGGGCTAAGTGGTACAAGTTTGTTTTTTCAAAATGGAGTGGTATAGGTTTGTTAATTTGCTTTACACATCTTTACATATTTTTGCATTCCTGTTTTCCAAACATTCCAAAGGACAGAAGTAAGAGAAGAGCAGAACTTTGTGTATGGATGTGCCTTCCCAGAGATCCCGAACTTTGCACAAATGATAACAGAAAAGGTAACCATGGTCGTCGTATAATTATGCGAGTCTAATATTTTTTAGTGTACTGCAAGATCTAAACGACCAGACAATAAACATATCAATATTATACAAATTATCGTACATTTTTCTTCACCCATACGAAGAAGCATCAAAGGGAGATCATGAAGGAAGACCCGTTCATGAAGCTAGATTGTAACCAAGACATGTGTTTTATCGTCCATGCAAGTAGCTAAGTGTCGTGGGTTAGCGGGGAGAGAGAATGTGGACTCAAGATCGGCATTATAGGGATATTGTTTTATATTTTAAGATTATTAGGAAAATTGGTTGATTAGATATATGTGCTTAGTATCTTAGCCTGTGAGTATGGGTCCACAAATGGACACGTAAAAACCGTGAAAGGGCTGATGTTGATGTGGAAGGATTCAAATGTGTATCACACCATCACTCAATCAACAACTTCTCTTTCATGTGTAAAGGAAAAATAGAGATGCTAATGAGCATATCAATGCTAGATTCTTAAACAAATATAAATAACAGAAATTGAAAGGAATATCAAGCACCCGCTTTTTTCTATGGCAGGATGTTTATTCACGCGCTAATAATTCTCGTCAAGCGCTTGAGTTTGTCCAAAGGTACATAAAATAAGCATCTCACGGGTCCACTAAGAAGGTGAAGCCATTCAACAACCAATATAAAAAAACTATTAGCACCCTCTTTTGCTGTTTTTTCGGGCGTGCGTCAAACTAGCCGAAGCATCCGACCATTCTTTTTGCGGCTATGTCAAACTCTTTCCGTGCGATTGTCCAGAAATTGGTCCCAACTATCAGGAAATGGATCCAATGTGATAGCGAAGACAACCACGAGAGGAAGTAGATAAGGCTTGTATTCTTATACGAGATTAGACACGAAGAGAGAGACATACACCTTTCGACAACACATTTGAAACTTTCTTTACTTATCGGTAGCCATTGAAGTTGATTCTTGAAGACTACCATCTCAAACGGTTCAATGGCGTTGCATCGAGTATAGCAACAACAAAATGACATGTTGACATATTCTAAATTATTAAACCGTAGCAACGCACGAGTATTCAACTAGTGTGTCTAATAAACCGAACCAAACGGAGTAAGAAACCTACCGCAGATTAATTTATGCAATATAAGGTTCTTTGTGTAAAAACTTGATCCGCATCTAGCACATTGTTGTTTATTCAACAGTTTGGAAATCACCCGTTTATGGGTGCACGGGTTCACTAAATACGTCATGTATGATGGTGTTATATTTAGGAGTGTGAGAGCAAGCGAAATTGTGTGGTAAACCATGGGTACATATGAAACCCAAAAATCGTATTTCTAAGTCTCCAAGTTCTTCTAAAAAATATTTACATTTAGGAGACTCCTCATATGTATGTGCATGCCAAATTCATACAGGAAACTAAAGTGGCTTATGCAAAAATGACAAGTTTTGAATGAACGGTATGAACAAAACCCCCTCTACTATCGAATTGTATATAACCTACGGTTAGACAACTACAGTTTTGAGATACTATTGCCACTGTGTTGGAGAATAATCCTCCTAATATGCCTTTTAAAAGAACCCTCATTGGTCCTAGACTTGTATCTTGGAATAATCTTCTTTTAAGATTATCCATGATACAACTGTCGGATGGTGTGGACGTGTTCAAATGAAAATTACTAGAAAGTGGTAAATTTTCTGTTGGATCACTTTATAGAGCTTTGGTCCAACCGGATATCCCGGTCGATGACAATAGTAAGATTTGGAAAATGAAAATACCTCTTAAGACGAATTTTTTTGCATGGTATTTACGTAAAGGTGTAATTCTAACAAAAGATAATCTTGCAAAGAGGAATTGGCAGGGAAGTTCACAGTGCGTTTTTTGTCATCACAATGAGACAATTCGCCATTTATTCTTCCAGTGTAAATTTGCTCGTTCTATATGGTCATTCATCCAAATAGCTTCTGGTTTATCTCCTCCAAGTTCAGTAACCAATGTTTTTGGTAATTGGTTGCACGGAATTGTTGATAAGTATAGAATTTTATTTAGGGTGGGAGCGCTTGCCATTATATGGTCGCTATGACTAGGTAGAAATGATAAGATTTTTAATAACACTATGTCTTCACCTCTGCAGGTTATTTACAGAGCAAGGGCTCTTCTTCGATCATGGACTACTCTCTAACGTACGGAGTTTCACGACTTATTTGTGAAGGGATGTACGCGATTGGAGGATACGGCGAGGAATATTTTCTCCCGACACGGACAGCCGCGTGACTTGAGGATTGATCTGTCTTAGCTTTTGGACTTTTTTCATTACCCGCTTTTTATAATGTTTGCCTACTCTTTGTCCTCTAACTCTGTCGTTTATGTGGTTGTGTGTATCCTAGTTATACAGAGGTCGGGTGTAAACATTAAACGTTTTCGTTAATATATGCGTCCATTTCCAAAAAAAAAACTTAGGGACCGAATAGGTATAAACGGGTGCAGAGTACCCGTTTCCTGAAAATTTACTGTAAAAGAGTCATGCCTTTATTTTCGATTTTGGATTCACTTTGTACCGTGCAGCACATGTCTTTGTTTCAGCAACAAACGAGAAGGACACACCTCGGTTTGCAATGCCAAAGATGCACCGTGGCGAGCGACCATCTTGCATTACACTTCACACACACGTTCGGTAAGGGCAACTCCAACATGTCTTCCATTTTAGACATCGGTTTTGTTCTAATTAATCCGTTTGCGATGGTTCGTGGACAGGCGAGAGACCCATGTCCTTGTTTTTCGATCATATGTTGAGTGCCTGCTAAGCCAAGATGTTTTTGGGTGCCATGGGATTTTTTATGTGTGGCCTATTTTACTCTATTAGAGAATCTTCACTCGTCCTCCCAAAACTTCCAAACATTTCAAATAACTCTGAATGTGCAAATACAAAATTATCGGCAATTTCATGGGCAGTTCAAGCATGTCTATACAAAATTTAAATAAATAAGAAAAAAGTAAACTACTAGCCATGGTCACGCCCGCCCAGGCCAAGGAGATGGTACATCTCGCCATGTAGCCATAGTCATCATCGTCGTCGCTGAGCTCCTACTTCGTCGGCGGCATGACGATGTAGCCTTGACCCGGATCGCCACGTGGCCAGTCGGCCCCGTCGTCGCCCTCCAGGTCGATGAACAGGCTGAGACGACGCGCACGGTCGGCCTGCTAGCACCGGTACTCCGTCGCGGACCAAGCCTTGGCGATCTCGTCTGTCGCTGGCGGCAGTCTCGAAGGCGACACGCTGGCCCAGAAACTCATCTGAGTCCTCCTCGATCATCAGCTGGAGGGCAGCCCCTTTGTACTCCGGCGATGGCGTTGATGGCTCTAAAAAATCGCCACCTTTCTCCGCATTTAAATATTGTTTTTGTCAAGCAATTGACAATAATCTTTCTTGATTTGCCAGTAATGACTAATTATTGCAAAGATATGCAAAACCTTGCTTTGAATTGTGTTATGCAGGAAATCATGCTTTTTAATGCGAAATCAGGAATTATAAATAAATATTTTGAGGAAGTACACACAAAGCAATCCTGGAGCAATTGCCAGGTGCCAGACGTCGGCTTAATCTCGTCAAACTCTACAACTCTTATGAAGGCGTCTAGATATTTTGAGGTTCTAGCCATCGTGTAGAAGAAGGCCGTCATTCTTAGATTGCATCACAACAGCATCAAAGGAGATCTATACAATAGTTCATCCCTTCTATCCCCCAACCTCTTCATTAGCCATAGCCATTGATTTGTACTTGAGATCTTCTTGTGATTCGGCGACCATTGTAAAAATATTTGATTTTAATCTAAGTATTTACACAATATTTTCTATCCTTAATCTTATTGTTATGAAACCTTGCAGGTTGGGAAGAAACCTTGCAGCGATTATGTGCATCTAATCTATGGGAATATTGTATATTGTTTGAATAAGGGATTTGTATTTTTTGTTTTCTTTGTCTCTTGCCTCGATTTTTAGACTTATAGGTAACTAAAACCCCCGAGATCGATCAGGGCTTGAGATGTGATACTTAGCTAGCGACGATTTTATAGGAAACCTAGTGAAAGAAATGGATGTATGGTCTTCACTTAGTGACCCATTCATGATCAATATCAAAGACTTTGATCTGTGTTTATCACTTAATAACTATTTGTAGCCCGATACTTCGCGGTGCAATCGGTTGGATCAAAAGACTATTGCTATAGTATATTAGGATGTGCCCCCCATAAATAATATCTTTATTAGAATATTATACATGAATGTGCTTATTATTATCTTTTATCCCATATGATGTGCAGCCGCTCTGGCCTATCTCCATCCATTGAATCAACACAAGATATAAAGTAAACTAGATTGGTCCGACAAACAAAGGTAAAACAAAAAAATAGTCTTATAGACGTGTCCTTATTTTAATTCCTTTTAGCATTGTTTCCCAAGATTCGATTAAACATAGGTCTACTAGGAAAAAGCTACTATACCGCATCCGTGAATCCAGGTCAAAGGTATTAGGCGTCCACTCCTTCTTCACCTGGTGTTGCGGCCTGGTGAGGCAGAGGCGGCCACATGGAAGGGAAGGCGCACGGCGGTCCCTGATGACGACGCCGCCCAAGCGCCCGCGTGGCTATGGTGGGGGGCTCTCCTCGTACTCAGCCTTCACCGGGGCGAGGAGTGTGGAGAAGCGTGATGACATCATGGAGTAGGGGAAGTAGCGTGCTGATGACGAGGAAGACGTCGAGGAGGAGCGGGTGGCCTGTTGGCTCATCGCCCAACGCTAGCTCGACTATCGCGGCTGCGGTGGAGGCATCTTTAGCCGCGGGTTGTTGCCGCCGGTGATGTGGGCCAAGACCTAGGCGAGCATCCTTCCTGGGGCGCTCCACCACTGCCTCCGCCCTTCGATGTTGTAGTTCTCCGGTGGGGCACCATCATCGTCGTAGGCATCAATGCGTTCTTGCCGCTGCTCCTTAAAGAACGTGTCTGACGTGTCGTCATTATCCAGATCCTAGGCAGGATCGTTCCTCTCCTCCGCTGTGAGCGCACCCTAGAAGTGCCGGTAGATCGCTGCCGCGTGCGCAGCACCAACGAGAACCAGCGGGATGGGCAGGCCACCGACGCTCAGCAACAAGTGCTTTGGACAACGGATGTCCGGTGTCACGGGGTAGCCCGCCTCCCACAGCGCCTGAGCCTCGTGGACGCGCAAGGAGCGCCGCCCAAAACCGTTTGTGGTGGTGCCATCTCCGAGGTACCTCTCCGTTGTTGGTGCTTGGTGGTTGGGAAGAACAGGGAGGAGGCGGAATGGAGGCAAAGTGGAGGTAATGCGGCGAAGAAGCAGATGAAGAAGGGGTTTTTAATAGCCGGTGGCCATTGAATGCGCGGTCGGGCACGTCAGGGAGAGGCGTGGCAGACGGGACGTATCGCCTGCTCGTCTGCAAAAGCTGATCGGCAAGCAGCGCCATCACAGGGCGTGGCAGGCGAGAAGGAAGACAGACCCGTACTCGTCGGCCGCTGACGCTGACAGGATGGCCCACGCGACCAGCCGTTTCACGCGCCTTCTTCTCCCCCTCTTTTCTGTCTGAAACACGTAATTGCTAGCCGCCCGTGGGTTAGATTCGGTTCAGAGGCGTCGGATAACAAAACGTGCCATGTCAGCGACGTAAATCCGACCGTCGACACTCCGATAAACCTTTAGGGAGAGCTTTAGGGCTCCCCGAGTAGCCCGATACTCTTAGAAATGCTCTAAGCACTCTCGAAGGATCCAAAGTCAGGATTCAGAACGGTAGCAATTTCAAGACGAGCACATAGTACAGATTAAAAAATTCATGGTCCCTGTCCTTCTTGGCTCTGTTTCCGTTGGTTTTATCTGCTAGTACTAGTGGAACACACATGCTACAGAACTGCAAAACCGCACGTTTTCACCAGTAAGAGTAGTGAGAAGAAGACACCCTGGGTCGCTTGCTGCCGGCCCACTCCGCTTCCACTTGCATCTGCGGCACCCACAGCTCTCGTCTGGCCCGCTCACCGGCGGCGGCGATAACGACGTCACCCATCACCTGCTCCCGGCCCGCCCCCGCCCACGCCGGGTAGCCATCGTGCAGCCCACCGGTCGCAGCCATCCCTCCCTGCTCATACGCCAAGTTGCCAAATTAGTCCAAGCAACAAAACAAAACCTGCATCTCTCGTTTGCACATGCAGATTGGTTAAATCTCGAATGCAGAAGTGGTAAGAGCAAGTAAATATTCCTATTATCATTTTGCGTTAAAGCATCAAATCTTGTGGTCTCCACTAACATTATCTTGACACCCTGGTCCAGTCCAGCGGCTTCGGATTTTTCTCGCTGCTAGTTGCGAGCGTGACAACAAACTACCTAAATCATTGCGAGCTCAACGACACTGGGATCATGCGTTCCTGATTATTATAGCAGATGGGCGGCTACTGACCTGATACGGCTCGTCCGAGGAGACGGCGACGGCGGCCGAGGCGGCGGCGTCGTCCAGGAGGAAGTCCTCGACGTGCCACCCGGGCAGCGTCTTGGTCAGGTACTCGGAGATACTGCTTCCGTCGCTCGCGCTCGGCGTGGCACTGGCGGCGCCGCTGGAGGAGTCGGCGTTGCAGGGGCTGCTGCCGTTCTCCTCTTCCACCTCCTGCCGCGCTTCCTCCTGATCTGACGGCGCGGGGGAGTCCACCGGCGCCGACGAGACGCGCACGCCAGTGAGCAGGAACCGGCTGTGCCGCCTCGTCAGGTCGCTCGTCGTGTGCACACGCACGTCGCACTCCCGGCACAGGATCGCCCTGTCCTCCTTGCAGAACAGGAACCCTCTCTTCTCCTGCAGCACCCACGGATATCAGCTTTCGCCGTAGCATACCACCGCTCTCGCTTAAGTCTGAAAACGCTATCTGTATATCTCACCTGGCAGATGTCGCAGGGAGGCGGCTTCTGGGCAGATGACGACGACGACGATGAATCAGAGGAGGATGTCGAGGGGTGGAGGAGGGACAGGCGGCGGTGCTTGCCGGCGAGTTTGTTGGCGCTGTGGACGCGGCGGTCGCACTCGTCGCACAGCGCGGCCTCGTCGGCGCAGCAGAAGACGGAGGCCGCCTGTGCGGCGCACACGTCGCACTGCACCTTCATGCCGCGATCTTCTTAGGGTAGCAGCAGAGACTAGAGAGGTAGGCAAGGTAGCTCCTTCAGCCAATACTCTATCTTGGACTCTCGGTTCGGCTTAGAGATGTTGCAGACGCATACGGGAGTTTATATACTGGGAGGTGGCACGACATAGCGTGTGAGGGCGGCCAGTGCGTGACTGCGTGTTGGGCCGGGATATAGGTGAAAAGGAGAAAAGGGCGATGCTTTCCTTGTTGCTTGGGCGATGGAGATTTTTGACTTTGGGAGATGGAGCCAGGGGGGTCTATGCTGACCTACCCTCATTTCTTGTGATTTGATGAATCGTGATAGTACACATTGGTAGGTGTGTATTGGACCGGATTGCATCGGCCCTTTCGATTCTGGCGTTTATCAATGCTGCAGGAGATGTTCAGACTTCTAACATGAAAGTTAGGTTTACCAGAATGAAGGAGTTGAGTGAGTCACTGTTGGTTTATGCATTTTGTGCTCTAAACAGCACTTGTTGAGACAAGACATGCACGGCCAGAACAGACCTTCTTGACCCCGCGTCGTCATAGTGGAACCCATCTGCCTCACCGCCGCGGGTCCCTCCCCCCCCCCCCCCACCCCTACCCCATCGCCACTAGAGGAGGCCGTCTGACTGCAGACGGTGTCGGCGGGGCGTTCTCCACCCTTTTTTTCCTTGCCCGAGTAACATCTCCAATTCCTAATCCGGATCTCGATATGATCTGCCGCTTATCCAAGAGAACCTGGCCACAATTGTGGCACTGATCCCAACATCTGGACCACGGCATTCGGTCGCACTCTGGTGAGGCGTGCGTCCCTCTAGCCATGGCCGTCCTTAGTGATGGAGGTGAGGGGCGTCATACCTGCAACAATCGTCCGAATTAAGATGTACATTGTCTCGTAGTGCCCCTGATTTATCGCTACACACGGTTGTGTGCGTAAAGGGATCATCGTGACAAGGTTCAAGAGGTGGCGCCACCACATCGGAATATCCGCCTTCGAGCGCCCACCTCGTTAGCCGTTTTTTACCATGGTGCTAATGGAGGAGGACATGTCAAGGTGGATCGAAGGCCAGAGGATCTCCATGCTCATATTGGGTGAGATCTCCAGGTGATGGCGGTGATGTAAGAAGAAGAAGATTGGATTGACCTAATCAAGAGTAGTATGTGTGTCGGAGGATCGGCGTGCTGCAGTAGTGGTATCGGTGAGTGGGGGCAGCGACACTGGTGGATTATGTTCTTGGTGGTCTTAGTTTTCTAGGGTGAAACCCCCTAGGTCTGAACTTTAGTGGTTGTACGTGACAATTGAGGCTTCCCGGTCGTTTTCCTTTTTGAATGCATTGTCTGGAGATTGGACCTTCTACGGGGTGAAAACTCATGATCTGACTATGATGGTTGGATCGGATGATGATGGTGTTTATGCACTGTACATTCTTGAAGGCATTGTTTTTTGAGAATTTTTGAATTCTAGGTGTTATCACCCTTGGTGGTGCTCTTGCTGCCGCGAATCTTTGATTTCTTCGACGGTGCCATTGTTTTCTTAATTTTTTAGCCGTGTGAATCATTTGTTTCTAGACTTGCTCTAACATTATGTGGATCTGGAGACGTAATTGGTATCTTCTTGTATTAACATATTCTCTGTTTCTTTGTATGCAAAATTTTGGTTATGTCTAGCGTAGCCAACAGTTTTGAACACATCGTTGCTTTTCTTTATCGAAAATGAGATGCCCTAACCTATGCACATGACACTATTTATTTACTACCATATTGTTGCTAGAGGAAAATAAGGAGAACGCGTCCAGAGTTATCTCTAATAACAGTACAAGATCTGAAAACGTACGTCGTATTCCTTTAAGATTTTTTTCATTATGGGTTTCAGTTGCTATCACGGTCAGCATCATCAGTAATAAAACAAGTAAAGAAAAGGAAAAGTGCGTTCGCTTTTGGGACCACATTTTGTTGTTTGCTATCCTGACCCGATCAACTTGTGCAAGTGCAGCTAAGTTCACTCTGGACTTCTGTAGGAGCCTCGAGGAACATGCAGTGATGTTGAAGGTTGGTAACGACGTGGGACTTGCTAGATGTTACTTCCTCCGTGTCACTAGTGTACGATCTTCTACTTCCTTCAGTCCAAATTAGTTGACTTGGATTCAATTATATCTAGACATTATTTAGTTTTAGATTCATTCATATTTTGACAAATTTAAGTCAACTAATTTGGGTCAGAGGGAGTAACTTAAAAAAAATAAAAAATCTAGACATGTTTTATTGTTTACTAGCACAATGCCCGGGCGTTGCCGCGAAAGAACAACCTTGTTTCCATGCTTGGCCGACGCTGGCTTCGTGAGCAATACGCCCTTTTTCGCCATGACGGACTTTCCAAACTGCAACTACTCCATCGTATTGTATGCGTATATCAGTTTACAGATCAGAAGATGTGAGATGATGTGTGCAGCATAAGTGCATATGGCAGCGCGTCTCCTTTTCCGAGTCTGATGGAAGTGAAAAATCGTACTCTTTATTCTCCAACTCACATATGGTGTAGTATTATTAATTTCTTATCTCTCACTCGTTCTCTCAAAATCGAACATTTGGTACAACATAATAATTTTGATATAACAGAACAATTCGCATTGGCGTTTTCCGTTTTTCAACAATCAGAGTTTCGCTCCGACCATACTGCGGCGGCCACCTCGCCTGCTGGACTGACGGTCGGGCTGGAGTACACCAGGGTCGACGGCATGCGCGACGCCAATATGGGCGAGGCTCTTGGCTGATTCGAAGGCCTCGAACGCAAACATCTTGTCCGCCGCCTCTGCGTGCTTCACGAGATCGGATGGTACGTCCTTGTATATGACGGCGGTTGCGAGACTACGTGTACCACGGAGTTGTCGGTTCTATGGACGGGTGGAGATTGGTTTTATGTAAAAGTCCGAAAAATTGTCCCAAAAGCCTATTTTTTATACATTAATCCCCTTCTTTAATTTTAAATAAGCTAGATATTTTGTTGTCTAAAAACTATATAGAAAAAGCTTTTAAAATATAAATAAAACGGTTTTATAAAAAACTGGGCAATGGCCATCAGGCCACCTACCCGACCGGAACCAGACCACCACACCCGGCCGGCCGACCCGCACCTGGCCTCTACACACGCACAACAGCACGCATCCCGTGTCCATCTCTACCAACCGTCCCCCGCTCCCCGCACCGCGAGATCCGATCCCGAGCTCCCTAGCGCTGTTGCCCGCCCCTCCTCCCTCTCTGGCCCGCCGCGCCGCCGCCATGCCCACGGCCGTACCTGGCACCGCGCCGCCCCGCGCGCGCAGCCTCTTCTCCCGCCGTGTGCGTCTGCCTCGCCACAGAGCTCGTGGGGTTGCCCCTGCCTCCCGGACGGACCGCCCTGGTGCCCGCCGGCCCGGCCCGCTGCCGCCATGGCCTCGGCCCTACGGCACGTTGCGCCGCCCCGTCGTGTGCGTCTGCCTCGCCGCAGAAGCTCGTGGGGTTGCCCCCTGCCTCCCGGACGGACCGCCATGGTGCCCGCCGGCCCGGCTCGCTGCCGCCATGGCCTCGGCCATACGGCACGATGCGCCGCCCCGCCGTGTGCGTCTGCCTCCCGGACCGCCATGGTGCCGCGGCCCGGCTGCGCGAGCCTGCCTCCCTCCCTGCCGCTCACCATCGCCTCCTGATCGGTTCCACTTGCCTAGGACCACACCGGTGATTGCAGCCATGGTGCTCCCCATGTCCGCCTCTGCCTCCCCGAGTTTGGTGCGCCCTCCCGCGCGTGCTGCACGGACGCCACAGGGGTCGTCGCTCCCCAAGCGTGGCAGCTGCGGAGGCAGGAGTAGGGACGGCGGCAGCGGAGGAGAAGGGGCATTGGGGATGGTTCGGGGAGGAAGAGGAGGCGGTCACGCCGGCAGTGGATAGGTCGTCGACCATGGGAAGCATCAAATCGAACCTTGGGTCGGTGAGGGGCGTCGGCGGTAGAAGGTGGAGGTCCAAGCGGCAGCGGCGGCGGAGTCCGGGACGGCGCGTGCGAGATGCGGGGGAGTTGGCCATCCCCCATCCACGCGCTGGGGTATTTTTTTCCTTCTCATTTGGCGGTGGCATGCCCTTGTAATATGTTTGAACAGACAGGGGTAAAACGGTCCAACGAAAAATCGGAACCAAAACCAGGTGCGGACGAACCTACTTTTGTGTAAATTAGTAGATAGATGTTCATCCATTTTAGTCTATATAAATTTAGTCTACTTTAAAATATCTAAAAGGTCATACATTAGTGAATGTTAGTACATTCCGAAGAAATTAATAGATGCGTGCACTTCAGACCTCTCGTACTGTAGATCGCCCTTGTCATGCGATTCTAATGATGAAGAGCAATTCCAATCAGTCAGAAAATGCACAATTTCATCAGGGCTATCAGTTCAACTGCAGGCACAGCACTGAACATATAGAGTTGAACTGATTACTCCCTCCACATCACACTGTCTCGTTTCTTGGTTGACTGGACTGGAGAAAGTTCAGAGAAAAGGGCATCAATGATTAGGCATCCCTTAACTGCATGTCGTTATGGGCATGAAATGGGCTGGCGACGGGATCAGAGCTCAAAGGTCAGACATGGGCGAGTGGGCGCTCTCATGTCAGGTCAGGCTCGCAAGGAGCACATCGTCCTCCAACTTGATGCCTCCTCTTATCCTCCTCTCCTCAACTTGGCATTCTTTCTCAGTTAATTATTTTCGTTAAATTGGTCACCCTCGAATCCTCCATTAAATTAATAGAAAGTGCCCGGATCTTACATGCTATACTTTTCATCCTAGATTGCATATATGCAACTTTGAATTGTGTAAGGTTTCTTTTTACTGGAGCAATGGCAAGTGGCTCCCCATTTTCTGTATTTTACTAGTAATATACTATACAAATACTGGACCCCCCCTTTTTTGGAGAAAGATACAAGCGCTTCAGTACGAATTAGTACTACATGTCGACAGAGCCTTCCTAGATCATGGCATCTCATGAAGTTTACAATATTTTGCGTGCTGCCACAGGTTGGAGATTGAAAACTACGGTCGCTTAACCTAATTGCGAAAGTATATGTATATGCATCCAGAACATGCTATGGCTCTGGTCCCCCATATTGTTGCTTGCTTATTTCTCACATAATGTAATCCCACTGCTTTAGCTAAATATCTCCCGATTGATGTCATCGCTTACCTCAATAGCCCGCCAAAAAAATGAAGACAAGTATAGTTCTCCAACCATATTTGTTGGGCGGTGCATGTTTTTCGAGTGACTTGCATCGATCCGCTGGAGCTAGGAGCTAATTTCACTGGTGTACCGGGTGGAAACCCATTTTTCTGCCCGCCGAGTTCAGAGAAATGCAACTCTAGTCGTCTCTCGGAGAATAATTCATGTGCTTAGTTTTTCTGAAACTGAATGCATATGTGTTACTCGGTTGACTATGCACTGGTCAGGCCTGCACACTACGACCATGTTTGTTGGGCGGACCATGTTTTCCGGGCAACCATAAAAGTCAGCAAAAAGAAGTGCAGTTTGATACTGTATACAGCTCAGTTTAGCTGTTCACGCGAGGCCGGAAAAAGGGCACATTTGGCCGCATTTTTTTTTTTTTGAAACGGGAGCAAAAGCTTTGCCCCAATCTATTAATTAAGAAAGAGTTTGACGAACATAGCAAAGAAAATAAAGGTGAATACTACAATAAACCTACTCTCCCGGCATTATTTCGCCCAAATATTTGGCGCCCGCAATAACCCACAAGCGAACCTCATTCTTAATTCTATCTAACACAACAAAAGGCGGTGCGTGCTTGTTGCGGAAGACCCGTGCGTTCCTCTCGTTCCATAACTCCCACGTGATAAGTAAGGTTTGAGAAGTCAACGCTTTCCGGTTGGGGATTACTCCATCCGTTATCATGCTCCACCAAGTCTTGATTGAGAGGCCCGCACCTTGCCATTGTTGAGGTTCAATGTCGTTTATGCCTATCCAACTCTTCGTGAGGTTCCAAACCCGTATGGTATACCGACAAGATACAAAAAGATGATTAACCATTTCGATGGTTTGCTTGCAAAGAGGGCACAAGCCACAATTTTGCCACCCCCTCTTCTCCAATCTATCCGCCGTCCAAATCCTATTTTGAGTTGCAAGCCATGCGAAGAACTTGACCTTGGGAGGGGCCCAAGCCTTCCAAACCGTCTTTTCCATGTTGGATATGGTGGAGCCCAAAAATTGCACCTCATAAGCCGACTTTGCCGAGTACTCACCATCGTCCGTGAGCTTCCATAAGATGTCGTCTTCCACATTGTCATCAAGATGGACATGATTGATTAGCCTCCAAAGCTCCACAAATTGCTCCAAATGTTGGAGAGTGAATCGAGGCCCCAGCGCAATTTTATCTATCCAAGCACCTCCATGTAAGGCTTGAAAAACATTCCAATTCTTTCTCTTGGACAATGCAAAGATGAGGGGGGCAATGTCTATAGGTTTTCTTCCTTGAAGCCATGGAGCATGCCAAAATGGCGTTTTGCGCCCATTGCCCACCGAAATAGAGGTTGCCGCATAGAAAATATCCATATCCGCCTCATTGCAAGGATTGCCGGTGTCCACCCAAATTTTTCCGGGCTCCTTCCATTCAATCCAAGGCCACCGAAGCCTAAGCGCCGTCGCGAACTTGTCAAGATTTAGTATTCCGAGGCCTCCAAGTCTTTTTGGGCGGCAAACTGTTTCCCAATTCACTTTGCATTTGGCCCGGTGGTCTTGTCCTTCGCGGACCAAAGGAAAGCCCTTTCCAATTTCTTAATGAAGTTGATTGTGCCCGGGGGGACGACAAGGGGCGTTAAGTAGTAGAGGGCTTGCGAAAAGAGGACTGACTTAATAAGGGAGGCTCTACCGGCCGTAGTAATGGTTTCTGCCACACACACAGCAAGCTACCTGAGCTGCGCCGATGAAGATGAGACATAGGCCTCGTGCAAGCATCAACCTAACAAGTGACAAGCTGTCTATCTAGTCTGGCAGGTGCTCGGCCGCAATCTGAAGATACGCCTGGATCCGTTCACACCGCGATTAACTTGATTAATTCATTTGCCCAAATCACTTTCAGGCTTCATCAATCATCATGGATTAAAAAGGAGCGCCCAATCAATCGTCAGATTATTATGTCGGCATGAGAGCTAACATTGTAGTACTAGCTAAGTGCTCGATCATGCCTAGTACATAACAAAGATTTCCCCTTCGTTCTCATCTGAAATCTTCTTGCAGGTACCACGTACTACTTCAGAAAGAGTTAGCCACAGAGACCTGTCTGTCTCAGAAAGTCAAGCAGTGATTTGCTGCAGGTCTGGTGTGATCAATCCACGTTGATACGAAAGCCACATCTCGATGTCAATGAGATAACACTTATCCACATGAATACGACCAGCTACTCGGATGGATGTGATGCCATACGTATTCTCTGCCACCCAAAGATCGTATAGTGACGTCTCATGCGCTTTTGTGCTTCCGCGGCCTTTTTCTGGAGGTGCATGCAGTAGCCGCGCAGTGATCGACCTTTATTCGCGATCGATCGGCACATCCACCGCGGCCTTTTTCTGATGAACTGTTAGTTTCTTCAGTTAGTTCAGGTTTCAGTTATCCGACTAACAGGCCGAGCAGTGTGTTCCTGTCCACATCTGCGTGCTAACCATTTTTTTCCTTTCTCACTTAGGGAGGATTTGATAGCCTCGATTTCAACTTATGTCCTGGCTAGCCTAACTCTTCAAGGCAACAGATGCCTTATTGGTCACGGACAACTTAGCTACACGAGGATGACCACGTACATGACCCAGCTGGCGAAATGCAGGGGATGTACTTGCTTGCTCAATGCCCTTCTCATGCAAATTTGGGACAAGATTTTGAACAGGATAATTGGTAGGGAATAAGTCGTCGGCAGTCAGGCCATGCATCTTACAAGAAGGAGGACCGGGAGTGGTTCTTAAGGCGAAGGTGTGCGACAGAGGGTTCAGAGGCCGCTGCAAAAATAGAATTGTTTACCCAACTTAGCACATGACTCAACAGAATACACTATGAAAAACAATTAACTGAATGAACTAAAAGAGCGTATTTACACTGTAATTTCTATGATTTTAATGTGTTTATTCTGAAACCGGAACAATAAGCTTTTTGGAACATAATAGACAGCAATGAATGATACGTGATGGGGTAGCTGCTGCTTACCTGATCATCCTTTTATGATTCGTCTTCTTCCAATTTCCTCTTATAATCAGTGCCCTTTTCTAGATCTAGAAAGCTGTAGGAGAGGGACCATCGAATGAATCCCATGGAAACAGCCGAGAATGAATGAAAAGGAATCAATATTGGTTGACTTAGTAGACAGAAGAAAAACCATGAGAGCGACGTTTTTTTTTTTGAACCGATGAGGGCGAAGTTATAAATGACTTACCATAGCAACGGATGGTGAGCTGACTGACGCTTTTCTTGTAAAGCTGGTGATCCCCAGCAAGTTAAGAGAAATGTTGTAAAAACTTTCCTTCGTCATCTAAAAGTAACAACGGATAGTAAGGCTAGGACGGTTGGGATGGGCTTCGACTGCAAACCTCAGCGCAGCCTTGGCTTCCTCCAACTTTAACGAGCTGCCTTCCTCGTTCCAGAGGACAACATCGACTCGCTGTAGGGAAGGGAGGTGACCCATGCTCACATCCAGCTCGCCGCACGCGATGTCCACTGCCCGGACATAGAACTTGAGGGATTCAAGCCTTGGCATGGATCCTCGTGGAAACATGGATGGCGATGTCGTGAAATACTCGAATCTGCACTCTCTCACACATGGGAAATAATCGGTGCCAGTGATGAACATGTACTGAGTCTGAACTTGCGTGGACTCTAACCTGAGATCACAAAGAACAGGCAAAGTCCCAAGAATTTGAATGTCTTTCCCTCGCACCTCGTCCACCGCTATATGCAGGTGGGAGAGGAGGGGAAGTGATGAAGAATTGATCCACCTAGGCAGCATCGAGGTGCATCCACGGAGAACAAGGGTGTGGAGGTGTGGAGGGGGCACCCAACTGTCCCAGCTGACATCGAACCTTGTGATGCCGTAACTGTCAATCGTCAGACTTTGCATTTTCTGTAGATTGGCCAAGGATACCACCAAGGAATCACACGTGCCCTCATCGCGTCCCTGCCACCGAATGCCAAGCACCCTCAGCTCAATCAACTGTCCTATCTCTATCTCAATTGCATTAGAGCCATCCACATACAGTCCTCTCAACTGTTCTAGTGATGCCAGGCTCCCCATTCCAACCGGCATTTTCATACGCACGTCAATGTATAGGCACATCAAACGTCCTAGCCGAACAATAGCCGATGGCAACAGCGATTGATTTGCTCTTCTATCCAGTGTTCCTCTCAAGTCTAGTGTCTGCAGAAAACCTAGCCTCCCTATCTCCGATGGGAGGTCGCCAACATGTGTGTCTCTTAACCCTAAGTACCTTAGGTGTAACAGGTTCATGACATGCCTGAGATCGACATCATAGCTACCTGCCCACCGCTTCGAGCCTTTTATGTTCAATACACGTAAAAACTGGAAGCATGAAACTGACTGGATTAGACCATCAATGGGTGCAAAGAAACTAATTATAGACCTCACTTGTGACATGCTTGTGGCAGCCACCTGAGGGCTGATGAGCTGCGACATGCTGTTCTGCAAGGATAACCTGCGAATCTTTCTTTGTGAACTATGTATGCTTCCCTCGGTACCATCCAATATAGCAACAAAGTTTTCTTCACTTGACTTTGAGCGTATTACATCAAGTATCATATCATGGACACGACAAGCATCCGCCTTGCTTTCGTCAATGATATATAATGGCTCGATCATGTTTCTATTTATAAGATCATTGAAGTAGCTATCTCCGATCTCATATAGTGATCTTGTGTCTTGTATTGCACGATGGACAAAGCGTTCAGCTATCCACATCCATATCAGTTGATCTCTCCACACTGTTATATCTTCTGGAAACATGCTCAGATATAATAAACAAGTCTTCAGATGAGATGGTAGGTCGTAATAGCTAAATAATAGTATCCTTTGCATCTCCTCCACACTAGTATCTTCTGTGAATCCATGTCCACTAGACTTCAGCAAAGCATGCCATTGATCCTTCGTTTTTACCTGATCATCAGTAGCCAAAATACTAGCTATAGTAATGATTGCTAGTGGTACTCCCCCACATTTCTTCAAGATCATATCCTGAGATGCTTGTTCCAATTCAGGAGGACGTGTACTATCATGTGGAAACAACCTTTTATAGAACAATCTTTGGGAGTCATCACTAGAAAGAGGTTTCATGCTATAGATCATGTCATCACTAGATAAGCAACATGCTTTAGAGACGCTTACGATGCGAGATGTTGTTATTATTCGACTATAGTGGTTGTTGTTAGAGAATGCACACTTGATGATTTCCCAGGCCTTGACATTCCATATGTCATCTATTATGATGATGTACCTACATGATTTTGGGAAGTGCTAGTTTAAATTCCCATTTGATCAAAATAAAATGTAATCGGTTACAAGAATAGTTCTTAACTGGAAGACACATATAAAACAAATTAAATAACAAGGCAATATTTTGCAGGGATCTACCAAAAGACACTTTGTTGTATATGTATGCCCATTTGGAAGGTAATTAAAACGATACATGTTAGTGTGGACGTACCTCTTATCATGAAGAAACATTTTTAATTCATCAATGAGTTGTTCTTCATCCCTAACAGCTTCATTGATGGCTGCAAACTTGCTCTTGTCCAGTTCAAACAACACCTTCTTGAAAAACTTCTTCATGTCGGGATTCTGAGACACGGAAACAAACGCTCCGCAGTCAAATTGGCCTCTGATCTTGTCATACACTGCTCTTGCAAGAGTTGTCTTGCCAAGCCCACCAAATCCAACAATCGATACTATCTTCAGATCCTGCTCTGCACCCTCTGTCAGCATCTGGACCAGTTCGTCCCTTCTGTCTTCAACGCCAATGAGTTCTGTGGCATCTTTGTACGCAGCCTTGAGGCGAGGGTCAACAACGGTATGTGTAGTGTTATGTGTTTGGGCGTCGATCATGTACCTATGACGCAGGTCACCCAGTGCCTTGGCGAGGTCTTGTGCTTCTTGGATGGCGCCGGCGATCTGATGGAGAGCCTTGCCCTTGCTGAACAATTTGGTGATCCTCCTCAGGTACTTCTTCACTTTGTTCCTTATCTTGTTCGGGGTACGGTCATACCTGTCCTCCTCCACGCGCACGATGAAGGCGTCGACTGCATCCTCCATGTCGTAGGAGAGCTCTCGCACCATGCCTGCCCAGACCCGGACCTGCTCGTCGAGCTGGTCCGGGTGCATCTCACCCACTTTGCGGAGGACGGGGTGCATCATCTCTAGCTCCGACAGGAGAGAGTTAACACCTTTCTTCACACGCCTCTCTAGGTTGTACTCGTCCTGGAGCAGCTCGCCCAGCTTGCGCAGGAGGGGGATCATTGCCCCCGTCGCCACCTCCATGGCTCTGACCTTGCTCGATCGAGGAGGACGTTTCAGTAGTGCTTTTGGGTGGAAGATACATAGGCCGGTAGAAAAATATATAGAGAACGATGCGGCCTGCGTGGTCAGGGTCAATATTTTGGAGCTTGTGAGTTTGTTTGCATGCATGCGGAGGATCCAAGAGCTTAATGATTTTCTTGTGCTAATCGATCGTTAAGAGGTTTATTATTCTAAGCAGGGGTACACCTATGCCCTCACACATTTAGATGTTTTTTGTGTACAAAAAAACTGCACATTGTAATTTGTAATACAAAAGTTATATTGATCTTTAAATTTTGAGGTTAATAAGTTGTGTTATTATAGAAAAAAAAAGAGAAATTCGATTATATTTACATATATCTACTTTTTTAGATGGAAGCAAGGCTCAAGATGAGCCCAACTTGGTCCACTAACCATAGAAATTTGATACAACACACACCAATTCAGGATAACATAAGCCACATAAAAGTTTCAAACGTAGCCATAGGCAACATAATAGAGGGCTAGAAGACCAAACACACCACTCGCGATTTTTCGTAAGCCAGTAGTGCATCGTCCTGAACTTAGAGCTCTCAAGTGTCAATGCTTTCTTGTCCTTTGTCTTTTTCTGGGACAACTTTACCCTAGGTTGTCCTTTCCCTTGACCGTGGGAAGCCATTGCCAAAGAAGGGTAGTGACATGAAAAAGAAAAGCAGCCGCTTATTTAGAAATGTCAGCTTTAGTAGCAAGTTTATTGCGAGTCAGCCAAAGGGCCCAGCATTGCACCGGAAACGAAATCCAAAATACGCATCTACATTGGCCTTTAAAGGCCTTAGCTAAGCACAATACATCCCTAGAGGACCTCGGGTCACCTACAATAGTTCGCTAGCATAGCTCCACATGAACTTGGCTAGGTGGGCATCAAAGAAGACATGATCCACATCCTCAAACTCATATCATAGGGCACAAGTTCCATGACTTGGACCCCGACATTTGTGAATTTATCCCCCCAATGGTAGCTGCCACCTACCGAGTTGCCAAAGGAAAATCTTGATCTTCGATGGCATAGATATCTTCTAGATAGCCGCCAGATAAGGGTTATTATAGTCCAGTTAGAGCTGCACGTTCATCGACCTAACAGTGAATTGGCACGGGGCCTATAGGGCCCACGTGACCCTATCACAATCTGTATTGAGAGATACCTGGTCCAATGCTTGACGAAGGCCCACCACCCACTAGGACCATTTTGTGGGTCTGAAGGTTCTCCTAAACGGAATCACTCATTTCCCATGCTCACTAGCACTTGCCACCGTGCAATTTTGATTCACCACGATGGCAAAGAGGTCCGGGTATTGGTCACAAAAAGGGTCGTGTCCCGACGGCCTGACATACAGTCTAACCATAGGACATCCATGACAAAGAACACGAAATATGGGTTGGTTGCTCCCGTTTCTCAACTAGATTAGTTATCTATGTTATGAATGAAATCAATTATGTTAGACATGTAACCGGTCATATTGTGGTTTAGTGAGATACTATTGTTGTCAAAATGACTGTGTACTTGGTCATATTGTGACTGAAATGTAATGTGACATTTGAGTGTGTGTGTTTTCAAAAAGGGGTGTACCGGCCTATGCATCAATTGATGCATGCGGCCTTTTATTTTGAGTGTGATATGAATGAAATATGTTATTGTTTTAGTGCTTGTATTGTGTGATATTTTAATGCGCTGTAAATTATAGATTTTAGGCAGATAAAAAATATCTCGGTGCAAACGGGTGAAAATTAAAGCAAAATAACCGTAGATGATAAGTTCAATAAGAACGTTCCCAAGGGGGGCTCATCGGTGACGGTTATTGTCGCCTTGTCTCTGGCAACAAAGCCTTTTTTTATGTTGTCGAAGGGGATTTTGACCCGTATCCATAATGTTGCTTTGTACTAGTGAGCATAATAGAGCTCCTAGGCCAGACAGGTTCTCAGCGGAGTTTTATTTAAAAAATTGGGAATTCACTAAGAGAATCTGATGGCAATGTTTTTTTAGCAACATACATAGGGAATTACCTTATTTAAGTTGAATTTCAATGTCATCACCCTTTTACCTAAATAAAAGAGTGTGATACAAATTCAGCAGTATAGACCTACTTGTTTCCTGAATGTTAGTTTAAAAATCTTTGCTAATGAAGGTACTAAGTGCACTGAGATTGTCATAAGGTGAATAGACCTAACCATTAGGCTTTAATGTCATGATGACAGGTCTTAGAAGGAGTTCTCACTATCCATAAGTTTCTTCGGAAGAAACTGGATGGAGTTATTATTTAAACTATATTTTGAGAATGTGTATGACAAAGTGAAGTGGTTTTTCTTGCAACAAACCTTGCGTATGAAGGGCTTTGCACCAGATTACACAATTTTTTAAGGAGGTGGTGTGGGGGTAAAGGTCAATGACGCTATTAGCCACTACTTCGAGACTAAAAGGTTTGAGACAGAAAAATCAGTTATCTCCAATACTTTTCATTTTAGTGGCGGACATGATGTCCATCCTTATTGTTATAGAGAAGAAGATGGTCAAGTAGAGGACTCGTCCAACATCTTGTTCAGAGTGGAGTCTCGATCTTGCAATATGTTGATGACACGATTTTTTCATGTAACATGACTTACAGAAAGCCCTTAACATGAAATTGATCATGTGCATCTTCCCACGGTTATCTAGGTTTAAGATTAATTTTCATGAGTGGAATTTTTGTTTAGAAAGGAAAAAATATGAAGGACATCGGCACATGCAAATTTTTGGTTGCGAGTCTAATGCTTTGCGTTTTAGATATCTCGGGGAACCTATCGTTACATAAAACTTCGCAATTCCTATCAGTATACAGTAGAAATTCGTTTCAAAAGAAAACTTACTACTGGAAAAACAAGTTGCTCTCAATGTAGGTTAACAAAATGGAGTATCATTTGCATATCAAAGGATCATGGAGGTTTAGAAATTGAGGTACTTAACCTAAAAATGTGTTTAGTCAACAAGTGGTTGTTTAAATTGCTAAATGGGGAGGGATTGTGGCGACAAGTTGTAACAAAACAAGTATCTCAAGAATAAGACTCTTTCTCAAGCTTAGGCAAATCCAACATATTCCAATTTTCAGAAGGTACTTACGAGGGTTAAGGATGATTTCTTGCGGTGAGTTTTCTTCGATATTGGCGATGGTTTGACCACTAGGTTCTAGGAGGACGTTTGGTTAGGAGATGCACCCTTGGCGCAACAATACCCACCATTATATAACATAGCATAACTTAAAGATATTTTTGTGTCTAGTGTTTTATCTCAAGTACCTCTAAAATTTTCTTTCGGAAGGAGCTTAACTGGTAATAAATGGCTAGTTTGGTGACACTTATGCCGATGTTTAATGATGGTCCATTTGAATAGAGCCTGGTAAATTTGTCAGGAAGCTCATTGAGTTGGGTTTTTGATTAAATCAATGTACGCGGGCCTCATGAATGCTCACGTGAGATTTCCTCACAAATATTTATGAAATTTAAAAATCTCACTTAAGATTAAAAAATCACGTGGTTTCTAAATAGAAAAGTTTTGTTGACTAAAGATAATCCATCATTTTTTTAGAATGGGTGCGTAAAATGTTGATGTTGTAGCTCAGTGAAGATAGTTTGAGCATTTGTTGCACTCATGTACTTTAGCACGTTGTGGACTATGGAGCATTGTTCATATTGAAAGGGCATGTATGCCCCTATGTGTGGTTTTGGTAATTAATGACAATTTATATGGACTAATGTGTAAATTGAGTTTCGCTTGTAAGTTTGTCCATTGGCATCGCTCGGACCATGTGTTGGTCTCGAATATGAAGAAATGAATAAATATGAGAAGAAATATCCAAGGGCTATGTGCCTATTGGAATCATGAAGAAAGAAGGAGCTTAAAGGTTGATCAAGATAAGTGCAAAGAGTTGAATCTCGACGGATCAACACTCAAGAAGGGATAAAGAAGTGCAAGATCAAGATGCGCCTTCTCTAGAAGATCTCATGCTTGGAGCTTGCCATCCTCGGTGATCATGGAGTGATGAAGACAGGTTCAAATAAGAGGTTTCCCCTTGGAGTATGGGGGAGCAATTTGGAAGTCTTCATCAAGCAAGAGCGAGCAAGAGCAATCAAGAAAGGTGTTCCATATTGAGAAGGTCAAGACGGTCTACATCAAGCTCAAATGGAATGCTTAAGGCAAAGGTATGATCTTGATAGAGTTTCTCTTTTGCCTGTCTCGTGTTTTTAGTTGGGAGACCAAGTTTAGGATTCACATCGTCCGGGGAGAGCACAAACCTTTGCATATATAGCATCATATTTCTTGGTTGTTAGTTGGTTTTTTTCCATGAGAGGATCTATAGCTTGTGGTTATCATCATAACAAGCTCTAGTTCATCAAATAAGGATTTCCCTTATCTTATTGCATTCTTGATCGTGTGGGTTTTTCCGGCTCCACGCCTTAGGAGATATATCACATATATATACTTGATATTTTCTCCCTTGGTGGTATCCAATATTTCACCTTTTGTTGGATTCTTTTGGTTTTATCTTTCCAACAAAATTGGTTTTATCCCAATCGGAGTTTCCAAGCTCAACTTATGTTTGGGGTTTTGGAGGTTTTACCGGTTCATCGCTTCTAGAGAGGTCATACCTTTCTCAATTTAGTTTTATCCTTCCATGCTGGACTATGATGTTTCTTTGCATAATCTTGTAGCACTTGTCGTTCTCTTCAAAACAAGCCCAAGATCATAAAAACAGAGTGCGGAATCAAAAGTTATTAAAATTTCAATGCAATATTGTCCAGCGTTTTTGCTTGAGCGGAAATTCCGGCCCAAATTCCGACCCAAGTTCTGGTGAAGTACTGTTTTTTTTCTGTATCTTGCGTCTCTATTTGCCGAAAGTTCCGGTGGAGCACCAGAAATTCTGGTGGTGCGCGAATCTACCCCAAATAGGAAAATTTCTCTTTCCCTTTTTAAGGGCCCCCTCTTCCCCATTGTTTTCCCAACTTTTGAGGTCATTTTTGCTAGCTCTTCCACTCTCTATCCTCCATTGTTGACTTTCAAAAGCTTTCCCTCTTCCCTTCTCCCTACGATGATTATTGCATCTCTTTGAGGGATTTGAGAGAGGAGATCTAGATATACAATCCCACCAAACCAAATCCCTTCTTTGTGAAGAAATCCTTGGGATATAGATCTTGGAGAGTTTTGTGTTCTCCTCTTGTGTTCTTCCTCCCTTATCCCCCCAATAGCTTTTGTAGATTTGTTGGAATTTGGGAGTGAAATACTTGCCCTTGCATTTTTTGCATAGGTTTGAGTTCTCCATGGAGATTCGGCGAGTGCAAGCTTGTGGACTTGTTACTCTTGGGTTCTTGGAACCCTAGACGGTTGTGTGGTTGGTGTGTTGATTTCTTGAGGCCTCCATTGTGGAGTGGCCTCAAGCTTGTGGCCTTTTGCGGCCTTGTGGCCTTTTGTGGCTTTGTTGTTGGGAGGCTCCAATTGATTTGTGGATATAGCACCATCCTTGTACGGGTTTGGTGGCCGCCCTCAAGTGTCCCTTAGTGGATCGTGAGTAGGCCTTTATGGCGAGCTCACAGTAGAATAGGGTGAGCCTTTTGTGGCGTCGGTGAGAGTTGCGTGCCTTCACATCTTGTGGTAAGGCCTTGTGTGGCATTGGGTGACCATCGATCCACCACACCTCAAGGTGAGCCATTTGTGGCGTTCGAGGAACATTGCGCCATCGCACCTCTGATTGCAGCTTGAATCACTATAGAGCTACGTTGGGAGACCCCAAGAGGAAGGTGTGATGAGTACATCAATAAGTTCTTCCCTCAGTAGAAACCAAGGTTATCGAACCAGTAGGAGGAAGGAAACGACTCAAAGGTGTTGCTAGCAACTTGGAAACCTGCACAACACAAACTCAAGACTTTGCCCCAACGAACGGTGAGGTTGCCAATCTCACCGGTTTGCTGAAAACAAAGGATTAACTGTATGGTGTGGAAGGTGATGGTGACTTGCAGAAAGTAAACAGTAACAGTGGAAGATGTATCAATGGTAAAGATTGGACCGGGGTCCACAGTTCACTAGAGGTGTTCTCTTTAATATAAACAACATAACATGCTAGGTAAACAAATTACAGCGGGGAAATTGACAGGACAGAGCAAGGCATAATAATGCAATACTAGACATTCATGATCCTATGAGATTTGATTGGGCATTACACCAATATACATATACTGTCATCCAACTGCATCTATGACTAGTAATCCACCTTCAGGTTATCATCGTAACCCCCTCCAGTATTAAGTTGCAAGCAACGGATAGCTGCTTTAAGCAATGTGTGTATAATAAACAATACACTTGTTCCATGAACAAGAGATCGTTGTTTTCTCCCTAGTAGCAACATCACATCTACAACCTTAGAGATTTCTGTCACTTCCCTAGATTGAATAGAGGCATGAACCCACTATCGAGCATAAATACTCCCTCTTGGAGTCACTAGCATCTACTTGGCCGAGATAGCTACTAGAAACGGAGAGCATGCAAGATCTCAAACAACACAGACATGATAGACTCAATAAGATAGAATCATTAACCAATCTGACATAGTAATCTCAATAACCAACGGATCCCCGCAAACACAACATGCATGATTACAAATAGATGATCTTGATCATGAACGGAGCTCACAAGATCTAAACATGGTAGCACAAAGGAGGAGAAACAGCCATCTAGCTACTGTATAGACCCATAGTCCAAGGTAGAACTACTCATGCATCATACCGGAGGCTGGCATGGTGATGAAGAAGGCCTTCAGGATGATCTCTCCCCTCCGGCAGGGTGCCGGGAATAGCTTAAGATCCCCCGATCTAGGGACGATGGTGGCGGCGGCTACGGACTGTTTCGTGGAAGATTGATCGGGTCCTTAGGGTTTAGGTATCAAGGGATTCTTATAGGCGAAGAGGAAGGCCGAGGGGATGCCCGAGGCGGCTGCACCCCCCCCCCAGGCGTGGGCCAGGCCAGGTCGCGCGGCCAGGGGGTGTGGCCCCCTCGAGGCCCTCCTCTGTCTCGTCTTCTGGCTCCGTGTTCTCCTCGATAAAATATTGACTTTGCATTTTGTACCGTCCAATTCTGAGAATATTCATTTTCTGACTTTTCTGGAACCAAAAACAACAGAAAACAGGCAACCGACACTATGGCATCTTGTTAATAGGTTAGTCCCAGAAAACATATAAAAATATCTCAAAGTGTAGACAAATCAAAGCAAAGTAGATACTAAACAAGCATGGAACATCAAAAACTATAGATACATTCACGACGTATCAAGTATCCCCAAGCTTAACTCCTGTTCGTCCTCGAGTAGGTAAGTGATAAAAAGAATATTTTTTTAGGTGACATGCACCATCAAAATCAAGATCAAACCCTTTGCAAGCATTGAAAGCTGGGACCAAAGTACTCTAAACATGAGCATGAAAGAAGAAGTTCTAACAATAAGACAAAGTAACTATGCATGCAACATGAAAGCATACAAACAAAAATCATGAATAACAATGCATTGAAAGACGTTTGTTTGTTTCACATATAGAAAACATAGCATAGTGGCATTCAGCTTGTCTCTCATGGAGTAGCAATAAATGCATAGGACACCTTCAAAGTTCATAAGAGTGTCTAGATACAAATAGTTCAAGAACAAGCAATATCAACAATATGAATCAATCAATAAGTTTTGGGACAATGCACATAGAACTACGAATGGTAACTATGCTCTCTTAATTGGTGCCTAAGGATAGAAGGTGGAGACTCAATATAAAAGTGGAAGAAAGGCCCTACATAAAGGGAAGCAGGGATTTTAAGTCTCATAAAGAGCTTCCAAAAATTATGGTACTTGTTAGCTTTCAGCTCTCATTGCCCCTATCATAAGCATCTTGAAGTGATTAAGGTTAAAGTGAACAAAGATGGAGTATATGCTTGACAAAGTATAAGTTGGAAATCTCATGTCCCTTGAGTACGAGGGCCGCTCCTCATGCTACTCAACTTTAGTCACCAGTAAGTTCTTGTCATAGTAAGTACATGTGTATCATAGAGAACCGTCAACGGGGTACCCCTTGCACGTCATACAGGAGCTATCCCATATCAAAATGACAAGGCAAGCAGACAATGAGCATCCCAGCAATCGTTTTATTTACCATGGGAAAATGGTGCTTTTTTTCTCTCTTTCATCTTTTCAATGTCTCTCTTTTTTTAAGAAGAAAGCTTCATAGATTTCTCACTATGGTGATGCTGCAATTTTCCACCATGATTAGGCATGGCTTAGGCTAGCGGCCCAGGCATTTCTCTAACACACATACATAACTCCATGGACTTACAAGCTCCCCTTTTATTTCACATCGACGACATCCGCAAACAAAAGAGCATGATATCAACTGTGTACAATGTACAAGTGCAATGTTAAAAGCGTTCTCCACGACATCATGGTTCTGCTAATTCCAACGTATAAGTGCAAGCATATACAACATAGATGACACAATGGTTCAAGTTTATTAGGGGCAAGAAAAATGAAGTGTGCCATCAAGTTTGTGAGAGCTTTAATCACTAATTTTTCACATAACAAAGTGAATTTTTAATTGAAAGATAGATAAACAAGAATATACTTGGAATGGTGTAACACACCATGCATGCGAATTTATAGTGGACACTTTGGAATAATTTGGTTTCTTGGGAGATGGATGCATGAGTAGAGCTTACTCAATATAAGTGGAGGCTAGCAAAAGACTAGGAGCGACCAACTAAGAGAGCAATAATGGCCATAATCATGTAGAGCGACAAAACATTACTAATCAAAGCATAAAGTGGTACTAAAAGTCAAAAACTAAATGATCATAGGGGCTAAGGTGACTGGTTCATAGTCATAACATGGTGTGAGCATGTGCCAAGTCAACCCAAACAAAGCATCAAAGGAGAATACCATAATACTATGCTTTTGTATGCTAAAACAACACATGATTCTTTTAAGGCACATTAAGAAATCATAATTGTTTGGAATAAATCATGCTACAGCAATAATCACTAAGCATAAGGTCAAAACAACATCTAGCATGACATGATAGAGTCTAAGTCACAGTCAAAGCAAGCTCCTCTTGTACTGCTAATGCAAGAACTTCCTACTCCTTTCCAACACCAATCAACTTATTTGAAACAACACGGCAAAAACCGGGGTCCAACTACTTTATTCAAGTAAACTAAGCAAACAAAAACCAAAAACAAAAACTAAGACGCTCCAAGAACAACACAACCGTGCATGAAACGATAAAAACGAAGTTCTATAAAGACCTGAGATTTTTATTGATGAAGAAGGGGATGTCTTGGGCATCCCCAAGCTTTGACGCTTGTACCTTTTGAATATTTATTGGGGTGACACGGGGTGGAATCCCCAAGCTTGAGATATTGCCCATTCTTCATCTCATTACATCATTCTTTCCTTACACCTGAAAATTTTCCTTCATACAAAACTTCACACAATCTTCATTACCAACATTAGTGCATTCAAAAGATAATAGACCTTTGGGGTTTAATTTTAAAACAGAAAAACTTTCACTAAATACACAAGCTACTGTAGCAATTCCCTAAAAATCTCAATTTCCCAAAAAGAACCCCAAAAGGAATCAATAAGAAGCAAATGCAAATAATGGTAGAAATCTGTCAAAACAGACCAACGGGTAGAAACCGATTTTTTTCGAAGACCTTTTGTTGCTCAAATCAAAAAGTATTGAACTAAATAAAGTTATCTAACAACCTGGGGAATTTATTCATAAAAATTACAGCTCAACCCGTCTTACAAAGATTGTACACGAATTTTTACAGTGGAGCACAAAAATCTGTTTTGGGACCGCAACTCTCCAAATCTTACTTCCCTCTCATTAGAGGTTATTCTTGGCACAAAAATCAAACAAAAAGGATAAGGAGAGGTTATTACAAAGGTAATAGCTTCCAAGACTAAAGAAAACTATTTGGTTATCTCCCAAGAAGTACTTTTCTTTAATGCCTTTAAGTTAGGCACAAGAAGCAAGAATCAAATATTTTCAAATGATGAAGCATTAACATCAACTTTCTTGCTCCTACCTTTCTTACCTTTCTTCTTATATTTAGGGTATGTATGATTGATTATTGGAGAAGCAAAATGTATAATGCCTTTTCCCACATCTATTATTGCTCCAAGGTGTTTCAGCATAGATCTTCCAAGTGTAATTTGTCTTTTTCCTACACATTCAATAACAAGATAATCACTAGACACCACTTTCCATGAGATCTTTGTAAACACACCTTTAGCTATTCCAATGGGTAATAAAGTTGCATTATTGGTAAGATATATTTCTTCTCCTCCTTTAGAAAGTCCCCAAAGATTCAAAGACTCATTGATATATTTAGGCATAAGACAAAATTCAGACATGATATCCCAACGAGCATCAAAAGTTTCACTGTTTATCGCAACTTTTATTGTAGGAAACCATTTTGAAGGCTTAGAATTTATTGGAACATAATCATGGTGTTCTCTAAGCATGTTATATAAATCTTTCAAAGCAACTGTATGGGTCTCAAAAGTGTTCAACCTAGAAAAGATGTTTATAAAGGAAGAATCAGACTTGATGATGGAGCATGGTTGACGTGGGAGCTTCTTTCAGTCCCCGATAACGGCGCCAGAAAAATCTTGTTGGCGTGTTGTCAACGCCTCGTTGGGAGACCCCAAGAGCAAGGTGTGATGAGCACAGTAGCAAGTTTTCCCTCAGTAAGAAAACGAGGTTATCGAACCAGTAGGAGGAAGGAAACGACTCAAATGTGTTGCTAGCAACTTGGAGACCTACACAACACAAACTCAAGCCCCAACGAACAGCGAGGTTGTCAATCTAACTGGTTTGTTGTAACAAAGGATTAATTGTATGGTGTGGAAGATAATAGTGGTTTGCAGCAAGAAAACAATAACATTAGAAGATGTATCAATGGTAAAGATTGGACCGGGGTCCATAGTTCACTAGACATGTTCTCCTTAGATAAACAAACATGGCATGTAGGGTAAAAAAATTACAGCAAGGCAATTGACAGGACTGAGTAAGGCATAACGATGCAATACTAGACATCAAGATCCTATGAGATTCGATTGGGCAATACAAAAAGATACATAGACCGCCATCCAACTGCATCTATGACTAGAAGTCCACCTTTGGGTTATCATCTGAACCCCCTCCAGTATTAAGTTGCAAGCAACAGACAACTGCTTTAAGCAAAGTGTGTAAGGTAAACAATCCACTTGTTCCATGAACAAGAGACCGTTGTTTTCTCCCTAGTGGAAACAACACATCTACAACCTTAGAGATTTTTGTCACTTCCCTTAGATTAAATAGAGGCATGAAGCCACTATCGAGCATAAATACCGCCTCTTGGAGTCACTAGCAATGACTTGGCCAAGATAGCTACTAACAACGGAGAGCATGCAAGATCACAAACAACATAGACATGATAGAATCAATAAGACAAAACCATTAATCAATCTGACACAGTAATCTCAATATCCATCGGATCTCCGCAAATACAACATGCATGATTACAAATAGATGAGATCTTGATCATGAACGGAGCTCACAAGATCTATACATGAAAGCACAAGGGAGGAGATATAACCATCTAGCTACTACATGGACCCATAGTCCAAGGTGGAACTACTCACGCTTTATACCGGAGGCTGTCATGATGAAGAAGAAGGCCTTCGGGAAGATCTCCCCTCTGGCAGGGTGCCGGAAAGAGCTTTAGATCCCCCGATCTAGGGACGATAGTGGCGGCGGCTACAAACGGTTTCGTGGAATATTGATCTAGTACTTAGGGTTTAGGCATCGGGGGCTTCTTATAGGCGAAGAGGCGAGGCAGGAGGGAGGCCAGGGGGCCCACACCCTGCCTAGGCGCGACCTAGGATGGGCCCGTGCCTGGGGGTGCGGTCGCCCTGTGGCTCCCCTTCGTCTCTCCTTTGGACTCCATGTTTCCCTCGGTGAAATATTGACTTCGGCTTTTGTCCCGTCCAATTCCAAGAATATTTCCTTACTAGATTTTCTGGAACCAAAAACAGAAGAAAATAGGCAACTAGCACTGTGGTATCTTGTTAATAGGTTAGTACCAAAAAACATATAAAAACACCTCAAAGTGTAGACAAAGCAAAGCAAAGTAGATACTAAACAAGCATGGAACATCAATTATTATAGATACGTTTCCGACGTATCAAGCATCCCCAATCTTAACTCTTGCTTGTCCTCGAGTAGATAAGTGATAAAAGAATAATTTTTGAGGTGACATGCACCATCAAAACCAAGATCAAACCATTTGCAAGCATTGAAATCTGGGATCAAAGAACTCTAAACATGAGCATGAAATATGGAGTTATAACAGTAAGACAAAGTAACTATTCTTGCAACATGAAAGGCTACAAACAAAGATCATGAATAACATGCATTGAAAAACGTTTGTTTGTTTCACATACAGAAAACATGGCATAGTGACATTCAGCTTGTCCCTCATGGAGTAGCAAATAGATGCATAGGACACCTTCAAAGTTCATAAGAGTGACTAGATACAAATAGCACAAGAACAAGCAATATCAACAATATGCATCAATCAATAAGTTTTGGGACAATGCACATAGAACTAAGAATGGCAACTATGCTCTCTTAACTAGTGCCTAAAGGTAGAAGGTGGAGACTCAATATAATAGTGGAATAAAGGCCCTTTATATAGGGAAACAGGGATTTCAAGTTTCAAAAAGAGCTTCCAAAAATTATGGTAATTTGTTAGCTTTCAGCCCTCATTGCCCCTATCATAAGCATCTTGAAGTGATTGAGGTTAAAGTGAACAAACTATGGAGTATGTGCTTGACAAAGTATAAGTTGGCAATCTCATGTCCCTTGAATACGAGGGCCGCTCCTCATGCTACTCAACTTTAGTCACCTGTAAGTTCTTTTCATAGTAAGTACATGTGTATCATAGAGAACCGCCAACAGGGTACCCTTTGCACATGGTACAGGAGCTATGCCATAACCAAAATGACAAGGCAAGGAGACAATGAGCATCTCATCAATCTTCTTATTTACCATGGGAATATGGTGCTTTTTTCTCTATTTTCTCTTTTCTCAACGTGTCTCTTTTTTATAAGAAGAATGCTTCATAGATGTCACTATGGTAATGCTGCAAGTTTCCACCATGATTAGGCATGGCTTAGGCTAGCGGCCCAGGCGTTTCTCTAACACACATACATAACTCCATGGACTTACAAGCTCCCCTTTCATTTCACACCGACGATATCCATAGACAAAAGAGCATGATATCAACTGTGTACAAAGTACATGTGCAATATTGAAAGCGTTCCCCGTGACAGCACGGTTCTGCTAATTCCAACTTATAAGTGCAAGCATATACAACATAGATGACACAATGGTTCAAGTTTATTAGGGGCAAGAAATATAAAGTGTGCCATCAAGTTTGTGAGAGCTTTAATCACTAAGTTTTCACATAACAAAATACTTTTTAATTGGAAGATAGATGAAAACAAGAATATACTTGGAATGGTGTAACACACCATGCATAGGAGTTTATAGTGGACACTTTGGAATAACTTGGTTTCTTGGGAGTTGGAAACATGAGTAGAGCTTACTCATACAAGTGGAGGATAGCAAAAGATTGGGAGCAACCAACTAAGAGAACAATAATGGCCATAATCATGTAGAGCGACAAAACATTACTAATCAAAGCATAAAGTGGTACTACAAGTCAAGGAATAAAAGATCATAGAGGCTATGGTGACTTGGTCATAGTCATAACATGGTGTGAGAATGTGCCAAGTCAACCCAAACAAAGCATCAAAGGAGAATACCACAATATTATGCTTTTGTATGCTAAAACAACGCATGATTCTTTCAAGGCACATTAAACAATATCAATTGTTTGGAACAAGTCATGCTACATCAATAATCACTAAGCATAAGGTCAAAACAACACCTAGCCTGACATGCTAAAGTATAAGTCACAGTCAAAGCAATCTCCTCTTGCACTATTCAAAGCAAGAACTTTCTACTCCTTTCCAACACCAATCAACTTATTTGAAACAACACAGCGAGAACGGGGGTCCAAACTACTTTATTCAAGAAAAGTAAGCAAAGTAAGCAAACCAAACTAAAACTAGGATGCTCCAAGAACAACACAACTATGCATGAAACAATAAAAACGAAGTGTCTAGAAAGACCTGAGCTTTTTATTAATGAAGAAAGGGATGCCTTGGGCATCCCCAAGCTTTAACGCTTGTAACTCTTGGATATTTCTTGGGGTGACACCGAGGTGGAATCCCCAAGCTTGATCTTTTGTCCATTTTTCATCTCATTACATCATTCTCTCTCCACACCTGAATTTTTTTCCTTCATACAAAACTTCACACAATCTTCATTAGCAACATTAGTGTATTCAAAAGATAAAAGACCCTTGTGTTTAGCTTTAGAATAGCAAAACTTTCACTAAAAACACAAGCTACTGTAGAAACTCCCTCAAAAATCTCAATTTCGCAAAAATATCCCAAAAAGAAATCAATAAGAAGCAAATGCAAATAATGGCAGAAATCTATCAAAATAGACCAGCAGATAGAAACCGATATTTTCGAAGACCTTATGCTGCTCAAATAAAAAAGTATTGAACTAACGAAAGTTAGCTAACATACTAGGGGATTTAATCATAAATTATCAGCTCAATCCGACTTACAGAGACTCCTCACGAATTTTTACCGTGAAGCACAAAAATCTGTTTCGGGACAGCAACTCCCCAAATCTTACTTCCCTCTCATTAGAGGTCATTCTTGGCACAAAAAGCAAACAAAAAGGATAAGGAGAGGTCATTACTGAATTAATAACTTCCAATACTCAAGAAAACTCTTGGATTATCTCCCAACAAGTACTTTTCTTTAACGCCTTTAAGTTAGGCACAAAAAACAAGAATCAAGTATTTTCAAATGAAGAGGCATTAATATCAACTCTCTTGCTCCTAGATTTCTTACCTTTCTTCTTCTCTTTAGGCAATATATGATTGCTTACTGGAGGAGAAAAATGCATAATGCCTTTTCCCACATCTATTATTGCTCCAAGGTGTTTCAGCAGGGATCTTCCGAGTGTAATCTATCCTTTTCCTACACATTCAATAACACGATAATCAGTAGACACCATTTTCCCTGAGATTTTTGTAAACACACCTTCAGCTATTCTAATGGGTAATAAAGTTGCATTATTGGTAAGAGATATTTCTTCTCCTCCTTTAGAAAGTCCCCAAAGACTCAAAGACTCATAGATATCTTTAGGCATAAGACAAAATTCAGACACGATATCCCAACAAGCATCAAAAGTTTCACTACTTATCGCAACTTTTACTGTAGGAAACCATTTTGAAGGCTCAGAATTTATTGGAACATAACCATGGTGCTCTCTAAGTGTGTGATAGCAAATGTTCAAAGCAGCAGTACTGGACTCAAGAGTGTTCAACCTAGCATAAATGTCTATAAAAGAAGAATCAGACTTGTCAGGCATATTATAAATTATAATCAATCTCTTTATAGGATCTAAAGCTTCACCCTCAGTACAACGAAAAATATATTTCTCAGCCACAACATCCAAAACATATCTATAACAAAGAGCAATACCGTGGTAGAAACTATTGATAACCAAGCTAAGACTCATTTTAGGCTCAGTTTCCCTTTGTATAGAAGAGATGCTAGACCAAGCTTCTTTGAAACTCTCTCCACTTCCTTGCTTGAAAGTAAAGATCCTTTCCATAGGTGAAACAGGGATTGGACCAAAACCAGAGATAATAGCAACTAGAGCAGGAACTAATTTTGTGTGTGTTTTTTATAAGAGAAAGCAAACCAAACTAGACTCTTTTTTTTGGAGTTTTTGATAAAAAAGAGGCAAACAAAACCAAGCAAAAAAAACTAAGCAAAACAAAAACAAAGTAAAGAAAAAGGTTGAGGAGGACTCCCCTTGTGAACAAGTCCTTAGCCTCCCCGGCAACGGCGCCAGAAAAACATTGATGGCGCGTGGTTGACGTGGGAGCTTCTTTTAGTCCTCGGCAACGGCGCCAGAAAAAGCTTGTTGGCGTGTTGTCAACGTCTCGTTGGGAGACCCCAAGAGCAATGTGTGATGAGCACAACACCAAGTTTTCCCTCGGTAAGAAACCGAGGTTATCGAACCAGTAGGAGGAAGGAAACGACTCAAAGGTCTTGCTAGCAACTTTGAGGCCTGCACAACACAAACTCAAGACTTTGCCCCAACGAACAGCGAGGTTGTCAATCTCACTGGTTTGCTATAACAAAGGATTAACTGTATGGTGTGGAAGATAATAGTGGTTTGCATCAAGAAAACAGTAATAGTGGAAGATGTGTCAATGGTAAAGATTGGACCGGGGTCCATAGTTCACTAGAGGTGTTCTCCTTAGATAAACAACCATGGCATGCAGGGTAAACAAATTACAGCAGGGCAATTGACAGGACTGAGCAAGGCATAACAATGCAATACTAGAGATCAAGATCCTATGAGATTCGATTGGGCAATACAACAAGATACATAGACCGCCATCCAACTGCATCTATGACTAGAAGTCCACCTTTCGGTTATCATCTGAACCCCCTCCAGCATTAAGTTGCAAGCAACAAACAACTGCTTTAAGCAAAGTGTGTAAGGTAAACAATCCACTTGTTCCATGAACAAGAGACTGTTGTTTTCTCCATAGTGGCAACAACACATCTACAACCTTAGAGATTTCTGTCACTTCCCTTAGATTAAATAGAGGCATGAACCCACTATCGATCATAAATACCCCCTCTTGGAGTCACTAGCAACTACTTGGCCAAGATAGCTACTAACAATGGAGAGCATGCAAGATCAAACAACACAGACTTGATAGAATCAATAAGACAAAACCATTAATCAATCTGACATAGTAATCTCAATATCCATCCGATCCCCGCAAACACAACATGCATGATTACAAATAGATGAGATCTTGATCATGAACGGAGCTCACAAGATCTAGACATGAAAGCACAAGGGAGGAGATACAACCATATAGCTACTACATGGACCCATAGTCCAAGATGGAACTACTCACGCTTCATACCGGAGGCTGGCATGATGAAGAAGAAGGCCTCCGGAATGATCTCCCCTCCGGAAGGGTGCCGGGAAGAGCTTCAGATCCCCTCGATCTAGGGACGATGGTGGCGGCGGCTACAGACGGTTTCGTGGAATATTGATCGGGTACTTAGGGTTTAGGCATCGGGGGCTTCTTATAGGTGAAGAGGCGAGGCAGGAGGGCGGCCAGGGGGGCCACACCCTGCCTAGCTGCGGCCTAGGGTGGGCCCACGCCTGGGGGGTGCAGCCGCCATGTGGCTCCCCTTCGTCTCTCCTCTGGACTCCATGTTCCCCTCGGTGAAATATTGACTTCGGCTTTTGTCCCGTCCAATTCCAGAATATTTCCTTACTAGCTTTTTTGGAACAAAAAACAGAAGAAAACAGGCAACTGGCACCGTGGCATCTTGTTAATAGGTTAGTACCATAAAACATATAAAAACACCTCAAAGTGTAGACAAAGCAAAGCAAAGTAGATACTAAACAAGCATGGAACATAAAAAATTATAGATATGTTTCCGACGTATCACTTGCTAGGCATATTATAAATTGTAGTCAACTTCTTTATGGCATCCAAAGCTTCATTCTCATTACACTGAAAAATATCTCTCCCAGCTAAAGCATCCAAAGCATATCTATAACAAAGAGCAAGACCATGGTAGAAACTGCTAATAACTAGGCCTAGACACATTTTAGGCTCAGTTTTTCCTTGCAAATCAGAAATTCTAGACCAAGCTTCTTTGAAACTATATTCACTTCCTTGTTTGAAAGTAAAGATCCTTTCCATAGGTGACACCGTGATTGGAACAACACCAAACATGGTAGAAACTAGAGCAGGAACTATTTTTTTGTGTTTTTGATAAAAGAAAGCAAACCAAACGAAACTATTTTTTTAGAGTTTTTGATAAAAAGAAGCAAACAAAACAAGGAAAAATAAACTAAGCAAAACAAAAACAAAGTAAAGAAAAAGGTTGTGAAGGACTCCCCTTGTGAAGTCGTCCTTAACCTCCCCGGCAACGGCGCCAGAAAAAGCTTGATTGCAGCTCAGATCACTGTAGTGCTTCGTTGAGAGACCCCAAGAGGAAGGTGTGATGAGTACAACAATAAGTTCTTCCCTCGGTAGAAACCAAGGTTATCGAACCAGTAGGAGGAAGGAAATGACTCAAAGATGTTACTAGCAACTTGGAAACCTGCATAACACAAACTCAAGACTTTGCCCCAATGAACAATGAGGTTCTCAATCTAACCGGTTTGCTGAAAACAAATGATTAACTATATGGTATGGAAGGTGATGGTGGCTTGCAGAAAGTAAACAGTAACAGTGGAAGATGTACCAATGGTAAAGATTGGACCGGGGTCCACAGTTCACTAGAGGTGTTCTCCTTAAGATAAACAACATAACATGTTGGGTAAACAAATTACAGCGAGACAATTGACAGAACAGAGCAAGGCATACCAATGCAATACTAGACATTCATGATCCTACGAGATTTGATTGGGAATTACAACAATATACATAGACCTCCATCCAACTGCATCTATGACTAGTAATCCACCTTCAGGTTATCATCAGACCCCCTCTAGTATTAAGTTGCAAGCAACGGATAACTGCTTTAAGAAATGTGTGTAAAGTAAACAATACAATTGTTCCATGAACAAGAGATCGTTGTTTTCTCCCTAGTAGCAACGGCACATCTACAACCTTAGAGATTTCTGTCACTTCCTCAGATTCAATAGAGGCATGAACCCACTATCGAGCATAAATACTCCCTCTTGGAGTCACTAGCATCTACTTGGCCAAGATAGCTACTAGAAATGGAGAGCATGCAATATCTCAAACAACATAGACATGATATAATCAATAAGATAGAATCATTAACCAATCTGACATAGTAATCTCAATATCCATCGGATCCCCGCAAACACAACATGCATGATTACAAATAGATGATCTTGATCATGAACAGAGGTCACAAGATCTAAACATGGTAGCACATGTTGGAGATATGCCCAAGAGGCAATAATAAAGTGGTTATTATCATATCTTTATACTTATGATAAATGTTTACATACCATGCTATAATTGTATTAACCGGAAACATTAATACTTGTGTGATTTGTAAACATAAAAGAGTCCCTAGTAAAGCCTCTTGTTAAACTAGCTTGTTGGTTTATATAGTCTCATGGTTTCCTGATCATGAACATAGAGATGTTATTAACAACAGGGTCATATCATTAGGAGAATGATGTGATGGACATACTCCTATAGTTAAGCGTAGCATAAAGATCAAGTCATTTAATATAGTTCATTTGCTATAAGCTTTCTGATACATAGTAACGTAATTACTTCGACCATGATATCATGTTAATCACCATCACCGGAAGGATGCTTTGATGACATCAAACACCACACCGTTACTGGGTGGCTACAAAGGTGGCATTGAGTGTTTGGAAAGTATGGGTTGAGGCACATGGATCAAGAGTGGGATTTGTCCATCCATATGACAGATAGATATACTCTAGGCCCTTTCGGTGGAATGTCATCCAATTAGCTTGCAAGCATGTGACTGGCTCACAAGGGATCACATATCACGGGAATGAGAAAAGAGTACTTATCGGTAACGAGGTTGAACAAGGTATGCAGAGATACCGACGATCAAAACCTCGGATAAGTAAACTATCGTGAGACAAAGGGAAATTGGTATTGTATGTAAGTGGTTCATTCAATTGCAAAGTAATCGTAGAAATATGTGGGATCCATATGAATTTCCAGATTCCTCTATTGGTTATTGATCGGAGAAGTGTCTCGATCATGTCCGCATAATTCACGAACCGTAGGGAGACACACTTAAGGATTCAATGTTGTTGAATAGTTATGGAATGATGAGTAAGAGACCGAATGTTGTTCGGAGTCTCGGATGGGATCCGGGATATCACGAGGAGATCCGGAATGGTCCGTAGAATAAGATTCATATAAGGTAAGTCCTGTTTCGGAGTTCGGGAATGATTCCGGTGTTTTCACCAGGAATGTTCTAAAAGGGTCCGGAAGGTCCGGCACTCCGGAGGGGAAGGGTACATGAATGTGCCATAAAAATGTGGAATGGTTGCATCATGTACTAGGTCACTTGTATGGGCAAAATAAAGAGACAAATCAAATCGAAGTTTGAAAGTCAAACGCCAATTTGAAAAAGTCAAATCTCAAGTTTGCTTGGTGGGGGGAGAGTAGGAAACCTACTTGGGGAGGAAGTCCCCTCCCTCCACCCGCCGGCCAAGGAGCAGGAGTTGGAGGAGGACTCCCTCCTCTCAAGCCGCACCCCCCACCTATATAAGGAGGGGTAGGGCTGCCCCTCTCCCACACACCTCAAAACCCTAGCCCCAAGTCGCCGGCCACCTCTAGTGCCGCCACCTAGGGCCTCCTCTAAGTCGCCGAGTTAGGGTTTCCCCAAACCCTAGCCGCCGGCCAAGCCCTCCCCTTGGTGCCTCTAAACCCTAGATCGCCAAGGCCTCTCTCATACTCCATCATACTCGCTCCGGCTTAAGGCGAAGCCCTGCGAGATCTCCCTTCTACTTCCGACACCACGCCGTCGTGCTGTCGGAATCACGAGGAGAGTGCTACAACCTCCACTGCCTGCTGGAACAAGGGAAAGGAAGGTCTTCATCGAGTACCGAACGTGTGATCAACTGCGGAAGCACTGCCGGAACGCAGCGCCGGAAGGATCGTCTACGCGATCTTGAGATCGGCAAGTGTACGACTACATCACCCACGAGAATCTGCTCTCGTTAACCGCTTTGGATCTTCGAGGGTTAGTATTCTATCGACTCGTTGCTACTATCTAGTAGATAGATCTTGGCTTGATCATAGATTAGATCTTGATTGTGTGTTCATGCGGTAGAAATTTTTTGTTTTCCATGCTACGAACCCCTAGGGTGGTATCAGAGCCGTGTCTATATGTAGATCTGTTGCACGAGTAGAACACAATGGTCATTATGGGCGTTGATGCTTTTGTTGTCGATTGCTTCTTGTGTACTTTGCATCTTGCGGGATGGTGGGATGAAGCGGTCCGGGCTAACCTTACATGACATCGTTCATGAGACTTGCTCCACGCTTGACATGCAACTTGTATTGCATAAGTGGCTTTGCGGGTGCCTGTTTCTCCCAACATATTTAAGATTCAATTTACAACGGGTGATTAACAATACTAGTATCAATGTTGTGGTTCTTGTTCATAAGTTAGAACGACACTTACTGAAAGCCCCAAACCACGTAAAACATGCAAGGAAAATTAGAGGCGTCTAACTTTGTTTTGCAAAGGTGTGTTGTGATGTGATATGGCCATGATTGTGATTATATATGATGTATGCAATGTCCCTTATTGTAAGTTGGCAACCATATGGAGCCATATGGTTGTCTTTTAAATTCCGTTAAGACCTGCATGTCTATTCAAAGAAGTTGTAATAGTTGATGCTAGTGGACGACAACCATGAAGCGGCGCCATTGACCTTGACGCCACACCAGTGATGATGGAGATCATGTTCGTGCTTGAAGATGGAGATCGGAAGCACAAGAAGAAAGGCCATATCATATCACATATTATGAATTGCATGTGATGTTAATCCTTTTACGCATCTTGTATTGCTTAGTTCACAGCGGTAGCATTATAAGATGATCCCTCAAGCACACAATTTCAAGTTTTAAAGTGTTCATCCTTAGTAAGAACCGTTGCTAAAGCTCGTTGTTTCGAAGCACCACGTGATGATCGGGTGTGTTAGATTATGCGAGTGTATACAACGTGAGCAAGCCAGATTTGCTCATGCAGAAGCTAAGGTTTGATCTTGACGAGCCTAGCATGTACAGACATGGTCTCGGAACACGGATCACCGAAAGGTAAAGCATGAGTCATATAGTAGATATGATGAACATGTTGATTGTTCGCCATTGAAGCTACATCAACTCTCGTGATGATCGGTTTTGATGTGGAGGATTTGGTTCGTGTGATCACTAAAACAATGTGAGGGATATTGTTTTGAGTGGGAGTTCAACGGCAATATGATTAAAAGTTTAACACTATTTATCATAAATTAAATCAAAGTGAATTTGCATAATTGTTGTAGTCATTGGCATCCGTTTACCACCTTACGCTTAGTTATAATTGAGATGATAGAACTATAGAATTCTGGTTAGTTACTTTATGAACTGGTATCGTATTGTTTTGAAGTGTTAATCTAAAGTTTAAAAGTCCTATTGCAAACTTTCAGTAAGTTCCGGTTACTCCATGAAGTTTAATAATTGGTATTAAATCAAGAGTAACAATTCCAAGTGTTAGTGTATGAGTATCATGTTTGTCTCCATGATTCTTGATATTCAAAGGATTGTCTTAATATCAAGGTTATCTAGGATCTGAAAGAGTTGTTTCAGAAACCATGATGTGTGGAAGATATTGTGATATCTGAAACGAAGTTTTGGTTGCAACATGATAGAGTATAATATGGCAAAAGTCATGTTCTCATATTTGATGAGAATTTGCAAAAGGTTGGAGACACTAGTTGTCCTAATCCTACAAAAGGTTTTGGAGAGCAACATTATACTCGCGATTCACCGTTATAAGCTAAAAGTAGCTTTATCATGGATAATTCCATGATAAGGGTGAATATTTGATGTAGGTAAAATGTTTACTACACCAAGAGATTACTAAAGAAAGGAATTTGAAAGAACACCAAACATTTGATGATGGTGATCTACTTCAAAGTGCAAGTCCAAAAACATTGATATTTTACTATACATGCTTTGGACTATGTGTCATGTATATGGCTCCACTATTGATGTTTATAGATTCTTTCAAACAGAAAAGGAAATACTGAAAGAGAATCTCCTAAATATATGGCAGAAAAGAAAAGACTAGAATTGTTCAGCTTAAGTATATAGATGATATACATGTTATGGATATATTCTTTGCTTATTAAACAATGTGGTTCTTAAGTATTTGATACTGAATTTGTTGGTGTGAATCGCCATACGAAACAACACAATTCATGAACTAGAATGGCCTAAGTAACTAGCAAAAGAATATGTGATGATGTTCATCGAGAACAAATAAAAGGTTATTGTGTTGCTTGTTAAACATCAAAGCTTGCCTTCAAGATTTGTTTTATTAGGTATTATGAGAACAAAAGGGTTGTTCAGATAATTGCCGTAATCCATAAAAGATGGATGATTCACAAATCTCGTTGGAGAAATCACATCCATAAAACTAGTGCTAAAAATGTCGAAAGACAAATTGATTGAAAGATTACTTAGGAAGTGACATCGCCGTTTAAATTATATTGGAAACAAAACATGAAGAAACTCCATGTGGATGGAATTTTGGAGTCCTTTTGATTTTTGATCAAATGACGCTTGTGAAACTTTCCTAGAGATAATTAAAAATTCGTTCATAGGCCAAAAGGGAACGAATGACTAGCTTATTGGAACTTGTACATATTGTTGTATGAAGTCCATCAAGAGCGATGGATTTCAACTTCATGTGCTTTCTCCGAATTTGAGTGAATATATGAATATTTACTTAATAAGGATGAAGTATGAAACATTTGAAAAGTTCAAAGATTTTCGGGATGAAGTGCAAAATCATTGTAACAAGAATATAAATAGTTTATGATAAGATCATAAAGGAAGATATTTGAGTTACAAGTTTAGCATAATACCTAAGATTTAAGGAATCGTTCCGTGGATTTGAATTTCCCGAAACACCATAAGAGTATGGAGCGTTCGAGATATGTAATTAAACCTTGTTTGACATGGTAAGATCAAAGGTGTAATTTATAAAACTGTCATTATATTTTAAAGATTAAAGCTTTAGAGACTACCGTTTTTCCACTGAAAAGATCTCCATCGTAATCCGTTGAATTGACACCATATAAAGTTATGGTTTGGTATAAAACCCAAGTTGTCCTTTCTTAAAAAAAATGGTATGCTATGCATAAGAAAGATGTTTGCAACCAAAGTCGGATGAACATATCTTTGTATGTTAGTTAAGTATTCCTCCATAACACCAAAGACAAAAGTGTTTATCGCTTAGTACGTCAAGTTTCTTTGAGAAGGAATTTTTCGTAAAAAGTTAAGTGGGAGGACAATAGAACTTTGATAAGGTTAAAAGAACCTTAGTTATATGTGCAAAGTTGCGCAGCGCCAAAAAGTGTTCTGGAGGCAGCAACAATGCTCATGGCTCACGTGCCTCAAAGGTTGTGGTCACGGAGGTCTAAGTTCCTATTGAAACAAGAAGGTCGGGTAAACAATCAAATACCAAGATTTGAGAGTTAAATTATTATTTGACGATAATGATCCGACTACATACAAAGAAGCGATGATGGGCCCTGACTCCGTCAAAATGGCTTGAAGCCATAAAATCCGTGATAGTTCCATATACAAGAGATCAAGCTTTGAACTTAAAAGACCCTCTAGAAAGGTACAATACCTTACAGTCATATTTGGATCTATAAAGAAATAGACATGGATGTTTCACATCTATAAAATTATCGACATATCGGGAAAGAGTTCACGACAATGCTCAAAGAATTGACAATGACAAGATCTGATCTTTCATTAAGCGATATTTAGTCTAGACGGATTAATATAGCAACCACGACATATAATTTTGTTATGTGTTGAATAAACAAAACAAGTTCTTCTAATAGAATGGTTACCTAGGACGTGTGCATGACACAGTCCAAAGGGTTTTGTTAATTCAAAGGATGCTAAAAGCATATGCAAACTTCAATGGTTGAAGTAAGCATCGCAGAGTTAGAATCTTCACTATGATGAAACTATTAAAATAGTTTAATTTCATCGGATACGATGAAGATGCTTGCATTTGCAAGAAATTAAGTGGGAGAGCTAAGACATGTTTCTAATACATTATGTGGAAGACATATTGTTGATTGGAAATGATGTATCTTTTTATTAACACAGGATAAGAATTTCATCTCGATGAAAGGCTTAGGCAGAACCCGAATATTTGGCATCAATGTCTATATGGATAAATTGTGACGCCAATATGGTTGTGCCAGAAGTACATAGATGAGATATTGAATGCGTTCAATATAGAAACTACAAGAAAAGTTCTTGTTGCACAAGAAGGATTGAATAAAGATTTAAGTATTTTTGATACTTGATAGATACAATCAGAAAGAGTATTTTTATCAATCATGCTGTGATGTGTACAAATCCAGATATGTCCTATGATCTAAATGTTATGAGCATATACCCGAATGATTCATAAGATGATTATTGGATGACAGTAAAGATATTCTTATGATCTTGTAAAAGAACTAAGAATATATTATTTTATAGAAGTGACAAATAGATGGTTAGTTCATTGTAAATGAATTACATTGATACTGGTTTTGTCACAAAGTACAAATTAAGTTTATATCAATCTAAACTAAGGGTGGCACAATATGATGGAATATGAATTCCATAATGAATTTGGATGAGTTCCAAAGTTAAGACATTGTGACAGATACTACAACAAAAGGTTAAGTATATAACTGCTATTTATAGCAGCAAAAGAGGGCATTTGTGTCAAGTAGTTTGTTATCGAACTAGGTGTAGTTCGAAGCAGGGATAATACTATGAAGATATATTGTACGACAATATTATCAACATGTTTTAACCCCAAAAGAACTAAAGGTCACACCAAAGGACCAAATTTGTACGAAGCCATCTCATTAGAGAATGAGTGATGCGTAGAGACGCAAAGACATGCAATTACACACGGACCTAGATGTGTCAGGTCCGGAGATCAGTTGACCACTAGCAATAGTGTACATATGACACCAGAAAGCCATAGGTGTTGAATACACAAAGGTTTGAAACTAGATTATTGACTCTAGTGCAAGTGGGAGACTATTGGAGATATGCCCAAGCGGCAATAATAAAGTGGTTATTATCATATCTTTATACTTATGATAAATGTTTACATACCATGCTATAATTGTATTAACCGGAAACATTAATACTTGTGTGATTTGTAAACATAAAAGAGTCCCTAGTAAAGCCTCTTGTTAAACTAGCTTGTTGGTTAATATATGATCATGGTTTCCTGATCATGACCATAGAGATGTTATTAACAACAGGGTCATATCATTAGGAGAATGATGTGATGGACATACTCCTATAGTTAAGCGTAGCATAAAGATCAAGTCATTTAATATAGTTCATTTGCTATAAGCTTTCTGATACATAGTAACCTAATTCCTTCGACCATGAGATCATGTTAATCACCATCACCGGAAGGATGCTTTGATGACATCAAACACCACACACGTTACTGGGTGGCTATAAAGGTGGCATTGAGTGTTCGGAAAGTATGGGTTGAGGCACATGGATCAAGAGTGGGATTTGTCCATCCATATGACAGATAGATATACTCTGGGCCCTCTTGGTGGAATGTCATCCAATTATCTTGCAAGCATGTGACTGGCTCACAAGGGATCACATACCACGGGAACGAGAAAAGAGTACTTATCGGTAACAAGGTTGAACTAGGTATGCAGAGATACCGAGGATCAAAACCTCGGATAAGTAAACTATCGTGAGACAAAGGGAAATTGGTATAGTATGTAAGTGGTTCATTCAATCGCAAAGTAATCGTAGAAATATGTGGGATCCATATGAATTTCCAGATTCCTCTATTGGTTATTGATCGGAGAAGTGTCTCGATCATGTCCGCATAATTCACGAACCGTAGGGAGACACACTTAAGGATTCGATGTTGTTGAATAGTTATGGAATGATGAGTAAGAGACCGAATGTTGTTTGGAGTCTCAGATGGGATTCAGTATATCACGAGGAGATCCGGAATGGTCCGGAGAATAAGATTCATATAAGGAAAGTCCTGTTCGGAGTTCGGGAATGATTCCGGTGTTTTCACCAGGAATGTTCTAGAAGGGTCCGGAAGGTACGGCACTCCGGAGGGGAAGGGTACATGAATGTGTCATAAAAATGTGGAATGGTTGCATCATGTACTAGGTCACTTGGCTGGGCAAAATAAAGAGACAAATCAAATCGAAGTTTGAAAGTCAAACGCCAATTTGAAAAAGGCAAATCTCAAGTTTGCTTGGTGGAGGGAGAGTAGGAAACCTACTTGGGGAGGAAGTCCCCTCCCTCCACCCACCGGACAAGGAGGAGGACTTCCTCCTCCCAAGCCGCACCCCCCACCTATATAAGGAGGGGTAGGGCTGCCCCTCTCCCACACACACCTCAAAACCCTAGCCCCAAGTCGTCGGCCACCTCCAGTGCCGCTGCCGCCTAGGGCCTCCTCTAAGTCGCCGAGTTAGGGTTTCCCCAAACCCTAGCCACCGGCCAAGCCCTCACCTTGGTGCCTCTAAACCCTAGATCGCCAAGGCCTCTCTCATACTCCACCATACTCGCTCCGGCTTAAGGCGAAGCCCAGCGAGATCTCCCTTCTACTTCCGACACCACGCCGTCGTGCTGCCGGAATCACGAGGAGAGTGCTACAACCTCCGCTGCCTGCTGGAACAAGGGATAGGAAGGTCTTCATAGAGTACCGAACGTGTGACCGACTGCGGAAGCGCTGCCGGAACGCAGCGCCGGAAGGATCATCTACGCGATCTTGAGATCGGCAAGTGTACGACTACATCACCCACGAGAATCTGCTCTCGTTAACCGCTTTGGATCTTCGAGGGTTAGTATTCTATCGACTCATTGCTACTATCTAGTAGATAGATCTTGGCTTGATCATAAATTAGATCTTGATTGTGTGTTCATGCGGTAGAAATTTTTTATTTTCCATGCTACGAACCCCTACAGCACAAAGGAGCAGAAACAACCATCTAGCTACTGTATGGACCCATAGTCCAAGGTGGAACTACTAACGCATCATACTGGAGGCTGACATGGTGATGAAGAAGGCCTCCGGGGTGATCTCTCCCTTCCGACAGGGTGCCGGGAAGAGCTTCAGATCCCCCCGATCTAGGGACAATGGTGGCGGCGGCTACGAACTATTTCGTAGAAGATTGACCGGGTCCTTTGGGTTTAGGTATCGGGGGCTTCTTATAGGCGAAGAGGGAGGCCGAGGAGATGCCCGAGGCGGTTGCCCCTAGGAGCGGGCCAGGCCAGGCCGCGCGGCCAGAGGGTGTGGCCCCCTCAAGGCCCTCCTTTGTCTCGTCTTCTAGCTCTGTGTTCTTCTCGGTAAAATGTTGACTTTGGGTTTTGTCCCGGCCAATTCTGAGAATATTCATTTTCTGACTTTTCTGAAATAAAAAACAACAGAAAAGCAACTGACATTGTGGCATCTTGTTAATATGTTAGTCCCATAAAACATATAAAAACATCTCAAAGTATAGACAAAGTAAAGCAAAGTAGATACTAAACAAGCATGGAACATAAAAAATTATAGATACGATTTACGACATATCAACCTCTCCAATGGAGACGTAGCTTCTTTGAAAGTGAACTTCGAGATAAAAATCATCGTCTTCGCGTTCATCGGTTATCTCTCAATTGAGCCCTTTACTTATGCATTTTACATTATGATAGCCTTCGTGCTTGAAGTATTATATCTTGCTATTGCCTTGTTGCTTGTCTTGCTTAGCATAGGTTGTTGGTGCACTTAGGTGAATTTAGTGGTTTTAGATTTTGTGCTCTATAAATTAAACGTTAGTTTTATTCTATTAGAGCCTAAACCGTATAATTTTTAAAAGCCTATTCACCCCCCTCTAGGCAACATACATTGCACTTTCACATATTACTTACACTATTCCTCCTCCATCCGATATCAAATCTATGTTTGAGAATTTGTTGAATGGAGTTGATAAGAAAACAAAGGCTATAATACGAATATTTGTTTCAGTTGTATGTTGGTCAATATGGAATTGTAGACAAAAAGTTTCATATTTTGCAGGTTATTCGTATAGCCACACACTGAAGCCAGCTATGGTGTTTCCTTCTCCCGGATCAGTGAGAGCTTACAATTTCTACGTGCAACCCTAGTTGCTGATGGTTGCTTAGGATATCTTCAATCGATCCGGCCGACCGCATATTAGCATAATACACAATGGGTAGATGTTATATGTTGAATCGTTTTATATGGTTGCATGCATCGATCTTATGTGATCCTTAAGGTGAACAAATACTTCATAATAAAACTGGATGTGTGAACTAATAAGGTAGGGTTTACACTCCCTATTTATAAAAGAGGAATCGGATACGATGACATGCTCGATTATTGCAGTAATAGAAAGTATGTAAATGAACAATAGATGTTGTTTGGTTACACCATTGGAGAACACATAATTTGACTCGAGAATAGGTGTATGGCATAGTTGTCGCTGATACGGCCATATTCCATGATAATGGTGATTTCTTAACGATGGTTTTTCTTCTCGAGAGCGATGTACAAGAAGTTATGTTCATGGAACTCAGGTCGGTTGACTATGAAGGCAGCCATATTCCGTGACCAATAATGCTTAAGATTTTAGTTGCGGTCATATTATGTGACCAATAATACAGTTGGGCGGCGGCCGCTGGATTCGATGGTTGCGAGCAAATAGGATCATTTCGTATTTTTTAATATTTTAGGTTTTATCCACAAAGTTATCAGGATAATAATTGTATCCTTGTATGTCACTTAGTCCATATGTGTTGCTTCATGTAACTTTATTATAGATTAATGAAATATGTGTAAATATGTGGTTGCTCAAAAATTCTGAAGATTTTAGTTGCCAAAGATCGAAACCCTCGCGCCGACAGGTGGTTGGCATACAAACCCACGGCCGGCGTACGGAGGCTTCTTCCTCGGCCCAGCCTTTACGCCCTCCGCGTGGGCACACGGGACACGGACCTACACCTACTGTCACTGGGCCCGGCCGGAAGAACCGTTTATTGTTCCCGGGTCATCGGCGACGCGGTTCCAGCGGGGGGAAACCTGGCACGGCCGTGGAGGTGTGGAGGCAACCACCACCAAAACACCGGGAGGAACCAAGTCGCAGGCGGCCTCGTCCGTCTCGTCAGAAAAAACAAAGGAAAAGGGGATACCAAGGCGTCTTAGCCCGTTCGTCGTCTCCGCCGCGACCCGTCCGGTCCGGCCGTCCTCCCCAACACCCCGTCCATCTGCTGCGCCGCCCGCCCGCGAATTCCGGCCATGGAGGCCCTGTGGAAGCAGGCCTCCAGGATCAAGGAGCAGGTCGCGCGCCAGGTTAGCCCGTCTCTCCTGATCGCCTCTCACAAATTTCTCGATCGATCTGGGTAGAGCGCCACGGACCGTGGTTATTTGGTGACGATGTACCTGTAATTAGAAGGGATCGTCTGACTCTTTTACCGGATTTGTGTGTATGTGCTGCAGAGGCAGACTGCTTGCGGAGTTATCTGTCTGCGGTTCTGAACTGTTTGGTCTTGGCAGGCTATATTGATGCCGGGGACTGGAGTAAATAGAGGGTTGTCCATTTACTGCGCTTGAGTTGTGATCCTGGCGATAGAGAGACAGAGCTGATCAAATTGGTCATGAGAGGCTAGGGATAAATAAGTAGGTTTCCAATCAAAGAATCGTGATTTCGCTGTTTTAGTACAACTTATTATGGATCAGTGACACTTATTAAAGGGAGTAGTTGAAATAAAGAAAAATAATATGTTTCAATTAATCAACCTGATTGCCTTGCATCTATTCTTGCTTAAATGGAGGATGATTGTACGAAATTGAAGAGTTACATTGAGCACTCAGGTTGAGGGTATCATAGGGCTAAGAGGTTGCAGACACATACCATTCTGTTTGCTTTCGAGATAACTATGATGTTTGGGATTGCAGATGATGGTTCGGTGTTAAGATTCTAGACCTTTACAAAAAATACTTGTTTGTAGTAATTGTATGCATCGTTGTTCCGATGTAGTTATATAAACATATCAATGGTTTGATGAAATTATGATAAGAACTACTAGCTGAGTAAGTTGGCCTCAGGTTCTGAGCTGAATCTATAATAGTATGTAATACTGTAAGTCTGTAACTGCTCTTGCCGGTATTTCTGCACTCATGCTTGCGCTTTGCCAAGGAAATTCAACAACACCCCATTTTTAAGTCTGCCTCGCACATTGCGGAACTGAATTACCTAGCTGTAACCTGTACACTTCCTGCAAAAAAACGGAGAGCTACAGTATACTGAGTAGGGATTACTATGTTATAGCCGGCAATACTTACTGCATGATGTGTACTTCAATAACATTGCTGTTTATTAAATTTATATGTCCATGCTATGAACTGGCGTCAATAAGTCAACATTTCAAACTTAGTATGAGTAAAGTAACATCGTAACTATCTGTACCATTGCAGGGGGTGTTTAAGCAGTTTGGAGCTGGTGCCTATGGAAATCCTGATAATCCATTTACAGACGAATCAGAAGTTAAACTACACCAGAGATTGGAAAAGCTTTATTTATCAACTCGTGCTGCCAAAGTATGAGTAACACAATTATATCATCTCTTTTCTTTCTACCTCGTTTCCTTTTGATTAAAACATTGGCATATTTTGCCAGCATTTCCAAAGGGACATTGTTCGGGGTGTGGAGGGGTACATAGTTACAGGATCTAAGCAAATGGAGATAGGTATGTTCCTCTAATTATTTTATTGGGAGTAATTTTAATCTTAGTATTACAAACGGTCTGCTATATTGGTAATTCCATATTTGCGTTAACGTATGCTGATTTGCTCTGCAATCTACATTTATAGGGAACAAATTGTCAGATGATAGCCAGAAGTACGGCATCGAAAACACGTGTACAAGTGGTAATACTTTATCCAGAGCTGCTACATACTTTGGAAAGGCACGTTCACTCATAGAAAAGGAACGAGGCAACATGCTTAAAGCATTTGGTACACAGGTATGTTTTCCAACTGCTGGATGTGATTTTTACCTTGTGACACTTATGATCCACATGGCTGGTAAATTTCAATGCACCCAGTTTTTACTGTAAATTACTACCTCTTGTCGCCTAAGGATTAGTCAAAAGTCAAAACTTACTAACTTTGACCAAATATTTAAGGGAAAATATCTACATCTATAAAATTAAATGAACACATTAGTAAAATATACTTTATGGTGAATCTATTGATATCGATTCCTTATTGTAAATGTTCATATTTTTGTGTATAAACTTCGTCAAACTTAGAAAATGTTGACTTTTGACTAATCCTTAGGCGCCTTATATTTTGGAAGGGAGGGAGTAACTCATATGCATAACTCCTGGAATTTGCTAAGACATATGATATATGGTGGAAAATGCATAACTTCTGCAATCTCTAAGGATATTGGCTTCTTATAGATTTTATAATATTTGGAGTATAACTGGAAAGATTTATTTTTTATTTTCTTACATCCAAGTATGTAACCAGGGTGTATGTCTGATATAGTGTGTAATAAATTGTTAAATTCTAGGTGGCGGAGCCGCTACGGGCAATGGTAATGGGTGCCCCTCTGGAGGACGCTAGACATCTAGCCCAGAGATATGACAGAATGAGGCAAGAAGCTGATGCTCAGGTGAAAAAGCATTGCTCGCATATAAGTATATCTTATGCAATGATGAAAATGTATTCTTGAGCAACAACAACATCAAAACATTTTTTCTAAGCAAGTTGGGGTAAGCAAAATGTATTCTTGAGGTCAGAAATAATTCCATAATAATGCCCTTGTAGTTATTTTGGAAGTTCAGGACAACCCCATTCAAGAGCTACATAAGCTATATGTTCCATGCCTCCATACTACTATATTGTGTTCAGTTTATGATTCTACTACCATGTCTTCACATACTACAATCTTATAGACACATAGGTTAGAAAAAAATATGTGTAGAGTAAAATGGCAAATAGGCTCCCTGAACTGGCTTACTTCCATAGAAGTTTTCAGCTGCACATTTGTTATTTTGCTGTAAAGGAACCATCACACTGTTTCGCCAGTTCATACTGTTCAATGCCCGACTAAATATTTAGTGTCAGCAGTTCTGATAAGCTTCTGTTGCATCGAAGAACTTTACATAGCATCTTATTACAATGTCAGAACATGTAATTTAATCTAGTCAGTCACATTGTTGCGCTTTCGGGATATATCGTTTCTTTAGTCCAAACAGCACTATTTATCTTGCTTACTTTTGCCATGCGTAGGTTGTTGAAGTTTCAAGACGTCAAAACAGAGTAAGAGAATCAGCTGGGAATGGTGAAGTGATATCAAAGTTGGAAGCAGCTGAGTATAAACTTGAAGAACTGAAGTCAAATATGGTGGGATTAGGAAAGGAAGCTGTTTCAGCAATGGCTGCTGTGGAGGGGCAGCAGCAAAGATTGACATTACAACGTCTCATTGCATTGGTAACCATCAACAGTAACAGTCGATGCAACATTTTGTTATGCACATTTCATCATAAAATTATGTGGTCGCTGACATTCTTGTTCTGGCCCAAAGGTTGAGGCGGAAAGAGCTTACCATCAGAGAGTCCTGGAGATCCTTGACCATTTGGAGGAAGAAGTAAGTATGAGATTCCAGCAGTTTTTTACATTTGCTTAAAATTGTATCTACTCTTTTAATTGGCACCTCCACCTTGTGCAATGTGAAGCATACAAAAACAGTGCATGCATTAATTTAATAATTACATTTTGATTACTAGATGGTGTCTGAGCGCCAAAAAATCGAAGCACCTCCCACCCCTGCAGCAGAAAGTTATATGCCAATGCCACCCCCACCATCATATGATGAAGTTAATGACATGTTTGCGTCCACTTCTGCTGATCAGTCAGTAAACTCTGTCGATTTCTTCCTGGGAGAGGTGTGACATAGTATTTCCAGAATAAGATACCATGCCAGACATACAACGAAGTTGGTCATATCTTGGAAGCTAAATAAATATGCCTTTTGTATTCCTTGTGATGCAGGCCCTCGATTCCTTCAAGGCTGAGAGTGAGTTTGAGCTTAACTTGTCAGTTGGCGACATCGTTATTGTCCGAAAGGTAATACGTACTAGTAATTTTTTTTGTATATCTTTGCTTTGTAAGCTTATCCAGAGTTAAGAATGGATCCCAGGCTTCTCTATTGAGTGGTCCTGGAAGCTATGCACACCATCATGTGGCTTCGGTTAATCTGACGCTATCTCGTCCGAACTCAGATATCAAGCAATGGTTGGGCGGAAGGTGAATGCAAGGGGAAAGCAGGATGGTTCCCACATGCTTATGTCGAAAGACGCGAGCGTGTTCTAGCGAGCAAAGTTCCGCATATTTTCTAGGGGTTTTCATCGCAAAGCAAACATAGGTATAGCAGTATAGGTGTTTGATTTTAGTAATTACACAGCCGTCTGTCTCGGTCTCACACCCCTCCCCTATTAGTAGCTCTCAAGTAAGTCAAATGTGTAGATTAGATTTTCGTCCTGTTAAGTCAGGCTCTGAAGATATTATAGTACAAAATGGTCAGGCATTCTTAAAACACCGAATTGGCCTTTGGTGGCTGAGCTTTGTAGTGTTGTTTGAACCGATGAATTACTCGGTGGTGCAGCTTTTGGCATCCTCTGCATAATGTATTTTCCGTCCGCTCATGAGGTGTGTAAATGTACGGTGAGTAGCCAGAAGACAGTCCATCGTAATCCGGCCGTGACCCCTCCATCAGTTGTGAGGAGATTTGGCTACCGGAGTTTGAAATGGACAACTGGAAATTGCTACGGTCATAAGTATATTATAGTCGTCGGCTCAAGGGGTCTTGAAAGTGAAGAAGATGTTGATTTGTTCTGGAGCAGGATGGCGTGGAAATCAACGTTTGGTCCAGGCACATCAACATTGCCGTAAACGGGACGATGCTAATCCTGTATTCCTGTGTGCGGACTAGACTGCAGTATCGATGCCGGCATCTAGTCGGGGGACGTCAACCACGCCCAGGTTAAGAGAACGATTCTATGCGCCATGCCTTGCGTCCGAATCTGGCCCTACCTCCAGCCGGAAGATGTCTAAACTGCAGGCGCAAAGGAAAGAATCCAAAGATTTTTGTATGCCTTGCGTTTAAGCTTGGGGCTTTTTGAGAGCGCCAAGGTGAAGCAAAACGATTTTTACATCAGTGCGGTGAGGTCAACGTCCTGTTCTCCCATCTAAGAAAACGTCCTCGTCTCCTGGCCAGGACACGCATGGAACAAAGAGAAAAGGGGCACTTCAGCTAAATTGGTTGGGCTTGGGCCATAGAGTGGGCCAATTTAACGTAAGCAGAGAAAGAAGCAGATAGATTAACATAAAAAATAATGGGGTGAATTGGTTGAGCTTGGGCCATAGAGTGGGCCAATTTAACGTAAGCAGAGAAAGAAGCAGATAGATTAACATAAAAAATAATGGGGTGGGGCCAATTTAACGTAAGCAGAGAAAGAAGCAGATAGATTAACATAAAAAATAATGGGGTGGGGCCAATTTAACGTAAGCAGAGAAAGAAGCAGATAGATTAACATAAAAAATAATGGGGTGTTGCGAGAATCGAACTCGCGACCTCTCGCACCCGAAGCGAGAATCATACCACTAGACCAAACACCCTGATTGCTTAGAAATGGGACATACATCAAAGAACGCGCCCTCTATGTACTACACACTGAGAACCTCAGATAGAACAACAGGAACAAATCCACTCGATATGTGTAGCACCGTTTCTTGAGCTCCCACAGTGTTTTATTGGATTCATGCCGCGCGATTCAGCTCCCATAGTCGATCGTATCATCATGTTCTCCAAAACACGCTTTACCTCTCAAGTGTGGCCAAAAGGGTAAAACCAAATCTTTAACCCACCGCACAAAGCAACCACTCCGTGCCTAACTCTAACTGCCGATGTGTCATACTACAGGTAGCGCACATGCGTTTAGGCAGAGTGACCTCACTTTCTGGTGAGCTACCGAATCAGCCTCACTCATATCGTTGGCTAAGCAGGAATCCGTTAGAACAGAGCATGCAACTCATTTAACGCTTCAATGGCGCGGGGAGCTTAGCCGCCCTCCATCCCGCTCATTGTCAGTCGTGGTACAACATCGGCCGACTACTCAACTGCTCATCACGTTCTAGAGGGTTCTTTAAAATTGGAGACTGGGTTTCGATTAGGTTTTGGAAAGATATTTGGCTAGGGGAGACGCCTCTGGCTCAACAGTATTCTCTTTATATATAGGGATGTAATTGGTATGGATAATTTCCGCTTTGTATCCTTTTTAAGGATATGGTATGGTCTTTTAGATATCCGGCAGATATGGATGCGGATGCGGATATTTATCAAGCAGATATCCGACGGATATGATAGCGGATATGATATTGATGATATCCGACGAATAAGAATAATCCGACATTTTATACGGATTATCCAAAATATTTAAATAGGATAATCCGATATATTTAGCATAACTACAATATCTAGATAATTTAGTTAGTTTATCGGCTAGCTATACATACTACATATGCATGCTATACTATGCTATTACCAATCTTGCATTTTTATACTGCTCATATCTAGTGTTGCATGCTTTCTTGTCATTTCTTTTACGTAAAGTAAATAAATTTTTATTTTTCTATGTGTATTTGTTCAATTATCCTTTTTCGATCCCAATCCGCTCCATATCCACAATCCAATATAATACGCATTCGAATCCGCATCCGGCTATTATCCGCTTCGATCCGAATCCACCAAAAAAATATGATAAAGGATATGGTAATAGTAATATCCGATCCGATCCGTTTACATCCCTATTTATATAATTTGGTTCATAGAAAGCATGTATCTGTTTATGACGTATTATCTCAAAACCCTTTTAATATTGGCTTTACGAGAAATTTGATTGGGACAAATTGGGATGTATGGTTAAATCTCTTTCAGAGATTGATGTAGGTCTCTCTATCAAATGAACCAGACACTTTTATATGGAAGTTAACTATGGATGGTGTCTTCACGGTTAAGTGTATGTTTAAGGATCTCATGAATGATTATCAGAGACTCACAACAAAATGTCTTTAGAAGCTTAAATTACCACTTAAAATTAAGATTTTTATGTGGTTTTTAAATAACAAGGTTTTGTTAACTAAAGATAATCTTTTCAGAAGAAAGTGAAAGGGATGTAAGAAGTGTTGTTTTTGTGATGAGGAAGAAACTATTGAGCATCTGTTTTTATCATGCCCCTTTGCTAAGATTATCTGGTGTATTGTTTTTTTTACATATAATCTTCCACCCCCAGCTAATATCACTAATATGTTTGGGAATTGGTTGAATGGGATGGACAAGACTGATAAAGCTAGAATATGCATAGGGGTATCTGTTTTATGTTGGTCAATTTGGAAATATTGCAATGATATTATTTTTAACAAGGCTCGAGTTCAATCTTTTTTGCAGGTTATTATTACGGCGGTCTACTGGATCAAACTCTGGGCTTGTTTGCTCCTGGAGCACCAAAGGGACATGATGGTTTCTGAATGTAACCGTCTGGCGATGGTCGCTCAGAATATCTACTACCTGGTTATGTACCGTCATTCTAGTAGATTGAAAGATGGCTAGCTTATGTAGACTTTTCGCTGTTGGATTTTTTTTGCTGTTTTTCAGATGGTTGGTATGGGTATAAATGGGTGAATCTTTGATCTGTAATCTATAAACCTTCGATTTTTTATAACAAAGACGGCTATGTGCATCCTAGGCTGCAGAGGCCGGGGCATTACCCCTATTTCAAGAGAGAAAAAAGTAGCTACAATTTATGCATGTGCGCGTGAGTGCGTCTGCAAGTATGAAAGGCCTTCTAGAGGATATCAGGATCTTGTTAGTACTACAACCTGGTGGGTGATGAAGGTCTGACATGGTGCTAATTGGATTCAGATCAAAGTTGGTATATGATGCGTACCGGCTTTAAAGAAACTGATGCGTATCGGCCCGGCCCAGCGTGTCTGCGTGTGTGTGCTCGCTTAAGGAGAGGAGAGCGTGGTCAAAAGCGAGCGCCATCGGATTCGGAGAGGACAAGCAGGAGGAGACCAAACGGGAAAGAGAGCGGCCGGCACCGCCACAGCGACTCATCAGTCATGAGAGCGAGTGAGACCGACCGAGCGAGCGCGCGCTACAGTGTGTGAGAGTGAGTGAGAGAGCGCGAGGATACTCGAACACAAAGAGCCGAATACAAAAGGAAGCAGGGCGCAGGCCGTGCCCATCTTTCGGCCGCCATGATCTATCAACCATCATGCCTGTGCAGAGGCCTTCTAGCTCTTTACCAGTGCTGCAGTGTACGTATATTTCAAGGGTGCACAGAAAAGAAAAACAGCGCGCACGCCGCTCCAAATATACCTGGCCCGGCCGTGACTCTGCCGCTCCTGACTCAGCTGCGTCAAGTAACCCGCGCCCTAATCATTGCTACTCATCCCTGTAATAACCAAGTGCCCCGCTTTAGCGTAGCACTTATCATTCCGATGCCCACACTGACAGGACACGCGCGAGAGAGATAGAGAGAGGGGCACTGATCTCTTTCTTGTTCCAGCCAGCACGCCTTGTGTGCCGCAAGCTTAGCCTGTCGCCTTCCTAGCTTCCCTGGGCTAGCCCATCATCATCAAACATGTATTTTTCTTGAGGCCTAGTACTGTGGCACGGAATCAGCGGCGAGAAAAGCCTCAAGACCCGCCGATTTATTCAGGGCAGGGCTGTAGTGCAATACTCCTACTAGAGCTAGCACTCACGTCACGGACACTGAAGTGCGCAGAGCCAGGCGTACGTGGACGTTCTTTTGACTTGTTGCAAGGAATCGCCGGTACGGGGCGCGCACATGGCGCTGCTCTCCGCCCAAACCATTTGCGACATTGCGCGTGTCGTGTCGTGTGGAGAAAGGGCTCGAGCTGCTACATCGGGTACTAGTAGTGTGTTCGGCCAACCGACGACTCCTGTAGAGTAGTTGGAAGAACTCGCAAGAGCTGGATATGCATCATGCGCTGCGCTCTATCTCCATTCTGAGCACTCCGCGCCGGTGAAACGCGCATTATTGAGTCCCCCGTCCATGTGGCCAAGCAGTGGGCGCTAGCTGCAGCAGAACCAACAGTTGTGGGTCGCGCAACGCAACGCACAGGACGAAGTGTGGTGGGCTCGACGTTCCGTTCCTTTTTGTACTTTCGATTCCCGTTCCAGTCTACCCCAATACTAACACAAGATGACACTTGCATGGCCGAGACAGGGCTCTGAGAAGAAACTTGGATGGCCGAGATGAAAAGCTGGGGGGAACGGCCGTTCGTGAAATCTTTCCGCCACACGCATCATTGCTTTGCTTCCCACTAAACAAATTAAAGAAACGCCTATGTCTTACAATCGGTGAAAGAATGGGCCGATAAGAGCAAGGGCAATAGTAGAGTCAATCGTTGGCTATAAGCTATGTCAATGTCATCAAGAGTCAATCTAATAGTCAACATGTACAATAGTTAGAGGTAAATATATACTAATTTATTTATGTATGACTCACTTTACACTCTCACATTGTGCCTAAGAGCACATGCTACAGCTGGCTCTTAACCAAGAGTCAACTCCACTTCTCTCTTCTCTTCTTTCTCATCCAACTAAGCATAAATATACTATTTTAAGTCATATAGTCTGCTGACTTGATTTTATTGTACTTGCTTTAAGCCACTCTAGAGGCTGTTTGAACATGCATGAGCACGGGAAATTAGTACTCCCTCCGTTTTAAAATATAAGATGTTTTAGCTTTGTGAAGAAAATGTATCTAGACTTATTTTAGTGTCTAGATTCACTCCAAACATGAGTGAATCTATATACTAAAACAAGTCTAGATACATTCTCTTCACAAACCTAAAACATCTTATATTTTGAAACGGAGGGAGTAGCTACGAACTCGCTGGCCGATAAAACAGACCTATGTCTTACAATCAGTGAAAGAATGAGGCAGTGCCGGTCCTTGTGTTTTCTTCTGAAGTGGGAGTGGCGTAAGAGACAAAGTTCAGCCACTCTGCAAGTAACTCGAATCTTTTTCAAGTTTCGATCAGCCTTGCTTAAAATACACTATACTGCTCCGTCTAGCTTGTCGACATGTCACTTGTATAAAAAAATAAGTGTTTATCGATATGCCGGCCTTGCACCAAAGGGTGCTACGTAGTCAAGAACGAGCCGGACTTTTCTTCTTCGCCGACTGCTCCCGCTTTCTGTTTAACTAAGGAACACTACAGTGACACCCCCGGTGAGATCACTTGGGAGTTTGCGAATGATGAGTGGTACTCCCTCCTTAGCATGTCTTGTTAGTTTTGGTTAAAGTCAAACCTTATAAAATTTGATCAACTATATAGATAAAAATATCAACATCAGCAACATGAAATGCATATACTAAGAAAATATATTTTATAATAATTCTAATAGCATTAAGGTGATATTGTAGAGATTGATATCTTATTCAATAAATTTGGTCAAAGGTTATGAAGTTTGACTTTGATCAAAACTAATAGGCATCCTAATTTGGGAAGGAGGGAGTATTTGTCAAAATTGGCCTAAAGATGCATTTTGAGAGGCTCACATTCGTCTGTTTTGGTTTGCAAACCTTAGACGCCACCGATGTGCAAAAGTTTTGCATCTTTGATCCTTCAAAATCATTTGTTTGTGCGAAGGTAGGCTTCAAAAGAATACCAAATTGTGACGTTTGCAAGCTTTGTCACCGAGAGTGCAAGAATCGACTAACCATTTTTTCTCCAAATGCTGATTCGACATTAGAGCATGGAACTCTTTGAAAGCTTCGCCTAGCCGTCATGATGTGGTGCCAAGTAATTGGCGATCCAGATATAAAAATAAAGTAATTGGCAATCCATGCACTCTATCGAAGAATGCAGAATCAAAGGAATCACAAGAGGGGTCAATACATAAGGGCCATGTCTCGGCGAGAATTTTTTGGCTCTCGCGTACGTCGGGACACTTTTGAAACGATTCAATCAAAGAGGTACTAAAAATAAAAAAATATGGCATAAATCATGTGTACAAAATATGTGCATGTTAAATCTCATCCTAAAAATAAAAGTATGTAACATACAAAAAATGACAAATTATACGGTATAAAGAGTGGACATATTCTTTTCCAAGTAAAGTTTCAGTTTCTCTTTTTTTTTATAGGTCACATATCATCGTATTTTTTTCTTTCAAATTTGCACGAGTGAACAAGACATGTACGTGCGCGAACTATTTTATTTCTCAAAATATTATGGCAACCCGAGGTGCTCCACCGTAGTATGTCTTCCTTTGTCATGTTAGTTTCTCGAGAAATTTGAAAAGAAAGGAATGTACGTTTCTTCCGCAACCAACTAATAACATCAAACATGCTCGTGAGTTATGACAAAAATGAACGGTGAGGCGGTGATGTGATGCCTTGATGAGGCAAAAGGTTTGAGTAATATAATGCAATAAGAGTAGGCTTGTGTTTTGGTCATGCCTTTTAAGGCAAGATTGTTTTGGAAGACCTTAAGAAACTTCTTATTACGAAATGATAAAAACAATTGTCTTGTTTCAAAAAAAAAGGTGAAGTGCACGGCACATTATGGCATTAATGCTTCCAGAAAGACCGAAATTGAATTAGCTCTGTACAAGAGAAAAATACAGAATCCAAGGCACTCCATTACTAGGCGGTTTCAGTACAGGCAGAGCTGCTCAATACGCGGCCGTACCCGTACCGCGCTACTCATTCATTCCGTTGAGGGACGACCGACTTTTGCGTGAAGGGTTTGAATGCCCAGGACCGGACGCGCCGACGCTGTGGGCTCACGTGATCGACGGGAATTTATTATTCTTCTTCCTTAGAAAATTTTGCGAATCGATGACTGCTGGATTCGGTGCGCAGTGCGCCGCAGTTGCAGCAGCAATGATTCCTCGCAGCGCCGCCCGTGGCCTTATCCGCGCCGGCCGAGTGCGACTTCTCATGATCCGTCCAAACCTCCCTCGCAACGAAATTCCCGGGCACTTCCAGTTTAAACAATCCGAGCCGCACCTTATAAAAAAAACGAGCCGCGACTGGCCCCTTCTCGGTCTCTCTCCGCAAGTACTACATTTTGTTCGGTTATTTGGCCATTTGGATCTGAATAACCGGCACCGCGACACATGAAGCTGGAGAGATGTTTATCTTGGTCACGGGAATCTTCTGCGATGAACTACTTGACCTTTAAGGCCACTTTGAGCTTGTTTGGATCCTCTCATTTGAGACTGAAATCAGAGAATTCATTTGTGATTTAAAAAATCAACATGTTTGGTTGCCACGAAATTGGTTACAGAATTTATTTGTATATTTTATGGTTTTTATTTCATTCCGAACCTTAATTCTTTTTGGTACCATGTCATTTGTGTTGAATTGCCACAATGATCAATGTGAAATGATATGATGGAAGCCAAACGAGCTCTAAGGGATTTTCAAAGAGATATTAGGGGATTAGAATCCTGAGACATTTGTCTTATGTCATCCGTTTGATTCATAAGATCGAAAATGTTGTACTCCCTCTGTCCTAAAATAGATATCTTAGATTTGTCAAAATTTGAATGAATTTAGACACTATTAGTATATAGGTTCATCTAAATTTTGACAAATCTAAAACATCTATTTTAGGACGGAGGGAGTATAAAAAATTGAAGGATTGCTTTACACTACATTTGCTATGAAATTTAGCACGCACTCAAATCTCGAGGAACGTATCCCTTGTTTTCCTCCTCAAACAAACCAAATTCAAGTATGAAATAAATGGACATGACATTGCAATCATTTTTTCCCTCTCACTCTGTTTATATAAACACGTGAAACGAATATTTGCATGAGATCCTCAAATTAAAACCTATACAAGGAACGAACCGGACTTTCTAGCCTCGTTCCCATAGAAATAGGGCCTATTTATAGTGTAGGGCGCATACCGCATGGCCCTTGAAAATCAAATGCAGGTGAAATGATCAATTATGTCAGCTACAGTGTGTGATGACTACCAATTTTAACCTTTTGTTCAAATTTAGGTCTTGCATAAGTAGAGTTCTCTATAGATGCAATGCAACTAAGTGAGCACCCCTAAATGGTAAGGAACAACAACAAGATACAAGTACGGTAAAGACAAGTAGTAAGGGTAACAAACGAGTAAACAGGAGAGCGGTCGTGGAGATGTAATTCCCGTAGTTTATTTTCAAAAAAGTTATATCTATGTTGAAAAGGTGTTGTAACCACACAAGGTCACCCAAGTTTCATAAAGACCTAACCTTCTTCTTTGTGAGCTCACCCCAAAAAAGGGCTCACGGTCCACTAACCAGTGGTCTTGAAGGTAGCGACCAAAATTTTAACAACAAGGTTGAGAGCCACTCCACAACTAAATTGGAGGGCCCCCAACGATGCCTTGGAGCTTTAGAAGATCAAATCCTAGCTCCAAAGGCACCCGGATACTCCTAGGGTTCCAAGAGTACAAGAGCAACAAATCCACAATGGATACAAGGAGAAATATAAATTTCTTTGGTGAGAACATAGATCTAGGTCTCCTCCACTGAATCCTATAAGGGCATCAAGATTGATTGGCTAGGGAGAGCGATCCAAGGCTTCAAAGCATGCATTACCGAAGGAGAGAGAGATCTTTATGAAGTACCTCCTCCAAGATAGGTGGAGGGGTATTATAGCCCCTCCAGAAATATGACTGTTGCAGGTCACTAATACGGAAAATTCCGTTCACTGGGGGGATTTTCGGCCCATCACGAAAGCTTCCAACATGCCAGAAATTTTCGGCCCCCATACTGAGAGGAACACCATGTTTTCTTAGCAAAAAATCGACGTAGTGGCAAGAGAGAATTTCCGAGCAAGCCAGAAAATTTTTAAGGGCGGAAATTCCGACACTGAGGGGCGAAATATCTGCCACCCTGAATTTTTCATCAGCCTAGAAATTTCCCGCCAAATTTCTAGTCAAAATTTCGGGCCCCATACTAGGAGTAGCAACACATTTCCTTAGAGAAACTTCGACACGGTGAAGAATGAGAGAATTTTCGGGGAAGGCGGAAATTCCCTAGGGGCGGACATTCTAGACCTGAGTGAGCGAAATATCCAGGGCCCCGAGGCAAATTTCAGCCAGCAAGATAATATTGATTTCTCACTCAAACTTGTGCATATATATGGGATTATATCTAGTAAGAACAAGTATCCTGCAGATCGTAAAGACACGTGAAACACTTGAGCATGTGATTAGATATCTCTTGTGTTGTAATCAAACACTTGATACATGTAAAATGCATACATCAACTTTGCAGTTTATTGCCACATATTTCAACATATTTGCATTATATTAGTACTTATTACCAATTTTCTTAATGATTTCGGGATTTTCTAAACAATACCCTCTCCTTTGGTTCTAACTCTGTTTGGCAAAAAAATCTTCTTAGCATTTTTGACTCCACACGGGCTACAGTACTCGAAAAATGGCAAGATCAGAGAGTACGCTTCGAAATTTTCGAGACGGATAGAATGAGATGAAGTGGGCCACCAAGAGAGCAAGAGGCTAGAAACTAGATCCCATGGCATGGGATCCTACCTAGGCCACACCACCACCCTTCATTCCCACCTCGTTTCTCAGATGCAGTTGATTCCACCGCCATTCTCTTCATCTTGACCTAAAACCTTCTACAAAAAAGTTTCCCGACGTGATCTCGAAATATACAGAGCCAAAGATCGAAAACACATGAACAAAGAGTCTGCAGGTCGTCGGCGGTGGAGACATAGGGGGGCGCTACCAGAATCGCCTTCGGTTGCCTCCACCCCCTCTAGCGTGGTTATCATCAACATCTACAACAAGATCCTCTCCATCCCCCTTGACGATCGTGATGTGTGATGCAATCTATTGTTTTCTCATGATCTATTGTGTGTTCGTGTCTTTATTTGAGTAGTGATCTGTTTATAGTAATTGTGAAATAGTTCGTTGTTGGTTGCATACAAGTTTATGTTATCTTCTAGGATGGTCTGATGTACCAATATATTAGTGCACACATATGTTGAGGGATGCATAAGGTAGTCACTATTGCATGTTGATAGGAGTAGGGATGGCCAGAGACACTTGACAGAAACAATGTCCCAAGTCTTAATTCTTAAATATGCATACTATATTAATTTATGGTTAATTAACGGGGTTATAATTATGGGGACCTTGAAACTTACAATAGTGGTTGGACTTTATGTGTTAATAACTCCATTACTTGCATGAAAATAGCCTTGAGATCAATCACTAGGGGTGTAATTGCACATTTACATGGTTGCACCTATTTATGGCTCTTCTCTAGATGAAACAATAAAAATACTATCCATGTGGTTTACTAATTGTGACAACCAAACGAATGAAATAACAACTTTCCTAAACATTTGCTCATTTGAGTTACTTGCTTCTACTTTACTTATTTTTACTTTTACTAGTTTTACTTTAATTGTAATAGTATACTTCCTTTTATAACTTTTACCACTTCACTGTTTTATAGTTAGAAGTAAAAAGTATCTTATACCTCTAGTTCATTACATTGCATAAAAGGTCATATAAGTGGGTTATAGAGCTTTACAGAATAGATAATTTACCTTCAACTACGCGTGGTTTCAACACTTAAATACATCGAATTGTACTACAATGACTCCCTGCTCTTTGGGATTATCAACATCCAAAACCAATACACTGGGAAATGCTCTTTCAGTTGGCACATGATCGCGGAGCGACGAGTACCAAACCCAATGGGGAACGACCTTGCTAGAAATGGTTGTGGAAACCGCTGGTTCTACCAAAGGTGAGGAACCTCGCGTGGCGGATTGTCACTAATGCCGTCGTCACCTAGCATAATATGAAGTCGCAAGGTACTACATCTACGGCCCTCTGCGAAATATGCGGTATCGAGGACGAGGATATGGTCTGTGTGTTTTTAAGATGATCCCGCAGTTAGTTTATGGGAAGCCATGAAGGAAGTTTGGGACCTACCAGAGGATGATCAACACTTGCAAGGAGTGGTTGTTGCATATTCTACAAGACTTATCCATGGCCCTTATGTTCCGATTGTCATGTTTGTAGAATCATGTGAGCCCTTATCCTGTGGCATTATAAAAGGAAAAAATATTACACATACCACTTTACACTGACTTTTACGTTTGACTCTAACCAAATAATATTATGTCTAACTAGGTTTTTTTGGTGGTCACTTGATCTGTTCTCGGTCAATTTTTTGGCTTAAGCAAATATGGAGTGTTGTGCGAGAGAACTTTGTTATTTTGTGAGAGTGCCAATTTCTCAGATATGATTTAATCCTTTTAGTTCATAGATAAAGTCTGGTCGTTTTTATCATGAAAGATATGGCCCCGGTTTTGATACTTATGGTGTGAACTTCTCTACCTTCAAGTACTCATCTTCCTTGCTTGTCATCGCTCATGTTCGCATGCACCGCACCAGGCTCCGAGCTAGTCTCCCTTGAGCTCATCAGCCTCGCCTCCCATTCGAGCTCTTTGATCGCGGCCTCCTTCAAAACCCACCACGCAATGGGGGTTGCGAGCCCAACAAGAGTAGAGAAGCGATATCAGACTTTTTGTGCTTTGTGATTTGAAATGGAGGATCCGAGAGCCACGTTATGGAGGAGGATCTAAGGATTTCGTGGAGATGGACTCAGCGAACACTCTCGCTTTCTCCTTGCCTCGTCTCTAGAGGTCTGGACACAGTGTCCTACTTCGGTGCTGCCATCCTCTGATAAGGTGTCCACCTAAAGTCATTCATCGCGACATGTGTGCCATCGCCAAAGGTCATCACATAGAACTCCTCCGCCTTGGGAATGTGAGTGAAGCTTCCATGCCTTATAAAAGGCGAATGTCATGCCATTATATCACTCTCACAATTGTTTCACAATTTCTATTTTTCCAAAACTCCAATCTAAAAATAGCCTTGACATTGCAAACTTGGTTAGAGACTGCCACAAAACGAACATGGCTTCCCATTTCAGCGGCCGAGCTTCATGCCTCGGAGCAGAGAAGTGGGAATAGGAGTCAACGGCACATGCAGCTGGCCGCACTATCCTTATGCAACACGTACTTGTCGGTCTCAGCTGCAGCTACAATGCTTTATATTTGGGCTCCAAGCTCGCTGATAGTGATCTTCCATGTGCTCATCGACGTTTGCCTCTCATCGTAGCTCTTCAACTGCGATCTCCTTTGGACCTTGCCGCACAATTTTGGGCTGCCATCCCGGCAGCAAAAGAGAAGTGATACATAAAGTTTTGATCTCTGCCATCTCAATGGAGGATTTGGGAGATAAATTTTGGAGGAGAATTTGAGGACGGCGTAGAGAGACTTTTTACGAGCACTCTCTCATCTTGCTCGGTCTCCAACGGTCTGGCCATGACCTCCTACAACGCCAAGTCAGGGCACCGCCACCCTCCGTAAGGTGTCCACCTAGAGTCATTCATCGGGAGCCGTGTGCGCAACCGCCATAGGTCATCAAATAGAGGGCACAAGCTCCTACATCATGGGCGTGTGAGTGAAGCTTTCATGCCTTATATAGGCGAATGGGCCGCGCCATTATACGATTCTAAGAATTGTTTCACTATTTCTATGTTTTCAAAAATTCTACTATCTAAAAATAGTGTTGGTATTGCAAACTTAGCTAGAGACTTTGGCCACCAAAGGAAGTCGCCTTCCCATTTTGGCGGCCGAGCTTGAAGGCTCGGAGCAGAGAAGTGGGAACAGGAGTCGACGGCACATGCAGCTGGGCGCCCTATCTTTATGTCACTTTGTCAGTCTCCGCTGCAGCTGCAGCGCTCGCTGTGGGCATGCCAATAGATGCGCGGCTCGGTCAAAAACGGGACAGCAGGCACAACTAAACACAAAGAAAGCAAGCAACCCAAGCTGGAGCGGAACGAAATTAGAAGCGATTGCGTGCATGCTTAAGATAAACCGGACATGAGGTTAGTGTGGGGCGCGAGCCAAGTGGGAGCCACACGCGCGAGGGTAGAGGGTAGGGGGCGTGGTGCGGTGTGGCTGCCTGGCTAGCTGGGCGCCAGAGCCGGGTACTGCAGCGCAAAGCGAGGCAGCGGGCAGCAGCAAGCAATGGGAGGAGCGACGGGTCACGGTCACCACGTCAGTGCCCCATTACGGCCTCTTCTGGTTAGGTCGGAAATAAGTTGGAGCTGGTCCAATCGGACCGGCCGAGCGTGCCACCACTCAACGCTATCACGGACAGTGCGGTGAAGGGAGAAAAAATCTCACCGCTCGCTCTCTCCCTCCGTGGAAATTTCAAACCGGCTCTGAATCATGGGGACACGGCGGTACTGAATCACGAGGGAGAAGCGTCCCAGTGCATGCAGCAGCGGCACCGAAGCTTTGTGGTGAGTAAATTAAAACCGAGCGCGCACGGAAGCCGATATGACAGGGCAAGCTCAGGTCCTAGAGCAGTAAATGTCCGTCTTTTCAAACACGCACAGGTCCTAGTACTACTACACCGCAGCATGATTTCATTGCGAGAGAGAATTAGCAGGCCAAGGAACATGGCAACTCCATTGCAACAAAACACGGTTGCTTGCAACGTTTTCCATCTATCTCTACCCCTCGCTATCCCAGGCCCTCTCAACTGTCTGCTCCTAACTAAAGCACACACACCATACTGTTACAGGTGACAACATCATGTGTGATGATGTAACAGCCTAGGGTGCACGCAACAGGCACCCGTTCTTCCCCACGAAACGTTGCTCTCTTCCCATCTCCTGGAACGAGGCAAACAAGGAAGACCTGTTGCACCTCTTTTCCTTCGCCCCAAAGCGAAGCTAATCCTCGGTTTCATCATCGATGTACAACCAAACATGCTGCTGCTTACCACTTGAGTAGCACACGGAAAAACTCCTTGGGCAAAAGGTCGAAATAAAAGTTCTGACTGAGCTAATGCTGCACTGCTGCAGCTGTAGCAGCGGTACTAATAGTACTCTACTAACGAACTAATGAAGGTGGTGGGAGTTGGAAGCAAAGCCGAATTCTTCCTAAACCTAACACGACCTAAAACCTCCTAGACTCTGATTGATTAATCCAGCCGGGACTGCTACTAGCATGACTGACACTACTAGGAAGAGAAAATGGGGAAAAGAGTTCTGGTACGGTACGGTACAAGACTAATACGGCCGGGAAAATGTACAGCCACCGCGGCGGGGTGGCTAAGCTAGCTGGCTGGCTGGCTGAGCTAGAACGACGGCACGGCCGGCGCGGTGGCGATGGTCACGAGAGGCCCGTCCTCCTTCTTGCGCCTCATCTCGAGCACCTTGCGGTGGGAGTTGGAGTGGATGGTGCTCACGTACGTCGGGCTGCACGCGGGACGGTACTCCGGGAGGAGCCTGCCGGACTTGTAGCGAACCCCGCAGGCGTTGCAGAGCGTCTTGGCGCCCTCTGGCCCCGCGCGCCACTGCGGGGTCTTCTGGACGCCGCAGTGGCTGCAGCGGCGGTCGCTTGGCGTGGGGGAGGACATGGAGGGGTGGGGAGGGAGGTGCTTCGGCTTGCGGCCGCGCTTCTTGGCCTTGTTCTTGCTGCTCTTGCCGTGCTTGGACTTCTTGGAGGGCGGGGTGAAGAGGTTGTACTCCTCCATGAGGATGTCCGAGGCGCCCAGCTGGGCCGAGTCCAGCAGGAAGTAGGGCGAGAAGGAGGCGGACGAGGAGCACGAGGAGGTGGTGGCGGTTGACGAGGAAGACGTCGAGTCTGGCGCGGGACCCGAGAGCGACCACCCCGATGCCCGGGACCGCTTGCTGCGCTTCGCCTTGACCGGCACCAGCGCCTCCGTCGACAGCGCGCATATGGTCGGGGTCCGCAGAGGGTCGGACGCCGCAGAAGGCAGGGCGCGGTACGCTCCGTCGTGCGGGCGGCGCTGCAGCAGCAGCAGCCGGTGCTGCTGCGGCGGGCGCGCTGCTAGCGACGCCATCATCGAGGCGGGAGGCGCCGGCTGCGGGGGAAGCTCGGAGAGCGAGTCGTCCATGATACGGGAGACCCACTCCAGCTCCTCCTCGACGTCATGCGCCTGCGACGAAAATCACAGAGCACCGCACATCCATATTAATTTCCAAGCATACGACAAAAAAGAAAGCATCGGGAAAGCCACGTATTTGGGCGAGAGAAGCGGTCAAAGGTGTGTTGAAAACCCTCACCGGCAGGTCAACTATCTCCGGCGCCGGAGGCGCGGGAGGCGCGAGCTCGAAGGACACGGCGGACTGCTGCGAGCCGTCGTTCGACTTGTCCTGTTTCGCGGCGGCGGCCGGCGGCTGCGGCTCCTCGTGTTCTTCGCCGCCGTCCTTGTCCGCGTCGCCCTCGCAGAACTCCTCGAGGTCCAGCAGGTCCTCCACGGAGAACCCGTCCTTGTCGGCGAAGCCCCATGCCGGCGGCGCTTCGGCGGCGGCGGCGACCTCCTCGGCCGACTCTTCCTGGCGGCTACTACCCTTGAGAGCGTCCATCCTCTCGTCCTTCACGGCCCAAACATACACGGACACAGCAAAATCATAAATTCCCCAATTACAGAAAACCACGAACCACAGGTTTTCATGAACCGCTGGCTTTCTTCTCACGCAAAAACAAATAAAGAAAAAAGAAAACTCAAAGAAAAAAAAGATTCTCTGTCGTTTCTATCATCTCCAGCCTCTTTCGTCCTTACCAGAGAGCTGTGGTGGTGCGCGTAGGACGGCATGGCTGGGGAGGAGGAGCGAAGGAGAGCGGAGTCTGTGGTGGTGGTGGTGGCGGCGGCGGCGGTGGTTTTGGCGTTGGAGGCGAAGAGGCTGAGGAAGGGTGAGGGGGAGGAGGAAGGGGAGGCGGAGACGGATGGGATGGGAAGAGGGGAAGAAAGGATGAGCGTTTGGTGGAGCATTGAATGGCTGCCAAAGTCCGTGGGCACAACAAATGCACTGTTCCCTCACGCCCCCTCCCCTTTCTCGCATTTCACTCCTCCTCCCGCCTGCCCGTCCCGCCCGCCCGCTTCCCTCTTCCCCCACTCCAAAATTTTCCGTTCCTTTTTCTTTGTTTGGCTTTTGGCGCTTTCTCCCTTCCGTTTCCATCTTACTATTCTATTTTTATATTTTATTATTATGCGCCACTTCGTTATCCTGGTGGCATCGGTCGCCTCGCCAGCTAGAGACCCTGGCCAGGCCGGGCCTTCTTTTTTAAAAAAGAAGAAAACGGAGCCAGGAAAGAAGGGCTAGACGAAATGGCCACTGGTAACAGCAGTCCTCCAGTGGGGGCGAGCGTTTGTTTGTTCTCGTTCGTGGTTTCTTTCTACCGTCCGCGTCGTGATTGTCGTGCGCCCGCGACGAGGGCGGGGGTGGTTTTGAAGTTTGTGGCCGGGCGGGGTTAAGGTTAAAAGTGGGTGAGCGATTAGTGGCACGGAGGGGACACGTGGTGGGCCCGCGACGACTGATGCTTTGCTTTCCCTCCGTTTTCAGGGGGGAAATCATAAATGCCGTCATTTTTGAAATGCGGACAGGTTCGAGTTGGATTTGCGCAGGATGGGCGCCTTTCAATTCGCCCTTGCGCACCGTTTTGCTGACGTCTCGGGCATTACTTTTCTGTTACTCTTTTCCTTTTAGCGAATTGCAATTTCATATATTTGCTGACCGCATAGTTAACGGACTAGCCAACAAGACTGCGGTCCTTCTCCAAACATGAGCATTCTGGTTTTTAAGGGAAATCATGTGCATTCTGGTGGTTAATAAAGTGTTTCAATAACATATACAGTACTAATAATTGCGTAATTATGACATTTTTCGTACACTAACAAAATCCAATATCGATCAACCAGTAATGGTACAAACTTACTGGTTCAAACAAAGATCCTACCTGCCGTATGCTAACAACGTCGATGACGTAATGATAAAAGTTCTATAAGGGAAACAAAACGCATGTTTAAAGCGACATTTAAATGGCCGAGGCATTGTCGTAACGTCGATGCATCACGGGATTAACATTTTACAGAACGTGATGAGTGCAAATCCGTAACAGTCGCAGATACGCAAATATGTTCTCTAGCAATTAATTGTATGGTAGTGCACTAAATATTGCTTACTCGCACGAATACTACTACTTTAAGTGAGCCCACGCAAAACTTAATTGGCCTCTATCATGGACACAAAATGAAGTCAAAATAAAGGTCATAACAAGTATTGATACTAGCAATAATCTAAAATAACCAAGACATGACGAAAAAATCAAGGTGCGTTCGCTTGTATTAAACAGGGACCGTAAACGACTTTGCATTACAAGATGTTTATATACTCCAACCAGTATCAAAACACTCTACCATCTCTTGAATTGAAACAAGCATCAACAAAGCATGTAAGAGGATGTATAATTTTGGGTGAGGTTGATGGTCTTTCGTGTGCATAAGTCTCTTCGCTTGAATTTTTGAACCTCGAATTTATTACCCTAGAAAAAAGAAAACCCTAATCCTTTGAATCTCCCTCGCTCGAGCAATCTACTACACCAACCACCACCTCTTAGCTCCCACGAATGATTTATGTGCTCAAAGATTCTATAGAGATCTATATAGGAAAAGATAGAACCTCATGGAGCAGTACAAAGTATCAACGGTTGATACAGTATTAACGTAATTCTTCATTTTGAAGTTTAATATCCCATTTTTATAGATTTTTACTATTTTTTATTAGTTGTTCTAAATTGATTTAACATCTCAAAGAATTTGGAAATCAAAGGCTAGAATTATAATTTGTGCATTCGGATCTCATGTATCTAAAAATGTGGGGAATCTTAAAATATTTTAGTTTATGGACGCAAAATGATTGAGATTTATCTCATGTTGATGAAGTAGAGTTAGATCATAACAAGAAATAAATATTTTAATTAAATTCAAACTTAAGTTAAAATTGGAATATTCACCATAATTACATATAAATTCTAGAAAAATATACCCAAGTGATCACTATGGCATTCTTATTCATAGGGATATTTTTACAAGTGAATTAGAGACATAAAAATTACAAGTAGAAAAGCTAATACAAACTAAGGAAAAAAATATCTACACTTTTATCTTCTTTTCTTCTTCTTCTTGATTCCTACAAAGTAACAAAGACACAAGGAATGTTTGGGTTATGATAAAATGTTTCTGTTTTTAGGATTAAACTTATGAATTATAGGAAGTACTCCTAGAATTCAAAGGTTGGATTAAGTGAAGATATGTAAAAGACGACAATTTGATCTTATGCAATCTAGCCAATGCATATAAGGGGCAAAGAAGCAATCAGAATAGTGCGATGAGCTAGATCATCAAAAAGTTTAGGCAACATGAGGTAACAGTAAGCAGCAGGAGGCAACAAAACCAATCTAAATCAAAACACCATTAGGGAATAGTAGATAACAAGTCACTCAATCCTAGTTTAACTCTTTATAGAAGGAATGCCCATGACTAAAACTTAAGTGAATCGTTATTGACATAATAGGTCAATAATATCATAATCAACAATCATAAGCCAAATTAAACTTATAAAAATCAAAAGTATGAGACGAGATACTAGTCACATTTCATAGTTGGCATTGCCAAACTAAGAATCGGGACGAATGTACAATTCCAAACCGACATGCCAAATTAGGAAAATAGCCAAACCAACTTGGACCAACCAAAATGACCAGTGAACCCATGAATATGGGTATAAATCCTAATATCATAGGAGGCTCTCACGCAACCAAGCGGCACGTTAGGACATGCAAGTTATCCATGTGTCAACATGGCAAGGATTTAGCAACACTATAAATAGGGTAAGCGCCTAGGAGAAGGATCATAACTCACCACGGAGCACAAATTTACACACAAAACATTAAGCATCAATTACACAGTTAGAGAGAGATCTAGATATACGAGTGAAGCAACAAGGAGGACCAAGAGAACCATAAAAAGCAGGTTGTTCATCCTCTAGTAGGTTCCGGCAGGTTCAACGAGTTGACTACGATGATGGATGCTTAAGTCATTTCGGATCATGTTAGCCATAATGATGCTTAAGTCAGTTCAGATGTTAGCCATCGAAGCCTATTTCGACTATGAGATATGGCAGATGAATGTCAAAATGGCTTATCTAATGGAAATTTAACTTAGTATGTGTATATGATATAGTCTGTGGGTTTTGTCGATCCAGCTATAACTGACAGTGTATGCAAACTATAAAATTCCATTTATGGATTGAAGCAAGCATCCCAGTGTAGGAATATTCGCTTTTATGAGGTACTCAAATCGTTTGGCTTCATCAGAAGTAACAAGAATAATGTTTATAAAATAATTTTAGTGGGAGCTTAATAAAAAATTTAAATCTTACATGTGGATGACATATTATTGATTGGAAATGATGTCAAAATGTTGCAAAAACGAAGGAATCATTAATAAATATTTTTAAATGAAGGACTTCAGCGAGATGACTTAGATACTGTGAATCGAGATCTAAAGAGAGATGGATTAAGGAAGCTCATCGGTTTGAATCGGACTGCATATCTTGACAAGGTGATGCGTAACTGCAACATGGAGTTGCGTAAGAAGGGGTTATTACTGATGTCGCGTGGCATTAAGGTTAGCAATAATCAGTGTCCTCTGATAACTAATGACCGAAGTTATGCGTTTGATTGTGTATGTTTCGGCAGTCACATCGATCATGTATGCCATGATGTGTACTAGGTCAGATGTTCCCTATGCTCTAAGTGTAACAAGAAGATACAAGGTCAATCCTGATGATATCCACTCGACAGCAATCAAGAATATCCTGAAGTACTTGAGATGAGGGTGAAGTCGGTGTAAAGGGTTACACAGATGCGAATTTCCAAATTGACTCTGATGATTCTCGCTCGCAATCTGGGAACTTACTCATTATGAACGAAGGTGCATTGAGTTGGAGGAGTTCCAAGAAAGATACAATTGTCGATTCTATAATAGAAGGTGAGTATATTGTGGCCTTGGAGGCTATGAATGAAGATGTTTTGATCAGGAACTCCTAGATGGATCTTGGTATGATTTAGGGCAAATCCAATCATATGGATGTTTACAATGACAACAATGGTGCTATTGTACAAGTAAAGAAACCAAGGCAACACAAAAACAAAGCACAGATTCAGATAGTACCAACTTTTTCACTAGTTTGTCGAATGGGCTTATATTAAGTTATGCAAGGTACACATGAATGCAAACGTTACACATCCGTTGACAAAGCCGTTGTCACATGCTAAGCGTGAGGCACACACAAGAGCAATTCGCATGAGATGCTTAGATATGTCATATCCGAGTGATGACTCTGGTGCAAGTGGAAGACTATTGGGAATATTCTCTAGAGACAACCAATGGGATTGATGTATTTCCTGATGTATTCATAAGGTTTAAGTCCTCCTTGAATAAGTATCACTAATATGTATCATACATACTTGATTCGGTTGTGGAACTAAATGTTATGAGAATCTATTCTAAATTGTCCTTAGTCGTAAGTTTGAGCCTAACACTCAAACCTCGACTAATTTGCAATTTAGTTGATGACTCAGGTTCACTAGTCATGGGTATAGTGATGCTAATCCAACTTACACTAACTTAGCTAACAAGTTATCAAGTCGGACTAACCCATAGTTGAGATGCAACGAGCATGTTCTCATATGTAGTCTAAAGAAATGGAATCGTTAGACCTGGGATGATCACACGATCTGAGTAGTGTATCAACCGACTTAGGTTCTATCAAACGTTGTTCCGTATCAAGGAAGTTTTAAAGGCAGAGCTCGGGATGGCTGTGAATCAATCTGTGTGACGTGGATAACCAAGATAGGATTTTCTCCTCCATAATGGAGATATATTCTCTCTCGTGTAATAAGATTCGAAAGCATGGTCATACGCGACTTATGCATGTAAAATGCATACATAAACTTTCTAGTCTATTGTCACATATACCATCATATTCAACATATTATCATGTTATTCTGTTATAAACATGTATTGTATTGATTTATGAGGATTTACCAATGACCATATTTATTTGGTTAATAACATTGTAGGGCAGAAAACCCTGTTTTTCATTTTTTTTATGTTTCATGGACCTATATGGAGTCAAATTATACTAGGATTTTTCCTGATGAATATTTATTAAAGTGGACTAGATTGGCAGTTTGGAGCAACAAAACAGAGCTACGGGGGGTGGGATGGGCTAGGTGGCTGGTCCCCACACGAGGTCGCGCCACCAGGTCCATCTGGTGCCTCGAGCATCCGCAACCGTCCGTCTTCATCTCAGGGTCCCAGACTTAGAGTCTTGACTTAAAAACGGCTATAAATACAACCAACGAGGCATTTTGGAAGTAGAGGCGGACAAGACACATACACCATGAAACAGAGCCAGAGAACCAACAAAGATTGGAGAGCAAACGTTGTTGAAAGCAATCTCTGGTTGCATCTCCACCCTCTCCAACATCACCACCAGCGCCTCCATAATGAGAAGGGGGTAGTCCACCTCCAGACTACATGTTTATGGGAGTAGCTTGATCTACATCTCTTTCTCTCGTGTGCTATCATTATATTATATCCATGTGAGCTTCATAACATGATCATAGACATCTATGTGTAATTTCTATGTGGTGGATCTTGATCTTATGATATGATATTTGAGATTGCAATTATTATTCTTAGTTTGATGTATGGGTAGATGCATATTACTATATCGTTCTTCATTACTTGTCTTAATCATACTTGTATGCGAGATCGTGTGTGAGAGAACGTGTGCATTAGATGGAGTAACATGGACCTTTCTTTTGTTACCTCACTAGGAATAAAGTTGATGCATGTGCTACAACCATCTAGTGACAGCAATATATGATTCTTGTTTTTTCAAGGTAGCATGTTTGATATGTAAACATCATATGAAAGTGCCTAAAGTTATACTCTTATAATTAAATATAGATATCATGGAATTTTCCCTATTTACACGAGTATAAGTAAGGTGTGTTGCAACATCTTTAAATTAGGGCATGGCGCCTATATAAATGTGAATCAAACACTAGAAATTTCCAATCACATATATATCATTATGTGAGTCGTTTTATGTCCACCATAATATCTGAGAGAGTAGATAGGTGAAACTATATATGATCCCCGATCCATTTTTAATAATAAGAAACACCTTTTACTTGCTCTTACTTGCCTTTACATTTTTTTCTTAATTAAATAAGAAAATACAAAACATTTATTTCTTGCAAATCATACTAAAAAATCCCCAAAATATATTTCCTTTAATTGGATTTTGTTTTCCTTGTTTATTTTAGATTGCTTACCATAATTAGATTTACTTTTCTTATTTGTTTTTACTTTTCTAGTTTAGTTATTTCTACTTTTATTTTACTTACACTAAACCTTGTGTTTGACAACCACACGGTTGAGTTGCGAACACAAGGCATTTGTTTTTGCTTCATAAATTACTTGGAGAGGATAAGGAGAAGACCTACGAGTAGATCCCTGAGAGTTCTATATAAACCCCAAGTCGCCCTTGTGGAGAAAAGATGATTGCTACATCATTCTCCACTTGGAGTCTCAACGAGTTAACACACACGGAGATTGGCGTTATCAGCGACTCGGTTAAGTGTTAACCGAGGAGTTGGACTAAGAGTTAGTCCTAGAATTCCATATCATAGAACTATAAAAGAGTCAGGCTACTAAAGGGATGAGAAACACTCACATATAGCTTTTTAAGGTATATCGCGAGGCAAAAGGACTTGGAGGAAAGTCACTTTGAGATGGTTCGTCTTATGACTCTTACGATGCTTAGGAGTCGACTCGTTCTTCTAGGAACCTACCGAATGGTGTGTTAGGAGTAAGACTCCAACTATGCCCAAGTGTCATCAACCTATAGGTTCACACGGTTAAAAGAAAGGAGGGTATGAGGATTAAATCCATATGGACTTCTTGATGTGGCTTATGTGGGCCTCAAGCGTTGCACCCACCAAGGAGGCATATATAAGTGAAATAGAAGAGAATGGTTCCCGGACCTAGCCTTCACTCTTTCCCATATGGGGCAAAAGGGGATGTAGCAGTCCCTTGCTTTCATGTGTGGATACCGGTAAAGGCGTTGCACGTGATGCTGGACCCAAAGGTGTTCATAGAGGATCTGTTGATGTTATTAGAGGGTTCAGACTACACTACCCCAACGCGCTATATCAAGTTCCACCTCTTCCGTTCTAGTGGTAAATCCACGGCCTATCTCTCCAGGTAGTTCTTGGGTGCTCCGCGTAGAAAAATGTTCGTTCATTCTTACATGGCCCGACACATAGAATCTTAGTAATTAAGTTGTTGAACTATCATCATACCAAGTCTAGTAATGCCAGCAGAATTAAGTCTAGAAATTTTGAGATTGAGTTGCCTATGAATCCTCAGTGGGCCAAGAAAGACTCCTGGCTTATAATAATAAGTATGTGGCATACTGGACCCACAATGTGGTTGTTACTCTTGGATAAATAATATTTATGAAATCTACAACATGAAGTGGTATGTCCGGTCAGCAAAATTTCTATATACTAAATAGTATATAAATCCATACAAATTTTGGTAAATTTGAGACATCTATTTTGAGACGAATGAAGTATTATTTTTTAAGCCTTGTGGATGATGTGAAAATATAAATTGTAGACGCTTCACTGACAAGGGGTACGCATGTGCAATGCCACATATTGGTGTGTGTAACGTGTTGGCCAGCTACTGGCGAAAGATCAAGCAAATCCGTCTCTGGATACCACACACGAGGATGACACAACCTGCACGAGAGGCCTCTTGTTGGGGGGGGGGGGGGGGGGTCGTTGAACTTACTGGCTAATCCATGTCCTGCATCGACAAGTTTTCCCAACAAAAGTGGGTGCGACTCTTGCTGTAACTCGACATCATGTTTTTGCAGGCATGGTTATTTGTCGGTCGCATGGACCACATGACTATGTTGCGAGCGGATCTCTTCGAGTGAGTGAGCTACGGATTAAGTCAGATTTTTATATCCCATGGCATATAGACGAGGTGACCCAAATGGTCTGATCATGTCATAATCAGCCCGCATGGACAGCTAGGCCAAAATGCGGCGTTCCAGCGGGATGACCCATCCGGACCGATCAAGCAGGACCGACCCATCCATGCATTCAATTTATGTCACGGATGTTTCTGGCTGGACAGAGGCGGACCGGTTGTTGTAGCAGAATGGCCTAGTTGGTAATCATGCAAAGGGTGATATTCTCTCTCTCTCTCTCAAGTAAGCAGACTGGTCCAATAACAAAATAGGCCAATTTGGGTTGTCGTGATGTGCGCATCTGCGGGACAGGCCGGACCACGATCTAAATATTGCTCGAGACACGACCCAAACGGATAAGAATGGACAGTTTGAGTCCGTAAGATGGGTCGCTTCGGTGGAGATGCCCTCATGTCCATGGTGTAGGGGTTCGTAGCATGAAAAACAAAAAATTCTACCGCATGAACACAAACAAGCCAAGATCTATCTACTAGATTGTAGCAACGAGTCGATTAGAGTACTCATCCTCGAAGATTTCAAAGCAGTTAAGGAGAGCAGATTCTCGTGGGTGATGTAGTTGTACACTTGCCGATCTCAAGACCGCGTAGACGATCCTTCCGGCACTGCGTTCCGGAAGCGCTTCCGCAGTCGGTCACACGTTCGGTACTCGATGAAGACCTTCCTCTCCCTTGTTCCAGCAGGCAGTGGAGGTTATAGTTCTCTCCTCGCGATTCCGGCAGCACGATGGCGTGGTGTCAGAAGTAGAGGGAAGATCCCGCAGGGCTTCGCCTAAGCCGGAGCAGGTTATGGTGGAGTATTAGGGTTTCCCTGGAAATCTAGGGTTTAGAAGCCGGAAAGGAGGTGGTGGATTCGACGGCGGCTAGGGCGGCGACGACGAACCGGCGGTGGGCGGCGGCCGCGACAGCGGGCATGGCGGCGGCGGTTTGGAGGGTGGTGGTGTTGTGTGTTTGGGGCACCCCTCCCCTCTATTTATGAGAGGGATGGCAGCTTGGGACAGGGGAGTTTGAATCCTTCCCCAACTCCTTCTCCTATTTGGCTTGTGGTGGAGGGAGAGAAGGATTCTTTCCTTCCTCCACGAGGATACATTGTCTCGTTTTGACTTTTCAAACTTGCCTTTTGACTATCAATTTGGAGCTTAATTTATTTCTTACAAACGCCCAACCATGTGACTTAGGACATGACACAATCATTCCACTTAGTCATGACTCATTCATGCACCCTTCCCCTTCCGGTCCGGTGAACCTTCTAGATCATTCCGGTGAAAACACCGGAATCATTCTCGAACTCCAGAATTGGACTTTTTCCTTATATGAATCTTATCCTTCGGACCATTTCGGATCTCCTCGTGATATATTGGATCCCATCCGAGACTCCAAACAACATTCGGTCTCCCTACTTACATTCCATATCTACTAAACAACATCAAATCCTTAAGTGTGTCTCCCTACGGTTCATGAATTATGCATACATGACCGAGACTATTCTTTGATCAATAACCAATAGAGGAATCTGGAAATTCATATGGCTCCCAAATATTTCTATGATTATTTGTGATCGAATAAAGCACTTACATACGATACCAATTTCCCTTTGCCATGTGAGAGTTACTTATCCGAGGTCTGATCGTCGGTATCTCTGCATACCTAGTTCAACCTCATTACCGATAAGTACTCTTTTCTCGTTCCAGTGATATGTGATCCCTTGTGAGCCAGTCACATGCTTGCAAGATAATTGGATGACATTCCACCGAGAGGGCCCAGAATATCTCTATCCGTCATGTGGATGGACATATCCCACTCTTGATTCATGTGCCTCATACTTTCGGAACACTCAATGCCACCTTTATAGCCACCCAGTTACGGTGTGGTGTTTGATGTCATCGAAGCATCCTTACGGTGATGGTTGATACGTCGGAAATGTATCTATAATTTTTTATGTTCCATGCTTGTTTAGTATCTACTTTGCTTTGCTTTGTCCGCACTTTGAGGTGTTTTTATATGTTTTCTGGTACTAACCTATTAACAAGTTGCCACAGTGCCAGTTGCTTGTTTTCTGCTATTTTTGGTTCCAGAAAAGCTAGTAAGGAAGTATTCTCGAAATTGGACGAGACAAAAGCCAAAGTCAATATTTCACCGAGGAGAACACGGAGTCCAGAGGAGAGACGAAGGGGAGCCACAGGGCGGCCGCATCCCCCAGGCGCGGGCCCACCGTAGGCCGTGCCTGGGTAGGGTGTGGGCCCCCTGGACGCCTCCTAGCCTCACCTCTTCGCCTATAAGAAGCCCCCGATGCCTAAACCCTAAGCACCCGATCAATATTCCACGAAACCGTCTATATCCGCCGCCACCATCATCCCTAGATCGGGGGGGATCTGAAACTCTTCCCGGCACCCTGCCGGAGGGGAGATCATCCTGGAGGCCTTCTTCTTCATCATGCCAGCCTCCGGTATGAAGCGTGAGTAGTTCCACCTTGGACTACGGGTCCATGTAGTAGCTAGATGGTTGTATCTCCTCCTTTGTGCTTTCATGTCTAGATCTTGTGAGCTCCATTCATGATCAAGATCTCATCTATTTGTAATCATGCATGTTGTGTTTGCGGGGATCCAATGGATATTGAGATCACTATGTCAGATTGATTATTGGTTTTGTCTTATTGATTCAATCATGTCTGTGTTGTTTGTGATCTTGCATGCTCTTTGTTGTTAGTAGCTGATGCAGCGATGATTTGATGTAGGAGCGCTTCGTTGGGAACCCCAAGAGCAAGGTGTGAAGCAGCACATCAGCAAGTTTTCCCTCAGTAATAAACCGAGGGTATCGAACCAGTAGGAGGAAGGAAATGTCACACAGGTGTTGTAAGCAATACGGAGACCTGCACAACGCAAACTCAAGACTTTGCCCCAACGAATCAATGAGGTTGTCAAGCTCGCTGTTTTGCTGTAACAAAGGATTAAACGTATGGTGTGGAAGGTAATGGTTTGCAGCAAGTAAACAGGTAACAGTGGAAGATGTATCAATGGTAAATATTGGATCGGGGTCCATAGTTCACTAGAGGTGCTCTCCTTAGATAAACAACATGGCATGAAGGGTAAACAAATTACAGCAGGGCAATTGACAGGAACTGAGCAAGGCATAACAATGCAATACCAGACAAAAAGATCCTATGAGATTCGATTTGGCAATACAACAATATATATAGACCGCCATCCAACTGTATCTATGACTATAAGTCCACCTTCAGGTTATCATTCGACGCCCCTCCAGTATTAAGTTGCAAGCAACAGACATCCGCTTTAAACAAAGTGTGTAAGGTAAACAATCCACTTGTTCTATGAACAAGAGACCGTTGTTTTCTCCCTAGTGGCAACAACACATCTACAACCAAAGAGATTTCTGTCACTTCCCTTGGAAACTAGAGGCATGAACCCACTATCGAGCATAAATACCCCCTCTTGGAGTCACTAGATACTACTTGGCCAAGATAGCTACTAACAACGGAGAGCATGCAAGATCATAAACAACACAGACATGATACTATCAAATAGACAAAACCATTAATCAATCTGACATAGTAATCTCATTATCCATCGGATCCCCGCAAACACAACATGCATGATTACAAAGAGATTAGCTCTTGATCATGAACGGAGCTGACAAGATCTATACATGAAAGCACAAGGAGGAGATACAACCATCTAGCTACTACATGGACCCATAGTCCAAGGTGGAACTACTCACGCATCATACCGGAGAAGAAGGCAGGGTGCTGTGAAGAACTTCCCCTCCGGCAGGGTGCTGTGAAGAACTTCAGATCCCCCTGATCTAGGTATGACGGTGGTGGCGGCTACAAAAGGTTTCGTGGAGTTTTGATTGGGTGCCTAGGGTTTCTGCATCGGGGGCTTCTTATAGGCGATGAGGCGAGGCTGGGAGGCGGCCAGGGGCCCCACACCCTGCCCAGGCGTAGGGTGGGCCCACCCACGCCTAGGGGGGTGTGGCGGCCTTGGTTCGCCTCTCCGTCTCCCCTCTGGACTTCGTGACGCCCACGGTAAAATATTGACTTTGGCTTTTGTCCCGTCCAATTCCGAGAATATTGTTTTTCTGCCTTTCTGGAACCAAAAACAGAAGAAAACAGGCAAATGGCACTCTGGCAACTTGTTAATAGGTTAGTTCCAAAAAAGATATAAAAACACCTCAAAGTGTATACAAAGCAAAGCAAAGTAGATAGTAAACAAGCATGGAGCATCAAAAATTATAGATATGTTTTCGACTTGTCAAGCATCCCCAAGCTTAACTCCTGCTCGTTGATACGTTGGAAACGTATCTATAATTTTTGATGCTCCATGCTTGTTTAGTATCTACTTTTCTTTGCTTTGTCTACACTTTGAGGTGCTTTTTACATGTTTTCTGGTACTAACCTACTAACAAGTTGCAATAGTGCCAGATGCATGTTTTCTGTTGTTTTTGGTTTCAGAAAAGTTAGTAAAGAAATATTCTCGGAATTGGATGGGATGAACGTCAAAGTCAATTACTTTCCGTGGGGAACAAGAAGTCCAGAGGGGAGCCGGAGAGGCCGGCTAGGACGGCCATACCCACCCTAGGCGTGGGTGGGCCCTGTCCCGCGCCTGGGAGGGGTGTTGGGCCCCTGGCCGCCGCCTCAGCCTCCCCCTTCGCTTATAAGAAGCCCTCCATGCAGAAACCCTAAGCACCCGATCAAATCTCCACAAACCCGCATGTAGCCGCCGCCACCATCGTCCCTAAATCGGGGGATCTGAAGTTCTTCCTGGCACCCTGCCGGAGGGGAGATCATCCCGGAGGCCTTCTCTCCGGTATGATGCGTGAGTATTTCCACCTTGTACTATGGGTCCATAGCTAGATGGTTGTATCTCCTCCTTTGTTCTTTCATGTATAGATCTTGTGAGCTCCGTTCATGATCAAGATCTAATCTATTTGTAATCATGCGTGTTGTGTTTACGAGGATCCAATGGGTATTGAGATTATTATGTTGGTTTGATTAATGGTTTTGTCTTTATGATTCTATCATGTCTATGTTGTTTGTGATCTTGCATGCTCTCCGTTGTTAGTAGCTATCTTGGCCAAGTAGTTGCTAGTGACTCCAAGAGGGGGTATTTATGCTCGATAGTGGTTTCATGCCTCTAGTTTGCAAGGGAAGTGACAATAATCTCTTCGGTTGTAGATGTGTTGTTGCTACTAGGGAGAAAATAACGGTCTCTTGTTCATGGAACATGTGGACTGTTTACCTTACACACTTTGCTTAAAGCAGTTGTCTGTTGCTTGCAACTTAATACTGGAGGGGGTTCGAATGATAACCTGAAGGTGGACTTCTAGTCATAGATGAAGTTGGATGGCGGTCTATGTATCTTGTTGTATTGCCCAATCGAATCTCATAGGATCTTTTTGACTAGTAATTGCATTGTTATGCCTTGCTCAGTTCTTGTCAATTGCCCTATTGTAAAAAATTTACCCTTCATGCCATGTTGTTTATCTAAGGAGAGCACCTCTAGTGATCTATGGACCCCGGTCCAATCTTTACCATTGATACATCTTCCACTGTTACGTGTTTACTTGCTGCAAACCATTACCTTCCACACCATACGTTTAATCCGTTGTTACAGCAGACAGGTGAGCTTGACAACCTCACTGATTCGTTGGGACAAAGTCTTAAGTTTGTGTTGTGGAGGTCTCCATGTTTCTTGCAACACCTTTGAGAAGTTTCCTTCCTCCTTCAGGTTCGATAACCTCGGTCTCTACTGAGGGAAACTTGCTGCTGTGTGATACGTTGGAAACGTATCTATAATTTTTGATGCTCCATGCTTGTTTAGTATCTACTTTGCTTTACTTTTCCACACTTTGTGGTGGTTTTTACATGTTTTCTGGTACTAACCTATTAACAAGTTGCAATAGTGCCAGATGCATGTTTTCTGTTGTTTTTGGTTTCAGAAAAGTTAGTAAATTAATATTCTCCGAATTGGACGGGACAAACGACAAAGTCAATTACTTTCCGTGGGGAACAAGAAGTCCAGAAGAGAGCCGAAGGGGCCGGCCAGAGGGGCCAGACCCACTCCAGGCGCGGGTGGGCCCCACCCCGCGCTTGGCTAGGGTTTGGCGCCCCTGTCCGTCGCCTCGGTCTCCCCCTTCGCCTATAAGAATCCCCCGATGGAGAAACCCTGGGTTCCCGATCAAATATCTACGAAACAGTCTGTAGTCACCGCCACCATCCTCCCTAGTTCGGGGGGATCTGAAATTCTTCCCGGCACCCTACCGGAGGGGAGATAATCCCGGAGGCCTTCTCTCCGGTATGATGCGTGAGTAGTTCCACCTTGGACTACGGGTCCATGTAATAGCTAGATGGTTGTATCTCCTCCTTGTGCTTTCATGTATAGATCTTGTGAGCTCCATTCATGATCAAGATCTAATCTATTTGTAATCATGCATGTTGTGTTTGTGGGGATCCGATGGATATTGAGATTATTATGTTGGTTTGATTAATGGTTTTGTCTTTATGATTCTATCATGTCGGTGTTGTTTGTGATCTTGCATGCTCTCCGTTGTTAGTAGCTATCCTGGCCAAGTAGTTGCTAGTGACTCCAAGAGGGGGTATTTATGCTCGATAGTGGGTTCATGCCTCTAGTTTCCAAGGGAAGTGATAGAAATCTCTTCGGTTGTAGATGTGTTGTTGCCTATAGGGAGAAAACAACGGTCTCTTGTTCATGGAACATGTGGACTGTTTACCTTACACACTTTGCTTAAAGCAGTTGTCTGTTCCTTGCAACTTAATACTGGAGGGGGGTCGGATGATAACCTGAAGGTCGACTTGTAGTCATAGATGCAGTTGGATGGCGGTCTATGTATATTGTTGTATTGCCCAATCGAATCTCATAGGATCTTTCTGACTAGTAATTGCATTGTTATGCCTTGCTCAGTTCCTGTCAATTGCCCTGCTGTAATTTGTTTACCCTTCATGCCATGTTGTTTATCTAAGGAGAGCACCTCTAGTGAACTATGGACCCCGGTACAATCTTTACCATTTATACATCCTCCACTGTTACTTGTTTACTTGCTGCAAACTATTGCCTTCCACACCATACGTTTAATCCTTTGTAATAGCAAACCGGTGAGCTTGACAACCTCACTGATTCGTTGGGGCAAAGTCTTGAGTTTGTGTTGTGCAGGTCTCCTTGTTGCTTGCAACACCTGTGTGACATTTCCTTCATCCTACTGGTTCGATAACCTTGGTTTCTTACTGAAGGAAACTTGCTGCTGTGCTGCTTCATACCTTGCTCTTGGGGTTTCCAATGATGCGTCCCACGACAAGTGCGGGGCGCCATCAAGCTATTTCTGGCGCCGTTGCTGGGGAGGCTAAGGACGTCTTCACTAAGGGAGTCTTTCACTTCCTCTCTCTTTACTTTGTTTTTAGTTTGCTTTGTTTCTTTTGCTTGGTTTGTTTTGCCTCTTTTTAAATAAAACCCAAAAAAATTAGTTCCTGCTCTAGCTGTTGCTGCTGGTTTTGGCTTGCCCACCTTTACCAAAATGAACTCTGCTGAGAACACGAAGTTGTGTGACTTCACTAGCACCAACATAAATGATTTCTTAAGCACTCATATTGCTCCACCTGCTCCTGATGCTACCTTTTATGAAATTAATCCTGCTTTGTTGAATCTTGTGATGAGAGAGCAATTTTCGGGTGCTGGTTCTGATGATCCTACTGCCCATCTCAATAGCTTTGTTGAACTTTGTGAGATGCAAAAGTATAAGGATGTAGATGGAGATATTATTAAGCTCAAGCTTTTTCCTTTCTCGTTGGGGGGGGGGGAAGCTAAAGAATGGTTGCTTTCTTTGCCTAAAAATAGTATTGATTCTTGGACTAAGTGCAAAGATGCTTTTATTGGAAAGTACTATCCTCCCGCTAAGATTATATCTATAAGAAGTGATATTATGAAATTTAAACAACTTGATAGTGAACTGTTGCTCCAGCTTGGGAAAGAATGAAATCTTTGGTTAAGAATTGCCCTACTCATGGACTCACTGCTTGGATGATTATCCAGACTTTTTATGCAGGTTTGAACTTCTCCCCAGAAATCTGTTGGATTCAGCTGCTGGAGGTACTTTTATGGGCCTCACTTTGGGTGCTACAACAAGGCTCCTTGATGATATGATGGTTAACTACTCTGAATGGCATGTTGAGAGAGCTCCACATAGTAAGAAGGTAAATTCTGTTGAGGAAACTTCCTCTTTGAGTGAAAAGATTGATGGTATTATGGCTATGCTTGTTAATGGGAAAGCTCCTCTAGATCCTAATAGTGTTCCCTTAGCCTATTTGGTTGCTCAAGAAGAACAAGTTGATGTGAACTTCATTATAAACAACAATTTTAACAACAATGCCTATAGGAACAATTTTGGTAGCAACAACAATTATAGGCCTTATCCTCCTAATAATGGCAATTACTATGGAAGTTCTTACAATAATGCTAGAAGTGCCCCCTCTGAACTTGAAGTCATGCTCAAGGACTTTATTAGTAAACAAACCACTTTCAATAAGACTATAGAGGAAAAGCTTTTAACTATTGAAAAGAATATATCCTCTCTGTCTGAAGCTCAGTCTTCCTTGATTAATAAGATGGCTGCTAAACCTGAAACCATGGAAAACACCTTTGCTACTGCTCATGCCATACAAGTTACTATTGATGAAAATGTTAGGCTATTAGCTCAACTTCATGCTAAGTGGGAAAGGGAAGCTGAAACTGATAGAAACAATAGGGTGTGCACCATGACCACTAAACCACAAGTAGTCCCTACTCCTACTTCTACTATGCCTAAGCCTATTGAGCCTACTACTAGTGATGCTAAGTTTGACTTTGATATTGATGGTTGCAATATTTCTGAAGTGATTATGTTCTTGCAAAAGCTTGCTAGAAGTCCTGACGCTAGTGATATGCATGTTGCTTTCACTAAACATATTATAGATGCTCTTATTAAGATTAAGGAAGAGAAGCTAAAACACAAAGCTTCTATTCCTAGGAAAGTAGAAGATAGTTGGGAACCCATTATTAATATGTAAGTGAATGACTTTGATCTCAAAGCTTCATGTGATCTTGGTTCTAGTGTCTCTATTATGCCTAGGAAGATTTATGAAATGCTTGATTTGCCACCTTTGGAAGATTGTTATTTGGATGTCCCACTCAATGATAATGCTAAGAAGAAACTCAAGGGGAGTATTAATGATGTTCTCATCATGGTTAACAATGCTTATGTCCCTGTTGATTTCTATGTTTTGGATGTTGAATACAATGCTTCTTGTCCTATTACTTTGGGAAGACCTTTTCTTAGAACAGTTGGTGCCATCATTGATATGAAAGAAGGCATCATTAAATATAATTTTCCATTCAAGAAAGGTATTGAAACCTTCCCTATGAGAAGAGAGAGGTTGCCTTTTATTGCTTTTTGCGCCTAACTTAAAGGCGTTAAAGAAAAATACTTGTTGGGAGATAACCCAAGAGTTTCCTTGAGTCTCGGAAGTTATTACTTCAGTAATGACCTCTCCTTATCCTTTTTGTTTGCTTTTTGTGCCAAGATGGACCTCTAATGAGAGGGAAGTAAGATTTGGGGAGTTATTGTCCTAAAACAGAATTCTGTCCTCCACCAAAAAAATCATGAGGAGGCTCTGTAACTCGAATTAAGCTCAACATTTACTAATAAATCCACCAGTATGTTAGCTAACTTTCGTTAGTTCAACAATTTTTTATTTGAGCAACAGAATATGTTCAAAAAAATCGGTTTCTACCTGCTGGCCTGTTTTGATAGATTTCTGCCATTATTTACATTTGCTTCTTATTTATTCCTTTTTGAGTTCTTTTTAGGTGAATTGAGATTTTTGAAGGAGTTACTACAGTAGCTTGTGTTTTTAGTGAAAAGCCTTGCTTTTCCAAAGCTTTGCCAGTGGTCTAATATCTTTTGAATACACTAATGTTGCTAATGAAGATTGTGTAAAGTTTTGTATGAAGGAAAATTTTCACGTGTAGAGAGAGGATGATGCAATGAGACGAAGAATGGACAAAAGCTCCAGCTTGGGGATGCCACCATGGTGTCACCCCAAAAAATATCCAAGAGGTACAAGCGTCAAAGCTTGGGGATGCCCAAGGCATCCCCTTCTTCATCAATAAAAAGCTCAGGTCTATCTAGACACTTCGTTTCTATTGTTTAATGCATAGTTGTGTTGTTCTTGGAGTGTCTTAGTTTTCGTTTGCTTAGTTTGTTTAGTTTGCTTGAGTAGTTTGGACCCCCGTTCTCTCTGTGTTGTTTTGCAAATAAGGTTGCTTGGTGTTTGGAAAGGAGTAGTAAGTTTTTGTTTGAAGTGCAAGAGGAGCTTGCATTGACCGTGACATAGACTTTAGCATGAGATGCTACGTGTTGTTTTAGCATTATGCTTAGTGATTATTGTTGTAGCATGTCTTGTTCCAAACAATTGGGATTGCTTAGGGTGCCTTGAAGAAATTATGTGTTGTTTTAGCATGCAAAAGCATAGTATTGTGGTATTCTCCTGTGATGCTTTGCTTGGGTTGACTTGGCACATGCTCACACCATGTTATGACTCTCAGAAGTCACCATTAGCCTCTATGATCATTTAGTCCTTGACTTGTAGTACTACTCTTTGCTTTGATTAGTATGTTTTGTTGCACTTCATGATTATGGCCATTATTGCTCTCTTAGTTGGTTGCTCCCAGTCTTTTGCTAGCCTCCACTTGTACGAGTAAGCTCTACTAATGCCTCCAACTCCCAAGAAACCAAGTTATTCCAAAGTGTCCACTATAAACTCCTATGCACGGTGTGTTACACCATTCCAAGTATATTCTTGTTTTCAACTATCTTCCAATTCAAAACTATTTTGTTATGTGAAAACTTAGTGATTAAAGCCCTCACGAACTTGATGGCACACTTTATTCGTTGCCCCTAATAAACTTGAACCATTGTGACAACTTTGTTGTATATGCTTGCACTTATAAGTTGGAATTAGCTGAACCGTGCTGTCACGGGGAACGTTTTCAACATTGCACTTGTACCTTAGTGTACTCAGTTGATATGATGTTCTTTTGTGTATGGATGCCACCGGTGTGAAATAAAGAGGGAACTTGTAAGTCTATGGAGTTTGTATCCTGTGTTAGAGAAACGCCTGGGCCGCTAGCCTAAGCCATGCCTAATCATGGTGGAAACTTGCAGCATCACCATAATGAGCTATCTATGAAGCATCCTCAATAAAAAGCTATGCATATGGTAAATAAAAAGATTGCAGAGATGCTCATTGTCTGCTTGCCTTGTCATTTTGGTTATGGGAAAGCTCCTGTACCATGTGCAAGGGGTGCCCCATTGACGGTTCTCAATGATATGCAAATACTTACAGTGACAAGAACTTATTTGGACCCAAAGTTGAGTATGTATGAGGTGTGGCCCTCGTATTCAAGGGAGTTGAGATTGCCAACTTATACTTCGTCAAGCATATACTCCAGCTTTGCCACTTCAACCTTAACCACTTCAAGATGCTTATGATAGGGGCAATGAGGGCTGAAAGCTAACAAGTACCATAATTTTTGAAAGCTCTTTTTTAAACTTGTAATCCCTGCTTCCTTTATAAAAAGGCCTTTCTTCCACCATTATTGAGTCTCCACCTTCTACCTTTAGGCACCATTAAGAGAGCATAGTTGTCATTCTGTGTGCAGTGTTCCAAAGCTTATTGATTGATGCATATTGTGTTATTACTTGTTCTTGTGCTATTTGTTTCCAGTCACCCTTGTAAACTTTGTAGGTGTCCTATGCATCTATATTGCTAATCTATGAGGAACAAGATGATAGGCACTATGCTATGTTTTCTATATGTGAAACAAACAAACGTTTTTCATTGCATATTATTCATGATCTTTGTTTGTAGCTTGACATGTTGCATGCATAGTTACTATGTCCTATTGTTAGAAGTCCATCTTTCATGCACATGTTTAGAGTTATTTGATCCCATCTTTCAATGCTTGCAAATGGTTGGATCTTTATTGTGAGGGTGCATGTCACATAAAAAAAATCTTTTTATCACTTACCTACTCGAGGACGAGCAAGAGTTAAGCTTGGGGATGTTGATACGTTGGAAACGTATCTATAATTTTTTATGCTCCATGCTTGTTTCGTATCTACTTTGCTTTGCTTTGTCTACACTTTGAGGTGCTTTTTACATGTTTTCTGGTAGTAACCTACTAACAAGTTGCAACAGTGCGAAATGCCTGTTTTTTGTTGTTTTTGTTTCAGAAAAGTTAGTAAAGAAATATTCTCGGCATTGGACGGGACAAACGACAAAGTCAATTACTTTCCGCGGGGAACAAGAAGTCCAGAGGGGAGACGGAGAAGCCGTACAGGACGGCCAGACCCACCCCAGGCGCGGGTGAGCCCTGCTCCGCGCCTGGGAGGGGTGTTGGGCCCCTGGCCGCCGCCTCGGCCTCCCCCTTCGCTTATAAGAAGCTCCCGATGTAGAAACCCTAAGCACCCGATCAAATCTCCACGAAACCGTCTATAGCCACCGCCACCATCGTCCCTAGATTAGGGGGGATCTGAAGTTCTTCCCGGCACCCTGCCAAAGGGGAGATCATCCTGGAGGCCTTCTCTCCGGTATGATGCATGAGTAGTTCCACCTTGGACTATGGGTCCATGTAGTAGCTATATGGTTGTATCTCCTCCTTTGTGCTTTCATGCATAGATCTTGTGAGCTCCGTTCATGATCAAGAGCTAATCTATTTGTAGTCATGCATGTTGTGTTTGCGGGGATCCGATGGATATTATTATGTTGGCTTGATTAATGGTTTTGTATTTATGATTCTATCATGTCTATGTTGTTTGTGATCTTCCATGCTCTCCGTTGTTAGTAGCTATCTTGGCCAAGTAGTTGCTAGTGACTCCAAGAGGGGGTATTTATGCTCGATAGTGGGTTCATGCCTCTAGTTTCCAAGGGAAGTGACAGAAATCTCTTCGGTTGTAGATGTGTTGTTGCCACTAGGGAGAAAACAACAGTCTCTTGTTCATGGAACATGTGAACTGTTTACCTTACACACTTTGCTTAAAGTAGTTGTATGTTGCTTGCAACTTAATACTAGAGGGGGTTCGAATGATAACCTGAAGGTGGACTTCTAGTCATAGATGCAGTTGGATGGCGGTCTATGTATATTGTTGTATTGCCCAATCGAATCTCATAGGATCTTTCTAACTAGTAATTGCATTGTTATGCCTTGCTCAGTTCCTGTCAATTGCCCTGCTGTAATTTGTTTACCCTTCATGCCATGTTGTTTATCTAAGGAGAGCACCTCCAGTGAACTATGGACCCCGCTCCAATCTTTACCATTGATACATCCTCCAATGTTACTTGTTTACTTGCTGCAAACCATTGCCTTCCACACCATACATTTAATCCTTTGTTACTTCAAACCGGCGAGCTTGACAACCTCACTGATTCGTTGGGACAAAGTCTTGAGTTTGTGTTGTGCAGGTCTCCACGTTGCTTGCAACACATGTGAATCATTTCCTTCCTCCTTCAGGTTTGATAACCTCGGTCTCTACTGAGGGAAACTTGCTGCTGTGCTCATCACACCTTGCTCTTTGGGTTCGAACGAAGTGTCCCACGTTAACACTGGGTGCACGCATCACTCGTCCTTGAGTAGGTAAGTGATAAAAGAATAATCTTTGAGGTGACATGCACCATCAAAACCAAGATCAAACCATTTGCAAGCATTGAAAGCTGGGATCAAAGAATTCTAAACATGTGTATGAAAGACGGAGTTCTAACAATAGTACAAAGTAATTATGCATGCAACATGAAAGGCCACAAACAAAGATCATGAATAACATGCATTGAAAAATGTTTGTTTGTTTCACATACATAAAACATATCATAGTGGCATTCAGCTTGTCCCTCGTGGAGTAGCAAATAAATGCATAGGACACCTTCAAAGCTCACGAGGGTGACAAGAAACAAGTAGCACACAAACAAGTAATATCACAAGATGCATCAATTAATAAGTTTTGGGACACTACACATAGAATGGAAACTATGCTCTCTTAATGGTGCCTAAAAGTAGAGGTGCAGACTCAAATAATGGTGGAATCAAGACCCTTCATAAAGGGAAGCAGGGATTTCAAGTTTCAAAAAGATCTTCCAAAAATTATGGTACTTGTTAGCTTTCAGCCCTCATTGCCCCTATCATAAGCATCTTGAAGTGGTTAAGGTTAAAGTGAACAAACTATGGAGTACATTCTTGACAAAGTATAAGTTGGCAATCTCAAGTCCCTTGAATACTAATGACTCACAAGTATAGGGGGTGTATCGCAGTACTTTTGATAAATAGGAGTGTCGATTCCAGTGAGGAGCAGAAGGTGTTGACTAGTGGTATGGAGCAGGAAATCTCTGCAAATACTTAGCAAACGGATTTTTAGTGGTTTTCTGATAAGGCAACAAAACAAAGTGCAAGTAATAAAGACAAAGAAAAAACACAGCAAGTGGCCAAATCCTTTCTTAGCAAAGGACAAGCCAGTGGGAATACTTATAAGGACCAAACGTTCTCGAGGACACATGGGAATTCTTTCAAGTGCTTTCGCTTCATATAACTGAGTACTCTTCTTTGGTGTTGTAAGTTTTGTGTGGGTGAACCTGTGCTAATGTACCGATCTTACTTGGACTAATACATACTTGTGATTAAACCCCCTGCAAGCATCCGCAACTATAGGAAAGTTATTAAGATATAAACCTAACCACAACCTTAAGCTCTGTGATCATACACTCCCTTATGCAATGGTGTCCTAACGGGGGTTCAGGTTTCTGTCACTCCGGCAACCCCACAATTAGTAGCCAAATACACAATGCATTCCCCTAGGCCCATAAATGGTGAAGTATCATGTAGTCAACATTCACATGACACCACTAGAAGAATAGCACCATAACTTAAATACTAAACCATTAAATAGTAACTCAACATGAATCCACTAATAACAACATGACTTCTCCCATGTCCTCAAGAACTATACAAACTACTCACAAGACATCATATGGATCAAGATCAAAGATGATATGGTGATGAATAACAATCTGAACATAAATCCAATGGTTCCACTCACAAGCATCAACTACAATAGTAATTAACACCAGGAAAGTTTCCCCTAAGAACTAATGCAAGATCCAACACTATTGTTACAACGGGCCAGAGTGGTGATGATGGTGCTGGTGGTGATGATGGTGTGGATGATGATGATGATGATGATCCCGATGAAGCCTAGATTGTTGACGGTGTTGATGGCGACGATCTCCCCTCTCCGGGAAGGAATTTCCCGGATAGAAATCTATCTGTCGGAGAGATCTTTCTCTCTTTGTGTTTTCTGCCCCGCAGAGGCGACGGAAATCTATCTGTGGTCGCTCCCTTGGTGTTAGGGTTCCATGAGGAAGATATAGGCGAGAGGGCGGAGTTGAAGGCCGGCCAGGTGGGCCACACCTACCCTAGGCGCGGGGCAAGGTGGGCCCGCGCCTAGGGGGTGTGGGCCCCCTGTGTCCCTTCTTCGCCTACCCTTCTAGCTTCCTCTGTCTTTCTGAAGGGTTTCGCGGCATAGTAAATCAAAATTTTCTACGGATGCGAACAGAGGGAAAGCCAAGATCTAATCTAGGAGATGCAATCAACGAGAGAGATTGGATTAGATCTTCATACCCTTGAAGATTCGCACAGCGGAACGTTCGTCGGAACGTGGGTGATGTAGTCGTACTCGCTTCTCCTCCTCGCGATCCGATCCGATCTAGCACCACAAGTGGCGGTGCCTCCGTGAGATGCACACGTGCAGAACCTCGACGTCTCCTCCTTCCTCGGACTAGCAAGTATGGTGGAGAGATAGATTGGATCTACAACACGACGGCGTGGTGTATATGGTGGAGAATTTCTGCAGCAGGGCTTCGCCTACAAACAGTCGGGAGGGAGAGAGGAAAGCTAGCAAGGCGGCTAGGGTTTGGAGGAGAGGTGTGTGGGGTTGGTGCACCCCCACCCTTCTTTATATAGAGGGGGGGCGCAGCCCTAGCCCCTCCCCCAAGCCCAAAGGATAAGGAGTGGGGGGCATGGACTCTCCCCTCTTCTAGAAACCCTATCTCTAGTTTAAACGATTTAAACTCTCTAGGATCGGCTGGGCCCTATGGGGCCTTCTGCCCCTGGCCCAATGCGTCCAGGACACTCCCTCATAGGCCCATGCCCCCTCCCGGAAGGTGGGGCCACGTTGGTCCCCTTCCGGAAGGTTCTAGAAGCTTCCGGTACAATACCGATTAACCCGGAACAATTCCGAACTCCAAAAACTGCACTGCCTTATATGAATCTTATTCTCCGGACCATTCCGGAACCTCTCGTGATGTCCCGGATCCCATCTGAGACTCCGAACAAAAATTCATAAACCAATTATCCAATCTATCCTAGCGTCAAGACACGTTAAGTGTGTGACCCTGCGGGTTCGAGAATATGCAGACATGATCTTCTATCAATAATCAACAGCGGGGTCTGGGCACCCATATTGACTCCCACACATTCATCGATGATCATATCGGATGAACCACAATGTCAGGATTCAAACAATCCCATATATATATTCCCTTCGTCTCGCGATATTTTACTTGCCCGAGATTCGATCGTCGGTACCGTCATACCTAGTTCAATCTCGTTCACAGCAAGTACTTTACTCGTTCCGTAATCCGATATCACTTTGTGATTAACTCCTTAACCACATGCTTGCAAGCGGTGTTGATATCGATTACCGAGTGGGCCCGAAGTATATCTCTCTAACTTGGGAGGGACAAATTCCATCTCGATACATACAACCCAACAGATACTTTCCGATCACCTGAGAGACACCTTTATGATCACCCTCTCATAGGATGACGTTTGATGACCTCAAAGCTTTCTTCCGGTACCAGGGAGTTGCATTATCTCATGGTCTAAGGAATACAATATTTGACATAGGAAAAGCTTCGCAAAGATGAACACGATGATACGATCTAATTGCTTCGCTTAGTTTGGGTCTGTCCATCATATCATTCTCCCAATGATATGATCTCATTATCAATTGACAACTCATGTATATGGTTAGGAAACCTTAACCATCATTAATCAATGAGCTAGTCCATAGAGGCGTACTAGGGACACGGTGTTGTTCACAAACCACACAAGTATTAATGTTTCCGCTTAATACAATTCTAGCATGGAATATAAACTTTATCATGAACATGAATTATAATAATAACATCTTTATTATTGCCTCTAGGGCATAATTCCAACAGTCTCCCACTTGCACTAGAGTCAATAATCTAGTTTACATCTGGTAACAATCTCACACCCATGGCACTGAGGTGTTGATCATGTTTTACACGTGGAAGAGGTTTAGTCAATGGATCTGCGACATTCAGATCTGTATGTACTTTGCTAATCTTCAGATCTCCATCTGCAATATAATCTCGGATTATATGAAACTTGCGGTTGATATGCTTGGTCTTTGGATGATATCTTGGTTCCTTAGCGAGTGCTATGGCGCCAGCGTTGTCACACAATATCTCCAGTGGGTCCAATGCACTTGGAACCACGCCAAGCTCAGTGATGAAGTTTCTGATCCAAACTCCTTCACTTGACGCTTCTGCAGCAGCCATGTATTCCGCTTCCACTGTAGATCCCGCGATCACGCTTTGCTTGCAGCTTCTCCAGCTCACAGCTCCTCCATTCAAAATATAAACGTATCCTGTTTGAGATTTGGAATCATCCTTGTCGGTGTCGAAACTAGCATCGACGTAACCTTTTACGACGAGCTGTTCATCACCCCCATAGACTAATAACATTTCTTTAGTCCTATTTAGGTACTTTAGGATGTTCTTTACGGCTGTCCAGTGTTCCACTCCTGGATCACTTTGATACCTGCTCGTCAAACTAAGAGCATTGGACACATCCGGTCTAGTACACAGCATGGCCGTTTGAATCGGGTCAATCGGAGCTTCCAGTCAAAAGTTATTGTCGTTTGAATATTTGTCTGTTTGTCTGTTTTCTGGGCCGGCCTAGAAACGACCCGTTTTCTCTCTGCCTCGTCAGGTACCTTTTTACGGTAGTACCGGCCGGCCCGGCAGTATCGCCCGCGTGGCCCGGTACTACCGGGCGGCCCAGAAAAAATGGCCAGATATTTTTCAGATCTCAGATCCAGATCTCGTTTTGAGCTGCCCCGAGCCCATCTTCTCGCGTTGCATGCCCGCGCGTTGCTTGCATCGCCGCCGCCTCATTCCCGTGCACGCGCGCCTGCGTTGAGCCGCCCTCCGCTGCGCGCGCGCTGCCGCGCCTTGCTGCATGCGAGGGTGGGCCCGCGCATGGCCCTGCACGCGCGCTACCCGCCCGCCGCTCTGCTGCCTTGCTGCTGCGCTGCGCAGCTGTTGCCGCTCGCCTGCCCCGCTGGCGCATACTGCGCTGCTGCCTCGCTGCATGCGCGCGCTGCCGCGCTGCTTCGCTGCATGCGCGCTTGCTGCTGCCAGCCGCCGCTGCTGGCCCGCTGCACTGCCGCGCTGCCGGCGACGCATGGCCCACCTCCAGATGCTGCGCTGCTGCTGCTTTCTCTCTCTCTCTCCAACTCGTGCTGTTGCTGTTTTTCTGGATTGGGTCCGGTACTACCGGTTAATTCCGGTACTACCGGACCGTCCAGAAAAATTGACCCAACGGCCATTTTTTGGCTAACCCTATATAAGTCTTTTGCCCATTTTTATTTAGTGCGACTTCTTCCTCCTTTTCTTGCCCAAGCTTTGCCTCCATTTGCTCTACTCTTTAAGCTTGATTTCTACACACCCCTCCATTGATTCTTGCAAATATTTGAGGGGTTGTTGGAGGATATCTAGCCCAACGTTTTGACCTAACCGATTCATCTCTTTGTGAGTGCATCTTTGGGGATCTAGATTTTGGGGGATTTTGTGTCTCTCTTTGATTCCTCCTCTCTTGTTCCCCTAATAGCTTTAGTATCTTTGTTGGAACTTGAGAGTGAGGGATTTGGGCATCTTTGTGGTGTTCTTGCCATTTGCATTTGTTGCATCGGTTTGAGTTCTCCTCGGAGGATTTGGTTTGAATTGCTCATTGGAGCTTGTCCCTCTTGTGTTCTTGGAACCCTAGACGGTTTTGTGGCCTTGGTGGCATTGTGGCCTTGGTGGCATTTGTTGAGGCCTTTTGTGGCGTTTGTTGGGAGCCTCCAATTAAGTTGTGGAGTTGTGCCCCAACCTTGTGAGAGGTTCCGGTTGCCACCGACAAGTGCACCGATAGTGGAAGCGTGGATCGATCCCATTGAGGTGAGATTCACCAGAGAATAAGGGAGGCCTTTTGTGGCGTTGGTGGTTTGATACCACCCCCTCTCCAAATGAGACGTACTCCATGTTGGGAGGAACTCCGTAAAATATCGGTGTCCCCGCGTGCCTCGGTTATCTCTATACCCGAGCTCTTTACTTATGCACTTTACATTGTGATAGCCTTCATGCTTGAAGTACTATATATCTTGCTATCACTTTGTTGCTTGTATTTGGTGCACATAGGTGAACCTTAGTTGTGTCTAGGTTGTGCTTTACAAAGTAAACACTAGTTTTATTCCGCCTTTGTTGAGCCACTCTAGGAAAAGTTTTAATCGCCTATTCACCCCCTCCTCTAGGCGACATCTGTATCCTTTCACCATGGATTTGTGTATTTTGTCTTAGAGAAACGCCTCGTCCGCTAGCCTAAGCCATGCCTAATCATGGTGGAAACTTGTAGCATCACCATAATGAGCAATCTATGAAGCATCCTCGATAAAAACCATTGCAAATAGCAAATAAAAAGACCGCTGAGATGCTCATTGTCTGCTTGCCTTGTCATTTTGGTTATGCGATAGCTCATATACCATGTGTAAGGGGTACCCCGTTGGCGGTTCTTTATGATACACATGTACTTATTATGACAAGAACTTACAGGTGACTAAAGTTGAGTAGCATGAGGAGCGGCCCTCATATTTTAGGGACATGAGATTGCCAACTTATGCTTTGTCAAGAATATACTCCATAGTTTGTTCACTTTAACCTTAATCACTTCAAGATGCTTATGATAGAGGCAATGAGGGCTGAAAGCTAACAAGTACCATAATTTTTGGAAGCTCTTTTTGAAACTTGAAATCCCAATTTCCCTTTATGAAGGGCCTTTCTTCCACTATTATATTGAGTCTCCACCTTTTACCTTTAGGCACCAGTTAAGAAAGCATAGTTGCCATTCTTAGTTCTATGTGCATTGTCCCAAAACTTATTGATTTATGCATATTGTTGATATTACTTATTCTTGTGCTATTTGTATCTAGTCACTCTTATGAATTTGAAGGTGTCTTATGCATATATTTGATACTCTATGAGGGACAAGCTGAATGCCACTATGATATGTTTTCTATATGTGAAACAAACAAAAGTTTTTCAATGCATGTTATTCATGATCTTTGTTTGTAGCCTTTCATGTTGCATGCATAGTTACTTTGTCTTACTGTTAGAACTCCATCTTTCATGCTCATGTTTAGAGTTCTCTGATCCCAGCTTTCAATTCTCGCAAATGGTTTGATCTTGATTTTGATGGTGCATGTCACCTCAAAAATTATTCTTTTTATCACTTACCTACTCGAGGATGAGCAAGAGTTAAGCTTGGGGATGCTTGATACGTCGGAAACGTATCTATAATTTTTGATGTTCCATGCTTGTTTAGTATCTACTTTGCTTTGCTTTGTCCACACTTTGAGGTGTTTTTATATGTTTTCTGGTACTAACCTATTAACAAGTTGCCATAGTGTGAGTTGCCTATTTTCTGCTATTTTTGGTTCCAGAAAAGCTAGTAAGGAAATATTCTCTGAATTGGACGGGACAAAAGCCAAAGTCAATATTTCACCGAGGAGATCACGGATTCCAGAGGAGAGACGGAGGGGAGCCACAGTGCGGCCGCACCCCCTAGGCACGGGCCCACCCTAGGCTGCGCCTGGGCAGGGTGTGGGCCCCCTGGCCGCCTCCCAGCCTCACCTCTTCATCTATAAGAAGCCCCCGATGCCTAAACCCTAAGCACCCGGTCAATATTCCACGAAACCGTCTGTAGCCGCCACCACCATCGTCCCTATATCGGGGGATCTGAAGCTCTTCCCAACACCCTGCCAGAGGGGAGATCATCCCAGATGCCTTCTTCTTCATCATCCTAGCCTCCGGTATGAAGCTTGAGTAGTTCCACCTTAGACTACGGGTTCATGTAGTAGCTAGATGGTTGTATCTCCTCCTTTGTGCTTTCATGTCTAGATCTTGTGAGCTCCGTTCATGATCAAGATCTCATCTATTTGTAATCATGCATGTTGTGTTTGCGGGGATCCGATGGATATCGAGATTACTATGTCAGATTGATTAATGGTTTTGTCTTATTGATTCTATCATGTTTGTGTTTGTGATCTTGCATGCTCTCCATTGCTAGTAGCTATCTTAGCCAAGTAGTTGTTAATGACTCCAAGAGAGGGTATTTATGCTCTATAGTGGGTTCATGGCTCTATTTAATATAAGGGAAGTGACAGAAATCTCTAAGGTTGTAGATGTGTTGTTGCTACTAGGGAGAAAACAACGGTCTCTTGTTCATGGAACAAGTGGATTATTCACCTTACACTTTGCTTAAAGCAATTGTCTGTTGCTTGCAACTTAATACTGGAGGGGGTTTGGATGATAACCCAAAGGTGGACTTCTAGTCATAGATACAGTTGGATGGCGGTCTATGTATCTTGTTGTATTGCCCAATCGAATATCATAGGATCTTGATGTCTAGTATTACATTGTTATGCCTTGTTTAGTCCTATCAATTGCCCTGCTGTAATTTGTTTACCCAGCATGTCATGTTTGTTTATCTAAGGAGAACACCTATAGTGAACTATGGACCCCGGTCCAATCTTTACCATTGATACATCTTCCACTGTTACTTTTTACTTTCTACAAACCACTATTACCTTCCACACCATACAATTAATCTTTTGTTACAGCAACCGGTGAGATTGAGAATCTCACTGTTCGTTGGGGCAAGGTCTTGAGTTTGTGTTGTGCAGGTTTCCAAGTTGCTTGCACACCTTTGAGACGTTTCCTTCCTCCTACTGGTTCGATAACCTCAATTTCTTACTGAGGGAAGACTTGCTGATGTGCTGCATCACACCTTCTCTTGGGGTTTCCCGACGAAGCGCTTTCAAGCGCCATCAATGGTGATTAACATGATCTCATGGTCGAAGCAATTAGGTTACTATGTATCAGAAAGCTTATAGCAAATGAACTATTGGAATGACTTGATCTTTATGCTATGCTTATCTACAGGAGTATGTCCATCACACCATTCTCCTAATGATATGATCTTGTTGTTAACAACATCTCAATGTTCATGACCTAGAAACCATGATCATCTATTAATCAACAAGCTTGTATTATAAAGAGGCTTTACTAGGGACTCTAATTTAGTTTACAAATCACACAAGTATTAATGTTTCCAGTTAATACTATTATAGCATGAATGTAAACATTTATCATAAACACAAAGATATAATAATAACTATTTTTATTATTGCCTCTAGGGATATCTCCAACAAATGGCATGTTCGTGTCCATCCAGACTGCATCGTCATCTTCGGCAAGTGGACAAGACAACACAAGAGCACTACAGTTGGATGTTTTTTTTTGAATAATGGATGTCGAGCCCATGATGAAAATCCTAGGGCTTACCTTTGTTGGTTGTATCTTATAATGACCGTGTTTACATTCGTTTCCTTGTTGAAGGCATTGCGGGAATTGCTCTAACTTCCTCTCCGAGGTGAAAACCCATGATTTGACCTTAAGTGGTTGGATTCGACGACGACGAGCTTGCATGTCATTCCCTTCGTGGAGGCGTTTCTGCTTTTGGGAAATCTTTCTTGCAGTTTATGTGTTGTGAATGACGGTGGATAATTGCAATTGCGTGCCCGTGATAGCTTCAGCATGACTGTTATTTGTCATGCTTTTTTTATTTTACCTCTTATTTTCTTTTGCATGCATTCTCAATGTCTTGATTTTTTACATGGTGTTGTTGGAGGGACATGGTGTACTTGATATTAGCTTGGCATGAACACAATACCCTTTAACGGAAAAAAGTTCGTCAACTCATAGTGTTGTACTTATTTGTATGGAAGCATTGCCTATGGGAGCAGTGGCGGAGCTAGCCAAGAATACCGGGGGACCAAAACAAAATTATGGATGTTTGGATGGACAAATAACACTACCTTTTCTTTTCTAGGTCCCTAAATTTTGTTCCATCAATGATTTTTAAAAATCTATATGCGTGTGTGTGCGTGTGCGTGCGCGTGCGCGTGCGTGTGTGTGTGTGCCCCCTGACATGCATGTAGCTCCGGCAGTGTATGGGAGTGCACGTAGTGCTAGTGAGAGAGACATATTTGTTGAAGGGTAGAGGGAGAGAGAGATTGCGGAATATGATGGTTGTATTATTGAGCCTCTCGGGCGAGTATATATAGACGTACAGGGACCAACTTGGAGTACAAGACAAGTAACCTACTTGAAGGACAAGACAAGTAATCTAGTCTATCATTAACAGATACGTATACTCTAACATCCCCCCGCAGTCGTAGCGGTAGCATCGTGAACAACTGGAACGTCGCGAACGGTCAGACTGGAGAGCCGAAGTAGACCAGTGTGCTGACATCCCCCCGCAGTGGTAGCGGGAACTGTTGGAGATATGCCCAAGAGGCAATAATAAAGTGGTTATTATCATATCTTCATACTTATGATAAATGTTTACATACCATGCTATAATTGTATTAACCGAAACATTAATACTTGTGTGATTTGTAAACATAAAAGAGTCCCTAGTAAAGCCTCTTGTTAAACTAGCTTGTTGGTTAATATATGATCATGGTTTCCTGATCATGAACATAGAGATGTTATTAACAACAGGGTCATATCATTAGGAGAATGATGTGATGGACATACTCCTATAGTTAAGCGTAGCATAAAGATCAAGTCATTTAACATAGTTCATCTGCTATAAGCTTTCTGATACATAGTAACCTAATTCCTTCGACCATGAGATCATGCTAATCACCATCACCGGAAGTATGCTTTGATGACATCAAACACCACACCGTAACTGGGTGGCTATAAAGGTGGCATTGAGTGTTCGGAAAGTATGTGTTGAGGCACATGGATCAAGAGTGGGATTTGTCCATCCATATGACGGATAGATATACTCTGGGCCCTCTCGGTGGAATGTCATCCAATTAGCTTGCAAGCATGTGACTGGCTCACAAGGGATCACATACCACGGGAACGAGAAAAGAGTACTTATCGGTAACGAGGTTGAACTAGGTATGCAGAGATACCGACGATCAAAACCTCGGATAAGTAAACTATCGTGAGACAAAGGGAAATTGGTATCGTATGTAAGTGGTTCATTCGATCGCAAAGTAATCATAGAAATATGTGGGAGCCATATGAATTTCCAGATTCCTCTATTGGTTATTGTTCGGAGAAGTGTCTCGATCATGTCCGCATAATTCACGAACCGTAGGGAGACACACTTAAGGATTCGACGTTGTTTGAGTAGTTATGGAATGATGAGTAAGAGACCGAATGTTGTTCGGAGTCTCGGATGGGATCCGGGATATCACGAGGAGATCCGGAATGGTCCGGAGAATAAGATTCATATAAGGAAAGTCCTGTTTCGGGGTTGGAGAATGATTTTGGTGTTTTCATCGGGAATGTTCTAGAAGGTTCTGGAAAGTCCGGCACTCCGGAGGGGAAAGGGTACATGAATGTGTTATATCAAGTTGATATGATTGCATGATGTACTAGGTGTCATCGCTGTACCAAAATAGAGGGTTTATTCAAATCCTAGTTTGAAAAGTCAAACGGCTAGTTTGAAAGTCAAACGGCTAGTTTTGGGAAAGAGGAGAAGGAGGTTTGAAACCGACTTGGGGGAGGAGTTCCTCCTCCCACCGCCGGCCCATCTTGGGTCCGAGTTGGGGAGGGACTCCCCTCCCCAGGCGCGCCTCCCTCCACCTATAAGAGGAGGGGCAGGGCTCCCCTCCTAGACACACAAGTTGCCTCCCTCTAAACCTAAACCCTAGCCACAGCCTAGGGATTTCTCCCAAGCCGCCGAGTTAGAGCTTCTAATTGCCCTAGCCACTGGTTTAGCCCCTTCTAATTGGTGTGTCTAAACCCTAGATCACCAAGGCTCTCTCATAGTCCACCATACTCGCTCCGGCTTAAGGCGAAGCCCTGCGAGATCTCCCCACTACTTCCGGTACCACGCCGTCGTGCTGCCGGAATCGCGAGGAGAGTGCTACAACCTCCGCCGCCTGCTGGAACAAGGGAGAGGAAGGCCTTCGTCGAGTACCGAATGTGTGACCGACTGCGGAAGCGCTGCCGGAACGCAGCGCCGGAAGGATCGTCTACGCGATCTTGAGATCGGCAAGTGTACGACTACATCACCCACGAGAATCTGCTCTCGTTAACCGCTTTGGAATCTTCGAGGGTGAGTTCCTCTATCGACTCGTTGCTACAATCTAGTAGATAGATCTTGGCTTGTTTGTTTGTATGCGATAGAAATTTTTTGTTTTCCATGCTACGAACCCCTACAGTGGTATCAGAGCCGTGTCTATATGTAGATCTGTTTGCATGAGTAGAACACAATGGTCATTGTGGGCGTTGATGCTTTTATTGTCGATTGCTTCTTGTGTACTTTGCATCTTGCGGTATGTTGGGATGAAGCGGCCCGTGCTAACCTTACATGACATCGTTCATGAGACTTGCTCCACGCTTGACATGCAACTTGTATTGCATAAGTGGCTTTGCGGGTGCCTGTTTCTCCTAGCATAGTTAAGATCCAATTTACAACGGGTGATTAACAATACTAGTATCAATGTTGTGGTTCTTGTTCGTAAGTTAGAACGACACTTATTGAAAGCCCCAAACCACGTAAAATATGCAAAGAAAGTAGAGGCGTCTAACTTTGTTTTGCAGGGGTGTGCAGTGATGTGATATGGCCATGATTGTGATTATATATGATGTATGCACTGTTCCTTATTGTAAGTCGGCAACCGGCATGAGCCATATGGTTGTCTTTAATTTCTGTTAAGACCCGCGTGTCTATTCAAAGTAGTTGTAATAGTTGAAGCCGGTGGACGACAACCATGGAGAAGCATCATTGACCTTGATGCAATGCCGGTGATGATGGAGATCATGTTCGTGCTTGAAGATGGAGATCGTAAGCACAAGAAGAAAGGCCATATCATATCACATATTATGAATTACATGTGATGTTAATCCTTTTATGCATCTTGTATTGCTTAGTTCATGATGGTAGCATTATAAGATGATCCCTCAAGCACACAATTTCAAGTTTTAAAGTGTTCATCCTTAGTAAGCACCGTTGCTAAAGCTCGTTGTTTTGAAGCACCACGTGATGATCGGGTGTGTTAGATTCTGCGAGTGTATACAACGTGAGCAAGCCAGATTTGCTCATGCGGAAGCTAAGGTTGATCTTGACGAGCCTAGCATGTACAGACATGGTCTCGGAACACGGATCACCGAAAGGTAAAGCATGAGTCATATAGTAGATATGATGAACATGATGATTGTTCGCCATTGAAGCTACATCAACTCTCGTGATGATCGGTTTTGATATGGTGGATTTGGTTCGTGTGATCACTAAAACAATGTGAGGGATATTGTTTTGAGTGGTAGTTCAACGGCAATATGATTAAAAGTTGAACACTATTTATCATAAATTAAATCAAAGTGAATTTGCATAATTATTGTAGTCATTGGCATCCGTTTACCACCTTGCGCTTAGTTTTAATTGAGATGATAGAACTATAGAATTCTGGTTAGTTACTTTACGAACTAGTATCGTATTGTTTTGAAGTGTTAATCTAAAGTTTAAAAGTCCTATTGCAAACTTTCAGTAAGTTCCGGTCACTCCATGATGTTTAATAATTGGTATTAAAACGAGAGTGACAATTCCAAGAGTTAGTGTATGAGTATCATGTTTGTATCCATGATTCTTGATATTCAAAGGATTGTCTTAATATCAAGGTTATCTAGGATCTGAAAGAGTTGTTTCAGAAACCATGATGTGTGGAAGATATTGTGATATCTGAAACGAAGTTTTGGTTACAACATGATAGAGTATAATATGGCAAAGTCATGTTTTCATATTTGATGAGAATTTGCAAAAGGTTGGAGACACTAGTTTTCCTAATCCACCAAAAGGTTTTGGAGAGCAACATTATACTAGCGATTCATCTTTATAAGCTAAAAGTAGCTTGATCATGAATAATTCCATGATAAGGGTGAATATTTGATGTAGGTAAATTATTTACCACACCAAGAGATTACTAAAGAATGGAATTTGAAAGCACACCAAACATTTGATGATGGTGATCTACTTCAAAGTGCAAGTCCAAGGACATTGGTATTTAATTATACACGCTTTGGACTATGTGTCATATGTATGACTCTACTATTGATGTTGATAGATTCTTTCAAACAGAAAATAAATACTAAAAGAGAATCTCATAAATATATGGCAGAAAAGAAAAGACTAGAATTGTTCAGTTTAAGTATATAGATGATATACATGTTATGGCTATATTATTTGCTTATTAAACAATGTGGTTCTTAAGTATTTGATACTGAATTTGTTGGTGTGAATCGTCATACGAAACAACACAATTCATGAACTACAATGGCCTGAGTAACTAGCAAAAGAATATGTGATGATGTTCATCGAGAACAAATAAAAGGTTATTGTGTTGCTCGTTAAACGTCAAAGCTTGCCTTCAAGATTTGTTTTATCAGGTATTATGAGAACAAAAGGGTTGTTCAAATAATTGCCGTAATCCATAAAAGATGGATGATTCACAAATCTCGTTGGAGAAATCACATCCATAAAACTAGTGCTAAAAATGTCGAAAGACAAATTGATTGAAAGATCACTTAGGAAGTGACATCGCCGTTTAAATTATATTGGAAAGAAAACATGAAGAAACTCCATGTGGATGGAATTTTGGAGTCTTTTGATTTTTGATCACATGACGCTTGTGGAACTTTCCTAGAGATAATTAAAACTTCATTCATAGGCCAAAAGGGAACGAATGACTAGCTTATTGGAACTAGTACATATTGTTGTACGAAGTCCATTATGTGTAGTCAAGAGCGATGGATTTCAACTTCATATGCTTTCTCCGAAAATTTGAGTGAATATATGAATATTTACTTAATAAGGATGAAGTGTGAAATATTTGAAAAGTTCAAAGACTTTCAAGATAAAGTGCAAAATCATTGTAACAAGAATATAAATAGTTTATGATAAGATCATAAAGGAAGATATTTGAGTTACAAGTTTAGCATAATACCTAAGATTTAAGGAATCGTTCCATGGATTTGCATTTCCCGAAACACCATAAGAGTATGGAGCGTTCGAGATATGTAATTAAACCTTGTTTGACATGGTAAGATCGAAGGTGTAATTCATAAAACTGCCATTATATTTTAAAGATTAAAAGCTTTAGAAACTACCGTTTTTCCACTGAAAAGATCTCCATCATAATCCGTTGAAATGACACCATATAAAGTTATGGTTTGGGATAAAACCCAAGTTGTCCTTTCTTAAACATTGGCATGCTATGCATAAAAGGATGTTTGCAACCAAAGTCGGATGAACCTGTCTTTGTATGTTATTTCGAATAACTGTTAAGTATTCCTCCATAAACACCAAAGACAAAAGTGTTTGTCGCTTAGAACGTCAAGTTTCTTTGAGAAGGAATTTTTCGTGAAAAGATAAGTGGGAGGACAATAGAACTTTGATAAGGTTAAAGGAACCTTAGCTATATGTGCAAAGTTGCGTAGCGCCGAAAAGTGTTCCGGAGGCAGCAACAATGCTCATGGCTCACGTGCCTCAAAGGTTGTGGTTACGAAGCTCAAAGTTTCTATTAAAACAAGTAGGTCGGGTAACAATCAAATACCAAGATTTGAGAGTTAAATCATTATTTGACAATAATGATCTGACTACATACAAAGAAGCGATGATGGGCCCTGACTCCGTCTAATGGCTTGAAGCCATAAAATCCGTGATAGTTCCATACACAAAAAATCAAGTTTTGAACTTGAAGGACCCTCAAGAAAGGTATAAGTCCTTACAGTTGTGTTTGGATATATAAATAAATAGACATGGATGTTGCACATCTATGAAATAGTCGACATGTTGGGAAAGTATTCACAACAATGTTCAAAGGTTGTATATGACAAGATTTGATCTTTCATAGCGATATTTAGTCTAGACGGATTAATATAGCAACCACTACATATAATTTTGTTATGTGGTAGTTGAATAAACAAAACAAGTTCTTCTAATAGAATTGTTACCTAGGACATGTCCATAACACAGTCCATAGGGTTTTGTTAATTCAAAGGATGCTAAATGCATATGCAAACTTCAATGGTTGAAGTAAGCATCGCGGAGTTGGAATCTTCACAATGATGAAATTGTTAAAAGAGTTTAAATTCATCAGAGACAATGAAGATGCTTGCGTTTGCAAGAAATTAAGTGGGAGCGCTAAGACATAATTCTATACATTATGTGGAGGACATATTGTTGATTGGAAAAGATGTATATTTTATTAACACATATTAAGAATTTCATCCTGATGAAAGACTTAGGAAAAACCCAAATATTTGGCATCAATAGACGCCAATATGATTGTGCCAGAAGTACATAGATGAGATATTGAATGAGTTCAATATAGAAACTACAAGAAAGGTTCTTGTCGCACAGAAAGGATTGAATGAGTTCAATATTGATGATATATTCAAGTGTATTGACACTATGAAATCACAAAGAGTATTTATATCAATCATACTGTGATATGTACAAATCCAGATATGTCCTATGCTCTAAATGTTGTGATCATATACCAAAATGATTCATAAGATGATCATTGGACAATAGTAAGAATATTCTTATGATATTTTGGAAGAACTAAGAGTATATTATTTGTAGAAGTGACAAATAGATGGTTAGTTCATTGTAAAAGTACTACATTGATACTAGTTTTGTCACAAAGTACAAATTAAGTTTGTCTCAATCTAAACCAAGGGTGGCACAATATAATGGAAAGTGAGTTCCATAATGGATTTGGATGAGTTCCAAAGTTAAAGACATTGTGACAGATACTACAACAAAAGGCTAAGTGTATGACTGCTATTTTAGCATCAAAAGAGGGCATTTGTGTCAAGTAGTTTGTTATCTAACTAGGTGTAGTTCACAGTGGGATAATACTATGAAGATATATTGTACGACAATATTATCAACATGTTTTAACCCTAAAGAACTAAAGGTCACACCAAAGGACCAAATTTGTACGAAGCCATCTCATTAGAGAATGAGTGATGCGTAGAGACGCAAAGACATGCAATTACACACGGACCTGGAAGTGTCAGATCCGGAGATCAGTTGACCACTAGCAATCGTGTACATACAACACTGGAAAGCCATAGGTGTTGAATACACATAGGTTTGAAACTAGATTATTGACTCTAGTGCAAGTGTGAGACTGTTGGAGATATGCCCAAGAGGCAATAATAAAGTGGTTATTATCATATCTTCATACTTATGATAAATTTTTACATACCATGCTATAATTGTATTAACCGGAAACATTAATACTTGTGTGATTTGTAAACATAAAAGAGTCCCTAGTAAAGCCTCTTGTTAAACTAGCTTGTTGGTTAATATATGATCATGGTTTCCTGATCATGAACATAGAGATGTTATTAACAACAGGGTCATATCATTAGGAGAATGATGTGATGGACATACTCCTATAGTTAAGCGTAGCATAAAGATCAAGTCATTTAATATAGTTCATTTGCTATAAGCTTTCTGATACATAGTAACCTAATTCCTTCGACCATGAGATCATGCTAATCACCATCACCGGAAGTATACTTTGATGACATCAAACACCACACCGTAACTGGGTGGCTATAAAGGTGGCATTGAGTGTTCGGAAAGTATGTGTTGAGGCACATGGATCAAGAGTGGGATTTGTCCATCCATATGACGGATAGATATACTCTGGGCCCTCTCGGTGGAATGTCATCCAATTAGCTTGCAAGCATGTGACTGGCTCACAAGGGATCACATACCACGGGAACGAGAAAAGAGTACTTATCGGTAACGAGGTTGAACTAGGTATGCAGAGATACCGACGATCAAAACCTCGGATAAGTAAACTATCGTGAGACAAAGGGAAATTGGTATCGTATGTAAGTGGTTCATTCGATCGCAAAGTAATCATATAAATATGTGGGAGCCATATGAATTTCCAGATTCCTCTATTGGTTATTGTTCGGAGAAGTGTCTCGATCATGTCCGCATAATTCACGAACCGTAGGGAGACACACTTAAGGATTCGACGTTGTTTGAGTAGTTATGGAATGATGAGTAAGAGACCGAATGTTGTTCGGAGTCTCGGATGGGATCCGGGATACCATGAGGAGATCCGGAATGGTCCGGAGAATAAGATTCATATAAGGAAAGTCCTGTTTCAGGGTTGGAGAATGATTTCGGTGTTTTCATCGGGAATGTTCTAGAAGGTTCCGGAAAGTCCGGCACTCCGGAGGGGAAAGGGTACATGAATGTGTTATATCAAGTTGATATGATTGCATGATGTACTAGGTGTCATCGCTGTACCAAAATAGAGGGTTTATTCAAATCCTAGTTTGAAAAGACAAACGGCTAGTTTGAAAGTCAAACAGCTAGTTTTGGGAAAGAGGAGAAGGAGGTTTGAAACCGACTTGGGGGAGGAGTTCCTCCTCCCACCGCCGGCCCACCTTGGGTCCGAGTTGGGGAGGGACTCCCCTCCCCAGGCGCGCCTCCCTCCACCTATAAGAGGAGGGGCAGGGCTCCCCTCCTAGACACACAAATTGCCTCCCTCTAAACCTAAACCCTAGCCACAGCCTAGGGATTTCTCCCAAGCCGCCGAGTTAGAGCTTCTAATTGCCCTAGCCGCTGGTTTAGCCCCTTCTAATTGGTGTGTCTAAACCCTAGATCACCAAGGCTCTCTCATAGTCCACCATACTCGCTCCGGCTTAAGGCGAAGCCCTGCGAGATCTCCCCTCTACTTCCGGTACCACGCCGTCGTGCTGCCGGAATCGCGAGGAGAGTGCTACAACCTCCGCCGCCTGCTGGAACAAGGGAGAGGAAGGTCTTCGTCGAGTACCGAACGTGTGACCGACTGCGGAAGCGCTGCCGGAACGCAGCGCCGGAAGGATCGTCTACGCGATCTTGAGATCGGCAAGTGTACGACTACATCACCCACGAGAATCTGCTCTCGTTAACCGCTTTGGAATCTTCGAGGGTGAGTTCCTCTATCGACTCGTTGCTACAATCTAGTAGATAGATCTTGGCTTGTTTGTTTGTATGCGATAGAATTTTTTTGTTTTCCATGCTACGAACCCCTACAGGAACGTCGTGGACGGTGTCACGTCGCAGAAGCTTGGGCCGTAGAGGATGCTGGTGAGGAGCTCATGCGAGGTGGTAGACCTTGTGCCGGTGTCGAGTGAGCCGAGAGCGGTGGGTGCTGCAACCTTGGTCGAGGTAGCCGCGCGAGGGGTCGCCGTGGTCGATGTCGTGGTCGGGGTTGCCGGTGTCGAGGTAGGCGCATATTAAGCCGCGTGCGCATAGTGCAGCCAGGAGAAGGACGGAGACGCGTCAGGGCAGTCGTCGGAGAGAGCGATGCCGAAGCCGATGCAGTCCGAGCCGTCGAGGACGAGGTGCGGCCATGGCTTTGCCAGAACCAGGCGCACATCGGGAACGAAGGCATACTCTGGTTGTGCCAAAACCGAGTACGCGAAGACGAAGTCGGTATGACGCAGTCGAGGCAGACGTAGAGGAGGTAGTCGATGCCGATGAAGACCTTGTCAAAGCCGATGAAGACGAGGCGCTACAACCGAGCTTGCCAGACTCGGAAACGCGTCGGGGACGAAGGCACGCACCGGTGTTGCCAGTACCGGGCATGCGAAGAACGGGACCAGTAGAAACAACTTCACGCCATGTCAGAGAGGAGACTAGCAGAGGAGGACTCTATGACGGTTGCGTTGCGCAGATCGGCGAGGTGCCGATGCAGGCCGCGGTTGTCGGAGTAGACGAGTAGTTGTGGTCGAGGACGAGGCGAGGATGATGGCGATGAAGTCGTGCTGGACGAAGACGTAGAAGGCGGCGAACCAGCGACGACCAGGGGTGGTCAGACTGGATCCCTAGACGGAGTGGTAGTCGGCGGGACCTACGACAGCCAGGAGTGGCCATGCAGGCTACCTGTGGAGATGCGGCGGCGGTGCTCGAAGTAGGCGAGGAAGAACCCGGCGACGTGACGAAGACCATGCGCGGACGGCGGCGACCCGCGCCGAGGGAGGTGGCGCGGTGGAAGCCTGCGACGTCCTTGCAGGGTGACGGCGATGACCGCGTGCAGCGATGCTACTGCCCGATGGGGCGACGTAGCTGCAGGGCGCGAGTCGGTGCAGCGGTGTGAGAACCACCAGCGACGGACACGCCTGAGAAGGCGTGTTGGTAGCCGGCAGCGGGGACCAAAGGCGGCGACGCTACGGCCCGAAGGGGCGACGCAGCGGCAGCCCGGTGCTCGATCGGTGGTAGGCGCGTGCTCGGGGACGTACTCGGCGTAGACGAGCGCCAGATCGGTTGATCAGACCGACGGCGGCGCGCGTACGCGCCAAGTCCGTGACGACGGCAGATCGGAATCTGCGGCGTCGTTGTCGTTGCAATCCCGGACGATGACGGCGAAGACAATCCGAGGGGGGGTCGGCCGCGACAGCCTCCCGAGGAAGCCGCAGCAGCCGGCCGCGGTGCGCGGCAGCCTGCCATGAGGCTGCGATGGCCTACCGAGGAAGGCACAGCGGCGCAGGTGACAGGCGCACGGGCGCGGTGTAGATCGTCGATACCGATGGTCGGAGTAGAGGCGCGGCGATGACGACGGCGATGGGCGACGCAATCCGATCTAAGATCGGTAAACCAAAAAAGAAAACCGATCAAAAGATCGGAAAAAAGACTTGCAGGGCAGCCGATCACGGATCGGCGGACGAACCCTGCGTACGGGTTGCGCGGCCCCCGACGGAGATCATGGAGATCGACCTCCCCGGGGGCGGCGCGGCGGAAGCGGAGGCGGCGGCTAGGTCAAGGACCGTGCCGCTCTGATACCATGTTGAAGGGTAGAGGGAGAGAGAGATTGCGGAATATGATGGTTGTATTATTGAGCCTCTCGGGCGAGTATATATAGACGTACAGAGACCAACTTGGAGTACAAGACAAGTAACCTACTTGGAGGACAAGACAAGTAATCTAGTCTATCCCTAACAGATACGTATACTCTAACATCCCCCGCAGTCGTAGCGGTAGCATCGTGAACAACTGGAACGTCGCGAACGGTCAGACTGGAGAGCCGAAGTAGACCAGTGTGCTGACAATATTGCTCAAGGTTTGGAAGTTTTTTTTCCAGCGATGTTTGAGACACTTTGTTGAAGTTTTTGTCCATATTTAGTGGCAATTTTTAGTGTCTTCCTAGAATTTGTTGATATTCGATTCTATACATAGGAATATGACTTAACTTTCGATTTTTCCATCAGCACCCCTAGAAAGTCCAAAGAAACACATTGACGGAACAAAGTCCAAAAAGACACATTGACCAAACAAATTCAAAACTTCACCTAATTCAACCGGCGGTCTGCCAAGCGTTAAGGTGGCACTCAAGTGGCTTCACCGGACGCGTGTATGCATCTTGATGCTGTCGCCAAAATTGACCCATCTTGCTGCTGTAGTCTTGTAGATGATGAACTTACTGAAATGGCCTCGTGAAAAAAATCAGTGTGTCTCGGGCTCTCGGCGGGTCCGTCGTCCGGTGCCGCGGCTTGATTCGACACCGCCAACGAGGGGAAAAGCCTAAAACCGCGGTTCCCGCGCTCTTCGGTAGGGGTAGTTTCGGTATTCGATTACCTTGCTTGGAGGCACCGCCTTTTTTCTCCGGTAGTACTACCAGCGTGAACGGCCAGCCCAGCGCTCTGATATTCGAGGCTCGTCGCGTCACGTAAACTGCTACACACGTAACGCATCTTGGGTGTCAGTCCAACGCAGAGGGCCCACCTGTCATCGACGATTGCTTTTCTCGGCACGATTCCCGGAAAGGTCACAGGCTGCCGAGTCGTCATCCAAGCTGGCGGTTGAATGGACGCGTCATGCCGGGGACGTGGCTAGCCCCGAATGGGCAGAGAGCGCCCCAGGTTCAATGCTACTAGACCTGGTATTTGAACAGCTGTTTAAAGAGGAGCTGACGGGTGCACTCCACGTTTCTCTTTAATCTTCGGGCTGGCCAGCGTCTATGGGCTGTAGACCGTGAACATGGTTAACCTTGTCACTTTGTCAGGTTCCCGTCGACGCAGGGTAAAAATATGAAACGTCTCACGGAGAGGCGTACTACTGCATTCACTGCGCCGGTTCGTCCATTACTACTTGCAATGTACGTCGACCTAGATTCTTCTGCCGATCGAGGTTGCTGATCACCATTTTACTTCTTCTTAGACTTTGGATATTACTTGTTCCCTTGCCGGCTTGAGATCAACGATGGACAGCTAAATGCAGGCAAGGGTGGGCCCAGCTCAAGTTAAGGGTATTTAGTTGAATATCCAAAATATTGTACCAAAATATTGATACGTGAAGTTTATGCAATGTATATAGAAAATATTAACAGTCTTCGAGTGAAATAAGGGATGTATTAGCTCAAGAGGTCAGGAACAATTTTTTGAACCTTTTAGGGCTTGTTTGATTTATAGGAATTGCATAGGAATTGTGTAGGATTTGAATCCTATGGGAATTTTTCCTATGTTTAGTGTTTGATTCATAGGAACATATCCTATAGGAATTAATCCTATAGGAATCTTGTAGTGCAATTCCTATAGGAAAACAACATTAGGTCACATCTCATGGAAAAATTCCTTTGCCACATCAAACAAGATCCCTCTTCCTATAGGATTCACATTGGCATGACATATCAATCCTATGGTTTTCCTATTCCTATACTTTTCCTATCCTATGAATCAAACAAGCCCTTAGTTGGGGGTTTAAACCCCCATGGCTGTATTTTTTTAATATTTTCTATACACAACTTTTTATATATTTTGAATAGTCTCTCCTAAATTTCTAGGCCCGCTCTTGAATGCAGGAGGAGCCGTGGCAATACCAAAAACATTTTTCATAGAGCGCACTCGGAGGTGGTGTTTTGGCTCTTAGGTGCAAATGAGTCTATCATGAAAAGTACATTAAAAATGAAAATTTAATTATCAAAAAAATCTGAACGAAAATTTTGCATATACATCCGGACATTGTATATCCGTACACAAGTTTTCAGAAAAATGAACATTTTATTTGACTTGTGTAAAAAGATAAAAACATGTTCATGAACGACATGTTGGAGCACTGAAATTGTCTTTTTTATAGGGATACCTAAAATGTTCTTTTTACAAGCAAACTTGTGTACGACCATATAATGTTAGGATATATATATATATAGAAAATATACATATGTTTTCACACAATGGATTTATTTACACATGTGAGCCGAATTGGATTTCTAGAGCTCACTCTGACTATATTAATATTCAGATGGGGATAAACCCCTAGACAACATTAGGACCCAGTTCTTTTATGTCTCTGTTTGTGCATAAACGGTTTTAGATTAAGCTGCTTAGTGAAATAAACGGTAGTCCTCCGAGGATCCAGTTATTTCTTTGTTACTATCTCATTTTATTATTGAGTTGTATGATAAAAATTCTACAATGTATGTTCCTGGAATATGACTTTGTATGCGCACTAACTTGTATTGAGTTATATTTTGTTGTCTTTTCATCGGATAAAAATAAGATACCATTGTTAGTTGCTTACAGTTTAAATGAAAGAAAGAGTGTAATGTTTTTCTCTCAATAAAAATAGACATAGGGACCAGTTCTGAGGTACTGTACTCCCACTGTTCGGGATAATAGGTCCTACGCGCATACCTAGGTTGTTAATTTGACCAACAAAATATAACTTATATATCACAAAAGTTATACCATTATAAAATATAACCTCTAAAGTTTCTAATGGTATAATTTTTATGCTATACTATTTATATTTTGTTGCTCAAATTGACAACGTAGTTATCCGCGCGGGATTTATAGTCCCAAACAGAGGGAGTACGATACTTGCGTTAAGGCGGCGACCCCAAAAAAGTGGGCAGACAGGTGGGGTGGAACAGAAAAATAAGGGAAGGGAGTAAAACATTCCGTTCAGCTAGGAAGAAGAGATTGGTGTGAGCGAATTTTTAATCCAAACTTAGTAGAGTTTTAATAGAACCTTTTGTTTCGTCTCTCAAATCTCCAATTCATCTGCTCGCGCGGCCTGATCACCTATTCCTCTGGTGCCTATATGAGCGAGGTTGCTCAAATCTGCACAAAACACATACCATCACACAACGCCTCCAACTCTAAAGCTTGTGTGACCTCCATGTCTTTCCCATCCCTTTTTGCGGACTGCACCACGAGACGGGATAGTAGGCCTACGGAACCCTACCTCCTGCGATCTTGTATGGGAGAGACACGATAAGATTTTAGAGAATGTTGTCGCGCGACTACTGGCTTCATTACGGACGCTGACGACTACTTCCTGACGATGACTTCTTCCCCGATGTCGACCACCTCTTCGAAAACATGACTAACAACACTAATACCAATGCGAGCGGTTGCTCTTCTGCACCGTATGCGTACTTGATTGATCTTTTTCAGATTATATTCCTACTGTTGCAAATTATGCCTCATATATTATGTGTAGCAATCTGTTTATACTTGATGTTTACAATCAGTTTGTTAGATTGCATGATTACGTTTATTGCTATATTATTATCCATGCTTTATCTATTTTTTAGGATTAAATTATATGATAAATTGCTCATATTTCCGACCAATTGTGTTCCACCACTCCTTTTTCTTAATCATGTAAATAATATAGTAACATAGACCAGTTGGTCAAGGATCTGTCATAACAACCAAAATACACCTGGCGATGAACTCACATTATTGCTACTATTCACAACCAAAATACACCTGATGATGAACTCGGCAGTATTGCTTGTATTCGCACGGAAAATGCTCGATCGTTTATATGCGATTCACATTGAACACTACTATACCCCGGAAAAGAATAAGGATACTAGGCCGAAAGAGTGTCGTACTCAACATTCGCATGGTAGCAAGGTCAATTTTCTTTTTCTTTTTTAGAAAAGCCGGTAAGGTCAATTAGTGGCAGTGCTCGGTGGAGCTGGAGCACACCCCTCCCGTCGTTTGCATTAAACCTATCGTGCATCTCCGGTCCGCAATGGATGAATGGTGCTGCTCGCTACTCTCCTAATACGTCGACAGATGCCAACTGGTAACAGAATGGCCTTCGATCTTCTCGTCTCGGCTTGCCAACGAAACAGTTCCGGAAAGAGCGGGTTTGAGCTGCCTCGCGCGTTGTGCCACCATTTTCGACCGGGCAAGAGACTGCCACGCGCGCCCGGAGTCACGGAAAGGCGCGTGGGGGTGGGTCATGAGTGCCTTTGGCCCCATCTTACTCCGATGGTGCATGGATCGCAGAATTGGGCGAGAATGGAAAGGAAAGGTAGCTCTGCTTTGGAAGAGAAAGGATACTAATCCTGATAAGGTTTGGCATACGAACGCGCCAAAGGTGCGAACCACCCTTTTCCGTCGACGACGGATATGACCAAAGCTTTCTTTTACAGCAACGCACTGGTCGATCTGCAGCCGATGGATGGAGGAGCGAAAGCCACAGCACGAGGCATGCATGCGAATGATATGATCGAGCAAAACGGAAGTAGCATATACTCCCTCTGTTTCAAATTACTCCGCGCGCACGCTTACCTAGGTGGTCTAGTACTCTCTCATTTTTTATCAAAAAATTCTTAGAATTTTTGGTATACGTAGTACACATTTCATACTATCTATTTCAAAAATGACAGGATTTTTTTAAATAAAATATGAGGGAGTACTAGTCCACCTACGTAAGCGCGCCGGCGGAGTAATTTGAAACAGAGGGAGTATATGGAGAATAATGTGTGTGTGTGTGTGTGTGTGTGGGGTGTGTGGGGGGGGGGACGCAGCCGACCAAGGCAGCTGACAGACAGACTTGGTAAAATCAGAGTAGTAGTAGTATAAACGGGGCGACGGGCAATTTGAATTCGTCAAGACAGCTGCACTGATTTTCGAGACCACCAGTTCCAAAGCGCTTATCGGGACGGAGGGTTCAAAGAGACGAGATGACGAGGGTACGTCTGTTGACTGAGGTGCCAGCCTCCCAGCTGGGCCCAAAGCAAATGGACCGAGGGAGGCTCCCACCATGTGGGTGTATATACTGCTTAAAAATTTGAAAGCGAAGCTGGCTGTGCATTGCATCGATCCTTGATGGGCTTCGAGTTGATAGATACGTTCCCTCCAGAGTTCAGACTTCAGACCCTTGCCACGCAGGGCAACGATCTTTATGGATTTCAAGGCGTGGCCGGTGCCATGCATATGCATGCACGCAGCCGACGTCGCCACATGCACATACACGCCGTACGCGTGAGAGCCCTACCACTTGACATGCCGTCCGGTTCGCATGCAGTGCAGCTCCGTCCCTGAGACGGTGGTGTTTCTCTGCTCACAGGGGCCTGCCTGTCAGCCACGTCTCGGCCCAGAGATATTCGTCTCTTTCACGCGCTGGCCCTCGGGATATCCGTAGCTTGCAAGCGACGCCCTCCGCGAGCAACCTAGCTGGCGATATGCTAGTGATATTTTTCGGCCTTCTTCTTTTTTGACGTCGAATCCTGTGAGTGACCGTGAGGCGCACCAGCCGGGCCATTGGGCGCCAAGTGGACGCATACATATCCGTCTACGTGCGCCCGTCCTTTTCCACTGTGCGCTAGGATTGATTACGTGGCGCGGCTAGCTCTCTGTATGCCGTCGCTGTGTCGTCGACAATGGAGGACTTTTGCCGCTTTGGTATTGCCAGTTGCAGCATAATCCATGCGTGCCAAACACAAATCTGGTGTCACGACTTATGATTAGTGCCAAATGAACCAGTACCTGTCCTGATTGGCCTTCTCGTGCAGTGCGGTGGTTGATCCTATGATGCAGCAGCTCGTTTAATTACTCGGACGCCATGCATGGGGTAGACGCTGCCGTTTTCGCTTGGTACCCTTCGGAAGACTCGGAAATTACAGGGCAGTATCTTCTAAGTTCATAGGGGTTTTAGCTAAAATTTGAACACTCGCCGAATTTACGGAGTATATACTAATTTGTGGTAGATGTGGCGTGTTTTTTTAATAATACATTTTTTTAATCAATCCGAGAAGTATTGCACGAAATTAAAATTTTTGATATCTAGCATATCGTCGGCCTGTGCTAAGCTGACTGCGCTTCAATTAGCCTAGACTGCACCGACTGCCCACTCGATGCGCCGTCGGCATACAATCGGCGGAACAAGCCGGTTACTCCAATCGATCAGGACCAAGTCCAAAGCAATCGGTCAGGGCCAAGCCTATCTAACGGTTAGGGCCAAACCGATTGAAAAGGAGAGGAGCGGGCAACATGTAACTGCTCTGGTTCCAATCGATCAGGACGCGTGGGCCCACAGCGACATGTACTCAGCCTACACCTGCTCTATTGTGGCTTAATCGGTCCGGCCGAAACAGATAATGTGCTACGTATCGAAATTTTTAATTTCGTACAATACATTTCGAAATAATTAAAAAATGTATTATTAAAAAATATCGCGTACATGCGGACTATTGACTTTGTATGACAGGCGTCACGTACGTTGCGTTAGAGCAAATGCAATAAGATCCAGTCAGCTGGCTATAAGAAGGGGGTGAGCTCTCATGCAAGAGTAAACTCTAACACGTGCTCTTAGACATTGTGTGAGAGTGTCAAATACGTCATATATTCATAAAGTAGTACACTTTTGTAGCTAACTATTGTACATATTGACTATAAGGTTGGCTCTAAACGACGTGGCATCGTGTGACTCTAGTATTGTTCTTGCTCACGCACTAGCGATCGACAGGAAGCACGCCGTGTTTCAAGCAATTAATAGTTTACTGACTTGAGGCTAGCATGCAGAGGACATCTACTGTCCGAGACCGAGAGGTCGGTCAGTCGGTCAGAGTGGGAAGCTCTGAGCTGGGCGCCGCTGCTGTTTTCAAATCTGAACTCTCCCATCCCAGGAACGTACTGGATTATCATGTGAAGTGTAACTATAACCTGTTAACCTGTCCAGTTAAGTCTGAGACTCCGATATCAGTTTGCATGCGCAGCAGTAAACTAATTCATGTGTGGCAATATCAGCACTAGAGTTCCTGTCCCTCGGTTGCTGCATCGTAGAAAAGGCCTTAGCAGATATGCGACGGGTCATGAGATTGCGATGCGACGGTGCGCAAAGGGATCAAGGAGGAGGAGGACACGGGCGTTGGCATGCACTGCACTTGTGCCAACCGGGTCACCACTCAAGACCCCAACTGCAACAGCACCTAGAAAACCACTCGGCTTTTCAACTTTTCCCCACGTCGCCTTTTGGTTTTGCAAGACACATCACCCGCCCTCTCCTGTGGCTAGTGCCCAGTGGTGATAGATGCTCCGTGGTAGTAGTTCACAGCTCTTTTTACTCCGGTGCGGTGGGGTGCGGTGCGGATCGGATCGCATGGGAGTTAATGGGAGATCGGTGCCATCGGAATCCTGCAACTCAGCCTTGCCGTTTACAGCAAGCAAAGAGACCGTATATATGCCAAAGTTTCAACCTACACCTCTAGCTTTTGACATATAACTAGGAAATGTGGCACGGCGCACGCCGCGCCATGGTGTTAGACGTGAATGAGACAATATGAAGAAAATGAAGAAAAGAGCCAACGCTGATTCTTCAGAATAGAACTACACAAAAGAATACGAAGTGCACAACAGAAACTACTGACCATGGCACAACATGGTACTAACTGTGAATACGAAGTACATGTAATATAACTTCAGTATTATGTAGATATTCTTTTCTTGTCACGTAAGAACTCATACAAATTCGTATGCCTGATAATGCATAAAAGAAATCACCATATCTATACGTAAGCGAAACTCTCCTCAAACTAAGATTATATGGTATCGACTACTGGCAACACTTGCTCTTCAGGGTCAGTCAAAACTCTATTGGTACTAAAAACTCCGATGGAAGAAAGGGCTGAAAACTTGATTCCTTTAGTAGAATATATGCACCCTGAAGAAAAACAGCAACAAAGGAAAGCATCAGGCAGAAGATCAATTGGCACACCGGGATCAATAGTCATATTAGAAGGAAAATATCAAGAATATTAGAAGGAAAAAATCACGGGAGATCTAACAAATCCATCTGCCAAAGGAATATGCAAGATGGAAGGAACCAAGACACAAGGACCAGCAGAATGCGCGCCAACATGAAACTCGAAAACACAAGCAACAGGAGAAGACGGTCCAGCCAAATAAGCACCGGACGAATAGTCAGACAGCATAGGAGCCCAAGAACCCTGAGTCAGCAAACACGGCAGTGAATCATCATTGTCTATAAGAGGCCAAGCCGCAGGTGAACCGTACCCATCAACTACCGACGACCCCCCTAGAACCGTCCAAGGATTCCCATGAAAACCTGAAAGAAGCAGTATATCCAGTTCCTGATGGATCCAAACTTGTCATGCTTACGCACGCAGATTTGGTAAAGTGATTGGGCACAACTTTTAAATTCTAAAACCAAGGACTTGCAAAGCAGAGAAGGTGTACACATGTAAAAAGAGTCATAAAAATATGCAGAATGGATTGTTCAACAATAAATTTTGCCAATAAATAATTATCTAACGTATATATGGAATGAACAAAGCATGGGATGGGTTCAACATTATTAGCCGGCATAAAGATAATAGCATTCTTGGGATTCTATCACAGTAACAGGCTCTGCAGGGCGAGTTAGGGCTCCATCAAGAGTTTTTAGGCTGTAGCAACATATTTGCTAAGACAACTAACATGTAATTCACAGTTATCATAGTCGATAGGAACCTAGGGAATGAAAGGAGATAGAGAAACTAACTTGCGGAGTCGACAGACATTATATTTATTTATAGAAATGAAGAAAATATAACAAACTGTTAGAGGATTGGTGTGCCGGATTAGGAAGCAGTGGGCTGAATAGTTTGTTTATAACATGGATAAACACATTGTTTGGAAAATCTGTCCCATAAATATTTGAGCAGTACATATATTCGAGTTCTGTAGCATACACATAAAATATGTAAAGAGTAAATATAGCTGTACATGTTTTTAAGCTCAGCTTTTAAATACTAAGTTCCAGATCTACATGTTCTTCTGCCGAATAAAATCCCATGATATCCAATGAGTACATAAATCACTCTAAGCACATCCTGTAGATCTCAGGTAATTCTCACTTCGTGAACATAACATCCATGTTTAGGCCACTCCTATTCTCATCAGACAACATGCACCCGAATCAACTATAAAACGCCAATGGAGAGAATTTATACCTGACAATTCAGACTGTCGATGTAAACGAAATATCAGACCTGCTTTGTCTACGACGGCCTCCTCTCGGATCCCACCTCACGTCATGGTCTTCATCTCTATCATCCATCCACCTCTCCACAGGCGTAGCTTCTAACGAACATGTGAGGTTCCGAATATTCCCATCTTCTTTGTTCTGAAAGTTAAATAGTAAACTATGTTGCCAACATCGTCTCCATTCTTTTAATCTATTCTTTATTTCATTTCAAGAAACCAAGCCAACCATACAGATTTTCTCATAGTACAATTCAATAGTCTTTTGAGGACTGTCTACAAATAAATCGATTTCTTCTGAGAACTGAGATGTCATACCAAAAGAACAGACCTAACGGTAAAACAAACACTATATATGGACCTTTCAATCATCATGCCATTATCCTCATGAGAAAGAACAATTATAAAATAATATTACCTTAGCTCGTCTTATACATATATGAATTCTTATGGCACCTATAAGCATTAGAGTGGGTGATAAATATGAACTCCTATGACACCTATAAGCATCTGCATGGGGCTCAGTTCTTTTTCAACACAGTTACAGTCAACACCAATGTTCTTGCATTATCATTGGAAATTATATTCTGCATATATAAGATGATAGCCTACAAACTGGAGATTTATTCTGCATATATAAGATGCTAGCATACAAATTGGAGATTTAGGGTAATGACTAATGCAATCCATTACAATGCCAAGAACAGCAGATATGGATTGCGGTAGCACAATTTCACTCGCTAGACAGACACAATACTTGTTTAAGATTGTCCTCTTAATCCGCGGACCAAGGGAAAACTAATTTAGGTACCATCGTACATTAACACCTGGTATAGCATTGAAAGACCAATTCCAAGTATATCTGAAAAAAGAAAAGGTAGAGCAAAAGCAAGAATTTTGATTAACCGTTGGCCTCTAAATATCATGCCAAAATATGAAATCGAGTAATCTCATATGTAAATAGAAGACTGGAAACTTACGTTGCCGTGAAGTCTGATGACTCTCCTTTCTTGTCTACGTGTAGGACTGCACCTGTTGTAATAAGACATTAGTACAAACACATTGCATGCGGACCTCGTCCGCCACCACCACGGCCGTAACCTCCTTCTTGCCCTCCATAGGACTCCGTGGCCGTCGCCGCCACGCCTGCCGCCTCCGCGTCCACCTCCATAAGCAGAACGGAATCATGGGGAGGCAACGTCGAGATTCGAGTGCCGTCCATGGAGCTGAACCGCTGCCGCGTAGGACTTGGGGGGGGTGGCGAAGGAGATGTGGCCTGTGGGGCGGTGGTGGACGGGGTGGGGAGGAAGAGGCGTGGGTGCGTACGTCGATGGGTGGGGATCCCGCCACTCCTGGAGCCGCCACGGCGGCTTCTCGCTTCCTCTCCTGGTTCATGCTATTCTGCCGGCGAGACCCTGTCGGATCTAGAGGTCGTGGTGGTGGAGGAGACGTTGAGGCAGAGCTTCACATGGAAAGCCGCGGCTGGTGAAACCACGAGAGGTGGTCGTGTCCCCGCTTGTTGTCGGACCTGACTCCATGGCTCGAGAATCTAGGATAGGGAGGAGTCGTCCGCGATGAGGAAAGCGGGGAGGAAGATGGCGTGGGTTTGCTTTGGGCCTTTGGTGGGGCGCCATCCCACCGCTTTGACCGGAAAAATAACGGGCATATGGTGGAAGAAATAACCGAAAGGAGAAGTCTCGCGAGGTGTACGATGACACAGCAGGGTACTGTAGACGCGCACGATAAACAGTGTCGTGGCTGAATTGGATCGCGGAGAGATCGATGAACTGCTTGTCTTTCATATATGTAGTTATTATTAATCGCATAGCATCACGATGTATGCTGCCTATCGAAAGCTTGAAGGAAAGAACAACTAAACCAGAGTCGTCCATTTCTGTAACCAGAGTCGAATTTGGTTCCGCGCCTCCGGTTTCTGTAACCAGCCTCGGTAACTTAACCCGCGAGGCCAATAGTACTGTAAACAAGATCAGCTAGGGCTGCTGCTTTTATAAGGTGGTGCTTGCAGTTGATCAACCAAACGGCCATACTCATAAATCTTGGTTAGAGTACATCGGGGCCATGACATGAGTAGTACTACTACAAGTACAGAACCATCCTCTTCTGTCCCAAAACCAATAGAGAGGCAGTGAATTATGTCGGTTCAGTACAGCTAGTGCGCACAACATTGGTTATTTGGGCCATTTCACTTTTTTTTTGGGAGTCATTTGGGTCATTTTGCATGGGCCTCAGGTTTACATCCTAACAGATCTGGGAGAACCCACCGTAACAGACCACGCAATTGCCCCTGCCGTCTGAGGGTCTCCTAAATGGGCCGACATTCAGGGCCGCTCATCAGCGCACGCTTTTCACATGTAATTCAAAATTATGTATGTACTTTTACAAACCTATTTACTACTAAGAAAGATATGTGTGGCGTACAAATTATAAATATTTAAAAATGTATATATCTAAGTAAATATGTGTTATACAAATTGTTTCCATAAACAATAAAAAGTATCATACAAATAAGAAAAAATGCTCATAGTATAGAAGGCATCCATTTTTTGTGAGTATTTCTAAAAATATGTATCCGTGCGATCCACTGTAAATATCGCTGATTTAGTATATGGATCGGAGAGAGTATGTATTTTCAAGAAAGGAAAATGAAACGAACAAAAAGAAAAGTAAAGAAGAAAAGGATAAAAGAAAAGGTGAAACACAAAAGACCACCAAAGACGAAAACAAGTGAAACAAAATCAAATAAAAGGAGGGAAACGAGACAAAAAAAAAACCAAATAGAACCAAACTGTAACAAAAAAAAACACGAACACATGAAACACGGGTTCACTATTTGGACCAAGCGTTTACATTCATGCACGACTCAGTTATAACCTTTTGTCCATGGCACACGAGGTGTATGATAACACATATCTAATAAATAAAAAATTGTGTATAAATGATCAAGATACTATTTGCATTTAGGCGAATCAACTTAATAATTTACGAATTAAAAAATCTCATTCTCAACTAGAAGAGTAAATAAATAACTATTTATTGGGGTATGGTTTCATTAAAATAATATGGAGGCGGGCAAATCCCACTAAAGACTAAGAAAGCATACTTGTGGAGAAGTTGGTCCGATCGTACGAGCATATCCATACTTGTTTTCTATGTGTCTTGGCCAGAGGGCAGAATCTACTGATGTTGAAAAGGATTGTTATCTACATACAAAGGAAAGAACCCCGCCAAACCAAAACAAAGTTATGGTCTTCCTCACTAGCTGTTGCTTTCCTTACTAAAAATATTTTAAGTTTCTTATGATATAATAAAGTATGCTACATCTATTATAAAGAATATTGACTATTGTATTTCTTAGTTTGGCCAAAAAAAAAAAGAATACTGAAGTATTTTATAACGACGAATGGACAAGAAAATTGCAAAAAGGAGAACTAATTAAAAAGATTTGTTTCTTCTATTTCCATCCCCATGGCCTTTCTATCCTTCTAATCCAATTTAAAATTCAATTCAAAAGAAGACGATTCGAATTTACTTTCTGCATACATACTCCTCTAGAAGAGCATACAATAATGCTTGGTAAAGATGAAAATATAGAATGTAATATATTAAATAAAAATAAAAAGGTAAATTCTCTCACATGGTCGCCCCCTCCTCCACACCCTAGAAAAAAACTCAGGACCGGCCCTGCGTGCAGGTCTCTTCTTTTTATGCTTGTAGAAGTAGTAGATGAGTCTTCCTTATAAAGTCATGTACAACGCGGGGCGATCTAACTGAGACGCTGGGAAAGAAATCCTACAGATTTTGGCGGTTCCCATGAAAATCCATGCCGTTTTCTTGCCACCGACGCAAAACTAAACGTCCGAACACATGGGAAATTCCGCTTCTAGCGCCCGACGGCTCCGCAAAATACGGATTTGACTTTTTAAGCGTCTGTTTAAATGCTTTGCAGTATACATGCCCTAAGAATGTCCAATTCTCACTCAACTAGAAACATGGAACTAAACTTTAGTCTGACCCTTTGTCATGCATAAATGAGGCAATTGGGTCTGTCATATTTCAGCAACTATTACAATAGACTAAATGGGATTTAACCATATTAGTTAGAATTCCAACAACAACTATCCGTAATACTCCCTCCTTTCAAATTACATGATGTTTTAGCTTTTTTCTGAAACACGTGTTTCTAGACATTTTTAGCGTGTAGGTTAGAAAAATGAGCTACACTAAAATGCATCTAGATACTTACAAAAAAGACTAAAATGTCTAATATATTTTAGACGAAGCGGGTAGAATCTAAAATTTAGTTGTACATGACAACAGGGCGAGGTGGCCGATGAGGAGCTCATCTCTAGCAAAAGATAAGAGAATCAAATTGACATCTCTTAGAAGTTAGAAACAAAAAAAAAATCTCGAACATCAAAGGCTACCATTTAAGTTTTGATGATCTGGCTCAGTTCTTTTACCAATATGTAATTTTCATTCACTTCCTCTTAAACAAATTTGGTGATACTATTTTAATCGAAAAGAATTCATATGTGCATAAAGATGAGGAATCGAAATCATCAACCGTAAACGTTCCCCTCCTCTTCGCTCCAGTGGGCGACGGGAGGGTTCCTGAGCCACCGCCTCTAGGCCCCTCCCTCTCCCCCTGCCGCCAGAGGGCGTCTTTGGCCATAGGCCGGGCGCTGGCGGTGGGGCCCCATCTCCTCCTCGCGTGTAGCTCGTGGCCCGGGCCTGCGGCTTCGACTTGGGCGGTGCCCTGGCTTGGGGCGCGTCAGCATGTCTCTCCAGCGCCGGCGTGGCGACCGGTGGTGGCGGGGCGGCTCCCTGCTGGCTGTCGGGTCCTGGAGGCGGCAGACGGCGGCGGTGTTGCGCTGCGACGAGGCTCAGGCTGGACCTGACGGCCTGGGTCGCACGACCCAGATCTAGGCCCATCCGGGCCCGATCTGGTCCTGTGATGCCTCAGCCCGTCTCCTGCGAGGGCCTGCGTCGACAAGGGGCAAGCCAACGCGGTGGCGCGGTCATGGGCGGCGGGGCAGCGCGACGCATCCGCGGCAGGCAGAGCTCGGGGCAGGCGTGGCCATGGCGGCCTAGATCAGGCCCTTTTGGGACTGGATCTGGGTTAGGCGGCCCCGTCGGCTTTGCTTTGGTTGTGCTACAGATCTTGGCGGGTTAGGGTGGATGGGACCCTCGGTGTCCTCGGCCGGCCTATTGCAGCGTGGTGGCGGACTTTACAGGCCCGTCGGGGCCCGGCCGAACCGCCATGGGACCGGTTTGCCTTCGCGGAGGCTTTATGGGTCTGCTGGACCCGACCAGACCTATGGAGGACTGGTTTTTCTGCGGCTGCGTCCGGTCGACTACCGCCTCTGGAGGTGGAGGAAGTACCCTCCCACGCGGCCGTGGTACTGCGGGCCCCGTTCTAGTTCTATCTATGCCGCGATGTTGCAGTCCTCGCGTCGGCTTGCTCGGTGAGATGATGATGACGAAGTCGGAACCGGAGTGGCGCATGCTCGTGGGCGGCAAGGTTTGGTGGTGGCGCGGCCTCACCCTGGCGGGTCTCCTGTGCTTTGGCTCGTCCGGGGGTTATGGATAGGGCCCTCGAGAAATCCTTGTCGGCTCGACCGACACCGACATGGTGCCGCCTATGGGTGGCATCTTCCTTTCTGGAGGGCGTCATGGCTTCCCTTTATCCATTCCCCCATGTGTGCCAGGAGAAACCCTAGGGCCAGTCTTTGGTCCGGGCAGCAGCGGTCGCGTTCCCTCTTGAGGGTGCTGCTTGGCGCTTGTCGAGTCGGGCTAAGAGCGTGGTGGGCATTCTTCGGAGGGCGCAGCGGTTGCGGTCTTGCTCGTCTAGTTGATCCATCTTTGTTTTCCTTGTTTTAGTTCGGGTGTGTGTTGCTGCCCCAGTATCATGTATATTGTATTGTGTCTGTCTTTAAACGTTGTGCTATCTGATCTTATTTGTGTTTTGTTTATAGAGGCGAGTGAAAGCGTGTTTCGAGATAAAGACGAGGAATCGCGACAAATTCCATGAGCCGACAGGCGACAGGAGCTAGCCGCTTCGCACAGTCGCGTCGAGCCCAAAGCCCCAAACCCCTGCCGCAATGCCCTCCCTCCCCTCCCCCTTCGCCGCTGGCGACTGCCCCGCCGATAAGTTCGACCCCGACTACCTCTACTTCCTCCGCCACCTTCGCCCCGACGGCAACTCCTATGTCCTCGAGCTCCCGCCCGGCGGGACCTCCCCTGCCTCCGTCATAAAGTACGAGCCCCCCATCGCCAACTCCGATGGCGAATGCGTCTCCGACCCCTCCCCGGGCCGCGGCAGCAACAACAGCCTGACGGAAGAGAGGGACTCCTGCGTGGAGGTGCCCCCCTCGTGGATCGATTCCCTCGTCGACATCGACGAGGATTACCGCGTTTTCCTGCAGCACACGCGCGTGGTGAACAACCGCTTGAGGCTCGAGATCGGGGGCCTAGTCGTGAACTACGAGCCGGACCCGGATGCGGCTCAATCTGAAGGTAGCAGCGGAGTCGAGGAGCAATCGGAGAAAGAGGCGGCCGTTGCTTCGTCCGGGGAGCAGGAGAAGGGGGGCGAATCAGGGGAGCCGGTGGTAATTATTCCGCGGCAGTATGCGTGCGATTGGCGTGCGGATCCAACGCCTGGGCAAAGGGTGGAGAGTCAGCAAGCTACGGGGCACCAGGATGCTGAGCCTCGAGTTGCCTCGGTGAGAATGTGCTTCGCTCTCTGATACCTGTTACTGTTACATTTTCGTACTGTTAGCTTATAGAACTGATCAGCCTGTATATGATTGCATCTGATTTATGCTTGCCTCTAGAACTCATCAGCTTGTAGTTAAACGATCAGTGCCAGTACCGTACATAGGACTATTGTCAAATTAACAATTGCACCTACGCTAGTGAGGACTGAAGCTAATTTGTTCTGTAACAGGTGCATTTTCCCATCAAATTTCCAAATTCCCATATATTTGGGCTCTCACAGTATGCTTGAAAAATTATAGAATCACAGTTATCCTGAAGAAGTGAATCAATCTTTATTTCCAAGGACGTGGACACATTCATGTCTTTGGACATCACGCCATCCCAATTGGGCATTTGTGATTAAACATAGCTCCCCCACTTTGCCCTTTTTGCTGATTCTTCATTGCCAATCACTTAATATAGGCAAATGAACATAATGAGGTAGCCATTAACTCTTTCTACTTCTGCAACTCACTATGAGTATGAGTGATGATAAGCTACTCTTTTGGAATTTAGACCTTTCCAATTTATATTAACCACTACGAACTTCATTATAAGATTATAAAGATTTAAGCGAAGGTGTACATCACTTCATGTGCGATGGGCTGTCTTTTCTCTCTCTGTAAAGCAACTACTACGTGTGATTTACTTCTCTTCTTGCTTCCTATGAATTTGTAGTCGCGTAGATCACAAGGTGTTATATGGCCTCCACATATCAACCTGAGGCCAGATTCAGACTTCAAGCGAAGATTGATGGATGCTCTTCGGAAGCCATTTAGCCGGAAAGAGTACCTTGAGCTGTTTGACATGGCCGCTACCCGTAGGCCTTTAGTGAAGTTGCGACAGGTGCGCAATGATGCAAAATTCTACCCTACTGATGAGATGGGCAATTCGTATTTTGACCATTACCCAGGTATGTTCCTGTATCATGTATATACACTTTATCTGATAAAGTACCGTGTTCTTTGTCTCATCTGTTATGTTCTGCTTTTTTCCCTGCCCCCTTCAGAAATTTGTTTCTTATTGTTATTGTAACTGGTCAAGCAATTCCGCGAACTGTATTTTTTGCATTTCATGAACAGCTCTGTCTTCAGATTAGCGACACGCTGCTGTATTGTTTTAACAATCATCATAACATGAGTTATCCTGGACCGTTAGAATTCCACTGCAGTATATGCTATACATCATTTTTAATGTATTTGTGCAGTACTCTATACTTTTGATGGGCATCTCAGCTAGCAATCAATCATTTGAACATATTGTTTTCTTGATTGTAATACCATCGATTTGCTGTAGTCAGTTACTCACTCTAGACTCTGTTAGTACACAATATTAAGTAATTTTATTTTGCTTGAGAAGCTTTATTTCCCTCTGACAAGACACTAAGGACATCCACATTGTAGAGGCTGAGCTGCCTGTAAGATGGGCTCCGCAGTCTCCATGCTCAGTCTTCAAATTTAGCACAAAATTGTGCAATGGATAGCGTTTCCTATTGCCTTGAAGGTAGACCTCACAAAAAATAAACTAGTCCAATGTCTCAACTGCTTGCTCTCTGCTCATGTGAACACCCAATCTAATATTTGTGAGTTGTTTACTCGGTAGAGGCTGCCTCCAAGGCTAGAGGTGATGCTAACGTTCTTACATTAGAGGCAGAGGCTGCCTCTAGGAGGAGAGAGAGTGCTTAGAGGCAGTAAAAACCATACACTGCGGATGCTCTAAGTGATCCTTGGTATTGCAGTTGACTTGTATAGTATAAACCAGTAGCAATGCACATTTCTTATTTTTCCTCGAGAATACTAGAAAATATTGATCACGGAGGTTAATTAACGTAAATCACTTTGCATTGTTTGATCAAGAATGCTGTTTTCCTTCAACGTTTCCGAGTTGTTGTGTTTGTAGTACTAATTAACATCTTTGTTTATTTTAATTCAGATTTTGTCGAACAAGTTAGAAGCACTAGCTATTCCAATGGTTTAGCTCTGATGCGTGGATTTTTCTTCTGGTTGCAGGTATCCTTTCGTACTATTTTTTTCTGATAATAATAATGTAGGCACTAATTGTGTTCATGTCTGTAATGTTCGTGTCTCCATATATAAACCCTAAATCGAAAGTCCCAAACCCTAAACCCTTCTAGGTCCTCTCCAATGAACTATTTTTTTACTTACTCCAGTAAGTTGGTCACAGCTGGAGCACATGTTTTTCTGTTGGCAGAGTTAAAAGGAGACATGCTATAGATAGACTAGTTTACCATGCAGGTCAATATTGTACATTTAAAGACCATGTTAGGTGGGCCTAATATCAATCATAATAAAATCAGTTGCTTGCAGCATTAGTACCTTGGTAGCATGAAGATATTTGCAAACTGTGAAGTTTACACTGCTCTTTTGCAGAATAGTGCACACGATGATCAATTCATGCCATGGATAGACGATCTGAAAGAGGTTATTCCATTGATGGACTGAGATTACTCGTATCCATAATTCACTTGTCATCTCTTTATAGATATAATTCTTTAAAGGTGACAAACTGCTCTCATTAGGGAATATTTGCCAATAAGTACTTGAACACTCTGCTCGTGTCATTCACTTTCTTTTGGGAGAATAAATGTATGTATTGCTCAACCGGTGAAAGGGGAAATCATTCCCTGTGAAATTGCACATTCTAGTGTACACCTGGGATCTACTTATGAATTTAAAACTGGACTTCTCATGTTAAAATTGAGCACTCTGAACCTCGTGTTCTACTTGATGTTCTCCATGAAAAAGATACAATACAAATAAACTTGGTCTAATTAAAATTAAGTATGTACTCTGACAGCGCAGAGCCCCTGTATAACAACACAAATAAACTTGGTCTATTCCTGCTGCACTCTTGGTGAAAAACAGCTGAACCAGACTTGCCGCCCAAAGGAGCAGCGGACCAAGATGTGATACAACCGTGTCCTCTGTCATGTAGGCAAACATAGCAAGGCGCCATGGCACCATGGCGCATCCGTCTATCAGAAGTCCATAATCTGTATTGAAGGGCCGGCCAGATGAATACTTTGCACTGCAGCTCCATACTTGTGCGAGGGCTTTGTAGACAGAGTTTGTTGAATACTCTCTTGATCGAGACGAAGGCCATAATAACTGATCCTCAATAAAAGGACTGCGCTCTACTGCAATCTACTAGGGCAATCAAGATAGATGCAGGTATTGGTTATTTGATTGCAAACTGCTATAGTAACCTCTTTCATTGGAACGACGAGGTTTTTTTTTTTCGACGCTTTGGAATGACGAGGTTACTTAGCACTCATCACACAACCTAGAAAGTAATTCACATAATCAATTCATCATAAGAGGTTAGTAGTAAGTCAACGCATACACCGTTTTGCATTCCTCTCGCGAGCGGGCGGCGGCGGATGCGAAAAAGTCCTCCCGATCTCATTCGGCCAGGGCGTTGGCCTTGGTCCCTCCTCCCTTCGGTTGCCGCTCCGGCGGCGGTAGCAGGGAGGGGGCCTCGTTCCTCTGTTCTGGTCTAGTAGTTAGGGTTAGGTTTTGTCTTCTTTGGTGCGTCGTTGAGGTGGTGGGAGCGGCGCCCATGGGAATAAATCTGCCTCAACTCTACTCCCACACCGGCGACAACCTTCGGGGCGGCGGTGGCTGTGAAAAAGTCCTCCCGATCTCATCCGGCCAGGGCGTTGGCCTTGGTCCCTCCTCCCTCTGCCTGCCGCTCCGGCGGCGGCAGGAGGGAGGGGGCCTCGTTCCTCCGTTCTGGTCTAGTAGTTAGGGTTAGGTTTTGTCTTCTTTGGTGCGTCGTTGAGGTGGTGGGAGCGGCGCCCATGGGAATAAATCTGCCTCAACTCTACTCCCACACCGACGACGACCTTCGGGACGGCGTCTCGGAGTTGATGGCAAGGTGTGATGATCGGTACTTCAGATCGACAACTTGGTCTTCTCGCCGTTCTTTAGATCTGGCGAGAACAGTTTCTCGGTGTGTCGCCGACGTTTGTTGTTATCCGCGACGGCGTTGGCGGCCAGGGCGAGGTGGTTCTTCTGGAATGAGGATGTTGGTCCGGAGGTGGTGGATTTGCTGTTCTTCTCCGACTTCGTTAATGGGAGGCGGCGAATCTTGGTCCAAGACAGCACAGGGATGTCCCCCGGTCGACGTGCCACAGCGACATATGCCTCGCAGCAGGCCTGTTCATCGACTCACAAAGCCTCGTTGGCGATGGTGCGATTTTGGATCTTGCAATGTTGGAGGTTCGACGTCTCTTCCGGCGTCCGCCTTGGCGGCGCTGGTGTTGGACGGCGGCCGCTGGCTATGGTGATTGCGGGGAATTTTAGAGATCGTTTTGTATTTCTCGATTTCTTAGGATTTTATCTGCAGTTTCAGGATAATCAGTTTATTCCGATCTGTCTTTTTGTTTCCACATATGTTGCGTCATGTAACTTGATTTTCTAGTAATGAAATATGTGTGTTGCTCTAAAAAAAGAGGTTAGTAGTAGCGGCAACACCTTCTGAACTAAGTTCAATTAACTGTTGGAGTAATGCATCACAAGTTCTTTAGCAGAGGTTTAATATATACCACCTCTCAAACTCCCACAATGTATTACATACCATGGATCAACTTTCTCCAGCAACTTAGCTAATGGAGAAATATCAGACCACCTCCCAAAATATACATGACCTCAAGCAACAAATCATGATCATCATCAACAACAGATGAATGGAAAATCAGTAGCACCAATCACACTGCCGAGGTAGCTAAATCCTAAGCCAGACCCTCAACCACTAGCATAGGCTTTACCTCTTATATCTTTTTGGCAAGGTAGTCGATAGCCTGCCTTTGATCACCGGCTACAGATCCCAAAGCTAGCATTTATCAACAAATCTAGGCGTGAATATGGTCTTTATCTGAGCATACTTTGTTATGGCCTTGTTACTAAACTCAACATGTTTCGGGAAGGCATGCGATTGAGATAACAGTGGGTTAGTGCAAAACTATAAACAAGTAAAACGGTGCTTATAAGTATTATGTCAACGACTTACCTATTGCAACATGCGGTGGTGCGCTGAAGATTTTGTAACAATCCTATGAAAAATAAACACTTTTTGAATGATGGTTCTGCGAAGCCCGCGTGACATGACAAACCAAAAGGCATGGTCTATGTGCAATTGATTAGAATGTGTCACCGATTCTATAAGATACATAACTTTAAAAAAAAAATCAAACTACGTAAAATTTGATCAAATTTTAAGATTAAATTATTAACATGCACAATAAAAAATCAATATCATTAATTACATCGTGAAATGTATTTTTTATGATATATGTAGTATTAAAGTTGTTTATATTTTCTCTAAAAGTTATTCAAAGTTTGTATAGTTTGATTTTTCAAAAAATATATAAACAAAGGGAGTACTGAATTAAGTTTATGGTTACACCAGCTTAGTGGCAGAGCTAGAGGGACCAGCTGAAGCCTTGGCCCCCTATTGCAAGATAAAACGTTGTGGTTTAAGACTGATTTAAGTGAGGTTTTAGAGTAAATTTGCTTAGTTGCCCTCCCCTAATTGAGAATTAGCACACTCGCCCCGTTAAGCTACGATCCTGTCTCCGCGGAGTAAGTGTAATAAGTGCATTCTATTTCATAGTAATATTTAGCAGAATGCATTGTTTTTCTCAAAAAATGCATATTATTTCAGCAAATCTAGCTCAATCTTTCCACACCAAATTTAGCACACCTAGCAGCATATCTTTTACAATCTAAAAAATAAAGGTAGGCATATCTTTTTTGAATGACAATTAATACTCCATTAAAAGTAGGCATATCTTTTTTTGAATGGTAAATAAAAGTACTCTCTCGAAACCATATTACTCCCTCTGATCCATATTAATTGACTTTGATGTCAAAATTTGAATGAACCTATATACAAATAGTGTTTAGATTTATTCAAATCTAGACAAATTTAAGTCAATTAATATAGGCCGGAAGAAGTAGTTAGCTTGTATTTATATTTGGCTAGATTCGAATATATCTAGACACGTGGGGTCGAAAGTAGATGTATGCAATGAATGGTTGGTGGGGGAGCACTGGAGCATTAGATACCTTCCATTTTTTGTGAAAAGTCTGTTGTCAAGACCAGCCACCGTTGGATGGTTACGGAAGCCGAACGTTCCCATCTGCAGCGTCCATTCGACCCTCCCCTGTGTCGTCTCTTCGCACTCGCAGAGTGTGTCAGAGGCTAGCCTAGCCTCCAATTATTCGCTTTCGCTCGCTCCCGTAATTTGGACGAGCTGTCTCTTCCCATTCGCCTTCCAACCCAGACGCAAAAACCCCCAACCATGCCGCACCCACGCCCTCGCACCGCCTTCCCCACCGCCGCCGCCGTCGCCGCCCAGGGTCTCACCGTCGATCAGGTAGACCCCGACCACCTCAGCTTCCTGCAGCTCGTTCGCCCCGACGGAAATTCCTACGCCGTCGAGCTCCCTGCCCGCGGCGCCTCCCCTCCCGTCACCGTCAGGTACGAGGCGGGGACGGCTGCCGCCAATGGCGAAGCCCAAATCGGCCCCGACCCCTCCCCGGCCCCGACAGGAAGCGACCGCGTGGTGGAGAAGGAGATCCCGCCCGCGGACGCCCTCCAGTGGTACGAGACCGTGACCATGGACGAGGATTACCGCAAGTTCTGGAGGCAAACGCGCATAGAGAATGGCTTACTGGTGCTCCAGGTAGGAGAAGACAAGGTCCTCCGCTACACGGTGGACGCTGGGCCTGTTCGAGTCAGTGACATAGCTGATGGGGCACAGAAGAAGGGTGGGGAGGAAGTGGCCGCCGTTGCTGCTTTGGGGGAGGATGGCGACGGAGTTGGGGAGGAAAAGAAGAAGGTGGAGGCGATCAGGACGGATGTGCCTGTGCTGGAGCCTCGTGTGCGCGATTCCCCTGCGCGTTGGCAAAAAATGGTAAGATCGCTTCATTTTCCCCTCTTCCAGTTAAATGATGTCGCGTCTCTAAAACAGAGCATGCATAGGTTGTACCTGGGCAGAAGGTGGAACAGGGCCAGGAGGAGAAGGGTGAAGTGAAATGTGGTGCTGAGAAGATCAAGGTGGTGAAGGGAGAAGATAAGATGTTGAACGAGCTGTCTGTGGGAACACTGAATACTGTGAACACAGAGACAAACTTTAGTACTGGACATGATTCTAAGGCTCACATTGCTTCGGTGAGAATCTCCTATACCTGTTACTTTCCCCCCAGTCTGCACTCTTTGGTTAACAGATTATAAGGAACAAACATACGTTTTCAGCAGTGAGAAATGCATTCTCTACAGTTTATACTTGTGGTTGTCGTAAGTATGCTACATAAGTCTACCAATATGCTAGTATGTCTTGTACCAATGTGCCTGCCGGATGTAGATGATCCGTGCAACATGTCTGAAAACTACAATAATACTAATTTCGAGTCACATTTGTTCTGAATAAATGTATTTTGGTGTGCACTTGTTAAAGAGCAGGAGCGTTCATTGCATTTTGGCATCATCCAGTTTGAGCCAGTATGATCAACATTAGTCCCTCACACTTGCCTTTTTTTATCAGTTGTTAATTTAATTTACTTGCTAATTCTTCACAATGAAATGTATGTTGATTCAGCTTATCTTCTGATTGAAATGCCATGATATTGAGAAAATCAAGGTGATATAATGCCTTGCCAGGGGGTTATGTGTACCGAAATATCATTTGTTTGTATGTACTCCCTCCATTCCGAAATGTAAGCCTTTTTAGTAATTCAATTTGTACGGGTAGAAAGGCATACATTTAGGGACAGAGGTAGTAGTATTTTGCTAGTCATCAAAGGGGTAGGGGATATGTTCATTTTACCTGATACATGGTACTCTACTTCCAGATTAACTTTACAACATATTTCATACACACATCTCTTCAAATTTTGAACATACTTCTTTTCCTCCAACTTAGTGTAAAGTAATATTTAGGGGCATGTAATCTGTATCTCAGCAATTAGTCTGGTAGTTACTGGTACGAATTTTAACATATATAAACACCTATGTAGTTCAATAAGTAGCTGAGTTATGGTTAGAGCTGTACTCAAGATGAGAGATGCATTCCAAAATGAAACTAAAAGATTTTCTTGGCCAAATATCACTCAACTCTCTTTGTTTTTTCTCTGTTGCTTCGGCTTCTTATTTTCTCTTGCATAATGTATACACATTAACACATTACAACCATTTCTTGAGTAGTTTTTTTGAAAGGAGTTTTTTGGCATCAATGATCTGTTCAATATTGTTTTGGCTTTCTGCCTTTAGGGTAATCACGACCGGTTAAGCTGCCTCAAATAAATAGCATGCAAGAGCATCTGTGCTAATTTGGATGGAACAATTTTCATCCAGAGCACAACTGAGGAGATCTCCGCATGAAAAAGTTCACTGCAGTAACAAAAAGTGCAGCGCAAACCACAGTAAAAACACATTGAAAACATTTTTTCAAAATCATTTTGAAAACATTTTTTTTTCAAATTAGGTAAAAAACAAAGTTTTTCTTTGGTTTTGAAAAAATTAACTTTGTTATTGAAAAGCAAAGTTTTTACAAAATTAACATTGTTATTGAAAAACAAAGTTTTTGACCTAAGCGCAGTAAAACAATGTTTTCCTACCTAGACTATAAAATATGTGAATAAGAGTTTCCGCAAACATAAACGGTAATTTTAACAAGGAATTTGGCAAGTTTAATCACCGGAAGGGTATTTAAAAACAATCTAGGAAAGAAGGCATGGCTGAATAGTGGCACAATGATACCTTTTTCATATTAAAATATGTTTTAACTATGATTTTGAGTGTTAGTCGTGAACCTAAGTGATGACAACCATTTGTTAATATTGGAAGCTTCCTTTAGCTGCTCACCTTCAACACTAGATGTTGTTTTCTTGTTGCAAGTGCATCTATTGGGATTGGGACTTCACTATGCACAATAAGTTGTGAGGCACGGCAGGTTATTGACCTACCTTTCAGACCCATCAAGATCAAATAGATTCAGCCTTTGCAAACCTTAAGATACATATGGAATCCTTCTCCCACCTACTCTCAATAGGTGCCTATTAGAAAATGGAAACTAGGTAAAAAGATGTGATAATTGGAATGAATTTAGCTAAAAACAAAGGCCTACGAAAAATCTTATGATTTTATATGCGGGCTGAGAAAATTTAATTTTAAAAAAACTCTAAAAGGGCAACCAAGCGCAAAACTTCCCAAGCGCAACCAAGCCCAAGGAAACCTGCACTCCAAATTTCATCATCTTTTTCTGTGCACTGATCCAAAAGGGGATCTAGCCTGGTAAACATATTGAATTCATGGTGATTTTCTTCTTTTAGCACACTTTGCCTAGAACAATAAAATAAGTACTCCCTCCATTTCAAAATATAAGATGTTTTAGCTTTGTGAAGCAAATGTATCTAGACTACTTTTAGTGTGTAGGTTCACTCAGGTTTGAAGTGAATCTACACACTAAAAGATGTCTAGATACATTTTCTTCACAAACCTAAAACATCTTATATTTTGAAATGGAGGGAGTAGAATTTGTGAGACAAATCAAAAAGTAGTTCTATAATTTTATGTCTTATGGAATTCTAAAACATGTTATGTGTCTATTTCTGACCAATCCGCATTTTTATAACATTGTTGTGTGTTTTCCTTTTTCTTCTTTCAAAGTTTCAATTGATGAATTAACACGTGATCCTGCTTTTTGTCGCACTTCCAGCCTGAAAACAGAAAGCCACAACTTCGAAGATCTCCTCGACTTGTGCTCCGTTTGCCTGAAAATGGTCAGAAGTAGACTTTATAGTAACGTCTACTCTGGGAGAATAGAAACATATTGCTTTATTTCAGAATATTTTACTTTATCTTGTTTGAAATTCTTGGAATACATACCATGGATTGCTGGTTCTCTAATTTTACAATCACCTAGTCGAACTATCTAGCAGCTATTGCATATGCTACTTTTGTGTGTTGCCTTTTATTTTATTAAATTACCAATACCATCCAGTTTCATCCAATGTATGTGCAAAAAGAGAAACAATACCGTTGTAGTTTTGGATGTATCTGTGTGTGGACCTGTTGCTCTGTGGCTCTGATCTTTGCTTGGTACAATTGAGATTGGCATAATTGACTTGATTTTTCTGTTTTCTTATCTTTTTTGCTATACCTGATAAGTTGATAGCCCCTGCATGCTATGCATTGTTTGATTTTGATAATCGGACACAAAAACAGGCTAATCCTAGTTGGCAGGATTCTTTTCACCCCCTCCATTGGGAAATGTTGGGTTTAGTTTGACCGTAGTTTGAGCTTTGACTACAAATTTTTCTAAAATAATTTTTTAGTAGTTAAGAAGTTACAGTCATAAGAAATTAATTTTGTGTATCATTACAATATGAACAATTTTTTGTAACATAATCACAATGTTATAAGTAGACCATCATGAAGTAGGGGTTATAATTTGCGCCATGTGGATTACCCTATTGAAAACTTGACTTTGGAGGTTATATTTGTAAAAGAAAAAGTTATGCCCAAATATGTATAATTTAATGGTAAAACCATGGTAACATTCAAAAATCTATATAACTTATATTTTTAATCCCTAGAGGTAAACATCACGACACTGCGAGTGGCCTTCCTCGCATCTAGGGCCTCTATGATTCATATGATTCCGAAAAACGCAGAATCAGAAAAAAACCTGGAAACTAGTTGTCACGGCAGTAAAAAAAGGGCGTATCCAGTGCTGAAAGCTCCCACACATTGTGGGGTATTTCTAGTCAGTCTCACTGCAGTCCTTTAGAAAAATTTCCTTTGCTTTTCAATCCTACAAACAAACAAGTTATATAGGAAATTTGGCAAGAGGAATATATTCATATGGAACTCCTTGAATCAAAGAGGTTAACCTGCCGCAAAACCATCACTAGTGTAAAGTATCTGATTTCTTTGCCTAAGAACCATACGATCCGTTGGCAAGATTGTACCAAACAGCTTATACATATGGTACAGTAGGCCATCAACTTACACGCGCGCAATTGCAACTTGCAACCAAGGCCTTCATAGAAGGAAGTGTCTTGTTATGTACTTCCAAGTTCCAACACGGACACACACGCAATTGCAACTTGCAACCAAGCCCTTCATAGAATGGATACAAGGGGTGCCTTATGTGTGGTGCCTGTGCTCATTAACTGCAAGGAGGGTAGGGTCCAATCAGGAAACACAGTTATGGGGTCATCATGAGCGGAGGTTAAGTGTAGCTCTCCAAGTAGGACTTTGTTCTGTACTTTGAAAACAAATAAGGATGTTGTTTAGTTTGAAGCAAAAGATTGTTAAATCTGGTCCCAACATTTAGCAGAATTAGTTACTCCCTCCATTCACTAATGTAAGACATTCTAGCCTTTTTCTAGAACACATGTATGTAGGCGTGTTTTAATGTGTACGTTCCGTTCACTCATTTTGGAATGTATCTAGTCCACTTTGGAATATCTAAAAGGTCTTACATTAGTGAACGGAGGGAGTAGTATTTAACATGTGCCATATTTTGTACAGTTTTGCTCATGATCTCATGCAATTCATTGTTCTTACCTTTCTTTTTTAGTGAAACAATTCTATACTGTTTTCATTGCCATATTTTGGCTATACGGATGTTGGCATAAATAGGCTGGGCAAAAGCGGAGCAACTTGAGTGGCTGCTTGAGAAATGCTAATTTGGCAATTTAGGGCTTAGTTACCAAGTTTGATAGAAACACACCCTAAATCCATACCGCAATGCACCATAGCAGAACAGTGGTATAGCCAGAAGCATCTCAAAGCCTGGGTAAACACTAAATCGATGTACTTTAGAAGCCCTTTTTTCTAGACAAATCGCTATAGAAAATCATATGACGTGCAGCAATTGTGCTTCCGACAAGCCCGGCGGCTGCCTGAGCTGGAGGGATGTTAGAACCACCCCTAAGCAGAAGGAACATATTAATATTAAGCGCATGAAATAATTGACTGTATAATCCTCATTTTATTTTGATTCATTAAAATCCACCCAAACAGTTGGACTTCCGTAAGGCATCGCTCGGGGGTACAAGATAGTTGGTCCACCCTAGAGGCGTAAAACATAGCCCCTTATCAGGTATTCATTTTTGTGACAGTTAAGTCCGCTTATATGTGTAATGTCCACTAAAAGTAGTCCTGTGAGTGCACTATGTGACTTGAAAACCTGCAGCCGGTATGGCGGCGACTCGACTTTAACACATTGGCCTCCACCCAAGCTGGTAGTCCTTGGACCTGCTTGGGTGCACATTCCTTAATTACTGAGTGCTAGAGTTCTGACCCAATTAGGAATATATAAAATTGAAATGTCACTCTTAGAAATGTCTCTTGGAGGATTAGATTTTGATCCATTCCTTATGTGGTATCATAGGTGCCCACAAATCCACCATTGCCTTGCTGCCAAGTTATCTTTTTGCCATTCTCCATAAAGAGTTCAAGGCCATGGCTCTAATCATTCTGGTGTGACAACAAAAGGATAGTTTCTGTTAGATTCGAGAAAATCAGGATACATCATGACATAACTTCAGTTCAACGATGCTCGTATTTATGAGCATATGCGTATAAAAACAGGAGAGTTATCTGTTTAATATGGAAATTTAGACAAATACTGCTACCAGATACGTGCAACATTTCTCTCATGTTAGGCCTCAGCATAAGTCTAGGTAGCATAGCCACGTGGATTTTGGGAGCGGAAAAAAGGAACGACATATTTTACAATGGTATGAGCACACTAACAGTAAGATCAAGATCAACAAAATAAAAGGAAAATTCTCCGTGCTTACCATATTATGCATATCGGATTTGCTCAATTAGTTGTTTCTATAGACCATCATTTGTATCTGTAGTTTGAATAAGTTACCAAATGTGCCGTCATTCTTAAGAGTCGAACTATTTTTTTTAAAGAAATCAGTCCACGTAAATCACATTCTTTTGCATTGTGTTTCTTATTGTGCATAATATTTTGAGAAGAATAAATCCTAACCACTATACTTGGGTTGAATCTTACATGATTCATTTCTCAAAAGCATCTAGGATTCGGTTAAAAATCTTTAGGTTTAAAGTTATCATTCAAATATTTTGTTATATTTGTAATTATTATTGTATTTGAGATTTTTTTTAAATCCTATTCCCTTTCAATCTCACCAGCTGTTATACATAATGATCAAACAATTATTCTACATACTCCTGAATCATCATTCATTACAAATTTGTTTCACAGGGATTTTATGGTGTTGTATGGCCTACACATATTATGGAGAGGCCAGCATCATCCTTCAAGAAAAAGTTGCTGCGTGATCTCAGAAGACCATGTTGCCTGGAAGAATATGAGCGACTGCTTCGTGAAGCTAGTGACCGCCTTCCGGCAACGAAGAGAAGGCAGACACGCAGAGGCGTGAAGTACTACAACTCTTCACATGAAACGAATAAATCATATTTTGATTCTCACCCAGGTATGCTTGCTTTACTTGTACTCATTTACTTTGTCCTTTGATCAATTGGTCTTTTGTAATGACTTTCCTTCTTGTTTTATTTGTAGAAATATATTTCTGATAATTATCTGGCTAAAGTAATTTTTATGCATAACATGTATGTGATATTGTGATCAGAATTGTTTTCCCATTCTTAATGAAGAGTTTGTCTTGTTATTTATGAAACACTTTGTAGTTGTCTTTGTTCGCAATTGTCATTTCCCTTTTGAAACTTTGCAAGCCAGCTTTGTGCTTTTTTTCGTGGTATATTTATAGGCTTGTTAAATTAGTACTACCTCCGTCCAGAAATAAGCGACTTGGGTTTGTCTAGATTTGTATGTATCTAGACATGTTTTAGTATATAGATACACGCGAATCTAGACAAACCGAAGTCAGTTATTTTAGGATGAAGGGAGTATATGCCAAAAGTAGTTTATTGATGGGATCCGTTGAATCTTTCTAGTGTAGTGGTGGATATACGCTTTCTCTGGATACACTTGAATCCGCTGTAAGCTTAGCAGGACTGCAACAGAAAAAGCATTGTGTCCCTTGTAGGCTTAGCATGACTTCAAAAGATACATCGGTGAGTGGGGCAGCTCGTGGCATGCCAGCCGGTCAGAGGTCAAACCGCGGTTCTGGCAGGCGTGGAAGTGAACCTTGTGTGGTGCCCAAGTGTGCCAGGTGAACCGCCACAGCGGGCCAGCAGGGACATCTCGGGATTGTACAAAGTAGCAAGATTTGGACGAGTAGTTGCCATTTTCATAAAAAAAATTGTGGGGGACGTTTCCATAATTGTGTTCTATAAATTGTCCTGTAATGCTTTTATCTTCTCCGAGAAAAGACAAATGCGTGCATTTCGATGCATTGATAGAATTGAAGTGTCTATACAAGCCTTAGAGAGGCGACAGCCTAGCCATGCAAGGAAACACCGTTACATTAATGTTATAGTTGACACCATCTGAAGCCGAGCTGCCCAGGCACGCATACGACCTTTCCTCAGACATGATAGTTGAGACAGGGTGCTTAATTTCTGGCCTCTCTGCCTGTATGGCGCACACATTCAGCTGCGAGCTTGATCAGCAAAGGAGACCCCCTTTCGCTGAGCTGAAGGCTGAAATAGTTAGTTGTGGAGTACTGATAATGAACGGGCTGTGTTGGCTCAACAATTGAGTAGCTTAACTTTCAGCACATGTCCAAAAGTTATTGATATGATGGGATTGCCAAAATAAAATGCCCAGCAGATTGTTTGCTGTAATAGATGAGTTTGTTTTGCTTGAGAAGTTATCTTTCCCGAATAAGAAGAGAAAGTAGTTGCCAATCATATTGATATCTGATTTGAAATAATTCTGTTTGTGTCGTATTAAGAAAACTTCTTATTTTCTCTAACATGTGTACTTACATGTTGAGTACTCATTAAATGTTTTTTTCATATTTAACTCCAGATCTTGAGAAACAAGTACGAAGCACCAGCTATCCCAATCAGTTAGCTCTGTTGCGTGGATTTTTCTTCTGGTTGAAGGTAACCTTATCACATTTATTTGTATTTTTTATAACTTTTTTTTGCAGATTAAGTGCATAGTGTCCTGCTTCTAACAATCATGGCTCCATTTTTTTGTTAAAGAACTCAATATATTCATTTTGTATTTTTTTTGTTCATCGAGGCAGCCCAATATTGAGCTGTTAAAGCTCACACTGGTTATGGTACCAATCATAGTTAATTAGTTTCTTTGCATCATTCATTTCCGTATCTTCTTACTGGCATGGAGTTTGCAAAGTAGTAGCAGCTACAGTGCAACAGCAAGAGTTTTTGTTGCTAATTCTGAATATTTATTGGTGCAAACCTATAACGGGGTAACTAACGTGATGAGAAGGGCCAGAGCAGTACAGCATGGTAAATGAGTGGGGGGACTTAGGAGGAGGAAACCATGGGTTGGAAGGAAGAACCTTGGGGAGACACTAGATTGATTCCTTCAGATTGCCTAATTGTTAATAGCACGTGGAAGCTCCTTATATACTCCAGATGGACTTCCCTAATAAATACTTACTCCCTTACAACAGTATATTTCCGTTATTTGGTTAGTTTAGGCCGATGCTCCCCCCTAAACCGTGTCCCTAACAATTTTCTCCCTTCGTTTGCAGAATGTCACGGATGAGGACCAATTCAGGCCATGGAGAGATGACTTCAGACAGTACTCAATTATTCCTCGTGAATGAGATTACCCACAGAACAACAGAAGGGCGGTCCTTTCTCGATCAGAGAAACTGAGGTTTTCCACTGCCCAATCCAGGTTTCGTCTCAACTTCGGCACTTAGTCTTTTGTCCCATTTTGTGACATTAGTATTAGAAAGCCTCAGTTCCCCCTTTCGAATTAGTTTGGTCTGCAGTCTGCTGTTATATTGGTCGCTATCCTTATTTTATCAGCAAAACTCGGAGAACCGAAAATACGAGAAACTAGTTATATATGGAAGGTTTATGGACTACAGGATGTTGTCAACAGAAAATGTACTATTGTTTGTGTATCTGCAACTGCAGTCTTAACTTTTGGAATGCTCTGTTTCGTGCTTCCTTCCTGTGGAAGAGCAACTGTGTACAACTCCTCAGCTTTTGAATGGGGATAACCATTCTCTACGGCTGTTACATACATACATACATCTATTTTACATCTGGGATCTGGCTGGTGTTGAATTTGATGCGGGGTTTGCCCATGCTGAAATTGAGCACTCTGGACCTCATGTTGTACTTGATGTCCCCGTCGTAGAGCAGCTTGCGGATGTAGTGCTCGAGATCAGAGCCGATCAAGCGAAGCGTGTACTCGGACAGTGGAGCTCCCTGGGTAACAACGCAAACCAATTCAGGTCAGTCCTACACTCCTGCTGTCTTAGTTTTACATCACACAAGCACATGACTATTCCCAGCAATTGTTGCTACGATGCTATAGAATTTTGCTAGTGCATGAATCTGGTTTCAGAAAACGTGCTACATGTAGCAGAAAGCAGAAAAAATGGGAAATTTTCAGTTTTATCATGTGGTTTGGTAGTAGTTTAATTTACCTCGTAGTGGTCGACGAGGTCCTGGAACTCGTTGTAGACCATCTGGCAGGTCTCATCGGTCCAGACGAACTCCTGGGTGGGGTCGAGCATGAGCGTGAGCTTGTCCGTCTGCGTCTGGTCGAAGGCGTTGGTCTCCGGGTCGATGTACGCCGCGTAGATGCGCACGTGCCGCGTCGTGCAGCTCAGCCACTGGCTGCCGTACTCCCGCCCCATGTTCTTGCTCTCCGCCAGCGGCTGCCGCGGCAGCGACTGCGCGTTCCCCTTCGCCGGAGCCGCCTGCTCCTGCTGCGGCGGCGGCACTTCCGCGGCCGCTGGCTCCTCCTCCTTCACTTGCTGCTCCTGCTGCTGGGCTCGCACCGGCAGGAACCTGACGCTGCGTGCGGGTTTCAAGCTCGGTGACCGGCTCTGGAGCAGCGCGAACTTTGCCGCCGGGGAGAGGAACGACGAGGCCGCCGCGGTCGCCATGAATGATGTGGTGTGGTGGTCTGCTCTCCCTGCCTGTTGCGGGCGCTCCCTCTCTGTTTTTTGCTTGGCTGGACAGTGTCAGTGAGTGATCTTCTCGTTTCGATGTCTGGCTGTGTTTGCAGCTGCAGCGCGCGCCGTGCACCTGTCAGTCATCATGTAGCTCCTGTGGATAAGGGCTATTTGCCGGCTTTGTTTGCCATGGGCTGAGAAGGCTAGCTGCTTCTACCCTGGGCTGCAAGAGCGATTATGTTGGGCCTTCTGGGCTCACAAGTACTATATGGCTTGAGTAAATTGGCACGATTGCGTTGCAGCACAAGGCACGCGTTTCCGTGTCACACGGATAGCTGTCCTAAAAAAAAGGGTCACACGGATAACGCCATAGTAAACCCAACCCAACGTTACGTGAGAGAACTGTAATGTGCCTTTTAAACTACACATGTGAGCTGATGATGAGTGACGTTGTAACTTCGCATGTGCGTCCATGCTAAAAAAGAAGAAGCAAACGCCACCTTTTTCTTTGGCTCGGCCAAAGGAGCGGATATGCAACGTAGTGAGGGCGAAGCAAAGGCGGTGACTTTAGCTTAATTAGCCGCGGCAGATCCAGGCCTGTTTGCTACGACTTTAAATAAGTAGTGATTCTGGACAGTGCTAGCTTTACAGCATAATCCTCTCGTGTATAGTATGTCAATAGCACGAATAAAATGTCGTAGCATTTCAGACACACATGCATGATTTTCTTTATGTATGCAAGAAATCCCCATTGGTCACAACAAATGGTTGAGAAAAAATCATTGCACGTATGCAACATGGAACAGGGGTGGACCTAGGGCAAAGTTGACCCAGCGTCCTCAAATAAGTATTGCATGTTCTTAGTTTCAAATTGGGGCGTCATGCACTACACATGCTTAGTGTTTGCTAATGGAAATATTCATTTACCCGGTGTCATGTGACACATGCAACCTATGCCTAAGTACGCCCCTGGCTTGGAACAAACTTGTGCAGCAAATAGAGAAACCATTAGCAGCATGAATGCGACATTTGCGACAAGACGTGCACAAAGTTTGCAACATATATGAATGTAGTGTATACAACACCGTAAAATTACAAATCACTCAACTTCATTTTACAGCACCGTATTCATGGGATCAGGCTTGTCGGCGATGAATCTAACTTGCTGGAGTCCCCTTGTAGCCGGATCCGGCCATCCCTCGTCCATTCCTTGCATCTGATATCTCTCGGGGCTTGGTGGTGTTAACCCATCGCATGATGACTACATCCATCAATCTGGGCACGAGGATGGATGTCCCGAAGGGAGGAGAAGGAGGAGGGAGGAAGGGGAGAGAGGCGAGAACGGGTGGTGCTCCGGTGGAGGAAGATTTGAGGACAGAGTGAGAGAGACATGAACGTGGCATGAGTCTTTTTTTTTCTTCTCGGGAGGAGAACAACCGCTTTCTCTACGTAATTAGTCGATTGAATCAATTGAATCTTCACATTTTATTTCTTTGTCTCGGCCCTAGATCCAGATTGGACGGAGTGCGCTTGAAACTACACTGTCTCAGCGACAACTCGAGCACTCCTCAGTAACAATTCGCAAGTTACGCCTGGTAAAATAGCACGTAAATTATATATGTAGGGTCTGTTATATGTCTGCATATTTACATCATAAAAATAGAACAAATTAACCTAGTCAGTTTTCGATCACCTGTGAATAAACCTAATCGTTGTTACCCTGTGAATAAATCTAATCGTTATTACGCACATAACACAAATTAATTTTCGTGTCCAGCAACGCACGACCCAGCCGCGATCATCTGCACTGGCCGGCTTGTTAGGAATAATAATCCCGATAGGACACGGAACGGTGTCGTGTGCGTGTGTGTTTCGAGTAGGACTAGTGGTCCAACACCTATTCGTATTGACGTTGCGTCTTGCCGGGTATATATACACCCATATAGTAGTCTTGTAAGACAACCGTGAGACTCAATACAAACAACAGGACCGAGAGGGCCCTGTAGCCATCAACATTGTTTTTCCTGGTACGTACTCGTGTGAGTTGAGAGAGCTAGTTCTTTTGATCAGGCTAGATAGCTAGCTTACTGATCGTTGTTAGCTGGTTCTTATACGTACGCGCAACTCGCCGCAATACTTCGCCGTCGTCACGCCGGACTGCACTCGGCGTTTGGGGCTGGGCCAACACGGCTGGCTCCTTGGTGAGGCAAGGCGAGGCTGCAGCAGCAAGGGGCACCACGGGGAGGTTCTCGCAGTTGCAGATCTCGATCATGTTGCCGTCGGGGTCGTGAAAGAAGAGCTGCTCCACCGTGGTCTCTCCGTCCCACACCCTCGTCGTGACCAGCTCCAGGTTCATGTCGCGGAGCCTCGCCTTCATCAGCGCCATGTCCGAGCACTGCATGCCATTTCCAAGTTTACTCGAGAGACCAGTTAGACACAGATCAATACGTCGGTACAATCTGCAACTCTGTCGAGTTGAACTGCACTGACCTGGAATGATATGTGGTTGCCCTTCGGGTCGATCGCCGCCGGCGGCCTAACCGGCGGCACGCCGCAGTCGGAGCTCCGTTGCAGCAAATGTATTCCCATGTCGTATTTATGCATCCTGCGATCGACGGGGTAACACTCCACATTAGCAATCCCGAGTTAGTTTGCTCATGCGTTGCCCTACTATTTTGCGCGACCAGGTGCTTGCTTACCATGCTCCCCTGAAGTCCAGGGACGCCGGCCGTCGGACGAGCTCGAAGCCGAGCACTCGCCGGTAGAAGTCGACGGAGGCTTCGAGGGACGCACACGAGAAGGAGACGTGGTTCAGGCGGACGAGCGGCAGGGCGGATTCAGCCCCACACTGCTGATCCTGATCACGGAGGCCCATGTATGTAATGGACGTGCACTTTGTGTTTAGATCGCAATAGTAAGCAGTTTCGGTGAATGGATGGATCGATGTTCTGGTCAAGACATATATATAGACACACGTTGACATGAGAAGTTGCTTAACGCAAACTCGGGATCAGGAACTTCAGGGAGAGACTTTTGGGGAGACTTGACCTTGAGGATGGATCCATCTCAATCTCCTCACTCGGTGTCGACCTGTTGCCGCGCTGGGTATCTTAGACAGGAATCCACGGTACTGACAAGATCAATACTCAGCTTCTCGATCGGCACTGTTGGTCTACAGCGGAGCGGACATGTATCTTGCTTGTGGTATTCTCCTAGCAAAGTAGGAACGGCGTTTTTTAGAGCTTTTATATTTAGCGATTATTTTAGCAGGATCGAGGCCATCAGCTCTGTTTTATACTTGGGGTTTGATCCATTACTACTCCTCTACCGTGTTGTCGTGTGAAGCACAAAATAAAAGGAATTAGTACTTATTTTTAACCAGTTGAGATGTAGCTTATGTCATAATCAACCTTGTAAACCGATATAACTCTTCCAAGATTTCTATTACGCGCATGATTTGGCCGGAGCACCATATACGTACAACCATTCAGGCTAGCAGACCACACAATTTGTTTTTTCTCTTTCTAGTGTTCGTGTGTGATGCCGTGGCTTGTCTAGTCATTTTTTACTCTTTTTTTTGTCACGTAGACTTTTGTTTTTATTGTCTTTTGTGTGTTATTTTTTAGTTTTTTTATTCAATATGTTTTATAGTCTTTTATAGACTTTTGTTAAATGTATTTCCATAGGCTTTTATAGACTATAATAAAACTAGTACAGTTCCAAAACATAATCGGTTTCATACTTCTGAAAAATAATTTTAACAGAGATTATAAAATTTTATACTCGGTTTTCATTTTTTTTAAATAAATAAGAATGCTAGAATTAACATATTTCCATATGTACAACAATATAAACCAATATCGCAGCCTTTAAAAAATAAAAATAAAAAGTTGGATTATAGAGAGTTGAACTCACAACCTACTAGTTAGCAACAAAGACTTCCACCAACTCAGCCACCATAGTTCTCTGTCAACTAAATACAGACATTATATATGTAGGCTAGTGTAGCGCCTTACACATAGGCGCTATACTATGTATAGTGACGTCCCAGTCAAACATACCATGGGACCCGCATATTACGCTGGCAAAGAGTATGGCGCCTTTCCCAAAAGGACTACATTGTTGAGCATAGAGCCTTTGTGTTAGGCGCTACCAAAAGGGTTAGTTCTGTAAAATTCTTTCACCAAGAGTTTAGTTTGTGAATTTTTTTCAAAAATAGGTTATTTGTGTCCATTCTGCCTCCGGCCTGTCCTCACCGTCGGCCATCGTCGCTACCCGCCACCGCCGTCGCCGGTCACCGTCACGACCGTGGTCGCCAAGATCCTGCGCCGCCTCTGGACAGTCCGGCGAGAAGCCGAACAAGTCGAAGGACAGTCCGGCGAGCTGTCGGACGAGTTGACTGACAATCCGACCACCATCGCGAAGCTCTCCCGTGTCGCCGCCTTTGCGTGCCGCCGTCGCCGCGCCAATCCTGCCGACACACACCTACGAGGTCAAGCCAAGGCGTGCGCCGTCCAGGCCGAGTCACCGGCTCGCGGACCCAATCGCCACCACTACCACCGTGCGCGGGCACGTCCATCGCCGTGTATATACTAATTACGAAGAGGTATCAAGCAATCTAAACCGTTCTTGTGTTTGACATTATACGAGTTTAGGAAAAAAGATAGTATGGATCAGAGTCTTTTATACTTTAATTCTCCATATCACAAAAAATCATTCTCCGATCAATCAACCAATGCTTCAGACCACTACATGACAAACAAGTCGATTGCATATTAGCGCACAAGCATAATAAGGTTGCAGATTTGTTAGCTGCGCATCAACGAATAAAAGCTGTGTGTATCAAGCAGAGCCCAGGGATTTATGCCCTTTTCAAAAAAATGTACGAATTTGTTAGCTGCGCATGCTATGGTTGGGGGTGTCAGCAATGTTTTGGTTGACCAATCTCTTCGTTTTATTTCTTCTAGCAGAATGAAACCCTGTCATTGAGTAGTAAAGCTCTCGTGATTCACAAAAAAAAGATATACCTTGATTGTATATTCTTTGTGTTGTATTCTACAGGAAAGCATATCTGGTAATCGCGAATCTCACGGTCAACTCGCTGCAAGTGGCCAATTAACACAAAATCTAAGAGAGAATGCGGGGCACATCACCTAGTTCTGGAACATACATTCCGTTTTGCTAATGTGTACGTTTACATTTTAAGATTTTAGTACTCTCTCCGATCCATATTAAGTTGAATTGGATATAGATTTATATATATCTAGACATATTTTAGTACTAGATACATCTGAATCTAGACAAATTTAAGCTAACTAATATGGATCGGAGAAAGTACGTTTTGTTTTCTATGCTGCATTTTTCTAGTTAGTTATACTTCACCATGTGTTTCTACTGTATTATTTATACCCCGTCGTGCGCTTAAGCTGCTTTATTTGTACTACATTTTTTTTTGTTTCTTTCAACAAAAAATTGTACTGCATTTTTTATCGTTTGTGCATCTTGTGATAGAAATAATGGGCTAAATCATCAGACTCATGTGTAATTTCAGATTTTCCCTAAATCTCAAAACCCATGTATGTGGAAGCTCATATGTAATTTGGCCCAAGTTGGTGGCAGCTCACATGTGTGTGACAAGAGCTGTGGGAGCTAAAGTTTAGTCCCACATGGAAAATTGAAGGAGAGTTTCACCACCTTATAAGGTGGAGTGTTGCACCACTTTGTAAGTGAGTGACAATAAGAGAGCTACACGCGCGCTCCTCCTCCGACGACGCCGCACGCTCGCCTCGTCACGACGCGCGCCGCAGGTTGCGGGTTGCGGAAATCTTGCCGAGCCGGGCTTTATTTTGCTGCTCAGGAAAATGTGTGCGGTTAGACATATATGTTAGCAGATTCGGGGTCGGGAGAGGGCACAATCGCACCGGCGGTCGGGAGGTCTCCGAAACCACTCGCCTTTGTGATCCTGTACGGAAGAGGACGAATAAGGTTTTTGGGAAGCGCTCCGCGCGACTGCTTAAGTTCGTCATCACGACGCGTCTTCCTGGTCGTCAAGCCGGACCTCGTGCGCGTCGTCTTCAACGCCGACTTCTTCGTCAGTCTACTATACCAACGACGACTACATCGACAACCGATCAGTAGGTACACCGTCATCAGATCTGTTGTTTTACTATGACTGTTAGTGCGTATAGTCTGCTATTGTTCATATTGATCAATACATCTAGTATATTAGAGGTTAACGTAATTGTAGCTGCTGTTGACATGGTTATACCCCGTGGGTACACGATCTCAGTATACCTGGTCCAGCCCAAGGAAGGCCCACGACAAATATACGCCGGCCCATGAAGACTTTCGGGTGGCCAAGGCCCATGACGCCTTCGGATCCTTGGAGAGCAAGACTAGAGTAGATAGGAAATTCAAATGGGTAAACCCTAGAACCTGTAACCGACTAGATCTGTGTCTGGGACCTGCCTAAGTCTATATAAAGGCCAGAAGGCACGACCTAGATCTCTCTCTCATACTTTCGCATACGCACCTCCACGCCAGATTGCATCTGCGCACCCCTGTAATCACCGGTTTCGCCGTAATCAAGGGCAGTCAAGCAGGAGTAGGGTTTTCCCTCCGGGGCCCTGAACCTGGGTAAACCTCGTGTCCCGTATTGCTTGTTTGCTAACCGTTCCGCGATCTCCAGCATCCCCATCTTCTCCAAAACCTAAGTCTATAACAATAGGCATTGACGAGATTAAACCTCGTCAGCTGTTGTCATGATTTATATTCTAGAATTAATCGTGGAAATTATGCCTAATAATCTAACAATCCAAAAAACCTTATTATAGGCAATTTCCTGAATTAAACATGGGGCACTTGGCCGATGCTATGAAGCCGAAAAAGTTTACAAGTGTTCATTTTAAGAGGTGGCAGTATAAGACCACAATGTGGCTGCAAGCTCTGAAAGTATTCGAGGCTAGTGAGGGTTTACCTAAAGGAACTACGTCTGACGAGGTCCAGAACAAGTTCAAGGAAACCAATCTTGCCTTTGTGGGATGCGTTCTGAGTGTTCTTGACAACAAGCTATTTGATGTGTATATGCACATCAAAGATGGAAAAGATCTCTGGAAGGCACTGAACGTTAAGTTCGGTGCAGCAGATGCTGGAAGTGAGCTGTACATCATGGAGAACTTTCATGATTATAGGATGGTTAACAACCGTTATGTAGTTGAGCAAGCTCATGCGATACAGTGCTTTGCCAAAGAGCTTGAAATCCTCAAGTGTATCTTATCCGACAAGTTTGTGGCTGGGTGCATTATTGCAAAGTTGCCTTCTTCGTGGAGAAACTTCGCCACAACTCTCAAACACAAGAGACAGGAGATATCGGTTGAAAACCTGATAGCGTCTCTTGATGTTGACGAGAAGGCTCGGGCTAAGGACACTACTGAGAGAGGAGGCGAGGATCAGTCTAGCGTCTATATGGTGCAGAAGAAGACCTTCAGCAAGAAAAAAAGGAACTATAAGCTCTCGTTCAACAAGGCTGAAAAGACTACAACCTTCAAGAAGAAGAAGAAGAAGCTGAACAAGGCCGAGCTACATTGTTATTCATGTGGAGAGCTCGGCCACTTTTCCAAGGACTGCCCAGAACGTGCAGATCGTAGAGGGAAAGGTGGTAAGACTATCAACGTCGTGACCGCTAGCAACACCGATGGGTACGGTAATTTATTTACTGTTCTTTCAGTATTTCAATCACCATGTTGGTGGATTGATACGGGTGCTAATGTTCTTGTGTGTGCTGACATCTCTATGTTCACTTCTTATCAGGTCGCTCGGGATTCAGCCATCCTAATGGGGAATAGATCACATGCTTCTGTTCGTGGTTTTGGCACGGTGGATCTGAAGTTTACTTCTGGAAAGATCGTGCAGCTGAGGAACGTGCATCATGTTCCTACTATGAACAAGAATCTCGTTAGTGGCTCCCTTCTATGTAGAGATGGGTTTAAGGTTGTGTTAGAGTCCAATAAAGTCATTGTTTCGAAACATGGACAATTTATTGGTAAAGGTTAAGAGTTCGGAGGCTTGTTTCGGTTTTCACTTTCAGATTTTTGTAATAAATCCGTGAATCATATTTGTGGTGATGTTAATGATGATACCAGTGTTTGGCATTCTCGTTTATGTCACATTAATTTTGGTTTGATGTCTCGGATGTCCAGTATGAGTTTAATTCCGAATTTCACTATTGCCAAAGATTCTAAGTGCCATAGTTGTGTGCAACCAAAGCAACCTCGAAAGCCTCACAAGGCTGCTGAGGAGAGAAACTTGGCACCTCTAGAACTCATACATTCTAATCTATGCGAGATGAATGGTGTGTTGACAAAAGGTGAAAAAGAGATATTTCATGACGTTCATAGATGATGCTACTAAATTCTGCTATGTTTACTTGTTGCAAACTAAAGATGAGGCTTTAGACTACTTTAAAATCTATAAGGCCGAAGTTGAAAATCAACTAGAGAGAAAGATCAAGCGTCTTAGGTCGGATCGTGGTGGTGAGTATTTTCCCAAAATATTTGACGAATTATGCCACGAACACGGAATTATTCATGAGAGGACGTGTAACACCCTCAAAATCGGCCCTATGCAAGTTTCAGCGCTTCCCGCCAAACCCGCATAGAAACGATTCAAAGGTGCCCACCAGGCACTTGCGTGCGGGTGGAAAACAAAGTAATATCATTACACAATAGTCCTCGATGGAACCCACAAAACATATATATACAACAGCGACTCAAAGAGTCAAGAATACAGATATACAGAACAAAGATCCAAATCACCTTTAAAACGATAGAGCGTCCAGCTACGGACAAGATGCAAATGGGGCTAAGAGCCCTGAAGAATAACCAATGGCGTCCATAACCCTGCCCAGGCCAAGCCGGAAGGGTACCCTGCTAACGACGTCGATCTCAAAACCTGCTTAAACAAAAGGGGTGCCGACAAAGGTCAAAGGAAAAAGAGAGAGCGGTCAGTACTGAGGCCAGTACACGGCGAGGCTAGAATTCGGCGGTCCTCGCCTACATAGGTATGGTGGACTGAAGCGGCAGCGCAGCATGCACTAAACAACCCATAGAGACTCGATATAACTGTCGGCTATCAGAGAGGGATAAGAAAGACCTATTCGGTACCAATCTGATACTACCACCAAACATTCCCATCCTGGTGTTTCCCCCTCGAGACCAAACGAGGAAGTCAACCGAGGAACTCACACAGTTGGCAGTTTTATTTATTCAGTTGTCGTTGCAGCAATTACTAGTCAGGTATAGATAATCATCCTGATAAAATAAGCAGTGGTCCGTTTTAGTTAACCATTCCGTTGTAGTTGCAACACTTACTAGTCAGATACAATTAGCCTGAGATAACCCAAAACCCAGCAGTTGTTGGTACTTTTATTTAGCCATTCCGTTATAGTTGCAATACTTACTATTCAGATACAATGGTCGCAAGCGACAACCCAAACAAGCAATTGTTGGCAGTTTTATTTAGCCATTCCATTATAGTGAAGCTGATTACTAGTCATTATAAAGTCAAATTTATAGCACTACTTTAGTTATAGTTGTCTATGATCGAGATACTGTGCTCCAAGTCGTCCATAACCGCGGACACGGCTTTCAGAAAGTTTTACACTGCAGGGGTGCACAAATAGCAACACACACTCGATCAACCTCGAAAAAACCAAATCAAAACCCAACGAGGCCTTCACGACAAAGCAATCACAAGATTCAGAAATATTTCAGGGGGCCACCCCATTAAGTATACCCGCAACAAATTTAGCTGACTTCGAGACGGACTCAAGGTTTGTGGGGCCGGCTGTAAACGACTGGGAACCCGAAAGTGTGACTGGGCTTGTCGATACCGCGAAAACGGGTCACGATCCTAAACAGTACAGGTGCTCCTCGCACAATCGTAAATAAAGCAGTAAAGCATGGCATAAGTACAAGATAGTAAATAAAACCTCAAACTAGTTTGTGGCCCCAAGAAATAAGAATGAATCAAGCTCTGGCTCAGGGGGGGTCCCATAATCCTCCCGGATGTGGATAGCGCGAATATTCAAGGAACAGGTATCAAGTACTCGGGGTCCTACGGGACACAAGTGGACGGTTAACAACCAAATAACATCTATTGCCCACCTGTGCCTCTGCATTTACCTACTTCAATTTTAGTTGTTAAACAGTAATTAAAGTCTTGATCATATCCAACAATAAACACATGGCATTACTCCAACAACTGTGGTACTTGACGACACGCATCAGCACTTGAGCAAGCGACTACGACGCGCAGGTCCAACTATCTACCAAACAACAGGTAATAGGAGGTGTCCAAGGCAATATAAGGCTGCAAGGGATAACACGGGTACGAAAACTAGAGCATCGCAACACAAATAGCAATAGATCAACAGGAGGGAATAAATACTATAAAAGTAAGATAGGTAGAAAGGGGGAGATGCTCGCCTGAAAAACATTGCCGAAGGTTCATCCGAAGATCGGGTCGACACTCGCATCAACTCATCGGCCTAGTCCGTGAAGAAGCAAAACACTAGCACAAACACCGGATGTACTATTTAATACTATGACAGAAGATCGGGCATGATGCATGTATGATGTATGACATGGCAAAGGTGCAATGCAATTAGATCATATTAAGCGGAACCGGGGGTCCCGACAATTAAATATATGGTTCTAGTTGTTTAGATACCCGCCATTTAATTGTTGTCTTAACATGGCAAAAGATAGCACCGGTTCGCTACACAAATTTAAATGAGGCCAATATAAGACTAGATTTGTCCGCAGATGGCCTCCATATTTAATTATATGGTGAATCGGCATAAGGCCCCCAAACCACATGACAATATGCATGCGAATATGACAATTTAATATGCAACAATTTATATTTCATTTTATAAAATAGGGCTCGGGAAGGGAATCACACATCGGGGTTCGGAAGAACTTGGTTCCGGGGGTTCGGGGTTCGGTCTCAGGGTTCAGGGTTCAACGGGATCGGTCTTCGAAGGTCGGTTACAAGAGGAGAACTTGGTTTCCAACGGTCGATCTTGCCGCTGACGACGAACTTGAGTGGATCGGGTACCGGGGGTCTTCGGATCTGGGAAGTAGATCTTGTCGCACGGGCGTCAATGCTTCCGGGAAGAAGAACTTGTCGTTCAGGATCTCGGTGACCGGGGTGAAGTACTCGGCGTCCTCGAGGGAGTACTTGTCGTATCCGTGAAGGAGATCATGTCGGTCCACGGGGTCGGGCTTCGAAGCCAGGAAGGAGTACTTGGCGTTGCCGAGCGGAAGTCTTGATGATCCTCGGGTCCGAGAAGATCTTGTCGCACGGTGTCCGGGTAGGCGAACTTTTCGGTTCTGCGGTTTTGATTGTCGGTGTCGGACTCGGGTCTTGGCACTAGGAGATCTTGGTGTTTATGGGTTCTGTTGTTGAGGGTGAACTTGAGTTGGGCATCGGTGACCTAGCGCGGATCTTCGGGTTCGCGTATGGATGGTGCCGACATGATGACAAGCTTGGTGGCAGCCTAGGAGTGCCCCAAAACACACAAGCGGAAACACAACCATGGCGAAAAATACACGCACGGGACACAGGGGCCGGTGACGAGCAACCGGAGACGGAGCCCGGCGGCAGGGTCGAACGACGGGGCTCGGGCCAGGACCGGTGATGGAGGCGCGGATGTTGGGCTTCCGGCGGCACGGTCGAGGACCAGCAGCGCTGGCAGCGGCGGTCGATGGCGAGGCGGCACCGTGGAGGGAGCACGCCTGGGCAGCTGCGTCTGCGCGGTCGCTGGAGGAGGTCCGGTCGAGGAAGAGGTCGTAGAGGAGCCGGGCGACGCGGCGGGTTTGGGCGGAGGGGCGCGCGGTCGGGGGAGTGCCTGGCGGCATCGGGAAAGGGGAAGACGGCGGCCGGGGACGCAGAAGGAGAGGTGGCCACGGCGGCTCGCAGCGGCGGCATGGCGGCCCAGAGGAGGCCCAGGGAGGAGGGAGGCAGCGTCGGCTCGCCGGGGAGGAGGAAGGGGGGGGGCGCCGACGGAGGCGAGGGCGGCCGCGCGTGGAGGGGACGGGGCGGTCGAGAGACGGGCCGGGCTTGCAGGGCGGTGGAGGAGGCCGATGGCGGCGGCGGGTGGTGGTGAAGGAGAGGGCCGGAGCGGAGCGGGCCCGAGGCGGAGGGAGCGGTCAGGAGCGTCGGGGAGGGGAGGCGCTCGCTAGCCGAGGGTGGAGGCGGGGTGAGGCTAGCGGCAAGGTGGATGCAGGAGGGAAGGGCGGCGGCGGTGGTTGGCCAGAGAAAGAAGAGGGCCAGGGGAGAGCGGGTCGGGGAAGGTGGGGAAGGGGTGTGGCGTCGCGTGGGGGCGAGTGGGTGGGCCAGGGGCGTCGGTTGGAGTGGGGAAGCAGGTGGCCGGTGGGGCGCGGGCCCAGGTGGGAGGCAGGGGCCGGCTGCGGGTGGGACCGGGGGACAGGTGTGAGAGAGAGAGGGGGGTTTGGCCAGGTGGGATTTGGGTGAGGTGGCGGGCGCTGGTTGGTGGGGTTTTGGGCCAGGGGGATGTGGCGACCCGTGGTTGGCCGGGGTGAGGTGGAAGGCTGGGGAGGATAAGGGTGGGTAGAGTTTTAGGTGGTTTTAGGATTAGATATTTTAGTCTAGGGTTTTCTTTTATTTAAAATAAATTTGAAAATAGTTTTAGATGAATAAAAGATCCGGCTGGACCGACGGTTTGGTTTGAATAAAGGGGGAGGATATTAATATAGAAAATTGAAGTAGGTCTTTTAGCAAAATAGTTTTAATCAATTAGATGCATGCTGATGTCATGATGATGCAATGCACAAAATCAACGCGATTTTCTAGTAGTGGTTTTAGCGGGATGCCACAGGACGCCTCCATACTCGCCCCAATCTAACAGGGTTGCCGAGAGGAAAAACCGCACGCTAACTGACTTGGTGAATTCCATGTTAGCCACTGTTGGTTTATCAAAGGCATGGTGGGGGAGGCTTTGTTGACTTCTTGTCATGTCCTGAATAGAGTTCCTAACAAGAATAAAGAAAAGACCCCTTATGAGGAGTGGGCTGGGAGAAAACCATCACTTTCGTATTTGCGCACTTGGGGATGTTTGGCAAAGGTCAACATACCGATTTCCAAGAAACACAAGCTCGGACCTAAGACAGTGGATTGCATCTTTCTAGGATATGCTCCACGGAGTGTAGGCTATAGATTTCTAGTGGTTAAATCCGAGGTACCTGATATGCGTGTTGATACTATAATGGAATCTCGTGATGCAACATTCTTTGAGAATATTTTTCCTATGAAATATATGCATAGCATTGGTAGAATTTCTTCTGAAATACTTCCTGAATCTAGTGCATCTATTGAGAATTCTGAACAACCACATGAGGAAGTCCTTGAGAAGGATGACGATGAACCTCTCACGAGGAGTAAGAGACAGAGTATTGCAAAATCCTTTGGTAATGATTTCATCGTGTACCTTATGGACGATATTCCCTGCGGTGACCCAGCATACCACTGCATGATGTAGTATACTATAGTCGTTGGCATAACACCAATGAAACACCGTTCACTAGTATTACATCCCTCAGAATGGCACAACAGAAACACAACAGGTCCAATACATGGCTAAAGGTTACAACTCACTCTTTACATAAGATCCAGAGAACACCCTAGGTTTAAGAGAGAGAAGTAACTTCTTTTATAAAGAAGAATCAAAGATAAATAACACAAAGTTATTATACTAAATAATCTAGTAGTTAATTAAGGATTTGGCATTGCTGCTATTGCAACGTACTACAGAGATAGGTTCTTTGGCTAGAGATTCTATTTAATTAGTACCTCCGTCTTCACTTGAGTTGGGATATATATTGTCTTCCTTGTCTTCATTGAAGAGCCTTAGTTGGTATTGATAAGTCCTGGAGCATATCTTGATGCAGACATCGTTTTAATGGCTTCAGAATCTAGCAAGGGGTAAGGAGATAGTTTGAGTACGAGCGTACTCAGCAAATTCACTAGAAAAAGAGTGTTTGATGCACTATAACTACAGCCACAGACCGTAGGTCGTAGGCAATGCAAGTTTTCATAAACATTTCTTTAAAGGTTGTTTTTATTCTGAAAATCTATGTCTGTCAACCTTCACGGATTTACCAGAACCTTCATGGGGTTCCTTTCCCACCGCGTTCGCAGCTCCTTCCCGGAACAGGGAGTAACAAGTTACAGTTCTTACACTCTGCAGAGGTGCGTCATTTTACCCATGAGAGATCAACTCTTTGTTGCACAACCGGGCAACTTATTCCCTTCCACAATTCCATGATGTGGGGCCCAGTCGTTGGTCCAAGCCAATCACTGCCCCCTTCGCGACCCCGCATGCCTCCTTGGTGTACACCATGCCCACATAATGAATTACGACAATGGTTTGTACAAACTGTTAGATGCCAGAACTATCGTGGGACGATGAGGGTTCCCACCCATATGTTGCATATCCTCTACGAATTACCAATTAATATGCACGCTACGAGGATAACATCCACGACCTGCACATCCGGCTTCATGCGAGAGGAAGAAGATACAGCTGACTTCTCCGTCCCATTCCAAATCTCATGGTCAAGGCGTAATATACGGCGCAAGAATCACTGGCAACATTGGTTGTTAAGTCCTAGGTGATATAGTTCTGAACAGTGGTATTCCAACTGTCAGGTTTAATAGATTAGCTGATCACCCTGGATCAGTAATCAATAGTCCTCATTATTATTGAAAATAGTGTTTTCGGACTCTTTTCAAATGCAGGTGAAGACAACACTGGATTTGTAAAATACTTTATGGAAAATAATCAAAGGACATGAGCAAGTGTGAACTTGCCTTTTGTGATTGCAAGATTATGCACTCACGGTCTTCGAGTCCATGTATAAGATCCAAAATCTGAAATCAGCATCATTGGTCCGGTAAGGACTAATGTTTAAAGAAGCAATATGCTTTTATGCAGAAGTAATGTGATGTACGTTCTAAGCGCGGATCCTGGGAATAGCGCTGTTTTAGGATGTAGATTTCGAAAGTGGTTACTTTGAAATGTGTGGTCCTTTTAAATAAGTTTCATAGTTGTACTTTTATTAGAGTTTAGGAGTGGTTGTAGACAACACATTTGTAGGAGTAAAATATACATTCTTATGACATACTAGTTAGGACTACCTATACAAGATTTCTTATTTAAAGTGGCAAAAAGGTTTCTCTTTCGAAGTCTACACAAACTTTTGTGGTTAATTAGCGGTGGTTGATGTTATTTGTTTTGATCAAATGGTTTGGCTTGAGTTGCTTTATAGATTAACTACTTCAGACCAAAGTTAACTATAAAACATGTAGTAGTGTGTATGGTATTATATTTAGATTCTAGGAGACTAAAGTTAACTTTAAAAATATAGATAGTTTTGAAAGTATAGTGCTTATACATTAGTATCTTGTATATTTGAAAAGTGTTCTTTAAGTTATTTAAGAATGGTTATTCTTTTACTTGGAATAATGGTTTCTTAATTCTATGATAGAGTAGTATCATTTACCCTTTATAGATGAGCGAATATAGTTTTTAAACCCAACATAATATTACTTAACTACTTATGGATTTATATAGCGTTGTAGTAGTTTTTGTAATTTGGTGATTAATATGGTTTTGAGAAGATTTAATTGTTCACAAGTTGTTCTTTAAGGACTTTATTATTAATGGAATTCTTTTTAGAGATAATCTTGATTTAAGGTTGTAGATCTTTCTAAAATTAAAACATTTATAATGTTTTAAATCATTATGGCATTAGATTATTAATATTTGAGACTAATACTATTTATTAGACTTATTTAACTCATTTAGGAATATTAATAAGTTTTATTTATCTTTGGATAAATTATTAATAGGTTTATATTTGAGTTATTAAAATATTTGAATTTTTATTTAACTCAAAAGTAGAATATTAGATTTTTAATATGTAACTGTTATTTTTGTGATCATTTTGGTATATTACATGTATTTTTGTGATTTATAAATAACAAGATATGATTTTATAATGCTTATTACTCTATAATAATAATTATTTAATTAAGTGAAATAATAATGCATGATTATATTTTAAATTAGAATTCTTATTTTTCTAAGATTTTTGGTATGTTACTTATATTATAAACATTTATCCTTATAGGAATATGAATTATGTTTAGTGCTAAATATTTATTTAGTATTTTTCAAAAATGCTATAATATTAAGAAATAATGAAAGTGATTTTTATTTATTTTTACCACTTCTCAATAATTTTGTAAAATTCCATAAGGAATATATAAATTACAAAATTCTTATAAAAGTTTAAGTGTTCAAAATTTTATATTTTATTTTATTTGAACAGAGTGGATTATTGTGAATCCAAAAATATTTTATTTATAATTTTTGGACTGTTATTTTATTTTCTATAATTTTAGTGAGGTCAGGGGCATTTTGGTCTTTTCTAATTGATCAAAATTTTATTAAATAACTTGGGCTGGCCCCTTGGGCTTATTGGGCCAGGGTGGCCCAATAGGGCAGGTTCAAAAGATCACCCTGAAGGGTTTTTTGGCCCACCCAGCCCACTCTGCCTCTCTCTATTTCTCGACTTTATCTCCTCCTCCTCTATCTCGACCCCGTGGCCGGCGATGCCGCTACCGTCGATGCCTGCCGTCGTCGGCCATTCTGGCCGCCGTCGTGGTACGAGTTGGGGTTATCAACGATGCTTGTTCGTTCTATCCACTTGGATTTGACTCCGGGGCTTCCCCGTGGTCAGGTCCACCCCATTCCCGAACCCTAGGGTTCGGAAAAGGTGTTGTCGCCGACGCCGTGATTCCGCCTGCGGTGATGTGCCGGGCTTGTGCGCTGCTGCGGCCGCCGCGGTGGCAGGTGCAGGTTGCAGCTCCCCTCTGGGTGCTCCATATGCCGCCGCGGTTCGTCGGCCCCTCTGCTTCCTCTTCGATTCACCGGCGAGGACCTCGGGTAAGTTGTCTCTGTGGTGTTGTCCATGCTACTACCATGATTCTTTCTGTGTATCTAGTGGCTTTCATGCCGAGTGACTATGTGCTGGTTGAGTTCATCTCTGTATTAGAGTTCTTGCTCTAATTAGGGTTCATAATCCCTTGTTGATCATATCTATGATGCTTTAGATCTAGTATTGTTCATATCTGATCATGGGAAATGATTGTCTGCTATGGTTGATGATTGATAGTGGCTTTGATGATACTAGTTGCCTGTCAGATTAATTCTGGTGGTAATCCACCTTGATTCATGCTAGTGTTTCAATGAAATCCTTGATTGGATTATGTTGTTGATCTGAGAAGTTTCTCTACTGTCAGAATACTTGTACTGACAGTAGATTACTCTCAGTAGTTGCTTACTGCAATTATAATGTGGGCTTGTTCGAGATTATATACTCTGAATCAAATCATTACATGTAATGATTTTCTGTGGATGTATAGATTCATTTTATGTTGATTCCTGGCACTTGGCTTCAGGAAAATGATATGTAGTGGTTGTCCCTTTTTATCTGTGGAAGCTAAGTAAAGATTGGTTCTAGCTCATTAAGAACTTGTCCTTGTGATACCATTGTATTCTGGCACACAAGTGATTTGGTTTTTATTTCTGGGCTTAGCTTGATTATGCTTGTGATTAAAACTGATAAGATGATATGGAAGCTTTTATTATCTTTCCTGCCTATGATGCTAGTCTGAGGCTCTAGGATGTAATTCCTAGTTGGTTGGGCAATAGTTTGTTTGAAACTTATAGATTTAGAGGTGCTACTCTCTCTTAAGAGTGTGCCCTGATCTGATAAGATCAAATGAAAATGATCTAAGTTGCAAAAATAACACTGAACCTAGTGATGCTGGTCTGAGGGTTTAGTGTTTGTGGTTGAGCTTGATTTCTTATCCTTATACTTGAAATCTCTAGGATAGATGCACTCCTCTTGGGTGTTTATTGAGAGATTATCTCATAAAACAACACATGCTTTTATTTAGATAAGATGATGAAATCATGTGATGGTTTTATGAGGCTCACCACAAAGTCTGATGTGGATGTAGTAGATTGATGATGATCTTGATCTGCTTTTGTTGTGCTCCTGAGCTTGCTCTTGAGCTTGCCTGCTCCTCCTAGATCCTGGTCCTGACCTTGCTGTCCACCAGATCCATTCCCCTCCTTATGTCACCATCCTAGTGATGTTTGGGTTGATATGGGTGGTTGGGTTTGGCTGCTATTCTTGGCTTAGCTGCTGTTTACCCTGGCTATGCTGGTGTGTTGTGAGATGCACTGAGGTGCTCCTCCACGGCTGGGCAGTGGTTTTGTGATATTGGCTGTGCTTGTGAGATCAACAGCACACCCTTTGCATGCTTGTGTGTGTGCATCTTGTGTGCCTGCTATGCACATGTGGATAAGTTCAGAAAGTTTGAACTTTCTTTTACCAATCTACTTTTACCTGGATGGTGAATTGGTTCCTTTTGGCTGTCATTTGAATTTTGGCTTTGAATTTATGAAGGATGAAATCTTTCAGATTGGTGAAACTTGCCCCTTTTACCACATTTCTCAATGATGAGATTGTCAAGTGCACCTCATTGACGTATCTGAGAGAAATATACTAACACTGATCCTATTTTGTTTTCTATTTAATCTTTGTTTTGCAGGTACAAAGATAAAGATGAAGATTTAGTGTAGTTTTAGATATAGGATAGTTAGTGGATATATAAATGGATTTTTCTTATTCTTTTGTAATTTTTCTTTTATAATTCTCGTAATCTTTATTTGGTTCATTTGTAATAAAGTTTATTTATTTATTTATTAATAAAGGATATTCTTATTCTTTATTCTTGTGTAATTTGTGGAGTTTGGAATAACTTCAATAAGTTCATTCTTTGTATCTTGTCTATGTATATGAAATGAATTTCACATACAATATTGTTTTTAGATAAGATTTAAGTTATAATACTTTTCTCTTAATTAATTTAAGATTCAGATCTTATATCAAAATCTTTTAAATTATAAAACACTTAAGTTTTAAAATCCAAACTCATTTCAAAACACACATAATTCCTTTAAGATCATATCAAGGTTTATAGCAATCCTCCTTTAAGACTAAACCTATTCTCAAAGTAAGAAAGAAACATTGATCACTCAAGGTTTTTATTTGGAGAAAATTTTACCCACATTTTCACAAATGAATGCATGCAATAATTCATATTACCAAATCTACCCTTCGATAGTTCCTATATACTGGGATGTTACACTCCTAGATCCATTGTAGAGGCATATGCATCTCCTGATGCAGATGATTGGAAAGAAGCTGTCCAAAATGAGATGGACTCGATTCTTTCTAATGGAACTTGGGAATTATCAGAACGACCCTATGGTTGAAAACCTGTGGGCTGTAAGTGGGTGTTTAAGAAGAAGCTAAGGCCTGATGGTACTATTGAGAAGTACAAGGCATGGCTTGTAGCTAAGGGCTACACACAGAAAGAAGGCAAAGATTACTTTAACACATATTCACCTGTTGCTAGACTGACCACCATTCGAGTACTATTGTCCCTGGCTGCCTCTTATGGTATTCTCGTTCATCAAATGGACGTGAAGACAACTTTCCTTAATGGAGAGTTGGAAGAGGAGATCTACATGGATCAGCCGGATGGGTTTGTGGTAAAAGGTGAAGAGACAAAGGTGTGCAAGTTATTCAAATCTTTATATGGACTGAAACATGCACCTAAGCAATGGCATGAGAAGTTTGATAGAACTCTACTTTCTGCTGGCTTTGTCATTAATGAGGCTGATAGGTGTGTTTACTATCGCCATGGTGGGGGCGATAGCGTTATATTATGTTTGTACGTGGATGACATTCTGATCTTTGGTACAAACATGAAAGTGATAAATGAAGTCAAGTCTTTCCTATCAAAGAGTTTTGATATAAAAGATCTGGGAGAGGCTGATGTGATCCTGAACATCAAGCTTATTAAGAACGAGAATGAGATTACTTTAACGCAATCTCATTATGTTGAGAAGGTCTTGAGCCAATTTGGCTTTGCTGATGGCAAGACTTCTCCAACACCTTATGATCCCAGTTTGACATTACAAAAGAATAAGAAGGAACCAACAGATCAGTTGAAATATTCACAAGTTGTTGGTTCTCTCATGTACTTAGCAAGCGCTACAAGACCTGGTATCTCTTTTGCTGTGAGCAAGTTGAGTAGGTTCATGTCTAACCTGGGTATTGATCATTGGCATGCACTTGAAAGGGTCATGCACTATCTATATGGTACAATGAGCTATGGGATTCACTATTCAGGGCACCCGGCTGTGCTTGAAGGATATAGTGATTCTGGATCTCTGACGTTGATGAACTCTACGCCACGAGCGAGTATGTGTTTACCCTTGGAGGTGGTGCGGTTTCATGCAGATCCCGTAGACAGACCATATTGACGAGGTCAACTATGGAAGCAGAGCTTACTGCTTAGACACAGCCATTGTTGAGTCAGAATGGCTGTGTGAGCTCTTGATGGACTTGCTTGTGGTTGAGAAACCTGTGCCGGCAATCCTTTTTAATTGTGACAACCAAACTGTGATTGTCAAAGTGAACAATTCTAAGGATAACGCGAAGTCATCAAGACACGTGAAGAGACGTTTAAAGTCTGTCAGGAAATTGAAAAACTCCGGAGTAATAACTGTTACGTATATTCGAACAGACAAAAACCTGACAGATCCCTTTACAAAGGGACTATCACGAAATGTGATAGAAAGTGCATCGAGGGGGATGGGGCTGAGACCCATGGATGTCACACCTAGTGGTAACCCAACCTATGTGATCAGAGATCCCGTGAATTAGGACCTAGGAAGAACAAGCTAGTGGTTTGACTGAGGAGAGTAGTTAGTAACCCTCTCTATGTGAAGATGCATAACTCTCATAATCTGTAAGGCAGGTTGGCAACACGCCTTAATGTGTTTCTGTTAGATTTAACTAGCAAATATGTCGTCCTACAGGGCATTCTTGAAAGAACACACCTATATGAGCTCGACTGTAAACGTCGCGGTCTATGAGACTTGGGTGATCTCTAGTAAACTCATGAAGAGACCAGGGAGTATGACGCATATGCTCCAACCCGCGGGGTAGGATACTGGCAGCCAGGTACTAGTTATGATTTTGAGTGAAATCTATTGGCACCAAACTTGCAATTCAAGGTTCGTCCATTGTTCAAGTTGTTGATAGACGTAGTTCAAGATTCTAGGCGGAAGTTCAACTTAACAGTCTCTGCTGAAACACTGGTATATAAACAAGTAGCGAGGATTGGCAAATCTTCAAATGGGCATTTGAGATCTGGTGGGTGATTATTAGAAATAATGGGCTAAATCATTAGACCCATGTGTGATTTCAGATTTTCCCTAAATCTCAAAGCCCATGTATGTGGAAGCACATATGTGATTTGGCCCAAGTTGGTGGCAGCTCACATGTGTGTGGCAAGAGCTGTGGGAGCTAAAGTTTAGTCCCACATGGAAAGTTGAAGGAGAGTTGCACCACCTTATAAGGTGGAGTGTTGCACCACTTTGTAAGTGAGTGACAATAAGAGAGCTATACGCGCGCTCCTCCTCCGATGACGCCGCCGCTCACACACTCGCCTCGTCTCGTCACGACGTGCGCGCGCCGCGGTGAAAGGGCATGTATGCCCCCATGTGTGGTTTTGGTAATTAATGACAATATCTATGAACTAATGTGTAAATTGAGTTTCACTTGTAGGTTTGTCCATTGGCATCGCTTGGGCCATGTGTTGGTCTCAAGGTTGGTAGATGAAGAAATATCCAAGGGCTTTGTGCCCATTGGAATAATGAAGAAAGAAGGAGCTTGAAGGTTGATCATGACATGTGAAAAGAGTTGCATCAAGATGGATCAACCTCAAGTAGGGATGAAGAAGGGCAAGCTCAAGATGCGCCATCTCTAGAGAAGATCTCATGCTTGAAGCTTGCCATCCTCATGCTCATGGAATGATGAAGACAAGTTCAAAGAAGAGGTTTCCCCATGGAGTATGGGAGAGCAATTTGCAAGTCTTTATCTTCATCAAGCAAGCGCATCCAAGAAAGGTGTTCCCGCTATAGAAGAACAAGATGGTCTACATCAAGTTCAAGTGGGATGCTCAAGGCAAAGGTATGTTCTTGATAGGGCTTTTCTTTTGCGGGTCTCATATTGTTAGTTGGGAGACCGGGTTTAGGATAGATAGCCGTTCTATCAAGAGGGGCTCTCAAGCGGGTGTCTCGTTTGCATCGTTCGAAGAAAGCTCAAACCTTTGCATTCATAGCATCATCTTTCTTGGTTGTTATTTGGTTCTTGTCCATGAGAGGATCTAGAGCTTGTGGTCATCATCTTAACAAGCTCTAGTTCATCATCTAAGGATTTCACTTGCATATCTTATTGCGGTTTTTGATCTTGCGAGTTTTCTGGCTCCACACCTTGGGGGATACTTCACATATATGTTCATGGTTTTTTCTCCCAAGGTGATACCCAATATTTCGATTCTATTTTTCGTTATCTTTCCAAAAAATTGGTTTCATCCCGTTTGGAGTTCGGATGCAAAAGTTATTGCGTTTCTGGTTTTATGGTTTCTGGTTTTATGGTTTCTGGAATTTCCCTGACCAGAAGTGTAGGGTTTCGTAGCATGGAAAACAAAAAATTTCTACCGCACACAAACAAACAAGCCAAGATCTATCTACTATATTGTAGCAACGAGTCGATAGAATAACTCACCCTCGAAGATTCCAAAGTGTTTAACGAGAGCGGATTCTCGTGGGTGATGTAGTCGTACTCTTTCCGATCTCAAGATCGCGTAGACGATCCTTCCGGCGCTGCGTTCCGGCAGCGCTCCCGCAGTCGGTCACACGTTCGGTACTCGACGAAGACCTTCCTCTCCCTTGTTCCAGCAGGCAGCGGAGGTTGTATCACTCTCCTCACGATTCCGGCAGCACAACGGCCTGGTACCGGAAGTAGAGGGGAGATCTCGCAGGGCTTCGCCTTAAGCCGGAGCGAGTATGGTGGAGTATGAGAGAGTCCCTCGACGATCTAGGGTTCAGACACGCCGAGGAGGGGCAAGCCGGAGTCTAGGGTTTAGCTAGGCGGCGGCGGCGGTTTGCCCTAGGGCCGGTGGCGGCTATGGAGGCGGCGGCGGCTTGGGGCTAGGGTTTGGAGGAGAGGATCTTGTGTGTTTCTAGGAGGGAGCCCTGCCCCTCCTAATATAGGTGGAGGGGCCAGCCGGCCATGGGGAGGGAAGTCCCTCCCCAACTCGGCTTGGAGGTGGGCCGGCGGTGGAGGAGGGACTCCTCCCCAACTCGGTTTCCTCCTCCTTCCCCACTTCCCAAAAAATAGCAGTTTGACTTTCAAACTAGCCGTTTGACTTTTCAAACTAGGATTTGAATAAACCCTCTATTTTGTTCAGCGATGACACCGAGTACATAATGCAATCATACCAACTTGATATAACACATTCATGTACCCTTCCCCTCCGGAGTGCCGGACATTCCGGAACCTTCTAGAACATTCCCGATGAAAACACCGGAATCATTCTCCAACTCCGAAACGGGACTTTCCTTATATGAATATTATTCTCCGGACCATTCCAGATCTCCTCGTGATATCCCGAATCCCATTCGAGACTCCGAACAACATTCGGACTCTTTCTCATCATTCCATAACTACTCAAACAACGTCGAATCCTTAAGTGTGTCTCCCTACGGTTCGTGAATTATGCGGACATGATCGAGACACTTCTCCGAACAATAACCAACATAGGAATCTGGAAATTCATATGGCTCCCACATATTTATATGATTTACTTTGCGATCGAATGAACCACTTACATACGATATCAATTTCCCTTTGTCTCACGATAGTTTACTTATCCGAGGTTATGATCGTCGGTATCTCTGCATACCTAGTTCAACCTCGTTAACGATAAGTACTCTTTTCTCGTTCCCGTGATATGTGATCCCTTGTGAGCCAGTCACATGCTTGCAAGCTAATTAGATGACATTTCACCGAGAGGGCCCAGAGTATATCTATCCGTCATATGGATGGACAAATCCCACTCTTGATCCATGTTTTTCAACCAATACTTTCCGAACACTCAATGCCACCTTTATAGCCACCCAGTTACGGTGTGGTGTTTGATGTCATCAAAGCATCCATCCGGTAAAGGTGATATGCATGATCTCATGGTCGAAGGAATTAGATTACTATGTATCAGAAAGCATATAGCAATTGAACTATTAAAATGACTTGATCTATATGCTACGCTTATCTATAGGAGTATGTCCACCATATCATTCTCCTAACGATATGATCTTGTTGTTAATAACATCTCAATGTTCATGATAGGGAAACCACAATCATCTATTAACCAACAAGCTAGTATTATATAGAGGCTTTACTAGGGACTTCAAATTAAGTTTACAAATCACACAAGTATCAATGTTTCCTTGTTAATACTATTATAGCATGAATGTAAACATTTACCATAAACACAAAGATATAATAATAACTACATTTATTATTGCCTCTAGGGCATATCTCCAACAAGAAGTGCTTCAGCTCTGTGTGTTGGTCATGTTTTGCCCTCGGGAGAGGTTTAGTCAGCGGATCCGCCACATTCAGATCTGTGTGTACTTTGCAAATCTTTATATCACCATCTTGGATATGTTCTCGAATAGCGTGAAAACTTAGCTTGATATGCTTCAACTTCTTGTGTGACCTTGGTTCTTGCGCATTGGCTATGGCGCCCATGTTATCACAGTAGATAGACATTGGGTCCAGCGCACTAGGAACCACACCCAGCTCTGTAATGAACTCTTTCATCCATATTGCTTCTTGTGAAGCCTCTGAAGCAGCCTTGTATTCCGATTCAGTTGAAGATCTCGCCACAACGCTTTGCTTTGCACTCCTCCAGCTAACTGCTGCACCATTCAAAATAAATACGTATCCAGATTGTGATTTAGAATCATCCGGATCGGTGTTCCAACTAGCATCGGTGTAACCATTAACAACGAGCTGTTCATCACCTCCATAAGAAAGAACCATATCCTTAGTTCTTCTCAAGTACTTAAGGATGTTTTTGACCGCTGTCCAATGATCCACTCCTGGATCACTTTGATATCTGCTAGTTAAACTAACAACATATGCAATGTCGGGTCTAGTACATAGCATGGCATACATTAGAGATCCTATGGCTGAGGCATAGGGAGTCTTACTCATCCTTTCTCTATCTTCTGCCGATGTCGGACTTTGAGTTTTACTCAAGGTCGTATTGGGCAACATGGGCAAGAACCCTTTCTTGCTATCTTCCATTCGAAACCTCTTTAGAACTTTGTCCAAATATGTAATTTGTGACAATGATATTTGGCGTTTCGATCTATCTCTATAAATCTTTATGCCTAATATGTAAGCTGCTTCGCCAAGATCCTTCATTGAAAAACTATTATTCAAATATTCCTTGACACTATTAAGAAGGTCTACATCATTCCCAATCAACAATATGTCATCTACATATAGTATTAAGAATGCTACAGAGCTCCCACTCACTTTCTTGTAAATACAAGCTTCTCCATAAGTTTGTATAAAACCAAAACTTTTGATCACCTTATCAAAACGTTGATTCCAACTTCGGGATGCTTGCTTCAATCCATAGATGGACCGTTGAAGTTTGCATACCTTGTTAGCATCTTTAGGATCGACAAAACCTTTGGGTTGCATCATATACAACTCTTCATCAATGTCTCCATTGAGGAATGTTGTTTTGACATCCATCTGCCATATCTCATAATCATAATACGCAGCGATTGCTAACATAATCCTCACAGACTTTAGCTTCGCTACTGGTGAGAAAGTCTCATCGTAGTCAACTCCTTGAATTTGTCGAAACCCTTTTGCGACAAGTCGAGCTTTATAGACAGTAACATTACCATCAGCATCTATTTTCTTTTTGAAGGTCCATTTGTTCTCGATAGCCTTCCGGCCATCCGGTAAGTCCACCAAAGTCCATACTTGGTTTTCGTACATGGATCCAATCTCGGATTTCATGGCTTCTTGCCATTTATTGGAATCTGGGCTCATCATCGCTTCCTCATATGTCTCAGGGTCATCGGTGTTGTCCACCAACATGACACTCATAACGGGATCATACCAATCTGGAGTGGTACGAGTTCTCGTTGACCTGCGAGGCTCTGTAGCAACTTCAACCGAAGTTTCATGATCATCATCATTAGCTTCCTCTCTAACTGGTGCAGGCACCACAGGAACTTCTTCCGGTGCTGAGCTACTCGCAATTTCGAGAGAAGGTTCGACAACCTCATCGAGTTCTACTTTCCTTCCAGTCACTTCTTTCGAGAGAAATTCATTCTCTAGAAAGGATCCATTCTTGGCAACGAGCTTGTCCGGCTGTAACTTCTTTACATAGGCTTCGCATCCCCAAACTTTAAGGAACGACAATCTAGGTTTGTTCCCAAACCATAATTCATACGGTGTCGTTTCAACGGATTTAGATGGTGCCCTATTTAAAGTGAATGCGGCTGTTTCTAATGCATAACCCCAAAATGATAGCGGTAAATCTGTAAGTGACATCATAGAACGAACCATATCTAAGAGAGTTCGATTACGACGTTCGGACACACCATTACGCTGTGGTGTTCCCGGCGGTGTCAATTGTGAAAGTATTCCGCATTTCTTCAAATGCTCGCCAAACTCGTAACTTAGATATTCACCTCCACGATCAGTACGTATAAATTTAATCTTCTTGTTACGTTGATTCTCTACCTCACTTTGAAATTCCTTAAACTTCTCGAAAGTTTCGGACTTATGTTTCATGAAATAGATATAACCATATCTACTCAAATCATCCGTGAAGGTAAGAACATAACGATAACCACCGCGCGATGCTACACTCATTGGACCACACACATCGGTATGTATGATTTCCAATAAGTCCGTAGCTCGCTCCATCATATCAGAGAATGGAGTCTTAGTCATTTTACCCATCAGACATGCTTCGCATCTTTCAAATGATTCGAAATCAAGTGATTCAAGAAGTCCATCGGAATGGAGTTTCTTCATACGCTTCACTCCAATGTGACCAAGACGATAGTACCACATGTATGTCGAGTTATCGCTCGATTTCAAACGTTTAGCCTCAATGTTATTAATATGTGTATTTCCACTATCGAGATTCAACAAAAATAGACCATCTATCAAAGGTGCATGTGCATAAAACATATTATTCATATAAATCGAACAACCATTATTCTTGGATTTAAACAAGTAACTGTCTCGCAATAAACAAGATCCCGATATAATGTTCATGCTTAACGCAGGCACAAAATAACAATTATTTAAGTATAAAACTAATCCCGATGGTAGATGAAGGGGTAGCGTGCCGACCGCGATCACATCAAACTTTGATCCGTTTCCCACGCGCATCGTCACCTCGTTCTTCGCTAGCTTTCGTTTATTCTGCAGCACCTGTTTCGAGTTACAAATATGAGCAACCGAACCAGTATCAAATACCCAGGCACTACTACGAGTACTAGTGATAACACATCAATAACATGTATATTAGATATACCTTTCTTCTTGATGTTGCCGTTCTTCAAATCCGCCAAGTACTTTGGGCAATTCCGCTTCCAGTGACCTTCTCCCTTGCAGTAAAAGCACTCAGTATCAGGCTTAGGTCCAGCCTTGGTCTTCTTCGTCGGCGTGGTAACTTTCTTACCACCCTTCTTGAAGTGTCCCTTCTGCTTAGACTTGCCTTTCTTGAATTTGGTGGTCTTATTGACCAACAACACTTGGTGCTCTTTCTTGATCTCCACTTCTGCAGATTTCAACATGGCAAAGAGTTCTGGCAACGTCTTGTTCATGTTTTGCATGTTGTAGTTCATCACAAAGTTCTTGTAACTTGGTGGTAGTGATTGGAGTACGCGGTAAATACCCAAAGCATTAGGAATCACTATACCCAAGCTTTGAAGTTTTTTTGCGTGCCCAGACATCTTAAGCACATGCTCACTGACGGAGCTGCCTTCTTCCATCTTGCAGTTAAAGAACTTTTCATAAGCCTCATAGCTTTCAATTGCCGCATGAGTCTCAAAGATCAATTTGAGATCCTCGACAATATCATATGGGTCTGAATTCTCAAACCTTTTCTGAAGCTCCGATTCTAAACCATACAAGATAGCACACTGAACTGTGGAGTACTGAGTCTTCCGAGTGAGGTAAACGTTCTTTACTTCATCGGCAGCATCAGCAGCAGGTGGGTCACCCAGCGGTGCATCCAGCACATAGGTCAAATTACCAGCTGTGAGGACAATCCTCAAATTGTGGAACCAATCCGCGAAGTTGCTTCCATTGTTTTTTCAACTTTTCTTTCTCTAGGAACGTATTAAAATTGATGGTAGGGGCTGCCATTGATCTACAACATATTTGCAATAGTTTAGACTAAGTTTATGACAAATTTAGTTCAAATTAATAATAAAATTAATCTAGGTGAACTCCCACTCAAAACAATATCCCTCACATTGTTTTAGTGATCACACGAACCAAATCCACCACATCAACACCGATCATCACGAGAGTTGATATAGTTTCAATGGCGAACAATCGACATGTTCATCATATCTACTATATGATTCATGCTTTACCTTTCAGTGATCCGTGTTCCGAGACCATGTCTGTACATGCTAGGCTCGTCAAGATCAAACCTTAGTTTCCGCATGAGCAAATCTGGCTTGCTCACGTTGTATACTCTTGCGGAATCTAACACACCCGATCATCACGTGGTGCTTCGAAAAAACAAGCTTTAGCAACGGTGCTAACTAAGGATGAACACTTTATGACTTGAAATTCATGTGCATGAGGGATCATCTTATAATGCTACCGTCGTCTACTAAGCAATACAAGATGCATAAAGGATTAACATGCAATTCATAATATGTGATATGATATGGCCTTTCTTCTTTGTGCTTCTGATCTCCATCTTCTAGCACGAACATGATCTCCATCATCACCGGTATTGCATCAAGGTCAATGACGCTTTTCCATGGTTGTCGTCCACCGGCTTCAACTATTACAAATACTTTGAATAGACATGCATGTCTTAAAATAAATTAAAGACAACCATATGGATCCTGCCGGTTGCCAACTTACAATAAGGAACATTGCATACATCAAATATAATCACAATCATGGCCATATCACATCACAGCACACCCCTGCAAAACAAAGTTAGACGCCTCTAATTCCTTTGCATATTTTACGTGGTTTGGGGCTTTCAATAAGTGTCGTTCTAACTTACGAACATGAACCACAACATTGATACTAGTATTGTTAATCACCTGTTGTAAATTGAATCTTAACTATGCTAGGAGAAACAGGCACACGCAAAGCCACTTATGCAATACAAGTTGCATGTCAAGCGTGGACAAAGTATCATGAACGATGTCATGTAAGGTTAGCCTGGGCCGCTTCATCCCAACATACCGCAAGATGCAAAGTACACAAGAAGCAATCGACAATAAAAGCATCAACGCCCACAATGACCATTGTGTTCTACTCGTGCAACACATCTACATATAGACACGGCTCTGATACCACTGTAGGGTTTCGTAGCATGGAAAACAAAAAATTTCTACCGCATACAAACAAACAAGCCAAGATCTATCTAGTAGATTGTAGCAACGAGTCAATAGAATAACTCACCCTAGAAGATTCCAAAGTGTTTAACGAGAGCGGATTCTCGTGGGTGATGTAGTCGTACTCTTTCCGATCTCAAGATCGCGTAGACGATCCTTCCGGCGCTGCGTTCCGGCAGCGCTCCCGCAGTCGGTCACACGTTCGGTACTCGACGAAGACCTTCCTCTCCCTTGTTCCAGCAGGCAGCGGAGGTTGTAGCACTCTCCTCGCGATTTCGGCAGCACAACGGCGTGGTACCGGAAGTAGAGGGGAGATCTCGCAGGGCTTCGCCTTAAGCCGGAGCGAGTATGGTGGAGTATGAGAGAGTCCCTCGACGATCTAGGGTTTAGACACACCGAGGAGGGGCAAGCCGGCGGCTAGGGTTTAGCTAGGCGGCGGCGGTTTGCCCTAGGGCCGGCGGCGGCTATGGAGGCGGCGGCGGCTTGGGGCTAGGGTTTGGAGGAGAGGATCTTGTGTGTTTCTAGGAGGGAGCCCTGCCCCTCCTTATATAGGTGGAGGGGCCGGCCGGCCAAGGGGAGGGAAGTCCCTCCCCAACTCGGCTTGGAGGTGGGCCGGCGGTGGAGGAGGGACTCCTCCCCAACTCGGTTTCCTCCTCCTTCCCCACTTCCCAAAAAATAGCCGTTTGACTTTCAAACTAGCCGTTTGACTTTTCAAACTAGGATTTGAATAAACCCTCTATTTTGTTCAGCGATGACACCGAGTACATAATGCAATCATACCAACTTGATATAACACATTCATGTACCCTTCCCCTCCGGAGTGCCGGACATTCCGGAACCTTCTAGAACATTCCCGATGAAAACACCGGAATCATTCTCCAACTCCGAAACGGGACTTTCCTTATATGAATCTTATTCTCCGGACCATTCCGGATCTCCTCGTGATATCCCAAATCCCATTCGAGACTCCGAACAACATTCGGACTCTTTCTCATCATTCCATAACTACTCAAACAACGTCGAATCCTTAAGTGTGTCTCCCTACGGTTCGTGAATTATGCGGACATGATCGAGACACTTCTCCGAACAATAACCAACAGAGGAATCTGGAAATTCATATGGCTCCCACATATTTCTACGATTTACTTTGCGATCGAATGAACCACTTACATACGATGTCAATTTCCCTTTGTCTCACGATAGTTTACTTATCCGAGGTTATGATCGTCGGTATCTCTGCATACCTAGTTCAACCTCGTTACCGATAAGTAATCTTTTCTCATTCCCGTGATATGTGATCCCTTGTGAGCCAGTCACATGCTTGCAAGCTAATTGGATGACATTTCACCGAGAGGGCCCAGAGTATATCTATCCGTCATATGGATGGACAAATCCCACTCTTGATCCATGTGTTTCAACCAATACTTTCCGAACACTCAATGCCACCTTTATAGCCACCCAGTTACGGTGTGGTGTTTGATGTCATTAAAATCATCCATCCGGTAAAGGTGATATGCATGATCTCATGGTCGAAGGAATTAGATTACTATGTATCAGAAAGCATATAGCAATCGAACTATTAAAATGACTTGATCTTTATGCTACACTTATCTATAGGAGTATGTCCACCATATCATTCTCCTAACGATATGATCTTGTTGTTAATAACATCTCAATGTTCATGATAGGGAAACCACAATCATCTATTAACCAACAAGCTAGTATTATATAGAGGCTTTACTAGGGACTTCAAATTAAGTTTACAAATCACACAAGTATCAATGTTTCCTTGTTAATACTATTATAGCATGAATGTAAACATTTATCATGAACACAAAGATATAATAATAACTACATTTATTATTGCCTCTAGGGCATATCTCCAACAAGAAGTTCCGGCTTCCCACCGGAAGTTCCGCTAGGGCATCTTTGCCGTCGAAAGTTCCGGTGGAAGTTCCGGGTCTTCTTCCGCTCACGTTCAGTAACATTCTGTTTTGGATGTGCTATTTGATGGAACTTCAGTCGGAATTTCCACCGGAAGTTCCGCTCCTACCAGAAGTTCCGGCCAGGGACCAGAAGTTCCTCTCAGGCCTAGTTGCCGCCAAAAGTTCCGGTTGAATTTCCGGCTCTTGTTCTGCTCACGCTTCAGTAACCTTATGTGTTGGTTTTGTCTATTTGGCAGAACTTCTGTTGGAACTTCCACCGGGAGTTTTGCTCCCACCGGAAGTTCCGGTGAACCGGCGGAAGTTCCGACCAGGAGTCGTTTTTTCAGTTTCTCGCTCAGCAGTTTTTGACTGTTGGCTATGTGCCACCGGAAGTTCTAGCCAGGAGTCGCGAATGCCCATAACGGGCATATCTGGGATCCCCTTTAAAAGGGGCTCCTCTTCCCCTTCGTGGGCACTAGCTTTTCTTTTTGGTTCTTGGCTTTCTCTCTCTCCTCCATTGTTAACCTTGAAGAAGCTTTCCCTCTCCCTTTCCCGTCCTATGATTCTTGCATCTTTTTGAGGGATTTGAGAGAGGAGATCTAGATCTACAATCCCCCCAAGCCAAATCCCTTCTTTGTGAAGGAATCATTGGGATCTAGATCTTGGAGAGTTTTGTATTCTCCTCTTGTGTTCTTCCTCCCTTATTACCCCAATAGCTTTTGTAGCTTTGTTGGAATTTGGGAGAGAAGGACTTGCCATTGCATTTGGTGCATAGGTTTGAGTTTCCCTCGGAGATTCGGCGAGTTCAAGCTTGTGCGCTTGTTTCTCTTGGGTTCCTTGGAACCCTAGACGGTTGTGTGGTTGGATTGTTGACCTTTTGTGGTCTTGTAGCCTTTTGTGGCGTTGTTGGCCTTTTGTGGCATTGTAGACTATTGTGGCTTTGTTGTTGGGAGCCTCCAATTGAGTTGTGGAGTTAGCCCCAATCTTGTACGGGTTCGGTGACCGCCCTTAAGCGTCCCATAGTGGATCGAGTGCCCGCCTTTTGTGGTGCGCACTCGGGAGAATAGGGTGAGCCTTTTGTGGCGTCGGTGAGTTGCGTGCTTCCGCATCCGGGGTAAGGCCTTGTGTGGCGTTGGGTGAGCATCGATCCACCACACCTCGAGGTGAGCCATTTGTGGCGTTCGAAGAGCATTGCACCATCGCACCTCTCCAACGGAGATGTAGCTTCTTTGGAAGTGAACTTCGGGAAACAAATCTTCGTCTCCGCGTCCATCGGTTATCTCTCAACCGAGCCCTTTACTTATGCACTTTACATTGTGATAGCCATCGTGCTTGAAGTATTTATACCTTGCTATCACCTTGTTGCTTGTATTGCTTAGCATAGGTTGTTGGTGCACCTAGGTAAACTTAGTGGCTAGGTTTTGTGCTCAATAAATTTAACGTTAGTTTTATTTCGCATTTACTTGAGCCTAAGCCGTAATAATTTTAAAAGCCTATTCACCCCCCCCTCTAGGCGACTTCCTTTGTACTTTCACGCGGGTTGCGGGAATCTCGCCGAGCCGAGCTTTATTTTGCTGCTCAGGAAAATGTGTGCGGTTAGACAGACGTGTCAACAGTTAGCGGATTCGGGTCGCTCCCGGATCGTGGGCTATCTGTAACCGACCCGAACGTGCGTGATGTGGGCTTGGTCCACTTCGTGTCCTGTACGGGATTTCTGAGACGCTCTATATAAACGCCTGTGCGGCTTACACAACGCACGACACCAAACCAATCTAGGGTTTTGCCATCCTCTCTGCTTGCGCCTCCACCATAGTCTACTCCATCCCGCTTGCCGGCTTGCACCGGCGGTCGGGAGAGCAGGTCTCCGGAACCACTCGTCTTTGTGATCCTGTACGGGAGAGGGCGAATAAGGTTTTTGGAAAGCGCTCCGCGCGACTGCTTAAGTTCGTCATCACGGCGCGTCTTCCCGGTTGTCAAGCCGGACCTCGTGTGAGTCGTCTTTAACGCCGACTTCTTCATTAGTCTACTGCACCAACGGCGACTACATCGACAACCGATCAGTACGTACACCGTCATCAGATCTGTTGTTTTATTATGGCTCTTAGTGCGTATAGTCTGCTACTGTTCATGTTGATCAATGCATCTAGTATGTTAGAGGTTCACGTGATTGTAGCTGATGTTGTCATGATTTATATTCTGGAATTAATCGTGGAAATTATGCCTAATAATCCAACATCTTGTGCTTCAGCCGCTTTATTTTGCGGAGGAGCGCTGCTTAACAGAAAGTCAAGACCTAAGAGCATCTCCACTCGCCTACCCAGGACGCCGATCTGGACGCCGAAATTCAGTCCGGACGCCGAAAATCGGCCCAGTCGCGTACCCACGGACCTATTTTCGTCTGGATTTCGGCGTGTTTTGTCCGGCCTACCCAGGCCGAACCCAGGTTCCTGAGTACGCCCTGGGGATGCCGGACGCCGCAAAAAAGGGCGTGGGCCAGCTCTGTCGGCGAGATAGTCCCATTCCCACCCACTCCACTTGCCCAGACTGTCGCGAAGAGCTCTGTCGCCATGACTTCGCCGGCAGAGCTCCCCCGCGCCGAGACATTCCCACGCCTCTAGCTACGCTCGCCGTTGTTGCCGCCCACCTCCACGCCTTCTCCGCTGCCGCTTTCGCCGACCTAGCCTCGTCGTAGCTCTGCTTCGCTCCATGCGCCCACCACCACGCCCGCCAGGTGTTCGACATTTGGCCGGATTCGGCCATGGACTCCGACGGCGACGAGGTACTGTCCACTGACTCTAACGAGGGCGAGATACTCGCCATGGATTCCGACGACGAGGAGTTGCTCGCCGTACTCCTGGAGGAGGAGAGCGCCGAGGTCGCCGAAAGTGAAGAGCACTTGCAGATCTTCGCATCGCTCGCCCAGCTGTACATGAAGATGGCTAAGCCGAAGCGCGGTGGTTCGGAGCCAGGTCACATGAAGTGCAAGGCGAGACAGAGGATAGAGGGCTATTGCATGTTGTACGCCGACTACTTTGCCGACCAGCCACTCCATGGAGAGGACGTGTTTCGCCGCCGTTTCAGGATGAGCCGGAAGCTCTTCCTCAGGATCGTGCATGCCATCCGGTAGTTCGACCCATATTTCCTTTGCAAGAAGGACTGCACCGGCTTGGTTGGGTTTTCCTTGCTTCAGAAGTGCACCGTGGCGATGAGGTTGCTTACATATGGAGCGCCGGCTGACAGTGCCGATGACAATCTCCGCATCGCCGAGTCCACTGCCCTTGATTGCTTGTACAGGTTCTGCAGGGCAGTGATTGCAGTGTTCGGGGAAGAGTACTTGAGATCACCCACTGCTGAAGACACTGCTCGGATCCTTGCAGTCAATGAAAGTGGAGGATTTCCTGGTATGCTTGGAAGCATAGATTGCATGCATTGGGAGTGGAAGAACTATCCATTTGAATGGCAAGGAATGTACAAAGGCCACAAAGGAGGATGCAATGTGATACTTGAGGCAGTTGCTACACATGATCTTTGGATCTAGCACTCCTTCTTTGGCATGGCAGGATCGAACAACGACATCAACATCCTCAACTCCTCAATTGTCTTTTCGAAGCTTGTTGAGGGTCATGCTCCCTCTATGGAATTTGAGATCTGTGGACACCACTACAACAAGGGATACTATCTAGCAGATGGCATCTATCCAAGATGGCCAACATTTGTGAAGACTATCTCAAGCCCAATGCTCCCCAAGCATTCTCACTTTGCCAAGGAACAAGAAGCTTGCATGAAGGACGTGGAGAGGGCATTTGGTGTGCTCCAGCAGAGGTTTGCAGTTGTCCGGTTTCCTTCTATGACCTGGTCGAAAGATCAGATGTGGGAAGTGATGAACTGTTGTGTGACCTTGCACAACATGATCATTGAGGATGACAGGAAGGATCCAATGAGTTTGCTCGAGGAGGACGAGCCATACTATAGACAGGATCCTCTTGTCGAGCCTGATCATCAGGTGCCTCCAACATGGGATGCATTCATCGCAATGCGTCAGGAGATCCGAGATCCGGCGATGCATCAACAGCTGCAGGATGATCTTGTCGAGCACCTATGGATACGCAGGGGCAACACGACGTAGATGCTGAGCATGAACTGGCCGAACTTGGCCGAAATATGCTGTACTTTTATTGCAGGTCGAACTATGTTTATATTTACGCCGAATTTTGGTCTTAAAATGTTCTATGACGAACTGTGCCAAAATCTGGACGAACTTGAGCCGAATTTGAGCGGAAACGGACAACCCAAAAACTCAGCCTGGGTACGCGAGTGGAAAACTGGACGTGTCCAGGCCGAAAACTTGCGCCGTCCAGCCAAAGTTTGGTCCGGATTTCGCTAGGTTCTGCCAACAAGTGAAGATGCTCTAAACATCAGCTGCTAGCTAAGCAGTAGAAAGTCTCGTAACATTTCATTCCTACGTAGGCATATGCAATCCTGTTGTTTGAAAGACAGTATGACGTACGTACGTGGAAAGCAGGCTCATATAGCTGTCACATGATGGACACGGTATCAGAAAATATGCGTACACTCTAGTAGAGCTGCTGCCATTTGTCTTTGTACTATACCATTTCAGTTGCCGGACAAGAGAATCTCCGACGATTGGTCCTGTGATTGCGATTCCCAGATGTATAACATGCCATGTTAGCTTCTAAGAGTATTTAAACCTAAAGTGATGCAATACAGCAATAGTTTGGGGCATGTGGTCTGTGGATATGCCGATATATACTCAGCACATTGCAGATATCATTGGTCGTTCATTGCCAATCATTTGTTTCTTCTACTAGCAAATTTGCTTTCACCATATTGGGAGATTTAGACCACATTTTGTTCATGGCTAACTTCGCCACAACCAAGTCTGGGCATGCTATGGCTACTAGAACAACCGTGCCAAAGGAAGGGCCCAAAAAGAATTGAACCATGGTTCTCCCATTTGCATCAGCGCCAAGTTGGGGAAGTGGGCGACACTGAAGATTGGTGCTCTGATTTGGACGGGTTCGGATCCTCTTAAAACGACATGATCTGCTTGAAGTTGGTTGGAAAGAAACATTGACGAGTAATCGACGAGATTTGGCACATCATTGGGCGCACACGGGCATCCACAACCGAGTGGAGAATCATGTCGTGGTGGTATCACGGCATATGCCATGGGTAGGCTAAAGTTGGGGCCGATGGACGTGGAGGAATCCGGGGAGGGATGATGTGGTGAAGACCGCACTCATATGAACAAAGGGAAATACAATGTATATTGGATTAAAGCTCTCAAGTGGAGATAACACCTCATTCTATGCATCTAATCCCTTATAATCTCGCCATACTTGTGGCTACAATCATGCTCCTTGAGATGTTTCCCCTATGCTTCTATCTAAGCTCTCTATGAGAGTGGAGGAAGAGGAAGAAGGAGAGCTCTTGGTGAGCAGAAAGGAGAGGAGCCCTTCGGGGCCTCCCCTGTGAACGATCCCCCTGGTGCTTCTTATAAAGGGGAGCCCAGGGGACAAGGCTTGTTCCATACGTTTGGCATCTACGTAGCATATTCCCAGCATCTTCTCAGATGCTTAGCATATGCCTTGGCATCTTTGGAGATGCCATGGCATATCCCTTAGCATATTCCCCAGCATCTTCTTGATTCCAAGGGCATATTCCATAGCCCATGTGCCAGTCTGAGCCATGGGCGTCCCAAGACTGGCACGAGACTTGTTTGTCTTGTCCTGGGTCGATGCCGAGTCGTCATAAATGTTGCGGAGGCCTCTGGGGATAAATAAGTGGGCGTCTGGATCATTACATCTCGGCCCAGATGCCCTGGGGGAAGTGGAGATTCGGCCTGGTCTTGAATTGACTCGGCCTGGAGGGAACAAGGCCCAGCCGAGTCACTATTCCCATTTATCCGGCCTGGGCTGAGCTAAATTGGCCTGGGCCGCGTCTGGTTTGGCCGGCAGTGGAGGAAGCCCAGCCGAGCTCTCTCCAGCTCGGCCCAAGCGGGGAGGTAAGAGAAAAGGCCCAGCCGGGGAGTTCCTGTTGATTCGGCCCAGCAGAAGAGAGTTGGTCCAGCAGAGCTGGTGGCGTTGTCCTCCGTGGTGGGCCGAGCTAAGCCACATTCGGCCCACCCGGGCGATGAGGTGAGGGAGCCGGCGCTGTGAGGGAGTTGGCGTGGTGCCGGCGGGAGCTGGCGACGCGCAGGGTTGCTGGCGACGTTGGCGGGAGTAGGAGGAGGCGGGGAGTCGGCTGTGGACCGACTTCGGCCTAGTTAATTCGGCCCAACCGGATTTCTCTCGTTCAGCACATAGCAAATTGGCTCAGCCTACTTAATTCGGCCCAGGAGGGGCAGATTCTGTCTTGACCAGGCCGAGTTAAATATAACTCGGCCCAACCAGGATTTATTCTTCTTTCTTTCATCTTTTACAACTCTCTTCACCCATTCTTTCTTTTTAATTGTTTTATTCTTTTACACAGATCACTTTATAGCCCAACTCTGGGGTACCCGGGGGTACACCCCCGACATTAGTCCCCGAGGCCATGTGGGATTCGTAGAATCGTTCATGGGCTTTATATCTAAACATCCCCAGAGTTGTTTTATGACATACAACTTCCTTGTCATATATTTCTTGGTCGCATAATCCTTTTGGGCAAGTTTGTGACTTTGTCCTTCTTGGGCACTGCTCATAGCCTTTCTGGGCAAGTTTTTCGACTTCTGGCCTTCTTGGGTTCTGGTCATAACCCCTTTGGGTAAGTTTCTGGACTTTTGTCCTTCATGGGCATTGGTCATAACCCCTTTTGGTAAGTTTCTGGACTTCTGGCCATCATGGGCACTGGTCATAACCCCTTTGGGTAAGTTTCTGGACCTCTGGCCATCATGGGCACTGGTCATAACCCCTTTTGGTAAGTTTCTGGACTTCTGGCCATCATGGGCACTGGTCATAACCCCTTTGAGTAAGTTTCTGGACCTCTGGCCTTCATGGGCACTGGTCATAACCCCTTTGGGTAAGTTTCTGGACCTCTGGCCATCATGGGCACTGGTCATAACCCCTTTGGGTAAGTTTCTGGACCTCTGGCCTTCATGGGCTCTGGTCATAACCCCTTTGGGTGAGTTTCTGGACCTCTGGCCTTTATGGGCACTGGTCATAACCCCTTTGGGTGAGTTACAAGTTCTTGCCTTCTTTGGCATTGCTCTTTTAACCTCATTGGGCAAGTTTCAAGTTATTGCCTTCTTGGGCATTGCTCTTTTAACCTCATTAGGTAAGTTACGAGTTCCTGCCTTCTTGGGCATTGCTCTTTAAACCTCATTGGGTAAGTTAATAGTTCTTGCCTTCTCTGGCATTGCTCTTTTAACCTCATTGGGTAAGTTATGAGTTCCTGCCTTCTTCGGCATTGCTCTTTTAACCTCATTGGGTAAGTTACGCTCTGAGTCATCTGTTTCCAAATCTGAGTTACTTTACTCAAAATTGACTTAGGTCTTGAGTCTGAGTCCTCTAACTCAAATCCTAGGTATACGACTTAAGTCCGAGTTATCTCATTCCAAATCTGAGTTACTTTACTCAATTTTGACTTACTTCTCAAACCTGAGTCATCTGACTCAAATCCGAGTTAACTCATCCCAAATCCGAGTTACTTTACTCAATTTTGACTTACATCCTAAATCTGAGTCATCTGATTCAAATCCGAGTTAACTCATCCCAAATCTGAGTTACTTTACTCAATTTTGACTTACTTCCCAAATCTGAGTCATCTGACTCAAATCTGAGTTAACTCATCTCAAATCCGAGTTACTTTACTCAAAATTGACTTATATGTCTTAAGTATGAGTCATCTGGCTCAAATCTGAGTTATATTATTCAAATCCGAGTTAACTCATCCCAAATCCGAGTTACTTTACTCAATTTTGACTTACATTCCAAATCTGAGTCATCTGACTCAAATCCGAGTTAACTCATCCCAAATCCGAGTTATTTTACTCAATTTTGACTTACATTCTAAATCCGAGTTACTTGACTCAAATCCGAGTTAACTCATCCCAAATCCGAGTTACTATTTGCCATGACATAGCTTGATTTGGCGTGATGACGATAATTTGCCTTTGATATGGATCCGAGATATAGATCCGAGATTAAGCTTTGGGATATGATAATAGGGCTAACCGCTGAGAGATCTGATTCGAGATGTAGATATGAGATATAGATTCGAGATATGATAAGCTGGGCAATAGTCATCCGAGATATGGGATAACCTGGCAAGATGGTGAGATATCAATCCGAGTCATAACATTACCTGGAAATCTGATGAACTGAATAAAGTTTCGGCCTCAATCAGAGATATGATTAGTGCGCCGAGTTTGAATACCAATCCGAATTATAATATACCCTGGCAAGTTGAATCAAATGTTAGTCCGAATCAGAGACAATCTACTGAGCTGAGTTAAAGGTTAATTCAAAACATAAACAAATTGACTTCAAGTTAAACCCGAATCATCAATAAGCTGGCCGGTAAGCTGAGTTAAAGGACAATCCAAAGCATAAATAAACTGACTCAAATTCTATCCGACTCATAAGTAAGCTGACTCAAATTCTATCTGGATCATAAATAAGTTGACTCAAATTATGGCCGAGTTATAAATAAGCTGGCTGTGGAGCTGAGTTACAGGATAATCCAAAGCATAAACTAACTGGCTCAAAATCTATATGAATCACAAATACGCTGATTCAACTTCTGGCCGAGTTATAAATAAGCTGGCTGGAGTACAGATCTGAATCAACATAGTGCTCTTTTAATCTAAAGGTGACTCTACGGATAAGTTGACTAGTCCCCGGGTTGAGTTATTTTCTCCCTGGGATGAAGGATTGAGTGTAGGTGGCTGAGTTACCTAACACTTAGAGCATACTTGGAGAAGTGTTTGGGTGAGTCTTGCTAGGTCATACCTCCCCTGCTGAGTTACTTGGTACTTACAGTAAGCTTGGAGTAGTGCTTGAGTCCTTCTTGCTGAGTCTTACCTGCTTTGATGAGTTAGACTTGGAGAGCCTCTGCGCTTACCTCTTTGTTCTCTGTTGGCTTGGTGAAGCTGAATGAGCCCTATGAGGAAGAAGTTGATGAAGATGTTCCCGTCCGGATGGAAACCCAACCAACGCCACTAGAAGCCCCACGGTGGGCGCCAAATGTCGTGGTGGTATCACGGCATATGCCATGGGTAGGCTAAAGTTGGGGCCGATGGACATGGAGGAATCCGGGGAGGGATGATGTGGTGAAGGCCGCACTCATATGAACAAAGGGAAATACAATGTATATTGGATTGAAGCTCTCAAGTGGAGATAACACCTCATTCTATACATCTAATCCCTTATAATCTCGCCATACTTGTGGCTACAATCATGCTCCTTGAGATGTTTCCCCTATGCTTCTATCTAAGCTCTCTATGAGAGTGGAGGAAGAGGAAGAAGGAGAGCTCCTGGTGAGCAGAAAGGAGAGGAGCCCTTCGGGGCCTCCCCTGTGAACGATCCCCCTGGTGCTTCTTATAAAGGGGAGCCCAGGGGACAAGGCTTGTTCCATACGTTTGGCATCTACGTAGCATATTCCCAGCATCTTCTCAGATGCTTAGCATATGCCTTGGCATCTTTGGAGATGCCATGGCATATCCCTTAGCATATTCCCCAGCATCTTCTTGATTCCAAGGGCATATTCCATAGCCCATGTGCCAGTCTGAGCCATGGGCGTCCCGAGACTGGCACGAGACTTGTTTGTCTTGTCCTGGGTCGATGCCGAGTCGTCATAAATGTTGCGGAGGCCTCTGGGGATGAATAAGTGGGCGTCTGGATCATTACATCTCGGCCCAGATGCCCTGGGGGAAGTGGAGATTCGGCCTGGTCTTGAATTGACTCGGCCTAGAGGGAACAAGGCCCAGCCGAGTCACTATTCCCATTTATCCGGCCTGGGCTGAGCTAAATTGGCCTGGGCCGCGTCTGGTTTGGCCGGCAGTGGAGGAAGCCCAGCCGAGCTCTCTCCAGCTCGGCCCAAGCGGGGAGGTAAGAGAAAAGGCCCAGCCGGGGAGTTCCTGTTGATTCGGCCCAGCAGAAGAGAGTTGGTCCAGCAGAGCTGGTGGCGTCGTCCTCCGTGGTGGGCCGAGCTGAGCCACATTCGGCCCACCCGGGCGATGAGGTGAGGGAGCCGGCGCTGTGAGGGAGTTGGCGTGGTGCCGGCGGGAGCTGGCGACGCGCAGGGTTGCTGGCGACGTTGGCGGGAGTAGGACGAGGCGGGGAGTCGGCTGTGGACCGACTTCGGCCTAGTTAATTCGGCCCAACCGGATTTCTCTCGTTCAGCACATAGCAAATTGGCTCAGCCTACTTAATTCGGCCCAGGAGGGGCAGATTCTGTCTTGACCAGGCCGAGTTAAATATAACTCGGCCCAACCAGGATTTATTCTTCTTTCTTTCATCTTTTACAACTCTCTTCACCCATTCTTTCTATTTAATTGTTTTATTCTTTTACACAGATCACTTTATAGCCCAACTCTGGGGTACCCGGGGGTACACCCCCGACAAATCATGTGCCAAGGCCCAAGGTTCTTCTTCGAACACCACGGATTCAACCTCCCGAAGGACAGGTTCCACTGGAGTAGCGCGAGGGTCAGCGGGGTGATGCATGTCGCCTACCTTTCTACAGAGTTGGTGGTACTTGCTTTTGGCGAGCAAAGTTCAATTTGACATATTGTTCATGATGTTTAATTTCTTGGGAGGGGCTATCTCGTTTCTTTTAGCTTTCCATGAAAATAGTTGGATTTTACATGGGCGATGCCGCTATTGCCATTGTGGAGGCAACTAGATAGTAGGTGAAAATGTATTAATATCAAATGGACTAATGGTTTTATTGAGTTATATATGAGGGGATTTTCCATAGGCAGTTCATGAACACTTCTCAGATTATGAACCCCTCTCAGATCGCTTGTTAGCTTCAGTCGATAAAGCATCAGAAGCCGCTTTCCATGCAAATGTTTTCACTTTCGGAGGCACTCCCGCCTTCCGGGTCCTATGTCAGCATTCACCACGCCCATCAGGCCGAATGCTCGAAGTTGTGAAATTACATTGAGTAAGGCTCAACGCAAATGTATATGCACTTCGAACCGAGAACTCGCCTGATTTCTCTAACTGCCATGTAAGAACATATGTATGTAACCTCCTCGAAGGTTTTATGTTTAAATGAGAGGGCAACGGGGAGGTGTCGGTGCTCACGTGGGCATTAAGAGGACAACAACGCTACACGGACTTGTCGAGATGTGAATGAAGCAGACAAAAATGCGAGGCTTATGGAAGCTATAAATGGGATGAGTCAGAGGCTCTCCTAACTTGGAAAAGATGGCAACTGATGTCGCAAGGTGAAGCTCGTGGACATCGCACAATTGTGCATGAGGTAAATGATATATTTTTGAATTGGCATGTATATTCCGCCAAGTCGTAGTTCAGTAGAGGAATCCCTAATAGTCTGTTTAGGACTATTAGAGAATGCACAGTGTTTCATAGGACAAATTTATCTAATGTTTTGGTGGGTTCAATCCAATTAATTTTTAGGAGAACCTGTCCTCAGATTAACGACATATACAAACCGGCTGTAGTGTAGGAATGTGACTTGGACCCTTGGAACAGTAGTACAACTCCTGTGCGGCGATATCGCTTTCGATTCGTGGACGTACGTGTACGGACTGCAGCCGACTCGACCTATACCAAACCTAAAACTGACGGGCTGTTCTTCGCACATCCTTTGGAGGTTACACAAAACACACGCAAGTGGACCACAGCGGTTCACCTAAAAACAATTCTGTCACATGGTTTACAGCCAAAGTACACGTCCAGATGGACCCCGGCCTAAAATTAAAGTCTAGCGAATCCTTTTGCTTTAAGGTAAGTTTTGGGATTGATCCGTGAAGAATTGCATCAAGTGCAGCTTCTAAACTGCCCCTTGCCGTCTTGGGGAATAACAAAAGAGCCCACACATTTTCTTCTCATATTAAGAAGAGAAGATGGTTCATAGATTCATTTACCTTGACGTGTTCGACCAAAACTTCTCATGTTACAACATCTCCACTAGTATTTCCAAGAGCCTATTCCTAGGACTTTTTTTGGTCCGAATTTAAAAAACCCGTTCCAGTAGCATTTCCGGGAGCCACTTTTTGCCCCAAATACGTCCGGGTTCCTAGGCCGATCCCGGGTTCCTGGGAACACCGGATCAAACAATTCGCATACCACTCGCCGACACGTCTCTCTCTCTCTCTCTCTCTCTCTCTCTCTCTCTCTCTCTCTCTCCCGCCGAGGCAGCCACGCCGCCATGTTCGCGTCAACCTCCACGCGCTCGCCTCGGCTTTAAGCTCTCTGTGCTCGCCAACATTGGATTTGGCGTCGAGGAAGAGGGCGCCGCGTCTGGCGGCCGAGCTGGGGCGCCGCGGCCGGTCCCTGGTGAACGTACCGACTTTGAATCGACTAGAGGGAGGTGAATAGGCGATTGCCAATTTTAATTTGTTACACACTTTTAGGCTTAGCGAGAAGGAAAGTTCTCTAAATATACAACTAGGTGAACAACCTATATGCCAGAGAACTAACAACAACCACAAGAACGGTAAAGAGCAAGAAGTAAAGGTAGGGAACGAGATAACCGGAGCGGGGACACGAAGATGTAATTCCCGTAATTCACTCCCAAAGGAGCTAGATATTGGAGAGATGTCGGGGCCACACAAGGTCATCTGAGCGTCACAAAGGCCTCACCTTCTTCTCCGATGAGCTCCCCAACAAAGGCGGCCTCACATTCCACTAACCGATGACCTTGAAGGCGCCAACCGAAACCTTTACAACAAGGTCGAGGGAGAAGCTCCACAACTCAATTGGAGGCCCTCAACGACACCACGGAGCTTTACAACACATGTCCTTAGCTCCGAGGATGCGCTACACCGTCTAGGGTTTCAAGAAACCCAAGAGTAACAAGATCCACAAAGGATAGGTGGGGGGAATCAAATCTTCTTTGGTGGAAGTGTAGATCTAGGTCACCTCCCTCACCTCTCAAAAGATCAAGTGATTTGAGTGGCTAGGGAGAGAGATCTAGTGAGGTGAAGCTCTGATATTAATGGAGGAGAGAGAAAACTGAAGAGTTAGGTAGGAGGAAGCAGGAGGGCACCTTAAATAGGCTCCCTCCAAACTAAACCGTTGGAGCCTTCGTGACCTTACCGGAAGTTCCGGTGAGTGGCCGGAAGTTCCGCCCAGCGTAGCCCCAACGGTCATCAGGTCGTTGACGCACACTCCAAAAGCCTAACTGGAAGTTCCGGTGAAACTTTTGATGCAAGTTCCGGCCCAAGTTCCGTCAAATAGAACACTTCCAAACAGAAGTATACTGATTCTGAGCGGAACTTGGAGTGGAACAAGGGGCGGAACAACTGGGTCGCAAACCTTGTCTGACCAGAAGTTTCGACGCCTGGTCAGAAGTTCCGCTCAGGGTCTCAGTGGAAGAAGCTACCAAAATTCCTGACCGGAACTTCTGGTGCAACTTCCGGTGGAAGTTCTAGCAAATAGAACATACCGAAACAGAAGGTTCTGGGAGCTGGCCGAAACTTCCAACGGAAGTTGGATCGAAACTTAGTCCCAAATCCTCCCCATAGAGAGCCCCGAGCGGAACTTCTGGCGCCTAGCCGAAAGTTCCGATCAGACAAAAAAAGGTCCAACAGATCATAACTTCGCTCTCTCACAGATGAGTAGGATGGCTGCGACGGTGCATATACGGTTTGTGCAAAATCAGATGATTCCCCACAGTCTTCCGAGGTGGACCGCTCTTGATAGCAAGGCGATCTAAAGCAATAAAATAAGAGAAATAGAAAAACGAAAGACCGTCGTCTTCACGAGATCCCAAAGAGAGCATCCACACACTTCATAAGAATCATCAAAAGCAATTAACCTGAAACTCAAGCACACAGTTAGATCACAAGTGGGATTGTCATCATCACCAAAATAGCACGGAAAAATATAGTCCTTTCACCTGGTGAACGCGTACGAGGAGGTCATGGCGGCGTTCTGGATGGGGATGGCAGCGGCCAAAGAAAAGCGGCGGGCCAAAGCAGGGGCAGTGCACAGCGCGGCTTGGGGGCGCGCCCGGCGGAGCAACACCGGCGTGGGGTGCGGTCGCCGACGCAGCACCAGGGACTGGCCCGAGCGAGTCCACGCCGCCGTGACCTCCTCGCCCGTGTTCACGCCGCTCTCTCCACCTGGCCGCCGCACGGCAAGGCACCGGCAGTGCGCGTTCTCTAGAGGAGGCCGTCTGGGCGGGGCAGATGGCGCACTCCGGCGCCGTGGCGTCCTCCTCCGCCGCTTTTCCGGTCTTGGGGTCAGCGCGGCATCGGGCGGCACGAGCGTGGCGTCGGGTGGCGTCTGGTGGCATCGGGCGGCAAGGGCGCGGCGTCGAGCTGGGAACGTGGCTGGAAAAGGCCCATTCCCAGGCACAAAATTTGCTCCATCCGGACTTCTTTTGTTTCATTCAAACCAAATTTTTGGCCTAGGAATGGCACAACGAGTTGGGGATGCTCTTAGTCTAAGCCTGTGGAAGAAGACATACGTAAGCAGGCAGCAGGGTGATGCAAATAGTTGTCTAGAGGGCTTCCATTGGCCGTTGTTTTTGGCGTGCTTACCCCCGGGTCTCCAGATTGAAGTCGCTGCTGAAGAATTCAAAGGCTTTCGTCACTACTGGAAAACAGGCCTTCGGTTCGATCAGAGCAACGTCACCAGTCCCGGCCCGTCACGAACCGCGGCTAGTGCTAGCACTAGTCCCGGTCCGTGAGGCCTCCAACGGCTAGAAATGGCCATAAGCACTAGTCCCGGGCCGGACCAGAGCATTAGTCCCGGTCCGTAATACGGCCCGGGACTAATAAGCTGGAGCGGGCCAACAACTCTTTTTGGGGACTATTAGTTCCGGGTCGTATCACGGCCCGGGACTAATTGTCCATCACTATATATACAGCTCTCTGGCCAGCTGCCCTAAAGCATATGGTGGCCATTTTTCTTAAAGAAGCAAGAGAGTTCATGCCATTTTTTTCTCAAGATTTGTCAAGATTTAGTTTGCAACACCTAAATCCAAAGCTTTAAAAGGTTATAACTTCATTATTTCATCTCTTATTGCTACTTTAGCTCTATAGTGCTCTAGAAGTATAGAGATATGGATCAAATGCATGCATACTCTAGAAGTAGCTAGAAGGATTTTGATATATATGTGTAACAAATTTTGATTAGGCACATAGTTACTGAAAATTGAAATGTGTAATTTTAGAGTTTCAGAGCTTAGAATGGAATGAGGTTTTCACTGATAGAACAATAATAAAAACTCCACATTTATCATGTTTATTGTTTTCTCCAATTCTCAAATTGGTGCATGTAAATTTTTCAAAATTCAAAATTAATGCTCTAGAAGCTCTCAATATAACTTGTAATAATTTTATCATGTTGTGTAATGGTTTTTGATATACTTTTACTATAATGCAGATGGTCCGGGAATGGATGTACGGTACTGACCGACGCTCTGGCGAGTTCATTAATGGCGTGCATGAATTCATCCGTGTTGCTGATGCAAACAAGAACAATGGTTTTGTATTCTGTCCATGTAATGGATGTAGGAATCAGAAGGATTACTCTGACTCAAAAACCCTTCACATCCACCTGTTGAAGTCCGGTTTCATGCCCAGTTATAATTGTTGGACCAAGCACGGAGAGAGAGGGGTTATAATGGAAGACAATGAAGAAGAGGAGGATGATGACAACTATCATGGTTTCCCTGAGTACGGAGATACTTCCATGGGGAATGCCGAAGGGGAGGATGAAGAAGAGACACATGATGAACCCGCTGATGATCTTGGTCGAACCATTGCCGATGCACGAAGAGATTGTCAAACTGAAAAGGATAGGGAGAAGTTCAATCACATGCTAGAGGATCACAAAAAGTTGTTGTACCCTAATTGCGAAAATGGTCTGAAAAAGCTGGGCAGCACACTGGAATTGCTGCGATGGAAGGTTGAGTGTGCTATACCTGACTCCTCATTTGAAAAGTTGCTGAAAATGATGAAGAATATGCTTCCAAAAGATAACGTATTGCCCGCCAGTACATACGAAGCAAAGAAGGTTGTCTGCCCTCTAGGCTTAGAGGTTCAGAAGATACATGCATGCCCTAATGACTGCATCCTCTACCGCGGTGAGGAGTATGAGAATTTAGATGCATGCCCGGTATGCACTTCACTTCGGTATAAGATTAGACGAGATGACCCTGGTGACGTTAAGGGCGAGCCCCCCCCCCCCCCCCCGGAAGAGGGTTCCTGCGAAGGTGATGTGGTATGCTCCTATAATACCACGGTTGAAACGCTTATTCAGAAACAAAGAGCACGCCAAGTTGTTGCGATGGCATAAAGAGGAATGTAAGTCAGATGGGATGTTGAGACACCCCGCTGATGGGTCACAATGGAGAAAAATCGATAGTAAGTACCCAGACTTTGCAGATGACGCAAGGAGTTTAAGGTTTGGTCTAAGTACAGATGGCATGAATCCCTTTGGGGAGCAGAGCTCCAGTCACAGCACCTGGCCCGTGACTCTATGCATCTATAACCTTCCTCCTTGGTTGTGCATGAAGCGGAAGTTCATTATGATGCCAGTGTTGATCGAAGGTCCGAAGCAACCCGTCAACGACATTGATGTGTACCTAAGGCCATTAGTGGAAGAACTTTTACAGTTGTGGCATGAACCCGGGATACGCGTGTGGGATGAGCACAAGAAGGAAGAATTTAACCTCTGAGCATTGCTTTTCGTAACAATCAATGATTGGCCTGCTCTTAGTAACCTTTCAGGACAGTCAAACAAGGGATACATTGCATGCACACACTGTTTAGATGAGACTGAAAGTATATATTTGGAACATTGTAAGAAGAATATATACAATGAGAATTGTCGATTTCTTTTGGCCAAGCATCCCTTAAGAAAGAAAGGCAAGCATTTCAACGGTCTGGCATGTCACCAGACGAAGCCTAAGGAGCGTACTGGTGCTGATATATTTGATATGGTCAAAGATTTGGATCAACTGGTAACCTTTGGAAAGGGTCCTAGAGGAAAATATGTTCCGAAAGATGCTGAAGGACACGCACCCATGTGGAAGAAGAAATCTATATTTTGGGAGCTACCATATTGGAAATTCTTAGAGGTCCGCTCTGCAATCGATGTGACGCATGTGACGAAGAATCTTTGCGTGAACCTGCTAGGCTTCTTGGGTGTGTATGGGAAGACAAAAGATACACCGGAAGCACGAAAGGACCATCAACGTATGAAAGACCAGATGGCCTGCATCCAGAATGGTTTCAAGGTCATGCCAGCTAAGCTCTTACCAAACAAGAGAAGGAAATATTTTTTGAATGCCTAAGCAGTATTAAGGTCCCATCTGGCTTCTCGTCGAATATAAAGGGGATAATAAATATGGCAGAAAAAAGTTCCAAAACCTAAAGTCTCATGACTGCCACGTGATTATGACGCAAATGCTTCCGATTGCATTGAGGGGGCTTCTACCAGATAATGTTCGAGTACCCATTGTGAAGCTATGTGCATTTCTCAATGCAATCTCTCAGAAGATAATCAATCCTGAAGATCTACCACGGTTACAGAATGATGTGGTCCAATGTCTTGTCAGTTTTGAGTTGGTGTTCCCACCATCCTTCTTCAATATTATGACGCACCTGCTGGTTCACCTAGTCGAAGAGATTTCCATTCTCGGTCCTGTATTTCTACACAATATGTTTCCCTTTGAGAGGTTCATGGGAATCTTAAAGAAATATGTTCGTAACCGTGCTAGGCCAGAAGGAAGCATCTCCAAGGGCTATGGAACAGAGGAGGTCATTGAATTTTTTGTTGACTTTGTTCCTGACCTTAAGCCGATTGGTCTTCCTCAATCGCGGTATGAGGGAGCCTGAGTGGAAAGGGTACTCTAGGAAGGAAATCAATAATATGTAGAGACGGACATTCTTACACCGAAGCACATTACACCGTTCTACAAAATTCTATCTTGGCAGCCCCATATATCGAGGAACACAAGAAAATCTTACGCTCCAACAACCCTGGAAAGCATGACTCTTGGATTAGCGATGAACACATGAAGAGTTTCAGCGGTTGGTTGCAACATCTCATAAAAAACAACACTCTTGGAGATCAGCTATACTTGTTGTCTAGGTCACCATCTTCGACTATATCGACTTTCCAAGGGTACGAGATAAATGGGTATACATTTTACACGATAGCCCAAGATAAAAAGAGAACCAACCAAAACAGTGGTGTCCGCTTTGATGCAACAGACAACAATGGGTCAAAAACCACATATTATGGTTACATAGAGGAGATATGGGAACTTGACTATGGACCTACTTTTAAGGTCCCCTTGTTTCGGTGCAAATGGGTCAAGCTGACACGAGGAGGGGTTGAGGTAGACAAGAAATACGGAATGACATCGTTGGATCTCAACAATCTTGGGTACTTAGACGAACCATTCGTCCTAGCCAATGATGTGGCTCAGGTTTTCTATGTGAAGGACATGTCTACCAAACCTAGAAAAAGAAAAAAATAAGAAAAAGAATACATCAGACGATGAGCCAAAGCGCCACATAGTTCTTTCAGGAAAAAGAAACATCGTGGGAGTGGAGGACAAGACAGACATGTCAGAAGATTGTGATAAGTTTCATGAAATTCCGCCCTTCGCGGTGAAGGATGACCCAAGCATCATGTTAATGAATGAAGATGCTCCATGGATACGACAGGATCAGAAAGGAACACATGCGAAGAAATGATATGTAATAATTGTAACATTTTATGAGTGAAGATGCTCCATGCATGTGTCCATTTTTATAGTGTTGTCTGCAAACAATCTTGAGTGTGTTAGTCCCATTTTGTGGCTGGACCGGGACTAAAGGAGGGCCTTTAGTACCGATTCATACTTACCATTAACATCTGATCTCCAAACGCGTGATGTCACATATTAGGGAGTGCCTCTATGACCAGTTTCTCAGAGATGCCGGAGGACTGGGCTCCGTCGGCATCTCCCTGAAACTGGCCGTAATGGTGTCCCTGCTCTCGAAAACCATCTTGCAGCTTGTAACTTCTCTAACTAGATCAATACGCCTGGGAGCTAACTAATTTCACATATTAGGGAGTGCCTCTATGACCAGTTTCTCGGAGATGCCGGAGGACTGGGCTCCGTCGGCATCTCCCTGAAACTGGCCGTAGTGGTGTCCCTGCTCTCAAAAACCATCTTGGAGATGCCTCAAACTGGCTGGAGGACTGGACTCACAAGGATGCCTATTTATAGTACAAGCAGCTCGGCATAATGTCGACACTCACGACATAATGTCGACACTCACCCCTATTATTAGTGCTGACTCATGTTTAGTCCCGGTTGGTGTCTCCAACCGGGACTAAAGGTTCATCTTTAGTCCCGGTTGGTGACACCAACCGGGACAAGGTACAAGCCGCACGACATAATGTCGACACTCACCCCTATTATTAGTGTTGCCTGGCCCAGTCTGCCGCAATCCCTTCAGTCGCGGTTGGTTTCTCCAACCGGGACTAAAGATGAACCCTCTCTTTATATAGGCATTTCCCTCTATTTATTAGGTAACACTCAAGACATTTATTAATATTAAAAACCGGGACAAATCGGGACTAGCTAACACTCAGGACTAAAGCCGCCCCCTTTAGTCATAATCATGCCTAGTCCTATAGTACGCAGCTTCAGGGTCTTCTTCGTCATCGTCATCATCATCGTCATCGTCACCTGCCACTCCGGGGATCCTCAGCCCATCCATGGCATATACCAGGGGCCATTCCAGCCTCGGATTCACGGTGGGTGGGGGAGGGGTCTCCTGGAAGACGATGCCTCTACCGCCGAGCCGGTGTGGGGCCTTTTTGTGGCTCTGTGGCGGGTGGATTCGTGGGCACCGCAGGCGAGGATGGTCTCCCCCGGCGATGTAGCGCATCACTCTGATGATAGTATGGTTCGCCCACCACAAACGACGGCTGGCTTCGTTGTGGTTCACCGGTAGCGGGCCATCACCCTCGTACCTGGCGAGCTCCCTTTCCTGCCTATTAGCGAAGAAGGCATTCCAGGTGTCGTAGTTGTCGGGATCCCACTGGGGATCCATCCGCTGCTCCGGCGTGAGCTCGTGGTAGAAGTGGTTTGTGATGGCCGCCTGACGTGCGTAACCTTGAGGGACAGGAGGGACAAGAACCCCTCCAACGCTCAGCATCCAGCCGGCGGGCGGCCGGTAGCCCAGCGGACAAGGGTAGTTGGAGGCGCACAGCGCCTCGGTCTCCTCGAGGGTCAGAATGGCCCAGTAGGCGCTGTCCATTGTTCTAAGAGAGGAAGGTGTGGATGTGTGGATAGCCATGGCGCGGTCGCCCTAAATATAGAGGGAAAGGGCGGGAAAACTTGGCGTGAAGCTTTGGGAAATGGCGGGAAATATCTTTAGTCCCGGTTAGTGACTACATCCGGGACTAAAAGCTCTCATAGAAAGGAAAGGGCGGGAAAACTTGGCGGGAAGCGGTGGGAAATGGCGGGAAATATCTTTAGTCCCGGTTTGTGACTACAATCGGGACTAAATGGATATTATATTAAGATTCTTTATATTTTTATGATAATAATAGACATATTATTTGGATTATTACAATAAAAGATATGATTTTCCAAAGTTTTTATATTTGATTTGAATTAAAAAAGAAAATTTACAAATGAAATAATTTATAAATGATGCAAACATATAAATGGATATTATATTAAGATTCTTTATATTTTTCTGATAATAATAGACATATTATTGTGTTATTTGGATTATTACAATAAAAGATATGATTTTCCAAAGTTTTTATATTTGATTTGAATTAAAAAAAGAAAATTTACAAATGAAATAATTTATAAATGATGCAAACTGATAAATGGATATTATATTAAGATTCTTTATATTTTTCTGATAATAATAGACATATTATTTGTGTTATTTGGATTATTACAATAAAAGATATGATTTTTCAAAGTTTTTATATTTGATTTGAATTAAAAAAAGAAAATTTACAAATGAAATAATTTATAAATGATGCAAACCGATAAATGGATATTATATTAATATTCTTTATATTTTTCTGATAATAATAGACATATTATTTGTGTTATTATAATAAAAGATATGATTTTCCAAAGTTTTTGAATTAAAAAAGAAAATTTACAAAAAAACAATTAGTCGCGGGTGGTGGCTGGACCCGGGACTAAAGGGTGCCTGCGCGCGCGAAAACGAAGCGGCCGAAAAAACCTTTAGTCTCGGGTCGTGGCTTAACCCGCGACTAAATGGGGGGTCTTTAGTCGCGGGTTAAGCCACGGCGCGGGACTAAAGACCCTTTAGTCGCGGGCGGTGGCTTAGCCCGGGAATAAAGGTCCGTCTGTATATATTTCGCGCCGGGGGGCTACCCAACACTTAGCATTTCTCGACGAACGAAGCAGACGAAGACGAAGCATCGAAGACGCAGGGGAGGTGCTGCCCAGACACCGATTCCACCGCGTCACCGCCCTCGCCTCCGGCCGTGCGTGCTTCGCCGCTCTGCCGTGCCGTGCTCCGCCGTGCCGCCACGCCGCCGCGCGCTGTCCCGCCGCCCCACAACGTGCGCCGCCGCGCCGCCGCGCGCTGTCCTCCCGCCCCGCAACGCGCGCCGCCGTGCCGCCACGCGCCGTCCCGCCGCCCGCAACGCCGCCGCCTCGACGTGCGTTTTTTAGCTAGGAATTTTTAGTTTCTTTTTTTATATCTTAGTAGAATTTTAGTAGCATTTTTAGTTTCGTTTTTTAGGAATATATAATTGCTTTTAGTTTCTTTTTTAATATATATTTGTTTATATAATTGTTTTTAGTTGTTTTTAGGAATATATAATTGTTTTTAGTTTCTTTTTTTAGGAATATATAATTGTTTATATAATTGTTTTTAGTTTCTTTTTTTAGGAATATATAATTGTTTTTAGTTGTTTTTAGGAATATATAATTGTTTTTAGTTTCTTTTTTTAGGAATATATAATTGTTTATATAATTATTTTTAGTTGTTTTTAGGAATATATAATTGTTTATATAATTGTTTTTAGTTGTTTTTAGGAATATATAATTGTTTATATAATTTTTTAGGATTAGGATTATTGTTTTAGTGATTTTTTTGTTTTATTTATTAAGATTAGAATTAGGATTAGGATTAGGGTTATTTTTTTGTTTAAGTTATTATAATTAGGATTATATTGTTTTAGTTATTAGGATTATTGTTTTTTCTAACCTGTTTAACTCTCTTTTTGTTAAAGATAATTAAGTCATGGATCCATCCGAAGATCCTGGTCGCATCGGTGAAGGTTTTCTTCAGGGCATGATAAGAGGTGAAATTCCTCTTATTACTACCGGCGCCGAAGATATTTTGCTCGAGGAAGAGATATTCTCATATCTGAATCCATCCGGTGATGGACTAGAGGAAAACCTAATGTACCAAGGGGAAGACCAGATGGACGAAGGGCAAACAAATAACAACAATAATGATGGCCCGTCGACAGGATCCGGCGAGGTACATATATCTATATATGTATAAAGTCTCGTGTTACCTCTATTCATTAACTGATCTAGATATATATTAATCACTCTATCTTCTTCTTTTAGCCCACCGGATCGAAGCAATCGACAGCTCGAATGAAACGAGGGCCGAACAAAAAGTTGGATGGTAATCAGAGGTTCCCCATCAAAGAAATAGATGATGATGGTGAACCGATTGCTCCAGAGAAGCACCGAAGGATGTTTATAAATCAATGCGGGGTGCTTGTTAGGGACAACCTGCCGATCACCATCCAAGAATGGAATAAGTCAAAGAAAGCCGGTGAAGAATCCAACAGCTATGTCACCGATGATGCCAAAGATGACCTTTGGCAGAAGCTCATAGCGCATTTCATACTACCTCCAGAGTATGAGGAATTTGAGGTAGATGGTATTACCCCAAGGCCATGTGGGCTTGAAAATAGAGCGAAAGTCAAGGAGTGGGCACTAAGCAAGATGGTTGAACTGTACCGGAACCACAAGAAAAGTTTATACGCGAAATATGTCGCGAAAAAGAAAACTCCAGACTTCAAAGGAGTAAACGAGAAGTTGAGAGAACAGTGGCCCGATTTTGTACAGTACAAGCAATCTGATAAAGCAAAGGGAAATTCGGCAAAGAACACGTTAAATGCTGCCAACAAGAAATATCATCATAAAATGGGGACAGGTGGCTACAAGAGTGCCATCCCTAAGTGGGAAACTATGGAGAAGGATATGAGGGCTAGAGGCGTCACTCCTGGTACAGATGGATGGCCCGAGAGGTCAAAGCACTGGTGGTACGGGCACGGGGGATCCTTGGACCCAGAAACAGGGAAGACATTATTTCATGATAAAATTCTAAAACCCTCCCAAGACCTTATTCAAGCAATGAACGATGCTCAATTGGGATTGTTCCGTCCCGATAGAGAACGACGAGCTGACACGCGCCCTAGGGAATCCTGAAAAGGGAGGATGAACACGAGGCAAAGGCGCCGGTGTCTCGTGGAAGAAAGGGTTTCCTCAGTACGATGCCAGTTACAGAAGCCGTCAGAGAAAGAAGGACCGGGAGGCAGACCGGATCTCCAGGGTAGAGCAGGACCTAGCTGATCTGAAGAACCTCATGCATGAAATTAGCCAAAGGCCGCCGTCGTCAAATCACCCGCGGTCTGATGATCCTGCATTGGATCTTAGCCAACGGAGAAGCAGCGTGGCTTCCACGGAGGTCCGTGCTGATGATCAAGCACTGTTGGATGATGCACCGGCTCCTCACTACCCCGTGGATGATGTCAGAGAGATGGCACAATGTGAGCTACATCAGCCAATGAACAACCTGTCCTTCAAGGTGGCGATCGGCACTGCTTTACCTTGTCTACCTGGAGCACTCCACCATTCACTTCCGATTCCACCAGGCTATGCTCGTGTCACGGTGGATAACATAGTGGAGGATTTTGCGGACCTAGAGATTGAAATCGCTACGCCTAAAGGCCTAACGAAACTAGGAGATGTCAAGCGCAACATCATTCTATGGAATAAGAAGTACATCAAGTTTCCAGGCTTGGCGCCAAGACCACCGACTCCAAGGAATCCAAATCCACCCCGCATCGAATATCGTCAACCTCCAAGTCCACCCCAACCCGATTATCGCCAACCTCCAAGTCCACCCCAACCTGATTATCGCCAACCTCCAAGTCCACCCCGCCCCGCTGACGATCGCCGCAGCAGGAGTGCATCAACTCGATCTCCGCCTCCGCCTCCGCCTCCGTGCAATACTACTACCTCATCGAAGAAACGTAAGTTCGACGGTCCCCCGCGCCCCACATCGAAGAAAGGTCAAACGCCGAAGATAGTCGATATCCCGCCGGCTCTTCCAAAGAGACCTTATGACAAGACCGATGAGGAAACTAACGCGGATGTGGCTGCCCAAGTTAAGGCGCATTTTGCACCCAAAAAGCCTGAGCCAAAGCCGGTATATAACAAAAAAACCAAAAAGTGGGCTAAGTCCTTTCTTGAGCAACCATCCCAGATATCGATGAATCTGGAATCATACTATGACCGGGAGATTACTAAGCAAGCACAGAAGAAAAAAATCACAAGTGCAAAAAGCGGGAAGCAAGTTTCCCAGCTCGGAGCACAGAAGAATCAATCGGTCGCCCCGCTCAAAGTCATTTCAGACCTCGACAAGGCCTTCAGAGCTGAAATGGATATGGACATGCAAATAATGGACCCTAGATCCCGTAATAATGCTGCACTTATGGCAATCACTGTATCGGAGGCCAAAACACTTGGTAACGAAGCAAATATGTCTCTTGGTTAATATTTAGGCTATGAAGATACGCCAGTGGGTCAAATAGTACGACAGTATGTCCAAGGGCAGCCTCTAGTCAGTAATAAGGAACTCGCGCGTCTATCCACACATATGCGAAATCTGCATGAATGATACATGTCGCAAGCAGAAAAAAAGTATCATAAAGATTGGTTTCCGGTGGACGTTAGAAAGGAGCATCACTTCAAACCATACTCGATACAGGTTCAAATGACCGAACTGTTTCAGTTATACAACCAGCGTGCCCTCGACAAATCTATCATTGGTTGCTACTGTTTGTAAGTTATTTATTTCTATAATTAAGTTTGTAGCTTTAGCTCGTTCATTGCATTTAATATATTATCCTAACTATATATCCTTTTGTATGATAATATTATATTCCGCAGAATGAAGATGCTTGAATGCAAAAGAGCTAGAAGATACGACGTTGGGTTCATTGACCCATATATCATTAATGAATATACGTTAAAGAATCACCCCAAAGACGTGGAGGAAGACCTGTCCAGGTTCTTAACCGAGCATAATTTTGTTAAGAAAATACTATTTCTTTACAACTTCAAGTGAGTGTTTATATCTTGTACACATTTTATTTTTGCTTACTGGATGAGCTATGCATGTATGCTTATGTAAATGTCCGCAGATTCTACTGGATCTTGCTAAACATTCAAGTTGACAACTCCCTAGTTGAAGTCCACGACTCATTAAGTTGGGACCAAGAGAAGTGGAGCGACATGAAAGCAATGCTCCATAAGTAATTTCAATCATTATCGCATTATATCGTCCTCTTTCATTCATTTGCTAATATCAAGTAACTAATAACTCCTTTGTTCATTTTCTTTGCCGAGCAGGTGTTGGACACGGTTCAGACAGAAAATACCAGGTCCATTCAAAGAGGAGCTAACTTATAAAATGAGGAAGAGTTTACAGCAGCCACCGAAAACTCATTTATGTGGATACTACGTCTGCGAGTACATCCGCGAGTTGACCAGTGAGTGGAAAGTTGACTCACATTATATTTATGATTTGCGAGAGAAACTAGAGCCAGACCAACGCATAAGAGCAATTCAAGAGGAGCTGGCGGGATTTATGATGAAGGAAGTCCTTGATGTACGTGGAGAGCATTATGCGGATGACGTGGAACTCGATTTGCCTTAGTCATCTCCATGTAGCTCATATGATATATATATTCATCAATGACCATGTAATTTCAAAACATTTCTTCCTTTTGATATGATTGATTATATGTATGCTTGCAAGGGATCGATTAATTATATAAATACATCGACGTGTAGTGTGTATATAGTAGCGTATAATATGTATACTGAAATATATGTTTGTTATAGTGAAACACAAAACGAAAAAGGAACAAAATAGCAAAAAAAAAGGAAATACACAATCTCTGCCGCGGCAGAGAAATGTGGTGTTTATCTGCCACGGCAGGAAACCTTTTAGTCCCGGATGATGTTACAGTCCGGGACTAGAGGGTTTCCGCCCCCGCGGCGCTGAAACAGCCACGTGGCTGTTATCAGTCGCGGACCGTTGCGAGTCGGGACTAGAGGGGGAGGGTCTAGTCCCGTTTTCGCAGTCCCAGATCCAAAACCGGGACTAGAGCCCGTTGCGGCCCGGGACTAGAGGCATGTTTTCTATTAGTGCGTGTTGTTGGGATACAAAATCTACGCTCTGGTATTGACGAGCAGCTTACTGGCTTCAATATACCCAAAAAAATTCTACGTACAGCTTGCAGACGAGCCTTTTTTCCCGATCTTGAAAGTTTTGTCACCCAATTGCGCAATGTTGTTCTGTCTAGCACACACTACCATGTTAAAAAATTGCGTGACCTGGTCTATGGGACATCATCATCATATATCCTCATCCAAGAGGTTGGCCAGCGATCTTTGTCCCTGCTATTCGGTAAAAGAAGGAGGAGACATCCACACATCGCATCATTCATATTAAATCATGGATGAACCACGGATGTCGACGTTGTCTGAAATGGTACAAGTACTGTTCTATATTCTTAGTTGCATGCGCAAATTTCCCCTCAAACCCGGACAATGCCGCATGGTGATTTTGATACAGTCCAACCAATTGCAGTGGTGCACTGCTACTGTGAGTACAGTACATAGCTAGAGCGGCAAGACAAGAGTGTATCCGAATGATTGAAGAGAAAACAAGTGGTTAACATGGCTAAGTACGTGACACTAGCTCACCTATCGAGTAGTAAAAGCTAAGCAAACCTCGCGAAAGAGCCCCAACAGGCAACGATCAACTAGCATTTGCGTTGCCGCCAAGGCACATCAAGATATGAAAGAAACTTCACCCTTTTTCTCCTGGGGAATTTTGTAATGTAAACGTCCACCTCATGCCATTATTACAAAAGTTAAAGCAAAGTGCTAGGCGTCTCCTGGACGATGGGGAGCTCCCATCGTCCTGCTTTCCGTGTTGACACGTGTCTATTTGCTACAAAACATCCCGCGTTTGTTACATATGTCCCCGCTTTTGCTTCCGAAGCAAAAAAACGGTTCGTTTTAGAAATAGAACGTCTCGTCAGAGACCTCGCCGGAGACCATGCAGCAAAAAAAATGTGCTAATGCAGCAAAACAAACTTCGCCGGAGATATCGTCGAAAACAACTCGTTGATGACCCTCGCCGGAGACCATGCAGCAAAAAAGTTTCCGGCGAAGTCGGTTTTGCTGCATTAGCACAATTTTTTTGCTGCATGGTCTCCGACGAGGCCTCCGGCGAGACGTTCTATTTCTGAAACGAACCGTTTTTTTTGCTTCGGAAGCAAAAGCGGGGACATATATAGCAAAAACGGACCGTTTTGCAGCAAAAACGAAATTTAGGGCGATTTTGGGAATAAACGCATGGGGAGAGGACGATGGGATCCCCCATCGTCCGGGGGATCCACATCATTTTCCAAAGTTAAATCATGTATAATCTAATCTAGCAGCAGTGCTTTTCTTTGAACGGTGAAATGACGCGAAGTACATGGAAACTGCGTTAGAAAGGCGGAGGGTACAATTTTACAGAAAGGTATGAACGGCACCCGAACTATTACACATAAGACCTTGATTTTTACAAATCGCACCCCAAAAGATAATCGCATCAGCACGCGAGACGCGGTCAAGTCCTTGAGCTTTGCCGCCACGTGGGGCCGCTCCTGACGCCACCAGGGACGAGACCAGTTGGGACGCTGGAGAAAACGGACTCTATTGCACCAGTGCCGAATAAGATCCTCGCTTGGAGGACAAACGAAGTCAAGTCAATCTCATGTTCAAGCATAGCTGGGCCAAGCTTGTGGCCGCGCTATAGAAGTCACAGTTTCCAAAGATTTTGAGTGCCATCGCCCAAAACCACACCGCTTCCACACAAACGCATCACACCGACAACACCCTCCTTCCCCTCGCCACCAAGACCGGCCAGGAGAAGAGCCAGAAGAGCGCAACTACTATTGACATGGTTATACCCTGCGGGTACACGATTTTAGCATACCTGGTCCAGCCCAAGGAAGGCCCACGACAAATATGCGCCGGTCCATGAAGATTTTCGAGTGGCCAAAGCCCATGATGCCTTCGGATCCTTGAAGAGCAAGACTAGAGTAGATAGAATATTCAAAGGGGTAAACCCTAAAACCTGTAACCGACTCGATCTGTGCCTGGGACCTGCCTATCTATATATAAAGGCCAGGAGGGCATGACGAGGAGGCTCTCTTACAATCTCTCGCATACCACCGCATACACACCTCCACGCTAGATTGCATTTGCGCACCCCTGTAACCTTCGGTTCCGCCGTAATCAAGAGCAGACAAGCAGGAGTAGGGTTTTCCCTCCGGGGGACTGAACCTGGGTAAACCTCATGTCCCCTTGTTGCTTGTTTGCTAACCGTTCTGCAATCTCCAGCATCCCCATCTTCTCCAAAATCCAAGTCCATAACAATGGGCATTGACGAGATTAAACCTCGTCAATTGGCGCCGTCTATGGGAATTGGGGGCACTGATTGTGCGATTGTGACGGTCCCAACCAAAGCGATCTACAACTCCGCATCGACGGAGAGTCATCTCCTCTTCGGCGCCTTCGATTTCACCGCCCACTCGCCAGCCACCCTGAAGGACTTCGAGCCCGTTGGCGACGGACTCGAGATCCTGTTCGGGAGCTTATACTTCCAGGTGGGGCAGACCGACACTCTTCGCCTCCAAGAGCGGGTGCTCCTGCCGTCGATCGGGCTCCACACCCCGTGCTACGCACATCACCATCGATAGATGAGTTCTACGACAGCAGCAGCTGCAACTCAGATCTGTGCGATCCACCATCGGATGAAGGGACCTACAGTTCCGGATCTGAAAGCTGCGGTAGCAGCAATCCGATCTACGAGCGCTACCAGTGCGCTGCAGTCATCCAGAGTGACGTGGATCAGGAGCACAACCCGCCACCCAACCCGTAGGGTAGAAACGGCGGGAGAAGAAGAAGCCAGTCCCCCACCCAACGGGAACGACACTGATCGGGTCATCCACCTCAGCGAGGAAGGATGGGCTCAAGCACGCGAAGCCGTAGCAGGCAACAAGATCCTGCCTGTAGATGCCTCACGGGACCTGCTGATGGCATACCACATGCTCCTAATCGAGGAGCACAAGAAGCACGTGAAGATTCAAGAGGTGCTTGACAAAAGCAAGCAAGCAGTCTCGGAGTCCAGCGCGCGGCGAGATGCGCTCTCCGCCATGGGCATCGGCTCCAGCTCGCACGGAAACCATGGCAACAAGCACCGTTCTCGCACAGAGAACATGGATCCCAAGGCACGTCGCGAGGTGACTCGGGCCCTCAACGTGTCCTTCATGGAGATGGACGCCGACGGCAACGTCATCCCGAAGACACCGCAAGCTGCAATCATGGCGGCCACCGCGTACCTCGCGTCCCATCCACCTCCGGAGGGGGACCCGAAAAGGGCCATGCATAAGTCCACGCTTACCGGACTCGGACTCTTTGGAGCTGCGCTCCACGGAGAAGCTCCCGCGGAGCCAAAGAAGAAGGTTGCGGTCAGGTTCAACCACAGCCCCACGCCCTCATCCGAAGATGAAGAGCACGACCTTCCTCGAAGGCACAAGAGCTCGCGCCGTCGCAGCCGCGATTATGACGCTCGAAGCGAGCTAACCCAGCGCAAGATCGACAAGGCACGCGCCAAGCGCGTATGCTCGTCTGAATCCGAGGAGGATGATGACGAAGGAGAACTCTGCGGAGCCCGATGCTTCAGCAGATCTGTTCGGCAGACACAGATGCCGTGGAACTTCAAGCTTCCTTCGGACACTCCGAAGTTTGACAGCACACAGGACCCCAAGGCGTGGCTCAGCGACCACTTGTCGTCCGTCAAGCTACACGGCGGAAACAAGGAAACCGCCATGCAATGCCTTCAGCTGCAGCTGACAGGCGCAACTCGGATCTGGCTCAGCAGCCTATCCTCGGTATCCATCCGAAGCTGGGAGGAGCTAGCGTACAGTTTCGTCCGAAACTTCAAGGGCACCAGCAAGAGGCCTTCCTCGATCGAGGAGCTGCGGGCCTGCACCCAACGAACGGGCGAATCCATTCGCTCGTACATACTGCGCTGGTCCAACACCAAGAACTCCACGGCGCACATCTCTGAGGAGAGAGCTATCGACGCCTTCAAGGACGGCGTCAAACGCCAGGACTTCAAAGAAGAACTTGGGCGCGTCAAGCCCAAGACACTCGACCACCTCATGGACATCACCAATAGGTGGGCCGAGGGCGAGGACTCCGTCCACCGAGCGCATTCGGAGGAGGAGACGACTATGGCCGGCGACGTGAGCACCGTAGCAAGAGAAGATCGCGTGTCTACGACGATCGCGATGGACCCAACATGGTCGCGGCTGGCTACGTCGACCGCCGCAGCGACGGCAACCGCAGCAACGGCGGATACCGTGGAAGCAACTTCCGCGACGGAGGACGCCCAACACAGTCATGGCAACGCCGTGGCCGTGACGACGGACCCTCAGCATACGACAAACTGTCGGGTCCATGCACCATCCACTTCTACATCGACAAACAGGATGGTAAGAAGAAGGCAAGCCACATGCTCAACGACTGCCGCGAGTTCCAGAAACTCAGCGAGAGCATGACACAGATGAGGCAGCAAGCCCCGAACCCTGGATATGGGAATGCACCTGCACCATGTGAGATCGCACATGGAGCTCCTCCACCACCACCTGCGGGACCTTCGAACCACCCAATCGCACCCGCGCAGAATAACGGTGGGCACGGGTACCCCGTGCCAAAAGGATCGCTGATGATCCAAAAAGGGCGCCCAACAAACAGGGTGCGGAATAAAATCACCCGCCAAATTAACCTGCCCGTGACCGCTCCGCCCGCCATCCCTGAGTACCTCAGCAGATCGGAGTCCTGCATCACGTTCAGCCGTTCGGATCACCCTTGCCAGGTCCCTTGCCCAGGTCATGCTGCCCTGGTGCTCGAGGTGCAGATCGGAGGGTTCGACATGAGTCGCGTCTTCATGGACGGTGGCAGCGGCATCAATCTGATCTTCGCCAGTACCTTGGCAGCAATGCGGATCCCGCTGTGCAGCCTGGAACAATCTGATACAACGTTCCACGACATCGTCCCAGGGAAGGGTGTATTCCCCCTGGGAAAGATATGGCTCGACGTCATCTTCGGCAAGCCAGATAACTTCCGATGCGAGCGACTCGAGTTCGAAGTAGTAGACTGGCCATCACAATACCATGTCATCCTTGGGCGCGTGGCATTCGCACGATTCCTGGCGGTACCGCACTATGCATACCTGCTACTCAAGATGCCAGGACCCAGGGGAGTCATCACGGTCCACGGGAGCTTCACCCGATCGGACCACTGCGATAGGGACTTCAACAGAATTTCCTAGTCATTCGGCATGCAGGAGGAGCTCGTAAGGCTCCGCGAGGTGACGGACAACGGGGCACCCCCAGTCGCAAGACAGAACGCACCAGAAATGTCCTTCGACTCCACCGTCAACACAAAGAAGGTGCAGGTCCATCCGACGGATGCCTCCAAGATGGCGCTGATCGCCAACGACCTCAGCTCCGCATAGGAAAGCGCGCTCGTCGAATTCCTCCGTGAGCGCTGGGAAATCTTCGCCTGGTGTCCTGCGGACATGCCAGGAGTTCCCAGGGAATTCGCCAAGCACGCACTCAATGTCTTTCCAGACGCCAAGCCCGTCAAACAGTTCATCCGACGACTGTCTGAACCACGGGCCGAAGCAATCGGACTCGAAGTCAACAGACTACTCGACGCAAACTTCATCAGGGAGATCAAGGAGAGCGAGTGGCTCGCCAACACCGTGATGGTCCCCAAAAAGGACACGGACATCCTGCGGATGTGCGTGGACTTCACATCGTTGAACAAGCACTGCCCGAAGGATCACTTCCTTCTCGCTCGGATCGATCAGATCATCAACTCGGCTGCAGGATGCGAAAAACTCTCCTTCCTCGATGCCTACTCAGGCTACAACCAGATCCGACTAAAGGTAGAATATCAGGAGAAATTTGCTACAATACAATGCCCTTCGGGCTGAAGAACGCAGGCGGCACGTACCAACGGTGCATGCAGGCATGCCTGAAGGACCAGATCGGCCGCAACATCCAAGTCTATGTCGACGACATAGTCATCAAAACAAGGGAGGCCAAGACGCTCATCGATGATCTCCGCGAGACATTCGATAACCTCGATCGATACAAGATCAAGTTAAACCCAGAAAAATGCGCCTTCGGCGTGCCATCTGGTCAGCTGCTAGGCTATTTCATCTCCCAGCGAGGGATCGAGGAGAACCCGAAGAAAATTCGGGCCATAATGGCCATGGAGAAGCCGAAGAACCTCAAGGGCGTCCAACAGCTTGTCGGGCGAATCGCGGCATTGAGCAGGTTCATCAGCCGCATGGGCGAAAAAGCTCTGCCGTTCTACCAGCTGCTACGCAAGGCAGACAAATTCGAGTGGACGCCTGAGACGGACGATGCATTCGAAGATCTAAAGTGGATGCTATCTACCTTGCCCGTCTTGGTCACGCCAAAGGAGCGCGAGCCTTTACTGCTGTACATAGCAGCCACACATCAGGTGGTAAGCACCGTACTGGTGGTCGAGCGACCCGGAGAAGGCAAGACCCATGGGTTCCAATGCCCAATATACTACCTCAGCGAGGTACTGACGCCGACAAAACAAAGGTACCCTCACTACCATAAACTCGCCTACGGCGTGTTCATGACGGCTCGTCGGCTGAGCCACTACTTCCAGGAACATCAGGTGATGGTCGTCAACGAGGCACCCTTGAACAGCATCCTGAACAACCCGAAGGCTATAGGACGTGTGGCCCCGTGGGGCATCGATCTATCACCTCTAGACATCGTCTACAAGAAGCGCCACGTGATCAAGTCTCAGGTCCTTCCAGACTTCCTCGTCCACTGGATGGAACTACAGCTGCCAGACACGCCGGACATGACACAGTCATGGACGATGCACTTCAACGGCTCCAAGCGCGAAGCCGGAGCAGGATCCGGGGTCATATAACCTCCCCGCAGGGTGACAAGATGAAGTACGTCCTCCGGATGAAATTTCGAGCTTCCAACAACGAGGCCGAATACGAGGCCCTCATCCACGGCATGAGGATGGCCAAGATCTGCGGCGCGACGCGCCTGGTCATCTACGGAGACTCGAACCTCATCGTCCAGCAGACGATGAACGAGTGCGACGCACACGCCGCCAACATGATTGCGTACCACGCACTCTACAACGCACTCGAAGGAGACTTTGACGGCTGCGAGCTTCGGCACGTTGGGAAATAAAGCAACAAAGAGGCCGACAGACTCGCCAACATCGGCTCCACTTGCGCATAGGTGCCACCAGGTGTGTTCCTCGAACAGATCTGCGTGCCATCCATCAAACGGAAATTCCCAAAGGGATCACCCGAAGAAGCAGAGCACTCGGGGGCTGCTCTACCCGACGATCAGGAAGTACCCGAAAAACTCAACACAGAGGTCGTAGTGGTTAACCTGATGCAGGTCATGGCAGTCGAAGAAACTTGGACACGGCCATACCTAAGATACCTGATAGACGGAGAACTGCCTGATAGCCCGACAGATGCCCGACGCATATCTCGCCGGTCCAAGGCCTTCACCATCATCAATGGCGAGTTGTATAAGTGCAGCATTTCGGGTGTACTCCAAAGGTGCGTCACCATCGGTGACGGCAAAACCATCCTCCAAGACATCCACGAGGGCATCTGCGGCCATCACGCGGGCAGCCGCGCCCTTGTCGCCAAAGCTCTACGAGCTGGTTTCTACTGGCCAACGGCCATGAACGACGCCAAGGACATCGTCCGAAGATGCAACGGGTGCCAAAGGTTCGCAGATAAACCGCACGCATCTGGATCAGAGCTCAGACCCATACATTTGGCCTGGCCCTTCACCCAGTGGGGCCTCGACATGATCGGCAAACTGCCAAGGTCCTCGAAAGGAGGTCACGTCTACCTCCTGGTCGTAGTCGACAAATTCACCAAGTGGATTGAGGCCATGCCCATCACTAACCAAAAAGGCAAAACGGCCGTCAAGTTTTTCGAATCCATTATCTACAGGTTCAGCGTGCCGCACAGCATCATCACCGACAATGGGTCGAACTTCATCTCCAAAGAATTTTAAGACTTCTGCGAAGACCTCGGAATCAACATCACATACGCCTCTGTGGCACACCCGCAAACGAACGGGCAGGTCGAAAAGGCCAATGGCCTCGTCGGCGCTGGCATCAAGAAGCGCCTAATGAGCCCACTAGAGCGACTCGCAGGAGCCTGGACGCAAGAGCTACCCTCGGTCCTGTGGAGCCTGCGCACAACGCCAAATAGCTCAACTGGCTACACGCCTTTATTCATGGTGCACGGAGCCGAAGCCGTGCTACCAGTAGAGGTACGCCACAAAGCCCCACGGGTCGTCGCTTACAGCGAAGCCGAATCGACGGCCACACTTGAAGACGCCATCGACACACTCGACGAGGCGCGTGACATAGCAGCTGCACGATCAGCGGTGTACCAACAGAGCCTCCGCAACTACCACAGCCGACGGCTGCGCCCAAGGTCCTTCGTCGAAGGAGACCTAGTCTTGCGACTCAAGCAAGAGCTACCGAAGAAATTCGAGTCACCATGGGAAGGACCCTACATCGTCACTTAAGTCATCCCAGGTGGCGCCTATCGCCTCAAGCACGTGGAGTCTAGAGTCGCATACTCCAACCCATGGAACGTCACACAACTTCGACGCTTCTACCCCTAGCTAGCCCCCTCCTTTTACTTTCAATAAGGCTATTCAGCCAAGGCTACTCAGCCGAACAATGTACCTCCTCCTTACGATATGAATAAAGCTAAGTGTGTCTCCCCAAAATTTTCACCTATTGTCTGCATTTTACTCCATGTTACAACACACTCGGGGGATCCCCCCACCTCACGACTTCGTCGACTGAGAATAACGCATGTACACCTGAGTAGCTGACCACGTTAGGCTAACGAAAAGGACACGTATACAAACAAAGCACCACGTTCTAAACAACAATAAACCTTTACAATAAAGGGCACAACATGCCCAGTCGAATATATACAAATTTTATATCTATCTTTTTTTATAGGCCCTACCTATTCTGAAGAATAACCCGAGCACGCTGCTCAAACAGATCTACAATTTGTTCGGCATGCTGCCTTACAGCCGCATAATGTGGACGCATATCCCACTCGCCACCATCCGGCCGAAGAGGCGGCCAGCCACTACAGCAGACAGATCTACATCGGGACGATGTAACCGCACAAGGGAAAGCGCGGCCTTCACCCCCGCGACAAGCTGATGCCGCACCAGTTCTCTGACATGATGCATATTTCGAAACTTCGCCAGCAGACCCCAGAGGGTCGATGGCGCCTCATCCAGCGGAAACATCACGTGCAGAACTGACGCCAACGAAGCCTTCGCCTGACGAAGCACCCGCGATACCTGGTGGACACGATCCTACACAGTCGCAAGGACCAGGGCACGATCGCGGTCCATCCAGAAAAAACCTCCGGCCTCCATGTCCTGCTGGGACATGTAGTTGATCCGAACAACAACACGCTCTTTTTCCTCCTTCGGAGCAAAGTTAGAACCTGCAATACTTGCAAAAGTAAGATGCAAGGCCAGCAGGCGCATCCGAAACAATGAGCAGTAGCTCGAAAAACTTACGTTGAAGTTGTTCGGCCAGACGACTCAACTCCGCCATCAAATACTCCTCTCTGGCAGCGCCTCGCTCTGCCTTCGATTTCCAAACATCGGCGTGCCCACGCACTCCAAGCAATTCTTTCTCAAGACTACGGATGCGGTCTCGAAGAAACACAAGCTGCGACGCACCATCCAAGTATGGACGCAACTGTGGTGCAGACGAAGTGTCAACGAGATCATCACCCAAAAGCCCCTAGAGTAAAAGAAGACAAGGATATGAACAAGTAGACGAATGAACACAGAACTCGGAAACTCATTATGTACAGCAAAAAGCCACTGCGTGGCGCAAGGACTGTTCATAGATATAATTACAACAAAGGAAACAAAAGTTATCCTACAACTACAAGGCCTAAGAAGCTGCATCCTGAGTAGCCTCGGAGCCGGATTGCCTGCTCTTGGCCTCTCCCTGCTGCCTCAACGCGTACTCAGCCAGCAAGTCAATCAAGTTCGGCCCATAACGTTTACAGCGGGCAGCGTAGAGGGCGAAGGCTACCTCGGATCCGTCAGCAGCCGTTGGAATCCGGGAGGTGACCTGATGAAGATCCAGCTCTGCTCCAGAGGCCAGGGCCATCGCCAGCCCGACGGACGCACCAATGCCTTTCTGCTTGCGCTTGTATGCCGCAGGTGCTTCGGCTGACAGCGCATCCGCCAAGGCATCGACATCCTCGAGGGCGACGCCCTTGGGGACGAGCTCCTTATAGAAGCGCCCAAGAACCTCCTTGGCCTTGGCAAGCGAGCCGACCACGGTACTGCAGCGGTCTTCGACCGCTGCAGTGGCATCATCCAGAGCACTTCCGTGCTCCAGAACACCGCGGTCAAACTCGATGCCCGCGGCATATAAAGAAACAAAAGGGGCAACGTGAATACAAAGCACAACAAGAAAAGACAAGGAAGCCAAAAAAGGGAAAGACGAAACCACTCACCCTAAATAGCCTTGGCAGCTGCCATCAGCTTGCCAGCTACCTCCTTCTCGTGAGGCCGTAGCGGTGGCGAGTTGCTCCTCGCGGTCCATCACCTCCTGCTGCAGGCGCTCCTTGGCTGCAGCTGCGTTGGCTAGATCCTGCTCGAGGTGCTCCTTCGCACCAACGGCGTCCTCGGTTTTCTTCTCCGCTCGCCCAAGGCTATTTTTGAGAGCATCAAGCTCATGTAGGGTGGTATTGTTGTCCTATGCAATCAGCAGAACACTTATCATATCGCAAAAAAAGAAATATAAGAGGCAGCAAAAAGATCAACTCGTGAACGTACCTTGAAGCTGTTCGAAGCTGGCCTCCAACGCCAGGTGCTGCTGCACCAGCTGGTTGGCGCCTTGCACAAAAGGCTGCAAAAGATACTACTCGTCAAAATAAAGGATCGGGGGCTACGCCCAAAGAACGAGTAAAACAAGAGAAAGCAAAAACACTCGGGGGCTCCCCCCGAGACTCAAAGAAAAACGATCAGCAGATCATCCTACAGATGCTCGGGGGCTCCCCCCGAGACAAGAAGCAAAAACAAAAAGTGATCGGCAGATCACCCGAAAACGCCCGCGGGCTCCTCCCGCGGAAAGAGCAAAGAAACTTACGTGATCAGACGGCGACTCCGAAGGTCCAGTCGAAGTCTTCTGGGGGACAACCACCCGAGCCTCCCGCGGAGAAGGGTTCGGAGCAGCGCCCTCAGAGGTGGCCACCGTCTGAGGAGAAGGAGGAACAACCTTCGACTCCCCCACCATCTCCCGAGCGCCATCGCTGAAGGAGCCGTCGGAAGAATGGATGCAAAAGAAAACATCAGACAAGAGCAATCAAGCAAAATCAAAAGAAAGCAAAAGGCAATTGGAAAAACTTACGAGTCGAAATCGCTCAAGTCGAAGACAGGCGGGGTCCTCCTGCCCTTCTTCTCTTCCTTCTTCCGCTTCGCCGGCGGGTGTGGCGCTACAGCCCACACGGGAACGACAGGAATAGGAGAGGAAGAGCCCCCATGATCCCCACTGTGACACTCAAGGCACAACGGGTCCCTAGGTGTCGGAGGAGTCGAAGCGTCCGACGTTTCACTTGAGCTCCGCGTCCACTTCCGAGTATGCTCCTCGCTAGACTCAAAGGCCTCCTCAGCCGGCGACCGCGCCGAAGGAAGCTCAGACATGGAGTCCACTACCTCATTGTCTGGTGCATCCGGAAATAGTTCGGGTAGTGGAGGCGACATGCCCGACACTTTGAACTCCTGCGCAAAAGGAAAAGCAAATACAAGGAAAACGCAGTCGAAAAAAGTGCTACGCGCACGTCCCAGATCTACACCTGCAGAACCGGACGAGAAGCAGCGAATGGAGGAGTCAGCGACTTCCCCGGAATATCCTCTCCAGCCTTGTACTTCAGCAGCGGATGAAGAATCCCATCGAGATCCCCCTGGAAAACTCCTCAGCCAAAACCCTATTCGGATCACGACGACCAGAAAAAAGGAACATCGGATGCGCCCTAGCCTGGAGCGGCTGCACCCGATGTTTAAGGAAGGTGTGGATGATATCCACACCGTTCACCTCCTTATCCGGAATCAACTGGAGATCCTCCACCCGACGATAGAGCCCCTCTATCTCCGCCACCTCGCCATCCAAGATCTGGTTCTTCCAGGACCTCTTCGGCTCGATTTTCTAGGAGGGGTCGAAAGGAGCAAGACCAAATTTCTGTCCGGCCACTGTGGAGTCACGAATGTAAAACCATCTCCTCCGCCAGTACTGGACAGACTCGGACATAGAAAAAGAGAAGAAAAGCAAGTTGGATTTAAGGGAAATGATGCAACACCCAATGGGATAAACACCATCAGAGCCAGATTGCCTCTTCACGAAATAGAGCTTCCGGAAGAGGCCAAAGTGTGTCTTGATACCGAGCCAGCACTCGCAGAATGTGATGAAGCAGGAGACATGAAGAAGAGAGTTTGGGGAAAGATGATGAAGCTGGATGCCATAAAGAAAAAGCAATCCACGGAGAAAATCGTGGATTGGGAAAGAAAGTCCCCGAAGTACAAACACGATGAACATGACCCGAAACCCAGCTGGAGGACGAGGAATTACCTCATCATCGGGGACTCTGACGGTCTCCCTATCCTGCGGGATAAGACCCCGCTCACGGAGCTTGCGGAGGTCACCCTCGCGCGTCTCCGATCGCCGCCAGCCACCATCGGTGACGCGAGTGGCGGCGGAACCCCTTTTTGCCGCTGGCGGCCGCACTGGTGCCAACTGCAGTGGAGGACTTCTTGGGCTTCCTCATCGCAGTGCGGCGGCGACGACGATGAGCACGCAGAATCAAAGATGGAAAAGTGCAAGGAAATTCCAGAGCACAACGAGGAAAACTCAAGAAGATGAAAGTAGTGAAACAGGAATGGCTGTGGTGAAAACAAATTCACTTTCCCCCAATGATTATAAGGACGAAGACGATGCACGACGACCGTCCATCGGGAAGACCTAGAGCCAACATTCAGATCTGACCGTCCATGTGTCAGCACAACAGCGAACCGCCGCTCACATGCCGTCCACTACGCACGGAAATCGAGGCGACGCCGTAATTATCTCCACGCCATGCGTGACCAGTCAACTCAAAGTCAGAAGGTGGGACCCACGTTCGCCCAGTCACGTCATCTCTGGTGCCGCAGACGCTTGAGGTCACCGATCGTCAGCAATGACGTCATCAAAAGCTATACTAGCAACGGTTACAATTCTTTTCTGCACAGCTAAGAGCACTCACTCGAATCTATGATTCGATTAACTACTCGGGGGATACTCCTATCAGGAGCGCTAGCCGCGCACCCAAAAGATAATCAAAACATTATACCATGAAAATACTCTTCGAGTCCTACGTCGAGTCTGTGACTCCACTACGGACTCGGGGGCTACTCCCATAGGGTGTATGGATTCAAGCATCCAAAAAATTTGTATCCTACGGACCTGAAGCCAAACAACGGTTGAACTAAAGTCTCTGCTCGAGTCTACGACTCGAACAGACACTCGGAGGCTACTCCCATAGGGAGCGCTGGTCGCGCACCCTATGAATTCTTCGAGTGCGATCCTTCGGATCAGCATGCAAAACTTTTTGGCAACTCTGCCCCAATTAATGCTAAGTGAGTAGCATCCTCCTTGGCCACCCGAAACACCTCTGCGGTGATAAACATTCGGATGCTGCGTTTGCGACGCAAAGATAAGACCTACAGATACCATCTGATGGCCTGGTAACGCACACGACTGCACTCTACTAGTCAAAATCCGTGCCAACAGGCGCGATGAAAAATCCCGACGGACGCGTTGGGTACATCATTTAAAATTCACTGGAATTCCACTCCTGTAAGTCCTCCGCAGCCTGGGTCGAATTACTCCAGCATATGTTCCGGGTTCGAGTCGGGGGACTCGAATCTGAAGAAGATCGTGTTGTTTTGTCCTAAGACAGTTAACTGACCCTGATCCGTCCGGAGAGTCAGGCACACGTATCAACAATCCCTACACACTCGAATTAGCTGCACCCGAAGGATTAAAGTGTCCTCAGCCGAATCTACGATTCTACTGAACACTCGGGGGCTACTAACATGGTTATACCCTGCGGGTACACGATCTTAGCATACCTGGTCCAGCCCAAGGAAGGGCCACGACAAATATGCGCCATCCCATGAAGATTTTCGGGTGGCCAAGGACCATGATGCCTTCGGATCCTTGGAGAGCAAGACTAGAGTAGATATAATATTCAAAGGGGTAAACCCTAAAACCTGTAACCGACTCGATCTGTGCCTGGGACCTGCCTATCTCTATATAAAGGCTAGGAGGGCACGACGAGGAGGATCTCTTACAATCTCTCGCATACCACCGCATAGACACCTCCACGCAGATTGCATCTGCGCACCCCTGTAACCTTGGGTTCCGCCGTAATCAAGAGCAGACAAGCAGGAGTAGGGTTTTCCCTCCGGAGGCCCAAAACTGGGTAAACCTCGTGTCCCCTTGTTGCTTGTTTGCTAACCGTTCCGCGATCTCCAACATCCCCATCTTCTCCAAAACCCAAGTCCATAACAATGTGCATTGACGAGATTAAACCTCGTCAACTATGATGGAAGCAGAGGCGCTTATTGAACAAGCAGCTCAATGACGGAGTAGACTAACGAGTCTCCCTCCTTAAAAGAACACACGAGAGCTTTGTCGCCGACTTTCCGATGCCACGCCGACACGCTGGAACAGGGGGAAATCCACATAGCCTTGCAGATCCTCCAACGCCCTCATTGCTCCTCCCCTTCCCATCACCACCACAGACGACCAGCAGGAGAAGAAGCAGCGGCAGCAAAACAACACTAAGAGGAGAAGCCCCTTGATTTGTGGAGGAGGAGGCCGCCTGCGTACTCAACGCCTTCGACTCTGACCGCCAGATATCCGCATCAAAGAAGAAAGGTTGTCGTCATCTCAAGATCTCGGGCAAGAAACCATGAAGCCGCCTCCTAGCAAAGAGCCAAACAACAACATAGAGCCAAAACCTAGAGAAACTACTATAACAAGACCCTAGATCTACGTTGTTGCCGCTCCACCGCCTTCGGCCAACTATTCCGTCAACACTCATAGATGGGAGCGATTGAGAGGTGATGGGAAAGGGGAAAACGAGCCTCCTTTTTAAGGCTACAAGGCTAGTAGCTAGCTACTCTTTTCCCCCACGCGCCGCCAGGGAGGGAGAAAACGATCTTTCCCTAGGGCACCAACCTTTCGACGCCGGCCTCCGACATCTCCCCCCAATGAAGACCTAGGTCATCAGTGGTGAGGAGGGTTGCCAGATCCATGTGTGTGTATGGTTTTAGGCCAAAGTACCTTCGCTTTTTGTTTGTTCATCGTCTTGGTCTCGGAGGCGGCAATGGCGGCGCTGAATAATTTTTATTTGGATCCTTCCACGATGAATTTGGAGACCAGTCTATTCAAGCAAGTATGGTGCGACGGTGGCGCATCCTCGTGGTAATCTCCATAACAAGCTCTTGTTCATCAAAATCGGATCTCCCATATATATCTTGTTGCGATTTTGATCTTGGCGGTTTTCCGGTGTCTCACCAAGTGAGGTATCTCACATTACTATACTTGATACATTCTCACTTGGTGATAACCAATATTTTCACCTTTTATAGGTAAGCTCATGTTTTTCTCTTTCCAACGCAATTGGAATTAGGTCGATCGGAGTTACCAATCAAAAGTTATAGCCGTTTGAATATTTGCTGGTCTTATTTCCTAGGTACCGCATTTTAGTACCTAGCGCGGCAGAAGGTTTTGGCAAGTTGCCAAAAGACACTGCCGGGCTAGGTACCAAAAAGCGGTAGTACCGCATTTTAGTACCTAGTGCGGCAGAAGGTTTTTGACAAGTTGCCAAAAGCCACTGCCGGGCTAGGTACCAAAAAGCGGTAGTACCACATTTTAGTACCTAGCGCTGCAGAAGGTTTTGGTCTTAGAGGTTTTACTGGTTTGTATTTTTAGAGATAGGTAAAACCTTCCATTATTTGGTTCTTACTCATGTGAGGATTTAGAGCTTGTGTTAATCTCCATGACAAGCTCTAGTTCATCGAAAACAGATTTCATATGCATTTTCTATTACGTTTTCGATGTTGGAGGTTTTATCGGTTCGTATTTTTGAGAGAGGTTAAACCTTTCGTCATTTGGATCTATCCTCCCCTGCTGGACTATGATTTTTCTTTGCATGATCTTGTAGAGTTGTTGTCCTCTTCGAAACGAGCCCAAGATCATCGAAATCGGAGTCCAGATGCAAAAGTTATGGCTGGTTTCGTTCTATGATGACCAGTAGTACCGGACCAGGAACCGGTAGTACCGCATTTTGGTACCGGGGAGCACAGATAAAAATGCGTTTAGCGCCCCAGGAACCCCAGGGAATGTCCGGTAGTACTGGGAAAAAGTCCGGTAGTACCGGGAATCACGTTTTTGGGCTGCAACAGTTGGATTTTGGAGGGACCTATATAAGGGACCTTCTTCCCCAATGGTTTCTCAACTATTCTTGCAAGTTTTCCCCTCCATTGTTGACCTTCTTGATCTTGCTTCCCCTCAATCCCTCCTATGATTCTTGCATATTCTTGAGGGATTTGAAAGAGGATATCTAGATCTACGATCCCACCAATCAATCTCTCCTCTAAGTGAGGGGAACATATTAGGATCTAGATCTTGGAGTCTTTTGTGGATTTCCTCCATTGTTCTTCCTCTCTTATTCCCCCATAAGCTTTTGTAGCTTTGGTGGAATTTGGGAGAGAAGGATTTGAGCACTTCTTGTGTTCCTGCCATTGTATTTGGTGCATCGGTTTGAGTTCTCGGTGAGGATTTGGTGAGTGAAAGTTGAGAAGCTTTTTACTCTTGGGTTCTTGGAACCCTAGACGGTTTGTTGTGTTGAAGGTTGAGGCCTTGGTGGCGTTTGTTGGGAGCCTCCAATTAAGTTGTGGAGAAGTGCCCCAACCTTGTGGCCTTGGTGACATTTGTTGGGAGCCTCCAATTAAGTTGTGGAGAAGTGCCCCAACCTTGTGAGAGGTTTCGGTTGCCACTGAAAAGTGCACCGATATTGGAAGTGTAGATCGATCCCGTTGGGGTGAGATTCACCGGAGAATAAGGGAGGCATTTTGTGGCGTTGGTGGTTTGATACCACCCCCTCTCCAAACGAGACGTACTCCATGTTGGGAGGAACTCGGTAAAATATTGTTATCCCTGCGTGCCTCGATTATCTCTATACCCAAGCTCTTTTCTTATGCACTTTACATTGTGATAGCCTTCGTGCTTGAAGTAATATATATCTTGCTATCACTTTGTTGCTTGTATTGCTTAGCATAAGTTGTTGATGCACATAGGTGAACCTTAGTTGTTCTAGGTTGTGCTTAACAAAGTAAACGCTAGTTTTATTCCGCCTTTGTTGAGCCACTCTAGGAAAAAATTTAATCGCCTATTCACCCCCCTCTAGGCGACATCAGTATCCTTTCATCTGTCCTCAACTCCACCGCTGCGACGACATTTGATCCAGCGCCAACGTGGAACCTAGGAGGTAGTCAAGGAGCGGATGCATATTGTGGTCCGTATCGACAACATCTAGAAGATGGTGGATCGTGTGATAGGTCCGTTCGTGGATGGCACGTGTGGTTTTCTCCTCCGACGCCTTAGTCGTGCGAGGGGTGCTAGATCTAGAGTTTCATGGTGTGTCTAGGGTGTTGTCCTGATCTGATTTGTTTAACGAGAATGGTTTCACCTTGGGTGAGCCACCTTAGAGGTCCGCAAAGCTTTATATCAACGATGGAGCCACATCAAGCTCGGGTGAGGAGGTGATCCATCATTTTTTTTATGGCTACTGTTGTGGTGCTAGAGGCGGGTGACAGGCATCAAGCTTTGCGGACAATGCCGCGCCGCATGGTGACTTTTATAATATAAATGAGACACAATACACCAAAGGGTGGAGGGCCTGCGTGTAAAACGCTATGCGCAAAGAAAGTAAAATTAAAAAGAAAAAGACAGCCAGAAAGATGTGGGGACAAAGGAATCGACGGTCTCCTCTCCCTCTGGCCAGTTGGGTTCCTGTGGGAAAAATTAAGGAGGGGGCAAAAAGTAAAGCCACCGTCGCCTACGATAACTCCCCCGGAAACGGCCAGATCGTGGCCAAGGTGGTGGTCGTGGTGGTGCAGGTGGCCGAGGTCGCTCGCTCCTGCTGCCGCTCGCAAAAACTACCACGCTCCCACTGCTCCTCGGGCAGTCAGAATTCAGAACACCGTCCCCTGATTTCCCCCCGAAGCACAGGCAAACCCCCGGTGGCACTGGCAGCCGCTGCTACATCGCCAGCCATGGCCGCCGCCGAGACCGGCCCCTGCTACCAGCCGGAGGAATCCAGCGGCGCGCGTGTTTCTCTATGCTCGGTAAAATCCCTCGCCATTCCACTCGCTCCCCCGTCGCTGTCGCTTACGCATTACTACATACAGCTTACAGGTCGCCGCTTATTAGTTTTACAGCCTTTTACTCCCTCGGCGGCGCGATCTAGCTTAACGAGGCCCCGGACGTCGAGCCTAATTGCCATGTGATCCCGGCTCGGTACTCGGTAGTGGTGGTTTCCACCGTCGGTGGGATCATAAAATATATGTCTGTAGGAGGAGCGTCCTTGGGAGGTAGGATGGTCAACATCGGCGCGAGTAGCTGCTAGCCGGTGCTAGATTTGGCCTGATTAGTGTGGTTTCACTGTAGTAGACGACACCCCGTAACCACCACCACCATCCGACTCATCTGCATCACCGAGGTCCCACGGGGAAATGCTTGCGTTCCCCTCCACCTACTAGAGCAACCACCCAATTGCCTTGCTCAGTTGCTCCCCTGCCCAAATCGCAGGAGCTGGCCAGGTTCTTGATTGAGTTCCCTTTTGCTTCCATTGATTCGTTTATTTTGTCTGCACGTGCTTCAGTTCTGTTTGCTCTTGGCTCATTAATGGCGTTCTGTTGGCAGATGGTGTAGTGCAGGGGAGAGGGGGAGTGAAGGTGAGCAGAGAGTGAGAGAGATGGGGGCTATTGGAGGCGACGAGATGCCGCAATGGGATAAGGTGGATAGAGGTGAAGTGGCCAACGGTGGTGGAAGTGGTGCGGGGAAGCTGGAGAAGATACTGGTTTCGGTGAGGCTGAGGCCGCTGAGCGAGAAGGAGATTGCGCGTGGGGATCTGTCAGAGTGGGAGTGCATCAACGACACTACCGTCATTGCCCGGAGCGCCTTCCCGGACCGGCCAACGGCTCCGACTGCATACTCCTTTGGTTGGTGAATGTGCATTGTTTTCTGTAGTTTATTACCTGTGCAACTTCTGTAATTATATGGTCCCTAATTATGATGCATTTCGCTTGCATTTCGGAAACGTTCAAATTGTATATCTGTAACTGTTTTAAATTTCTCAGAATTTTAAATACCTGTCTGGACTCCGGAGTCTGGAGTACCAACTCTAGACCATAGGCAATCTGTCACTTATATGGGTATCTTTTTCTTACTGGCAATTAAACCAACTTAACTAACCTGATTACGGCTCATGGTCTGACATGAATAACTTGGAAAACGATTCTTCAGTTTAAAGAGAACTACTTATCATTAAAAGAACTCAGTTGTAATTGAAATATTCAGATTTTACAAATTAACCTGGACATTTTTATTATGCGATGAATTTCATCATATAATCAGTGGAACTCTAGCTCGTTCCTTACACAATTATGCTCTACGCATAGTTCACTCACTTCCAGCTTTTTTTATTGTGTGTATTTGACAAAACTCTTTTCCAATTACAGACAGGGTATTCCATTCTGACTGCGATACCAAAGAAGTGTACAAGCAAGGGGCCAAGGAAGTTGCCCTCTCTGTAGTTAGTGGCATTAATTGTTAAGTTCAAACTGCATATATTTTGTACTACTTCTATTTGTTTAAATCAAAGCAATGAACTCACTGGACATTTTATTTCTGTCCGTAACAGCTAGTATTTTCGCATATGGTCAAACAAGTAGTGGAAAGACATACACCATGACTGGAATAACGGAATGTACAGTATCAGATATTTACGATTACATTGGCAAGGTAACTAAACACCTATCTTTCATCATATGTAATGTCACAGTTTTGGTCCAAACCTGCAAGTATAGGTTTGAAATAATGCTCAGCATTCTTTTGCAGCATGAGGAGAGAGCATTTGTGTTGAAATTCTCAGCGATAGAAATATATAACGAAGTTGTAAGGGATCTTCTTAGTTCAGAAAGCACTTCTCTTAGACTGTGGGATGACGCAGAGGTCAGAACACTCCCGCTTCTTGTTGTAAATCCTGCTATTCCCCTGCATTACTAATGGCTTGATACTGTATATTCTACAGAAGGGAACTTATGTAGAGAACCTTAAAGAGGTGATATTGAGGGACTGGAACCACCTCAAGGAACTTATTTCTGTGTGTGAAGGTAGGGTGTTGTTTGTATTAGCCTATTCAATTCATAAGTGGTGACCACTGTTAACTTATTCGTGCAATATGTTCTTGTACCAGCTCAAAGGAGAACTGGAGAGACATACCTAAATGAAAATAGCTCCAGATCACATCAAATACTTAAATTGGTTTGTCCACTACTTGGTTGCATGTAAAAAGAGGCTTTAGTATATTTGATGTTGCATAAGGTCATTATTCCTGACCTTTTATATATTCATTCAGACTATTGAAAGTTCTGCTCGTGAATTCTTGGGTAAAGACAAGTCAACGACACTTGCAGCCAGTGTGGTAAGGACAACGATTGACATTTTGGTCATATTTGTTATTTTTTCATAGAAGTGTGAGCATCATCTGTTCTCATGTGCAGAACTTTGTTGATTTGGCTGGAAGTGAGCGTGCATCTCAGGCACTATCAGCTGGTACAAGGCTGAAGGAAGGTTGTCATATTAATAGGAGTTTGCTTACTCTAGGAACTGTTATTCGGAAACTAAGGTTACATCCCTAACTAAATATTTTCTGTTGTATCGAGTTGACGTGCATTGTTTCTCCAGGTTCAGAAGTCCTTTGATTTACAGTGTTGGTGTATAGATGTTCTAGCTTCTGTTTACATTATATATTTGTTTAATCTATGCAGCAAGGTAAGAAATGGGCACATACCATATCGGGATTCAAAGCTTACACGCATATTACAACCTTCTCTGGGAGGTAATGCAAGAACTGCAATTATCTGTACACTGAGCCCAGCCCGAAGCTATATGGAGCAATCAAGAAATACCCTGTTATTTGCAAGTTGTGCTAAGGAAGTAGTTACAAATGCACAGGTTAATGTAGTCATGTCTGATAAAGCTCTAGTTAAGCATTTACAAAGAGAACTTGCAAGATTGGAGAGTGAATTGCGATCTCCGGCAGCTTCCTATTCCAGTCTTGAAGCATTGGTGAAGGAAAAGGATAACCACATCCGGAAGGTAAATGCTACTTCTGAGCATGTTGCATGTATTGCTTACCATGGTAGTTAACTTAAATGCGAAATGCACCAACTTTCTTGTGATGGTCTAAGAGTTCCACATACCCTTCCTTGCAGATGGAGAAGGAAATTAAGGAATTGAAGGTACAGCGTGATCTGGCTCAGTCAAGGCTGCAGGATTTGCTCCAAGTTGTTGGCGATAACCATGTTTCAAAACGTCCCCTGGTAAATACGCCTTGTTACTTCCTACTTGGTTATTCTAACTGCTGTGTCATAACCATATACAGTTTTTTTTTTGTTTTCTCTCTTATGTACATGAAGGCTTCTGGGAGGAACTTTACCTTCGACGTGCCTCAGCCATGTGAAGATCAGAAATCAACAACCGAATCATCAGAAGTTGACAGTGTCCAAAGTTTCAGGTTCCAAGGACGCCATGCAGCACAAAGGGAACTTAGGTATCAGCAGTCTGAAAATAATGTGCCATTTGCTCCCCCATCTAGCTATTCAGTCAGCAGTCCTCCATTCAGTGGGATGCCCCCAACCAACAGCAGAGATGATATCTCTCATATCTCAAATGAGGATTCGGATGATGTTTGCAAGGAAGTACGGTGTATAGAGACCAATGAAACACAAGGAAGAGATGGTTTGGACTCATCAGCTATCGGGAGCAATAGTTTGCAAGATCCGGACGTGGGTACTAGTATGCATGGAAATAATGATTCTAGACACCATGATGAATCCACTATTACCCTGGAGCAACATCTAGAGACTGTCAGAAAACCTTTTGCCAATCTTGTCGCAGATCTAGGACCTTCAACACGAATTCCATCCAGCTCCAAAGGAATTCGCAGAAGCAGGAGCTGTAGGTCTCTGATGGGTGCTACCATGTTTGAAGATCTGGACAAGGATAATTGCACACCACCAAGCAGAAGATTCATGGACTTCCCCGGGAGACCTGAAGGGTATCAAACAAGGGTCTCTGTACTGAACTTTGATGCAGAGAGTGAAACTCTGTCACGGGCAGGGTCAATGCTTTCTGAAATTACAACTGCAAGGGGTGCACCCAAAGCAAACAGTTCTGTTGCTGGTGACACAGAATTTACTGGCATAGGTGAATTTGTTGCTGAACTGAAAGAAATGGCTCAGTATCAGAAGCAACTTGGTGGTCAGGTGGGGAACTATTTAATTGTTTCCAAAGAGTCATTTTACTCCTGCCAGCACAGCACATTTTACTATTTTCCATTTACATAAAGTGAAGATACAGTGCAGAATTATGCTGCACAGTTTTCAGTAATCAAATGAGTTCTTAGTATAAATTGAATATAACATCCGACCACACTGGGAGTTTGCAAGTTTTGAATAACATTTTGTAAATATTTTTCAGTATGCCAATGGAGAAGTAGCAGAAGGAACCATCAGGAGCGTCGGAGTGGATCCTATTATGGATGGCTTGCAATCACCTTCAAGATGGCCACTGGAATTTGAGAAGAAACAACAAGAGATTATTGACCTTTGGCATGCATGCTATGTTTCACTGGTGCACAGAACCTACTTTTTCTTGTTATTTAAAGGAGACCCAGCTGACTCCATTTACATGGAGGTGGAGATAAGAAGGCTATCTTTTCTTAAAGATACGTATTCCAACGGTGGCATGGAAAACAAAGTCGTGGCTGGTAGCTTAAGTACTTCTTTGGTGTCGAGGTAACTCGCGTTTATCAACACCCTCACTTCTCTGCATTATGGCGCTTGAATTCCTCCTGATGAAAATTGCCTGCTATATGCAGTGCCAGAAAGCTGCAACGTGAAAGGGAGATGCTCTGCAGGCAAATGCAAAAGCGGCTCTCGCTTGTGGAAAGAGAGAGCATGTACAGCAAGTGGGGAGTTTCACTGTCGTCCAAGAGGAGAAGGCTTCAGGTTGCCCGTCGACTTTGGACCGAAACCAAAAACCTCGAGCATGTCAGGGAGAGCGCGTCGCTTGTTGCCCGATTGATCGGGCTCCTGGAGCCAGGAAAGGCGCTGAGGGAGATGTTTGGACTGAGCTTCGCGCCGCAGCAGTCCACTCGACGGTCCAGTAATAGTTGGAGATATGGACGTTCTTCTCTGGACTGATCCATTTGCACATTACAAGATGCAAATGAACAAGACAGGCTCCCCTTCGTGTTTCTGCCCCTCGTTGTCTATAGAATTTCAGAAACATTAGTCGTTATAGCTTACTTATAGGCCCTTAAATGTGTTTATGCATGATATTTGCGACTGGTCCATGGATCGATTTCACACCAAGGTACAGTGTCCACTGAACTATAGCAGGATTAAACACGTAACGTTTCTGTAAGTTGATACAAGGTGTTGTTCTGTTTAGAAATGAGATTTAAATAGTGTGATTTCTGGACGATCATCCAACATGGATTGCGATTAATTCTTTCACCGACAAAATGTGATATTACACTTATTTATAACCCTCAACAAGGAACCTGTTCACCCGCCTCCCTGAAAAACGGATCAGGCGATCTTGCCTCTGTCCCAACTCCATCGGCTAGCTGCCGGTCCCTGCCTCCCCCGTCCGCCATTCCGGCGACGGGAGGGGGTGGGGACCCCTATGCTTTGGCTCCGGCCTGTAGTTAGGTTGGCCTAGTGTTTCTAGGGGTGCTGTTTCAATGGAGGAGACGGCGTTGCGTCAGAATAATTTGCCTCTCCTCTTCCTCTATCTCGGCCGGTGGCATCGAGGGGCAGGTGGTCCGGTCGATCTCTGGATCCGGGGAGACTCATGTCTGGTGGTCGGCGATCGGCACTCTCGCGGGTGGCAGTCTTGTCGGCTGCTATAGTTGTGTTTGTTGTCCTGCAGTTGGCGCGTGGATGATGGTAGGTGGTGGCGTTTCTCTTCTTCGACTACATCGGATGAAGGTGATGTCGTCAGTATCTAGTGATCATGGGGAAGATCCCCGGTCGACGTGCCACAAAGTCTCGGTCTCGTCGCTTGCGACGGTCCGGTTCATCGACTTAAAAGGCATCCTTATACACGAAGGTGCTCTCCCAAATCTTGGTATGGCGGCTGTTCGCCTCTCTTTTCGGCGTTGCCACGGTGGTGGCGGAGGACAGCGGTGGACGACGATTTGGCGAGGCACAAGTTTCACCACGGGTGAAATTGTAGTTTTACTTCTTGCGAGGTTTTTTGTGCAAAGTTGCTTGACAAACGTGTTTTTCTCATATTGTGACCATACGTATAATCTCTGTAAACTTTTTGGTTTAATGAAATATACGGTTACTTTAAAAAAACCTCTGACAATGAGTCGAGCAAACTAAACAACAACAATAGGACGGACTATATTTTCTTAAATCCGAAGCGACATCAATGTGTCCTAGCCAAGAACCACCCGAGGGTACGACGCGGCGATGAAGGCTCCTCGAGGGGTACCGCGTCCCACCCGACCGGAGGCGGCGCGCGGATGACCGTGTGTGTCATGGCGGGCACGAAGTGGTCGAGCGTGCACGAGATGGCGACCAGGATCGGCCCCTGGGCGCCGTACTCCAGGTATGCCCTGGTCATCAGCGGCGCGAAGTGTGGGCTGAGGAGGTCCGACGCCGGCAGCACGAACAAGTGGGATCTGTACCCCGGGGGCTCCACCCGCACGGTCACCGGCGTCCGCTTCTTCTCCATGCTTTCCAAGAACTCCATGGTGGCGGCCGTGTACCCCGGGGTCCCCTGGGGCTCCGCCCGCACGGTCAAGCGCGGCTGCTTCCTCTTCTTCATGCTGAAGATCTGCATGGTGGCGGCCGCGATCGGTCGAGCGCACGCGCCGACGAACGGAAACCCGATCTGCGGCACCTGGCGGCGGCCTGAGTTCTTGAGGTCTCAAGTCTCGGAACTAGATGGAGGCAGAGATTGGTAGTGGACTTGTGATCTGTTTATAGTACTCCCGTTCCTGTGCTGAGTGGGATTCGGAGTGGTTTGACATTTGGTACAGCAGTCTGAATCCGACTCGGGAAGGAAAATTGAAGAAACCGAGCAAGCTGAGCGGGAATCGGACTGGTTCTCCACGGCAGGATAGATAGATTTTCTCTGGCTTCGCGCGGGCCGTTGCGTGGGCTAATCCACGTTCCCCACCAGCGGGATGTACTGGGCCGCTGGTAAAAACATCTCCAGCCGCGTCCCTAGAACATAGTGGATAAACACTGTAGTACCTTCTTCGTTTTAAAATATAAGATATTTTAGCTTTACTAGCTGAATACCCGTACGTTGCCACGGATCATCAAGATATTCCTACTTGCACATAATCCTACAATTTTAATGGCAACATTTATTTTTCTTCTTGGTAAAATAGGTGTCCTAATGAGATGACTACTCATCCGCGACTCCTTCCCCGATGAGTCACGCTCGCCCGCGACCTCACCTTCCGCAGCCGGGAACGCATCCAGGCCGTGCGCCGCTGCCGCGCCCATGTCCGTTGCTGGTTGTGCTCCTCTTCATCGTCTGCCTTTCGCCCTCGACGCGGGACTATTCGTCATCGACCTCTGGCCGCCACCGCAGGCACCCCCTGTTGTCCCAGGGGCGGTTCCTCGCCTCTGCCCGTGTTCCGTCCTGCCTCCTGCAACTCGACGTTGCCCTACGCCGCCTCCTCGATCCCCGACGACCTCCACCTCCTGGAGTTCCCTCAAGGGTGTGCGGGGCCTACTTCCTCGAGCTCATCCTTGCCCTGGTGCCCCCCCTCCGCCCCCATCCCCACGCGGGCAGACGGATTTTGGTGGTGGCGAACGACGCCAATCTTTTTAATATCAGATTACGCGTGCGATTGCCACGCAACATGAACAAATATGTCTGTAATTCTGGATATTAATGTTTTTTATATTTCATCTAGAAGAAAAATGAAAATAATTTTTCTAAATAAGCAATATGAATCATCATGTCCTGAACAACCATACCTGCAAGATAAGCTTTCACGAGCTCCCTGAAAAAATGTACCCTTAGGGCATCACACATACGAAGAAGGGCTGGCAATGATCGAGCAACGCTCGGATAGTCGACAACATGAACAGAACCGTCTTCTCGGACACGTTTGTCTTTCCACACATGTTTCCTCAGCCCAATAAATGAGAAGAGCTCTCACCTCCGAGAAGATAAGTAAGATCAAATCAAAATGTAAATCACCAAAAACAATATCACGCATGCAAAGAGGGGTCGACGGTGATCGAGAAACGCCATATGAGATCACCTGGGTTGTACGGCAGCACTTGCATTAGCTACACAATAAGAGGGACGCACCTCTGTTTCAGGGCTTAAGGCGTCCTCGTTTTGCGTGTTTTTTTGACCAAGAATTACTCTAATACGTAAAGAGTTTTGGTATAAAACTATTATCACTGGAAAATATTTTTCAATACGAATCCAACGGTACTAATTATATACAATATAATCAAGATTTTGTTGCTCAATTCTTTTGGTCAAACTTTGTTTTAAAAAGCGTGTGCGCCTTAAGCCCTAAAACGGAGGTAGTATGAGATAAACATTGCAATTGCACTGAGCTAGCAAGGTAACATAAACAAGCAGCATTCAGCACCAAGTAGATAGATTGGTCAAAGCGTCCATACACGGCCACACGGTCGGGACTGAAGAAGTCTTCGTCAGGACGTTGTTGAGCTTGGTGTACTCCACTTGCCCTCGATGGTGCCGGCGCTCTGCATGTCCAGGTTGGAAGAGCCGTGGAACTGGCGCCTGCCCTCTCTCACGGTGTCGCCCACTTTTCCAATCGAGGGACATTGCGGTCAGATTTCTCCCCGGAGACGGGAGAGGAACTTCTCCATACCCAAATCAACTTCGTCCTTCTCGATTTGACCTCGGCGTCAGCAGGACCCTGTCCCGCTCCCCGTCGGGCATCTCCTGGAGACCTGGGTCAGCAGCCGGAGTGGGTCGTTGAGGCCAAGCCGCAGATGCTCCGGTACATCCTAGTCAAGTCCACAGCGCCGCTAAGGCGGCCGGGGTAAGGCGGATGACGAGCCATGGCTGCTCTCTTGGCCCGTGGAGCTCGTCGACGGCGCGTACTGGGGGGTGTCCTCAACCTTATCCCGAGCAGGACTGCTTCGAGGCAGAAGTTGGCGGCGTCGGGTGAGCAGAGCACCCGGTCGGAGGGTGGAGGTCCCGGCGGCGCGACGAAGCGTTGCACCATGCTCCCCCCACCTCTACGGCCCTGCTCCCCACGGTTCCCATCCATGCGAGCAGCGCCTCCCCGTTCGAAGCTCCTCCACACTTCTCCCGGTCCAGAACGACGGTTGCTTTCTCAGATCCTCTCTCTAGCCGACGGCCTCCTCGCGTGAGCTTCGCGGACAAGGGGTAGAAAGCTCAGGCGGCCTCAGGTCGGGCACCAAAGAAGCGGGCCGGTGCGGCAGCCTCAGCAACACGTGGTAGGTGGCGGCTTCGGTGGGATACGGTGGGGATAGAAAGAGATAAAAGGTACGCATATAACAGCACTTGGCGGTGGCAGTGTATGTTATTTCACTAAAAAGCCAGGGGTAAAACCGTCAAATCATGGCAGACGGGAAATTTTGCTTGTCTACGGACGGTCCCAATTTTTTATTACTCGGCGTATATTAGTTGACTTGGATTTGTCAAAATCTAGATAAATGTGAGTCAACTAGGTCGGAGGGAGTAACATATCTAGCTTTTTTAGTATATAGGTTCACTTAGGTTTGGTACGAATCTATACACTAAAAAAAATTTAGACATATTTTTTTCATAAACCTAGAATATTTTATATTTTAAAACGGAAGGAGTAATTCGGTGTGCGTGAGAAAAATAAATGTACTAAATCTATATTGTATGTCATACGGCCATCTCATCAACAGGGACAAATCCTCTATCTATTTCAGTAAGGGATTCCCTATCAGTGTGAAGAACGAGGTCAATGACCTTTGGCTCGATGAGCAATCTTTAGATAGGCGTTTCCGGCCTTCTTCTCATATGTTATAAAATCTAATGGCTATGTGGCTTTCGTGTGCTCCTGTTTCTCTCAACGTCGTCTTTCCAACACGGCTATCCTATAATTGTCTGTGTTGCGATATTTGATTGCTTCGGTTAGCCTAGAACAAGATGTCCTTGATGTTAGAGTTGAGCGTCTCGATGGCAGGCCTCTAACCACCAAATCAGCATATTTGGTAGCTTTTGAACTTTTGCAGGATGTGGCATTTACAACACCAATTGGCAGAATTTTGTGAATTGTTGCCGCATTTTTCTTTGGCGTGCAGACCATGGCAGGTTATTCACTAATGAGCGAAGGTTTAGACGAGGGATCACGAACTCGGATTCTTGCCCGTTCTTCTCGTGCACCGAAACTACGTAGCACATGCTTATGCACTACGCAACGCTAGCCTAGTTCTGGGATGTTGTCCTAGCTATTCACAATGACATCCGCCAGTGTTGTTCGGTAAAACAGATTTGGGAGGGATCTACCATGTGCAAAGTAAGGTCGACGGTCATTGTATGTGCTCTATGGGACATCAGGAAGAGGAGGAATGCTAAAATATTCAGGAATGAGGTCGAGCCCATTCATATATTCTTCCGCAGATATACGGAAGACCTATTCCTCTGGTCTAATCGGTGCTCAAAATTAGAACTAAAAGGTCTCGTTATAGATTGGGTGGTTAGGTTTTCACACCTAGCCTCCCGTGGATAGTCTGACCTATTTTGTATCTTCTGCTTCACCTGCTTCTTGTATAGCCTAGGTTTTTCATTTTGATAACTAGATGAGTTAGCCGCTAGTTTTAGCTATTAGTATTCTAGGTTCTTTTTCTTTTATTTTCTTTTCTTTTGGACTTTATTTTTTTGTATTTGTCCCATAGTTTTGGGTTCAATAAAGTTCGGTTCAGGCCGGCCGTGTGCCCGCCGTAGTACCCTAAAAAATGAGGTCAAATAGCCAGTAACGAACCCAAAAGATTCTAAAAGCATGGGCAAGACGGTACTTTTTTTGAACAAAATCACTACAGAAAGACAAAAAATAAAAGGCAAGACAAAAAACACAAGGCATCGCATGTTCACAAGCCTAAGCGACTGCCCGACTCAAGGGATGGTGGATCTACCCTTGCTAACAGGTGCTTGATGTTCACAATGAGACCCTCAATAAAAAACCTATGTTCTGCTTATATTAATGGAACATTGCGAAGTCTATATCATTAAAACTTTTTTCATAACAAAAATAAATAAAAATTGTTTTCTCACACATTTTTGTCTCTTGAATAAATTGGCTTTTTAATAATAATTAAGTTTGCACCTTGATTGAAACTATTACATCATTTTATGGAAAACTAACCATTTCGTAGACACTAAAAATATCATAGAGATAAAAAATATTTCTTTTGTATGAGATAAAACATGAGATGACGAGAAAAGAGTAGAGTACAAGAACTTAACAAAACCACAAGTTTAGGGATGCTCCCGCATCCCCCTCTTTTTTCAAGTAATCTCATATTATATTACTTCAAAATCATGTTCTAGTTTTATCACCGTGTATTTTACATATTTGTGGAAACCATGTTTTCATTTTCCTTTTGAACTTTTCTCGGTTAAAATAAGGTTTTAGTTTAAATTAAATTTCCAAAAAACAAAGTATCAAGTTTTACCCATTTTGAATGATAATGTTGACACACAGATTAGGAGTTGCATAGTTCTGCATGTTCTTGTTCACGAAAATGATTTTGTGGTTTTTTCTATAACTCCTATTGAGCACAAATTTCTACAATAGTTAAAACTTCTCATCCTCTATATTCAAAAAGAGTTGGCAAAAATTCCTAACATATTTAAGTGGTCCAAGTAATTACGCTTTGATGTTGCTATTTTTCTAGACAAATTCTTTCTTTTGTTTTTAAGACATTCTTTTGAGTATCAACTTTATTCTTTTTGAGTCTTTTGATAATTTTGTGAACATTGGCAAGTTAATATATTTACTAAACATTCTAAATAAATTTTATTTAGAGGTTTTATGGTAGCTTGCATTATATTTTTGTGCCACTAACATCACTCTAGAGAAAAGAAATGGGAGAAAATTTTGTGTTAAAGATTTTCACAGGAAATAGAGAAACATCATACTGTGAGCTATCAAAAAATGGTGAAAACCATTATCTTGGGGATATCCAAGGCACGCCATTGAACCTATTACACTCTCGGTTTGCACACATCTAAACTTTATTTTTTGAGCAACATAAGAGAATCGCATAAACTTGGAGTGTCTGTATCTAGTTTTATATTATTTTTATCTTTGGAGTAAAAAGACCACCATATGAAGATGTGTTCAATAAGTATGATGGGTTACTGTAATAAAATTAAAGTTCAAGTGGATGCTATTAATGAAAAAGGGAAATGGGAATAATAGTTGCATTATAAGTTATGCATATTGTCACATTTTGTTAATTATTTATTTCTTTAAATGAGTGACAGTTTGTAAGTGTCTTATTTAGTACTAGCTCTTATTAACAACATAGGTGTTTCACTATAAGTTGATTTTGTCTATAGTATCATGGACACTTTTTCATGCTGTAGATGGTCAACTATCTCCCTCTTGCTAGCCCAAGTAATTAAGCAAGTAAATACTTGTGCATCCATAATCTCTTAAAACTAAGTTATTCCAGCAGTATATACTATATCTACCTATATAGAAAAATGCTATTTCAAATATATTATATGTGCTATATCTTTAAATATTTCAAAATCATCCCTTTGTGTAGTTTAAACCTCATGAGAAAATAAGATGTGGGTGTATCCAGAAGTGCACAATTGCTAAAGAAACAATGTAGAATAATAATTAAACTTGGCCTATTGTGGATGGAAGCATGTTAGTTATATGAATGGCATGTTAAAGATTGAGTAATAGCAGAACCATGTATCACAAGGAACATTTTAATACGTGGGCAACATTTGTTAATACGCGGGCAACACATATGGTGCTCAACGACGACCCCGGTCTCCTCGATCTAGCTGAGATTGCGGAAATAGATCTTTTAGAACAGGAATCTAGCAGCGCGATGGCGTGTCGAAGTTGCATCGTATCCCACGCATATAGTTTTTATGATCCCACGCGTATAGTTTTTATTGGAATCACGCGCACAATAACCAACAAGAGAGAGAGATAATCCCTAAGGAAATTTCCTTAGAGAAATATTGAGTTGTTGTGTGTATTTTTCCCTCCCATATGTCCCTATTTATATAAGGAAAGGGGAGATACTCTACCTTACCAAGTCCAGTGGTGGGGCTAAAAGAGAGGAGGGAGGAGGAGGCATCAAGGAGGGAGGCGGCCGGGTTGGCCCCACCTACACGCTAATCCCTAGGCAGGCCGGCGACTCACCCCGCGTGTCCTTGCCTTCTCCATGTGTGGTGGCGGCCCTTTATGGGTCACTCCCTCGGAGAGTTAGCCTATTAAGGTGGGCTGACGCAATAAATTTAATTTAAAATATTATTTAATATTAATTCCAATAATTAATATAAAATACATATTATTAAATTCCCTATGACCCGCAAGATCTTTGGATTACTCCGAACAACCTCAGGAATCTCACATAACAATTTCGACTTTCTCTTTTCTTTCTTCTAGTGATCCCGATGATTCCAAAATGATCACCAAGCGTCGTAGAACCCTTAAGTGTGTTGCCCTACGTTTCGGGTATATCATAGACATGATCGAGACGCTTCTCAATTAATGATTGATACATCCAATTTGCATCACCATTCTATATCATAATTTGCCTCTGTTCATTGATATATTCCGTATTAAGAGGTGTTACTTGTGTTACTTTCTTCTATTTTTGCATGTTGGATGATTCTTGGAGGATGGACTGCTGGAGTCAGGATTCTGATGGAAAAAGCGGTGTTTTGATGCAATTTCGCGAAGATCAGAAAAATACCAGAAAAACTACGGAAAATCATATTTTCCCGAAAGACGAATAATGCTAGAAGGGGAGGCGGAGATGGGCCACAGGGGGCCCACACCCCCCAGGCGCGGGGCCACCCCTGGTCGCGCCACCAGGGGGTGTGGCCACCCTGGCCCACCTCTGGCTCCGCCCTCTGGCCTATATCTTCTCCTTGAAACCCTAATACCGATGGGGCGACCAAAGAATGATTTCCCCGCCTCTGGGGGCAGAAAACACCGAGAGAGAAAGATCTCTCTGGCAGGCAGATTTCTACTAGGGAAATTCCTTCCCGGAGAGGGGAGATCGTTGCCATCAACACCATCATCAAGCTAGACTTCATCGGGATCATCATCATCCACACCATCATCTCCACCAGCACCATCATTACCACTCCATCTCGATGTAACAATTGTGTTGAATCTTGTATAGTTCTTAGGAGAAACTTTCCCGGTATTGATTACTATTGTAGTTGATGCTTGTGAGTGGAACCATTGGTTATTGTTTATGTTCAAATTGTTATCCATCATTATATCATCTCTGATCTTATCCATATGATGTCTCGTGAGTAGTTCGTTTAGTTCTTGAGGACATGGGAGAAGTCATGATGTTAGTAGTGGAGTTGTGTTGAGATATTATTCAATGGTTTGATATTTAAGTTGTAGTTCTATTCTTCTAGTGGTGTCATGTGAACGTCGACTACATGATACTTCACCATTTATGGGCCTAGGGGAATGCATTGTGTATTTGGATACTAATTGTGGGGTTGCCAAAGTGACAGAAACCTGAACCCCCGTTAGGAAACCATTGCACAAGGGAGTGTAGAATCTCAGAGCTTAAGGCCGTGGTTAGGTTTATATCTTAATTGCTTTCTTGTAGTTGTGGATGCTTGCAAGGGGTTTAATCACAAGTATGTATTAGTCCAAGTAAGGTCAGTACATTAGCAAAGGTTCACCCACACAACACTTACCCAACCAAAGGAGACTACTCAGCTATATGAAGCGAAAGCACTTGACAAAATTCCCATGTGTCCTCGAGAATGTTTGGTCCTCATAAGTATTATCACCGGCTTGCCCTTTGCTAAGAAAGGTTTGGGACACTTGCTGCATTTATTTGCTGTCTTTATTTACTTACACTTTATTTCGTTGCTTCATCAGAAAACCCCTAAAAATTCGTTTGCTAGTATTTACAGAGAACTCTTGAGCCATTTTCACTAGTCAGCACCTTCTGCTCCTCGTTCGGATCGACACTCCTATTTATCGAAAGTACTATGATATACCCCCTATACTTGTGGGTCATCAAGAATATTTTCTAGCGTCGTTGCTGGGGAGTGAAGCGATATTGAAGAGTGGACTTGGTAAAGGAAACTTCTACTGTGAGTATTGCTTTTTATTTCTGTTTGTTACTTTGTTTCCAATATGGATAACCCACTTGGTTTTCTGTTTGGGAAAACTACTACCACTGGTAGGGTAGTAGATGAACCACCACGTGTTGAGATAGATCCTTTTAAGATACCTACAAGTATTGTTGATTGTGTTATGGATAATTATTATTTAGGGGATGGAACTGTCCATCCTGGTGATCATTTGCTTTTTATCCATGAATTATGCTGGTTGTTTAAGTGTGCAGGTATCACAACTGAATAGGTGAAGAAGTTACTCTCTATATCGTTCAAAGGAAGAGCTGAAGAATGGTATAAGCTGCCGAAGAATGGACAATCCATGGAATGGGAGGAAATAATACCTCTCTTTTATTCTAAATTCTATCCTCCCAGTGAGATTCATAAGGATAGGAATCTGATATATAAATTTTGGCCTCGTGATGGAGAGAGTACAGCTCAAGCTTGGGAGAGATTGAGGTTACTAATGCTTAAATGTCATATTCATGGACTCCCTAACAATATTATTATCAATAACTTTTATGCTAGGCTTTCTCTTCATGATAAAGATTTACTAGATGCTTCTTGTGCTGGATCATTCACACGTATGAAGGAAGAAGCTAAATGGGATCTCCTAGACCGTATTCAAGAGAACACTGAAGCATGGGAGAATGACAAAGGAAGAAAGTCAGGTATAAACTATGATTATGAATGCATTAGATCCTTTATGGGAACTGATGACTTCCGTGATATTAGTATTGAGTATGGTCTTGACTCTCAAAGTACTGCCAACTATTTTAAGGCCTTTGACTCTTATATAGAAATTCCTAAAAAGATGTGGAACAAGTACCATGCACCTTATAAAGATGTTGTTAGTCATGTTCCTGTTAGAAATACTGAAGTTTGTACTATTGATCGCATTGTGCCTGAACCTTATGTTGAGAAAACACCTTTCCCAGCTAAGGTAAAGGAGTATTCTGTGATAATTAGTGCGAATAACAAAGGTACAAATAAAACTGTGGAACCTGGTGAGCAAATAAACATTGAACCTGTAGTAGCCATTGAGAAAGATCTTGTCACTAAAAATATAGAGGATGAGCACATTGTCTTCTATGAAGACGCTTCTAATATTGTCTCTCATCCTAAAAAGCTAGTGTCCTTGTGCTTTCTGTTAGAATTAGTGAGCATTGCTATTATGGTTTATGTGATATTGGTGCTAGTTCTAGTGTTATTCCTTATGAGCTTTACAGGGAGTTATGCATGAAATTGGTCCTCGTGAGCTTAAGGACATTGATGTGGTTATTCACCTTGGTAATTTGGAAACCATTTGCCCTATTGGTATTGTAAGAGATGTGGAAGTTCTTTGTGGTAAGATTAAGTATCCTGCTGATTTTCTAGTGCTTAGTTCAGCAGCTAGTAAAACCTGTCCTATTATCTTGGTAGACCTTTCTTGAACACTTGTGGAGCTATTACAGATTGTAAAAAGGAGAAAGTTTTAACTAAGTTTGATGGAGATTCTTATGAATTTAAATTTTACAAATTTGCTAAAACTCCTTATGAAAATAGTTTGCCTAATAAAGATTTCAGGATTGAACAACTTGCTTCTATTGATCCAGCTTATGACCTTGGTCCTCTTTTTGATGATTTTAAGTATGCTCATTCTTATGATAAAGTTGTTTCTTTTGACAGTTATATTGTCAGCTTTATTCAAATTGCTACTGAAAGTTATTATGAGAGAGGGAAATATGGTTTTATGCATCTCAATAATATTAAGTTTCCCTGTTTTATGCTGAAAGCTTTGAAGTTGCATTTATTTTGTCTTCCTATGCTAGTGGACTTTTGTTTCAACAATTTGTTTTCTCATGAGACCCCCTTGCATAGGAACTGGGTTATACTCAAGTGTGTTGGATATTTGCTTCTTGATGCTCTCTTTCACTTCAAATCCATATCCCCTATGTGAGCATATTTGAAATTATCAAGCCTAACTTAAAGGCATTAAAGAAAAGTACTTCTTGGGAGATAACCCAATAGTTTTGTTGAGTCTTGGAAGTTATTACCTCAGTAATAACCGCTTCTTATCCTTTTTTTTTGGTTTTTGTGTCAAGATCAACTACTTTTGAGAAGTAGAGGAGTTGTGAAAAGTGGCTGTCCTGGGATAGATATTTGTGCTGCATTGTAAAAAATCGTGAAGGAGCTGAGTACATCGGATGGAGCTGTATTTTTATGTTCTTATTCTCCGAGTTGTTATCCAACTTTCTTTAGTTCTGCACTTTTTGATTTGAGCAACATAAGTTTTTCGAAAAAATCAATATTTACCTGCTGGTCTGTTTTGACAGATTTCTACCATCATTTGCATTTGCCTCATATATTGAGTCCCTTTCAGATTCTTTTTGGGATTTTGGAAAGGAGTTGCTACATTAGATTTTGTTTTGATGGATTTCAGTTGAATTGTGTACCTAAAGGTTTATTATTTTTGCATACACTAATGTTGCCAATGAGGTTTGTGTAAGGCCTTGTATGAAAGGAATTTTCAGGAGAAGGAGATAAGGAATCCGCAGAGTCCGTCTTTGAATAGGTAAAAGTGTTGCAAACTAAAGGTTCATGAAAACCCTTTTTATTTATATTTTTGATGTTTTTAGTGCATACGGAAGGGTACGAGACGAAACAGAGGAGGAAACGGAGGCCAGGGTGGCCACATCCACCCTAGGCGCGGGCCCCAGCTGGCCGCACCTGGAGGGGGTGTGAGCCCCCTGAACTCCGTCTCTGCCTCGTTTTCGCACGGTACCTTCCTTATGCATTGAAACTTCCTAATATATAACCCCCCTGGATCCCCCGAGGTTCGTATATCGTGTTCTTGTCGTGTTTTCGTTTCGATCTATTTCTGTCAGGAAATCTTCTCAAGTTTAGAGCACCATGGTCTCCGCCAACGACAAAGGCAAGAAGCTCATGGAGGATGATCCTCAAAACCCCAAGGATGAGGAGATCTTCGTTGAGGATGAAGAAGACATGAAGGAGGAAGAGCATCTGGACACCCGCACTACCGTCGCAAGCATTGGAGTGGTGGCAAACCCTATCAACCTTAGGAGGACAGCACGGATGTCTATAGGAGGGAGAACTCCGCGTCATATCCTCGCTCCACATTCACTTCCTTCACGCACCAAGAACACCTTCCATACTCTCATAATCGAGCTACAATACCAAAGGGTGCCCAAAGGGAATTTTCCCTCTGTTTGGGATCTGCCTCGTTCTAACCATGCAGGGAAGGAACACACTAAGAAGGAAGAGTGGGGAAATAATAACAAGGACTGGGATTCTCGGTCTGACATGATCATGAATCGTATTGAGCATAATTCGGATTTGATTCGTGCTCTAACCTTCGAGATTGAGAATTTAAGGGAACTGATTGCAGAGCTTATTAAGAGAACACCACCACCACCGAAGGAGTAATTCGTCATCAGGGTTGGCATCCCCTTGGCTTGTTCCAAGCTTGGGGGAGTGCCGCGGTATCACATCATTATCTTTTATCTTTTTACCTTTTTAGTAGATTCATAACTTGGGTATAGAAGTTAACTTATAGGTTGGTTTGCATATGGAAGTATCTCTCATTTAGTTGGTTATCTATGTATCCCTTGGTGTGAGTACCTTTATGGAATATTAATGAGAAGTCTCATCTTTTACTTTTTGCACTTTTTATTTTAGTTTGCAATCTCTGTTATATGATTGATCTTGTTGATCAGTATTGGCATCACTTTGGGAGCATCAAGTAGATCTAAATTGGTTTTGGCAAACCGAGCTCTGGTCAGTAGCAACACTTTTTGAGGTTTGAAAGGAAAAGAGAAAAGGCTTACATGTATTTTGTATCATTTATTTTCTTTCTTGATTGGCTCATAAGCTTAGTATTCTTTATTTAAGATCTTTTGTGTCTTCAAGGAAGATTGCATGTTTGGCTTTATCACTTGTATGTTTGCTTGTTTCCTTCAACTCTTTTGCTTGCTACCCAGCCTTGCTAGCCAAAAACCTGTTTTGAGAGGGAATACTTCTCATGCATCCAATCCTTTAAACCAAAACCTATGCCATTTGTGTCCACCATATCTACCTATTAGCATTATTGCTATTCCAAGCAAATTCTCAAGCTTCATCTACCTTTCGAATTAAAAAGTATTTTGTTATGAGAAAACTAGTTAGTAAAGCTCTCACGAACTTGATGGCACACCTTATTTTCATGTCCTTAATAAACTTGAACCATTGTGTCATCGAATTTGTATATGCTTGCATCTATTCGTTGGGATTAGCAGAACCGTTCTGTCACGGGGAACGCTTTCAACACTTATGGATACATATCCAGTTCATATCATGCTCTTTTGTTTGCGGATGTCGTCGGTGTGAAATAAAAGGGAGCTTGTAAGTCCATGGAGTTATGTATGTGTGTTAGAGAAACGCCTAGTCCGCTAGCCTAAGCCATGCCTAATCATGGTGGAAACTTGCAGCATAACCATAGTGAGCAATCTGTGAAGCATCCTCAATAAAAACCTATGCAAATAGCAAATAAAAATATCGCTGAGATGCTCACTGTCTGCTTGCCTTGTCATTTTGATTATGGGATAGCTCTTGTATCATGTGAAAGGGGTACCCCGTTGGCGGTTCTTTATGATACACATGTACTTACAATGACAAGAACTTACCGGTAACTAAAGTTTAGTAGCATGAGGAGCGGCCCTCGTACTCAAGGGACATGAGATTGCCAACTTATATTTCGTCAAGCATATACTCCATCTTTGTTCACTTTAACCTTAATCACCTCAAGATGTGTAACACCCTCAGAATCGGCCCTATGCAAGTTTCAGCGCTTCCCGCCAAACCCGCATAGAAACGATTCAAAGGTGCCCACCAGGCACTTGCATGCGGGTGGAAAACGAAGTAATATCATTACACAATAGTCCTCGATGGAACCCACAAAACATATATATACAACAGCGACTCAAAGAGTCAAGAATACAGATATACAATACAAAGATCCAAATCACCTTTAAAACGATTTAGCGTCCGAGTACGGACAAGATGCAAATTGAGCTAAGAGCCCTGAAGAATAACCAATGGCGTCCATAACCCTGCCTAGGCCAAGCCGGAAGGGTAACCCTGCTAACAACGTCGATCTCAAAACCTGCTTAAACAAAAGGGGTGCCGACAAAGGGCAAAGGAAAAAGAGAGAGCGGTCAGTACTGAGGCCAGTACATGGCGAGACTAGAATTCGGCGGTCCTCGCCTACATAGGTATGGTGGACTGAAGCGGCAGCGCGGCATGCACTAAACAACCTATAGAGACTCGATACAACTAGCGGCTATCAGAGAGGGGTAAGAAAGACCTATTCGGAACCAACCTGATGCTACCACCAAACATACCCATCCTGGTATTTCCCCCTCGAGACCAAACGAGGAAGTCAACCGAGGAACTCACACAGTTGGCAGTTTTATTTATTCAGTTATCGTTGCAGCAATTACTAGTCAGGTATAGATGGTCATCCTGATAGAATAAGCAGTGGGCACTTTTAGTTAACCATTCCGTTGTAGTTGCAACACTTACTAGTCAGATACAATTAGCATGAGACATCCCAAACCCAGCAGTTGTTGGTACTTTTATTTAGCCATTCCGTTGTAGTGAAGCTGATTACTAGTCATATCGGATACAAGTCAGATTATAACAGTAAACTTTAGTTATAGTTGTCTATGATCGAGAACTGTGCTCCAAGTCGTCCATAACCGCGGACACGGCTTTTCGAAAAGATTTAACCCTGCAGGGGTGCACCAAAGTATCCACACGCACTTCGACCCTTTTTGCCAGATCAGTTAACATACACCCATCGGTATGTCGGCGGGGCCTAAGTCATGACGTTTCCCAGACCCAAAGCAAGTACATGGGGGCCACCCCACTAAGCTACCCGCAACGAAGTTGGCCGGCTCCCGAACGGACCCAGGGTTTGCGTCAGTGGCTGTAAACGACTGGGAACCCGAAAGTGTGACTGGGCTTGTCGATACCGCGAAAACACTCCGCTTACCTAAACAGTACAGGTGCTCCTCGCACAATCTTAAATAAAGCAGTAAAGCATGGCATAAGTACAGAATAGTAATAAAGCTCCAAACTACTTTGTGGCCCCCAGTTCAATACTTTGAAATCAGGTACTAATCGATGGGGGTGCCCATACACCCCACCTGTGGTTAGCGCGCTCGATCTCGGAACAGGTGTCAAGAACTCGGGGTCCTACGGGACACCAGTGAGCGGTTAAAATCCAAATATTTTCTATTACCCACCGGTGCCTCTGCATTTACCTACTTCAATTTTAGTTATTAAACAGTATTTAAAGCCATGATCAACTCCAACATTAAACATGCGGCAATACTCCAACAACTGTGGTACTTGACGACACGCAACAGCACTTGAGCAAGCGACTACGACGCGCAATTCCAACTATCTACCAATCAACAGGTAGTAGGATGTGTCCATGGCAGTATAAGGCTGCAAGGGATATCACGGGTACGAAAACTAGAGCACCGCAACACAGATAGCAATAGATCAACAGGAGGGAATAAATACTATAAAAGTAAGATAGGTAGAAAAGGGGAGATGCTCGCCTGAAAACATTATCGAAGGTTCATCCGAAGATCGGGTCGACACTCGCATCATCCCAACGGCCTTATCCGCGAAGAACCAAAACTCTAGAAGAAACACCGGATGCACTATTTAATACTACGGTAGAAGATCCGGCATGCTTATGATATGATGCATGGCAAGGCACAGATGTGATGCAACTAGGCAATATTAAGCGGAACCGGGGTCTCGGCATTTAATTAAACGGTTCAAGTTATTTATCTACCCCGCAAATTAAATGTTGGATTAGCAAGACCAAACATGGCTTCGGTTCGCTATGCCAATTTAAATGAAGTCCGGAATAAGATAAAGATATCCCGCATATAGACTCCATATTTAATTATGAGATGAATTGGCATAATGCCCCCAAACCACAGACAAGTATGCATGCATGAACAATTTAATATGCATCAGTTGATAATGTCATATTATAAAAATAATGGGGTCTCGGATAGGGAATCACTTTAGGGTTCGGCGAACTTGGGCTCCGAGGGGTTCGGGGTTTGATAGGGTTCGACGGGGGGAATGGTTCGACGGAATCGGTCTCGGACAACGGAAGTAGATCTTGTCGCATCCGGGAAGAAGGACTTGACGTTCCACGGTGAAGTGCTTGTTGTTCCGGTGGCGATCTTGGCGGTCATTGGGTCCGGACTTCCCCTCCAGGAACGGGTCTTCAGGGTCTCGACGAACTTGGTGTTCCGGCATCTCCGAGTCATGGATCTTGGCATCCGGGTTCTCGGTCATCGATAGATCTTGTCGTCGCTTTGGTCTTGGACATGACACATACGATGGAGATCTTGGGGTTTAGAGCTTCGATTGTCGGCGCTGATCTTGGCAGCACAAACATCGTCTAGTTCCGATCATCTTCCGGTGGCTTCGCACGAGTCGACTTGGCTACCACAGGTGCAACATCGTGTACCTCTCCACACGTCGACATGATCTTGCCATCCACCGAGAGACACCCAAAAACTTCTTTCATCCAACGATGTAGTAAGCTACAGGGGCCCTTGCGCCTTGGGCTCTGTGTGCCAGGAGGTCTCCACCTGACGAACATCCGAGGAAGCACGCGACGGTGTTGGGTTGAACGCGGGGACGACAGCTTGCAGAGCGACGAGGAGGGCGGCCATGGGGAGCGGGGCTCGCGGGGCGGCGAGTTTGCAGGCGCGGGGAGAGGAGGTCCAGGACGGCTCGACGGTAGGGTTCTCTGCGCCAACGAGGGGGCCCATGGCGGCGCGGCTCTGGTGAGGGTGGCCCGACGGTGGCAGAAGAGGCGTCGCGGCGGCGGCCGGAGAAGGGCGCGGGGCTCGGGGCAAGATCGCGTGCCCGCTAGAACGCGAGGACGGCGAGGTCTGGGCGAGGGATCCTCGGCTCGAGGCCGAGCGGTGGCAGGACAGCGGCGCCGGAGACAGCAGAGGGGCGCAGGTGGGGATGGCGCGGCCTCGGGTGGGGCGGCTGACGGCCGGCGACGCGGTGAAGAATGGAGGCGAGGAGGGGGTCGCCCGCGGGCGGAGCAGAGGGGCGAGGCCGACGGCGGGGCCTGGACGAGCGTCGGCGGCGGGGCACGAGGAGAAGCTCGGGCGGCGGAGGGCATGGCGATGTCGACGGCAGGGTCGCGCAGCCGGGTCTGGCGCTGGAGGGCGGCGGGCGGCGGCGTCCGTCGGGGTGGAGGCGGAGCGAGTCTGGCAACGGGGTCGCGTCGGTGGGGAACGCGGTTGGATGGGGCGGGCGTGGGAGGACGTGCAGGGGCGGTGGGCCACGTGGTTGATCATGTGTGTGTGGTGTGTGTTGTGTGGCAGGTGTGTGCGTGCGCGTGTGGGGACAGGCGGGTGGTGTGGTGCCAGGCGGGCCAGCAGGTGGCGGCTGGGGGTGAGGTGGCAGGTGGCGATTGGTGGGAGTGAGGTGGAGGGGACTGGGTAGGAAAATAGGGTAGGGTTTTTGGTAGAAAAGGTTAGGGTAGATTCTGGGTAGGTAGGATTTTATCTGGAGGTGGCCGGCTAGGCTTTCGGGCCTGGCTGACTGCCTCCCAAAAATAATTTAACTATTTTATTTATTTAAAACGAGGCTATTGCAAACCGTTGGTAGACGAAACAAAATATACCGGAGACCCAGGTTTTGTGTTTGAATAAAGACGGGGCGTTTAGAAAACAAAAACAGATTTTTCAAAAATAGTTTTATGCAAACAAATGCAAGATGACATGACGATGCCCAAATGCAATGTGGCATGATGACATGAGCATGCGGTCATGATGATGCAATGCACAGAAACAACGCGATTTTCTGGTAGTGGTTTTTGCGGGGCGCCACAAGATGCTTATGATAGGGGCAATGAGAGCTCAAAGCTAGTAAGTACCATAATCTTTTGAAAGCTCTTTATGAACTTGAAATCCTTGCTTCCCTCTATGAAGGCCCTTTATTCTACTTCTAAGTTGAGTCGGTAAACCTATTCCTCTCTATCTCCAGCAAGCATTTGAGTTGTTGTGTTTCAAGCATTCATATGATGATTTATTCAATCATGTTCTTTATCTTCCTTGTTTGCACAATACTCTTATCTAATGAGTATTACTTTGGAAGCCATCATTGTGAAAAACCTTTTATGTTTGAGAAAAGAGTACTCTTGTTGTAAAACTTCTACAAAAGCTTTATTTGTGAAACTATTTGCCATATGTTCTCTGGCCAAGAACAAAGTTTGCCAATCCCAATTATGATTTATCTTTATGCATCTCTATTGTGACTCCTATACTTGTTGCAAACTAAGTTATATAATGGTGAGTTGCTATACGATTGATTTCCGACCAAGTCTACGGTCTAGTCGTCTCCTTCCCCCAAATGTTGGCACTCCCATCGCCGCTCTGTCCCTCGCCGGCTGCTCCGCCAGCGCCGCCTGCTTCGCCCACGCCCTTGCCTACGCCGCTGCTCCGCTGCCCCTTCCCCCAAACTTTCTTCCTCCTCTGCAATCAACCAGAACTCAACAAGGAGGGAAGATCAAGGAAAAGGACTCCCTTTTCATGCAAAGAGTGCGACTTGGGTGCTCCAGTGACGGCAGCCCTCGCGTGTCCCAGCGGATCCTCCGGCGGGGACCTCTACTTCGTCCCTGCGACTACCCACCCAGCTCAAGCGTACGGCCCCGTTGCCTTCTCGTCCACCACCACTCCCTCTACTCTCCTTTCCGATTCGCTCTTCCCTGGCGCATCAATCGGGATTAGCACGCAAACTCTAGCCCTAGATCCACCACTCGTCGTGCCACCAGCTGAACCTCGAGACCACCCCAAGCCTCAGAGCTGCGATACGCCAGGTGCAGCAGCGAGCTTGTAAAACAGAGTGCTCCTATTGAAAAAGGAACTGGTAAGCATCCAAACTCCTAGGTCTGTTTTGTTTCAGATGAGTGATCTACTTGTATGTTAGGTGATGATTTTGATTGGTGTGGATTTATTTTTCACAGTCCTAATTGTCGTTCATTATGCTGACCTAGGTGGAAGAGAAGGGTGTATCAAATGAAACCGCTGAAAAGATTGGCAGTTTAGTGGAGACAAGAAGACCACCGCTACAAGTTCTGACAAAGAAATAGCAGATCTAGCTCCAGTTCTCGGCCATCAGCAGGTATGCATCTTTGTAGTCTTTAAAATGTTCAGTAAATGTGTGGATGTTGATTAAATTCGTCAAAATCAATTGAAAATTCTCTTCCTGGTTCATGGTCAAATGGAAGTTGATTAACTTCACATGTGTACTCAATGTTCCAGTTTTTGACAGCATTACGATGTTGCAGTCAACAGTGTTGACTTGTTCTTTCTTACATCAGTGTTGGCTTTGTTTCTTTGTAGGGTATGAGAGGCAAAAACAATAGCTAGAGGATAGTCTGGATCAATTCAGATGCTTTGATTGCTTCTAATTTGTGGTGTCCATTAGGTACAGGCAAAAACACATGAAGGTGAACTTTTGTGTGATGGGATAACTCTAGACTGAATCACTAGCCAACTGTCACTAGATTTAGCATCTATTTCTTACAAAAGCAGATAACTACAGTACTAGCTATTTAATTTCAGTGATCCCAGTGCAATTCCATTCTCGTTTATGGGTTCATGCAGAATATCTGGTTGATAAAATGATTGTCCTTTAGATCAATCATTAGCTGAGCAATCTTTAGTTCAATCATTAGATGAGCAATTTGGAGCATTCAATTTTATTGACTACTGAATTTTCATTGTTCAAGGAAATACTAGACTTGATGCCAACTGAATGACGATGTTCATCTAGGGGCCTGAATATATATATGCATGCCAATATGTATGGTTGCTGTAACATTCGATCAAATTAAATAGAGATTAAATGTTGTTTTCAGGTATGCTGTCATTTTAACCAGCACTGATGTTGGTCTTTATTTTAAGAAAATAGTTGATGCTTAGGAGCTAGTGATGTTGGTCCGTCAATTACATTAGGCGTTACTCTGTCCACTTTTGTCAATTACATTACTCCAAATGGTTTTTATATAGAGGACTCCATATTTTTTGTCATGGACTCCATTATTGCATTTGCCATGGAGTCATCTTAGTATGCTAGTGTTCCTTTAAACTGATCTTATATATATATATTGTGACAGATAGTACACACATGAATATATATTGTGTCAATTACAACACAAGTAGACACACGTAGTACACAATTACAACACAGGTATACACAATTACAAAACAATTGGCTTGAGCTTCTCCTTTAGTGACTAGCTGAGCTTCTCCTTTTGACTATCTTGAGCTTCTTCTTTAGTGACCAGTCGAGATTCTCCTTTTGACTAGCTTGAGCTTCTTCTTTAGTGACTAACTGAGATCGAGATCCATCCCTCTAGCCTCCTCTAGAACGATGCGCGACTTGTGACAGGCATTAGCTTCATACGCTCAAGGATCTTCCTGCCTCATGTACCTGCATGAATGAGCAACATATCTATGAGTTCACGAAACATATTCTCTTTTAGAAGATATATCTAGAACAACATACATGCATATGAAGAGAATGTTTTGGAAGCTAATTTATGAGCTAATATGGGTACTAGTTCTTATCATATGTAAATGCTTGCCTTTAGTGACCTTTAGTATCTTCCTTTAGTGGCTAGTGACTTTTCATATCAGAACTGTTCTAAAGGGAGAAAGACTTATTGAGCTTTGCTCTCCATCTGTTATTACAACGTGTTTCCTAAAATCTGTATTATTTCCTTTGGCAAATGCGTGCTTCCATTTAATTAACTAGTCTAGACACAGATGAATGTTACTGAAATATCTTCAATAGTGAATCCATATTGGGAGATGTATCCTGTTAGTACTATTGAAGTTGTCCTTGACAATGTTTATATTCTTTTGGTACCAAAGAAAATGTCCCAGAGGATGTTCTTGCCTGAGATAAATTATGTGACCTGTTCTGTACCAAAATCATCTGCAAGTTTAGACGGCACTAGATTTTCACTTCGTTGTTTTGGCCGTTCTTAATAATCATCTGCTAGGAATACATACATTTTCCTGAAAGCATACGCAAACTTGCTACTCTTCCTGATAATCATATACTCCATATTAATTTTCAAAACTGCGGTGCTTATGATATATCCCTTGCTCATTCTTTTTTCATGGGAGCATTTCTAAATCATGCGCAAATGTTTCTGGCCTAAGAAGCTGGGCATATTTTCAGGTGCTTAAGATATTTTCAGGTGCTCATTCTTTAATTAGAGCTGATCTGTAGCTTAGTGCTCTGCTCTCTGGAGTTAACAAGTGTGAAACTCTTGCCAACCTGCTTAGTGCTCTGCTTTGTAGTTAACAACTTTGAAACTCTCTGTAGCTTAGTGATCTTTAGTGATCTGTTCTCTGCTCTCTGTAGTTAACAAGTTTAATTATCTTGCATGTAAGAATGAGGTTTATTGTGTGGATTTGGAGAGTAATAGATCATCATTCTGGTTTATTGTATTGTACTGAAAACTGAATTTGCCCTGAAAACTAAATTTGTCCCAGCAGATCAGATGAATATTGTGTTGAGCCACCTGCCTCTGCTGTGCTTAATTGAGATTCAGTAACTTGCATGCCTTAACTTAGTCCATTCCATTATGTTTGGATGAAACAAAACAAGAATATAAGTTTCAGTAACTCCAGCTCAATTTGCAGTTCATATATTACCTTGGCGTCGAGGGTGCTGGCCGGTGGCAGCACAGGTGCCAGGCGACGGATGGTCGCCTGCTGTACGAGATGCAGTGACACGGTCCTTGCCGAGGTGAGCCTAAGGAGCTCGATGCGGAGGTGCGGCGAGGCGCACTACTGGATCTCAGGGGCGACACGGTACTTGTCGAGGTGAGCCGAAGGTGGGCTATCATGCCTTTCTGCTGGGCGGCGGAGGGAGCTGCGATGGACCTCACATCAGCTACGGACGACGAGCGACTTGGATCGGCTCATCCTCCCCCTAGGATGACTGCGGGTACTGGAAGATGACGGCAGGGACGGGCAGCCACTCGCCGCACCTCCGCATCTCAGGGGCGACGCGATACTTGCCGAGGTGAGCCGAAGATGGGCTCTCCTGCCTTTCTGCTGGGCGGCGGAGGGAGCTGCGACGGAGGACGGCGAGGTACCTCACAGCAGCGGCGGACGACGAGGGACTTGGATCGGATTCGCCTCCCCCTAGGACGACGGCGCTGACTGGAAGACGACGGCGGGGACGGGCAGCGGAGCTGGGCCGACCTTCGCCTCCCCTAAAGACGACGCCGGGGGCAATGGCGTGGACGGGAAGACGAAGACGGGACGAGCAGCGGAGTTGGGCCGACGTCCTCCTTCCCCGAAGACGACAGTGGGGACGGGCAGTGGGAAGATTCACGCGTGCCGGCGCCGCTGATTCATGGGCGGATTTCGGCGATTGCGGCTGGGATCGCGGGTGTCCACGATCGTAGAGTGGATGGCTTCCAAATTCAAATTTTGAATCTAGCCTAAATTGGAACGGTTTGGATATGTCTGGGTTTTTTTGTAAATTTCAAGTTGACCTGCCGTGCGAACGTTAATTCGGATCGGAGGGAGTATGAGTTGTTAATGGTAAGTGTGATGCTTCTTGTCTATATTCTTATATCGACACTTCACTCCATAAACCTGTGGACATGTTTACTGAGCTCAGTTTTCGCTTGGGGACAAGCGAAGGTCTAAGCTTGGGGGGAGTTGATACGTCCAATTTGCATCACCATTCTATATCATAATTTTCCTCTATTCATTGATATATTTATATTAAGAGGTGTTACTTATGTTACTTTCTTATATTTTTGCATGTTAGATGATTCTTGGAGGATGGACTGCCGGAGTCAGAATTCTGATGGAAAAAGCGGTGTTTTGATGCAATTTCGCGAAGATCATAAAAATACCAGAGAAACTACGGAAAATCATATTTTCCTGGAAGACGAATAATGCTAAAAGGAGAGGCGGAGATGGGCCAAGGGGGCCCACACACCCTAGGCGCGGGCCACCCCTGGCCGCGCCACCAGGGGTGTAGCCACCCTGGCCCACCTCTGGCTCCACCCTCTGGCCTATATCTTCTCCTCGAAACCCTAACATCGAGGGGGCGACCAGAGAAATATTTCGCCACCTCTGCGGGGCAGAAAACACCGAGAGAGAAAGAGCTCTCTGGCAGACAGATTTCAGCCAGGGAAATTCCTTTCCGGAGAGGGGAGATCGTCGCCATCAACACCATCATCAAGCTATACTTCATCGGGATCATCATAATCATCCACACCATCATCTCCACCAGCACCATCATTACCACTCCATCCCGCTGTAACAATTGTGTTGAATCTTGCATAGTTCTTAGGGGAAACTTTCCCGGTGTTGATTACTATTGTAGTTGATGCTTTTGAGTGGAACCATTGGATTATTTTTTATGTTCAGATTGTTATCCATCATTATATCATCTCTGATCTTGATCCATATGATGTCTCGTGAGTAGTTCGTTTAGTTCTTGAGGACATGGGAGAAGTCATGATGTTAGTAGTGAAGTTGTGTTGAGATATTATTCAATGGTTTGATATTTAAGTTGTGGTGTTATTCTTCTAGCGGTGTCATGTGAACGTCGACTACATGATACTTCACAATTTATGGGCCTAGGGGAATGCATTGTGTATTTGGCTACTAATTGTGTGGTTGCCTGAGTGACAGAAATCTGAACCCCCGTTAGGAAACCATTGCACAAGGGAGTGTAGGATCTCAGAGTTTAATGTCGTGGTTAGGTTTATATCTTAATTGATTTCTTGTAGTTACGGATGCTTGCAAGGGGTTTAATCACAAGTATGTATTAGTCCAAGTAAGGTCAGCACATTAGCACAGGTTCACCCACACAACACTTACCCAACCAAAGGAGAGTACTCAGCTATATGAAGTGAAAGCACTTAACAGAATTCTCATGTGTCCTCGAGAACGTTTGGTCCTCATAAGTATTATCACCGACTTGTCCTTTGCTAAGAAAGGATTGGGCCACTTGCTGCATTTGTTTGTTTTCTTTATTTACTTGCACTTTATTTTGTTGCTTTATCAGAAAACCCCTAAAAATATGTTTGCTAGTATTTACAGAGAACTCTTGATCCATTTTCACTAGTCAGCACCTTCTGCTCCTCGTTGGGACCGACACTCCTACTATTGAAAGTACTACGATACACCCCCTATACTTGTGGGTCATCAATGATCATTAGCGGGACCTGGATAACCATAATGACCCCTATTCATTCCATAATTTCAATGTCGTTCGAACCATCAACATTGAGTCCAATTCACTTTGTTACTTCGATACCTAACTTGTCCGAGATTTGATCATCAGTATCACTATACCTTGTTCAATCTCTATACTGACGAATGATGCTTAACCTGTTCCCGTGATATTTTATTCCCATGAACTAGTCATATGTTGCGCAACTTTATAGATGTAATCTCACCGAGTGGGCTAGTGTATCTTTCTATCACACGGAGAACAAATCCCGATCTTGATGCATATGTGATGAATGCATATATGCATCATGTTTTAGATTATTATTTTGTGTTGTAGTAGTAGGATCTTTGTATTTTACGGCGTTCACACACACTTTTTATGTTTATTTTCACCAGGATCGGATCATATGATGGATCTGATGGACATAATTCTTGGACCAGTTATATTGGAGTGAAAAGGATCCAAAAACTATGTAAATCGATTTTTTTTGGGAAATATCAATAATACCAGAAGAAACCCCGAAGCGATTGGAGGATACAGAAGAGTTGACGACCAACTATACGGTGGGAGGAAATATTCTGGCCGTATAGTTCCTGCTATATAGTTGGCGCTGACACCGCCTCGTCAAATTGTTTCACCCCGTGCAACTCGATTAGAGAGACGACATACAGAACACCCATAAATCACCGAAAACCTCACCTCCGGAAGGGATCTGGAGGGGGAACTTGCCCTAGGGATCTGGAGGGGGTTGCCGGAGTGACAGAAACCTGAACCCCCGTTAGGACACCTTTGAACAAGGGAGCGTAGGATCTTAGAATTTAAGGCCGTGGTTAGATTTATATCTTAATTACTTTCCTGTAGTTGCGGATGCTTGCAGGGGGTTTAATCACAAGTATGTATTAGTCCAAGTAAGGTCGGTATGTTAGCACAGGTTCACCCACACAACACTTACAACACCAAAGAAGGGTACTCAGCTATTTGAAGCGAAAGCAATTGACATAATTCCCATGTGTCCTCGAGAACGTTTGGTCCTTATAAGTATTTCCACCGGTTTGTCCTTTGCTAAGAAAGGATTGGGCCACTTGCTGCGTTTGTTCGTTGTCTTTATTACTTGCACTTTGTTTTGTTGCTTTTTTAGAAAACCACTAAAAAACTGTTTTCTAAGTATTTATAGAGAGTTCCTGCTCCATACCACTAGTCAACACCTTTTTCTCCTTGTTGGGATCGACACTCCTATTTATCGAAAGTATTGCAATACACCCCTATACTTGTGGGTCATCGGGATCCATCTTCTCCCTAAGCAGATCTGGGAGGCCAAGGCATCGATCTCCATCTTCATCAACCGTTGCATCTTCATCACCACCATCATCTCCATCCATCCCATCTAGATCTTGTTGTAATTCTTGCACTAGTTGTGGATTTATACAAGTACTATTCATCAATAATCGTTTCCATTACCATTGTCATGATGATGTTTGCCTCCATGTCTGAGTAGATCATTAGTTCTTGGGGAGATGGAGAAACCCTAGTATATGATTGAGATGAGATAGGGATTATTATGTTATACATCATTATATGTATGTGTTAATTGTCTTCATCTTGATGTTGGGAGTTGTGAACCTCCTTAATATTTGCCTCTTACGGGGACTCGATGAAGGGGATTACTTGTTGGTAGACGGAGGGATGGTAGCACTTACTGTGACTATAAAGTCGTTGTCATCCTTTACATACTAACTTGGGGAGTCAAGGAGAACTCATTAATCCATGTCCATGTCGCGGGAGAAATACCTTTATAGCGGGATAATACGATTGATATTGTTTATCTGTCAGCTGTGGTTATGAAGGATGGTGTGAGCAGTGGTTGTTGCCTAATCATTCATATATGGATCTCCTCTCACATACATGCATATCATAAGAATATTCGTTATAATAATCTTAATTGCTCAGTCTAAATTTCTAGCAGTGTATCCTCAAGAATGCCTTTTTCCTATTGTAGTTTCAATCTTTCTTACACACGTGATTATTATTTTCTGCATTAAATTTTATGGAGGGCTTGATAATAAAAATAGAACAAGCCTAGACACCGCTCTAATGGTAGTTTTCTATCTTATACCTATGATGAAGCTTGGAAATTAATAATTAAAATGAGGGAAACAACAGAAAGTCATGAAAATAGGGAGAGCAATATGGATAATTCTTCTGAATATGCTTGTGTTAACAACTTCCTTGCAGATGAAAGGACTTGTGCGATGATTAAAACCCTCGGTATTTATTCTTATTGGGTAAATAAAATTATTGAGAATTATGCAGGACATCTACATGTACGTTCAAAAGAAGCGAGCAAGAGAGGACGCATCATTGGTAGAATTTTCCTTTGAACCTATTCAAGAGAACATTAATAAAAAGTGCAAGGAGAAAGAACGTACAAGGAGAAGATAAAATGTCACATCCTAAGATTTTCCAAATCTTGTAATGTGAAAAATAAATAAACAAAATAAATAATTGTTGAAAATTAGGGTGAAAAGAAACTTTTTGTCTCTAAATGGAAACTTAAAATCCCATCTTGAACAAACTTTGGTTGATGTTTGAATCCAACTAAATTCAAATCAAGTAGAATGCAATCTTCATAAATGCATCTAGAAATTTAAACACTTGGAGAATAAACCAAAACCCTAAAACCCTAATGGAATAAAATCATTTCCAAGATATCTCTAAGACCATGGATTTGATCCATATAAAAATTTGTCAACAAACATTTACAAATGATCAAGAATGACAAATAGAAATATTATAAAACCATAGAAATTGGTTTCACTTAAATTGGAGCCATGGTTAAAATCTTATGAATTTAATAAGATAAGGAAATTGAATTTCCAAAGCTAATAAAGCACCTATCTATAAATCCATACCAAATGGTGAGCAAATAATCCTAAAGGTATTTAAAAGGATAAACAAATATTAAATATGATTTTACCAATTGGAATCACCAAGTTTGGATCTTTAAATAAAAAGATATGGATTTTATAAGCTAAAGAAAGAAATATTAAATGAGGAATATTTAAAGACCAAATTAAATCTTGGCTTAATCCATAAGCAAATGGAATAAATATAATCCAAATCCAAATAAAATAATGGATAAAGAATTTTCAAATTAATTAAAAGGGCATTAACCAAAATTCTATTTCTATTTTGAATAAAGATAAAATCCCTATTAAGAAATGATTAATTAAATCATGGGAAACTAATATTTGGAATTTACCCAAGTGGAATAAAAGTTGTTTAATTAACTTAAATAAGATCAAAGAAATCTTCCAAATAAAATTTATGGAATTAAAACTATATTTAATTTCATTGAAATAAAGACAAATACCCAATTTTAAATGATTAATAAATCATATTAAAAACATTCCAAGTAATTCAAGGTGAATAATTTGACACCCTATTAAACAAATGAAACCTACTGAAAATATTTGGAAAGATTTAGATTTCAAATGGAGTTTGAAAACATTATTAAATCTTATTTGAATTAATACAAGGGCCTATTTTTTTATTAATTAATATTCCCTAAAAAGAATAAATATATTATTCTAAATTTGACTTCAGAATGTGTTAGTAAGCAGTGTTTGATTATTCACAAAGTTTGGCAAAAGTTTGATTTCAAATGAATGTTTGAATTGATTAAACAAAATCAAAACAAATGAATAGAAAAAGAAAATGGAAAATCATTCAGAACAAAAAAATATATAAACAGAGCAGCCCAACCCTGCAGGCCCATCTAGCCCAGTAGCCCACTCCCACTCCCTCTCCCCGAATCGTTTTTCTCACCGCGGACCTAACCCACTCAGTCGCTGACTAGCAGGCCCCACCTCACCCCTCTCTATCTCGCTGTCAAGCAGACCCCACCGCCCAGCTTTCTTCCTCACCCGCGACGACCACGCCTCGCCGGCCGTTTCTGCCTTTCGTTAACTCATTTAAATTCGCGTAAATGGCTCGCTTAAACCTCGCCGTGACCGCGTGTACTTAATCTCCAGGCTCCCCTCTTCCTTTCCCCCCCAAACATCACCCCACCGGAGCCCCCAGGCTGTCCTAATTCATCCGCACACCACCACTGCCTCCGACGAGCTTTGCGAGGAATTCCGGCCAAACCCCGTCGCCCCTCGCTTCCTCGACCACACGAGCATGCTCTCCGTCACCAGGCGCACCTAACAGTAGCTGTAGCTCATTTGCTCGCGCCCTAGAACGTCGCCTCTGACGACGCCAACGCGCCACCGCCTTCGGCATCAACTCCGGCGACTCCCCTGGTAACATTCTGACCACCCCTCTCCTCCTCGTGGACACTCTCATGATCGCCATGCCCTTGCGAACCTAACGGTGTCTTCTCTTTATCTTAGTGCGCCCTCCATCCTCGCCTCCGACAACAAACAGAACATGTCCGACGCTGCGATAACTCCGGCGAGCGATTGCCGTCCACCCCGAGCGCCCCTTCGACGGAGAAGACCACCTTGAGCATCTCCTCGCCACGGCGACACTGGTAACGCTTTCCTTTCCCTTCCTTGCTTCCTGAATCGCCGGGAACGCCTCAGTCTGACCGCGCGCCGCCACACGCCGCCGCCAGCGCCACTACTTCTTGGTCGATGCGTGAGAATCGTTGGATCAGAATCAGACGCGTATGATTAGATTTGACTCGAAAGGGTATGGTTGAACCTGAGCCGCGCGATTACACTTAGATCCAACGCACCAGAGAGGTCGATCCAACCGAAACGGTATGGACCAGTAGAATCAAGCCACGTGGCCCTGTCTGTTTGAATAAAAACCAGAAATGATCTATTAGATGTTCAAATTTGCAAAATTCATAACTTTTGATCCACACGTCCAAATTTTGCAAATTTTATATAAATGGAATCAGCAGGACAAGTACTTTCCAACCATGCCCTTTGTTTAGTAAATTGCTTCTGGTAAAATAGTTGTTTTTGCAGAAACTTGTGTAGGCATAATTTGAATATAAAATTCATCCAAAAATTATTTTTGTGAAAAAACCTTTGGGCAAATGGATTGTTTGAACCTACTGACCATCTAAATCAACTTGTGTTTTCAAAAACATATTTTGTGAAGCAAAAGAATAAAATCTTTGATTTAGAACATTTCTAGTCAAATAAAAATAATGTTTATATGTTAAAAATGCTTTTGGAGGAAACCCTTTGGGAAAATGTTTTGATTTAAACTCTCTGACCCTAAACACAAAGTTTTATGATTTAAAAATATATTTTGTGAACCCTATAAAAGTTGTTGCTTTGCTAAAGGCATTTTCAACCACATAAAATATTGATTTGGTTTAAAAATGGTTTATAAGTAAAAATCTTTTACAAATGATTTTGCCACTTTATAAAATGACCAATAGGTGTTTTCAAATGTTTATAACCCATTAGAAACCACTTTTTCAAATAAAACCATCTTTAGCATGCTTGCATACATTGTTTTGTTTCTATTATTTTATGTGATGTTTGCTTGAATGGTGGATTGAAATTGTGCCTTGCTTGATTGAATTGTAGTGATTTGAAGAGTGTGAATATTGCAAGGTCAAGGAGTGAACTTATATTCTCTACCAAAAAGGCAAGTGAAATGCTTCATACTTATGTCCCATTATTTTTTCACTATGCATTAGTGATATTTCTAAAGTAGGATTTGCATGGATTTTTTGCTAAGTATAAACTATGCCATGGGAAATCCTAGTAGATGAAACCTTAGTAGAAATTTTCCTAAGTTAAGATTCCTACTACTATCATGCTTAGCTTAGCTAGTAGAAAACAAGGGTGGAATATATTCATGCTATGGAATATTTCTAAGTCAAGGACTTGTGTTTTGTTTAATAAAATAACTAAGTGAATGAATCACCTGGGTGGAATGGAAGGAATGGTTTATGTTGAGTGGTTATAAAAGGCCCATATATATGGTTTACCTTGTGTATCACACTTGTGGATGGCCACCCAGGAACAAAGATATTTGAGATGTCAAATGTTGAGAAGCTTCAAGTGCAGCCACTTGGCATTATGGGCTCTGCCTGGATCATATAGGTTGCAATAACTTAGCCAAATGGACAGTTGGTGGTAGGGGTTTGATAGGTTGGAGCGCGTCCATTCTGGTCTAAGGGAAGGCTTCTGAAAGATCTTGTCTTGGTGAAACCAAGTCTTGTGGGGAAAGTGCACCACCTCTGCAGAGTGTAAAATCTAAGTACTTAGCCATGTCCCTGGTAAAGGACAATTTGAGCATCAAGACATGGAAGCTATCAAGAATCTCCTCATCCAAATTTCTAAGTTAAAACTTTGTGGTTGAACAAGGGTTGAAGGATCACCAATTTCTATTGGGAGATGCCTTGGGTGATTTTTGACAAACAAAAACTTAGTGTTTTCAAATGATAAGGAAAATCTATTTTGAGCAAAGAAAGCCTAAGCTCCACTTAGCCAAATGCATATAGATGATAGACTCCACTATACTACCATAGTATCACTTGCCAATACAATTCAAATGTATTGACCCTTGTGGCTGTAACTTATTATGTTGCAGGTTTGTTTGATGTTAGTGAAGTTTATTGATTAGGATTACAAGTCTACAACCAACATGACTGCCTGTGGCACTTTGAAGATGAAGGGCCCCATGCTATTGTTATATTCTGCTGCATTGTAATGAGATAGCCAAATGAGCTATGTAAGATGTAATAAATTATTTTATTCCTAGTTATAAAGTTGTATTATGACCTTTGTTTCTTGATATTACATCTTAACTGTGGATGCTAGCTATTGATCCAGAGACTAGAATTGTAAACACAGGGATCTCTACCTTATTAAAGGTTGGGACCTCTACATCAAAGAAACCAGAAAAGAACCCCGATGCTAACAATGAAAATATTGTTATATTTAAGGATCTTATGGAAGCACGGACCATGGAAAATGAAGTAGTTATGCTAGACTTTGAAACTTCAGACTTCATCACAGGTAAGATACAAGGTAAAGAAACTTCTAAACCTATCACTCCTATATACTGTGGAGAAACTTCCTTATACGGAATTTATGAGCCGATTTCCACTATAAATATTATGCCTTCGTCACTTTATGAGGAACTTTGCTACAATTTAAATAATCTAGATGTGGAATTGGTAGACACTACTATTAAATTGTTTAATAGAACTAATATAAAACCGGAAGGTGTTATTCAAAATGTCTATGTTTTTATTGGACCACTCATGTTCCCTCTCGATTTTCATATTGTTGATATGCCTCGAGATACTTTTTGTCCTATTCTTTTAGGCAGGACTTTTGTCTCTGTGACCAAAGCTCGAATTGATAATAAGGAGGAGACTATTTCCATGATGTTTGGAGAGGAGGAAATGACATTCCACTTCGCCAAACTAAAAAGAGGCCATATGAAATAGAATATATCAAGGAAGAGAAAACAATTGCTGAGCTATCCGCAATTCATTTTAGCACTCCCCGAGATGAATTAGAAAGAAGCTTAGTTAATTGGGAAGAGGCACTAGATGATGAGGAAAGAGAAGATATGGATGATTACCTTGACTCCATTCCGGAATCACAAAACCCACATGACTATGAAGAAATGGTAATAAAAGGAGACGAAGAACCTCCGCCAATTGAATTGAAACGACTTCCAGATAATATGAGGTATGAATTTTTATATAATGAAAATAAATGTCCTGTTATTATTATTAAAAAATTATCAGAAAATGAAACAAATAAACTTATTTCAGTTCTGATCAAACACCGTGAAGCATTTGGGTATACTCTAAGTGACATTAAAGTAATAGATCCATCCATTGTGACACATAAGATTATGTTGTACTTGTATTTGACACAAAGAAGGCTTAATCCGGAAATGAAATAAGTAGTAAGAAAAGAAGTTATATGCTTATTAGATGCCAGCATAATATATCCTATTTCTGATAGTAAATGGGTTAGCCCAGCTCATTGCATACCAAGACATGGGGGTCTTGATGCTGCTATGAATGAGGATGGGGAGCTAGTCCCTATAAGGCCTATTGTCGGGTATCGCATGTGCATCGATTTCATAAAACTAAACTGTGAGACACAGAAAAATCACAAACCTATATCGTTCATGGATAGAATTTTAGAGACTAAGCAATAATTCTTATTTTTGTTTTCTTGATGGTTATTCCGGTTATTCTCAAATTGCTATATAGCCCGAAGATCAAGAGAAAACAACTTTCACATGTCCTTATGGTACTTATGCTTATAGATTAATCCCGTTTGGCTTATGTAATGCAGCTGCAACCTTTCAAGAATGTGTTTTAAAAATATTTGATGGTCTTGTTGAGAAGACTATGTAAGTTCTAACAAATGATTTTGTTATTTGTGGAACAACATTTGATAATTGTCTCTACAACTTAACCAATGTTTTGCAGAGATGCAGGCAATCAAACTTAGTTTTGAATTGGGAGCAATGTTGATTCATGGAAAGAGAAGGTAAAGTTTTTAGACATAAGGTTTCAGAAAAAGGTATAGAAATAGATAATACCAATATAAGTGCTATAGAAAATCTTCCCATACCCCAAGACATTAAAAACTAAAAAATGTTTTTGGGACATGCACATTTTTACAAGCGTTTTATACAAGATTTTGCTAAAATAGCTTTTCATGGTATTGCCGACGAGTACGCCATAGAGGGGTCCTCACAGTGCGTGTTTAGAGATATGGGGTAAGGCAGAAGGTTGGCGGGTACGAGGTAACACAGCTTACCCAAGTTCAGATCCCATGACGGTGGCAGAATCCAACTCCTGCTATAAATCACTATAATGGCAATACACCGAGTTATAGGGATTGGTTCGCTGTGCAAGGTATGAGTTGAGTTATGCCCTAAAGGCTCCTCTAGGTCCAACTTATATAGACGTCAGATCCTAGGGTTATAGGCAAAGTCCTAGCCGGACAGGTTATAGAGTCTTACACGGTACACAACTAGTCTAACGTGTCTTGCACTCCAAGACTCCGGGTACGCTGGTGACTCCTCTGTAGCCTTCCTTCATCCGGCATGGGCCTCCCTTCTGGATCCATCTAACTGGGCCGCCCAGCAGGCCATAGGCCCTTCTACCGACTATGGGCCACCCGGGTTATCCGGATTAGAGACATGCAATAGTGATACCCATTTAGCATATCCCCAATAGTAGCCCCTGGAGAACTCCGAGATCTTGCGTCGTCTTGCCTCTTCATACTAAATGCTCAGTCTAAATGGATGTCAGCAAATCTTCAAGCAATATCTTGTAGTCCTCCCAAAAACCCTGCTATACTCTCCGTCTTCAACATGTAAGTCGGAGAACCGCTGAATCTTCCATTGTACTCTTTTCGTAGCCGGACTGGATCCGTCCATGCCGGAATCTTCAGATGGGACAGTTCACCTGCCTATGCCAGTAGAGTGTGATACGTCATAAACGTATCTATAATTTTTGATGCTCCATGCTTGTTTTATATCATTTGTCTTATGTTTTGTCTACACTTTGAGGTGTTTTTATATGTTTTCTAGTACGAACCTATTAACAAGTTGCCACGGTGCCAGTTGCCTGTTTTCTTCTGTTTTTGGTTCCAGAAAAGGCAGAAAATGAACATTCTCAGAATTGGACGGGACAAAAGCCAAAGTCAATATTTCATCGAGGGAAACACGGAGCCACGAAGCAGAGACGGAGGAGGGCCTCGGGGTGCCCACATCCCCTGGACGCACGGCCAGGCCTGCCCACGCATGAGGGGTGGCCACCCCGGGCACCCCCTCGGCCTCCCCTTTCACCTATATATACGTCTCCTCGGGACGTAAACCCTAACACGACCAGAAAGCCACAAAAAGTTCCGCTGCACTGCTGCCACCGAAGGGGAGATTCGGGGGATAGAAAGTCTCTGTTTTAGCACCCTGCCGGGATGGGGAAGTGCCCCGGAACCATCTCCATCGATCTCCACCACCATCTCCATCGTCGTTGCTGATTCCCATGATGAGGAGGGAGTAGTTCTTCCTCGATGCTAAGGGCTCTACCGGTAGCTATGTGTTCATCTCTCTCTCTATGCATAATCTTGCTGTGGTCATGAGCTTTGTAATCAAGTAGATCTGCCTTGCTACTCAAGTGCTTCAATAGATCTCTTCTCTCCCCATGTGTGTGGAAGTGACAGTGTGCACGCCATGGTGGCACTCAGGCAAGAGTCTACATAAATACTCATCATGCTTTAATAGATCTATGCTTTTCCCCATGTGTGTGACAGTGACAGCGTGCATGCCGTGTGTGGCACTTAAGCTAGATTACATATATTTGTTATGAGTTATATTTGGAGTTGGATGTATTTATAAAGCTGTGATGTTTTTTTGAACCATCTAGCGCTCAAGGTGACAGTGTGGGGTTATCTAGATTGGGGAAGGCCCTACCGTGGATTAGAGTGTCCAACTGGAGAGTAGTTAAGAGTAGTATCATGAAGAGAGGATATTTATATGAGAGAGTGTTCACTAGTGAAAGTATGATCCCTGGGCCTTGTTTCTAAACATTGAAACACCATTTGCTACTAGATCTGTTGCATGTTTGCTTGCTTCCATCCTTTTTCCTTTAGTCTTTACCTCACCGTCAAGCTATTTTCTGGCACTCACACACGTTACCCCACGTCAATAACAAGTCAGAAGCTATTTTCTGGCACCGTTACCACTTGTATTTCACTATATCTTTCCCGAACTAGTGCACCTATACACATGACAAGTGTATTGGGTGTGTTGGGGACACAAGAGACTTCTTGTATCTTGATTGCAGGGTTCTTTGAGAGGGATACCTTTGACCACTTCCTCCCTGAGTTTGATAAACCTTGGGTAATCCACCTAAGAGAAACTTGTTGTTGTTCTACAAACCTCTGCACTTGGAGGCCCAACAACTGTCTACAAGAATTGAAGTGCGTAGACATCAAGCTATTTCCTGGCACCGTTGCCGGGGAGGTAAGGTAAAAGGTACTCACATCCTCCGGTGTGAGTGCTCGAAGTTATTTCCTTTAGAATCTGCAATTTTGTCTTTTTGTTTCTTGTTTTCACTAGTTAGGCTTAATGGAAAACAACAAAAAAATTAGAGAGCTTTTTAATATTTTTCCTAAGTTAGAACTTGAGTGGTCTGGAGAGAAAATTAAAAAACCTATGGAGCTTCCTTTGCATTCTAATAGCAATGCTATTAGTATGAATCCTTTGAACACCATTATTGATAATGCTATGGAAACGTCTAAGCTTGGGGAAGCTAGTTTTTATGAAAATGATCTTTTTAGTCCCCCAACTTTGGAAGATATCTATTCTATTGCTTATGATGATACCAAACCTCCAATTTATGATGATTACAATGATAAATATGATATTTTCAGTCCACCTACTATTGAGGAGAAAATTTACTGTGATTACAATATGCCTCCTATATTTGATGATTATGGTGATGAGAATAATAATGATAGCTATTTTGTTGAATTTGCTCCCACTACAATTAATAAGAATGACTATGCTTATGTGGAGAGTAATAATCATTTTATGCATGTGGCTCATGATAAGAATGTTTTATGTGATAATTATATTGTTAATTTTGTTCATGTTGCTACTGAAAGTTATTATGGGAGAGGGAAACATGGTTTTGTGTATCTCAACAATATTAAGTTTCCCCTCTTTATGTTGAAAGTTTTGAAGTTGCGCTTGTTTTGCTTTCCTATGCTTGTTGCTTTGTGCTTTCATGACTTGTTTATTTACAAGATTCCTATGCATAGGAAGTGGGTTAGACTTAAATGTGTTTTAAATTTGTTTCTTGATGCTCTCTTTTACTTCAATTGATATTTCTTATGTGAGCATCTTCTCAAACTATCAAGCCTAATTTAAAGGCGTTAAAGAAAAGTACTTGTTTGGAGATACCCCAAGAGTTTTCTTGAGTCTTGGAAGTTATTACTTAAGTAATTACCTCTCCTTATACTTTTTGTTTGCTTTTTGTGCCAAGAATGACCTCTAATGAGAGGGAAGTAAGATTTGGGGAGTTGCTGTCCCAAAACAGAGTATTTTTGCTCCGTCATAAAAAATTGTGAGGAATCTTTGTAAGTCGGATTGAGCTGATAATTTACGAATAAATCCCACAGTATGTTAGCTAACTTTCGTTAGATCAACACTTTTTTATTTGAGCAACATAAGGTCTTCAAAAAAATCAGTTTCTACCTGCTGGTCTGTTTTGACAGATTTCTGCCATTATTTGCATTTGCTTCTTATTGACTCCTTTTGAGTTCTCTTTGGGAAATTGAGATTTTTTAGGGAATTGCTACAATAGCTTGTGTTTTTAGTGAAAGTTTTGCTGTTTTAAAGCTAAACCCAAGGGTCTATTATCTTTTGAATACACTAATGTTGCTAATGAAGATTGTGTGAAGTTTTGTATGAAGGAAAATTTTCAGGTGTAGAGAAAGAATGATGTAATGAGATGAAGAATGGACAAAAGATCAAGCTTGGGTATTCCACCCCGTGTCACCCCAAGAAATATTCAAGAGGTACAAGCGTCAAATCTTGGGGATGCCCAAGGCATACCCTTCTTCATCAATAAAAATCTCAGGTCTTTCTAGACACTTCATTTTTATTATTTCATGCACAATTGTGTTGTTCTTGGAGCTTCTTAGTTTTTGTTTTTGATTTTTCTTTGCTTAGTTTGATTGAATAAATTATTTGGATCACAGCACACTTCTTTTGGAGAGAAACACACTTTGTTTTCATTGCCTAGAACACTCTAGTTTTCATTCTTATTGTCTTATGAGTGTTCTCTTTTGCTAGCACTGCGTTTAGCCTTAGTTTTCTTGTTCTTTCAGCTTAGAACTTTTTAGTTCTTCTTTTTGGATTTATGATAAAAGCTCACTGATCTTTGTTGATTATTATATTTGTGAGTTATTTCAAATAAGTCAATTGGTGTTGGAAAAGAGTAGAAAGTTCTTGCTTGAATAGTACAAGAGGAGCTTGCTTTAACTGTGGCTTAGACTTTATCATGTCATTCTAGATGTTGTTTTGAACTTATGCTTAGTGATTATTGTAGTAGCATGACTTGTTTCAAACAACTGAGATTGCTTAGTGTGCCTTGAAAGAATCATGCATTGTTTTAGCATACAAAAGCATAGTATTGTGGTATTCTCCTTTGATGATTTGTTTGGGTTGACTTGGCACATGCTCACACCATGTTATGACTATGAAAAAGTCACCATAGCCTCTATGATCATTTAGTCCTTGACTTGTAGTACCAGTCTATGCTTTGATTAGTAATGTTTTGTCGCTCTGAATGATTATGGCCATTATTGCTCTCTTAGTTGGTCGCTCCTAGTATTTTGCTAGCCTCCAATTGTATGAGTAAGCTCTACTCATGCTTCCAACTCCTAAGAAACCAAGTTATTCCAAAGTGTACACTATAAATTCCTATGCATGGTGTGTTACACCATTCCAAGTATATTCTTGTTTTCATCTATCTTCCAATTAAAAGTATTTTGTTATGTGAAAACTTAGTGATTAAAGCTCTCACAAACTTGATTGCACACTTCTTATTTCTTTCCCCTAATAAACTTGAACCATTGTGTCGTCTATGTTGTATATGCTTGCACTTATACGTTGGAATTAGCAGAACCATGCTGTCATGGGGAACGTTTTTAACATTGCACTTGTACTTTGTACGCAGTTGATATCATGCTCTTTTGTCTATGGATGTCGCCGGTGTGAAATAAAAAGGGAGCTTGTAAATCCATGGAGTTATGTATTTTGTGTTAGAGAAACGCCTAGGCCGCTAGCCTAAGCCATGCCTAATCATGGTGGAAACTTGCAGCATCGCCATAATGAGCATTCTGTGAAGCATCCTCAATAAAAATCTATGCACATAGTAAATAAAAAGATCGCTGAGATGCTCATTGTCTGCTTGCCTTGTCATTTTGGTTATGGGAAAGCTCCTGTACCATGTGCAAGGGGTACCCCGTTGGCGGTTCTCTATGATACTTATGTACTTACTATGACAAAATCTTACAGGTGACTGAAGTTGAGTAGCATGAGGTGTGGCCCTCATATTCAAGGGACATGAGATTGCCAACTTATACTTTTTCAAGCATATACTCAATAGTTTGTTCACTTTAACCTTAATCACTTCAAGATTCTTATGATAGGGGCAATGAGGGCTGAAATCTAACAAGTACAATAATTTTTGGAAGCTCTTTTTGAAACTTGAAATCTCTGCTTCCCTTTATGAAGGGCCTTTCTTCCATTATTATATTGAGTCTCCACCTTCTACCTTTAGGCACCATTAAGAGAGCATAGTTGCCATTCTTAGTTCTATGTGCAGTGTCCCAAATCTTATTGATTGATGCATATTGTTGTATTGCTTGTTCTTGTGCTATTTGTATCTAGTCACTCTTATGAACTTTGAAGGTGTCATATGAATCTATTTGCTACTCCATGAGGGACAAGATGAATGCCACTATGCCATGTTTTCCGTATGTGAAACAAACAAACGTTTTTCAATGCATATTATTCATGATCTTTGTTTGTAGTCTTTCATGTTGCATGCATAGTTACTTTGGCTTACTGTTAGAAGTCCATCTTTCATGCTCATGTTTAGAGTACTTTGATCCCAGCTTTCAATGCTTGCAAATGGTTTGATCTTGGTTTTGATGGTGCATGTCACCTAAAAATTATTCTTTTTTATCAGTTACCTACTCGAGGACGAGAAGGAGTTAAGCTTGGGGATGGTTGATACGTCGTAAATGTATCTATAAATTTTTATGCTCCATGCTTGTTTTATATCATTTGTCTTATGTTTTGTCTACACTTTGAGGTGTTTTTATATGTTTTCTGGTACTAACCTATTAACAAGTTGCCACAGTGCTAGTTTCCTGTTTTCTTCTGTTTTTGGTTCCAGAAATGGCAGAAAATGAACATTCTCGGAATTGGACGAGACAAAAGCCAAAGTCGATATTTCATCGAGGGGAACACGGAACCACGAAGAAGAGACGGAGGAGGGCCTCGGGGGGCCCACACCCCTGGCCGCGCGGCCAGGCCTGGCCCGCGCCTGGGGGTGTGGCCACCCCGGGCACCCCCTCGGTCTCCTCTTTCGCCTATATATACGTCTCCTCAGGACGTAAACCCTGTCACGACCAGAAAGCCATGGAAATTTCAGTTGCGCCGCCGCCACCAAAGAGGAGATTTGGGGGACATAAAGTCTCTGTTTCGGCACCCTGTCGGGATGGGGAAGTGCCCCCGGAGCCATCTCCATCGATCTCCGCCACCATCTCCATCGCCATTGCTGATTCCCATGATGAGGAGGGAGTAGTTCTTCCTCGAGGCTAAGGGCTCTATCGGTAGCTATGTGTTCATATCTCTCTCTATGCATGATCTTGTTGTGGTCATGAGCTTTGTAATCGAGTAGATTTGCCTTGCTACTCAAGTGCTTCAATAGATCTCTGCTCTCCCCATGTGTGTGAAAGTGACAGCGTGCACGCCATGGTGGCACTTAGGCAAGAGTCTACATAAATAATCATCGTGCTTTAATAGATCTATGCTTTTCCCCATGTGTGTGACAGTGACAGCGTGCGCGCCGTGTGTGGCACTTAAGCCAGATTACATATATTCGTTATGAGTTATATTTGGAGTTGGATGACTTTATAAAATTGTGGTGTTTGTTTGAACCATCTAGCGCTCAAGGTGATTGTGTGGGGTTATCTAGATTGGGGAAGGCCCTACCATGGATTAGAGTGTCCAACCGGAGAGTAGTTAAGAGTAGTATCATGAAGAGAGGATATTTATATGAGAGAGTGTTCACTAGTGAAAGTATGATCCCTAGGCCTTGTTTCTAAACATTGAAACACTGTTTATTACTAGATCTTTTGCATGTTTGCTTGCTTCCATCCTTTTGCCTTTAGTCTTTACCTCACTGTCAAGCTATTTTCTGGCACTCACACACGTTACCCCATGTCAACAACAAGTCAGAAGCTATTTTCTGGCACCGTTACCACTTGTATTTCACTATCTCTTTGCCGCACTAGTGCACCTATACACCTGACAAGTGTATTGGGTGTGTTGGGGACACAAGAGACTTCTTGTATCTTGATTACAGGGTTGCTTGAGAGGGATACCTTTGACCACTTCCTCCCTGAGTTCGATAAACCTTGGGTAATCCACTTAAGGGAAACTTGCTGCTGTTCTACAAACCTCTGCACTTGGAGGCCCAACAACTGTCTAAAAGAATAGAAGTGCGTAGACATCAGAGTGATGTAGACCACAGGTTTGTGATGCCTCGTAATTCAGACATGCAGAGAACATAATCATAGCCAATTTTCCCGCGTGAAGGATACGAAACGTTGGCGGCGGCGGTGGGAACGTGGCGAAATTTATGCGCACACGCAAGCATGCGTTTTTCACGCAGCAACCGTTTGATCAACCTGCACGAATATTGATACCGAGTACTATAAATTGTAACCGTGGTGATTTTTATCTTTTCACCACATTATTCCTCGCATCATCTTCTTCCTCCAGCAAACGCTTCCTCGAGCTCTCCGCGTGCACAGAGGGAAAAACCCTAACTTTTCCTCCCAATCTGCAGTCACCTCCCCTCCATACCAATGGCAAGCAACAGTAAGGCTCCATCAATGACGGCGTCAGGCGAAGCCACGGCCAAGCCGGCGAGCTCCGTCCACGTGCCACCGGAGGTCATGGTGGAAACCACCGGCGGCGACCATGTTCCAAAGGGGCTGGAACTGCTAGAAGAAGAGGCTGATTCCCATAAGGGGGAATGTCGCGGCTCCGATATCACCGAAGGCGATCTCAAGGAGATGCTCACCGAGGGGTACCTCCCCGCGATGGAGGGGCTGGTCTGGCGGGCAGTGCCAGCCGGCAAGGTCATCCCTTCTCCCCTAGCCTAAGAAAAGGTATACCTCAAAGCCCAACTGGTACGCGGCGTCTCCCTCCCAATCTCTGACTTCTTCATAGAAGTCCTTAGACACTACCCGGTTCAACCTTAGAACCTATCCCCCAATAGCATCCTTGCGCTCGTCAACTACGTGGCACTTTGTGAGAGTTACCTAGGGATCAGGCCTAGGTTAGATCTGTTCATCTATTTTTCACCGTCAAGAGGAAAGCCGGAGTGAGCAAGGATGATCTTAGAAATTGTGGAACTATTAGTTTCAAGATCCGGCCTAGCCGACATTTCCCCGACATCGTAGGCCACGAGTCTTGCAAGAACTGTCAGAGGACATATTTCTACGACCCAAATATCCCTTTGTCTGGCCAAGAAAAAATGTACCCAGATTTTGTCGATGGAGACGCCGCTGAAGCCCTGACATGGAGATCCCAAGCCCTCTTCCCTCCGACGACGAAGCCTCTTGCGCCATAAGGCGGATCAAGTGGTTCGTAGAGACGGGTCTGAACGGGTTGGACCTAGCCATGTGCTGGTTCATCAGACGGATTCAGCCTCTGCAGCACCGCGTGAAGCTCATGCACGAATATTCCAAGGATAGCCTCCGCATCTCCGAGGACAATTTTTCTAGTGACTCCGTCAAGCTTCGCCTCAAGGATATAGTCAAGGTGAAGGACAGGAAGCGTGGCTTCAGAATCACCTACAACATGTTCGAGGGCGGCACGTGCCCAGAGGTACTTGTTTATTTTCCGTGTATGACATATACTCTAGTTCTTCCGTCTTTCCATAACCTTCGCATCTAACACTTTGGGATTTACTTAACAACTGAAGAGTCTAGACGAAGGTAGCATGACTGCCCAAGTCTACGGCCCTAAGATGAAGGAAGTCACCGTCGTGTCCAACGATGATGTGCTGCTGGCGCGTAAGCGGAGGAGCTCCACCTTTGACGTTGTCGATGGAGGCAAGAAGAAGAAGACGGGGGGTGGATCCTCCAAGAGATCCACCGCCTCCCTGGAGGCGGAGAAAATAAGAATGATTGGTATCCCGTTGACCAGGGCACCAACCGTTGTGTAAGCTTCTTAACATCCGACATTGTCTCTTGCTCGTATTATTCCTGTACTTATACTTCTTTCACGTTTCAGGAAGAAAGCCAGTATGAGTTTGAAGAAGACCTCCAATTCATCGGGGGCTTCTAAAAACATCAAAGCAATGTTTCACCAAGCATCTCCCGCCATTGACCCACCGACCCCGAGCGTCCAGCCTGCCACCGCACCGACAAGCTCTCCATCAAAGGTAACATCTGAACCTTTCGCCATGGAAGTGGACCCAAACATTGTCATGGAGCTTGTTGTTGTCGGCGAGCAGACGACACAAGAGAGCACATCATCTAAAGTGGCTAAAGCTCCGGCTAAGGATGCCACTGATAGCGGTAAGGAGATCGTGGAAGGCGGGACTTCTGCCGTAGGCGGAGCCGTTGCACCCAAGACGCCAGCAGAGCTTCCAAAGATCGTCTACTCGGTGCTTACACCGAGTAGCTCAACTCTGGCTCCTGGTGCAGTGCCGACTTCTCCCACATGTGGCCTTGAGGAGCTGCTCAAGCATGCGGATATCCTTCACGAAAACAGCCTTGCTTTTAGCAAGATATTCACCGAGAGCGCCACCAACCTCAAGATCACCGCACTTGTAAGTTTTATATGTCTTTTGCATTTCATATGTAGTATCTCACTGTAGCCCCCGAGGATTTAGACAGAAAACCATAGGTCTTTGGGTCTGAATGCTCTAAGAGTGACTAAGCTAGAAACTTTGCACTGTAGCCCCCAAGTATGTAGTTTGAATGAATTATTCCGACTAGATACTTTTAGAGTAGCATACATAGTGTTTGTAATTTTTCAATACTGTAGCCCCCAAGACTCTAGTTGAAACAAAACTAGTTCCGACTAGATGCTTAAAAGATAGACTAAGCATATTGCCGAGTTAAAAACTCGTAATGTAGCCCCCAAGCCTCTAGGCGGATACTTATCCGGCTAGATGCTCCAAGTAGACTGAGTAATTTTAATCTTTTTGCAGAATGAGAATGATCGGAGGGGTGTCACCAACGACAAGTTCCATAAGATGCATGCTGATCTTGAAGCTGAAAAGGGTAAAACTGCCTTCTTAAAGGATCAAATCACCAAGAGCGAGAGTCTGTTTTTCTTTTCAATTTTGCACTCAAATCTTGGTCTTGTGCCATTAACCTCCGAGTAATCATTGTGCTCTATCATTTCTCTGACATGCAGAAGCAATTACCAAGGCGAAGGATATTGTCGAGCAGTCCAAGCACATACAACTGCTGGATAGCGAGAACAAAATCCTTACGCAGGAGAGGGTTGAATCTTTGAAGATGCACGAATATGCTATGAAGGCCGTGCAGGAGTCCGCCAACACGGAGATCAACCGCCTAAATGAGGAAATTGCAATCCTCAAGGAGCAGAACAAACCGGCCGCCGAGCAGAATACTCGCAACCTTGATGCTTACAAGGTCCTCCGACAAGAACGGGACTCTATGGCGGAGATGCTCCAACAGGCTGAGGCCAACATCTTTGGTAAGCAATCTTCGTCTTGTACTTCTGTAAGCCAATTACTCAAAAAAATTCTTATTTTGAACTCATATACTCAATCTTTTGGCCGGAAATGCAGCTCTTATTGGTTTGACCAATAATCCTCCTTCGCCAAAGGAATGCATGGTTCTTGTCAGCAACTTCATCAGCACCGCCATAACCCAAGCGAAAGAAATTACCAATCCCTTGAACATCAACATCGAAGTGGTGGACTCCGTCATGAAGTACTCGGAGATCATGTGCCAAGCCCCCGAGCATATCGTAAGCTTTAAAGCTTCATGTACCCGGGCTAGTGCAAGCATGTCGCTGGCAATGGTAAAGGCTCACTATGATGATGCCGACATCAACACTGTGACCTCCGGCTTGCCCGACGTAGACGATGATGTCCAGAAGATCGATCACAGAGCTATCTGGTCATCGCTCGCCGGCTATGACACCAGGGTCGCCAAGTTGGTGGACGCAAACACCTTTGTACCTCTTGAGGTCATTGACGCCGACCAGTCCAGCTTCTCCGATTCCCTCAAGACCACCGACTTTGTTGATGATTAGGATGACTCTCCTGCTGCCGATGATGTTACCTCAAAGTCTCCTTAAGGCGGAAAACAATAGATATATGTTTCCTGCTACTTAAGTACTAGTTCCAGCATGTATATATTTTTAAGCAAGTGTTGGCTTATCCATTACTCTGATTTTTATGCTTGAATTTTCGTGAGTCGGAAGACCCGTAGTCAAAACTATGCGCTCAGGTGATGATGCCCAATGGCACCGTCAAGAACCTAAGCACAAAATCACCGACTTCGAGTGCCGAAAGTCACTACTCCAGAATCCATATAGAAACAACAAAGAACGTTTAGACCAGAAAACTTAAGCTAACGCCCGTAGGCGGAATTTTCACAAGTGCAAATACAAAACTTGTGCATAAAGGTTTTATACGATCCAAAAATGATCACTAAAGGAGGTAAAACACTCAAGCATATGAGTGAACCAAAGAGCTTTATTTCATTGATCGTATAAGAGGTACACAGTAGATAAAAAATATGCTAAGATTAAAAAGGACGTAGTTGTGCTATGTTCCATGGTTGATCAAGCTCCGGGTAGTCATCATCCGGGTCACGTCGCTTACGCTTATGATCATCGTTTGGTTTATCCTCTAGTTCACGATTGTCAACAAGGTAATAGGAACCATTGAGTAGTGTCTTGCTTATGATGAATGGTCCTTCCCATGGCGGAGATAATTTGTGTGACTTCTTCTGCTTAAGTCAGAGCACCAGATCCCCCTCTTTAAACGAGAGATGACGAACGCGGCGACTATGGTAGCTTCGTAGCTTCTGCTGGTAGATGGCGGATATTTGGCATGCCAATACGCGCTCTTCCTTGATAAGGTCTACATCTAAGTGTATAGATTCTTCGGCGTCATCCTCGTCATAGGCGGCAACTCTTGGTGAATCGTGAAGAATGTTGGAAGGCAGGATGGCTTCTGCTCCATATACCATGAAGTAAGGGGTGTAGCCGGTGGATATGTTTGTGTAGTTCGTAAACCCCACGGTGGGCTCCAACTGTCGTGGTATTGTGGACAAGTACGCCATGGAGGGGTCCTCATAGTGCGTGTTTAGAGACGTGGGGTACGGCGGAAGGTTGGCGGGTACGAGGTAACAAAGCTTACCTAGGTTCAGATCCCACGACATTGACGGAATGCTACTCCTGCTATAAATCACTATAATGGCAATACGCCGAGTTACAGGGATTGGTTCTCTGTGCAAGGTATGAGTTGATTTATGCCCTAAAGGATCCTCTAGGCCCGACTTATATAGACGCCAGATCCTAGGGTTATAGGCAAAGTCCTAGCTGGACATGTTACAGATTCCTACACGGTACACAACTAGTCTAATGTGTCTTGCACTCCAAGGCTCCGGGTACGCTGGTGACTCCTCCGTAGCCTTCCTTCATTCGGCATGGGCCTCCCTTATGGATCCATCTAACTAGGCCACCCAGCAGGCCATAGGCCCTGCTACCGACTATGGACCACCCGGGTTATCTGGATTAGAGACATGCAATGTTGATACCCATTTAGCATATCCTCAACAATAGCTATGCCTCTCACTAACCTTCTTGATAAAGAAACTCCGTTCTACTTAGACCATGACTGCATTGCAGCTTTCGAAAATCTTAAGAACAATGCAATCTCCAAAGTGGGATGAACCTTTTGAAATCATGTGTGATGCTAGTGACTATGCTCTAGGAGCTGTATTAGGACAGCGAGATGCGAAGAATTTAAATGTTATTCATTATGCTAGTAGGACTTTTAATAAGAACTTAAACTATGATCTTAAAGCAGCAGGAGAAAAACGTTTATTAGACATACATGCTTTAGATGAGTTTAGGAGTGAGGCTTATAAAAATTCTAGACTGTTTAAGGAAAAAGTAAAAAGATGGCATGATAGAAAAATATAGGATAAGGTCTTTAAAAGTGGAGATAAAGTTTTGCTCTATAACTCTCGCTTAAGTTGTTTCTAGTGAAGCTCAGATCAAAGTGGGAAGGCCCCTATATAGTTGAAGAAGCTTAAGAATCTGGTGCAGTGAAGCTCCAGGGGAAAACACCCTCTCTTTCATGGGTGGTGAATGGACAACACTTGAAGCATTATCGTGCAAAATAAGATATAAGTGCAGTCACCTTACGAATAATTACCCCAGAGGAGTTGATTGAGAAAAAGTATGGAAGGAATGGTAACTGGAAGAAGGATAAGATTGAGATGAAGTGAGCAACAATATGGTCAAGCTATAGAACATAAAAGAGCGCTTCATGGGAGCCAACTCATGTGCAATAAAGGGTCGAGTAAGTTTTAGTTGATTTTATGATTGAACAAAGGAACACTTGAAGCTCTTGTGAAATAAAATAAATTTGGTTATGATAAAATCTCGTTCAATGAATGTTAATGTTGGTCGAAAATTTAAGTTGTCATTTTTTTATCAAAACTTGGTATTTCATTAAGTTTTAGACTAATAAAGAATTCCCAAAGAAACAGATGAATTTTGATGTGTTCTGTAACCTTAACGACCAACTATATGGCGGGAATTAAATTTCCAGTCGTATAGTTATTCATCGCATTCCCAAATTTTCAAGCCAAGGTACAGAAGGTTTAACGACCAACTATACGGCGGGAAGAAGGCAGGAAGAAATCCCCCGAACATATAGTTGCGGTCGTATAGTTGGTACCACCATAGATAAATAAAAAAAAATCTATAATCGGTTCGTAAATATACCGTACGATCTATATGGGCCACGCCCGTATAGTTGCTCGTTAAGCTTGGCGGCTAGGGTTTTGACCTCCCCTTTTAAAGACGGTTTCATCTAACCTTTTTCATTAAGTTTTCGCAGAGCTACAACTTCCAACCTCAAAAAACCATCGCCATCTCCATACACGCCCCTTCTAACAACATCCGTCCAGCAAAGCCATGCAGCCTTTACATGTCAACAAGATTTGGAGGAAGAAGGAATATAAGCCCGTGAAGAGGATCGAGGCGGTGGAACCAAAAGCAACATCATCGTCATTCAGCTCGGAGATCAAGCCTCTCCCAAATTGGGAGGACATGTTCCTGTAAAGTATGGAGATGATGAGGTATCAGATCAGAGAAGGAGCAAGGATGAGTATCTCACTAATCCTTACCGTCACAACATATGATCTTATTATAAACCTCCTCTTAGTCTGCCACCTCTTAAACCCAAGGAGGTGCAACAAGACGAGATTCATGATAAGATATATCAATTGCAAAAAAATTGAAAGGCATGTGTTGAAACTATTGGAGAAGGGATTGACTCCTACTGGATGATGAGCAAAGACCTTGAGAAAAAGGTCAATGACGTCGATGGTAGAGTTGGTTTCTTGATTAAAACTATTTTTGAGTTGACAGATGATAAGAAATTCCTTGAGAGGAAAATTTTGAAGCTTCAATACGACATGGCCAAGCTCAGCATTCGCCTAGCGAGCGTGGCTAAGGTTAGCAACCCAGGAGAGGAAGGCAACGCTCTTCCTACACAGGAGGATGAGTAGGTACCAGCAAGGAGTTATTTGATCTCGCCTGGCTTGATTCCAAGCTTGGGGAGATCTCTAAAACCTTGTAATCAATCTTATAAGTTTATTACTTTTAGTTTCGCATTAGTTCGAGTTTAGAATTAAACATTGCATTATTAGGATTCCCTTCATGAATAGTTAATCCCATTTATGAAATTCTAAGTTTATTACAATATATGGAGCATTATTGAGTTTGAGTTTATCCTATTGGATATATGGCTTGAGTATAGTTTTACTTGCACTTGATGATAGCAATAGTGGTCTTCCACACCATTGGTATTAACGGAACATATAAAGATAATTTGATCAGTATGTTGTAAGTCAAGGGTTTGATTTACAAAAGGAGAGATTATCTAATAAATTAAGATGAAAAAGAAAAACTTTGAACAAAGGAGAAATTATAAGTGTTATCAAATAGAGTGAGAACAAGTTGAGGTAGAATACTCAAGTTATAAAGATGCCTCATATATATTTGGAATTTGGTAATTGAGATCGTTGAACTTTGATATCCCTACATGAAGTGGAATATATGGCTAGCTCCTTTGCACAACACTTAAACAAAAGTGTGAGCATGAATATATAGAGAGAAATTAGAAAAAGAGCAAATGTGCAAAGAGCAAATATGCATACCCCACTATATTGTAGTAAGACAAAGAGACATTTGAGATTTTGAATCCCAAGTGAATATGTTAATCCTAAAAATACTTGGGACTACCTCACTAACTCATTCGGTTGAACCGAATACTCTTACATCATGTTGAGAATAATTTTTGTGAATTATTAATTGCTAAGGTGTGGAAGCCCGCTAATATTACTCGGATGGTTCGAGTAAGGTACTATTCATGAACTTATATATATATATGTATCCTTTATGATAAACACATGCTGCAGCTGCCTCATTTATTTTATCGACTCATCTTCATGAATATGAGGATCACATCAATTAAGCTAAAACTTGCTCGGGACGAGCAAGATTCTAAGCTTGGGGAAGTTGATGAGTGCATATGTGCATCATGTTTTAGATTATTATTTTGCATTGTAGTAGTAGTATCTTGGTATTTTACGACATTCACACGCACTTTTTATGTTTATTTTCACCAGGATCGGATCAGATGATGAATCCGATGGACACAATTCTTGGACCAGTTATATTGGAGTGAGAAGGAGCCAAAAACTATGTGAATCGCTTATTTAGGAAATATCAATAATACTAGAAGAAACTCCGAAGCGATCGGAGGATACAAAAGAGTTGACGACCAACTATACGACGGGAGGAAATATTCTGGCCATATAGTTCCCGCCGTATAGTTGGCGCTAACACCGCCTCTTCAAATTGTTTCACCCAGTGCAAATGGATTGGAAAGACGACATACAAAACACCCAGAAATCACCGAAAACCTCACCTCCGGAAGGGATCTGGAGGGGGAACTTGCCCTAGGGATCCATCTTCGCCCTAAGCAGACCTGGGAGGCCCAGGCATTGATATCCACCTTCATCAATCGCTGCATCTTCATCACCACCATCATCTCCATCCATCCCATCTAGATCTTGTTACAATTCTTGCACTAGTCGTGGATTTATACAAGTACTAATCATAGATAATCGTTTCCATTACCATTGTCATGATGATGTTTGCCTCCATGTCTGAGTAGATCATTAGTTTTTGGGGAGATGGATAAACCCTAGTATATGATTGAGATGATATAGGTATTATTATGTTATACATCATTATATGTATGTGTTAATTGTCTTCATCTTGATGTTGGGAGTTGCGCACCTCCTTAATATTTGCCTCTTACGGGGACTCAATGAAGGGGATTACTTGTTGGTAGACGGAGGGATGGTAGCACTTACTGTGACTATAAAGTCATTGTCATCCTTTACGTACTAACTTGGGGAGTCAAGGAGAACTCATTAAGCCATGTCCATGCCGCAGGAGAAATTCCTTAATAGCGAGATAATACGATTGATGTCGTTTATCTATCAGTTGTGGTTATGAAGGATGGTGTGAGCAGTGGTTGCTGCCTAATCATCCATATATGGAGCTCCACCCACACACATGCATACCATGAGAATATTTGTTATAATAATCTTGATCGCTCAGCCTAAATTGCTAACGGTGTATCCACCACTCCTTGAGAACGCCTTTTCCCTATTGAAGTTTCAATCTTTCTTACGCACGCGATTACTATTTTCTACATTAAGTTTTACTTCATTTTACTTTACTGTTTCAATCAACCAAAAACCCAAAAAACAATTCTACTTTCCTTGCATCTTAGAATTATTCCTTAAGTACTTCGTTTAGTTTTAGTTAAAAGCACTTTAGTCTTTCGCCTACTGCTCCCTATGGAATCGATATCTTTATTTCAAAACTAGCTAAAAACGATCTATGCACTTGCAGTCATCAATACGCCTCAACATATCCCTTTGGAGGACATCATGCTGGGGATAGGACTGCACAAAAGGTTTTACAATCTAGATTTTATTGGCCTACCATTTTCAAGTATGCAAGGAAGTTTGTCTTATCATGTGATGAATGTCAAAGAGTTGGTAACATTTCTAGACGCAATGATACGCCTATGAATTATTCTCTTGTTATTGAGCCTTTTGATTGTTGGGGGTTTGACTTTATGGGTCCCTTTCCTCCTTCAAAAGGTATACTCATATTCTTGTTGTTGTTGACTATGTTACAAAGTAGGTAGAAGCCATACCTACAAATAGTGCTATTGGTAAGACCTATTTAAAAACGCTTAAAGATGTTATTTTTCCTATGTTTAGTGTACCTAGATATCTCATGACTGATGGAGGCTCTCATTTTATTCATGGTGGTTTTAGGAAAACTCTCGCTAAATATGATGTTAACCATAGAATTGCTTCAGCTTATCACCCCCAAACCAGTGGGCAAGTAGAACTTTCCAATAGGGAAATTAAATCTATCTTGTAGAAGACTGTCAATAGATCTAGGAAAAATTGGGCTAAGAAGTTGAATGACGCTTTATGGGCTTATAGAACCGCTTATAAAAATCCTATGGGGATGTCTCCTTACAAAATGGTCTATGGGAAAGCTTGTCACTTGCCTTTAGAATTAGAACACAAAGCTTATTGGGAAGTGAAAGAGTTGAATAGAGATTTTAAACTTGCCGGTGAGAAAATATTGCTTGACTTGAGTACTTTAGATGAGTGGAGAAGTGAAGCTTATGAAAATGCTAGACTCTTTAAGGAAAAAGTAAAAAGATGTCATGATAGGAGAATTCTCAAAAGGGAGTTCCATGTTGGTGAGAAAGTTCTTTTGTATAGGTCTCGTCTCAGATTTTTTGCAGGGAAACTACTCTCAAAATGGGAAGGACCTTTTGTTATTAAGGAAGTATATCGTTCAGGTGCTATCAAAATATCTTCTTTGAAGGACGACACCACGCAGGTGGTTAATCGACAAAGACTTAAACATTATATCTCTAGAGATTCCAATAATGAAGATGCTGATGTTATTCAAATGGTGACCCCGGAAGAATTTATCAGAAACCAAACACCAGAATCTACAGAGTTCGTTTTGAATAGGTAAAAGTGGTGAAAACAGAAGGTTCGTGAAAACCCAATCTTTTTATATTTTTGATATTTTTAATACATACGGAAGGTTACGAGACAGAATAGAGGAGGAAACGAAGGCCTGGGTGGCCAAACCCACCCAGGCGCGGGCCCCAGCTGGTCGCGCCTGAAGGGGTTTGACCCCCCGAGCTCCGTCTCCGCCTCATGTTCGTACCAGTACCATCCTTATGCATTGAAACTTCGTAATGTATAACTCCCCGGATCCCCCGAGGTTTGTGTATCTTGTTTTCATCGTGTTTTTGTTTCGATCTGTTTCTGTCAGGCAGATTCTCAGTTTTGAAGCTACAATGTCTTTCTATGGATCACCCATAGAGGATTCCTCCTCGGATGCTATCAACCCGTACATGTATGAGTTGAAGATTCATCCGAAGGAATTGATTCTCAAGGATGGGGAGGTACAGATGAAAGAAATTCAAGGCCCTAAAGGAGAAGGCAGTCTGGGAGATAGGATGGAAGCATTGGAGCAGGAAGTTTTCAGGTATAAGAAGATGGCAGAATGCGAGGTGGATATCATCCATAAGATAAGTTCAGAACTCATCACCAAGCACAAGGATGAGGTTGCTGAGCTCCAATATGAAATCCTCTCACTACAACAGGCCACCAACCAATTACAAGCACAGCTTTACGGCATACAAAACCAAAACTGTGAGTATGATGCTAGATTTGCTCGCATAAGCTCCGCTGCTAGTTTTAGGATTGTGGAAACCAAGACATCCTTTTTGGATGGGGAACCTTTACCTTGGAAGTCTCATGATTACAAGGGACCACCACCGAAGGAGTAATTCATCATCATGTTTGGCATCCCCTTGGCTTGTTCCAAGCTTGGGGGAGTGCCACGGTATCACCATCATTATCTTTTATCTTTTACCTTTTTAGTGGATTCATATCTTTGATAGAGAAGTTATCATATATGTTGGTTTGCATGTGGAAGTATCTCTCCTTTAGTTGATTATTTATGTATCCCTTGGTGTGAGTGCCTTTATTGAATATTAATGAGAAGTCTCATCTTTTACCTTTTGCACTTCTTATTTTAGTTTGCAATCTCTATTATATGATTGATCTTGTTGATCAGTATTGACATCACTTTGGGACCATCAAGTAAATCTAAATTGGTTTTGGAAAACCGAGCTCTGGTCAGTAGCAACACCTTTTGAGGTTTGAAAGGAAAAAGAGAAAAATCTTACAGGTATTTTGTATCATTTATTTTCTTTCTTAATTGGCTCATAATCTTAGTATTCTTTATTTATGATCTTTTGTGTCTTCAAGAAAGATTGCATGTTTGGCTTTATTACTTGTATGTTTTGTTGTTTCCTTCAACTCTCTTGCTTGCTATCCAACCTTGCTAGCCAAAAACCTGTTTTGAGAAGGCATGCTTCTCATGTTTTCAATCTCTTTGAACCAAACCTATGCCATTTGTGTCCACCATATCTACCTACTAGCTTTATTGCTATTCCAAGCAAATTCTCAAGCTTCATCTATCTTTCAAATTAAAAAGTATTTTGTTATGTGAAAACTAGTTAGTAAAGCTCTCACGAACTTGATGGCACACCTTATTTTCTTGCCCCTAATAGACTTGAAACATTGTGTCATCGAAGTTGTATATGCTTGCACCTTTATGTTGGAATTAGCAGAACCATGCTATCATGGGGAACGTTTTCAACATTGCACTCGTACTTTGTACACAGTTGATATCGTGCTCTTTTGTCTGTGGATGTCACCAGTGTGAAATAAAAAGGGAGATTGTAAGTCCATGGAGTTATGTATTTTGTGTTAGAGAAATGCCTGGGCCGCTAGCCTAAGCCATGCCTAATCATGGTGGAAACTTGCAGCATCACCATAGTGAGCTATCTATGAAGCATCCTCAATAAAAAGCTATGCACATAGTAAATAAAAAGATCGCTGAGATGCTCACTGTCTGCTTGCCTTGTCATTTTGGTTATGGGAAAGCTCCTGTACCATGTGCAAGGGGTACCCCGTTGGCGGTTCTCTATGATACGCATGTACTTACAATGGCAATAACTTACCGGTAACTGAAGTTGAGTAGCATGAAGTGTGGCCCTCATATTCAAGGGACATGAGATTTCCAACTTATATTTCATCAAGCATATACTCCATCCTTTTTCACTTTAACCTTAATCATCTCAATATGCCTATGATAGGGGCAATGACGGCTCAAAGCTAGTAAGTACCATAATCTTTTGGAAGCTCTTTATGACTTGAAATCACCGCTTCCCTCTATGAAGGGACCCTTCTTCCACTTCCAAGTTGAGTCAGTAAACCTACTTCCTCTCTATCTCCAGCAAGCATTTGAGTTGTTGTGTTTTAAGCATTCATATGGTGATTTATTCAATCATGTTCTTTATCTTCCTTGTTTGCACAAAACTCTTATCTATTGAGTATTACTTTGAAATCCTTCATTGCGAAAAACCTTTTTGATCAAAGAGTGCTCCTGTTTTGAAGACTTCTACAAAAAGCTTTTTGTGAAACTGTTTGCCAGGTGTTCTCTGACCAAGAACAAAGTTCGCCAATTCCAATTATGATTTATCTTTATACATATCTATTGTGACTCATGTACTTGTTGCAAACTAAGTTATATAATGGTGAGTTGCTTTCTTCTATGAGTTGTGTAATGGTAAGTGTGATGCTTCTTGTCCGTATTCTTTTATCGATACTTCACTCCATAAACCTGTGGACATGTTTACTGAGCTCAGTTTTCGCTTGGCGACAAGCAAAGGTCTAAGCTTGGGGGGGGGGGTTGATACGTCCAACTTGCATCACCATTTTATATCATAATTTGCCTCTATTCATTGATATATGTCTTATTATGAGGTGTTGCTTATGTCTTTTCCTCTCTTTTTGCATGTTGGATGATTCTTGGAGGATAAACTGCCGGAGTCAGGATTCTGATGGAAAAAAGAGGTGTTTTGATGAAATTTCGTGAAGATTAGAAAAATATTAGAAAATTATATTTTCCCAGAAGACAAAGGAAGCCAGAAGGGGAGGCGTAGCTGGGCCACAGGGGGCCCACACCCCCAAGGTGTGGGTCCCCCTAGGCCGCGCCTAGGGAAGGTGTGGCCCACCTGGCTGGCCTCCGACTACTCCCTCTCGCCTATATCTTCCTCACGGAACCCTAATACTAGGGGAGCGACCACAGATATATTTCCGCCGCCTCTGTGGGGCGGAATACACCGAGAGAGAAATAGCTCTAAGGTAGACAATTTTCTGCCGAGGAAATTCCTTCCCGGAGAGGGTAGATCGTCGCCATCAACACCATCGTCAAGCTAGACTTCATCGGGATCATCATCATCATCCACACCATCATCTCCACCAGCACCATCATCACCACTCCATCCCGCTGCAACAATCATGTTGAATACTTGCATAGTTCTTAGGGTAAACTTTCCCGGTGTTGATTACTATTGTAGTTGATGCTTGTGAGTGGAACCATTGGATTATTGTTTATGTTTAGATTGTTATCCATTACCATATTATCTTTGATATTGATCCATATGATGTCTCGTGAGTAGTTCATTTAGTTCTTGAGGACATGGGAGAAGTCATGTTGTTAGTAGTGGATTTGTGTTGAGTTATTATTCAATGGTTTAGTATTTAAGTTGTGGTGCTATTATTCTAGTGGTGTCATGTGAACATCGACTACATGATACTTCACCATTTATGGGCCTAGGGGAATGCATTGTGTATTTGGGTACTAATTGTGGGATTGCCGGAGTGACGGAAACCTGAACCCCCGTTAGGACACCTTTGCACAAGGGAGTGTAGGATCTCAGAGTTTAAGGTTGTGGTTAGATTTATATCTTAATTACTTTCATGTAGTTGCAGATGCTTGCAGGGGGTTTAATCACAAGTATGATTAGTCCAAGTAAGGTCGTATGTTAGCACAGGTTCACCCACACAACACTTACAACACCAAAGAAGAGTACTCAGCTATTTGAAGCGAAAGCACTTGACAGAATTCCCATGTGTCCTCGAGAACGTTTGGTCCTTATAAGTATTTCCACTGGCTTGTCCTTTTCTAAGAAAGGATTGTGCCACTTGCTGCACTTGCTCGTTGTATTTATTACTTGCACTTTGTTTTGTTTCTTTATCAGAAAACCACTAAAAATCCGTTTGCTAAGTATTTACAGAGAGTTCCTGCTCCATACCACTAGTCAACACCTTCTGCTCCTCGTTGGGATCGACACTCCTATTTATCGAAAATACTGCGATACACCCCCTATACTTGTGAGTCATCAGGGGTGTGGCCACCCTGGCCTACCTCTGGCTCCGCCCTCTGGCCTATATCTTCTCCTCGAAACCCCAACACCGAGGGGGCGATCAGAGAAAGATTCCACCGCCTCCGCGGGGCGGAAAACACCGCGAGAGAAAGATCTCTCTGGCAGGCATATTTTTGCTAGGGAAATTCCTTCCCGGAGAGGGGAGATCATCGCCATCAACACCATCATCAAGCTAGACTTCATCGGGATCATCATCATCATCCACACCATCATCTCCACCAGCACCATCATTACCACTCCATACCGCTGTAACAAATTGTGTTGAATCTTGCATAGTTCTTAGGGGAAACTTTCCTGGTGTTGATTACTATTGTAGTTGATGCTTGTGAGTGGAACCATTGGATTATTGTTTATGTTTAGATTGTTATCCATCATTATATTATCTCTGATCTTGATCCATATGATGTCTCGTGAGTAGTTCGTTTAGTTCTTGAGGACATGGGAGAAGTCATGATGTTAGTAGTGGAGTTGTGTTGAGATATTATTCAATGGTTTGATATTTAAGTTGTGGTTCTATTCTTCTAGTGGTGTCATGTGAACGTCGACTACATGATACTTCACCATTTATGGGCCTAGGGGAATGCATTGTGTATTTGGCTACTAATTCTGGGGTTGCAGGAGTGATAGAAATCTGAACACCCGTTAGGAAACCATTGCACAAGGGAGTGTAGGATCTCAGAGTTTAAGACTGTGGTTAGGTTTATATCTTAATTGATTTCTTGTAGTTGCGGATGCTTGCAAGGGGTTTAATCATAAGTATGTATTAGTCCAAGTAAGGTCAGTACATTAGCAAAGGTTCACCCACGCAACACTTACCCAACCAAAGGAGACTACTCAGCTATATAAAACGAAAACGCTTGACAGAATTCTCATGTGTCCTCGAGAACTGTTGGTCCTCATAAGTATTATCACCGGCTTGTCCTTTGATAAGAAAGGATTGGTCCACTTGCTGCATTTATTTGCTGTCTTTATTTACTTGCACTTTATTTCATTGCTTTATCGGAAAATCCCTTTGCTAGTATTTACAGAGAACTCTTGAGCCAGTTTCACTAGTCAGCACCTTCTGCTCCTTGTTGGGATTGACACTCCTATTTATCGAAAGTACTACGATACACCCCCTATACTTGTGGGTCATCAAACCCCAACACAAGGAGGAAGGGGGCAAGGGGCCGCCACTACCATGAAGGGGCACCACCACCCATCTACCTCCACCTCCTTGGCCATGGGAGTTGTGGCCTTCTTCTCCAACACCGGACTGTTGCACCTCACCATCAATAACTTCATCAAGCGTCTGATCTTTGTAATGTCTCTCCGTTGTGAGTAGTTTCCATGTTTCTGAGGACATAGGATGGATTAGAATTGATTTCTATAAGTACGTGATGAGTATTTGGTCAAGTTTTAATCCTTTGTGTGGTTCTATGATGGTAATATGCAAACGTTGACTGCATGTTACTTCACCTTTATAGGCTTATAGGGCTACACATTAATGTAACGAAGAGAGTAGGGAGGGACGGAATGATAAAAACCGTGTCATGTGACCGTGACTTGCATTAGGGGGTTCCTTATCATGGACCTTAAATTTTAAGCAATTGTTGGATGTTTATGCCTTAATGAATTATTTGTTACATATGAAAATGTCCTTAGAAACAATCATTAGGGGTGTACTTGTATAGGTATATGTATGCACCTATTTTAAGCTCTATCCAACATAGTAAAACTTGACGATATGTTTATCATGTTGTTTTATAAAATTTTATACCATAAAGTCTATGTAGCCCTTGGGAATTTTTGACTCACGTATAAGCACACACTTTAGCTTGTTCTTTTGCTACATAGAGGATTGGGCTTTCTTTGAAAAGAGTTTTTACTTTTTTGCAAATTTATTTTCTTGTACTTTTACTTTCTTGCAACTTTACAATTTTTAATCCTTTACTTTCTATTTTAAACCACTCCAAAGAAACCATCCTAGTTTGTTCACATACAAATAACTAGAATAGTGACACACTAATTTGAAATAACAAATAGTTATACCTTTCGCTCCTCGTGGGATCAATGCTAATACTTACACATCGAAGATTTCAACAATTCTCTACACTTGTGGGTATCACCCATGTGGTTTTAATCTACCTCGATGCATCACACCTGCACACCGCATCGCACGCCGTCGTGGGCATGACCACACCTGCACGCCGCAGACACCAACGCCCTATGCGGCAAATGGCACTACGTTGTGGTCGAGCCGTGTACCACCACCTCGTCGTTGTCCAAAACATGCAGACGCACAATACAGAGACGCCCCTGGCCGACGCCCTCACGGAGCACCATGGACACGCCCTGACTCTATTTAACTCCACATACCACTTTGTCTTATTTCCCTTCGCCACCATATTCCCCTAACATCCCTATGTCCATTCCAGAACAGAGAGAGGCTAGTTATCTCTCCATTGCTCGTGTTTGTCTCCGACACTGTTACAGAAAGTTGGAGGTTACAGTCAATGTCCTCCATTGTTCCTACTCTTCTTGTTACCGTTGAACACATCTCTGTCTGATCTATCAAGCACACATGGTCTCGCTTCCTAGGGTACGCCATGGACATGGATGCCGCTCGCATAGTAGCAGGCCACCTCGTATGTGTCGTCGATGCCCAATGTTTCTCCTCTTCCTGGTACCGTTGGACATGTCTCTTTCCCATCTATCTTACGCACCTGGTCTCGCTTCCTAGGGTGCGATGTGGATGTCGCTCGCATCTCCGCACCGTAGCAAGACACCCCGTTTATGCGGTCAATGATTTTTCCTCTTCTTGGTACCGTTGAATGCGTCGCTTTCCAATCTATCAAACACACTTGGTTTTGCTTCCTAAGGTGTGCCGTGGACGCCACTCACATCTCCGCACCGTTGCAGGGCACCTCGTTAGTGCCGTCGTTGTGGATCTCTCTCTCTCTCTCCCTTTCAAGATCTCCCGACCATAGCCCCATTTGTCATTGGATGCACCGGTCCCACCGCCAGGATATAAAGCGGCTCACTCGCCAGCTGGAACCGATCACATGCTTCGGGTAAGAGATATTAGCTGGTCTGATGTGTCCTTGTGGGATCCGGTTCTACGCGGCCCCACTCATTAGCAGGTAACAACCAATGAACGAGTCATCCCAACACGGCCTAATACGGTCTCATCGGTCAACATGTAATAGTTAAACCTTTGACCCGATGGCAACTGGCTTTCGTGAGGGTTTGACACAAGAGCGAGAAAAAAAAGTGAGCAAAGTTTTTAACCGTAAACAAAACGAGAGACACTAAAATAGTTAATCCGAAAGAAAAATAACACTCTAAAGATACGCACGGGGTAAAGTAAGAGGCTGTCTCGAGGCTCTAGCAAGTAGCAACAGTCGGAGTTCTCACTAAAGAGAAATCGAACGACACAAGCTCTTGATGGATAAGGGCGTCGGAACATCGATTAATCATATTTAACCATCTCAGTCGTTGCCTCTCTTGCACGTACTTTCTTCAATATAAGATGTTTTAAGTTTATAAAGATAATACATTTAGACATCTTTTAATATAAAGATTTAGAGTAAACTTTTCTAGACTTACACACTAAAAAACGTCTAGATACATTATTTTTATAAAGCTAAAATATTTTACATTATAAAACTGAGGGGATAGAAGTGAAACGAATTGGCCACGAGACAGCAGAGTTATGCGGTCCTATCAACGAAGAGAGGAGACGGTAAAAGAAGGACGGAAGTCCATAATTGTCACGCGAAAGCTGTCGAGATGGGTGCTTACTAAAAGAAGACCGTCCTGTCTTGCCACGTTAATGCTACAGCCCGATTTTCATCTTTGCAGGTACGGCTTGATCCATGCATTTATGAATTTGAATCGCTTCAGGTTATTTAATAATGCAACCATCTAGCCAAGTATAGGAGGAGTGGAGATTTGTTGCTCCGAACTCGGGTGCTCTGTTTTTTTTTTTAAAAATAGAAAATTATATTTTGCAAGTTTTTTAAAATATGTGTAAAATATTAATTTTAAATACTTTTCATTTTGATCTACACAAAAATAATAAAAATGTAGATCTATGTATACATATTTTTAAATCCACAAATTATATATAATTTTTTACTTTTGTGTAGTCCATAATATAAAGAATTTCGTGTTACGGCTGCACATGTTTGTGGATACGACATTGACTATGTTTAGAATTATTTTTTGATTTTTTGGAACTCGTAAAATATGATTTAAAAAAATCAAATGAAGAAGCATTGAAACTTGGGAGCCAAAGACACTTTCCACGTATTGGAGGGTGTTGCTTGCATTAGCATACATGTCTTTTTGTTTGTTCAGAGACATGTATAGTTGTCTTCCTTTTAGAAAATTATTATTTTCATTAGAAGACCAGGCATACATGCGGGCATAGAACATAGCAGGTACGGTTGCCTGGATTCTTTTTTGTAAATCTTACTCCGTAGGCTCCATAAGAGGCGCTGATTTGAACAAAGGTAGAATATATTATTTTGACTGCTCAAATTTATCTCGAGAAGTATTTTGCAACATATCTTTTATTTCATAAAATATATTGTAATAGAGTTTAGTGGTAAAAGTATATTTGAAAGTCTAATAGTATCCAAAACAACAACTTCTATTGTAACATGAGTAGTAACATTTCTAACCTTTTAAATCAAAATCCAATTTAGTAGTAACGGTGTTAACCCTTTAACTCAAAAATCAACTCACTATTAACATTTCTAGCCTTTTGATCAAAAACCAACCCTCCCCAACCTCACTTCATATGTAATAACTTGCAAACTAAAAATTACAACAACTTTTTTGCTAGAAATTCACAATACCAGGACCCCCTTTTTAGACTAAGTGGGGTGCACTTTTAATTAGATTATCTGAATTTACAAACTTCTAGACAAGCAAGGATTAGGAGCATTGCTCTTATATATAGATTATGGATTGGGTGGTCACTATTTTTTATATTTCACATCATTTTCAAAGTTCATTGTCACATACTTACTTTTGAAATATTTCCCCCAAAAAATAAAATGTTTGGTGGGAGAAGAAACTTAATTTTTTGAAAAGGTATATACCAATCCACTAGAATCACAAGAGATTGAGAGTGTACGGCTAATCTAAGAAGCATCTCACTCTATTGGTGCATTTTAATTGTAGGATCGTCTCATTTTATCCACAACTAGTCAACTATTACTCGTTCAACTTTAAGGCATCACAATACTACTTGAAAACTATGTATAAAGTTGTGCTATCTATATCAGGGCTATACACACAGAAATAGAGAACCATGTATTACTTCTAACATGGTGATGCAACGGATGCAAGAAAACGACTTGCATGAAAATCAAAAAGGGTCCTTTCATATCGCATGAACCCCCTTCTATCTTACTTTTGCCAAACACCATAGACAATTACTACATCTCTAGCATGACACGCAGATTGCACATAGGTAACATTGGCTACAAATAAAATATCACGTTGAACCAGGTCTCATCTTCCAATGGGGTCGAGAAAAAGACACATCTCGATCTCTTATCGTCGCAATCGGACATCCTTTTCTTTTTAAGGATCATTGTTTATATTCCGGAGTTCCTCCTACACGTAAGCACCAAAAAAAATTATATATAGAAAGAAAAGAGTACTAAAATGCCAATTCATCATATTTATTTAAAAATTTACGCACCCTCTTCGAAGATTCCCAACATAAAGTAAAAAAAGAAACATGCAAATAAGAGATCGAGATGTTTATGTTCTTTGACCCGGAATCCTCATACTGATCCTGATCCAATAGAGAAATTAAACTAGTATTCCACCACAATGACTCAACCAAATGGAAAAAAGATAGAGCTAATGATAGCTTAACAACTAAATTTACAATGGTTTTGTCACATAAATTAAAATGTTGGTCGGGTGAGGCAACTTAATTGTTTGAGGTTTTCGGTGTGTTCGTCCAGAGCACCTAGGAGGCATTCGACATCGTTCAATGTAGGATTGAATACTACTAGTCAACTATTACTCGTTCAATGTCGTAAAATGGCATCACAATACTACTTGCACTATTTTTAAAGTCGTATTATCTGAAAAAGGGACATACATAGAAACAGATCACATGTTACTTCTAAAATGGTGATGGATGCAAGAAGAAAACTTAAATGAATACCAAAAGTAAACATCCGGTGAAACTCTTCTAGCCGCTGTTTAGTTTTGCCAAACAAATCATTACCCATAGATAATTACATCTTTAGATATGACACACATGTCACACATAGGCAACATAGGCCACAAATAAAATATCATGTTGATCCACGTCTCATCTCGGCAATGGGATTGCGAAAATGACACATCTCTCTCATTGTCACAATTGGACATCCTTTTCTTTCTAAAGAACATTGTTTATGTTCCGGGGTTCCTCCTTGCACGTAAATGCCAAGTGAATTTATATAGGAGGAAAAGAAGATTAATATGCTGATTCACCGCGTAGAAATTGTCTACTCATAAAGATTCCGAGCTGAAATTCATAGACAAAGAAACGTGGAGAAAATGGTGGTTGACACGCACATACACTTGTTTGTCTACAATCCTTGACCTGGAATCCTCATTTACTGATCCTAATCCAAAATAGTGAAATTAAATTAGTCTTCCACCATAATAACTCAACTAAACGAGAGAGAAAAAGAGAGCTCAACAACTAAATTTACTACGGAGTATGGTTTTGTCATCGCGACCATAATAATCCCATGATGACGACACCAACGTACAGCGACCCAGTAACCCCAAAATGAAAACCAGCGATCCTTCTTAATCCTCACAGATAAACAACCCCGACTCAACTCCCCCGGCACCCAAATCTGCAACTCCAACCTCTCCTCCCCCTCTCTTCCCATTAGCGTGCAGATCTGTCCATCCCGATTTGGATCGCCGCAGATCGGATTTATGCAGTCTTACTGCTGCCAGCGCCAGCCATGCCGTGCAGCTTGGGAGGGGACGAGAGCTTGAGCAGTCGCCACGACGAGGAGGAGCCGGCCGGCGCTGCGGGGCGGCGGCGGCAATGTCCAGCATGTCGGACTCGGGGGGCGGCGGCCGCGCGGGCGCGGAGCTGATGGTGGAGCAGTTCCACCTCAAGGTGCTCCACGCCGTCCTCGCCGTGCGCTCCCCGCGGCCGCTCGCCGCTCCGGCGCCGCCCGCGGCCGCGTCGGCCTCGTTCCGCCGCCGCGACAGGTGGTTCCACCTCCCGCTCCACGACCCGCCTCCGCCCCCCTCGGCCGAGCGCCTGGAGGCGCCGCCCCCCGGGGAGCCGCTCGTGGTGGACATCCACCTGGCCCCCGCCGGCAACGGTGGAGCGGGAGGGGAGGTGGTGGAGAGGTGGACAGTTGCGTGCGAGCCCTGGCCGGACGCTGCGGCGGCGGGCGAGGGGATTGCCGTGAACCGGGCGTACAAGCGGTGCATGACCCTGCTGAGGTCGGTGTACGCCACGCTCCGTCTGCTCCCGGCGTACCGCGTCTTTCATGTCCTTCGCCGTGCCAGCGAGTCCTACAACTATGAGATGGCCTACCGGGTCGGCTCCTTCGCCGTGCCTTTCTCGCGTGACGAGGAAGCTGCCATGCGCTCCCACCGCTTCGTCCCCGTCGACACGCAGCCCGGCCGTCTCGTCGTCTCCGTCCAGTACCTCTCCAGCCTTGCCGGGTTCAAACTGGAGATCTCCTCCCTCTCGCCCTCCATGTTGATTCCCAACTACGCGGTCAGCCCAGCAGCTGAACCCATGCGTGCCTTCCCTGCTTCGCTCACGGAAGCCACAGGCTCTGCGTTCCCACAGTCATATCAGCATCATCAGCGCCCGCACAGCTGGGCGCAGCCTGCTCTCTGGCCCCATGCGCCGACTCAGCAAACGAGATTCTCGCCTCCGCCATTGCATTACGCCTCACCAACACCATCGCCCCCCAACTTTCCTGGTGGGTACCTGCAGTCCCCTCTAAGGGGAAGAGGGGAGTCTGCACCGGTGACCATACCCGGTGAGAGAAGGAGCCCCGTGCACCGTCAGAGCATGCTGGACCCAATGCTACCACCGCCATCTCCTAGGAGAGGAGACAGAGGCGCAGCAGGTTCACAAGAGTCGCCATCAGATATCAGCCGGTCATTTGGGAGGCTTCGGATGGGGGATCAATATGGGAGCTTGTCACCAGGATCCAAGGTGATTCATTCATGGCTTTGGCACTTGCTACATTGATGTTTACTTTAGTACTTTTGGTTATGCTTTTAAGTTGAAGATTAGATTTTTGCTATTATAGGAGAATATTCAAACTGTTGATCAAATATATTAGACGTAGAGTAGCCTTTTCAAGTTTCTAGAGTAACTTTCTTCTCATCGAGTGAATTAACGAAACTAAGGGTATAGGGAAATTTCTAATTAAATTTGATTGTTGACTGTACTGTGGTGGGCTTTAGGACAGGTTGAACTGATCAATATTAAAATTTACAGGAGTTACAAGGTAGCATGTGCGTATTGAAAATAGATAGTGGTACCTGACAGGTTGCTGACCTTGTAGCTATTATATGGGCTAATCCGCTTTGTACTTGGTTGTACTGGTCCTTATACAGCCTAGTAGACCTAGTTCCAATAACTTGGCAGAAAGACAATTGTGAAGTTGAAGTTAGCGGTGGAATTGGAACTAGGTCAACTAGGCAATTTGCTCAGTTGCCAATTTTCCATGTTATTGAACCTAGGTGCTCACCTAGTAGCTACTGTATGGGGTAATCGGCTTTGCACTTGCCAAAATTTAATCTTCATGATTTGTTGCAGAATACCACTTACCCCACTTTTGCTCAAGTTACCAATTTACCATGTCGGACAGAGATGTCATAGGGAGTGCATAGGTCGTAATGATGTCAGACCAGACAATTACTATTGTCAGCGAAGTTTCGTCTAGCATTTTTCGAGGGAGCACTTAGAGATTACAGACCGTTCCTTCTCATATTATTGTGATCACAATGTTCTCTTTTAAGAAATATATTTTCCCCAAATCATATTTTGATCATAAAATAGTGTGGAATTTAAATTAACTTTTGTTGTAGGATATTTATTGGACCTTGTAATTTTATTTTGTGTCCTCTTTAGGGGAATTAAGTTAGACATTCTTAGTGACCTAGTGGAATCTTATTTATTGAAATGCTCTTCCCCTGTTTATGAGAGTCACCATATATCATGTTAATTTTATATGTCTTGATATTCTTTGTCTGCTGAATGTGCAGGGCAAGGACAGTAAGGATGAATCTGGAAGATTCTCTGCTCTCTCCTCTTGTGATTCACCTCGGCAAGATGATCTAGATGATGCTGATTATCCTTTTGCTGTGGATGATGTCGATCCACCAAACTCCCGACCTGGGTATGCCTAAATAACTTAAATAGTTTATTTTTGTCAGATCATTTTGCTCTTTGGTTTTCACAAGTTCGCACAAGTAGAATTTGCTGACTCTTACTAAAACATATATCTTATCTATGGAGAGCTCGAGCATTTTCATTTGGGATGCATTGTGGAAGGGGATTACATGAAGTCCTCTTTGTTAGTAATAGGAATAAATACACTGGAGTTGAATCCAGTTAGTCAGCATTCTCGTTAAATACTGCTAGAGGATATCTTCTTACTTTCACTGTGAAAGCAGTAGTTTATATTCCCCAGAAAAAAGACAGTAGTTTACTGTGGCCTGTGGGGATTTATAGACCTTAGCATAAGCAAATTGTTTGTCATTTAATTCTCAATTTACAGACCATGACATGAGCAAACTTGAGTCTGAAGCTGAAAGAAATATCTCTTTCAAAACCTCTGAAATTATGAATATAAGAAGTTCCATATTGCAGACAAAGATGGCTCGACCTATAATTTTTCAGTATGTAGTTCACCGTGATGATTTAGTAATATTTCACATGAACAAATTGTGCGTAATTACTAATTTCTGTAAGCTTCTTTAGTTCTTTCTAGTATAAATAGAATGTAAGAAATTTTTTTGTCAGACTAAGAGGTGTTAAAAGTGCAATGTTCAATTTCGCATTTGACTCGGCAGCAGACAAATAGATTTTTTATTGTAGCCTCTATGCTACCTGGCATGTGCATAGTAGAACATAATAAAAACCTATTACATTGCCAGTGAATGTTAGGTACATCTAACTTCGTAAAATATAACATTGCATTCCATGTTTAACCTTGCATATATCATTAGGTCAGTACTACTAATATTTCTACCTTTACTTAGTAAAAGAAATGTAATACCATTTGATTGCAGCCATCTATTTTCAATCAATTTCAGTTTAACTGGAGTGTCTGTATAAACAAATTTACTATGGTACGGACGTTAGTTTTGATGTACTTTGCAATCACTTTCCACCATAAAATACTCATCACACTAGTGGGAGCAGGCATTTGGTGCAAATAAACACAAATTACTTGTATACCATTGCAAAGTTTATTGTGTATGACAGTACAAATGCTCCTTTGATTTATGTACACCACTACTATGATACACTGAGTTCCAATTAAAATTGTAGAAATGACCAAGGTACCCTTATGAAGTTACTGTCCCATATATTTATCTCTTGTCAGTCTTCATATGGTCAAAATTCCCGAATCACTCCAACCCTGTTGCCTCCAAGGTGCCATGGTTTGGACTTCGACTCTGGGAATTTTGTCCAACATGCAGAAATACGAATTTGCTATAGCAATTACATGGGGTTATCCTTAGTCATTCTTTAAACTCATGGTAGTGGTATAGATTTTTTGAAATAAGTGAGCTTTTGAAGTGGCACAAAAACAATCCAACAATTACAATAGCATAAAAAATATTTTGATGTCTATTAGTGGTGTATATAGGAAGGTCCCTAGGTTCATCTTGGGAATAAACAGTGTATACCATAGCTAACCCTGGCTGTTAAAAGTTAGAAACTATTACACTGCCCACAGTGTACACATTTTGAAGATCATTCTCCCATCCCTTTCTTTTCATTTTCCTGAGATTGTACATAGCTAGTTTTGACAAGTCTGTTATGCTCCATATTTCTAATGTATGACATCATATTGGCAAACTTCATTTGGTAGTAAGTTGAAAGTGGCTTTATTGTTCATCTTTTGAGGTAATTGTGGGAAAACTGGTGAAGTCCATCCAAGTTTGGTACTGTATGTATTTGAGGCTTATTTTGAGTGGGCACAAATATTAAGGAGTGCTATTGAAACCAAGAGAAAGAGAGGAGAAAACGACCTTAGAAAAAGAAAAGAAGAGAGTATTATCAAGCTAAATTGCATGCAGGGCGCTATAATTTTACGTGAGCATGGATTTTGTTTACCCCTACATGCTTTTTCTACACTATACACTCTGGTGATGAAGTAATTCATATTTTTCTTGCACAAATCCATTTATATGCATGTTAGACGTTAAAAATGAATTAAGGGTCAAGTTATAATCGAATTTAGACCTGATTGGCCTTTGTGTTACACATTTTGACACTTTAGAGTTGGACCTTTTAAGGTGTTGAATCTGAAAGCATGAACAGATCTAGGTATGGTATAGCCACATATTATCCATTTTTTGCATAGATGTGTTTTACAATTACTGTTGCTTTTTTAGTCATCATGGTTATGTAGTTGCAAATTCATGAAGGAAAACTATGCAGCATGCAGGGCTCCCCTCTGCCATAGATATTTGCCTCATTAAGAGGCGTTTCAGATCTACGTGTACGCATCTTGATTATACATGCTTCTCTTATTCACCTAATGCAAGATAATTCATGCAGGAGCAGTGATGGAAAAGAAGGTGGAGACCAGTCAGGATCGTCATCCCATAAATCACAAGATGCGACAGTCAGCTCTCTGGTTCATTTGCTGAGAACTGCACGCCCGCTGCGAGATTCTAGCTATTCATCTCAGTCAGGGACCGAGTCTAACGCCGCAGCCTCGACCAATTCTGCCATCTCTCGCAGGACATCTGATGCACTTGAGGAGCTCCAGTCTTTTAAAGCAATCAGGGAGAGACTGCTTTCCGTGAGTAGGACCAAAGATCAACAGTCGCCGGAAAAACCATAGCGACGTAATTTCCTTGCTTCTCTTGACTTCACCGCTGAAGATCCCTACGATAGAACCTGCTATGCCGTGAGCCTAGCGACGTTCTGTTGAGGTATTTGTGTATATATACTGATGAATTGATGCTTTTAGTTGAAGATAAGATACAGGCCCCGATTGATTTCAGTGAGGGAATCTCGTCATTCTTGAACTCTTAGAAGGATTGTTATCTGCAGCTGTGTTTATACGCTCTTCTATACCTTGGAGTCACGTAGGTGGGAGCCTTGGCTGAACCTAGTGCTCTTGTGTTGTGTGCGTGTGTAAATTATGTAATTATACTGAACCCAACTGTTCATTAAACATCAATGTTATGTACTGCTCGCCCTTCAGAAGTCTGCTCTTTTTTATATCGATTCGTAGAAAGTTGTGGATTTACAGTCTTGAGAAACATCAGCAGATGCTTTGTCAGTAGCTCTGTTTACATGATGCCTCTTGTCTGAAATTTAGTTATTCAGTCCCTGAATTTGCCGATGCACAAGCAGGGTATATATGTTTGCCCAGAAAAGTTACAATGAAAACTCTGGGAACCATGTTTCAAATTTTTCTATTTTTTAAAACAGCTGAAATTTGAAGTCAAACTAACGTTCATTTGGGAGGTAAGAAAACAGTTAAACACTGTCGGTCACGATTCAACGCCGTGACTTGTTATTTTCATACCTCCCAAATAATTTTAATTTCAGCTTAAATTTTTACACTTTTGTAGAACATCACGTTACCACCTGTATTTCTGAAATTTATAAACTCCAAAACATTGTTTACTTTTTTTTTTCGGTTTACATTGTAGCATGGTTTCCGCCGCACATTTTCTCTTGTACGCGGTCTCCTATAATCAACTAAACCCAGTTTTTTCCCAGAAAATAGCTTTGGGGCATGGGCTACCCTTACCTAGTACTTCCTGTGTTTCAAAATGTAAGATGTTTTAGTTTTGTGAAGCAAATGTATTTAGACTTTTTTAGTATGTAGGTTAACTCCGGTTCGAAGTGGATCTAGACACTAAAAGAAGTCTAGATACATATTTTTTACAAGCCTAAAACACTTTATATTTTAAAACGGAGGAAGTAATTTTTTAGAAGAAAGAAAACTTAATAATTTCAAAGTTCCAAAAAAATGCACGTAGCCAATGTTGTAGGCTATGAGCCTTGCCTGCAAATTTTCAGTGTCAATAGTACTTTGTATTCTAGTCTCAGCAAAAATACATCAGTGATTATTTGAAAGTTTTTTCTTGAATTTTTAAATTTAATTTTAAGTTTTAAAAAAGCTAACTCTAGCCCGCGCTCCAAAATGCGGCACTCGGTTTTTTTCCAACTATGATCAACACAGAAAAGAGCGTCATCCACTCACTGTACGACTGGATTTGGGCCAAGTATGGGCCGCAAGGACTTTATCCTGCGAGGCTGCGACCTGCTTCTGCAAGGAAAAATGTTCATTATGAAAGCCCAATTGTATGTGCGGATCACTGGTGAGTGAGTTCCAAAGGCTGCACTCTGAACGGGCTTCTTTTATTGCGAAGGAAGTAAAAGACCAGGCACAAGTGCGGAAAATGGATTTGGTGGACAAGCTCATTGGAACCCTTTTTTAAAAAAAGATCGAAAACGATATTTTTAAGTTTCTAAATAATCCGAAAAAAATATTTACATCTAGGTAATTATGCATATTACAAGCCTGCAATATGTAGATCAGAAATACGTTGTACTCTGTGCTACATAAAAAAGAAAAAAAACTGACAAGATTTGAAAGTTATTATTGTTCACCCTCTCAGATCTGTATTTTGTCTTTTTTTTTGTGTACCCAAAAATTCAAAATATTTTCGAATTGGGACGTTGCACACTTAGAGTGCACCTCATTTTTACTACTCAAGTATATATTGTTTATTGATTTTTTAAAAAACTTTGAATATACTTACAAATTTTGAGTGTTCAAACTAAAGGGCTCCAAGATCACGGATCCCTCCAGATTCTCAGGAAATTCGCACTGGTCGTCCGCTTCTCGTGAAAGTCCTGCGTTTCGTAGGCCAGTTTGACGGGTGATTTGTCGATTAGCTTGTCCGTCTTCAAAACATTTCTCGACGTAATTAATGATCCCGCAGTCGTCCATGACGGAAAGTTGTCTCACCGTGACGCCCTCAAATCGCGCCGTCACCGCAGCACCCGCGAGTTGTATGGTACCGACCGGCCGGCCGCTTGCAACGTACGTGTCCTACAAAGGAGAAAGAATGGTACGTGCCAGCTCTCCGGTGGCGTCTCCGTGGCGTGATTAGATCTCAGGCGACTGAGATTTAATTAAATCATTAAATCTCAGTCACCTGACGTCAGCGGCTCTACAGTGTCGCTGTGTCTCTTTGTTGTTTTTTCTTGTTAAAGAAAATCCGATGTCTGATGTGTACGCGTCTTGTACGAACCTTTAAATGTTCTTATTATCAGGTGGTGTGCCTCGAACCTTTGACTATTCTACTCATTCATATATATGGTAACGCTATTTGACCGTCTATCTTTAGAATTATATATTATTTTTACGTCACGTAAATTTTGTCTTACCTTAAGAGGTGAGAAGAACGTAAGAAAATATAGACATGTCATAATTTTTTTTGTTTATATGCCGTATAAAAATACGACGTAAAATGCGTATTTTTAGTGTTTTTTACACTATAATTACTCATAAACTATTTTTTATGTCAATGTTTTTTTGCGTTGTGGATGAATATGAATATAATTATTTGTATACATAACATAAATTTCTAAACGTGACAACATAAAGTTATGTGGGGTGCAAAATAACTATTCTGCACCCTGGTTGCTGAATAGGGTTTTTATATATATATATATATATATATATATATATATATATATATATATATATCGCGCTATTTGACACCTAGGGTGTAGAATAGTTATTCTACACCCACCCTCTATCTTTAAAACTGTATATTATTTTTACGTCGCGTAAATTTTGACTTACCTCGAGAATTGAGAACGTAAGAAAATATAGACATGTCATTTTACACTATAATTACTCATAAATTATTTTTTATGTCATTTTTTTGTGTTGTGGACGAATATGAACATAATTATTTGTATACAAAACATAAATTTCTAAATGTGACAACATAAAGTTATGTGAGGTGCAAAATAACTATTCTGCACCCTGGGTGCTGAATAGGGTTTCTATATATATATATATATATATATATATATATATATATATATATATATATATATATATATATATATATATCGTCATTCCGATATCCAATTTTGATCTACTTTAGCATTTATCCGAGTCAAACTTTATCAAATTTGATCTACTTTATAGATAAATATAGCAACATATATTACATCAAATTAAAATTTTATGAAAGTAATTTTGAAAACATATCTACTAGTACCAATTTAGAGTCATAACTATTGCTATGTTTTCCTATAAAGTTAGTCAAACTTTATTACCTTTGATTTAGGACAAGGCTAGAAATACACTTATTTGCAGACGGAGGGAGTATTTCGGAATCCTTGGGACACTTTCCTTGTTCACGACTCCTATTTCGGCTCTTTGTATGACTGAAGTCTAACAAGACAAATGGAAAAACAATTTCGGCGATGGTGATGGACAAACTATCAAACCAATAAAACAAATTAGAAAAGAAAAAGAGCCAAAAAAATTCATATCAAACAATTTCGGTGACGGCGAGGGCCACCGGTAGTTCAAGTCAAAACAACCTAGTTGCAACTGCCCCACCCACTCCACAGCGATGGTGTGCCCAGTTATAAGCAAGTTGAACTGGGATCCAGCAGAGCTCAATTACTCGATCCCACCGACGGGGTCCCCCTGGTTACAATTAAGTTGCAAATGCCCCCTAGGCAGGGGCCAAGTTACAATGAAGTTGCAATTGGTCCCCGCAGGGATCTCGGTTACAACTAGGACCCCGACAAAGCTCAGAGATAAGCAAGTTGCAACTGCCCCACCCCCTCCACAGCGACAAGTGCTTAGTTACAAGAAGTTAATGCCCCCTCCACACTGACGGGTGCTCAGTTAAAAGCAAGATGCAACTGTCCCACCCCTCTCCACACCGACTGGGTTCTCAGTTATAAGCAAGTTGCAACTGGGACCCGCCAGAGCTCAGTTACTTGGTCCCACCGATGGGGTCCCCCAAGTTACAATCAAGTTGCAAATGGCCCCCCTAGGAGGGACCCAAGTTACAATGAAGTTGCAATTGATCCCTGTTGGGAGCTCAATTACAATTGGAACCCGACAAATTACAAGCAACTTGCAACTGCCCCACCCCCTCCACACCGACGGGTGCTCAGCTACAAGCAAGTTGCGACTGGCCCTCCGATGGGGTCCCCCTCCCCTCGGTTGCAGTCAAGATGCAACTGGCTCTCCGACGGGGTCCCCCTCCCCCCAATTGCAATCAAGATGCAACTGCCCCCTCCACACCGACAGGTGCTCAGTTGCAAGCAAGTTGCGACTAGGAGCAGAGCTCAGTTACTAGTAAGTTGAAACTGTCCCCACCCCCTCCATAGAGAGGGGTTCTCAGTTACACCAAGTTGCAAGTGTTCCCGCCCTCCACACCGACAGGTGCTCAGTTGCAAGCAAGTTGCGACTAGGAGCAGAGCTCAGTTACTAGTAAGTTGAAACTGGCCCCACCCCCCTCCATAGTGAGGGGTTCTCAGTTACACCAAGTTGCAAGTGTTCCCGCCCTCCACACCGACGGGTGCTCAGTTACAAGCAAGTTGCGACTGCCCCTATAATGTGGTCCCCCTTCCCCCGGTTGCAGTCAAGTTGCGATTGGCCCTCCGACGGCGTCCCCCTCCCCCCGATTGCAATCAATATGCAACTGTACCCCCTCTACGGGTCCCCATTAACAAGCAACTTGCAACTGGGACCCCGCTAGGGCTCAGTTACAAACAATTTGACGGGTGCTCAGTTACAACAATTTGCAAGTGCCTCCCCCACTCCACACCGGTGGGTGCTCAATTACAAGCAAGTTGCATATGGCCCCCTAGATGGGGCCCAAGTTATAATGAAGTTGCAATTGGGCTCTGTTGGGAGCTCGGTTACAATTGGGACCCGACAAAGCCCAATTACAAGCAATTTGCAACTGCCACACCCCCTCCACATTTGAAGGGTGCTTAGTTACAACAAGTTGCAAGTGCCGCCCCCACTCCACACCGACGGGTGCTCAGTTACAAGCAAGTTGTGACTGGCCGTCCGGTGGAGTCCCCCTCCCTCGGTTGCAATCAAGATGCAACTGGCCCCTTCGACGGGGTCCCCTCCCCCCGGTTGCAATCAAGATGCAACTGCCACCCCCCCTCGACGGGACCCCAGTAACAAGCAACTTGCGACTAGGACCTGCCAAAAAGCTCAGTTATAAGAAAGTTGCAAGTGCCCCCCTCCACACCGACGGTTTCTCAGGTACAAGCAGGTTGCGACTAGGAGCAGAGCTCAGTTACTAACAAGTTGCAACTGGCCCCACCCTCCTCCACAGCGACAGGTGCTCAGTTACAGCAAGTTGCGTGTTGCCCTCCCCCTCCACATTGACAGGTGCTTAGTTACAAGAAAGTTGCGACTGGCCATCCGACGGGGTCCCCCTCTCCCGGTTGCAATCATGATGCAATTGCCCCCCCTCGATGGGACCCCAGTAACAAGCAACTGGCAAATGGGACCCCGCCAGAGCTCAGTTACAACAAGTTGCAAGTGATGCCCCTCCACATTTGACGGGTGCTCAGTTACTTCAATTTGCAAGTGCTGCCCACTCCACACTGGTGGGTGCTCAGTTACAAGAAAGTTGCGACTGGCCCCACCTCGATGGGACCCTAAGCAACTTGCTACTGGGACCCGCCAGAGCTCAGTTACAAGCAAGTTGCAACTAGGACCTAGCAGAGCTTATTTACTCGGTCCCGCCGATGGGGTCCCCTCGGTAACAATCAAGTTGCAAAAATAGCCCCCTATGCGGGGTCCCAGTTACAATGAAGTTGCAATTGGGCCCCGTTGGGAGCTCGGTTATAACTGGGACCCGACAAAGCCCAATTAAAAGGAAGTTGCAACTGGCCCCACCCCCCTCCACAGCGACGGGTGCTCAGTTATAGCAAGTGGGAAGTGTTGCTCCCCTCCACACCGACGGGGTGCTCAGTTACAAGCAAGTTGCGACTGGACCTCTGATAGGGTCCGCCTCCCCCCGGTTGCAATCAAGATGCGACTGGACGTCCAACGGGGTCCCCCTTCCCCGGTTGCAATCAAGATGCAACTGGCCCCCTTCAACGGGACCCCAGTAATAAGCAACTTGCAACTGGGACCTCGCCAGAGCTTGGTTACAAGCAAGTTGCAATTGCCCCACCCCCTCGGCACCGACGGGTGCTCAGTTACAAACAACTTGCAACTGGGACCCGCTAGACTTCAGTTACAAGCAACTTGCAACTAGGACCTGCTAGACTTCAGTTACAAGCAACTTGCAACTGCCCCACCCCTCTCGACATCGACGGGTGCTCAGTTACAAGCAACTTACAACTGCCCCACCCCCTCCACACCAACGGGTGCTCAGTTACAAACAAGTTACAATTGCCCCCCCTCCACACCGACAAGGTGCCCAGTTACAAGCAAGTTGCAACTGGGACCCAGCAGAGCTTATTTAGTTGGTCATGCCGACGGGTTCCACCTGGATACAATCAAGTTGCAACTGGCCTCCTAGGCAGGGCCCAGTTACAATGAAGTTGCAATTGGGCCCCGTCGGGAGCTCGGTTACTAATAGGACCCAACAAAGTTGCCACTGCACCCCCTCCACACAAACGAGGCTTAGTTGCGACGACAAAGTTGCAACTAGCTCCCTCGTTCCCGCGGATGGTGTCCTCCCGGTTACAACCAAGTTACAAACCGCCCCCGCGCGGGGCCATAGTTACAAGAAAGTTGGAACTGAGACTCGACAGAGCTTAGTTACAAAACAAAGTTGCAACTGCCCCTCCCCCCTCGATGGGCCCTAATTCAAGCAAGTTACAAATGGAAACCGCCAGAGCCCAGATATAAGCAAGTTGCGAACTAGCCCACCGACACCCCCCCTCCCTGGAGGGGTGCTCACAAGCAACTTACAACACTGGCCTGCCAACGGGGTCCCCCTGGTTGCAAGAAATTTACAACTGGGCTGGTTGAAAAAACTTAATTGAAAATCGATTAAACCTACAACTCAAAAACAATTAAAATATAAATCTTAATTTCACAAAAAGAAAACAACCACAAAAAAATGTCCTAGCAGTCTAGCTTCACATATTTATGTTGCCAGTAAAAAATAATAAAAATAATAATAATTGCCGCCTATAATAAAACGATCACAAATAACAACTACAAAAATACAAGACATGTTCAGACAAAAAAAAGGTACAGAAAAAATCACACAAGAAAACATCAACCCACAGAATAAATAGCCCCAATCCCGCCCTGATGGAAATTTCTCCTTGCATTGCTAAGAAACAGCCTACAGAAAAGAACACATAGAAAAAAAATAAAAAAAGACCGCACTACAGCTCACAGGAAGCCCACAACACATAGCGCGCAGGCCACAAAACACACGGCCACATGCACGCGAGCAACGGGAAGCGCGACTGCAACGCACACGACGGAGACGCACGCGACAGAAACTCCTGTTTGCACAAATCGTAAAGTATCTAATCCAACTGTTAAATAAGTGACTGAGACTTAACTAATTCTCATACGCATGAGAACTAGCAAAACCATTTTTTTAATAATAGGCTAAAGGCTCGATGTTAAATTAATAACGTTAAACAGTGAAAAAATACATGGCGCTGCACCCAGCATACACAAAAGACCAACCCACCCACACAAGAAGGCTACCAACGAAGTAACAACCGAAAGCACGAGCGGCCTAAGAGGCCATTACAATCTCTCGAATCAGGCTCGCGCCCCGCTTTATAAATAAAGCACAATCCCAAGTACACGAACGGACATACAACCACCATGGCCAAGGCCAAAAGGAAAGGTAAAACAGGCCACACATCGCTGGGGCCACAACACATCACTGCCCAAGGAAAAAACAAAAAAAGGTGGCACGGTAGGGCCCTCAGGACGACGCAGGAGGCGACGAAGGGAGGCCCGTCGGTGCCGAGAAGGGGACCGCCTCCGTCCTCAGCGCCTGAAGGGAGGCCTCGAGAGCTGGCCGGTCACGCAGCTGCACCAAGGGGGACCACTGCTGTAAGAAGGCAATCAAAGCGAAAATAGAGTCAGATGCCCGGGTGGGAAACACACGTTTAATCACCATCTTATTGTGCACATTCCAAAGGGTCCACGACAAAGCAGCAAAGAGGAGCCAAAAGAGCCGGCGACCTCCGCCGGTCCTGTTGGCCTGGGACTGCAGGAACTCCCCCAGTTCCTGCGCCTACCACGCCGGTCCCAGAGCCTCACGAATAAAACTTCACAAAAAACTGCGCCGCCGAGCATGAAAACATAATATGGGCGCACGTCTCCGGAGTCCCACATAGGGGACAACGGCCATCGCCAGGGCCATTACGTTTGGCGACCTCCGTTCCCGAGGGAAGGCGGTCACGGAGGAGCCGCCAAACAAAGATCTGAATACTAAGGGGGAGGGGAGCCTTCCAAAGGGGGGCCTCCCACCGCAGCTCAGGGCCCTGAAACAGGGCCCTATAGGCCGAGGCCACCAAGAACTCCCTAGAGGGAAGGAGCTGCCAGGAGGCCACGTCCTGCTCCTCAGAGAGAGAGGCCGGAAGGGATTCCAACAAGGCTTGAAACTCCCCTTCCTCCACCTCATTAAAGGTGCGACGGAAGAGCAAGTCCCACTGATCCACCCGGAAATTCTCAGCCACAAGCGAAGAAAGGGACGCGGAGATGGCAAACAGGGTGGGGAACCGCACTCCCAGGGGGACAGGGAGAAGCCAAGTGAAAGGATCGTATGGGCACCTAGAGGGGGGGGTGAATAGGTGCTACTTCAAATTTTACTCTTTTTCAAATTAGGGTTTGACAAGAAAGGTAAATTCTCTAGAATATGCAACTATGGTGAATTTACCTATATGTCAACCAAGCACAAGCTAACACAACACTAAGCAAGAACAAGTAAGTAAAGTGCGGTAAAGGATAGAAGTAACCAAAGGAGTGGACGCGGAGACACAAGGATTTGTTTCCCGTAGTTCCTTCCTTTTGAGGGGAAGTACGTCTACGTTTGGAGAGGGGGTGGTTTCAAACCACCAACGTCACGAGAGGCCTCCCTTGTTCTCCGATGAACCTCACCCCAACGGGCTCGATTCACCTTCCACTATATCGGCAACCTTCGAGGTGGAAGCCGACACCTTTACAACAAGTTTGGGACACACATCCACAACTGAATTGGAGGCTCCCAAATACAAGCAAGCTGTCAAGACAAATCAAAGACAAGCTTGTAAGAACCAAATCAAAGTTAGGGTTTACAAAGAAACACTAGAGCTTGGGGGCCCTCAACTGAATGAGGGGGAAATGAAGATCTCTCTTGGTGAAGATGTAAATCAAGGCCTCCTACTTCGATTCTCCAAAGATCAATGACTTTGGATGGTTGGATGAAGAGATCTTGTAGATTTGGTGGCTCTAATGGGGTTGGTGTTCTTGAGTAGCTCGAGCAGCTGGAGGAAGAAGATAAGGGTCCCTTTTTATAGGAAGCCCTCTCCAAGAACCGTTTTCTGACCGTTGTAGAAAAGTCAGACCGGAGACTCCGGTCTACACCGGAGACTCCGGCAAATCTCCGGACCAGCCTCCGGACCACCCATCTGAATGACCCAGAGCAATCCTGACCCAGCAACACCGGAGACTCCGGTCTTCCAACACCGGAGACTCCGGACTGAACAAAGTCCGGAGACCCCGAAGTAACCTCCAGTGCAGGCTCCAGAATCCCAGACAGAATGTCCCAGCCAGATCCTGGGAGGCACCACCGGAGCCAGAACCGGAAACTCCGGACCACACCGGAGACTCCGGTCTTGGCAGACCGGAGACTCCGGTCTGGAGTTTCCAGAACTGTGCCACATGAATGTGGTCCTTTCCCAAGAGTGAGGGTGCTGTTCATTTATCATAATACCAACCTGTGGACAATGACAAACAGTAAAATGATCTACTTGTTGTTAACGAACACCAAAAGTGATTATGACAATAAATGCCCTTTCAATCTCCCCCTTTTGGTGTTCGATGACAACAAGAGATTTGCATGGAATAAAAAATATATATGTGACTCCCCCTGACTATGTGCAATAGTATAATTAAGTAAATCATGCAAGCTAGATAATATCAACGATAGCACACATAAATCTCACATGAGTTACAATAGATGGTGCACACAAGTCATAGTCACACACATGAACAGCAAATGACACACATAAAGTTCAAGTTCGAATATGGCAAATAAAAGTCAAATAAAGACAGATAGTCGCACATCCCAAATCCCAAGTCCATGCAAACCGATGAGAATGCCTTCTCCCCCTTTGGCATCGAAACGCCAAAAAAGGGAAAAGACCTACACTAGCGCCCCCAACCGCTCAGTAGTAATCGTCATCCTCGTCATCCTCAGCATCCTCATCCTCCTCCTGGTCACCATCATCCTGATCATAGTCATCATCGTCGTCTTCAGGGACAGCAGGCCCTTTGCCGTGAGGGCGATAAGAGGAAGTACCCTGGTACCCAAACCCTGAGGTGACATCAGCAAACGTCTTCCAATCCACCAGACTATCCTGTTGGGCATTCCATGCCCCAAATGAAAGTGTATGATCAGACTCTGTGGACTGCTGAGCCCCATGCTCATCATTGTATTCCTCTTCACCTTCCTCATTATCCTCAGCACCCTATTCCTTGATCTCTTTGAGGAGCTTCTCAATGCGGCGGTTGCTTTGGTAGGATGCATGCTGCTGCTTGCGTATGTCGACATTCATGCAACAAAGGGTCCTCTCCCAAAAGCTGGCCTTCTTGACCCGCTCATGCACATAGTATCGAGTCATAGTAGGCATAGGGGCATTGGAGGCATTCTTCCTCCGAACTCTAGGTGGGGAGGGAGCCCTCTCCGTCTCAATCTCCTCATCATCATTCACATTGCGACGCCTCGGAGCAGGCCCCATATGCCCCTTCTGCTGCAGTGATACCAGAGTGTGCTCGGTGAGGTGAGGTGGTATGCCATATGGAGAATCATGCCCCTGGGAGTTGATGAGCCTCATAACCAATGGTGCATATGGAGGAGACTTCTTGTAGAGAATGGCATGGAACATCTCCTCGAAAATAAAGTCCATCACGTCAATAGGTGCAACATCTGCCTCAGGTCCAGCATTGAAGGTCCGGTGAGTATGGTACAGGAGGTTGACAAGCCCACCCCTAATTGCATCATCATTTCTAGCACTTGGTGCAATAGTGTGACGAAAGATCCTCAGCATAAGGTTGTAGAGGGTCTTGAGTCCCTTGGAACCCCCCACAACACCATCATCATACAGAGGTGCCAGCTTCAACTTGTTCTCACCCAAAGCAGCTGAGTGCATGCGTAGTCCCACAGGAGTGGATACACCATGGAAGGTCTCAAAGATGACGTTGGAAAAGTCATGAAATGTAGCCATGCAGCGAGTGGTGCCAGACATCCACACCATGGTCCGGTCAAGATCAGACCCAAACACAACTGTGGCATAGAACTGCTGTACAAGGTGGATATTGTAGTCTTCACGCAGTTCCATCAAGTTGTAGAGACTCAGCTTCTCACAGATCCACAGGGCATCATTGAAGTAGGGGCTCAGGCGCATCTGCTCAACACTGATGAACTTTTGAGGGTAGACATGTGATTTGGTGAGTACACCATACACATCCTTCATGAACACAACCTGTTCTTTCCTCCAGTAACGAGGGTCCTCACTGGTACGAGGGAGTTCATAGAAATCTGTCTTTCTCACCTCATGGTACTCCTCTTTAGACATCTTGGCTAGGGACTAGAGGTTGTCATACTTGGACCTCTTGGCATGTTCCTCCCGTTCAGCCCTCTCCTGATCCCTCTTCATGTAAGCTGCATCACGTGCCCGCTGTTTCCGGTTGGACGGAGGCACGATAAACTGACCCTGAGCTTCATCATAGCGTGGATTGCCCCTTTGGGACTTGGACTTGGTACGATGAGGACGACTAGAACCATCACCTGTGAACAACAGTGAGGGAGATAGCATGGAGATGAGTATATATGTCCCAATAATGCAGTACAAGAGCTTTGATGCATTTCTGGACTATTTTGATTCACCCAACACCGGAGTCTCTGCACCTTATACCGGAGTCTCCGGACCTAAGTCCAGAATCTCCGGTCAGGAGGCTCGGGTATGAGATGGGAAGATGCTGGTGAGGGTGAATCTAGTAGATCGGGCAATGCAACAAGGCTAAAGTACTAGAGTGCACGCAAACAAGTGATTCCAATGGACAAATCAGCAACAATCCTCAAAAACACAACTAGAGATGAACCCTAGGAGAAAAAAAGAGGAGAGGTACCAGATCTGTCCATGGGATCAATTCCTCCGGTGGGAATGACACAATGGAGGAGAGGGGAAGGTTGGCCGGCGGCACGGCGGATCCCGGGGGCTTCTTCACCTCCGGGGAGGATTTTTGGAAGAGGGGGCGACGGGGTTGGAGGTAGAGGACGGGGTGAAGAATGGTGAACTGCTGTCCCAGTTCACCCCGACCCCCTTCTATAAGTGACAGAAATCGTCTGGACCGGAGACTCCGGCCTACACCGGAGACTCTGGTCCTCCTTGACCAAAAGTTCCAGGAAAAGTGTTTGGGTACATATATGAGAGATAGATGGTTCTTAAGATAGGTATAGGGCTTGGGTTGAGGCATCAAACTGTGAAGAACCAACAAGAACCATAGGATTCAAGAATATTCAGAAAGGCTCCAAGAGACTAAAATCAAGCAAATGATAAACATGAGTAAGTGCCAACCTCTCGAATGAGAGAGGGCGGTGGCCTAGGCCACCATATTTGAGTATACTTGGCTTGGCACCACGAAGATATATCTTGGGTCCATTACCAAAACTCATCATTAAGCTCACATATCACTAAATGATATTAAGAGGAATGATTTTGATTGCTTTGGGCATAATGGGGGGGGGGTCCAATCAATTAGGACCGCACTCCCCCTATATCCATGCCTACACCTAAACCAAATATGAGATGAAACATAGGTGAGAGTGCAAGAAAATCAAGTCAAGCTCCTTGAATCTACGACATTTAGTTCATTCCTCAAGTAGCAAAACCTTGCTTCATCAAGTGGCTTCGTGAAGATATCGGCAAGTTGATCTTTGGTTGATACATATGATAGATCAATATCACCTCGAGCAACATGATCTCTAATGAAGTGATGGTGAATATCAATATGCTTTGTCCTTGTGTGATCCACCGGGTTGTAGGCAATCTTGATGGCACTTTCATTGTCACATAGAAGAGGCACTTTGTCACAATGGACAACGTATTCCTTTAAAGTTTGCCTCATCCATAGCAATTGGGTGCAAGCACTAGCAGCTGCCACATACTCGTCTTCGGCGGTGGAGAGAGATATACAATTTTGCTTCTTGGAAGACCAACATACCAAGGACCTACCAAGGAATTGGCAAGCCCCGGATGTTGATTTTCTATCATCCTTGTCACCCGCCCAATCCGAATCCGTGTATCCACAAAGAGCAAATGTTGAGCCTCGAGGATACCAAAGACCATAAAATGGGGTATGAACCAAATATCGAACGATTCTCTTGACCGCCATTAAATGGATTTCTTTAGGAGCCGCTTGATATCTTGCACACACACCTACACTCAACACAATATCGGGTCTAGATGCACAAAGGTAAAGCAAAGAACCAATCATAGACCGGTATACCTTTCGATCCACATCTTTACCATTTGGATTTTGTTCTAGATGAGTCTTTGTAGCCATGGGAGTAGGAGCTCCATTTAAATCTTGCATTTTGAATCTCTTGAGCATATCTTGAGTATACTTGGCTTGATTGAAGAATGTCCCTCCTCTAACTTGCTTGATCTCAAAACCAAGAAATACTCTCAACTCCCCCATCAAAGACATCTGGAACCTACTAGTCATAAGCTTTGAGAATTCATCATTAAAAGCTTTGTTAGAAGAGCCAAAGATAATATCATCAACATATATTTGGCATACAAAAAGCTCCCCATTGACTTTCTTAGTAAAAAGAGTGGGATCGATTTTCCCAACCTCAAATCCACGGTCAAACAATAGCTCTCTAAGGTGCTCATTGTTGGAGATATGCCCTAGAGGCAATAATAAATATGGTTATTATTATATCTTTGTGTTTATGATAAATGTTTACATTCATGCTATAATAGTATTAACAAGGAAACATTGATACTTGTGTGATTTGTAAACTTAATTTGAAGTCCCTAGTATAGCCTCTATACATCACTAGCTTGTTGGTTGATAAATGATTGTGGTTTCCCTATCATGAACATTGAGATGTTATCAACAACAAGATCATATCGTTAGGAGAATGATATGGTGGACATACTCCTATAGATAAGCATAGCATAAAGATCAAGTCATTTTAATAGTTCAATTGCTATATGCTTTCTGATACATAGTAACCTAATTCCTTCGACCATGAGATCATGCATATCACCTTTACCGGATGGATGCTTTGATGACATCAAACACCACACCATAACTGGGTGGCTATAAAGGTGGCATTGAGTGTTCAGAAAGTATTGGTTGAGACACATGGATCAAGAGTGGGATTTGTCCATCCATATGACGGATAGATATACTCTGGGCCCTCTCGGTGGAATGTATCCAATTAGCTTGCAAGCATGTGACTGGCTCACAAGGGATCACATATCACGGGAACGAGAAAAGAGTACTTATCGGTAACGAGGTTGAACTAGGTATGCAGAGATACCGACGATCATAACCTCGGATAAGTAAACTATCGTGAGACAAAGGGAAATTGGTATCGTATGTAAGTGGTTCATTCGATCGCAAAGTAATCGTAGAAATATGTGGGAGCCATATGAATTTCCAGATTCCTCTATTGGTTATTGTTCGGAGAAGTGTCTCGATCATGTCCGCATAATTCACGAACCGTAGGGAGACACACTTAAGGATTCGACGTTGTTTGAGTAGTTATGGTATTATGAGAAAGAGACCGAATGTTGTTCGGAGTCTCGGATGGGATCCGGGATATCACGAGGTGATCCAGAATAGTCCGGAGAATAAGATTCATATAAGGAAAGTCCCGTTTCAGAGTTCGGGAATGATTTCGGTGTTTTCATCGGGAATGTTCTAGAAGGTTCCGGAATGTCCGGCACTCCGGAGGGGAAGGGGTACATGAATGTGTCATTGCATGTTGGAATGATTGCATCATGTACTAAGTGTCATCGCTGTTCCAAATAAAGGATTAATTCAAATCCTAGTTTGAAAAGTCAAATAGCTAGTTTGAAAAGTCAAACGGCTAAAATTGGAAAGAGGAAAAGAGGAGGAAGGGGGAAACCGAGTTGGGGAGGAGTTCCCTCCTCCAACCGGCGGCCCACCTCCAAGCCGAGTTGGGGAGGGACTCCTCTCCCTCCCCTTGGCGCGGCCGGCCCCTCCACCTATATAAGGAGGGGCAGGGCTCCCTCCTCTAGACACACAAGTCCCTCACCTCAAACCCTAGAAGCTGCAGCCCTCCATAGCCGCCGCCGCCACCACCTAGGGTTTTGCCCTAGCCACCGACTTGGGGGTCCCCGGAACCCTAGACGCCGGCTCTAGCCCCTCCTCCTTGGTGTGACTAAACCCTAGATCACCGAGGAGCTCTCTCATACTCCACCATACTCGCTCCGGCTTAAGGCGAAGCCCTGCGGGATTTCCCCTCTACTTCCGGTACCACGCCGTTGTGCTGCCGGAATCACGAGGAGAGTGCTACAACCTCCGCTGCCTGCTGGAACAAGGGAGAGGAAGGTCTTCGTCGAGTACCGAACGTGTGACCGACTGCGGGAGCGCTGCCGGAACGCAGCGCCGGAAGGATCGTCTACGCGATCTTGAGATCGGGAAGAGTACGACTACATCACCCACGAGAATCCTCTATCGTTAAACACTTTGGAATCTTCGAGGGTAAGTTATTCCATCGACTCGTTGCTACAATCTAGTAGATAGATCTTGGCTTGTTTGTTTGTATGCGGTAGAAATTTTTTGTTTTCCATGCTACGAAACCCTACAGTGGTATCAGAGCCAGGTCTATATGTAGATCTGTTGCACGAGTAGAACACAATGGTCATTGTGGGAATTGATGCTTTTATTGTCGATTGCTTCTTGTGTACTTTGCATCTTGCGGTATGTTGGGATGAAGCGGCCCGAGCTAACCTTACATGACATCGTTCATGAGACTTGCTCCACGCTTGACATGCAACTTGTATTGCATAAGTGGCTTTGCGGGTGCCTGTTCTCCTAGCATAGTTAAGATCCAATTTACAACGGGTGATTAACAATACTAGTATCAATGTTGTGGTTCTTGTTCGTAAGTTAGAACGACACTTATTGAAAGCCCCAAACCACGTAAAATATGCAAATAAAGTAGAGGCGTCTAACTTTGTTTTGCAGGGGTGTGCAGTGATGTGATATGGCCATGATTGTGATTATATTTGATGTATGCAATGATCCTTATTGTAAGTTGGCAACCGGCAGGATCCATATGGTTGTCTTTAATTTATGTTAAGACCCGCGTGTCTATTCAAAGTAGTTGTAATAGTTGAAGCCGGTGGACGACAACCATGGAGAAGCGTCATTGACCTTGATGCAATGCCGGTGATGATGGAGATCATGTTCGTGCTTGAAGATGGAGATCGGAAGCACAAAGAAGAAAGGCCATATCATATCACATATTATGAATTGCATGTGATGTTAATCCTTGATGCATCTTGTATTGCTTAGTAGACGACGGTAGCATTATAAGATGATCCCCCATGCACATGAATTTCAAGTCATAAAGTGTTCACCCTTAGTTAGCACCGTTGCTAAAGCTTGTTGTTTCGAAGCACCACGTGATGATCGGGTGTGTTAGATTCTGCAAGTGTATACAACGTGAGCAAGCCAGATTTGCTCATGTGGAAACTAAGGTTTGATCTTGACGAGCCTAGCATGTACAGACATGGTCTCGGAACACGGATCACCGAAAGGTAAAGCATGAATCATATAGTAGATATGATGAACATGTCGATTGTTCGCCATTGAAACTATGTCAACTCTCGTGATGATTGGTGTTGATGTAGTGGATTTGGTTCGTGTGATCACTAAAACAATGTGAGGGATATTGTTTTGAGTGGGAGTTCACCTAGGTTAATTTTATTATTAATTTGAACTCAATTTGTCATAAACTTAGTCTGAACTATTGCAAATATGTTGTAGATCAATGGCAGCCCCTACCATCAATTTTAATGCGTTCCTAGAGAAAGAAAAGTTGAAAAACAATGGAAGCAACTTCGCGGATTGGTTCCGCAATTTGAGGATTGTCCTCACAACTGGTAATTTGACCTGTGTGCTGGATGCACCGCTGGGTGACCCACCTGCAGCTGATGCTTCCGATGAAGTAAAGAATGTTTACCTCGCTCGGAAGAATCAGTACTCCATAGTTCAGTGTGCTATCTTGTATGGTTTGGAATCGGAGCTTCAGAAAAGGTTTGAGAATTCAGACCCATATGATATTGTCGAGGATCTCAAATTAATTTTTGAGACTCATGCGGCAATTGAAAGCTATGAGGCTTCTGAAAAGTTCTTTAACTGCAAATGGAAGAGGGCAGCTCAGTCAGTGAGCATGTGCTTAAGATGTCTGGGCACGCAAACAAACTTCAAAGCTTGGGTATAGTGATTCCTAATGCTTTGGGGATTTACCGTGTCCTCCAATCACTACCACCAAGTTATAAGAACTTTGTGATGAACTACAACATGCAGAACATGAACAAGCAGTTGCCAGAACTGTTTGCTATGTTAAAGTCTGCAGAAGTGGAGATCAAGAAAGAGCACCAAGTGTTGTTGGTCAATAAGACCACCAAATTCAAGAAAGGCAAGTCTAAGCAGAAGGGACACTTCAAGAAGGGTGGTAAGAAAGTTACCACGCCGGCGAAGAAGACCAAGGCTGGACCCAAGCCTGATACTGAGTGCTTTTACTGCAAGGGAGAAGGTCACTGGAAGCGGAATTGCCCAAAGTACTTGGCGGATTTGAAGAACGGCAACATCAAGAAGAAAGGTATATCTGATATACATGTTATTGATGTGTATCTCACTAGTACTCGTAGTAGTGCCTGGGTATTTGATATTGGTTCGGTTGCTCATATTTGTAACTCGAAACAGGTGCTGCAGAATAAACGGAAGCTAGCGAAGAACGAGGTGACGATGCGCGTGGGAAACGGATCAAAGGTTGATGTGATCGCGGTCGGCACGCTACCCCTTCATCTACCATCGGGATTAGTTTTATACTTAAATAATTGTTATTTGGTGCCTGCGTTGAGCATGAACATTATATCGGGATCTTGTTTATTGCGAGACGGTTACTTGTTTAAGTCTGAGAATAATGGTTGTTCGATTTATATGAGTAATATGTTTTATGCACATGCACCTTTGATAGATGGTCTATTCTTATTGAATCTCGATAGTGGAAATACACATATCAACAACATTGAGGCTAAACGTTTGAAATCAAGCGATAACTTGACCTATATGTGGCACTGTCGTCTTGGTCACATTGGAGTGAAGCGCATGAAGAAACTCCATTCCGATGGACTTCTTGAATCACTTGATTTTGAATCACTTGAAATATGCGAAGCATGTCTGATGGGAAAAATGACTAAGACTCCATTTTCTGGTATGATGGAGCGAGCTACAGACTTATTGGAAATCATACATACCGATGTGTGTGGCCCGATGAGTGTAGCATCGCGCGGTGGTTATCGTTATGTTCTTACCTTCACGGATGACTTGAGTAGATATGGGTATATCTATTTCATGAAACATAAGTCCGAAACTTTCGAGAAGTTTAAGGAGTTTCAAAGTGAGGTAGAGAATCAACGTAACAAGAAGATTAAATTTCTGCGTTCTGATCGTGGAGGTGAATATCTGGGTTACGAGTTTGGCGAGCATTTGAAGAAATGCGGAATACTTTCACAATTGACACCGCCGGGAACACCACAGCGTAATGGTGTGTCCGAACGTCGTAATCGAACTCTCTTAGATATGGTTCGTTCTATGATGTCACTTACAGAATTACCGCTATCATTTTGGGGTTATGCATTAGAAACAGCCGCATTCACTTTAAATAGGGCACCGTCTAAATCCGTTGAAACGACACCATATGAATTATGGTTTGGGAAGAAACCTAGATTGTCGTTCCTTAAAGTTTGGGGATGCGAAGCCTATGTAAAGAAGTTACAGCCGGACAAGCTTGAACCCAAAGCGGAAAAATGCGTCTTCATAGGATACCCGAAGGAAACTATTGGGTATACCTTCTATCACAGATCCGAAGGCAAAATCTTCGTTGCTAAGAATGGATCCTTTCTAGAGAAGGAATTTCTCTCGAAAGAAGTGACTGGAAGGAAAGTAGAACTCGACGAGGTTGTCGAACCTTCTCTCGAAATTGCGAGTAGCGCAGCACCGGAAGAAGTTCCTGTGGTGCCTGCACCAATAAGAGAGGAAGCTAATGATGGTGATCATGAAACTTCGGTTGAAGTTGCTATAGAGCCTCGGAGGTCAACGAGAACTCGTACCACTCCAGATTGGTATGATCCCGTTATGAGTGTCATGTTGGTGGATAACACCGATGACCCCGAGACATATGAGGAAGCAATGATGAGCCCAGATTCCAATAAATGGCAAGAAGCCATGAAATCCGAGATTGGATCCATGTACGAAAACCAAGTATGGACTTTGGTGGACTTACCGGATGGCCGGAAGGCTGTCGAGAACAAATGGATCTTCAAGAAGAAAACAGATGCTGATGGTAATGTTACTGTCTATAAAGCTCGACTTGTCGCAAAAGGGTTTCGACAAATTCAAGGAGTTGACTACGATGAGACTTTCTCACCGGTAGCGAAGCTAAAGTCTGTTAGGATTATTTTAGCAATCGCTGCATATTATGATTATGAGATATGGCAGATGGATGTCAAAACAGCATTCCTCAATGGAGATATTGATGAAGAGTTGTATATGATGCAACCCAAAGGTTTTGTCGATCCTAAAGATGCTAACAAGGTATGTAAACTTCAACGGTCCATCTATGGATTGAAGCAAGCATCCCGAAGTTGGAATCAACGTTTTGATAAGGTGATCAAAAGTTTTGGTTTTATACAAACTTATGGAGAAGCTTGTATTTACAAGAAAGTGAGTGGGAGCTCTGTAGCATTCTTAATACTATATGTGGATGACATATTGTTGATTGGGAATGATGTAGACCTTCTTAATAGTGTCAAGGAATATTTGAATAATAGTTTTTCAATGAAGGATCTTGGCGAAGCAGCTTACATATTAGGCATAAAGATTTATAGAGATAGATCGAAACGCCAAATATCATTGTCACAGAGTACATATTTGGACAAAGTTCTAAAGAGGTTTGGAATGGAAGATAGCAAGAAAGGGTTCTTGCCCATGTTGCCCAATACGATCTTGAGTAAAACTCAAAGTCCGACATCGGCAGAAGATAGAGAAAGGATGAGTAAGACTCCCTATGCCTCAACCATAGGATCTCTAATGTATGCCATGCTATGTACTAGACCCGACATTGCATATGCTGTTAGTTTAACTAGCAGATATCAAAGTGATCCAGGAGTGGATCATTGGACAGCGGTCAAAAACATCCTTAAGTACTTGAGAAGAACTAAGGATATGGTTCTTTATTATGGAGGTGATGAACAGCTCGTTGTTAATGGTTACACCGATGCTAGTTGGAACACCGATCCGGATGATTCTAAATCACAATCTGGATACGTATTTATTTTGAATGGTGCAGCAGTTAGCTGGAGGAGTGCAAAGCAAAGCGTTTTGGCGAGATCTTCAACTGAATCGGAATACATGGCTGCTTCGGAGGCTTCACAAGAAGCGATATGGATGAAAGAGTTCATTACAGAGCTGGGTGTGATTCCTAGTGCGCTGGACCCAATCTCTATCTACTGTGATAACATGGGCGCCATAGCCAATGCGCAAGAACCAAGGTCACACAAGAAGCTGAAGCATATCAAGCTACGTTTTCACGCTATTCGAGAACATATCCAAGATGGGGATATTAAGATTTGCAAAGTACACACAGATCTGAATGTGGCGGATCCGTTGACTAAACCTCTCCCGAGGGCAAAACATGACCAGCACCAAACTGCCATGGGTGTTCGGTATATTACCATGTAATCTAGATTAGATGACTCTAGTGCAAGTGGGAGACTGTTGGAGATATGCCCTAGAGGCAATAATAAATATGGTTATTATTATATCTTTGTGTTTATGATAAATGTTTACATTCATGCTATAATAGTATTAACAAGGAAACATTGATACTTGTGTGATTTGTAAACTTAATTTGAAGTCCCTAGTATAGCCTCTATACATCACTAGCTTGTTGGTTGATAAATGATTGTGGTTTCCCTATCATGAACATTGAGATGTTATCAACAACAAGATCATATCGTTAGGAGAATGATATGGTGGACATACTCCTATAGATAAGCGTAGCATAAAGATCAAGTCATTTTAATAGTTCAATTGCTATATGCTTTCTGATACATAGTAACCTAATTCCTTCGACCATGAGATCATGCATATCACCTTTACCGGATGGATGCTTTGATGACATCAAACACCACACCGTAACTGGGTGGCTATAAAGGTGGCATTGAGTGTTCAGAAAGTATTGGTTGAGACACATGGATCAAGAGTGGGATTTGTCCATCCATATGACGGATAGATATACTCTGGGCCCTCTCGGTGGAATGTATCCAATTAGCTTGCAAGCATGTGACTGGATCACAAGGGATCACATATCACGGGAACGAGAAAAGAGTACTTATCGGTAACAAGGTTGAACTAGGTATGCAGAGATACCGACGATCATAACCTCGGATAAGTAAACTATCGTGAGACAAAGGGAAATTGGTATCGTATGTAAGTGGTTCATTCGATCGCAAAGTAATCGTAGAAATATGTGGGAGCCATATGAATTTCCAGATTCCTCTATTGGTTATTGTTCGGAGAAGTGTCTCGATCATGTCCGCATAATTCACGAACCGTAGGGAGACACACTTAAGGATTCGACGTTGTTTGAGTAGTTATGGTATTATGAGAAAGAGACCGAATGTTGTTCGGAGTCTCGGATGGGATCCGGGATATCACGAGGTGATCCGGAATAGTCCGGAGAATAAGATTCATATAAGGAAAGTCCCGTTTCGGAGTTCAGGAATGATTCCGGTGTTTTCATCGGGAATGTTCTAGAAGGTTCCGGAATGTCCGGCACTCCGGAGGGGAAGGGGTACATGAATGTGTCATTGCATGTTGGAATGATTGCATCATGTACTAAGTGTCATCGCTGTTCCAAATAAAGTATTAATTCAAATCCTAGTTTGAAAAGTCAAATAGCTAGTTTGAAAAGTCAAACGGCTAAAATTGGAAAGAGGAAAAGAGGAGGAAGGGGGAAACCGAGTTGGGGAGGAGTTCCCTCCTCCAACCGGCGGCCCACCTCCAAGACGAGTTGGGGAGGGACTCCTCTCCCTCCCCTTGGCGCGGCCGGCCCCTCCACCTATATAAGGAGGGGCAGGGCTCCCTCCTCTAGACACACAAGTCCCTCACCTCAAACCCTAGAAGCTGCAGCCCTCCATAGCCGCCGCCACCACCTAGGGTTTTGCCCTAGCCGCCAACTTGGGGGTCCCCGGAACCCTAGACGCCGACTCTAGCCCCTCCTCCTTGGTGTGACTAAACCCTAGATCACCGAGGAGCTCTCTCATACTCCACCATACTCGCTCCGGCTTAAGGCGAAGCCCTGCGGGATTTCCCCTCTACTTCCGGTACCACGCCGTTGTGCTGCCAGAATCACGAGGAGAGTGCTACAACCTCCGCTGCCTGCTGGAACAAGGGAGAGGAAGGTCTTCGTCGAGTACCGAACGTGTGACCGACTGCGGGAGCGCTGCCGGAACGCAGCGCCGGAAGGATCGTCTACGCGATCTTGAGATCGGGAAGAGTACGACTACATCACCCACGAGAATCCGCTCTCGTTAAACACTTTGGAATCTTCGAGGGTAAGTTATTCCATCGACTCGTTGCTACAATCTAGTAGATAGATCTTGGCTTGTTTGTTTGTATGCGGTAGAAATTTTTTGTTTTCCATGCTACGAAACCCTACACTCATACCACGTGCGTGGGGCTTGCTTGAGCCCATAGAGCGCCTTATCAAGTTTGTAGACATGGTTTGGGAAGTTGGGGTCCTCAAATCCCGGGGGTTGCTTAACATATACCAATTCATTGAGTGGACCATAAAGAAATGCACTTTCTACATCCATTTGTTGCAACTTGAAGTTATGATGTGCCGCATAAGCAAGAAGGATACGAATGGACTCAAGGCGAGTCACGGGTGCATATGTCTCTCCATAGTCAATGCCTTCAATTTGAGAGAACCCTTGTGTAACCAATCTAGACTTGTTCCTTACTATGATTCCATGTTGCTTGTTCTTGAATATCCACTTTGTTCCAATGACATTGCGGCAATCCTTTGGCTTATCTACTAACTTCCATACTTTGTTTCTCTCAAAGTTGTTGAGTTCTTTGTGCATAGCTTCTAACCAATCCGAATCTTCAAGAGCTTCCCACACTTTCTTTGGTTCAATCATGGAGATGTGTGCTTGATGTTCACTAAACCTCTTCAATTGTGCTCTTGTGGAAATACCTTTCCTTAGATCACCAACAACATTTTGTAGAGAGAAGTCTCTTATTTCCAACATTGTTTCCTTTCTAGCTTCGCGACGAGCGTGGATCTCCGTGTTGTTTCTTGGGGGACCCTATTCATCATTTTGATCCTCGTCTTGACCATCATCTTGACCTTGATCATCATTGGAATCATCCTCTACATTGGGAGGCAAAGATTGACCTTGGTCTTGATCAAGTGCTCTTCTAGCGTCAATTTGAGCTTGTCTCAAAACTGTTTGTATGGATCTTCCTTGAGAAATTGACTTGGCACCACTTGACAACCCGTCGAATGGACCAAGCTCCCCTTGACTAGAGTTGTCACTTTGATCACCATGTTGAGGGTCCACATCTTGTCTTTGGCTTGATTCAATGTCATCTTCGGTGGATGGAGCATCTTGAGGTTGTGAAGATGAGGGATCCACTTGAGTGGAGCATAGTTCTTCTCGATCCGCCATAAGGGGTTCCTCAACGGGGCGGATATATTCCACACCCATTCTTCCTATGGCATCCTGAGGCATTTCATCATCTACATCACAAGCGTCAACACGCCCCCCTTGGGGACCATCATATTCTTCGAAGGTCACACTACAAGATTCTATGACGGATCCAGAGAGCTTATTATAGATTCTATAGGTGTGAGATTCGAGACCATAACCAACAAAAATACCCTCTAATGCTTTAGACTCGAATTTGGACAAACGAACACCTTTTATGAGATATAAACACTTACAACCGAACACCCGGAAGTAAGATATGTTGGGCTTGTTACCGGTAAGAATTTCATATGGAGTTTTGTTGATTTCTTTGCGGAGGTAGAGCCGGTTGGAAGCATGGCAAGCGGTGGAGATGGCTTCGGCCCAAAAGTTGTATGGAGATTTAAACTCCGCCAACATGGTCCTAGCCATTTCAATAAGAGTCCGGTTCTTCCTTTCGGCCACACCATTTTGTTGAGGGGTGTATGCAGCGGAATATTGATGTTTAATCCCCTCATCACTAAGGAAATCATTCAAGGTGTAGTTCTTGAACTCGGTGCCATTGTCGCTTCTTATAATCAACACGGGAACATTGTATTGCCGTTGAACCAAGTTGATGAAGTCGATGAAGGTCTTTTGAGTCTCACTCTTCAACTTGAAGAAATAAACCCAAGAGTATCTTGAAAAGTCGTCAACAATCACCAAACAATATTTATTCCCCCCAAGACTTGCATGAGATGGAGGACCAAATAGATCCACATGGAGGAGTTCCAAGATCTTGGTAGACTTGATTTGGTTCTTAGGCTTGTGAGGGGCGTCATGCATCTTCCCTAGAACACATGCCCTGCAAACACGATCTTTGGCAAAGGAAACATTTTCTTTTAGTCCAACAATATGGCCCTCCTTATGGAGACTTTGCAAAGTTCTCATATTGACATGGGCTAGTCGGCAATGCCATAGCCAACCCACATCGGCCTTTCCGAATAAGCACATCGGACCTGTAGTGGTTTGCTCCGAAAAGTCCACCACATACAAGTCATGTTCGACGTACCCAACAAAAGCGACCTTGAGAGACTTGCTCCACAAGAGGACCACAATATCAACATCAATAAAGACGGCAAAGCCCATCTTTCCAAGAGCAAGGACTGAAAGTAAATTGTATCCAAGGGTCTCAACAAGCATGACGTTCACGAGTGTAATGTCGTGAGCAACCACAACCTTGCCGAAACCCATTACCTTAGACTTTGATTTGTTGGCATATGTCACGGTGATTTGATCATCATTTGACTTTAACTCATTGACGATAGATGAGATTCTGGTCATATGACTTGTGCAACCACTATCAAGCACCCACTTTGACCCTCCGGAAGCATAAGTCTCCGTTCCTCTTGCCATAAGGCAAGTGACGTTCTTGGTGGGAGAGTTCTCATTTGGAGAATCGAAGAGTGAGAATGTCGGAGTAGAGGTGGTGGCTAGAGCAGCCACACCATGAGAAGTTTCCTCTTCCTCATCTTCATCATCTTCATTGTCGGAGGAGTATTCTTCATGAGTGATCAAGACAATTTCTCCCGACTTCTTGTTGATGGGATTCTTTTTGATGAAAGGTTTCTTGTAAGGTGCCTTGAGAGTCTTCTTCAACACAAGCTTACCCCCATGATCTTCTCTCTTCACATAGGGACAACTTGCTACAAAGTGATAGCGGTCACCACAATTGAAGCAAGTTCTCAATCTCGTTGTATTTTCTCTTTTCCCATTTGGGTTGCTTTTTCTTTGCATTTCCATCTTGGCCTTGGCGGGGTTCTTCCAAAAGTTCTTTGCATAGAAGGCCATATATTGACTATGAGCAATCTTGACTTCATTGGGGTGGTCCATGGAGAGCCCTTCATCACTATCATCTTCATCCCCATGATCCACAACTTTGGCCTTCAAAGCAACATTGACAACACTGCTCATACCAAGGGCACGAGCACGGGCATCTTTGGCATTCTTGGCGGCAACCTTGAAAGCGGCCATCTCTTGCATAACTTCATTTGAGGTCATGAGATGGTAGTTGTGTCTTCCTTGTAGGCTCTTCAAGTCGGTGGGCTCAAAAGGCATGAGTGCACTCACATATTTCCTTTTTATCCATGCATCATCCACATGTGAGGCACCCACATTTCTAAAAGCGGTGGCGGTGGTCTTGAGCCTACGGTACATGTCTTCGTGATCTTCACCTTCTTTCATGTAGAAGCCTTCGGCTTCATTGCTTAGAGCATCATATCGGTTCCTCCTCATACTCTCATTTCCAACAAACAACACAGTGAGAGCATCCCAAGCTTCCTTGGCAATGCTAAAGTGCTCAATGTGTGGGTAATCCTTTGTTCCCAATCCTTGTTGAATCATATGCAAAGCAGTGGCATTGAGTTGACTATTGACAACCTCTCTTCTTGTCAAGTTGTTTGGATCCCCAATAAAGAGTCCATGCTCGATGATGTTCCATAGTTCAATGCAAGAGCTGCGCACATGAGTTCTCATTAGTGATTGCCATTGAGCAAAAGTAGCAGATTCTTCAAGCTTAGGTGGTTCACCTCTATTGTACACATGAGGGTGAGGGACAGGAGGGTCGGGAGAGTACCATGAATCACGGTGCTCACCTTTCCCACCATCATTGTGTGTGGAGGAATTAGTGTTGTCTTGTTTACCCCCCACCATCATACCCTCGGGGGATACCGAAGTATTCCCTTTAGGTACAACGGATGGTAGATCCTCTTGAGGAGATGGGGGTGATGAGCCATCTTTATCTTTAAGAAGTTGCTCAAGCATCTTCTTGACTTTGTTGACCAAGGAAGAGCTCAATCTTGTTTCCAAGTTTTTGAGATCTTCCATGGTCACCGTGGTCGACTCACCACCACCATCCCCATCATGGCTACCCATATTATCTTAGGCGGTAAAGCCCAAATAAAGAGCCGAGGCTCTGATACCAATTGAAAGGATCGTATGGGCACCTAGAGGGGTGTGTGAATAGGTGCTACTTCAAATTTTACTTTTTTTCAAATTAGGGTTTGACAAGAAAGGTAAATTCTCTAGAATATGCAACTATGGTGAATTTACCTATATGTCAACCAAGCATAAGCTAACACAACACTAAGCAAGAACAAGTAAGTAAAGTGCGGTAAAGGATAGAAGTAACCAAAGGAGTGGACGCGGAGACACAAGGATTTGTTTCCCGTAGTTCCTTTCTTTTAAGGGGAAGTACGTATACGTTTGGAGAGGCGGTGGTTTCAAACCACCAACGCCATGAGAGGCCTCCCTTGTTCTCTGATGAACCTCACCCCAACGGGCTCGATTCACCTTCCACTATATCGGCAACCTTCGAGGTGGAAGCCGACACCTTTACAACAAGTTCGGGGCACACATCCACAACTGAATTGGAGGCTCCCAAATACAAGCAAGCTGTCAAGACAAATCAAAGACAAGCTTGTAAGAACCAAATCAAAGTTAGGGTTTCCAAAGAAACACTAGAGCTTGGGGGACCTCAAGTGAATGAGGGGGAAATGAAGATCTCTCTTGGTGAAGATGTAAATCAAGGCCTCCTCCTTCGATTCTCCAAAGATCAATGACTTTGGATGGTTGGATGAAGAGATCTTGTAGATTTGGTGGCTCTAATGGGGTTGGTGTTCTTGAGCAGCTCGAGCAGCTGGAGGAAGAAGATAAGGGTCCCTTTTTATAGGAAGCCCCCTCCACGAACCGTTTTCTGAACGTTGTAGAAAAGTCAGACCGGAGACTCCGGTCTACACCGAAGACTCCGGCAAATCTCCAGACCAGCCTCCGGACCACCCATCTGAATGACCCAGAGCAATCCTGACCCAGCAACACCGGAGACTCCGGTCTTCCAACATCGGAGACTCCGGTCTTCCAACACCGGAGACTCCGGTCTTCCAACACCGGAGACTCCGGACTGAACAAAGTCCGGAGACTCCAAAGTAACCTCCAGTGCAGGCTCCAGACCCCTAGACAGAATGTCCCAGCCAGATCCTGGGAGGCACCACCAGAGCCAGAACCGGAAACTCCGGACCACACCGGAGACTCCGGTCTTGGCAGACCGGAGACTCCGGTCTGGAGTTTCCAGAACAGTGCCACATGAATGTGGTCCTTTCCCAAGAGTGAGGGTGATGTTCATTTATCATAATACCAACCTGTGGACAATGACAAACAGTAAAATGATCTACTTGTTGTTAACGAACACCAAAAGTGACTATGACAATAAATGCCCTATCACCAGGCATCGAGCCAGAAGCGGGAGCCCCTGCCATTGCCAGCCACGAAGGCGATGCCCCGACCAATGTAGTGCTTAATGTCCTGGATCGACCTCCGGAACTGCGACCCCTCTCGACGCTCGCAAGCCAAGAGGGGGCGACCCCAGAGGTATTTAGCCTTGATAAGCTGAAGCCAAATCCCCCCGTCATCCCGCAGAATGCGCCAGACCCATTTCAACATCAGGGCCACATTGAAGCGGCGCGAGTCAAGAATACCTATGCCCCCAACGTCTTTGGGGGCGCAAACATCTGCCCACTTCACCATATGGTATTTTTGGTGGCCATCCCTAGCCGCCCAAAATAATCGAGACAACTCCTTGGCGAAGTCGGCATGGACTCCTTCAGGGAGCAGGTAAAGCCCCATCTGATACATGGGAAGGCTCGAGAGACAGGAGTTGATCAGTACCGTTTTGCTGCCCTTCGACGTGAGTCTCGCACGCCAAGGTTCGACTCTAGATCGCACTCTCGTGACTAGGGGAGCAAGGTCCCTGATCAAAACTCTCGTTTCCCGAATGGGCATCCCCAGATAGGTAATGGGGAACTCCGCCAACCTGCAGTTGAGGTTGTCGGCAATACGCTGCCGGGCGACCTCGTCGAAACCAAGCACCATGACTTCGCTCTTGTCGAAGTTGATCTTGAGCCCAGACATCGCCTCAAAGCATAACAGTAGGAATTTCAGATTCCTAATGTCCGCCTCCGAGCCCTGCACCATGATCATGGTATCATCTGCGTATTGCAGATGGGAAACACCCCCTCCCGGGATGAGATGCCCTACCACACCAGTAATGTGGCCTGCGAGTTTGGATCTATCCAAAATCTCTGCAAGGGCATCCACCGCGACATTAAATAGGAGGGGGGAAATCGGGTCGCCTTGCCTAACCCCACAGGATGGGGAAAAGTAGGGGCCAATCACCCCATTGATGTTAATCGCCGTCCTACCACTCATCACGAACTGCATGATCCAGCAAATCACGTGGTCATGAAAGCCCCTTCTTTCCAGGACTAGTCTCAAGAAAGCCCAGTCCAGACGGTCATAGGCTTTCTGAAAGTCCAGTTTTAGGAACACCCCTTTCTGATGACGTGTCTTGACCTCATGAATAATCTCATGGAGAGCAAGGACATCATCGTGAATGAGACGTCCCTTCAGAAAAGCAAACTGAAGAGGATGTGTGAGCCTCTCAAACACCGGGGCCAGACGAAGGGCACAGACCTTCGCAAAGAGCCGCTGGACGACATTAATAACTGTGATGGGGCGGAATTGGCGGATATCAGTGGCCCCAACTACTTTGAGGATCAGAGTGATCACGCCAAAGTTCAGACGAGCCATCACCAAGGGCCATTACAATCTATTATATACTAAAAGCAATATAAGAGTGTTTTTCGAGGCGTTAATCCACATATGCTTAAAAATTATGTATGTTGATCTGCATATTATTGTCTATTATATACTAAAAGCAATATAAGAATGTTTTTCGAGGCACCGGATTAATTCACATATGCTTAAAAATTATGGTACGTTGATCTGCATATTATTGGTTAAGATTAAAAAATAAAAAATGTTACGTAAAATATTAAACCTTGTACACGTATGTGTATATGACACGAGTTTAGTGATTAAAACATAAAAAATGTTACGTAAAATATTAAACGTGTACACGTATGTGTATATGACATATACTCCCTCCGTTCTAAAATATAAGATGTGTATCTAGACTACTTTTAGTGTGTAGATTCACTCGTGTTTAGAATAAATCTATACACTAAAAGAAGTCTAGATACACTTTCTTCACAAACCTAAAACATCTTATATTTTTAAACGGAGAAAGTACACGTAAGTTTAAAAAAAAACTAACGGTATGTGGACTTCCGTTTAGCCGGCCGGTCCATCTCAACAACAAAAAAATATCCAACGCGGCCGCCGGTACCAATCGAGCGATCAAGGAAATAATTGCTGTAAAAAGGACACGAGAAAAATTAGGTTCATACCCCCTTGATCCATCTTCGCCGCCATGGGCTCTTTAACATCCCTGTCCTGCTGTTAGAATACTAGTGGAAACGAGGCTTTTTGTTGATCCTGGAAAAGGGCTTTAACACCGGTTCTTCTACGAACCGGTGTTAAAGGGGGGGCCGTACCAGCGTGGTCCGTGCGGCAAAAAAGGAGCCCCCTTTAACACCGGTTCGTGACCCTGCAACAGTGGCCCGCGCAGCCCCCCTTTAACACCGGTTCGTGGCTTAAACCGGTGTTAAAGGGGGGGGGGCTATATAAGACACCTCAGCCCACACCCCACTCTTCCATTTTTTCACTATCTCATTTTGGAGCCTAGCAAGAGGGTGTGAAGAGTGCTAGTTTGTGTTTTTTTCATATGCACAAGAGGTGTTCGGTGAAATGCCCGAGAGCTCAAAATAAGTTTTCTCGTTGCTCTTTCCTTCTTGGTCGAGGTCGGCAACTATCCTTTCATGTGTCATTGATGTACTATATATATAAATGGTCATCTCCCTATTAATTTTTGATATATACTACATATTAATGCAGATGAACCGGCAATGGATGTACGGTGACCGCCGCACTTCCGAGTACATTACGTGCCTCCAAAATGTCATCGTTGTGGCTAATGCAAACCATGGTCACAATGGTTTTATGTGCTATCCGTGTGTTCACTGTCAGAACAAGAAAGACTACTCAAATACCAGAACCATTCACGCCCACCTGCTTCGATCCGGTTTCATGTCCAGCTATAATTGTTGGACCAAGCACGGAGAAAAAGGGGTTGTGATGGAAGACAACAAAGAAGAAGAGGATGATGACAACTATCATAATATGTATCCTGAATATGATGATACTGCAACAGGGGTAGATAATGAAGATCAAGCGGCAGCAGATGGGCCCGCTGATGAAGATCTTGATCGGGACATTACTGATGCAAAGGAAGAATGTGAAACTGAAAGGAGAAGGAGAAGCTGGAGCAGATGTTAAAGGATCACAAAACATTGTTGTATCCAACTTGCAAAGATGGCCAAAAAAAGCTAGGTACCACACTGGATTTGCTGCAATGGAAGGCAGAGAACGGTGTGACTGACAGGGCATTTTCAAAGTTGTTGGTAAAAATGAAGAATCTTCTTTCAAGAAATAATGAGTTGCCTGACAGTACATACCAAGCAAAGAAGGTTGTCTTCCCTCTAGGATTAGACGTGCAGAAGATACATGCCTGCATTAATGACTGCATCCTCTACCGCGGTGAGAAGTACGAGAATTTGGATGCATGCCCGGTATGCACTGCACTGCGGTATAAGATCAGACGAGACGATCCTGGCGATGTTGAGGGCGAGGCCCCTAGGAAGAAGGTTCCTGCCAAGGTTATGTGGTATGCTCCTATAATACCACGGTTAAAACGTATCTTCAGAAATAAAGAGCATGCCAAGTTGTTGCGATGGCACATGGAAGATCGTAAGAAAGACGCGATGTTGAGACAACCCGCTGATGGGTCACAGTGGAGAAAAGTCGAGCGAGAGTACCCGGACTTCGCACGTGACGCAAGGAACTTAAGGTTTGGTCTAAGTACAGACGACATGAATCCTTTTGGTGAGCAGAGCTGCAGTCACAGCACCTGGCATGTGACTCTATGCATCTATAACCTTCCTCCTTGGTTGTGTATGAAGAGAAAGTTCATTATGATGCCAGTGCTCAACCAAGGCCCGAGGCAACCCGGCAACGACATTGATGTGTACCTAAGGACATTAGTTGAAGAACTTTTACAGCTGTGGGCCAAACCAGGTGTACGTATGTGGGATGAGCACAAAGGGGAGCCATTTGAACTACGAGCATTGCTTTTCGTAACCATCAATGATTGGCCTGCTCTTAGTAACATTTTAGGGCAGACAAACAAGGGATACAATGCATGCACACACTGTTTGGATGAGACTGAAAGTGTATATTTGGATAAATGTAAGAAGGTTGTGTACCTAGGGTATCGCCGATTTCTTCCGAACCTGCATCCAGTAAGAAAGAAAGGCAAGCATTTCAAACGTCTGGCAGAACCCCGGAGGAAGCCTGTCCTCCGTACCGGTGAGGAGGTATTTGGTATGGTCAAGGACCTAGAAGTAATCTTTGGAAAAGGTCCTGGCAGTCTATCTGTTCCGAATGACGATGTCGAACACACGCCCATGTGGAAGAAGCAATCTATATTTTGGGACCTACCCTATTGGAAAGTCTTAGAGGTCCGCTCTTTAATCGACGTGATGCACGTGACGAAGAATGTTTGCGTGAACCTGCTAGGCTTTCTAGGAGTGTATGGGAAGACAAAAGATACACCGGAAGCACGGCAGGACCAGCAACGTCTGAAAGCCCCTGAAGAGCCTATGCATCCTGAGAACAAGAAGGGTAAACGATGCCACTTAACTCCTGCCAGCTACGCTCTTACCAAAGCAGAGAAGGAAATCTTTTTTGAATGTCTGAGCAGTATCAAGGTCCCGTCTGGCTTCTCGTCGAATATAAAGGGAATAATAAACATGGCAGAGAAAAAATTCCAAAACCTGAAGTCTCATGACTGCCACGTGATTATGACACAATTGCTTCCGATTGCATTGAGGGGGCTTCTACCTGAAAATGTTCGAGTACCCATTGTGAAGCTATGTGCATTCCTCAATGCAATATCTCAGAAGGTAATCGATCCAGAAAGCCTACTAGGGTTACAAACAGATGTGTCCCAATGTTTTGTTAGCTTTGAGTTGGTGTTCCTACCATCCTTCTTCAATATTATGACGCATCTCCTGGTTCACCTAGTAGAAGAGATTGCCATTCTCGGTCCTGTATTTCTACACAATATGTTCCCCTTTGAGAGGTACATGGGAGTCTTAAAGAAATATGTTCATAACCGTGCTAGGCCAGAAGGAAGCATCTCCAAGGGCTATGTAATAGAGGAGGTCATTGAGTTCTGTGTTGATTTTATTCCTGACCTTAAGGCGATTGGTGTTCCAGAATCACGACATGAGGGGAGACTGCGTGGAAAAGGCACCCTAGGATGTAAAGCAATGATATGTAGGGACGGGCATTCTCTCAATCAAGCACACTACACGGTTTTACAAAGATATATCTTGGTTGCCCCGTATATCAATGAACACAAGAATTTAATACGCCTCAAACACCCGGGGCAGTTTGATGAATGGATTATAAGTGAACACATGGCGAGTTTTGGCGGCTCGCTGCAAAGACTTCTCACGAATAACACCACTGTTGGGGATCAGTTGTACTTGTTGGCCAGGACACCATCTTCGACTGTATGTACTTTCCAAGGGTATGAGATAAATGGGAATATATTTTACACGATAGGACAAGATAAAAAGAGCACCAACCAAAATAGTGGTGTCCGCTTCGATGCAGCAGAAGACAATGGGTAGAAGACCACATATTATGGGTTCATAGAGGAGATATGGGAACTTGACTATGGACCTAATTTTAAGGTCCCCTTGTTTCGATGCAAATGGGTCAAGCTAACAGGAGGAGGGGTTGAGGTAGAAAAGAAGTACGGAATGACAATGGTGGATCTCAACAATCTTATGAAGGTAGACAAGAACTTAGACGAACCATTCGTCCTAGCCAATGATGTGGCTCAGGTTTTCTATGTGAAGGACATGTCCTCCAGACCAAAAAAAGAAAAAATATGCAAACGAATACATCATATGATGAGACAAAGCATCACATAGTTCTTTCAGGGAAAAGAAACATCGTGGGAATCGAGGACAAGACATACATGTCAGAAGATTATAATAAGTTTGATGAAATTCCGCCCTTCATAGTGAAAACTGACCCAAGCATTCCGTTAAGTAAAGAAGATGCTCCATGGTTACGTCTGAAGCGATCATAAGGAAGGACATATGCCAAGAAGTTCATGCTCATATTATGTAACTCTAGTTCATGTCTTTCGCGGTTTGTGGCTTGACCGAAGGATATCTTTCGCGGTTTGTGGATTGACCGGGACTATATATAGGGGGGACCGGTTTTGTAGTCTCAGTTTTTAATATTAATAAATGTCTTGAGTGTTAGTCTTGTTTTGTGGATGGACCGAGACTATGAGAAGAAGTTGTCCCAATTCGTACTTACCATTAAGATCTGATCTCCAAACGCGCGCGGTCACATATTAGGGAGTGCCTCTATGACCAGTTTCTTGGAGATGCCGGAGGACTGGGCTCTGTCGGCATCTCCCTGAAACTGGCTGTAGTGGTGTCCCTGCTCTCGAAAACCATCTTGCAGCTTGTAACTTCTCTAACTAGATCAATACACCTGGGAGCTAACTAATTTCACATATTAGGGAGTGCCTCTATGACCAGTTTCTCGGAGATGCCGGAGGACTGGGCTCCGTCGGCATCTCCCTGAAACTGGCCGTAGTGGTTTCCCTTCTCTCGAAAAACATCTTGGAGATTCCTCAAACTGGCTAGAGGACTGGACTCACAAGGATGCCTATTTATAGTACAAGCAGCTCGGCATAGTGTCGACACTTACGAAATAATGTCGACACTCACCCCTATCATTAGTGCTGCCTGGCCCAGCCTGAAATACCTCCAACCGTCGCATTTTTAGAACAATGTCATATTTCTTCTGTTAACAGTATATGTATTAAATGAGCCATTTTTCTTCCTTCTATTTCTTCCCTCCATTTTTCTTCCCGCCATTTTTTCCCACCAGTTCTTCCCGCCAGTTCTTCCCTCCAGTTCTTCCCGCCAGTTCACTATATATATATATGTAGGGTTGGCCTCCATTGTCATTGCACATCTCTAGACTCATATCTGCAACCTCATCACTCTTTCCCATGGCTTCCACCGTAGCACTAACCCCCAGGGAGGCGGAGGCGCTTTGCGCCTCGAACTACCCCTGCCCGCCGGGCTACTGTGTCCCTGTCGGCTGGATGCTGAGCGCCGGAGGCGTGCCGGTTCCTCCTGTCCCTCTAGGTGAGGCACGCCGGATGGCCATCACGAACCACTACTACTTCGAGCTCACGCCGGAGCAGCGGAGGAATCCCAGATGGCATCCCGACTATTTCCCTACTTGGGAAGCCTTCTTCGTGGATCGGCGTGAGAGGGCGCTCGCCAGGCACGAGGAGGAAGGACCAGCTCCTCCTAACTTCAACGAGGCCGGCCGTCGGCTATGGTGGTGCGATCGGACTCTCTAGAGCGTCATGGCCTATGACACTGCCGCCGACTCTAACCCCCGTCTGCGCTACCCTCAAGTCCAGCCCACGCGTACTCAGCCTTCAAGGTTCAATTACGGTGACCCCGACGACGACAACGATGACGGCGGCGGCGAGTACGATGACTACAGTGGCGAGTATTACAGGTGTAGGCAGGAGCATGACTGAATCACTCCAACATTCCGAAACAAGTTCGGCCGATTGTTACTTAATCTGGCCATGTATCTTATTTTTCAGTTCTTTTATGTATCTTAATTTTCAGTCGTGCTTTATGTAACTTACTATTAGTTGCATTCTGTATTTTAATCCCAGTTCTATCTCCTTCACAAAATGACCTATCTCATTCGAGGTTTCTTGGCTTTCGGGTCAAATGACCAATGTTATGGCTAGAATAAAGGCATAGTTTGTGATAATATGGCCATATTGTGCATACATGTGCATCATGGCATGGAAAACAATGTTACAAGAGGAAGTTTTCCTTTTTATCGCACCAAAAAGGCATTTTCCATTTTCCGAGCATAAAAAACGGACGGTTTTGTGAAGCAACCACCAAATGGCTAATTCAAAAAACCACCAACACATTTTACAAAAATACTAGACCACCTTATATGGACAATGTACCAACAGGGGGATCTGAAACCTTTCCGTCCACCTCTGGTGAAAAAGACAAATTCTTGCCGAATCGGCAGGAAGTGGGTCAGATATGAACTACAGGTACATGATATGATGCTCATGATTTTTTACAAAAATCATTTTTAGGTTCACAATATGCTATTTTATCAAAAATCCAATGCAAGTTGAGTGAGGCTTGGCCCCGAGCTAAGAATCTTCATGCCCGTTGTTCGACAAAGTTTGACGATAGTTTAAAACGGGGATAAAAAATAAAAAAAGATCGAAACAGTGCGAAACCTTCACGTGGTGTTATATTATGTGACATAGTTAGAAGGAAAAATCTCAAACTTGGTATATTGATTATGTCTAAAAAAAACCTTCACAAAATAACCTATCTCATTCGAGGTTTCTTGGCTTTCGGGTCAAATGACCAATGTTATGGCTAGAATCAAGGCATAGTTTGTGATAATATGGCCATATTGTGCATACATGTGCATCATGGAATGGCAAACAATGTTGCAAGAGGAAGTTTTCCTTTTTATCGCACCAAAAAGGCATTTTCCATTTTCCGAGCATAAAAAACGGACGGTTTTGTGAAGCAACCACCAAATGGCTAATTCAAAAAACCACCAACACATTTTACAAAAATACTAGACCACCTTATATGGACAATGTACCAACAGGGGATCTGAAACCTTTCCGTCCACCTCTGGTGAAAAAGACAAATTCCTGCCGAATCGGCAGGAAGTGGGTCAGATATGAACTACAGGTACATGATACGATGCTCATGATTTTTTACAAAAATCATTTTTAGGTTCACAATATGCTATTTTATCAAAAATCCATTGCAAGTTGAGCAAGGCTTGGTCAGATTCAAGTGTATACAAAAGATGCGGCATTTAAATATCCAATCAATTAAAAAATGTTAATACAAAATATGCGGCATTAAAATATGATTTGCTCTAATAAAATAGGGTTATATTCCTTTTTAGATGCTTAATATTTCTTATGTTCAAAGTTTTAGGATTTGACAATTTATTTTTGTTTGAATTGAATAATCAAAATTTATATGTAAGTGTTTTAATCATTTTGAAAATTTTCATCTAAAGTAAATATAAAATGTTTTTACATGAATGGATAGATATTTTTTTTTTAAATTATGATATATTATTCATATTTTTCTGAGTTGAAATGAAAAAGATATGAATTTTCTAAATTCATATCCTATTTTTTGAATTAAAAATGCCCCTTTAATGCATGAAATAAATGCCCCCCTTTAACACCGGTTCCAGCCACGAACCGGTGTTAAAGGGGAGGGGGGCGCATTTATTTCATTTCGCGCGCGCACCCCCCCTTTAACACCGGTTCGTGGCTGGAACCGGTGTTAAAGGGGGGGGGTGCACGCGTGAAACGAATTCCCCCCTTTAACACCGGTTCGTGGCTGGAACCGGTGTTAAAGGGGGGGTATTAAATGCGCGCCTTCGCCTTCCTTATTCCCCCCAGAGCCAGATCGAACCCACCGCGCAAAGAAAAACAGAGAGCAGAGCCGCCGACGTCGTCCAGCCCTCGCCGTCGCCGCCCTCGCGTCGGTCGCCACCGCCAACTCGATCGGAGCCGCCGTCGCCCTCGCGCGCGCCAACACAGCCACCGCGCGCGCGCCACTAAAGCCGCCGAAGACGCTGGCGCCTACAAGAAGCCCACCGTCGTGCTTGTGGTGAGCTAGTGGACCTCCTGGTCCCCTCTGTTTCCTCCCTTTTGCGTTGCTGTCCCGATGAGCTCGTGGTGGCGGTGGAGCTCGCGGTGGCGCCGACCGGCAGTTTTCAGTGGCGGCGACGCGCGCGGTCCTTGGTGTCTGGGCGGCGGGCGACTCCAGAGCAGTGGGGGATGGCCCAGGCCTAGGCGTGGTACGGGGACGGCCTCCCCTCTCGGCTGCGGGGGCGGCCTAGGTGGGGTGCGAGCTCCGGTGGTGGCCATATGGGGTGCGAGCTCGCGCGGTATGCCAGTGATGTCGGGGTGTATGCATGGTCCTTCTCGGGTTGCAGGTGTGTCCGCTGGCAACGACGACACGACGTCGCTCTCTTCGGCGATGCGATGTGTCGTTGGTCGTCGGAGTGGTGGCTAGAGTTCACGGATGTCGGTGGCGGCCTTAGAAGGTGGACTGCGCGGGCAGCTCTTTGGCGAGCGTCGTGGCTTCTCCCCTCGGTCTAGGGCCTATCTTGGGGACAACGGGCGGGGCAGAAGATGGGGAAAACCCTTTACCATAGGTCTCTGGGGCCGCCGATGCTGCTACCTTCTTCGTCACAGGGCTCTGGGTGAAAACACTTTACCATAGGTCTCGTTGGTCGTTACCCTCTTGGGGGCGTCGTTGTGGAGCTCTGACTCATCCTGATCTTGGCTCATTGACTTCGGTGGCAAGTTTAGGTTCTCCGCGGTTTTTCTTGCTTATTTTGATCTGCTTTATAAAAGGGATATCCCCTCCACATTGTATCTGTTATGCCAAGTTGTTTGCCGTCGCTGCCGTCGCTCCGGTGACCATACTGAGGCGGCGCCTTCACTATAATGCTTGCCTTGGCCTCCTCTTTCGAACAACGCTCGTTTTAGGTAGGCTGTATCACGCTACCTCGCGCGCCCTAGGTCGCTCTCCAACGCCGCCAGCCTCCGGTCAGCCACTATAGCTAGCCCCTCTCATATGCATCCGGGATTTCTCCGAATTAGGGTTTGGACCCCTCGGAACTCGTTTAAAATGATCAAGCATCCTTAGGGTTTTAATTTCATTTGTGTATTTATTTGTGTATTTTTGTATGAATAATATGTATATTTGTGTTTACTCTCTTACTCTAGATAATATTATTGTTTTAGAAACTATGGATCCACTTAGTAGAAACCTTGAAGAAGAAGAAATAATGGAGAACATTATTGATGAGGACACCTCACAATATCTGAACTTGGAGGGACATGATGACAGCTCAAGTAGTCATGGAGAAGATGAAGACTCCGGTGAACCCAATTTAGTGATTACAAAGTCCGGCGAGGTATATGCATTGATTAAGCCTCTGCTGACTTCCACCAACAATCTTCTTCTACATGTATTAATTAACGCTTCTTTCTTATTTTAGCCCTCTGGATCGACCAACCAGCAACCATCTTCTTCTACGAAAAAGAGCAAGCGAGGCGCGAGCCATCGGTTGAAAGATCGTGCAAAGTTCACGATCGAAGCAGTCTGTGTTGATGGCAGGCCGATGGAGCCCAAGAAGGCCGCAGACAAATTTGTACGTCAGGCTGGAGTTCTTGTTAGGGACCAAATCCCAATCATAATTGAATATTGGAATAAGCCAAAGAAGGGCGACAGTACCTTTGTCGATGAAAGATCCAAAGAAACGCTTTGGAATTCGTTGTTGGTAAATTTCACCCTTCCGCCAGAGGAGGATGAAAACAACCCGGTTATAAAGGAAAAGGTCAAAGAGTGGACTCTAAAGAAGATGGATGACGCTTTCCGCAACTGGAAGACAAAATTGAACAAATTTGTCAAAGCTCGCGAGACTCCAAATTTCGAAGACGCATATTATGCGAAGATAAGACCTCACTGGCCCGAATTTGTGGCATATAAGGAAGGTGCTATAGCTAAAAGAGGTCAGAAACCAATATACTAAATGCCCATAAGAAGGAATATCACCAGAGGACGGGGTCAGGTGGCTACATATCTCAGAGGCCTAAGTGGGAGGAAGTTGAGAAGGCCCTGCGTGCTAGAGGGATCACACCCCAGACAGATGGGTGGGACCTACATGCAAAGACTTGGTTCTACGGAATCGGGGCAAGGTTGGACCCAGAAACAGGATTGTGTATCTTCCCAACCCTCCTTGCCAAACCCGTCACTGAACTCATCACGACATACGAGGAAACAGCCGCCAGGACCTTCCATCCCGACAGAGAGAATGACCAGCTCACACGCGCCATCGGTAAAAAAGAACACCCTGGACATGCACAAGGCACAGGGGGTATGACGTGGAAGGATGGGTTTGCCGAGTGGAGCGACTCTTACAGATGGCGCGGCAGAAAAGAAAAATAGTGCATAGAGCGGATGACACAGATAGAACATGCACTTGTGGCGCTGCAGGCGCAAGTGAATGCACAACAGAGCCATCAAGCTACCGGACCATCTCAGCAGCACGAAGAGCCTGCATTGGAAGCTGCCGGCGGCCCAGACTCTGCACGGAAAAGCAGTGTGGCATCCACGGAGAACGTGCAGCCCACGCTTGAAATGGCGGGTCCTCGATACCCCGTGGATGAGATCACGGAGAGCGAACACGTTGAGCTGCATGTGAGATTAATGGGCTTATCCATTAAGGTGGCTGTCGGCTATGCCTTACCTCCTGTAGTTGGTGGAACTTACCACTGTCGACCGATTCCAGATGGCTATGCTATTTTCGGGGTGGATGAGGTTGTGAAGGAATATGAGGAAGCACAGCTTGACCATGCTACAGGTGAAGGGGAAACTCAACTCAAATTTGCAGTGAAAACAACCATTCTTTGGAAGAAGGAACACATCGTGCTTCCAAATTGGAGGCCACTGGCACCCCCGCCGTCTCCGCAGCGTCAGCAGTCTGAGCCGCTTCAGCTATCTCCTGCGCGGTAGCCATCTCCGGCGCTTTAGCCATCTCCTGCGCGGCAGCCATCTCCGGCGCGCCAGCCATCTCCTGCCCGTCAGCCATCTCCGGTGCTTCAGCCATCTCCTCAGCGTAACCGGAAGAGCACTGCCACGAAGAGCATCACTAGCACTGCCACAAAGAAATCCGCAGGAAACCGTACGCCAAAGAGTTCAAAAAACTACGTCCCGCAGCCTTCCGCCAAGCCATTGCTGGTTTTACCGTGGAATCGCAGCGACGAGGAGACCAATAGGATCTCGGAAGAAGAGGTCAAGAAATTCTTTGCACCAAGACGGGCCGAGCCAAAGGAGAAAATAGATCCGGCGGTGGTGGAGAAGTTTTACAATAATCTTTTGAAACCTGAAACCCCACCTGTGCCGGACTACGAGCGCCAGATTTTGAAGGGGGATGCAAGGCTCCGTAGGGAGACTGAAAGTAGCAGTCGTGCAGCACCCCAGAAAACAGTTCCCATGCTCGGAGAGCAGGAAAACCAATCATGCGCCCCGCTCCAAGTGTTCGACACACGGGACGCTCCTCCCGTAAATGATTACGAGGCAGAGCTACAAAGAAAGGCCAATGAGATGGGGATGACTTACATTGCATACTTGAACATCATGGGAGACAACTTGCCCAAATGCGATGCCAACCCCATACAGCCATGGAAGTATGGGAAGAATCTCGTCAAGAAAGAGGAGCTCAAGAATCTACCAACAAAGATGCGAAGATTGCACACGTGGTACCTTGATTTCTGCAAGACGAGAAAGGAAGAATGGATCACGGCGCATATAAGAGATCAGATTTTGTTATGCGGAGACGATGAGATCGACTTCAACATTCAAGACTTGCATTTTCTATTCAATCAGAAGGAACTCGACAAAGCTGCCATCAGCCTTTATTGTGTGTAAGTACTATTTCTGTAATTTATATCTCATCTCATTCACTTCATTAATTGCATGTATATATATGCTCACCATATATGTATATACTATTATGCAGGAAAAAGGTTATGGAATGCATGAAAGGAGGCCCTTTTGACATTGGGTTCGTTGACCCAAATAGAGTTCATGAAGAAGTGGTAAGAACCAAACCCGGGCAAACAAAAGATTACTTGCTAAGGTCTTTACTGAGACAACAAACCAAAAGGGAAATACTATTGCCTTACAACTTCTCGTGAGTACTGTTACCCTCTCTTGTACACATTATGTTTCGTCTTACTCGATGTTAAGTGTAACTGATGATGAGTTATGCGTGCGTAGGTTCCACTTTATTCTGCTAGTCATTCAACCCGACTCAGGAAAAGTCCTTGTCATGGACTCGTTACGAAAAGAAAAAGAGCTATGGGCAGACTTTAGAGAGATGCTCTAGAGGTAATTTCAATCATATTATCGCACTAGATCGACAACTTTCGTGACAACAAGTAATTAATTACTCCTTTATCCATTTTCTTTGCCGGACAGGGTTTGGAAAAGGTTCACGGGCAGGGACGTGGGTGAATGGTCAGAAGAACTAAAATTTGTAGACCAAAATGTAAGTAATACTAGCTAGCTAGGTCTGCGTATCTCTTTGATTCTGCTTCCAATTCCATTATATCATGCTTTATTGATTATTATTTTGATTGAACTCTCTATTCTCGTAAAGTGCGCGCATCAGGGACCCGACAATAACTTATGTGGATACTATGTTTGCGAGTTCATTCGCAACACGATATGTGCGACGGGCCAAGCCGCACTAGAACAACTTAGAGTAAGTAAACAAAGTCCACAACATTATTTTATTACCATGAATTGTGTTGAGTTTTATTCTTATATATATATTGACCCCATTCTTCATATATATTTAGATCGAACGGATGCGGGACCAACTCCTACCATTTGACCGCATACGTGACATTCAAGAGGAATTGGCGGGGTTCATACTTGATGAGGTCGTCACGCCTGGCGGAGAACTCTTTAGATATCCACCAAAATGAACGTTGTATATATGCTTGAACGTGTTTGTCTTGTACTTGATGCTTCAACGTTTACGGAGAATACCACACAATGACGATGTTTATGTATAATAATAGTTGCTTAATTATTCATGTACTCGTATGTACCGATGACGATGTATGTGTATAACGTTCCCAATCGATTCCCCCTCCCCCCTCCCGCAGAAATACGCCCAGAACGGGGCAGAGACAGAACTCTGCCGCGGCAGAGATTTAGGCCGTTTTCCTGCCGTGACAGAGATTTATCTCTTTTTCCTGCCGCGGCAGCCGGTGTTAAAGGGGGGGGCTGAGCCCTGCGGCAGCCCCACGTGCGCCACCCTTTAACACCGGTTCGTATAAGAACCGGTGTTAAAGGGGCCCCCCCTCTAACACCGAACCCTCAGCAGCGGTTCTACAACCGCTGTTAGAGGGCCCTCCAAACCGGTGTTAGAGGGGGGGGGGTCTGCACTAGTGGAAATAATGGGGCTAATCCATTTAGGCCCATGTGTATTTCAGATTTTCCCTAAATCTCAAAGCCCAAATTTGTGGCAGCCCATATGTGTTTGGGCCCATGTTTGTGGCAGCTCACATGGAGTGGAGTGGGAGCTAAAGTTTAGTCCCACATGGAAAGTTGGAGGAGAGTTGCACCACCTTATAAGGTGGAGTGTTGCACCACTTTGTAAGTGAGTGACAATAAGAGAGATACACACGCGCGCTCCTCCTCCGACGACGCCGCTGATCGCACGCACGCTCGCCTCGTATCGTCTCGTCTCGTCACGTCACGACGCGCGCGCGCCGCGGGTTGCGGGAATCTCGCCGAGCCGAGCTTTATTTTGCTGCTCAGGAAAATTGACAGACGTGTCAAACGGTTAGCTTATTTCGGGTCGCTCCCGGATCGTGGGCTACTGTAACCGACCCGAACGTGCGTAACGTGGACTCGGCCCACGTTCGCCTCCGTTAGGGTTTCCTGAGCCGCTCTATATAAAGTCCTGCGCGGCTACCGCCACAACACCACCGAAAACCAATCTAGAGTTTTGCCATTCTCTCTACTTGCGCCGTCATCGTAGTCTACTCCTTCCCGCTTGCCGGCGTGCACCGGCGGACGGGAGAGCAGGTATCCGGAACCACTCGCCCTTGTGACCCTGTACGGGAGAGGGCGAATAAGGTTTTTGGGAAGCGCTCTGCGCGACTGCTCGAGTTCTCCATCACGGGTCGTCTTCCATCCAAGTCAGGCGGTGCTGCCTACCGCCGTATTCGTCGCCATCTGCTGCGATCACTCTTCCCCAAAGTTTCTACTACGACAACCGAACGGTACGTGCTACGTGATCTTGTTTGGTTATTCATCATGTTCTGCGAGTACATGTTAAGCTGCTGTTTGTTTCCGATCATCCTGTTGTTTAGTACATCTAGTATGTTCGAGTTACATGAGCCAGTAGCTTGTTTTGTCATGATTTATATTCTGGAATTAATCGTGGAAATTATGCCTAATAATCCAACAATCCAAAAACCTTATTGTAGGCAATTTCCTGAATTAACAATGGCTGGTTTTACCGATGCACTGAGGCCGGATAAGTTTACCGGTGTGAACTTTAAGAGGTGGCAGTACAAGGCTGAGCTTTGGCTGACCACGATGAAAGTGTTCCACATCAGTAAAGGCAAACCTGAGGGAACTATATATGACGAGGATCAGAACAAGTTCGAGGATGCTAATACTGTCTTTGTGGGATGTATTCTGAGCATTCTTGCTGACCGTCTGTGTGATGTGTTTATGCACATAAAAGACGGGAAGGAGCTCTGGGATGCACTGGATGCAAAGTTTGGTGCTGCAGATGCTGGCAGTGAACTGTATATCATGGAGAGCTTTCATTATTTTAATATGACAAAGGACCTTCCTGTGGTTCAACAAGCTCATGAGATACAGTGCATTGCCAAAGAGCTCGAACTCCTTAAGAGTACCTTACCCGATAAGTTTGTGGCGGGATGCATTATTGCTAAGTTGCCCCCTTCATGGAGGAACTTTGCCACAACTCTCAAACACAAGAGACAGGAGATATCAGTTGAAAATCTGATAGCGTCCCTTGATGTTGAGGAGAAGGCTCGGGCTAAGGACACTACTGAGAAAGGAGAGGGTCTTGCTACTGCTAACTTTGTGCAGAAAGGCAAATCCGTAGGCAAGAACAAAGGGAACTTCAAACCCTCCTTTAACAAGCCTGTAAAGACTACAACCTTCAAGAAGAAGAAGGCGAACAGGGACAAGAGTGAACTGTCTTGTTACACTTGTGGAGAGCCCGACCACTTTTCCAAGGACTGTCCAGAACGCGCAGACCGCAGAGGGAAAAAGGCCAAGACTATCAACGTCGTGACCGCTAGCAATACTGATGGGTATGGTAATTTATTTACTGTTCTTTCAGTATTTCAATCACCGTGTTGGTGGCTTGATACGGGTGCTAATGTTCATGTGTGTGCTGACATCTCTATGTTCACTTCTTATCAGGTCGCTCGGGATTCTTCCGTCCTAATGGGGAATGGATCACATGCTTCTGTTCGTGGTGTTGGCACGGTGGATCTGAAGTTTACTTCCGGAAAGATCGTGCAGCTGAGGAACGTGCAGCATGTCCCTACTATGAACAAGAATCTCGTTAGTGGCTCCCTTCTTTGCAGAGATGGGTTTAAGGTTGTCTTAGAGTCTAATAAAGTCGTTGTTTCAAAACATGGACAATTTATTGGTAAAGGTTATGAGTTCGGAGGCTTGTTCCGGTTTTCACTTTCAGAGTTTTGTAATAAATCCGTGAATCATATTTGTGGTGGTGTTAATGATGATACCAGTATTTGGCATTCTCGTTTATGTCACATTAATTTTGGTTTGATATCTCGGATGTCCAGCATGAGTTTAATTCCGAATTTCACTATTGCCAAAGGTTCTAAGTGCCATAGTTGTGTGCAATCAAAGCAACCTCGAAAGCCTCACAAGGCTGCCGAAGAGAGAAACTTGGCACCTCTAGAACTCATACATTCTGATCTATGCGAGATGAATGGTGTGTTGACAAAAGGTGAAAAGAGATATTTCATGACGTTAATAGATGATGCTACTAAATTCTGCTATGTTTACTTGTTGCAAACAAAAGATGAGGCTTTAGACTACTTTAAAATCTATAAGGTCGAAGTTGAAAATCAACTAGAGAGAAAGATCAAGCATCTTAGGTCGGATCGTGGTGGTGAGTATTTTCCCAAAATATTTGATGAATTCTGTCAGGAACACGGAATTATTCATGAGAGGACGCCTCCCTACTCGCCCCAATCAAACGGGGTTGCCGAGAGGAAAAACCGCACGCTGACTGACTTGGTGAATTCCATGTTAGCCACTGCTGGTTTATCAAAGGCATGGTGGGGGGAGGCTTTGTTGACTTCATGTCATGTCCTGAATAGAGTTCCTAACAAGAATAAAGAAAAGACCCCTTATGAGGAGTGGGTTGGGAGAAAACCATCACTTTTGTATCTGCGCACTTGGGGGTGTTTGGCGAAGGTCAACATACCGATCCCTAAGAAACGCAAGCTCGGACCCAAGACAGTGGATTGCATCTTTCTAGGATATGCTCCACGGAGTGTAGGCTATAGATTTCTAGTGGTTAAATCTGAGGTACCTGATATGCATGTTGATATTATAATGGAATCTCGTGATGCAACATTCTTTGAGAATATTTTTCCTATAAAAGATATGCATAGCATTGGTAGGATTTCTTCTGAAATACTTCCTGAATCTAGTGCATCTATTGAGAATTCTGAACAACCACATGAGGAATTTCTTGAGAAGGATGACGATGAACCTCTCACGAGGAGTAAGAGACAGAGGGTTGCAAAATCCTTTGGTAATGACTTCATCGTGTACCTTGTGGATGATACTCCCAGATCCATTACTAAGGCATATGCATCTCCTGATGCAGATGATTGGAAAGAAGCTATCCAAAATGAGATGGACTCGATTCTTTCTAATGGAACTTGGGAATTATCAGAACGACCCTATGGTTGTAAACCTGTGGGATGTAAGTGGGTGTTCAAGAAGAAGCTAAGGCCTGATGGTACTATTGAGAAGTACAAGGCGCGTCTTGTAGCTAAGGGCTACACATAGAAAGAAGGCGAAGATTACTTCGACACCTATTCACCTGTCGCTAGACTGACCACCATTCGAGTACTACTATCCCTGGCTGCCTCTTATGGTCTTCTCGTTCATCAAATGGACGTGAAAACAGCTTTCCTTAATGGAGAGTTGGAAGAGGAGATCTATATGGATCAGCCAGATGGGTTTGTGGTAAAAGGTGAAGAGACAAAGGTGTGTAAGTTATTGAAATCTTTATATGGCATGAAACAAGCACCTAAGCAATGGCATGAGAAGTTTGACAGAACTCTACTTTCTGCTGGCTTTGTCATTAATGAGGCTGATAGGTGTGTTTACTATCGCCATGGTGGGGGCGATAGCGTTATATTATGTTTGTACGTGGATGACATTCTAATCTTTGGTACAAACATGAAAGTGATAAATGAAGTCAAGTCTTTCCTATCAAAGAGTTTTGATATGAAAGATCTGGGAGAGGCTGATGTCATTCTGAACATCAAGCTTATTAAGAACGAGAATGGGATTACTTTAACGCAATCTCATTATGTTGAGAAGGTCGTGAGCCGATTTGGCTTTAATGATGACAAGAATTCTCCAACACCTTATGATCCCAATTTGACATTAAGAAAGAATAAGAAGGAACCAACAGATCAGCTGAAATATTCACAAGTTGTTGGTTCTCTCATGTACTTAGCAAGCGCTACAAGACCCGATATCTCTTTTGCTGTGAGCAAGTTGAGTAGGTTCATGTCTAACCCGGGTATTGATCATTGGCATGCACTGGAAAGGGTCATGCGCTATCTATGTGGTACAATGAGCTATGGGATTCACTATTCAGGGAATCCTGCTGTGCTTGAAGGATATAGTGATTCGAATTGAATCTCTGACGTTGATGAACTCTACGCCACAAGCGGGTATGTGTTTACCCTTGGAGGTGGCGAAGTGTCATTGAGGTCTCGTAGACAAACCATATTGACGAGGTCAACTATGGAAGCAGAACTTACTGCTTTAGACACAGCCACTGTTGAGTCAGAATGGCTGCGTGAGCTCTTGATGGACTTGCCTGTGGTTGAGAAACCTGTGCCGGCAATCCTTTTGAATTGTGACAACCAAACTGTTATTGTCAAAGTGAACAATTCTAAGGATAACGCGAAGTCATCAAGACACGTGAAGAGACGTTTGAAATCTGTCAGGAAATTGAGAAACTCTGGAGTAATAACTGTTACGTATATTCAAACAGACAAAAACCTGGTAGATCCCTTTACAAAGGGACTATCACGAAATGTGATAGAAAGTGCATCGAGGGAGATGGGGTTGAGACCCATGGATGTCACACCTTAGTGGTAACCCAACCTATGTGATCGGAGATCCCGTGAATTAGGACCTGGGAAGAACAAGCTAGTGGTTTGACTGGGGAGAGTATTTTGTAACCCTCTCTATGTGAAGATGCATGACTCTCATAATCTGTAAGGCAGGTTGGCAACATGCCTTAATGTGTTTCTGTTGGCTTTAATTAGCAAAGATGTCGTCCTACAGGGCATTCTTGAAAGAACACACCTATATGAGCTCGACTGTAAACGTCGCGGTCTATGAGACTTGGGTGATCTCTAGTAAACTCATGAAGAGACCAGGGAGTATGACGCATATGCTCCAACCCGCGGGGTAGGCTACTGACAGCCAAGTACTAGTTATGATTTTGAGCGAAATCTATTGGCACCAAACTTGCAATTCAAGGTTCGTCCATTGTTCAAGTTGTTGATAGACGTAGTTCAAGATTCTAGGAGAAAGTTCAACTTAACAGTCTCTGCTGAAACACTGGTATATAAACAAGTAGCAAGGATTGGCAAATCTTCAAATGGGCATTTGAGATCTGGTGGGGGATTGTTAGAAATAATGGGGCTAATCCATTTAGGCTCATGTGTATTTCAGATTTTCCCTAAATCTCAAAGCCCAAATTTGTGGCAGCCCATATGTGTTTGGGCCCATGTTTGTGGCAGCTCACATGGAGTGGAGTGGGAGCTAAAGTTTAGTCCCACATGGAAAGTTGGAGGAGAGTTGCACCACTTTATAAGGTGGAGTGTTGCACCACTTTGTAAGTGAGTGGCAATAAGAGAGATACACACGCGCGCTCATCCTCCGACGACGCCGCCGCTCGCACGCACGCTCGCCTCGTCTCGTCACGTCACGACGCGTGCGCGCCGCGGGTTGCGGGAATCTCGCCGAGCCGAGCTTTATTTTGCTGCTCAGGAAAATTGACAGACGTGTCAAACGGTTAGCTTATTTCGGGTCGCTCCCGGATCGTGGGCTACTGTAACCGACCCGAACGTGCGTAACGTGGACTCGGCCCACGTCCGCCTCCGTTAGGGTTTCCTGAGCCGCTCTATATAAAGTCCTGCGCGGCTACCGCCACAACACCACCGAAAACCAATCTAGAGTTTTGCCATCCTCTCTACTTGAGCCGTCACCGTAGTCTACTCCATCCCCTTGCCGGCGTGCACTGGCGGACGGGAGAGCAGGTCTCCGGAACCACTCGCCCTTGTGATCCTCTACGGGAGAGGGCGAATAAGGTTTTTGGGAAGCGCTCTGCGCGACTGCTCGAGTTCTCCATCACGGGTCGTCTTCCATCCAAGTCAGGCGGTGTTGCCTACCGCCGTCTTCGTCGCCATCTGCTGCGATCACTCTTCCCCAAAGTTTCTACTATGACAACCGAACGGTACGTGCTACGTGATCTTGTTTGGTTATTCATCATGTTGTGCGAGTACATGTTAAGCTGCTGTTTGTTTCCGATCATCCTGTTGTTTAGTACATCTAGTATGTTCGAGTTATATGAGCTAGTAGCTTGTTTTGTCATGATTTATATTCTGGAATTAATCGTGGAAATTATGGCTAATAATCCAACACCTGCGCCCTCCTGTCTTCGTATCTCCACTCGCGGCAACAGGGGAATATGTAATGGCTCCAGGCCTGCAAGGAACTGGCTCACCACATAGATGCAACCAGTTCTCCACAAGTAACAACAGCTTATGTAAGTTTAAAAAAAACAGCTCTTGCATGCACCTTAAGTTACTGCCTTTGATCTAAATTAGTTGACTTAAATTTATTAAGATATGGTATTAAATTATGTCTAGATACAACCAAATCTACACAAATCTAAGTCAACTAATTTTGGTCGGAGAGAGTAGTATTTTTTTAGAGAACACCTTAGGTTATTTTATTCTTGAAGAGAACCTTAGGTTATTTTATTCTTGAAGAGAATCGCGGACAAAAGAGTTATTCGTATGATCCTGCCGGTCTGCCTGATCGATGGAAGAATAATGTACGCCACAGAAAACTCAATTGGAATATGCAAATTTTCCCTTACCACGCTATTATAATGGACTTCGATGGTAAGCGAGAAACCAACCAAGTCGAAGGAGAACACATGAGAGCTCATCCATATATCGACACATTTGTGTCAACGTACATCAATAATTAGACATGTGGTGGAAGAGATATAAGATAACGACTACAAAAATGTCAAACGAGAAATCAACGACGAAAAATGTAGTTTCAGAATAAGTCACCGGCCATGGTTTTATCTTTGGTGTCCATGCATAGTGTAGACTTGTGGTCTTTATAGTTCAAATATTTTTCGTAAAACTCCAGTCTCTAGAATTTATCATTTCTCAGTTTATTCGATTTGTGTATAAACCATAGAAAAATTCCAGTAGATTAATTTATAGAAGAGAAAAATAAATATACATCACTTTCTACTCTGTTTATATGGATAAAGTTATTTTGGATCCAACCTAGCTTTTTAGAACAAAAACTATGGATCATTAGTTCATAAAGAAACGTTGCTAACACTATAACACCCCTATAAAGTGTGCGCTCATGACTATGCAGGTTGAATGTATTATTGCAATGCCACGCAGGAAACAAAATGTACATCCATTATTTAGTGTTTTTGCGAATGACATAGAAAAAGCTCACATATTGAAAATGCTTCACGTGCGTGTTTTATATTTTTGTCAAAAACAGTTTGGGGGTCTGCATATAATATTATTATTTCCTGTCACATGTTTAAATTATATTCAAACATATATTTTCTAAAACTTTCCATACAAAATGGATGGTGCTCGCAAAATTTTGACACAATATGGATGATGCCCTCGCGCCCTCGCAATTGCGAGGGCCACCATGCTAGTTACTACAAAAGCGGTAGGCAAGCGCAAGACGTCTACAGTGTCGGGCCGAAGCTCCTCCAGAGGACGAGCCATTTTCACGCGCGCCGTCGAGATCCCGCCACCGCTGCAGCAACGCCACCAGAAGCTGACCACCCCAGGAACCAACCAAGCTGCCCAATAACCCCAAGAAGCACCAAGGGAGCCCCAAGGAGACCGGGGGTGCAGATCCGCGTCACGCCTTGCCGAGGGAGACACGTCACAGCTCCAACCGTCTGAAGACACCGCAACCCCGCCAAACATCCGTCGGAGAGCCACTACGTCGAGAGCTCCAAGGCGGCATCTTCAAGAAGATCACGATGCCACAGCGCCGCCGCCGCCGCCCGATCCGAGGATCAGGGTTTTCACCCGGATCATGAGGGAGACCAAGAACACCACAGCGACACCTTCAACAAGGGGACGATGTCCATAGAGGCCGCTGTCGCGGCCCAAAGGGCAAAGTTTCCCCTCGGCCAAGCCTCCAGCCTCCACCACAAGGGTTGGACCGCCGCCGAGACGGCAACTGCACCACCGCCACGACGCACAACTCCCCGGCCACCACGCCGCCCACACGAACCATGTGTCGTGGTATTGCCGACGAGTACGCCATGGATGGGTCCTCACAGTGCGTGTTTAGAGACATGGGGGGAGGCGGACGGTTGACGGGTACGAGGTAACACTGCTTACCCAGGTTCAGATCCCACAACGGTGGCGGAATTCTACTCCTGCTATAAATCACTATAATGGCAATACGCCGAGTTACAGAGATCGGTTCGCTGTGCAAGGTATGACTAGATAGCCAAAGTTATCGTGCCCTAAAGGCTCCCATAGGCCCGACTTATATAGTCGTCAGGTCCTAGGGTTACAGGTAAAGTCCTTGCCGGACAGGTTATAGAGTCCTACACTACTTACAACTAGTCTAGCGTGTCTTGTACTCCAAGGCTCCGGGTACGTCGGTGACTCCTCCGTAGCCTTCCTTTATCCGGCATGGGCCTCCCTTCTGGATCCATCTAACTGGGCCGCCCAGCAGGCCAAGGGCCATGCTACCAACTGTGGGCCACCCGGGTTAGCCGGATAAGAGACATGCTATGAGGATACCCATATAGCATATCCCCAACAGTAGCCCCCGGAGAACTTCGAGATCTTGCACCGTCTTGCCTCTTCAGTTTGAATGCTCCGTCTAGATGGATGTCGGCAAATAGTCAAGCAATATCTTGTAGTCCTCCCAAGAACCCTGCAAGGTTTCTCCGTCTTCGACTTGTAAGGCGGAGAACTGCTGAATCTTTCATCGTACTCTTCTCGTAGCCGGACGGGATCCGTCTATGCCGGAATATTCTGATGTGATGGTTCATCTGCTAGTGACAGCTAGGGCGACGTAGACGTAAGTCAGCAATGCCTCGTAACTCACACATACAGATAACGCAATCATGTCCAATTTTCCACGCGAGCGATATGAACCATTGGCGGCGACGGTTGGAAACGTGGCGAAATTTCTGCGCACTCACCCACACACGTTGCCCACGCGTCAACCATTCGATCGTCTTGCATGAATCTTGATGCCGGAGATTATAAATTGTAGCTGCGGTGGAATTTTTACTTTTCACCTCATTCTCCTCCTGTGTCATCTTCTTCCTCTAGCGAGCGCCTCCTCGAGCTCTCCGCGTGTTCTGCGTAAAACCCTAGCTCCTCAATCCTCCCAGTCACACCCCAATCTATCCAATGGCCAGCAGCAACTCCGTTCCCTCCATGGCGGTGTCTGGCGATGCCGCGGCGAAGCCGACGAGCACCGTCATCGTGCCTCCAGAAGGCTTGGTGATCCCCAAATCCGTGGTGGTCGAATCCACCGGTGGCAACCACAATCCAGCGACGCTGGAGCTACTGGAGGAGGAAAACGACTCCCATAAGGGGGACTGGCGCGGTTCGGATATCACAGACCGCGATATCAAGGAACTACTCGCCGAGGGCTACCTCCCTGCGACGGAGGGGCTCGTCTAGCGGGCGGTGCCAGCCGGAGAGGTCACGCCTTCTCCCCAAGCCGGAGAGAAGGTGTACCTCAAAGCACAACTGGTACGCAGCGTCTCCCTGCCCATCTCCAATTTCTTTCTAGATGTCCTCAACCATCACCGAGTACAGTCTCAGAACCTCTCCCCCAATAGCATCCTCGCGCTTAGCAACTACGCGGCGCTTTGCGAGGGTTATTTAGGGATTAGGCCTAGGCTAGATATCTTTATATATTTTTTCACCGTCAAGCGGGAAGCCAGAGCCGGCAAGGACGAGCTCAGGAACTATGATACTATTAGCTTTAAGATTCGGCCTGGCCAGCGGTTCCCCGACATCGTCGGCCATGAGTCATGTAAAAACTGGCAACGGACGTACTTCTACGGCCCAGATATCCCTCTGGCTGGCCGAGAAGCAACGTACCCGGACTTCGTCGATGGAGCTGTCGCCGAAGCCTCCACATGGAGATCCCAAGCCTCCCTCCCCTCCGACCTCGATGCTTCCCGCACTATAAGGCGGATAGAGTGGTTCGTAGAGACGGGTTTGACCGGATTGGACCTGGCCATGTGCTGGTTCGTCAGGCGGATCCAACCTCTGCAGCACCGCTCGAAGTTGATGCATGAGTATACCAAGGAGATAAGGGATAGCCTCCGTATCTCCAAGGACAACTTCTCCAGCGACTCCGTCAAGCTCCGCCTCAAGGACATCGTCAAGGTGAAGGATAGGAAGCGTGGCTTCACCATCACCTACGACATGTTTGAGGAAGGCAAGTGCCCAAAGGTATGATGTTTATTTTCTGTGTATGGCATATACTCCAGTTCTTCCGTCTAACCATTACCATATTCATCTAACACTCATGGGATTTCTCTTTAACAGCTTAGCAGTCTAGAGGAGGATAGCATGGATTTCCAAATCTATGACCCAAAGATGAAGGAAGTCACCGTCGTGTCCGACGATGATGTCCCGCTGGCGCGAAAGCGGAAGAGATCCACCTATGACGCTTCCGACGAAGGCAAGAAGAAGAAGAAGACGGAGGGTGGAGCCTCCAAGAAGTCCACTGCCGCCCTGGAGGCGGAGAAAATAAAGATTACGGGGATCCCCTTTGCCGAAGCACACCCTGTTATGTAAGCTTCTTTCTCTCCAACATTGTCCATCACTTGTCTTGTTCCTGTACTTATACTTTTTTCAAGTTTCAGGAAGAAGGCCACCACCAGTTTGAAGAAGACCTCCAAACCTTTGGGAGGATTCTAGAAATATCAAAGTTATGATGCATCGTGACGTGTCCCACCACGCATCTCCCGCCATCGCCCCTGTCACTCCCAGTGTCCAGCCCGCGCCAGCTCCGACAAGCTCACATGCAAAGATGCATTTGGACCTTCCGCATTGGAAGTGGACTCAAGTGCCTCTGCGGAGCATGCTGTTGTCGGCGAACAGGCAACACAGGAGAGTGCCGCAACTGATGTGGCTGCAGCTTCGGCTAAGGATGCCATCGGTAGCGGTAAGGCGATGGTGGAGGGTGGTACTTCTGCTGACGGCGACGCCTCTGCACCCAAGACAACCATAGAGTTCCCGAAGATAGTCTACCCGACACTTACGCCGAGTAGCTCTGCCTTGGCTCCTGGTGTAGAGCCGACATCTCCGACATGCGGGCTTGAGGAGCTTCTATGACAAGCAGACATCTTGCAAGGAAACAGCCTTTCCTTCAGCAAATTGCTTGCTGAGAGCGCTACAAACCTCAAGATCATCGCACTTGTAAGTTTTATCTGTCTTTTGCATTTCATATGAGTATCCCACTTTAGACCCTGAGGATTTATACGGAAAACCTTAGGTATTTTCATCTGAATGCTCTAAGAGTGACTAAGCTGGAAAAACTCTCTCTGTAGCCTTCAAGCATATAGTTTGAATGAATTATTCCGACTAGATGCTTTCAGAGTAGCATACATAGTGTTTGTAAATTTCGATACTGTAGCCCCCAAGCTTCTAGTTGAAAACTAAATTAGTTCCGACTAGATGCTTAAAGAAAGAATAAGCACATGACTGAGTTTAAAAAACTTTATACTGTAGCCCCCAAGCTTCTAGTAGAAAACTGAATCAGTTCCGGCTAGATGCTTAAAGAAAGACCAAGCATATTGCCAAGTTAAAAACTCTCACTGTAGCCCCCAAGCCTCTAGGTGGATATTTATTCGGCTAGATGCTCCAAGTAGACTAAACAACGTTAAATTTTCTTTCCATAGAATGAGAATGCTCGGAGAGGCGTGGCCAACGAGAAGTACTAGAAGATGCGTGCGGACTTCGAAGCTGAAAAGGGTAAAACTACTCCTTGAAGAAACAAATCATCAAGAGCAAGCGTCTGTTTTCCCTTTCTTTTTTGTATTCCGACTTGGTCTTTGTACCAATCATTCTCCGAGTACTCACTGTGTAATGTCCTTTCTCCGACTTGCAGAAACCATTGCCAAAGCTAAGGATATTGTTGAGCAATCCAAGCATATTGATTAGCTGGATAGCAAAAACAAGATCCTTAAGCAGGAGAGGAAGGATATGCTGAAGATGCATGAAGACTCCATGAAAGTCCTGCAGGATTCCGCCAACGAAGAGATGAACCGCTGGAAGAAGGAGATCGAGATGCTAAAAGAGCATAAGAAAGATGCCGATGAGCAAAATGAGCGAAATCTTGAAGCATACAAGATCCTCCGACAAGAACGGGATTCTATGGCGGAAACTCTCCAGCAAGCCGAAATCGGCATCTTCAGTAAGTGATTGTCCGTCTTGTACTTCTGTAAGTTGAATACTCTGAACTTTTTGTTTGATTGAACTCATGCGTTCTCTTGTCGGAAAGCTCCTATTGGCTTAACCCAGTCGCCTCCTCCGCCAAAAGAATGCATGATCCTTGCCGGCAACTTTATCAAGACCGCCATCACGTAGGCCAAGGAGATAGCCAAACACCTCCAGATCAACATCAAGGCGGTGGATTCTGTGGCAAAGTTCTCGGAGATCTTGCGCCGAGCCCCCGAGCGTATTATAAGCTGGAAAGCTTCATGTACCCGGGTTGGCGCGAGGATGGCGCTGTCAATGGTCAAGGCACACTACGAAACTGCCGACATCAACGCGGTGACCTCCGGTATCCCCGACATGGACGAATATGGCCAAAAGATAGATCATGAAGCCATCTTGACGTCACTCGCGGGTTTCGACACCAGAGTCACCGAGTTGGTCGACCATAATGTCTTTGTGCCCATGAAAACCATTGATGGTGGCAGCCAAAGCAACTCCGAGCCCCTCAACACCGCCGACTTTGAGGAAGATGACTCTCCTGCTGCGGATGATGCTACGTCCAATTCGCCTGCACCATAGGAATGAAAGACAATATGTAATATTTGTTTCCTCTGGAAGTTGTATGCAGAAAAAACTATTTGTTAGCTTAAGGCGGAATACAATGGTTGTTATGTCCTTCTACTCAAGAACTGGTTCCAGCATGTATATATTTTTTAAGCAAGTGCTGGCTTATCCATTACTCTGGTTTTTATGCTTGACTTTTCGTGAGTCGAATCGTTGTCGGAACTATGCGCTTAAGCGATGATGCCCAATGGCACCGTCAATAAACTAAACACAAAATCGCCGATAATAAGTGCCGAAAGTCACTACTCCAGAATCCACATAAAAACGACAAAGAACGTGTAGACCATAAAACTTAAGCTACCGCCCGTAGGCGGAATTTTCACAAGTGCAAATGCAAAACTTGTGCATAAAGATTTTATACGATCCAAAAATGAACACTAAAGGAGGTAAAAAAGACTCAGAAATATGAGTGAACCAGAGAGCTTTATTTTATTGATCATATAAGAGGTACACAATAGATAAGAAATGCTAAGTGTAGAAAGGATGTAGCTGTACTATGTTCCATGGCCGATCAATCTCCGGGTAGTCATCATCCGAGTCACGTCGCTTACGCTTATGATCCTCGTTGGGTCTATCCTCTAGTTCACGATTGTCAACGAGGTAGTAAGACCCATTGAGTAGCGCCTTGCTTATGATGAACGGTCCTTCCCATGGCGGGGATAATTTGTGTGACTTCTTCTGCTTAAGTCGGAGCACCAGGTCCCCCTCTTTAAACGAGCGATGCCGAACGCGGCGATTATGGTAGCTACGTAGCTTCTGCTGGTAGATGGCGAATCTTTGGCATGCCAATACGTGCTCCTCCTTGAGAAGGTCCACATCTAGGCGTCTGGATTCTTCAGCGTCATCTTCGTCGTAGGCGGCAACTCTTGGTGAATCGTGAAGGATGTCGGAAGGCAGGATGGCTTCTGATCCATATACCATGAAGTAACGGGTGTAGCCGGTGGATCTGTTGGGTGTAGTTCGTAAACTCCATAGTACAGATGGCAATTCTTTCGCCCAAGCTCCAGCTGCTCTATGTAGCGGTGCTTTTAGACATGGCTTGATTCCCTACAGAATTAATCCATTGGCTCTCTCAACCTGACCATTGGACCGTGTATGTGCCATAGATGCAAGGTCAAGTAGGATGCCCTTCTCCCAACAATAATCTTCCACTTCTCCGAGTGATAAGTTGCTGACATTGTCGGTGATAATGCTATGTGGGAGACCAAATCTCACCACTAGATCTCGGACAAACCTAAGGGCAGTTGCCACATCAAGCTTTCTAATGGGTTTAGCTTCTATCCATTTGGTGAATTTATCAACTGCTAGTAGCAGATGCGTAAACCCACATGGTGTCGTCTGCAACGGACCAACCATGCCCAGCCCCCAGACTGCAAATGGCCAAGTTATTGGTATTGTTCGCAATTCTTCGGCTGGAACATGCGGTTGCCGGGCATAATACTGGCATCCCATGCATGTCTCAACTAGCTTGTAGGCGTCCGACTTTGCGGTCAGCCAGTAGAATCCTTGTCGGAAATCGTTAGCAACCAACGATCGGGGAGAGGTGTGATGCCCGCAATCTCCGAGATGGATTTCACGGAGAATTTCAATACCTTCTTGCTGGGAAACACACTTAAGGTATACACCAGTGGTTCTTCTTTTGTAGAGTTGTCCATTGATTATGGTACAGCCCTTTGCTCGACGTACTATTTGTCGTCTTTCGACTTCGTCGTCGGGCAAAGTTCCGTGTACGAGATATTCCATGAAGGGTTTTGCCAAGCCGGAGGGACTTTTGTCACTGTGTGAACGAAAGAGTTAACTTTGTCCGGGTTGTCTATATCTATGCCCTTCACGGATGGTGTCCGTAGATGCTCCAAGAAAATGCCAGGCAGAATTTGTTTCTGCCCTGATCCAAGCTTAGACAACAGATCAGCCGCCTCGTTTTGCTCCCTAGGTACATACTTGACCTCGTAGCCCAAGAAGCTCTTGGCTATCTCATCCACTTTGTCTCGATATGTCGCCATCATAGGGTTCCGCGCGTTCCAGGTGCCAGCCACCTGCTAGGCAACCAAGTCGGAATCTCCACAGCAAACTATGCGCTTGATGCCAATATCCTTGGCTACGCGTAGTCCATGAATGAGTGCTTCATACTCCGCCATGTTATTCGTAGCCTCGAAGTGGATCTGCAGAACGTAGTGTAGCTTTTACCCGGTTGGTGACTGTAGCAGTACACCAGCCCCCGAGCCATTGAGTAGCTTTGATCCGTCAAAGTGCATCACCCAGTATTCTGGCTCTGGTATAGGGGTAGCATCAGGCATCTCTGTCCAGTCTGCGATGAAATCCGCCAAGGCTTGTGATTCGATAGCGTCGCGTGTCTTGTAAGTGATCTCGAAGGCGACAAGTTCAATGCCCCACTTCGCGACCCTTCATGTAGCGTCGCTGTTGTTGATGATGTCAGACAGTGGAGCTTTGCTCACAACTGTGATGGGTGCTCCTGGAAGTAGTGCCTTAGCTTCCGAGAAGCAAGGAAAACTCCATAAGCTAGCTTCTGGTAGTGCGGGTAACGCTGCTTGGACTCCGTCAAGACCGCTTACATAGTAAAGTGATCATTGAACTACGTGTTCAACCAGGCTCGGGTGCTGCAAGGATAGGTGCTGAGGAAAGTATCTAATTGAGCTGCTTCAATGCTGCATCTGCCTCGTCCGTCCGTGTGAATTTGTCCGCCTTCTTCAGCAATTTGTACAGCGACAGGGCCTTCTCTCCAAGTCGGCTGACGAACCGACTAACTGCTGCAACGCAACTTGTTAGACGTTGTATGTCTTTGAGGCATGTCAGACGGTTTATGTTTAAGATGGTCTTGATTTTCTCCGGGTTGACCTCGATTCCATGCTGGGAAACGATGAAGCCCAACAATTTGCCGGCTGGAACCCCGAAGATGCACTTCTTCGGGTTAAGCATCATGTTGTATTTCCAGAGATTATCGAAGGTTTCTTTTAAGTCGGAGATTAAATCTTTTGACTTTTTAGACATCACCGCTATATCGTCCACATAGGTGTGAACGTTCTGACCAATTTTATCGTGTAGGCAACGCTACATTGTCCGCTGGTACGTAGCACCTGCATTTTTCAGCCCAAAGGGCATCGTGACATAGCAAAACGTGTCGTAAGGTGTAGTGAACGAAGTGGCCAATTGGTCCGACTTCCTCATTTTGATCTGGTGGTATCCTGAGTATGCATCAAGAAAACACAAAAGCTCCGAGCCAACCGCCGAGTCAATGAATTGGTCAATGCGAGGCAAGGCAAACAGATCTTTGGGACACGCTTTGTTCAAGCCGGTGTAATCAACGCACATTCTTAATTCTTTGGTTCCCTTTTTGGGTACAAGTACATGATTGGCCACCCATCGGGTGTGAAGGACTTCTCGGATAAATCTAGCCTTAAGTAACCTAGATATCTCTTTGCCTATGGCGCGTCTCTTCCCATCTTTGAAGCATCATAGAGGTTGTTTCACTGGTTTACATTTTGGATCAATATTCAAGTTGTGCTCGGCAAGTTCCCTTGGTACAACTTTCATGTCGGTAGGTTGCCAGGAAAAGATGTCCTTATTCTCACGGAGGAACTCGACGAGCGCGCTTTCCTATTTAGGGTCTAGGTTTGTCCCAATGGCGGTGGTCTTGGAGGCATCGCCAACCACAAGTTCCACCGGCTTGGTCTCGATGGCAGCCTTGAATGATGGGGCGGAGTCAGAAATCTGTTTCTTCGACGCGGGCATCTCCGAGGCATCGACCTTGCTCTGGATCTCCTTGAATTCCTCGTTGTAGAGGACAGCTTATGCGTAGGCTGCTTCTCCAATCTCGCAGCCCCTTGCTTTGGTAAAGATTTCGGATACGATGATGACACCGTTTGGTCCGGGTATCTTGATCTTGTTGTAGACGAAGCATGGCTTGGCCATGAAGGTGTGGAAAATGTTGCGGCCGAATATGACGTGGTACACGCTCTTGAAGGGGACCACCTCAAAGGTCATGCGTTCTTGGCGGTAATTATTGACATCGCCAAAAGCGACCTGAAGTGTGATGCACCCAAGGGACCGAGCCTCCCGACCAGGAACTACGACATGGAAGATGGTGTTGGTCCGCCTTAGGTTTGCCTCCGTCAAGTTCATCTTCTGCAGGGTATCCAGGTACATGATGTTGATGCTGCTTCCACTATCCACCATACATTTGGTGAACTCATTGCCGTATAAAAGGGGGTTGATGACCATGGCGTATTGGTTCTCCGTATGGATAAGGTCTGGGTGATCCTTCTTGTCCCAAGTAATTGGAATCTCCGACCAGCGCAGGAACTAGGGAACTGTGGGTAGAGTAGCCATCAGTATCCTCATGGAGGTCTTCTATTGTTGGACGGTGGGGGTGCCAAGGAAAGTATGGAAAACTGCCGCCTTCTTCTCGAAGGGGTTCTTGCCCTTGGTGTCGCTCTTGGCGGCGTGCTTGGGGTCAACGTCCTCATCCATGTCACTTGACTCCTCCTCCTTCTTCTTCCCCTTGCCTCACGATCTGTGTTGGAGATATGCCCTAGAGGCAATAATAAATGTAGTTATTATTATATCTTTGTGTTTATGATAAATGTTTACATTCATGCTATAATAGTATTAACAGGGAAACATTAATACTTGTGTGATTTGTAAACTTAATTTGAAGTCCCTAGTATAGCCTCTATACTTCACTAGCTTGTTGGTTGATAAATGATTGTGGTTTCCCTATCATGAACATTGAGATGTTATCAACAACAAGATCATATCATTAGGAGAATGATATGGTGGACGTACTCCTATAGATAAGCGTAGCATAAAGATCAAGTCATTTCAATAGTTCAATTGCTATATGCTTTCTGATACATAGTAACCTAATTCCTTCGACCATGAGATCATGCATATCACCTTTACCGGATGGATGCTTTGATGACATCAAACACCACACCGTAACTGGGTGGCTATAAAGGTGGCATTGAGTGTTCAGAAAGTATTGGTTGAGACACATGGATCAAGAGTGGGATTTGTCCATCCATATGACGGATAGATATTCTCTGGGCCCTCTCGGTGAAATGTCATCCAATTAGCTTGCAAGCATGTGACTGGATCACAAGGGATCACATATCACGGGAACGAGAAAAGAGTACTTATCAGTAACGAGGTTGAACTAGGTATGCAGAGATACCGACGATCATAACCTCGGATAAGTAACATATCGTGAGACAAAGGGAAATTGGTATCGTATGTAAGTGGTTCATTCGATCGCAAAGTAATCGTAGAAATATGTGGGAGCCATATGAATTTCTAGATTCCTCTATTGGTTATTGTTCGGAGAAGTGTCTCGATCATGTCCGCATAATTCACGAACCGTAGGGAGACACACTTAAGGATTCGACGTTGTTTTGAGTAGTTATGGTATTATGAGAAAGATACCGAATGTTGTTCGGAGTCTCGGATGGGATCCGGGATATCACGAGGTGATCCGGAATGGTCCGGAGAATAAGATTCATATAAAGAAAGTCCCGTTTCGGATTTCCGGAATGATTCCGGTGTTTTCATCGGGAATGTTCTAGAAGGTTCCGGATTGTCCGGCACTCCGGGGGGGGAGGGTACATGAATGTGTCATTACATATTGGAATGATTGCATCATGTACTAAGTGTTCTTGCTGTTCCAAATAAAGGATTAAATTGAATCCTAAAACAGAAAAGTCAAATGTCCAGTTTGAAAGTCAAACGACTAAAACAAGAAACTGTGGGAAACAAGCAAGAGGAGGTAGAAACCAACTTGGAGGAGGAGTTCCTCTCCTCCAAGCCGGCGGCCAGCCCTAGGCCGAGTTGGGGAGGGACTCCCCTCCCTCCCTGGCGCGCCTAGCCCCTCCACCTATAAAAGGAGGGGCAGGGCCTCCTCCTTTAGAAACACAAGTTTCTACCTCTAATCTCCGGTTTAGAGCCGTTTTGGTTTAGAGCTTCTAATTGCTTTAGCCTGCGGTTTAGAGCCTTCTAATTGGTGTGTCTAATCTCTAGACCACTAATAGCCCTCTCTCATAATCCACCATACTCGCTCCGGCTTAAGGCGAAGCCCTGCGGGATCTCCCCTCTACTTCCGGTACCACGCCGTTGTGCTGCCGGAATCGCGAGGAGAGTGCTACAACCTCTGCTGTCTGCTGGAACAAGGGAGAGGAAGGTCTTCGTCGAGTACCGAACGTGTGACCGACTGCGGGAGCGCTGCCGGAACGCAGCGCCGGAAGGATCGTCTACACGATCTTGAGATCGGGAAGAGTACGACTACATCACCCACGAGAATCCGCTCTCGTTAAACGCTTTGGAATCTTCGAGGGTAAGTTATTCCATCGACTCGTTGCTACAATCTAGTAGATAGATCTTGGCTTGTTTGTTTGTATGCGATAGAAAAATTTTGTTTTCCATGCTACGAACCCCTACAGTGGTATCAGAGCCGTGTCTATATGTAGATCTGTTGCACGAGTAGAACACAATGGTCATTGTGGGCGTTGATGCTTTTATTGTCGATTACTTCTTGTGTACTTTGCATCTTGCGGTATGTTGGGATGAAGCGGCCCGGGCTAACCTTACATGACATCGTTCATGAGACTTGCTCCACGCTTGACATGCAACTTGTATTGCATAAGTGGCTTTGCGGGTGCCTGTTTCTCCTAGCATAGTTAAGATCCAATTTACAACGGGTGATCAACAATGCTAGTATCAATGTTGTGGTTCTTGTTCGTAAGTTAGAACGACACTTATTGAAAGCCCCAAACCACGTAAAATATGCAAAGAAAGTAGAGGCGTCTAACTTTGTTTTGCAGGGGTGTGCAGTGATGTGATATGGCCATAATTGTGATTATATTTGATGTATGCAATGTTCCTTATTGTAAGTTGGCAACCGGCAGGAGCCATATGGTTGTCTTTAATTATGTTAAGACCCGCGTGTCTATTCAAAGTAGTTGTAATAGTTGAAGCCGGTGGACGACAACCATGGAGAAGCGTCATTGACCTTGATGCAATGCCGGTGATGATGGAGATCATGTTCGTGCTTGAAGATGGAGATCGGAAGCACAAAGAAGAAAGGCCATATCATATCACATATATATTGAATTGCATGTGATGTTAATCCTTTATGCATCTTGTATTGCTTAGTAGACGACGGTAGCATTATAAGATGATCCCTCATGCACATCAATTTCAAGTCATAAAGTGTTCACCCTTAGTTAGCACCGTTGCTAAAGCCTGTTGTTTCGAAGCACCACGTGATGATCGGGTGTGTTAGATTCTGCAAGTGTATACAACGTGAGCAAGCCAGATTTGCTCATGCGGAAACTAAGGTTTGATCTTGACGAGCCTAGCATGTACAGACATGGTCTTGGAACACGGATCACCGAAAGGTAAAGCATGAATCATATAGTAGATATGATGAACATGTCGATTGTTCGCCATTGAAACTATGTCAACTCTCGTGATGATCGGTGTTGATATGGTGGATTTGGTTCGTGTGATCACTAAAACAATGTGAGGGTTATTGTTTTGAGTGGGAGTTCACCTAGTTTAATTTCATTATTAATTTGAACTCAATTTGTCATAAACTTAGTCTAAACTATTGCAAATATGTTGTAGATCAATGGCAGCCCCTACCATCAATTTTAATGCGTTCCTAGAGAAAGAAAAGTTGAAAAACAATGGAAGCAACTTCGCGGATTGGTTCCGCAATTTGAGGATTGTCCTCACAGCTGGTAATTTGACCTATGTGCTGGATGCACCGCTGGGTGACCCACCTGCAGATGATGCTCCCGATGAAGTAAAGAATGTTTACCTCGCTCGGAAGAATCAGTACTCCATAGTTCAGTGTGCTATCTTGTATGGTTTGGAATCGGAGCTTCAGAAAAGGTTTGAGGATTCAGACCCATATGATATTGTCGAGGATCTCAAATTGATTTTTGAGACTCATGCGGCAATTGAAAGTTATGAGGCTTCTGAAAAGTTCTTTAACTGCAAGATGGAAGAGGGCAGCTCCGTCAGTGAGCATGTGCTTAAGATGTCTGGGCACGCAAAAAAACTTCAAAGCTTGGGTATTGTGATTCCTAATGCTTTGGGGATTTACCGTGTCCTCCAATCACTACCACCAAGTTACAAGAACTTTGTGATGAACTACAACATGCAGAACATGAACAAGACGTTGCCAGAACTCTTTGCCATGTTGAAATCTGCAGAAGTGGAGATTAAGAAAGTGCACCAAGTGTTGTTGGTCAATAAGACCACCAAATTCAAGAAAGGCAAGTCTAAGCAAAAGGGACACTTCAAGAAGGGTGGTAAGAAAGTTACCACGCCGGCGAAGAAGACCAAGGCTGGAACTAAGCCTGATACTGAGTGCTTTTACTGCAAGGGAGAAGGTCACTGGAAGCGGAATTGCCCAAAGTACTTGGCGGATTTGAAGAACGGCAACATCAATAAGAAAGGTATATCTGATATACATGTTATTGATGTGTATCTCACTAGTACTCGTAGTAGTGCCTGGGTATTTGATACTGGTTCGGTTGCTCATATTTGTAACTCGAAACAGGTGCTGCAGAATAAACGGAAGCTAGCGAAGAACGAGGTGACGATGCGCATGGGAAACGGATCAAAGGTTGATGTGATCGCGGTCGGCACGCTACCCCTTCATCTACCATCGGGATTAGTTTTATACTTAAATAATTGTTATTTGGTGCCTGTGTTGAGCATGAACATTATATCGGGATCTTGTTTATTGCGAAACGGTTACTTATTTAAGTCCGAGAATAATGGTTGTTCGATTTATATGAGTAATATGTTTTACGCACATGCACCTTTGATAGATGGTCTATTCTTATTGAATCTCGATAGTGGAAATACACATATCAACAACATTGAGGCTAAACGTTTGAAATCAAGCGATAATTCGACCTATATGTGGCACTGTCGTCTTGGTCACATTGGAGTGAAGCGTATGAAGAAACTCCATTCCGATGGACTTCTTGAATCACTTGATTTTGAATCACTTGAAATATGCGAAGCATGTCTGATGGGAAAAATGACTAAGACTCCATTTTCTGGTATGATGGAGCGAGCTACGGACTTATTGGAAATCATACATACCGATGTGTGTGGTCCAATGAGTGTAGCATCGCGCGGTGGTTATCGTTATGTTCTTACCTTCACGGATGACTTGAGTAGATATGGGTATATCTATTTCATGAAACATAAGTCCGAAACTTTCGAGAAGTTTAAGGAGTTTCAAAGTGAGGTAGAGAATCAACGTAACAAGAAGATTAAATTTCTACGTTCTGATCGTGGAGGTGAATATCTAAGTTACGAGTTTGGCGAGCATTTGAAGAAATGCGGAATACTTTCACAATTGACACCGCCGGGAACACCACAGCGTAATGGTGTGTCCGAACGTCGTAATCGAACTCTCTTAGATATGGTTCGTTCTATGATGTCACTTACAGATTTACCGCTATCATTTTGGGGTTATGCATTAGAAACAGCCGCATTCACTTTAAATAGGGCACCATCTAAATCCGTTGAAACGACACCGTATGAATTATGGCTTGGGAAGAAACCTAAATTGTCGTTCCTTAAAGTTTGGGGGTGCGAAGCCTATGTAAAGAAGTTACAGCCGGACAAGCTTGAACCCAAAGCGGAAAAATGCGTCTTCATAGGATACCCGAAGGAAACTATTGGGTATACCTTCTATCATAGATCCGAAGGCAAAATCTTCGTTGCCAAGAATGGATCCTTTCTAGAGAAGGAATTTCTCTCGAAACAAGTGACTGGAAGGAAAGTAGAACTCGACGAGGTTGTCGAACCTTCTCTCGAAATTGCAAGTAGCGCAGCACCGGAAGAAGTTCCTGTGGTGCCTGCACCAATTAGAGAGGGAGCTAATGATGGTGATCATGAAACCCCAGTTGAAGTTGCTACAGAGCCTCGGAGGTCAACGAGAACTCGTACCACTCCAGATTGGTATGATCCCGTTATGAGTGTCATGTTGGTAGACAACACCGATGACCCCGAGACATATGAGGAAGCGATGATGAGCCCAGATTCCAATAAATGGCAAGAAGCCATGAAATCCGAGATTGGATCCATGTACGAAAACCAAGTATGGACTTTGGTGGACTTACCGGATGGCCGAAAGGCTGTCGAGAACAAATGAATTTTCAAGAAGAAAACAGATGCTGATGGTAATGTTACTGTCTATAAAGCTCGACTTGTCGCAAAAGGGTTTCGACAAATTCAAGGAGTTGACTACGATGAGACTTTCTCACCGGTAGCGAAGCTAAAGTCTGTGAGGATTATGTTAGCAATCGCTGCATATTATGATTATGAGATATGGCAGATGGATGTCAAAACAGCATTCCTCAATGGAGATATTGATGAAGAGTTGTATATGATGCAACCCAAAGGTTTTGTCGATCCTAAAGATGCTAACAAGGTATGCAAACTTCAACGGTCCATCTATGGATTGAAGCAAGCATCCCGAAGTTGGAATCAACGTTTTGATAAGGTAATCAAAAGTTTTGGTTTTATACAAACTTATGGAGAAGCTTGTATTTACAAGAAAGTGAGTGGGAGCTCTGTAGCATTCTTAATACTATATGTGGATGACATATTGTTGATTGGGAATGATGTAGACCTTCTTAATAGTGTCAAAGAATATTTGAATAATAGTTTTTCAATGAAGGATCTTGGCGAAGCAGCTTACATATTAGGCATAAAGATTTATAGAGATAGATCGAAACGCCAAATATCATTGTCACAGAGTACATATTTGGACAAAGTTCTAAAAAGGTTTGGAATGGAAGAAAGCAAGAAAGGGTTCTTGCCCATGTTGCCCAATACGACCTTGAGTAAAACTCAAAGTCCGACATCGGCAGAAGATAGAGAAAGGATGAGTAAGACTCCCTATGCATCAGCCATAGGATCTCTAATGTATGCCATGCTATGTACTAGACCCGACATCGCATATGCTGTTAGTTTAACTAGCAGATATCAAAGTGATCCAGGAGTGGATCATTGGACAGCGGTCAAAAACATCCTTAAGTACTTGAGAAGAACTAAGGATATGGTTCTTTCTTATGGAGGTGATGAACAGCTCGTTGTTAATGGTTACACCGATGCTAGTTGGAACACCGATCCGGATGATTCTAAATCACAATCTGGATACGTATTTATTTTGAATGGTGCAGCAGTTAGCTGGAGGAGTGCAAAGCAAAGCGTTGTGGCGAGATCTTCAACTGAATCGGAATACATGGCTGCTTCGGAGGCTTCTCAAGAAGCGATATGGATGAAAGAGTTCATTACAGAGCTGGGTGTGGTTCCTAGTGCGCTGGACCCAATGTCTATCTACTGTGATCACATGGGCGCCATAGCCAATGCGCAAGAACCAAGGTCACACAAGAAGGTGAAGCATATCAAGCTATGTTTTCACGCTATTCGAGAACATATCCAGGATAGGGATATAAAGATTTGCAAAGTACACACAGATCTGAATGTGGCGGATCCGTTGACTAAACCTCTCCCGAGGGCAAAACATGACCAACACCAAACTGCCATGGGTGTTCGGTATATTACCATGTAATCTAGATTAGATGACTCTAGTGCAAGTGGGAGACTGTTGGAGATATGCCCTAGAGGCAATAATAAATGTAGTTATTATTATATCTTTGTGTTTATGATAAATGTTTACATTCATGCTATAATAGTATTAACAGGGAAACATTAATACTTGTGTGATTTGTAAACTTAATTTGAAGTCCCTAGTATAGCCTCTATACTTCACTAGCTTGTTGGTTGATAAATGATTGTGGTTTCCCTATCATGAACATTGAGATGTTATCAACAACAAGATCATATCATTAGGAGAATGATATGGTGGACATACTCCTATAGATAAGCGTAGCATAAAGATCAAGTCATTTCAATAGTTCAATTGCTATATGCTTTCTAATACATAGTAACCTAATTCCTTCGACCATGAGAGCATGCATATCACCTTTACCGAATGGATGCTTTGATGACATCAAACACCACACCGTAACTGGGTGGCTATAAAGGTGGCATTGAGTGTTCAGAAAGTATTGGTTGAGACACATGGATCAAGAGTGGGATTTGTCCATCCATATGACGGATAGATATTCTCTGGGCCCTCTCGGTGAAATGTCATCCAATTAGCTTGCAAGCATGTGACTGGATCACAAGGGATCACATATCACAGGAACGAGAAAAGAGTACTTATCAGTAACGAGGTTGAACTAGGTATGCAGAGATACCGACGATCATAACCTCGGATAAGTAACATATCGTGAGACAAAGGGAAATTGGTATCGTATGTAAGTGGTTCATTCGATCGCAAAGTAATCGTAGAAATATGTGGGAGCCATATGAATTTCCAGATTCCTCTATTGGTTATTGTTCGGAGAAGTGTCTCGATCATGTCCGCATAATTCACGAACCGTAGGGAGACACACTTAAGGATTCGACGTTGTTTTGAGTAGTTATGGTATTATGAGAAAGAGACCGAATGTTGTTCGGAGTCTCGGATGGGATCCGGGATATCACGAGGTGATCCAGAATGGTCCGGAGAATAAGATTCATATAAAGAAAGTCCCGTTTCGGAGTTCGGGAATGATTCCGGTGTTTTCATCGGGAATGTTCTAGAAGGTTCCGGATTGTCCGGCACTCCGGGGGGGGGGGGAGGGTACATGAATGTGTCATTACATATTGGAATGATTGCATCATGTACTAAGTGTTCTTGCTGTTCCAAATAAAGGATTAAATTGAATCCTAAAACAGAAAAGTCAAATGTCCAGTTTGAAAGTCAAACGGCTAAAACAAGAAACTGTGGGAAACAAGCAAGAGGAGGTAGAAACCAACTTGGAGGAGGAGTTCCTCTCCTCCAAGCCGGCGGCCAGCCCTAGGCCGAGTTGGGGAGGGACTCCCCTCCCTCCCTGGCGCGCCTAGCCCCTCCACCTATAAAAGGAGGGGCAGGGCCTCCTCCTTTAGACACACAAGTTTCTACCTCTAATCTCCGGTTTAGAGCCGTTTTGGTTTAGAGCTTCTAATTGCTTTAGCCTGCGGTTTAGAGCCTTATAATTGGTGTGTCTAATCTCTAGACCACTAATAGCCCTCTCTCATAATCCACCATACTCGCTCCGGCTTAAGGCGAAGCCCTGCGGGATCTCCCCTCTACTTCCGGTACCACGCCGTTGTGCTGCCGGAATCGCGAGGAGAGTGCTACAACCTCCGCTGCCTGCTGGAACAAGGGAGAGGAAGGTCTTCGTCGAGTACCGAACGTGTGACCGACTGCGGGAGCGCTGCCGGAACGCAGCGCCGGAAGGATCGTCTACACGATCTTGAGATCGGGAAGAGTATGACTACATCACCCACGAGAATCCGCTCTCGTTAAACGCTTTGGAATCTTCGAGGGTAAGTTATTCCATCGACTCGTTGCTACAATCTAGTAGATAGATCTTGGCTTGTTTGTTTGTATGCGATAGAAAAATTTTGTTTTCCATGCTACGAACCCCTACAATCTGTTCTGCCGACTTTGCTTGTAGCCGGACTCCGGGTCCTCCTTGAGGTCGTTGACGAACTTGTAGTGGCGATTGGTGTGGGTGGCTTTGCCGTTGGCGTTGAGGTGTACGAGGCATGACATATCACGGTACTCTTCGTAAGTTTGGGGAACGCGGAGCGCTGCCGAGGTAGTTTCACTGCCTCGCTGCTGCCAACGACCAGCTCCCCGTCCTCGGCCACGCTGTCTGCCATCACCTCGTCCTGCAAAATTCATAGCGACCATGTCGGGGGTTTGCTTTTCTTTAGGCGGGGTCTTCCGCTTTGTGTTGTTGTTCCTCCGAGCTTGAGTTGGAACGGCCGTTGCCGGCAGAGAGCCGCGAGCATCGTCGTCGGCAGCTGCGAACTCACTGGCCAACTGAATCATCTAGTTCAAGTCTACCTGGTGATTGTCCTGCAGGCGCTTCAGATTATGTCGGAGCAACGTGCCCCTTTCCAACCCATCGATGAAGGCGGCCATGGCGGTCTAAGCGTGCACTCCTGCATAGGAATTCTTCATATCCAGCCAGCGAGAGAGGTAGGCGCGAGATGTCTCGTCTTTCTCCTGCACGCACAACTGTAGGTCTCCAACAGTGCAGGGACGTTTGTACGTACCCTCGAAGTTCTTGGTGAACGCTTCTTGCATGTCCAACCAATTGTAGATGGATCTTTCCGGCAAGTCTTCAATCCATTGACGGGCAGTGCCTCGCCAACATCAATGGAAGGTACTTGACGGCGACATTGGGGTTACCCCTGGTGATCTCGACCGTGTTGTCGTAGTCCTGCAACCATGTAGATGGCTTGGCGGTGCCGTCATAGGGCTTGATGGTCTTGTCAATCCGGAAACGTTTGGGCTAAGTTGCGGACCGTATTAGAGGTCCAAAACAACATGGTCCCAGGTATGGTCCTTCCCGGGCCTCGTGTATCTTGTCCAGGTGTGAACATGCGTCGTATGGCTCCGGGCTTCTTTTCTTCTTCTTGCCATTAGGGGATGGGCTGCGTGAACGACGCGGCCCTCCTCCTCCATGGTGGCTGCTGGGTGGCGACGGAGGCGAAGTTGGCGGTGGGTTAGCCTTCTTGCTATTACCCTCCTGCGACGCCTCACGCTTGCCGCCATTGCTTGTTGGACGCGGAGGGTCATGGCGCGACCTGCTCTTGTGTCCTTGGTTGCACTCTCCGTCATGATGGGTCTGCTCCATGTTGTGGCGGATGACGATGCCGCTCTTCCTTGGCGGAGGCATATCCGTACGACGGTGAGCCTTGGTATCTTCATGATGTCGGGGGGAACGAGGTGGTGGCGATGGGCGACGAGGTTGGGACTTGGCTCCGTGGTCGGAGGATATGGGGATAGCATCCTTCCTGTTGCACGCATCCCTCCGCCTCGCTCTGATGAACCCGTCTGAGACCCGACATCAAGAGGAGATCTATCCCTTCGCGGCTTGTGTTGGCTAGACTGGCAAAACGCTGGGTCAGACTCAAGCCTCTGAGAGGTGGCCTTTTCCTGCTGTTTCACCGCCTTGGCTACTAGGTCGTAGACCTGGTCCACTGCTTCGGGTGATCTATCCTGCTCCAGAAGGGACTTGGCGACGGCGAGGTTAAGGAGAGGAGTGGGCATCACCTGCCTGCCTTCACTGTCAATGTATGGCTTGGCCTGTGCCGGCTTCGAGGGAGCCCATCCTAGGTTTCGTCGTACACCAGGATCGTTGATGATGCGAGCCGGAGCCTTCTTAGCCTTCTGCTGCTGTAGTAGAGTCTTGTACTCGGCCTCCATTGCACTAGCTTTCTCTATGGACTTTTGCGCGTTGGCCAGATCTCGATCTAGCTTTGTGCCTTGATCCGCGATGGCCTGCGCTTCCTCCAATAGCTGCTGGCGCTTCTCGTCAAGCTGGACTACATTGCGAATATAGGCCATGGTCATGGGCTTGACGAGGAGATTGCCGTACATCACTCTATCAGCTGGAGTAACTTGGGCAGCAGCAGATGTAGATGCCGGAGGCGGAGGGTTGGTGTTGTTGTTGTTGTTGCTCAGACCAGTGCCGAGTTCCTGCGGATGTTGCACTGGGTTAGGCGGAGGGGGCATGACCTTTGCGCGATCATCGTCGGCAGCAATAGGTGGTCCCTTCCCTTTGTCCAGCACTATAGGCAGAGCTTGTCCGGGCTGATCTTCATCCATCGTCGTCCCAATGGCGACGAACACCTCTCGGGATGTGACGACGTTGTTGGTTTGCTCGTCGCGCTTGTAATCCTCCTCCATCCCCTGCATGGCAGAGTCTAGCTCCTCCGGGCTGAAATCTATCTCCTCCGAATCTGCGCTAAAGTCGGTGTTGAGCGCGTCAATCATGGAGTCGAAGGGCGCCGGGGCTTCTTCGATGACGGGGGATGGAGGTGCAACATCAGCGATGATGACTGGGGGTGGTGGCGCAGCTGCGGCGACGACGACCGGAGGCGGCGGTGGTGGCGGCTAAGGCGGAGGTGCGCTGCCAATGAGCGCGGGCGCTGCATGGGGTGCCACCTCGGCCTCTGCATAACTGTTGACGGTGTTCACCATGCTTTCGAAGGTAAGGCGCCCTGAAGCCTGCTGCTGTCGTGGTATTGCCGACGAGTACGCCATGGATGGGTCCTCACAGTGCGTGTTTAGAGACGTGGGGGAAGGCGGACGGTTAACGGGTACGAGGTAACACAGCTTACCCAGGTTCAGATCCCACGATGGTGGCGGAATCCTACTCCTGCTATAAATCACTATAGTGGCAATACGCCGAGTTACAGGGATTGGTTCGCTATGCGAGGTTATGTGAAGTTGTACCCTAAAGGCTCCCATAGGCCTGACTTATATAGTCGCCAGGTCCTAGGGTTACAGGGGAAAGTCCTAGCCGGACAGGTTATAGAGTCCTACACTGACTATAACTAGTCTAGATTGTCTTGTACTCCAAGACTTCGGGTACGCTAGTGAATCCACCGTAGCCTTCCTTTATCCGGCATGGGCCTCTCTTCTGGATCCATCTAACTGGTCCGCCCAGCAGGCCATGGGCCATGCTACCAACTATGGGCCACCTGGGTTATCCGGATAGAGGACATGCTATGAGGATACCCATATAGCATATCCCCAACAGTAGCCCCCGGAGAACTCCAAGATCTTGCGCCATCTTGCCTCTTCATGTTAAATGCTCTGTCTAGATGGATGTCGGCAAATCGCCAAGCAATATCTTGTAGTCCTCCCAAAGAACCCTGCAAGGTTTCCTCCGTATTCAACTTGTAAGTCGGAGAATTGCTGAATCTTCTATCGTACTCTTTCGTAGCCGGACGTCTATGTCGGAATCTTCTGATGTGATGGCTCATCTGCCTATGATAGCTAGGATGACATAGACATAGGTCAGCGACGCCTCGTAACTCACACATGCAGAGAACGCAATCATGTCCACTTTTCCCGCGTGAGCGATACGAACCGTTGGCGGCGATGGTTGGTACGTGGCGAAATTTCCGCGCACATCCCCGCACACGTCGTCTACGTGGCAACCATTCGATCGAGCTGCACAAATCTTGATGCTGGAGACCATAAATAGTAACTGTGGTGGAAAATTTACGTTTTCACCTCATTCTCCCCTGCATCGTCTTCTTGCTCCGTCGCCTCCTCCTCGAGCTCTCCGCGCAACGTGCGAAAAACCCTAGCTCCCCAATCTTCCCCAGTCACCACCAAACACATCCAATGGCTAGCAGCAGCTCGTCCCCTGCCATGGCGGCGTCGGGCAAAGCCGGTGAGCTCCATCGTCGTGCCTCCAGAGGGCCTAGTCATCCCTAGGTCCGCGGTGGTCGAAACCACCGGCGACGACCATAATCCAGCGGCGCTGGAGCTGCTGGAGGAGGAGTACGATTCACATAAGGGCGATTGGTGCGGCTCGGATATCACCGACCGTGATATCAAAGAGCTGATCAATGAGGGTTACCTCCCCGCGACGGAGGGGCTCACCTGGCGGGCGGCGCCGGCCGGCGAGGTCACTCCTTCTCCCCAAGTCAGAGAGAATGTGTACCTCAAAGCGTAGATGGTACGCGGCGTCTCCCTGCCCATATCCAACTTTTTCCTTGTTGTCCTGAATCATTACCGAGTACATCCACAAAACATATCCCCTAATAGCATCTTAGCGCTCAACAATTACGCGGCGCTCTGCGAGGGTTATTTAGGGATTAGGCCTAGGCTAGATCTCTTCATATATTTCTTTACCATCAAGCGCGAAGCCGGAGCCGGCAAGGACGAGCTCAGGAATTGTGGCACCATTAGTTTTAAGATCCGGCCTGGCCCGCGATTCCCCGACATAGTCGGCCACGAGTCCTGCAAGAACTGGAAGCGTACTTACTTCTACGGCCTAGATATCCCTCTGGCCAGCCGAGAAGTAATGTACCTGGACTACGTCGATGGAGCAGCAGCCGAAGCCTCGACATGGAGATCCCAGGCCTTCCTTCCCTCCGACATCGACGCTTCCCACGCTATAAGGCGGATAGAGTGGTTCATAGAGACGGGTCTGACCGTATTGGATCTAGCCATGTGCTGGTTCGTCAGGCGGATCCAGCCTCTGCAGCACCGCTTGAAGTTGATGCACGAGTATACCAACGATAGAAGGGATAGCCTCCGCATCTCCGAGGACAACTTCTCGAGCGACTCCGTCAAGCTTCGCCTCAAGGACATCGTCAAGGTGAAGGATAGGAAGCGTGGCTTCACCATCACCTACGACATGTTCGTAGAGAGCAAGTGCCCAAAGGTACCTGTTTATTTTCCGTGTATGACATATACTCCAGTTCTTCCGTCTAGACATTACCATCTCATCTAACACGGTGGTTCTTCACTTAAGAGCTCAGCGATATAGATGAGGACAGCATGGCTCCTCAAATCTATGATCCAAATATGAAGGAAGTCACCGTCGTGTTCGGCGATGATGCTCCGTTGGCGCAAAAGCATAAGAGATCCACCTCTGACGATGTCGACAGAGGCAAGAGAAAGAAGACGGAGGGTGGAGCCTCCAAGAAGTCCACTGCCGCCCTGGAGGCAGAGAAAAGAAGAGTTGCCGGGATCACTTTTGCCAAAGCACCCCCTGTTGTGTAAGCCTCTTTCTCTCCGACATTGTCCAATGTTTGTCTTGCTCTTGTACTTATACTTTTTTGCACGTTTCAGGAAGAAAGCCACCACCAGCTTGAAGAAGACCTCCAAGACTTTGGGGGCTTCTAGAAATATCAAGGATATGTTGCACTGTGACGTCCACCACGCATCTCCCGCCACCGCCCTGCTACACCCAGCGTCAAGCCCACACTAACTCCGACAAGCTCTCAAGCCAAAGATGCGTCTGGCCCTTCCATCATGGAAGTGGACTCAACTGCCTCCGCGGAGTTTGCCGTTGCCGGAGAGCAGGCAACGCAAGAGAGCGCCGCAATCCAGATGGCTGAAGCTCTGGCTAAGGATGCCATCGATAGCGGTAAGACAGTGGTGGAGGGTGGCACTTCTGCTGAAGGTGGCGCCTCTGCACCCCAGGCAGCCATAGAGTTCCCGAAGATAGTCTAACCGGCGCTTACGCCGAGTAGCTCTACTTTGGCTCCTGGTGCAGCGCCAACATCTCCGACATGCGGTCTTGAGGAGCTTCTCCGTCAAGCAGACATCCTGCGAGGAAACAGACTCTCTTTTGGCAAATTGCTTGCCGAGAGTGCTACAAACCTCAAGATCATCGCACTTGTAAGTTTTATCTGCCTTGTGCATTTCTTCTGAGTATCGCACTGTAGCCCCCGAGGCTTTAGACGGAAAACCATAGGCTTTTGCATCTGAATTCTCTAAGAGTGACTAAGATAGATAACTTCACACTGTAGCCCCCAAGCATATAGTTGGAATGAATAATTCTGACTAGATGCTTTCAGAGTAGCATACACAGTGTTTATAAATTTCGATACTGTAGCCCCCAAGCTTCTAGTTGTAACTGAATTAGTTCTGACTAGATGCTTAAAGAGAAGCTAAGCATATGACTGGGTTAAAACTTTATTCTGTAGCCCCCAAGCTTCTAATCGAAAACTAAATTAGTTCCGATTAGATGCTTAAAGAAAGACTAAGCATATTGTTAAGTTAAAAAACTCTCGCTATAGCCCCCGAGCGTCTAGGTGGAAATTTTCTGGCTAGATGCTCCAAGTAGACCGAACAACGTTTACTTTTCTTCTTTCCACAGAATGAGAATGCTCAGAGGGGTGTCGCCAATGAGAAGTTCCACAAGATGCGCGCCCACTTGGAAACAGAAAAGGGTAAAACTGCCTACTTGAAGGAACAGATCATCAAGAGCAAGAGTTTGTTTTTCCTTTCGATTTTTTACTTTGACTTGGTATTGTTCCAACATTTTCTGAGTACTCACTGTGTACTTGTTATTTCTCCGACTTGCAGAAGCCATTGCTAAATCCAAGGATATTGTGGAGCAATCCAAGCACATTGAGTTGCTGGATAGAAAAAACAAGATCCTTAAACAAGAGAGGAAGGATATGCTGAAAATGAATGAAGATTCCATGAAAGTCCTACAGGATTCTGCCAATGAAGAGATGAACCGCCTGAAGAAGGAGATCGAGATGCTAAGAGAGCAGAACAAAGCTGCCAAAGAGCAGAATGACCGCAATCTCGAAGCAGACAAGATCCTCCGACAAGAACGGGATTCTATGGTGGAAACTCTCCAGCAGGCAGAACTTAGCATCTCCAGTAAGTGATTCTCCGCCTTGTACTTATGTAAGTTGGATAATTTGAACTTTTTTGAACTCATTTGTTCCTTTATCGGAAATATTCAGCTCCTATTGGGTTGACCCAGTCGCCTCCTCCGCCAAAAGAATGCATGATCCTTGCCGAAAACTTTATCAACACCGCCATCACGCAAGCCAAGGAGATGGCCAAGCACCTCCAAATCAACATCAAAGCGGTGGATTATGTGACGAAGTTCTCGGAGATCTTGCGCCGAGCCCCCGAGCATATTGCAAGTTGGAAAGCTTCCTGTACACAGGCTGGCGCAAGGATGGCGCTATCAATGGTCAAGGCACACTACGAAACTGCCGACCTCGACGCGGTGACCTCTGGCATCCCCGACGAGGACGATGATGGCCAAAAGATTGACCATGAAGCTATCTTGGCATCGCTCACGGGTTATGACACCAGAGTTGCCGAGTTGGTCGACCAAAATGTCTTTGTGCCCATGAAGACCATTGATGGCGGCAACCAAAGCTCCTCCGAGCCCCTCAACACCGCTGACTTTGAGGAAGATGACTCTCCTGCTGTGGATGATGTTGCTTCCAAGTCGCCTGCGCCAGAGCAATAAAAACAACTTGTAATATTTGTTTCCTCTGTAATGTGTTATGCAGAAAAAACTATGTGTTAACTTAAGGCGGAAAACAATGGTGTATGTCCTGCTACTTAAGAACTAGTTCCAGCATGTATATATTTTTTAAGCAAGTGTTGGCTTATCCATTACTTTGGTTCTTATGCTTGTCCTTTCGTGAGTCGGAAGACTCGTTGTCGGAACCATGCGCTCAAGCGATGATACCCAATGGCACCGTAAATAACCTAAGCACAAAATCACCGACAACAAGTGCCGAAAGTCACTACTCCAGAATCCACATAAAAACAACAAAGGACGTGTAGACCAGAAAACTTAAGCTAACGCCCGTAGGCGGAATTTTCATAAGTGCAAACGCAAAGCTTGTGCATAGAGGTTTTATACGATCCAAAAATGAACACTAAAGGAGGTAAAATACTCAAAAATATGAGTGAACCAGAGAGCTTTATTTCATTGATCATATAATAGATATACAATAGATAAAAAATGCCAAGTGTAGAAAGGACGTAGATGTGCTATGTTCCATGGCCGATCAAGCTCTGGTTTTCATCATCCGGGTCACGTCTCTTACGCTTATGATCCTCGTTGGGTCTATCCTCCAATTCACGATTGTCAACGAGGTAGTAAGACCCATTGAGTAGCGCCTTGCTTATGATGAACGGTCCTTCCCATGGCGGGGATAATTTGTGTGACTTCTTCTGCTTAAGTCGGAGCACCAGATCACCCTCTTTAAATGAGCGATGCCTAACGCGGTGACTATGGTAGCTACGTAGCTTCTGTTGGTAGATGGCGGATCTTTGCAATGCCAAAATGTGCTCCTCGAGAAGGTCCACATCTAGGCGTCTGGATTCTTCAGCGTCATCTTCGGATGGCTTCTGCTCCATATACCATGAAGTAAGGGGTGTATCCAGTGGATCTGTTGGGTGTGGTTCGTAAACTCCATAGCACAGATGGCAATTCTTCCACCCAGGCTCCAGCTGCTCTATGTAGCGGTGCCTCAAGACGTGGCTTGATTCCCTGCAGAATTAATCCATTGGCTCGCTTGACCTGACCATTGGATGGTGTGTGTGACACAGATGCAAGGTCAAGTCGGATGCCCTTCTCCCAACAATAAGCTTCCACTTCTCCGAGTGACAAGTTGGTGCCGTTGTTGGTGATAATGCTATGTGGGAGACCAAATCTCACTACTAGATCTGGGACGAACCTAAGGGCAGTTGCCCCGTCAAGCTTTCTAATGGGTTCAACTTCTATCCATTTAGTGAATTTATCAACTGCTACTAGTAGATGCGTAAACCCACAAGGTGTCGTTTGCAACAGACCAACCATGTCCAGCCCCCAGACTGCAAACGGCCAAGTTATTGGTATTGTTCGCAATTCTTCAGCTAGAACATGTGGTTGTCGGGCATAATACTGGCATCCCATGCACGTCTCCACTAGCTTGTCGGTGTCCGCCTTTGCGGTCAGCCAGTAGAATCCTTGCCGGAAGGCTTTCGCGACCAAAGATCGGGGAGCGGCGTGATGCCCGCAATCTCCGAGATGGATTTCGCGTAGGATTTCAATACCTTCTTGCGCGAAACACACTTAAGGTATACACCAGTAGTGCTTCTTTTGTAGAGCTGTCCATTGATTATGGTATAGCCCTTTGCTCAACGTACTATTTGCCGTCTTTTGACTTTGTCGTCGGGGGAAAGTTCCGTGTTCGAGACACTCCATAAACGGTTTTGTCCAAGACAGAGGGACCTTTGCCACTATGTGGACGAAAGAGTCTACTCTGTCTGGGTTGTCGATGTATGCTCCCTTCACGGATGGTGTCCGTAGATGCTCCAGGAAAACTCCAGGAGGAATTTGCTTGTGCCCTGATCCAAGCTTAGACAGCAGATCAACTGCCTCGTTTTGCTCCCTAGGTACATACTTGACTTTGTAGCCCAAGAAGCTCTTGGCTATCTCGTCCACTTCGTCTCGATATGCTGCCATCATAGGGTTCCGCGCATTTCAGGTGCCAGCCACCTGCTGGGCAACCAAGTCAGAATCTCCATAGCAAACTATGCGCTTGATGCCAATATCCTTGGCTACGCGTAATCCGTGAATGAGTGCTTCATACTCCGCCATGTTGTTCGTAGCCTCAAAGTGGATCTGCAGAACATAGTGTAGCTTGTCTCCAGTTGGTGACTGTAGAAATACACCAGCCCCCGAGCCGTTGAGCAGCTTTGATCCATCAAACTGCATCACCCAATATTCTGGTTCCGGCAATGGGGTAGCATCTGACATCTCCATCCAATCTGCAATAAAATCCGCCAAGGCTTGTGACTTGATAGCGTCGCGTCTTTTGTAGGTGACGAGGTTTAATCTCGTCAATGCCCATTGTTATGAGCTTGGGTTTTGGAGAATATGGGGATGCTGGAGATCGCGGAACGGTTAGCAAACAAGCAACACGGGGACACGAGGTTTACCCAGGTTCATGCCCCCGAAGGGAAAACCCTACTCCTGCTTGTGTGCTCTTGATTACGGCGGAACCAAAAGTTACAGGGGTGCGCAGATGTAATCTGGCGTGGAGGTGTGTATGCTATGGTATGAGGTGCCCTCCTTGTTGTGCCCTCCTAGCCTTTATATAAAGATAGGCAGGTCCCGGACACAGACCGAGTTGGTTACAGGTTTTAGGGTTTTCCCCTTCGAATATTCTATCTATTCTAGTCTTGCTCTTCAAGGATCCGAAGGCGTCATGGGCCCGGGCCACCCGAAAGTCTTCATGGGCTGGCGCATATTCTCGTGGGCCTTCCTTGGGCTGGTCCAGGTATGCTAAGGTCGTGTACCCGTTGGGTATAACCATGTCAGTAGCCCCCGAGTGTTCAGTCGAATCGTAGATTCGGCTGAGGACTCTTCAATCTTTCGGGTGCAATTGTTTCTGTTCACCAAAGAATGGTTTTAGTGTGTAGGGATTGTTGATGCGTGTGCCTGAATCTCCTGACGGATCGGGGCCAGTTAACTATCTTAGGACAAAACAACACGATCTTCTCCATATTCGAGTCCCTCGACTCGAAACCGGAACATATGCTAACTCAGGCCGTTGAGGACTTATAAGAGTGGAATTCTAGTGATTTTCAAATGGTGTACCCAACGCGTCCGTCTAGATTTTAATCGCGCCTGTTGGCACGGATTACTACTAGCAGAGCGCAGTCGTGTGCGTTGCCAGGCCATCAGATGGTATCTGTATGTCTTATCTTTGCGTCGCAGACGCAGCATCCGAATGTTTATCACCGCAGAGGTGTTTTGGGTGGCCAAAGAGGATGTTACTCATTTAGCATTAACTGGGGCAAAGTTGCCGAAACGTTTTTGCATGCTGATCCGAAGGATCGCAGTCGAATAATTCATAGGGTGCGCGACCAGTGCTCCCTATGGGAGTAGCCCCCGAGTGTCTGTTCGAGTCATAGACTCGAGCAGAGACTTTTAATTCAGTCGCTTTTTGACTTTTAGGTCCATAGGACACAAATTTTTCAGATGCTTTAATCCATCCTCCCTATGGGAGTAGCCCCCGAGTCCGTAGTGGAGTCGTAGACTCGACGTAGGACTCGAAGAAATAGTGCATCGGTGTATTACCTTAATCATACTTCGGGTGCACGGCCAGCGCTCCTGATAGGAGTACCCCCCGAGTATTTACTCGAACCGTAGATTCAAGTGAGTACTTTAAGTTGTGTAGTCGAAGATTTGTAACTGTTGCTAGTATAGCTTTGATGACGTCATTGCTGACGATCGGTGACCTCAAGCATCTATGGCGCCAGAGATGACGTGACTGAATGAAAGTGGGTCCCACCTTCTGACTTTGAATTGACTGGTCACGCGCGGCGTGGATATAATTACGGTGTCGCCTCGGTTTCCGTGCATAGTGGACGGCGTGTGAGCGACGGTTCGCTGCCGTGCTGACACGTGGACGGTTGGATTCTGATGTTGGCTCTAGGGCTTCCTGATGAACGGTCACCATGCATCTTCTTCGTCCTTATAATCATTGGGGAAAAGTTTGTTTGTTTTCACCGCAGCCATTCTTGTTTCACTGCTTCTATCTTCTTGAGCTTTTCTCGCCGCGTGCTGGAAGTTCTTTGAACCTTTCCATCTTCGTTCATGCGTTAACGTTGTCGCCGTCGCCACACTGTGATGGGTAAGTCAAAGAAGGTCTCCACCGCCGTTTGTACTAGTGCTGCCGCCGGCGGCAAGAAAGGTTCCGCCGCTGCTCGCGTCACCGATGGTGGCTGGCGATGATCGGAGACGCGCGAGGGCGATCTCCGCAAGCTCCATGAGCGGGGTCTAATCCTGCAGGAGAGAGAGGCCGTCAGGATTCCTGGTGATGAGGTAATTCCCGGTCCTCCCGCTGGGTTTCGGGTCATGTTCGTCGCTTTTGTCCTTCGGGGCCTTTCTTTCCCGATCCACGATTTTCTTCATGGATTGCTTTTTCTTTTATGGCATCCAACTCCATCATCTTTCACCGAACTCTCTTCTTCATATCGCCTGCTTCATCACCCTCTGTGAGTGTTGGCTCGGTGTCGAGCCGCACTTTGGCCTCTTCCGGAAGCTCTATTCCATGAAGAGGCAATCTGGCTCCGATGGCGTTTATCCCATCGGTGGCTGCATCATTTCCCTTAAATCCAACTTTCTCTTCTTTTCCTTTTCTATGTCTGAGTCTATCCAGTACTGGCGGAGGAGATGGTTTTACATCCGCAACTCCACAGTGGCCGGGCAAAACTTTGTCCTTGCTTCTTTCGACCCCTCCCAGAAAATACAGCCGAAGAGGTCCTGGAAGAACCACATCTTGGATGGTGAGGTGGCGGAGATAGAGGAGCTCTATCGTCGGGTGGAGGACCTCCAGGTGATTCCGGATAAAGAGGTGAACGGAGTGGATATCATCCGCACCTTCCTCAAACGTTGGGTGCAGCCGCTCTAGGCTAGGGCACATCCAATGTTCCTTTATTCTGGCCGCCACGATCCGACTAGGGTTTCGACCGAGGAGCTCTCCAACGGTGATCTCGATAGAATTCTTCGGCCGCTGCTGAAGTATAAAGCTGAAGAGGATCTTTCGGGGAAATCGCTGACTCCTCCATTCGCCGCCTCTTGCCTGGTTCCGCAGGTGTAGATCTGGGACATGCGCGTAGCGCTTTTTTCGACTGTGTTTGTCTTGCACTTGTTTTTGTTATGAAATTTTGTTTCTTTTGCGCAGGAGTTCAAGGTACCGGGCATGGTGCCTCCACTACCCGAACGTTTTCTGGATGCACCGGACAATGAGGTAGTGGATTCCATGTCTGAGCTTCCCTCTGCGCGATCACCGGCGTAAGAACTTTTGAGTCTAGCGAGGAGCAGACTCGAAAGAGGACGCGGAGCTCGAGCTAGTCGTCGCATGCCTCGAATCCGCCGACGCCTAGGAACATGTCATTCCTTGCGCGTCATAGTGGAGGTGATGGTGGTTCTTCCTCTCCTATTCCGGCCGTGCCCGTGCGGGCCATGGCGCCACAGCCGCCGGCGAAGCGGAAGAAGGAAGAGAAGAAGGGCAAGAGGGCCTTGCCTGTCTTCAACTTGAGAGATATAGACTCGTAAGTGTCATTAGTTGTTTTTTTGGCTCCTCGTTCATTTTTGCTTGCTGGTATTTGAATGAAGTATTTGTTGTAGCCACTCCTCTGATGGCTCCTTCAGCGAAGGTTCTCGGGAGATGGTTGGGGAGTCGAAGGTTGCACCTCCTCCTCAGACGGTGACCACCTGCGGGAGCGTTACTTCGAACCCTTCTCCGCAGGATGCTCGGGTGATTGTCCCCCAGAAGACTATAGTCGGACCTTCGGAGTCGCCATCTAATCATGTAAGTGCTCTTCGTTCTTGTCGTGGGGGGAGCCCCCGAGCATTTCGGATGATTTGTTGATCATTTTTTCTTTTGTTTGTTCATGTCTCGGGGGATCCCCCAAGCGTCTTTCGGATGATCTGCTGATCATGCCTTTCTTTTTTGTGCGTGTCTCAGGGGGAGCCCGGGAGCGCTTTTTGTGTGCATGATTTGTTTTGCCCGTTTCCTTGGGCGCAGCCCCCGAGCCTTTTTCTGACAAGTTTCATCTTCTCGCAACCTTTTGTTCAGGGTGTCAATCAGCTAGTGAAGCAGCGTCTCGCATTGGAGGCCAGCCTTCAGTGGCTCCAAGGTTCGTGTGTTTTTATCTGTATTCTGCTTCTTCGGCTGCTTGCTTGCTGCTGTATCTCATGCTTGTTCTTTGTTGCAGACGAGAATAATACTGCCCTCCGAGAGCTTGATGCTCTCAAAAAGAGCCTCGGGCGAGCGAAGAAAAAAGCTGAAGATGCCGTTGGCGCTAAGGAGCGCCTTGAGCGGGAGCTACCCGACGCGGCTACGGCTTAGGAGCGCCTGCAGCAGGAGGCCACGGATCGCGAGGAGCAGCTCGCCACCACTGCGGCCTCGCGCGAGAAGGAGGTAGCCGGCAAGCTGATGGCTGCTGCCAAGGCTCTTTCGAGTGCGTAGTTTCGTCTGTTCCTTTTCGGCTTCCTTGTATTTTTGGTTTTGTTTTGGTTTTCACTTTGTCTCTTCTGTTTATATAGATGCCACGGGCATCGAGTTTGACCGTGGTGCCTTGGAGCACGGGAGTGCTCTAGATGATGCCACTATGGCGGTCGAAGATCACTGTAGTACCGTGGTCGGCTCCCTTGCCAAGGCCAAGGAGGTTCTCCAGCGCTTCTACAAGGAGCTCGTCCCCAAGGGCGTCGCCTTCGACGATGTCGATATGTTGGCGGATGCTCTGTCGGCCGAGGAGCCTGCGGCGTACAAGCGCAAGCAGAAAGGCATTGGCGCGTCCATGGGGCTGGCGATGGCCATGGCGTCTGGAGCGGAGCTGGATCTTCATCAGGTCACCTCCCAGATGTCGACGGCTGCCGACGGATCCTAGGTAGCCTTCGCCCTCTACGCTGCCCGTTTTAAACGCTATGGGCCGAAGCTGATTGACCTGCTAGCGGAGTATGCAGTGCGGCAGCAGGGGGAGGCCAAGAGCAGGCAATCCGGCTCCGAGGCTACTCAGGATGCAGCTTCTTAGGCCCTGTAGTTGTAGGATAGTTTTCGTTTCTGTTGTTGTAATGTTTATACGAACACTCCTTATGCCACGTAGTGGCTTTTGCTGCATATAATGAATCTTCGAGTTGTTTGCTCAATCATGCGCTTGTTCATATCCTTGCCTTCCTTTCCTGTAGGGACCTTCGTGTGATGATCCCGTTGATACTTCGTTTGCGTCGCAGCTGCGGCCATCCTTGGATGATGCATCGCAGCTTGTATTTCTTTTACCGCATACGTAGTCTTGAGAAAGAGTTGCTTGGCGTTCGAGTCCACGCGGATGTTTGGAGGTAGAAGGCGGAGCGGAGCGCCGCCAGAGAGGAGTATCTGATGGGAAAGTTGCGGCGTTTGGCCGAACAGCTTCAATGTGAGTTTCTTCGAGTTGCTGCTCATTTCTCGGATGCGCCTGTTGGCTTGTCATCTTACTTTGCAAGTTTTGCAGGTGCTAACCTTGTTCCTAGGGAGGAAAAGGAGCGTGTTGCTGTTCGGATCAACTGCCTGACCCAGTAGGACATGGAGGCCGGTGGCTTTTTTTGGATGGACCATGATCGTGCTATGGTCCTTGCGACTGTGCAGGATCGTGTTCACCAGGTGTTGCGGGTGTTGCGGCAAGTGAAGACTTCTTTGGCATCGATTTTGTATGTGATGTTCCCCCTGGATGAGGCACCATCGAGTCTATGGGGCCTGGTGGCTAGGTTTCGAGATGTGCATCATGTCAAGGAGCTGGTGTGGCATTTGTTGGTTGCAGGGGTGAAGGCTGCGCTTTTCCTCGTGCGGCTACATAGCCCTGATGTAGATCTTGTTGTTGTGGCGGCTGGGCCACCTCTTCGGTCGGATGGTGGCGTGTGGGACATGCGTCCGCATTATGCGGCTGTAAGGCAGTATGTCGAACAAATTGTAGATCTCTTTGAGCATCGTGCGCAGGTGGTTCTTCAGAATAGATAGGACCTATAAAAAGATAGATGTAAAATTTGTATGTATTCGACTGGGTGTGTTATGCCCCTTGCTGTAAAGGTTGATTCTTTTTAGCACGTGGTGCTTTATTTGTATGCGTGCCCTTTTCGTTATCCTGACGTGATCAGCTACTCAGGTGTACACGCGTTATCCTCAGTCGACGAAGTCGTGAGGTGAGGGGAGCCCCCGAGTGTATTGTAACATGATAAAAATGCGAATAATAGATAAATTTTGGGGCGAGACACTTAGCTTTATTCATATCATAATGAGGAGGTACATTGTTCGGCTGAGTAGCCTTGGCTGAATAGCCTTATTGAAAGTAAAAGGAGGGGGTAGCTAGGGGTAGAAGCGTCGCCATTGTGCGACGTTCCATGGGTTGGAGTATGCGACTCCAGACTCCATGTGCTTGAGGCGATAGGCGCCACCAGGGATGACTTCAGTGACGACGTATGGTCCTTCCCAGGGTGACTCGACCTTCTTCGGTCGCTCTTGCTTGAGTCGTAAGACCAGGTCTCCTTCGATGAAGGACCTTGGGCGCAGCCGACGGCTGTGATAGTTGCGGAGGCTCTGTTGGTAGACCGCTGATCGAGCCGCGGCTATGTCGCGCGCCTCGTCGAGTGTGTCGACGGGGTCTTCGAGTGCGGCCGTCAATTCGGCTTCGTTATAGGCGACGACCCGTGGGGCCCTATGGCATACCTCTGCAGGCAGCACAGCTTCGGCTCCGTGCACCATGAAGAAGGGCGTGTAGCCGGTTGAGCTGTTTGGCGTCGTGCGTAGGCTCTAGAGGACGGAGGGTAGCTCTTGTGTCCAGGCTCCTGCGAGCCGTTGGAGTGGGCTCATTAGGCGCTTCTTGATGCCGCCGCCGACGAGGCCGTTGGCCTTTTCGACCTGCCCGTTCGTTTGCGGGTGCGCCACGGAGGCGTATGTTATGTTGATTCTGAGGTCTTCGCAGAAATCTTGGAATTCTTTGGAGATGAAGTTCGACCCGTTATCGGTGATGATGCTGCACGGCACGCCGAACCTGTAGACTATGGATTCGAAGAATTTCACGGCCTTTTTTCCCTTTTGGTTAGTAACGGGCATGGCCTCGATCCACTTGGTAAATTTTTCGACTACGACCAGGAGGTAGACGTGACCTCCTTTCGAAGATTTGGGCAGTTTACCGATGATGTCGAGTCCCCATTGGGCGAAGGGCCAGGCCAGGGGAATGGGCCTGAGCTCCGATCCCGGTGCGTGCGGTTTGTCTGCAAACCTTGGGCACCCATTGCACCTTCGGACGATGTCCTTGGCGTCATTCATGGCCGTTGGCCAGTAGAACCCAGCTTGTAGGGCTTTGGCGACAAGGGCGCGGCTGCCCGCGTGAAGGCCGCAGATGCCCTCGTGGATGTCTTGGAGGATAGTTTTACCGTCACCGATAGTGACGCACCTTTTGAGTACACCCGAAATGCTGCGCTTGTACAGCTCGCCATTGATGATGGTGAAGGCCTTGGACCGACAAGATATGCACCGGGCATCTATCGGGCTGTCAGGGAGCTCCCCGTCTATCAGATACCGGAGGTATGGCTGTGTCCATGTTTCTTCGACTGCCATGACCTGCATCAGGTTGACCACTCCGACCTCTGTGTCGAGCTTTTCTGGTCCTTCCTGTCCTTCGGGTAGCAAAGCCCCCGAGTGTTCTGCTTCTTCGGGTGATCCCTTTGGGAATTTCCTTTTAATGGATGGTACGCAGATCTGTTCGAGGAACACACCTGGTGGCACCCGTGCGCAGGTGGAGCCGATATTGGCGAGTCTGTTGGCCTCTTCATTGCTTTCTCTCCCAACGTGCCAAAGCTCGCAACCATCGAAGTCTCCTTCGAGTGCGTTGTAGAGTGCGTGGTACGCAATCATGTTGGCGGCGTGTGTGTCGCACTCGTTCATCGTCTGCTGGACGACGAGGTTCGAGTCGCCGTAGATGACCAGGCGCGTTGCACCGCAGATCTTGGCCATCCTCATGCCATGGATGAGGGCCTCGTACTCGGCCTCATTGTTGGAAGCTCGAAATTTCATCCGGAGAACGTACTTCATCTTGTCGCCCTGCGGGGAGGTCAGTATGACCCCGACTCCTGCTCCAGCCTCGCGCTTGGAGCCATCGAAGTGCATCGTCCACGACTGCGTCATGTCCGGGATGTCCGGAAACTGCAGTTCCATCCAGTGGACGAGGAAGTCCGGAAGGACCTGAGACTTGATCGTGTGGCGCTTCTCATAGATGATGTATAGAGGTGACAGCTCGATGCCCCACAGGGCCACACGTCCTGTGGCCTCTGGGTTGTTCAGCATGCTGTTCAGGGGTGCTTCGTTGACGACCATCACCTGATGCTCCTGGAATTAGTGGCTCAGCCGAAGCCGTAGGCGAGCTTCTGGTAGTGAGGATACCTCTGCTTTGTTGGCGTCAATACCTCGCTGAGGTAGTAGATTGGGCGTTGTACCCCATGGGTCTTGCCATCTTCGGGTCTTTCGACCACGAGTACGGTGCTCACCACCTGATGTGTAGCTGCTATGTATAGTATTAGCGGATCGTGCTCCCTTGGCGTGACTAAGAAGGGCGAGGTAGAGAGTAGTCGCTTCAGATCTTCGAATGCATCGTCTGCTTCAGGCGTCCACTCGAATTTGTCTGCCTTGCGTAGCAGATGCTAGAAAGGCAGGGCCTTTTCGCCCATGCAGCTGATGAACCTGCTCAGCGCCGCGATGCGCCCAGCGAGCTCCTGGACGCCTTTGAGGTTCTTTGGCTTCTCCATGGCCATTATGGCTCGGATTTTCTTCGGATTTGCTTTGATCCCTTGCTGGGAGATGAAGTAGCCTAGCAGTTGACCAGATGGGACGCCAAAGGCGCACTTTTCAAGGCTGATCTTGATCTTGTATCGATCAAGGTTGTCGAACGTCTCGCGGAGATCGTCGATCGGTGTCTTGGACTCCCTTGTTTTGATTACTATGTCGTCGACATAGACTTGGATGTTGCGGCCGATCTGGTCCTTCAGGCATTCCTGCATGCACCGTTGGTACGTGGCGCCTGCGTTCTTCAGCCCGAAGGGCATTGTGTTGTAGCAAAACACTCCGAACGGCGTGATGAACGCCGTATTCTCCTGATCTTCGACCTTCAGTCGAATCTGATTGTAGCATGAGTAGGCGTCGAGGAAGGAGAGCTTCTCGCATCCTGCACTCGAATTGATGATCTGATCGATCCGAGGAAGGTGGAAGTGATCCTTCGGGCAGTGCTTGTTTAGTGATGTGAAGTCCACGCACATCCGCAGGATGTCTGTGTCCTTTTTGGGGACCATCACGGTGTTGGCGAGCCATTCGCTCTCCTTGATCTCCCTGATTTAATTGGCGTCGAGTAGTCTGTTGACTTCGACTCCGATTGCTTCAGCGCTTGGCTCGGACAGTCGTCGGATGGACTGTTTGACGGGCTTGGCATCTGGGAAGTAATTAAGGGCGTGCTCGGTGAATTCCCTGGGAACTCCTGGCATGTCCGCAGGACACCAGGCGAAGATTTCCCAGCGCTCACGGAGGAATTCGACGAGTGCGCTTTCCTATGCGGGGCTAAGGTTGTTGGCGATCAGTGTCGTCTTGGAGGCGTCCGTCAGGTGGACCTGCACCTTCTTTGTGTTGACGGTGGAGTCGAAAGACATGTCTGGTGCGTTCTGTCTTGCGACTGGGGGTGCCCCGTTGTGTGTCACCTCTCGGAGCCTTATGAGCTCCTCCTGCATTCCGAATGACTGGGATATTCTGTTGAAGTCCCTGTCGCAGTGGTCCAATCGGGTGAAGCTCCCGTGGACCGTGATGACACCCTTAGGTCCTGGCATCTTGAGTAGCAGGTATGCGTAGTGCGGTACTGCCAGGAACCGTGCGAATGCCACACGCCCGAGGATGACGTGGTATTGTGATGGCCAGTCCACCACTTCGAACTCGAGTCGCTCGCACCGGAAGTTATCGGGCTTGCCGAAGATGACGTCGAGCCATATCTTTCCCAGGGGGAATATGGCCTTCATGGGACGATGCCGTGGAACGTTGTGTCGGATTTTTCCAGACTGCATAGCGGGATCCGCATTGCTGCTAAGGTGCTGGCGAACATCAGATTGATGCCGTTGCCGCCGTCCATGAAGACGCGGCTCATATCGAACCCTCTGATCTGCGCCTCGAGCACCAGGGCAGGACGACCTGGGTGAGGGACTTGGCAGGGGTGATCCGAACGGCTGAACGTGATGCAGGACTCCGAACCGCTGAGGTACTTAGGGATGGGGGTGGAGCTATCACATCCAGATTGATCTAACGGGTGATTTTCTTCTGCACCCTGTTTCCGCTGTTGTTCTGCGCATGTGCAATTGGATGATTCAGAGGTCCCATAGGTGGTGGTGGAGGATCTCCGTGTGCGATGTCTCTTGGTGCGGGTGTGTTCCCGTACCCAGGGTTCGGGGCTTGCTGCCTCATCTGGGACATGGTCTCGCTGAGTTTCTGGAACTCGCGGCAATCCTTGAGCATGTGGCTTGCCTTCTTTTTTCCATCCTGCTTGTTGATGTAGAAGTGGATGGTGCATGGACCCGACAGTTTGTCGTATGCTGAGGGTCCATCGTCGCGGCCGCGGCGTTGCCATGACTGCGCTGGGCGTCCTCCGTCGCGGAAGTTGTTTCCACGGTATCCGCCGCTGCTGCGGTTGTCGTCGCTGCGGCGGTCGGCGTAGCCAGCCGCGACCATGTTGGGTCTGTCGCGATTGTCGTAGACGCGCGGTCTTCTCTTGCTACGGCGTTCACGTCGACAGCCATAGTCATCTTCCTCCTCCGAGTGCGCTCGGTGGACGGAGTCCTCGCCGTCTGACCACCTGTTGGCGATGTCCACGAGGTGGTCAAGTGTCTTGGGCTTGACGCGTCCAAGTTCTTCCTTGAAGTCCTGGCGTTTGATGCCATCCTTGAAGGCGTCGATCGCTCTCTCCTCAGAGATGTGCGCCATAGAGTTCTTTGTATTGGACCAGCATAGTTTGTACGAGCGAATGGATTTGCCCGTTCGTTGGGTGCAGGCCTGTAGCTCCTCAATCGAGGCTGGCCTCTTGCTGGTGCCCTTGAAGTTTCGGATGAAACTGTACGCCAGTTCGTCCCAGCTTTGGATGGATCCCGAGGATAGGCTACTGAGCCAGATCCGGGCTACGCCTGTCAGCTGCAGCTGAAGGCATTGCAGGGTGGTGTCCTTGTTTCCGCCATGTAGCTTGACGAACGACAGGTGGTCGCTGAGCCACGCCTTAGGGTCCTATGTGCCTTCAAACTTCGGAGTGTCCGAAGGGAGCTTGAAGTTCCACGGCATCCGTATCCGCCGGACGGATCTGCTGAAGCATCGAGCTCCGCAGAGTTCTCCTTCGTCGTCGTCCTCCTCGGATTTAGACGAGCATACGCGCTTGGCGCATGCTTTGTCAATCTTGCGTTGGGTGAGCTCGCTTAGAGCGTCGTAGTCGTGACTGCGATGTCGCAAGCTTTTCTGCCTTCGAGGTAGGTCATGTTCTTCCTCGTCAGATGAAGGAGTGGGGATGCGGTTGAACCTGACCGCAGCCTTCTTTTTTGGCTCCACAGGAGCTTCTCCGTGGAGCGCAGCTCCAATGAGTCCGAGTCCGGCTAATGCGGATTTGTGCATGGCCCTTTTCGGGTCCCCCGGCGGAGGTGGATGAGACGCAAGGTATGTAGTGGCTGCCATGATCGCAGCTTGCAGCGTCTTCAGGATGACGTTGCCATCGACATCCATCTCCATGAAAGATGTGTTGAGGGTTCGAGTCACCTCGCGACGTGCCTTGGGGTCCATGTTCTCCGTGCGAGAATGGTGGTTGTTGCCATGGTTGCCGTGCGAGCTAGAGCCGCCCATGGCAGAGAGCGCAGCTCGCCGCGCGCTGGACTCTGAGGCCGCTTGCTTGCGCTTGTCGAGCACTTCTTGCATCTTCACCTGCTTCTTGTGTTCTTCGACGAGAAGCAGATGGCATGCCATCAGTAGGTCCCGTGAGGCATCTGCAGGCAGGATCTCGTTGCCTGCCACGGCTTCGCGTGCCTGAGCCCATCCTTCCTTGCTGAGGTGGATGATCCGATTGGGATCGGTGTCCTCCTCATTAGGCGGGGGGGGGGGGGGACTGGTTTCTCCTATTCTCGCCGTTTCTACCCTGCGGGTTGGGTGGCGGGTTGTGTTCCTGATCCACGTCACTCTAGATGACTGCGGCACACTGGTAGCGCTCGTAGATCGGATTGCTGCTGCCGCAGCTTTCGGACCCGGAACCGTAGGTCCCTTCCTCCGATGGTGGATCACACAGATCTGAGTTGCAGCTGCTATTGTCATAGGACTCATCTATCGATGGCAATGTGCGTAGCACGGGATGCGGAGCCCATGAAGCGGGCCTGATCGATGGCAGGGGCACCCGCTCTAGGAGACGGAGAGTGCCGGTCTACCCCACCTGGAAGAAGAAGCTTCCGAACAGGATCTCGAGCCCGTCGCCAACGGGCTCGAAGTCCTTCAGAGTGGCTGGCGAGTGGGCGGTGAAGTCGAAAGCACCGAAGAGGAGATGGCTCTCCGTCGCCGAGGAGTTGTAGATCGCTTTGGTTGGGTCCGTCACGATCGTACAATCAGCGCCCCCAGTTCCCACAGACGGCGCCAATTGACGAGGTTTAATCTCGTCAATGCCTATTGTTATGAGCTTGGGTTTTGGAGAAGATGGGGATGCTGGAGATCGCGGAACGGTTAGCAAACAAGCAACACGGGGACACGAGGTTTACCCAGGTTCAGGCCCCCGGAGGGAAAACCCTACTCCTGCTTGTCTTCTCTTGATTACGGCAGAACCGAAAGTTACAGGGGTGCGCAGATGTAATCTGGCGTGGAGGTGTGTATGCTATGGTATGAGGTGCCCTCCTCGTTGTGCCCTCCTAGCCTTTATATAGAGATAGGCAGGTCCCGACGCAGACCGAGTTGGTTACAGGTTTTAGGGTTTGCCCCTTCAAATATTCTATCTATTCTAGTCTTGCTCTCCAAGGATCCGAAGGCGTCATGGGCCCGGGCCACCCGAAAGTCTTCATGGGCCGGCGCATATTCTCGTGGGCCTTCCTTGGGCTGGACCAGGTATGCTAAGGTCGTGTACCTGTTGGGTATAACCATGTCAGTAGGTGATCTCGAAGGCGGCAAGTTCAATGCCCCACTTCGCGACCCTTCCTGTAGCGTCGCTGTTGTTGATGATGTCGGACAGTGGAGTCTTGCTCACCACTATTATGGGGTGCTCCTGGAAATTGTGCCTCAGCTTCCGAGAAGCGAGGAATACTCCATAAGCTATCTTCTGGTAGTGCGGGTAATGCTGCTTGGACTCCGTCAAGACCTCGCTTATATAGTAAACTGGTCGTTGAACTCCATGCTCGTAGCCTGGTTCCTTCCACTCTACCACGACGACGATGCTGATTACCCTGTTGGTGGCCGCCATGTAAATTAACATGGTTCTCCAGGCTCGGGTGCTGCAAGGATAGGCACTGAGGAAAGGATCTCCTTAAGCTGCTGCAATGTTGCATCTGCTTCGTCCGTCCACCTTCTTCAGCAACTTGTATAGCGGCAGAGCCTTCTCTCCAAGTCGGCTGACGAACCAACTAACTGCTGCAACACAACCTATTAGTCGCTATATGTCCTTTAGGCATGTCGGACGGTTTATGTTTAAGATGGCCTTGATTTTCTCCTGGTTGACCTCGATTCCACGCTGGGAAACGATGAAGCCCAACAATTTGCCGGCTGGAACCCCGAACACGCACTTCTTAGGGTTAAGCATCATGTTGTATTTCCGGAGATTATCAAAGGTTTCTTTTAAGTCGGAGATTAAGTCATTTGACTTTTTAGACATCACCGCTATATCGTCCACATAGGAGTGAACGTTCCGACCAATTTGATCGTGTAGGCAACGCTGCATTGTCCGTTGGTACGTAGCACATGCGTTTTTTAACCCAAAGGGCATCGTGACATAGCAAAACGTGTCGTAGGGTGTAGTGAATGAAGTGGCCAATTGGTCCAACTTTATCATCTTGATCTGGTGGTATCCTGAGTATGCATCGAGAAAACACAAAAATTCCGATCCAGCCGTCGAGTCAATGACTTGGTCAATGCGAGGCAAAGCAAACGGATCTTTGGGGCATGCTTTGTTCAAACCGGTGTAATCAACGCACATTCTTAATTCTTTGGTTCCCTTTTTGGGGACAAGTACACGATTGGCCACCCATTGGGTGTGAAGGACTTCTCGGATAAAACTAGCCTTAAGTAACCTAGCTATCTCTTTGCCTATGGCGCGTCTCTTCTCATCTCCAAAGCGTCGTAGAGGTTGCTTCACTGGTTTGCATTTTGGATCAATGTTTAAGTTGTGCTCGACAAGTTCCCTAGGTACACCTTTCATGTCGGCAGGTTGCCAGGCAAAGATGTCCCTATTCTCACGGAGGAACTCAACGAGCGTGCTTTCCTATTTGGGATCCAGGTTCGTCCCAATGGCGGTGGTCTTGGAGGCATCGCCTACCACAAGTTCCACCGGCTTAGTCTCGATGGCGGCCTTGAAAGCTGGAGCAGAGTCAGAAATATGCTTCTTTGACGCGGGCATTTCTGAGGCATCGACCTTGCTCTGGATCTCCTTGAACTCGTCGCTGTAGAGGACAACTTCCGCGTAGGCTGCTTCTCCAATTTCGCAGTCCCTAGCTTTTGCAAAGCTTCCGGATACGGTGATGACACCATTTGGTCCAGGTATCTTGAGTTTGTTGTAGACAAAGCATGGCTTGGCCATGAAGGTGTGGAATATGTCGCGGCCGAATATGACGTGGTACACGCTTTTGAAGGGGACCACCTCAAGGGTCATGCGCTCTTGGCAGTAATTGTTAACATCGCCAAAGGCTACCTAAAGTGTGATGCACCCAAGGGACCGAGCCCCCCGACCAGGAACTACACTGTGGAAGATGGTGTTGGTCCGCCTTAGGTTTGCCTCCGTCAAGTTCATCTTCTGCAGTGTATCCAGGTACATGATATTGATGCTGCTTCCACTATCCACCATACACTTGGTGAACTCATTGTCGTCAATCAAGGGGTTGATGACCATGGCGTATTGGTTCTCCGTAGGAATGAGGTCTGGGTGATCCTTCCTGTCCCAAGTAATTGGAACCTCCGACCAGCGCAGGTACTGGGGAACTGGGGGTAAAGTAGCCATCAGGATCCTCATAGAGGTCTTCTGTTGTCGGACGATGGGGGTGCCAAGGAAAGTGTGGAAAACGGCCGCCTTCTTATCTAAGGGGTTCTTGCCCTTGCCGTCGCCCTTGGCGGCGTGCTTGGGGTCAACATCCTCGTCCATGTCACTTGAATCCTTGGACAAATCCTCCTTCTTCTTCCCCTTGCCCTTGCCTCGCGGTCTGTTCTTCTGACTTCGCTTGTAGCTGGACTCCGGGTCCTCCTTGAGGTCGTTGATGAACTTGTAGTGTCAATTGGTGTGGGTGGCTTTGCGGTTAACATCGAGGTGTACGAGGCATGGCATATCACGGTACTCCTCGTAGGTTTGGGGAACACGGAGCGCTGCCGAGGTAGTTTCACTTCCTCGCTGCTGCCCACGACCAGCTCCCCGCCCTCGGCCACGTTGTCCGCCATCACCTCGTCCTGCAAAGGTCATGGCGACCATGTCGGGAGTTTTCTTTTCTTCTGGTGCGGTTTTCCGCATTGTGCTACTGTTCCTCCAAGCTTGAGTTGGAACGGCCGTTGCCGGCAGAGAGCCGCGAGCATCGTCGTCGGCAGCTGCGAACTCACTAGCCAACTGAATCATCTGGTTCAAGTCAAGCTGGTGATTGTCCTGCAGGCGCTTCAGCTTATGTCGGAGCAACGTGCCAATAAAGGCGGCCATGGCGGTCTGAGTGTGCACTCCTGCGCAGGAATTCTTCATATCCAGCCAACGGGAGAGGTAGGCACGAGATGTCTCGTATTTCTCTTGCACGCACCGCTGTAGATCGCCAACAGTGCATGGACGCTTATACGTACCCTCGAAGTTATTGGTGAACGCTTCTTGCATGTCCAACCAATTGCAGATGGATTTCACCGGTAAGTCATCAATCCATTGACGGTTTGTGCCCGCCTACATCAATGGGAGGTACTTGACGACAACATTAGGGTAACCCCCGGCGATTTCCACCGCGTTTCCGTAGTCCTGCAACCATGTAGCTGGCTTAGCGGTTCCATCATAGGGCTTGATGGTCTTGTCAATCCGGAAACCTTTGGGGTAAGTTGCGGACCGTATCGCAGGTCCAAAGCAACGTGGTCCCAGGTATGGTCCTTCCCGAGCCTCGTGGATCTTGTCTATCCGCGAACGTGCCTCATATGGCTCCAGGTTTCTTTTCTTGTTGTCAACAGGGGAGGGCTGCGTAAACGACGTGAGACTCCTTCGCCATGGTGACTGCTAGGTGGCGACGGAGGCGGAGGCGACAGTGGGTTAGACTTCTTGCTGTTACCCTCCTGCGACGCCTCACGCTTGTCGCGGTTGCTTGTCGGACGCGGAGGGTCATGGCGCAACCTGCTCTTGTTTCCTTGGTTGCGCTCTCCGTCATGACGGGTCTGCTCCGTGTTGTCGCGAATGACGATGCCGCTCTGCCTTGGCGGGGGCATATCTGTACGTCGGTGAGCATTGGGGTCTTCGCGATGTCGGGGTGAACGGGGCAGTGGCGATGGGCGACGAGGTTGGGCCTTTCCTCCGTGGTCGGATGATATGGGGATAGCATCCTTCCTGTTGCGCGCATCCCTCCGTCTTCATTCTGATGAACTCGTCTGAGACCCGACATCAAGGGGAGATCTGTCCCTTGGCGGCTTATGCTGGCTAGAGTGGCAAAACGCTGGGTCAGACTCAAGCCTCAGAGAGGTGGCCTTTTCCTGCTGCTTCACACCGCCTTGGCCACTAGGTCATAGACCTGTTCCACCGCCTCAGGCGATTGATCCTGCTCCAGAAGGGTCTTGGCAACAGCGAGGTTGAGGAGAGGGGTGGGCATCACCTGCCTGCCTTCACTGTCAATGTATGGCTTGGCCTGTGCCGGCTTCGGTGGAGCCCATCCTACGTTTCGCCGTACACCAGGATCGTTAATGACACGAGCCAGAGCTTTCTTGGCCTTCTACTGCTGCAGCAGAGTCTTGTATTCTGTCTTCATTGCTCTAGCTTTCTCTATGGATTTCTGCGCGTTGACCAGATCTCGATCTAGTTTAGCGCCTTGTTCCGCGATGGCTTGCACCTCCTCTAGCAGCTGCTGGCGCTTCTCGTCGAGCTGGGTCACATTCCGGATATGAGCTAAGGTCAGTGGCTCGACGAGAAGATTGTCGTACATCAGTCTATCAGCTGGAGTAACTTGGGCAGCAGCAGATGTAGATACCGGAGGCGGCAGGTTTGCGGTGTTGTTGTTGCTCGGGCCGGTGCCGAGTTCCTGCGGCTGTTACACTAGGTTAGGCGGAGGGGCATAACTGGTGCGCGATCATTGTCGGCCGCAACGAGTGGTCCCTTCCCCTTGTCCAGCGTTGTAGGCGGAGCTCGTCCGGGTTGATCTTCATCCATCGCCGTCCCAATGGTGACGAACACTTCTCGGGACATGACGGCGTTGTTGGCCTGCTCGTCGCGCGTGTACTCCTCCTCCATCTCCTGCATGGCGGAGTCTAGTTCCTCCGGGCTGAAATCTGTTGGAATTATGCCCTAGAGGCAATAATAAAGATGTTATTATTATAATTCTTGTTCATGATAAAGTTTATATTCCATGCTAGAATTGTATTAAGCGGAAACTTTAATACTTGTGTGGTTTATGAACAACACCTTGTCCCTAGTACGCCTCTATGGACTAGCTCATTGATTAATGATGGTTAAGGTTTCCTAACCATAGACATGAGTTGTCGATTAATAATGAGATCACATCATTAGGAGAATGGTATGATGGACAGACCCAAATCAAGCAGAGCAATTAGATCGTGTCATCGTGTTCATCTTTGCGAAGCTTTTTCTTATGTCAAATATTGTATTCCTTAGACCATGAGATAATGCAACTCCCTGGTATCGGAAGAAAGCTTTGAGGTCATCAAACGTCATCCTATGAGAGGGTGATCATAAAGGTGTCTCTCAGGTGATCGGAAAGTACTTGTTGGGTTGTATGTATCGAGATGGGATTTGTCCCTCCCAAGTCGGAGAGATATACTTCGGGCCCACTCGGTAATCGATATCAACACCGCTTGCAAGCACGTGGTTGAGGAGTTAATCACAAAGTGATATCGGATTACGGAACGAGTAAAGTACTTGCTGTGAACGAGATTGAACTAGGTATGCCGATGCCGACGATCGAATCTCGGGCAAGTAAAATATCGCATGACGAAGGGAATATGTATATGGGATTAATTGAATCCTGGCATCGTGGTTCATCCGATATGATCATCGATGAGTATGTGGGAGTCAATATGGGTTTCCAGACCCCGCTGTTGATTATTGATAGAAGATCATGTCTGCATATTCTCGAACCCGCAGGGTCACACACTTAACGTGTCTCGACGCTAGGATAGAATGGGTAATTGGTTTATGAGTTTTTGTTCGGAGTCTCGGATGGGATCTGGGACATCACAAGGGGTTCCGGAATGGTCCGGAGAATAAGATTCATATAAGGCAAAGCAGTTTTTGGAGTTCGAAAGTGTTTCGGATTGTTCGGTATTGTACCGGAAGCTTCTAGAACCTTCCGGAGTGGGACCAACATGGACCCACTGTAGGGGTTCGTAGCATGGAAAACAAAAGTTTTCTACCGCATGCAAACAAACAAGCCAAGATCTATCTACTAGATTGTAGCAACGAGTCGATAGAGGAACTCACCCTCGAAGATTCCAAAGCGGTTAACGAGAGCAGATTCTCGTGGGTGATGTAGTTGTACTCTTGCCGATCTCAAGATCGCGTAGACGATCCTTCCGGCGCTGCATTCCGGCAGCGCTCCCGCAGTCGGTCACATGTTTGGTACTCGACGAAGACCTTCCTCTCCCTTGTTCCAGCAGGCAGCGGAGGTTGTAGCACTCTCCTCGCGATTCCGGCAGCACGACGGCGTGGTACCGGAAGTAGAGGGGAGATCTCGCAGGGCTTCGCCTTAAGACGGAGCGAGTATGGTGGACTATGAGAGAGCCTTGGTGATCTAGGGTTTAGACACACCAATTAGAAGGGGCTAAACCAGCGGCTAGGGCAATTAGAAGCTCTAACTCGGCGGCTTGGGAGAAATCCCTAGGCTGTGGCTAGGGTTTAGGTTTAGAGGGAGGCAACTTGTGTGTCTAGGAGGGGAGCCCTGCCCCTCCTCTTATAGGTGGAGGGAGGCGCGCCTGGGGAGGGGAGTCCCTCCCCAACTCAGACCCAAGGTGGGCCGGCAGTGGGGAGGAGGCTCCCCCAAGTCGGTTTCAAACCTCCTTCTCCTCTTTCCCAAAACTAGCCGTTTGACTTTCAAACTAGCCGTTTGACTTTTCAAACTAGGATTTGAATAAACCCTCTATTTTGGTACAGCGATGACACCTAGTACATGATGCAATCATATCAACTTGATATAACACATTCATGTACCCTTTCCCCTCCGGAGTGCCGGACATTCCGGAACCTTCTAGAACATTCCCGATGAAAACACCGGAACCATTCTCCAACTCCGAAACAGGACTTTCCTTATATGAATCTTATTCTCCGGACCATTCCGGATCTCCTCGTGATATCCCGGATTCCATCTGAGACTCCGAACAACATTCGGTTTCTTACTCATCATTCCATAACTACTCAAACAACGTCGAATCCTTAAGTGTGTCTCCCTACGGTTCGTGAATTATGCGGACATGATCGAGACACTTCTCCGAACAATAACCAATAGAGGAATCTGGAAATTCATATGGCTCCCACATATTTCTACGATTACTTTGCGATCGAATGAACCACTTACATACGATACCAATTTCCCTTTGTCCCACGATAGTTTACTTATCCGAGGTTTTGATCGTCGGTATCTCTGCATACCTAGTTCAACCTCGTTACCGATAAGTACTCTTTTCTCGTTCCCGTGATATGTGATCCCTTGTGAGCCAGTCACATGCTTGCAAGCTAATTGGATGACATTACACCGAGAGGGCCCAGAGTATATCTATCCGTCATATGGATGGACAAATCCCATTCTTGATCCATGTGTCTCAACCAATACTTTCCGAACACTCAATGCCACATTTATATCCACCCAGTTACGGTGTGGTGTTTGATGTCATCAAAGCATCCATCCGGTAAAGGTGATATGCATGATCTCATGGTCGAAGGAATTAGGTTACTATGTATCAGAAAGCATATAGCAATTGAACTATTAAAATGACTTGATCTTTATGCTACGCTTATCTATAGGAGTATGTCCATCACATCATTCTCCTAATGATATGACCCTGTTGTTAATAACATCTCTATGTTCATGATCAGGAAACCATGATCATATATTAACCAACAAGCTAGTTTAACAAGAGGCTTTACTAGGGACTCTTTTATGTTTACAAATCACACAAGTATTAATGTTTCCTGTTAATACAATTATAGCATGGTATGTAAACATTTATCATAAGTATGAAGATATGATAATAACCCACTTTATTATTGCCTCTTGGGCATATCTCCAATACCCACTTGTCGGGAGGGGGCATGGGCCTACGAGGGAGTGCCCTAGCCGCATTGGGCCAGGGGCACAAGGCCCCATAGGCCCAGCCGTCCAAGCCCTAGGGGAAACCCTAGGGATAGCTTCTAGAAGGAGGGGGAAACTTGCCCCCCACTCCTCCCCCTTGGCCGCCGGACCTAGGCTTGGAGGAGGGGCAAGGGGCAGCCGCCCACCCCTCTATATAAAGAGGGCTGGGGGTGCCCCCCCCACACCTCCTCAAGCCCTAGCCGCCCTGCTGCCCTCCTCTCTCTCCCTCCCGACTGCGCGTAGGCAAAGCCCTGCCGCAGAAACTCTCCACCGTTTGCACCACGCCGTCGTGTTGTAGATCCAACATATCTCTCCATCCCACTTGCTGGACCGAGGAAGGAGGAGACGTCGAGGTGCCGTACGTGTGCATCTCTCGGAGGCATCACCACTTGCGGTGTTGGATCGGATCGGATCGCGAGGAGGAGAAGCGAGTACGACTACATCAACCACGTTCCGTCGAACGTTTCGCTGTGCGAATCTTCAAGGGTATGAAGATCTCATCTATCCACCTCATTGTTTGCATCTCCTAGATTAGATCTTGGCTTACCCGTTCGCATCCGTAGAAATTTTTTGATTTACTATGCTGCGAAACCCTTCAAAATCTATCTCCTCTGAGTCTGCATTGAAGTCGGCGTAGAGCGCATCAATCATAGAGTCGGAGGGTGCCGGGACTTCCTCGATGGCGGGGGGTGGAGGTGCAACAGAAGCGACGATGACTGGAGGTTGTGGTGCTGCTGCGGCGATGGCGGCCGGAGGTGGTGGAGGCGGTTGCTGAGGCGGCGACGCTTCGTCAATGAGCGCGAGATCCGCCTGAGCTGCCCCTTCGGCCTCCGTGTAGCTGTTGACGGTGTGCACCATGCTTTCGAAGGTGAGACGTCCTGAAGCCTGCTGCCGCCTTAGAGAATGCCGGAGAAGCGTTCCCTGGTCCAGTCCTTCCACAAAGTGATACATAGCATCATCATTGGGGTAGTGTGCCAGATCGGCTCGTATACGGAGCCACCTAGCAAGGTAATCGCGGGGGTTTTTGCCCTCTCTCTGAACGCAACGCGCCAGATCGAAGATGGTAACCACGCCGACGAACTTGGATCTCTGTTGTCCAGACGCATGGGCAAAGCCGGCGGACTTGCAGTGATCTTCCACCGTTATATCCTGCACAGGGGCAGTTTGGGTGGGCCTTGAATTTTTCTGATCTTTGCCGGTAAACTCCAAGGAGAGATACGACATCGATCTTTCCGCGAACGTATCCTGCCCGTAGGCAATCCGTGTGGGTCTTGATGCTCCTCCGACTCCCAGGGAACTAGTGCCCGAGTCGTTTTCGCTGATGAAGAGGTGGAAGTATCCGATAGGAACGATCGAACACCGCGTAGAACTCGTCGGGAGGGACGATCGGAACGTTGCCAGAGAAGAGAACGCGACTGATGGCTACGGTTTTGCCGATTCCCGCGAAGATCTTGGTCCTCGCCCGCTGAAGAGCCTGAAGCGCCTCTTGCCCCACGGTGGGCGCCAACTGTCGTGGTATTGCCGACGAGTACGCCATGGAGGGGTCCTCACAGTGCATGTTTAGAGACGTGGGGGAAGGCGAACGGTTGACGGGTACGAGGTAACATAGCTTACCTAGGTTCAGATCCCACGACGGTGGCTGAATCCTACTCCTGCTATAAATCACTATAATGGCAATACGCCGAGTTACAGGGATTGGTTTGCTGTGCGAGGTTATGTGAAGTTGTACCCTAAAGGCTCCCATAGGCCCGACTTATATAGTCGCCAGGTCATAGGGTTACAGGGAAAAGTCCTAGCCGGACAGGTTGCAGAGTCCTACACTGACTATAACTAGTCTAGCTTGTCTTGTACTCCAAGGCTCCGGGTACGCTGGTGACTCCACCGTACCCTTCCTTTATCCGGCATGGGCCTCCCTTCTGGATCCATCGAACTGGGCCGCCCAGCAGGCCATGGGCCATGCTACCAACTGTGGGTCACCCGGGTTATCCGGATAGAGGACATGCTATGAGGATACCCATATAGCATATCCCAAACAACTGCCGCCTGAATGAATGCCAGAGAAGTGTGACTCCGGCGAAGAAGCTTCCACAGACCACGACCGGGCCATGGGGAGACGGTTGTTGCCTAAAAAACGCGCAGCCACATCCCCAGGCCCGTCGGCCTAGATCTGGGCCTGCATTGCGTCTGCTGCCCCATGCAACCAGCGCGCCAGGAGGCCCGCTCGAGCTCGCCGGGGAGAGGGCCAGGCCATGGCGCGGCACGCAGCCACCGCACCACCTCCCACACGGCCAGGCCAGCCCCTGCCAGTTCGCGAGGCGCCACCGCAAAGAGGTGCCGCACCCCGAGCCTCCTCCTCCCGCTCCGTCACCGAGCCCCGCACAGGTCCCCCGCCACACCGGTGCCGAGCGACCACGCCGTCGCGCCCTCCCCCAGCGCCGCGCCCTTGACCACCGGAGCTTCCCGTGAAGCCGATGCCACCGGCGCTTCGCCCGGCGCCACCCTCTAACGGCGGCGAGGGGAGGGGGAGAGGTGGGGAGGGGCTGAGGCGGCGCTAATTAGGGTTCCACCCGTGTCCTCTCGCGGGAGCGCACGAGAGCGTTTTCGGAGTCCGGCCCCGCGCCCACAAGATCGGTATGGCATATCGAGCGTTACTTCTTTTCAGATCGTGCATCCTTTGGTGCGCGATGACTCATCGAAATCCTGCCTGTCCAAGAAGGGCCTCGCGTCGACTAATCGCATCTTTCTACAACTCTGCATCCGCAATGCCATCCTCACCGCTGTAGCCGTGTACTATTAGTAGGTCTTCCGAGGATCGGCCACGCCAAGCCACGAGCTTCCCGGAACCGAAAAAGAAGTGTACACGCACGCATGCCGGCCGGCCGGCCGACCTTATCTTGGTGGTGACGTTCCGAAACGTACTTCGTACTCCCTTTGGTGTATGATGCCCCGCGCTCCATGCTCAGCCTCAACTGAATTCGATCGCCTTTAACCAAAACTGTTGCCGCGCGCGCACGCGGTGACGTCTCGTTCGACGCAAACTTTATGATCGAGCCCCTTGGTCTATTATCGTCGGCTGGTCGAGTCATCTTTATTTTCGTCGATCCGATGGTGTCCGTTTTGTTTTCTCTCTCTCTCTCTCTCTCTCTCTCTCTCTCTCTCTCTCTCTGATTCTGCTGTTTGCGCTAGCAGTGGACTATAAGTTTTAACGTGCAGTTTCTATATTAACATAGCACGACAAAAGACTGTTTCAAGAATTGAGTGTACCGCCCAACAATAGCACAAATTAAGTAGGCTGCGTAGCGTCAATCGATCGATCATACGCATGTATACGACCATTTCTAGCGCGCTTTTATTCGCACTGGGTGCCGGCTAGCTAGCTAGTAGTTTGAGGAAGACGTACGACGAGACGATTGCTTTGCCGTGGTTTGCTCTCCCACAAAAGAACGCGCACTGCCCGTGGTAGCCACGCGCCCATCTGATTTTATACGTACTCAGATGCCAGTGGGCGCACCACATAATCGATATATATTCCTCGGTTTAGTTACTTATTAAGGTCTCCATCGTGCCTTTTATTTTTTGTCTCCCACTTCCCACGCCTCTGCTCGATCGCGTCACAGTGATCGATCGGTCGATGCTTTCAAAAACCTCGTGCAGTACTGCTCGATCGGGTGCAGTCCTACTACTTCCACTGGAATGGACGGAACCCGTACATTCATGGTGCATTTACTTTGATATACTGAAATGGAGGCGTGCGAATCACGAGCCGTAACGTACGTAAACGAGAGGATCGGCCAGCGGGATACGCGTGTCAACATCCACAGATCGATCCCGAGCGGAGTACACGTCGGCAGAGGGGGCGTGTGCCGGCCACACGCGGGTGCGATCCCAGCCCTCCATTCCTCGAACCCTAGCGGCTCCTCCTATAAAAAACCCTCGCCGGGGCGTGTGGCCGCCACACTCCAATATCCCAACCACACCTTCAGCTGCTGCGCACACACACGCCATTTCCCGTCCCGATCGATCGGCCCTTATTCTTGATCAAGCGCCCCAAGCTCGCCCCGGATCGATCCATGGACCCTCACATCAGCTCCCACGTGCACGCCGACGCCGCGCGAAGGACCAAGGAAGGCGACGACGTGTTCGTCGTCGACGTTGAGGCGGCCGATGGCTCGCCGGCGAGGCCAGCCGAGGCCGTCCGTCCGAGCGGGGGAACCGACGACGACAACGGCGCCGTCGACTACATGGCCCGCGCGCAGTGGCTCCGCGCCGCGGTTCTCGGCGCCAACGACGGGCTCGTCTCCGTGGCGTCGCTCATGATCGGCGTCAGCGCCGTGAACGAGAACCGGAAGACGATGCTCGTGTCGGGGCTGGCCGGGCTGGTGGCCGGCGCCTGCAGCATGGCCATCGGCGAGTTCGTCTCCGTGTACACCCAGTACGACATCGAGGTGTCCCAGATCAACAAGCAGAAGCACAAGGAGAAGAAGGACCTGCCGAGCCCGACAAGGGCCGCGCTCGCGTCGGCGCTGGCGTTCGCGGTCGGCGCACTCGTGCCGCTGCTGGCCGGCGGGTTCGTCAGCCAGCCGCTCGCGAGGTTCTGCGCGGTGTGCGCGGCGACCACCGTCGGGCTGGCAGGGTTCGGGGCCTCGGGCGGGTACCTGGGCGGCGCCAGCATGGCGAGGTCCGGGTTCAGGGTGCTCGTGGGCGGATGGCTCGCCATGGCCGTCACGTACGGCGTGCTCTGGATGTTCGTCAAGGTGTTCCGCATACACGTCTCGTCGTCGGGGTGATATATATGTATGAACACTTTTGCTTCGGTCGTGATATGGAATATGTGGACGGTCGGTCTGATAGTCTGGTTTGGCAGGTCGAGCGCGTTTGCGGAAATAATGCAAGGAATTATTAGAGGTACTAGCTGCCAATTACTTGCTCGGTTTAGTGCTCGTCATGAGTATGGTCAATGGCTACGTACCCATATATGTGTTGAGTAGAGATCTCTGGTCCCTGGGTACTGAAAGGCGGATCGGACGGTCGTATATATGTAAGGGAGTCGATGTGTAATGGCTATACTTGGTTAGCTAATGGTTTGATTGGTTTCTAAAAATGTTGCTACACGTAGGTGTGACATATGCTTCATCTGCCGATCTGTATTTTGCACCTCTGAAAGTAGCGTCGTTATTGTTTTCTTTTTGTGGAGAAACTTAAAGATCGAAATGATTCATGCACGTCTTGAAACATCGGAAGTTCGGAACATTGGTCAATAGACGCGGAAATGTTAAGCTTGAGCTAACATGCAATGAGTAGCTGAAAGAAACAACAATTTTGATCAGAACCAGGTGAAGAGCGATCAAGTTATGGGATAGTGCGTCATGCGCATTAACAAACATGTTTGCGTTTCAGTCTTTTCAGAAAGAAAGAAAAAGCATATACGCGACCATTCGGTACTACCGAATGACTATAGCTTCACGCAACCTTTCCGCAGATCCCTCGTCAGTTTCAAACTGCCTTATTCGTTCCTGTCATCCAATGTCGGCCGAGCGCCACGCCCGGCCCGGTTTTCGTTGGCCGAAAAGGCTCAAACCGCCACGACATTATCGGCCTCTTTTCACAGAGTATACTAGAATTCTCGTGGTTACCACACGCCTCGGCCCACTTTAAGCCCGAGTGCACGTAAGATTTGGGGGAGCACTACGCGTCCCCCGGGGATATTTGCCTCCGATCCCCCGGGTCCTCGTGCTGACACGTGTCCATCTAAACCCGCTTTTGCTACACTCAGACCCGTTTTTGCTACATAGTGCTCCGCTTTTGCTACACTGTAGCAGAAAACGGTTCGGTTCAGAAATAGAAAAACAGATTGGACCTCGTCGGAGATTTCGCCGGAATCCTCGCCAGAGACCGTGTAGCAAAAAAATTGGGCTAACGTAGCATATTCGACCTCGCCGGAGGCTTTCGCCGGTAAACCTTGCCGGAGATCGTGTAGCAAAAACTCAACGCTATTGTAGCAAAAACGCAAAACGGTGGTAGCAAAAAAGTTGTGTTAATGTAGCAGATCTGACCTCGCCAGAGACGACCTCGCCGGAGATCGTGTAGCAAAAACTCAACGCTATTGTAGCAAAATCACAAAACGGATGTAGCAAAATCACAAAATCACAACGCCGAACCTCGCAGCAACTCCGGCGGCCCAAGGTAGCAAAGCCGGCCGCCGTATATAGCAGAACTGGCCTCCGTCGGTAGCAGAACCAGCCGGCGTCGTGGTAGCACCGCCGCTGGCCCTATGTACCATCACTCGTGACCTGTGGTAGCATCACCGGTGGCCTTGGGTAGCAGTAGCACCCATGGCGGCCGCTCGTCGCATCTTCGGCCAACTTTCAGCACGACGCCGGCTAGTAGCGGCCTCCGTCGTCGCCTGTAGCAACGTCCGCCAATGCATGTAGCAGCCGCCGATGCCTCGTGTAGCAGCCACCGTTGTCTCATGTAGCAACAGCCACCAACAGCCACCAGCGTATGTAGCAGCCGCCGTCGCCGCCCATGGCAGCCGCCGTCGCCCCGTGCAGCAAGCCCTCCTGCCCCTTGTAGCAAGCCCAGGGGACCTCACAGACAGAGGCTCCCTGTGTAGCCCCGGGGCCGAGCCGGGTGTAGGAGCAGCGCGAACGCTGATTTCTCCATGGCCACAGCGTCACAAGCACGGGCACCACATGCCTTCTATTGGCTGGGCTGCGGCTCCACCGTGGGGATCCTCAGCTGACTGCGATGAGTAGCGGGGCGGCGTAGGCGTGATGGGGAGCGGGGTAGTGGCTGGGCAGCCATGGCCTATGTTCGCAGAGGAGATGGGAAGAAGATTGGACGGGAGAGACAGAGATAAGTTCACGAGCAGAGGACATACGAGAAGATAAGTCCATATGGGTGGGACCCAACCCCATCGCTGTCTCCCACACGGAGGGACGCGTGGCGCGTAGACGGACCAGGACGATGCGAGGGATGCGATCCCCCGGGGGGATTGTATCGTTTTCCTAAGATTTGTCGTGCCGGCCACCCACTAAAAAAAAGTACTAGTAAACAATAACACACACTTTTCACTATGCGTTTAAGCACTCGTGGCTCTCTTTTTTTTAAAAAAAATGCATTCACGGCTAATAGTGTAAATTTTTTCTAACGGTGTAAATGAAAAACATTCAAAACTTCCGAGTGTCTACATGTCCCCGCCTAGAATATAATCCAAGGCCTTAGGACTTCGGAGGTGTGGCACACCACGACCTTAATGGTGGAAGGTATCTTTTTTAAGTAATATGTATGGTCAACACCTAAGACAAACATGCTTGTCAAACAATCTTGCACAAAGAACTTCGTAAGTAAAATTATAATTCCGTTCTTGGAGAAACTTGTGCCTCGCCGAACCATCGTCTCTGTCATCACCATGGTAGCAGTGAAAAAAGAGGCGAACAACTGTCATACCTAGATCTGGGAGAGCACCATCGCATACGAGGATCCTTTTCGAGCCGATGAACCGAGTCGTCGCAAGCGACGAGCCCGAGACTTTGTGGCACGTCAGCCGGGGATCTTCTCCGTGGTCACCAGATCCCGACACCATCGTCTTCATCCAACGACGTCGAAGAAGAGAAACGTTGTCGCATGTCGTCTTCCACGCGCACAACTGCAAGACGCCAAACACTACTGCGGCAGCCAACACGACTGCCACCTACAAGAGTGATGAACGTCGACCACCAGACAAGAATCTCACAGGATCCAAAGACCGGCAAGAAGACCGAGCCACCTGTCCCCCGCGACCCCACCGGTTGGAGCGATGCCGAGATGGAGAAAGAACATGGGAAAAGTATTGCGACGCGATGCATGATCCTACATGGAAGCATCGTCCCAAGGAAGCACTATGTCAACCCTAACTAAAGGCCGAAGACCAGGGTCCCCACCCCCGCTCACCGCTGGAGCGGCCACCGGAGGAGACAGGGACCGGTGGTCTGATGTAGTCGTGGGTAGAGATTGCTTTTCCGTTGACGGCTAGGTTAGGAACCCATTGGTCGGTAATTTTTTATGCAATGCAACAAAGTATTTATACCTTCACATTGGAAGGGGTAATCCAGGATATCCATAATAAGATTGGAGGACACTATGCCAATATCATCTGGGACATTGAATGGCAAGAGATCTTACTTCATGTTCCTTTATTCATCATGAAGGTAGAAGATCAAACAAACGAGGCACATTGTCCAACAAAGCATGTTTTAGGTCTGAATGAAGGACACCATTTACGCCTAAGTCATCCTCTTGGCATTGTTCTCATTCTTGCAAAAAATATTAATCAACAAAGTGAAGCGTGTTTTGTCCTAAATAAATAAACATTTTTAGTGTCTTATTCAGAATGGTGAGGCAGCGGCAATATCTTGAAATAAAAATAAGGTCTTCCTGCCTATCCCTACTCCGGCGGTGTGCCTAATATCAGCGAGGGCTTGTGGATTCGTATTCCCGATGGATATCTTGAGATTTGATTTGTGTGTGTTCTTTTTTTTTTTTGCAAAATGTCAATGTCTATGTTAGTTGATGTGGTTTCAGGTCTGTCCCTTTTGATCTAGTGTTCTTATTATTGGCGATGAATGTTGCTCTCTTATGTTGTCCTTCTATCAATAACACGCTGGCTTTCCATGTGTCTAATACAACAAGCTTTATTTCGATAAGTTTTGTCCGTCTTCAGGAGGGAGGGCGAGGACAGGGGTGCACCTTTCACTCCCTCCAATGGTTATAGTCGTTGGTAGATGGTCCAACGACCTATTTGTAATTTGTATTATCATTCGTGTTCTCTGTGATGATTAATAAACCTTTTCAACTAAAAAAATACGACCCAAATACGCTACTATCCAATATACTAGCCGGCAGTGCACGCAGCACTCATGTCAGACTTGATGCGTTGTTTACTTATTTTTAAAAAAGATTATAAATGATCGTTTATGTCTATATACACCTGAAAAAATATACGCTCGAAGCACTGTAACCTTTTAGAAACCCGAAAAAGAAAGAAAACGCCGGAAAAAAGGCCACTACACCCTCTAGAAAAACAGATTTGCTAGTTCTCATGTGCCTGAGAACTTCTTAAGTCTCAGTCGCCTCTTTCACCGTTTGATTTACCTCGTGATTCGTGTATAATGGAAGTTACGTATGAGTTGCAAGTCAGGTGTAACTGAGAATTTAATGAGTTGCAACTAGGTTGTAACTGAGAACTAGTACAAATCTTATAGGTTGTAACTAGGTTGTAACTGAAAATTAGCATAAATATTATAATGACATCAGCGATTTAAACATAACTAATTCTCAAACGGCTGAGATCTAGACACTCCCCTGGAAAAACACTCTCGAGTCTCGAGCACGGGCGATGCGCCGCGCACGGCATGGAAGCCCGCTGGCCCTGCGCGCTACCGTACCTCCAGTTGCCCCCCAAATTAACCTACCGTGCTGCGTCCTCATCGACTCGTGTACTTCTCCGTAGAGAACCGATATCATCCTGTAGATGTCATCGTTGAAAGCGCCATCTCTACGGTCTAGTGAACCATGGACAGATACTCGTGGCTCATCCGATACTGCCATGCTAAATTGCAAACCACAGACCTACCAAGTACGTGGACTGACGGCAAGCCATCAAAATGGGTGACATATTGTGAGAGAAAAGTACAGTATGTAGTTTTCCTTTTCTTTTCTCTCTAATTTGTATCCTCGATATACGAAAACTGCAGTGGGATTTTCCCAATTGTTCCTCCAAAGAAAAAAAAATCTGGTCGCAGGGAGTACGAATTGGCAGCGGTTCTGTCCAAGAGAAAAATTGAAAAACATGTCAAAAGCGGGGTAAAAATTTGACGCCCACTTGGGTTTTGCAATATAATGTGCGCGACTGTGTCGTTGCTAAACGGCCACCGGATTGGAGCTGCCGGATGCCTTGCGTGGTGAGCTGCGGAACGATCCAAAATTCGACGTCCACTTGGGTTTTGCTCTGCATGGTCCCTCGTGGTCGAAAACGTAGAGACGTGGCCGCTTCGTCGGCACTGTTTTATCCTGCCCCATTTCTCCCACGGTTCTGGATTGATAGGCACGATCGTGTACTAACTGAAAATTCTCAAAATTTCAGCTTTTTTTTCCACAAAGGCTCAGTTGTTAGTGCGCTAGCCCTTTGAGTCGTTTCAAGAAAAAAATTCAATGCAATTTTTTTTCGAATTCCACTGATCTATTAATAATCATTAATAACACTATAAAGAGTCTTAAAAGTAATAAAAATTATAAATAGGTCACTGGATCACTTAGCGACAACTACAAATATTAGCACGAGCCAAATGCGCGCCGCTATTCTTGTCCCTCCATCACCGAAACCGGGCAAATCTTATCATAATAGAGCTTGTTATAATAGACAGGCGGAAAGTCGTCGTGCTAAGGCTACAAAGAACCAGCGCACTAGAACAACAACCATCACCAAAGATTATAAACGTAGATTGAAAGAGACTGGCCTGAAATTACACCAACGAATACGAAAAATGACCGAATCCCAAGAGATCCGTCAGAAACCACGTGCCCTTTATCGATGCTAGACGCACCAACGGAACAATGATAGGATGGGAAATACCTTATTATGACTTTAGGACGTAGCTGTCGCCTCAACATCCTAAAAAAACACTGAAAACATTCTAAACAAAACACGAAGACCTTCTTCCAGTGAGAGGCCGTGGTCCGCCACGTCTCCCAAGGCCCTAAGACCAACGAAGATGGGACTGACTGATGGCGTCACCGGCGGAGGGAGAAAACCCTAGATGGGTTCCAGTCGGAGCCTTGGAGAGCTACTCTCGTCTTTCCCGTACTATACCGGTTTGGTTCGCTCAACCGAGGTACTCAACTTGTCATGTCACACGGGTTCAAATGATCCCGGACGTCAAGCACGAAGGATGCACGCCAATCTCTATTTAGTAACATGTTAATAGAAAAATCACATGAATATGAAATGTTTGCTAGCGTAAAATAGAGGATTGTAAAACATTTGCATACTGCGGGATAGTTGTTTGGATGGAACATATGAAAAATACAGTAAAATTGTTTAAATCCTGTATAGATAAGTCTTAAAACGAAGTTCCAATGAATGTCCAAATTCCTATAGATTGTAGGGCGTGTTTGATAGAGCGAAGGAGGTCTAACCAGGCCCGCAAGAACCAATTTTGAGTTGATTGGTTACCTGCCGTAGTAGTTGAGCCTCTATAGCACGCCACTCAAAGCACCTCCGGGTTAGGCCATGGGGAAATGTTCAATTCGGCCGTTCTGGAGCAGGATGGTTTGAAACTTTCGTGTGAACGTGGTTGCATGGGATGGCTCCAGCAATGCGTTGACTCAAGTCATTGTGTCTAACTTTGCATAATTCTCTTCTACTCATCTTCTTTATGCTTATTTCATCTATCTATTTCCATCCGCATAACTATGCTTCGATTCATGATGGGGTCAACATGAAAAACATGCGCATCGATGATGTGATTTTATTTCGGCAATCGATTCCGAGTTTCGTTTATTATTTTACTTTTGTGTTTATGTTTGTACCCTTTTTAGACCAATCCGCCAAATTCATCGCATTTGAAATTTTATTTGTACATTAGATTCATCTTTTTTTCACACAACTCTCGTGTTGTATGTTTTTAATTTGGATGTTCCTAGATGAACTGCCAATGAATTAACTCTTTTATATCCAAGGTGTTAGTGAGCTTGTAGGCATCTCTCTAATCCCATGTGATCTTTTGAGTTGTATTTGTACCTCTTTCTCTGGTCGTTACTTTCTTTGTGTCAATCCATCGCTTCGTGATGAGGTCTACGTGAGAAAGATACACAATGGTGAGTGATTCTATTTCGACAACTGATTTTCAGTTTCAAGAACTTCAAGTTTGTGATCATGTCTGGACCATTTTAGACAAATTTCGTTAAATTTATGGCACACTGTCAATCGTTTCATTTTCTTGATCACCATCTCATTAGTCATCATAACTATCGTGCTACTATAAGTTTTTGTTTCCAGGGTCATAAACAAAGTGGTTTTAAATTATTTGCAAATGTGGTGATGTAAGTGGTCAGTTTACCATGTTAAAAAGAGGTGAGAACGAAACAACCAAACACATAAATGTTGAATCACTGGAGCTCAAAACCAAACACTGGCCTTTCGTTCCCGCTCTCATGGCAAGGAGACTAAACAATACTAGGTAACATGATTTTTCGTCCGAACTACCCAATAGCATACTAATGCTTGTAAAATTTAGGGCTTCTTTAGATCATAAAATTTTGAAAACACAGAAATAGGAAGAGCATAATAATTTGACAAGGTTACAAGTACAAGACAGAGAATTGCAAAACAAATGAAAACCGCAGGATTAATCATTTGAATGGAACACAAGAAAAATACAAGAAAAATGCCTCAATCCTACGCGAATGAGTATAAAAGAGAGATTAGAGTGGACGTTGAAATTCCTATGAAAATAGGGTGTAGGAATGCACTCCATAGAAATTTTAGAGGTATGATTCCTCTGATTCAAAGGGCATTCTTAGAAAACGAGACTAGAGGTATGTACTAATTTGACCTCTCAGAAATACTAATTTTTTATCACCATTTCATTGGTCATCATAACTATCGTGCTGCTGTAAGTTTTTGTTTTGAGGGTCATAAACAAAGTGGTTTCAAATTATTTGCAAATGTGGTGGTGTAAGCGGTCACTTTACCATGTTAAAAAGAGGTGAGGACAAAACAACCAAACACATAAGTGTTACATCACTGGAGATCAAAACCAAACATTAGCCTTTCGTTCCTGCTCTCATGGCAAGGAGACTAAACAATACTAAGTCACATGATTTTTCGTCCGAACTACCCAATAGCCTACTAATCACGCTTGTAAAACTTAGGGCTTCTTTAGATCAAAAATTTTAAAACACAGGAATAGGAAGAGCATAATAATTTGACAAGGTTACTGGTACAAAACAGAGAATTGCAAAACAAATGAAAACCGCAGGATTAATCATTTGAATGGAACACAAGCAAAATACAAGAACTTAATCCAACACGAATGAGTGTAAAAGAGAGATTAGAGTGGATGTTGAAATTCCTATGGGATTGGAGTGTAGGAATGCACTCCATAGAAATTTTAGAGGTATGATTCCTCTGATCCAAAGGGCATTCTTAGAAAAAATATCTTATTGGTTGAATTCCTCTAAATTATTTTTGAATTTCTGAGCCCTTAGGCGTCGTCTCCAATTTCTTCCCGACGTCTATAGAGCGGAACGTGCATACGTGGTACAACTGGTACCTATAATTTCTTTATTTAAGCAATTTACACAACAACAAATTGAGACTATATCCGTAGGCTTGAAAATATTGCAGGGAAAACTCGCAAACTAAAACCTACATTCAATACTCCAATTGCAGGGGAGTACTGTATTATCTTTGATTGAAATGCTTAAATAGAGATTTGGTTATATTATCATGGTTAAAAAAAAAAGATTTGGTTATATTATGAAAAAGAATAAATCAAATACCGCTGAACTAAAATGGCAATCCAAAACGTGAGACGGGAAACGATCCGCGCAGGCAGGCCCAGTGCCTGACATTATCTGCAGGCTCACAAATAAGGCGCGGCCATCGCAGCGCTCACCCTCGAGCGCAGGCGGCAGCGAGCAAAGGCCAAGGCAAAGCACGCACGCACACACACACAGCACCATGGCCGCCGAGGCACTCCCGCGGGCCGCCACGCGGACAGCCGCGCGCCGGCCGTCCGTGGCCGCCGCTTCCGCCTCGCGCCTCCTCCTCGGCCAGCGCCCCTTCCTCGCGCCGTCCGCGTCCCGCTTCGCCGCCGGGCGCGCCGCGGTGGCCGGCCCGGCCGCCGGAATCCGCCCGCGCACGCGTAGGCCGCGCCTCTCGGTCGTCGCCATGGCCGGCAATGGTGAGTGAGCATCACTTGGTCGGTTTCGGCATTTCCTTTTGAGCTCTTCCCTTCTTTAGGCGTGTGTTGTCGCTGTACTTCGAGTGTGCAAGCCTACGTATGGCTGCAAAAAAGTGTTCTCTGCAGAGGCGGTGTTTGATAAAATGACCAAGAGAGCATAGGCGATGTTTCATAAAATCCACTATCAGAGTCGCACTGGATTACAATCCAGTATGGTGAATTTAGGCGTGTGTTCTGTTGGATAGTTTATTAGGCGCTCCGCCGCTTTCACAAAGGGAGGCAGGCTGGAACCGTGTGTGCCTGCAGAGTGTAGTGGTGCTTACGATTGTTAAGGAAGTTGTTTCTTTAACATGGATGAGATACTACAGTGCCTGTACTTGCTGTAAAAACAATGCTGGATTTCACAATTTCTCGTTAGAATTGGTTTGTAGAAGGTAGCAGGAGTATTTCGTGTGTAAGTTCTCATTTTATTGGGATGTATGGATAAGTGTTACAAAAGTATTTATAGTTCTCAAGAAAATGCATATCATAACGAGGTTTACTTCTTCAAAACAACAGAATGACCAAAAAAATATGGAAATTATATAGAGTGTTTTGAACTAAATTAGGATAGCATAATAACAGTGTCATGTATCGAAGTTTATTTAAAATTCTTATTAACAACATAATACCTTATCTATCAAGAAAATCGTTAGTATATACCTAAGGAAACTGGAGCCTGCCTTGTTCACTGCGGTGGGCACGGGCATGCTTTGACAGTGTAACAATCAAATCAAACTGTTTTGGCAGGCTGATGTTCATTAAGTGACGTACCTACTGAGACAGTACAAGACAAAAAAGAGAGCAAGATTTACGTACGGAAGTTCCTCATGAATGTTGACTCTATAGGGCTATTTAGCATTGAATCTGAACAGTATATGAGAAATACTAAACCTTTGCTCAAGTTTTATAGTTCTGTTAGACTGTGACCATTCCTTTTAGATTATGTAAACTTTACTCCCGGCCTCTGCATCAACAAAGTACGCACAGAACAAAAATCGTGACCAACTTTAACGTTCTGAAATCTGCAAGGCACTTGGATTCTTTTTTGCACTTGCTTTTGCCATACCCCACGTTCTTAGCCAGTAAAAATCAGCCATTTGCTCAGCTTAATGATTTAAATGTTTACTACTTTTCATTCTATATACAGATCGCCAAGTACCTTTGGAGGATTACCGTAATATTGGTATTATGGCCCATATTGATGCTGGGAAAACAACAACTACAGAGCGCATTCTCTATTACACTGGAAGGAACTACAAAATTGGTGAGGTTCATGAGGGAACAGCCACTATGGACTGGATGGAGCAAGAACAGGAGAGAGGAATAACTATTACATCTGCAGCAACCACTGCTGTCTGGGACAAACACAGAATCAACATCATTGACACTCCTGGGCACGTCGACTTCACTCTTGAGGTTGAACGTGCTCTCAGGGTGCTGGATGGTGCTATATGTCTCTTTGACAGTGTTGCTGGGGTAGAACCACAATCTGAAACTGTGTGGCGCCAAGCAGATAAGTATGGAGTTCCACGAATATGTTTCGTGAATAAAATGGACCGCCTTGGAGCTAATTTTTATAGAACTAGGGACATGATAGTGGCAAACTTGGGTGCAAATCCTTTGGTGATACAGTTGCCGATAGGTTCGGAGGACAATTTCCAAGGAGTTGTTGATCTAGTCAGAATGAAGGCTATTGTATGGACAGGAGAGGAACTTGGTGCACAATTTTCATACGAAGACATACCTGCTGATCTCGAAGAGATGGCTCAAGAGTACAGAGTTCGGATGATAGAAACTATTGTTGAGTTGGATGATGAAGCTATGGAGGGTTATCTGGAAGGAAATGAACCTGATGAGGAAACTGTGAAGAAATTAATCAGAAAAGGAACAATAGGTGCCAGCTTTGTCCCCATTTTATGTGGTTCAGCATTCAAAAACAAGGGTGTCCAGCCATTGCTTGATGCTGTTGTTGATTACTTGCCATCACCACTTGACCTGCCACCAATGAAAGGCACTGACCCAGATGACCCTGAATTGGTTCTCGAAAGACTTCCTAGTGACGACGAGCCATTTTCTGGGTTAGCTTTCAAGATCATGACTGATCCATATGTGGGTTCATTAACATTTGTCCGTATATACTCGGGGAAGTTGATTGCTGGTTCATACGTTCTCAATTCAAACAAAGATAGGAAGGAAAGAATCGGAAGGCTTCTAGAGATGCATGCAAACAGTAAGGAGGATATAACAGTTGCTGTGACAGGTGACATAGTAGCCCTTGCTGGTCTGAAAGATACAATTACTGGTGAAACACTATGTGACCCAGATAACCTTGTAGTGCTTGAACGTATGGAATTCCCTGATCCTGTCATTAAGGTTGCTATTGAACCAAAGACCAAAGCTGATGCTGACAAAATGGCAAATGGATTAATAAAGCTTGCTCAGGAAGATCCATCATTCCACTTCTCTAGGGACGACGAAACCAACCAGACAGTTATTGAAGGGATGGGAGAATTACACCTTGACATCATTGTGGACAGATTAAAGAGAGAGTTCAAGGTTAGTGTTCTGACTAGTTGTAGATGCAGTACATACCCCACAACTTCTTCATATAATTATATTTAAGCTGTATCAATTAGGTCATAAATCAACGCAGTCTAGCCGCTGCACTAGACCTGAAAATTATGAATTATGTCTCATTATAACTTACTCTTATGCAAAATGTCTGACCAGGTTGAGGCAAATGTTGGAGCTCCACAAGTCAACTACCGTGAAAGTATTTCCAAAATTGCAGAGACTCATTATGTCCACAAAAAGCAGTCTGGTGGATCAGGGCAGTTTGCCGATATTATTGTGCGGTTTGAGCCTATGGAAGCTGGAACTGGGTATGAATTCAAGAGTGAAATCAAGGGAGGGGCAGTGCCAAAAGAATACATACCAGGCGTGATGAAGGGAATTGAAGAAAGCTTACCCAATGGTGTCCTTGCTGGTTACCCAGTTGTGGATTTGAGAGCAGTGCTCGTTGATGGCTCCTACCATGATGTTGATTCGAGTGTCCTTGCATTCCAAATTGCAGCCAGGGGGGCCTTCCGTGAAGGATTGAGGAAAGCTGGTCCAAGACTCCTGGAACCTGTAATGAGGGTTGAAGTGATTACCCCTGAGGAGCATTTGGGTGACGTTATTGGTGATTTGAACTCGAGAAGAGGACAGGTTAACAGCTTCGGGGATAAGCCAGGTGGACTGAAGGTACTAAGCAGTACATTCTCTCCATTCTACTGCTACTACTTTGACTAACACTATAACGATATATGAGTAATTTTGATAAATTGGAATCTGATTCTGTATTCATTTATTTGACCTCTCAAAAATACTAATTTTGAGTTTATAGTCCATTAAATTTTCCTGCTGCATTTGCCATCCATTGTCAGCTATCGCATTCAGTTAACCCTTTTAATACCCCCTCCTCATCCTCCTCAAATAATATCCATTTATTTTCGTTATTATTTCTCCAATTAATCTTTTAATTTAGCACTATGTGCTGTCTGAAATGTAAACTAGGAGTCTCCCAGAAAAAAAGAAATATATCTTTGTGACTATAACAAATTAATAACTTGTTTTTTTTGCTGATTGAAGGTTGTTGACGCTTTCGTGCCGCTTGCCGAGATGTTCCAGTATGTCAGCACCCTAAGGGGAATGTCCAAGGGCCGCGCGTCCTACACGATGCAGCTCGCCAAGTTCGACGTCGTCCCACAGCATATCCAGAACCAGCTCTCAGCGGCAAAACAGGAGGAGGCCGCTGCTTAATTTTTTTTGGTGAGTCTCGTAGATACATATACGTGGCGACGGGAGAGCAAGTGAATAGGACATCAAGATGTATGTAGCTTTGTAGTGTCGAACCCAGCGGGTGTTAATTATTTGCCATTGTTTTCAGACCTGATAACGTCGTAATTTTTACACGAGATAACTGTTCATTATAAATTTTGCTTCCCTGCTTCAGTCCAGTTGGTGTTTGCTTCGTCTTTTCTTTTAATGTTGCCTGTATGTTGTCATTGGAGGTGTTTGAATGAGGTCCATCGCCAAGCATGCAAAAATTGGTCTGTGATATAGATGGACCTTGGTCCTTGTGAAACCACTTTATAGAACTTAATCGTGTTTCTGAAAAAAATGGAAATATAATTTCCGCTCAGGTTTTAAATGCTGGGCTCCGTTGGATTTTTTTTGCCTGCCAGACTGATTTATGGCAAAAGTCAGATGGAAAAAGCAGGTGGAGGGATGAACCAAACAGGAACCAAAACTCTCTGATTCCTCCTCTGTCCCTCTTCCTCCGTTTGTGAGTCCAATTCAGATCAGGTCATGATCTTCACTTCGACTCCCATAGGAATTTTAGAGGATTTTGATTCATTTGAAAATTTTCTGATGAACATCGTTTGATTTGTAGGATTAGATCCTTAGATTTTTTTCCCATAGGATAGCATGTCTAGCCAAATCCTTTAGGTTCCAGCAGTGTTTGAATAACTGGAAATTGTAACATGAGGTTCTAGTGAATGAAAATTTCACTCCAAAATATAGTGCAATAACTTAATCCTGCGTTTTTCTCCTGCATTCCGGACTGAGCTTGGAAGAGCGGCAATATACCTTTTTTGAAGGACTTCACAGTGATGAGGCGAAGGAAACCAGATCTCAGACAAAGTGAAGTTATCACATCACATGTAAGCCATTTAATAACCACCACGAAACGTTTAGACACACCCAAATATGGAGGAAAATCTCACGTCAATTTTCATGCAATCAAACTAACTAAAGCCTCAGACACTTTCAGTCTTAGTCTACTTCATTTGGACTATCCCTGCGCTCACAAGCTTCTGAATCTTTTGCTTCACTCCTGGGTTCTTGAGGTGCTCCTGAGCAGCCCTTGGATTCTCCTGGAAATCAATCAACACCTGCAGAAAACCTCAGAATCGTCAAGATAATTCGTCAAGCTCTGGCTCAAGAAAGAGTCTGTAAGCATCTGATGAGAAATTACCTGCCGCATGACAGGGTCTGTCAGGATGTTCTGGATCTCAGGATCCTGCATAGCTTTGCCCTGCACAAAGCGGACAAAAAGAACAAGATTAATAACATTTTTCCTCCTAAAGCAATCGATGAGCCAGAAGAACCAACGTAGTTAGATGGAAGGAGGGTCTTTACCTGTCTCTCTTTCAGTTCCTCAGGGGTAAGTTCACCTCTGTTGGCCTTGTTGATCTGTTGAATACACCTGAAGAAGGAGAGCAACAGTTAGGAGCTGCTTAGTGGAAGCCAGTGACAGATTATCTCTTTAAGAATTGCTTACCTCTTTACACCATCAAGCAACTCTTGGTTACTCGGATCATGCTTTAGCCCTTCCTGATATGTTTCCATTGCCTTGTCGTATTCTTTCATGAAAAATTGGATTGCGCCTTCCTTGTGTATCCCTTGGCGAATGTAGGATCTAGCTCGATGCACTTCTCAGCATCCTTGAGACCTTCGGGCATGGCACCCAGCTTGGTGTAACAGGCAGCCCTGTTGCTGTATACCTGAAATACAAACCAGTAACCAATAGTAGCTTAGCAGTGAGCAACAGTACCAAACCTGACAAGCACACACCTATACTGCACAAGTGTCTAATGCACCTAACATTATATAGCCAACCATCATCCACAGGCTAATAATTCAGATGGCGTATGCAAATTCGATATGTCATTTACATTATCAGTTAGTCTTTTGCAGGTTCCTGTCAGATGTACCAAGGCAAAACATGTACCGACGAATGCAGATATAACAGTGAAACGGCTTCACAGGAGATTTTAACTCAAGCATTTGAGTAAGTTAAATATCAAGGAATTACCTTTGGATCCTTTGGGTTTCTCCTGAGCGCTTCAGTGTAATGCTTGACTGCTTCTGGGTATTTTTGCTGCTTAAAGAACTCATTACCTGCACAGCAGTATAGCAAATTAAATATCTCATCATCTCATCAATACCCACAAACTATTAGGGGGAATGAAGCAAGTAAACAAGTGTTAGCAGTAGAATGCAGACAGCTTACCTTTCTCTCGCTCCTCGTCAGCTAATTTTGGATCATAGTACTCTTGTTGCTCGAGATCCTTCTTCGCTCGTTCCGCATCATTTAGTCTTTTCAGGGTATCTGGGTTCCGATGCTCGGTTAGAGCCTTCTGGAAAGTCTCAATGGCAACATCATAGTCTTTCGAACTCTTAGCGAGTTTGGCAAGAGCAGTTCCTTTCCTTGTCAGTGCCCTCGAAATCATCTTGAAGTCAGCACGAAGTTCCCTTCCCCTCTCAACAGCCACATCACAATCCTTAATGCACTCATCATACTGGAATTCGGAAAAACAGAATATCAGCTTTCAAATCAGCAGATGCATAATACACTAATACAGTACAGTTACTGCCCAATTAAAATGGGGTAAGTAATTCAGAAGGCACACTACTAATTTCTCTGGGTCAAAACCCCAAGATCGCAAAGATAGACCGATTCATTGTTGCTGTTTAATAATTATTCAGAACCATCTCGACAGTGAAATAATTCTAACTTCCAGTAGTCTCTGTCAGAAATACTAACGTGTCACAAGTAAAATTTCATATCTAACACGAATTGGTATATGCTAAGCCTCTAAACATTCAGAAACTTCTGATTGGAATCACGCACGGCAATTTAAATAGCTTCAAAATTAGGAGTCTTCTATGTGAAACATCAGAAGAAATTATGCCAAAATAGCTCACCTGTCCCATCTCAAGGTAAACGGCGGCGCGGTTTGTGAGGTAGGAGATGTCCTCGTCGTCGAGTTCCATGGCTTTTGTGTAGTGCTGGATCGCCGTCTCGAAATCTTTCTTTTTGTAAGCGGCGTTCCCGGCTTCCTTCTCCTTCTGCGCCGCCGCTTTCTTCTCCTTCCGCTCCTTCTCCTCATCTGTCATCTCAACAGGTTCGGGCTCCGGCTCCCTGGACTTGGTCTCGGGCTGCTTCTGCTGCTGCTGCTGCTTTGGAGACGGCGGTGGCGGGGTCGACTGAGACGGCTCCGGCGCCGGCTCGGAGGCTTGACTACCGTTCTGGGTTTGGATCCTAAAGTTAAGCAAGAGGCTGAGCACCTGCACCATGCGGGGGTCGGAGAGGTAGTTGTTGAGGCTGCCGGGGTTCCGCTGCACCTCGCGCAGCATCTGAGTGAAGTCGGGCTGCTCGAGGTAGGGGCGCGTGGTGGGGTCGGCGGCGATCTTGCTCCAGATGTCCGCCCCCTGGAACACGTTGCCAATGGCGTCGGCGCCGGAGGCCGGGCGGGCCCGCGGGAGGGCCTGGCGGGCCTGGGCGAGCCCGTCCTTGAGGGCCGCGTTGGAGGGCTCGAGGGCGAGCCCCTTCTCGTAGGCCTCGACGGCCGCCGCGGGGTCCCCGAGCCCGAGGCGCGCGGCGCCGAGGCGGGAGTAGCCCTTGGCCCAGTCGGGCCTGAGGGCGACGGTCCTCTCGGCGTCGGCGAGCGCCTCCTTGTAGCGGCCGAGGGAGGCGTAGGCCGCCGAGCGGTTGGAGTAGAGGACGTGGTTGTCGGGGGCGAGCGCGATGGCGTCGCCGAAGTGGCGCGCCGCCTCCTCGAAGCGGCCCGCGGAGAAGGCCGCGTTGCCCTTGGCCTTCGCCTCGTCGGCCATGGCGATTAGCTGGTTGGTGATTCTGCTTGGGTTGCGGTCGATCGGGATGTGGGGGAACTCGAGTCGAGATCGTCGGATTCGAATCGGCTGGCTAGCTTGGTCGGGGAGACGGTGGGGAGGAGCAGATTATATGAAGGGGGAGAAGGTTCCCGACGGCGACCGTCCGATCTCAACGATTCTGGAAGGTTCCTGAGGTAGGGGCCGAACGGCAAGTCCCGCGAGACCGCTCGATGCTGGTTTGGTACGGGGGCTTGGTATGGTCCGGTTCGAAATAAGAGTCGTTGCACAAATAATACATTTTTTTGTCCGGCTCGATGCTCGGTGACGGACATGAGGTCTTTGCGTTTTTTTTTTTTTTTGAGGAGAACATGAGGTCTTTGCGGTGATTATGATTGGAATCGATGGACTTCATGGGCTCATGTTCTGGGCTTCGGCTCATGTTTAGCAGGCACGAGGACGATGCTGTCGGCCTAATAGGTGCGTTCACTGTTGTCTCGCTCACAGCGAGTACTAAGGCTACTAGCAGGGAGGGGTTGCACACGTGGCTTCTCCCATGGGCCAGCCCAATATCACTGCTAACCTACTTCTTCTCCTTCGTTGTTTTTTCTTTCTTTTTTCTCCACTTTATATTTCTGTTTCTAGTTTGTTCTCCATTTTTGGAACAAATACTTCAATAGCTACTACCACTATTCCAAAATATAAAATGTTTTGGTAGGCAATTTTAGCTTACCAAAAAAAATTATATTTGAAGCAGAGTATTATTACCTAAACATATAAAGATTTTTCTAAGATAGACGTGTTGTTTGTATTTCTCCCTCTGTTAATTTATAATTTTATTTAATAACCCTTTTTGCAAGATATGTGAACATTTTTAGAGATAGGCGAATACTTTGTTTGAAGAACCCTTGAAATTTTACGAGATCAGTCCATCCTTTTTGAGGACCCATGTTTTTGTATTTCTCCTTCTGTTTAAGTAAAAATATTTTTCAGGGGTACGAAAATACGATCGTTACCTTACGCTCCTTCTTACCGTCGTTCATCTCGATAGGTGGCTCCCTCGATTTTTTCTCTAGCTGCTGCTTTCAAGGCAACTACGGCAATGTGGACTGAGACGATTCCAACTTAAAATAGTCTTTTGCCCCGTTTTATAAATAAAGCCACAATGGCAGAATTAATATAAGGTGATGGGAAACCTTTTACAAAGCAAATCAAGATAAAACAAGAAATAAAAAGAATAGGCCGAGACTTGCCACCGAAGATACCGAGCCACCGCGGAGAACCAGTGCTCCACAACGATTCCCCCAAGAGGGTGACGACGCAACACGATGTCATCGTCGAGACCGACGGTCAAGGGTTTTCACCCGAAGGCTTAGCATGGAGAGGGTAGCCACAACGGCGTCCCCAAGAGGGTAACGATACCCGCAAGCATTGCCGCCGTTGGTGCTAAGGCACTGAGCTTTCGCCCAAAAACAAACCTTCTCCCCGCTCCGGTCTTAGGCCGCCTGATGTACCCGAGTCAGGCCTCCAACACGATCTGGGAGTTGTCGGAGTTGAAGCACCGCCAACACCAAGGCCCCCCGTCCCCTAATCGCCACTCACATGACCAAAGAGGGAAACCATCACCGCCACCACGACGCTCGTCGCAGAGCCACTCATGCAGTCCACCTTCCGGAGCCGCTGCCCCGGCATCCATGAGCTCGGGACTAGGGCTCGATCAACCGCACATCGCTGGACCAACGGATCAGACGAGGTACGCCGACAACCAACTCGCCTGAGCGGCGCCACGATCATAAGGAGGAGGCCCATCCTCCGCCGCCAAGGGCAGTCACCAGCCGGACGCAGCAGCTAGGGCATGTTAGTCCCGCCGACCCGACAAGCCCCTACCGCCGCGTTGCGGTACCATGTCTGTAACCACCATGCTCCTGCAGGTCCCTACCGAGTCTACCATTGTCATCTCCATCGGTAAACCTCCTCTTAGCCGTTGTCAGGCTGTACGCGGTCCAAGGACCAGAGCAAGAGGCAGCCACGTCCAGGGCCTACTCGGCCTAGATCGGGCCCAAGGGCCAGATCTGGGCTAGCAGATCCACACTCCATGGCCGCTGCAAGCTCCGTTCGTAGCCCCGCCTGCCGCCCGCTCCTGCTGCTGTCGATGTCGTCGACCGCCGCCATATGCTGCAGACCTCCCCTAGCCCTAAGACTCAAAGCAGCAGTGCACCACCGCCCATAGAGCTGATCCCCGCGCCAAGCTCTACAACCGCGGGTAGAGGAAGACCGCTGCCGACGGCACCACCCGGGCTTTTCCCGGCGGCGCTTGCCGGCGGTGGCAGGAGACGACTCCAACTCGGAGGCTTCACTACCGTTCTGGTTTTGGATCTTTGTGTTGACCAATAATCTGAGCATCTGCACCATGCAGGGGTCGAAGATGTAGTTGCTGAGGCTTCCTAGGTTCCGCTGCTCCTCGTATCAATGGGTTGGACCTACCGAAATAACATGTTGGGCGCCCATGTGTGGTTTTGGTAATTAATGACAATCTTTATGGACTAATGTGTGTATTAAGTTATACTTGTAGGATTTGTCCATTGGCATCGCTTGGAGCATGTGTTGGCTTCAAGGTCGATCAAATGCAAAGAAGATTCGTCGTGCAAGCTCAATATGCGAGGTCGATGATGAGGAATTAAGAAAGGCGTTCCATCTTGAGAAGGGCAAGATCGTCTACATTGAGCTCAAGTGGAATGCTCAAGGCAAAGGTATAATCTTGATAGGTTTTCCCTTTTGCCGGTCTCAAGTTGTGTGTGTGAGACCGGGTTTAGGATAGATAACCGTACTATCAAGAGGGGCTCTCGTATGAGTAATTCGGTCACATCGTTTGGAGAGAGCTCAAACCTTTGCATACTTGCATCATCGTATTTGGTTGTTATTTGGTCTTATCCATGTGAGGATATAAAGCTTGTGGTAATCTCCATAACAAGCTCTTGTTCATCAAAATCGGATCTCCCATTTGTATCTTGTTGTGATTTTGATTTATGCGGCTTTTCGGTTTCTCACCAAGTGAGGTATATCATATTATTCTACTTGATACTTTCTCACTTGGTGATAACCAATATTTCCACTTTTTACTGAAAGCACTTGTCGTCCTCTATCCAACGCAATTGGAATCGGGTCAATCGGAGCTACCGTTCAAAAGTTATGACCGTTTGAATATTTGCCTATTCGGTTTGAAAAAGGAAAAAGAAAAAATATTTTCTGGGCCGTCCGGTACTACCGGGCCCAGTACCGGACGAGCCTGTTTCAGCACGCTCCTTTCCTGGCCCATGCGGTAGTCCAGGTCGGCACTACCGGCCCGTGCGGTACTACCGCCCCATGCGGCCGGTAGTACCGGGCCGCCCACTCTCTGGCCCAGCCTACTTCCTCTCCTGCGCTGCTCCCGCTGGGCCTGCTCCCGCCGCTCGCTCGCTGCTCCCACGCGCGCTGCCCGCCGCTGCCTCGCGCGTGCGCCTGCCCGCGTTGACCGCCGCCGCTGCCTGGGCCCACGCGCAGCGCGCGCTCGCTGCGGCTCGCTCTCCCGCGCGGCCCCGCATGCATCGCCAGATCTCGCTGCACGCGAGCGCTCGCGTGTGCTGCGCTGCCTGTCGGCCCCGCATGGCCCCACCCGCATGCATGCAGCGTTGACCCGCTGTTGCTGTTGCTGCCGCTCTCGAGCGCGCTTGCGGCGCGCGTCCTTGCCCGACCCCGCGCGGGTCTGGCTCCGCTGGCGCTGCTCGCAGCTGCTGCTGTGGCTCGTTCGCGCATGCAGCTGCCCCCACCCGCGCCGACGCCCGCCTGCCGCTGACTGCTCCGCTCGCCCCATCAGATCTGCCTCCTCTTTTTTCTGACTGGTGCGGTACTACCGGTTAAATCCGGTAGTACCAGACCGTTCCGAAAAAATGCCCAAACGGCTAGTTTTTCTGGGCCTCTATTTATACCCTTTCTCCTTCTTCAGTTGCGTGAGCTTCTCTCTTATCTATTAGGCTAAACTTTGTCCACACTTGCTCTAGATCTTGAAGCTTGCCTAATCTTTTCCCTCCGATGATTCTTGTCCATATTTGAGTGGAAGAGAGAGGATATCTAGACCCACGTTTTGACCTAACCGATTCATCTCTTTGTGAGTGTATCTTGGGAATCTAGATTTTAGGGGATTTTGTGTCTCTCTTTGATTCCTCCTCTCTTGTTCCCCCAATATCTTTAGTAGCTTTGTTGGAACTTGAGAGTGAGGGATTTGAGCATCTTTGTGGTGTTCTTGTCATTTGCATTTGGTGCATCGGTTTGAGTTCTCCTTGGAGGATTTGGTTTGAGTTGCTCATTGGAGCTTGTCCCTCTTGGGTTCTTGGAACCCTAGACGGCTTTGTGGCCTTGGTGGCATTTGTTGAGGCCTTTTGTGGCGTTTGTTGGGAGCCTCCAATTAAGTTGTGGAGAAGTGCCCCAACCTTGTGAGAGGTTCCGGTTGCCACCGACAAGTGCACCGATAGTGGAAGCGTGAATCGATTCCGTTGGGGTGAGATTTACCGGAGAATAAGGGAGGCCTTTTGTGGCGTTGGTGGTTTGATACCACCCCCTCTCCAAACGAGACATACTCCATGTTGGGAGGAACTTGGTAAAATATCAGTGTCCCCGCGTGCCTCGGTTATCTCTATACCCGAGCTCTTTACTTATGCACTTTACATTGTGATAGCCTTCGTGCTTGAAGTACTATATATCTTGCTATCACTTTGTTGCTTGTATTTCTTAGCATAAGTTGTTGGTGCACATAGGTGAACCTTAATTGTTCTAGGTTGTGCTTAACAAAGTAAACACTAGTTTTATTCCGCCTTTGTTGAGCCACTCTAGGAAAAGTTTTTGTTTTCCATCCTGGCTCCGAGCTTGGCCGAACATCATCGGCCAGGGTCGAGGAGTCTTCTTCCATTTGAATTCCGTGTTATGCATTTGGTGTTGTAATATGTGGCTATACTTGGCAGCGTTTTGGTAGACAATATTTCAACTTATTCCTTAGACTATTTGTATTTTGATTCCAAATTACAAATAAAATGGTTGAAAATCTATCTAGAGCTGCATATGGGGACACGACTATGGAGAGGCTCGCCCTGTACGTGGTCACTAGTGTCGGCGCATCCCATACGAGATATATGGCGTTGTTGTTGGACGTCATTTGGATACGCAGTTGGATCTTCAACATATGATGCAAAAAACATTTCGTGCCCAAAACACTGATTTTTAGGACACAGGAGTTAAAAAGGGCCTCCAGATGCCCTATCTCTATCCGGTGATACAATTTTTTTGGCATGGCCCAATTATTTTACCTTTTGTCCTGGATATTCGGGGTACCAAAGCTATGCCCGAAAACAAGCTACATGCACAATCCAACCGCCACGCTGAAACATCCTGCTTGTGATTGGCTCCCTCCCGTTGCGACCGTCGTCGACGAAATCCTGGCCATGGAAGGCGCCTCCGCCCCCACTTGTGCCATACCTTTGGGTCGTATCATAGTTAACGCACTTCCCCACCACTAAAAACCACCACCACTGCCATGTCAAACCCTAGTCCCGCCTTCGTCCATCGGTAAGGTTTCATGCTACCACGAGCGTCGCAGCGTCAAAGACCACAGATGGGTCTTGCGCTGCCTTGTCGTTGGTTAATTTGAAGTCCAGGGGTAAGACCTGCAGCGTGAAGAGGACGCCGACGCGGCAAGGAAGATCAAGGTCCCTACCTGCCGCGTGGAAAAGTCGCACCTCCGCCCCTAGATGTTGCGGCCAATTCCAAGCCCTGCCGCCTTCCCCGCCTTAATACGTGGAGCTGAGAACCCCATCGCACTGCCTACCAGCCACAACGTGTTCGACGCAATGCCGCAAAGATATGATTACTTGCACTTTTTTTGTTTTTGAATTCTAGACACAAATAAAAATTATTCAATGTAATGAGAAGTAACATGCACCATTTTGGGTGTATGTAGTATTGATGATGAAATGATTTTGCAAAGTATGAATGTTGGATCACACGAGTTTGTGTCTCAAAAAACACCCTCTCAGGAATATGAGTGCATTCAATGCTCCCAACATCACCAATGTTGATAATGAAGGTGAGACATAAAGGGTGTGTTTGGTAGACAGTGTCACTCGAGAATGAGTTTCCCATTTGAGACAAGTTGACCTTATACATGATGGGTTCAGATTTTGTAGTGTGTTTGGTAACCTCTGTGTGTTGAGAGATATGTTGAAGTAAGAGTTTGTTTGGTAGGTTGTGTTTGCCCAGATTCAGTTTACTCCTCTCTAAGTAGTAAGGATATCCAGAAACTTTAAAATTACAGGGAGGTCCAACTTTCTTACACGAAGGACCTTGAACAAAAAAGAAAAAAGGCAATCGGGTCCTAAGCTCATATCTACACACCATGGAGGTCTGGCCGTGCTTGGAGCACCTCGTCGCCGGCGCTAGGCGGCGGTGCTGGGTGGTAGGTCGTGCGTGGAGACGAGGACGAGGCTCTCGGCCATTGTTTGGAGACGAGGAAGAGGCACTTATCCACGGCACCTACGCATGGCGGCGCGGCCGACTGCGCGTTTAGGGAGAGGAGGGCCGATGCTGTGGCGTCGGAGGGAGAGGAGGCCGGTGCGGTGAGGACACCGGTGCTGCCTGGCCTGGCTGGTGGGGTGGCGTCGGAGGCAGAAGATGGCGGCGCTTCAATGAGCCAGAGGAACAGGGGAGAGACGGTTGCTACGGGGAGGAATGAATCGCTAGGGGCGCGCGGGCGAGATGACCCCTGGCGGGCTACGTCGCATACGCGGGGAGTTTTGCGGGATGGACTCGGCCTGGCCGAGTTGTGAAGCTCAATTCGAGATTCCCAACCGGGCAGGACTGAGAGCCTATTTCCGTATAAGGTGGGCATTGCCAAGAGTAGCCGACTCGACCTACCAAACGTCTAAAAGTTAAAAAAGGTTGGATGAGCTGAGAATATCTGCATTCACCCAGGGTACCAAACACACCCAAAGTGAATATGCCAATGATGGCAATGTAGGCGATGAGCCATGAGTGGCTAGGCATTGTCTATGATCGTGATGTCGTTGTACAAACTTTACTTTTGTTTGTGTTTTTGTCGAACTATGCTATGGCATTTGAACTTGATATGTGTGTGATGATTATGCATTTGAACTTGATATGTGTGTGACGATATCTAAATTGATATGTTATTTTAATATGTGTGTAATGATTATGCAAAGATTTAAATCATATGGTCTTGATATGTTTATGGTGATCTTGCAAAGTTAAAGTGAGGTAGATTTATTTTTTGAATAAAGGACGCTTTATTACTTAAAAAAGTTTAAGTATTATACCCGGCCTATGTAGAACTGAGATGCACATAGCCGAACGAAAGCCAAAACACGAAAAAGTAGAAAAGGGTGAAATGCAGGTAATCATAGAGAAACTACAAAACGCCTAAGCTAGAGGAAGGCCGGTCCTAAGATCATGCTGCCATCCATGTAGGATAAAAGTAGTCTTCGTTGTATCCTCCAAGCGCGTACACACTTCTGTAAATATGTCTCGATTCTCCACACGCCGAAGAGCAGCCATAAGCGGAGCATACATGTGCACCGGTAAATAACCTGCATAAGAGATGAACATTTATCGTTAAAAGACTTATCATTTGTACTTAGCCACATCGACCAAATAATGACAAGTATTCCGACCCGGAGAAGAATTCTAAACTTATGATCAATCCCGTATAACCAGTTGACAAATATTAAGTAGGTTTATACATGTGGTGTTCTAGTTTACATCATTAGAAATTATGGTGCTACCATACTTTATGGGCATGTTGGTTGCTCGTGTCTTTTACTCGCACCTAGAAATCATGGCTTCACGGAAGCTGCGTGCAGCAATGCAATCTCTCGTGCCAAAAGGGTCACTCGTTCGGTTCCTTATATTCTCATTTCCCTAGGGGTTGAAAAGCCAAGCCCTAATCGTTTGGTTCCATGTATTCTAGGATTTTAGCAAATTGATGCATGTTTGGAGAGATGCATTGTCCCTGCTAGCCTTACCTTCTGGTTAGTTAGGTGAGCTTACCCAACATCATCAAGGCAGAGAACAAAGTTTAGAAATGTGAAATTCAAAGAACTACTAGCTTATATTAACACAGATTCGACATAATAAGCCGTGGCGTGTGTGCTGCAGCACGAGTTAACGAGCAACTGCCCGTGATGCAGCACTAATTCATCACATATGGATGGTTAATAACTGAATACCACCTCCCAAAATATATAGACCAAGGTTCAGGGGTTACCGCAACCATAGTTCATCAGCCTAGCTACTTCCAAAATACACATCACAACCATCATCACTAACACCACTACTACCAAGTACCAACATGTCGTCGAACATCTCAGTCCGCTACTCAGAGGCAGTGCTTGTTCTGGAAGGCGGTGAACCAGCTCAACATGCGCTCAGGGGTCATGGCAAGGTACCTGGTCGCCTGTCTGCTATGCTCCATCAGGTGGGTAAGAGCACGGTGGATCGCCGTCATAGAGACGGGCGCAACGGGAATGCAAGGATCGTAGATGATCTTCATCTGAGCATAGTTGTCAATGGACTTGTTGATCAACTCGGTGTCCGATAGGTGAGCCTACATGAGAATCACAATTAGTACATGGCATGTAGTGCATATGTGAGCATTACAAAAACTGATGCAAGTGCGAATAGATCATACCTTTATGTGTTCATAGTAAGCTTCATCGTCCATTATGATATTTAGGTCTCCTCAACCCAGCGCATGTTCTCAAGCCTCTTCATCCTCAGCACCCGAATCCAGCACACTCTCTAGTTCCTCACGTGGTTGTACACCTGGTTCGGAGTGACTATCCGGTTACAGAACTTGAACGCATCATCTGCAACCAAGCGCATGTCCGCCCGTCTGAATCCCCGCACTACTAAACCCCCTTTCTCGATCAACTAGACCACTCGATTCAAGACGAAGGTGGATAGAGATGCTGACCATGACATGGCTAGCTTCTTCGTGGCCACCGCATCAGGCATCAACACATAACGCAGAGGCAGCACAGAGGTTGCGGAATGATCAGGGGACACAACCTTCTCCTACGACAGCAGGGATAATAATGTGTTTAGTTTTAGGAGAATAACTATAGTTATACCACTAATCCTACCACATCACATGGCAATCCTCGCAGAACAACATGCTCAGGTCCAGATCTAGAACACCAGCTCACAGCTTAGAACGGTGAACTAGAACATGGCAACATATCTAAGCTGCGAGAGCTAGGGTTAGATGTTTCTTATCACGATCTCGCTCTCGCTTGACGAGGACGACATGTTCGACATAGCCGACGAGGAAGACTTGCTGGAGATGAGCTAGACCCGCCGGAGTAGAAGGCGCTACCTGCTCGTCGGTGAGGAAGAGGATTTGGAGGGAGAGGTCAAAATTGGGAGAAATGGTGGCGAGAATTCTGGAGCCGGCGAAGGGGCGGTGTAAATAGCTGTGGCGAATCGGCAGGCAGTAACCTCAATTTCTCCAGCCGGATTTTGCGAGCTCCCGCCATCCTTGCCTTGCACGAGCGGGTGTAGTTTCTTCCCCCACGAGCGCGAGAAGTACTTGGCTCCATGAAAACGTCCGATTTCGACGTTCCTCCGGGGCCTGGCTGAGAAACACTTTAAGAATCGTGCGATGCAAATATTTCATCCGCCGCGCGGAACCAAACGCTCTTATTTCTTCCCGTCTCATTCACGCTGAGAATGGGGTGGGTTCAAACGGGCCTAACGGGGTGGGGTTTGTTTTGGACAGAACGGGGTGGGTTCAAGTGGGTTTACAAAAAACTAGGTCGGGGTGGGGCGGATTGTCCTATTTTGCAGCTTGGGGTGGTCCGGTGTGGTTCCAAAACACAACACCACAACGGGCTGAATGCCTGGGTTGAGTCCACTGTTCCACCCCAAATTCCCTAAATGGTTGTGCCTTCATTGCTGTGGACGCAATGAAGAACGAATCCCAAAGTTTGCCGGTGAAAGAGGACGAGGTTTGAGTCGGGGTTGTAGTAGGAATCCACGGGTTCAACCCGTGGGCTGAGGCCGCAATCTCGACGTGGAGTGGTGCAGTGCGGGTAGCATAGTCGTGCGGGGCGGGGCAGGCCGGGTTAACAAAAGAGATTATCGGTTTGGTCTGGGGTGGGTCACTAGATTACTTCTACGTGGGGTGGGGTGGATTAGGAGCGGTTTTAGACCCATTCTCAGCCTGACGTCCCATGCAAGAAACGGGAAAATCGAGCACGCCCTACATCATCTGAAAAGGGTGAACCTAAATTTCGTACCCAATAGTGGCCTAGAACAGTTTTGAGAATCAGGGCACCTGTTAGTATCTCTTAAGCTCGTCTGCCTCCTCCGCACGGTAGGAAAACATTGCCCTTCCGATCCTTGAATATTCAGCATAGCATAGCATTGGGGGATAGAAATTGCACAAGTTGGTAGACCAAACTTGAAAACTTGCATAATAAGGGTAGGAGTTATTAGCATAGCATCGATCAAATCATTTACAGTAGATTTATCTCGATTTTTCTGTTCCTAGTGAGGAGTCTGAACTGCACAAAACTGTCAGGTTTTCAGCTGCACTACATACAGAAGTGCTGTGCACATGCTGTTTCTCTGAAGTCGTCGCCGATTCTAATACTCCAACACCGGAGTATTTTTCTTTTCTCTCCGACAAATCGGGTCGTGTCCAGCACGAGTCGATCACGTTTCCCTCCCCTCTCCTGCCTTCACCATTTCAACAGACAAGCTCCGGTGTTTATCTTCTGCATAAAAATGTCAGTTTGCTTGACAAGATATCGGTGGCGTGGGGAGGATCGCCTGCCAATGCAGCCGCTCTCGTCTTTTCTCCGCCATTCCTCTTATCGTCTGCTAATCCACGACGCTAACCGCCTCCGCCGGCGCCGAGTGCGACGTGGTGCTCGGTCACGGCCGAAATCCGGTAGGAACCACGGCGCTTTTTATCAAGTTTAGGCGTGCATCCCGAAGCCAAGTTTGGGATTCTGTCCACGCCACGCAAATCCGACGGCGGAGGCACTGCGCGAGGTGCGAACTGCCTCGTCGGCGTCACTACCCGGAAGGCGACGACCCGCGCACCACGGCTACCACAGCCACCACGTGTCCGCGTGGAGCAGGCCGCTGCGGCTATAAAATTCGGCAAAAGGCCCCGCCGGCACCATCATGCTTCGCTCTCTCCTTTCACCCTCGATCTCTCTAGCTAAACACACGAAGTTGTTCTTTCGGGTGGCGATGGCTCGGTGGTGGTGGGTTTGTGGACTCCTCTCGCTCCTGGCGGTGGCCGCGGCCGCGGCCGCTGCGGAGGGGAATGCGGACCCGCTGATTCGTCTGCCGACGCAGAGGGGGCATGACGCTGCAGTTGCCCCTGCCCCTGCCCCTGCCACTGCCCCTGCTCCTGCCCCATCGGCGGCGGCGGCGGCGGGGGAAGGGGCCACAAGGTGGGCCGTGCTCGTCGCGGGCTCCTCCGGTTACGGGAACTACCGGCATCAGGTGAGAGTCCGTCGGCGGCTTCGGATGTGAGTAGGATTGTTAGGGTCTACTAGTGCGATTGCGAGCTGAAATTTAAAACTGCTGGTCAATTCCCCCCCTTTCCTGAGCACGTTTATTAAGTTATGTTGGGAGATTCGAATTCGAGGATGCTTGAATCTTTTGCTACGAAGCAGTTAACTGGGACAAAATTTTAGCTCGGGTGAGGACTAATTTGCATAGCTTGTTCATAGATCATGGTCATAATGACTAAATGCTGCTCTGTATATGAAAATTTGATAGCATGTGCTTGGTCAAAATTCGATCACTGAACAATTTATGAGTTCTTACTCAAAGTTGTGGTGTTCTTGATGCACTACAGGCCGATGTGTGCCATGCCTACCAGATTCTGAAGAGGGGAGGAGTAAAGGAGGAGAACATTGTGGTGTTCATGTATGACGATATCGCCAAAAGCTCTCTCAACCCAAGACCTGGTGTCATCATCAACAATCCTAAAGGCCAAGATGTCTACGCCGGTGTTCCAAAGGTATTGCCTGGCTGTGCTCCCTTCCCTTTATATTTAGTTTCAGACAAGAGTGTACATGTAATTAGAATTTCACACCTTACAATAGATTGCACTTTTACGGCGCTGTATTCCTACAAGACTGATCAACTTAACATGAACTACAGGACTACACCGGTGATCAGGTCACCGCTAAAAACTTCTTTGCCGTTCTCATGGGCAACAAATCTGCGGTTACTGGAGGGAGTAAGAAGGTGATAAACAGCAAACCAGAGGATCACATCTTCATCTATTACTCGGATCATGGGGGCCCTGGTGTTCTTGGTGCATACTCCCACATAAACCTTGTTATTTAACTGATTATTTGTGTGTAACTTAGCTAACCCTATCAAGTATGTAGGTATGCCCAACACGCCATATCTTTATGCTGGAGACTTCATTAAGGTGTTAAAAGAAAAGCATGCTTCCAAGGGTTATTCAAAAATGGTATAATATTCTTTCATTTATTTTCCCTAGAAATAGTCTATTTTTTTAATCTGAATTGTACTCTTAGAGTCTTATCTGGAATTGAAATTATAATTTTTACAGGTTATATATATCGAAGCGTGTGAAAGTGGCAGTGTATTTGAGGGTTTAATGCCAGAAGATCTTAATATTTATGTTACGACAGCATCAGATGCAAAGGAGAACAGCTGGGGAACATACTGCCCTGGGTCGAAACCACCACCTCCTGCTGAATACACTACCTGTTTAGGTGACGTCTACAGTGTTTCTTGGATGGAAGATAGGTAAGCATCGTCTGAAATATTTTATGCTTTGTGCCTGATATGTATTTTGACATCTCATAAGATCTATATCCTTTTATACATTTCTCAAAGGTATGTCTATACAGCTTATATATTGGAGTATTTGGTGTCTTGTTTGAACTGTTTCCCATGTTGAAACTGTTCTTTTTCATTGTTAACCTGCTGTATTTTATCTTGCTCACCTCTTGTGTATATACTGGAAATTTGGATGTGCAACATGGTTTTCAGACCCTATTCAAAATGAATTCATACTTCATCACCCTCTAGAAGGCATGCTTTCGTATTAGTTTGTGGTTAATGAAGTATTATCTCCTAGAAGGCAGAACATGGGTGTATGTTAATACGGTAATTAGCAACCTGACTAGCACATAAATAATTTATAAGTCACACTGCGCTCGCAAATGGTAGTAACAAACAAGTGCAAATACAAAAGGTGAGTGAATAGGTTTGGGAAGTATCAGCTGCTAGATCAATCTTCTTTCCTATAACCATGATGCTTGCTGATTTGAACCATTCGATCCTACTTTGCAGTGAAACTCACAATCTAATGAAGGAAACAATCAAGGATCAGTACGATGTGGTAAGTCTCGAGTAGACTTTCTTCATTTCTGATTAGTCGCATCTATTCACTGCTTTCTTGGGCAGGTTAAAAAGAGAACGTCAAACTCAGATAACGGAAACAAGGGTTCTCATGTCATGGAGTATGGTGACAAGACATTCAAGGACGAGAAGCTTTTCCTTTATCAAGGTTTTGATCCTGCAAATGCTAACATCACAAACAGGCTGCTTTTGCCTAGCCTGGAGGGTGCAATCAATCAAAGAGATGCGGATCTTCTCTTCATGTGGAAGAGGGTAAATTCCAGTTGTTTCTTCAGTCTCAGTTGGCCCGGTTATTTCCTGTATAATTCATATATTTTCCATTATTGGTTATAAGTTATAACCCATCACCTTGGACCTTTATTTCTGTAGTTGCTACACGTAGAACCAAGCGTTGCTGCACGAAACAATGCATCTTTCTGTGTTATATGACTCATGAACTCCTACGTATACTCCATGCAAATACTCCAAGGGTACCCAGCATGTAGTGGTTCATAAATATTTAAATTTGGTTACTTAGGATATTCTAAATGAAATGTAGAAATCTAGAGAAAAAGTGTGGATTCTTTGGATGATTTATAAAATCAAACGTATTATCATATTTTGTGTCTTTATCCTTTAAATAAAAAAGGAATTCTTTTCCTTAAGGGTGCTTAAGAAACCTTGTTCTAATGTAATTTTCACGATGACCAATCAGAGTCTAATTTATATGGTGTATTTGGAAGAAGGGGGGGGGGGGGGGAGGGGGTTACCTAGAAGCCTCATCATCAGTATTATGGGCATCTTAGAGAAAATAGGAGAATGACCATAAGCTTCTAAATACAAATGTAGCTTGTTTCAACTTGAGAATATAGGAGACGGCACTCTGAACAATCAAATCCAGCTTGAGAGGGTTTGAGCTCATATACTAGCTTTCAGCTTAAGCTCGTGACCCCTCATGACAGGCACAAGTTTTGCACATCATTATTTGCTAACATATCTTCTTGCTTTCAGTATGAGCAGTTAAATGAAGGATCGGAAGAGAAGCTGAGGGTTCTCAGGGAGATCAAAGAAACTGTGGTACACAGGAAGCATCTCGACAGCAGCATCGATTTCATCGGAAAGCTTGTCTTTGGATTCGAAAACGGGCCTTCAGTGCTTGAGGCTCCTAGAAACCCTGGACAACCTTTAGTCGACGACTGGGATTGTTTGAAGAGGATGGTGAGTTTAGCAATTCCTTATTTATTTAAATCCCATAATTCTTTCTGTTTCCTGATGAATTACTCTGTATTGATGCCTGTTGTCAGGTGCGGGTTTTTGAATCCCACTGCGGATCACTCACTCAGTATGGCATGAAACACATGAGGGCGTTTGCAAACATATGCAACAACGGAATCTCCGAGGGCGAGATGAAGGAGGCAAGCATCAGAGCCTGCGGCGGTTACAACTTGGCAAAGTGGAGCCCACTGGCTCTGGGGCACAGCGCCTGATCCTGCTGCAGTACATGGGAACAACAGCAAATGCTCCAGAGGTTCCTAGAGCTCGTATGTGTACATACATACCATGATATAAGAAAGGACCCAACAGGGCCGTACCATTGTGTGTGTTGGTTTTATCAGTAGTTCATGGTGGTGCCTTTGTAAATCAAGTTTGACTGCAATCAACTGAAAGGCGATGACACAAGTAATATGTGAATGTCGCTGCATGATAACCCGTAGGATCTAGGCCTAGATCTGGGCTAGCGTGGACCTGATCTGGGCATGACGGCCCGCCTGTTGCGTCCTGTCGGCGATCACCTTGGCGGTGGAGGACGGCCGATCCCCTCCTGTTGGCTGCTGTGCCGACCAATTGGTATCTGATAGTTGATGTCCTTCATCTGACCTGTTAGCCTTGCGGGTAGACCGCCTATCACACCATGGGCTCGAGTTTGAGGACGCTGGGACGGCGGCTATAGATGGTAGGCTAAATGCTTTGCCTCTCCGGCGGGCAGTGTGGTAGAAGGGGTTGGCAATATGCTTTTTGTCAACCTTCATGCACTAGCCAACGCAACCAAAAGTCCGAGCTGATGAAAACGGCTAGTGCAATCCACTTATACACTTCAACACCCCCTCTCACGTGTGACGGGAAGAAGTCAGCACGTGCAACCGGAAGAGAGCGACGGCGCGTGAAACTCATGTATGACTCAAGAGGTCTATACGTGAACACAGAGGGGTCTACAATAATTTTAGGATAAATTGCGAAAGTCAGGACTCGAACTCGAGACCTTAGGCTCTAATACCATGTCAAGCTTCATGCACTAGCCAACGCAACCAAAAGTCCGAACTGATGGAAAGGGCTAGTGCAATCCACTTATACACTTCAACACTTTTGGCCATGCGGATGGCGAAGTGTGTTGTGGCGGGTGGTCCTGGCTATGTTGTCATCGATGGCAGCCAAGCCTGATCTAGATCTGGCGTTCTCGGTCCACTATGCTAGGCCAGCCAGACATCCTGAAGATTGGATCTATCGCAAGATAAAACTTTCTCAGAAGAGGCACATATTTTGGGTGATCCTCATGACCAAAATTGAAGCTGGTCTCGCACTAATGAAGAGTCAAGGCACATCTAGGTTGACTTCATAGACGATATTGTGTTCCACAACCTTTTGAACACACTTGTTTCTTTAATAGACGGGTCCATTAGATTACGACAACTTGGTGCCACTTGTGCTTGATTGCGATCTGGCCCAAATATGACCAGTGAATCTGACTTCCTTGCGATCTTGGTATATTGAAGATAGATGTCAATTCCACTGACATGGCCCCCGGGCTGATGGAGGAAGGCACCGAGATCTCCATCGACAGGAATGGGCATGCAAATACGAAGCTTGCCTACTAGACTTTATCATAACTCTCTATGTACTATCATTGTTTTAGACCGTATGAGCTTCCCTACATGATTCTGACATTGTTTATGAAATTCTTTTGGTGGATCCTTTGTCAATGAGATGATTAATGTGATTCAACCTTGATTCATGTTTGTTCATTGATGTATTTGTAGATGTATATTATTACCCCTTTCATTATATTAGTTTTAGCTACCCTAATAGAGTCGGAAATAGTGGGAGTGGTGTGTATTAGATAGAGTAGAACTTGTGGTGTGTCCTTGATACTGGCAGGAAATTTGGAACAACTGGTCTACCTCACTAGGGATAAAGGGAAGGCAACATGTTGTATTACTCAATGATAGAAAGGGTGGTCTTGTTTCTTACACTAAGTGCATGAGAAATTTCAAGTTCATGCTTTCTATCTTAATGCAATGCTCTATTTCATTACTCAATTCTAAGTGATGTATGATGTTGACCTCACTTGTGGAGTATTAATGAGATACATTTCACCATCTCAACATTAGGACATGATGCCCATATGAATGTGTATTAGTGAATAGACAAACATAGAGCTTGCATCTTGTATTAACCATGTTATATCTATGCTTTATTTTGTGCCAACATGTTTATGAGAGAGATAAAATGAACACATGAACCCCAATCATTTTTTATTAATACTTGCAACAACTCCTTTTCAAGTATGTTCGTTTACTTTTCTGGCACCCTTTGCCAAAGGGTGAGAACGTAAAACACTAAGTTGCTAGAAAACACCACTTTTTAACCACAATTATCAAAACCATCTTCCTTGTTTCTTTAGTTTGTTAGGTGCGTATAAAAATAGAATTTTTTACACTCTAGTTTGAGAGAATTCATAGCTTAAACCTTCAGCTCCTCATAGGTTCAACACTCTTTACCTTGACATTGATAGGTGTTAGAACTATCCCCTACATGTCGGGATTATCATGAGTAATAAGTGAATATACCTATAGACGATGCTCTTGCTTTATGCTACACTAAGATCAACTCAATTTTTACTCTCTTAAGATTGTCTCGAGAATGAGAGAGAGAAACTTTACTAAATGGATGGGATAGTTGAAATATCGGTTACACAGAGACTTAGGTTGTTGCCATAGATGATTTTATGGTGAGGTGGTTGTCTTGAGCATATCACTGTTTATCATGTGAATGTACTACCAAGCATATTCACCGACCGAGATCCCTCTGTTATCCTTTATTGGGCATTAAAATTGTTGATTTTTGGAGGTTCTCAGTATGACTGGTGTACTGCTCATGGAATTATAGTGCCAATGGATGTCTTTTGCTTCTTCATATGTAAGGGACCTCACCCCTACGGTCTAGGATTTCGAATTTTACTTGAGATTCACTATGGACATTGTATGACATCAAGTCAGTAGCAATAGCAAAGCACAGTTACGCCAGATACACAACCAATCATAACAATAACAACTCTAGCAATGAACCCTCAATGATGCACATGTCTAGAGATATAAACTGGTGAGACCATACTGAAGACCCGTAATACCACACTAAAGAACTAGAACTTCACAACATTTGGTAACATAAATGATTCTCGGAAGCACTGAGTTAGAAATTGATTGCACTGATTCACTAATGCATGACAGTTAGAATACCCCTGAAGGACATGGTTTGCTAACTCTTGTAAATAAATATCCTTTATAGGTAGCACTAGGATCAACACCGTTCATACCAGTTTGGATCTATATGAGGCTCAATGCTAGAAAAAACTAAATTGTAGCCCTTGCAAGAGAAGCCAAAATCATAGCACCGATGCTCTATCCGGACATACTGAGAAACACCTTTCTGATTCCTAAAAGATTTCCAAAGGATATGTTGTAAGAGATTAAGCTTATAAGAGTGGTCGAGTAACACTCGAGGAGAGGGACCGATGCCACAACAAATTTGGCTTTATGTCTAGGAGATAGACTACGGAGATATTTTCTTACTTTGCTAGCTTATGGAGAGCTACAGGAGCATAACAAGGACCTGCATATAGTTTTGATCGACTTGGAGAAGGCATATGACAAGATTCCAAGGACAGTCATGCAGTGGGCACTAGCGAAGCATAACGTCAAGTACATTAGCCTTATCATGGACATGTACGATAATGTTGTGACAAGTGTTCACGTAGGAGATAGTAAGACCGATAGCTTTCCAACCACGATAGGAATACATGTGTTATTTACTGATGGATGAAGTGGTGATGGATATAAAGGATATATTCCTTGATGTATGCTCTTTGGAATCCAGGGTAAGCGTAAATAGGAAGTTATAGTTATGAAGGCATACTTTGCAATCCAAGGGGTTTAGACTTAGTAGGACCAAGACCGAGTATATGATATGTGACTATAGAGGTGTTGGGTGAACATGGAGAGGTTAGTTTTTAAAGACAAATAGTGCCTAAGAGGGACACCTACCGATAATTGGGATCAATATTGCAAAGATACAAAGATGTCGACAAGCATGTTTGCCACATGATTAAGACATGGTGGATAATGGCGGCAAGCATCCGGCATCCTATGTGACAAAAACGTCCCACAAAATCTAAAAGGTAAGTTCTATAGGACGACAATCATACCTACGATGCTATATATTGTTGGTCCACTAAAATACAAAACATCCAATAAATTAGTGTTGCAAAGATGCACATATTATGTTGTATGTGTGGCCATACAAGAAAGTGCCGAATTAGGAATGCTAGGTAATACGTGATAGGATAGGGGTGGCACCGATCAACGAGAAGCTAGTCTAACACCAACTAAGGTGGTTTGGACATATCTAGTGGAGGCCTAGGATGGGCAGAGGGGGCCAAAATTGACATGAACATAGGCGGTAAAAAGTAGAGATGGAACTTTGGAACCTTTAAGATACTCTCTAGTTTAGCCTAGTTCAATAAATGAACTAGTTTTCTTAAAAAGTGTTGTTTTGCCAAAACTTAGTTTATTTTTTGTACTAAGTAGGGAAAGGGTACCCATAGGGTACCCACTGCCATCCTTAGTAAAAAGGGACTTGAGAGATTCAAACATTTCTAGAGATTTGGCTCTTGAAAGGACCGAATAGAAATGACCAATCCATGTGCCAATCTTAGTTTACTCGTTCTTTGTGTACTTCTTCTCTCCTTCTCTTTTTTGTGTTTCCTTATGTTTCTATTGAGTTTCATATCTAGACTACCCTAACTTGCTCGGGAAAAAGGCTTTGATGTTGTATGCCGTAGTAGAGCAAGCATTGAAGTTTCACCACTGACCTAGGTATCTTACCCCATTGTACGACTTGTCCTACACAATGATTCTGCAAACCAAGTATCAATATTGCAAAGTGTCAAAGAAAAAGTATCAATATCGCATGTATACACTCAGTATAACATTAGTATCAGAAGTGTTAGTCATCCAATATCCATTAGGGGGTAATAGATGCACTTTCAGTTACTCATTTTGGATTTGCTGGAGTGAATTGTTTTGTTACTGATAAAGGTTTAAGAGAGGGTGATCCACAGTCACCTCTGGGAGTGGATGTTTTCTCTATGTTGTTAAGTAAAGAGAGTATATCAGCTTTGCTTAGAGGCTTATGACCTGGTCTAGTAGAAGGGGGAATCATCAGCTCTGGTGATACTTACAACATGATGGTGATATATACCAGCCCCTCCATTCCTAGAAAAGGATAAGAGAGTAGCTACAAAAATCAAGTTGATTTTAACTTGCTTTGAACAAATTTCTGCAATGGGAGTTAACTATCATAAAAGAGAGCTTATCTCCATGGGGATGGAAGAAGTAGAGGAAGCTCAAGTCTATTTTCAAATCCTTCAGTGTGTGGCAGTTAATTTCACTATGAAATATCTAGGACAACGTCTGTATTACGATCGATTAGCTAGAGTTGATCTACAACCAGTAGGAAAAAATGTTAAGTAGTATAGAATAGCTGGCTGGAGACGAAATCTGATAGCTTATGGTGGTAAACTACCCTAATCAGCTCATGCTTACAAGTATTCCGATTTACATGCTGTCTTCTGTAAGTGAACTTTCACACTCCTCGATACACAGGTGGTCAACTGTATGTACTTGGCGAATTGGCAATCTATGTGTATGAGGGAAGGAGGATCACTATCCTACGGGTCATCGATTTTGGTTCTAATAACGGACTTTCAACTGGTTGCAGTCACAATCAGAGGGATGCAGCAACATTCACATACTAATTATCTCATCGCCTTTTAGTTAATTGCAGTCAAACTTGATTTACAAAGGCATGCACGACCATAAACTACTGATCAACCCAACACACACACGTGGCAACGTACTGTTGGGTGGTTTCTTGTATCAATTCAATGGACAATGGTATGTATGTATGTACGCAACCGAGGTCTAGGAACCTCTAGAGCATTCGCTGTATGTATGTATGTATGTACTGCAGCGAGCGGCTGGATCAGGCGCTGTGGCCTAGAACCAGCGGGCTCCACTTCGACGAGCTGTAGCCGTCGCAGGCGCTCGTGCTCGCCTCCTTCATCTCGGCCTCGGAGACGCCGTTGTTGCAGATGTTTGCGAACGCCCTCATGTGTTTCATGCCATACTGGGTCAGTGTTCCGCAGTGGGATTCGAAAATACGCACCTGATGATGGGCATCAGTAGAGAGCAAGTTCATCAGTAAACAGAAAAGAACGCCGGCAAATGTGTTGCAATATTTGTGGGATTTAAATAATAAATTATTAAGCTCACCATCCTCTTCAAACAATCCCAGTCGTCGACTACCGGTTGGCCAGGGCTTCTAGGAGCCTCAAGCGTGGAAGGCCCCTTTTCAAATCCAAAGACGAGCTTCCCGATGAAATCGATGCTGCTGTCCAGATGCTTCCTGTGTACCACGGTTTCTCTGATCTCCCTGAGAACCCTCTGCTTCTCTTCTGACCCCTCATTTAAACGCTCATACTGAAACCAAGAACATACATTAGCAGACAAATTTGATAGCACATGCTACACAAGTTTATGTGCAGAACTTGAGCCTGTCATGTGAGACAACACGAGCTCGAGCTGAAAGTTAGTATAGTGTCGCCATATGTTCTCAACACCATGAAACTAAATTTGCATTTAGAAGCTTATAAGCCCAGCCTCCTATAATCTCAAAGATGTCCACAATCCCGTTCATGAGGCTTCTAGTTAAACATTAGTCCACCAAATACTCTGACCCTTCAATGCGAATTATAAAACTATTCATTTTCTTCAATGCTGAGGATGAATTTACAGAACAGGTTAATTAATTTTACTTACAAAATCATTCCAAATATTTTCCTCCACCCTACAGTTTCTATATTCTAGTTATAATATCCTAAGGAACCAAATTTCAAGATTTAAGAACCACTAAATGCTGTGTACCCTTGCAGTATTTGGATGCAGTATCTTTAAGAGAGTTCATGAGTCATAATAACAAAGAAAGATGCATTGTTTCAAGCAGAAATGCTTGGTTCTACATGCAGTGACCACAGAAGTAAATGTCCAAGGTGATGGATTATAATAAATAACAAAGAGTATATGAACTTGACAGGAGATAACTGGACTAACTGAGACTGAGAAAACAGATGGAATTTACCTTCTTCCACATGAAAAGAATATCTGCATCTCTTTGATTGATTGCACCCTCCAGGCTGGGCAAAAGAACTTTGTTTGTCTTGTTGGCATTTGCAGGATCAAAACCTTGAAAAAGGAAAAGCTTCTCATCCTTGAATGTCTTGTCCCCATACTCCATGACATGAGAACCCGGATTGACCTCATCTGAGCTTGAAGTTCTCTTTTTAACCTGCCCAAGAAAGTAGTGAATAGATGCCACTACCAGAATGAAGAAAGGGTACTCCAGACTTACCACATCGTACTGATCCTTGATTGTTTCCTTCTTTAGGTTGTGAGTTTCACTGCAAAGTAGGATCAAATGGTTCAAAACAGCAGTCTCATGGTTATAGACAACTGATAGAAGAACATTGCTCTAGCAGCTGATACTCCCCAAGCCTATCTTTGCTACTTACATTTGCAAGTGCAGTGTGACTTATAAATTATTTATGTGTTAGTCAGGTTGGTAATGAATGTACTAAAAAGCACTAATGTTGTGCCTTCTAGTGTGATAATGCTTCGTTAACAACAACAAAATACAAAATCATGACTTGCAAGGGTGATAAAGTATGAACTCCTTTTGGATAGGATCTGGAAATCGATCTGAAGATATAAATTTCTTGTACATACAAGAGCTGAGGAAGAACGAAAGTAAAATAGAGCAGGTTAACAATCACAAAAAAGTTTCTACATAGGAATTATTCCAAAGATGACCGTACCAAATATTTGTAATATAAATCATTCTACTATATCACATTCAAGAGTAGACTAAAATCATGAATAAAGTAAGCCTTACAGACATACTTTTGACAACTGTAAAAAAGAATGCAGGTTTATAAAACAGGCACCGAGCATAAGATTTTTCAAATCATGCTTACCTGTCTTCCATCCAAGAAACACTGTAGACATCACCCAAACAGGTATCGAAGTCATGAGGAGGTGGTGGGTTCATCCCAGGGCAGTATGCTCCATAACTACTTTCGACTGGGTTTGCTGCTGTTGTAACATAAATATTAAGATCGTGTGGCATTATTCCCTCGAAAATACTGCCACTTTCACAGGCTTCAACATAAATGACCTGCCAAGATTATAGTTTGAGTTACAGATAGACTCTAAGAGTACTGTTTCAGATAAAAAACTACACAAAATTTTAGGGGAAAAAGAGAAAGAATGAATGTTATACCATTTTTGAATAGCTCTTGGAAGCATGCTTTTCTTTTAACACCTTGATGAAGTCACCAGCATAAAGATATGGCAAGTTGGGCATACCTACAAACTTGCTAAGGTTAGCTAAGTTACACACAAGCAATCAGCTAAATAACAAGGTTTATGTGAGAGTATGCACCAAGAACACCAGCACCCCCATGATCCGTGTAATAGATGAAGATGTGATCATTCGGCTTGCTGTTTATCACCTTCTTACTCCCTCCAGTAACCGCAGTTTTGTTGCCCATGAGGACCGCAAATAAGTTTGTAGTGGTGACCTGGTCACCAGTGTAGTCCTGTAATGCATGTTAAGTTGATCAGTCTAGTAGGAATACAACACCATGCATTCATACATCCAATCCAACAACTCTAAAGGTACCAATCAATCTCTGATTAAAAAGTGCAATCTATTTTAAGGCGTGAAATTAAATTACGTGCACACTCTTGTCTGAAACTAAAATTAAAGGGAACGGATAGCCAGGTAGTACCTTCGGAACACCAGCATAAACGTCTTTGCCTTTAGGATGGTTGATGATGACTCCATGTCTTGGGTTTTCGGAATTGTGGGCGATATCGTCGTACATGAACACCACAATGTTCTCGTCCTTCAGTCCTCCCCTCTTCAGAATCTGGTAGGCGTGGCACACATCGGCCTGTCGTGCATCAAGAACACCACAACAATGAGTAAGAAGTAAGAACCCATAAAATTGTTCAGTGATGGAATTTTGACCAAGCACATGCTATCAAATTTGTATACACAGAGCAGCATTGAGTCATTATGACCAAAATCTACGAAGAAGTATGCCAATTGGTCCTCACCCAAGATAATTTTTTGTCCCAGTAGCGAGATTCAAGCATCCTCAGATTTGAATGACCCAACAGAGCTTAGTAAACGTGCACATGAAAGGGGACATTTTGACCAAAAAGTGTTGAACTTCAGCTCGCAATCGCCTGTACAATCCTACTCGCATCCGAAGCCGTCGATGGAGTCTCACCTGGTGCCGGTAGTTGTCGTAGCCGTTGGAGCCCGCAACGAGCACGGCCCACCTCGTGACCCCTTCCTCCTCCCCCGCCGCCGCCGGGGCAGGGGCAGCTGCAGCGTCAAGCCCCTTCTGCGCCGGCAGCCGAATCAGCGGCTCCGCATTCCCCTCCGCAGCGGCCGCGGCCGCGGCCACCGCCAGGAGCGAGAGGACTCCACAAACCCACCACTGAGCCATGGCTACCCTCGAGAGCAACTTGGTGTGCTAGCTAGAGAGATCGAGGGAGAAAGCAGAGAGCGAACTGTGATGGTGCTGGTCGGGACCGGGGCCGCATTTTATAGCCGCAGCGGCGTGCTCCAGGCCGACACGTGGTGGCCATGGTGTGTGGATCGTGACGCCGACGAGGCAGATCGCAGCTCGCGCAGACGCGCAGCGGTGCCTCCGTAGTCAGGTGAGTGGCGTGGCGTGGACAGAGTCCCAATCCTGGTTTGGGAACTTGATAAAAAGCGCCGTGGTTTCTGCCGGATTTCGGCCATAACCAGGCGCAACGTCGCATTCCGCGCCGGCGACGGTGGTTAGCGTTGTGAATTAGCCGGCGACATGGCGACGGAAGAGGAATGGAGAGAAACTGACGCTTCCAGTGCGGAGAGAAAAAGGGAGCGAGGCTTCAGAACTGGGCCAGGTGGCGCTTTCGCAAGATTGCAAGTTGCAACCGGACTTTGGCTGCCGATGTGGCCAGAGCGAGAAAGCTACTCACGCCGACACATGATATGATTGCGAACAGACTTGAGAGAAAGCCTCCCGGTTCTATCGAGGAATGGAGAGGAAACTGACGACGCTTCCGGGTCCAAAGCTGGGTCTAGTGTGCTTTTCCCACTCCACTGATCTCCTCTCAGGTTCTCAAAGCAAACCGACATTTTTATGCTGCTTTTCGCAAGAGATTGCTACCAGACTTTGCCCACCGATGTGGCCAGAGCAAGAAAGGAAACCATGATCGACTAACGCCGACGTATGATGCGAACCGACCTAATAATAGAGAAAACGTTGAATGTGCGAAGACTTTGCAGGAACAACCTAGGGGTAAAGCAAGATTTGTGCTGCGGCTGAAAGTTTCACCTGGTCCAGATCATCCTGCTTGTGTTAACACACACATGCTTTCACTCATTTAGAAAAGTAAATGAATGTGATACTACTCATTTAGGCGGTGGGCGGTCTGCGCGGCTCCGTCGATCCTCTTCGCGCCAGGGGGTGAATACCAAGGGGCGGTGCCGGTGAATCCAAGCGGCGGACGGCGGCCCTTGCCCGAGCGACGTTTGCCTGCGGCTTCAAAGGGAGGCGCGGAAGAGAAGATGGGGGCGATGGTGCAGACTTAGAAGCGGCGTGGTGGTTGCTGTTGGGGAGGTGACCCCAGATAGGGTCAAGACAGGGGAAGATAAAAGGAGTTTCCCCTGTCATATGCCGAGTTACTGTTTATATCGGCCGAGTCTTGTAAAAGTAGGCCGAGATAAGTACGGCCATGATACCTACGAAGGGAGCGATACCTGATCCGGCCGACATACGAGTTAAGTCGGCCGAGTATGTATGTGCAACTTGAATGCAGGTAAAGGTCGAGCCGATTAATCCAAGACAAGGCCGAGTAACATGAAGCTTGCGGGAGAAGGAGGTGCCTAAGGTCAAATCCTAGCTGCTATAGGAGGAATCTCGACAGAGCCAAGCGCTAAGGACAAAGAGCATAGAGGCAGAGGGACAGACAGGCGTCACGGAGGTGACAGTGAGGAAGCCCGAGGCGTACATGTGAGGCCCTCTGGAACCTTGCCGCCGATAGAAGGGAGACACGGAAAGGAGCTCGCCGAGTTACCACTTTGGGACAAGCATATTCCAAGAATATGCTTGCCACGTCAGCCCTAGAAGGATCCAAGGAACTCCTTTATAAGGAGAGGCATGGACTCCAGAGAGGGGGATCGATTCATTCAACACCGTAAGGCTCGTGTAGTTCTTCTCTTCTTCCTTCAAACAACTCGAGGAGCACTTGTAGCCCAAGAGAGGAGAAATAAAGATATGTATGTTAGTCATTTGTGTGTAGAAGTAACTATATCAACCCTCCCCGGATCCCTCTAGCATCCATAGGCCCCAAACTTTAGCCTACCCATGGCATCTGCCGTGCCGCCACCACGACAGTTGGCGCCCACCGTGGGGCCAGCAGCGGTGCTAGCTGGAGTCAAGATCCGGACGAGAAACTTAATCCACACCGGCGAGCGCGTTGTCTCTGGCTTAGTCCAGAGATTTAATCTTTGTGACTATGCCAGCGATAACGCAGGCAACTTCAGGAGAAAAGCTCCTCCGCGCAACAGCATCTTCATCAACTTGGGCATACACCAGATCTACGTCGGCATCGACACCTACTGCGTTTATCCTCACCGAGTTATTGTTGCAGGAGAGCCCCCCCCTCAGCGCCGCAAACGGTCCACGGGGAGAGCGCCCCGCCAGCAGTGTCGAGGTGATGGTCGCAGCCGGGGTACAGGAAGCAGCAGGAGGCGCCGGATCAAGCAAGGACCCGACGACGGGAGGACAGGTGACCACAAAGCAAGCAGCTCCACAACCCACCGAGGTAGATCCTTCAGCAGCCAAGCCAGCCGAGGTGCAGGAGACAACCCCGAAGGCACCGAGGGTAAGATGGCCATCTCTGGAAAGACCAGAAAATATTCTCCAGGCAACTATAGATAATCTGACCACGCCTGTAGCGCCGATTCTTGATCCGGCTAATGCTCAGGCAGAGTTAGAAGAGACCAGGCAAAAAGTACTGGTAGAGGCAAAAAAGGTGTCGGCCTTGCGGGAGTCCCTGAACAGGACCTTGCGAGAATATGCCAAGGAAAATAAGCTAGATATTGCCCCAGAGCGAGTAGATGAGTTAAGATTGAGGGGAAAAAATCTTATGAATGATATCAACAAAGAACATGAGACTCACAAGGCAGACTCAGTAGACCTAGGCTTGCCGAGGTATAGCACCCCGACAAAGAACCTAAGGGCGGCTAATTCCGCTACATTAGAATTGGAAGGACTAACCGGCGAAGCCTAGCAAAAGCAACAAGAAAGAGTGAATGAGCTGGTACGCATTGCGAACCAGCAAAATGAAGAAATGCTTAGGGCTGACCCGGCGAGACCGGGAGCCTCGCGCATGGTTCATTCGGCTGGAGCAGCACCTGCCCTATCAATGGCAGCAGCATCCTCACCCGAAAACAACGGGCAAAAAGATAAAGCAGTAACTTCAGGAAAAAGAAATAAGCAAATTGTACCGTATGATCCAGCGGTAGCTGAAAAGGTCAATGAGAACAGAGGCAATGGAAGTCGAGGTAACGGTGGCGAAAGAAACCCCGGTCGTGCCAATAAAGGCAACGGAAGCCGAGGTAATGGAGATCTCGGAAGAAGAAATCATGAGAATGAAATCCCGGCGGAAGGAAGAAGGGACCCGCCGCCCAATCCTCAGCCGAGGTATGAACCTCGGCAAGAACGAGAAGTGAGACCAGCTCACCATAATCACGCAAATGAGAGGTACAACGATGGTTACTCAGATATGGAGTATGCAGGACATGGTGGAAATAACCATTATGGAATGCAGGAGAGAATCATGTACAGAGACTTACCGTCAAATAATGCAAGATTAAAACTGGACAGGTTGTATCGGTCCGAGTTGTTAGAAGAGCAGGGTCCGCCTGGTCCGGCGTGTTTTGGACCTCGAATCATGGGCGAACCACCAGTGCCGAACTTTCAACTGGCAAGGGGCACGAAAACATACAATGGGAGCACCAAACCACAGGATTGGTTGATTGACTATGCTACTGCAGTAAAGATAGCTGGTGGGAACTTGCGATGGGCAGTAAGATATGTCCCGCAAATGCTGGAAGGACCAGCCAGAGTATGGCTGAACAATATGCCAGCGGGAAGTATCAACTGCTGGCTAGATTTTGAAGAGATGTTTGTCAGCAACTTCACCAGTACTTACAAGAGACCAAACAGGCCACAGCAGCTTGAAATGTGCAAGCAGAGACCGAATGAGACAGAGAGAGAATTCTTAACTCGGTGGTGTAATCTTAGGAACTCATGCGAGGGAGTTATAGAATCTCAAGCGATAGCTTGGTTCATAATAGCGGATATGCCAGTGTCTTGTGGCAGAGACTGCAAAGAGATATGCCAACCACTTCGGCAGAAACCATCAGAATAGCGGATTCATATGCATTGGGTGATCCGACGCAACCAGAACTGATGTCGGCGGAGCATCGGGAGCATCAAGATCAGTATGCAAGAGATGCGGCCGGATCATCGAGGCGCAACGAGTTCAGAGGTAGAAGAAGAGAGGAAAGACCGGATTACAGATATGCCTCCAATCAGGTGGCAGCAGTAGTGCAAGATCAGCCGAGTCACGGAAACAGTCAGCGGCAGAAGAATGGTCCTCAACAATGGACACCAAGGAATGAAGGGAAGAGATAGTAGACACCAGAACAGAAGAAGCAGTGGCAGGAAAGGCCGAAGTACACGTTTGAATCCATGTTGGATCAACCGTGTAAGTTTCACACTCCAAACCCGGCCAAGCCGGGTAATCATACAACTCGGCAATGCGCCTGGATGAAAAATGCAATGGGGAACCCAGCGGGAATGCAAGTTCCTTCTCATCAGGCACATCAGCAGCAGCAGCCGCAATTGACTGGGGCAAATGCACAGTAGTTAATGTTAGCCCCTCCTCCCCCGAGGTATGATAACTCGGACCGAAGAGATGCAGTGCATCAAGTCATAAATCAGGGTCAGGATGGAAGGACAAACCCCGGAAATAATGGACGCAATGATTACAGGGAACATCATCAATCATATTGCGTGTTTACAACAGAACAGCAAGACATGCAAAGTGTACAGCGCCGACATATGTAAGTGAATGCAGTTATGCCGGCAGTACCAAGATATGTACCTTGGTCAGATCAAGAAGTAACTTGGAGCATAAAGGATCACCCCAAAATAATGCCGAATCCAGGGTCGTACGCACTCGTACTAGATCCGACTTTTGTCGGGCCCAGCATTAATGTGAAATTTTCAAAAGTACTCATTGACAATGGGAGCAGTATCAATATCATGTACAAAGATACAATGCATAAACTCGGAATATCGCAGAATATGCTACAATCCACGAGAACCACGTTCCATGGAATAGTGCCGGGACTTTCATGCGAACCCATTGGGAAGGTTCGAGTAGATGTATTATTCGGCACAAGGGATAACTGCAGAGCGGAAAATTTGGAGTTTGAGGTGGTGGATCTAAAAAGTTGCTATCATGCTTTACTCGGGCGGCCGACATTGGCCAAATTCATGAGCAGCTGCCACATCACTTACTTGAAAATGAAGTTACTCGGACCACAAGGGGTGATAACAGTAGCAGGAGATTACAGGAAGTCGATGGAATGTGCTTCGGCCGGATCAAACCTGGCCGAGTCATTGGTGATCGCAAGAGAAAAAAGAAGGATTCAAGAAGTAGTGGCTCTCGCTCAGTCGGCACAGCTGAATATGCCAGCATTAGCCAACCCACACGTAAGTGTTTCTTTCCAGCCGACTAAAGAAACGAAAAAGGTCCAGATAGATGAGCAGTTCCCGGAACGCACCATCACCATTGGTGCCGGCCTAGATGCCAAATAGGAAGGCGAGCTCACCAACTTCCTCCGTGAGAATCGGGATATCTTTGCATGTTCAACTCAAGACCTGCAAGGTGTGCCGAGGGAGTTGGCTGAGCACTCTCTGCATGTAAGGCCAGGAGCAAGGCCGGTGAAGCAACCTCTCCGCCGCTTCGCCGAAGACAGGAGAAAAATAATAGGGGATGAGATAGCTCGGCTTCTGGCGGCCGGGTTCATCATGGAGGTGCTTCATCCAGATTGGCTATCAAATCCAGTATTGGTAGAAAAGAAAAAGGATGACCCAAATAAGCCGTCGTATGGCGAATGTGTATTGATTACACGAACCTAAACAAGGCGTGTCCCAAAGATCCTTTTCCTTTACCTAGGATAGGCCAAGTCATTGATTCGACCGCTGGTTGTGAGCTATTGTCATTTGTAGACGTGTATTCTGGTTTCCACTAGATACCGTTAAATCCGGCCGATCAAATAAATACTGCGTTTATTACCCCGTACGGGGATTATTGCTGTCGCACCATTCCATTCGGCCTGCGCAACGCAGGAGCAACATACCAGAGATGCTTGCAAAAGTGTCTACATGACCAGATAGGGAAAAATGTGCAAGTATATGTGGATGACGTGGTTATAAAAACCAAAGAAAGTAAAACACTCTTGGAGGATATTCGGCAGACATTCGCAAACCTGAGAAGATTCCGTATGAAGCTTAACCCGGAAAAATGTACCTTCGGTGTCCCGGCTGGGAAATTACTCGGTTTTCTCGTATCCAACCGAGGTATAGAGGCAAATCCAACTAAAATACGAGCAGTTGAAAGAATGGAATTGCCGAGGTGTCTAAATTATGTACAAAAATTCACGAGTTGCCTGGCCTCGCTTAGTCGATTTGTATGTCGGCTGGGGGAAAAGGCATTACCTCTATATCAACTGATGAAAAAATCTGATAAGTTCATTTGGACACCGCAAGCAGATAACGCATTTCATGAATTAAAAAAGATGTTGGTCACGACACCAATTCTGGCCTATCCATTATCAAAGGAGCCTATGTTACTTTATGTAGCTGCCACTAACAGAGTGGTAAGTGCGGTGGTTGTCGTGGAACGGAGTGAAGATGATAAGTTGATACAAAGGCCGGTATATTACCTAAGCGAGGTACTATCAGCCTCAAAACAGAACTACCCGCACTACCAAAAGATGGCTTATGGAGTATACATGTCGGCGAAAAAACTGAAACATTACTTCGTGGAACATCCGATAAAAGTGATTTGCGAAGCACCCATAGCCGAGATATTGAGCAATAAAGATGCTAGTGGACGAATAGCAAAATGGGCAATCGAGTTATCACCTTATGCCCCGCAATTCGATAGGCGAGATGCAATCAAATCTTAGGCGGTGGCAGACTTCTTTGTGGATTGGGCCGAGGTACAATATGAGCCGCCATTACCAGATCCGAATTATTGGACAATGCACTTTGACGGTTCCAAGCTGAGGAATGGCTTGGGGGCAGGGATAGTGTTAACCTCGCCAAAAAGAGATCAGCTGAAATATGTGCTGCAAATACATTTCGCCGCGTCAAATAATGTAGCCGAGTACGAAGCACTCGTCCATGGATTAAAGGTGCAAAAGAGATTGGCATACGTCGAATCCTATGTTACGGGGATTCAGATCTAGTAGTACAGCAAGTATCAGGCAATTGGGACGCGCTAGATGCGAATATGGCCTTATATAGATTCCATGTGCAAAAAATCAGTGGATACTTCGATGGATGTGAGTTTCATCATATACCTCGGGCAGAAAATGACGTTGCAGACACGCTGTCGAAACTCGGATCAACTAGGCAATCAATTCCCCCAGGTATCGCCCTAGAGCACCTGAGAAAACCATCAATAGCACCATCACCAGAGTCCGAATCCATTTATATCTCGGTAGAATCAAGAGAAGATAGTATGCCAATGGAAATTGACAAAGAATGTAACCCGAAATTTCTGAAAGTGAACCCGGCCATCGCACGAATGGATATGGAAAAATCCAAGTCTGTTATGTTGGCGGAAAATATGGAAATAGATAGTAAAATTATCCCAGAGAAAATCATGCCAACATGGGAGCAACCCATATTTTCCTTCCTTGAGGATGCAATTTTGCCAAGTAATGAGGTACTGGCTAGACAGACAGTGAGAAGAGCAAAAGCTTATACAATCATAAACAATGAGCTGTATAAAAGAAGCGTCACAAGCGTGCTGCAAAGATGTGTTGACTCGACGGAAGGCCAGGAAATCCTCCTAGATATACATCAGGGAGAATGCGGGCATCACGCCTCGTCCAGAGCTTTAGTGGCCAAAGCATTCAGGCATGGATTTTATTGGCCGACGGTGTTGAAAGAGGCCAAAGAATTGGTAGAAAATGTAATGGTTGCCAGAGATACGCCAGCAAGATACATATGCCATCGTCCGAGTTAAAGACGATACCAGTTACTTGGCCATGTTCTGTATGGTGCTTGGATATGGTGGGACCATTCAAGCTAGCCCGGGGCGGGATGACTCACATTTTAGTCATGGTGGATAAGTTAACAAAGTGGATTGAAGTAAAACCAATAAAAAATGCGATGGACCAACAGCAGTAAAATTCCTCAAAGATATTATCTTGAGATATGGTTATCCACATAGTGTTATTACAGACAATGGCACAAACTTTGCTGAAGGGGATTTTGCTAGATTATGCCAAGAAAAACACATAAGACTAGATGTCGCCTCGGTGGCTCACCCAGCATCAAATGGGCAAGTAGAAAGATCTAATGGACTAGTATTGTCCGGAATAAAACCCCGACTCATTGAACCTCTGCAAAGGTCGGCAGGATGCTGGATCGATGAACTACCAGCAGTACTATGGAGCCTTAGAACTACCCCAAACAGGTCAACAGGGTATACCCCATTTTTTCTGGTATATGGGGCAGAAGCCGTGCTTCCATCCGACATAATACATGATTCGCCAAGAGTAACCCAGTATACAACTGCCGAGGTAAATGAGGTAGCTCGGCAAGATGATGTCGATTTGCTAGAAGAGGCCAGGGAGTTGGCACTATCAAGGTTAGCTATTTATCAGCAAGACCTACGACGATATCACAACAAGAAAGTCAATCCAAAAGTGTTTAAAAAAGGATATTTGGTTCTTTGGCTAGTGCAACGCACAGCCGGCATGCACAAAATATCACCCCCATGGGAGGGGCCATTCATCGTGAGTAAAGCATTGCACAATGATGCATATTACCTAATCGATGCTCAGTCACCAGAAAAGAACAAGGCAAACAAAGCCGGCGAAGAATCGAAAAGACCATGGAACATAGCTTTACTTCGTCCATTTTACTCGTAGGAGCCATCTATGGTACGTTGTAATATGACGCTTCAAGTCGAAGTATCAACTATGTATTAACCCTCAGCACCTTGAGCAGTGACTCAGGGACTGCCCTATGTTATTTCTTATTTTGAGTTATGTATTAAACCTCGGCACCTTGAGCAGTGACTCGGGGACTGCCCTATGTTATTTCTTATTTTGAGTTATGTATTAAACCTCCGCACCTCGAGCAATGACTCGGAGACTGCCCTATGTTATTTCTTATTCTGACTTACGTATTGAACCTCGGCGCCTCGAGCAGGGACTCGGGGACTGTGCCGTGTTATCTCTTATTCATGAATCACAGGTTAAGTTTCAAGACCTCGGGCAGGGACTCACAGACAGCGCCGTATTATCCCTTATCTGGAGTCATGCATTAAACCCCGTCGCCTTGAGCAATGACTCAGGGGTTGCCCCGTAAGATTCTCTGCATTAACCCATGAAATATATTTCGGCAATTAGGTTTGCAACTCGGAGACGACCACACGGTCCAACGTAATTCTTTGAGCACACGCAAGAACTCGATAGCCCAAGTGATAACTCGGGGAATAGTGGGTTTAATCGATTTATTCGTCGCTAGACACATAAAAGTTCCATAGCTCAACAAACAAAGATCTCTAAGAATGATGCAAAAAGAGTAACACTCCCAGCGAAACGAAGTATGATAAGGGATGCAACTTATTGTTTCACTTTGCCAGATATGGGCTTCGGGTTTTATATCTCGGATAGAGGTAAAAAACACAATGGCCAAGATGTCAAATTTATAAAGGCCAGGCAATATAAGCGCCGGACTAAGGTCAACCACATGAAAACATATGATCCGAACTTATGAGATGGAAGGTCGCCAAAGCAAAAATATAAAGGAACAAGATCTGTTTAGAAAAACTAATAACGATCACCATCACCCATGCCTCAGCGGCAAAAGGCAAAAAAGGTTCGTACCACACAGAAAGTCGGCCAATTGTTTCACAAACATTATACGCCCGGCATACCGGGGACTGGAAATAATTTAAGAAGTTTTTTGAACCTAAGAGGCAGCGGCATGATCAGGCACTGGGCACTCCGAGGTAGACGGCTCCTCGGCCGAAGTTACTTCGCCTTCCACAGAAGCAATGGTAACTTCGGGGGAAGTCCTGGGCTGCTGAGAAACATTAGTTTGAGCTTGAGAGTGCCCAGTCCCTTTGGAAGATGATCGCGCGTCGCTGTCCCCATCCGAGCTTGCGCTGGAATCACCAGAGTTGTCCGAGTCGCCCTCACCCTCATCCTGGTCGGCCGAATCATTATCAGAGGCATCCTCAATTTCGACGTCATCCGCTGGGTTGGGAAGAAATCTCGGACCTTCAATCCAGTTATGCACATCAGCATACTCAACTGGCTGGAAGGCACGAGCTTGGCGGCGAGCGACGAATTCTGGATCCTCAACCCAATGGGAGCCAGTGCGCAGGTTTATCAAAGTGTCGAGCGAAATGTCCTCATACCAAGACATAATGACTGTGAGCGCCATATCAGCACCAGCCCTTCCAGCGGATTCTCTCCAGAGATTTAACTGGGTCTGGGATGCCATTAATCTTTCCACAAGTATCTTGATCTCGTCAATATCAGGAGTTCCAGAAGTATTCGGCCAGAGAACATGGTAGGCCCGAATGGATGCTTGCACCAAATCCCTGCCCATAATCTTCATTGGCCCAATAGCAGCGCCAACGGCAACCAAGTAGTCTTCCATTGAATATTCTGGACTCGAATTTGCGGGGACACCTCGGCGCTGGCGAGCAGAAACCACCGCTCTAGAGCTCACGGGCCTAGCTTCCGGAAAATGATCTACGCAAAATAAAAGTATATCAGTTAAAAGTAAGAAAGAGAAGAAGATGACTCGGCCACGGTCAGAAACTTACGATGAATATAGCTCAAAATTTTCTGGAGATCCTGAGTCTAGTCAACCTTAGTCTTCTCAAAGCGAGTGATTTCCTCGCTCATCGTCTGATTCTTAAGTTCGGCAGCCTCGAGGAGTTCTTTATCTTTCTGCAGTTGCAGACTTAGCCGATTCTTTTCTTCGGAGAACTCCTGATCAACTTTCTCTAACTTTGATTTCTGAGAAAGCTTGAGGGACTCCATCTCGGCACGCAACCGGGTTATCTCGTCATCTTTCTCTTTCAATTGCGCCGAATGAGTGGCGGCTTGCTCTAAAAATGCAGCATCATATCAGGCATGGGTATGCATTATTGATGCGACACTTCAAGAGTTTGTAACTCGGCTATACCAAAGACAGAAGGTTATAAGAAACCCAGGATAAGTATCGAACGAAAATCAATAGAGGAAAAGAATAACTAACCTTCCAGAGCTTTGACTTTCTTATCAAGACGGATATTAAGATTATTGATATTACCTGTTTACCAGCAAAACGGGTTAGCACCTCAAGTGGAAAATATTAAGAACTTAAGGGACAATACAAAGATTTGTTAAGTTACCAGCTTTCTTCACCACGGGAAGAACTTTCTCATACTTCTCTTGAAATTTCTTGTGCGCGAAAAGCAGCCTTTGGAATTCGGCTGTCCGCCGATCATGGCAAACTAAGCGACAAAATAAATTACACAGTAAGATATTCAAAGCTAAAACAGATCCGAATCAAGCAAAGCTTAACTCGGATCTAGGTGGCGGGATATTCGAAGCTAAGACAAATACGAATCAAGCAAAGCTTAACTCGGATCTAGGTGGTTGGATATTCGAAGCTAAGACAGACCCGAATCAAGCAAAGCTTAACTCGGATCTAGGTGGATGGATATTCGAAGCTAAGACAAATACGAATCAAGCAAACCTTAACTTGGACCTAGGTGGCTAGATATTCAAAGCTAAACAGATCCAAATCGAGCTAAACCTATCTCGGACCAAAGGCGAAATAGATCCGGATTCAGCAAACGCTTAATATGGAATACAAATGAACCACGATGAGTCAAAGTCATACAGGAAATTTACTCAGCGAATAACGCACTTTAAGCTTAATAAAGCTTCCAAACGAACAACAAGTTATTCAGTTTCAAGCTTCGGGGACTAGGGTATATATACTACCATTTGAATAACTAACCAGATATCAACGGAAGCAATTACCTCGTTCATCTTATCGCTGTCAAGAACGATCTTGGCAGCCATATGCAAACGACTGCTGATGTCGGAAAGCTGAAATGGCTGATTGCTCGGATTGCCCTCAAGCTGATCAGCAGCATTCCAATTATTGGCGTACTCCACCAAAGAGCCGAGGCTATTCCCGCTCTTAGTACGGGTTAGCACCTTACCTCGGACCCGTTGTGTAACCACCGCCGCCGCGGGGCTCTTGTGAAGAGTGAGCTGAGTATCAGCGGTCGGGGTGACAACAGGTTTAGCAGAAGAAATCCCCTTGCGGAACGCATCAGCAATGTTGGGTTGAGAAGTGCTAGCCGGCCCCTTCTTAGATGATGAAGGTCTGGTGACAAGAACCTTCTTAGCCTTAGAAGAGATGTCGGCAGGGGTCGCAACCTCGGCACTCGGAGTGGCATCTTTGGGGGCCGGAGGAATTATGGTTTCCAAGGGCGCCGAGATGGTAATATCCTCGGCTGGAGTTGGAGTTGCGGTTGGAATTGTGGGGGTCAAAGAAATCTCGGGGGAACTTCGGGGTTCGCAACGAAGGCAACAAGTTCGGTAGGAGGATCTACTGGCGGGGTTATATCGGCATCAGCAATGGAGACTGTGGGTACATCTTGCCGAGGTGATGTCTGAGTCGGCGCAGAAGGAGAGTCAATGCGAGTAGGACTAGGAGCTCTAGTATCTTCAAGAGGCGGAGGAGAAGGCAGCCGAGTTGTATGACTCGTCATACTCGGACCACTCGGCTTGACAGAAAGAGGAGCGCTGCAAAAGCACAGAAAGTTAAATCAAAAGACAGAAAGAGAGAAACAAGAAATACAAATGAAAATGAACTCACCTAGTAACTCCGGGCATGGTTTTACGCTTCGGAAGGTGCTGGGCTGACTTCTTTGTTCGCTTCTTGGGAGCGGTTTTGGAGACACCTGCTGGAGCGGTACGCTTCCTTGAAGTAGTAGGAGGTTGGGAGGCGAGAGGCTCGGCGTCGTGCACCTGACCGGCCTGATTAGCTGGGGAAGTAGAAGCCGGAAATGCATAAGAGATAGGCATTGCGACGACTACCTCAAGAATTTGGATGTCGTCTGAATCACCTTCCTCCCCGTGGGCCGAGGTCTTGCCACGGGCGCGAGCCGGAGCGACGTCTGACTTGGGAACAAACTCCTCCGAGTCAGGCTCCCCGCTGTCCGGGGTGTTCCGATCTGCGATCCACAGGAGGGCCAGAACCTCGACATCCTCGATCTTTTGCTCCACAAATCTCTGCAAGAAAAGAGACAAAGAGGAATCAGCAAAAGGAGTCACAAATGCAATTAGGAGACAAAAAAAAAATACGCTAACTTACCTCGGGAGGGGGATTCCCGCGGGTGAACGGCTTCAGCCCCCAGGTCCAGTCCTCCGGCATATCAGTCTTGAAGATAGCTCGGACACGCTTGAAAATAAGATAATCCTCGAGCTCAACCGTTGAGACCCAGTTGGGATCGAGAGGACCGCTCATGTAACAGAGCTTGTGCGTGTGACGTTGGAAAGGGCAGATTCGGCTGCTGACGAAGGTGGTCATCAGATCCTCACCGCGTAGCCCGGCGCGGATCAACTCCTTCATTCGAATCTCAAAGGCCTCGGCCAAAGCATGCTCTTCCTAGGGTTGTAGGTCCAGTTCTTCTTGGAAGGGGGGCCGATGGAGAAGGCAGAGAGCCGGATCTTGTCTTCCTTTCCAGTGTTCTTGACATAGAAAAACGATCTATGCCACTTTTTGCAAGACTCGAGACCAGCAACACGAGGGAACCCGGATTTTCTCCGAGGTGTGATGGACGCGGCTCCACACTGGGTAAGCAACTTCTCAGAGGGCTGAAGGGATTTGTCTGGAATGACGTTAGATCGGATCTAGAAGAATTTGGACCATACATGCACAGACGGCCAGAGGCCGAAGTATCCTTCTGAGGTCGAGATAAAAGCGGATAGGGAGGCGATGGCATTAGCCGGAAGGTGATGCGGCTGAAGGCCGAAGTAATCGAGTAAATCCCTAGCGAAATCGCTAAGGGGAAGACCGAACCCACGAGCAAAGTAGGACATGAAGACGACATACTCGCCGTCGTTGAGTACAGGAGAAGATTCGTTGCCGGGTAAGCGGCAGCCTACCTCGGCAGGAATCCGGCGAGTCCTGATTAGCCACTCGATCTCACGATGAGTGATGGAGGAACCCTGCCAGGAGCCCCGCTCTGGACCATACGCTACGTCGTCGTCTTCAACGAGCGCGCCACTAACAGAACTCGACATAGGGTCGCCGGAGGAATCAACGGAAGAATAACTAACGGCGGAGCTAGGCTTAGAGGCGCAGGGCCCCGTCGTGGTTCTAAGCGAAGACGGCGGCGGAGCGGAAAAAAGCCGCACGGGAAATCTGGAGAACGGCGGATGCGTCTAGGGAGAGAGCCTAGCAGTGGGACCGTAGCAAAACTCACCGGCAACGGCGCCGGAGCAGGCGCATGGCGATGGGGTCGACGGAGCAGAGGAACTGTGGCCTCGCCGTCGAAGATGTCGACGATGGCACAACCGCAGGAGCACGAGCAGACGCACGGGCGCAAGGAGGAAGAAGAGCAACGGTAAGAGAAGGGGGAAAGTGAACCCTCTAGCCCCGTGCCCCTCTTTATAACCGCGCGGCCCTGGCAATAGCGGGATCGTGCGTGCGAGCGTTTACCGTGTAGATCGTGCGTGCGGCGGAACCGCTCGCGGCTGAGTGGAGCCACACCGAAGACCACACGAGCAGGAGAGGATCATACCTCCTGACCGATGCGGTGCGCGAGGCATCGCAGCGCCGACACGATAGGCGCAGTAATCACTGTAGCTTGTCAGTGGGCACTGTAGAGGAACAAAAAACTAGAAAAATAATGATGAGTGTTACACGTAGGACGAGGCGTGCACGAGAAGCAGCGCGGATACCTCGAACAGGAAAAAGTAACTCGGAGATGAGGAGAAATGAATATAGGGAAACTGATGTGGCCCGGCTGAGGTTACGGGCAGGACCACACCAGCTTCGGGGACTAATGTTGGGGAGGTGACCCCGGATAGGGTCAAGACAGGGGAAGATAAAAGGAGTTTCCCCTGTCATATGTCGAGTTACTATTTATATCGGCCGAGTCTTGTAAAAGTCGGTCGAGATAAGCACGGCCATGATACCTACGAAGGTGTAGCATCCCATTTGTCTAACAATTGTAATGCTACTTGGTCTAGTAATATAATGGCTACTTCATATATATAATTGTTGCATCATCATTATATCATGCTCATGTCATCATGCCACCTTGCATTTGAGCATCATATAAAACCCTTTTTGTGTTGGTTCTTCTCTCATATGCATTGTGAATTGTATTTGCCTCTTGATATTGTATTTGGTTCTTGATATACTGTTTAAATGCCCAAGTTGAGTTGGGGGCATATCTCTTTCAACTCCACCACCTTAACCTTGTCACCACCTTATAATTCCACCATCCTAATTATACATGAGCTTTTACATCTCTCTTTGGCATTTAAATCTAGCTCATATGTGTTGGGGTGGATCCACTTCTTTCTACATGCTTCCATACATGATACATGTTGTTCTCACAATATTGATTAGGGGAAGCCTTATGGCCACTTTTGCATGACATGTGAGTAGAAATGTTGCATCTAAGTTTCTATATGGATTTTATTTACTATATGCTCATGTATGGAGCTATATTTGGCTACAAGTGCTCTAGTGGGAAAATACACACTACCATGGTCATTTATCCTCATACATGTGCATATGCTAATTATTTCCATATGTCAAGAAAGATTCTTCTTTGAATGATTTTAATCAAATACTTGGACATGCATGCAAGAATATATGACCATGAATAAAGATAGTTGTTTTCACAACTAGAATTAGTGGCATTTATTACTTGTGCATGGGCCATGCAAGTTTCCTCTCTCTCCTTTTTCTACCTTTTTGATTTTTGCTTTGGTTTTGGAAGAGTTTTGAGTAGTTTGTTTTCAAACTAATAAAATAAATAAATGAGAAAATACACATACCCTAACTCCACATCATGTCATACTGCATGCAATATTAGTCTCTAATCACATGTGATATCAATGCCACTAGTGACCTTTCTTTTATTTTATTTCTTGCACTTGTTTGCTTGTTCAAATTTTGATCAAATCCTATATCTACACCTCTCTCACCCCCTCTCTCTACCTAGCTCAACCCACACCCCATCTACTCCCTCTCTCTCTCTACCCAACCCTAAACAAACCTAACCCGAGTCATACCCCCTCTCTCCAAGCCTAGCTCCTACCCTAGCATCTACCCGAGCCCCCTCTCCCCTCTCATGCTCTTCTCTCTGCCTTGCAGGACCCACCCGAGCCTCCCCTTCTCCTCTCTCTGGTCCCACCTGCAGACCCTCCCCATGCGCCTGCCCTGCCCTAGCCTCACGCCGAGCACGTGAAGGAGGAGGGAAAAAGGTGGCTGAAGCCACCTTTATCTTCACCACCTCCCCCACGCCATCTCCTCCCTCCCTCTCTGCTTATCTCCTTCCCCACGTCTCCCCTAGCCTCTCCAGATCTACCCCAGACCGCCCCCTTCCTCTCCGTCTACCCCTGCCACCGGCTACACCATCGCCGGCCACCGACGGTGTCCACCACCGATCCCCCGAACCAGCAGGCGGGCGTGGCGTGGAGGTTGTCGAGGAAGCCGAGGAGGTCCCTCTGCGTCGCCCCGTACCCGCCAGCGAGGAGAAGAAGGCTTGTACCAGCTGCATCCGCGCCGCGCCGACGTGAAACCCTAGCTCCGGCCAGCGAGCCCCGCGCCAGATCGCGACCACCCCGAGCTCCGCCGACCACACCGACGAGTTCCTGGTGAGCTCCTCGACCCCCTAGACATGGTCCCTACTCCCATCTCGCCGTAGAACGTAGCCGTCCGGCGTCGAGCAGCCAGCGTGCGCGCGCGTCGCCGCCAGCGTGCGCATCAGTAGCAGCTGCAGCAGAGTTGTCCCCCTCTGTTTCTCGCTGTGCCCCGCGTGCTGTAGCCTCCCTCCGGAGAAACCCCAAACACGAAAGTTGTAGCCCTTCGTCGTGCCTGTAATTTTCGTTTCTAGGGCTTAGCCTAATTCTCGCTAGCTGCGTCGCCATCGTCGCCGGAAGTCGCCCGTTTCTTGCCGCCGGCAGCACCGCGTCTGTCAGCGCGCAGCAGCAGTCGCTGCTCGTTTTGCGCATAACACCCTGCAGTATTTCCCGCCTGAACCCGCCGTCCCCGGAGCCCCACCTGGCAGCCGTGGTGACGTTTTGCAGTAAGGCCCCCGCAGATCTGAACCCCTCGGCCGCAGTCCCCTGGATTGCCCACGTGTCGCCCACCGGCTGGCCGCGCGCATGTGTGGCCCTGCTGCTCCTCTGGCCCACCTGTCATCTGCTGAGGCTAGAGTAGCTCGCAGTGAGAAAAGCTTCCCTGTGCGCGTGTTGTCCCAGTCAGCACCGACCCCACCTGTCACTGGCTGTGGGTAGAATCTGACTGAGTAACAAAAGTCCAGGAACCTTTCTGAATTCAAATACAAACTTTTTCCAAATCAGTCACATTCAAATTTCAAATCTGTTTAAATTTAAACCAATTCATAACTTTCAAATGATTAGGATTTTGAATTCAAACTTTATATGAAATATGTTTTGTTTTTGAATGTTAATTCAAATCTTTAATCAAATATTTTCAAAACTAATTCAAACTAGTCAACCTTTGACTTTGACCCTATTTAATAATTTTGACTTAAACATAAATTTAAATTCGTAAATCCAAATAATACAAATAATATATGTTTTCAAATCATAAAAATGTGAGGAATTCAAATATGGCCTTCAAAACATATTTTGGACACTTTAAAATTCAAGTTGTTCAAAATTACAACAAAATGCCTTTTCCTTAAATAATTAATAACTTTTGTTTTATAACTCCGAATTTGACAAATGATATGTCTAAAATGATCAGCTCGACGAGACCTTTCTGTTTATGCATTCCATGTTCTGTTTTGCAGCATGCATCATATAAATATAAAGAGTACAGCAACTTATTTGGGTATAAAATGTGACCAAAACTCAATAAAATGTTTATTTCTTGTATTCCACATCTCACCCATGCCATGCTACTTTATTGCCATGCAAATTGTGCATCATTCATCATGGCATGATTTTTTGCTTGTCGCATTTTATTCCTATGCTTGTGCACTTTATTTATGTTGGCCCTTGTTTGTTTGGTTCTTCTTCGAATAGACGCTGAGCAGGGGATATATCAAGAGACCCAAGAGCACTACCCAGATCCTTCTCTCGCTTCAACTGAGCTGCCAGGCAAGCACTACCACATGCTTGCATACATATAGTACCTATTGCCTCTATCTTATTCTTGCATCATTGAGTCGCGATTGCATTAAACTGAATCCCAAGTATTGCATAGCCTTTACTTTTAAACCCCACCAAAGCTTGTTCCTCCATCCCATGAGCCATTACTACAGGAGTTGTTTGAGCCATGCGAGTCGTAGAACAGCATGTGTAGGGTTTGTGAGTGTCTGATGGATAACGAGGTACCTAAACAACTTAACCTGAGTAGTAATGGGATAACTAATGAAAGTGGCACCGGTGAGCAATATCTGCTATTTGGTTTTTCATGCTCACTTGTGTCCCGTAGGACCCCGAGTACTTGATTCCTGTTCCTTGATTATTCGCGCTATCCACATCCGGGAGGCTTATGGGACCCCCCTGAGCCAGAGCTTGATTCATTCTTATTTCTTGGGGCCACAAACTAGTTTGAGGTTTTATTTACTATCCTGTACTTATGCCATGCTTTACTGCTTTATTACGATTGTGCGAGGAGCACCTGTACTGTTTAGGATCGTGACCCGTTTTCGCGGTATCGACAAGCCCAGTCACACTTTCGGGTTCCCAGTCGTTTACAGCCGGCCCCACAAACCTTGAGTCCGTCTCGAAGTCAGCTAACTTCGTTGCGGGTATACTTAATGGGGTGGCCCCCTGAAATATTTCTGAATCTTGTGATTGCTTTGTCGTGAAAGCCTCGTTGGGTTTTGATTTGGTTTTTCCGAGGTTGATCGAGTGTGTGTTGCTATTTGTGCACCCCTGCAGGGTAAAACTTTCTGAAAGCCGTGTCCGCGGTTATGGACGACTTGGAGCACCGTTTCTCGATCATAGACAAGCATAACTAAAGTACCACTTTTAATTTGACTAAGTAACTGACTAGTAAATAGTGCAACACTCATGGGATGGATAATAAAACTGCCAACGGATGGGGGTTGTTCGTCCGCTTCCTCGTTGGTAAGCGAGGAGGAGGATGGATCTGTTGATATTACTGTTATAACTGTTGTCATAATTCACGGACATCCGTCTATCTTTGGTTAGGCGGATGGTTAGCGAGTATCTATAGAATTGTTAGGGTTTATCTTTTGCTGCAATTGCGTCACCCCAGGTTGTGTCCCCTTTAGAGGCATAAAGACTTGCTGAGTACCCCTAGGGTCTCACACGATAAATTATTTGGTTCAGATGAACAGGTACACTCACGAGATGGATACTGGGTGGAGGAGACGGACGATGTGGGCAACGATCATTCGGTGTAGAGATTCCGGGAACGGGGATCCGTGAGATCTGTGGGCGGGATGTGTTTATTTATGGGGCATCTTATGCCGATTTGCTTCTTATCCGTACTCGGATCTTGTTTGCCGCTTCCGCCTGATACTCTGATGTTTGATGTATGAGGAGGCATCCTAAACTATTATATCTATCTAGTACATTTGAATCTTGCCGTATGGCGTTGCTATATTTTCTTTCTTTTTAGATGGAATGGCTCTGATGTACTGTTGTATTGTGGCTTGCATACATACTCATTTGTGTATGTAGTTGATCCCTTCGCCTGCCGATTACGCCGTCCGTTCTTGTCCCGATGTTTGGAAATGGTTGGGACGGCCGAAAGGTCTACTTGTGAGTGGCATTTGGGCCCCACCGTACTATTTCAACCATTTCCGCTCATCCAGGCTTGTAACTAGGAGCGTAATTCACCGAGGTAGTTACAATTGGTATCAGAGCCATCCCGCCCTTCAGGGTCTCAACCAAATGGTCGTTGTCAGTCTAGCAAATATTTTTGGTAGTTATGTATACTAGGGAAAAACAAAACGTGAGAGTAGGACTGCTTCCACTTTTCTTCTTACCCACCCACCCACCCTTTTCTGGTAAGGAAGTGTAACGTTTTCAATCCTCTTCTTAAAAGTTCAAACTAGGATTCACGTGTTCTGGGTTTCCGTAGTACCATAGGTTGTGTGTGTGTGTGTGTGTGTGTGTGTGTAATTCCTTGTCTATCTGTTGCATCCAAATTGTTATCACAATCGGCCTTTTGGTTATCAACTGTTGGTACATTCCATACCGACAGGCTTTTGCAAACCGACGCGATCTATCTGATTCGTTGTATACCGCCGCGATCTGTCTTACCCTTTGTTATCCGACGTTATCTTGTTTGGGGTGTTCGTTTCCGTAGTTACTAATCTTTAGGTTCAACGTGAGAAGAAGGGGTTAGGATATGTGTTCTACTTATTCATGTGCGGAGTAATGATTTGAGTGCGGGATGGAGTCACGACCATACCACTACTCTTATCATTCGCTCTTGTCTATTGAATTGGTAGAGTCACTAATCTTGATTCGTTAAGTGATTTTGCGCATCTATTGGTATTTTAATGCCGAAATTTGTGGAAAAAAAATTTCTTTGATATATCTGTGTACCACACTCCTTTTCAGTCGTGTGCGATATGCTTAATATCTTCTAGGTGCTTTAAACTTTGTTGATATTTTAATATCATCTTAGTAAATTGTATCCTTTAATCTTGGTTAATTCCCTCTTGGTACTATTTTGGATTATTATTATTCTCCGTTATAGTACTGACTTGTGTTTTATATCAATCACAGGATGGCACCACCACGCCGTTCTGATGAGGACATACCACCTGAACTGGGTTCCGCGTTGTCAAACATCGCCAATGCCTTGGCAGCAATGCAGCAGAACCAGCAGCGTTTTGAAGAGAGTGTTCGGAGGAATGAGTTTGCTCCGCTACCTCCACCTCGCAAGCGAGGAGACATCAAAAGCTTCCTGAAGTTCAACCCACGCCAATTTGATGTGTCCGATCAACCACTTGATGCTGATGATTGGTTGCGTGAGATGTCAAGGCTACTGGAGACTGCTGATGTTCCTGAGCAAGAATGGGTAAAATGTGCTACTCACCTTCTGAAGGGAGATGCAGCTCTCTGGTGGGAGAATTACCTGAAGGCAAACTGCATTGGTTTTCAGCCTAATTGGGAACAGTTCACTGGAGCGTTCAAAGAGCAGTATCTGTCAGAAATTGTCATGGAGAGGATGAAGGAAGTGTTTCTCAACCTCAAGCAGGGAAATGACAATGTCAATACCTACATCAGGAACTTCATGAACCTTTCTCGTTATGGTGACGATGAGATCTCCGATGACAAGAAGAAGCAAAAGAGGTTCCGGCAAGGGCTCAATGCATCGATTAAATATGCAATCACACATGCAAGTCCAGCGTCTTTTCTGGAACTTCAGCATACAGCTCTGTAGGAAGAAGCAAGTAGGCAAGTGTTTGAGGAGTCAAAGAAACACAACCGTGATGCAGCAAGCTCTTCAGCTATGTCAACTCCTTCTAAGCGTCGTGTCTGGGTTCCTAACACCCCACCGTCGCTCCCGGCTCCACCAAGACCTTCAAGCTTCGCGGCAAGGCCAACAAACTTCCTCGCTGCTGCTCCCAGGGGCTACAACCACCACTACCCTGGAGCGCCTGGCGGAGTCCCTGGCTACGTTGCTCCACGTCCACCTGGTGCTTGTTTCACGTGTGGAGACTCTGGGCATCAAAACTGGAACTGTCCGATGAAAAACAAAGCTCTTCCTCCACCACCTCCAAGATCTGCGGCAAGCTCTCCTTTGGTTCGTGCACCACCACCTCGGGCTCTCAACATCAACACCAAGCCCGGGTCTACTGTTGTTCGTGCCAACTGTGTCAACGCCGCTCAAGCTGAGCATACACCTAGAGTTGTGATGGGTATGCTTCCCGTTAACTCAGTCCCTGCACGAGTTTTGTTTGATTCTGGTGCTTCGCATTCTTTTGTTTCGCATAAGTTTGCACAAGAGCATGACTTGGCTAGGGTTCCTTTATCACGTCGTCTGGTGGTACTATCTCCTGGTTCAAACATGAGGGCTACTCATATCATCCATGGCAATCAAATTGAGATTGGTGGCTCTTCATTCTCGGCGTCCTTAATTCTTCTGGGCAATTCTGACATTGATGTCATCTTGGGCATGGATTGGTTGACAACAAATGCAGCTGTGATTGATTATGCTGAACGCTCGGTTTCTCTGAAGATTCCTGAAGGCCATATAGTCTATTCTCCAAGTCTGACTCCTGCTATCCAGCTTTTCTCTTTGGCGGCTCTGAATGATGATGTTGTGGAAGCTATTCAGAGTGTTCCGGTGGTCTGTGAGTTCCCAGATGTCTTTCCTGAAGAGTTGCCGGGTATGCCTCCGGATCGTGAGGTCGAGTTTGTAATTGAGCTTGAACCTGGAACGGCTCCTATCTCCAAGCGGCCTTATAAAATGGGTCCTGCTGAGTTGACTGAACTCAAACGTCAGCTTGATGAACAAGAGAAGTTGGGTTTCATTCAACACAGTACCTCTTCTTGGGGTAGCCCAACAATCTTTGTGAAGAAGCGGGACAGGACTGATAGACTTTGTGTTGACTATCGGGCTCTCAATGCTAAAACCATCAAGAATAAATATCCCCTTCCGCGGATTAATGATCTCTTCGATCAGCAACTTGAATGCAGGTAAAGGTCGAGCCGAGTAATCCAAGACAAGGTAGAGTAACATGAAGCTTGCGGGAGAAGGAGGTGCCTAAGGTCAAACCCTAGCTGCTATAGGAGGAATCTCGACAGAGCCAAGCGCTAAGGACAAAGAGCAGAGAGGCAGACGGGCAGACAGGCGTCACGGAGGTGACAGTGAGGAAGCCCGAGGCGTACATGTGAGGCCCTCTAAAACCTTTCCGCCGATAGAAGGGAGACACGTAAAGGAGCTCGCTGAGTTACCATTTTGGGAGAAGCATATTCCAAGAATATGCTTGCCACGTCAGCCCTAGAAGGAGCCAAGGAACCCCTTTATAAGGAGAGGCATGGACTCCAGAGAGGGGGATCGATTCATTCAACACCGTAAGGCTCGTGTAGTTCTTCTCTTCTTCCTTCAAACAGCTCGAGGAGCACTTGTAGCCCAAGAGAGAAGAAATAAAGATCTGTATGTTAGTCATTTGTGTGTAGAAGTAACTACATCAACCCTCCCCGGATCCCTCTAGCATCCATAGGCCCCAAACTTTAGCCTACCCATGGCATCTGTCGTGCCGCCACCACGACAGTTGCCTTAGGCAGCGACGCTGCATCTCGGTCTCTCTCTCTAACCGATATGTGGGTTTAGCCATGGCTTCATTCGTCGTAAGCCGGCTGACGGTGTGGGGACTTTTGGATTGTCCTGAATAATGGTGGTGGTCCTAGGGTTTCTTCCGCGCGAAGACGAAGATCTTTTGGTTGGTTGTCCTCGATGATCTGGTTTGGATTGGCGACTTCCGGAAGACTCCACCGGCGAACTTCCATGGGCAACTATGCCTGGAAATTGTTGTATCGAATTAAATTCAGTCGGGCGTACCCATATTTTTCCTGGCTATTTGGTTTCGGCGGGAGTGTTTCGAAGCTGTGATATATGTTACCATCATGTGTCATGTTCGATGATCCATGGTGAAGTCAGATGCGGAGGGAAAGTTGAAACATCAGGCAAGTGATGGTGATTTGAGTCTTTGTGGCGGCGAGAAACTGGCTGCATGATCTGTGACTCGCGGCAGCGACTATTTGTGGGGGCGACAACACGGGAGAAGTTCCTAGTCTTACCTTGCAGGATGAAAATCCAAGGTCTGACCTTAATTGGTTGTGCCTAGCAATGGCCTTGTTGAAGGCATTGTTTTGCGAGTGGGGACTTTCTCTAGGGTGAAAACATATGATCTTTGATCGGGCGATGACGGCGCTTGTGCACTGTTTCCTTTTTGAAGGCGTCGCTTTGGACTACTTGTGTTATTCTGGTGGTGTTAGTATCATTGCTTCGACGAATCATTCTTTGTAGAGGAACTTTTCTTTTTTGTAATATTTTTATTTTTTGGGTTGTGTGCATCCGTAAGGCCACTAGGACATGTGTTGTTGCAAAGGCTGGGTGTAATTGGCATCTCAGAATATTAATATATACTCTTTCCACACAAAAATGTGATACTACTCACACTCATTTAGATAATTAATTAAATAAGATTATCGAGAAGAGGACAATATGTGGTTTCAGATAGCAAAAGAAAGAGATTTGTTAGAAGGATATGCACTTACTTCTTATTTTATGAAAAAAACTTGTGGTAGAAAAAGGAAGAACAAGATTATTTCTTCGCATCAAGAGGATGATGCTATATAAGGAGAGGAAGATATTCTTAGATAAGCCATTAATTTTTATAAGTCTTTGTTTGGTCTTGATAATTGGGTGAATAATATTCATTTGCCTCGTGTTTTGGATGAGGATAACATAAAAATTTTGCTACAAAATTTACTCACATAGTGATAAAATCATTAATTGGGTTTTTTTACAAGTGTAAATGATCCAAAAAAAGGACCCCGGAGAAATTTGTAGACTGTGTGATGAGTTATGTAACTCATAGTATGGTAAAATTGTTGTAATGGTAAGTCATAGGATTGGCAACTACTTTGAATCTAAGAAGGGCCTTAGGAAGGGGGGTCCCATGTCTCCAATTCTTTTTAAGATGGTAGATGTGTTTAATTTTTTAGTAAGAAAAGCAACAGAGTTTTGTATTTTAGATAGCCTAGTTGAAAACTTAGTAGAGGTTAGGCTAAGGGTGTTACTATACGTAGACAATACAATATTATGTTTCAATATATTCTCAAAGGGAGCTAAAAAATTGAAGTTAATTATATTTGAACGACTTTCAGGTTTGAAGATAAAACTTTCATAAGAAAAAATTATTGCTAAGAAAAATTTATTGTTTTGGTAACGCTAAGTAAAATGTTGATGAATATTCACCTATTTTTACTTGTATTGTATGTGACTTACCTTGTACTCTTCCGGTGGCAGGGTAGTTATGAGATAATTGCATACATGGCAGGAAGATTTTTATTTATGTGTTACTCTACATCATAATAGATTAAGTAATAAAGATTAGGGTAGTTATGAGATAATTGCATACATGGTGGGGAAGCTTAACTCTTCCGGTGGCAGGTCAATATTATTAAAATCTTGTGTAACATCCCAATATTTAGGAATCAACGAAGGGTAGAAATAAGAATTTATGCATTTGCATGCATTCATCTATAAAATTGGGTAAATTTTTTGCCAAACAAAAAACTAAAGAGATCAGGGTTTCTTTCACTATCTTTGAGGTAGGTTTAGCTCTTTATAGTGATTGCTATAAATTTTGACATGATCTTTAGGTATTTAGAGGATTTTTGGGAATTAATTTGAATTCAAGTTTGAATTTAAAGCATCTGGAAAAGATGTGAAAATTAGAAATAATTAGTATTAAATTGTTTTCCAAAATGGTTTACTTAATATTGTTTGATTATATAATATTTATTAAACAATAAAGAAAAATGAAAAGAATACAAATAGAATTTTTTTTAAATAAGAAGGTATTTTTTTATTCAATTACAACAGTACAAATACAAATATAAACATTAAACAAGTATATTACAGGAACAAGTCACAATGAATAGGAAACTATAGTGAATAAAAGAATGTTATTATAAAGATTCTTTACAAAATAAATGAAAATATTACAATGAAATTAAAAGAAAACTAAACTGATTCCTAAACTAGTCTTCTTAATCTCCAATGCATGATCATGTACCTGTGAACACAGAAGCAAACAAAATAAAGTAAAGGGTTTAAGGTTAGATACATTGCCCTCATCCATGAACAGTGAAATGCACTATTTAAATTGCATCATTGAGCAATGAGAATATAACATGGGAAAATTTCACCAATGTATAATATGTTCTTATCAAAATCTTAGACTCAGTACAACATCATTGGCCTAGGGCAAGTTTCACCATTACAGCAAAGTAAAATGGCCATCACAGGATATTATCAACTGCCATTCGAACCAATCCACAGGAAAAGATCTCAACCTTTGAAACTTGTGTCAAGTGGAGCCCACATGTAAGCAGCTTGGTCACTACATGCATGATGTGTGTTGTCAACAGAGCAACAATAGCCAATTCAATTAAAAGAGCTAACACAGCCGCAACACAACTGCTAGTTACTGCATCCGTTCCTATCTATCTCACATCACCACGAAGCTGTCAAGAACACAGCCAACACCACAACAGATCTTGCTTGATATCCAATAGATCAACCAACCAGATCAACGGCGGCACCCAAACCCTAGGTACCGGGATGGAGGCGGCATGGTCAGGGGAGCGCTCCAACGCCGAATCACGCTGGACCAGTCGATGGAGTGTCGTCGACTGACTCATCTTGCATCACGGCAGCGGCCGCGGAGAACGGAGGCGGCCAGAATCGCACGGCGACGACGGCGGCACCACATCACCATGGAGGGGAACGACCAAGAGGAGAGCACGAGTGCGCGGGCGAGAGAGAGGGGTACTAGGCCAGTCTGGGCTAGTACTAAGAGATACACGTGTTTGACCTAACCCAGATGGGTCGGGTCAGGGCTGGGCCAGCCTAGTGGGCCACGTCTAGGTTTTATAAAGAAAAAGAAATAAATTATTAAAAGATCAAAATAACAATAAAACCTAATAATATCTAAGAAATCAAATGAAAATCTCAAAAATACAAATAAAATATCCATGAGTTCATAAAAATATAAGCTACCCAATAATATTAATGAATTCTATTTTAGTAGAATAAATTTAGGTTAATTATTTTTATAATATATATTCATTATGGAATTTTATAAAAATAAATAAAATACCTATAAATAAATAAAAAACATTTTTACAATTCTAAATAAATTTAGTATTTTGGAAAAATAATAAATTATTAAATAAGGTAGTAAAATGTAATTTTCTAAATTGATATACTTGTTCTTCAATAGAATTTTAAGAAAATAATAATAAGAGTTAAAATTAAATAAAAATTAGTTTTAAGATCTTATATTAATGTATTGTACCTTAAAAATATTAAATATAATATTTACATGATTTTAAAAATTAGCAACTACTGACTTTCTTTTATCAATAAATAAACTTTAAGAACTTAATATAATGCAAACTTTAAGAACTTAATATTATGTCCTTAACTATTTGCTTCGAGTTTTATTTGTAAAAAATTAAATTAATATGTGTTATGAAATAGTAGATTTACTTTTATATGCAAAATGATTTTTTATTCATTTTTATTATTTTATTAAATTTCACTTAGATTTAAGGGTGTTAATATTCATTTGCATTTTATTTAACTTAAAAATGTAAAATTATATTTTTCTTAGGTAGATATTATTTTTGTGGTCTTTTTGATATATTATATATTTTTTTCCATATTTTTTCTAGAGCTCAAATGTTCACAGGGGTATTTTTGTCATTTTTTAATTTGGTTATAATTGATTTTTTTTACAAATATTTTTAAAAATGGTCCTAGCCTAGGGGCTGGCACAATTTAGGCCCAACTCGGCCCAACCGATGGGTTAGACCACTCCGAAATTTACTAGGTCAGTCGACCCAGACCCACACGTCCCTCCTCTCGTCCTGATCCCTTTTCTTCCTCTCACGACACCGTGGTGTTGCCGCCGTTGATGCGTGTTGACGCCCCGTTGGGAAACCCCAAGAGCATGGTATGATGCAGCACAGTAGCAAGTTTTCCCTCAGTAAGAAATCGAGGTTATCGAACCTGTAGGAGGAAGGAAACATCTCAAAGGTGTTACAAGCAACGTGGAAACCTGCACAACACAAACTCAACACTTTGCCCCAACTAATAGTGAGGTTGTCAATCTCACCGGTTGCTATAACAAAGGATTAACTGTATGGTGTGGAAGGTGATGATGGTTTGCAGCAAGTAAATAGTAACAGTGGAAGATGTATCAATGGCAAAGATTGGACCGGGGTCCATAGTTCACTAGAGGTGTTATCCTTAGATAAACAAACATGGCATGCTGGGTAAAAAAATTACAGCAGGGCAATTGACATGACTGAGCAAGGCATAACAATGCAATACTAGACATAAAGATCCTATGAGATTTGATTGGGCAATACAACAAGATACATAGACCGCCATCCAACTGCATCTATGACTAGAAGTCCACCTTTGGGTTATCATCTGAACCTCCTCCAGTATTAAGTTGCAAGCAACAGACAATGGCTTCAAGCAAAGTGTGTAAGGTAAACAGTCCACTTGTTCCATAAACAAGAGACAGTTGTTTTCTCCCTAGTGGCAACAGCACATCTACAACCGTAGAGATTTCTGTCACTTCCATTGATTAAGTAGAGGCATGAACCCACTATCGAGCATAAATACGCCCTCTTGGAGTCACTAGCAACTACTTGGCCAAGATAGCTACTAACAACAGAGAGCATGCAAGATCACAAACAACACAGACATGATAGAATCAATAAGACAAAACCATTAATCAATCTGACATAGTAATCTCAATATCCATCAGATCCCCACAAACAAAAATGCATGATTACAAATAGATGAGATCTTAATCATGAACGGAGCTCACAAGATCTAGACAAGAAAGAACAAGGAGGAGATACAACCATCTAGCTACTACATGGACCCGTAGTCCAAGGTGGAACTACTCACGCTTCATACCGGAGGCTGGCATGATGAAGAAGAAGGCCTCCGGGATAATCTCCCCCCCCCGGAATGGTGCCGGGAAGAGCTTCAGATCCCCCCGATCTAGGGACGATGGTGGCGGTGGCTACAGACGGTTTCGTGGAATTTTGATCGGGTACTTAGGGTTTAGGCATCGGAGCTTCTTATAGGCGAAGAGGCGAGGTTGGAGGGCCACCAGGGCGGCTGCACCCCCCCCCAGGCGCGGGGTGGGCCCACCCACGCTGCCAGGGGGTGTGGCCCCCTGGTGGGACTCCTCCATCTCGTACTCCAGCTTCGTGTTCCCCACGGCAAAATATTGACTTTGGCTTTTGTCCCGTCCAATTCCGAGAATATTGATCATTTGCCTTTTTGGAACCCAAAATAGAAGAAAACAGGCAACTGGCACTGTGCAACTTGTTAATAGATTACTACCAGAAAACATATAAAAACACCTCAAAGTGTGGACAAAGCAAAGCAAAGTAGATACTAAACACGCATGGAACATCAAAAATTATAGATACGTTTCTGACGTATCAAGCATCCCCAAGCTTAACTCCTGCTCGTCCTCGAGTAGGTAACTGATAAAAGAATAAATTTTGAGGTGACATGCACCATCAAAACCAAGATCAAACCATTTGCAAGCATTGAAATCTGGGATCAAAGAAATCTAAACATGTGCATGAATTATGTAGTTCTAACAATAAGACAAAGTAACTATGCATGCAACATGAAAGGCTACAAACAAATATCATGAATAACATGCATTGAAAAAAGTTTGTTTGTTTCACATGCATAAAACATGGCATAGTGGCATTCATCTTGTCCCTCATAGAGTAGCAAATAGATGCATATGACACCTTCAAAGTTCATAAGAGTGACTAGATAAAAATAGCATAAGAACAAGCAATATCAATAATATGCATCAATCAATAAGTTTTGGGATAATGCACATAGAACTAAGAATGGCAACTATGCTCTCTTAACTGGTGCCTAGAGGTAGAAGGTGGAGACTCAATATAATAGTGGAAGAAAGGCCCTTCATAAAGGGAAGCAGGGATTTCAAGTTTCAAAAAGAGCTTCCAGAAATTATGATACTTGTTAGCTTTCATCCCTCATTGCCCCTATCATAAGCATCTTGAAGTGATTAAGGTTAAAGTGAACAAACTATGGAGTATATGCTTGACAAAGTATAAGTTTGCAATCTCATGTCCCTTGAATACGAGGGCCGCACCTCATGCTACTCAACTTTGGTCACATGTAAGTTCTTGTCATAGTAAGTATATGTGTATCATAGAGAACCGCCAAAGGGGTACCCCTTGCACATGGTATAGGAGCTTTCCCATAACCAAAATGACAAGGCAAGCAGACAATGAGCATCCCAGCGATCTTTTTATTTGCTATTTGCATAGGTTTTTATTGAGGATACTTCACAGATTGCTCATTATGGTGATGTTGCAAGTTTCCACCATGATTAGGCATGGCTTAGGCTAGAAGCCCAGGCGTTTCTATAACACAAAATAAATAACTCCATGGACTTACAAGCTCCCTTTTTATTTCACACTGGCGATATCCATAGACAAAAGAGCATGATATCAACTGTGTACAAAGTACAAGTGCAATGTTGAAAATGTTACCCATGAAACATGGTTATGCACGTATAAGTGCAAGCATATACAACATAGATGACACAATGGTTCAAGTTCATTAGGGACAAGGAATATAAAGTGTGCCATCAAGTTCGTGAGATCTTTAATCACTAAGTTTTCACATAACAAAATAATTTTTAATTGGAAGATAGATGAAAACAAGAATATACTTGGAATGGTGTAACACACCATGCATAGGAATTTATAATGGACACTTTGGAATAACTTGGTTTCCTGGGAGTTGTAAGCATGAGTAGAGCTTACTCATACAAGTGGAGGCTAGCAAAAGACTGGGAGCAACCAACTAAGAGAGCAATAATGGCCATAATCATACAGAGTGACAAAACATTACTAATCAAAGCATGGAGTGGTACTACAAGTCAAGTACTAAATGATCATAGAGGCTATGGTGACTTGTTCATAGTCATAACATGGTGTGAGCATGTGCCAAGTCAACTCAAACAAAGCATCAAAGGAAAATACCACAATATTATGATTTTGCATGCTAAAACAACGCATAATTCTTTCAAGGCACACTAAGCAATCCCAATTGTTTGGAACAAGTTATGCTATAGAAACAATCACTGAGCATAAGGTCAAAACAACACCTAGCATAACATGCTAAAGTCTAAGTCACAGTCAATGCAAGCTCCTCTTGCACTTTCAAGCAAGAACTTTCTACTCCTTTCCAACACCAATCGACTTATTTTAAACAACACAGTGAGAACGGGGGTCCAAACTACTTTATTCAATCAAACTAAATAAACTAAGCAAAGCAAACAAAAACTAAGACGCTCCAAGAACAACACAATAGTGCATGAAACAATAAAAACGAAGTGTCTAGAAAGACTTGAGCTTTTTATTGATGAAGAAGGGGATGCCTTGGGCATCCCTAAGATTTGACGCTTGTACCTCTTGGATATTTCTTGGGGTGACAGCGGGGTGGAATCCCCAAACTTGAGCTTTTGTCCATTCTTTATCTCATTACATCATTCTCTCTCTACACCTAAAATTTTCCTTCATACAAAACTTCACACAATCTTCATTAGCAACATTAGTGTATTCAAAAGATAATAGACCTTTGGGTTTAGCTTTAGAACAGCAAAACTTTTCACTAAAAACACAAGCTACTGTAGAAACTCCTTCAAAAATCTCAATTTCCCAAAAAGAACCCAAAAGGAATCAATAAGAACCAAATGCAAATAATGGCAGAAATCTGTCAAAACAGACCAGCAGGTAGAAACCGTTTTTTTCGAAGACCTTCTGTTGCTCAAATCAAAAAGTGTTGAACGAACTAAAGTTATCTAACATACTGGGGGATTTATTCATAAATTTTGAGCTCAATCCGACCTACAAAGACTCCTCACAAATTTTTATGGTGGAGGACAGAAATCTGTTTCGGGACAGCAACTCCCCAAATCTTACTTCCCTCTCATTAGAGGTTATTCTTGGCACAAAAAGAAAACAAAAAGGATAAGGAGAGGTTATTACTGAAGTAATAACTTCCAAGACTCAAGAACACTCTTGGGTTATCTCCCAACAAGTACTTTTATTTAACGTCTTTAAGTTAGGCACAAGAAGCAAGAAATCAAGTATTTTCAAATGAAGAAGCATTAACATCAAACCTTGCTTTCAAAGGAGGAGCAAAAATAAACTTCCCTCTCCTCATTGGGAAGTGTTCAATACCTTTCTTGAATGGAAATTGATATTTAATGGTGCCTTCTTTCATATCAATCATGGCACCAACAGTTCTAAGAAAAGGTCTTTCCAAAGTAATAGGACAAGAAGCATTGTATTCAACATCCAAAACATAGAAATCAATAGGGACATAAGCATTGTTAACCATAATGAGAACATCATTAACACTACCTATGAGTTTCTTCTTAGCATTATCATTAAGTGGGACATCCAAATAACAATCTTCCAAAGGTGGCAAATCAAGCATTTCATAAATCTTCCTAGGCATAATAGAGACACTAGAACCAAGATCACATGAAGCTTTGAGATAAAAGTCATTCACTTGCATATTAATAACAGGTTCCCAACTATCTTCTACTTTCCTAGGAATAGAAGCTTTGTTTTTTAACTTCTCTTCATTAATCTTAACCAGAGCATCTGTAATGTGTTTGTGTTTGGTGAAAGCAACATGCATATCACTAGCATCAGGACTTCTAGCAAGCTTTTGCAGGAACAAAATCACTTTAGAAATATTTCAACCATCAAGATCAAAATCAAACTTAGCATCACTAGTAGTAGACTCATTAGGCTTATGCATTGTAGGAGGAGGAATAGGGACTTCTTGTGGTTTAGTGGTATCCATTCTAGTGATGGTGCACACACTATTGTTTCTATCAATTTCAGCTTCCCTTTCCCACTTAGCATGAAGTTGAGCTAACAGTCTAACACTCAATAGTAACTTGTATGGAATGAGTAGCATCATCATCAGAACTAGCACCAGAAAATTGCTCTCTCATCACAAGATTCAATAAAGCAGGCTTAATTTCATAAAAGGTAGCATCAGGAGCAGGTGGAGCAACAGGAGTGCTAAGGAAATCATTGTTGTTTGTGCTAGTGAATTCACACAACTTGGTGTTCTCAGCAGAGTTCATTTTGGCAAAAGTGGAGCAAGCCAAAAACAACAGTAGAAGCTAGAGCAGGAACTAATTTTTTTATGTTTTTGATAGGAGAAAGCAAACCAAACTAAACTATTTTTTTTGGAGTTTTTGATAAAAAGAGGCAAACAAAACCAAGCAAAAGAAACAAAGCAAAATAAAAACAAAGTAAAGAGAAAGGTTAAGGAGGACTCCCTTGTGAAGACGTCCTTAGCCTCCCCGACAACGGCGCTAGAAAGTCTTGACGCGTGTTGACGCCCCGTCGGGAAACCCCAAGAGCAAGGAATGATGTAGCACATCAACAAGTTTCCCCTCAGTAAGAAACCGAGGTTATCGAACCAGTAGGAGGAAGGAAACGTCTCAAAGGTGTTGCAACCAACGTGGAAACCTGCACAACACAAACTCAAGACTTTGCCCCAACTAACAATGAGGTTGTCAATCTCACCAGTTGTTGTAACAAAGGATTAACTGTATGGTGTGGAAGGTGATGATGGTTTGCAATAATTAAACAGTAACAGTGGAAGATGTATCAATGGTAAAGATTGGACCGGGGTCCATAGTTCACTAGAGGTGTTCTCCTTAGATAATCAAACATGGCATGTTGGGTAAACAAATTACAGCAGGGCAATTGGCAGGACTAAGCAAGGCATAACAATGCAATACTAGACATAAAGATCCTATGAGATTCGATTGGGAAATACAACAAGATACATAGACCGCCATCCAACTGAATCTATGACTAGAAGTCCACCTTTGGGTTATCATCCGACAACTGCTTTAAGCAAAGTGTGTAAGGTAAACAGTCCACTTGTTCCTTGAACAAGATACCGTTGTTTTCTCCCTAGTGGCAACAACACATCTACAACCGTAGAGATTTCTGTCACTTCCCTTGATTAAGTAGAGGCATGAACCCACTATCGAGCATAAATACCCCCTCTTGGAGTCACTAGCAACTACTTGGCCAAGATAGCTACTAACAATGGAGAGCATGCAAGATCACAAACAACACAGACATGATAGAATCAATAAGACAAAACCATTAATCAATCTGACATAGTAATCTCAATATCCATTGGATCCCCGCAAACACAACATGCATGGTTACAAATAGATGAGATCTTGATCATGAATGGAGCTCACAAGATCTAGACATGAAATCACAAGGAGGAGATACAACCATCTAGCTACTACATGGACCCGTAGTCCAAGGTGGAACTACTCACGCTTCATACCGGAGGCTGGCATGATGAAGAAGAAGGCCTCCGGGATGATCTCCCCTCCAGCAGGGTGCCGGGAAGATCTTTAGATCCCCCCGGTCTAGGGATGATGGTGGTGGCGGATACAGACAGTTTCGTGGAATTTTGATCGGGTACTTAGGGTTTAGGCATCGGGGGCTTCTTTTAGGCGAAGAGGCGAGGCTGGAGGGCCACCAGGGCGGTTGCACCCCCCCAGGCGCAGGGTGGGCCCACCCTTGTGGCCAGGGGGTGTGGCCCCCTGGTGGGTCTCCTCCGTCTCGTACTCCGGCTTCGTGTTCCCCACGGTAAAATATTGACTTTGGCTTTTGTCCCGTCCAATTCTGAGAATATTGATTTTCTGCCTTTCTGGAACCAAAAACGTAAGAAAACAGGCAACTAGCACTGTGGCAACTTGTTAATAGGCTAGTACCAGAAAACATATAAAAACACCTCAAAGTGTGGATAAAGCAAAGCAAAGTAGATACTAAACACGCATGGAACATCAAAAAAATCAGATACGTTTCCGACGTATCAGCCGTCGCTTCCTGTCTCCGAGATACTCCAGCCTTCTCGATCGTTGTTGCCGTTGATACCTTCGATCCATATTACAAATGTAGTAGCTCTTTTTCCCTAGTAGACCTAGGTTTATTGAATCCTCGGGAAGCAGAAAGCAAAGTGAGATTACTTCAACGGACCTTCGAGAGTTTTAGAATTCCTATTGCGTTTTCATCGGACCAAGAGTTTGCGATCTTGTTGTTGTTGATGATGTTGACGATGGAGAGAGAGGGCTGAGGGTCTTCGGTTTTCGCCAGTAGATTTGCAAAAGATATAATGGGAATAATAGATAATAATAAAGTACTCATGTAATTGTTAGAGGAAGATAATTATATGTAGGCAGTGCACCATAATTGTTATCGCCTCCGCAACCGCTTATGGCAATAACCTACTAGTCTCATCCATAGAAGAAAGAGAACTAATTATATGCATTGTGATGTCACCGTTAATCCCAAGTAAGTTCCTCACATACATCCGTACTACCCTTTCTGTCACTGGGGTTCCTATCCTGCAGATCAGTCGTTACTCACACTCCCTTTACCTAGTTCAATCCTCGGGGTCTTGGGTACCTGACAAGTCCTTAGATTGAGGCAAGAGAGGGTACTACAATCATCATGTCATACAAACTAATACATGATCCCATCTATGATAAATAACATGCACAAAAGCTACATGGCTAGGCTGAAGCCCTTAGCCCAAGGAGAATTACTCACACATAGAGATGAAATCGACAATCATAAACATTATAATAGAGATCATATAATTGATAGCAAATAGTCTTACAATGTCGCCAATTGGAGATGAGATCTACTATTAAAAGTGGTGGAAGATGGCTATGGTGGTGGAAAAGGGTTTACAGGTTTAGATCTAGATCTATTCCTCCGGCGTGGAGACAGGGAGAGTTTAGGGTAAAAGAAGCGAGATTATGGGGTCGGGGGGCTTGTTTCTTGTCGCCTGAAGCCTCTTTATATAGGGGTCCATTCATAAAAGTTGTTCTATTTGACCTAATGAGGTCGGTGCAAACTATACGGCGACAACTATATGGCGGCGGGCCGTATAGTTGGTCGTTAAGTTTGTAGTGATCTCTTCAGGGCTCCTGGTTTCTTTGGCGTATTGGAAATTTCGTATCTTTGGCATTTATGTAGTGATTCCCATCATCATACGTCATTATCTGCGCAGGCAAAAATAGAAAGGAAGGATTGCATACCCCTTTGATCATTAGGCATTAGTGGCAGGTTTTAGAGAGATATTTCATCAAATATATGAATAATATCTAGTTTAAATGCGGACATAGATGGCTATATTTCACAGCCATCAGCCATTGATAAAATATGTGGTCCTCTCTTCCCTATACTCTTGTCCAGCTCGATTTGGAAACTGAGCTCGCATCCAATCGCCCTCTTTCATCAATCGGTGCTAGGGTTCAGCGATGTGCCGCTGCCGCTTGCTGGGTTTTACTCTGATGCCTGCTTGCTCGGTGTAGTCGTCATCCTAGGGTAGGTGCAGGATGTTGTGCCCCCATGGGTGATCCCTGTGCCTCCCTGGTGGCGTAGTTCGATGTCGTGCGCTACGGTGGAGCTCTTTATGCAGCTGTGCCCGAGGTGGTCTTGGTGATGGTGTACGGTGAAGCCTTCCCTGTGGTGTGACACCTCGGTCGCGCGGGCTCTGCCTCGCCACGTCGTTGTGGTTGTGCCATGGGCATCAGGTACACGTCGGGATCCTTCTCTCTCCCCTTTCCTCTCTCTTTCCCACTCATCACAATTGATCTACTTAGGGTTTTCCTCTACCGGTTTGTGTGTAGCTCACAGTAGCTTTGCTACTGATTTTACTTAGTGAGTTTAACTTAAAGATTCCTATGAGTGGTGATTTATTCTTTGACATGTACATTGATGCTTTATACTGATCTATGTGTCACACCATTAAAATTTATGTGTTTTTAGTTGGCTATCACTATGAATACCAATAGATTCAAACAATGATTTGGAGTCAAACACAGCAAGACATGTCAATAGAATCATGTTGGCATATACTACACTGGATCTTTGTATTTAGTAGGTGTTTGTTCCCTAATACTGCACTAGTTTAATCTAGACCTTATTGGTGAAATGATGCATCAATCTGGATGATGTATTCATCCCAAGCATGCATGTCTTCAGCTACTAGTTGTTTAATATAATCTGGCCCTAGAAGATTTGTTTAGTACTTTGAGAATTTATAGTTGCTAACTATTGAGTTGGATATACCTAAATCATGAATGATGAGATGGACCTTGGTTTAGTAATATGCTTGGTTCCTTCTATAATAGCATCCCTTTAAATGATTCCTAGCAACCAATGACTAGGGAAATGATTTGGGCTCTTCTGTGGACTTGTAATGATTTGTAAAGAGGTATGGATGATCAGATCATGCACATGCATGATCTTTAACAAACATGAACTGAGATATACAAATTAGATCCTCTTTATTTACTAAAGAGCCTGACATCTAGATATATGATTCCTAGAAGGAATTATTTAGGAAAATGATTCTTAGAATGATTTAGTTATGATTTTTCAAAGTTTAATGAGATAAAATAAAAAATAGCTACGCCGAGGGCAGCCGTCGGCGTAGCATAGAATATGCCGAGGGCAATTTTACGCCGACGGCTGCTTGGCGGGGCTGGCCTGGACGATGGCTACGCCGACGGCCCCGACGTTTGGCCGTCAGCGTAGCTTCCCATTTCTATAGTGTCGAGCCATAGAGGCGCAGCAAGATCCGCGAGAGTTTCACATGACCGGTTTCCAAAGAGTAAAACGAGCTCACTCACATGATCAGGACTCCAGCTTCGACCTAGGAAAATAACCAAGTTGTTATTTCACGTGACAAGGTTTCCTCAAACAAAACACACGTGATCGAAATTCCGCCATCGACTAGCGAAAACAACAAAGTTTTTCCTAATAGTACTATATTGGCACTCCCTAAATGCGAGTACGTACCGTCCTGGGTGACACATGCATGTCGGCCACCCACCAGTATATATATCTGGTCGGGTGCGAAATAAGTAAGTGCGTTTGCATTTTATTATCCACGATCGACGTGTTGCCGTTGGGACTGATTTACCCCATGACTACCTGCAACGCCCTAACTCCATAAGATAAAATCAGGATTTGCCAGCAAGCTTAGTCTTTTCTGTGTACGGACATCATCGCAGCTCACGTGGAGCCCTTTTAACCATTCATGCATCGTCCACGTAATGTTTGCGTCACACGCTTTAACTAGGTCTACCGCTTGTATTATATTATCATCACCATAGGGAGTTCATCAAGGCTGGCCATTAGCCCGTTACTAACTGAGAATATCATCAAAAGTCAGAGTTTGGCCTTCACTTGCCACCTCCTAAAGTGCACACACTGAAAATTTATCTGAACTAAGTGCATCGGCATTCGGCAAAATCAGCCATAGCTAACCCAGAAAATTTCCTACAAGTAGGTTTTCTGATTGTTGAAATAAGAGACAAAATCTCTCTCGTTCGCCAGTGCACGACATTCTAGTTGATTTTCAACTTTACACATATGTATTTAAATAAGTTTAGAGACCCATTTTTAATTTGTAGTACTCCCTTCGACCCATATTAGTTGACTTGGATTTTTTAAAATTTGGATAAACCTATATATAAATAGTGTCTAGATTTATCCAAATCTAGACAAATCCAAGTCAACTAATATGGGTCGGATGGAGTAACAGTAAATAAACATTGCAAAATCTGGTTAACGCCATGAAATGTCACTCTCTACATCTTGTCAATACACATTTATCTTACATATAAATCGAGATGGATTCAAATTCTTTCCCCAGCGGCCACGCGATGCTTTAGGGGTTGCTTTCGTTGCACATAACTCTGACACCCTGGAACCTTTGGCAATAGTAGAGCACACCACGGCCAGCACGGCAATAGTGGAGCACAGCTTAAACCCTCCAAATTCCTCTTGCTTACATATACAGCACAGGAGTGGCATACGCTGCTCCTCCAAAGTCTTCGTGAATTCTATGTTTTCTCTGTTAAGTCGGTTCGCACTCGGAGAATGGATTTCCCACATGTAAGAGGGGCTCCCGTCACCATCTCTACCACAGATTAGTTGGAGATTCGTGCAAAAGTCTTTTGGTCAAAGCCTTAGCGAGTTTTGCAATTTAACCATTTCCAAATATTGAAATCAACCCGTACCCCAAGCCATCCTTACCATCAGCAGTTTTAGCACACCGACCCTGCCTTCCCACATCAAGCACCAGGATTCGGGCGCCGCCTCCCCTTTTCTCCAGGAGCTTGCGCCGCCTCCCTCTACTCCCTCCCGCTCTCCTGCTGTTCTTCCCCGATCTCTCGCTCCATGGCACTCCCCTGCTTGATCTATTTTTTCTTTCCACGAGGCAGCCATGAAAGGCATGATCTGGCCATGGAGGTCATGGATCTAGGCCTCAATCTGAGCAAGATTGAGAGGGGCACCACGAGGAGGAAGATGTGATCTGGGCATGGAAGCCCGGATCTGAGCTGGACCGCCTCCAATCCAATTTTTCCTTTCGTGTTCCTTCAAGTTTGTTAGTGATTCTTTCTATTTCTCTGAAGTTTTTTAGTGATATATTTTTTCTTAACATTTTGCGTTGAATCTATGATTAATTTTTTGTGGTAAGAGTTGAATTTGTGTTGATACGGTTATGAATCATTATATTATTTGTGATACCTATAGAAAACTACTATGAATCTGAGTTGAATCTATGTTTATACACTTGATAATCTGATGTGCTTCTCGAATAAAACAGAGGAGATTGAGTACATAGTTGAATATACTATATGAACTATTTATGAATCCTCGAGGAAACATGTATAAGATCTGCTGTATTTTGTTCATGAATTTTTTACGGTTCATTTCTTTTTTATTTCCTTGTCCTTGGCATACACCAACGTCCGGACACAGATCATTCTTCGAGGGAACATGTATAAAGTCTGTTGCATTTTGTTCTTGAAAGCATACACCAACATCTAGTGGATTATTCTGTTTGAGAGACACAGATTTGAGTTCATGTTGAACTTTTTTTCTAGATCTTGTTGTTTTTTCTATGAAACATGTAATTTCTTCTTTCCAGATCGTCAAGTATATATGAAAATTTTATGATTCTCTTATCGATCTTGTATGGACTTGTATTAAATCTTGTGATTCTCTGAAGATTGTAACCATTGTGGACGAGGATTTTCTCATGGCCTGTTTTGTATTAATTGTGATGAATCTGTGATAAAACTGCATTTGTATGAAACTTGTATGCATGTTTCATTTTCAGAATAAAAGATGTATGGATCATTTGAGTTTGTTCAAAAGATTTTGTTTATGGATGAATCTGTGTGATTTTGTTCATGGATCAACCCATTTCAAATCTAATATAGATTTGATAGAGTGAAAACCTTATGGATCTTGTGTGAATCTGTTTATGATCTCCACCCATTTCAAATCTTGTGTGAATCTTGGGTGATAAATTATTACATGAAAAATCTATGAAAAACATTTTGTGAAAAATAATATGTAAGAAAAATTCCGTGAAATGTGGATCATGGTATGAATCTTCTATTTATTTATGTATGAAACATCAAAAAAGAGGGAAAACGAAAATGATTTCGGTCAAGAATCTTAGGGAAATGTTGTTTTCTATGAAAAAAATATATGAATGAGATTAGATATTGTGAGTAATCTCGTGAATCTTGTGTGTATCTTGTATGAAACGTTCTTGGTATGCATGTATTCTATGAAAAATTGTTGAATATTCCTGAAATTTTACGAGAAAAAATGAGTTGAAGAAAGGACAGAAATTATGCATGTATTCTGTAAAAAAAAAATATGAATATCTCTTGGCAGAAAACAGGTTTGTAAAACATGTGAATCTTGTATGAAACTTCTGAATCTAGGATGAAACAAAGTAAGAGTGTCTAAATATTGTTAAATAAAAAGTACAAGAATAAAAATTATCAAATGAGATTGTTGAAAAAACAAATTATGCATGTTTCATTTTTAAAATAAAAAATGTACATAAAAACATTGTTGAATATTCCTGAAATTTTCAGAGAAAAAATGAGGTGAAAAAGAAAAAGAGACGTGTGTGTAGAATTTTTTTTTGATTAAATTTATGAATCTGAAATATTTAGTGAATAATAAATATATATTAATATTTATAAATCTTTAAAATATTTAGTGTACAAGTTCTGTACTTGGCAGAAACAAGTTTGTAAAACATGTGAATCTTGTATGAAACTTCTGAATCTAGGATGAAACAAAGTAAGAGTATCTAAATATTGTTGAATAAAAAGTACAAGAATAAAATTTATCAAATGAGATTGTTAAAAAAACAAATTGTTCCTGTTTCATTTTTAGAATAAAAAATGTACATAAAAACATTGTCGAATATTCCTAAAATTTTAAGAGAAAAATAAGGTGAAAAAGAAAAAGAAACGTGTGAGTAGAAAAAATTATTGATTAAATTTATGAATCTGGAATGTTTAGTGAATAATAAATATATATTAATATTTATAAATCCTTAAAAAATATTTAGTGTACAAGTTCTGTACTCGGCAGACACAAGTTTGTAAAACATGTAAATCTTGTATGAAACTTCTGAATCTAGGATGAAACAAAGTAAGAGTGTCTAAATATTGTTAATAAAAAGTACAAGAATAAAAATTATCAAATGAGATTGTTAAAAAAATAAATTGTGCATGTTTCATTTTTGTGAGGAGAGAATCAGCGACAATATCGATTGTGAGGAGAGAATCAACGACAAAAAATGAAGAATATCCGACAACGCTAGGGAGTTGGATAGAAAACTGCAACAGATCTAAGAGGTAAGGTGGGAGGGCTATTTTATAAAACACATAGCACGAATCTCCAACAAATGAAGAGTAGAGATGGTGCCGGAGGCCCTCCTAGGGGGAATTGCATTGTCCGTTCGAACTCATATCTTGCTCACGTATGGCCACATCGACAGCCAAAATCCGGTTGCTATCTCTAGCAAAAGCGGCATATCGGTTTGCTCGAAAGCCTGGGAAGGAGATATACTAGCGTGGGGAGACTCTCTCTCCGCAGTACTGGAAGCTTTACGCTCCTTTTTTCTCTCCGCACTGGAAGCGTCAGTTTCTCTCCATTCCCCTTCCGTGGCGATAGAACTGGGAGGCTGCGCAAACCACGGAGCCATGTCGCCGGCTAATTCATGACGCTAGCTACCGTTGCCGGCGCGGAGTGCGACGTTGCGCCTCGTCATGGCCGAAATCCGGTAGGGTAGGAACCACGGCGGGTTTTAGCAAGTTTAGGCGGGCGTTCCCAAACCAGGATTGAGACTATGTCCACGCCACGCCACTCTCCTGACTACGGAGGCCTGGCCGCTGCGCCTGCGCGAGGTGCGCTCTGCCTCGTCGGCGCCACGGCCCGCACACCACGTCCATCACGTGTCGGCCTCGAGCACGCCGCTGCGGCTATAAAATGCGGCCCCGGTCCCGATCACCACCATCGATCACAGTTCGCTCTCTGCTTTCTCCCTCGATCTCTCTAGCTAGCACACCAAGTTGCTCTCGAGGGTAGCCATGGCTCAGTGGTGGGTTTGTGGAGTCCTCTCGCTCCTGGCGGTGGCCGCGGCCGCGGCCGCTGCGGAGGGGAATGCGGAGCCGCTGATTCGGCTGCCGGCGCAGAAGGGGCTTGACGCTGCAGCTGCAGCTGCCCCTGCCCCGGCGGCGGCGGGGGAGGAGGAAGGGGTCACGAGGTGGGCCGTGCTCGTTGCCGGCTCCAACGGCTACGATAACTACCGGCACCAGGTGAGACTCCTTCGCCGGCTTCGGATGCGAGTAGGATTGTACAGGCGATTGCGAGCTGAAGTTCAAAACTTTTTGGTCAAAATGCCCCCTTTCATGTGCACGATTATTAAGCTCTGTTGGGACATTCCAATTCGAGGATGCTTGAATCTCGCTACTGGGACAAAAAATAGCTTGGGTGAGGGCCAATTAGCATATCTTCGTCGTAGACTATAGTCAGAACACATAATGACTCAATGCTGTTCTGTATTTAAAAAATTGATAGCTGAACAATTTTATGGGTTGTTACTTATTGTTGTGGTGTTCTTGATGCATGACAGGCCGATGTTTGCCACGCCTACCAGATTCTGAAGAGGGGAGGACTGAAGGAGGAGAACATTGTGGTGTTCATGTACGACGATATCGCCCACAATTCCGAAAACCCAAGACATGGAGTCATCATCAACCATCCTAAAGGCAAAGACGTTTATGCTGGTGTCCCGAAGGTATTACCGGGATATCTGTTCCCTTTAATTTTAGTTTCAGACAAGAGTGTGCACGTAATTCTAATTTCACGCCTTAAAATAGATTGCACTTTTTAATCAGAGATTGATTGGTACCTTTAGTGCTGTTGGATTGCATCTATAAATGCATGGTGTTGTATCTGATCAACTTGACATGCACTACAGGACTACACTGGTGACCAGGTCACCACTAACAACTTCTTTGCAGTACTCATGGGCAACAAAACTGCGGTTACCGGAGGGAGTAAGAAGGTGATAAACAGCAAGCCGAACGATCACATCTTCATCTATTACGCGGATCATGGGGGTGCTGGTGTTCTTGGTGCATACTCCCACATAAACCTTGTTATTTAGCTGATTGCTTGTCTGTAACTTAGCTAACCTTAGCAAGTTTGCAGGTATGCCCAACTTGCCATATCTTTATGCTGGTGACTTCATCAAGGTGTTAAAAGAAAAGAATGCTTCCAAGAGCTATTCAAAAATGGTATAACATTCATTCTCTCTCTTTTTTCCCTAAAATTTTGTGTAGTTTTTTTATCTGAAACAGTACTCTTATAGTCTATCTGTAACTCAAACTACAATCTTGACAGGTTATTTATGTTGAAGCCTGTGAAAGTGACAGTATTTTCGAGGGAATAATGCCACGCGATCTTAATATTTATGTTACAACAGCAGCAAACCCAGTCGAAAGTAGTTATGGAGCATACTGCCCTGGGATGAACCCACCACCTCCTCATGACTTCGATACCTGTTTGGGTGATGTATACAGTGTTTCTTGGATGGAAGACAGGCAAGCATCATTTGAAAAATCTTATGCTCGGTGCCTGTTTTATAAACCTGCATTCTTTTTTACAGTTGTCAAAAGTATGTCTGTAAGGCTTACTTTATTCATGTTTTTAGTCTACTCTTGAATGTGATATAGTAGAATGATTTATATTACAAATATTTGGTATGGTCATGTTTGGAATAATTCCTACGTAGAAACTTTTTTGTGATTGTTAACCTGCTCTATTTTACTTTCGTTCTTCCTCAGCTCTTGTATGTACAAGAAATTTATATCTTCAGATAGATTTCCAGATCCTATCCAAAAGGAGTTCATACTTTATCACCCTTGCAAGTCATGATTTTGTATTTTGTTGTTGTTAACGAAGCATTATCACACTAGAAGGCACAACATGAGAGTGCTTTTTAGTACAGTCATTACCAACCTGACTAACACATAAATAATTTAAAAGTCACACTGCACTTGCAAATGTAAGTAGCAAAGATAGGCTTGGGAAGTATCAGCTGCTAGAGCAATGTTCTTCTATCAGTTGTCTATAACCATGAGACTGCTGTTCTGAACCATTCGATCCTACTTTGCAGTGAAACTCACAACCTAAAGAAGGAAACAATCAAGGATCAGTACGATGTGGTAAGTCTTGAGTACCCTTTCTTCATTCTGGTAGTGTCATCTATTCACTACTTTCTTGGGCAGGTTAAAAAGAGAACTTCAAGCTCAGATAAGGTCAATCTGGGCTCTCATGTCATGGAGTATGGGGACAAGACATTCAAGGATGAGAAGCTTTTCCTTTATCAAGGTTTTGATCCTGCAAATGCCAACACGACAAACAAAGTGCTTTTGCCCAGCCTGGAGGGTGCAATCAATCAAAGAGATGCGGATATCCTTTTCATGTGGAAGAGGGTAAATTCCATCTGTTTCTTTCAGTCTCAGTTAGTCCAGTTATCTCCTGTCAAGTTATATCCTGTCTAGTTCATATATTCTCTGTTATTTGTTATAAGGAGTAACCCATCACCTTGGACACTTACGTCACTGCATGTAGAACCAAGCGTTGCCACTTGAAACAATGCATCTTTCTTTGTTATGACTCATGAACTCCTACAGATACTGCAAGGGTACACAGCATTTAGTGGTTCTTAAATCTTGAAATTTAAATTGGTTCCTTAGGATATTATAAATAGAATATAGAAACTGTAGAGAGGAGGAAAATATTTGGAATGATATTATTAGTAAAAATTAATTAACCTGTTCTGTAAATCCATCCTCAGCATTGAAGAAAATGAATAGTTTTATAATTCGCATTGAACGGTCAGAGTACATGGTGGACCAATGTTTAACTAGAAGCTAAATGTAAATTTAGTTTCATAGTGTTGAGAAGATATGGCGACACTATACTAACTTTCATCTCAAGCTCGTGTTGTCCCATGACAGGCTCAAGTTCTGCCCATCAAATTCTGTAGCCTGTACTAGTATCAAATTTTGTCTGCTAATGTATGTTCTTGGTTTCAGTATGAGCGTTTAAACGAGGGGTCAGAAGAGAAGCAGAGGGTTCTCAGGGAGATCAGGGAAACCGTGGTACACAGGAAGCATCTGGACAGCAGCATCGATTTCATCGGGAAGCTCATATTTGGATTTGAAAAAGGGCCATCCACGCTCGAGGCTCCTAGAAGCCCTGGCCAGCCGGTAGTCGACGACTGGGATTGTCTGAAGAGGATGGTGAGTTTTCTTATTTAAATCTCACAAATATTGCAACACATTTGCCGGCCTTCTCGTACTGATGCCCATCATCAGGTGCGTGTTTTCGAATCCCACTGCGGAACACTGACCCAGTATGGCATGAAACACATGAGGGCGTTCGCGAACCTCTGCAACAACGGCGTCTCCGAGGCCGAGATGAAGGAGGCGAGCAAGAGTGCCTGCGACGGCTACAGCTCGGCGAAGTGGAGCCCGCTGGCCCTAGGCCACAGCGCCTGATCCGCTCGCTTCAGGAGCAATAGGGAATGCTCCAGAGGTTCCTAGACCTCGTATGTGTACGTACACACATACATACATACGTAGCATACCATTGATATGATAGAAGAAAGAAGAAACCGCCCAACAGTGATCCGCCGTCACTTGTGTGTGTTGGGTTGATCAGTAGCTTATGATCATGCATATGCCTTTCTACATCAACTTTGACTGAATCAATTGGAAGGCAATGATTGTGACACAAGTTTATGAATGTTTCTAGTACATGACAATGCCCTCTGATTTGGTGATGATGATGAATGGAGCAAAACTGATGGCCCGTAGTAAGGTCATGATCCTCCTACAGGCAGCCCTACCAAAAGATCACTTGCATAATCTATTGCTAACAAGATGAGATTACAATCTTTCTGAAGCTCCTCCTGGGTCCTGGCCATGCTAGTGTAGTGTAGATGCCTCTTGTACAAGTCAGTTCGGTCTAGCGCCATTATGTAAGCAAGAATCGAAGCTTCTTCCAGGAGCCAGCCTAAGTTAATTAACCTTCAGTTACACACGAATTTTCAGTACTTAGCATGCTAGAACAAGGAAAGGCATTATATGCTGCCTCTGGTGAAATGAAAACAAGAGAAAAAGGATTTTTTGTCCAAGTAGAGAGGGGATTAATTACATGATTTCCTGAGGAAGGAGATGAAGACGACGATGAGCGCCAGCCCTGCCAAGATGCCGATTATTATCGCCACGGTCCGCCCGACGTCATCTTGCGAATAATCTTATCACCAAAAGAGGAACCAAACCAAAAAGATTAGAATAAGCACATACTACTACACAACAACAAAGCGCTAGATGCGCACTCTCTGACTCAGTGTGTGTGGCTCCTTTTAGGATCTGTTTATCGGGAATATATTCAGAAAGGGAGTGGTTGGGGCTGGACGGCTGCCGCCGGCAAAGGTCCGTCCCACATACAGCCGCCGCACATATGTGCGTGGCTAGCGCGGCCGCCGCACATACGGCCGCAGTCCTACCTATACTATACCCCGATAAGCTTAGTGACACGAATGTTATTTAGTGTCCATCATTACAGTGCATCAGATGGATCGCTTTGTTTGGTCGGTAGTATCGGCAGTGGACACCTAGCTCTGGGCTTAGCCAGTTAATGTCACTTGCAGACATCTTAATGGTACTCATGTGTCACTTAATTGAGTGTGATGCTGAGGTCCCCTAGAAAGACCGGGATGATTAGCATATCTTATCTCAGGGATATGACTGAATCGTCAATCGTGTCCTTGGAACTTGTTAGCAGATGACCAAGTGTACAGATGATGATTACAGGCTTTGGTGCCCTCTGCAGTTGAGTGACTGCTCTCCTGTCCCTTTCTTCTATTGTGCTAATCGGGAGACACACACACATTTGATCTATTGGCAGCTAAATTTCTAGTACTAGCTCGGACAAGTGGACGTATTGTGATAAGGCCATCCCCATTGCGCAAGCCCATCAAGAGAAAAAGACTGTCAGAGCCTCAGAGGACATATTCCCCGTGTTGTCTATCATCGACTTTGGTAAGTTTACCCGTTCCCTACCGGAATCAATTCCCACAAGTGCAAAGATCTCGCCCGCTGCAACTTGCAGCCAGGAATCGCACATGAGCAATTTCTGAAGATGTGGCCCGGTGTGGCGATTTGGCTCTCGGGATCAAGGGGAGCCTTTATTTTAGAAAAATAATTTGATAAATGATACTACTTGTATTTCATTGAGAAATTACGAGATATTTTACGTGGGCAGTACTACAATTTTTGTAAAGTTCCGGTAGATGTTATTACACTGTACTTCCGCTACACAAAATTTGTGGGTCTAGAAAGGCAAAAAAAATATTATGCTCTGGACGTGTTTTCTTTTGTAGATCAAGTCTCAAAAAGATATATATTTTCGAGTTTTCAAAATGAAAATTTTGAGTTAAAAAAAACTCTAGGGAGCCCGGCAGTTCCTGTGGTTATTCCTGGCCTCAGTACGTTACAGGAGAACTACTCGAACGCAGGAGCTAGCGGAAGAAGGTTTATGCATGACGGGTAACGCGTACAGTCGCGTAATACGTACCTTGTGAGGGGCGGAAGTAGTAGCCGCTGGCCCAGTACCTGACGTAGCACTGCGCGAGGTGCACGTCGGCGGCCAGCGCGGTGCCGCAGGTGCCCTTGAGCTGGCCGACCGCCTGCGCCAGGCACGCCGTGCAGTCGGCGGCGGCGAGGTCGCCCAGGCACTGCGACACCCCCTGCACGCTCCCCGAGCTGCCCGTCCTGTACCCGTTCGCCCCCCCTACCTGTAGCACGCCCAGCACGGCGTCCCGGCTCCCGAGGAAGCTGGCGTCGGAGCTGGTGCTGGTGCTGCACTTGCGGTACACCATGGCGGTATCTTGCTGGCCCAGGAAGCTGGTGCTGTCGTAGCGCACGTAGCAGCCCTCCAGCTGCAGCGACGCCGCGTAGGCGCCCGGGCACATCTGGTTGAGCTGCGCCAGCGCGTCGCGCACGCAGGACCCGCAGTCGCCGTTACCCAGGTCGCCGCGGCACTGGTAGAGGCCGTACGCCGCCGCCGCGGGGGTATCTCCTGTGGTGCCGTTGTTCCCGGCGGTGAAGCTGCTGTAGGCGGCGGTGGGGGACGCGTTGGTGATGGAGGTGAGGAGCGACTTGAGGTTGGCCTCGAAGGCGCTGCCCGGATCGTACTTGGACGGCGAGCACGCGGCGTAGATGAACGTGTCGGTGTCCGCCTCCGTGAGCGTCGTCGCGCCGAGGCCGAGCGCGAGCAGGAGGACGACGGCGGCTGCGCACTTGGAGCAGAGTTGGTTGCGGAGGCGCTGCATGGCTGACGAGAACGAAGTGCACATGCGCGCGCGCGTGTTTGTTGTAATGCTGAAGAGTTCTTGCGGGTTGTGCTTTTCGGGGTCTCTGTCCGGGGGAGTGAAGAGAAGGTGATTGGGAGGACACCGAATAAATGCAGAGGGATTGGTGGTGTAGGCGTCTCCCGATTTATATACGTCGTCTCGACACGACGACGACGGCGCCTCCTTGACATTTCGTCAAGATGGTACCAAGGCTACTCTGGTCTGATCCCTTCGTTAACTGAGGCTCTGTTTCTCCGAATTAAGCAGCAACATCAGTCATGAGTAGACAAGACCGAGGACAGGGAACGCTCGTTTTCGTTGTGCTCACCGAGAGCCAGCTGGGGATAAGATAGCAGCATGGCTGTGTATATATGACATGAGAGTGGCCCGGTGGTGCGACTATTTCGTCGTGTGATTCTTCGAAGATGAATGGTGCCGTCTCGACGAGTGCAGTCGCGTGATGTCTCCATGTCGTCTCTGCATACCGGTTTAAAGCAGGTGATCGCGATCCGATGACTACTGGCGCGACGTTCCTCGATCGGTGCTTCTACACCAACGGTATGGGGGGAGTTTGGGCATGGTCGTGCTAGCGAGCACCTGCTGCTTCGAAGGCTGATTTCGTCCTTGTTACGCGCGTCCATGATTGGTGCCACCGTACAGGGCTACATGCATGAATTCTGCAGATGCTTCAGAGCAGCAAGCCGGTATGTGGCAATGGTCGTATGTGCTTTAAGCCTACGTCATCACTGGGCAGTGCTCGATCGATCGAACTTGGCTCTGCCTTTCTCTCTCGGCCGGAGGGAATCCGGCCGCCACCGGGGAAGGCTGGATTATTCCTCGAGATAAAGAGCATCAGAAGCCTGAAAGCTCGACGGTAGGGCGCGGCGAGGATATTCAGGCGCGCAACACAGCTGGGTCGACAACTCGACACCGTACCGGGCGGAGTCTCGCTCTCGCGGCGGACAACGACCGTGCCCGCCTTTCGAGCGCACCACTTGGTTCCTGAACCTTCGTATCGTAGGCCCCCGGCGCACCTACGTGCTGCAGAGAACGCCCCAACTGCACCGCGGCTATGCGCTCGGGGACACGGGAATTCGGGACTCGTTTCGGGTCTTCCGCCGCGTCGCCTCGCGCTCGGCTCGTACGCAGGCGCCATGCTCGCGCACAGTGATATGACGAGGTGCAGCTGTAGGTGCAAGCCGGCGATGCTTCGTCAGTCGGTTCAGCATTCAGCAATGGGGCCTGGTCGTTTTGGTCTGTCCAGTGATCGGTCTCGGGAGTACCAATCGATCGAGCTGCCACACCTGGTCGGTCGTTGGTGCTCCCGACGTTGGTTGTTGGCAGTTGGCAGTTGGCACGTCCGTCTTCAGACGTTGATGGAACTGAAGGAAAGGAAAGGATGCTACTGCTGCCTCATTTTCGTTCGAGATGCCTGCGTGAACTGTTGCACTGCTGTTGCAAGTTTTCGAGTCTTCAGAGCGCACTGCCTATTCTTTCGTGGGCCATAACTACACTACAGGAGTTATCGCAGGCTTTTTCCACCATGGACTGAAAGAGGCCGCATGTATGACTCATGGGCTATGCCTACCAGTTTGGGCTCATAGAAGGTGGTTAATCTGAGGCCTCGACTCGCCCATCTCGAGGAGGATATTGGTCCATGCAGCCTCGTTTCTCAGACCTGGCACGGTAGTTTTTTTTTTGCGTAGCTGGCACGGTAGTTTATAAAGTCTTAAGCCATCAAGTTTTTTTTTAGCAAGTTCCATCTTCCTTCTCCTGTAATTCATTGTAGGCGGCAGCAGCAGCAGGGATTCCTTGCCGACTGTGTCGTACCAATCATTCCATCATCTTGTTTCCTTTGACTCAGGAAGGGCACAGTAGCGTCCGGAGTTCGACGGGCAGCGCCTCACCCTTCTTGTTATATGTTGATCCAAATTCTACAAAGTATAGGCCAATTTCTGACGAGTGGAGCGAGGCCCGTCGCCGGAAGACTTGGGTACGGTACGGATCGTCGAAGACCTAGGTTTTCACCGATATATAAACCCCTTGTAAGCCGCCGGTTGAGATGAATTGCATCTGTGAAATCCCCGGCGTTTGTAAACACTTCTCGATATAGTAAAGTTTCGCTGGCTGACGTCCGTGGTTTTTCCTCTCTTTGTTGGAGAGGTTTTTCCACATTAAATCTATGTCCCCTTGCTGTGATTTCATTTTTCGTTTTTTGTTATTTACTTGTCGCAATTGTAACACTTCTCACTAGCCCAAAATTGAAGAGCAGAACGCACCTATCAGACGACACAGCAGCTGTGAAACATCTACAGCCGCTATATGATTATGATTTAAAAATATGCAGATGCTGTATTAGGTTGCAACATCAACTCGTGTAGGAGTACTTAGATGTGTTGTTCAAATTTGGCGGACGGGACATGTAAGTTTCTTAAGGGACAGGAACGCTGTTCTTCTTTAGACGGAAGGCTCCTGCCCAGCCACATTGTTCTCTCTTTCGAGGAAAGGCAGAGTGTAAGAATTGTTGTTCCACTAGTTGTGACCTTTTGTCATTTTCCAGTATGGGGTTGCATAATGCTACCGGGATATTCCTACCTCATAGTGAAAGTGACCAAGCATTTCTTGCTTGTGCACTTCAAGAGTTTAAGTAATCAAGTTGCACTTCAAGACATTGTGTGGATCACTGCTGAAAACGGACCTTCGGTCTAGAGCATTAGTCCCGGTTCTGGACTAATGCCCTGGTCCCAACGGCTAGAAATGGTTGATAGGCCCCAAAAGACATTAGTCGTCGCGCCGAGGCCGAGCGCGAGCAGGACGGCGGCGGCTGCGCACTTGGAGCAGAGTTGGTTGCGAAGGCGGTGCATGGCTGACGAGAACGAAGTGCACATGCGCGCGCGTGTTTCTTGCCGCAGAGTTCTTGCGAGTGCTTTTCGGGGTCTCTGTCTGTGGGAGTGAAGAGAAGGTGATTGAGGACACTGATTAAATGCAGGGGTTTTGGTTAAGCTAGGAGCAAGGATTGGTGGTGTAGGCGTCTCCCGATTTATATACGTCGACTCGACACGACGACAACGACGACGGTGCGTCCTTGACATTTCGTCAGGATGGGTACTGGCTACTCTGGTCTGATCCCTTCGATAACCAGGCTATGCTTCTCCAAATTAGAGCATCTCTAACTCATCTAAAAAAATAGAGTAAATTTGCTCCTTTAATGGCCGACGTAGCATCTAACCGATTCTCTAAAAGGCTTTAGAGAAGCAAATATAAGATTTCGGCCCCTAAATATTCTCACTCCTCTCCTATATTTGCTAGGCCGTGTGGCCGATGAGAAAAAAATTCTCCTCCACGCCGCCGCTCACTCTCCCATCGCCCCTCCTTCCACCCAAACTCGCCGGAGATGGCCGGATCCCGCCACCGGTCGCCGCCGCCTATCCGCAATGCCTTTCGGGGCCGCGGCACGTCTCGTGGCCATAGATCGGGGTCTCCCGACATCCCGCTGCGGGAGTGGCAGTGGGGGACCTCGGTGGCCGAGATCACCAACCGGAACATCGGCCAACGCCACTCGCTCGGCAACTACCAGTCGGCGCGGCAGGCGGCGTGGGCGCACGACGTCGCCAACGTCGGGCTCCACGGCTCCGACTGCGGGCCGCTAAACTTCCCTCTCGAAAGTGAGGTGCTGGAGCTCTTCTCCCCTCCTAGCCGTGTCCACGCTGCGCGCTTCGCTCGGGAAGCCCAGGAGCGACTCAAGGTCGAGGCTGCCGACGAGCGGTACATGGCAGAGCTCCATCGGCAAAATCCCAGTTGCGTCGCTGCGGAGGCCACACGCTACGAGGAGTACGCCGCATGTCACACCCTCGTCTCTTCCTCCTCGACGATGGTAGGTCCTTCTTCCTCCTTGACGGCGGCAAAGCCTTCTTCCTCCGTGACAGCGGTTGCGTCTGTTGGAATTATGCCCTAGAGGCAATAATAAAGATGTTATTATTATAATTCTTGTTCATGATAAAGTTTATATTCCATGCTAGAATTGTATTAAGCGGAAACTTTAATACTTGTGTGGTTTGTAAACAACACTGTGTCCCTAGTACGCCTCTATGGACTAGCTTGTTGATTAATGATGGTTAAGGTTTCCTAACCATAGACATGAGTTGTCAATTAATAATGAGATCATATCATTGGGAGAATGATATGATGGACAGACCCAAACTAAGCGGAGCAATTAGATCGTATCATCGTGTTCATTTTTGCGAAGCTTTTCTTATGTCAAATATTGTATTCTTTAGACCATGAGATAATGCAACTCCTTGGTATCGGAAGAAAGCTTTGAGGTCATCAAACGTCATCCCTTGAGAGGGTGATCATAAAGGTGTCTCTCAGGTGATAGGAAAGTACCTGTTGGGTTGTATGTATCGAGATGGGATTTGTCCCTCCCAAGTCGGAGAGATATACTTCGGGCCCACTCGGTAATCTATATCAACACCGCTTGCAAGCACGTGGTTAAGGAGTTAATCACAAAGTGATATCGGATTAATGAACGAGTAAAGTACTTGCTGTGAACGAGATTGAACAAGGTCTGACGGTACCGACGATCGAATCTCGGGCAAGTAAAATATCGCGAGACGAAGGGAATACATATATGGGATTGATTGAATCCTAGCATCGTGGTTCATCCGATATGATCATCGATGAATGTGTGGGAGTCAATATGGGTTTCCAGACCCCGCTGTTGATTATTGATAGAAGATCATGGCTGCATATTATCGAACCCGAAGGGTCACACACTTAACGTGTCTCGACGCTAGGATAGAATGGATAATTGGTTTATGAGTTTTTGTTCGGAGTCTCGGATGAGATCCAGGACATCACGAGAGGTTCTGGAATGGTCTGGAGAATAAGATTCGTATAAGGCAAAGCAGATTTTGGAGTTCGAAATTGTTTCGGGTTGTCCGGTATTGTACCGGAAGCTTCTAGAACCTTCCGGAGTGATACCAACGTGGCCCCACTTGTCGGGAGGGGCGTGGGCCTACGAGGGAGTGCCCTGGACACATTGGGCCAGGGGCACAAGGCCCCATAGGCCCAGACGGCCAAGCCCTAGGGGAAACCCTAGGGGAGCTTCTAGAAGGGGGGGGAACTTGCCCCCCACTCCCCCCTCCTTGGCCGCCGGCCCTAGGGCTTGGGGGAGGGGCAAGGGCCAGCCGCCCACCCCTCTATATAAAGAGGGCTGGGGGCGCACCCTCCCCACATCTCCTCCTCAAGCCCTAGCCGCCCTGTTGCCCTCCTCTCTCTCTCTCTCCCTCCCGACTGCGCGTAGGCGAAGCCCTGCCGCAGAAGCTCTCCACCACTTGCACCACGCCGTCGTGTTGTAGATCCAATCTATCTCTCCACCCCACTTGCTGGACCGAGGAAGGAGGATACGTCGAGGTGCCTCACGTGTGCATCTCTCGGAGGCATCGCCACTTGCGGTGTTAGATCGGATCGGATCACGAGGAGGAGAAGCGAGTACGACTACATCAACCACGTTCCGTTGAACGTTCCGCTGTGCGAATATTCAAGGGTATGAAGATCTCATCTATTCCCTCTTGTTATTTGCATCTCCTAGATTAGATCTTGGCTTTCCCCGTTCGCATCCGTAGAAAATTTTGATTTACTATGCCGCGAAACCGTTCAGTGGTATCAGAGCTAGATCTATGCGTAGATGTGTTTCACGAGTTGAACGCAACATGCTTGTCGCGGGCGTTGATGTTTTCTGTTGCAAGCCTCTTGTTTGTGTACTTCTTATGACGCGGGATAGTGAGATCGAAGCGGTCCAGGCCAACTTTACGCGACCTCGTTCACGAGACCGGCTCCGCACTTGACGTGTGGCTTGTTCCACACATGCGGCTGGTGGATGGCAGTTTCTCTCACTATAGTTGTCATGGGATTTACACCGGAGTTGGCAACCATAATATCACCGTTGTGGCTTTCCGTAGGTAATAATCGTTCTTAGCTTGTTACTCCCATAAGCCACGTAAAACATGCAACAACAAAGTAGAGGCGTCAATCCCTAGTACCTTTCTTTACCGACCGAGATTACCCATCACTCGCCTTCCTACTACCTACTATAGTAAAGCTCCTGAAGCTGGAAAGTAACGAACGAAGTGAAAAACTGGAAAGTAACACTGCTTCATCTCTATAAAATTGACTCACCAACAAACACCATTCCACAGCTTCAACATGCTACCAAATCTGAATTGGAAAAAGGATGAGAGTGGCATTGGCTTTAGGGGATGGCCCAAGCTGTGATATGTATGTTGTATGCAGTGATCATATTTTGTAATGTTTCACGACTTGCATGTCGATGATTACACAACCGGCAGGAGCCATATGGTTGTCTTTATAATTGTGTATGACCTGTGTGTCAACTTCTTATACGCCATGTGATAGCTTTACTTTATCGCTAATTAGTTAGCAATAGTTGTAGTTGTTATTCGTGGTGGAGGCAATCATGGTGGAGTGATGGAGATCATGCTGGCACGCACAAGATGGAGATCATTGCGCGAATATTGGCTATACCATGTCACATAAAATTATATGCATGTGATGTTTATCCTTTTATGTATCTTATCATGCTTAGATCGCGACGGTAGCATTATAAGATGATTCATCACTTAAAAATTAAGATAAAACTGTGTTCTCCCCATGTATGCACCGTTGCGAAAGTTCGTCGTGTTCAAGCATCACGTGATGATAGGGTGCTATAAACTCTACATTCACATACAACGGGTGCAAGACAGTTTTGCACACGCGGAAATACTTGGGTTTGACTTGACGAGCCTAGCATGTACAGACATGGCCTCGGAACACATGAACCGAAAGGTTAAGCATGAGTCATATGAATGATATGATCGACACTTCGTTGTCCACCATTGAAACCACATCTCTTCTCGTGAAGATCGGATTAGGTGTGGTGAATTTGGATCATGTTCACTAAACAACTTGAGGGATGTTGAATTTAGTGGGAGTTCATCTAATAATTTGATTAAGTTGAACTAGTTATCATGAACACAGTCTAAATTGTACATGCAAATTTTGTAGATCAAATGGCTAAGTCCAACTTCAACTTCAACGTTTTTGCTAAGAAAGAAAAGCTTTAAAACAATGGGTCTAACTTCACCAACTGGTTCCGCAATCTGAGAATCATTATCGCTGGCGGATAAAAGGACTATGTCCCTGCTGTAGATGCGCCGGCTGATGAGAAAGCTGTTTATCAGTCGTGCAAAGATGATTATGGTGTGATTAAGAGCACCATGTTGTTTGCTATGGAATCGGACCTTAAAAATCGTTTTGAGGATTTCCCCGGGCCCTTTGAGATTCTTGAGGAACTGAAAACTATGTTTCAGACTCAGGACCGTTCTGGGAGATATGAGATCTCCGAGAAATTCTTTAACTGCAAGATGGAGGAAGGGAGTTTCGTTAGTGAGCACGCCATAAAGATGTCGGGCTACACTCAACGCCTTGAGCAACTGGACTGCAAGATTCCAGAGGAGCTCAAAATTGACAGGGTTCTGCAATCACTCCCTCCTAGCTACAAAGGTTTTGTAGTTACTCATAATCAGATTGGTTCCACTGATACGATCACCGAGCTCTTCGCTAAGCTAAAAGCTGCGGAGGTGGACATCAAGAAGGATAATCATGTGTTGATGGTAAACAAGCCCCCCAGCTTTAAGAAAGGTAAGGGTGCAAAGAAGCCCTTCAAGAAAGGCAGCGGCAAGCGCGTTTCCCCTGCTGAGAAGAAGCTCAAGTCTGGACCTAAGCCGGACACTGAGTGCTTCTATTGCAAGGACAAGGGTCACTGGAAGCGCAACTGTCCGAAGTACTTAGCGGACAAGAAGGCTGGCACCATCAAAGGTATTTGATATACATGTTGTTGATGTTTTCCTTACTAGCCCTCGTTGTAGTGCCTGGGTATTTGATACTAGTTCAGTTGCTAATATTTGTAACTCGAAATAGGAGCTACGGAATAGATGGTGGATAGCGAGGGATGAGGTTACGATGTGCGTTGGCAACGGATCAAGAGTTGATGTGATGGTCGTCGGCACGCTCTCCTTAGTTTTACCTTCGGGATTAGTTTTAAACCTCAATAAATGTTATTACGTGTCTGCGTTGAGCATGAACATCATATCTGGATCGTGTTTATTGCAAGACGGTTATTCATTTAAATCTGAGAATAATGGTTGTTCTATTTATATGAGTAACATCTTTTATGGTCATGCACTTGCTGTGAATGGTTTATTTCTTCTGAATCTCGAAAGGGATGAAACACACATCCATAACATTGAGGCTAAGAGATGCAAAGTAGATAGTGATAATTCTACTTATTTGTGGCACTGTCGTCTAGGTCATATTTGTGTAAAACGCATGAAGAAACTCCATTCTGATGGAATTTTGGAGTCTCTTGATTTTGAATCATTTGACACATGCGAACCATGCCTCATGGGCAAGATGATCAAAACCCCGTTCTCCGGTATGATGGAGCGAGCAACGGACTTGTTGGAAATCATACATACCGATGTATGCGGACCGATGAGTGTTTTGACGCGCGGTGGTTATCGCTACTTTCTCACTTTTACTGATGACTTAAGTAGATATGGGTATATCTATTTGATGAAACATAAATCTGAAACATTTGAAAAGTTCAAGGAATTTCAGAATGAAGTGGAGAATCATCGTAAGAGAAAAAATAAGTTTCTATGATCCGGTCGTGGAGGTGAATATTTGAGTTATGATTTTCTCACGCATCTTAAAGCAAGCGGAATCGTTTCGCAACTCACGCCACCCGGAACACCACAGCGCAATGGTGTGTCTGAACGCCGGAATCGAACCTTATTGGATATGGTGCTATCAATGATGTCTCTTACAGATTTGTCGTTATCATTTTGGGGTTATGCATTAGAAACCGTTGCATTCACTTTAAATAGGGCCCATCTAAATCCGTTGAGACGACACCGTATGAACTGTGGTTTGGTGCTAAACCTAAGTTGTCGTTTCTTAAAGTTTGGGGATGCGAAGCTTATGTCAAGAAGTTGATGCCGGACAAGCTCGAACCCAAAGCGGAGAAATGTGTCTTCATAGGATACCCTAAGGAAACTATTGGGTATACATTCTATCACATATTCGAAGGCAAAGTGTTTGTCGCAAAGAACGGATCCTTTCTTGAGAAGGAGTTTCTTTCGAAAGAAGTGAGTGGGAGGAAAAGTAGAGCTAGACGAGGTTATTGAACCTTCTCTTGAGTTGGAGAGTAGCGCAGCACCTGAAATTGTTCCAGTGCCGTCTGCACTGACAATAGAGGAAGGTAATGACAAGGATCATGAAGCTTCGGACGATGCTATTACTGAACGTCGCAGGTCGACAAGGTCACGTGCCCCTCCTGAGTGGTACGGCAACCCTGTCTTAACTGTCTTGTTAGTAGACGACAGTGAACCTGCAAACTATGAGGAAGCGATGATGAGCCCAGACTCTGAGAAATGGCTAGAGGCCATGAAATCCGAATTAGGATCCATGAGTGAAAACCAAGTATGGACTTTGGTGGACCCTCCTAGCGACCGAAAGGCCGTTGAGTGCAAATGGATTTTCAAGAAGAAAACGGACGTGGATGGTAATGTTACTGTCTATAAAGCACGACTTGTCGCGAAAGGTTTTCGACAAGTTCAAGGTGTTGACTACGATGAGACTTTCTCTCCCGTAGCGATGTTTAAGTCCATTCGGATCTTATTAGCAATTGCTGTGTTTCATGATTATGAAATATGGCAGATGGATGTCAAGACTGCGTTCCTCAATGGCAACATTGATGAAGAGTTGTATATGATACAACCCGAAGGTTTTGTCGATCCTAAGGATGCTGATAAAGTATGCAAACTTCAGCGTTCCATTTATGGACTGAAGCAAGCATCTCGGAGTTGGAACCTTCATTTTGATAAAGTAATCAAGAGCTTTGGATTTGTTCCAAATTGCTACGAAGCTTGTATCTACAAGAAAGTGAGTGGGAGCTCAGTGACATTTCTGGTACTATATGTGGATGACATATTGATTATTGGAAATGACATTGACATGCTTAACGATGTGAAGAGTTATTTGAACAAATGTTTTTCAATGAAAGACCTAGGGGAAGCTGCTTATATATTGGGCATCAAAATCTATAGAGATATACAAAGACGCCTGATAGCTTTAAGCCAAAGTACATACCTAGACAAAGTTCTGAAAAGGTTCAGAATGGATAAGGCAAAGAAAGGTTCAGTGCCTATGTTGTCAGGTAAGATATTGAGCAAGGCTCAGTGTCCAGCCATGGTAAATGATAGAGAAGCTATGAGCAAAGTGCCTTATGCCTCGTCCATAGGTTCTATCATGTATGCCATGCCGTGTACTAGACCGTATGTGTCCAATGCTCTTAGTTTGACGAGCAGATACCAAAGTGATCCAGGAGTGGAACACTGGACAGCCGTGAAGAACATCCTAAAGTATCTAAATAGGACTAAAGAAATGTTCTTAGTCTATGGAGGTGATGAACAGCTCGTCGTAAAAGGTTACGTCGATGCCAGTTTCGACCCCGACAAGGATGATTCTAAATCTCAGACAGGATACGTTTATATTTTGAATGGAGGAGCTGTGAGCTGGAGAAGCTGCAAGCAAAGCGTGATCGCGGGATCTACAGTAGAAGCGGAATACATGGCTGCTGCAGAAGCGTCGAGTGAAGGAGTTTGGATCAGGAACTTCATCACTGAGCTTGGTGTGGTTCCAAGTGCCTTGGACCCACTGGAGATATTGTGTGACAACACTGGCGCCATAGAACTGGCTAAGGAACCAAGATATCATCCAAAGACCAAGGATATCAACCGCAAGTTTCATATAATTCGAGATTATATAACAGATGGAGATATGAAGATTAGCAAAGTACATACGGATCCGAATGTCGCAGATCCGTTGACTAAACCTCTTCCACGAGCAAAACATGATCAGCACCTTAGTGCCATGGGTGTTAGATTGTTGCCAGATGTAAACTAGATTATTGACTCTAGTGCAAGTGGGAGACTGTTGGAATTATGCCCTAGAGGCAATAATAAAGATGTTATTATTATAATTCTTGTTCATGATAAAGTTTATATTCCATGCTAGAATTGTATTAAGCGGAAACTTTAATACTTGTGTGGTTTGTAAACAACACCGTGTACCTAGTACGCCTCTATGGACTAGCTTGTTGATTAATGATGGTTAAGGTTTCCTAACCATAGACGTGAGTTGTCGATTAATAATGAGATCATATCATTGGGAGAATGATATGATGGACAGACCCAAATTAAGCGGAGCAATTAGATCGTGTCATCGTGTTCATCTTTGCGAAGATTTTCTTATGTCAAATATTGTATTCCTTAGACCATGAGATAATGCAACTCCCTGGTATCGGAAGAAATCTTTGAGGTCATCAAACGCCATCCTATGAGAGGGTGATCATAGAGGTGTCTCTCAGGTGATTAGAAAGTACCTGTTAGGTTGTATGTATCGAGATGGGATTTGTCCCTCCCAAGTCGGAGAGATATACTTCGGGCCCACTCGGTAATTGATATCAACACCGCTTGCAATCACGTGGTTAAGGAGTTAATCACAAAGTGATATCGGATTACGGAACGAGTAAAGTACTTGCTATGAAAGATATTGAACTAGGTATGACGGTACCGACGATCGAATCTCGGGCAAGTAAAATATCGCGAGACGAAGGAAATATATATATGGGATTGATTGAATCCTGGCATCGTGGTTCATCCGATATGATCATCGATGAATGTGTGGGAGTCAATATGGGTTTCCAGACCCCCGCTGTTGATTATTGATAGAAGATCATGTCTGCATATTCTCGAACCCGAAGGGTCACACACTTAACGTGTCTCGACGCTAGGATAGAATGGATAATTGGTTTATGAGTTTTTGTTCGGAGTCTCGGATGATATCCAGGACATCACGAGAGGTTCCGGAATGGTCCGGAGAATAAGATTCGTATAAGGCAAAGCAGATTTTGGAGTTCGGAATTGTTTCGGGTTGTCCGATATTGTACCGGAAGCTTCTAGAACCTTCTGGAGTGGGACCAACATGGCCCCACTTGTCGGGAGGGGGCATATGGGCCTACGAGGGAGTTCCCTGGCCGCATTGGTCCAGGGGCACAAGGCCCCATAGGCCCAGCCGGCCAAGCCCTAGGGGAAACCCTAGGGGAGCTTCTAGAAGGGGGGATCTTGCCCCCCACTCCTCCCTCCTTGGCCGCCGGCCCTAGGGCTTGGGGTAGGGGCAAGGGCCATCCGCCCACCCCTCTATATAAATAGGGCTGGGGGCGCACCCTCCCCACATATCCTCCTCAAGACCTAGCCGCCCTGCTGCCCTCCTCTCTCTCTCCCTCCCGACTGCGCGTAGGCGAAGCCCTGCCGCAGAAACTCTCCACCACTTGCACCACGCCGTCGTGTTGTAGATCCAATCTATCTCTCCACCCCACTTTCTGGACCGAGGAAGGAGGAGACGTCGAGGTGTCGCACATGTGCATCTCTCGGAGGCATCGCCACTTGCGGTGTTAGATCGGATCAGATCGTGAGGAGGAGAAGCGAGTACGACTACATCAACCACGTTCCGTTGAACGTTCCGCTGTGCGAATCTTCAAGGGTATGAAGATCTCATCTATTCCCTCTCGTTGTTTGCATCTCCTAGATTAGATCTTGGCTTTCCCCGTTCGCATCCATGAAAATTTTGATTTACTATGCCGCGAAACCCTTCAGCGTCTTCCTCGGCGCGACGCAGGAAGTCATCGACCTTGGCGACAGTGACGCCGACTCCACCGACAGATTCGACGCGTGGCTCGACATCCTCGGCAAGTAGGTGGACACCGACGCACGACGGCATAGCTCCATTTTCTGTGACGGCCACCGACGCCAGCGACCATCCTAGTGTTAGAATCTATGTATGAACTATGCAATGTGTTTGAATCCTAAGTATGAACTAAGTGTTCTAGTTTGATTTTGGTGTGTTTTTTGTTTTATTGCAGTGTGTTTGTTAAAATGCCTAGTAGAAGATTGAAATATAGGAGTGCAGATTTAGGGGATCGATTCCGGCGGCCAAAGTTTAAAGGAGCAAATTTTTTTCCTCGATGAACAGTACGTCAAAATCGGCTCTAACATTTAGGGGATGGATTAGAGATGCTCTTAAGCAGCATCAGGCACATGACTAGACAAGACAGAGGACAAGGAAGAGAACGCTCGTTTTCGGTGTGCTTACCGAGAGCCAGCTGGGGATAAGATAGCAGTATGGCTGTGTATCGGTGTATGACATGAGAGTGGCCCGGTGGTGCGACTATTTCTTCGAAGATGAATGGTGCCGTCTCGACAAGTGCAGTCGCGTGATGTCTCGATGTCGTCTGGCTACCGGTTTAAAGTGATAGATCTTGCTAGGATCTCTAGGGGTTGATCTAGGGAGTGAGAGAGAGAGAGAACATTACCATCGGCCTTCGGGGTCGACGATGAGCTCGCCATTGTGCTCGTCGGAGTGGTGGCGGCGGTGAGGGGTGATTCCCGCCGCTACAGCGCAAGCCGATCGGTGGCTAGGGTTTGGGGTTTTCGGTGGGGTGAGTGGGCACGACAAACCTTGTCCTTCGTGCCCCCGGCCCCCACCTCTATTTATTGCGCTGCGCGACGGGGGGCACCAACGATTGTGACGTTGGGCGCCCCCTATCAGGGCGCGAGACTAAGGGTTGTTCGGGCCGTTGGGCCGAACGGGAGATCAACCTAACATTCTCCCCCTTGATCTCATCTTTCACTTAACTTATACTTTAAACTTATACTTTAGTATCTATTTCATCACAGATCAACATATAGAGCATGTCTCGTCATAATGGTCAGTTACGCACCATCGATTCAACAGCCACTATACACCTCTCTATTTTGAAACAGATTCTTGTACTAGGCCCTTAATATCCAGGTATCATAGGCTTTCCCTTAAACCCATGCCGGCTAAGTGTTCTTTGAACACACTGGGTGGTAAGCCTTTTGTGAGCGGATCCGCGAGCATTTCTTTTGTACTTATATGCTCTAAACTTATGGTATAATCCTGGATTCTTTCTTTCACAACATAAAACTTAATGTTAATGTGTTTGGCAGTGACACTTGACTTATTGTTGTGAGCATAGAATACTGCTGGCTCATTGTCGCAGTACATCTTGAGTGGTCTTTGAATGCTGTCTACCACTCTCAACCCGGGTATAAACTTATTTAACCAGTTTGCATGCCCCGTGGCCTCATAACATGCTACATACTCAGCTACCATCGTAGACGATTCCGTGATGGTTTGCTTGGAGCTTTTCCACGATATAGCTCCACCTGCGAGAGTAAATACATATCCTGACGTGGATTTTCTTTCATCTACATCTCCAGCATAGTCTGCATCTGAATACCCTTCTATCTCAAGAGAATCAGTTCTTCTATATGTTAGCATGAGGCCTTTTGTGCCTTTTGCATAACGCAATGCCTTCTTCACCATTTTCCAGTGGTCTATCCCTGGATTACTTTGGAATCTGCCAAGTACCCCGGTAACAAAGGCTAAGTCAGGGCGTGTACACACTTGAGCATACATCAAGCTTCCGACAGCAGAAGCATATGGAACCGCTTTCATCTGATCGATCTCATATTGGTTCCTGGGACACTGAAAGTTCCCAAATCTATCGCCCTTGACTATAGGAGCAGGCGTATGATTACTCGCATGCATACTATACTTCTTCAGAATCTTCTCTAAGTATGCCTTCTGCGATAACCCTAAAACCCCCTTTTGTCTATCTCGGTGAATTTCAATTCCTAGAACGAATGAAACTTCACCAAGATCTTTCATGTCAAAGTTTGAGGACAAGAACTTCTTCGTCTCCAGTAGTAGACTAACATCACTACTAGCGAGTAGAATGTCATCCACATACAGGACAAGGAAAATGAACTTTGCATATACGAAGTTGTCCTCCTCATTCTCATCAAACCCAAACTTCCTTAATGTTTCATGGAACTTTAAGTACCATTGCCTGGAGGCCTGTTTTAATCCATAAATGGACTTTCTTAGACGACATCCCATACGCTCTTTTCCTTTCATAACAAAACCCTTGGGTTGTGCCATGTAAACATTTTCTTCCAAGTCTCCATTTATGAATGCCGTCTTTACATCCATCTGATGCAATTCTAAATTGTAGTGTGCCACTAAAGCCATTATGATTCTAAAAGAATCCTTACTTGAGACTGGAGAAAATGTCTCATTGTAATCTATTCCTTCTCTTTGGGTGAATCCCTTAGCAACAAGTCGGGCCTTATATCTTTCAATATTCCCTCTAGAGTCACATTTGGTTTTGTAGACCCATTTACAGCCTACGTTTTGGATCCTTCAGGAATTTATTCTAAATCCCAGACTTTGTTGCTACTCATGGATCTCATCTCATCTTCCATGGCTTCAAGCCACTTTGATGAGTGAGGACTTTTAATGGCTTCTTCAGATGTGGTGGGATCACCCTCCATTTGAACTTCTTCACTAACATAGATCTCAAAATCATTAGGAATAGTTGGCTTCCTAGTTCTTTGAGACCTTCTAAGGGTCTCTCCTTCTGGCACATTCTCGGTGTGGGGCTGTTGCGGCTCCCCCTCATCTGTGGCAACAAGGTCTTCATTTTCATTCATTGTTACCATAGGAGAACCAACAGCAGGTGTCACATCGACATTGTCCTGTGTCGGTGCAGCAGCAGGTATCGAGAAAAATGGTTCCTGAATCATCGGAGTGGGTGCATGCACCCGCTTCTCCTCAAGGTTGATTTCTCGGGATACCGTTCTCCCCCTGATCATCTGATCCTCTAGAAACACAACATGTCTCGTTTCTACAAACTTAGTAATTCTATCTGGACAATAGAAACGATAACCTTTTGACTTGTCTGGATAGCCAATGAAATGGCAACTTACTGTCTTGGGATCTAACTTCCCAAGGCTTGGGTTGAAGAGATTTGCCTCAGCTGGACAACCCCACACTCGCAAATAATTGAGTGAAGGTTCGCGACTAGTCCATAACTCATATGGTGTTTTAGACACCGATTTACTTGGAACTCGATTAAGTATGTGAATGGCGGTTTTTAACGCCTCCATCCACAAACCAATCGGTAAGGTGGAGTAACTTAACATGCTTCTCACCATATCCATCAAGGTACGGTTTCTTCTTTCAGCTACTCCATTCTGCTGAGGCTCGCCTGGTGTTGAATACTGGGCGACTATACCATGTTCCCGCAGAAACCTTGCAAAGGGTCCCGGAACTTGGCCATATGGGGTATGCCGGCCGTAGTATTCACCTCCATGGTCGGACCTTACTACTTTAATCTTTAAGCTATGCTGATTTTCCACTTCAACCTTAAATATCTTGAATTTATCCAGTGCTTCTGAACGTTCTTTAATAGGATAAATGTAACCATAACGCGAATAGTCATCCGTGAATGTTATGAAGGAGTCATAGCCATCCACAGATGTCACAGGAAACGGACCGCATATATCCGTAAGAATTATTTCTAATACTCCTGTGCTTCTTTTGGCGCCTTTATTAATGTTCTTTACAAACTTTCCTTTAATGCAATCGATGCATTGCTCTAAATTTGAAAATTCTAGAGGTGGAAGAATTGATTCTTTTACTAAGCGTTCTATTCTCCCCCTCGAAATATGGCCTAAACGACAGTGCCATAATTTCGATGAGACTTCATCAATTCTTTTCCTCTTACTCTTTCCATTCAGGGATGAGGAGGCATTCTCATTCTCAACGCTTATTTCATTCACATTCTCATAGAGTGATAATAAATAAAGCTTGTCTTGTCTGAAGGCAAGACCAACAATCTGATTATTCAACTTGATTTTACATTGACCATCGCCAAAATGGCAAGAAAAACCACAATCGTCTACGTGCGACACACTTATCAAGTTTCGATGCAAAGAGGGTACATAAAGCACATATACTAATAAGAGTACAAAGCCATTCGACAACTCTAAGGGAAGATATCCAATGGCTTCGACTTCAGCTTGAACGTCGTTTGCTACTTTAATTCTTCTTTCTCCTCTTGCAGGGTCCTTCTCATATGGAATCTCTGTAATGAATTGGCAACATGAATAGTCGCACCTGAGTCAATCCACCAAGTATATTTTGCATAACTTAAAAATAAGGATTCATCAACAAAAGTAATTAAATCCTCACCATTCTTGCACAGATACTTCAGGAAAGCCACATAGTCACTCATGTAGTGGCCCTTCTGCTTGCACCACTTGCAGGTGTCCTTGTCCACTTCCTGTGCCTGGTGTTCAGGAGCCTTTCCATGTGGCCTGAAAGAAGAGGGATGCCCCTGAGGTTTCCCTTGGGGCTTGGAACCCTGAAAGTTTCTCTTCTTGGTTGGGCTTAGGTAGTTCACAGAATCACCGGACTGCCCCTTCGGCCTCTCTTCTTCCTGAACGCACATGGCCATCATCTTCTCGATGCCCCACTTTTCTGGCTATGCATTATAGTTCACAGCAAAAGCTTCAAACTGGTTTGGCAGCGAGGCAAAGATAAGATGAATGATGAACTCATCTGGAAGCTCCATGCCCATAGGCTTAAGCTTGCAAGACATGTTGCTCATTCGCAAGATGTGGTCCCTAACACCACCACCAGTGTATCTTGTGGTAACAAGTTTCTTGATGAGTGAGCTTGCATAGGCCTTGGAGGACCCAGTAAACTGACTCTCTACCTTTTTCAGGTACTCACTGGCTGTGGTGCACTCTGGGATTGCTCCCCTTATAGCTTCCATGATGGAGCTCTTAATTACCATTAGGCACTTCCTATTGGAAGAGTCCCACTTTGCACGCTCAAGGTCATACTTCATTCTTATCGGTGCATGGTCACTGAACCTTTTCTTAAAGTCCTCTTCACTTTCTTTTTCGCCCCTGACGGGGTCGACAGGTTCTTTAGGACAAGCTTCAATCAGTGCCAAGTCAAGGTCAAGCAGAGCAATCCCCATCTCTACCTTCTCTCGCCATGAGCCGTAGTTCCCTCCGTTGAGGGGCTCAATGGCCGAGATGAAACTCATAGGATTGCCTGAAAGCAAAATATCATCAAAACGAGTTAATTCAACGTTGGTCAAATCAACACATGAAACTTCTCCATATTAATACTACATCACCGTTGGGCAGAAATATAACTAATATGGATAAAACTTACTATTCATAGTGAAAATTTTACTAACAACGTTGGTTGTCAAATAAAATAAGCACTATCAAAAATTAAAATCTTACTCAATTACATTTAAGAAATTAATTCTTGCAGCGGAATAACATGAATAAAATCATCAACTTTACTTCTTTCCAGAAACTTTACTGATATTATGTTATTTTATAAGCAAAATTTTCGTTGGAAAAAATGCTATAGAAAAAATCTATGAAAAAGCTAAGTAAAAAAAAACAGTAAACAAGTTTTTGTAAACTAAAAAAAAACAACTGGAACAGTCCTGGCGTGCGTGGCCCACGCGGCCCACGCAGCCCACTGCCTGGCGCAGCTGGGCGCCGCTCGCCTATCTGGCGCGCACGCGCGCCCCTTACAGCACCTGGGCTTTGGCCCGCTACGGCTCGCGGCCTATCAGAGGAGCCTGCTTGGCCCAGCCGTCCCCCTGCGCCTCCCCCGCATTGATCTGGAGCGTCCATCGCTCCAGACCTAGATCGGACGGCCGAGCGCGCATCTAGCTGGGACAAAAACGGCCACCCGTCGCGAGCCCCTGGAAACCCTAAACATTTCCCCACTTTGCCCCGTTAGCGTCTTCTCCCTGGCGGCGCTGTCCTCTACGGGTCTGGCGAGGCGGCCGCACCGCCCGACAAAAGCACCGGCGGCGAGTCCCTCCCGCACTCCCCTCTGCTAGCCCCTCCCCTCTATCTCTCTGCTCACACACCACCCCCACCCCGCAAGCAGCAGCGCAACGAGGCAGAAGTGGCGAGCGGTCGACGGCGCCCCCCTGGCCCTTTGCCGGCGTGCGCATCCACCCGACGGTGGGTGCGTCGCCGCCAAACGGCCCAGGCGGTGGCTCCCTGTGCCGCCCTACGGCCGGCGACTCCCTTTTTTTTCTTGTTCTTTCGTGTTGTTTTCTGTCGGATCTAGGGGAAGTTAGGGATTTTTTGTGGGGTTTGAGCTAGGGTTGTAGATCTGATGCGAGGGTGGGGGTTTCTTTCGATCTTTAGATTGATTCTAGATCCGGGGGAACGGATCTGGGCTTGGGGTTTTTCAATTCTTTATCCCAGATGGGATCATGTTCTTCTTCCCGACCTCGGCTTGCCGATGCGTCGGGATCGAGAGAAACGGCGCGGCCTCGCGGCGGCGCTTCTGGAAAACCCTAGCCCTCTACTTCTTTCTTTTGGATTTGTTCTGCCTCAACTAGATCAACCATCCTAGTTGGCTCTGATACCATTGATAGATCTTGCTAGGATCTCTAGGGGTCGATCTAGGGAGTGAGAGAGAGAGAACATTACCATCAGCCTTCGGGGTCGATGATGAGCTCGCCATTGTGCTCGTCGGAGTGGTGGCGGCGGTGAGGGGTGATTCCCGCCGCTATAGCGCAAGCCGATCGGTGGCTAGGGTTTGGGGTTTTTGGTGGGATGAGTGGGCACGACGAACCTTGGCCTTCGTGCCCCCGGCCCCCACCTCTATTTATTGCGCTGCGCGACGGGGGCCACCAACGATTGTGACGTTGGGCGCCCCCGATCAGTACGCGAGACTAGGGGTTGTTCGAGCCGTTGGGCCGAACGGGAGATCAACCTAACATAAAGCAGGTGATCGCGATCCGATGACTACTGGCGCGACGTTCCCCGGTGCTTCTACAATCTACACCAACGGTACGGCGGAGTTTGGGCATTGTCGTGCTAGCGAGCACCTGCTGCAACGAAGGCTGATTTCGTTCTTGTTACGTGCGACACGTACCTGCGTCCATGATTTGGTGCCCCGTGCTAGTACAGCCGTACAGGCATGAATTCGGCGGTTGCTTCAGCTGTTGAGCAACAAGCCGGCATCTGGTGGTCGTACGTACTTACGTGTTCCAAGCCTACGACCGCAGGCCAGGGCTCCGATCGATCGGATCATCGAACTTGGCTGCCTTTCTCTCCGGTGGAGGGAATCCGGCAGCCACGGGGGAAGGCTGGATTCCTCGAGATAAAAAGCAGCGCCTAAAAGCTCCGGCTTAGCGCGGCGAGAATATTCAGGCGCCCAGCAGCTGAATGTTCCTGAACGGAGTCTCGCGGCCGACAACGACCGTGCCCGCCTTTCAAGCGCACTTGGTTCCTGAACCTTCGTATCGTAGGCCCCCGGCGCACCTACGTGCTGCAGAGAACGCCCAACTGTAACTGTAACACACACCGCGGACACGCGAATCCGGGGCTCGTTTCGGGTCTTCCGCGCGTCGCCTCGCGCTCGGCTCGTACGCAGGCGCCATACCTGCGCACAGTGACATGAATGGATCATATGGATGATGCTGCCGTCCTCGCGTGCCGCCCGCCCGACCAGGTGCGGCTGCAGGGGCAACCCGGCGATGCTGCGTCAATCGATCGGGGCCTGGTTGTTTTCGGTCTGTCCATTGATCGGTTTCGGGAGTACGCCTGGTCGGTCGTATTGTTGGTTGGCAGTTGCCACGTCCGTCTTCAGATGTTGATGGAACTGATTTCGAGTTGCACTTGCACTGCTTTGGTTTGGAAGTTTTCGAATCTTTAGAGTGCACTGCTGTTCTTTCGTGGGCCATAAACTACACTACAGAGTTATTGCAGGCTTTTTCCACCATGGACTCAAAGAGGCTGCATGTATGACTGATGGGCTAGGCCTACCAGTTTGGGCTCGTAGAAGGTGGTTAATCTGAGGCCTCGACTCGCCCATCTCGAGGAGGATATTGGTCCATGCAGCCTGGTTTCTCAGACCTGGCTCGATAGTTTAAAGTCTAAACCATCCAGGGTTTTTTTTTTGGGCAAGTTCCATCTTTATTCTCCCGTGTGTCTAGGCGGCGGCGGCGAACTTGCCGACTGTGTCGTACGAATCAATACCATTATCTTGTTCACTTTTACGTGAAGGCCACAGTAGCACCTGGAGTTCCACGTCGGGTACCGCTTCACCCTTCTCACTAGCCCAAAACTAGAGAGCAAAACGCACGTACCAGTCGAGGTAGCCGCCAGCTGTGAAACATCTGCAGTGAGAGACACGAGTTAAATTTATTGTTAGTCACTGAACTAGTCTAACAAAATTAATACAATTATTGTACATCGGGAATACAAGTTTACGGTCACTGAAAACGCGTTGGAGCCTCACTCGTGGTCACCGCTCACTTCGTAGAGATGTATTTGATGACATGGAGCTCGCTGTTAGTCTCTAATTGTATTTTATTCGCAAAAAAGACCCCAAAATTTACATTCGTATCAAAAGCAAGGGAAATTGTTTGGCCAGGCAAACGCTACTTCATACGGGCCGTGCCCGCGCTTCGCCGCCGCTCTTTCTCCTGCAGGGCAAGGCATCCCCGGTCCCTGTACTAGCTACCCGGTCCTCGTCGGCACAAGGACGGCCACTGCACGAAGGCACCACCGCAAACAGCCGGGTCAAGCAATAAGGCGTCGACGATCCCGCTATCCAGCATCACCGGTCACATCAAGCATTTCGTCAAGCACTCTGCATGCAGCGACACAAGAATCTAGGTTTCCTTTGGCAGCAATGTCTAGCAGACCAGCAAGCCGTCCTCTACTCCCCTATGCACACGACACCGACCTCGTATTCCCTCACAGCAGCCTCCTACGCAGGACCCTGCTCCAAGAGGAAACCCACACTCGAAACAGACATACACCCCGCTATATTAATGTAGCAATAACCCGATACAACTGAGACACCTGTGCTAGGACAAAACAATACAAACCATGCATAAAAGGAACAACAAAGAAAATGCCGACATCAGCGGATCAACGAAAACAAAGATGACTCGTAACCGCTGCGCCCTTCGAAGAATTACCACCACGCTCCTTGCTTCGAAGTGCCCGCGAACCAAGCAACACCTTCAAGAAGGGAAGCGACGATGACGATGCTGCTGTCCGGACCGTTTCCAGGGTTACCCCTAGTATGCATCTAGGGTTTCCCCCGGCACGCTACAGGGGTGGAAAAGAGGTACCCGACGCCCTTCAAGAATGTCGGTGCCGCGACGACAGGGATTTCTGCCGACCCCAAAACCACACCCAAGGCGCTTCGTAGCATTCCACCAAACTTGCCACCCACTAGCGCGCGCCACCACGGTCTTGCAGTCACCGTCATCGTCTCACCGTGGCCACCGTAGCGAGGCCGGTAAAACCGAGAGACGGAAACTCCGTCAAGGGTCGGCGGTACATTGGCACGCGGGAGGAAACTGCCTCCATGGGATCTTCAACGGTTTCGGCGAGGAATTTAATTGGGCGTGGGATGGGTGTACGTGCTGACTTGCAATCGACGCTGCGCCTTGACCTCGCCCTCGGCCGCAGCGATGGCGTCTAGCTTGACCAGCTTCGTCATCAGCGTCTGGGTGAGGGCCACCACATCGTCCTCCACCACCTTCCTGCCTTTGCCCACTATGGTCTCTAGCGCCGACACCCGCGACCCGAGCTCGATCAAAATCCCAACTCGACCGACAATTGCGGCGGAGCGAAGGGCAGAGAGTCCTTGTTGTGTGGTACCTTGGTGGCGAGCTTGTCGACATCGAGGCTGATGCGGGAGATGGCCTTGCTGGCGCGCTCGGCCTTTTCGGGTGGGGGAGCGCGTGGCGGCATGCACCATCGGCGGCGACGGTAGATTTTTCTGGCCAGGGACATGTCGCGGGGTGGGAGGAGCAGAGTCAGGAACGGGGACAATGGTTTTGCAAAAAAAACCTCATCTACTTTGTTATTTTGTTGTTATTCTTTATCTTATATGTTAAGTTAACTGACAGTGGGTCCCAGCCCGTCACGTCATCAAATACATCTCTACAAAGTGAACGGTGACTGCAAGTGAAGTTCTAATACGTTTTCAGTGACCGTAAACTTGTATTACTAGTATACAATGATTGTATTGATTTTGTCCAACAAGTTCAAAACGATGAATTTAACTCGAGAGAGACCAAGCAAATTTCTCCCGCGCCAGCGGAGCATACACGAGATTATTATGATTTAAAAGGATGCAGATGCTGTATTAGGTTACTCCCTCTGTGCATCATCAACTCGTGTACTAGTAGTACTTAGGTGTTGTTGTTCATTTTTGGCTGACGGGACATGTAAGTTTCTTAAGGGACAGGGACGCTCTTCTTTGGACGGAAGGCTCGAAGAGCCCGGCCATTGTTCTCTTTCGAGGAAAGGCAGAGTGTACAAACTGTTGTTCCACTAGTTGTGACCTTTTGTCATTTTCCAGTATGGGGTTGCATAATGCTACCGGGATATTCCTACCTCATAGTGAAAGTGACCAAGCATTTCTTGCCTGTGCACTTCAAGAGTTTAATTAATCAAGTTGCACTGCAAGACATTGTGTGTATGTCAGACACTTATGTTGGATCGGAGGGAGTATAGTATATTCTTGGCTCGGTTACTCTCCTGCTCATTCCAAAATACATGATGTTTTAGCTTTTTTCTAAAACACATGTTGAATCGGAGAAAAATGAGTGAACGAGCGTGCAAAAAAAAGGTCAAGCTTTGTCAACAGGGTTGGCTTCTTCTTGTGGTGCAGAGCGTGAGTGAGGTTTCTGGCTATGAACCGCTGGCCTTTCTCCTCCCGCGCCACGGTGTGGATGGAGGTCGTGATGACCTGGCCTTCGATGGCCGCGCCTAGCGGATGGCAGAGGCGTAACGTTCGTCCCACGCATTCTGAAAAGACATGTAAAGGCCCACCTAATCCACCAGCCCTGGCGCGGCAGAGTCATTGTCGAAGTCGAAGGCCAACTCGTCTATCTCCTCCGCTTCCGCCAGCTCTAGTGGTCGTCCCTCTTCCACTGACATCGGTGGTGCAGGGTTTGTTGCATGGAAAACAAAAAATTTCTATCGCAAGAACACATAAAACCAAGATCCAATCGGTGGCAACGCCAAGATCTAATCTACGAAATCGGTGCAACGATACTGAAGAGAACTAACCCTCATAGATCCAAAACGTTTAACGAGATCATATTCTCGTGGTTGATGTAGTCGATCACTTGTCGATCTTAAGATCGCGTAGACGATCCTTTCGGCGCTGCGTTCTGGCAGCGCTTCCGCACTCGGTCACACGTACGGAGTCGATGAAGACCTTCCTCACCCTATTCTAGCGGGCCGCGGAGGTAGCAGATCCCCTCAAGATCCCAGCATCACGACGGTGTGGTGATGGTGGTGGAGGAGAAATCCCTGCAGGGCTTCGCCTAAGCCACGACATGAAGATGGAGAAAGAAGGAGGTGGCGGCTAGGGTAGGTGGCGCCTGGGACAAGGGACAAGAGGGGGGGTGCACCCCCACCCCTCCTTGTATAGAGGGGGGGAGGCAGTGAAGGGTTCCCAGCCCTAGCCGAGTTCCCCCCAACTCGGCCAAGGGGGAGGAGGTGGGAACTTGTTCCCCAAGTCTCCCCCTTTCCAAATTAGGGTTTGACCCTTTTTCCCTTGTGCTGGTTGGTTGGCCGTTTAGGTTATGCTGCGGATCGCCCATGGCCCCCGTAGCATACTCTCGGAACATGTGGACCCTCCCGGGGTGGTGGACCCACTAGTGGTCCTTCTAAAACATTCTAGAAGCTTCCGGTCAAAACAGCGAAAATATTTCCGAACCCCGGAAAATAACTTTCCTTATATGAATCTTATTCTCCGGACCATTCTGGATCTCCTCGTGATGTCCTGGATCCAATCCGAGACTATGAACAACATTCGGTCTCCAACTCATATTCCATATCTACTTAAACAACATCGAACCTTAAGTGTGTCACCCTACGGTTCATGAACTATGCAGACATGAACGAGACACCTCTCCGATCAATAACCAATAGCGGGGTATGGAGATCTATAATGGCTCTCACATATTCAACGATGACTTCGTGATCAAATGAATCATTCACATACGATACCGATTCCCTTTGTCGCGCGATACTTTACTTATCCGAGGTTCGATTGTCGGTATCTCTATACCTAGTTCAACCTCGTTACTGATAAGTACTCTTTACTTGTTCTGTGATATGACATCCCTTGTGACCTAGTCACATGCTTGCAAGCCAATTGGGTGGCATTCCACTAAGAGGGACCAGAGTATATCCATCCGTCATATCAATGGACAAATCTCACTCTTAATCCATGCGCTTCAACACATACTTTCAGAATACCCAATGCCACTTTTATAACCACCCAGTTACAGAAGTGGCGTATGATGTCATCAAAGGATTAACATGATCTCATGATCGAAGAATTAGGTTACTATGTATCCAAAAGCTTGTAGCAAAACAAACTTAATGACTTGATCTTATGCTATGCTTATTTTGGGTGTGTGTCCTGTAGGGGTTCGTAGCATGGAAAACAAAAAATTTCTACCGCATACAAACAAACAAGCCAAGATCTATCTACTAGATTGTAGCAATGAGTCGATGGAATAACTCACCCTCGAAGATTCCAAAGTGTTTAACGAGAGCGGATTCTCGTGGGTGATGTAGTCGTACTCTTCCCGATCTCAAGATCGCGTAGACGATCCTTCCGGCGCTGCGTTCCAGCAGCGCTTCCGTAGTCGGTCACACGTTCGGTACTCGACGAAGACCTTCCTCTCCCTTGTTCCAGCAGGCAGCGGAGGTTGTAGCACTCTCCTCGCGATTCCGGCAGCACGACGGCGTGGTACCGGAAGTAGAGGGGAGATGGCTTCGCCTTAAGCCGAAGCGAGTATGGTGGACTATGAGAGATCCTCTGTGATCTAGGGTTTAGACGCACCAAGGAGGAGGCAAGGCCGGCGGCTAGGGTTTGCCCTAGGCGGCGGCGGCGAGTTGCCCTAGGCGGCGGCTATGGTGGGCAGCGGCGACTAAGGTTAGGGTTTAGAGGGGCGTGGTGTTGTGTCTAGGAGGGGCAGCCCTGCCCCTCCTTATATAGGTGGAGGGGGCGCGCCAAGGGGAGGGGAGTCCCTCCCCAAATCGGTCTCCAAGTGGGCCGGCGGTGGAGGGAGGGAACTCCTCCCCAAGTAGGTTTCCTACTCTCCCTCCACCAAACAAAATAGCCGTTTGACTTTTCAAATTGGCGTTTGACTTTTTTAAACTAGTATTTGATTTATCCCTTTATTTTGTTCAGCGATGATACCTAGTACATGATGCAACCATTCCAACTTGTTATGACACATGCATGTACCCATCCCCTCCGGAGTGCCAGACATTCCGGAACCTTCTAGAACATTCCCGATGAAAACACCGGAACCATTTTCCAACCCCGAAACATGACTTTCCTTATATGAATCTTATTCTCCGGACCATTCCGGATCTCCTCGTGATATCCCGGATCCCATCAGAGACTCCGAACAACATTCGGTCTCTTACTCATTATTCCATAACTACTCAACAACGTCGAATCCTTAAGTGTGTCTCCCTACGGTTCGTGAATTATGCGGACATGTTCGAGACACTTCTCCGAACAATAACCAATAGAGGAATCTGGAAATTCATATGGCTCCCACATATTTCTACGATTACTTTGCGATCAAATGAACCACTTACATACGATACCAATTTCCCTTTGTCTCATGATAGTTTACTTATCTGAGGTTATGATCGTCGGTATCTCTGCATACCTAGTTCAACCTCGTTACTGATAAGTACTTTTTTCTCGTTCCCATGATATGTGATCCCTTGTGAGCCAGTCACATGCTTGCAAGCTAATTGGATGACATTCCACCAAGAGGGCACAGAGTATATCTATCCGTCATATGGATGGACAAATCCCACTCTTGATCCATGTGTCTCAACCAATACTTTCCGAACACTCAATGCCACCTTTATAGCCACCCAGTTACGGTGTGGTGTTTGATGTCATCAAAGCATCCTTCCGGTGATGGTGATATGCATGATCTCATGGTTGAAGGAATTAGGTTACTATGTATCAGAAAGCATATAGCAATTGAACTATTAAAATGACTTGATCTTTATGCTACGCTTATCTATAGGAGTATGTCCATCATACCATTCTCCCAATGATATGATCTTGTTGTTAATAACATCTCAATGTTCATGATAGGGAAACCACAATCATTTATTAACCAACAAGCTAGTATTATAAAGAGGCTTTACCAGGGACTCTAATTTAGTTTACAAATCACACAAGTATTAATGTTTCCTTGTTAATAATATTATAGCATGAATGTAAATATTTATCATAAACACAAAGATATAATAATAACTATATTTATTATTGCCTCTAGAGCATATCTCCAACAGTCTCCCACTTGCACTAGAGTCAACTAATCTAGATTACATGGTAATATACCGAACACCCATGGCAGTTTGGTGCTGGTCGTATTTTGCCCTCGGGAGAGGTTTAGTCAATGGATCCGCCACATTCAGATATGTGTGTACTTTGTAAATCTTTATGTCCCCATCTTGGACATGTTCTCGAATAGCGTGAAAACGTAGCTTGATGTGCTTCAGCTTCTTGTGTGACCTTGGTTCTTGCGCATTGGCTATGGCGCCCATGTTATCACAGTAGATAGACATTGGGTCCAGCGCACTAGGAACCACACTGAGCTCTGTAATGAACTCTTTCATCCATGTCGCTTCTTGTGAAGCCTCCGAAGGAGCCATGTATTCCGATTCAGTTGAAGATCTCGCCACGACGCTTTGCTTTGCACTCCTCCAGCTAACTGTTGCACCATTCAAAGTAAATACGTATCCAGATTGTGATTTAGAATCATCCGGGTCGGTGTTCCAACTAGCATCGGTTAACCATTAACAACGAGTTGTTCATCACCTCCATAAGAAAGAACCATATCCTTACTTCTTCTCAAGTACTTAAGGATGTTTTTGACCGCTGTCCAATGATCCACTCCTGGATCACTTTGATATCTGCTAGTTAAACTAACAGCATATGCAATGTCGGGTCTAGTACATAGCATGGCATACATTAGAGATCCTATGGCTGAATCATAGGGAGTCTTACTCATCCTTTCTCTATCTTCTGCAGTTGTCGCACTTTGAGTTTTACTCAAGGTCGTATTGGGCAACATGGGCAAGAACCCTTTCTTGATATCTTCCATTCCAAACCTCTTTAGAACTTTGTCCAAATATGTACTTTGTGACAATGATATTAGGTGTCTCGATCTATATCTATAAATCTTTATGCCCAATATGTAAGCTGCTTCGCCAAGATCTTCCATTGAAAAACTATTATTCAAATATTCCTTGACACTATTAAGAAGGTCTACATCATTCCCAATCTACAATATGTCATCTACATATAGTATTAAGAATGCTACAGAGCTCCCACTCACTTTCTTGTAAATACAAGCTTCTCCATAAGTTTGTATAAAACCAAAACTTTTGATCACCTTATCAAAACGTTGATTCCAACTTCGGGATGCTTGCTTCAATCCATATATGGACCTTTGAAGTTTGCACACCTTGTTAGAATCTTTAGGATCGACAAAACCTTTGGGTTGCATCATATACAAGTCTTCATCAATGTCTCCATTGAGGAACGCTGTTTTGACATCCATCTGCCATATTTCATAATCGTAATATGCAGCGATTGCTAACATAATCCTCACAGACTTTAGCTTCGCTATAGGTGAGAAAGTCTCATCGTAGTCAACTCCTTGAATTTGTCGAAACCCTTTTGCGACAAGTCGAGCTTTATAGACAATAACATTACCATCAGCATCTGTTTTCTTCTTGAAAATCCATTTGTTCTCGACAGCCTTCCGGCCATCCGGTAAGTCCACCAAAGTCCATACTTGGTTTTCGTACATGGATCCAATCTCGGATTTCATGGCTTCTTGCCATTTATTGGAATCTGGGCTCATCATTGCTTCCTCATATGTCGCAGGATCATCGGTGTTGTCCACCAACATGACACTCATAACGGGATCATACCAATCAGGAGTGGTACGAGTTCTCGTTGACCTGCGAGGCTCTGTAGCAACTACAACCGAAGTTTCATGATCATCCTCATTATCTTCCTCTCTTATTGGTGCAGGCACCACAAGAACTTCTTCCGGTGCTGCGCTACTCGCAAGTTCGAGAGAAGGTTCGACAACCTCGTCAAGTTCTACTTTCCTTCCAGTCACTTCTTTCGAGAGAAATTCCTTCTCTAGAAAGGATCCATTCTTGGCAACGAAGATTTTGCCTACGGATCTATGATAGAAGGTATACCCAATAGTTTCCTTTGGGTATCCTATGAAGACGCATTTTTCCGCTTTGGGTTCAAGCTTGTCCGGCTGTAACTTTTTTACATAGGCTTCACAACCCCAAACTTTAAGGAACGACAATTTAGGTTTCTTCCCAAACCATAATTCATACGGTGTCGTTTCAACGGATTTAGATGGTGCCCTATTTAAAGTGAATGCGGCTGTTTCTAATGCATAACCCCAAAATGATAGCGGTAAATCTGTAAGTGACATCATAGAATGAACCATATCTAACAGAGTTCGATTACGACGTTCGGACACACCATTACACTGTGGTGTTCCCGGCGGTGTCAATTGTGAAAGTATTCCGCATCTCTTCAAATGCTCGCCAAACTCGTAACTTAGATATTCACCTCCACGATCAGAACGCAGAAATTTAATCTTCTTGTTACGTTGATTCTCAACCTCACTTTGAAATTCCTTAAACTTCTCGAAAGTTTTGGACTTATGTTTTATGAAATAGATATACCCATATCTACTCAAGTCATCCGTAAAGGTAAGAACATAACGATAACCACCGCGCGATGCTACACTCATTGGACCACACACATCGGTATGTATGATTTCCAATAAGTCCGCAGCTCGCTCCATCATACCAGAAAATGGAGTCTTAGTCGTTTTACCCATCAGACATGCTTCGCATATTTCAAGTGATTCGAAATCAAGTGATTCAAGAAGTCCATCGGAATGGAGTTTCTTCATACGCTTCACTCCAATGTGACCAAGACGACAGTGCCATATATAGGTCGAGTTATCGCTCGATTTCAAAGTTTAGCTTCAATGTTATTAATATGTGTATTTCCACTATCGAGATTCAATAAGAATAGACCATCTATCAAAGGTGCATGTGCATAAAACATATTACTCATATAAATCGAACAACCATTATTCTCGGACTTAAACAAGTAACCGTCTCGCAATAAACAAGATCCCGATATAATGTTCATGCTCAATGCAGGCACCAAATAACAATTATTTAAGTATAAAACTAATCCCGATGGTAGATGAAGAGGTAGCGTGCCGACCGCGATCACATCAACCTTTGATCCATTTCCCACGCGCATCGTCACCTCATTCTTCGCTAGCTTCCGTTTATTCTGCAGCACCTGTTTCGAGTTACAAATGTGAGCAACCGAACCAGTATGAAATACCCAGGCACTACTACGAGTACTAGTAAGATACACATCAATAACATGTATATCTGATATACCTTTCTTCTTGATGTTGCCGTTCTTAAAATCCGCCAAGTATTTTGGGCAATTCCGCTTCCAGTGACCTTCTCCCTTGCAGTAAAAGCACTCTGTATCAGGCTTAGGTCCAGCCTTGGTCTTCTTCGTTGGTGCGGTAACTTTCTTACCACCCTTCTTGAAGTGTCCCTTTTGCTTAGACTTGCCTTTCTTGAATTTGGTGGTCTTATTGACCATCAACACTTGGTGCTCTTTCTTGATCTCCACTTCTGCAGATTTTAACATGGAGAAGAGTTCTGGCAACTGTTTGTTCATGCTTTGCATATTGTAGTTCATCACAAAGTTCTTGTAACTTGGTGGTAGTGATTGGAGGACACGGTAAATCCCCAAAGCATTAGGAATCACTATACCCAAGATTTGAAGTTTGTTTGCGTGCCCAGACATCTTATGCACATGCTCACTGACGGAGCTGCCCTCTTCCATCTTGCAGTTAAAGAACTTTTCAGAAGCCTCATAGCTCTCAACTGTCGCGTGAATCTCAAAAATCAATTTGAGTTCACGGACAATATCATGTGGGTCTGAATTCTCAAACCTTTTTTGAAGCTCCGATTCCAAACCATACAAGATAGCACATTGAACTGTGGAGTACTGAGTCTTCCGAGCGAGGTAAACATTCTTTACTTCATCGGTAGCATCAGCTGCGGGCGGGTCACCCAGCGGTGCATCTAGCACATAGGTCAAATCACCAGCATTGAGGACAATCCTCAAATTGCGGAACCAATCCGCGAAGTTGCTTCCATTGTTTTTCAACTTTTCTTTCTCTAGAACGCATTAAAATTGATGGTAGGGGCATCCATTGATCTACAACATATTTGCAATAGTTTAGACTAAATTTATGACAAATTGAGTTCTAATTAATAGTTAAATTAATCTAGGTGAACTCCCACTCAAAACAACATCCCTCAAATTGTTTTAGTGATCACACGAACCAAATCCACCACATCAACACCGATCATCACGAGAGTTGATGTAGCTTCAATGGCGAACAATCGACATGTTCATCATATCTACTATATGATTCATGCTTTACCTTTCAGTGATCTGTGTTCCGAGACCATGTCTGTACATGCTAGGCTCGTCAAGATCAAACCTTAGCTTCCGCATGAGCAAATCTGGCTTGCTCACGTTGTATACACTTGCAGAATCTAACACACCCGATCATCACGTGGTGCTTCGAAACAACAAGCTTTAGCAACGGTGCTTACTAAGGATGAACACTATAGAACTTGAAATTCATGTGCATGAGGGATCATCTTATAATGCTACCGTCGTTAACTAAGCAATACAAGATGCATAAAGGATTAACATCACATGCAATTCATAATATGTGATATGATATGGCCTTTCTTCTTTGTGCTTCCGATCTCCATCTTCAAGCACGAACATGATCTCCATCATCATCGGCATTGCATCAAGGTCAATGACGCTGCTCCATGGTTGTCGTCCACCAGCTTCAACTATTACAACTACTTTGAATAGACACGCGTGTCTTAACATAAATTAAAGACAACCATATGGCTCCTGCCGGTTGCCAACTTACAATAAGGAACATTGCATAATCATGGCCATATCACATCACAGCACACCCCTGCAAAACAAAGTTAGACTCCTCTAATTTCTTTGCATGTTTTACGTGGTTTGGGGCTTTCAATATGTGTCGATCTAACTTACGAACATGAACCACAACGTTGATGTTTGAACTATCAAGCGCCCGTTGTAAATTGGATCTATACTATAATGGGAGAGACAGACACCCGCAAAGCCACTTATGCAATACAAGTTGCATGTTGAGCGTGGAGCAAGTCTCATGAACGATGTTATGTAAGGTTAGCCTGGGCCGCTTCATCCCATCATACCGCAAGATGCAAAGTACACAAGAAGCAGTTGATAATAAAAGCACCACCGCCCATAATGACCATTGTGTTCTACTCGTGCAACAGATCTACATATAGACACAGCTCTGATACCACTGTAGGGGTTCGTAGCATGGAAAACAAAAAAATTCTACCGCATACAAACAAACAAGCCAAGATATATCTACTAGATTGTAGCAACGAGTCGATGGAATAACTCACCCTCGAAGATTCCAAAGTGTTTAACGAGAGCGGATTCTCGTGGGTGATATAGTCGTACTCTTCCCGATCTCAAGATCGCGTAGACGATCCTTCCGGCGCTGCGTTCCGGCAGCGCTTCCGTAGTCGGTCACACGTTCGGTACTCGACGAAGACCTTCCTCTCCCTTGTTCCAGCAGGCAGCGGAGGTTGTAGCACTCTCCTCGCGATTCCGGCAGCACGACGGCGTGGTACCGGAAGTAGAGGGGAGATCTCGCAGGACTTCGCCTTAAGCCGGAGCGAGTATGGTGGACTATGAGAGATCCTCGGTGATCTAGGGTTTAGATGCACCAAGGAGGAGGGAAGGCCGGCGGCTAGGGTTTGCCCTAGGCGGCGGCGGCTATGGTGGGCGGCGGCTAGGGTTAGGGTTTAGAGGGGCGTGGTGTTGTGTCTAGGAGGGGCAGCCCTGCCCCTCCTTATATAGGTGGAGGGGGCGCGCCAAGGGGAGGGGAGTCCCTCCCCAACTCGGTCTCCAAGTGGGCCGGCGGTGGAGGGAGGGAACTCCTCCCCAAGTAGGTTTCCTACTCTCCCTCCACCAAACAAAATAGTCGTTTGACTTTTTCAAACTAGGATTTGATTTATCCCTTTATTTTGTTCAGCGATGACACCTAGTACATGATGAACCATTCCAACTTGTTATGACACATTCATGTACCCTTCCCCTCCGGAGTGCCGGACATTTCGGAACCTTCTAGAACATTCCCGATGAAAACACCGGAACCATTCTCCAACCCCAAAACAGGACTTTCCTTATATGAATCTTATTCTCCGGACCATTCCGGATCTCCTCGTGATATCCCGGATCCCATCCGAGACTCCGAACAACATTCGGTCTCTTACTCATCATTCCATAACTACTCAACAACGTCGAATCTTTACGTGTGTCTCCCTACGGTTCGTGAATTATGCGGACATGTTCGAGACACTTCTCCGAACAATAACCAATAGAGGAATCTGGAAATTAATATGGCTCCCACATATTTCTACGATTACTTTGCGATTGAATGAACCACTTACATACGATACCAATTTCCCTTTGTCTCACGATAGTTTACTTATCCGAGGTTATGATCGTCGGTATCTCTGCATACCTAGTTCAACCTCGTTACTGATAAGTACTCTTTTCTCGTTCCCGTGATATGTGATCCCTTGTGAGCCAGTCACATGCTTGCAAGCTAATTGGATGACATTCCACCGAGAGGGCCCAGAGTATATCTATCCGTCATATGGATGGACAAATCCCACTCTTGATCCATGTGTCTCAACCAATACTTTCCGAACACTCAATGCCACCTTTATAGCCATCCAGTTACGGTGTGGTTGATGTCATCAAAGCATCCTTCCGGTGATGGTGATATGCATGATCTCATGGTCGAAGGAATTAGGTTACTATGTATCAGAAAGCATATAGCAATTGAACTATTAAAATGACTTGATCTTTATGCTACGCTTATCTATAGGAGTATGTCCATCATAACATTATCACAATGATATGATCTTGTTGTTAATAACATCTCAATGTTCATGATAGAGAAACCACAATCATTTATTAACCAACAAGCTAGTATTATAAAGAGGCTTTACCAGGGACTCTAATTTAGTTTACAAATCACACAAGTATTAATGTTTCCTTGTTAATACTATTATAGCATGAATGTAAACATTTATCATAAACACAAAGATATAATAATAACTATATTTATTATTGCCTCTAGGGCATATCTCCAACATGTCCATCACATCATTCTTCTAATGATATGATCTTGTTATTAATAATATCCAATATCCATGATCAGGAAACCATGATCATCTATTAATCAACAAACTAGCTTACCAAGAGGCTTACTAGGGACTCTTTTATGTTTACAAAACACACAAGTATTAATGTTTTCTATTAATGTTTTCTATTAATGTTTTTATAGCATAAGATGTAAACATTTATCATAAATATAAAGATATAATAATAACCACTTTATTATTGTCCCTTAGGCATATATCTAACAGGTGGAGCCTCGCCTTCGGCTGGATAGCGTGCACGAGCGACCGCAGACAACATGGGCCAGGTGGTGGGGAGGCAGCGGGGCAATGCGGTGTGGCCTTTCCATCGCTGCAAAGGCTATTTGTAGCCACTAGCGGAGCAGGAAGAGACGCACGCAGAGGGGAAACCGTATGGGTAGGGATGGGGCACACAGGAAGGGGAAAACATGAGGGGGGAATGCACAGGTGCGGGAATATTGACGCTACGTCCTGCCATGGAAGAGCCACACCTCACAGGGAAGACAAAGGAAAAATACAATTATTGCGTGTGGACAACTACTCAAACAGATAACTGTGTCTGGATGTGTCCTATATGCGACCCGAATTGACCGAAACAAGCAATTTTGGTGTTCAATTTAGGTCGCTCTGTTGCATATGCGGATCTAAAGGGTGGCCAGGCTGATGCATGGACCACCCACCCTGAGATACATAGCATATATATTATAAAAAAATAATTAAATAAAAAAATTACACTGTTGGACCACCCTGATGTGTCGAGCTAGATCCGCTAGTGCTCCGTTGGGTAGTGATCTTGACTTAACTTTTCACGAAATACTGTAGGTGGTTAAGGCCGCGGTATACAATACCGCAAATGACAAAGCACATTGGTTTAAGGGCTCCCTTCTTTAAAGCCTTTTGGAACAATATATCAAGGTAGACATCGTGCACGGCGGTTGTCCACAAAATTTCTCAACTCTCCGCACCAACTCCAACCAACGATAACCATGGACTGAATGACTGAATCAATCTACTCTGATCTATGCCCATGCTTTAGTCAAATCTATGCATGACTGAATCAATCTAGTCTAGTATGCTCTATGCCTACTATGCTTTGGTCAATTCTACGTTCAGGCTTTAGCTTTCTTTTTGACTACTCGCACAGCAGCTTCAGGTGCTAACCAGCCTGGTCAGGCTTACTAATCAGAGCAGCAGGCTACCATTATTACCGTACGTACTAAAACGGCGTATACTGCGTGTCAGGAAGGAAAGAGACGGCGGTAGTTTGACTTGAGCTGCGTCGAGGACAAGAACAAGAGTTAATTGGGCACGCGTTGGCGCCATCATCCTTTCCTTGTTGTTCTCTTCTACTCAATGGAGAAAGATACAAGGATAGGATACAATCTAGTAGAACAGTCCAGATAAAGAGAACAGAAGGTACGGACAGGTACAGCTGCGTGTAGTGACATGGAGTACTACTGTAGAACATTGTGCATTGGTCCTAACGAGGAATGCCTCGTCATATCTTGTGTAGTACTTGCAATGATAGCTCTTCTAGCATCAGTTGTTATCTATAAGCAAAATTTAGCTTACACTACTAGTACCATATTTTTTACTACTCTCTCCGACCCATATTAGTTGACTCCAATTTGGATGTATCTACCATAAAAACTTGTCTAGATACATTCAAATTAGAGTCAAGTAATATGGGTCGGAGGGAGTATTTGGATTCAAGAGTTCTTGCCAGGTTGCTGCTCCCTTTTCTTCTTGAACATACAGGTTTTCATTCATCTTGAGCTTTCCTCATCAGAGGAGAATGGAGCAGAGAAGGTAAATCCTACCAAGGCAGTCGTAGTCGTACAGGCTTTCCTGGCTCTATGGATTTTAATTCAGGTTTCTTTGTCGTGCAGTTTTAAATTTCTGAAGAAAACCCAGTTGTGCAGTGGGAACGCCGATATACTCTTTGTTGGTGATTGCTGCTCGTGGGCCCCACGCAGAGAAACACCGTCGACATACATAAGCCAGGACAGGAGGGATGAAAAGGAAAAGGATGTGACCGTTCCATGAAGGCTCGTCACAAGCTTTGCCGAAAGCCGGGAAGATTTCCTGCGCGGGTCCATCTATCGGCTTGCGTAGCCTAGTGGCGCAAGTGCCGCTGCGGGACGGCGATTGGAACTGAGCGCGTGAGGCGTCCGTTCTTTCTTTGCCGAGCGGACAGGGCGGGAGCGGATGAAGGAAGCAGAGCGAAAAATGGATTCGTCCGTAGAATGCATGGACAGCGGCGCCGGGCAGAGAATCCATCGTTGTCGCCGTGGAATTCCACCGGAGCAGAAAGATGCTCGCGCGGGGACGGGGAGGAGTCGCTGTCGCCGGCAGCCCCGCGAAGATCTCGCCCGCCCGCCGTGCTAAATTAGAACACACACAACGGTTTCGGCGAGAGCGGAACGCGAAGATGATGCAGGGGAGTGCTCGTTGCTGCTGTGCGATCACGCCGACCGAGCTTGCCCCTGCCCGCGGCGAAAGGGGGCATGGGTACAGCAGTAGTACTGGCGTGCGGAAGTGGCATGGCAATGGCAGCATGCTCCAACTGCCGAATCATGCGTGCGTGGCCAAGGAGGAGTACGGATGAGGCTGTACGGTTCGTACAGTGGTTAGTTGTACCGTTCCCACCTTCCTAGGTTTGGAAGTAACTGATCTGTGGCACGGCTCCCCGTAATCCAAGTCAGAGAGGTGGATGTGCATGAATTGAATGGAGTTATTATTGCTCATGAGAAATTTCTAGTAAACAAATCGGAAGTCAAGTCCACTGAATTTGATAATCCTACTATTTCATACTACTCCTCGCGTTCATTCCACGCGCTCTGAGGTGATTTCTAGCGTGGATTTTACGGTGTTAAGTACTCCACCTCGATACGACCAGATTTGTTTTCATCCACCAGATTTGTTTCCCCCCTCCGCCGCGAGATGAAATTCATGAACAGATAACCGCCGATCGAAGAACTAGCTAGAGATTCAGAGATAAACAAATAAAGGCATCTCCAGCAGTTAAAACGGAAGAGGAAGAATCAATTGTTGAACAAGAACCAGCCCCTTTCTGACGGAAACAGATATGTACACCATGTCACCGTTCGCATCCACCGCACACGGGCGGACGGAGGCGATTCAGATCAGGGCCGGGCGGCCGGGCGGGGCCTCCTACGGTTTCTCCTCCGACGGTGCTACCACCTGCCGAACCCCTTCTTCCCCGCGGCGGCGACGGCGGCGGCGCGCTCGAACCTGGCGACGGCGCAGGGGATGGTGATGCCGCCGGGGTGGTGGAAGCCGAACGCCTCCTCCGCCTCCCGCAGCAGCTCCCCGAACATGGGGTGGTTGAAGTACACCACCGGCACCACGTACCTCAGCGGCTCCCCGGGCCCGCCCCCGCCCACGTACACCGCCACCTGCCCCTTGGGCGTCTTCGCCGCCGCCGCCGCCGCCTCGCCGAGTAACTTCTCGGAGTCCCTCCGCCCGAAGCTGAGCCGCCGCGCAAGGGACTGGCCCCAGCGAAACACCGGCGGGAGCTCCTTCTTGGGGCTCCGGTGGTCCTCCTCGCTCGGGCACGAAGTCGTGAGGCGGAGGTAGCCCCCGCGGCGCCGGCGCCGGCCGCAGAGCGCCCACCGCCAGGCGCTCAGCAGCTTCCGGCCCAGCCGGAACCCTCCGCGCGACCTCCGTGTCTTTAGCATCTCGCGAGACTTCCAAGACGGAATCACGGAAGGGCCGGTTGCTGCTTCCCTGGACTGGATGGGGAGTTTGTTATTAATGGCAGGAGCCTCTGGACGCGAAACGGAAGGAAGAGAGACGCGGTGAGGTCGGGGAAACGAGTGTGATTAGTTTGGGAGGTTGACTGTTTTATAGGGCGTGCGAGGGAGGGAGCGAGCGAGTCAGCTGGAGTACTTATTAAAAATCTGACGTTGTTTTTGTGTCGTTTTTCGAAGGGTTCTTGTCGTGGTTTGGCTCTGGGCTTTTTGGCCACTGGCAAGATTCGTGAAGAGAATACGTCTTTGGATTTTAACGAGCTTTTGGTGGCGAGGCGGCGTTTGTTCCGTAATGGCCGCCGTGTCGTGCCTGGTCCACGATTTCTTCGGCTGGAGACAGAGGTCACCACACCCGTTCGGCTAACATGATTTCTGCCACAATTACGAGAGTGGCTCAAGTATTTTTTTTTGTTGATTTTGCATGCTGGCGAAATCTATCACACAGGTGTTCAAATCTATCTTATCTGTCTATCTATCTATCTATCTATCTATCTATCTATCTATCTATCTATCTATATCTATACTATACTATACTACTTCTTCCGACCCATATTAGTTGACTCCAATTTAAATATATCAATCGGAGGGAGTATAATTTTTCGTTAGAGGCGCACACCAGGCCTTCTACTCTCCGAGCTCTCTCCCCCGCTACAGTAGACAAGCGAGCCCGCCACCGGACCGGGCCGAACCCGAGCCTCTCCGGCGGCTTTGCCGGCCGGAGATGGCGGAGGGGAGGCACCAGAGTAGTTTAGGATAGGTCCTTGGGTTGTTTGCCCGTAGTTTTGGAGCGTGGTGCAGGTCTCGGTGGCTGGATCTGGATCCGAGGGTTCTCGCCGCCGTTGGTTTCTCCTCTGGATGGAGGAGCTCGCGCTAGAGAGGGCAATCGTCTCCTCTTGAATAAAGCCGCTTCGGGATTCCCTCTGCTATTGGCTCGAGCTCCTATGCGCTCCGCATATGGCCGACCATGGTGGCGAGGAGATGCGGTGTGCTAGGTGCTTTGTGGTGGGCGTTGTCCTTCCTGGCCGGCCGTGGTGGCGAGGAGGAGTGGAGGTGCCTCTGCTTTTCCCTAGTGGTGTGGAGGCGGTTCGTCGTCTTCTTCGTCTCGGATGGCTTGGGGTCGCGCATCTGCTCTGGTGAGTCATGGTGGCTCTCCCGGCAGACGGCGGCTTTTGCAGTGGTGCTTGGCGGAGAAGCTGTTTGGGAGTATCTCCCCGGCGGCTTTCAGCGGCCTGTTCCGTGGTCCCGCCGGACCAATAGGCTGAAGGGGAGTCACTCCCCGTTGCTTATTCCGTCTCGAAAAGTTCCGGCGTGTTCCTGGCTTGCCGTGTTCGTGGACTTGATCGCGTTTTCAGCGATGTTCTTGGGGTCCTTTCTATAATTTGCAGGACTTCTTTGTAATTTTTATTTCTTTGGGATGGGTGGAGGGGAAGGGAGCTCAGGCTGGTGGTTTGAGAGAGGGAGATGGATTGAGACGGGTATCAGACCGCGAGCGCCTCTTCCCCTGTGTGCGCGCTTTGCTGCAACTACATCGTCATCTTCTTTGATTTGCTTCTCTCAACCATGAATGCAGATGATCCATAAATCCATGCTATTACCATTGGCAACCATGCCAAGGTCCACAGCGTCCACATATACCGCTCGGAGTTGTTAGATGGTTTGGATTGGATGGAGGAAAATCCTATCCTTAGATGATATGCTAACCGCAAGTTGATCATATGTGTTAGATGAACAAGGTTAGGTGTCTCCTGTGTTCCTTTTAGTGAGCTCTCATACAGCTCGTCAGATGGCTTGTCCATAGTATTGTATGTGTAGTCGTTAATGGCATGAACGGTGAATAGTTCTTATGGAACTGTGTGTGGTGAAGAGAATGAATCTTGTGTAAGAAACCAGCAAAAACTTGTTATGTTGAGGTTTGGAGAAGTAACTGTCAATTCTCTCAACTTCGAGTCTGGCGTGAACCAAAATGGGTCGACCTAGATGGACCCAAGGCCTCATTTTTGCTCTGTTCGGGTATGTGATGGTCCTACTCTTGTTCGTGTTGGGCCCTCTCAACAGCTCCACCAGCAATTCCATTACTCCCCAACTTCGAGTTACACCCCCTCCTATGGCATCGCCAATAGATGCCACCTGTGCTGGATCCCGAACACATCCACCCGCTTCGGCACGTACTTCTGTAGGTGTTTAGTCATCTCGCCATTGTTGTTTGGAAGATGGAGTTGGTAGGGACCCGAGAGCCAACGCTACCACTGTCGGAGGAAGGTTCGGAAGCTCGCCTTGCTCGCCACCACCTCTTCAGCTCACGTTGTGTCCGTAGGGAATCCCGTGCATGCGGCTATAGTCGAGATCCAACTACAGCCAAATTTCAACAATTGTTGGCCCAGAGTGTAGGGTTCGCAGCATAGAAAACAAAAAAATTCCTACGATGGGAACAACTATGTACCAAGATCTATCTACTAGATACAAACAACGGATGAATGTATATCCGTAGAGAACATACCCTTGAAGACCGACAAAGCTGAACGAGTCCAAACTCGTGGTTGATGTAGACGATCTCTTGCCGATCTCAAGATCGAGAGGAAGTCCTTAGCACCACAACTTAGCGGCGCATCCGTGCTCGCACACACGTCTGAGGCACCGAGCAACCACCGCCTCCTCGCTCCAGCGATGTAGCGGAAGCACAACTCTTTCTTGCCGAATAGCCACCGGGAACATGTATCTCGCTAGTTCGAGACCCATATTAGTTGACTCCAATTTAAATATATCAATCGGAGGGAGTATAATTTTTCGTTAGAGGCGCACACCAGGCCTTCTACTCTCCGAGCTCTCTCCCCCGCTACAGTAGACAAGCGAGCCCGCCACCGGACCGGGCCGAACCCGAGCCTCTCCGGCAGCTTTGCCGGCCGGGGATGGCGGAGGGGAGGCACCAGAGTAGTTTAGGATAGGTCCTTGGGTTGTTTGCCCGTAGTTTTGGAGCGTGGTGCAGGTCTCGGTGGCTGGATCTGGATCTGAGGGTTCTCGCCGCCGTTGGTTTCTCCTCTGGATGGAGGAGCTCGCGCTAGAGAGGGCAACCATCTCCTCTTGAATAAAGCCGCTTCGGGATTCCCTCTGCTATTGGCTCGAGCTCCTATGCGCTCCGCATCTGGCCGACCATGGTGGCGAGGAGATGCGGTGTGCTAGGTGCTTTGTGGTGGGCGTTGTCCCTCCTGGCCGGCCGTGGTGGCGAGGAGGAGTGGAGGTGCCTCTGCTTTTCCCCAGTGGTGTGGAGGCGGTTCGTCATCTTCTTCGTCTCGGATGGCTCGGGGTCGCGCATCTGCTCTGGTGAGTCATGGTGGCTCTCCCGGCAGACGGCGGCTTTTGCAGTGGTGCTTGGCGGAGAAGTTGTTTGGGAGTATCTCCCCGGCGGCTTTCAGCGGCCTGTTCCGTGGTCCCGCCGGACCAATAGGCTGAAGGGGAGTCACTCCCCGTTGCTTATTCCGTCTCGAAAAGTTCCGGCGTGTTCCTGGCTTGCCATGTTCGTGGACTTGATCGCGTTTTCAGCGATGTTCTTGGGGTCCTTTCTATAATTTGCAGGACTTCTTTGTAATTTTTATTTCTTTGGGATGGGTGGAGGGGAAGGGAGCTCAGGCTGGTGGTTTGAGAGAGGGAGATGGATTGAGACGGGTATCAGACCGCGAGCGCCTCTTCCCCTGTGTGCGCGCTTTGCTGCAACTACATCGTCATCTTCTTTGATTTGCTTCTCTCAACCATGAATGCAGATGATCCATAAATCCATGCTATTACCATTGGCAACCATGCCAAGGTCCACAGCGTCCACATATACCGCTCGGAGTTGTTAGATGGTTTGGATTGGATGGAGGAAAATCCTATCCTTAGATGATATGCTAACCGCAAGTTGATCATATGTGTTAGATGAACAAGGTTAGGTGTCTCCTGTGTTCCTTTTAGTGAGCTCTCATACAGCTCGTCAGATGGCTTGTCCATAGTATTGTATGTGTAGTCGTTAATGGCATGAACGGTGAATAGTTCTTATGGAACTGTGTGTGGTGAAGAGAATGAATCTTGTGTAAGAAACCAGCAAAAACTTGTTATGTTGAGGTTTGGAGAAGTAACTGTCAATTCTCTCAACTTCGAGTCTGGCGTGAACCAAAATGGGTCGACCTAGATGGACCCAAGGCCTCATTTTTGCTCTGTTCGGGTATGTGATGGTCCTACTCTTGTTCGTGTTGGGCCCTCTCAACAGCTCCACCAGCAATTCCATTACTCCCCAACTTCGAGTTACACCCCCTCCTATGGCATCGCCAATAGCTGCCACCTGTGCTGGATCCCGAACACATCCACCCGCTTCGGCACGTACTTCTGTAGGTGTTTAGTCATCTCGCCATTGTTGTTTGGAAGATGGAGTTGGTAGGGACCCGAGAGCCAACGCTACCACTGTCGGAGGAAGGTCCGGAAGCTCGCCTTGCTCGCCACCACCTCTTCAGCTCACGTTGTGTCCGTAGGGAATCCTGTGCATGCGGCTATAGTCGAGATCCAACTACAGCCAAATTTCAACAGTTGTTGGCCCAGAGTGTAGGGTTCGCAGCATAGAAAACAAAAAAATTCCTACGATGGGAACAACTATGTACCAAGATCTATCTACTAGATACAAACAACGGATGGATGTATATCCGTAGAGAACATACCCTTGAAGACCGACAAAGCTTAACGAGTCCAAACTCGTGGTTGATGTAGACGATCTCTTGCCGATCTCAAGATCGAGAGGAAGTCCTTAGCACCACAACTTAGCGGCGCATCCGTGCTCGCACACACGTCTGAGGCACCGAGCAACCACCGCCTCCTCGCTCCAGCGATGCAGCGGAAGCACAACTCTTTCTTGCCGAATAGCCACCGGGAACATGTATCTCGCTAGTTCGAGACCATGGGGAATAAATACTATAGGGGGAGATCCTTCATGAGGAGGTGTCAGTGAGAGAGAGGAGAGGGGGCTCCTTTTATAGGAGGAGGGGCACCCAAGGGGGTGGCCTCCGGCCATGGGGCTGCCCCTCCCCTCCTTTCATTCATGTGGGTGGACACTCCGCTAACACAAATGCTTTTCAATTCCCTCCACTCAAAAACCCACTCAAATTCTCATTAAATTTCCACCAAATTTAATGCAAACTCTCATTAAATAAAACTCCTTTTATTTATTCAGAATTTTCCGATTACTTTAATGACAAACATTCACATATAACCCCTTGCTAGTATTTCACTTCACATGCAAAAACACTTTCTACAATTTCACCTGAAAACCCATTTCGGTATCTAGTAAAATAAATTTTTGTGCTTGTTATTCTTTTCGGCATGAAAATTTTGCTCCAAATGGATGTCGGTGTCTCTTAAGTGTGTCACCCTATAGTTCGCGAATAATATGGACATTATCGAGACCCCTCTCGGATCAATAATCAGAAGCGGGATCTGGAGACCCATACTGACTCCAACACATTCAGTGATGACTTTCTTGTGATCGCGAGAACCTTTTACGCTAGTATCTTAATCCCTTTGTTTCGCGATATATTACATGTCCGAGATTCGATAATCGGTATCTCCATACCTAGTTTGATCTCATTACTGACATGCACTCTTTTCTTGTTCCCATGATATAACATGTTAGTGATCAAATCACTTCCTTGCAAGCTAATCAATGTGGTATCACCGATAGGGCCCAGAGCATATCTATACGTCATCGGGATGAACAAATTCCACTCTCGATCCATGGGCCTCAACATAACACTTTAGTAGTTCTGAACCCATCTTTATAATTACCCTGTTGCGGTGTGACGTTTGATGTTATCAAGAAACTCTTCTGGTGTTAGTGATTGACATGATCTCATGGTCTAAGGATTAGGATCACTTCGTAAGTTGTTATAGCAATATAAACTCAATGACATTGATCATAATGCTATACTTCGGATGAATGTTCATCACACCATTACACTAATGTTCAGGAAACCTTGATCATCTTGTTAATCAACGAGCTAGTTTATGAGAGAGGCATAACTAGGAACTTTCTGTTAGTTTATTAAACACACATGTGTTAACGTTTCCATATTAATACAATTATAGGATGTAATATAAACATTTATAATAAACAAGGAAAACGATAATAACCACTTTATTATTGCCTCTCGGGCATATTCCCTTCAGTCTCCCACTTGCACTAGAGATAATAATCTAGTTTGAAAACTTTATGTATTGAACACCTATGGCTTTCTGGTGTTCCATATACGTAATTGCAAGTGGTTAACATATTCTACGGATCTGACGCTTTTAGGTCTGTGTATATTGGCATGTCTTTGCGTCTCCACGCATCACTCATTCTCCAATGAGATGGCATTGTATAAATTTGGTCTTTTGGTGAGACATTTAGTTCCTTGGGATTAAATCATGTCGATACTATTGTCGTACAATATATCTTTAGTGTTAGCCCGTTACGAACCACACCTTAGTTTGATAACAAACTACTTGACACAAATGCCCTCCTTTGCTGCTACTATAGCAGTCATATACTTAGCATTTTTGTTGTAGTATTCGTCACAATGTTTTAACTTTAGAATACATCCAAATCCATCATGGAAACTCCGTTCCATTTTATTGTGCCACTCATAGTTTAACTTGAGATAAACTTAATTTGTATCCAGTGACAAAACTAGTATCATTTTTTAATGAACTTTTTGTCTCTTATATAAATGGAATATATTCTTAATTCTTCCAAAAGATTATAAGAATATCTGTACTATCGTCCAATGATCATTTTGTGATTCATTCTGGTATATGCTCATAACACTTAGAGCATAGGACATATCTGGATGGGTACATGTCATGGTATGATTGATCAAAATATTCTTGTGATTTCACTCATCAAGTGTCGATACACTTCAATCTTGATTCAATTCCTTTCCATGCGACAAGAACCGTTTCTTGTCGTTTCTATATTGAACTCCTTCAATATATCATATATGTACGTTTGGCACAACCATATTAGCGTCATAGTCTATCCAGTTTAGACATTCATGCTAAATATTCGGGTTTTGCCTAAGTCTTTCATCGAAATGAAATTCTTAACCTTTGTCAATAAAAATTACATCATTTCTAATCAACAAGATGTCCTCCACATAATGTATTAGAAATATGTCTTAGCGCTCCCACTTAATTTCTTGCAAATGCAAGCATCTTCATCGTCTACAGATGAAAACTCCTTTTTCATCACGGTGAAGATTCCAACTCTGCGATGCTTACTTCAACCATTGAAGTTTGCATGTCCTTTTAGCATCCTTTGAATTTAACAAAACCATTTGGATCGTGTCATATACACGTCCTAGGTAACCATTCTATTAGAAGAACTTTGTTTTGTTTATTCATCTACCATATACCAAATTATATGTAGTGGTTGCTACTTTAATCCGTCCAGACTAAATATCGCTATGAAAGATCAAATCTTGTCATAGTCAACTCCTTAAACATTGTCGTAAAATACTTCACGACATGTCGACTATCTCGTAGATGTGAAACGTCCATGTATGTTTCTTTATAGATCCAAATACGACCGATAGGTTTTTACACCTTTTCGGAGGGTCTTTCAAGTTCAAAACTTGATTTCTCGTGTATGGAACTATCACGGATTTTACGGCTTCAAGCCATTTGACAGAGTCATGTCCCATCATCGCTTCTTTGCATGTAGTCGGTTCATCATTGTCAAACAATAATGATTTACTCTCAAATCTCAACATTTGATTGTTTATTCGACCTACTTGGTTCAATAGGAACTTAGATCTCCGTGACCACAACCTTTGAGGCACATAAGCTATGAGCATTATGGCTGCCTTCGGAACGATTTCAGGCGCTGCGCAACTCAGCACATTTAGCTAAGGTTTGTTAACCTTATCAAAGTTCTATTGTCCTCCCACTTAACTTTTATGAAAAATTCCTTTTTTAAGAAACTTCACATTTCAAGCGACAAACCCTTTTGTTCTCGGTGTTATGGAGGAATAACCAATTGTTATTCGAAATAACCTACAAAGACATGCTCATCTGACTTTGGTTGTAAACATCTTACTTATGCTTAGCATACCAAAATTTAAGAAAGGACAACTTGGGTTTTACCCCAACCCAGGTGTCATTTCAACGGATCAAGATGGAGCTCTTTTCAGTGTAAAAGCGGTAGTCTCTAAAGCTTTAATATTTTAAAACATATTGGCAGTTTTATAAATAACACTTTTTATCCAACCATGTCAAACAAGGTTTCGTTACAAATCTCAAACACTCCATATTCCTATGGTGTTTCGGGAGATATAAATCTAGGTGTTTTTCTAAACTTGCAACTCAAAAAAATCCCTTTATGATAAAATCATAAATCATTTATTTTCTTGTTACACTTGCAACTCAAATAAATCCCTGATGATAAAATCATAAACCATTTATTTTCTTGTTACAATGATTTTCCACTTCATCTTGAAAATATTTGAATGTTTTCAAATATTTCATACTTCTTTCTCATTAAGTGAACATTCACTCAAATTTCCGGAGAAAGCATATGAAGTTGAAATCCATCGCTTATGACTATACATAATGGACTACATACATCGATATGTATAAATTCCAATAATTTAGTCGATTGTTCTTCTTTGGCCTTTGAACGAAGTTTTAATTATCCCGAGGAAAGTCTCACAATCGTCATTTGATCAAATCAAAGACTCCAAAAATCCATGAAAATGGAGTTTCTTCATGTTTTCTTTCTAATATAATTTAAATGGCGATGTCACTTCGTAAGTGATCTTCCAATCATTTGTCTTGTGACATTTTAGCATTAGCTTTATGGATGTGATTTCTCCAACTAGATTTGTAAATTATCCATCTTATATGGAATACGGTAATTATTTGAATAACCTTTGTTCTCATAATACCTGATTTAAATAATGATTATTAAAACAAATCTTGAAGGCAAGCTTTGATGTCAACGAGAAATACAAACAACGGTTTGTTTGTTTTCGATGAACATCATCACATATTCTGTTGCTAGTTACTTAGGCCATTATGGTTCATGAATTGCGTTGTTCTGTATGAAATTTCATACCAACCAATTCGGTATCCAAGATCCAAGAACCACATTGTTTAACAAGCAAAAAATACAACCATAACATGTATATCATCCATATACCTAAATTGTATATTTCCAATCTTTTCTTTTCTGACAAATATATTTTATAGATTCTCTTTTAGAATTTCCTTTTTCTTTTTAAAAGAATCTATCAACATCAACTGTGGTGCCATATACATGACAGATAGTCCAAAGCGTGTATATTCAAATAATAACACCTTTGGACTTGCACTTTGAAGTAGATCACCATCATCAAATGATCGGTATTCTTTCAAAATCCGTTCTTTAGTAATCTTTTAGTTTATTAAACACTTTACATACATCTTTTATTTATCCTTATCATAACGACTTTCATGATCAAGCTACTGTAGCTTATAAAGGCGAATCGTGAGTATAACATTACTTTCCAAAACCCTTTTGGATGATTAGGATGTCTAGCATCTCCAACCTTTGCAAATTCTTATACAATATGAGAACATGCATTATACTCTATCATATTGCAACCAAAACATTGTTTCAGATATCATTATATCTACCACACATGATGGTTTCTGAAACAATTCTTTCAGCTCCTAGATAAACTTGATATTTAAATCAAGAATTATGGAGGCAAACACGATACTTAAGATACTAACGCTGGAATTGTTACTCCCGATTTAATACCAATTATTAAATCTCACGGAGTAAACAAAGTTTGCTGAAAGTTTGCAAAAGGACTTCAAACTTTAGATTGACACTCAACATAATACGATACCAGTTCGTAAAGTAAGTCTCGGGAATTCTATAGTTCTATTATCTCAACTACAACTAAGCATAAAGTGGTGAACGAATGCCAATGACTACAACAAATTATGCAAATTCACTTTGATTTAATTTATGATAAATTGAGTTCTACTAATCAAAATTAGAAATGAACTCCCACTCAAAAACGACATCCCTCGTGTCTTTTTTGATGATTACATGAACCAAATCCACTACACCAAGTCCGATCATCACGTGAGTCGGTGTAGCTTCAAAGGAGAGCATAAAATGGGCATCATATCTTTCATATAACTCATGCTTAACCTTTTGGTCCATGTTTTGAGGCCATGTATGTACATGTTAGGCTCGCCAAGTAAGAACCTTAGTAGTCGCATGTGTAACTGTCTTACACCCGAAATATGATCGTGGATCCAAGAACACCCGATCATCACGTGATGTCTTGGAGCGACAAAACATATTCGGTGCATACTTAAGGAAGAACACATTCTTATCTTGATATCTAAATGAGGGATCATCTTATTATGCTAATAAAACGCCAAACAAGCAATATAAGATGCAATCAAACATCACATGTTAATAAGTGAAATGATATGGTTCTTGCACTTGATCTCCATCATGTGCATCATGGTATGATAGTCATCATACCTCTATGTGTAAGGCCAAGGTCTATGGAAATTACACGTTATGTGTGTTGGAAGAGTATTGACTTATACTTCTACTTACAACATCACCATATCATGACACTAGCCCAGCAACAATCTAAACTAGACGCCTCTAATTTATCCATTGCAAGTTTTAGTGGCTTAGGGCTTTCGAAGATAAAACCATTCTTACCTACGAACATGAACCACGACGAGGATAATAAAATTGTTGACAACTCGTTGCAAATTAGATATTGACTATAATAGGAGAGACAGACATCCGCTAGCCACTTATGCAAAACTAGTTGCATGTCAATCGTGGAACATGTCTCATGTGCGAGGACATGTAAAGTTTGTTCGAGCCGCTTCATCCCACTATGCCACCAATATCCAAAGTACAACTAAGAAGCAATAAGATCATCATCATCGCCCATTACACATGTGTGTACTACCCATGCAAAGCATCTACGCATAGATCCGACTGTGATACCACTGTAGGGTTCGCAACATAGAAAACAAAAAATTCCTACGATGGGAACAACTATGTACCAAGATCTATCTACTAGATACAAACAATGGGCAGATGTATATCTATAGATAACATACCCTTGAAGACCGATAAAGCTTAACGAGTCCAAACTCGTGGTTGATGTAGACGATCTCTTGCCGATCTCAAGATCGAGAGGAAGTCCTTAGCACCGCAACTTAGCGGCGCATCCGTGCTTGCACACATGTCTGAGGCACCGATCAACCTCCGCCTCCTCGCTCCAGCGATGCAGCAGAAGCACAACTCTTTCTTGCCGAATAGCCACCGGGAACATGTATCTCGCTAGATCGAGGCCATGGGGAATAAATACTAGAGGGGGAGAGAGATCCTTCACGAGGAGGTGTGAGTGAGAGAGAGGAGAGGGGGCTCCTTTTATAGGAGGAGGGGGCACCCAAGGGGGTGGCCGCCGGCCATGGGTCTGCCCCCTCCCTTCCGTTCATTCATGTGGGTGGACACTCCACTCACACAAATGCCTTTCAATTCCCTCCACTCAAAAACCCACTCAAATTCCCATTAAATTTCCACCAAATTTAATACAAACTCTCATTAAATAAAATTCCTTTTATTTATTCAGAATTTTGTCAATTACTTTAATGATAAACATTCACATATAACCCCTTGCTAGTATTTCATTTCACATGCAAAAACACTTTCTGCAATTTCACCCGAAAACCCGTTTTGGTATCTAGTGAAATAAATTCCTACGCTTGTTATTCTTTCTGGCATGAAAATTTTGCTCCAAATGGATGTCGGTGTCTCTTAAGTGTGTCACCCTACAGTTCGTAAATAATGCATACATGATCGAGACCCCTCTCGGATCAATAATCAGAAGCGGGATCTGGAGACCCATACTGACTCCAACACATTCAGCGATGACTTTCTTGTGATCACGAGAACCTTTTACGCTAGTATCTTAATCCATTTGTTTCGCGATATATTACATGTCCGAGATTCAATCATCGGTATCTCCATACCTAGTTTGATCTCGCTACTGACATGCACTCTTTTCTCGTTCCCGTTATATAACATTCTAGTGATCAAATCACTTGCTTGCAAGCTAATCAATGTGATATCACCGATAGGGCCCAGAGCATATCTATCCGTCATCGGGATGAACAAATTCCACTCTCGATCCATGGTCCTCAATATAACACTTTAGTAGTTTTGAACCCATCTTTATAATCAATATGGTACAACTATTCAGATGCATGCCTATGAGTTTCCAGCAATCTTGTTGAAAAGTACGTACGCATGAGCGAATCTACATGCCTGGAGTCAATGTACAGGTTTGCCATGCAATTCTACAGGTGTTCATCGAAGTATAGTTGAGAGAGAACCAACAAGTGCCGACACGTTCCGATTGTTGTCAGTCAAGAGTGTTTCATGGGATGCTTGGAAGCATAGATTGATGCATTTAGAGTGGAAAGTGTCCAATTTTTTGGCAGGGGCAATATAAATGACATGCTAGAGGTTGCAGGTTCATACTTGAGGTGGTTGCATCATAAGATCTTTGGATTTGACACTCTTTTCTTTTGCATGGCAGGCTCCCACAATGTCAACATCCGGATTTTTAATCGCAGATGCCTGTTATGTGATACATCACAATCCCAGGATTAACATTTTTGTGAAACATAACACATTGGTACCATAGTTCTTCATCCATTACAAACCATAATAAAGGTCTTACAAATAAAGGATCTCATGATCCAGTCTTAATACAATCAACGCAGCAGAATAATAATAAGGGTAGCATGGTCGAAGCTCCATGTTCAGGGTCACAGGCAATGCTGACGATGGGAGATGATCCTAGTTGTCATAGACTTCCTGCTTTCCATCATCCTGATAGTCCTCTTCATAGTCTCCCCATAGGAATAGCCAGGGACAAAGACATGAGTACTCTTTAAGTACTCGCAAACTAATACTAACAAGTATGGTAGTTTGAGTAGGAATCCTAAGCTCTTGGTTTATTTGCAAAAAGGCAGGTTTATCTCAAACTGAGTTTAGAAGTAAAGAAAACTAGTTTAATGTTCTACAACACCTAAGTGGGAACTTAGTTTTCATGTTCACAACCCTGTTATGGTCAAGTCAAAGTCATAGTTTATTTCACAAGTCATTTTTAAAATATTTGACGACGAAATAGTATGGCCACTCCAACTGTCCATAAACGCGGACGCAACTATTCGAATAGTTTGACGCTCTGCAGAGATTGTACACTTTCACCACAACATTCGATACATCCGTCAGGAACAATCCTGAATCATCATACTTAGAAACGGATAATCAATCCTGACCTTTCAATTGCACACCCTAGTATAGGCACCTCCCCTATGAGTTTGGCCTCATAACCATGACCATCTGTCATCTTGGGAACTGCACTGGTGGACAATCATCACGAGGTAGCCTCAGCTCAACCTCTTCTGCAAGGGAACCCATACTAAGATATAAAAACTTCCAGTTAAGCCCTACCCAATTCGGGTATTGTGGTTGTATGGTAAAATTGGAATGGTATCTCATCCGAATCCAACCATCAGTTTTTATAAATGGATAAGGCTCATGACTCAAAATTTTCATCATCAAATCATCTAGTGTTCATAACACATGTCAAAACATTTCATTAGAACTACTCGTCATTCCAAGGTTTTCATAATCATTGTCAGCAAGTATTCCCATCTAAAGTGATCAACTTTTATGCTTAGCACTAGCCACTCAAATTGAGGGTATTCACTAATGAGGGGTGATAATCAAGTGTGACTATCCACATCTAGTCTCATGCCTCAGTATGACATCTAGTTCTAACTACTTAGGCCAAGTTTTATGCTCTTTATGCTACCTATAATATCTTTCCAGAAATCACCAGACACTAACTAAAAGTAATAAAGAACTTTGATAAAGAAATAAAATCTTGCAAGTAAAACTGGGATTTGTTATAATCAAGGTTGCATAACCAAAGCATGCCTAAGGCATATTGCATAGGTTATCTTGCATAAGTAGCATGCCAAGTTCTAGATTGCAAGTGTTATCTTGCCTTGATTGGTGCAGTGGTTGAAGTTTTCTTGTTCTTCGTAGTACTCCTCCTCCTTGTAGCCTTGGTCGGTACTAGCGTCTATAAATAAATACGAGGTACACAATCACCAAATAATACTTAACTACCTCTATTCATCACACAAAGGTTCACACTAGATGATCTAGCATCATCACAATCATCACATGAAATAAAGACCTAGTCTTATTTATTTTATTTTAGAAAAGTAATTTCTACTCATTGAAAACTACTTAAAATTTAATATTATCCAATTTAAAATATGGGATCATGTTGACACATGTCATCACCACATATTATAATACTTGGGAATGTGATTTAAAGTGGTGGTCATATTTTATAAAGTTTAAAATTACTATTTTATTGAATTAAAGTGACTAGAAATGCCTATATAGCATTATTTTGGTACTAGTCCAATGTCACTTCATGTAAACCTAAGTATTTTTACATATTCATATAGGCCTTGTCAAATGTGATTTTTGAGAGTTGGAATCAACTCAAAAGCATTTATGGTTGATTTTTGAAAAATGTTTGAATGTGGAAAAGTCTCTGTCTTGTTATTTTTACTATAGGTGATATATAATTTCAAACGGCTTGGATTGATAATTTGAATACCTTTATAACAAAATTAGTTTCATGCAATTTGGTTCAGTAGAACTCTTTGAATTGATTTTTAAAGTTACTGACTGAACTCGAGTTTGAATAAATTGGAAAATATCTATTTGAATTACTGGGCTAAGCGCGAGAATGTTACTAGGCTTGCCCAGCTGCACAGCGCGCGCGTAGAGGGATATTTACAATGTGGTCCAGGCATCAGCGACTCAGTCTAAACGAAGCGGTAAGTTTCAATCTGGGCCATGCGATTAGACTAGGATCTACGGCTGTGGTTCGTCGTCTTCGTCGGACAGCTCCGACGAGACCGAACCCTAACAGCGATGGTGGGGTTTGTAGCGGCTTACCAGGGCTCCAGCTAGGGTCGGCGATGGGGGCGAACAACGTTGTTGACGACGGCGTAATACGTCAGAAACGTATCTATAATTTTTAATGTTCCATGCTTGTTTAGTATCTACTTTGCTTTGCTTTGTCTGCACTTCGAGGTGTTTTGATATGTTTTCTGGTACTAACCTATTAACAAGATGTTGCAGTGCCAGTTGCCTGTTTTCTGCTGTTTTTAGTTCCAGAAAAGCTAATAAGGAAATATTCTCATAATTGGACGGGACAAAAGCCAAAATCAATATTTCACCGAGGAGAACACGGAGTCCAGAGGAGAGACGGAGGGGAGCCACAGGGCGGCCGCAGCCCCCAAGCGCAGGCCCACCCTAGGTCACGCCTGGGCAGGATGTGGGCCCCCTGGCCGCCATCCCGCCTCGCCTCTTTGCCTATAAGAAGCCCATGTGCCTAAACCCTAAGTACCCGATCAATATTCCACAAAACCATCTGTAGCCACCACCACCATCGTCCCTAGATCGGGGGGATCTGAAGCTCTTCCCGGCACCCTGCCGGAGGGGAGATCATCCTGGAGGCCTTCTTCTTCATCATGTCAGCCTCCGGTATGAAGAGTGAGTAGTTTCACCTTGGACTACGGGTCCATGTAGTATCTATATGGTTATATCTCCTCCTTTATGCTTTCATGTCTAGATCTTGTGGGCTCCGTTCATGATCAAGATCTCTTCTATTTGTAACCATGCATGTTGTATTTGCGGGGATCTGATGGATATTGTGATTACTATGTCAGATTGATTAATGGTTTTGTCTTATTGATTCTATCATGTCTGTGTTGTTTGTGATCTTGCATGCTCTCCGTTGTTAGTAGCTATCTTGGCCAAGTAGTTGCTAGTGACTCCAAGAGGGGGTATTTATGCTCGATAGTGGGTTCATGCCTCTATTTAATCTAAGAGAAGTGACATGAATCTCTAAGGTTGTAGATGTGTTGTTGCTGAAGGGATTCGTAGCATGGAAAACAAAAAATTTCTATCGCATACAAACAAACAAGCCAAGATCTATCTACTAGATTGTAGCAACGAGTCGATGGAATAACTCACCCTCGAAGATTCCAAAGTGTTTAACGAGAGCGGATTCTCGTGGGTGATGTAGTCGTACTCTTCCCGATCTCAAGATCGCGTAGACGATCCTTCCGGCGCTGCGTTCCGACGGCGCTCCCGCAGTCGGTCACACGTTCGGTACTCGACAAAGACCTTCCTCTCCCTTGTTCCAGCAGGCAGCGGAGGTTGTAGCACTCTCCTCGCGATTCCGGCAGCACAACGGCGTGGTACCGGAAGTAGAGGGGAGATCTCGCAGGGCTTTGCCTTAAGCCGGAGTGAGTATGGTGGAGTATGAGAGAGTCCCTCGATGATCTAGGGTTTAGACACGCCGAGGAGGGGGCTAGGCCGGTGGCTAGGGTTTCACCTAGGCGGAGGCGGCGAGTGCCCTAGGGCCGGCGGCGGCTATGGAGGCGGCAGCGGCGGCTTGGTACTAGGGTTTAGAGGTAGGAACTTGTGTGTCTAGGAGGGGAGCCCTGCCCCTCCTTTTATAGGTGGAGGGGGCCGGCCAAGGGGAGGGGAGTCCCTCCCCAACTCGGCTTGGTGGTGCGCCGGCGGTGGGGAGGAGGGACTCCTCCCCAACTCGGTTTCCTCCTCCTTTTCCACTTCCCAAAAATAGTCGTTTGACTTTCAAACTTGGCGTTTGACTTTTCAAACAAGGATTTGATTTAATCCTCTATTTTGTTCAGCGATGACACTTAGTACATGATGCAATCATACCAACTTGATATAACACACTCATGTACCCTTCCCCTCCGGAGTGCCGGACATTCCGGAACCTTCTAGAACATTCCCGATGAAAACACCGGAACCATTCTCCAACTCCGAAACGGGACTTTCCTTATATGAATCTTATTATCCGGACCATTCCGGATCTCCTCGTGATATCCCGAATCCCATTAGAGACTCCGAACAACATTCAGACTCTTTCTCATCATTCCATAACTACTCAAACAACGTCGAATCCTTAAGTGTGTCTCCCTACGGTTCGTGAATTATGCGGACATGATCGAGACACTTCTCCGAACAATAACCAATAGAGGAATCTGGAAATTCATATGGCTCCCACATATTTCTAAGATTACTTTGCGATCGAATGAACCACTTACATACGATACCAATTTCCCTTTGTCTCATGATAGTTTACTTATCTGAGGTTATGATCGTCAGTATCTCTGCATACCTAGTTCAACCTCGTTACCGATAAGTACTCTTTTCTCGTTCCCGTGATATGTGATCCCTTGTGAGCCACTCACATGCTTGCAAGCTAATTGGATGACATTTCACCGAGAGGGCCCAGAGTATATCTATCCGTCATATGGATGGACAAATCCCACTCTTGATCCATGTGTTTCAACCAATACTTTCCGAACACTCAATGCCACCTTTATAGCCACCCAGTTACGGTGTGGTGTTTGATGTCATCAAAGCATCCATCCGGTAAAGGTGATATGCATGATCTCATGGTCGAAGGAATTAGGTTACTATGTATCAGAAAGCATATAGCAATTGAACTATTAAAATGACTTGATCTTTATGCTACGCTTATCTATAGGAGTATGTCCACCATATCATTCTCCTAACGATATGATCTTGTTGTTAACAACATCTCAATGTTCATGATAGGGAAACCACAATCATCTATTAACCAACAAGCTAGTATTATAAAGAGGCTTTACTAGGGACTCTTATTTTAGTTTACAAATCACACAAGTATTAATGTTTCCCTGTTAATACTATTATAGCATGAATGTAAACATTTATCATAAACACAAAGATATAATAATAACTACATTTATTATTGCCTCTAGGGCATATCTCCAACAGTCTCCCACTTGCACTAGAGTCATCTAATCTAGATTACATGGTAATATACCGAACACCCATGGCAGTTTGGTGCTGGTCATGTTTTGCCCACGGGAGAGGTTTAGTCAACGGATCCGCCACATTCAGATCTGTGTGTACTTTGCAAATCTTTATATCCCCATCTTGGATATGTTCTCTAATAGCATGAAAACGTAGCTTGATGTGCTTCAGCTTCTTGTGTGACCTTGGTTCTTGCGCATTGGCTATGGGGCCCATGTTATCATAGTAGATAGACATTGGGTCTAGCGCACTAGGAACCACACCCAGCTCTGTAATGAACTCTTTCATCCATATCGCTTCTTGTGAAGCCTCCGAAGCAGCCATGTATTCCGATTCAGTTGAAGATCTCGCCACAACGCTTTGCTTTGCACTCCTCCATCTAACTACTGCACCATTCAAAATAACTACGTATCCAGATTGTGATTTAGAATCATCCGGATCGGTGTTCCAACTAGCATCGGTGTAACCATTTACAACGAGCTGTTCATCACCTCCATAAGAAAGAACCATATCCTCAGTTCTTCTCAAGTACTTAAGGATGTTTTTGACCGCTGTCCAATGATCCACTCCTGGATCACTTTGATATCTACTAGTTAAACTAACAGCATATGCAATGTCGGGTCTAGTACATAGCATGGCATACATTAGAGATCCTATGGCTGAGGCATAGGGAGTCTTACTCATCCTTTCTCTATCTTCTGCCGATGTCGGACTTTGAGTTTTACTCAAGGTCGTATTGGGCAACATGGGCAAGAACCCTTTCTTGCTATCTTCCATTCCAAACCTCTTTAGAACTTTGTCCAAATATGTACTTTGTGACAATGATATTTGGCGTCTCGATCTATCTCTATAAATCTTTATGCCTAATATGTAAGCTGCTTTGCCAAGATCCTTCATTGAAAAACTATTATTCAAATATTCTTTGACACTATTAAGAAGGTCTACATCATTCCCAATCAACAATATGTCATCTACATATAGTATTAAGAATGCTACAGAGCTCCCACTCACTTTCTTGTAAATACAAGCTTCTCCATAAGTTTGTAAAAACCAAAACTTTTGATCACCTTATCAAAACGTTGATTCCAACTTCGGGATGCTTGCTTCAATCCATAGATGGACCGTTGAAGTTTGCATACCTTGTTAGCATCTTTAGGATCGACAAAACCTTTGGGTTGCATCATATACAACTCTTCATCAATGTCTCCATTGAGTAATGCTGTTTTGACATCCATCTGCCATATCTCATAATCATAATATGCAGCGATTGCTAACATAATCCTCACAGACTTTAGCTTCGCTACTGGTGAGAAAGTCTCATCGTAGTCAACTCCTTGAATTTGTCGAAACCCTTTTGCGACAAGTCGAGCTTTATAGACAGTAACATTACCATCAGCATCTGTTTTCTTCTTGAAAATCCATTTGTTCTCGACAGCCTTCCGGCCATCTGGTAAGTCCACCAAAGTCCATACTTGGTTTTCGTACAGGGATCCAATCTCGGATTTCATGGCTTCTTGCCATTTATTGGAATCTGGGCTCATCATCGCTTCCTCATATGTCTCAGGGTCATCGGTGTTGTCCACCAACATGACACTCATAACGGGTTCATACCAATCTGGAGTGGTACGAGTTCTCGTTGACCTGCGAGGCTCTGTAGCAACTATAATCGAAGTTTCATGATCATCATCATTAGCTTCCTCTCTAACTGGTGCAGGCACCACAGGAACTTCTTCCGGTGCTGCGCTACTCGCAATTTCGAGAGAAGGTTCGACAACCTCGTCGAGTTCTACTTTCCTTCCAGTCACTTCTTTCGAGAGAAATTCCTTCTCTAGAAAGGATCCATTCTTGGCAATGAAGATTTTGCCTTCGGATCTATGATAGAAGGTATACCCAATAGTTTCCTTCAGGTATCCTATGAAGACGCATTTTTCCGCTTTGGGTTCAAGCTTGTCCGGCTGTAACTTCTTTGCATAGGCTTCGCAACCCCAAACTTTAAGGAACGACAATCTAGGTTTCTTCCCAAACCACAATTCATACGGTGTCGTTTCAACGGATTTAGATGGTGCCCTATTTAAAGTGAATGCGGCTGTTTCTAATGCATAACCCCAAAATGATAGCGGTAAATCTGTAAGTGACATCATAGAACGAACCATATCTAAGAGAGTTCGATTACGACGTTCGGACACACCATTACGCTGTGGTGTTCCCGGCGGTGTCAATTGTGAAAGTATTCCACATTTCTTCAAATGCTCGCCAAACTCGTAACTTAGATATTCACCTCCACGATCAGAACGTAGAAATTTAATCTTCTTGTTACGTTGATTCTCTACCTCACTTTGAAATTCCTTAAACTTCTCGAAAGTTTCGGACTTATGTTTCATGAAATAGATATACCCATATCTACTCAAGTCATCCGTGAAGGTAAGAACATAACGATAACCACCGCGCGATGCTACACTCATTGGACCACACACATCGGTATGTATGATTTCCAATAAGTCCGTAGCTCGCTCCATCATACCATAGAATGAAGTCTTAGTCATTTTACCCATCAGACATGCTTCGCGTCTTTCAAGTGATTCGAAATCAAGTGATTCAAGAAGTCCATCGGAATGGAGTTTCTTCATACGCTTCACTCCAATGTGACCAAGACGACAGTGCCACATATAGGTCGAGTTATCGCTCGATTTCAAACGTTTAGCCTCAATGTTATTAATATGTGTATTTCCACTATCGAGATTCAACAAGAATAGACCATCTATCAAAGGTGCATGTGCATAAAACATATTACTCATATAAATCAAACAACCATTATTCTCGGACTTAAACAAGTAACCGTCTCGCAATAAACAAGATCCCGATATAATGTTCATGCTTAACGCAGGCACCAAATAACAATTATTTAAGTATAAAACTAATCCCGATGGTAGATGAAGGGGTAGCGTGCCGACCGCGATCACATCAACCTTTGATCCGTTTCCCACGCGCATCGTCACCTCGTTCTTCGCTAGCTTCCGTTTATTCTGCAGCACCTGTTTCGAGTTACAAATATGAGCAACCGAACCAGTATCAAATACCCAGGCACTACTACGAGTACTAGTGAGATACACATCAATAACATGTATATCAGATATACCTTTCTTCTTGATGTTGTCGTTCTTCAAATCCGCCAAGTACTTTGGGCAATTCCGCTTCCAGTGACCTTCTCTCTTGCAGTAAACGCACTCAGTATTAGGCTTAGGTCCAGCCTTGGTCTTCTTCGTTGGCGTGGTAACTTTCTTACCACCCTTCTTGAAGTGTCCCTTCTGCTTAGACTTGCCTTTCTTGAATTTGGTGGTCTTATTGACCAACAACACTTGGTGCTCTTTCTTGATCTCCACTTCTGCAGATTTCAACATGGCAAAGAGTTCTGGCAACGTCTTATTCATGTTTTGCATGTTGTAGTTCATCACAAAGTTCTTGTAACTTGGTGGTAGTGATTGGAGGACGCGGTAAATCCCCAAAGCATTAGGAATCACTATACCCAAGATTTGAAGTTTGTTTGCGTGCCCACACATCTTAAGCACATGCTCACTGACAGAGCTGCCCTCTTCCATCTTGCAGTTAAAGAACTTTTCAGAAGCCTCATAGCTTTCAATTGCCGCATGAGTCTCAAAGATCAATTTGAGATCCTCGACAATATCATATGGATCTGAATTCTCAAACCTTTTCTGAAGCTCCGATTCTAAACCATACAAGATAGCACACTGAACTGTGGAGTACTGAGTCTTCCGAGTGAGGTAAACATTCTTTACTTCATCGGCAGCATCAGCTGCAGGCGGGTCACCCAGCGGTGCATCCAGCACATAGGTAAAATTACCAGCTGTGAGGACAATCCTCAAATTGCGGAACCAATCCGCGAAGTTGCTTCCATTGTTTTTCAACTTTTCTTTCTCTAGGAACACATTAAAATTGATGGTAGGGGCTGCCATTGATCTACAACATATTTGCAATAGTTTAGACTAAGTTTATGACAAATTGAGTTCAAATTAATAATAAAATTAATCTAGGTGAACTCCCACTCAAAACAATATCCCTCACATTGTTTTAGTGATCACACGAACCAAATCCACCACATCAACACCGATCATCACGAGAGTTGATATAGTTTCAATGGCGAACAATCGACATGTTCATCATATCTACTATATGATTCATGCTTTACCTTTCGGTGATCCGTGTTCCGATACCATGTCTGTACATGCTAGGATCGTCAAGATCAAACCTTAGTTTCCGCATGAGCAAATCTGGCTTGCTCACGTTGTATACACTTGCAGAATCTAACACACCCGATCATCACGTGGTGCTTCGAAACAACAAGCTTTAGCAACGGTGCTAACTAAGGGTGAACACTTTATGACTTGAAATTCATGTGCATGAGGGATCATCTTATAATGCTACCGTCGTCTACTAAGCAATACAAGATGCATAAGGGATTAACATCACATGCAATTCATAATATGTGATATGATATGGCCTTTTCTTCTATGTGCTTCGATCTCCATCTTCAAGCACGAACATGATCTCCATCATCACTGGCATTGCATCAAGGTCAATGACGCTTCTTCATGGTTGTCGTCCATCGGCTTCAACTATTACAACTACTTTGAATAGACACGCGGGTCTTAACATAAATTAAAGACAACCATATGGCTCCTGCCGGTTGCCAACTTACAATAAGGAACATTGCATACATCAAATATAATCACAAACATGGCCATATCACATCACTGCACACCCCTGCAAAACAAAGTTAGACGCCTCTACTTTCTTTGCATATTTTACGTGGTTTGGGGCTTTCAATAAGTGTCGTTCTAACTTACGAACATGAACCACAACATTGATACTAGTATTGTTAATCACCCGTTGTAAATTGGATCTTAACTATGCTAGGAGAAACAGGCACCCGCAAAGTCACTTATGCAATACAAGTTGCATGTCAAGCGTGGAGCAAGTCTCATGAACGATGTCATGTAAGGTTAGCCCGGGCCGCTTCATCCCAACATCCCGCAAGATGCAAAGTACACAAGAAGGAATCGACAATAAAAGCATCAACGCCCACAATGACCATTGTGTTCTACTCGTGCAACAGATCTACATATAGACACGACTCTGATACCACTGAAGGGATTCGTAGCATGGAAAACAAAAAATTTCTATCGCATACAAACAAACAAGCCAAGATCTATCTACTATATTGTAGCAACGAGTCGATGGAATAACTCACCCTCGAAGATTCCAAAGTGTTTAACGAGAGCGGATTCTCGTGGGTGATGTAGTCATACTCTTCCCAATCTCAAGATCGCGTAGACGATCCTTCCGGCGCTGCGTTCCCGCAGCGCTCCCGCAGTCGGTCACACGTTCGGTACTCGACGAAGACCTTCCTCTCCCTTGTTCCAGCAGGCAGCGGAGGTTGTAGCACTCTCCTCGCGATTCTGGCAGCACAACGGCGTGGTACCGGAAGTAGAGGGGAGATCTCGCAGGGCTTCGCCTTAAGCCGGAGCGAGTATGGTGGAGTATGAGAGAGTCCCTCGACGATCTAGGGTTTAGACACGCCGAGGAGGGGGCTAGTCCGGCGGCTAGGGTTTCACCTAGGCGGCGGCGGCGGCGAGTGCCCTAGGGCCGGCGGCGGCTATGGAGGTGGCGGCGGCTGGGTACTAGGGTTTAGAGGTAGGAACTTGTGTGTCTAGGAGGGGAGCCATGCCCCTCCTTTTATAGGTGCAGGGGGCCGGCCAAGGGGAGGGGAGTCCCTCCCCAACTCAGCTTGGTGGTGCGCCGGCGGTGGGGAGGAGGGACTCCTCCCCAACTCGGTTTCCTCCTCCTTTTCCACTTCCCAAAAATAGCCGTTTGACTTTCAAACTTGGCGTTTGACTTTTCAAACAAGGATTTGATTTAATCCTCTATTTTGTTCAGCGATGACACTTAGTACATGATGCAATCATACCAACTTGATATAACACACTCATGTACCCTTCCCCTCCGGAGTGCCGGACATTCCGGAACCTTCTAGAACATTTCCGATGAAAACACCGGAACCATTCTCCAACTCCAAAACGGGACTTTCCTTATATGAATCTTATTCTCCGGACCATTCCGGATCTCCTCGTGATATCCCGAATCCCATTCGAGACTCTGAACAACATTCGGACTCTTTCTCATCATTCCATAACTACTCAAACAACGTCGAATCCTTAAGTGTGTCTCCCTACGGTTCGTGAATTATGCGGACATGATCGAGACACTTCTCCGAACAATAACCAATAGAGGAATCTGGAAATTCATATGGCTCCCACATATTTCTACGATTACTTTGCGATCGAATGAACCACTTACATACGATACCAATTTCCCTTTGTCTCACGATAGTTTACTTATCCGAGGTTATGATCGTCGGTATCTCTGCATACCTAGTTCAACCTCGTTACCGATAATTACTCTTTTCTCGTTCCCGTGATATGTGATCCCTTGCGAGCCAGTCACATGCTTGCAAGCTAATTGGATGACATTTCACCGAGAGGGCCCAGAGTATATCTATCCGTCATATGGATGGACAAATCCCACTCTTGATCCATGTTTTTCAACCAATACTTTCCGAACACTCAATGCCACCTTTATAGCCACCCAGTTACGGTGTGGTGTTTGATGTCATCAAAGCATCCATCCGGTAAAGGTGATATGCATGATCTCATGGTCGAAGGAATTAGGTTACTATGTATCAGAAAGCATATAGCAATTGAACTATTAAAATGACTTGATCTTTATGCTACGCTTATCTATAGGAGTATGTCCACCATATCATTCTCCTAACGATATGATATTGTTGTTAACAACATCTCAATGTTCATGATAGGGAAACCACAATCATCTATTAACCAACAAGCTAGTATTATAAAGAGGCTTTACTAGGGACTCTTATTTTAGTTTACAAATCACACAAGTATTAATGTTTCCCCGTTAATACTATTATAGCATGAATGTAAACATTTATCATAAACACAAAGATATAATAATAACTACATTTATTATTGCCTCTAGGGCATATCTCCAACAGTTGCTACTAGGGAGAAAACAACGGTCTCTTGTTCATGGAACAAGTGGATTGATTACCTTACACACTTTGCTTGAAGCAGTTGTCTGTTGCTTGTAACTTAATACTAGAGGGGGTTCGGATGATAACCCAAAGATGGACTTCTAGTCATAGATGCAATTGGATGGTGGTCTATGTATCTTGTTGTATTGCCCAATCGAATCTCATTGGATCTTGATGTCTAGTATTGCATTGTTATGCCTTGCTCAGTCCTGTCAATTGCCCTGTTGTAATTTGTTTACCCAGCATGCCATGTTTTTTTATCTAAGGAGAACGCCTCTAGTGAATTATGGACCCTGGTCCAATCTTTACCATTGATACATCTTCCACTGTTACTGTTTACTTTCTACAAACCACTATTACCTTCCACACCATACAGTTAATCCTTTGTTTCAACAAACCGGTGAGATTGACAACCTCACTGTTCGTTGGGGCAAAGTCTTGAGTTTGTGTTGTGCAGGTTTCCAAGTTGCTTGCAACACCTTTGAGATGTTTCCTTCCTCCTACTGGTTCGATAACCTCGGTTTCTTACTGAGGGAAAACTTGCTGTTGTGATCTTCACACCTTGCTCTTGGGGTTTCCCGACAAAGCACTCCCACGTTGTTAGAGTGCCAACACGGCGGTTCGAACGGTGGTCGCGGCGGCTCCTGGGGTGGTCGCAATCAACGGCTCCGCTCCTCCTCTGCAGTGGCAGACTCCGATGAAATTCCGGCGGGCTGGTGCTCGCCTTGCTCCGGGGAAGGGTCAGGGGTGGTTCTGAGAGAGAGGGGAGTGAGGTGGTGTGAAGAATTAAGGTGGGGTGGCTTCTATTTATACATCGGCGAGAGGGGCAATGCGGCATGGTCAGGTTCCTCCGGTGATGTCAATACAGCGAGATACGTGCATGGCGAAGGGCGTAGGATGGTGCGGTGTCTCTTGGAGATCATCATTGGCTTAATGATGCGGCAAGGGGCGGTCGAGAACGGTCGGGCGCGTTCGGTGCTCTGAGCGGAAACGGCGGTGTTCGAGACGACGTACAGGTGCTTCTGGTCGCGCGGCGGTGAACGATCGTGTCTGGGAGGTAGCTAGGGTCATGGTTAAGGCAGTTAAGTGCAACGAGGGCGAGGCGCGGTGTGTGCGAGCGTGCCGGCTGCGGTGCTCTGGCGCGCTCTCAGCATGGTGCATAGAAATGGGCGCGGCGTTTTCTCGGTGGTCCAGGGATTGGCTGAGCTAGAGGGTTGGACAGGGGGTGGCGGTGGACAGTGCCCTGCCTCCTAGACATCAGGGACGGGTGCGGCGCTTCCTTCTGCGTGCTGGCCATGGTCGTTCGGTAATGGCGGCTTTGGGTGGCATGGCACTGGTGCAGGGGGTAGAGGGGTAGCTTGCTCAATGCAGTGTTGGGTGCTGGTGGTGACAAGGGGAGTAAGTTGGGGACAATGGTTTGATCAAACACTGCTCAAAACAGTAGAAGTTAGGCAGTTTGATCTATGCTCACCAAGTGTTTGATGAAATGGCCGCATGAAATTTGAATTTGAATTTTTGGCTGAATTTCGGTGAGTGCTCTGGTCACATGCTTGGTAGTCTGAGGTTGCTTGGATTTGGCAAGGTGAAGTGGTTTGATTGGTTTTTGAGAAATGGCCATCTTAGTATCTATTAAAGATTCAATTTTGAATTGTCCTTTAAATATATTTGAAATTTGTTTTTGTTGGTTTGTAAAGTGGGATTGGGTTCACTTTTACTTGGTCTAGCAAGGGGTAAAAAGAATTGGATTTGTTTCTGTTAGAAATATTTGACTAGGAACACCCAAAGTGGTCTAGCGAACAAGTTTGGCCAAAATGACCATTTGCTCATATTCCTTATATTTGATTTTTTTTCTTCATTTGATTCTGCTTAGAAATGATCTAGATGATATTTTTCATCTTTAAATTAATCCTTATCATGGCAATCAAACATAGCATTGCAAGCATTCATGCATTAATCACACACACACATGCATTCATATTGATTTTATTAACAAAAGTTTTTGTTAACCCTAAACTTGGATGATTGAAACTTGATAATCTTGATTAATATTTTTAGGATGTTACACACAATAACAGCAACAAGCTTCAACGCTCTCTAGTGTTCTCTAGGATTGGAAAACATTGCCCGAATGGTCAACGTTCAGATCAATGGCCACCCATATGATAAAGGATGCTATTTAGCCAATGGTATTTATCTTGAATGGTCCATATTTGCAAAGCCAACTCGCATACAGATAAAAGAGAACATCCTAGGTTTGATAAAGAATAAGAGACATGCTGGAAGGATGTGGAGCGGTCATTTGGAGTTCTCCAATCACGTTGGGCAATTATTTGGCACCTTGAAAGAACATGGAGCACCAAGAGGATGGCGGGGGTGATGGCTGCATGTGTGATCATGTATAACATGATTGCCGAGAACGAGGTTATGAGAGGATTTTACACCAAGGGTGAAGAACGAGGTTATGAGAGGATTTTACATCAAGGGTGGGAGTACCAGGAAGTCCTTGAGCTCCAGAACGGACGGGCAACGTTCCAATAGTTTCTCCATGCGTATTATGAAATTCTTGATCGTGCAAGTCAAAGTGCACTTCATATGGATTTAATTGAGCATACGTGGACAACAAAAGTTGTTTAATTTAATCTTATTTGATTTGAACCTATTTTATTTGAGTTATTTGTGTAGCCAGAGTGGCCCCTTATTTGAACTATGTGTAATATTATTTTTGTGTGTTTAAATGGCAAGATAAATTATCAAGATGATCGAAAATTGGCCAAACTGACCGTGGCTGGAGAAACTAGGCTAGAAGATCGAAATGGCGGGACAAATGGGGCGTCCCATTGGGAGAACACTCGGCAGGGGATGGTGTGTGGGTGTGGGTTGTGGCGACAGTCCGTTCGTTTTTGTCATCCCGATGATCAAAGCAGACCATTTCGGTGTCCAAATGAATTTGATCCGTTGAATATAGTGTTAATCGATTTTTCATCTTCCATGGAAGTAGGAACCTGATCTCCAGTGGATCAGACAATGCAGCGTGATGAGTTGTCGGCACCACGCATAAATCCAAACATGTTAGTATCTGAAACAAGTGCTAATGGGTGATACATCGTGTGATCAGCCCCGCAACTCGCGCCGAAGCAGTGAGGGGTACAGACCCGACAGAAGGTTCGTACAGTAGTATTCCTGATTGGAAATTTGGTCGCTAGTACTACGAAGCATTTCGTTTCGTCTCAAAATATGTTTTCTCTTTAAATATTGGGATTCGGACCAACCCTGAATTGCTGCCAGAAACGTATCCAACATCCCGTGTGGTGTACGTGGGCGTGTATTGGGATTTAAAAAAAAAACACCATGACGGACGGCGTTGGACGCACCTCGGACATCAACGCAACCAGTGGATCTTGTCCAGTTGCTCGACACCTCCTGCCTCCCTCCCTGGGCGAGTTGATTTTTCTTCTTTTGACCGCTATAACTGGGCGAGGCGAGTAAAAAAGAGTAGCGCCAATCGGACAAGCTTGGGTGGCTACGAAGCACGGCTTCGTGGAAGGCCGTTCGAGCTTAGCGGAACGGACAGAAAAGGCTTTTGTTAACGGAGGTACTATAAGAGTATACAAAATGTGCACGCTGATGCAGACGGTTTTCCTTCATTTGTTCAGCTAGTGCTCCGTACAGTGTACGTACTAGCTTCGGCGCCACTACTCCGTGGCTGATCCGTTGTCGACGGACTGCCCCCGCTATCCGAGGCACGCGTCGGGGCGCTCTCCGGTGCGTGTAGAGAGGTTGGCCGACACTGCCTACTGAAGATAATATTACTGCGAGCGCTCTGTCTGAGTACGTCGCGGGAGATGAGCCCAAACGGCTCTGCGCGCAGGCGTTCTTTGCTCGATTGGGGCAGTTCCGGAGGATGGCAGAGGAGGCGCTGTTCCGCTTCATTCCGCAAGACTTTTGGCCGGATACCCCGCCTTATCGATCGTTCACTACTTCTACTCGTAGTACTACTACAGCGCCGTGCTACGTTTCGTGTCTGCAGGAAATTCTCCCTGGATCTGGATAGGAATACACGGTTGTCTGCCTGTCTGGGTAGAAACATACTAGCAGTCTGCTGGATGTCTTTCGAAGCATTTTCCAGCCACCTCTTTTGCCAGGCCCCATGGACGACGTCGTGTGGTCGGCCTGCCTCCGCGAGCACAAGTTGCGCCGCGCTGATCGTTCAGCAGCCTACAGCTACGCGTCGAGGAAAGACGACACGGCGGCGGACCACGTACTACCGGAAAACCATCCAGATTACGGGAGACCGCACGCACGCTTTGGGCACGGGAGGTCGGTAGAAAGGGACCGGGACTCCTCCGGGAGGTAGCAACCGAGGCAGGCCAGGCCAAAGGTAGACGTTGGACTCGCACTAGCTAGCAGCAGCAAGTTTCTCCCGGGCCGGTACGTACGTACCCCGTGCATGTCTGGCAAGTTGGAGCCGTCTCCTGTCCTCGCCGCGCGCGCGTGAGTGGGAGTGACCATCAATTCGTTCATTATTAAAGAGCTGAGCTGATCCTTGGACGACCGGTGGCTGTCAGGCGCCAGCAGCCGTAGCCACGACGGCGTGCCGCTGCCGTGTCGAGCGGACACTCTCCTTCGGCGCGCGCCATGCAGCGGACAGGTCGTCGACATGATTGCGCGATTGGCTCCATCCCGACCGTCGCTGCTAGATCCTGCTCGCCTGTCTGCTACCAGGTACCTGCTCGTGTGCGGAGTGAGTACCTGGTTAGTGTTAGGAAACTCCTGGGATGTCAAGTTACGACAGGCAGGGCACCTGGGGCATGCGGAATCGTGGATTTGTGGTCGAGGTGGACACCTGGATGCGCCAACTTTTGTTTACAGTAAGGAGCACGTGGCGGGAGAGAACGGAACAGAGTGGTGGTGGTACCGACATGGCGAAGGTTCCCGGTAGGGAAGCCTCGGCAACCCGCGCCGGCTGCGCGATGCAGAAATTGTCCTCTGGTTTCTGTCTTTTTCTCCGGAGGTCAGCACGTCGTTGTTTAAGCTAACAGTTCTGTTTAATTACTCGTGTTGAAACCCCTATTGTCTTGCCATGTTACTATTGATGATGCACGTCAGGGGTAAGCTTTTCCCGTGAGATCTGACCTCTCATTCGAAAACATCGTTTTGTCGCTAGCTAAGATGATACTGTTACTGTACAATGCTAATCGGTTACTGTGTGTGGTGACAACAAAAGGTTGAGTTCGACACACCAAGCATTCATTGATTGCTCCTGTATATGATTAGCTACTTCTTTATTCGATTTTGGATACACTACACGTACGTCAGATTGCCTCCTATTACTAGATTGATCACCGGAAGATGCAAGGTATGTAGACTACTCGTTTTAAAAAAACTAGGTATATCCGGGTTTATAGAGTCAACCGGAGCATTACAAAATCGTCAATTTGACCAACGTAATACATGATATATATTTTAAAAGGTATATCATTAGAAATTATAGATGTTACATTTTCTAATTATATTTTTTTGTTATATAATTTATATTCTGTTGATCAAATTGATGACAGGCATACTAGCAAGACCTATAAACCCGGATGGAGCGAGTACCTTGAAGCGCCCTTGTTCCCCTCGGTGGGGGGGCACGGGCGAATGAATCCACCAACGCCCCTTTCCTCCTTCCCGCATGTCTCCTTGTCATTGTCAAATGAGGTTGACGGGTGTTCCTGCAAACGATGGCAACATGCAATTTCCCTCTCGTAGCGCGAGAGGGCGGTCCTAACAGGCACAACTGCTCGCGGAGCAGCGGTGTGAACTGTGACGCCCTCCCTAGGTCGTGGATCGGGTGAAGTCTTCACTCGGCGAGGCCGTGAGGTTTTGATGACTCCATGGCGTGAGGCATTGCAGTGGTTGTGTGTGACAATCAATGATTATGCAGCAGTATAAAAACAAGGAGATCGACAGTGGTTTGACGGTCAACGGCTCTATGGGTCTTCGACGAGGATCTTGCTCTAGATTCAAGGACGTAGCCGCGACGTTCATCTATGGAGATCTCCCATGGCTCAAGACATCCATGTTGAGGAGCATGATTCCCTCGGTTGGAATATCCTGAATTGAGGCTATCTGGTAGAGGGCGGCTCAAGACATATAAATGTGATGCAAGGATTAATCTCGTGGTTTAGAAGTTTCCTCTTGGAGAGCTGGGTGGTGACAAGGGATGAGGGCAACACAATCGATTGCGTGGCAAAGATCATAACAAGGTTGTGTGTGCATACAACTATTGGTGTTTTTGGATCAACAAGTAGAGGAGGCAACACATGGTGGCTTCAGTTTGGCGACACTCCTAGAGTGCAGAGTTTATACTCCGTCTGAATGCCCGTAAAAGTATGGACTTCACTGGTTGTATCTGGCAGTATCGTGTTTATGTGTTGTTTCTTAGTTGATGACTTTGTTTGGAGATTGCTCGTACTTACTTTCTAGGGTGAAATCTTAGGATTTGTCTTGAAGGTTGCTAGATTCGGAGACGGTTGTGCTTGCATCGTTCTCTTCTCGCAAACATCATAGTTTGGAGACCTTTTTCGTAGCTGGTGTGTTCGCGGGGCTAGTGGTAGTCGTTCATGCTTGTTGATGTGTGCAATTATGTTATGTTTTATTTTTAATAAGTGGTTGTATGCATGTTTCATATCTAGGTTATCTTTTGACATGGTGTCTAAAAGAAAATATGTTGACTACCGGACTAGATTGTCTAGAAAACATTGAGTGGCTCCTTGTACGAATTTATCTTCTGATAAATCGCAAATTGAAAATTTCCAATATGAAATATTGCTCCACCAGAATCATCTGAGACTAAAAGCAGCCTAAGAAGAGCGACAATCTAGATATGCAGCCGCAACCACCGACGATACTATACCCTGGCTACCACACAAAAGGAAACATGTCGTTCCTTCAACGCCATACGAAGAGGATTGCTTTTTTTTTTGAAATAAGAAATAGCTTTACCTATTCTTTTGATTAAGAATATAATTATCAGGTTCACTCACGGAAAACCAGATGAAAACCAATAGAGCAAGGGCCAAACCCACCCACCAAAACACAAACAAAACTGAGGCTGAACACCACTCCAGAAAGACAAGCAGACCTCTCATCAAACCGAAAAGAAGACGCCGTTATGAGTAAGTCTAAACTAATTTCCACGTAGTTCTTGCACGGAACTGTACTGTTCCAACGCCACGGATATTTAACTGCCGTATTTCCACCCTTATCAACAAACATATGCGTACTGTTTCATGAATTTGTTTTTAATAAGAGTTATTTCTGGCCAAATTGCCACTGCTGGGATGATGCTGGTTTTCTCCTCTTCCGACGAAAAGCTCAACGCAAAGTAAAAACCAGGTGAAACGGACCTTTGCAGCAAAGTATTACTCCTAGAGTAGACCCTTCGGGCCAAAACTCTTAGGATGTGCTTGGTAGCCCGGGTGACCTTTCTCATCTCATACATGCTCAGTCTAGCAATGTGGAGTACATACAAGTGCGTTTTACACGTTGTGTTTGTTAGGCTGGGCGCCGTGAGCTGTGCTCACTTCAGATCGTGTTTGGCAGCGTTGTATGACATGAGCTGGGCCAGTCAATATTAATTAGCAATCAGGTCCCTGAGTTAAAAGATAAAAAAGCAATCGGGTCCTGGGAGGTCGCCGGTGCGCTGCCGGCGAGTGGAGCCGCCACTGCACGCCGCCTCCACGTGGCGCCGCCACCAGGATGCCGAGCTCCTCCTTCCCCGCTTCCAGGAGGCCAAGCTTCGACTCGACGCGCCGCGCCGCTAGGAGATCGAGCCTCTGCTGCTAGCACGAGGCATGGAGATGGGGTGGAGTGTGGACGAGGCAGGGAGAGGCGGTCGCCGAGGTAGGGAGAGTTCGCCAGGGAAGAGAGAGTTTGCCGGGGACATGGAAGGGGGAGGAGAGGGCGCCATGCGCTGTTGCGCCTCTGTAGCTTGGAGGAGGCGGGAAGAAGAAGGGGATGAGAGCGGTGGTGAGCTCGACGGGGAGAGAGACGGCGGTGGTGGTGAGCTCGACGGGGAGAGGGGCGGTGGCCTTCGACGGGGACGGGGACGGGGTCTTTTCTTCTCTTAATATATATCTTCAGCATGGTTTGAAAAACAAACCTTTGAAATTAACACTCTCTTAAATATTCAGGTCTGAATATCGTTTGTCGATTTGACCACGTGGTGCTACTATCGTCCCACATCATATTATCAACAAATATAACCTGCTGGTTTCAAAAAAACAAAAAACAAATATAACCTGCTCCCCGTGCATTGAACAGCTACCCCTACGACTTGTCACTCGTCAGAAAGTGCAATTGGATGCAGCATAGTAACAAGTCAAGTCCTTGTTCCACCTGACCTCCACGGTGCGTCAGGATCAAGGGGTACTACTCGTGCACCGTGCTTTTCAAGTTGAACAGGTCGGCGATAACGCAAGGGTTGAGCGCCACCCATAACCCATTGCCACAGTGGACCACCTCCTGCTTCTAACGGATAGACAATGCCAACGGATTATTACGTGGAGCTAGTCGTACACTTTGCCGTACCCTCCTCTCTTATCGGAAGCAATGTGTCGACTTTGAATGGTCCCATGCCATCAGTTCAGGTGTGAATAAGGGAAAATGGCGGCTGGCAATAGCAAAGGCCTGGAGGGGCAGAGCACAGCGCTAAGGTCAATGGCTGGCGTCCTTGCCATTTAGATAGAGCCTGCAGAAAAGTTCAGATCACGGTTATTACCAAACATACTTTTAGAGATTTATGTGGAGATTAAACGGTTCCAACATGGTTATTTATGTGTTCAGTTTAGAAGAAGTTAATCACACTATACTAACAAGAGAAATGGAGAGGAGCAGAGTATACCCAAGGACGTACAGCACCGGATATAATAAACTTATAAACAGAACTGCCCCACGCGTAGTCCGCTCCTTATTATCGTCTGGGGAAAGGAGGTCTGGAGGTCCTTCGCGTTAGCACGAACTTTCCACGTCTCTGTCGCGAGTCCTTTGCCAGAAATGTTCAACGATATACAATTAAAAAGAAAGTCCAACGATGCGTGCAGACTTGTGATACTCCTTCCATTCCAAGGCCTAAGGTCTATATATTTTTAAAAAATTAAATTATGATTTGACCAAATTTTTAGAAAAAAACTAACAAAAAACTATTATATTATATAGATACCATGTGAAAATATGTTTCATTATGTACGGAAGGATATGGATTACATATTATAAATATCAACATGTTTCTCTAAAAATTTGATCAAACTTTAGGTAGTTTGACTTAAAAAAAAGAAATATAGACCTTAAGCCTTTAGGTAGTATGGATTAAATATTCTGTGAAAATGTAGACAGTCGGGAGTACATAACAATTTTCTCCGTATTGACTTTTCAGCTGTGCTCCATGTATATTGGAGCGAGGGTGACTACTGACTAGTAGTACTATACTAATCCGATTGACATCACGTTGATGAAATCAATTCATCGTTGCGGTACGTACTACGTAGGCGTGATCTGAGCTACCCCATTTGCATTCAACTGGTGCTGGCAAATTGTGGTGTCACTACACGGTTTTAATTTTGAGACGATTGCATGATACTCCCTCCGTTTCAGGGCTTAAGGCGTCCTCGTTTTACGTGTTTTTTCTTTAACCAAGAATTACTCTAAATACCTAAAGAGTTTTGGTATAAAACTAGTACCACTGAAAAGTATTTTTCAATACGAATCCAACGGTACTAATTATGTACAATATAATCAAGATTTTGTTATTCAATTCTTTCGATCAAACCTTGCGTTGAAAAACGCGTGCGCTTTAAGCCCTGAAATAGAGTTAGTACTACTGATACTAGTAGTTGTTTTCTGCAAATTATTTTTGGTATTTTATGAGAACAAATATTTCCTGTTTTTAGCTTGAGATAATATTTTTTATATAGTTCAAGATACCCTGCAAATACTAATAGTTGGAAATGGTAAAACCTTATTTGGCACTCATAGTGCCCGCTACGGGTCAACAGTCAACATGCATCTCTCCCATCGCTACCAAGCCTTAGTTCCCGCATGTTGGTTTCCTCCGGTTTTAGAAAAGTTCTAGAACCTTCTCACCGGTTTTCTAGTTTTTCTTTTCTTTCTTATGTTTCCTATTTGTTTTTTATTTTATTTACCTTTTTTAATAAATTGAACAACTTTTCATTTTGAATATTTTTTGAATTTGAGCAATTTTCATATTTGAATATATTGACTTTGAATATTTTCTAAATTTGAACAATTGTATTTTCAAATCTAGGAACTTTTACAATTTTTAAAATATGAAAAATTCAACAGTTTTAATCATAACATTTTTTTTAAAAAACTGAACGTTTTTAAAATAAAAGGAAAACACTGCTAGAAGAAAGCCTGCCTGGGTCGGCCAGCAGCAACACGCACACAGTGCCGACGCCGTAACTATATGGGCACCTTTTGAGAGTAGCATGGCCATTGTTTCAGGCGTCCTCGTTTCTTTAGCTGCATGTTAAATGCAAAAGGTCCATTAAGTACGAACATCACATCGTGCTGAAAACAACATGGGCCAAGAAGCTAACGTGAGTCGCGCGTGCTTATATGCATTTTTTTCGAATTTGTGCTATCTAATTGTCAAATTAGTTCTATAGAGAATCTAGTTTTTCAACTCGGTAATGCTTAGATTTTTGAACTCTTTTGTGTGAACGTTTTCCCCCATTTTGTAGATTCGAATATTACATAGTACAATATTTGTGCCCGCCAAGACAGGATGCGCACCATGCACTCATCACATGCACTTTGGCTCAGGCGCTTCGGGAGGAGATGCACGCTCACTGGGCGACAGATGATGAGTTCAATAAAAGAGGTCCGAATGGGTGTTCTCACTTCTCATAAATTCACCTAAAGATCAAAGACCAACGATTGTTTTCTTGCTCTGGCGAGCCTGGCACCATCGCAATAACGTCGTGCACGGAGATGGGAAGGCGTCGATGTCAGCCTGAGGCGACTTGTGAGCTATCTTCATTCTTCTTCAGGGTTGGGTACAGGTTCGACGAGCTCCCCTGGGGCGACTTGGTCGGCACCAAGTACTGGCTCTACCAAGGCCAACGTGGATGCCGGCTGGGACCCTACCTTGAAGAATGCTGGCGTCAGAATCATTGTTAGAGATCATCGGGGTAGGCCTATCCTTGCGGAGTGGAAATTTATCAAATTATGTTCGAGTGCGGAAGAAGCTGAAGATATAGCATGTGTTGAAGGACTTCGTCACTTGATATCGCTGCGACGTTGGCCTTCATCCCTTGAGTCTGACTGCCAAGGAGCGGTGCTTGCAATTACTTCAAAGTCAGACGAAGTTTTGCCGAGTTGGGCTGCCATCTTGGAAGCACGGGAGTTACTGAAAGTTTTTAAGGAGATTTCTATTTCAAAGGTAGACCGTGTGTGTAATGGAGTAGCTCATGTTTTAGCCCAGCTAGGGAAGTCCGGATTGTCAGATAGTTCTCGTGATTGCATTCAGGACTTGGTCACTCTCGATTGTAAGAACACTATGTAAAACTCAGGGCAACTGGTTTCTTACACACTCTTTTCCTACCAGGGTATCTAAGGGGGCTAGAAAGTTTTTAATGAGGCGACATGTTGCTCAATATAAGTGAATGGAGCAGCAACATACATGTTGGGTAGTTAGTTGAGTCCAATCTTTTTTGAATATGTTCGTTTCTGTGAGTTTAACTGAGTATGCTTAATGAATAAAAAGTAATCAACACCAAAAGCATTTATATATTCTCTGCATACTAGTAGGGCCCCAACTAAAAGGGCATTGAATCTTGGCCGGAAATCTGTTTTGGAAATGTGTGAGGTCATTCGCGGAGAGGGCAGAGTTGAAGGATTAGCTTAGGATTTCTACAAGATTCGGTTTCTGAGGATTTTTTCCTTTGACATGCATTTGATTCATAGGATCGTACCTTGTAGGAATTAATCCTATATGAAGTGGACAACATGATTTCACAGGAAAAAGAGCATGAGCTCAGACCTCATGCAAGAATTCCTGCCCGCGGAGAGAATGATTTCATATGCCCAAAAGATCAGGTTGAGTAAGGCATTCCATTCCTTTACTTTTACTATTCCCTTAGTTTTCCTACCCTTCAAATCAAAGGAGCCCGCGACATGATAGGAATCTGCTAAGAGTTACGAGGAGAAAAGAACATTAATGATAATTACGAATATTCTTGTTTCTTATTTATCAATAAATTGATTTGGTACATAATGTGCTTTTTTCTAGAAAAATGTGTTGCACACTTTTCCGTAACCCTAATGATAACCCTAATGATAGGCTGGTGTTGTTCTCTGGCTAAACCTTCCAAAAAAGAGTCACGCCGGCAGGTTGTACACAAGGGCGATGTTCGAGCAATTTGGTGAAGCTCTTTACAAGACAAGGGCATATAAACTGCAAGAAATTGTAGCGGGCAGAGTTTATCCAGCTGAGCATGTGGATGCAGCCAAGGAGAAGTAGTGCAAAGTTGTGTATTATGTGCAGGTTGATAAAGTTCTGTCATTTTTTTATTTTTTGACCGTGAGTGGAATTTTCGAACATTCGGGGATTAACTGCTGCCATGCACTAAAGGTAGAAAACATTCTACGGAGCTCTTGTGCAGTGGCCCATAATGTTGCTATGTCAATTTGTTGTTATCTGACAGTGCCTTTGAGCAATTTATGATCTTTCAGGTAATGGTGCACATGAAACTCAGGAGAATTCCGGAGAAGCATATAGTAAAAAGATGGACAAGAAATACAAGAGATGTGTTGTCTGAGAAACTGCTAAGGTACCAGAAAGACCAAGGACCCCCGAAAACATCGACATTCAGGCACACTAGGCTTTACATAAGAACTCTTGAGTGTGTGCAATTGGGGGACAACAATGTTCAGTGTTATGAGGTTTGCCTAGCTATGCTTGGAGAAATAGCTGCGAAACTGGCACCGCTTAGCGTAGAGAAAGATGGGATGAGTCTCATGGTCCTTGAAGCTCTGGAAGTTAGGATGGCGACAGATCATGTTGATAACAACGATGGTGTTGCTAATAGTTTGTCGGACAATTCTCGGTTCAGAGTTCCGGGTAAAAATTTGAAACGAGGTAGGCCAACAACAAGCCGCCTTACGAAGAGCCAAACAAGAGATCGAGATTTTGCACGATTTGTAGAGGGAAAGGGCACAAGAGAACTATGTGTCCTCACCGAGGGAACCTGCCGAAGCCATCGCGTAAGTTGTCCAAATGTTCAAGGTGTGGTATACTTGGTCGCTGAAAAAATGTATGTGGCAACCCCGCGAAACCATAGGAGGTGACTTTTTTGATTTTGTTTAAATTTGTGCTATGATTTCATTGCCGGGTAAATCATTTTTCAATTTCCCTGGCTGTGATATTTTTGTTCTTGCATATGCTGTATTATAAGCTAATTCGGCCGTATTAGACCATGTACTATGTATGCTTAAAGCGGTTCAATGAGTTGAAGGAATCGGTTCAATACATAGCAGAACACCGATTCATTGTTTCAGCGCAGAGAAGCGGACCAAGATGTTGGTTCGATTCAAAGAAATCTGTTTGTGAGGAGCAATACATTGGGTCCACAAGACAGAGATAGAATGCTGTGTATGAGGAGAGAGGTTGCCAGATAAAATAAGATACCATATCTGACAGACGCCCATCATGGTTCGACTTCAACATAGCAGCAAAATCGGAGTGATTCCTAACTCTGACAGATTTTTGCATGAACCGACGCACCATAGTGCATGGTCTTAGTGCTGGTGATCGTGCTCAGGGTCAACCTAGACATGTTGGCACTATTTGAGTTCATTATTGTTGCCATTTATTTTACTGTAACCTAGTTTAAAATTACTTTGCATTTATGACCGAAATGCAAGTGGAGACTGTGAGAGTGGCGTGACTTCATGTGGTGGTAATTTTTGTCAAAAATCCTACCACTATGCGCAGCGTAGCTGTGTTGATTTAGACTGGTTGGAAAGAGGCAGAGTACTCGAGTGTACATGTGCAGAAAACCTGTGCTACTTAGTCTGGATGTTCGCCGTATGCTTTATTTCAATTTAAATATATTTTTACAAATTGATGGAGAATTAGCCGAAGTTTAAGGAAGCCATTATTACAAAATGGAACAATAACATGGAATAAAAATGGAAAATTTTATTTGAGATAAACTCGAACTAATTTTTGTAATCACGACACTTGCCGACATCTTAGTTGCTATTTTTTGTGAACACAATCAACACGCGAGATGTAAATGTATGTTAATTCTAGATTACCTAAATGTATTAGTGAAAATAGTGTGTTTGTCATCGCAGTTGACATTACCTTTCAAGAGGTTCGTAGTACATGTTCGGTCAGCCACACTGTTACCATGAAAACTTCATGTCAGAAATCATCTGAGGTAAAACAGGGACATTTCCACTATGGAACAGATAAGCCTTGCTATCGTGCGGGCCCTAGCGTGGAGAAATACGGGGCTATACCACTTTTCTAGATGACCTGCTGATGTGGTATACGGGGCGGGTGTGGATCACAGGAAAAACTGGCCATCGGGCCGTGCCTAGACGTGCCTGCCCGTGGCATGCGGGCTTTAGCTCGCTAGAAGCCCGGCCCGACACGTGGCAAACGGGCCGATGACGGCCTATGGCCCGGTTGGGGCCGTGCCCATGCGGGCCCGACACGGCCCGTCAAGCCTGCTAGCAGCGATAAATCAGCGTTCCACCGTCTCCGCTCGACCACCGGCCAAGCTACCGTTGCTGATTTAGTATGTATTCTAACCTTATTTTAGAATACTTTGACGGGCCAATAGAAAACATCTACCAGCTCCGTGGGCCGGCCCGCCAGGCGCTGGGGCCAGGCTCGGGCCACGCAGTCGGGCACGCGTGCCCGCCCGGCATAGCATGTGAGCTAGGCAGGCCGTGCCGGCCAGGCCCGTTTAAGCCATGTGTGCCAGGCCGGCCTGTTGGCCAGATTTGCACAAGGGTGCACATGCGGCAGGGATAGCGTGACCCAGGTAGAACGTCCTCAAAAGAGAGCGTCGTTTTGGCGGACGGGTGCCAGAGAGGAATTTATTTTTTTCTAAAAAATTCAAATTTAAAGTTTCAAAAAATCCAAGAAAAATATAGAGACGTAGATAATCATTTATAATAAGCTCGTTTTAAAAAAGCATGCGAAAATAATTTGTATTCTGGTCTCAGAAAAAAAAATATTTTAGATCTGGACATAAACAGTGCAATTTTTGAATGGGCCTCCTTTTTTCCGGAATTTGTCATATTTATCTTTTTTTATCACGGATAAAATACAATATATTTTCGTTTAAAATCTTGCATACATGTATTTTACATTGTGGGCTATACGAATATTTTTTTTTCAAAAACATTTGACGCTTTTTGAATTTTTTTAAAAAGTCCTCCATGGAGGAGAGGACGTCCTCCAAATCGACTTTTGGGTCCTCCAAACCGACTTTTCGCAAGAGATAACTCCTATCCCCTTTCTTGTTCACCGTCGGTACCGCATCTCCTTCCTCCGTCCGCCTGAAGCTACGAGCCTGCAAGCAACTCCTCTGGCTTTAGTTCGCCTTCTCACCTGGTTCTCCCAAGGATCAATTCGCTTCTCTTGCCCACCATCTCTTTGAGAAATTGCTTCGCCATTGCATGTCCTTATTGCCCCTGCTCGCGCCCATCAAATGCTTGTGGTATTCCCACAATGTCCTTCGCAATGCAACTAGCTTCCTACCCCCGCGCACCACTGCAGGCGGCCGCTTGGTCGTCCAATGTCAGTCCCCCGGCGCGGCTACCGCGGTGGCGGTGCCCTCGTTTCCGGGTGTCCGCGGCCTTCGACCAAGAAGGGCTTCTGACCGCCCTACGCGAGCAGACAGATCCGGAGGCGGCGCTCCGGATGCTTAATTCGGCGCTCGCGCGGGACGACTTTGCTCCGAGCCGCGAAGTCTATGAGGAGATCATCGGAAAGCTCGGTAAGGCCGGCGCTTTCGACCTGATGAAGTTACTCGTCAGGGAGATGCGGCGTGAAGGGCATGAGGCTCAAGTGGGCGTGGTGCGGTCGTTTATAGAGAGCTATGCGCGGCTGCAGATGTATCATGATGCCGTTGACTTGGTTCTGAACCAACTTGACTTGTTTGGTATGCAGGCAAACAGGGTGGTGTTCAATCACCTTCTCAATGTTCTTGCAGAGGGGAGTAAGATCAAGCTCCTTGAATCTGTGTATACAGAGATGAGCAATCGGGGTGTCAGACCTGATGTTATCACTTTCAACACAGTTATCAATGCATTGTGTCGAGTTCATCAGGTCAGGACTGCAGTTTTGATGATGGAGGAGATGTCTAGCCACCATGTGGTGCCTAATGAGATGACATTCACTACATTGATGCAAGGGTTTGTTGAGGAGGGGAGCATCGAGGCGGCACTGAGGTTAAAGTCACGGATGTCAGAAATGGGGTGTTCACCAACCAGTGTAACAGTCAATGTTTTGATCGACGGGTATTGCAAGCTCGGAAGAGTGGAGGATGCTCTTGGTTACATACAGCAAGAGATTGCAGATGGTTTTGAACCTGAACAGGCCACTTTCAGCACGTTTATTAATGGTCTGTGCCAAAACGGGCATGTCGATCATGCCCTGAAAGTCATGGATTTGATGCTTCAGGAGGGTAGCGATCCAGATGTTTTCACCTACAATACTGTTGTAAACTGCTTGTGTAAAAATGGAGAACTCGAAGAGGCTAAGGGAATTATAAATCAGATGTTGGATAGCGGTTGTTTGCCTGACACTACCACCTTCAACACTCTCATTGTTGCCTTCTGCGCAGAGAATCGACTTGAGGAAGCCTTGGACCTTGCACGTGATCTTACGGTGAAGGGTGTCTCTCCAAATGTGCATTCTTTCAATATTTTGATAAATGCTCTTTGCAAGGTTGGAGATCCTCATCTCGCTGTTCGATTGTTTGAAGAGATGAAGAGCAGCGGATGCACGCCTGATGAAGTTACATACAATGTATTGATTGACAACCTCTGCTCATCGGGGAAGCTTGCTAAAGCTTTGAATTTGTTGAAGGAGATGGAAGTTAGTGGTTGTCCTCGGAGCACAGTGACATATAACACTGTAATTGATGGGTTATGCAAGAAAATGAGAATAGAAGAAGCTGAAGAGGTTTTTGATCAAATGGATCTAACAGGTATTGAAAGGGATGCAATCACATTCAATACGCTTGTTGATGGCTTGTGCAGGGCCGAAAGGATCGACGATGCAGCAACACTTATTGAACAAATGACAAGTGAAGGATTGCAACCTAATAATATCACTTACAATTCTATTCTAACTCATTACTGCAAGCAAGGAAACATAAATAAATCTGCTGATATCTTACAAACTATGACGGAAAGTGGATTTGAAGTTGATGCTGTCACATACGGCACACTCATTAATGGTCTATGCAAGGCTCGTCGGACTCAAGCTGCTTTGAAGCTTCTTAGAGGCATGCGAATGAAAGGGATGAGGCCAACTCCAAAAGCCTACAACCCTATGATTCAGTCTCTATTTAGAGGAAATAATGGCAGAGATGCTCTGAATCTTTTCAGGGAGATGACAGAAGTTGGTGAGCCTCCTGATGCTTTCACATATAAGATTGTTTTCCGTGGTCTGTGTCGTGGTGGAGGGCCTATTAAAGAAGCTTTTGATTTCTTGGTAGAGATGGTTGACAAGGGTTTCATACCAGAGTTTTCATCATTCCGTATGCTAGCTGATGGTCTACTGAACCTGGGTATGGATGATTACCTCATAAGTGCTATTGAACTAATTGTAGAAAAGGCCAACTTCAGAGAGTCTGATGTTTCTGCAATAAGGGGATATCTCAGGATCCGTAAATTTTATGACGCATTAGCAACTTTTGGCCGTCTCCTGGAGATCAACAACCCTCGGTGGACTTATCGGTGATGCATCCAAAATGCATGAGAAAGTAGTATCTTGAAATTTTTGCTGGTTAGTTCATCAGGATATATTTATCTTGAATTAATTATAAATACTAGATGACTGCTTGTTACTTGTTGGAGTTGAAGTTAGCATTTAAAGATGTGTATCTTGTCTTAGAAACTCGTGGTGAATTGTTTGTCGTCATTTCCAATGTGAACCCTCTTTTGAGTTTTTCTATTTTCAGGGTGCTAATGTCAGAATATTTTGCTGCCTTCTCAACTAAGTCTTTATTTATCATAACTATTCTGTATTCATTTAAATTGTTTTATAGAAGTATCAGCAACTAATATTCTAACTCCTAAATTTCTACAGTACCTCATCTCTCTCTATAAATCGTTTCGAGAACGCGCTTGCATAGGGGCTTCAGTTTTAGCATGTGAAATTTTTGTACCATTAGCAAAGATGATATACGACCAGAAAGAGGGAAACAAATTAAGATCCCAAGATGAAAAATGCTGTGCATGTGTATATATTAGCAAGGTTCTGTCCATAAATACATCTAAAGAATATATTGTAGCCCCCCAATGGAGCTTATAGAGGCCACCTGCCTTCTCAGCCATCGGATAGACCTTCCAAACAACTTTTGGTCGTCTGATTCAGCCGTGTGTGGTCCGAACCGTCGGATGAGGCCACCAAGTCAATCCTGGCCGTTTCTTTCCGCCACGCGTTTGTACCCGCACAGCCATAAATGCTAGCTACATACACTGACGGTGGGGGCCTGCATCTTTCGGGGCCAGATGGTCAGAGACTGCTCCACGGCTGCTCATGGTGGACGTCAAGAAACGGGAGAGAGCTGCGGTGGCAGGGTCTTTAGTTTGGCTATAGTGGGCGAGGGGCAAAATCGGTAATTCCTGTCATTAGCAGTCCTCTCCCCAAGCTCGCACGCGCGTGGTGGACGGCGAGTCGTCGCCGTACACGATGCTACACCGCCGCCCTGTGAGAGGTTCCCCTTACCTGGCGCCACGGCCTCTCCCCTGAACCCAATCCTCTTGATCTTCTAGGGCAGCCGCCACACACCTAGGGTTTCATGTTTCCTCCCCAATTTCTCTGCCCTCTAGTCTCTCTCTGTCTCCTTTCAGGAGGCGGAGGCGCCTGCCGCGAGACCACGATCAGGTGGCGCGGAGACCCATTATCATGGTTTTTAAGGCGTTAAGGCGTCATAAGGCGATGCAGGGGCGCTCTGACGCCTAGGCGGGCGCTTTGGACGCCTAGGCGCCTAAGGCGCCCATTTTTTCAAGGCGGGGGAGGAGCGCCTGGACGCCTAGGCGACGCCTTTAAAACCATGCCCATTATGCTTCCTGGCGTGCGGCAAAGTCATCCTCAGCCGAAGGAGTGCCTCGTCAGTGGCGTACCGAGACAACGCCGGCTCGATCCGCATTAGCTCGCCATGGAAGAGAGCAAGAATGTGTGGCAGCGCGACCAGGGAGGCTAGCAGGCGGCCGGTCTTGCGGGGAGGCCAGCAGGCGGCACGGGAGGCGGACGAGGCGAACGAGCCGTCCGCATCATCATTGATCCGTCGTGCTCACCTTGTGGCTGATTATTCCCACAGCACCCTTTCTCCCTCGTCCCTTCTGGTTGCTCCTCCCCACATGAGGTCCTCTGATTCTTTACTCACTAGATTAATTTCCATTTTGCAGCTAGGGTGGTCGTATGGTGCTTGCTCACGATTTGTCTTCCCATGTCATCCAGTTACTGTGGGATTCATCAGAGATGAGGAAGGCAGGCTATGTGGGAGGAGCTAGGTGATGTGAGCTACATTTTCATTTTCCTTGTCTTCTCGAGGTTCTGCTAAGTTCTTGGTACGCTTCTATGGAAGATCTGTTAAGATTCTTGTTCTTATGTTAATTCCTGTACAAAAACATGCATTTAGGATCTGTAGTATGCTTGTTTTGTGCCTTTCTTAGTTTTAGAGAGAGTTTTTTCTTAGATTGTGCAAGAGATTGCTTTTAGTATCCTTTTTAGGTATATGCAGATGGTTGGTGTAGGATGGATTGAAGCTACCAAGATTTGGAGAAATTTGAAAGGTTCTTTTACATTTGTTCTGCACCAGACTGCCTTTAGTATCTTTTGTATGGCTTAGAGTGTAGATCTAGATTAGAGTGAGAATGGGTGGATGGTGGCTTTTTCTTGTTAGTTCTGGTCATCAGATTGCCAAGCATATTGTTGTTTAGAAAATATTTTAGTTAAGATATGTTCTCTTTCTACATCTCTTCAGAAGATAGCAAAATTGTTTGTCTCCACCAGAATGGCCTTTCTTGATTCTTCCATTTATCAAGATCTTGCCTGCCGATGGTCATTGCATTTGGCAATAGAAAGAATAGTAAATAGGTAAAAAAGATAAGCCTGTCCATTCTGAAATACTAATCTGAACTGAACTTTGCCCAAGAGAATTTCTTTTCACTACATGTTTGGGAACATTGTAGACTTTTCATAACTGTCTTATAGTTGCAACTTGCAGGGGATCAGATCAAGGTACACCTCATCCTCTCATGGATGAACACCATGAAGGCCACATTGAAGGCAGTTCTGCTAAATTGAGAGGTATTGACTCTGAACCTTGTTGTTGTTTGCGAGCTGGTACTATCTTGGCTCATAATAATTTGCGATATGTAAATGTGATACCTCAGTTTAGGTGCCGGCGGTCATGATTTAACGTACAACTTTAAGTGATTTAATATTGTCTCGCTGCTGGGCGTGGAGCCATGGAAGTGGAGGAACTATTTGTCGGCGGACGTGCAGGATAGTATGATGGAGCGATGCGAGCATGGAGACTGTGGCAGCGGGAGGGAGGGCTTGCCGGTGGCGGCCGGAGCTTCTCGTCCCTCATGTTCGCGACCTGCATTGCCTGCCATGGTGTGGTTTGTGCTTTATTTCATTTCATTTGCTCCACTGCTCGTCATGAGCGTGTATTGAGTAGCTGCAGTGTCGCGCGCTCACCAACACCGGAGCCTAGCGGAGGCCATGAAAATGTTCAGATACAATCTCAAGGCCATCGTTTAACATGTGATATTGAAGTGCCTCTTATCTGAATTTAGAGTGTGCTTTGTTTAATTAAGGCTATTCATTTAGTAGTTCTTGGTACTCTTGGTACTGCCATTATTTAATTAGTGCTTTGTTTGAATGGCCATATCTTCTTTCAGATTTGCCTTTTCTAATTAGTTATTGGCTTTGAGTGGTAATTTAATCGAACGTGTGTGTGTGTGGTCAAGTACAGTCAGGTGCTGCAAAGTTTTTGTTTTTAGACAATCGCCAATATGAGATGTACAATTGACAGTGTGTGTATGCCTAAGAGAGAGAATGTTTGACATGAGCCTCTATGATTTATTGTTGTGTAGTGTACTGGGATGAATAAGATTAGTGCATTGGTTTCTTCAGCGTCTAAGGTGAAGTTGGCCCATAAACCGAGGGGGATAACCGTTCAAAGATAACAGTTGTTTATGAAGAAAATTTGGCCGCTATAACTCAACTTGCTTAGTAGTTACTGCAGAGCCACGTCAACTTGCTTTCTTTGTCCGGTGGCTTAAATTTGGCCCCTTCCCCTTTTTCCATTATTTTTAATTATTATCATACCTTTTGACGCCATTTAATCTGTACTCAGTCTTTTATGAGCAGTGCTTCAGTTTGAAACAAGTAGTACTCTGTTCTGTGTCCCTGCCCTTTTTTCTTGTTTTGCAGACATATAGAGGGTTTTGATTTCTTGTATTGCCTGATGATTTTTGCACAGCAACTAAGGAACATATGCAAAAGTCGATTGAATTTCATTAGTAGTAAGTGAATTTGAAAATAAGCATTTAGATAATGAATATGAGTGGCAGGCACAGGGGTTTTGCTGGCTGTTGGCGGGTGCCATTTTTTATTTGTCTGTTTCTTGTTTTTGCAGTCTAAGATGGCTTCAGGTTTGAAGCATATTTTTTTGTTGCTATGTGATGCAGAGCATTATAGTTTTAGCTGTTTTGTTGGACCATAGACTAGAGAACATTTGAGCTGATCACAAGTGTATTTCTCACTGCAGACCAGAAGTGTTCCATGTCAATTTAGTGCATTTCTTGCTGCAGACTAGAGTACTATATAAGCCATAGTTTAGTTTGATTTCCGCTCTACCTCCTAAAAGTGTTCCATGTCAATTTATTGATGAGTATTTACTTTATTTAACTAGAAATCATTTGCTTCTTGATAGCAATATATGTATATATCACATATGCCTATGATAAAAAGCACATAGATGGTAGATGGGCAGGCAGCTATAGGAGCCATTGTATAATTCTAATATGCGCTTGAGCTCCTAAAGGCATTCCCGTGTTGTCAGATTTACAGCGCCGAACACATGTGGCCTGAGAAGCCTCACTTCCCTACTCCCTTCTACCTGTATAGTTCGCGTGCGAGATTTTGAGTTATCTACTCTTGGCTATTATTTTAGTAAAATAGAATTTTGAAAATTTCCACCATTAGCAGAATGGCTTACTAGGCATAAGTATTTGTTATTAGCTATTGGTTTAAAAAGAGGCTCGGTTATATTCTTATTCATTTAATCAGGTGCAAGCATTTGTTCAATTCCCTTTTTAAGTTCTAACCTTGAGCACCATAGACTGGTTATTCACAGATGCATGCCTCTGTTTCCAGTAAGATCTGAACAATAGTTGCGTATGACTGTACCATATAAAGGACATTTAGTTGCTGCAGAGTTTCAGCCACAGATTCTTTGCAGTCATCAGATATTCTATGCTTCGTCTGTATAGCAATGTTACTACCAGTTTTCTGTTGATAGGAAATGCATTTCTGTTTTTTTAGGTGATGTCTCTACATAAAATGCATGGACTAACAGAGAGAACATTGTCTGAAATATGCTAATATTCAGTAGATTTTCACAGGTAGGTGGTTTAGTCAAGTCTAGATTTCTGTAATATAGACATGGAATTGCATGATCTATTAGTTTTCTTAGATCTGTATCTCTGTAAAGTTCATTGATCGACAACACGTTTTCTGCACGCTTTTTGGCTGCCATACTACCATGATTTTGCTCAAGCCCCTCTGGAATTTTTATTTTAGTTGAATCACTTCTTGCGTATTCTTTCAGAATGGGTATATGTTTGTTCGTCGCAGCCAGAAGCTGCTCCTCGACATGATGGACAACCACTGCATCAAATGCAACAAGAAGATCGAAGCCCACAAAGGCAAAGCGAGTTCGAGAACCAGCTATTCTCCTCCTACGAGTTCCTCTACCTCCCCATAGATTTCCAGTGAGTATCCTAATTATATTATATGGTGCCTAATGCTGGTCACGACCACACAACTTAATTTGCAACTTAAAATTGTGTGAAAGGATGGTTCAAGTGAAGTAGAAAATGTGGGGACAGAGAAAATTTGTAGAAACTAGGACAAGTTTTTGGGGTATAGCCGGGCAGTTCTGTGAGCTTGTGTGGGTAGATGCATATTGTGGTGCTAGGACTGTAGTAGTACTAATAAAACCATGTGCAGCTGGTCTGCAACCCATTTATGTGCCATCGCCTTGTTATACCAAATTGAAAAGAAATAGGAGATCACACCGGATCCTTCTCGTTTGTATGAAATGAATTGTTTTGTTGCATTTCCTGTTAATCGATCAGAGAGGGGTCTCTGTTCACATGTCTTTCTGTTCTCGCACATTTCCTTGCTGCCTCTCTAGGATCCTCCTCCCTCCCTCTCTACCAATTACTTTCTTGGTTGCTTTGCACAACCATGTGCTTCCATAACAAGGCCATTATGACCAGATAAAGAACATTGGGGCACGGCCTATTTTTCTACTGGTTAATGGAGAAAACATTATATGTAAGTATAATAGGGAGTGATAGTTTTCTTGAGATAAATAGATATCCATCCCCGTGTACTATGTTTATATCTGTTTGGATGCCTTGAAAGTAGTATATTGGGCATCATAAGATGGCCATCCAGGGTTTGGTCAAATTTGAAATGATTTGGATTTCCCATTTGTGATTTTCCAATCAGCTTTGATAAAAGATAAAGATTTGTTTGTTTATTCATTTAACCTGTTTGAGCCATTGATTTCAGCCTGGAACTCCTCATAAAACTTTATAATGGTGTCGTGAAACAAATACAAATGAGCAGAAAAATCTAGCCCTTTGTCTTTCCTGTATGTAGCTCGCAACACATTCCAGATATTTATTTTCCTTTCTGCAGCTCCGTGCTCATATGCGGAGAAGCACGACTACGGGGTTCTGTTTAGTTGTCATCGGGTATAGTTCATTCTGCCTCATGCTATGTTCTTTTCTCCCTTAGGTGATAATTATTATTATTGTAATTGTTGAATCATGTGGTCTTTCCATGATGGGTGGCTATGGATCCTGTTCCTGGCATTGGATTAGGCTGTGTCGTAGTTGCAGATGGTAGTGCGCAACTTCACCTTTGTTCTCAGCTGGTTTCCCACTTCCAGAGTGGTTTACTTTGCTCGACAAGAGCTCTTCTTTGCTCTGGCAGAGAAAGGTACTGACCTTTTTTTAACACAAGAAAGGTACTGATCTGTTCTTTAGTTTTTTCGAGAATATGTTCTTTAGCTACATTAAACATATGGTTGCCACATCAATAAATCCAGATCATGGGGTATAAATCCAGATCAATAAAATTGGGAATACCTTGATGCGTATAGTAGGGTGATGTTCAGGTTCAGGTACAGCCATGGATTTCTTTGTCCATAATAAAGGAGAGACTGTTGGTTCTGGCCATCGTCAGCATTTTAGATCTATGCTTTGACATGTATTTCTACAAAGAAAAGTAACATGAAGCATTTTAGACGTATGCTTTGAATGTATTGTCATGTACACGATTGGTATTGCTCTCTACTAAAACTGTTTGTAAAAGGACAAATAAGAACACACTTCTTACAATTCTGCAGTGTACTGTAATATTTTCCTGAAGATTAAATCCAGTTTGCTAACTTTGCTCGCATATGATATCTTGTTGACTTGTTTAGTCTTAGTATTCATTCAATTTCAGTTGACTGGTGGCAATGATATGCAACAAATTGTCCATGCCACACACACATGTAAATCTTGATTTTTAGTTTTGTTTTCATGAAAGTAAGATTCTCGGTCTAGGAGGAGTTATATATATACATCTTTTGTGGTGCCAATATCTTGCCTCATCTGCGTGCACCGGTTTTGCTTTGTAACTCCTACCAGCAATGATATTGTAGCATTAGAAGATTACCTGCCTGCCATATTTTGCAATTACGTATATTTTTCATCTTTCGAGAAAGCATGGCTTGTGTTTGTATGATGCATAGGCTATTGGATTACTTACGTATTTGTACTTGTCCGGTTTTCTGCCATTTGACATGGCTCTGTTGTTCTCATATTTGGTTTAATTCATTTCATTTTTTGGTTGACCAAATCTCAGAAAAAAGTCTGAGGTGTTTGTTCATCTGCATTATGCAATGGTGGAACTAATATCCTAAACTGAAATAGCATTTCAGACATATGCTAAATGTAGCATTTTACCAGACTGCTTGAAGATATATTAAGCTAGCTAATTATACAGAAAGAATGGTGATATTGGTCCATATAGCTCTAAATTATCGTTCGTTTTCTCAGTGAGTTACTTCCTATGGAGATGGACAGTTGCAGCCTAAGTTCCCTGAAGAAAGTGGCAGATCAGTTGGTAGAAATATTTAAAGGCTGGTATGGTCAGGAAACAATAAAATCCAGGGTGTAGATTATGTTATTTACTCCATTCATTATTCTGTGATTAAGGACTGAATGTCCATCCTTCCCATGCTGTGATTATATCCCTCCATCTGTTCAAACCATGACCTTGGTGAGCCCAGCCATGACTGTATTTTTTTAACACCAGGAGTGGTGAACACGTGTTTTCTGTTTTTTCGCTTCATCCATAGATGCAATACTATTGAAGTATTGCATATACATTTACTGCTTTGGTTTTCTTCTTAATGAATCTCTGTTGGATTTGCTGGCAGGATTAGTGGACCTCAACAGGAGGAGCATGGGTCGCCATGTGAAAGGACTCTGAACTGAGTGTAAGTTATTCATGCCTTTCTCGGCCATGATTCAACCAGATTAAACAATGTTTGCCCAGCTTTTCCCTGACCTTACTGCAGGTTTCTGTGCAGCAATGTATCAAACCTCTCCAAGTTGTGTCGGCAGTTGCTTACATGATTCCGCAACCACATGTAGCCTCTCTCTTCTCTGTATTTCCTCTGTCTTAGTTGGTGCTTTCTCTGCTCAAGTACTTGGTGTGACATCACGTTTCTTTTCATTGCATGGAAGACTTTATAAGACTACAAGCCACCAATAGGTGGGATTACAAAATATGAAAATGGCACTATAGTTGGCAACAAATCACAACATTGGCAGGGTCGGTTCACTTTGCGACTCGAATTGTGCAAGTTAGTTGCTCAAGTATTATGGGCTTTGAAACTTTTTTGCTTGAACTACTATAGGTTTTAGGCTAGGTTATAGAAAAGCTTTGTCTGAACTTATGTTTACTATTATATGTGTTGTTTGCTTGACTAGGTCTTGAGAGTGGCACTTTTCGGAGATGAGGTTCAAATGGGAGATATCATGGGCAGTAGTCAAATATTACCTGAGGTAATACATAGTTCAACAATTATTATGGCATACAAATATTACCTGAAATATCTGGAGTGTGGTTATACTCCGTATAAATTAAAGATTGAAGTCATTGTAGCCGCCTGAATCACTCACCTTCTCAGATTTACTGAAAATTCTTCCTCAGCAATCATCATTTACTTTCTTTTGGTACCTTGGCCTAGTGCACCAAGATGCAAGAAAGTGTCTCATTTCTAGGGAAAAATCATCCAACTGATTTTTGTGGAGTGAACGATATTTGTGCACCTGTCATAATTTGATCCTTCCAGCTTATGTAGTTAGTAGTCACAAACTTTCATTTGTTTGGAGTTTGGATTATTAGCTATCTAGCACACGCAAGAAATCATAGTGAGGTTATACTTTTACTTACTTTTGTCTTGCTACATAATATATGGTGCTTAGAGTATTACTTTTTACAGCAAGCCAGGTAAACTATAGTATACAATCTCAAAATTATGTAATTTTGCTAACATATTGTTAATGTCATTAGATCAAAATCTCATCATGTTTTCCTTATCTTACTGGTTCATTCTGTGCTGGGGCTATCCATAACGTCGGTTACAGATGACAATTAAGTTCGACAGATTTACAGTACCCAGCATCGCCATATCCTTATAAAACTTGGTCTCTGAAAATGCCTATTCATACACACTTACACAGGATATATCATATGTTTGTGTTCTATTTTGCTACATTATTGGCACATTTCAGTAAATCTTCTTTGGTACACATGCAGATTCGCCATATTGTCTACGTAGATGTTATTCTACGGATCTTACCGCCTGATCCCTTAAACCACCACTTTAGCAACACATGAAAAGAATCTGATGTTTCTTTTCTCCGAAAAACAATCTGTTGTGGCTCACATACCTATATCTATTTTGGGTGGAGTAGAGTGACAACATATTGGGGAGGGACTGTAATCATTTGTGCATGCTCTATATGTGGGGGCATTTACTTCTGGACCTCGATCTATCTGTGACTGATCATCTTTCTCATTGCTCTCAATAAAACTTCTAAGAAATTCATATGCAAGATCTTTGAAATATGTTGCCGTGTATGACTATCTAGATTTATTCTCCATCATCATCTTGATTTTCATACTTTTACCGAACTTTATTTTTCAACGTACTCCGGACATATCTCTAATTATAACCTATACTGTTAATATGATGTGGATAACTAAAGTAAAAAATAGCTCTTGCCAACCTAATGGTAAATCCAACTGCATAGGTTCTCCATATCTACTTGACTGTCATAGGCGGGCAAGCGCACGGCAAGCCGCGCGTCCCTACCTACTACTTTATATTGGTAGGGTTACCATATGAACTCTGGTAACCACCAGCTGTACGTATAGCTAGACCCCGCACATATGACAGGCTTGCAAGATGTAGTAAACTGAACTATAAAGAAAAAAAAATGCAAGATTCAGTAAACTACCGAAACTTGAAACAGAGAAAAATCCATACATTTCAAACATTCCAGTCAGTAGCACCACCACTTTGTGTTCATACAGAGCAAAAGTTTCATTTTTTAGTAAACTCAAAACCCTACCCAAACCCCTACCAAATTCGTGGCAAAATCCAAAATCTTTGGCAGTCAGGATAGCTACGGGGTTCAAAATCAATCAAACAAAGTGGTTTTTGCGACTGAGTTAGGGTTTTTGGTCCAAAATGCGATTGAGTTAGGGTTTTTGCGACTTTATCGTAATCCGACGGTGGAGACCCTTCCAGCTGACGAGTTGGAGCCATCGGAGCTGCTTCGTTCCAGCGGAGATGAGCCGCTGCGGCTCGACTCCACTAGAGCGGAGACGATGACCGGCGTGCCGTCTTCTCTTTGGCGAGCGTCCGCGTGCGTGCTCCGTACTCGGCCTCTCCGCTTTTGTTTCTTGCCTCGGCCTCTTTGATCAGCAACATGACAGGAACGGGGAAATAAGGAAGAGGAGGCAGAGTGGTGGACGAGCTAAAGGCAATCAATGCAAACCAGGGGTTTTCCTGTAAGATTGCCACCGACTAAAATGGCACACCCGCTGCCAGAGGGTCCCACCCTGCCACGTCACGCGATACATACTTGATATGCCGCGCCAGCGTCTGCGATGACTGTACGCTGAGCCATACCGCGTTTTCCATGATCGTAAGCTGCGATTTCAAGAATACGAGGATGAATTTGATTTATACGAATAAGTTGTATGGTCTCCGATGTATTTTACTCTTAACTAAACTAGCAAAGTACCCGTGTTTTGCAATGGCTCGGTTACAACCCTAAAAAATAACATTTTCTTTTGAGTGTTACAATCCTAGAAAATAATTTATATTCTTTTGATTTTTTATAAACCATAGCACACATGTCTATGCGTTTCAACCGTAAAAAACAATATGTGTCGTAACTAAATTGTACTCCTTCTGACCCATGTATGTAGACAATCTAAGTCTATTAATTTTTGTTTTAGATCGCTTACAAGTTTATTAGCCCTTGTTTGACCAACCGGCCCAAGATGTCAAGGCGCAGAAGCCAACACAACACAACACGTTGGTGTCCTGATCTACGTAAACAGATATTATAGAGAAAATGACGCAGAACTACCATATTTGAGACGATCTTGTTAAAAATCTACCATCTTTGGGTTTTTTGACACATAAACACCACTTTTGGGGTATGTGTGTGACAGAAAGCTCTAACTGGCCGTGTTTAGTCATCTAACAGTATTTCTGACAGGTGGGGCCCGTTGTCAGTACTGGCGTGGCACGCACATGACGGAGGGAGGCAACGGCCATGAAGTGCGCGTCAAAGGGGGTCGTTAGGGCAGCCCGCTCCCTGTCGATTTCAACAGCTACTCCAGCTCTGTTTCCCCACTCTTCCCCAGCCCGTCGTCGCTGTGTCGCCGCACCGCCGCCGCGTCTTCTTCCCGTCACCGACCGTTGTCGCCATGGTTTCGTAGAGCGATGGAGAAGAGTCGACGCACTACCCGACCTCATCTGACGATGTGAGTACTCTACACCTGTAGATCTCCTCCACCTGCCTTTTTCGATTTATAGTTGAATTAGATTTGGATTCAGGTGGTTCCTTGTCTAATTTCTGCCACGTTTCAACATGTTAGAGTATGAACAACACCTACGATTCAGATTTTTGCGGTTTAGCCGACGATGGGGAGGAGCCCGTGCTCTGCAAGTGTGGATTTGTGGCTTCCAAGTTTGTAGCTTGGGGGGGCTGTAACACTGGAAGGAGGTACCTAGCTTGTGAAGGGCAGCAGGTATGTGAGCATTTCCTAATTAGTATAGATTGTCAGTGCTGGTAATCTCAGTATGTGTTAATTAGTATGTGTTAATTTATAGTCTTCCTTAAATGATGTAGGAAGGAGAAAAGTGTTCATATGTGCATTGGGTTGATCCAGTGTGGCCAGATTCTCTGATGAAAGCAATGGGCAAGCTATGAGAGATGTTTGAAGAAGCTAAACAAGGCAGGGTGAATGATGAACTGGACAATGTTGAGAAGAAGTTCGATTTTGAAGACCAAATTAAGAAGTTGAACCAAGATTTGAAGAAAGCTCAGGATGAAGTTGAAAAAGAAGTGAAAGAGAAGCAGGTGACTTTAGCCCTCAAGGCTAAAGCTGAACAAGCTCTCATGGCTGCAAGGGCTGAAATTCAGGAGAAAATGACCACTGAAGCAACAACTGTCAACATGCACAAATATTTGTTGCTGAAGGCAGAGAGAGAAAGGGACAAGTACATGGAGGATAAGAGGAAGCTACAGTCCATTGTATCAGATTTGTTGAAGGAGAAAGAGGGCTACAGGGTCAAGTTCAAGAAGATAAAGGAGATTGTTGAGATGTAGTTTTATTATGATGTGAGCAATGGTTTAATTATGCTTTGAACAATGGTTTAATTATGCTTTGAACAATGGTTTTATTATGATGTGAGCTGTAATATGTAGTGAACAATGGAAATTATCTGAATTATGAGCTTGTTGTGAACTTTTATTTGTTGTTGAAATTATCTGTGGACAATGGAAATTATCTTTGTTGTTGAAATTATATGTGAACAATGTAAATTATCTTTGTTATTGAAATTATATGTGAACAATGAAAATTGTGTAGGTAGTATCATTCATTTAGAAGGGCAGATAAAATTACTGGCAGCAAAACAACACTCACTTGCTCATTTTCTCCAAAATACCAGTACATAGTCTCATTCACTTAAACAAAGAGGAATATTCAACATACATCTAGAGGTCCAACAGTTTGCACAACAAACACTTAAAATTAGAGGTTCACCAGGTAGCAGAATAACAACAGATGCATTTGCCACAGCAATCACACATTTCCCCCATCTAGAGGTCCAACATGTGCATCTCTCCCAGCAGATGCATTTGCCCCAGCATTTAAATAGGACATGAAGCCTCTTTCTTTCCTAGGTGCAACAAAAGATGATCTTCCTGCAGGAGTTGATGATCTTGGTGGCCTTGGAGCTGGTTGAGCTTGGGGAGGTGCAACACTGGAAGTTTTTGGTGGCCTTGGAGCTGGTTGAGCTTGGGGAGGTGTAGCACCTGAAGAAGATGCTCCATCTGGCTTTGTCCTATTTGCCTGTTAGGAAACATAGTTAAATCAGCAGAAAAGTTTCTACAGGTGTTATGAAGCATGGTTTAATCACTGGTAGTTTCTTTACCTTGTGATTGTTTTTCCTTAATGCAAGATCTGGTCTGAGAGGCTGTGAGCAGCTTGTATATTTGTGTCCTTGCAGTTTACAGTTACTGCAGGTGATAGTGGCCATCCTGGAAGATTCTTTTGGCTTTGGCACCTCAAATTTTCCTTTTCTTCTTTTTTCTTGCCTTCTTCCCTTCTGGTGATCTTTAAAACAGGTGGCATGATGTCTTCAATGTCAGTTTTGGTCCATCCATGTTGCTGTGGCATGGGATATAATACAGGCTTGTAGCATTTGAAGAAAAAAGGTTTCTTGTAGAATTCAGACACATAATCTTCTGGATATTCACCAGCTTTGTATATGGCACTAACAGCATGATTGCATGGCAATCCAGATAGATCCCACTTCCTACAAGAATAACTTCTTTTTATCAGATTCAACTCATAAGTGTGATCTCCACTTTGCACCTGCCACAGTCCATCATCTGCCCTTTTTGGCACACAATTCCTGGCAAATTTCTTGTTCAATTATAGTTTTTCTGCATAAAAGGGTGTGATCTCCCATGATGCTTTCTGTCCTCCTTCCCTCTTTTCATCAAACCTAACCATCTGTTTGTCATAAATCCCTACAATCATTGTCACAATGGGTTTGTTTCTCTCATCTAGAATATATCTGTTGAATACTTCACTCAAATTGTTGTTGACCAGATCTGTCTTGCAGTTTGTATCAAAGGCCCACCTTGCCCATGTGTTCACAGGAATTTTGGACAACCACTGCCAAGCAAGCTCACATTGCTTCTTCATTTCTTCCATTGCACTGTCAAAACCATGTTTGGTGTAAGAATAAGCAGCATTGGCCATGCATTTCTTCAAATCCTCTCCTCTGAAGCCTGATGTCTGAAAGTTGGCATAAATATGCCTAAGACAGAATCTGTGGGGAGAGTTTGGGAACACATTTGAGACAGCTTTGATTAGCCCCTTCTGTCTGTCAGACATTATTGTGTAGTGGCCAAACTGTCCTTCTTCTCCACCTAGGGCCTCCTTCAATTGTTCAAGAAACCACTGCCAATTAGCAGTATCTTCCTTAGCAACTATAGCCCATGCAATAGGATAGATATTATTGTTGCCATCTCTACCAGTAGCAGCTAAAATTTGAGCTCCTGTTGTGAGTTTGATGAAGCAGCCATCTAAGCCAATGAAGGGCCTGCATCCTTCAAGAAATCCAAGCCTTGCAGCATTGACACAAAAGAAAAGGCCATGAAATCTAGGCTTGTCACTGATAAACACTTGCTGCCCTTTTTTAATTGCTTCCTGCTCTTCTTCTGTTGGTCCAGTAACAGTGGTCACAATACACCTTGAACCTGGATTTTTATCTATAACAGTTTGCAAGTAGTCTCTAATTCTGTGGTACTGCCTCTTGTGATCCCCCATCACCTTTTCCCTTGCTTTAGTCTTTGCCCTATAGGCCATTCTCTTTGGCACTTCAACACCAAAATCCTTTTTTGCTTTGTCAACTATGGTTCTGATGCGTGTGTTTGGATCAGACCTGAAGTTGTCAACATACACATTGCTCAGAAACTTGCTAGTAACTCTATTGCTTGATGGTTCAGTTGGACAACGGTGCTCCAAATGCATTTTCTTTACACAGAAAGTGCTCTCATGCTTGATTTTTGAAGCTGACATAAAGAACTGGCAGTTGTACTTCTCCTTCTTTGCTGGCTTACAGCAAACAATAATTCTATCTGGCCTATTTCTGCGGTAATGGAAATTCCTAACTTGAGCTATGTGAAGCTGACACAATGCCTGCCTAAACTAATAAACATCCTTGAAACATAGCTTCAGCCTAAACTGTTGCTCAGGATTTTCCCTAGTTTCATCATACCACACCCTCTTTGGTTGCTTCTTTGCTCTGCTTTTTCTCCCATTTGGCAGCACAAATGGTAGAGGCTCAAATCCATCATCCTCTTCTTCTCCCAGGAAACCTAACTGCTCATCATCTTCTGGATCAGAAGGAGCCCAGTCTTCCTTTCCTGGTAATTCATCTTCACAATGTGACCTTGTAGTAGGGACCCTCCTCCTCACTCTTTTCTTCACTTGTTGCTCTATAAAAATATCCTCTGTCTCTGTCTCATCCTCATACAGTTGCTCATCAGCCTTTCTCTTCATCTTAGCTGCTATTCTTTTCTTACTCTCCTCTATTTCCTTCCTCCTCATCTCCTCTAACTGAACTAGGTCAACCTGGCATGGATACATCCAACTGTCACTGCCATCAGATGCTTCTCCCTCATCTTCTTCTTCATCTCCCTCATCTTCATCTTCTGACATCCAATTGTCAGCATTATGTGTGCACAAAGGCTGAAAGTACACACTGTTCTGGGTCTCAATGAGGTTATGACCATGCTCTTCCTCCTCTAAATCACATGACATGTGACTTGGATAAGATTTTGCATATAATTTTTCTGCCTCCTTGGACTTCACAGGAGACACAATAATTGCTTGTTTACTCTTGTCTCTCATCACAGTTAAAACCAGTTTTTTAGACCTTTCATACTTCCTGACCATCTCTTTCACCTTACAGTTGCTATCCACAATTTCTAGTCCATTCAGTCCCTCCCCTTCTGATTTTACATAGTACATTGAATCAGAAAGACCATAACCTTCCTTCTCCATCAGTGACAACAAATTCAAAAACCTAATATCTGATCTTAGCATTTTTGTTTGCACAAATTTAGCACCATCAAATTGAATGTAAAGATCCCAAATCTCTGAATGTGGCCTAAAACAAAGATAAGAAAATGTGCAATCATAAGAGAATGTGCAACCATCAAATTATTTTCTACTGCTAAATCACACTAAATCACACACAAATCATAACTGTTGAATCCCCAAATTCAAAAAAGAGAAAAATGAACCTTACCCGCCGTCGGAGACATAGTGGCTGAGCGGGTCCTCGCTTAGCTGGATTGCCGTAGCCAGCTGCAGCTGCGCTGAAGAAGATTCCGGCTGAGCTGAAGAAGCTTCCTGCTCCGGCGGCGGCGACGCGTCCTGGTCCGGCCCCGGCGCGAGATCCATCGACTCGCGGTCTTCATCAGAGTCCTAATCGATGGACCCCATATTGAATCCAGGCCCGAAGAGCACCTGCCACACGAAACGACCGCCGTCGCCTCCACTTGGACCCCCTCCGTCGCCGTCCTCTGTCCCGCCGCCACTCGCCATTGCTGTTCGAGGAGATGTTCGAGCGGCAAACTAACTGAAACAGCTGACCGCGAGGGGACAGTGGCTGCCCTAACGACCCCCTTTGACGCGCGCTTCACGGCCGTTGCCTCCCTCCGTCATGTGCGTATCACGCCAGCACTGACAACGGGCCCCACCTGCCAGAAATGCTGTTAGATGACTAAACACGGCCAATTAGAGCTTTCTGTCACACACATACCCCAAAAGTGATGTTTATGTGTCAAAAAAACCCAAAGGTGGTAGATTTTTAACAAGATCGTCTCAAATGTGGTAGTTTTGCGTCATTTTCTCGATATTGTACCTTTGTTTGCCCCTCTAAAAAAAGACCCTACCTTCCGCTAAAAAAAACCTGAACAGCATGCTCGATCCTCGAGCCTGATTAGCCAACATATAAGACCATCTCCAGCGGCCGCGGTAAAATCTTGCTCTTGCGCTAAAACCTGCTTTTACGGCGCGAGAGCCCGCGCCGGGCTCTCCAACATACGCGCTATCTTCCTGTGCTGGGAAAAGCTTTGCCCCGCGCGGTTACATGCGCTTCTTTTGACGCACCGAAATGACGCGTCAAATCAAACCGTCGTCACTTCAGCGCGCGCAGACTCGTCTTCCCCCTCCCCATTGCTTCATTGCCGACGCGCCGTGCCCTCGCCACCGCCGCCATGCCGCCACGCCGGGAAGTTCCTGGTACCGCGGCGTACGCGCGCCCAACCAGCAACTACTACGCCAATATCTGGTTTGGTGACGACCGCATCGGCCTCGGCACCTTGGAGGGCGGCATGGCGTGGCGGCTCGTTAGTGTCATTCCTTTATTCCGGGAGCTCCTGTTCCCCGCTTATTGTAGAGGCGAGTGGGTGTTCTGCCTGAAGCACCTACTTCACGGGCCACCCCACGGGTGAGTTTTTTCTCTTTTTTTGCATTTTTTGTTTCTCAATAATAAAATAGCTTAGATCTTGAAAAGATAAATTTGAAAATTGTTCAACTTTAAAAAATGTTCAAATTTTAAAAATAATCGAAATTAAAAAATGTTCCTAAAAACCAATTTTTAAAAGATGTTTAGATTTTAATTTTATTTAGATATTAAAAAATTCAAGATTTAAAATTGTTCTGATATACAAAATGTTTCGGTAAAAAAATAAATATAAAATATAAAATTATGACACAAATAAAAAAGAAATATAAAATAAGAAAACAGAAATGAAAAAAAACAAGAGTAAGAGGTTACCTCTAGATGGGCCGGGCTAGCATAGAACCTCTTCGACGACGCGCTATATACACATCACGTTAGGTAATGAAGATGAAACACCATTTTCCCCATCTTCCACTTGATTGTAGGGTGGGCTGTGACCCACCCAGAATTAGAGAATTTTTTTACTACCAAAAAATCTAATTGTGGCCCATATCTTGTAAGTGAAAATACAGGAACGAGGTCCGAGCCCTAGGGGGCCTTTCCCCTGTCACAAGGATTGAAAAAGATCCTTCACAAAAGAGTGAGTGTGGACGAAAATATGTGGAGTTGCCACGACCTTTGTATCATTTGATGTTGTTTTCAATCTTCACTGATGCTTATTATTCTTAGCTACACAAATGACATGTCTCAATCGTTGCAAAAGAGAGATCAAGATATTGTTAATGCGATGACACTTGATATATTGGCAAAGGATCAAATGCAAGCGTATGAGTGATCATGGATGGGAGGAATTTACTACCAAGGTGACATTGTTTCGCAACAAACATGATATTGAAGTTCCTTCACCGAAGGATAATGTTGCTCATGTAAGATCACATCAGAATTATGAAATACAATCAAATGATGATCGTTATAATGGGGAAGTATATCTTGTGGTCGTTGATCAAATTATTCAAGAGCTTGCCAATTGTTTTGATGAGGTAACATGCAAGACGTGTTTATTTGCATGTCGTCTTTGAATCCCTTAATTCATTTCATTCTAATGATACACAAAAGGTAATGAGACTTGCGAAATTCTACCGCGATGACATATTAAGCATTGATTTGATGAGACTAGAATTATAACTTGATGCTTTTATCGAAGATATGATAAGAGATGATAGGTTCAGATGTCTAAATCATCCTAGTGAGCTCTCTATTATGCTTGTTGAAACAAAAAGGCATGTTGTTTATGTTATAGTCTACTTGCTTCTCAAATTGAAATTGCTCTTACCGGTGGCGACGACCAGTGTTGAAAAGAGTATTTTCTGCAATGAGTCTAGTGAAAAATAAGTTGAGGAATAGTATGAGTGATGAGCCCTTGAACCATTGTTTGATGACATTAATTGAGTGAGATGTGTTCTTGAAAGTAAGTGAAGATGATATACTTGAAACTTTCATGACAATCCGACAACATAGAGTTATCGAGAGATCCGGGGTTGTCAAGTCCTAGTGGTGTAATTTCTATTCATGTTATATTTTATCATATAAGACTATGTTAATGTTTTGGACTATTTTGTACTGGAAGCACACAGTAAACATACGTATTGAACTAGTTTGTGCAATATTGTGAACCAAGTGGCTACTTATTGTCTTTTGAAAAGAACTAATGCACAAAGACTAGCGCAAAGTTTTTTTTTTAAATGTGCCTACCCTATAGTTTTTCCCCGACGTCCGCCGGTGTGTCTTAGGATGTCTCTACTTTTGTCCTCCCTTCACTGATTGTTTTGTGTTAACTTGCATTGCATGGTGTTTGGATATCCTACATTGAGTGCACACTAGAGAAAATAATTGATACGCCGAAGGCCGGCTGCCGTCAGCACAGCGCCAAATTGCCATCGGCACAGGCTGTGCCGACGGTGGCCGTCGGTGTACGTCCTCGTCGGCACAGCTCTGTGGCCGTCGGCATAGCCCCTCCCTCTCGGCACAACGTCTTCCAGCGGGCCCCGCGTGTCAGGCAACGGCCGTCTCCGATATCGGCCCAGCCTGGAGCTACGCCGACGGCCAAGCACAGGAAGGGAGCTACGCCGACGGCCTGGCCGTCGGCATAGCCTAAAATATATTTTTTTAAAGTTAATTTTTTTTTAATTTTTTTGTCTTTGAATTGTTTGACTCATTAATCTCTTACTTTGATCGTTTTTAACATTATTTATAGTTAATAATTGATTAAATTCCAGTCTTAGTCAAAGTTCTCAGTCGGTCACCCATCCTAGCACTACTTCAGCTCTAGCACGCTTAACTTCCTCGTTCCTTCAGAATCTCTTTCCACAAAGCAATTTACACATTGTTGTCATTACTATGATATCAATCCTATTAACACTTATATCATCATGTCACATGGTTGTATTTTTGAAATTACAAGCAATCATTTAAGTTAACAACAATGAGTAAAAAAATATTGAATTCAAATAAAAATATAATTATTTTATTTTATTTTGTATTTTCATTTAATATGTAATAATTAATATCTTTAAATCTGTAAATCGGAATTCGGCAAATAATATGTCTAAATTGATTAGAAAAATGAGAGGAATCCAAATATGATATCAATATTAACTTATAACAAACTATGTCGTAATTCTTATCATAATTTCATTTGCCCGTTTAAAACGGCACGCATAAAAGTTCTTAGCTCGGGGCTGAGACTCGCTAAACTTGAAGTGGATGTATGATGAAACAACATATTTTGAATCTAAAAATGATTTTTATAAAAAATCATGAGCATCCGATCATGTACCTGTAGTTCATATCTGACACACTTCCTACTGATTCGGCAGGAATTTGCCTTTTTTACCAGGGATAGACGGAAATGTTTGAGATCTCCCTGTTCTGACATTATCCATGTAAGGTGGTCTAGTATTTTTGAAAAATATGATGGTAGCATTTTGAATTAGCCATTTGGTAGTTGCTTCACAAAACCGTCCGTTTTTTGCACTCGAAAAATGGAAAACGGCTTTTTGGTGCGACGAAAAGGAAAACTTCCTCCTGAAACATTGTTCGCCATCACATGATGCACAGCTATGCATAATACCGACACATTATCACAAACTATGCCTTCATTCTAGCCATAACATTGGTCATTTGACCCGAAAGCCAAGAAACCTCGAACGAGATATGTCATTTTGTGAAGGTTTTTTTGATACATAATCAATATATCAAGTTTGATATTTTTGCTTCTAACTATGTCACATAATATGACACCACGCGAAGGTTTCGCATTGTTTGGATTGTTTTTGAATTTATAATGCCCGTTTTAAACCATCGTTATACTTTGTCGAAGGGTGGGCAGGAAGATTCTTAGCTCGGGGCTGAGACTCGCTAAATATGAAGTGGATCTATGATGAAACAACATATTTTGAACCTAAAAATGTTTTTTTTTAAAAAATCATGAGCATCCGATCATGTACCTGTAGTTCATATCTAACACACTTCCTACCGATTCGGCAGGAATTTGTCTTTTTCACCAGGGATAGACGAAAATGTTTGAGATCCCCCTGTTATGACATTATCCATGTAAGGTGATCTAGTATTTTTGAAAAATGTGACGGTAGCATTTTGAATTAGCCATTTGGTGGTTGCTTCACAAAACCGTCCGTTTTTTGCACTCGGAAAATGGAAAACGGCTTTTTGGTGCGACAAAAAGGAAAACTTCCTCCTGAAACATTGTTCGCCATCCCATGATGCACAGTTATGCATAATATGGACACATTATCACAAACTATGCCTTCATTCTAGCCATAACATTGGCCATTTGACCCGAAAGCCAAGAAACCTCGAACGAGATAAGTCATTTTGTGAAGGTTTTTTTTGAGACATAATCAATATACCAAGTTTGATATTTTTCCTTATAACTATGTCACATAATATGACACCACGCGAAGGTTTCACATTGTTTGGATCGTTTTTGAATTTATAATGCCCGTTTTAAACCATCGTTATACTTTGTCGAAGGGCGGGCATGAAGATTCTTAGCTCGGGACTGAGACTCGATCTATGATGAAACAATATATTTTTAACCTAAAAATGATTTTTATAAATAATCATGAGCATCCGATCATGTACCTGTAGTTCATATCTGACCCACATCCTTCCGATTCGGCAGGAATTTGTCTTTTTCACCAGAGATAGACGGAAATGTTTGAGATCCCCTGTTATAACATTATCCATGTAAGGTGGTCTAGTATTTTTGAAAAATGTGACGGTAGCATTTTGAATTAGCCATTTGGTGGTTGCTTCACAAAACCGTCCGTTTTTTGCACTCGGAAAATGAAAAACGGCTTTTTGGTGCGACGAAAAGGAAAACTTCCTCCTGAAACATTGTTCGCCATCCCATTATGCACAATATCGACATATTATCACAAACTATGCCTTCATTCTAGCCATAACATTGGTCATTTGACCCGAAAGCCAAGAAACCTCGAACGAGATAGGTCATTTTGTGAAGGGTTTTTTGAGACATAATCAATATACCAAGTTTGATATTTTTCCTTCTAACTATGTCACATAATATGACACCACACAAATGTTTCGCATTGTTTGGATCGTTTTTGAATTTATAATGCCCGTTTTAAACCATCGTTATACATTGTCGAATGGCGGGAATGAAGATTCTTAGCTCAGGGCTGAGACTCGCTAAACTTGAAGTGGATCTATGATGAAACAACATATATTGAACCTAAAAATGTTTTTTGTAAAAAATCATGAGCATCCGATCATGTACCTGTAGTTCATATGTGACCAACTTCCTACCGATTCGGCAGGAATTTATCTTTTTCACCAGGGATAGACGGAAATGTTTGAGATCCCCCTGTTATGAAATTATCCATGTAAGGTGGTCTAGTATTTTTGAAAAATGTGACGGTAGCATTTTGAATTAGCCATTTGGTGGTTGCTTCACAAAACCGTCTGTTTTTTGCACTCGGAAAATGGAAAACGAATTTTTGGTGCGACGAAAAGGAAAACTTCCTCCTAAAACATTGTTCGACATTACATGATGCACAGTTATGCACAATATCGACATATTATCACAAACTATGCCTTCATTCTAGCCATAACATTGGTCATTTGACCCGAAAGCCAAGAAACCTCGAACGAGATAGGTCATTTTGTGAAGGTTTTTTTGAGACATAATCAATATACCAAGTTTGATATTTTTGCTTCTAACTATGTCACATAATATGACACCATGCGAAGGTTTCACATTGTTTGGATCGTTTTTGAATTTATAATGTCCGTTTTAAACTATATATAATGTTTTATATTTTACTTAATTTTTGTTTATAAATGTGTAATATTTGAGTGTAGATAGATAGATTTTATTTTTCTGCAAATTTTGATATATTATTTGTATTTTTCTGAATTAGAACGATTTAGTTATGATTTTTCAAAAAATAATAAAAAAGGAAAAAAATCTGGAGGCCTATGCCGACGGCCTGGCCGTCGGCACAGACCAAACAAAATTTTTCAAAGAGTTGTGCCGACGGCGAGGCCATCGGCACAGCTTGGCTGCCTAACGCCGTTTCCGTCGTCGTGTCTGAACTGGGGCTACGCCGAGGGCTATATCTACGCTGAGCGCCACCGTCGGCACATACCTCGCTACTACGCCGACGGCCACACTACGCAAGAGCTATCCTCGGCACCTTCATCTACGCCGACGGCCGTATCTACGCCGACGGCCGGGCTGGTCGGCTGGCCAGGAAAGACAGCTACGCCGACGGCCCCGACCTTTGGCCGTCGGCGTAGCCGGTCGGCCGTCGGCGACTTAGTTCTTTCCTGTAGTGGCATGTTCCGAACTTCAGATTACACTATGTTTGTACGTCATGCTTTTTTTTCCTGTCCCGAATACATGTTTTTACAGTTCCTTAGACAGGAAAAACTAGCTGCACGTGTACACAATTGCTCCGTGATGTTGCTTTGCCCAGTTTATAAAATAATGGAACAAGAAAACTCCAAATCTAAAAAAAAAAATCCATTTTCATATACACGGTTTAGTAGTACAACTGTTTTGTTTCCCCTGGTCTACCAAATAAAGATCCAGTGAAGAACAAAAAAGAACAGGACTCAAGGCAATTACAGAGATTTCTCGATCGTGATCATGCACTTGCTGTTCCTCGTCAGTATCGTCAGAAGCAGGGAACTATCCCGCGAACCGTAGCCGCCTTCCCGCCATCCTCCACCTTCCTCATCTTCGCGGGGTGATCGGAATCTCCATCAGCCACCGGGGAGCCTTCGCTCGCCCGCTTCTTCCTCCTCGCCTCCTCTGCGGCGTCATCCGCGGCCGCCATGTCGAGCAGATGCTGCACCTGCTCCATCGCTTCCGCCAGCCCAGGGACCTGCTCCTTGAGAGCACTGCAGGCCTCGGTACCCATGCTCTCGTACGCCGCCATCGTTTCCCGCAGATGGTGCCTGTTGGCGGTCGCCAGCAGCCGCGTGATGGAGGCGGCGGGCGGGCGCCCGGACACGAGGGACGCGGCGTGGATGGCGTCCTCCAGCCCGACGGGCTCGTGGTCGGCCTTGCGCTTGCGCGTCCTGTCGCCGAGGCCGACCCGAAGCGGGCGGCCGCGGAGGAAGTGGCCGTGCAGGTTGCGGCAGGCGCTCTGCGCCGTGGCGTCGTCGGCGTACTCGACGAAGGCGTAGCCCTTGCGCTTGCCCGTGGCGCCGTCGGTGGCGAGGCGCATGGAGAGGACGGGGCCGACGAGCTCGCAGGCGTCGCGGGCCTCCTCCTCGGTGGCGTTGAAGGCGATGTTGCCGACGTAGACGACGCGGCTGCAGCGGCAGTTGGCGGACGCCACGGCGACGGCGTCCATGGCTGAGTCGAGACGAGACGTGACGACGGCGCGCGTACGGTTACGACCGATCCGGATGCGTACGTAGGTGAGTGCGATCGAGATGGCGGTGAGATCGGTGGATGCATCGGTGCTCCAGGTTCCAAATAATATAGCCTACAGTGGGGCGCGATCTGCGTGTACGAACTGGAATCGGAGTCGAACTGCGCGTCATCCGGTTCCTGAGTCGAACGGGCCCGAGGCAATCTCTAGACTGGTAGCGTGTTCTTTACGTTATCGGATTCTGGACATACCGATACATCCGTATGAAGATTCGCTATGCGGTCGAGTTGGGCCGAACAGCATGGTGAAAACACTGGAAAAATGGGCCCGAATGGAAAACACATGGCCTAAAATAAGCACGGTACGGGCTAAACTAGTTCTGGGCCAGAAACCGAAAACAGCAGAACGGAGACATCTTCTTTCTCAGTGAATCTGTCCCGCACACTCAGTTTGTCAAAGTTACTGTGACTTCTATCCGGAGTTCTTCTCTTTTTTTTTCGGAAAAGATTCGGATCTATTTCATGAGTTCACAAGAACTACAAAGCATCCCAAACATAATAAAAATTACATCGAGGTATTTTGACCATCTAACGACCACTACTGCCGCCAGAGCGAGCCGCTGTCGCCGCTTTCTTACCGGGGCCGGCTTGACGTTGTTGATGACAGTCGGGAAGTTTTCATGCACGTACCCCTAAGGACCAGCGCCCCAGAGTTGAAGCAGTCGCCAGTGAACCCTTGAATTGATCTGAAACTTGTAACGTCAAACCTAGAACACACGTAGACTGGACAAGATCCACCACTTCATGGAAACGGTGATCAGACGAATTCCCGCCCTCCTCAACGCCAGCGGCAAGATCTTCGCAGACGAGGTGGAGAGGAGACGGGTATACCTTATTCTTGTCCCACTCAACGCCGCCATAGCCACTATAGCGTCAATGCTGGTTGACCAAACTCTAACTTTAGGGACCTTCTACAACGCCGAGCGTAGGTCCGACGTCCCCATCTCCTCCCGTCACCAGAGCGACAAGCAGAGAAGACGGGGACCCGTCGATTTCCAGACGTAGATGGTGAGGATGAAGTAGATTGTGGCGGCTGCTAGGGTTTCTATCTGGAGTTCTGGACAGCCATTTTTCAGGACTCCTATTCATCAATATTCAAATTTATTGAGAAGTTCATGTCTGATCTGAACTTAAAAACCACAACTGGTAAACCAACACGGAGTGGTCACCCTCGTCGTCAGCAAGCTCCCAATGGAGAAATATTTAGTTTTCGGGCACCCGGTGAACAGAATATCAAGTGTTTCTCCCACTTAAAAATTTCTTTATGGATTTATTGAAAGGAGCGTCAGTTCTTCTGTTGAACGAAATCTCACAAAGGACTAAAGGAGATACACGATATCCGCAGTTCCCCTCCTCAAACACTTGATCACTCAGATAGTCACTTCATACATATACTTCAACTACAAATATACTCCCTCTGTTCAGAAATATAAAATGTTTTAACTGTGTGAATCGAACGTATCTAGACGTCTTTTAGTGTATAGGTCCGTAGAAGTTTGGAGTGAACCTATGCAATAAAAGGTGTCTAGATACACTCATTTTATAAATCTAAAACGTCTTATATTTCTGAACAGAGAGAGTACTAGTTTATTCAATCTGCTAGATCTATTAGACCGGTGGTGGTATACATGATTATTCAGCCGTACAAGAAAGAGCATGTGATGATCTACGAATTTAACGGATTCCCACCCGAGTAGGTGCAGCAAGTGGAACTATCGCTGCAAAAGCATCTGTAAACATTCCAACCAAGGGAGGCACATAACCTATTGCATCCATTAACCGAGCAGATCTTTTTCATCTTTCTACACCCAGTAACAGGTCCATAGTCCATTGTACCTGCGCAAGATCAGTCACACACAGCATCCCAACAGCAAGTAAGTTATATATACACGTTGAATTACTTTGGGTCTATCTATCTAGAAATAAAATATTATATATTGCCAAATTAAAATAAACTAAAATATATAAGAAACACAAAAGTAATGAATGCATGTGAAACAAATATGTGCATATGCTCCTACCTGCAGCATGACAGGACATGAAAGTGGTGGACATGAGAATAAGAGCTATCAAGCACAATGCTCTAGTGTTCTTCATAAGCGCCATCATTAGTGTTAGTTTTTGAGAGACACGGTACATACAATCGTAGACGCTCACAACACATATATCATTAGTGTTAGTAGCTGGCTATTATTTTGCTCTTGCTTGTTTGCAGTGCATCCATGTCCTGTGGCGCTAGTTTATATAGCGGAGTGAGATATTTAGTATGCACATAAATTAATTGAATATTTCAAATAGATACTAAATATATATATGCGTGAGATATTTAGTATGCATATAAATTAATTGAATATTTCAAATAGATACTAAGTATATATATGCGTGAGATATTTAGTATGCACACAAATTAATTGAATATTTTAAATAGATACTAAAGTATATATCGGCGTGAGATATTTAATATGCACACGAATTAATTGAGTAGTATGTGGGTATCTGGTTGATAATTGTCTCTTAATTTGATATTTGAATTAATTAATTTGCCAGAACAAGACTGGTAGCATCTTAGCTAAATTCGGATGTTTTAAAACTCTTACTAAGAAAACCCGGTCTAGTTGGGCCCAATAACAATCCACTATGAAATATTCAGCCTAGTTGAGATTGAGCCAACAGAAAAATAAATCAGCTCAGCACCTAAAAATCTAATAGTCACCAAATTTCCTAATAATCAGACCCGCAACTCAGCACAGTCCAACAGTCACATTCTCACATCACATGCCAATCAAAATATAATGTTCACTAATACAATTAAGTTCACAACCATTCGAGCTCACAAAATCATACATATCTTGATGACTACAGGCCACGATCATAGTACGCGTCCTCCACAACAAATACATAGTTGATAGAGCTTGATCACTACCACGGCTATGCGGATACATTGTGTACAAACAAGGATGGCCAAGGGTTGATCCAAAATGTGGCGGCAGTAGCAAATTTCTGGAGATGGGGTGTGCACACCTAAAAATTTCTCGAATCATTGTGTAAACAAAAAATCTTCCCGTGAAACCAGGCTGTGTGACCGACCGGTGCCGCTTTGAGCGGTGTATATCACCTCCCTGCCCCCTAATCTACTAGCATGCTCAACCAGTTTACGCATTGCCTGCAGCATGGAGTATGCACCAATGGTTTGTGTGGCGGGTCGACATGGGCCGACCAAATTGGACAGACTATTAGGGCATGTACAATGGTAGTGAAGGAAGCCTTCCCTTAGCCCTCCACATCATCTAGAGAAGAAAAAAACTAAAATTGTATAATGCATTATCTTTTATTGCTATCTCTAACCGTCGTGGTGGCCTCTTCCCGCCAAGGAGCCCCTTGGGCGCTCGAAGGTAGTCGCCCCGACGGCGATCTGATGGCGGCAGGGTCTGGAATTCGGGGTGGGGCCCTCAAGCTTTGATGACGGTCCTCCCTCGGCAGATGGCGGGGCGGGTAACATCTTCTAGCATGGGCGCGGTCTTAGGGTTTCTCTCACGCCAAGACGAAGATCTGCCTTCTGTATGTTTCCATTGATCTGGTGTCAGTGTCATGTTCCAAAGGGCTCCGCCGGCAAACTCCCATGGGCGATTCATGCCTACAGATAGCTGGAACGGGTGGTATTCAAGCGGGGTAACCATTTTTTCTAACCATTTGGTTTCAGAGGGAGCGAGGCGAAGCTCTGCAATCTGTTGCCATCGTGGAACATGTATTTAGTTCCATGGTGAAGTCAGTGTGTGGAGAATGCCATGGAAGCCAAGATTTGTGGACTAGCAAGGGTGGGCCGAGTCCTGGTGGCGATGAGAAATTAGCTTGGTGATTCATGACTTGTAGCGGTGGCACCGAACAGTGGGGACGACAGCATAGAAGGAGTTCATAGTCTTACCTTGCAGGGTGAAAATCAAGGTCTGACCTTAATTGGTTGTGTCTGACAATGACCTTGATGAAGGCATTGTTTTGTGAGCGAGGACTTTCTTTAGGGTGAAAACCTATGATCTTTGATCGAGCAGCGACGGTGCTTGTGCTCTGTTTCTTTCTTGCAGACGTCGCTATTGTAGATGTTGGACTTTTGATGCTGATTCGGTGGGGTTAGTGTCGCTGCTACTAAGGATCTTATCGTTGTAGTGGTTCTTTTCTTTTTTTGTAATTCTTTTTTTTATGTGCATCCGTAATGCCAATAAGATAATGCGTTGTTGCAGAGACTGTGCGTAATTGGTATCAACACGATATTAATATGTGCTCCTTTCCAAAAAAGGAATTGTATAATAGATTTGTTAAGGGAAGATATATTGATTTGTTAAGGGAAGATATTAATATTAACTATTTTAGTAAGAAATTGATTTGTTAAGGGAAGATATATTGTATAATAGTGAAAAGAGTCTTCTCCTATTTTAAAAAGATCATTCATTAGATAAAGAAATACAACCTTCTCTTTCTTATTTCTCTTTTCTCCCTCTAAGCAAAAAATTCAATATTTAATCATAAAGAAAGACTGATATCACCTTTCCTAAGCAGATTTTGGCTTTACCGCCGGCTCCACAAACCACCTCCAATCGTTGGAGCGAAAAGGACGAGACCTACGAAAGTAAGACAACACGAGACGCGGCGCTGAAAGTGCAGTTAGCCGCGCCCGCGCACGCACAAAATGCTCCTTAACCCTGTCGAAGCAGAGCCGAAGCTTTAGAAATTAGAATAAGTGCAACTCGCCGACCCAATCCGTAGGAGTGTGTCCGGCAAAAAGCTTTGGGTGCTACGTACGTAGCCGTGTGATCTACGCCGGCGGGGAGCGGTAGCTAGCCGTGCATGGTTCGCCCTTTTGCTCTCGGTGGCTGTCCCACCGGCGGCGCCAAATACCTGGATCTCCGGCCAACCTCAACCTGGAGAAGTTGCAGCTCAGTTTGATCAAGCAAAGGGAATTTAAAAAGTTGCACCGTCCCGTTCGGACAAGTTATGATTATGCATGCAAGTGGATAAGATGTGGGGCTGCCGCGTTGATGATGCTGTCTGTCATGCATGTCGACTCAATATACGCACGCGGAGGCAGCAGAAATGCGAGCGTGCGTCCACCCCCACCTTCACGCTGGACCACGATGGTACTATTTACCAATTCGATAAGACCAGCAAGAATCTCGATCATGATAAGACCAGCAAATCAAATGGTTTCACTTGATCTGATGATCAAGAAAAGGTTCCTCTTCTCGATCTCGTGTGCATTTATGACTTACCAATGCATGCAGCTGCTCTAATTCAGACTTCGCATACGCCTGCTCTCTGTATATGTCGGGAAAAATAAACATGCATGTAGCATCCGGTTCACTTGAGTTGTTTGCTTCTGGGCGAGATAGAGAGAGATGAAAGGAGACGCGTTGAGAAGTCGTGGCTAGATGACGCACCAAATGTCGTCTACTCCTGTTGCTTCACTTCTCCCCCAGAGATACACCAGAAAATACCCTCTGTCCAACATCCGAGAATGTATCTCCATCGAAGCAGCAAAAGCGTCGATTGATCGGCATCTATTATATCCACTTGCTCTAGCTGTTTCATCGTGTACCTACATACGTGTCGAATGCTCAAAGCTCCAACCCATCCACCCAGCATCCAAAGCTAAGCTGAAAGGTTAACTACCGGAACCGGAAGCTAGCAGAAACAGTAAGCTCTGGACCAGATCCACTGATAAATCTGCTAGATTGCCTCTGGTTGCGATGGGAACTTGTTACGTGAAATTAATGTGTGTAGACTTCCCGATAGATCGGAGAGAAGAAACGCACATGTGTAGGTTGTGATGTTAACAGAGGACCAAGAAAGGCAGCGCGATCTCTCATTTTCGCGTGCCAAGAAAGGGCGTGCGTACCACACAGATCAGAGGACCATACACACAGACACACAGCGAGGCTAGCTACAGATACTGCTATATATTGCCATCTCTGAGTGCCAAATAAGGCAAAGCCAGGGGCCAGGGCATACTGGAAACTGCATACGTGTGCATGCTTTGTCCGGTTAATTAGTTTGGATACGATGCTTGCTGCCCATTGAAAAGCTAAGAAAGAGATGAGAAATTATAAACAGGAGGCTAATGCGGCACAACCAAGAGGAGAAAAGAAGCATTGAGGGGGGAATTGAATAGTTTAATGAAGCAAGAAGATCTATACTAGAGACAACGCTCAAGAATTAATTGGCTAAAAGAAGGCAATCGAAAAACAGGGCAATCCGAACACTATTTTTTTTCATTAAAAGGCAACATGGAGGACAAGGATAAATAAAATTGAGCATTTGGAAAAACCCGATGGAAGCATGACAGAAGACAAGGAAGAAATGAGTTTGGCAAATGACTTTTGCTTCGGTGTCCCCCTTCTCCTCCAAACTTACGAAACTGAAGACACAAGAATAACCAGGATTGGTTGATACCCCTTAGGTTCGGAATGCATGAAGAGGTATCAGTCAATCATGTCCGTCCTTCTGTTTTCAGTTTCATAAGTTTGAGGGATAGGGGGACACCGACTTGGCAAATAGTTTCTTTCAAAATGTATACACTCCAGATCAAGATGTACATCTAGAGATTATTACCAATATAGTACATGCTCAGATTTCCCAACACTTGAATGAAAGTCTTTGCAAAGATTATTCTGATGATGAGATTGGCAACACCCTTTTTCAGATCGGACCCCTCAAAGCACCGGGTAAAGATGGATTTCCAGCAAGATTTTTCCAACGCCACTAGGGTGTCTTCAGGGAGGATATTATTGCTGCGGTAAAAGAATTCTTTCGGGGGTGGAAATATGACAAAAGGAATAAATGACACAATTATTGTACTTATACCAAAGAAGAAAAACCCGGTGTCTCCGAGATTTTAGACCAATAATCCTTTCCCGTATCATTTATAAAGTGGTTTCAAAATGCATGGTTAACAGATTGAGACCATTGCTACATGAAATAATTGCTCCAAACCAAAGAGTGTTTATCCCGGAAAGATTAATAAGGATAACACACTTTTAGCTTTCGAATACATACACTCATTGCAAAAAAGTGGAGATGTAAAAGGAAAGTTTTGTGGCTACAAACTTGGCCTTGCCAAAGCATATGATAGGGTCGATTGGATTGGAAGTGCCTTGAAGATATCCTTTGGAAACTCGGTTTTGCAAACCAATGGATCATATGGGTTATGACTTGTGTTAAAACAATTACATGTTCAATCCGCTTTAATGATAACCTTCTAGAAAAGTTTACGACAACTAGAGGCCTCTTCCAGGGAGACCCTCTATCACAATCCCTCTTTATTTGTAGGAGATGGTTTGTCAAGACTCCTACAATAAGAGATTGATATAGCACAAATTAAAGAACTAAAGGTGTGCCGACGAAGCCAAAGTATATCACATCTTCTCTTTGCCGATCACAATATCCTATTTTTCAAGGCAAATGAAGACAAAGAAAACGTTCTAAAAGTTCTAAATAACTATGAACAAGCCACATGGAAAATGCTTTGTCAGGGAAGGTGCTCTCTGCTCTTAGGAAACAAATGCACACAGGAGTCAGGTAAGGTGGTGGCGTCCATATTTTGGTCATACAAATAGTAGGTTTCGAGAAAAAATATCCTGGACTCCCAGTACCTAAAGGATGAAGAAAATATGGGAAGTTTTAGCCAGTCAAGGACAAGATACAAAAGAAATTATCTAACTACTCTGAAAAATATTCTTCGAGTGGTTCTAAGGATATTCTAATAAAATCAGTCATACATGCCATTACCACATACCCTACAAGTTTTTTTAAATTCTCGGAGGGCCTATGTGAGGAAATCATGAAACTAACGAGAGATTTTTGGTGGGCTGAAGAGAAGAAGGATGCATTCGATGAGCTAGGAAAAAGTTACAAGAATAAAGGGGCAAGGCGGTATGGGCTTCTGAGATCCCCATCTCTTCAATCATGCACTACTAGCAACACAAGCCTAGAGACTAATTGCATACACCTGATAGGCCTATGTGTGAGGTTTTTTTAGCAAGGTATTATCCCTTGGCCGAGTTAACAAACACTGCTTTTATTAAAACCCTTCCCCGGGTTGGAAAGGGATAATGCACAATCTTGAACTCTTAGAAAAAAGGGTATCGTATGGCATTGAAAATGGAAAGAAGGTGAGGGTCTGGAGAGATAATTGGATTTCAAGGAAGGACATTAAGAACACAACAAAAGCGACAAAATCAAGTGTAAGAAGAGTAGCAAGTCTTATTAATCAAGATGGCCAGTCTTGGAAGGAGGACATGATGATAAGAATTTTTATGCTACAAGATGCAGATGAAGTACTTAAAATTCTTCTCCCAAGCCATGAAGTGGAGGATTTCATATCATGGACGCAAGAAAAACATGGTATGTTTACTGTACGAAGTACATATAATTTGGCTCTCAATCTTCGATCCAATACGCCAGCTATTCAAGTGGTAGCATCAATGGACATAGAAAATCATGGAAGATCATTTGGAATTCAAAGGTCTCGATTAAGTTAAGATTTTTACATGGAGGCAGAAACTAGGTACCATGCCAGCATGACTTGTACATGAGAAAAAGCTTTATGGGAAGGTCTAGCTGAACCTTGAAATTAACCACATGAAAATGATATGGTTTATACGGGAACGAGTGGGCGCTTGTGCTCTTAGAAAAATTAAACACAAAAAAGAGGGAGAAGATGTTGTTTATTTGGTGGAGAGCGTGGAATCACAGAAATAATGCGACATCCAACATTGGTAAAGCATCCATCCAAAAATTTATCAGTTACTTACAAAATTACTTAGTTACCTTGCAGATTCTAGCAAAGGGAAAATGCATAGTTAACAAAAAAGGGAAAGCAAAAGCGCATCAAGATCAAGACGTAAATGATATGGCGCAAAATAAGAAAGAAGGACAAGGGAGGTCCTGGAAGAAACTATCGATGGATGGGTAAAGTGCAATGTTAATGCAAGTTTTATTTCTGAAGAGAAGAATGGTGCCTAGGGAGCGATCCTTCGTGACCGCAATGGCAAGATTCTGGTTTCAGCATGGTACACTATTACCCGTTGTCAAACAACAGCGATGGGAGAAGCAATATCATGCCTTCAAGGTCTAAAAATAGTGCATGCAAATTCTACCTCAAATTTAATATTTGAAACTGATTCTATTCTGGAATCGTTCAAAGAGGACACCTGCGATCAGTCAGCGTGGTGTGATTCATTTCTACAGAGCTATGTGAGAGGTGTGATTTATGTTGAGTGATACGTCCAAAACGTATCTACTTTTTCGAACACTTTGCTATTGTTTCTCCTCTAAACTTGTGTGATTTAGATACAACTAACACGAACTGATGTTGTTTTCAGCAAAATTACCTTGGTATTTTGTTTCTGTGCAGAAAATCAACTATCAGGAAAAATCCCGGAAATTATGCCAAAAATTATATTTTACCAGAAGATCCACGGAGCCAGAATACGAGACAGAGAGGAGGCCTCGGGGGCCCACACCCACCCCAGGCGCGGGCCCACCACTGGTCGTGCCTGGAAGGTGTGCAGCCACCCCAGGCACCCCCTCGGCCTCCCTCTGCGCCTATAAGTTGCCTTTCGACCTAAAAACCGAGGAGGGTTCAATAGTTTTCCAGAAAGAGTTCCGCTCTGCCGCCGCCACCAGAAACCAAGATTCGGATCCAAAAACTCCGTTCTAGCACCCTGTCGGGACGGGGAATTTGGAGAGGATCATCGCCATCGTCATCACCAACGCATCTCCATCAACCACCGATGTTTCCCTCATCCATGAGTGAGTAATCCCCCGCTGTAGGCTTGGGTATGGTAGGAATTGGATGAGTTCTATCATGTAATCGAATAAGATTTGTTAGGGCATAGTGCCTAGTATCTCTATCAGTGCTATTTGACTTTGTTGCAACTTGTTGTGCTTAATGCTTGTCACTAGGGTCCGAGTGCCATGATCTCAGATCTGAACTTATTATTGAATTATTATGATAGTATTATTTGTGATCTTATCTGTAAATTGTGTACACATATCATTGTCCGGATCCAAAGGCCCCAAAGTGACAATAATTGGAACAACCGGAGAGGATGGCTATGGTGTGAGGATCACATGTGTTCACGGGGTGTTAATGCTTTGCTCCGGTGCTCTATTAAAAGGAGCACCTTAATTTCCAGTAGTTTCCTAGAGGCCCTGCTGCCACGGGCTGGCTGGACAGAAGATGTTGTGCAAGTTCTCATTGAGAGCACGTATGACTATATTTGGAACACATGACTAGGATTGTTTAGTACTTGGATGTTTGTTATTATTTATCCACAATGCCCTAGATCTTGAAGTTACATGTTTAGACTTGTCCATGTAACGCCCGTCCATCCATCCCTATGCCTACCGCACTTGAATCCTACTGTTACTGTTACTATTGCTCCTGTTTCACTGTTGCTGTTGCTGCTGCTGTTGCTTTGTTGTTACTACTACCAAACTGTTGCTACTGATAAACTTCTGTGAGCAAGAACTATTTCCAGGTGCAGCTGAACTGATAACTCAGTTGTTAAGGCTTGCAAGTATTCTTTGGCTCCCCTTGTGTCGAATCAATAAATTGGGTAATACTACCCGCGAAAACTGTTGCGATCCCCTACACTTGTGGGTCATCATTGAGATATGTAGATTTGTCGCAATGATATCATTTCTAGAAAATATAGGTAGTCAGCATGGATGATTCATTTGAGCCAAAGGGGGGGGGGCTAATGCCCCCTACCCATGCCAAGCATACATTATCGAATAGGACTATCTCCTTCGGCGCCTAGATATAAAATATCTCCCTTCTATTACAACTGATGCCAAAATCAAACCAAGGGATGGCTACCTCATCATTGTGGTGTAAGGGTCGACAACAAAGTCTATGTGGCTGACAAATCTAGGTTGGTTAGATTGACTTCTCCTACAAAGCACCTTGCACAAACTAGTGCAAGGCATCTACCAGACTGTTAGAATACTCACAACACCAACTTATTCCTTCAAGATGAACATGTTTGAGCAAAATTTCATCTGACTCAAATTTATTATAGATAACAAATCTATAATCTTGTTGTGACCAACTTCGAGGTGTCAACACAACATGCGGCGCTCCTTGAAATTTTCACCCCCACAAGTAGTTCTTTTCTAGTGTCCATGGTTTTCACATTGAACAATACCAATGAATTGTCCACGCGGCATATGAACCAATATGAAGTAGTGTGTCCTTCACGAATGCTCAAGTGCACATATCAATCCTTTATAATATGGCAATTGACTTGAATTTTTTCTTAAGTCTTATGTTTTTTCAGATGATACCCATGGTGACCACTAATAATGATACCCTCGGGTGAACTTGGGTTAGTGATGAAAATTTTCTGTTGAATTCCAATGTTATTCATGAAGTCACATGCACTGGTCTTTTGAGTTAACAAGACAGACACACATGTGTATGATGCCCTCGAATAGTTGTGGATCATGCACAACAAGAAATTTGGGTTACCATCAAAACATGCAAACATTTGCAATTCAAGAAGTTTTTCATAAACATAATTGTTTATATATTCTTAAGATCATGTCAATCTTACATAGACGCAAAAATGTGTATGTGTGCGGGTGGTGATGGGGTGGGAGTGGGGGGGGGGGCTCTTGTCCCCTGAACCCAAATGAAGCTATGCCACTGGTCTACACAATGTATACAATAAATTAAGGCGGTTGATTGGAATAAATAGAATGACATGGTTGTTTAATGTTGTCTAGCAAAATATATATGATCGGTCCATGTTGCTCAAACTATAATCAATGCACTCTAATTAGTGCCTACATGGATGAAATGCAATAAAAATGTTAATCTCTCGATGATATAGCAGTGCCTCATTAAATTGACTATCTTTCCATCAAGTGATGAATCTGGCAACTCAACATTGTTATTGGTCCTTGCGGCTAGAACGTATGACACCAGATGGCATCTTAAATCACATTAAGATCACGAAGATTGGAATCAAGACCAATTTGTGTGGTGGAGCTGCTCGGGCTAGTCATTGTGCAAACGGGGAGACAAGTCCTAGTATTGGGGCTCTCATGTCAAGGGTATTTGTTATTTTTAATAGTGGAAGATAGATCTTTTTTGAAGTAGTAAATGATGAAAAATACCAAAACAACGGAACCTTTCATCTTAAGTAGGATGATGGTACCATAGTTGGCGAGGCAGAACCAAAGCATGTTTTCATGTCACACTATTTTGGTGTGGGAGCAAGGGACAAGCTAGACTAATTCAAGGGAATAATTTTTGGCAAAATAAAACCAAACTATAGCTCATATAAACATGTATTACCTTTGTTTGGGATTATTAGTCCTAAGGGCGAAGTTGCTAATACCAAGACACTTCATAACTCTTTCTCATTAATATATGCATGCATCAATAGTACTATATGCATAAGAGAAGTGATAGAAAAAGGTGAACATGCATTGGACAAGAGAGAGTAATAAATGAGATAGCCCTTATAATCTCAAACAATATAAAAAAACTCTTAGGACTAACAATCCCAAACAAAGATAGTATATGTTTATAGGTAACCTTATTGCGTGTAGAACACTTCCGAAATGGAAGCATATGGATGTCCCGAGCCCTCCCATGAGGCCATGACCCGTGCATCCTACCTTGGCCTAGGTCCACTTTGCCAGTTGGCGTTGATCCCTCATTTGCACGATCTAAAATATTTACCCAAACAGGCCGGCTTAGATGCCTAGTACCTTCCTAGAACGAGTTGTTAAGTTCTTATTAATTTCTCATTTTCTCCAGCTAAGATTACTCTAAAAAGGCTAAAATTTATTATCCTAATTTTGTATTTGTCCATTCCTTGTAGAAGTTTTCCGATGTTTAACTCATGTATATTGTATTGTACGTGAGGGAAAATAAAGAGTTAAATTCTATGGTTCTCTTCATGCCATTTTTCTTGTAATTTTCTCCTTGTTCTCCCGGTGCAACTAAATAACAAGAACCTACATCACCCACGAACATTCGGAACCATGCTCCGCAGCGCGATGCAGCCTGGGCCACACGATCTAAACTAGCAATGGTAGATGGAATTCCTAAAAAAAAACCAAGTTGCTAGGCTCCACCCGTCATTTAATCAGAGGATAGATGGCTTGGTCAGGCTACTCTCCGAGAATAATATCCCGCTCTATACAATATTGTTCGACACAAAGAAGATACAATTGACACTGTGATGGAGTCCCCCCCCCCCTGGGAATGCGACATTCAGGCAAGATCTCGTTGGTCCTAGACTAGCATCGTGGAACGATCTTTTATTTAGATCAACCACGGTAGAATTGTCACAGGGTTCTGATGTGTTCAGATGCAATTTACTAGAGAGTGGTAAATTTTCGGTAGATTCCATGTATAAGGCGCAGATTCAACCAGATATTTCAGTCGATGATAATAAGAAAATTTGGATGATAAAATTCCTTTAAAGAAGAAAATATTTGCATGGTACTTATAGAGGAATTATTCTCACAAAAGACAATCTTGTAAGACGGAATTGGCAAGAAAGTAAGCAATATGCTTTTTGTCATAAATATGAGACAATAAAAAATTTATTCTTTCAAAGTAATTTCACTCGTTCTATATGGACAATCATCCAAGTAGCGCCTGGATGATCTACTCCCCGTTCTGTTGTCAATGTACATCCGTCCCAATGAATAAGACGTCCTCATTTTACGTGTTTTTTATTTGACCAAGATTTAGTCTAAATATATAGAGAATGTTGGTACAAAATTAGAAAGTATGTTTCAATACGAATCAACAATACTAGTGTTACACAAAATAATCAAGTATTAGTTTTAGTTGAAAGTATGTTTCAACTAATAATCAAGTATTAGTTGCTCTATTTATTTGGTCAAACTTTATTTTGTAATGCGTGTGCGCCTTATTCTTTAAAACGGAGGTAGTACATGAGATTGCTGATAAATATAGAATCTGTTTAGAGTGGCCGCACTTGCCATTATTTGGTCGATCTGGCTATATAAAAATGACAAGATTTTTAATGATAAAATATCTCATTATTTGTAGATTATCTACTGGATCACGACTACCCTTCGTCTATGGTACTCTCTACACCGCGTTGAGTTTCGAAGCCTATTTACAAAGGATTGTACACGTTTGGAGGATACGGCAGAGGAATATTTTTTCTCGACATGGATGACAGCATAATCTAAAGATTAAACTTTTATCTTTCTATGTGTTTTGTTTAATCAGACGATTGTTTACTTCTTGCCTAGTTTTTTCTTTAACAGTGAATGGTTATCAGCTGTGTGCATCTTGTTATGCAGAGACTAAGTATAATATTACTAAGTAATAAATCATAAATCACCAATTTCCAAATAAATAAATAATCCGACAACTTATGGAAACCATCGCGTGAAGAGGCTCTTGTGGGCACGTTCGGGCAATATTAATATGAAGATATTATGGAAAAGGGGTTTTCGTAACTTCGCATATCCAATAAGGAAATTCTTGACTCGGCCACTGGGTGAGAGTGGTGCGTGGTGGGCCCGTGGTAGAATTGGCGAGACCGCAGGCTCCCAATCTACTGGCATGATCAACCAGTTTAGGCTAGTCATAGCGAGAGTAATTTAGGTAGTAACATAGTCCTACATGTATTGCCAAGTAAGCGTTTAGATGACATGGCATGCAATTAAATGATGAGAGAGAGGCTTATGGTAACTAGCTACGTTATCATAACATCACATATTTCTAGACAAAATCAATCTATAATATAATAAATAAGACTTTGCATGATACCATATCTATATTATTTTATACTACTATAATGGTAGTAACTTAGACTAGTAACATATACATTACATGTTATTACTCTAAGTTACTTACTACTATGACTAGCCTTAGGAAGCGCCACATCCAACGGGAAAGGGCTCATGCAACATGGAGTATGCAGCAATGATTTGTGCGGCGGGCCGACATGGGCCGACCAAATTGGACAGAATATTATTCCCCCCGGCTCCGCTAACCACCTCCCAACGTTGGAGCGACAAGAACCTGACGTACGTACGCAAGACAACACGAGACGCGGCGCTCAAAGCGCAGTTAGCGCAGTCGAAGAGTCGAAGCTTTAGAAATTAGAATAAGTGCAACTCGCCAACTCGATCCGTAGGAGGAGTGTCCGGCAAAAATCTCTACGTACGTAGCCGTGTGGTCTACGCCGGCGCCCCGCGGGGAGCGGTGCCGGCCGTAGCCGTGCATGGTGTGGTTCGACCTTGCTCTGGGTGGCTGTCGTACCGGCGGCGCCTACATACCAAGATCGATCGCCGACGCGACTGCCAACCTGAAGAAGTTGCAGCTCAGTTTGATCGAGCAAAGGGAAGTTAAAAAGTTTCATCGTCTGGTTCGGAGTTCGGACAAGTTACTTTTTTTTTTGAGAAAATGATACCATCCCCCGGGGATCGCACGCACTGATCCCCGGGTCCTTTTTTTTTTGCTCCCATACTCTCCTGACCCGGACGACGCGGAAGGTCCCACCTGCTCACGCGAGTTGCTCCCGTACGTCTCGTGACCGGGCGACGCGGAAGGGTCCCACCTCCTCACACGAGTTCCTCTCCCCTGCCTTCTTCCTCGCTGCAGATGCGCCGCCGTCCGTCCCTGCAGCTCCGGCCGCCGCGCCGCGCACCCGTCCCTGCAGATCCGCGCCGCCATGGGTCTCCATCCCCCGCCGCTGGAAGTCTCGCCGCCACGGGCCTCCCTCCTCCGCCACCCGCTCGGGTAGCTCCGGCCACGGCGCTGCGCACCCGCCCTTGCAGCTCCTTGTCGTCGCGCCGCCATGGGCCTCCAACCCCTGCTGACATGCCCTCCCTCCACTGTCGCTGCAAGGCGCGCCGCCATGCCCTCCCTCCGTCGCTGCCTTGTATCGATGTTGGTCATAGGCTCTTGCTAAGAGAGAGAGAGAGAGGCCATGGCAGTGCTGCAACAAGCGATGACGGAGCTTTACTACAATCTCGTGAGGGATTTGCTACATGAGCGTTTAGGATTTGCTACCATGGGCCGGCAACGGTGCTACATGCAGCCAGTGGTGATGCTACTTGCTGGCTGGCGGCAGCACTTGCTACCATCGTGACGTCTCTTTTGCTACACATGGCGGATGCGCTTGCTACAATGTCGACTTTGTTTTGCTACAAGAGACATCAGCGTTTGCTACCATGGGCATGGGACCTTTCTACGAGGTGTCCGGCGAGGTCTCCGGGTGGAAGTCTCCGGCGAGTTTTTTTTTTGCTACCTTAGCACATTTTTTGCTACCACCGTTGTGTGATTTTGCTACACTAGCGCAAAGTTTTTGCTACAAGGTCTCCGGCGAAAATCTCCGGCAAGGTCTCCGGTGAGGTCAGGTTTGATACATTAGCACGACTTTTTTGCTACACGGTCACCGGCGAACTCTCCGGCGAGGTCCAGTTTGTGTTTCTATTTTCTGGGTCAAACCGTTTCTGCTACATGTAGCAAAAGTGGAACTATTTGTAGCAAAAACAGGTGTATTTGTAACAAAAGCGGGAATCTGGACAAAAAACCAGGACACGTGTTGAAAGAACATGTGGGCCCCCATGTGTAGTTTTGGTAATTAATGAAAATCTCTATGGACTAATGCTTGTATCAAGTTATACCTGTAGGAATTGTCCATAGGCAATGATTGAACCATATGTTGGCTTCAAGGTTTGGAGAAGAAGAAAATGAAGAGGATCAAGTGGTGACCAAGGTCTTCAAAGAGTGATCCACAGATTGGTCATGTGAGAGTTAAACCTATGAAGATCTCATGCTTAAAGCTTGTCATCCTCGGTGATCATGGATCGATGAAGACAAAGTCAAAGTAAAGGTTTCCCCATGTTGTATGGGGGAATAACTTACAAGTCTTCATCAAGCAAGTGCGTACAAGAGCAATCAAGAAAGGTGTTCCATCTTGAGAAGGACAAGACCGTCTAAATCATAATCAAGTGGAATATGCGCAAGGCAAAGGTATGATCTTGATAGGGTTTCTTTCTTACCGGTCTCGTGGTGTTAGTTGGGAGACCGGTTTATAGGATAGACAACCGTACTATCAAGAGGGGCTCCCAAGTGAGTAACTCGATCATATCGTTCAGAGAGAGCTCAAACCTTTGCATACTTAGCATCATCCTTTCTTGGTTGTTATTTGGATCTTATCCATGTGAGGTTCTAGAGCTTGTGGTAATATTCATAACAAGCCCTAGTTCATCAAAAACGGATTTCTCTTTTATACCATATTGCGTTTTTGATCATTGAGGTTTTCCGGTTTCTCACCAAGAGAGGTATCTCACTTTATAATACATGAAATGTTCTCTCTTGGTGGTATCCAATATTTCCACTTTTTGTTGGGTAGCCCTTGTTGTCCTCTTTCCAACAAAATTGGTTTCGGGTCAATCGGAGTTTCCAAACTCTAGATATCGCCATTTGAAGTTTGCCTCTTATTTGGTCCTGACCGGAGTCTCCAGTGTAGTCCGGAGTTTCTGGATGTGTCTCCGGTGGTGACTTCAGAATCAGGGCTGGGACATACTTTATGGGGGTCCGGAGCCAGGTCCGGAGGCTACCCCGGAGTCCCCGGTGTTTCCTCAGTCCGGAGTCTCCGGTGTTGGAAGACCGGAGTCTCCAGTCTTGTTGGGTCTTGGATGGCCCAGGTCATTCAGATGGGCGGTCCGGAGGCTTGTCCGGAGGTTGGGCCGGAATCTCCGGTGTAGACTGGAGTCTCCGGTCTGACTTTTCCTCAACGGGCAGAAAACGGTCAGAAATCTGTGGGCCTATAAAAAGGGGCCCTTCTTCCCCAATGCAACGGCTCGAGTTTTACAGGCTTTATCCTCCATTCTTGACCCTCTTGAGCTTGCTCCCCCTTCAATCCCTCCCTTGATTCTTGCATATACTTTAGGGATTTGAAAGAGGAGATCTAGATCTACAATCCCACCAATCCATATCTCTTCTAAGTGAGGGGAACATCTTGGGATCTAGATCTTGGAGTCTTTTGTGGATTTCCTCATTTGTTCTTCCTCTCTTATTCCCCCACAAGCTTTTGTAGCTTTGGTGGAATTTGGGAGAGAAGTATTTGAGCACTACTTGTGTTCTTGCCATTGCATTTGGTGCATCGGTTTAAGTTCTCTCCAGAGGATTTGGTGAGTGAAAGTTGAGAAGCTTTTTACTCTTGGGTTCTTGGAACCCTAGACGGTTTGTTGGTGTTGCAGGTTGTGACCTTGGTGGCGTTTGTTGGGAGCCTCCAATTAAGTTGTGGAGAGGTGCCCCAACCTTGTGAGAGGTTCCGGTTTTCCACCGACAAGTGCACCGATAGTAAAAGTGTGGATCGATCCCATTGGGGTGAGATTCACCGGAGAATAAGAGAGGCATTTTGTGGCGTTGGTGGTTTGATACCACCCCCTCTCCAAACGAGACGTACTCCATGTTGGGAGGAACTCGGTAAAACATCGTTGTCCTCGCGTGCCTCGGTTATCTCTATACCCGAGCTTTTTACTTATGCACTTTACATTATGATAGCTTTCGTGCTTGAAGTAATATATATCTTGCTATCATTTTGTTGCTTGTATTGCTTAGCATAAGTTGTTGGTGCACATAGGTGAACCTTAGTTGTTTTAGGTTGTGCTTTACAAAGTAAACACTAGTTTTATTCCGTCTTTGTTGAGTCACTCTAGGAAATTTTTTAATCGCCTATTCACCCCCCCTCTAGGCGACATATGTATCCTTTCACGTGTCACGCAGAGGACACGGGGGATCGGGAGAAGTTATCCCCCGGGGGACGCGTAGTGCTCCCCTTTTTTAGGGAAAAGAGAGCCTTTATATAATCATCGAAACACGTGAGTTCAAGTCTTGTGTTAAACATTTCTACTTGCGTAGAAAGGTTAGAAGACCATGTACCGATGCGCTAGAAGCTAGGAAGCCTAGACAGTGTGTCAGCAACATCGTTGCTCTCTCTTCTGATGTGGGTGACCTTTTGATTTCTGAATTCTTTCAGGGCTTCTTCGTTTTTTTTTTTAAAATGGGGGCAAAAGCTTTGCCTCAATATATTAATTAAGAAAGAGTTTGACGAACATAGCAAAGAAAAGAAAGGTGAATATTACAATAAACCTACTCTCCCGGCATTATTTCGCCCAAATGTTTGGCGCCCGCAATAACCCACAAGCGAACCTCATTCTTAATTCTATCTAACACAACAAAAGGCGGTGCGTGCTTATTGCGGAAGACCCGTGCGTTCCTCTCGTTCCATAACTCCCACGTGATAAGTAAGGTTAGGGAGGCCAACGCTTTCCGGTTGGGGATTACTCCATCCGTTATCATGCTCCACCAAGTCTTGATTGAGAGGCCCGCACCTTGCCATTGTCGAGGTTCAATGTCGTTTATGCCTATCCAACTCTTAGTGAGGTTCCAAACCCGTATGGTATACCGACAAGATACAAAAAGATGATTAACCGTTTCGATGGCTTGCTTGCAAAGAGGGCACAAGCCACAATTTTGCCACCCCCTCTTCTCCAATCTATCCGCCGTCCAAATCCTATTTTGAGTTGCAAGCCATGCAAAGAACTTGACCTTGGGAGGAGCCCAAGCCTTCCAAACCGTCTTTTCCATGTTGGATAAGGTGGAGCCCAAAAATTGCACCTCATAAGCCGACTTTGCCGAGTACTCACCATCGTCCGTGAGCTTCCATAAGATGTCGTCTTCCACATTGTCATCAAGATGGACATGATTGATTAGCCTCCAAAGCTCCACAAATTGCTCCAAATGTTGGAGAGTGAATCGAGGCCCCAGCGCAATTTTATCTATCCAAGCACCTCCATGTAAGGCTTGGAAAACATTCCAATTCTTTCTCTTGGACAATGCAAAGATAAGGGGGGCAATGTCTATAGGTTTTCTTCCTTGAAGCCATGGAGCATGCCAAAATGGCGTTTTGCGCCCATTGCCCACCGAAATAGAGGTTGCCTCATAGAAAATATCCATATCCGCCTCATTGCAAGGATTGCCGGTGCCCACCCAAATTTTTCCGGGCTCCTTCCATTCAAGCCAAGGCTACCGAAGCCTAAGCGCCGTCGCGAACTTGTCAAGATTTAGTATTCCGAGGCCTCCAAGTCTTTTCGGGCGGCAAACTGTTTCCCAATTCACTTTGCATTTGGCCCCGGTGGTCTTGTCCTTGGCGGACCAAAGGAAAGCCCTTTCCAATTTCTTAATGAAGTTGATTGTTCCCGGGGGGACAACAAGGGGCGTTAAGTAGTAGAGGGCTTGCGAAGAGAGGACTGACTTAATAAGGGAGGCTCTACCGGCCGTAGTAATGAATTTCCCATTCCAATTAGGAAGTTTTCCGGCGAATTTGTCCTCTAAATGTTGGAAGTCCACCCACTTTAGCTGCCATATGGATAAAGGTAGCCCAAGGTACTTCAAAGGGAAGGATGCCCGCGCGGCCGGAATGCCCTCAAGAATGTCTTCAAGGTTGATTTGCCCACACCTTATTGAAACGACTGAGCTTTTTTGGAAGTTGGTGCATAATCCGGTGACCTCTCCAAAGCTCTCCAAAATGTGTGCCAAATTATTGATATCCTCCTTGTAGGGAGCAACAAAAAGTGCAGCGTCATCCGCATAGAGAGAGGTCCTCAAGATGGTCCCTCTACCACGGAGCTTGTGGAGGAAACCATGAGCAGTTGCAAGGTCCAAGATTTGCGTGAGCGGGTCTATTGCAAGGACAAAAAGTAGCGGTGAAAGCGGATCGCCTTGTCTAAGGCCACGGCCATGCATGATAGGAGTCCCGGCAATCCCGTTGAGAAGAATGCGTGAAGATGAGGTTGATAGCAAGGCCACAATCCAATTGCGAAACCGGGCCGGGAAACCCCGGCGTTGGAGGAGGTCAATGATGTATTCCCAACGAATGGAGTCGAAAGCTTTGCGAATGTCAAGATTGAAAAGCAGCACCGGAGTCTTGTTTCTATAGAACCTTCTAGCAAGGTTCCTCACATAAAGAAAATTGTCATGGATGCTTCTTCTCTTGATGAAGGCACTTTGGGCATTGGAGACTAGGTCGTTCATGAGCGGCCCAAGACGGAGGGCAAGCATCTTGGCAATGATTTTGGCAATTGCATGAATTAGGCTAATTGGCCTAAAGTCGGAGATGTCTTCCGCCCCGTCTTTCTTTGGAAGGAGCACAATGTTAGCGGAGTTAAGCCAATGAAAGTTTGCGACGTGTAGGTTTCCAAATTGGTGCACCACTTTCATAACGTCTTCTTTGATAATAGACCAACACTTTTTGAAGAAGGCTCCCGTGAACCCATCCGGTCCGGGAGCTTTGTCGCCCGGCATTTGGTTTATTGCATTAAGGAATTCCTCCTCGGAGAAAGGCTCACCAAGCTCGTGCAAGTCCGGGTCCTCAAAATGCAGCTCCTCCCAATTGAAATCTTGCCTTCTCCCTTCCCCTCGCCCAATGACCGCTTTGAAATGATTGTGGATAATTGCTTCCTTAGCATGATGGTCAGTGATCCACCCATTGTTGTGCTTGAGCCTATGGATGTGGTTTTTCCTCCTTCTTGCATTGACCCGCAAGTGGAAATTTTTTGTGTTGGCATCCCCTACCTTGATATTGGAAATTCGGGCACATTGCTTCCTTCTAGCCCTCTCAATCACAGCTAAAGCAATGACTTTACGTTGCAACCGTGCCCGAAGGTCAAATTCGCTGGCGGATAGGGGCTATTTTCTTGAGCCATGTCGAGGTGGAGAATGACGAGAAGGGCGGCATGCACCATGATCTTTGCGTTGGAGAACAGACCACGGCTCCATTTTGAGAGCGCCTGTGCCACATGACGCAATTTATTGAAAAGTACTTGACATGGCTCAACATGCGTTGAGGGCTCATTCCAAGCTTGTTGCACAATTTGATTGAACTCGGGAATTCGGAGCCAAAAGTTTTCAAACTTAAAAGATCTCGGTCTTCGGGGGCCAGTATCATCGGATAGGAGGAGCGGGCAGTGGTCTGAAAGCGATGATGAGAGGGCATGGAGTACGTGAGTATCAAAGCGAATATCCCAGTCCGCATTGCAATAGAAGGCGTCAAGCTTGCAGAGGGTAGGGTTGCCCCGCTCATTGCTCCAAGAAAATCGGCGGTTTTGTAAATGAATTTCTTTAAGCTCACAAGTGTCGAGGGCAGCCCGGAAGCGCGTAATGCGGCTACGGTTGACGTTGCGCTTATTCTTATCACAGGTCCGACGGATTTGGTTGAAGTCGCCAAGGGCCAACCACCGGACACCAGCAGGTGGTTTTTGCGCAACAAGCTCGGCAAAAAAATCATCTTTACGGTTAGATCTAGTTGGCCCGTAAACTGTGGTGATCTTGAAATCTTCCTCAATACCAGAGTTTAAGAAGTGTACGTCAGCCGAAAGACAGAATTCAGTAATGAACACGTTGGAAATCTGGACAACAGAATCATCCCATAACAGAAGTATGCCACCTCTAGTCCCTGCCACGGGCCTTTCAGCAGAACTTTTAAGACGATTGCCCCCGATGTAGCAAGCATCGACAGCAGTTACAAATTCAAGTTTTGTCTCTTGCAGGCAAACAATATGGCATGAAGATGCCGCAATGGTTTCATGGACAGTATCCCGACGATCTTGATCGTTCAATCCCCTGACGTTCCAGCACAAAATACTAAGAAGTAACTCTAACATGAATACCATTTAGTTCCCAACACTGAACCAACGACTCGACAGCTGAGCCGGGCAAAGACACAGTACGTTATAGGAAGCTGATGCAAACAGGCAAATCTTGGCTTCTGGAACAGGCTCCAGGTAGCCGAGATAGCAACAGCAGTAGTACGATTACAATGACTCCATGACAGTAGCACGAGCACAATGGTAGCTAACATGAGGAAACAAGAAGACCCAAACGAGTTGCTAGCATGTTGATCAGACATCGGCTGTTGCTTCCACCTCGTCCTCATGGTCCAGCGCGTCTTGGCCACCATGGGCTAAAAGAGCCCTTTCCCTATCGTCTTCCTCTGCCAAGTCCAGCTTGAACAGCACTCGCATCGCCGCGAGGACTTCCTCCGACACTTGCCCACTGAAGCGCTTCGCGAACTCTTCCATCGCCCACTCGGTGACCTCCTCGCCATCCTTGATGATTCCTAAAGAGAGGCAGACCGCCGCCTCTGCCGCCTTTGCCACCGGAGCCGCCTTGCGCCTGGCCTTGATGCGGGCGCTGGCGCGCCTGAGCGAGTAGCCTACAGGAGCTTCTTCGTCTGTTCATACGTATTCCATTGCTTCAATCTGTCTGGCTGCTTGGCCAGCAAAGTTTTAACAACAGAGGCACAGTCGCTTTTCAGGATGATCTGGTCATCGCAGCATCTAGACAACATTTTAACCCCAAACAGAGCCGCTCGAGCCTCAACATCTTCAGCGTCAGAACACCCGTATAAGTTACAGGAAAGAGCCCGCGCGCGGTACCTTGCCCTTGTGGTCTGTGGCGACCGCGCCCAAGTTACTATGATTATGCATGCAAGTGGATAAGATGTGGGGCCGGCCGGTCGCGCCGCGTTTCTTTGGAGCTAGCAGTCATGATGCTACCTGTCATGTCATCCATATACGTATACTCACGCGCAGGCATCAGGAATGCGCGCGTCCACATTCACGCTGGACCACGATGGTACTTGCTTACCAATTTGATAAGACCTGCAAGAATTCGATCATGATAAGACCAGCAAATCAAATAGTTTCACTTCCACACTTGATCAAGAAAAGGTTTCTCTCGATCGCGTGTGCATTTGCGACTTACCAATGCAGCCGCTCTGTTTCAGACTTCAGAGTTCAGACACGCCTGCCTTGTGCTTGTGCATGGTTAAAACCTGTATCATTGAACTCTATAGGTCGAAAAAAAAAAACATGCATGTAGCATTCGGTTCACTTGAGTTGTTTGCGTCTGTGCGAGAGAGAGAGGAGACGTCGACCGGATGCTGTGGCTAGATGACGCACCAAATGGCGTCTATTCTCCTGTTGCTTCACTTCTCCCCCAGAGATACACCATAAAATACCCTGTGTCCACCCAAATAAACAACTCAAACATCCGAGAATGTATCGCCATCGAAGCAGCAAAAGCGTCGATTGATCGGCATCTAATATATCCACTTGCTCTAGCTGTTCCTTTGTGTATTCCCAAAGGCTAACACTGCTCCCTTCCAGGTACAACGCCGTCTGCTCCGGCCAGGCATCGCCATCATGATGCCATCATCGTGTACATACCATACGTGTCGAATGCTCAAAGCTCCAACCCGCCAGGTCCATAGCTAAGCTCCTACCGGCTAGCAGAAACAACGAGCTCTCTGGACCAGATCCACTGATAAATCTGCTATCAGAAACAGCAAGCTCTGGACCAGATCCACTGATAATGCTTGGGGTTGCGATGGGAACTTGTTGGTGCGTGCGCACGTGAAACTAATGTGTGTACACTTCCCATAGATCTGAGATCAGATGAAACGCATATGTGTAGGTTCTGATCAGCATGCAGCTGGAAACGGCGCGAAAAGGGCAGCGCGAGCTCTCATTTTTGCGTGCCAAGAAAGGGCGTGCGTATCACACAGAGGACCACACACAAACACAGCGAGGCTAGATCTACAGAGTACACAGATACTTCTACTGCCATCTCTGAGTGCCAAATAAGGCATAGCCAGCCAGGGGGCCGGGGCCATACCAGAACTGCATACGTGTGCATGCTTTGCCCGGTAAATTAGTCTGGATATGATGCTTGCTGCCCTGCTGATGGATAGCATTTTTTATGGCTTGCTTACAGCTACAGCAGTCTCAGATAGATCTGATATATATCTCAAGTTTCCCTTTCTATTTTTGGTTGGATTCAAGTTTTGATCGAGCTCGTATTTCTTAGATAAAATTTTGAACTAGTTGTGTTCCCTACATGCAATTAGCTATGCCTGGCTATTCTCAAATTGGAAGGCATCTCGTCTATGGGCTTAATTGTGAGACCCTGGTTCCGGTCAGTTCCCAGCACTAAGAGCATCCCCACTCGTTGGACGTTCCCGTGCTGAAATCCGGACCTAATTTGGGCCGGACTCGTGTTTTCAGACCGAGTTTCTGCTTTCGGCTAAAATTCAGTTAAACACTGCGAAATTTGGACGAATATAGACTGATTTCATTAATTAGGGCGATGACATATATATTATATCGAATTTAAACTAGTAAAACATAAAAAGGCCACCACCGTGGCCGACGCCGATGCCGATGCTAGACGCCGCTTCTATATGCCGAGGCGGGGGTTGTTGCCGGCGTGGATGTGCTCCAGCACGGTGACGAGCGTTCGCCCGGGAGCGCTCCACCAGCGGCGGAGCGATGCCGCATCGTTGCGCTTCGGCGGTGAGCCCGGCCCCTTGTGGCAGGCGAGCTCCTGGAGCCGCCTGTCGGCAAAGAACTACTCCCAGAAGACCAGGTTGCCCGGATCCTCGGCGAGATCTGGATCTCGTCGACGATGTCCTCGTCGGTCGGCACCGGCGGAATCGGGATCCTGCCGGCACTGAGATTCCAGCCGGAGACGGAGACGAACGTCCGGCAACGTCATATAGCCCGCGTCGTGGAGCATCCGGGCCTCCCACGGCTGCAGCATGCGGCGGCCGAAGCCGTTCACCGCCGCGGTGTCGCCAGGGAATCTCTCGGCCATGGCTTTTCGCCGGAGTTGTGGAAGTGGAAAGGTGCGAGCCTTTGGAGTTCGCCGGAGTTGGGAGCGCTGTAAGAGAGCGTGAAGGGAGACGACGAGGGGTACGGCTTTTATAGGCCGAGGCGGACGGCGAGGGCGGGAGGGGTGCAGCGGCGAGGGCGAGGAAAGAGAAACGGCGGAAAGTTATTGGCCGACGGTCCTCCGCGGGGTTCTGAGGTGGAAGAATGACGACGACTTGGCTTTTGTCGCTGATTGGGCGGGTCCACTCGCATTCTGTTTTTCTTTTCGCCAAATTCGTTTGGTCCGGTGTTCCCGGATCCTGGGAATGGTCTGGAAAGTCTGGAGCAAAGTTAGCCTAAATCTGAAAGAAAACGGGATACTGGGAACCCTAGAATCAGCGTTGTGAGAAACGTGAGTGGAGATAAAGCGGGTGACTAATGATCAGGTCGATCCCACACCGGACCGCCCGGCCGCCTCTGCGTGACATTGGACCGCCACTCCTGTCGCCTAACCCACTACAAGAAGAACCACCATACTGCAACACATACTTTGCATCCTCTTTCGTGTGCGTTGTTAGAATTTATCATAGATACCCATATATGTGTTGCAAATTGTATCTGTTTTCAAATACTCCCGTACATTAGACTGCACGCGTAAACCATTAATTTACCGCCAGTACATTAGAAATTTGCTTTTGGCGCTAAGAGTGTATAGGTGCGGTCTATTTTTTGGGAGAAGTTGGAACGTGAGTGGGCCTCTTATGTCCCGGCCAATTTTTATCTTCAAATCTATTCCTTGATCGTGTACTTCTTATCTTCTCGTCTACTATCCTCCTGTATGTTCGTCTTCACCTCGTCCTACCACAGATCCAATCTCCTGCTACCGGGTACCTCCGTCGCCGAAGCATCCACCAGATCTTACTTCTCTGCTTCGCATCTCCGTTCCTACCGCTTCAGGTATCAGGTATCGACATCCAGAGAAGTATCACCCCCACCCAAACCTAGATCGTTGACCACGCATGTGCCATCTATAAGTTGCGGCTGCTCTGGGGACTCGGCGGAGATCCGGCAATCCAGGGTTTCCCTTCTCCACTTTCAGTTTCCCTTCTCCTTTTCACTTGGCGTGATGCGTATAACATTTTTGCATGATTTTTGTGTAAGTTCGCTGCATCGCTTGACATGGCCGCTCATCAGATGGGGTAAGCCCTACTGCCCTAGTATTTGTTCCGTTAATCACAGCAGGACTAGAACGTGATATCGGGACCTCACCATAGCAAGACCATCCTATCTATTTGTCCATGTATTTTAATTTTTGACTTTCTTCTTTCAATTATATTTCTAATTGTGCAAGACGCCTGGTTCACTGTGGATATTTGTTAATTTTGGAAGTTATGTGCATCCGTTTGTTTTCAAGTATCGATTCGTGCGATCCATTATGTTTTGATTTTTTTTTGTTGCTGTGTAATCAGGATTTTCAAGTGATGATCACCGTCAGACTTGTTCAATCGAACTCATGGTATATAATTGGAATCGTGGATATCTAACGGTGACGATAATCAACATTACTACGAGGATCAACAGGTCTGCACCATTATGCCTTACCTGTATTCTCAAACCCTTACTGATTCAGCCTCACATTACGCTAAATGAACATGTCCCACATGCATGATGCAACGATCACACTCCTAATTTATTTATTTACTCCCTCCGACCCAAATTAGTTGACTCAAGTTTGTCTAGATTCAAATATATCTAGCACTAAAACATGTCTAGATACATCCGAATCTTGATAAATCTAAGTCAAATAATTTGGATCGAAGGGAGTACTATTATATACTTTTTGGTTTTCTCTGCATTCCCACACTCCAAAATTGTACTTTAGTTCAGGAAAGATTTGTATTCTTATGTTATCTCATAACAGGTATATATTCATAACTTCTTCCATGCATCTAGAAGATACATGAATCAACGAGTGAGGCTTAAGTTGATTTCAGTGTCTGACTGTATGTTGTTTCTTCCTTGCGCACTTTGGCAAGAGAAAGGACGATGATATAGCTGCTCCTGTGAGTACATAAACTTCTGACTTCTGAATCTTCTGATTTTATAATTAAACCATAGAATATAACACAGACATACATAGTATCTAGCTAAATCTATTTCCCACTTGTAATAGTTTCATTCAATGACATATTCCTTACAATTGTATATACTGTAACCTTGTTTGTTTTTAAGAAACTCTAGATGGAAGCAGTTTTTGCATTCATGTTCTCCAAGATAAACCGAGGCAAGATTAAATAGATGTGAAGCTCACACGCAAGAAAATATTAACCTGCTTCATTTACATGGCATTTATTTGTATTGTAGATTTGACATCTCATACTTATCAGCATGCATAGATAAGAATAGAGTCTTGACTTCACACATGTGACGTTAGTTTCATGTATTTTTTTAACCTCTGATACATTCTTTTATGTTAAAAAGGTAGAGATCAACTACTTTGTTTGTGCCTCCTTTTTCAATGGAAACTATGATGGCACGAATAAACCACCCATCATTGATTTGTACCTTGGAAAAATGTACTAACAAGTTAATTTCAGTGATGTTACTGCAGTTAATTGGATTGGCATCATGGTTGTGTCTCATGCTGATTACTTGCAAGTTTGTCTAGTAAACAGATAAAGTGTAACTACATTTATGTGTGGGCTGGAATTGAGGCCACCGAAAACTATTCTTTGGCCAGAGGTAGATGCATGCCAGTCGCTCGTGCTTTGTGATATGTGGCTGGTCATTGTGTATATCTAGTTAATTAAAGGGTTATCATCTGTTGTTAAATGAATCATTCATATATTTATCATGGTTACATTTTTTCATCTTTCCCTTTGTATTTCGATCTTTGTGATAACGACTTCACATGTAGGTTGCCATGGGCTGTTTCAAATGCATGGGCTGGCACAATTTATCTTGCATGCTAATTTGGCTTTGGCATACTACCAAGGTGTTTGAAAAAATTCCAAGCAGCATGCAGATGTGAATATAAAGGTATCATCAACCAAGATTCACAGGCATTTTGCTTTCATTTTTTAATTATTATACTTTATTCTATATGTACATGCAACATGAAATTCCTACGGATGGGGCCTTAATACTACTAAGATTGTGGTCTCTATTCAGTTTGTCTAGGAAAGAAACAATTTGACTGGTGCTTTACATGCCCTGTTTTAGATATATGCCTTTTGACATTTTCGCATGGTGAGTAGTAGATCAAGTACGTAGTAGAAATCATATATACATTTTTTTTGCCACATGGATACTGAAATTAGATTTTGTTTTTGCAGGTTCAAAAGATCATCAAGAACTGCTATATTCGGATATCAACTCTGTGCATTAAAAGGCAGAACCTTAGAAGGAATAGATATACGATTAGTTGGAATATCATATTTTGAACAAGACTCTTATCTTTGTACTCTTAAGATAATGTACATGTATCCGATGGTCATTCCAATGAATATATTGGATTTTTTTCTTCTTCGTGCAATGCATTCAAATTTTTGATTTTTGTGTATTGTCATACATATCTGATAACATATATATTCTCTTGCCAAGACAAAATGAATGCTAGCATCTCTAACGAAATCAACCCACCCAATTCAAAAAACAGTATCTTATTTTTAAATAAAATTTAAATCAACCCACCCAATTTAGAAAACAATATCTTATTTTTAAATAAAATTTATCGGAATCCTTTATGTACCAACAGATAAAATCATTGCCTGACCTCCGTTGCCACTTTGCAACACTTGCTCCATTGGTTACCAACGCGAATATATGCGTTGCATTGTGTCATAGCAACGCCCAAAAACGCAACGCATACCAAGTCGTTGGTAAATGCGCTAGCAACGCCTATATGAGCATTTAGATACTGATTTGTGCGTTGCTGTAGGGGGGTCTTCTTGTAGTGACCATATCTGTCTCACCATATTGCTTACTTTCAAATCATGCTGAACCCTTACTTCTGGTGAAAATATAGCCGTGGCACCTGTATTATAAAATTATTGCACAAATCTATGGACATGCCTTACAGAATTCTACACCTACTGTAGTTTAAAATACAGTGACATCCGTGGTGTATATTTAACGCCACGTGGTCATAGACTGGTCGTTTATAGCTATATATGCTGCTCCCTGAATGGACATTACGTGCCCTCAAAGGATTGATATACCCGTACGTGTCCCACTTTTGGCAAGGCTGAGCATGGCATGAGGTATTTGGCTTCCATAGCACTGCTTCTTTTCCATTAGGAGGGTCTCCATCGGAAATATACTAGGGTCCGGATCCGTCGAGAAGCATGGTCCAGTCGGATGATTAGAAAGCGACCATGCATCAAAGGTGCAGCAAGAGCTAAAAGAAACTTGCTGCCAGTGCCAGGGACATACTCCTAATGCAAATTAAATGGATTGCTAACGATCCATGCAAGACAAATAACCGCATATATATCCCTGCGTGTCCGTCTGAAAAAATAAGCTAACATAATGGACTATCATTTCTACAATGAAATTCCAATGTGGCTAAGGGGTGGAGTGGTGGTGGATCTCCAAAATTTATAAAAAATAGGAAATACATACGACCAGTGTAGGTTGATACTCCCCCTTCCTCTCCCCTTGGTTGTCCCATACAGGCGACCACGGGCATCCACCGCCGCTCCCAACCCCTCCCCATCGCCGCCGCAGAGAAAATCTCGTTCGGTGCCGACAGTGGCCTAGCCCTTTGTTCCCATCCTCGAGGAAGTTTGCGCGGGACCGCTTTGATCCAGCGGCGGGTACCTCAACAACAGGCCGACTTATCCTACTGCGGTGGGACGTCGATCGTGGCTAAGGAGGTCCCTCGTGGTGGAGGCGATAGTGTATAGAGATGTTGGAGTCCTCGTGAGTGGAGAAAGCGACAATGTCTTCTACCGGAGGCCTACTCTAGCGGATGTGCATCTCGGGTGTTCTAGGGTTTAGCTAAGGCTGAGGGGCGATGACGAAGGCATCAGTAAAGAGGCAGAGCGGAGGCAATGCGATGGAGTGGCGACGTGGCGCAGGAGAACAGTTGTTCAGCCTCGTTTGTCCCATATCTAGACCCTACGGCCCCTTCTGGGTTGGTGCAGGACGTTCTGCCCACGGCAATGGTGGTGCGTCCTGGTGCCGGTGAAAGGTGAGCTTGGGGCTGGGGATGGTAGCGACGGTAGACGACATGTTGCAGCGTGGCCCTCTTGGGGCTGGTGTGCCTCCGTGGGGGCTTAATAGGCCCGTTGGGCCTGGTTGGGCCTAATTGGGACTGATGTGCCTTTCTTCCACATCTGGTCGACTACCCTCTCAGGGGTGGAGGTTGTTCCCTCCCCCGCGGCCACATTATTGCTGACCCCAATTCGAGCTACCAGTTGCCTCCGTCTTGCATGCCTCGTGACAGTAGCTTTGGTGAGACGATGAGTGTGATGATTTATTACCTTAATTGGAAGGAGATTTATAAGAAAAGTGACATGAGAAAACCTTAATCCCTATACTTGAGAGACAAAGATGCATTATCAAGCAAGGCGGACCCACTTCAATAATATCACGATGTTTTCTTTTAGCAGAACAATTTTGCTGGTGAGTACGTGGACAAGAAACATGGTGAATAATGCTAACTTTTTTAAAGAAACTATTGAATTTTTCATATTCACCTCCCCAATCACTTTGATAGTAGTTATTTTCCTATCAAAATTTATTTCAACAAGTTGTTAGAAGTTGAGAAAACTTGATAAACATCAGGACACTTTTTGAGCAAATTGATCCAAATGAATTTACTAAAATCATTGATGAATCTTACATAATATGAATGTTTACCAGCTAAAATATGTGTTGGACCACATACATCAGAAAACACTTGCTCCAAAGGAATAGTGGAAAACCTAGTAGAGAGAGGGTATGTCAATTGATGTCTTTTAGCTAGTTAATAATGATCACAAATTATGAATTTATTTTAGGAGAATAAGAAATATTATTTTTCCTAATAACTTGTGGAACCACAAAGGATGAAGGATGTCCTAAATGGAAATGCTATGTAGAAGACGATGACTTTATTTTCACGAAGGCTTGCTTGGAAAAACCGGAAGAGAAAGGAACTAGTGGTTAGATACCACCATGCCATGTTCCCTTAAATAGAGTTCTACTTGTGACCTGATTCTTGAGCAAAAATAAATATGGGTGAAACTCAAGAAACATATTTTTATCAAGTGTAATTAAGCTTATGAATAGATAAATATTTGTTTGATGCACTTGGAACATGAAGAATGTTTTTAAGATGTAAAGAACTATGTCGGTTGCGCAATATTGAATGAATAATATGACTTATTTACATACCTTACCGTTGGTCGTTTGGACGTGATCGCGTCCCTTTTACTTGTCATGTGTGGAGAACTTTCTCAAATCCCCCGAAACATGGTTTGTGCCACCCATATCATAGTACCAATTTGTATCATTGTCATAAGAGGCAACGTGACCGCCCTTCTCATGACCATCATCATCAGACCCATCATGATCTTGATAACACCACAATCAATTACTTGCGGAATGTCCATGGATCTTGCAAATTTGGCATGTGACGTCAGCAAAGGGGTGGGGGCATGGCCACGGCGATGCCCCTGTCCACCATCATCACAGCTGATGTCCTAGCCACCAATATCTCGGAGCCCTCCATCGCCACTATCATGGCGACGATCATCATGGTGGCAATCCTTTCCACCGCCACCACCATCATCATTCCTCCTCCATCACGCCCATCATGGTGCCCACCGTCACCACGATGATCACGGTCATCACAACCACGATCAAGGGGGTGGCCATGGTTATCTCCTCCACGAGAGTGGCGATCATCACCAAGGAAAACGAGGTCGGCAAAGGAGGTGAAGGAGTTGGCGACGCCTTCTTATTCATCCAGCATCTGGCGACGCATATCATATGATGTGAATTGGGAAAACAGATCGTCAAGGATGGTGCCACGTTGTTTGTTAACCAAGGCAACAACAAAGTCATAGGCACGACTAAGCCTATTAAGGATGTACCGATGAGCTCATCGTCATCGATAATATTTTCGGCGGCGGCAAGTTCTGAATAGAACCCCTTCATCTTGGTGAAGTACCGTGTGACCGTCATCTCCCTTTTCTTGTTGTTGTTGAGGATGCAGTCCGCAGATGCGTGGTCTTCGACCGAGATGAGAAAGAGAACATATGGCGGAGATCGTGGGCCAAACTTTAGTAGTGGACTCATGCTCAAGGACATGAGCGAGGATGTCCGGTGATAGAGATTTGAGGATCCACCGCGTGATGGTCCGAGGCAAGCTAAGTGGAGTATGTTGCACTAACCACGGTCATCTTGTTCTCTTCATCCTCGACCTCCACGGTTTTGGCAGGCACGGTGTTGGAGCGGAACCCAACGCGGTGGACAAGGCGGTCGTCGTCGACGAGGAGGCCATGGCGATTGCGGGGGAGATGATCTTGGTCTTTGGTCGTGGTGTAGATTGATTTCTTGTTGGCATCGGAGGCTAGGTCAAAAAGAGACTCGCTCTGATACGATGTTGATCGACATGGGTTTTGGCAGAAGCGATAGGCTCCGGCCTCTCGTGTGTGTGTTGATATATCGATCGAGGGAACAACCCCCTCGGTGGCTTACATGGGTATATGTATTAGGGGTGGAGTACTACTCCATACCCTATACGAATGTAGCGAGAGGAGTACAAAATAGGGTACAAAAGAATAAAAGACGTGGCAGACATATACTCACTCCGTTTCAAAATATAAGATGTTTTAGATTTGTAAAGAAAATGTATCTAGACTTGTTTTGATGTGTAGATTCACTCCAAACCTTAGTGAACCACATACTAAAAATAGTCTAGATACATTTGTTTTGCAAACCTAAAACATCTTATATTTTAAAACGGAAGGAGTGTATAATCTAACAGGGCTAGGCCCCAACATCACACGCACACAACATGTCACTAGCAGCCTGATGCATATGCTTCATTTGCTTCATGCATGACTGCATATATGCCCTACACAACCCTTTCTACACCAGGCATCTCCACCACCGTGGACGCTCAAACAGTGTTCCTTTGGTCCCAATATGGCAAAGGGATAGATCACTTAATTGCAGTGGCCATGACATGATAACCATAATTACCTGGCTTTCAGGGCCACAGGCGCCAAATGCACGTTTCACCTAGTAAGGTTTAATCAACTGTATCGGCTCCTTTACATCTTTACACTCCTCTTGCATTGGCCTCCGGGTTTTAGTAGGAGTACTAGGATTAAAGGTGGCAGCTGGTGCCCGGCCGGCCTTTTCCGCCATCATTTCTGCCTCGCCCTGGATAGCCAGGTTTCGCTACTTGTAGATGAGCAGAGGTAAATTGCACTGGGGAGGATCAAGTGGATACCCTTTCGGTTTTGGCCGGGGCGATCGGAGGGAGGAGGAGACGCGGCCGGCCGGCCGGGGGCGATCCGTCGACCACGCCGAGGAACTCCGGTCGCTGTCGTTGGCGGGTGGGGCGAGGTGGCGGTTACGGCGAAGAAGGCCAATAGAAAACGCGGGTGCGGAGCGAGCTAGAGGCCGAGATCGTGGCAGATCCCGGCGTCGCTGTCTCGCCGCGTCGCTCCTGGATTGTAGCCAAGCCTTGGCCCGCAATCCATGCGCGCTTTCCGGCCGCGCCACCCACCCAGCCCAGGCCACCGGTGGCGGTATATATACCCCGCCTTATCCCTCCCCTCCATCGATCGATCGCTCGCCGGGGGAAAGCTTGCGAGTGGGCTAGCTAGCCGCAGTCGCACGCTAGCTAGCTAGCTTACTTCGCGCTTCCATCGGTCACCGGAGAGCGAAGGCCAGCCGCTGCAAGGTAGCAGCGGCGAGCGCAGAGGCGAGCTAGCCAGCCAGGTAAGCTACCAGCAGAATCACCATCAAATTACCTCGTGATTTCTGTTGGAACACCCCCTGCCGACTGACCGGTCCCGGGGCTGTTCCACGTCGAAGAAGAAGACTAAGAGAAGGCACACACAGTACAAGTAGATGAAACAGGGAACTTTTATTGATATCTTTCTCGGTAACACACGTACAAAGGTTGTTCCTCTATTTATAGGCAAAAGGGGATACGATACCCACATGGGCCAACCCTAGCCTGGTAGAGGCCACACCGAATGGGCCTCTACCGGCCCGGTTTCCCAACACTCCCCCTGGGTATCTTATCTGTATAACCATGGCTTAAAACTCCGAAAAACCCAGTGGGAAAATATGGAGAAATGCACACGGTATACTTCTTGCTATGTTGCACGAATTGCCTCATTAAAAACCTCATGTGAGAAACTTCATAAAAACTCACTAAGGAAAAAAAAGTACAATTCACTTGACTATAAAGTTAAGTACTCAATCATCGGGATCAAGATTTCAGCGATGAGTTTGTGAAGATTCTCCCCCTGAACCTTGCATCTCCCTAAGTCTCATCATGCCGATCCCTCGGACACATCTCTCGAAAGAAGACGCTGGCAATGATTTAGTGAACAAATCAGCGAGATTTTCACACGACTTAGTATGCAAGACTTTCACTTCGTTCATCTTTTGCAACTCATGTGCATAGAAGAACTTGGGGTTTATATGCTTTGTGAGATTGCTCTTCACGTAACCCGTCTGGACTTGTGCAACACAAGCGGCATTATCTTCATAGATAATTGTTGGGGCTTGTACGGTATTCAGTCCACATGACATCTGGATGTGACTGACTACGCGTCGAAGCCATACACATTCTCGTGATGCTTCATATAATGCTATGATTTCCGAGTGGTTCGTCGAAGTCGACACAAGAGTTTGCTTAGACGATTTCCAGGAAATAGCTGTTCCACCACAAAGGAAAACATATCCAGTCTGCGACTTGGATGTATGCGGGTCCGAAAGGTACCCAGCATCTGCATAGCCTACAACAGATAGGTCTTGGTTCTTTTGGTAAAACAAGCCAAGGTCCTTTGTCCCTTGTATGTACCTAAAGATGTCTTTAACGCCTTTCCAATGCCTCTTGGTAGGCTCAGAACTGTACCTTGCAAGCAAATTGACGGCGAATGCAATATCCGGCCGTGTACAATTTGCGAGGTACATAAGTGCGCCAACTGCACTTAAGTAGGGGAATTCCGGTCCCAGAATTTCCTCCCCCTCTTCTTTAGGCCTGAACGGGTCCTTGTCTTGCTGCAAAGATCTTCCGACCATCGGGGTCTTAGAAGGATATGCCTTTTCAAACCCAAATCGTTCCAACACCTTCTGGGTGTAGGCCGACTGGTGAACTAGAATCCCAGCAGGGGAATGCTCAAGTTGCAGACCGAGGCAGAACTTGGTTTTGCCTAAGTCTTTCATCTCGAATTCCGACATCAGGTAGGAACTCGCTTCCTCAATATCGTCAGGTGTACCGATTATATTCAAATCGTCCACGTACACCGAGATAATACAGAAACCATCCTGGGATCTCCGTATAAAAACACATGGGCAATCTTCATTGCTCGCGTAGCCCTTCTCATGAAGGAAATCGCTTAAACGATTATACCACATCCTACCTGACTGTTTTAGTCCATACAATGACTTCTTAAGCTGAACACTGTATAAGCTCCTGTTTGCTCTATCCTGGTTCGGGACAGGGATACCTTCTGGTACTTTCATGTATATGTCCGAATCCAAGTTACCATATAGGTAAGCGGTGACAACATCCATTAGTTTCATTTTTAAGTCCATGTTTACTGCCATTGAGATCAAGTATCTAAAGGTAATTCCATCCATGACTGGGGAGTAAGTTTCCTCAAAGTCGACACCTGGTCGCTGAGTGAAACCTTGAGCAACGAGCCTTGCTTTGTACCTTACTACTTCATTATTCTCGTTTCTCTTTCGAACAAAAACCCATTTATGGCCAACGGGGCGAATATGGGGAGGAGTTAGATAAACAGGTCCAAATACCTCTCTTTTGTTTAACGATAATAATTCAGCAGTAATTGCCTTCTGCCAATCTTTCCAATCCGACCTTTTCTTGCAATCAGCGAGCGTGTTAGGCTCAGGGTCAAGATCTATGATTGAGGCAATTTTCTTGGCAAAATTAACGTCGACATTTGCCATGGCTCGGTTGTATGACTCGCCCGAATTAACATAGTTAATGGCCATTTCGTCATGGAGTGCATTAGGCACATCCTCTTGCTCCACCGGATTTCCCAATCCAGGAGCTAGGTCCTTTAGCTTTCCCGCTCCGATGTGTGCGCACACAACTTCGCTGGGTATTTCCGATATAGGAAAGTTCAAGTCCGGAATTCCGTGCACTGAAATATCCGTACTCGTGCCAGGTCTCAACTGGCTCCCCTCAACAGGGGTAGTCTGTAATAAATCTCTCTTATCCTTTTTCTTCGGGCGTCCCCGGGTACTTGGGATTTGAGAAACCGGAATCCGCGTCCTCTTAGGCCTTGGAGCAGGAGCGGGTATACCATCATTTTTCTTTGGTATTTCAACCCTTTCCGGTGCATTGCGTGCATGCACATGCGACTTTGTTACAGTCTTTAAATCACTAAAATGATCGGGCAGTTGATTCGCTAGGGAGTGCAAATCTAGTATCTTTTGGACTTCTCTATTAGTCTCAACAGTGCGCGGGTCATGAGCGTGGATCCCCGTGGCTTTCCACGTGATTTCTCGGCTTTTGTCATCCAGGGGTTGATTACCTCCCCCCAAAGTCGGGAAAAGATCCTCGTCAAAAATGCAGTCAGCAAAACGGGCCGTGTGACAGTCACCTGTCAAGGGGTCCAAGAACCTGATTATGGACACAGTCTCATAACCAACGTATATCCCCGACTTACGGAGCGGTCCCATAGCTGATCGCTGGGGTGGTGGTATAGGTACATATACCTGGCAGCCGAACCTACGTAGGTGGGAAATTTTCGGTGCCGACCCTTGCGCAAGTTGGATGGGAGAGTGGATGTTGTAGGCCGATGGTCGAAAGTTGATGAGATTAGCGGCGTGTAACACCGCGTGTCCCCAACATGTAGTTGGTAAATTACAACCCTGAAGGAGTGGTCGGGCAATGAATTTAATCCTTTTAATCAATGCCTCCGCGAGTCCATTTTGAGTGTGGACATGCGGTACGGAGTGCTCAAGTTTGATTCCAGTTGCCATGCAATAATCATCGAATGCCTTTGAAGTAAATTCTCCGGCATTGTCCATTCGAATAGACTTTAAACGATAATCAGGGAATTTATTCCTTATTTGTATGATCTGGGAGATCAACTTTGCAAAAGCATGGTTCCGTGTTGACAGCAGGCAAACATTGGACCATTTAGAGGAAGCATCGATGAGCACCATGAAGTACCGAAACGGCCCTGAGAGGGGCTGAATTGGACCACATATATCCCCTTGAATGCGTTCCAAGAACACGGGGAGTTCATCCTTCACCTTTAGGGGGGACGGTTTAATGATCAATTTCCCCGTAGCGCATGCGGAGCACACGAAATCATCGGGATTCGGGAAATTTTTCACATTAACATTATGACCGTTCGAGTTATTAATTATATTTCTCATCATCCTAAGACCGGGGTGGCCTAACCTATCATGCCAAAGGCAGAATAGTTCGGAGCTTCTAAAGACAGTCTTAAGGGTAGTGTAAATAGGTGGTGCTACTATTTTAGTGTAGTACAACCCAGTAGCTAATGAAGGGAGTCTTTCGACAACATGTTTACCATTTTCGTCGCGCTTGGTAATGAGTAGGAACTCCTTTCCATTCTCATCATCATCGGTTTCGACATGGAAACCATTTGCGCGGATGTCTCTAAAACTTAAGAGAGTACGAGTCGACTCCGGATACAACAATGCCTCTTCAATGATCAGAGTTGTTCCGTTTGGGAGTATGATAGTTGCTCTTCCGGAGCCAACTACATTCGGACCGCAGCCGGCGATCGTCATTATGTTACCAGGGTTTTTGGTAATTGACTCAAAATACTTTGTTTCTCTCAAGATGGTATTGGTGGTGCCGCTATCAGCAAGGCACGTTTCCTCCATTTGGGCGCCACACGCGTTCTAAAATATAGTGCCTAATTAATATAATGGAGCGAGGAAGATGCTACATCAAGTAAGTAAAACACAGAAGCATTTCAGAACATCACATAATCAAATAATGGAATAAATGGATAAATGTCATCCAATCGCCAGAAAACAAATAAATGTTACGCTCTCATAGAGCTTACAACCATATCGAGTAATTGTATCTGATTATTGCGGAAAAGGAATCATCACAACAAAATGGAGCTCAGGTGGATTCTGCGAGGAAATCACCAAGCTCAGCCAGTATCTCAAGGTCAGTGGGGGGATCTGTGCTGGCCATCATCATGGACAGGGGGCCTGGCTGAGGTGGCGGGGGCACAACGTGCTCAACCTCCATGGGCACAGCGGCGTCCGTGGGGTCCGCTGAGGGTGCTGCCACTTGTGCTACGTCCTGCGCCACTATGTGCGTGACGTTTTGCACAGGCGCCGCTCTGGGCGCCAGTGGAGCCTCAACCTGGACAAGATGCGCCTCGCGCGCCTTCTTGTTGGCCTTGAACGCGTCGACGACGTGTTTAGGGGCCAAACACTGCCTGGAGAAGTGAGTCTTGGAGCCACAGCGGAAGCAGTCCTGGGGCCTCGCCTCCCCCTTGCCCGCCTTGCGTTGCTTGGCCGGGTTGGAGGAGTTGGGTCCCTTCTTGCCCTTCTTGCCTCTCTTCTTGTGGATGGGCTTGCGCACCTTGTAGGCACCAGCATTGGCCTCATGACTTGGGCCCCCTGCGAAGGGTTGCGCGGAGAAGTTCTTTTTCAGAACATTATCCTGCGCCTCGGCCACCTGGAGAGCATCAATAAGCGCTGCATATTCCGTGAATCCTTCCTGGCGAAAGTTTCGCGAGGACTGGATGTTGTCCGGATGGAATGTGGAGAGGGTTTTGTCTATCTTCTGCTGATCGGTGGTACTGGTCCCACACAGCTGAAGAATAGTACAAATCCGGTGCAACCTGGAGTTGTACTCTCCCACCGTCTTGAAGTCCGCAAACCTCAGACGTATCCAATCTGCCTCCGCCTGTGGCTGAATGGTGTACTTCAGCCTAGAGAACCGCTTGTTGAGGGCGGTCCAAAGGGCAGAAGCACTCCGTTCTGCCATGTACTCATTCTTGAGAGTCTCACACATGTGATGGCGGAGGAAGTGCAGGGCTTTGGCGTTATCCGCCGGGATGGTTTTGCTGGGGGCCGTCGGGGTCCCCTCAATCAACGCATCCTTGATGCATCGGCCCTCAAGGACGATCTCAACGTCCGAGGCCCATGTCAGGTAGTTAAGCCCATCCTGGGTCAACTCCGGGAACTCGCGGCTGACGATTCCGGTCATCTGCAATTTATGCAAAGTGTGTAAGATTACAGCAGGTAATCGGTTGCATAAATGCGATAATCGATACAATAATTCAAATATGACGGCGTTCCAAAATTCAATTTAAAAACGGTGCAAGCTATCTATGAGATACAAAGTATTAAAGACATGCGGTAATTAATAACTATAGTAAAACATAGTTGAAAAGCTTGTATAAAAACGGATCAAAAGATAGGGCCAAAAACGGTCCAACCGCCCGTGATCGCGTGCTACCAAACGGCCCAGCTACCCTTGTCTCTGCGCGGCCGGTCAGCTCCAGACTGTCCCTGCCCGCGAAGCGGGGGAACGGAGCTAGCAGAGCTAGCTCCCGACTGGAGCGGCGGTGTCGGCAGCGGGCCGAACCAGCGGCGCGATTAGCGTGTGGGCGTAGCCGGCAAAGGTCGCAGACGCGGTCGGAAATAAAAAAAAACGGTCCAAAAAATTATTTTCCGAGGCATTTTTTTTTTTTTTTTTTTTTTTTTTTTTTTACATCGGCAGCAGGCCAAAAACTGAGGTAAAATGGGCCGAAAACAGCACAACCACTCGGGCTTCGCATGGGCCAGCCCACCACGTCCCTGCCCGCGCACGGGGGAACAGAGCTAGGTTTCCCTAGCTCCCTAGTGGGGCGGCGGCGACGGCCAACAGCAGCGAGTGTGGTCGGCCGGCGGCAACAGCACGCGGTGTATGCGTGCAAAGCCAGCAGCAGCGTGCACACATGCATGCATGGCAAGCCGCAGCGCACGAGGCCAGCAGTAAGCCAGCAGCAGCGCAGCTGCATGCATCGCATGCAAGAGGCCAGCAGCGGCATGGCCAGCGTGCGGCGGCGGCCGGCAGCAGCGCGCGGCCATGGCGGCCAACAGCGACGCGTGGCGCGGGCGCGGCCAACAGTCGCGCGCGAGACCATGGCTGCCAGCAGCGGGCGCTCGGCGTGGGCACAGCCGGCGAGCGGCGGCGGCAGGCAGCTATGCATGTACGCGGGCGCGCCATCGGCGAGCGGCCGGCAGCAGCGTGCGGCCTGGGCTGCGAGGCACGGTCGGCCCGACAACGAGCACCGGCACGGCGGCGGCCGAGTAGCTGTGCATGCGCGCGGGCGCGCCATCGGCGAGCGGCGTGGCCAGCAGGGCCTCCCAGTGGCCGGCAGCAGCGTGCGGCGCGGGTGCGCGGCCTGGGCTGCGAGGCATGGTCGGCCCGGCAACGAGCACCGGCGCGGCGGCGGCCGAGTCTACGAGACGCGGCGGCCGAGTCTACGAGACGCGGCGGCGGCAGGCGCGTACGCAGCGGGCGCGGGCGGCCAGCGCTCGGCGGTGACCGGTAGCGGTGCACGCAAGCGCGGATGCCGGGGCACGGCCATCAGGACCGGTGGTGCAGCAGCGTGGCCAGCAGGGCACGTCGGCCTCCCGTGCGTCAACAGCCTCGCGTGTGCAGTGCGTGTGTAGCAATGGTAGTGCATCGTACTTGCCCAGATCGGAAAAAGAAAATGACGATCGGAAAAAATAGTAAAACAATCGCGAAAAAAAACTAGTAATCGCGGCGGTACAGATCAACTGGATCTGACGTACCGGCTTTCTAAAGTGCAGTCAACAAATCTCCACATCTGAGAGTATCGACATTGGTCGGCGACAGCATGTCTGCTCGACTCTCAGGGAGAAATCCGCACAGTAGATGGAATCAGATCTACGATCTAAACGCAAAAATTGAAAGGAAATCGAACCACGAATCCATTTTTGCGATCAATTTCGGATTACCTTCAACGAAAGCCTGCGTGATGCAGGCTCGACAGTGGCTTGACGGAGGCTCGACGGAGAGACACGTGCTGATAACGTGTTGGAACACCCCCTGCCGACTGACCGGTCCCGGGGCTGTTCCACGTCGAAGAAGAAGACTAAGAGAAGGCACACACAGTACAAGTAGATGAAACAGGGAACTTTTATTGATATCTTTCTCGGTAACACACGTACAAAGGTTGTTCCTCTATTTATAGGCAAAAGGGGATACGATACCCACATGGGCCAACCCTAGCCTGGTAGAGGCCACACCGAATGGGCCTCTACCGGCCCGGTTTCCCAACAATTTCTGCTTGTCTTTTGCTTCCCCGGCCGTGCACATATCCGAAGCGTTCTGACTGACCGAAGCGTGAGATGTTATTTCTCTGTCGTGTGGTTATAGGGTTCGCGAAGCTCGAGGTGTTTGTCGGAGGGCTGCACGCGCGAAGGCGTGCTGAAGAATCTCTACGTTCTTCCTGCTGCATATCTAGGTTCTCTCTCTCTCTCCCTCCCTCCCCCTCTCTCTCAGATCGTATGGATAGATAATACGACTAATTATGCATTTTTCTGTCTATCTACTGTTTCAATAGTACTTAGTTCCGTTTGTAACACCATGAATAGTTTCCGTTTGTTCACTTCCTCATCCTCATGACAAGCATAATTAGGTATTGACTTGTGAGCGACTGTGCTCGAAATGCATTCATTATGTTTAGCTTCTGCCACACAAAAGAAAACCAGCAAGCAAAATGTGGGTCTCAATCATATGGTCCGGTAATCCAGTGCATGATGAAAGCATTGTACTTTCCCCTGTAGGACCGTAATTATTCAATTATTCGTCTGTTTTGTGATAAACCTGAATCAGATTTCAAAGTCTTTGGATCCGCATAGTTTTGTTGTCGTTGACTGACTCCACCACATACATTCTATAGACTTGAAATTACCATATTTTAGACTACATTTGCACTTATTGGCAGGTCATAATTTTAGGCGAACACGTACAATTGGATTTTGAGGTGACTAATTAAGAATGCAAAACAATGTTCCATCACAGAATATACTTATTTATTCAACATCTTGTATATGTTTTACCTAGCAGAACTTACCATTGGAAAACAATTTATACATCCAAACTCACGCTAGGTGTTTGGGTTAACCCGAATTTTTGGGTCGGGTAGTTTGGATAAAAAACAATTCAGGTTCCCAAAAGTGGCACCCGAAATTTGTCCAGAAAATGCACTGCCCCACAATTCGGGTACCCGCAAATTTGGGTTCGGGTTCGTATAATTCCCGAAATGCCCGAAAGTACACAACAATGAGAAATGAAATGACAGCAACAAGTCTAAAATTTGATAGCATTTCTGCTGTTTTCCAGAACATTTCTGCAGTATTTACACAGCATAAAACATAACAGCTAATGACACTAAGAGAGTAAGAGTTCACAGGACAACAACAAGTTCACATGTTCACATGACCACAACAAGTTCACAGGACAACAAGCTACACCAATAGTTCACCGTGAGCAACAGTTCAAGAACATAAAAATGTTCAAAACAAAACATCACAAAACAGGCCAAGTCCAACCCCCACCACTTCATGGCTTCACCTTGCTTTTATGATCATTGTCCAAGGCTCCAAGCTTCCACTCCATGGCTCCAAGCTGAACATTTTGCAGTTGTGTTATTATCAATTCAAATTATCGCATGTCAAACTTAATGTTAAATTGTCACGAACGTGTGTACCTTGTCGTTGGTAAACATTTTCAAGGTTTGGAGATGGACATGCCTGCAACAGATTTTGAAGTGGTTGTCTTGCTTTTATCAACTTTCTCTTTCCCTTTTCCTTTGGCAATTTGCAAGACACCAAATTTCTTTAATTAAATCTATATGACATGTTGTGAGCAATTAATGAATAAGGAAAATACAATGAACTCTATGAATGTGATGCAAACATGCAGGAAAAGGAAACGAGGGAGCATTTTACCTTTTTCCATAATGCCTAGTTCATCCATATTCTCTTGGATGTCAATAGGAGTACCCCTTCTAAGCTAGTCTTGTGCACATACGAGAGCTTCCAACATGAATGGGGTAAGCGAGGTTCTAAAGTCATAAAATATACGTCCACTTGTGCTAAAAGCCGACTCCAAAGCTAAGGTTGAGATGGGTATAGCAATAGCACATCACGTGCAAAGATGGGATATCGATGAGCATTGAGCTTCCACCAAGCAAGAATGTCAAGCTTTGTATCTTTGTCTTCTATATCTTCAGCAAGATATTTTGTCTAGTTCCAACTTAGCATTGCTACTTGAACCATTGTTCATCTTCAACTTCTTGGCAATGACACCTTCTAACATGCCTCCTCTACTTTCCTTTGCTACACTTTGTATCATCTACTTCAGCAGTTCCAATAACACATTTCAACTTTCGATGATCACTGTTACCATACATAATTGAAAAATCTCATTGACCTGTAGTATTTAGGCCATAATTTACTATTTGCGGCTGTAAAACTTCAACTAAAATTTAGTGCAATTTTCCTTAGTAAGTTATATACAAAATGATGGTCTACTTATCCAAAGATGTAGAAATGTTACTAGCAAAACCAATTGATCAAATATAGGGATGCATTGCAGTCCCTTCCACCAGAGCTCACATATTCTTGGAGTGACCATTTTAATTAATAATCAAACTCCTAAATTAAAAAAAATCTTGCAGCGTCAAGCGTCAACTAACTTGCATCTACCTATATTACTTTGATCAGTGGAAGAAGATGAATGCTTTCTCGCATGTCCCCCCGGGTTTTCGATTCCACCCTACCGATGAGGAACTGGTGGATTACTACCTGAGGAAGAAGGTAGCACTGAAGAGGATAGACTTGGACATTATAAAAGATGTTGATTTGTACAAAATTGAGCCATGGGATCTACAAGGTAATCACAAGCTCACAACACCTTTCCTGTTGTCTACTATAATGCACAAACATGCCTATGTAGACCTCGCGACAGTGTGACTGCTAGTACTTGCCTCTGTAGACCTCGCAACAGTGTGATAGCTAGTACTGGTGTCAAAATATAAGATGTTTTAGCTTTGTGAAGCAAATGTATCTAGACTTCTTTTAGTATGTAGGTTTACTCAGGTTTACAGTGAATCTATACACTAAAATAAGTCTAAATACATTTTTTCACAAAGCTAAAACATTATATTTTGAAACGAAGGGAGTATATGATAGCATGTAACTTTGACAAATAATTTACGCACCATTCACACTTCAACGATGCATGCTTTCCGCAGAACAATGCAAGATTGGAACTGAAGACCAGAGCGACTGGTTCTTCTTCAGCCACAAGGACAAGAAGTATCCGACCGGCACTCGCACCAACAGAGCAACCACCGCCGGATTCTGGAAGGCCACCGGCAGGGACAAGCCGATCTACGTTAAGCACTGCCTCATCGGGATGAGGAAGACACTTGTTTTCTACAAGGGCCGGGCTCCCAATGGGCAAAAGTCAGACTGGATCATGCACGAGTACCGCTTGGAGACCAATGAACATGGAGCCCCCCACGTACGTAAGCTTATCTCTGAATGTATGATTGTATAGTTTGGTATATATCCACCAAAAAGGTTAATTGATTTTCTGGAACATACGTGCTGTTATATAAATTTAGGACGAAGGATGGGTGGTCTGCAAGGTGTTCAAGAAGCGAGTGGCGGCGGTGCAGAGAATGGCCGCCCCCGACTCGCCCTTCTGGTTCAGTAACGACCATGTGGCGTTCATGGCGCCTCGCATCGACCAGAACGCGGCGTACCAACACGGCAGCCACCACCAGAGCTACCACCACCCATGCAAGGTGGAGCTGGAGTACCATCACCTCCTCCCCCAGGAGCCCATGAGCTTCCAGCAGCTCCCCCACCTAGAGAGCCCCAGACTGCCAGACCTGATCGGCGCTGTAGCTCCCACTCTCCAACCCTGCAACCAAACACTAGACGGCCAAGCTTCTCGGCAGCTTCAGATCGAGCAGGTTTACGCGACGGATCATGCATCTGCAGCGGAGTGGAGGGACCTTGACAAGTTCATGGCGTCTCAGCTCACCCACGGTGGTGGCTCAACTCCCAAGGAGTCCAGCAGCTACCCCAATCCGGTGCAGGAGTTTCAGGTGGAGGGCAAGCACGAGGAGGCCTTGGATTACGTGTCAATGTCTGCCTCCGCAGCCTCCTGCGGAGGGGAGAATGACTTGTGGAAATAACGAAATATAAAATGGATACAGATATACGTACTACACACACTAACGGGCAGCACTGGCACTGTATACACCTTAATAACATTGTGGTTTGATGTGACTCAAATAGCTAGCGATACCATCATAACTAAGTGGTACTACTATTGTACTACTAATAAAGTATAACCGAATTGGTTATGCTTGCATGCACAAATTTGTATTCAGCTATACCGTTCTGATATTCATATCGGACGATTCATATATATATGCTACCGAGACATTGACTAGGCGATTTGTAACAGCAGTGTAGTCATAGAGTAAAACTTTTTAATTCAAATGTACTGCAATATATGCATGGTTCATTACCATGCATGGCTAGTTGTTAAAAACTTTTCAATTCAAATGTACTGCAATATAGAGTAATTAATTAAGCTGCAATAAGTCTAGAAACCGCAGTCTACTAATTTAAGATACAATTGCAATGTGAATAAAACGTAACAATACCGCCAAAAATCCAAGTCTACATATACGCCCCTATCCTATCCCTGCCATTCAACCAACATTAAGATTCGCGCTACTAATAACAACGGCAGTATTAATCTTATATTTAGGATACTAAGAAAGCACATCAGATCATAATATATATCAATACCCTCTAATACGTATCAATATTTCCCTTCTTTTTTCTATGCAAAACGAAAAAGAATAGTAAGTGGTTCCATAAATCTACGCAATTGCCCAAAAATTCACTATTCTTCTTAATCAACGATTTCTTATACAGAGAGAACGCCCTTCACAAATTGCAAATACTAATTTATTAAGAATCAACCAAATTGAAGTCAAAGTGTCATCGTTGGCTGGAATCGATATATTCCCGAGATCTGGGTGGCAACTTCTATCCACCTCAAATGAGGCCTAGCCTACACCACCTCAACTGGCTACTGACGTCGGTCCTCTACTGATAGTCTAGGAGGTACCTAAGTACCGCTACCGGTCCCCGTAGAGGAACATGGAACATACGAGCATAGATTGATCATCAGGACAAATTTGTATATGTTAAGAAGTTTATTAAAGTACACACCAAAGTACTCCTAGAGTAATTTATTTAACATAAGTTCAAATTTATAACGAGCCAAATAAGTAAGCAAAACGAGCAAAAGTTGAGGACGAAAGCACAACAAGTCAACAACAATAACCAATTAATGACTCACACTCGAGGTATCATCTTGTAGCTTGTAGAAAAAAGTGAACTTTTAAGGATTATTAAAGATACAAACAAAGGAGTTGATTTATTCTAGAGTTTAATTACGGAACAGATCCTTTTCTTAGAGTTTCCAGCCTTCTGATTTTTTGCTAGTGATTTATGTTCTTTAGAAATAGTCCGCTTATCATTAAAATAAGTTTGCTCCAAACCTTCCAATGTAACGTTATGAATTACATTGCTTACAGCTTTGTAGTCAGATGCATTATTTGTCACAACCTAAAGCATATTTGATTGACCAGCTTCATCAATGCCTTGCAACGAGAATTGTGCAATAGCTTTACCTACTTTATCTACTTCGGAGAAGTATTTGGCATTTAGCATACAAAAACATCAAATCATGACTATATTAGCTATTATATTAGTTAACCGTTTGTTTTTATTTTTAACGGATTGGTATTCTCGTGGTGTCTTCGATTTCTCCGACTAATATGCAAACATTAAAGAAACTGGTAATCGATGTCATAGTCTCAAATAGTCGTGGTTCTATGTTTTTGTATGTAGAAGATTTCATTAATTAGTGATTCACGCGTTCTACTATTTAAGATTAATGAATAAAGCCAATATTAATTCTTCTAAACTTGTATTCAAGAAAAAATTAGCCATATTCATCTTCTCTATATTGCTGATTATTAATGATTGATTGCCATCATCTTTGAAATATGTTGCATGATCTAGAAAAAATGATTTCTGGAGGATCTTACAACTTCATCAAGACAAATGACTCGTCAGGTTATAGTTGAGGCATTCATTATGTAGAACTATTAGCATATCTTAGTTGTTTGTCTAGATGCTTGGATGCAAAAGCCAATTTTGGAATCAATTCCATCGCTAAAAGATGCATCAATACTCATGTTTTAAACATCGTGCCAAATCCCCTATTTCCCCATTTTATGAGTAAAAAAACATTTTACCTTTTGGGCCAAACTGACATGGTGTTCTTGTGGCAAATCCCAACAACATGTTGCTCTATGTTTCGCCAAAAATTCAAGTGTTCATTTCTACTTAAATGTGTCCTCTAATTTAAAGATTTGGCATCCTTGATTACTTGTAGTTGTAACACACATTTTTGTTGTGCAATTGATTAGCCAACCAAAATTGTTATGTTGTTCTCGCCAAACTCGTTAGTTATTCAGTGACGGTCTGAAACAAATAAATATTACATCTAATAAAATATGTCATATTTAGCTTTTATCATAAGCATGTGTTCACCTAGGGGATGCACGTTTCTGGTGCACCATATTTCGGATCACGTGTTCTTAGGTGGAGATAGTACATGTGTCCCTATACTAGTCTGTGATTTTTGTGATCTTCCTACCATGATGTGTTTTTAGCATGATCATCTCACGCAATTGGAAAGGAAGATTAAAAAACCACAAATTGATAGAGGGACACATGTAGTATCACCATCCAAGAACACATGATTGGAAATCTAGCACACGTGAAATTTGCATCCCCTAGATGAACACATATGATTATGATGAAGATTAACATGAAAGATTTCATTAGATGAAATATTCCCCCAATTTTAGACTCGTAATTCAATAATCAGCGAGTTTTGCGAGAACAACAGAACAAATTTGGTTGAGTAATTAGTTGTACAACAGAACCGCCTGTATTGAATCCAACTACAAGTAATCAAGGATACCACATCGATAATAAGAGGAAGCATAGGGGTAATGTTTCTTTTTAGGTAGATAAGAACAATATGCCTTTTGACGGAACATAGAGATACATGCTTTCTGGATGTGCCACATGAACACCATGACAGTTTAGCCTAAAAATTAGTATGTTTGCATTCTAGTGGTAAAAATGGGAAAAGAGATTTGGCACCAATGGTTAAAACATGAACATTGATTCATCTATTAGAGATAAAGTTAGTTAAAAAATTGTCTTATGCATCCCTGCTTCCAGAATAAACAACTAAAATATGCTAATAGTGATACATATTAAATGTCTGAACTATAACCTGACCAGTCACTTACCCTGAGTAAACTATAAGATCCTTCACATATCACGTATCTGGATCATGGGACATGATTAAAATATGATGGCAATCCACCATTAATCAACAATCATCAAAGAAGCTAGAAACAAGAGAAGATAAATATGGCTAATCTGTTCATAACTTGCCGAAGTTAAAGAAAACATGTGTATATAAAGGACATGAGGCCATGGCGGAAAACGAGGAATAAAAAGTACACAATGCCTTAAAGCTCTAACTGATCTAGGGTTTAGCCTACAGCTAGAAATCTGCATTGTAATCATTTGGGGATTATTTGAAAGGCCATCAGAAATTTATAAAGTACGGATGCTACCAGTATGGAGGGGCTAAACTTGCATAAATCCTGTACAATATCATCTAAGTATTGTGGAAGTCTAAGAAACAGGATATATATGATTTGACGTAAAAATTGTGCATCCATAGTGGTCGACCCCTTTTTTTTCTTGAGATCCCACGAGTGAGCATCAAAGGTGAGTATCACGGTGCAACCAGAGCATAGTTAATCTAGAGTGGATGGTGTATTGGCTCCAGATTATTTGGCAACGTGTGGGTGACGGTGAGCTCCTTGTCCTTGATGTGGCGATCAAACTTGAGGCTTATCGATCTATGGCGGTGACAATGGTGTGGACGGATGAGTGACGTGTTATGGTCTCGGGGCATAGCACGAGCTTGGAGGATGGCGGCGGGCCGCAGCTAGCCCAAGGACAAGATTGATGCAATGGGCGTAAGTCGAGGCTGGTGAGAATCGATCTTGCACTATAGGTGTAGCAAAGTTAGGCTCTATCGACGTGTCTCAGACCTGGTTTCAGAATATGTCAAGGCGGCAACCTGTTTCTACTCGAGAGGGTGACCGGGGCTTTCCAAGCCTTGACTGCTCTAAGGGAGTTTCCCCTAATGTAGGCAACGTTGTTGCGATCAACGTCCAACAACGTTGTGTCAGCCCCAAAGATTGCCAACTAGTTAGAACCAATAATTAGGGTTCAGGGTCACTAAGCCTTTTTTTATTATTATTTTCTTTTCGATTTAGTTTTCACTCCTTGAATTTCGTTAATAATCCTTGATTCTGGATAAACGAGAAATAGTTAAAACTCGAATTCTCAGATCACTTCCTACCTTTCGACACCACTCCGCATCCTTCACACATGGACAAGATCATCTTCTAACGAAACTATGTAAGCATTTACATGCTCTAATCCGAGAAACTTTGCATCAAACAATTGAACAAATACAGAACAGAAGTAAAGGGAATCGAGGAGATACGGTCGGAATTTGCAGAGGTACTTACACGAGATTCGGTCTGAACAAATACAGAACAGAAGTAAAGGGCCTTCTGAGTCCCGTGTCAGGATCACATCAAGGTTCAGGGAGAAAACCAACGACGCGGTGAGATGAGATGAGCACATCGGCAGAAAGAAGATCTGTGGCCTCGCCGCGTTCGTGCGCAGGAGGCTTTGGCTTTAGCTTGGCACGATCACGCTGATCAGATCACGACGCCGCCACGGTTGTATTTGTAGGGGGGCGCCGTGATGTGATGCGCTAACAGATTACAGATGGGAGAAATTTGTTTCGCGTAACCCTATCTGGAGTTCTGGATACGCGTTAGGCAGTGGACTGGGCCGTGCGCTGCAGGAGGGGAAAGTCAGGACGTGGCGTAATGTTGAGCTCTGCCGTAAATCTGGGCCATGACCTGTGTTGCCGCTCTGTTTTCCGCTCTGAGGCTGAAGTCTGTGCTCGGTTAGGCCTATTTTGGTCTCCTTATTGGCCCATCAAAGTTATAGAAACTGTAAATACCCCTCAGAGACCTTAGTTCTGAAAAACAAAAGTACACTGCATAGCAGCATAGGTAGTATTATACTGTTTCCGCTCTCACCTCTCGTATATTCCATTCTACACCAACAAAAATCAAGCTTTGCCTTTTCCATTTTCCTATCAAGAACAATCTACCGTAGTTGACGCTGACGGCAATGCTAACTACTCCAACTAGACCTGCGGACCGAAGCTCCGGAAGTGCTGTCATGTCACATTCTTCCGTTGACGTTTGCAATTTCAATCTTATTCCGCCCTTTCCTTTTGAGCGTAGCCCCAAAGATGCTACGTACTACCCTAAGATAGGAACCTAGTAAAGCTACAATTTGCAAAGTAATCTACGATCCTACTGTAGATACTCCGAGGCTCTCTCTCTCTGCCATCGCCGCTTGGCCCTGTATACTACTAGTAGGAGTAGGCCATCATCATTTCTTCAATCACGGCTAGGTGTCCAACGGCACCACTGTTTTACACATTACGGTAACTTGTCAACCATGTGTTCCGTTGGAGCTGGTAGTAATATATATTGCAATATTTATAATCCAGGCACTCCCTCTATAATGGCTTCAACTTTATCTAGATACAAATACATCTAGTTTAAATAATTAACTAGATACATGTGAATATAAATAAAGTTGAGACCATTAATATGAACCGAAAAAAGTATATATATGAGGATTGTCCAATGCGAGAATGGGAGTCCGTAGCCCCTAGTTTTTTTTTTTTTTTTTTTTGAAAGAAGGCAAAATACTTGCCATTTTCATTGATTACGGAGAGGTTTTTAGATAGTGCTTACGGACCATGTAAAGCCAACACCAACAAGAAAACAATTACTCGCGGGGCATTAAATTACTAATGAGTGTTTTTGCCCCCGCAAAGCACCACAAGATGATAAGTCAGCAACAAGCGGTACTGTGAATCTGTTGTAACGCCGTAAGAAATTTCTTGACCCCTTTACATGAAACTTTTTTCGAATTAAGTACCACAACGTAGACCACGGGGTAGTGTTTCCTTATTCATTCATGGCCCCCGCACACCACACAAGATGATAAGTCAGCACCGCACCAAGCGGTACTGTGAATCTGTTGTAACGCCGTAAGAAATTTCTTGACCCCTGCCCTTTACATGAAACTCATTTCGAATTAAGTACCAGAACGTAGATCCGGAGGAGTAATGTTTCTTTATTCATTCATGCATGGCTCGCACTCATCTTCTGCATGCCTCTCAAAACTAGTATAGAGGATATATACTAATCTAAGCTAAGTTGACCTAGATCGATCGATCGATCGATCAATGCCCAACTGTCCAAGACACTTGCTTGCTACTAGTACTCCACTAGACTGCGCGCGGTGCATGCTCGATGATCAGCTGCGTACATGCTGTAAGCCATGCAGACGCAGGGCTAGCTTGCTAGCTTGGCATGCAATGGCAGCTAGTCCCTGCACTGCATGCTGCGTATGCCTCGGTCGGAGCAGCTAATTGTACGGGAGCGCAAGCGTGGAAAAAGTGGAGTTGGTTCTCGATCGGCTGCGAAGGTCCGTTTCCTCTGCAGCCCACTTTGCCGTCCTTCTAGCCAAGCCAGCTAGTAGCCGATCCCTCTCCCCAAATATAAAAAACGGGGAGAAAACGCCATCGTATTCTGCATGGGCAAATGAGACGGGTACGTAGGCAGTGTCACGTTGATTCTCCCCATGCAGCTGGATCTATAGCCGGCAAGGCAGGCAGGTAAAGGCGAGACGCACTATAAGCAGTGCCCTGCGGGTCTCCCTTTCGCTTGGACCGGCTGGCCGGCCTGTGCGTATTTGCGAGGTGCCGACACGCACCTGGCCGAAAGAGAGGGGCACGCGGGGGCCGCCGCTCCTGCAAGTACCGTACCATACTGCGCTTAATAAAAGGACCAGCAGCTAAAATAACCGGCAACGGCAACGCCACACCTAGTACATGCCCTGCTCGCGCGCGGTCCCTGCCCTGCCATATTGCCATGCCATGCCATATTGCCATGGCATGCCATGCGGTGCGTGGCGAGAGACGACACCCAGACCCGTTCGGGCATTTGGATCAAACTGGTCCCTCCCCACGGATCCTCTTTGGCTATCCTCTTTTTTCCCTCTCAATCTCTGCGTGCCTATCCAGCTCGTGTTTCTTTTATTCCGGACGTACACACCGGCTACGGAGCAGCAGCAGCAGCAGCTGCTACAGGGGGACCATCCATGCGTCCGTTTGGTTCCATTCACCAGACCGAGAGCCAGTACGTACTGCAGCCACAGGGCCGGCCGGCTTGCCGGGGCACGGCATTGACGCCGATCCACGCGCACACGCGCAGGGACGGGAGCGGAACCCCAAGGCTAGGCGCTGGAGGCCGCGGCCGTCTGCATCACGCTGGGGCTGGGGGAGAATCAATTCACCAGGGAGGGAGGCAGAGTGGTAGCCTGCGGGTTTCTGCGCGTGATTTGGACTAGCTGACTGGGCAAAGCAGGCTTGGCAGGCCCTAATCAATGTACTAGATATAGAGCCAAACTTAAAACAAAACTGAACAGCGCAGGCGTCCCCCCCTACGTACCCGCCAGAGAGGAAGGAGGAGGGCTAGTTAGTTTCATTGCGCAAGAAGAAAGGACGCAAATAATGCTTCTTCCTTTCTGGAGATCAAATGGATGCATTTCATTAATGCATGTACACCCGTCGTCAATAATCGCCAGCAAGTTCAACACGCCACCTGGGGCAACCAACCAGATTTTACAAAGCTTATATTTCCACAGCCTTTCTTAGCTAAATAATGTGCAGCCTCGTTACATGAACTTTTCAAGGATACCTCCTAGGAGAGCGTATCTGTTTCATAAAAGGAAGGCCAAGAGACCAAAGTTTTACAACACGTCGTGGCATATACGCCCCGAGCGTAAGAACCCCACACTGCCACAGGGACAGCACACACACTAACTAACTACTCGCGGTATCTCCACATGTCCACCGGGCTCAAGCAGTCCCGGAAGAGCTGCGCATTCCTCCATAGATCGGCCTCCATGGAGATCTTCTGGATGACTACAACAGGAGAGGGGGAGACCCTCTCAAAGACGATATCGTTCCAGTGACGCCACAACGTCCAACAGACCAGGGAGATGCCTGTCCAAAGGTCGCGCTCACGGCCCTTACCACCACGCCTGCCCTGGAGCCATGCGACGAGCTTCGTATCTTGATCAGGCAGCCACTGGCCCTTGCCCCACCAGCCGAGGCAGGTTCTCCACACTTCTCGCGCTAGGACGCATCCCATCAGGAGGTGGTCGATGGACTCTCCACACTGATCGCAGAACGGGCACGCCGCCAGGTGCTGCAAGCCACGGCGATGCAGCCTATCGGCGGTCCAGCATCTGTTACGCACAGCCAACCAGAGTGAGATCTTGCAGCTGGAGAGGGCTCGAGATCGCCAGATCTGCAACGCCCCTGCCATCGAGGTCCGGCCAGCAAACAGGGCTTCATAGCAAGACTTAGCAGAGTAGCAACTGGTGGGGTCCCATCTCCACTTGAAGACATCCTGAGTCCCTTCTGACAGGGATATCTCTTCCATCCGGTCAGCGACTTTAAGGAGCTCTCTGATGGTCGCCGCGCTAAGGTCAGGGGGAACATCATGCAGCCAGGCCCCGCCGAGGCCCTCTCTCACCCGGCGTGTCGTGATCACACTCGCTGGGACAACCGTGAGTAGGTTTGGTGCAAAGTCCTTGATTCGTCCACCTGGCAGCCATCGGTCCGACCAGAAGAGAGTAGTGGCTCCATCCCCGAGCACAGAGGCCGTCGCGGCGTCGAACAACTGCTCAGCGAGGGTCGGAACCCGGATGTCGAGGCCCTGCCATGGCCTGGCCTCGTTACATGAACGTCGCATGTGTTTGACCAAATATTCATCAAATTCATCCAATAGTGAGTTTAAAAAGTGATCTGGGTCTAATTCAGGATGAGGATAGGTTACAACAACATATCATATATGTCTTTCATAAGAAGCTTTTCCAAGCAGAACATAGGGGATGGGGAGGGAGAGATTGAGTTTATTAGGTGCTGATATTGTAGGGGTTCGTAGCATGGAAAATAAAAAAAATCTACCACATGCATACAAACAAGCCAAGATCTATCTACTAGATTGTAGCAACAAGTCGATTAGAGTACTCACCTTGAAGATTCCAAAGCGGTTAAAGAGAGCAGATTCTCGTGGGTGATGTAGTCGTACACTTGCCGATCTCAAGATCGCGTAGACGATCCTTCCAGCGCTGCGTTCTGGCAGCGCTTCCGCAGTCGGTCACACATTCGGTACTCGATGAAGACCTTCCTCTCCCTTGTTCCAGCAGACAGCGGAGGTTGTAGTTCTCCCCTCGCGATTCCGGCAGCACGACGGCGTGGTGTCAGAAGTAGAGGGAAGATCCCGCACGGCTTCGCCTAAGCTGGTGCAAGTTATGGTGGATCTAGGGTTTCCGGTGATCTAGGTTTAGAAGGCCGGAGAGGAGGAGGAGGTGTCGGCGGCGGCTAGGGAAACGACGATGGGCCGGAGGCTGGCGACTGCGGCGGTGGCGTGCGACGGCGATGGCGCATGGGGTGGGGAGGGCTGGTGTTATGTGCTTTAGGGCAGCCCTCCCCCTCTATTTATGAGAGGGAGGGCAGCTTGGGAGAGAGGAGTTTGAATCCATACCCAAACCCAAGTTGGATAGAAGGAAGGACTCGTTCCTTCTTCCACTAGGAAACTATTATTCCAGTTTGACTTTTCAAACCTCTCTTTTGACTTTCAATTTAGAGCTTTATTTCTCTCTCGCAAATGCCCAACCAAAGTGACCTACGACATGATCCAATCATTCCACTTAACCATGACACATTCATGGACCATTCCCCTTTCGGTCCGGTGAACCTTCTAGACCCTTCTAGAACCTCTCTGATGAAAACATCGGAATCATTCCCGAACTCCGGAATCGGACTTTCCTTATATGAATCTTATTCTCTAGACCATTACGGATCTCCTCATGATATCCCGGATCCCATCCGAGACTCCGAACAACATTTGGTTTCCCTACTTACATTCCATATCTACTAAACAACATCGAATCCTTAAGTGTGTCTCCCTACGGTTCGTGAATTATGCGGACATGACCGAGACACTTCTCCGATCAATAACCAATAGAGGAATCTGGAAATTCATATGGCTCCCACATATTTCTACGATTACTTTGCGATCGAATGAACCACTTACATACGATACCAATTTCCATTTGTCTCGCGATAGTTTACTTATCAGAGGTTTGATCGTCGGTATCTCTGCATACCTAGTTCAACCTCGTTACCGATAAGTACTCTTTTCTCATTCCTGTGATATGTGATCCCTTGTGAGCCAGTCACATGCTTGCAAGCTAATTGGATGACATTCCGCCGAGAGGGCCAAGAGTATATATATCTGTCATATGGATGGACAAATCCCACTCTTGATCCATGTGCCTCCACACATACTTTCTGAACACTCAATGCCACCTTTATAGCCACCCAGTTACGGTGTGGTGTTTGATGTCATCAAAGCATCCTTCCGATGATGGTGATTAGCATGATCTCATGGTTGAAGGAATTAGGTTACTATGTATCAGAAAGCTTATAGCAAATGAACTATTGAAATGACTTGATCTTTATGCTACGCTTATCTATAGGAGTATGTCCATCATACCATTCTCATAATGATATGATCTTGTTGTTAATAACATCTCAATGTTCATGATCGGGAAACCACGATCATCTATCAACCAACAAGCTAGTATTACAAAGAGGCTTTACTAGGGACTCTAATTTAGTTTACAAATCACACAAGTATTAATGTTTCCGTTTAATACTATTATAGCATGAATGTAAAAATTTATCATAAACACAAAGATATAATAATAACCACTTTTATTATTGCCTCTAGGGCATATCTCCAACAGTCTCCCACTTGCACTAGAGTCAACTAATCTAGATTACATGGTAATATACCGAACACCCATGGCGGTTTGGTGCTTGTCATGTTTTGCCCTCGGGAGAGGTTTAGTCAACGGATCCGCCATATTCAGATATGTGTGTACTTTGCAAATCTTTATGTCACCATCTTGGACATGCTCTCGAATAGCGTGAAAACATAGCTTGATGTGCTTCAGCTTCTTGTGTGACCTTGGTTCTTGCGCATTGGCTATGGCGCCCATGTTATCACAATAGATAGACATTGGTTCCAGCGCACTTGGAACCACAAAGAGCTCTGTAATGAACTCCTTCATCCATATTGCCTCTTGTGAAGCCTCCGAAGTAGCTATGTATTCCGATTCAGTTGAAGATCTCGCCACAACTCTTTGCTTTGCACTCCTCCAGCTAACTGCTGTACCATTCAAAGTAAATACGTATCCAGATTGAGATTTAGAATCATGCGGATCGGTGTTCCAACTAGCATCGGTGTAAACATTAACAACGAGTTGTTCATCACCTCCATAAAAAAGAACCATATCCTTAGTTCTTCTCAAGTACTTAAGGATGTTTTTGACCGCTGTCTAATGATCCACTCCTGGATCACTTTGATATCTGCTAGTCAAACTAACAGCATATGCAATGTCGGGTCTAGTACATAGCATGGCATACATAAGAGATCCTATGGCTGAGGCATAAGGAGTCTTACTCATCCTTTCTCTATCTTCTGCCGTTGCAGGACTTTGAGTTTTACTCAAGGTCGTATTGGGCAACATGGGCAAGAACCCTTTCTTGCTATCTTCCATTCCAAACCTCTTTAGAACTTTTTCCAAATATGTACTATGTGATAATGATATTAGGCGTCTCGATCCATCTCTATAAATCTTTATGCCTAATATGTAAGCTTCTTCGCCAAGATATTTCATTAAAAACTATTATTCAAATAATCCTTGACACTATTAAGAAGGTCTACATCATTCCCGATCAACAATATGTCATCTACATATAGTATTAAGAATACTACAGAGCTCCCACACACTTTCTTGTAAATACAAGCTTCTCCATAAGTTTGTATAAAACCAAAACTTTTGATCACCTTATCAAAATGTTGATTCCAACTCCGGGATGCTTGCTTCAATCCATAAATGGACCGTTGAAGTTTGCATACCTTGTTAGCATCTTTAGGATCGATAAAACCTTTGGGTTGTACCATATACAACTCTTCATCAATGTCTCCATTGAGGAACGCCGTTTTGACATCCATCTGCCATATCTCATAATCATAATATGCAGCGATTGCTAATAAAATCCTCATAGACTTTAGCTTCGCTACCGGTGATAAAGTCTCATCGTAGTCAACTCCTTGAATTTGTCGAAACCCTTTTGCAACAAGTCGAGCTTTATAGACAGTAACATTACCATCAACATATGTTTTCTTCTTGAAAATCCATTTGTTCTCGACAGCCTTTTGGCCATCCGATAAGTCCACCAAAGTCCATACTTTGTTTTTGTACATGGATCCAATCTCGGATTTCATGGCTTCTTGCCATTTATTGGAATCTGGGCTCATCATCGCTTCCTCATATGCCACAGGGTCATCGGTGTTGTCCACCAACATGACACTCATAACGGGATCATACCAATCAGGAGTGGTACGAGTTCTCGTTGACATGCGAGGTTCCGTAGTAACTTCAACCGAAGTTTCATGATCAACATCATTAGCTTCCTCTCTCATTGGTGTAGGCGCCACAGGAACTACTTCCGGTGTTGCGCTACTCTCAAGTTCGTGAGAAGGTTCGACAACCTCGTCGAGTTCTACTTTTCTTCTAGTCACTTCTTTCGAGAGAAACTCCTTCTCTAGAAAGGATCCATTCTTGGCAACGAAGATTTTTCCCTCAGATCTATGATAGAAGGTATACCCAGTTATTTCCTTTGGGTATCCTATGAAGACGCATTTTTCCGCTTTGGGTTCAAGCTTTTCGGGCTGTAACTTCTTTACATAATCTTTGCAACCCCAAACTTTAAGGAACAACAATTTAGGTTTCTTCTCAAACGATAATTCATATGGTGTCGTTTCAACGGATTTATATGGTGCCCTATTTAATGTGGATGCGGTTGTTTCTAATGCATAACCCCAAAACGACAGTGGTAAATCTGTAAGTGACATCATAGAACGAACCATATCTAAGAGAGTTCGATTACGACGTTCGGACACACCATTACGTTGTGGTGTTCCCGGCGGTGTCAATTGTGAAAGTATTCCGCATTTCTTCAAATGCTCGCCAAACTCGTAACTTAGATATTCACCTCCACGATCAGATCATAGAAATTTAATCTTCTTGTTACGTTGATTCTCTACTTCACATTGAAATTCCTTAAACTTCTCGAAAGTTTCAGACTTTATGTTTCATGAAATAGATATACCCATATCTACTCAAGTCAGCCGTGAAGGTAAGAACATAACGATAACCACCGCGCGATGCTACACTCATTGGACCACACACATCGGTATGTATGATTTCCAATAAGTCTGTAGCTCGCTCCATCATACCAGAAAATCGAGTCTTAGTCATTTTTTCCATCAGACATGCTTCGTATCTTTCAAGTGATTCGAAATCAATTGATTCAAGAAGTCCATCCGAATGGAGTTTCTTCATATGCTTCACTCCAATGTGACCAAGACGACAGTGCCACATATAGGTCGAGTTATCGCTCAATTTCAAACGTTTAGCTTCAATGTTATTAATATGTGTATTACTACAATCGATATTCAACAAGAATAGACCATCTATCAAAGGTGCATGTGCATAAAACATATTACTCATATAAATCGAACAACCATTATTCTCAGACTTAAACAAGTAACCGTCTTGCAATAAACATGATCCTGATATAATGTTCATGCTCAACGCAGGCACCAAATAACAATTATTTAAGTATAAAACTAATCCTGATGGTAGATGAAAAGGTAGCATGCCGACCGCGATCACATCAACCTTTGATCCATTTCCAACGCGCATTATCACCTTGTTCTTCGCTAGTTTTCGTCTAATCTGCAGCACCTGCTTCGAGTTACAAATATGAGCAACCGAACCAGTATCAAATACCCAGGCATTATTACGAGTACTAGTGAGATACACATCAGTAACATGTATATCGAATATACCTTTCTTCTTGATGTTGTCGTTCTTCAAATCTGCCAAGTACTTAGGGAAATTCCGCTTCCAGTGACCTTCTCCCTTGCAGTAAAAGCACTCAGTATTAGCCTTAGGCCCAGCCTTGGTCTTCTTCGTCGGTGTGGTAACTTTCTTACCGCCCTTCTTGAAGTTTCCCTTTTTTTAGACTTGCCTTGCTTCTTGAATTTGGTGGTCTTATTGACCATCAACACTTGGTGCTCTTTCTTGATCTCCACTTCCGCAGACTTTAACATGGATAAGAGTTCGGGCAACGACTTGTCCATGTTTTGCATATTGTAGTTCATCACAAAGTTCTTGTAACTTGGTGGTAGTGATTGGAGGACATGGTGAATCCCCAAAGCATTAGGAATCACTATACCCAAGCTTTGAAGCTTGCTTGCGTGCCCAGACATCTTAAGCACGTGATCACTGACGGAGCTGCCCTCTTCCATCTTGTAGTTAAAGAACTTTTCAGAAGCCTCATAACTCTCAACTGTCGCGTGAGCCTCAAATATCATTTTGAGTTCACGGACAATATCATGTGGGTCATGGTTCTCAAACCTTTTCTAAAGCTCCGATTCCAAACCATACAAGATAGCACACTAAACTATGAAGTAGTGATTCTTCCGAGCATGGAAAACATTCTTTACCTCATCGGTAGCATCAGCTGTAGGTGGGTCACCCAGCGGTGCATCCAGCACATAGGTCAAATTACCAGCATTGAGGATAATCCTCAAGTTGCGGAACCAATCCACGAAGTTGCTTCCATTGTTTTTCAACTTTTCTTTCTCTAGGAATGCATTAAAATTGATGGTAGGGAACGCCATTGATCTACAACATATTTGAAATAGTTTAGACTAAGTTTATGACAAATTGAGTTCTAATTAATAGTTAAATTAATCTAGGCGAACTCCCACTCAAAACAATATCCCTCACATTGTTTTAGTGATCACACGAACCAAATCCACCACATCAAAACCGATCATCACGAGAGTTGATGTAGCTTCAATGGCGAGCAATCAACATGTTCATCATATCTACTATATGACTCATGCTTTACCTTTCGGTGATCCGTGTTCCGAGACCATATCTGTACATGCTAGGCTCGTCAAGATCAAACCTTAGCTTCCGCATGAGCAAATCTGGCTTGCTCCCGTTGTATACACTCGCAGAATCTAACACACCCGATCATCACGTGGTGGTTCGAAACAACGAGCTTTAGCAATGGTGATTACTAAGGATGAACACTTTATAACTTGAAATTTTGTGATAGGGATCATCTTATAATGCTACCGTCGCGAAATAAGCAATACAAGATGCATAAAAGGATTAACATCACATGCAATTCAAAATATGTGATATGATATGGCCTTTCGTCTTATGCTTCCGATCTCCATCTTCAAGCACAAACATGATCTCCATCATCACCGGCATGGCGTCAAGGTCAATGGCGTCGCTTCATGGTTGTCGTCCACCAGCATCAACTATTACAACTACTTTGAATAATAGACACGCAGGTCTCAACGGAATTAAAAGATAACCATATGGCTCCTGCCGGTTGCCGACTTACAATAAGGAACATTGCATACATCATATATAATCACAATCATGGCCATATCACATCACAGCATGCAAAACAAAGTTAGACGCCTCTAATTTTCTTTGCATGTTTTACGTGGTTTGGGGCTTTCAATAAGTGTCGTTCTAACTTACGAACAAGAACCACAACGTTGATACTAGTATTATCAATTACCCATTGTACATTTAATCTTCACTATGTTGGGATAAACAAGAACCCACAAAGCCACTTATGCAATACAAGTTGCGTGTCAAGCGTGGAGAAAGTCTCATGATCGATGTCATGTAAGGTTAGCCCAGGCCGCTTCATCCCACCATCCCGCAAGATGCAAAGTACCCAAGAAGCAATCAACAACAAAAGCATCAACACCCACAATGACCATTGTGTTCTACTAGTGAAACAGATCTACATATATACACGGCTCTGATACCACTGTAGGGGTTCGTAGCATGGAAAACAAAAAAATTCAACCGCATGCATACAAACAAGCCAAGATCTATCTACTATATTGTAGCAACGAGTCGATTAGAGTACTCACCATTGAAGATTCCAAAGCGGTTAACGAGAGCAGATTCTCGTGGGTGATGTAGTCGTACACTTGCCGATCTCAAGATCGTGTAGACGATCCTTCCGGTGTTGCGTTCTGGCAGCGCTTCCATAGTCGGTCACACGTTCGGTACTTGATGGATACCTTCCTCTCCCTTGTTCTAGCAGGCAGCGGAGGTTGTAGTTCTCCCCTCGCGATTCCGGCAGCACAATGGCGTGGTGTCAGAAGTAGAGGGAAGATCCCGCAGGGCTTCGCCTAAGCCGGTGCGAGTTATGATGGATCTAGGGTTTTCGGCGATCTAGGTTTAGAAGGCCGGAGAGGAGAATGAGGTGTCAGCGGCGGCTAGGGCGACGGCGACGGGCCGGCGGCGGCTGGCGCGGCGGCGGCGGCAACAGCGACACACGGGGTGGGGAGGGCTAGTGTTGTGTGCTTTGGGGCAGCCCTCCCCATCTATTTATGAGAGGGAGGGCAGCTTGGGAGAGAGGAGTTTGAATTCATACCCAAACCCAAGTTCGATAGAAGGAAGGACTCGTTCCTTCTTCCACTAGAAAACTATTGTTCCGGTTTGACTTTTCAAACCTCCCTTTTGACTTTCAATTTAGAGCTTTATTTCTCTCTCGCAAATGCCCAACCAAAGTGACCTACGACATGATCCAATCATTCCAATTAACCGTGACACATTCATGGAACATTCCCCTTCCGGTCCGGTGAACCTTCTAGACCCTTCTAGAACCTCTCCGATGAAAACATCGGAATCATTCCCGAACTCCGGAATCGGACTTTCCTTATATGAATCTTATTCTCCGGACCATTCCGGATCTCCTCGTGATATCCCGGATCCCATCCGAGACTCCAAACAACATTCGGTTTCCCTACTTATATTCCATATCTACTAAACAACATCGAATCCTTAAGTGTGTCTCCCTACGGTTCATGAAATATGCAGACATGACCGAGACACTTCTCCGATCAATAACCAATAGAGGAATCTGAAAATTCATATGGCTCCCACATCTTTCTACGATTACTTTGCGATCGAATGAACCACTTACATACGATACCAATATCCCTTTGTCTCGCGATAGTTTACTTATCCGAGGTTTGATCGTCGGTATCTCTGCATACCTAGTTCAACCTCGTTACCGATAAGTACTCTTTTCTCGTTCCTGTGATATGTGATCCCTTGTGAGCCAGTAACATGCTTGCAAGCTAATTGGATGACATTCCACCGAGAGGGCCCAGAGTATATCTATCTGTAATATGGATGGACAAATCCCACTCTTGATCCATGTGCCTCAACACATACTTTCCGAACACTCAATGCCACCTTTTAGCCACCCAGTTATGGTGTGGTGTTTAATGTCATCAAAGCATCCTTCCGGTGATGGTGATTAGCATGATCTCATGGTCGAAGGAATTAGGTTACTATGTATCAAAAAGCTTATAGCAAATGAACTATTGAAATGACTTGATCTTAATGCTACGCTTATCTATAGGAGTATGCCCATCATACCATTCTCCTAATGATATGATCTTGTTGTTAATAACATCTCAACATTCATGATCGGGAAACCACGATCATCTATCAACCAACAAGCTAGTATTACAAAGAGGCTTTACTAGGGACTCTAATTTAGTTTACAAATCACACAAGTATTAATGTTTCTGTTTAATACTATTATAGCATGAATGTAAACATTTATCATAAACACAAAGATATAATAATAACCACTTTTATTATTGCCTCTAGGGCATATCTCCAACAGATATATGGCCAGAAAATCAAAATTTTGTAGGGAGGATATCACATATTTACGATGGGTTGTGATTATTGAGGAGGTGCTTCATGCTGTTAGGGCATCTCTCATCGATTAGAGGACTAAACTGCCGAAAATCTGTTAGAGGAGTAAAAATACTCCTCTAACCGATAGTCGTTCCTAACTGATCTCCTATAGTTAGCGGAGTAAATCAAATGAACACCTCTAAATTCAATCAAAATCAACCAGATTCAAACCGAATTTCAAACTAACACATATATTTAACACAGTATATACATATTACAACCAAAATCAGTCGAAATTGACAAAGTTTGAACGAATTCGACCACCTCCTAACCCTATTCCTTGTCCCAGTCGTAGGAGGAGGAATCGGAGTCGACCTCTAACACCTATGGCGTCGTCGACGGCGGCGCGTCCTCCCAGTCGTCCTCTCAGTTCTCCTCCTCCTCCTTCATCGTGGTCGGCGCCGGAGCTGCCGACGGCCCCGCATCCTCGTCCTTCTTCACCTTCTTGGCGACACAGTGTTGGCCTTCTGCTTGGCCTTGGCGTATACCTCCAGCAGCTTCCGCTCCTTCTCGACGAGCTTCGGGTTGTGGCCGGCGAGCGCGGCCGCCATCGCCGCGTGACAGCGCTCTGCCTCGAGGCGCTTGATGTCTACGCACTTCTATTCTTGTAGACAGTTGTTGGGCCTCCAAGTGCAGAGGTTTGTAGAACAGCAGCAAGTTTCCCTTAAGTGTATTACCCAAGGCTTATCGAACTCAGGGCGGAAGTGGTCAAAGGTATCCCTCTCAAGCAACCCTACAATCAATATACAAGAAGTCTCTTATATCCCCAACACACCCAATACACTTGTCAGGTGTATTGGTACACTAGTTCAGCGAAGAGATAGTGAAATACAAGTGGTAACAGTGCCAGAAAATAGCGTTACGGTGAGGTAAGACTAAATTCAAACTGGAATAAAGATGGAAGCAAGCAAACTTGCAACAAATCTAGATGCAAACGGTGTTTCAATGTTTAGAAACAAGGCCTAGGAATCATACTTTCACTAGTGAACACTCTCTCATATAAAATATCCTCTCTTCATAATACTACCATGAACTACTCTCCGGTTGGACACTCTAATCCACGGTAGCCCTACAAAAGCACACCTCAAAGTTCGCCTTCCCCATATAGATAACCCCACACTGTCACCTTGAGAGCTAGATGGTTCCAACAAACACCACAATTTCATAGAGACATCCAACTACAAATATAACTCATGATAAATATATATGTAATCTAGCTTAAGTGCCACACACACGCCGCACACGCTGTCACTGTCACACACATGGGGAAAGCATAGATCTATTAAAGCACGATGAGTATTTATGTAGACTCTTGCCTAAGTGCCACCATGGCGTGCACGCTGTCACTTTCACACACATGGGGAGAGGAGAGATCTATTGAAGCACTTGAGTAGAGGATTAGATCAACTTGATTACAAAGCTCATGACCACAACATGATCACGCATAGAGAACACATAGCTACCGGTAGAGCCCTTAGCCTTGAGGAAGAACTACTCCCTCCTCATCATGGGAATCAGCAACAGCTATGGAGATGGTGGTGGAGATCGATGGAGATGGTTCCGGGGCACTTCCCTGTCCCGGCAGGGTGCCGGATGATACGTCGGAAACGTATATATAATTTTTGATGTTCCATGCTTGTTTAGTATATACTTTGTTTTGCTTTGTCTATACTTTTCTGGAACTAACCTATTAACAAGTTTCCATAGTGTCAATTGCATGTTTTCTTCTGTTTTTTGGTTCCAGAAAGGCAGAAAATCAATATTCTCGGAATTGGACGGGACAAAAGCCAAAGTCAATATTTTACCGTGGGCGACACGAATCCAGAAGACGAGACGGAGGGGCGCCACGGGGTGGCCATACCCCCTAGGCACGGCCAAGCCTTGTCCTCGCCTGGGCAGGGTGTGCCCCCCCGGGCACCCCCTGCCTCGCCTCCTCACCTATAAGAAGCCCTCGATGCAGAAACCCTAGGCACCCGATCAAAATTCCACGAAACCGTCTCTAGCCGTCACCACCATCGTCCCTAGATTGGGGGATTTGAAGTTCTTCCCGGCACCCTTCCGGAGGGGAGATCATCCTGGAGGCCTTCTTCTCCGGTATGATGCATGAGTAGTTCCACCTTGGACTACGGGTCCATGTAGTAGCTAGATGGTTGTATCTCCTCCTTGTGCTTTCATGTATAGATCTTGTGAGCTCCGTTCATGATCAAGATCTAATCTATTTGTAATCATGAATGTTGTGTTTGCGGGGATCCGATGGATATTGAGATTACTATGTAAGATTTATTAATGGTTTTGTCTTTATGATTCTATCATGTCTGTGTTGTTTGTGATCTTGCCTGCTCTCCGTTGTTAGTAGCTATCTTGGCCAAGTGGTTGCTAGTGACTCCAAGAGGGGGTATTTATGCTCGATAGTGGGTTCGTGCCTCTAGTTTCCAAGGGAAGTGACAAAAATCTCTTCGATTGTAGATGTATTGTTGCCACTAGGGAGAAAACAACGGTCTCTTGTTCTTGGAGCAAGTGGATTGTTTACCTTACACACTTTGCTTAAAGCAGTTGTCTGTTGCTTGCAACTTAATACTGGAGGGGGTCCGGATGATAACCCAAAGGTGGACTACTAGTCATAGATGCAGTTGTATGGCGTTCTATGTATCTTGTTGTATTGCCCAATCGAATCTCATAGGATCTTTTTGTCTAGTATTGCATTGTTATGCCTTGCTCAGTTCCTGTCAATTGCCCTGCTGTAATTTGTTTACCCTTCATGCCATGTTGTTTATCTAAGGAGAGCACCTCTAGTGAACTATGGACCTCGGTCCAATCTTTACCATTGATACATCTTCCACTGTTACTGTTTACTTGCTGCAAACCACCATTACCTTCCACACCATACGGTTAATCCTTTGTTACAGCAACCGGTAAGATTGACAACCTCACTGTTAGTTGGGGCAAAGTCTTGAGTTTGTGTTATGCAGGTCTCCGCGTTGCTTGCAACACCTGTGTGACGTTTCCTTCCTCCTACTGGTTCGATAACCTCGGTTTCATACTAAGGGAAGACTTGTTGATGTGCTACTTCACACCTTGCTCTTGGGGTTCCCAACAGGCTCCACATCAACTGAGCCATCACCAGAACAGAAACTTTGTGTCCCCCGAATCTCCCCTTCGGTGGCGGCGGAGCTGCGGAACTTGTCATGGATTTTTGCTCGATGATTTAGGGTTTCTGAGTCGGGGGATTCTTATAGGCGAATGAGGCAAGGTCGGTGGAGGTCTAGGGGCCCACACCCCCTGTGGGCGTTGCCAAGGTGGGACCACGCGCACCTAGGGTGTGTCCACCCTGGTGACCTCCTCCGTCTCGTCTTCGATTTGTCGTACGATTCAGGGAAAATATGAACTTTGGCTTTTGTCCTGCCCAATTCCGAGAATATTCATTTTTAGCTTTCTGAAACCAAAAACAACAGAAAACAGGCAACTGGCACTATGGCATCTTGTCAATAGGTTAGTTCCAGAAAGTATATAAAAACACCTCAAAGTGTAGACAAAGAAAAGCAAAGTAGATACTAAACAAGCATTGAACATCAAAAATTATAGATACGTTTCCGACGTATCAGTGCTCGCGGGCCTCCTTGTCCTCCCGCCGCTCACAGTCGGATAAGAAGTGGAGCCCCTCCGCCACCATGTCCATAATTAACCCTTCCACCCCGAGGGGGAAATTGAGCTCGGCGCACTGGCTACCATGGAGGCGCATGTTCTCGATGTCGTACGCCCGCGCCGCCTGCTCCGACAACTGGAAGGACCCGACCCATGATACGTCGGAAACGTATCTATAATTTTTGATGCTCCATGCTTGTTTATTATCTACTTTGCGTTGCTTTGTCTTTACTTTGAGGTGTTTTTATATGTTTTTCTGGAATAACCTATTAACAAGATGCCACAGTGCTAGTTGCGTGTTTTATTCTGTTTTTGGTTCTAGAAAAGGTAGAAAATCAATATTCTCTGAATTGGACAGGACGAAATCCAAAGTCAATATTTTATCGTGAGGAACACGGAGCCGGAGTACGAGACGGAGGGGAGGCACCAGGGGGCCACACCCCCTAGCGGCGCGGGCTATGGCTCGCCGCGCCAGGGAGGGTGTGACCACCCTGGCCACCCCCATGCCTCGCCTCTTTGCCTATAAAGTCCCCCCGATGCAGAAACCCTAAGTATCTGATCAATATTCCATGAAACAGTTCGTAGCCGCCGCCATCGTCCCTATATCGGGGGTATCTGAAGCTCTTCCCGACACCCTGCTGGAGGGGAGATCATCCCGAAGGCCTTCTTCTCCGGTATGAAGTGTGAGTAGTTCCACCTTGGACTATGGGTCCATGTAGTAGCTAGATGGTTGTATCTCCTCCTTTGTGCTTCCATGTTTAGATCTTGTGAGCTCCGTTCATGATCAAGATCATATCTATTTGTAATCATGTATGTTGTGTTTGTGGGGATCCGATGGATATTGAGATTACTATGTAAGATTGATTAATGGTTTTGTCTTATTGTTTCTATCATGTCTATGTTGTTTGTGATCTTGCATGCTCTCCGTTTCTAGTAGATATCTTGGCCGAGTAGATGCTAGTGACTCCAAGAGGGGGTATTTATGCTCGATAGTGGGTTCATGCCTCTATTTAACCTAAGGGAAGTGACAGAAATCTCTAAGGTAGTAGATGTGTTGTTGCCACTAGGGAGAAAACAATGGTCTCTTGTTCATGGAACAAGTGGATTGTTTACCTTATACACTTTTCTTAAAGCAGTGATCTATTGCTTGCAACTTAATACTGGAGGGGGTTCGGATGATAACCTGAAGGTGGATTACTAGTCATAGATGCAGTTGGATGGCGGTCTATGTATCTTGTTGTATTTCCCAATCGAATCTCATAGGATCATGAGTGTCTAGTATTGCATTGTCATGCCTTGCTCAGTCCTGTCAATTGCCCTCCTGTAATTTGTTTACCTAGCATGCCATGTTTGTTTATCTAAGGAGAACACCTCTAGTGAACTATGAACCCTGGTCCAATCTTTACCATTGATACATCTTCCATTTTTACTTTCTGCAAGCTACTATTACCTTCCATACCATACAGTTAATCCTTTGTTACAGCAAACCGATGAGATTGACAACCTCACTGTTCGTTGGAGAAAAGTCTTGAGTTTGTGTTGTGCAGGTCTCCAAGTTGCTAGCAACACCTTTGAGTCATTTCCTTCCTCCTACTGGTTCGATAAACTCGGTCTCTTAGTGAGGGAAAACTTGCTGTTGGGCTCATCACACCTTGCTCTTGGGGTCTTCCAATGAAGCGCCAACAAGTTTTCTGGCACCGTTGCCGGTGAGGCTAAGGACGTCTTCACAAGGGGAGTCCTTCATAACCTTTCTCTTTACTTTGTTTTTGTTTTTCTTAGTTTCTTTTGCTTGGTTTTGTTTTCCTCTTTTGAAAATTACAAAAAAATTAGTTTCCTTTGTTTTGCTTTCCCTTATCAAAAATACAAAAAAATTAGTTCCTACTCTAGTTGCTACCATGTCTAGTTTTGGTCCAATCCTTGTGTCACCTATGGAAAGGATCTTTACTTTCAAGCAAGGAAGTGAAGAGAGTTTCAAAGAAGCTTGGTCTATAATCTCTGCTTTACAAAGGGAAACTGAGTCTAAGATGAGTATTAGCTTAGTTATTAATAGTTTATACATGAGTATTGCTCTTTGTTATAGATATGCTTTGGATGCTGTAGCTGAGAAAGATATGTTTCGATGTACTGAGGATGAATCTTTGGATGCCATAAATAAGTTGATTATAATCTATAATATGCCTAGCAAGTCTTATTCTTCTTTTATAGACATTTATGCTAGGTTGAACACTCTTGAGTCCAGTACAGCTCATTTGAACAGTTGCTATCACACACTTAGAGAGCACCATGGTTATGTTCTAGTAAACTCTGAGCTTTCAAAGTGGTTTCCTACAATAAAAGTTTCTATAAATAGTGAAACTTTTGATTCTCGCTGTGATATCATGTCTAAATTTTGCCTTATGCCTAAAGATATCTATGAGTCTTTGATTCTTTGAGTCTTTGGGGACTTTCTAAAGGAGGAGAAGAAATATCACTTACAAATAATGCAACTTTATTACCCATTGGAATAGCTGAAGGTGTGTTTACAAAATCTTAGGGAAAATGGTGTCTATCGATTATCTTGTTATTGAATGTACAGGGACAAATTACACTTGGAAGATCCATGCTGAAACACCTTGGAGCAATAATAGATGTGGAAAAAGGCATTATGCATTTTGCTTCTACAATAAGCAATCACATATTCCCTAAAGAGAAGAAGAAAGGTAAGAAAGGTAGGAGTAAGAGGTTTGATGTTGATGCTTCCTCATTTGAAAATACTTGATTCTTGCTTATTATGCCTAACTTAAAGGCGTTAAAGAAAAGTACTTGTTGGGAGATAATCCAAGACTTTTCTTGAGTCTTGGAAGTTATTACTTCAGTAATGACCTCTCCTTATCCTTTTTATTTGATTTTTGTGCCAAGAATGACCTCTAATAAGAGGGAAGTAAGATTTGGGAGTTGCTGTCCCGAAACAGATTTTCGTGCTCCACTGTAAACATTCGTGTAAAATCTCTGTAAGTCGGATTGAGCTGATATTTTCTGAATAAATCCCCTAGTATGTTAGATAACTTTTGTTAGTTTAACACCTTTTGATTTTAGCAACATAAGGTCTTCGAAAAAATCGGTTTTCACCTGCTGGTCTGTTTTGACAGATTTCTGCCATTATTTGCATTTGCTTCTTATTGATTACTTTTTGAGTTCTCTTTTGGGGAATAGAGATTTTTAAAGGAAATTGCTACAGTAGCTTGTGTTTTTAGTGAAAGTTTTTCTATTCTAAATCTAAACCCAAGGCTTTATTATCTTTTGAATACACTAATGTTTCTAATGAAGATTGTGTGAAGTTTTGTATGAAGGAAAATTTTTAGGTGGAAAGAGAGAATGATGTAATGAGATGAAGAATGGACAAAAGCTCAAGATTGGGGATTCCACCGTGTGTCACCCCAAGAAATATTCAAGAGGTACAAGTGTCAAAGATTGGGGATGCCCAAGGCATTCCCTTCTTCATCAATAAAAAGCTCAGGTCTTTCTAGACACTTCGTTTTTATTGTTTCATGTGTAGGGTTTCGTAGCATGGAAAACAAAAAATTTCTATCGCATACAAACAAACAAGCCAAGATCTATCTACTAGATTGTAGCAACGAGTCGATGGAATAACTTACCCTCGAAGATTCCAAAGTGTTTAACGAGAGCAGATTCTCGTGGGTGATGTAGTCGTACTCTTCCCGATCTCAAGATCGCGTAGACGATCCTTCCGGCGCTGCGTTCCGGCAGCGCTCCCGCAGTCGGTCACACGTTCGGTACTCGACGAAGACCTTCCTATCCCTTGTTCCAGCAGGCAGCGGAGGTTGTAGTACTCTCCTCGCGATTCCGGCAGCACAACGGCGTGGTACCGGAAGTAGAGGGGAAATCCCACAGGGCTTCGCCTTAAGTCGGAGCGAGTATGGTGGAGTATGAGAGAGCTCCTCGGTGATCTAGGGTTTAGTCACACCAAGGAGGAGGGGCTAGAGCCGGCGGCTAGGGTTCCGGGGACCCCCAAGTCGGCGGCTAGGGCAAAACCCTAGGTGGTGGCGGCGGCTATGGAGGGCTGCAGCTTCTAGGGTTTGAGGTGAGGGACCTGTGTGTCTAGAGGAGGGAGCCCTGCTCCTCCTTATATAGGTGGAGGGGCCGGCCGTGCCAAGGGGAGGGAGAGGAGTCCCTCCCCAACTCGGCTTGGAGGTGGGCCGCCGGTTGGAGGAGGGAACTCCTCCCCAACTCGGTTTCCCCCTTCTTCCTCTTTTCCTCTTTCCAATTTTAGCCGTTTGACTTTTCAAACTAGCTATTTGACTTTTCAAACTAGGATTTGAATTAATCCTTTATTTGGAACAGCGATGACACTTAGTACATGATGCAATCATTCCAACATGCAATGACACATTCATGTACCCCTTTCCCTCCGGAGTGCCGGACATTCCGGAACCTTCTAGAACATTCCTGATGAAAACACCGGAATCATTCCCGAACTCCGAAACGGGACTTTCCTTATATGAATCTTATTCTCCGGACTATTCCGGATCACCTCGTGATATCCCGGATCCCATCCGAGACTCCGAACAACATTTGGTCTCTTTCTCATAATACCATAACTACTCAAACAACGTCGAATCCTTAAGCGTGTCTCCCTACGGTTCGTGAATTATGCGGACATGATCGAGACACTTCTCCGAACAATAACCAATAGAGGAATCTGGAAATTCATATGGCTCCCACATATTTCTACGATTACTTTGCGGTCGAATGAACCACTTACATACGATACCAATTTCCCTTTGTCTCACGATAGTTTACTTATCCGAGGTTATGATCGTCGGTATCTCTGCATACCTAGTTCAACCTCGTTACCGATAAGTACTCTTTTCTCGTTCCCGTGATATGTGATCCCTTGTGAGCCAGTCACATGCTTGCAAGCTAATTGGATGACATTCCACCGAGAGGGCCCAGAGTATATCTATCTGTCATATGGATGGACAAATCCCACTCTTGATCCATGTGTCTCAACCAATACTTTCCGAACACTCAATGCCACCTTTATAGCCACCCAGTTACGGTGTGGTGTTTGATGTCATCAAAGCATCCATCCGGTAAAGGTGATATGCATGATCTCATGGTCGAAGGAATTAGGTTACTATGTATCAGAAAGCATATAGCAATTGAACTATTAAAATGACTTGATCTTTATGCTACGCTTATCTATAGGAGTATGTCCACCATATCATTCTCCTAACGATATGATCTTGTTGTTGATAACATCTCAATGTTCATGATAGGGAAACCACAATCATTTATCAATCAACAAGCTAGTGATGTATAGAGGCTATACTAGGGACTTCAAATTAAGTTTACAAATCACACAAGTATCAATGTTTCCTTGTTAATACTATTATAGCATGAATGTAAACATTTATCATAAACACAAAGATATAATAATAACCACATTTATTATTGCCTCTAGGGCATATCTCCAACAGTCTCCCACTTGCACTAGAGTCATCTAATCTAGATTACATGGTAATATACCGAACACCCATGGCAGTTTGGTGCTGGTCATGTTTTGCCCTCGGGAGAGGTTTAGTCAACGGATCCGCCACATTCAGATCTATGTGTACTTTGCAAATCTTTATATCCCCATCTTGGATATGTTCTCGAATAGCGTGAAAACGTAGCTTGATATGCTTCAGCTTCTTGTGTGACCTTGGTTCTTGCGCATTCGCTATGGCGCCCATGTTATCACAGTAGATAGACATTGGGTCCAGCGCACTAGGAACCACACCCAGCTCTGTAATGAACTATTTCATCCATATCGCTTCTTGTGAAGCCTCCGAAGCAGCCATGTATTCCGATTCAGTTGAAGATCTCGCCACAACGCTTTGCTTTGCACTCCTCCAGCTAACTGCTGCACCATTCAAAATAAATACGTATCCAGATTGTGATTTAGAATCATCCGGATCGGTGTTCCAACTAGCATCGGTGTAACCATTAACAACGAGCTGTTCATCACCTCCATAAGAAAGAACCATATCCTTAGTCCTTCTCAAGTACTTAAGGATGTTTTTGACCGCTGTCCAATGATCCACTCCTGGATCACTTTGATATCTGCTAGTTAAACTAATAGCATATGCAATGTCGGGTCTAGTACATAGCATGGCATACATTAGAGATCCTATGGCTGAGGCATAGGGAGTCTTACTCATCCTTTCTCTATCTTCTGCCGATGTCGGACTTTGAGTTTTACTCAAGGTCGTATTGGGCAACATGGGCAAGAACCCTTTCTTGCTATCTTCCATTCCAAATCTCTTTAGAACTTTGTCCAAATATGTACTCTGTGACAATGATATTTGGCATTTCGATCTATCTCTATAAATCTTTATGCCTAATATGTAAGCTGCTTCGCCAAGATCCTTCATTGAAAAACTATTATTCAAATATTCCTTGACACTATTAAGAAGATCTACATCATTCCCAATCAACAATATGTCATCCACATATAGTATTAAGAATGCTACAGAGCTCCCACTCACTTTCTTGTAAATACAAGCTTCTCCATAAGTTTGTATAAAACCAAAACTTTTGATCACCTTATCAAAACGTTGATTCCAACTTCGGGATGCTTGCTTCAATCCATAGATGGACCGTTGAAGTTTGCATACCTTGTTAGCATCTTTAGGATCGACAAAACCTTTGGGTTGCATCATATACAACTCTTCATCAATGTCTCCATTGAGGAATGCTGTTTTGACATCCATCTGCCATATCTCATAATCATAATATGCAGCGATTGCTAACATAATCCTCACAGACTTTAGCTTCGCTACTGGTGAGAAAGTCTCATCGTAGTCAACTCCTTGAATTTGTCGAAACCCTTTTGCGACAAGTCGAGCTTTATAGACAGTAACATTACCATCAACATCTGTTTTCTTCTTGAAAATCCATTTGTTCTCGACAGCCGTCCGGCCATCCGGTAAGTTCACCAAAGTCCATACTTGGTTTTCGTACATGGATCCAATCTCGGATTTCATGGCTTCTTGCCATTTATTGGAATCTGGGCTTATCATTGCTTCCTCATATGTCTCGGGGTCATCGGTGTTGTCCACCAACATGACACTCATAACGGGATCATACCAATCTGGAGTGGTACGAGTTCTCGTTGACCTCCGAGGCTCTGTAGCAACTTCAATCGAAGTTTCATGATCACCATCATTAGCTTCCTCTCTAATTGGTGCAGGCACCACAGGAACTTCTTCCGGTGCTGCGCTACTCGCAATTTCGAGAGAAGGTTCGACAACCTCGTCGAGTTCTACTTTCCTTCCAGTCACTTCTTTCGAGAGAAATTCCTTCTCTAGAAAGGATCCATTCTTAGCAACAAAGATTTTGCCTTTGGATCTATGATAGAAGGTATACCCAATAGTTTCCTTCGGGTATCCTATGAAGACGCATTTTTCCGCTTTGGGTTCTAGCTTGTCCGGCTGTAACTTCTTTACATAGGCTTCGCAACCCCAAACTTTAAGGAACGACAATCTAGGTTTCTTCCCAAACCATAATTCATACGGTGTCGTTTCAACGGATTTAGACGGTGCCCTATTTAAAGTGAATGCGGCTGTTTCTAATGCATAACCCCAAAATGATAGCGGTAAATCTGTAAGTGACATCATAGAACGAACCATATCTAAGAGAGTTCGATTACGACGTTCAGACACACCATTACGCTGTGGTGTTCCCGGAGGTGTCAATTGTGAAAGTATTCTGCATTTCTTCAAATTCTCGCCAAACTCGTAACTCAGATATTCACCTCCACGATCAGAACGCAGAAATTTAATCTTCTTGTTACGTTGATTCTCTACCTCACTTTGAAACTCCTTAAACTTCTTGAAAGTTTCGGACTTATGTTTCATGAAATAGATATACCCATATCTACTCAAGTCATCCGTGAAGGTAAGAACATAACGATAACCACCGCGCGATGCTACACTCATTGGACCACACACATCGGTATGTATGATTTCCAACAAGTCTGTAGCTCGCTCCATCATACCAGAAAATGGAGTCTTAGTCATTTTTCCATCAGACATGCTTCGCATCTTTCAAGTGATTCAAAATCAAGTGATTCAAGAAGTCCATCGGAATGGAGTTTCTTCATACGTTTCACTCCAATGTGACCAAGACGACAGTGCCACATATAGGTCGAATTATCGCTTGATTTCCAACGTTTAGCCTCAATGTTGTTGATATGTGTATTTCCACTATCGAGATTCAATAATAATAGACCATCTATCAAAGGTGCATGTGCATAAAACATATTACTCATATAAATCGAACAACCATTATTCTCGGATTTAAACAAGTAACCGTCTCGCAATAAACAAGATCCCGATATAATGTTCATGCTCAATGCAAGCACCAAATAACAATTATTTAAGTATAAAACTAATCCCGATGGTAGATGAAGGGGTAGCGTGCCGACCGCGATCACATCAACCTTTGATCCGTTTCCCACGCGCATCGTCACCTCGTTCTTCGCTAGCTTCCGGTTATTCTGCAGCACCTGTTTCGAGTTACAAATATGAGCAACCGAACCAGTATCAAATACCCAGGCACTACTACGAGTACTAGTGAGATACACATCAATAACATGTATATCAGATATACCTTTCTTCTTGATGTTGCCGTTCTTCAGATCCGCCAAGTACTTTGGGTAATTCCGCTTCCAGTGACCTTCTCCCTTGCAGTAAAAGCACTCAGTATCAGGCTTGGGTCCAGCCTTGGTCTTCTTCGCCGGCGTGGTAACTTTCTTACCACCCTTCTTGAAGTGTCCCTTCTGCTTAGACTTGCCTTTATTGAATTTGGTGGTCTTATTGACCAACAACACTTGGTTCTCTTTCTTGATCTCCACTTCTACAGACTTTAACATAGCAAATAGTTCTGGCAACTGCTTGTTCATGTTCTGCATGTTGTAGTTCATCACAAAGTTCTTGTAACTTGGTGGTAGTGATTGGAGGACACGGTAAATCCCCAAAGCATTAGGAATCACTATACCCAAGCTTTGAAGTTTGTTTGCGTGCCCAGACATCTTAAGCACATGCTCACTGACGGAGCTGCCCTCTTCCATCTTGCAGTTAAAGAACTTTTCAGAAGCCTCATAGCTTTCAATTGCCACATGAGTCTCAAAGATCAATTTGAGATCCTCGACAATATCATATGGGTCTGAATTCTCAAACCTTTTCTGAAGCTCCGATTCCAAACCATACAAGATAGCACACTGAACTATGGAGTACTGATTCTTCTGAGCGAGGTAAACATTCTTTACTTCATCGGAAGCATCAGCTGCAGGTGGGTCACCCAGCGGTGCATCCAGCACATAGGTCAAATTACCAGCTGTGAGGACAATCCTCAAATTGCGGAACCAATCCGCGAAGTTGCTTCCATTGTTTTTCAACTTTTCTTTCTCTAGGAACGCATTAAAATTGATGGTAGGGGCTGCCATTGATCTACAACATATTTGCAATAGTTTAGACTAAGTTTATGACAAATTGAGTTCAAATTAATAATAAAGTTAATCTAGGTGAACTCCCACTCAAAACAATATCCCTCACATTGTTTTAGTGATCACACGAACCAAATCCACCACATCAACACCGATCATCACGAGAGTTGATATAGTTTCAATGGCGAACAATCAACATGTTCATCATATCTTCTATATGATTCATGCTTTACCTTTCGGTGATCCGTGTTCCGAGACCATGTCTGTACATGCTAGGCTCGTCAAGATCAAACCTTAGTTTCCGCATGAGCAAATCTGGCTTGCTCACGTTGTATACACTTGCAGAATCTAACACACCCGATCATCACGTGGTGCTTCGAAACAATAAGCTTTAGCAACGGTGCTAACTAAGGGTGAACACTTTATGACTTGAAATTCATGTGCATGAGGGATCATCTTATAATGCTACCGTCGTCTACTAAGCAATACAAGATGCATAAAGGATTAACATCACATGCAATTCATAATATGTGATATGATATGGCCTTTCTTCTTTGTGCTTCCGATCTCCATCTTCAAGCACGAACATGATCTCCATCATCACCGACATTGCATCAAGGTCAATGACGCTTCTCCATGGTTGTCGTCCACTGGCTTCAACTATTACAACTACTTTGAATAGACATGCGGGACTTAACATAAATTAAAGACAACCATATGGCTCCTGCCGGTTGCCAACTTACAATAAGGAACATTGCATACATCAAATATAATCACAATCATGGCCATATCACATCACTGCACACCCCTGCAAAACAAAGTTAGACGCCTCTACTTTCTTTGCATATTTTACGTGGTTTGGGGCTTTCAATAAGTGTCGTTCTAACTTACAAACATGAACCACAACATTGATACTAGTATTGTTAATCACCCGTTGTAAATTGGATCTTAACTATGCTAGGAGAAACAGGCACCCGCAAAGCCACTTATGCAATACAAGTTGCATGTCAAGCGTGGAGCAAGTCTCATGAACGATGTCATGTAAGGTTAGCCCGGGCCGCTTTATCCCAACATACCGCAAGATGCAAAGTACACAAGAAGCAATCGACAATAAAAGCATCAACGCCCACAATGACCATTGTGTTCTACTCGTGCAACAGATCTACATATAGACACGGCTCTGATACCACTATAGGGTTTCGTAGCATGGAAAACAAAAAATTTCTATCGCATACAAACAAACAAGCCAAGATCTATCTACTAGATTGTAGCAACGAGTCGATGGAATAACTTACCCTCGAAGATTCCAAAGTGTTTAACGAGAGCAGATTCTCGTGGGTGATGTAGTCGTACTCTTCCCGATCTCAAGATCGCGTAGACGATCCTTCCGGCGCTGCGTTCCGGCAGCGCTCCCGCAGTCGGTCACACGTTCGGTACTCGACGAAGACCTTCCTCTCCCTTGTTCCAGCAGGCAGCGGAGGTTGTAGTACTCTCCTCGCGATTCCGGCAGCACAACGGCGTGGTACCGGAAGTAGAGGGGAAATCCCGTAGGGCTTCGCCTTAAGCCGGAGCGAGTATGGTGGAGTATGAGAGAGCTCCTCGGTGATCCAGGGTTTAGTCACACCAAGGAGGAGGGGCTAGAGCCGGCGGCTAGGGTTCCGGGGACCCCCAAGTCGGCGGCTAGGGCAAAACCCTAGGTGGTGGCGGCGGCTATGCAGGGCTGCAGCTTCTAGGGCTTGAGGTGAGGGACTTGTGTGTCTAGAGGAGGGAGCCCTGCCCCTCCTTATATAGGTGGAGGGGCCGGCCGCGCCAAGGGGAGGGAGAGGAGTCCCTCCCCAACTCGGCTTGGAGGTGGGCCGTCGGTTGGAGGAGGGAACTCCTCCCCAACTCGGTTTCCCCCTTCCTCCTCTTTTCCTCTTTCCAATTTTAGCCGTTTGACTTTTCAAACTAGCTATTTGACTTTTCAAACTAGGATTTGAATTAATCCTTTATTTGGAACAGCGATGACACTTAGTACATGATGCAATCATTCCAACATGCAATGACACATTCATGTACCCCTTCCCCTCCGGAGTGCCGGACATTCCGGAACCTTCTAGAACATTCCCGATGAAAACACCAGAATCATTCCCGAACTCCAAAACGGGACTTTCCTTATATGAATCTTATTCTCCGGACTATTCCGGATCACCTCGTGATATCCCGGATCCCATCCGAGACTCAGAACAACATTCGGTCTCTTTCTCATAATACCATAACTACTCAAACAACGTCGAATCCTTAAGTGTGTCTCCCTACGGTTCGTGAATTATGCGGACATGATCGAGACACTTCTCCGAACAATAACCAATAGAGGAATCTGGAAATTCATATGGCTCCCACATATTTCTACGATTACTTTGCGATCGAATGAACCACTTACATACGATACCAATTTCCCTTTGTCTCACGATAGTTTACTTATCCGAGGTTATGATCGTCGGTATCTCTGCATACCTAGTTCAACCTCGTTACCGATAAGTACTCTTTTCTCGTTCCCGTGATATGTGATCCCTTGTGAGCCAGTCACATGCTTGCAAGCTAATTGGATGACATTCCACCGAGAGGGCCCAGAGTATATCTATCCGTCATATGGATGGACAAATCCCACTCTTGATCCATGTGTCTCAACCAATACTTTCCGAACACTCAATGCCACCTTTATAGCCACCCAGTTACGGTGTGGTGTTTGATGTCATCAAAGCATCCATCCGGTAAAGGTGATATGCATGATCTCATGGTCGAAGGAATTAGGTTACTATGTATCAGAAAGCATATAGCAATTGAACTATTAAAATGACTTGATCTTTATGCTACGCTTATCTATAGGAGTATGTCCACCATATCATTCTCCTAACGATATGATCTTGTTGTTGATAACATCTCAATGTTCATGATAGGGAAACCACAATCATTTATCAACCAACAAGCTAGTGATGTATAGAGGCTATACTAGGGACTTCAAATTAAGTTTACAAATCACACAAGTATCAATGTTTCCTTGTTAATACTATTATAGCATGAATGTAAACATTTATCATAAACACAAAGATATAATAATAACCACATTTATTATTGCCTCTAGGGCATATCTCCAACATCATGCACTGTTGTGTTGTTCTTGGAGCGTCTTAGTTTTAGTTTTTGGTTTTTGTTTGCTTAGTTTGCTTGAATAATGTAGTTTGGACCCCCTCTTTCGATGTGTCGTTTACAAAAAAGGGTTGGAGTCAGCCAAGAGTAGAAAGTTTTATGCTTATAGTGGTACAAAGTGAGCTTGCTTTGACTATGGCTTAGACTTTATCATATCATGCTAGATGTTGTTTTGACCTTATGCTTAGTGATTATTGTTGTAGCATGACTTTATCCAAGTCATTGAGAGTGCTTAGTGTGCCTTGAAAGAATCATGCGTTGTTTTAGCAGACAAAAGCATAGTATTGTGGTATTCTCCTTTGATGCTTTGTTTGGGTTGACTTGGCACATGCTCACACCATGTTATGACTCTAACAAGTCACCATTAGCCTCTATGATCATTTAGTCCTTGACTTTGTGGTACCACTTTATTCTTTGATTAGTAATGTTTTGTCGCTCTACATGATTATGGCCATTATTGCTCTCTTAGTTGGTCGCTCCTAGTCTTTTCCTAGCCTTCACTTTTGCTGAGTAAGCTCTACTCATGCATCCAAATCCCAAGAAACCATGTTATTCCAAAGTGTCCACTATAAATTCCTATGCATGGTGTGTTACACCATTCCAAGTATATTCTAATTTTCATCTATCTTCCAATTAAAAAGTTTTTTGTTATGTGAAAACTTAGTGATTAAAGCTCTCACGAACTTGATGGCACACTTTATTTTTCTTGCCCCTAATAAACTTGAACCATTGTGTCATCTAAGTTGTATATGCTTGCACTTATACGTTGGGATTAGCAGAACCATGCTGATACGTCGAAAACGTATCTATAATTTTTGATGTTCCATGCTTGTTTATTATCTACTTTGCTTTGCTTTGTCTACACTTTGAGGTGTTTTTACATGTTTTCTGGTACTAACATATTAACAAGATGCCACAGTGCCAGTTGCCTGTTTTCTTCTGTTTTGGTTCCAGAAAGGCAGAAAATCAATATTCTCGGAATTGGACGGGACAAAAGCCAAAGTCAATATTTTACCGTGGGGAACACGAAGCCACAGTACAAGACGAAGGGGACTCACCAGGGGCCACACCCCCTGGTAGCGCGGGCTAGGGCTAGCCGCGCCTGGGGGGTGCAGCCACCCTGGTGCCCCCTGCCTCGCCTCTTCGCCTATAAAGACTCCTGATGCCAAAACCCTAGGCACCCGATCAATCTTCCACGAAACCGTTTATAGCTGCCACCACCATCGTCCCTAGATCGGGGGGATCTGAAGTTCTTCCCGGCACCCTGCCGGAGGGGAGATCATCCCGGAGGCCTTCTTATCCGGTATGAAGCGTGAGTAGTTCCACCTTGGCCTATGGGTCCATGTAGTATGGTTGTATCTCCTCCTTTGTGCTTTCATGTATAGATCTTATGAGATCCATTCATGATCAAGATCTCATCTATTTGTAATGATGCATGTTGTGTTTGCGGGGATCCGATGGATATTGAGATTACTATGTCAGATTGATTAATGGTTTTGTCTATTTGATTCTATCATGTTTGTGTTGTTTGTGATCTTGCATGCTCTCCGTTGTTAGTAGCTATCTTGGACGAGTAGTTGCTAGTGACTCCAAGAGGGGGTATTTATGCTCGATAGTGGGTTCATGCCTCTACTTAATCAAGGGAAGTGACAGAAATCTCTACGGTTGTAGATGTTCTATTGCCACTAGGGAGAAAACAACGGTCTCTTGTTCATGGAACAAGTGGATTATTTACCTTACACACTTTGCTTAAAGCAGTTGTCTGTTGCTTGCAACTTAATACTGGAGGGGGTTCGAATGATAACCTAAAGGTGGACTTCTAGTCACAGATGCAGTTGGATGGCGGTCTATGTATATTGGTGTATTGCCCAATTGAATCTCATAGGATCTTTGTGTGTGGAAATTGCATTGTTATGCCTTGGTCGGTCCTGTCAATTGCCCTGATGTAATTTGTTTACCCTTCATGCCATGTTTGTTTATCTAAAGAGAGAACGTCTAGTGAACTATGGACCCCGGTCCAATCCTTACCATTGATAAATCTTCCATTGTTACTGTTTACTTGCTGCAAACCATCATCACCTTCCACACCATACAGTTAATCCTTTTTTACAACAAACCGGTGAGCTTGACAACCTCAATGTTCGTTGGGACAAAGTCTTGAGTTTGTGTTGTGCAGGTTTCCATGTTGCTTGCAACACCTTTGAGACGTTTCCTTCCTCCTACTGGTTCGATAACCTCGGTCTCTACTGAGGGAAAACTTGCTGATGTGTTCATCACACCTTGCTCTTGGGGTTTCCAGCGAAGCACTCCACGACAAGCACCGGGTGCCATCAAGATTTTCTGGTGCCGTTGCCGGGGAGGCTAAGGACGTCTTCACAAGGGGAGTCCGCATCAACCTTTCTCTTTACTTTGTTTTTAGTTTGATTAATTTATTTTGCTTGGTGTTTTTGCCTCTTTTTATCAAAAACTCCAAAAAAAAAAGTTTAGTTTGGTTTGCTTTCTCTTATCAAAAACACACAAAAAAAATAGTTCCTACTCTAGCTGCTGCTGTTTTTGGCTAGCTCCACCTTTGCCAAAATGAAATCTGCTGAGAACACCAAGTTGTGTGACTTCACTAGAACCAACAACAATGATTTCCTACGCACTCCTATTGCTCCACCTGCTCCTGATGCTACCTTTTATGAAATTAAGCCTGCTTTGTTGAATCTTGTGATGAGAGAGAAATTTTCTGGTGCTGGTTCTGATGTTGCTGCTGCCCATCTCATCAACTTTGTTGAACTTTGTGAGATGCAAAAGTATAAGGATGTAGATGGAGATATTATTAAGATCAAGTTGTTTCCTTTCTCCTTGAGAAGAAAATATAAAGAATGGTTGCTATCTTTGCCTAGAAATAGTATTGATTCTTGGATTAAGTGCAAAGATGCTTTTATTGGAAAGTACTACCCTCCTGCTAAGATTATATCTATGAGAAGTGATATTATGAAATTTAAACAACATGATAATGAACATGTTTCTCAAGCTTGGGAAATAATGAAATCTTTGGTTAAGAATTGTCCCACTCATGGACTTACTGCTTGGATGATTGTCCAGACTTTTTATGCAGGTTTAAACTTCTCTTCAAGAAACTTGTTGGATTCAGCTGATGGAGGTACCTTTTGACCATCACCTTGGGTGCTACAACAAAACTCCTTGATAATATGATGGTTAATTACTCTGAATGGCACACTAAAAGAGCTCCACATGGTAAGAAGGTAAATTCTGTTGAAGAAACCTCCTCTTTGAGTGATAAGATAGATGTTATTATGGCTATGCTTGTTAATGGGAAAGCTCCTTTAGATCCTAATAGTGTTACCGTATTCTCTTTGGTTGCTCAAGAAGAGCAAGTTGATGTGAACTTCATTATAAACAACAATTTCAACAACAATGCCTATAGGAATAATTTTGGTAGTAACAATTATAGGCCTTATCCTCCTAATAATGGCAATACCTATGGAAACTCCTACAACAATGATAGAAGTGCCCCCTCTGAAATTGAAGTCATGCTCAAGGACTTTATTAGTAAACAAACCACTTTCAACAAGACCATAGAGGAAAAGCTTTTAAATGTAGAGAAAAATATTTCCTTTTTGTATGAAGCACAGTCCTCTTTGATTAATAAAATGGTTGATAAAACTGAAACCATGGAAAGTACCTTTGCTGCTACTCATGCCATACAAGTTACTATTGATGAAAATGTTAGACTGTTAGCCCAACTTCATGCTAAGTGAGAAAGGGAAGCTGAAATTGATAGAAATAATAGTGTGTGCACCATCACCACCACTCCTATGGATGCCACTAAACCACAAGAAGTCCCTATTCCTCCTCCTACAATGCCTAAGCCTAATGAGTCTACTACTAGTGATGCTAAGTTTGATTTTGATCTTGATGATTGCAATATTTCTGAAGTGATTATGTTCCTGCAAAATCTTGCTAGAAGTCCTGATGCTAGTGATATGCATGTTGCTTTCACCAAACACATTACTGATACTCTTGTTAAAATTATGGAAGAGAAGTTAAAACACAAAGCTTCTATTCCTAGGAAAGCATAAGATAGTTGGGAACCCATTATTAATATGCAAGTGAATGACTTTGATCTCAAAGCTTCATGTGATCTTGGTTCTAGTGTCTCTATTATGCCTAGGAAGATTTATGAAATGCTTGATTTGCCGCCTTTGGAAGATTGTTATTTGGATGTCCCACTTAATGATAATGATAAGAAGAAACTCATGGGAAGTGTTAATGATGTTCTCATTATGGTTAACAATGCTTATGTCCCTGTTGATTTCTATGTTTTGGATGTTGAATACAATACTTCTTGTCCTATTACTTTGGTAAGACCTTTTCTTAGAACTGTTGGTGCCATCATTTATATGAAAGAAGGCACCATTAAATATCAATTTCCATTCAAGAAAGGTATTGAACACTTCCCTATGATGAGAGAGAAGTTGCTTTTGTGCTCCTCCTTTGAAAGCAAGGTTTGATGTTAATGCTTCTTCATTTGAAAATACTTGATTTCTTGCTTCTTGTGCCTAACTTAAAGGCGTTAAAGAAAAGTACTTGTTGGGAGATAACCCAAGAGTTTTTTTGAGTCTTGGAAGTTATACTTCAGTAATGACCTCTCCTTATCATTTTTGTTTGCTTTTTGTGCCAAGAATAACCTCTAATGAGAGGGAAGTAAGATTTGGGGAGTTGCTGTCCCGAAACAGATTTCTATCCTCCACCATAAAAATTCATGAGGAGTCTCTGTAAGTCAGATTGAGCTGATATTTTACAAAAAATCCCCTAGTATGTTATCTAACTTCCGTTAGGTCAAAACTTTTTTATTCGAGCAACAGAAGGTCTTCGAAAAAATCGGTTTCCACCTTCTGGTCTGTTTTGACATATTTCTGCCATTATTTGCATTTGCTTCTTATCGATTTCTTTTTGAGTTCTCTTTTGAGGAATTGAGCTTTTTAAAGGAAGTTGCTTCAGTAGCTTGTGTTTTTAGTGAAAGTTTTGGTGTTCTAAAGCTAAACCCAAGGGTCTATTATCTTTTGAATACACTAATGTTGCTAATGAAGATTGTGTGAAGTTTTGTATGAAGGAAAAATTTCAGGTGTAAAGAGAGAATGATGTAATGAGATGAAGAATGGATAAGAGCTCAATCTTGGGGATTCCACCATGGTGTCACCCCAATAAATATCCAAGAGGTACAAGCGTCAAAGCTTGGGGATGCCCAAGGCATCCCCTTCTTCATCAATAAAAAGCTCAGGTCTTTCTAGACACTTTGTTTTTATTGTTTCATGCACTATTGTGTTGTTCTTGGAGCGTCTTAGTTTTCGTTTGCTTTGCTTAGTTTGTTTAGTTTGCTTGAATAAAGTAGTTTGGACCCCCGTTCTCGCTGTGTTGTTTCAAATAAGTCAATTGGTGTTGGAAAGGAGTAGTAAGTTCTTGCTTGAAAGTGCAAGAGGAGATTGCATTGACTGTGACTTACACTTTATCATGTCATGCTAGGTGTTGTTTTGACCTTATGCTTAGTGATTATTGTTGTAGCATGACTTGCTTCAAGTCATTTGGATTGCTTCGTGTGCCTTGAAAGAATCATGCATTGTTTTGCCATACAAAAGCATAATTTTGTGGTATTCTCCTTTGATGCTTTGTTTGGGTTGACTTGGCACATTCTCACACCATGTTATGACTATGAACAAGTCACCATAGCCTCTATGATCATTTAGTACTTGAATTGTAGTACCACTCTATGCTTTGATTGGTAATGTTTTGTCGCTTTGCATGATTATGGCCATTATTGCTCTCTTAGTTGGTTGCTCCCAGTATTTTGCTAGCCTCCACTTGTATGAGTAAGTTCTACTCATGCTTCCAAATCCCAAGAAACCAAGTTATTCCAAAGTGTCCACTATAAATTCCCATGCATGGTGTGTTACACCATTCCAAGTATATTCTTGTTTTCAGCTATCTTCCAATTAAAAAATATTTTGTTATGTGAAAACTTAGTGATTAAAGCTCTCACGAACTTGATGGCACACTTTATATTCCTTGCCCCTAATAAACATGAACCATTGTGTCATCTATGTTGTATATGCTTGCACTTATACGTTGGAATTAGCAGAACCATGCTGTCATGGGGAACGTTTTCAACATTGCACTTGTACTTTATACACAGTTGATATCTTGCTTTTTTGTCTATGGATGTCACCGGTGTGAAATAAAAATGGAGCTTGTAAGTCCATGGAGTTATGTATTTTATGTTAGAGAAATGCATGGGCCGCTAGCTTAAGCCATGCCTAATCATGGTGGAAACTTGCAGCATCACCATAATGAGCCATCTGTGAAACATCCTCAATAAAAAACTATGCAAATAGTAAATAAAAAGATCGCCGAGATGCTCATTGTCTGCTTGCCTTGTCATTTTGGTTATGGGATAGTTCCTGTACCATGTGCAAGGGGTACCCCGTTGGCGGTTCTCTATGATACGCATGTACTTACTATGACAAGAACTTACATGTGACTGATGTTGAGTAACATGAGGTGTGGCCCTCATATTCAAGGGACATGAGATTGCTAGCTTATACTTTGTCAAGCATATACTCCATAGTTTGTTCACTTTAACCTTAATCACTTCAATATGCTTATGATAGGGCGATGAGGGCTGAAATCTAACAAGTACCATAATTTTTGGAAGCTCTTTTTGAAACTTGAAATCCCAGATTCCCTTTATGAAGGGCCTTTCTTCCACCACTATATTGAGTCTCCACCTTCTCCCTTTGGGCACCAGTTAAGAGATCATAGTTGCCATTCTTAGTTCTATGTGCATTGTCCCAAGACTTACTGATTGATGCATATTATTGATATTGCTTGTTCTTGTGGTATTTGTATCTAGTCACTCTTATGAACTTTGAAGGTGTCGTATGCATCTATTTGCTACTCCATGAGGGACAAGCTGAATGCCACTATGCCATGTTTTCTGTATGTGAAACAAACAAACGTTTTTCAATGCATGCTATTCATGATCTTTGTTTGTAACCTTTCATGTTGCATGCATAGTTACTTTGTCCTATTGTTAGAACTCCTTCTTGCATGCTCATGTTTAGAGTTCCTTGATCCCAGCTTTGAATGCTTGCAAATGGTTTGATCTTTATTGTGAAGGTGCATGTCACCTCAAAAATTATTCTTTTTATCAATTACCTACTCCAGGACGAGCAAGAGTTAAGCTTGGGGATGCTTGATACGTTGGAAAAGTATCTATAATTTTTGATGTTCCATGCTTGTTTAGTGTCTACTTTGCTTTGCTTTGTCTATACTTTGAGGTGTTTTTATATGTTTTCTGGCACTAACCTATTAACAAGTTGCAACAATGCCAGTTGCCTATTTTCTTCTGTTTTTGGTTCCAGAAAGGCAAAAAATCAATATTCTCAGAATTGGACGGGACAAAAGCCAAAGTCAATATTTTACCGTGGGGAACACGAAGCCAGAGTACGAGACGGAGGGGACTCACCAGGGGGTCACACCCCCTGGCGGCACGGTCTAAGGCTAGCCACGCCTGGGGGTGTAGCCACCCCGGTGGCCCCCTGCCTCGCCTCTTTGCCTATAAAGACTCCCCGATGCCAAAACCCTAGGCACCCGATCAATCTTCCACGAAACCGTCTGTAGCCGCCGCCACCATCGTCCCTAGATCGGGAGGAGGGGGGGTCTGAAGTTCTTCCCGACACCCTGCCGGAGGGGAGATCATCCCGGAGGCCTTCTTCTCCGGTATGAAGCGTGAGTAGTTCCACCTTCGACTATGGGTCCATGTAGTAGCTAAATGATTGTATCTCCTCCTTTGTGCTTTCATGTATAGATCTTGTGAGCTCTGTTCATGATCAAGATCTCATCTATTTGTAATCATGCATGTTGTGTTTGCAGGGATCCGATGGATATTGAGATTGCTATGTTAGATTGATTAATGGTTTTGTCTATTTTATTCTATCATGTATGTGTTGTTTGTGATCTTGCATGCTCTCCATTGTTAGTAGCTATCTTGGACGAGTAGTTGCTAGTGACTCCAAGAGGGGGTATTTATGCTCGATAGTGGGTTCATGCGTCTACTTAATCAAGGGAAGTGGCAAAATTCTCTACGGTTGTAGATGTGTTGTTGCCACTAGGGAGAAAACAACGGTCTCTTGTTCATGGAACAAGTGGATTGTTTACCTTACACACTTTGCTTAAAGCAGTTGTCTATTGCTTGCAACTTAATACTGGAGGGGGTTCGAATGATAACCTGAAGATGGACTTCTATTCATATATGCACTTGGATGGCGGTCTATGTATATTGTTGTATTGCCCAATCGAATCTCATAGGATCTTTGTGTCTGGTAATTGCATTGTTATGCCTTGCTCAGTCCTGTCAATTGCCTTGCTGTAATTTGTTTACCCTTCATGCCATGTTTTTTTATCTAAGGAGAGCACCTCTAGTGAACTATGGACCCCGGTCCAATCTTTACCATTGATACATCTCCCACTGCTACTGTTTACTTACTGCAAACCATCATCACCTTCCACACCATACATTTAATCCTTTGTTACAACAAAACGGTGAGCTTGACAACCTCACTGTTCGTTGGGACAAAGTCTTGAGTTTGTGTTGTGCAGGTTTCCACATTGCTTGCAACACCTTTGAGACGTTTCCTTCCTCCTATTGGTTCAATAACCTCAGTCTCTACTGAGGGAAAACTTGTTGCTATTCTCATCACACCTTGCTCTTGGGGTTTCCAACGAAGCGCTCCACAACAAGCACCGGGTGCCATCACATGCTGTCATGGGGAATGCTTTCAACACTTTTGGATCTCTATCCAGTTGATATCATGCTCTTTTGTTTGCGGATGTCATCAGTGTGAAATAAAAGGGGAGCTTGTAAGTCCATGGATTAATGTATTTTGTGTTAGAGAAACGCCTGGGCCGCTAGCGTAAGCCATTCCTAATCATGGTGGAAATTTGCAGCATCACCATAATGACATCTATGAGGCATTCTTCTTATAAAAAAGAGATACGAGATTCAGAAAAAGAGGAAAGAGAGAAAAAGCACCATATTCCCATGGTAAATAAGAATATTGCTGAGATGTTCATTGTCTGCTTGCCTTGTCGTTGTGATATGAGAAAGCTCATGTGTCGTGTGCAAGGGGTACCCCGCTGGTGGTTCTCTATGATACGCATAACTTACTATGACAAGAACTTGCAAGTAACTAAAGTTGAGTAGCATGAGGAGCGGCCCTCGTACTCAAGGGACATGAGATTGCCAAATTATACTTTGTTAAGCATATGCTCCATAGTTTGTTCACTTTAACCTTAATCACTTCAAGATGCTTATGATAGGGGCAATGAGAGGTGAAAGCTAACAAGTACTATAATTTTTGGAAGCTCATTTTGAAACTTGAAATCCCTGCTTCCCTTTTACGAAGGGCCTTTCTTCCACTATTATATTGATTATCCACCTTTTATCCATAGGCACCAATTATGAGAGCATAGTTGCCATTCTTAGTTCTATGTGAATTGTCCCAAGACTTATTAATTGATTCATATTGTTGATATTACTTGTTCTTGTGCTATTTGTATCTAGTCTCCCTTATGAACTTTGAAGGTGTCCTATGCATTTATGTTTTGCTACTCCATGAGGGACAAGCTAAATGCCACTATGCCATGTTTTTTGTATGTGAAACAAACAAACGTTTTTCAATGCATGCTATTCATGATCTTTGTTTGTATCCTGTCATGTTGCAACAATAGTTGTTATGTCTTATTGTTATAACTCCGTCTTTCATGCTCATGTTTAGAGTTCTTTGATCCTAGATTTCAATGCTTGCAAATGGTTTGATCTTGATTTTGATGGTGAATGTCACCTAAAAAATTATTCTTTTTATCACTTACCTACTCGAGGACGAGCAGGAGTTAAGCTTGGTGATGCTTGATACATCGGAAACGTATCTATAATTTTTTATGCTCCATGCTTGTTTATTATCTACTTTGCTTTGCTTTATCTTTACTTTGAGGTGTTTTTATATGTTTTTATGGACTAACCTATTAACAAGATGCCACAGTGCCAGTTGCCTGTTTTCTTCTGTTTTTGGTTTCAGAAAAGGCAAAAAATCAATATTCTCGGAATTGGACGGGACGAAAGCCAGTCAATATTTTATCGTGGGGAACATGGAGCCAGAGTACGAGACGGGGGGGAGGCACCAGGGGCCACACCCCCTGGCGGTGCGGACTAGGGATAGCCGCACCAGGGGGTGACCACCCTGGATGCCCCCTGCCTCGCCTCTTCGCCTATAAAGTCCCCCCGATGCACAAACCCTAAGTACCCGATCAATATTCCACGAAACAGTCTGTAGCCACCGCCACCATCGTCCCTAGATCGAGGGGATCCGAAGCTCTTCCCGGCACCCGACCGGAAGGGAGATCATCCCGGAGGCCTTCTTCTCCGGTATGAAGTGTGAGTAGTTCCACCTTGGACTACGGGTCCATATAGTAGCTAGATGGTTGCATCTCCTCCTTTGTGCTTCCATGTTTAGATCTTGTGAGCTCCATTCATGATCAAGATCATATCTATTTGTAATCATGCATGTTGTGTTTGTGGGGATTCGATGGATATTGAGATTACTATGTCAGCTTGATTAATGGTTTTGTCTTATTGATTATATTATGTCTATGTTGTTTGTGATCTTGCATGCTCTCCGTTTCTAGTAGATATCTTGGCCGATTAGATGCTAGTGACTCCAAGAGGGGGTATTTATGCTCGATAGTGGGTTCATGCCTCTATTTAACCTAAGGGAAGTGACAGAAATCTCTAAGGTAGTAGATGTGCTGCTGACACTAGGGAGAAAACAACGGTCTCTTGTTCATGGAACAAGTGGATTGTTTACCTTACACACTTTGCTTAAATCAGTGATCTGTTGCTTGCAACTTAATACTAGAGGGGGTTCGGATGATAACTTGAAGGTGTATTACTAGTCATAGATGCTGTTGGATGGCGGTCTATTTATCTTGATGTATTGCCCAATAGAATCTCATAGAATCATGAATGTCTAGTATTTCATTGTTATGCCTTGCCCAGTCATGTCAATTTCCCTGCTATAATTTGTTTACCCAGCATGCCATGTTTGTTTATCTAAGGAGAACACCTCTAGTGAACTATGGACCCCGGTCCAATCTTTACCATTGATACATCTTCCACTGTTTACTTTCTGCAAGCTACTATTACCTTCCACACCATACAGTTAATCCTTTGTTACAGCAAACCGGTGAGATTGACAACCTCACTGTTCATTGGAGCAAAGTATTGAGTTTGTGTTGTGAAGGTCTCCAAGTTGGTAGAAACACCTTTGAGTCGTTTCCTTCCTCCTACTGGTTCGATAACCTTGGTCTCTTACTGAGGGAAAACTTGTTGTTGTGCTCATCACACCTTGCTCTTGGGTCTTCTAACGAAGCGTCAACAAAGCGCCAACAACCCACACCTTATTCTTGGTGTTGCGATCGGTGATCTCCGCCACCCACGACCCCTAGGACCGCTGCCGCACGCCGCGGTAGACAGGAGTTGGCGGCATCGACAGGTCTAAGGTGCTGGCGGAGCGGCGGGGCTGCCTCCAGTGTTTTGGTAGCACCAATCAAGGAAGGGGAGGAGGGGAACGACAGCGGGAAGATGAGGAGGCTCACACTACTAGGAAAACCATCATCTGTGGTGCATGTGTGAAATGTAACAGAAAAAAAGATCATGAATAACAATGAATTGAAAGTCGTTTGTTTGTTTCACATATAGAAAATATAGCAAGAGTGGTATTCAGCTTATCCTTCATGCAGCAAAACATAAATGCATAGGACACCTTCAAAGTTCATAAGGGTGACTAGATACAATTAATTTAAGAACAAGCATGTCACATCCCAAATTTTAGATTTGGTTCTGCATATCATTCATATCATTGCATCATACTCTTCCATGCAAAACCGTCGTTTGAAAAGAATCGGCGAAACGCTATTTTCAAAACCCTATTCTATTCTTCTACGAGGCTCCTGCGGGAGGCATTAGAAGAACTAGTGTTGCCACCCTTGTAGCCTAGTGGTTTCGCTCAACCTTTGACGCTAGATTGTTCCCCTCGATTTTACAAAACCGTAGGAGCAAGAATCACCCGATTTGGAGCCCGTATGGAAAAGTTGCGGCCGTTTTATTAAAAGATAGAAAATCGGGCCGATTTTTCCGAGTCCGTATCCAACCGCGTCCCGAATCGGACTAGGACCCCGCGTGGGACCCATATAGGCGGACCCCACCGCCGCCGCCCCTGCCTTGAAGACCGCACCCGCCCGCCTCGATCGCCCCGCACCCAGCCGCCGCCTCCTCCCCGCGATCGCCGCCTCCCCTCGGCTTGCGCGCCGCCGCCACCAGGTATCGCCGCCGCCGCGCCTCTATCTCCTCTCCTCTCTCCCTCGCCGCGCCGCTCGCCCCCGCAGCCGCGCTGCGCTGTAGCGCCCCGCCACCAAGCCGCGCGCCTCGCCGCCACTCGCAGCGCGCCTGCACCGCCGCCTGCCGCCTGCCCCACCGCCACGCGCGCGCGCTCGCCTCGCCCCGCAGCCGCCCGCCGCTGCTGCTGCAGCACGCACGCACGCGCGCAGCCGCTCGCGCGCCGCCGCCTCCGCGCGCCCGCCTCGGCCCGCACCCGCGCCGCTGCCGCTGCCCCGCGTGCCCGCTGCCGCGCGCCGCGCTCGCCCGCATGCACGCACGCCTCGCGCACCGTGCCACCATCCCGTGCCGCTGTTGCGTGACCGTCTTGATCCGCGCGCTGACTGTCTCTTTCCCGCGTAGGAGAAACACCGTCGCCGGAACCGATCGCCGCCACCGTCCGGAACTCGCCGCCGTTCGTTTTGCCGTTCGTTTCCGGTAAGTCCGCAGCCGCCATTAGATCTCAGATCAACGGTCCAGATCGGACGTTAACCGGTCAGTATCCAGGCGTTGACTAGTCAGACGTCCAGTCAACGCCCAGTCAGCAGCTGCGTTGACCAGTCAACAGACACAGTTGACTGGTTATTTTCGTTAATCGTTTTAGTTGACAGATTTCGGTAGAAACTTATAAATTGCATAGAAATTAAACCGCTGGGCCAAAAGTTGCAAATAAAATATGTGTAGATTCAGTGTGTCGTGTAGAATCTTGCTGTACCTTTGGTTCAGACTTTTGCAGCAAGATTTAGTATAGTTTAATCAAATGAGTTAATGGCCTTTTTGGAGTAATTAATTCATAGAAAAAGATCCATAGCTCCAAAAATCGTGTATGATATGTCCCTGGATTCAGTGGAACGAGGGGAATCTCATCATGAATTAAAAAGGTAGGCTTACAATAAAAAACTTCTGCAGAAACTGTCTAGTGGCTTTCTGCAGTGTTTTAATTACTCGGGGAGTTTTATAATTCCTTTTTGAGTAATTCCAATTGGTACTGTTTCTAATCAGCGATGCCTATGCGGTAGATTTTTCCCAAGATTTTACAAATAGTATACTACCGGTAGAGAATTATTTGAGTTCTAGCTCTAGTTTTGAGCATTGTATTTTGCATATTAGTTTTCCTTGCGCTAAAACTATTTTCCATGCATGCAATCAGTACCTCTACTGATTCCTATTATGTGGTGCAGATGTAGCACCAACCCACTTGTCATGCATGCATTCATACATCATCTTTGTTGCATATGCTTGTGAATTATTTGTTTATGATTGCAATTGTATCGTGTAGATTGTGACGAGTGCAACGCTTGCTCGTGTGTGGATTGTTCTTCCGACCGATACAACCAAGGCAAGTAGATGCTACTTTGTTCATGATATTGTCCTAATGTTTTCAATGCATTGTCGTGTATTTTGTAGATGCATGTGTATGATGATACTATCGCTATGCTATGTCCTATTATGTGGTAGGACCTTCCTTGTAGATAAAACACCGCTGGTAGATGTGCTTAGCCTTGCTATGTTGTACGAGGGCTGGGTTACATCATTGCGACTTGTTTCTAAAAGTAATGGGTTGTGAAAACTAAAACAACTTAATCAATGAATCTCCTAGGTGTGATGGGATTGATAATTTTTGTGGTTTATTGCGGAAAGGCACCCAAGTATCGAGAGAAATTGATTGGCTTCTTTATTTGGTAGCTTACGTGTACAACCATGTGCCAATAATGAAATGGGCGGTTGGTTGGACTTAGTAGGTTGTGGTAACCCAAACCCGCGTATCCAGAGATGTAGAATTTTGGTAGGTTGGACCGGTGCGTGTCGGGATTGGGGTGCTACTTCCCAAACAGTCTCTTCTTGGACTTCTCCCTATCATCACCCAAAATGAGAGTGATGGTACGAGCTGGGGTGGCCAAGTCACATGGGTAAAGTGTACAAAACTCTGCAGGGTGTATAATCTAATCGATTAGCCGTGTCCCCGGTTATGGACAACTGAGTTGTTTGATATTGATTCCATGACATGTTTCTCGCTCATTCTAATTTCATAATTGTTTTAATGTTGTTGGGTTAACTTAATTGGGATCTTTTCAAAGAAAATCAAAAACTGTTTATGAAAGTAGGACAAAGGTATTTGCAAATGCAAGCCAGACACATCTCCACTTGCCAAATATGCATGTAGATGTTAGTACTATTATCTTCATTACTAGCTCTACTTGCCATACATTCCATGTATTGACCCTTCGGGGCTGCTACGTTTCATGTTGCAGGTTATTCCGATTCTGAGTAATCGATATAGGCCACGGTACTCCACTCGGCACTTGTTCAATTGTGGGCAATTTGAAGAATGGAGGATTTACCTTATGTATGTTGCTACCTGAATAATTTGAGCTAGCCTTGAGTTAAGCTTTTATTGTAATAATGGTACTCTGGATCTTCGTTATTCATGATACACGGATATTTTGCTATGTTATTCATCTTATTCTATTGTGGGCCAATGAACCGATCCAGGGATTGGCATGTCACATAGAAGCCACGGTCTTTTCAGAACCGTGGTGTTGCAAAGCAATACCATAACTATGAATCAATCAACAAGTTTTGGGACAATACACATTGAACTAAGAATGACTACTATGCTCTCTTAATTGGTGCATAAAGATAGAAGGTGAAGACTCAACAAAAAGTAAAAAGAAAGGCCCTTCACAGAGGGAAGCAGGGATTTCAAGTTTCATAAAGAGCTTCCAAAAATTATGGTACTTACTAGCTTTGAGCTCTCATTGCCCCTATCATAAGAATCTTGAAGTGATTAAGGTTAAAGTGAGACAAATATGAGGTATATGCTTGACAGATCATAAGTTGAAAATCTCATGTCCCTTGAGTACGAGGGCCGTTCCTCATGCTACTCAACTTTAGCCACAAGCAAGTTATTGTCATTGTAAGTATATGTGTATCATAGAGAACCGCTAACGGGATACCCATTTCCCCATGACATAGGAGCTATCCCATATCAAAATGCCAAGGTGATGGCTCAGATATGTAGAGCTCATTGGGAACCCCAAGAGGAAGGTATGATGTAACACCCTCGCCTGATAAGGCTGAGTTCATGTGTATAGTGCCAATCCCTGGATCGGTTCACTGGCACACACAGTACAGATAAATACCAAAGAATTTAACAGTGCATCATAAATAACGAATTTGATCCAGAATTTGCAATTATTACAATAATGCTTAGCTCAAGGCTAGCTCAATATCAAGTAGCATACGGAAGCTTAAATATATATAGTAGACTCCATCTTCAATTGCCCACAAGCGAACAAATGTTGAGTGGAGTATCGCAACCTAGTCGATCACTCATAATCGGAATCATAACCTGCAACATAAAACGTAGCAGCCTCGAAGGGTCAATACTTGGAATGTATGGCAAGTAGAGCTATTAAAGAAGACAATAGTGCTAACATCTACATGCATATTTGGCAAGTGGAGTTATGGATAGCTTGCATTTGCAAATACCTTTGTCCTACTTTCATAAACAATTTTTGATTTTCTTTGAAAAGATCCCAATTAAGTTAACCCATCAACATTAAAGCAATTATGAAGTTAGAATGAGCAAGAAACATGTCATGAACTCAATATCAAGCAACTCAAATGTCCATAACCAGGGACATGGCTAATCGATTAGTTTATACACTCTGCAGGGGTTAGTACACTTTACCCATGTGACTTGGCCAGCCTAGCTCATACCATCACTCTCATATTGGGTGATGATAGGGAGAAGTCCAAGAAGGAACCATTCGGGAAGTAGCTCCCCAAACCCGACACGCACCGGTCCAACCTACCAAAATTCTACATCTCTGGATACGTGGGTTCGAGTTACCACAACCTACTAAGTCCAACCAACCGCCCATTCCATTATTGGCACATGGTTATACACGTAAGATATAAAATAAAGAATCCAATCATTTTTTCTTGATACCTGGGTGCCTTTCCGCATGATACCACGAAAATTATCAATCCCATCACACCCAGGAGATTCATTGATTAAGTTTTTTTTAGTTTTCGAAAACCAAAACATTTAGAAACTACTTTCAGTGATGTAACCCAACCCTCGTTTATCATAGCTTGGCTAAGCACATCTACCAACGGTGGCTCATCCAGAGGAAAACCCTACCACATAATAGGACATAGCATAGCGATAGTAATATCCTACACATGCATCTACAAAATACACGACAATGCATTGAAAATAGTAGGACAACATCATGAACAAAGTAGCATCTACTTGCCTTGGCTGTAGCGGTCGAACGAACAATCCACACACGAGCAAGCATTGCACTCGTCACAATCTACACGATACAATTGCAATCACATAAACAAACCATACACAATCATATCCAAACAATGACAATACAAGATGCATGCATGACAAGTTGAACATTGCTGCAATAGATTCGTATTTTCTTATTCAGTATACCTACTATATGTATGCATGGAAAATATTTTAAGTGCATAGAAAACAAAGCATGCAATTTTAAATGCCCAAACAATAGAGCTAGAACCCAATTATTTAGTCACTGCTAATAAACTGTTTATAAAATCTTGGAAAAATACCCCCTGTGTAGGCAACCTAAAATAGAACCAGTACCAATTGGAATTACTCAAAAAGGATTTATATAATTTCCTGAGTAATAAAAATACTCTAGTAAGCCTTTATATAGATTCTGCAAATTCCAATACTGTAAGTCTAACTTTTTAATTCACTGTAAGATTCCTCTTGTTCTACTGATTCCAGGGACATCTTATTCGCAATTTTTGGAGTTGCAGAGATTTTTCTATGAATTTGATACTCTAAAAAGAACATTAAATCATTTAATTAACCAATACAAAACCTTGATGCAAAAGCATACAACAACTATACAACAATATTCTACATGAGACACTGATTCCATACATATTTTATTTGCAATTTTTGGCCCAGTAGATTATTTTCTATGAATTTTACAAGTTCTATCTAAAATCTGCCAATTAATTCGAATTAAAAATAAACAGTCAACTGTGACCGTTTGACTACGCCTACGTGGCGCTGACCAGTCAGCGCCCTGGAATGACTATTCAATGGTCCATCTGGACCGTTGGATCCAGATCAGACGGCAGGGGGGAGGACGGCGCTCACCTGGCGGCGGCTGATGGGCGGATGGGGTGGCCGGCGGCGTCGGTCAGCGGGGTGGCTTCCCCGGCGAGGGACGGCGGTGGGCGAGCGGCGTATGGCGTGCGGGGCGAAGCGGCGGAGCTTGTGGGGGTGACGGCTTGGACTCCCGCGTCCGCGGGCGACGGTGACAGCGGGCTGGAGCGGCGTCGGTCGGCGGTGGCTCCGACGATGAATTGGGCGCGGTCGGCTGCTCCTGCACGGGGCAGGGCGACGCAGTCAAGTGAGAGGGAGAGGTCAGACGGAAAAGAGAGGGTCGGGGGCGACGGGAACAAGCTCAACCTGGGCTCGGTAATGGAGCTCGGCGGCAGCGATATCGGGAGGCTCCAGTTGAGGTTCTAGGGTTCGCAAAAAGGGCAAAAACGGAACAAGGACACGGAGGGAGGTTTATATGGAGGGATCGAACGGAAATCGCGAATTCGAGGGAGGGATTTGGATCGGGTCGTTCCCGTGTTCGTCCTGGCCACCGGCGCGAGGTGGAAGACGCGTCGGTGTGTCCCTGGCATCAGCGGGAGCGGGGAGGCGAGCGGGCTGCGTGGGCTGCTGCTGGGCCAGCTTGGGCTGCTTGCGCGCTGCTGCGCTGCTTGCTCGCTTCGCTGGCAGCTGCGCGCGCGCGGTAGGTAGGAGGGTGGGGCAGGTGGGCTGGGTCGGGGTGGCTCGGACGGTGAGGGTAGGTTAGTTTAGTTGGTTTTTTCTGTTTCTTTTATTCTTTTTGCTTTTCTTATTTCTTTTATAACTTTTTATTAGATAATCCAATTGAATTGATTTTTGTTTCCAAATTTTTCTAAAATTCATAGGATCAACTTAGCGTCCTTTTTGCAATATTTTCACTAGTTTGTAAGTAGTGTATTTACAAATCCTTGTATATTTCATTTCATTTATATCTTTATTTGTTTGTAATTATTCCATAACTTTTTCATAATAGCTCCAGATGAGCTCAATTTTGTTTTTAAAGTTTTATAATATTCGTTGGATCTTTTTATGCTATAATTTAGCAATAATTGCGGCCTTAGCAACAATGAGTTTTTATAAAGCCAATTTAATTCCCTTTAGGAACAAAGTGGCATATACTATTTAGGGTTTTAGTCCTTTATTTCTATTTTGAGATTTTTCTTGATGCAAATATGCAATGCAATGCTCATGAATGTCATGCAAATGCAATTTTTTTTCTAGTCCTAATTTCCAAAATCTTGGGATGTGACAGACTAACCCCCTTAAGATGAATCTTGTCCCGAGATTCGGAATGGCTAGCAAGGTTATGAGTGTTGTTGTCGAGGCTAACCCCCTTAAGAAAACTGAACTTGGCATCTCCAACATCTAACACTCAATTGAAGAATCTTGTGCTAGCTATCAATCCTTTCCAGTGGGTTCTCTTCAACAGATCCTCTAAATAACTCCATATGTAACTACTCTTATCCATTTTTTTAGGGTAAAACAGTAGGGCAAAAAGCCCCACTGCAACTTTTATAAATTATAGAGAATTACAAAAGAATATTTACAAACATATTCCACCTCAAAAAAGAGGGATAACATACTAAGCAACTATCTCCTGTATAAATTGAATTCAATCCAAATCTTAAGGTCCTGATAATACTTCTTCTTAATTCTATAAAGGACCCATCTTAATTCCTGGGCTACAATAGCCTTCCAGGTCCCTATCGACGCATGCTGATTGTTGAAAATTTCATTATTTCTGCAAATCCAGATGCTCCAAGTTCCAAGGATCAGAATTTCCATTGCAAAAGGGACCTTGAGGTCATTTTTAATACTGGCTAAAACTTCAAAGATGTTTTGATCAGCCGAATTGACCTGTGAAATTTCAGCCCAGCAGGCTCTTGCAAAGGGGCATTCCCAAAACAAATGTAAACTTGTTTCTTCACTATTGCAGCCCCGGAAGACACAATCATAAGATGCCAGAGAAAAACATTTCCTTTTCAGAAGATTTCTTGTGTTGAGTCTATCAAGCAGTAAGAGCCAGAAGAAGAATTTGTGCTTTTGTTGACAAGAAGATTCCCATATCCAAGAGAAATGTGGCTGAACCGGTTGGTAACCGATTAAAGAGTAGTAAGCTTTTTTTACCGAAAAATTACTGCCCCAAATGTAAGACCAACAATCAGATTCCCCTTCCCTGCCAGAATTGAGAATCTGTTCAAGACTTTGGTATTCCTGATAAGCTTGTTGGGACAAAGGAAGGTAAAAGAGATCCTGAGTGTTTGCAGTATGCAGGAACTCATTGACAGAGATGTGAGGGTTTTTTGCATATGAAAGGAGGTGAGGAAACTTATGTTGGAGGCAACTATTATTCCACATATCAGTCCAGAATAGTATGGATTCCCCATTTCCAACCAAGCACTTTGCAAGTCCTTTAAAAATGTCAATCAGTTTTAGATGAGCTTTCCACCAAAAGGATCCCTCAAGACTTCTTCCAGGTAGCTTATCATTACAATAGTAAGTATTCCATATCAAGTGAACCCAAGGAATATCCTTATGATTATAAAACTTATCCAAATTCTTCAAAAGAAGAGCAGAATTTTGAACATTAAGATCAAGAACTCCCAATCCTCCCTGGTTTTTGGGTCTACAAACTTTCTTCCATGCTACAAGAGCAGTACCTCTAGCTTGAACATCAGAAGTTTTCTTTCTCCACAAACATTTCCTCATATATTTAATCAACTGCTCCTTGATAGTAACAGGGAGATCAAAACAACTCATGTAATATATGGGAAGGGAAGATAACACAGATTTAACTAACTGCAATTTCCCCCCATAATTCAGAAAGTCAGCTATTCCACACAACCTTCTTTCAACTCTCTGAACAATAGGCAAGAAGTGTTCCACAGCAGGTTTATTCAAGCTCAGAGGCAGACCAAGATAGGTAAAAGGCAAGGAACCAGTGAGGCAAGAAAGGGTATTGGCAAAATGCCCAAGCCTCTCTGAATCCATATTAATTGGCATCATGCTGGACTTAGAATAATTGACTTTGAGTCCAGTAGAAAGAGCAAAAGTATGAAGGATTGCCTTGAGACACAAGAGTTGCTCAGAATCAGCCTGAAGGATTACTAAAGTGTCATCTGCATACTGAACCACAGGGAAGTCAGGACAGAATACATTCTCAGTGGGCAAAGAAAGAAGACCCAGGTTCATTGCCTTATTGAGGATACTTTGAAGGAGATCAGCAGCCAGCACAAACAATAAAGGAGACAAAGGATCACCTTGCCTGACACCCCTTCTGCAGTAATTTTTTTTCCCAGGCACACCATTTAAAAGCACAGAGGAAGAAGCAAACCCAAAGATCATCTGCATCCAGGAAATCCATTTAACTCCAAAACCTTTGGCTTTAAGAATATTGATGATTGTAGAATGCTCAATTCTGTCAAAAGCCTTCTCAAAATCCAACTTAAGAATTAAAATTTCCTCCTTTGACTTGTGGCATTGATCAAGAAATTCAAATGCCCAACCTAAACAGTCTTGGATAGACCTTTGCTTGAGGAAACCATATTGATTCTTGTGAACAAGTTTAAGAATGACTTTTTGCAGTCTATTAGCTAGAATCTTGGTGATAATCTTAAGGACACTATTTAGCAAAGAAATAGGCCTAAAATCAGCAGGAGTCAAAGGAGCAGCAATTTTTGGAATGAGGGTGATAAAAGAAGAATTAATGCTTTCCAAAGAGACATTCCCTTCATAGAACTCAACAAGTAGATGCTTTACATCATCCTTGATAATAGGCCAGCAAATCTTCATGAATTCATTATTAAAACCATCAGGGCCAGGGGACTTATCATTAGGCAGATTTGTGATGACTTCATCAATCTCCTCATCAGAGAAAGGCTTTTCCAAAGCCTCCCTTTCCTCCTGGTTTAAGCAGTCACCAGCCAAGTCATTAAGATTGAAATGCATTTCAGGCTTATCAGAAGAGCCCATTCTATTTCTAAAGGAATTCCAAAGAAGATTTGCTTTTCCATCATGATCATAGACCTCAAGATCAGAATCATCCTTGAGCATGGAAATGTAATTATGTCTAAAACTTATGGTAGCTCTGGAGTGAAAGAATTTGGTGTTCTCATCCCCCAGTTTAACCCATTTAATTTTCCCTCTCTGTTTCCAATAAGTATTCTGGTTTTGTAAAAGAGAAATAATAAGATCTTTCAGGATATCTCTAAGATTCCACTCATGAACAGTAAGAGTTCTCATTTCCTCCATGATATCAAGCAAGTCAATGGTGGCATTAACATTACAGATTTGTGCCTTTAGGCAAGGTAACTGTTTGGCCCAAAGCTTCAGCCCTCTTCTCACATTTTTGAATTTAGCATTTTTTTTTGCAGAATCCAGAAAACCCACAGGAATGTTCCAGGCATTTTGAACAATAGCTTTAAACTCCTTATTATGTAACCAATGGTTTTCAAATCTGAACACCTGAGCTTTTGGAATCATTGTGCCAATGGTAATGACACAGGGAAGGTGATCAGAAGTGGGCTTAGAAATAGGAGCAACAAAGGTTGAGGGAAAACTCTGAGTCCAGATAGCAGAAGTAAAAAACCAATCCAATCTTTCCAAGAGGGGATCCTTCTGCATGTTACTCCAAGTGAACTTTCTACCCTTAAGTGGTAATTCAATGATACCCAAATTATTAATGGCTTCATTAAAGAGAAGCATACCATTCACATCACCACCCAATTTGTTTCTATCTGAAGGCTGTCTACAGAAGTTAAAATCTCCCACAATAAGCCCATCCACATCATCAGGCATATCAATATTGCCAAACCAGTCTAAAAATTCAGACTTTTTTTCAGGTAAACATGGCCCATAAATGTTGGAGAGGATCCAAGATTTATTGGACAAGAGAGATGTCAAGGTAATGGAGATAGAAAACTCATTGAGGAAAGAGAGCTGCCCAGAAAACAGGGAGCCATTCCAGATGGTGATCAAACCTCCAGATGCACCTCTAGAGGGAAGGAATTCAAAGTTGGTAAATTTAGAGGGGAAGAATTTTTTAATGTAGGAGCTGTCAAAATCCTCACGCTTAGTTTCTTGGAGACAGATAATGTCACAGCCAGACTCCTCAATTTTGCTTCTGAGAGCAATCCATTTTTTTCAGAATTGATTCCCCTGATGTTCCAATTCAGGATCTTCCAAGTTCTTTTGTTATTCATTAAGAAACCAGGAACAAGTATAGATGTGGGGTGATGTAAATAATGTAATCACCCAGGAGAGGAAACAGCAAAAACCGAGACAAAAGCTCAACCAAATTAGAATACCACAGAGATGATCCACAACAAGTACCCTCCACATTGCCATATCATAATCACAGAACACATAACAGGGAGTCAACAAGACTCCAGCAAAAGATTTAGTTTGATACATTAACACACTTAAGAGGAGGTCTTTTTCTTGGCTTGCTGTCCACAGGTACCAGCAGCCCCAGGCTTCTTCTTGCCACCAATGCCCAAGCTGGAAGAGGGTCCTCCTTTAATGCTGCCTTTTGTAGGAGCCTTAATGGCCACATCATTGGCCTTCCCTTTCTTGAGTAACCTCTTCTCCAAGTCCCCATCTTTTACCTTGCAGAATGAAGCAGCAGGATTTTTAACCACTTTGGAATTCAGGCAAGGAGGAGCAGCATTACAAACCAGTCAATCAACAATTTGACAATTTAAGTGACTTTTAAAACCCCCATTCAGTTCAACAATTCTAGGACTTCTTCTCACCTCAGATTCCACAAGAGGTTCCTTGCCCTTTCGCTTTCTAGCAGGGGTAGAGGGGGAGCCTGAAGATTTATTGACTTCAATACCCAGGCAAGAAGGAGCCATCTGGGAAAAATTCTCATTAGGAATGATGAAAGATATTGAACTTTCTTCAGCAATAGGTTCCTTAATAATTTCCCATAAAGGAGAAGTAAGAAATCCCTTGACCCAATTAAACTTCTCAGGAGTAGCAAGCATGAGAGTAATGAAGTTAAACCAACTTACAGGAATATCACATTTAAGAGAACCCTTAGAAGAAGATTCCTTCTGAATATGGGGAGCAAAATAATTCTCCCAGATCTCCAAGCCTTGTTGGGAGAATCCCTGCTTGGCAACATGCACATCAGGAATGGAAATAAAAGTTCTCACCATCCCAACCTGCAGGTGAGCCTCATTTGGGGAAAGAAGGTGCTTATCCTCCAGCATCCAATCATCATTCTCAGGAGCCACAGTACTTGAGTCCATGGGACTTCCTGTCTCCTCCTCATCATCAGGATTATCCTCCTCCTCATCAGCCAGATAGTTTTGAAAAATATTCTGCAGGCCTTCCCCAATGCCAACCCCAGGAGGTGCAACTGCAACACCAAGCTCCTCCACAGCCTCAGGCTCATTAACAGATTCATCATCATCAGACTCCCAATATTGAACAATGACACCTGTAACTCCACTGTTCACATCCTGAGGTGGCAAATGCTGATTGTCAATAGGCATGTCTTCTCCAGGAGCAATGATAGGGCCTTGAACAGGAGCAGCAGCAGCCTCCCAGGGACCCCAGCCTTCAGCAATCTCACCATTAGGGGCAGGATCCTGCACTAGAGCCATCCACTGACCCCAATCACCCCCAGGAGCAGGGGGGAGGGGGGGGGAGGTGGCACCTGAGGCCCAAAGACTGGACCATGTGCAGGAACAGGGTGTGGGTCCACATTGTCATCTGGCAGTGGGTCCTCCTCAGGTGGGCCCCCTCCAAGCAAGTGACTCTGAAGAACTTCAATAGAAAAAGTCCAAGACTCTGTCTCCACCAGGTCACCTATGGTAAACCGCACGCTCTTGGGGATGTCAACCAAATCAGTCACACGAATTTTAGCTATAATCCTACCCTTATGATCAGTGTCCCTCTCCCACAGGAGGACTTTTCCAATGTCCGCAAAGATAGCATTCAGATCCTCCGTATGCCAGTGGTCAAGAGGAGGCCCTACCATCATCACCCATCACTCATTATTAAACTGAGTCCTACGCCAGTTATCACCCTCATTGTGCACCAGTATTAAAATATCACGACTGCGGCGTATGAATTAGCGGGAACTTACTAGTCACACGGCATGGCTTATTGAGTGCTTTCCCCATGCTCACATGGTTCACATCTGCCTTCGGAGGTGAATCCGGCTTGGCTCCAACTTCAATCTTCTTCTCCGGGCAGTTATCAGCATAGTGTCCCTTCTGGTTGCACTTGAAGCATATCACTTGGCTAATATCCTTCTTATGATGGTGGTGGTTATGTCCATTGTTGCCTCCAGAATTGTGTCCATTGCCTCCATGCTTGTGATGTCTAGAATTCCCATTACCATCATGGTTGGTACGCTTATGGTGTGATCCCGAGTTGTGATCGTTGTTCTTCCTCTTGCGACTTTCCACTTGCTTGTGTTTTCCCTCCGGAATTCTGGCCTTGTCCATCAGTTCTTGGAAAGTGGGGCAATAGACCACTAACAGTTGTACCGAGAGCTCATCACTGAGGCCATCCAGGAACCTCTCTCTCCTCTTGGCATCGGTGTCAACATCCTCAGGGGCATAACGCGGAGATTGTTGAACTCCTCTATATATTCAGCCACTGTGCGGTTGGTTTGGCACAAGTTGTGAAACTCCTTCCTCTTCAGGCTCAGAACTCCTGAAGAAACATGGTTGGTCTTGAAACCTTCCTCAAACATGGCCCAGGTAACAGTGTCGGCGGGTGGGTGATCTGAAAAGTATCCCACCAAGAAGCAGTTGGTCCCTCCAGTAGGTGAGCAGCAAATCTCACCTTCTCAGCATCAGTGCATCCAATATTCACTAAATCTTTGTTCACCGAGCGCAACCAGTCAAGAGCAATTATAGGTTCAGGTGCAGTAGAGAACTTAGCTGGCCTCAATTTCAAAAACCTCGTGAGAGCATCCTCCTGGGGCTGGTTGTTCCCATTGTTGTTGTTATTGTTGTTCTGAGCTTCCATGAACTGGGTCATCACTTGGGTTAGCTGTGCCTGAGCTGCCATGAGCTGCTCCATATCGATGGGTTGGCGGCGGGGAGGCATCTGTTGGGACAGCATAGATAAGTTATAGATGGAAAGACTAGAGAAGTAATATTACCCATAACTATATGAAGCAAACAATTGGCACACAAGCAAACAATCATTGCAATTAACACTCAAACCAAAATAGTTTCATTTATGTTCCAGAAGTTTTGTTTTAGTGGCATATCATCCACAAAATAGTTTTCCATTGACTAATATTCATTTGGGGGTGAACCTACAATCATAAAGGCAATAGACAGAATCTGTCCTGAAACTACAGCAGTGTTAACGAATTTTTATGGGCACCTTAAACTCATCAGGAATTTTAGCCAATTTTTGAACATGTAGTACAGCATGTTTCGCACCAAACCTTATTTTTTAAGATTTTTCCCAGTTACCAAAAAAATATGAAAAATCATACAATACAGCAGGTTCAGCAGAAAACTGCAGCGAAAATATCACGAATTTCTAATCAAAACCTTCATTAACATATTATGGAATCTAACAAAAATATTCTGAAACTTTAAAGTATCAAATAGCACAACCTAAACATAATAAAATGACTACCACACAAGTTCTTGCAATGATCGATTGCTATTTCTAAACGGAGTCATATCAAAACTATATGGTGGTCATCATCTAACTTTATTTGATCTTGCACAAGTGTTCATCTACAAATTTAAACAAGACAAGATTAGAAAAGATAGATGGAGGATTACAAGAATCTAATAAGTATAAAATTATGAGTTCATTGCTAGAGAGATTCTTCCTTCTATATCATAAAATAGAAAAGTATGAGAATTGAAAAGATAAGAAGATACTAGAAAGAAGTGTAAGACGAGAATAGATAGAATGATATATTCCTAATCCATTGCTAGGTCACGATCCTACAGTCAACGCACTGCTCTGATACCATCATGTAACACCCTCTCCTGATAAGGCTGAGTTCATGTGTATAGTGCCAATCCCTGGATTGGTTCACTGGCACACACAGTACAGATGAATACCAAAGAATTTAACAGTGCATCATAAATAACGAATTTGATCTAGAATTTGCAATTATTACAATAATGCTTAGCTCAAGGCTAGCTCAATATCAAGTAGCATACGGAAGCTTAAATATATATAGTAGACTACATCTTCAATTGCCCACAAGCGAACAAATGTTGAGTGGAGTATCGCAACCTAGTCGATCACTCATAATCGGAACCATAACCTGCAACATAAAACGTAGCAGCCCCGAAGGGTCAATACTTGAAATGTATGGCAAGTAGAGCTATTAAAGAAGACAATAGTGCTAACATCTACATGCATATTTGGCAAGTGGAGCTGTGGCTAGCTTGCATTTGCAAATACCTTTGTCCTACTTCCATAATTTTTTTTATTTTCTTTGAAAAGATCCCAATTAAGTTAACCCATCAACATTAAAGCAATTATGAAGTTAGAATGAGCGAGAAACATGTCATGAACTTAATATCAAGCAACTCAGATGTCCATAACCGAGAAACGGCTAATCGATTAGTTTATACACCCTGCAAGGTTAGTACACTTTACCCATGTGACTTGGCCAGCCCAGCTCATACCATCACTATCATATTGGGTGATGATAGGGAGAAGTCCAAGAAGGAACCGTTCTGGAAGTAGCTCCCCAAACCCGACACGCACCGGTCCAACCTACCAAAATTCTACATCTCTGGATACGTGGGTTCGAGTTACCACAACCTACTAAGTCCAACCAACCGCCCATTCCATTATTGGCACATGGTTGTACACGTAAGATATAAAATAAAGAATCCAATCATTTTTTCTTGATACCTGGGTGCCTTTCTGCAATGATACCACCAAAAATTATCAATCCCATCACACCTAGGAGATTCATTGATTAAGTTGTTTTTAGTTTTCGCAAACCAACACATTTAGAAATAACTTTCAGTGATGTAACCCAGCCCTCGTTCATCATAGCTTGGCTAAGCACATCTACCAACGGTGGCTCATCTATAGGAAAACCCTACCACATAATAGGACATAGCATAGCGATAGTAATATCCTACACATGCATCTACAAAATACATGACAATGCATTGAAAATAGTAGGACAACATCATGAACAAAGTAGCATCTACTTGCCTTGGCTGTAGTGGTCGAACGAACAATCCACACACGAGCAAGCGTTGCACTCGTCACAATATACACAATACAATTGCAATCACATAAACAAACCATACACAATCATATCCAAACAATGACAATGCAAGATGCATGCATGACAAGTTGAACATTGCTAAAGTAGCTTCATATCTTCTTATTCAGTATACCTACTGTATGTATGCATGGAAAATATTTTAAGTGCATAGAAAACAAAGCATGCAATTTTAAATGCCCAAACAATAGAGCTAGAACCCAATTATTTAGTCACTGCTAATAAACTGTTTATAAAATCTTGGAAAAATACCCCATGTGTAGGCAACCTAAAATAGAACCAGTACCAATTGGAATTACTCAAAAAGGATTTATATAATTTACTGAGTAATAAAAATACTCCAGTAAGCCTTTATATAGATTCTGTAAATTCCAATACTGTAAGTCTAACTTTTTAATTCACTGTAAGATTCCTCTTGTTCTACTGATTCCAGGGACATCTTATTCGCAATTTTTGGAGTTGCAGAGCTTTTTCTATGAATTTAATACTCTAAAAAGAACATTAACTCATTTAATTAACCAAAACAAAACCTTGCTGCAAAAGCATAAAACAACTGTACAGAAATATTCTACGTGAGACACTGATTCCATATATATTTTATTTGCAATTTTTGGCCCAGTAGATTATTTTCTTTGAATTTTACAAGTTCTATCTAAAATCTGTCAATTAATTCGAATTAAAAATAAACAGTCAACTCTGACCGTTTGACTACGCCTACGTGGCGCTGACGTGGCGCTGACCAGTCAGCGCCCTGGGCTGACTATTCAACGGTCGGACAGTTGGATCCAGATCAGACGGCAGGGGAAGGGCGACGCTCACCTAGCGGCGGCTGATGGGCGGATGGGGTGGCCGGCGGTGTCGGTCAGCGGGATGGCTTCCCCGGCGAGGGACGGCGGCGGGCGAGCGGCATACGGCGCGCGGGGCGAGGCGGCGGAGCTTGTGGGGGCGACAGCACGGACTCCCGCGTCCGCGGGCGACGGTGGCGACGGGCTGGAGCGGCGTCGGTCGGCGGCGGATCCAGCGAGGAATTGGGTGCGGTCGGCTGCTCCTGCACGGGGAAGAGGTGGTCATGGCGACGCGGTCAAGTGAGAGGGAGAGGTCAGACAGAAAAGAGAGGGTCGGGGGCGACGGGAACGAGCTCAACCTGGGCTCGGTAATGGAGCTCGGCGGCGGCGAGATCGGGAGGCTCTGGTTGAGGTTCTAGGGTTCACAAAAAGGGCAAAAAACGGAACCAGGAGTCGGAGGGAGGTTTATATGGAGGGATTGCATGCGGAACGGTCAAAAATCGAACGAAAATCACAAATTCGGGGGAGGGATTTGGATCGGGTCGTTCCCGTGTTCGTCCTGGCCACCGACGCGAGGTGGAAGACGCGTCGGTGGGGCCCTGGCGTCAACGGGAGCGGGGAGGCGAGCGGGCTGCGCGGGCTGCTGCTGGGCCGGCCTTGGGCTGCTTGTGCGCTGCTGTGCTGCTTGCTCGCTTTGCTGGCTGCTGCGCACACGCGGTAGGTAGGAGGGTGGGGCAGGTTTGGCTCGGCCGGTGAGGGTAGGTTAGTTTAGTTAGTTTTTTTTCTGTTTCTTTTATTCTTTTTGCTTTTCTTATTTCTTTTATAACGTTTTATTAGATAATCCAATTTAATTGATTTTTGTTTCCAAATTTTTCTAAAATTCATAGGATCAACTTATCGTCCTTTTTGCAATATTTTCACTAGTTTGTAAGTAGTGTATTTAAAAATCCTTGTATATTTCATTTCATTTATATCTTTATTTGTTTGTAATTATTCCATAACTTTTTCATAATAGCTCCAGATGAGCTCAATTTTGTTTTTAAATTTTTATAATATTCGTTGAATCTTTTTATGCTATAATTTAGCAATAATTGTGGCCTTAGCAACAATGAGTTTTTATAAAGCCAATTTAATTCCCTTTAGGAACAAAGTGGCATATACTATTTAGGGTTTTAGTCCTTTATTTCTATTTCGGGATTTTTCTTTATGCAAATATGCAATGCAATGCTCATGAATGTCATGCAAATGAATTTTTTTCTAGTCCTAATTTCCAAAATCTTGGGATGCGACATATGATGAGCACATCGGCAAGTTTCCCTCAGTTATGAAACCAAGGTTATCGAACCAGTAGGAGTAAGGAAACAACTCCAAGGTGTTGCTAACAACTTGGAACCTGCACAACACAAACTCAAAACTTTTCCCCAACTTAGAGTGAGGTTGTCAATCTCACCGGTTTGCTGAAAACAAAGGATTAAACGTATAGTGTAGAAGATAGTAGTTGCTTGTAGAAAGTAAACCGTAACAGTAGATGATGTAAAAAAGATAAAGATTGGACCGGGGTCCATAGTGGGGAAATTGATAGATTGAGAGAACATAACAATGCACATACTAAATATCTTGACTCCTACGAGATTTGATTGGGCATTATAACAATATACATAGACCGTAATCCAACTACATCTATGACTAATAATCCACCTTCAGGTTATGATCCGAACCCCTTCCAGTATTAAGTTGCAAGCAACAAATAATTGCATTAAGAAATGTGTGTAAAGTAAACAATACAATTGTTCCATGGACAAAAGATTGTTTTTTCCCTAGTAGCAATAGCACATCTACAACCTTAGAGATTCCTGTCACTTCCCCAGGTTACTAGAGGCATGAACCTACTATCAAGCATAAATACTCCCTCTTGGAGTTGCAAGCATCTACTTGGCCAAGATAGCTACTAACAACGGAGAGCATGACATATCACAAATAACACAGACATGATAGAATCAATAATCATTCTGACATAGTATCTCAATATCCATCGGATCCCTGCAAACACAACATGTATGATTGCCAATATATGATCTTGATCATGAACGGAGCTCACAAGATCTAAACATGATAGCACAAAGGAGGAGAAACAACCATCTAGCTACTTTATGGATCCATAGTCCAAGAGTGAACTAATCACGCATCACTCCGGAGGCTGGCATGGTGATGAAGAAGGCCTCTGGGATGATCTCTCCCCTTCGACAGGGTGCCGGGAAGAGCTTCAGATCCCCCCGACCTAGGTATGATGGTGGCGGCGGCTACATGCTGTTTTGTGGAGATTTGATCGGGTCCTTAGGGTTTCTGCATCGGGGTGACTTTATAGGAGAAAGGGCAAGGTCGGTAGGCGCCCAAGGGGCCCACACCATAGGGCGGCGCGCCCCCTGGGCCGCGAGGCCCTAGAGTGTGACCACCTTGTGCCCTCCTACGTCTGCCCTTCAGACTCCGTGTTCTCTCCGATAAAATATTGACTTTGGCTTTTGTCCCATCCAATTCCGATAATATTTTCTTACTAGCTTTTCTGAAACCAAATACAACATTAAACAGGCAACTGGCACTGCGGCATCTTGTTAATAGGTTAGTTCTAGAAAACGTATAAAAATACCTCAAAGTATAGACAAAACATAGCAAAGTTGATACTAAAAAATAATGGAGCATCAAAAATTATAGATACGTTTACGACATCACAAGGCAATAGACAATGAGCATCTCAGCGATCTTTTTATTTACCATGAGTATGGTGCTTTTTTTTTCTCTTCCTTCTTTTTTTCTATATTTTTTCCGAAGATGCTTTATAGATTGCTCACTATGGTTATGCTGCAACTTTCCACCATGATTAGGCATGGCTTAGGCTAGCCGCCCAAACGTTTCTCTAACACATATACAATACTCCATGGACTTACAAGCTCCCCTTTTATTTCACACCATCGACATCCATAAACAAAAGATCATGATATCAACTAGATTGATATGTACAAGTGTTGAAAGCGTTCCTCATGACAGCATGGTTCTGCTAACTCCCAACTTATAATTGGCAAGCATATAAGCAACATAGATGGCACAATGGTTCAAGTTTATTAAGTGCAAGAAAATAAAGTGTGCCATCAAGTTCGTGAGAGCTTTAATCACTAATTTTCACATAACAAAAGTTTAATTTGGAAGATAGATAAAAACATGAATATAATTGGAATGGTGTAACACACCATGCATAGGAATTTATAGTGGACTCTTTGAAATAACTTGGTTTCTTGGGAGCTGGATGCACGAGTAGAGCTCATACTCAGTACAGGAGGAGCCTAGCAAAAGACTGAGAGCGACCAACTAAGAGAGCAATAATGGCCATAATCATGCAAAGCGAGAAAACATTGATAATTAAAGCATAAAGTGATATCACAAGTCAAAAACTAAATGATCATAGAGGCTAAGGTGACTGGTTTATAGTCTTAACATGGTGTAAGCATGTGCCAAGTCAACTCAAATAAAGCATCAAATGAGAATACCACATTATTATGCTTTTGTATGCTAAAACAACGCGCGATTATTTCAAGGCACATTAAGGAATCTCAATTTTTTGGAACAAGTCATGCTACTGCAATAATCACTAAGCATATGGTCAAAGCAACATCTAACATGACATGATAAAGTCTAAGCCACAGACAAAACAAGCTCTTTTTGTACCACTTAAGCATGAAGCTTCCTACTCTTTTCCAATACCAATCGACTTATTTGAAACAAAATAAGAATGCGGGGGTCCAACTAATTTATTGCAGCAAACCAAAGAAAAAGAAAACTAAAAATAAAAACAAAGACGCTCCAAGAACAACACAATAGTGCATGAAGCAATAGAAATGAAGTGTTTTGAAAGAAAACCTGAGATTTTATCGATGAAGAAGGGGATGTCGTGGGCATCCCCAAGCTTTGACGCTTGTACCTCTTGAAAATTTCTTGGGGTGACATGGGTGGCATCCTCAAGCTTGAGATTTTTTCCATTCATCATCTCATCACATCATTCTTCCCCTACACTTGAAAACTTCCTTTATACAAAACTTTACACAATCTTCATTAGCAACATTAGTGTATGCAAGATAATAAGCCTTTGGGTTCAGTTTCAACTCAAGTAAAACTTCCATTAAAACACAAGCTACTGTATCAAGTCCTTTTAAAAGCTCAGGTGATCAAAGAGAACTCAAAAAGAAACCGATTAAAAGGCAAATGCAAATAATGGCAGAAATCTGTCAAAACAGACCAGCAGGTAAAGACAGATTTTTTTGAAAATATTATGTTGCTCAAATCAAAAAGTACAGAACTAAAGAAAGTTGGATATTAACCTGGGGCATAGGCACAAAAAATTACAGATCATTACGACGTTCTGGGATTTTCTATGATTTTCTAAAGTGAAGCACATAAATCTGTTTCGGGATAGCAACTTCCCCAAATCTTACTTCCCTCTCATTAGAGGTTATTCTTGGCACAAAAACCACACAAAAAGGATAAGTAGAGGTTATTACAGAGGCAATACCTTCCAAGACTCAACAAAAGTAAAACTTACTGAAATAAAAATTGGGTTATCTCCCAAGAATTCTTCCTTTATAGCCATTAAGATAGGCATGATAATTTCGATGATGCTCATATAAGAAATATGAATTGAAGTAAAAGATAGCATCAAGAAGCAAAAATAAAACAAATTTAAGTATAATCCACTTCCTATGAAAAAAATCTTGTAAAGAAAAAAGTCATGAAAGCACAAAGCAACAAGCATAGGAAAGCAAAACAAGTGCAACTTCAAAACTTTCAACATAAAGAGGGGGAACTTAATATTATTGAGATGCATAAAACCATGTTTCCCTCTCTCATAATAACTTCCAGTAGCATCATGAATAAAATTAATGATATAACTATCACATAAAACATTCCTATCATGAGACACATCATAAAATAATTATTAATCTCCATATAAGCATAGTCATTCTTATTAATTGTAGTGGGAGAAAATTCAACAAAATAGCTATCATTATTATTACAATAGTCATCAATATAGGAGGCATATTGTAATCATAATTAATTTTCTCCTCAATAGTATGTGGACTAAAAATATCATATTGATCATTGTAACCATCATACATTGGAGGTATAGTATCACCATAGAATTTTTTCTCCTCAATAGTAGGTGGACTGGAAATATCATATTCATCATTGTAATCATCATATATTGGAGGTATAGTATCATCATAGCAAATTTTCTCCTCTAAAGCTGGGGAACTAAAGAGACTGGCTTCCCCAAGCTTAGACTTTTCCATAGCATTAGCAATAATGGTGTTCAAAGAATTCATACTAAAAACATTGCTATTAGCATGCAAATAAAGTTCCATAGGTTTTTTAATTTTCTCTTCAAACACTTCATGTCCTAGCTCAAGATAAATACTATAAATATCTCTAATTTTGTTGTTGTTTTCCATTAGGCCTAACTAGTGAAAATAAAAACAAGAAACAAAAAAATATAATTGCAGAATCTAAAGGAAATAACTTCGAGCACTCACACACCAGCAACAGTACTAGAAGATAGACAGAGGATGTGAGTACCTTTTACCTTATCTCCCTGGCAACGGCGCTAGAAAAGAGCTTGATGTCTACGCACACTTCTATTCTTGTAGACAGTGTTGGGCCTCCAAGTGCAAAGGTTTGTAGAACAACAACAAGTTTCCCTTAAGTGGATCACCCAAGGTTTATCGAACTCAGGGAGGAATAGGTCAAAGGTATCCCTATCAAGCAACCTAGCAATCAAGATACAAGAAGTCTCTTGTGTCCCCAACACACCCAATACACTTTTCAGGTGTATAGGTGCACTAGTTCAGCAAAGAGATAGTGAAATACAAGTAATATGGATGATTATATGTGGTAAATGCAATCTAAAATAAAAATGGAACCAATAAAACATGTAACATGACTGATTGTAAATGGTGTTTTAATGCTTAGAAACAAGGCCTAGGGATCATACTTTCACTAGTGGACACTCTCATATAAATATCTTTTCTTCATTATGCTACTCTGAACTACTCTCCGGTTGGATAACTCCAATTCATGGTAGGGCTACAAAAGTACTCCTTAAAGTCGCATTCCCTATCTAGGTAACCCCATACTGTCACCTTGAGCGCTAGATGGTTCCAACAAACACCACAATTTCATAGAGACATCAAACTCAAATTATAACTCATGATAAGTATTTCTGTAACCTTTAGCCTAAGTGTCGCACAGTGTGCACACTATCAACTTCACACGCGTGGGGATAAGCGGAGATTACATTAATTAAAGCACTTGAGTAGCAGAGTAGATCTACTTATTCAACTAGATTACAAAGCTCATGATCACAATAAGATCATATATATATATATATATATATAGAGAGAGAGAGAGAGAGAGAAAGAGAGAAGAGAGAGAGAGAGAGAGAGAGAGAGAGAGAGAGAGATGAACACATAGATACCGGTAGAGCCCTTAGCCTCGGGGGAGAACTACTCCCTCCGCATCATGTTAGTCAGCAACGGCGATGGAGATGGCGGTTGATTCGATGATATGGCTCTGGGGGGAAATTCCCCGTCCTGGCAGGGTGCCGGAACAGAGACTTCTGTCCCCCGAATCTCCTCTTCGGTGGCGGCGGCGCTACAGAACTTTTCATGGATTTCTGATCTTGTTAGGGTTTACGTCTCAGGGAGACGTATATATAGACGAAAGGGCAAGGTCGGTGGAGCCTCAAAGGGCCCACACCATAGGGCGGCGCGGCCTAGGGTGGACCCTCGCCAGCCCTAGGTGTGGCCACCTCGTGGCTCCACTTCGTCTCTCCTTTGGGCTTCGTGTTGCGTCTGGAAAAATAGGAACTTCAGATTTTGTTTCGTCCAATTCCGAGAATATTTCTTTATTAGCTTTTCTGAAATCACAAACAGCAGAAAACATGCAACTGACACTGTGGCATCTTGTCAATAGGTTAGTTCCATAAAATGTATAAAAATGCCTCAAAGTGTAGACAAAACATAAGATAGTTGGTACAAAACAAGCATGGAGCATCAAAAATTATAGATACGTTTATGACGTATCAGTCTCCCACAACATGGCTAACTCCTCTTTCAACAGCCCAAGATAAAGATGCATATCGATACCTGGCTGTTTCTGCCCCTGAATAAGAATACTCATGTGTACATACCTTTGCTTTGTGCAGATCCACAGGGGCATGTTGTACGGCCATACAAACACGGGCCAGGTGCTATGTGTGCTACTCTAGTTGCCAAAAGGATTGAGTCTATTGGTGCTCATATCCAGCCTGACGTTCCTTGCATCGCCCCTGAACTCTTCGAACTCGATGTCCAATGCATTCCACTGGCTAGCGTCTGAAGGGTGTGTCAGGAACTTGCCCTTCTCCGGATCATCTTCGGGTTTCTCCATTTCCGCGACCATTGCATTACCTTTTCTTCCTTAGGATCTATGAAATATCGTTGTAGACGAGGAGTGATAGGAAAGTACCATACCACTTTTCAAGGAACTTACTTATTCCCTCTCTTGTACCGTCTATGGCCGCACACCAGATGACGAGGTTTAATCTCATCAATGCCCATTGTTATGGACTTGGGTTTTGGAGAATATGGGGATGCTGGAGATCGTGGCACGGTTAACAGACAAGCAACCAGGGGACACGAGATTTACCCAGGTTCAGGCCCCTGGAGGGAAAACCCTACTCCTGCTTGTCTGCTCTTGATTACGGCGGAACCGAAGGTTACAGGGTGCGCAGATTCGATCTGGCGTGGAGGTGCGTGCGAAAGTATGAATCGAGAGATCTAGGACATGCCCTCCTGGCCTTTATATAGACTTAGGCAGGTCCCGGACATAGTCCTAGTCGGTTACAAGTTCTAGGGTTTTACCCCTTTGAATTTCCTATCTATGCTAGTCTTGCTCTCCAAGGATCTGAAGGCGTCATGGGCCTTGGCCACCCGAAAATCTTCATGGGCCAGCGTATATCTGCTGTGAGCCTTCCTTGGGCTAGACCAGGTATGCCGAAGTTACGTACCCGTAGGGTATGACCATGTCATTAGCCCCCGAGTGTTCAGTCGAATCGTAGATTCGACTGAGGACTCTTTCATTTTCGGGTACAATTATGTATTAATAATATATGTGTGTAGGGATTGTTGACGCGTGTGTCTGACTCACCGGACGGATCAGGGTCAGTTAACAGTCTTAGGACGAAACAACACGATCTTCTTCAAGTTCGAGTCCCTCAACTCGAACCTGGAACATATGCTGGGGTAATTCGACTCAGGCCGCGGAGGACTTACAGTAGTGGAATTCCAGTGATTTTAATTAACGTACCCAACGCGTCCGTCGGGATTTTTCATCACGCCTGTTGACATGGATTTGTACTAGCAGAGCGTAGTCATGTACGTTGCCAGGCCGTTAGATGATATCTGCAGGTCTTATCTTTGTGTCGCAGACACAACATCTAAATGTTTGTCACCGCAGAGGTGTTTCGGGTGGCCAAGGAGATCGTTGCTCACTCAGAGTTTTGTTGGGGCAGAGATGCCAAAAAGTTTTTGCGTGCTGATCCGAAAGATCACAGTCGAAGAGTTCATAGGGTGCGCGACCAACGCTCCCTATGGGAGTAGCCCCCGAGTGTCTGTTCGAGTCGTAGACTCGAGCAGAGACTTTAGTTCAAGCATTTGTTTGGTTGTTAGGTCCGTGGGACTCAAAAAAATTCGGATGATTAAATCCATCCTCCCTATGGGAGTAGCCCCCGAGTCCGTAGTGGAGTCGCAGACTCGACGTAGGACTCGAAGAAATACTTTGTCGTTATTCATCTTCCGGGTGTGCGGTCAGCGCTCCTGATAGGAGTAGCCCCCGAGTATTTAGTCGAATCGAAAATTCGAGTGAGTACTCTTAGCTCTTAGCTGTGGAGCCAAAGAATCGTAATTGGTGCTAGTATAGCTTTTGATGACATCAGTGCTGACGATCGATGACCTCAAGCGTCTGCTACGCCAGAGATGACTTGACTGGACGAACATGGGTCCCACTTGCTGACTTTGAATTGAACGGTCACGCGGGGCGTGGATATAATTACGGCGTCTCCTCGATTTCCGTGCATAGTGGACGGCGTGGTAACGACGGTTCGTTGTGATGTTGCCACGTGTATGGCCAGATCTGCCGTTGGAGTTAGGTCTTCTGGATGAACGGCTGCCATGCATCGTCTTCGCTGTTATAATCATTGGTGAAAGCTGCGGTTTGTTTTCACCGCACCAGTTCTTGTGTTCACTGCCTCCTTGTGCTCTAGCGATTCTTGCTGTGCCCTGGGATTTCCTTCCACATTCCCATCGTTCTTTCTGCGTTTTCACCACCAGCGCCGCCGTAGCGCAATGGGGAAACCAAAGAAATCTTCATCTGCGGTTGGGACTAGCGCCGCCAGAGGAAAGAAAAGCGCCGCCGCTACTCGCGTCACCGACGGTGGCTGGCGGCGATCAGAGACGCGGGAGAGGGATCTTCGCAAGCTTCGCGAGCGGGGCTTGATCCCGGAGGACAGGGAGGCCGTTAAACTCCCCGACAATGAGGTAATCCCCCTTCCCCCATCTGGGTATCGGGTTATGTTTCTCGCCTTCGTTTTGCGTGGGTTTTCATTTCCAGTCCACGACTTCCTCCGTGGACTGCTCTTCTTCTATGGTATTCAGCTTCATCATCTGTCTCCTAATTCTCTTCTCCACATTGCGTGTTTTATCACTTTTTGCGAGTGCTGGCTTGGCATTGAGCCGCATTTTGGCCTCTTCCGGAAGCTCTATTCCGTGAAGAGGCAATCTGGTTCGGATGGTGTATATCCTATTGGGGGTTGCATCATCTCCCTTAGTCCCAATCTTCTCTTCTTTTCCTTTTCCATGTCTGAATCTGTCCAGTACTGGCGGAGGCGATGGTTTTATATCCGCGACTCCGTAGTGCCCGGGAAATATTTTGGTCTTGTTCCCTTTGACCCCTCCCAAATAATTGAGAAGAAAAGATATTGGAAAAACCAAATCTTAGACGGTGAGGTGGCGGAGATAGAGGCCCTGTACCGTTGGGTGGAGGATCTCCAACTGATTCCTGAGAAGGAGGTGAACGGTGTGGACATCATCCGGACGTTTCTTGAGCGTCGGGTGCAACCTCTCCAAGCGAGGGCGCACCCGATGTTTCTTTATTCTAGGCGCCGTGATCTGACGAGGGTTTCGAGTGAGAAAATCTCCGAGGGGGATCTTGACAGGGCCCTTCGCGCGCTGCTGAAGTTCAAGGCCGGAGAAGAAATCCCGGGGAAGTCGTTGACTCCTCCCTTTTCTTCGACGTTAGTCGTACCGAAGGTGTAGATTTGTGCACGTAGTGCTCCCTTTTTTTGTCGGCTGTGTATTTGTTTCCTTTGTTTGCTAACAAAGTTCCTTCTCATCTTGCAGAGCTTCAAAGTGTCGGGCATGGTACCACCGTTGACCTAAAGGTATCCGAATGCCCCAGATAATGAAGTGGTTGATTCCGTGTCCGAGCTACCATCAGCGCGATCTCCAGCGGAGGACGCCAACGAGTCGAGTGAGGACCATACGCGAAAGCGGTCGCGGAGCTCCAGTGAGTCTTCGGATGCCTCGACTCCTCCGACTCCCAGAAACCCTCTGGGCCTTGAGCGTCATGATGATGGTCATGGAGGCTCTTCCTCTCCTATTCCTGCCATTCCTGTGCGGGCTGTAGCACCGCACCCGCCAACAAAGAGGAAGAAGGAAGAAAATAAGGAGGAGAAGAAGGAAGAGAAGAAAGAGGAGAAGAGAGCCCGAAGGGCTTCTCCTATCTTCGACCTGAGCGCATTGGGCTCGTAAGTTTTCTTGTTATACTGTTGTCCTTGTTCCTTCGTGATATTTGCACTTGTGCTGATTGGTTTGTATGCAGGCGATCCTCCCATGATTCCTCCAGTGATGGTGAACGAGATATGATGGGGGAGTCGAAAATTGCGTCTCCTCCACCTCAAACGGTGGCGACTTCGAGTGGCGCGGCTCCGAATCCTCCGTTGCAGGAGGTGCAGGTGGTTGCGCCTCAGAATTTCGCAGGCGGTCCTTCGGGGTCGTCATCAGAGCATGTAAGTTTTTCCTGCCTCATGGGGGAGCCCTCGAGTGTCTTCGTGTGCGAATCTTGTTTTTACTCCTTTGTGTTGGGCGTAGCCCCCAAGCCCTTTTCTTACTGACATTTCTTTTTTTGCAGCCTTTTGTGCAAGAGGCCAAGCGGCTTGTGCAAGAGCTCCTGGTGCTGGAGGCGAACCTTCGGCAGCTTCAAGGTATCTGTCTGACTTTTCTCTTATGTATCCTGATTTAGTTCTTTGACATTTGTTTGTTTTGAATGCAGAGGAGCATAACAAGTCTCTCCGTGAGGTTGACGCTCTCAAGAAGAGCCTTGGTCAATCGGAGCAGAAGGCCGGAGCCGCCGTTGGTGTGAAAGAACGCCTTGAGCTAGAGCTGACTAAGGCAGCCGAAGCGAAAGAGCGTCTGCAGCAGGAAGCCACAGATCGTGAGGAGCAGCTGGCCATGGTTGCGGCTGCTCGCGAAAAAGAGGTGGCGGCGAAGCTCATGGCTGCTGCCAAGGCTATTTCGGGTGAGTACTAGTTTTGTACTTTTTTCTTTTCATTCGGGTCTTCTTTTATGCGGCTTTTCTTCATGTCTTTCTTCTTTTTGCCTCAGATGCCGCAGGCATCGAGTTCGACCGCGGTGCTCTGGAGCACGGGAGTGCTCTAGATGATGCCACTGCGGTGGTCGAAGACTGCTGCAGCACCGTCGTCAACTCCCTTGCCAAGGCGAAAGAGGTCCTTGGTCGCTTCTACAAGGAGCTTGTCCCGAAGGGCGCAGCCCTTGACGATGTGGATGCTCTGGCGGAGACTCCGTCAGCCGAAGCGCCTGCGGCGTATAAACGCAAGCAGAAAGGCATCGGCGCATCCGTCGGGCTGGCGATGGCCATGGCGGCTGGGGCGGAGCTGGATCTGCCCCAGATCACTTCTCGGATGCCGACGGCTGCGGATGGATCCGAGGTAGCCTTTGCTGCCTATTCTGCTCGCTGCAGGCGATATGGGCCCAAGCTCATTGATTTGCTGTCTGAGTATGCACTGCGGTAGCAGGGTGGGGCCAAAGCTAGGCAGTCTGGCTCCGAAGCGACTCAAGCTCCTGCATCTTAGGCGTAGTAAATGTAGGCTAGTTTGTAGTTTGTTTTTGTTTGTAAATATCTTGAAGAACACCATCCTTGTGCCACGTAGTGGCTTTATATATTCAATGAATTTCTCTGAGTTGTGCTCCATCCTTGGCTGAATGTTTGTGTTCCTTTCTTTTGCTGCCGCTCTAGGTTCCTTCGGGTGCTGACCATGTTGACGCCCCATCCGCAACGCCGTTGCGCCCATCGTTGGATGATTCCTCGCAGCTTACTTTCCTTCGGGATCGTGTGCGGAGTCTGGAGAGGGAGTTGCTCGGGCTACGCATTCATGCCGACGTTTGGAAGTCCAAGGCGGATCGTGGCGCAGCCAGAGAGGAGTACTTGATGGCGGAGTTGGTCCGTCTGTCCGAGCAGCTACAATGTAAGTTGTTCTTTGGTCGAGCTGTAGCTCTGGTCTTCGGGTGAGCCTGCTGGCCTTACTCTTATTTTGTCCGATTGCTGCAGGTGCAAATCTTGCTCCAAGGGAAGAAAAAGAGCGTGTCGTTGTTCGGGTCAATTGCTTGACTCAACAGGACATGGAGGCCGGCGGCTTCTTCTGGATGGATCGTGATCGCGCCATAGCCCTGGCGACGGTGCAGGATCGTGTTCATCAAGTTTCGCGGGTACTCCGCCAAGTACAGATATCACTTTCCTCGGTGCTGCACGTCATGTTCCCTTTGGATGCCGCGCCAATAAACCTTGCGGGTCTTCTGTCGAAATTTCGGAACGTAAGCATTGTCAAGGAGTTGGTGCTGCAGCAGCTTGTCGCGGGAGTGAAGGCTGCGTTGTCTCTTGTGAGGCTGCACCGTCCTGATGTAGATTTGGCTGTCGTGGTTGCTGGGCCACCTCTTCGCCCTGATGGTAGCGAGTGGGACATGCGTCCGCATTACGCGGCTGTGAGGCAGTATGCCGAACAGATTGTAGATTTGTTTGAGCAGCGTGCCCAGGTTATTCTTTAACATAGGTAGCACCTGTAAAAAGAGATGTAAAATTTGTATATTTCGGCTGGGCGTATTGTGCCCTTTGTTGTGAAGGTTTGTTTGATTGTGAGCACGTAGTGCTTTAATTGTGTACGTGTCCTTTTCGTTTTCCTGACGTTGTCAGCTACTCAGGTGTACACGTGTGGTCCTCAGTCGATGAAATCGTGAGGTGGGGGGATCCCCCGAGTGCGTTTGTAGCATGTAGTGTAGTTGCAGAAAATAGTGAATCGAAGTTTTTGGGGCGAGACACTTAGCTTTATTTATATCGTAATGGAGGAGGTACATTGTTCGGCTGAGTAGCCTTGGCTGGAAGCCTTATTGAAAGTGGAAAAAAAGGTGGGTAGGTTGCTACAGATAGAATCGTCGCAGGTGCGAGATATTCCATGGGTTGGAGTATGCGACTCCAGACTCCACGTGCTTGAGGCGATAGGCGCCACCTGGGATGACTTCGGTGATGACGTAGGGTCCTTCCCATGGCGACTCGAATTTATTCGGCCGCTTTTGCTTGAGTCGCAAGACGAGGTCTCCTTCGACGAAGGACCTTGGGCGCAGCCGGCGGCTATGGTAGTTGCGGAGACTCTGCTGGTACACCGCTGATCAAGCTGCTGCTATATCCCGTGCTTCGTCGAGTGTATCGACAGCGTCTTCGAGTGCAACCGTGGATTCAACTTCACTGTAGGCGACGACCCGTGGGGCCTGGTGGCGTACTTCGGCTGGTAGCACGGCTTCGGCTCCGTGTACCATGAAGAACGGTGTGTAGCCGGTGGAGCTGTTTGGCATAGCTCGTAAGCTCCACAGGACGGAGGGTAGCTCCTTCGTCCAATTTCCAGCTTTAAGTTCGAGTGAGCTCATGAGGCGCTTCTTGATGCCGGCGCCGATTAGGCCGTTGGCCTTTTCCACTTGCCCATTCGTTTGCGGGTGTGCCACTGAGGCATATGTGATGTTGATCCCAAGGCCTTCGCAGAAGTCCTGGAATTCTTCGGAGATGAAGTTCGATCCGTTGTCGGTGATGATGCTGTGTGGTACGCCGAACCTGTAGACAATGGACTCGAAGAACTTGACGGCAGTTTTGCCTTTCTGGTTGGTGACCGGCATGGCCTCGATCCACTTGGTGAATTTGTCGACCGCAACCAGGAGGAAGACGTGTCCTCCTTTTGAGGATTTTGGCAGTTTGCCGATCATGTCGAGGCCCCATTGAGCGAAAGGCCAAGCTATAGGTATGGGCCTGAGCTCGGACCCAGGTGCGTGCGGTTTGTCGGCGAACCGTTGGCATCCGTTGCATCTTCGGACGATGTCCTTTGCGTCGCTCATGGCCGTCGGCCAGTAGAATCCTGCTCGTAGAGCTTTAGCGACAAGGGAGCGGCTGCCTGCATGGTGGCCGCAGATGCCTTCGTGGATGTCTTGGAGTATGGCCTTGCCGTCGTCGATGGTGACGCACCGTTGAAGTATACCCGTGATGTTGCGCTTGTACAGCTCGCCGTTGATGACGGTGAAGGCTTTTGACCGGCGAGATATGCGCCGGGCGTCTGTTGGGCTGTCAGGCACTTCTCCGGTTATCATAAACTGGAGGTATGGTCGTGTCCAAGCTTCTTCGACTGCCATGACCTGCATTAGGTTGACCATGGCTACCTCTGTGTCCAGCTTTTCGGGTCCTTCGTGTCCTTCGGGTAGTGTAGCTCCCGAGTGCTCTGCTTCTTCGGGTGATCCCTTGGGGAATTTCTGCTGGATGGATGGCACGCAGATTTGTTCGAGGAACACACCTGGTGGCACCTTTGCGCAAGTGGAGCCGATGTTGGCGAGTCTATCGGCTTTCTCATTGCTCTCTCTTCCCACGTGCCGAAGTTCGCAGCCGTCGAAGTCTCCTTCGAGTGCGTTGTAGAGCGCGCGGTACGCGATCATGTTTTCGGCGTGTGCGTTACACTCGTTCATCGTCTGCTGGACGACGAGGTTGGAGTCACCGTAGATGACCAGGTGCGTTGCGCCGCATATCTTTGCCATCCTCATGTCGTGGATGAGGGCTTCGTATTCGGCTTCGTTGTTGGAGGCTCTGATTTTCATCGGAAGAACGTACTTCATCTTGTCACCTTGCGGGGAGGTCAGTATGACCCCTGCCCCTGCTCCGGCTTCGCGCTTGGAGCCGTCGAAATGCATTGTCCAGGATTGCGACATGTCTGGGGTGTCTGGCAGCTGCAGCTCCATCCAGTGTACCAGGAAGTCCGGAAGGACTTGAGATTTGATTGCGTGTCGCTTCTCGTAGACGATGTCCAAGGGTGATAGTTCGATGCCCCACAGGGCTGTGGCATCCCGCAAAACCACTACTAGAAAATCGCGTTGTTTTTGTGCATTGCATCGTCATCATCATGCATTGTTTGTCTGAAACTATTTCGAAACGCTTAGTTTTGTTTTCTAAATAACCCCCGTCTCTATTTCAAATTAAAACATCGGTCTGTTCAGATCTTGTATTTGTCTAACAAGTATTTACAAAAATGTTTTACAAATAAAAATTAAAACAATAAAATATTTTTGTCGGGCAGTCCAGTCCGGCCGGTCAGGCCAGAGGCCAACCGGTCCAGACCATCTGCGAACCAGCCCAACTAAACCATGCAAGACCCTAGACCAACCTTTTTCCACCTAAAACTATTCTACCCACCAGCCGCAGCTCGCCACCTCACCCCGCCTGGACCCACCCCGGCCCCACCACTTCCTCTCTCTCCCTCCCCACGCGAGCAGCCCCGACCCGCCTCCCTCCCCACGCGCGGCCTCGCCCCCGGCCGCGTCCCGCCGGCCCCGCCGCCTCGCATAGCTCCGCCACCACCTCTCCCCGGCGCCCCTCCTCCTCCCCATACCCAACCCTCTCCGCCGTGGCCGCCCAGTGTACCTCCATCGCCGCCACCGGACCACCCGACCCCGCTCGCCCTTCTCTCCCGCCTCTCCGGCGTAGCCTCGCCGCTGACGACGACCCCCGTCGACCGCAGCAACCGTCCTCGCCCGCCGCTCGCTCCTGCGGCCCTCCTCTCCGGCCCCTCGCCCCTCCCGGCTCCGAGCTCCGCGCCCCGCCTCCCCCGGAGCGCCGCCGCCCGCCCCCGGCCGGCCCCGCGGCGCCGCCTCCTCCGCATCGGCCTCGCCCGCCTCGCCTCCGGCCGCCGCCAGCGGGCCCTGAGCCGCCTCTCCCGCCGCCAGTCATCTCCCTCCGCGGCCGCCCCCCTCCTCCTCTCGCCGCCGGGTGTCTCTCTCCCGTCGGCCAGCCTCGCTCCGCCTCCTCGGGCGCCGACCACCTCCTCGCCGGACGTCGCCCCTGCCCCAACCCTGCTCGGCCACCGCCCTCTGCTCATCCCCCTCGCCCCCGTTGTCGTTGGCCGCGCGCCATGCTCCGTCACCGACTCGGGCGCCCCGTCTTCCGCGGCGACCGCCTCCTCGCCTCTAGCGCCGAGCCCGGCCCCCCTTCCTCGCCTCGGCATCCCTGTCCCGCCGCAGTACGGCCCGAGCACCACCTCGCCCGCGCCCGGGCTTGCTGTGCCTTGCAGCGCCGCCCATCGGCCCTTCTTCGACCCGGCCAGCTAAACGGTGCACCTTGTCATGCTGTTGTTGAACCCGTTCCGCGTGTGTGTGCCCGCTGGTGCTCAAGCGGAAGCCAAGACCAACACGAGACCCCGAAGGACCGCACAAGACCACGGGCGCGAGACTCCAAGACCGTACCGAGCCTAAGGTGTCCGAAGAATCTCCGACAAGAACTCCATCACGGAACATCTAGTACTCCGACAGGGAACCCTGAAGACCTCGGTGACGAGCCCCAAGTTCGCCTCCGATAATCAAGATGGTACCCCAAGATCTACATCATATGTGTCGAGAACAACACCAAAGCGATGACAAGATCTACCGATGACCGAGAACCCGATGACCGCCAAGATCGCCACCGGAACAACAAGCACTCCACCGCGGAACGTCCAGTCCTTCTCCCGGATGCGACAAGATCGTCTCCCGGACGCCATGACCGTCGACATGACCCGAAGACCACGGATGCGCCAAGAACTACTCTGTTATCTGAGAACGATACCGCCGAGACCGAACCCCAGATCCAAACCCTGTCGAACCCCGGACCCCGGAACCCCAAGTTCGTCGAGTCCCCCTAATGTGTGAACCTTTTCCCGAGCCCCTATTTTATAAATGCTAAATATAAAACCTGTTGCATATTAATCATGTCATACTCGCATGCATATTTGTGTGGGTTTGGGGGCCTTATGCCGATTCACCATATAATTAAATATGGGGTCCATATGCGGGCTAATCTAGTCTAATATTGGCTCCATTTAAATTTGTGTAGCGAACCGGTAACTTACCTTGCCCTGTTATTACAACATTTAATTTGCGGGGTAGATAAACAACTTGAACCTATTAAATAATTGTCGGGACCCGGTTCCGCTTAAAATGACCTACTTGCATCGCATCCTTGCCATGTCATACATCATACATGCATCATGCCCGGTCTTCTGCCATAATCTTAAATAGTGCATCCGGTGTTTCTTCTAGTGTTTTGCTTCTTCGCGGGTAAGGCCGTTGAGTTGATGTGAGCTTCGCCCCGATCTTCGGATGAACCTTCGGCAATGTTTTCAGGCGAGCATCTCCCCCTTTCTACCTATCTTACTTTTATAGTATTTATTCCCTCTTGTTGATCTATTGCTATCTGTGTTGCGATGCTCTAGTTTTTTTCGTACCCGTGATATCCCTTGCAGCCTTATATTGCCTTGGACACCTCCTATTACCTGTTGTTTGGTAGATAGTTGGACTTGCGCGTCGTAGTCGCTTGCTCAAGTGCTGTTGCGTGTCGTCTAGTACCACAGTTGTTGTAGTGTTGCCGCATGCTTAAGGTTGGAGATGATCATGGCTTTCATTGTCGTTTACTTTAATTACTGTTTAACAACTAAAATTGAAGTAAGTAAGCAGAGGCACAGGTGGGCAATAGATGTTATTTGGTTGTTAACCGTCCACTTGTGTCCCGTAGGACCCCGAGTACTTGATACCTGTTCCTTGAATATTCGCGCTATCCACATACGGGGAATTATGGGACCCCCCCCCCCTGAGCCAGAGCTTGATTCATTCTTATTTCTTGGGGCCACAAACTAGTTTGAGGTTTTATTTACTATCATGTACTTATGCCATGCCTTACTGCTTTATTACGATTGTGCGATGGATAGCACCTGTACTGTTTAGGATCGGGACACGTTTTCGCGGTGTCGACAAGCCCAGTTTTGGGTTCCCAGTCGTTCACAGCCGTCCACCCAAACCTCGGGTCCGTCTCGGAGTCAGCTAACTTCGTTGCGGGTGTACTCCAAGGGGTGGCCCCCTGAAATATTTCTGAATCCTGTGATTGCTTTGTCGTGAAGGCCTCGTTGGGTTTTGATTTGGTTTTTCCGAGGTTGATCGAGTGTGTGTTGCTATTTGTGCACCCCTGCAGGGTAAAACTTTCTGAAAGCCGTGTCCGCGGTTATGGACGACTTGGAGCACAGTATCTCGATCATAGACAACTATAACTAAAGTAGTGCTATAAATTTGACTTTATAATGACTAGTAATCAGCTTCACTATAATGGAATGGCTAAATAAAACTGCCAACAATTGCTTGCTTGGGTTGTCTCTTGCGACCATTGTATATGACTAGTAAGTATTGCAACTACAACGGAATGGCTAAATAAAAGTACCAACAACTGCTGGGTTTGGGTTATCTCATGCTATTTGTATCTGATTAGTAAGTGTTGCAACTATAACGGAATGGTTAACTAAAAGTGCCCACTGCTTATTTTATCAGGATAACTATCTAGACCTGACTAGTAATTGCTGCAACTATAACTGAATAAATAAAATTGCCAACTGTGTGAGTTCCTCGGTTGAGTTCCTCGTTTGGTCTCGAGGGGGAAACGCCAGGATGGGTTTGTTTGATGGTAGAATCAGGTTGGATCCGGATAGGTTTTTCTTATCCCTCTCTGATAGCCGACAGTTGTATCGAGTCTCTATAGGTTGTTTAGTGCATGCTGCCGCTGCCGCTTCAGTCCACCATACCTATGTAGGCGAGGACCGCCGAATTCTAGTCTCGCCGTGTACTGGCCTTAGTACTGACGCTCCTCTTTTTCCTTTGCCCTTTGTCGGCACCCCTTTTGTTTAAACAGGTTTTGAGATCGACGTCGTTAGCAGGGTTACCCTTCCGGCTTGTCCTGGGCAGGGTTATGGACGCCATTGGTTATTCTTCAGGGCTCTTAGCCCCATTTGCATCTTGTCCGTACTCGGACGCTATATCGATTTCAAGGTGATTTGGATATTTGTATATTACATCTGTATTCTTGACTCATTGAGTCGCTGTTGTATATATATCTGTTCTGTGGGTCCCATCGAGGACTGTTGTGTAATGTTATTACTTCGTTTTCCACCCGCACGAAAGTGCCTGGTGGGCACCTTTGAATCGTTTCTATGCGGGTTTGGCGGGTTTCGCTAAAACTTGCATAGGGCCGATTCTGAGGGTGTTACAGAGTGGTATCAGAGCTCAGCAGTTGCGATACCCCACAAGTCCAGCCTGTAGGATAACCTAGCTAACGGCCGAAGTAGAGTGTCAAAACTATTTTGCAAAATCGGTTGGATAGTTCTGATTAGGTCTGATTTTACTCCTTACCCCTCTGCTGCTCTCCTCTCACCTCCGCGTGTTTTGAATCCGCTCTCTTCTCTCTCTTCGAGTCCAGGAATTCTCGTGGTTGAGTTCCGTCGTACCTTCAGGGTTTCGCTTCCTCCTTTGGTAACGGTGTTGCTACATCTGGACTTCATGCTATCTGAGGGACCCTTCGTCTGGTGGACTTCTCTTGTTCCTTCTCGTGCCTTCCGGTGTTTTCCGACGCGACGACATCATCTACGCCAGATCCGATGCAGAGTCTGCATCATTCCTTTGTTTCCGAACCTCGCTTGTCGAGATCTTCAGTCTAATTCCGAGAGTTGGTTGCATAATCCGCCTATTCGCGTGCAGGGTAATGGTTTGAGTGCGGGATGGAGTAGCTACGATACCACTACTCTTATCATTCGCTCTTGTACATTGAATTGGTGAATCAATGTAATTTTACTCCTTCCATCGGAGCTAGAGGTGGCTTTATTTGTTGATACCTCTACCTTCGACCTTTTGTTCCCGGAGTGTTCTCTCGACGATCACGGACAACAACCTCTTGTTAGTGGTGTCGCGAGGATCTACACGATGCGAGAAGATTCAGATCGCCGCCCTTCTTCCCGGTACCATGAGGCGGATCTCGAGGGCGAGATCCATTGTTAGTGGTGTCGAATTGTGGCATCCCGCAAAACCACTACTAGAAAATCGCGTTGTTTTTGTGCATTGCATCGTCATCATCATGCATTGTTTGTCTGAAACTATTTCGAAACGCTTAGTTTTGTTTTCTAAATAACCCCCGTCTCTATTTCAAATTAAAACATCGGTCTGTTCAGATCTTGTATTTGTCTAACAAGTATTTACAAAAATGTTTTACAAATAAAAATTAAAACAATAAAATATTTTTGTCGGGCAGTCCAGTCCGGCCGGTCAGGCCAGAGGCCAACCGATCCAGACCATCTGCGAACCAGCCCAACTAAACCCTGCAAGACCCTAGACCAACCTTTTTCCACCTAAAACTATTCTACCCACCAACCGCAGCTCGCCACCTCACCCCGCCTGGACCCACCCCGGCCCCACCACTTCCTCTCTCTCCCTCCCCACGCGAGCAGCCCCGACCCGCCTCCCTCCCCACGCGCGGCCTCGCCCCCGGCCGCGTCCCGCCGGCCCCGCCGCCTCGCATAGCTCCGCCACCACCTCTCCCCGGCGCCCCTCCTCCTCCCCATACCCAACCCTCTCCGCCGTGGCCGCCCAGTGTACCTCCATCGCCGCCACCGGACCACCCGACCCCGCTCGCCCTTCTCTCCCGCCTCTCCGGCGCAGCCTCGCCGCCGACGACGACCCCCGTCGACCGCAGCAACCGTCCTCGCCCGCCGCTCGCTCCTGCGGCCCTCCTCTCCAGCCCCTCGCCCCTCCCGGCTCCGAGCTCCGCGCCCCGCCTCCCCCGGAGCGCCGCCGCCCGCCCCCGGCCGGCCCCGCGGCGCCGCCTCCTCCGCATCGGCCTCGCCCGCCTCGCCTCCGGCCGCCGCCAGCGGGCCCTGAGCCGCCTCTCCCGCCGCCAGTCATCTCCCTCCGCGGCCGCCCTCCTCCTCCTCTCGCCGCCGGGTGTCTCTCTCCCGCCGGCCAGCCTCGCTCCGCCTCCTCGGGCGCCGACCACCTCCTCGCCAGACGTCGCCCCTGCCCCAACCCTGCTCGGCCACCGCCCTCTGCTCATCCCCCTCGCCCCCGTCGTCGCTGGCCGCGCGCCATGCGCCGTCACCGACTCGGGCGCCCCGTCTTCCGCGGCGACCGCCTCCTCGCCTCTAGCGCCGAGCCCGGCCCCCCTTCCTCGCCTCGGCATCCCTGTCCCGCCGCAGTACGGCCCGAGCACCACCTCGCCCGCGCCCGGGCTTGCTGGGCCTTGCAGCGCCGCCCATCAGCCCTTCTCCGACCCGGCCAGCTAAACGGTGCACCTTGTCATGCTGCTGTTGAACCCGTTCCGCGTGTGTGTGCCCGCTGGTGCTCAAGCGGAAGCCAAGACCAACACGAGACCCCGAAGGACCGCACAAGACCACGGGCGCGAGACTCCAAGACCGTACCGAGCCTAAGGTGTCCGAAGAATCTCCGACAAGAACTCCATCACGGAACATCTAGTACTCCGACAGGGAACCCTGAAGACCTCGGTGACGAGCCCCAAGTTCGCCTCCGATAATCAAGATGGTACCCCAAGATCTACATCATATGTGTCGAGACCAACACCAAAGCGATGACAAGATCTACCGATGACCGAGAACCCGATGACCGCCAAGATCGCCACCGGAACAACAAGCACTCCACCGTGGAACGTCCAGTCCTTCTCCCGGATGCGACAAGATCGTATCCCGGACGCCATGACCGTCGACATGACCCGAAGACCACGGATGCGCCAAGAACTACTCTGTTATCCGAGAACGATACCGCCGAGACCGAACCCCAGATCCAAACCCTGTCGAACCCCGGACCCCGGAACCCCAAGTTCGTCGAGTCCCCCTAATGTGTGAACCTTTTCCCGAGCCCCTATTTTATAAATGCTAAATATAAAACCTGTTGCATATTAATCATGTCATACTCGCATGCATATTTGTGTGGGTTTGGGGGCCTTATGCCGATTCACCATATAATTAAATATGGGGTCCATATGCGGGCTAATCTAGTCTAATATTGGCTCCATTTAAATTTGTGTAGCGAACCGGTAACTTATCTTGCCCTGTTATTAAAACATTTAATTTGTGGGGTAGATAAACAACTTGAACCTATTAAATAATTGTCGGGACCCGGTTCCGCTTAAAATGACCTACTTGCATCGCATCCTTGCCATGTCATACATCATACATGCATCATGCCCGGTCTTCTGCCGTAATCTTAAATAGTGCATCCGGTGTTTCTTCTAGTGTTTTGCTTCTTCGCGGGTAAGGCCGTTGAGTTGATGTGAGCTTCGCCCCGATCTTCGGATGAACCTTCGGCAATGTTTTCAGGCGAGCATCTCCCCCTTTCTACCTATCTTACTTTTATAGTATTTATTCCCTCCTGTTGATCTATTGCTATCTGTGTTGCGATGCTCTAGTTTTTTTTCGTACCCGTGATATCCCTTGCAGCCTTATATTGCCTTGGACACCTCCTATTACCTGTTTTTTGGTAGATAGTTGGACTTGCGCGTCGTAGTCGCTTGCTCAAGTGCTGTTGCGTGTCGTCTAGTACCACAGTTGTTGGAGTGTTGCCGCATGCTGAAGGTTGGAGATGATCATGGCTTTCATTATCGTTTACTTTAATTACTGTTTAACAACTAAAATTGAAGTAAGTAAGCAGAGGCACAGGTGGGCAATAGATGTTATTTGGTTGTTAACCGTCCACTTGTGTCCCGTAGGACCCCGAGTACTTGATACCTGTTCCTTGAATATTCGCGCTATCCACATACGGGGAATTATGGGACCCCCCTGAGCCAGAGCTTGATTCATTCTTATTTCTTGGGGCCACAAACTAGTTTGAGGTTTTATTTACTATCATGTACTTATGCCATGCCTTACTGCTTTATTACGATTGTGCGATGGATAGCACCTGTACTGTTTAGGATCGGGACACGTTTTCGCGGTGTCGACAAGCCCAGTTTTGGGTTCCCAGTCGTTCACAGCCGTCCACCCAAACCTCGGGTCCGTCTCGGAGTCAGCTAACTTCGTTGCGGGTGTACTCCAAGGGGTGGCCCCCTGAAATATTTTTGAATCCTGTGATTGCTTTGTCGTGAAGGCCTCGTTGGGTTTTGATTTGGTTTTTCCGAGGTTGATCGAGTGTGTGTTGCTATTTGTGCACCCCTGCAGGGTAAAACTTTCTGAAAGCCGTGTCCGCGGTTATGGACGACTTGGAGCACAGTATCTCGATCATAGACAACTATAACTAAAGTAGTGCTATAAATTTGACTTTATAATGACTAGTAATCAGCTTCACTATAATGGAATGGCTAAATAAAACTGCCAACAATTGCTTGCTTGGGTTGTCTCTTGCGACCATTGTATATGACTAGTAAGTATTGCAACTACAACGGAATGGCTAAATAAAAGTACCAACAACTGCTGGGTTTGGGTTATCTCATGCTATTTGTATCTGATTAGTAAGTGTTGCAACTATAATGGAATGGTTAACTAAAAGTGCCCACTGCTTATTTTATCAGGATAACTATCTAGACCTGACTAGTAATTGCTGCAACTATAACTGAATAAATAAAACTGCCAACTGTGTGAGTTCCTCGGTTGACTTCCTCGTTTGGTCTCGAGGGGGAAACGCCAGGATGGGTTTGTTTGATGGTAGAATCAGGTTGGATCCGGATAGGTTTTTCTTATCCCTCTCTGATAGCCGACAGTTGTATCGAGTCTCTATAGGTTGTTTAGTGCATGTTGCCGCTGCCGCTTCAGTCCACCATACCTATGTAGGCGAGGACCGCCGAATTCTAGTCTCGCCGTGTACTGGCCTCAGTACTGACGCTCCTCTTTTTCCTTTGCCCTTTGTCGGCACCCCTTTTGTTTAAACAGGTTTTGAGATCGACGTCGTTAGCAGGGTTACCCTTCCGGCTTGGCCTGGGCAGGGTTATGGACGCCATTGGTTATTCTTCAGGGCTCTTAGCCCCATTTGCATCTTGTCCGTACTCGGACGCTATATCGATTTCAAGGTGATTTGGATCTTTGTATATTACATCTGTATTCTTGACTCATTGAGTCGCTGTTGTATATATATCTGTTCTGTGGGTCCCATCGAGGACTGTTGTGTAATGTTATTACTTTGTTTTCCACCCGCACGAAAGTGCCTGGTGGTCACCTTTGAATCGTTTCTATGCGGGTTTGGCGGGTTTCGCTAAAACTTGCATAGGGCCGATTCTGAGGGTGTTACAAGGGCCACCCGTCCTGTGGCCTCTGGATTATTCAGGATGCTGTTCAGGGGTGCTTCGTTGACGACCATCACCTGGTGCTCCTGGAAGTAATGGCTCAACCGTCGAGCCGTCATGAACACGCCGTAGGCTAGCTTCTGGTAGTGAAGGTACCTCTGCTTTGTTGGTGTCAGTACCTCGCTGAGGTAGTAAATTGGGCGCTGGACCCCGTGGGTCTTGCCTTCTTCGGGTCGTTCGACCACGAGTACGGTGCTGACCACCTGGTGTGTGGCTGCTATGTACAGCAGCAGGGGCTCGCGCTCCTTTGGCGTGACCAAAACGGTCGAGGTGGAGAGGAGCCGCTTGAGGCTTTCGAATGCGTCGTTGGCTTCTGGTGTCCACTCGAACTTGTCTGCTTTACGCAGCAGCTGGTAGAATGGTAGGGCCTTCTCGCCCATACGGCTGATGAACCTGCTTAGCGCCACTACTCGTCCTGCGAGCTGCTGGACGCCCTTGAGGTTTTTCGTCTTCTCCATTGTCATGATGGCTTTGATTTTCTTCGGGTTCGCCTCGATCCCTCGTTGAGAGATGATGTACCCGAGAAGCTGACCTGATGGGACGCCGAAGGCACACTTTTCGGGATTGAGCTTGATCCTGTAGCGATCGAGGTTGTCAAACGTCTCGCGGTGATCGTCGATAAGTGTCCTTGCCTCTCTGGTTTTTATTACTATGTCGTCGACATAAACTTGGATGTTGCGACCAATCTGGTCCTTGAGGCAGGCCTGCATGCATCGCTGGTACGTGGCACCCGCGTTCTTTAGCCCGAAGGGCATTGTGTTGTAACAGAATACTCCGAACGGTGTGATAAACGCCGTTTTCTCCTGATCTTCGACCTTGAGCCGAATCTGGTTATAGCCTGAGTAGGCGTCGAGGAAGGAGAGTTTCTCGCAACCTGCAGTCGAATCGATGATCTGGTCGATCCGTGGAAGAGGGAAGTGGTCCTTTGGGCAATGCTTATTTAGTGACGTGAAGTCCACACACATCCGCAGGATGTCCGTGTCCTTCTTCGGGACCATCACCGTGTTTGCAAGCCACTCGCTTTCTTTGATTTCCCTGATGAAGTATGCAGCGAGCAGTCTATTGATTTCCTTGCCGATAGCTTCGGCTCGTGGCTCCGACAGTCTTCGGATGGACTGCTTGACTGGCTTGGTGTCTGGAAAGACATTGAGTGCGTGCTCGGCGAATTCCCTGGGAACTCCTGGCATGTCCGCAGGACACCAGGCGAAGATTTCCCAGCTCTCACGGAGGAATTCGACGAGTGCGCCTTCCTACGCGGTGCTGAGGTCATTGGCGATCAAGGCCGTCTTGGAGGCATCCGTCGGATGGACCTGTACTTTTTTGGTGTTGACGGTGGAGTCGAAGGACATGTCAGGTGCGTTCTGCCTTGTGACTGGGGGTAGCCCATTGTCCGTCACCTCGCGGAGCCTTACAAGCTCGTCTTGCATGCCGAAAGACTGGGAGATTTTGTTGAAATCCCTGTCGCATTGGTCCGATCGGGTGAAGCTCCCATGGACTGTGATGACGCCCCTTGGTCCTGGCATCTTGAGTAGTAGGTATGCGTAGTGTGGGACGGCCAGGAACCTTGCGAATGCTACACGTCCCAGGATGGCGTGGTATTGTGACGGCCAGTCCACCACTTCGAATTCGAGTCGCTCCTGCCGAAAGTTATCCGGCTTCCCGAAGATGACGTCGAGCCCTATTTTTCCCAGGGGGAATATGCCCTTTCCTGGTACAATGTCGTGGAACGTTGTGTCTGATTGTTCCAGGCTGCATTGCGGGATTCGCATAGCTGCTAGGGTGCTTGCGAACATTAGGTTGATGCCGCTGCCACTGTCCATGAAGACACGACTCATCTCGAAGCCTCCGATCTGCGCCTCGAGCACCAGGGCAGCATGACCTGGGCGGGGGATCTGGCAGGGGTGATCTGCGCGAGTGAACGTGATGCAGGACTCCGATCCGCTGAGGTACTCAGGTATTGCAGGCGGAGTTGCCACGGCCAAATTGATTTGTCGGGTGATTTTCTTCTGCACCCTGTTTGTTGGGCGTCCCTTCTGGATCATATTTAGTGCTCCCTTTGGTGGGGGATATACGACCCCGGCGTTGTTTTGCGCTGGTGCGACTGGTTGGTTTGGGCCTCCAATAGGGGGCGGTGGAGGAGCTCCGTGTGCTATTTCTCCTGGCGCGGGTGCGTTTCCGAACGCAGGGATTGGGGCTTGTTGCCTCATCTGTGTCATGCTTTCGCTGAGTTTCTGGAACTCGCGGCAGTCCTTGAGCATGTGACTGGCTTTCTTTTTGCCATCTTGTTTGTCGATGTAGAAGTGGATGGTGCATGGACCCGAAAGTTTTTCGAATGCTGAGGGTCTGTTGTCGCGATCGCGGCGTTGCCACGATTGTGATGATCGTCCACTGTCTCGGAGATTTCCTCCGCGGTAACCTCCGTTGTTGCGGCTGTTGTCGTTGCGGCGGTCGGCGTAGCTAGCCGCGACCATGTCGGGTCCGTCGCGGTCTTCGTAGACACGCGATCTCCTCTTGCTGCGGCGTTCTCGCCTTCGGCCGTAGTCGTCCTCTTCATCTGATTGCGCTCGCTGGATGCAATCTTCGTCGTCTGCCCAACTGTTGGCAATTTCCATGAGGTGGTCGAGTGTCTTGGGCTTGACACGCCCAAGTTCTTCCTTGGAATCTTGGCGTTTGACGCCGTCTCTGAAGGCGTCGATGGCCCTCTCCTCGGAGATATGCGCTGCGGAGTTCTTGGTGGTAGACCAGCGTAATATGTACGAGCGAATAGATTCCCCCGTTCTCTGAGTGCAGGCTCGCAACTCTTCGATTGAGGCGGGCCTCTTGCTGGTGCCCTTGAAATTTCGGATGAAGCTGTAAGCTAGCTCCTCCCAACTTCGGATGGATCCTGATGATAGGCTACTGAGCCAGACCCGCGCAGCGCCTGTCAGCTGCAGCTGGAGGCATTGCATGGCGGTTTCTTTGTTACCGCCATGCAGCTTGACAGATGACAGATGATCGCTGAGCCAAGATTTTGGATCTTGCGTGCCGTTGAACTTCGGAGTACCGAAGGAAGCTTGAAATTGCGTGGCATCTTTGTTCGCCGAACAAATCTGCTGAAGCATCGAGCTCCACAGAGTTCTCCTTCATCTTCATCCATCTCGGACTCGGACGAGCATGCGCATTTGGCTCGCGCTTTGTCGATTTTGCGCTGTGTAAGCGCGTCTCTGGCGTCGTAGTCGCATTTATGGCGATGCGAGCTCTTCTTCCTTCGAGGAAGGCCGTGCTCCTCTTCCTCTTCGGATGAAGGGGTGGGGCTATGGTCGCGCCTGACTGGAGCTTTCTTCTTTGGCTCCGCAGGAGCGTCTTCGTGGAGCGCAGCTCCGACGAGTCCGAGTCTGGTGAGTGCGGACTTATGCATGGCTCTTTTCGGGTCCCCCTCCGGAGGTTGGTGGGCCGCGAGATACGCGGTGGCTGCCAGGATCGCAGCTTGTGGTGTCTTCGGGATGATGTTGCCGTCGGCATCCATATCCATGAACGACGTGTGGAGAGTTCGGGTCACATCACGACGTTCCTTGGGATCCATGTTCTCCACCCGCGAGCGATGCTTGTTTCCCTGATTTCCATTCGTGCTAGAGCCGGGTGCCATGGCGGAGAGCGCAGCTCGTCGCGCGCTGGACTCGGAGGCTGCTTGCTTGCGTTTATCGAGCGTCTCCTGCATCTTGACTTGCTTCTTGTGCTCCTCGATGAGGAGGTAGTGGTACGCCATCAGTAGGTCGCGTGGTGAATCCACAGGCAGGACTATGTCGCCTGCGACGGCACGACGTGCCTGTACCCATCCTTCTTTGCTAAGTTGGATGACGTGGCCGTTGTTCTCCCCTTCGGGTGGGGGGATTGGCTTCTTCTGTTCCCGCCGTTTCTGCCGTTTCCGTCTGCGGGTTGGGGTTCGTGTTGGGCGGCGGGTTGGGCGTTTATTGATCCTGGATAACTGCGGCGCATAGGTAGCGCTCGTAGATCGGTTCGCTGCTGCCGCAGCTTTCAGGTCCGGAACCGTAGGTCCCTTCATCCGAAGGTGGATCGCACAGATCGGAGTTGCAGTTGCTGCAGCTGTAGAACTCATCTGTCGATGGTGACGTGCGTAGCACGGGGTGTGGAGCCCATGAGGCGGGCCTGATTGATGGCACGGGCACCCGCTCAGGAAGGCGGAGGGTGCCAGTTTGTCCCACCTGGAAGCAGAAGCTCCCGAACAAAATCTCGAGTCCGTCGCCTACGGGCTCGAAATCTTTCATGGTGGCCGGCGAGTGGGCGGTGAAGTCGAAGGTCCCAAAGAGGAGGTGATTCTCCGTCGCCGCGGAGTTGTAGATCGATCGGGTTGGGACCGTCATGGTCGCACAATCAGCAGCCCCGATTCCCATAGACGGCACCAATTGACGAGGTTTAATCTCATCAATGCCCATTGTTATGGACTTGGATTTTGGAGAAGATGGGGATGCTAGAGATCGTGGCACGGTTAATAGACAAGCAACCAGGGGACACGAGATTTACCCAAGTTCAAGCCCCCGGAGGGAAAACCCTACTCCTGCTTGTCTGCTCTTGATTACGGCGGAACCGAAGGTTATAGGGTGCACAGATTCGATCTGGCGTGGAGGTGCGTGCGAAAGTATGAATCGAGAGATCTAGGACGTGCCCTCCTGGCCTTTATATAGACTTAGGCAGGTCCCGAACATAGTCCTAGTCGGTTACAAGTTCTAGGGTTTTACCCCTTTGAATTTCCTATCTATGCTAGTCTTGCTCTCCAAGGATCCGATGGCGTCATGGGCCTTGGCCACCCAAAAATCTTCATGGGCCAGCATATATCTGCTGTGAGCCTTCCTTGGGCTGGACCAGGTATGCCGAAGTTACGTACCCGTAGGGTATGACCATGTCACCAGACATGTGGTTCTCTCCGTGCACTCGTTACGATAAAGTGTGCAATCATTGATGCATGTGTGGTATTTAACGTGTGGTAGGTCGAGAGGGCACACGATTTTCTTGGTCTCCTTTATACTTGTTGGTAATGTGTTCCCCTTAGGAAGACGATCGCGCCAGAATTCCATGTTAGCATTGAAGCTCACGTCCGTATATTTGTGTTCCGTCTTCATCTCTAGAGCCTTGAGCGTTACACTCAGGCGTGTATCCTCGGACCGACACCCACAATACAATGGAGTCATCCCGTCTATCTCCATTTACGCCAGCTTGACTTTCTCTCTGGCTGCAGTTTGGCGTTGCTCGTCTCCTTGAGAAGCAGTTCCTGAACATGAGGGTCCCGCAACGCCGAAGTTAGCAGCGTCTAGGTGTTTGCGTCTTCTCCTTCTTCATGATGGTCATGCACATCAACATCTCCTTCTTCGTCATGATGATCATGCCCGCCGGTATATTCTTCGTCATGATGACCATGCCCGCCGGGAGACTATTCGTCTTCTCGCCCGCCCACGTCTTCATGATGACCACCACCATTTGCTGTCGGCTCCTCATCGAAGTCCCGCATGAAACCGCGCCTGAGCAGGTGATCCTCCAAATTTGCCAGAATCAGGGTCGATCCAGCGCTGGAGTTTGCATGTTCGACATGGACATCTTATCTGGGTCTTGTTGTTCTGAATCATGTCCTCCTTCGTGTCTTTATTATACCTAGTAACTCGACCTTCGCTCATCCTGACGACCATGGTTGCCTGCGCGGTATGCACATATAGAGCAAAAGAGAGAGTAGGTTAATTAGAAACCACACCTTATGCACACACACATGCATGGTCGCCAAAAAATTTGGCATGACCTTTCCTAAAATTAGGACATATGGGTGGTGCAAAAATTTGCCGAAATAGAAATGAATCAACAATTCGGCAAACATCCATGCACCACACCGGGGGCAGACAAGCAACAACAAGAAACTTCTTCCCATGCAAACATTCATGCACCACACAAGCTTCATGTACAAATATCATCTTGGCGCCATCGCACACCGCCCGCGCGACAAGCTTCACACCTACAAAACATGCATATTCATGTCCAATTACTCACCTAGTAGATTGAATACCGAGTCGAGACCGCGATATGAGAGAGTGTGAACCAATAGATCTATGGAGAGATAGTGGTAGACAAATGGAGATGTGGAGGAGAAAAGTAACTATGTTTTAGATGTACAAGTTGGAGAAAGGCTTTCCCTAACCAATCTATCAACTATAGTAGGTTTAAATACAACAAAATGGAGAAAATTATGGGCACAATGGGGTGGAAGAGAGGAGGAAGACGAGCTGGGAGGAGGGGGGAAGAAGGATGTGAAATGGGTGGTGGTAAATAGAGGGTTGCAAAGCTGCCACCTTTTATGCAGATCTAGACGCAGGGTTATGTGGCGCATATGGTAGATATGCGCCACAAAAATGTGATCTTCTGTGGCGCATATCACCATATGTTGTTGGAGATATGCCCTAGAGGCAATAATAAATGTAGTTATTATTATATCTTTGTGTTTATGATAAATGTTTACATTCATGCTATAATAGTATTAACAAGGAAACATTGATACTTGTGTGATTTGTAAACTTAATTTGAAGTCCCTAGTATAGCCTCTATACTTCACTAGCTTGTTGGTTGATAAATGATTGTGGTTTCCCTATCATGAACATTGAGATGTTATTAACAACAAGATCATATCGTTAGGAGAATGATATGATGGACATACTCCTATAGATAAAGCATAGCATAAAGATCAAGTCATTTCAATAGTTCAATTGCTATATGCTTTCTGATACATAGTAACCTAATTCCTTCGACCATGAGATCATGCATATCACCTTTACCAGATGGATGCTTTGATGACATCAAACACCACACCGTAACTGGGTGGCTATAAAGGTGGCATTGAGTGTTCGGAAAGTATTGGTTGAGACACATGGATCAAGAGTGGGATTTGTCCATCCATATGACGGATAGATATACTATGGGCCCTCTCGGTGGAATGTCATCCAATTAGCTTGCAAGCATGTGACTGGCTCACAAGGGATCACATATCACAGGGACGAGAAAAGAGTACTTATCGGTAACGAGGTTGAACTAGGTACGCAGAGATACCGACGATCATAACTTCGGATAAGTAAACTATCGTGAGACAAAGGGAAATTGGTATCGTATGTAAGTGGTTCATTCGATCGCAAAGTAATCATAGAAATATGTGGGAGCCATATGAATTTCCAGATTCCTTTATTGGTTATTGTTCGGAGAAGTGTCTCGATCATGTCCGCATAACTCACGAACCGTAGGGAGACACACTTAAGGATTCGACGTTGTTTGAGTAGTTATGGTATTATGAGAAAGAGACCAAATGTTGTTCGGAGTCTCGGATGAGATCCGGGATATCACGAGGTGATCCGGAATGGTCCGGAGAATAAGATTCATATAAGGAAAGTCCCATTTCGGAGTTGGGGAATGATTCCGGTGTTTTCATCGGGAATGTTCTAGAAGGTTCCGGAATGTCCGGCACTCCGGAGGGGAAGGGTACATGAATGTGTTGTATCAAGTTGGTATGATTGCATCATGTACTAAGTGTCCTCGCTGTTCCATATAAAGGATTAAATTGAATCCTAGTTTGAAAAAGTCAAATAGCTAAATTGAAAAGTCAAATAGCTAAAATTGGAAAGTGGAAAAGAGGAGGAGGGGGGAATCCGAGTTGGGGAGGAGTTCCCTCCTCCAACCGGCGGCAACCCTCCAAGCCGAGTTGGGGAGGGACTCCTCTCCCTCCCCTTGGCCGCCGTCCCCCCTCCACCTGTTGGAGATATGCCCTAGAGGCAATAATAAATGTAGTTATTATTATATCTTTGTGTTTATGATAAATGTTTACATTCATGCTATAATACTATTAACAAGGAAACATTGATACTTGTGTGATTTGTAAACTTAATTTTAAGTCCCTAGTATAGCCTCTATACTTCACTAGCTTGTTGGTTGATAAATGATTGTGGTTTCCCTATCATGAACATTGAGATGTTATTAACAACAAGATCATATCGTTAGGAGAATGATATGATGGACATACTCCTATAGATAAAGCGTAGCATAAAGATCAAGTCATTTCAATAGTTCAATTGCTATATGCTTTCTGATACATAGTAACCTAATTCCTTCGACCATGAGATCATGCATATCACCTTTACCGGATGGATGCTTTGATGACATCAAACACCACACCGTAACTGGGTGGCTATAAAAGGTGGCATTGAGTGTTCGGAAAGTATTGGTTGAGACACATGGATCAAGAGTGGGATTTGTCCATCCATATGACGGATAGATATACTCTAGGCCCTCTCGGTGGAATGTCATCCAATTAGCTTGCAAGCATGTGACTGGCTCACAAGGGATCACATATCACGGGAACGAGAAAAGAGTACTTATCGGTAACGAGGTTGAACTAGGTATACAGAGATACCGACGATCATAACTTCGGATAAGTAAACTATCGTGAGACAAAGGGAAATTGGTATCGTATGTAAGTGGTTCATTCGATCGCAAAGTAATCGTAGAAATATGTGGGATCCATATGAATTTCCAGATTCCTCTATTGGTTATTGTTCGGAGAAGTGTCTCGATCATGTCCGCATAATTCACGAACCGTAGGGAGACACACTTAAGGATTCGACGTTGTTTGAGTAGTTATGGTATTATGAGAAAGATACCGAATGTTGTTCGGAGTCTCGGATGAGATCCGGGATATCACGAGGTGATCCGGAATGGTCCGGAGAATAAGATTCATATAAGGAAAGTCCCATTTCGGAGTTGGGGAATGATTCCGGTGTTTTCATCGGGAATGTTCTAGAAGGTTCCGGAATGTCCGGCACTCCGGAGGGGAAGGGTACATGAATGTGTTGTATCAAGTTGGTATGATTGCATCATGTACTAAGTGTCCTCGCTGTTCCATATAAAGGATTAAATTGAGTCCTAGTTTGAAAAAGTCAAATAGCTAAATTGAAAAGTCAAATAGCTAAAATTGGAAAGTGGAAAAGAGGAGGAGGGGGGGAATCCGAGTTGGGGAGGAGTTCCCTCCTCCAACCGGCGGCAACCCTCCAAGCCGAGTTGGGGAGGGACTCCTCTTCCTCCCCTTGGCCGCCGGCCCTCCTCCACCTATATAAGGAGGGGCAGGGACCCCTCCTAGAGCACACAAGTCCCTCACCTCAAACCCTAGAAGCTGCAGCCCACCATAGCCGCCGCCGCCCCCCTAGGGTTTTGCCCTAGCCGCCGACTTGGGGGTCCCCGGAACCCTAGCCCCGGCTCTAGCACCTCCTCCTTGGTGTGTCTAAAACCTAGATCGCCGAGGAGCTCTCTCATACTCCACCATACTCGCTCCGGCTTAAGGCGAAGCCCTGCGAGATCTCCCCTCTACTTCCGGTACCACGCCGTTGTGCTGCCGGAATCGCGAGGAGAGTGCTACAACCTCCGCTGCCTGCTGGAACAAGGGAGAGGAAGGTCTTCGTCGAGTACCGAACGTGTGACCGACTGCGGGAGCGCTGCCGGAACGCAGCGCCGGAAGGATCGTCTACGCGATCTTGAGATCGGGAAGAGTACGACTACATCACCCACGAGAATCCGCTCTCGTTAAACACTTTGGAATCTTCGAGGGTAAGTTATTCCATCAACTTGTTGCTACAATCTAGTAGATAGATCTTGGCTTGTTTGTTTGTATGCGATAGAAAATTTTTGTTTTCCATGCTACGAAACCCTACAGTGGTATCAGAGCCGTGTCTATATGTAGATCTGTTGCACGAGTAGAACACAATGGTCATTATGGGCGTTGATGCTTTTATTGTCGATTGCTTCTTGTGTACTTTGCATCTTGCGGTATGTTGGGATGAAGCGGCCCGGGCTAACCTTACATGACATCGTTCATGAGACTTGCTCCACGCTTGACATGCAACTTGTATTGCATAAGTGGCTTTGCGGGTACCTGTTTCTCCTAGCATAGTTAAGATCAATTTACAATGGGTGATTAACAATACTAGTATCAATGTTGTGGTTCATGTTCGTAAGTTAGAACGACACTTATCGAAAGCCCCAAAACCACGTAAAATATGCAAAGAAAGTAGAGGCGTCTAACTTTGTTTTGCAGGGGTGTGCAGTGATGTGATATGGCCATGATTGTGATTATATTTTCTGTATGCAATGTTCCTTATTGTAAGTTGGAAACCGGCAGGAGCCATATGGTTGTCTTTAATTTATGTTAAGACCCGCGTGTCTATTCAAAGTAGTTGTAATAGTTGAAGCCGGTGGACGACAACCATGGAGAAGCGTCATTGACCTTGATGCAATGCGGGTGATGATGGAGATCATGTTCGTGCTAGAAGATGGAGATCGGAAGCACAAAGAAGAAAGGCCATATCATATCACATATTTTGAATTGCATGTGATGTTAATCCTTTATGCATCTTGTATTGCTTAGTAGACGACGGTAGCATTATAAGATGATCCCTCATGCACATGAATTTCAAGTCATAAAAGTGTTCACCCTTAGTTAGCACCGTTGCTAAAGCTTGTTGTTTCGAAGCACCACGTGATGATCGGGTGTGTTAGATTCTGCAAGTGTATACAACGTGAGCAAGCCAGATTTGCTCATGCGGAAACTAAGGTTTGATCTTGACGAGCCTAGCATGTACAGACATGGTCTCGGAACACGGATCACCTAAAGGTAAAGCATGAATCATATAGTAGATATGATGAACATGACGATTGTTCGCCATTGAAACTATATCAACTCTCGTGATGATCGGTGTTGATGTGGTGGATTTGGTTCATGTGATCACTAAAACAATGTGAGGGATATTGTTTTGAGTGGGAGTTCACCTAGATTAACTTTATTATTAATTTGAACTCAATTTGTCATAAACTTAGTCTAAACTATTGCAAATATGTTGTAGATCAATGGCAGCCCCTACCATCAATTTTAATGCGTTCCTAGAGAAATAAAAGTTGAAAAACAATGGAAGCAACTTCGCGGATTGGTTCCGCAATTTGAGGATTGTCCTCACAGCTGGTAATTTGACCTATGTGCTGGATGCACCGCTGGGTGACCCACCTGCAGCTGATGCTTCCGATGAAGTAAAGAATGTTTACCTCGCTCGGAAGAATCAGTACTCCATAGTTCAGTGTGCTATCTTGTATGGTTTGGAATCGGAGCTTCAGAAAAGTTTTGAGAATTCAGACCCATATGATATTGTCGAGGATCTCAAATTGATCTTTGAGACTCATGCGGCAATTGAAAGTTATGAGGCTTCTGAAAAGTTCTTTAACTGCAAGATGGAAGAGGGCAGCTCCGTCAGTGAGCATGTGCTTAAGATGTCTGGGCACGCAAACAAACTTCAAGGCTTGGGTATAGTGATTCCTAATGCTTTGGGGATTTACCGTGTCCTCCAATCACTACCACCAAGTTACAGGAACTTTGTGATGAACTACAACATGCAGAACATGAACAAGCAGTTGCCAGAACTGTTTGCTATGTTAAAGTCTGCAGAAGTGGAGATCAAGAAAGAGCACCAAGTGTTGTTGGTCAATAAGACCACCAAATTCAAGAAAGGCAAGTCTAAGCAGAAGGGACACTTCAAGAAGGGTGGTAAGAAAGTTACCACGCCGGCGAAGAAGACCAAGGCTGGACCTAAGCCTGAAACTGAGTGCTTTTACTGCAAGGGAGAAGGTCACTGGAAGCGGAATTGCCCAAAGTACTTGGCGGATTTGAAGAACGACAACATCAATAAGAAAGGTATATCTTATATACATGTTATTGATGTGTATCTCACTAGTACTCGTAGTAGTGCCTGGGTATTTGATACTGGTTCGGTTGCTCATATTTGTAACTCGAAACAGGTGCTGCAGAATAAACGGAAGCTGGCGAAGAACGAGGTGACGATGCGCGTGGGAAACGGATCAAAGGTTGATGTGATCGCGGTCGGCACGCTACCCCTTGATCTACCATCGGGATTAGTTTTATACTTAAATAATTGTTATTTGGTGCCTGCGTTGAGCATGAACATTATATCGGGATCTTGTTTATTGCGAGACGGTTACTTGTTTAAATCCGAGAATAATGGTTGTTCGATTTATATGAGTAATATGTTTTATGCACATGCACCTTTGATAGATGGTATATTCTTATTGAATCTCGATAGTGGAAATACACATATCAACAACATTGAGGCTAAACGTTTGAAATCAAGCGATAATTCGACCTATATGTGGCACTGTCGTCTTGGTCACATTGGAGTGAAGCGTATGAAGAAACTCCATTCCGATGGACTTCTTGAATCACTTGATTTCGAATCACTTGATAGATGCGAAGCATGTCTGATGGGTAAAATGACTAAGACTCCATTTTCTCGTATGATGGAGCGAGCTACGGACTTATTGGAAATCATACATACCGATGTGTGTGGTCCAATGAGTGTAGCATCGCGCGGTGGTTATCGTTATGTTCTTACCTTCACGGATGACTTGAGTAGATATGGGTATATCTATTTCATGAAACATAAGTCCGAAACTTTCGAGAAGTTTAAAGAGTTTCAAAGTGAGGTAGAGAATCAACGTAACAAGAAGATTAAATTTCTGCGTTCTGATCGTGGAGGTGAATATCTAAGTTACGAGTTTGGCGAGCATTTGAAGAAATGCGGAATACTTTCACAATTGACACCGCCGGGAACACCACAGCGTAATGGTGTGTCCGAACGTCGTAATCGAACTCTCTTAGATATGGTTCGTTCTATGATGTCACTTACAGATTTACCGCTATCATTTTGGGGTTATGCATTAGAAACAGCCGCATTCACTTTAAATAGGGCACCGTCTAAATCCGTTGAAACGACACCGTATGAATTATGGTTTGGGAAGAAACCTAGATTGTCGTTCCTTAAAGTTTGGGGATGCGAAGCCTATGTAAAGAAGTTACAGCCGGACAAGCTTGAACCCAAAGCGGAAAGATGCGTCTTCATAGGATACCCAAAGGAAACTATTGGGTATACCTTCTATCATAGATCCGAAGGCAAAATCTTCGTTGCCAAGAATGGATCCTTTCTAGAGAAGGAATTTCTCTCGAAAGAAGTGACTGGAAGGAAAGTAGAACTCGACGAGGTTGTTGAACCTTCTCTCGAAATTGCGAGTAGCGCAGCACCGGAAGAAGTTCCTGTGGTGTCTGCACCAATAAGAGAGGAAGCTAATGATGGTGATCATGAAACTTCGGTTGAAGTTGCTACAGAGCCTCAGAGGTCAACGAGAACTCGTACCACTCCAGATTGGTATGATCCCGTTATGAGTGTCATGTTGGTGGATAACACCGATGACCCCGAGACATATGAGGAAGCGATGATGAGCCCAGATTCCAATAAATGGCAAGAAGCCATGAAATCCGAGATTGGATCCATGTACGAAAACCAAGTATGGACTTTGGTGGACTTACCGGATGGCCGGAAGGCTGTCGAGAACAAATGGATCTTCAAGAAGAAAACAGATGCTGATGGTAATGTTACTGTCTATAAAGCTCGACTTGTCGCAAAAGGGTTTCGACAAATTCAAGGAGTTGACTACGATGAGACTTTCTCACCAGTAGCAAAGCTAAAGTCTGTGAGGATTATGTTAGCAATCGCTGCATATTATGATTATGAGAACTGGCAGATGGATGTCAAAACAGCATTGATGAAGAGTTGTATATGATGCAACCCAAAGGTTTTGTCGATCCTAAAGATGCTAACAAGGTATGCAAACTTCAACGATCCATCTATGGATTGAAGCAAGCATCCCGAAGTTGGAATCAATGTTTTGATAAGGTGATCAAAAGTTTTGGTTTTATACAAACTTATGGAGAAGCTTGTATTTACAAGAAAGTGAGTGGGAGCTCTGTAGCATTCTTAATATTATATGTGGATGACATATTGTTGATTGGGAATAATGTAGACCTTCTTAATAGTGTCAAGGAATATTTGAATAATAGTTTTTCAATGAAGGATCTTGGCGAAGCAGCTTACATATTAGGCATAAAGATTTATAGAGATAGATCGAAACGCCAAATATCATTGTCACAGAGTACATATTTGGACAAAGTTCTAAAGAGGTTTGGAATGGAAGATAGCAAGAAAGGGTTCTTGCCCATGTTGCCCAATACGACCTTGAGTAAAACTCAAAGTCCGACATCGGCAGAAGATAGAGAAAGGATGAGTAAGACTCCCTATGCCTCAGCCATAGGATCTCTAATGTATGCCATGCTATGTACTAGACCCGACATTGCATATGCTGTTAGTTTGACTAGCAGATATCAAAGTGATCCAGGAGTGGATCATTGGACAGCGGTAAAAAACATCCTTAAGTACTTGAGAAGAACTAAGGATATGGTTCTTTCTTATGGAGGTGATGAACAGCTCGTTGTTAATGGTTACACCGATGCTAGTTGGAACACCGATCCGGATGATTCTAAATCACAATCTGGATACGTATTTATTTTGAATGGTGCAGCAGTTAGCTGGAGGAGTGCAAAGCAAAGCGTTGTGGCGAGATCTTCAACTGAATCGGAATACATGGCTGCTTCGGAGGCTTCACAAGAAGCGATATGGATGAAAGAGTTCATTACAGAGCTGGGTGTGGTTCCTAGTGCGCTGGACCCAATGTCTATCTACTGTGATAACATGGGCGCCATAGCCAATGCGCAAGAACCAAGGTCACACAAGAAGCTGAAGCACATAAAGCTACGTTTTCACGCTATTCGAGAACATATCCAAGATGGGGATATAAAGATTTGCAAAGTACACACAGATCTGAATGTGGCGGATCCGTTGACTAAACCTCTCCCGAGGGCAAAACATGACCAACACCAAACTGCCATGGGTGTTCGGTATATTACCATGTAATCTAGATTAGATGACTCTAGTGCAAGTGGGAGACTGTTGGAGATATGCCCTAGAGGCAATAATAAATGTAGTTATTATTATATCTTTGTGTTTATGATAAATGTTTACATTCATGCTATAATAGTATTAACAAGGAAACATTGATACTTGTGTGATTTGTAAACTTAATTTGAAGTCCCTAGTATAGCCTCTATACTTCACTAGCTTGTTGGTTGATAAATGATTGTGGTTTCCCTATCATGAACATTGAGATGTTATTAACAACAAGATCATATCGTTAGGAGAATGATATGATGGACATACTCCTATAGATAAAGCGTAGCATAAAGATCAAGTCATTTCAATAGTTTAATTGCTATATGCTTTCTGATACATAGTAACCTAATTCCTTCGACCATGAGATCATGCATATCACCTTTACCGGATGGATGCTTTGATGACATCAAACACCACACCGTAACTGGGTGGCTATATGTAACACCCTCAGAATCGGCCCTATGCAAGTTTTAGCGCTTCCCGCCAAACTCGCATAGGAACGATTCAAGGACGCCCACCAGGCACTTTCGTGCGGGTGGAGAACAAAGTAATAACATTACACATCAGTCCTCGATGGAACCCACAAAACATATATATACAACAGCGACTCAAAGAGTCAAGAATACAGATTTACAGTACAAAGATCCAGATCACCTTGAAAATAATACAGCGTCCGAGTACGGACAAGATGCAAATTGAGCTAAGAGCCCTGAAGAATAACCAATGGCGTCCATAACCCTGCCCAGGCCAAGCCGGAAGGGTAACCCTGCTAACGACGTCGATCTCAAAGCCTGCTTAAACAAAAGGGGTGCCGACAAAGGGCAAAGGAAAAAGAGAGAGCGGTCAGTACTGAGGCCAGTACACGGCGAGACTAGAATTCGGCGGTCCACGCCTACATAGGTATGGTGGACTGAAGCGGCAGCGCGGCATGCACTAAACAACCTATAGAGACTCGATACAACTAGCGGCTATCAGAGAGAGGTAAGAAAGACCTATTCGGAACCAACCTGATACTACCACCAAACATACCCATCCTGGTGTTTCCCCCTCGAGACCAAACGAGGAAGTCAACCGAGGAACTCACACCGTTGGCAGTTTTATTCATTCCGTTATAGTTGCGGCGATTACTAGTCAAATAAAGATGGCATGAGTCATCCTGATATAATAAGCAGTGGGCAGTTTTAGTTAAATATTCCGTTGTAGTTGCAACACTTACTAGTCAGATACGATTAGCATGAGACATCCCAAACCCAGCAGTTGTTGGTACTTTTATTTAGCCATTCCGTTGTAGTGAAGCTGATTACTAGTCATATCGGATACAAGTCAAATTATAACAGTAAACTTTAGTTGTAGTTGTCTATGATCGAGAACTGTGCTCCAAGTCGTCCATAACCGCGGACACGGCTTTTCGAAAAGATTTAACCCTGCAGGGGTGCACCAAAGTATCCACACGCACTTCGACCCTTTTTGCCAGATCAGTTAACATACACCCATCGGTATGTCGGCGGGGCCTAAGTCATGACGTTTCCCAGACCCAAAGCAAGTACATGGGGGCCACCCCACTAAGCTACCCGCAACGAAGTCGGCCGGTCTCCGAGACGGACTCAGGGTTTGTGTAGACGGCTGTAAACGACTGGGAACCCGAAAGTGTGACTGGGCTTGTCGATACAGCGAAAACGTGTCACGGTCCTAAACAGTATAGGTGCTCCACGCACAATCGTAAATAAAGCAGTAAAGCATGGCATAAGTACAGGATAGTAATAAAGCCCCAAACTACTTGTGGCCCCCGGTACAATACTTTGAAATCAGGTACTAATCGATGGGGGTGCCCACACACCCCACCTGTGGTTAGCGCGCTCGATCTCGGAACAGGTGTCAAGAACTCGGGGTCCTACGGGACACAAGTGGACGGTTAACAACCAAATAACATCTATTGCCCACCTGTGCCTCTGCATTATTTACCTACTTCAATTTTAGTTATTAAACAATAATTAAAGACATGATCATCTCCCACATTAAACATGCGGCAATACTCCAACAACTGTGGTACTTGACGACACGCAACAGCACTTGAGCAAGCAACTACGACACGCAAGTCCAACTATCTACCAAACAACAGGTAATAGGATGTGTCCAAGGCAATATCAGGCTGCAAGGGATATCACAGGCACGAAAACTAGAGCATCGCAACACAGATAGCAATAGATCAACAGGAGGGAATAAATACTATAAAGTAAGATAGGTAGAAAGGGGAAGGTGCTCGCCTGAAAACATTGCCGAAGGTTCATCCGAAGATCGGGTCGATACTCGCATCAACTCATCGGCCTAATCCGTGAAGAAGCAAAGCACTAGAAGAAACACCGGAGGCACTATTTAATACTACGGCAAAAGATCGGGCATGATGCATGTATGATGTATGACATGGCAAATGTGCGATGCAACTAGGCCACATTAAGCGGAACCAAGGTCCCGACAATTATTCAGATGGTTCAAGTTATTTAACTACCCCGCAATTTAATTGTTGTCTTAACAGGACAAAACATGGCATCGGTTCGCTACACCAATTTAAATGGAGTTCGGAATGAGACGCAGATATCCCGCATAAACACTCCATATTTAATTTAGGTGAATCGCCTAAATACCCCCAACAACCACATTATGTATGCGAGTACGACAATTAAATATGCAACAGTTTGATATTACATTTATAAAAATAGGGCTCGAGAAAGGGATCACACATTAGGGTTCGGCGAGCTTGGGGTTCGATGGATCGGTCTCAGGGTTCGACGGGAAGGCAAGGTTCGGTTTGATGAGATCGGTCTTGGCATTCGGGAAGAAGAACTTGGCGTCCGAGAGACGATCTTGTCGCATCCGCGATCGTCGGGTCGTGTCGTCGGTCTTGTCGTTTCACGGCAGAGATCTTGGTGTCCCGGGTCTCGGCGTCTTCGGATCCGGGAGGAAGAACTTGGCGTGTCGGGTTCGGTCTTCTGATCCGAGAAGGAGAACTTGGCGATTCCGAGGGTCTTGGTGTTCGACGGGGTTCGGGCGCGCCGGTATCGGTCTTCGAATCCATGTAGTAGACCTTGTCAGTTCCATGTCGACGACCTTGGGGTTCTGCGGTCTTCGGTTCCGTGAGGCGGATATGTCTAACAGGAGGGTCTCAAATGGCCGAATCAACCTCGCCACATCTTCTCGCGGCAACAGCATCAACACATCTGTGCACCGAAAACACAGTGCACCTAAGGCATCATCACCGCTCCATACCAATCAAGGGCCGCTCGATTATATTTATTCCCCGGATGGTTTCTTTCAAACACCAGCACAAACAGGTGCTACACACAACATCACCAGGAGGGTGCCTTGAAGGGGACGACGGGCATGACACATGGGGCCCGGCAGAGAGAACGGCGACGCGCTGGAGGCGGACACCGATGACGCAGAGATGCGGGCAGCGCGCTCAGGGCGGTGGCCGGAGCCAGAGAAGGCAAGGTCGACAAGGGCGGCATAGGGCAGAGGGCGCCGGCTAGACGAGGAGGTGGCAGACGGTGGCGGCTCGGTGCAGATGGGCGCAGGCGAGGCGGCGGGGATTAGGGCGACGCGGAGGAGCTCCTACGAGCGGCGCGCGGGACGAGGTCGAGGCCGTTGGCGGCGGCCGGAGCAGGCAGGGCGGCGACGCTGGGGAGGCAACAGCTCGCTACCGGGGAGGGAGGTCGCGGCGGCCAGAGGGAGAGCGGGACCGCGGCCGGAGGAGAGGAGGTCCAGGGGCGGCGCCGCGGCTCAGGCTCGCAGAGGCGCGGGCGGTGACGGCCACGGGATGGCGCAGCGAGGCCGTCAGGGAACGCCGGAGGCGCGGAGTCGTTGGCGAGCCCGGCGGCGGGGTCGGCTCGGGAACTTGCGGGATCGAGGGAGGTGAGGGAGAAGCAGGGTGCGAGGGAGGTGGGGATCGGGTTGGGGTGGGGTTGCGGGAGTGGAGCGGGGCAGGTCGCGGTCATGGTGGGACCAGCGGGAGGCAGTGGCGGGGCCAGGTGTGGGGAAACGGGCAGGTGGAGGTGGGGCGCTGGTGGCCAGCAGGTGGGGCCTGGGGGAGTGGGTCGGGGCGACAGGTGGGCGGTTGGTCCTGGCGCGGGGTGTGAGTGGGCCAGGCGGTGGATCAGGTGGTGGCCAGCGGGTGAGGTGGCGCGTGGCGGTTGGCTGGAGGAGGGATGATAGCTGAGGTGGCGAGCACCGATTGGGTCGGATGAGGTGGAGGCAGGGTGGGTAGATTAGGTTGGGTAGGAAAAGGGTCTAGGTAGTCCGGTTTTGTACTGGGGGTGGCCGACTGGGTCGGATCGGCTCGGTACGGCTGCCCCTAAAAATAAAATAACTGTTTTAATATATAAAAATGGGGCTTTTGAAAACCGTTGGTAGACAAAGCAAAATATTCCGGAGACCCGGGTTTGGTGTTTGAATAAAAGATGGGGTGTTTAGAAAACAAAACCAGACCTTCCAAAATATAGTTTTAGATTAACCATGCAAGATGACATGACGATGCTCAAATGCAATGTGGCATGATGACATGAGCATGCGGTCATGATGATGCAATGCACAAAAACAACGCGATTTTCTAGTAGTGGTTTTTGCGGGGCGCCACAATTCGACACCACTAACAATGGATCTCTCCCTCGAGATCCGCCTCATGGTACCGGGAAGAAGGGCGGCGATCTGAATCTTCTCGCATCGTGTAGACCCTTGCGACAGCACTAACAAGAGGTCGTTGCCCGTGATCGTCGAGAGAACACTCCGGGAAACAAAGGCGAAGGTATAGGTATCAACTAATCAATCCACCTCTAACTTCGATAGAAAGGGAGAACCGATGCATTCTCATCCACTTCAATGTACACAAGCGAATAGAGTGAGTAGTCGGCATGGGGGCCAATCCATCACGCACCCAAACTATTACTCTGCACAATCAGTAGAAAAGCGTGCAACCATTCTCGGAATCAGACTGAAGATCTCGACAATCGAGGTTCAGAAACAAAGGAGTGATGCAGACTCTGCATCGGATCTGGCATAGATGATGTCGTCGCGTCGGAAAACACCGGAAGGCACGAGAAGGAACAAAGAGAAGTCCTCTAGACGAAGGATTCCTCGGATGGCATGAAGACCAGATGTAGCAACACCGTTACCAAAGGAGGAAGCGAAAACCCTGAAGGTACGATGGAACCCAACCACGAGAAATCCTGGACTCGAAGAGAGAGAAGAGAGCGGATTCAAAACACGCAGAGGTGAGAGGAGAGCAGCAGAGGGGTAAGGAGTAAAATCAGAACTAATCAGAACTATCCAACCAATTTTGCAAAAATAGTTTTGACACTCTACTTCGGCCGTTAGCTAGGTTATCCTACAGGCTGGACTTGTGGGGTATCGCAACTGCTGGGCTCTGATACCACTCTGTCACACCCTCAGAATCGGCCCTATGCGAGTTTGGCGGGAAGCGCTAAAACTTGCATAGGGACGATTCTGAGAGTGTTACACTATAAAGGTGGCATTGAGTGTTCGGAAAGTATTGGTTGAGACACATGGATCAAGAGTGGGATTTGTCCATCCATATGACAGATAGATATACTCTGGGCCCTCTCGGTGGAATGTCATCCAATTAGCTTGCAAGCATGTGACTGGCTCACAAGGGATCACATATCACGGGAACGAGAAAAGAGTACTTATCGGTAACGAGGTTGAACTAGGTATGCAGAGATACCGACGATCATAACTTCGGATAAGTAAACTATCGTGATTCAAAGGGAAATTGGTATCGTATGTAAGTGGTTCATTCGATCGCAGAGTAATTGTAGAAATATGTGGGAGCCATATGAATTTCCAGATTCCTTTATTGGTTATTGTTCGGAGAAGTGTCTCGATCATGTCCGCATAATTCACGAACCGTAGGGAGACACACTTAAGGGTTCGACGTTGTTTGAGTAGTTATGGTATTATGAGAAAGAGACCGAATGTTGTTCGGAGTCTCGGATGAGATCCGGGATATCACGAGGTGATTCGGAATGGTCCGGAGAATAAGATTCATATAAGGAAAGTCCCGTTTCGGAGTTGGGGAATGATTCCAGTGTTTTCATCGGGAATGTTCTAGAAGGTTCCGGAATGTCCGGCACTCCGGAGGGGAAGGGTACATGAATGTGTTGTATCAAGTTGGTATGATTGCATCATGTACTAAGTGTCCTCGCTGTTCCATATAAAGGATTAAATTGAATCCTAGTTTGAAAAAGTCAAATAGCTAAATTGAAAAGTCAAATAGCTAAAATTGGAAAGTGGAAAAGCGGAGGAGGGGGGAATCCGAGTTGGGGAGGAGTTCCCTCCTCCAACCGGCGGCAACCCTCCAAGCCGAGTTGGGGAGGGACTCCTCTTCCTCCCCTTGGCCGCCGGCCCCCCTCCACCTATATAAGGAGGGGCAGGGACCCCTCCTAGAGCACACAAGTCCCTCACCTCAAACCCTAGAAGCTGCAGCCCACCATAGCCGCCGCCCCCCTAGGGTTTTGCCCTAGCCGCCGACTTGGGGGTCCCCGGAACCCTAGCCTCCGGCTCTAGCACCTCCTCCTTGGTGTGTCTAAAACCTAGATCGCCGAGGAGCTCTCTCATACTCCACCATACTCGCTCCGGCTTAAGGCGAAGCCCTGCGAGATCTCCCCTCTACTTCCGGTACCACGCCGTTGTGCTGCCGGAATCGCGAGGAGAGTGCTAAAACCTCCGCTGCCTACTGGAACAAGGGAGAGGAAGGTCTTCGTCGAGTACCGAACGTGTGACCGACTGCGGGAGCGCTGCCGGAACGCAGCGCCGGAAGGATCGTCTACGCGATCTTGAGATCGGGAAGAGTACGACTACATCACCCACGAGAATCCGCTCTCGTTAAACACTTTGGAATCTTCGAGGGTAAGTTATTCCATCGACTCGTTGCTACAATCTTGTAGATAGATCTTGGCTTGTTTTTTTGTATGCGATAGAAAATTTTTGTTTTCCATGCTACGAAACCCTACACCACCTATATAAGGAGGGGCAGGGACCCCTCCTAGAGCACACAAGTCCCTCACCTCAAACCCTAGAAGCTGCAGCCCACCATAGCCGCCGCCCCCCTAGGGTTTTGCCCTAGCCACCGACTTGGGGGTCCCCGGTGTTGGGAATATGCCCTAGAGGCAATCATGTATGATGATATTTCCCATTGTATTCATAAAGTTATTAAGTAGTCCTTGTATGAACATCTGATGTGTATCATTGAATATGTGATTCGGTTGTGGAACTATGCATTCATGTTGTTTATACTAAATATCCTTGGTCATTGAGGTTGTGCTGGACACACAACTTAGACCAATGTGAAAGTTGGCTTGATGACTCGGTTCCACTTGTCATGGGCATGGAGATGCTATTCCAACTTACACAGATTCGGCTAAAGAGTTTAGCGAGTCGGATTGACCCATATTGAGGTACAACGAACTAGTTGTCATTTGTATATCTCAATCAATGTAATCCTTAGACCTGAGGTTGTTGCATAGTCCGAGTTGAGGATCACCGACTTAGGTTCTGTCAAACGCTGATCCGTGACTGGGCAGTTATAAAGGCAGGGTTCGGGTCGACTGAGAATCAAGCTGCGTGATGTGAATAACCAAGATGGGATTTTGCCCCTCCACTTGGAGAGATATTCTCTGGGCCCTCTCATGAGATATGATTCGGAAAGCATGGCCATGCACGACTCGGTTAAGTGTTAACCGAGGCGATCGGCTAAGAGTTAGTCGGGTGAATCACTTATCTCGGATCGAGAAGAGAGTCGGACTATTTAAGGGATGACATATATTCGCCTATAGTCTAACAAGGTATATCGTGAGGCAAAAGGGACTCAGACGTAAGTCGCATTGGAAAGGCAAGTCGTCATGACTCTTTGGTACTTGGGAATCGGCATGTTCTGCTAGGAGCCGATGCCGATTGATCGATTGTGAGTCGGACTCTAATCGTGTCCAAGTAACCATGAGCCTGCGGGGTCACACACTTAAGAGCGGGAGCAAGTTCGGATTGGATCTGAATATGTAATATGGTTGGGTTGGACCTAAACCAGATTAGGACTGAGTTAGTGAGTTGGACTCACGGTGACTAGTGTTATATGGGCTTTAGTGAATGGGTCGCGCGAGCCGATCCCACGTTCACTCCCTATATATAGTGGAGCACCGTAACCCAGTAAGGTTAATCGTTGTTCGGTTAGGTTATTCCATGTGTTGGAAACCCTAGCTCCACAGCAGTCCAGCCGCCGTAACGAACCTAGCAGTTCGCCGCCGGCGCTCCTCCTTGTACGTGTGGATACCTGCAGAGGTGCTGTGCGATCAGCACCAGGACGATCGGATCGTGAGGACTGCACTGCATCAGCCGACGCGCTTCATCAGTAATCCGCAACCGCGCGTCTAGTGGTAAACCTCGTGGCCTTCTACCTCAGCTAGGTCTTGGGATCACCACGTTAGAGGAAAAAGTTTTGTTTTATCTCTGCGTGGCCCTACACCCGGAACCCTAGCCGCCGGCTCTAGCACCTCCTCCTTGGTGTGTCTAAAACCTAGATCGCCGAGGAGCTCTCTCATACTCCACCATACTCGCTCCGGCTTAAGGCGAAGCCCTGCGAGATCTCCCCTCTACTTCCGGTACCACGCCGTTGTGCTGCCGAAATCGCGAGGAGAGTGCTACAACCTCCGCTGCCTGCTGGAACAAGGGAGAGGAAGGACTTCGTCGAGTACCGAACGTGTGACCGACTGCGGGAGCGCTGCCAGAACGCAGCGCCGGAAGGATCGTCTACGCGATCTTGAGATCGGGAAGAGTACGACTACATCACCCACGAGAATCCGCTCTCGTTAAACACTTTGGAATCTTCGAGGGTAAGTTATTCCATCGACTCGTTGCTACAATCTAGTAGATAGATCTTGGCTTGTTTGTTTGTATGCGATAGAAATTTTTGTTTTCCATGCTACGAAACCCTACAGTGGTATCAGAGCCGTGTCTATATGTAGATCTGTTGCACGAGTAGAACACAATGGTCATTGTGGGCGTTGATGCTTTTATTGTCGATTGATTCTTGTGTACTTTGCATCTTGCGGTATGTTGGGATGAAGCGGCTCGGGCTAACCTTACATGACATCGTTCATGAGACTTGCTCCACACTTGACATGCAACTTGTATTGCATAAGTGGCTTTGCGGGTGCCTGTTTCTCCTAGCATAGTTAAGATCCAATTTACAACGGGTGATTAACAATACTAGTATCAATGTTGTGGTTCATGTTCGTAAGTTAGAACGACACTTATCGAAAGCCCCAAAACCACGTAAAATATGCAAAGAAAGTAGAGGCGTCTAACTTTGTTTTGCAGGGGTGTGCAGTGATGTGATATGGCCATGATTGTGATTATATTTGATGTATGCAATGTTCCTTATTGTAAGTTGGCAACCGGCAGGAGCCATATGGTTGTCTTTAATTTATGTTAAGACCCGCGTGTCTATTCAAAGTAGTTGTAATAGTTGAAGCCAGTGGACGACAACCATGGAGAAGCGTCATTGACCTTGATGCAATGCCGGTGATGATGGAGATCATGTTCGTGCTAGAAGATGGAGATCGGAAGCACAAAGAAGAAAGGCCATATCATATCACATATTTTGAATTGCATGTGATGTTAATCCTTTATGCATCTTGTATTGCTTAGTAGACGACGGTAGCATTATAAGATGATCCCTCATGCACATGAATTTCAAGTCATAAAAGTGTTCACCCTTAGTTAGCAGCGTTGCTAAAGCTTGTTGTTTCGAAGCACCACGTGATGATCGGGTGTGTTAGATTCTGCAAGTGTATACAACGTGAGCAAGCCAGATTTGCTCATGCGGAAACTAAGGTTTGATCTTGACGAGCCTAGCATGTACAGACATGGTCTCGGAACACGGATCACCGAAAGGTAAAGCATGAATCATATAGTAGATATGATGAACATGACGATTGTTCGCCATTGAAACTATATCAACTCTCGTGATGATCGGTGTTGATGTGGTGGATTTGGTTCATGTGATCACTAAAACAATGTGAGGGATATTGTTTTGAGTGGGAGTTCACCTAGATTAACTTTATTATTAATTTGAACTCAATTTGTCATAAACTTAGTCTAAACTATTGCAAATATGTTGTAGATCAATGGCAGCCCCTACCATCAATTTTAATGCGTTCCTAGAGAAAGAAAAGTTGAAAAACAATGGAAGCAACTTCGCGGATTGGTTCCGCAATTTGAGGATTGTCCTCACAGCTGGTAATTTGACCTATGTGCTGGATGCACCGCTGGGTGACCCACCTGCAACTGATGCTTCCGATGAAGTAAAGAATGTTTACCTCGCTCGGAAGAATCAGTACTCCATAGTTCAGTGTGCTATCTTGTATGGTTTGGAATCGGAGCTTCAGAAAAGGTTTGAGAATTCAGACCCATATGATATTGTCGAGGATCTCAAATTGATCTTTGAGACTCATGCGGCAATTGAAAGTTATGAGGCTTCTTAAAAGTTCTTTAACTGCAAGATGGAAGAGGGCAGCTCCGTCAGTGAGCATGTGCTTAAGATGTCTGGGCACGCAAACAAACTTCAAAGCTTGGGTATAGTGATTCCTAATGCTTTGGGGATTTACCGTGTCCTCCAATCACTACCACCAAGTTACAAGAACTTTGTGATGAACTACAACATGCAGAACATGAACAAGCAGTTGCCAGAACTGTTTGCTATGTTAAAGTCTGCAGAAGTGGAGATCAAGAAAGAGCACCAAGTGTTGTTGGTCAATAAGACCACCAAATTCAAGAAAGGCAAGTCTAAGCAGAAGGGACACTTCAAGAAGGGTGGTAAGAAAGTTACCACGCCGGCGAAGAAGACCAAGGCTGGACCTAAGCCTGAAACTGAGTGCTTTTACTGCAAGGGAGAAGGTCACTGGAAGCGGAATTGCCCAAAGTACTTGGCGGATTTGAAGAACGGCAACATCAAGAAGAAAGGTATATCTGATATACATGTTATTGATGTGTATCTCACTAGTACTCGTAGTAGTGCCTAGGTATTTGATACTGGTTCGGTTGCTCATATTTGTAACTCGAAACAGGTGCTACAGAATAAACGGAAGCTAGCGAAGAACGAGGTGACGATGCGCGTGGGAAACGGATCAAAGGTTGATGTGATCGCGGTCAGCACGCTACCCCTTCATCTACCATCGGGATTAGTTTTATACTTAAATAATTGTTATTTGGTGCCTGCGTTGAGCATGAACATTATATCGGGATCTTGTTTATTGCGAGACGGTTACTTGTTTAAATCCGAGAATAATGGTTGTTCGATTTATATGAGTAATATGTTTTATGCACATGCACCGTTGATAGATGGTCTATTCTTATTGAATCTCGATAGTGGAAATACACATATCAACAACATTAAGGCTAAACGTTTGAAATCAAGCAATAATTCGACCTATATGTGGCACTGTCGTCTTGGTCACATTGGAGTGAAGCGTATGAAGAAACTCCATTCTGATGGACTTCTTGAATCACTTGATTTCGAATCACTTGATAGATGCGAAGCATGTCTGATGGGTAAAATGACTAAGACTCCATTTTCTGGTATGATGGAGCGAGCTACGGACTTATTGCAAATCATACATACCGATGTGTGTGGTCCAATGAGTGTAGCATCGCGCGGTGGTTATCGTTATGTTCTTACCTTCACGGATGACTTGAGTAGATATGGGTATATCTATTTCATTAAACATAAGTCCAAAACTTTCGAGAAGTTTAAGGAGTTTCAAAGTGAGGTAGAGAATCAACGTAACAAGAAGATTAAATTTCTGCGTTCTGATCGTGGAGGTGAATATCTAAGTTACGAGTTTGGAGAGCATTTGAAGAAATGCGGAATACTTTCACAATTGACATCGCCGGGAACACCACAGCGTAATGGTGTGTCCGAACGTCGTAATCGAACTCTCTTAGATATGGTTCATTCTATGATGTGACTTACAGATTTACCGCTATCATTTTGGGGTTATGCATTAGAAACAGCCGCATTCACTTTAAATAGGGCACCGTCTAAATCCGTTGAAACGACACCGTATGAATTATGGTTTGGGAAGAAACCTAGATTATCGTTCCTTAAAGTTTGGGGATGCGAAGCCTATGTAAAGAAGTTACAGCCGGACAAGCTTGAACCCAAAGCGGAAAAATGCGTCTTCATAGGATACCCAAAGGAAACTATTGGGTATACCTTCTATCATAGATCCGAAGGCAAAATCTTCGTTGCCAAGAATGGATCCTTTCTAGAGAAGGAATTTCTCTCGAAAGAAGTGACTGGAAGGAAAGTAGAACTCGACGAGGTTGTTGAACCTTCTCTCGAAATTGCGAGTAGCGCAGCATCGGAAGAAGTTCATGTGGTGTCTGCACCAATAAGAGAGGAAGCTAATGATGGTGATCATGAAACTTTGGTTGAAGTTGCTACAGAGCCTCGGAGGTCAACGAGAACTCGTACCACTCCAGATTGGTATGATCCCGTTATGAGTGTCATGTTGGTGGATAACACCGTTGACCCCGAGACATATGAGGAAGCGATGATGAGCCCAGATTCCAATAAATGGCAAGAAGCCATGAAATCCGAGATTGGATCCATGTACGAAAACCAAGTATGGACTTTGGTGGACTTACCGGATGGCCGGAAGGCTGTCGAGAACAAATGGATCTTCAAGAAGAAAATAGATGCTGATGGTAATGTTACTGTCTATAAAGCTCGACTTGTCGCAAAAGGGTTTCGACAAATTCAAGGAGTTGACTACGATGAGACTTTCTCACCAGTAGCGAAGCTAAAGTCTGTGAGGATTATGTTAGCAATCGCTGCATATTATGATTATGAGATATGGCAGATGGATGTCAAAACAGCATTCCTCAATGGAGACATTGATGAAGAGTTGTATATGATGCAACCCAAAGGTTTTGTCGATCCTAAAGATGCTAACAAGGTATGCAAACTTCAACGGTCCATCTATGGATTGAAGCAAGCATCCCGAAGTTGGAATCAACGTTTTGATAAGGTGATCAAAAGTTTTGGTTTTATACAAACTTATGGAGAAGCTTGTATTTACAAGAAAGTGAGTGGGAGCTCTGTAGCATTCTTAATATTATATGTGGATGACATATTGTTGATTGGGAATGATGTAGACCTTCTTAATAGTGTCAAGGAATATTTGAATAATAGTTTTTCAATGAAGGATCTTGGTGAAACAGCTTACATATTAGGCATAAAGATTTATAGAGATAGATCGAAACGCCAAATATCATTATCATAGAGTACATATTTGGACAAAGTTCTAAAGAGGTTTGGAATGGAAGATAGCAAGAAAGGGTTCTTGCCCATGTTGCCCAATACGACCTTGAGTAAAACTCAAAGTCCGACATCGGCAGAAGATAGAGAAAGGATGAGTAAGACTCCCTATGCCTCAGCCATAGGATCTCTAATGTATGCCATGCTATGTACTAGACCCGACATTGCATATGCTGTTAGTTTGACTAGCAGATATCAAAGTGATCCAGGAGTGGATCATTGGACAGCGGTCAAAACATCCTTAAGTACTTGAGAAGAACTAAGGATATGGTTCTTTCTTATGGAGGTGATGAACAACTCATTGTTAATGGTTACACCGATGCTAGTTGGAACACCGATCCGGATGATTCTAAATCACAATCTGGATACGTATTTATTTTGAATGGTGCAGCAGTTAGCTGGAGGAGTGCAAAGCAAAGCGTTGTGGCGAGATCTTCAACTGAATCGGAATACATGGCTGCTTCGGAGGCTTCACAAGAAGCGATATGGATGAAAGAGTTCATTACAGAGCTGGGTGTGGTTCCTAGTGCGCTGGACCCAATGTCTATCTACTGTGATAACATGGGCGCCATAGCCAATGCGCAAGAACCAAGGTCACACAAGAAGCTGAAGCACATCAAGCTACGTTTTCACGCTATTCGAGAACATATCCAAGATGGGGATATAAAGATTTGCAAAGTACACACAGATCTGAATGTGGCGGATCCGTTGACTAAACCTCTCCCGAGGGCAAAACATGACCAACACCAAACTGCCATGGGTGTTCGGTATATTACCATGTAATCTAGATTAGATGACTCTAGTGCAAGTGGGAGACTGTTGGAGATATGCCCTAGAGGCAATAATAAATGTAGTTATTTTTATAACTTTGTGTTTATGATAAATGTTTACATTCATGCTATAATAGTATTAACAAGGAAACATTGATACTTGTGTGATTTGTAAACTTAATTTGAAGTCCCTAGTATAGCCTCTATACTTCACTAGCTTGTTGGTTGATAAATGATTGTGGTTTCCCTATCAAAAACATTGAGATGTTATTAACAACAAGATCATATCGTTAGGAGAATGATATGATGGACATACTCCTATAGATAAAGCGTAGCATAAAGATCAAGTCATTTCAATAGTTCAATTGCTATATGCTTTCTGATACATAGTAACCTAATTCCTTCGACCATGAGATCATGCATATCACCTTTACCGGATGGATGCTTTGATGACATCAAACACCACACCGTAACTGGGTGGCTATAAAGGTGGCATTGAGTGTTCGGAAAGTATTGGTTGAGACACATGGATCAAGAGTGGGATTTGTCCATCCATATGACGGATAGATATACTCTGGGCCCTCTCGGTGGAATGTCATCCAATTAGCTTGCAAGCATGTGACTGGCTCACAAGGGATCACATATCACGGGAACGAGAAAAGAGTACTTATCGGTAACGAGGTGGAACTAGGTATGCAGAGATACCGACGATCATAACTTCGGATAAGTAAACTATCGTGAGACAAAGGGAAATTGGTATCGTATGTAAGTGGTTCATTCGATCGCAAAGTAATCGTAGAAATATGTGGGAGCCATATGAATTTCCAGATTCCTCTATTGGTTATTGTTCGGAGAAGTGTCTCGTGAAGGGTTTCGTAGCATGGAAAACAAAAAATTTCTATCGCATACAAACAAACAAGCCAAGATCTATCTACTAGATTGTAGCAACGAGTCGATGGAATAACTCACCCTCGAAGATTCCAAAGTGTTTAACAAGAGCGGATTCTCGTGGGTGATGTAGTCATACTCTTCCCGATCTCAAGATCGCGTAGACGATCCTTCCGGCGCTGCGTTCCGGCAGCGCTCCCGTAGTCGGTCACACGTTCGGTACTCGACGAAGACCTTCCTCTCCCTTGTTCCAGCAGGCAGCGGAGGTTGTAACACTCTCCTCGTGATTCTGGCAGCACAACGGCGTGGTACCGGAAGTAGAAGGGAGATCTCGCAGGGCTTCGCCTTAAGCCGGAGCGAGTATGGTGGAGTATGAGAGAGCTCCTCGGCGATCTAGGGTTTAGAAACACCAAGGAGGAGGGGCTAGAGCCGGCGGCTAGGGTTCCGGGAACCCCCAAGTCGGCGGCTAGGGCAAAACCCTAGGGGGTGGCGGCGGCTATGGTGGGCTGCAGCTTCTAGGGTTTGAGGTGAGGGACTTGTTGTGTGCTAGGAGGGAGCCCTGCCCCTCCTTATATAGGTGGAGGGGCCGACGGCCAAGGGGAGGGAGGGGAGTCCCTCCCCAACTCGGCTTGGGTGGTGCGCCGGCTTGGGGAGGAGGACTCCCTCCCCAACTCGGTTTCACACTCCCTCCTCTTTTCCACTTTCCAAAACTTGTCGTTTGACTTTCAAACTAGCCGTTTGACTTTTCAATTTAGGATTTGAATAAACCCTTTATTTTGGACAGCGAATACACTTAGTACATGATGCAATCATTCCAACTTATAATGACACACTCATGTACCCCCTTCCCCTCCGGAGTGCCGGACATTCCGGATCCTTCTAGAACATTCCCGATGAAAACACCGGAATCATTCCCGAACTCCGAAACGGGACTTTCCTTATATGAATCTTATTCTCCGGACCATTCCGGATCACCTCGTGATATCCCGGATCTCATCCGAGACTCCGAACAACATTCGGTCTCTTTCTCATAATACCATAACTACTCAAACAACGTCGAATCCTTAAGTGTGTCTCCCTACGGTTCGTGAATTATGCGGACATGATCGAGACACTTCTCCGATCAATAACCAATAGAGGAATCTGGAAATTCATATGGCTCCCACATATTTCTACGATTACTTTGCGATCGAATGAACCACTTACATACGATACCAATTTCCCTTTGTCTCACGATAGTTTACTTATCCGAGGTTTTGATCGTCGGTATCTCTACATACCTAGTTCAACCTCGTTACCGATAAGTACTCTTTTCTCGTTCCCGTGGTATGTGATCCCTTGTGAGCCAGTCACATGCTTGCAAGCTAATTGGATGACATTCCACCAAGAGGGCCCAGAGTATATCTATCCGTCATATGGATGGACAAATCCCACTCTTGATCCATGTGTCTCAACCAATACTTTCCGAACACTCAATGCCAGCTTTATAGCCACCCAGTTATGGTGTGGTGTTTGATGTCATCAAAGCATCCATCCGGTAAAGGTGATATGGATGATATCATGGTCGAAGGAATTAGGTTACTATGTATCAGAAAAGCATATAGCAATTGAACTATTGAAATGACTTGATCTTTATGCTACGCTTATCTATAGGAGTATGTCCACCATATCATTCTCCTAACGATATGAGCTTGTTGTTGATAACATCTCAATGTTCATGATAGGGAAACCACAATCATTTATCAACCAACAAGCTAGTGATGTATAGAGGCTATACTAGGGACTTCAAATTAAGTTTACAAATCACACAAGTATCAATGTTTCCTTGTTAATACTATTATAGCACGAATGTAAACATTTATCATAAACACAAAGATATAATAATAACTACATTTATTATTGCCTCTAGGGCATATCTCCAACAGTCTCCCACTTGCACTAGAGTCATCTAATCTAGATTACATGGTAATATACCGAACACCCATGGCAGTTTGGTGCTGGTCATGTTTTTCCCTCGGGAGAGGTTTAGTCAACGGATCCGCCACATTCAGATCTGTGTGTACTTTGCAAATCTTTATATCCCCATCCTGGATATGTTCTCGAATAGCGTGAAAACGTATCTTGATGTGCTTCAGCTTCTTGTGTGACCTTGGTTCTTGCGCATTGGCTATGGCGCCCATGTTATCACAGTAGATAGACATTGGGTCCAACGCACTTGGAACCACACCCAGCTCTGTAATGAACTCTTTCATCCATATCGCTTCTTGTGAAGCCTCTGAAGCAGCCATGTATTCCGATTCAGTTGAAGATCTCGCCACAACGCTTTGCTTTGCACTCCTCCAGCTAACTGCTGCACCATTCAAAATAAATACGTATCCAGATTGTGATTTAGAATCATCCGGATCGGTGTTCCAACTAGCATCGGTGTAACCATTAACAACGAGCTGTTCATCACCTCCATAAGAAAGAACCATATCCTTAGTTCTTCTCAAGTACTTAAGGATGTTTTTGACCGCTGTCCAATGATCCACTCCTGGATCACTTTGATATCTGCTAGTCAAAGTAACAGCATATGCAATGTCAGGTCTAGTACATAGCATGGCATACATTACAGATCCTATGGCTGAGGCATAGGGAGTCTTACTCATCCTTTATCTATCTTCTGCCGATGTCGGACTTTGAGTTTTACTCAAGGTCGTATTGGGCAACATGGGCAAGAACCCTTTCTTCCTATCTTCCATTCCAAATCTCTTTAGAACTTTGTCCAAATATGTACTCTGTGACAATGATATTTGGCGTTTCGATCTATCTCTATAAATCTTTATGCCTAATATGTAAGCTGCTTCGCCAAGATCCTTCATTGAAAAACTATTATTCAAATATTCCTTGACACTATTAAGAAGGTCTACATCATTCCCAATCAATAATATGTCATCCACATATAGTATTAAGAATGCTACAGAGCTCCCACTTACTTTCTTGTAAATACAAGATTCTCCATAAGTTTGTATAAAACCAAAACTTTTGATCACCTTATCAAAACGTTGATTCCAACTTCGGGATGCTTGCTTCAATCCATAGATGGACCGTTGAAGTTTGCATACCTTGTTAGCATCTTTAGGATCGACAAAACCTTTGGGTTGCATCATATACAACTCTTCATCAATGTCTCCATTGAGGAATGTTGTTTTGACATCCATCTGCCATATCTCATAATCATAATATGCAGCGATTGCTAACATAATCCTTACAGACTTTAGCTTCTCTACCGGTGAGAAAGTCTCATCGTAGTCAACTCCTTGAATTTGTCGAAACCCTTTTGCGACAAGTCGAGCTTTATAGACAGTAACATTACCATCAGCATCTGTTTTCTTCTTGAAGATCCATTTGTTCTCGACAGCCTTCCGGCCATCCGGTAAGTCCACCAAAGTCCATACTTGGTTTTCGTACATGGATCCAATCTCGGATTTCATGGCTTCTTGCCATTTATTGGAATCTGGGCTCATCATCGCTTCCTCATATGTCTCGGGGTCATCGGTGTTGTCCACCAACATGACACTCATAACAGGATCATACCAATCTGGAGTGGTACGAGTTCTCGTTGACCTCCGAGGCTCTGTAGCAACTTCAACCGAAGTTTCATGATCATCATCATTAGCTTCCTCTCTTATTGGTGCAGGCACCACAGGAACTTCTTCCGGTGCTGCGCTTCTCGCAATTTCGAGAGAAGGTTCGACAACCTCGTCGAGTTCTACTTTCCTTCCAGTCACTTCTTTCGAGAGAAATTCCTTCTCTAGAAAGGATCCATTCTTAGCAACGAAGATTTTTCCTTCGGATCTGTGATAGAAGGTATACCCAATAGTTTCCTTCGGGTATCCTATGAAGACGCATTTTTCCGCTTTGGGTTCAAGCTTGTCCGGCTGTAACTTCTTTACATAGGCTTCGCAACCCCAAACTTTAAGAAACGACAATTTAGGTTTCTTCCCAAACCATAATTCATACGGTGTCGTTTCAACGGATTTAGACGGTGCCCTATTTAAAGTGAATGCGGTTGTTTCTAATGCATAACCCCAAAATGATAGCGGTAAATCTATAAGTGACATCGTAGAACGAACCATATCTAAGAGAGTTCGATTACGACGTTCGGATAAACCATTACGCTGTGGTGTTCCCGGCGGTGTCAACTGTGAAAGTATTCCGCATTTCTTCAAATGCTCGCCAAACTCGTAACTTAGATATTCACCTCCACGATCAGAACGTAGAAATTTAATCTTCTTGTTACGTTGATTCTCTACCTCACTTTGAAATTCCTTAAACTTCTCGAAAGTTTCGGACTTATGTTTCATGAAATAGATATACCCATATCTACTCAAGTCATCCGTGAAGGTAAGAACATAACGATAACCACCGCGCGATGCTACACTCATTGGACCACACACATCGGTATGTATGATTTCCAATAAGTCCGTAGCTCGCTCCATCATACCAGAAAATGGAGTCTTAGTCATTTTACCCATCAGACATGCTTCACATCTATCAAGTGATTCGAAATCAAGTGATTCAAGAAGTCCATCGGAATGGAGTTTCTTCATACGCTTCACTCCAATGTGACCAAGACGACAGTGCCACATATAGGTCGAGTTATCGCTTGATTTCAACTGTTTAGCCTCAATGTTATTAATAGTATTTCCACTATCGAGATTCAACAAGAATAGACCGTCTATCAAAGGTGCATGTGCATAAAACATATTACTCATATAAATCGAACAACCATTATTCTCGGACTTAAACAAGTAACCGTCTCGCAATAAACAAGATCCCGATATAATGTTCATGCTCAAAGCAGGCACCAAATAACAATTATTTAAGTATAAAACTAATCCCGATGGTAGATGAAGGGGTAGCGTGCTGACCGCGATCACATCAACCTTTGATCCGTTTCCCACGCGCATCGTCACCTCGTTCTTCGCTAGCTTCCGTTTATTCTGCAGCACCTGTTTCGAGTTACAAATATGAGCAACCGAACCAGTATCAAATACCCAGGCACTACTACGAGTACTAGTGAGATACACATCAATAACATGTATATCAGATATACCTTTCTTATTGATGTTGCCGTTCTTCAAATCCGCCAAGTACCTTGGGCAATTCCGCTTCCAGTGACCTTCTCCCTTGCAGTAAAAGCACTCAGTATCAGGCTTAGGTCCAGCCTTGGTTTTCTTCGCCGGCGTGGTAACTTTCTTACCACCCTTCTTGAAGTGTCCCTTCTGCTTAGACTTGCCTTTCTTGAATTTGGTGGTCTTATTGACCAACAACACTTGGTGCTCTTTCTTGATCTCCACTTCTGCAGACTTTAACATAGCAAACAGTTCTGGCAACTGCTTGTTCATGTTCTGCATGTTGTAGTTCATCACAAAGTTCCTGTAACTTGGTGGTAGTGATTGGAGGACACGGTAAATCCCCAAAGCATTAGGAATCACTATACCCAAGCCTTGAAGTTTGTTTGCGTGCCCAGACATCTTAAGCACATGCTCACTGACGGAGCTGCCCTCTTCCATCTTGCAGTTAAAGAAGTTTTCAGAAGCCTCATAACTTTCAATTGTCGCATGAGTCTCAAAGATCAATTTGAGATCCTCGACAATATCATATGGGTCTGAATTCTCAAAACTTTTCTGAAGCTCCGATTCCAAACCATACAAGTTAGCACACTGAACTATGGAGTACTGATTCTTCCGAGCGAGGTAAACATTCTTTACTTCATCGGAAGCATCAGCTGCAGGTGGGTCACCCAGCGGTGCATCCAGCACATAGGTCAAATTACCAGCTGTGAGGACAATCCTCAAATTGCGGAACCAGTCCGCGAAGTTGCTTCCATTGTTTTTCAACTTTTCTTTCTCTAGGAACGCATTAAAATTGATGGTAGGGGCTGCCATTGATCTACAACATATTTGCAATAGTTTAGACTAAGTTTATGATAAATTGAGTTCAAATTAATAATAAAGTTAATCTAGGTGAACTCCCACTCAAAACAATATCCCTCACATTGTTTTAGTGATCACACGAACCAAATCCACTACATCAACACCGATCATCACGAGAGTTGATATAGTTTCAATGGCGAACAATCGACATGTTCATCATATCTTCTATATGATTCATGCTTTACCTTTCGGTGATCCGTGTTCTGAGACCATGTCTGTACATGCTAGGCTCGTCAAGATCAAACCTTAGTTTCCGCATGAGCAAATCTGGCTTGCTCACGTTGTATACACTTGCGGAATCTAACACACCCGATCATCACGTGGTGCTTCGAAACAACAAGCTTTAGCAACGGTGCTAACTGAGGGTGAACACTTTATGACTTGAAATTCATGTGCATGAGGGATCATCTTATAATTCTACCGTCGTCTACTAAGCAATACAAGATGCATAAAGGATTAACATCACATGCAATTCATAATATGTGATATGATATGGCCTTTCTTCTTTGTGCTTCCGATCTCCATCTTCAAGCACGAACATGATCTCCATCATCGCCGACATTGCATCACGGTCAATGACGCTTCTCCATGGTTGTCGTCCATCGGCTTCAACTATTACAACTACTTTGAATAGACACGCAGGTCTTAACATAAATTAAAGACAACCATATGGCTCCTACCGGTTGCCAACTTACAATAAGGAACATTGCATACATCAAATATAATCACAATCATGGCCATATCACATCACTGCACACCCCTGCAAAACAAAGTTAGACGCCTCTACTTTCTTTGCATATTTTACGTGGTTTTGGGGCTTTCGATAAGTGTCGTTCTAACTTACGAACATGAACGACAACGTTGATACTAGTATTGTTAATCACCCGTTGTAAATTGGATCTTAACTATGCTAGGAGAAACAGGCACCCGCAAAGCCACTTATGCAATACAAGTTGCATGTCAAGCGTGGAGCAAGTCTCATGAACGATGTCATGTAAGGTTAGCCCGGGCCGCTTCATCCCAACATACCGCAATATGCAAAGTACACAAGAAGCAATCGACAATAAAAGCATCAACGCCCACAATGACCATTGTGTTCTACTCGTGCAACAGATCTACATATAGACACGGCTCTGATACCACTGAAGGGTTTCGTAGCATGGAAAACAAAAATTTTCTATCGCATACAAACAAACAAGCCAAGATCTATCTACTAGATTGTAGCAACGAGTCGATGGAATAACTCACCCTCGAAGATTCCAAAGTGTTTAACGAGAGCGGATTCTCGTGGGTGATGTAGTCGTACTCTTCCCGATCTCAAGATCGCGTAGACGATCCTTCCGGCAGCGCTCCCGTAGTCATTCACACGTTCGGTACTCGACGAAGACCTTCCTCTCCCTTGTTCCAGCAGGCAGCGGAGGTTGTAGCACTCTCCTCGCGATTCTGGCAGCACAACGGCGTGGTACCGGAAGTAGAGGAGAGATCTCGCAGGGCTTCGCCTTAAGCCGGAGCGAGTATGGTGGAGTATGAGAGAGCTCCTCGGCGATCTAGGGTTTAGAAACACTAAGGAGGAGGGGCTAGAGCCGGCGGCTAGGGTTCCGGGGACCCCCAAGTCGGCGGCTAGGGCAAAACCCTAGGGGGTGGCGGCGGCTATGGTGGGCTGTAGCTTCTAGGGTTTGAGGTGAGGGACTTGTTGTGTGCTAGGAGGGAGCCCTGCCCCTCCTTATATAGGTGGAGGGGCCGGCGGCCAAGGGGAGGGAGGGGAGTCCCTCCCCAACTCGGCTTGGGTGGTGCGCCGGCTTGGGGAGGAGGACTCCCTCCCCAACTCGGTTTCACACTCCCTCCTCTTTTCCACTTTCCAAAACTTGCCGTTTGACATTCAAACTAGCCGTTTGACTTTTCAATTTAGGATTTGAATAAACCCTTTATTTTGGACAGCGAATACACTTAGTACATGACGCAATCATTCCAACTTATAATGACACACTCATGTACCCCCTTCCCCTCCGGAGTGCCGGACATTCCGGATCCTTCTAGAACATTCCCGATGAAAACACCGGAATCATTCCCGAACTCCGAAACGGGACTTTCCTTATATGAATCTTATTCTCCGGACCATTCCGGATCACCTCGTGATATCCCGGATCTCATCCGAGACTCCGAACAACATTCGGTCTCTTTCTCATAATACCATAACTACTCAAACAACGTCGAATCCTTAAGTGTGTCTCCCTACGGTTCGTGAATTATGCGGACATGATCGAGACACTTCTCCGATCAATAACCAATAGAGGAATCTGGAAATTCATATGGCTCCCACATATTTCTACGATTACTTTGCGATCGAATGAACCACTTACATACGATACCAATTTCCCTTTGTCTCACGATAGTTTACTTATCCGAGGTTTTGATCGTCGGTATCTCTACATACCTAGTTCAACCTCGTTACCGATAAGTACTCTTTTCTCGTTCCCGTGGTATGTGATCCCTTGTGAGCCAGTCACATGCTTGGAAGCTAATTGGATGACATTCCACCGAGAGGGCCCAGAGTATATCTATCCGTCATATGGATGGACAAATCCCTTTCCGAACACTCAATGCCACCTTTATAGCCACCCAGTTACGGTGTGGTGTTTGATGTCATCAAAGCATCCATCCGGTAAAGGTGATATGCATGATCTCATGGTCGAAGGAATTAGGTTACTATGTATCAGAAAGCATATAGCAATTGAACTATTGAAATGACTTGATCTTTATGCTACGCTTATCTATAGGAGTATGTCCACCATATCATTCTCCTAACGATATGATCTTGTTGTTGATAACATCTCAATGTTCATGATAGGGAAACCACAATCATTTATCAACCAACAAGCTAGTGATGTATAGAGGCTATACTAGGGACTTCAAATTAAGTTTACAAATCACACAAGTATCAATGTTTCCTTGTTAATACTATTATAGCATGAATGTAAACATTTATCATAAACACAAAGATATAATAATAACTACATTTATTATTGCCTCTAGGGCATATCTCCAACATCTCGATCATGTCCGCATAATTCACGAACCGTAGGGAGACACACTTAAGGATTCGACGTTGTTTGAGTAGTTATGGTATTATGAGAAAGAGACCGAATGTTGTTCGGAGTCTCGGATGAGATCCGGGATATCACGAGGTGATTCGGAATGGTCCGGAGGATAAGATTCATATAAGGAAAGTCCCGTTTTGGAGTTGGGGAATGATTCCGGTGTTTTCATCGGGATTGTTCTAGAAGGTTCCGGAATGTCCGGCACTCCGGAGGGGAAGGGTACATGAATGTGTTGTATCAAGTTGGTATGATTGCATCATGTACTAAGTGTCCTCGCTGTTCCATATAAAGGATTAAATTGAATCCTAGTTTGAAAAAGTCAAATAGCTAAATTGAAAAGTCAAATAGCTAAAATTGGAAAGTGGAAAAGAGGAGGAGGGGGGAATCCGAGTTGGGGAGGAGTTCCCTCCTCCAACCGGCGGCAATCCTCCAAGCCGAGTTGGGGAGGGACTCCTCTCCCTCCCCTTGGCCGCCAGCCCCCCTCCACCTATATAAGGAGGGGCAGGGACCCCTCCTAGAGCACACAAGTCCCTCACCTCAAACCCTAGAAGCTGCAGCCCACCATAGCCGCTGCCGCCCCCCTAGGGTTTTGCCCTAGCCGCCGACTTGGGGGTCCCCGGAACCCTAGCCGCCGGCTCTAGCACCTCCTCCTTGGTGTGTCTAAAACCTAGATCGTCGAGGAGCTCTCTCATACTCCACCATACTCGCTCCGGCTTAAGGCGAAGCCCTGCGAGATCTCCCCTCTACTTCCGGTACCACGCCGTTGTGCTGCCGAAATCGCGAGGAGAGTGCTACAACCTCCGCTGCCTGCTGGAACAAGGGAGAGGAAGGTCTTCGTCGAGTACCGAACGTGTGACCGAGTGCGGGAGCGCTGCCGGAACGCAGCGCCGGAAGGATCGTCTACGCGATCTTGAGATCGGGAAGAGTACGACTACATCACCCACGAGAATCCGCTCTTGTTAAACACTTTGGAATCTTCGAGGGTAAGTTATTCCATCGACTCGTTGCTACAATCTAGTAGATAGATCTTGGCTTGTTTTGTTTGTATGCAATAGAAAATTTTTGTTTTCCATGCTACGAAACCCTACATATGTGCCACAGAATATTGGTCATAGGTTGGTCAAACTTGCCAGACTGTGGGGCGCACATCCATGTTCTATGGCGCATATCACCATATGCGCCATAGAAGCTTGGTCAGAGCCCGGTAAAAGCGAGCCTGCTGTGGGTCCCACTCGCTGCTTCTGTGGCGCCTGTGGGCATATGCGCCATAGTAGTGTCAACTTCTGTGGCGCATATGCCCACATACGCCACAGAAGTTTCATAGGCCAACCCCGGGTGTGGGTTCCACCTTATTTCTATGGCACATTGTTAAAGTGCATGCGCCACAAAAGCTTGAAGGTTCTGTGGCGCATTTCCCCATATGCGCCACTAGACTTCTTTTGTGGCGCATGGTCTGCCCCATGCGCCACAGAAGTTTTGTCTATCTATAGCTATTTTCCTAGTAGTGTCAAGCTCGCAGCGGGGAGCTGCGGGGCCGGCGAGTGCTCGGATTTGGTGGCGAAGATGGCCGGCAGGAGGTCCGACCATCGCGGGTAGCTGCCATGCCGGCGGAAAGATGGAATCGGTGGCGGTGGTGGTCGGATAAGGAGGAGATCTCGATGTGGAAGGGGGAAAGTGGGTGTGAACACGCTGGGAGGGGAGGAATATTTTACTCATCGGTGCGGCCGATGTGTAAATATAGGAGTTGTCTGCACCAATGAGTAAAACGTTTACTCCTCTAACACCGTTTGGGCATCGGTTAGGTGCAGTTAAAGGAGTAAAAGAGCATCTTTTACTCCTCTAACCGATTTTTGTACATCGATTAGAGATGCCCTTAGAGTGAGAGAACTTCTAGGCATAATTCTCAAGCTTGTGAAAAAATCTTATGATAGAGTGGATTGGAAGTTTCTTGAAGAGGTTTATTGTTGATCTTGTCTAGATTTCTTGGGTTATGCAATCAGTTAAACATGGGCACTTGGCAATTAACATAAATGGGGAGCAACACCCTTTATTTTCCTCATCTAGGGGAGTAAGATAAAGGGGCACTGTGTCACCTCTGTTGTTCGACTTTGTGGTGGATGCTATGGCTTCTACGGTAGAAAATGCTAAATCTCCATGACACATCACTGGTATTGTTCCCGATTTGGTTGTTGTGGGAGTATGCTTATTACAACCTGCTGGTGATATTGTAATTTTGCTTGAGAACACTAATACAAATATTACGCACTTGAAATTCCTATTTTCCTTCTTTGAAAGTATGTTGGGATGAATATAAGTTACAATAAAAGTGAAGTCGATGTCCTAGGGTGTGAATTAGAGGAGCAGCAGAGGGTGGCAAACATGTTCAACTGCAACTTGGGTTACTTGCCTATGATCTATGTGGGTATGCCTATTTGGGACTACAAGTTGAACAATGACCAATTTTTTTCCTTGGTTGGGAAAGTTACAAAGAAAATGGATCCTTGATAGGGCAAGTCAATGTCATCGTCTGCTAGATTGACTCTCTCTAACGCTTGCTTCTCTAACTTCCCCATGTTTCAAATGGGTTTCTATTATCTTAGGGAAGGAGTTCACGTGTATATGGATGTAGTAAGACAGGTTCTTTTGGGAAGGATGCTCACAATATTTTAAATACCACATGATGAAGTGGGAGAATGTTTGTAAACCAAAGGATTTTGGTGGTTTTGATCTTATCAATACCAGGTAAATGAACATTGCTATGTTGCTGAAATGGATTAGGAAAATCTTTAATGGTCCCTAGGATGTACCTTGGGTGCAAATTATCAAAATAAATACATAAAAAGGGGGAATCTATTTTGATGAATGAATCAAGAGGTTCTCGGTTTTGGAATGTTCTTCGGGAGGTGAAGAAGTGGTTTGTATGGGGAGCTATTCATGTGGTGGGATTGGGCAGAGAACAAGATTTTTTCATGATGTTTGTGTGGGTTCAGTGCCTTTCAGAATACTCATAGTTGCTGGGTTGATGCCCACAAGTATAGGATACTCATAGTTTCAGGATACCCATAGTTGCTGGGTTGATGTTTGTGGGGTTAGAAGAAGTGGTTTCCTTCTCTTTTTTGGGTTGCCGTTTATCCTAATGCTTCTATAGCTACTAGCTAGTTATTATCTTGATACTCATAGTAGGGATGTGAAATTTAGGAGATATTTTGGGGCTAAAGATATGAGATGCTAGGAGAGCTTAATGCAGATCCTTGTGAGACCGAACAACGCCACATGGGGACGACATGCTGAGTGAGGCCAAGCCCTCAGCAAGTCCTAGATTTTAATTGAGTGTGGGAAAATAAGACAGAGAAACGACCGCTCTCCTAGACCCACTCACCTATGCATTTAAGTTTTTTTAAATCCAATTATCTATTAAAAATCATCATCAGTAGTTGATGCCCACAAGTATAGGGCATCGCTGAAATCTTTGATGGAAGTATTACCCAAATTTATAGTTCGACTCAAGGGGAACACAAGAATATCAATAAGACTTTAGCAATTGAGACGTCACTCTCAACCACACATGTATATCAATAAACTCACAAAGCAAGTGGGGATTTATAGCAGTTGATTTAAAGCAGTAAAAAATAGCAGCAAATTTCCAATTTTCACCAAAAGTAGTAGTATGTAAGTTTTAGTGGCTAAAAGTGTAGGCATAAGGTGATAGCGGGGTGTTGCACGAATGATATTGATCATATGATGTAATCCTAATAACACGACATTCATCTCTAATTCAGTTGTGTGTAGGTGTGTGATCCTAATATAGTTATGCATACTAACTAAGAGAATTTGCATAACATCTATTGTCCTGTCTGCCCATCTCATCGGCACCAACTTGGAACTACATGCAATTAAGGTCTATCCTTTCGAATAGCCCGGGAGAAAGCATTAACACTTCATAAACACACAATATCCTCAAACTATCATATGTTCCCATTGTTTTTCTTAACTGTCACTTTAGAGTTCACAGGTTCAACACAATAATAGGCAATACGCTTTGCAGATAGATAGCAAACTCATATATATATATATGATAGGACAATAAAAGTTCAGTGCTATAATCATGTCACTCGGGCCCTAGCAACAAGCATTAAACATAGCAAAGCTGTACCAATACTCATACAAGAATATTCTCAAGATAAACATCTCAAATCTCGATACATATGGATGATTACACGATCAATCTCATCCAATCCCCATCCACCTCATATGCCTACAGAGGACTACTCACACATGATGATGGAGAGTGAGCACATGGTTGTTGGTGATGATGGTGGTGGTGGAGAAGTCCTCCAAATGCCCCTCTCCGACATGGAGAGCAGGACCAATCTGACCTCGAAAATGAAGATCGTGGATGTTGTGGCGTTCTGTATCACCAAAGGGTATGTCCTTCTGGATACCTAGGTTTTTTAGGTATATATGGAGGTACATATGCCAAAGGAGAGGCTGATACGACGCTCCAGGGCTGAAAGAGAATGGGTCGCACGCCTAGCAAGGGAGGACACGCCACCTGTGCTCTTTTGGTCCTCGTGGCCCCCTTCGTGTGATTCCAAAGACCAGGCGCCTTGTTTTGATGAAAAATCTGCGTGATACTTTTTTCTCGATTTTATTTTATGCGAAACATACAGAAAGAAGACTTTTGCTAAAAACAACGTCAAATTCAGCTGTTTTATCCAAGTATGGTGAAATTCCAGAGAAAATCGTTGAGCAAAGTACTTGAAAATGTAGATACATTTGAGCCCTAGAAGTAATAGTAAGAATTAGAAATAGGTCATTGCACCACTTAGCGACGACTACACACTAGCGCCAAAGAGACGCCTCTATCATCGTCGCTCCATCACCGGAAGTGGACAAAGCTTGTCGTACTAAACCGTGTGTAGTAAATAAAGGGAAAATCCATCTCCCGATCACCCTAGATGAACTTCTGTTCTTGGTGAACTCACTCCCCATGCATTTGCATTATGTATATAATCATACGCAAATAATGCATCAGCGAGAGCAATAGTAACCAAGGCTCGATCTTCACCTCTGCGAGAATCTAAAACAGATGTGCTCCAGCCCGAGTCCTTGTCCTTGCGTGCCGTCTGCCGGGTCCGCCTGACTGTTGTTGGAGGAGGAAAGTAACAAACGCGCCGGGGTTAGTACAAAGGTGGCACAGTGACGGACAACCGATCGGATTCGGGCGCTGGTTAACGCATGATCGCGGGAACAGGGGCCGCGGCACTGTAGGTCTGTAGCGGCGCCGGGCGTGTCAAAGCGGCGAGCAGACCACGTCACGGAACGGGGTGGCCAGCCAGGGCCCAGGTGGGCCGGCCCGGCGATCCCCACCACGCATTCCGGCCCTGCCCGCTTTTCAGAAGGAACAGTCCCAAGATGCTAGCTACCGGACACGGAGCCGCTGGGTGGCCACTGTTCCCAGGCCAGGCCAGGCCAGAGAGAGAAAGACGGGGACTGGACGCCTTGGCTTTATTGCCCCCCTCGGCATTCCCATTCTGCCCCTCCCCTCCCCGACGCGCACACACATGCCATGCCGTTGCCGTCCCCGGCTTTGTCTGGCTCACGCACGCGAGCGCGCACACATGAACATGCCAATCCCGGCCGGCCGGCCGGGCAGGGCAGGGGGGGCAGGGCATGACATGACACATTGTTTGCGCGGCCGCTCCTCTCGTCCCGGCTTTCAAATCAGGAGAAGATCGGGCAAGCAGGCAGGCAGGCAGAGGGCAACAACAGATCCGAGGCTTTCTCGAATCGGGCAGGTCAATCAAATCCATCAGGGGAGAGGGACTCACTCACGTACCCATCATATCAATTCGTCACATCAATCAACAATCCCATCCATCCCCATATATCGACCGATCCAACCCGCCCGGGGGGACCCGACCGACCCACCCGCCACTATATAAACCCCAACCCCCGCCCCGCTCCTCTTCCTCCTCCCAACCTGTATCTATCTTCCTCCCCCGACCAGGACGACGCCACTCTCTCCAGCTCATCCCCCCATCAAACCACGCGCAGGCAGGCAGGCAGGTGGTGGGCGCGCGAGCGAAAGTACTGTGTGCCTCCACCAGCATGATGTCGTCGCCCGCGGAGTCCGAGACCAGCTGCTTCTACCTCCCCCCGGACCAGGACCACCACGTCGCGGAGGAGCAGCACCAGCAGCCCTTCGCCGAGCAGGAGCAGCTCTGCTACGTCCACTGCAACTTCTGCGACACCATCCTCGTGGTATGCTTGTCTCCAGCCACCCAGCCTCCTGCGTCCGGCCGCTCCTCCCTTCCTTCCTTCACACCGCCCGTATTATTCTATCTTAAGATTAATCTACGTATACCTTGTGCAGGTGGGCGTGCCGTGCAGCAGCCTCTTCACCACCGTCGCCGTGCGATGCGGCCACTGCGCCAACCTGCTCTCCGTAAACCTCCGCAACCTCCTGCTCCCGCCTGCGCCCAACCAGCTCCCCTTCGGCCAGGCGCTCCTCTCCCCGACCTCGCCAGCGTCACCGCACAGCCTCCTGGTGCGTCTACCTACATCCTTCTAATGCTCGCACTACGTCTTACTAGAACTGATGGACGCACGCTGACTGCGTCCTGCAGCAGGATGAGATGTCGTCGTTCCAGGCGCCGTCCAGCATGCTGACCGACCAGCCCAGCCCCAACGTCAGCAGCATCACCAGCAGCGGCAACAGCTGCGCCGTCAACAACGCGCCGCCCGGCATGGCGTCCATGATGCCGCCGCCGCCCAAGAAGCAGGCCGCCGCGCACAACAAGGAGCCGCAGCAGAACCGGAGGAACGTCGCCTCATCAGGGGCCAACAAGAGTAAAATCCCAACCTCACTTTTTACCACTCTTCTTCCTCTTCTTCTCTAGTTGTAGTAGTACTAATGGTCAAAGGAGATCGAGCTGGCTCCGGCGAGCGGGAGCATGCATGTGCAGCTGCACTGTTCTTGGTAGCAAGCAACTACAGCTCCTCTTTACATTTTGTCCCTCTTTTAAAGGATTCTTTCCGGGCGGTCAATGGAGTTTTCGAGTGGCCGGCCGGTTGAATAGTTTGCTCTCGCCAGCTCAATAGTACCTTTTGTCCGCCGGAGAATTTTATCCCCAAACTCCAACGTTAATACAGTACGTACTATAACGCACAGTGCGTCATACTATAGCCCAAAAGCTCGACTTCAAGAAAATATACAGTGGGGTTTTAGGAGTAAGAAGAAACAAGAACTGCTTGCTTGGTACTACTGCTGGGAGTGTCAGTCTTAGTAATTCTGTTCGATCAGTGTTGGAGAGTACCAAAGGCCGGGCCTGCTGGTTGCATGCACTTGTCTTAATTATTACTACTGTTTCTCATTGATCCATCTGGTTCCCTGAAGCTGTGCTCAAGTGTTTAATTGATTCCGTGCTGCTTGCCGTGATTCTGCAGATCCTGAGAAGCGGCAGCGAGTTCCCTCGGCATACAACCGATTCATCAAGTGCGTCATCTCGACCGTTCTCTTCACATAATTAAGCATTTTAGTTTCCCGTTTTGAACATCCATCTTCTGACAAACTGCACACGCATGACTGGTTTATATGTGTATGTAGAGACGAGATACAGCGTATCAAGGCCAACAATCCGGACATCACCCACAGGGAGGCTTTCAGCGCAGCGGCCAAGAATGTAACCTCCTCTTTCTCTAGCTATTTATCAAACACATTTGATCGATGTGATTGTGAATCGGGTTCGATCTTCGGTTAATCCAACACTCTGAGTATTTACCATCGATCTCCTCTCATGTCTGTGCATGCATTATCAGTGGGCTCATTTTCCTCACATCCATTTCGGTCTGATGCCGGACCAGGGCATGAGGAAGACCGGCATCCAAATCCAGGTACTTCATTAAAACCTTAAACACAATCAAAGATTCATAGGCCTGCGCAGCACTTACAATCTCCTCTATGTTTTGTAGGACGGACCTGGCGGGGAATGCAGCATGTTCTTCAAGGACGGCCTCTACGCGGCGGCGGCCGCCGCCGCTGCGGCCACAGCAGCATCTAGCATGGGCGTCACCCCCTTTTAGCGTCCTACATAAAATATATTGCCACTGCTTACTTTAGATTCTAGCTAGGGTATTATGAGATCTTGAGATGTATTGTACCTACGTGCGAGTACTCTTCTACTAGTAGCTTTCGTTGTTTCTTTCCTGTCGTTGGTCCTTCATTCCCTGGTTACCATATTCTCCTGTCGGGGCCTCGAAGGTTGCTGCTTCTGGAGCGTCTTATCTTATGGACATACATCTAGTTCGCGATCAATGGTCTTTAATTGGTTAATAATCCTAATTGCTAATTTGGCTTTCTTCTGTGCGTAGGATAATTGAACATACACGAGATGTCAATTCACTCACGAAACAACTTACCAGTGTCATACTAAAATTAGTTACTTCTCTGGTGTCATGGATGAAGAATTAACAATTCTTATTAACGTTAGTAGCTTCCAATATAAATAGCCATCTTCACTCACAGTGGAATAGTTGATTAATAAAATACGCATACTCGAGGTTAGATGAAAATAAATACATACGAAAAACATGGGAGGCAAAGCGTTATTTCCTTGTGATTTACATTGCCCCATATATTATGTATGCTTGTATCCGTGTGATATTAATATATGCTCATTTCTAAAAAAAAAATATGTGTGCTTGTTGAACTTTACCTTCTAGGTGCTGAAATAGTATTAAAAGTTGTTTCAAAAATTGCTAGAGCACAAATTGTCTTGTTTAAAATATTATGTCAAAATATAAACCCCTCTTATAGCACGCAGCAAAATAAAAATTATGCACATACCTAATGGTTAGATCTATATTGACAGACTGATCAGGGTCTTTGGTTCTTGTGGAAACAAAACCTCTGACAGGTGTGCGTCAACCATCATTTTTCTACTTTATATTATTAGACAACATGATTATGATATTTTTATTGTTAGTTACTAAAAAATTGACAAACAATGAAATGCCAAGAAACAACTTAACCAAACAAGATCATCATACACCACTACAATATGAAACACAATCAATGTGAGTAAAAACTACTATCAAGGTCATTGAACCTTTTAAAAACAACACATCCTGGTTTTTTATCATTACTCAAGAACCTTGTGTAGATTGAAAGCTCAAGCTCGGTCTAGTCAACATATTAATTTTCAATGATTATATTAATGCCAATTTCTTGTGCCACAATGAAATAGCATAGATTTATGCCCACTCTATACAATGCTCTATAAACATATCCTTCGGTGATAAATTGGAGAATCAAAAGCTTTATGGACATCTATGCACGAAACATTCTAGGGTTTCAATAGGCACATTCTTTCTAAAAAGTGGGTACGTAATAAAACGACAATCATGAGGGCATTGATTTTGTAAAATATATGTAGATAGGAATAAGTTCATAAAAGTGCATCATTACATTGCCTCATAAATAACACAAATTGTCATAAGATGTATCATCTTCTTTGCATAGTATAGTAAACAAACTATATGGTTCTTAATCGGATTTATAAACTATGGTGAACTCCCAATTACAAAAATCAGCAGACCCAGTGAGATTGTCTAATCCAACAAAAAGCCTATTGAAACCAAGCATTCTCATGTCCATACCGAGATTAGGGATCCTTAGGATAATAACCCTACACCTATATTTCACTTATATTGAGATCGAGAATGTCACAAGGGTGGATTTAATGGATATAAAGGGGTATGCAACTCATCGAGACCTAGGTGATCTACGTCTTTAATCTATCAATCTCCAAATGTCCCCTCTCTCCTCGAAGCATCCAACATCATATATAGTCATATGTAAGTGCTCTGGTAGTCACACATCCTTTCTTCGAGTATAACTCATTTTCATATGGTGACCTAATGATAAATTCCTTAATTAGTATGTTGCATAATTTATGCAACCTATTGTTGGAGATATGCCCTAGAGGCAAATAATAAAGATGTTTTTATTATCATATCTCAAATATGCACAATAAGTTTTATGCCATGTTATAACTGTATTAAGCGGGAACATTAGTACATGTGTGGTATATATGTAAACAAACCAAATCCCTAGTAGCATTTATTCAACTGGCCCATTGGTCAACTAATGATCTAGGTTTTCTGATCATGGACATTTATGTCAATTGACAATGGGGTCATGTCATTGGGTGAATAATGTGATGAACACACACACCCAACATAAGTATTGCAATGAGATCCCGTCACAAAGTTCAACATTGTGATAACTAGAAAACCATAGTAACCCAATCCTTTGACCGTGAGATCATATATAATCATTATCTCTAGAGGAGCTTTGACTACATCAACTGTCACACCGTAACAAGGTGATCATAAAGCTGTCTCTTATGTATCTTATAGGAATAGGTTGAGGTGTATACACTAAGATCAGTATTTTCCCATCCGCGTGATGGATAGATACTCTGGGCCCACTTGGTGAGATTACATCTATGAAGCTTGCAAGCATGTGACTAGGTCATAGAAATGTAATATCACGGAATGAATATATGTGCTTGTCGGTAACAAGATCGAACTAGGTATAGAGATACAAAAGATCAGATCTTGGACAAACCACGTATCGTGTAGCAAAGAGAATAAGACTTAACATTTAAGGTTCAAGCAATAAAGTTAATTCGTGGAACGTGTAGGGACCATCATGGGTTTCCAGATCCTGATGTCCGACATTGATCGGAGGGGTATCTCGATCATGTCTACGCATTCTCGAACCATAGGGTGGCATGCTTAAGGATATACAACTCTTAGGGATTGATTCAGGACAGTTGGAGAAAATAAAGAACTCCGGAATTATTCTACAAAGGTATCAAAAATGTTTCGGGGTGAATGAATTGTTCGGAGACTCAAATAATGTTTTTAGTATTTAAATAAAAGAAATAATTATTAAAATATTAAATATATATATATGGCATACCCCTAATGGGTCACCATGTGGCGGCCCATTAGGGGGTGACGACTGTCTACGCACAGCACGTTGGAAACCCCAAGAGCAAGGTGTGAAGCAGCAAGCAGCAAGTTTTCCCTCATTCGAGACCGAGGTTATCGAACCAGAAGGAGGAAGGAAACGTCACACAGGTGTTGCAAGCAACGCGGAGACCTGCACAACACAAACTCAAGACTTTGCCCCAACAAACAATGAACTTGTCAAGCTCACCGGTTTGCTGTAACAAAGGATTAAATGTATGATGTGGAAGGTAATGGTTTGCAGCAAGTAAACAAGTAACAGTGAAAGATGTATCAATGGTAAAGATTGGACCGGGGTCTATAGTTCACTAAAGGTGCTCTTCTTAGATAAACAACATGGCATGAAGGGTAAACAAATTACAGCAGGGCAATTGACAGGAACTAAGCAAGGCATAACAATGCAATTACTAGTCAGAAAGATCCTATGAGGTTGATTGGGCAATACAACAAGATACATAGACCGCCATCCAACTGCATCTATGACTAGAAGTACACCTTCAGGTTATCATCCGAACCCCCTCCAGTATTAAGTTGCAAGCAACAGACAACTGCTTTAAGCAAAGTGTGTAAGGTAAACAGTCCATATGTTCCATGAACAAGAGACCATTGTTTTCTCCCTAGTAGCAACAACACATCTACAACCGAAGAGATTATTGTCACTTCCCTTAGAAACTAGAGGCATGAACCCACTATCGAGCATAAATACCCCCTCTTGGAGTCACTAGCAACTACTTGGCCAAGATAGCTACTAACAACGAGAGCATGCAAGATCACAAACAACACAGACATGATAGAATCATAAAGACAAAACCATTAATCAAACCAACATAATAATCTCAGTATCCATCGGATCCCCGCAAACACAACATGCATGATTACAAATAGATAGATCTTGATCATGAACGGAGCTCACAAGATCTATACATGAAAGCACAAAGGAGGAGATACAACCATCTATCTACTACATGGACCCATAGTTTTAGGTGGAAGTACTCACACATCATACCGGAGAGAAGGCCTCCGGGATGACTTATCCGTGGTTAACATGGACGACCACCCAGAGCGACTAAGGAGAAGTAGCCCATATGGAACACGAAAAACGTAACACGGCAATCACCTTTTTGAGGAATCATACCGACTGGGAACGTTTACATGACCGGGGAAACGGCTCCCAAGTATCGTGGATGACACCGGATTAACACGTTGTTGCGCGGCGGATCTCAAATCGTCAATTTCATGGTGCTACACCTCATGCAATACACCTCAGACCCAGATCCCCGTACGAATACTAAAGGACCAGTTTACGGTGATGGTTACAGGGAAACGACATCCGACTGAGCCAACCGCTACGTCTTGCCTTGGGGCGTGCGCCAACCTCTTGGATCCCACTCAAATCCATGTGTTTTTGCCCATAAAACATGACCCTTGCACCTCCGGCAGGGTGCCGGGAAGAACTTCAGACCCCCCGATCTAGGGACGATGGTGGCGGCGGCTACAGACGGTTTCGTGGATTTCTGATCGGGTACTCAGGGTTTCTGCATCGGGGGATTTTTATAGGCGAAGAGGGAGACCGAGGAGGCAGCAAGGGCCACCAAACCATAGCCAGGCGCGGGCCAACCTGTGGCCGCGCCTGGGGGGTGGCCCCTCTGTCCGGCCCCTCCGGCTTCCTTCTGGACTTCTTGTTCCCCACGGAAAGTAATTGACTTTGTCCTTCGTCCCGTCCAATCCAGAGAATATTTCTTTACTAAATTTTCTGAAACCAAAAACAGCAGAAAACAAGCAACTGGCATTGTGGCAACTTGTTACTAGGTTAGTACCAGAAAACATGTAAAAAGCACCTCAAAGTGTGAAAAAGTAAAGCAAAGTAGATACTAAACAAGCATGTAGCATAAAAAATTATAGATACGTTTCAGACGTATCAAGCATCCCCAAGCTTAACTCATGCTCGTCCTCGAGTAGGTAAGTGATAAAAAGAATAATTTTTGAGGTGACATGTGTAGGGGTTCGTAGCATGGAAAAAAATTTACCGCATGCACACAAACAAGCCAAGATCTATCTACTAGATTGTAGAAACGAATTGATAGAAGCACTCACCCTTGAAGATTCCAAAGCGGTTAATGTGAGCATATTCTCGTGGGTGGTGTAGTCGTACACTTGCCGATCTCAAGATCGCGTAGATGATCCTTCCGGTGCTGCGTTCCGGCAGTGCTTCCGCAATCGGTCACACGTTCAGTACTCGAAGAAGACCTTCCTCTCCCTCGTTCCAGCGGGCAGTAGAGGTTATAGTTCTCCCCTCGCGATTCCGGCAGCACGACGACGTGGTGTCGGAAATAGAGGGAAGATCCCGCAGGGCTTCGCCTAAGCCGGTGCGAGTTATGGTGGATTAGGGTTTCTTGGAGATCTAGGGATTAGATGACCGGGAGAAGGAGGAGGTGTCGGCGGCAGCTAGGGCGGCGGCGGCTCGGGTGGAGAGGGGCTAGGGCTTGTTTTCTTTGGGGCAGCCCTCCCCCTCTATTTATGAGAGGGGGCAGCCTTGGGAGGGGTGGGTTTGAATCCAAACCCAAACCCAAGTTGGATTGAGAGAAGGACTTGTTTCTTCTCCCACTAGGAAACCATTGTTCCAGTTTGACTTTTCAAACTTCCCGTTTGACTTTCAATTTAGAGCTTTAATTCTCTCTTGCAAATGCACACACCAAGTGACCTAGGATATGATCCAATCATTCCACTTACCCATGACACATTCATGGACCATTCTCCTTCCGGACCGGTGAACCTTCTAGACCCTTCTAGAACCTCTCCGATGAAAACATCGGAAACTTTCCCGAACTCCAAAATAGTACTTTCCTTATATGAATCTTATTTTCCGGACCATTCCGGATCTCCTCGTGATATCCCGGATCCCATCCGAGACTCCGAACAACATTCGGTATCCCTACTAACATTCCATATCTACTAAACAACATCGAATCCTTAAGTGTGTATCCCTACGGTTCGTGAATTATGCGGACATGACCAAGACACTTCTTCGATCAATAACCAATAGAGGAATATGGAAATTCACATGGCTCCCACATATTTCTATGATTACTTTGCGATCGAATGAACCACTTACATACGATACCAATTTCCCTTTGTCTCACGATAGTTTACTTATCCGAGGTTTTGATCGTCGGTATCTCTGCATACCTAGTTCAACCTCGTTACCGATAAGTACTCTTTTCTCGTTCCCGTGATATGTGATCCCTTGTGATCCAGTCACATGCTTGCAAGCTAATTGGATGACATTCCACACCGAGAGGGCCTAGAGTATATCTATCCGTCATATGGATGGACAAATCCCACTCTTGATCCATGTGCCTCAACCCATACTTTCCGAACACTCAATGCCACCTTTATAGCCACCTAGTTACGGTGTGGTGTTTGATGTCATCAAAGCATCCTTCCAGTGATGGTGATTAACATGATCTCATGGTCGAAGGAATTAGGTTACTATGTATCAGAAAGCTTACAGCAAACGAACTATTGAAATGACTTGATCTTAATGCTACGCTTATCTATAGGAGTATGTCCATCATACCATTCTCCTAATGATATGATCTTGTTATTAATAACATCTCAATGTTCATGATCGAGAAACCACTATCATCTATTAATCAACAAGCAAGTATTATAAAGAGGCTTTACCAGGGACTCTAATTTAGTTTACAAATCACACAAGTATTAATGTTTCCGGTTAATACTATTATAGCATGAATGTAAACATTTATCATAAACACAAAGATATAATAATAACCACTTTTATTATTGCCTCTAGGGCATATCTCCAACAGTCTCCCACTTGCACTAGAGTCAACTAATCTAGATTACATGGTAATATACCAAACACCCATGGCGGTTTGGTGCTGGTCATGTTTTGCCCTCGGGAGAGGTTTAGTCAACGGATCCGCCACATTCAAATCTGTGTGTACTTTGCAAATCTTTATGTCACCATCTTGGACGTGCTCTCGAATAGCATGAAAATGTAGCTTGATGTGCTTCAGCTTCTTGTGTGACCTTGGTTCTTGCGCATTGGCTATGGCGCTCATGTTATCACAGTAGATAGACATTGGGTCTAGCGCACTTGGAACCACACCGAGCTCTGTAATGAACTCCTTCATCCATATCGCCTCTTGTGAAGCCTCTGAAGCAGCTATGTATTCCGATTCAGTTGAAGATCTCGCCACAACGCTTTGCTTTGCACTCCTCCAGCTAACTGTTGCACCATTCAAAGTAAATACGTATCCAGATTGAGATTTAGAATCATCCGGATCAGTGTTCCAACTAGCATCGGTGTAACCATTAACAACGAGATGTTCATCACCTCCATAAGAAAGAACCATATCCTTAGTTCTTCTCAAGTACTTAAGGATGTTTTTGACCGTTGTCCAATGATCCACTCCTGGATCACTTTGATATCTGCTAGTCAGACTAACAACATATGCAATGTCGGGTCTAGTACATAGCATGGCATACATTAGAGATCCTATGGCTGAGGCGTAGGGAGTCTTACTCATCCTTTCTCTATCTTCTGTCGTTGTAGGACTTTGAGTTTTACTCAAGGTCGTATTGGGCAACATGGGCAAGAACCCTTTCTTTTTATCTTTCATTCCAAACCTCTTTAGAACTTTGTCCAAATATGTACTCTGTGACAATGATATTAGGCGCCTCGATCTATCTCTATAAATCTTTATGCCTAATATATAAGCTGCTTCGCCAAGATCTTTCATTGAAAAACTATTATTCAAATAATCCTTGACACTATTAAGAAGGTCTACATCATTCCCAATCAACAATATGTCATCTACATATAGTATTAAGAATGCTACAGAGCTCCCACTCACTTTCTTGTAAATACAAGCTTCTCCATAAGTTTGTATAAAATCAAAACTTTTGATTACCTTATCAAAACGTTGATTCCAACTTCGGGATGCTTGCTTCAATCCATATATGGACCGTTGAAGTTTGCATACCTTGTTAGCATCTTTAGGATTGACAAAACCTTTGGGTTGCATCATATACAACTCTTCATCAATGTCTCCATTGAGGAACGCCGTTTTGACATCCATCTGCCATATCTCATAATCATAATATGCAGCGATTGCTAACATAATCCTCACAGACTTTAGCTTCGCTACTGGTGAGAAAGTCTCATCGTAGTCAACACCTTGAATTTGTCGAAACCCTTTTGAAACAAGTCGAGCTTTATAGACAGCAACATTACCATCAGCATCTGTTTTATTCTTGAAAATCCATTTGTTCTCGACAGCCTTCCGGCCATCCGGTAAGTCCACCAAAGTCCATACTTGGTTTTCGTACATGGATCCAATCTCGGATTTCATAGCTTCTTGCCATTTATTGGAATCTGGGCTCATCATCGCTTCCTCATAAGTCGCAGGGTCATCGGTGTTGTCCACCAACATGACACTCATAACGGGATCATACCAATCAGGAGTGGTACGAGTTCTCGTTGACCTGCGAGGTCCCGTAGTAACTTCAACTGAAGTTTCATGATCAACATCATTAGCTTCCTCTCTTATTGATGTAGGCGCCACAGGAACCACTTCCGGTGCTGCACTACTCGCAAGTTCGAGAGAAGGTTCAACAACCTCGTCGAGTTCTACTTTCCTTCCAGTCACTTCTTTCGAGAGAAATTCCTTCTCTAGAAAGGATCCATTCTTGGCAACGAAGATTTTGCCCTCGGATCTATGATAGAAGGTATACCCAATAGTTTCCTTCGGGTATCCTATGAAGACGCATTTTTCCGCTTTGGGTTCAAGCTTGTCGGGCTGTAACTTCTTTACATAAGCTTCGCAACCCCAAACTTTAAGGAACGACAATTTCGGTTTCTTCCCAAACCACAATTCATACGGTGTCGTTTCAACAGATTTAGATGGTGCCCTATTTAAAGTGAATACGGCTATTTCTAATGCATAACCCAAAACAATAGCGGTAAATCTGTAAGTGACATCATAGAACGAACCATATCTAAGAGAGTTCGATTACGACGTTCGGACACACCATTACGCTGTGGTGTTCCCGGCGGTGTCAATTGTGAAAGTATTCCGCATATCTTCAAATGCTCGCCAAACTCGTAACTTAGATATTCACCTCCACGATCAGATCGTATAAATTTAATCTTCTTGTTACGTTGATTCTCTACCTCACTTTGAAATTCCTTAAACTTCTCGAAAGTTTCGGACTTATGTTTCATGAAATAGATATACCCATATCTACTCAAGTCTTCCGTGAAGGTAAGAACATAACGATAACCACCGCGCGATGCTACACTCATTGGGCCATACACATCGGTATGTATGATTTCCAATGAGTCCGTAGCTCGCATCATCATACCAGAAAATGGAGTCTTAGTCATTTTACCCATCAGACATGCTTCACATCTCTCAAGTGATTCGAAATAAAGTGCAAGAAGTCCATCGGAATGGAGTTTCTTCATACGCTTCACTCCAATATGACCAAGACGACAATGCCACATATAGGTCGAGTTATCGCTCAATTTCAAACGTTTAGCTTCAATGTTGTTAATGTGTGTATTTCCACAATCGAGATTCAATAAGAATAGACCATCTATCAAAGGTGCATGTGCATAAAACATATTACTCATATAAATCGAACAACCATTATTCTCGGACTTAAACAAGTAACCGTCTCACAATAAACATGATCCAGATATAATGTTCATGCTCAACGCAGGCACCAAATAACAATTATTTAAGTATAAAACTAATACCGATGGTAGATGAAGAGGTAGCGTGCCGACCGCGATCACATCAACCTTTGATCCATTTCCTACGTGCATCGTCACCTCATTCTTCGCTAGCTTCCGTTTATTCTGCAGTACCTGTTTCGAGTTACAAATATGAGCAACCGAACCAGTATCAAATACCCATGCACTACTACGAGTACAAGTGAGATACACATCAATAACATGTATATCGGATATACCTTTCTTCTTGATGTTGCCGTTCTTCAAATCCGCCAAGTACTTTGGGCAATTCCGCTTCCAGTGACCTTCTCCCTTGCAGTAAAAGCACTCAGTATCAGGCTTAGGCCCAGCCTTGGTCTTCTTCGCCGGCGCGGTAACTTTCTTACCGCCCTTCTTGAAGTTTCCCTTTTTCTTAGACTTGCCTTGCTTATTGAATTTGGTGGTCTTATTGACCAACAACACTTGGTTCTCTTTCTTGATCTCCACTTACAGACTTTAACATGGAGAAGAGTTCGGGTAACGACTTGTCCATGTTTTGCATATTGTAGTTCATCACAAAGTTCTTGTAACTTGGTGGTAGTGATTGGAGGACACGGTGAATCCCCAAAGCATTAGGAATCACTATACCCAAGCTTTGAAGCTTGCTTGCGTGCCCAGACATCTTAAGGACGTGCTCACTGACGGAGCTGCCCTCTTCCATCTTGCAGTTAAATAACTTTTCAGAAGCCTCATAACTCTCAACTGCCGCATGAGCCTCAAATATCATTTTGAGTTCATGGACAATATCATGTGGGTCATGGTTCTCAAACCTTTTCTGAAGCTCCAATTCCAAACCATACAAGATAGCACACTGAACTGTGGAGTACTGATTCTTCCGAGCGAGGAAAACATTCCTTACCTCATCGGTAGCATTAGCTGCAGGCGGGTCACCCAGCGGTGCATCCAGCACATAGGTCAAATTACCAGCATTGAGGACAATCCTCAAATTGCGGAACCAATCCGCGAAGTTGCTTCCATTGTTTTTCAACTTTTCTTTCTCTATGAACGCATTAAAATTGATGGTAGGGGCCGCCATTGATCTACAATATATTTGAAATAGTTTAGACTAAGTTTATGACAAATTGAGTTCTAATTAATAGTTAAATTAATCTAGGTGAACTCCCACTCAAAACAATATCCCTCAAATTGTTTTAGTGATCACACGAACCAAATCCACCACATCAAAACCGATCATCACGAGAGTTGATGTAGCTTCAATGGCGAACAATCAACATGTTCATCATATCTACTATATGACTCATGCTTTACCTTTCGGTGATCCGTGTTCCGAGACCATGTCTGTACATGCTAGGCTCGTCAAGATCAAACCTTAGCTTCCGCATGAGCAAATCTGGCTTTCTCACGTTGTATACACTCGCAGAATCTAACACACCCGATCATCACGTGGTGCTTCAAAACAACGAGCTTTAGCAACGGTGCTTACTAAGGATGAACAATTTAAAACTTGAAATTTGGTTCTTGAGGGATCATCTTATAATGCTACCATTGTGAACTAAGCAATACAAGATGCATAAAAGGATTAACAACACATGCAATTCATATTATGTGATATGATATGGCCTTTCTTCTTGTGCTTCCGATCTCCATCTTCAAGCACGAACATGATCTCCATCATCACCGGTATGGCGTCAAGGTCAATGGCGCCGCTTCGTGGTTGTCGTCCACCAGCTCCAACTATTACAACTACTTTGAATAGACACGCGGGTCTTAACAGAATTTAAAGACAACCATATGGCTCCTGCCGGTTGCCAACTTACAATAAGGAACATTGCATACATCAAATATAATCACAATCATGGCCATATCACATCACAGCACACCCATGCAAAACAAAGTTAGAAGCCTCTAATTTTCTTTGCATATTTTACGTGGTTTGGGGATTTCAATAGGTGTCGTTCTAACTTACGAACAAGAACCACAACGTTGATGCTTGAACTATCAAGTGTCCGTTGTAAATTGAATCTATACTATGATGGGAGAGATAGATACCCGCAAAGGCACTTATGCAATACAAGTTGCATGTTAAGCGTGGAGCAAGTCTCATGAACGATGTCATGTAAGGTTAGCCCGGGCCGCTTCATCCCGTCATACCGCAAGATGCAAAGTACACAAAAAGCAATTGATAATAAAAGGACCACTGCCCACAATGACCATTGTGTTCTACTCGTGCAACAGATCTACATATAGACACGGCTCTGATACCACTGTAGGGGTTCGTAGCATGGAAAACAAAAAAATTCTACCGCATGCACACAAACAAGCCAAGATCTATCTACTAGATTGTAGCAACTAGTTGATAGAAGCACTCACCCTCGAAGATTCCAAAGCGTTTAACGAGAGCAGATTCTCGTGGGTGATGTAGTCGTACACTTGCCGATCTCAAGATCGCATAGACGATCCTTCCGGCGCTGCGTTCCGGCAGCGCTTCCGCAGTCGGTCACACGTTCGGTACTCGATGAAGACCTTCCTCTCCCTTGTTCCAGCAGGCAGTGGAGGTTGTAGTTCTCCCCTCGCGATTCTGGCAGCACGACGGCGTGGTGTCGGAAGTAGAGGGAAGATCCCGCAGGGCTTAGCCTAAGCCGATGCGAGTTATGGTGGATTAGGGTTTCTCGGAGATCTAGGGATTAGATGACCGGGAGAAGGAGGAGGTGTCGGCGGAGGCTAGGGCGGCGGCGGTGGCGGCGGCTTGGGTGGAGAGGGGCTAGGGCTTGTGTGCTTTGGGGTAGCCCTCCCCCTCTATTTATGAGAGGGGGCAGCCTTGGTAGGGGTGGGTTTGAATCCAAACCCAAACCCAAGTTGGATTAAGAGAAGGACTTGTTTCTTCTCCCACTAGGAAACCATTGTTCCAGTTTGACTTTTCAAACTTCCCGTTTGACTTTCAATTTAGAGTTTTAATTCTCTCTTGCAAATGCACACACCAAGTGACCTAGGATATGATCCAATCATTCCACTTACCCATGACACATTCATGGACCATTCTCCTTCCGGACCGGTGAACCTTCTAGACCCTTCTAAAACCTCTCTGATGAAAACATCGGAAACTTTTCTGAACTCCGAAATAGGACTTTCCTTATATGAATCTTATTCTCCGGACCATTTCGGATCTCCTCGTGATATCCCGGATCCCATCCGAGACTCCGAACAACATTCGGAATCCCTACTAACATTCCATATCTACTAAACAACATCGAATCCTTAAGTGTGTCTCCCTACGATTCGTGAATTATGCGGACATGACCAAGACACTTCTCCGATCAATAACCAATAGAGGAATCTGGAAATTCATATGGCTCCCACATATTTCTATGATTACTTTCAGATCGAATGAACCACTTACATACGATACCATTTTCCCTTCGTCTCATGATAGTTTACTTATCCGAGGTTTTGATCGTCGGTATCTCTGCATACCTAGTTCAACCTCGTTACCGATAAGTACTCTTTTCTCGTTCCCGTGATATGTGATCCCTTGTGAGCCAGTCACATGCTTGCAAGCTAATTGGATGACATTCCACCGAGAGGGCCCAGAGTATATCTATCCGTCATATGGATGGACAAATCCCACTCTTGATCCATGTGCCTCAACCCATACTTTCCTAACACTCAATGCCACCTTTATAGCCACCTAGTTACGGTGTGGTGTTTGATATCATCAAAGAATCCTTCCGGTGATGGTGATTAACATGATCTCATGGTCGAAGGAATTAGGTTACTATGTATGAGAAAGCTTATAGCAAACGAACTATTGAAATGACTTGATCTTAATGCTACGCTTATCTATAGGAGTATGTCCATCATACCATTCTCCTAATGATATGATCTTGTTATTAATAACATCTCAATGTTCATGATCGAGAAACCACGATCATCTATTAATCAACAAGCAAGTATTATAAAGAGGCTTTACCAGGGACTCTAATTTAGTTTACAAATCACACAAGTATTAATGTTTCCGGTTAATACTATTATAGCATGAATGTAAACATTTATCATAAACACAAAGATATAATAATAACCACTTTTATTATTGCCTCTAGGGCATATCTCCAACAGTCTCCCACTTGCACTACAGTCAACTAATCTAGATTACATGGTAATATACCAAACACCCATGGCGGTTTGGTGCTGGTCATGTTTTGCCCTCGGAAGAGGTTTAGTCAACGGATCCGCCACATTCAGATCTGTGTGTACTTTGCAAATCTTTATGTCACCATCTTGGACGTGCTCTCGAATAGCATGAAAACGTAGCTTGATGTGCTACAGCTTCTTGTGTGACATTGGTTCTTGCGCATTGGCTATGGCGCCCATGTTATCACAGTAGATAGACATTGGGTCCAGCGCACTTGGAACCACACCGAGCTTTGTAATGAACTCCTTCATCCATATCGCCTCTTGTGAAGCCTCCGAAGCAGCTATGTATTCCGATTCAGTTGACGATCTCGCCACAACGCTTTGCTTTGCACTCCTCCAGCTAACTGCTGCACCATTCAAAGTAAATTTGTATCCAGATTGAGATTTAGAATCATCCAGATCAGTGTTCCAACTAGCATCGGTGTAACCATTAACAACGAGATGTTCATCACCTCCATAAGAAAGAACCATATCCTTAGTTCTTCTCAAGTACTTAAGGATGTTTTTGACCGCTGTCCAATGATCCACTCCTGGATCACTTTGATATCTGCTAGTCAAACTAACAGCACATGCAATGTCGGGTCTAGTACATAGCATGGCATACATTAGAGATCCTATGGCTCAGGCATAGGGAGTCTTACTCATCCTTTCTCTATCTTCTGCCGTTGCAGGACTTCGAGTTTTAATCAAGGTCGTATTGGGCAACATGGGCAAGAACCCTTTCTTTTTATCTTCCATTCCAAACCTCTTTAGAACTTTGTACAAATATGTACTCTGTGACAATGATATTAGGCGCCTCGATCTATCTCTATAAATCTTTATGCCTAATATATAAGCTGCTTCGCCAAGATCTTTCATTGAAAAACTATTATTCAAATAATCCTTGACACTATTAAGAAGGTCTACATCATTCCCAATCAACAATATGTCATCTACATATAGTATTAAGAATGCTAGAGAGCTCCCACTCACTTTCTTGTAAATACAAGCTTCTCCATAAGTTTGTATAAAACCAAAACTTTTGATTACCTTATCAAAACGTTGAGTCCAACTTCGGGATGCTTGCTTCAATCCATATATGGACCGTTGAAGTTTGCATACCTTGTTAGCATCTTTAGGATCGACAAAACCTTTGGGTTGCATCATATACAACTCTTCATCAATGTCTCCATTGAGGAACGCCGTTTTGACATCCATCTGCCATATCTCATAATCATAATATGCAGCGATTGCTAACATAATCCTCACAGACTTTAGCTTCGCTACTGGTGAGAAAGTCTCGTCGTAGTCAACACCTTGAATTTGTCGAAACCCTTTTGCGACAAGTCGAGCTTTATAGAAGGCAACATTACCATCAGCATCTGTTTTCTTCTTGAAAATCCATTTGTTCTCGACAGCCTTCCGGCCATCCGGTAAGTCCACCAAAGTCCATACTTGGTTTTCGTACATGGATCCAATCTCGAATTTCATGGCTTCTTGCCATTTATTGGAATCTGGGCTCATCATCGCTTCCTCATATGTCGTATGGTCATCAGTGTTGTCCACCAACATGACACTCATAACGGGATCATACCAATTAGGAGAGGTACGAGTTCTCGTTGACCTGCGAGGTTCCGTAGTAACTTTAACCGAAGTTTCATGATCAACATCATTAGTTTCCTCTCTTATTGATGTAGGCGCCACAGGAACCACTTACGGTGTTGCGCTACTCGCAAGTTCGAGAGAAGGTTCAACAACCTCGTCGAGTTCTACTTTCCTTCCAGTCACTTCTTTCGAGAGAAATTCCTTCTCTAGAAAGGATCCATTCTTGGCAACGAAGATTTTGCCCTCGGATCTATGATAGAAGGTATGCCCAAAAGTTTCCTTCGGGTATCCTATGAAGACGCATTTTTCCGCTTTGGGTTCAAGCTTGTCGGGCTGTAACTTCTTTACATAAGCTTCACAACCCCAAACTTTAAGGAACGACAATTTCGGTTTCTTCCCAAACCACAATTCATACGATGTCGTTTCAACTTATTTAGATGGTGCCCTATTTAAAGTGAATGCGGCTGTTTCTAATGCATAACCCCGAAACGATAGCGGTAAATTTGTAAGTGACATCATAGAATGAACCATATCTAAGAGAGTTCGATTACGACGTTCGGACACACCATTACGCTGTGGTGTTCCTGGCGGTGTCAATTGTGAAAGTATTCCCCATAACCAAAATGACAAGGCAAGCAGAATGAGCATCTCAGCAATCTTTTTATTTACCATATGCATAGCTTTTTATTGAGGATGCTTCTTAGATAGCTCATTATGGTGATGCTGCAAGTTTCCACCATGATTAGGCATGGCTTAGGCTAGCGGCCCAGGCGTTTTTCTAACACATGATACAAACTCTATGGATTTACAAGTTCCCTCTTTATTTCACACTGGTGACATCCATAGACAAAACAACATGATATCAATTGAGTACAAAGTACAAGTGCAATGTTGAAAACGCTCCCCATGACAGCACGGTTTTGCTAATTCCAACTTATAAGTGCAAGCATGTACAACAAAGTTGTCACAATGGTTCAAGTTTATTAGGAGCAAAGAATATAAATTGTGCCATCAAGTTCGTGAGGGCTTTAATCACTAAGTTTTCACATAACAAAATAGTTTTTAATTGGAAGATAGATGAAAACAAGAATATACTTGGAATGGTGTAACACACCATGCATAGGAGTTTATAGTGGAAACTTTGGAATAACTTGGATCATACTCATACAAGTGGAGGCTAGCAAAAGACTGGGATCAACCAACTAAGAGAGCAACAATGGCCATAATCATACAGTGCAACAAAGCATACAAATCAAAGCAAAGAGTGGTACTGCAAGTCAAGGACTAAATGATCATAGAGGCTAATGGTGACTTGTCATAGTCATAAAATGGTGTGAGCATGTGCCAAGTCAACCCAAGCAAAGCATCAAAGGAGAATACCACAATACTATGTTTTTGCATGCTAAAACAACGCATAATTTCTTCAAGGCACACTAAGCAATTCCAATTGTTTGGAACAAGACATGCTACATCAATAATCACTAAGCATAATGCCAAAACAACACCTAGCATGTCATGCTAAAGTCTAAGTCACAGTCAATGCAAGCTCCTCTTGCACTTACAAGCAAGAACTTACTACTCCTTTCCAAACACCAAGCAACTTATTTGTAAAACAACACAACGAGAATGGGGGTCCAAACTACTTTATTCAAGCAAACTAAACAACCTAAGCAAAGCAAACGAAAACTAAGACGCTCCAAGAACAACACAATTGTGCATGAAACAATAAAAACGAAGTGTCTAGACAGACATGAGCTTTTTATTGATGAAGAAGGGATGCATTGGGCATCCCCAAGCTTTGATGCTTGTACCTCTTGGATATTTCTTGGGGTGACACCATGGTGGCATCCCCAAGCTTGAGCTTTTGTCCATTCTTTATCTCATTGCATCATTCTCTCTCTACACCTGGAATTTTTCCTTCATACAAAACTTCACACAATCTTCATTAGCAACATTAGTGTATTCAAAAGATATTAGATCTCTGGCAAAGCTTTGGAACAACAAGGCTTTTCACTAAAAACACAAGCTGTTGTAGTAACTCCTTCAAAAAGCTCAATTCACCTAAAGAGAACTCAAAAGGAATCAATAAGAAGCAAATGCAAATAATGGCAGAAATCTGTCAAAACGGACCAGTAGGTAGAAACCGATTTTTTTGAACATACTATGTTGCTCAAATCAAAAAGTGTTGAACTAACGAAAGTTAGCTAACATACTGGGGGATTTATTCGTAAATTTGTGCTTAATCCGAGTTATAGAGCCTCCTCACGAATTTTTTGTTGGAGGACAGAAATCTGTTTCGGTACAGCAACTCCCCAAATCTTACTTCCCTCTCATTAGAGGTCATTCTTGGCATAAAATACAAATAAAAAGGATACGGATATGTCATTACATAAGTAATAACTTCCAAGACTCAAGGAAATTCTTGGGTTATCTCCCAACAAGTACTTTTCTTTAACGCCTTTAAGTTAGGCACAAGAAGCAAGAAGAATCAAGTATTTTCAAATGAAGAAGCATTAACATCAAAACTTGCTTTCAAAGGGGGAGCAAAGAGAAACTTCTCTCTTCTCATTGGGAAGTGTTCAATACCTTTCTTGAATGGAAAATGATATTTAATGGTGCCTTCTTTCATATTAATGATGGCACCAACTGTTGTAAGAAAAGGTCTTCCCAAAGTAATAGGACAAGAAGCATTGTATTCAACATCCAAAACATAGAAATCAACAGGGACATAAGCATTATTGACCATAATGAGAACATCATTAATACTCCCCATGAGTTTCTTCTTAGCATTATCATTGAGTGGGACATCTAAATAACAACCTTCCAATGGTGGCAAATCAAGCATTTCATAAATCTTCCTAGGCATAATAGAGACACTAGAACCAAGATCACATGAAGCTTTGAGGTCAAAGTCATTCACTTGCATATTAATAATGGGTTCCCAACTATCTTCTACTTTCCTAGGAATAGAAACTTTGTGTTTTAGCTTCTCTTCCTTAATCTTAACAAGAGCATCTGTAATGTGTTTGGTAAAGGCAACATGCATATCACTAGCATCAGGACTTCTAGCAAGCTTTTGCAGTAACATAATCACTTCAGAAATATTGCAACCATCAATATCAAAGTCAAACTTGGCATCACTAGTAGTAGGATCAACAGGCTTAGGCATAGTAGGAGTGGTAATAGGGATTACTTGTGGTTTAGTGGTGATGGTGCACACACTATTGTTTCTATCAATTTCAGCTTCCCTTTCCCACTTAGCATGAAGTTGAGCTAACAGCCTAACATTTTCATCAATAGTAACTTGTATGGCATGAGCAGTAGCAAAGGTGTTTTCCATAATTTCAGGTTTAGCAGCCATTTTATTAACCAAGGAAGTTTGAGCTTCAGACAAAGAGGATATATTTTTCTCAACAGTTAAAAGCTTCTCCTCTATAGCCCTATTGAAAGTGGTTTGTTTACTAATAAAGTCCTTAAGCATGACTTCAAGTTCAGAGGGGGCACTTCTAGCATTATTGTAAGAGTTTCCATAGGAATTGCCATTATTAGGAGGATAAGGCCTATAATTGTTGTTGCTACCAAAATTATTCCTATAGGCATTGTTGTTGAAATTGTTGTTTCTAATGAAGTTCACATCAACTTGCTCTTACTGAGCAACCAAAGAGGGTAAGGGAACACTATTAGGATCTAGAGGAGCTTTCCCATTAACAAGCATAGCCATAATAACATCAATATTTTCACTTAAAGAGGAAGTTTCCTCAATAGAATTTACCTTCTTACCATGTGGAGCTCTCTCAACATGCCATTCAAAGTAGTTAACCATCATATTATCAAGGAGCCTTGTTGCAGCATCCAAAGTGAGGCCCATAAAGGTACCTCCAGCAGCTGAATCCAACAGATTTCTTAAGGAGAAGTTCAAACCTGCATAAAAAGTCTGGATAATCATCCAAGCAGTGAGTCCATGAGTATGGCAATTTTTAACCAAAGATTTCATTCTTTCCCAAGCTGGAGCAACATGTTCACTATCAAGTTGTTTAGATTTCATAATATCACTTCTCATAGATATAATCTTAGAAGGAGGATAGTACTTTCCAATAAAAGCATCTTTGCACTTAGTGCAATAATCAATACTATTTTTAGGCAAAGAAAGCAACCATTCTTTAGCTTATCCCCTCAAGGAGAAAGTAAAAAGCTTGAGCTTAATAATATCTCCATCTACATCCTTATACTTCTGCATCTCACAAAGTTCAACGAAGCTATTGAGATGGGCAGCAGGATCATCAAAACCAGCACCAGAAAATTGCTCTCTCATCACACGATTCAACAAAGCGGGCTTAATTTCCTAAAAGGTAGCATCAGGAGCAGGTGGAGCAATAGGAATGCTTAGGAAATCATTGTTGTTGGTGCTAGTGAAGTCACACAGCTTGGTGTTCTCAGTAGAGTTCGTTTTGGCAAAGGTGGGCAAGCCAAAAACAGCAGCATCAGCTAGAGCAGGAACTAATTTTTGTGTGTTTTTTAATAAAGCAAGCAAACCAAACTAGACTAATTTTGGGTTTTTTTTTTGGATAGAGGCAAACAAAACCAAGCAAAAAAAACAAAGCAAACTAAAAACAAAGTAAAGAGAAAGGAAGTGAAGGATTCCCCTAGTGAAGACGTCCTTAGCCTCCCCGGCAACGGCGCCAGAAAACTTGTTGTTGGTTGGCGCCTTGTTAACGTGGGAGTTTCTTCTTCTTCGTTCACCGGCAACGGTGTCGGAAAACTTGTTGATGGTGCTGACGTGGAGCACCTCGTTGGAAACCCCAAGATCAAGGTGTGAAGCAGCAAGCAGCAAGTCTTCCCTCAGTAGAGACCGAGGTCATCAAACCAGAAGGAGGAAGGAAACGTCACATAGGTGTTGCAAGCAACGCGGAGACCTGCACAACACAAACTCAAGACTTTTCCCCAACGAATCAGTGAGGTTGTCAAGCTCACCGGTTTGCTGTAACAAAGGATTAAACATATGGTGTGGAAGGTAATGGTTTGCAACAAGTAAGCAAGTAATAGTGGAAGATTTATCAATGGTAAAGATTGGACCGGGGTCCATAGTTCAATAGAGGTGCTCTCCTTAGATAAACAACATGGCATGAAGGGTAAACAAATTACAGCAAGGCAATTGACAGGAACTAAGCAAGGCATAACAATGCAATTACTAGTGAGAAAGATCCTATGAGATTCGATTGGGCAATACAACAAGATACATAGACCGCCATCCAACTGCATCTATGACTAGAAGTCCACCTTCAGGTTATCATCCGAACCCCCTCCAGTATTAAGTTGCAAGCAACAGAAAACTGTTTTAAGCAAAGTGTGTAAGGTAAACAATCCACATGTTCCATGAACAAGTGACCGTTGTTTTCTCCCTAGTAGCAACAGCAAATCTACAACCGAAGAGATTATTGTCACTTCCCTTGGAAACTAGAGGCATGAACCCACTATCGAGCATAAATATCCCCTCTTGGAGTCACTAGCAACTACTTGGCCAAGATAGCTACTAACAATGGAGAGCATGCCAGATCACAAACAACACAGACATGATAGAATCATAAAGACAAAACCATTAATCAAACCAACATAATAATCTCAATATCCATTGGATCCCCGCAAACACAACATGCATGATTACAAATAGATTAGATCTTAATCATGAACAGAGCTCACAAGATCTATACATGAAAGCACAAAGGAGGAGATACAACCATCTAGCTACTACATGGACCCATAGTCCAAGGTGGAACTACTCACGCATCATACCATAGAGAAGGCCTCCGGGATGAGGGTGCCGGGAAGAACTTTAGACCCCCCCCCCGATCTAGGGAAGATGGTGGCGGCGGCTACAGACGGTTTCGTGGAGATTTGATCGGGTTCTTAGGGTTTCTGCATCGGGGGCTTCTTATAGGCGAAGGGGGAGACCGAGGCGGAGGCCAGGGGCGCCAAACCCTAGCCAGACGCGGGATGGGGCCCACCCGCGCCTAGGGTGGGTCTGGCCACCTTGGCCGGCCCCTCCGGCTCTCCTCTGGACTTCTTGTTCAATACGGAAAGTAATTGACTTTGACGTTTGTCCCGTCCAATTCTGAGAATATTTCTTTACTAACTTTTCTAAAACCAAAAATAGCAGAAAATAGGCATCTGGCACTGTTGCAACTTGTTAGTAGGTTAGTACCAGAAAATATGTAAAAAGCACCTCAAAGTGTGGACAAGTAAAGTAAAGTAGATACTAAACAAGTATGGAGCATAAAAAATTATAGATATGTTTCCAACATATCAGAGCGCTTTATTCATTAAATATAGATTTCTAACCCTCGATCACCTGAACTTTTGGCAAAAAAACACTAAGATTTTAACATGATGATACTTCACATGTATTTACCTTTTGGTAAGGGATAGAATGACATCATAAACATTTGACATATTGGTAACGCAAGACTATATCCGATTGCCAACATTTTTCATTGACACTCTCAGCATCTATATTTGATTGTTCTCAGCTGGTATCCGACATTTATTCGTTATTCTTTTAGAACCCATAGGCAGCCCTAAGTATTTCATTAGCAAAGTACCAACATATATTAGCCTAAAGAGGAGACGATGAATCACCCACCTTAGCCCTTCAAAATTTGAAAATATGGGTCAATAGTATCATTCACTTTTGTAAATTTGTGATAATAATAATAATTGATGATTTTACAATGAGAGAATACAATGGTTTATATAGGAGAGGGGGGTGAGGAGGTGCGGCGCACCGGCCTAAACCCTAACTTGATATGCAAGTAAATATAATCTAACATCCCCCCGCAGTCTCAACCGTGGGCTCGACAACGTTGAGACTGAAATGAATCTCTGTAAATGGTGTAGTAGCAAGTCCTTTGGTAAAAATATCTGCAAACTGGGCCATAGAAGGCACATGAAGAACACGCACTTCTCCCAAAGCGACCTTCTCTCGAACAAAATGGATGTCAATCTCGATATGCTTTGTCCGCCGATGCTGAACTGGGTTTCCAGACATGTAAACAGCTGAAATGTTATCACAATATACCACTGTGGCCTGACCAATAGGTCGATGTAACTCAACAAGTAACTGACGCAACCAAACTGTTTCAGCAACTGCATGAGCAACAGCACGGTACTCAGCCTCTGCGGACGAGCGAGAATCCGTAAGCTGACGCTTCGAAGACCAAGAAATTAAATTATTGCCAAGAAAAACAAAGTATCCTGAAGTGGATCGACGAGTGTCTGGACAACCAGCCCAGTCTGCATCGGAATATGCTGTCAATGATGTGGGTGATGAGTGGTTGATATGCAAACTATGATCTAATGTACCTTTGAGATATCTAAGTATGCGTTTGACATGGTTAAAATGCGGGACTCTTGGATCATGCATGTAAAGACAAGTTTGCTGGACAGCATATGATATTTCTGGACGTGTAATGGTGAGATACTGAAAGGCTCCAGTTAAGCTACGGTATAGAGTCGGATTAGGAAAAATATCACCATCCGAGGAAAATTTAGAAGAAGTATCGACAGGTGTACGGGATGGTTGACAATCAAACATTCCAGCCCTAGTTAGGAGATCAACAAAGTACTGACGTTGAGAGAGAAAAAGACCAGAAGAATCACGAGTGACAGCTATACCTAAGAAGTGATGAAGGGAACCTAGATCAGTCATAGAGAATTCAGTTTGTAGGAGAGAAATAATATGAGTGAGAAAAGTTGTGGAGGAGGCAGTGAGAACTATATCATCAACATAAAGTAGGAGATATGCAACCTCGGTGTTAGAGTGGTAAACAAAAAGAGAGTAGTCAGAACGAGAGGGAATGAATCCTATAGTTTGAATAAAGGTAGAAAAACGTTGAAACCAGGCTCGGGGTGCTTGTTTGAGGCCATAGAGAGATTTTTGGAGAAGGCAAACGTGATCAGGAAAAGAAGAATCTTCGAAACCGGAAGGTTGTTGAGAATAGATGACTTCGTTTAAGGAACCATGGAGAAAAGCATTTTTTACATCGAGTTGATGAATGGGCCAGGAAGAGGAAACAGCAAGACTAAGAATGGTTCGGATGGTGCTAGGTTTAACTACTGGAGAGAAAGTTTCGTCGTAATCGACACCGTGTTGTTGAGAGAACCCGCGACAAACCCAACGCGCTTTATACCGAGAGAGAGTGCCATTAGAATGAAAATTTTTACGGAACACCCACTTTCCAGAAACAACATTTGCATTAGGAGGTCGGGGAACAAGTTGCCATGTGTTATTGGATTGGAGTGCTTGAAACTCATCGCGCATGGCAGCAGACCAGTTCGAATCAAGAAGAGCAAATTTGTATGTTTTGGGAAGAGGTGAGAGAGTTGGAGAAGCATGAAGATTGAGGCGTGTTTTAGGAAGTCGAAAACCAGACTTGGCACGTGTGCGCATGGAATGGTCATTGTTAGGTGCAATAGTGGGAACGGCATGTGAAGGAGGAGCTGCTGCATCCGGCGCAGCGGAGGAGGAGGACGCAAAAGCATGAGGGACAGAGGATTGGGTAGCTTGATTGTCGGGGGTAGGAGTTTTGGGGCGGCGAGCGAAAACCTGGGTTATGGGTGGTCGAGACACGGGTGCCGATGGGGCTGTCGAGGTAGCCGAGTCGGCCGGGGCAGGGTTAGGGACTACCGTGGTAGGAGAATCGGGAGCGGTATTGGTCGAGGTAGGATAGTGGGCAGCCGTGGCAGGGTTGCAGGGCAGGTTAGGAACGAAAAAGTGAGGTTTTATGGAATTGGCTGGGCGAGGGGTGGATGTGGTGGGAGTAGATGTAGGGGTTCTAGTGGCGAAAGGAAAGGTGTTTTCATCGAAAGTGACATGCCTAGAGATGTGAATGTGACCGGTCACAAGATCAAAACACCGGTAGCCTTTGTGTTCATCTGAATAACCTAGGAAGACACAAGGAAGGGAACGTGGAGAGAGTTTGTTTGGGGAAGTTGCATAGACATTGGGAAAGCAAAGGCAACCAAAAACGTGAAGCTCAGTGTAGTTTGGGTGACAGAGAAAAAGGGAGTAGAAAGGTGTGGTGTTTGGGTTAGTGCTAGATGGTCGAATATTGAGGAGATAGGTTGCGGTTCTAAGAGCTTCAGCCCAAAACATGGAGGGCATAGATGATTGAATGAGTAGTGTGCGAACTATGTCATTGATGGTGCGGAGTGATCTCTCAGCCTTGCCATTTTGTGGGGAAGTGTATGGGCAAGATAAACGAAGGAGAATGCCATGTTGGAGAAAGAAATTACGGTTTGCAAGGTTGTTAAATTCTTTTCCATTGTCACATTGGATAAATTTTATGCGTAAAAAGAAGTGTGTGTTGACATAGGTTTTAAAGTGGATAAAGAGTGGACATCAGATTTTTTGCGAAGTGGAAAAGTCCAAACGAAGTGTGTAAAATCATCTAAAATAACTAAGTAGTATTTGAAACCGGAGACTCACAGTTGGAGAGGTCCATAGATCACAGTGCAAAAGTTCAAAGGGATAAGTACTATGAGAAGTAGAATGCGCAAATGGTAAACGAACATGTTTTCCTTATTGACAAAACTCACAAACGGAGGAATTATGAACCTCTTTATGACAAGGGATCGAAAAATCACTAAGTAGAGAGGATAAAGTGGCTTTATTCGGATGGCCTAAGCGTTTATGCCATATATCTACGGAGGCAAGCATGGATGATGGGGACGAGGCCGGAGGAGCGCCATGAACAGAGTAGAGGTCGCCAGAGCTATCGAAGCGAGCGATCTCCGCCTTGGTCATGAAATCCTTCACAGACAAGCCAAAAGGGTAAAATTCGACGGAAACAGAGTTGTCTTTGGTGAAACGACGAACAGAGATTAAATTTTTAATGAGGGCTGGTGCAACTAAGACATCTTTAAGTAGGAGTGGTTTGGAAGTGGAAGATGCAAGGTTTGTATGACCGACACATGAAATTGGTATGGAGGAACCATCGCCTAATGTAATGGATGAAAAATGAGATGGTATGCAAGTTGACAGCATAGTATTCGATGAAGACATGTGACTAGAAGCACCAGAATCGAAAATCCAATCAGTACCTGAGTTACCTTGAGCAGCAAAATTATTCATGGCCTGTAGAAACGCAGGTTGGTCCCAGCTCGGAGTAGAGGGAGTTGGTGCAGTTGACGGAGCAGGTACTGGCACAGGTGGTGGCGGTGCAGCAGGAGTCGACTACATGGTGTATGGCGAGTAGTAGCCTCCAGGATTATAAGTGACCGGTGCCGAAGGGCCATAAGGACCCATAGCAAAGGTCATCGGCGAGGCATAGGGAGCCGGCGATGGTGCAACATACATGGGCGGTGAAGGAGCGGCGTAATGAGCTTGTGCAGGGACCCGTGGTGCAAGGAGGCCAGGTGAGCCTGTATGAGGATGCACGCCGGGCTGCCATGAACCAGTGTAGGCAGGTGGCGCGCCAACAGGAGAGGGCGCGGTCCAGGGCATTGGCCAAGCCTGAACCATGCCAGTCCAAGGATGCTGAGAAGATCGCCAAGCTGGTGCTGCAGGTGGAGCCGGTGGTGGTGCCGGAGCAGGTGGAGGAGCCGGTGCTGTTGGAGGAGGCCGTGGTGCAGGCGGCCGATAGATAGGCCGGGTTCCCCTATAGTTCGGGCTAGGGCGCCAAACTGGCGGTGGAACAGGCGCAAGCGGCGCCGGAGGCGGTGGCGGTGCAGGAGGCCGTGGAGCAGCAGCATAGGCCTGAGGGCGAGACTCTTGAGTGGTCATGGCGCGGTCCGCCTAGGAGAGCATGGAGCGGACTTCTGCAAAGGAAGGAGACGACCGCATCATGGGGATGAAGGACTGCTGCTTGTCGAAGCGTTGATTGAGGCCGACGAGGAGGATCTTGATGAGCTGTTTGTCCTCAACGGGATCACCGAGTTCACGGAGTTCATCGGCGATGGTCTGGAGGCGCAGTATACCCCCACGGGCAAGTCGCCCTGGGCGGTGTTCCGAAGCTCCGTGTTGAGCGTGTTGACACGGGCGTCGGCGTTGTCCTGAAAAAGCTGACGGAGGGCTGCCCAAAGGGCGGCGGCGCTGGTGGCAGCCCTAAAAACGAGATTGAAAATCTCGGTGCTCACCCGCTTGTAGATCCACTGTATCACAGCGAGATCATCCTTGACCCAGCGGGGATCCGAGGGAGACGGCGGGATGGTGGGGTCGACGTGCGCCATGAGGTCGCAGCGGACCAAGTGCACCTCAAAAAGATGCCTCCAATGGTAGTAGTTGTGTTTGGGGAGATCTAAAGTGATGGGAATCAATGGAGTAACATCGGAGATTGTATCGGCGAAGTTGATGGTGGTGGCGATAGGAGGTGGGGCGGATGAGGTGGATGGTTTGGCAGCCGCAACGGCGGCCATGGTGGCGCGCCACTCGAAGAACCCCGGAGGGGGCGGCGGCGGTGGGGTGGGAGGCGTGGGAGCCATGCCCTAGAATCTAACCTTAATCTGATACCATGTAAATTTGTGATAATAATAATAATTGATGATTTTACAATGAGAGAATACAATGGTTTATATAGGAGAGGGGGGAGAGGAGGTGCAGCGCACCGGCCTAAACCCTAACTTGATATGTAAGTAAATATAATCTAACAACTTTGATCACCACGTGTCCACTATCATAACACTCATTATCTACTCCCCCAAATATCTTCAAATCCTTTTAATTTTAGCATTCGGTAAACAAAGGGCCATTTGATTTTACCATAAGATTTTGAAAGTCAATTTAAACAAAAAAATCATTTTAATCTTATTTAAGGTTTCATACAAAAATACAAAACCTCTGTAATATATTACCCATTTACAGAATTAGTATGTACAGACAAAATTATAGGTCCTACCATCGCACTTAATATATTCATCAAAACTTAGTTATTATCTTGAAACTTATATTGAGCAGGCATTGAGTCTAAATTTGTGTCTGCATTGCATCTTTACATCTATCAATTAGAGTAATAGTTGCTTTCTTTTCGAACCATGTTGGAGGGTTGCATGACATATATTAAGAAGGAGAAAACACCAGGATAGGTCAAAGTACAAAAGTAAATTACAACGAGCCAGAAGAGCGACAAAAACAAACAAGTACAACTAAAATCTGAACAAACTAGTTAAACCGAATCTCAAGACCGGGACTGCCAACGACCTGCAAGAGAGCAAAAGAATTCACAAACCTACTACCCAATTAGTGTAGGAGGAAGAGACCACCGCTAGCCAAGGCCCATAATTTAGCTTCAATCTTAATCTGTTGGATGATCTGTTGTATAGGAGTGCAGACCTTGTCAAATACTCTTCCGTTTGTCTCTCTCCAAATGCTCTTGGATATATCGAACCCACTCCATCATGAAAATAATTAGAGCAATGGTTCCATAATTTAGCCTAGATATATCTAGCACGATCTATTGTGATAATCATCAAGCAGAGCTTTTAATCAATTTCCAATATATTTGATAAAACTCAGTTGTAATCCCATCGGTCGAGGTGACTTATTACGAGCTAGCCATCACATATTTCGGTGCTCCCATAGAGAAAGGTTCTACTAGTTGAGCAGCCTCCTCTTCAAAATTCTTTTGGCGTTGTCAACAATTCAGAGTTATTTTGGTACAATCTGAATACCCAAAGAACTTCTTGTAAAAACTGGTAATGTACTCAATCAAATTATTTTTCCGTTGTATCACCCATTCGTCTTGTTGCAAACCAATGACTACGTTCTTTCTTCGTGTACCATTGGCTTTATAGCATGATAACACGTAAAAACGAGGGAGAGTTGGTGTCCCGATGTTAGGACACGTGCGTGCTATGCCTCTGACACGAGGTCTTGTTCATGGCAGGGATACCTCGATCTTCCCCCCATGGCTGGCCTCGGTGGTTTCCTAGCAGTTCCCGTGTGTCGTCATCGTGCCCCCCCCCCCCCCCCGCCTACTCCACCTACCTTTTGTGTTCAGCCATCGACGAGTCCTCCGTCGCTTGTGCATCAAAACGTGCCCCGCTCTGGCCCTTCCCGTCGATTGATGCTCTCGAGATACAAGGATGGAGTCCCGGAGGAGACGAACGCCAGAGCGCGACAAGGGGTGGCCGTGGAATCTGGTGAAGGGGGAGAAGAAGGTCGACTCTATGGATCTAGCTCCGACTCTCCCCATCTGCTTAGATTGGGGAGCAAGGGGATCCCGCTAAGTAAGATCACCCCTCCCACCTCCGGCAAGGACAACTTCAATCTATGCATTGGGTCGTTCGGTCCGATCTACATTGAAGCTGGTTCTAGAACGGAATTTCAGCCTGAGTCATCTGCCTCACGGGTGAAATTGGGATCAATGGCAGTGTTGATGTTGAACAATACCATTCTGGGACAGACGGATCTGACTGTGCAGAGAAATTCAATCAGGAGAGGGAGACCGCGCAGAGCAACCTCCCCCTTGTCAAGGTTGGAACAGGATCTCCGCAGTCCTCTGCTCAAAATCGGCGAACCAATCCAGATGGTTCCAGGGGTTTCGAGGAAGGAAATGGGGGCTGCAGTGGGGTTGTTGGATCTCAGTGTGCAGACACAGTTGTTTAGCGGTATACTCTGCTCATTGTAGAGCCAGACAGAAGAGAAGTCCCTCGTCAGAGGCGGGAATCTCTGAGTTCGGATATCTATGGCAGGCGGATGAGGAGATTTAAGCTGGTGAAAAATCCAAAGGGAAAAGTTGGATGGGCTTGAAAGTGATGGCATGGATGGGGCATGGATTCCTTCTGCTTTCAGCTTTGGAGCTGTCCTTTACAGCCCATGTGCCGCCCACCCCAACCACCACATCCTCCTCCTGCTAGGACACCTATCCCATCATATATAAGCAAGGTGGCTGAGAGTTATAGGGTTTTTTCCTCCCCCTCGTGGTGGCAGCGGTGTTAGAGCTTACCTTAGGTTTACAGTGTTTGGGCCTTGAGATCTCTACTCCTGAAAGTTCCAGTGAGAGCATGATGGGAGATCGTGGGAGAGGGAACAAAGGGAGGGGGAGGGGAAGATCCAAGAGCAGGAGAACTGGACAAATCAGGGGGCAGCATCAGATGCAGCAACAACATGCAAATCAGCCAAATCCTTTTGAATTTGGGCAATACAACCCCCATTTCTTTCCCAACCAACCTCCTTTTGGATTCATCCCAGGTATGCATACACCTTGGGGTTTCAACAATCCCTTCCCTACTTTTCCCCCTCAACAGAACTTTGGTATGCAATCCAACCAGTGGGTTGCACCTCAGCAGCAGCAAGCTTCTCAAGGGAATGAGCAAGGAGAGAAGGGGAAGGATCAATAGAAACCAAAGAAAAAATAGGGAGTTGTGCAGAAGGAAAGTGTTGCTCCTGTTAAACCTAGTGCCCAATGGAATTATGTCAATGCTATTTGTATGTGTTGTGGTGAACCAGGTGTAGGGTTCGCAGCATAGAAAACAAAAAATTTCCTACGATGTGAACTATATACCAAGATCTATCTACTAGATACAAACAACGGGCGGATGTATATCCGTAGAGAACATACCCTTGAAGACCGACAAAGCTTAACGAGTTCAACTCGTGGTTGATGTAGACAATCTCTTGCCGATCTCAAGATCGAGAGGAAGTCCTAGCGCCGCAAATCAGCAGCGCATCCGTGCTCGCACACACGTTCGAGGCACCGAGCAACCTCCGCCTCCTCGCTCCAGCGATGCAGCGGAAGCACAACTCTTTCTTGCCGAATAGCCACCGGAAACATGTATCTCGCTAGTTCGAGACCATGGGGGATAAATTCTAGAGGGGGAGAGAGATCCTTCACGAGGAGGTGTGAGAGACAAGTGAGGAGGGGGGCTCCTTTTATAGGAGGAGGGGGGAACCCCAAGGGGGTGGCCGGCGCATGGGGGCTGCCCCCTTGCCCTCCCCTCTTCATGTGGGTGGACACTCCACTCACAAATCTCATTTAAATTCCCTCCACTCAAAAGTCCACTCAAATTCCCATTAAATTTCCACCAAATTTAATGCAAACTCTCATTAAATAAAACTCTTTTATTTTATTCAGAATTTTGTCAATTACTTTAATGACAAACATTCACAAATAACCCCTTGCTAGAATTCTATTTCACATGCATAACCACTTTATGCAATTTCACCCGAAAACCTGTTTCGGTATCTAGTGAAATAAATTCCTACGCTTGTTCATTCTTTCGGCATGAAACATTTGCTCCAATTGGATGTCGGTGTCTCTTAAGTGTGTCACCCTACGGTTCGTGAATAATGCGGACATGATCGAGACCCCTCTCGGATCAATAATCAGAAGCGGGATCTGGAGACCCATACTGACTCCCACACATTCAACGATGACTTTCTTGTGATCGTCGGAACCTTTTACGCTAGTATCTTAATCCCTTTGTTTCACGATATATTACATGTCCGAGATTTGATCATCGGTATCTCCATACCTAGTTTGATCTCGTTACCAACATGCACTCTTTTCTCGTTCCTGTGATATAACATTTTAGTGATCAAATCACTTGCTTGCAAGCTAATCAATGTGATATCACCGAGAGGGCCCAGAGTATATCTATCCGTCATCGGGATGAACAAATTCCAATCTCGATCCATGAGCCCCAACATAACACTTTATTAGTTCTGAATCCATCTTTATAATCACCCTGTTATGGTGTGACGTTTGATGTTATCAAGAAACTCTTCCGGTGTTAGTGATTGACATGATCTCATGGTCTAAGGATTAGGATCACTTCGTAAGTTGTTATAGCAATATAAACTCAATGACTTTGATCGTAATGCTATACTTCGGATGAATGTTCATCACACCATTACACTAATGTTGTGATCCCGTTATTAACAACATCCAATGTCCATGATCAGGAAACCTTGATCATCTTGTTAATCAACGAGCTAGTTTATGAGAGAGGCATAACTAGGAACTTTCTGTTTGTTTATTAAACACACATGTATTAACGTTTCCGTATTAATACAATTATAGCATGCAAAATAAACATCTATCATATACTTGGAATACACATAATAAACACTTTATTATTGCCTCTCAGGGCATATTCCCTTCAGTCTCCCACTTGCACTAGAGACAATAATCTAGTTACATAGTGATAAATCTAACACCCATTGAGTTCTGGTGTTGATCATGTTTTGCTCTAGGGAGAGTTTTAGTCAACGGATCTGCTACATTGAGATCCGTATGTACTTTACAAATCTTTATATCTCCATCCTTGACACTCGCGGATGGAGTGAAACCGGCGCTTAATATGCTTGGAATGCTTGTGAGACCTTGGCTCTTTGGCATTGGCAATGGCACCATTGTTGTCACAATAGATCACCATTGGGTCCAACGCGTTTGCCACCACTCCTAGTTCGGATATGAACTCCTTCATCCAAACTGCTTCCTGAGTCGCTTCTGAAGCAGCAACATATTCGGCCTCCGTTGTTGATCCCGCTACCACAGGTTGTTTGGAGCTCCTCCAACTAACCGCTCCGCCATTCATGAGAAATACGTATCCGGATTGAGACATAGAGTCATCCGGATCGGTGTCAAAGCTAGCGTCGACATAACACTTAGAGACGAGCTCTTCTTCACCTCCGTATACAAGAAACATATCCTTAGTTCTTCGTAAGTACTTAAGGATATATTCTTGACCGCTATCCAGTGTTCCGAACCTGGATCCGATTGGTACCTACTAGTCAAACTAATAGCATGTGCCACATCCGGTCTTGTACATAGCATGGCGTACATTATAGAGCCTATGGCTGAAGCATAGGGGACTTTGTCCATTATCTCTCTTTCTTCCGCTGAAGCCGGACTTTGAGTCTTACTCAATGTCTTGCCTTGCAACATAGGTAAGAACCCCTTCTTACTTCCGTCCATTTTAAACTTCTTTAAAATATTATCAAGGTATGTACTTTGCGATAGCCCTATTAGGCGCCTAGATCTATCTCTATAGATCTTTATGCCTAATATGTATGACGCTTCACCTAGGTCCTTCATTGAAAATTTGTTGTTTAGATAACTTTTAACACTGTTTAAAAGATCTATATCATTTCCGATCAATAATATGTCATCCACATATAATATCAGAAATGCCACATTGCTCCCACTCACTTTCTTGTAAATACAAGCTTCTCCATAAGTTTGGACAAATCCAAACTCTTTGATCACCTCATCAAAGCGGAGATTCCAACTTCGTGATGCTTGCTTCCATCCATAGATGGATCGCTGAAGCTTGCACACCTTGTTAGCATCCTTAGGATCGACAAAACCCTTTGGTTGTATCATATACAACTCTTCTTCAATATTACCATTGAGAAACGCGGTTTTGAAATCCATCTGCCATATCTCATAATCGAAATATGCAGCAATTGCTAACATAATCCTAACTGACTTTAGCATCGCTACGGGAGAGAAAGTGTCATCGTAGTCAACTCCTTGAATTTGTCGAAACCCCTTTGCGACAAGTCGAGCTTTATAGACGGTCACATTACCATCAGCATCAGTTTTCCTTTTGAAAATCCATTTGTTCTCCACGGCCTTTCGGTCGTGAGGTAATTCCACCAAGTTCCAAACTTGATTTTCATACATGGATTCCATCTCGGATTTCATGGCTTCTAACCATTTGTTGGAATCCGGGCTCATCATCGCTTCTTCATACGTCGCAGGGTCATCATTTTCATCAACCATGAAATTCATGACAGGATTTCCGTACAGCTCGGGAGCTGCACGCGTCCTGTTTGACCCGCGAGGTTCGGTAGTACTCTCTTTCGGAGTTTCATGATCATTATCATTAGTTCCCTCTTCAACAGGTGGAGCCAACTCCGGAACAACTTCCGGCGCTGCGCTACTCGCCATACTTTGAAGAGAAGGTTCCACAACCTCTTCGAGTTCTACCTTCCGACTACTCACACCTTTCGCGAGAAACTCTTTCTCTAGAAAGGATCCATTCTTGGCAACAAAAACCTTGCCCTCGGATCTGTGATAGAAGGAATACCCAATAGTTTCTTTAGGGTATCCTATGAAGACGCATTTTTCCGCTTTGGGTTCGAGTTTATCCGGTTGAAGTTTCTTCACATAAACATCGCATCCCCAAACTTTAAGAAATGACAGCTTAGGTTTGTTTCCAAACCACAATTCATACGGTGTCTTTTCAACAGATTTAGATGGTGCCCGATTTAAAGTGAATGCAGCAGTTTCTAGTGCATAACCCCAAAATGACAACGGCAAGTCCGTCAGAGACATCATAGATCGAACCATATCTAATAAAGTACGATTACGACGTTCCGACACACCATTTCGCTATGGTGTTCCGGCAGGTGTGAGTTGTGAAACAATTCCACACTCTTTCATGTGAGTGCTAAACTCGTAACTTAGATACTCACCTCCACGGTCGGACTGTAGAAATTTGATCTTTCTATTACGATGATTTTCCACTTCATTCTGAAATTCCTTGAACTTTTCAAAGGTTTCAGACTTGTGTTTCATCAAGTAGATATAACCCTATCTACTCAAATCATCCGTGAAAGTAACAAAATAACGATATCCACCTCGCGCCGACACACTCATTGGACCACATACATCAGAATGTATGATTTCCAATAAATCTGTCGCCCGTTCCATTGAACCGTAAAACGGCGTTCTAGTCATCTTGCCCATAAGGCATGGCTCACATGTATCAAATGATTCATAATCAAGTGATTCCAAAAGTCCATCCGAATGGAGCTTCTTCATGCGTTTAACGCCAATATGACCTAGACGGCAGTGCCACATATATGCGGATATATCATCATTAAGTTTAATCCTTTTAGCATCAACATTATGAATATGTGTAACATTATCATCGAGATCTAATAGAAATAAACCATTCATCATCGGTGCATGACCATAAAAGATTTCATTCATATAAATGGAACAACCCCATTTGTTCTCGGATTTAAATGAATAATCACTTCGCATCAAACATGATCCAGATACAATGTTCATGCTCAGTGCAGGCACCAGATAACATTTATTCAAGTTTATAACTAATCCCGACGGTAAGTGGAGAGGCAGCATTCCGACGGCGATCACATCAACGCTTGATCCATTGCCGACACGCATCTTGACCTCACCCCTTGCTAGCGGTCGCTTGTTCCGCAGCCCCTGATTCGAGTTACAAATATTAGCAACTGAACCGGTATCAAATACCCAGGTGCTACTGCGAGCACTAGTCAAGTACACATCAATAACATGTATATCATATATACCTTTGTTTGCCTTGCCGGCCTTTTTGTCTGCCAGATACTTGGGGCAGTTGCGCTTCCAGTGGCCAGTCCCCTTACAATAGTAGCACTCGGAATCAGACTTAGGTCCAACTCGGGGTTTCTTTTCAGGCGCGGCAACAGGCTTGCCGCCCTTACTTCCCTTCCGTTTTCCCTTCTTGTCTTTCTTGAAACCAGTGTTCCTATTGATCATCAACACTTGATGTTCCTTTTTGATCTCCACTTCTGCAGTTTTAAGCATTGACAGAAGCTCGGGGAGAGACTTCTTCATGCCTTGCATATTATAGTTCATCACGAAGCTCTTATAGCTAGGTGGCAGAGACTGCAGAACACGATGGATGCCTAAGTCAATGGGAATCGATATTCCCAAGGACACAAGCTTATCGGCGTAACCCGACATCTTGAGTACATGCTCACTAACGGAGCTGTGCTCTTCCATCATGCAGCTAAAGAACTTTTCTGAAGCGTTGTAGCTCTCTACAGCAGCATGTGTGTCGAAAATCATTTTCAACTCACCCATTGTATCAAATGCATTGCCGTTTTCGAAACGCTTTCGAAGTTCTGGCTCTAGCCCATACAATATGTCGCAATGAACTAAGTTGTGGTCATCCTGACGAGTCTGATAGACATTCTTATCCTCGTCAGGGGCATCATCAAAAGGTGGGGGGCCTAACGGCGCTTCTAGCACATATTGCTTTTGTGCAGCAGAGAGGAGAATCCTCAAATTCATGGCCCATTCGGTAAAGTTGCTACCGTTCGTTGCTAGTTTCTCTTTCTCCATGAACACATTGAAATTAAAAGCAGGTGGTGCCATCTACAACAGAATTTGTAAAGTTTAGACTAAGTGTATGATAGATTGAGTTCAACTAATCTATATTACGAATGAACTCCCACTCAAAAACGACATCCCTCGTGCCTTTTTGGTGATTACATGAACCAAATCCACTATACCAAGTCCGATCATCACGTGAGTCGGTATAGCTTCAAAGGCGAGCATCAAATGGGCATCATATCAACTATATGACTCATGCTTAACCTTTCGGTCCGTGTTCCGAGGCCATGTCTGTACATGCTAGGCTCGCCAAGTTAGAACCTTAGTATTCGCGTGTGTAACTGTTTTACACCCGAAATATGGTCGTGGATCCAAGAACACCCGATCATCACGTGATGTCTTGGAGCGACGAAAACATAATCGGTGCATACTAAAGGAAGAACACATTCTTATCTTGATATTTAAATGAGGGATCATCTTATTATGCTAACAAAGTGCTAAACAAGCAATATAAGATGCTATCAAACATCATATGTTTATTAGTGAAATTATATGGTTCCCGCAGATGATCTCTATCATGTGCATCGTGGTATGATCACTATCATACCTATATGTGTAAATCCAAGGTCTATGGATTATACACGCTATGTGTGTTGTAAGAGTATCATCTCATACTTCTACTTACAACACTACCATATCATAACACTAGCCCAGCAACAATCTAAACTAGACGCCTCTAATTTATCCATTGCAAGTTTTACGTGGCTTAGGGCTTTCGAGATAGAACCGTTCTTACCTACGAACATGAACCACAACGAGGATAATCAAATTGTTGACAACTCGCTTGCAAAATAGATATTGACTATAGTAGGAGAGACAGACACCCGCTAGCCACTTATGCAAACTAGTTGCATGTCAAGCGTGGAACAGGTCTCATGTGCGAGGACATGTAAAGTTTGTTCGGGCCGCTTCATCCCACTATGCCACCAATATCCAAAATTACAACAAAGGAGCAACAACATGATCATCATCGCCCACATACTCATATGTGTACTACCCGTGTAAAGTATCTACGCATAGATCCGGCTCTGATACCACTGTAGGGTTCGCAGCATAGAAAACAAAAAATTTCCTACGATGTGAACTATATACCAAGATCTATCTACTAGATACAAACAACGGGCGGATGTATATCCGTAGAGAACATACCCTTGAAGACCGACAAAGCTTAACGAGTTCAACTCGTGGTTGATGTAGACGATCTCTTGCCGATCTCAAGATCGAGAGGAAGTCCTAGCGCCGCAAATCAGCAGCGCATCCGTGCTCGCACACACGTTCGAGGCACCGAGCAACCTCCGCCTCCTCGCTCCAGCGATGCAGCGGAAGCACAACTCTTTCTTGCCGAATAGCCACCGGGAACATGTATCTCGCTAGTCCGAGACCATGGGGGATAAATTCTAGAGGGGGAGAGAGATCCTTCACGAGGAGGTGTGAGAGACAAGTGAGGAGGGGGCTCCTTTTATAGGAGGAGGGGGGCACCCAAGGGGGTGGCCGCCGGCCATGGGGGCTGCCCCCTCCCCTCCTTCATTCATGTGGGTGGACACTCCACTCACAAAATGCCCTTTAAAATCCCTCCACTCAAAAGTCCACTCAAATTCCCATTAAATTTCCACCAAATTTAATGCAAACTCTCATTAAATAAAACTCTTTTATTTTATTCAGAATTTTGTCAATTACTTTAATGACAAACATTCACAAATAACCCCTTGCTAGAATTCTATTTCACATGCATAACCACTTTATGCAATTTCACCCGAAAACCTGTTTCGGTATCTAGTGAAATAAATTCATGCGCTTGTTCATTCTTTCGGCATGAAACATTTGCTCCAATTGGATGTCGGTGTCTCTTAAGTGTGTCACCCTACGGTTCGTGAATAATGCGGACATGATCGAGACCCCTCTCGGATCAATAATCAGAAGCGGGATCTGGAGACCCATACTGACTCCCACACATTCAACGATGACTTTCTTGTGATCGTCGGAACCTTTTACGCTAGTATATTAATCCCTTTGTTTCACGATATATTACATGTCCGAGATTCGATCATCGGTATCTCCATACCTAGTTTGATCTCGTTACCGACATGCACTCTTTTCTCGTTCCTGTGATATAACATTCTAGTGATCAAATCACTTGCTTGCAAGCTAATCAATGTGATATCACCGAGAGGGCCCAGAGTATATCTATCCGTCATCGGGATGAACAAATTCCACTCTCGATCCATGAGCCTCAACATAACACTTTATTAGTTCTGAATCCATCTTTATAATCACCCTGTTACGGTGTGACGTTTGATGTTATCAAGAAACTCTTCCGGTGTTAGTGATTGACATGATCTCATGGTCTAAGGATTAGGATCACTTCGTAAGTTGTTATAGCAATATAAACTCAATGACTTTGATCGTAATGCTATACTTCGGATGAATGTTCATCACACCATTACACTAATGTTGTGATCCCGTTATTAACAACATCCAATGTCCATGATCAGGAAACCTTGATCATCTTGTTAATCAACGAGCTAGTTTATGAGAGAGGCATAACTAGGAACTTTCTGTTTGTTTATTAAACACACATGTATTAACGTTTCCGTATTAATACAATTATAGCATGCAAAATAAACATCTATCATATACTTGGAATACACATAATAAACACTTTATTATTGCCTCTCAGGGCATATTCCCTTCACCAGGACACCTGCAAAGCAGTTGTGAGAAGACTCCTTTGTGTTTCATTTGCAAGAGTGCAACTCATGTTGTTGACAAATGTCCCGTGAGAAAAAGACCACACCAGATGGTTAAATACATTGGTAGTGGTGCCCCAGGCCTAGGCTTATACCACATTGAGGATCCTGAAGTGGTGGCAAACCCAATTGCTTCTACCAAAAATTGTGGGATAGTGTTAGTGGAAGAGGGTTCTCTGTCTACAGATGAGTTAGCTCAGGATTTTTCCAAAATATACAAGACAAACTGGCCTTGGCAGATCAGAGAGTTAGGGGTAGATAATACCTTCCTGGTCAAATTCCCTCCTCACATTGGGGTTGAACAAGTGATTGGTTACCCCAAGTTCGGAGTCTCAAAGCCAAGAGTCTGGGTAAAGGTAGAGGCTTGGAATGATGATCCAGAACCATTGGAGGTCTTGAAGAAAATTTGGTTAATCATTACAGGCATGTAGACTAAGTGGTGTGAATGGAACACATTAGACCAAGCAGTTTCCACTTGTGGTATCTTAGAGGATGTGGATTATCAGAGCATCTTTAGGGACAATGCTAAAGATGTTAGTAATGATCAAGTGTAAGGATCCTTCCAAACTCCCTGTTGGTAGACTCTTCAATTTCCATGATAACTTGTTTCATTTGGGGTTCACATTAGACACTTATGTACCTGTGGTGGAAGTGGATGAGGGACGGCTTAATGAGGACCAGAGAGATCAAGATAAAAGGAATGAAGAGGAGCACACTGGACAGGGAGGGGATTTGGGTCAAGGTGGTTCTTCTGGTAGTGGCTTTTCATCACAGCAGGCCAGCTCTGGTGCTTCTGCTAAGAATGGAGGACAAGCTGCTACTAAGGTTAGGATGGCAGCTAATTCTGCTTACAGTGCTAATGTTGTATTCCAACTAATGGTGCAAAAAGGAGCGGTGGATATGGAAGGGAATTTTATCTGGGATAGATCTCCTGTGAGCCTTGATACTGATTCAGAAGTTCAGAGTTTCTGGCTGGAAGGACAGGGTGAGGACGTAAGTTTTGCTCAGAAAATGGAATTAGAGGCAGATAAGATGAAGGATACTGGGGTTGATCTCCCTGATGATATCATGCCTAGTTTCAAGGAATTGGTGATGAAAGAAAGGGATGACTCTTATCTGCAACAAAAAAGCTACAAAGAAATTGAAGCAGTGGGGGCCTATGCAACCAACCAGGCAAAGTACTAGAGTTGATAGATCCAAGAACATCCTTGAAAGGGCTATAGATTTGAAGAAAATCAGCAATTTGGAGGTCCCCCAAACCATAAAAGGTATAATGCTATCTAATCCTTTTACTGCTCTTTCTACTGTAGATCTAGATGTGCTTTCTGATAATATAGGGATAGAGGTTAATGATGAAAATTCTTCAAATGTTAGTAGTGTTGCTAGATCCCCTATTCATCATGCTGCTACTTCCTCTAATAATAGAGATTTAGATGAGGAGGCAGAGGGATGTATAGAGGTTTTGCATAGGTCTTGGGGCAAGCACCCCAGGAAAAAATGCTTATGATTAGTGCCTTTTGGAATTGTAGGAGCCTTAATGATCCTGGTAGACAGAAGTATATAGAGGATAATTTTTTCCTTTAAAAGTAGATTACATTGGTTTCCAAGAAACCAAAAAAGATAGCTTTAGTAATTCCTTTTTGAAGAATCTACTAGGAAATAGGAATTTCGCTTGGAATTTTTTGCCTTCTACTGGCACTGCAGGAGGTATTCTAGCGGGTGTTAATCTAGATCTTTTTAGGTTGTTTCCTGAGATATTAGATCCTTTTCAGTTAGTGTTGTTCTTAGAAATAGAATTACTGCTTTTGTCTGTAGAATTACTGTTGTTTATGGTTCTGCATATGAGAGGAAACAAGATTTCATCTCTAAATTACATGAAATTTTCCTTCATTGGAATGGGCCAGCTATGATAGAAGGGGATTTTAATCTAATTAGATCCCCTGAGGATAAAAACAATAAGAATATAGATTTTAAATGGGTTGATAAATTCAATGCTTGGATTGAATTATGGGACCTTATGGAGATTGGTTTATCTGATAGAGCCTACACTTGGGGCAATAATCAAGCAGACCCTACTATGTGTAAGCTAGATAGAGTTTTTTGTTCCACTAAATTTGATATGAGTTTTCCATTAGCTAGTGTTAGAGCTCTTTCTAGAGTGGGGAGTGATGATACTCCCATTATTTGGGATTCTGGGGAACAATGTATCCCCAAACCTTCTGGGTTTAGATTTGAGAAATGGTGGATAGCTAGAGCAGATTTTAAGGATATAGTTATTAAATCTTGCACTGTGTTTGGATGTTGGAAAAAAACTTTGGAATTGGAATTCTGGAATTAGTAGAGCTAATTCAGGCGTTTGGAAAGGCATGGAAATTAAAACTTGGAAATAGGGACCAATTCCAAGCAGCCCCCCCCCTCCCCGCGAGCGTGCGCCCCATGCTCGTACTTTCCGAGCCCGTCCGCTCCGAAAGTGCGTGGAAACGGTACCACCCTCCCCCCCCCCCCCCCCGCGATATCGTCTCCCCCCGCGTCTTCTGTTTCTCGTGAGGAGCTCCTCGCTCGACCTGGCGGACGCGCCACTCGCCACCCCTCCCTGCCGGTGAGCTCCCCTCCCTCGTCCCTCCCCTTTCCCTCCCCTTTCCTTCCTCCCTTCCCTTCTTGGAATAGCTGGGGGCGCCCCCTCCCCCGAACCCTAACCCCATGGCAGTGGCAAGGTGGGTGTCCTGGCGCTGGTGGGAGGTTACTGGAGGCGGCGCCCTCCCTCTCCCATGGTAGTAGGTTGCTGGAGGCGGCGCCCTCCCTCTCCCTTCCTCCCTCCCCTTCTTATCCAATGATTGTTGTTGTAATTTTTGCTTTGTATGGACACCTAATTTGTTCTATATATGTGAACTGCAGATTTCTACAAGAAATAGTACCACCTCATTCCAATTGAAGGTATAAACTTCTTGATCTATACTATTCGTTGTTGTGTTTCATACCGATTTATGATATGACCATATGTGTGATAGAAACATATATTTGTGACATGTGCTTCTAATAAGATGAGATATGGATGATTGTATGATACCTATGCTCTACATAATTAGATTTTAAACATTGTTTACATTGTATAATAATCATGTCCCAACAAGAGTTGGTTTCTTACATTACCGAAGAGAACAAAAGAAGAAAAAGAAAAAGTATAATATTGACAAAAAAGTTTTTTGAGATGTCATGTCTTGCTCTAGCTTATGTTAGTACGCAGCGGGGACCAATAAACCTAGGATGCTTCAACGATGACGAGGAGAAGGTTGCATATAGGAAGTACATCTTGAAACAAGCATATGATGGTTCCGAGACAACTTGCTATGATAAGTTGCGCTTAACTAAAAGGAACTTTCATGATCTTTGTGCTATGTTACGTGCGAAGTGTGGTCTCAAAGATAACACATATGTGACAGTAGAAGAGAATGTTGCTATGTTCCAATAAGTTGTTGGACATGGAATTAAATTGAGAATGTTGGGTGGCACATACCAACGGTCTTGAGAGACTATAAGTAGGCATCTCTCTACTGTGTTATCAGCCATCCTATCTTTACATGGGGAGTTCATCAAGCTTCCCGATCCTTCTACCAACCCTCCCGATGATTACAAATGGAAGTGGTTTGGCAATGCACTTGGAGCACTAGATGGGTGTCATATTCTTGTGTTCGTTAAAGCTGCTGATAAAGGGAGGTATAGAAATCGAAAACAAGATATCACCACTAACATGTTAGGTGTGGTTGATTGGAATATGAAATTTCTATATGTTCTACCTGGTTGGGAGGGCTCGGCATCGGACTCTAGAGTGCTAAAAGATGCTATGAGAAACGATCGCCAAGATGCATTTGTTGTACCACAGGGTATGACTCTTTCTCTTGGCTTTTTATTTCTCATATTTAATTGCTAGCTAAATTATTTACTTGACAATAGGAAAGTACTACCTAGTTGCTGCTGGCTATACCAATGGACCTGGATTTCTATCTCCATTCAGATCCACTAGATACTGTAGGGGTTCGTAGCATGGAAAACAAAAAATTCTACCGCATGCAAACAAACAAGCCAAGATCTATCTACTAGATTGTAGCAACGAGTCGATAGAGGAACTCACCCTCGAAGATTCCAAAGTGGTTAACGAGAGCAGATTATCGTGGGTGATGTAGTCGTACTCTTGCCGATCTCAAGATCGCGTAGACGATCCTTCCGGCGCTGCGTTCCGGCAGCGCTTCCGTATTCAGTCACACGTTCGGTACTCGATAAAGACCTTCCTCTCCATTGTTCCAGCAGGCAGCGGAGGTTGTAGCACTCTCCTCGTGATTCCGGCAGCACGACAGCGTGGTACCGGAAGTAGAGGGGAGATCTCGCAGGGCTTCGCCTTAAGCCGGAGCGAGTATGGCGGACTATGAGAGAGGCCTTGGCGATCTAGGGTTTAGAGGCACCAAGGGGAGAAGCTAGCCGGCGGCTAGGGTTAGGGTTCACCCCAACTCGGCGAGTTTGTGGTGCCCTAGGCGGCGGCAGCAGGGGGTGGTGGCGCCAGCGGCTTAGGGCTAGGGTTTGTGTGGTGTTGGGTGTAGGGAAGAGGGGGCACCCCTGCCCCTTCTTTTATAGGTGGGAGGGCGTCGGTTGGGAGGAGGGAGTCCTCCCCCAAATCGGCCTCCTTGGCCGGCGGGTGGAGGGAGGAGGACTTCCTCCCCAAGTAGGTTTCCTACTCTCCCTCCACCAAGCAAACTTGTCGTTTGACTTTTCAAATTGGCGCATGACTTTTCAAACTAGGATTTAATTTCTCCCTTTATTTTTTCCAGACATGATACCTAGTACATGATGCAACCATTCCACATTGTCATGACACATTCATGTACCCTTCCCCTCCGGAGTGCCGGACCTTCCGGAACCTTCTAGAACATTCCCGATGAAAACACCGGAATCATTCCCCAACTCCGAAACAGGACTTTCCTTATATGAATCTTATTCTCCGGACCATTCCGGATCTCCTCGTGATATCCCGGATCCCATCCAAGACTCTGAACAACATTCGGTCTCTTACTCATCATTCCATAACTACTCAACAACATAGAATCCTTAAGTGTGTCTCCCTACGGTTCGTGAATTATGCGGACATGATCAAGACACTTCTCTGAACAATAACCAATAGAGGAATCTGGAAATTCATATGGCTCCCACATATTTCTACGATTACTTTGCGATCGAATGAACCACTTACATACGATACCAATTTCCCTTTGTCTCACGATAGTTTACTTATCCGAGGTTTTGATCGTCGGTATCTCTGCATACCTAGTTCAACCTCGTTACCGATAAGTACTCTTTTCTCGTTCCCGTGGTATGTGATCCCTTGTGATCCAGTCACATGCTTGCAACTAATTGGATGACATTCCACCGAGAGGGCCCAGAGTATATCTATCCGTCATATGGATGGACAAATCCCACTCTTGATCCATGTGTTTCAACCCATATTTTCTGAACACTCAATGCCACCTTTATAGCCACCCAGTTATGGTGTGGTGTTTGATGTCATCAAAGCATCCTTCCGGTGATGGTGATAAGCATGATCTCATGGTCGAAGGAATTAGGTTACTATGTATCAGAAAGCTTATAGCAATTGAACTATTAAAATGACTTGATCTTTATGCTACTCTTATCTATAGGAGTATGTCCATCATACCATTCTCCTAATGATATGATCTTGTTCTTAACAACATCTCAATGTTCATGATAGGGAAACCATAATCATCTATTAACCAACAAGCTAGTATTATGAAGAGGCTTTACTAGGGACTCTAATTTAGTTTACAAATCACACAAGTATTAATGTTTCCTGGTTAATACTATTATAGCATGAATGTAAACATTTATCATAAACACAAAGATATAGTAATAAATACATTTATTATTGCCTCCAGGGCATATCTCCAACAGTCTCCCACTTGCACTAGAGTCAACTAATCTAGATTACATGGTAATATACCGAACACCCATGGCAGTTTGGTGTTGGTCATGTTTTGCCCTCGGGAGAGGTTTAGTCAACGGATCCGCCACATTCAGATCTGTGTGTACTTTGCAAATCTTTATGTCACCATCTTGGACATGTTCTCGAATAGCGTGAAAACGTAGCTTGATGTGCTTCAGCTTCTTGTGTGACCTTGGTTCTTGCGCATTGGCTATGGCGCCCATGTTATCACAGTAGATAGACATTGGGTCCAGCGCACTTGGAACCACACCGAGCTCTGTAATGAACTCCTTCATCCATATCGCTTCTTGTGAAGCCTCCGAAGCAGCTACGTATTCCGATTCAGTTGAAGATCTCGCCACAACGCTTTACTTTGCACTCCTCCAGCTAACTGCTGCACCATTCAAAGTAAATACGTATCCAGATTGAGATTTAGAATCATCCGGATCAGTGTTCCAACTAGCATCGGTGTAACCATTAACAACGAGATGTTCATCACCTCCATAAGAAATAACCATATCCTTAGTTCTTCTCAAGTACTTAAGGATGTTTTTGACCGCTGTCCAATGATCCACTCCTGGATCACTTTGATATCTGCTAGTCAAACTAACAGCATATGCAATGTCGGGTCTAGTACATAGCATGGCATACATTAGAGATCCTATGGCTGAGGCATAGGGAGTCTTACTCATCCTTTCTCTATCTTCTGCCGTTGCAGGACTTTGAGTTTTACTCAACATCGTATTGGGCAACATGGGCAAGAACCCTTTCTTGCTTTCTTCCATTCCAAATCTCTTTAGAACTTTGTCCAAATATGTACTTTGTGACAATGATATTAGGCGCCTTGATCTATCCCTATAAATCTTTATGCCTAATATGTAAGCTGCTTCGCCAAGATCTTTCATTGAAAAACTATTATTCAAATATTCTTTGACACTATTAAGAAGGTCTACATCATTCCCAATCAACAATATGTCATCTACATATAGTATTAAGAATGCTACAGAGCTCCCACTCACTTTCTTGTAAATACAAGCTTCTCCATAAGTTTGTATAAAACCAAAACTTTTGATTACCTTATCAAAACGTTGATTCCAACTTCGGGATGCTTGCATCAATCCATATATGGACCGTTGAAGCTTGCACACCTTGTTAGCATCTTTAGGATCGACAAAACCTTTGGGTTGCATCATATACAATTCTTCATCAATGTCTCCATTGAGGAACGCCGTTTTGACATCCATCTGCCATATCTCATAATCGTAATATGCAGCGATTGCTAACATAATCCTCACAGACTTTAGCTTCGCTACTGGTGAGAAAGTCTCATCATAGTCAACTCCTTGAATTTGTCGAAACCCTTTTGCAACAAGTCAAGCTTTATAGACAGTAACATTACCATCAACATCTGTTTTCTTCTTGAAAATCCATTTGTTCTCGACAGCCTTCCGGCCATCCGGTAAGTCCACCAAGTTCCAAACTTGATTTTCGTACATGGATCCAATCTCGGATTTCATGGCATCTTGCCATTTATTGGAATCTGGGCTCATCAACGCTTCCTCATATGTTGCAGGGTCATCGGTGTTGTCCACCAACATGGCACTCATAACGGGATCATACCAATCAGGAGTGGTACGAGTTCTCGTTGACCTGCGAGGTTCTGTAGCAACCTCAACCGAAGTTTCATGATCATCATCATTAGCTTCCTCTCTTATTGGTGTAGGCACCACAGGAACTTCTTCCGGTGCTGCGCTACTCGCAAGTTCGAGAGAAGGTTCAACAACCTCGTCGAGTTCTACTTTTCTTCCAGTCACTTCTTTCGAGAGAAATTCCTTCTCTAGAAAGGATCCATTCTTGGCAACGAAGATTTTGCCTTCGGATCTATGATAGAAGGTATACCCAATAGTTTCCTTCGGGTATCCTATGAAGACGAATTTTTCCGCTTTGGGTTCAAGCTTGTCCGGTTGTAACTTCTTTACATAGGCTTCGCAACCCCAAACTTTAAGGAACGACAATTTAGGTTTCTTCCCAAACCATAATTCATACGGTGTCGTTTCAACGGCTTTAGATGGTGCCCTATTTAAAGTGAATGTGGTTGTTTCTAATGCATAACCCCAAAATGATAGCGGTAAATCTGTAAGTGACATCATAGAACGAACCATATCCAAGAGAGTTCGACTACGACGTTCGGACACACCATTACGTTGTGGTGTTCCCGACGGTGTCAATTATGAAAGTATTCCGCATTTCTTCAAATGCTCGCCAAACTCGTAACTTAGATATTCACCTCCACGATCAGAATGTAGAAATTTAATCTTCTTGTTACGTTGATTCTCTACCTCACTTTGAAATTCCTTAAACTTCTTGAAAGTTTCAGACTTATGTTTCATGAAATAGATATACCCATATCTACTCAAGTCATCCGTGAAGGTAAGAACATAACGATAACCACCTCGCGATGTTACACTCATTGGACCACACACATCGGTATGTATGATTTCCAATAAGTCCGTAGCTCGCTCCATCATACCAGAAAATGGAGTCTTAGTCATTTTACCCATAAGACATGCTTCGCATCTTTCAAGTGATTCGAAATCAAGTGATTCAAGAAGTCCATCGGAATGGAGTTTCTTCATACGCTTCACTCCAATGTGACCAAGACAACAGTGCCACATATAGGTCGAGTTATCGCTCAATTTCAAACGTTTAGCTTCAATGTTGTTAATGTGCGTATTTCCACAATCGAGATTCAATAAGAATAGACCATCTATCAAAGGTGCATGTGCATAAAACATATTACTCATATAAATCGAACAACCATTATTCTCGGACTTAAACAAGTAACCATCTCGCAATAAACAAGATCCTGATATAATGTTCATGCTCAACGCAGGCACCAAATAACAATTATTTAAGTATAAAACTAATCCCGATGGTAGATGAAGAGGTAGCGTGCCGACCGCGATCACATCAACCTTTGATCTATTTCCAACGCGCATCGTCACCTCGTTCTTTGCTAGCTTCCGTTTATTCTGCAGTACCTGTTTCGAGTTACAAATATGAGCAACCGAACCAGTATCAAATACCCAGGCACTACTACGAGTACTAGTGAGATACACATCAATAACATGTATATCGGATATACCTTTCTTCTTGATGTTGCCGTTCTTCAAATCCGCCAAATACTTTGGGCAATTCTGCTTCCAGTGACCCTCTCCCTTGCAGTAAAAGCATTCAGTATCAGGCTTAGGTCCAGCTTTGGTCTTCTTCGCCGGTGTGGCAACTTTCTTACCACCCTTCTTGAAGTTTCCCTTTTGCTTAGACTTGCCTTTCTTGAATTTGGTGGTCTTATTGACCAACAACACTTGATGCTCTTTCTTGATCTCCACTTCTGCAGATTTCAACATGGAGAAGAGTTCTGGCAACTGCTTGTTCATGCTTTGCATATTGTAGTTCATCACAAAGTTCTTGTAACTTGGCGGCAGTGATTGGAGGACACGGTAAATCCCCAAATCATTAGGAATCACTATACCCAAGCTTTGGAGTTTGTTTGCGTGCCCAGACATCTTAAGCACATGCTCACTGACGGAGCTGCCCTCTTCCATCTTGCAGTTAAAGAACTTTTCAGAAGCCTCATAACTCTCAACTGCCGCGTGAGTCTCAAATATCAATTTGAGTTCACGGACAATATCATGTGGGTCATGGTTCTCAAACCTTTTCTGAAGCTCCGATTCCAAACCATACAAGATAGCACACTGAACTGTGGAGTACTGATTCTTCCGAGCGAGGTAAACATTCTTTACTTCATCGGTAGCATCAGCTGCAGGCGGGTCACCCAGCGGTGCATCCAACACATAAGTCATTACGAGCATTGAGGACAATCCTCAAATTGCGGAACCAATCCGCGAAGTTGCTTCCATTGTTTTTCAACTTTTCTTTCTCTAAGAATGCATTAAAATTGATGGTAGGCGCCGCCATTGATCCTCGAACATATTAGCAATAGTTTAGACTAAGTTTATGACAGATTGAGTTCTAATTAATAGTTAAATTAATCTAGGTGAACTCCCACCCAAAACAATATTCGTCACATTGTTTTAGTGATCACACGAACCAAATCCACCACATCAAAACCGATCATCACGAGAGTTGATGTAGCTTCAATGGCGAACAATCAACATGTTCATCATATCTACTATATGACTCATGCTTTACCTTTCGGTGATCCATGTTCCGAGACCATGTTTGTACATGCTAGGCTCGTCAAGATCAAACCTTAGCTTCCGCATGAGCAAATCTGGCTTGCCCACGTTGTATACACTTGCAGAATCTAACACACCCGATCATCACGTGGTGCTTCGAAACAACAAGCTTTAGCAACGGTGCTTACTAAGGATGAACACTTTAAAACTTGAAATTTATGTGCATGAGGGATCATCTTATAATGCTACCGTCGTTAACTAAGCAATACAAGATGCATAAAGGATTAACATCACATGCAATTCATAATATGTGATATGATATGGCCTTTCTTCTTGTGCTTCCGATCTCCGTCTTCAAGCACGAACATGATCTCCATCATCACCGGTATGGCGTCAAGGTCAATAGAGGAACTCACCCTCGAAGATTCCAAAATGGTTAACGAGAGCAGATTCTCGTGGGTGATGTAGTCGTACTCTTGCCGATCTCAAGATCGCGTAGACGATCCTTCCGGCGTTGTGTTCCGGCAGCGCTTCCGTAGTCGGTCACACGTTCGGTACTCGATGAAGACCTTCCTCTCCCTTGTTCCAGCAGGCAGCAGAGGTTGTAGCACTCTCCTCGTGATTCCAGTAGCATGACGGCGTGGTACTAGAAGTAAAGGGGAGATCTCGCAGGGCTTCGCCTTAAGCCGGAGCGAGTATGGCGGACTATGAGAGAGGCCTTGGTGATCTAGGGTTTAGAGGCACCAAGGGGAGAAGCTAGTCGGCGGCTAGGGTTAGGGTTCACCCCAACTCGGCGAGTTGGTGGTGCCCTAGGCGGCGGCAGCAGGGGGTGGTGGCGTCGGCGGCTTAGGGCTAGGGTTTGTGTGGTGTTGGGTGTAGGGAAGAGGGGGCACCCCTGCCCCTTCTTTTATAGGTGGGAGGGCGCCGGTTGGGAGGAGGGAGTCGTCCACCAACTCGGCCTCCTTGGACGGCGGATGGAGGGAGGATGACTTCCTCCCCAAGTAGGTTTCCTACTCTCCCTCCACCAAGCAAACTTGCCGTTTGACTTTTCAAATTGCCGTTTGACTTTTCAAACTAGGATTTAATTTCTCCCTTTATTTTGCCCAGCCATGATACCTAGTACATGATGCAACCATTCCACATTGTCATGACACATTCATGTACCCTTCCCCTCTGGAGTGCCGGACCTTCCAGAACCTTCTAGAACATTCCCGATGAAAACACCGGAATCATTCCCCAACTCCGAAACAGGACTTTCCTTATATGAATCTTATTCTCCAGACCATTCCGGATCTCCTCATGATATCACGGATCCCATCCGAGACTCCGAACAACATTCGGTCTCTTACTCATCATTCCATAACTACTCAACAACATCGAATCCTTAAGTGTGTCTCCCTACGGTTCGTGAATTATGCGGACATGATCGAGACACTTCTCCGAACAATAACCAATAGAGGAATCTGGAAATTCATATGGCTCCCACATATTTCTACGATTACTTTGCGATCGAATGAACCACTTACATACGATACCAATTTCCCTTTGTCTCACGATAGTTTACTTATCCGAGGTTTTGATCGTCGGTATCTCTGCATACCTAGTTCAACCTCGTTACCGATAAGTACTCTTTTCTCGTTCCCGTGGTATGTGATCCCTTGTGATCCAGTCACATGCTTGCAAGCTAATTGGATGACATTCCACCGAGAGGGCCCAGAGTATATCTATCCGTCATATGGATGGACAAATCCCACTCTTGATCCATGTGTTTCAACCCATACTTTCCGAACACTGAATGCCACCTTTATAGCCACCCAACTACAGTGTGGTGTTTGATGTCATCAAAGCATCCTTCCGGTGATGGTGATAAGCATGATCTCATGGTCGAAGGAATTAGGTTACTATGTATCAGAAAGCTTATAGCAATTGAACTATTAAAATGACTTGATCTTTATGCTACGCTTATCTATAGGAGTATGTCCATCATACCATTCTCCTAATGATATGATCTTGTTGTTAACAACATCTCAATGTTCATGATAGGGAAACCACAATCATCTATTAACCAACAAGCTAGTATTATGAAGAGGCTTTACTAGGGACTCTAATTTAGTTTACAAATCACACAATTATTAATGTTTCCTGGTTAATACTATTATAGCATGAATGTAAACATTTATCATAAACACAAAGATATAATAATAACTACATTTATTATTGCCTCTAGGGCATATATCCAACATATACCACTTGAAAGAGTGGGTTGCAAGTCAACAACAACCTCAAAATGAGAGGGAGATGTATAATTTGCGCCATGCTCGTGCTAGAAATGTTGTGGAGAGAACTTTTGGTTTGTTGAAGGAAAAATGGGCCTTCTTGCATTCATGTTCTTTCTTTCCCATAGAGGAACAGGTACGACATGTCCATATGGTTAAGATAATCAATATGAAACAATAAATGTTGACTATGAACTAAACATTTGCAGATTCAGCTTATTAATGCATGTTGTGTGTTACAAGGGATAGGCAACATGTGATGGATAATTTGTTGTTGCAAGAAGTCAACGCCGAACTAGAATCTATGGTTCCTGAACCTGTAGACGATGCTTCTTTAATTAGAAGTGTCCAACAAACTGCTGAATGGTCTAATTTTAGGCAACAATTTGCAGATGAGATGTATGCTGATTACCTAGTGGCACGAGGAGAACTAGAGTTCGAGTAGACAAGTAGTTATGGAGTATATAGCTAGCTAATGGTGCCTTTTGTTGGGCTAGCTTCATGATGATGGCCTTTTGTGTGATCTTTTGTACATGCAACTTGTGGAAACTAATATATATGCTTTACCTTCTTGCTATTTTGTTCTTACATTTGCCAATATCCATTTCTTCTTTTTATTTGTATAGAAGCATGGTTGAACCAAAAGCAAAGAAAAATACTACTAGGAGTTATCTTACATGGTCTAGTGAGATGCACACGGCATTGTTATCCGTCCTTGTTGATCATCACAACAATGGTGACCATGCTTAAAATGGTTGGAAGCCACATGTGTACCATGCTTGTATTAAGCATTTCAAGGAAAAATGTAACGTTGACATCACCAAGGATAACATTGTTGGAAGAATTAAAACATTTGACAAGCAATATGAGATCATTACAAAGATGCTTGCTCAAAGTGGCTTTGGATAGGATTGGGAAAATAACATGGTCATGGTTGAAAGTGACGAAGTGTGGGATAGATACGTGGAGGTACTTAACACTAAATTTTATTTTTTTCTTACTTTTGCATCTTCATTATCATCTCTAATATTTGTGTGCATTGTGTAGGCTAACAAGGATGCACGTGGCTATAGGACCAAAGTGGTGAAGAATTGGGAGTCCATAGTCACTATATATTCTAAAGACCATGCGACTGGTGCAGGTGCTAGGACAGGAGCTAAGAGTGTTCAAGAACTGGACTCACATGTTGTTTAAGAATCTCCTGAGGTGCCTACAAAGAGGCAACGGACGGGAGATGCTATCTTATCCATGATAGGAAAGATGAGTACATCTTTCGATGATGCTATGAAAGCAACCGAGCCACTTCCTATGCCAAAGGTGACTCCTCTGGCTGAAATCCTTGTTGCGCTCGAGAAAGTAGATGGTTTGGAGGAATCTGATATGATAATAGCTTATGCAAAGTTGATTGTCAATGAGCGCTTATATGAAGCATTCATGTCACTTCCTGAGAAGTTTAAGAAGAACTATCTACTTACCATGCCTTGATGGTTGCTACGATGAGTGCTTGTTATTATTAGTTACTATATACTTTGTTGTTTGTGAAATGTCCACTACTGTTATGAGTGCATTATGTGAGACATAAACTATCTACTTCTGCTACTTGTAAGAGACAAATTTATTATCCGTGTTGTGATTGTCGTTGGTACTTAATAACTATTTTGTGGCATGCTTCATTTACAATTTTGTTATTGTGGTGACTTTATTCATTATACTTTTATGTTTTTGTGTGTGAAAAATAATATATAAACCTCAAATATATAATATACTATTGTGCATACACGTGTAGAGAAGTTTATATTGTCAAATCTCAAAAAAACATTCAATTCCATGTTACGTACATCCAAACATTATTTGGAATTGGGTACTATCCTTTGATTCCAACAGAAAATTCCTTGCACATCCAAACGGCAGAATTGGAAATATAGGTCATTTCCTTTCCATCTTGGATTTGGAATCTTCAGCCCAATTTAATTTCAAACTTATTTTCCAACATCCAAACAAAGCGTTGGTCTTTTAGGATAAATAGTTCTAATCCTCTTGATATTTGGCAATGCAAAGTTAGGAATTTTAGGAAACTAGCAAAAGGTTGGAACATTAACATAGAAGCTGCTATTAGGAAGAATAAGAAAGAACTTATGGAGGGTATGATTCTTTAGACATAAAATCTGAAACTCAGCTGCTCTCTGATGAGGAAAGAGGTAGATTAAACTGGATCTTTAAAGAACTCCAGAAGTTTTGGATCATGGAGGAAACTAAGGCTAGACAAAGATCTAGGGATAGGAATATACTAAAAGGAGATAGAAATACTGCTTATTTTCATGAAGTAGCTAACCAGAGGAGGAGAAAAAAGTTAATAAATATAGTTGAAGGCCCAGATGGGCCTGTAACTAATATTGATGATATGATTAAAGTTGCTACTGATTACTACAAAGATATTTTTGCATGGGAACCTAGACCTGACATTAGGTTGAAACAAGATTTTTTCTCTGAAGATGAAAAAATTAGTGAGGATGAAAATATAGGTTTAGGAGCTGCTTTTACTGAAGAGGAAATTAGAGCAGCTGTTTTTGGGTCATATGCTGATGGAGCACCTGGACCTGATGGTTTATCTTTTATGTTCTACCAATCCTACTGGGAGGTTATCAAACATGATCTCGTATCAATGTTTCAGGCTTCGTATGAGGATCATCTAGACATCTAAACATCTTTAGATTGAATTTTGCTATGATTACCTTGATTCCAAAAGAAAAAGATGCTAGGACTATGAAGAAGTTTAGACCTATTAGCTTGCTTAATTGTTCCTTCAAAATATTTACTAAGGTTTTAACTAATAGGTTGGCTAAAGTCATAGGTAGAATTATTTCCCCTAATCAGACTGCTTTTATCACGGGTAGATTTATATTAGAAAGTGTGGTTACTGCTCATGAAATTAATACTAATAAAAATAAAGGCTTGGTGCTTAAAATTGACTATGAAAAGCCTTATGATAGAGTAAATCTAGACTTCCTTTTTGAGGTACTAGAGCTTAGGGGTTTTTGTCCCATTTTCATTAGATTTATTAGATAAATCTCTTTAGGAGGCTCTATAGGAGTCAAAATTAGTGATGTTGAGAGTAATTTTTTCTTGACTGGTACAGGCCTTAGGCAAGGTGATCCCATTGCACCTCTTTTGTTTAATATCATGATTGATGTTTTCTCTAGGATGTTAATTAAAGGATCTTATTGTGGGGCCATTAGGGGTCTTTGCCCTAATTTTGTTCCTGGTGGAGTGATCTTCCTACAATATGCAGATGATACCCTGCTCTTTTGGAACCTGACACAGTAGGGGCTATTAATCTCAGGTGGATTCTCACTTGTTTTGAACAAATCTCTAGGATGAGAATAAACTACCATAAGAGTGAACTCATTCCCATTAATCTAGTGGAGGATGGGACTAAACCTTTCTTAGATATATTTGGGTGTGTGCAGGGTAGTTTCCCAATTAAATACTTGGGAATTCCTTTGCATTTTGATAAGTTGAAGAGAGAGGACCTTCAACCTTTAATTGAAAACCTTTTAAAAAGGATTACTGGTTGGAGAGGGAAACTTATTTCTTATGCTGCTAAGAAAGTGCTTATTCAGGCTTGTTTAGCTAGTATTCCCATTTATTTTCTGTCTTTTTTTAAATTCCCTAAATGGGCTTTGAAGCTTTTAGATTCTCATATGGCTAACTTTTTCTGGAATGATGAAGAGGATAACCATAAGATTCATTTAGCTAATTGGCCTTCTTTCTGTATGAAGAAGGATTTTGGAGGATTGGGAATTCCAAACCTACAAGACCTAAATCTTTGTCTTTTAGGTTCTTGGGTAAAAAGGTACATTAACGGGGAACGGAATCTTTGGAGGAAAGTTATAGATGCCAAATATAGAACCAAGAATCCCAACATCCTCTGCTGCCATGATATGCATCCTTCTACTTTCTGAAAAGGTGTCACGTGGGCCTCCAGAGCTGTTGGAATAGGCTATAAGTGGCTAGTTTGGGAACTCTACTTTAGCCATCCAGTTTTGGTAAATCTACATAGTTTCTAATCAAAAAACTAAAACCATAGCCGATCTCTGGGATGGGACATAGCTTAGATGTGATTTTAGGAGAACTTTTTCTGACCAAATGATGATTCAATGGCAGGAAATCATAGGTATTGTACAGTCTGTTTCTCTAAATGAGGAGGAGGATCAACTCATATGACAATATGAGACTAATGGTCTATATTCTTCTAGTTCTATATATTCTATGGTGAATTTTAGAGGGATAACTCAGGTTTACTTACCTGCTGTTTGGAAACTGAAAATCCCTCCTAGGAGTCAGGTTTTCCCGTGGCTTTTTTCCCAAAATAAAATTATCACTAGAGATAACCTTAGAGCTAGAGGGATCCCTAAACCTCTAGAGTGTAACCTTTGTAAGGAAATAGAAATTGTTCATCATTTATTTTTTGATTTTGTAGTCTCCAAGATGTTATGGGATGATGTACAGGACATTTTTGGTATCATAGTTACTAATTTTGAATTTGTTACCTTGAGATGGTTAGCTAATAAGAAACATCTACATTTCAATGTTGTTTCTACCGCTGTTCTCTGGGGCATCTGGAACAATAGGAATAATCCAGTTTTTAACGTCACCTCTTGGGTTAACATGAAACAGGTTTGGCGTCTGGTTCTATCTTACCTAAGAAGTTGGAAGACCCCTTTCAAGGAGCTGGAGGAGGGGATGGTCATCCGTTTCATGGAAAGAATGACAAGTAGGCTGAAAAACCCGCTGGAGCTCATGGCAAACTGATTTTCTCGGGATTCGAGTGATCTCCACTTGGAAATCTACAGCTTCGTCGAGCTATGGTGGGCGTGCTTCGCTGGCGTCACTCCAAGCTCATCCTGAGAAGGACGATGAAGTCCATGTGGTGTTCTGAGTGGGCACTGCTTCCTCTACCTCCAAGACGCTCTAGAAAAGGTTTTCGGTGTATGACTTGTAATAGCTTCAGCTGAAGTTTATAAGTCTGGTAGTTGTAGTTTGGATTCTGTAATGTCCTGGGTTTCGTAGCCTTTAGTCTTTCGAGCTTGCGTTTCTCCTAGTTTGTAGCTTCTCATGTATGGAGTTTTAGTTTTTTTACTTGTTGTACAAACCGTGACGATGTTTTGGGTTTCATTTCATGAAATGGAGCCGGGAGGTAATCCCTGTTGATTAAAAAAAATAGGACGTTGCTATCTAGCGGACGTTCTATAAAATATAAAATCTGGCGGGTTACAACACTGAATTCTCGACCAGGCGAGCTTGTTCCGACCAACCAGGCAAGCTTTTGCGTGACCGGACGCATGGTTGTGTGCACAGCAAGGGCTAATTAAAATTGGTTTAGTCCTAATCAGATTCAATTAAAAACAGTTTAGTTTATAAGCACAAAAGGACAAAAAAGGCTTATGTAGGAACTAATATGAAAATTCAAAATTCAAAATGTTTTACAAGCTAAACCATTTATCCGATTTAGAATCCGTTTTCACTGTTGGGCTAGTTACGCGAGATCTTTAAAACTAGATCCAATGTTGATATGTTTCGATAAAAAAAAATTGGATCTAAAAGTTACCCACCGATAACACATGAGTTATCCATGCTTCATATGTATGTTATCAATCATATAACAAGTAAGTTACCCACTTGGATAAAAAAAGTTGTGTAAATGAGTTTTTGCATGCACGCGAAAATACGCAATGTTGGTAACATCATTTGCATTTGGGCAATGCTAGGAGCCAAAGTTATACAAATCGCAAAATCCTACGAAATTCAAAATATCGATGAAGCCTTTTATCCGATTTTGAATTTGTTTTCACTGTTGGCCAAACGCGTCGATATCTTTGAAACTAGATCGCATCTTATATGATTCGACGCTTTTTTCAGACGCAAAATTCATCCACCTCTAACACGAGAGTTATCGAGACTGTAGCACGTAAATTAACCCACCTCATAATGCATAAGTTTACGTCAACAGCTAGATAACCAAACCGGTACAATGTTGGTAGCTATTAGCCAAATGACTGAGTAACTACATCGATAACTCCATCGGTACTAGGTGGATAACTATTAGCTAGACGAGATGATAACTATATTTACTTTGTGGTGATAATATACTCTAAACAGATGGATAACTTTATAAGTACTTGGTTGATAACATTATAGTGAACACATAGATAACTTTATAAGTACTGGGTTGATAACATTATAGTGAACACATGGATAACTCTATCAGTACCGGATGGGTAACTATTAGCTAGATGACACTTCGTGGTGATAAGTATACTCTAAACAGCTAGATAACCAAACCGGTACAATGTTAGTATCTATTAGCCAAATGACTGAGTAACTACATCGATAACCGCATCAATATTGTGTTGACAACTATACCCTAAACACATGGATAAAATTATAAGTACAGGGTTGATAACCATATAGTAAACACATGGATAACTCTATCAATACTGGGTGGATAACTATTAGCTAGACGAGATGATAACTATATTGACTCCGCGGTGATAATATACCCTAAACACATGGATAACTTTATAAGTACTGGGTTGATAACTCATCAATACGCGATGGGTAACTATTAGCTAGACGACACTTCGTGGTGACAAGTGTACTCTAAACAGCTAGATAACCAAACCGGTACAATGTTAGCAGATATTAGCCAAATGGCTGAGTAACTACATTGATAATCGCATCAATATTGTGTTGATCCACTACCACCGGACAAGACTAGACGGCGAGATCAGGCCACCGCCTCATGGCGAACCATCCAACGACACCACCATGATGCCTAAAAGACCATGATTGACACACCACCCACCGCTGCAGATCTAGCCCTGGCCCAAAAAATGGAATTGATAAAAGAGAAAAGGGTAATCAGATTAGTTTTATCGACACCACGCAAAATCATACTCAAATTCACAAAGTATATATTTTCTGGTACAATTACTAGTGTGCATATAGCAAAGGACAAACACAACTGCACCATGATATTTTGTGTGATACAACACTTGTGTGCATCTAGCTGAGAAAGCAAATTGTCATCCTCACCACACAGGCTGGTGCTTACCTTGTTATCTTCTTCCTTAGTTCTTGTTTCTCTCTCCTGCTGCAATTGTTCAAGGCATGCATCCTTGTGACAATTAATTAGTGCTCTTCAAAGAAAAGCAGATGCACCAATATGCGATTCTCGTCACAGGCATTCCATTTTTCTGTTCAATTTAGCCTATTTATTCTCTCCCATGTCACTAATTCCGTTGAGATTTTGTCTTCCATACTGGCATCGAGGAAGAGCGCCAGTGGCACTGCTCGCCAGAGGAAGCCTGGGTAGTAGGGGAAGCGCCGGTCACCGGAGATCATTCCGGGCATGGAGAGAAGGCGGAAACGGGCCGGCTGATAGTTGGAGGGCAACGGCGAGGGGAAAGCAACGCCAACTCCAGCAACAGGCGAGGCCGGCAGAGACAGAGTGCGGGAACCAGCGACAAGGATACAAAGTGCGGGGGGCTGGTCCGGCGGCAAGCGAGGTCGGCGGCGGCTGGTGGACGGGAACACAATTGATGGCCTTTCTCGTCTCGTGTGGTTTACCGAAAATGAGCAAATGACCGAGAGGAGAGGAGCTCATCTCATCATCCGTTCTGATCGCGATTGATCCAATGACACGGGTCAGTCCGCCGGAATTGATTATATACCGACCGTTCTAAAAGTAGAATTCCCGAAAAAATAACACGCAAAAACAGCCTCTGCCGCGAAAGGTAAACTTAAGACACCGGCAGCTGCGGCAAAGACGCCGATCGAGAGGCCGGTATGTATCCGTTTCAGAGTCGGTATATATTTGTGACCTGTGCCGCGTGCTTTCGGCGAAATATCTCGTGCGTTCTGCCTTCACAGTTCACACTCGCGCGCGCTTATCCAGTTGCAGCGCGGCCGGCCGGCCGGCCGTATCCCCACATTCGGCCATTCGTTGGATCGGTCGAGCCAGAGACTATATATCTGCATCGATATCCGCCGCCGTGACGAGTCTCTGTCGATCGGTAGGAAAGTACGCGCACACCCCCCGCGACGACAAGCAGACAGTGCTCCACACATGGCTACAACGCGCGGCCACCACCGCCACGCCCAGCCCGGCGCGGTGCGGCCGGTACGTAGTACGTACGTACGCGAGCGCGCATCGTTCGGCGTGCGCGCGTGTCAGTGAGAGGCGCGCGGCCGGGGTCAGCCAGCACTCAGCACAGCACAGCGTGCCTCGCCAGCGCTAGGCGACGATCAGAACTGAGGCCGCGCATGCAGCGGCAGTGCCGGCAGGCTGCCAAAGCCTGCCGTGGCGCAGGGCGGGCCGGTGTGTCAAGGCTGGCTGGCCGGCCGGGGTCGGCGCTAGCTAGCTAGCGAGGTCTCGTTCTCGTGTGAACCACCACGCGCGTGCACGGGCTAGGGGCGGTTTCGTCACACTATACTACTAGTAGCAGTAGCGCTGCGGCTGCTAGGTGCTGGAGGAGGCTGCAGGATCATATGGCGGGCTGCGCTCGCAATAATGAGGGGGCCGGCGGGAGGCGGGCCATCGGGCGATGTGATGTGATGGCTCCCTGAGGCCTGCGCTGCTGCGCACCGCCATCTACAGGGATATAACGGTGCAACCATTTCCATGTGTCTAGCGCCCTAGCTAGCCCGCTACTTGCTACTTGCTACTCCCTCTGTTTCAAATTACTCCGCCGGCACGCTTATGTAGGTGGGCTATTACTCCCTCATTTTTCATTCAGAAAAATCCTGAGATTTTTGAAATAGATAGTATGAAATGTGTACTACGTATACCAAATATCCAGAATTTTTTTTGGATGAAAAATAAGAGAATACTAGTCCACCTAGGTAAGCGTGCGCGCGGAGTAATTTGAAACAGAGGGAGTACTACTAAACGTACGTACGCCTAGGCTAGCTCTCTCCGTGTCTCATCTGTCCATTCCCACCACACCGTCTCTCTACGAACGAAAGCTACCTCTGCACAACAGAACGGGATGATCGCCTGGGCCGTTTCTTTCTTTCTCAGGAGGGTCGGCCGGTCAATGATTGATGTTTTTCACTTACGTCGCGACGTGCAAGCACCTCGCGAATGATGCATCACTCGCTGGCGTTGCCCCCCCCCAATGGTGCTTCCCATCCGACGCGAACGAGCGTCGCGCGCGCCGGCCAACTCGCTCCTGCTCATGATGGGCCGTATCAAGCGAAGAATTATGTCACCCTGTCTGTCACAAACCTCTCCAGGCACACAGCACAGTGTAGCTACCTTTGGCTGCTAGTGCCAATCTGTCGATATGACCAGTAATGTTGGCCGGCGAGGCGTGCATATGTCGAGTTATATATCAACAGATCATAAGCTGTTTCTCTCGGACAGGGCATCATTTTTCTGTGATTAGCTGGGCGTCTCGGCCTCACATTCGGGGCGATTCCCGTGATTTTCTGCACTCTAGATTTTTCGTTTTGTCCTCTAGAATCTCTTGTTTGTTTTCTAGTAATGAAGTGATCTGATTGATGCGGTTCTGCCAATTTCAATCGCGTCAAGAATCGTCGGTGGGGGCTCAATGACATTGAAATGCTATAAATTTGCAAGACGTCACAGGGTATGAAAAGGTGAACAGGCTATTATATATATATATATGAAAAGGTGAACATTCTTAGATATGTTTTAACATATTTGTAAGATCAACTAATTGCTAAAACCTGGGGTCTTTGTGAGGACCTGGACCTCTCCCCTTTCCCCGTCTACACTAGCGAAAGGGTGATTTTCTAAACCCTCCTCCTCGAGCCACCTCGCCGCCATCGATTCATCGGATTCTTCGCCCTCCGGCGGCGGGAGGACGGGGAATCCATGAATCACGGTGTGTACATAGCGTAGGTTCACGTAGGTTGCTAGCCGGCGGCGGCGTGGCCGGAGTGGCTTTTGGTGGCGGGGATCTCCTTCCCCGTTGGTGGTGCCCCGTGGGCTCCGCCGCGGATCTGCCGCCTTCCCCGTGCTCGCGGCTCTCAGGAGCTGTGGAGTGCGTCCCTCCCTCGCCGGTGGCCGAGAGACGGCGGCGCCGGAAGTTTGAAGATCCCGAAGGGGTGATGGTGGTGAGCAAGACGACGATGGCGGCGAAGCAGGGTGGAGGTTGTCCGGAACCGAGGACCGTCGACATCTCGTCTGCAGATGGACTCCTCTTGATCCAGGGGTTGTGTGGAGGAGCAGCGGCGCCACGCCGGCAGAGCGTCCTGTTCTTCGTCAACGCTGGTCGAACTCCAGTTGGACCTGGTTGTAATTTCATCTTTGTGTTGGGGTTTTCTGTAAAAATCTTGCTATAATATCATCATCTCATTCTCGCAAAAAAATAGGGAAAATTTGCTAGAGGACACCGTTATTTTTTGGCGTTTGCCAAAACACACCGCTGGAATGTGTCTTTGCTGAGTACCATTATAATTTCGTGGCACATTTGCCAGGACACACTGCATGCCGCAAATGGAAAGTTTGACTAATTTTACTGGGATGACCATCATATGTCCGGTTTGAACACTTTTTTCTCTAATTCAAATTCACCAAATCCAGCATATGCATATACCGAACATGAATTAGAAACTATACGTAAGGTCACATCAAGTTGGAATATCCAGGCCAAGTCGCCATCCATTACAACATGCAGCATCGTGGTTAAGAAAAAAATCAACGAGGGAATTGGGAAAAAGCTGGATAGTTTTTTCTATCTGAAACATCTTGTATTTCAATTAAAATTCTAGACATATTTGCAACAAGGTAAAAAGGTAATCTAAAACGTCAAACTTTCCGTTTTGGACAGTACAGTGTGTTCTAGCAAATTGTCACGAAATAATAATGGTACTGGGCAAAGCCACATTCCAATGGTGTGTTTTAGCAAACGCCGGAAAATAACGGTGTCCTCTAGCAAATTTTCTCAAAAAATTAATTGCTGAAACAACACTGTTCTTTTGGACTAGATGACCAGATTATTATGTTGTTGTAAACAAATAATATATGTACAAACAAAGTTGTAATCCAGGCGCACCCATATTAACAAACTAGTAAATAAAGTACTGAAAATGATGTCACGGATTTATCTAGATTCATATATATTTATACATGTTTTAGTATATAGACACATGCAAATCTAGACAAATTTATTACACCTTTTTTTGGGACCGAGGGAGTACGTCGAATAAAAAATCCTAGGATAAAGCATATAGTTAGATGAAAATATTTAGGAAATAAACATTCATATATTATAGAAATGGAAATTTAAACACTATTATTTAAAGAAATAAAAAAGTTCATATATAAAAATTAATGTTCATCGATATTCAAAGAAATTTTAATGCACACGGCAAGATTTGTTCATGTATAAAAATAACAGAAATAATTAAACTAGAAACATAAAAACTAACAAAAACAAAGAAAAACAACATAACAAAGCAAAATATGTAGCAAGAGAAACAAACAAACAAAAAAGGGAAAACAAAACATAATCAAAAGAGGTGAAATAATAGAAAAGGTAAAAAAGTAAAAGAACAAAAGCATAAGAAAAAAAATGAAATATATACCATTGTAGTACCCACGTAACATATGTGAAAATACATAGTCATTTTTGCCCATCAGTATAAGGATAGAATGTTTGACAGCTATAGGTTTTTTTAGCAAACTAAGCATGTCTTATGTCCTCATGTTATCTGGAGCTAAACTTCGATTCCATATGGCAAATTAATTGTAAAAAACAAATATGTGGTTGAATGGGGCGCGACGCCCATTACGGCACGACGCCCCTTGTAGCCTAACGGGTGACTATGTGGGCCACTTGGAAACGTGACACAACAAAAAATGTATTATTTTGCTATTATTTTTTATGTTTTAATAATCTTATAATTTTATCAAGTTTCAATTTATTATGAAAATTTGGTTCAACGAAATAATAAAAACCTAACCCATGAACACTTATCGAGTCGGTGGACATTTGTCAATCTTGTGAAATATTATTTAACACGATTATTTTTTTTGAACCCCATGAACATTTTTTTGAACCCTTGAACATTTTACGAACATCTTAAGCCATGCACAACATTTCAGCAAGAACATTATTTTCACGATATGAATATTTCTTTATCAAAAAATGAAAAACGAAAGAAAGTTGAATAAAACATGAAATAAAAAAGAAAAAAAAGAAAAATATAATAAATGGAAAAAATGTAAAATCAATTAAATGCGCTGGCCCATTAAAGGGCAGCAAATAGGTTTTGCTGATGAAGTGTGATGATGTGGCCAGATTTGAAGAAAGATGCGTAAGTATGGTGGGAAAATGCATATTCTTATTGGGCTCATATCTTATGTGGTCTTTTATTATTGGGCCAATTTTTAGCAACCTCGTCTTCAACTTAATACCAAGCCTGGTCCACTATGAAAAAAGACGCTTGCTGTGGTGTGGGCGATATTTAGTGGACTCTGTTATAACCTTCAAAAAAATAGTGCACTCTGTTTCAAAAACAAAATACTGGACTACTAGAGAGAAGAAGAGTGAGCTGAATTGCAAAAGAGGCTGCAAAGTACATATGATGTCGATTCTAAAGCGGTCTCTCTGGACAAATGGAGGCGGAGCTACATGTAACCCTTTACCCAAAAGTAAAACTAACAAGCATTTTCAGAGGAAACAAAAGTACACGATGACGGAAAGAGGACAGATCGCCTTCATGCATGTGTAATGTCTCACAAGTTATCTGAACACGTTATTCAAACACACAGAACCATTAACTTATTTTCTGAAAAATATACATTCCGTGGTCCACCTACTGCTTCCCTGCCTTCTAAGAGTATTATACGTTCACAAAAAATGAGAACACCATATATAAACAAAGAATCGCTACACTACGGGGTACTCCTGCCAAACAATCCAATTTTTTTACAAACATTTCATGCCACCGTACGTGCTTACAAAGAATTCGAATACGGACGGATGTAAGCTGAATTCAGCTCCCAGATCTTGATCGACTTGGCGGTGACGTTAACACCCGTCGCGTTGTTGAAGAGGAAGACCCTGGCGGAGTCGTAGATCGCCTTCGTAGGGTACACGCGCGACGTGATGCACGTCCTCCCTCCCTGAGCAAAGCTCTCCACGATGGAGTGGTCAACCTATCAAAGAATGACACGTACATTGAAAATCAGTGAATGAATGACCAATGACGTGGCATGTCGATCGGCGTTTTGAAAGTGGATAGATGATTCTGAACTGAAGCTCCTTGGCAGAGAACAGTACCAGTATTCTCACAGACAGATCTTCTCCGTCGAGCACGGGGACGAAGCTGCCGTAGACGGCCTTCACGAGATCGTTCGCCCTCGACGACCTGATGAGGGACAACATTTGACATATCCCAGTTATTTCCTCAGCAAGCTAACGGCACGCAGACTGCAAGAGACGCGTACCTGAACGAGTCTTGGCAGAAGTGGGTGCTGAGCCTCCCGCCGGCGCCCTTGGCCAGGTAGAAGTAGACGGCGGTCTGCTCCGACAGGGCCTCGTCGGCGAGGACGAGGAGCCCGAACGGGCCGAGCAGGCCTCGCCCCGCCGCGCCGGCGCTCGCGCTGCAGTTGTATGACGCGTCTGCTCGCGCCACGCTCGCGGTGGCGGCGGCCGGCGCGTCCACGTCCACATGGAAGACCGCCTCGATGTCCAGCTGCGTTGCTTTGCCGACGTCCAAGGGCACGACGGAGCCGGGCTGCACGGCGAGGAATTCGAATCTCCTGCCGCGCATTCGGAGGTTCTCCACCTCCACCACCGGCCACTGGAGCAGGTTGCGGCCCGTCTTCCTGTCGAGGAGAACCGTCCTCGGTATTGACTGCATGATGAGGACAGGGGATGTGGTTAGCTATATTACTCCCGTTCTTTTCATGGTGCATGGGTGCTCTGCATCACTGCATGTCTGGTGGTGTACAACTGAACGACAGTTAAAGGAATAGAAGTTACAAAATGTCACCTCGTGTCATAAATACCTGTTATTCATAGTACATGACATCTTTCTTCCAAATGGCCCTTTAGCATACTATAATTTCTAGACATGGTCCATAAGATAATTTATGGGTAGTTATGGCCTCTTGGGCTGATGCCACTTGTGTTGGTGTGACTACAGCCCATGAAACGCCAGTTGGCTGGCTGGACAAAAATAACTTAACCATTCTTGGCCAAAAAAAAAAGGTGGGCAGCGCAATTCACATCGGCTAGAATACATGAATCTGAGAATGATCTCGGACCATCTGGGTCAAAAAAGGCGAGCGCTACGTGTTTCCCGGGGATAACTTCTCCCGATCCCCCGGATCTCCTGCGTGACACATGTTCTTTTTTTTGTCCAGATTTCCGTTTCTGCTACAAATTAACCTGATTTGCTATAAAATATTCCGTTTTTGCTACCCGTAGCAAAAAAAAAATCGAAAATAGAAAAAAAAGATTGACTCGCCGGAGACTTCGCCGGAGACCTCGCCGGAGACTCTGTAGCAAAAAAGTTATGCTAATGTAGCAGATTCGACCTCGCCGGAGATCATATAGCAAAAATTTTACGCACTTGTAGCAAAATCACAAAACCATGATAGCAAAAAAAATGTGATAATGTAGCAAAAAGACCGACCTCGCCGGAGACATCTCCGGTGACTACCATAGCAAAACCGACTCTCTTAGAACTTTCGTCGAAAATGTCGTAGCAGATACTTTGTGATATTGTAGCAAAAACATAGAAGAGAAATAACAAAAACTTAGAACTATTGTAGCATCACACTTTAGCAAAAATATCAAAACACATCTATTCGTCGGTAGCATCGCGACCCTTCATATGTAGCAACAATGACCACTTCCAGTAGCATCGTCATCCTGTCTGTGTAGCACCATGCCAAACGAGAAGGAGATGCACGAAATCTTCGGTTGCATCTATGATGGGTTGAGGCAGGGGTGTCCTTCGGTAGCAATGTTGGCGGCCGCACGTGAGGAGACTGCCGTCATCGTTGACAGCAGCGACGGTACGCCAGATCAGAGCTTACATGTAGCAGCACATCAGACGGAGCTTTGCATTGAGGTGCGGGATGGAGGCCAGGAGGACGGAGCACCAGGAGCGGCAGGGCGCGAGGCGGGCGGCGACCGCCGGCGGGAGCACCGGCAGAGGGCGGAGCTCGGCGGCCGCGCGTATCGGAGGGCAGAGATCGCGGCAGCGCGTATCGGAGGGCAGATATCGCGGCAGCGCGTGGCGATGGCCTACTCTGGCCGCGACGGTGGCGAAGGGCGGAGGTCGCGGCGACGCGTGGCGGAGGGCAGGGATCAGCGGCGGACGCGTGCCGGCAGGAGGCGGCGGCTGCGTGAAGTATGCTCATGGAAAGAAGACAGGGGGATAAGGAAACAGAAGACACCATGGTGGGCCTCTCCTGGCATAACGTACGTGCGCGCGAGCGACGACCCGAGGGATTCGATCTCCCGGAGGATGTGTATCATTTTCCGTCAAAAAAACAGCTAAGGGACGTCGGTTAAATTGGCGTGACTCAAATGACTTAGAATTTTTTAGCTCCTAAAGAGTCTGGTAAAGCCAACCCAACTGGCATTCCATGCGGTCATGTTCCATTAAGTGGGCTAAAGGGCCATTTAGGACAAAAGACTCTACATACATCTACCTATTACAATCCTTAAGGGCATCACCTATGTATAAGGTGAACCTTTGCTATAAGATAGGACCCACATAGCTTATGAAAATGGCTACAATATATAAGGTCAAGTTCATTATAAGTTGGGACCCACATGTTTGATAAAAGTACACACAAGCAAGAGAGGGAGGAGAGAGTAAAATAATTGTTTATTGCTTGTGAACAACCCATAAGCTTGTAGGTCACTCTTAAGGAAAATCTCCTAAGTATCCTCCACTATGTATATGGATAGACTTATGGACTACTTTTTGACTTGTGGATAATCTTATGAACTACATAATAGATGCCCTAATGCCAATGTGCATATATTTATGCATGTATATCCCTGGTCATCTGAAAACTAGCAGTAATACATAACAACAAACTAGTACTATCCATGCATAATGCAGTATGTTTGGCAGACTAATTTAGTTTATCATTAATACATACAACATTATGGAATAGAGGATGTACCAAATAAGTTTAGCACAGGCTCACAGAAATTTTTCGTTCTCCTTTTGAATTCGTAAATCAGAATATATTCTTAATTAACTATTGAGGGATTGCTATTGCTAAATGGAGAATATGATTGCCTTTATGGCCCAACATAACCAAGCTCATACGCCAAAAAAAGGCAGGTGAGAATGGCTAAATTGCTCATGTTAAAATAAAATACACTTACTCCCTCCGACTCATATTAGTTGACTCCAATTTAGATGTATCTATCACAAAAACTTGTCTAGATACATTCAAATTGAAGTCAACTAATATGGGTCGGAGGGAGTACCTGTTTCCTGATATCAATTACTTTTGGGCGGAATTGCTAAATTGCTCATGAAAAAAATGGCGGGTGAGAATCGCTAAATATGAACAAAAGTACTTTTCATTTGGATTCTTCTTATGTTTTGGGGGACTCGGGTTTTGTCTTATATGCGGATGTGTTATCTAAAATACATTATCCACCTAAAGAAACGGAGAAGTAAAATAGGAATTTCCATTGACCAATGCGGTCATTATCCATTTGATTTCTTAATAGGAAGGAAAAGATTTGAACATTCTTATATGGAATTTTAAACATGAGAACAATTCAAAACCTCTGCCGTCAAGTAAAGCCCAAACGCAAGTAGTAGTGCCCAGCCAAAGCACGTTACACATATAAAACCCTCCCAAATTAGAGCCTTTGACTTCTCCCAGCCTAGCTAGCTACGGTACCAAGTTGCTTCAGACAACCGGAGAGAAAGTCACGGTCACGCAGCAGGGAGACGAATGCTAATTCGCTCACGCCATCGCGAACAAATTAACTCCGCGCTAGTCGATTGGGTGCCTGAAGATTTTGCTGGGTCCCTTGACAGTTGGTCTGATTAAGCAAGGGAGGAGGCGTGCAGCTCGATTTGGATAAACGTCAATGATTTTCTATATAAATGTCCGCGTGCATCTCGTGGGCGGTGGACAGTCGGTGAGAGTTTTATGCACTGTGGGACATTGTTGTAATTACGAGTCGTAGTCATCCATGGACGATGAGGCCAGAGAGGCAGACGACGAGACTGATGCATAGTCGGTGATGTTCTATCACGTTTCGACCTCTGCTGTTGACAAGTTCAGAGCTTGATCGATCGATCGGTGTCCCGTTCAGTTGGTTGTCAGAAAACAATTGAAATGAAATGAACTACCGGTGTACTACCACATTGGTTTACCAGAAATGAAATGAACTTCTGTCAAAAAAAAAAAGAAATTGAAATGAACTGAAACCAAAGGTTAGTCGTGCATTTGTTGTTAGTTGTTACCTGGAGGGAGGACCATCCCTTGAGGATGTCGGCGCGCTCGCTGTCGGACTCGCCGACCCACCCCCACAGCACGCGCCGCCGCCGCACGGGGTCGTAGAACGTCTTGGACGCGTAGAACTTGCCGTAGTCGTACCTGAGCCCGATTCCCACGTCGACCGCCGCGTCGTCGGGCGTCCACCGGTCGCTCCCGGCGTCGTAGGTGCCGATGGCGTAGTAGTCGTGGCGGTCGTCGTCGAGGCTGGCCTTGAGCACGTGCCTCACCCCGGGCCCCGGCGCCGCGGACGTCTCCATCCCGACGTCGCCGGCGGCGGACACCGGGAAGAAGTCCACGCACTCCCACATGCCCGTGCCTTCCACGGCGTGCAGCGGCGCGGGGAGCAGGTCGTAGCGCGTGAAGTCCTCCGTCCGGTACACCAGCGCCAGCCCGGCTTGGTCCCGGTTCTGGGACCCGATGGCGACCCGCCACGCGTCGTCGCTCGGGTTGCGCCACGCCGTCGTCGGGTCGCGGAAGTCCGTGGGCGCGACGCCCGGCGGCGGCAGCAGCACCGGGTTGGACCCCGACTTGGCCCAGCGCCGCAGCAGCGGGTCCGACGGGTCCGCCGGCTCGGCCAGGAGCTGCACCTGCGCGCCGTCCGCCGTGGCGCCCGTGTAGAGCATGACGATCCTGCCGTCGGGAAGCTGCGTGGCCGAGCCGGACCAGACGCCGTTGATGTCGTACCAGTGGTCGGGCGCCATGGCTACTGGCAGGTGGAGCCAGTGGACGAGGTCGCGCGACACGGCGTGGCCCCAGCTGATGTTGCCCCACACGGCGCCGGCCGGGTTCCACTGGTAGAACAGGTGGTACCACCCCTTGTAGTACAACGGACCTGCGCGCATGCATCAGCGGTGCGGGTGTCACGATTCGCAGGCATCAATACGTGAAAGCTACTACTAGATCATCGATCATGCACGCGATTATTGGGCCATGCATGCATTGATTCGGCCGAGCTAGAATTGCTGCGAACCATAAAGCATTGTGTTCACATGCAGATTGATCGACGAGACTTACCGTTGGGATCTGGAGAGGTCGATGGATGGATCGATCAGTGCCGTAATTGTGTGCACGAGACGTCCGTGGCAAAAACGCAAGACCAAGTTAATCAGAGACGGAGCAAAGGGGAAATGCTGAGACGTACGTATCTGAGTAATTCAACGAATTGAACAAGAAGCGATGGCGACGTATCTACCGTTCATCCAGTTCTTCTCGGGCTGGAAATGGAACGCCGTGCGCTGCCACGCCAGCATCGCGTTGGTCCACTCGTAGGCGCCGCGACCGCCGCCGCCCAGGAGCGCCGGGCCGGTGGACTTCTCCGACACGCCCTGCGCCACGCCGCGGCTGGCGGCCACCTCCACGACGACCTGGTCTCCCGGCCGCGCGACCGCCTGCTGGCCGCCGTCGTCACGCCGTCCTCTGTAAACGACGAGCCCGGAGAGCAAGAGAAGGAGCACGGCCGTCCAAGCGATGGCCGGGAGAACGGTCGAGGGCCGCTTCTGCCGTGCCGGAGGACGCCGAGGACCCTCGACGAGGTTGGTCTCTGGAAGCAGCGGCGCGTTCGCGCTCTGGTCCGCGGCGTGGTGGACGCCGTCGTCGTCCATGATCGCCCAGACGGCCGGGATCATTACTCTGCACCCTAGCTACGGTGGTACGATCGAGCTAATGGTAGACGAGATGCATATACGACACAACGGCGATCGATCGGGCACTTTAATCTCTGTGTTTCACGGGCGTGTTCACGGGAGGAGTATGAATTGGCGAAGCGAAGGACGGAGGCGGGAAATATTTATAGACAGCTCTTTGTGTCGGGAAGAGACAAGTGGTGCGGTGTGGCGATGAACTTTTTGGGCCTTTTGTTTCGGTCTGAAACATCGCTAGCTGCCGCCGGATGAGTCGGGAAAGAAACGGCAAGCTCCTTGTGTCGAAACGCTGCGTAAACGGGATCCGTGGGACCGGTCATGCATTGGTGATCCTAAGAGCATCTCTAGCACATACACTAAAAGGGAAGAACCAGAAAACATGTTTTCAGTAAATGTTTCACGGTTTTTTTAACTCGTATATGGGTCTGTTCCGTCAAAAAAAGGTCAAACCCATAAATTAAACTATTTTCTGTCAATTTCACCACATATCTCCCATTTTTAAACAGAAATATGATACTAACGTAAAGTAAAATCCTATAATTATTAATTATACATTACAACATTTATCCAATTATAACAATTGTCCAAACAAATTGAATAAACAATAATCCAATTACAACAAATGACCAAATCAAATGAATAGTTTTGAATGCAAATAATGTATCACACATATGAATGATAAAATGTGGCAACCTAGTTCCTCCCAAATAGCTGTCAGTGGTGTTCAATGAGGTCATGCTGCAGCTGGTCAAATGTTCTCAATGTCTCGGTAGGTTTGAAGGAAGGCTTGGATGGCGTTTGGATTTCTAGCTGGCTTCACACGGCTGCCAATATTGTTGTAGAGGATGTTCAAGTCTAGACCCCTCTCATCCTCAACAATCATGTTGTGAAGAGCTTGCGGAGAGGAGATCTACGAGGTCGAACTGAGCAGCGGTGAATTTTACCTTTGACGGGCGGCGGGAGGACGGCGGCGGTGGGGCGCGACCGGATTTGCGTCGGGAGGATTTTTTCGACCCACAGCGGCTGGGAAACAGGGTCGGCGGGCTCCGACGGTCTTCTGCGCGCGAGGAATCGAGCGGAGGGTCCTAAATCTACGGCGGCGGTCGACCGCGTGCGATGGCTGTGCGGGCGGAAGGGAAGGGAATGAGCTGAAAATTCCCTCCCGCCAACGAAAACGGAGGATATGGTTCGCGTCCAAGTCGGTCTTGAAACCTGGATTTTTCTGGTTCCGCAGGGGTGTTTTCTCGGGGGGCCTAAATTTTCTTTCGGTTCGGTCAATTTTAAGGCGTCTGTTATGTCCACTTTTATCATGCGAAACTGAAAACTGGCGGTTATTTTTATGGTTTTGCCCTTTTACGGTGTCTGCTAGAGATGCTCGAGCGATAGGAGGCCCGGTTGATGCCGGTCAACATACCTTGCCATGTACTCCCTCCATTAGGGATTACAAGGCCCAGGAGCTTTTTAAAAATGTTATAAATTATAAGTTGTGTCCTATTTATTAGTCTCTCTCCTTCAATGCATGTTCTTCTTTTTCTCTATCTTCTCTTATGCATGTGTAACTATTGGTGCATGAAGTAATTAAGAGAGGTAGTTATTAACTTTTTAAATCCTAGCAAAGTGTCCCATAGGCCTTGCAATCCCTAACAGAGGGAGTAAACTGCGAACTACGGTCACTTTTTCTTATCAAGTGCTACTCCTTCACTTGTTTTGGACTTAAACTACGTGAACTCGACTTTCGGCACTACTTCAGAATATTTCTAAATCTCATAAAAATGGGTGTGCCTGCATTCTCTGGTGATGTTATGCAATCTTATTTTTAAGCACACTTATATAAGTAGATATCCCAATTACAGACTCACTTGCAACTACAACCTCATTTGAACATGAAATTCCCACTTACAACACCACTTGCAATTCAAAGTACGCACGAATCACGATGCAAATGTAGTGGATTAGGACCTTACTGAGCTCCAACTTAATTCTCACTGGACTAAGAATTAGCAAAACCCCATACAGTTATATAATGCGAAAGTTAAAAAACAGATTTACATGTATGAATTTCGGGTATCTATTACGTCCAAATATTCCAAGATGATTTTAGCTAAAAATCAAGAAGTTTGTATATGACAATGTCAATAGCAACATATTTATTGGGAACTAAAGTGACTATATTATTGGGCTAGTCATCACCCCTCCTCAAGGGATCAAAGGCTCCCACACCATCAACCCTCCCCTACTGGTGGATCATGACCTCCTCCTCCTTGTGATGTGTAACTACCTCGGTGAATTACGCTCCTAGATACAAGCCTGGATGAACGGCAGTGGTTGAAATAGTACGGTGGGGCCCCAAAAGCCACTCACGGGTAGACCTTTCGGCCGTCCCAACCACTTCCAATTCATCGGGACCTGCACGGGCGGCGTAATCGGCAGGCGAAGGGATCAACTACATACACAAGTGAGTATGTATGCAAGCCACCATACAAAAGTACATCAGAGCCATTCCATCTAAAAAGAAAGGAAATATAGCAACGCCATACGGCAAGATTCAAATTTCCTGAATAAATCTATAGTTTAGGATAACTCCTCATACAACACATATCAGAGTATCAAGCGGAAGCGGCAAAACAAGTCCGAGTACGGATAAGAAGCAAATCGGCATAAGATGCCATGGAAATAAGCACATCCCGCCCACAGATCTCACGGATCCCCGTTCCCGGAATCTCTACACCGAACGATCGTTGCCCACATCATCAGCCTCTTCCACCTAGTATCCGTCCTGCGAGGGTACCTGTTCATATGAACCAATAATTTATCGTGTGAGACCCTAAGGGTACTCAGCAAGTCTTAATGCCTCTAAAGGGGACACAACCTGGGGTGACGCAATTGCAGCGAAAGATAAACCCTAGCAGTTCTACAGATAAACGCTAACCATCCGTCTAACCAATGATAGACGGATGTCCGTGAATTAATGACAACAGTTATAACAGTAATACCATCAGATCCATCCTCCTCCTCGCTTACCGACGAGGAAGCGGACGAACCACCCCCCATCCGTTGGCAATTTTATTAACCATTCCATGAGTATTGCACTATTTACTAGTCATTTACTTGGTCAGATTAAAGCGGTACTTTAGTTATGCTTGTCTATGATCGAGAAACTGTGCTCCAAGTCGTCCATAACCGCGGACACGGCTTTCAGAAAGTTTTACCCTGCAGGGGTGCACAAATAGCAACACACACTCGATCAACCTCGGAAAAACCAAATCAAAACCCAACGAGGCCTTCACGACAAAGCAATCACAAGATTCAGAAATATTTCAGGGGGCCACCCCTTAAAGTAGACCCGCAACGAAGTTAGCTGACTTCGAGACGGACTCAAGGTTTGTGGGGCCGGCTGTAAACGACTGGGAACCCGAAAGTGTGACTGGGCTTGTCGATACCGCGAAAACGGGTCACAATTCCTAAACAGTACAGCGTGCTCCTCGCACAATCGTAAATAAACAGTAGCATGGCATAAGTACAGGATAGTAAATAAAACCTCAAACTAGTTTGTGGCCCCAAGAAATAAGACGGAATCAAGCTCTGGCTCAGGGGGGTCCCATATACCTCCCGGATGTGGATAGCGCGATAAATCTTGGAACAGGAATCAAGTACTCGGGGTCTTACGGGACACAAGTGAGCAGGAAAAACCAAATAGCAGATATTGCTCACCGGTGCCACTTTCATTAGTTGTCCCATTACTACTCAGGTTAAGTTGTTTAGGTACCTCGTTATCCGTCAGACACTCACAAACCCTACACATGCTGTTCTACGACTCGCATGGCTCAAACAACTCCTGTAGTAATGGCTCATGGGATGGAGGTACAGGCTTGGAGGGGTTTAAAAGTAAAGGCTATGCAAATACTTGGGATTCAGTTTAATGCAATCGCGACTCAATGATGCAAGAATAAGATAGAGGCAATAGGTACTGTATGTATGCAAGCATGTGGTAGTGCTTGCCTGGCAGCTCGGTGGAAGCGAGAGACGGATCTGGGTAGTGCTCCTGGTTCTCTTGATAAATCCCCTGCTCAGAGTCTATCCGAAGAAGAACCAAACAAACAAGGGCCAACATAAATAAAGTGCACAAGCATAGGAATAAAATGCGTCAAGCAAACAATCATGCCATGATGAATGATGCACAAGTTGCATGACAATAAAGTAGCAGGGCATGGGTGAGGTGTGGAAGACAAGAAATAGCATTTTAATGGGGTTTTGGATCATATTTGTTGCCATAAAAGTTGCTGTACACTATATTTTTATATGATGCATGCTGCAATTAAAGTCAAGGATAGCATAAACAGAAAGGTCTCGTCGAGCTGATCATTTTAGACATATCATTTGTTAAATTTGGAATTATAAATCAAAAGTTATTAATTATTTAAGTTCTAGTGGCATTTGTGGTAATTTAATTCAACTTGGAATTTAAAATGTGCAAACGGCAACTTGAGTAGCATATTTGAAAACCTCTCATTTTTCTGGTCCAGAAACATATACCATATGTATTATTTGAATTTGTTTTCCAAAAGTTATATTAAAACAGAAATTGAATTTGAATTTAAATAATTGGATTTAGTTTTTTGAATTTAAACAGACAATCAGCCAAACTTTGTACCCAGGCTCAGCTAGCCCCAGACGCTGACAGGGGGACCGGCGCTCACCCGGACCCACATGCCAGTGGTTGGGAGGAAGGTGGACCGCGGGTTAAATAAACAAAACAAGAGGACCCTTTTTATAAAACGCACCCCGAGACTGACAGTGGGCTCCAAGGACCGCGGTTTGACAAAAAGGTTTGGGGGGGGTTGTGCAAAGCGGACAGCGGTACTGTTTTTCTTCCCAGCCTTCTGACGCGACCGCGCGCGACAGACGCAGAGCAGCTGGCGGGGATCGATCCCGCGACCGCGCAGGCGCGAGCGGAGGCGGCTGCCGCTGGGCCACGGAGGGGGAGGTGTCTGGTAGGGAGGCGCAGGCTAGATAGGGTGTAGGGCGTCGCGGAGGCTTGTGAACGCGCGCGACCGCCGGTGCACAGAGAGCGTTCGACGGAACGCACGCCGCGACTAGGAAGCGACGACGAGGCGGGCCGTGTCAGGGAGGAAGAGGGGCTCACCGCGAGGCTGTCGGTGGCGGTGGTACGGCTCGAGGCGCAGGCGATCGACGAGGACGCAGACAGACGGCGTAGCTAGGGTTTCGTCCGGCGCAGCGCTGGTTCAGGCGGTGCTGGGGCGTCTCCTCCTCGCTGCTGGGTACGGGGCGACGCAGACGACCTCCAGAGCTTCCTCGACACCCGCAGCACCTCGCCCGCCTCCTGGTTCGTGTGTGCTAGCGAGATCGACGGTGAAGCCGGCGTCGGGGTGCGCTGCGGTGGAGAAAGAGGGGGCAGAGGGGGAAAAGCGAGGCAGAGCCCCTGGGCAGATCTGGGGACGGCTAGAGACGAAGGGAGAGGATAAGAAGGAGAGGGAAAGGTGGGGGCTTGCGTGGGGGAGGGGCAGGTCGCTCGGCGCCACCTTTTGCACCTCACGTGCTCGGCAGGCCACGGCAGGGCAGGGGAGGGAGAGAGGGAGGCTGCCAGGTGGGGTAGGGCGAGGGGCTCGTGGCCAGGCAGGTAGGAGGGGCCCTAGGGCAGGGAGAGAAGAGAGGGAGAGGGAGAGGGGGCCGGCTCGGGCTAGGGTTAGGTGTGGGGGTGTCCTCGGTTGTGTGGGGTGGGTAGCTAGGGGGACATGGTGATCATATGGCACATGCTAGGTTAGGTTTAGAGGGAGGGGCTCGGCTAGGGAGGAGAGAAAAAGGGGTACTTAAGGTTGTGATTAGAATAGGTGTGGTTTAGGGTTTTTAGTGAGGATGGTCATGGGGCATGGGGTAGGTGTTAGAGAGGACTAGGATAGATGATTAGAGAGAGAGGTGGATTAGGTTTCCTTTGAATCATGGATGCTCCAATTAAAGACCAAGCAAGATCAAAAGAAAAGAGGTAGGGAGAAGGATGGGGTTTAGGCTTATGCTCACACATGATCACATGTGTATGCATGGAGCATGGTGATTAGGGTTTTAGCTAGAGGGGGAAAAATAGAGAGGTAGATGGTGTGGTGAAGAATTCTACAAGCCAAAACAAGATTAAGCAAAGGAGAGGTGATCCATGCAAGCAAAACCAAATAACATTCAAAAGTCAAGAAAAGGTGGCACTTGCATGGCCCATGCAAACAATAATTGCCATGTAGCTATATTGTGAAAACAACACAAAATCATGTGGCATTATTCCTTGCATTCCCAAAAGGTGGGCAAAGGCCAAGCATAAGATTATGGGTGGAATCCAACCAACCAACATGAGCTAGAGGTAGACTCAATTAAAATGCCAAGCTCATATTAATTGGATGGTGGAATTATAAGGTAGTGAAAGAAAAGGTGGTGGAGTTAATAAGAGATATGCCCCCAAATCAACTTGGGCATTTAGCAATATATCAAGAACCAAATACAATATCAAGAGGCAACTACAATTAATAATGCACATGAGATAAGAACCAAACAAGAAGGGGTTTTATATGATGCTCAAATGCAAGGTGGCATGATGACATGAGCATGATATGATGATGATGCAACAATTATATATTGGAAGTGGCCCTTTTTATTACTAGAACAAGTAGCATTACAGGTGTTAGACAACTGGGATGCTACAACTCTCCCCCACTAAACAGGAATCTCGCCCCGAGATTCTAGGAAGAAGAAGAAGAAGACACAAAGAGAGAAGGATGGTTGGCACGGAGTTCATCTTCACGCTCCCATGTGGCTTCATCAACAGAATGGTGTGACCACTGCACCTTGCAGAACTTGATGGACTTGTTGCGAGTCCTTCTTTCTGCGGTCTCAAGGATTTTGGTGGGGTGTTCTTGATACGACAGGTCTTCTTTGAGATCGATTAGCTCATGATCCACGGTCCTGCCGGGATCTTTGAAGCACTTCTTGAGCTGAGAGATGTGGAAAACATCATGAACCTTGAGTTTTTCCGGGAGCTCCAGGGCATAAGCAACTTCTCCTCTTCTACCACGAATCTTGAATGGGCCGATGTATCTAGGAGCCAGCTTTCCTTTGATACCAAAACGGTGTGTGCCTTTCATGGGAGTGACACGAAGGTACACGAGATCACCAGGGGCATACACCATGTCCGTGTGCTTCCTGTCATAGTTGCTCTTCTGACGACTTTGAGCAATCTTCAGGTTCTCAAGAATGATATGCACCTTATCCTCTGCTTGAGTTACGATGTCAGGCCCAAACCAGATTCTTTCTCCTGCACCTGACCAACCAATCGGAGTTCTGCACTTGCGACCATAGAGAGCCTCAAATGGTGCCATCTTCAGACTCTTCTGGAAGCTGTTGTTGTAGGAGAATTCAGCATATGGAAGGCATTCCTCCCACTTCATGCCAAAAGAGATGACGCAAGCCCGAAGCATATCCTCTAGAATCTGATTGATCCTTTCCACCTGTCCTTGCGACTGAGGGTGATAAGCAGTGCTGAAGTTCAACTTTGTTCCCAGAGCATTTTGGAAACTTTCCCAAAACTTTGAAGTGAAGATGCTTCCACGGTCTGAACTGATCTCAAGCGGAACCCCATACAGAGAGACAATTCTGTTGATATAGAGCTCAGCCAACTGAATTCCAGAAATTGTTTCCTTGACGGGGAAGAAATGAGCCACTTTAGAAAGCCTGTCGATGACAACAAAGATTGCATTGTTGCCCTTCTGCGACCTTGGAAAGCCAGTGATGAAGTCCATCTCTACTTTCTCCCATTTCCATTCCGGAGGTTTCAATGGCTGTAGAAGACCGAAAGGTTTCTGATGGACAGCTTTCACTCTGCGGCAGACATCACACTCCGAGACATACTTGGCACAATATCGTTTCAAACCAGGCCACCAATACTGTGTTTTCAAGTCCATGTACATCTTTGTGCTGCCAGGGTGGATAGAAAGAACCGAATCATGCGCCTCCTTGAGAACTTGGTCTCTCAAACCCGGGTAGTTTGGAACAAACATCCGGTGATCTAAGAAAAGCGTGCCTTGATCATCAACGTGGAAGGACTCATACTTCGGAAGCTCAAGTTTAGCGATGATGTTTCTGGTGTGCGGATCACCCAGCTGACGAGAGCGAATCTTTTCTTCCAAGAGAGGAGTAGCCAGAAGGTTCGAGAGATGCCCTTGTTCCACAACTTCCAGGTTGAGCTGACGGAATTCCTTGCACAAAAGAGGTTGCTGTTCTTCCATCATGAGGTTGTTGACATAAGCTTTGCGGCTGAGAGCATCGGCCATGACATTAGCTTTGCCCGGTGTGTAGTTGATGGTCAAATCAAAGTCATTGATTGCTTCAATCCATCTCCTCTGCCGAAGGTTGATATCAGGCTGAGTGAAGATATACTTCAAACTTTTGTGGTCAGAAAAGATCTCACAACGGTTACCAAGCAAGTAGTGCCTCCATAGCTTCAAAGCAAAGACAACTGCTGCTAGCTCGAGGTCATGTGTGGGATAGTTGTTCTCATGCGTCTTCAACTGTCTAGAGGCATAAGCAACCACTTGTTTCTCTTGCATAAGGACCGCACCCAATCCTTGCAAAGAGGCGTCGCAGAATATCTGGAAAGGCTTAGATGTATCCGGAGGAACCAAGACTGGTGTGGAAGTGAGCTTCTCTTTGAGTGTCTCAAAACTTGCTTGACACGCAGGAGTCCATAGGTATTTCTTGCCTTTCTTGAGGAGATCGGTAAGAGGCTTCGCTATCTTCGAGAAGTTTTGAACGAAGCGACGGCAATAACTAGCCAAACCAAGAAAACTCCGCACTTCTTTGACATTAACAGGAGGAAGCCATTCAATAATTGTCTTCACAGTTCCTGGGTTGACTGCAATGCCCTTGGCAGAGATGACATGGCCAAGATAAGTTACTTCAGGCAGCCAAAACTCACACTTTGAGAACTTTGCATACAAGCGGTTCTCGCGCAGCTTGTTTAGGACACACCGCAGGTGTTCTTCATGCTCTTCCTTGGACTTAGAATAGACCAGAATGTCATCTAGATAGACCACAACGAACTTATCCAGGTACTCCATGAAGACCGAGTTCATAAGCCTCGAGAAGGTAGCCGGTGCGTTGGTGAGACCGAAAGACATCACCGTGTACTCATACAGGCCATAGCGGGTGCTGAAAGTTGTTTTAGGCACATCTTCCTTGCGAATCTTGATTTGGTGATAACCACTTCTCAAGTCCAGCTTAGAGAATACCACAGCTCCAGCTAGCTGGTCAAAGAGATCATTAATCCGCGGAAGGGGATATTTGTTCTTGATGGTTTTAGCATTGAGAGCCCGGTAGTCAACACAAAGTCTATCAGTCCTGTCACGCTTCTTCACAAAGATTGTTGGGCTACCCCAAGAAGAAGTACTGTGTTGAATGAAACCCAACTTCTCTTGTTCATCAAGCTGTCGTTTGAGTTCAGCCAACTCAGCAGGACCCATTTTATAAGGCCGCTTGGAGATAGGAGCCGTTCCAGGTTCAAGCTCAATTACGAACTCAACCTCACGATCCGGGGGCATACCCGGCAACTCTTCAGGAAAAACATCCGGAAACTCACAGACCACTGGGACTCTCTGAATAGCTTCCATAGAATCATCATTCAGAGCCGCTAAGGAGAAAAGCTGGACAGCAGGAGTCAGACTTGGAGAAAAGACTATATGGCCTTCAGGAATCTTCAAAGAAACCGAGCGTTCAGCACAATCAATCACAGCTGCATTTGCCGTTAACCAATCCATGCCCAAGATGACATCAATGTCAAAATTGCCCAGGAGAATTAAGGAAGCCGAGAACAAAGAGCCACCAATCTCAACTTGATTTCCATGGCTGATATGAGCAGCCCTCATGTTTGAACCAGGAGATAGCACCACCAGACGACGTGATAAAGGAACCCTATCCAGGTCATGCTCTTGTGCAAACTTATGCGAAACAAAAGAATGTGATGCACCAGAATCGAACAAAACTCGTGCAGGGACTGAGTTAACGGATAGCGTACCCATCACCACTCCAGGTGCATGCTCAGCTTGAGCGGCGTTGACACAATTGGCACGAGCAACCGTAGACCCGGGCTTGGTGTTGATGTTGAGAGCCCGAGGTGGTGGTGCACGAACCATAGGAGAGCTTGCTGCAGATCTTGGCGGGGGTTGAGGGAGAGCTTTGTTCTTCAACGGACAGTTCCAGCTCAGATGTCCAGGATCTCCACACGTGTAACAAGCACCAGGTGGACGTGGAGCAACGTAGCCAGGGACTCCGCCAGGCGCTCCAGGGTAGTTGTGGGTGTAGCCCCTGGGAGCCGCAGTGATGGAGTTTAGTGGCCTCGACGTGTAGCTTGCAGGTCTTGGTGAAGCCGGGAGCGACGGTGGGGTGTTAGGAACCCAGACACGCCGCTTAGAAGGAGCTGCCATAACCGAAGAGCTTGATGCATCCCTGTTGTGTTTCTTGGACTCCTCGAACACTTGCCTGCTTGCTTCCTCTTGCAAAGCTGTGTGCTGTAGTTCCAGGAAAGATGCCGGCCTTGCATGTGTGATTGCATACTTGATCGATGCATTGAGCCCTTGCCTGAACCTCTTCTGCTTCTTCTTGTCATCAGATACCTCATCGCCACCATAACGAGAAAGATTCATGAAGTTCCTGATGTAGGTGTTGACGTTATCATTTCCTTGCTTCAGGTTGAGAAAAGCCTCCTTCATCCTTTCCATCACAATCTCTGACAGGAATTGCTCTTTGAACGCTCCAGAGAACTGTCCCCAGGTAGGCTGAAAACCAATGCAGCTTGCCTTCAAGTAATTTTCCCACCAGAGAGCTGCATCTCCCTTTAGAAGGTGAGTAGCACACTTTACCCACTCCTGCTCAGGAACATCAGCAGTCTCAAGAAGCCTTGACGTCTCACGTAACCAATCATCCGCATCCAGTGGCCGATCGGAAACATCAAACTGACGAGGGTTGAATTTCAGGAAGCTCTTGATGTCTCCTCGCTTGGGAGGTGGAGGGAGTGGAGCAAACTCATTTCTCCTGACGCTTTCTTCCAAGCGCTGCTGGTTCTGCTGCATCGCTGCCAAGGCATTAGCTATGTTTGACAATGCGGCCCCAAGCTCTGGTGGTATGTCCTCATCTGAACGGCGTGGTGGAGCCATCCTGAGATTGATATAAAACACAAGTCAGTACTATAATGGAGAATAATAATAATCCAAGATAGTACCAAAATGGAATTAACCAAGATTAAAGGATACAATTTACTGAGATGATATTAAAATATCAACAAAGTTCAAAGCACCTAGAAGATATTAAGCATATCGCACACGACTGAAAAGGAGTGTGGTACACAAATATATCAAAGAAAATTTTTCCACAAATTTCGGCATTAAAATACCAATAGATGCGCAAAATTACTTAACGAATCAAGATTAATGACTCTACCGATTCAATATACAAAAGCGAATGATAAAAGTAGTGGTATGGTCGCGACTCCATCCCGCACTCAAATCATTACTCCGCACATGAACAAGTGGAACACATATCCCAACCCCTTCTTCTCACGTTGAACCTAAAGATTGGTAACTACGGAAACGAACACCCCAAACACGATAGCGTCGGATACAAAGAGTAAGACAGATTGCGTCGGTTTGCAAAAGCCTGTCGGTATGGAATGTACCAACAGTTGATAACCAAAGACTGATTAGATAACAACTTGGATGCAACAGATAGACAAGGGATTTACACACACACACACACACAAAACCTATGGTACTACGGAAACCCAGAACACGTGAATCCTAGTTTGAATTTTAAGAAGAGGATTGAAAACGTTACACTTCCTTACCAGAAAAGGGTGAGTGGTTGGGTAAGAAGAAAAATGGAAGCAGTCCTACTCTCTCGTTTTTGTTTTTCCCTAGTATACATAACTACCAAGATATTTGCTAGACTGACAACGACCGTTTGGCTGAAACCCTGAAGGTCGGGATGGCTCTGATACCAATTGTAACTACCTCGGTGAATTACGCTCCTAGATACAAGCCTGGATGAACGGCAGTGGTTGAAATAGTACGGTGGGGCCCCAAAAGCCACTCACGGGTAGACCTTTCGGCCGTCCCAACCACTTCCAATTCATCGGGACCTGCACGGGCGGCGTAATCGGCAGGCGAAGGGATCAACTACATACACAAGTGAGTATGTATGCAAGCCACCATACAAAAGTACATCAGAGCCATTCCATCTAAAAAGAAAGGAAATATAGCAACGCCATACGGCAAGATTCAAATTTCCTGAATAAATCTATAGTTTAGGATAACTCCTCATACAACACATATCAGAGTATCAAGCGGAAGCGGCAAAACAAGTCCGAGTACGGATAAGAAGCAAATCGGCATAAGATGCCATGGAAATAAGCACATCCCGCCCACAGATCTCACGGATCCCCGTTCCCGGAATCTCTACACCGAACGATCGTTGCCCACATCATCAGCCTCTTCCACCTAGTATCCGTCCTGCGAGGGTACCTGTTCATATGAACCAATAATTTATCGTGTGAGACCCTAAGGGTACTCAGCAAGTCTTAATGCCTCTAAAGGGGACACAACCTGGGGTGACGCAATTGCAGCGAAAGATAAACCCTAGCAGTTCTACAGATAAACGCTAACCATCCGTCTAACCAATGATAGACGGATGTCCGTGAATTAATGACAACAGTTATAACAGTAATACCATCAGATCCATCCTCCTCCTCGCTTACCGACGAGGAAGCGGACGAACCACCCCCCATCCGTTGGCAATTTTATTAACCATTCCATGAGTATTGCACTATTTACTAGTCATTTACTTGGTCAGATTAAAGCGGTACTTTAGTTATGCTTGTCTATGATCGAGAAACTGTGCTCCAAGTCGTCCATAACCGCGGACACGGCTTTCAGAAAGTTTTACCCTGCAGGGGTGCACAAATAGCAACACACACTCGATCAACCTCGGAAAAACCAAATCAAAACCCAACGAGGCCTTCACGACAAAGCAATCACAAGATTCAGAAATATTTCAGGGGGCCACCCCTTAAAGTAGACCCGCAACGAAGTTAGCTGACTTCGAGACGGACTCAAGGTTTGTGGGGCCGGCTGTAAACGACTGGGAACCCGAAAGTGTGACTGGGCTTGTCGATACCGCGAAAACGGGTCACAATTCCTAAACAGTACAGCGTGCTCCTCGCACAATCGTAAATAAACAGTAGCATGGCATAAGTACAGGATAGTAAATAAAACCTCAAACTAGTTTGTGGCCCCAAGAAATAAGACGGAATCAAGCTCTGGCTCAGGGGGGTCCCATATACCTCCCGGATGTGGATAGCGCGATAAATCTTGGAACAGGAATCAAGTACTCGGGGTCTTACGGGACACAAGTGAGCAGGAAAAACCAAATAGCAGATATTGCTCACCGGTGCCACTTTCATTAGTTGTCCCATTACTACTCAGGTTAAGTTGTTTAGGTACCTCGTTATCCGTCAGACACTCACAAACCCTACACATGCTGTTCTACGACTCGCATGGCTCAAACAACTCCTGTAGTAATGGCTCATGGGATGGAGGTACAGGCTTGGAGGGGTTTAAAAGTAAAGGCTATGCAAATACTTGGGATTCAGTTTAATGCAATCGCGACTCAATGATGCAAGAATAAGATAGAGGCAATAGGTACTGTATGTATGCAAGCATGTGGTAGTGCTTGCCTGGCAGCTCGGTGGAAGCGAGAGACGGATCTGGGTAGTGCTCCTGGTTCTCTTGATAAATCCCCTGCTCAGAGTCTATCCGAAGAAGAACCAAACAAACAAGGGCCAACATAAATAAAGTGCACAAGCATAGGAATAAAATGCGTCAAGCAAACAATCATGCCATGATGAATGATGCACAAGTTGCATGACAATAAAGTAGCAGGGCATGGGTGAGGTGTGGAAGACAAGAAATAGCATTTTAATGGGGTTTTGGATCATATTTGTTGCCATAAAAGTTGCTGTACACTATATTTTTATATGATGCATGCTGCAATTAAAGTCAAGGATAGCATAAACAGAAAGGTCTCGTCGAGCTGATCATTTTAGACATATCATTTGTTAAATTTGGAATTATAAATCAAAAGTTATTAATTATTTAAGTTCTAGTGGCATTTGTGGTAATTTAATTCAACTTGGAATTTAAAATGTGCAAACGGCAACTTGAGTAGCATATTTGAAAACCTCTCATTTTTCTGGTCCAGAAACATATACCATATGTATTATTTGAGTTTGTTTTCCAAAAGTTATATTAAAACAGAAATTGAATTTGAATTTAAATAATTGGATTTAGTTTTTTGAATTTAAACAGACAATCAGCCAAACTTTGTACCCAGGCTCAGCTAGCCCCAGACGCTGACAGGGGGACCGGCGCTCACCCGGACCCACATGCCAGTGGTTGGGAGGAAGGTGGACCGCGGGTTAAATAAACAAAACAAGAGGACCCTTTTTATAAAACGCACCCCGAGACTGACAGTGGGCTCCAAGGACCGCGGTTTGACAAAAAGGTTTGGGGGGGGGGGGGGTTTGTGCAAAGCGGACAGCGGTACTGTTTTTCTTCCCAGCCTTCTGACGCGACCGCGCGCGATAGACGCAGAGCAGCTGGCGGGGATCGATCCCGCGACCGCGCAGGCGCGAGCGGAGGCGGCTGCCGCTGGGCCACGGAGGGGGAGGTGTCTGGTAGGGAGGCGCAGGCTAGATAGGGTGTAGGGTGTCGCGGAGGCTTGCGAACGCGCGCGACCGCCGGTGCACAGAGAGCGTTCGACGGAACGCACGCCGCGACTAGGAAGCGACGATGAGGCGGGCCGTGTCAGGGAGGAAGAGGGGCTCACCGCGAGGCTGTCGGTGGAGGTGGTACGGCTCGAGGCGCAGGCGATCGACGAGGACGCAGACAGAAGGCGTAGCTAGGGTTTCGTCCGGCGCAGCGCTGGTTCCGGCGGTGCTGGGGCGTCTCCTCCTCGCTGCTGGGTACGGGGCGACGCAGACGACCTCCAGAGCTTCCTCGACACCCGCAGCACCTCGCCCGCCTCCTGGTTCGTGTGTGCTAGCGAGATCGACGGTGAAGCCGGCGTCGGGGTGCGCTGCGGTGGAGAAAGAGGGGGCAGAGGGGGAAAAGCGAGGCAGAGCCCCTGGGCAGATCTGGGGACGGCTAGAGACGAAGGGAGAGGATAAGAAGGAGAGGGAAAGGTGGGGGCTTGCGTGGGGGAGGGGCAGGTCGCTCGGCGCCACCTTTTGCACCTCACGTGCTCGGCAGGCCACGGCAGGGCAGGGGGGGAGAGAGGGAGGCTGCCAGGTGGGGTAGGGCGAGGGGCTCGTGGCCAGGCAGGTAGGAGGGGCCCTAGGGCAGGGAGAGAAGAGAGGGAGAGGGAGAGGGGGCCGGCTCGGGCTAGGGTTAGGTGTGGGGGTGTCCTCGGTTGTGTGGGGTGGGTAGCTAGGGGGACATGGTGATCATATGGCACATGCTAGGTTAGGTTTAGAGGGAGGGGCTCGGCTAGGGAGGAGAGAAAAAGGGGTACTTAAGGTTGTGATTAGAATAGGTGTGGTTTAGGGTTTTTAGTGAGGATGGTCATGGGGCATGGGGTAGGTGTTAGAGAGGACTAGGATAGATGATTAGAGAGAGAGGTGGATTAGGTTTCCTTTGAATCATGCATGCTCCAATTAAAGACCAAGCAAGATCAAAAGAAAAGAGGTAGGGAGAAGGATGGGGTTTAGGCTTATGCTCACACATGATCACATGTGTATGCATGGAGCATGGTGATTAGGGTTTTAGCTAGAGGGGGAAAATAGAGAGGTAGATGGTGTGGTGAAGAATTCTACAAGCCAAAACAAGATTAAGCAAAGGAGAGGTGATCCATGCAAGCAAAACCAAATAACATTCAAAAGTCAAGAAAAGGTGGCACTTGCATGGCCCATGCAAACAATAATTGCCATGTAGCTATATTGTGAAAACAACACAAAATCATGTGGCATTATTCCTTGCATTCCCAAAAGGTGGGCAAAGGCCAAGCATAAGATTATGGGTGGAATCCAACCAACCAACATGAGCTAGAGGTAGACTCAATTAAAATGCCAAGCTCATATTAATTGGATGGTGGAATTATAAGGTAGTGAAAGAAAAGGTGGTGGAGTTAATAAGAGATATGCCCCCAAATCAACTTGGGCATTTAGCAATATATCAAGAACCAAATACAATATCAAGAGGCAACTACAATTAATAATGCACATGAGATAAGAACCAAACAAGAAGGGGTTTTATATGATGCTCAAATGCAAGGTGGCATGATGACATGAGCATGATATGATGATGATGCAACAATTATATATTGGAAGTGGCCCTTTTTATTACTAGAACAAGTAGCATTACAGGTGTTAGACAACTGGGATGCTACATGATGACTCGATGTCGGTCTAGTTATTTTGTCTACTTAGGCAGAGGTCTAGTAGCGATCGACGGGGTGTTGTCTTATTCTCTAGGCATTAGGTCCTTCAGGATCAGCGTCATTGATGGCTCAGTTGATGTGGAGCCTGTTGGGAACCCCAAGAGCAATGTGTGAAGCAGCACAACAACAAGTCTTTTCTCAGTAAGAAACCGAGGTTATCGAACCAGTAGGAGGAAGGAAACATCACACAGGTGTTGCAAGCAACGCAGAGACCTGCACAACACAAACTCAAGACTTTGCCCCAAACTCTCGAGATGTAGATATGAGATATAGATTCGAGATATGATAAGCTGACCAATAGTTATCCGAGATATGGGATAACCTGGCAAGATGGTGAAGTATCAATCCGAGTCATAACATAACCTGGCAATTTGGCGAACTGAATAAAGCTCCGGCCCGAATCAGAGATATGATTAGTACGCCGAGTCTGAATACCAATCCGAATTATAATATACCCTGGCAAGCTGAATCAAATGTTAGTCCGAATCGGAGACAATCTACTGAGCTGAGTTAAAGGTTAATTCGAAGCATAAATAAACTGACTCAAAATCTACCTGAATCATCAATAAGCTGGCTGTTGAGCTAAGTTAAAAGATAATCCAAAAGCATAAATAAACTGACTCAAACTCTATATGAATCACAAATAAGCTGACTCAAACTCTGTCTGAGTTATAAATAAGATGACTCAAACTCTGTCTGAATCATCAATAAGCTGGCTGGTGAGCTGAGTTACAGGTCAATTCTAAACATAAATAAACTGACTCAAAATCTACCTGAATCATAAATAAGGTGATTCAACTTATGGCCGAGTTATAGATAAGATGGCTCAAACACAGATCTAAATTAACATAAGACGTTCTCTTTATCCAAAGGTGATTCTTCGGACAAGTTAGCTAGTCCCCGGGTTAAGCTATTTTCTCCCCGGGGTGAAGGATTGAGTGTAGGTGGCTGAGTTATCTGGCACTTACAGCATACTTGGAGAGGTGTTTGGGTGAGTCTTTCTATGCCTTACCTGCCCTACTGAGTTACTTGGTACTTACAGTAAGCTTGGAGTAGTGCTTGAGTCCTTCTGCTGAGTCTTACCTGCTTTGATGAGTCAGACTTGGGGTGCCTCTGTGCTTACCTCTCTGCTCTCTGTTTGCTCGGAGGAACTGAAAGATCTTTATGAGGAAGAGGTTGATGAAGATGCTCCCGTCCGGATGGAAACCCAACCAACGCCACTAAGAGGCCCCAAGGTGGGCGCCAAATGTCGTGGTGGTATCACAGCATATGCCATGGGTAGGATAAAGTTGGGGCCGATGGACGAGGAGGAATCCGGGGAGGGATGATGCAGTGAAGACCGCACTCGTATGAACAAAGAGAAATACATTCCGGAGGTGAATAAGGGGGTGTTTGGGTCTTTATATCTTGGCCCAAACGTCCCGGAGCTAGTGGTAATTCGGCCTGGCAAAGGGTTAATTCGGCCTGGGGGAGCTTGGGCCTAATCCGGATCACATCTCCTCCCTGCCGAGCTAATTCACAGCCCATCCAGGTTTCGAAGTGGCCCAGCCGGGGTGGTGCTCATTCGGCCTGGAGGGTAGAGCCTGCGGTGGGCCGAGATGGCCGAGGCCGGCCCATCCGGGAGGGGCGGTCAGGTCGGTGAAGCTTGCTGGCGCGGTGGTGCCCTCGCGGTGGGCCGAATCTGGCCCACCTGGGGGACGCGGACACTGTGGCGTGGTACGGCGCTTGACGCGGACCCGACGATGTGGAGGGATCGTCGGGGTCGACTCGGCGTGAGGCGGGAGTTGGCAATGCTGGCGGGATGGAGGGTTGACTCGGCAGGAACGGAGGCAGCGAGGTGGGCCGGATCTGAGTTGATTCGGCCCAGTACGGCTGAGTGAAGGTTAGTTCGGCCCGTAAGCGGTATTCTGGCCTAAAAGAAATAGCTGAACTAGGCCGAATTAAGTGTAATTCGGCCCATGTCCCTTTTCTCTCTTATATTTCTTTCTTAACTTCTCATATCTTTTGATATATATATTTATATGTCTTCATTCTTCTATTGAAATGTTGATTACTCTCTAGAGACCTCTTTATACCTCAACTCTGGGGTACCTGGGGCTATATCCCTGACATTAGTCCCCGAGGCCATGTGGGATTCGTAGAATCGTCATGGGCTTTATATCTAAATGTCCCCATAGTTGCTTTCTGACATACAACTTCTTTGTCATATATTTCTTGGTCGCATAATCCTTTTGGGTAAGTTTGTGACTTTGTCCTTCTTGGGATCTGCCCATAGCCCTTATGGGTAAGTTTTTAGACTTCTGGCCTTCTTGGACACTGATCATAACCTCTTTGGGTAAGTTTCTGGACTTCTGGCCTTCTTGGGCTCTGGTCATAACCCTTTTGAGTAAGTTTCTGGACTTTTGGCCTTATTGGGCACTGCTCTTTTAAACTCTTTGGGTAAGTTATGAGTTCTGGCCTTATTAGGCACCGCTCTTTTAACCGCTTTGGGTTAGTTATGAGTTATAGCCTTATCGGGCACTGTTCTTTTAACCCCTTTGGGTAAGTTATGAGTTCTGGCCTTATTGGGCACATCTCTTTTAACCTCTTTGGGTAAGTTATGAGTTCTGGCCTTATTGGGCACTGCTCTTTAAACCTCCTTGGGTTAGTTGTGAGTTCTGGCCTTATTGGGCACCGCTCTTTTAACCTCTTTGGGTTAGTTATGAGTTCTAGCCTTATTGGGCACTGTTCTTTTAACCTCTTTGGGTAAGTTATGAGTTCTGGCCTTATTGGGCACATCTTTTTTAACCTCTTTGGGTAAGTTATGAGTTCTGGCCTTATCGGGCACTGCTCTTTTAACCCCTTTGGGTAAGTTATGAGTTCTGGCCTTATTGGGCACTGCTCTTTAAACCTCCTTGGGTTAGTTGTGAGTTCTAGCCTTATTGGGCACTGTTCTTTTAACCTCTTTGGGTAAGTTATGAGTTCTGGCCTTATTGGGCACATCTCTTTTAACCTCTTTGGGTAAGTTATGAGTTCTGGCCTTATCGGGCACTGCTCTTTTAACCCCTTTGGGTAAGTTATGAGTTCTGGCCTTATTGGGCACTGCTCTTTTAACCCGTTTGGGTAAGTTATTACCCGAGTTATCTGATTCCAAATCCGAGTTACTTTACTCAAAATTGACTTTATGTCTTAAGTCTGAGTCATCTGACTCAAATCCGAGTTATATGACTCAAATCCGAGTTAACTCATCCCCAATCCGAGTTACTTTACTCAAAATCGACTTTATGTCTGAAGTCTGAGTCATCTGACTCAAATCCGAGTTATATGACTCAAATCTGAGTTAACTCATCCCAAATCCGAGTTACTTTACTCAAAATTGACTTTATGTCTGAGGTCTGAGTCATCTGACTCAAATCCGAGTTATATGACTCAAATCCAAATTAACTCATCCCAAATTCGAGTTACTTTACTCAAAATTGACTTTATGTCTTAAGTCTGAGTCATCTGACTCAAATCCGAGTTATTTGACTCAAATCCAAGTTAACTCATCCCAAATCCGAGTTACTTTACTCAAAATTGACTTTATGTCTTAAGTCTGAGTCATCTGACTCAAATCCGAGTTATATGACTCAAATTCGAGTCATCTGTTTGCCACGATATAACTTGATTTGGCGTGACGACGATAATTTGCCTTTGATATGGATCTGAGATATAGATCCGAGATTAAGTTTTGGGATATGATAATAGAGCTAACTGTTGAGAGATCTGATTCGAGATGTAGATATGAGATATAGATTCGAGATATGATAAGCTGGCCAATAGTTATCTGAGATATGGGATAACCTGGCAAGATGGTGAAGTATCAATCCGAGTCATAACATAACCTGGCAATTTGGCGAACTGAATAAAGCTCCGGCACGAATCAGAGATATGATTAGTACGCCGAGTCTGAATACCAATCCGAATTATAATATACCCTGGCAAGCTGAATCAAATGTTAGTCCGAATCGGAGACAATCTACTGAGCTGAGTTAAAGGTTAATTCGAAGCATGAATAAACTGACTCAAAATCTATCTGAATCATCAATAAGCTGGCTAGTGAGCTGAGTTAAAAGATAATCCAAAGCATAAATAAACTGACTCAAACTCTATATGAATCACAAATAAGCTGACTCAAACTCTGTCTGAGTTATAAATAAGGTGACTCAAACTCTGTCTGAATCATCAATAAGCTGGCTGGTGAGCTGAGTTACAGGTCAATTCTAAACATAAATAAACTGACTCAAAATCTACCTGAATCATAAATAAGGTGATTACACTTATGGCCGAGTTATAGATAAGATGGCTCAAACACAGATCTAAATTAACATAAGACGTTCTCTTTATCCAAAGGTGATTCTTCGGACAAGTTAGCTAGTCCCCGGGTTAAGCTATTTTCTCCCCGGGGTGAAGGATTGAGTGTAGGTGGCTGAGTTATCTGGCACTTACAGCATACTTGGATAGGTGTTTGGGTGAGTCTTTCTATGCGTTACCTGCCCTGCTGAGTACTTGGTACTTATAGTAAGCTTGGAGTAGTGCTTGAGTCCTTCTGCTGAGTCTTACCTGCTTTGATGAGTCAGACTTGGGGTGCCTCTGTGCTTACCTCTCTGCTCTCTGTTTGCTCGGAGGAACTGAAAGAGCTTTATGAGGAAGAGGTTGATGAAGATGCTCCTGTCCGGATGGAAACCCAACCAACGCCACTAAGAGGCCCCAAGGTGGGCGCCAAATGTCGTAGTGGTATCACAGCATATGCCATGGGTAGGCTAAAGTTGGGGCCGATGGACGTGGAGGAATCCGGGGAGGGATGATGCAGTGAAGACCGCACTCGTATGAACAAAGAGAAATACAATATATATTGGATTGAATCTCCCAAGTGGAGAATAACACCTCATTCTATACATCTAATCCCTTATAATCTTGCCATACTTGTGGCTACAATCATGCTCCTTGAGCTGTTTCCCCTATGCTTCTATCTAATCTCTCTGTGAGAGTGGAGGAAGAGGAAGAAGGAGAACTCCTAGTGAGCAGAGAGGGGAGGAGCCCTTCGGGGCCTCTCTGAGAACGATTCCCCTGGTGCTCCTTATAAAGGGGAGCCCAGGGGACAAAGCTTGTTCCCCACGCTTGGCATCTGTGTAGCATATTCCTAGCATCTTCTTAGATGCTCAGCATATGCCTTGGCATCTTTGGAGATGCCATGGCATATCCCTTAGGATATTCTTGATGCCAAGGGCATATTCCCTAGCATCTTCTTGATGCCAAGGGCATATTCCATAGGACCATGTGCTAGTATGAGCCATGGGCGTCCCAAGACTGGCACGAGACTTGTTTGTCTTGTCCTGGGTCGATGTTGAGTCGTTGTAGACGGCGTGAAGTCATCTGGAGGTGAATAAGGGGGTGTTTGGGTCTTTATATCTCGGCCCAAACATCCCGGAGCTAGTGGTAATTCGGCCTGGCAAAGGGTTAATTCGGCCTGGGGGAGCTTGGGCCTAATCCGGATCACATCTCCTCCCTGTCGAGCTAATTTATAGCCCAGCCAGGTTTCGAAGTGGCCCAGCCGGGGTGGTGCTCATTCGTCCTGGAGGGTAGAGCCTGCGGTGGGCCGAGATGGCCGAGGCCGGCCCATCCGGGAGGGGCGGTCAGGTCGGTGAAGCTTGCTGGCGCGGTGGTGTCCTCGCGGTGGGCCGAATCTGGCCCACCCGGGAGACGCGGACACTATGGCGTGGTACGGCGCTTGACGCGGACCCGGCGATGTGGAGGGATCGTCGGGGTCGACTCGGCGCGAGGCGGGAGTTGGCGATGCTGGCGGGATGGAGGGTTGACTCGGCAGGAACGGAGGCAGCGAGGTGGGACGGATCTGAGCTGATTCGGCCCAGTACGGCTGAGTGAAGGTTAGTTCGGCCCGTAAGCGGTATTCTGGCCTAAAAGAAATAGCTGAACTAGGCCGGATTAAGTGTAATTCGGCCCATGTCCCTTTTATCTCTTATATTTCTTTTTTAACTTCTCATATCTTTTGATATATATTTATATGTCTTCATTCTTCTATTGAAATGTTGATTACTCTCTAGAGACCTCTTTATACCTCAACTCTGGGGTACCTGGGGCTATATCCCCGACACACCGGTTGCTGTAACAAAGGATTAAACGTATCGTGTGGAAGGTAATGGTTTTCAGCAAGTAAACAAGTAACAGTAGAAGATGTATCAATGGTAAAGATTGGACCGGGGTCCATAGTTCACTAGAGTTGCTCTCCTTAGATAAACAACATGGCATGAAGGGTAAACAAATTACAGCGGGGCAATTGACAGGAACTGAGCAAGGCATAACAATGCAATACTAGACAAAAATATCCTATCAGATTCGATTGGGCAATACAACAATATACATAGACCGCCATCAAACTTCATCTATGACTAGAAGTCCACCTTCAGGTTATCATCCGAATCTCCTCCAATATTAAGTTGCAAGCAACAGACAACTGCTTTAAGCAAAGTGTGTAAGATAAATAGTCCACATGTTCCATGAACAAGAGACCGTTGTTTCTCCCTAGTGGCAACAACACATCTACAACCAAAGAGATTTTCGTCACTTCCCTTGGAAACTAGAGGCATGAACCCACTATCGAGCATAAATACCCCCTCTTGGAGTCACTAGCAACTACTCGGCCAAGATAGCTACTAACAACGGAGAGCATGCAAGATCACAAACAACACAGACATGATAGAATCATAAAGACAAAACCATTAATCAAACCAACATAATAATCGCAATATCCATCGGATCCCTACAAACACAACATGCATTATTACAAATAGATTAGATCTTAATCATGAACAGAGCTCGCAAGATCTATACATGAAAACACAAGGAGGAGATACAACCATCTAGCTACTACATGGACCGATAGTCCAAGGTGGAACTACTCAAGCATCATACCGGAGAGAAGGCCTGCGGGATGATCTCCCCTCCGGCAGGGTGCCGGGAAGAACTTCAGATCCCCCCGATCTAGGGACGACGGTGACGACGGCTACAGAAGGTTCCGTGAAATATTGATCGTGTACTTAGGGTTTCTGCATCGGGGGCTTCTTATAGGCGAAGAGGCGAGGCTGAGAGGCGTCCAGGGGGCCCACACCCTACCCAGGCGCGGGGTAGGGCCCACTCGCGCCTAGGGGGGTCTGGCCGCCCTGGTTTGCGTCTCCGTCTCGTCTTCTGGATTTGTGTCCCTCACAGTAAAATATTGACTTTGGCTTTTGTCCCGTCCAATTCCGAAAATATTGATTTTCTGCCTTTTTGGAACCAAAAGCAGAAGAAAACAGGCAACTGACACTATGACAATTTGTTAATAGGTTAGTTTCAGAAAAGATATAAAAACACCTCAAGGTGCAAACAAAGAAAAGCAAAGTATGTACTAAACAAGCATGGAGCATAAAAAATTATAGATACGTTTTCTACGTATCAGTCGCCGATACTCCCCGTTAGAGATCCCTAACAAATCCCGGTTGCCGGTGTGGATACTACTTTCTTGTCCTGACAAAGGCGCGGGACTCTAGCGGCACCAACATCGTCATGCCATATTCATAACGGGGTGGAGTGGATGGTGGACTCGACAAGACCATATTTTCTTTGGAAGTTTTTTCTTAATCCTAGCATTTGATTAATGCACAACTTTGTCTCCTTCCCAAAAAAAAACGTGACTAGATTATTGCATTGCAACTCCTTTTTGTGGGTATGCATCGCAACTTTTTGCTAGCGTTTATTTACGTTCATCTCATGTGTATACTATTCATCATTATAATTATAATGTTCAATTGTTCATCATTTCCTAAAAATTCAATTCCCACATGGGGTACACGATGATATATAAAAGAAAGTAGTATTTTCTTTGGTAGTAGATTTTCGTAATTCAATTCCCACATGAGAGGATTGAGGACTCCACAACACCTTATTTTCTTTGGTAGTTTATTTTCGTAATTCTAGTGGTTGATTAATGCACAACTTTGTCTCCTTTGCAAAAAAGAAAAGTGACTAGATTATTGCATCGCAACTTTTTGCTAGCGTTTATTTACGTTCATCCCACGTGTATAATGTTCATCATTATAATTATAATGTTCAATTGTTCATCATTTCATAAAATTTTAACTCCCACGTGGTGTAGCACGATGAGATATAAAAGTAACCCTTCTATCTAAGATTGACAAGTCAGCAAACAACGTTGCAATATCTCTACCAACCAACGACGAGAAAACAACTGGGGTATGTACAACGACGAGAAAACAACTGGAGTAGTGTTGATAGCTGTTGTTATTTAATCGTTAGGAGACTTTATGCTCGTGGACCAGTTATGTGCCGTGACTCTTCCAACAAAAAAGAAACAAAAGAGAAGTCTGCTCTGGAATTGGCGACCTGACGGTCGCCCTGTGTTGTCTCTATATCTTTCTTTTCTCTTGACGTCTCTGGTGACACATAGCGAATTTTGATCGGGCGTAAAGCTAGCAGGTGGGATGCCAATTGAATATACTCCCTCCGTTTCAAAATATAAGATGTTTTAGGTTTGTAAATAGAATGTATCTAGACTTGTTTTAGTATGTAAGTTCATTCATGTATATGCAAACACCTACGGTCCGTGTGGTGCTTCCTTTCGAAGCAAACTGCGACGATGCGTGCATGTGTGTTTGGAGAATACACGCATTGTATGCAGACCAAGAAACGACCGTTCAGCAAGTGAACTGACGCGACGATCTGGATCGTATAAAAAAAAAGCAGAAAGATCTGGCTAGCTGGCCGATCGATGCATCTGGATAGCCAAAACGGTGGAATTAAACAGGTGGTCGGTCGATCCATCGGTCGGGTCTACCTGTACTGCCAAATAATTGTGGTTTTTTGCAGAGATCAGAGATAGGGAGTTGCGTATTTTACAGTCTTTATTACTACTGGATAGTTATCGATTGCGCGAGATCGTCATGCATGCGTGACGCGACCGTGCGGCTCCGTTCCTCCACATTAGTTGCATCAACCGGAGACGACCGGTCGGCCGTGATAACCTGATACGTAATATAACCGCGCGGCGACCAATCGTGTACGTCCACGTGAAGTGAGACGCGACGACGGAACAAAAAGCACAATCGTAGACATGCTCCGGTCGATCAAATCGCGTGCGGATAGACACATCCGACCCGGCCTAGCTAGAAATGGGTCCTGATCCTGGCGTACGTGGGCAAGAGTAACACGACAAGACCCCGTGCATGGTTCTACGTGTGTGGTCGATCGGCCAATACGGACCGGACCAGACGAGCCAGCCGAAGCTTGGGTCGAGTCGAGCGTTTGACGATTCGATCGTATGGGTCGTTGTGGCAGATTTCCCGCCGCGGCAGAGGACCGGACCTTGTTACGGATAAGTTCCTTTGCGTGTCGAGAGTATTCAGCTTGACGCTGCACCACATAGTATTAAATTCTTGAAGTGTGATGTTTCCTCTTCGCTAGTGATTCTCTTTTTTCCATACAGTACCTTCATTTCACATTTGCACGGTATATTGTTTTTATTTTCAAACAGTTTCATTAATTCGCTGGTTTCCATTAATTGAAACTGCTACTACAAATGTTTCACTGCTGAGAGCATACAACATGATGGTACCATTTTCTTGGGGATCGTATACCACTGCCTAATATTTCTTTACAATTAATATCGTCGCAGGTGTTCGATTTGTCATGTATACAACGTTCTCCCGAATAAGTCTCGAAATGCTGCGTTCCTCTTCGGGTGTTTCCTTGAGTGTCGATGTTCCAATCGAAAGCCACACACTGGCCTCGGGTTGGTGCCATCTACGGGTACCGCTACTCCTTTCTAAAGTCGTGGAACCCTGCCCCGCCACCCCCCCCCCCCCCCCCCACACACACACGACGACGAAGGCCGGAGCTTCTTCGGGTGAAAACCCAAATTGCCGTTGGAGTGGGTGGTGGTGTCATCCATGGTACTCCCTCCGTTTCAAAATATAAGATGTTTTAGGTTTGTGAAGAAAATGAATCTAGACTTGTTTTAGTATGTAGATTCACTCGGGGTGAATCTACATACTAAAACAAGTCTAGATTCATTTTCTTCACAAATCTAAAACATCTTATATTTTGAAACGGAGGGAGTACCTTCTTGAAGACATCGCCTTGAAGTCCTCAGTGCTTTGTGGGAACCGTTGTTGTCATGCAACATAGCTTCATCGGCTAGGTTGGAGGATGCCAGGGCGGCGGCCCCGGATAACAGTTGTGCGCCGAAATGGCAGCCTCGAAACGAGTTACGACCATGCCCCCATGAGGCCGGAAGGTGGTTGTGCTTGCTGGGGTGACGAAACAGTGCCACGAGGGTGACTGGCTCGTGACATCGATTTTTTTTCATTTCTTCTCTTCTTTTACTCGTTTTCGGACGTGATTTTGTCTCGGCAACATTAGTTCGATGTACAAGCAGTTGTGCGAGTTTCCCTCTGCTAATACATCGAAAGCCAACATTTGCTAGATCTTTCAAAAATATAAATCCCTCCAATTTCTACTACAAATGTTTAACTTTTGAGATAATGATCGGATCATATCATTTTCAAGAGGATTGCCATTACTTAATATTTGTTTAAAAAAAGTCATCCCTGGGATTGTTCTACATGGTCATGATTCCCTGCCATTGCATCACTAAAAAGCAAAGAATTCTTTCCACGTGAAGAAATTCCTATAGAATTTGCTGCAAATAAATACTTTGGAAAAATACCCGCAGAGGATTATATCCTACATATAGAAAGCTGAAATTCATATAGGAGTATCAAAGAGGGCTGGCATTGTTTTTTTTTTCAAGGAAAGATCTGAAGTTGCTTATTTTAGGGGAAAGACTGAAATTGCTGTGCAGTCGTTGGGCTTTGAGCTTTCTCTCAGCCCAACCCAATGAGCCTGCTACTGCGCCTCGCCCAGAGCCGGTTGGGTGCGCGGGCTCCGCCCTGGAATCACGCGTCAAAGCCTCCGACGACTACTTCCACGACGGCGGCAAGCATCCCCGAGCACGGCCGCCGCGGCTGGCGCAGCGCGTAATCGGTCAATCCGACGCCGCGTCTCCCACCTACTACCACCAGCCTACTACTACCTGGTCCCCCAACGGGTGGAGCCATGAAGAACCCGTTCTGCTTCCGCGGCCCCGCGGCGAAGAGGACGCCGATGGCTGACTGGTGCGTGTTCTGCGACATCGCCGGCCGCGCCCCCGGTTCCACCACTGCTCTCCTCTACTCCGTTCCGTACACCGTCCCCTCACCGTCTCCGATCTGAACGCTGCCATCTCTCGATTTGCTTACTGAACATGTTTACTTTTGTTCCTGTCCACAGGATGACAAGGTCGTCGCGTTCCAGGACATCAACCCGTCGGCGTTCAGGTAATTTCTGGTCTTTGCAGCGTGTTCTTGCAATGCGATGTCGCTGGTTTTGGCCTAGTGGTGTTAGCACATATCATCGGATGTATTAGTGTTTCTGTTCATTTCGTCGAACACCTGGCCAGCATCGAGAGAATTCTTGTTCAGATTTAGTTAGGTCTATTCAGCGAGTGCAAGATGGAAGTCTTATAGTCGGAGCTCTGAGCTCTCTATGTTATCCAGTGTGTGAGTAATGTTTCCTTCGACCTTCGTATACTGACTGTGTTGTTTTCTTTGAAAATCGACAATTGTTTTAGGGGTATATTATTCTGATTGCGTTAAGCCTGTAACTTGGTTGGTATTTATAAAATATTATTGTATTTGTCGTGATAAGAAATTATATATTACCATGGTTGCTACTCACTGTCAGAGTGATGTACAAAATATTGGTGTTTGATCAGTTTCGTAGCACACGGCTGATTGGAGAACCTAGGGGTGTGATGGTGTGGACTGTAGAGTCATTCTTGATCAAGGCTGACATTTCTGTGACCATCTAGCTGAAACACCACTATTTTTAGCAAGTTGTATGCCTTAGTGTTATGTATTTTAATCTTAAACAGAGTAGTAACATAACCAGCATATTGTATATTTTCACAATTGCGGTTCTTTGATTGCATTTGGTAGAGAACCTATGGACATAGTCCGCAGTTGGAGAGCAATTAATGATTGTAATATTTAATACTTAATGTTGTGGTTAGTAGCATCAATCAATCATGGCAGCACCCTTTGACATTTACTCAATGCAAGGAATAAACAGGAAATGTTCAGCTCTTTGTGCTGCTTGCCTCTTTAATAAGCCACTGATATGGCATAGTGTTTCACTTGATTTCAGTCTTAGCACAAATATGATTTAAGTTCATCCATTGACTACAACAAGAACCATCATCTATGATCTGCTTGTGCATGCCCAATTTTCTTACATGAAGCTCTATGTTAGGGTTGACTCGTTCTGCAACATTTTCAGGCACTATCTTGTCATACCTATCGAGCATATACCAACTGTAAATGATCTCCGAATAACCAACGAAGATCACCAGTTAGGTGGGTGCTCATAGCTTGTTGCTTCATCTATCCTTGGCCTGATGTACATTCCATTGAAGGCCACCATGATTGCTCGGTGAACTATAACATATGTTCCTTTTTTCAGTTAGTCACATGGTGAAGGTAGGAAAAGATTTACTCGGTCGAGATGCTCCCGGATCTGAGGAACATAGGTATATTACTAAATGAAACATATTTGCTCTGTCATGTTGTAGATCAGCGTGAAGGCCCTCTCATATACTGTTAAAATTACTACTGTTGTTTTTATCGCAATACTTGTGGAGCATTTTTTTCTTGTCTGATCTCTTTGTAAACTTTGGCCTGTCCTGTAGATTTGGTTTCCATCAACCCCCATTCAATAGTATTGATCACCTTCACCTTCACTGCCTGGCACTGCCATTTATACCCAGGTATTGGAGTTACAGACCACCCTGCCTTTGTTCTTTTCTAAATATGGAATCTCATCATACGGAAGTCCTTTCGATATTACTACATCTCAAACTACTTATACTTGTCATCTTTGCAGTTGGAAGCAGGTAAAATATACACCGTTGGGTCTCCTAGGTGGTTTTGTTGATGCCGAGAAGCTATTGGAAAAGATAAAACCGCAAGCAGAAGCTAACAGTTAATACCGATATTTACCGTCTATTCCTTTTTATTAACACGTCTTCTTTATTTCTTGCAACTATCATTTGTATGTAATTTTATCACAACCAATATTTCTGGACAGCCGCAAGTCCAGAAGACTTGGTCTGAAGTGGTATGCCGAGTTAGCCTGAACGTTTATGGATGTTATTTGGTTATATATGAACTGTGAACTTGGATATACAGGGGCAGGGGCCCAACATTAGTATTGTCCAGAAATTTATTCCCCAGCACTGCTGTTCTCGTTTACATAGCAATCGAGTGTACCTGTGGTTGGCAATAACATGTGGCACTCACAGTCACAGAACTTCAAACGAGAACTCTTGATGTAAAGTATGGTCACTGATTCAGGAACGCCATATAGATGGGTCTGGTTCATGGCATGTTGCTGCGTCAATCATCAGCTGAAACTTGGGCTGGCCGGCCGCTACGCTACCATCGTCACGTGATTATTCCCTGGCTCTCGGCTATGGCCGTTTCACTTGCTCGTAGGTTCTTGCAATGAAATGTAGCCGGTCCCCAGATGAAATCCGTCGCCCAAAATTTATCACGAAGTGGGAGAACTGATATTGGTCACATCGGTTGCACGCGAACAGCACAATGGCATCTTGCTTTGGCTTTATTCATAGGTAAAGCAGGCATGCATAATTGCAGAATTCATTAGGAGTACTTGGTTTCCTTGCCTGATCTTCGCAGCTGTTCACCGGCCAGTATGCCCACTCGGCATCACCCCATATCGAGCAGAAGCACTGAAGCAGCCAACGGTTGTTTTCCATGTCCCTAGACTAGAGGAGGAGCACCAAAGCCGTCCGTCCTTTCTCCTTTGCCTACTCTCACGGCAGCATCGTTACGCGGTATAGCACCAAAACTCTCATGGATCGAGTCCGCCGCCCTGAACTCGTGATAATGCTGCCACCAAGGAGGAGTGGAGTGGCGCCGAATGATTCAATCCAACCACTAGCAGTAGCACTGCCAAGGAAAAGCTCAGCCCAACTAACCATTTCGGCGAGGTCCCCTCTGGAGTCTTGATGCATGCTTAATTTTGACCCATTCCGCTGTTCCGCATCGCATAGATGTACCAATCATATGTTCGTTGTACGTCTCACCATCACCCTAACCAATAAACCTAATCAGTGACATATACATATAGTTTGTTTTTCGGTGCAGTGCAGAGTTAATCGAGTCCAGTCCATAGAATGATGATAGAGGCAATGATAAGCACTATTTGTGACGGTCCCTCCCAGGTAGTATATGCCTTCATTTTGACACGAAAGATATTTGTCTCAAAATAGATGTCGTGCTCCCTACGAATCCATTTTAATTGTTGCTCAATTTATATGAATCTACATACTCTCTCCGATACATGTCTAGATATATTCAATCCAACAACAACTAATATGAATCGGAGGAAGTAATAATAGTAGTCTCTAGATTCATCCATTTTTCAACAAATCCGCGACATCTTTTTTTTTGAGACGGAGGGAGTAGTTTAATTACTTTGTCTTGAACCGCAAAATGTTTGTTGGTGTATATGATATTTGGGGCGTCTATACGTTAATTGCCTCAGATTATGAAGAATATTAGTCACTTTTCTTCGCCTATTCGATTTCGAGCCACGCTATACCCACCATAGAACCACCTCGTCAATTATCATGGGCCAGGACTGTCACACCCGTCTGTCGCCCACCACCCACGGCAGGCGACACTGCACACGTCGTCTCTCTTCCCATCCTGCTCCATCTACCACCACCATTGATCTATCGCTACCTTAGCTATCCCTTTAGGGCTTCATATATTCTCTGGCGTCTGCGTTGAACCCCTTCCCTAGCCCCCACTAAGTTTCTTATCCTACACCAACGTGCCACCCCCACCCCCGTTAAATATCTTCCTTGCCATCATCGGCAAACATCATCCCGCCTCATTTTCGACTCATCCTCGCCCTAGTCGGTGTACCACATGATCTAGATGAGGCTCGCGAAGCGCCATGAAGCCATGCGTTATTGTAGAAGTCTCACACACATGAACCAAATGAGATGAACAGACAATTTCGGGCATATGAAGACTATCAAAGGCGTATGTTTATTCCTAACAAAATTAATGATGCAAAACATACAAAACATGATATTCCACCTTCAACTTTCAAGTATATATGTTTATTCCTAACAAAAGTAATGATGCAATACAAGGACATGATATTGCACCTTCAACTTTCAAATACATGATCTTTCGAAACAACTTTTTTTCTTGAGGAATTGAATTTTTTCAGATGGAACAACTTTCAAACATCCTTTTCGAACAAAAAAATTCTCATAAGAATGGAATCCTATAGGAAATTTTTCTATGATGCCATGAGCATTAAATGATTAACCTTTCTCCTTGTGTCGCCTCTCCTCCCTCTTGGCATTTTTCTCCTCCTTCTCGGTGATCAACTCCTTCAATCTATCTTGCAATGCAAGTGGCAAGGCTTTCCAGTTTAGATCTTGCTTGGTGGCCTTGTGCCCCCTTGGCTGAACAACATGGGAACCTTGCTTGGGCCACCTATGCTTGGTCCATCATCTTCAAGATCAATCACCGATGATTCATTGTCACGCTTGTTCGAGCCATCAAGAATATGTTGGTATGGTGCAAAGCTTGTTTCCCACTCGGGGCATTTGTTGATCGCCATCTAACAATGGGCCAATGTGAATGCCTTGTTGTCATACTTCTCCTTGAAATACTCCATAGCTTGGGTGCATTTGCTACATATGCAATGCACATGAACCAAAACAAGATGGACGAGGGTTTACCATGTCGGTAACACCGATGTCGCTCACCGTCCGAGCCACCACTAGTGTGTATCACAAAATTTTGTTGCATTCCGTTTGGATGAAACCCCATCTATTTTGAAGGTAGAGGTCATTTTGATCACTATGGATGCAACAAGGCTTGAATTTATTGTGCATGTGGAATTACTTGCCAACCCTCCGTCAATATGTCAATCATTTTTGCTTGGCTCCACAAATTGGATCTTGTGCAATTCGTTATCCACGCATCATAAAGAATCTTGTCCTCATTGACGGTGTAGTCGCCGGTCCATTGGTCCAAGGGCGAGCCAAGGGAGAACAATGTATAAGTGCGCGCGAAAACAGAAAACTAACCCAAATTTAGACTGAAAATGGATTCATCCCAAACTCGTCCGCGTATTTTTCACTGTAATCCGCTCTTTATTAACAAGATAAAAACAAGTTATAAACGACCTTACATAACTGGAAAAATAGGATAAACCTATGCAAAATACCAGCTCCTATCCTCCTCCTTCGACACCACCGAAGCGACCACCAAAGGAGCGAAAGACAGATCACCAAAACACCCGAGCTTGACACGGCTCCATCGCTGATCAGCAGCTTTTTAGACCTCCAAAGTAGCTTGCCAAGATCAGCAGCTTTTTAGACCTCCAAAGTAGCTTGCCAAAGGCAAAACCATTGTCGTTGAACGAATCAGACCGGGGCAACATGTCCCCAGACACGCGATCAAACTCCAGGACTGACACCCCCGCACGACTACAACGTCGGAAGAGGAAATCAGAACTGCCAGCTTCCATCCATAAATCCAGCACAGGATAAACCATCTTCAATCTGACACATACGCAGACGGTTCTGGACAACACATCCTCCCTGCTCCACCATGACGTCGGAGCAAACGCCATAGTAACGGGGACAGAGCAGAAGAAGGGACACACCTGATGGGATCGCCGCCTCCGCCTCGACGACACCATCCAAGAACTCTAATGCCGCCAATCCGAGGAATTGACACACACGATGCCATCAACTCCGAGACGCCGCCACGAGAGACGTCGTCGGTGTGGGAATAAAGTTGAGGCAGATTTATTCGCCTGGGCGCCGCTTCCACCCCAATGGCGCTCCACGACCTGCAAAACCAAACTCTAACTACATAGCGGAGAGACCGGATCCCCCCTCCCTCCCTCCTGCCTGCTGCAGCAGGCAAAGGAAGAAGGGACCAGCAAGAACGCCGGTGAAGATCGAGCGGTAAAAACGTCGACTCACTGGAGCCTGGCGACCAGGTCAGGGGCGAAAGGTTTTTAGCATTTGGTCCGTTTGAGTCCCACGGTGGACCGTCGTCCACCCACACGTTTGGACAGCCTCGATGAGTTTGGGTCACTAGCTATAACCGTTCACCATCCTTCCTCACCCTGTTCGATCGGTTGGCCTGTAGGCTGTAGCTCCCATCCTGATCCGCCTGCGCGCCGAGGTACAGAAATCCTTTTGCCCCGTGAGTCGAAACCAAAAACAAAAACCCTGCTTCGCGCCGTGCGTGCGTGTCCTCCATGCGGCCGGCCGTCTCACAACAAAATTTTGAACCATGAGTGCCTTCCTGCTCTCTGAGGATTCCCAGCATACGGCGAAGCGCGACGCCATGCGCCTCCTGTGCTTGCTTGCTCTCCTCGTCGCCTCTCTGCAATGTCACGGCCTCCTCCTCCCGCTCACCAACACCCTCTCCTCCCTTAGCCCGACCAGTGGCACGTCCGTCCACCACCTCATCCGCGCCTCCTCTCTCCGTTCCGCGGCTCGTCACCGCCGTCATCACCGCCCGCACCCTCATGGCCACCGCCAGCTATCGCTCCCGCTCGCCCCCGGCAGCGACTACACGCTGTCGCTCTCAGTCGGCCCGCTCTCAGCCGCCAGCCCGGTGACGCTCTTCCTCGACACCGGCAGCGACCTCGTGTGGTTCCCCTGCGCCCCGTTCATCTGCATGCTCTGCGAGGGCGAGCCCACGCCCGGCAACACCTCACACCCGCTCCCTCCGCCGACCGACTCCCGCCGCGTCCCCTGCGCGTCGCCGCTCTGCTCCTACGCGCACTCCTCGGCTTCGCCCGCCGACCTCTGCGCCGCGGCGGAGTGCCCGCTCGACGACATCGAGACGGGCTCGTGCGCGGCGTCCCACGCGTGCCCGCCTCTCTACTACGCCTACGGCGACGGCAGCCTCGTCGCGCACCTCCGTCGCGGCCGCGTGGCGCTCGCCGCGTCCCTGGCCGTGGAGAACTTCACCTTCGGGTGCGCGCACACGACGCTAGGGGAGCCCGTCGGCGTGGCGGGGTTCGGGCGCGGGCCTCTCTCGCTCCCTGCGCAGCTCGCCCCGGCGCTCTCGGGCAGCTTCTCGTACTGCCTCGTCGCCCACTCCTTCCGCGCCGACCGGCTCGTCCAACCCAGCCCGCTGATCCTGGGACGCAGCCCGGACGACACCGCGGGCGAGACGGACTTCGTGTACACGCCACTGCTCCACAACCCGAAGCACCCGTACTACTACTCGGTGGCTCTAAAAGCGGTCTCGGTAGGCCGGACGAGGATCCAGGCCCGGCCCGAGCTCGGGTACGTCGACCGCGCCGGGAGCGGCGGGATGGTGGTGGACTCCGGCACGACGTTCACCACGCTGCCCAAGGAGACGCACGCGCGGGTATCCCAAGAGTTCGGCCGCGCGATGGCCACCGCGCGGTTCGAGCGGGCCGAGGCCGCGGAGGACCAGACCGGCCTCTCCCCCTGTTACTACTACGCCTCGTCGCCGTCGTCGGACCGGGACGTGCCACCTCTGGCGCTCCACTTCGGCGGCAACACGACGGTGGTGCTGCCGCGGGGCAACTACTTCATGGGGTTCAAGAGCGAGGAGGGGAGGAGCGTGGGGTGCCTGATGCTGATGAGCGGCTGGGATGACGACGGATCAGGTGGGCCTGCCGGTACTCTGGGCAACTTCCAGCAGCAGGGCTTCGAGGTGGTGTACGACGTCGACGCCGGCCGCGTCGGCTTCGCCCGCCGACGGTGCGCGGACCTCTGGGACTCGCTCTCTCGCCGGTGGCACGGATGAGTGCGATGGTGTCCGCTGTGCTGTCTCAGTTGTACAGATGAGCGGCGGCCACGTCTGTTACGACGTGTATGTCTTTGTGTTTTACTACTAGTACTAGTGTCTACGAAGCTTTTTTTAGTACGTATCTTTTGTGTCGTCTTGTAAATATGTGAGAAAACACCATTAAACCTTGCATATGCACAGGACAAACAGGGAGATTTGGGATCACACGACATTGCTCTACGGTGCCGCAGGTCACTCAAAATTTAAGCTGAAATGTTAAAACTTCACAGCAGCTTTGCAAGTGACAGAGTAAGCTCCTGTAGGAGGTGACTAAACCTGGCAAGCACTAAAACTGCTCGGTAGCCAGCGACGAGCGGTCGACACTTCAGGCAATAGGAAGATGCATTTTGCTAAAGATGTCTGCAGTGTATCATCAGCACTTCTTCGGATTTGAACAGTGTGGAAATACACCGGAAAACATCACCAATTTCTTTCTGAATTCTGACGTCAACTTCAGTTTCAAGTGCACAGTGTGACCTCCGAAACAAGCAATTCAATGATCTACACATGCTTTCAGTTTCACCAGAAACTGGAATTGGCAGACCCCGGATGTTTGGAAGACCGTTGAAACGGAGCTCCAAACTCGCCCGATTCCGCGAGGTTCCGGTACTTTTGCCCGAAATTCGCCCGCTCCTCCTCCCGCGTTCCCCTTCCCCCTTCTCCATTCTCAGACGCGGGAAGGAGGCCGCGGACCCCATGGCGGCGGCGATGGCGATTGGCGACGGCAGCGGCGACGCAGGTGTGTTCCGTCGCCACATCAAGCCTTCTCCCCCCTCTCCGTCCCTCCCCTGCCATGCGCCTCTACTCCCCCGGTGCTTCTTCAATCCCTTTGCTCGCTCTCTCGTGAAAACCCTAAAAAGTGAAGCGGCCTCTTAAGCCCCAATCCCCTCCGTGGCTGCGCAAAATCCGATCTGATTTTGGCTCTTTCAGGTCATTTCGGAGCGGCGGACAAAGTCTGGGCAGCAAACGAGAGCAAGGCTGAGGTAATTAACGTGCATCCGGAGATCAATTTTCTGCCACTGCTTTCGTTCGTGTAAGCTACTGTTGACCCTGTACTGTCTACTGTCTTCAGCATTCTTCAGTGTAGCTTATTTTTGCTAGCAAATCCCCTGTTTTTCTAGTCTAGGCAGTAGTATTGTTCTACGGGAACTTAATCTCCCTATTGGCTATTGCTATGGACGATGTATTTTGACAAAGTACTATTTTGCAATGGACACACAAACTTGAAGCTTGACGCTTGCCCGTGTCAGCCGTACAGCGGATGAAAATTGTGAACTGCCGTGAAATCCCATGGCTGATTAGCTACTGTTAGACTGCAATTCAAATTACTCAACATTAAATGTTCAAGTATAGTCTCAAGTAAAACAGAAGGCTCAGGTCTGCCACCAAAACAAATTAAAATCCACACATCTATTAGTGCAAGCATCAAGGTTGCACAAGCATACTTTTAGAAGCATCGTGTCTACATAGTTGACATTACAACTTCTTCAAAAGCACCAGGTCAAGGATATTACAATTTACAAGTCCCTTCTCAAACCGATATTTACATGGAAATAGTATCTGTTGCGGCTGCTGTAGCACTCTGAGTATGAGGTGATGCTTGCAGCTGAATTGACGTGCACTATTTTTCCAGACATTGATTCCTTCTTATCCTGTGCAATATGTATGTTCTATTTGAAAAGTCACATTCTTGCAGTATCAGTGATTCCATCAATAATAAGATCTGTCATTCAACAGCACTCATACATGGTTCAGATAATATACAGTATCAGCAAGTGCATGAACTTCATGAACAAGATCTGTCATTCAACAAGCACTCATACATGGTTCAGCATATAAGACATGCATATATTTTCGTAAAAAATATGGATATATTCTGTAAATCTAAATTTCCATTAGAGCAATTAATCATGTGTACAGAAGCACAAAAATAGTTAAAGTGTAACTACAACAAAGAGTATGAGCTTGTTTTTGTCCAGTGATTGGTTAAACCGCACTGACCTCCACAATTTCTGCGTGTGCCAGTGCACAACCGGCGCACCATCTAGATCTACCCTGCTATAGATGAAGTACATGTGCTTTTCTTAGAGTGACTTTGTATTTTGTATGTTGAGGTTCTTTAACAATTTCAATCCTTAAGCCTGATCTGATTATTTTGTGCAAAATTAGAAAATGTTCGAAGCCAGGAATGACAAGGCCAGCGATTTTGTTGAAGCAAGCACATCCTTGCAGCTATTGCACTCTGTGAAAGAGGAGACAGATGGTCAGTTCTTAGGTGCAAGTTCATCACTACCTGTTGACCCCGAGGCCAAGAACAGTGGCCCATTCTTCATCACAGAGGTGATGACAAAGGAGGAAGAGAAGCTATATGAGGCACGGCTTAAGGTAGAGGAAGAAGAAGAGACTAAAAGGAAAGAAGAAGCTGCAAGACTTGCTTTTGATCCCAATGCACGGTTTAGCAAGTTGGATGAGCTGCTGACACAGACACAGCTCTATTCAGAATTTCTACTTGAAAAGATGGAGGAGATTACAGATGTATGAGTCTCTCACCATGTGATGATCATTTTCTGTTTTCTTGGCATTTCTTGCTAGTTAGTTTTGCTTCTTGACAAGGGTGGTGCTACCTGTTTGTTAAGCAGGAAGTTGTTGAAGCTCAAGATGAAGAGGAGCTTGTGGAAGACAAGAAGAAAGGACGTGGTAGAAAGAGGATAGCGAATTCTAAGCCACAGTACAATGACGTGAGTGCAGACTTCATCTACTAACCCCTGTTATGTAATATGTTCGTTTATATTCTTTGGCTGTCTTCTAGTTTATCAAGGTGTTTTGGTTGCTATGAACTGTTAATTTGTTGCATTATTATGTGTACTGTATTACATGTTCAATGGACTTATGATTACAGCATGTGTCGCTGCTTGGAGAAAACTAGGGAGGGTGCTGTTCTGATTGTTTAATATTCACTTTTCAAATTCCTGAGTGCCAGCATCCTTTCAAGCTGTAACATACTAGTTTAATTAAAAAGCCATTTGAGATTGCTGTTTTTCTAAAGTTTGAGATTTACTATGAGCCTGTAACACAGGTTCAGCTTTTCTTTTTTCTTTTTGAAAAGGAGGATGACATCCGGCCTCTGCATCAATTGATGCACACAGGCACTAGGTTCAGCTGTCTTCATAGGTAAGACCCTGGGCATTCAAATGATGTTCCTTTGAAGTGTTTGTGCTTTCATCTGAATCTTATAGGTCCATAATGGTGAACAATTATATTCAGTATGAACTGGGGACTGGTCATCATTTTGAAGTGGATAACATGATACATCTCTAAAGTGTTCTGAATATATGATAAATAGTTGCTGTTTATTTGTTATGCTTGCGTGTGGACAACTTACTACGTCTGACTACCAAAAAATGTTGTTCAGAAGAAGGCTAAGACAGCGGTGGCAGCAATGTTCACAAGAACCCGCGAAGATCGTTCTGCTAATGATGGGACTCTCACAGAAGAAGAAAGGTGGAAAAAGGAGCAAGCGAATCTTGTTCCATTAATGACTGGCGGACAGTTGAAATCTTACCAGATAAAGGGTGTGAAGTGGCTAATATCGCTCTGGCAGAATGGGCTTAATGGGATACTAGCTGATCAAATGGGCCTTGGGAAAACAATTCAGACGATTGGATTTCTTACCCATCTTAAAGGGAAAGGCATGCATGGTCCATACATGATAATTGCTCCTCTTTCTACTCTCTCAAACTGGGTGAATGAAATCTCAAGGTAAAGCATCCTGATTTTTGTTTCAGTGTCCGTAATTGCTGTCTTATGTGGAGATACTTGACAGGTTTGTTCCATCTCTCACTGGTCTGATTTACCATGGAGATAAAGTGACTCGGGCAGATATAAGGAGAAAATTCATGCCAAAAACTATTGGTCCCGATTTCCCAATCATAATCACTTCATATGAGATGGCCATGTCAGATGCAAAGTTTCTTGCTCATTATGATTGGAAGTATGTCATTGTAGATGAGGTGATAAAGAACACACTGAAAAAATCTAAATAAGGGGGCAATTTATGGCTCTCTTCCCTTATTAACATGCTTCCATACTTTGTGCAGGGACATCGGTTGAAAAATTCTAAATGTAAGTTGTTGAGAGAGTTAAAGCGCATTCCAATGGCCAATAAACTCCTTTTGACTGGGACACCTCTTCAGAATAACCTAGCAGAGCTATGGTCTCTATTGAACTTCATTTTGCCTGATATATTCTCATCCCATCAGGAATTTGAGTCATGGTATGATTCGCTTAGCTAACATCCCCACCACTTGCTGCCCTTTTCCTTGTGTAATTTCTGCACATGCCATTTTGTTCCTAATCTCCATATCCTTGAAACACTTGTGTTCATCATTGAACATTTGCTATCTTGTGGCCTTCTTTCCTTGTATGGATTATAATTAATAATAAGCTAACTGAATATTCCAATGTAACATTTGTCTAGCATTCAAAAAGGTTTGCGCTGCCATTGGCTAGAAGTTGTATTGATAGTCGATTTACGTGTGAATCTAACAGCACACATGTGTTGGATTTCTAGTCAAGACATTTTTAAGGGTTTTTAAGAGTAATCAACATTGGGTACTTATGGGTATACTTTGCTTAAACAATGCAAACGAATCTCTTAGTTGCAGTCAGTTATGATATCTGTTCTCAAGCATAAGTTATCTGCTATAATAGTAGTCACCATTCAATGCAACTCCGGAAACGTAATTTATTTCCAAGTAACCTGGCAGGGGCGCTACATTAATAATATTCCCTCCGTTCCAAATTAATGGTCACATATTTGTCTAGATTCGCATGCATATATACACTAAAACGCGTCTAGATACATGCGTATCTAGACAAATCTGCGTCAATTAATTTGGGAGGGAGGGAGTAGTGATAATAATATAGAACTGGCTAGTCACAACTGTGGCAAATGGCAATGGTACCCTGTTTTTAGGGGTACATGCCAGAACTATTACAACTGACATTGACAAACTCCCAAGAATCCCGAAATGGGGGATTACCATTGGCCACATGCGGCACTGCCAGAACTCTCTGGGTGATGTCTACATGCACCAGAACTGCCACCTCCATGTGCGTCAGACACTTTTGGGTGTATAGCTTTTTATGTAGATTATTTTTTTCTAAAATGTCTAGAACCTATGATGACCGCTCTAGTTGAAATGAAGTATCTGGAATAACAGAGACTTGTTATAGCATTTCCTCTTCCTAGTATATGTTGTGTACTGATATCCATGTCTGCCGATTTTGTGTTAATTATAGCACAATTTTATTTTGTACCTTTTATTTATGTTGTTTATTGATATGTTATATTTACTAAAAGTTTACAAATGAGTGGCAAGTAAAGTAAATATTGACACATTATGTTGTTTATTGATATGCTATATAGTGAAGTTACTTCTTTTAATATTTTCTGTATATATTTGGTTTATTTGGCCTCCATTGGTCTGATGGCAATCTTCTTAAAGGTTTGATTTTTCTGGGAAAGGAGACGAGGAACAACAGGAAGAAACTGATGAGAAGAAAAGAGTACTTGTTATTTCAAAACTTCATGCCATTTTGCGTCCATTTCTTTTAAGACGGATGAAGGAGGACGTAGAACAGATGCTTCCACGAAAGAAAGAGATAATCATTTATGCTAACATGACTGCACATCAGAGGCAAATCCAGACTCACTTGATTGAGAAAACATTTGACAACTACTTACATGAGAGCACAGATATAGGTAAGCATGTGTACCCTCGTGCATGTCTTCCTTCATACAATCATACCGACAGTCCAATCTGTGCATAAGTTCACAATTATCTATTATGACAAGTGTTTCCCATGTTATAGTGTTGCGAAGACCTGGCATGAAGATGAAGCTAAATAACCTAATGATTCAACTGAGGAAGAACTGTGCCCATCCTGATCTTTTCAACGCTGCATTCGACTCAACAAGTGTGTCTCATTGAACATGTGCTATTGAGTTCCTCTATGTGCCTGTTTGCTGAATTTTGTCTATAATGTTATTTGTTTGTTTGCAGGCCTTTATCCACCCATCGATAACCTTCTTGAACAATGTGGCAAATTTCAGCTGTTGGATAGGTTACTGGATTCCCTGCTCAAACGAAAGCGCAAGGTTTATGGTTCTCCTTAGTCCTTTCACATTGTCTTGGCTGTACTCTGCATTCATGCACATGCTAGCACATGTTTCATGAATTCTATCCTTCAGCTCTAAAGTTTAACTCAATTATATATTTGCAGGTTCTAATATTTTCACAGTGGACAAAAGTTTTGGATATCATTGACTATTATTTGTATTCTAAAGGCCTGAATGTTTGCCGTATTGACGGTAGTGTTAAATTAGAAGACAGGAGGAGGCAGGTAATGTGCTAGTCTGCCAATTTATTACCAGATTGCTGAATATCATCTAGATCCTGAAAATTTCCACCACGTGTCTAGCCTCATCTGCATTAATGTATGTGCATATGCATGCACCTTAATTTCCTAAGTACGCACATCAACAATTTCGCATCGAGCTGAATAACATGTTTTTTTTGCATGAGCAACTCTGAAATCATACAAGCTTAAAACACCTTTTATTATGTGTTGCAATTTAACATCCAACACTTCTCAGAAAACAACAACAGCAGAGGATTCTCATATCCCACCAGCATGCTAGTTTAACATCCACGTTTAGCAAATATGTGGTAGCTTAAGCACGATTTTGGAACACACATTTGAGTTGGTTCCCAGGTACTGTCATTTTGCTTGGGTGATCCCTGACTTTGCATAAACACTGTAGTTAGGTTAGAATTTGGTAGAGTTATAAATAACTTGTTAAAACGTGTATTGGGCTGTTAGGTATCTCGTTGAGAAGTATCTAAGACTGAATTGGCAGATACCAGACTGGATAGAGTTGCACATCCCTCTCCAAACCGATTTAGCAAATGTGTGTTGGCTTGAACATGATTCAAACCACACACGCTTAGTTGGTTCACAAGTATGCCATTTTTGCATGAGTGGTGCCTCAATTTGGTTACGGAGCTGTAAATAGGGGCATCAGCTAGAATCGAACATGTTAAAACTCCATGGATAGGTATCCCATTCAAAGGAAAAAAGAACATGGACTTAATTGACAGCTAATTTATCTCAAAACTGGATGCAATTGAATATCCGATTACAAGCTAGCCAGACCTAGGATAGTTGGGGACAGCAAACTGACAGTTCAATGGTTTTATGGGCCCTAGGCTTGAACGCACATGGCTGTTAACCAGAGTTTAACCCATAAATGTTCTTTTGTATTCGTTTTATTGTTAGTGATAGTCATTACCTGTTAGATAATTCGATTTGTTTTTGCTATCTCACAATATATATCTTTTACTGTTTTTCTATGGCAGATAGCAGAGTTTAATGACTTGAACAGCAGTATGAATATCTTCATTCTAAGCACACGTGCTGGTGGGCTTGGTATCAATCTTACATCTGCTGATACCTGTATCCTGTATGACAGTGACTGGGTAATTTTCTATATGTCTGGGGAATTCGTAGTGTAATACTCAATGTTGTATTATTACAAAGGACTAAAGATCATTAAAACATACCATCTCCTTGTTTTTTTTCTCTTTTGCTCCTTGCCTTCAGTTACCTTTACATAGCTGTAATATGCTGAACTGTTGCTTCATTCTGCAGAATCCTCAGATGGATTTGCAGGCCATGGATCGATGCCACCGGATTGGTCAAACGCACCCAGTGCATGTTTATCGGTTGGCAACATCCAATTCTGTTGAAGTATGGTTGGATGACCTTTATTCTCTTGCTTGGCTCTATTTTGTGGCATCGATACTCATCTCCTCATTGTTGCAGGGACGGATTATTAAGAAAGCTTTTGGAAAGTTGAAGCTAGAGCACGTCGTGATTGGAAAGGGACAGTTTGAACAAGATAGTGCGAAACCTAACGTCTTAGATGTAAAAATTTCTATCCCAGAGTATACATTGTGTTCAGTCTATTGCGTAAATTGTTTCTTCAGAGATGGAAGGCCAAACGAGCTAAAGGCTAGAGAAGCAGAACACCAGGAAAGTGTGACTGATCAACTGATTTGTTCTCTTGTGTTGTTCAAAATGCAGGAGGAGGAGCTACTCGCACTGCTCAGGGACGAGCTGGATGAGGAAGACAGGATGATCCAGACAGACATCAGTGACGAGGATCTTCTGAAGCTGATGGATCGGAGCGACCTCACCGGTCCACCTGGCGCCGCGGATGCCACCCCTCTTATCCCCCTGAAAGGGCCTGGCTGGGAGGTTGTGCTGGCCTCGAAGAGCGGCGGCGGCATGCTCTCAGCGCTTGCCAGCTGAGCCCCGCCCCATCATAGCAATGAAGACGCCTCGGTGTTTTTCTGATTCTGATTGTTCACCGCTAAGGGCTTGTTTGGATGTACCGGGATTTTTATCCCGGGGTATCAAATCCCGATCGGGAATCCACGAAAACAGTTTAAATCACCGGAATTTTATTCCCCACCTTGGATTTATTTTCCTGGGAAAAGACTGGGTTCCTCTCCTACCAAACAAGCCCTAACTGGTCGGTGTCTTGTGAAAACAGTAATCCCCCAAAGTAATTATCAGCCGGGTGTTGCACCTAGATTAGGAGTGTAGGAGCTGATGCTGTGGCGAAAAACTTTCAGCTGCTCTAACTGAAGCTCGCGCCTTCTTGCTTGCTTCGGTTCAGCAGCCTATGTAAGAATGTTATGGTAGTTTATGGTTAAGGAGGTTGGAAAATGCCATTGTGATGTCGCTTACTGTGCCTGAGTTTTGAGTCCTACACGCACTTTTCATTGCCCTCGCCATGGTGTCTATCAGAGACGGGGAAACGATGTAAGTACGGGCATGACGATTGACCGAGGAAATGACGCAAAACTACCACATTTGGGGCTAAGGTCACAATCTTTCACAAAAAACCCACCGAAAAACATGCATTTTGGTAGGTGTTTGATGACTTTGCCTCAAATATGGTGGTTTTGTGTCATTTACTCCGATTGACTGGATGGCCTTAGACCATTGCTCTGGCCATCCTGGCCATCTGGCAAGAACAGAACGGTCAAGAAATCCTTGGCAGATCACCGGCCGATCATGGACGTGGCAGGTGACTTTGTCGCGGAAAACCTGTGTGAGTTTGTTCTCTTTTTCAGTTTGTTAACATAACTGTGCTCTTAGGCTTTTCCTCAGATCGATGGTTTCGATCAGCTGGGAAGCAATACGAATTTTCTCCATGAAATCGTTTTATCTTGCCCAATTCGAAGGACAGAGGGAAAGCCTTACTCTCAAGATTATAAGGAGAACACTTCAAGTATTTGCACCGTCCCAAATTAGTTGTAGAAACGCGTAGATACATGTCTATCAAGACAAAGTTGTTATGTCGACGATGGTCGTCTCTGAATATTGCCTGTTTGCGGGAGCACTTCCCTGTCACTTCCCGAGCACTCTCTGTGGGCAATAGATAGCCCGCTGTAACTGTTTCCGTAAATTAAAAATGATTAACGCGGTAAGCGTACAATACATCTTTGCTGGTCGAAATTCGCTACAGAGCTCACGACGGCCAGTTCCTGTACCATCCAGCCCACGCGGACACGAGGCCGCTAATCCCGAGCGTGACGGCGTGGTTGCAGAACGGGTTGGGCTCGATGTCCGCGATGGCGATGACCAGGTCGGCGAGGTTGGCGGCCGTCCCCATGAGCCGCATCACCCGGTCCATCCTGATCTTGCTCACCTCGCCCTCCTTCTCCTTCTCCTTCCCCTCGCCGCCGCCGCCCTCCTCCGCGAGCAGCCTCCTCTCCCGCCTGACCCCCCTCCTGATCATGATGACGTCGATGGCGATGAAGAACACGTAGCCGACGGTCTCTCCGAATGCCGACACGAAGCTGGCGCGGCGCGCGACCCAGGGGTCCAGGACGCCGACGCGGGCGAGCCACGTGAAGTGGTCGAAGAAGAAGTAGACCATCTCGCCGGCGTTGGCCAGCACGGCCAGCGCGCCGAACTCCGCCGGCGGGGACCGACGCAGCGCGTTGAGGCCCGTGAGGGAGCGGCCGGAGCGGAACACCTTGCGGCTGAGCCCCGCCGCCGTCTCCCAGCTCTTGGCGCGCCCCGCCAGGCCCGGGTGGGACGTCTCGGCCGCCCAGTGCGCCAGCTTGGACACGTACTGGTACGTCTTCACCAGCTTGTCGATGCCGTCGCGCTTCGCCAGGAACACCACCAGCTTGTCCAGCGTGTCGCCGCCGCTCATGGTGGCGACCGGCCGGCCGATCGTCGAGCGGTGCTGGTGCTGTGGATTGGGGAGCTCGGGATATCTAGGGGAAGCGTGCACTTTTGGAGTGCGAGAACTGGACGCAACGCAAGCTTGTGTGTGTGTGTGTGTGTGTGTGTGTGTGTGTGTGTGTGTGGCTTGGCTAGGGATAAAGAGCGTGGCGGGCACTTGGCTAGGATGCGTTTGTCGTCTGCGCCGCAAGTGATTTTCCTGGTGGTGGCGAAGATTGAGAGGCCCGAGGAGAGAAACAACTTCTTTTGTTTGCTCGCGTCATCGGTACATTGCCCTACTGCTTCTTCTTTTATAATTTTTGTGGCTAGGTTCTGCTTTATCTTGGATTCTCTTGGCCATTATTAGATTTACCTTTTTTGGGGGATAAATCCATTTTCGCAATTTATTGATATCAAGATAATGTTACATCCTTCGCGAGATTATTTACTAGGGCTCTTTGCCACCTCGATCATTTGCTCTACTTATAGAATTGATCGCACTAACCAGAACCAAATGTCCAAATAAAAAGACTAGGCAATATATTTCAACACTACTGGACAATGTTAAAACTTGAAAATCGACTTTCTCAAACTCCCGCTTCATCAAATCCAAACACTCCACAAAGATCGCCTTGAACCTTGCATGCTTTAATCACCTCAGAGGCAGTGAGTGTATTTTGTTCCTGAACAACGATTGCATTCTGTCCTGAAGAGAATGTCACAAATTTGACTAAATTTAAATTAAACTTGATATATTTTAGTGTATAGATTCATCAATTTTTTGAAAAATCTAAGACATCTTTTTTGGAATGGATAGAGTATAAAAAAGGCCATTTCCAGAGGACGCGAGCAGCGAGTCGATCCCAGGAAAAAACATGAACTGCCCTCCTTCGTTTAGTCTTTCGCTTCATGACTTCCTCCATTCGATATTAGACATCACCGCCCGTCTCCCAAGATGGTCTCCTTCGTTCGGTCGTCCGCTTCGTGACTTCCTTCCTTCGATATGGAGACACCGCCCATCGCCCGAGCCCGGTGCCTCGCCGACTCCCGGCAACCAGCGCACCTCCTCCCTACTGCTCCTCCCTCTGGCGGTCCCTTTGGATGGCTCAGGGCCAGGTTCCCCCCACCCCATACCCGCACCGACCCTCCCCCACAAACCGCCCCCGAACCCGTCGTCGGGTTTAGATCTTCACCATACCCGCTACCCACCAGGTTCCCTGGGACCCAACGGTAGCATCTCATTTCCATGTCCTTCGCCTTGTCGAGCGTTGGCCGTCGGTAGAAGGAGAGCGTCGCTTCGAAATGGGAGGCGGCGACGCAATGGGTGGCGACGCAAGATGGGTAGGGAAGGGACGAGGGAGCAGGGGACTACAGACCTCGATCCGCCTTGCTTTAGTTTTGTTAAAAAAAATTGAAGGTGGACCACCCTGCGTCCAAATTCTGGATCCGCCACTGAACCCAAGGGTTTAACAAATAACATTTTGAGACGTGATACGTCCAAAACGTATCTACTTTCTCAAACACTTTTGCTATTGTTTCTCCTCTAAACTTTTGTGATTTGGATACAACTAATACGGACTGACGTTGTTTTCAGCAGAATTACCTTGGTGTCTTGTTTTTGTGCAGAAAATCAACTATCAGGAAAAATCCCGAAAAATATGCCAAAAATTATATTTCACCAGAAGACCCACAAAGCCAGAAGATGAGCCGGAGAAGGGGCCTAGGGGGGCCACACCCCTGCCAGGCGCGGGTGGGCCCTGCCTTGCACCTAGGGGGGTGCAGCCACCCCAGGCACCCTTCGGCCTCCCTCTGCGCCTATAAGTTGCCTTTCGACCTAAAAACCGAGGGGGGTTCGATAGTTTTCCAGAAAGAGTTCCGCTCCGCCGCCGCCACCAGAAACCAAGATTCGGATCCAGAAACTCTGTTCTGGCACCCTGTCGGGACGGGGAATTTGGAGAGGATCATCGCCATCGTCATCACCAACGCATCTCCATCAACCACCGATGTTTCCCTCATCCATGAGTGAGTAATCCCCCGCTGTAGGCTTGGGGATGGTAGGGATTGGATGAGTTCTATCATGTAATCGAATAAGATCTGTTAGGGCATAGTGCCTAGTATCTCTATTAGTACTATTTGACTTTGTTACAACTTGTTGTGCTTAATGCTTGTCACTAGGGCCCGAGTGCCATGATCTCATATCTGAACTTATTATTGAATCATTATGATAGTATTGTTTATGATCTTATCTGCAAGTTGTGTACACATATCATTGTCTGGATCCAAAGGCCCCAAAGTGACAATAATTGGGACAACCGGAGGGGATGGTTGTGGTATGAGGATCACATGTGTTCATGGAGTGTTAATACTTTGCTCCGGTGCTCTATTAAAAGGAGCACCTTAATTGCCAGTAGCTCCCTAGAGGCCCCGCTGCCACGGGCTGGCTAGACAGAAGATGTTGTGCAAGTTATCATTGCGAGCACGTATAACTATATTTGGAGCACATGCCTAGGATTGTTTAGTACTTGGATACTTGTTATTATTTATCTGCAATTCCCTACATCTTAAAGTTACATGTTTAGACTCGTCCATGCAACGCCCGTCCATCCATCCATATGCCTACCACACTCGAAATCCCACTATTACTGTTACTGTTACTATTGCTCCTGTTTCACTGTTGTTGTTGCTTTACTGTTGCTACTAATAAACTTCTGTGAGCAAGAACTATTTTTAGGTGCATCTGAACTGACAACTCAGTTGTTAAGGCTTGCAAGTATTCTTTGTCTCCCCTTGTGCCGAATCAATAAATTGGGTAATACTACCCGTGAAGACTGTTGCGATCCCCTACACTTGTGGGTCATCAAGACTATTTTCTGGCGCCGTTGCCGAGGAGCATAGCTTTATTTGTAAGTTCACTTGGATCTATTATTGTTCACTGCTACTCTGTTCATCATGGGTAAGTCTCGTGATGGAAAGTTCCCTATTTTACCATCCACTACAAGAAGAGGTACCGTCCTAAACACCTCTGTTGCTCTTGATTCACCGTCTTTATAAGTAAGCTTGTTACACCACCACCACATACTCATGCTACACACACTGCTACTACTGCTGAATCTGAAACTGCTTTTGGTGCTCATGATGTTACTTCTACTGTGCTTGATGCGAGTGGTTCACTAGGTCCTTTTATAGATGCTACTATGGCTAGTCTAGGAAATACCAAAACTCCTAGTGAAGACACTATTACACCTGTTAGCTCACCTGAGTGTAGTGAGAGTTATGATATTAATGATGGTACATTGAGTTCACTGATGAATTTGTTGAAGAGTGCCTAAGCACAAATGATACTACTGCTATTAAGAGTCTCCTTGCTAGACGCACCATTATGCCTAAAATGTCCTCTGATCCTAAGTTTGCCACCTCTCCCATAGATATTAAAGATAAAGATTATGATTTCTCTCTTGATTTCTCTTATTTAGATATTGTTGAGAAAGAACCTTTTTGTGGGACTGAAAATGAGAGTGTTGTGGCTCATATGAATGATCTTTCTACTATGAGTGCTTTATTCTCTGATGATTTTAAGATGCGCAAGTACTTTGTTACTAAGATCTTCCCTTTTTCACTAAAAGGAGAAGCTAGGGCTTGGTTTAATAGATTACCTCCTGGTTCCATTGATAGCCCTGATTGCTTGATTGCTTCTTTCTTCCAGAAATATTTTCCTCCCAGTGCCAGACATGCTGCTTTGCAGAGACTTTTTTATTTTAAACAGGGAGAAGAAGAGAAATTGCCTGAGTCATGGACAAGGTTCTATGCCTTGATTCATGCACATCCTGGATGTCCATTACCTAAGAATGAGCTTCTTGACATTTATTATAATGGACTAACTGATGATTCTAGGACCTACCTAGATAGCTTTGCTAATTGTGTTTTCAGGAAAAGAACTCCTACAGATGCTGAAGAATTAATGTCTAAGATAAGCAAGAATTATGATGATTGGACTTCAACTGAGCTTAGTACACCTGAGCCTATTACTCCTAAACCAATTGTGCGTGAACTAGTTCCAACACCAACACCAAAGAAGAGGGGAATTATTGCATTAAATGATGAGGTGATGAAGGAAGCTAAGAAGTGTCTAAAGGAGAAAGGTATTAGAGCTAAAGATGTGAAGAATCTACCTCCTATAGAAGAATTATGTAAGCCAATTCCCCACTCATCTACTATTGAGGTACACTCTCTCCACTTTAATGAAGGTGATATTCCTTATGGTAAGCCTCCTGATAAATGCTTAGAGGAACTTGACACATTTATTGTTAAACAAGGTAATTTTAATAAACAAGTTCAGAATCATTTATTGGAAAACTCTAGAGCTATCCATGAGTTGAAAGATATTGTGGAAAAAACTTCTAATGATATTAAAATGCTTTGTAAACACTTTCAAATGGTTCAAACTCAACTTGATCAACTTGCTAAGGTACAAAAGTATAGGCTAGTTAATGCCTCAGGAAATAAATATGCTTATGGAATTATAACTAGGAGTGGTATAGCTACTCAAGATCCTTTATATCCTGAAGGACACCCTAAAAGAATTGAGCAAGACTCTCAGCAAGGTGAGAGTAGTGGTAGTCCTCGTAAGAGAAAGAAAAAGAAACATAAGATAGTTGAGGAATCACTTGAACCTGATGTAGATCCTAATAGTATATTTGTCTCTGATGTTGAAACTGAGAGTGGTAATAATAATGATGCTCCTGATAAGGAGGAAGTTGAGGAAGAACCCGAGAAGCACACTAAGAACACTAGGTACACTAAGGAAGATTTTATTGCTAAGAAACATGGTAAAGAGAGAGAACCTTGGGTGCATAAACTGTTGGAATTATGCCCTAGAGGCAATAATAAAGATGTTATTGTTATAATTCTTGTTCATGATATAGTTTATATTCCATGCTAGAATTGTATTAAGCGGAAACTTTGATACTTGTGCGGTTTATGAACAGCACCGTGTCCCTAGTACGCCTCTATGGACTAGCTCATTGATTAATGATGGTTAAGGTTTCCTAACCATAGACATGAGTTGTTGATTAATAATGAGATCATGTCATTAGGAGAATGATATGATGGACAGACCCAAATCAAGCAGAGCAATTAGATCGTGTCATCGTGTTCATCTTTGTGAAGCTTTTTCCTATGTCAAATATTGTATTCCTTAGACCATGAGATAATGCAACTCCCTGGTATCGGAAGAAATCTTTGAGGTCATCAAACATCATCCTATGTGAGGGTGATCATAAAGGTGTCTCTCAGGTGATCGGAAAGTACCTGTTGGGTTGTATGTATCGAGATGGAATTTGTCCCTCCCGAGTCAGAGAGATATACTTCGGGCCCACTCGGTAATCGATATCAACACCGCTTGCAAGCACGTGGTTAAGGAGTTAATCACAAAGTGATATCGGATTACGGAACGAGTAAAGTACTTGCTATGAACGAGATTGAACTAGGTATGCCGATACCAACGATCGAATCTCGGGCAAGTAAAATATCGCGTGACGAAGGGAATATATATGGGATTAATTGAATCCTGGCATCGTGGTTCATCCGATATGATCATCGATGAATATGTGAGAGTCAATTGGGTTTCCAGATCCCGCTGTTGATTATTGATAGAAGATCATGTCTGCATATTCTCGAACCCGTAGGGTCACACACTTAACGTGCCTCGACGCTAGGATAGAATGGATAATTGGTTTATGAGTTTTTGTTCGGAGTTTCGGATGAGATCCAGGACATCACGAGAGGTTCCGGAATGGTCCGGAGAATAAGATTCATATAAAGGAAAGCAACTTTTGGATTTCGGAATCGTTTCGGAGTATTCGGTATTGTATCGGAAGGTTCTAGAAGCTTCCGGAGTGGGACCAACATGGCCCCACTTGTCAGAGGCCTGAGTGGGACTAAGGGGAGTGCCCTGGATGCATTGGGCCATGGGCACAAGGCCCCATAGGCCCAGCCGGACAAACCCTAGGGGAAACCCTAGGGAACCCTTCTAGAAGGAGGGGGAAACTTGCCCCCCACTCCAACCCTTGGGGACGCCGCCCTAGGGCTTGGAGGAGGGGACAAGGGGGCCGGAAATCCCCCTATATAAGGTGGGAAGGGGCGCACCCCTCCCCCCACTTCTTCAACCCTAGCCGCCAACTGCTGCCCTCCTCCTCTCTCTCTCCTGACTGCGTGTAGGCGAAGCCCTGCTGCAGAAATTCTCCACCATTAGCACCACGCCGTTGTGCTACAGATCCAATCTATCTCTCCACCCCACTTGCTGGACCAAGGAAGGAGGAGACGTCGCGGCACCGTACATGTGCATCTCACGGAGGCGCCGCCACTTGTGGCGTAGGATCGGATCAGATCAGATCGCGAGGAGGAGACGGCGAGTACGACTACACCAACCACGTTCTGTTGAACGTTTTTGCTGTGCGATTTCTTCAAGGGTATGAAGATCTCATCTCTCTCTATCGTTGATTGCATATCCTAGATTAGATCTTTCTTTCCCGTTCGCATCCGTAGAATTTTTTTGATTTACTATGCTGCGAAACCCTTCAGTGGTATCAGAGCTAGATCTATGCGTAGATGTGTTTCACAAGTAGAACGCAACATGCTTGTTGTGGGCGTTGATGTTTTCTGTTGCAAGCCTATTGTTGTGTATTTCTTATGACACGACATAGTGAGATCGAAGCGGTCCAGGCCAACTTTACACGACCTCGTTCGCGAGACCGGCTCCGCACTTGACGTGTGGCTTGTTCCACACATGCGGTTGGCACTACTAGGAAAATGGCTATAGGTAATCAGCACATCCGTGGCTCACATGGTTGAAGTGCCCCACGGCTAAAACAAGCGTGAATCACCTATGGGCAGTGCCCTACTAGTAACTAGAACTACCGTGGAACACATGATCATAGTGTGCCACAGATATGTGTGGGCCAGGGCCCTGCTGGCCGCACGCCAGATATCCGTAGCGCACATAGGGTAGGTGCGCTACACTTGTTAGTGTTATCCGTGGTGCACGTTGGGGGGGTGCGCTACGCCTAAGCGCATGCCCCTCTGCTCTGTAAAACGGACAGACACATCCGTGGCGCACTATGGCATGTGCGCCACGGATGTTATTAATCCCTGTGGCGCACTGGGGCCACGTGCGCCACGGATGTGGTGACCCTTTTTTTGGCATCTCCACTTTGTGCACATGTGTGATCATCCACCACCCCACACTTCACTTTCCCCTTCTTCTTCCTCCTTAGATCTAGTCGGGATCCTTCTCCTTCCCACCTCAATTTATCCACTCATTCACCATTTTTAGCATGTAGAACTTGTCTTGGATGTTACATACGTAATAGAGGAAGCTCTCCGGTCTCTCCTTCTCCGGTCTCGCGCACCCACCTCTCCTTTCCATCTTCTCGCGATCGGTCTCTCATCTCGGTAAGTTGTCCATGTAAGGATGTGTTCATGTGTATATGGATGATATGCTCATACGTATGTAGATGATCGATGCTCATGATGTGTGTATGGAGAGGATCTCGATGGTCATGTGTGTGTGTATATGGAGAGTATCGATGATGCTCATGCATGTGTGTATGGATAGGATAATGATATGTTCATGTGTGTATGGATCGGTCTCTCTCTCTTGTGTTTGTGTGTGAACAAGTCGCCATTTGTTTTGCCAAAATGTTGATTCATTTCCATTTGGCAAGACTTTGGCATTTCGCAAAGGTCCTAATTTTAGGATAGGTCATGCCGAAATTTTCTATCGACCATTGCATGCATGCATTCATTATGTGGTTCTAATAGACTTCTAATTGTACCGTGTACACAGTGCAGGCAAAAATGGTCCGCATAATGAGCGAAGGTATTGTGGCTAGATTTTTGAAATGTGTGACGGCCGACATGATACGAAATAACAAGACGGATATAAGATGTCCGTGCAGAAGATGCAAACTCAACTGGGTGATCGACCCAGATTCCGGGAATCTGCAGGCGCACATGCTCCGCCATGGTTTCATGGATGGATACACTCGTTGGATAAGCGATGACGAAGACGATGGAGACGGTGAAGGTGGGCAACATGACGATGATCATCATCACGGCGAGAACGCTCGAGATGATGAAGAGTCTCCTAGAGATGGTGAAGGTGCGGAAGCAGACCAGGATGATGATGATCTAGATGCCGGAGGAGGAGACGACGATGGAACAATGTCAGGCTGGGTGCGGGACCCTTATGTGCAAGAGATGCTTCTCAAGCAGACGAGTAACGCCAGGGCTACCGCTAGAGAGGAAGCCAAGCTTGCGCAACTTCAGAAAGATGCGGTTACTCCATTGTATGAAGGATGCAGGCCCGATGATACCCGGTTGAATGTAACACTCAAGGCTATGGAGATGAAGGCAAAACACAAATTGAGCGACGCAAGCTTCGACGATATGATGGCAGTCTGGCACGATCGTCTCCCGGAGGGGAACACATGTCCAACTAGTATCGAGGACGCCAAGAAAATCATCTGTCCTCTCGATCTACCGCACGTTAGATATCACGTATGCATCAACGATTGCATCATTTATCGGGGCGAGGATGCGGAGAAAACCACATGTCCGGTGTGCGGCATGAGTCGATACAATAAAGGGAAGAAAGCACCTCGAAAAGTGGTATGGTACTTTCCTATCACTCCTCGTCTACAGCGCTATTTTGCGGACCCTAAGGAAGCGAAGCTCATGCGATGGCATGCGGAAAGGAAGAAGCCAGGAGATGACGATGATGACCCCGAAAAGGATGAGCTGCTGACGCACCCTTCAGATGCTAGCCAGTGGAAAGCATTGGACCTCGAATTCCCATAATTCGGTGGAAATTCGAGGAACATCAGGCTTGGTGCGAGCACCGATGGACTCAATACGTTCGGTAGCCAGAGCAGCACGCACAGCACTTGGCCCGTGTTTGTATGGATGTACAACCTCCCTCCATGGTTGTGCATGAAGAAGAAGTACATACAAATGAGTATGCTAATTCAAGGGCCAAAACAACCTGGTACCGACATCAATCTGTATCTCGGGCTGTGGAAAGAGGAGCTAGCCACGTTATGGGAATCTGGAGCCAATACTTATGACGCCGTCGCACAAGATTATTTCACTATGAGAGCCGCGTTGGTCACTACAGTGCAAGACTATCCAGGTTGCGGGTATATCTCGGGGCAGGTTATCCAAGGATTCTGCGCATGCGTTAGGTGCATGGATAACACAAGCTATCTCCAACTAGAGAAAGATCCAGGGTCTTCAAAACCCGTGTTCATGGCGCACCGGAGGTGGCTCGGCAAGAATGATCCATGGAGAAAACGTGGAGACCTATTCGATGGCAAATCCGAGACCCAAGGAATCCCAGAGCGTAGGAGTAGCAAAGAAGTGGAAGAGTTGCTGAAAAACTGGAAAGATTGTCCTAAGCCTGGAAAGAAGCGAAAGAGGCAGCAAGACAAGCCGCTGATGAAGGTATGGAAAACAAGGTCTGTTTTCTGGGAGTTGCCATACTGGAAGTTTCTCCGCACGCCTCATAGCCTCGACATCATGCATATCACGAAAAACGTGTGCGAGAGTCTGGTCGCCACCATAATCAACATGCCAGATAGGACGAAAGATGGTCCGAAAGCAAGGCACGACCTGATATGCTTGGGTATCCGGAAGGAGATTCACGGAGGACGCACTACTCCTGATGATCAGGAAGATGACGATGATCATGAGTCGGAGACGACACAAGGTCATCGGGAGGGTAAAAAGTTCAAGAAGAACGAATATTACTGCCCTCCTTCTTGCTTCACTCTAAGCCAGGATGAGATCAAACAGTTTTTCAAGTGCCTTCTAGGAGTCAAATTTCCTTACGGCTACGCGGGCAAGATAAGCAGATACCTAGACGAGGTGAAGCAGAGGTTCAGTGGCATGAAGTCTCACGACTGTGTCATGCTAATGACGCAGGTACTTCCGGTTGCACTAAGAGGGATAATGGACGAGCACGTCCGTGAAACGTTATTTGGCCTCTGCAAGTTTTTTGACGTCATCTCTAGGAAGTCGATTGGCGTGAATCAGCTCAGGAGGCTACAGGAGGAGATAGTGGTGATACTATGCAAGCTTGAGGTCTACTTCCCACCCGCATTCTTCGACATTATGGTGCATCTGCTGGTCCATGTCGTGGAGGACATCGTCCAACTCGGGCCGATGTTCCTCCGCAGCATGATGGCGTTCGAAAGGATGAACGGACACATCAAAGGATACGTTCGCAATAGGTCCCGTCCAGATGGAAGCATAGCCAAGGACTTTCTGGCCGAAGAGTGCATCTCTTTCTGCATGAATTATCTAGACATCGAGAACCATGTCGGTCTTCCCGTCAACAGGCACCTTGGCAAGCTCGATGGATCTGGTCACCGAGAGGGTCGTCGCATACTGCATGCAGACTTCGATTTTCGACGCGCAGACTTTGATCGAGCAAACCTCGTCGCGCTACAGCATTTAGAACTGGTCGATCCTTGGGTACAGAAGCACAAAAGGTTAATCGAGAAGAAGTACAGTGACCGGGGCATACAGAGGACGCAGGGAGAAATAATCAAAGAGCACAACTCAGATTTCACGCGTTGGTTTAGGCAGACGCTCCTTGATAATCCCCCGCGATCGCATTCTTATGACACGGAAAAGATCATATTCACCTTGTCGCAGGGACCGATGCAAAACCTGGTGACCTATCAGGCGTATTATATCAACGGCTACACATTCTACACGGAGGAAAAGGACAACAAGTGTGATTATCAGAACTCAGGCGTAACGTCGGAATTCTACACCGATGACAACGTGAAGGAAAGATTCTACGAAAGAATTGAGGAGATCTGGGAGCTCGAATACTATGGAGAAAAGGTGCCGATGTTCCGTGTCAGATGGGCAAAGAGCGTCTAAACAGAAGACCGGTATTTCACAACCATGGTTATACCCGAAGCAGCCAAATCCAAGGCCGCCGGTGCGAACGTGGCCGCGAAAAATGAACCGTGGGTACTGGCTACCAAAGTGGACCAATGTTTTTTCATTACCGACCCGACAAAGCCTAGCCGTGTTGTCGTGAGGAGAGGAAAAAGAAACATCATCGGAATGGATGGAGTCGCCAACGAGCAAGACTTCGACCAGTACGGCGATCCAAAGATTGAAGATGACGACGACTACGATGCAGCAACATACATCACAAGAAGAAAAATGACAACCCTACCCAAAAAGGTAGCCCGTTCGAAAGAAGAAACATTAAAGTGTTAGGGCTAAATTATTCAACCGCGACAAAGAAGGGAAAAAAGATTGTAAAATGCTAGCTCAAAAAATATTGTTCAATGGTGCCACGTCCTCCTCCATCTCAGACACCATCTCAATCAAGCCCGACCCCGAGCCCTATGCCGTCGCGCTCTCGATCCGTCGCCGCGCTCTCGATCCGCCGTCGCTCGAGGAGGAGGCCGTGGAGCAGGAGGAGGCCGTGGAGCAGGAGCAGGAGGAGGCCCGCCGCCGCTCGAGGAGGAGGCCCGCACGCCAGCCATCATCGTCCGCCCGCCCGCCATCGTCGTCCTCATCTCAGAGGTGAGCGCCACCCCTCCCCTCTCTCCCTCTCTCCCCCTCTCTCCCCTCTCTCTGCAGGCCATGGTTAGGGTTCAGAGAAGTGAACTATTATCGTAGCATTTGCTCCTATTCAGATTAGGGTTTAGATTAGGCCAAGTTCAGATTAGGGTTCATTATCGTAGCATTTGCTCCTGTTGAATGGGTTCAGATTAGGGTTCAGATTGTGCTGTCAACTTGCAAATTCCATGCAAACTGCAGTAAAAAGATCAAACATTGTCGTTCACCAAGCCCAAGCCAAGGGAAAACATGGTAATTAATTCAAATACTATCAATTGCAGCACTGAGTTACTACATATTTCCTCATTATCCTCGTTGTATGCAATCATGTATTGGTCCTCTACTTGCAACGTAATTAGCCAACAGAATGCACCTATAAATTATTATGTGGTTAACTCAACAGTATGCGGCTCCTACCGGAGTAAATGGACCCCCAACTACCAACGTTCATCATGCTACATGTGTCTGGAACCATAAAGGAATATCAAATGACAATAGAATAATGCGTCAACGAATAATTTAACTGAACAATATAAAACAGAAGTTTTTTAGGAACTAGAGAATAGTATAAATGGATTTCATAGCTTACTCCTATTGAATAGTCCTTTCCACTGGAAACATTTCAATTGGAAACTCTCCCACTGTTTTGCCCAAAAAAAGCTAGATTGGTGCCTGGTGAATCCAGATGATAAATGTAAGTGCCCATTGCTTGATGTGGCTGGGCATGCTAGTTGATGCATTCTTAAGCAATGTGTTTTCTACCTAGATGTTTTTGTGGTGAGTTTTTATGAATCACTCAATGTACTTATTTTTATTGCTTTATACATAAGATAAAACCACTAAAGCTAAGGAAATTACTGCAATATGGGTGGTTCTTAGTGGTGCCTTAAGACCACTAAAGCTAAGCAGATTACTAGTTCATATTCCTAGCAAATAGAGAGCTTGTAGGTTTAGGCTTGTAGGTTTAGGCTTGATTTTTTTAGCAAACAGAGAGCAATATGATCCTGGTTTGTGACCTCCTGGTGATGGTTTTAGTGTTGAATGGTATCCACACATATATAGCTTAAACAATGTGTATATACTTGTATTTGCTTGCTGACATATAATGACAGGTGCTATAATCTGCATGTATTTACTTGCTGTCATCAATGACAGGTGATATAATCTGTGGTGATATAATTGTAGCACTTGAAATTGTGCTTGTGCTTGTATGAAGCACTTTATTATGTCGTGTATGCAGGTTCTTGTATGAAATGAGTCCCGATTTTTGCCGGAATGTTGATTAACTTCCGTTTCGGCAGAAATCGGGCACTCCTAGTTTAAGAAAATTAGCAAAGGTCATGCCCATTTAACCAATTATTTGTTTTTTATTAGTGCAAAGATGTGTGACAACGACGAGGCTGGATGTTCTAAGCGCATCAGCGCTGAAGGAGAACTCAGACCTCCGAATAAACAATTGACATTCTGGGAGGCGGCCCAGTGGCTAGAAGACGATGAAGAATACCATCCTTCGGAGAGCGAGGATGATGAGATGGAAGACGCAGAGGAAGAAGCCAAAGGAACGTCGGGTGATGAAACCACTGATGGCGGCGAGGGCACAGGGAGTGGTAGCAATCCTCCTAAGAAGAAGAAGAAGCCGAAGGAACGACGCCCAAACACGGCCGGCACCGTCAGGGAGGAAATTACCGAAGTGAGCCCATCAGGGGTTCCTTTGGAGCCCGCCCTTGTCGTCAAAGGGTACGGTGGGCAAGTGGCGGCGATCACCCGGACAACCATATCGATCAACACCGAGAATCTCTGGCATAAAGATAATGGCCACTTGCGCACACTCCTCTTCGAGAAGCTGCACGCAAGATACAAGTTCCCCGTTAAGTATCAGAACACAAATTATCATGGGAACGAAGTAAACAAATCCGCCCTCACAAAGATGAGCACCGCCCTGGCCAGCTGGAGAACCCGTATAAAGAAGAAGATCTATAAAGAAGGCAAAAGTCTCGAGGAGATCCAGAAGATTGACCCGCAGATCACCGAAGATCAGTTCCGGGAGTTCAAGGATAGGTGTGAATCCGAAAGAGCCCTGGCCAATAGTAATCGGGGAAAGGTGCTGCAGGCGATGAATATAGGTCATCACCATCTCGGATCTGGTGGATACAGAACCGCGGAGGCCAAATGGAATAAGGAGGACGAAGAGTATAGATCTAAGGGGATAGAAAACCCCTTTGCGAAATTCGAACCCGGGCAGGTTCGAAACTTCATGAGGGCCCGTTACCATGTGGACCCAAAAACCAAACAACTCACCACGGATCCTGCGGTGAAGGAATTCGAGGAAATTGTGGTAAGTAATCTAATTACTGTGGATCAACTCGATTGCATTCTAATCAATGATCTAAACGATTCACTGTTACTTCTTCTGCAGGAGGAGGAAATTGTTTCTAGTCATGGATCCGAGGGTTCCTCATCCCAGGGGTCGACGGTGGCCACCCGGTGGGATAACCCTTTTAACAGGGCGATGAACCGGGCCAAGAAAATAGAGCCGGTTACGAAGAAGCCGTCGTCGGCTGGCCGTCTGGCCGGCCTCGGGGGTAAGAATTGGGTGGATCATTTTGATCCACCGCCAAGGACGCATGTGGCACCGTCGGGAAGGAGCGAGGAGGAAAACTGCGAGGTTCAAGAACTTAAGGAACAAGTGGCGCGGATCCCGCAGATCGTCCAAGACAACCTGGCAATCACCCTCACGTCCTTCCTGCCTACCTTGGTGGAGTCAATAGCGAACTGGAGTGCGGGTGGTCGAGTAGGGCCGTGCCCGATTCCAAGCATGGTCAGCAGCCACTCGAACAACACGGCGCCGACGAATCAGGCAAACTACATGTTCGTGACTCCGCTCGCTAGCACCGCGGTGCCGCAAGTGTTGGTGACTCCTCCTGCGATCACCGCGGCTCCGGAGTACATGTTGGTGTCCCCCTGCCATCATCGCGGCAGCACCGGAGCTCCAAGCACCCGGCGGTTGGGTGAATACACCGGCGGCCAGCACCGCGCCATCAAGCAGCCCTTCTGTCTCTTGCACGTCCGTCGCCATATGCGGTGCCTCGACATTAGCCGATCTCGACGCCATCACGGTAAACAAATTGCTTTACCGCCTTTCACGCCATCTATTACTCTTATGGCCTCTCTGACAACGCCGTACATGTTTTCCGTAGATGGATGTTCCTTGCACTCTCTTATGCTACGTGAACAACGAGCTGAGGGATGTTGCCAAGGGTACCATCGTTCAACCCTTGCAGCGCACGTTCCACTCAAGGCCGATGCCAGATAGCGTGCACAGGGTTAAAATTAGTCGGGTGCTAAGGGGCTGCGATGACCTGGAACCTCCCATTCAACCCCCAGGAGCGTATGAAGAAGAGTCGACTGTCTCAGAAGTTGCTTCGGCTTATTCTTGCAATGGCCAAAGAGAATGATACATTTGGGGACGGCGGGGGCCATCATGCCACAGACAATAGCACCGCCTGTCGTGCCAGCGACAAGCGGTGGCAAGGCCCCCTTACCGCCCTCGCCGTCACCTCCACGCGGTGGGTCGGATGATCATGTTGATGATATGCACATGGCGCAGGATCCGGCCGAGGACGACGAAGACTGGAATGATCACTTCTTCAACACTCAGTTTAGCAACGAAGACCTAGCTGGTGGCCCCACAGAGAAAGCCACTATCACCAAGCGTCTGTTTGGTTCTCAGGAGACGCCTCCAGCTTGCGCCTTTACAGAGCCAGCTGATACAACCAACTGGCCCTTTATTCTAAGACCTGACACACTACATAGGGCGGCCGGTGCTCAGATTGCAGTGCCTGCCCGCTCTCCAAAAGGAAAAAAGGGCAGGAAAAGAAAATCTAGCAGCTCGAGCCAGACGGTGGCATCAACAATTGCGAATCCGATCAGGTTTCGGGACGGGCCACCAAGACCCGAGGGTATTATGTGGAGGATTCATGTGGCGGGTGAGCCCATGCTACCTAAGAATTTGCGGAGGCTCGCCAGTTCGAAACTGCAGAGTGCATGACGGCGTGTTGACGATAGAGAGACGCCTTCTATCGGAGAAAGATCCCTCGCACCCGGTATTCGTGATTAAGGTGCCACCAGGCTTGGGCTTCGTCGACAATGCCCCTACGGATCTGTTCTTCCTGCGGTTCGATGACATCTTCAATATGTTCCACCTATACCCGCTGCACTATACCATGGTCCGCCTGTTTTCTCGCAGCCTGGCCATGCAGATCATTAGAGAGAACACACCGGGCATCGCTATAGTGGACCCCTACTACATGTGTGACGGCTACTTGGGTTCCCCTGCCGAACGACGTATCGTGGCCTCGTACCTAAAAAGAATCCTCGTGGCGAACAAGACAAAGGAATACATTCTCGTGCCTTACTTTCCCGAGTAAGTGGTTATTCACTCGCCACCGTCGATTGGCTTTATTAGATTATCATCATTCTTTTTCCAACACATTCCATTTGATTTTTTTGTGCAGAGATGAACACTGCACGCTCATCTCCTTATCACCAAAGCATTCCCACGCCACGTATTTCGACTCGGGGAGTCTAGAAAAGAAGAAAAACTACGACAAGATCAAGGAAGTTCTGGATGATGCTCTCACTGTCTATGCCTCGACGGAAGGCACCACCTTCGTGCGTACGAAGGTCAAGTTCGACAGGCACGTCTTCAACCACGTAACGGAGTTCCCCTGCATGAAGCAGCCGGAAAACAGTAAGAAGGAAGCCTACTACACACTCCATCACATGAGGGCGTTCCTACTTGACCAGCAGAATTCTACGCTGCCAGATCATCTCAAACAGTGGGCCGAAGCAAAGGCCAAGATCACTGATTCAGATATTAGACAAGAGATGTATCGCATCCAACAACAGTTTGGGGCAATCATCTTTCGTGATGTCATGAATTCGGGGGATCTTCTATGGAGGAAATATCCCGAATAACCGTGACATAGAAGATCGCCTAGAGATGCAGGGTGACTATAGGAAGTTCATGACGAGACAAGGCGTCCTCCCGTTCCCTAAGCCGAGCCAGAAGGCTTGATGTTGGCCTAGTTGTAGTTACAAACTATAGATGACCTTTGTGTCTGTGGACAAGTGTTCATGCTACTATACTTATCTTATTAGGTTTATGAATCATCGCTTACTTCTTTTGCTTATTATTATATATCAATCAATGCTTGGTTTTTTTGCTTACTCTTTGGTCCTTTGCTCACTTTGGTCCTTCTTTTTTCCTTACTCTTTTTTCGAGAATAATGCCGATGATTGAAATGTCGTGGCACAATATATATGTGAATGTGCTACGACGGGATTGTGAGCCTTGTGATATGCACAAGTCCATGTCTTGTGCATCCTACTTGGCTCACGGTTCCGTCGTAGCATATTCCTGTGTCCAACGACCTATGCATATATATGAGGCAGTCTTTTTGATTTACTTTGGTCTTTAATGATTGAAATGTCGTGGCACAATATATATGTGAATGTGCTACGACGGGATTGTGAGCCTTGTGATATGCACAAGTCCAGGTCTTGTGCATCCTACTTGGCTCACGGTTCCATCGTAGCATATTCCTGTGTCCAACGACCTATGTATATATATGAGGCATTCTTTTCGAGTTACTTTGGTCTTTTTTCGAGAATAATGCCAATGATTGAAATGCCGTGGCACACTATATATGTGAATGTGCTACGATGGGATAGTTAGCCTTGTGATATGCACAGGTCCAGGTGTTGTGCATCCTACTTGGCTAACTGTTCCGTCGTAGCATATTCCTGTGTCCAACGACCTAGCTAGTTATATATGAGGCATTGTTTTTGAGTTACTTTGGTCTTTTTCAAGAATAATGCCGATGATTGAAATGTCGTGGCACACTATATATGTGAATGTGCTACGATGGGATTGTCCACCTTGTGCTATGCACAGGTCCAGGTGTTGTGCATCTTACTTGGCGGATAGTTCCATCGTAGCTGATGGGGATATGCCTACCGGGGTATACCCAGCAGGACGTTTCCGACTGGCCCAGGAACTAGCGAGTGGGCCTACAGGACGACGACTGTATTAAGGCCTGGCGTGGATCCAAGCGACTAGAAGCTGAAGGCCCAGGAGAATAGATAGGCCCAGTCGGATTAGGTTAAACGGGTGCTGAAGCCTTAACTGATTCGGTTGAGATATGTAAACCCTAGGGGGGTGAGTCTATATAAACCTCCCTACAGGGCGTGTAGAGGATACGTTCCATCATCCACCCAAGCGACTCGCTGCCTAGCCGTCGAGCTCGCCCCTTTGTACTTCCATCATAATACAATCTAGCAGGAGTAGGTCTTTACCCTCCGGGGATCCCTTCTCCACCCCGATCCCTCCTAACGCCACGGCAACGGAGGTCGAGGAACTCCGCCTGAAGCTGGAGGAGGCAGTCCGCAAGGAGCAAGCCGAGCGCGAAAAATTTCGCCTCGAGCAGGTGACGACGCAGGAGATGTCATGTTACCACCAGCAGCGAATCAGGTCGCGCTTGAACCCCACCGTCCAGGGGCGCGCCCTGAACTTCGACGACGAGAACGACCCGGCCTGCGTGGTCGAGCGCGCGATCTGCGAGAACGCGCCACCCGGAGGAAGCGCCCGGCCCCCGCCAGGGTCGACGGCGAACGGAGCCCCACCTCCACCCAACCGCGCACCCCCCAGGGACCAGCCGCGGATCGTGGTCTCCTCACGGGAGCGAGACGTGAACGGCCTACCACTGTTCTCCACCCCGATGGACAACATCGTGGCGGGCCGAGCAGCGGCCAACAACATCACGGCCACCGGTGACGGCGCCCTACAGATCCAGTACATCAAGGCCCTGCTCGCAAAGGCGGTAGAGCAACAAAACGCAGGCGTCGACTCACAGGGTCGGATGTACTCGCGTTCGTCGGGCAGCAGAGCGGCCTCAAGCGGCCGTCCATTGGCGGCAAACACCCTTAACTGCCCGCTACCCGAACCACTGCAGCTCCAACACCGACCCGCGAACGCGGCACTCTCCACCAACGACCCCAGGCCAGCGACCAACTTCGTCGCTGCCAACGGTCAGCCCGTCGACGCCCGCACCCACATCATAAACAACCAAAGCTGGCGCGCACGCCAGCCCGACGACCTGCGACACACCCTAACCAATCGCCACGACGGCGAGCCGATGGGGTCGCTAAGCCGACTCGGGCCCCGGTGCTTCAGACCGATGATCCGAGGCGAAAAATACCCGGCGAACTTCAAAGCGCCGAAGGAAATAGAGAAGTACGACCCTTCGTATGACCCTTCCGTGTGGCTGGACACCTACCTCATGGTGATTTGGATCGCTGGCCACACCGACCTGCTAGCCGCCCGCTACCTCCCCCTGATGATGGAGGGAGCGTGCAGGCAGTGGATCAACACTCTCCCCCGGATAGCATCGATTCCTGGGAAGAGATGCGCGACGCCTTCGTCAGGCACTTCGAGGGTTCCTACACCCGCGCCACCACCATCGAGGACTTGGAGCGATGCGTCCAGGGACCCCGCGAGTCGACCCGAAGCTGGGTCCAACGGTGGCAAGAACTATGGTACAACGCGGCCGGTATCCACCCGGACACCGCGATCCACTACTTCAAGACCTCGTGCCACTACGAGCCCTTGGTCGCCAAGCTCAAACGAGCATACCGTACACTCGACAACATACCGGACCTCCTTGAGATCGCCAAAAGGTACGCGGAGGAAGACCCAAATCAGGAAACCGACAAAGAGTCGGGTGGTCAACGCCGCACAAACGGCAACGACAACGGACGACGGTTCGACCTACGCTACAGCAACACTCGCCTCACCGGCAAGCGCCGCAGTGACGGGCGAGTCGACTTCGTCGCCAACGCTGGGCACGCGCAGCGCGAGCCCAGGAGCTTTCGCCGCGACGGGAGGCAACGCCGCGACGGCGGCAACTACAAGGAAAAACCAAGGTTCGACCCCGCGACCCTCCTTAACCAACCTTGTGCGTTTCACAGCAGGGAAGGGAAGCCCTCCACGCACACGACCGCCGACTGCCACTCTGTCAAGGAGATCGAGAAGGCACGGCGAGCGCGGGAGGACCCCGACAACAACCCGCCAAACGGCGGAAAATTCGGCAGTGTGGCCGGCTCGCTCCACACCTTCACAGGCTTCAACACGAAGCGCGAGAAGAAGGTCATCGCCCGCGCCGTCGCCGTCAACGCGGTGGCCCAGGTGGACGTTCCCCAGTTCCTCAACTGGTCGGAGCAGCCCATCACCTGGAGCCGCCAGGACCACTCGCCACGCATCGAGTACCCAGGCCGAGTCGCCCTGGTGGTCAAGCCCAAGGTGGGAGACTACTGGCTCCATAAGACATTGATGGACGGCGGCAGCTCCATCAACATCCTGTACCTGGACACCTTCAGGCGACTGCGGCTCCCGCAGTCGATGGTCGAGACGACCTACACCACATTCCACGGCATCATCCCCGGTCGGAAGGCGTACCCGATCGGCAAGGTCACGCTGCCAGTCACCTTCGGCACACCAGCAAACTTCCGCACTGAGCGGATCGTCTTCGAGCTGGTACCCTTCGACAGCCCCTATCACTGCGTCCTCGGGCGCCAGGCGTTCGCCAAGTTCATGGCAGCGCCCCACTACGCGTACAACGTGATGAAGCTCCCCGGGCCGCGCGGCGTCATCACCATCAACGGCGACCCCGACATGGACGCCGAGTGCGAGGCCAAAGGAGCCGAACTCGCCGACGCCGTCATCGCGGCAGAGGCCAACCACGCCGACGAGCTGGCCAAGTACGCGAGCGGGGTCAACAACGACGACCCCACCATACTCAAGAATCCCAATTCGGAGGGCGTCAACACCTCAGCCTTCGAGGCAACGACGCACACCCGCACCGTCGAGCTGGTCCGAGGCGACTCCAGCCAGACGGTGACGATCGGGACGGGCATGAGCCCAGCATAGGAAGGCGTGCTCATCGAGTTCCTCCGTGAGAACAGGGACATCTTTGCATGGAAGCCCTCTAACATGCCTGGTGTCCCTAGGGAACTCGCTGAGCATAAACTCAACGCCGACCCCAAAGTGCGACCTATCAAGCAGTCGCTGCGGCCCTTCAATGAAGAGCGCCGCCGAGCCATCGCCGAGGAGGTGCAGCGTCTACTCGCTGCAGGCTTCATCCGGCCAATAAAATATTCCAAGTGGCTGGCAAACCCAGTCCTGGTCGAGAAGAAAAATGGGACCTGGAGGATGTGTATCGACTACACAAACTTAAACAGCGCCTGCCCGAAGGAGCAATTCGTCCTCCCGCGGATCGACCAAATAATCGATTACACCACGGGTTCGGAGTCGCTGTGTTTCCTCGACGACCACTCTGGGTACAACCAGATCAAAATGGCTGCCGAGGACGAGGAAAAGACGGCGTTCATCACGCCATTCGGAGCCTTCTGCTACATCGCCATGACCTTCGGCCTCAAGAACGCCGGGGCGACCTACCAGTGGTGCATGCAGGAATGCCTTGCAAGCCAAATTGGCCGCAATATCCACGTCTACATCGATGACGTGGTAGTGAAGTCCGCTCGCCAGGGCGACCTACTCGCCGATCTGGCGGAAACATTCGCCAACCTGCGGAAATACAAGATAAAGCTAAACCCAGGCAAATGCACCTTCGGTGTACCAGCAGGGCAACTACTGGGCTACGTCGTCTCCAAGCGAGGGATCGAGGCGAACCCCACCAAGATCTACACGATCGCCCGACTCGGCAAACCCGAGTGCCTGCGCGACGTCTAGAAGCTGGCCGGGTGAGTCGCGGCTCTCAGTCGCTTCATCCCCCGATTGGACGAAAACGCGATGCCCCTGTACCGCCTGATGCGCAAGAACCCCACCTTCCAGTGGGACAAGGAGGCGGACGACGCGCTTCGCGACCTCAAGAAGGTGCTACTCGCAGAACCGCTACTCGCCGCCCCCGTCGACAAAGAACCCATGCTGGTCTACGTCGCGGCTTCCGAGCGCGTCGTCAGCGCCATCATGGTCGTCGAGCGGCCAGAGGAAGGAAAGGAGCGCCCGGTACAGCGACCGGTGTACTATATCAGCGAGGTCCTCACCGCATCGCGCCAGCGGTACCCGCAATACCAGAAACTGGTATACACGGTCTTCAGAGCACAGCGGCGACTGCCGCACTACTTCCAGGAGCACCCGATCACGGTCGTCTCCTCAGCATCGTTGCAGGACATCATCCGCAACCGTGAGGCGACCGGGTGAGTCGCCAATTGGGTCGTCGAAATCGGCGTCCACAACATCAAGTATGAACCACACAAAGCGATCAAGTCCCAGGCTTTCGCGGACTTCATCACCGACTGGGAAGAAGCCCAGCAGCCGGAAAAGCTGCCGTACCTCCATTACTGGAGCCTGCACTTAGACGGCTCCAAGAATGCAGACGGCGCAGGAGCAGGGATCGTGTTGACTTCTCTGAAGGGCGACAAGCTCCGCTACGTCCTCTGCCTCGACTTCACCCCCTGCACCAACAACATGGCCGAGTACGAGGCACTACTCCACGGCATGCGAGCTGCCAAGGAGATGAATGTCAACCGCCTACGCTGTTACGGAGACTCCGACCTCGTCGCTGGGCAAGTCGCTGGCACCTGCGACGCCGTCTCTCCCACCATGGCGGCATACCGCCAAGCAGTGGACAAGCTGGGCGGACACTTCGCAGGCTACTCCGTCGAGTGGATTGACAGGCGGAAGAACGAGGAGGCCGACGCACACTCTCGCATCGGGTCGGCTCGACTCACACCACCCACCGGCGTCTTCCTCGACACGATCACCAAGCCGTCCGTCTCTCCCCCAAGGGAGATCGACATCGCAGTCCCGCTGCAACCAGAGGCAGCCCTGGTTGCACTCATCGCGAGCCAGAAGACTGGACTAGGTCGTACATCGCCTACCTGGAGGGAGGCACCTTGCCGGCAGACGAAACAGACGCCCGGATGATAGCGCGACGCTGCAAATCCTTCGTCATCATCGACGGCGAGCTCCACAAGCGCAGCGTGACCGGCGTGTTCCAACGCTGCGTCCAACCCGCTGAAGGACGCAAAATCCTTCACGACATCCACTCCGGCGACTGCGGCCAGCACGCCGGCGCCCGCTCTCTAGTCGCAAAGGCTATGCGGCACGGCTTCTACTGGCCCACCGCACACGCAGATGCCGTCGACATTGTCCAGCGGTGCGCCGGGTGCCAGAAGTACGCCAACCAGACACACGTGCCGAGCTCAGCGCTTAAGACAATCCCCATCACCTGGCCATTCGCCGTGTGGGGTATGGACATGGTAGGCCCTTTCAAAAAGGCCCCCTACGGCTTCACCCACCTCCTGGTCGCGGTCGACAAATTCACAAAGTGGGTGGAGGCCAAGCCAGTCCGGAAATGCGACGGGAAGACCGCCACCAAATTCCTGCGCGAGCTCATATATCGCTACGGGTTCCCAAACAGCATCATCACGGACAACGGCACCAACTTCGCCAAAGGAGCCATGGCCGAGTTCTACGAGGAACATCACATCTGACTCGACCTCGCGTCAGTCGCCCACCCGGAGTCCAACAGCTAGGAGGAACAGGCCAACCAGAGCATCCTCCACGGCCTAAAGCCGCGGCTCCAAGTTCCACTCGAGCGCACCGCCGGGTGCTAGGTCGAGGAGCTACCCTCCATCATCTGGGGTATCCGCACCTCGGTCAATAGGTCGACAGGGTTCACCCCCTTCTTCATGGTGTATGGCGCCGAGGCAGTCATGCCCACCGACCTAGAGCACGACTCGCCAAGGGTCGTCCACTACACGGAGGCTGCGAACGAACTCGCACGTCAGGATGGAGTCGATCAACTCGACGAGGCACGCGACCTAGCTCGCTCCCGTACTGCCATCTACCAGCAAGGACACCGCCGCTACCATAGCCGGCGGGTGAAAACTCGCACCTTCCAGGAAGGCGACCTGGTGCTACGCCTCTTCCAGGACAAGAAGGGCATGCACAAGCTCTCCCCCCCCCCCCGTGGGAGGGACCATTCGCCATCGGGCGAGTACTCGGCAACAACGCCTACTACCTCACCGACGTCTGCGGAGACGGGAAACTCGACGTCAAGCGACCATGGAATGTAAACCTCCTACGGAAGTTCTACTCCTAGAACTCCATACATGTACCCTCCACTAGCTATGAAATAAAATATATCGGTTACCGCAAATTGCGTCTACTCTCCGTGTCTTGTGCCACTCGCACTCGTAATAACAGCGTCAAGCTAACTGCAGAAGTCAACCTCTGGTACAGCGACCGGCACAGCCAAGTAGTGCGTTACGAGGGCACTGGGTCACCCCAGGACTCGCCACGTCCACGAAAAACGCCTACCCGGAGCCCCATTGGAGTCGCCTAGCTCGACTGGCTTAACGAGCCAAGACAACTGCCCTCGCTCCTCACAGCGACCACGATCCTCCGCATCCTCGACATAGCGACTCGAACGTCCAAATACCACGCTCGGGGACTGACGACCAGTTAAGCTCCAGCGGCTAGGGAAAACGCCAAGTATGAGAGCATGCCCAGGACTCGCCATGCGACTGACCTGACGGGCCAGGCAGGAGCGATGCGCTCACTCTGACGCGCCCAGTCCTCACCCACCCTAGAGCCGCGACTAGAACAACCAAGTACCACGCTCGGGGACTCAGCCACCCGACCTCGTTCGCGCAAGGGAAAACGGTGAAGTAAAGAGCACTCATGGGAGTCACCCTGCGACTGGCTTTCCAAGCTCGGGCGAGTCGACCTCAATAACAAAACTCTCAAAACCACAAACACATAACAAACGAGGTAAACCCCATAAAAAGGGCGGACGCGCTCGGGGACTCGTTCAATCATCAATCACAATCGCAAGACAATTCACAAAATAAGCGAAATCCCATTATAGCAGACCAAAGTTGTTACAAAATACAAGTTGCGCCCAATGGCCGAACTACTACTAACGCCCTAGGGCACAATGTTTTATTCTGCAGGCGTCGATGTCGACTCGCCGCCACCCTTGCGGTTACGAATGAAGGGAGTGTACGGGTTCGATGGGTACGTCGTCAGCTCACCCGCCATCGCTGCACGGAAGGGCTGCTCGATCTTGAAGTCCCGGTGCGGCGGCTCGGGGTCGTTGGGCGCGACGATCGTCTCCTAATAAGGAAGGAGGTCGCCCATCGCCCAGACACGATCGGAGTATATCGCGGCACGGTCCGTCAGCTTCAGCACCTCAGCAATCTCCACCGAGCCCGTCGACAATGGGTAGCCACTCGTCACGTCGTCCAGATCGAAATCCTCCGGGAAGTGGGCGAGCCCAAGGCTAAGCGTCGTCGCCGCCCCGCGCCGGAACACCGACCGCGTCATGAACTCGACGACTGACGGCGCCTTCTCCAGATACCGCCACACTTCGACGAGGTCGCTGGGAATCACTTCCGTGGGAGACATCTCCTGAAGATACGCCCGAATGCAAGCCGCGGACAAAGTGGCCGAGTACACTAGAGTGGCCACACACTGCCGCGCGTCGTACGACTGCGCCTCTTCCGAGCTGTCGATAATCCGACCTGTGGACAGAGGGTGGCAGTGAGTACAACAAAGATCATGCAATGCAGCTACTACAGGGAGAGGCAGGCACACTTACCAATCAAAGGACGGCAGAGACCCGTCATGAAGCTTTGAAGAGAGGACTAGTCGTCTTGTAGCCCAGCAACGAGGGCGTCAGAGACCTTACGCTCTTCAGCGGCGACCGTAACAGCAGCCTTGGCTCGCCCATCCGCCGAACTCGCCTCCTCCTTCGCTTCCTTAAGCTCGCGCTCAAGGTCGGCGATCCGCTTCTCAGCCGAACTCAACGCAGATTGAGCCGCCGTCAGTTCACTCACCGGGACAAGGCCCTGGCGGACCTCCTCTGCCTTCGCAGCAGTCACCTGGAGTGCCTTGTTCGCCTCTTGGACGGCAACAAGTTCCTTCTCCGCGCGACACTTCGCAGCGAGCCGGTCGGCTGATTCACGCTGCAAACCCTGTGCAAAAGTCAAACAGTTAACAACAACGGAATCCTAAGTGCCCACCCGCTGAAATTCAGCGACTGGACACTCGGGGACTGGAGATCAAAAATCCTAAGTGCCCACCCGCTGAAATTCAGCGACCGGACACTCGGGGACTAGAGATCAAAAATACTAAGTGCCCACCCGCTGAAATTCAGCGATTGCGCACTCGGGGACTGGGCGCGAGAAATAAAAACAAAACACCAAAAGAATCTGACCACTGCAATTCAGTGGCCCGATCCTCGGGGACTGGACATACCTGGATGGCTGCGCCAAGCATGCCATGGAGCTGTAGCGTGTCCACGGATGCGAGAAGAGCCGGAGTGTGCCCGCGACGCTGCTCGATCTCCGTTTCAGCGACCCCAGGTACGCGGCTCGATGGCATGGTACCACTCACCGTAGCCGCTCTGGCCATGAAGCGGGGGAAGGTCGCGATGGATGCGCCGGTACCAAAAGAGGCCGGCTCGGCCACCCCAGGCGAGGAAGCACCCTCCTTGATTGTCAAGGCTGCTTCCGTCGCAGGATCACTCAGAGCAATCGTCATGTCGTCAGACACCGTGACGACATCGTCGCCCTTGGCCTTCTTGGCACTGTCTGTGGGGGCAGCGACCTCATCAGCCTTCCTCTTCTGAGAGGGGTCCTCCTCGGCGACGACTGGCAGCACTTTGGCCACGGACGGGTGGCCTATCTTTTTAACTCCAGTCCTGCAAATTGATTACATGAGCAAAGTGGTCCGAGTACAACGAAAAGCAAGGCAGGTGAACAAAACTCACTTGGCGACTGGTATGAACCGCAGCCCCGTGCGGATGCTAGCCGGCTTCTCCAGTTCGGGGCCCAGTTTCCGACTGAGGCCCATCTCCAGAACATCATGTGCCCAAGACACGGACGGCCTCTTCGTTGACGAGGCCGCGATAGGAGCCTCCGAAACAATTTCGGCAGGAGCTCTTCTGGGAGGCAAAGCTGCCGCGGCTGGAGCAGCCCCCAACCCAGAGACTGGGGCGAATGGGGGGGAAGCGAGGCCAGAGGTACCTCACTCAGGGCGGTAGTGGCATCCGGTGCTGCCGTCGTCTGCGGCGCTTCATCCCTGGCCAGGCTGGTGGCGTCGGAACTACTCGCCGAACGAGGCGGCTTCGTCTTCCTCTTCGGAGGGGCCTTCACTTCCTTCTTCTTCTTCTTTTTCGACAGAGTAGCCTCGCGACGCGAGGTGTGCTCGGGAAGCTCGTCGTCATCATCGTCATGGCGTTCAAGGCTTCTACTCGCCTCGAGTTCACGTTGACGCTACCCGCGAGTTTTGCGAACCAGTGGGGCGGCCTCTTCCTCGGACTCGTCGTCATCATCGCTCCTGTCGTTCTCGACGCCGCCCTTGGCAGGAGGCGATTCGCCCCCGACCTGGACGGACGAGCTCGAGTTCTCGTCGTCCGCGGACGGAAGACACCCTTCCACCACTTGAAATAACTGCAGTAGGCATGAGACAATATCAATATAACCGCGATAGCATCAATTGCGATTGCGAATGGTAGAAAGTGACTTACCGTCGGGGCTGGATGCTTCGCGGTGTAGCGGGCGACCCCAGCCTTCGCGTCCAGGTACGCTGCCTGGGTGATCTTCTTCAACGCCGGGACGTAGTCCTCGAGTTTCCACTCAGCGAGGCAGGATTTCGTCGAGTCTTCCCGGCCCGTGTACTCGTACATGTAATGGTCACGGCGGGCCAGGGGAACGAGTCGCCGCCCAAGCCAATAGTTGTACAAATTGATGGTCTGAAGACTCTTCTTCTTTAGGCCGCGGATGGTTTGAAGCATCTCATCCACGACCATCCGCTGGTCTACTGGGAGATTGCCGACTTGGAGTCGGCGCGGTTCGGGCCAGTCGGCGGAGTACCTTGGGATCGCCACCTCGCCGTCTGGAGTCGCCTCGGTGACGTAAAACCAGGACTTCTTCCACTCGCTCACCGCCTTGGCAGTTAGCATCAGATCAAAGAAGGAGGCCTTCGACTTCAACTGAAATGTCAGGCCACCCGCAGCAAGCATTGGGCCGCCTGCTTCTTCGCGACTGATCCTCCCGTGGAACAGATCTTGCCATAGGGGGAAGTAGGGCCTGCAGCCCAGGTAGTACTCGCAGAACGCCACGAAAATGGTGAGCTGCTCGATGCTATGTGGGCCCAGGTCCGACGGCTGGATCCCGCAGAACGCGCAGAAGCGTCGGAAGAAGAGAGACGTGGGGAACCCCAGCCCCCGTTCCAGATGGCTGGTGAAGCAAACAAATTCTCCCTCGTGCGGATCCGGAGTCACCTCTCCGGCCGCGGGGATGCGCCACCTGCCGGCGCGTAGGATCCCGGCCTCCTCGAAGGATGCCAGTAGCGCTCTCGTGCACTTGGACCTGCCCCATGGTTCGGTGGAGGGGGCCATTGGCGGAAAGGTTTGTGGAGGTCAGGGGATTTTGGATCGGTTGGATCGCGATGCGGAGGAAAACAGAGATGGGCGGAATCGGAAGAAATGACGAAGGAATGGTTCCCCGATCGCCTACCATTTCCTTTATATAGCGGTTGTTAACCGCCAAATCAGGGAGCCGTTACCACGCGGTGATTACGCCAAAGTTACCGTTGGAATACCCCAACGGCTAGTTTTGACTGCGTCTGACGGTCCAACTTCGTCCATTCGACTCGCCGACCCAGTCACTACAACAGTGATTAGATATTTCGCCGACCCGTTCACCGAGTTGCGACCTGATTAACCACTGTCATTGCGACCGGAGTAATTAGTGTTTTCCTTTATTCAGGAGCCCGCCACCGAGTCGTCTGGGTGTCCGCATTGTACCCGTATACTCCGACTGCCAACGAACACATGCGCCCAATCGACGACGGCCTCGGGGACTACTGATGGGGATATGCCTACCGGGGTATACCTAGCAGGACGTTTCCGACTGGCCCAGGAACTGGCGAGTGGGCCTGCAGGACGGCGACTGGATCAAGGCCTGGCGTGGATCCAAGCGACTGGAAGCTGAAGGCCCAGAAGAATAGATAGGCCCAGTCGGATTAGGTTAAACGGGTGCCGAATCCTTAACTGATTCGGTTGAGATGTGTAAACCCTAGGGGGGTGAGTCTATATAAACCTCCCTACAGGGCGTGTAGAGGATACGTTCCATCATCCACCCAAGCGACTCGCCGCCTAGCCATCGAGCTCGCCCCTTTGTACTTCCATCATAATACAATCTAGCAGGAGTAGGTCTTTACCCTCCGGGGGGCCGAACCTGGGTAAAACCCTGTGTCTCCGCCCTCATCTCGCACCGCAGATGGCTGGCCGCCCTTGCCCTTCGTTCTACTACTCGCTGCCGCTTGCAGCGTCTGCCGTGGTCATTCCCACGACAGTAGCATATTCCTGTGTCGAACAACCTAGTTATATATGAGGCATGCTTTTTGAGTTTGGTCTTTTTGATTTAGGAGTACTTTCTATAAGTGTATATTCATATGCGACTTTAATTATATATGTTTTTTTTTCAATCATTGATTAATTATTATTGTCAACTTGTAGATGACGTGGTACGTCGTGTACAAGGGACGGGTTCCCGTAGTCTACGATGATTGGGAAGACTGTCGGAGACAGGTGCACCATTTCAGCGGCAATAGCTACAAAGGGTACAACACTATGGCGGAGGCGGAAGCTTGATACACGCGCTATCTAGCGGGAGTTAGGACGAGGAACCGGATGAAGACCTACACCTTCGTCGCGGTGATCATGCTTATCTTCTTTGGTTGTTTATCCCGCGTTTGTGTCTAGCTAGTTTAGATGTCTAGGCGAGCATCCGAGCTCTAACTTGTTCGATCGACACATGTATTAGCATGTCACCAACTACTTTGTAACTTGATCGAAACAATGTATAACTTATGTATTCATGTATGAGACTTATCTATATGTATTTGTTTCAATCTTGTTTAGCGAATTGTGTATTTGTATATATAACTGTATATCTTATATCTGTGTGTATATCTGTGTGTATATCTGCTTATATAATCTGTATTGTATATCATCTGGCCCTGAAATTAAAAAAAAAGACACCTGTGGCGCACATGGCACAGCTTCTGTGGCGCACTACAACTAAAGCGCACCTGCACAGCTTAGTGGCACACTGCAACGTGCGCCACAGAAGATCCAAGGTGTAGCGCACCTGCCAACATATCCGTGGCGCATTAGCAGGTGCGCTACGCCTATCTCGACATAACCGTGGCGCACCAGGCAGTGCGCCACGGCTAGGAGATAGCCGTAGCGCAAGGCCCGTGGCGCACCACTAGTGCGCCACGGATGGGCCTTTTAGGTGCGCCGCAGACGACCGTTTTCGTAGTAGTGTGGTGGATGCCAGTTTCTCTCACTATAGTAGTCATGAGATTTACACCAGATGTTGGCAACCATAATATCACCGTTGTGGCTTTCCGTAGGTAAGAATCGTTCTTAGTTGTTACTCCCATAAGCCACGTAAAACATGCAACAACAAAGTAGAGGCGTCTAACTTGTTTTTGCAGGGAGTGTTTTGTGATATGGTATGGCCCAAGACATGATGTGTATGATGTATGCGATGATCATGTTTTGTAATATTTCACGACTTGCATGTCGATGAGTACACAACTGGCAGGAGCCATATGGTTGTCTTTATAATTGTGTATGACCTGTGTGTCAACTTCTTATACGTCATGTAATAGCTTTACTTTATCGCTAAGTAGTTAGCAATAGTTGTAGTTGTTGTTCGTAGTGGAGGCAATCATGGTGGAATGATGGATATCATGCTGGCACGCACAAGATGGAGATCATTGCACGGAGATTGGCTATACCATGTCACATAAGATTATATGCATGTGATGTTTATCCTTTTATGTATCTTATTATGCTTAGATCGTGACAGTAGCATTATAAGATGATTTCTCACTTAAAGATCAAGATAAAATTGTGTTCTCCCCATGTATGCACCGTTGCGAAAGTTCGTCGTGTTCAAGCACCTCGTGATGATCGGGTGCTATAAAATCTACGTTCATATACAACGGGTGCAAGCCAGTTTTGCACACGCGGAAATACTTGGGTTTGACTTGACGAGCCTAGCATGTACAAACATGGCCTCGGAACACACGAACCGAAAGGTTAAGCATGAGTCATATGAATGATATGATCGACACTTTATTGTCCACCATTGAAACCACATCTCTTCTTGTGAAGATCGGATTAGGTGTGGTGAATTTGGATCGTGTTCACTAAACAACTTGAGGGATGTTGAATTTAGTGGGAGTTCATCTAGTAATTTGATTAAGTTGAACTAGTTATCATGAACATAGTCTAAATTGTACTTGCAAATTTTGTAGATCAAATGGCTAAGTCCAACTTCAACTTCAATGTTTTTGCTAAGAAAGAAAAGCTTAAGAACAATGGGTCTAACTTCACCAATTGGTTCCGCAATCTGAGAATCATTCTCGCTGGCGGACAAAAGGACTATGTCCTTGAGAAAGCGCTAGGTGACGCCCCTGCCATTGATGCGTCGGCTGATGAAAAAGTTGTTTATCAGTCGCGCAAAGATGATTATGGAGTGATTAAGAGTACCATGTTGTTTGCTATGGAATCGGACCTTCAAAATCGTTTTGAGGAGTTCGCCGGGCCCTTTGAGATACTTGAGGAACTGAAAACCATGTTTTAGACTCAGGCCCGTTCTGAGAGATATGAGATCTCTGAGAAGTCCTTTAACTGCAAGATCGAGGAAGGGAGTTCCGTTAGTGAGCACTCCATTAAGATGTCGGGCTACACTCAACGTCTTGAGCAACTGGACTGCAAGATTCCAGAAGAGCTCAAGATTGACAGAGTTCTGCAGTCACTCCCTCCTAGCTACAAAGGTTTTGTAGTTACTCACAATCAGATTGGTTCCACTGATACGATCACTGAGCTCTTCGCTAAGCTGAAAGCTGCGGAGGTGGATATCAAGAAATATAATCATGTGTTGATGGTTAACAAGACCCCTAGCTTTAAGAAAGGTAAGGGTGCAAAGAAATCCTTCAAGAAAGGCAGCGGCAAGCGCGTTGCCCTGCTGAGAAGAAGCTCAAGTCTGGACCTAAGCTGGACACTGAGTGCTTCTATTGCAAGGACAAGGGTCACTGGAAGCGCAACTGTCCGAAGTACTTAGCGGACAAGAAGGCTGGCACCATTAAAGGTATATTTGATATACATGTTATTGATGTTTACCTTACTAGCGCTCGTTGTAGTGCCTGGGTATTTGATACTGGTTCAGTTGCTAATATTTGTAACTCGAAACAGGAGCTACGGAATAGACGGCGGCTAGCAAGGGATGAGGTGATGATGCGCGTTGGCAATGGGTCAAGAGTTGATGTGATGGTCGTCGTCACGCTCTCCTTAGTTTTACCTTCGGGATTAGTTTTAAACCTTAATAAGTGTTATTATGTGCCTGCGTAGCATGAACATTATATCTGGATCGAGTTTATTGCAAGACGGTTATTTATTTAAATCGGAGAATAATGGTTGTTCTATTTATATGAATAACATCTTTTAAGGTCATGCACCTGCTGTGAATGGTTTATTTCTTCTGAATCTCGAAAGCAATGAAACACACATCCATAACATTGAGGCTAAGAGATGCAAAGTAGATAGTGATAATTCAACTTATTTGTGGCACTGCCGTCTAGGTAATATTGGTGTAAAACGCATGAATAAACTCCATTCTGATGGACTTTTGGAGTCTCTTGATTTTGAATCATTTGGCACGTGCGAGCAATGCCTCATGGGCAAGATGATAAAAACCCCGTTCTCCGGAATAATGGAGCGAGCAATGGACTTGTTGGAAATCATACATACCGATGTATGTAGACCAATGAGTGTTTCGACGCGCGGTGGATATCGCTATTTTCTCACTTTTACTGATGACTTAAGTAGATATGGGTATATCTATTTAATGAAACATAAATCTAAAACGTTTGAAAAGTTCAAAGAATTTCAGAACGAAGTGGAAAACCATCGTAACAGGAAAATTAAATTTCTACGATCCGATCGTGGAAGTGAGTATTTGAGTTATGATTTTCTCACGCATCTTAAAGCAAGCGGAATCGTTTCGCAACTCACGCCACCCGGAACACCACAGCGCAATGGTGTGTCTGAACGCCGGAATCAAACTTATTAGATATGGTGCGATCAATGATGTCTCTTACAGATTTACCGTTATCATTTTGGGGTTATGCATTAGAAACCGCTGCATTCACTTTAAATAGGGCACCATCTAAATCCGTTGAGACGACACCGTATGAACTATGGTTTGGTGCTAAACCTAAGTTGTCGTTTCTTAAAGTTTGGTGATGCGAAGCTTACATCAAGAAGTTGATGCCGGACAAGCTCGAACCCAAAGCGGAGAAATGCGTCTTTTGGGTATACCTTCTACCACAGATCTGAAGGCAAAGTGTTTGTTGCAAAGAACGGATCCTTTCTTGAGAAGGAGTTTCTCTCGAAAGAAGTGAGTGGGAGGAAGGTAGAGCTAGACGAGGTTATTGAACCTTCTCTCGAGTTGGAGAGTAGTGCAGCACCCGAAATTGTTCCAGTGCCTTCTGCACCAACAAGAGAGGAAGCTAATTACGAGGATCATGAAACTTCGAATGATGCTACTGCTGAACGTCGCAGGTCGACAAGGTCGCGTGCCACTCCTGAATGGTACGGCAACCCTGTCTTAACAGTCTTGTTGGTAGACAACAGTGAACCTGTGAACTATGAGGAAGCAATGATGAGCCTAGACTCTGAGAAATGGCTAGAGGCCATGAAATCCGAATTGGGATCCATGAGCGAAAACCAAGTATGGACTTTGGTGGACCCTCCTAGCGACCGTAAGGCTGTTGAGTGCAAATGGATTTTCAAGAAGAAAATGGACGCGGATGGTAATGTTACTGTCTATAAGGCTCGGCTTGTCGCGAAAGGTTTTTGACAAGTTCAAGGTGTTGAGTATGATGAGATTTTCTCTCCCGTAGCGATGTTTAAGTCCATTAGGATTTTATTAGCAATTGCTGCATTTCATGATTATGAAATATGGCAAATGGATGTCAAGACTGCGTTCCTCAATGGCAACATTGATGAAGAGTTGTATATGATGCAGCCCGAAGGTTTTGTCGATCCTAAGGATGCTGATAAGGTATGCAAACTTCAGCGTTCCATTTATGGACTGAAGCAAGCTTCTCGGAGTTGGAACCTTCGTTTTGATCAAGTGATCAAGAGCTTTGGATTTGTTCCAAATTGCTATGAAGCTTGTATCTACAAGAAAGTGAGTGGGAGCTCAGTGACATTTTTGGTACTATATGTGGATGACATATTGATTATTGGAAATGACATTGGTATGCTTAACGATGTGAAGAGTTATTTGAATAAATGTTTTTCAATGAAAGACCTAGGAGAAGCTGCTTATATATTAGGCATCAAAATCTATAGAGATAGACAAAGACGCCTGATAGCTTTAAGCCAAAGTACATACCTAGACAAAGTTCTGAAAAGGTTCAGAATGGATGAAGCAAAGAAAGGTTCATTGCCCATGTTGTCAGGTAAGATATTGAGCAAGGATCAGTGTCCGACTACGGTAAACGATAGAGAAATTATGAGCAAAGTGCCATATGCCTCGGCCATAGGTTCTATCATGTATGCCATGCTGTGTACTAGACCGGATGTGTCCAATGCTCTTAGTTTGACGAGCAGATACCAAAGTGATCCAGGAGTGGAACACTGGACAGCCGTAAAGAACATCCTAAAGTATTTAAATAGGACTAAAGAAATGTTCTTGGTCTATGGAGGTGATGAGCAGCTCGTCGTAAAAGGTTACGTCGACGCTAGTTTCGACACCGACCCAGATGATTCTAAATCTCAGACAGGATACATTTATATTTTGAATGGAGGAGCTGTGAGCTGGAGAAGCTGCAAGCAAAGCGTGATCGCGGGTTCTACAGTAGAATCGGAATACATGGCTGCTTCAGAAGCGTCAAGTGAAGGAGTTTGCATCAGGAACTTCATCACAGAGCTTGGTGTGGTTCCAAGTGCCTTGGACCCACTGGAGATATTGTGCGACAACACTGGCGCCATAGCACTGGCTAAGGAACCAAGATATCATCCAAAGACCAAGCACATCAACCGCCATTTTCATATAATTCGAGATTATATAACAGATGGAGATCTGAAGATTAGCAAAGTACATACGGATCTGAATGTCGCAGATCCGTTGACTAAACCTCTTCCACGAGCAAAACATGATCAGCACCTTAATGCCATGGGTGTTAGATTGTTGCCAGATGTAAACTAGATTATTGACTCTAGTTCAAGTGGGAGACTATTGGAATTATGCCCTAGAGGCAATAATAAAGATGTTATTGTTATAATTCTTGTTCATGATAAAGTTTATATTCCATGCTAGAATTGTATTAAGCGGAAACTTTGATACTTGTGTGGTTTATGAACAACACCGTGTCCCTAATACGCCTCTATGGACTAGCTCATTGATTAATGATGGTTAAGGTTTCCTAACCATAGACATGAGTTGTTGATTAATAATGAGATCATGTCATTAGGAGAATGATATGATGGACAGACCCAAATCAAGCAGAGAAATTAGATCGTGTCATCGTGTTCATCTTTGCGAAGCTTTTTCCTATGTCAAATATTGTATTCCTTAGACCATGAGATAATGCAACTCCCTGGTATCGGAAGAAAGCTTTGAGGTCATCAAACGTCATCCTATGTGAGGGTGATCATAAAGGTGTCTCTCAGGTGATCGGGAAGTACCTGTTGGGTTGTATGTATCGAGATGGAATTTGTCCCTCCCGAGTCGGAGAGATATACTTCGGGCCCACTCGGTAATCGATATCAACACCGCTTGCAAGCACGTGGTTAAGGAGTTAATCACAAAGTGATATCGGATTACAGAACAAGTAAAGTACTTGCTGTGAACGAGATTGAACTAGGTATGCTGATACCAACGATCGAATCTCGGGCAAGTAAAATATTGCGTGACGAAGGGAATATATATATATGGGATTAATTGAATCCTGGCATCGTGGTTTATCCGATATGATCATCGATGAATATGTGGGAGTCAATATGGGTTTCCAGATCCCGCTGTTGATTATTGATAGAAGATCATGTCTGCATATTCTCGAACCCGTAAGGTCACACACTTAACGTGCCTCGACGCTAGGATAGAATGGATAATTGTTTATGAGTTTTTGTCCGGAGTCTCGGATGAGATCCAGGACATCACGAGAGGTTCCAGAATGGTCCGGAGAATAAGATTCATATAAAGGAAAGCAGTTTTTGGATTTCGGAATCGTTTCGGAGTATTCTGTATTGTACTGAAAGGTTCTAGAAGCTTCCGGAGTGGGACCAACATGGCCCCACTTGTCGGAGGCCTGTGTGGGACTAAGGGGAGTTCCCTGGCCGCATTGGGCCAGGGGCACAAGGCCCCATAGGCCCAGCCGGCCAAACCCTAGGGGAAACCCTAGGGAACCCTTCTAGAAGGAGGGGGAAACTTGCCCCCCCACTCCAACCCTTGGGGCCGCCGCCCTAGGGCTTGGAGGAGGGGCCAAGGGGGCCGGACAACCCCCTATATAAGGTGGGCAGGGGAGCACCCCTCCCCCCACTCCTTCAACCCTAGCCGCCAACTGCTGCCCTCCTCCTCTCTCTCTCCCGACTGCGTGTAGGCGAAGCCCTGCTGCAGAAATTCTCCACCATTAGCACCACGCCGTCGTGCTGCAGATCCAATATTTCTCTCCACCCCACTTGCTGGACCAAGGAAGGAGGAGACGTCGCGGCACCGTACATGTGCATATCTCAGAGGCGCCGCCACTTGCGGCATAGGATCGGGTCGGATCGCATGAAGGAGACAGCGAGTATGACTACACCAACCACGTTCTGTTGAACGTTTCCGCTGTGCGATTTCTTCAAGGGTATGAAGATATCATCTCTCTCTCTCATTGATTGCATCTCCTAGATTAGATCTTGGCTTTCCCGTTCGCATCCGTAGAATTTTTTTGATTTACTATGCTGCGAAACCCTTCATAAACCTATGCCTTTTCCAGGTAAGAAACACAAGTCAAAGGAGGAAGAACACTACAACAAGTTTTGTGAGTGGATGAAACCTTTATTTTTGTAAATTACTTTGACTGATGCTATTAAATTGCCTCCTTATTCAAAGTATATGAAGGATATTGTCTCTAATAAAAGGAAGATTCCTAATGAGATTTCTACTTTTCTTGGTAATTATTCCTTCAATGGTAAGGTTCCAAAGAAACTTGGTGATCTAGGTATATCAACTATTCCTTGCTCTATTAAGAATAATTATGTTAGAACTGCTTTATGTGATTTGGGAGCTGGAGTTAGTGTTATGCCTTTTCTCTCTACAAGCGACTCCAGCTAAAAAAGTTGATACCAACTGATATATCTTTGCAAATGGCTGATAAGTCAACTACTATTCCTGTTGGTATATGTGAGGATGTTCCTGCTCAAGTGGCTCATAATTTCTTGGTTTTGACTGATTTTGTTGTGCTTGAAATGCCTCAAGATGATAATATGTCTATTATTCTTGGGAGACCTTTTCTTAATACTGCAGGTGCTGTCATTAATTGTAATCAAGGAAAAGTAACATTCAATATTGATGACAAAGAGCATACTATTTATTTCCCCAAGAAGGTTGTTAGAAGCTATTGCCTGAATTCCATTGAAAATATTGAGAGCATCAAGGTTGGAGAAATTTATTGTCCCATTTCACAAGAAAATTTTGAAACTATTATGATTGGACCATTGCTATCAAGTATGAGGTAACATAATCATCTTGTGGATTACAAAGTTTTGTTTCATATAAGATTGCTTTGATAACAAGACTTGATCAACCTTATTAACAAAAGGATTTTTATGAACAAAATAATGTTGTCACTGTGGTTATACTTGCTTTCTTTTACTTTTCTCCTTCCTAGTCTTTGCTTTTCTTTTGCTAGCTTTGTTTTTGTTAGTTGTTTGCTTGTTAGTTTGTCTTTAGAGATTCTGTAGTTTGGCTTTTTGTTTTCTTTTGCTTCTTCTGAAAAAACTGTTTCTGCGAGAAAATCAATTTTCATACCCTAAAAATTGGCCAAAAATAAAGTTTTCCGAAAAATCCCAGAAAATTCAAAATAAATTTTTCCTCGAAAAAAGGGGCAGAGAGACACCTGAAGTGACCTAGGGGGCCACCCTAGGCCACCACACCCATGGTAGGCACGGCCTACCAGGTGGCGGCGCCTGGGGGGTCTAGCACCTGGGCCCCTCCAGGCTGCCTCCTCAAAGCCATATTCTTTCTCTCTCCCGGAAAACTTGCTCAATCTCGAGTTCTTGCTGTTCTTGCTCGCGATTTTCGATCTCCTTGATCAACCATCTTTGCTGCTGATTTTTGGAGATATTGCTCTTTGGTATGTGCCTCCTCCACTTGTCCAATTAGATTTGTGATTGGTAGATTGTATCTTGAGTATTTTGCTGCTATAGGTGATAGGTTGTTTGAGATTGCATGCTTGTTTTATGCTTAGAAACTTTTTTGATGCATGTGTATCCCTCTAGCAAGTTTTTATAGTAGTTTATCATCATTTATCAACTTAGAAATCACTTGGTTTGATGTTTGTCTAAAAAATTCAGAATAGATTGGTCATGGATAACCACACATTTGGAGAGATATTTGAGGATGATGCACCTAGAAGGGCAAGGCTTCCAAGATCATCCACCAGTGCCAGGCCCTCATACAATGAGGATCTCATCACTCCGCGATTTGGTGATGAGGGAGACGAGGGGGATGCGCATCCCTCCGCCTTTCCTTGCCAAACCTTCTTGCGGGCTGCTGGGATTCTTGATAATTTTATGACCTTGGTTCAAAGGGATGGTCTAACAAGTCTTATGCAGGATGAGAGCGTGCAATATGCTATGCTCACTAAAACATTTGTGGAGAGCTTCTCCTTCACTAACAGCTTGTTCCATCCAGATGTTTCTTTCAAAGTTTATGGCAGGTCCTACCATATGACATTGAAGAAATTTTGTGAAGCTCTAGGACTTGGTACATCTAGGTCAGCAAAGAAGATTCCAGCACAACCCGTTGATTTGTTGGAGCTCTGTCGCGGAATAACCAACGATGATAACCGTAGAGCTCAACGGGGAAAGATAAGAAACATTCAGCTTCTAGCCATCAGGTACTTCACTTACTATCTTTCCACTAGTGTTCTTGGTAGGGAGAACACTAGTAATATTTCCAGTTATCATTTGGGTTTCTTAGCTGCTGTGCTCAACAATAAAACCAAGTATAATCTTGGTTCTCTCATTGCTCGTCGTTTAACTGCTAAGGGACCCATTTATGGGGGAATTATTGCTATGCATGTTGCTGCTTCCTTGGACATTGTTGTTGATCCAAATGATACATTTTTGGCTCCTCAGAGGCTTCATCTTGCTGCCATGAAGGCACACCACTTTGTCACTAATGACTCTACCCTTGAGAACTTGGTCTATAAAATGTTGTTTATTGACGGGGAAGAGCGAGAGAGAGATCCCTCTCCCCCAAACCACTTTGTTTAGTATTTCTCAGGGACCTTTGTCACGCTCCAAGGAGGAGATGGATGAGATGTTGCGCTCTCTTGCCTTCCATGGGCACTATCAGGAGGAAGAGCCCTCTTACGACCCCGCGGTACACTACACAGGGGAGTCCTCGAGCTCGTACCAGGACGAGGGAGCCTCCTCGTCATACTACGGGGGTGCACCTACTTGGGCACCATGGGATTGAGCCTCACTTAGGCCAAAAGCCTAAGCTTGGGGGAGGTATACCGACATCACACTCATCTATATATAATGTTCGGTCAGTTCTTTGTATATCCATTGTTTCACTTTCTTTTTGGTTCTTGTTGCTTCTTTCTCAAAAACACAAAAATACCAAAAATATTTTCATTGTTTCTCTTGGTTTGTTTCTTTGTTTCTTTGCTTTGGTTTGCCTTAAAAGAAAAATCCAAAAAGATTTTGCTTTGCTTGGATTGTTTTTGCTTTGCTTGTTTTTGCTTTGTTGGCTTCTTTAAAAAAATCGAAAACACCAAAAATATTTGTTGTTCTTCTTTGGTTTTGTGAGTTCTTTTGCAGGGTTCAGCCGTCCTTAGTGGATTTTGGTTTTCATGTTATTATTCAAGTCGCACAAGTGAAGGGCACTGATGAAGATTAAGACAACTTGAGGAGTGGTAAGAGGATGGTAGCGAACTCTATTTATTTCATTTTTGTACATATACTCATCATTGTGAGCATGCTTAGTCTGTTCATGGTAAGGAGTATGTTACTGATGGATGATTAGTAGTTCTTGCTTGTCTATGATTAGCTCCAGCTTGCTAATAGTTTGTAGCATGTCATATGAATGTTTGCATGAATTGTTTTATTCATATTTTGGTATGAAATTGTGGTATACTCCTCTGTAAGTTTCATGTGAATCGACTTGGCACATGCTCACGCATGCATATGACTAACCAATAGTCAGTAAGCCTCGATGATTTATTTTGCCTTAGAGTTCTTGTATCATTTTCATGAAATAGCAAGCATGATTATGACAAGTATTGCTCTCTCATTTGTCGCTCCCTCTCTACTGCTAGCCTTTACTTGCACTGAGTATGAGCTCTACCTGTGTTTCCAACTCTCCAAAACCAATATTGCCAGCTGTGTCCACCATACCTACCTATTTGCATCGTTTGCTATTTCAGTGCATATTCAATATGCCTTGTTTTCTTCCAAATAAAATGTTTGTCTGTTTTGAGAAAGTTAGTTAGTAAAGCTCCCACAAACTTGATGGCACACTTTGTTCCTTGTGCTTAATAATCTTGAACCATTGTGACTTGTCCATGAAAGTTATATGCTTGTAAATTATATGCTGGGAGTCAGCGGAACCGTGCTGTCACGGGGAACGCTCTCAACACTTTTTGGATATCCTATATAGTTGATACTTTGCTCTTTCGTTTACGGATGTCGATGATGTGAAATAAAAAGGGGAGCTTGTGAGTTCATGGAGTCTATACATTGTGTTAGAGAAACGCCTGGGCCGCTAGCCTAAGCCATGCCTAATCATGGTGGAAACTTGCAGCATCACCATAATGAGCATTCTATGAAGAATCCCCAATAAAAAGCTATGCACATAGTAAATAAAAAGATCACTGAGATGCTCATTGTCTGCTTGCCTTGTCATTTTGATCACGGGATAGCTCCTGTATCATGTGCAAGGGGTACCCCATTGGCGGTTCTCTATGATATGCATGTATTTACAATGACAAGAACTTATAGGTAACCAAAGTTGAGTAGCATGCGGAGCGGCCCTCGAACTCAAGGGACTTGGGATTTTCAGCCTATGGTCTGTCAAGCATATGATTCAAAGTGGACCTCACTTTCACCTTAACCACATGAAGATGCCTATGATAGGGGAATGAGAGCTCAAAGCTAATGAGTACCTTCCTTTCAGCATTAGGAGGCCTTTCAAACTTTCCAAAACCGTTTTCACAACTTAGTTGAGTCACCACTTATTCTATGAGCACCTTCTTGAGAGCATAGTTTTCATTCTTGTGTTTGTTCCAAAACTTGGTTGGATATGTCATGACTTTGATGCTTGTATCTCTGATATTTTTACCTCTAGTCTTCACTTGAACTTCAGAGGTGCCTTGGAATTTATATTGTGCTCTACAAACAAAGGCAAGCGAGATACCACTCTATCATACCTTACTATGAGCATTGCAATGTTGCTTATGTTTATGTTCCATGCTACTTATTATTATTGAGTTGGTTTATCTTCATAGCTTGCAATGATTATTGAGTAGACTTGGTTGCATAATTCTTATTATGAAAGTTCTTTTATCGCTCTCAGTTTTCAACTGAATTGCTTGAGGACAAGCAATAAGCTAAGCTTGGGGGGAGTTGATACGTCCAAAACGTATCTATTTTCTCAAACACTTTTTCTATTGTTTCTCCTCTAAACTTGTGTGATTTGGATACAACTAACACGGACTAACGCTGTTTTCAGCAGAATTACCTTGGTGTCTTGTTTTTGTGCAGAAAATTAACTATCAGGAAAAATCCTAGAAAATATTCCAAAAATTATATTTCACCAGAAGACCCACGGAGCCATAAGATGAGCCGGAGAAGGGGCCTGGGGGGCCCACACCCCTGCCAGGCGCGGGTGGGCCCTGCCCCGCGCCTAGGGGGGTGCAACCACCCCAGGCACCCCCTCGGCCTCCCTCTGCGCCTATAAGTTGCCTTTCGACCTAAAAACCAAGGGGGGTTCGATAGTTTTCCAGAAAGAGTTCCGCTCCGCCGCTGCCACCAGAAACCAAGATCTGGATCCAGAAACTCCATTCTGGCACCCTGCCGGGACGGGGAATTTTGAGAGGATCATCGTCATCACCAATGCATCTACATCAACCACCGATGTTTCCCTCATCCATGAGTGAGTAATCCCCCGCTGTAGGCTTGGGGATGGTAGGGATTGGATGAGTTCTATCATGTAATTGAATAAGATTTGTTAGGGCATAGTGCCTAGTATCTCTATTAGTGCTATTTGACTTTGTTGCAACTTGTTGTGCTTAATGCTTATCACTAGGGCCCGAGTGCCATTATCTTAGATCTGAACTTATTATTGAATCATTATGATAGTATTGTTTGTGATCTTATCTGCAAGTTGTGTATACATATCATTGTCCGGATCCAAAGGCCCCAAAGTGACAATAATTGGGACAACCGGAGGGGATGGCTGTGGTGTGAGGATGACATGTGTTCACAGAGTGTTAATGCTTTGCTCCGGTGCTCTATTAAAAGGAGCATCTTAATTGCCAGTAGTTCCTAGAGGCCCCTCTACCACAGGCTGACTAGACAGAAGATGTTGTGCAAGTTCTCATTGCGAGTATGTATGACTATATTTGGAGCACATGCCTAGGATTGGTTAGTACTTGGATGCTTGTTATTATTTATTTGCAATGCCCTAGATCTTGAAGTTACATGTTTAGACTCGTTCATGCAACGCCCGTCCATCCATCCCTATGACTACCGCACTTGAATCCCACTGTTACCGTTACTGTTACTATTGCTCCTGTTTCACGCTTGCTGTTGCTTTACTATTGCTACTGATAAACTTCTGTGAGCAAGAAATATTTCGAGGTGCAGCTGAACTGACAACTCAGTTTTTAAGGCTTGCAAGTATTCTTTGGCTCCCCTTGTGTCAAATCAATAAATTGGGTAATACTAACCGCGAAGAATGTTGCGATCCCCTACACTTGTGGGTCATCAAGACGCCGTCCGCAACATGTGAGAACCTGATACGACTAATCAATGCAATCTAGGCAGGACACATCTCTTGCATCTCCAATCTCAAATCACTAATTCGTCATCTTATTATCTGAACAATACCACTAACCCAAAGATTGAAACATGAGAACCGCTAACCAGAATTTGTATCATATTATCATGGTCGTCACCTCCACCAAGGCATCCCGAAACTCGCTAGACAAAAGTTCACATGCTATATATGAAGCCATCGGTCCACGAGGCCATTGGCGGAGCGATGCACAAGTCAGGGGGCCACCGCCCCCCCCCCCCAAACTTGGAACATTTACTGAAGAAAAAATATTTTAGAGGCTTAATTGAATTTTTTTGAGTCCTCCCCCAAACGTTGAAATACTACCTTTTGCCCTCCTCTCCATGCAACCTGAGCTAGCTCAAGCCAAAACACAAGAGACATTCTTGTGTTGACCATAATGACCACATCAAGACGCGTCTAGAGACATGATCCCTCCTGCCCAGTTGTGGAGACGCCGCCGCTAAATATGGGAAATAATTCTCTCTTTTCAGCAAGGAAATGTTTTCAACATATTTAGAGGAAACAAGTATTTCTATATTGAGAAAATGTTCCAAATTTATACATGTATAATAAGTTTTTAAAAAATGATGATCGTTTTTTTAGGATGTACTAGATAAAATAAGTATGAGTATATGTATTTTTATTTTTGGATGCAACTACCTGGCGGGAGGTCTATGGATGGCAAAATCTAGCGGATGGTTCCGATATCTCCGATTTCACGCGCACACGAAATTGGCATTCTGACCCAAGCGAGCATTTGTGCGCCGATAAAACACTATATTTAAGATTTGTTATCCCTTAAGCATAAAAGGACAAAAAAATGACATCTCTCTAAGTAAATACGAAATTCTAAAATTTAAAATATTTTGTAGGTCACATCATTGATCCGATTTAAGATTTGTTTTTATCCTTGGACTAGCCTCGATAAGATCTTCGAATCTAGATCCCATATTGCTATGTTTAGATAATTTTTTTTGGAGCTAAAAGTTATTATCCACCTATAATACATGAGTTTTCCATATTGTACACAATTGACCTTCTATAGATAAGAAAATCTGGCGCGTGTTCTGGCGAAAAGCGCCGACACACAGGTCCCCATGTCGCGACAATGAAGACCCCCACTGTTATCGTTCGTCGTCATGTCACCGCCTAGCAAGTTTAATTCGCGGTACATGGAGCCACCCAAGAATATGAGTACAAGTTATCTACCCAGCTAACACTATAGTTATCCAGTAATATGAGTATAAGTTATCCACCAGTTAACGCTACAGTTATCCAGGATTATATATAAAGTTATCCTATAAATCATCAATAGACATATATCCAGTAGTGTTGTGTGTGACTAGCCAATTGCATTAAAAACTTGACAGTAGGAAGAAAGTGGAAAAACACAATCATAGATAGGAAAACCACATATGGGGGTATAAAAATTAAGTTATCCACCAAATTATATAACAGTTATCCACGCATGTGAGTACAAGTTATCCAGCAGCTAACACTGCAGTTATCCGGGCATATGAGTACATATAGTTATCCAGGAATATGAGTACAGGTTATCCACCAGCTAATGCTACAGTTATTCATAATTATATGTAGAAGTTATCCCACAAATCATAGACATATATCTAGTAGTGTCGTGTGTGACTAGCCAACCGCATTAAAAACTTGACAGTAGGAAGAAAATAGAAAAACACAATCATAGATAGGAAATCATATATGGGGATATAAAAATCAAGTTATCCACCAGTTTATATAGCAGTTATCCACGCATGTGAGTACAAGTTATCCAATAACTAACACTGCAGTTATCCAGGCATACAAGTACATATAGTTATCCAGCAATATGAGTACAGGTTATCCACCAGCTAATGCTACAATTATCTATAATTATATATAGAAGTTACCCCCACAAATCATAGACATATATTCAACAGTGTTGTGTTTGACTAGCCAACCATATTAAAAACTTGACAGTAAAAAAAAAGTAGAAAAACACAATCAAAGATAGGAAATCACACATGGGGTATAAAAATCAAGTTATCGACCAGTTTATATAACAGTTATCTAGGCATATGGATACAAGTTATCCAGAAATACGAGTATAAGTTATCCACCCAGCTAACAATATAGTAATACATGCTAATATGTAGAAGTTACACCATAAATCATCACTAGACATAATCTAGCAGTGTTGTGTGAGACTAGAGAAGTGCATTAAAAACTTGACAGTAGGAAGAAACTAAAAAACATAATTAGGGATAAGAAATCATAAAAAACATAATTAGAGATAAGAAATCATACAAATCAAGTTATCCAATAGTTTAGAGCAGTTGTACAGGCATATGTATATAAGTTATCCACCAATTTATGCAGCAGTTAAGACACATGTATACATGTTATCCACCAGTTTATGCAACAGTTATCTAAGCACACGTATACAAGTTATGCATCAATTTATGTGGCAGTTATCCACACATATGTATACAGAGTCATCCACCAAAATTAGCACCAACGAAACAATTCCGGTCACTTTTAACCTTGATGAGCAGCTACACCAAAATAACCTTGGTGTATATCTCGAAGAAACTAGCTGCACACGAGCAATCAGCAAAATTCCCAGGCTAAGAGAATACATCATTCAGATCACTGTCTGCGACTAATCTCTTCTATAACTGACAACTCATACCTCCTATATAAGTCAAGCTATGTAATCTTTCTGAGCAGCAACACAAAACATCAGTAGTATCAACGAGACACGTAGTAGAATGTCAGGACGGGCAAAGAAGCACGGCCGTCCGCGGAAGAGCAAATCGACAAGTCGCCAGCTTCCACACCCTTGCCCCCAACCTCCGCGGCTACGTGACTCCATCGTCCCCACTGCCTACACTGTTCTCCACCGGTGGCTAACCTGAAGAGCAGAATCAATCAAACACTCCGACAAGTATCCATGATGAAGACCATGATGGAATATGAGACGGTGGAAGAGGAGGGCGGGAGGGGAATGGTGAGGGGGGGATCCTGCACAACGACTTGGACCCCTTTGCGAAGGATTTAGTGAATTTCCTTGTCTTAGTGGAGGACGAAGACACCTGATGCGTCCTTGTCCGGAGCAGATCGTATGCTCCTCGGCGCCACCCAAGATGAAGACGGCGGCGCAAAGGTGCGGGGAGAATTGGTGCTGGCTGGAGCTTGTGGGTGTGGCGGCGTGGAGGCTGTTTTGCAGGCGGGGAACAACACCGAGCAGTGGCGGAGAGTAACACCGAGCGGTGGCGAGGAGGATTGGTTGCAGGCGGGGAGCAGCGCCGATCGTGCTTGACATGGTTATACCCTACGGATACACGACATTAACATACCTAGTCCAGCCCAAGGAAGTCCCACGAGAATATACGCGGCCCATGAAGATTTTCGGGTGGCCCAATCCCATAACGTCTTCGGATCCTTGGAGAGAAAGACTAGAACAGATAGAATATTCAAAGGGGCGAACCCTAAACCTGTAACCAACTCGACTATACCCAGGACCTGCCTATCTCTATATAAAGGCTAGGAGGGCACGACAAGGAGGCTCTATCTCACCTCACCGCATATACACCTCCATGCCAGATTGCATCTGTGCACCCCTGTAACCTTTGGTTCCGCCATAATCAAGAGCAGACAAGCAGGAGTAGGGTTTCCCTCCGGGGGCCTGAACCTGGGTAAATCTCGTGTCCCCTGGTTGCTTGTCTGTTAACCATTCCGTGATCTCCAGAATCCCCATCTTCTCCAAAACCCAAGCTCATAACAATGGGCATTGACGAGATCGATCCTTGTCAATTGGCGTCATCTGTGGGAATCAGGGGCGCTGATTGTGCGATCGTGACGGTCCCAACCAAAGCGATCTACAACTCCTCAGTGACGGAGAGCCATCTCCTCTTTGGCGCTTTCGACTTCACGGTCCACTCGCCATCCACCCTGAAGGACTTCGAGCCCGTAGGCGACGGGCTCGAGATCCTGTTCGGAAGCTTCTGCTTCCAGGACGGACAGACCGGCACTCTCCGCCTCCCAGAGCGGGTGCCGCTGCCATCGATCAGGCCCGCTTCATGGGCCCCGCATCCCAGCGTGCTACGCACTCCAGCATCGACAGATAAGTCATATGACACTATGACAGCAGCAGCTGCAACTCAGATCTATGCGATCCCCCGTCGGATGAAGGGGCCTACAGTTCTGGATCCGAAAGCTGCGGCAGCAGCGATCCAGTCCGTGGACGCTACCAATGCGCTGTGGTCATCCAAAGCGAAAACGAGCAACAACCACCAGGTTCGGGTGCTCACGTACCGCCACCCAACCCGCAGGGTAGAAACGGCGAAAACAGGAGGCAACCATCCCCCCCGCCCAACAAGGACGACCCTGATGCCAGTCGAGTAATCCACCTCAGCAAGGAAGGATGGAACCAAGCACGCGAAGCCGTGGCGGGCAACAAGATCCTGCCTGTGGGTGCCTCACAGGACCTACTGATGGCATACCACCTACTCCTTATCGAAGAGCACAAAAAGCAGGTGAAGATGCAAGAGGTACTCGACAAACGCAAGCAAGCGGCCTTGGAGTCTAGCGCGCAGCGAGCTGCGCTCTCCGCCGTTGGCAGCTCCAGCTCGCACAGCAACAATGCCAACAAACATCGCTCTCGCGTAGAGAACATGGATCCCGCTGCATGTCGCGAGGTGACCCGAACCCTCAACACGTCCTTCATGGAGATGAACGCCAACGACAACGTCATCCCGAAGACGCTGCAAGCTGCGATCATGGCAGCCACCACATATCTTGCGTCCCATCCACCTATGGTGGGGGACCCGAAGAGGGCCATGCACAAGTCCGCGCTAGCCGGACTCGGACTCGTTGGAGCTGCGCTCCATGAGGAAGCTCCTGCGGAGCCGAAAAAGAAAGCTGCGGTCAGATTCAACCGCAGTCCCACACCCTCATCCGACGAGGAGGAACCCGACCTACCTCGACGATGCAAGAGTACACGACGTCGCAGTCGCGACTACGACGCTCGAAGCGACCTCGCTCAGCGCAAGATCGACAAGGCACGCGCCAAGCGCGTGTGCTCATCCGAATCTGAAGAGGATGACAACGAAGGAGAACTCTGCAGAGCTCGATGCTTCAGCAGATCTGTTCGGCGGACACGGATGCCGAGAAACTTCAAGCTTCCTTCGGACACTCTGAAGTTCGACGGCATGCAGGACCCTAAGGCATGGCTCAGCGAACACCTGTCATCCGTCAAACTGCATAGCGGAAACAAAAACACCGTCCTGCAATGCCTTCAGCTGCAGCTGACGGGCGCAGCCCGGATCTGGCTCAGCAGCCTATCCTCGGGGTCCATCCGAAGCTGGGAGGAACTGGCGGTACAGTTTCATCCGAAACTTCAAGGGTAACAGCAAGAGGCCAGCCTCGATGGAAGAACTGCAGGCCTACACCCAACGAACGGGCGAATCCATTCGCTCGTACATACTACGCTGGTCCAACATCAAGAACTCCGCGGCACACATCTCTGAGGAGAGAACAATCGACGCCTTCAAAGATGGCGTCAAACGCCAGGACTTCAAGGAAGAACTTGGGCGCGTCAAGCCCAAGACACTCGACCACCTCATGGACATCGCCAACAGGTGGGCAGATGGCGAGGACTCCGTCCATCGAGCACACTCGGATGAGGAGGATGACTACGGCCGCCGACGCGAGCGCCGTAGCAAGCAAAGATCGCGCATCTACGACGATCGTGATGGACCCGACATGGTCGCGGCTGGCTACGCCGACCGCCGCAACGAAAGCAACCGTAGCAGCGGCGGATACCGTGGAAACAACTTCTGCGATGGAGGACGCCCAACGCAAACGTGGCAACATCGCGACCGCGACGACGAGCCCTCGGCATACGATAAGTTGTCGGGCCCATGCACCATCCACTTCTACATCGACAAGCAGGATGGCAAAAAGAAGGCCAGCCACATGCTCAAGGATTGCCGCGAGTTCCAGAAACTCGGCAAGAGCCTGTCCCATATTCTTCGAGTCCTACGTCGAGTCTACGACTTCACTACGGACTCAGGGGATACTCACATAGGGAGGATTGATTCAAGCATCCGAAAAAATTGTGTCCTACGGACCTGAAGCAAACAATGGTTGAATTAAAGTCTCTGCTCGAGTCTATGACTCGAACAGACACTCGGGGGCTACTCCCATAGGGAGCGCTGGTCGCGCACCCTATGAATTCTTCGACTGCGATCCTTCGGATCAGAATGCAAAAACTTTTTGGCAACTTTGCCCCAACCAACGCTAAGTGAGTAACATCCTTCTTGGCCACCCGAAACACCTCCACGGTGATACAATTTCGGATGTTATGTCTGCGACGCAAAGATAAGACCTACAAATACCATCTGATGGTCTGGTAACGCACCCGACTGCGCTCTGCTAGTGAAAATCCGTGCCAACAGGCGCGATGAAAATCCCGACGGACGCGTTTGGTACATCATTCGAAAACTACTGGGATTCGACTCCTGTAAGACCTCAACGGCCTGAGTCGAATTACGCCAGCATCTGTTTCGGGTTTCGAGTCGAGGGACTCAAATCTGAAGAAGATCGTGTTGTTTTGTCCTAAGACATTTAACTGACCCTGATCCGTCAGGAGAGTCAGGCACACGCATCAACAATCCTTACACACTAAAATCATTCTTTTCCTAATGAACAGAAACAACCGCACACGAAAGATTGAAGAGTCCTCAGCCAAATCTATGATTCGACTGAACACTCGGGGCTACTGACATGGTTATACCCTACGGGTACACGATATTAGCATACCTGACCCAGTCCAAGGAATACCCACGAGAATATACGCGGCCCATGAAGATTTTCGGGTGGCCCAAACCCATGACGACTTTGGATCCTTGGAGAGAAAAACTAGAACAGATAAAATATTCAAAGGGGCAAACCCTAAACCTGTAACCGACTCGATCTATTCCCGGGACCTGCCTATCTCTATATAAAGGCTAGGAGGACACGACGAGGAGGCTCTATCTCACCTCACCGTATATACACCTCCGCGCCAGATTGCATCTACGCACCCTTGTAACCTTCGGTTCCGCCATAATCAAGAGCAGACAAGCAGGAGTAGGGTTTTCCCTTCGGAGGCCTGAACCTGGGTAAATCTCGTGTCCCCTGGTTGCTTGTCTGTTAACCGTTCCGCGATCTCCAGCACCCCCATCTTCTCCAAAATCCAAACTCATAACAATGGGCATTGACGAGATCGATCCTCGTCAGTGCTCGGGAAGCAAGAAGATCGACACGTAGAAAAGGAACTGACTACTTGGACCGGTACGATCTTGATCGAACGGTTGCTGTGAGTCCGCCGAGTTTGATCTTTTTCAGACAGGTCTAAGGATAGATTTTTGAGGGAAATGAGGATACGATATGTGACAAACGAGAGTTTCTCCTAAGAAATAGCCCATTATGAACTCCATATTTCAGCCCACGGTGCTCACACTTGCGTTCTGGGCCGCGTTGACTCTTCCGTCCCCTCGTCCAGTCGTCCGTCCGTGCTCGAGCTGCGACCCCCTGCGTCTGCCGTTGGGGAGAAGAACTACCCGGAGGCATCCTCACCTCCGAGCTCCGGCAGGAGAAAAGCCGGGGGACATCCAATCAGGTTATCCTTCCTTTCTGTTCCGTCTATATACGTTACTTACACTCGATAACAAGTATCCCCAACCAGAAGGTTGCAGCAGGGTAGCAGCCGATAGTGCGAAATCTGCGGATCTGATCGAATTCGAGGCTCTCGGAATGTTTTGAAGCTCCCTTCCTGTGTTTCGAACGCCTGCGTTTTATCACTAGATTTAGGAAGGTAAACGTGGGTATGGTTCGAGTTATTCCGTAGCTGTATACTCTTGTGATTTGTGAGGCTCGGCTGCTAAATGATCAAACTTAGTCCCTGCAGAAAAGAGAGAGATAGCGGGTCAAACTTAGTGTTACTGGTGATCTAGTACTTCCACATGTGTAGGTTTGGGCATCAGGCACCAGATGATATGTGGATTTTTGGTTTTGTTATTCACAGAGCTTATTCGAAATTATGCAAAATGAGTGAAGTACACAGATAGGTTATCCTTAAGTTTCTGGTTTCCAGTAGTGTTGATGCACCATGTGTTAGATACCTAGGGCATCCCAATGTTCCTTTGCCGGATTGTGCCCGGGCTGAAAAGATCTAGGAATTTAGGTCTGTGTAAAATAGCATTTTCATATCTGCTGAGTTATTAGAGTCAGGCATGAAATTTGAAGAAAATGGTAACTAGTGAGGCACCTGCCAAACCATGTTATATTTGGGAACGGGGGGACTACAATATATCAACTCTTGTTAGGATGCGTTGAGATATGTTCGACCTCATGCATTATGTATAGTTATTGCAATTTTATTTAGTTTATTCCTAACTGCATAGCTATCTTTTGGCTTCAGTCTTGTAATTAGAACTGTAGAGGCATGAAGGTAGGATTCTTGACTCTTGCTAAACTGTAGGTTTACTGAGGGGCAGCTGAGTCAAATGAGTTCCATTATATGGGATGCATGTTTTGCCGCGTTTCTTACCTCGAAAGTCAAAAACCATGTTTCGAGTTACAAGTTATAACTAACAGTTAGCAAAAGCAAGTAAACAACCACAAGAGCTGAAGCTGGAGTTCTTTACTCAAAAGTCAATTTAGTAAGAGGTATCTCAAGATATTTAACTGCATTCATGACTTTCTGTAGATCATTGAACATTTGATCTTCCTCTGTATTGTGCAATTACTTCTTGTGAGAATGCCAAAAATTGGTGATGCTAAAGCAAAGAGACTAACTTGCTGTCGCTTGGCGAACTTCTCACGTCAAACTGACATAAGATTACACAACTTGGGTGTGCTTGTGCAACACTAATGAGATAGCAACAACACCATGCAGAGATAATGCATAGCGTCCAGGATTAGTAGTAGTATTTTCACGGAAGGGGTCCAGTCTTAATAAGCCACTTGTGAGTTAAACAGATAGAAGGTTCTGGTGTCAATCTGCGTGTTGCAATACTGATCTTTCAGATTCAGGGCCATAGTTCCTACAGCCTACAGGTATTACTCAGCTACGTCCATGGTTTTTAAGGCGTTAAGGCGTCATAAGGCGATGTAGGGGCGCTCTGACGCCTAGGCGGGCGCTTTGGACGCCTAGGCGCCTAAAGCGCCCATTTTTTCAAGGCGGAGGAGGGGCGCCTGGACGCCTAAGCGTCGCCTAGGCGACACCTTTAAAACCATGGCTACGTCATATGACATATACATAGAGTAGAGAAAGTTCACTGGACTGATATTCTGTCCATTTACATAACCACATTGAAACATGAAAATCATCAATCTATGGATCAAATTCATAATAACGGGTCCACTATTTGGACTCATCTCATAATTAATCAGTAAGACCATGGAAAATCAGTATTCTTTTTGGCAGCGATTTCCATCTCTTTGAACTTCATCATTCTGGCCATCATCCCCTCAACAACATCTGAATCGTCTGCAAACATTGCATGGGTGATGCCAACTACACCAGGGCTCTGACTGTTGAGCACCGAGAATGTCGTTGCGAGACGAAAACCATAGTTCATGATGAAGTGAACCAAACCGCGGGGAAAGATGAACACATCCCCCTCACACAGAGTCTTCTGAAAAAGCTTACCCTTGGTGTCAAAGAATCCAGCCAGCACGCTGCCACCATGCACAAACATCATTTCCGATGCCCTTGGGTGAGAGTGGGGAAGCACTGCCCCGTAGGGGGCAATGTCGCTCCGTGCTATCGACATGCCAAGGGTGTTCAGGCCAGGGAACTCAGCGGCAGTGACGATGTTCGCTGATGACCGGACCATGTTTTCTAAGTCCCCGGCTTGATTGAGAAGCAATGTCTTGAAATCAGATGCCAGTATGGTGCTAGGGTGCTTGCAGAGGAAACCATTCATGAACAGCTTCGTTTCACTCTGAGGTGCCATAGGGCACACATCTTGAAGAGGTGGACTATCTGATAGGTTTGCTGGAGTAAGGCCAAGGAGGACAATGAAGCAACACAAGGCAGTGAAGAGCTTCATCTTTTGGAACTCTCGGACACAGAGATGGAGTAAAACATGGGTTTAAATAGTGTGATGAGAAAGGAGTGCAACCAAAGCCAAATCTGTGTAACTTGTATAAGATTCTCTTGAAGTTCACTGCAGAATTTGCTTTTGATTGTGGCTAAAGCAAAGAATGCAAGCAACTGCTTATTTACTCTTTCCTGTATGTACTCCTTTCATAACATGGACCCGGTAATGTTTGGTTCAGTAGCATACAATAAATGGTTGAATGAAATGCCACAACTGCCAGCCGTGTAAGCTAATCACTAGATCTAAATGTTGACTTTGTTTAACTGTTGTCAACCTGACACCTAAGACTTAACTGGATTACATTTCATTGCTAGCCTGGTTGTTTGATTTTTTCTTAACTACTAGATATATCGCCATGATCCAGACATTGGGTACTAATTTGTTTGCTTTTTTTTTGCAGTGTTGGAATTTGAGATCCTATACCATGGCTTCTTTGCTCTGTTCACAGATAAAATTAAACAAAGCATATGTTAGGAGGCAGGTTCATGAGAATGGATTTGCCAGATTACCCAGGTCTCTTCATTGGAACCCCTTGCAATCAGGCCATTTTAAAAATCTTGCATTGCGATGCACTAAGGATTTGCCTTGGGAGGCCTCTCTCCCATATGCTTCCTCAGAGGACGGTGCCAGCATTATCATGGGAACAAATGTTGTTGAAGCTATCGATACAGAAGAAGCTCCAGAGATTCCAATCCTCCAGGGTGATCAGGATGTTGTGGAGGTGGAAAATGAAACTTCTGGGCAGCTAACGGCATTTAAACTGCCAATGTGGCTGCTAGGGCCTTCGGTTCTGTTGGTTACGGGTATAGTTCCAACTCTATGGCTGCCATTGCCCTCGGTGTTTCTTGGTCCTAACATCGCCGGCCTTCTGTCCCTAGTGGGACTGGACTGCATCTTTAACATGGGAGCAATGCTGTTTTTCCTTATGGCCGATGCATGTGGGCGCCCAAAGAACAATTCATTTGACCTGACAAGGAAGATCCCAACTTCGTACAGAGTCTGGAATCTGGTCGCCGGCGTATTAGGCTTTGCTGTTCCGTTGGCCCTGCTTTTCGCATCTAGTCGGGGCACTCTGCAGCCACAGCTACAGTTCATTCCGTTCTTAGTGCTCCTTGGACCATACCTTTTGCTCCTTTCAGTGCAGATGCTGACTGAGATGCTTACATGGCACTGGAAATCGCCTGTTTGGTTGGTAGCCCCTGTTGTCTATGAGGGTTATCGTGTGCTACAGCTGATGAGGGGCCTCCAGTTGGCTGCCGAGATCACCGCGCCTGGGTGGATGGTGCAAAGTCTCCGTGGCCTGGTGTCTTGGTGGGTGCTGGTCCTTGGGATTCAGCTGATGCGTGTTGCCTGGTTTGCTGGGCTCAACTTTGCAAGCAATCCAACTTATGGATCGAGCCATGATACGAACAAGTAGGTCTGTTCACAGACAAGGGTCAGGCTCTGCTAGGAACTTCCAGTAGTGTAACACTGTAACTGCTATTGTACAGATGAAAAGATGATTGTACTTAGTGTAAGAATACTTTTACAAGAATAAAGAATATACTCCAAGATATTACCTGTCTCATTGATCTACACTGCCAGGTGACTTTCGTGTGCCTGATATTAGAGAAATCTCTGCTGGTTGGGTGTGTAATGTGTGCAAGGCAACCAAGCGAAGAAATAGCAAGTTATGTCCTTTTCAGATAATCTTCTTGATCCAGATAGCGCATCACCCGACATTGATAGCACCCGACTAACCATGTGTCGTGAGATGCGTACCGATTGCGTAACAGCGCACGGAGCAACCAACCTACAACCATTGACTCATAGGGAGCAAGTGTCTAAATGTCAAAAAAAAAAGAGCAAAAATTCTATAGACCTGTCAAGCACACAACAAGCCCGGTGACATAGCTAAGAGCAAAACGCCTAGGCTTGTCAAGCACGCAAGTCTACTGGCATGGCTTAAGACCTAAGTTAGCTCAACACTATTGGGCGTGTGTGGTGCGCCCATTGTGTAAGCAGAAATTTAGAGCACCTTTTTTTATGTTGAGGGAAGTGAATTCCACCTTCTTTACTCTCTTTATATAATTTGTTACAGAATTTTTTTTTCATATCTTTTGATTATACACCCGTTAGGATGAGATGGCTTTCAAGTTGGTGTAACTTGGTGTGTTCTCACTACCAACACTAAGGGTGGGCAAAAACTAACACCGTGCAAATCGTACAAACGGACTGGTGGGGAGCTAGTTTATTTCCTTTCACAAACTTAATCGGGACTTCCGATATAATTCTAACAAATGAACTAACCCACACCGGTTTTGCCCACCCCTAACCCGCACCCACCAACCCGCCTAGCTCGTTTTGCAAAACTAGCTGTCGTCGCCATACTGTCCCCAAGCTACCCTATGTTGGTTCTTCTCCACAATCCGTGGCTTCAAATGTTGGGACTAACAAGTGGGTATGACTTAACTAAACCATGGGTCGTGGTTATATGAAGGAAAATCACTCTTTCATGGGTTACTGTGACCCGTGTCGTGTGGGGCCTACCCCTTGCTCTCCTATCTCTTCCTCCATGACACCCTCCTAATCCATTTCCCATTCACCCCCCCCCCCCCCGCACGGCCACACCCAAACAAAAGGTAGTGGAGGCGAGCCAAAAAATTAGGGCCAGGAGGTGTGGGCCGTCGATGTTGGTCTTATTGGTGGACATCGGGGGTCATCGACACTAGAAGAGGGGGAGAGTTAAGGGATGGCTATGGTCGGTAGTGGACTGGCGTATGTGCGGATTTGGACAAGGCGTCGCAATGAGGCATCATGGAAGCACCTGACATGGGTGGCGGCGACATCGGTTCAAACAATGCTAGCGTCGAGGGAGGTAGAGGTGGTGGCTGGAGATCCCGACAACGACAATGCTCTTCTTCCTAACTTCCGATAGCCTCTTCTTCGACCCTTCCAACAACAAAAAGACAAGATGGGACCTGTCAAAAAAACGAACCGCCATTTAGCCCTACCCGAAGCATGGAAGTGAATCGTCTCGTGCGAGTAGATAAATTCTTCACTCCATTCTAAAACAATAATCGATGTTATATGTTTGTCTTAAGTCAAACTTATCTCAGCTTGACCAAATTTACAGAAATATGTTTCAATATCCACAATGCCAAATAGGTATTCTAGATATAGATATATTTTCTACAAACTTGATAAAAACGTAAAATATTTTGAATTAAAACTAAACCAGAGACATCGATTATTTTAAAACAAAAGGAAGTACAATGCAAAATGACTTTGTTTCGAGAAAGGGAATGCTCATCTGCACGATTCAAAATACTAGAGGCAAATAGGAAAATTCACCTACCGCAGCTTGCCCTTTTGCAGAAAGAGGAAAGCATATAGCGGTCAAAGGTGCATCAGCCGCAACCGCATTTGGCCCGGCCCCTCGTGCTCGTCTCCCACCGAAAGACCAGACCGGACCGGACCAGACCAACCTACCCACTCCTGCTCTCCTTTCCAAATTCCTTCCGATTCTCCACTGAGCTCGCCTCCCGAGGCAAAGCTCACACAGAGCACACTCCCCAAACCCTAGCTCCTCCCCGTACGGCACCGGATCGAGCCTCTACAGAGCTCCAGCAGCACCCCGTCCCCGAATTCGCGCGGCAGATGGGCTCCGACTCCAAGGAGCTGCTCGAGATCGAGCCCCTAGAGCTCTGCTTCCCCTGTACGGCAATCTCTCCCGTGTTCCTGTTTAGCTGTTCTGGCACATGCCGCCGCCGTAGTTGTTATTCTGAAGGAATTTTTCGAAGCGATGTTGCTGTGCTTCTCAGTTTGTACTGCAGTTTATTTTAAGCCAAACATTCCCGTGCAATTTTTTATTCAGAGAGTGGAGGGAATCTGGCGGACTCGTCAGTTTGTACTACTGTTTGTGCTAAATTTTGTTCCCTCTCTGTCTTTTCTTTTTTTTTGGATCGCGCAGTCGAGACGAAGAAGCAGATCTCGTGCTCTATGCTGCTCACCAACAGAACGGATGGCTACATCGCCTTCAAGGTAACCGGAATTGTCATGTCTACGTTTCCACCAAGCGTTTCTAATTCTTCTCAGAGCACATAACTCTGCAATTGCACGAAGTTGTCTGAACATAATGCCGCATTTGTCGAAATACTGCGCTGTCTCAGGTCAAGACGACTAGCCCCAAGAAGTACTGCGTCCGGCCGAACAGCGGTATCGTGCCACCACGCTCCGCCAGCGATGTCATCGGTAGTTCTAATTCACATACCCTTGCAGCAAATTCAGCTGGATGCTCTGTTTATCTTCACGCAAAAACTGACAGTCTCTCTCTGATTTCTCAGTGACAATGCAAGCACAAAAAGAGGCGCCTCAAGACATGCAGTGCAAGGACAAGTTTCTCGTGCAGAGCGCTGTGGTGACGGAGGGTACGACGGTCAAGGATATCACCGGAGAGATGGTACATCGCTCTCCAGCGCCTCTTTTAGTCTTTGTTGGTGGGTTATGTTGATGCACGTCTGCTTAAACAGTGCTAACAAGTGAACCTTGCGTAGTTTAAAAAAGATTCAGGTAATGTGGTGGATGAGGTGAAGCTGAAGGTTCTCTATGTACAACCACCCCGACCACCATCGCCTGTGCGGGAGGGATCTGAAGAGGGTTCACCGCCTCGCCCTTCACTGTCAGATGGGACTTATCGAGATGTGAGATCCCTGACTTTATGTTGTTCGTTTCATTTTCTTGTTTGTTCTTAACTGGTTCAGATGTGATTGAATGTTTATTAGATGGAGGCAACAAAGGAAACTGATGAGCCAACATCGTTCTCTGTTAGTATCTCACTTTTATGTGCCCTTTTCTTGTTATGTGCTTCTTTTTGTAACGTTTTTTGTTGGTTTCAGGATCTGAGAGCGCATAAAGAACCAGAAGAGGTAACCTTTGAGGTGAGCTCCTTTCAACAAATATTTTAAATCTGCTTGCACCAAGTAATGGAATGCAGAATTTGATTTTGTATAGGTTTGAAGCACCCATTTCTTTTTTAGTTCGAGAGTAATACTAGGTCTTAGCAAACATTGCACTTGAATCTTCCCGAAGTAAATGCTGAGTAACGTAGAGATATAGCTTGTGATCTCTTGAATGCACTGTTTCAACGACAACATGATATTTGCTTAATCACATATTCCTGTGGATTTTGAAGAACGGTGGAGTGGAGTAGCCATGAAAATTGCTTAATCACATAACTCCAAATGTAAATATTTTACAGTCATTCTTTCTTCACGTACTCTGGAGTTCATGATTGTGCTTTAAGTATTAATGAGACCAAGACTTGATAGATTTTGTCTGATACTTGCATATGATTTGAGTAAATGCTGTGCATCAGAAGGTGTCATGATTTGTAAATGAGAGATTCCATGAGCTGACACCTTGCCGTTTAGGAGTTAGGACATCAGAGTTGTTTCAAACAACATATGCTTGTGCCAGATGCTGTTATAATTTGTAAATGAGACATTCCATGAGCTGACACCTTACCGTTTAGGAGTTAGGACATCAGAGTTGTTTCAAACAACATATGCTTGTGCCAGATGCTGTTATAATTGTTTACGCTCTTGGACTCTGAGCGACGGTCAACTTATATAGTACTAAATGAGTGAATAAGCGGCAACCATATCAATGGATCTTTAAGCCTCACACTGATGGAAATATTTTGAATTTAGAGCACCGTGCAAGGAGGCAAATTTAAGCCACCAGCGAGGCAGTGAGTCGATATCAGGTTCACCTTTTATAATGTGGTTTAAGACAGCGCTGTGCGCAATGAGACAAATTTAAGCCACTAGTGAGTCGATATCAGGTTCACCTTCACGTCTAACATTAAAGTTGAAATTGGGTGCTTCTATGCTGATTGTTACCTGTTGATGCAGCATATGCATTTTTTATCATACCATTGGGTATATTTATGCATATTGATCTGTTATGTTTCATGTTCAATTGTCTTAGAGATCAGTGGATCAATAGTCAATCTCGAACTGGTGACAAGATTCTAACCCATTTTATTTTATTTTATTGATCTGTACCCAGTTCATCATATTATATTGTTGTTGACCCTTTCTAGTTAGTACTCACGTTGCAGCTGTCAATTGTAGCTACTCCACATAATGGTAGATAAATGTCCTAGCATAGCAACTACCTTTTTATAATGCCTTCCTTACTGATCAATAAATGTCCCTGTTGAGAACGAGTGGACTTTTTTGTACTGTTCATCATTTCATCCAAATCGTGTGAATACTTATTTTTGGCTTGCCTTGTACTGGCTGATGTCTCATTAATTGATTTTATTCTTCCGTAGACATCTGCGTTGATTTCAAGATTAACTGAAGAGAGAAACTCTGCTATTCAACAGAACAATAAGCTTCGTGAGGAACTGGTTAGTGGATGCAAACATTTTGCAGTATGCTCTCCTAATTGACTTGACTGCAGCAACTATTCTTTCCTGGTGTAATAATACTTGAGGGAAAGATTTACAATTATTATTATTTTTCTTCAATGCTGTTTACTTGACCACAGCCTATTTGCATCAACAAATTGCAGCATCTATAAACCATAATATTTCATATAAAACTTATTATATTGGCTTCTTGATTGGAATGCTGTTAAACGTCAGTTGTGCATGTCGAAACCTAACATGCTTGTAACTAAAACATCTTGTGTTGAAACCTAACAGGAAATGGTGAGGAGGGAGATCAGCAAGCAGGACGGCAGTTTCCCATTTGTGTTCGTGGTCGCTGTTGCTCTGCTGGGAATTCTACTGGGGTTTGTTATGAAGAGATAGATGACCATGTGCAACTCTGCATCTTGTTAGGCTTCTGTCCTCAACCAAATCGAATACTGCTGTTGTCTGCAATTTTCTGATGCACTTGTTTACATGTATTAACACTACTATTAACAGCATATTCATCTTAGGGTATGATTTCTTCTGCAAGTGGTAGTTTGTCGCAAGGTTACTGTTAGCTTGGGCATTGGTATGTTTTGGTAAATTGTTGAACATATACCTTTCAACTAATTGGCGTGATGGTTACCTGACTGGTATATATATTGTCCAGTGTTTTCAAGTGCTTCTTAATACACTTGCACGTTCGTTTCAGCTAAGCAATCCATACTGGAACGTATTTTTTCAACAGCTCCTTCAGGGTTTAGCTCAAATCCACGCAGTACATTATCCCTTCTAGGTTTTATATGCGAAGCAAGCTGGTGAAAAAAACAGTACCCCATTTATCAGGGGCAAGAGTAATGTAGAACAATGCCCCATCATGGCTATCATTCCTACTCCCTAGTTAGTAGTCCGGGGGCTTCCGTTAACTGCTCAGGCTCATGCTGCCTTGTGCAATCTGCACCCATTTCAGCTTCCAACCATTTTGTCAAGGCACCATCGGTTTGCAAAGACTAGTGCTAGCACATCTTCGAGTAATGATCATGCCCCACCTTCACTGCCAGGCTCCTGCAGCATGTTGCACCGGGATACGATGGCGCGGAAGTCCTCGAGGCTTATCTGTGAAGGTAAAGCTCAACTGTAAGTAGTGGAGCTGGATGTTCAGAAGATACTAGCAGCCACAGTGTATGTTTTCTGAGATACAATTGCATGAAAAACATCATGGAGAGATACGAGTCTGTAAAACTGAAAGGGCATGGAGAGCTAATAGGTTTAGAAAAGAGCGATTACTGATTAGAGGTGAACATTGGATGGTCAGGCTGAAATGCATCAAACTCTAGCTCTTTAAGATTATTAGTATAGATAGTATTAACGTAGCACTGGTAGGGACGATGACCAAAGTATTTGCAGCATTTGACAAACTGACAATGCCCAGTAGCTACCAGTTGTTGACATCCATGTCTCTTACTGATCATTATAATAATATAAAAATGATAACAATAATACTAGTAATAACCAGTTAAAATGACTGGAAGCTGCATTAGCTGGACATATTGTAGTTGATGGTCCAAACAGGCAATTCTAATGTCATTACTCACTAGTCATTCAGTAAAGCAGATTGACAACAGAAGGGCTATCATTATACAGTTACTAGTTCAGTAAGGTCATGATGGTTTAGAATAAATTATCATTCAAACATGTATAAGCAACTAGCAGGGAAAAATATAAAAATCTGCTAGTTCTGGCTTGGCTAATGGCTATAGGTGGCACCATCTGAGTGGTGCACCTATATGATTTTCAATATACAATTCTCTAGAATGGAACCGGTTGCCACTGTTAATTACTGGAAAATGCTTCTATGAGTGCGCATATATCACTGTTTCCGGTTTCCCACACCACAAAACTTGGTTCTAAGCAATGCATTTTAAAGAGAGATGGTGATATATTTACTGAAGAAAAAAAGGCAAACCTTTCCATCTCTGTCACTATCAAAGCAACGGATCATCTTAGATATCTCAGAATCTGTCCAGATGAAATCATTTACATTGGCCATTCTTTCAAGATCCCAGGGTGTGATATGCCCTTTTCTAGCTTCTGTACAACAGTAGTAACCAGTTCAGATTGTTTATGGAAGTAAAGATAGAAAGCAAAAGAAAAAAAAACCTTCAGAGTACATGTCACAAAAGAAGAGAGAAACTATGCCAAGCAATTTGGTGTTTCTGTTCTAAAGATAACTAAACATAGAGGAAAGAATACGCAAAGCTTTACGGGTTGGATAAATTTCAGCATGGTTTAATACTGATTAGAAGTACTCCCTCCATCCTGAAAAGGATGTCGCAGATTTGTCTAGATTCACATGTATCTATAAACTAAAACATGTCTAGATACATACGAATCTAAACAAATCTGTGACATTCTTTTCAGGATGGAGGGAGTAATACTTATTGGTTTGTTACCTCGGCAAGCATTCATGCACACAATAAGTAACTTAACCAATACCTTTTTCAAAGTAAGGACGGTGGAGGAATAAACATTTAGATGAAAAAATGCGAATAACCAATGAAGCAAATAAATCAGATTAGTTAAGTCATGTGCAAAGACATGTCGGATTACGGCCAGGAACTTGAAGAAAACAGGCCTGCATACTAGTTAAGTTTGGTATAAAAATTTGGTGATACATCTAATCTGAACTATGAAGTGGTTTCAATGCATATGGTGGGCTAGGCACAAGTTCCATGGGCAGGAAATGAGCGCCAGACACAATGTTATCAGATCAACAAAACCTAAGTTTACTTTAAATTCACCATAAAGGGACCTCCAAGTCAGATAAAATACCATCAAATGAGAAGAAGAATGCGACTACATCATCTTCTGACAGTTGTATTCTGCTCCTGACCTGGAAGCAAGCAATGAACGACAGAAATGCAATTGTGTAAAACACAAATAAGAACAGATTACAGAATATAAAGTTCATTTATGCCATTCTGGAAGGAGCATACCTGCTTCTTTGTCTTCCTGTTTTTAGCTGAGTCCTGAATGGGAGTGGTGTTCTTATTTTTCAAGGGAGTGCCTTTTCTGCCTTTTGCTCCTGTGCTTGAAGTTTCTGCACCCATTGCCGTCACGGAGTTTTGCGAAGGCTCTGCTAGGGAGAGTGCAATTGCCTGCACAATTAACTCTGTTAAAGAGTGAATAACATAGGTCGAAAAGAAGATGAGTTCAATTGGCATAATAGGGTCACATCCACTTGGAGCCAGCATTTGTGATGTATAGATTACCTGCTGTAAGGCTGCATCATCATCCATGAAGTCAGTGACGGGAGCACCCTCATCTAAGGTACTTTTAGAAGAGTTTACTGAATTCAATAGCTTCTTTTTCTTCCCCTGTAAAGAATGAAGAGAAAGTACTATGAATTAGTACTAATAAAACAACATAGAAGTACAGTTATATTCACATGCAAGTATAATACGCCAGATTCTTCCGATATACATTTGATTAGTAGATCTCCAGTCCACTGTGCAGTGAAAGCTAGTCATTGAAGTAAGTTGTGATTGTTAACTTGGTAAGCACAATGTGTTGGTGCTTGGAGCCTTGGATATTGTGAAACCATGGTTTAACATCTTAACTTGTAAGGATGCTATGAAGTATGAACAAACCCACTACAAAAATTCCTGGATGCGGTGAGGGATTACTCTATTTTTTTTAGAGCAATCGGCAGGAGCGCTGCCTTTTCTATTAGAAGAGGGAAATAACGGTCACAATACAGAAAGGCGTGTTTAGATTATAGTGGAAACATGCCAAAACCACTGCAGAAAAATAAAAACTAGCTAAAAACTAATCTGGGTCAGCTGGGATAGCTGGTCCAAACACAGCAAAAGCATTTGCCCTCTGAAGGATGTCATCCCTAGTGATGGAAGCCACCTCGATATAGGTGAGCCGCCGACCCGTGAAAATTCTGCGGTTTCACTCCTTCCATGCATTTCACATGGCATATAGCAGACGTCCACTTAGGCGTTGTTGTTCCGTTTTTATTCTTCCTTCAATCATATCATCCCACCAATCACCATTCGGAAATGGAGGGGAATGATGGGCCGTGATTGCCCATGGTCACGTTGTTCCAAGATTGCGTTGTGTTCCAAACAGCTGTCGTGAAGGGACGGTCTTTGCATAGGTGAGCGGCGGTTTCTGGGGCAGTTCTGCAAAGAGAGCAGGTAGGGTCGTGCGGCCAGCCCCTGATGGCCAGCATGTCTGCAGTGAGTAGTTTGCCGTGGAGAGCCAACCAGGAGAAAAGCTTGCATTTCGGTTCAGCAGGTGCAGATCAAATCTTATCCGCCTTGAACCTAGGGAAGGAGCCGTTGAATTGCGCGTGGTATGCTTCCTATGTGATATATATCTTGTCGCTTCCTATGGTGATCGGTGACCTATGGCACGAACATTGTAATGACTCTGCAATAATTTGGGATGTATTCATCTCTCCGGCCTCTCTCTCATTATCTAATACAGAAGCAGCTGAGGCAAAATGTGATATATACACTATCAGTCTATCACCAAGACACCAAGGGTGTCGGCAAGTTTATACTAACAGTGATAATATACAATCAAGGACCTGGATTAATGGATTTATTTATTCCACGGGGAGAGAAAGGGGAACCTTTTGCCGAGACCTAGAGGAAGACTTGGTCTCCTCGCCGTCGTATTCGTCGCTGGCCGACGAGCTCTCCCCATTTTCCTCCTCCTCGCCGCTGCCCTCGTCGGACGGGAGGTACTCCTCATCCGCCTCGTCGGATCGTTTCTTCTGTTTCCTCTTGGCCGCCGCCGCCGACGAGGACGGCTGGTTGAGGAGGGGGGACGCTGCTAGGCTGCGGATGCCGAGGGCCTGGAGGCGGGCCTCGTTCTCCCGTATCCGCGACAGCCGCACCTTCTCGTAGTCCGTCAAGGGCTCGTCTTCTCCCGCCATGGCGACGCAGCGGCGGACCAGTAATTTACCCTCTCTGTGTGTTTTTTCTCTTGAGAGAATCGCTCTCTTCTTCTTTCATCTCTCCTTTTCTCTTCTCATTTTCTTGTGGACGGGCCTCAGACGTGATATGGGCCTTGCGCTGAGAGCCTAGTTTTGTTTTCTATTTGATGGGCCTACCAAGATTAACAAGCCTTCTACAGGTGATGGGTCTCAAATTATTTAAATTAAAAACGGCACAAACCACTCATTTTACGCGCCAAAAGGCAGCACAAACCAGCACACAGTCACTGTTGCTCACTCTTATCTGTGCAATACTGCGACCAGGAATGCCAACGCTGTTCGTGTCCACCGGGGATCAGAAATGAGCAGAGCATGAAAATTACAACGAAGAAAGGGAGTAGAGACACGGATCAGAAACCACTCTTTTTTCAACTGCGAAAAAAAAGGCTGTGCAATTACAGTCTGAACACAAAAACCAGAAATCTACTACGAGATGGCCAGCTCCGCCTGCGCCCACGCCAGGGACGACGCCCTGAGCGCGGTGGCCGCCGACGTGTCGACGCCTTCCTCCAGGATGGCCGCGATCATGTTCATGGAGGGCCTCCGTGACGGCTCGGCGTCGATGCAGAGGTTCACCGCGTTGCAGATGATGCCCAGGTTCTCATGGTTCACGTTCTTCAGCTTCGGGTCCACCAGCTTGATGAACTCCTGCGGCTGGTCCAAGTGCTTCCTCGCCTGAAAACATAAGGTAGATTTGTAATGCTGCTGCTGGTTCTGAGTTCTGTGGTTCAGAGAAGAACACTTACCCAGTCCACCAGCTCGTCTGTATCTTTGGAGAGTGAGGCTCTGCCGCTTATCAGCTCAAGCAGGATCACCCCGAAGGCGAACGTGTTGGCCTGGACGTCCATGAAGCGCATGTGCCGGGGATCCACGGCGCCGTTGAGAGGCCCGCCGTTCACGATGACGCCGGAGCTGAGAAACGGTTTCGCGACGAGAGCTCTCCACCTCTCAAAGTCGATTATCTGCAAAAACAGAACCCATTTCAGCATTTTTGTTACCATATGGACTAGGACGCCATGTTAACACAAGCAGTATGTTCACAGTGTCCTATCAGTAACAGACGATACAAGACCTTCGGTGAGAACTCTTCAGTTAGGTAGACTGAACTGGACGTGAACGCGGCGACGGCGAACGGCGGCTGCAGCTCGGTGTGCAGGTGTCTGAGAACGCGCGCGATGCTGAGCGCTATCTTCACCCGTCTGGGCCAAGATACCTGACATCCGTCGCCATCTGAAAACCAAAAAGCCACAAACAAACTGACAAGGTTCAGTCAATTGGCATCATGCATGCACAGACTCATCACCGAAGTTGCAATGCCAAGAGCGTAATAACGGCTTACCGTGAAGATGCTCGTAGAGAGTCCCATTTGCTGGGTACTCAAAGACAAGCATTCTCGTGAACGGATCAGACTCCTTGCAGTACTCCACCATCTTCGCTACATTTTCATGATCCAATCTGGCCATTTCTACCACCTAATAAGGATAAAAAAATACATAGGGTTATGATCAAAGAACCATTTAAAACCTTAGCATCTACTACCTCTGTTCCTAAATGTAAGCCTTTCTAGCAGTTCAAATTAAACTACTAAAAAGACTTACATTTCGGAACGGAGGGAGTATCTCAAGCTAGAGAGTAAAAACTTGCCTCCCTCTGGAAGTAAAGCTCGACGTAGCTCGACCAGTAATGCACCGGAACAGACAGCGACACGACGGCGATCTCCCGGCCATCCTTCATGGTTCCTTTGTACACCACCGTCTCATGGGACGACCCGATTATGTTGCTGAAGTCTTCACAGGCTTCGGCGAGCTCCTGCCGGGTCATTTTCGGCACGTTACCCAGCAGGTCATCGTCTGCAGAAGCAAAAGAACTGTAACTAAAGCAGCATGCACTCTGCATCTGTCAGTAACTCTTATGGGAGACAAAACACGAACCGATCGAGATCACTGTGTTCTCCTTCCAGCTTATAGCTCTTGTCCACGGAACACCGTCCCCGGAGGATCTAGCTTTGCGTCTTCTGAGACCAGCGATGGCACACAGTGTTAGCATGCTAAGCACTGAAACTCCAACGATGACCTCCAGGATGAGAAGCCAAAGTGGCTGTATCATGCTTTTATCCCCACTCCCACCAGTGATGTGGTCTTTATCTGTGACTGTGATGTTTTCACCTGTAATTATGAGGTAATTGTACTTGCTTACAGTCCTGTAAGGTAAATTACAGTAGGAGCCGAAATAACTATAAGCATCCTAGATTATGCTGTTACACTATTGTTGAAATGCCTAAAATCGGTTTGGGCTGCATCTTGCAGTGCTGAGGTGTGTTTTGGCAAACGCCGGAAAATAACAGTGTCCTCTAGCAAATTTTCCCATATCTGACAGACAAGATTGAATACTTACAAAAACATGAATGGACAAATGGAAGAATGTGGGAGGAAAAGTCCAAGAAGGAAGCAAACGAAGTGTCAAATTTATGTTCTTTATTTTAGCAACGCATAGCTGATTCAACTATCCACTAGGTCCCATGATGTCATTCAGAGCGTAGGTGCTGTGCTAATGCCACCAAATTTGAACAGGCAATGTTTAACTCCCTAAAGTCGCACCATCTATCTCCTCGAGCCAAGAAAAAGTACCACTTTTCGCCTTTTGAATATAAAGAAACGGCTGTGTCTAATTTTCAATCTTTAGACTAGCCTAATGGAGTAGTTCCTTTATATATTGAATTAGTAGTTGCTCAGATTGGTGTAGGGATGTCTTATTAGGTAGGTGCACAAAAAATTATGTACTGTACTAGTAGTATTTATTTTCCCAGGCAACTGCTAGATGTATCTTGCAATAGGTAATGCCGATATGGTCCTGTAAAATTACAGAAACATACTGGAAAACAGCAAGAAAACCCAATAGAATCATGGTGCTGAAAACATGACTAAATAGCATTAATTGTAATATTTTAAAAAATGGAACATCACCGTACATTGCTCGATAGGACGGTTCATTATGTCATTGTTCTGGAAGCAATTTCCCTCCACACTCAATCTGTTAAAAAACTGCAAGACAGGTAAGTTCAGATAGACTTAACTGAAACCCAAGCCAGAAAAGAAAGAAAGGGGCACGTACCTTTGGATTTGCTTCAAGCACGTAGGGATTTCACCAACCAAAAAGTTGTAAGAGAGGTCTATATCAGTTAGCTGAGCTAACTGACACAAACCAATTTGATCTTCACTGCTGGCGGACACCCTGAAAGAACAGTCACAATTGCTTATCCATGTACTATATGTCATCAATGTCCACAAAGCACTCCTGTATCTGTTTTCTTGTCTCATTCAGCTTCTTTCCAGACGATAATCCATAACTACATATTTCCCCAGTACTGATGTAGGGATTGGATCATTGATGACTGATGCCGACCACTTAACTAAATATCTCTGTTTCATCCGTAGAAGAGACGTGCTTCCATGCACTTCCAGATCATGCATGCTGAAAACAAATACTAGTACTACTATATGGTTCTCAATACTCTGAAAAACATTTACTTACATGATCGAATCATTGCTCCCAGGAATAGTCCCTGTGAGACTATTGTTGCTCAGCCGTAGCTCCGTGAGGTTTGTCAGCCTGCCAAGCTCAGGAGGGATAGCGCCATCCAGCCGATTCGCGTGAAGGTCTCTAGGGCATAAGCGAACAGATGAGTTATGGATTTGAGAAGGAAATGCTGACAGAGACCAAAAAAAAACTGATCACAGCTTCTTGAGCAGTACATTGTTGTGATCCTCCGCATGTCGCCGACCTCGCTCGGAATGGCCCCCACTAGCTGATTTGTACTGAGGTTCAGCACGGTGAGGTTCTGTAGTTTGCCGATTTCTCTCGGTATTGGGCCCACGAGCGTGTTTTGATCTAGTAAACTGCAAAGAAGTTCTCAGGGTTATTGCTCTCTGTTGCTTGCAGGTGAATGATAATTTTGCAAATTTGAGGGTTGCAAGCACATACAGTTTGTGCAAAGAACTGAGAAGTCCAATCTGTGGCGCCAGGAACCCCGTGAGAGACGAATTTGATAAGTCTCTGGACAGTGACACACAAGAAGTAAAAACAATTTAAATCAACAACGAGTGTATCAACAAATACAGAATACGCATCATAACCGCAATGCTGAACTTTCAGTTAACGAGCAAGTAAGTAGTATATATGCGTAAACTAAAGCAACAGTCACTTGTTTGGCTTTGAATGGGTTTGTATTTAGAAAACGAGAAATTTCTGTTTTGGCCTGATCGTGTGTTGTGTTGTGTCGATCGGTGGGGACCACAGATCCAGCAGGCGAGTTCTTTCGTGGGTGCTTCTTCTCGTCTGGGGTCAACTGAAGATAGGAGAGAAATGTAGTAGCAGACAAGAGGTAGGTAAAAAAAAGCTTGGTAGCTTTCAGCTGGACGTCTCATTGCGGTGTGTCAGAGACTTTGTCCACTTTTTCTCCTGACAGAACATGCATCATTCTGTCCTGCCGCTGGGCCGGAGAGCCTTCTGCCCCGGCTCCGGGATACTACTGTTTATCTCCATTAGAGAGAGCGCGCATGGAGCCTTCTACTGCTTGATGGCCATGCGGGCAAAAGATTTGCGAATGAAAAATGGCCAGAAGTTTATGTGCTAACGAAACGGCGAACAGGGGCACCTCATCTTGCAAAACTGGTGTGCTCACGGAAGGACGAAGAAGAGGAGACGGGATGAAAGGAGAAGAGAGGTTCTTACAGGGTGACGACGCGGCCGTCGAGCGGCGGCGAGCAGGAGACGCCGGACCACAGGCAGGGAACCGTGTCGCTGGAGTTCCAGTCGGAGAGCTTGGCGAGAGGGTCCTTGTAGATGGCTCGCTTGAAGGCGATCAGCGCGGCAACTGTGTGCCGCGCACGAAAGATAGATAGAACATCAGCAACAAGCAAGCAACTCCAGAAAGAAACAGGAAGGAAAGAAGCGGGCAGCAGTAGTTACGCACCGTCGTCTGAGACAGAGACGGCGGCGGGTTCAGAGGCCGCGGCGAGGAGCACGCAGCCGAGCCCCACGACCAGGAGCAGCCTCGCGATCTATCGTCGCCGTCGGACCGGCGTACTTCTCGTCTTCTCCTAAAGCTGAGGAGGCTCGTTCAGATGGTATAACCTCTAGAGCTCCGCGTGCGTTCGCCCGAGTCTGCGGTCGCGAGGTAGGAGAGAAGGAGCCCCGGAAGGTTGCACTTGACGGCCACGGCAAGCAGTGATGATGGGCTGCGCACAAGGCCAACGGGACAACCAAACCACCGCCGATATTTAAATCAGTACTACTATAAACTCAGCCAACCCAATACTAGTAGGAGAAAACTGTACATGTGAGACCGTACGGTACACAAACTTTGTCTATATTAGTATTCTCAACTTTCTTTTTACTACCAGCTCCGGTCTATATTAGTATTCTCAACTTTATCTAGATACGGACGCATCTAGTCTAAATATTTAATAACTAGATATATACGAATATAAATAAAGTTAAGAACGTTAATATGGACCGAAGGAAGGAGTAAAAAAAACTGAGTTCAGCTTGTACGTACCGCGGTGAAATGAAGACGAAGATCTGAAAAAGTCTAAAGTACCATCTGCTTGTTATAGAGACCGACCGAGACACGTGCCCGGACTCTGACCAGACGAAACGAGGGCATCCAAACTGTCATCATCGTTACGCGACGCTGATGCTTAACTGCTTAAGCTTGCCACAGTTCCGAGCTGCAGTTTTGAAACGGCCCCCCAAACTGCTGCTGATTCAAGCTCCAATTAGCAGCAGGCAGGGCACGCTCTCCCTAAGCCAAGCAGACGCGCACACCGAAAGCGACGCGTTGGAAGACCGGCCACTGCTCTAGACAAATCTTTCCAAGGTCAGGACGGTAAGATACAGTTTAGTTCGGTGTCATGGCCGGACTAGGAAATCTTTTTATGCCCTTGGTTTGGGTTGTTGTTTCCTTGCGACCAGTTTTAGCTCCTTGAATCTTTTGATTATTTTCGCGATTGGGTTTACCCGAGGAGAATGACGCGATAACCTTTGAAGAAGCTGGTGCAACCACTATTTCCGAAAGTTACACAAATGATAGAGTATTCAAAGGAGATTGCACGTCACTATATTTATTTATTTATTTGGCATTATTTTGACACGGGAAGAAGTCAAGAACAGGGCGCCATCATCATGCCGTAAGGCCCCGTGACAAACCAGAGTGTTAGCTTTGAGAAGCCGTAGCAGTAGTACTCTTTCAATCTAGCACATCGATTCAGCTGAACCTTCAAGTTTGATGCAAATATGCCACATGGTATTAAGACCAGCGGGATGGAGATTGTTTAGCCTAAAGATGGCCTGTAAGTGGTGAGCCCGCGATGCTTCCAAGCAAATCAACGAGGTACTTGTACTACAAATGATGATTCATGTGGGTGCAGAAAATGGAACGGGGGTACAACAGCCTTCGGACGCAAGCTAACTCTCTCATGAGAAAGACATCATCAGCTCCTTTTCACCTTTCTACATTTGCCTTTCAAAACGAAGTGTTTCTTTCTCTTCTTGTTTCATAATTGAGTCTTGCGCGCCGTGGTCTTCATTATCTAGTAAATATAAATCTGTCGACAAAGTCAGATATGAATGTTCGATGCATTGGCTCGGTAGGAAATATATAATACTACTGAAGACGGTATTATATTGCTACTTGGTATGTCTCCAGGTCCAGTCGTCTAAACATAATATTTTGTTCCATGGTTGATCTCAACCTTCACTCTTTATCTTATATTGATTGAATTCAGCATGTGATGACTCTCGCAGACCTTTTTGCCCCGAGCAGACTATGTTTCCACTCAGGTAAGTCTGCTTGGATTAACTGTTCTGGTTGATCCATGTTATTAGAGAAATAATAAGCTTTCATAATACACCAATTAGAAAAAGAAATGTGTATGCAATCTAATTCCATTTGTGGCAATACACAACAGAATGTGTATGCAATCTAATTCCATTTGTGGCAATACACAACAGTAGTACTACCATACCAGGATAGAAGAAATACATAATAATTGTTACCCCTTATAAGTCAAAACAAAGAGACTAATTCAGAAGAAATACAGAAATGTCGCCCTTGATACTTCGAAAAAAAGGGATGAATTCAGAGACATAAATAACCTTCCTTCTGGTTTATGATCAAAATCTATGCCAATTGTCAAAGCATCCCTTAGTTAGTTATGTGATTAGAATGGAACGGGTTGAAAAAAAACTGTATCATCTCCTGCAAGGGTAGCAACCATATCTGAAGGAAAACTAGAGCGTGCTTTTACGGGTAAAAGAAACTGAATTCATGTGTTATCTATGAACTCCCAGTCTTGTATATTCACTGCAAACTCAGCAGTCGTGCCACTTATTCTTTGGTTCCGCAGAGTACATCTTTAGGGGATTTTTTTTAACTGCTGCGAACTCGTTTTTTTTATTTCGAACAGAAGGGTTTAAACTCAATATATTTGTTGACTCTAAAAATGTACAGATGCATGCAGCATCGTTCACGGTATAAATTGAATAACTTAATGCCTATACAAAAATAAAGAAGTAAATGTTCAATGAGTAATAGAAATACTAGAATCAATCTGTACTCCCTCAGAAATCAAGAGCTTGATTAGGATCAGTTATCCCTGGGACATCGAAAAAGATGGGATCGGCCACATTAACGGCGTGGCTCCTGCACCCAGATTGTGCATGTAGAAGATCAGCTGTGGCTCCTCCTCCAGATTGTACGACAAAGATGAGAACATGCATCAACTGTATTTCGTCCTAAATCCTAAGTCCAACATGAAGCACTCATAAAGCAAGCTAAAATGAAAGATCACAGGGTAGCGCCTAACTGATTTCACCCAAAAGAACTGCTTAGTCCTGCGCCAAAAAATCGTCCAGCAAATGGCTACGGCGACGAAATCTACAGCCCTCTCCACAGTACAAAGGAGCAACAGACCCAGATCGAAGTGCAGGGAGGGCCAAGCCACACCACGGCCACAAATTTAGCAGGAACATACCAGCAGCAAACCATACGCTATGCTGCGCCAAATCTGAAGCGAGAAAATAAAGGGAGCAGGACATAAAGGACAGCTAAACCCCTAGTGAACCGACTATCTACAAGGAACAATGCAGCTGAGGAGGGCCCACAGCGCAGGATTTCTTTGAGTGTTAGAAGTTCTACCGATAGGTGAGGATAATATGATGTTGGTCAGTCTCCACTCTCCAGGCTTAGTCGCCTTATTGAGTTCAGGATTTCATGACCTTCACAGCCCTCCTTGCCTCCCAGCGCCACCTTTCACTGAATGCAAATGAGCTGGCAATGTCATTTTGTTCTTTATCTCACGTCGCTGTAGCTAGAGAGTCGTAATTCTTAATGGACAGAACAAGCATTATAAAAAGGAAAAGGCTAGAGTTGTCAAATGAACAATGAAGAAAGATAATAGAGACTGCCCTTCTAACCGTCTCACAAAATCTCTTTTTCCTCTATGTAGTACTTGCTTACTGATTGCTGATGGCAACAACCCCAGCAGAAAAAACATCTCAAAGAACCATATCTGATGTCGCCATAGCAATGAAAGAGCGTCTCACCAGTCCCCCTAAAAAAGAGATGCTCTAACTGCTCCAACTTTCATTACGACAACCAAACCTATGATCGATGTCAGGTTTACCTGTCATTAACGAGAGGGCAGGGGCATCTCACTTCCAAGCCATACATGGATAAGAAAAATCAGCCGAAGACTATAACCGGAGCAGTCGAGGAAGAAGGAATCCCATTCATGATCTGCATCAGCGTCTTGTCCTTCTCCTCGTCGGTCCATTGGGAGTGTTGCTCCTGCGTCACCATCTCCCAGTCCCAGTGCCCCTTGTCCTGAGCATGCCCCTTCTTGTACATGGCGACATGGAGCAACGCTGTGCTGCATACTCCGATGACAAACCTGACAAGGTAAACCTGCCTGTCCGTCCCCTCAAAACCAACCATGACAAAGTCCTTGAGGCTATGGTGTCCAAGCATGGTGGGCTGCTGCCATGATATCTCATCACCCCTGGGTTCATCTTCCTCCTCTTTGGAACAGGGGCTAATGTGGATATGAAGGGTCTCGAGGGAAGGCGCCGCCTCAAGGAGGAGACGGGGCCATGAGACGTCCCAGGACCAAGGCACGTCGGCGATCAATAGCCGCCTGAGATTAGGTAGCAATGAGGGTGACGGGGAGGAGACTGATGGCACGATCCATCTGTCAGGTCCTGTGAACCGAAGAATGAGGTCGGTTATGTCCGGGGTGTTTCCCAGAAACAAGCTAAGCTTGAGCTTCAAGCGCGGCCCAAAGTATTGGCGAACATCTTCCAGTCTAAGACCAAGGCACAGGCCGAGGTTATACTGTCTGAGGCAGGGAAATGAATTCGACTCGAAGCGCACCCTAGTTCCCAGGGAGGCCAACCTCTCAAGTCTGGGAAGAGCCTTCAAGCATATTCGTCCGAAATGGCATTTGTCCACAACAAGCTCCATCATCTCTGACTTGGGGGCTTCCACGGTGATGTCCCCGAAGCCTTTGCAGCGGCAGCAGATGAGGTGAAGCACCTGCAGCTGCGGGCACGAGGCGAAGATGCCCTCATAGGCTGAGTCGGGCGTCGACTGTGGTGTGTCTTGCAGGACGAGCACGGTGAGTGCCCTATGCTCGTGCAGCTGTGGGAGCGCGCAGCCTCCTAGTTTGAGGCTTTGCAGGTGTGACGCGCGGGACTCCTCGCAGATGCCCTGGCTGGGGAAGGCGTGGAAATTTCGGGATTGCGAGTACATTGGCTTAGCAACGGCCACAAGATCATGGACCTCCCAAGCATCGATGGCCTTGGCGACAAGCCGATTGATGCGGCCGGTGTTGTGCGTGGCGAAGAACTCGAGCCTGAGCCTGCTGACCCTCCGGCTCCGGCCGACGTCCGCGTCCAACAAGCTCTGGACGGAGCTGGTCAAAGCGCGCATGGCGCGGCGCTCGTACCTCCTGATGTGAGTCATGACCTCGTCCACCTTGGCCGTGCCGAGTTGGTAATGTAGATCGGTTACCTCGGAGTCGCGGTGGAGGAGAACCCAGCGGTGGTAGCGCGGCGGGAGAATGTCGCCGACCCTGAAGTCGAGGGCGGGGAGCTCGCGGGACAGGCAGGCCCAGCGCGTCGAGAGCATCCCGGCGCCGAGTGCCTCGCGGGTGTCGAGGCGGCGCATGACGAGGAGGAGGAGATCGTCGGAGAGGGCGCTAATCCGGTCATCGCCGTTGGGCGCCCGCCGCCGCAGGAATCGGTCCCTTCCGCTCCTAGCCATGAGTGAGCTGCCTCCACCCGCGCGACGAATCGTGGAGTAGCCAACAGCAGCAGCAGATGTGGCCGGCTTGCGACCTCGGTTGCGATTAAACAGAGCCGCCGGCATCGACACTGAAATCTGCCTGGATCCGGTGAGAGAAGTTTGTGCGACCCGGAACCGGAGTAGAATAGTAGCCGGGAACCGCCTGCGAGAGAATTTGGGATCTGGGGGCGCCGCCAGGAGGAAGATGGGATTTAGGGCTCGTTTGATCTAAGGAATTTCATAAAAAATTTGGAGGATCTTGATTCTTAGAATTTTGTTACTTTGTGTATGGTTTGATTTGTAGGATTAGAATTTTAGAATTTTTTTCCGATAAAATTGCATTGCACTAAGTTTTGAAGGAAAAATTTCAACCACTTAAACCTCATGTTACAAAATCTTTGTCTTTCCTATGATTTTTGAAGGAAAGAAGTCCACGTAACCCCCCTATCTATTGGGTTGGGGGCGCTAACCCCTACTAGGTCACTTAACCCTCTAACTATTCAAAACCGGGCATATTACCCCCTCAAGGTGCTAATGGCTGTTTTGACAGTGGTTTTAGTCCACGGTGGACTCTGGTTTTAGACATGTATACATATGCATTAGTCAATCAGTACACGCGAGTTTCTATACAGCCGGCTGCGAAAAACAGCATTTTGACATTGCCTCATCAGTCCACTTGAGTTTCCGCACACTCGGCTGCCAAAAACAAGTAATTTGGGTCAGATAAATCAATCATATGGATACTAACAAGTACCATGGTGCAATGTTGTCGTTTTATCTACTAAATCATCTGTGTCCTGATATGTCAATAATAACTATATACAGAAATATTGCAACTAGCGATGTAGAGGTAAAGTAGACAATACATTTGAACCATAATAAATCATACGAGTTGCAGTCTTGCTGCATGGTCGTATATGTGTATAGTCCCCAACGAGAAATAATTGATTCCTGACCATATTTTCAGTATACAAGTAACACAGTATTTTCTGCCCTTTTTAGTATATGTGCAAGAGTTAACTAAATTTTCTATCAAAACCTAGCCTTTTTCAGTCCAACCGGATCATAACTCGGTTCCCCGCCTAATCAAGCACAAGAACATAAATAACTTGCCATCACTATCTACTTGCCCTTGCCCTAAATCAACACCTTAGATTTCTTTGGGGAAAACGGGATTCTACCAATTCATACCTTCGGTGCTAGAAAAAGGGGGAAAACGGGATTCCTTTGGGGGAAAAACAGAACGAACATGCAGACCTCGCAGCGTTGCCCTCCAATCTTCAAATCCAGGCGTCGATAATGCGCCTAGCCGTCGCCTTCATAGACGAGAGAGCGGAGCAGAGAGGAGGAGCGGCTGAGGTGCCCTCACGTCAGGAGATAGCGAGGCGACACATAGGGCGGCGTGGGATTATGTGCTTCCACTAGACCAGGTTTCGGTCCCTGACTAACGCATCCGTACTCATGGCTAAAACCAGAGTCCACTGTGGACTAAAACCACTGTCAAAACAGCCATTAGTACCTTGAGGGGGTAATATGTTTGGTTTTGGATAGTTATGGGGGTTAAATGACCCAATTTAAACATATGGGGAGTTAGTGTCCCAAACCCAATAGATAGGAGGGTTATATAGACTTCTTTCTTTTTGGAGCAACCGTCTTTTCTATGATTCAAACACACGTTGAAGAAAAATTCCTATAAGCTCAAAATCATGTAGGATTCAACATGATAGGAAAGTGTCTAAATCACAGAAAAGGTATGTTTGATTTGTAGGATATGAAAAACGCAGGAATAGAAAAAGTACAGGATTGGAATGTCTTGTCATGTTGAATCTTATAGGATTTTGAGCCTACTGGAAATTTTATTGAAGGAGTGTTTGAATCGCGCTAAAGTCAAAGAAATTGTAACACGAAGTTTGAGTGGATGAAAAAATTCCTCCAAAACTTAGTGCAATGCAATCCTATAAAAAAATCCTAAGATTCTAATCCTACGAATCAAACGATGCACAAAGACAAAATTACTAAGGATCAAAATCCTTTAAATTTTTTATAAGATTCAATTAAATCAAACAAGCCCTCAGGAAACGGTAGCGTTGAGTGTGCGGGAATGCTCCAAAAGCAGAGTACCAGTGCGAGGTCACTCCTTATCCAAATTTTGATCTGCAACACGATTTAATAACCGCACGCTTAACGGAAATTTTAAACCTTGAAACAAGTTGTGGTAGTGTGTTCTTTTTAGAGCATATCGACATATCCAAGATAAAAATTAAGCGAGTGAATTTTTTCTTCCAAATCAGCGGAGCATTCATTATTTTTTCACATAGGAATTACAATCTTTTTCCAGAGTCTCAGAAAGAAATGATAGATCGTAGTTCATCCAAAAACACCTTCTCCTAGAACTAGTAGCTTTCCTAGCACAAAGATTAGAAGCCATATTAGCTTGAATCCCTACGAAACAAAGTTTGAAATTCAAGATCTGACACCACCTGGGTCATCAATAAGCTTAATGACCTCATGCGTGTCAATTTCCATCTCTACATTCCGATAGCCTCGATCAATTGCCAGATGAACACCATCTAAGATTGCTAGAGCCTCCATCACAAGTGGATTTGTTGCGTGTTCCATCCACCGAGTCTGAGCCAAGATTACTGAACCGTCCGAGTCACGAACAACCAGACCGGTAGCACCTGAATGATCCTCTTTGATAAAGCTGGCATCAACATTTATTTTCAGCTCTTCGCGTATCCTTTGCTCTGGACCTCTAGGTAGTGTTGTAGGCGTCGCCTCCTCCTGGCGACCGTGGGGGCCAAAACCTAACCCCGCCGCCACCTCCTCCCCCTCCATCCTTCTCCCCCCTCGTCGCCCCAGAGGGCCGCCGGCCTAAGTGCGCGACGCCGGTGATGGGGCGGCGGGGATCTGGCCTCTCGGCCCCAGCGTGGCAGTAGGGAGGAGAACGGCGACGCTGGACGGGGCCGCTTGCCATCGACGTCTACGCGGCTCCGGCCGACGGTGACTTCGTGGGAGCTAGGATCTGGAGGCAGCGGCCTCTACCGGAGTGGGGCGGGTGGCGTTCTGGTGGAGGAGGTGTCGGCGATGGGATTCCGTTGGAAGACCTAGATCGGCTATGATGACCCACAAGTATAGGGGGTGTATCGTAGTACTTTCGATAAATAGGAGTGTCGATCTCAATGAGGAGCAGAAGGTGCTGAACAGTGGTATGGAGCAGGAAATCCCTGTGAATACTTAGCAAATGGGTTTTTAGTGGTTTTCTGACAAGGCAACAAAACAAAGAGCAAGTAACAAAGGTAACGAACAAACGGAGCAAGTGGCCCAATCCTTTCTTAGCAAAGGACAAGCCGGTGGAAATACTTATAAGGACCAAACGTTCTCAAGGACACATGGGAATTCTGTCAAGTGCTTTCGCTTCAAATAACTGAGTACTCTTTTTTGGTGTTTGTAAGTGTTGTGTGGGTGAACCTGTGCTAACATACCGCCCTTTCTAGGACTAATACATACTTATGATTAAACCCCCTGCAAACATCCTTAACTACATGAAAGTAATTAAGATATAAATCTAACCACAGCCTTAAACTCTGAGATCCTACACTCCCTTATGCAAAGGTGTCCTAACGGGGGTTCAGGTTTCTGTCACTCCGGCAACCCCACAATTAGTAGCCAAATACACAATGCATCCCCCTAGGCCCATAAATAATGAAGTGTCATGTAGTTGACGTTCACATGACACCATTAGAAGAATAGCACCACAACTTAAATACTAAACCATTGAATAATAACTCATCACAGATTCACTACTAACAACATGACTTCTCCTATGTCCTCAAGAACACAACGAACTACTCACAAGACATCATATGGATCATCAAAGATGATATGGTAATGGATAACAATCTGAACATAAATAATAATCCAATGGTTCCACTCACAAGCATCAACTACAATAGTAATTAACACCGGGAAAGTTTCCCCTAAGAATTAAAGCAATATCCAACACAATTGTTAGAGCGAGACGGAGTGGTGATGATGGTGCTGGTTGTGGCGCCCCGCAAAACCACTACTAGAAAATCGCGTTGTTTTTGTGCATTGCATCGTCATGACCGCATGCTCATGTCATCATGCCACATTGCATTTGAGCATCGTCATGTCATCATGCATTTGTTTGTCGAAACCTATTTTCTAAAAGCCTAGTTGGTTTTCTAAATATTCTCCGTCTCAATTTCAAATTAAAGCGCCGGGCTTTTCCGGGTCTTTTATTTGTCTAAAAACTATTTACAAAAGTTTATTTTAAATTAAATAAAAATTTATATTATTTTTAGGGGCAGCCGTACCGGGCCGATCCGACCCAGTCGGCCACCCCCAGTACAAAACCAGCCTACCCTAAACCCTTTTTCTACCCAATCCTATCTACCCACTCTGCCTCCACCTCACCCCACCCAATAGCCTGCCGCCACCTCACCAATCCCTTTTCCCCTATCCTATCCCAGCCCGCCACCTCACCCTGGCCCGCTCCTCTCTCTCACACCCAGCCGCCACCACCCAAACCCCACCTGCCGCCACTCCCTCTCTCACCCCATCGGCGCAGCACACACAAACGCACACCACGAACGCTCCCCGCCTGGGTCCCACTCCCCCCTGCATACCCGACCCCACCTCCTCTAGCAATCCCCACCCCGTCCCCTTCCTCTCTCCATCAACCACCCCCCTCGATGCGCCCTCCTCTCCTCCGGTCGCAATCCCCGCCGACAGACGACCACCCTTGCCCTCTCTCCGCCTCCGCCCGTGATCCCCTCCATCGCTGGGCCGCCCTTCTCTTTCCCCATGACCTCGCCAACCTCCCCGAGTTCCCTCACCGTCACGCTCCGCCCAGGCTCCTCCCGGCGAGCCCCTGCTGCCGCGGCCAGGGACCCTGCTACCCGTTCGGCCGCCGCCTTCCGTTCTCCTCCGTGCGCCCCCCTGCAGGCAGACGCCCCGCCACCTGGCTCTCCTCTCCGGCCTCAGTCACGCGCGCCTCCCTCCTTCCTCTGGCGCCGCCCGGCTCGTCGACCTCGCCGCCTCTCCTGTGGCCCGGCCTCGCCCACACGCCGGAGCCAGACCCCGCCTCTGGCCTGCTCGTGCGACCCCGACCCGGAGCTCCTGCCGCGGCCCCGAGCTCCGTCCTCTCTGGTGGGCCCGCCTCCTCCTCGCCGCCTGCGTCGTCGACCGAGCCGCCGTCTTCTGGCGCCGCGTGAGCCCAAGCGCTGGTGCTGCTACGCTCGCGTCACCTCCTCCTTTGGCTACGTCAACCGGTCAGGTGCCCTCTCGTTGGGAGCCAAGTATCTGGTTCTAGGAACCGCTAGCAGCGCGTGTGTTCCGTTCGTACACCTATCAGTATAACCGATCACTTCTGCCAACAATGCTTCTGTAGTGTCCCTGCCAAGATTGTACAGGAGTCGTATCGCGCCAGGATCGATCATGCCAAGGATCCGCGGTAACCGAAGACACACAGGCATCAAACCAAGTACATCGTCAACAACCAAAGCCGATAACCTGAAGATTCCCCTCGGAATGCCAAGTTCTTCTTCCCGGAGTCGGATCCAAATGCCGTACCTTGAAGAACGTTTCCCGGACCCGTTCCATCGGAACGCCAAGCCCTTCTTCCGAACCCGAGTTCTTCGTCACAGGCGTCAAGATCTTCTTCCCGGACTCGAAGACCCCGGTACCCGATCTACTCAAGTTCGCCATCGCGAGTCCGAACTTCATCGTTTCCCCGTCGAACTCTGAGACCGAACCCCGGAACCCCTCCGAACCCCCAAGATCTTCGACCCTAATGTGTGACCCCTTTCTCGAGCCCTATTTATATAAATGTAATATCAAACTGTTGCATATTTAATTGTCATACGCGCATACATAATGTGGTTGTTGGGGGTATTTAGGCGATTCACCTAAATTGAATATGGAGTCTATATGCGGGATATCTTTGTCTTATTCTGGACTCCATTTAAATTGGCATAGCGAACCGAAGCCATGTTTTGTCTTGCTAATCCAACATTTAATTTGCGGGGTAGATAAATAACTTGAACCTATTAATTGGTTGTCGGGACCCCGGTTCCACTTAATATTGCCTAATTGCATCGCATCTTGCCATGTCATACCCCATACATGCATCATGCCCGGTCTTCTGCCGTAATCTTAAATAGTGCATCCGGTGTTTCTTCTAGTGCCTTGCTTCTTCACGGGTTAGGCCGATGAGTTGATGCGAGTGTCGACCCGATCTTCGGATGAACCTTCGGCAATGTTTTCAGGCGAGCATCTCCCCCTTTCTACCTATCTTACTTTTATAGTATTTTATTCCCTCCTGTTGATCTATTGCTATCTGTGTTGCGATGCTCTAGCTTTCGTACCCGTGATATCCCTTGCAGCCTTATATTGCCTTGGACACCTCCTATTACCTGTTGTTTGGTAGATAGTTGGACCTACGCGTCGTAGTCGCTTGCTCAAGTGCTGTTGCGTGTCGTCAAGTACCACAGTTGTTGGAGTATTGCCGTGTGTTTATTGTTGGAGATGATCAAGACTTTAATTACTGTTTAACAACTAAAATTGAAGTAGGTAAATGCAGAGGCATAGGTGGGCAATAGATGTTATTTGGTTGTTAACCGTCCACTTGTGTCCCGTAGGACCCCGAGTACTTGATACCTGTTCCTTGAATATTCGCGCTATCCACATCCGGGAGGATTATGGGACCCCCTGAGCCAGAGCTTGATTCATTCTTATTTCTTGGGGCCACAAACTAGTTTGAGGTTTTATTTACTATCCTGTACTTATGCCATGCTTTACTGCTTTATTTACGATTGTGCGAGGAGCACCTGTACTGTTTAGGATCGTGACACGTTTTCGCTGTATCGACAAGCCCAGTCACATTTTCGGGTTCCCAGTCGTTTACAGCCGTCCCCACAAACCTTGAGTCCATCTCGGAGCCGGCCAACTTCGTTGCGGGTATACTTAATGGGGTGGCACCCTGAAATATTTCTGAATCTGGTGATTGCTTTGTCGTGAAGGCCTCGTTGGGTTTTGATTTGGTTTTTCCGAGGTTGATCGAGTGTGTGTTGCTATTTGTGCACTCCTGCAGGGTAAAACTTTCTGAAAGCCGTGTCCGCGGTTATGGACGACTTGGAGCACAGTATCTCGATCATAGACAACTATAACTAAAGTAGTGCTATAAATTTGACTTTATAATGACTAGTAATCAGCTTCACTATAATGGAATGGCTAAATAAAATTGCGAACAATTGCTTGTTTGGGTTGTCGCTTGCTACCATTGTACCTGACTAGTAAGTATTGCAACTATAACGGAATGGCTAAATAAAAGTACCAACAACTGCTGGGTTTTGGGGATATCTCATGCTAATTGTATCTGACTAGTAAGTGTTGCAACTACAACGGAATGTTTAACTAAAAGTGCCCACTGCTTATTATATCAGGATGACTATCTATACCTGACTAGTAATTGCTGCAACGATAACTGAATAAATAAAACTGCCAACTGTGTGAGTTCCTCGGTTGACTTCCTCGTTTGGTATCGAGGGGGAAATTCCAGGATGGGTATGCTTGGTGATAGTTAAAGGTTGGATCCGAATAGGTCTTTCTTATCCCTCTCTGATAGCCGACAGTTGTATCGAGTCTCTATAGGTTGTTTAGTGCATGCTGCGCTGCCGCTGCAGTCCACCATACCTGTGTAGGCGAGGACCGCCGAATTCTAGCCTCGCCGTGTACTGGCCTCAGTACTGACCGCTCTCTTTTTCCTTGCCCTTTGTCGGCACCCCTTTGTTTAAGCAGGTTTTGAGATCGACGTCGTTAGCAGGGTTACCCTTCCGGCTTGGCCTAGGCAGGGTTATGGACGCCATTGGTTACTCTTCAGGGCTCTTAGCCCCATTTGCATCTTGTCCGTAGTCGGACGCTGTATCATTTTCAAGGTGATTTGGATCTTTGTATTGTATATCTGCATTCTTGACTCATTGAGTCGCTGTTGTATATATATGTTTTGTGGGTTCCATCGAGGACTATTGTGTAATGGTATTACTTCGTTTTCCACCCGCACGCAAGTGCCTGGTGGGCACCTTTGAATCGTTTCTATGCGGGTTTGGCGGGAAGCGCTAAAACTTGCATAGGGCCGATTCTGAGGGTGTTACAGAGTGGTATCAGAGCCTAGCAGTTGCGATACCCCACAAGTCCAGCCTGTAGGATAACCTAGCTAACGGCCGAAGTAGAGTGTCAAAACTATTTTTGCAAAATCGGTTGGATAGTTCTGATTAGGTCTGATTTTACTCCTTACCCCTCTGCTGCTCTCCTCTCATCTCTGCGTGTTTTGAATCCGCTCTCTTCTCTCTCTTCGAGTCCAGGATTTCTCGTGGTTGGGTTCCATCGTACCTTCAGGGTTTCGCTTCCTCCTTTGGTAACGGTGTTGCTACATCTGGTCTTCATGCTATCCAAGGAATCCTTCGTCGGGTGGACTTCTCTTTGTTCCTTCTCGTGCCTTCCGGTGTTTTCCGACGCGACGACATCATCTACGCCAGATCCGATGCAGAGTCTGCATCACTCCTTTGTTCCTGAACCTCGATTGTCGAGATCTTCAGTCTGATTCCGAGAATGGTTGCACGCTTTTCTACTGATTGTGCGGAGTAATAGTTTGGGTGCGTGATGGATTGGCCCCCATGCCGACTACCCCTTCTATTCGCTTTTGTACATTGAAGTGGATGAGAATGCATCGGTTCCCTCTTTCCATCGAAGCTAGAGGTGGCTTTATTTGTTGATACCTCTACCTTCGACCTTTTGTTCCCGGAGTGTTCCCTCGACGATCACGGACAACGACCTCTTGTTAGTGGTGTCGCGAGGGTCTACACGATGCGAGAAGATTCAGATCGCCGCCCTTCTTCCCGGTACCATGAGGCGGATCTCGAGGGCGAGATCCATTGTTAGTGGTGTCGAATTGTGGCGCCCCGCAAAACCACTACTAGAAAATCACGTTGTTTTTGTGCATTGCATCGTCATGACCGCATGCTCATGTCATCATGCCACATTGCATTTGAGCATCGTCATGTCATCATGCATTTGTTTGTCGAAACCTATTTTCTAAAAGCCTAGTTGGTTTTCTAAATATTCCCCATCTCAATTTCAAATTAAAGCGCCGGGCTTGATGATGGTGTGGATGATGATGATCCCGATGAAGCCTAGCTTGATGATGGTGTTGATGGCGATGGTCTCCCCTTTCCGGGAAGGAATTCCCCCGGCAGAAACCTGTCTGCCGGAGAGATCTTTCTCTCTCAGTGTTTTCCGCCCCTAGAGGCAGAGGAAATCTATCTGTGGTCGCCCCCCTAGGCTTAGGGTTTCGTAGGGAATATATAGGCGAAGGGGGAGAGTCGGAGGCCGGGCAGGTGGGCCACACCTGCCCTAGGTGTGGCCTCAGGTGGGCCCGCGCCTAGGGGGTGTGGCCCCCCTACGGCCCCTCTTCGTTCCTTCTTTTGGCTCCCTTCATCTTCTGGTAAAATAATATGTTTCCATATTTTTCTGATCTTCACGAAATTGCACCGAAACGCCTTCTTTTCCATCAGAATCTAGACTCCGGCTGTTCATCCTCTAAGAATCATCCAACATGAATAAACAGATGAAAAGCCATAAGTAATACCTCATAATAAGACATATATCAATGAATAGAGGTAAATTATGATATAGAAAGGTGATGCAAATTGAGCGTATCAACTCCCCCAAGCTTAGACTTCGCTTGTACCCAAGTGAAAACTGAGCTCAATAAACATGTCCACATGTTTATGGAGTGAAGTGACGATAAAAGAATATGAACAAGAAGCATCACACTTACCATTGCGCAACTCATAGAAGAAAGCAACTCACCATTATATAACTTAGCTTGCAACCAAGTACAGTAGTCACAATAGAGATGCATAAAGATAAATCATAATTGGAATTGGAAAACTTGTTCTGTAGGGGTTCGTAGCATGGAAAACAAAAAAATTCAACCGCATGCACACAAACAAGCCAAGATCTATCTACTAGATTGTAGCAACGAGTCGATAGAAGCACTCACCCTCGAAGATTCCAAAGCGGTTAACGAGAGCAGATTCTCGTGGGTGATGTAGTCATACACTTGCCGATCTCAAGATCGCGTAGACGATCCTTCCGGCGCTGCGTTCCGGCAGCGCTTCCGCAGTCGGTCACACGTTCGGTACTCGACGAAGACCTTCCGCTCCCTTGTTCCAGCAGGCAGCGGAGGTCGTAGTTCTCTCCTCGTGATTCCGGCAGCACGACGACGTGGTGTCGGAAGTAGAGGGAAGATCCCGCAGGGCTTCGCGTAAGCCGGTGCAAGTTATGGTGGATCTAGAGTTTCCCGGTGATCTAGGGTTTAGAATATCGGGAGGAGGAAGAGGAGGTGTCGACGGCGGCTAGGGCGACGGCGACGGGCCGGCGGCGGCAAGCGGCGGCGCAGGTGTGGGAGGGCTAGGGCTTGGTGGTTTGGGGCAGCCCTCCCCCTCTATTTATGAGAGGGGGGTAGCCTTGGGAGGGGTGGGTTTGAATCCAAACCCAAACCCAAGTTGGATTGAGAGAAGGACTCTTTCCTTCTTCCACTAGGAAACCATTGTTTCGGTTTGACTTTTCAAACTTCCCGTTTGACTTTCAATTTAGAGCTTTAACTCTCTCTTTCAAATTCCCAAACCAAGTGACCTAGGATATGATCCAATCATTCCACTTATCTGTAGGGTTCGCAGCATAGAAAACAAAAAATTTCCTACGATGGAACTATGTACCAAGATCTATCTACTAGATACAAACAACGGGCGGATGTATATCCATAGAGAACATACCCTTGAAGACCGACAAAGCTTAACGAGTTGAACTCGTGGTTGATGTAGACGATCTCTTGCCGATCTCAAGATCCAGAGTAAGTCCTAGAGCCGCAAAGCAGCAGCGCATCCGTGCTCGCACACATGTACAAGACACCGAGCAACCTCCGCCTCCTCGCTCCAGCGATGCAGCGAAAGCACAACTCTTTCTTGCCAAATATCCACCGGGAACATGTATCTCGCTAGTCCGATACCATGGGGAATAAATTCTAGAGGGGGAGAGAGATCCTTCATGAGGAGGTGTGAGTGAGAAGTGAGGAGAGGGGTGCCTTTTATAGGAGGAGGGGGGAACCCCAAGGGGGTGGCCGGCGCATGGGGGCTTCCCCCTTGCCCTCCCCTCTTCATGTGGGTGGACACTCCACTCACAAAAATCCATTCAAATCTCTCCACTCAAAATCCCACTCAAACTTGCTATTAAATTCCCACCAAATTTAATGCAAACTCTCATTAAATAAAACTTTTTTATTTATTCAGAATTTTTTCAATTACTTTAATGAAAAACATTCAAAAATAACCCCTTGCTAGAATTCTATTTCACATGCATAACCACTTTATGCAATTTCACCCGAAAACCCGTTTCGGTATCTAGTGAAATAAATTCTTGCGCTTGTTTATTCTTTCGGCATGAAACATTTGCTCCAACTGGATGTCAGTGTCCCTTAAGTGTGTCACCCTACTGTTCGCGAATAATGCGGACATGATCGAGACCCTTCTCCGATCAATAATCAGTAGCGGGACCTGGAGATCCATACTGACTCCCACACATTCAACGATGACTTTCCTGCGATCGTCGGAACCTTTTACGCTTGTATCTTAATCCCTTCGTTTCACGATATATTACATGTCCGAGATTCGATCATCGGTATCTCCATACCTAGTTTGATCTCGTTGCTGACATGCACTCTTTTCTCGTTCCCATGATATAACATTCTAGTGATCAAATCACTTGCTTGCAAGCTAACCAATGTGATATCACCGAGAGGGCCCAGAGTATATCTATCCGTCATCGGAATGAACAAATTCCACTCTTGATCCATGATTCTCAACACAACACTTTATTATCTTTGAAGCCATCTTTATAATCAGCCAGTTATGGTGTGATGTTTGATGTCAACAAGAAACTCTTCCGGTGTTAGTGATTGGCATGATCTCATGGTCTAAGGATTAGGATCACTTCGTAAGTTGTTTATAGCAATATAAACTCAATGACTTTGATCGTAATGCTATACTTCGGATGAATGTTCATCACATCATTACACTAATGTTGTGATATCGTTATTAACAACATCCAATGTCTATGATCAGGAAACTGTGATCATCTTGTTAATCAACGAACTAGTTTATGAGAGAGGCATAACTAGGAACTTTCTGTTTGTTTATTAAACACACATGTATTAACATTTCCGTATTAATACAATTATAGCATGCAAAATAAACATTTATCATATACTTGGAATACACATAATAAACACTTTATTATTGCCTCTCAGGGCATATTCCCTTCAGTCTCCCACTTGCACTAGAGACAATAATCTAGTTACATAGTGATGTATCTAACACCCATAGAGTTCTCGTGTAGATCATGTTTTGCTCTAGGGAGAGTTTTAGTCAACGGATCTGCTACATTGAGATCCGTATGTACTTTACAAACCTTTATATATCCATCCTTGACATGCTCGCGGATGGAGTGAAACCAGCGCTTAATATGCTTGGAATGCTTGTGAGACCTTGGCTCTTTGGCATTGGCAATGGCACCATTGTTGTCGCAATAGATCACCATTGGGTCCAACGCGTTTGCAACCACACCTAGTTCGAATATGAACTCCTTCATCCAAACTGCTTCCTGAGCCGCTTCTGAAGCGGCAACATATTCGGCCTCCGTCATTGATCCCGCCACCACAGGTTGTTTGGAGCTCCTCCAACTAACCGCTCCGCCATTCATGAGAAATACGTATCCGTATTGAGACTTAGAGTCATCCAGATCGGTTTCAAAGATAGCATCGACATAACACTTAGCGACGAGCTCTTCTTCACCTCCGTATACAAGAAACATATCCTTAGTTCTTCACAAGTACTTAAGGATATTCTTGACCGCTTTCCAGTGTTCCGAACCTGGATCCGATTGGTACCTACTAGTCAAACTAATAGGATGTGCCACATACGGTCTTGTACATAGCATGGCGTACATTATAGAGCCTATGGCTGAAGCATAGGGGACTTTGTCCATTTTCTCTCTTTCTTCCGCCGTAGCCGGACTTTGAGTCTTACTCAATGTCGTGCCTTGTGTCATAGGTAAGAACCCCTTCTTACTATCTTCCATTTTAAACTTCTTTAAAATCTTATCAAGGTATGTACTTTGCGATAGCCCTATTAGGCGCCTAGATCTATCTCTATAGATCTTTATGCCTAATATGTATGATGCTGCACCTAGGTCCTTCATTGAAAATTTGCTATTGAGATAACTTTTAACACTGTTGAAAAGATCTATATCATTTCTGATCAATAATATGTCATCCACATATAATATCATAAATGCCACATTGCTCCCACTCACTTTCTTGTAAATACAAGCTTCACCATAAGTTTGGACAAATCCAAACTCTTTGATCACCTCATCAAAGCGGAGATTCCAACTTCGTGATGCTTGCTTCAATCCATAGATGGATCGCTAAAGCTTGCACACCTTGTTAGCATCCTTAGGATTGAAAAAACCCTTTGGTTGTATCATATACAACTCTTCTTCAATATTACCATTGAGAAACGCAGTTTTTACATCCATCTGCCATATCTCATAATCGAAATATGCAGCAATTGTTAACATAATCCTAACTAACTTTAGCATCGGTATGGGAGAGAATGTCTCATCGTAGTCAACTCCTTGAATTTGTCGAAACCCCTTTGCGACAAGTCGAGCTTTATAGACAGTTACATTACCATCAACATCAGTTTTCCTTTTGAAAATCCATTTATTCTCCACGGCCTTTCGGTCGTGAGGTAAGTCCACAAAGTTCCAAACTTGATTTTCATACATGGATTCCATCTCGGATTTCATGGCTTCTAACCATTTGTTGGAATCCGGGCTCATCATCGCTTCTTCATACGTCGCAGGGTCATCATTTTCATCAACCATGAAATTCATGACAGGATTTCCGTACATCTCGGGAGATGCACACGTCCTGCTAGACCTGCGAGGTTCGATAGTACTCTCTTTTGGAGTTTCATGATAATTATCATTAGTTCCTTCTTAAACTGGTGAAGCCAACTCCGGAATGACTTCCGGCGCTGTGCTACTCGCCATACTTTGAAGAGAAGGTTCAGTAACCTCTTCGAGTTCTACCTTCCGACTACTCACACCTTTTGCGAGAAACTCTTTCTCTAGAAAGGATCCATTCTTGGCAACAAAAACCTTGCCCTCGGATCTGTGATAGAAGGAATACCCAATTGTTTCCTTAGGGTTTCCTATGAAGACGCATTTTTCCGCTTTGGGTTCGAGTTTATCCGGTTGAATTTTCTTCACATAAACATCGCATCCCCAAAATTAAGAAATGACAGCTTAGGTTTGTTTCCAAACCATAATTCATACGGTGTCTTTTCAACGGATTTAGATGGTGCCCGATTTAAAGTGAATGCAGCAGTTTCTAGTGCATAACCCCAAAATGACAACGACAAGTCCGTCAGAGACATCATAGATCGAACCATATCCAATAAAGTACGATTACGACGTTCCGACACACCATTTCGCTGTGGTGTTCCGGCAGGTGTGAGTTGTGAAACAATTCCACACTCTTTCATGTGAGTGCTAAACTCGTAACTTAGATACTCACCTCCACGGTCGGACCGTAGAAATTTGATCTTTCTATTAGATGATTTTCCACTTCATTCTGAAATTCCTTGAACTTTTCAAATGTTTCAGACTTGTGTTTCATCAAGTAGATATAACCGTATCTACTCAAATCATCTGTGAAAGTAACAAAATAACGATATCCACCTCGCGCCGACACACTCATTGGACCACATACATCAGAATGTATGATTCCAATAAATCTGTCGCCCGTTCCATTGAACCGGAAAACGGCGTTCTAGTCATCTTGCCCATAAGGCATGGCTCACATGTATCAAATGATTCAAAATCAAGTGATTCCAAAAGTCCATCCGAATGGAGCTTCTTCATGCGTTTAACGCCAATATGACCTAGACGGCAGTGCCACATATAAGTGGATATATCATCATTAAGTTTAATCCTTTTAGCATCAACATTGTGAATATGTGTAACATTATTATCGAGATCCAAAAGAAATAAACCATTCATCATCGGTGCATGACCATAAAATATTTCATTCATATAAATAGAACAACCATTCTTCTCAGATTTAAATGAATAACCACTTCGCATCAAACACGATCCAGATACAATGTTCATGCTTAGTGCTGTGTTAGGTTCCCAACCTTTAGTAAGGTAGAGATCCCTGTGTTTACAATGCTAGTCCCTGGATCAATAGCTAGCATCCACAGTTAAGATGTAATATCAAGAAACAAAGGTCATAATACAACTTTATAACCAGGAATAAAATAATTTATTACATCTTACATAGCTTATTTAGCTATCACATTACATTGCAGCAGAAATCTATAAAGCATGGAGTCCTTCATCTTCAAAGTGCCACAGGCAATCATGTTGGTTGTAGACTTGTAATCCTATTCAACAAACTTCACTAACATCAAACAAACCTGCAACATAATAAGTTGCAGCCACAAGGGTCAATACATTTGAATTGTATTGGCAAGTTTCACTACTATGTAGAAATAAGTGGATCCTATCATTACATGCATATTTGGCTAAGTAGGGTTTAGGCTCATTTGCAGAAAGCAATATAGTTTTATCCTATCTTTTCAAAATAGTTTTGATCTTTTGTCAAATCTTTCTGAACTTCTTGGAATAGTTTTATCCTATCTTTTCAAAATAGTTTTGATCTTTTATTAAAAGATCTAGAAATAGTGATTCCAACTATCATAACTTTATTTATTATTTGTTTATCTTTTTAAATCCCTTTAGGATTTTATTTGATCAAAATAAGTTTTGATGTTTCCAATTGGAATCAAAAAGTTTCTTCTCACCCTAAAAATCAACAATTGTTTATTTATTTTTTTCACATTTCAAAATTTGGAAAATTTTGGGATGTGACAGGATACCACCCTTAAAATAAATCTCGTCCCGAGATTTGGGAAGGCTAGGGTTACAAGTTGGCTTCAAATCAACTAGGGTACTATCACCCTTAAAATAAAGTCTAATAGGGTTACATTGATGGTTCACTTGACTATGGGTTCAACACTTAATATCCAGACAAGGAATCCTTATTTGACTCTTCTGAGTTTACTAATTTCTAACATCCACTTCTTCTATCTCTTCAAAGTTTCCATCCATGTCAATGTGGTTCACATGTCCTTTCTGGGTCACATTGGAGTCATCTCCATTAGCTCTTCTAGCATCCTTTTTCTTTTTCTTCTCAGGACAGTCTGATGCATAGTGTCCAAGTTCCTTACAATTATAGCACTACAACTGGCTAATGTCTTTCTTCCTGAAAGTGTCATGTTGGTTCTGACCAAGTTCATCTCCATTGTCAGTATCATTTCCATTATTATCACTTCCATTGTTGTTGTGGTGATACTGATGTGGTTCAGAATCTTCATTGCTCTTTTTGAATGAATGCTTCTTTTTTGATGATTCTGGGTGATTCTTGAGTTTATGCTTCCTCTTTCTGTTCTCAACTTGATTCATCTTGTTTTCCAATATAGTGGCTTTGTCACAGAGTGATTGATAAGTTGAGACATAGGCAACAACTAGCTGCAGGTTCAACTCATCATTAAGTCCTTCAAGAAATTTTTCTTTTCTCTTAGCATCTGTATCAACTTCAACCGGTGCATAACGTTCCAGATTGTTGAATTCTTCAATATACTCAGCCACACTGAGGTGATGCTGTTTCAGATTGTGAAACTCCTTTTTCTTCAAGTACATCACTCCAGGTGAGATGTGAGTTGTTCTGAATCCATCCTCAAAAATATCCCAAGTTACATCTTCAAGGGGAGTGGTGATCTGAAAATTGTCCCACCATGTTGCTGCTGGTCCTTCAAGCAGAAATGCTGCAAACCTAACTTTTTCTTCATCGGTGCAGCCAACAGTCACTAAGTCTTTGTTCACTGAACGTAACCAGTCATTGGCTTCCATTGGATCAGTTGTTCCAGAGATTCTTGCAGGCCTAAGTTTCAGAAACTTGGTGAGCATATCAAGTGCTGGAGGATTATTCTGATTGTTGTTGTTGTTGTTTTTGTTGTTGTTGTTGTTGTTGTGTGTTGTTGTTGTTGTTGTTGTTGTTGTTGTTGTTGTTGTTGTGTGTTGTTGTTGTTGTTGTTGTTGTTGTTGTTGTTGTTGTTGTTGTTGTTGTTGTTGTTGTTGTTGTTGTTGTTGTTGTTGTTGTTGTTGTTGTTGTTGTTGTTGTTGTTGTTGTTGTTGTTGTTGTTGTTGTTGTTGTTGTTGTTCTGATTCTGTATGTATGTGGTCATCTCCTGCATTAACTGTGTCTGAGCTGCCAACATCTGCTGCATCTCAGGTGTGATGTTGTTGTTTTGGTTGGGGTTGGCACGACGAGGAGGCATCTGTTGGTTGATAGGGATAAGTAATGATGGATAGGTTTTTAAGAAGTCCTAACACACAAATCAAAACAATCAAGTTCAATCAAACAACCAAACAATCAACAAGCAACCATTCACTTAACAACTTATGAGCTTAACTCATGAGTTGAAGGGAACAACAAGTTTTCTTGAAATAAATAACTTAGTATAATCATACCTCATAGGTCAATATGATCCATACTCTAACTTGATATCAATGTTTTTGGTAGGCAATCTAATGTCTCTTGGTTTTTCACTTTGTAGTCTTTTAGTGATATCTAAGTTGAAATCTTTGGTGAAACTAAAGTTGAAATCACTTGAAGATGTTGAAGTCATTAGAGTTGATGAAATCTTTTGCACATGGTGAAGTCTTTGGTCATGGGGTAGGCTTTGTCCATCAAGTTGAAAAAGGAGAGATGTAGAATCAAAATCAAAATGGTTGAGGGAAGAGTTTACAAGATTGTTTGTAAATATGTTTTGGAACAAGAACAACTCCTATTTTTCTAAGGGGTTTTGTCCAATCCTAGGGTTACAATCCTACAGGCAACACAGTGCTCTGATACCATCTGTAAGGTTCCCAACCTTTAATAAGGTAGAGATCCCTGTGTTTACAATGCTAGTCCCTGGATCAATAGCTAGCATCCATAGTTAAGATGTAATATCAAGAAACAAAGGTCATAATACAACTTTATAACCAGGAATAAAATAATTTATTACATCTTACATAGCTTATTTAGCTATCACATTACATTGCAGCAGAAATCTATAAAGCATGGAGTCCTTCATCTTCAAAGTGCCATAGGCAATCATGTTGGTTGTAGACTTGTAATCCTATTCAACAAACTTCACTAACATCAAACAAACCTGCAACATAATAAGTTGCAGCCACAAGGGTCAATACATTTGAATTGTATTGGCAAGTTTCACTACTATGTAGAAATAAGTGGATCCTATCATTACATGCATATTTGGCTAAGTAGGGTTTAGGCTCATTTGCAGAAAGCAATATAGTTTTATCCTATTATTTCAAAATAGTTTTGATCTTTTGTCAAATCTTTCTGAACTTCTTGGAAAACTCCAGTGCTTCAAATCCCTTGTTGTCACCATCAAGTTTTACTTTGAGAAATTGGAATGTCGAGATCTTCCATAGCTTCAGGCCTTAGTTGCTCAGTTGTTGTCCATAACCGGGGACACGGCTAAGTACTTAGAATTTTGATCTTCTGCAGAAGTTGTACACTTTACCCACATGACACAATCTCATCTTGATGCCACCAGTGGCCGCTGGATAAGTACTCACCAAGATGGAGTACTGGCAGATTGAGAATGTGACAAAGTCTTTCCATAGGAATCCTCCCAATACACAATGCTAGCTTGTCATCCAGGCACCAATGTAGGGTTTCAAGTTCCCTTACACAATTCTAGTTAACCTGAAGATGCCAATGCATGGGTCTTCCACTATGTAGTTGACTAAGCCAGAGCCCATTTAGCATGTGGCTGTACACGGAAGCCATTGTATGAGAAACATGTTCAATCTCTAAGTCCCTGGGTGGTTTTCTTCTAGTGCACATACAAAAAGAGATGGCCATATAAACATGGTTCCTTTTGTTGTCACCTTGTCCACCCAGGTGGTTCATTGAGTACTTGTTTTATTATATAAAACATATATCTTTTCAACTCTTCATATAATCATAACATGTATCCCATCCCAAATATATAGCTGGGCTAAGCATACTACAACTACAATGTTTCCACTAAGGGAGATATAAGGGTATCCTATTAGGATTTATCTTAGCATAAAATATAGTAGTTCTTATCATGCATGTTACAAAATCCACTAAGTGTAATGAAAATAGTAGGACTTGGATGATAGTGTCACTTGCCTTTTTAGTAGAGAATGTTGGTTCACTTCTTGATCTTGCTAATATCACACTCTTCTAACTTCACTACAAATCAACCAAGCAAACACATATTCAACTAGCATTCAAACAATTTGTCACACATAAAATAACAAAAAACAAGGTCATGCATGCAAGCATGCAAAAGATAGTTTTATTTGCAAAAGTGGTTTCTACTAGGCTCTAAACATTATAAGGTTCGAAGTGGTCATTTACTAAATTTGTAAAACCATTTGCAAAAGGTTTTATCTAAATACCATTTTTAAATCAATTCATTATTTTATGTGGTTGAAAATGCTTTTAGCAAAGCAATATTCTTTAAAGAGTTCACCAAATATATTTTTAGTTCTCAAAACTTGGTGTTTAGGGTCAGAAGGTTTGAATCAAATCATTTCCCAAAGGTTTTACTCAAAAATCATTTCTAAAACAAAATCAATATTTTTATTTGACTAGAAATGGGCTAATTCAATTATTTACTCCTTAACTTCACAAAATATATTTTTAAAACCATAAGTTGGTTCCTAGGGTCAGTAGGTTCACAACAAACCATTTTGCAAAGATTTCATCTCAAAAACATAACTAGAACAATTTTTATATTCATAACAAGCCTACACAAGTTTCTGCAATTTGAACCAATTTTCCAGAAGCAAATCATTAAACAAAGTGCATGGTTGGGTAGGATTTGTCTTGCTGATTCCAATGATATAAAATTTGCAAATTTGGGACGTGTGGATCAAAAGTTATGCAATTTACAAATTCAATCAACAAATAGAAATGATTCTGTCTATTTAAACAAATCAGTGCCACGCGGCGTGATTCTATTGGCCGGTACCGCTTCGTGCGGATCGGCCTCTGCGAACTGTAGGATTTAACTTAAATCGCTCGGCTCAGATGCACACATACCCCTTCGTCTAAGTTCTATTTTCATCCACTGGATTAACATCTAATGGTGTAAAACGATTTGACCTAAGTCGAGCGGCGCTGGCGGCGGCGCTCTGGCGGCAGCGCTCTGGCGTGGTCATCACCGAAGATGCATGACGCGATAAAGAATAGGAGAGTGCTCACCGTGTTCGCCTTGACGTGCTGATGCTCAACCTGTTCACGAGGAGGCAGGGGGCGCACGGGGATGAAAGAAATTGCTCGCCGGAGTTGCTGCGAGCGGCGGGTGTCTCTGGAGGTCGTCGAGGGCGAGGCTGCAGATCATCCTAAGGCAAGATAGGGGCACGGTTAGACGCGGGCGACATGGGGTTCACGTTAGCATCATGGAGAGAGCTTGGGGCGGTCGGAGTTCACCTGGGAAGCTCGACGGAGCAATGGCAGACGCCGGTGGCGCACGATTGGAGAAGTTGCCGACGTTCTAGAACGAGCGCGGCCGAGCTGGAGGTACTGGTGGATGCGCCTGGTGCTGGCGAGTACCCTAGTGGCAACCAGGGGCAGTGGAAGTGGGTGTTCTCGCCGGAATCGACGTTAGAAGCTCGCCGGAGACAGTAGAGTGTGGTTCAAAATTAGGACAGCCCTGGGGCAGAGAGGAGCGGTCAAGTGAGGGGAAAGGTAGAGGAGGAGCGGGCGGTTATCTACGCGTGATTGCAGGGGGAGTGATGGCTGCTGTAACGCGAATTGATCGCCGGAGTAAATGGCAGCAACGGCAGGGCGACGTGGTCATGGGGAAGACGATGCTGAGGTGGCCAGTGGGGTCCTTCTATCAGCGAGGTGGGGAAAGAGGGAGTGGGGCCTGCCTGTCTGCGTCTGTGTGGGTGCGTGTTCGCGTGAAAAACGTTTCGCTGAGGGGAGGGAGAGTTGGGCTGCGAGTTGGGCTGCTGGGCCTGTTGGGTTGGGTTGAGTCTGTTTCATTTTTTTTATACCAAATGTTTTTCCTTTTTCTGTTTGAATATTCTGATTTGATTTTCAAACAAATAATTCGAACACCAATTCAATTCAAAACACCACCAAACTTTGTATTTATTTTAGTTCTGTTTAATAACATAATCCAAAGTCCAAAATAAAATAATTTTTATTCTTTTTAGGATCCATTATTAATTAAATAAATAGACCTTAGTCATTAATTCAAATAGGATTTAATTTATTTAAAAACTCTATTTGAAATCTGAAACAAACCAAAACCTTTTCAGTAGCTTTCATTTGAAAATATAAAACACTTGGAAATCTTATTTAAAACAAGTTTTATTGTTTATTTAAAATGGGAAAAGCCTTTACTTTACTAAAATTGGATATTAATAAATCCTCATTATTTTATTCAAATAAACCTTTACCCTTTTAATCAAAATAAAATATTTTATTTCAAAAGCTTGGCCAAGATTTAATTTGGCTCTATAAAATAATCCTTATTTATAATTCTACCTTTGCTTTTGAAAATCAAATCTTTTTATTAAAAGATCTAAAAATAGTGATTCCAACTATCATAACTTTATTTATTATTTGTTTATCTTTTTAAATCCCTTTAGGATTTTATTTGATCAAAATAAATTTTGATGTTTCCAATTGGAATAAAAAAGTTTCTTCTCACCCTAAAAATCAACAATTGTTTATTTTTTTTTCACATTTCGAAATTTGGAAAATTTTGGGATGTGACATGCTGGCACCAGATAACAATTCTTTAAGTTTATTACTAATCCCGACGGCAAATGGAGAGGTAGCATTGCGAAGGCGATCACATCAACGCTTGATCCATTGCCGACACGCATCTTGACCTCACCCCTTGCTAGCGGTCGCCTGTTCCGCAGCCCCTGATTCGAGTTACAAATATTAGCAACTGAACCAGTATCAAATACCTAGGTGCTACTGTGAGCACTAGTCAAGTACACATCAATAACATGTATATCATATATACTTTTGTTTCCCTTGCCGGCCTTCTTGTCTGCCAAATACTTGGGGCAGTTGCGCTTCCAGTGGCCAGTCCCCTTACAGTAGTAGGACTCGGTATCAGACTTAGGTCCAACTTGGGGTTTCTTTTCAGGCACGGCAACCGGCTTGCCGCCCTTACTTCTCTTCCATTTCCCTTCTTGTCTTTCTTGAAACCGGTGTTCTTATTGATCATCAACACTTGATGTTCCTTTTTGATCTCCACTTCTGCAGTTTTAAGCATTGACAGAAGCTCGGGGAGAGACTTCTTCATGCCTTGCATATTATAGTTCATCACAAAGCTCTTATAGCTAGGTGTCAGAGACTGTAGAACACGATGGATGCCTAAGTCAATGGGAATCGATATTACCAAGGACACAAGCTTATCGGCGTAACCCGACATCTTGAGTACATGCTCACTAATGGAGTTGTGCTCTTCCATCATGCAACTAAAGAACTTTTCTGAAGCATTGTAGCTATCTATAGCAGCATGTGTGTCGAAAATCATTTTCAACTCACCCATTGTATCAAATGCATTGCCGTTTTCGAAACGTTTTCGAAGTTCCGGCTCTAGCCCATACAATATGCCGCAATGAACTAAGTTCTGACGAGTCTGATAGACATTCTTCTCCTCGTCAGGGGCATCCTCAAAAGGTGGGGGGCCTAGCGGCGCTTCTAGCACATATTGCTTTTGTGCAGCAGAGAGGAAAATCCTCAAATTCATGGCCCATTCGGTAAAGTTGCTACCGTTCATTGCAAGTTTCTCTTTCTCCATAAACACATTGAAATTAAAAGCAGGTGGTGCCATCTACAACAGAATTTGAAAAGTTTATACTAAGTTTATGATAGATTGAGTTCAACTAATCCACATTACGAATGAACTCCCACTCAAAAACGACATCCCTCGTGCCTTTTTGGTGATTACATGAACCAGATCCACTACACCAAGTCCGATCATCACGTGAGTCGGTGTAGCTTCAAAGGCGAGCATCAAATGGGCATCATATCTACTATATGATTCATCTTAACCTTTCGGTCCGTGTTCCGAGGCCATGTATGTACATGCTAGGCTCACCAAGTTAGAACCTTAGTATTCGCGTGTGTAACTGTTTTACACCCGATATATGGTCGTGGATCCAAGAACACCCGATCATCACGTGATGTCTTGGAGCGATGAAAACATAATCGGTCCATACTAAAGGAAGAACACATTCTTATCTTGATATTTAAATGAGGGATCATCTTATTATGCTAACAAAGCGCTAAACAAGCAATATAAGATGCTATCAAACATCACATGTTTATTAGTGAAATGATATGGTTCCTGCATATGATCTCTATCATGTGCACCGTGGTATGATCACTATCATACCTTTATGTGTAAGTCCAAGGTCTATGGAGTTTACACGCTATGTGTGTTGTAAGAGTATCATCTCATACTTCTACTTACAACATCACCATATCATAACACTAGCCCAGCAACAATCTAAACTAGACGCCTCTAATTTATCCATTGCAATTTTTACGTGGCTTAGGGCTTTTGAAGATAGAACCGTTCTTACCTAAGAACATGAACCACAACGAGGATAACCAATTTGTTGCAAAATAGATATTGACTATAGTAGGAGAGACAGACACCCGATAGCCACTTATGCAAACTAGTTGCATGTCAAGCGTGGAACAGGTCTCATGTGCGAGGACATGTCCGGGCCGCTTCATCCCACTATGCCACCAATATCCAAAATTACAACTAAGGAGCAACAACATGATCATCATCGTCCACATACTCATATGTGTACTACCCGTGTAAAGCATCTACGCATAGATCCGGCTCTGATACCACTGTAGGGTTCGCAGCATAGAAAACAAAAAAATTCCTATGATGGAACTATGTACCAAGATCTATCTACTATATACAAACAACGGGCGGATGTATATCCATAGAGAACATACCCTTGAAGACCGACAAAGCTTAACGAGTTCAACTCGTGGTTGATGTAGAGGATCTCTTGCCGATCTCAAGATCGAGAGTAAGTCCTAGCGCCGCAAAGCAGCAGCGCATCCGTGCTCGCACACACGTACAAGACACCGAGCAACCTCCGCCTCCTCGCTCCAGCGATGCAGCGGAAGCACAACTCTTTCTTGCCGAATAGCCACCGGGAACATGTATCTCGCTAGTCCGAGACCATGTGGAATAAATTCTAGAGGAGGAGAGAGATCCTTCACGAGGAGGTGTGAGTGAGAAGTGAGGAGAGGGGTGCCTTTTATAGGAGGAGGGGGGAACCCCAAGGGGGTGGCCGGCGCATGGGGCCGCCCCCTTGCCCTCCCCTCTTCATGTGGGTGGACACTCCACTCACAAAAATCCATTCAAATCCCTCCACTCAAAATCCCACTCAAACTTGCTATAAAATTTCCACCAAATTTAATGCAAATTCTCATTAAATAAAACTCTTTTATTTATTCAGAATTTTGTCAATTACTTTAATGACAAACATTCACAAATAACCCCTTGCTAGAATTCTATTTCACATGCATAACCACTTTATGCAATTTCACCCGAAAACCTATTTCGGTATCTAGTGAAATAAATTCCTACGCTTGTTTATTCTTTCGGCATGAAACATTTGCTCCAACTGGATGTCAGTGTCCCTTAAGTGTGTCACCCTACGGTTTGCGAATAATGCGGACATGATCGAGACCCTTCTCCGATCAATAATCAGTAGCGGGACCTAGAGATCCATACTAACTCCCACACATTCAACGATGACTTTCCTGTGATCGTCGGAACCTTTTACGCTTGTATCTTAATCCCTTTGTTTCACGATATATTACATGTACGAGATTCGATCATCGGTATCTCCATACCTAGTTTGATCTTGTTGCTGACATGCACTCTTTTCTCGTTCCCGTGATATAACATTCTAGTGATCAAATCACTTGCTTGCAAGCTAAACAATGTGATATCACCGAGAGGGCCCAGAGTATATCTATCCGTCATCGGGATGAACAAATTCCACTCTTGATCCATGATTCTCAACATAACACTTTAGTAGCTTTGAAGCCATCTTTATAATCACCTAGTTACGGTGTGACGTTTGATGTCAACCAGAAACTCTTCCGGTTTTAGTGATTGGCATGATCTCATGGTCTAAGGATTAGGATCACTTCATAAGTTGTTTATAGCAATATAAACTCAATGACTTTGATCGTAATGCTATACTTCGGATGAATGTTCATCACATCATTACACTAATGTTGTGATCTCGTTATTAACAACATCCAATGTCTATGATCAGGAAACTGTGATCATCTTGTTAATCAATGAACTAGTTTATGAGAGAGGCATAACTAGGAACTTTCTGTTTGTTTATTAAACACACATGTATTAACGTTTCCGTATTAATACAATTATAGCATGCAAAATAAACATCTATCATATACTTGGAATACACATAATAAACACTTTATTATTGCCTCTCAGGGCATATTCCCTATTTAAAGTGAATGCGGCTGTTTCGAATGCATAACCCCAAAATGATAGCGGTAATTCTGTAAGTGACATCATAGAACAAACCATATCTAAGAGAGTTCTATTACGACGTTCAGACACACCATTACGATGTGGTGTTCCCGGCGGTGTCAATTGTGAAAGTATTCCGCATTTCTTCAAATGCTCGCAAAACTCGTAACTTAGATATTCACCTCCGCGATCAGATCATAGAAATTTAATCTTCTTGTTACGTTGATTCTCTACCTCACTTTGAAATTCCTTAAACTTCTCAAAAGTTTCATACTTATGTTTCATGAAATAGATATACCCATATCTACTCAAGTCATCCGTGAAGGTAAGAACATAACGATAACCACCACGCGATGCTACACTCATTGGGCCACATACATCGGTATGTATGATTTACAATAAGTCTGTAGCTCGCTCCATCATACCGGAAAATGGAGTCTTAGTCATTTTATCCATCAGACATGCTTTGCATCTTTCAAGTGATTCAAGAAGTCCATCGGAATGGAGTTTCCTCATACGCTTCACTCCAATATGACCAAGACGACAGTGCCACATATAGGTCGAGTTATCGCTCAATTTCAAACGTTTAGTTTTAATGTTATTAATGTTTGTATTTCCACAATCGAGATTAAATAAGAATAGACCATCTATCAAAGGTGCATGTGCATAAAACATATTACTCATATAAATCAAACAACCATTATTCTCGGACTTAAACAAGTAACCGTCTCGCAATAAACATGATCTAGATATAATGTTCATGCTCAATGCAGGCACCAAATAACAATTATTTAAGTATAAAACTAATCCCGATGGTAGATGAAGGGGTAGCGTGCCGACCGTGATCACATCAACCTTTGATCCATTTCCAACGCGCATCGTCACCTTATTCTTCGCTAGTTTCCGTCTATTCTGCAGCACCTGTTTCGAGTTACAAATATGAGCAAACGAACCAGTATCAAATACCCAGGCACTACTACGAGTACTAGTGAGATACACATCAATAACATGTATATCGGATATATCTTTCTTCTTGATGTTGTCGTTCTTCAAATCCTCCAAGTACTTAGGGCAATTCCACTTCTAGTGACCTTCTCCCTTGCAGTAAAAGCACTCAGTATCAGGCTTAGGCCCAGCCTTGGTCTTCTTCATCGGCGCGGTAACTTTCTTACTGCCCTTCTTGAAGTTTCCATTTTTCTTAGACTTGCCTTGCTTCTTGAATTTGGTGGTCTTATTGACCATCAACACTTGGTGCTCTTTCTTGGTCTCCACTTCCGCAGACTTTAACATGGAGAAGAGTTCGGGCAACGACTTTTCCATGTTTTGCATATTGTAGTTCATCACAAAGTTCTTGTAACTTGGTGGTAGTGATTGGAGGACACGGTGAATCCTCAAAGCATTAGGAATCACTATACCTAAGATTTGAAGCTTGCTTGCGTGCCCCAACATCTTAAGCACGTGCTCACTGATGGAGCTGCCCTCTTCCATCTTGCAGTTAAAGAACTTTTCAGAAGCCTCATAACTCTGAACTGCCGCGTGTGCCTCAAATATAATTTTGAGTTCCTGGACAATATCATGTGGGTTATGGTTATCAAACCTTTTCTGAAGCTCCGATTCCAAACCATAGAAGATAACACACTGAACTGTGGAGTATTGATTCTTCCGAGCGAGGAAAACATTCTTTACCTCATCGGTAGCATCAGCTGCAGGTGGGTCACCCAGCGGTGCATCCAGCACATAGGTCAAATTACCAGCATTGAGGACAATCCTCAAATTTTGGAACCAATCCGCGAAGTTGCTTCCATTGTTTTTTAACTTTTCTTTCTCTAGGAACACATTAAAATTGATGGTAGGGGCCTCCATTGATCTACAATATATTTGCAATAGTTTAGACTAAGTTTTTGACAAATTGAGTTCTAATTAATAGTTATATTAATCTAGGTGAACTCCCACTCAAAACAATATCCCTCACATTGCTTTAGTGATCACACGAACCAAATCCACCACATCAAAACCGATCATCACGAGAGTTGATGTAGCTTCAATGGCGAGCAATCAACATGTTCATCATATCTACTATATGACTCATGCTTTACCTTTCGGTGATCCGTGCTCCAAGACCATGTCTGTACATGCTAGGCTCGTCAAGATCAAACCTTAGCTTCCGCATGAGAAAATCTGGCTTGCTCATGTTGTATACACTCACAGAATCTAACACACCCGATCATCACGTGGTGCTTCGAAACAACGAGCTTTAGCAACGATGCTTACTAAGGATGAACACTATATAATTTGAAATTTTGTGCTTGAGGGATCATCTTATAATGCTACCATCGCGAACTAAGCAATACAAGATGCATAAAAGGTTTAACATCACATGCAATTCATAATATGTGATATGATATGGCCTTTCTTCTTGTGCTTCCGATCTCCATCTTCAAGCATGAACATGATCTCCATCATCATCGGTATGGCGTCAAGGTCAATGGCGCCACTTCATGGTTGTTGTCCACTAGCATCAACTATTACAACTACTTTGAATAGACACGCAGGTCTTAACGGAATTAAAAGACAACCATACGGCTCCTGCCGGTTGCCGACTTACAATAAGGAACATTGCATACATCATATATAATCAAAATCATGGCCATATCACATCACAACACACCCCTGCAAAACAAAGTTAGACGCCTCTAATTTTATTTGCATATTTTACGTGGTTTGGGGCTTTCAATAAGTGTCCTTCTAACTTACGAACAAGAACCACAACGTTGATGTTTGAACTATCAAGTGCCCGTTGTAAATTGAATCTATACTATGATGGGAGAGACAGACACCCGTAAAGCCACTTATGCAATACAAGTTGCATGTTGAGCGTGGAGCAAGTCTCATGAACGATGTCATGTAAGGTTAGCCCGGGCCGCTTCATCCCATCATGCCGCAAGATGCAAAGTACACAAAAAGCAATTGATAATAAAAGCACCACCGCCCAGAATGACCATTGTGTTCTACTCGTGCAACAGATCTACATATAGACACGGCTCTGATACCACTGTAGGGTTTTGTAGCATGGAAAACAAAAAATTGCTACCGCATGCACACAAACAAGCCAAGATCTATCTACTAGATTGTAGCAACCAGTCGATAGAAGCACTCACCCTCGAAGATTCCAAAGCGGTTAACGAGAGCAGATTCTAGTGGGTGATGTAGTCGTACACTTGCCGATCTCAAGATCGTGTAGACGATCCTTCCGGCGCTGCATTCCGGCAGCGCTTCCGCAGTCGGTCACACGTTCGGTACTCAACGAAGACCTTCCTCTCCCTTGTTCCAGCAGGCAGCGGAGGTTGTAGTTCTCCCCTCGTGATTCCGGCAGCACGACGGCATGGTGTCAGAAGTAGAGGGAAGATCCCACAGGGCTTCGCCTAAGCCGTTGCGAGTTATGGTGGATCTAGGGTTTCCTGGTGATCTAGGGTTTAGAAGACCGGGAGGAGGAGGAGGTGTCGGCAGCGGCTAGGGCGACGACGCGGGTGTAGGAGGGCTAGGGCTTGGTGGTTTGGGGCAGCCCTCCCCCTCTATTTATGAGAGGGGGGCAGCCTTGGGAGGGGTGGGTTTGAATCCAAACCCAAACCCAAGTTGGATTGAGAGAAGGACTCTTTCCTTCTTCCACTAGGAAACCATTATTCCAGTTTGACTTTTCAAACTTCCCGTTTGACTTTCAATTTAGAGCTTTAGCTCTCTCTTGCAAATTCCCAAACCAAGTGACCTAGGATATGATCCAATCATTCCACTTATCCATGACACATTTATGGTCCATTCCCCTTCCGGTCTGGTGAACCTTCTAGACCCTTCTAGAACCTCTCCGATGAAAACATTGGAATCTTTCCCGAACTCCGGAATCAGACTTTCCTTATATGAATCTGATTCTCCGGACCATTCCGGATCTCCTCGTGATATCCCGGATCCCATCCGAGACTCTAAACAACATTCGGTATCCCTACTAACATTCCATATCTACTAAACAACATTGAATCCTTAAGTGTGTCTCCCTACGGTTCGTGAACTATGCGAACATGACCGAGACACTTCTCCGATCAATAACCAATAGAGGAATCTGAAAATTCATATGGCTCCCACATATTTCTATGATTACTTTGCGATCAAATGAACCACTTACATACGATACCAATTTCCCTTTGTCTCACGATAGTTTACTTACCCGAGGTTTTGATCATCGGTATCTCTGCATACCTAGTTCAACCTCGTTACCGATAAGTACTCTTTTCTCGTTCCCGTGATATGTGATCCCTTGTGAGCCAGTCACATGCTTGCAAGCCAGTTGGATGACATTCCACTGAGAGGGCCTAGAGTATATCTATCCGTCATATGGATGGACAAATCCCACTCTTGATCCATGTGCCTCAATACATACTTTCCGAACACTCAATGCCACCTTTATAGCCACCTAGTTACGGTGTGGTGTTTGAGTCATCAAAGCATCCTTCCGGTGATGGTGATTAGCATGATCTCATGGTCGAAGGAATTAGGTTACTATGTATTAGAAAGCTTATAGCAAATGAACTATTGAAATGACTTGATCTTAATGCTACGCTTATCTATAGGAGTATGTCCATCATACCATTCTTCTAATGATATGATCTTGTTATTAACAACATCTCAATGTTCATGATCGGGAAACCACGATCATCTATTAACCAACAAGCTAGTATTATAAAGAGGCTTTACTAGGGACTCTAATTTAGTTTACAAATCACACAAGTATTAATGTTTCCGGTTAATACTATTATAGCATGAATGTAAACATTTACCATAAACACAAAGATATAATAATAACCTGCGGTGACCCAGCATACCACTGCATGGTGTAGTACACTATAGTCGTTGATATAACACCAATGGAACATCGTTCCATCCGCATTATATCCCTCGGAGTGGTACAACAGAAACATCACGGGTCCAAGACAACACTTTATATTACATGTAGCATATTACAAAAGATCCAGAGAGCTTCCTCGGATAGTGAGGAATATTATACAGAAAGAACCAGAAAGATCCACTTGGAGTTACTTTAGAAGTAGTACTATTAATATATGTATAAGGCTTGAAAGTACTACTATAGTATTATTCTACGGAAGTAGGTTCTAGATTCTAGGAGTTTTATTTCTATTCTATGCTTCAGCTTGTCTTTGATAGATTCCGGTAAGGTCTTCGACTCCGTTGATCTCCCTTAGATATCTTCGATTCTTCAAGTGACTTATTTCCTGGAAACGCCATTGGTTTCTCCGATATCTAGCAAGGGTTAAGAAGATATGTTGAGTATGAGCGTACTCAGCAAATTCACTAAAGAGGAGTGTTTGATGCGCTATCTACAGCCACAGACCATAGGTCATAGGCAATGCAAGTTTTCATAAACATTTATTCAAAGGTTGCTTTTATTCTGAAAAGCTATGTCCATCAGCCTTCACGGGTTTACCGGAACTTTCATGGAGCTCCTTTCCTGCAGCGTTCGCAGCTCCTTCCCAGAACAGGGAGTAACAAGTTACAGTTCTTACACTCTACACAGGTGCGTCACTTTACCCATGAGAGATCTTAGCTTTGTTGCACGTCCGAGTTATAGGCTCGTTCAAACTTCCTTGGTATGAGGCCCAGACTAAGATCCAAGCCAATCACTGCCCTTCCTTGTGACCACGCATACACCACAATTGTTGGATGTCCAAACTCAAGGTAGACTTTTCCCCGTATGAAACGGCTATACCTTAATTGGATACAGATAACAACCATTAACACTAGATATCTGTCTTTTGTAAGCCCAGATCCACGGTAGACTTCCCCCGTATAAAACGGCTATACCCATGATCTGCAACTTACAAATGCCCAGAACAGTGTCCAATGCATGTGAAAGGGAGCCGATCCAGCTGACTTCTTCGTCCCATTCCAAATCTCATGGTTAACGCGTAATATACGGCGCAAGAATCACTGGTGACATTGGTTGTTAAGTCCTAGATAATATGTTCCTTTACCACCGGAACTTTCATAGTAGATTATTACCTCATGGTAAATAATCTATAAGCATATTATTATGAAAATAGTGTTTTCTGACCTTTTTCAAATGCAGGTGATGACAACACTGGATTTGTAAAATACTTTACAGAAAATAATCAAAGGACATGAGCAAGTGTGAACTTGCCTTTTGTGATTGCAAGATTATGCACTCACGGTCTTCGAGATAATAGAAGATCCAATATCTGAAATCAGCATCATTGGTCCAGTAAGGACTAATTTCTAAAGAAGCAAGATGCCATTATGCATAAGTAATGCTATGCAATTTTATAATTCCCAAAGTGAACCCTTAGTATTTTGAATAAGTTGTCTTAGGTATTTTCTTTAAGATTGGGTTTATTTTTAAGTTTATTTCATAAGAAATGACATTGATAAGGAATTTAAGTGTTAACAATCCAAAATATACAAATACTGATAGAATAATGTGCTTATGATTAATTGTTATCTGGTGATTGGGATGAAAAGTCCTTGAGTTGAGTTCTTAAGAGCTGAAGGAACTAATATAGACTTGTTTGTGTGAAGTGGCAAAAAGAATAACATTTGAAGGAACTAGTATTTAGTTAAGGTTAATTAGTCTTAAGGTTTATTAGGTTTTACATTAGGGTTGGTGATGGTTATGAATGGTGTTAAGTTATCATATTTTAATTGACGATACAAGTGACTAAAGTTAACTTTAAAACATGAATAAACTTCAAATGAGATGATTATGATTGTTTAGACCAAAGTTAACTATAAAAATATAAGTGAATTGTAAGATATGATGAGTTTTAGAGTAGTATCTAGTTTTAGGGTTTTGGCAAATATGATTAAGGATGATCCTTTTTAATTTAAGTGAAAGATAAATTTAATAATATGCAATTTATTAATGGGAGCATAAATAGATGATCTTACAAATTTATTTGAGTTTAGATTCATTTTTTTAAGAGTGGTGAAAAGATGGATATTATTCACTCTCTTATACATGAGTGATATATAATATTTATTTAAAAGGAGTTTTATTTGAATTTAAGATTTTAAAAGAAACATCTAAAGGATAATAGTTATATTTAAGTTTTATTTTGATTATGGATTTAGACTTAGTAATTAAACTTTAAAGGTTTAGTGTTTTATAAGAAAATGTGATTATTTCTTACTTAAGAAATAATTTTAAGAATTAACAAAGTGGTTATTTTATTTGTGTAAAATAAGTAATGAATTTTATTTATCTTAAAATGTTTTTGAATAATATACATAGTATTTTCTAGTGAAATATACTTATTAAAGATCTTGAAAATGAATTTTATTTATTTTTATGTCTTACCTTTATTTTATAAAATTCTTCAAAGAATTTAATGTCTTTAAATATTTGCTTTATATTTTATTTGAAAAACTCTAAGTTAATATTTTTATAAAATAGTAGAGTTATTTTTATACACAAAAATGATTTTTTCTATTTTTAGGATTTTTCTATATTTAATGAAATTTCACTTAAGATTTAATAGTGTTTAATCTTTATTTGCATTTTATTAACTTAAATAAGTAAAGTTATATTTTTGTTAGGTGGATATTATTTTTGTGATAATTTTAATATACTAATATATTTTTATGATTTTTCTACAATTTTCTATAGCTAAAAATGTTTAAAGGTTATTTTGGTAATTTATTTATTTTACTTTTATTTCATTTCTTATTTTATTTGACTTGGGTTGTTTTGGGTTGGTACATGGGCTGGCCTGGCCCATCTAAGTTGTCCTAGGTCATCCAGACCACAGCCCACCCCTCTCTTCCTCTCCTCTCACCCGCACACACGCATTGACCTCTCCCCTCTTTCTCTACTCGCTTGTGATGCCGCCGCCGCCAGCGCTGGTGCCGCTTCGGCCGGTCGCCGGCCAACTCCAGCACTGCCACCAGCCGACGAGGACCCTTTTCGCTCTCCTCCTTTAATCTCTGTCTCCCCGTTGCCGCTCGGCCTTCCCCGTATGCGCCCCTACGAAACCCTAATTCCTCCCTGGCCGGACCGTTGTCGATCCCGGCGGTGCTGCTGCTTGGCCGTGACCCCCCGCCGTGCTACAGACGTTGTTGGGATGGCTCGGCGCGGTGCAGGTGCCTTGGTGCCCATCGTGCCGCCATGCCGCTTCATTCGTGGCCTCTGCTTCTTCTTCAGCGAGCTAGGACTCGCCCCAGGTAGGTGCTTCTTCTACCCCCTTTCTCTCTGTGACCAGCCTTTATGCTGATGAACTCTTCTGATACGGATTTGGGATCCCTATGGATTTAGATGTAAATTTGAGAAATCTCTTCCGTGGTTTGTAGTGACGGTTTCAGGTTGATTCAGGTTATACATAGGTTGTAAGTTTGGTATTTAACCACTAAGAATGTTGTACTAGCTATGGTGCTTAAATCTAGATGATTTAATCATCCCAAGCTTTGGGGCTAAATGAAATGGTGATGTCAGATAGAGAAATGATGTACTTGTTGCTATGTTTACCTTAACCTGGGCTAATATCTTGGGCTTAGCTGTATTGGGGATATTTCATCCCCAGTTATTGAACTTTTATTTCAATAGGATGATTTGATTAGTTTCTGACCATCTAGATAATAGAAAATTGGTAAGATATGATTCCTGGATTCTTTACTAGGGAAATGATTTGAAATTCCCTCCCTGGTTATTTGCAGAAAAGGTTGTGAATACCACAATGGTTAATGATCTGCATACGTTTGCTTGCAAATGTTTTGGAATAATCTACTGATGATCATCTCATGCAAATACATGATTTTGAGCAAGAAAGAATTAAAAGATTTAAAGAAGATTTCTTTATCTACTTAATTGTTGGATAACTAAATAAATGATTCCTAGATTTGGCTAGGAAGTTGATTTTATTTTATTTGGGCTGATGTGATTGTTTCATTTAGCAAGGCTTTTGCTTACTAGCTACCACTGTGGTGCCTCCATGGGGCTGTGCATATTGGTTTCCTAGTATGCATGATATGCTATGGTTAGTGGTTTTGCTTTATAAGATTATATACCTGGTGATGCAATGATGAAACAGTATGGTGAATTATTTCCTTGCCAATGATGTGAAAACTGAGGCTAGCATATGATAGAGAAACAGATGCTATGGTTGGCCTCTTATGTGCTCTGTGATGATCCTTACATCCAGGTGTATGCAGATATGAGGGCTATTCTTTGCACTACTATTTGTTCCTATCAAAATCTAATAAGAACAGATTTGACTTACTATCCTTGTTGATAGTAAACAAAGTATACAATTGATTCCTAGAGACTTCTACTAGGAAAATGATAAATATGCTTTAGCCAAAATATCTTAGTGACCATTTAGTGTGAGGATACACTCTAATAGTTGTTGTGCATCAGACTATCACTATGGTGCCTCCATTTTGGAGTATGCATAGTGATAAGTGGTGTTTACTTGAACTATTGTGAACTAGATGATTTTATTTGCTAAGATCATACACTTGGCCTGTGATGCAAAGGCTGAGGCATTGATCAAAATAAGAACAGATGCTATTATATGGCTTTTAATAACTCTATGATGATTTTGGAAAAGCACTTCTTTGCAATACTGAGAGTATCACCCTAACCACTCCTCCTAGATGGAACTCTAGTTGAAGGAAAGTTGTAATTGGATAAGTTTGTACCACAACTGCATTTCTACTTGAGCCTGATGATGCAGTTTAATAATAACAGGTGCTATAGTATCAATTTGGTGGTTAACCTGTGATTTGTTGAGTTTTTCCAGCTGTTGGCTGGTGTTGATCTTGATCAACCACTATTGGTTTGGTATATTCTTTCCTCCCTTTTATGAGGTATCTACTGCTGCTACTCTCCTTGTCACCTAGGCCTCCTCTTTATGATCCTGACTTGACCTATTGAATCTGCTACTGCTTTTCCTTCTGTTGGTGCTCCTGGATCTGTCTTCCCTTCATTCTAGCTCTTGGATGGCTCTAGAAAGCAACCAGAGCTGGTTGATGGTGCTGGTCTTGATTTGTGACCTTGTGGTTGTTTATGTGTGGGATTGGGAGCTCTAGTGCTAAGAAATGAGCTGGGTTAGAAGGAGTAGCTAGCAGCAGTGGCTGCCACGACTGGTTCCTTCTTATCCTCCCCTGGTGTGCTCCTGTGTTGACAGTAGCTACTTGCATGTTGATGTGCAAGCTGCTTGCAAGTGGGACCTGGTGGTGTGGATGAGATCAAGTGAATACTTGATATTTGTGAAATCTTTATCTAATTACTTCTGTCATGGTGAAACTTGCCCCTCTCCAAGCCTATGATGTTGTACTGAGGCCCTCACTAGATAAGAACAGATGCTCAGTTTAGTGAAACTTGCCCCTTACAGATTAGCTCGATGATGAATTGAACATATAGCATTTCTATGTCAAACCTGAGAGCAAAACACTAACCAATTAACCATTATTTTGTTTTATTGTTGTTTTGTTTCCTTTTTCTTTTTATTGTGCTTACAGGAAATGAAGATCAAGAAGAAGAAAAGAAACTTAGTTAGGTTTTATTTTTAATCTTGTTGTAATTTCTCTTTTTTATTCACAAGTGTAAAGATTTTGTATTATTATTGTGATTGTAATTAATGAACTATTTATTTATTAATTCATCCTTTGTAAATCCTGATTGTAAAGACAATGTCATGTATATATAAATATATTGTTGTAATTAAGAACTCTTTTATTCATTTCAATTATGTAATTCTTTTTCCTACATACTTGTTTCCTAATACTTTAATTTTATTATCTATTGTAAAAGTTCAATATAATACTATATGTATAATATATATATAATCATAAATAAATCTTCTTATATCTTTTTTGTAATCATTTAAATTCAAGTTATTCAATGTTTCTGATTTCCATTTTTGTATCTTATAAATCATTTGAATTTCATATTTGAAATTCAAATACATGTTTGAACAAATTTCCTCTCGAAACAAAGAATTCTACAAAGTTCATGTCGAAATCTATCGCACTTGCTCTGAAGTTTCCTTCAGTACAAGAGAGATCCCGATCCCTCCATAGCTCTTTTAGTTTTGCGCGAAAATTCCCTGGATTTTCTTATGCATGAATGCAATGCACAAACCTATGTCCTCTCTATTTCTAGGTGCTAAATCCTGGGTTACAGACTCTCCCCCTTAAAATAAACTTCGTCCTCAAAGTTCGCACCCTCTTATGTTTCGGAAGATAAGATTGACTTCTTCATATCCTGATGAATCTTTTAAATTCGGGATGAAGATAGTTGTTGTATCTTCATTCAATATTTTCCGTGGATCCTCTTCTGATTTGAAATGAGCCAACTAAATCCATTTTATGTATAGAGTACTTTTGAATCAAGCACTCCTGCCCTGATCAGATCCTCTTGATTGTTTTCAGATTAGGACATCTATTCAAAAAGTGTCTAAGATTTTAGAAAGTCTCCTAAAGGTAAGATTCTAGTTTATACTTTGGCTAAATATAGCTTGACCCTAATACTAATCTATTTATGGTATACCTAGTCCTTATGGCTTACTTTTTAAGAATGTTTTGGCTTTCCCTAAACCCTACTCCGGATCTCAACTTCTGATGCTTCATTATTCACTCTCCCCCTTGAGATTTTCTAATGGTCTTTTGAGGAACAGATGGTATACCCACATACTTGGGAAATAGTGGTGCAAAATCTCTAACTCCTTAAATGCATGTATAAGGTAACTTATATCATTAATACTGTTTTGACTTACCACTTGCTTTGTTGTGATTGTTGTTGTTATTGACTTCATTTATGGTTTCATACTTCCTCTTTCCTAAGGATGTACCTTCTTCACCCACACCCTCCTTTGATGGTGATTTGGTGAAAGTTGTGTCTCTTCCCACTGGTGTTCCATAATCCTCCTGATGTTCCGGACAACATGATTTCTTGTGTCCTAGGGTTCCACACTTATTACATTTCCCCTAAAATGCTCCTGCATTACTTTCTCCATTTGGATTGGGCAGAATATTTTGAATAGATGATAACCCATTATTGGTTCTATTACTCCTGTTGTCCACCCATGAGTTAACGCGGTTTTAAGCAGTTCCTTTTCATGTGTCCTGGTTCCCCACATTGGTAACATACTATCTTAGGTTTTGGACACTCCTTCAAAACGTGGCCTCGAATTCGATAGTTGGGACATATCTTCTCTGTTTTGTATGTCATATGTGGATCTGGACAATTCTTCATCATATGTCCTCGGACCTGACCTGTTGTGGTCTGTTCTAGAATTCTCTTTTTCTTTCCTTCAGGTGCATCAATCTCATTATCTACTGATATTTGTGCACTATCCACCAATTCCTGGAACTCCTTTGCACGCACAATCCTGAGATGCATCTTCATAATTGCTTGTAGTCCTTTCATGAACTTCTTTTGTCGTTTCGCCTCCTTGTTTGCTTTGTCACTAATGTATTTGGATAAACGGTTAAATTCTCGTACATGTTTCAGGACTGGGAGATTCTTTTTCTCTAAGGCTTCATTATCCTTCCTTTTTCCATTGTTCTTATGAACAAATTCTTCTCGAAACTTCTTTTTGAACTTAGCCCAGGTATTGACACCTCCTTCCGGAATCACGAACTTGGACTTTTCCCAACACATGGCTGCGGTTCCGGTCAATAGATAAGTTGCATAACGTACCTTTTCTTCATCCTTGCATCCCACACTTTTAAGCTTGCGGGATGTATCCATCAACCAATTCTCCGCCTCCATAGGTTCTTCAACCATGGAAAAACTCCAGGGTTTGGTTTCTAAGAATTCTACCAGTTTAACCCTAGGATGTAATTCCTTGAATTGCTTCCCTTGCCTAGCCTTTAATGTCTCCCGATAAAACTGGTTCTGCCTCTCGGTTTCAACCTTTCTTCCTTCTTCCATACTCCTTATATACTGAAGAACCTCTTCATTAGTGGTTAAATACGGATTTTGACTTGATCCTTCCTTCCGAATTGCCTGGTTATCCTCCTTTTTTTGTATCACCAACATTTCACGAGCCTTCATCTTTCCAACATTAAAGTGATAAGTCGCCTCTCCCTCACGCGAACCCATTTTCCCTTCTAGACCTGTACATCAAGTAAGGACTCCATGAAACATCATGCATATGCCCATAAAGTTCAAACTTCATGCATAGTCCTAGTCACACAATAAAATCCAACAAATTCAAATGTTACCTCTAGCAAACATACATCAAAAGCCTGTAGAAACAATACTTTGAGTAAAACATCTCTTGTACTTAGGCTTTGATGTTATACACTACAATTTTTGATACATATAGTGTATGGACTTCTACCGTTATAAACCTATTTGTATGGCTTATAATGTTCCTAGCCTCTAAAATTACACCATTTGCCCATTTGCAAAGGAATAACTTTTGGTAATATTTGATTCGACTCTAGAGATAGTTGGTGAAATCACTCTATAATTGGTTATAACTTAATTATCCTTGGAGTTACATACTAAACATCATCCTCACATTTCTACCCTTTGTTTCTAATCTTAACTTCCCTAGGCACATTTATTATAACAACGAATAATTCTCAAGTTTTAACCAGTTTCATAACCTATATAGATCTACTGGTACTGCAAGAATACTGCCTTTTCATTCATGCCACTATAATTTTGGCATATTACATGGGGTTAGATAAGCATAACCCTATTTATTACTCTTAATAAGATTCTATTCTTTATATAATAGCTCTTAGTTAAACAAAATATTAGTTACTTTCCCTATCATAACATGTTGTTTAAGGTTTTGGGGCATACTCCCCTGGTATTTACTATTAGTATAAAGATAATAACAAAGTTTTACTTCATTTCATGGCTTCTCTTAGTAAGATAACACCATGATTAACTACTCCCTTTTAAGGGATTCTGACTTGGTGATATACTACTGTAACATCCCTAAAATCATGTTTTCAAAGATTGCATATCATTCATGCATGCATATCATTTAGGGATCAATTTCAAAACTCATTTCTAGAAAACAGAAGCACTGAGTGCTATTATTTTATGTGAGCATGCATTGATCAAATGCCACTCTCAAATGAGAATATAATTGTTTTAAACTAAGTTTTGTTTGCCCTTATGTTGGTTTGATTGAGTGTTAAAGCTTGGAAAAAAATTTCCAAAACAAATATAGTTTTAAAACCATTATCAAATCTTCATAAAACCATGTGCTAAGACATTGTTATTTTTAAAAAAAAATCTTCAAAGGACCATGCAAGTCCAGCAAGGCAGCATGGTTTTGAACTCAAAATTATACAGGATTCACATTACAAAAGTTCAGAAAGATTTGAAATACAAATACTTTTAAATTCATTTGAAATTGATTCCAGAAAATCGAATTAGAAAAAGAAAAAGGTTTAAAAACCCAATTGGGCCTGGCGCCACCAATCCAGCCTAACAAGCAAAGCAACCCACCCGGGCCACTCCTCTCTCTGTCTTTCCTCACCCGCGCAGAATCACCCCCCCTCGCTGACTACTGGGCCCCGTCCACGTCATAGTCGTCTTCCCCAAATCACGCGAAGAACACGTCGCCGCTGGCCGTTGCTGGCGTTGATCGCGTGGTATAATTGCCATTGAACCGCAGGCGTTTCCTGTCGATCCCCCTGCCTACTTAACCCCCTCCCCTCTCCGCTCATTTCCCCTCACTCGGCGCACCATTTCCGCCACTAGGCTGCCCACAATCTTGCTTGCACCGCCGCTGTACCGAGCCACTCCGGCAGGCGATTCCGGTAAGCTCCGACCGCCCCTCTGCTTCTGGTTCAAACGAGCGTGACCGCCACGTCCTTGTGCATCTGCTAACACCCCTGGTTTGCCTGCTCGTGACCCAGGTCGCCGTCTTTGTTCACGCCCGCAATCACCAGAGCCGCCGCTCAACTCCGACGAGCAATAGCGGTATGAATCGAGCGCCCCTTGTCTTCTCCTTGAAACCATCTTGCTCACCGTGACCTTGCACACCCCCTGATACATTTTATTCGTGCTAGGGAAACGCAGAGCCTTGGCAACGTCGACGTCTGTAAGCACCCGCCGCCGCGCAGAACTCCGACGAGCTCCAGCGACATCCACGGTGAGCCCCTTCGCCAACGAAGCCTACCTTGAGCATCAACAACACGTGGCAAACTCGGTAAGCCACCTCACCCTCTCCCGCGTGACCTAGTGTAACACCCTCAGAATCGGACCTATGCAAGTTTTAGCGAAACCCGCCAAACCCGCATAGAAACGATTCAAAGGTGCCCACCAGGCACTTTCGTGCGGGTGGAAAACGAAGTAATAACATTACACAACAGTCCTCGATGGGACCCACAGAACAGATATATATACAGCGGCGACTCAAAGAGTCAAGAATACAGATATAATATACAAGATCCAAATCACCTTAAAAATGATAGAGCGTCCGTCTACGGACAAGATGCAAATGGGGCTAAGAGCCCTGAAGAATAACAAATGGCGTCCATAACCCTGCCCAGGCCAAGCCGGAAGGGTAACCCTGCTAACGACGTCGATCTCAAAACCTGCTCAAACAAAAGGGGTGCCGACAAAGGGCAAAGGAAAAAGAGGAGCGTCAGTACTGAGGCCAGTACACGGCGAGACTAGAATTCGGCGGTCCTCGCCTACATAGGTATGGTGGACTGAAGCGGCAGCGGCAGCATGCACTGAACAACCTATAGAGACTCGATACAACTAGCGGCAATCAGAGAGGGGTAAGAAAGACCTATTCGGATCCAACCTGATTCTAACATCAAACAAACCCATCCTGGTGTTTCCCCCTCGAGACCAAACGAGGAAGTCAACCGAGGAACTCACACCGTTGGCAGTTTTATTTATTCAGTTATCGTTGCAGCAATTACTAGTCAGGTGTAGATAATCGTCCTGATAAAATAAGCAGTGGGCCATTTTAGTTACCCATTCCGTTGTAGTTGCAACACTTACTAGTCAGATACAATTAGCATGAGATAACCCAAAAACCCAGCAGTTGTTGGTACTTTTATTTAGCCATTCCGTTGTAGGTGTAATACTTACTAGTCAGATACAATGGTCGCAAGCGACAACCCAAGCAAGCAATTGTTGGCAGTTTTAATTAGCCATTCCATTCTAGTGAAGCTGATTACTAGTCATTATAAAGTCAAATTTATAGCACTACTTTAGTTATAGTTGTCTATGATCGAGATACCATGCTCCAAGTCGTCCATAACCGCGGACACGGCTTTCAGAAAGTTTTAACCCGGCCGGGGTGCACAAATAGCAACACACACACGATTGACCTCGGAAAAACCAAATCAAAACCCAACGAGGCTTTCACGACAAAGCAATCACAGGATTCAGAAATATTTCAGGGGGCCACCCCTTGGAGTACACCCGCAACGAAGTAAGCTAGCTCCGAGACGGACCCGAGGTTTGTGGGGCCGGCTGTAAACGACTGGGAACCCGAAAACTCGGGGTGTCGATACCGCGAAAACGGGTCACAATTCCTAAACAGTACAGTGTGCTCCTCGCACAATCGTAAATAAAGCAGTAGCATGGCATAAGTACAGGATAGTAATAAAACCTCAAACTAGTTTGTGGCCCCAAGAAATAAGACTGAATCAAGCTCTGGCTAAGGGGGGCCCATACTCCCCGTATGTGGATAGCGCGAATATTCAAGGAACAGGTATCAAGTACTCGGGGTCCTACGGGACACAAGTGGGCGTTCAGAAACCCAAATATTATCTATCACCCACCGATGCCTCTGCTTACTTACTTCAATTTTAGTTGTTAAACAGAAATTAAAGCGAACAATAAGTAAAACTAGGATCATCTCCAACAACAACATGCGGCAATACATCAACAACTGTGGAACTGGACGACACGCAACAGCACTTGAGCAAGCGACTACGACGCGCAAGTCCAACTATCTACCAAACAACAGGTAATAGGATGCGTCCAAGGCAATATAAGGCTGCGAGGGATATCACGGGTACGAAAACTAGAGCATCGCAACGCAGATAGCAATAGATCAACAGGAGGGAATAAATACTATAAAAGTAAGATAGGTAGAAAGGGGGAGATGCTCGCCTGAAAACATTGCCGAAGGTTCAACCGAAGATCGGGGCGAAGCTCACATCAACTCAACGGCCTTATCCGCGAAGAAGCAAAACACTAGAATAAACACCGGATGCAATATTTAATGCTACGGCAAAAGATCGGCATGATGCATGTATGATGTATGACATGGCAAAGGTGCGATGCAACTAGGTCATATTAAACGGAACCGGGGTCTCGACAATTAATATATGGTTCAAGTTGTTTAGAAGCCCCGCAATTTAAATGTTGTTTAACAAGGCAAGATATGACAACGGTTCGATGCACAAATTTAAATGAGGCCAATATGAGACTAGGTTTGCCCGCATATGGCCCCATTTTTTAGTTATTAGGTGAATCGGCATACGGCCCCCAAACCACACGACAAATATGCATGCATGAACAATTAATATGCAACAAGATCATATTCCATTTTATAAAATAGGGCTCGGGAAGGAATCACACGTTAGGGTTCGGCAGATCTGGGGGTTCCGGGGTTCGGGGTCGGTCTCAGGGTTCAGGGTTCGACGGAAGCGTTCTCGGACTCCGGGATCGTTCTCGGATTACTGGGTAGATCTTGTTGTTCTGAGTCGGTGACCTCGGCATCCGGGAAGCAGGACTTGGTTCGGCGCCGGGGGCGCATCAGACTTTCCTGGTCGCTGTCGTTCTTGTCGTCGTGCCGATCTTGTCGGGTCCTCGAGTCGGGACGGTCTTGGCGTTCGGGGTGAAGTGCTTGTCGTATCCGGGAAGAAGATCTTGCCGGTCCGCGGGGATCGACGAGGGTTCGGGGTCTTCGGATTCCGGAAGTGGATCTTGCGGTTTCCATGACGGAGGTCTTGCCGTGCCATGGGGAAGATCTTGGGTTCCGACAATTATCGGTTCCGGGAGGGGTACTTATTTTTCCTGCCTTGATTCTCCTTGGACGCGCGTGCAGGAACCACACGGGGAGCTGGTACTTGGCGACAGAGAAGGACATGGTGTGGTGGGGCTTGAGCCTGGTTGCAGGTCGGGGACACACGCAGGAAGCGGCCAAGGACCGAAGCAGCGAGGTGCACAGGAGGTGCCGGCGGCGCTCGCGCAGGGTCGGCTTCGGGGCGACGCGCTCGAGGCAGATGGCGGAGCTTCGGCCGGAGGCGGGCTCGATGGAGGGCGGCGAGCGCGGGGACGGGGAGGTGGTCGCGGCGGCGGTGAGGCGGGGCGGACGCGCGGCCGAGGGGAGCGCGGCGGAGCGACGGGGGTCGCAGCGAGCGCCGACGAGGCGCGGCGGAGAGGAGCACGGGCCGGCGGGCGGGGCGCGGCCGGAGGACGACGGGACCGGCGGCGCTGCGGGGGAGAGGGTGGAGAGAGGGCCGGCGAGCGGCGGCCCGCTGCAGAGAGGACCGGCGCGCTGCGGAGGAGATGCGGGCGCGGCCGGGCGCTCCGGCGCGGGGCGGAGGTTGCAGGGCGGCGGAGCCAGCGGGAGGGACGGAGGCAAGCTCGGGGGCGTTCGCTAGCAGAGGGGGCGGCGGGGTCGCTGAGGGAGGCCGACAGAGAGAGGGGGCACGCGGGCGGTCGCGTTGGGGAAGAGAGGAGGAAGGAGAGAGGAAAGGAGGGAGGTGGGGCCTGCAGGGTGGGTCCCAGGGGAGGTGGCTGACAGGGGGAGGTGGGATCCGGGGGCTGTGTGCGGTTGAGGTGGCGCTGGGGCAGGGAGGGGCCCAGGTGGCAGCGGCCAGGCAGGTGTGGAGGCTGGTGTGTGTGGGTGGGGCAGGGTTGAGTGGGGAGAGAGGAGAGAGGGGTGGCTGGTCCAGGTGGCGGGCTGAGGTTGGGTAAGGAAGAGGGGTAGAGTGAGGTGTCACGAGGGGAGTGGTCGGGGTGAGGTGGAGGGGAGGGCTGGGTAGGTTATCTGGTAGCTTTAGGATTTAGGTTGGACCGATTGTATTTTCTGGGGTGGTCGTTCGGGTCATTCGGCCCGTTCGACTGCCCCACTAAAATAATATAATTTTTATTTAACTTTTGCAATAAGCTTGTATAAATAGATCTTAGACAAACAAAAATATCCGGAAGCGTCCGGGGGTTTAATTTGAAATAGAAGGAGGGTAATTTTTTAAAAACGATTGTCTTTCGCAAATAGTTTTTAGGCAAATTAATATGCATGATGATGACGATGCTCAAATGCAATGTGGCATGATGACATGAGCATGCGGTCATGACGATGCAATGCACAAAAACAACGCGATTTTCTAGTAGTGGTTTTGCGGGATGCCACAATTCGACACCACTAACAATGGATCTCGCCCTCGAGATCCGCCTCATGGTACGGAGAGAAAGCCGTCGGTCTGAATCTTCTTGCTTCATGTAGATCATCGCGACACCACTAACAAAGATTCTTCATCCGTCTTGAAATTGGCGACACCACCAACAAAGGGTCGTTGATCCTGTTCGTCAAGAGAGCACTCCGGATAAACAACGGACGAAGTTAAAGGTAAGGCCACCTCTAACTTTCGCGGAAGGAGTTAAACTGCTGGATCCACTGATTCGATGTACAAGAGCTAATGATAAGAGTAGTCGGATGGTGATCAGTCCATCGCGCACCCAAACCATTACTCTGCACTCGAATAGGCGGATTATGCAACCAACTCTCGGAATTAGACTGAAGATCTCGACAAGCGAGGTTCGGAACAAAGGAGTGATGCAGACTCTGCATCGGATCTGGCGTAGATGATGTCGTCGCGTCGGAAAACACCGGAAGGCACGAGAAGGAACAAAGAGAGTCCACCAGACGAAGGATTCCTCGGATAGCATGCAGACCAGATGTAGCAACACCGTTACCAAAGGAGGAAGCGAGACCCTGAAGGTACGACGGGACCCAACCACGAGAAATCCTGGACTCGAAGAGCGAGAAGAGAGCGGATTCAAAACACGTAGAGGTACGAGGAGAATAGCAGAGGGGTAAGGAGTAAAATCAGACCTAATCAGAACTATCCAACCGATTTTCAAAAATAGTTTTGACACTCTACTTCGGCCGTTAGCTAGGTTATCCTACAGGCTGGACTTGTGGGGTATCGCAACTGCTGAGCTCTGATACCACTCTGTAACACCCTCAGAATCGGACCTATGCAAGTTTTAGCGAAACCCGCCAAACCCGCATAGAAACGATTCAAAGGTGCCCACCAGGCACTTTCGTGCGGGTGGAAAACGAAGTAATAACATTACACAACAGTCCTCGATGGGACCCACAGAACAGATATATATACAGCGGCGACTCAAAGAGTCAAGAATACAGATATAATATACAAGATCCAAATCACCTTAAAAATGATAGAGCGTCCGTCTACGGACAAGATGCAAATGGGGCTAAGAGCCCTGAAGAATAACCAATGGCGTCCATAACCCTGCCCAGGCCAAGCCGGAAGGGTAACCCTGCTAACGACGTCGATCTCAAAACCTGCTCAAACAAAAGGGGTGCCGACAAAGGGCAGATGGAAGAATCTAAGTACTTAGCCATGTCCCTGGTATTGGACAACTTGAGCATCAAGACATGGAAGCTATCAAGAATCTCCTCATCCCAATTTCTAAGTTAAAACTTGTGGTTGAACAAGGGTAAAGGTTCACCAATGTCTATTGGTGATTCCTTGGGAAAGTTTTGTCAAAGAAAAACTTAGTGTTTTCAACTGATAGGTAAAACCTATTTTGAGCAAAGCAAGCCTAAGCTACACTTAGCCAAAATGCATATAGTATCTAGACTACTAATATTCTACTAAGGTATCACTTGCCAATACTATTCCAATGTATTGACCCACTATGGCTGTAACTTGTGATGTTGCAGGTTATTCTGATGGTGATTAGGGGTTATGAGTCTACACTCAACATGCTTGCCTGTGGCACATGAAGATGAAGACTTATTTATCTTATTCTATATTTGAACTCTTGTATTAGGCCTGTGGCCATGGAGTTTGTAAAAGACTATGTTTGTGTCTGGAATGATATGTAATAATGACCTTTGTTCTGTGTACTTCATCTTAAACTGTGGATGCTAGCATTGATCCAGGGACTATCATTGCAATCACAGGGATCCTTACCTTTATAAAAGGGAGGGATCTTACAGATGGTATCAGAGCACTGTGTTGCATGTAGGATTATGACCCTAGGATTGGATTAGAAACCACTAAGGAATTTTTTTTCCAACAACTTCCACACTTGTCTTGTTCTTCTCGTAAACTTTTCTAATCTTCTTTCTCATCTCTACTGATAGAAGGATGCATTGTTAGCCTGTAGACTAGAGAGTGAAAGATGTTTTGTGCCTTGTTAGTTGGACCACCACACTTATCATTATATTTCCAAAAAATTTAATTAAGTGTTATTGAACCTTAGATGTTTGTATACTATGAATTGTGTGTTTATTTGCCAATGATATGCTTGAGTCACTTTGTCTTGTGTGTTTCTATTGATGTTGTTTCTAACATTTGCCTATCTTATAAAATAGATGCCTAATGTTACTATCAGCACGGCTGAAGAGTTCAAGGGAACTCTTTTTGCCACTCGTCTTATTGAGCTCACTAGTGTGCTCAATCTCCCACTTCCTACCATCATGATGCTTCCCCTCACCAAGTTCGAGAGGAAGGACCTTTGGGGCTTCAAGGTTACTCAGCCAGGACGCCAGACTGAGCCAGCCACGGAGGCCATCACCTTCAAGCTCATGCATGATGACAAGGAGAGAGGCCTAGAGGTAGTCATGCAGGATTTGCTTGGACGTTTGATAGGGAGACACTCTCGGGAGATTAGAGGTACTCACTTCCACGCCTTTGGTAGACGTGATGAGGATGGTGAGGCCATTGACTTCGAGGATACTGCCAGAGAGACGGCAGAGCCGATTTGACTATACCTCCAGGACTTAGAGGTTCTTATTAGGCACCTAGATACTGATAGGACCAACGTCATGCTTGGCAATGACGAACTCCAGGTGCAACTTCGTGAGAAGGACAAGCTCTTCGCGGAGCAAGATGAGATAGTCAAGGAGATGGAGGCCAAGTTTGAGAGTCAGGATAGAAATTTCAAGAGTCAAGAGAAAAGAGTCCAAGATAGGAACAAGAGGATTCGAGACATGACTACAGAACTAGAGGCCAAGGACTTTGAGCTCGAGCATCAGCAGGTGGTGATTGAGAGACTTCGTTCACAGAAGAGGGCTCTCAAAGCCAAGGTAGAGGCCTTGACCACCAATGTCGAGGAGTACAAGACCACTATGGAGAATGCGGGTCTTACACTTGTTGACGAGGAGGTTGATGCAGAGGAGTAGTGATGACTACTCATTTACCTTATATTTATCATACTTTTGATTATTGAGTCGCAATGACCATCCAACATGTGGATGGCTTGCTATTGGTGTGTTTGCTTTCCAAAACTTGTTGTTTATGTTGTTGAACTTTTGTTATTTTGATGCATGCTTGGTGATTGTCTATGTGATGTATTGTGCATGTTAAGCACATATGGGTATCTCATTCTTAACCTTATTGAAAACCACAGATGCCTCCCCGACGTGCCAATCCCAACCTTAACAACAACAATATCACCCCTGAGATGCAGCAGATGATGACAACTCAGACGCAGCTGATGCAGATGATGACCACGTTCATACAGAATCAGAACAACAACAACAACAACAATAATAATAAAAACAACAACAACAATCAGAACAACCCACCGGGTTTTGACATGCTTACTAGATTCTTAAGACTGAGGCCAGCAAAGTTCTCAGGAACTACGGATCCCATGGTGGCCAATGATTGCTACGCTTAGTGAACAAGGACTTGGTAACTGTTGGCTGTACTGATGAGGAGAAAGTCAGGTTTGCAGCACACTTGTTGGAAGGACCAGCAGCTACTTGGTGGGATAACTTCCAAATCACCACTCCTATTGAGGATGTGACATGGGCTATCTTTGAACATGGTTTCCGTACTGCTCACATCTCATCCGGAGTGATGAGTTTGAAGAAGAAGGAATTTCATAACTTGAAACAACGCCACCGCAGCGTGGCTGAATATATTGAGGAGTTCAACAATCTGGCGCGTTATGCACCGGATAAATTTGACACTGATGCTAAGAGGAAAGAGAAGTTCCTCGAAGGATTGAACGATGAATTGAACCTGCAGTTAGCTGTGGCCTATGTCCCCACATATCAGTATCTTTGTGACAAGTCTTCTATCTTGGAGAGAAAGATGAAACAGGTTGAAAGCAGGAAGAGGAAACACTCTGATAAGCACAGCTCGGGATCGTCTCACAAGCGTTCCCATTATGATGATAGTGGGAATTCTGGATCCCACAAGCATGGAAAGTACAACAACCACAACCACAACCGTCATCATGACAACAAGCATCACCGTAGTCATGACAATGACAAGTACAAGAATCACAAGAGTGGGTACAAGAACCACCACAATGGAAGTGGAAGTGGTAGTGGAAACCAGCCTGTCAAGAAGGATCTTAGTCAGGTTGAATGTTTCAAGTGCAAGAAGATGGGGCATTATGCAAATGAATGCCTAGAAAAGAAAGTTGAGGGACCCAATAAGCCCAACCCTTTCCAGAAAGGACAGGTGAACCACATCAATGTGGAAGAGATCTATGAGGAACCTGATGCTATTGCTGGTAAGTTCAAACTCAATTCTGTTCCAGCATTTGTTCTCTTTGATACTGGTGCATCTCATTCATTCATATCAAGAGCATTTGTTTAAAGAAATGAACTACCAGTAGAAACTATTGGGTGTCCTATAAAAGTAAGTTCTCCTGGCGGAGAAATGATAGTGAACTCAGGATGTCATGATCTAGTCATAGAGTTTGGGAAGTGTAAGTTTCCCGTTAATCTGATAATCCTAAATTCCCAAGGTTTGGATGTCATTTTGGGGATGGATTGGATGAATAAGCATAAAGGAGTGCTAGATTGTGCTAACCATACTGTCACACTCACAACTCCAAAAAACAAAAGGATCAGATTCAAGACCAATTTTGAATCAAAAAGGAGTAAGTTAAATTCTCTTAAGGGGGTTAGCATAGACAGTGTGCCAATTGTGAGTGAATATCCGGATGTGTTTCCGGAAGAATTGTCAGGAATGCCACCAGATAGAGATGTGAAGTTTCTCATTGATTTTCTACCAGGATCTAGACCGATAGCAAAGAGACCATACAAGATGTCAGTTGATGAGTTGAAAGAACTCAAGAAACAACTGGAGAACAGTTGCAGAAAGGATTTATTCAACCAAGTTCTTCATCCTGGGGAGCACCAGTCTTGTTTGTGGAAAAGAAGGATAGAAGTCAAAGGTTATGCATAGATTACTGTTCACTCAATGAGGTGACTATCAAGAACAAATACCCTTTGCCTAGAATCAATGACTTGTTTGATCAGCTAGAAGGAGCCTACGTGTTCTCAAAGATTGATCTCTGATCAGGATATTTTCAGCTTAAGATAATAGAACAAGACATACCTAAGATAACTTTCACCACTAGGTATGGATTGTATGAGTACACCGTGATGCCATTTGGTTTGACCAATGCACCAGAATACTTTATGAATATGATGAACAAAGTGTTCATGGAATTCCTTGACAAGTTTGTTGTCGTTTTCATCGATGACATTTTGATCTGCTCCAAGAGCAAAGAAGAGCATGAAGGACATTTGCGTTTGATACTTGAGAATCTTAGGGAGCATAAGCTGTATGCCAAATTCAGAAAGTGTGAGTTTTGGTTGAATGAAGTTGGATTTCTTGGACACGTTGTGTCAGGAGATGGTGTAGCAGTTGATCCTGCTAAAGTTTCAGCTGTAACTGAATGGGAATCTCCTAAGTCAGTGAAAGAGGTTCGTAGTTTCCTTGGCTTGGCAGGATACTACAGAAGGTTCATTGAGAATTTCTCCAAGATAGATAATCCAATGACAGAGTTACTAAAGAAAGACAAGAAATTTGCTTGGTCCGTGGGATGTGAACTCGGTTTTCAAGAATTGAAGAAGAGACTAGTGACAGCACCAGTCTTATGTCTGCCAGATTTGGAGAAAGATTTCCAAGTGTATTGTGATGCATCTCATCATGGATTTGGTGCAGTTCTAATGCAAGATGGGAAAGTTGTGGCTTATGCCTAGAGACAACTCAAAACTCATGAGGTAAATTACCCTAATCATGATTTAGAGTTAGCCTCTGTTGTCCATGCACTCAAAACATGGAGACACTACCTTTTGGGAAAGCGATGTGAAGTGTTCATAGATCACAAAAGTTTGAAGTATATCTTCACCCAGAAGGAAATTAACATGAGACAAAGAAGATGGCCAGAACTCATCAAGGACTATAACTTGAGTTTGCAATACCACCCCGGTAAAGCAAATGTTGTAGCGGATGCTGTAAGCCGTAAGGTTTTTGTGAATGGTCTTACTAACGGAGAATTGCCAGATGATCTATGTGCCCAATTTAGAGATCTTAGATTGGAGATTGTACCAGAAGGACATCTCATGTCATTGGAGGTTCAACCCACTTTGTTGGACAAAATCAAAGTAGCCCAAAAGACAGATAAGGAAATTGAAGAGATTAAGAAAAAGATTGGCAAGGGAAAATCCAAAGGATTCCATGAAGATGAACAGGGTACTTTATGGTATGGAAAACGTATCTGTGTTCCACAAGATCCGGAACTTCGGAAACTGATTTTACAAGAAGCACACAACTCACCGTATTCCATTCATCCGGGTAACACCAAAATGTACATGGATATGAAAGAAAGATTTTGGTGGAATAATCTCAAGAAGGACATCACCGAACATATTGCTTTGTGTAATGTATGTAGTAGAGTGAAAGCGGAACATCAGAAACCAGCAGGATTACTACAGCCACTACCTATTCCTGATTGGAAGTGGGACGAGATTGGCATGGATTTCATCACCGGATTGCCAAGGACCCGATCAGGATATGATTCTATTTGGGTAGTAGCGGATCGCTTAACTAAAGTGGCTCATTTTATACCCGTGAAGACAACCTACACAAGTGCTAAGTTAGCCAAGATCTATATGAGTAGAATTGTATGTCTACATGGAGTACCCAAGAGTATTGTGTATGATAGGGGAACTTAGTTCACTTCTCATTTTTGGAGGCAACTACATGAGTCATTAGGAACGAGATTGGAATTCAGCACTGCTTTTCATCCTCAGACTGATGGTCAGACAGAAAGAACCAACCAGATTCTTGAAGACATGTTGAGAGCATGTGCTCTAGATTATGGAGCCAGTTGGGATGAAAAGTCTGCCTTACGCAGAATTCTCTTACAATAACAGCTATCAAGCCAGTATTGAGATGGCACCATTTGAGTTTCTCTATGGGAGAAAGTGTACCACCCCATTGCTATGGAATGGTGTGGGAGAAAGAAGTTTGTTCGGACCAGAACTAATAAAAGAGGCTGAAGAGAAAGTCAAGCTAGTTAAGGACAGATTGAAGATAGCACAGTCCCGACAAAATAGCTACGCATATTCTAAGCGTAGAGAAGTCACCTATGAAGTGGGTGATAGAGCTTATCTTAGAGTGTCACCACTTCGTGGAGTGAAGAGATTTGGTGTCAAAGGTAAATTGGCCCCAAGATATGTTGGACCATTCAAGATTTTGAGCCATAAAGGAGAAGTAGCTTATGAGATTGAATTGCCAGTCATTGTCTGCCATTCACAATGTGTTTCATGTGAGTCAACTTAAGAAATGCCATCCAGAAATGGAAGAGACTTCTTTGAAGGATACTATACCATTGGAGGAAGTCCAATTGGAAAGTGATATCAATTATGAGGAAAAACCTATCAAGATTCTTGAGACTGCAGAAAGAGTTACTTGGACTAAGACTATCAAATTCTGCAAAGTTCAATGGAACCACCATTCCGAAGAAGAAGCAACATGGGAAAGGGAAGATGATCTTCGGAAAAACCACCCTCACCTATTTGCTAGCCAACCCGAATCTCGAGGGCGAGATTCACCTTAAGGGGGTTAGATTTGTAACATCCCTAAAATCATGTTTTCAAAAATTGCATATCATTCATGCATGCATATCATTTAGGGATCAATTTCAAAACTCATTTCTAGAAAACAGAAGCACTGAGTGCTATTATTTTATGTGAGCATGCACTGATCAAATGCCACTCTCAAATGAGAATATAATTGTTTTAAACCAAGTTTTGTTTGCCCTTATGTTGGTTTGGTTGAGTGTTAAAGCTTGGACAAAAATTTCCAAAACAAATATGGTTTTAAAACCATTATCAAATCTTCATCAAACCATGTGCTAAGACATTGTTATTTTTAAAAAATAAAATCTTCAAAGGACCATGCAAGTCCAGCAAGGCAGCATGGTTTTGTACTCAAAATTATACATGATTCACATTACAAAAGGCCAAAAAGATTTGAAATACAAATACTTTTAAATTCATTTGAAATTGATTTCAGAAAATCGAATTAGAAAAAGAAAAAGGTTTAAAAACCCAATTGGGCCTGGCGCCACCAATCCAGCCCAACAAGCAAAGCAACCCACCTGGGCCACTCCTCTCTCTGTCTTTCCTCACCCGCGCAGAACCCACCCCCTCGCTGACTACTGGGCCCCGTCCACGTCATAGTCGTCTTCCCCAAATCACGCGAAGAACACGTCGCCGCTGGCCGTTGCTGGCGTTGATCGCGCAGCGTAATTGCCATTGAACCACAGGCGTTTCCTGTTGAGCCCCTGCCTACTTAACCCCCTCCCCTCTCCGCTCATTTCCCCTCACTCGGCGCACCATTTCCGCCACCAGGCTGCCCACATTCTTGCTTGCACCGCCGCTGTACCGAGCCACTCTGGCGGGCGATTCCGGTAAGCTCCGACCGCCCCTCTGCTTCTGGTTCAAACGAGCGTGACCGCCGCATCCTTGTGCATCTGCTAACACCCTGGTTTTCCTGCACGTGACCCAGGTTGCCGTCTTCGTTCACGCCCGCAACCACCAGAGCCGCCGCTCAACTCCGACGAGCAATAGCGGTATGAATCGAGCGCCCCTTGTCTTCTCCTTGAAACCATCTTGCTCACCGTGACCTTGCGCACCCCCTGATACATTTTGTTCGTGCTAGGGCGACATAGAGCCTCGGCAACGTCGACGTCTGTAAGCACCCGACGCTGCGCACAACTCCGACGAGCTCTAGCGACATCCAGGGTGTGCCCCTTTGCGAACGAAGCCTACCTTGAGCATCAGCAGCACGCGGCAAACTCGGTAAGCCACCTCTCCCTCTCCCACGCGACCTAGATTGTCAGCAACGTCTCTGACAGAGCCGCCGCCGCCACTCACCGTCGCTAGCGCCGCCAGGCTTTGGTCGCTTGATCGCGAACCGTTGGATCTAGATCCAACGTGTTAGATAGATCACTTAACGAAGGGGTACTGAATAGATCTGGCCATGCGATTTAAGTTAGATCTGACGGTCCACGTTAGTCAATCCGCGCGAATAGGTATCAACCAATCAGAGAGCGCCGCGTGTCTAGTCCTTTGTTTTAAAAACAGAATTTAGATCTATTAGATATTTAAACTTGTAAAATTCATAACTTTTGATTCCCACGTCCAAATTTGACAAATTTTATACCATTGGAATCAGTATAGAAAATCCTTTCTGTTTATGCAATGTGTTTAATGTTTTGCCTCTGTAAAAATGGTTGTTTTTACAGAAACATTTGTAGGCATAATTTGTGTATAGTAATTATTTGAAAAATGTTATGCTAATCAAATAAAGTTTATTTGTCTTATTTTGGACTTGTTTATGATTCAGTACTGTGTACTTGTCTTGTTTGGTGTAGAAAATCATCACATGGCATTTTGCATACATTCATGTATTTTTGCTTGTATATATTGTGTATGTGATTTTGTGCCATTATTTTATGTGTAGATTTTGGTGCAAATAGTGATTGTGATTGTGAAGATTGTTGCTACTCCCAAAACTACCAAGGCAAGTGCTGCTTCATGATTTTATTCCTATGTTTTTCAACTATGCACTAGAAATATTTTGTATAGGACTTGCATGAATATTTTGATCTATATGCTAAGCTTGGGAAATCCTAGTAGTAGTAGAATTTCTAGAAGTTTCTAAGTTAATATGCTTACCATTGACATGCTTAGCCTAGCTAGTAGCAACCAAGGGTGGTTATATATTCATGCTATGTGAAATATTTCTAAGTCTTTGGACTTGTGTTTTTGCTTAATAAAACAACTAAGTGAATGAAACACCTGTGTGGAATGGAAAGAATGGGTTATGTTGAGTGGTTACACAAGGCCCATTTCTATGGTTTACCTTGTGTATATCACTTGTGGTAAGCCACCCAGGAACAAAGGGATTTGAGAGGCCAAATGTTAAGAAGCTTCTAGTGCAGCCACATGGCAATATGGGCTCTGCCTAGATCACATAGGTTGCAATAACTTAGCCATTTGGACAGTTGGTGGTAGTGGGTTGATAGGTTGGAACGGGTCCATTTGGTCTAAGGGAAGGCTTCTGAAAGGTCCTATCTTGGTGAAAATCAAGTCTTGTGGGGAAAGTGCACAACCTCTGTAGATGGAAGAATCTAAGTACTTAGCCATGTCCCTGGTATTGGACAACTTGAGCATCAAGAAATGGAAGCTATCAAGAATCTCCTCATCCCAATTTCTAAGTTAAAACTTGTGGTTGAACAAGGGTAAAGGTTCACCAATGTCTATTGGTGATTCCTTGGGAAAGTTTTGTCAAAGAAAAACTTAGTGTTTTCAACTGATAGGCAAAACCTATTTTGAGCAAAGCAAGCCTAAGCTACACTTAGCCAAAATGCATATAGTATCTAGACTACTAATATTCTACTAAGGTATCACTTGCCAATACTATTCCAATGTATTGACCCACTGTGGCTGTAACTTGTGATGTTGCAGGTTATTCTGATGGTGATTAGGGGTTATGAGTCTACACTCAACATGCTTGCCCGTGGCACATGAAGATGAAGACTTATTTATCTTATTCTATATTTGAACTCTTGTATTAGGACTGTGGCCATGGAGTTTGTAAAAGACTATGTTTGTCTCTGGAATGACATGTAATAATGACCTTTGTTTCTGTGTACTTCATCTTAAACTGTGGATGCTAGCATTGATCCAGGGACTAGCATTGCAATCACAGGGATCCTTACCTTTATAAAAGGGAGGGATCTTACAACTACTCTAGTTTAGATATAGTATAGAATAGTCTAGTAGAAGATACGTTGCCTTCTTACAAAATACTTGATTGGTACTTCCTAAATTAAATAGTAGATAAGTATCATTAATAAGAAAAGAAGTAATCTAAGAACTTTAATAAGGTGTGACAAGGTTATTCTCCAGTGAATATCCATCACATGTATAAGGAAATATAGTGTAGATAAGATGGCTTCCTAAAGTCACTATCCAACCTACAGGTTCTACCCATTTACTAGGTTTCCAACCTAAGGTCAAAGCATATGCTCTGATACCAACTATGGTGACCCAGCATACCACTGCATGGTGTAGTACACTATAGTCGTTGATATAACACCAATGGAACACCGCTCCATCCGCATTATATCCCTTAGAGTGGTACAACAGAAACGTCGCGGGTCCAAGACAACACTTTATATTACATGTAGCATATTACAAAAGATCCAGAGAGCTTCCTAGGACAGTGACGAATATTATACAGAAAGAACCAGAAAGATCCACTCGGAGTTACTTTAGAAGTACTACTATTAATATATGTATAAGGCTTGAAAGTACTACTATAATATTATTCTACGGAAGTAGGTTCTAGATTCTAGGAGTTTTATTTCTATCCTACGCTTCAGCTTGTCTTCGATAGATTCCGGTAAGGTCTTGGACTCCGTTGATCTCCCTTAGATATCTTCGATTCTTCAAGTGACTTATTTCCTAGAAACGCCATTGGTTTCTCCGAGATCTAGCAAGGGTTAAGAAGATACGTTGAGTATGAGCATACTCAGCAAATTCACTAAAGAGGAGTGTTTGATGCACTATCTACAACCATAGACCATAGGTCGTAGGCAATGCAAGTTGTCATAAACATTTCTTCAAAGGTTGCTTTTATTCTGAAAATCTACGTCCATCAGCCTTCACGGGTTTACCAGAACTTTCATGGAGTTCCTTTCCCACAGCATTCGCAGCTCCTTCCCAAAACATGGAGTAACAAGTTACAGTTCTTACACTCTGCACAGGTGCGTCACTTTACCCATGAGAGATCTTAGCTTTGTTTCACGTCCGAGTTATAGGCTCGTCCACACTTCCTTGGTATGAGGCCCAGACTAAGATCCAAGCCAATCACTGCCCTTCTCCGCGACCCCGCATACACCACAATTGTTGGATGACCAAACTCAAGGTAGAATTTTCCCTATAAGAAACGACTATACCTTAATTGGATACACACAACAACCATTAACACTAGATATCTATATTTTGTAAGCCCAGATCCATGGTAGACTTCCCCCGTATAATACGGCTATACCCACGATCTACAACTTACAAATTCCTAGAACAGTGTCCAATGCATGCGAAAGGGAGCCGATCCAGCTGACTTCTCCGCCCCATTGCAAATCTCATAGTTAACGAGTAATATACGGCGCAAGAATCACTGGTGACATTGGTTGTTAAGTCCTAGATAATATATTCCTTTACCACCGGAACTTTCATAGTAGATTATTACCTCATGGTAAATAATCTATAAGCATATTATTATGAAAATAGTGTTTTCTGACCTTTTTCAAATGCAGGTGATGACAACACTGGATTTGTAAAATACTTTACAGAAAATAATCAAAGGACATGAGCAAGTGTGAACTTGCCTTTTGTGATTGCAAGATTATGCACTCACGGTCTTTGAGATAATAGAAGATCCAATATCTGAAATCAGCATCATTGGTCCGGTAAGGACTAATGTTTAAAGAAGCAAGATGCCATTATGCATAAGTAATGCTATGCAATTTTATATTTCCCAAAGTGAAACCCTTAGTATTTTGAATAAGTTGATCTTAGGTATTTTATTTAAGATTTGGTTTATTTTTAAGTTTATTTCATAAGAAATGACATTGATAAGGAATTTAAGTGTTAACAATCCAAAATATACAAATACTGATAGAATAATGTGCTTATGATTAATTGTTATCTGGTGATTGGGATGAAAAGTCCTTGAGTTGAGTTCTTAAGAGCTGAAGGAACTAATATAGACTTGTTTGTGTGAACTGGCAAAAAGAATAACATTTGAAGGAACTAGTATTTAGTTAAGGTTAATTAGTCTTAAGGTTTATTAGGTTTTACATTAGGGTTAGTGATGGTTATGAATGGTGTTAAGTTATCATATTTTAATTGACGATACAAGTGACTAAAGTTAACTTTAAAACATGAATAAACTTCAAATGAGATGTTTATGATTGTTTAGACCAAAGTTAACTATAAAAATATAAGTGAATTGTAAGATATGATGAGTTTTAGAGTAGTATCTAGTTTTAGGGTTTTGGCAAATATGATTAAGGATGATCCTTTTTAATTTAAGTGAAAGATAAATTTAATTATATGCAATTTATTAATGGGAGCATAAATAGATGATCTTACAAATTTATTTGAGTTTAGAGTCATTTTTTTAAGAGTGGTGAAAAGATGGATACTATTCAATCTCTATACATGAGTGATATATAATATTTATTTAAAAGGAGTTTTATTTGAATTTAAGATTTTAAAAGAAACATCTAAAGGCTAATAGTTATATTTAAGTTTTATTTTGATTATGGATTTAGACTTAGTAATTAAACTTTAAAGGTTTTAGTGTTTTATAAGAAAATGTGATTATTTCTTACTTAAGAAATAATTTTAAGAATTAACAAAGTGGTTATTTTATTTGAGTAAAATAAGTAATGAATTTTATTTATCTTAAAATGTTTTTGAATAATATACATAGTATTTTTCTAGTGAAATATACTTATTAAAGATCTTGAAAATGAATTTTATTTATTTTTATGTCTTACCTTTATTTTTATAAAATTCTTCAAAGAATTTAATGTGTTTAAATATTTGCTTTATATTTTATTTGTAAAACTCTAAGTTAATATTTTTTTAAAAACGTAGAGTTATTTTTATACCCAAAAATGATTTTTATTTATTTTTAGGATTTTCCTTTATTTAATGAAATTTCACTTAATATTTAATAGTGTTTAATCTTTATTTGCATTTTATTAACTTAAATAAGTAAAGTTATATTTTTGTTAGGTGGATATTATTTTTGTGATAATTTTAATATATTAAATATATTTTTATGATTTTTCTATAATTTTCTATAGCTAAAAATGTTTAAAGGTTATTTTGGTAATTTATTTATTTTACTTTTATTTCATTTCTTATTTTATTTGACTTGGGCTGTTTTGGGTTGGTACATGGGCTAGCCTAGCCCATCTAAGTCGGCCTAGGTCATCCAGACCACAGCCCACCCCTCTCTTCCTCTCCTCTCACCCGCACACACGCATTGACCTCTCCCCTCTTTCTCTGCTCGCTTGCGATGCCGCCGCCGCCAGCGCTGGTGCCACTTCGGACGGTCGCCGGCCAACTCTGGCACTGCCACCAGCCAACGAGGACCCTTTTTGCTCTCCTCCTTTAATATCTGTCTCCCCGTTGCCGCTCGGCCTTCCCCGTATGCGCCCCTACGAAACCCTAATTCCTCCCTGGCCGGACCGTTGTCGATCCCGGCGGTACTGCTGCTTGGCCGTGACACCCCGCCGTGCTACAGATGTTGTTGAGATGGCTCGACGCGGTGCAGGCGCCTTGGTGCCCATCGTGCCTCCGTGCCGCTTCATTCGTGGCCTCTGCTTCTTCTTCGGCGAGCTAGGACTCGCCCCAGGTAGGTGCTCCTTCTACCCCCTTTCTCTCTATGACCAGCCTTCGTGCTGATGAACTCTTCTGATATGGATTTGGGATCCCTATGGATTTAGATGTAAATTTGAGAAATCTCTGCCGTGGTTTGTAGTGACGGTTTCAGGTTGATTTAGGTTATACATAGGTTGTAAGTTTGGTATTTAACCACTAAGAATGTTGTACTAGCTCTGATGCTTAAATCGAGATGATTTAATCATCCCAAGCTTTGGGGCTAAATGAAATGGTGATGTCAGATAGAGAAATGATGTACTTGTTACTGTGTTTATCTTGACCTGGGCTAATATCTTGGGCTTAGCTGTATTGGGGATATTTCATCCCCAGTTACAGAACTTTTATTTCAATAGGATGATTTGATTAGTTTCTGACCATCTAGATAATAGAAAATTGGTAAGATATGATTCCTGGGTTCTTTACTAGGGAAATGATTTGAAATTCCCTCCCTGATTATTTGCAGAAAAGGTTGTGAATACCACAATGGTTAATGATCTGCATAAGTTTGCTTGCAGATGTTTTGGAATGGTCTACTGATGATCATCTCATGCAAAGACATGATTTTGAGCAAGCAGGAATTAAAATATTTAAAGTATATTTCTTTATCTACTTAATTGCTGGATAACTAAATAAATGATTCCTAGATTTGGCTAGGAAGATGATTTTGTTTTGTTTGGGCTGATGTGCTTGTTTCATTTAGCAAGGCTTTTGCTTACTAGCTACCACTATGGTGCCTCCATGGGAGTGTGCATATTGGTTTCCTAGTATGCATGTGTCACATCCCAAGATTTTTCAAATCTTGTAATGTGAAAATAAATGAATAAAATAAAACTTTGTTTGATTTTCAGAGCCAGAAGAAACTTTTTGAATTCCAATAGGAATCTTCACACCTATTTTGAACAATTAAATCCTAAAGGGATTTAAAAACATAAAAACAATTAACAAAGGAAAATAAAATATTTTGGAAATACTATTTTTGGATTCTTTAATAACAGATTTGGTTTTCAAAGGAAAAGGTGGATTTATAAATAAAGATTATTTTATATAGCCAAAATAAACCTTGGCCAAGCTTTGGGAATTAAAACATTTTATTTTAAATAAAATCAACAAAGGTTTATTTAAATAAATTAATAAGGATTTAATATCCAACTTTATTTAATAGAAAGTTTTACCAATTTAATTGAAACATCAAAACTTATTAAAATTATTTAAAATAAGCTTTCTAAATATTTGATATTCACAAATAAAACCTACTAGAGAGTTTTGGCTTTATTTTAGATTTCAAAATAAATATCTCAATAAAGCAAATCCAATTTGATTTAATAATGAAAGTCTATTTTATTTAATTATTAAATGGATCCTAAAATAAAGATGTTATTTTGTTTTAAACAAGTTTCCAAATATTCTGTATTTCCAAATAAAACCTACTGAATGGCTTTGGTACTATTTTAGTTTTAAAAATAAATATTCTAATAAAACAAATCTTATTTGAATTAAATGAATAAGGTTTATTCATTTAATTAGTATTGGACCCTAAAATAAAATGTTATTTCATTTTAAACAAGTATTTCCAGTATCTTATATTTTCAAATAAAACCTACTGATTTGGTTTTGAAAGTGTTTGGATTTCAAATGGAGATTTTAATTAATAAAATCAAACCCTATTTTATTAAATAACCAAAAATCCATTTTATTTAATTAGTGAATGGATCCTAAAATGAATAAAATATTATTTTATTTTGGAATATTGGTTTTGTTACTAAACAGAACAAAGTTCAAACTTTCAAAGTCTGGTGATGGTTTGATTTGTTTGAATGTTGTTTGTTTGTTTGAAATCCAAAACAGAAAAATAGAAATAGAAAAGGAAAAAGAATTCAGAAGGAAAAAAAATAGGAAATGGACCTGACCCAACTGGCCAGCCCAACAGCCCACCTAGCCCACCTCACCCTCGCCCCCGAAACGTTTTTCTTCACCCCAGAAGAAACCCGCACCCTCACTGACAGGTGGACCTCCTCCTCGTTTCTTTTCCCACTGACCCCACTCCTCCTGTTTTTCCTCCCCACCCGCACGACTCCTTCTCCCCCCTCGTCGCCGTTTCCTGCAGTAATCCCGCGGCTTCAATTCATCATAATGCCGGGCCTTTACCTCACCTTGACCGAGCTCGATAAAACGCCAGCATTCCTTCTTCATTTCCCCTCTGCCCCTCCCCAAAGCACGCCCCCAGGCTGCCGTATTTCGCCAGACACTCCCTCTGTCTCCAACGACCTTTCTCGCCGATTCCGGCCAGCACACGCCCCCTTCTGCCTCCTCGAGCACGCAGCCGTGATCAGCATTCACCAGCGGACCATTCTGCTATCGCAGCTCGCTCGCGCGTGCCTCCCAGCGTCGGCAACATCGACGACCTGCAGCACCGCCGTCTGTCCTCTTCTCCGACGACGTTTACCAGGTGAACCAGACCGCCCCTTCACTTCTTGATCACGCACATAGCATTGTCTTGATCCTGCGCATCTGACCGCTCCTTCATTTTGCCTTAGGGCGATCTCCAGCGACGTCCTCGACCTCGACCGCGCGCGTCCGTCGTCAGAACCAACTCCGGCGAGGAATTCTGCCCGTCCCCGTGCGCCCCTCCACCAACCAAGAGCACGTTGAGTATCATCGCTGCATTGTGAACCTGGTGAGCATCCTCCCCCTCTTCCTCGCTTCCTGTACCGCCGGCACCGTCATCGACTGGCCGTACGCCGCCGCTAGCCGCCGTCGGCGCCGCTCACTTTTGGTCTAGAGAACTAGTACCGTAGGATTTAGTTTGAACGGGCAGGATTAGATCATTTAGTCGCGAAGAGGTATGCGCTCAGTACCGCACGATCTAACTAGATCCAAGGGCTACCGCGCGTGATCCGGCCGAACCGGTATCTACCAATGAAACAACGACGCGTGGCCAACTCGAGTTTAAAACAGAAATTGAAAACAGATTTAAATGCCATTTTCAAACCCCTGTAACTTTCAAACCACACGTCCAAAAATTACAAATTTTATATCAATGGATTCAGGAGAGCAAGCCCTAGCCAACCATGCCCTTGGTTTAGTAAAAGTATCTGTTAACTTACTTGTTTTTGCAGAATCAAATGTGTGCTTGTTTAGAGTATAAAAATTGTTTAAAAATGATTTTTGGATTAAACCCTTTGCAAAATGGTTTGTTGTGACCTTACTGACCCTAGGAACCAACCCATGGTTTTGAAAATGGATTTGGAAAAGATTAGGATGGAATATTAGATTTGGTCCATTTCTAGCCAAGTGAAAATAATGGAATTGTTATGGAAAAGATTTTGGAACAAAAACTTTGGGAAAATATTGAGATTCAAACCCACTGACCCAAAACACCAAGTTTTGCAAATTAGCAACTCATTTGGTGAACAACTTAATAGTTTTGCCTTGATAAAAACATTTTTCACCACATGAAATGATGAATGGAATAGTATTTGGACAAAACCCTCTTGCTAATGACTTTGCCACTTTGGTAAATGACCAATTTGGATCTTACAAAGTTTAGAAACCCAATAGAGACCCTCTTTGCAAAATAAAACTATCTTGTGCATGCTCCCATGCATGAATTGGTTTTCCATTGTCTTGTGTGTGTGAATTTGTTTGAGTGATTATTGGTTTGGAATGTAAATTGAATTGGTGTTTGCTTGATTGACTTGTAGTGAAGTGTGAGACTAGCAAGAACAAGGAGTGAACCACCATTCCCTACCAAAAAGTCAAGTGATGCTTCATACTTTTTGTCCTATTATTTTCACTATGCATTAGTGATTTTGCTAAGTAAAACTTGCATGAATTTTGCTAAGTATGAACCATGCTATAGGACAACCTAGTAGATGAATCCTTAGTAGGATTTTCCTAAGTTAAGATTCCTACTACTATCAAGCTTAGCCTAGCTAATAGAAAACATGGGTGGAATATATATTCACACTATGGAAAAATATTCTAAGTGTGAGGACTTATGTTTTTGTGTAATAAAACAACTAAGCTAATGAATCACCTGGGTGGAATGGGCTTGCTTGGTGTTTTTCGGTTGAGTGGTTACACAAGGCCAGGGGACTGGTGAACCTTGTGTATCTCACTTGTGGATGGCCACCCAGGAACAAAGAGATTTGAGATGTCAAATGTTGAGAAGCTTCAAGTGCAACCACTTGGCAATATGGGCTCTGCCATGATCATATAGGTTGCAAGAACTTAGCCATATGGACAGAGGGTGGTAGTGTTTGATAGGTTGGAACGCGTCCATTTTGGTCTAAGGGAAGGCTTCTGAAAGATATTGTCTTGGGAAACCAAGTCTTGTGGGGAAAGTGCACCACCTCTGCAGAGTGTAAAATCTAAGTACTTAGCCATGTCCCTGGTAAAGGACAATTTGAGCATCAAGACATGGAAGCAATCAAGAATCTCATCATTCAAATTTCTAAGTTAAAACTTGTGGATTGCACAAGGGTTGTTTGAAATCTTCAATCTTTGATTGAGAGATGCCTTGGAAAGGATCTTCAATCTTTGATTGAGCAAAAATGATTTTATCAAAGCAAAAACTTAGTATTTTCAAATGTTAAGGAAAAACCTATTTTGAGCAATGCAAGCCTCAACTCCACTTAGCCAAATGCATATAGATGATAGACTCCACCATACTACCATAGTATCACTTGCCAATACAATTCAAATGTATTGACCCTTTGTGGCTGTAACTTGTATGTTGCAGGTTTGATTGTTTTAGAGAAGATTGATTGATTAGGATTACAAAGTCTACAACCAACATCTTCCTGTGGCACTTTGAAGATGAAGGACCCCATGCTTATAGTTATTCCGCTGCAATGTAATGTAATAGCCAAATGAGCTATGTTTGATGTAATAAAAATATGTTATTCCTGGTTATAAAGTTATATTATGACCTTTGTTTCTTGATATTACATCTTAACTGTGGATGCTAGCTATTGATCCAGGGACTAGCATTGTAAAACACAGGAGGAATCTATCTTATTAAAGATTGGGACCTCTACAGCATGATCTGCTATGGTTAGTGGTTTTACTTTATAAGATTATATACCTGGTGATGCAATGATGAAACAATATGGTGAATTATTTCCTTGCCAATGATGTGAAAACTGAGGCTAGCATATGATAGAGAAACAGATGCTATGGTTGGACTCTTATGTGCTCTGTGATGATCCTTACATCTAGGTGTATGCAGATCTGAGGGCTATTATTTGCACTACCATTTGTTCCTATCAAAATCTAATAAGAACAGATTTGACTTACTATCCTTGTTGATAGTAAACAAAGTATACAATTGATTCCTAGAGACTTCTACTAGGAAAATGATAAATATGCTTTAGCCAAAATATCTTAGTGACCATTTAGTGTGAGGATACACTCTAATAGTTATTGTGCATCAGACTGTCACTATGGTGCCTCCATTTTGGAGTATGCATAGTGATAAGTGGTGTTTACTTGAACTGTTGTGAACTAGATGATTTTATTTGCTAAGATCATACACTTGGACTGTGATGCAAAGGCTGAGGCATTGATCAAAATAAGAACAAATGTTATTATATGGCTTTTAATAACTCTATGATGATTTTGGCATAGCACTTCTTTGCAATACTGAGAGTATCACCCTAACCACTCCTCCTAGATGGAACTCTAGTTGAAGGAAAGTTGTAATTGGATGAGGTTGTATCACAGCTGCATTTCTGCTTGAGCCTGATGATGCAGTTTAATAAGAACAGGTGCTATAGTATGAATTTGGTGGTTAACTTGTGATTTGTTGAGTTGTTGCAGCTGTTGGCTTGTGTTGATCTTGATCAACCACTATTGGGTTGGTATATTCTTTCCTCCCTTTTCTAAGGTATCTACTGCCGCTACTCTCCTTGTAACCTAGGCCTCCTCCTTATGCTCCTGACTTGACCTATTGAATCTGCTACTGCTTTTCCTTCTGTTGGTGCTCCTGGATCTGTCTTCCCTTGATTCTAGCTCTTGGATGGCTCTAGAAAGCAACCAGAGTTGGTTGATGGTGCTGGTCTTGATTTGTGACCTTGTGGTTGTTTATGTGTGGGCTTGGGAGCTCTAGTGGTAAGGAATGAGCTGGGGTAGAAGGAGTAGCTAGCAGAAGTGGCTTCCACGACTGGTTCCTTCTTATCCTCCCCTGGTGTGCTCCTGTGTTGACAGCAACTACTTGCATGTTGATGTGCAAGCTGCTTGCAAGTGGGACCTGCTGGTGTGGATGAGATCAAGTGAATACTTGATATTTGTGAAATCTTTATCTAATTACTTTAAATGTCATGGTGAAACTTGCCCCTCTCCAAGCCTATGATGTTGTACTAAGGCCCTCACTAGATAAGAACAGATGCTCAGTTTGGTGAAACTTGCCCCTTACAGATTAGCTCGATGATGAATTGAACATAGCATTTCTATGTCAAACCTGAGAGCAAAACACTAACCAATTAACCATTCTTTTGTTTTATTCTTGTTTTGTTTCCTTTTCATTTTTGTTGTGCTTACAGGAAATGAAGATCAAGAAGAAGAAAAGAAACTTAGTTAGGTTTTATTTTTAATCTTGTTGTAATTTCTCTTTTTATTCACAAGTGTAAAGATTTTGTATTATTATTGTGATTGTAATTAATGAACTATTTATTTATTAATTCATCCTTTGTAAATCCTGATTGTAAAGACAATGTCATGTATATATAAATATATTGTTGTAATTAAGAACTCTTTTATTCATTTCAATTATGTAATTCTTTTTCCTACATACTTGTTTCCTAATACTTTAATTTATTTATCTATTGTAAAAGTTCAATATAATACTATATGGATAATATATATAATCATAAATAAATCTTCTTATATCATTTTTTTGCAATCATTTAAATTCAAGTTATTAAATGTTTTTGATTTCCATTTGTGTATCTTATAAATTCATTTGAATTTCATATTTGAAATTCAAATACATCTTTGAACAAATTTCCTCTTGAAACAAAGAATTCTACAAAGGTCATGTCGAAATCTATCGCACTTGCTCCGAAGTTTCCTTCAGTACAAGAGAGATCCCTATCCCTCCATAGCTCTTTTAGTTTTGCGCGAAAATTCCCTAGATTTTCTTATGCATGAATGCAATGCACAAACATGTGTCCTCTCTATTTCTAGGTGCTAAATCCTGGGATGTTACATAACCACTTTTATTATTGCCTCTAGGGCATATCTCCAACATGTTCTTGGTCAGAGAACACCTGGCAAACAGTTTCACAACAAGGTTTTTGTAGAAGTTTCAAAATAGGAGCACTCTTTGCTCAAAAAGGTTTTTTTCACAAGTGAAGGCTTTCAAAGTAATTGTAAGGGTCCCAACCTTTAATAAGGTAGAGTCCCCTGTGTTTACAATGCTAGTCCCTGGATCAATAGCTAGCATCCACAGTTAAGATGTAATATCAAGAAACAAAGGTCATAATACAACTTTATAACCAGGAATTACATAATTTTATTACATCTTACATAACTCATTTGGCTATTACATTACATTGCAGCAGAATATCTATAGCATGGGGTCCTTCATCTTCAAAGTGCCACAGGCAGACATGTTGGTTGTAGACTTTGTAATCCTAATCAACACACTTCACTAAATCAATCAATCTTGCAACATACAAGTTACAGCCACAAGGGTCAATACATTTGAATTGTATTGGCAAGTGATACTATGGTAGTATAGTGGAGTCTATCATCTATATGCATTTGGCTAAGTGGAGTTGAGGCTTGCATTGCTCAAAATAGATTTTTCCTTATCATTTTGAAAACACTAAGATTTTGCTTGACAAAATCATTTTTCTCAATCAAAGATTGAAGATCCTTTAAACCTTGTTCAACCAGAAGTTTTTAACTTAGAAATTTGGATGATGAGATTCTTGATTGCTTCCATGTCTTGATGCTCAAATTGTCCTTTACCAGGGACATGGCTAAGTACTTAGATTTTACACTCTGCAGAGGTGGTGCACTTTCCCCACAAGACTTGGTTTCACCAAGACAAGATCTTTCAGAAGCCTTCCCTTAGACCAAAATGGACGCGCTCCAACCTATCAAACTCTACCACCAACTGTCCATATGGCTAAGTTCTTGCAACCTATATGATCCAGGCAGAGCCCATAATGCCAAGTGGCTGCACTTGAAGCTTCTCAACATTTGACATCTCAAATCTCTTTGTTCCTGGGTGGCCATCCACAAGTGAGATACACAAGGTTCACCAGTCCCCTGGCCTTGTGTAACCACTCAACCAAAAACCACCATTCAAGTCCCATTCCACCCAGGTGATTCATTAACTTAGTTGTTTTATTAAACAAAAACACAAGTCCTCATACTTAGAAATTTTCCATAGTATGGATATATTTCCACCCTTGTTTTCTATTAGCTAAGATAAGCATGATAGTAGTAGGAGTCTTAACTTAGGAAATTTTACTAAGGTTTCATCTACTAGGTTTTCCTATAGCAAGGTTTATACTTAGCAAAATTCCATGCAAGTTTTACTTAGTAAAATCACTAATGCATAGTGAAAGTAATGGGACAAAAGTATGAAGCATCACTTGACTTTTTGGTAGAGTATAGTTTCACTCCTTGTCCTTGCAACAATCACACTCTTCAAGTCACTACAATTCATTCAAGCAAGGCACAATCTCAATCTACCAATCAAGCAATTCATCACATAAAATAATAAAACAAAACAACACATGCAAGGATGCAAAAGGGTTTTTTTATTTGTAAAAGTGGTTTCTAATGGGTCATAAACATTTGAAAACACCTATTGGTCATTTTTGTAAAGTGGCAAAGTCATTTGCAAGAAGTTTCACTTCCTAAACCATTTTCAAAACAAAGTATCATTTTATGTGGTGTAGAAATATTTTTACTAAGGCATTAATCTATAGGGTTCACAAAATATGTTTTCAAACCATAAAACTTTGTGTTTAGGGTCAGAGAGTTTAAAACAAAACATTTCCCAAAGGTTTTCCTCCAAAACCATTTTTAATAAATAAACTATATTTTTATTTGACTAGAAATGGTTTTAAATCAAAGAATCATTCTTTTGTTTCACTAAATACATTTTTGAAACCACAAAGTGATTCCTATGGTCAGTAGGTTCAAAATACACCATTTGTCAAAGATTTTATCCCCAAAATCATTTTTGTACAATTTTTATAATCTAAACAAGCATACAAATGTTTCTGCAAAAACAAACAATTTAACAGAAACTTTTTACTAAACAAATTGCATGGTTGGCTAGGGCTTGTCTTGCTGATTCCATTGATATAAAGTTTGCAAAATTTGGACGTGTGGATCAAAAGTTACAAGGTTTTCAAATCTGCATCTAAATCAGATTTCAAATTCTGTTTTAAATCGCCTGGTGCCACGCGTCTTAATTCTATTCGTCCATACCGTTTCGGTTGGATCGAGCACTCTGGCGCGTTGGATATTAAACAGATCGTGCGGTGCAAAGCTGTTCGTACCCCTTCGCTCAATGGATCTATCGTAGTGCTTGGATCTACATCCTACGGTGCACAAGACGTTAGCCATCGAGTGGCAGCGCTGGCGGCGGCAGGTGGCGGCGTGCGCTCAGATGATGACGGCGCCGGCGATACAGGGAGCTAGAGGAACAGTGGGATAGCTCACAAGAATCGCCGAAGCTTGCTGATGCTCAACGTTGTTGTCGCTGGGCAGGGGGCGCACGGGGTTGTCCTTAATCTTTTGCCGGAGTTCGTTCTGGCGACGGGCGTGCTCTGGTGCTGTCGAAGATGAACTTACTGAGCGCGCTAAGGCAAACGGAGAGTAGTGTTAGATGCGCGCGAGAGAGGAGCGTGCGAGAGCATCAACGAGGGCAGACAGAAGCTACCTGGGGCACTCGCCGGAGTTAAACCAAACGGTGGCGGCGCTTGGAGTCGTCGTTGCCGAGGCTCAGGAGCGCGCGCGAGCGAGCTGCGGATGCAGAAAGGTCCGCCAGGTGATGAGGATCACGGCTGGGTGCTCGAGGAGGCGAGGGGCGGTGAATACTGGCCGGAATCATCGCCGGAGCGTCGTCGGACAGAGGGTGGTGTGGCGAGGAATTAGGCGGCCTGGGGGCGTGTTGAGGTGGGGCGATAGAGGGGAACGAGAGAGGAGAGGGAGGCGCTTTAACGTGCGTGGTCGCAGCGAGTAATGGCGAAGGCGTTAAGGCGAATTTAACCGTGGCATCAACGGCAGGAAACGGCCGGCGTGGTCGTCGCGGTGAGGAAGAAGATGAGCTGGAGGGGTGGGGCATGCTTGTCAGCGAGAAAGGGAGTCAGGGGGGAGGGTCCACTTGTCATTGGCTCTGCGGGTCGTCTGGTGAGTGAGAGAAAAACTCTTCGGGGGAGAGAGGGAAATGGGCCGCTGGGCCTAGTTGGGCTGCTGGGTTGGGTCGAGTCCAATTCTATTTTTTCCTATTCTGAAACCTTTTTCTTTTTCTATTTCTTTTTCTGTTTTGAAATTCAAACAAACAATTCAAACATTCAAACAATTCAAAACACTTCCAAACTTGTATTGAGTTTTGGTTCTGTTTAACAACATAAACCAAAGTCCCAAAAAAAATATAATTTTATTCTTTTTAGGATCTATTTAATAATTTAATAAAATAGTCCTTAATTATTAATTCAAATAGGTTTTGATTTATTTAATAAAAACTCCATTTGAAAACTAAATATTTATCAAAACCAAATCAGTAGGTTTTATTTGAAAATAGAAGATACTTGGAAAACTTGTTTATTTTATTTTAGGGTCCATTAATAATTAAATAAAATGTACTTTAGTCATTAAATCAAATAGGATTTGTTTTATTAAAAACTTTATTTTGAAATTTAAAATAAGACCAAAACACTTCAGTAGGTTTTATTTGAGAATATAAAATACTTGGAAAACTTATTTAAAATAAATAAATAAGTTTTAGTGTTTATTTAAAATGGGAAAAGCCTTTACTTAAATAAAATTGGATATTAAATCCTTATTATTTTATTTAAATAAACCTTTACTATTTTTATCAAAACAAAACATTTTATTTCAAAAACTTGGCCAAGGTTTAATTTGGCTCTATAAAATTGGATCGCCGTCGGAACGCTGCCTCTCCACTTGCCGTCGGGATTAGTTATAAACTTGAATAAATGTTATCTGGTGCCTGCACTGAGCATGAACATTGTATCTGGATCGTGTTTGATGCGAAGTGGTTATTCATTTAAATCCGAGAACAATGGTTGTTCCATTTATATGAATGAAATCTTTTATGGTCATGCACCGATGATGAATGGTTTATTTCTATTAGATCTCGATGATAATGTTACACATATTCATAATGTTGATGCTAAAAGGATTAAACTTAATGATGATATATCCGCATATATGTGGCACTGCCGTCTAGGTCATATTGGCGTTAAACGCATGAAGAAGCTCCATTCGGATGGACTTTTGGAATCACTTGATTATGAATCATTTGATACATGTGAGCCATGCCTTATGGGCAAGATGACTAGAACGCCGTTTTCCGGTTCAATGGAACGGGCGACAGATTTATTGGAAATCATACATTCTGATGTATGTGGTCCAATGAGTGTGTCGGCGCGAGGTGGATATCGTTATTTTGTTACTTTCACAGATGATTTGAGTAGATACGGTTATATCTACTTAATGAAACACAAGTCTGAAACCTTTGAAAAGTTCAAGGAATTTCAGAATGAAGTGGAAAATCATCGTAATAGAAAGATCAAATTTCTACGGTCCGACCGTGGAGGTGAGTATCTAAGTTACGAGTTTAACACTCACATGAAAGAGTGTGGAATTGTTTCACAACTCACACCTGCCGGAACACCACAGCGAAATGGTGTGTCGGAACGTCGTAATCGTACTTTATTAGATATGGTTCGATCTATGATGTCTCTGACGGACTTGCCATTGTCATTTTGGGGTTATGCACTAGAAACTGCTGCATTCACTTTAAATCGGGCACCATCTAAATCCATTGAAAAGACACCGTATGAATTGTGGTTTGGAAACAAACCTAAGCTGTCATTTCTTAAAGTTTGGGGATGTGATGTTTATGTGAAGAAACTTCAACCGGATAAACTCGAACCCAAAGCGGAAAAATGCGTCTTCATAGGATACCCTAAAGAAACTATTGGGTATTCCTTCTATCACAGATCCGAGGGCAAGGTTTTTGTTGCCAAGAATGGATCCTTTCTAGAGAAAGAGTTTCTTGCGAAAGGTGTGAGTAGTCGGAAGGTAGAACTCGAAGAGGTTGTGGAACCTTCTCTTCAAAGTATGGCGAGTAGCGCAGCGCCGGAAGTTGTTCCGGAGTTGGCTCCACCTGTTGAAGAGTGAACTAATGATAATGATCATGAAACTCCGAAAGAGAGTACTACCGAACCTCGCAGGTCAAACAGGACGTGTGCAGCTCCCGAGCTGTACGGAAATCCTGTCATGAATTTCATGGTTGATGAAAATGATGACCCTGCGACGTATGAAGAAGCGATGATGAGCCCGGATTCCAACAAATGGTTAGAAGCCATGAAATCCGAGATGGAATCCATGTAAGAAAATCAAGTTTGGAACTTGGTGGAATTACCTCACGACCGAAAGGCCGTGGAGAACAAATGGATTTTCAAAAGGAAAACTGATGCTGATGGTAATGTGACCGTCTATAAAGCTCGACTTGTCGCAAAGGGGTTTCGACAAATTCAAGGAGTTGACTACGATGAGACTTTCTCTCCCGTAGCGATGCTAAAGTCAGTTAGGATTATGTGAGCAATTGCTGCATATTTCGATTATGAGATATGGCAGATGGATGTCAAAACCGCGTTTCTCAATGGTAATGAGTTGTATATGATACAACCAAAGGGTTTTGTTGATCCTAAGGATGCTAACAAGGTGTGCAAGCTTCAGCGATCCATCTATGGATTGAAGCAAGCATCACGAAGTTGGAATCTCCGCTTTGATGAGGTGATCAAAGAGTTTGGATTTGTCCAAACTTATGGAGAAGCTTGTATTTACAAGAAAGTGAGTGGGAGCAATGTGGCATTTCTGATATTATATGTGGATGACATATTATTGATCGAAATGATATAGATCTTTTAAACAGTGTTAAAAGTTATCTAAACAGCAAATTTTCAATGAAGGACCTAGGTGAAGCGTCATACATATTAGGCATAAAGATCTATAGAGATAGATCTAGGCGCCTAATAGGGCTATCGCAAAGTACATACCTTGATAAGATTTTAAAGAAGTTTAAAATGGACGGAAGTAAGAAGGGGTTCTTACCTATGTTGCAAGGCAAGACATTGAGTAAGACTCAAAGTCCGGCTTCGGCGGAAGAAAGAGAGATAATGGACAAAGTCCCCTATGCTTCAGCCATAGGCTCTATAATGTACGCCATGCTATGTACAAGACCGGATGTGGCACATGCTATTAGTTTGACTAGTAGGTACCAATCGGATCCAGGTTCGGAACACTGGATAGCGGTCAAGAATATCCTTAAGTACTTACGAAGAACTAAGGATATGTTTCTTGTATACGGAGGTGAAGAAGAGCTCATCGCTAAGTGTTATGTCGACGCTTGCTTTGACACCGATCCGGATGACTCTAAGTCTCAATCCGGATACGTATTTCTCATGAATGGCGGAGCGGTTAGTTGGAGGAGCTCCAAACAACCTGTGGTAGCGGGATCAACAACGGAGGCCGAATATGTTGCTGCTTCAGAAGCGGCTCAGGAAGCAGTTTGGATGAAGGAGTTCATATCCGAACTAGGAGTGGTGGCAAACGCGTTGGACCCAATGGTGATCTATTGTGACAACAATGGTGCCATTGCCAATGCCAAAGAGCCAAGGTCTCACAAGCATTCCAAGCATATTAAGCGCCAGTTTCACTCCATCCGCGAGCATGTCAAGGATGGAGATATAAAGATTTGTAAAGTACATACGGATCTCAATGTAGCAGATCCGTTGACTAAAACTCTCCCTAGAGCAAAACATGATCAACACCAGAACTCAATGGGTGTTAGATTTATCACTATGTAACTAGATTATTGTCTCTAGTGCAAGTGGGAGACTGAAGGGAATATGCCTTGAGAGGCAATAATAAAGTGTTTATTTTGTGTATTCCAAGTATATGATAGATGTTTATTTTGCATGCTATAATTGAATTAATACGGAAACGTTAATACATGTGTGTTTAATAAACAAACAGAAAGTTCCTAGTTATGCCTCTCTCATAAACTAGCTCGTTGATTAACAAGATGATCAAGGTTTCCTGATCATGGACATTGGATGTTGTTAATAACGAGATCACAACATTAGTGTAATGGTGTGATGAACATTCATCCGAAGTATAGCATTACGATCAAAGTCATTGAGTTTATATTGCTATAACAACTTACGAAGTTATCCTAATCCTTAGACCATGAGATCATGTCAATCACTAACACCGGAAGAGTTTCTTAATAACATCAAACGTCACACCGTAACAGGGTGATTATAAAGATGGATTCAGAACTAATAAAGTGTTATGTTGAGGCTCATGGATTGAGAGTGGAATTTGTTCATCCCGATGACGGATAGATATACTCCGGGCCCTCTCGGTGATATCACATTGATTAGCTTGCAAGCAAGTGATTTGATCACTAGAATGTTATATCACAGGAACGAGAAAAGAGTGCATGTCGGTAACGAGATCAAACTAGGTATGGAGATACCGATGATCGAATCTCGGACATGTAATATATCGTGAAACAAAGGGATTAAGATACTAGCATAAAAGGTTCCGACGATCACAAGAAAGTCATCGTTGAATGTGTGGGAGTCAGTATGGGTCTCCAGATCCCGCTTCTGATTATTGATCCGAGAGGGGTCTCGATCATGTCCGCATTATTCACGAACCGTAGGGTGACACACTTAAGAGACACCGACATCCAATTGGAGCAAATGTTTCATGCCGAAAGAATGAACAAGCGCAGGAATTTATTTCACTAGATACCGAAACAGGTTTTCGGGTGAAATTGCATAAAGTGGTTATGCATGTGAAATAGAATTCTAGCAAGGGGTTATTTGTGAATGTTTGTCATTAAAGTAATTGACAAAATTCTGAATAAAATAAAAGAGTTTTATTTAATGAGAGTTTGCATTAAATTTGGTGGAAATTTAATCGGAATTTGAGTGGACTTTTGAGTGGAGGGAATTTAAAGGAGATTTGTGAGTGGAGTGTCCACCCACATGAAGAGGGGAGGGCAAGGGGGCAGCCCCCATGCGCCGGCCACCCCCTTGGGGTCCCCCCTCCTCCTATAAAAGGAGCCCCCCTCCTCACTTGTCTCTCACACCTCCTCGTGAAGGATCTCTCTCCCCCTCTAGAATTTATCCCCCATGGTCTCGGACTAGCGAGATACATGTTCCCGGTGGCTATTCGGCAAGAAAGAGTTGTGCTTCCGCTGCATCGCTGGAACGAGGAGGCGGAGGTTGCTCGGTGCCTCGAACGTGTGTGCGAGCACGGATGCGCTGCTGATTTGCGGCGCTAGGACTTCCTCTCGATCTTGAGATCGGCAAGAGATCGTCTACATCAACCACGAGTTGAACTCGTTAAGCTTTTTCGGTCTTCAAGGGTATGTTCTCTATGGATATACATCCGCCCGTTGTTTGTATCTAGTAGATAGATCTTGGTATATAGTTCACATCGTAGGAAAATTTTTGTTTTCTATGCTGCGAACCCTACAGTGGTATCAGAACTGGATCTATGCGTAGATACTTTACACGGGTAGTACACATATGAGTATGTGGGCAATGATGATCATGTTGTTGCTCCTTTGTTGCAATTTTGGATATTGGTGGCATAGTGGGATGAAGCGGCCCGGACAAACTTTACATGTCCTCGCACATGAGACCTGTTCCACGCTTGACATGCAACTAGTTTGCATAAGTGGCTAGCGGGTGTCTGTCTCTCCTACTATAGTCAATATCTATTTTGCAAGCGAGTTGTCAACAATTTGATTATCCTCGTTGTGGTTCATGTTCGTAGGTAAGAACGGTTCTATCTCGAAAGCCCTAAGCCACGTAAAACTTGCAATGGATAAATTAGAGGCGTCTAGTTTAGATTGTTGCTGGGCTAGTGTTATGATATGGTAGTGTTGTAAGTAGAAGTATGAGATGATACTCTTACAACACACATAGAGTGTAAAATCCATAGACCTTGGATTTACACATATAGGTATGATAGTGATCATACCACGATGCACATGATAGAGATCATCTGCGGGAACCATATAATTTCACTAATAAACATATGATGTTTGATAGCATCTTATATTGCTTGTTTAGCACTTTGTTAGCATAATAAGATGATCCCTCATTTAAATATCAAGATAAGAATGTGTTCTTCCTTTAGTATGCACCGATTATGTTTTCGTCGCTCCAAGACATCACGTGATGATCGGGTGTTCTTGGATCCACGACCATATTTCGGGTGTAAAACAGTTACACACGCGAATACTAAGGTTCTAACTTGGCGAGCCTAGCATGTACAGACATGGCCTCGGAACACGGACCGAAAGGTTAAGCATGAGTCATATAGTTGATATGATGCCCATTTGATGCTCGCCTTTGAAGCTATACCGACTCACGTGATGATCGGACTTGGTGTAGTGGATTTGGTTCATGTAATCACCAAAAAGGCACGAGGGATGTCGTTTTTGAGTGGGAGTTCATTCGTAATATAGATTAGTTGAACTCAATCTATCATACACTTAGTCTAAACTTTACAAATTCTGTTGTAGATGGCACCACCTGCTTTTAATTTCAATGTGTTCATGGAGAAAGAGAAACTAGCAACGAACGGTAGCAACTTTACCGAATGGGCCATGAATTTGAGGATTCTCCTCTCTGCTGCACAAAAGCAATATGTGCTAGAAGCGCCGTTAGGCCCCCCACCTTTTGATGATGCCCCTGACGAGGAGAAGAATGTCTATCAGACTCGTCAGGAGGACCACAACTTAGTTCATTGCGGCATATTGTATGGGCTAGAGCCGGAACTTCGAAAGCGTTTCGAAAACGGCAATGCATTTGATACAATGGGTGAGTTGAAAATGATTTTCGACACACATGCTGCTGTAGAGAGCTACAACGCTTCAGAAAAGTTCTTTAGCTGCATGATGGAAGAGCACAACTCCGTTAGTGAGCATGTACTCAAGATGTCGGGTTACGCCGATAAGCTTGTGTCCTTGGGAATATCGATTCACATTGACTTAGGCATCCATCGTTTTCTGCAGTCTCTGCCACCTAGCTATAAGAGTTTCGTGATGAACTATAATATGTAAGGCATGAAGAAGTCTCTCCCCGAGCTTCTGTCAATGCTTAAAACTGCAGAAGTGGAGATCAAAAAGGAACATCAAGTGTTGATGATCAATAGGAACACTGGTTTCAAGAAAGACAAGAAGGGAAAACGGAAGGGAAGTAAGGGCGGCAAGCCTGTTGCCGCGCCTGAAAAGAAACCTCGAGTTGTACCTAAGTCTGATTCCGAGTGCTACTATTGTAAGGGGACTGGCCACTGGAAGCGCAACTGCCCCAAGTATCTGGCAGACAAGAAGGCCGGCAAGGCAAACAAAGGTATATATGATATACATGTTATTGATGTGTACTTGACTAGTGCTCGCAGTAGCACCTGGATATTTGATACCGGTTCAGTTGCTAATATTTGTAACTCGAATCAGGGGCTGCGGAACAAGCGACCGCTAGCAAGGGGTGAGGTCAAGATGCGTGTCGGCAATGGATCAAGCGTTGATGTGATCGCCGTCGGAACGCTGCCTCTCCACTTGCCGTCGAGATTAGTTATAAACTTGAATAAATGTTATCTGGTGCCTGCACTGAGCATGAACATTGTATCTGGATCGTGTTTGATGCGAAGTGGTTATTCATTTAAATCCGAGAACAATGGTTGTTCCATTTATATGAATGAAATCATTTATGGTCATGCACCGATGATGAATGGTTCATTTCTATTAGATCTCGATGATAATGTTACACATATTCATAATGTTGATGCTAAAAGGATTAAACTTAATGATGATATATCCGCATATATGTGGCACTGCCGTCTAGGTCATATTGGCGTTAAACACATGAAGAAGCTCCATTCGGATGGACTTTTTGAATCACTTGATTATGAATCATTTGATACATGTGAGCCATGCCTTATGGGCAAGATGACTAGAACGCCGTTTTCCGGTTCAATGGAACGGGCAACAGATTTATTGGAAATCATACATTCTGATGTATGTGGTCCAATGAGTGTGTCGGTGCGAGGTGGATATCGTTATTTTGTTACTTTCACAGATGATTTGAGTAGATACGGTTATATCTACTTGATGAAACACAAGTCTAAAACCTTTGAAAAGTTCAAGGAATTTCAGAATGAAGTGGAAAATCATCGTAATAGAAAGATCAAATTTCTACGGTCCGACCGTGGAGGTGAGTATCTAAGTTACAAGTTTAACACTCACATGAAAGAGTGTGGAATTGTTTCACAACTCACACCTGCCGGAACACCACAGCGAAATGGTGTGTCGGAACGTCGTAATCGTACTTTATTAGATATGGTTCGATCTATGATGTCTCTGACGGACTTGCCGTTGTCATTTTGGGGTTATGCACTAGAAACTGCTGCATTCACTTTAAATCGGGCACCATCTAAATCCATTGAAAAGACACCGTATGAATTGTGGTTTGGAAACAAACCTAAGCTGTCATTTCTTAAAGTTTGGGGATGTGATGTTTATGTGAAGAAACTTCAACCGGATAAACTCGAAACCAAAGCGGAAAAATGCGTCTTCATAGGATACCCTAAAGAAACTATTGGGTATTCCTTCTATCACAGATCCGAGGGCAAGGTTTTTGTTGCCAAGAATGGATCCTTTCTAGAGAAAGAGTTTCTCGCGAAAGGTGTGAGTAGTCGGAAGGTAGAACTCGAAGAGGTTGTGGAACCTTCTCTTCAAAGTATGGCGAGTAGCGCAGCGCCGGAAGTTGTTCCGGAGTTGGCTCCACCTGTTGAAGAGGGAACTAATGATAATGATCATGAAACTCCGAAAGAGAGTACTACCGAACCTCGCAGGTCAAACAGGACGCGTGCAACTCCCGAGCTGTACGGAAATCCTGTCATGAATTTCATGGTTGATGAAAATGATGACCCTACGACGTATGAAGAAGCGATGATGAGCCCGGATTCCAACAAATGGTTAGAAGCCATGAAATCCGAGATGGAATCCATGTATGAAAATCAAGTTTGGAACTTGGTGGAATTACCTCACGACCGAAAGGCCGTGGAGAACAAATGGATTTTCAAAAGCAAAACTGATGCTGATGGTAATGTGACCGTCTATAAAGCTCGACTTGTCGCAAAGGGGTTTCGACAAATTCAAGGAGTTGACTACGATGAGACTTTCTCTCCCGTAGCGATGCTAAAGTCAGTTAGGATTATGTTAGCAATTGCTGCATATTTCGATTATGAGATATGGCAGATGGATGTCAAAACCGCGTTTCTCAATGTTAATGAGTTGTATATGATACAACCAAAGGGTTTTGTTGATCCTAAGGATGCTAACAAGGTGTGCAAGCTTCAGCGATCCATCTATGGATTGAAGCAAGCATCACGAAGTTGGAATCTCCGCTTTGATGAGGTGATCAAAGAGTTTGGATTTGTCCAAACTTATGGAGAAGCTTGTATTTACAAGAAAGTGAGTGGGAGCAATGTGGCATTTCTGATATTATATGTGGATGACATATTATTGATCGGAAATGATATAGATCTTTTAAACAGTGTTAAAAGTTATCTAAACAGCAAATTTTCAATGAAGGACCTAGGTGAAGCGTCATACATATTAGGCATAAAGATCTATAGAGATAGATCTAGGCGCCTAATAGGGCTATCGCAAAGTACATACCTTGATAAGATTTTAAAGAAGTTTAAAATGGACGGAAGTAAGAAGGGGTTCTTACCTATGTTGCAAGGCAAGACATTGAGTAAGACTCAAAGTCCGGCTTCGGCAGAAGAAAGAGAGATAATGGACAAAGTCCCCTATGCTTCAGCCATAGGCTCTATAATGTACGCCATGCTATGTACAAGACCGGATGTGGCACATGCTATTAGTTTGACTAGTAAGTACCAATCGGATCCAGGTTCGGAACACTGGATAGCGGTCAAGAATATCCTTAAGTACTTACGAAGAACTAAGGATATGTTTCTTGTATACGGAGGTGAAGAAGAGCTCGTCGCTAAGTGTTATGTCGACGCTAGCTTTGGCACCGATCCGGATGACTCTAAGTCTCATCCGGATACGTATTTCTCATGAATGGCGGAGCGGTTAGTTGGAGGAGCTCCAAACAACCTGTGGTAGCGGGATCAACAACGGAGGCCGAATATGTTGCTGCTTCAGAAGCGGCTCAGGAAGCAGTTTGGATGAAGGAGTTCATATCCGAACTAGGAGTGGTGGCAAACGCGTTGGACCCAATGGTGATCTATTGTGACAACAATGGTGCCATTGCCAATGCCAAAGAGCCAAGGTCTCACAAGCATTCCAAGCATATTAAGCGCCGGTTTCACTCCATCCGCGAGCATGTCAAGGATGGAGATATAAATATTTGTAAAGTACATACGGATCTCAATGTAGCAGATCCGTTGACTAAAACTCTCCCTAGAGCAAAACATGATCAACACCAGAACTCAATGGGTGTTAGATTTATCACTATGTAACTAGATTATTGTCTCTAGTGCAAGTGGGAGACTAAAGGGAATATGCCCTGAGAGGCAATAATAAAGTGTTTATTATGTGTATTCCAAGTATATGATAGATGTTTATTTTGCATGCTATAATTGTATTAATACGGAAACGTTAATACATGTGTGTTTAATAAACAAACAGAAAGTTCCTAGTTATGCCTCTCTCATAAACTAGCTCGTTGATTAACAAGATGATCAGGGTTTCCTGATCATGGACATTGGATGTTGTTAATAACGGGATCACAACATTAGTGTAATGGTGTGATGAACATTCATCCGAAGTATAGCATTACGATCAAAGTCATTGAGTTTATATTGCTATAACAACTTACGAAGTGATCCTAATCCTTAGACCATGAGATCATGTCAATCACTAACACCGGAAGAGTTTCTTAATAACATCAAACGTCACACCATAACAGGGTGATTATAAAGATGGATTCAGAACTAATAAAGTGTTATGTTGAGGCTCATGGATTGAGAGTGGAATTTGTTCATCCCGATGACGGATAGATATACTCCGGGCCCTCTCGGTGATATCACATTGATTAGCTTGCAAGCAAGTGATTTGATCACTAGAATGTTATATCACAGGAACGAGAAAAGAGTGCATGTCGGTAACGAGATCAAACTAGGTATGGAGATACCGATGATCGAATCTCGGACATGTAATATATCGTGAAACAAAGGGATTAATATACTAGCGTAAAAGGTTCCGACGATCACAAGAAAGTCATCGTTGAATGTGTGGGAGTCAGTATGGGTCTCCAGATCCCGCTTCTGATTATTGATCCGAGAGGGGTCTCGATCATGTCCGTATTATTCACGAACCGTAGGGTGACACACTTAAGAGACACCGACATCCAATTGGAGCAAATGTTTCATGCCAAAAGAATGAACAAGCGCAGGAATTTATTTCACTAGATACCGAAACAGGTTCTCGGGTGAAATTGCATAAAGTGGTTATGCATGTGAAATAGAATTCTAGCAAGGGGTTATTTGTGAATGTTTGTCATTAAAGTAATTGACAAAATTCTGAATAAAATAAAAGAGTTTTATTTAATGAGAGTTTGCATTAAATTTGGTGGAAATTTAATCGGAATTTGAGTGGACTTTTGAGTGGAGGGAATTTAAAGGAGATTTGTGAGTGGAGTGTCCACCCACATGAAGAGGGGAGGGCAAGGGGGCAGCCCCCATGCGCCGGCCACCCCCTTGGGGTCCCCCCTCCTCCTATAAAAGGAGCCCCCCTCCTCACTTGTCTCTCACACCTCCTCGTGAAGGATCTCTCTCCCCCTTTAGAATTTATCCCCCATGGTCTCGGACTAGCGAGATACATGTTCCCGGTGGCTATTCGGCAAGAAAGAGTTGTGCTTCCGCTGCATCGCTGGAGCGAGGAGGCGGAGGTTGCTCGGTGCCTCGAACGTGTGTGTGAGCACGGATGCGCTGCTGATTTGCGGCGCTAGGACTTCCTCTCGATCTTGAGATCGGCAAGAGATCGTCTACATCAACCACGAGTTGAACTCGTTAAGCTTTGTCGGTCTTCAAGGGTATGTTCTCTACGGATATACATCCGCCCGTTGTTTGTATCTAGTAGATAGATCTTGGTATATAGTTCACATCGTAGGAAAATTTTTGTTTTCTATGCTGCGAACCCTACAAGAACATGATTGAATAAATCACCATATGAATGCTTGAAACACAACAACTCAAATGCTTGCTGAAGATAGAGAGGAAGTAGGTTTACTGACTCAACTTGGAAGTGGGAGAAAGGTCCCTTCTTAGAGGGAAGAAGGGATTACAAGTCATAAAGAGCTTCCAAAATATTATGGTACTTACTAGCTTTGAGCCCTCATTGCCCCTATCATAAGCATCTTGAGATGATTAAGGTTAAAGTGAACAAACATGGAGTATATGCTTGACGAAATATAAGTTGGCAATCTCATGTCCCTTGAATATGAGGGCCACTCCTCATGCTACATCAACTTTGGGCCCGGGCAAGTTCTTGTCATTCTAAGTACTTGCATATCATTGAGAACCGCCAACGGGGTACCCCTTGCACATGGTACAGGAGCTTTCCCATAACCAAAATGACAAGGCAAGCAGACAATGAGCATCTCAACAATCTTTTTATTTACTATATGTATAGTTTTTATTGAGGATGCTTCACAGAATACACACTATGATGGTGCTGCGATTTTCCACTATGATTAGGCATGGCTTAGGCTAGAGGCCTAGGCGTTTCTCTAACACAAAGTACAAACTCCATGGACTCACAAGTTCCCCTTTTATTTCACACCGTTGACATCCATAGACAAAAGAGCACGATATCATCGATGTACAGAGTACAAGTGCTATGTTGAAAACGTTACCTGTGACAGCACGTTTATGCTAATTCCAACGTATAGATGCAAGAATATACAACTTCGATGTCCATAATGGTTCAAGTATATCACGGGCAAGAAAATAAGGTGTGCCATCAAGTTCGTGAGAGCTTTACTAACTAGTTTTCACATAACAAAATACTTTTTAATTCGGAAGGTAGATGAAGCTTGAGAATTACTAGGTAGATATGGTGGACACAAGTGACCAAAGTTTTGGTTCAAAGGGATTTAGAAACATGAGAAGTATGCCTTCTCAAAACAGGTTTTTGGCTAGCAAGGCTGGGTAGCAAGCAAGAGAGTTGAAATAAACAACCAAACATACAAGTAATAAAGCCAAACATGCAATCTTCCTTGAATACACAAAAGATCTTAAATAAAGAATACTAAGCTTATGAGACAACAAGAAAGAAAACAAATGATACCAAATACCTGTAAGCTTTTTCTTTCTCTTTTTCTTTCAAACCTCAAAAATTGCTGCTATTGACCAGAACTCGGTTTGCCAAAACCAATTTAGATCCACTTGATGCTCCCAAAGTGGTGCCAATACTGATCAACAAGATCCATAATATAATAGAGATTGCAAACTAAAAATAAGAAGTGCAAAAAGTAAAATATGAGACTTCTCATTAATATTCAATAAAGGCACTCACACCAAGGGATACATAGATAATCAACTTTTTTTGAAGGAGATATACTTCCACATGCAAACCAAGCTATAAGATAACTTCTCTACCACAGATATGAATCCACTAAAAAGGTAAAAGATAAAAGATAATGGTGGTGATACCGCGGCACTCCCCCAATCTTGGAACAAGCCAAGGGGATGCCAAACCTGATGATGAATTACTCCTTTGGTGGTGGTGTTATCTTGTCATCATAAAGCTTCCAGGGCAAAGGATCCCCATCCAAAAAGGATGTCCTAGTCTCTGCAATTCTGAAACTAGCAGCAGAACTTATGCGATCAAATCTAGCCTCATACTCACAGTTTTGATTTTGTATGTCATAGAGTTGTGCTTGCAATTGGTTGGTAGTCTGACGAAGTGAGAAGATCTCTTATTGGAGCTCATCAACTTCTCCCTCGTGCTTGGTGATGAGTTCTGAACTTATCTTGTGAATAACATCCACTTCGTGTTCTGCCATCTTCTTGTACCTGAAAACTTCCTGCTCCAACGCTTCCATCATGTCTTCTAGACCGCCTTCTCCTTTGGGGCCTTGAACTTCTTTCATCTGTATCATCCCATATTTGAAAATCAGCTCTTTGGGGTGAATCCTCAACTCATACATGCACGGGTTGAGGACGTCCGCGGAGGAATCCTCCGTGGGTGACCCAGAGGAAGACATTGAGGCTCCAAATATGAGAATCTGCCTGACAGAAATAGATGAAAACAAAAACACGACGAGAACTCGATACACGAACCTCGGGGGATCTGGGGGGTTATATATTATGAAGTTTCAAGGCATAATAAAGGTACTGACACAAAAATGAGGCGGAGATGGAGTTCGAGGGGGAACACCCCCCTCAGGCGTGACCAGGCTGGGCCCGCGCCTGGGGTGGGTTTGTCCACCCCGGGATCTGTTTTCTCTTCAGTTTCGTCTCGTAACTTCCCTTATGTATTAAAAACATAAAAAATATAAAAAGATTGGAGTTTCACAAACCTTCTATTTTCACCACTTTTACCTATTCAAAGACGAACTCTGCAGATTCCTTTTCTCCTTCTCCTGAAAATTTCCTTCATACAAAACCCTTGCACAAACTCAATGACAACATTAGTGTAAGCAAAAAGAATAACCTTTAGGTTCACACTTCAACTGAAAACCCATCACAACAAAAGTTTCTGTAAGAGGAAAAATGCGAATGATGGCAGAAATCTGTCAAAACAGATCGGCGGGTAAAGATTGATTTTTTCAAGAATGTTCTGTTGCTCAAATAAAAAAGTGCAAAACTAATGAAAGTTGGGTAACAACCTAGAGAACAATCTTAGAAAAATACAGCTCCATCCGACGTATTGAGCTTCCTGACGAATTTTTACAATACAGCACAAAAATCTATCCCAGGACAGCCACTTTTCACAACTCCTCTACTTGACAAAAGTAGTTGGACTCAACACAAAAACCAAAACAAAAATGATCAGGAGCGGTTATTACTGAGGTAATAACTTCCAAGACACGACCAAACTCTTGGGTTATCTCCCAACAAGTACTTTTATTTAATGCATTTAAGTTAGGCTTGAAACTTTCAAAGATGCTCACATAGGATATATATATTTGAAGTGAAAGAGAGCATCAAGAAGCAAATAACCAACACAGTTGAGTCTAACCCACTTCCTATGCATAGGTATATCATGAGAAAACGAATTGTTGAAACAAAAAGCCACAAGCATAGGAAGATAAAACAGATGCAACTTTAAAGCTTTCAAAATAAAACGGGGAAACTTAACATCATTGAGATGCATAAAACCATGTTTCCCTCTCTCATAATAACTTTCAGTAGCACTTTGAATAAAGTTGACAATATAACTATCACTGGAAACAACTTTATCATCAGAATAAGCATACTTACAGTCATCAAAAAGAGGTCCAAGGTCATAGACTGGATCAATAGAAGCAAGTAGTTCCATCCTGAAATCTTTATTAGGCAAGCTATTTTCATAAGGAGCTTTAGCAAATTTGGAAAATTTAAACTCATAAGAATCTCCATCAAACTTAGTTAAAATTTTTTCCTTCTTACAGTCAATAATAGCTCCACAAGTGTTCAAGAAAGGTCTACCAAAAATGACAGGACAACTTTTGCTAGTTGCTGAGTTAAGCACTAGAAAAGCAGCAGGATATTTAATCTTACCGCAGAGAACCTCCACATCTCTTACAATTCCAATGGGGCAAATGGTTTCCTTGTTAGCAAGGTGAATAACCATATCAATGTCCTCAAGCTCACAAGGACCAATCTCATGCATAATTTCCCTATAAAGCTCATAAGGAATAGCACTAGAACTAGCACCAATATCACATAAACCATAGTGGCAATGATCACCAATTTTAACAGAAAGCACATGAACACTAGCTTTTCTAGCCTTACTAGGATGAGAGATAATATTAGAAGCGTCTTCACAGAAGACAATATGCTCATCCTCTATATTTCTAGTGACAAGGTCTTTCACAATAGCTACCATAGGCTCAATATCAATAAACTCATCGGACCTATGGTTTTGTTTGCGCTTTTGCTAACCACATTAGCCATAATGGAATGCTACCTTACCTTGGAAGGAAAAGGAGTTTTCTCAACATAAGGTTTAGGCAAAATAGGATCAACAGTACAAACCTCTACATCGGCAGAAACATGGGTAACAATGTATTTATAAGGAGCATGGTACTTGTCGCACTCTTTCTTGGGAATTTCAATATAAGAGGAAAAAGCCTTAAAACATTTTGCAAGAACTTGAGGATCAAGACCAAACTCATTGCTAATATCATGGAAGTCATCAGTTCCCATAAAAGTTTTAATGCATTCATAATCATAGTTTATACCTGACTTTCTTCCTTTTATTCTCTCAAGCCTCAGTGTTATCTTGAATACGGTCCAAGAGATCCCATTTAGCTTCTTCATTCATACGTGTGAATGATACAGCACAAGAAGCATCTAGTAAATCTTTATCACGAAGAGAAAGCCTAGCATAAAAGTTATTGAGAATAATATTGTTAGGGAGTTCATGAATAGGGCATTTAAGAATTAGTAACTTCAATCTCCCCCAAGATTGAGCTGTACTCTCTCCATCAAGAGGCCAAAAGTTATATATAATATTTCTATCTTTATGAATTTCGCTGCGAGGATAAAATTTAGAGTAAAAGAGAGATGCCATCTCCTCCCATTCCATGGATTGTCCATTCTTCAGCAGCTTATACCATTCTTCAGCTCTCCCTTTCAAGGATATGGAGAGTAGCTTCTTCTTCACCTGTTGGGTTGTGATACCTGCACACTTAAACAACCCGCATAATTCATGGATAAAAAGCAAGTGCTCACCAGGATGGACAGTTCCATCCCCAAAATAATAATTATCCATAACACGATCAACAATACTTGTAGGTATCTTAAAAGGATCTATCTCAACAGGAGGTGGTTCATCTACTACCCTAGCAGTGGTAGTAGTTTTCCCAAACAGAAAACCAAGTGGGTTGTCCATATTAGAAACAAAGTAACAAGCAGTAACAAAAGCAATACTCATAGTAAAAGTTTCCTTTACCAGTTCCACTCTTCAATAGCGCTTCACTCCCCGGCAACGGCGCCAGAAAATAGTCTTGATGACCCACAAGTATAGGGGGTGTATCGTAGTAATTTTGATAAATAGGAGTGTCGATCCCAATGAGGAGCAGAAGGTGCTGAACAGTGGTATGGAGCAGGAAATCCCTATGAATACTTAGCAAACGGGTTTTAGTGGTTTTCTGATAAGACAACAAAACAAAGAGCAAGTAACAAAGGTAACGAACAAATGGAGCAAGTGACCCAATCCTTTCTTAGCAAAGGACAAGCCGGTGGAAATACTTATAAGGACCAAACGTTCTCAAGGACACATGGGAACTCTGTCAAGTGCTTTCGCTTCAAATAGCTGAGTACTCTTCTTTGGTGTTTGTAAGTGTTGTGTGGGTGAACCTGTGCTAACATACCGCCCTTCCTAGGACTAATACATACTTGTGATTAAACCCCCTGCAAACATCCATAACTACAGGAAAGTAATTAAGATATAAATCTAACCACAGCCTTAAACTCTGAGATCCTACACTCCCTTGTGCAAAGGTGTCCAAACGGGGGGTCAGGTTTCTGTCACTCCGGCAACCCCACAATTAGTAGCAAAATACACAATGCATTTCCCTAGGCCCATAAATGGTGAAGTGTCATGTACTCGACGTTCACATGACACCACTAGAAGAATAACACCACAACTTAAATACTAAACCATTGAATAATAACTCATCATAGATTCACTACTAACAACATGACTTCTCCCATGTCCTCAAGAACACAACGAACTACTCACAAGACATCATATGGATCAAGATCAAAGATGATATGGTAATGGATAACAATCTGAACATAAATAATAATCCAATGGTTCCACTCACAAGCATCAACTACAATAGTAATTAAAACCGGGAAAGTTTCCCCTAAGAACTAAAGCAATATCCAACACAATTGTTACAGCGAGACAAAGTGGTGATAATGGTGCTGGTGGAGATGATGGTGTGGATGATGATGATGATCCTGATGAAGCCTAGCTTGATGATGGTGTTGATGGCGACGGTCTCCCCTCTCCGGGAAGGAATTCCCCCGGTAGAAATCTGTCTACCGGAGAGATATTTCTCTCTCGGTGTTTTCCGCCCCTAGAGGTGGCAGAAATCTATCTGTGGTCGCCCCCCTAGGCTTAGGGTTCCGTAGGGAAGATATAGGCGAAGGGGGAGAGTCGGAGGCCAGGCAGGTGGGCCACACCTGCCCTAGGCGCGGCCTCAGGTGGGCCCTTGACTAGGGGGGTGTGGGCCCCCTGTGGACCCTCTTTGATCCTCCTTCTGGCTCCCTTCATCTTCTAGTAAAATAATATGTTTCCATATTTTTCTGGTATTTTTCTGATCTTCACGAAATTGCACCAAAACGCCTTCTTTTCCATCAGAATCCAGACTCCAGTAGTTCATCCTCCAAGAATCATCCAACATGCATAAACAGATGAAATGCCATAAGTAATACCTCATAATAAGACATATATCAATGAATAGAGGTAAATTATTATATAGAAAAGTGATGCAAATTGGGCGTATCAGGCTCTCTAACCCTATTTGCCTGCTCGATCCGTTCTCCGGAAACCGGCCGACGGTGTGGGAATCGCTGTGTTGGATCTAATAAAGGTGGTGGTCCTTTGGTTTCTTTCGCACGAAGACGAAGATCTGCTTGATGTCTTCCCTCGTTGAGGCGGGTTCCGGAAGGCTCCGCCGGCAAACTCCCATGGGCGTATCATGCCTGGAGATTGCTGGATCGAAAGGTATTTGGTCGTGCGCACCTTGTTTTTCTGGTCATTTGGTTTCAGCGGGAGCATTGTGAAGCTATGTTGTTTGTTCCCACCAAGTGCCATTTTTAGAGCCATGGTGAAGTCAGATGCGGAGAATGTCAGGAAAGCGGAAATTTGAGGGTAGTGATGGTGATTATTGTTCTTGTAGCGACGGAGAACTGGCTGCGTGATCTGGGACTCGTTGTAGCGACTATTGGTGTGGGAAGACAACACAGGAGGAGTTCCTAGTCTTATCTTACAGGGTGAAAATCCAAGGTCTGGCCTTAACTGGTTGTGCCTGGCAATGACCATGTTGAAGGCATTGTTTTGTGAGCAAGGACTTTCTCTAGGGTGAAAACCTATGATCTTTGATCAGGCAACGACGGCGCTTGGGCACTGTTTCCTTCTTGAAGGCGTTGTTATTGGAGTGGAGGACTATTGGTGTTGTTCTGATGGTGTCAGTGTCGTTACTTTGAGGATTAGTTCTCTGTAGCGGGACTTTTCTTTTTTATAATTCTTCTTTATTTTTTTCTGGGCTGTGTGCATCCGTAGGGCCGCTAGGGCATGCGTTGTTGCAGAGGTTGGGTGTAACTGGTATCCCTGTGATATCAATATATACTCTTTTCCAAAAAAAAAAATTCAGGCTTACTCCAACTAGCAACTTTCTTAATCGGATTCGAGACCTTCTTCCTAAAAATATAAGCAAGATCATAGGCTGTCTCCATAGCCCAACGAACTGAGCTAGTCACCATTTGTCCACCTTCATCATGCCACACAACATTCTGCTCTTGCCACACTGCCCAACACAGCCACAAAGAATGACACAAGCATCTGGCGAAGGTACAATCTTCCCCTCTATCATGTCTATAGCCCAAGAATTCGGGTATAGCAGTGGTATTTTAATCAAGGCAACCTTCTTGAGTTCTTCCCAGAAGAGGTGAGCCCAAAGTACATTCAAAAAAGGCATGACATACAGACTCCTCTTCTACATCATAGGTTTTGCAAAATGAGATGTTCTCCATGGGTTTGTTCTTGAGAACTTGACTACATGTTATGAACTCGTTGATCACTCTCCATCAGAACGTTTTCACATTAGGAGGCACCTAAATTTTCAAGAGATTTTCCAGCACCGATTAATATGTTCACCAAAAGAAGACCACTGCGGTTGAGCTTGATTCTGCTCAGCAAGTAGTCTATAGCATGATCTCACCGATCCCACGTCTAGAAATCATCAGTAAACCGGCCGATCAGTATAGAGAAAATCGCAGAAATGTCAAGTTCATATAAATTCTCCATAATTTTAGACTTGTTCCATTGAGCCGAATTCACCTCTATCAGTTCACTAACCTTAATAATTTCAGAGTCAAGGGATCTTACAAGTGGTTTCTTGCCGATATATGAGGTAATCTAGGGATCCTCCCAAACATTAACTAACGAGCCATTGCCAACTCTTTTAGTTAGACCTTTTTTTAAGCGTCCCTCCCATATAAGATAGCCTTCCAGATATGAGAACTATTACATTTCTTTATGGCAGACAATAAATATCTGTCATGGAAATATTTACCTCGAATGATTCGAACATATAATGATCTGGATTGTCCATGAGTCTTCAAGTTTGTTTAGCCAACATGGATTGATTAAATAACTAGAAGTCTCTAAATCCCATGTCATCAGCATATTTAGGAACAACAATTTTCTCCCATTTTCTCCAATGAATCTTACGCTTTTTTCATCTCCTCTCCAACATAATCTAGCCACACAGCTAGTAATTAAGTGAGTGAACTATATATGAAGATTATATCTATCTATCAGATCGCAAGTCCTTGACGCGCTCCAGCAGACTCTGCATGTATATAGTACAAGAACAAGCGATACTTCATCGTGAATAATGTCTGGTGTGTTAGAGTTGTAAAACAGTTTCATCTGTACATGTATGGGTACTGTATAGTATACCGATCCATATGTTACATCCCAGGATTAGCACATCGAAATAGACAGGACACATGTTTGTGCATTGCATTCATGCATAAGAAAATCCGGGGAATTTTCGCGCAAAACTAAAGAAGCTATAGAGGGATCGAGATCTCTCTTGTTATGATGGAAACATTAGGATAGGTGCGATGGATTTCGACATGGCATCTATTGTGCTTTTGTGTTTCAGGGGAAGATAATTCAAAATTTGAATATTAAATTGAAAGATTTGAATATTAAAAGAATTTGAAATAGAATAATAATTGGAAATTAAATTGTAATAAGAAATAAGAGGTGAACTCCTATTTATGAAAAGATACAACAATTACAAAACTCAATTAATAAACAAAATTGAATGAAATGAATTATAATAATAAATTAGAATGGAATTCTTATTTATAAGTAAGAAATAAATATTTAATTAGTTCCAAGAATAATGGAACACATTATTATGGAATACAATGTTTTATTGTTGTTACAATAAAAGAATAAAAGTAAATTACTATAAAACAAATAATTATAGAAATGAATTACATAAATGAAGTGACTAAAAGGATTCTTTATTACAAGCAGATATAAATATCACATAGTCTTTGCAAAGGAATTATAAAAGAAAAGAAAACAAGTAAGCTTTATTGAATACAATACAACAGTACATTATTCAAACAGAAAAATAATTACAATACATGATATCAAGAAAACCTAAATTTTTTTCCTATCTACTTTTGTATCATGTTTTCTTCATCTCTTCTTATCCTCCTTAGTCTTGTTCGCTGCAAGAAAGCAACAAGCAAAAGAAATAGAAAACACAGGGGGTTATGGTACTCTCAGGTTTTGGCAATGTAATGCATTGCTTTGCCTCATCATTGAGTAGTATTAAATTAAAAGGGGCCATTGTAAAATCTGTTCTTATCTACAATTTATTGCCTCAGTACAACCTCATTGTCTAAGGGGCAAATTTCACCAATCTAGTAAAAGTAAGAAGGAAGACAGTGATAACCAGCCAGAAAAGATCTTCTCAGTTGAACTCATCCACAAAGAAAGGGTCCCACTTGCAAGCAGCTTACACCCAACATGCATATGTTGTGCTGTCAACACAGCAGTAACCCAGGAAGTAGACAAGAAGGAATCAATTTCTATACATAAGGGGAGTGAACCAGCCGTAGCAGCAAAGTTGCCATTCCATTTCCACACTCTAGAGCACATTTCTCATCACCAGGAACAACACCTGTTCTTGATCATCACCATAAGATCACCCAACTAGATCAACACCATATATCTAACCCTGGTTGCTTAGTAAAGCCATCCAAGAGCAGATTAAGCCAAGTAAGGAGGTGGAATAGCAGCCCAGCTGATCAAGATCAAGCTCATCAAGGAAAAGTTATCAGATCAAAGTATATCACCATAGATGATCAAGAACAGCCACAAGAACACAAGTACTAGAGAAGCATCTACTTTACAAACAATAGGTGAATATACCAAGAGCACAATTTATGTTCTTATTAGTTTTAACTTAAGCTTGCATACTCGAAAATCCCAAGTAGGAATTGAAATAAAAGTTACTCTCAGTCTTGCATAGAGTTGCTATGCAAGGCTCATCATAGAGAATAAAAGCCATTAAGCTATTTAACACTAAACATCAAGTACCAAATCTGTTCTTATGTAAATCTTGTGCCTCAGCCTTTGCATCATTGGCTGGGTCAAGAATTTCCTCCACAAAAATCAGCCCTGAGTTGTTTAGCTTCAGACCAGCATCATTAGCCTAGTAACTAGCTTTTATTAGCCAACATAAACCACATATGCTAGGTTACAGGGCACATCCCCTGGGGGTAGCACCTCTGTACCTAGCAGATTCAGTATTTATTGAGTACAAGCTCTCTGCATAGAGACAAATCATTGCAAAGCATATTGGTAAAGGAATCATAATCACAGGTAAAGCAATCATGGTTTGCAATCCAAACTCACTGTCCCCACTGACAGTACACAACATCTGAACAAAAAGTAGATAGCCACTTGCTAAAGCCATACAAATATAATTTAAATCATTTTCCTAGCTACCATTTGCTAGGAATCATTCTTAGTAAGTTGTCCACTATCAACATGGTTGTTTGGTTTGGTTTTTAATACTAAGATCATTACTGAACCATAGGTCCAGTTCATCATGTATATCTCCCACATAAGCCAAACACATCATCTATCATGTGCAACCATCAGAAAATTGAATTAAATCATCTTCCTAGATAGCTTCAACTAGGAATCATTTTTTAGACACTCTACATAGACAGAAAGGTTCAATTTAATACATCACTAAACCACAAGGTTCAGTAAACATAAGAATGCAAGTGATACCATATAACAAATACTTGCTCTAGATGAACTAGAACCAAGTTCAAGTACATGCTGTTTAAATAAGCTCATAATATTAAGACCATATGTTGTTATTTGTCTTCTAACAATTTCTAGACTATATCACTAACTTTCTGATTAAGCAACAATCATATATTCCAACCACATACACACTCCTACACATTACAGATACCTTTTCCTAATTAATACAACATGTAATTTCCATTCTCAAAATAGATATGTTAATATTCAGAAGCACACTATGTGCAATCACAACACAAGGACCACCCAACTAAAACCTCTACATTATTGTAGGAATATCCTAGCAACTAAGTATGTCATATTTTTAAAAGCAGAACACACAATCAAGGTCATTGAAGAGTACAAACATTATACTGTCCAACATCACATCCTAAAAATCATAATCTAGTATATACTGATAAACCATTATCAACATCAACAAAGCACTCATAACAACACCGGGAAGTAGAGCCATCAGCACTAAGGCTGGTCACATAGAATCAGAACTCACCGAGGGTGCCGAGCACCTGGAGCGGATGCGTGACGAAGTCACGATGGTCGTCGTCGATGCCAGGGTTGCGCGGTTGTAAGCTGCACCGTCCTGCCGGCGTCTTGGTGGAGGGCGACACAACGCATTCTCACCACAACACCACCACCACATCACCACTGCAGTGAGGCAGCTCAGCGGCACATCGAGAGGCATCAGGGTTGCAGCCCAAGCGGTTGTTCCTCTGGCGATGGGGGTAAGGGAGATGAGGAGAGGGAGGCAGAAGCTCGTGGCAAAGTAGGTCACGCGTGAAGAGCGGTCGCTGGGGTGCCAGTGCCGTGCCGTCAGAACCAAGCCGCATGGCTAGGGTTAGCCATCGGCACGGGGAGCCGCGCAGAGCAAGGCAGCATCGAGGCTACGAGGAACCGACGAAGAAGATTCAGGCGATCCAGCGCTAGCAAGCGGCCGACGGCGCCGGTGTAGCAGGTCGCAGCCGAGGCACCACGGGCGAGTGCATGCATAAGAGGAACGAAACAGAGAGAATATGAGAGTGAGAGAAGAGGAAGAGAGGAGTTGGGTCGGGGTCGGGTTGACCCAAGCCAATTGGGCTTGGTCAGCTAGATTGATTTGTGGGCTGGGCTGACTCCTAGGTCCGGCCCATTTAAAAAGAAAAAAATATATAGAATTTAACATAAAAAATATAATAAATAAATGACTATATTACCCCTAAACTTATTTCATCTCTAGAAAAATATTAAAAATACATATGATATATAAAAATCATCACAAAAATAATATCCACCTAAGAAAAATATAATCTTACTTATTCAAGTTAAATAAAATGCAAATAAATATGAACATCACTAAATCCTAAGTGAAATTTCATAAAATAAGGAAAATCCTAAAAATAAATAAAAATCATTTTTGTGTATAAAAATAAACATACTATTTTATAAAAATACTAGCCTAATTTTTTTATAAATAAAATATGAAGTAAATATTAAAATACATTTAATCCTTTATGGAATTTATATAAACATAAAAATAAAACTTAAAAATAAATAAAAATAATTTTTAAGATCTTGAATAAATATATTATACTAGAAAAATATTAAAAATATTATTAGAAAGGTTTTCAAGATTTTGAAGTAATAAAGCGTGATCTATTACCCATTTTGTGAATACTTTTAAAACATTTCTTAAGTATGAAATAATCACAATTTTTATAAAACCTTGAGCCATTAATATCTAAGTACTAACTCCAAACTCATAACTTGAATTCATAATCAAGCATAACTATAACTTTAATTCTAAAATATTCTTTTAAAAATCTTATTAAAAAACCTCTTAAATAAACAATGTGTATCACTCATATATAATATGGTGAATAATCATTATATTTTTAACCATTCTTAACATAACCTCAAATTCTAACAAATTACTAAGATCATCAAATTATACTTACAATGAATAAATTCTAATCATTTATACCTATCATAAATCTAAAACTTGGGAATAATTAAAATATATTACATCTTAAGTTTACTTAACCTTTTAAAGTTAACTTTAGTCTCAAAGCTTATAAACATCATGTCTAATAAATCACTTATGTTTTTATAGTTAACTTTGGTCTATTTAACTTAAGACATAAAGCATCTAAAGTCCAAACTAATAAATCAAACACCAAAAGACATTGATCATGCTCTATTAACAATGATGATTGTTTAAACCTTAGAAAGGAAATATTTTCTTCAAATGTTATTCTTTTTTCCACTTCAAGCAACAACTCTAGGATAGTTCTTTCAAACCTTAATAATCTAATACATAGACTTCCATCCTAATCACCAAATAGCAACTAATCTAAATCTTAAATTACTATTGCACTCTACTTTTATATCTTGTATATCAAAACTTAAAATCCCTATAGATGCACTTCATGTGAAGTAAAAATTTGAAGATAAACCAACTCTTAAAGGAATCACCTAAGTTCACTTCACTTACAGTATTAGGGATTCACTTTGGGGGTTTTACAAAATGCATAGCATTACGTATGCACAACAGCATATTGCTTCTTTAAACATTAGTCCTTACCGGACCAATGATGCAGATTTCAAATATTGGATCTTATGTCGTCCCGAAGACCGTGAGTGCATAATCTTGCAATCACAAAAAGGCAAGTTCACACTTGCTCATATCCTTTGATTATTTTCTGTAAAGTATTTCGCAAATCCAGTGTTGTCATCACCTGCATTTCAAAAAGGTCAGAAAACACTATTTTCATAATAATATGATTATAGGTTATTTACCATGAGGTAATAACCTACTATGTAAGTTCCGGTGGTAAAGGAACATAATATCTAGGACTTAACAACCAATGTCTCCAGTGATTCTTGCGTTGTATATTACGCGTTAACCATGAGATTTGGAATGGGACGGAGAAGTCAGCTGGATCGGCTCTCTCTCTCGCATGCCAACGGATGACCGGGCCGTTATTGCAACTCCTCTTGTAGAGGGTTAGCAGGTTATGGGTGGGATCCCTCAACGTCCCACGGCTTCTGGTATCTATGAGGTTTGTACACCATAGGCTGATAATGGAAACAAGTTTTATCCTAGGCCTGATGTGCAATCCATCGGGTATGCGGGGTCACAGATAAGGACAGTGATTGGCTTGGATCATCTACTGGGCCCCACACCATAGGAAGTGTGGACGTGAAAGATCGCCCGGTTGTGCAACAAGGATTTGATCTCTCATGGGTAAAGTAACGCACCTCTGCAGAGTGTAAAAATTGTAACTTGTTACTCCTTGTTCCAGGAAGGAGCTGCGAACGCGGCAGGAAAGGAACTCCATGAAATTTCTGGTAAACCCGTGAAGGCTGACTGACATAGCTTTTCAGAATAAAAGCAATCTTTGAAGAAATGTTTACGAAAACCTGCATTGCCTACGACCTATGGTCTGTGGCTATAGATATAGTGCATCAAACACTCCTTTTCTAGTGAACTTGCTGAGTACGCTCGTACTCAAAGTATCTTCTTAACCCTTGCTAGGTTCTAAAGCCAGTATAGACGATGTCTACATCAAGTTATGCTACAGGAACATCACTAGAAGCTAAAGTTGTTCAGTGAAGTGAAGAAAGTCAACATATACATCAACTCAAGTGAAGACAAAGTTACTGATTGGATAGAAAAATAATCTCTAACTATAGAACCTATTTCTATAGTGTATTGCCATAGCAGCAATGCTAGACCATTAGTTAAAATACTAGTCCTATTAGTATGGTAGTTTTTTGAGTTATTTATTCCTAATTATTCTTTGTAAGAAGTTTCTTTCTCTCTCTTTAACCTAGAGTGTTCTCTGGATCTTGTGTAAAGAGTTGAGTTGTAACCTATAGTCATGTCTTGGACCTGCTGTGTTTCTGTTGTACCACTCTGAGGGATGTAATACTCGTGAACGGTGTTTCATTGGTGTTATGTCAACGACTATAGTGTACTACATCATGCAGTGGTATGCTGGGTCACCGCACCATACATGTACACAATTTGTATGTGCCACCAACCAGGGTTGTTCTGGTTCTATATAACACGCAACCCGACCCTCTACGGAGGCCATCGGTTCTGCCCTAGGTTTTCCAGATGGTATCAGAGCCCTCTCTTTCCTGACCTAGCTGCCGATTCCAAAAACCGCCGCCGCCGTTGGTCCTTCAGCCGCCGCCACCGCCACATCCTAAGCCAGGATCAAGTCAAGCCAAGCCCTGCCGCCACTGTAGACCTTCTGCCGCCGCCGCCAAGACCCAAAAACCCTAGCCGCCATCGTCGCTAATCTTCAGCCACCATCACCGCCATGACCAAAACCCTTAAAAACCCAAGCCGCCGTCGCTTCTAATCCCATCCGCTGTCGCCACAAACACATTTACAAACAACCATGACCAAAAAACCCAAAAAAACCAAACCCTAGCCGGTGCCCCTGCCGCGGAAGCAAAACCTAGCAAAACCTTGCCGTGGCAACCTACCGCGGCACAGAAAACACCTGTTTCCCTGCCATGGCTTCTTTGCCATTCTCCGTGATGTTTCTTGCTGCTGCCCTCTGTAACATCCCAGCATTAGAGCCTAGAAATAAGCTGGACCTAGATGTGTGCATTGCATTCATGCATAGAAAATCCAAATAATTTTCGCGCTTTTAAACAAAACTTGTCAAAGTGATTGAAGCTTCTCTTCGCTTGATGTAATTGAAGTAGATCATCAAATTGACTGCAATAAGTTTCAATAAGACCTTTGTTAAAACCTCATTTTGTGTAAGAGAGATTTGATCTAAGGGTATATCAAAATGTACCATAAGTTAAACCTTAATATAATGTGAATTATATTTGATCACTAGGTGATCATATTATAGTATTCATTATAATCACTCATAAGTATCAAGTTAAGGATATAAAACAAATAATAAGAATGTAACCACTATATCTTAAATCCCATCCGCATACATTCTGAATTTCATAGTAACACCTAACCTTAAAAACTCTCTTGATGAGTTGGAGTTGGAAATAGAATAAGTCAAGATCATCCACTATATATATATATATATCTTTCTTTCTATACAATCTTTATGGAACTTATCTCAATATCTGTTGTTCATCAATGTTGGATAATTCCCTATTGATTCACAACTTCTTTAACTATTAGTCTTTGATCTATTATTTGATCTTATCAGAACTTCTACTCAAATCTTCTAATGAGGGCATAGTCCATTAATAACCTTAATCCAATATAAGATACTAAGAAGATAATTTCTAGACAATAAAAGGTAGGATTGATAAAGCCCTGCTTAGCCAACTAAGAACTTCAGTAATAAATGATTAAAGTATTATAATGGTAATGTTTTGGCCACCAACATGGAATGCTTATATTTAGTATAGGTAATACTGGTGGGTAGAACATGATTGGAACCTTAGTAAAGATAAGTGATCCTAGAGAAGTCTTTGCAAACCACATAAATATAATTCAGGGATTGAAGTGTAAGTCATGAGGGTTAAGTAATTATAAGATGGTGTTATTCAACTAAAGCTAGTGTAGCATAGAGTCATAAAAGTGGTGTTATTCATCTTTAAGGATAGTTTACTTTAGAGAAAGATTAGTGATGGATGATTAAGGAAGATTGGGAGTAGAGTTTGAAGGAACTACTGGTTGGATGGAATATTATCAACAGTAGAATAGTAAATACAACCAAGCAAGGATATGAGAAAGCTATGAAGTGTATTTGTATCAAACTCATTGGATTCATCCATAAGTTTAGAAGAATGATATATTGAATAAGAAGATTTTAATAAGCAAGTCCATCAAACTAACCATGATGATGGATAGAAAGAGGTATTATATCTAGGAAAGGAATTCCTTAATTAGAGATTCCAGATTATGAAATATAATTATATGTTATAGATCATTTTCCTATTTAATCTTGGTAAGCAATCAACTCTAAATCTTAAATCAAACATAATATCCATCTCATACTGTTGATCCATCATCTGATGCTTATAACACTTTATAGAAATATTTCCCTATAACAAATTACATAAGCATATCTCTATTATTTTCAACCATCATCACTATATGTGACTAAGTATATTTTTATAAGTTCACTTCTATAAAACACTCTAATTATAACTTCTATTAAAAAGGGAGATTTCATCCAATACTGTATACATAAGGCAATATGCTTAGTTATTAAATCTTAACTCTTAAAAGGAATCTAAGCTTATACAAAACCCTAAAGTCAAGGGTAGTACTCATAATTCAAAACCCCAAACTTCTTTGTTTATTACAATAGAATATATACTTTACAATGTTCCAACTCAATGGAGATAGTAATGAATATATCAATGACTTCTATATTTCATGTATCAAATAATGGAATAGGACCATTACACATATAAAAGTTACATTCAAAATATGAGCCAACTAAAATTAAGTTGATAAGAAAATCAAAATATATCATTCAAGAAATCCATAACTAAAGGAGGAAAATAAAATAATAGGAAGAGCTTTTACAAATATTAAAAGGGGTTCATATATTAAGAAAATACAAGGAATATAATAAGATATATATAATAAAGAAATTCACAAATAATACTAACTATGTTTTAGTGTTATTGAAATAGTCCAGCAAAGAAATCCTGCAAAGAAAAGTTTAAAATATATAATCAAATTCAAATCTGAATAAGAAAACAGAAAATAGAAAAAGGATAAAACAAAGAAAAACCAAACCTGGCAGCAGCCCAACACACTTACACCTATCCGACGCCTATGTGCATCCCACAACAGCCCAGTAACCAGCTCAGTCCTTTTTCGTCTATGACTGACAAGTGGGGTCAGGAGAGAACCGCAGGTTGAGCTAAAGAAATTGCCAGGGGGTTATCCGCAAAAGTTGCATCGTCGTCATCGTCACGCACACATGCAACTCGTTGGTGGAGCTCGCCTCCGCCCGATGCCGTCATCATCGTCGTTGCGCCAATATACTCGCCGCCGTTGCCAGGAGGGGATAAGAAGGCCACCGCGACGCATTGCCTCCATCCCTATCTCCAATCCCTCCTTATCCTCTCAGATACGAACAAGACCGAAACCCTAGCTCGCCGGAGCCACCTCTCGCCGTCGAACCACGTCTCCCCACACCATTCTGAGCCATCATGGAGAAGCGTCTTCCTCCGTAGATCCTCTGGGTAGAATCTTGCATCAAGGGGAGCACTGGAGCGGGTGAATTTGGTCGTTCCCCTTCGCAGCAGTTCGTCGGAATCCTCATCGGGGAGCTCGTTTCCGACCGCGCCTGTCCTCGTCGACCGCTCTATCGTCATCAGGGTAAGATTACGTATCCCTGGACCCTAGTTTCATTTGCTGATTCGCACCGTAGGTCTAGTTTTGTTGAGCACCGCCGCTGGCCGCCGTAGTAGCTCGTCGCCGATGACCCTCCGATGACCATTTCCAAGCGGCGCTGCCACTATTAGGTTCAGTAGGTTGCACTGATTCGAACTAGATATATTTCGCTTGCTCGGGTGCAGTAGATCGTCGCCGACGACCAACCTCTGGCGGCGGTGGTGATGCTGACGCCATTGTGACGTCATGATCGCACCACGTCAGCTAGTTTTACTGGTCTTTTCTAACGTGGCTGATGACCCGGCCTAGGGCCCATATGTCATTGACTGGGGGTAAGTGCGGGGTCAGTAACTAATGCATTTCTTTCATCTGAGAGCTGAGGTGGACAATGGCCCACTAGTCATTGACTGGGGCTAGCGTTAGGCGTGGTGTAAAAAGTAATTTTCTGTTTAGAAATAAATAAAATGTTATAATCCAATTAATAATATACCAGAAATCAAATAAATGATTAAACTTTGTTTAATTAATAACTTTTGATTTATAATTCAGAAAAATATGTATAATATATGAATTTTTTTAGAAAAATAAAATATACAACTTAAAACTATTACCAAATATTATTATGATGATTATTTATATAAATATTATTTAATAAAAGTTTATAAGTAATAAAACTTTGATAATTCATATTTTTATAATAATACATATTAATAATAGTAATAAAATACCAAAAATCTTAGAAAAATAAGAATTCTAATTTAAAACTATAATCATGTATTATTATTTCACTTAATTAAATATTTATTATTTATTAAGTAATTATAAAAGTAATAAGAATTATAAAAATCATATCTTATTGTTTATAAATCACAAAAATAAATATGATATACCAAAATGATCACAAAAATATTATTTACATGTTAAAAATCTAATAATCTCCTTTTGAGGTAAATAAGAAAATTAAATATTTTAATAACTCAAATTTAAACTTATTTACTTCATTAATAATTCATATAAAATAAATAAAATTTATTAATATTCCTAAAATTTATTAACTACTACAACACTATATAAATCCATAAGTAGTTAAGTAACATTATGTTGGGTTCATAAACTATACTCACTTGTCTATAAAAGATAAATGATATTACTCCATACTCACATCAAGAAACCATTACTCAAGTAACAGAATAAACATTCTTAAGTAACTTAAAGAACACATTTCAGATATACAAGATACCAATGTATAAGTACGATACTTTCAAAACTATCTATACTTTAAAGTTAACTTTAGTCTATAGAATCTTAATATAACACTATAAGCATTATTATATGTTTTATAATTAACTTTGGTCTGAAGTAGTTAAACTATAAAGCAACTCAAGCCAAACCATTTGAGCAAACAAATAACATCAACCACCACTAACTAACCACACAGTTTGTCTAGACCCTAGAAGAGAAACCTTTTCTTCGAAGGTTATCCTTTTTGCCACTTTAAATAAGAAACCTTGTATAAGTAATCCTAACTAGTATGTCATAAGTATGTATACTTTACTCCTACATATGTGTTGTTTACAACCACTCATAAACTCTAATAAAATTACAACTATCAAACTTATCTAAAAGGACCACACATTCCAAAGTAACCATTTTCGGAATCCAAACCCTAGGACAACGTTATTCCCAGGATTTGCGCTTAGAACGTGCATCACACTACTTATGCATAAAAGCATATTGCTTCTTTAAACATTAGTCCTTACCGTACCAATGATGCTCATTTCAGATTTTGGATCTTATACTGACTCGAAGACCGTGAGTGCATAATCTTGCAATCACAAAAGGCAAGTTCACACTTTCTCATGTCCTTTGTTTATTTTCTGTAAAGCATTTCACAAATCCAGTGTTGTCTTCACCTGCATTTGAAAAAGGTCAGAAAACACTATTTTCAATAATAATGAGATCTATTAATTACTGATCCAGGGTGATCAGCTAATCTATTAAATCTGACAGTTGGGATACCACTGTTCAGAACTATATCACCTAGGACTTAACAACCAATGTCGCCGGTGATTCTTGCGCCGTATATTACGCGTTGACCATGAGATTTGGAATGGTACGGAGAAGTCAGTTGTATCTTCTTCCTCTCGCATGAAGACGGATGTGTAGGTCGTGGATGTTATCCTCGTAGCGTGCATATTAATTGGTAATTCGTAGAGGATATGCAGCATATGGGTGGGAACCCTCAACGTCCCATGATAGTTCTGGCATCTAACGGTTTGTACAAACCATTGCCGTAATTATTTATGTGGGCATGGTGTACACCAAGGAGGCATGCGAGGTCGCGAAGGGGGCAGTGATTGGCTTGGATCATCTTCTGGACCCCACATCATGGAATTGTGGACGGGAATAAGCTGCCCGGTTGTGCAACAAAGAGTTGATCTCTCATGGGTAAAGTAACGCACCTCTGCAGAGTGTAAGAACTGTAACTTGTTACTCCCTGTTCCGGGAAGGAGCTGCGAACGCGACGAGAAAGGAACTCCATGAAAGTTCTGGTAAACCCGTGAAGGCTGACGGACATAGCTTTTCAGAATAAAAGCAACCTTTGAAGAAATGTTTATGAAAACTTGCATTGCCTATGACCTACGGTCTGTGGCTGTAGTTATAGTGCATCAAACACTCCTTTTCTAGTGAACTTGCTGAGTACGCTCGTACTCAAAGTATCTTCTTAACCCTTGCTAGATTCTGAAGCCACTAAGAAGATGTCTACATCAAGTTATGCTCCAAGAATCATCAAAAGCTAAAGCTTTCCAGTGAAGTCAAGGAAGTCAACACACTCATCAACTCAAGTGAAGACGAAGTTACGGAGTAGATAGAAGTGAAATCTCTAGCCAACGAATCTATTTCTGTCGTGCATTGCAATAGCAGCAATGCCAACCTCTTGGTCAGAATACTAGACTTAACAGTATAATCGCTATGACGGTGTTCAGTTTTGATCCTTCTCCGTAATAACCCATAACGACACCAAGAAGAATGACCTCTCCGCGGTGAAATACTTTGCGAAGATGAAGAATCACGCCTCTGAACTCGCTACTGCAGGAAACCCCCTTGATGATGGAAAACTTGTCTGGTATGTGCTGCATGGTCTCGGAAATTCCTATAACACTCTTATCACTGTCGTTCGTGCCAATCCAGGCACGTATTTGGAGGATCTTTTCGACCAGGTTCAGGCCTACAACCGCCTCCACAAAGCTGATGATGTTGGCTTCACGTCATCGGCCAACGTGGCACGACGAGGTGGACCTCCCTCACGCGGCCAGGAGCGACCCCCGCGTGATCAGGACCGCGACCGTCAGGATCGCTGGCGTGTTGATCGCCAGGATCGCTGGCGCGACGACCATCTGTGCTACGAGACATTGGCTGTGGTGATGAGAGTGGTCGCCCTGAGGATCGTCGTGATGATCGTGGTCGTCGTAAAGACCGTGATCATCATGATGGAGGCGGCGTCTATCAAGCCTGTCGCTATGATGATGACTGTCCTCGTCGCCGTGACGATTGGGACAATGGTGGGCGCCCCTGTCGCCAGCCCACCCCTACGTTGACACCACCTGCCAAATCTACAACATCCATGGCCATCCTGCAAAGGAGTGCTGGTGGCGCTATGAAGATGACCGCAAGAACAATGGAGATCGCGACAACAAGGGTGCAAATTTTGTATCTCATGGAGTTGATACCAACTGGTATTATGGCACAGGCTCCACCAACCATGTTGCTGGTGAACTGAACAAGCTCACTGTCCATGAGACCTATAATGGATAAGACCAGGTTCACACGGCTGAAGGTACTGAAGGGTTTCGCAGCATAGTAAATTAAAATTTTCTACGGATGCGAACGGGGAAAGCAAAGATCTAATATAGGAGAGATTCAAACAACGAGGGGGAATATATGAGATCTTCATACCCTTGAAGATTCGCACAGCGGAACGTTCGACGGAACGTGGGTGATGTAGTCGTACTCGCTTCTCCTCCTCGCGATCCGATCCGATCTAACACCGGAAGTGGCGATGCCTCCGAGAGATGCACACGTGCGGCACCTCAACGTCTCCTCCTTCCTCGGTCTAGCAAGTAGGGTGGAGAGATGGATTGGATCTACAACACGACGGTGCGGTGCAAGCGGTGGAGAGTTTCTGCGGCAGGGCTTCGCCTACGCGCAGTCGGGAGGAAGAGAGAGAGGAGGGGCAGCAGGGCGGCTAGGGTTGTGGAGGAGGTGTAGGGAGGGTGCGCACCCAGCCCTCTTTATATAGAGGGGTGGGAGGCTGGCCCTTGCCCCTCCCCCAAGCCCTAGGCCGGCGGCCAAGGAGGGAGGAGTGGGGGGCAAGTTGTAGGGGTTCGTAGCATGGAAAACAAAAAATTTCTACCGCATGAACACACAATCAAGATCTAATCTATGATCAAGCCAAGATCTATCTACTAGATTGTAGCAACGAGTCAGTAGAGTACTAACCCTCAAAGATCCAAAGCGGTTAACGAGAGCAGATTCTCGTGGATGATGTAGTCGTACACTCCCGATCTCAAGATCGCGCAGACGATCCTTCCGGCACTGCGTTCCGGCAGCGCTTCCGCATTCGGTCACACGTTCGGTACTCGATGAAGACCTTCCTCTCCCTTGTTCCAGCAGGCAGCGGAGGTTGTAGCACTCTCCTCGCGATTCCGGCAGCACGACGGCGTGGTACCGGAAGTAGAGGGGAGATCTCGCAGGGCTCCCCCTTAAGCCGGAGCGAGTATGGTGGACTATGAGAGAGCCTTGGTGATCTAGGGTTTAGACACACCAATTAGAAGGGGCTAAACCAGCGGCTAGGGCAATTAGAAGCTCTAACTCGGCGGCTTGGGAGAAATCCCTAGGCTGTGGCTAGGGTTTAGGTTTAGAGGGAGGCAACTTGTGTGTCTAGGAGGGGAGCCCTGCCCCTCCTCTTATAGGTGGAGGGAGGCGCGCCTGGGGAGGGGAGTCCCTCCCCAACTCGGACCCAAGGTGGGCCAGCGGTGGGAGGAGGAACTCCTCCCCCAAGTCGGTTTCAAACCTCCTTCTCCTCTTTCCCAAAACTAGCCGTTTGACTTTCAAACTAGCCGTTTGACTTTTCAAACTAGGATTTGAATAAACCCTCTATTTTGGTACAGCGATGACACCTAGTACATGATGCAATCATATCAACTTGATATAACACATTCATGTACCCTTTCCCCTCCGGAGTGCCGGACATTCCGGAATCTTCTAGAACATTCCCGATGAAAACACCGGAACCATTCTCCAACTCCGAAACAGGACTTTCCTTATATGAATCTTATTCTCCGGACCATTACGGATCTCCTCATGATATCCCGAATCCCATTCGAGACTCCGAACAACATTCGGTATCTTACTCATCATTCCATAACTACTCAAACAACGTCGAATCCTTAAGTGTGTCTCCCTACGGTTCGTGAATTATGCGGACATGATCGAGACACTTCTCCGAACAATAACCGATAGAGGAATCTGGAAATTCATATGGCTCCCACATATTTCTACGATTACTTTGCGATCGAATGAACCACTTACATACGATACCAATTTCCCTTTGTCTCACGATAGTTTACTTATCCGAGGTTTTGATCGTCGGTATCTCTGCATACCTAGTTCAACCTCGTTACCGATAAGTACTCTTTTCTCGTTCCCGTGATATATGATCCCTTGTGAGCCAGTCACATGCTTGCAAGCTAATTGGATGACATTACACCGAGTGGGCCCAGAGTATATCTATCCGTCATATGGATGGACAAATCCCATTCTTGATCCATGTGTCTCAACCAATACTTTCCGAACACTCAATGCCACCTTTATAGCCACCCAGTTACGGTGTGGTGTTTGATGTCATCAAAGCATCCATCCGGTAAAGGTGATATGCATGATCTCATGGTCGAAGGAATTAGGTTACTATGTATCAGAAAGCATATAGAAATTGAACTATTAAAATGACTTGATCTTTATGCTACGCTTATCTATAGGAGTATGTCCATCACATCATTCTCCTAATGATATGACCCTGTTGTTAATAACATCTCTATGTTCATGATCAGGAAACCATGATCATATATTAACCAACAAGCTAGTTTAACAAGAGGCTTTACTAGGGACTCTTTTATGTTTACAAATCACACAAGTATTAATGTTTCCTGTTAATACAATTATAGCATGGTATCTAAACATTTATCATAAGTATGAAGATATGATAATAACCCACTTTATTATTGCCTCTTGGGCATATCTCCAACAGTCTCCCACTTGCACTAGAGTCAATAATCTAGTTTCAAACCTTTGTGTATTCAACACCTATGGCTTTCCGGTGTTGTAAGTACACGTTCGCTAGTGGTCAACTGATCTCCGGATCTGACACTTCCAGGTCCGTGTGTAATTGCATGTATTTGCGTCTCTACGCATCACTCATTCTCTAATGAGATGGCTTTGTATAAATTTGGTCGTTTGGTGAGACCTTTAGTTCTTTGGGGTTAAAACATGTTGATAATATTGTCGTACAATATATCTTCATAGTATTATCCCGCTATGAACTACACCTAGTTTGATAACAAACTACTTGACCCAAATGCCCTCTTTAGCTGCTATAATAGCAGTCATATACTTAGCCTTTTGTTGTAGTATCTGTCACAATGTCTTAAATTTGGAACTCATCCAAATCCATTATGTAACTTACTTTTTATTATATTGTGCCACCCTTAGTTTAGATTGAGATAAACTTAATTTGTACTTTGTGACAAAACTAGTATCAATGTAGTACTTTTACAATGAACTAACCATCTATTTGTCACTTCTACAAACAATATATTCTTAGTTCTTCCAAAAGATCATAAGAATATCCTTACTATTGTCCAATGATCATCTTATGAATCATTCTGGTATATGCTCACATCATTTAGAGCATAGGACATATCTGGATTTGTACATATCACAGCATAATTGATATAAATACTCTTTGTGATTTCATACATCAAGTATCAATCTATACTTGAATCTTTGTTTCACTTACCAAGTGTCAATACACTTGAATATATCATCAATATTGAACTCATTCAATACTTTCTGTGCGACAAGAACCTTTCTTGTAGTTTCTATATTGAACTCATTCAATACATCATCTATGTACTTTCAGCACAACCATATTAGCGTCTATTGATGCTAAATATTTGGGTTTTGCCTAAGCCTTTCATCGAGATGAAATTCTTATCTTGTGTTAATAAAAGATATATCATTTCCAATCAACAATATGTCTTCCACATAATGTAGGGTTCGCAGCATAGAAAACAAAAATTTTCCTACGATGTGAATTATATACCAAGATCTATCTACTAGATACAAACAACGGGCGGATGTATATCCGTAGAGAACATACCCTTGAAGACCGAAAAAGCTTAACGAGTTCAACTCGTGGTTGATGTAGACGATCTCTTGCCGATCTCAAGATCGAGAGGAAGTCCCAGCGCCGCAAATCAGCAGCGCATCCGTGCTCGCACACACGTTCGAGGCACCGAGCAACCTCCGCCTCCTCGCTCCAGCGATACAGAGGAAGCACAACTCTTTCTTGCCGAATAGCCACCGGGAACATGTATCTCGCTAGTCCGACACCATGGGGGATAAATTCTAGAGGGGGAGAGAGATCCTTCACGAGGAGGTGTGAGAGACAAGTGAGGAGGGGGGCTCCTTTTATAGGAGGAGGGGGGGCACCCAAGGGGGTGGCCGCCGGCCATGGGAGCTGCCCCCTCCCCTCCTTCATTCATGTGGGTGGACACTCCACTCACAAAATTCCCTTTAAATTCCCTCCACTCAAAAGTCCACTCAAATTCCGATTAAATTTCCACCAAATTTAATGCAAACTCTCATTAAATAAAACTCTTTTATTTTATTCAGAATTTTGTCAATTACTTTAATGACAAACATTCACAAATAACCCCTTGCTAGAATTCTATTTCACATGCATAACCACTTTATGCAATTTCACCCGAGAACCTGTTTCGGTATCTAGTGAAATAAATTCCTGCGCTTGTTCATTCTTTCGGCATGAAACATTTGCTCCAATTGGATGTCGGTGTCTCTTAAGTGTGTCACCCTACGGTTCGTGAATAATGCGTACATGATCGAGACCCCTCTCGGATCAATAATCAGAAGCGGGATCTGGAGACCCATACTGACTCCCACACATTCAACGATGACTTTCTTGTGATCGTCGGAACCTTTTACGCTAGTATATTAATCCCTTTGTTTCACGATATATTACATGTCCGAGATTCGATCATCGGTATCTCCATACCTAGTTTGATCTCGTTACCGACATGCACTCTTTTCTCGTTCCTGTGATATAACATTCTAGTGATCAAATCACTTGCTTGCAAGCTAATCAATGTGATATCACCGAGAGGGCCCAGAGTATATCTATCTGTCATCGGGATGAACAAATTCCACTCTCGATCCATGAGCCTCAACATAACACTTTATTAGTTCTGAATCCATCTTTATAATCACCCTGTTACGGTGTGACGTTTGATGTTATCAAGAAACTCTTCCGGTGTTAGTGATTGACATGATCTCATGGTCTAAGGATTAGGATCACTTCATAAGTTGTTATAGCAATATAAACTCAATGACTTTGATCGTAATGCTATACTTCGGATGAATGTTCATCACACCATTACACTAATGTTGTGATCCCGTTATTAACAACATCCAATGTCCATGATCAGGAAACCTTGATCATCATGTTAATCAACGAGCTAGTTTATGAGAGAGGCATAACTAAGAACTTTCTGTTTGTTTATTAAACACACATGTATTAACGTTTCCGTATTAATACAATTATAGCATGCAAAATAAACATCTATCATATACTTGGAATACACATAATAAACACTTTATTATTGCCTCTCAGGGCATATTCCCTTCAGTCTCCCACTTGCACTAGAGACAATAATCTAGTTACATAGTGATAAATCTAACACCCATTGAGTTCTGGTGTTGATCATGTTTTGCTCTAGGGAGAGTTTTAGTCAACTGATCTGCTACATTGAGATCCGTATGTACTTTACAAATCTTTATATCTCCATCCTTGACATGCTCGCGGATGGAGTGAAACCGGCGCTTAATATGCTTGCAATGCTTGTGAGACCTTGGCTCTTTGGCATTGGCAATGGCACCATTGTTGTCACAATAGATCACCATTGGGTACAACGCGTTTGCCACCACTCCTAGTTCGGATATGAACTCCTTCATCCAAACTGCTTCCTGAGCCGCTTCTGAAGCAGCAACATATTCGGCCTCCGTTGTTGATCCCGCTATCACAGGTTGTTTGGAGCTCCTCCAACTAACCGCTCCGCCATTCATGAGAAATACGTATCCGGATTGAGACTTAGAGTCATCCGGATCGGTGTCAAAGCTAGCGTCGACATAACACTTAGCGACGAGCTCTTCTTCACCTCCGTATACAAGAAACATATCCTTAGTTCTTCGTAAGTACTTAAGGATATTCTTGACCGCTATCCAGTGTTCCGAACCTGGATCCGATTGGTACCTACTAGTCAAACTAATAGCATGTGCCACATACGGTCTTGTACATAGCTTGGCGTACATTATAGAGCCTATGGCTGAAGCATAGGGGACTTTGTCCATTATCTCTCTTTCTTCCGCCGAAGCCGGACTTTGAGTCTTACTCAATGTCTTGCCTTGCAACATAGGTAAGAACCCCTTCTTACTTCCGTTCATTTTAAACTTCTTTAAAATATTATCAAGGTATGTACTTTGCGATAGCCCTATTAGGCGCCTAGATCTATCTCTATAGATCTTTATGCCTAATATGTATGACGCTTCACCTAGGTCCTTCATTGAAAATTTGTTGTTTAGATAACTTTTAACACTGTTTAAAAGATCTATATCATTTCCGATCAATAATATGTCATCCACATATAATATCAGAAATGCCACATTGCTCCCACTCACTTTCTTGTAAATACAAGCTTCTCCATAAGTTTGGACAAATCCAAACTCTTTGATCACCTCATCAAAGCGGAGATTCCAACTTCGTGATGCTTGCTTCAATCCATAGATGGATCGCTGAAGCTTGCACGCCTTGTTAGAATCCTTAGGATCGACAAAACCCTTTGGTTGTATCATATACAACTCTTCTTCAATATTACCATTGAGAAACGCGGTTTTGACATCCATCTGCCATATCTCATAATCGAAATATGCAGCAATTGCTAACATAATCCTAACTGACTTTAGCATCGCTACGGGAGAGAAAGCCTCATCGTAGTCAACTCCTTGAATTTGTCGAAACCCCTTTGCGACAAGTCGAGCTTTATAGACGGTCACATTACCATCAGCATCAGTTTTCCTTTTGAAAATCCATTTGTTCTCCACGGCCTTTCGGTCGTGAGGTAATTCCACCAAGTTCCAAACTTGATTTTCATACATGGATTCCATCTCGGATTTCATGGCTTCTAACCATTTGTTGGAATCCGGGCTCATCATCGCTTCTTCATACGTCGCAGGGTCATCATTTTCATCAACCATGAAATTCATGACAGGATTTCCGTACAGCTCGGGAGCTGCACGCGTCCTGTTTGACCTGCGAGGTTCGGTAGTACTCTCTTTCGGAGTTTCATGATCATTATCATTAGTTCCCTCTTCAACAGGTGGAGCCAACTCCGGAACAACTTCCGGCGTTGCGCTACTCGCCATACTTTGAAGAGAAGGTTCCACAACCTCTTCGAGTTCTACCTTCCGACTACTCACACCTTTCGCGAGAAACTCTTTCTCTAGAAAGGATCCATTCTTGGCAACAAAAACCTTGCCCTCGGATCTTTGATAGAAGGAATACCCAATAGTTTCTTTAGGGTATCCTATGAAGATGCATTTTTCCGCTTTGGGTTCGAGTTTATCCGGTTGAAGTTTCTTCACATAAACATCGCATCCCCAAACTTTAAGAAATGACAGCTTAGGTTTGTTTCCAAACCACAATTCATATGGTGTCTTTTTAACGGATTTAGATGGTGCCCGATTTAAAGTGAATGCAGCAGTTTCTAGTGCATAACCCCAAAATGACAACGGCAAGTCCGTCAGAGACATCATAGATCGAACCATATCTAATAAAGTACGATTACGACGTTCCGACACACCATTTCGCTGTGGTGTTCCGGCAGGTGTGAGTTGTGAAACAATTCCACACTCTTTCATGTGAGTGCTAAACTCGTAACTTAGATACTCACCTCCACGGTCGGACCGTAGAAATTTGATCTTTCTATTACGATGATTTTCCACTTCATTCTGAAATTCCTTGAACTTTTCAAAGGTTTCAGACTTGTGTTTCATCAAGTAGATATAACCGTATCTACTCAAATCATCCGTGAAAGTAACAAAATAACGATATCCACCTCGCGCCGACACACTCATTGGACCACATACATCAGAATGTATGATTTCCAATAAATCTGTCGCCCGTTTCATTGAACCGGAAAACGGCGTTCTAGTCATCTTGCCCATAAGGCATGGCTCACATGTATCAAATGATTCATAATCAAGTGATTCCAAAAGTCCATCCGAATGGAGCTTCTTCATGCGTTTAACGCCAATATGACCTAGACGGCAGTGCCACATATATGCGGATATATCATCATTAAGTTTAATCCTTTTAGCATCAACATTATGAATATGTGTAATATTATCATCGAGATCTAATAGAAATAAACCATTCATCATCGGTGCATGACCATAAAATATTTCATTCATATAAATGGAACAACCATTGTTCTCGGATTTAAATGAATAACCACTTCGCATCAAACACGATCCAGATACAATGTTCATGCTCAGTGCAGGCACCAGATAACATTTATTCAAGTTTATAACTAATCCCGACGGCAAGTGGAGAGGCAGCGTTCCGACGGCAATCACATCAACGCTTGATCCATTGCCGACACGCATCTTGACCTCACCCCTTGCTAGCGGTCGCTTGTTCCGCAGCCCCTGATTCGAGTTACAAATATTAGCAACTGAACCGGTATCAAATACCCAGGTGCTACTGCGAGCACTAGTCAAGTACACATCAATAACATGTATATCATATATACCTTTGTTTGCCTTGCCGGCCTTCTTGTCTGCCAGATACTTGGGGTAGTTGCGCTTCCAGTGGCCAGTCCCCTTATAATAGTAGCACTCGGAATCAGACTTAGGTCCAACTCGGGGTTTCTTTTCAGGCGCGGCAACCGGCTTGCCGCCCTTACTTCCCTTCCGTTTTCCCTTCTTGTCTTTCTTGAAACCAGTATTCCTATTGATCATCAACACTTGATGTTCCTTTTTGATCTCCACTTCTGCAGTTTTAAGCATTGACAGAAGCTCGGGGAGAGACTTCTTCATGCCTTGCATATTATAGTTCATCACGAAGCTCTTATAGCTAGGTGGCAGAGACTGCAGAACATGATGGATGCCTAAGTCAATGGGAATCGATATTCCCAAGGACACAAGCTTATCGGCGTAACCCGACATCTTGAGTACATGCTCACTAACGGAGCTGTGCTCTTCCATCATGCATCTAAAGAACTTTTCTGAAGCGTTGTAGCTCTCTACAGCAGCATGTGTGTCGAAAATCATTTTCAACTCACCCATTGTATCAAATGCATTGCCGTTTTCGAAACGCTTTCGAAGTTCCAGGTCTAGCCCATACAATATGCCGCAATGAACTAAGTTGTGGTCCTCCTGACGAGTCTGATAGACATTCTTCTCCTTGTCAGGGGCATCATCTAAAGGTGGGGGGCCTAACGGCGCTTCTAGCACATATTGCTTTTGTGCAGCAGAGAGGAGAATCCTCAAATTCATGGCCCATTCGGTAAAGTTGCTACCATTCGTTGCTAGTTTCTCTTTCTCCATGAACACATTGAAATTAAAAGCAGGTGGTGCCATCTACAACAGAATTTGTAAAGTTTAGACTAAGTGTATGATAGATTGAGTTCAACTAATCTATATTACGAATGAACTCCCACTCAAAAACGACATCTCTCGTGCCTTTTTGGTGATTACATGAACCAAATCCACTACACCAAGTCCGATCATCACGTGAGTCGGTATAGCTTCAAAGGCGAGCATCAAATGGGCATCATATCAACTATATGACTCATGCTTAACCTTTCGGTCCGTGTTCCAAGGCCATGTCTGTACATGCTAGGCTCGCCAAGTTAGAACCTTAGTATTCGTGTGTGTAACTGTTTTACACCCGAAATATGGTCATGGATCCAAGAACACCCGATCATCACGTGATGTCTTGGAGCGATGAAAACATAATCGGTGCATACTAAAGGAAGAACACATTCTTATCTTGATATTTAAATGAGGGATCATCTTATTATGCTAACAAAGCGCTAAACAAGCAATATAAGATGCTATCAAACATCATATGTTTATTAGTGAAATGATATGGTTCCCGCAGATGATCTCTATCATGTGCATCGTGGTATGATCACTATCTTACCTATATGTGTAAATCCAAGGTCTATGGATTTTACACGCTATGTGTGTTGTAAGAGTATCATCTCATACTTCTACTTACAACACTACCATATCATAACACTAGCCCAGCAACAATCTAAACTAGACGCCTCTAATTTATCCATTGCAAGTTTTACGTGGCTTAGGGCTTTCGAGATAGAACCGTTCTTACCTACGAATGAACCACAACGAGGATAATAAAATTGTTGACAACTCGCTTGCAAAATAGATATTGACTATAGTAGGAGAGACAGACACCCGCTAGCCACTTATGCAAACTAGTTGCATGTCAAGCGTGGAACAGGTCTCATGTGCGAGGACATGTAAAGTTTGTCCGGGCCGCTTCATCCCACTATGCCACCAATATCCAAAATTACAACAAAGGAGCAACAACATGATCATCATCGCCCACATACTCATATGTGTACTACCCGTGTAAAGTATCTACGCATAGATCCGGCTCTGATACCACTGTAGGGTTCGCAGCATAGAAAACAAAAAATTTCCTACGATGTGAACTATATACCAAGATCTATCTACTAGATACAAACAACGGGCGGATGTATATCCGTAGAGAACATACCCTTGAAGACCGACAAAGCTTAACGAGTTCAACTCGTGGTTGATGTAGACGATCTCTTGCCGATCTCAAGATCGAGAGGAAGTCCTAGCGCCGCAAATCAGCAGCGCATCCGTGCTCGCACACACGTTCGAGGAACCGAGCAACCTCCGCCTCCTCGCTCCAGCGATGCAGCGGAAGCACAACTCTTTCTTGCCGAATAGCCACCGGGAACATGTATCTCGCTAGTCCGAGACCATGGGGGATAAATTCTAGAGGGGGAGAGAGATCCTTCACGAGGAGGTGTGAGAGACAAGTGAGGAGGGGGGCTCCTTTTATAGGAGGAGGGGGGGCACCCAAGGGGGTGGCCGCCGGCCATGGGGGCTGCCCCCTCCCCTCCTTCATTCATGTGGGTGGACACTCCACTCACAAAATTCCCTTTAAATTCCCTCCACTCAAAAGTCCACTCAAATTCCCATTAAATTTCAACCAAATTTAATGCAAACTCTCATTAAATAAAACTCTTTTATTTTATTCAGAATTTTGTCAATTAATTTAATGACAAACATTCACAAATAACCCCTTGCTAGAATTCTATTTCACATGCATAACCACTTTATGCAATTTCACCCGAAAACCTGTTTCGGTATCTAGTGAAATAAATTCCTGCGCTTGTTCATTCTTTCGGCATGAAATATTTGCTCCAATTGGATGTCGGTGTCTCTTAAGTGTGTCACCCTATGGTTCGTGAATAATGCGTACATGATCGAGACCCCTCTTGGATCAATAATCAGAAGCGGGATCTGGAGACCCATACTGACTCCCACACATTCAACGATGACTTTCTTGTGATCGTCGGAACCTTTTACGCTAGTATCTTAATCCCTTTGTTTCACGATATATTACATGTCCGAGATTCGATCATCGGTATCTCCATACCTAGTTTGATATCGTTACCGACATGCACTTTTTTCTCGTTCCTGTGATATAACATTCTAGTGATCAAATCACTTGCTTGCAAGCTAATCAATGTGATATCACTAAGAGGGCCCAGAGTATATCTATCCGTCATCGGGATGAACAAATTCCACTCTCGATCCATGATCCTCAACATAACACTTTATTAGTTCTGAATCCATCTTTATAATCACCCTGTTACGGTGTGACGTTTGATGTTATCAAGAAACTCTTCCGGTGTTAGTGATTGACATGATCTCATGGTCTAAGGATTAGGATCACTTCGTAAGTTGTTATAGCAATATAAACTCAATGACTTTGATCGTAATGCTATACTTCGGATGAATGTTCATCACACCATTACACTAATGTTGTGATCCTGTTATTAACAACATCCAATGTCCATGATCAGGAAACCTTGATCATCTTGTTAATCAACGAGCTAGTTTATGAGAGAGGCATAACTAGGAACTTTCTGTTTGTTTATTAAACACACATGTATTAACGTTTCCGTATTAATGCAATTATAGCATGCAAAATAAACATCTATCATATACTTGGAATACACATAATAAACACTTTATTATTGCCTCTCAGGGCATATTCCCTTCACATAATGTATTAGAAACATGTCTTAGCTCCCACTTAATTTCTTGCAAATGCAAGCATCTTCATTATCTTCGGCGAATTTAAACTCCTTTAACAGTTTCATCATAGTGAAGATTCCAACTCCGTAATGCTTACTTCAACCATTGAAGTTTGCATATGCATTTAGCATCCTTTGAACTAACAAAACCCTTTGGACCGTGTCATGCACACATCCTAGGTAACCCTTCTATTAGAAGAATTTGTTTTGTTTATCCAACACATAACAAAATTATATGTCGTGGTTGCTACATTAATCCGTCTAGACTAAATATCGCTATGAAAGATCAAATCTTGTCATAGTCAACCCTTGAACATTGTTGTGAACTCTTTCCCAACATGTCGACCATATTCATGTCTATTTCTTTATAGATCCAAACACAACTGTAAGGTCTTACACCTTTCTCGAGGTTCCTTCAAAAACTTGATTTCTCATGTATGGAACTATCACGGAGTTTATGGCTTCAAGCCATTTGACGGAGTCAGGGCCCATCATCGCTTCTTTGCATGTAGTCGGTTCATTATTCTCAAATAATGATTCAACCCTCAAATCTTGGTATTTGATTGTTTACCCGACCTACTTGTTTCAATAGGAACTTAGATCTCCGTGACCACAACCTTTGAGGCACGTGAGCCATGAGCATTGTTGCTGCCTCCGGAACACCGGCGCTGCGCAACTCTGCACATATAGCTAAGGTTCTTTTAACCTTATCAAAGTTCTATTGTCCTCCCACTTTACTTTTCACGAAAAATTCCTTCTCAAGGAAACTTGACATTCTAAGCGACAAACACTTTTGTCTCTGGTGTTATGGAGGAATACTTAATAGTTATTCAAAATAACATAGAAAGACAGGTTCATCCGACTTTGGTTGCAAACATCTTTCTTATGCAAAGCATACCAATGTTTTAAGAAAGGACAACTTGGGTTTTATCCCAAACCATAAATTTATATGGTGTCATTTCAACGGATTATGATGAAGCTCTTTTCAGTGGAAAAACGGTAGTCTCTCAAGCTTTTAATCTTTAAAATATAATGGCATTTTATGAATTACTCCTTTGATCTCACCATGTCAAACAAGGTTTAATTACATATCTCGAATGCTCCATACTCTTATGGTGTTTCGGGACATGCAAATCCACGAAACGATTCCTTAAATCTTAGGTACTATGCTAAACTTGTAACTCAAATATCTTCCTTTATGATCTTATCATAAACTATTTATATTCTTGTTACAATGATTTTGCACTTCATCTTGAAAGTCTTCGAACTTTTCAAATGTTTCATACTTCATCCTTATTAAGTAAATATTCATATATTCACTTAAATTTTCGGAGAAAGCATATGAAGTTGAAATCCATCGCTCTTGACTACACATAATGGACTTCGTACAACAATATGTACAAGTTCCAATAAGCTAGTCATTCGTTCCCTTTTGGCCTACGAACGAAGTTTTAATTATCTCTAGGAAAGTTTCACAAGCGCCATGTGATCAAAAATCATAAGACTCCAAAATTCCATCCACATGGAGTTTCTTCATGTTTTCTTTCCAATATAATTTAAACGGCGATGTCACTTCCTAAGTGATCTTTCAATCAATTTGTCTTTCGACATTTTTAGCACTAGTTTTATGGATGTGATTTCTCCAACGAGATTTGTGAATCATCCATCTTTTATGGATTACGACAATTATTTGAACAACCCTTTTGTTCTCATAATACCTGATAAAACAAATCTTGAAGGCAAACTTTGATGTTTAACGAGCAACACAATAACCCTTTATTTGTTCTCGATGAACATCATCACATATTCTTTTGCTAGTTACTTAGGCCATTGTAGTTCATGAATTGTGTTGTTTCGTATGACGATTCACACCAACAAATTCAGTATCAAATACTTAAGAACCACATTGTTTAATAAGCAAAGAATATAGCCATAACATGTATATCATCTATATACTTAAACTGAACAATTCTAGTCTTTTCTTTTCTGCCATATATTTATGAGATTCTCTTTCAGTATTTCCTTTTCTGTTTGGAAGAATCTATCAACATCAATAGTGGAGCCATACACATGACACATAGTCCAAAGCGTGTATAGTTAAATACCAATGTCTTTGGACTTGCACTTTGAAGTAGATCACCATCATCAAATGTTTGGTGTTCTTTCAAATTCCTTTCTTTAGTAATCTCTTGGTGTAGTAAACATTTTACCTACATCAAATACCCACCCTTATCATGGAATTATCCATGATCAAGCTACTTTTAGCTTATAACGGTGAATCGCGAGTATAATGTTGCTCTCCAAAACCTTTTGGTGGATTAGGACAACTAGTGTCTCCAACCTTTTGCAAATTCTCATCAAATATGAGAACATGACTTTTGCCATATTATACTCTATCATGTTGCAACCAAAACTTCGTTTCAGATATCACAATATGTTCCACACATCATGGTTTCTGAAACAACTCTTTCAGATCCTAGATAACCGTGATATTAAGACAATCCTTTGAATATCAAGAATCATGGAGACAAACATGATACTCATACACTAACACTTGGAATTGTCACTCTCGTTTTAATACTAATTATTAAACTTCATGGAGTAACTGGAACTTACTGAAAGTTTGCAATAAGACTTTTAAACTTTACATTAACACTTCAAAAACAATACGATACCAGTTCGTAAAGTAACTAGCCAGAATTCTATAGTTCTATCATCTCAATTAAAACTAAGCGCAAGGTGGTAAACGGATGCCAATGACTATAACAACTATGCAAATTCACTTTGATTTAATTTATGATAAATAATGTTCAACTTTTAATCATATTGCCGTTGAACTCCCACTCAAAACAATATCCCTCTTATTGTTGTAGTGATCACACGAACCAAATCAACCACATCAAAACCGATCATCACGAGAGTTGATGTAGCTTCAATGGCGAACAATCAACATGTTCATCATATCTACTATATGACTCATGCTTTACCTTTCGGTGATCCGTGTTCCGAGACCATGTCTGTACATGCTAGGCTCGTCAAGATCAACCTTAGCTTCCGCATGAGCAAATCTGGCTTGCTCACGTTGTATACACTCGCAGAATCTAACACACCCGATCATCACGTGGTGCTTCGAAACAACGAGTTTTAGCAACGGTGCTTACTAAGGATGAACACTTTAAAACCTTGAAATTGTGTGCTTGAGGGATCATCTTATAATGCTACCGTTGTTAACTAAGCAATACAAGATGTATAAAAGGATTAACATCACATGCAATTCATAATATGTGATATGATATGGCCTTTCTTCTTTGTGCTTCCGATCTCCATCTTCAAGCACGAACATGATCTCCATCATCACCGGCATTGCATCAAGGTCAATGATGCTTCTCCATGGTTGTCGTCCACCAGCTCCAACTATTACAACTACTTTGAATAGACACACGGGTCTAAACAGAATTTAAAGACAACCATATGGCTCCTGCCGGTTGCCAACTTACAATAAGGAACATTGCATACATCATATATAATCACAATCATGGCCATATCACATCACAGAACACCCCTGCAAAACAAAGTTAGACGCCTCTAATTTTCTTTGCATATTTTACGTGGTTTGGGGCTTTCAATAAGTGTCGCTCTAACTTACGAACAAGAACCACAACATTGATACTAGTATTGTCAATCACCCGTTGTAAATTGAATCTTAACTATGTTGGGAGAAACAGGCACCCGCAAAGCCACTTATGCAATACAAGTTGCATGTCAAGCGTGGAGCAAGTCTCATGAACGATGTCATGTAAGGTTAGCCCGGGCCGCTTCATCCCAACATACCGCAAGATGCAAAGTACACAAGAAGCAATCGACAATAAAAGCATCAACGCCCACAATGACCATTGTGTTCTACTCGTGCAAACAGGTTTACATATAGACACGGCTCTGATACCACTATAGGGGTTCGTAGCATGGAAAACAAAAAAATTCTATCGCATGAACATACAATCAAGATCTAATCTATGATCAAGCCAAGATCTATCTACTAGATTGTAGCAACGAGTCAGTAGAGTACTAACCCTCGAAGATCCAAAGCGGTTAACGAGAGCAGATTCTCGTGGATGATGCAGTCGTACACTCCCAATCTCAAGATCGCGCAGACGATCCTTCCGGCGCTGCGTTCCGGCAGCGCTTCCGCAGTCGGTCACACGTTCGGTACTCGATGAAGACCTTCCTCTACCTTGTTCCAGCAGGCAGCGGAGGTTGTAGCACTCTCCTCGCGATTCCGGCAGCACGACGGCGTGGTACCGGAAGTAGAGGGGAGATCTCGCAGGGCTTCGCCTTAAGACGGAGCGAGTATGGTGGACTATGAGAGAGCCTTGGTGATCTAGGGTTTAGACACACCAATTAGAAGGGTCTAAACCAGCGGCTAGGGCAATTAGAAGCTCTAACTCGGCGGCTTGGGAGAAATCCCTAGGCTGTGGCTAGGGTTTAGGTTTAGAGGGAGGCAACTTGTGTGTCTAGGAGGGGAGCCCTGCCCCTCCTCTTATAGGTGGAGGGAGGCGCGCCTGGGGAGGGGAGTCCCTCCCCAACTCGGACCCAAGGTGGGCCGGCGGTGGGAGGAGGAACTCCTCCCCCAAGTCGGTTTCAAACCTCCTTCTCCTCTTTCCCAAAACTAGCCGTTTGACTTTCAAACTAGCCGTTTGACTTTTCAAACTAGGATTTGAACAAACCCTCTATTTTGGTACAGCGATGACACCTAGTACATGATGCAATCATATCAACTTGATATAACACATTCATGTACCCTTTCCCCTCCGGAGTGCCGGACATTCCGGAACCTTCTAGAACATTCCCGATGAAAACACCGGAACCATTCTCCAACTCCAAAACAGGACTTTCCTTATATGAATCTTATTCTCCGGACCATTCCGGATCTCCTCATGATATCCCGAATCCCATTCGAGACTCCGAACAACATTCGGTCTCTTACTCATCATTCCATAACTACTCAAACAACGTCGAATCCTTAAGTGTGTCTCCCTACGGTTCGTGAATTATGCGGACATGATCGAGACACTTCTCCGAACAATAACCAATAGAGGAATCTGGAAATTCATATGGCTCCCACATATTTCTACGATTACTTTGCGATCGAATGAACCACTTACATACGATACCAATTTCCCTTTGTCTCACGATAGTTTACTTATCCGAGGTTTTGATCGTCGGTATCTCTGCATACCTAGTTCAACCTCGTTACCGATAAGTACTCTTTTCTCGTTCCCGTGATATATGATCCCTTGTGAGCCAGTCACATGCTTGCAAGCTAATTGGATGACATTACACCGAGAGGGCCCAGAGTATATCTATCCGTCATATGGATGGACAAATCCCATTCTTGATCCATGTGTCTCAACCAATACTTTCCGAACACTCAATGCCACCTTTATAGCCACCTAGTTACGGTGTGGTGTTTGATGTCATCAAAGCATCCATCCGGTAAAGGTGATATGCATGATCTCATGGTCGAAGGAATTAGGTTACTATGTATCAGAAAGCATATAGCAATTGAACTATTAAAATGACTTGATCTTTATGCTACGCTTATCTATAGGAGTATGTCCATCACATCATTCTCCTAATGATATGACCCTGTTGTTAATAACATCTCTATGTTCATGATCAGGAAACCATGATCATATATTAACCAACAAGCTAGTTTAACAAGAGGCTTTACTAGGGACTCTTTTATGTTTACAAATCACACAAGTATTAATGTTTCCTGTTAATACAATTATAGCATGGTATGTAAACATTTATCATAAGTATGAAGATATGATAATCACCCACTTTATTATTGCCTCTTGGGCATATCTCCAACACAAGTCCCCCCCCTTCTAGAAGCTCCCCTAGGGTTTTGCCCTAGGCTTGGCCGGCTGGGCCCTATGGGGCTTGTGCGCCTGGCCCAATGCGGCCAGGACACTCCCTCATAGGCCCATGCCCCCTCCCGACAAGTGGGGCCACGTTGGTCCCACTCCAGAAGGTTCTAGAAGCTTCCGGTACAATACCAATTAACCCGAAACAATTCCGAACTCCAAAAACTGCATTGCCTTATATGAATATTATTCTCCGGACCATTTCGGAACCTCTCGTGATGTCCCGGATCCCATCCGAGACTCCGAACAAAAACTCATAAACCAATTATCCAATCTATCCTAGCGTTGAGACACGTTAAGTGTGTGACCCTTCGGGTTCGAGAATATGCAGACATGATCTTCTATCAATAATCAACAGCAGGGTCTGGAAACCCATATTGACTCCCACACATTCATAGATGATCATATCGGATGTACCACGATGCCAGGATTCAATCAATACCATATATATATATTCCCTTCATCTCGTGATATTTTACTTGCCCGAGATTTGATCGTCGGTACCGTCATACCTAGTTCAATCTCGTTCACAGAAAGTACTTTACTTGTTTCGTAATCCGATATCACTTTGTGATTAACTCCTTAACCACATGCTTGCAAGCGGTGTTGATATCGATTACCGAGTGGGCCCGAAGTATATCTCTCCGACTTGGGAGGGACAAATCCCATCTCGATACATACAACCCAACAGGTACTTTCCGATCACCTGAGAGACACCTTTATGATCACCCTCTCATAGGATGACGTTTGATGACCTCAAAGCTTTCTTCCGATACCAGGGAGTTGTATTATCTCATGGTCTAAGGAATACAATATTTGACATAAGAAAAGCTTCGCAAAGATGAACACGATGACACGATCTAATTGCTCCACTTAGTTTGGGTCTGTCCATCATATCATTCTCCCAATGATATGATCTCATTATTAATCAACAACTCATGTCTATGGTTAGGAAACCTTAACCATCATTAATCAATGAGCTAGTCCATAGAGGCATACTAGGGACACGGTGTTGTTCACAAACCACACAAGTATTAAAGTTTCCACTTAATACACTTCTAGCATGGAATATAAACTTTATCATGAACAAGAATTATAATAATAACATCTTTATTATTGCCTCTAGGGCATAATTCCAACAGTCTCCCACTTGCACTAGAGTCAATAATCTAGTTTACATCTGGCAACAATCTAACACCCATGGCACTAAGGTGCTGATCATGTTTTGCACGTGGAAGAGGTTTAGTCAATGGATCAGCGAGATTCAGATCTGTATGTACTTTGCTAATCTTCAGATCTCCATCTGCTATATAATCTCGGATTATATGAAACTTGCGGTTGATATGCTTGGTCTTTGGATGATATCTTGGTTCCTTAGCGAGTGCTATGGCGCCAGTGTTGTCACACAATATCTCCAGTGGGTCCAAGGCACTTGGAACCACGCCAAGCTCAGTGATGAAGTTCCTGATCCAAACTCCTTCACTTGATGCTTCTGCAGCAGCCATGTATTCCGCTTCTACTGTAGATCCCGTGATCACGCTTTGCTTGCAGCTTCTCTAGCTCACAGCTCCTCCATTCAAAATATAAACGTATCCTGTCTGAGATTTAGAATCATCCTTGTCGGTGTCGAAACTAGCGTCGACGTAACCTTTTACGACGAGTTGTTCATCACCTCCATATACTAAGAACATTTTTTAGTCCTATTTAAGTACTTTAGGATGTTCTTCACGGCTGTCCAGTGTTCCACTCCTGGATCACTTTGGTACCTGCTCGTCAAACTAAGAGCATTGGACACATCCGGTCTAGTACACAGCATGGCATACATGATAGAACCTATGGCCGAGGCATAACGCACTTTGCTCATAGCTTCTCTATCATTTACCGTAGCTGGACACTGAGCCTTGCTCAATATCTTACCTGACAACATAGGCAACAAACCTTTCTTTGCCCTATCCATTCTGAACCTTTTTAGAACTTTGTCTAGGTATGTACTCTGGCTTAAAGCTATCAGGCGTAATTGTCTATGTCTATAGATTTTGATGCCCAATATATAAGCAGCTTCCCCTAGGTCTTTCATTGAAAAACATTTGTTCAAATAACTCTTCACATCGTTAAGCATGTTAATGTCATTTCCAATAATCAATATGTCATCCACATATAGTACCAGAAATGTCACTGAGTTCCCACTCACTTTCTTGTAGATACAAGCTTCGTAGCAATTTGGAACAAATCCAAAGCTCTTGATCACTTGATCAAAACGAAGGTTCCAACTCCGAGATGCTTGCTTCAGTCCATAAATGGAACACTGAAGTTTGCACACTTTATCAGCATCCTTAGGATCGACAAAACCTTCGGGTTGCATCATATACAACTCTTCATCAATGTTGCCATTGAGGAACGCAGTCTTGACATCCATCTGCCATATTTCATAATCATGAAACGCAACAATTGCTAATAATATCCGAATGGACTTAAACATCGCTACGGGAGAGAAAGTCTCATCGTAGTCAACACCTTGAACTTGTCAAAAACCTTTCGCGACAAGTCGTTGTCAACACCCGGATTTTTCAATCCTAGATGCCTGTTATGCCATACATCGCAATCCCAGGATTACCATTTTTGCGAGACATAACAGAATTGGATACCATAGTACTTCATCGCTTACAAACAATACATAAGTTCTTACACAAATAGGGATCTCATGATCCAGTTCTTAATACAACATCAAGCAGCGGAATACGTAATAATAACGGTAGCGTAGGCGAAGCTCCATCTTCGGGGTCACAGGCAATGCTGACGATGGGAGATGATCCTAGTTGTCGTAACCTTCCTGGGGTCCATCCTCCAGGTACTCCTCTTCATAGTCTGGCCATGGGAATAGCCAGGGACAAAGCCATGAGTACTCTTTAAGTACTCGCAAACTAATACTAACAGGTAAAGGGGTTTTTGGATAATAGGACACTAGGCTCTAGGGTTGTTTTGCAAAAAGCCAGGTTTATCTTTACTAGGTTCCAAAGCTAGTCACAATTTTATAAGTCCTAAATGGGATCTTGTAATCCAGGTCACAACTCTGTTGTGTTCAAGTCCAAGTCTCACTTCATTTCACAAGTCATTTTTTTGAAAAGTCTGATGGGGGAACAGTATGGCCACTCCAACTGTCCATAACCGCGGACGCGGCTATTCGAATAGTTTGACACTCTGCAGAGATTGTACACTTTCACCACAACATTCGATACATCCGTCAGGAACAAATCCTGAATTCACCATACTCAGTATGCGGATAATCAATCCTAACCTTTCAATTACACACCCTAGTATAAGCACCTCTCCTGTGAGTTTGGCCTCCCAACCATGACCACTGTCATCTTGGGTACTGCACAGGTGGACAATCTTCACAAGGTAGCCTCAGCTCAGACCTTGGCCGGGAGGGAACTAATACTAAGGGATATAAGATTCTAGTCAAGCCCTACCCAATATTCGGGTATTGTGGTTGTACGATAAAATTGGAATGGTATCGCATCCAGACAACCATCAGTTTTATAAAGGGCTAAGGCTCATGCCTCAACATTTTTATCACCAGAATCATCAAGGGTTTGGAAACACATGTCCAAAACATTTCAATAGAATGATCCATCATTCCAAGGTTTTCATAACCATTTTTCCACCAAGTATTCCCATCTAAAAGTTGATCAAGTTTTATGCTTAGCACTAGCATCTACAGGTGGGGGTAGTACTAATGAGGGGTGGTAACTGGTGGGGTTTCAACTAAGTACAACCTGGTATCTTAGGCTGATATCAAGGTTTCTAGCTTAGGCCAAATTTTATGTTCTTTCTGCAACCTTCAGCACAACGGTCTAGTATCTACCAAACTCTTAGGTAGACTCTAAGTAAGCTTTGATAAAGAAATAAATTAAGAAGCTTGCCATAAAACTAGGATTGGTTTAACAAGTGGGTAGGATCATAAATATGGGTTTGTGGCATCGGTAGGGATCTTGCAAGGGTTAACTTGCATCAATATCAGTATAAGCTTGCATAGGTATAGTATCTTGCAAGTGTTAGCTTGCCTTGTGCAGAGCAGTGGTTGAAGTTCTCCTCGGCTTCCTCTTCGTAGTATCCTCCTTCCTCCTCGTAGTATCCTTGGTCGGTACTAGCGTCTATGAATAAATACGAGGTACACAATCACCAAACAATACTTAACTACTTGCAATCATCACACACAAGGGTCCTATAGATGATCTAGCATCATCTCTAACATTCCAAGGTTAAGGGTTGATTTAATTTCTTTTATTTTTAGAAAAGTAATTTCTACTCATTGTAAACTACTTAAGATTTAATATTCTCCAAACCAAATATGGGATCATGTTGACACATGTCATCACCACATATTGTAGTCCATGGGAATGTGATTTAAAGTGGTGTCACAATTTAAGAAGGTTTTACCCTTTTATTTTAATTAATTAAAGTGGCTAGAAATGCTTATGTAGCATTCTTTTATTCCTTGAACATTATTTCTTCAAGTAAACCTATATTTTTTTATATATTCTGAAAGGTATGGTTAAATGTGATTTTTGAGAGTTGGAATCAACTCAAAAGCTTTTATGGTTTAAATTTGAAAAATGTTTGAATGCAGAAAAGCTTCTGCCTTGTTATTTTTGCTATGGGTGATCTACAGATCCAAATGACTTGAATCCAATGGGCTTGGATTAAGCATTCACAGATCTTTCCTACAAAATTGGTTTCATCCAATTTGGTGCACTGAATCGATCTGGGTTGATTTTTGAAGTTGGGTGCTGAAGAGTGTTGTAAAAGAAATAGAAAAAAGTTTAATTTGAATTGCTGGGCTACGCGGGAAATTCTAACGGGCCAACCTGCTAAGCGCAGTGCTCCCGCGGGCTGCTTAAGTGGGTGTCCCCACTCGTCAGTGACACGGGGCTGGGCGAAGCGGTATGGGGCAACGGGGATCGTTCGATCTAGTTCTAATCTAACGGCTGAGGGTCATCATCGACGCGAGACAGCTCCGGCGAGAATGAAACCTAGCGTGGCCAGTGAGGGGTGCTGGGGGCTCACCGGGGTACGGGCGAGGATCGGCGAGGCGGGCGAACGACAAAGTCGACGACGGCGAACCTCCTGGTACCGGTGGCTTCTCCTGGGGCGGCTCCAATCGCTGGCTCCTTTCTTCTCCGGCAGCGGCAGGCTCCAGTGAAATTCCGGCGAGGTGGTGCTCGCCTTGCTCTAAGAATGGTGTGGCACGATCAGTGAGGAGAGGGGAGTGAGATGGTGTGAAGAAATCATGCGGGGGTGGCCTCTATTTATAGTCGAGCGAGGGGACCGTCGGGGCGCACGGTGAGCTCGTCGGGGGCGACGTTACAGGCGGCTAATGGCATGGGCAAGGGTAGGGGACGGTGCTGTGTCTCCTGGCGATGCTCAACGACATGGTCGCGAGGCATGGGGCGGTGTGGTTTGGTCTGGAACGGGCGGTGCTCTGCGCGGCAGAGGCGGCGTCTTCAACGGCGGGCGGTGGCTGTATGGCACGGGGCGGTACACGGGGATGTCTGGCGGTCTCCTGGGTCGGTGGTGATCGTGTGTGCACGCGGTGAGGGCGGCGCGCGGTCTGTGGATGCTGGTCGAGGGTGGCGCTCTGGCGCACGCTCGGCATGGTCTGGGCGTGGCTTGTGCACGTGGTCCAGGGCTTGGCAACGCTCGCGGCTGGGACAGGCAGTGGCGGTGGACGGTGGGCTGCCTCCCAGACATGCTGGCTAGGCTTGCTGCTGCTCCTAGCTTGCTATCCACAATGGGGTGACAAGGTTGGCTTCGGCTGTTCACCATTAATGGCAATGGCAAGCTCACAGGGGTGCTAGTGTTGGGCTAATCTTTCTAGATGATCTACTGAGGTGTGTGTGAGCTAACTAGGGAACAAGTTAGGCAAGAATCACTGCACACTATAGTGTTTGATGTTTTGTTTGATTTGTGTCTGCAACCTGTTTGATGAAATGGCCGCATGAAATCAAGTTTTGAATTTTGAAATGAATTTTGGTGGGTTTGCTAGATTGGTTCTGGTGAGGCTGCAGATGCTTGGGTTTTGAAAGTTGAGCTTGTTTGAGTGGGTTTTGAGAAAGTGGGATCTTCCCATATGAAGAAGATTCAATTTTGAATTGTCATTTAAACTATGCATTTGAAAGTTTCTGGATGATCACAAGGTGGGCCTTGATACCTTGTTATGAGTACATTCAAGGGGTGCAAAGATCCAGAAAAGTTTCTGTTAGGTTTTAAAAGTTTGAGACAGCCAAAGTAGGCATGGGAGTTAAATTGGTCAAAATGACCATTCCCTTAATATATTTGTTTTGATTTACTTGTCTTTAGGAAAAGTGTGGGAAATGTTTTAGATGATGTTTATTTCACCTAAGAAACATTTTACAAGCAATGGTTCACACAAACAAGGTGGTTTTTAAAGAAATTCAAAATTCATGCATACACATATACATGTATTCATGAGTTGATTTAGAAAAGTTTTTGTTAGCCCTAAACTTGATGATTAGTGTTTTGATGATCTAAGTTTGATATTTTTGGGATGTTACAAACCTTCCCCCCTTAAACAAAATCTCGTCCCGAGATTTGAAAAAGGACGAAAAGATTACCTAGGATTTGAAGAGATCTGGAAACTCCGTCCTGATGTGATCTTCGCGTTCCCAGGTAGCTTCCTCTTCTGTGTGGTTGCTCCACTGAATCTTGAGAAACTTGATGCTTCGGGTTCTGGTAGTTCGAAAGGCTTCTTCCAAAATGCGGATGGGTACTTCGGGATAGGTTAGGTCATCGCTGATCTCTATGGTTCGGTGATCGATATTCTTGAACACTTCGGTCTTCTCGGGGACTTCGAGACACTTGCGAAGTAACGAGATATGGAACACATTGTGCACAGCTGACATCTGTTCAGGTAGTTCCAATTGATATGATACTTCTCCTTGACGGTTCAACATTTTGAAAGGTCCGATATATCTGGGGGCTAACTTTCCTTTGAGTTGGAAACGCTGCATTCCCTTCAATGGCGACACTTTCAGATAAACAAAATCTCCTATATTGAAGGCGAGGTCTCAACGTCTCTTGTCGGCGTAACACTTTTGTCGGGATTGGGCTGTCTTGAGGTGCTCACGAATCTTGTGAACCTTCTCTTCTGCTTCTCGTAGGATGTCGGGTCCGAAGATCTGACTCTCTCCTACTTCCGACCAGTTCAAAGGGGTGCGGCACTTTCTTCCGTACATGAATTCAAATGGGTCCATTTGCAAACTGGCTTGGTAACTATTGTTGTAAGAAAATTCTGCAAACGGCAGACAGTCTTCCCACTTGGATCCATACTCTAGCACACATGCTCTAAGCATATCTTCGAGTATTTGATTTACTCGCTCCGTTTGTCCATCGGTCTGAGGGTGATACGCGGTACTGAAATCTAGGCAGGTTCCTAAACCTTCTTGGACTTTATTCCAGAATCTCGAGGTAAACTGAGTTCCTCGATCCGATACTATCTTCTTGGGGCCTCCATGCAAACTAACGATTTTAGCGATGTACAACTCTGCTAACTTCGAACTCTGATAGGTGGTTTTAACGGGAAAGAAATGGGCAACTTTGGACAATCTGTCCACTATGACCCAAATAGAGTCATTTCCCCTACTAGAAGTAGGTAGTCCAGTGATAAAATCCATTCCTAATAAATCCCATTTCCATTCCGGAATTTGCAAAGGTTGCAACAATACAGCGGGTCTTTGATGTCCTGCCTTGAATCGCTGACATATATCACACTTGGCGATATAGCTTCCAATTTCTCTTTTCATCTTATGCCACCAAAATTGCTCTTTCAAATCTCGATACATCTTAGTTCCTCCGGGATGGATAGAATAAAGAGTATCGTGAGCCTCCTTCAAGATAACTTCTTTCAACTCAGAATCTGATGGTACACAAAGGCGTCCTTTGTACCACAAAACTCCTTCGTCCTCGGTGAATCCGGGTACTTTGCCTGTACCAAATACGACGCTTAATTCCGTCGATACTAGCATTTCCTTTCTACGCCTCTTTAATCTGACTGATCAAAGTGGGCTGAAGTTCTATGCTAGCCAAAAATCCTTCACTTACTAATTCCATTCGAAAATCTTCCATCTCTTTGTGCAAACTTGGTTGCTCCTTCAAAATCATGGAGTTCAAGCGGCACGACAATCTGCTAAGGGCATCGGCTACCACGTTGGCTTTACCAGGGTGATAGTGAATGTCCAGGTCGTAATCCTTGATTAGCTCAATCCATCTTCTCTGCCTCATATTCAGCTCCTTCTGAGTGAATATATACTTTAGGCTCTTGTGATCCGAATAAATCTCACAACGATTTCCCATTAGATAATGTCTCCATGTCTTCAGGGCTAGAACTACGGCTGCGAGTTCGAGGTCATGGGTTGGGTAATTTTGTTCATGTTGCTTCAATTGTCGCGATAGATAAGATATAACTTTGCCTTCTTGCATTAGCACACATCCGAGACCAATCTTGGATGCGTCACAATACACATCGAAGGGTTTCGTGATATCCGGCATGATCAAGATTGGGGCTGATATCAATCTCCTTTTGAGTTCTTGAAAACTCGCTTAACATTTGTCTGTCCATTCAAACTTCTTGTCCTTCTTCAGCAATTGGGTCATGGGTTGGGCGATACTCGAGAATCCTTCTACGAATTTGCGGTAATATCCCGCCAATCCGAGAAAAGCACGAACTTGGGTTTGGGTGGTGGGGGCTTGCCAATCTTCTACATCTTTCACTTTGGCAGGGTCAACGGCAATTCCTCCGGCTGATACAATGTGACCAAGGAATCCTACCTCCTGTAACCAGAATTCACATTTGCTGAACTTGGCATACAACCGATGCTCTCTAAGGGTTCCAAGAATGGTCCTTAGGTGTAGCGCATGTTCTTCTTCTGATTTGGAATAAATCAGAATGTCATCGATGAAAACAACGACAAACTTATCCAGGAAGTCCATAAAAATCTTATTCATGAGGTTCATGAAATAAGCGGGGGCATTGGTTAATCCAAAAGACATGACTGTATACTCATACAATCCATATCTGGTGGTAAAGGCAGTCTTTGGAATATCCTCTGCACGAATTTTGAGTTGATGATAGCCAGTTCTAAGATCAATCTTAGAAAACACCTGGGCACCGGTCAACTGATCAAACAAATCTTCTATCTTGGGAAAGGGGTACTTGTTCTTGATGGTGACATCATTCAGCTTCCGATAATCCGTACACAAACGGTTACCTCCATCCTTCTTGTCTACAAACAAGACAGGTGATCTCCATGGGGACGCACTCGGTTGAATCAATCCGATTTCTAACATGGAATCCAGTTGCTTCTTCAGTTCTTCTAGTTCTGACGGGTTCATACTATAGGGTCTCTGGGCTATGGGTCCGGTTCCGGGGATTAGTTCGATGATAAACTCGATATCCCGATCTGGGGGCATACCGGGAAAAACATCTGGAAATACATCGGGGTATTCACAGACTATCCGGACTTGGTCAATGGTAGGTTGGGATATACTCTTGTTACACTTGAATTGGCGAGGTAAGGTTTCAGATATATGCTCGACTGATATTCCGTCGGTACTGGTCATGGTGATGGATTTCTTGGCACAGTCGATCAATCCTTTATGTTTGGACATCCAATCCATTCCTAGTACTACTTCCAAACCTTTGGTTCCGAGTACTATTAGATTAGCATAAAAATATATGCCATGGATTCGGATAGGGATGGCTTTGCAAATTTGCCTAGCCTTGGTGGTTGATTCGGGAATTTGTACAATCATCACGTGCTTCAATTTGGTTGGTTGAATTTTACTAGTGTAGGCAAATTCTTCGGTGACAAATGAATGCGATGCACCAGAATCAAACAACACTCTTGCAAGTACTAAATTAACAGAAAACATACCCAGCACGACGTCTGGCGCTTCCTGAGCTTCTTCAGCATGCATGAGAAAAAGACGGCCATTGCGGTTGAGTGAATTTCCTGGGGCAAATCTTATCCCTGGCTGAACACGACGCTGTTGCTGAGCTGGGACATTGGCGTTGGGGGCTGTAGCATTCTTCTTGTTGGGTCACTCGTTGGAATAGTGGCCTTTATTTCCACAGTCATAACAGGTCACTTGTGACTTGTCCTTGGCTGCGACAGGCACAACATTACTTCCAGTCCTCGGGGCAGTGTTAGGGTTGGCAGTAGCATTGTTGGTGTTGACCTTGGGTGGGGCACGGGTGAAATTGCTAGGGTTGCCGGGGTTGTTGTGATTTCATCCGGGCCTAGGTTTTCCACGGTTGGGATAGGTCGGACGGTTCATATGGGGTCTGTGGGTTCTTGGGGAAAATCCTGGAGATGGGTTGGGGCGATACTTTGGGGTCTGATGGGTTCCTGGTTGATGCATCATGCGACGCTTGCGGTTCTCATTGGCCTGGTTAATCTTTCCTTCCATCTGGATAGGAGAGTCTACAAGGGCTTCAATATCAACAAAGGGGATATTGACTAACACTGTCTGCATCTCGTCATGCAGATGATTCAGGAATCTTTCTTTCTTCTTGGCTTCGGTGTCTATCTCGTCCGGGGCATACCTAGCTAATGACAAAAATTTGTCACGGTATTCCACTACAGTCATCCTTCCTTGTTTTAGCTCTCTGAACTCGTCTCTCATTCTCTTGATCAAACCTGGTGGCACATGGGTTCTGCTAAACTTGACTTTGAATTCCTCCCAGGTCATCATCTGGCGTCCGGACATTGCACGAACACTGTTCCACCATGCCCTGGCATCTCCGGCTAAATAATGGGTGGCGAATAGGACTTTCTCGTTGGCTTCCACTCCTGCTACTTCTAGGTTATTTTCCATGGTTTGCAGCCAATCATCGGCGTCTAGGGGTTCTTCTGACTTGGTGAAAACGGGCGGGTTGGTATTCTGGAAATTCTTGAGCTTAGATCCATGGTTGTCCTGATTTCCGTGGCCTTGGTTGTTGTGGGCTAGCTGGGCTATCTGTTGCAGAGTGGCTAGGTTGGCTTGACGTTCCGCTCTTTCAGCTTTGCGGTCAGAAGTCAACATTTGCAGGATCTGCAACATCGGGTCCGGGGCTGAACCACTTCCTCCACGTGGCATCTGAAGATTGATATAGATCATGACAAAAGAGGGAAATTGCTAAGGGTTTGGGTTTTTGAAAAGTTTTTAGAGTTTGACTCAGGTTTTTCTAGCAACTTGCTTTTTCATTCATTCACTCATAGCACACAGTACAACACACACCACAACAAGGAAACACAGATGGTTTTAAGAACCATTCTGGACTCTACGATACAGTGGGACCGACTACTACTCACTACGCTGGTGCTCAGTGCTACTACTGCTCGGAGTCTGTGGCTTCATCATCTTCATTATCATCGATGAAGGCGAAATCATCCTCATCGGTGAAGAAGTCCATGGCCTAATCCTCCAGAAAATCATCATCATCGCTGAGATAGGAGTAAGGGTCTCCACGAAGATCCTCTCCTGCATTCTCCCTTTCCTCTAACTGCATGTCTCTCTCGTGGATGGTCTCTTCCAGAGAGGAGATGCGATGGCGAAGACGGGCAATAATGCGCTCCTTCTTGTCAAGCTGACGGCGGCGAGACTTGCGATCCTTTGCTAGCATGGCGATGGTCTGATCCTTCGTCTTGATGATGGCAGACTTGTGGTTGCAATAGTCACGACAGTTGTCCAGTTCCTGCTGACGATCATACATCATGAAGCTAAGGTGGTCCAATTGAGTCTTCAGCTCGGGGTGGTATGGGGCTTCCAATGGTTGTCCATTTGCATCACGCCTTGGGCAAAACTCAAAGCGAGTACCCTTGATCTGATTGATGCTCTGCCCACACAGACGGGAAAGAGCTTCCTGCATTGCTCTGGCAAGTCCATCGAGCCAGTTGTTTTCCCTCAAGGTAAACTGAATTCCCTCCGTAGTGGGAGGTTCAATCTTTCCTCGGAGACTTGCAACAATTAGCCACTGTAGATCTTCACCTCCTTGATCATTGAGCTGAGCTCCGAAGAACTCGGGATGCGGACGCTCCAGAAGTTCCGAAAGCTGATCCAGATCCCTCTCAAAGATAAGGTCTCCTCCATTCCCAAGTTGGTAAAACTTGCTGTACTTCACGTCCATCTATAAAAATAGAGGATGAGTAGATTAGCAGAGTGATCAAGTGTGTAAAAATTTTATCTATTTTGCAAGAGTTTTTGAGGAACATGAGTTTTATTAAATAATTAAAGAGGTAAGAATGAGAATAAGTTTTCGTAAATATTTGTTTTCGTTGGTTTTTGAAACTAAGTTTTTGGTTCAACGTCCAACCTAACTAGGGTCTCCTATGGTCAGGATGGCTCTGATACCAACTTGTCAACACCCGGATTTTTCAATCCTAGATGTCTGTTATGCCATACATCGCAATCCCAGGATTACCATTTTTGCGAGACATAACAGAATTGGATACTATAGTACTTCATCCCTTACAAACGATACATAAGTTCTTACATAAATAGGGATCTCATGATCCAGTTCTTAACACAACATCAAGCAGCGGAATACGTAATAATAACGGTAGCGTAGGCGAAGCTCCATCTTCAGGGTCACAGGCAATGCTGACGATGGGAGATGATCCTAGTTGTCGTAACCTTCCTGGGGTCCATCCTCCAGGTACTCCTCTTCATAGTCTGGCCATGGGAATAGCCAGGGACAAAGCCATGAGTACTCTTTAAGTACTCGCAAACTAATACTAACAGGTAAAGGGGTTTTTGGATAATAGGACACTAGGCTCTAGGGTTGTTTTGCAAAAAGCCAGGTTTATCTTTACTAGGTTCCAAAGCTAGTCACAATTTTATAACTCCTAAATGGGATCTTGTAATCCAGGTCACAACTCTGTTGTGTTCAAGTCCAAGTCTCACTTCATTTCACAAGTCATTTTTTTGAAAAGTCTGACGGGGGAACAGTATGGCCACTCCAACTATCCATAACCGCGGACGCGGCTATTTGAATAGTTTGACACTCTGCAGAGATTGTACACTTTCACCACAACATTCGATACATCCGTCAGGAACAAATCCTGAATTCACCATACTCAGTATGCGGATAATCAATCCTAACCTTTCAATTACACACCCTAGTATAAGCACCTCTCCTGTGAGTTTGGCCTCCCAACCATGACCACTGTCATCTTGGGTACTGCACAGGTGGACAATCTTCACAAGGTAGCCTCAGCTCAGACCTTGGCCGGGAGGGAACTAATACTAAGGGATATAAGATTCCAGTCAAGCCCTACCCAATATTCGGGTATTGTGGTTGTACGATAAAATTGGAATGGTATCGCATCCAGACAACCATCAGTTTTATAAAGGGCTAAGGCTCATGCCTCAACATTTTTATCACCAGAATCATCAAGGGTTTGGAAACACATGTCCAAAACATTTCAATAGAATGATCCATCATTCCAAGGTTTTCATAACCATTTTTCCACCAAGTATTCCCATCTAAAAGTTGATCAAGTTTTATGCTTAGCACTAGCATCTACAGGTGGGGGTAGTACTAATGAGGGGTGGTAACTGGTGGGGTTTCAACTAAGTACAACCTGGTATCTTAGGCTGATATCAAGGTTTCTAGCTTAGGCCAAATTTTATGTTCTTTCTGCAACCTTCAGCACAACGGTCTAGTATCTACCAAACTCTTAGGTAGACTCTAAGTAAGCTTTGATAAAGAAATAAATTAAGAAGCTTGCCATAAAACTAGGATTGGTTTAACAAGTGGGTAGGATCATAAATATGGGTTTGTGGCATTGGTAGGGATCTTGCAAGGGTTAACTTGCATCAATATCAGTATAAGCTTGCATAGGTATAGTATCTTGCAAGTGTTAGCTTGCCTTGTGCAGAGCAGTGGTTGAAGTTCTCCTCGGCTTCCTCTTCGTAGTATCCTCCTTCCTCCTCGTAGTATCCTTGGTCGGTACTAGCGTCTATGAATAAATACGAGGTACACAATCACCAAACAATACTTAACTACTTGCAATCATCACACACAAGGGTCCTATAGATGATCTAGCATCATCTCTAACATTCCAAGGTTAAGGGTTGATTTAATTTCTTTTATTTTTAGAAAAGTAATTTCTACTCATTGTAAACTACTTAAGATTTAATATTCTCCAAACCAAATATGGGATCATGTTGACACATGTCATCACCACATATTGTAGTCCATGGGAATGTGATTTAAAGTGGTGTCACAATTTAAGAAGGTTTTACACTTTTATTTTAATTAATTAAAGTGGCTAGAAATGCTTAAGTAGCATTTTTTTATTCCTTGAACATTATTTCTTCAAGTAAACCTATATTTTTTTATATATTCTGAAAGGTATGGTTAAATGTGATTTTTGAGAGTTGGAATCAACTCAAAAGCTTTTATGGTTTAAATTTGAAAAATGTTTGAATGCAGAAAAGCTTATGCCTTGTTATTTTTGCTATGGGTGATCTACAGATCTAAATGACTTGAATCCAATGGGCTTGGATTAAGCATTTATAGATCTTTCCTACAAAATTGGTTTCATCCAATTTGGTGCACTGAATCGATCTGGGTTGATTTTTGAAGTTGGGTGCTGAAGTGTGTTTGAAAAGAAATAGAAAAAAGTTTAATTTGAATTGCTGGGCTGCGCGGGAAATTCTAACGGGCCGGCCTGCTAAGCGCAGTGCTCCCGCGGGCTGCTTAAGTGGGTGTCCCCACTCGTCAGTGACACGGGGCTGGGCGAAGTGGTATGGGGCAACGGGGATCGTTCGATCTAGTTCTAATCTAACGGCTGAGGGTCATCATCGACGCGAGACAGCTCCGGCGAGAATGAAACCTAGCACGGCCAGTGAGGGGTGCTGGGGGCTCACCGGGGTACGGGCGAGGGTCGGCGAGGCGGGTGAACGACGAAGTCGACGACGGCGAACCTCCTGGTACCGGTGGCTTCTCCTGGGGCGGCTCCAATCGTTGGCTCCTTTCTTCTCCGGCAGCGGCAGGCTCCAGTGAAATTCCGGCTAGGTGGTGCTCGCCTTGCTCTAAGAATGGTGTGGCACGATCAGTGAGGAGAGGGGAGTGAGATGGTGTGAAGAAATCGTGTGGGGGTGGCCTCTATTTATAGTCGAGCGAGGGGACCGTCGGGGCGCACGGTGAGCTCGTCGGGGGCGACGTTACAGGCGGCTAATGGCATGGGCAAGGGTAGGGGACGGTGTTGTGTCTCCTTGTGATGCTCAACGACATGGTCGCGAGGCATGGGGCGGTGTGGTTTGGTCTGGAACGGGCGGTGCTCTGCGCGGCAGAGGCGGCGTCTTCAACGGCGGGTGGTGGCTGTATGGCACGAGGCGGTACACGGGGATGTCTGGCGGTCTCCTGGATCGGTGGTGATCGTGTGTGCACGCGGTGAGGGTGGCGCGCGGTCTGTGGATGCTGGTCGAGGGTGGCGCTCTGGCGCACGCTCGGCATGGTCTGGGCGTGGCTTGTGCGCGTGGTCCAGGGCTTGGCAACGCTCGCGGCTGGGACAGGCAGTGGCGGTGGACGGTGGGCTGCCTCCCAGACATGCTGGCTAGGCTTGCTGCTGCTCCTAGCTTGCTGTCCACAATGGGGTGACAAGGTTGGCTTCGGCTGTTCACCATTAATGGCAATGGCAAGCTCACAGGGGTGCTAGTGTTGGGCTAATCTTTCTAGATGATCTACTGAGGTGTGTGTGAGCTAACTAGGGAACAAGTTAGGCAAGAATCACTGCACACTATAGTGTTTGATGTTTTGTTTGATTTGTGTCTGCAACCTGTTTGATGAAATGGCCGCATGAAATCAAGTTTTGAATTTTGAAATGAATTTTGGTGGGTTTGCTAGATTGGTTCTGGTGAGTCTGTAGATGCTTTGGTTTTGAAAGTTGAGCTTGTTTGAGTGGGTTTTGAGAAAGTGGGATCTTCCCATATGAAGAAGATTCAATTTTGAATTGTCATTTAAACTATGCATTTGAAAGTTTCTGGATGATCACAAGGTGGGCCTTGATACCTTGTTATGAGTACATTCAAGGGGTGCAAAGATCCAGAAAAGTTTCTGTTAGGTTTTGAAAGTTTGAGACAGCCAAAGTAGGCATGGGAGTTAAATTGGTCAAAATGACCATTCCCTTAATATATTTGTTTTGATTTACTTGTCTTTAGGAAAAGTGTGGGAAATGTTTTAGATGATGTTTATTTCACCTAAGAAACATTTTACAAGCAATGGTTCACACAAACAAGGTGGTTTTTAAAGAAATTCAAAATTCATGCATACACATATACATGTATTCATGAGTTGATTTAGAAAAGTTTTTGTTAGCCCTAAACTTGATGATTAGTGTTTTGATGATCTAAGTTTGATATTTTTGGGATGTTACAGTCGTGCTTTATAGACGGTAACATTACCATCCGCGTCCGTTTTCTTCTTGAAGATCCATTTGCACTCAACGGCCTTTCGGTCGCTAGGAGGGTCCACCAAAGTCCATACTTGGTTTTCGCTCATGGATCCCAATTCGGATTTCATGGCCTCTAGCCATTTCTCAGAGTCTGGGCTCATCATCGCTTCCTCATAGTTCGCAGGTTCACTGTCGTCTACTAACAAGACAGTTAAGACAGGGTTGCCGTACCACTCAGGAGGGGCACGCGACCTTGTCGACCTGCGACGTTCAGTAGCAGCATCGTCCGAAGCTTCATGATCCTTGTCATTAGCTTCCTCTATTGTTGGTGCAGGCGGCACTGGAACAATTTCAGGTGCTGCGCTACTCTCCAACTCAAGAGAAGGTTCAACAACCTCGGCTAGCTCTACTTTCCTCCCACTCACTTCTTTCGAGAGAAACTCCTTCTCAAGAAAGGATCCGTTCTTTGCGACAAACACTTTGCCGTCGGTTCTGTGATAGAAGGTATACCCAATAGTTTCCTTAGGGTATCCTATGAAGACGCATTTCTCCGCTTTGGGTTCGAGCTTGTCCGGCATCAACTTCTTGACGTAAGCTTCGCATCCCCAAACTTTAAGAAACGACAACTTAGGTTTAGCACCAAACCACAGTTCATACGGTGTCATCTCAACGGATTTAGATGGTGCCCTATTTAAAGTGAATGCAGCGGTTTCTAATGCATAACCCCAAAATGATAACGGCAAATCGGTAAGAGACATCATTGATTGGACCATATCTAATAGAGTCCGATTCCGGCGTTCAGACACACCATTGCGTTGTGGTGTTCCAGGTGGCGTGAGTTGCGAAACGATTCCGCTTGCTTTAAGATGCGTGAGAAAATCATAACTCAAATATTCACCTCCACGATCGGATCGTAGAAACTTAATCTTTCTGTTACGATGGTTTTCCACTTCATTCTGAAATTCTTTGAACTTTTCAAATGTTTCAGATTTATGTTTCATTAAATAGATATACCCATATCTACTTAAGTCATCGGTAAAAGTGAGAAAGTAGCGATATCCACCGCACGTCGAAACACTCATCGGTCCGCATACATCGGTATGTATGATTTCCAACAAGTCCGTTGCTCACTCCATCATTCCGAAGAACGGGGTTTTGATCATCTTGCACATGAGGCATGGTTCGCATGTATCAAATGATTCAAAATCAAGAGACTCCAAAAGTCCATCAGAATGGAGTTTCTTCATGCATTTTACACCAATATGACCTAGACGGCAGTGCCACAAATAAGTAGTAGTATCACTATCTACCTTTCATCTCTTAGCCTCAATGTTATGGATGTGTGTTTCATCCCTTTCGAGATCCAGAAGAAATAAACCATTCACAGCAGGTGCATGACCATAAAAGATGTTACTCATATAAATAGAACAGCCATTATTCTCAGATTTAAATGAATAACCGTCTTGCAATAAACACGATCCAGATATGATGTTCATGCTCAACGCAGGCACATGATAACATTTATTAAGGTTTAAAACTAATCCCGAAGGTAAAACTAAGGAGAGCGTGCCGACGGCCATCACATCAACTCTTGATCTGTTGCCAACGCACATCGTCACCTCATCCCTCGCAAGCCACCTTCTATTCCGTAGCTCCTGTTTCGAGTTACAAATATTAGCAACTGAACCAGTATCAAATACCCAGGCACTACAACGAGGGCTGGTAAGGAAAACATAAATAACATGTATATCAAATATACCTTTGATGGTGCCAGCCTTCTTGTCCGCTAAGTACTTCAAACAGTTGCGCTTCCAGTGACCCTTGTCCTTGCAATAGAAGCACTCAGTGTCCGGCTTAGGTCCAGACTTGAGCTTCTTCTCAGTAGGGGCAACGCGCTTGCCGCTGCCTTTCTTGAAGGGCTTCTTTGCACCCTTACCTTTCTTAAAGCTGGGGGGCTTGTTGACCATCAACACATGATTATCCTTTTTGATGTCCACCTCCGCAGCTTTCAGCTTAGCGAAGAGCTCGGTGATCGTATCAGTGGAACCAATCTGATTATGAGTAACTACAAAACTTTTGTAGCTAGGAGGGAGTGATTGCAGAACCCTGTCAATCTTGAGCTCCTCTAGAATCTTGCAGTCCAGTTGCTCAAGGCGTTGAGTGTACCCCGACATCTTTATGGCGTGCTCACTAACGGAACTCCCTTCCTCCATCTTGCAGTTAAAGAATTTCTCAGAGATCTCATATCTCTCAGAACGGGCCTGAGTCTGGAACATAGTTTTTAGTTCCTCAAGAATCTCAAAGAGCCCGGGGTAATCTTCAAAACGATTTTGAAGGTCCGATTCCATAGAAAACAACATGGTGCTCTTAATCACACCATAATCATCTCTGCGCGACTGATAAACAGCTTTCTCATCAGCCGACGCATCTACAGCAGGGGCGTCACCTAGCACATTCTCAAGGACATAGTCCTTTTGTCCGCCAGCGAGAATGATTCTTAGATTGCGGAACCAGTTGGTGCAGTTAGACCCATTGTTTCTAAGCTTTTCTTATAGGGTTCGCAGCATAGAAAACAAAAATTTTCCTACGATGGGAACAACTATGTACCAAGATCTATCTACTAGATACAAACAACGGGCGGATGTACATCCGTAGAGAACATACCCTTGAAGACCGACAAAGCTTAACGAGTCCAAACTCGTGGTTGATGTAGACGATCTCTTGCCGACCTCAAGATCGAGAGTAGTCCTAGCGCCGCAAAACAGCAGCGCATCCGTGCTCGCACACACGTTTGAGACACCGAGCAACCTCCGCCTCCTCGCTCCAGCGATGCAGCGGAAGCACAACTCTTTCTTGCCAAATATCCACCGGGAACATGTATCTCGCTAGTCCGAGACCATGTGGGATAAATTCTAGAGGGGGAGAGAGATCCTTCACGAGGAGGTGTGAGTGAGAGAGAGGGAGGGGGCTCCTTTTATAGGTAGAGGGGGGCACCCAAGGGGCCATGCCGCCAGCCATGGGGCTTCCCCCACCTCTTCCACATTCATGTGGGTGGACACTCCACTCACTCAAATGCCTTTCAATTCCTTCCACTCAAAAACCCACTCAAATTCCCATTAAATTTCCACCAAATTTAATGCAAACTCTCATTAAATAAAACTCCTTTTATTTATTCAGAATTTTGTCAATTACTTTAATGACAAACATTCACATATAACCCCTTGCTAGTATTTCATTTCACATGCAGAAAAACTTTCTGTAATTTCACCCGAAAACCCGTTTCGGTATCTAGTGAAATAAATTCTTGCGCTTGTTATTCTTTTCGGCATGAAACTTTTGCTCCAAATGGATGTCGGTGTCTCTTAAGTGTGTCACCCTACAGTTCGTGAATAATGCGGACATGATCGAGACCCCTCTCGGATCAATAATCAGAAGCGGGATCTGGAGACCCATACTGACTCCCACTTATTCAACGATGACTTTCTAGTGATCGTCGGAACCTTTTACGCTAGTATCTTAATCCCTTTGTTTCACGATATATTACATGTCCGAGATTCGATCATCGGTATCTCCATACCTAGTTTGATCTCGTTACCGACATGCACTCTTTTCTCGTTCCCGTGATATAACATTCTAGTGATCAAATCACTTGCTTGCAAGCTAACCAATGTGATATCACCGAGAGGGCCCAGAGTATATCTATCCGTCATCGGGATGAACAAATTCCACTCTCGATCCATGGGCCTCAACATAACACTTTATTAGTTCTGAATCCATCTTTATAATCACCCTGTTACGGTGTGACGTTTGATGTTATCAAGAAACTCTTCCGGTGTTAGTGATTGACATGATCTCATGGTCTAAGGATTAGGATCAGTTCGTAAGTTGTTATAGAAATATAAACTCAATGACTTTGATCGTAATGCTATACTTCGGATGAATGTTCATCACATCATTACACTAATGTTGTGATCCCGTTATTAACAACATCCAATGTCCATGATCAGGAAACCTTGATCATCTTGTTAATCAACGAGCTAGTTTATGAGAGAGGCATAACTAGGAACTTCCTTTTTGTTTATTAAACACATATGTATTAACGTTTCCGTATTAATACAATTATAGCATGTAAAATAAACATTTATCATAAATAAGGAATACGATAATAACCACTTTATTATTGCCTCTCGGGCATATTCCCTTCAGTCTCCCACTTGCACTAGAGACAATAATCTAGTTTGAAAACTTTGCGTATTGAACACATATGGCTTTCTGGTGTTCCATATACGCAACTGCAAGTGGTTAACATAATCTACGGATCTGACGCTTTCAGGTCCGTGTGTGTTTGCATGTCTTTGTGTCTTCACACATCACTCATTCTCCAATGAGATGGGATTGTATAAATTTGGTCTTTTGGTGAGACCTTTAGTTCCTTAGGGTTAAAACACGTCGATACTATTGTCGTACAATATATCTTTAGTGTTAGCCCGTTGCGAACCACACCTTAGTTTGATAACAAACTACTTGACACAAATGCCCTCCTTTGCCGCTACTATAGCAGTCATATACTTAGCCTTTTTGTTGTAGTATTCGTCACAATGTCTTAACTATGGATTTCATCCAAATCCATCATGGAATCTTCTTTCCATTACATCGTGCCACCCATAGTTTAAATTGAGATAAACTTAATTTGTATCTTGTGACAAACCTAGTATCAATGTAACGCTTTACAATGAACTATTTGTAATTATTTGTCACCTCTACACAAATATATTCTTAGTTCTTTCAAAAAGATCATAAGAATATCCTCACTATCGTCCAATGATCATTTTATGATTCATTCTGGTATATGCTCATAACACTTAGAGCATAGGACATATCTGGATGTGTACATATCATGGTATGATTGATCAAAACATTCTCGTGATTTCACTCATCAAGTGTCAAAGCACTTAAATCTTGTTTCACTTATCAAGTGTCGATACACTTGAATCTTGATTCAATTCCTTTCCATGAAACAAGAACTGTTTCTTGTCGTTTCTATATTGAAATCCTTCAATATCTCATATATGTACGTTTGGCACAACCATATTGGCGTCACAGTCTATCCACTATAGACATTCACGCTAAATATTCGGGTTTTGCCTAAGTATTTCATCGAAATGAAATTCTTAACCTTTGTCAATAAAATATACATCATTTCTAATCAACAAGATGTCCTCCACATAATGTATTAGAAATATGTCTCAGCACTCCCACTTAATTTCTTGCAAATGCAAGCATCTTCATCGTCTCCTGATGAAAACTCCTTTTCATCACGGTGAAGATTCCAACTCCGCTATGCTTAATTCAACCATTGAAGTTTGCATGCCCTTTTTAGCATCCTTTGAATTAACAAAACCCTTTGGATCGTGTCATGTACACGTCCTAGGTAACCATTCTATTAGAAGAACTTTGTTTTGTTTATTCATCTACCATATAACAAATTATATGTAGTGGTTGCTACTTTAATCCGTCCAGACTAAATATCACTATGAAAGATCAAATCTTGTCATAGTCAACTCCTTGAACATTGTCGTAAAATACTTTACGACATGTCGACTATTTCATAGATGTGAAACATCATGTCTGTTTCTTTATAGATCCAAATACGACCGATAGGTTTTTACACCTTTCCAGAGGGTCTTCCAAGTTCAAAACTTGTTTTTACATCACGGATTTTATGGCTTCAAGCCATTTGATGGAGTCAGGGCCCATCATCGCTTCTTTGCATATAGTCGGTTCATCATTGTCAAACAATAATGATTTACTCTCAAATCTTAGTATTTGATTGTTTATCCGACCTACTTGGTTCAATAGGAACTTAGATCTCCATGACCACAACCTTTGAGGCACATAAGCTATGAGCGTTATGGCAGCCTCCGGAACGTTTTCCGGCGCTGTGCAACTCAGCACATTTAGCTAAGGTTCGTTAACCTTATCAAAGTTCTATTGTCCTCCCACTTAACATTTATGAAAAATTCCTTCTTCAAGAAACTTCATGTTTCAAGCGACAAACCCTTTTGTCCTTGGTGTTATGGAGGAATAACCAATTGTTATTCGAAATAACCTACAAAGACATGCTCATCCGACTTCGGTTGTAAACATCTTACTTATGTTTAGCATACCAAAATTTAATAAATGACAACTTGGGTTTTACCCCAAACCATAACTTCCATGGTGTCATTTCAACGGATCAAGATGGAGCTCTTTTCAGTGTAAAAGCGGAATTCTCTAAAGCTTTAATCTTTTAAAACATAATGGCAGTTTTATCAATAACACCTTTGATCCAACCATGTCAAACAAGGTTTCATTACAAATCTCAAACACTCCATATTCCTATGGTGTTTCATGAGATGTAAATCTAGGTGTTTTGCTAAACTTGTAATTCAAATAAATCCCTTTTATGATAAAATCATAATTCATTTATTTTTCTTGTTACACTTGTAACTCAAATAAATCCCATATGATAAAATCATAAACCATTTATTTTCTTGTTACAATGATTTTCCACTTCATCTTGAAAGTCTTTGAACATTTTCAAATATTTCATACTTCTTTCTCATTAAGTGAACATTCACTCAAATTTCCAGAGAAAGCATATGAAGATGAAATCCATCGCTTACGACTATACATAATGGACTACATACATCGATATGTATAAATTCCAATATTTTAGTCGTTCGTTCTTCTTTGTCCTTTGAACAAAGTTTTAATTATCCCGAGGAAAGTCTCACAAGCGTCACTTGATCAAATCAAAGACTCCAAAAATCCATGAATATGGAGATTCTTCATGTTTTCTTTCCAATATAATTTAAACAGCGATGTCACTTCGTAAGTGATCTTTCAATCATTTGTCTTGTGACATTTTAGCATTAGGTTTTATGGATGTGATTTCTCCAACTAGATTTGTAAATCATCCATCTTATATGGAATACGGTAATTATTTGAACAACCTTTGTTCTCATAATACCTGATTCAAATAACAATTATTAAAACAAATCTTGAAGTCAAGCTTTGATGTCAACGAGAAATACAAACAACAGTTTGTTTGTTTTCGATGAACATCATCACATATTCTCTTGCTAGTTACTTAGGCCATTGTGGTTCATGAATTGCGTCGTTCTGTATGAAATTTCATACCAACCAATTCGGTATCCAATACCCAAGAACCACATTGTTTAACAAGCAAAGAATACAACCATAACATGTATATGATCCATATACCTAAATTGGATATTTCCAATCTTTTTTTTCTGCCAAGTATATTTTATAGATTTTCTTCCAGCATTTCCTTTTCCTTTTAAAAGAATTTATCAACATCAATAGTGGCGCCATATACATGACACATAGTCCAAAGCGTGTATATTCTAATAATAATACCTTTGGACTTGCACTTTGAAGTAGATCACCATCGTCAAAATGATCGGTATTCTTTCAAAATCCATTCTTTAGTAATCTTTTAGTGTAGTAAAAATTTTACATACATATTCCATTCACCCTTATCATGACGACTTTCATGATCAAGCTATTATAGCTTATAAAGGCGAATCGTGAGTATAACATTACTTTCCAAAACCCTTTTGGATGATTAGGATGTCTAGCATCTCCAACCTTCGTAAATTCTCATCCAATATGAGAACATATATTATACTCTATCATATTGCAACCAAAACATTGTTTTAGATATCGTTATATCTGCCACACATGATGGTTTCTGAAACAATTCTTTCAGCTCCTAGATAATCTTGATATTTAAATCAAGAATCATGGAGGCAAACATGATACTTAAGATACTAACACTGGAATTGTTACTCTTGATTTAATACTAACTATTAAATTTCACGGAGTAAATAGAGTTTGATAAAAGTTTGCAATAGGACTTTAAACTTTAGATTGACACTCAACACAATACGATACCAGTTCATAAAGTATATATCCAGAATTCTATAGTTCTATTATCTCAATTACAACTATGCATAAGATGGTGAACGAATGCCAATGACTACAACAAATTATGCAAATTCACTTTGATTTAATTTATGATAAATTGAGTTCTACTAATCCAAATTATAAATGAACTCCCACTTAAAAACGACATCCCTCGTGTCTTTTTGGTGATTACGTGAACCAAATCTACTACACCAAGTCCGATCATCACGTGAGTCGGTGTATCTTCAAAGGCGAGCATCCATATGGTCATCATATCAAAACATATGACTCATGCTTAACCTTTCAGTCCGTGTTCCGAGGCCATGTATGTACATGCTAGGCTCGCCAAGTAAGAACCTTAGTATTCGCGTGTGTAACTGTCTTACACCCGAGATATGTTCATGGATTCAAGTACACCCGATCATCACGTGATGTCTTGAAGCGACGAAACATTGTCGGTGCATACTTAAGAAAGAACACATTCTTATCTTGATATCTAAATGAGGGATCATCTTATTATGCTAATAAAACGCCAAACAAGCAATATAAGATGCAATCAAAACATCACATGTTTATAAGTGAAATTATATGGTTCCCGCATATGATCTCCATCATGTGCACCGTGGTATGATCTCTATCATACCTTTATGTGTAAGGCCAAGGTCTATGGAACTTACACGCTATGTGTGTTGTAAGAGTATCATCTCATACTTCTACTTACAATATCACCATATCATAACACTAGCCTAGCAACAATCTAAACTAGACGCCTCTAATTTATCCATTGCAAGTTTTACGTGGCTTAGGGCTTTCAAAGATAGAACCGTTCTTACCTACGAACATGAACCACAACGAGGATAACAAAATTATTGACAACTCGTTGCAAATTAGATATTGACTATAGTAGGTGAGACAGACACCCTCTAGCCACTTATGCAAAACTAGTTGCATGTCAAGCGTGGAACAGCTCTCATGTGCGAGGAAATGTAAAGTTTGTCCGGGCCGCTTCATCCCACTATGCCACCAATATCCAAAGTACAACTAAGAAGCAATAAAATGATCATCATCGCCCACATATACTCATATGTGTACTACCCGTGCAAAGTATCTACGTATAGATCCGGCTCTGATACCACTGTAGGGGTCGCAGCATAGAAAACAAAAAATTTCCAATGATGGGAACAACTATGTACCAAGATCTATCTACTAGATACAAACAACGGGTGGATGTACATCCGTAGAGAACATACCCTTGAAGACCGACAAAGCTTAACGAGTCCAAACTCGTGGTTGATGTAGACGATCTCTTGCCGATCTCAAGATCGAGAGGAAGTCCTAGCTGTTGGAGATATGCCCAAGAGGCAATAATAAAGTGGTTATTATCATATCTTCACACTTATGATAAATGTTTACATACCATGCTATAATTGTATTAACCAGAAACATTAATACTTGTGTGATTTGTAAACTAAAATAAGAGTCCCTAGTAAAGCCTCTTGTTAAACTAGCTTGTTGGTTAATATATGATCATGGTTTCCTGATCATGAACATAGAGATGTTATTAACAACAGGATCATATCATTAGGAGAATGATGTGATGGACATACTCCTATAGATAAGTGTAGCATAAAGATCAAGTCATTTCAATAGTTCAATTGCTATATGCTTTCTGATACATAGTAACCTAATTCCTTCGACCATGAGATCATGCATATCACCTTTACCGGATGGATGCTTTGATGACATCAAACACCACACCGTAACTGGGTGGCTATAAAGGTGGCATTGAGTGTTCGGAAAGTATTGGTTGAAACACATGGATCAAGAGTGGGATTTGTCCATCCATATGACGGATAGATATACTCTGGGCCCTCTCGATGGAATGTCATCCAATTAGCTTGCAAGCATGTGACTAGGTCACAAGGGATCACATATCACGGGAACGAGAAAAGAGTACTTATCGGTAACGAGGTTGAACTAGGTATGCAGAGATACCGACGATCAAAACCTCGGATAAGTAAACTATCGTGAGACAAAGGGAAATTGGTATCGTATGTAAGTGGTTCATTTGATCGCAAAGTAATCGTAGAAATATGTGGGAGCCATATGAATTTCCAGATTCCTCTATTGGTTATTGTTCGGAGAAGTGTCTCGATCATGTCCGCATAATTCACGAACCGTAGGGAGACACACTTAAGGATTCGACGTTGTTTGAGTAGTTATGGTATTATGAGAAAGAGACCGAATGTTGTTCGGAGTCTCGGATGGGATCCGGGATATCACGAGGTGATCCGGAATGGTCCGGAGAATAAGATTCATATAAGGAAAGTCCCGTTTCGGAGTTCGGGAATGATTCCGGTGTTTTCATCAGGAATGTTCTAGAAGGGTCCGGATTGTCCGGCACTCCGGGGGGGAGGGTACATGAATGTGTCATTGAATGATTGCATCATGTACTAAGTGTTCTTGCTGTTCCAAAACTTGAAAGTCAAACTGCCAGTTTGAAAGTCAAACGGCTAAAACAGGAAACTGTGGAAAACAGGAAACTGTGGGAAACAGGAAACTGTGGGAAACAAGCAAGAGGAGTTTGAAACCAACTTGGAGGAGGAGTTCCTCTCCTCCAAGCCGGCGCCCAGCCCTAGGCTGAGTTGGGGAGGGACTCCCCTCCCTCCCTGGCGCGCCTAGCCCCTCCACCTATAAAAGGAGGGGCAGGGCCTCCTCCTTGAGACACAAAAGTTTCTACCTCTAATCTCCGGTTTAGAGCCGTTTGGTTTAGATCTTCTAATTGCTTTAGCCTGCGGTTTAGAGCCTTCTAATTGGTGTGTCTAATCTCTAGACCACTAATAGCCCTCTCTCATAATCCACCATACTCGCTCCGGCTTAAGGCGAAGCCCTGCGGGATTTCCCCTCTACTTCCGGTACTACGCCGTTGTGCTGCCGGAATCTCGAGGAGAGTGCTACAACCTCCGCTGCCTGCTGGAACAAGGGAGAGGAAGGTCTTCGTCGAGTACCGAACGTGTGACCGACTGCGGGAGCGCTGCCGGAACGTGGCGCCGGAAGGATCGTCTACGCGATCTTGAGATCGGAAAGAGTACGACTACATCACCCACGAGAATCCGCTCTCGTTAACCGCTTTGGAATCTTCGAGGGTGAGTTATTCCATCGACTCGTTGCTACAATCTAGTAGATAGATCTTGGCTTGTTTGTTTGTATGCGATAGAAAATTTTTGTTTTCCATGCTATGAACCCCTTCAGTGGTATCAGAGCCGTGTCTATATGTAGATCTGTTGCACGAGTAGAACACAATGGTCATTGTGGGCGTTGATGTTTTTATTGTCGATTGCTTCTTGTGTACTTTGCATCTTGCGGTATGTTGGGATGAAGCGGCCCGGGCTAACCTTACATGACATCGTTCATGAGACTTGCTCCACGCTTGACATGCAACTTGTATTGCATAAGTGGCTTTGCGGGTGCCTGTTTCTCCTAGCATAGTTAAGATCCAATTTACAACGGGTGATTAACAATACTAGTATCAATGTTGTGGTTCATGTTCGTAAGTTTGAACGACACTTTTTGAAAGCCCCAAACCACGTAAAACATGCAAAGAAAGTAGAGGCGTCTAACTTTGTTTTGCAGGGGTGTGTTGTGATGTGATATGGCCATGATTGTGATTATATATGATGTATGCAATGTTCCTTATTGTAAGTCGGCAACCGGCAGGAGCCATATGGTTGTCTTTAATTTCTGTTATAGATCCGCGTGTCTATTCAAAGTAGTTGTAATAGTTGAAGCCGGTGGACGACAACCATGGAGAAGCGTCATTGACCTAGATGCAATGCCGGTAATGATGGAGATCATGTTCGTGCTTGAAGATGGAGATCGGAAGCACTAAGAAGAAAGGCCATATCATATCATATATTATGAATTGCATGTGATGTTAATCCTTTATGCATCTTGTATTGCTTAGTAGACGACGGTAGCATTATAAGATGATCCCTCATGCACATGAATTTCAAGTCACAAAGTGTTCACCCTTAGTTAGCACCGTTGCTAAAGCTTGTTGTTTCGAAGCACCACGTGATGATCGGGTGTGTTAGATTCTACAAGTGTATACAACGTGAGCAAGCCAGATTTGCTCATGCGGAAACTAAGGTTTGATCTTGACGAGCCTAGCATGTACAGACATGGCCTCAGGAACACGGATTACCGAAAGGTAGAGCATGAGTCATATAGTAGATATGATGAACATGTTGATTGTTCGCCATTGAAGCTATATCAACTCTCGTGATGATCGGTTTTGATGTGGTGGATTTGGTTCGTGTGATCACTAAAAAAATGTGAGGGATATTGTTTTGAGTGGGAGTTCACCTAGATTAATTTAATTAGAACTCAATTTATCATAAACTAAATCAAAGTGAATTTGCATAGTTGTTGTAGTCATTGGCATCCGTTTACCACCTTGCGCTTAGTTATAATTGAGATGATAGAACTATAGAATTCTGGTTAGTTACTTTACGAACTGGTATCGTATTGTTTTGAAGTGTTAATCTAAAGTTTAAAAGTCCTATTGCAAACTTTTAGTAAAGTTCCGGTTACTCCATGAAGTTTAATAATTAGTATTAAATCAAGAGTAACAATTCCAAGTGTTAGTATATAAGTATCATGTTTGTCTCCATGATTCTTGATATTCAATGGATTCTCTTAATATCAAGGTTATCTAGGATCTGAAAGAGTTGTTTCAGAAACCATGATGTGTGGAATATATTGTGATATCTGAAACGAAGTATTGGTTACAACATGATAGAGTATAATATGGCAAAAGACATGTTCTCATATTTGATGAGAATTTGCAAAAGGTTGGAGACACTAGTTGTCCTAATCCTCCAAAAGGTTTTGGAGAGCAACATTATACTTGCGATTCACCGTTACAAACTAAAAGTAGCTTGATCATGGATAAATCCATGATGAGGGTGAATTTTTGATGTAGGTGAAATGTTTACTACACCAAGAGATTACTAAAGAAAGGAATTTGAAAGAACACCAAACATTTGATGATGGTGATCTACTTCAAAGTGCAAGTCCAAAGACATTGGTATTTAACTATACACGCTTTGGATTATGTGTCATATGTATGACTCCACTATTGATATTGATAGATTCTTTCAAACAGAAAAGGAAATATTGAAAGAGAATCTCATAAATATATGGCAGAAAAGAAAAGACTAGAATTGTTCAGTTTAAGTATATAGATGATATACATGTTATGGCTATATTCTTTGCTTATTAAACAATGTGGTTATTAAGTATTTGATACTGAATTTGTTGGTGTGAATTGTCATACGAAACAACAGAATTCATGAACTACAATGGCCTAAGTAACTAGCAAAATAATATGTGATGATGTTCATCGAGAACAAATAAAGGGTTATTGTGTTGCTCGTTAAAACATCAAAGCTTGCCTTCAAGATTTGTTTTATCAGGTATTATGAGAACAAATGGGTTGTTCAAATAATTGCCGTAATCCATAAAAGATGGATGATTCACAAATCTCATTGGAGAAATCACATCCATAAAACTAGTGCTAAAAATGTCGAAAGACAAATTGATTGAAAGATCACTTAGTAAGTGATATCGCCGTTTAAATTATACTGGAAAGAAAACATGAAGAAACTCCATGTGGATGGAATTTTGGAGTCTTTTGATTTTTGAACAAATGACACTTGTGAAACTTTCCTAGAGATAATTGAAACTTCGTTCATAGGCCAAAAGGGAACGAAAGACTAGCTTATTAGAATTTGTACATATTGTTGTACGAACTCCATTATGTGTAGTCAAGAGCGATGGATTTTAACTTCATTTGCTTTCTCCGAGAATTTGAGTGAATATATGAATATTTACTTAATAAGGATAAAGTATGAAACATTTGAAAAGTTCAAAGACTTTCAAGATGAAGTGCAAAATCATTGTAACAAGAATATAAATAGTTTATGATAAGATCATAAAGGAAGATAATTGATTTACAAGTTTAGCATAATACCTAAGATTTAAGGAATCGTTCCGTGGATTTGCATTTCCCGAAACACCATAAGAGTATGGAGCGTTCGAGATATGTAATTAAACCTTGTTTGACATGGTAAGATAAAAGGTATAATTCATAAAACTGCCATTATATTTTAAAGATTAAAAGCTTTAGAGATTACCGTTTTTCCACTGAAAAGAGCTCCATCATAATCCGTTGAAATGACACCATATAAAGTTATGGTTTGGGATAAAACCCAAGTTGTCCTTTCTTAAACATTGGTTTGCTATGCATAAGAAAGATGTTTGCAACCAAAGTCGGATGAACCTGTCTTTGTATAACTGTTGAGTATTCCTCCATAACACCAGAGACAAAAGTGTTTGTTACTTAAAACGTCAAGTTTCTTTGAGAAGGAATTTTTCGTGAAAAGTTAAGTGGGAGGACAATAAAACTTTGATAAGGTTAAAATAACCTTAGCTGTATGTGCAGAGTTGCGCAGCGCCGAAAAGTGTTCCGGAGGCAGCAACAAAGCTCATGGCTCACGTACCTCAAAGGTTGTGGTCACGGGGATCCAAGTTCCTATTGAAACAAGAAGGTCGGGTAAACAATCAAATACCAAGATTTGAGAGTTAAATCATTATTTGACAATAATGATCCGACTACATGCAAAGAAGCGATGATGAGCCCTGACTCCGTCAAATGGCTTGAAGCCATAAAATCCGTGATAGTTCCATACACGAGAAATCAAGTTTTGAACTTGAAGGACCCTCGAGAAAGGTGTAAGACCTTATAGTTGTGTTTGGATCTATAAAATAAATAGACATGGATGTTGCACATCTATGAAATAGTCGACATGTTGGGAAAGAGTTCACAACAATGTTCAAAGGTTGACTATGACAAGATCTGATCTTTCATAGCAATATTTAGTCTAGACGGATTAGTGTAGCAACCACTACATATAATTTTATTATATGATAGTTGAATAAACAAAACAAGTTCTTCTAATAGAAGGGTTACCTAGGACGTGTGCATGACACTGTCCAAAGGGTTTTGTTAAAATTCAAGGGATGCTAAAAACATATGCAAACTTCAATGGTCGAAGTAAGCATAGCGGAGTTGGAATCTTCACTATGATGAAACTGTTAAAAGAGTTTAAATTCATCAGAGATAATGAAGATGCTTGCATTTGCAAGAAATTAAGTGGGAGCGCTAAGACATGTTTCTAATACATTATGTGGAAGACATATTGTTGATTGGAAATAATGTATCTTTTATTAACACATATTAAGAATTTCATCCCGATGAAAGACTTAGGCAAAACCCAAATATTTGGCATCAATAGACGCTAATATGGTTGTGCCAGAAGTACATAGACAAGATATTGAATGAGTTCAATATAGAAACTACAAGAGAGGTTCTTGTCGCACAGAAAGGATTGAATGAGTTCAATGTTGATGATATATTCAAGTGTATTGACATTTGGTAAAGTGAAACAAATAATCAAGTATAGATTGATACTTGATGTATGAAATCACAAAGAGTATTTATATCAATCATACTGTGATATGTACAAATCCAGATGTGTCCTATGCTCTAAATGTTGTGAGCATATACTAGAATGATTCGTAAGATGATCATTGGACAATAGTAAGGATATTCTTATGATCTTTTGGAAGAACTAAGAGTATAATATTTGTAGAAGTGACAAATAGATGGTTAGTTCATTGTAAAAGTACTACATTGATACTAGCTTTGTCACAAAGTACAAATTAAGTTTATCTCAATCTAAACTAAAGATGGCACAATATAATGGAAAGTGAGTTCCATAATGGATTTGGATGAGTTCCAAAGTTAAGACATTGTGACAGATACTACAACAAAAGGCTAAGTATATGACTGCTATTATAGCAGCAAAAGAGGGCATTTGTGTCAAGTAGTTTGTTATCAAACTAGGTGTAGTTCACAGAGGGATAATACTATGAAGATATATTGTGCGACAATATTATCAACATGTTTTAACCCCAAAGAACTAAAGGTCACACTGAAAGACCAAATTTATACAAAGCCATCTCATTAGAGAATGAGTGATGCGTAGAGACGCAAAGACATGCAATTACACACGGACCTGGAAGTGTCAGATCCGGAGATCAGTTGACCACTAGCAATCGTGTACATACAACACCGGAAAGCCATAGGTGTTGAATACACAAAGGTTTGAAACTAGATTATTGACTCTAGTGCAAGTGGGAGACTGTTGGAGATATGCCCAAGAGGCAATAATAAAGTGGTTATTATCATATCTTCACACTTATGATAAATGTTTACATACCATGCTATAATTGTATTAACCGGAAACATTAATACTTGTGTGATTTGTAAACTAAAATAAGAGTCCCTAGTAAAGCCTCTTGTTAAACTAGCTTGTTGGTTAATATATGATCATGGTTTCCTGATCATGAACATAGAGATGTTATTAACAACAGGATCATATCATTAGGAGAATGATGTGATGGACATACTCCTATAGATAAGTGTAGCATAAAGATCAAGTCATTTCAATAGTTCAATTGCTATATGCTTTCTGATACATAGTAACCTAATTCCTTCGACCATGAGATCATGCATATCACCTTTACCGGATGGATGCTTTGATGACATCAAACACCACACCGTAACTGGGTGGCTATAAAGGTGGCATTGAGTGTTCGGAAAGTATTGGTTGAAACACATGGATCAAGAGTGGGATTTGTCCATCCATATGACGGATAGATATACTCTGGGCCCTCTCGATGGAATGTCATCCAATTAGCTTGCAAGCATGTGACTAGGTCACAAGGGATCACATATCACGGGAACGAGAAAAGAGTACTTATCGGTAACGAGGTTGAACTAGGTATGCAGAGATACCGACGATCAAAACCTCGGATAAGTAAACTATCGTGAGACAAAGGGAAATTGGTATCGTATGTAAGTGGTTCATTTGATCGCAAAGTAATCGTAGAAATATGTGGGAGCCATATGAATTTCCAGATTCCTCTATTGGTTATTGTTCGGAGAAGTGTCTCGATCATGTCCGCATAATTCACGAACCGTAGGGAGACACACTTAAGGATTCGACGTTGTTTGAGTAGTTATGGTATTATGAGAAAGAGACCGAATGTTGTTCGGAGTCTCGGATGGGATCCGGGATATCACGAGGTGATCCGGAATGGTCCGGAGAATAAGATTCATATAAGGAAAGTCCCGTTTCGGAGTTCGGGAATGATTCCGGTGTTTTCATCAGGAATGTTCTAGAAGGGTCCGGATTGTCCGGCACTCCGGGGGGGAGGGTACATGAATGTGTCATTGAATGATTGCATCATGTACTAAGTGTTCTTGCTGTTCCAAAACTTGAAAGTCAAACTGCCAGTTTGAAAGTCAAACGGCTAAAACAGGAAACTGTGGAAAACAGGAAACTGTGGGAAACAGGAAACTGTGGGAAACAAGCAAGAGGAGTTTGAAACCAACTTGGAGGAGGAGTTCCTCTCCTCCAAGCCGGCGCCCAGCCCTAGGCTGAGTTGGGGAGGGACTCCCCTCCCTCCCTGGCGCGCCTAGCCCCTCCACCTATAAAAGGAGGGGCAGGGCCTCCTCCTTTCAATTCCCTCCACTAAAAAACCCACTCAAATTCCCATTAAATTTCCACCAAATTTAATGCAAACTCTCATTAAATAAAACTCCTTTTATTTATTCAGAATTTTGTCAATTACTTTAATGACAAACATTCACATATAACCCCTTGCTAGTAATTCATTTCACATGCAGAAACACTTTCTGTAATTTCACCCGAAAACCCGTTTTGGTATCTAGTGAAATAAATTCCTGCGCTTGTTATTCTTTTCGGCATGAAACTTTTGCTCCAAATGGATGTCGGTGTCTCTTAAGTGTGTCACCCTATGGTTCGTGAATAATGCGGACATGATCGAGACCCCTCTCAGATCAATAATCAGAAGCGGGATCTGGAGACCCATACTGACTCCCACATATTCAACGATGACTTTCTTGTGATCGTCGGAACCTTTTATGCTAGTATCTTAATCCCTTTGTTTCACGATATATTACATGTCCGAGATTCGATCATCAGTATCTCCATACCTAGTTTGACCTCGTTACCGACATGCACTCTTTTCTCGTTCCCGTGATATAACATTCTAGTGATCAAATCACTTGCTTGCAAGCTATCAATGTGATATCACTGAGAGGGCCCAGAGTATATCTATCCGTCATCGGGATGAATAAATTCCACTCTCGATCCATGGGCCTCAACATAACACTTTATTAGTTCTGAATCCATCTTTATAATCACCCTGTTATGGTGTGACGTTTGATGTTATCAAGAAACTCTTTCGGTGTTAGTGATTGACATGATCCCATGGTCTAAGGATTAGGATCACTTCGTAAGTTGTTATAGCAACATAAACTCAATGACTTTTATCGTAATGCTATACTTCGGATGAATGTTCATCACATCATTACACTAATGTTGTGATCCCGTTATTAACAACATCCAATGTCCATGATCAGGAAACCTTGATCATCTGGTTAATCAACGAGCTAGTTTATGAGAGAGGCATAACTAGGAACTTCCTTTTTGTTTATTAAACACAAATGTATTAACCTTTCCGTATTAATATAATTATAGCATGTAAAATAAACATTTATCATAAATAAGGAATACGATAATAACCACTTTATTATTGCCTCTCGGGCATATTCCCTTCATTTCTTTCTCAGCAAAAACGTTGAATTTGAAGTTGGACTTAGCCATTTGATCTAGAAAATTTGCAAGTACAATTTAGACTATGTTCATGATAACTAGTTCAACTTAATCAAATTACTAGATGAACTCCCACTAAATTCAACATCCCTCAAGTTGTTTAGTGAACATGATCCAAATTCACCACACCTAATCCGATCTTCACGAGAAGAGATGTGGTTTCAATGGTGGACAACAAAGTGTCGATCATATCATTCATATGACTCATGCTTAACCTTTCGGTTCATGTGTTCCGAGGCCATGTCTGTACATGCTAGGCTCGTCAAGTCAAACCCAAGTATTTCCGCGTGTGCAAAACTGGCTTGCACCCGTTGTATGTGAATGTAGAGTTTATAGCACCCGATCATCACGTGATGCTTGAACACGACGAACTTTCGCAACGGTGCATACATGGGGAGAACACAGTTTTATCTTGATCTTTAAGTGAGGAATCATCTTATAATGCTACCGTCGCGATCTAAGCAAAATAAGATACATAAAAGGATAAACATCACATGCATATAACTTTAAGTGACATGGTATAGCCAATCTTCGCGCAATGATCTCCATCTTGTGCGTGCCGTGCCGGCATGATCTCCATCACTCCACCATGATTGCCTCCACCACGAATAGCAACTACAACTATTGCTAACTACTTAGCGATAAAGTAAAGCTATTACATGGCGTATAATAAGTTGACACACAGGTCATACACAATTATAAAGACAACCATATGGCTCTTGCCGGTTGTGTACTCATCGACATGCAAGTCGTGAAACATTACAAAACATGATCATCACATACAACATACACATCACATCTTGGGCCATACCATATCACAAAAAACACTCCCTGCAAAAACAAGTTAGACGCCTCTACTTTGTTGTTGCATGTTTTACGTGGCTTATGGGAGTAGCAAGCTAAGAACGATTCTTACCTACGGAAATCCACAACGGTGATATTATGGTTGCCAAACTCTGGTGTAAATCCCATGACAACTATAGTGAGAGAAACTGGCATCCACCAGCCGCATGTGTGGAACAAGCCACACGTCAAGTGCGGAGCCGGTCTCGCGAACGAGGTCGCGTAAGGTTGGCCTGGACCGCTTCGATCTCACTATCCCGCATCATAAGAAGTACACAAACAAGAGGTTTGCAACAGAAAACATCAACGCCTGCAACAACCATGTTGCGTTCTACTCGTGAAACACATCTACGCATAGATCTAGCTCTGATACCACTGAAAGGTTTCGCGGCATAGTAAATCAAAATTTTCTACGGATGCGAACGGGGAAAGCCAAGATCTAATCTAGGAGATGCAAACAACGAGGGGGAATAGATGAGATCTTCATACCCTTGAAGATTAGCACAGCGGAACGTTCGACAGAACGTGGGTGATGTAGTCGTACTCGCTTCTCCTCCTCGCGATCCGGTCCGATCTAACACCGCAAGTGGCGATGCCTCTGAGAGATGCACACGTGCGGCACCTCGACATCTCATCCTTCCTCGGTCCAGCAATTAGGGTGGAGAGATGGATTGGATCTACAACGCGACGGTGCGGTGCAAGCGGTGGAGAGTTTCTGCGGCAGGGCTTCGCCTACGCGCAGTCGGGAGGGAGAGAGAGAGGAGGGGCAGCAGGGTGGCTAGGGTTGCGGAGGAGGTGTGGGGAGGGTGCGCCCCCAGACCTCTTTATATAGAGGGGTGGGCGGCTGGCCCTTGCCCCTCCCCCAAGCCCTAGGCCGGCGGCCAAGGAGGGAGGAGTGGGGGGCAAGTCCCCTCCCCCTTCTAGAAGCTCCCCTAGGGTTTTGCCCTAGGCTTGGCCGGATGGGCCCTATGGGGCTTGTGCCCCTGGCCCAATGCGGCCAGGACACTCCCTCATAGGCCCATGCCCCCTCCCGACAAGTGGGGCCACGTTGGTCCCACTCCGGAAGGTTCTAGAAGCTTCTGGTACAATACCGATTAACCCGAAACAATTTCGAACTCCAAAAATTGCATTGCCTTATATGAATCTTATTCTTCGGACCATTCCGGAACCTCTCGTGATGTCCCGTATCCCATCCGAGACTCCGAACAAAAACTCATAAACCAATTATCCAATATATCCTAGCGTCGAGACACGTTAAGTGTGTGACCCTTCGGGTTCGAGAATATGCAGACATGATCTTCTATCAATAATCAACAGCGGGGTCTGGAAACCCATATTGAATCCCACACATTCATCGATGATCATATCGGATGAACCACGATGCCGGGATTCAATCAATCCCATATATATATATATTCCCTTCGTCTCGCGATATTTTACTTGCCCGAGATTTGATCGTCGGTACCGTCATACCTAGTTCAATCTCGTTCACAGCAAGTACTTTACTCGTTCCGTAATCCGATATCACTTTGTGATTAAATCCTTAACCATATGCTTGCAAGCGGTGTTGATATCGATTACCGAGTGAGCCCGAAGTATATCTCTCCGACTTGGGAGGGACAAATCCCATCTCGATACATACAACCCAACAGGTAATTTCCGATCACCTGAGAGACACCTTTATGATCACCCTCTCATAGGATGACGTTTGATGACCTCAAAGCTTTCTTCCGATACCAGGGAGTTGTATTATCTCATGGTCTAAGGAATACAATATTTGACATAAGAAAAGCTTCGCAAAGATGAACACGATGACACGATCTAATTGCTCCACTTAGTTTGGGTATGTCCATCATATCATTCTCCCAATGATATGATCTCATTATTAATCGACAACTCATGTCTATGGTTAGGAAACCTTAACCATCATTAATCAATGAGCTAGTCCATAGAGGCATACTAGGGACACGGTGTTGTTCACAAACCACACAAGTATTAAAGTTTCCGCTTAATACAATTCTATCATGGAATATAAACTTTATCATGAACAAGAATTATAATAATAACATTTTTATTATTGCTTCTAGGGCATAATTCCAACAGGTACATGTATACACATTAGCCACATTAGTCATTCAGTTTTAAGTACCCCTCATGATTCCTTCAATCTCAGTGACATATTGCATGTTCCTAGTGCTTCCAAAAATCTTTTATATGTTTATAAATTCACTCTTGATAATCACGTTTTCATTGAGTTTCATCCATTCTATTTTTTGATCAAGGACCAAGGAACACGACGAATTTTGTTTAGAGGCCCTTGCCATGGAGGTCTTTACCCTTTGATGCATATCTCCAACGAGTCCTGCAAGCATGCGTTCATCACAATAAATCCATTATCCTATACGTGGCATCGCCGTTCAGGACATCCATATTCTTTCATAGTTCAACAAATTCTTAGAAGAAATAAAATAGCTTACACCCTAGAAATTACTCCTTATGATTGTGATTCTTGTCACTTGGCCAAGAGCCATCAACTTCCATATCCCACCTCCACCGGTAGATCCACTATTCCTATGTTTTTGATTCTTGTCACTTGGCCAAGAGCCATCAACTTCCATATCCCACCTCCACCAGTAGATCCACTGTTCCTTTGAAACAAGTCTTTTCTGATGTATGGGGTCCTACACCACTTTCTGTTGGGAAACATGCCTATTATGTAAGCTTTATCGATGATTATAGCACGTTTACTTGGATTTATTTGGTTAAGAAGCGTTTTGATGTTTATCAAGCTTTTCTTAATTATTAGCAATATGTTGAATGTAAGTTTGATAGGAAAATTGTTAACAAATCGATTGGGAAGATGAATATGAGGAACTCAATGCCTTCTTTCAAATAGCTGGTATCAGCCATCATGTGTCTTGTCCCCATGATCATCAGCAAAATGGCTCAGCTGAAAGAAAACATCGACACATAGTGGAAGTTGGCCTTGCCTTGCACTATGCCTCTAAAATACTAGAATCAAGCCTTTCTCACTACCACTTTTCTTATTAACTTGCTTCATAGCAAAGTCATTAATTTTGAAACTCCATGTGAGCGCCTTCTTCATGTTGTTCCTCACTATGATACTCTTCGAATTTTTGGTTGTGCTTGTTGGCCAAATTTTTGTCCTTATAACACACGCAAACTTGCTTTTCGTTCCAAACGATGTGTGCTCATTGGTTATAGCCCTCTCCACAAAGGTGTCAAATGCCTAGATATTTCTACAGGACGCGTTTATATCTCTTGTGATGTTGTCTTTGATGAAAACATGTTTCCTTTTGTATCTCTACATCCTAATGTCGGTGACCTCCTTAAAAAAGAAATCCTTCTTCTTCCTAATGATAATGAGGGTGTTGAAAAACTTGATGATCATGTGGCTCCTTTTGTGCGTAATAATAAGTTTTAGGTGAAAATCTTGCTGAAAACAGTGAAGAAACAGCTCCAAACGATGCAAATTTAGACTCTGAAGAAAATGACGAAATCTGCACGTGATCCCGTGCGGATCCTTCTCGTAACTCATCCTCTGCGCTCGCGGATCCCGAGGAAGATCCTCATGCCGCTCCCGAGGGCGAGCCGGCCACTCCTGTCGCCCTTCGCGCGCGACCAGATGTGACACTCCACTACATGCGCCAGCGCAACCGGGACCCGCAACATTCCCCTGCCAACGACGCTGACAGCGTGTCGTCCTTTGTCTCTCCTACGCCCGACAGCGTCGGGACACCCACCCGCCAACCTGAAGTCGTCACGTCGCCGACCGCCTCGCCCGCTGTGTCGTCGTCGACCGCATCATTGACTGACGATCCCGAGGGGGATTTGGGAGCAGATTCGCCCGAATCGTCTATGAATTCACCAGTTGTTGCCCCACCTGTGGCTGGTGTACAAACGTGTCTTTAGAAAGGTATAAAACATCCGAAAATTTATAAAGATGGTATCGTGAGATATGGCATGCTTTGTTCCTCACTATGATACTCTTCGAATTTTTGGTTGTGCTTGTTGGCCAAATCTTCGTCCTTATAACACACGCAAACTTGCTTTTCGTTCCAAACGATGTGTGCTCATTGGTTATAGCCCTCTCCACAAAGGTGTCAAATGCCTAGATATTTCTACAGGACGCGTATATATCTCTTGTGATGTTGTCTTTGATAAAAACGTGTTTCCTTTTGCATCTCTACATCCTAATATCGGTGCCCTCCTTAAAAAAGAAATCCTTCTTCTTCCTAATGATAATGAGGGTGTTAAAAAACTTGATGATCATGTGGCTCCTTTTGTGCCTATCACTAACGTACCACAGGAATAATAAGTTTTAGGTGAAAATCCTGCTAAAAAGAGTGAAGAAACAACTCCAAACGTGCAAATTTAGACTTTGAAGAAAATGACGAAATCTGCACGCGATCCCATGCGAATCCTCCTCATACCTCATCCTCTGCGCTCGTGGATCCCGAGGAAGATCCTCGTGCCGCTCCTGAGGGCGAGCCGGCCATTCCTGTCGCCCTTCGCGCGCGACCAGATGTGACACTCCACTACACGCGCCAGCGCAACCGGGACCCGCCACGTGCCCCTGCCAACGACGCCGACAACGTGTCGTCCTCTGTCTCTCATGCGCCCGATAGCGTCGGGACACCCACCCGCCAACCTGAAGCCGCCACGTCACCGACAGCCTTGCCCGTTGTGTCGTCGCCGACCGCATCATTGGCTGACGATCCTGAGGGGGATTTGTGAGCAGATTCGCCCGAATCGTCTATGAATTCACCAGTTGCTGCCCCACCTGTGGCTGGTGTACAAACGTGTATTCAAAGAGGTATAAAACATCCGAAAATTTATAAAGATGGTATCATGAGATATGGCATGCTTGTGTCTACAGGTGAACCAAGTTCTTTGTCTGAGGCACTTGAGGATTCACATTGGCGCAAAGCAATGGAGGAAGAGCATGATGCTTTGCTCAAAAACAAAACATGGCATGTAGTTCCACCAAGTTTTAGCAAAAAATTGATTGATTGCAAGTGGATTTATCATATCAAGAAACGAGCAGATGGCACCATTGACAGATATAAAGCTAGGCTTATTGCAAAAGGTTTCAAACAGAGTATGGCATTGACTATGAATACTTTCAGTCCAGTTGTTAAAGCAGCCACTATTAGGACAATGCTAGTTATTTCAGTTTCTAGAGGTTGGAGTCTAAGGCAGCTAGATGTTAAGAACGCGTTTTTGCATGGTGTTCTGGAAGAGGAGGTCTATATGAAACAGCCACCAGGTTTTAAAAATCCAAATGTTCCTAATTATATTTGCAAACTTGACAAAGCTTTGTATGGTTTAAAACATGCACCAAAAGCGTGGTACTCTCGCCTGAGCTCACGATTGCATGAACTTGGTTTTGTTCCTTTCAAGGCAGATACTTCCTTATTTCTGTTTTAGAGGGCATGAGTTACTACTTATATTCTGATCTATGTTGATGATATAATAGTCACCAATTCCTCAAATGATGCTATCTCTATTCTGCTCCGAGAATTGGATAAAAACTTTGCCATTAAAGATCTTGGAGATTTACATTACTTCTTGGGTATTGAAGTCAAGAGGTCTTCTAGTGGATTGTTACTAACACAAGAAAAATATGCATCCGATTTACTCAGCAAACTTGGTATGACAAAGTGTAAGTCAGCTCCTACACCTTTGTCTATTTCGGACCCCTTGTCTCTTGTTGATGGGGATCCCCTTGGTCCTGGAGACACTACACAGTATATAAGTATTGTTGGAGGTTTACAGTATCTTACTCTTACTAGACTAGACTTGGCTTTTTCAGTCAATAAAGTTCGTCAATTTCTTCATGCTCCAACTATTGCTCATTGGACAACAGTTAAGAAAATAATGTGTTATGTGAAGGACTCAATTAATATTGGTATATCTTTCGAGCCCTCCACCTCTACACTCTTGAGTGTTTTTTCAGATGCAAGCTAGGCTAGATGTTTGGATGATAGACGTTCTACTAGAGGCTATGCAATATGCATAGGGCCGAATTTGGTGTCTTAGAGTGCCAGAAAACAAGCCACGGTCTCAAGATCAAGTACATAAGCTGAGTACAAGTCACTAGCTAATGCTACAACAGAAATGATATGGGTTGAAGCCCTTCTAAACGAACTTGGAGTGAAGTTGCAAGAGAAGCCTTGTCTTTGGTGTGATAACTTGGGTGTTACGTTCTTGTCTGCTAACCCAGTGTTTCACGCTCGCACAAAACATATTGAGATAGACTTTCATTTTGTTCGTGAAAGAGTTACTGCAAAGAAATTGGCTATCAAGTTCGTTTTTAGCAAGGATCAAGTTGTAGATGGTTTCCCTCTGGCTCTTCCTGTTAGAAATCTTCATGAGTTTAGGTGTAATCTAAATCTTATACCAAGTTTAGATTAAATGGGTTGTTAGAGTTATAAAACAGTCTCACTTGTACGTGTATGGGTCGGTATACCCATACGCGTACACAACCCTCTACGGAGGCCATCGGTTGCTTTCACCGTGACTCGTGGCATGATCAGATATATGGGACCATTCTCATCATTACTGCATCACTCAACAATCTCAGGCAGCAAGGAGAACAGTCAAAAAAATCGAATACAAAATGGTACAAGACAGGACAAGAAATCGATCTTCCGAATTGATATTAATCCTCATTATATGTTAGTGGCCTTACAGATTAAGTAAAAATAATCCGGACAAAACCAAATACAGGAAACGATGGTTACAACTGAACACCCCTTTTAATTGATGCGCGCTGAATTCAATCAATCAGTCATTCGTATTTGTTAAAACCTGAACAACATCAGTGTAGATTGAAGAAGATCTATCCTAAATAGCCAGCCAAAAATCTGCACTGTATGCCTGTATATGAGGACAAAAAGAAGAGGAGGGGAGGGGGCTCAAAGCATGTTATCTAAGCCGCCTAAACTCCCCGCTCCCACTTCTGAACCTGCCTAATAGTATTCTCTTTCCTCTGCTTTAGCATTCTGAGCTCCCGAGGGCTGAAGGGAGGGGGCAGATCACATGGACCGGAATCATGAGCAGACTTTGTCATGGATTCAGTAAGAAACTTCTTCTCAATGCCTTCAGCTTGGCAGACCAAAGATTCAGGACAAATCTCAACAGCTTCAGGTGGCTTAGTTGGCTTGAACCTTAGAAGCTTGGCATACTCCGTTAAAAGGTGAAGCATGTAATCATACACATGATCCATAGTAACCTTTTCTTGAATGAAATCGCTTGCTTCCTTTCCTATGCGCTGTGCCTACAGTAATTTACAAGTATAAGAAGAGTATTTTCTTGGAAAAACAATGCAGTAGATTTGTCAAAAAGAATGTTACTTTATAGACTAAACTCCAAAGAACAGCGTGGTTAAAATTCCCAATATTATAGCTCAATAACAGTTAGCTCTTAAGAAATTCGAATACTCTATAATAAGCTCCAAATGGTTATTAATAAAGAAAAAACAAGTGAAATGAATCCTTAAACACTAGACATGTTTTCAGCTTGGTTTACTTAAATTAAAGAACGCGACAGAGGGTTGCAAGAAAAATTTCCTGCTAGCAGTGCTTAAACCATGTTCTCAAATATCAGCAAGTCAATGCTTGGTCCAATTTTGAGTTTTGATTATAGTTTATGGTTTAGTGGTTTAAAATTCAGCTAATGTTGGTGCTATTTATTTTTTAACACAAAGTAAGAAAAAATCCATGATCAGTAATTTCTCATTTGCATCAAAATTGTTTAGCGTTTGAGTAACTTGGTTGTATACATATGTAAATGCTGGTAGACTAAATTACCGATTGCTTGTGGGAGTTGCCCCATTCAACAGCATATTTTATGGAGGCACATTTATCGTCATCCTGAACTGGCCAATAATGCTGAATCGGCATAAGTGACCTTGAAAAGAAATCATAGTATTTTGGTGTGACCAACAGTGTCATTGAATCACATGCTAGAATGTATTTCTGACTGATCGACCATGCTGATCCTTCTACATAGATCTTGTACCTGATGAATGTTGACCAAGCGTTAGAAACTTAGAACCACAAATAAAATCATATAATTAACTGCTTGCACTCTATCACCAAAATTAACATGAATAAAAAGTAAACCTGTGCGTGCACTGATTGCCCAAATTCGAGTTTTTATACCCTGCTTTGCTCTCTTTGAACCAGTCCTACAACCCAGACAACAGTGTTAACAATAAGACCTGTTAAACATTCACCTTTATAGAAGACATCACCCAACATGGTCTATATGCTTCCTCACGATGCAGATGCTAGAATGTATTCACTAATTACATCGGTGACACCATTAACGTACAAATTACCTGAGTGTAAATCCTTGCATTCCAATCCTGCGTACTGGAGATATTACACTTAACCAATTCCTGTCGTGACACCGCAACTGCTGCATTCCCTTTCCAGTAAGCATAAGGTTCTCTATCAGACCATGCTACCCTGCTATTACCATTCTTCAAATCTTTCTGCAGAGCATCCCATGGTTTTATGTTGATCTCTGGCCTGCCAACCATGTACAGTTATTAGAATAATTCAGATTTATGTGCACAACTGAGCATGAAGGCCCCAAGTTTTAAGTTTTGGAATTTCCTGGACATTTGAATATCCTATTAGCAATGCTGAAAAGTATTTGCTAACAGTTGTTTAATTACCAGTGTGTGAATATATGAGTGGATGATGCTCGTCACAGTGGTAGCGACGCATATTCAACTTCACTGTGATCGAAGTCCTGATACTTAGCTGTCCATTAATGTTTTTATTTTCAGACCCAAAGGTTATCACAGAGATAGACAAACAATTCTATGTTATGCTCGTAATTATTTATCAGTGAGGATGCATACAGAATTAAGTATTTCATATTCTCAGTATTCAGCGAGAATGAACAAGGTGAGCAAGCATTACCAGCCCCAAAATGACCAATCTGGGAAGACGATATCCAGGGTCCTGTCATCCCCGCAGTACCGGAACAGCGGCGGCATGAAGGGGGCCTGCTCCCCGTGGTAGAGGTGCGTGCGGACGACGGGCCAATCGACGCAGTCGAACATGAGGTCGAGGTCGGGGACGCGGCCGGGGTAGCGGCGGAGCAGCTGGAGGATGCCCCAGATGGTGAAGAGGTCGCGCGTCTGGAACGCCGGGCGGAAGCGCTGGACGAAGGCGCGGCCGCGAAGCACGACGAGGCGGAAGCTGGCGGTGACGCGAGCGCGCGCGAGCATGGCGCGGGTGACGCCGCCCGCCGCGCGCCATGGGCGGAGGTCCTCGTGGATGAAGCGGAAGTAGGATGGGCACGAGGTGTTGGAGGATGAGGAGGCGGCGGCGGTGGTGGGGGTGGACGGTGGGGGGTCAGGGGAGGAGCTGCAGGAGGACGAGGAGGAGAGCGCGAGTGTCAGCGTTTGGGAGGATCCGCGCTCTTTGGCGGGTTGGGAGATGTTGCGGCGGAGGGAAGGAGTGGGGCAAGAGATGGAGTAGGCGGCAGGTGGAGGTTGTGGTACTATGGAGGGCGACTGCCGTGATGGGTTGGGGTGGTGGAGCGCGGCGGCGGCGGCGGCGGGAATGGCCGCGGTGGTGGGGAGGCTTGCCTGCAACTGCAAAGACGAGCGATACGATCATTGATATGTTTTTTTTTTTTTGGATGTCAAGAGAAGAGCTACTTTTGGTACCACAACTTGTATCAGTTGCGTTTTAGTCCCACTTCTTGTAAATTGGACACCTAAATCTCACAACTTGCTTAGCGTTGATAATTTTGGTCCTAAGCGGTATTCTGCTGACACGTATCAGCCAACGTGGACAAACACGTTTGCACGTAATAGAGCGCTCCACATAATAATCCCTTAATATGTGTAATTTTCGCAAAGTTTTCCAGGCCTCAGGTCCACCCTAGCTTTGCCCCGCTCCCGTACGTGCCCAACTGAAGTCAATCGCACATGAACAAAACCAACGTGAGTCACGGCGCCCGCAGCAGGAGTTGGCGACGGACATATCGACCTAGCTTGTGCGTGTTTCCTATTCCAAGTCCTTAGATCTCCACCGCCATGCATTACCAGGAGCATGGAAAAGATCCGCCATCCTACGGTACAGCCTTTCTCCCCATCCTTCTTCTCCTCTCGCGGGGTTCTTGTGGCGGAGCAGGTGGCGAGCGCACGATCGGGATGATAAAACCTCGTTTTAGGGACTGAAATCATGCGCACATACTGTCTTGATTGACGTAGCATAGTTTAATATGGTAAATATTGTAGATTCCATGACATTTGTCGGGCGCGCGATTACTGGTACGAATAGCTCGTCGCAATCTCTGTTTGTCACATGATTTCATCGAAAAGGTTGTTGTTTTTGTTGATTAATGTGACTTGTATTCTGTTCTGGTGAATGGGTTGTTCGTAAACGCTGAAATTGAAATTTCGATCATGTACATAAGTTTTGTGTAGGTGCTATGAATTTGAGGTATATGTGATACTGTTAACTAAAGTAGATTAGTGAACACTTGTTTTGTAGTAGCTTGTTCATGTACTGGTTGCTCGTGGAAGAAAATAGTAGCAAAATCTTGTTTTGTATAGAATTTTTGAGTAGTTCTTCTGAATCTGTAGTGTAGATGCTAAATTATGAAAGTTTATGTTTACTTTACTTGGGTTGTTTTTATTCTTATCATAGATGTTGTTTCAGTTTACTTTACTTTGCATGTTCTGAACTTGTCAAACTCTGATTGTCAATCTTTCAATGTATTTTGTAGTAATGTTCCCAAGTGAAGATAATGAAGGAATGTTCACTGTTGAAGTTATGCACAATGGATTTTTCTGTGGTTTAAGAGAGAATTTGGAATATGTTAGTTGTACTACTTCCAGCTTTGAAAATTGTATTGCCGACACTTGGTCAACAAGATGGGTCGATGAAATTTTGAGGATCTTGGGATATAGGAGAGATGGTAGGTTGGCTGTGTATTGGTCCATGCCAGGCAAGGTCTTGAGTGAAGGGTTGGTGCTTGTTGAGAGTGAATGGGACATTAGGCTCATGATCAATGTTAGTAAGAGAAACAAAACTCTTGTTTTGTACATTGATCACACCAATTTTTTGAAGGGTCTTAGAGAAGGTGCTATTTTAAATAGACCAGCTGCAGGTAATCATGCTACAACTCCTGCTGCTCATGGTCCAAGTGCAACAACTACTCATGCTACAACTCTTGCTGCTCATGGTCCAAGTTCAGCAGGTACTCATGCTGCTCATGCTCCAAGTGCAGTACCTTCTCATGCTCCAAGTGACGCTGCTCATGCTCCAACTGCAGCATCTACTCATGCTACAACTACTGCTGCTCATGCTCCAACTGCAGCAACTCATGCTTAGGCAGCAACTCCAACAGCTCATGCTCCAACTAGTCATGCTCAAGCTCCAATTCTATATGATCATGATGAAGGTTCTAGTTCTTCCAGGATATTGCAAACCGAAGACATAGAATTTCATAAAGAATTTACAGAACTGGATAGTGACAGTGGTGATAGTCATGACAACTCTTTCTTTGATAGTGACTACAATGCTGAATCAGGGGATGATGATCTATTTGCTGATAATATTGACAAATCAGTGAATGATCACAACGAAAAGGAACTATGTGATGAAAGAGAAGATGAGGGTGCCTTGGAAGATGATGATCTTAACATTGGTGAAGGTGATAGGCAACAATTGAGCAAGGCTATAAAGCCAATTAATCTAGAAATTGACATGGATAATCCTTATTTCCTGCTAGGGATGAGGTTTAGTGGTGTTGAGGAACTAAGAAAGGCACTTACCACATATGGCATCAGAAACAGGAAGCAAATAAAGAAAACAAAGAATGATAGGAGGAGGTTAGAAGCTCATTGTGCTCCTGGCTGCACTTGGTTTCTAAAATCAGCTAATGATGCAAAAAGAACAGGTGGTTTTGTTATCACTTCATATGAGGGAAAGCACACATGTGAGGGAAAGCACACATGTGGCCCCTTGTTGAGCCCCTTTGCCTTCAGCACCTTCTGCGACATGGCGACGACAGTGTGGCTGGGAAAACGGGGCGAGCGGCGGCGCATCTGAGGAGAGGGACGGGAAACTGGAACGATAGGGCAGGAGAAATGAATTGAGCCAATGAAATAAAAGTTTGATAGTCCCACAAACGACGATAATGTGTCGCTGCCATGACTGACCCGCGGACGCATACGTTTTGTCCAGAAAGCTCCCTTTGGCTCGGCACAGGTTCGGGCCTACACTAGTAGAAAAAGGGGCTTTGGTTCGGTCACAAGTCCAACACTAGTCCCGGTTTGTTACGGGCCGGGACTAGTGTGAGCACTAGTCCCGGTTCATACCGTTTTCAGCGGCTAGGAGCCCGAGGAAGCTCTAGTCTCGGGTCGTTCCGGACCTTTAGTTCCGGTTCGTGATATGGCCCGAGACTAATGGGGCGCGAGAAACACCCGTTATTCCCGGTTGCTTAGCAACACCCTCTAGTCCCGGCCCGAGAGATAAACCGAGACTAAAAAATCTGGCAATTTTTGTTTGGCGGGTTCTGCCACGGTAGGAAAACTAGCAAAAATCCTGGCGCGGCAGGAGATTTTGTCCACCACACCCCACCCCCTCCCCCTCCCCCAAGATCGCCTTTTCTAGTTTCAAAAGCATGCCATAAAATTATAAAAAATCTAAAAATAAAATCCTTCAAACTGTAGTTATATTAAGTGATTTAGTTCTTATGAAAATTAACAAACATGAATTTCGACATATTTTGCCAAAAACTGTTATGACAATTTAAATAGCTATAACTTTTGCGTAGGATGTCAGAAAAAAACGTACAACCTATCAAAATGTGCGGAATTTTTTTAGTTTGATTTTGATGGCCTTAGGCTATTTGGGATTCTTTTAGATTTTCAAAATTCGAAAACTAAAAAAGTTATTAAAAAAATTACTTTTTAAGCAAAAAAACGTTTATGATATATTTGGATTCCTCACATTTTTATGATAATAATGGATATATTATTTTTCAAATTTCGATTTACAGATTTAAAGATATTATTTATGCCATATTAGATGAATAAATGGCAAAAAATGAATAAAATATTATTTTATTTAGTTTTTTTACTTTCATTGGATTAAAATATTATTATTACTTATTTATTGTTGTTTACTTAAATAGTTGTTTATAATTTTGAAACATAAATATGTATGACATATTGATATGGGCTAATAGGATTGATATGGTAGTGTTGACAACAAGGTACAAATGGTTTCGCGCAAGGACATCCTGACGGCACAGAGAAGTTAAGGGGGTGGAGTAGTGCTAGGATGGGTGACTGACCGAGAAGTTTGACCATAAGTATAATTTAATCTAAAATTAAATATAGTTAATGTTAAAAATGTTTCAAGTAAGAGGATTAACTAGTCAAACAATTCAAAAGTTTAAGAAAAAAATAAAAAATAAATTCAAACAACCGAGACTAGAGGTAGAGACCTTTAGTCCCGATTTCGCAGCCCCAGATACAAAATCGGGACTAAAGACTCTTATGACCGGGACTATAGGCCCTTTTTCCACTAATGCTATCAGACCATGACGAATAAAACTTCACTCCGAGGGACACGACTGGACGCGATTTTCTATTCCGCGTGTTCAATAGAGGTTTGGAAATACTTTGACAGCCCCGACTGGAGATGCGCTATGCAGAACAAATCTCACAACACATCATCGTGTCCGTGTGTGAGAGACCGTCTGAATAAAGCTCACTGAGGAACCGAGGAGCACGTGAGTGAGGACCGAGGCCGAGCTCTAAGTTGACCTCCAACAACCTGTCTCCACTCTCTCTGGTGAACCCTCCTTTCCTTTCTTTTTTCCTTCTCCTATCTTTCCTCTACCTTTGCACGGGAAGTCGTGAATGTCTCACGATCTCGTCGGGTCATAGCTTTTCATTGTGCCCTTTCCTGTTCAATTTCTCCCGGAAAGAAGGGCCACGCAATAAAACCCTCCGGGTTACACTGTCCGAGGGCGCTGGTGCCGCACCCGTAGACTGTAGCGTAGCGTCCATAGTGCGGGCGTCCATGACCATGAGCACCGTGACGTGCAGGGCACAGCACAAAGCAGAAATAATTTAACACGCCTTACCAACCGGCTTTTCGACGCCGTGGTCCATGCCAAGCCGCGCGCCGGCTAACGGACTGACGAGATGGACTTCGAGACTCACGATGTTAGCATTCATGGCTAATGAGAGCTATCGCCGCGGTAGCGACCGTAGCTCTCACGACGGTACGGTACTCCGGCGAGCGTAGTAGACGACAACCGATCGACGGCGTTCCTCAAGTCAACTAAAGCAACTGATCGTGCTACACTAGAGGGCCAAAATCATGCAGCATAAAAGTTGGTTTACGCCTCGCTTTCTGTAGGGCTAAGAACTCGATTCTCTGCCCGGCCAGAAAAAAGAACTCGATTCTTTGAGGATGGAAATTCTAGCTAGCTGATGATACCGGCCACGCATGCAGATTATGGCAACCCTGATCGGGCATATAAAAGAGATGAGAGAACCATAGAACTTAAAGTAGCAACTCACAGTAGTGGTGGTGGTGATCCAGCGAGAGATACGACGACTACTCCGACGACAACGACGGAGAAGAAGAGGAAGGTCGCGCTCGTTCTGGACACCGCCGCCAAGACGAGCTTGCTGGATCGCTGGCCGTCCACGGCCCCAGCTGGGGCTACCGCCATCGATAGCCACGGCAACCGGCCTTCGCCAATCGCCACTGACCTTTACTAGTATTGGTTAAGGTATATGCGGGCGTTTAGTTGCTGCTTGAAGAGCAGACTAGTGAGCAGGAGCTCTTCTGTTAAGTTCTGACGACGTTCCCGGTGGTACAGGGGGGACGGCGACCCCAAATTTATGACCCCAAATTTAGCTCACGCAAGCGCAGCAGGCGCCACGTTGAATAAACGTTAACGGGAATTCCACGAATTCACCGAAGGTAAAATTTCGTGAAATTTCGAGTGATTACAAAATACAGCCATCGCATATAAACTCATAGAAATATTATTACATGGGTAGATAATATCACATAAATAGCTTGCTTACAATCCAACATTAAACGAGATTCACTACTAGGCGAGACGCACTTTGCGATATGCGCCTTTAGTATAAAAATAGGCGAGGCGCATATGATAAGGATGCGCCTCCTATAATCCCTGTACGGACGGAATCTAGCAGCCCCATATTATGCGAGGCGCATTCTAGTCATATGCGCCTCCTATATATCAGATAGGCGAGGCGCATATGGACAGAATGCGCCTCGCATATTCTGTGTGGGCCCGCGTGTTGGTAGGTGCACGAATATGCGAGGCGCATATGGCTATATGCGTCTCCTATATTTGATAATATACGAGGCGCATATGGCCATATGCGCCTCAAGTAACTCATGCGGGCCCGGGTGGTGGTAGGTGGCCGCATATGCAAGGCGCATGTTGCTATATGCGCCTCCTATAGTTTGAATTATAGGAGGCGCATATTGTGCAATATGCGTCTCGCATAAGCTGGCACCACTTTTTTCCAGCTTTTTGCACATGGAGGCAACTACCATCCCACTCACTTGTGTCACTTCTTCCTCCTCCACCAAGACAAATCTGGTCGCCCCCCTCCTCCTCCCCACCTCATTTCCCCCATTGATTCACCATAGAAACTTGCTCAACATCCATTGGTTGACACCCATATGTAAGTGAAGTCTCTCGCTCCTCTAGATCTACAACATGTCCATTTACTTCTCCTCTGGCTCTCTTGCGCAAGTCGTTGTTGGAGGAAGCGTGAAGGCGTTGCTTGCATGTATGCGCGTTGTCGGAGACACCGACTATATGATTGTGTTGTGGTGCTACTTTTTGTGCAGGGATTTCATTTTAGATGCCAATGTTTCGCCGGAATGTCGATTTATTTCTTTTCCGGCGAATTTCTGGCACTCGCGGATGTCCTCTTTTTAGGGGAGGTCATGCCGAATTTTTCCGGCGATCCACGTCCATATATGCTCTAATTATTCTCTTGCTCTTTGTACCACGCAGGCGGCCATGGTCCGACCACTGATCAACAAAGCCCGCGTGGATAGGTGGATGACATGCGCGAGGGCCGACATGGAACGTGCAAACAAGACAGAGATAAGATGTCCATGTCGGGACTGCAAGCTGATGTATCTGATAAGGCATGATTCCGGAATGCTAGAGTCGCACCTGCTTCGACGTAGTTTCATGGACGGCTACACTCGATGGATACGTGATGATCACGAAGATCAAGATGCCAGTGATGATCACGAAGATCAAGACGCCAGTCACGATCACGAAGATCAGGGTGGTGGCACTGGACATGGACACGAAGATGATCAAGGTGGCGTCGGGCATGGACACGAAGATGATCAAGGTGGTGCCGACCATAATTCGAGCTGGTTGCGAGACCCTCATGTCCAAGATCTGCTTCTCAAGGAGACGAGTAACGCCAGAGCCGTCGGTAGAGAGAAGGCTAAACTGGAGCAAATGGAGAAAGGCGCGGTCACTCCATTGTTTGACGGATGCAACGACGGGGATACCCGTCTAAATGTAACGCTTAGGGCTCTGGAGATGAAGGCGAAACACAAAATGACCGACGAATGTTTCGATGACAACATTGTATTCTGGCATGATATTCTTCCCAAGAAGGGGAACACTGTTGGAGATATGCCCTAGAGGCAATAATAAATGTAGTTATTATTATATCTTTGTGTTTATGATAAATGTTTACATTCATGCAATAATAGTATTAACAGGGAAACATTAATACTTGTGTGATTTGTAAACTTAATTTGAAGTCCCTAGTATAGCCTCTATACTTCACTAGCTTGTTGGTTGATAAATGATTGTGGTTTCCCTATCATGAACATTGAGATGTTATCAACAACAAGATCATATCGTTAGGAGAATGATATGGTGGACATACTCCTATAGATAAGCGTAGCATAAAGATCAAGTCATTTCAATAGTTCAATTGCTATATGCTTTCTGATACATAGTAACCTAATTCCTTCGACCATGAGATCATGCATATCGCCTTTACCGGATGGATGCTTTGATGACATCAAACACCACACCGTAACTGGGTGGCTATAAAGGTGGCATTGAGTGTTCGGAAAGTATTGGTTGAGACACATGGATCAAGAATGGGATTTGTCCATCCATATGACGGATAGATATTCTCTGGGCCCTCTCGGTGAAATGTCATCCAATTAGCTTGCAAGCATGTGACTGGCTCACAAGGGATCACATATCACGGGAACGAGAAAAGAGTACTTATCAGTAACGAGGTTGAACTAGGTATGCAGAGATACCGACGATCATAACCTCGGATAAGTAACATATCGTGAGACAAAGGGAAATTGGTATCGTATGTAAGTGGTTCATTCGATCGCAAAGTAATCGTAGAAATATGTGGGAGCCATATGAATTTCCAGATTCCTCTATTGGTTATTGTTCGGAGAAGTGTCTCGATCATGTCCGCATAGTTCACGAACCGTAGGGAGACACACTTAAGGATTCGACGTTGTTTTTGAGTAGTTATGGTATTATGAGAAAGAGACCGAATGTTGTTCGGAGTCTCGGATGGGATCCGGGATATCACGAGGTGATCCGGAATGGTCCGGAGAATAAGATTCATATAAGGAAAGTCCCGTTTCAGAGTTCGGGAATGATTCCGGTGTTTTCATCGGGAATGTTCTAGAAGGTTCCGGATTGTCCGGCACTCCGGGGGGGAGTGTACATGAGTGTGTCATTGAATGATTGCATCATGTACTAAGTGTTCTTGCTGTTCCAAAAACATGAAAGTCAAATTGCCAGTTTGAAAGTCAAACGGCTAAAACAGGAAACTGTGGGAAACAGGAAACTGTGGGAAACAAGCAAGAGGAGTTGGAACCAACTTGGAGGAGGAGTCCCACTCCTCCAGGCCGGTGCCCAGCCCTAGGCCGAGTTGGGGAGGGACTCCCTCCCTCCCCTGGCGCGCCAAGGCCCCTCCACCCATAAAAGGAGGGGCAGGGCTCCTCCTTGAGACACACAAGTTTCCACCTCTAATCTCAGGTTTAGAGCCGTTTGGTTTAGAGCTTCTAATTGCTTTAGCCTGCGGTTTAGAGCCTTCTAATTGGTGTGTCTAATCTCTAGACCACTAATAGCCCTCTCTCATAATCCACCATACTCGCTCCGGATTAAGGCGAAGCCCTGCGGGATCTCCCCTCTACTTCCGGTACCACGCCGTTGTGCTGCCGGAATCGCGAGGAGAGTGCTACAACCTCCGCTGCCTGCTGGAACAAGGGAGAGGAAGGTCTTCGTCGAGTACCGAACGTGTGACCGACTGCGGGAGCGCTGCCGGAACGCAGCGCCGGAAGGATCGTCTACACGATCTTGAGATCGGGAAGAGTACGACTACATCACCCACGAGAATCCGCTCTCGTTAAACACTTTGGAATCTTCGAGGGTAAGTTATTCCATCGACTCGTTGCTACAATCTAGTAGATAGATCTTGGCTTGTTTGTTTGTATGCGATAGAAAATTTTTGTTTTCCATGCTACGAACCCCTTCAGTGGTATCAGAGCCGTGTCTATATGTAGATCTGTTGCACGAGTAGAACACAATGGTCATTGTGGGCGTTGATGCTTTTATTGTAGATTGCTTTTTGTGTACTTTGCATCTTGCGGTATGTTGGGATGAAGCAGCCCGGGCTAACCTTACATGACATCGTTCATGAGACTTGCTCCACGCTTGACATGCAACTTGTATTGCATAAGTGGCTTTGCGGGTGCCTGTTTCTCCTAGCATAGTTAAGGTCCAATTTACAACGGGTGATCAACAATGATAGTATCAATGTTGTGGTTCTTGTTCGTAAGTTAGAACGACACTTATTGAAAGCCCCAAACCACGTAAAATATGCAAAGAAAGTAGAGGCATCTAACTTTGTTTTGCAGGGGTGTGCAGTGATGTGATATGGCCATGATTGTGATTATATTTGATGTATGCAATGTTCCTTATTGTAAGTTGGCAACCGGCAGGAGCCATATGGTTGTCTTTAATTTATGTTAAGACCCGCGTGTCTATTCAAAGTAGTTGTAATAGTTGAAGCTGGTGGACGACAACCATGGAGAAGCGTCATTGACCTTGATGCAATGCTGGTGATGATGGAGATCATGTTCGTGCTTGAAGATGGAGATCAGAAGCACAAAGAAGAAAGGCCATATCATATCACATATTATGAATTGCATGTGATGTTAATCCTTTATGCATCTTGTATTGCTTAGTAGACGACGGTAGCATTATAAGATGATCCCTCATGCACATGAATTTCAAGTTCGAAAGTGTTCACCCTTAGTATGCACCGTTGCTAATGCTTGTTGTTTCGAAGCACCACGTGATGATCGGGTGTGTTAGATTCCGCAAGTGTATACAACGTAAGCAAGCCAGATTTGCTTATGCGGTAGCTAAGGTTTGATCTTGACGAGCCTAGCATGTACAGACATGGTCTCAGGAACACGGATCACCGAAAGGTAAAGCATGAATCATATAGTAGATATGATGAACATGACGATTGTTCGCCATTTAAACTATATCAACTCTCGTGATGATCGGTGTTGATATAGTGGATTTGGTTCGTGTGATCACTAAAACAATGTGAGGGATATTGTTTTGAGTGGGAGTTCACCTAGTTTAATTTCTTTATTAATTTGAACTCAATTTGTCATAAACTTAGTCTAAACTATTGCAAATATGTTGTAGATCAATGGCAGCCCCTACCATCAATTTTAATGCGTTCCTAGAGAAAGAAAAGTTGAAAAACAATGGAAGCAACTTCGCGGATTGGTTCCGCAATTTGAGGATTGTCCTCACAGCTGGTAATTTGACCTATGTGCTGGATGCACCGCTGGGTGACCCACCTGCAGCTGATGCTCCCGATGAAGTAAAGAATGTTTACCTCGCTCGGAAGAATCAGTACTCCATAGTTCAGTGTGCTATCTTGTATGGTTTGGAATCGGAGCTTCAGAAAAGGTTTGAGGATTCAGACCCATATGATATTGTCGAGGATCTCAAATTGATTTTTGAGACTCATGCGGCAATTGAAAGTTATGAGGCTTCTGAAAATTTCTTTAACTGCAAGATGGAAGAAGGTAGCTCCGTCAGTGAGCATGTGCTTAAGATGTCTGGGCACGCAAACAAACTTCAAAGCTTGGGTATTGTGATTCCTAATGCTTTGGGGATTTACCGTGTCCTCCAATCACTACCACCAAGTTACAAGAACTTTGTGATGAACTACAACATGCAGAACATGAACAAGACGTTGCCAGAACTCTTTGCCATGTTGAAATCTGCAGAAGTGGAGATTAAGAAAGAGCACCAAGTGTTGTTGGTCAATAATACCACCAAATTCAAGAAAGGCAAGTCTAAGCAAAAGGGACACTTCAAGAAGGGTGGTAAGAAAGTTACCACGCCGGCGAAGAAGACCAAGGCTGGACCTAAGCCTGATACTGAGTGCTTTTACTGCAAGGGAGAAGGTCACTGGAAGCGGAATTGCCCAAAGTACTTGGCGGATTTGAAGAACGGCAACATCAAGAAGAAAGGTATATCTGATATACATGTTATTGATGTGTATCTCACTAGTATTCGTAGTAGTGCCTGGGTATTTGATACTGGTTCGGTTGCTCATATTTGTAACTCGAAACAGGTGCTGCAGAATAAACGGAAGCTAGCGAAGAATGAGGTGACGATGCGCGTGGGAAACGGATCAAAGGTTAATGTGATCGCGGTCGGCACGCTACCTCTTCATCTACCATCGGGATTAGTTTTATACTTAAATAATTGTTATTTAGTGCCTGCATTGAGCATGAACATTATATCAGGATCTTGTTTATTGCGAGACGGTTACTTGTTTAAGTCAGAGAATAATGGTTGTTCGATTTATATGAGTAATATGTTTTACGCACATGCACCTTTGATAGATGGTCTATTCTTATTGAATCTCGATAGTGGAAATACACATATCAACAACATTGAGGCTAAACGTTTGAAATCAAGCGATAATTCGACCTATATGTGGCACTGTCGTCTTGGTCACATTGGAGTGAAGCGTATGAAGAAACTCCATTCCGATGGACTTCTTGAATCACTTGATTTTGAATCACTTGAAAGATGCGAAGCATGTCTGATGGGAAAAATGACTAAGACTCCATTTTCTGGTATGATGGAGCGAGCTACGGACTTATTGGAAATTATACATACCGATGTGTGTGGTCCAATGAGTGTAGCATCGCGCGGTGGTTATCGTTATGTTCTTACCTTCACGGATGATTTGAGTAGATATGGGTATATCTATTTCATGAAACATAAGTCCGAAACTTTCGAGAAGTTTAAGGAGTTTCAAAGTGAGGTAGAGAATCAACGTAACAAGAAGATTAAATTTCTACGTTCTGATCGTGGAGGTGAATATCTAAGTTACGAGTTTGGCGAGCATTTAAAGAAATGCGGAATACTTTCACAATTGACACCGCCGGGAACACCACAGCGTAATGGTGTGTCCGAACGTCGTAATCGAACTCTCTTAGATATGGTTCGTTCTATGATGTCACTTACAGATTTACCGCTATCATTTTGGGGTTATGCATTAGAAACAGCCGCATTCACTTTAAATAGGGCACCATCTAAATCCGTTGAAACGACACCGTATGAATTATGGTTTGGGAAGAAACCTAAATTGTCGTTCCTTAAAGTTTGGGGATGCGAAGCCTATGTAAAGAAGTTACAGCCGGACAAGCTTGAACCCAAAGCGGAAAAATGCGTCTTCATAGGATACCCGAAGGAAACTATTGGGTATACCTTCTATCATAGATCCGAAGGCAAAATCTTCGTTGCCAAGAATGGATCCTTTCTAGAGAAGGAATTTCTCTCGAAAGAAGTGACTGGAAGGAAAGTAGAACTCGACGAGGTTGTTGAACCTTCTCTCGAAATTGAGAGTAGCGCAGCACCGGAAGAAGTTCCTGTGGTGCCTGCACCAATAAGAGAGGGAGCTAATGATGGTGATCATGAAACTTCGGTTGAAGTTGCTACAGAGCCTCGGAGATCAACGAGAACTCGTACCACTCCAGATTGGTATGATTCCGTTATGAGTGTCATGTTGGTGGACAACACCGATGACCCCGAGACATATGAGGAAGCGATGATGAGCCCAAATTCCAATAAATGGCAAGAAGCCATGAAATCCGAGATTGGATCCATGTACGAAAACCAAGTGTGGACTTTGGTGGACTTACCGGATGGCCGGAAGGCTGTCGAGAACAAATGGATTTTCAAGAAGAAAACAGATGTTGATGGTAATGTTACTGTCTATAAAGCTCGACTTGTCGCAAAAGGGTTTCGACAAATTCAAGGAGTTGACTACGATGAGACTTTCTCACCAGTAGCGAAGCTAAAGTCTGTGAGGATTATGTTAGCAATCGCTGCATATTATGATTATGAGATATGGCAGATGGATGTCAAAACAGCATTCCTCAATGGAGATATTGATGAAGAGTTGTATATGATGCAACCCAAAGGTTTTGTCGATCCTAAAGATGCTAATAAGGTATGCAAACTTCAACGGTCCATCTATGGATTGAAGCAAGCATCCCGAAGTTGGAATCAACGTTTTGATAAGGTAATCAAAAGTTTTGGTTTTATACAAACTTATGGAGAAGCTTGTATTTACAAGAAAGTGAGTGGGAGCTCTGTAGCATTCTTAATACTATATGTGGATGACATATTGTTGATTGGGAATGATGTAGACCTTCTTAGTAGTGTCAAAAAAAATTTTGAATAATAGTTTTTCAATGAAGGATCTTGGCGAAGCAGCTTACATATTAGGCATAAAGATTTATAGAGATAGATCGAAACGCCAAATATCATTGTCACAGAGTACATATTTGGACAAAGTTCTAAAGAGGTTTGGAATGGAAGAAAGCAAGAAAGGGTTCTTGCCCATGTTGCCCAATACGACCTTGAGTAAAACTCAAAGTCCGACATCGGCAGAAGATAGAGAAAGGATGAGTAAGACTCCCTATGCATCAGCCATAGGATCTCTAATGTATGCCATGCTATGTACTAGACCCGACATCGCATATGCTGTTAGTCTAACTAGCAGATATCAAAGTGATCCAGGAGTGGATCATTGGACAGCGGTCAAAAACATCCTTAAGTACTTGAGAAGAACTAAGGATATGGTTCTTTCTTATGGAGGTGATGAACAGCTCGTTGTTAATGGTTACACCGATGCTAGTTGGAACACTGATCCGGATGATTCTAAATCACAATCTGGATACGTATTTATTTTGAATGGTGCAGCAGTTAGCTGGAGGAGTGCAAAGCAAAGCGTTGTGGCGAGATCTTCAACTGAATCGGAATACATGGCTGCTTCGGAGGCTTCACAAGAAGCGATATGGATGAAAGAGTTCATTACAGAGCTGGGTGTGGTTCCTAGTGCGCTGGACCCAATGTCTATCTACTGTGATAACATGGGAGCCATAGCCAATGCGCAAGAACCAAGGTCACACAAGAAGCTGAAGCATATCAAGCTACGTTTTCACGCTATTCGAGAACATATCCAGGATGGGGATATAAAGATTTGCAAAGTACACACAGATCTGAATGTGGCGGATCCGTTGACTAAACCTCTCCCGAGGGCAAAACATGACCAACACCAAACTGCCATGGGTGTTCGGTATATTACCATGTAATCTAGATTAGATGACTCTAGTGCAAGTGGGAGACTGTTGGAGATATGCCCTAGAGGCAATAATAAATGTAGTTATTATTATATCTTTGTGTTTATGATAAATGTTTACATTCATGCAATAATAGTATTAACAGGGAAACATTAATACTTGTGTGATTTGTAAACTTAATTTGAAGTCCCTAGTATAGCCTCTATACTTCACTAGCTTGTTGGTTGATAAATGATTGTGGTTTCCCTATCATGAACATTGAGATGTTATCAACAACAAGATCATATCGTTAGGAGAATGATATGGTGGACATACTCCTATAGATAAGCGTAGCATAAAGATCAAGTCATTTCAATAGTTCAATTGCTATATGCTTTCTGATACATAGTAACCTAATTCCTTCGACCATGAGATCATGCATATCGCCTTTACCGGATGGATGCTTTGATGACATCAAACACCACACCGTAACTGGGTGGCTATAAAGGTGGCATTGAGTGTTCGGAAAGTATTGGTTGAGACACATGGATCAAGAATGGGATTTGTCCATCCATATGACGGATAGATATTCTCTGGGCCCTCTCGGTGAAATGTCATCCAATTAGCTTGCAAGCATGTGACTGGCTCACAAGGTATCACATATCACGGGAACGAGAAAAGAGTACTTATCAGTAACGAGGTTGAACTAGGTATGCAGAGATACCGACGATCATAACCTCGGATAAGTAACATATCGTGAGACAAAGGGAAATTGGTATCGTATGTAAGTGGTTCATTCGATCGCAAAGTAATCGTAGAAATATGTGGGAGCCATATGAATTTCCAGATTCCTCTATTGGTTATTGTTCGGAGAAGTGTCTCGATCATGTCCGCATAGTTCACGAACCGTAGGGAGACACACTTAAGGATTCGACGTTGTTTTTGAGTAGTTATGGTATTATGAGAAAGAGACCGAATGTTGTTCGGAGTCTCGGATGGTATCCGGGATATCACGAGGTGATCCGGAATGGTCCGGAGAATAAGATTCATATAAGGAAAGTCCCGTTTCGGAGTTCGGGAATGATTCCGGTGTTTTCATCGGGAATGTTCTAGAAGGTTCCGGATTGTCCGGCACTCCGGGGGGGAGGGTACATGAGTGTGTCATTGAATGATTGCATCATGTACTAAGTGTTCTTGCTGTTCCAAAAACATGAAAGTCAAATTGCCAGTTTGAAAGTCAAACGGCTAAAACAGGAAACTGTGGGAAACAGGAAACTGTGGGAAACAAGCAAGAGGAGTTGGAACCAACTTGGAGGAGGAGTCCCACTCCTCCAGGCCGGCGCCCAGCCCTAGGCCGAGTTGGGGAGGGACTCCCTCCCTCCCCTGGCGCGCCAAGGCCCCTCCACCCATAAAAGGAGGGGCAGGGCTCCTCCTTGAGACACACAAGTTTCCACCTCTAATCTCAGGTTTAGAGCCGTTTGGTTTAGAGCTTCTAATTGCTTTAGCCTGCGGTTTAGAGCCTTCTAATTGGTGTGTCTAATCTCTAGACCACTAATAGCCCTCTCTCATAATCCACCATACTCGCTCCGGCTTAAGGCGAAGCCCTGCGGGATCTCCCCTCTACTTCCGGTACCACGCCGTTGTGCTGCCGGAATCGCGAGGAGAGTGCTACAACCTCCGCTGCCTGCTGGAACAAGGGAGAGGAAGGTCTTCGTCGAGTACCGAACGTGTGACCGACTGCGGGAGCGCTGCCGGAACGCAGCGCCGGAAGGATCGTCTACACGATCTTGAGATCGGGAAGAGTACGACTACATCACCCACGAGAATCCGCTCTCGTTAAACACTTTGGAATCTTCGAGGGTAAGTTATTCCATCGACTTGTTGCTACAATCTAGTAGATAGATCTTGGCTTGTTTGTTTGTATGCGATAGAAATTTTTTGTTTTCCATGCTACGAACCCCTTCAAACACATGTCCGACTAGTATCGCTGAGGCGAAGAAAGTCGTGTGCCCTCTCAATCTACCGCACGTGAAATACCACGTCTTCATAAATGATTGCATCATCTACCGGGGCGAGGACGCGGAGAAGACCACGTGTCCGGTGTGCAAGACCTCTCGATACAAGAGAGGGACCAAGAAAGCTCCTAGGAAGGTGGTGTGGTACTTTCCTCTAACTCCTCGTTTGCAGCGGTATTTTGCAGACCCTAAGGAAGCACAGCTCATGCGCTGGCACGCGGAAAGAAAGAGGCCGGAAGACGATGATCCGGAGAAGGAGGAAATGTTGAGGCACCCTTCGGATGCTTGCCAGTGGAAGGCGTTGGACCTACAATATTACCAACATTTTGGGAAAGAGTCAAGGAACCTTAGGCTGGGCGTGAGCACTGACGGACTCAATCCGTTTGGAAGCCAGAGCAGCACACACACAACACCTGGCCCGTGTTTGTATGGATCTACAACCTCCCTCCGTGGTTGTGCATTAAGAAGAAGTACGTAACCATGAGTATGCTCGTTCAAGGGCCAAAACAACCTGGTACAGACATCAATCTGTATCTCACGTTGTTGAAAGAGGAGTTTGCCACGTTATGGGAAGAAGGAGCCCGTACATGGGACGCCTCGAGACAAGAGTACTTTGACATGAGAGCGGCGGTGATCACAACGGTGCAAGACTATCCCGGTTACGGATACTTCTCGGGGCAGGTGGTCCAAGGATTCTATGGGTGCGTTAGGTGCAAGGATAATACAACGTACCGCCAGCTACAGAAAGATCCCGGGTCCGGGAAAACCGTGTTCCTTGGGGCTCGGAGGTGGCTTCCCAAGAATCACGCCTGGAGAAAGCTAGGACATCTGTTCGATGGGACGATCAAGCTCCGAGGAATCCCACACCAGAAGAGTGGCGCGGAAATCTACAAGCTGTTGAATAACTGGAAGGAGTGCCCTGCGCCAGGAAAGACCCAGAAGAAGCCAGAGCCGTTGCTGAAGGTATGGAAGGCGAGGTCTGTTTTCTGGGACTTGCCATACTAGAAGATCCTCCGCGTGCCTCATAGCCTTGATATCATGCATATCACGAAGAACGTGGGCGAGAGTCTGCTTGCCACCCTCCTTAACACCGACAAGACCAAACATGGGCCGAAGGCAAGGAACGACTTGAAGCATATGGGCATCAGGGATGAACTTCAACCACCACCTAGCGATGATGAGGAGGAGGACGAGGTGGAGGAGACAGAAACACAGAATAGCCGTCGTCGCAAGGGGAAAAAGGTTAAGAAGGGAGAGGTCAAGCTCAAGGCCTCATGCTTCACTCTGAGTAAGAAGGAGGCCATACAGTTTATGAAGTGCCTCCTCGGAGTCAAATTTCCGAATGGCTACGTGGGGAAGATAAGCAGATGGCTAGACGAGGCGAAGCAGCGCTTCAGCGGGATGAAGTCTCACGACGTCTCCGTGCTAATGACGCAGGTACTCCCGGTCGCGATCCGAGGTATAATGGACAAGCACATCCGTGAAACACTGTTTGGCCTCTGCAACTTTTTTGACGTCATCTCTCGGAAGTCGATAGGCATTAAGCAGCTCACGAGGCTACAGGACGAGATCGTGGTGATAATGTGCGAGCTCGAGATCTATTCCCCCCCCCCCCGCTTTCTTCGACATCATGCTTCATTTGCTTCTCCATGTCGTGGAGGATATCGTCCAGCTCGGTCCTACGTTTCTGCGAAGCATGATGCCGTTCGAAAGGCTCAATGGACACATCAAGGGATACGTTAAGAACAAGTCCCGTCCAGATGGAAGCATAGCAAACGGCTTCCTGGCCGAAGAGTGCATCTCTTTCTGCTCGAACTTTCTACAAACCGAGACCCCTCTTGGTATGCCATTCAACAAGCACCTCGGGAGGCTCGCTGGATGGGGTCACCGCGAGGGTCGACGTGCAAAGCATGTCGACATGGAGGGCCGAACCAAGGACTTTGAAAGAGCAAACCTGGTCGCGCTGCAACACCTGCAGGTGGTTGATCCATACATACATGAGCACAAAGAGTTTATCAAGAAGAATTACGCTGATCAGGGGCGCCAGGTCCCGAGGGAGGAAGATGTTATCAAGGAGCACAACTCCGGTTTCACGCGGTGGTTTAGGGAGAAGGTCATAGCTAATCCACCGCAGGGCGAGTACTCGGAGGAAGATAAACTCATATTCTCATTGTCACAGGGCGCCTCGCACAACCTCATGACCTATCAGGCTTACGATATCAACGGATACACGTTCTACAGAGAGGAAAAAGACAATAACTGCGATTACCAGAACTCAGGGGTAACAGGGATATTCTACACCGGCGACATCCCGGAAAGATACTACGAAAGGATCGAGGAGATTTGGGAGCTCGACTATGTTACGGAGAAGGTGTCGATGTTCCGTGTCAGGTGGGCCAAGAGCGTCGAGAAAGAAGACCGGTATTTCACCATGATGGTTATACCGTCAAAGACCACCAGCGTGAACGCACCCGCAAGAAATGAGCCTTGGGTTTTGGCTAGCAAAGTCGACCAATGCTGGTACATCAAAGACCCGTCAAAGCCTAGCCGGGTTGTCGTCAAGAGAGGCAAAAGGAACATTATCGGAATGGACGGAGTCGCCAACGAGCAAGACTTTGACCAGAACGGCGACCCGAAGATAGAAGACGGGTATGGCAACCAAACACCGTACACCACAACCCTACCTAAGAAAGGACTTCCGTTCAAGAGAAGTAGTGAAGACGTCCCAGACCTAACCTATGCAACCGCGACAAAGAAGGGCAAGAAGACGACCATTGTCAAGAAACACTAGCGCGCTCCGACCATTGTCAAGAACCGTCGTGTGTGTGGCCTACTATTATGTATCAAAACATTCTTAATTTTCATTATGTGTGTGTTATAATAATATTGCATTGAGAATATTATGTATCGACAAGACACATTCATTGAGAATACTCACTTTTGTTGTTTTAGAAATATTTGAATATTTAAAATATTTGTAGTATATTTTATAGTTCATATTGTGTTTGGACAATGCTTTTACATGAAAAATGGCCTTTAAAAAAAATTCCAAAAAATTGTTAACCCTAGGATTCGAACCTAGGTGGCCAGCAGTGAAATAGGACAAGGCATGTACTACCACTAGGCTGCTGTGTGTTTGTTGATAGAAACTTGCGCACTGCCCTCTTTGTCTAGGATTGCATATTATGCGAGGCGCATTTAGCCCAGATGCGCCTCACGTAATATTATACGAGGCGCACTTTGCGATATGCGTCTCGCATAACCGGCACACATCGATCACACAGCGCTAGTACTACAGCTAGTACATACACGACTTCACATATCTCAGAGCCCGACGCAACATCGATCGAATCCATCGCCGCCGTGGAGGAGGAGCCCGACGCCGCCCCGTGGAGGAGGAGCCCGACGCCGCCGTCCCCGTGAAGGAGGAGCTCGCCGCCGTCCCGTGGAGGAGGAGCCCGACGCCGTCGTCCCCGTGAAGGAGGAGCTCGCCGCCGCCCTGTGGAGGAGGAGCCCGACGCCGCCGTCCCCGTGAAGGAGGAGCCCGACGCCGCCGCCCCGTGAAGGAGGAGCCCGACGCCGGCTTCCCACCCACCCACGCCCCCCACCCACCCACGCCTCTTCCCCTCTCTTCGGTGAGTCCCCGTCCCCCACCCACCCACGCCTCTTCCCCTCTCCTCCCCTTCTAGGGTTTCTCAGCCGCTGCCGGCGTCCACCTCCGCCCTTCCCTGGCTTGGGCGATGGTGGCCGCCAGATGATTATAATGTTGCACTTTGTGAAATCATGGGATTAATTGCATTAGCATGTATGTTGTTTATCCATATTTTATCCTGTTTGCCAGAATGTTTCCAGGCTTCAAGGTGTTGAACCTGAACTTGTAAACATTACACTGTGGCATTTCAGACTATCGCCAAATTCATTCAGCTGTAGTTTCAGTTAGTCTGTCAGTTAGCAGCAGCATTTCTTTAGTTAGCTGAATAAATTATCAGTTCGTGAGCCTGTTCTTGAGCTGACCAAGTAATAGGCAGCCTTGTGTTGTATCGTGGATTGGCACGAGTAAATTCAGGCATGGTGGTGATCAGGTGATCGTTGGATGGCATGATTATACCAGCATGTACATGCCTTAGAATTAGGTTCTTCAGTTAGTTGTTCTCACTGCTACAAATAACAGAGAGAACAGATAATGTGCAATGTTTGCATGCAGTGCAGAATCTATCGTCTCCAACTTGTGTGTGATTCAGTGTTTTTCGTGTGTGTTTGAGCTCTGTTTCTGACACAAGGTATGTTCAGAGCTGAGCGGTTTCTCAGTTGAGTGTTTGACACATTTGCATCAATGTGGGAAGAGTAATTTAGCAGCTAATCCATTCAGTATGTACATTCCATAATTTGCCAAAATACAGTACCTGAAAAGTAACAGAAATCCGACATAATGTTTTTGTTGGTCGTCCCATTGGATTCAAGTTCAGCCTGGAGTTCTTATAGCTCCAGTATTGAGTACAAAGGCTGACGACTGATGGCACTAGAAGCGTTTTCAGTGTTGTTCTTTTTGCAGACTGGGGTCAGACTGGGCTCTCTCACTGCTGTAGCATAGGAACACTACATTTTAGCCCATTTTTTTACTTTCGATGTGATGTAAAACGTGGTAAAACATACGTCACACTTGGTCATACTGCTTAACTCTGAAATTTTGATGATCAATGGGCATACTGCTCTCAGATTTTGAGTTTCTTCTGTAGTTTCGAATCAGTTGTTTTCTGCTATGCTGTGAAATTATGAATCTATGTTCTGCCTTCAGGAATTATGTGAGTTCAGCAAAACTCGGATACTGTATGTATGTATGTGTCGCCGGTTGTCCGCATTCCTCTCCTCGATCGAAAGGTGTTCCCACGCAATCGCTATCGCTGTTCCTACGACGTAGTCAATACGCTGGCAGCAAAATGGCTGTGATGATGGCAGTTGATCCTTTTTATGCAGGTTTTTCCTTTTGAGTTGCCAATGTTTCGCCGGAATGTTGATTCATTTCCGTTCCGGCGAATTTCTGGAACTCCTAGACATAGAAAATTAGCAAAGTTCATGCCAAAATTTTCTGTGAATTTTTGTACTTATTAGTTTCATTTATTGGTGTGTTTAGAAATGTCGGATCCGGACCCTTCTAGCCAGAAGCCCTTTTGGGAGCAGCAGGCGGAGATGGAATCCCTAGAGGCCCCGGAATTTGTTCCGCGGGACGACGAGATGGAGGAGGACGAGGATACCTCGTCGGGCAATGAGGAGATGGGGGACGCCGATGGCGACGCCACTACCACTGATGGCGGCGGTGAAGCTACTACAGACGGTGATAGCGCATCGAAGAAGTCTCGGAAGGATCGGACCCCGATCGTGGTCGACCTCAAAAGGTCCATCATCACAAGCGTGAGCCCTAAAGGTGCGCCTTTGGAGCCAGAAGAATTTGTTGGGGGTTACTCTAACCAGCTCGCGGCAATCCTCCGGAACACCGTCACGATCAACATGGAGAACCTGAAGGCCGAAGAGAACAAGGGTTTCCTCATCCAGCTTTTCCGGAAGCTGCACGCAAGATACGCGTTCCCGGGTGATGAGGAAAACAAGTATAATAATGACAATCTCAAAGGGAATCTGGTGAACAAGTATGCCCTCGGGAGGATGACCAAGGCCTTGTCAAATTGGAAGGCTCGGGTGAAGAATCCGATTTTCGAGGAGAAGCTAAGTTATCCAGAGCTCATCAAGAAGGAGCCTCTGGTCAAGGAAGAAGACTACAATGTGTTCAAGGCCAGATGTAACTCCGCCTTGGGCAAGGCCAGGACTGAGAAGGGCAAGAATATGAGATCCCGAAACATTGGTACCCACCATCTCGGCTCCGGCGGTTATAGAGCCGCAGGCCCGAATGGGATAAGGAGGATGCCGACGCTCGTGCAAAGGGGTTGACACGTCCCTTTGACGACATAAAGGAGGAGCGGGCAAAGAACTTCGTCAGGGCCCGGTTTGCCCCGCCGAAAGGGGGTTCTGATTATTCTTCGGAGCCCGCCGGCCCCTTTGCTCCGAGGGTGAAGGACTTCATGCAAAAATATGTAAGTAGTTTGCATGCAAGTCGATTAATTGCATTCATGATTAATCAATGAAGTCCAGTTTTCTGATCAAATGCTTCGCGTCCTTGTGCGCAGGACGAGGAGTGTAGGAGCTCCTCATCCCAGGGGTCAGCGCCACCGCCTGTCGCCAAGTGGGACACCACTTTTAATAGGGCGCTGAACCGGACCAAGAGTGTCGATCCCCTGGCGGCCCCGTCGGCTGGTCGTGTGGTCAGCTTTGGCGGCATATCATGGTCCGAGTACTATGGCACCCCGGAGCGGAAGGGCAAGAAGGCCGAAAGCGCCGAGGTAAAACTCCTAAGGGAACAGGTGGAAGCCTTTCCAAATATAGTCCAAGATGCCGTGAACAAGGCTGTGTCGGCTGCCGAGACAAAGTTCCAAGAACAAGTCCAGACACAAGTCCATTCACAAGTGAACGAGAAGCTCAACACCATCCTTCCCGTCTACATGGAAAAGTACAACAAGTGGCAGAAGGGTGGTAAACGGGGGCCGCCACCGGTTCCCAACCTCAACAACGCCCAATCGGACAATGTGGCGCGGCCGGAGGCGTTGGTGACTCCTCCATCAGGGCCGGTGGTGGTGGAGACTCCTCTAGCTCCGGAGCTTAACTTGCCCACTGCGGCGAAGGCGCCGGCCCGCACCACCGTGCCATCAGGCAGCCACTCCGCCACTTGCGTGGTCAAGCCTGTCGGCGTCGGTGCCTCGACATTGGCCGAGTTTGACGCCCTCAAGGTAACTAACTAATTAAAGCGAGAGTTGGGAGGCTCAACCACACCGATGACTTGATCTCTGTTTTTCTAAGGCTCGGCCTACATGTCGATCTTTCGCATGGAGACACTCCTTGCACTCTAATGCATTGGGTGGGCGGCCAGTTGATGGATGTTGCCAAGGGTACTATTGTTCAACCAGAGAACCGCAAAATGCACAATGTCACAATGCTACCTGACATGATGAGGGTCAAATACAGTATGGTGCTTCCGGGCTACGAGCAAGTGGAACCTCCCTCTCAACCTCAAGGATGGGATGATGAGGACACGGCAGCGGTCCTCAATACCGGCTTCAGCTACTTATACCTATGGCCGAAGAGCCAGATCCGTTTGGGGACAGAGGACCAGCTCAACATCACCCTAGAGGCAGCACAACCAGCACATGATGAAGACTTCGAGATGGGAGACTTGGACAACATGGCACAGAATCCCGATGATGATGAAGAAATTGACCTGAACTACGGTGACCAGTTTGTTAACACAAGGTTTTCTGATTTGTATGAGCCGGGACCATCAGGCACACATCAAGTTGCCGAGACCCAACCAGCACCAGCGAAACCCCCTTGCAAGGTGCGTCTCTTCCCAACTAGTCAGGAGACGTCGCCACCTGTCCCCTTCACCGAGCCTCCAAGGCCAGTAGTTCCTTTGATCAGCCCCAACACCCTCCATAAGACGGTCGGTGAGGTGAACGCAGTGGCCGAAGCCGTAAAGAGCAAGAAGGGTCGCAAAAGGAAGCCTAAGGGTGATCGGGGCCAGGATCCAAATCCTCTTTTCCGGGACGGCGCTGTGGGGCAAGCCAGGAATCAGCAGCACGTGGCAGGTGTACCGATGATGTGTAAATCGATGCTCGAGGTCGCAGGCTCGCATATGCATAGTATTCATTATGGATGTCTCACAATTGAGCAGTGCCGCATTCGCGACAACGATCAGTCGTACCTCGTTTTCAAGGCTAAGGTGCCTTCTCATATGCCGTGCTTCGTCACTGTACCCCCCGGGGATATCTTCTACGTGCGGCATACCGACCTGTTTGACATGTTGAACGGGTTTCGACTGCACAATACCCTGGTCCGACTGTTCTTCCTCAATATGGCCATGGAGATCACCAGAGACAAGATCCCGGGCATCCAGATAGTGGATCCCTACTTCATGCGTGACGCCGTCCTGAAAGATGCTGAGGCCATATATCTGGCGACTGACTACCTCTCAAACTTCCTGCAAACATACTCGTACAAGGATGTGATTCTCCTTCCCTACCATCCCATCACGGAGGATGATCGGACAGGCTGTGTGCTCATAAGCTTGAATTTGAAACACTCAACAACCTTGTACCTCGACTCAAACAGTGCGATCCAAAAAAACTACACCAATATCAAGAAAATTCTTGATGGCGCTCTCACCGGCTACGTCGCAGCGGGAGGCGTCAAACCGGCAAGGCCACATGTAAAGTTCGGCGCACACGTGTTCCGCCACACGACGAAGTTTGTCTGCGTCAAGCAGCCGCCTCGCAGTGGGAAGGATGCCTTATACGCCATTTACCACATGAAGGCGTTCTTCAATGACATGGAGACCAAAACGCTGCCATCTGACCTCGTGAAGTGGGCTGAAAAGCTTGCATGCATACAGGCTCGCAACCTCAGGCAACACTTCTTCAACATCCAGGAGGAGATCGCGACAATCGTGTACCAGGGAGTCATAAAAACCGGAGGCACCTTCCACGGCGGCTATACACCGTCCAACAGGGAGATAGACGAACGCTTAGCGCAGCAGGGTGACGGCAGGATGTTCATGCAAATGGCGAAAACTCGGTCGGGCTTCATCAATGCCCCCCCAAAGCCGACTCAAGAGCCGAAGAAGACTTCATGATTGCATTGCCTGGGTACCTAGCTGTTAGTTCCGAACTCGTGTTGTAACCTCTTATCACTATGTTAAACTTGCCTAGCAAAACCTCTAGAATATGTTTCGTCAACCGTTGAACTTGATTGTGAGAGACACTAGCTAGTTATTTGTGTTACGAACTATTTTAAGTGCTTGTTGCTTTTCATTTGTCATTGCTTCCCTACTTTCCTGTGGTTTGCTTTCTTTGTCTTTCTTCGAAATGCCGATGATTAGAACGTGTTGTGGTGTCACATGTATGACTATGCCGCTGTTCGATCTTGTGTGCCAAGTAGACTAGTAATTTGGGCATATACTCTACTTGCCGCACAAGATCAAACAGCGAGCATTGTTATTTCCGTGCCCAATCTAAGTATGAGGCACTAATCCATGTCATTCTTGGTTTGTTTTTTTTGGTCTTTCTTCGAAATGTCGATGATTAGAACGTGATTTCTTACATTTTGTTGCACCCATATATATATATGCATGATTCTATCTTGTGAACTGCTAGCTATTGCTTTCCACTGACATAAGTAATATCATCTTTATTATGTGTAGGAGATGCCGAGGTGTTATTTCGTGTACGTCGGTCGGGTTCCAGGTGTGTACGAGGAGTGGAAAGACTGCCAGAAGCAAGTGAACAACTTCTCGGGCAACAGCTACCAAGGCTATGAGAGTAGAGAGGTGGCGAAAGAGAAGTGGAGGAGGCATGGAAGGAAGAAGTGGAGGAACTTCCTCGTGATCACCACCTTGTTGCTCTTCATTGTAGGTTATGTGTTCTACTTGATCTAGGTAGAGCTACGTCGTTGGAGTTGTAATGTGATTGTGAACTTGTACTCGAAGGTGTAATGTGATTGTGAACTTGTACTTGGAGGTGTGAACTTCTGGCACAAACACTTGATGTATGAACTTGTATGTCATGATTGATGTGTAATGTATTGTATTCATGTTGGTTCTATTATGCTTTGGCAAATTGCAAGTTTCTAAAAAATTCCGTGCTCTTTATACTGTATTCTGGACTATATTGTATATTTGAATATCTGTATATTATTATTCATAGTGGTCTGTAAAACTTGAATTTCGAAAATATTACCGGAGGCGCATATAGGATACTATAGGAGGCACATATACTATAAATATCCGAGGCGCATTGTAAAACATATGCGAGGCGCATATGATATGCGCCTCCTATACTTCACATATGCGAGGCGCATATCGATATGCGCCTCGCATAAATAATATATCGATATGCGCCTCGCATATGTGAAGTATAGGAGGCGCATATCATATGCGCCTCGCATAAGAAATACCCGAGGCTTGAAGCTAGAGGCGTATATGATATGCGCCTCGGATAGGCTTTTAGGTGCGCCTCGCATAGGCTTTTCTCTAGTAGTGATTCTCTTTGTCTTAAGATCATTAAACCATGACTAAAGCATACAAATTTTATTGATTTTTACACGCATGGCTACATTTTTAGGATCAGCCCTCGAGCGTAGGAATGACCTAAAACTCAAAATCTTCTCCGCGAAGGAAGACATCAGGATCAACCTCCGCGACATCTTCGGGTGTTTCTGAAAAATGTTTATATAGCAAGGGTGAGTACTAAAGTACTTAGCAAGTCACAAGGTGGTTTCCAATTTAAAGTTTTACTCAAGATTAATTAACCAGGAAAATCCATAAGGTTTCCTTGTGGTAAAACCCATAGTGGTACCATTTTTGCCACTTTGCCAAACGGAGAGGAAAACATCGTCCGTCCGTGGCATACTTAATTCCACCAAGTGGTCACGCTTGGTATCATTTATTTTCTTCAGTATATATATTTATTTTTCTTTCATTCTGTACCATGGATTTTAGATATGTAAGTGTGTGCCTCTGATGGTTCCGTGCTAAGCCACAGTGGCCCAAACCACTAGGATTTGTGATATTGCTATCATTAGCAATAGAACCTTTGATCGAAATATAAGTTTTTTTATCTACTCTATCTTTTGAAAATTCTACCCGGGAAGGTCTCGTCACTCGAATCCCACCGGGAGTATGTTAGGGCCACGGAAATCGATAACATACTATAGCATCCCGACTCTGAATGTCTTCCCGTTGATCACCCATACCAGGGTCCATCTACCTTGTAGAAAATCCATTGGATTAGAGTAGGGGATTCTTACAATTTATGTGGTATGTTTTATTGTTTTGTGTCAGGGATGTACCATAGGTTTACCCATCAACCATGCCCACATACTAGGGCACATAATCCAAAGTCAAGGCTCTCATCCAGGTGATGAGTCCTTTTTATACCAAGTTTTTGAAGGTGAATATGACCTCCAAGCAATCATACAAACAATCATGCATCATCCGTCAAGCAAGTCCAGGGTTTCCACTAGGGTTGGTCTCAAGGCATCACATCAAATATTGATATTGATGGTTCAGGGGTTCTATTATTGCACATATCTTCAATATTCTAAAATCATTTATCACCAAAATTTCATCGTTGAGAGAAGTGACTTGCCTAAAGAAAGGTCTTCCGGAAAATCCTCGACTCCGAGATGGTGCACTCCTATGCCAAAATCCTCCGAGGCTTCACCAATGGGTCCGGCGGCGGTTGGCAGCGTGGAGGCGGGCTTGCATGCGGCGGTGTTTGAAATTGAAGGCACAGAGATGATTGGGAGCGAGAGAGATCGATTCCCATAGAGAAATCGAAAAATGGAGAAGGTTGGGAGGCTTTATAGGAGAGAGCAGGGCCCAGGGCGGCGACGCGTGGTGCCGGCAGAAAAATCGACAGTGGCAGCAAGCTTATCCGGCCTCGCCGGGGTTTTCTTGAAGTGCCGCGATGCAGGCGACGTGTAGGGTGTGCACCTGGGGTGCGGTGAGGTGGCAGGCGGCAAGGAGAAGGTCAGTGGCGGTAGCATGGCTCTGTTGTACGTCAGCGACAGGGAAGAATGGCGACAGCGGGCGCAGCCGTAGACGGGGCGACGCGCGGCGCGGGGCTTGCGTCAGGTACATGTTGGAGATATGCCCTAGAGGCAATAATAAAAGTGGTTATTATTATATCTTTGTGTTTATGATAAATGTTTACATTCATGCTATAATAGTATTAACCGGAAACATTAATACTTGTGTGATTTGTAAACTAAATTAGTGTCCCTAGTAAAGCCTGTTTGTAATACTAGCTTGTTGGTTAATAGATGATCGTGGTTTCCCGATCATGAACATTGAGATGTTGTTAACAACAATATCATATCATTAGGAGAATGGTATGATGGACATACTCCTATAGATAAGCGTAGCATAAAGATCAAGTCATTTCAATAGTTCATTTCCTATAAGCTTTCTGATACATAGTAACCTAATTCCTTCGACCATGAGATCATACTAATCACCATCACCGGAAGGATGCTTTGATGACATCAAACACCACACCGTAACTGGGTGGCTATAAAGGTGGCATTGAGTGTTCGGAAAGTATGTGTTGAGGCACATGGATCAAGAGTGGGATTTGTCCATCCATATGACGGATAGATATACTCTGAGCCCTCTCGGTGGAATATCATCCAATTGCCTTGCAAGCATGTGACTGGCTCACAAGGGATCACATATCACGGAAACAAGAAAAGAGTACTTATCGGTAACGAGGTTGAACTAGGTATGCAGAGATACCGACGATCAAAACCTCAGATAAGTAAACCATCGTGAGACAAAGGAAAATTGGTATCGTATGTAAGTGGTTCATTCGATCGCAAAGTAATCGTAGAAATATGTGGGAGCCATATGAATTTCCAGATTCCTCTATTGGTTATTGATCGGAGAAGTGTCTCGGTCATGTCCGCATAATTCACGAACCGTAGGGAGACACACTTAAGGATTCGATGTTGTTTAGTAGATATGGAATGTTAGTAGGGATACCAAATGTTGTTCGGAGTCTCGGATGGGATCCGGGATATCACGAGGAGATCCGGAATGGTCCGGAGAATAAGATTCATATAAGGAAAGTCCGATTCCAGAGTTCGGGAATGATTTTGATGTTTTCATCGGAGAGGTTCTATAAGGGTCTAGAAGGTTCACCGGACCGGAAGGGGAATGGTCCATGAATGTTTCATGGGTAAGTGGAATGATTGTATCATATCCTAGGTCACTTGGTTTGGGCATTTGCAAGAGAGAATTAAAGCTCTAAATTAAAAGTCAAACAAAAGGTTTGAAAAGTCAAACTGGAACAACGGTTTCCTAGTGGAAGAAGGAAAGAGTCCTTCCTTCAATACAACTTGGGTTTGGGTTTGGATTCAAACCCTCCCCTCCCAAGGTTGCCCCCTCTCATAAATAGAGGGGGAGGGCTTCCCCAAACAACACCAAGCCAGCCTCCACCCGTGTCGCGCCGCCGTCGCCACCAAGCCACCGCCGCCGCACGCCGCCGCCGACACCTCCTCCTCCTCTCGGCCTTCTAAACCCTAGATCTCCAGGAAACCCTAGATCCACCATAACTCGCACCGGCTTAGGCGAAGCCCTGCGGGATCTTCCCTCTACTTCTGACACCACGCCGTCGTGCTGCCGGAATCGCGAGGGGAGAACTACAACCTCCGCTGCCTGCTGGAACAAGGAAGAGGAAGGTCTTCAACAAGTACCGAACGTGTGACCGACTGCGGAAGGGCGCTGCCGGAACGCAGCGCCGGAAGGATCGTCTACGCGATCTTGAGATCGGAAAGTGTACGACTACATCACCCACGAGAATCTGCTCTCGTTAACCGCTTTGGAATCTTCGAGGGTGAGTGCTCCTATCGACTCGTTGCTACAATCTAGTAGATAGATCTTGGCTTGTTTGTGTGCATGCGGTAGAAATTTTTTTGTTTTCCATGCTACGAATCCCTACAGTGGTATCAGAGCCGTGTCTATATGTAGACCTGTTGCACGAGTAGAACACAATGGTCATTGTGGGCGGTGGTGCTTTTATTATCAATTGCTTTTTGTGTACTTTGCATCTTGCGGTATGATGGGATGAAGCAGTCCAGGCTAACCTTACATGACATCGTTTATGAGACTTGCTCCACGCTTAACATGCAACTTGTATTGCATAAGTGGCTTTGCGGGTGTCTGTCTCTCCCATCATAATATAGATTCAATTTACAACGGGCACTTGATAGTTCAAGCATCAACATTGTGGTTCTTGTTCGTAAGTTAGAACGATAATTATTGAAAGCCCCAAACCACGTAAAACATGCAAAGAAAATTAGAGGCGTCTAACTTTGTTTTGCAGGGGTGTGATGTGATGTGATATAGCCATGATTGTGATTTATATGATGTATGCAATGTTCCTTATTGTAAGTCGGCAACCGGCAGAAGCCATATGGTTGTCTTTTAATTCCGTTAAGACATGCGTTCCTATTATTCAAAGTAGTTGTAATAGTTGATGCTGGTGGACGACAACCATGAAGCGGCACCATTGACCTTGACGCCATGCCGGTGATGATGGAGATCATGTTCGTGCTTGAAGATGGAGATCGGAAGCACATGAAGAAAGGCCATAACATATCATATATTATGAATTGCATGTGATGTTAATCCTTTTATGCATCTTGTATTGCTTAGTTCGTGACAGTAGCATTATAAGATGATCCCTCAAGCACAAAAATTTCAAGTTATAAAGTGTTCATCCTTAGTAAGCTCCGTTGCTAAAGCTCGTTGTTTCGAAGCACCATGTGATGATCGGGTGTGTTAGATTCTGCGAGTGTATACAACGTGAGCAAGCCAGATTTGCTCATGCGGAAGCTAAGGTTTGATCTTGACGAGCCTAGCATGTACAGACATGGTCTCGGAACACGGATCACCGAAAGGTAAAGCATGAGTCCTATAGTAGATATGATGAACATGTTGATTGTTCGCCATTGAAACTACATCAACTCTCGTGATGATCGGTTTTGATGTGGTGGATTTGGTTCGTGCGATCACTAAAACAATGTGAGGGATATTGTTTTGAGTGGGAGTTCACCTAGATTAATTTAATTATTAATTAGAACTCAATTTGTCATAAACTTAGTCTAAACTATTGCAAATATGTTGTAGATCAATGGCGCCCCTACCATCAATTTTAATGCGTTCCTAGAGAAAGAAAAGTTGAAAAACAATGGAAGCAACTTCGCGGATTGGTTCCGCAATTTGAGGATTGCCCTCAATGCTGGTAATTTGACCTATGTGCTGGATGCACCGCTGGGTGACCCACCTGCAGCTGATGCAACCGATGAGGTAAAGAATGTTTTCCTCGCTCGGAAGAATCAGTACTCCACAGTTTAGTGTGCTATCTTGTATGATTTGGAATCGGAGCTTCAGAAAAGGTTTGAGAACCATGACCCACATGATATTGTCCGTGAACTCAAAATGATATTTGAGGCTCACGCGGCAGTTGAGAGTTATGAGGCTTCTGAAAAGTTCTTTAACTGCAAGATGGAAGAGGGTAGCTCCGTCAGTGTGCACGTGTTAAGATGTTTGGGCACGCAAGCAAGCTTCAAAGCTTGGGTATAGTGATTCCTAATGCTTTGGGGATTCACCGTGTCCTCCAATCACTACCACCAAGTTACAAGAACTTTGTGATGAACTATAATATGCAAAACATGGACAAGTCGTTGCCTGGACTCTTCTCCATGTTAAAATCTGCGGAAGTGGAAATCAAGAAAGAGCACCAAGTGTTGTTGGTCAATAAGACCACCAAATTCAAGAAGCAAGGCAAGTCTAAGAAAAAAGGAAACTTCAAGAAGGGCGGTAAGAATGTTACCGCGCTGGCGAAGAAGACCAAGGCTGGGCCTAAGGCTGATACTGAGTGCTTTTACTGCAAGGGAGAAGGTCACTGGAAGCAGAATTGCCCTAAGTACTTGGAGGATTTGAAGAACGACAACATAAAGAAGAAAGGTATATCTGATATACATGTTATTGATGTGTATCTCACTAGTACTCGTAGTAGTGCCTGGGTATTTGATACTGGTTCGGTTGCTCATATTTGTAACTCGAAACAGGTGCTGCAGAATAGAAGGAAATTAGCGAAGAACGAGGTGACGATGCGCGTTGGAAATGGATCAAAGGTTGATGTGATCGCGGTCGTCACGCTACCTCTTTATCTACCATCGGTATTAGTTTTATACTTAAATAATTGTTATTTGGTGCATGCGTTGTGCATGAACATTATATCCGGATCATGTTTATTGCGAGATGGTTACTTGTTTAAGTCCGAGAATAATGGTTGTTCGATTTATATGAGTAATATGTTTTATGCACATGCACCTTTGATAGATGGTCTATTCTTATTGAATCTTGATTGTGGAAATACACACATTAATAACATTGAAGCTAAACATTTGAAATTGAGCGATAACTCGACCTATATGTGGCACTGTCGTCTTGGTCATATTGGAGTGAAGCGTATGAAGAAAATCCATTCCGATGGACTTCTTGAATCACTTGATTTCGAATCACTTGAAAGTTGCGAAGCATGTCTGATGGGTAAAATGACTAAGACTCCATTTTCTGGTATGATGGAGCGAGCTACGGACTTATTGGAAATCATAGATACCGATGTGTGTGTCCCAATGAGTGTAGCATTGCACGTTGGTTATCGTTATGTTCTTACGTTCACGGATGAATTGAGTAGATATGGGTATATCTATTTCATGAAACATAAGTCCGAAACTTTCAAGAAGTTTAAGGAATTTTAAAGTGAGGTAGATAATCAACGTAACAAGAAGATTAAATTTCTACGATCTGATCGTGGAGGTGAATATCTAAGTTACGAGTTTGGCGAGCATTTAAAGAAATGCGGAATACTTTCACAATGACACCGCCGGGAACACCACAACATAATGGTGTGTCCGAACATCGTAATTGAACTCTCTTAGATATGGCTCGTTCTATGATGTCACTTACAAATTTACCGCTATCGTTTTGGGGTTATGCATTAGAAACAGCCGCATTCACTTTAAATAGGACACCATCTAAATCCGTTGAAACGAAACCGTATGAATTATGGTTTGGGAAGAAACCTAAATTGTCGTTCCTTAAAGTTTGGGTTTGCGAAGCTTATGTAAAGAAGTTACAGCCCGACAAGCTTGAACCCAAAACGGAAAAATGCGTCTTCATAGGATACCCGAAGGAAACTATTGGGTATACCTTCTATCATAGATCCGAGGGCAAAATATTCGTTGCCAAGAATGGATCCTTTCTAGAGAAGGAGTTTCTCTCGAAAGAAGTGACTGGAAGGAAGGTAGAACTCGACGAGGTTGTTGAACCTTCTCTCGAACTTGCGAGTAGCACAGCACCGGAAGTAGTTCCTGTGACGCCCACGCCAATAAGAGAGGAAGCTAATGATGTTGATCATGAAACTTTGGTTGAAGTTACTACGGCACCTCGTAGGTCAACGAGAACTCATACCACTCCTGATTGGTATGATCCCGTTATAAGTGTCATGTTGGTGGACAACACCGATGACCCTGTGACATATGAGGAAGCGATGATCAGCCCAGATTCCAATAAATGGAAAGAAGCCATGAAATCCGAGATTGGATCCATGTACGAAAACCAAGTATGGACTTTGGTGGACTTACCGGATGGCCGGAAGGCTGTCGAGAACAAATGGATTTTCAAGAAGAAAACATATGCTGATGGTAATGTTACTGTCTATAAAGCTCGACTTGTCGCAAAAGGGTTTTGAAAAATTCAAGGAGTTGACTATGATGACACTTTCTCACCGGTAGCGAAGCTAAAGTCTGTGAGGATTTTGTTAGAAATCGCTGCATATTATGATTATGAGATATGGCATATGGATGTCAAAACAGCATTCCTCAATGGAGACATTGATGAAGAGTTGTATATGATGCAACCCAAAGGTTTTGTCGATCCTAAAGATGCTAACAAGGTATGCAAACTTCAACGGTCCATTTATGGATTGAAGCAAGCATCACGGAGTTGGAATAAACATTTTGATAAGGTAATCAAAAGTTTTGGTTTTATACAAACTTATGGAGAAGCTTGTATTTACAAGAAAGTGAGTGGTAGCTCTGTAGCATTCTTAATACTATATGTAGATGACATATTGTTGATTGGGAATGATGTAGACCTTCTTAATAGTGTCAAGGATTATTTGAATAATAGTTTTTCAATGAAAGATCTTGGTGAAGCAGCTTACATATTAGGCATAAAGATTTATAGAGATAGATCGAGATGTCTAATATCATTGTCATAGAGTACATATTTGTAGAAAGTTCTAAAGATGTTTGGAATGGAAGATAGCAAGAAAGGGTTCTTGCCCATGTTGCCCAATACGACCTTGAGTAAAACTCAAAGTCCAGCAACGGCAGAAGATAGAGAAAGGATGAGTAAGACTTCCTATGCCTCAGCCATAGGATCTCTTATGTATGCCATGCTATGTACTAGACCCGACATTGCATATGATGTTAGTTTGACTAGCAGATATCAAAGTGATCCAGGAGTGGATCATTGGACAGCAGTCAAAAACATCCTTAAGTACTTAAGAAGAACTAAGGATATGGTTCTTTCTTATGGAGGTGATGAACAACTCGTTGTTAATGGTTACACCGATGCTAGTTGGAACACCGATCCGGATGATTCTAAATCTGAATCTGGATACGTATTTACTTTGAATGGTGTAGCAGTTAGCTGGAGGAGTGCAAAGCATTGCATTGTGGCGAGATCTTCAACTGAATCGGAATACATAACTGCTTCGGGGGCTTCACAAGAGGTGATATGGATGAAGGAGTTCATTACAGAGCTCGGTGTGGTTCCAAGTGCGCTGGACCCAATGTCTATCTACTGTGATAACATGGGCGCCATAGCCCATGCGCAAGAACCAATGTCACACAAGAAGCTGAAGCATATCAAGCTACGTTTTCATGCTATTCGAGAGCATGTCCAAGATGGTGACATAAAGATTTGCAAAGTACACACAGATCTAAATGTCGCAGATCCGTTGACTAAACCTCTCTCGAGGGCAAAACATGACCAGCACCAAACCGCCATGGGTGTTCGGTATATTACCATGTAATCTAGATTAGTTGACTCTAGTGCAAGTGGGAGACTATTGGAGATATGCCCTAGAGGCAATAATAAAAGTGGTTATTATTATATCTTTGTGTTTATAATAAATGTTTACATTCATGCATAACAGTATTATCCGGAAACATTAATACTTATGTGATTTGTAAACTAAATTAGAGTCCCTAGTAAAGCCTGTTTGTAATACTAGCTTGTTGGTTAATAGATGATTGTGGTTTCCCGATCATGAACATTGAGATGTTGTTAACAACAAGATCATATCATTAGGAGAATGGTATGATGGACATACTCCTATAGATAAGCGTAGCATAAAGATCAAGTCATTTCAATAGTTCATTTGCTATAAGCTTTCTGATACATACTAACCTAATTCCTTCGACCATGAGATCATGCTAATCACCATCACCGGAAGGATGCTTTGATGACATCAAACACCACACCGTAACTGGGTGGCTATAAAGGTGGCATCGAGTGTTCGTAAAGTATGTGTTGAGGCACATGGATCAAGAGTGGGATTTGTCCATCCATATGACAGATAGATATACTCTGGGCCCTATCGGTGGAATGTCATACAATTGGCTTGCAAGCATGTGACTGGCTCACAAGGGATCACATATCACAGGAATGAGAAAAGAGTACTTATCGGTAACGAGGTTGAACTAGGTGTGCAGAGATACCGACGATCAAAACCTCGGATAAGTAAACCATCGCGAGACAAAGGGAAATTGGTATCGTATGTAAGTGGTTCATTTGATCGCAAAGTAATCGTAGAAATATGTGGGGGCCATATGAATTTCTAGAGTCCTCTATTGGTTATTGATCGGAGAAGTGTCTCGGTCATGTCCGCATAATTCGATGTTGTTTAGTAGATATGGAATGTTAGTAGGGATACCGAATGTTGTTCGGAGTCTCAAATGGGATCCAGGATATCACGAGGAGATCCGAAATGGTCTGGAGAATATGATTCATATAAGGAAAGTCCGATTCCGGAGTTCGAGAATGATTTCGATGTTTTCATTGGAGAGGTTCTAGAAGGGTCTAGAAGGTTCACAGGACCGGAAGGGGAATGGTCCATGAATGTGTCATGGGTAAGTGGAATGATTGGATCATATCCTAGGTCACTTGGTTTGGGAATTTGCAAGAGAGAATTAAAGCTCTAAATTGAAAGTCAAACAGGAGGTTTGAAAAGTCAAACTGGAACAATGGTTTCCTAGTGGAAGAAGGAAAGCGTCCTTCCTTCAATCCAACTTGGGTTTGGGTTTGGATTCAAACCCTTCCCTCCCAAGCTTGCCCCCCCCCCTCATAAATAGAGGGGGAGGGCTGCCCCAAACAACACCAAGCCAGCCCTCCACCCGCGCCGCGCCGCCGCCGCTGCCTCGTGCCATCACCGCTTCGTCGCCGCCGCCCTAGCAGCCACCGACACCTCCTCCTCCTCTCGGCCTGCTAAACCCTAGATCGCCGGGAAACCCTAGATCCACCATAACTCGCACCGGCTTAGGCGAAGCCCTGCGGGATCTTCCCTCTACTTCAGACACCACACCATCGTGCTGCCGGAATCGCGAGGGGAGAACTACAACCTCCACTGCCTGCTGGAACAAGGGAGAGGAAGGTCTTCATCAAGTACCGAATGTGTGACCGACTGCGGAAGCGCTGCCGGAACACAGCGCCGGAAGGATCGTCTACGCGATCTTGAGATCGGCAAGTGTACGACTACATCACCCACGAGAATCTTCTCTCGTTAACCGCTTTGGAATCTTCGAGGGTGAGTGCTCCTATCGACTCGTTGCTACAATCTACTAGATAGATCTTGGCTTGTTTGTGTGCATGCGATAGAAATTTTTTCTTTTACATGCTACGAACCCCTACAGTACATCGTGGTAGGACCAGGGGTGGCAACGGTGCTGGCCAGTGAAGGTGAGATTGACGGCAGGGGCTAGGGTTCGCCCCTGTTCGTTTTGTTCGTCGTTTCCTCTTTTTTTTCATTTTTTCTTTTCCTTTTTGTTTCTTTTGTTTGATTTCGATTTGATTGAATTAAAATTTCAAATTGTTTTCAAATTCATTGTAGTAAAAATTCGGGTTGTTACAACCTACCCCTCTTAAAAAGAATCTCGTCCCCGAGATTCACTCATCCTCAGGAAACAAATGCGGATTTCTTCGTCGGATCTCTGATTCTTTTTCCCACGTAGCTTCTGTCTCTGTGTGATTACTCTATTGTACCTTACAGAACTTGATGTTTCTTGACCTCAATTGTCGTTCCTTGGTTTCGAGGATTTTAACTAGTCCTTCTGTGTAGGTCATATCCTCCTGGGGTTTGATCTCATCCAGGGATACCTTCTTCTCGGGTGGTTCTATGTATTTTCTGGGTTGTGTTATGTGAAACACATCATGTACCCTTTTCAGCTTTGGACTTAACTCTAGTTGGTAGGCAACTTCCCCTACTCGTTTTGTAATTTTGAACGGTCCCACAAATCTGGGTGCCAACTTACCTTTTATGTGGAACCGCTGGATTTACTTGAAAGGAGTGACCCTTAAATATACATAATCCCCTTCCTGGAAGCTAAGATCAAGTCGGTGCTTGTCGGCATATTGCTTATATCTGGTTTGAGCTGCTTGCAGCTTTTCTCTAATAATCCTTACTTGAGCCTCTGCATCTTGAACTATTTGTGGTCCAAGAAGTTGCTTTTCCCCTACCTCAGTCCAATTTAATGGTGTTCTACAATTTCTTCCATACAGGGCTTCAAATGGTGATCTCCCAATACTAGCTTGATAGTTGTTATTGTATGAGAATTCTGCAAATGGTAAACATGTGTCCCATGCAGCTCCATAAGCTAGCACGCATGACCGCAACATGTCCTCCAGGATTTGATTCACTCTCTCAGTCTGTCTGTTGGTTTGTGGGTGGTATGCTGTATTGAAATCCAAATCTATCCCCATGGCTTCATGTAACTTTTTCCAAAAGTGAGAAGTGAAACGCGGCCCTCTATCGGAGCAAATCTTCTTAGGTACTCTATGCAACACTACAATCTTGGTTAAATATAACTCTGCAAGCTTATTCTTTCCATATGTTTGCTTTATGGGTATAAAGTGGGCTAGTTTGGTCAACCTATCAACGATGACCCATATAGCATCATATCCATTTCTGGTTTTAGGTAAACCTGTAATAAAATCCATACCGATCTCCTCCCACTTCCGATCTAGAATGGATAGAGGTTGTAGTAATCCAACCGGTTTTTGGTGGCCTGCTTTCACCCGTCGACATATGTCACGGAGTGTAACATATTAATCAATCTCTCGTTTCATATTTATCCACCAATACCTCTTTCTCAAGTATTGGTACATCTTCGTACCTCCTGGGTGTATGGAGAATTGTGAAGCATGTGCTTCCTGCAGGATTAAGTCCCTTAACTCCTTTTTGTTTGGTACACACAGACGGTTATGGAAATACAGTACTCCTTGCTCATTTACTGAAAAGTCTGGTGCCTCGCTTTCCAGCACCTTTTCCTTAAGCCCTTGTATTTCTTCATCTTTCTCTTGGGCTTGCTTAATTTGTTCATCTAGCGTGGTTTGAACTTGTAGGGTCATCACTGATCCTTCTTCAACTAATTCTAAATTCAACTTCCGGAACTCCTTCCATAACTCTAGATGATCCTGTCGCACAGTTATTGTGCCATGATATACTTTTCGGCTCAATGCGTCTGCCACCACATTCACCTTACCGGGTTTGTATTGAAATTCTAATTCATAGTCTTTTATCAATTATAACCATCTTTGTTGCCGAAGATTTAAATCGGGCTGCGTGAGTATATATTTTATACTTTTATGATACGAAAATACTTCACACTTATTCCCTAGCAAGTAGCGTCTCCATATTTTCAATGCATGAACTACTGCTGCTAGTTTTAAGTCATGTGTTGGATAATTTTCTTCATGTGGTTGGAGTTGTCTTTATGCATAGGATATGACCTTTCCGTCTTGCATTAGCACCCATCCAAGTCCTTGCTTTGATGCGTCATAATATATCTGAAATCATTTATCTGAGTCTGGTAGAACTAGGACTGGTGTGGTGGTTAGTCGGTTCTTCAACCCTTGGAATGCACTTTCACATTTACTTGTCCATTCATATTCCTTATCCTTTTTCAGCAATTGGGTGAGTGGCCGACAAATCCTTGAAAATCCTTCAATAAACCTCCTATAATATCCTGCCAATCCTAAGAAACTTCGAACTTCTTTCACGTTTGTTGGGGCCTTCCATTCCAATATTGCTTTCACCTTCTCTGGACCCATTTTAACTCCTTCTTCCGTTATAATGTGACATAGGAGAGCAATTTCTTTCATCCAGAATTCGCATTTGGAGAACTTCACGAATAACTTATGCTCTCTTAGCCTTGTTAAGAGTTGTCTCAAGTGTTGCTCATGTTCTTCAGGGCTGCTTGAGTATACTAGGATATCATCGACAAATACTACTACAAATTTTTCCAAAAGGTCGATCATCACCTTATTCATGAGATTCATGAAAAAGGCTGGTGCATTGGTTAATCCAAAAGACACTACCGTGAATTCATATGATCCATATCTGGTAGTGAATGCAGTTTTTGGTCTATCCTTTAGGCGAATTTTCAGTTGATGATATCTAGATCTTAGGTCTATCTTTTAAAAGATTTTAGCATTTCTTAATTGATCAAAAAGATCATCAATTCTAGCTAGAGGGTATTTATTCTTAATAGTGACTGCGTTCAATCTTCGGTAGTCTACACACAGTCTCAAACTACGATCCTTTTTCTTTGCAAATATTACTGGTGCAGCCCATGACGAGATGCTTGGTTGTATAAAGTTCTTGTCTAATAACTCGTTAATTTGCTTCTTAGGCTCCACTAGATCTTTTCTTGACATGTGGTATGGCTGCTTTGTAATCGGTTCTGTTCCAGGTTTAAGTTCTATTTTAAATTTCACTTCTCTATCTGGTGGCTCCCCGGGTAATTCCTCTGGGAATACATCTGCAAATTCTTTAACTACCGGAACCTGCATTACCCCTTATGCAACCATAGTACATACTCTTTTCTTCTGTTTTCTCATAAATGAATTTTCTGATCTTATTCTCAGGATCATATTATTTGTACTGGTGGCATAGACTAGTTTCTCCTCACAATCGACATTTGCCTTATATTTATATAACCAGTCCATTCTTAATATGACATCCAGATCTCTAAGCTGCAAGTGTATCACATTAGCTTTAAATTTTCTCCATGGATGTCTATTTCTACTTCATTGGTCTTTGATTGAGCTTTCATCTTTGCTCTGGGTTCTGACTGGCTTCCTGGAAATTTATCCACCAAGCTGAGACAGATCCCTGCAGTTGGTGTGATGCAAAAAGCACCTTTTCCCGGTCCTCACATCCTATGATTTGCAGTCGTCGTTCAACATCTCTAAGCCAGTCATTGGCGTCTAGTGGCTCATCTGAACCAGAGAAGATTGGAAGATTCATCTTCTAAAAATCTCCCCACCTTGGTTTTCTTGATTTCTTATTTGCTTCTGAACTTCCCTTTTGTTCTTCTAATTGTGTTGCTATTCTCTCTAACATCTAGGCATACGTCTCTACCATCCTCATACTTAAACACACAAACATGCATACATCACATACACCATCCAACATAGCATGCTTTATTTTAAAACACAAACCTAGATTATATTAGTGCCTAACTTAGAATGTATATTCGTCGTCTGATAGAGGGTTGCTACTGGTATAGAACTCGCGTTCCATTGTATCCTCTTCCTCTTCATTTTCCTGAGTAGGTGTTACTTCTGTTTCTTTCGGCTCACTTGCAGAGTATTCTTGAAGCATTTAAGATATTTCTTGGTCCACATAGTCTTGATTTTTTTGCTCCTGGTCCTTGAGATTGGTCCCCTTGACACGCCTTTAATCGTTTCGTACTTGGACCGGCCATCTCCTGTTTGGCACTTAAAGCTTCCTTAAGCCTTGCCTCCAAGTCGACTATGTTCTGGCGGAGCTCTATATTTTCGCCTCGCAAATGGATTATCTCATCTTGGACTTCTTGATATTCCTTTCGAATCTTCCCATATTGCCCTACTGCAAAGGCGATCTCTCTCACTACCTCTATCTCCGACCCATCATTTAAGAATGGTGGAAAAGGTACTCCCATGATGTTTCCATCATTCAATTCCTGGGGTATGATTCGATAGATGGACTCATCAAATGTGTCGCTGTACTTATGTCACAGGTTCAATATAGTCCTTCTAGATGCGTCATGAATTGCATCCTCCTCTATATCCCTTTGTCCAACATAAGTGGTCTCGGTACCATCAACTTTTATATGAACCCATCTCGTCCAATACTGAAGTATCCCATGCACAAAAATAGCTTTTGTATGAAAATATGGGAGATTCCGTCCTGGCACAAAAAGGTACCCCAACATCCTTCACAAGAATTGGGCCCATACCCCGAGCATCTCGGGAGAGGTATATAAATAATTGCCCAAGGGTCATATCTTATATTTGCAAACTAGGGTTGAAATATGAAGAAAAGAAGCCTTTATTCTACCATATATATACATAAGGGTTTTAATTTATTTATTTTAAACTCAAGAATAGTTTTTTTAGAATATTGTAAAGGATGTTGATATTTAGGGGTTTATGAGGCTTAAAATGAACCACTTAATTTTTATTTTTATTTTTATTTGGTCAAAGCAGTTTTGTAAAAAAAAACTTGCTTAAAACAAACCCAAAAATGAAAAAACAGAAAAAGAAAAGGGTTTAAAGAGTGAAGTTTCTTTTTTTTCCTTTTCACATATCAAATTTTCTCTTATAAAATTTATATCCAAAAAGAAAAGATCTTAAGAGCTGGATAAACACTTCAAGAATTTTTTTTATGATTTTTTTTGTAAGTATGTACTATTTTCTAAAAACCGGGGGCCTTTCCTACGGTCAAGGCTGGCTCTCATACCACTCCGTCACGCCCCGAAAATTCAGGACCGTGACTAGGAATTCCACGAATTTACCGAAGGCAAAATTTCGCGAAATTCCGAGTGATTACAAAACACAGTCATCGCATACAAACTCATAGGAATATTATTACATGGGTAGATAATATCACATAAATAGCCTTCTTACAATTCAACATTAAACGAGGTTCTCTTTGTCTTAAGATCATTAAACCATGACTAAAGCATACAAATTTTATTGATTTTTACACGCATGGCTACATTTCTAGGATCAGCCCTCGAGCGTAGGAATGACCTAAAACTCAATATCTTCTCCGCGAAGGAAGACATCAGGATCAACCTCCGCGACATCTTTGGGTGTTTCTAAAAAATGTCTATATAGCAAGGGTGAATACTAAAGTACTCAGCAAGTCACCAGGTGGTTTCCAATTTAAAGTTTTACTTAAGATTAATTAACCAGGAAAATCCTATAAGGTTTCCTTGTGGTCAAACCCATAGTGGTATTATTTTCACCACTTCGCCAAACGGAGAGGAAAACATCGCCCGTCTGTGGCATACTTAATTCCACCAAGTGGTCACGCTTGGTATCATTTATTTTCTTCAGTATATATATTTATTTTTCTTTCATTATGTACCATGGATTTTAGATATGTAAGTGTGTGCCTCCGATGGTTCCGTGCTAAGCCACAGTGGCCCAAACCACTAGGATTTGTGATATTGCTATCATTAGCAACAGAACCTTTGATCGAAATATAATTTTTTTATCTACTCTATCTTTTGAAAATTCTATCCGGGTAGGTCTCATCACTCGAATCCCACCGGGAGTATGTTAGGGCCACAGAAATCGATAACATACTATAGCATGCCGACTCCGAGTGTCTTCCCGTTGATCACCCATACCAGGGTCCATCTACCTTGTAGAAAATCCATTGGATTAGAGTAGGGGGTTCTTACAATTTATGTGGTATGTTTTATTGTTTTGTGTCAGGGATGTACCACAGGTTTACCCATCAACCATGCCCACATACTAGGGCACATAATCCAAAGTCAAGGCTCTCATTCAGGTGATGAGTCCTTTTTATACCAAGTTTTTGAAGGTGAATATGACCTCCAAGCAATCATACAAACAATCATGCATCATTCGTCAAGCAAGTCCAGGGTTTCCACTAGGGTTGGTCTCAAGGCATAACATCAAATATTGATATTGATGGTCGAGGGGTTCTATTATTGCACATAGCGTCAATATTCTAAAATCATTTATCACCAAAATTTCATCGGTGAGAGAAGTGACTTGCCTAAAGAAAGGTCTTCCAGAAAATCCTCGACTCCGAGATGGTGCACTCCTATGCCAAAATCCTCTGAGGCTTCACCAATGGGTCCGGCGGCGGTCGGCAGCGTGGAGGCGGGCTTGCAGGCGGCGGTGTTTGAAATTGAAGGCACAGAGATGATTGGGAGCAAGAGAGATCAATTCCCATAGAGAAATCGAAAAATGGAGAAGGTTGGGAGGCTTTATAGGAGAGGGCAGAGCCCAGGGCGGCGACACGTGGTGGCGGAAGAAAAATTGACTGTGGATTCAATCTTATTCGGCCTCGCCGGGGTTTTCTGGAAGTGCCGCGATGCGGGCGACGTGTAGGGTGTGCACCTGGGGTGCGGTGAGGTGGCAGGCGGCAAGGAGAAGGGCAGTGGCGGTAGCATGGCTCTGTTGTACGGCGGGGACATGGAAGAATTGCGATAGCGGGCGCGGCCGTGGACGGGGCGACGTGCGGCGCGGGGGCTTGCATCAGGTACGGCGCTGGTGGGACCAGGGGCGGCAAAGGCGCTGGCCGGTGAAGGGGAGATTGACGGCAGGGGCTAGGGTTCGCCCCTTTCGTTCTGTTTGCCGTTTCCTTTTTTTCATTTTTTCTTTTCCTTTTTGTTTGTTTGTTTTGTTTGATTTCGATTTTATAATTCAAAATTTCAAATTGATTTCAAATTTATTGTAGTAAAATTTCGGGTTGTTACAACTTTCCACGAGGAGCAGATGGAAATGAGCTATCGCATGATACACTGGCAAACTACTGAAAAATATAAAGTATAATTTTCTTTTCAAGGATACGTTCCTGCGAGACTTATCCTTTTCAGAATCGAGGTTTTGAAAAAAACCTTAGATCGGGGAGACAGTCGTGGGCTGCTCTCCCCCTCCTGTGCCGCCCCCGCACGGTGGCCGGGGATCTCCTCCTCTGCCCCCACTAGAGCCCCCATCCCCTCTCTCCTTCCCCCTCGCCGTGGCCAAAAGGGCACGACAGGGCGAAGCTCGGTCTGTGCCGGCGGCGACAGGGTCTCCTCGTCCTCTCGAGCGGTGGGGTGACCACGGAGAAGCCCCTCCGGGACATAGTGTGGCATGTCGTTCGGGTTCCATGGCGCGACGGTGCGCGGGCAGGTCCCGCAGCGGCGCGACATACGACGGGGCGACGGAGGCGCGTCTGAGAGGTGGTGGCGGTTGTCTTCTTCGTCCGGCACGGGCCAGGGTTGGCCTCCCCTGCAGTGATCGATAGTTGGGGGGCATGGTGCGGTGGTGCTCGACCCCGCGTGCGGGCTCCCTCTAGAGCGACGGATGGAGGGGCGGCGCGGTGGTAGGCTGGGGCTTTCTGCGCCATCCGATGGTGAGGTGCGGTGGCTGCTTGCCGGGCTGGTGGCGATGGAGGGGCTGTGTGGCTGAGGCAAGGAGGCAACGGCCAAGGCGGCGCGGCCTAGATCTAGGCTAACGCGGGCCTGATCTAGGCATGTAGGGTTCTGCTTTTGCGGGGGGGGGGGGGGCTCGGCTCGCCTCCTAGCTGCGGCTAGGACACTAGATCCAGGCCCGGAGGGACTAGATCCGGTGACCGCCGGCTTTCCCTCTTGCCATGGCCTCTCCGTGGGATGGAGTGGATCCTTTGAACACCACGTTGTTCCGGTGGCACCAGAGCGTCCAACAGACTAGGGAAATTCCCATCCATAGGTTGTTCTCATGGCCATTGCCACCTCGTCTATATGGAAGTCATGCTACGAGCTTTGAGTCATGGTCTGGCATCCAGTGGCTTTTGTTCTACAATCCCAGGCAGGTTGCTCATACCTCGCAATCTAGGACGCATCCCATTAGTAGATGGTTGATGGTCTCTCCACACTGGTCACAGAAGGGACATGCTGCTGAGTGTTGCAGGCTGCGTTGTGTCATGTTGTCCCTGGTCTAGCATGTGTTTCTGCCAGCCAGCCAAAGTGCTACCTTACAACTGGCGGGGGTGCGGGGAGCACCAGATCTTTAGGGCCTTCGCCATCAAAGTTTGCCCAGCAAAAAATGCCTGATAACATGAATGGGCGGTGTAGAAACTACTTTGGGCCCAGTTCCACTTGAAGACATCCTGAATCCCCTCTACCAAGGTGATCTTCTCAAGACAATCTGCCACTTCGAGGAGTTCTCTGATGGCTGCAGCGCCTAGATCAGGGGGGACATTGTGCAGTGCAACTAGCCCCCTGCCAGGCCTTCGTGCATTCGGCGTGTGGAGACTGCGCTCGTCGGAACTGCTGCAAAGAGGTTTGGCGCGACATCGTGGAGCCGTCCACACGGTATCCACTTGTTTGTTCGAAAGAAAGTAGTGGCTCCGTCCCCAAGCACAAAAATAGTTGCTTCATCGAAGAGTTGCCTCATCAACTCTGGGACTCGGATGTCGAGATCGTGCCATGGCTTGTCCACCTCCACTCGCTTTAGCCACAACCATCTGGCCATAAGCGCAATGTTCATGAGGCGCGGGTTGGGGATGCCAAGCCCCCCATCTCCTTGGGCATACACACCCTGTCCCATGCCACTAGGCAATGTCCACCATGTACATCGTTTATCCCCTTCTAGAGAAAGCCATGTATGATCTTCTTAATGGCAATGATGATATCTATGAAAAATATGAAAGTAATTATAAAATATATATAACATCACATCACAATCCACAAGACTTCTAAAAAATTAAGATTTTTTTGTTCCACATAAATCCGAAAGCAGAAGTCAATCGAGATTTTCTTAGGTCTAAGTTGATGAAGCAAGCTAGTCATTCGACTTACAGATCTTCTCAAAGGCAATGATGATCTCCATGAAAAATATGAAAGTAATTATAAAATATATATAACATGACAATCTGCAAGACTTCTAAAAAAATAAGATTTTTTTGTTCCACATAAATCCGAAAGCAGAAGTTAATCGAGATTTTCTTAGGTCTAAGTTGATGAAGCAAGCTAGTCATTCGACTTACATAGGTGGTCATATTGTAGTTGTTGCTCGTTGCATAACCCAATTTGCGGGGACCTCGTGTCATTCTTGCGGGGGGGGGGGGGGGAGGGGGGCACATGGCTGCCCAAGTCGCCGTTGTCCCCCGCACTCCTCCCATGTTTCTCTCGTCAGCCAATGGTGGTGGCGGGGGCAGATCCCCCTCATGGATCTCGGTGCCGCTGCCCCCCTCCCCCCCGCACTCCTCCTCCCATGTTTCTCTCGTCGCCACAAAAGGATGCCAATGAGTGAAGTCCTCTCGGCCAATGATGGTGGTGGGATCAGATTCCCCTCACTGATCTCGGCGGACAGACCTCCCATGTTTGTTCAGGTAAGTTGCAACGACTGTTGGGCAGTGTCCCCTTCACAAGCATAGTGTGGGAGTGACTGAAAGGGTGAAAACTCTTAGTCTTACCTTCCTTGGTCATTTCTGACCTGGCTATGACAATGTTTTTTTTTTGCATAGTTAAGGCATTGTATAAAATTGCTCGGTCCTATTTTTCATGGTAAAAACTCATGATCTAGTGTTTGACTGGATCTAGCGACGATGGACCTTAGACCTTCCACAACGTATGTCCAGACCGGTGCTCAAATCGATTTTGAGGCATCGAGCAGCGATGCCCTCCGTTGCACAGGTGATGCCCGATTTTTTTTAGGGAATCGGAGTAGGTAGGCGCTCCGGTGTTCAAACTCATCATCCAATATCCTTCCTTGGGAAGCAGCTGGGAAGATTTGTTTAGTGCATATTTGTCAGCGTGGGGTCATCTATTTTTAGGCTGAGCGGTGCCCTCTGCTATGAAGACGGTGCCAGAAATTTTTTCTTTAGCCATCGGTAATATGTGAAACACTTTTCAGAGATGTGGCACCAATAACATTGTGGAAGGCCTTATGTATCGTTACCTTTCTAAGACCCAGTTCTTTTGGGGGCTTCTCCGAGAAGCCGCCCTCCCCCCAGCTTCCCCTGGGGAAGCTGGTCTGAAAAATTTGCGAGGCTTCCAAAATAGTTAAGGCTAAACAAATTTGGAAGCCTCGCAAATTTTTTAAACCGGCTTCCCCAGGAAGCTGGGGGTAGGGCAGCTTCTGGGAGAAGCCACCAAAAGAACTGGGCCTAAAGGCTTTACTTTTGGACAACCTTCTCGCGGCAAAGGTTAGTGATCCATGTTGCTGTTTGCATTTCATTAGTTTCCGAGAGATGCTGCTACGCGTGACACGGATCGCATGATACGTTCACTGCTTGTGGCACACGAAATTAGTGTCTAGTCTTTGCAGAGCAAGGACGTTCACCAAACTGACCTACTCCTCCTCCGGTCCTCCATACTTTTGTGTGATGGAACTAATTGTTTCCAAGACGGCGATGTAGACCAAGCTAACTGAAGAAACGATGCATCACAGTACGGACAAGGAAATTCAGGCAGATGATTGTAGGACCGGTAAACAGCTGCTGAGCCGCCAGTACCAGACACGGCAACCTTTTTGACAAGATGCACCTGATGAATCATAAAAGAAATCCTGGAATCTAGTATTTTGGAACGGAGGGAGTATGAGTTAGTATGACCGGTGATTAACGGCTTAACGTTATTCTGGCATTGCCTTTCTGGCCATCGGCAATGACCAACAAAATCTTTCACTTTGTTAGGTGACCACCTTGAATTTCATACACAGGCATGGCGGTGGTCTATCAGTCCATGTGACCTGTGCTCTGGACCAACGGAAGAGTCACACATGTCCCAACAGAAGAAGGAACGGAGGAAGCTTGCCTGAACCCCGCGCGGCCGTGTACAAAATTGGGTTTATGTCTCCCGTCTTGGCTCATTCTGCACACTCCAAACCACAAGCAAAACTCTCTGCCTCCACCCCCTCTTTGTCTCTCGTCCGGATGGCGCCGCAGGTATGATCCCAGTGGATTTCCTGCATGCCATGGACAATCTCTTGTATATATGGGCTCTAATTTCGGTTTCTTTGCTTGGCAGCAGAAGGTGGTCTTGAAGGTTTCTTCTATGAGCGACGAGAGGGTGAAACAGAAAGCCATGGAAACTGTTGCAGATATCTATGGTGATCGAAGTGCTAGTTTTGGTGTTCATTTTAGCTTTTATCTTGATATGTTGCGCTTATCGCTTGCTATCTTGGTTAAGTAGTAGCGTTCAAGGTTGAGTCAGTCTCCTAACACATGATGATGGTATGAAACAACAGGTATTGATTCGATAGCCGCCGATCTCAAAGATCAGAAGATGACGGTGATAGGGGATATGGACACCGTCACGATCGCCAAGAGGTTGAGGAAGTTCGGGAGGATCGATATCATCTCTGTTGGGCCGGCCAAGGAAGAGAAGAAGGATGACAAGAAAGGGGAAAAGAAATGATCAAATCAGGAAGCTCTCTAGCTTTCTACTACAGAGTATCTTCAGTTCCATGGATGTCTGTCTCAACCTTCAGGGGGAACTTTGCGTTTGCTTTACAGTTGTGTTGTAGGTATCTTCACCTGTATTAGTAGGTTGTGTTGTTGTAATGTATTCAAGATTAGTCGTAGGTGATTCGTTCCATGTATGATTGTTTGTTGGATCTCTAACTTGGCTGCAGTTGTTCGTCAATATAACTGCTCTTAGAACTCAGAAGTGTGTGAAACGCAGTGATATGATTCCTCAACTATATCAACCAAATGAGAGTTTTTTCAGCGTCCTCCAAGGTTCATGGCAAAAGGACAGAAGGAAATAAACTTGGAAGTTTCAAACAGAGGCGACGGTCCTGCAATCCCACTTGCAGGGGTCGCACAGTCACTCCTGTTTTAAAGGGTCCACGACGTGGCCTAGGAACAAGACTTGGCCCTTGCCGTACTCGACGATGGCGAACAGGAAGGGGTGGTCCGCCACGAAGCTCATGGGCGGCGGCGGCGGCGTGCTCGGACCGCCATAGGTTGGGCTCACACTCGTGTACGTCGCTCCGACCGCCGTCGTGCCCTCCTCGTCCACCTCCACGGCGCACATCTGCTCCACGGACGACCAGGGACGAAGCTAGAAAAATTTGTTGATGGGGTCAACTCTATAACCTCTTAATTACATTGGGGTCATCTTCTATAAATAAATATCACTTAGTACAAAATAATAAAGGATTTGCTAGTTTTCACTGGGGTCAGCTGACCCCAATGCCCATAAGGCAGCTCCGTCCCTGCGGACGACACGTAGAGCCCTTCCGGGGGCACGTTCGACACCGTCCCGGACAGGTCCGCGCCGAGCGGCTCGAACGGCGAGGCGACCCCGAGCCCGCGCAGCGCGTCCTGGGCGTTGAACCGGGAGGAGAACTTGAACTTGGGGATCCTGCACGGGCTGACCATCTGCTCGCGCCGGGGAGCGCAGCGCATGACGATGTCCGGCTCCGAGACGGCCAGGCGCAGGAGGTCGCCGAGCCCGTCGCGCCTGTGCGGGAGGAAGATGAGCATGGAGAAGAAGGGCGCCTTCGGGTGGAGCTTGCCGTCGCGGCCCACCATCTTGTAGAAGCACTGGAGGACCTTGAAGCCGATGAGAGAGCTGACTCTCTCAGCTCTCTCTCTTTTGTTGCCTCACACAACACACAGGATACACAGTGGTTTGGCCTCGAGCTGTTTCACACAGCCGAGCTTTTCTACTTTCACTGTTTTTCCCCTTAATCAAAACAACCTGAGTTACAAACCTTAAATAGCTAATATGCAACAGCCACGCATGCAACAACCTGCCCACTCTCATGCACACCACTTGATCCACTTATCAACTAACTCCATGACCTATTCTTATGCCACTAAACACACGCATGCATATCTAGATTACTTGTGCAGTCCGTTGTCTTCAACCGCCTGTATGCAGAGCCGTTTCTCACGGCAAGGCTGGCTTCACACGCCACCTCAGCGTCTCACACCTGCATGCCTCCTGGTTGATCCATCGGCACTACGTACTGCTACAAACTAAACAGCACACTGACTAGCTACATGCAGTACTAAAACAAATATACAGATACAAAATATCAAGATTATACCCAACAGCCGAGGTCGTCGAAGCTGGCGGCGTACTGCATTCCAGGGTCGGAGAGGAACGGCACCCGCACGGACGTGCCGCCGTCGAGACGGTGGAACTCGCGGCGGACGGTGTCCGACGGGTCGAACCTCCGCGCCCACGTCGCCTTGAAGTGCATGGCGTTGGCGAGGACGATCTTGGGGTCGCCTTCGAACAGGCCTGGGGAAACGACGTTGCGTAGGCGCCCTCGCGTGGTCTCCGCGATGAAAGCGTTCACCTCGGCCGCCGCTTTCTCAGGCTGATCCATGGGATTAAAATTAGTTTCTACTCGCGTTATCGTGCCATATTACGTTGTTGATTTGTTTGTTCATGTTTTGCTTAAAGATTGATTGGTAATTTTAGGAGTTCTAAACTACCTGATTCTGAAAGTCCAGGGATCTTGCGGAGGCCCCGTGGGCGGCGGAAGCGGTGGACACGAAGTCCGGCCTCAGCGACAGCGATCTGTCCGCAAAGATGCCGGCGAACGAGAGCTGCGGCCACGCGCGCATCTCGGCGATTAGGCCGGCGCTGGCAGCGTTGAGGAGGTGGAGTTCTTGGGAGCCCAAGAAGGTCAGCAGCTCGCGCAGCGTCCCGCCGTTCGTGCCGGCGGCGAGCAGAGCGAGCGCGGCATGCAGGGAAAGGGGCGAGAAGATGAAATTGGACTGCCTGGCGATGGCGTCTGTGCCGGCGACCAAAGCGACCTGTAAGCATTGGTCCATGCCGGTCGAGGGATTACTATTGCTCTGTTCTGGTTTTGTAGCAGACACCAGTGGACGCAAAGTGCCGTCGAGGCGTCGAGCAAACTAAATCTGGGGGCGAAAGCTTTCGGGAGAAAAAGAGGAGAACGAGGAAGCCCTCGGCCAGTATTTATAGACGAGAGGGAGGGTGAGGGCGCGAGGGCAATGCGTGCACCGTGCACCGCCTGTCCGCTTCATAGTACGGTCCGGTCATCCGTGCAGTTTACGGAGATCAGACAGGCTTGATCGGATTCGAGCAGAATATTTCATTTTCTTCTTTTAATTGTCTTTTTGCAAAAAACAAACCCACCGATATATTGATAATCATTAACAGTAATACTAAGTTTTAATAATAGTAATAAATATAAATATAAATATAAATATAACTAGCTAGACACTGTGACACACCCTTCTGGAAATCTTCTAGGAAGACAACCGGACCGAGGTCGGGAGGTTGTGCACCGTCTTCCCCATCCTATACACTTATGCCATAGATCCCACATGTGCAGCACAATCGCAACTGGTGGACGCAGCTTGGCAGCTGGAGCTGCACATACCTTTGTCACCCACTGCAGCAGCGTAGCTAGAAGAATTGCATGGCCTCCTCATACAAACTACTCGCTACTGGAGAATGGTAGAGACAAACGGGAAATGATAATCATAGGCAAAAAAAAAAAAACCCACAACGGCTTATTACTGCTACAAGCTGATAAGTGATCGTGCTACTAGGTTGTCACCACAACAATGGGTCTGGTTAAGAGCAGTACCTTACAGACATGATTTTTTCTTATATGGCTGGCCTTCCGAGGTAGACTAAACACCAAGGAGAACATGACAGTGGAAAAGTGGAGTGAGGATGCAGGCTGTGACATCTTCCCAGCAATGGAATCAATCGAGCATATCACGTTGCATTGTAGACACTCACACTGTCTTTGGGACAAATGGGCACTTACACCACTTGCAAGCTCTTCCAACTCAGATCGCTATGTTTGTTGACATGGTGCTGGAAGAGCTCCAAGGGATAAAAGGCTGAAGCTTGGCCGGTGTGCTTTGTTGCATGCATGTGGAATCTTTGGAAGAGAAGGAATGACAATTTTTTTAATGCAAAGCAAGGGGACAGAAGGGTCTTCCTACACAGGTGGCTGAAGACATAAAACTTTGGTTTGCCGGTGACCCGAATCTGCAACATGAGCTTCGGCTTTGGGCAACACAGTTATCAGAGTAGCATCTGAGCCCTGGTTCATGCTTAAGCCTGCTTGTATAGTTCTTTTTTTGCTATAGTTTCTTTATCCTTCTTCTTTCTTTGCCTTTCTTTTTTTCTCTTTCAGCCGCTTGGCTGAGTTTGTAACCATAAGGTAGAGAGCTCCTCTACCTTCAATTTTTTTCTCTTTCAGACACTGTCATTATAACCATTCAATGTCAGGACATGGCTTCTGTTCCTACTGTCGAGGGCGTGGTAAAACTTACAACTTTCGCACATGGACCATATCCAGTCAGTCTTCTCAGCCACTCACCTCTCAAGAGCAAACCCTAGCCGTGGCGTCCAACCAATTCTCTAATCACTTTGTTACGACCGCCGAAGATCGTTGGTGAGCCATTGGAGGTGGCAGAGTGTCTTTTTAAAAGTATATATATTTTATATAAGACCGTTTATAAAAACATAATAGGAAAATTATAAACCCCGTACATAAAAAACATAAACAAAGGGGAAAATGCAACCAAGATTATAAGCCTCTAAGTTCTTTGTTAAAACCACATGCAAGTTCATTGTCGTTGATAATATCTCTCGCCAACAATGGACAACAAAGGAAAATTACACCCACTGAAATACATGCAAATATATGAAAATGAACAAATGTCGTTGAATTGCCATATTGGTAGACAACCATGTACGAGGGAGATTGGCAACTGTTCCAACCATATCGGATGTGGGGCTGCGCCGATCTAGGAAGGTAGGCGTGCTAACATCCGCGAACAAGGTCGGATATCTTTCTCTCAAAGGCTCAAAAGAAAGGTTGTTGAAGATGACAATATCACTTATGGTATCCATGAAGCCAAAGCAAGGAACATCAGTTGCAGTCAAATAGTCGTTCATGAAGAGCGGAGGGAACTAAAGAGTCACAAGCTCCTCCGCATGGGCGCAGCCTATGGTGGACCATATTGGGCCATGGCCCAAACTTTTCACTTAATTGTTCCGAAGGATCATGATAATTTGGCCCACTAAGAACAAGACGGATCGCTAGGTACAAGCGTCGCCCATCTTGGATTGTGTTGCATCCTCTGCCACTGCTCCCCAGCAATGTCAAATTAGCACTACCGACATGGCGACATGTAGTGGAGCTGGAGGACTTTTATTTGACACAACACCTCCATCAACGTCTGACCAGCGTCACTACAACATCAAAGGAAAAACGGAAATCTTTCTACATCAGATTTTTTTTTTTTGAAAATGGGCGTTTTTATATTACTAAAGAAGTAATATTTACACTCGATCTCTGCATAATTAGGATGCATGTAGCCACACAAAACACATCGGAAGAGAGAACAAAAAAGTCTAGAAGAATTACAAAAAACATATAAAAACAGAATTACAAAAACCACATCAGATGAAAGACGAAAATCCTCTCCCCTCGTCCCCTCTTTCAAGTGCTCGTGAATCCTAATTGTCCGCAGGTCATGGCCTCGTGGTCACATGTTCTTTGTCAATGGGTGGTTTCACACTTATACTAGATCAGAGATTAGAGACCCCACAAAATAGCCCGCATTGAGACTTCAAAGCATAAGAACATAAGACACGCCACATGGGAAGCGATTTGATTTTAAATGGTAGGGTTTAGTACAAGTCTATCCATCCACATATTTGTGAAAGGTATTAGATATTAGCATGTTGTTTCAGGATATACTTGTAGGAATTATGATTGGTTTAGATTGTCATCAGATTATTCTAACACAAGTCTCCTGGCTTTGGTTTTGCTGGAGCTTCTGACTTCATGCACAGGATCCTGATTAAGACTCTCGCCCCCTAGTCTATCAAAGCCAGACATCTGGGCTAGGCTTGCGCCTCAGTTTTCCGGTTGAAGCTTAGCCCAAAAGTCCGAAAAGGCCCAAAATGAGTGTTTTTCAATATTGATTTTCAACATATTTTTTGGCAGGTAAAAGAGGATTTCGTTAAACAGGCAGAGCTACAAGACTCTCAAGCTCAAGTGCTCCTGAAGCATAATATCAGTGCCAGACCCGAGCCAAACAAGAATCCTTGCAAAAGTTGCGAGACAATAGCTAACTCTAATAACCTGCAGGCGGATGCCACATTTCAGTTTATTTTCTTCTGTTGCTAGCACCTACGAACATGCTTTCCAGACAAAAACTTTCACTTTCGGTGGTACGGTAGCTCGCCAAATCTTGGTCCAACACGGGTTTCTCCTCTTGGCAGATTACTTGCAGCAGGAAAGGTGCACGGCTCCGGCTGCGCCTGTAGACCAAGCCAATAAGCAGTACGGGCCGAGAAAACGCCCGACTTCTTCGGCTGTCAGGCTAAAAAATAGCTGATCCGGCTGTCAGGCTAGTAATTAATTTGGATATGAGAGAGTAGTTGATATTTTGAATGCGAGAAACAGGCCCGGCCCGGCCCGTTGTTTGCCCCACCGTACTTATGACCCATCTAGCCTGTACCTACCATTCCAATCGGTTCCGCGTGGTGACCAGTGGATAACGCTCCCCAGTCTCGTGGGTCTCGTGCGCGCCCTGTATCCGACTCGCCGCGTAGTCACCCAGGCCACGTCGTCCTCGCACAGCTCACGGCCACAGAACGGGGACGATTCATTGCGGCAGCGTTCTCTTCCCTCTCATGCATGAGTGCACATGATGAGACACGTGGGTCCTAGCTTAAGGTTAAAGTTCACCTTATACATAGTAGAAGATTTTACAAGAGATGTGGGTCCTATCTTGTGGCTAAAGTTCACCTCATACATAGGTGATGCCCTAACGTTGAGGAGCCAAGTCAGGAAAAAACAAGGAAGGATTGTTAGAGTACTGTAGCATATTAAGAACTCCAATTAATCACTGTATGTATGTAATTACTGTAGATATAATTTTTGCCGGGAATTACTGTAGATAGACATATAAAGTTTATAGTACTAAATTTTACTACACCATAATTTCCACTGTGTGTAATAACTCAAAATAAATTTTACGAACTCTAAGTAATCACTGTATATAATTACTGTAGTAACAAAAAAATTCAATATACAAATTAATATAGGTCGTTTTAGGCTTAATCGTATAGTTTGGAAGAAGCAAAGTTAAGGTATTGTACCTTCTCTAATCTCCTTGTGCAAGTTAGGGGATCTGGTTCCGGACATGAGCTCAAAGGAGAGAAGACCGATACTACTTTGGCTTAATCAGGTTCTTGCCCTCGTGGCCTCGTGGGCAGCATGATTGTACTTCCTAATAATCAATCAAAGTAAACACTGCCAGCCTCCTCGCATGCGGGCCACGTTAGCCTGAGCGAGCCACTACAGAGCGCGCGGCTCCTCCTGTTCGGTTGGGAGTTCCCATTCATGGAAGGATATAACAATGCACACAGTAGTAGTACAGGTTAACCTTCCGGTCAAACCCCGCCTCGACCTCTCCAGATGGACGAAGACGCCTTCCTTCCCGGCCCCTGTCATCAGCAGCAGCTTATAATCATCATCGCTTATCGCCAACCACACCCGTTCGTCCACACAGCACAACAAACACGGAAAAACGACGGCCAGGAGAAAGAAAGACTCCGGCCGATTCCTTTCCCTCTCGCTGCTCTCTCCTTCAGGAGGCCGTGCGCGCGCCACACGCTTCTCGCTCCCCCGCCTCTCGTGGCTGCTCCTGCTCGGCCGATAGAGTGAGCTAGCTAGTACTAGTACGTATCTGCTGCCTGTACCGGGGACCGGAGGTAGAGAGGGCGAGATGGCGGGCGCGCTGGGCGTGAAGGCGACGCCGTTCACCTACGCGGCGCACGCCCTGGCGGCCGCGGCGGCGGTCATGGTGCTCGTCTGGGCCATCCACTTCCGCGGCGGCCTCGCCTTCGAGGCGGTCAACAAGAACCTCATCTTCAACGTGAGTCCTCCTACTCTGTTTCCCTTTTTTTGTTCCACTCTTGCAACTGCCCCCTTCGTATTGGCTTGCGTCGCTTCGGTTGCAAGTCACATCACCTGTGGCAGCTTTGTGACCAAAGAGAACTGTTGGACCCTTGTGTATGCCCTGTTCGATACTACCTGACCGGAGGCCGTAGATAACAATTACAGTAGTACAAATCAGTTCTCCTCCTGTAGTGTAGAAGACGAATAGCCTCAGCTTCGAGCTGATGAATTCCTGTGTTGTGTTGTGTCTGATTGATTTGCTGTGCTTCAAGATTACCGGTACCACTGTACAATCTAGCTTAGGAAGCGCCATGCTCGATCAAGATAGCATACTCGGTATGAAGAACTAAACAAGAACGCTAGTAGTACAATCGAGCAATTCAAGTGCTCCTGAGTCCTGACTGCCCGCGCGCGGCTCATGGCCTCGTGCTCCCATGTTCTTTGTCAACCAATGGTCTCGCAATTATACTAGTAGATCAGAGATTAGAGTTAGACCCCAATTATACTAGCCTCGTGCTCCCGCCTTGACACTTCAAAGCATAAGAGCAGAGACAAGGCCACATGGGAAGCGATCCGATTTTAAATGCTATAGGGATTAGCATTGTACAGTACAAGTCTGTCCATCATCCATGGGCATCTTTTTGGAAGATATTAGATATTGGCATGTTGTTCCAGGATACACTTGTAAGGGTTATTATTGGTTCACATTATCCTCAGATTTACCTCGTGCTCACATGTTCTTTCTCGACGAGTGGTTTTGCACTTATACTAGATCAGAGACTACACCCCACAAAAAAATAGCCCGCGTTGAGACTTCAAAGCATAAGAACAGAGACACGCCACATGGGAAGCGATCCAATATTAAATGGTATATAGGAAGTCTCTATCTATCCATGGGCATATTTTTGAAAGATATTAGATATTGGCATGTTGTTCCAGGATATACTTGTAGGGATTATTATTGGTTTACATTATCCTCAGATTTATACTTTGCCTACTATCGCAAGTCTCCTGGCTTTAGTTTTGCTAGAGCTTCTGACTTGCTGCACATGAGCCTAATTAAGATTTCTGCCCCCCTTGTCTATCAGTCCCAAACGGATCATTGACAAAATCACTGATATTTTTCATTATGGATTTGTTTCTGAAAAATAATAATTACGGACTTATGGCTTTGGTGTTCTCTTGTTGCTACTTCAGTGCCTTAATGTAACCTAATCAAAGTTGTTATTTCAGCTATTTTATATGTTTCTTGTGTTGTGCTATATAATGCAGGTTCACCCTGTTCTTATGCTGATTGGTTACATTATCCTTGGTAGTGAAGGTAAGGTTTAACCGTAGAAGAATCCCTCCTCCTCCCTAGTCTATTTTTTGTCGGTGGTGGTTCTGTACTCTGTACAGATGTAGAACACAGATCGGTTGACTTCCCTTGAATTTCATCCTTGCAGGCATAATGATCTACAAGTCATTTCCGGGGCTGAACCACGACACAGCCAAGCTGATCCACCTGATCCTCCACACCATCGCCATCGTCCTCGGCGCCGTCGGGATCTACTGCGCCTTCAAGAACCACAACGAGAGCGGGATCGCCAACCTCTACAGCCTGCACTCCTGGCTCGGGCTCGGAGCCATTTCCCTCTATGGGATTCAGGTAAACAGACAGTTGCCATGCCATGCCATCATGTGCACAGGTTTTCAGAGTCTTGTTCTTGCAGATCATCAGCTAACAATACGTGCCTGCCAATCTGCAGTGGATATTCGGGCTCGTGACGTTCTTCTTCCCTGGCGCGGCACCGGACGTGAGGCGCAGTGCTCTGCCGTGGCACGCGCTGTTCGGGCTCTTCGTCTACATCCTGACGCTGGCGACGTCACAGCTCGGGTTCCTGGAGAAGCTGACCTTCCTCGAGAGCGGCGGCCTCGACAAGTACGGCACGGAGGCGATCCTAGTCAACTGCACGGCCCTCGTCGTCGTGCTGTTCGGGACCGCCGTTGTCATTGCCGCCATTGCTCCCGCGGATAAGGTGGATGAGCCGGAGGGTTATGCGCCCATTCCGGTGGTCGGCTAGTACGAGCCACTGAGATTGTAACTTTGTAAGTGTAACCACGGAATTTATGCCTCTTTGTGTGTATCGTTCAAACCATCCGGGCACATAATTTATGTTTCCTGTTTTCTATTTTGTGTAATAAAAAAGTCGGAATGTTCAAATACGAAAAATGTTTGAAATTGAAAATTGTTCAAAATAAAAAATATTCAGATTTGATAAATGTTCAAAATTAATAAACGTTTAGATAAAAAAACTGATATTAGAAAATGTTCATATTTGAAATTTGTTCAATTTTTTGAATGTTCAAATACATAAATTCTTCATAGTAAGAAAAACGAAAGCAAAGAGAAAATAAAAAAAAAGGAGAAAAACATAGGAAAAGGAACAGAGAAAGAACCAGAAAACGTAATACTCCCTCCGGTCCATATTAATTGCCTCAAATTTGTCTAGATTTAAATGAATCTAGACACTATTTAGTATATAGGTTTATCTAAATTTGATAAATCAAAATCAATTAATATAGATTAGAGGAAATAGAAAAAAAAATAGAAAAGCGCTTATATTGGGCTGGTCCGCTGCACAAGTGAGGGTGCGCTGAGCGCATTCCCTCCCACCTTCGGCAGAAAATATAACGCCCCACACTGGCGGAGCAGGCGCAGCCTTAGGCAACTCCTTCATGGGTGAAACTAACGCGGCCCAATAAGTTTTGCATTTTTTTATCTCTTTCTTTCTTTTTTTCCTTTATTTGCACAAAAAGAAATTTTTGATTTTTTTCTAAATTAAGATATATATCAAAATCATAATTTTTTAAAATTGAGTTTTTTTCAAAAATCCAAACAAATTCATAAAAATGAAGTCCAAACATTTTTAAAATTCTAACTTTCTAAATCTAAATATTTTTTATCTAATTTTTTTTAGAAATAAGTTTTAACTAATAAAAAGTAAAGTAAATAAAAATATAAAAAGATAACATTAAACTAGAAAATAGAAAATAGACACATAAAAGGAAAGAAAACATAATGGGCCGACCCACAAAGGAAATCCTTCGGGCGGAGCACCAAATAGAGGCCACGCTGAGCGAAGAATAAGATTCGCCCAAAAACTGTACATTGTCACAAAAAAGAAAAACAGTACATCCCAAAAAGCTATAATCACAACGGAACAATACCTTTTGCTCATATTGGGTTTGTTGTTTTAAAGCTCGCATTGGGTTCTTGGTTACATTTTATCTGTCACAATATCCCTCTGATTTCTGAAAGAAACAAATCTTGCAAGTTAAGAAAAAGGCAAATTAGTGATACTGATCAAAGCCTAATTTCACCATCACGACATGGTGGCCATGCTGTTCCCAGATACACCGCATTAGGATTGTAATCAGAAGTGGGGAAAATATAGACAGAAAAAAGGAGCCAAATATTGGAGAGGGAAAGAGAAAACGCTATGCTTCCTCTCTGGCGATTCTCTGTAACAAAGATATTTGCAATACGGTTCCCATTTGTTAGCAGCTGGTAAGCATCCAAAAAAGCGTAGTACAAAAACATGTTTATTTTCCAGGGAAACACTTTGTACAACTGTTTGAGCTTTGGGTGGTTGAATTAATTGCTACACTTATTACTTTGAGAAATCAAAAGTGAAACCGAAAGCAAATCCTTATGAGCTCAAGATGCTTGTTTGGGGTCATCCAACACCAAAAGAACCATGTACTTCCTCATCTTACAGAAATAACTAACTTGAGTTTTACACTAAAATGTGTTTAGATACATTTGAATCTAGACAAACTCAAGTCAGTTATTTCTGGACGGAGGGAGTACAAAAGATGCCGAAAACTATTCATTTTGATTCTTTTTCTTGCTGTGATTTTTCAGTTATTTATAAATAAGTATATTGAGTAAATTGCACTTTGCAGCAGGTTTTGTATTTTTTAGCACCATGTCTAACATAGGGCATGTTTGGTTGCACTTTTGGCTGTGGCTTTTTGGGCTTATAAGCAAAAGCCCAACCAAATGCATACTCCACCGAACGCGCTTTTGACTAAAAGCCACCGCAAATCACCTTCCCTGGCAAAGCACGTTCAGAGGTGCTTTTCTTGCGTTCGCGGCGGCCACATTCGATTGTTGACCCCATCTTCCCCAAATCCTATCCCAGTCTTCGGTGGGTGCCCCGCCGCCTCGCTGGTGGAGGCCCGAGGGCGAGCTCCCCGGCCGACCGTCTCGTTCTGCCGGTCTCCTTCGTCTATTCCTCCTGTCCGCCGCCGTCTCCGTCTCTTTCCCGCCGGCCGCCGTCGTCTGTTCCCGCCGGCCGCCGTCGTCCTCGTCGCTTTCCCGCCGGCCACCGCCGTCCTCGTCTGTTCCCACCAGCCGCCGCCATCCCCACTCCATTCCCGACCACAACAGCTCGAGGCGGACAAGCGGCCGCCGAAGGAATTGCACCCGCGACGACCGCCCCCATCCTCTCCCCTTCCCCGCCTCCCTACCAGCTTCCTCCATCCCTCTCTCCATCCGCAGCAGGTCAAGGCAGGAGCTCCTCCACAGCCCCCTCTCTCCATCGACAGCGACGGGCTGAGGCAGGAGCTGGAGCGCAAGGACGTTGCCAAATAGCTTTTTTGGCTTTCTCACAACACACAGCCAACAGCTGCTTTGCCACCGCCCACACCACACAGCTGCTTTCAGATAAGCTAAAGTGCAACCAAACAGGCCCATAGTAATAATGCACTTTCCACTGGGTCTTGAAAAACACATTTTGAAAATTCTTGAAAAAAAAGATAGAGAAATGTAGATATTTTTATAGCAAACTTGTTTTTTTGGCAACTTTGGTGCAAAGTGCAATAAGCGATTAGTCCAATTTTAAGTTCACCAAAAATATGGTATTGCAATAGACGCCCATTCGCCAAGTCATTCCAAGATGGACATGAAACATTTCATATGCAAGGGAACAATTTACTTGGTTAACTATATAGCACGCACACCCACACACACACAATACATCTCTAAATCTTGCTATAAACACGAACCTACAATGATGTCCTTGCGATTGTGTGATGGATTATCTTATCCAAACGAGTGTTGGGGCCAGAAAAAGAATTTATGAAATATCGGGCACCGTGAGACCGAGAGACCCCGCCAATTGAGTAGTAGTGCATAAAATAGTTCCTCAATTGTTTGTTTCTTAAGTTTTGTTGTCTTAGCACTGATGTCTCTGGTTAGTACTTTTTTTTTTGAAGGAACTCGTGAGCTTTATTGATTAGACAACAATGTTCTTACAATCGGTTTTAACTATCGCCGCCACACAGGGCGGGGTCAAACCGTATAACAGACCACTAGTACCGTTCTTGCCTAAATGTGCTAAGGCATGTGCCGCTCTGTTGCTCACGCGATCCACTTTGACCACACTCATATGCTGATAAACTTTCAGAATTTCTTGTCCTTCACAGTAAAGGCTCCAACTAGATGACCTGTCCTTGAGGCCTGCAGAGAACAGCTGGGCTGCACGAAGGCAATCAGTTTCCAAGTAAGCCGACGTACACTGAATATTGATTAGATGTTTCAGCCCCTCCAGACATGCCAAGACCTCGGCCTCCTCTGCGCTTGGGCACCATGGTAAAAATTTCCACTCTGACATTATGACATGTCCACGGTGATCGCGTAAAATGATACCCAGGCCTGCGCTCTTACTGACACTGTCCCAGCCTGCATCGACATTAGCTTTAATATTACCTGTATCTGGTGCTACCCAACGAGATGAAGGGCCCTCAGGACTATTAATATGGGCATGTATGCGTGGTTGTTTCCCCTTGGAGCTTGAGGTCGAGCTAGTATTTGCCGTGAAGGACTCCAAGTAGCTACACAGATAAGGGATTGATGCACCTACAGATGCTTTCCCATCACCGTGGACAATATTGTTTCGATGGTGCCACACTCTCCAAAGCAAGAAAATTAACCTGGAACGCATACTGGTGGTCGCATTGCCCAATAAGTTCAGCAACCATTCATCCTCTGCATCTCGGAATTCAGTCTCTGGAGGAAGTTCCCAATGATCTCTCATGCCATCACGAAGCGCTCGTGCCAGTGTGCATCTAACGAGCGCATGGTGCACATCCTCAACCTCTTGGCCACATATGGTGCAGGTAGGATCGGCCGAAGGGATGCGGCGATGAAGTCCTGCACGAACAGCAAGTGACGAGGTGGCAACCCTCCATGCAAAGATACAAAGCTTTTGAGGGACCTTAGCCTTCCATACCAGGTCCCATACGTGACGATCTCCATTAGGTTCTAAACTCGACTGACCATTACTCAGATCGGCCAGGGTAGGATCTATCCCAAGGCGATAGGCCGACCTGACGGAGAAATCACCATTTTTCTCAGGGTACCATGCGACGAAATCATCACACACACGTGTGGGCAGCTTGATGGATAAGATAGCCTTAGCATCATCAGGATGACAACAACGCCTGATCAATTCCTTGTTCCAGGTGCGAGAAATAGGGTCAATCAACTCAGAAACCCAACGGTGACGAGCATTGTCCCTTCTTCGAACTAAGTTTAGCTCACTCTGTCCTGGCAGCCAGTTATCGCGGAAGATCCTGACACTGGTGCCGGACCCAATCCTCCATATAGCTCCTTTTTTTAGTAGCTCCAACCCAAACATGATAGCCTGCCAGGTCTGCGAGGTGTTCTGAATAAAGGCAGTATCCAGCAAATTCGCAGACGGGTAGTACCTTGCCTTCAGTAGTCTTGCACATAGGCTATCTGGGAACTGCACGAGTCGCCAAGCTTGTCTTGCAAGAAGAGCTTGGTTGAAAATTTTCAGATCACGGAAACCCACACCACCTTGATATTTAGGTCGAGCCAACCTATCCCAAGCCATCCAATGCATCTTGCGTTTGTTTTCCTCATCTCCCCACCAAAAGTCCCGAACAATTTTTGTGAGCTCCTCAATGAGGCCAGCAGGAAACTTAAAAAACCCCATGGCATAAGTGGACAAAGATTGAAGGACGGATTTTATGAGAACCTCTTTAGCACCAATGGAAGAGTATTTCTCCGCCCAATCAGAAGCCTTTTTTGAAAATCTCTCTTTAGTAGATTTGAGTTTCCCATTCTTTATTCTCCCCTCAGGAACGGGTAGTCCCAAATATTTTTCCTCGAAACTTGAGGTTTCATACTTCAGCAATTCCTTTATTTGGCCTTGCACTTCTAGGGAACAACGGTCACCATACATGATAGTGTTGGGAATATGCCCTAGAGGCAATCATGTATGATGATATTTCCCATTGTATTCATAAAGTTATTAAGTAGTCCTTGTATGAACATCTGATGTGTATCACTGAATATGTGATTCGGTTGTGGAACTATGCATTCATGTTGTTTATACTAAATATCCTTGGTCATTGAGGTTGTGCTGGACACACAACTTAGACCAATGTGAAAGTTGGCTTGATGACTCGGTTCCACTTGTCATGGGCATGGAGATGCTATTCCAACTTACACAGATTCGGCTAAAGAGTTTAGCGAGTCGGATTGACCCATATTGAGGTACAACGAACTAGTTGTCATTTGTATATCTCAATCAATGTAATCCTTAGACCTGAGGTTGTTGCATAGTCCGAGTTGAGGATCACCGACTTAGGTTCTGTCAAACGCTGATCCGTGACTAGGCAGTTATAAAGGCAGGGTTCGGGTCGACTGAGAATCAAGCTGCGTGATGTGGATAACCAAGATGGGATTTTGCCCCTCCACTTGGAGAGATATTCTCTGGGCCCTCTCGTGAGATATGATTCGGAAAGCATGGCCATGCACGACTCGGGTAAGTGTTAACCGAGGCGATCGGCTAAGAGTTAGTCGGGTGAATCACTTATCTCGGATCGAGAAGAGAGTCGGACTATTTAAGGGATGACATATATTCGCCTATAGTCTGACAAGGTATATCGTGAGGCAAAAGGGACTCAGACGTAAGTCGCATTGGAAAGGCAAGTCGTCATGACTCTTCGGTACTTGGAAATCGGCAAGTTCTGCTAGGAGCCGATGCCGATTGATCGATTGTGAGTCGGACTCTAATCGTGTCCAAGTAACCATGAGCCTGCGGGGTCACACACTTAAGAGCGGGAGCAAGTTCGGATTGGATCCGAATCTGTAATCTGGTTGGGTTGGACCTAAACCAGATTAGGACTGAGTTAGTGAGTTGGACTCACGGTGACTAGTGTTATATGGGCTTTAGTGAATGGGTCGCGTAAGCAGAGCCCACGTTCACTCCCTATATATAGTGGAGCACTGTAACCCAGAAAGGTTAATCGTTGTTCGGTTAGGTCATTCCATGTGTTGGAAACCCTAGCTCCACAGCAGTCCAGCCGCCGTAACGAACCTAGCAGTTCGCCGCCGGTGCTCCTCCTTGTACGTGTGGATACCAGCAGAGGTGCTGTGCGATCAACACCAGGACGATCGGATCGTGAGGATTGCACTGCATCAACTGACGCGCTTCATCAGTAATCCGCAACTGCGCGTCTAGTGGTAAACCTCGTGGCTTTCTACCTCAGCTAGATCTTGGGATCACCACGTTAGAGGAAAAAGTTTTGTTTTATCTCTGCGTGGCCCAACAGTGGTATCAGAGCGATAGCTTCTGGTTTTAGGCTCGAGATCACGCATATGTGATATGCGGTAGGATGTAGATGAGATCTATGTGCTGTTTGGTGGTCGATCTATGAGATAGATCGGTTTTGTACGAGGTTGATTGGATCAACTGTACTCGGGGAATGGTAGATCTGATTTCCGTGATCATACTGCTGAGGTCGTGGAACGACATACCCCTACCGGTCGGCTTCCGCCATCGGGGTAGACTGTGACACGTAAATCCAGAAGCGGTGATCGAAGATCAAAGAGTTTGATCGAATCGGAACGATGGTCGGAATCCATGTTCGGATCGTAGATGAGATCTACGTTTTTGGAAAAATCGTCGGGCGCTGCCCGCACCCGCGAGGGGGGCTGCCCCTTCGATCCCCGCCCGCTATCCGGCTAGCGGGACAGCCGGCTTCGCCCTGTCGTAGCGCCTTAGATGTCGTTGCGAGTTTCACAACGCCGGTAGATATTGTATCTATGCATAACTTGTTTTTGCAGGAAGTTGTGAATGGTATGGTTCATGTGCATGTGATGTATGTGTGTAATCCATACGTGATCTGCGAATCACGGTTTATGTCAGCCGGCTGGAGCCTAGGTGCTGTCATTTTATTGTATAACGACTTGCGTGTCGGATTCTCTATGTAATTCACTTTACTAAGCTAGTGTAGCTGTTTGGAGAACCCGGAAGGCTTGCAAGGCGTTGTACATGTCGGCGACATGGAGTAAGACGACAAGTGACAAGAGTTGGCACGGGTCGGATTACAGGCTTTGTGGAGATGGAGATCGCCATGAAGAGAGCCATACCATTTCACATTATAATTGCTTTATTTTGTGTTATTGTTATGTCTCTGTTTTACCTCTATTAGATAGTTGGTAAAATTTAATCCCTCAAAGAAGGTCTAGTCGGTTTTCCCGCCAGTGTTTGCACCATCACAAGTCGGACATTTTTGGTAGTGGGCTCATAAAATTGAGGTGCTGCCAATTCTTTCCGACTAGGTGTGTTCGAGTCGGACTCTTACTGCAGAAACACTCGGTAAGCTAGACGGGTCTATCACAACGGTTGTGGGACTCGGGGAAAAGGAGGATGGGAGCCGGGGCATGTGATGCCACCCGTCCAACAGGAGTCGCATGAGATGCGATTGACAAGGAGTTGTCTACCTAGATCACTTGGCGGCTAGCGGTGATGCTAAAGCTCACTAGCCGACTTGCTTATTTAGGATCCTGAATCACTAAGTAACCATCGGAGGGGTGTTGGTTCTAGTGGGAGCATAAAATATTAAAATGTTTAATATGCTTGCTCTTTTATGAATACATGTCTTAAGTGTTTTTGCATATTTTCTGTTGTAGATCATGGCACCAAGTAGCAGTCACTCTCAGATATCCGGTTTTGCGTTGAGAACCATTCTTGAGAAAGATAAACTGAACGACACTAATTTTACCAACTGGTATCGAAATCTGAGAATTGTTCTCAAACAAGAAAAGAAGGACCATGTCCTAGACAACCCACTTCCAGATGAGCCGAATGAGAATGCGACTGTCGCAGCCACCAATGCCTACCGTCGGGCTAAGGATGAGTCCACGGATATTAGCTGTCTTATGCTTGCTCACATGGAACCGGACTTGCAAAAGCAGTTCGAGCATGTTGAGGCCTACGATATGATCGAAAGCCTCAAAAGTATGTTCCAGGCTCAGGCGAAGACTGAGAGGTATCAAGTCTCTCAGGCTTTGCTGAGTTGCAAGCTTAAGGATGGTGATCCACTGAGTCCGCATGTGATCAAAATGGTTGGTTACGTGCAGTCTCTGGAGAGGCTTGGCTACCCCATTAGCGAAGAGTTCGCTACGGATATAATTCTGAACTCTCTTCCTAGTGCATATGGGCAGTTCATTTCGAACTACCACATGCATGGTATGGATAAGAAGCTCACTGAATTGCATGGGATGCTCAAGCAGGCAGAGGCGGATCTCAAGAAGGGCACCAGTCAAGTGTTGATGGTGCAGAATAAGGCTAAGTTCAAGAAGAGTTCTTGGACTAAGAAGAAGGCTAAGTCAGGAGGAAAGCAGGCTCAGGACCCGGTCCCAAGCGCTTCCTCAGGGACTAAACCATCTCCTTCAGCCGGATCCACTTGCTTCTACTGCAAGGTGGATGGCCACTGGAAGAGGAACTGCAGCAAGTACTTGGCCGATAAAGCCAAGAGTGGAGGTATGACTTCCGACTCAGGTACACTTGTTTGCAATGTTATAGACATATATCTTGCTGATGCACCTAATAGTTCTTGGGTATATGATACCGGATCAGTTATTCACATCTGCAACTCGTTGCAGGGACTGGTAAGAACTAGGAGCGTAGCAAGAGGAGAGGTTGATATTCGAGTCGGCAACAAAGCAAGAGTTGCTGCGTTGGAAGTCGGCACGATGCAACTTCATTTACCTTCCGGATTCATTATGGAACTAAATAATTGTTATTATGTTCCAGTGCTCAGTCGAAACATTATTTCTGCTTCATGTTTGATGAGGCAAGGCTATGAGTCGAATATCAAGAATAATGGTTGTTCTTTGTATTTGAATGATATGTTTCACGGCTTTGCACCCGTCCAGGACGGGTTATTTATTTTGAATCTTGATGGTGAGTCGGTTTATAACATAAATGTTAAAAGGTTGAAACCAAATGATCTGAATATGACTTACTTTTGGCACTGTCGGCTTGGTCATATAAGTTGGAAACGCATGAAGAAGCTCCATGATGATGGACTCCTAACTTCGTTCGACTTGGAGTCGTTCGAGACATGCGAATCTTGCCTACTCGGCAAAATGACCAAGACACCTTTTGCAAAGAGTTGCGAAAGGGCGTCCGACTTGTTGGGACTAGTACATAGTGATGTATGTGGACCAATGAGCACGACAGCTAGGGGTGGTTATGAGTACTTCATTACCTTCACTGATGATTTGAGTAGGTATGGATATATCTACTTGATGAAACATAAGTCGGAAGCCTTTGAAAAGTTCAAAGAATTCCAGAATGAAGCACAGAATCAACTCGGCAAGAAAATAAAGTTTCTTCGGTCGGACCGAGGAGGCGAGTACATGAGCCATGAGTTTGATGACCATCTGAAAAGTTGTGGAATAGTTCCTCAACTTACTCCGCCAGGAACGCCACAAAGGAATGGTGTTTCGGAAAGGCGGAATCGGACCTTGTTGGACATGGTACGATCAATGATGAGTCGGACAGATCTGCCTTTATCATTTTGGGGTTATTGTCTAGAAACAGCGGCGTTCACACTAAACAAAGTACCATCAAAGTCGGTAGAGAAGACACCGCATGAGATGTGGACAGGCAAAAAGCCGAGTTTGTCTTTTCTTAAGATTTGGGGTTGTGAAGCTTTTGTCAAGCGACTTTAGTCGGACAAGCTTATGGCCAAGTCGGATAAATGTATTTTCGTGGGGTATCCGAGGGAAACCTTGGGTTACTACTTCTACAACCGAGAAGAGGGCAAAGTGTTTGTCGCTCGGAACGGTGTCTTCCTTGAGAAAGAGTTTCTCAGTCGGAGAGTAAGTGGGAGCACGGTGCAACTCGAAGAAATTCGAGAGGAATCGGCAAATAGCGAGTCGGCAAAAACCTTGGAGGATGAGCCGATCGTGGCAGCTGAGCCGATAGCCGTACCTGTACTACGAAGATCGGCAAGATTACGAAGTGTTCGTGATGTGTTACTGTTAGACAGTGATGAGCCGGCAAATTATTCGGAAGCGATGGTGGGATCTGATTCCGAGTCATGGCTTGGAGCCATGAGATCCGAGTTAAAGTCCATGGATGAGAATCAAGTTTGGAACTTGGTTGATCTGCCAGACAGTGCAAGACCCGTCGAGTGCAAATGGGTCTTTAAGAAGAAAACTGATATGGATGGAAATGTTTCAATCTATAAAGCACGCCTTGTCGCGAAGGGGTTCCGACAAGTTCAAGGAGTTGATTACGACGAGACTTTCTCGCCCGTAGCGATGCTTAAATCAGTTCGGATCATGTTAGCTATAGCGGCCTATTTCGACTATGAGATATGGCAGATGGATGTCAAAACGGCTTTCCTTAACAGAAATTTAACCGAGGACGTGTATATGATACAGCCCGAGGGTTTTGTCGATCCGGCTAATGCTGACAAGGTATGCAAACTTCAGAAATCCATTTATGGGTTGAAGCAAGCATCTCGGAGTTGGAATATTCGTTTTGATGAGGTAGTCAAATCGTTTAGCTTCATCAAGAGTGATCATGATTCTTGTTTGTACAAGAAGTTTAGTGGGAACAAAGTAAATTTTCTAATCTTATATGTGGATGACATATTACTGATTGGAAATGATGTCCAGATGTTGCAAGAAACCAAGGAATCATTGGAAAGGAGTTTCTCAATGAAAGACTTGGGTGAGGCAACATACATCCTAGGAATCCGGATCTATAGAGATAGATCAAGGAGGCTCATTGGATTGAGTCAGAGTACTTATTTGGACAAAGTGTTGAAGAAGTTCAACATGGAATCGTCTAAGAAAGGGTTCTTACCGATGTCCCATGGTGTAAAACTTAGCAAGACTCAGTGTCCCTCGACAACTGATGAGCGAAGTCGGATGAGTGCGATTCCATATGCTTCTGCAGTTGGATCCATCATGTACGCCATGATTTGTACTAGACCGGATGTTTCCTATGCTCTAAGTGTTGTGAGCAGATACCAGGCTGATCCTGGAGAGATCCACTGGACAGCGGCTAAAAATATCCTAAAGTACTTGAGAAGGACTAAGGATATGTTCTTGGTTTATGGTGGTGAAGATGAACTCAGTGTAAAGGGTTACACGGATGCGAGTTATCTCACCGACTCTGATGATTCTCGCTCGCAATCCGGATACGTGTTTATTATAAACGGAGGTGCTGTGAGCTGGAAAAGTTCCAAGCAAGAGACTGTGTCTGCGTCTACAACAGAGGCTGAGTATATTGCCGCCTCGGAGGCAGCAAAGGAAGCTGTTTGGATGAGGAATTTCCTCATGGATCTTGGTGTGGTTCAGGGCTCGTCCAATCCGTTGGACGTGTATTGTGACAACAATGGTGCTATTGCACAAGCCAAGGAACCTAGACAACACCAGAAGAACAAGCACATACTCATGCGGTACCACCTGATTCGCCAGTTCGTGGATCAGGGTGATATCAAGTTATGCAAGGTACACACGGATGCAAATATTGCAGATCCGTTGACAAAGCCGTTACCCCAGCCGAAGCATGAGGCGCACCTGAGAGCCATGGGCATTAGATGCTTAGACATGTGATGTCGAAAGATTGACTCTAGTGCAAGTGGGAGACTGTTGGGAATATGCCCTAGAGGCAATCATGTATGATGATATTTCCCATTGTATTCATAAAGTTATTAAGTAGTCCTTGTATGAACATCTGATGTGTATCACTGAATATGTGATTCGGTTGTGGAACTATGCATTCATGTTGTTTATACTAAATATCCTTGGTCATTGAGGTTGTGCTGGACACACAACTTAGACCAATGTGAAAGTTGGCTTGATGACTCGGTTCCACTTGTCATGGGCATGGAGATGCTATTCCAACTTACACAGATTCGGCTAAAGAGTTTAGCGAGTCGGATTGACCCATATTGAGGTACAACGAACTAGTTGTCATTTGTATATCTCAATCAATGTAATCCTTAGACCTGAGGTTGTTGCATAGTCCGAGTTGAGGATCACCGACTTAGGTTCTGTCAAACGCTGATCCGTGACTGGGCAGTTATAAAGGCAGGGTTCGGGTCGACTGAGAATCAAGCTGCGTGATGTGGATAACCAAGATGGGATTTTGCCCCTCCACTTGGAGAGATATTCTCTGGGCCCTCTCGTGAGATATGATTCGTAAAGCATGGCCATGCACGACTCGGTTAAGTGTTAACCGAGGCGATCGGCTAAGAGTTAGTCGGGTGAATCACTTATCTCGGATCGAGAAGAGAGTCGGACTATTTAAGGGATGACATATATTCGCCTATAGTCTGACAAGGTATATCGTGAGGCAAAAGGGACTCAGACGTAAGTCGCATTGGAAAGGCAAGTCGTCATGACTCTTTGGTACTTGGGAATCGGCAAGTTCTGCTAGGAGCCGATGCCGATTGATCGATTGTGAGTCGGACTCTAATCGTGTCCAAGTAACCATGAGCCTGCGGGGTCACACACTTAAGAGCGGGAGCAAGTTCGGATTGGATCCGAATCTGTAATCTGGTTGGGTTGGACCTAAACCAGATTAGGACTGAGTTAGTGAGTTGGACTCACGGTGACTAGTGTTATATGGGCTTTAGTGAATGGGTCGCGTAAGCAGAGCCCACGTTCACTCCCTATATATAGTGGAGCACTGTAACCCAGAAAGGTTAATCGTTGTTCGGTTAGGTCATTCCATGTGTTGGAAACCCTAGCTCCACAGCAGTCCAGCCGCCGTAACGAACCTAGCAGTTCGCCGCCGGTGCTCCTCCTTGTACGTGTGGATACCAGCAGAGGTGCTGTGCGATCAGCACCAGGACGATCGGATCGTGAGGATTGCACTGCATCAACTGACGCGCTTCATCAGTAATCCGCAACTGCGCGTCTAGTGGTAAACCTCGTGGCTTTCTACCTCAGCTAGATCTTGGGATCACCACGTTAGAGGAAAAAGTTTTATTTTATCTCTGCGTGGCCCAACAGATAGAACATTTTCCAAGGCTCACCTATTGTCCTGTGCTGCGCTCATAGCGGTCTAGGATAGACTTAACCACTTGAGCTTGATCAGTAGAGCCCTCAAAGAACAATAAGCTATCATCGGCAAATAATAAGTGTGATATACCAGGGGCTCTTCGGCAGATATGTAACTCCCTTAGAGCACCTTTTTCAATTTCCTTCTTGATCAAACATGAAAGTCCATCAGCGACAAACAAGAATAAATAAGGAGACAATGGATCACCTTGGCGAAGCCCCCGTGATGGAGTGAAAGAGTCCAACAGATGTCCGTTAAAGCGAATTGAGTAGCGCACGGTGGTTACACACGCCATTACCCACCGTATCCATTGACTATGAAAGCCCAGTTTCGCTAAAACCCTTTCCAAAAACCTCCAATCAACGCGATCATACGCCTTAGCCATGTCCAGTTTATACGCACAAAAGTTCGATCTCGCTGCCGAACCCGTTTGAATAGCATGGATACATTCAAACGCCACCAATGCATTGTCAGTAATAAGTCGCCCTGGAATGAAGGCACTCTGAGTAGGAGAAATTATATCCTGCAATAGAGGGCGGAGGCGATTGACCATGCACTTTGACACAACTTTGAACACAACGTTACACAGCCCCCTCTCCCCTTCCCCGCCTCCCTACCAGCTTCCTCCATCCCTCTCTCCATCCGCAGCAGGTCAAGGCAGGAGCTCCTCCACAGCCCCCTCTCTCCATCGACAGCGACGGGCTGAGGCAGGAGCTGGAGCGCAAGGACGTTGCCAAATAGCTTTTTTGGCTTTCTCACAACACACAGCCAACAGCTGCTTTGCCACCGCCCACACCGCACAGCTGCTTTCAGATAAGCTAAAGTGCAACCAAACAGGCCCATAGTAATAATGCACTTTCCACTGGGTCTTGAAAAACACATTTTGAAAATTCTTGAAAAAAAAGATAGAGAAATGTAGATATTTTTATAGCAAACTTGTTTTTTGGCAACTTTGGTGCAAAGTGCAATAAGCGATTAGTCCAATTTTAAGTTCACCAAAAATATGGTATTGCAATAGACGCCCATTCGCCAAGTCATTCCAAGATGGACATGAAACATTTCATATGCAAGGAAACAATTTACTTGGTTAACTATATAGCACGCACACCCACACACACACAATACATCTCTAAATCTTGCTATAAACACGAACCTACAATGATGTCCTTGCGATTGTGTGATGGATTATCTTATCCAAACGAGTGTTGGGGCCAGAAAAAGAATTTATGAAATATCGGGCACCGGGAGACCGAGAGACCCCGCCAATTGAGTAGTAGTGCATAAAATAGTTCCTCAATTGTTTGTTTCTTAAGTTTTGTTGTCTTAGCACTGATGTCTCTGGTTAGTACTTCTTTTGGTGTAACCAATAAATATGAGCCAGGGCTTAAAGCATCCCCATAATAATGCACCTGCCCTTTAAAACCTGCACTCATTAAAGGACTGGGTTGTCGTATCAAAACTCCCCCCTTTCCCCCCCTTGTGCTTTGGACTGATGGGCCCCTTAAATAGTATCCTTCTTTTATCTGTGGTTTGTGATCTTGATGTGTGCTGTGACTTGGAAGCTTGCACCACTCAATGTATGTAAGAGTACACCTGGTGAAGAAAACCGCAATGTGAATCTCCTGTTGGAGGGCAAAAGCTTGGTACTTTCCACATACTACCTTTTTTGACTGAACTGAACCAAGTCGGCAGCTCCTGTAGAAGCGAAGGTGGAAATCTTGCAGGCATGGAACACTCGTTCGATTAGGACTGGTGGAGGCCGTGAACGTGATCTCGATCCTTTGACTTGCTAAAAGCTTATCCCAATCTCGTGAGGAAAATGAAGGCAGCGTAAAGCAGAGAAGAGACTCTGCGTCTAGTTACAGTGACCTGTCCGAGGAACGCCACCAGTCGTTTCTCGACCGCAGGTTCAGTTAAGTTAGATACTCACGCGACAGACGGGACGACACAGCGAACCTGAAAACACGCACCGCCTGATCGTGTAGAGAAAGTTCAGAGATGTGTTCGCACTGTGTGTTGGCCATAAACGCCAAGATCTGTTCTGTCCGTGCGTACGTACGCCTGTGGTCGACGAACAGTCGTTTGATTGACGCACTGTTGCACCCAACACGGAGCACTAGAGACTGATATGTCCACCTATGCATACGCAGGCCCACTTGGATATATATTTCAGAATACACGCTTTGTTCGTAGATACTGTTGCGTCCTGCTACGAGATTCTGTACGTAGCGCATTCAGGTTGGCAGCACCTCCAGCAACGCACAAATACGATGAGCTTTATCGAGTATTTCCAGGTGGTACAGCTGATAGCGCAGCTAAGCTTACAGGCCATCGCTCCGTTTCTATAAACCCAGGTCTGCAAGACAAAGAAATGCATACATCTTTATCGAGGAAAAGCAAGGCTCAGATACAGTTTCGCCCACACATTTGAGCTAATACTACATTTTCTAAACAAAACAATGATGATGGGACAGCTAGCTGGGGAAATAGGAGAAGAATAATCTTGAGAAGGTACCAGGACAGGTTGGCCCAGGTGGCACGCAGCCGATGAAAACAACCCCCACTAGCTAGCCTCCAAAAAAAAAAACTCGATTAACTAAGGCCAAGAGGATTTGGGTGCATGAACCAGGAAGAGCCTAACTAAATCCAGACGATGAGCTTGTGGCTGCAACGTTCGCAGCGTATCGGCACGATCTGCCCCCTCCCTGATAATCTGAGCGGGAGGGAATTGGAGATATGCTCATACGGGTGTAAAGGAGCCGCGAAAGAGGTCGATCGACTGAATTGGCATCGCTGTCGAGCTCGATATCCCGCGATGCGGCCAACACAGTCCCCGGGACCCGCGGCGATGTCGACTGAATTGGTGGAGTGTCTGATTGTGGCTGATTCAGCAGTAGTAGCAGTGTATGTTTAGTTCTGTGCTTCGAATTGTATGACGAATTTTGGATAATTCGAAAGAGAGGGTTTGCTTTATGTGGTAACTTGAAAACGTATCGGTAAGATTTGGCTGGTCCTGTACGCCCAGTTAATTACCTGTCTGATTAAACGGTGTGAAAATGATATGACACTATGACAGGACTCTGATATCTATCTCCGCAACTCAGAAGCAAAAGATTTGACGCGTAGCCTCGATTCTATAGGTACGTGCCGACGACGTAACAAGTAGTAGTAAGATTCACTTTCCCGCCAAAAGAAAAATAGTACTATTAAGATTCACTTGTTTGTAACGCGTTACTATGTTTAGGGTTTAGGCTGGTCCTAGTGGGAGTATCATAATATTAGTATTATGCATATGATACTAGTGTATGATACTATGTCTCTAGTGCATTGTATCATGTAGTGGTATCATGGTAGTGGTATATTTATTGATTTGTAGAATCTCTATGCAAAATGTGTGTACAAGATTTACTTGTCATTATAATTTCTAGTTTTACGTGCTATGATACAGTATCTACCTATGATACTCTAACCACATCTCTCTTCATTAATTGTGATGCCACATCAGATTTTTCCAAGTTGGCATGCATGATACACCTTATGATACTAGCACTAGGACCAGTCTTAGCTCCTGTCTAGTGCCAATTATTGAATAGCATAGCTAGCTGTGGCTGCCTGTCCTCAGTACTCACCAGCAAAGCATCTCCTGTTCTTTTCCATTTGTCTGCTAAGCTATCGTCCAACCCAAAGCATTGGACAGTTGCACAAGCTTGTTTGTTTAACACCTAACGAGAAGAGTTAGTTGCTCGGCTACTACTATTGCTTTTGGTTTCGTTTGGTTGCTGCCACAGCCTACCCTGATTTTGAGCAACGGTTTGGCAGAATGGAGTTAGTTGTGATCCGTAAGTATCGAAAAGATATGGTTCTTCTTTATATAATGAGTTCTTCTGCGCTAAACATATACTTCCTTCATCCTGAGGCTTAAGGCCTATAATTTTTTTTTAAAAGTCAGGCCATGTAAGGCTTGATTAAATTTTTAGAAAAAATATAAAAAACTATTGTATTATATAGATAACCATATGAAAATATGTTTTATGATGTATGAAAGGGTATGTATTACGTATTATAAATATTAATATATTTTTAAAGAAACTTGGTCAAACTTTAGGTAGTTTGATTTTCTTTAAAAAAAATAGGCTTTAAGCCTTGGGACGGAGGTAGTATAAAATGATTTAGAACACCTGAAACAAAATGTGTAAAAAACAAATGTTCTTGTATAGTTATGTTTGTTTTTCAATGGCACCTCAGCTTCTACATCGGTTGGATGCACATACTGTCTGCAATAACTAACATAGCGAGTGAAGATAAAGAATCAAGAATGGAATGTATCTACTTCTACTTGTGTATTACATCCTCGCGCGGAAACCGTAGTAATAGAATCTTCTGTTGTCTAGAAACAACTGGAAAATGTTTGGAGTAACCCAACATTATGTAGAACATCTTTGTGTATTTCTTCGAACTTTCCTGCCCCTATTGTCTATTTGATCATTTTAGACATATATTACTAGATGACCATCACATAATATTATTTATTAGTTTATGAGTTGAAATTGAACTACCAGACGAAAAGAGAAGTCCAATTACCCCGGGACTTGTCCTATGGTTCACTTTACAACCCCAAACTTTGATCTGGATTACTTTACCATCTTACTCTGGACTTTATAATCTTATTTCTCATTTAACCGCCTTTCAGCTTGTTTGACTCTGATATTGTCCTAGACTCCTACTCAACATTATTGCGTCATTTCTCCCTCCCCTTTGCCACAACATTACTTTTTTCTCTCCTCGAACAAAACTAGAATAACATGTTTTCCACAAACCCCATGTCAATGGTAGGTGAAATTTTACAGGATTGTTCACCGAAGTATGGCTTATTTTTAATGTTTCGACAAAGTTGTGCATTTTGAACTTTGAACCCAACATTGTTTTGAACTTTAAACGAAACATCAAGTTTCTCTCAAACAGAATGTCAATCTCAGGCAAAATTTACCAATATTTTTCACTAAATTACAAGAGATTTATTGGTTTTTTCCAAATTTTTCTTAAACCCCAAATAAAAACTACAACTAAAATATTAGGTTTCTCTCAAACCGTACTTCTGAAAAAAAAACAATTAACTAGATTAGTCACCAAAATTTTCATGGTTCTCTATAGTTTGTTCTTATGTGCATTGAATTTTGGACTCAAATATGAACTTTCAACTAAAACAACACGTCTCCATTGAATCATAAGTCAATTTTATCTAAGATTTTATCAGAATGGTAAATCAGTTATGACCGTTTCACTGGAAAACTCAATTTTTCTATATTGTGTTCATGTTTCACTATCTAGAGATTTTTAAGCATTTTGCAGCTTTTTTGCGTTTGATATTATAATTGCATAGATTTTTTTGAAAAAAATATCAGTAAGTCACACATAATTCAGTGAACAATCTGCTAAAATTGACATACCATCACTACTAGGAAAAGGCCCATCAGTGGCGCACCATTTTGGGACTTCTGTGGCGTATATAGGATACGCCACTGTCAATATGCGCCACAGAAGTCTGAAAAACTTCTGTGGCGCATATTGCCAAAATGCGCCATAGAAGTCCCGAACCAGATCTCAAAACTTCTGTGGCGCATTTGGCCAATATGCGCCACAAAAGTTTTTTTCAAATTTCAAAAAAAAAACCCGGCCATATCTGGCCGGAGGTGGTGCTCGCCGGAGGTGGGGGTCGCCGATGGAGGAGAGAAGGAGGAGGTCGCTGGTGGAGGAGGTGGAGGTCGCCAGTGGAGGTCGCCGGTGGAGGAGAGGAGGAGGCCACCAGAGGAGGAGGAGGCCGCCGGAGGAGGAGGAGGAGAAGGTCGCCGGAGGAGGAGCTCATCGGGGTGGAGGAGGAGGGAGGTGGGAGGAGGAGGAGGAGCTCACCAGGGTGGAGGAGGGAAGAGCTCACTGGAGTGAAGGAGGGAGGAGCTCACCAGGGTGGTGGTGGAGGAGGAGGAGAAGTTCACCGGGATGGAGGAGGAGGAGGATCTCACCGGGGTGGAGGGGGAGGAGGATGAGAAGGTGAGGAGAATGAGAGAAGAAGGTGAGGAGGGGAAGGGTGGAGGAGTGGAAGAGTGTAAGAGAGGGAGAAGGAGCGGGATTCAAATTTCGAATTTTGGCCAAGACTTCTATGGCGCATATGGAAGAAATTCGCCACGGAAGTTTGTCCTCCTTTGTTATTTTTTTGCAGGAAAAAATGATCTTTTGGCCATAACTTTTTACTCTTTTCGAATTTTGAAAATCAAAATAATCGTTAAATGACCGAGATCGGAGGAGGAGAAGAAGAGAGGTGAGATCGAGGGAGAGACAGAGGGTGAGTTGGGATGGTTGGGCCAAGACCCCTTCGGGGTGTTGTTTTAACTTTGCCCTACTAAGCCACAAGGGCCCAATAAACCCAAACAGTCAGCCCAAATCACTTAAATCCTGTTTAATAAATGGAAAAAGACCAAAATGCCCCTAAATTTAAATAAATTCTAGAAAATAAAATAAAAATCCAAAAATTATAAATAAAATATTTTTGGATTCACAATAGTCCAAACTATCCAAATAAATTAAGAGATAATTTTTTTGAAATATAAATATTCCTTATGGAATTTTACAAAATTATTGAAAGTTGATAAAAATAAATAAAAATCACTTTCATTATAAATTAATATTATAGTATTTTAGAAAAATACTAAACAAATATTTAATAACAATTTTTGGATTTAAATGATAATTCTTAAAGGAATTATTAAATTAATAAAATTCAAATAAAATGAAATAAAATAAAAGAATACAATATTCAATAAATATTAAAAATTAATATTTATAAATTCTTTATTTTGAAAAAAATTATAATTTAAATAATAGGGGACAATACACATAAAATTAAATAATGCATTACATTACTTTGCATAATCATTTTGCTTCTTTAAATATTGTCCTTACCGGACAATAATGATGTTTTTGTAGACATAGAAGCTGAAGGTCTAGTGCAAGTATCAAACTTCACTACCTTGCCATCATAAGGCAAGTTCATCATTTGCTCATGTCCTTTGAAGAGTCTTTATCAAATTATTTGCAAATTGTGTGTTATCATATATACTCCAAAGAAAGAAAATATTATTTTCACAAATAAAGAAATCATAGATATCGTCCTAAGTGATGATATAATGGAGCAATAGAACTTAGGGTTCTATTTGCAATAATGATGATCAATTAGGGACTTAATAACCATTGACATCAGTGATTCTAGCGCCGTATATTACGCGTTACCCATGAGATTTGGAATGGGACAGAGAAGTCAACTGTATCTTCTTCCTCTCGCATGAAGCCGGATGTGCAGGTCGTGGCTGTTATTCTCGTAGTGTGCATATTAATTGGTAATTCATAGAGGATATGCGGCATATGGGTGGGAACCCTCAACGTCCCACGATAGTTCTGGCATCTAATGGTATGTACAAACCATTGCCGTAATTCAATATGGACGGAAAAGTACGCCCGGTTGTGCAACAAGGAGTTGATCTCTCATGGGTAAAGTAACGCACATCTGCAGAGTGTAAGAATTGTAACTTGTTACTCCCTGTTCCGGAAAGGAGCTGCGAACGTGGCAGGAAAGGAACTCTATGAAAGTTCTGGTCAACCTGTGAAGGCTGATGGTCATAGATTTTCATAATAAAATCAATCTTTGAAGAAAGATTTCCAAAAAATGCAGAGTGCCAAGGACTTATAGTCCGAGGTGGTAGTTAGAGCATCAAACTTCCCACCTTGCATATAATGAACTTGTTGGGTAACGCTGTTACTCATCCTTTCCTTTGATCCCTTTCTTAGACTCTGAGGATCCCGAAGACGTGCCAATGTATGCAGCCGAATGCCAAGAAGATGTGTTCTACGAGGAGCCTGACCTGTCAGGAGGTGTTGAAGGAGTGGATTACGAAATCCGCTATGGTGTCGATGATAACGAGTCCAACTAAGTATCCTAGTTAGTAGTAACCGACGGAGCCGAGCAGCATGAACTCTATAGAATAAGCTGCTGAGCTCAACTCCTAATGGGAGTTGCTACTTTTAAATTCCGCTGAAAACACTTTATATTTTGGTTTGTAAGTCGAATCCTTTCGAAGTCTTGAACTTCTGGTATTGTAATAATAATGTGTGAATGTTTGTAATATGGACCCGCTGAAAGTACAAAGGAAGTCGCCTAGAGGGGGGGTGAATAGGCTTTTAAAATTATTACGGTTTAGGCTCAAGTAAATGCGGAATAAAACTAACGTTTAATTTATTAAGCACAAAACCTAGCCACTAAGTTCACCTAGGTGCACCAACAACCTATGCTAAGCAATACAAGCAACAAGGTGATAGCAAGGTATAAATACTTCAAGCACGATGGCTATCACAATGTAAAGTGCATAAGTAAAGGGTTCGGTTGAGAGATAACCGATGGACGCGGAGACGAAGATTTGTTTCCCGAAGTTCACTTCCAAAGAAGCTACGTCTCCGTTGGAGAGGTGTGATGGCGCAATGCTCTCCGAACGCCACAAATGGCTCACCTCGAGGTGTGGTGGCTCGATGCTCACCCAACGCCACACAAGGCCTCACCCCGTATGCGGAAGCACGCAACTCACCGACGCCACAAAAGGCTCACCCTATTCTCCCAAGTGCGCACCACAAAAGGCGGGCACTTGCTCCACTATGGGACGCTTGAGGGCGGTCACCGAACCCGTACAAGATTGGGGCTAACTCCACAACTCAATTGGAGGCTCCCAACAACAAAGCCACAACAGGCCAACAATGCCACAAAAGGCCAACAACGCCACAAAAGGCTACAAGACCACAAAAGGTCAACAAGACCACAAAAGGTCAACAATCCAACCACACAACCGTCTAGGGTTCCAAGGAACCCAAGAGAAACAAGCTCACAAGCTTGAACTCGCCGAATCTCCGAGGAGAACTCAAACCTATGCACCAAATGCAAGGGCAAGTCCTTCTCCCCCAAATTCCAACAAAGCTACAAAAGCTATTGGGGGAATAAGGGAGGAAGAACACAAGAGTAGAACTCAAACCTATGCACCAAATGCAAGGGCAAGTCCTTCTCTCCCAAATTCCAACAAAGCTACAAAAGCTATTGGGGGAATAAGGGAGGAAGAACACAAGAGGAGAACACAAAACTCTCCAAGATCTAGATCCCAATGATTCCTTCACAAAGAAGGGATTTGACTTGGGGGGACTGTAGATCTAGATCTCCTCTCTCAAATCCCTCAAAAAGATGCAAGAATCATAGGAGGGGAAAGGGAGAGGGAAAGCTTCTTCAAGGTTGACAATGGAGGAGAGAGAGAAAGCCAAGAACCAAGAAGAAAAGCTAGTACACACGAAGGGGAAGAGGAGCCCCTTTTAAAGGGCTCCCAGATCTGCCCGTTATGGGCATTCGCGACACCTGGCAGGAAGTTCCGGTGGGAGGCCGGAAGTTCCGGTGGCACCCAGCCAACGGTCGAAAACTGCGGAGTGAGAAACTGAAAACACGAATCATGGCCGGAACTTCCGGCCCTGGGGCGGAAGTTCCGCTCAAGAACTTTTGCCAGGACAAGTTCCGATCAAGTTCCGGCCAAGTTCCGGCAAATATACATATTCAATACAGAAGGTTTCTGAACGTGAGCGGAACAAGACCCGGAACTTCCACCGGAACTTTCGGCGGCAAAAATGCCCTAGCGGAACTTCCGGTGGGAAGCCGGAACTTCCGGTCAGGGAAATTCCAGAAACCAGAAAACCAGAAACGCAATAACTTTTGCATCCAAACTCCAAACGGGATGAAACCAATTTTGTTGGAAACCAATTTTGTTGGAAAGATGATGAACTAGAGCTTGTTATGATGATGACCACAAGCTCTAGATCCTCTCATGGACAAGAACCAAATAACAACCAAGAAAGATGATGCTATGAATGCAAAGGTTTGAGCTCTCTCCGAACGATGCAAACGAGACACCCGCTTGAGAGCCCCTCATGATACTCCCAACTAACAGCACGAGACCGGTAAAAGAGAAGCCCTATCAACATACCTTTGCCTTGAGCGTCCCACTTGAACTTGATGTAGACCGTCTTGTTCTTCTATAGTGGGAACACCTTTCTTGTTTGCTCTTGCTCGCTCTTGCTTGATGAAGACTTGCAAAATGCTCCCCCATATTCCACGGGGAAACCTCTTCTTTGAACTTGTCTTCATCATTCCATGAGCACGAGGATGGCAAGCTTCAAGCATGAGATCTTCTAGAGATGGCGCATCTTGAGCTCGTCCTTCTTCATCCTTACTTGAGGTTGATCCATCTTGATGCAACTCTTTGCACATGCCTTGATCGACCTTCAAGCTCCTTCTTTCTTCATGATTCCAATGGGCACAAAGCCCTTGGACATTTCTTCATCTTCCAACCTTGAGACCAACACATGGCCCAAGCGATGCCAATGGACAAACCTACAAGTGAAACTCAATTTACACATTAGTCCATAGAGATTGTCATTAATTACCAAAACCACACATGGGGGCATACATGCCCTTTCACCCGCAATGTTTCTGTTGTACCACTCCGAGGGATGTGATATTTACAGAACGGTGTTCTGTGGATGTCATGTCAACGACTATAGTGTACTACACATGCAGTGGTATGCTGGGTCACCGCAAGATCTCTGCTCTTCTAGAGCCTTTGTGGTTCTAGTTGAGGCTGTCGACGTCGGAGTACCCCTCGTACGAGTGTAAAAGTGTGAAATTTTACCCATGTGACTCCCGGGTTGGGAAGCTTCCTGGTCACATGTGATACCAATTATTTCGGCTATATCCATTTCATTACCACTATATTCCTTTTCTTGGATGCATCACCTCTTATTGCAACGTTATTTTATCCTTGTTCAAATTTCAGTCCCCTCGTCATTGTCATATTTATCTTGATCCACTATTCTTTTGTTTATCTACATGAAGAAGCACTTACATCATATATGACATCTTTCATTGATCAGATTCCTTTGTAGAATAGCAAGTACTACTTGCTGAGTATGATTTTATACTCACCCTTGCTTAGTTCTAATTTTTGCAGAGCACCACGGTAAGGATTTTGAGCATAGAAATGAGCAGTAGGCGTAGCACACACCGGGAGGGAATTAATAAAATGCTTAGCGATTTACCTTTAGCAAGAAAGTTTGTACCGTCAAATAATGAATAAAGTTGCCTTTGTGCTCTATTCTGATACGTGAATTTTAGGTCTCACATGTTTATAATCTTTGGCTTATAAACGCGTGGCGGCTGTTATGTCGAGGCCCGTCTGGGGACGTGACACACCATTCGTCCACCTTCACCATGCCACACAACATTCCGCTCTTGCAACACTGCCCAGCACCCATAGGGAATGACACAAGCATCTATGGAAGGTACTTCCTCTCTATCATGTTTGTAGCCTAAGAATTCGGGTGTAGCAGTGTCATTTTAATCGAGGCAACCTTCTTGAGTTATTTCCAGAAGAGGTGAGCCCAAGTACATTCAAAAAGGCATGAAATACCGACTCCTATTCTACACCATAGTTTTTGCAAAACGAGATGTTCTCCATGTGTTTGTTCTAGGGAACTTGCCTACATGGTATGAACTCATTGATAAGTCGCCACTAGAACGTTCTCACCTTAGGAGGCACCTAAATTTTCTAGATAATTTTTTAGCACCGTTTAATATGTTCACCAAAATAAGACTATTGCTGTTGAGCTTGATTCTGCACAGTAAGTACTCTATAGCATGATCTGACCGAGAAATTGCCACTTTTTTCTGGATCACACACCTAGAAATCATCAGTAAACCGTCTGATCGTATAGAGCAAATCGTCGAAATGTCAGGTTCATAGATTTTCTCCATAATTTTAGACTTGTTCCATTGAGCCGAATTCACCTCTATCAGTTCACAAACCTTAATAATTTTAGAGTCAGGGGATCTTACAAGTGGTTTCTTGCATACATGTGAGGTAATCCAGGGATCCTCCCAAACATTAACTAATGAGCCATTGCCAACTCTTTTAATTAGACATTTTTTAGAGCTTCCCTCCCATGTAAGATAGCCTTTCAGATATGAGAACTATTGCGTTTCTTTGTGGCAGCCAATAAATCTCTATCATGGAAATATTTACCTCGAATGACTAGAGCGCATAATGATCTGGATTGTCCATGAGTTTCCAAGCTTGTTTAGCCATCATTGCTCGATTAAATAATAGGACGTCTCTAAATCCCATGCCACCAGCAGATTTAGGAGCAAAAAATTTCTCCCATTTCCTCCAATGGATCTTACGCTTTTTTTCATCTCCTCCCCACCATAATCCAGTGGAGGAGGAGGGAGGTGGGAGGAGGAGGATCTCGCCGGGGTGGAGGAGGAGGGAGGTGGGAGGAGGAGGAGGAGCTCACCGGGGTGGAGGATGGGAAGAGCTCACTGGAGTGAAGGAGGGAGGAGCTCACCAGGGTGGTGGTGGAGGAGGAGGAGGAGGAGGAGGAGAAGCTCACCGGGGTGGAGGAGGAGGAGGATCTCACCGGGGTGGAGGGGGAGGAGGAGGAGAAGCTGAGGAGAATGAGAGAAGAAGGTGAGGAGGGGAAGGGTGGAGGAGTGGAAGAGTATAAGAGAGGGAGAAGGGGCGGGATTCAAATTTCGAATTTTGGCCAAGACTTCTGTGGCGCATATGGAAGAAATGCGTCACAGAAGTTTGTCCTCCTTTTTTATTTTTTTTTAGGAAAAAACGATCTTTTGGCCATAACTTTTTACTCTTTTCGAATTTTGAAAATCTAAATAATCGTTAAACGACCGAGGTCGGAGGAGGAGAATAATAGAGTGGATGCGAAATCTCGTTCTCGTTATTTTGGTATATTATACGTATTTTTCCGACATTGTATGCAAAAGTTACGGCCGTTTTACCGTGGCATAAACTTTTTGTGCATAAAAAGTCGAAATGCATGTTTGTTAATTTTCCTACAAACTAGACCATGTTACCTATCACTATGTGAAAGGATTTTATTTTTTAAAGTGTTTTTCATTTTTTATTATTTTTTGCAAGGCTAAAAAGGCGATCCACGGGGGGGGGGGGGGGATAGATTCTATTTTTCCTAGTCCAACTTTTGTGGCGCATGCCTCCATATGCGCCATAGAAGATAAACTTCTATGGCGCATACGGTCATATGCGCCACAGAATGTTGGTCAGAGTACAGTCAATGAGATTCTGTGGTAGGGTCCACCCGAGCTTTTTGTGGCGCATATGTCCATATGCGCCACAGAAGTTGGAACTTCTATGGCACATGTGGACATATGCTCCATAGAAGTTCCAACTTCTATGGCGCATTTTTCCTATATGCGCCACAGAAGTGTGAAGACTTCTGTGACACATTTGATGAAATGCGCCACTGGACAACTTTTGTGGCGCATGGTTAGAACCATGCGCCACAGAAGGTCTGTCTATCTATAGCTAGTTTCCTAGTAGTGCATATACTTGTACTTGCTAGCGGAGCGTCGATGGGCACCATCTCAGACCGCATGTAGTCATTGTCTTTCCATCTCGGATGCTTCCATCTCGGCCACGCGCCTCTGGATCCCCTTCGCGGTGCTGCTGTGGAGAGCATGTGATGGTGTTGCGACTGGATATAAGGTTTGAATCTGAGAATATAGTAGGAAATATTTTATTAGTATGATGTAATTTTCCTCCATGAGGTGCAAATCATTAGAAACTTTTGTAGCAAAAAATCCCCATTTTAATGCAAATCCACATGATGGTTGTAGCAGAAATCTCTAAGGCTTTCGAGGTGCTTCAAGGTGTGCTATGATGCCTGACCGGTTGTGCTTCGAGTGACCGACGGTGATGCTGTTGGAATTATTCCCTAGAAGCAATAATAAAGATGTTATTATTATAATTCTTGTTCATGATAAAGTTCATATTCCATGCTAGAATTGTATTAAGCGGAAACTTTGATACTTGTGTGGTTTATGAACAACACCGTGTCCCTAGTACGCCTCTATGGAGTAGCTCATTGATTAATGATGGTTAAGGTTTCCTAACCATAGACATGAGTTGTCGATTAATAATGAGATCATATCATTGGGAGAATGATATGATGGACAGACCCAAATCAAGCAGAGCAATTAGATCGTGTCATCGTGTTCATCTTTGCGAAGCTTTTTCTTATGCCAAATATTGTATTCCTTAGACCATGAGATAATACAACTCCCTGGTATCGGAAGAAAGCTTTGAGGTCATCAAACGTCATCCTATGAGAGGGTGATCATAAAGGTGTCTCTCAGGTGATCGGAAAGTACTTGTTGGGTTGTATGTATCGAGATGGGATTTGTCCCTCCCAAGTCGGAGATATATACTTCAGGCCCACTCGGTAATCGATATCAACACCGCTTGCAAGCATGTGGTTAAGGAGTTAATCACAAAGTGATATCGGATTACGGAACGAGTAAAGTACTTGCTGTGAACGAGATTGAACTAGGTATGCCGATACCAACGATCGAATCTGGGGCAAGTAAAATATCGCGTGACGAAGGGAATATAAATATGGGATTAATTGAATCCTGGCATCGTGGTTCATCCGATATGATCATCTTTGAATATGTGGGAGTTAATATGGGTTTCCAGACCCTGCTGTTGATTATTGATAGAAGATCATGTCTGCATATCCTCGAACCCGTAGGGTCACACACTTAACGTGCCTCGATGCTAGGATAGAATGGATAATTGGTTTATGAGTTTTTGTTCGGAGTCTCGGATGAGATCCAGGACATCACGCGAGGTTCCGGAATGGTCTGGAGAATAAGATTCATATAAAGGAAAGCAGTTTTTGGATTTCGGAATTGTTTCGAAATGTTCGGTATTGTACCGGAAGGTTCTAGAAGCTTCCGGAGTGGGACCAACGTGGCCCCACTTGTCGGAGGGGGGAGTGGGCCTACGAGGGAGTTCCCTGGCCGCATTAGGCCAGGGGCACAAGACCCCATAGGCCCAGCCGGCCAAAACCCTAGGGGAAACCCTAGGGTACCTTCTAGAAAGGGGGGAAGACTTTCCCCCCACTCCACCCTTGTGGCTGCCGACCCTAGGGCTTGGAGGAGGGGCAAGGGGGCCATAAAGCCCCCTATATAAGGTGGGCAGGGGGCACACCCTCCCACCATCCCAAACCCTAGCTGCCATACTGCTGCCCTCTCTCTCTCTCTCTCTCTCTCTCTCTCTCTCTCTCTCTCTCTCTCTCTCTCTCTCTCTCTCTCTCTCTCTCTCTCTCTCTCTCTCTCCCGACTGCGTGTAGGCGAAGCCCTGTCACAGAAACTCTCCACCATTGCACCATGCCATCGTGCTGTAGATCCAATCTATCTCTCCACCCCACTTGCTGGACCGAGGAAGGAGGAGACGTCGCGGTGTCGTACATGTGCATCTCTCGGAGGTGTCGCCACTTGCGGCGTTGGATCGGATCGGATCGCGAGGAGGAGAAGGCTAGTACGACTACATCAACCATGTTCTTTTGAATGTTCTGCTGTGAGAATTCTTCAAGGGTATGAAGATCTCATCTATACCTCTCGTTGATTGCATCTCCTAGATTAGATCTTGGCTTTCCCGTTCGCATCCGTAGAAAATTTTGATTTACTATGCTGAGAAACCCTTCAGATGCAACAACCCATCACCACCGATGCTACGAGCTGCCAATGAAGTTGCTACGAAGCTGTCTTCTTGGTCTATGGTCTGGGTTCACACTGAGCGGGATCATGGGAGGTGCCACATCGGTGTGGTGCTACAAAGAAAAGATGTCGGGGTGACATTCACCTTTTTAAGGAGCAGGGGATTTTTTCTCTTTGCATGAGTAGACCGAGTGGGAGTGCAGGAGGCAGGGGCGGATCCGGACCCAGACCCAGGGAAACCTAGGCCATGGCCCGGGGCACGGCACTAGGAAACAAGATTTTTTGGGCCCTCCCGTGAAAAAACACCCCTCCTGTGGCGCACCCCAGGGCGCCGCTGGGGGGTCCTGATCCCACCGCCAACCCTCCCCTTCTTCAATCTACCACCCTTTCGCCGCCGGTCGTGGTGGCGGCGGGCCCGGCGCCGAAGGGGCCGGGGAGAGCATATCGCGACGACTGTTCACTGGTGACGGCTGGGGTCGGCGTTGGTTCTTTAGGTGCGCGCGGCGGACAGGGTGGCGCCCCTAGCCGTGTGGAGGCGGTGGCTGCTTCCTGGGCGTGAGATCCGATTGTGGAGGTCGGCTGCTTGCGGAGGCTAGGCCGGTGCCTGATACGTCCAAAACGTATCTACTTCCCCGAACACTTTTGCTATTGTTTCTCCTCTAAACTTGTGTAATTTGGATACAACTAACACGGACTGACGTTGTTTTCAGCAGAATTACCTTGGTGTCTAGTTTTTGTGCAGAAAATCAACTATCAGGAAAAATCCCGGAAAATATGCCAAAAATCCTATTTCACCAGAAGATCCACGAAGCTAGAGTACGAGACGGAGGGGAGCCCTGGGTGGCCCACATCCCCTGCCACGCGGGTGGGCCCACCCCGCGCCTAGGAGGGGTGTGGCCAGCCCAGGCACCCCCTCGGCCTCTCTCTTCGCCTATAAGAAGCCTCTTGGCCTAAAAACCGAGGAGGGTTCGTCGTTTTCCAGAAAGAGTTCCGTTGCGCTACCACCACCAGAAGCCGCGATTCGGAACCAGAAACTCCGTTCTGACACCCTGTCGGGACACGGAATTTGGGGAGGATCATCGCCATCCTTATCACCAACGCCTCTCCATCAACCATCAATGTTTCCCTCATCCATGAGTGAGTAATCCCCCGCTGTAGGCTATGGGGATGGTAGGGATTGGATGAGTTCTATCATGTAATCGAATAAGATTGTTAGGGCATGGTGCTTAGTATCTCTGTTAGTGCTATTTGACTTTGTTGCAACTTGTGGTGCTTAATGCTTGTCACTAGGGCCCGAGTGTCATGATCTCAGATCTAAACTTATTATTAAATCATTATGATAGTATTGTTTATGATCTTATCGGCAAGTTGTGTACACATATCATTGTTCGGATCCAAATGCCCCGAAGTGACAGAAATTGGGACAACCGGAGGGGATGACTATGATGTGAGGATCACATGTGTTCACGGAGTGTTAATGCTTTGCTCCGGTGCTCTATTAAAAGAAGTACCTTAATTGCCAGTATATTCACTTGAGGCCGTGCTGCAACGGGTTGGCAGGACAAGATGTTGTGCAAGTTCTCATTGTGAGCACGCATGATTATATATGGAGCACATGCCTATAATTGTTTAGTACTTGGGTGCTTATTCTTATTTATATGCAATTTCCCTAGATATTGAAGTTACATGTTTAGAATCGTCCATGCAACGCTCGTCCATCCATCCCTATGCCTACCACGCTCATATCCTACTGTTTGCTACTACTGTTACTATTGCTCTTGTTTTGTTGTTGCTTTGCTTTTGCTAGTACAAACTGTTGCTATTGATAAGCTATTGTGAGCAAGAACTATTTCCAGGTGCAGCTGAATTGACAACTCAGTTGTTAAGACTTGCGAGTATTTTTTGTCTCCCCTTGTGTCGAATCAATAAATTGGGTAGTACTATCCTCGAAGACTGTTGCGATCCCCTATACTTGTGGGTCATCAGTGCCCGGATCGTTGCGGCGGCGACTTACCCATCGGGTATCGGCGCAAGGTGTGGCGGCTGTGGTCGTAGGTCTAGGCTTCCGCCTAGATCCGCCACCAGCGCGGACTTTTGGTTGCCTCAAGGTGCGTGGGGAGGCGGCACAATGTTTCTTGCTCGGGCCGACAGGGGTGCGTGGTTATTGCAGGCTTGTCTCCTCTTCCACCGGAGGGGCGGGTGGCGGACGGTGGCATGGGGGCCTGTTGTTCTGTCCAATAATGGCGGTCGGTCCTAGGGTTCTGTCGGCGTGAAGAAAAAGATCTGCCTTTTGGTTGCACTCATTGATCTGGCCTGGAGAGGCGGGTTCCGGAAGGCTCCACCGGCTAACTCCGATGGGCGCATTAGGCCTGGATATTGCTGGATCGGAAGGTATTTAGTCGCGCGTACTTTGTTTTTTAGCCATTTGGTTTCAGCGGGTACGTTGCGAAGCTCTACCGTTTGTTCCCAGAAAGTGCCATGTAACGAGCCATGGTGAAGTCAGATGCGGAGAATATCAGGAAAGCGGAAATATGAGAGCAGTGATGGTGATTTGAGTCTTTGTGGTGATGGCAAACTGGATGCGGGATCTGTGGACTCGCAGCAACGACTCTTTATGGGGGAATACAACACATGAGGAGTATCAGTCTTACTTTGCAGGGTGAAAATCCAAGGTCTGGTCTTAACTGGTTGTGTCTGGCAATGGCCTTGTTGAAGACATTGTTTTGCGAGAGAGGACTTTCTCTAGGGTGAAAACCTATGATCTTTGATCGGACAATGACGACTCTTGTTGACTGCTTCCTTCTTAAAGGCGTTGTTATTGGAGTGGTGGACTACTGTTTTTGTTCTGGTGGTGTCAGTGTCGTTGCTATGAGGAATAGTTCCCTGTAGCGGGGCTTTTTTGTAATTCTTCTTTCTTTTTTATGGGTTGTGTGCATCCGTAAGGCTGCTAGGGCATGTGTTGTTGCAGAGGCTGGATGTAATTGGTATCTCTGTGATATTAATATATACTCCTTTCCAAAAAATGGCCTGAGGCACAACGAAAAGGTGTACTTATCATCTAAGAAAAAATAGTTTCGCCCTAGGCACATACCAAGACTGGCCCATCTGGCCTCCCTACTTGGCTCGCTCGAGGGTCGATCATGAGGAAATCCTCGTCGCTAGGAGTCCTCGTTCATGTCCGCCCTTGTTGCGTCGTTAACCCTGATTCGGCAAAGCGCTCCGCCACCTGCCAGGGCCATGCCGACAGAGTGTTTGACGCACTTCCCTTGCCTCATGTGCTCCCCGGACCGACGGACCCCTGACCCCGTCTGGCTGTCTCCCGACTCCCGGCGAGTCTACGAGCCTGCTAGGACCAATCTACCCCACCGCCAGACACCAGTCCCTACTCCCCTGGTCATCCTCATCCTCATGTCGCTATGCCTTTGCCTCCTCTGTTCGGATGCATCTGATTGGAATTCACTTAATTTACTGTATCTCCACCGGCTTTGATTTGAATTCAGCTAGGTAAATTCAGTAGTTCCACTGGATACACTAATGAGTAATAACTGATTGTAATTTGGATAGTTGGATACATTTGTTTGTAATCGATTTGATATTGCAGGAACACAAGATGAAGGGATTTTATCCATCGATCCCAAAACCAAACCAATCAGACACATGGATTTTCCTTTGGTATATCGCCTCGTTGTGTTGGCATTGATTTTACCGGTTATGGAAGAATCGGATGAATTAAACCGGTGATTTGATAATATCTTCTCTATTCGGTACTACTATCTTAAGTTTTTAGCAATCTCTTATGTATGTTCTTGGATCAATTAATAATGGAATTGAAAAGATATGTTCATGTTACTATCGCATCAAATTTTCTATGCTATTACAAGTGTTTTTTTAGTATTTTTTTCGCTTAGTTTTTAGCCTAGGAGTTGCTCCATACTGGCAGGAGGCAGAGAGCGGGGGAGGGTTCGGGAGACGCCGGACCCGGAAAAGGACGGTAGGGCAAAAACCTAGGCGCGTGTCTAGCTATACCGAGAAAATGTGTACCCCTGTGGTCTCGGTCGGAAGTCAGAAACTCGGAAACCGGAGAGCAGCCAGGGGTACCACCTCGGCGGATCAGCCGCGGACGTGCCCCAAAACCCGTGCATTTCCCGTGCGGCCGTGCGGAAAAAGTGGTGGTGCAGTACACCTGTCGACCGCCCGTTGCATGCGGCCACGCGTGCCCCGTTTCCGCGGGAAGGAAACGGCCGTAACGGCCAGGTTTGGTCGGTCCTTGCCGTCCACGGCCAGTCGGCAGCAGCCAGAACAGGAGGACGGGTGCGTCTAGGCAAATGACAGATAGGACCAGCGAGAGAGCTGGCCACGCTACAGTTTAAGCAAGCTACGGACTGGCCAATTTGTCTAGTCGGCGGGTGCCTTAACGTCATCACCGATGCAAAAAAGCGGAAAGCAGATCCAGAAAATCTCACCGGTGTCACCGTCCACATTGACGCCGCCCGGCACGTACCTAGCACGTGCCTGGGCTACCAGGTTAATTGGCCACGCGTCGCGTCTACGTGGAGGCCACAGGGAAGCCGGCCGACTGGCTGGCCGAGGCTGTGAAAACGGACGTCCGGGCGCTGCCGTTCGTGCGGACGCGCAGCGGCCATCGTGCTCCCCGCGCTCGCTCACGGGATTCTATTCGATAGCTCATCACAGCTCCGCTCAGCGGGCGGGCCACCACACGCGACAGCGCGATCGCGCTGGGGTGCACTGCACTCCGTGCTAGCGTACCGCGTACTACCGCGGCCCCGGTCGAGGGTCCCTGGCCTGCTCCCCGCCATGCGCCATGTCGCCGTCACGTACCGCTCATGGGTTCAGTGCCAGGCCCAGTTTCGCAACGCTCGCTTGCGACACCCACCACCCTGACCTCAGCCACTCCATCCGGATATGGACGTCCGTTTTTATTTTCTTCACCTGCCCCCTTCCAACCTCCGCTAATTTGGGTAAACTCCCAGCATGCTGAATATTGTCAGAAGGAACATGTCTAAAAAAACAAATTGTCAGAAGGAAACATGCATAGTACAGATTTGTTTTTTCTTGCACAATTGTACAACCAAAACATGCCAAAATTCAGTTTTCGGGAGCAAACTTTTGCCGTGAATAAAGTCAGACGGCAGTGCAAAGTAGGATCTGTATCAAGCTCATGTCACTTGCCAACCAACCAACCTACACAACACAATCGTGCCATCCGGGGCATAGAACCGGCCGTGCACCGAGGAAGCTGGAACCCAGTTACCCAATTCGGCGGAATCCGAGGCGCTCTTTTGTCAGAAACACGCCCTCCTTGCAGGGAGCTCCCAGGAAAAAAAAACACTCATTCCCCTCGGCCAGCACCCAGCAGCCAGCTCCTCCAGCTTTGTCTGTCCAGGCGCATCGACACAATCCAACACCCCCCAGCCCCAGCCGGCCGCCCGCCCGCTGTTATTAGTACGCGCCACCACCACGCCGGTACTACTACTACGCCCCCACCCCCTACCCACAGTCCCACGACACGCACAGCTGCGCCAACAGCAACACCTCAGCGGCCACCAAACGTCCAGCGATCGCCATGGCTGCCGAGGACCCCAAGAAGGTGGAGGTGGAGGCGGCGCCCGAGCCCGAGGTGGCGGCGCCCGTCCCCGCCGCGGAGCCGGAGGCCCCCGCCAAGGACGTCACCGAGGAGAAGGCCGTCGTCCCCGCCGAGGACTCCAAGCCGCCCGTCGATGACGACTCCAAGGCCCTCGTCGTCGTCGAGAGTGAGTAGCTCTGTCGCCCCCCCCTTGCTTGTCCTGTTACTGTCATCCTGTGGGAAAAAATCTGTGCTTGTTTGGTCAAGACCGAATTGTGGGAAGGGGATGGGTGTGCTAGCATCTAGGAGGAATCAACTGATTCTTCCCTCTGTACTTCCATGGTAGCTCTGCACTGGTAGTAGTACTAGGTATACTCATGATTCTTGGATGTTTGCCCTGCTTTTTTTCCTTTCTTTTGCTTCCTCTCTGTACTTTTCTTGGCATGGTTTTTGCTCTCGCTCTGACAGGCCTAGAGTATGACGAATTCGGCAATTTCTGTCGGATAACGTGCCTGCGTTGGTACGAATTATTTTTGTTGGTTAAAATTATCAGTTGATTTGTGCTTTCGCCGCTTTGAGCCGTCCTTTTCTTGTGTGAAACATATCACAGCCTCTTTGGTGCTGCAGACCGCTCTGATAAATATCTGTGAACTGTTCGTCTGAATTTTCCTACTTTCGAAATGATTTCGTTCTGCAACAGTGGATGTAATCATAGTTGCAAAGTAATTCCTTGCTAGTGCTGCAGAATCTTGAAATTAAAAATAAATAGAGCATGTTAGGACAAACATCAGATACCTGGTTGATGATAGGCATGTATAGCCTCAGTCGAATCTTTCTTTCCAAAAATATTTCAGGTTGGAATTTAGGAAAGATAGTTTTTTGGAACTTTCCTGAATTCTTCACTTCCCCATCCCTTTACCTTTTTTTTTTCTGCCTCTTCTCTACTCTTATCCATCTCAGTTTCCTTTTTTGGGGGGAATCTCAATTTCCCTTTAACACCATACAAAGTGTCCAAAATGTTATGCTGCCAGAAAAGAGCTAAACAGAAACCAAAGGCACATGAAGAACAACCTTTGCTAATACTAATAGTTAATATTTGGGTTTAGAACAAACAAAATTATATACTGTTATAACCCAGAAATCATGTACATATGCAATTAGTAACCCAGAAATTACGTACATGTGCAATTAGTTACCCAAAAACCATTCTATGAAAAACGAACAAACCATGATAACTGCCATATTCGTCTTTCAGAAGGAATAAAGTCATCATATAAATATATAAATGACATTTTGTAGTTTGGGACAGGCAGGTAGTTGCTTTCTGTTGCTGCTCTAAGTCATCATAGATGTACAGCTATGCTATAAGTGTTCAGTAGTTCAGTTCCTTTTGTAGTTGGGAAATCGTGCGTACAAAGCATTCTGTGTTCCTGGCGAACCTCATCGAAATTCAACATATGGTATGACCCTATTACTGTTTTTAAATTGATAAACAAGAAGTAAGTTAGTATTATGAAAAGAAACATTATTTTTGCGATGCAAATGTGCAACTGGCTGTATATGAAAGTTGTCCTAAGGCTTTACACTCTACGACGAAGTGATCCCCTTCCCGCAAAAAGCCATTCACTATTAAGTATAATAGCAACCTTGGAGGAAACTGCAGAGCTACTTAGCTACAAGCTTTCAATCATAAAAAAAATTGCACCTAGTTATTCTAAGGATTCTGGCCGTGCTGGAGACTGAATCAAGGATATTCAGAACAGTGTGCATTGGATTCTGAAAGAATAGGGTGTGCTGTCATTGTCTGGCTATTCCTTTATCCAGAACGACTGGGTTAGCTTTCTTTCCATCTTACTATGTGTGACTATGTGGTTGTAGAACGTTCTGAATGCTTTGCGGTTCTCTAAAGTGAAGTCTGTAGGCTCTGTGGAAGATAATGTTAACGTCATAGCATATGAACTTATAATGCTAATTTATTTTTTCGAATTGAGAAGTTCCCTGCTCCGGATGCTAATTGGTTGCTGAAGAGCATTTAACATCACGCATCTAGCTGCTAGCTCTTACTGCATAATTAATCTTATATCAAATAATTGTGTGGAAACTCTTGCTCATTAAATATCTCTCCACTTTCTGTATACCAGAGGTTGCAGATGAACCTGTTGCTGAGAAACCCGCTGATGAGAAGCCTCCGCAAGGGGGCTCAAATGACAGAGGTAATTATTGAATAATTTGAAAATTTTCCTTATCGTGGAGTACAAATATGCTGACAAAATCTGAAAAAAACTCTTTCCAGATATTGCTCTCACAAGGGTGGAAACAGAGAAGAGGAACTCTCTAATTAAAGCATGGGAGGAGAATGAGAAGACAAAGGCTGAGAACAAGTATAGTACTACTTCTATATGCTTTTTTTTCTTATGGTAGAGTTATCGCTAATGTTTTATATTGGATTTGCGTATCTCAGTAGAGATCTTCAGCCATTTGAATGATTTCAACCAGGAAGCACGTCTATAAGCTTCATTTTAATATATACCTGGTGTTGCTCCCAAGAGATATGTGAATGCCATCTGATTCAAACAATAAGAAGGACGCCTAAGAGCAACTAACCTTACCCACATTAAACTTACTACCGATATTGTGTGATCAAGTTATGTCATTATAAAGAAAATGAAGAAATTATACTCCCTCCGTCCAAGAAATTATACTCCCTCCGTCCAACTTACTACCGACTTGGGTTTAATGTATCTAGACGCATTTGAGTGTATAGATACATTCGAATTTAGACAAACCTAAATCAGTTATTTCTGGACAGAGGAAGTACTTATAACTGAAATTGGTGTTTAACATATTCATTAAGTAGATGATATGAAATGAAATGTCCTAACCTTGATTCACATGAATGTCACAGGGCTGCTAAAAAGGTATCTGCTATTCTTTCATGGGAGAACACCAAGAAAGCAAACATTGAAGCTCAACTAAGGAAGATTGAGGTAAAATTTCATTGTTTGCCTAGTTCATGGCAGGATGAGGCCCATTCTTGGGTGGTTCTGTACACTTACCAATATTTACCTGCAATTCCCACTAAGGCACTATTTTCATACGGCATCCTCTGTAACTAAAGCTTATGTATGTGCACACCTTCAGGAGCAATTAGAAAAGAAGAAGGCTGAATACGCAGAGAAGATGAAGAACAAGGCTGCACTCATCCACAAGGAAGCTGAGGAGAAGAGAGCCATGGTTGAGGCGAAGCGTGGCGAGGAAATCCTCAAAGCTGAGGAGACGGCCGCCAAGTACCGCGCCACTGGCAACTCTCCCAAGAAAGCTATGGGGTGCTTTGGGGCCTAGGAAAAAAAAAACTTTCCCTGGTCACAAACGGGGAAAGAGTGAAGTGTCATCCGTGGTTGCTTGCTTCCTTTTTTTGTTCACCCGTCCAAGTGTGTAGTGTGCCTTGTGTGTAAAGTCTTCTGTTGCTGTATATACATATTGCTTCCAAAGACAGATTTCTGGTGGTGTACATCTTTGATGCTTGACATTTGACAAGCAAACATTCTTATGTGTAGTTAAGAAGTCACACTGTTATCACTGTTGGCATTTAAGCAGTCCTTTTGGTCTCATCCTAGTGGTTATGTTGTTAACTTGCATTGTGGCCCTCCAATCGCAAGGGCATCATTTTTAGTATGTTGAAAATATTAAGTGTGTTTACTTATTTTATGCAAATGTTTTTTTCCTTACATGTACCTCCTTCATTGCAAAAACTGCAAGTTTGTAGGCATTCCTACAGGGCTACAGGTGTTATTTTGAGAATTTTATATAGGATTATGTTGCTAAGAAATAATACAGTAATAAAATAATTGTAGAAACATTTTTACAGTAAATCTAAGAAAGAAGTCCATATAACCCCCCTATGTATCAGGTTTGGGACACTAACCACCCCTAACTATTAACTAGGGCACTTAACCCCCTTAAGTATCTAATACCAGCCAAATTACCCCCTCAGACCAATAATGGCTGTTTCGGGAGCGGTTTTGGTCTACGTGGACACTGGTTTTGGTCCACGTTTTTCTGGACGGCTTATGTTCAGCTGCTGCGACGCGGCCACTTCCGCTGCCGCCCATCCGGGTGCCTCATCCAGGAGATGCCTAATGGTTACTCTAAGGTGACGACGGTGGAGCACGTCGAGGCCGGTGATGATGCCATGGTGTACGGACTCTACAAGTCCCTAGTAAATCCGGGCTGGCATTCAGCGCGATACAGTGGACGTGCGGGTGGTTGGTGAGCGCCATGGCCATTGTAACCCACCTCCGAATGAACGGGGGAGCATGCTAAAACTGGCAGAGTGGATAACGGCGAGCTTCTACGGCGGCGTTACGGTGTCAACGACGCCCCAACGGACGAAGCTCTCCGGCAGCGGCACGAAAGACATGCGTGTGATAAACATGCTTATCTTGCCGAAGTCCAATCAGAGCAACATAATGATCCTGCAAGAGTGCTGCAATGACACCATGGACGCGCCATGGTCAAGCACAGCCACGGCGCTGCGGCTACCTGCTACTTTCTTCTTGCCCACGTGCACACGACGCGACACACTGGGCATACGCACGTCCGCAAACAGCACCCCACACACCCGAGCTTCTGCCATGTAGAGCACGTCCTCGATTCAAACAAGCTAGCTAGTTTTGCACATAATCTTTTGATCCGGTCTACCTCCTTTCGTCTATGTTTTCTTTTAAAATACCATTGGGCATCTCCTGGACGAGGCACCCGGATGCATGGCAGCGGAAGTGGTCGCGCACGGCAGCAGAACGTAGGCCGTCCAGGGAGACGTCGACAATAGCCATGCACCTCCAGTGTGCTTCTTACAGTAGCACAGGGAATGGGTGTCTCGGCACCAGCGATGGCATCTCTCTTGCTTAAACCATTGTCCACATGGACCAAAACCGCTTTTAAAACAACCATCATCGGTTTGAGGGGGTAATTTGTCCGGTATTAGATACTTATGGGGGTTAAGTGTTCCAGTTAATAGTTAAGGGGGGTTAGTGTCCCAAACCTGAAATATAGGGGGTTATTTGGACTTCTTTCTAAATCTAACTATATTTTTCTCAATGGCCTGTTTATATGGTCATGCCTCAAATTTTGACGACATGAATCAAACTAACCCGCGACTTCATGACTGCCACATCAATTGTCCTCTAAAATATGGGTCAGTTCCTGTACACACTCGCTCCCTCTCCCTCTCCCTCTCCCTCTCCCTCTCTCTCTCTCATTAGACATTTAAGATGCACCCAATCAATGAGAGCCATTAATTGGATTAGATCCAAGGGTTAATGGCTCCATGGGATCAATATAGACTTTGTGTTACTACAATCGTTACATATTACAAATAAGGAAACAAATAAATTAGTCATAAGTTCAAAACACAATCTTTACATATGGAAAAGACGGGAAAATGGATTAATGGAAATTAATACTGCTCATACTTGCCAATCCGAACCTGATATGCACATGACACTGTATTATGATCTAGATATGATTATTTGTGCATTCTACAACCCTACAAAATTAGTACTACTCCCTTTGTTTGGGAAAGGATGTCTGCAGATTTGACGCGTTTTGGTATACTGTACAAAATGATGTCCTCGCTCCTTGAGCACGTATGTTTCATTGTTCGGACTAGCGGCGCCAGGTCCCAGCTGGCCAGCGTGGCAGCCCTGCGGCGCCATGTAGGGTGGAGTGACAGCTGTGCGTGTCGCGTGGACGGAAGTGGCAGAAAAGAGTTACTCCGTGTAAAATAGTTTGCAAATAAGTTTATTATTTGAATTTGTTTGGCTTTCAGATTATTTTTATTTAAATTGCCCGAAAAAGCACGTGCCTAATGCTCCAGGCCAGTTCGAAACGCCAACCAAATCGGCAACGAACGGCGACGGCCAGATCGGCCAGATGGAGAGTTGAGAAAGAACTAAACTGGGGAGCCGGACGGAGGAAGATGACGAACTGCAACGCCCCGCCGCCGCCGTCCGCCGACGGATGGCCTCCTCCGACGGTGGCCGATCTAGCCTTTCTTTGGCTATTGCGGCGCCTCCAGAGTCGCTCAAACCCGGGAGGCAGTTACGTCGGTAGGTCTATCTAATATTCCAAACTGTTCAGAGTACTACCTGAACTTGTGTTTTATTTGCAGCAGAGGAGGAATGCTGGAATGATTACATACAGATTGAATATCACGTCTCACTTCACTTGTGATGTTCTGAAACGATATTCTTGTCTATCCTCATCAAGATGTTTACAACATCCCTCATCGAAGGCCTCGACTGGCATGACATGTGCGTGCATGAAATCGCCAGATCCAACAGGTCCAGTGCCTTTGCCTGGTCATATTCAGGCCAGTACATGATCTCCTCATCCAGGCAGCTCATGATGCTCCCATGACCAGCCTGCGTCAGGTTAGATCTCATCCATGTTACAATGTCGACGCCATCTCCAAATGCAGGGTCCACAGGCATCCTCCTGGTTAGGAGCTCGAGAAGCACCACTCCGTAGCTGTAGACGTCGCTCTTCTCAGTTAATCTTGTGGAGTAACCTTGCTCTGAACACAAATGACCACACATGTTAACTCTGAAGTTTAAGATAAACATATATCCAAATATTGATGCAGAGGCCGGGAGCAATAGAATTCTTCCATTGTCTAGAAAATCGTATCGACAGATTGGTGAATTTACCTGGAGCAATGTAGCCGAGGGTGCCAACGACGACAGACACCGTTGCATCTGCATCCTCATCATCGACAATCTTCCCCATTCCAAAGTCTGCGATCTTCGGCACTAACTCAACATCCATCAGGATATTACTCGACTTCACATCCCTATGGACAATCATGGGCACACAATCATGGTGAAGATAGGAGAGGCCTTCTGCAACGCCGAGGGCGATCAGATGCCTGGCCGTCCAATCAAGACCCACTCGGGGCGTCCTCTCATGCAACAGCTCGAAGAGTGTCCCCTCTGGCATGTACTCATAGAGGATTAGGCCGACATTGCGGCGGATGCAGTATCCAGCCATCCTGATGATGTTCCGGTGCCTCACTATGTTCAGTATCTTCACCTCAATGGGGAATTTGCATTGGGACAGATCAACCGTCTTGACTGCCCACTGCTTTCCGACTGCAAACTGAGTCTTATAGACAGTGCCATGCCGGCCTTTGCCGATGACATACTTCTCGCTCCAGTTGTCAGTGGCCCGGAGGATGTCTTCATATGTCAAATCTTCAGGCAGCTCCTCTGTCGAGTCCAAGTTACGCACTGAGCCGTTTTTCGCCGACAGGCTCTTTGACCTCTTCACAATGTAATGGATAACACACAGACCTGCTACCATGACGACGAACGTTGACAACAGAAATGCCACAATAATGCGTGTGTTCCTTCTGCGGTTTCTCCGAGACTGATTTTCGGAGCAAGGTGATCCATTGCCAGGGTGTATGCACAGCTGAGCATTCCCGCGAAAAGCATCAGGTGAATTTTCAGCGAGCTTAGCCCAGTTGCCTGCAGGGAGTTGACCAGAGAGCTCATTGAAGGAAACATTCACTTGTGAAAGTGAGATCATGTCGCTGAGCTGCGATGGTATGGGACCAGATAATGAGTTTCCTGACAAGTCGAGCACCTCCAGGTTCCGAAGGTTGCCAAGGCTGCTTGGAATTAGGCCGCTCAATCTGTTGTTGCTAAGGTTCAGATTTTGGGATATGTATTGAAGGTTGCCTAAGCTACGAGGGATGTCTCCTTGCAAAGAATTGCCACCAAGCTGCAGCTCAAGAATGCCCTGTGTTGCAGTGAAGGAGTCTGGAATTGTTCCGGTGAGCTTGTTTCCACTGAGCAGAAGATATTGCAGACTACCGAGTGCTGTAACTTCTTCAGGTATACTCCCATTTAGGAGGTTACTTCCGAGATCAAGACGGAAGAGTCTCTTGCAATCTCCTAATTCCCGTGGTATTGATCCCGTCAGCCTGTTCGACGACAAGCGCAGAGTTCCAAGAATGCTCAGAGCTCCGAGCTCACGCGGAATTGGACCGGAGAAGTTGTTGGCAGATAGATCAAGCATCGTGAGGTTGCGCCAGGAACCGAGCACGCTCGGTATCCTTCCCTGAAACTGATTGCCACTCAAGTCCACAAATGACCACCCGGTGTTCGTGCCCAAGTCTGCCGGCAAGCTCCCACTGAACATGTTGTTGTTCAGCCTAACCCTCCAGAGAGACTGGCATTTAGCTATCTCGCTGGGAATTCCCCCACTGAACTGGTTGTGTCCAACCGAAAGAACGGCGAGCTGACCTCCCGTGCAGAGACCAGGCGGAATCGCGCCGTGGAAGCGGTTGCCGGTCAGGTCGACACGAACAAGCCCATGCGTTGTGTTCAGCCCCAGTGCTATGGGGATCTCGCCAGTGAAGTTGTTGTATGCCACAATGAGCTCTCTGAGGTTCCTCACCTGAGTAATCTCTGCAGGCACCTCTCCACTGAGGCTATTGTTGTAGAGCTGCAACTCCTCCATGTCAGGCATCCGCCACAGCGCCGCGGGCACCGTCCCACGGAGCATGTTCTTGAACAGGGCCAGCTTCCGCAGACGACTGAGCTGACTGAACTCCGGCGGTATCGTCCCGGAGAGGCTGTTGTTCTGGAGCTGGAGCTCAACCAAGTCCCGGCATCTCCCGATTTCTGGTGGAATCGTCCCAGAAACGGCATTGTCTGCCATGGAGAACTTCTGCAGCCTGCTCAGGTTTCCGATGAAGGACGGGATGGAGCCGTTGATCCGGTTGCAGTTCAGGTACAGAGTTGTCAAGGACTTGCATTTCCCGAGTGCCTCGGTGACAGGTCCAGTTATCCCGTTCTTGGACACCACGAGGATCTCCAGGTTGGCGAGCTCCCCGATGCTCGCCGGCAACTCCCCGACGAAGCGGTTGTCGTCGAGGAACAGCTGCTGTAGTCTGGTGAGGGAGGAGAAGAAGTCCGGGACGGTGCCGCCGATTTTGTTGTAGGATAGGGCTAGGATGGTGAGGTTGCCGCAGTTGGCGAGGCTCCGGGGCAGCTGCCCGGTGATGTTGTTGCTGTCGAGGGCGAGGCTGTCGAGCCGGCAGTGGGGTTGGAAGTCGGGCATTGGTCCGGAGAGCTGGTTGGTGCTGAGGTTGAGCAGTTTGATGTGTGGGAGCGCGGGAAGGTCCGGCGGGATGGCGCCTGAGAGGGAGTTGTTGCTGAGGTCTAGGTGGGTGAGTACTACCGAGGAGGAGTTGGCGGCGGTGGGGACGGGGATCTCTCCGGCAAGCGCGTTGCTGCCGAGGTCGAGCTTCCTGAGCTGGCGCGAGGAGAGGAGCGCCGGGGGAAGGGCTCCGGTGAGGCTGTTGCGGGCCAGGAGGAGGGTGGCGACGCCGGAGCATTCCGCGAGCGCGACGGGGACGGCGCCGGAGAAATTGTTCCCGCTGAGGTCGAGCGCGGAGAACGCCGGCGGGAGCGCGCAGAGGCGCGGCGCGGACGCGGCGAGCGCGCCAGAGAGTCCTAGTCCGGAGAGGTTGAGCGCGGTGACGGCGCCTGCCGCGGAGCACGTGACGCCACGGAATGCGCAGTGCGGGGAGGCGGCGGCGGTGGTGGTGTTGGTGTGCCAGGACGGGAGGAGGACGCGCTGGGAGGCCTCGGGCAGGGAGGCGAGGAAGGAGAGGAGGACGGTCGTGGGCGGCGGCGTGACGGAGGTGGCGGGTGGTAGGAGGAGGTCGTGGAACAGGAGGAGGAGCAGTAGCAGGATGTAGGAGGTGCAGCGCGACATGTGTAAACTGTGCGAGAAGGTGGTGGATGGTTTGATCGGTGCGGATAAAGTGGTCCTTCCTTCCTTCGCCGGTGGGTTTATTCCGATGATGGAATTCGTGCACAGCACAGGCCGTCGTCGCACCTACTGCTGCCAATGATGAGGTGGGACGAAAACAGAAGAGTGTCATCTCATCTGGATGGTGATAGTGGTGCTTGTTGGATGCTCGGTACGGATAGCCGGGGTTATTTAATCTCATAATCATATTCGTGTAACGCCGTCGCACAAATCTGAGCCGAGGCGAACAATCTTTTGAGCAAGAAAGAACTGGAGAACAAAGAAAAGCGAACGCGGTGACGCGCGGCCATATTCCAAGAGCAGATGCTAGGAGACGAGGCGAGAGGTTGGGCGTGGAGGAGGCCAGATGCTACGAGACGGGGAGAGAGGTTGGGCGTGCGTGAGCGTGTGTGAGGTTTTTTTCTTTTCTTTTGTTTCGGGCAGGAGGAATAAATGTGTCGAGTGGGATTCTTATCCCACGCCACTGCCACTAGATTTGGTAGTGGGCTTAGGTGCCAATCCCGTCATTGTTTTATCATCATTGTCCTTGCAGTATAGGACATTTGTTACAGATTGAAAGTTGGCCGAGCAGGCCAGCACCATGAGGACTGCATGCGAGCGCGGTGGAATAGCATATGCATATCCCACCGATCGGACGCCGACCGTTCTTCGTCGTCATGGCTCTCCGAGACGTCGTACGGACCTAAGTGAGGGCCTACTCCGTCTTTGTCCGGAGAGTGGCGCAGCAGCGCCTAGTTCTTGCTGATGACGGTTCCAACATTGTCAACACGAGGTGTCCTCGTGAAGGGGAAGGCGATTGGGAGTGAGTTGGAGCTCCAATGTGATCTTCTGATCCTAGGTGAAAAATGTTCCGATGAAATCATTATGTTGATAGATAGTCTCCGGCGAGGACGACTACCACCCATCCCGTGGCGGACGTGGATACGCGGTGGCGACCTTGAGGAACCGGTGGTTGTATATAAGCGAGCTTCACCGATGAGTTTGCATCTATGAAGGCGTAAGTTTAGTCAGCGCAATGGCGGGATCGGTCAGAACACTTCCACACTCCATCTCCAAGGGCCATTAGTGACATCTTGAGCTCGGCTACGGCTAGAAGAGGAGGAGAATCAAATAGGAGGCCCGAACAATCTCTTTGGGCCATGATGGGCATCAGGCTGCTAGCCTGCTACATGGATGGGCGGGAGAGGGCGGGGAATAAGCAGAACAGGAGGAAATGTTCCATTCTCTCGACCACTCTAACATCAATTCCCTCCATCGTTCCAACCCCGATTTCAATGACCGAGAGCAAAGTGGTTTCATAGGAGGTGGTGTGTGAGGAGATAGATCCAGTGATGCACACTAGTAGAGAAAACCTTATAGACGTTGAACGTTAGTAGCAGGCCGATAAATGGTAACATCGCTAGTAAACAAACCCTTATAGGCGTTGAAAGATAGTTGATGCACAACGTTCTTCGTCATGATGGCTCTCCGATGTCGTACGGACCTAAGTGAAGGCCTACTCCATCTTTGCCTGGAGAGTAGCCTCCACTCCGTCCTTACTGATGAGGATCGTTCGATCATCGTCTACATTAGCTTTCCTCGTGAAGGGGATGGTGTGGCGATTGTTGAGTTGGAGCTCCAATATCATCTTGTGATCCTAGGTGATAGCGTTTTGAAAAAATCATTATGTTGATGGATGGTCTCTTGTGAGGACGAGTAACACCCACCTTGTGGCGGATGTGGATGTGGTTGTGCGGTGGTGACCGCGAGAAACTGGTGTTTGTATTTTATATTACCGGGCTCCACCGATGAGTCAAGAGGGTCTGCATGTATGAAGGCACAACTTCAGTCAGGGTAATGGCAGGCTCGGTCGGAACACTTCCGCACTCCACCTAGTGGCCAATGGCAAGATCTTAGGTAATGGCGAGATAGGTCGGAACACTTCTGCACTCCACCTCCACCAAGAGACTGGAACTTGAAGCTGGACACTTGGCTGACCAAGCTCGGATTCACGCGGTGTGCCTCCGAACGTGCTGCGTACAGGTGCAGCACATCGGCATCACAACTTCTTGTCGAATTTTATGTGGATGATTTCATCATCACTGGCTCTGACACACGACAGGTCAACAAGTTCAAGATCGAGATGCAGAACATGTTTGCAATGACAGATCTCTGTGTTTTCAGCTCTATGAATGCGAGCGGCATTAACATTTGTTAGTCTATGTATGCCTAGAAGCTTCTGGAGAAGAGCGACATGAATGGTTGGAATCTGTGTCACGTTCCAATGGAGCCTCGGTTCAAACTATTCCAGATCATCACAACAACATCAGTGGATGTCATAGAGTACAAAAGCATTGTCGGCACGCTTAGGTATCTTGTTGATACGTCTAATTTGCATCACCATTCTATATCATAATTTGCCTCTATTCATTGATATATCTCTTATTATGAGGTGTTACTTATGTCTTTTCCTCTAGTTTTGCATGTTGGATGATTCTTCGAGGATGAACTGCTGGAGTCAGTTTTTTGATGGAAAAAGAGGTGTTTTGATGCAATTTCGCGAAGATCGGAAAAATCATGGAAAATTATATTTTCCCAGATGACGAAGGAAACCAGAAGGGGATGCGTAGCCGGTCCATAGGGGGCCCACACCCCCTAGGCGCGGGCCCACCTTGCCCCGCGCCTAAGGCAGGTGTGGCCCACCTGGCCGGCTCCCGAATCTGCCCTCTCGCCTATATCTTCCTCACATAACCCTAATACCAGGGGAGCGACCACATAAAGATTTCGGCCGCCTCTACGGGGCGGAAAACACCGAGAGAGAAAGAGCTCTCCGTCAGATAGATTTCTGCCGGAGAAATTCCTTCCCGGAGTGGGGAGATGGTCGCCATCAACACCGTCATCAATCTAGGCTTCATCGGGATCATCATCATCATCCACACCATCATCTCCACCGGCACCATCATCACCACTCGGTCCCGCTGTAACAATCGTGTTGGATCTTGCATTAGTTCTTAGGGGAAACTTTCCCGGTGTTGATTACTATTGTAGTTGATGATTGTGAGTGGAACCATTGGATTATTGTTTATGTTCAGATTGTTATCCATCACCATATCATCTTTGATCTTGATCCATATGATGTCTTGTGAGTAGTTTGTTTAGTTCTTGAGGATATGGGAGAAGTTATGTTGTTAGTAGTGGATTTGTGTTGAGTTATTATTCAATGCTTTAGTATTTAAGTTGTGGTGCTATTCTTCTAGTGGTGTCATGTGAACGTCAACTATATGGTACTTTACCATTTATGGGCCTAGGGGAATGCATTGTGTATTTGGCTACTAATTGTGGGGTTGCCGGGGTGACAGAAACCTGAACCCCCATTAGGACACCTTTGCACAAGGGAGTGTAGGATCTCAGAGTTTAAGGCTGTGGTTAGGTTTATATCTTAATTACTTTCCTGTAGTTGCGGATGCTTGCAGGAGGTTTAATCACAAGTATTTATTAGTCCAAGTAAGGTCGGTACATTAGAACAGGTTCATCCAAACAACATTTACAACACCAAAGAAGAGTACTCAGCTATTTGAAGCGTAAGCACTTGACAGAATTCCCATGTGTCTTCGAGAACGTTTGGTCCTTATAAGTATTTCCACCGGCTTGTCCTTTGCTAAGAAAGGATTGGGCCACTTGCTGCAGTTGTTCGTTGTCTTTATTACTTGTACTTTGTTTTGTTGTTTTATCAGAAAACCCCTAAAAATCCGTTTGCTAAGTATTTACAGAGATTTCCTGCTCCACACCACTAGTCAACACCTTCTTCTCCTTGTTGGGATCGACACACCTATGTATCAAAAGTACTACGATACAACCACTATACTTGTGGGTCATCAAGGCTATTTTCTGGCGCCGTTGCCGGGGAGTGAAGCGCTCTTGAAGAGTGGAACTGGTAAAGGAAACTTCTACTATGAGTATTGCTTTTTGTTTCTGTTTGTTGCTTTGTTTCCAATATGGATAACCCACTTGGTTTTCTGTTTGGGAAAACTACTACCACTGTTAGAGTAGTAGATGAACCACTGATACGTCCAATTTGCATCACCATTCTATATCATAATTTGCCTCTATTCATTGATATATGTCTTATTATGAGGTGTTACTTATGTCTTTTCCTCTATTTTTGCATGTTGGATGATTCTTGGAAAATGGACTGCCGGAGTCAGGTTTCTGATGGAAAAAGAGGTGTTTTGATGCAATTTTGCGAAGATCAGAAAAATACCAGAAAAATATTGGAAAATTATATTTCCCTAGAAGACGGAGGAAGCCAGAAGGGGAGGCGTAGCCGGGCCACAGGGGGCCCACACCCTCCCTAGGCGCGAGCCCACCTTGCCCCGTGCCTAGGGCAGGTGTAGCCCACCTGGCCGGCTCCCTACTCCGCCCTCTCGCCTATATCTTCCCCACAGAACCCTAATACCAGGGGAGCGACCACAGAAAGATTTCTGCCGCCTCTGTTAGGTGGAAAACACCGAGAGAGAAAGAGCTCTCCAGCAGATAGATTTTGTTGGAATTATGCCCTAGAGGCAATAATAAAGATGTTATTGTTATAATTCTTGTTCATGATAAAGTTTATATTCTATGCTAGAATTGTATTAAGAAGAAACTTTGATACTTGTGTGGTTTATGAACAACACCGTGTCCCTAGTACGCCTCTATGGACTAGCTCATTGATTAATGATGGTTAAGGTTTCCTAACCATAGACATGAGTTGTCGATTAATAATGAGATCATGTCATTAGGAGAATGATATGATGGACAGACCCAAATCAAGCAGAGCAATTAGATCGTGTCATCGTGTTCATCTTTGCGAAGCTTTTTCTTATGTCAAATATTGTATTCCTTAGACCATGAGATAATGCAACTCCCTGGTATCAGAAGAAAGCTTTGAGGTCATCAAATGTCATCCTATGTGAGGGTGATCATAAAGGTGTCTCTCAGGTGATCGGAAAGTACTTGTTGGGTTATATGTATCGAGATGGGATTTGTCCCTCCCAAGTCGGAGAGATATACTTCGGGCCCACTCGGTAATCGATATCAACACCGCTTGCAAGCACGTGGTTAAGGAGTTGATCACAAAGTGATATCGGATTACGGAACGAGTAAAGTACTTGTCATGAACGAGATTGAACTAGGTATGCCGATACCGACGATCGAATCTCGGGCAAGTAAAATATCGCGTGACAAAGGGAATATATATGGGATTAATTGAATCCTGGCATCATGGTTCATCCGATATGATCATCGATGAATATGTGGGAGTCAATATGGGTTTCCAGATCCCGCTGTTGATTATTGATAGAAGATCATGTCTACATATTCTCGAACCCGTAGGGTCACACACTTAACGTGCCTCGACACTAGGATAGAATGGATAATTGGTTTATGAGTTTTTGTTCGGAGTCTCGGATGAGATCCAGGACATCACGAGAGGTTCCAGAATGGTCTAGAGAATAAGATTCATATAAAGGAAAGCAGTTTTTGGATTTTGGAATCGTTTCGGAGTATTCAGTATTGTACCGGAAGGTTCTAGAAGCTTCCGGAGTGGGACCAACGTGGCCCCACTTGTCGGAGGGGTACGTGGGCCTATGAGGGAGTGCCCTGGATGCTTTGGGCTAGGGGCACAAGGCCCCATAGGCCCAACCGGCCAAAACCCTAGGGGAAACCCTAGGAACCCTTCTAGAAGGAAGGGGGAGACTTGCCCCCCACTCCAACCCTTGGGGCCGCCGCCCTAGGGCTTGGAGGAGGGGCCAAGGGGCCGGACAGCCCTCTATATAAATAGGTCAGGGGCGCACCCTCCTCCCCCCACTCCTCCAACCCTAGCCACCGTCCTGCTGCCCTCCACCTCTCTCTCTCTCTCCCGACTGCGCGTAGTCGAAGCCCTGCCGCAGAAACTCTCCACCATAGCACCACACCGTCGTGTTGTAGATCCAATCTATCTCTCCACCCCACTTGCTGGATCGAGGAAGGAGGAGACGTCGCGGCACCGTATGTGTGCATCTCTCGGAGGCGCCCCCACTTGCGGTGTTGGATCGGATCGGATCGCGAGGAGGAGAAGGCTAGTTCGACTACATCACCCACGTTCTGTTGAACGTTTCCGCTGTGCGATTCTTCAAGGGTATGAAGATCTCATCTATCCCTCTCGTTGATTGCATCTCCTAGATTAGATCTTGGCTTTCCCATTCGCATCCGTAGAAATTTTTTGATTTACTATGCTGCGAAACCCTTCAGTGGTATCAGAGCTAGATCTATGCGTAGATGTGTTTCACGAGTAGAACGCAACATGCTTGTTGCGGGCATTGATGTTTTCTGTTGCAAGCCTCTTGTTGTGTACTTCTTATGACGCGGGATAGTGAGATCGAAGCGGTCCAGGCCAACTTTACGCGACCTCGTTCGCGAGACCGGCTCCACACTTGACGTGTGGCTTGTTCCACACATGCGGCTGGTGGATGCCAATTTCTCTCACTATAGTAGTCATGGGATTTACAGCGGATGTTGGCAACCATAATATCACCGTTATGGCTTTCCGTAGGTAAGAATCGTTCTTAGCTTGTTACTCCCATAAGCCACGTAAAACATGCAACAACAAAGTAGAGGCGTCTAACTTGTTTTTGCAGGGAGTGTTTGTGATATGGTATGGCCCAAGATATGATGTGTTGTATGCAATGATCATGTTTTGTAATATTTCATGACTTGCATATCGATGAGTACACAACCGGCAGGAGCCATATGGTTGTCTTTATAATTGTGTATGACCTGTGTGTCAACTTCTTATACACCATGTAATAGCTTTACTTTATCGCTAAGTAGTTAGCAATAGTTGTAGTTGCTATTCGTGGTGGAGGCAATCATGGTGGAATGATGGATATCATGCTAGCACGCATAAGATGGAGATCATTGCGCGGAGATTGGCTATACCATGTCACATAAGATTATATGCATGTGATGTTTATCCTTTTATGTATCTTATTATGCTTAGATCGCGACGGTAGCATTATAAGATGATTCCTTACTTAAAGATCAAGATAAAATTGTGTTCTCCCCATGTATGCACCATTGCGAAAGTTTGTCGTGTTCAAGCATCCCGTGATGATCGGGTGCTATAAACTCTACGTTCACATACAACGGGTGCAAGCCAGTTTTGCACACGTGAAAATTCTTGGGTTTGACTTGACGAGCCTAGCATGTACAGACATGGCCTCGGAACACATGAACCGAAAGGTTAAGCATGAGTCATATGAATGATATGATCGACACTTGGTTGTCCACCATTGAAACCACATCTATTCTCGTGAAGATCAATTAGGTGTGGTGAATTTGGATCGTGTTCACTAAGCAACTTGAGGGATGTTGAATTTAGTGGGAGTTCATCTAGCAATTTGATTAAGTTGAACTAGTTATCATGAACATAGTCTAAATTGTACTTGCAAATTTTGTAGATCAAATGGCTAAGTACAACTTCAACGTTTTTGCTGAGAAAGAAAAGCTTAAGAATAATGGGTCTAACTTCACCAACTCGTTCCGCAATCTGAGAATCATTCTCGCTGGCGGACAAAAGGACTATGTCCTTGAGAAAGCGCTAGGTGACGCCCCTGCTATAGATGCGCCGGCTGATGAAAAAGTTGTTTATCCAGTCGCGCAAAGATGATTATGGAGTGATTAAGAGTACCATGTTGTTTGCTATGGAATCAGACCTTCAAAATCGTTTTGAGGAGTTCGCCGGGCCCTTTGAGATACTTCAGGAACTGAAAACCATGTTTCAGACTCAGGCCCGCTCTGAGAGATATGAGATCTCTGAGAAGTTCTTTAACTGCAAGATGGAGGAAGGGAGTTCCGTTAGTGAGCACACCATTAAGATGTCGGGCTACACTCAACGCCTTGAGAAACTGGACTGCAAGATTCCAGAAGAGCTCAAGATTGACAGAGTTCTGCAATCACTCCCTCCTAGCTACAAAGGTTTTGTAGTTACTCACAATCAGATTGGTTCCACTGATACGATCACTGAGCTCTTCGCTAAGCTGAAAGCTGCGGAGGTGTATATCAAGAAAGATAATCATGTGTTGATGGTCAACAATCCCCCTAGCTTTAAGAAAGGTAAGGGTGCAAAGAAATCCTTCAAGAAAGGTAGCGGCAAGCGCGTTGCCCCTGCAGAGAAGAAGCTCAAGTCTGGACCTAAGCCGGACACTGAGTGCTTCTATTGCAAGGACAAGGGTCACTGGAAGCGCAACTGTCCGAAGTACTTAGCGTACAAGAAGGCTGGCACCATTAAAGGTATATTTGATATACATGTTATCGATGTTTACCTTACTAGCGCTCGTTGTAGTGCCTGGGTATTTGATACTGGTTCAGTTGCTAATATTTGTAACTCGAAATAGGAGCTACGGAATAGACGACGGCTGGCAAGGGATGAGGTGACGATGCGCGTTGGCAACAGATCAAGAGTTGATGTGATGGTCGTCGGCACGCTCTCCTTAGTTTTACCTTCGGGATTAGTTTTAAACCTTAATAAGTGTTATTATGTGCCTGCGTTGAGCATGAACATTATATCTGGATCGTGTTTATTGCAAGACGGTTATTCATTTAAATCGGAGAATAATGGTTGTTCTATTTATATGAGTAACATCTTTTATGGTCATGCACCTGCTATGAATGGTTTATTTCTTCTGAATCTCGAAAGCAATGAAACACACATCCATAACATTGAGGCTAAGAGATGCAAAGTAGATAGTGATAATTCGACTTATTTGTGGCTCTGCCGTCTAGGTCATATTGGTGTAAAACACATGAAGAAACTCCATTCTGATAGACTTTTGGAGTCTCTTGATTTTGAATCATTTGATACGTGCGAGCCGTGCCTCATGGGCAAGATGATCAAAACCCTGTTCTACGAAATGATGGAGCGAGCAACGGACTTGTTGGAAATCATACATACCGATGTATGCGGACCAATGAGTGTTTCGACGCGCGGTGGATATCGCTATTTTCTCACTTTTACTGATGACTTAAGTAGATATGGGTATATCTATTTAATGAAACATAAATCTGAAACATTTGAAAAGTTCAAAGAATTTCAGAACGAAGTGGAAAACCATCGTAACAGGAAAATTAAATTTCTACGATCCGATCGTGGAGGTGAATATTTGAGTTATGATTTTCTCACGCATCTTAAAGCAAGTGGAATCGTTTCGCAACTCACGCCACCCGGAACACCACAGCGCAATGGTGTGTCTGAACGCCGGAATCGAAGTGTATTAGATATGGTGCGATCAATGATGTCTCTTACAGATTTGCCGTTATCATTTTGGGGTTATGCATTAGAAACCGCTGCATTCACTTTAAATAGGACACCATCTAAATCCGTTGAGACGACACCATATGAACTGTGGTTTGGTGTTAAGCCTAAGTTGTCGTTTCTTAAAGTTTGGGGATGCGAAGCTTACGTCAAGAAGTTGATGCCGGACAAGCTCGAATCCAAAGCGGAGAAATGCGTCTTCATAGGATACCCTAAGGAAACGATTGGGTATACCTTCTACCACAGATCCGAAGGCAAAGTGTTTGTCGCAAAGAACAGATCCTTTCTTGAGAAGGAGTTTCTCTCGAAATAAGAGAGTGGGAGGAAGGTAGAGCTAGACGAGGTTATCGAACCTTCTCTCGAGTTGGAGAGTAGCGCAGCACCTAAAATTGTTCCAGTGCCGTCTGCACCAACAAGAGAGGAAGCTAATGACGAGGATCATGAAACTTTGAACGATGCTACTGCTGAACGTCGCAGGTCGACAAGGTCTCGTGCCCCTCCTGAGTGGTACGGCAACCCTGTCTTAACTGTCTTGTTAGTAGACAATAGTGAACCTGCGAACTATGAGGAAGCAATGATGAGCCTAGACTCTGAGAAATGGCTAGAGGCCATAAAATCTGAATTGGGATCCATGAGCGAAAACCAAGTATGGACTTTGGTGGACCCTCCTAGCGACCATAAGGCCGTTGAGTGCAAATGGATTTTCAAGAAGAAAACGGACGCGGATGGTAATGTTACTGTCTATAAAGCTCTACTTGTCGTGAAAGGTTTTCGATAAGTTCAAGGTGTTGACTACGATGAGACTTTCTCTCCCGTAGCGATGTTTAAGTCCATTCAGATTTTATTAGCAATTGTTGTGTTTCATGATTATGAAATATGGCAAATGGATGTCAAGACTGCATTCCTCAATGGCAACATTGATGAAGAGTTGTATATGATGCAGCCCGAAGGTTTTGTCGATCCTAAGGATGCTGATAAGGTGTGCAAACTTCAGCGTTCCATTTATGGACTGAAGCAAGCATCTCGGACTTGGAACCTTCGTTTTGATCAAGTGATCAAGATCTTTGGATTTGTTCCAAATTTCTACGAAGCTTGTATCTACAAGAAAGTGAGTGGGAGATCAGTGACATTTCTAGTACTATATGTGGATGACATATTGATTATTGGAAATGACATTGGTATGCTTAACGATGTGAAGAGTTATTTGAATAAATGTTTTTCATTGAAATACCTAGGAGAAGTTGCTTATATATTAGGCATCAAAATCTATAGAGATAGACAAAGACGCATAATAGCTTTAAGCCAGAGTACATACCTAGACAAAGTTCTGAAAAGGTTCAGAATGGATAAGGCAAAGAAAGGTTCAGTGCCCATGTTGTCAGGTAAGATATTGAGCAAGGCTCAGTGTCCAGCTACGGTAAACGATAGAGAAACTATGAGCAAAGTGCCATATGCCTCGGCCATAGGTTCTATCATGTATGCCATGCTGTGTACTAGACCGGATGTGTCCAATGCTCTTAGTTTGACGAGCAGATACCAAAGTGATCCAGGAGTGGAACACTGGACAGCTGTAAATAACATCCTAAAGTATTTAAATAGGACTAAAGAAATGTTCTTGGTCTATGGAGGTGATGAGCAGCTCGTCGTAAAAGGTTACGTCGACGCCAGTTTTGACACCGACCCGGATGATTCTAAATTTCAGACATGATATGTTTATATTTTGAATGGAGGAGCTGTGAGCTGGCGAAGCTGCAAGCAAAGCGTGATCACGGGATCTACAGTAGAATCAGAATACATGGCTGCCGCAGAAGCATCAAGTGAAGGAGTTTGGATCAGGAACTTCATCACTGAGCTTGGTGTGGTTCCAAGTGCCTTAGACCCACTGGAGATATTGTGCGACAACACTGGCGCCATAGCATTGGCTAAGGAACCAAGATATCATCCAAAGGCCAAGCACATCAACCGCCGATTCCATATAATTCGAGATTAATTAACAGATGGAGATCTGAAGATTAGCAAAGTACATACGGATCTGAATGTTGCAGATCCGTTGACTAAACCTCTTCCACGTGCAAAACATGATCATCACCTTAATGCCATGGGTGTTAGATTGTTGCCAGATGTAAACTAGATTATTGACTCTAGTGCAAGTGGGAGACTGTTGGAATTATGCCCTAGAGGCAATAATAAAGATGTTATTGTTATAATTCTTGTTCATGATAAAGTTTATATTCCATGCTAGAATTGTATTAAGCGGAAACTTTGATACTTGTGTGGTTTATGAACAACACCGTGTCCCTAGTACGCCTCTATGGACTAGCTCATTGATTAATGATGGTTAAGGTTTCCTAACCATAGACATGAGTTGTCAATTAATAATGAGATCATGTCATTAGGAGAATGATATGATGGACAGACCCAAATCAAGCAGAGCAATTAGATCGTGTCATCGTGTTCATCTTTGCGAAGCTTTTTCTTATGTCAAATATTGTATTCCTTCGACCATGAGATAATGCAACTCCCTGGTATTGGAAGAAAGCTTTGAGGTCATCAAATGTCATCCTATGTGAGGGTCATCATAAAGGTGTCTCTCAGGTGATCGGAAAGTACTTGTTGGGTTGTATGTATCAAGATGGGATGTGTCCCTCCCAAGTCGGAGAGATATACTTCGGGCCCACTCTGTAATCGATATCAACACTGCTTGCAAGCACGTGGTTAAGGAGTTGATCACAAAGTGATATCGGATTACGGAATGAGTAAAGTACTTGCCGTGAACGAGATTGAACTAGGTATGTCGATACCGACGATCGAATCTCGGGCAAGTAAAATATCGCGTGACGAAGGGAATATATGTATGGGATTAATTGAATCCTGGCATCGTGGTTCATCCGATATCATCATCGATGAATATGTGGGAGTCAATATGGGTTTCCAGATCCCACTGTTGATTATTGATAGAAGATCATGTCTGCATATTCTCGAACCCGTAGGGTCACACACTTAACGTGCCTCGACGCTAGGATAGAATGGATAATTGGTTTATGAGTTTTTGTTCGGAGTCTCGGATGAGATCCAGGACATCACGAGAGGTTCCGGAATGGTCCGAAGAATAAGATTCATATAAAGGAAAGCAGTTTTTGGATTTCGGAATCGTTTCAGAGTATTCGGTATTGTACTGGAAGGTTCTAGAAGCTTCCAGAGTGAGACCAACGTGGCCCCACTTGTCAGAGGGGTACGTGGGCCTACGAGGGAGTGCCCTGGCCGCTTTGGGCTAGGGTCACAAGGCCCCATAGGCCCAGCCGGCCAAAACCCTAGGGGAAACCCCAGGAACCCTTCTAGAAGGAAGGGGGAGACTTGTCCCCCACTCCAACCCTTGGGGCCGCTGCCCTAGGGTTTGGAGGAGGGGACAAGGGGGCCGGCCATCCCTCTATATAAAGAGGGCAGGGGCGCACCCTCCTCCCCCCACTCCTCCAACCCTAGCCCTCCACCTCTCTCTCTCTCTCCCGACTTCGCGTAGGCGAAGCCCTGCCGCAGAAACTCTCCACCATAGCACCACGCCGTCGTGTTGTAGATCCAATCTATCTCTCCACCCCACTTGCTGGACCAAGGAAGGATGGGACGTCGCGGAACCGTACGTGTGCATCTCTCGGAGGTGCCGCCACTTGCGGCGTTGGATCGGATCGGATCGCGAGGAGGAGAAGGCTAGTTCGACTACATCACCCATGTTCTGTTGTATGTTTCTGTTGTGCGATTATTCAAGGGTATTAAGATCTCATCTATCCCTCTAGCTGATTGCATCTCCTAGATTAGATCTTGGCTTTCCCATTCGCATCCGTAGAATTTTTTTGATTTACTATGCTGTGAAACCCTTTAGATTTCTGCCGGGGAAATTCCTTCCCAGAGAGGGGAGATAGTCGCCATCAACACCGACATCAAGCTAGGCTTCATTGGGATCAACATCATCATCATCCACACCATCATCTCTACCGGCACCATCATCACCACTCCGTCCCGCTGTAACAATCGTGTTGGATCTTGCATTAGTTCTTAGGGGAAACTTTCTCGGTGTTGATTACTATTGTAGTTGATGCTTATGAGTGGAATCATTGGATTATTGTTTATGTTCAGATTGTTATCCATCACCATATCATCTTTGATCTTGATCCATATGATGTCTTGTGAGGAGTTCGTTTAGTTCTTGAGGACATGGGAGAAGTCATGTTGTTAGTAGTGGATTTGTGTTGAGTTATTATTCAATGGTTTAGTATTTAAGTTGTGGTGCTATTCTTATAGTGGTGTCATGTGAACGTCGACTACATGATACTTCACCATTTATGGGCCTAGCAGAATGCATTGTGTATTTGGCTACTAATTGTGGGGTTGCCGGAGTGACAGAAACCTGAACCCCCGTTAGGACACCTTTGCACACGGGAGTGTAGGATCTCAGAGTTTAAGGCTGTGGTTAGGTTTATATCTTAGTTACTTTCCTGTAGTTGTGGATGCTTGCAGGGGGTTTAATCACAAGTATGTATTAGTCCAAGTAAGGTCGGTACATTAGCACAGGTTCACCCACACAACACTTACAACACCAAAGAAGGGTACTCAGCTATTTGAAATGAAAGCACTTGACAGAATCCACATGTGTCCTCGAGAACGTTTGGTCCTTATAAGTATTTCCGCTGGCTTGTCCTTTGCTAAGAAAGAATTGGGCCACTTGCTACAGTTGTTCGTTGTCTTTATTACTTGCATTTTGTTTTGTTGCTTTATCAGAAAACCCCTAAAAATCCGTTTGCTAAGTATTTACAGAGATTTCCCGCTCCATACCACTAGTCAACACCTTCTGCTCCTCGATGGGATCGACACTCCTAGTTATCGAAAGTACTGCGTACACCCCCTATACTTGTGGGTCATCAAGACTATTTTCTGGCGCCGTTGCCGGGAGTGAAGCGCTATTGAAGAGTGGAACTGGTAAAGGAAACTTCTACTATGAGTATTTGTTTTTGTTTCTATTTGTTACTTTGTTTCCATTATGGATATCCCACTTGGTTTTCTGTTTTGGAAAACTACTACCACTATTAGGGTAGTAGATGAACCACCACCTATTGAGATAGATCCTTTTAAGATACCTGCAAGTATTGTTGATTGTGTTATGGATAATTATTATTTAGGGGATGGAATTGTCCATCCTGGTGATCATTTGCTTTTTATCCATGAATTATGTGGGTTGTTTTAGTGTGCAGGTATCACAACTGAACAGGTGAAGAAGAAGTTACTCTCTATATCCTTGAAAGGGAGAGCTGAAGAATGGTATAAGTTGCCTAAGAATGGACAATCCATGGAATGGGAGGAAATGACTTCTCTCTTTTATTCTAAATTCTATCCTCCTAGTGAGATTCATAAGGATATAAATCTAATATATAAATTTTGGCCTCGTGATGGAGAGAGTACAACTCAAGCTTGGGGGAGATTGAAGGTAGTAATGCTTAAATGTCCTATTCATGAACTCCCTAACAATATTATTATCAATAATTTTTATGCTAGGCTTTCTCTTCATGATAAAGATTTACTAGATGCTTCTTGTGCTGTATCATTCACACGTATGAAGGAAGAAGCTAAATGGGGTCTCCTAGACCGTATTCAAGAAAACAATGAAGCTTGGGAGAATGATAAAGGAAGAAAGTCAGGTATAAACTATGATTATGAATGCATTAAATATTTTATGGGAACTGATGACTTCCGTGATATTAGTAATGAGTTTGGTCTTGATTCCCAAAGTATTTCCAACTGTTTTAAGGCCTTTGCCTCTTACATAGAAATTCCCCAAAATAAGTGGAACAAGTACCATGCACCTTATAAAGATGTTGTTAATCATGTTCCTGTTAGAAGTGCTGAAGTTTGTACTATTGATCATATTGTGCCTGAACCTTACGTTGAGAAAATACCTTTCCTAGCTAAGGTAAAGGAGTATTCTATGATGATTAGTGTAGATAATAAAGGTACTAAGAAAACTGTGGAACCCGATGAGCAATTGAATACCGAACCTGTGGTAGCTATTGTGAAAGATCTTGACGTTAGAAATATAGAGGGTGAGCATATTATCTTCTATGAAGATGCTTATAATATTGTCTCTCATCCTAGAGAAGCTAGAAAAGCTAGTGTTCATGTGTTTTCTGTTAAAATTGGTGATCATTGCTATTATGGTTTATGTGATATTGGTTCTAGTTCTAGTGCTATTCCTTATGAGCTTTACATGGAAATTATGCCTGAAATTGGTCCTTGTGAGCTTGAGGACATTTATGTGGTTATCCACCTTGCTAATAAAGGAAAACATTTGCCCTATTAGTATTGTAAGAGATGTGGAGGTTCTCTGTGGTAAGATTAAGTATCCTACTAATTTTCTAGTGCTTAATTCAGCAGCTAGCAAAACTTGTCCTATCATTTTTGATAGACCTTTCTTGAACACCTGTGGAGCTATTATAGATTGTAAGAAGGAGAAAGTTTTAACTAAGTTTGATGGAGATTCTTATGAGTTTAACTTTTCCAAATTTGCTAAAGCTCCTTGTGAAAACAGCTTGCCTAATAAAGATTTTAGGATGGAACAACTTGCTTCTATTGATCCAGTTTATGACCTTGGGCCTCTTTTTGATGACTGTAAGTATGCTCATTCTGATGATAGAGTTTTTTCCTATGACAGTTATATTGTCAATTTTATTCAAAGTGCTACTGAAAGTTATTATGAGAGAGGGAAACATGGTTTTATGCATCTCAATAATGTTAAGTTTCCCCGTTTTATTGTGAAAGCTTTGAAGTAGCATTTGTTTTGTCTTACTATGCTAGTGCCTTTTTGTTTCAACAATTTGTTTTCTCATGACACCCCCATGCGTAGGAAGTGGGTTAGACTCAAATGTGTTGGTTATTTGCTTCTTGATGCTCTCTTTCACTCCATATATATATATTTTTTGTGAGCATCTTTGAGACTATCAAGCCTAACTTAAAGGCATTAAAGAAAAGTACTTGTTGGGAGATAACCCAAGAGTTTGGTTGAGTCTTGGAAGTTATTACCTCGGTAATAACCGCTCCTTATCTTTTTTGTTTTGGTTTTTGTGTCAAGTTCAACTACTTTTGAGAAGTGGAGGATTGTGAAAAGTGGTTGTCTTGGGACAGATTTTTGTGCTGTTTTGTAAAAATTCGTGAGGGAGCTCAGTACGTCGGATGGAGCTTTATTTTTATGAGCTGGTTCTACAAGTTGTTACCCAACTTTCATTAGTTTTACACTTTTTGATTTGAGCAACAGAAGGTTTTCGAAAAAAAATCAATCTTTACCTGCTGGTCTGTTTTGACAGATTTCTGTTATCAATTGCATTTGCCTCTTACAAGAAGCCTGTGTTTTGATGGATTTTAGTTGAAGTGTGAACCTAAAGGCTTATTGTTTTTGCTTACAATAATGTTGCCATTGAATTTTGTGTATTTCCTTGTGAGAAAAGGAATTTCCAGGAGAGGGAGAAAAGGAGTCTGCAGAGTTCGTCTTTGAATAGGTAAAAGTGGTGAAAACACAAGGTTCGTGAAATCCTAATCTTTTTATATTTTTGATGTTTTTATTACATAAGGGAAGTTACGAGACGGAACAGAGGAGGAACCGGAGGCCGGGGTGGCCAGACCCACCCTAGGCGCGGGCCCCAGCTGGCCGCGCCTGGAGGGGGTGTGACCCCTTGAGATCTGACTCCGCTTTGTTTTCGTATCAGCACCTTCCTTATGCTTTGAAACTTCGTAATATATAACCCCCGGATCCCCCGAGGTTCGTGCATCGTGTTCTCGTCGTGTTTTCATTTCGATCTGTTTCTGTCAGGAAATCTTCTCAAGTTTAGAGCACCATGGTCTCCGCCAACGCCAAAGACAAGAAGACCGAGGAAGATGATCCTCAAAACCCCAAGGAGGAGGAGATTTTTGTTGGGGATGAAGAAGACATGGAGGAGGACAAGCATCCGGACACCCGTGCTACCGTCACAAGCATTGGAGTGGTGGCAAAACCTACCAAGCTTAGGGGGCAGCACAGATGTCTACAGGAGGGAGAACTCCGCGTCATATCCTCGCTCCACAGGCACTTCCTCCTCGTACCACTCGTTCTAACCATGTAGGGAAGGAACACACTAAGAAGGAAGAGTGGGGGAAAGAATAACAAGGATTGGAATTCTTGGCCCGACATGATCATGAACCACATTGAGCAGAAGTCGGAGTTGATTTGTACTTTGACCTTTGAGACTGAGGATTTGAAGAAACTTATTGAAGAGCTTATCAAGAAAACACCACCACCACCGAAGGAGTAATTCGTCATCAGGTTTGGCATCCCCTTGGCTTGTTCCAAGCTTGGGGGGAGTGCCACGGTATCACCATCATTATCTTTTATCTTTTACCTTTTTAGTGGATTCGTATCTTTGGTAGAGAAGTTATCTTATAGTTTGGTTTGCATGTGTAAGTATCTCTCCTTTAGTTGATTATCTATGTATCCCTTGGTGTGAGTGCCTTTATGGAATATTAATGAGAAGTTTCATCTTTTACTTTTTGAACTTATTATTTAGTTTGCAATCTCTATTATATGATGGATCTTGTTGATCAATATTGGCATCACTTTGGGATCGTCAAGTGGATCTAAATTGGTTTTGGCAAACCAAGTTCTGGTCAGTAGCAACACTTTTGGAGGTTTCAAAGGAAAAGAGAAAAAGCTTACAGGTATTTTGTATCATTTATTTTCTTTCTTATTGGCTCATAAGCTTAGTATTCTCTATCTAAGATCTTTTGTATCTTCAAGGAAGGTTGCATGTTTGGCTTTATCACTTGTAGGTTTGCTTGCTTCTTTCAACTCATTCGCTTGCTACCCAACCTTGCTAGCAAAAACCTGTTTTGAGAAGGCATACTTCTCATGCATCTAATCCCTTTGAACCAAAACCTATGCCATTTGTGTCCACCATATCTACCTATTAGCATTGTTTCTATTCCAAGCAAATTCTCAAGCTTCATATATCTTTCGAATAAAAAAGTATTTTGTTATGTGAAAACTATTTAGTAAAGCTCTCACGAACTTGATGGCACACCTTATTTTATTGCCCCTAATAGACTTGAACCATTGTGTCATCGAAGTTGTATATGCTTGCATCTATATGTTGGAATTAGCAGAACCGTGATGTCACGGGGAACGCTTTCAACATTGCACCTATACGTAGTACATAGTTGATATCATGCTCTTTTGTTTGCGGATGTCGACAGTGTGAAATAAAGAGAGAACTTGTAAGTCCATGGAGTGATGTATGTGTGTTTGAGAAACGCCTTGGCCGCTAGCCTAAGCCATGCCTAATCATGGTGGAAACTTGCAGCATCACCATAATGAGCATTCTGTGAAGCATCCTCAATAAAAAGCTATGCACATAGTAAATAAAAAGATCGCTGAGATGCTCATTGTCTTCTTGCCTTGTCATTTTGGTTACCATGTGCAAGGGGTACCTCGATGGAGGTTCTTTATGATACAAATGTACTTACAATGACAAGAACTTACCGGTGACCAAAGTTGAGTAGCATGAGGAGCGGCCTTCGTACTCAAGGGACATGAGATTGCCAGCTTATATTTCGTCAAGCATATACTCCATGTTTGTGCACTTTAACCTTAATCATCTCAATATGCCTATGATAGGGGCAATGAGGGCTCAAAGCTAGTAAGTACCATAATCTTTTGAAAGCTCTTTATGACTTGAAATCCCTGTTTACTTCTATGAAGGGACCTTTCTTCTATTTTCTAAGTTGATTCAGCAAACCTACTTTCTCTCAATCTCCAGCAAGCATTTGAGTTGTTATGTTGCAAGCATTCATATGGTGATTTATTCAATCATGTTCTTTATCTTCCTTGTTTGCACAAAACTCTTATCTATTGAGTATTACTTTGAAAGCCTTCATTGTGAAAAACCTTTTTGAGCAAAGAGTACTCCTATTTTTAAAACGTCTTAAAAAGCTTTTTGTGAAACTGTTTTCCAGCTGTTCTCTGACCAAGAACAAAAGTTTGCCAATTCCAATTATGATTTATCTTTATGCATCTCTATTGTGACTCTTGTACTTGTTGCAAGCTAAGTTATATAATGGTGAGTTGCTTTCTTCAATGAGTTGTGTAATGGTAAGTGTGATGCTTCTTGTCCGTATTCTTTTATCAACACTTCACTCCATAAACCTGTGGACATGTTTACTGAGCACAGTTTTTGCTTGGGGACAAGCAAAGGTCTAAGCTTGGGGGGAGTTGATACGTCTAATTTGCATCACCATTCTATATCATAATTTTCCTCTATTCATTGATATATGTCTTATTATGAGGTGTTACTTATGTCTTTTCCTCTATTTTTTCGTGTTGGATGATTCTTGGAGGATGAACTGCCGGAGTCAGGTTTCTGATGGAAAAAGAGGTGTTTTGATGCAATTTCGTGAAAATAAGAAAAATACCAGAAAAATCATGGAAAATTATATTTTCCCAGAAGACGAATGAAGCCAGAAGGGGAGGCGTAGCCGGGCCACAGGGGCCCAACACCCCCTAGGCGCGGGCCCACCTTGCCCCGTGCATAGGGCAGGTGTGGCCCACCTGCCCGACTCCCGACTCCGCCCTCTCGCCTATATCTTCCTCATGGAACCCTAATACCATGGGAGCGACCACAGAAAGATTTTCGTCGCCTCTACGGGGTGGAAAATACCGAGAGAGAAAGAGCTCTCCGGTAGACAGATTTCTGCCAGGGAAATTCCTTCCCGGAGAGGGTAGATCGTCGCCATCAACACCGTCATCAAGCTAGGCTTCATCGGGATCATCATCATCCACACCATCATCACCACTCCGTCCTTCTGCAACAATCGTGTTGGATGTTGCATTAGTTCTTAGGGGAAACTTTCCCGGTGTTGATTACTACTATAGTTGATGCTTGTGAGTGGAACCATTGGATTATTGTTTATGTTCAGATTGTTATCCATAACCATATCATCTTTGATCTTGATCCATATGATGTCTTGTGAGTAGTTCGTTTAGTTCTTGAGGACATGGGAGAAGTCATGTTGTTAGTAGTGGGTTTGTGTTGAGTTATTATTCAATGGTTTAGTATTTAAGTTGTGGTGCTATTCTTCTAGTGGTGTCATGTGAACGTCGACTACATGATACTTCACCATTTATGGTCCTAGGGGAATGCATTGTGTATTTGGATACTAATTGTGGGGTTGCCGGAGTGACAGAAACCTGAACCCCCGTTAGGACACCTTTGGACAAGGGAGCGAAGGATCTCAGAGTTTAAGGCTGTGGTTAGGTTTATATCTTAATTACTTTCCTGTAGTTGCGGATGCTTGCAAGGGGTTTAATCACAACTATGTATTAGTCCAAGTAAGGTCGGTAAATTAGCACAGGTTCACCCACACAACACTTACAACACCAAAGAAGGGTACTCAGCTATTTAAAGTGAAAGCACTTGACAGAATTCCCATGTGTCCTCGAGAACGTTTGGTCCTTTTAAGTATTTCCACCGGCTTGTCCTTTGCTAAGAAAGGATTGGGCCTGTTGCTGCAGTTGTTCGTTGTCTTTATTACTTGCACTTTGTTTTGTCGCTTTATCAGAAAACTCTTAAAAATCCGTTTGCTAAGTATTTATAGAGATTTCCTGCTCCATACCACTAGTCAACACCTTCTGCTCCTCGTTGGGATCGACACTCCTATTCATCGAAGTACTACGATACACCCCCTATACTTGTGGGTCATCAACCACCGCCTATTGAGATAGATCCTTTTAAGATACCTACAAGTATTGTTGATCGTGTTATGGATAATTATTATTTAGGGGATGGAACTGTTCACCCTGGTGATCATTTGCTTTTTATCCATGAATTATGCGGGTTATTTAAGTGTTTAGGTATCACAACTGAACAGGTGAAGAAGTTACTCTCTATATACTTGAAAGGGAGAGCTGAAGAATGGTATAAGCTGCTGAAGAATGAACAATCCATGGAATGGGAGGAAATGGCTTCTCTCTTTTATTCTAAATTCTATCCTCCGAGTGAGATTCATAATGATAGAAATCTGATATATAACTTTTGGCCTTGTGATGGAGAGAGTACAGCTGAATCTTGGGGTAGATTGAAGTTACTAATGCTTAAATGTCCTATTCATGAGCTCCCTAACAATATTATTATCAATAACTTTTTTGCTAGGCTTTCGCTTCATGATAATGATTTGCTAGATGCTTCTTATGCTATATCATTCATACGTATGAAGGAAGAAGCTAAATGGGATCTACTAGACCTTATTCAAGAGAACACTGAAGCTTGGGAGAATGACAAAGGAAGAAAGTCAGGTATAAACTATGATTATGAATGCATTAAATCTTTTATGGGAACTGATGACTTCTGTGATATTAGTAATGACTATGGTCTTGATTCTCAAGTTCTTACAACGTGTTTTAAGGCTTTTGCCTCTTATATTGAAATTCCCAAGAAAGAGTGGGACAAATACCATGCTCCTTATAAGGACATTGTTACCATGTTCCTGCTAGCGTAGAAGTTTGTACTGTTGATCCTATTTTGCCTGAACCTTATGTTGAGAAAATCCATTTTCTTGCTAAGGTAAAGGATCATTCTATCATAGCTAATGTGGTTAGCAAAAGTGCAAAGAAAACTGTGGAACCCGATGAACAAATTAGTATTGAGCCTGTGGTAGCCATTGTGAAAGACCTTGTCACTAGAAATATAGAGGATGAGCATATTGTCTTTTGTAAAGACGCTTCTAATATTGTCTCTCATCCTAGAAAAGTTAGAAAAGCTAGTGTTCCTGTGCTTTCTGTTAAAATTGGTGATCGTTGCTATTTTGGTTTATGTGATATTGGTGCTAGTTCTAGTGTTATTCCTTATGAGCTTACAGGGAAATTATGCATGAAATTGGTCCTTGTGAGCTTGAGGATATTGATGTGGTTATTCACCTTGCCAATAGAGAGACAGACTGTACTATTGGTATTGTAAGATATGTGGAGGTTCTCTATGGTAAGATTAAGTATCCTGCCGATTTTCTAGTGCTTAATTCAGTAGCTAGCAAAAATTGTCCTATCATTTTTGGTAGACCTTTCTTGAACACTTGTGGAGCTATTATAGATTGTAAGAAGGAGAAAGTTTTAACTAAGTTTAATGGAGATTCTTATGAGTCTAACTTTTCCAAATTTGCTAAAGCTCCTTGTGAAAACAGCTTGCCTAATAAAGATTTCATGATGGAACAACTTGCTTCTATTGATCCAGTTTATGACCTTGGACCTCTTTTTGATGACTGTAAGTATGCTCATTATAATGATAGAGTTGTTTCTTATGACAGTTATATTGTCAACTTTATTCAAAGTGCTACTGAAAGTTATTATGAGAGAGGGAAACATGGTTTTATACATCTCAATAATGTTAAATTTCCCTGTTTTGTGTTGAAAGCTTTGAAGTTGCATTCGTTTTGTCTTCCTATGCTAGTGCCTTTTTGTTTCAACAATTTGTTTGCTCGTGACACTCACATGCATAGGAAGTGGGTTTGAATCAAATGTGTTGGTTATTTGCTTCTTGATGCTCTCTTTCACTCTAGATATATATCTCCTTTGTGAGCATCTTTGAAACTTTCAAGCCTAACTTAAAGGCATTAAAGAAAAGTACTTGTTGGGAGATAACCCAAGAGTTTGGTTGAGTCTTGGAAGTTAATACTTTTGTAATAACCGCTCCTTATACGTTTTGTTTTGGTTTTTGTGTCAAGTTCAACTACTTTTGAGAAGTGGAGGAGTTGTGAAAAGTGGCTGTCCTGGGACAGATTTTTTGTGCTGCATTGTAAAAATTTGTGAGGGAGTACGTCAGATGAAGCTGTATTTTTCTGATCTTGTTCTACAGGTTGTTACCCAACTTTCATTAGTTTTGCACTTTTTGATTTGAGCAACAGAAGGTTTTCGAAAAAATCAACCTTTACCTGCTGGTCTGTTTAGACAGATTTCTGTTATCATTTGCATTTGCCTCTTATAGAAGCCCTTGTTTTGATGGATTTCAGTTGAAGTGTGAACCTAAAGGTTTATTGTTTTTGCTTACACTAATGTTGCCATTGAGGTTTGTGTGAGACCTTGTAGGAAAGGAATTTCCAGAAGAAGGAGGAAAGGAGTCTGCAGAGTTCATCTTTGAATAGGTAAAAGTGGTAAAAACAGAAGGTTCGTGAAAGCCTAATATTTTTATATTTTTGAAGTTTTTATTACATAAGGAAAGTTACGAGACGGAACAGAGGAGGAACCGGAGGCCAGGGTGGCCAAACCCACCCTAGGTGTGGGCCCTAGCTGGCCGCGCCTGGAGGGGGTGTGACCCCCCGAGCTCCATCTCCGCCTCGTTTTTGTATCGGCACCTTCCTTATGCATTGAAACTTCATAATATATAACCCTCGGATCCCCCGAGGTTCGTGCATCGTGTTCTCGTCGTGTTTTCGTTTCGATATGTTTCTGTCAGGAAATCTTCTCAAGTTTAGAGTACCATGGTCTCCGCCAACGACAAAGGCAAGAAGCCTGTGGAGGAAGTAAAGTTGGAGGAACAAACCACCGCAGGGTCAAGGGCAAGGAAACCTACTTTCGTAGGAGCAATTAACACTGGACGTGCTTTTTCTCATAACATGCAGAGGATCATAGCCTCCGTTCTAGACTTCAGACCCTGCCCTGAGGCAGTGGAAGCCCTTTGAACCACTGACGAGTTTTGTGATAAGTACCGTGCTTTGAGGATTAAGGTGGGTACACTTCAAGAGGAGAATAACAGGCTTCATAAGATGCTGGAGGATTTTCTGACCCTAAATAAGAGAACACCACCACCGAAGGAGTAATTCATCATCAGGTTTGGCATCCTCTTGGTTTGTTCCAAGCTTGGGGGAGTGCCACGGTATCACCACCTTTATCTTTTACCTTTTACCTTTTTAGTGGATTCATATCTTTGGTAGAGGTGTTATCTTATAGGTTGGTTTGCATGTGGAAGTATCTCTCCTTTAATTGATTATCTATGTATCCCTTGGTGTGAGTGCCTTTATGGAATATTAATGAGAAGTTTCATCTTTTACTTTTTGTACTTCTTATTTGAGTTTGCAATCTCTATTATATGATGGATCTTGTTGATCAGTATTGGCATCACTTTGGGATCATCAAGTGGATCTAAATTGGTTTTGGCAAACCGAGTTCTGGTCAGTAGCAACACTTTTTGAGGTTTGAAAGGAAAAGAGAAAAAGCTTACACGTAGTTTGTATCATTTATTTTCTTTCTTGTTGGCTCATAAGCTTAGTATTCTCTATTTAAGATTCTTTTGTGTCTTCAAGGAAGGTTGCATTTTTGGCCTTATCACTTGTAGGTTTGCTTGCTTCTTTCAAATCTTTTGCTTGCTACCTAGCCTTGCTAGCCAAAAACCTGTTTTGAGAAGGCATACTTCTCATGCATCCAATCCATTTGAACAAAAACCTGTGCCATTTGTGTCCACCATATCTACCTATTAGCACTATTGCTATTCCAAGCAAATTCTCAAGCTTCATCTATCTTTCGAATAAAAAAGTATTTTGTTATGTGAAAACTAGTTAGTAAAGCTCTCACGAACTTGATGGCACACCTTATTTTCTTGCCCCTAATAAACTTGAAAAATTGTGTCATCGAAGTTGTATATGCTTGCATCTATATGTTGGAATTAGTAGAACCGTGCGGTCACGGGGAACACTTTCAACATTGCACATGTACGTAGTACACAGTTGATATCATGCTCTTTTGTCTGTGGATGTCGACGATGTGAAATAAAGAGGGAACTTGTAAGTACATGGAGTGATATATGTGTGTTAGAGAAACGCCTGGGCCGCTAGCCTAAGCCATGCCTAATCATGGTGGAAACTTGCAGCATCACCATAATGAGCATTCTGTATTGGTGATATGCTATATGGGTATCCTCATAGCATGTCACTTATTCGGATAACCCGGGTGGCCCATAGTCGGTAGCATGGCCTATGTCCTGCTGGGCGGCCCAGTTAGATGGATCCAGAAGGGAGGCCCATGCCGGATAAAGGAAGGCTACGATGGAGTCACCAACGTACCCGGAGCCTTGGAGTGCAAGATACACAAGACTAGTAATAGACGGTGTAGGACTCTGTAACCTGTCCAGCTAGGACTTTTCCCTGTAACCCTAGGACCTGGCGACTATATAAGTCGGACCTATGGGAGCCTTTAGGGAACGATAACTTAGACTTTCTAGTCACCTCGCACAGCGAACCAATCCCTGTAACTCGGCGTATTGCCCTTATAGTGATTTATAGCAGGAGTAGGATTCCGCCACCGTTGTGGGATCTGAACCTGGGTAAGTTGTGTTACCTCGTACCCGTCAACCGTCCGCCTTACCCCACGTCTCTAAACACGCACTGTGAGGACCCCTCCATGGCGTACTCGTCGGCAATACCACGACAGTTGGCGCCCACCGTGGGGCAAGAGGCGCTTCAGGCTCTTCAGCGGGAGAGAACCAAGATCTTCGCGGGAATCGGTGAAACTGCGGGACACAAGAGCAGGTCACGCCACGACCCTCCGCGTAGGACAAGCAACCGTGACAGGCGTGAGGCGTCACAGGAGGGTAACAACAAGAAAGCTAACCCACCGCCACCTCCGCCTCCGTCACCACCAAGCAGTCACCATGGCAGAGGGGGCCCGTGCCGTTCACGCAGCCCATCCCCTGTTGACAAAAAGAAGAAGAACCCGAAGCCATACGATGCATGTTCGCGGATCTATAAGATCCACGAGGCCCGGGAAGGACCATACCTGGGACCCGGTTGCTTTGGACCTGCAATACGATCCGCAACTTACCCCAAAGGTTTCCGGATTGACAAGACCATCAAGCCCTATGATGGCACCGCCAAACTAGCCATATGGTTGCAGGACTACGGCAACACGGTGGAGATTGCCGGAGGCAACCCCAACATCGCCGTCAAGTACCTCCCATTAATGTTGGCAGGCACGACCCGTCGATGGATCGATGACTTGCCGGAGAAATCTATCTACAACTGGCTGGACATGTAAGACGCGTTCACCAAGAACTTTGATGGTACATACAAGCGTCCCTGCATTGTGGGCGATCTACAACGTTGCGTGCAAGAGAAAGACGAGACATCTCGCGCCTACCTCTCTTGCTGGCTGGATATGAAGAATTCCTGCGCAGGAGTGCACACTCAGACCACCATGGCCGCCTTCATCGATGGGTTGGAAAGGGGCACGCTGCTCCGACATAAGCTGGAGCGCTTGCAGGACAACCACCAGCTTGACTTGAACCAGATGATTCAGTTGGCTAGCGAGTTCGCAGCCGCCGCCGACGATGCTCGTGGCTCCTTGCTGGCAACAGCCGTTCCAACTCAAGCTCGGAGGAACAGCAGTACAAAGCGGAAAACCTCTCCAGAATAAAAGCAATCTACCGACATGGTTGCTATGACTTTTGCAGGACGAGGAGAAGGCGGACAACATGGCCGAGGAAGGGGAGCTGGTCGTGGGCAGCAACGAGGAAGTTAAACCACCTCGGCGCCGCTCCACGTTCCCCAAACCTACAAAGAGTACCGCGATATGCCGTGCCTCGTACACCTCGATGCCAACGGCAAGGCCAGCCATACCAATCGACACTGCAAGTTCGTCAACGACCTCAAGGAAGACCCGGAGTTCGGCTACAAGCAAAGTCGGAAGAACACACCGCGAGGCAAAGGCAAGGGGAAGAAGAAGGAGGAGGAGTCCAAGGATTCAAGTGACATGGACGAGGACGCTGACCCCAAGCACACCGCCAAGAGCGACGATAAGGGCAAGAACCCCTTCGCAAAGAAGGCCCTAGTCTACCACACTTTCCTTGGCACCCCCATTGTCCAACAACAGAAGTCCTCTCTGAGGATCCTGATGGCCACTCTCCCCCCAGTTCCCCAGTACCTACGCTGGTCGGAGGTTCCAATAACTTGGGACAGGACGGACCACCCAAACCTTGTGCCCACGGAGAACCAGTACGCCATGGTCATCAACCCTTTGATTGACGGCGTGGAGTTCGCCAAGTGTATGGTGGATAGTGGAAGCAGCATCAACATCATGTACCTGGATACACTGCAGAAGATGAACTTGACGGAGGCAAACCTAAGGCGGGCCAACACCATCTTCCATGGCATAGTTCCTGGTCGGGAGGCTCGGTCCCTTGGGTGCACTACACTTCAGGTTGCCTTTGGCGATGTTAATAATTACCGCCAAGAGCTCATGACCTTCGAGGTGGTCCCCTTCAAGAGCGTGTACCATGTCATATTCGGCCGCGATATATTCCACACATTCATGGCCAAGCCATTCTTCGTCTATAACAAACTCAAGATACCCAGAGCAAACGGCATCATCACCGTATCCAGAAGCTTTACCAAGGCAAGGGACTGCGAGATCAATGAAGCAGCCGTTGCAGAAGCTGTCCTCTACAGCGAAGAATTCAAGGAGACCCAGAGCAAGGTCGATGACTCTGAGATGCCCGTGTCGAAGAAGCAGATCCCCGACTCCGCTCCTGCGTTCAAGGCCGCCATCGAGACCAAGCCGGTGGAACTTGTGGTAGGCGATGCCTCCAAGGTCACCGCCATTGGGACGAACCTGGATCCCAAATAGGAAAGAGCGCTCGTCGAGTTCCTCCGTGAGAATAGGGACATCTTTGCCTGGCAACCTGCCGACATGAAAGGTGTACCTAGGGAACTTGCCGAGCACAGCTTAAACATTGATCCAAAATGCAAACCAGTGAAACAACCTCTACGACGCTTTGGAGATGAGAAGAGACGCGCCATTGACAAAGAGATAGCTAGGTTACTTAAGGCTAGATTTATCCGAGAAGTCCTTCACACCCAATGGGTGGCCAATCCTGTACTTGTCCCCAAAAAGGGAACCAATGAATTAAGAATGTGCGTTGATTACACCGGCTTGAACAAAGCATGTCCCAAAGATCTGTTTGCTTTGCCTCACATTGACCAAGTCATCGAATCGATGGCTGGCTCGGAACTTTTGTGTATTCTTGATGCATACTCAGGATACCACCAGATCAAGATGAGGAAGTCGGACTAATTGGCCAGTTCGTTCACTACCCCATACGGCACGTTTTGCTATGTCACGATGCCCTTTGGGCTAAAAAACGCAGGTGCTACCTACTAGCGGACAATGCAACATTGCCTCCACGACCAAATTGGTCGGAATGTTCACGCCTATGTGGACGATATCGCGGTGATGTCTAAAAAGTCAAATGACTTAATCTCCAACTTAAAAGAAACCTTTGATAATCTCCGGAAATACAAAATGATGCTTAACCCTAAGAAGTGCGTCTTCGGGGTTCCAGCCGGCAAATTGTTGGGTTTCATCGTTTCACAACGTGGAATCAAGGTCAACCTAGAGAAAATCAAGGCCATCTTAAACATAAACCGTCCGACATGCCTAAAGGACATTCAACGACTAACAAGTTGTGTTGCAGTAGTTAGTCGGTTCGTTAGCCGACTTGGAGAGAAGGCTCTACCGTTGTACAAGTTGCTAAAGAAGGCGAACAAATTCACGTGGACGGACGAAGCAGATGCAACATTGAAGTAGCTCAAGGAGATTCTTTCCTCGGCGCCCATCCTTGCAGTACCCGATCCTGGTGAGCCTCTGTTAATTTACATGGCGGCAACCAACCGGGTTATCAGCATCGTCGTTGTGGTAGAGCGGAAGGAACCAGGCTATGAGCACGGAGTTCAACGACCAGTTTACTATGTGAGCGAGATCTTGACGGAGTCCAAGCAGTGTTACCCGCACTACCAAAAGATAGCTTATGGAGTATTCCTTGCTTCCCGGAAGCTGAGGCATTACTTTCAGGAGCACCCAATCACAGTGGTGAGCAAGACTCCACTGTCCGACATTATCAATAACAGCGACGCCACAGGAAGGGTCACGAAGTGGGGCATTGAACTTGCCGCCTTCAAGATCACCTACAAGAGACGCGACGCTATCAAGTCACAAGCCTTGGCGGATTGTTTTGCAGATTGGACGGAGATGCCAGATGCTACTCCGTTGCCAGGACCAGAGTACTGGGTGATGCACTTTGACGGATCAAAGCTGCTCAACGACTCGGGGGCTGGTGTATTGCTACAGTCACTAAAAGGAGACAAGCTACACTATGTTCTGCAGATCCACTTCGAGGCTACAAACAACATGGCGGAGTATGAAGCACTCATTCACGGACTATGTGTAGCCAAGGATATTGGCATCAAGCTCATAGTTTGCTGTGGAGATTCCGACTTGGTTGCTCAGCAGGTGGCTGGCACCTGGAATGCGCAGAACCCTATGATGGCGGCATATCGAGACGAAGTGGACGAGATAGCCAAAAGCTTCTTGGGATACGAAGTCAAGTATGTACCTAGGGAACAAAACGAGGCGGCTGATCTGCTGTCTAAGCTTGGATCAGGGCGCAAGCAAATTCCGCCAGGAGTTTTCCTAGAGCACCTGCGCACACCATCCGTGAAGGGAGCCGACATCGACAACCCAGATAGAGCTGACTCTTTCGTCAACATGGTGACTAAAGTCCCTCCGGCTTGGACAAAACCGTTCATGGAATACCTCGAACACGGATCTTTGCCCGACGACGAAGTCAAAAGACAGCAAATAGTACAACGAGCAAAGGGTTATACCATAATCAATGGGCAACTCTACAAAAGAAGCACTACTGGTGTATACCTAATTTGTGTTTCCCAGCTAGAAGGTATGGAAATCCTACGCGAAATCCATCTCGGAGATTGCGGGCATCACGCCGCTCCTCGATCGTTTGTCGCAAAAGCCTTCTGGCAAGGATTCTACTGGCTGACCGCGAAGGCGGACGCCGACAAGCTGGTTGAGACATGCATGGGATGCCAGTATTATGCCCGACAACCACATGTTCCTACTGAAGAACTGCGAACAATACCAATAACTTGGGCGTTTGCAGTCTGGGGGATGGACATGGTGGGACCATTGCAGACGGCACCTTGTGGATTTACGCATTTGCTTGTAGCAGTTGACAAATTCACTAAATGGATAGAAGCTAAACCCATTAGAAAGCTTGATGGGGCAACTGCCCTCAGGTTTGTCCAAGATCTAGTGGTGAGATTTGGTCTCCCACACAGCATTATCACCGACAACGACAACAATTTATCACTCGGAGAAGTGGATGCTTAGTGCTGGGAGAAAGGCATCCGACTTGACCTTGCATCTGTGGAACACCCACAATCCAATGGTCAGGTTGAGCGAGCCAATGGATTAATTCTGCAAGGAATCAAGCCACATCTTGAGGCACCGCTGCATAGAGCAGCTGTAGCCTGGGCGGAAGAATTGCCATATGTGCTGTGGAGTTTGCGAACTACACCCAACAGATCCACCGGCTACACCCCTTACTTCATGGCATATGGAGCAGAAGCAATCCTGCCTTCCGACATACTCCATGATGCACCAAGAGTTGCCGCCTACGACGAAGATGATGCTGAAGAATCCAGACGCCTAGATGTGGACCTTCTCGAGGAGGAGCGCGTTTTGGCATGCCAAAGATCCGCCATCTACCAGCAGAAGCTACGTAGCTACCATAGTCGCCGCCTTCGGCATCGCTCGTTTAAAGAGGGGGATTTGGTGCTCCGACTTAAGCAGAAGAAGTCACACAAATTATCCCCGCCATGGGAAGGACCGTTCATCATAAGCAAGGCGCTGCTCAATGGGTCTTACTACCTTATTGACAATCGTGAACTAAAGGATAGACCCAACACGGATCATAAGCGTAAGAGACGTGACCCGGATGATGACTACCCGGAGCTTGATCGGCCATGGAACATAGCACGGCTACGTCCTTTTTATACTTAGCATTTTTTTATCTAATTGTATATCTCTTATATGATCAATGAAATAAAGCTCTCTGGTTCACTCATATTTCTGAGTCTTTTACCTCCTTTAGTGTTCATTTTTGGATCATATAAAACCTTTATGCACAAGTCTTGCGTTTGCACTTGTGAAGATTCCGCCTACGGGCGTTAGCTTAAGTTTTCTGGTCTACACGTTCTTTGTCGTTTTTATGTGGCTTCTGGAGTAGTGACTTTGGGCACTTATTGTCGGCGATTTTGTGCTCAGGTTATTGATGGTGCCATTGGGCATCATCACCTGAGCGCATGGTTCCGACAACGAGTCTTCCGACTCACGAAAATTCAAGCATAAGAACCAAAGTAATGGATAAGCCAGCACTTGCTTAAAAAATATATACATCCTGAAAACTAGTTCTTAAGTAGCAAGAAATAACAACCATCGTTTTCCGCCTTAAGTTACATCATCAAGTTTTTTCCGCGCATACACCAAAGGTGAAACAAATATTACAAAGTTGTTTTTTATTCCTTTGGCGCAGGAGGCTTGGAAGCAGCATCGTCACCAGCCGGAGAATCACCCTCAACATCAACACTGTGGTGGGACTCGGAGGAATCTTGGTTGACGCTGTCGATGGTGTTCATGGGCACAAAGACGTCGATGTCCACCAACTCGCCAACTCTGGTGTCATAGCCCGCAAGGGACGACAGGATGGATTCATGGTCAATCTCTTTGCCGTCATCATCGACGTCGGGGATACTAGAGGTCACCGTGTCGATGTCGGCACCTTCGTAGTGTGCCTTCACCATTGACACCTCCATCCTCGCGCCAACCCGTGCACATGAAGCTTTCCAGCTTGTGACACGCTCGAGGGCTCGGCGCAGAATCTCCGAGTACTTCGCCATGGAGTCAGAGGCCTTGATGTGTATCTGAAGGGGCTTGGTAATCTCTTTGGCTTGGGTGATGGCGGTGTTGATAAAGTTGCTGGCCAGAATAATGCATTCCTTGTCCGAAGGAGGCGATCGGGTTAAACCCATAGGAGCTGCAAGTTCCGACAAGGAGCACATGAGTTCAATAAATTTAAAGTATCCAGACTATATAAAAATACAAGGCGGAGGAAACTTACTGAAGATGCTGGCCTTAGCCTGCCAGAGGGTGTCCACTAGGGATTCTTTCTCTTGTTGGAGGAGCTTATACGCCTCGTTGTGGCGATGGTTTTGCTCATCAGCAGCTTGCTTCTGATCTTTTAAGATCGCAAGCTCCTCCTTCAAGCGATTGATTTCCGCGGAGGCGGAGTCCTGTAGGGCCTTCATGGAACCCACATGCATTTTCAGCATTTCTTTCCTCTCCTCCTTAAGGATCTTGTTCTCGCTGTCCAGCTGCTGGATATGCTTGGACTGCTCGACAATGTCCTTGGTCTTGGCAACATGTTCTGCAAAGTCAGAGAAAACAAAGTACACAGTGAGTACTCGGAGAATGTAGGAACAAAACCAAGACGGAATGCGCAAAGAGAAAACAGACTCTTGTTTTTGATGATCTGTTCCTTCAAGATGGCAGTTTTACCCTTTTCGGCTTCAAGATCTGCGCGCATCTTCTAGTACTTGTCGTTGGCCATGCCCCTCCGAGCATTCTCGTTCTGTGATAAAAAGGAAAAAGTTAAACCGTTGTTTAGTCTACTTGGAAGCATCTAGTCGGAAATTTTCCACCTAGACGCTCGGGGGCTACAGCGAGAGTTTTTTACTTAGCAATATGCTTGCTTTTCTTTAAGCATCTAGTCGGAGCTAATTCAGTTCTTGATTAGAAGCTTGGAGGCTACAGTATAAAGTTTTTAACTCGGAATCTGCTTAGCTTTTCTTTAAGCATCTAGTCGGAACTAATTCAGTTACAACTAGAGGCTTGGGGGCTACAGTATTGAAAAATTATAAACACTGCATATGCTACTCTTAAAGCATCTAGTCGGAATAGTTCATTCCATCTAAATGCTTGGGGGCTACAGTGAGAGTTTTTTATAACTTAGTCACTCTTAGAGCATATAGATGCAAAACCTATGGTTTTCCATCTACATCCTCGGGGGCTACAGTGGGATACTCATATGAAATGCAAAAGGCAAAGTAAACTTACAAGTGCGATGATCTTGATGTTCGTAGCGCTCTCGGCTAGCAGCTTGCCAAAGGAAATGCTATTTCCTCGCAATATTTCTGCTTGTCGGAGGAGCTCCTCAAGACCGCATGTCAGAGATGTCGGTGCTGCTCCAGGAACCACAGATGTGCTACTCGGTGTAAGCGCCGGGTAGACTATCTTTGGGAACTCAAAGGGTTTCTGGGGAGCAAGGGCGCCGCCTTCGGCAGAAGTACCAGCTTCCACCACCGCCTTACCGCCATCGATGGCATCCTTAGCCGGAGCTTCAGCCATTTGTTGAGCGGTGCTCTCCTGCGTTGCCTGCTCGCCAACAACAGCAAGTTCGGTAGAGGCGCCAGAGTCCACTTCCATGGTAGAAGGGCCTGATGCCTCCTTAGCTTGTGAGCTTGTCGGGGCAGACGAGGGCTTGACGGCAGGAGTAGCAGGGGCGATGGCAGGGGAGGCGTCGCGATGCAGCATGTCTTTGATATTTCGAGAAGCCCCCGATGTTTTGGAGGTCTTCTTGAGGCTGGTCGTGGCTTTCTTCCTGAAACATGCAAAATGCATAAATACAGGAACAAGACAGATAAATAGACAATGTCGGAGAATGAGAAGCTTACACTAATGGGGGTGCTTTGGCAAAAATCCCGATGGTTCTTCTCTTTTCCGCCTCCAGGGCGGCGGTAGTCTTTTTGGAGGCTCCACCCTCCGTCTTCTTCTTCTTGCCCCCGTCGGCAGCGTCAGAGGTGGAGCTCTTCCGCTTTTGCGCCAACGGGACTTCGTCGTCGGACACGACCGTGACTTCCTTCATCTTTGGATTGTAGATTTGGGCAGCCAGGTTGCCCTCCTCTAGATCGCTAAGCTGTTAAGTAAGAAATCACTGTGTTAGACAAAATGACATTTGCAAGACGGAAGAACTGGAGTATATGTCATACACGGAAAATAAAAACCTACCTTTGGGCACTTGCCGTCTACGAACATGTCGTAGGTGATGGTGAAGCCATGCTTCTTATCCTTCACCTTGACGATGTCCTTAAGGCGGAGCTTGACGGAGTCGCTCGAGAAGTTGTCCACGGAGATGCGGAGACTATCCCTTCTGTCGCTGGTATACTCGTGCATGTACTTCGCGCGGTGTTGCAGAGGTTGGATTCGCCTGATGAACCAGCACATGGCTAGGTCCAAGCCGGTCAAACCCGTCTCTACAAACCATTCGATCCGCCTTATAGTGCGAGAAGCGTCGAGGTCGGAGGGAAGGGAGGCTTGGGCTCTCCATGTGGAAACTTCAGCGGCGACACCATCCACAAAGTCAGGGTATGTTACTTCTCGGCCCGCCAGAGGAATGTCGGGGCCGTAAAAATATGTCCGCTGCCAATTCTTGCAGGACTCGTGGCCGACGATATCGGGGAACCGCCGGCCAGGTTGAATCTTGAAGCTTATGGTGCCGCAGTTCCTAAGCTCCTCCTTACTATGTCCGGCTTCACGTTTGACGGTGAAGAAGTACAGAAAAAAGGTCTAACCTAGGCCTTATCCCTAGATATCCCTCGCAAAGTGCCACAAAGTTTCTAAGCACTAAGATACTATTGGGGGAGAGGTTATGGGGCTGGACCCTATAGTGGTTTAAGACGGAGAGGAAGAAGTGGGAGATAGGCAGGGAAACGCCGCGTACCAGCTGAGCTTTTAGGTACACCTTTTATCCGGCTTGGGGAGAAGGTGTCACCTCGCCGGCCGGCGCCGCCCGCCAGGCAAGCCCCTCCGTCGCGGGGAGATAGCCTTCGGCGACCATCTATTGGATATCGCGGTCGGTGATGTCCGAGCCGCGCCAATCGCCCTTGTGCGAATCTGGCTCCTCCTCCAGTGGCTCTAGCGCCGCCAAATTTTGGTCGCCGCCGGTGGACTCGATCATCGCCGATGCTAGGATGACCAAGCCCTCTAGGGGCACGATGACGGAGCTCGCCGGCTTCGTCGCGGCTTCGCTCGACGCCGCCATTGATGGGGAGGTGCTGCTGCTAGCCATGGGGTGAAGGTTGGGTGTGACTGGTGCAGACGGGAGATAGGTTTTTTCGAGGTTTCTCGCGGAGAGCTCGAGGAGACGCGTGTAACACCCTCAGAATCGGACCTATGCAAGTTTCAGCAAAACTCGCCAAACCCGCATAGAAACGATTCCAAGGTGCCCACCAGGCACTTTCGTGCGGGTGGAAAACGAAGTAATAACATTACACAACAGTCCTCGATGGGACCCACAGAACAGATATATACAACAGCGACTCAATGAGTCAAGAATACAGATATTAAATACAAAGATCCAAATCACCTTGAAAATGATGGAGCGTCCGACTACGGACAAGATGCAAATGGGGCTAAGAGCCCTGAAGAATAACCAATGGCGTCCATAACCCTGCCCAGGCCAAGCCGGAAGGGTAACCCTGCTAACGACGTCGATCTCAAAACCTGCTTAAACAAAAGGGGTGCCGGCAAAGGGCAAAGGAAAAAGAGGAGCGTCAGTACTGAGGCCAGTACACGGCGAGACTAGAATTCGGCGGTCCTCGCCTACATAGGTATGGTGGACTGAAGCGGCAGCGGCAGCATGCACTGAGCATCCTATAGAGACTCGATACAACTGGCGGTCATCAGAGAGGGGTAAGAAAGACCTATCCGGAACCAACCTGAAGCTAACACCAGACAAACCCATCCTGGTGTTTCCCCCTCGAGACCAAACGAGGAAGTCAACCGAGGAACTCACACAGTTGGCAGTTTTATTTATTCAGTTATCATTGCAGCAATTACTAGTCAGGTATAGATAATCATCCTGATAAAATAAGCAGTGGGCACTTTTAGTTAATCATTCCGTGGTAGTTACAACAATTACTAATCAGATACAGATAGCATGAGATAAACCCAAAACCCAGCAGTTGTTGGTACTTTTATACAGCCATTCCGTTGTAGTTGCAATACTTACTAGTCAGGTACAATGGTCGCAAGCGACACTCCAAACAAGCAATTGTGGGCAGTATTAATTAGCCATTCCATTATAGTGAAGCTGATTACTAGTCATTATAAAGTCAAATTTATAGCAATAAACTTTAGTTATGCTTGTCTATGGTCGAGATACTGTGCTCCAAGTCGTCCATAACCGCGGACACGGCTTTCAGAAAGTTTTACCCGGCCGGGGTGCACCAATAGCAACACACACTCGATCAACCTCGGAAAAACCAAATCAAAACCCAACGAGGCCATCACGACAAAGCAATCACAGGATTCAGAATTATTTCAGGGGCCACCCCTTAAGTAGAACCCGCAACGAAGTAAGCTAGCTCCGAGACGGACTCAAGGTTTGGGTGGACGGCTGTGAGCGACTGGGAACCCGAAAGTGTGGCTGGGCTTGTCGACACCGCGTAAACGTGTCCCGATCCTAAACAGTACAGTGTGCTCCTCGCACAATCGTAAATAAAGCAGTAGCATGGCATAAGTACAGGATCGTAAATAAAACCTCAAACTAGTTTGTGGCCCCAAGAAATAAGACTGAATCAAGCTCTGGCTCAGGGGGGTCCCATATACCTCCCGGATGTGGATAGCGCGATAAATCAAGGAACAGGTATCAAGTACTCGGGGTCCTACGGGACACAAGTGGGCGTTCGGAAACCAAATATTATCTATCACCCACCGATGCCTCTGCTTACTTCAATTTTAGTTGTTAAACAGGAATTAAAGTGAACGATAAGTAAAACCATGATCATCTCCAACATCAAACATGCGGCAAGGCTCCAACAACTGTGGCATTTGACGACACGCAACAGCACTTGAGCAAGCGACTAAGACGCGCAGGTCCAACTAGCTACCAAACAACAGGTAATAGGGTGTGGCCAAGGCAATATAGGGCTGCACGGTATATCACAGGTACGGAAAATAAAGCATCGCAACACAGATAGCAATAGATCAACAGGAGGGAATAAAGACTATAAAAGTAAGATAGATAGAAAGGGGGAGGTGCTCGCCTGAAAACATTGCCGAAGGTTCAACCGAAGATCGGGGAGAAGCTCACATCAACTCAACGGCCTTATCCGCGACGAAGCAAAACACTAGAAGAAACACCGGATGCAATATTTAATACTACGGCAAAAGATCGGCATGATGCATGCATGATGTATGACATGGCAAAGGTGCGATGCAATTAGGCCATATTAAGCGGAACCGGGGTCCCGACATTTAGTTAGATGGTTCAAGTTGTTTATCTACCCCGCAAATTAAATGTTGTTTTAGCATGGCAAAAGATAGCACCGGTTCGCTACACAAATTTAAATGAGGCCAATATGAGACTAGATTTGCCCGCATATGGGCCCCATATTTAATTATTAGGTGAATCGGCATAATGCCCCCAAACCACACAAGATGCATGCGAGATGAACAATTAATATGCGACAAGTTATATTATTTATAAGATAGGGTTTCGGGAAGGGTTCACACATCGGGGTCTCGACGAACTTGGGGTTCCGGGGATCGGGGTCGGTCTCAGGGTCCAGGGTTCGACGGGTTCGGTCTCGGACGCCGGGGTTAGGGTCTTCGGATCGGGGTAGATCTTGGCGTTCGGGTTCTCGGCGGACTCGGCGTCCGGAAAGGGGTACTTGGTTCGGTGTCGGGGGCGCATCGGATTTTCCTGGTCGCTGTCGTTCTTGTTGTCGCGCCGATCTTGTCGGGTCCGCGCCATCGAGTCGGTCTTGGCATACAGGATGAAGTACTTGTAGTTCTCGTGGCGATCTTGTCGTGTCGAGGCTCGGCCTACGGTTCCATGTCGAAGGTCTTGGGGTTCCGCGGTCTTCGGGTTCCGAGAGGGTTCTTGTTGTTCCGCTTCGAGAAGATCTTGTCGGTGGTCTCTGGGTCGCGCAACTTCCACTTGTCCACGAAGAAGATCATGTCGTTCCCTTCCGTGTAGAAGTCCTTGTAGATGCCCCTTCGAGTGTCTCCGGTCCGATGTAGTCTTCGGGCTTGAGGATCAGTGTCGGTCTTAGGACCTGCCTCGATACTGTCTTGATGAAGGTCTTGGTAAAACTTAACACACACTCATGCTCGATGCCGGTCATGTCGACGACCTCATCCACCAAACGACGTGTCCATGACTGAGGTAACCAAACATCACGAAGGCACCACTCGGAGGCGCGTCTGATGCTACACAGGAGGGTCCTTCGGCTCGCATAGGAGATGGCCATCGGGGCATCGATGTGCTTGGGCGCCCGGAGGAACTCGGAACAGCGGCGCTCGCGGGCGGTGCGCGCAGGCCGGCGGGAGGGTCGGTCGCGGAGGGCGGGCGGAGGCCGCGGCGCTGCTGAGCCGGAGGGTCTCCGGCGGCGAGGCTCGCAGAGGCCAGGGCAGGAGAGCAGGGCGGTGGTCCGAGGCAGGGATGCGGAGGTCGGGTGCAGAGGCGGGGGACGGGGCCGCGGCGAGCTTGGGGGAAGAGGGGTCGCCGGCTGCGTCGGGGGAGGAGGTGGTGCTGGCGCGGGGCAGGCGGTCTGGGCGGCACGGCGGCGCGGACGCCTGAGGGGAGGAGGCGGCCGGGCCGGGGCGCTGCGGGACGGCGAGGAGGAGACGGCGACGCGCTTGGGCGGTGGCGGCCGCTCGCGGAGGCCGGAGGCGAGGCGGGCTTGAGCGGCGGCGCGGCTCGGGGTCGTCGGGGCGGGGCCGGCGAACGGCGCGCGGGGACGGGCGGAGGAGGCGGAGGGCAGAGACGGCCGGGGAGGGAGGCGGCGCAGCGAGCTCGTCGCCGGAGCGAGCTTGACGGGGCGCCGGCGCGGCGGAAGGAGGCAGAGAGAGAGGGCCGCAGGCACTGGGGCGGAAGAGGAAAGAGAGAGGGAGGGATCGCGTGCGGGGGAAGAAGACGGGGGCGGGGGAGACGCGTGGTGGACGCGGGGAAGGAAGCGCGTGGACCCCGCGTGGGCCACGCGTGCTGGGGAGGTTGGGGGGCCGACAGGTGGGGCAGCTGGGGTGAGGCTAGGGCGGTGCATGCGTGTGTGCTGAGTGTGCTGGGGCCGGTTGGTGGGGGTGGTGAGAGAGGGAGAGAGAGGAGGCGGTTAGGGAGAGGTTGGGGTGAGGTGGCAGCACATGATTGGCTGGGGAAAGGGAAAAGGGGAGGTGGCAAGCAGCTATTGGGTGGGGTGATGTGGAGGGGAGGGCTGGGTAGGTTAGTTGGTAGCTGTAGGATTAATAGGGTGGGCCGTTTTATTTCTGGGGGTGGTCGTTCGGGTCGGGTCGGCCCGTTCGACTGCCCCCACTAAAATAATTTAATAATTTTATTTAATTGCGATGAACTTTTGCAAGTAGTTTTTAGACAACAAAATATCCGGCAGCACCCGGGGTTTTGCGTTTGAATAAAGAGGGGCGTTTGGAAAACAAATAGGGCTTTGCGAAAAAAATAGTTTTAGACAAACAACATATGATGATGACGATGCAATGCACAAATTCAACGCGATTTTCTAGTAGTGGTTTTGCGGGATGCCACAACGCGCGACTGGAGGAAGAAGATGATGCGAGGAGAATGAGGTAAAAAGTGGAAAATTCCCCATGGTTACTATTTATCATCCTTGGCGTCAAGATTCGTGCAGCTTGATCGGACGGTTGCCGCGTAGACAATGTGTTCGTGAACATGCGCGGAAATTTCGCCACGTCTCCAACCGTCGCCGCCAACGGTTCATATCGCTCGCGCGGGAAAATCGGATATGATTGCTTTCTCTGCATGTGTGAGTTACGAGGCGTCGCTGACCTAAGCCTACGTCGTCCTAGCTGACATGGGTAGATGAGCCGTCACGTCGAAGATTCTGACATAGAAGGATTCAATCCGACTATGGAAGATTCAACATTTTTTCGGCTTACAAGTTGAAGACGGAGAAAACTTTGCAGGGTTCTTTGGGAGGACTACAAGATATTGCTTGACGATTTGCCAACATCCAACTAGACGGAGCATTCATTTGAAGAGGCAAGACGGCGCAAGATCTCGGAGTTCTTCGGGGGCTACTGTTGGGGATATGCTATATGGGTATCCTCATAGCATGTCACTTATCCGGATAACCCAGGTGGCCCATAGTCGGTAGCATGGCCTATGGCCTGCTGGGTGGCCCAGTTAGATGGATCCAGAAGGGAGGCCCATGCCGGATAAAGAAAGTCTACGATGGAGTCACCAACGTACCTGGAGCCTTGGAGTGCAAGATACAGAAGACTAGTAATAGACGGTGTAGGACTCTGTAACCTGTCCGGCTAGGACTTTTCCCTGTAACCCTACGACCTGGCGACTATATAAGTCGGGCCTATGGGAGCCTTTAGGGCACGATAACTTAGACTTTCTAGTCACCTCGCACAGCGAACCAATCCCTGTAACTCGGCGTATTGCCCTTATAGTGATTTATAGCAGGAGTAGGATTCCGCCACCGTTCTGGGATCTGAACCTGGGTAAGTTGTGTTACCTCGTACCCGTCAACGTCCGCCTTACCCCACGTATCTAAACACGCATTGTGAGGACCCCTCCATGGCATACTCGTCGGCAATACCACGACATTCTGTGAAGCATCCTCAATAAAAAGCTATGCACATAGTAAATAAAAAGATCGCTGAGATGCTCATTGTCTGCTTGCCTTGTCATTTTGGTTATGGGATAGCTCCTGTACCATGTGCAAGGGGTACCCCGTTGGCGGTTCTTTATGATACACATGTACTTACAATGACAAGAACTTACCGGTGACCAAAGTTGAGTAGCATGAGGAGCGGCCCTCGTACTCAAGGGACATGAGATTGCCAACTTATATTTCGTCAAGCATATACTCCATCTTTGTGCACTTTAACCTTAATCATCTCAAGAAGCCTATGATAGGGGCAATGAGGGATCAAAGCTAGTAAGTACCATAATCTTTTGAAAGCTCTTTATGACTTGAAATCCCTATTTCCCTCTATGAAGGGACCTTTCTTCTATTTTCTAAGTTGATTCAGTAAACCTACTTTCTCTCTATCTCCAGCAAGCATTTGAGTTGTTGTGTTGCAAGCATTCATATGGTGATTTATTCAATCATGTTCTTTATCTTCCTTGTTTGCACAAAACTCTTATCTATTGAGTATTACTTTGAAAGCCTTCATTGTGAAAAACCTTTTTGAGCAAAGAGTACTCCTATTTTTAAAACTTCTTCATAAGCTTTTTGTGAAACTGTTTTCCAGCTGTTCTCTGACCAAGAACAAGAGTTTGCCAATTCCAATTATGATTTGTCTTTATGCATCTCTATTGTCACTCCTGTACTTGTTGCAAGCTAAGTTATATAATGGTGAGTTGCTTTCTTCAATGAGTTGTGTAATGGTAAGTGTGATGCTTCTTGTCCGTATACTTTTATCGACACTTCACTCCATAAACCTGTGGACATGTTTACTGAGCTCAATTTTCGTTTGGGGACAAGCGAAGGTCTAAGCGTGGGGGAGTTGATACGTCCAATTTGCATCACCATTCTATATCATAATTTGCCTCTATTCATTGATATATGTCTTATTATGAGGTGTTACTTATGTCTTTTCCTCTATTTTTGCATGTTGGATGATTCTTGGAGGATGAACTGCCGGAGTCAGGGTTCTGATGGAAAAAGAGGTGTTTTAATGCAATTTTGCAAAGATAAGAAAAATACAAGAAAAATCATGGAAAATTATATTTTCCCAGATGACAAAGGAAGCCAGAAGGGGAGGCATAGCTGGGCCATAGGGGGCCCACACCTCCTAGGAGCGGGCCCACCTTGCCCTGCGACTAGGGCAGGTGTGGCCCACCTGGCCGGCTCCCGACTCTGCCCACTCGCCTATATCTTCCTCACGAAACCCTAATACCAGGGGAGCGACCATAGAAAGATTTTCGCCGCCTCTACGGGGCGGAAAACACCGAGAGAGAAAGAGCTCTCCGGCAGACATATTTCTGCCAAGGAAATTCCTTCCCGGAGAGGGGAGATCGTCGCCATAAACACCGTCATCAAGCTAGGCTTCATCAGGATCAACATCATCATCATCCACACCATCATGTCCACCAGCACCATCATCACCACTCCGTCCCGCTGTAACAATCGTGTTGGATCTTGCATTAGTTCTTAGGGGAAACTTTCCTGGTGTTGATTACTATTGTAGTTGATGCTTGTGAGTGGAACCATTGGATTATTGTTTATGTTCAGATTGTTATCCATCATCATATCATCTTTGATTTTGATCCATATGATGTACTGTGAGTAGTCATTTAGTTCTTGAGGACATGGGAGAAGTCATGTTGTTAGTAGTGGATTTGTGTTGAGTTATTATTCAATGGTTTAGTGTAGAGGTCCCAACCTTTAATAAGGTAGAGATCCCTGTGTTTACAATGCTAGTCCCTGGATCAATAGCTAGCATCCACAGTTAAGATGTAATATCAAGAAACAAAGGTCATAATACAACTTTATAACCATGAATAAAATAATTCATTACATCTTACATAGCTCATTTGGCTATCTCATTACAATGCAGCAGAAATAGCTATAGCATGGTGTCCTTCATCTTCAAAGTGCCATAGGCAATCATGTTGGTTGTAGACTTGTAATCCTAATCAACACACTTCACTAACATCAAACAAACCTGCAACATAATAAGTTACAGCCACAAGGGTCAATACATTTGAATTGTATTAGCAAGTGATACTATGGTAGTATAGTGGAGTCTATCATCTATATGCATTTGGCTAAGTGGAGCTTAGGATTGCTTTTCTCAAAATAGATTTTCCTTATCATTTGAAAACACTAGGCTTTTGCTTGTCAAAAAATCACCCAAGGCATCTCCCAATAGAAATTGGTGATCCTTCAACCCTTGTTCAACCACAAAATTTTAACTTAGAAATTGGGATGAGGAGATTCTTGATAGCTTCCATGTATTGATGCTCAAATTGTCCTTTACCAGGGACATGTCTAAGTAGTTAGATTTTACACTCTGCAGAGGTGGTGCACTTTGCCCACAAGACTTGGTTTCACCAAGACAAGATCTTTCAGAAGCCTTCCCTTAGACCAGAATGGACGCGCTCCAACCTATCAAACCCCTACCACCAACTGTCCATTTGGCTAAGTTGTTGCAACCTATATGATCCAGGCAGAGCCCTGCCAAGTGGTTGCACTTGAAGCTTCTCAACATTTGACATCTCAAATCTCTTTGTTCCTGGGTGGCCATCCACAAGTGAGATACACAAGGTAAACCATAGAAATGGGTCTTGTATAACCACTCAACACAAACCATTTCTTCCATTCCACGCAGGTGTTTCATTCACTTAGTTGTTTTATTAAACAAAACACAAGTCTTTGACTTAGAAATATTCCATAGCATGAATATAATCCACCCTTGTTTTCTACTATCTAAGCTAAGCATGATAGTAGTAGGAATATTAACTTAGGAAAATTCCACTACGGTTTCATCTACTAGGATTTCCCATGGCATAGTTTATACTTAGCAAAAATTCCATGCAAGTCCTACTTAGAAATAACACTAATGCATAGTGAAAATAATGGGACAAAAGTATGAAGTATCACTTGCCTTTTTGGTAGAGAATATAAGTTCACTCCTTGATCTTGCAATGATCACACTCTTCAAATTCCACTACAATTCAATCAAGCAAGCAAGAATTCAATCTACCATTCAAGCAAACAACACATAAAATAATAGAAACAAAGCAATGCATGCAAGCATGCTAAAGATTGTTTTTTTTGGAAAAGTGGTTTCTAATAGGTTATAAACATTCTAAAACACCTATTGGTCATTTTATATAAGTGGCAAAATCATTTGCAAAATATTTTACTTATAAATCATTTTTAAACCAAATCAATATTTTAGGTGGTTGAAAATTCCTTTAGCAAAGTAATAATCTTTATATGGTTCACCAAATACATTTTTAACTCTAAAACTTGGTGTTTGGGGTCAGAGTGTTTAATCCAAATCATTTCCCAAAGATTTTTCTCCAATAAGTATTGTTAACGTATAAACAACATTTTTATTTGACTAGAAATGCTTTAATCCAAAGATTTATTCTCTTGCTTCACAAAATATGTTTTTGAATCCACAAGTTGGTTTATATGGTAAGTAGGTTCAAAAAAATCCATTTGCCAAAGGTTTTATCACAAAAATAATTTTAGAATGAATTTTATATTCAAATTATGCCTACACAAGTTTCTGCAAAAACAACCATTTTACCAGAAGCAATTTATTAAACAAAGCGCATGGTTGCAAAGTACTTGTTCTTCTGATTCCATTGATATAAAATTTGCAAAATTTGGACGTGTGGATCAAAAGTTATGAATTTTACAAACTTGAACATCTAATAGATCATTTCTGGTTTTTATTATAACAGACTGGGCCACGTGGTGAGCTCTGATTCGCTGGTACCGGTTCGTTCGGATCAAGCACCGAGGATCGTTGGATCTAATGCGAATCGCATGGCCCAGAAGGCTACGTACCCCTTAGATTAGTTGTTATATCTAAGCCACTAGATGATGATCTAACGGCTCACAGGTGGTCGACCAAAGTCTGGCGGCGCTCGACGGTGGCGCGCGGCGGCGACGCTCGGGCGGCAGCGCTCTGGCTATTCCAGGAAGCTAGGAAGAGGGAGGATGTGCTTACCGTGTTCGCCGTGGAATGCAGATGCTCAACGTGGTCGTAGGAGAGCAGGGGGCGCACGAGGTCGTCTTCAATCTCTCGCCGGAGTTCGTTCTGGCGACGGGCGTGCTCTGGTGCTGTCGAAGATGAACCTACAGGGTGCGCTAAGGCAAACGGAGAGCAGCGTTAGATGAGCACGAGAGAGGAGCGTGCGAGAGCATCAAAGAGAGGGTCCGGGGTGGTCTGGGCTCACCAGGAGATGTCGCCGGAGTTGGAGCAGACGGTGGCGATGCTCGGTGGTCGTTGTTGCCGACGCTGTGGGTCAAGCGCGGGCAAGCCGAGGCTACCGAGAGATGCAGCGGTTGATGGGGAACAGGCTCGCGTGGTCTAGGGAGCAACGCACGATGGGGAATGGCCGGAATCGACCGGAGAAGGTCGTCGGAATAGTGGGGGCGCGAGGAGAAATTCTTCCAGCCTAGGGGCTCCTGGGAGGTGTCGACTGAGGGGAAAGAGGGAGAAGAGGGAGGCATTTAAGGGAGCGTGGTCACGACGAGTAAAGGTCCCTGCGTTAATGCGAATGGAAGCCGCGAAGATCAAGCCAGAAACAGGAGGGAGAGAGGAAGAATTGGTCGCTGGGGTGGGAACAACGACTGACGTGTGGGCCTAGTTGGTCAGTGAGAGGGAGAGAGGAGAGGTGGGGCCTAGCCGTCATAGACTCTGTGGGTGAGTTTCTGAGTATGAATCATTTTCTGCGGGGGAAGAGGGATATGGGCTTGCTGGGCCAGTGGGCTGGGTTTGCTGGGCTGGCTGCTTTGTTTCATTTTTTTTGTACAGATTGTTTTTCCTTTTTTTTTCTATTTATATGTTTTGATTTTGTTTAATCAATTCAAACACTATTTGAAATCAAACCTCTATCAAACTTTGTGTATATTCAAATACTGATTATTAGTTCATTCTAAGGTCAGATTTAAAATAATTCTTTTATTCTTTTTAGGGTCTTTTATTTATTTTATAAATGGACATTTGTCTTTATTTCAAATAGGTTTTAATGTGTTTTAAAACTTTATTTGAAATCCATATTTTTACCAAACCTATTCAGTAGGTTTTATTTATTTATTAGGGTGTCAAATAATTCACCTTAAATTATTTGGAATATTTTTAATACAATTTATAAATCATTTAAATTGGGTATTTGTTTTTATTCCAATGAAATCAATTATAGTTTTAATTCCATAAATTTTATTTAGGTGATTTCCTTGATTCCATTTAAGTTAATTAAATGACTTTTAATCCACTTGGGTAAATTCCAAATACTATTTTCCCATGATTTATTTAATCATTCTTATTAGGGATTTGTCTTAATCAAATAGAATAGAATTTGGTTGGGGACATATTATTTTATTTGGAAAATCCTTTATCCTTTTATTTTATTTGGATTTGGATTATATTCATTCCATTTGCTTATGGATTAGTCCAAGATTTAATTTGGTCTTTAAATATTCCTCATTTAATATTTCTTTCTTTATCTTATAAAATCCATATCTTTTTATTTATAGATCCAAACTTGGTGATTCAAATTTGTAAAATCTTATTTTATATTTATTTATATTTTTTAAATCTCTTTAGGATTAATTGCTCACCATTTGGTATGGATTTTTAGATAGGTGCTTTATTAGCATTGGAAATTCAATTTCCTTATCTTATTAAATTCATAAGATTTTATCTATGGCTCCAAATTAAGTGAAACCAATTCATATGGTTTTATAATATTTCTATTTGTCATTCTTGACCATTTTGAAATGTTTGTTGACCAATTTTTATGTGGATCAAAACCATAGGCTTAGAGATAACTTGGAATTGTTTTTCTTCTATTAGGGTTTTTAGGGTTTGGGTTTATTTCCAAGTGTTTAAATTTCCAGATGCATTTATGAAGAATGCATTTCACTTGATTTGAATTTAGTTGGATTCAAACATTAATCAAAGTTTGATCAAGATTGGATTTTAAGTTTCCATTTGGAATCAAAAAGTTTCTTTTCACCCTAAATTTTAACAATTATTTATTTTGTTTATTTATTTTTCACATTACAAAATTTGGAAAAATTTGGGATGTGACATTTAGTATTTAAGTTGTGGTGCTATTCTTCTAGTGGTGTCATGTGAACGTCGACTACATGATACTTCACTATCTATGGGCCTAGGGGAATGCATTGTGTATTTGGCTACTAATTGTAGGGTTGCCGGAGTGATAGAAACCTGAACCCCCGTTAGGACACCTTTGCACAAGGGAGTGTAGGATCTCAGAGTTTAAGGCCGTGGTTAGGTTTATATCTTAATTACTTTCCTGTAGTTGCGGATTCTTGCAGGGGGTTTAATCACAAGTATGTATTAGTCCAAGTAAGGTCGGTACATTAGCACAGGTTCACCTACATAACACTTACAACACCAAAGAAGAGTACTCACTATTTGAAGCGAAAACACTTGACAGAATTCCCATGTGTTCTCGAGAACGTTTGGTCCTTATAAGTATTTCCACCAGCTTGTCCTTTGCTAAGAAAGGATTGGGCCACTTGCTGCAGTTGTTCGTTGTCTTTATTACTTGCAGTTTGTTTTGTTTCTTTATCAGAACCCCCCTAAAAATCCGTTTGCTAAGTATTTACAGAGATTTCCTGCTCCACACCACTAGTCAACACCTTCTGCTCCTCGTTGGGATAAACACTCCTATTTATCGATAGTACTACGATACACCCCCTATACTTGTGGGTCATCACTTGTGCACACCGGGCCAGATCTCAGCTACTCTATGGGCTGCATTCCAAGTTTCATGGAGGAACCCACGACGGAACACCTTTCCACCGTCAAGCACATCTTTCAGTACATTTGTGGGTATGCTACATCTTGGATGCATGTATAGACACAATTCGGGAGTGCAACACATCACGGGGTTCGGTGACAGTGACATGGCGGGAGATGTAGACACTCGCAAGAGCACCACTGGCCAGTCTTCATCCTTGGGAGCATAAAATAGTATCTCTCTCCTCATGTGAAACTGAGTATGTCGCGGCAACACTTGCAATATGTGGGGGTGTGTGGCTGGCCCGGCTGCTCTCGGATATCACAAATACCGTTGTTGATTGTGTCACTCTCATGGTTGACAACAAGTCAGCATTCTTCCTCATGAAGAACCTTATCTTTCACGATCACTTTGAAGAATATTGATCTGAGATATCACTTCATCAGAGAGTGTGTGGAGGAAGGAAAAGTGGAGGCCGAGCTCATTTCTTTAGAAAACCAACCTGCAGATCTACTACCCAAACCTCTTGGGCGAGTTCGTCTTCAATAGTTCTATTCAAGCATCAACATGGTTGAGGTACAGTAGGTACACAAGCATTATGGAGTGAATTGTTGAAATAAACTTTGTGCATCGGTGTCTAGTTTACTAGGTTCAAGTTACTCTTGCTCGTCATGTGTTGTCGACAACAGTTAGATGAGTTTCAGTTAAGTAGTTAGCCGCCGTCAGTTGTTAGTTAGGCATGATCTAGTTAAGGGATGACGTGGCTAACAAATCAGGCACGACAATACCGACATGTGTAGTCCTCGTGCTGCACGATTTGATTCGTGGGATGGTGAGAGTCGCACGGATCATGGATCATGGTTCGCTCAGGTGTATAAGTGTCATTTGTAAGTTTAGAATAAAATAAACAGAAAGATAAAAACACAAGGCAATATTACTACACCACAAAATACTCTTGTGTTTGTGAGTTTATCTTGTTTTTTTATCCTCTGAAATTTGTGTGCAGAGAGAGAGAGAGAGAGAGTTGATACTCGAGAGATTAGGCTGACATGTCATGTGGTAATAATGTTTGTCTGTCTCATGATTTATATTCTAAAATTAATCAGGAAAATATTGCCTAATTATCCAACACTTCCTCCCCACCATCTCCATCACCTCCGCGGGCCGCCGTATCGCCGCCAACCTAGCCAATACGAGGGCTTCTACCGATTGAACTCGTCTACCACGTTGGCGGCGGCATCGTATTCGACCTTGGCTTGGGGTTCCTCATGCTCGTGGGAGTGGTGTCCCTCTTTACTCGTGATCTAGAGTAGGAAGGTGGTTGTGGAAGTCATGATCGTCGCCTTCTCACTCTTCCTGCTGGAATCCATGAGGTCGTTCTTGCTTCACTGGAGGCCCTGGCCTCTCGCGACCAAGGAGGAGCTGGATTTGGGCGTCTATGGATACGTATCGCCGATCCGGGAGGTGGAGGCCTAACCAGAGCCGACAAGACGAAGTTTCTCTGACTCCGATAGGGGAACTGATGGCGTCTCCATCATTTCCATTGAAGATAGGATTAAGGAAGGGAGCTAGGCGGGCGACAATTCATACAATCCCAAGGCAAAGTCGAAGAAGAGGATAAGGCGTACATATGCTGCCTTGGCTACGTTACAAAGTTGATTTGCTCTTTACAATACTTGGACAACACATACACAAGACACATACAAAAATTACACAGAGCATGGACAATGCTCGACTCAATGCATTGGTGGGAGACAACAACTGTGGTAGGCATTTATTGGGGTGCCAGATAAATGAAGGAAGAAAGAACGTATCGGTAGCTTGCCTCACGGGGCAGCAATGGGGACACTATGGAGCACTACGGTCTCAACAGTGAGGCCAGGACCGAAGCCGAAGAGAACGCCCCACTCCTTGCCCTCGCCAGTAGTGGTGTGGCCTTCCTGGGCGGAGCGCTTACGCATCTCATCCAGGATGAAGAGCACGCAAGCGCTGGACATATTGCCGTACTCGGAGAGGATGTGTCGGGTGGCTCGCATCCGTTTCTCGTCAAGGTGGACCTCGGCCTCCACTTTGTCTAGGATCGCCGGACCGCCGGGGTGGGCCACCCAGAAGATGGAGTTCCAATCACTAATGCCCAATGGCTCAAAGGCGTGAACCAGTGCAGTCTTGATGTTCTTAGAGATGGCCGTTGGCACGTCCTTGTGGAGGTGGAAGGTGAGCCCCACCTCCTTGAGATATCCCTGAATAAAGCCATCCGTGTCTGGCAATATGGCCTGGCTTGCCGACACCAGTTGGAACAGTGGCCGCTCCGTGGGGACGTCGGGGTCGGCACCGATGACTATCGCGCCAGCGCCATCCCCGAAGAGCGCTTGGCCGATCATAAAGTCGAGGTTAGTCTCCGAGGGAGCACGGAAGCACATTGTGGTGACCTCCGAGCAGACAACGAGAACACGCGCATCACGGTTGTTCTCCGCGAGGTCTTTAGCCACACGGAGGGCCGTGCCTCCGGCATAGCAGCCCTGTTGGTACAACATGACGCGCCTCACGGACGGGCTGAGGCCGAGCATCTTGACCAGCTGGTAGTCGGCGCCCGGCAAGTCCACTCCAGTGGTGGTGCAGCAGAACACGAGGTGGGTGATGCTACACATCGGCCGACCCCATTCCTTAATCGCCCGCTGCGCTGCCACCTTACCAAGCCTCGGGATCTCGTCTGCCAAGATGTCCTGGCGCGCGTCCAATGACGGCGCCATGAACGTGGCAATGCTTGGGTTCTCCTTGATCATCTCTTCCGTGACGTGCATGTACCTCTTCCGGACCATCGACTTGTCGCCTGCATACGCACATTAAATATTATGGTAACTGTGTAATAGAAGTTGTTTTGATATTGTGTATGTAGTAGATGCATACGATATGAAGTAGGTAATGTGCAGAATAATTTGAAAAGTGAAAGTGCCTACGAGGCCTTGAATTGGGATCTATTATATACTAAAAGCAATATAAGGAGAACCGAGGGCAGTGGTACCCCCAGCCCACCAGAGTTCATACCCCAGGTTTAACACTTTGGTGTCTCATAAAGGCGGAATATTCTTTCAGTGGAAGGCGACGTTCTTGTCGATAGCGAGGCGCCTGCGGTGACTTGTCAATCTCAAAACCTGCAGATCAGTCTCTCGGAGGTGCTCATAGGGTAGGGTGTGCGTGCATATGTTCATAGGGGTGAGTGTATGTACGCATTGTGAGCGTCTGCGTTTGTATTGTGTTTCTAAAAAAAGCAATATAAGGTTTTTTTTTTAGGCATCATGTTGATCCATATCATCAAAATTATTTTAATTATTAGATTTATAATTAATGGTGAAGATGTAATCTAAGATTAAAATATAAATAGTGTTACGTAAAAGTAAACGTGTACAAGAAAAGTCTTATGTCACGTTAGGTGTTATAGTTGAGTCTGTCTCAGATTTACTATATATACATGAAAATCGAGTTCCATAGGCAATTCTCTTCTGGTATCTCTCTAAAAAAAACTTTTGCGTCAGGGACGTAGCGGTTAAGATATACATATATCCCTATGCCAGGCCTAGGTACACGTTATTACGATCTGATACGATGTCTACGTGTGGATGTGTGTGCCCAACTAAATACCAAAACTGTGGATCACTTGATCAATTACATATACACCAAGCTACGAACCAAATCGATCACCTAGCGTGTGAAAAAAAGAAAGATCGATCAGCTAGCTAGGTTAGCACGTGTGTCTAGCATGAGCGCTCTAGCGATTGATTTGGACATCATATTTCGGTAAAAGTAAAGCACATCACATGACGAGTTGGCTGATGAAATTTTATGTCCTTTCGAAGACATCGGTATAGAGCAATCATGCTAAGACTTGGCAGATAAATACAATCTGGCAAGTAAATACACGCAAGGCTGCTTATAATTGTAAATTTATTTTCATACAGTAACAAATTCAGTATAGGAAAATAAGACACATGAGTTACTAATTAGACTATCGATGTAAAATTTACTCTCTTTATCCAAAAATAAGTGACTTCAATTTATCTAGATTCATATGTATATACACGTATTTTAGTGTGTAGATATATACGAATATAGAAGAATCCAAATCGTTTATTTTCGAATGGAGGGAGTATGTGTCTTTCAAAAACTATTTTCGAACACCTTCACCTTAGGTGTCCTATTCGGCATGCATTTGGCTATTGAAGGTGAAAGAACTTGGCGGAGACCAAAAAGCTTACTACTCTTTTTAGGTAAAATTATAGTACAGAGAGTATAAAAAGTAAAGTTGGTACACACGTATAAAAGTAAACATGTCAATGCACAAAAAGACAACGATGGAGGAAACTAGAGGAATAAACATTTTCTTTCCCTATGTAAAGAAGTCATTTATTACATATTAAAGTGAGAATGGCATGTCAATGCACAAAGAGGGAGGAAACTAGAGGAACAAACATTTTTCTTTTGTGAGACAAATTAAGATCTATAGAGACTAAAAAAAGAGTGATATATCTTATTTGGCCTACTTGTTAACAAGGATCATTTTACTCTTCACTCCTTTATGAATAATATTACCACAAAGAAAATGCTCAGTCACACAATACTGATTGCTTATTACCAAGTTTTGTTTACTTAATTTATCTTCATATATATGAATATGTGATCATTGATCTAATGGACTCATATAAGTTCATAATGGGACTTGAATCATGGATTTTTATAACTTACCAGATCATTCTCACCCGATTGTTACAATGGTCCATCATTATTAGTAGACAAGAAATATACATTTTTCCAATTACGTTTCATGACCAACAATCTGAATTGTTTTTATTAACTTCATAAGTTAATCTAATATCACATAAATACCACATGGTATTAATGCCTAACAATGAAAAGTTATTCTATTTTTTAATATTATGTATGCGATGAAAAAGTTGTTTCCTTTTCATGTGATTTTTTATATAACAATTTTTTTGTTGTGTCTATACAATCATATTATTTTTATGTCTACCACATAATGTTTTTAAACTATAAATAAATCTATCATATATATTAAACACACTACAGTGATACCCTCGCAGTTGCCAGGACCACCATGCTAGTTAACTTTAGAAAACAATACATGATCTGTTTAGAAACAGATAGCATGTCCTAGTGGAACGCGCAGTATGGTTTTGTAGTAAGGAAAGTGACATGCATTTCTCAACAACACCGTAGGAATTAGTATAATAGATCAACTGCTTACACATCCGTTTGAACTTGTCCTTGAGATCGACGAGGTGATCGCTCTTGGTCATCCGGAAGTAGTAGTCCGGGTAGTCCGCCTGATACACGCAGTTCTCTGGCGTCGCCGTGCCGATGGACAGCACCGTCGCTGGGCCCTTCGCCCGCTGCGCCATTATCACCTCCTCCACCGTCACCGGCGACATCTCCACCACCTCTGCTTGATCGGCCTGCTGCCTGGCTCTATGTATGGTGCGTTACTGTTGGAAGTGCTATCACCTACGCTGATGATGGTACGGGAAGAGGCACAAGGTTATTATGTAGAGGCTAGGCAGGCCGGCCGGCCGGCTCCTGCTGGTTAAAAACAAAGATGCTGCAACGCGCAAAAGAACGTCCAGTCGTGCTTGGCGTATTCTCTAAATGGTTGCCCGGCCATCTCTTTTCTGGAGAGTGCAAATGGAGGCGAGCTACATAGAGCTTGGTATTTAATAAATCGAAAATCATATTCACAAGTTTGAAAGAAAAAATCTTCATGTAGCCAATGATATACACTACAAGAGTGCCAAATCTCCTTGTAAAATATTTTATATTCTAGGCTACACAAAATGACAAAAGCACCGATCTAAATATAGTGAACAATGCACATTTTGAAAACTCTAAAACATGTCATACTTCTCATTTTTTTGTAGCCCAAAATAGAGAATAAATTAAATTAAGATTTTGCAAACTTATAAAATATATCATTGGATACATACAAATACTTTTTCATAATTTTTTGAAACTTTTAAATTTAATTTCTTGTTTAAGAAAATAAAAGGGCTCCATATCGATCAGAAATAAGTGTGTTTAGGCCATAACCTCCGCCGTACAACCTGACACCCTCTTTCAACCCATGATGTCCATATCATCCACGACGTGAGAGAGGTCATCCAGAAGCTCGACCTACAGTCGTCTTGATATATCAAGATTTCCATGAAGACTCTCGCAACCAAGGTACATTGAAGGAAGGTTACAAGATCAACTTAACATACAAGAGATCCAAGACTTAACGTGTAACTGTTGAAATTTGGTGAGTTTTGGGCTGTTGGTCCATTACACAAATTCTGAAATTCTTTTTGGCCCACTTGTATATGGCAGCATATGGCTGTGCTAGTGGTGCTAAAGTTTAGTCCCACATTGCTAGTTGAAGGGGAGTTGGACCACCTTATATAGTAGAGTGTTGCACCACTCACTAAGGTGTGACAAAAAGAGTAGCTCTCGCGCACTCCTCCTCCGACGCCGCCCGCCTCGACGCGCGCGCGCGCGCCGCGTGTTGCGGGAATCTCGCCGAGCCGAGCTTTATTTTGCTTGTTGGGAAAACTGATTATGAGTCATTAACGGACGCGTTAATTACAGTCGTTTCCAGTTTTTATGGACTCGAACGTGGGCTGAGCCCACGATCCTCCTAACCTGCACTATATAATCGTCCGGGGCTAAACCTAATCGATACGGAATCAATCCAAACACGCGCCTACCTCCAGAACCTTGCGCCGCCGCTTTCGTCTTCTCCATCCCGGCTTGCGGCGTGCACTGCATATCGGGACAGTAGGCCTCCGGAACCCCGCCTCTCGTGAACCTGTACGGGTAAGGGGCGATCAGGTTTTTGGGGAGCACTCAGCGCGACTACTGGCAACCACGACGTCGTCCGGCGACGACTTCCCGAACGACGACTTCTTCCCGGACGTCAGCGACCTCTTCGACAACCTCAACATGGGCGACGCTGCTGCAACCGCTGCGGCTGCTATTCAGCCTACTTTGTACGTGATACTCAACTGTTTTTTTCGGATTATGCTAGAGTTCTCTGTTCTAGCGTTTGCTGTAGATGTGATAGGTTTATCTCCTATAGATGTAATCTGTTCATCTACTTTGTTGATCTGCATAACTGGTTTTAGTACCGTTTGTATGATCATGTTTTATCAGTTTATTATTCGGATTAAATCATATGGATTATTGCTTATATTTCCAACAATCCAAAAACCTGATTATAGGCAACTGAATTCCACTGGTGTGGCTGCGGCTACTAGGCCGCCTCCTTTTGATGGCATGCACTATAAGAGATGGCGCAAGAGAGCAGTTCTCTGGTTTGAAAACCTAAACTACCGTAGCGCCACTCTTGGCAAGCCTAAAGGAGATCTTTCTGCTGAGCAGGAAGCGAACTTTAAGAAAGCCGATACCATGTTTATGGCGGCTTTGTTCAGTGTTCTTGGGGACAACATTATTGACCCTTATATGTCATTTGATAATGGCAAGGACGCGTGGGAAGCGCTCGAGGCCAAGTTTGGGGTCTCGGACGCTGGCACTGAGCTGTACATCATGGAGCAATTCTATGACTACAGGATGGTTGATGAGCGCTCCGTCGTTGAGCAAGCTCATGAGATACAATCACTTGCCAAAGAACTTGAGCAGTTCAAGTGTTCCTTACCGGACAAATTTGTGGTTGGTGGCATTATTGCCAAGCTTCCTCCTTCGTGGAGGAACTTTGCTACTTCTCTGAAACATAAGAGACAAGAGTTTTCCGTTACGGATCTCATTGGGTCTCTTCATGTGGAAGAGAAGGCGAGAGCAAAGGACAAAACTGCTCGAGGACTTGAGGGAGGTTCTACTGCCAATTTAGTGCAGAGGAAAAACTTCTAATCCCACAAGTCCAAGAATAAGAAAAAACTGAAGGAAAGGGAAAGTTTGATGGAAAGAACAAGGCCACGCACTCAACCAACTTCAAGAAGAAAAATGATAAGAGGAAAGGCTCTTGCCACGTCTGTGGTGATCCTGGTCATTGGGCTCCTAGCTGTCCTAATCGCTTTGACAAGCGTCAACATGGAAACAGCGGCAATGCCGCTAATGTTGTTATTAGCGATACTGAGATGAAGGATGCTGGGTACGGTATTTTACCTACTATCCTTTCAGTATGTCATTCTCTTGATTGGTGGATAGACACGGGTGCTAATACACATGTATGTTCTGATATTTCCATGTTCTCCTCTTATCAGGTCTCAAGGACTTCTTCCGTGCTGATGGGAAACGTCTCACGTGCTTCTGTTCATGGTGTTGGTACGGTAGATCTGAAGTTTACTTCGGAAAAGACCGTACAACTGAAGAATGTGCAGCACGTTCCCTCCATCAATAAGAATCTCGTCAGCGGATCGCTTTTATGTCGAGATGGCTTTAAGTTGGTTTTTGAGTCCAATAAAGTTATAATTTCTAAGTATGTACAATTTGTTGGAAAAGGTTATGAGTGTGGAGGTCTGTTCCGCTTGTCTCTGTCAAACTCATGTACTAAAGTTATTAATCATGTTTGCAATGATAATGAGTCCAATGTTTGGCATTCACGACTCTGTCATATTAACTTTGGTTGCATGACACGGCTAGCCAATATGAGTTTAATTCCGAAATTTACCACTGCCAAAGCTTCTAAGTGCCAAGTTTGTGTGCAAGCAAAGCAACCCCGCAAGTCTCATACGACTGCGGAACCGAGAAACTTAGCACCGCTAGAAATTATACATTCAGATCTCCGTGAGATTAATGGTGTGTTGACAAAAGGTGGAAAAAGATACTTTATGACGTTGATTGATGACTCCACTAGATACGGCTATGTTTATCTCCTGAAATCTAAAGATGAAGCTTTGAACTTCTTCAAAATTTATAAAGCTGAGGCAGAAAACCAACTTGATCTTAAAATCAAGCGGCTAAGGTCGGATCGTGGTGGAGAGTACTTTTCAAACGAATTTGATTTATTCTGTATGGAACACGGTATTATACATGAGAGGACGCCTCCCTACTCACCTCAGTCAAATGGGGTGGCCGAAAGGAAGAACCGCACTCTAACTGATTTGGTTAACGCCATGTTAGATACATCGGGCCTTTCCAAGGAATGGTGGGGGGAGGCGCTAATGACCGCGTGTCATGTCCTAAACCGTGTTCCTGTAAAGGATAAAACCATGACTCCATTTGAGGAATGGGAAAAGAAAAGGCTTAAACTCTCTTACTTACGAACTTGGGGTTGTTTGGCGAAAGTCAATATTCCAATACCCAAGAAGCGAAAGCTTGGACCAAAAACCGTTGATTGTGTTTTTTTGGGATATGCTTTTCATAGCATTGGCTATAGATTTTTGATAGTAAAATCTGAGGTATCCGACATGCATGTTGGTACAATTATGGATTCGAATGATGCGACTTTCTTTGATGACATCTTTCCTATGAAAGGCATGTCTAGCTCATCAAATCAGGAGATGACTAGTTCATCTAGTCAGGAATTTTCTATAATTCCTGAACCCACTATGCCGATAGAACACTCTGATGATACTGTGGAGGATGACAATGAAGCTCCCAAAAGGAGCAAGGGACAAAGGACTGCAGAGTCATTTGATGATGATTTCATTGTGTACCTTGTGGATGATACTCCCACTTCTATTTCAAAAGCCTATGCATCTCAAGATGCTGACTACTGGAAGGAAGCTGTCCGAAGCGAGATGGACTCCATCTTAGCTAATGGTACTTGGGAAATCACTGATCGTCCTTATGGGTGCAAACCTGTAGGATGTAAGTGGGTGTTCAAGAAAAAACTTAGACCTGATGGTACTATTGAAAAGTACAAGGCACGTCTTGTGTCTAAGGGTTATAGCCAAAAGGAAGGTGAAGACTTCTTCGATACCTACTCACTTGTAGCCAGATTGACCACCATTAGAGTACTACTTTCCTTGGCTGCCTCACACGGTCTTCTCGTTCATCAAATGGACGTTAAGACAACTTTTCTAAATGGAGAGCTAGATGAGGAAATTTATATGGAGTAGCCTGATGGATTTGTGGTAGATGGTCAAGAAGGAAAGGTGTGTAAGTTAGTGAAGTCTTTGTATGGTCTTAAGCAAGCTCCTAAGCAGTGGCACGAGAAGTTTGAAAGAACTTTAACTGCCGAAGGCTTTGTTGTAAACGAAGCTGACAAATGTGTGTACTATCGCCATGGTGGGGGCGAGGGAGTTATTATGTGTCTCTACGTTGATGACATATTGATATTCGGGACCAACCTCGCTGTTATCGAGGAGGTCAAAGAGTTCCTATCTCGCTGCTTTGAGATGAAGGACTTGGGAGTGGCTGATGTAATCTTAAACATCAAGCTACTAAAGGATGACAATGGTGGGATTACATTGCTTCAGTCTCACTATGTGGAAAAGATATTGAGTCGCTTCGGGTATAGCGACTGCAATTCTTCTCCAACGCCTTATGATCCGAGTGTGCTACTTCGAAAGAATCGAAGGACTGCTAAAGATCAATTGAGATATTCTCAAATTATTGGCTCGCTCATGTATTTAGCCAGCGACTAGACCTGACATCTCCTTTGCTGTAATAAAACCGAGTCGATTTGTGTCAAATCCTGGAGATGATCATTGGCATGCTCTTGAAAGAGTTTTGCGCTATTTGAAAGGCACTACGAGTTATGGTATTCACTATACTGGGTATCCTCGGGTACTTGAGGGTTATAGTGATTCAAACTGGATATCTGATGCTGATGAGATTAAGGCCACAAGTGGTTATTTGTTTACACTTGGTGATGGCGCTGTTTCCTGGAAGTCTTGCAAGCAGACCATCTTAACGAGGTCAACTATGGAAGCAGAACTCACAGCGTTAGACATAGCCACTGTTGAAGCAGAGTGGTTTCATGAGCTCTTGATGGACTTACCTGTGGTTGAAAAACAAATACCCGTCATCCCAATGAACTGTGATAATCAAACTGTGATCGTCAAAGTAAACCGTTCTAAGGATAATATGAAGTCATCAAGGCATGTGAAGAGGAGATTGAAATCTGTTAGGAAACTGAGGAACTCCGGAGTTATTGCGTTGGATTATATCCAAACATCTAAGAACCTGGCAGACCCTTTCACAAAGGGACTATCACGTAATGTGATAGATAATGCATCGAGGGAGATGGGTTTGAGACCCACGCTATGAGTTGATCCCAGTGACAACCCACTCTATATGATCGGAGATCCCGTGAATTAGAGCTGGGAGACAAGATGTTGGTCAGCTGAGAGGAGAGTATCCCTATATTATATTTACATCTCCATAAAGATGCAATACTCTCTTAATCTGCATGGCAGGTTGATATTTATCTTAATGTGTTCCAAGTGGCTTTTTATAAGCGAAGATGTTGTCCTGCAGAACATCTCTTGAGGAACACACCTATATGAGTCTGACTGTCAAACGTCGCAGTCCGTGAGAGTTGGGTGCCCTCTAATAAACTCATGAAAGGCCCTGGAGTATGACGCATAAGCTCCAAACCGCGGGGAAGCCGACGGTAGCCCTGTACCGGTCTAGATTTTGTGTGAAACTAGCACGCAGAAAACTTGTAGTTCAAGGCATAGTCCACTATTCAAGTTGCTAGCTAGTGTAGCATGAAGTTTAACGTGGAAGTTCAACTTAACAGTCTCCACTACATACTGGTATATAAAACAATGTTCTGGAAGGAAAGTGTTGTGATGTGCCAATGAGACTTTGTGGGGGATTGTTGGAATTTGGTGAGTTTTGGGCTGTTGGCCCATTAGACAAATTCTGAAATTCTCTTTGTCCCACTTGTATATGGCAGCATATGGCTGTGCTAGTAGTGCTAAAGTTTAGTCCCACATTGCTAGTTGAAGGGGAGTTGGACCATCTTATATAGTAGAGTGTTGCACCACTCACTAAGGTGTGGCAAGAAGAGTAGCCCTCGCGCACTCCTCCTCCGACGCCGCCCGCCACGCCACGCCTCGTCACGACGCGCGCGCGCCGCGGGTTGCGGGTTGCGGGTTGCGGGAATCTCGCCGAGCCGAGCTTTATTTTGCTTGTTGGGAAAACTGATTATGAGTTATTAGCGGACGCGTTAATTACAGCCGCTTCCAGTTTTTATGGACGTGGAATGTTACCGACTCGGACGTGGGCTGAGCCCACGATCCTCCTAACCTGCACTATATAAGCGTCCGGGGCTAAACCTAATCGATACGGAATCAATCCAAACACGCGCCTACCTCCAGAACCTTGTGCCGCCGCTTTCGTCTTCTCCATCCCGGCTTGCGGCGTGCACCGCAGATCGGGACAGTAGGCCTCCGAAACCCCGCCTCTCGTGAACCTGTACGGGTGAAGGGCGATCAGGTTTTTGGGGAGCGCTCAGCGCGACTACTGGCAACCACGACGTCGTCCGGCGACGAGTTCCCGAACGACGACTTCTTCCCGGACGTCAGCGACCTCTTCGACAACCTCAACATGGACGACGCTGCTGCAACCGCTGCGGCTGCTATTCAGCCTACTCTGTACGTGATACTCAACTGTTTTTTTCGGATTATGCTAGAGTTCTCTGTTCTAGCGTTTGTTGTAGATGTGATAGGTTTATCTCCTATAGATGTAATCTGTTCATCTACTTTGTTGATCTGCATAATTGGTTTTAGTACCGTTTGTATGATCATGTTTTATCAGTTTATTATTCGGATTAAATCATATGGATTATTGCTTATATTTCCAACAGTAACATGGAGATACCTACCACCGACACCTATATATATATCTGAAGATCATTCATCTACACCCAAGTCATTCACTGATGCCTAGTTGAAGCCCTAGTCGACGTAGTGTCCATCCATAAACCCTAGATACATATAATCTCATGGGATGCATCTATAAACCCGATGTGATTCATCTTTGTTTTCATCGTATACGATCTTGTGACCACATCATGAATAAAGTCTAAGATAGCTCTTCATCGTCTATTGCGTTGTAATCTTTGATCGCAATATGTTGTCCCCGAGCTCCCACCGAACAAATAAACAGTCTTCCAAACTTCGGGATTGTGATTGTCAAGGGACCTGAAAATCATCCTTTGTCAGTTGGCATGCCAAGATCGGGTACACTCGTCATGCAGATTGGATGTACAACAACTACTATGATCATGACACCAAGCTCAGGTCGGGACGCAGAAAACTCAAACCTTATTAAGGCCTTGTTTACTTCTAAGGTATTTTAGGGGATGAGAGGGGATTATTTTGTATCCCGGAATTTTCCCGATAGGTCGTTTACTAGGCCGGGTTTTGAGGGGATAATCCCGGAATATCCCCACAAATTCCCTCCACACTAGTGTATTTTTGACTAGATTAAAAACTCTCCATCATCGTAAAGTATTTTTGGGAAGGGGTATTTGAGGGGATTTGAGAGTATTGGACGAACACCAAATCTCCGCATATCCCGCGTCTTTTCGGGATAAAAATACCGAAGAAGTAAACAATGACTAAAGGAGAGCAAGGAATCTGGACTAGAAGCGACAGCTCCCGAGGAGCATGCTTCATCAGCTACCTTTGCGATACGTGAAGGCTACTTTGACTCCATCTAGGCGACCTTCGGGATCGACTACCTGTCTGCTGCGTGAGGTGTACCTAGGGATATAGACATAATGAGTTCATGAAATCTTGTGGCATTTTTTCAATAGGCTGAATCAAAATGGCACAACCATAATTTTGATGAGAACTAGGAGAGACCATCATAAATAAACCCTTTCTAAGAGACCGTCATAACAAACCTTTACGAATGTGCCTCTCTTGTATCAAAGGGACAACCATATTAAGAGGTCTTATATCGGGATATTTCACGAACCATATTAAGAGGTCTTTATCGGGATATTTCACCATCCCTTAAACTAGGAGAGACAGCTTTAATCTAAAAGCATATCCGATATCTGAAAATGTTGGGGTAAAAAAAAAACTTTAATCATGTCTAGTACATGACTCAAAGAGTATGCAAATCTTTTCCTTGAGTTTTGCTTTGGTGTACTTCCCCTCCTATCAAATTTTAAAAACTAAAAACACAAGTACAGTCAGGATTTACTGATACCCTTCGTGTACTCTGAACGAAAGGGGTATTGGTTAATCCATGCCATTTTCGTGTTTTGGTTTTTTAAATTTGGATGAAGGAGAAGAACACATAAATAGATTTCCTTTTTCTTAGCACTATTGCTCCGACTGTAAGACCTATCTCAACTTTTTTAGACTAAAAACTTTCGTCATGCTAAATGCGCTCTTAGTATTTTTTTGTCCTATCGATTATAAGAGCATCTCTAGTAGATACTGTATTTAGCTTTGTCCCGCAAAATAACCGTCAGTTTTGCTACGTAAAAAAGTGGTTTTTCTAGATACGCAAACCGTACCGTATTGGAACAAATTGCGATTCACTGCACATGGGCGCTTGGGTGCCGCATATTTCCATATGGAGGGCTCCCGATACGTTTTACCGTAAACGAAAAGACGATTAATGGGAAGGAATATTCACATCGCTGCCGCAACCGCCGGAGGTCGATTCCGGGCATGCCATCGTCGCCGTCACCGCCAAAAGTCGGTCGCCAAAGCTATGAAGGGTCACACGTAGCTAGCACGCGCAGCAAGCAGCCAAGCAGAGGCGAATCCAGTGGAGGCGGCCAAGCAGCAAGCACGCATGGAGCAAGCAATTCCGGCCAAGCACGCACACAGCTAGCAAGCACGCACAGCAAGCTATTCCGTCCAAGCACGCACGCAGCAAACAAGCATGCGCGGATCCAGGCGGCGGCGGCGCGCCGACGGCAGCGCGATTCCGGCTGGCGACGGCGTGAATCGGGGCGTATTCTCGGCTATATCTGTTTCGCGCGTCGACGTTATAGATAAAAAAATCATTTTACAATACACCGTATATGTTGCCCCGTCAACACGCTAAGGGATCAATTTGGTAATTGATCCGTACTCCCTCCGTCCACAAATAAATGTACATATAGTTTGTGTCTAAGTCAAACATAACTAAATTTGACCAATTTTATAGAGAAATATAAAAATATATATTACATCAAATTGACTATTATGAAACTAGATTTAAAAATAAATCTAACGGTAATAATTTAGTGACATAAATGTTGCTACGTTATCCTAAAAAGTTAGTCAAACATAGTAAAGTTTGACTTAGAACAAGGCTAAAAGTATATTTATTTGCAGACGGAGGGAGTATTCCAAGAGCTCAGCAATTAAAGCCACGGTTGTTCCTCCAATTAATATTTTTAATAACTCTCCACTTAGAAATGGCAGTCTGAAATGTTTAGGCCACCCTTTTTTTAGTCTAGTATATATAAACAAAAAAACAGGATTTTTTAAAAAAAATATTTTGTTTGCAATCCCTACGTTTAAGGGTTTTCCGACAGGGCACAATTTCACACATATAGACAAAAATACCCCTGAAACTGTCAGAAACAGATACCGCTTTTTGAATTTTGAATCGATCTCCCAGCTCCTGATAGCACCAAGGAATCACGGTAGTTTTTAGGATGGATTATCTTAGTGGTGTTTGTCTTACAAGCTCATACATGAATCGGAATTTAGGAACAACAAGAGGGAATTCAGAGAATAGAGCCTGGAAAGGAAAGGGAAGCCGCCGCCATTCTTCTGATCCAACTGGATGCCGATTCCAATAGGTTTCCTGATACTTAGGGATGATGGCGTGTCCCAGTCCTGACTCGACGGGCCGGCTTCGCCACGGCCCACTCTGGTTCAGCGAAGCGGGGCTTCTCCTTGCGTAGTCGTGGCCCATCAGGTGTGCCGGTGACGCTAACAGTCCCCACACCTTGAGTTTCGGCTTGTCCCCAAGCCAACACCTCCGGATACCTTCGACGCATAGCTTCAAGGTCCTCCTAGGTTGCCTTTTCCGACAAGGCTGGACCTTGTTCTTGTTCCAGCGATACTCCAGGGCCCAGGCTGGAGCTCCTGGAAACCGGCGATGAAGATCTTCCAAATTCTCCCAAGTGGTAGCCGCCGGATCAGTGTTGGTCCAGCTGATTAGTCCTTGGTGAGAGAGCTTGTTGGATTCCTTGACCCAACGGTAGTCATGCACGAAGGGTACCTGCAAGATTGCATCCAAGTCTAGAAGAAGGTCAGTCACATGAGAGGGCCGCTCCTTTGCCGGCTTGAGCTGCGATACATGGAAGACCGGGTGAATCTTAGAGGTAGTTGGTAACTCCAGCCTGTAAGCCACCGCGCTGACACGGGCTAGGATCGTGTATGGTCCGTAGAACTTGAATTCTAGCTTATGGTTGGAGCGGCGAGCTACGGAAACTTGGACGTATGGCTGCAACTTGAGAAACACTGAATACCCAATCTAAAAGTTGCGGTCCGACCTGTGCTTATCCGCCTGCAACTTCATGCGTTGCTGAGATCTGGCTAGATGTTGCTTGAGCAGATCTATCATAACCTGCCGCTCATCCAACCACTCCTGGACATCAGCAATTGGTTCGACATCCATGGAAGAAAAGCCCAGCTGGCGAGGCTCACGGCCATACAACACCAAGAACGGCGACTTGCCCAATGCGGAGTGTGTACTTGTATTATACCAATACTCGGCAAGGGCAAGCCATTTGACCCACTGTCTTGGACAGGCATGCGTGAAGCAACGTAGATACGTCTCCAAGCATTGATTGACTTGCTCCGTTTGTCCATCGGACTGCGGGTGATAAGTTGTACTCATGTTCAACTTTGTGCTAGAAAGCTTGAATAAGTGTTGCCAAAATTGGCTAGTGAATACTTTGTCGCGATCAGAGATCAATGCCAATGGCATGCCATGGAGTTTGAAGACTGTATCCATAAACCCTTGCGCTACTATTTGAGCTGTGTAGGGATGTGAGAGCGGAATAAAGTGAGCATACCGTGAGATCTTGTCCATGACCACCAAGATACAATCAAATTTGGAGGATTTGGGGAGCCCTTCAATGAAATCCAATGATACTACATCCCAAGCAGCATCAGGTGTAGACAATGGCTGGAGAAGACCTGGATACTTTGCACGATCCGGTTTTGCTTGCTGACAGACCACACAGCTCTGGACATACTCCTTGACAGAGGTACGCATCTTGGAACAAGAAAAGTGTTGTTTCACTCGATCATAGGTGACAGGGAAACCAGAATGGCCCCCAATGGGGCTATGTAGAGCATGGACTATTTCCTGCTGCAACTGTTTGTTCTCTCCAAGCCAAATATGGTTCTTGTAGCGGATCATGCCTTGATGAAGAGAGAAAGGCCCTTGAGGCTGTTGTATCGCTAGCTCGGACAACAAACGCTGGGTTTGGTTGTCGTGGTTGTAGCCCCTCAACACTTCTTCCAACCAAGCCGGCTTGCACTCTGAAATCGCCACTAATTCTGCATCAGAATGATGAACCCGACGGGAGAGTGCGTCAGCAGCTCGATTGGCTTCACCTTTCTTGTAGCAGATGCGGTAACACAAGCCCATGAGCTTAGTAAATGCCTTGTGCTGCCAGACCGTGGTCAACCGCTCCTCCTCCAAATGAATCAAGCTACGTTGGTTAGTTTGAATAACAAACTCGCCAAGTTGTAGGTATGATCTCCATTGATCCACAATAACCAAAATTGCCATACACTCCTTTTCATAAGTGGAAAGGCCACTCGATTTTGGTCCAAGGGATTTTCTTAAGAACGCAATAGGATGACCATCATGTTGGAGCACTGCTCCAATACCGCGATCGCAAGCATTGGTCTCAATGACAAACGTCTTGGAGAAATCCGGCAATGCCAGGACAGGGGCAGATATGAGGGCTTGTTTCAGAGCAATAAAAGCTTCCTCGCATTCGTTGGTCCAGATAAACAAGGATCCCTTGCGTAACAACACTGTCGAAGGACGGCAAATTATACCAAAATGTCTGACAAACTTCCTATAGTAACCAGCAAGGCCAAGGAAGCCGCGCAACTGTTTGGCGTCCGTCGGCGTGATCCAGTCCCGGACAGATTTAATCTTGTCCTCCTTAGTGGACACTCCATGGATTCTAATCACGTGACCAAGGTAAGACAACTGTTGTTGTGCGAATGAACACTTAGAATGCTTGACTTGCCACTGGTCACGGCGCAGAAGTTGCAAGACTGCCTCCAAATCAACTAGATGTTGCGAGAGATCCGGACTGTAGACAAGAATGTCGTCGAAGAACACAAGAGCACACTTGCGAAGAAGTGGCTCTAAGGCAGTGTTCATCACGCGCTAGAAGGTAGCTGGAGCGCCTGATAGCCCAAAGGACATGCCCTTATACTCGAAATGGCCTTGGTGTGTCTGGAATGCAGTTTTGTAAGCTTCCCCATCAGCAAGCCTGATCTGATGGTACCAAGCACGCAAATCGAGCTTCAAAAACCATGCTACACCTGCCAACTCATCGAGTAACTCGTCAATCACGGGCAATGGAAACTTGATCTTGCATGTGAGGGCATTAAGATGCCGATAGTCGATACATAACCGCCATGTGTGGTCTTTTTTATTAACCAAGATAACTGGAGATGAGAACGGACTATTACTTGGTTGGATCACTCCACTTGCCAATAATTCCTTGACTTGTCGTTCAATATCATCTTTGAGTGCTGGAGCATGGCGATACGACCTGACAGAGAATGGTGGTGCCCCAGGAATAAGGGGAATCTGATGGTCGCAAGATCGAGGTGGAGGCAACCCTTGCGGCTCAGCGAACACATATTGATACTTGTCTAGTAGTGACTGTGCAATTTGAGGAGCTATTGCAGCCTGGTCATCCTCAATCTGACAAACATGGATCCAACTATCTTCCGCAGGCTCCCCAAGTTGTTTCCTGTTGGATGCCCAGAATTATTGCCCACTATTCCCTGCAACTGAATCAAGCTTCCCTGGTGCTCAAACTGCAAGAATTTCTTCACCCAATCGACTTTCATTGGGCTATGGAACTCGAGCTAGTCCATACCCAATGTGATATCGTACCCACCCAAGGGAATAACCTTCAGATTGCAGCAAAAGTGGTACCCTTGACTCCATCAACTACAAGCTGGCAACTCATGTGTACAGAGAAGCTCACCCCCATCAGCCACCTTGACACGCATGCGACGAGGTAATTGCTTCATAGAGCTATGATCATCCACTCGCTCTTGATTGATGAAAGATGAGGAGCTTCCAGAGTCAATCAAAAGCTTCACTTCCTTGTTTCCAAGCCAACCCAACAATTTCAGAGCACGTGGTGATTCAGCGCCAGAAACAGACTAGCATGACAAGGCCGCCAATTGCTCACCTTCGTCTGTGGTCTTCCCTTGATCTAACACTGACTCAGTGCCATCAAAATGCAGCATCTGGAGCAACTCTTCCACAACATGGAGTTGTACTGTTGTTGGGCACTTATGATCATGCCCCCACCGCTCGCCGCATGTGAAGCACAAGCCGCGCGCTCGTTGATAGGAGCGAAGCGCAGCCACTTTTTTCTGCTCGGGGCGCGCTCGGGACGCGTCGGTGGCGCGCCGGTCCTCCGCACCAGCCAGGCCGCCCCCTCTGGTTGGTGGTGCAGGCAGAGGAAGGGAAACGCCTGGCTTGGGATGAGCTCGACCCATGTACGGCTCAAACCGTCGAGGACGATCGCGGCGCAGGCCATCCGTCACCTCCTCCTATAGCAGTGCCAATCGACAAGCCACATCCAGATCAATGGGCTGTTGAATGATAACAACGGCCCGAATGTCTTCACATAATCCCTCCACGAATCTCGTCAAGAAATAAAGCAGGTGAATAGCCTCGGAATATGACAACAAGTGATTCATAAGTGCATCAAAACTCGTTCTACATATTCAGTGACCGTGCTAGTTTGCTTAGTATGATAAAACTGCCTAATGAGTGGTGTTGATCCCTACCAAACTTGCTACAGAGGAATTCACATAAACCTTCCCAATCGAGTCCAACTATCCTCTGTACTGAGTGCAACCATATAGCAGCACTAGTGCTAAAATTGAGAGTTTCCATGGACAACCAGTACGAGCGATCCACAGAGTACATGTGAAAATATTGTTCACAAAGAGTTCTCCACAACCTGGGGTTCTCTCCGTCGAACCGGGGGAATCCCATCGCTGGAATTGCCTGCCCACCCAACACAGGCGTGGTACCAACTCCTAGACAGCCGATAGGACCTGAAATAGGAAACACCAGGCCACCAGGATTCGAATGGTTGAATGGACCTGTTGCCGAAGGTGTGGCCGGGGCTCCGAAGAACCTCGACAATTAACCCCGGGTAGATGGAACAACGCCGTGGCCGAATTGCCCTGGGGGCGCCCCCAACTGCGCCGTGCCCATGCGCCGTGCCCAGATCAGCTGTCTCCGCCTTCCCAGCTCCGACATGCATGGTAGCCGGTGCAGAGGGCATGTCGATGGCGACGTGAGGTTGGTGAAGCCGCGCGGAATGCTGGAGCTCACTCACTGCGGTCTGAAGCTCCGTGACGCGTGACTCGAGCTCCGGCTTCCATGACGTGAGCACGTCGACCTTGGCGCCCAACGCCACGAGCGACTCCTGGAGATTGCCCGTGACCTCTCCCATGAGGGAGCGCATGAAAGCCTTCGCGTTGTCGTCCATAGCCTGTTTCTTCTTCTCCGCTCGAGTTTGGATGATGGATTTTACCGGAGGGGCCAGATCGGGCTGGGAAACAAATTTGGGGGAAGGGTGGTGGTGAGGCTCTGATACCAGATTGTTAGCACCAAGGAATCATGGTAATATCTAGGATGGATTATCTCAGTGATGTTTGTCTTACAAGCTCATACATGAATCGGAATTCACGAACAGCAAAAGGGAATTCATAGAATAGAGCCAGAAAGGGAAAGGGAAGCCACCGCCGTTCTTCTGATCCAACTGGATGCCGATTCCAATAGATTTCCTGGTATTTAGGGATGATGGCGTGTCCTAGTCCTGACTCGATGGGCCGGCTTCGCCGCAGCCCACTCTGGTCCAGCGAAGCGGGGTTCTCCTTGGGTAGTCGTGGCCCATCAGGTGTGCTGGTGCCGCTAACATTCACCTAGCTCGCCACGTCCACCTCGCCTACACGCACGGATCGATCCCACCCAATCTGGATCAGCTCGGGATCGACCCCACCCAACACCGCGCCCAGCTCGCCGGTCGCGTCCATGCACGCACGGGATCGATCCCACCTTGCTCAGCTCGCCGGCAACGTCCACAGGTGCATGTGATCGATCCCACCTCACCTAGCTCGTCGGCCACGTCTACGCGAGCATATGATCGATACAACCTCGCCAGCTCGCCGGCGCATCCCACGCACGGGATTCCCACCTCGCCCAGCACCGCGCCGGCCAGCACCTCCAGGACCAGCACCTCCCAGCGCCCGGCAAGCACCTCCAGGCCCAGCACCTTCGTGTCGACGCCTAGCACCGCGTCCACACGTTGCCGTCTAGGGGAGAAGGCCAGAATGCTAGGGAGTCGCCGCCCCTCCGTCCAATCAGCACCTCCAAGCCCTCGTGCGCCCACCATGGCACGACACTTCCGGCACGGCGTGACATGGCCCAGAGCCGGAAGGACCCGCGCCTTGCTATTTTTTTCAAGGATACACCCTGGGAGGTGTATCGGTTTCATAGAAGAAGAGACCAAGATGGCCGAACCACGCCAAAAGGCTACAAGATACAAACACAACGCCACACGGAAACAACACAACTACACCAACCACACGACAAAGACTCTCCTTGAGCCACCTCCAACCAAGCATGACAAGGGGATGACACACCGATCTTCTAGGCCGCGTCACAACCGAAGGAAGGAACCACACAAGACCGATCCAACTCAAGGAAGACACAAGCCAACGCACCGTTCGCCCATAGCACCCAAGTTGGCGAGAGAAACGGCGGGACCGAGCCCGACTGGAGGAGGCGTCGACAAGGGAGAACCAAAAACGACGTACATAGCGCCTCGTAAGCCCAAGCTCTAGGCGGCAGCCAAGGCCAGACTCTAGCTAGCGCACCGAGGACCTGCGCCTTGCTATGATTTTTCTCTTCTCCGGCACAGCACGACCCAGATTGTTGTACTTCTGATATTCTCTAACCCTGCAAAAATTGGGATATCCACGACATCAGTATACGAATGAAAACTAGGCTAGGACGAGGAGAGGAACTACCATAGTCTGAAGTTGCTTTCACATCCACTATATAATTCTTGCCCTTCAACTGGCTCTGAATTTACAGTAACAAGCAATAAGCAACAGCAAGCAACAAGCTCTTATGTGTTTGTGTGTACTGTTGTTGTTGTTGTGTGTTTATGTAGCCTACTTATCAGCAAATTATCCACAATGAGAACATAGTCATGATGTTACACTGGGAGTAGTCAGTTTAGAATGTTAAAAATTAAAGGGGTTTCATTCATATCTATGATAAGGTACTTCTATTAGAAAAGTTGTTAGCAGCAGCTAGGACAGGCAATAATGCAGATGGAATAACTTTTTCAGTTTGTCAACAATGGATGGGAATATGCCAAAAGAAGATGAAAAGAAGGGGATACTTTTAGTGATCAGTCTAACTCTTCTGAAGCATTGCAATTTTCATCTCACCCTCTAATTTAAGCACATCAAATATGTATCAGGACAACCACAACGAAACAAACCAAATGGCATGGCATCCTAGATGGAACTTGAAATGATTTTTGTTGGAGATATGCCCAAGAGGCAATAATAAAGTGGTTATTATCATATCTTCATACTTATGATAAATATTTACATACCATGCTATAATTGTATTAACCGGAAACATTAATACTTGTGTGATTTGTAAACATAAAAGAGTCCCTAGTAAAGCCTCTTGTTAAACTAGCTTGTTGGTTAATATATGATCATGGTTTCCTGATCATGAACATAGAGATGTTATTAACAACAGGGTCATATCATGAACATAGAGATGTTATTAACATACTCCTATAGATAAGTGTAGCATAAAGATCAAGTCATTTAATATAGTTCATTTGCTATAAGCTTTCTGATACATAGTAACCTAATTCCTTCGACCATGAGATCATGTTAATCACCATCACCGGAAGGATGCTTTGATGACATCAAACACCACACCGTAACTGGGTGGCTATAAAGGTGGCATTGAGTGTTCGGAAAGTATGGGTTGAGGCACATGGATCAAGAGTAGGATTTGTCCATCCATATGACGGATATATATACTCTAGGCCCTCTCGGTGGAATGTCATCCAATTAGCTTGCAAGCATGTGACTGGTTCACAAGGGATCACATACCGCGGGAACGAGAAAAGAGTACTTATCAGTAACAAGGTTGAACTAGGTATGCAGAGATACCGACGATCAAAACCTCGGATAAGTAAACTATCGTGATACAAAGGGAAATTGGTACCGTATGTAAGTGGTTCATTTGATCGCAAAGTAATCATAGAAATATGTGGGAGCCATATGAATTTCCAGATTCCTCTATTGGTTATTGATCGGAGAAGTGTCTCGGTCATGTCCGCATAATTCACGAACCGTAGGGAGACACACTTAAGGATTCGATGTTGTTGAGTAGTTATGGAATGATGAGTAAGAGACCGAATGTTGTTTGGAGTCTCGGATGGGATCCGGCATATCACGAGGAGATCCAGAATGGTCTGGAGAATAAGATTCATATAAGGAAAGTCCTGTTTCAGAGTTCGGGAATGATTCCGGCGTTTTCACCAGGAATGTTCTAGAAAGGTCTAGAAGGTCCGGCACTCTGGAGGGGAAGGGTACATGGATGTGTCATGACAATGTGGAATGGTTGTATCATGTACTAGGTCACTTGGCTGGGCAAAATAAAGAGAAGAAATCAAATCGAAGTTTGAAAGTCAAACGCCAATTTGAAAAAGTGAAATCTCAAGTTTGCTTGGTGGAGGGAGAGTAGGAAACCTACTTGGGGAGGAAGTCCCACTCCCTCCCATCCGCTAGCCATGAGGAGGAGTTGGAGGAGGACTCCCTCCTCCCCAAACCGCCTCTCCCCTCCTATATAAGGAGGGGTAGGGCACCCCCTCTCCCTACACCTCCAAAAGCTAGCCTAAGGCGCCACCACCACCACCAAGTGCTGCTGCCGCCACCACCTAGGGATCTTCTCCCAAGTCACCGAGTTGGGGTATCCCAAACCCTAGCCGTCGGCCACACCTCTCCCCTTGGTGGTTCTAAACCCTAGATCGCCAAGGCCCTCTCTCATACTCCACCATACTCGCTCCGGCTTAAGGAGAAGCCCTGCGGGATCTCCCCTCTACTTACCGACACCACGCCGTCGTGCTGCCAGAATCACGAGGAGAGTGCTACAACCTCCGCTGCCTGCTGGAACAAGGGAGAGGAAGGTCTTCATCGAGTACCGAACGTGTGACCGACTGCGGAAGCGCTGCCGTAACGCAGCGCCGGAAGGATCGTCTATGCGATCTTGAGATCGGAAGTGTACGACTACATCACCCACGAGAATCTGCTCTCGTTAACCGCTTTGGATCTTTGAGGGTTAGTATTCTATCGACTCGCTGCTACAATCTAGTAGATAGATCTTGGCTTGATCATAGATTAGATCTTGATTGTGTGTTCATGTGGTAGAAATTTTTTGTTTCCCATGATACGAACCCCTATAGTGGTATCAGAGTCGTGTCTATATATAGATCTGTTGCACGAGTAGAACACAATGGTCATTATGGACGGTGGTGCTTTTATTATCAATTGTTTCTTGTGTACTTTGCATCTTGCGGTATGGTGGGATGAAGCGGCCCGGGCTAACCTTACATGACATCGTTCATGAGACTTGCTCCACGCTCAACATGCAACTTGTATTGCATAAGTGGCTTTGCGGGTGTCTGTCTCTCCCATCATAGTAAAGATTCAATTTACAACGGGCACTTGATAGTTCAAGCATCAACGTTGTGGTTCTTGTTCGTAAGTTAGAACGACACTTATTGAAAGCCCCAAACCACGTAAAATATGCAAAGAAAAATTAGAGGCGTCTAAATTTGTTTTGCAGGGGTGTGCTGTGATGTGATATGGCCATGATTGTCATTATATATGATGTATGCAATGTTCCTTATTGTAAGTTGGCAACCGAAAGGAGCCATATGGTTGTCTTTTAAATTCCGTTAAGACCCGCGTGGATGACAACCATGAAGCGGCGCCATTGACCTTGACGCAATACCGGTGATGATGGAGATCATGTTCGTGCTTGAAGATGGAGATCGGAAGCACAAGGAGAAAGGCCATATCATATCACATATTATGAATTGCATGTGATGTTAATCCTTTTATGCATCTTGTATTGCTTAGTTCACGACGGTAGAATTATAAGATGATCCCCCAAGCACACAATTTCAAGTTTTAAAGTGTTCATCCTTAGTAAGCACCATTGCTAAAGCTCGTTGTTTCGAAGCATCACGTGATAATCGGGTGTGTTAGATTCTGCGAGTGTATACAACGTGAGCAAGCCAGATTTGCTCATGCGGAAGCTAAGGTTTGATCTTGACATGCCTAGCATGTACAGACATGGTCTCGGAACACGGATCACCGAAAGGTAAAGCATGAGTCATATAGTAGATATGATGACCATGTTGATTGTTCGCCATTGAAGCTACATCAACTCTCGTGGTGATCGGTTTTGATGTGGTGGATTTGGTTCGTGTGATCACTAAAACAATGTGAGGGATATTGTTTTGAGTGGGAGTTCAACAGCAATATGATTAAAAGTTGAACACTATTTATCATAAATTAAATCAAAGTGAATTTGCATAGTTGTTGTAGTCATTGGCATCCGTTTACCACCTTGCGCTTAGTTTTAATTGAGATGATATAACTATATAATTCTGGTTAGTTACTTTACAAACTGGTATCATATTGTTTTGAAGTGTTAATCTAAAGTTTAAAAGTCCCATTGCAAACTTTCAGTAAGTTTCGATTACTCCGTGAAGTTTAATAGTTGGTATTAAATCAAGAGTAACAATTCCAGTGTTAGTATATAAGTATCATGTTTATCTCCATGATTCTTGATATTCGAAAGATAGTTTCAATATCAAGGTAATCTAGGAGTTGAAAGAGTTGTTTCAGAAACCATCATGTATGGAAGATATTGCGATATCTGAAATTATGTTTTGGTTACAACATGATAGAGTATAATATGGCAAAGTTAATGTTCTCATATTTGATGATAATTTACAAAAGGTTGGAGACACTAGTTGTCCTAATCCTCCAAAAGGTTTTGGAGAGCAACATTATACTCGCGATTCACCGTTATAAGCTAAAAGTAGCTTGATCATGGATAATTCCATGATAAGGGTGAATATCTGATGTAGGTAAAATGTTTACTACACCAAGAGATTACTAAAGAAAGGAATTTGAAAGAACACCAAACATTTGATGATGGTGATCTACTTCAAAGTGCAAGTCCAAAGACATTGGTATTTAACTATACATGCTTTGGACTATGTGTCATGTATATGGATCCACTATTGATGTTGATAGATTCTTTCAAACAGAAAGAGAAATACTGAAAGAGAATCTCATAAATATATGGCAGAAAAGAAAAGACTAGAATTGTTCAGCTTAGGTATATAGAGGATATACGCGTTATGGCTGTATTCTTTGCTTGTTAAATAATGTGGTTCTTAAGTATTGGATACTAAATTTGTTGGTATGAATCGTCATACGAAACAACAGAATTCATGAACTACAATGGCCTAAGTAACTAGCAAAAGAATATGTGATGATGTTCATCGAGAACAAATAAAGGGTTATTGTGTTGCTCGTTAAACATCAAAGCTTGCCTTCAAGATTTGTTTTATCAGGTATTATGAGAACAAAATGGTTGTTCAAATAATTGTTGTAATCCATAAAAGATGGATGATTCACAAATCTCGTTGGAGAAATCACATCCATAAAACTAGTGCTAAAAATGTTGAAAGACAAATTGATTGAAAGATCACTTAGGAAGTGACATCGTCGTTTAAATTATATTGGAAAGAAAACATGAAGAAACTCCATGTGGATGGAATTTTGGAGTCTTTTTGATTTTGATCAAATGACGCTTGTGAAACTTTCCTAGAGATAATTAAAACTTTGTTCATAGGCCAAAAGGGAACGAATGACTGGCTTATTGGAACTTGTACATATTGTTGTATGAAGTCCATTATGTGTAGTCAAGAGCGATGGATTTCAACTTCATATGCTTTCTCCGAAAAGTTGAGTGAATATATGAATATTTACTTAATAAGGATGAAGTATGAAACATTTGAAAAGTTCAAAGACTTTCAAGATGAAGTGCAAAATCATTGTAACAAGAATATAAATAGTTTATGATAAGATCATAAAGGAAGATATTTGAGTTACAAGTTTAACATAATATCTAAGATTTAAGGAATCGTTTCGTGGATTTGCATTTCCCGAAACACCATAAGAGTATGGAGCGTTCGAGATATGTAATTAAACCTTGTTTGACATGGTAAGGTCAAATGTGTAATTCATAAAACTGCCATTATATTTTAAAGATTAAAAGCTTTAGAGACAACCGTTTTTCCACTGAAAAGAGCTCCATCATAATCCGTTGAAATGACACCATATAAAGTTATGGTTTGGGATAAAACCCAAGTTGTCTTTTCTTAAACATTGGTATGCTATGCATAAGAAAGATGTTTGCGACCAAATTCGGATAAACCTGTCTTTGTATATTATTTCGAATAACTGTTAAGTATTCCTCCATAACATCGGAGGCAAAAGTGTTTGTAACTTAGAACGTCAAGTTTCTTTGAGAAGGAATTTTTCGTGAAAAGATAAGTGGGAGGACCATAGAACTTTGATAAGGTTAAAAGAACCTTAGCTATATGTGCAAAATTGCGCAGCGCCGAAAAGTGTTCCGGAGGCAGCAACAATGCTCATGGCTCACGTGCCTCAAAGGTTGTGGTTACGGAGGTCAAAGTTTCTATTGAACCAAGTAGGTCGAGTAAACAATCAAATACCAAGATTTGAGGGTTGAATCATTATTTGAGAATAATGAACGGACTACATACAAAGAAGCGATGATGGGCCCTAACTCCATAAAATGGCTTGAAGCCATAAAATCCGTGATAGTTCCATACACGAGAAATCAAGTTTTGAACTTGAAGAACCCTCGAGAAAGGTGTAAGACCTTACAGTTGTGTTTGGATCTATAAAGAAATAGACATGGATGTTTCACATCTATGAAATAGTCGACATGTTGGGAAAGAGTTCACAACAATGTTCAAAGGTTGACTATGACAAGATTTGATCTTTCATAGCGATATTTAGTCTAGACAGATTAATGTAGCAACCACTACATATAATTTTGTTATGTGGTAGTTGAATAAGCAAAACAAGTTCTTATAATAGAATTGTTACCTAGGACATGTGCATAACACGGTCCATAGGGTTTTGTTAATTCAAAGGATGCTAAAAGCATATGCAAACTTCAATTGTTGAAGTAAGCATTGCGGAGTTGGAATATTCACTATGATGAAACTGTTAAAGGAGTTTAAATTCGTCGGAAACGATGAAGATGCTTGCATTTGCAAGAAATTAAGTGGGAGCGCTAAGACATGTTTCTAATACATTATGTGGAAGACATATTGTTGATTGGAAATGATATATCATTTATTAACACATATTAAGAATTTATCCCGATGAAAGACTTAGGCAAAACCCAAATATTTGGCATCAATAGACGCTAATATGGTTGTGCCGAAAGTACATAGATGATATATTGAATGAGTTCAATATAGAAACTACAAGAAAGGTTCTTGTCACACAGAAATGATTGAATGAGTTCAATATTGATGATATATTCAAGTTTATTGACACTTGGTAAGTGAAACAAAGATTCAAGTATAGATTGGTACTTGATGCATGAAATCACAAAGAGTATTTTATCAATCATGCTGTGATGTGTACAAATCCAGATATGTCCTATGCTCTAAATGTTATGAGCATATACCAGAATGATTCATAAGATGATTATTGGACGATAGTAAAGATATTCTTATGATCTTGTAAAAGAACTAAGAATATATTATTTTGTAAAAGTGACAAATAGATGGTTCGTTCATTATAAATGAATTACATTGATACTAGTTTTGTCATGAAGTACAAATTAAGTTTATCTCAATCCAAACTAAGGGTGGCACAATATGATGGAATATGAGATCCATAATGAATTTGGATGAGTTCCAAAGTTAAGACATTGTGACAGATACTACAACAAAAGGCTAAGTATATAACTGCTATTATAGCAGCAAAAGAGGGCATTTGTGTCAAGTAGTTTGTTACCAAACTAGGTGTAGTTCACAACAGGGATAATACTATGAAGATATATTGTACGAATATATTATCAACATGTTTTAACCCCAAAGAACTAAAGGTCACACCAAAGGACAAAATTTGTACAAAGCCATCTCATTAAAGAATGAGTGATGCGTAGAGACGCAAAGACATTCATATACACGCGGACCTGGAAGTGTCAGATCTGGAGATCAGTTGACCACTAGCAATCGTGTAAATACGACACCAGAAAGACATAGGTGTTGAATACACAAAGGTTTGAAACTAGATTATTGACTCTAGTGCAAGTGGGAGACTGTTGGAGATATGCCCAAGAGGCAATAATAAAGTGGTTATTATCATATCTTCATACTTATGATAAATGTTTACATGCCCTGCTATAATTGTATTAACCAGAAACATTAATACTTGTGTGATTTGTAAACATAAAAGAGTCCCTAGTAAAGCCTCTTGTTAAACTAGCTTGTTGGTTAATATATGATCATGGTTTCCTGATCATGAACATAGAGATGTTATTAACAACAGGGTCATATCATTAGGAGAATGATGTGATGGACATACTCCTATAGATAAGTGTAGCATAAAGATCAAGTCATTTAATATAGTTCATTTGCTATAAGCTTTCTGATACATAGTAACCTAATTCCTTCGACCATGAGATCATGTTAATCACCATCACCGGAAGGATGCTTTGATGACATCAAACACCACACCGTAACTGGGTGGCTATAAAGGTGGCAGTGAGTGTTCTGAAAGTATGGGTTGAGGCACATGGATCAAGAGTTGGATTTGTCCATCCATATGACGGATAGATATACTCTAGGCCCTCTCGGTGGAATGTCATCCAATTATCTTGCAAGCATGTGACTGGTTCACAAGGGATCACATACCGCGGGAACGAGAAAAGAGTACTTATCAGTAACGAGGTTGAACTAGGTATGCAGAGATACCGACGATCAAAACCTCGGATAAGTAAACTATCGTGAGACAAAGGGAAATTGGTATCGTATGTAAGTGGTTCATTCGATCGCAAAGTAATCGTAGAAATATGTGGGAGCCATATGAATTTCCATATTCCTCTATTGGTTATTGATCGGAGAAGTGTCTCGGTCATGTCCGCATAATTCACGAACCGTAGGGAGACACACTTAAGGATTCGATGTTGTTGAGTAGTTATGGAATGATGAGTAAGAGACCGAATGTTGTTCGGATTCTCGGATGGGATCCGGGATATCACGAGGAGATCCGGAATGGTCCTTAGAATAAGATTCATATAAGGAAAGTCCTGTTTCGGAGTTCGGGAATGATTCCGGTGTTTTCACCAGGAATGTTCTAGAAAGGTCTCGAAGGTCCGGCACTCCGGAGGGAAAGGTTACATGGATGTGTCATGACAATGTGGAATGGTTGTATCATGTACTAGGTCACTTGGCTGGGCAAAATAAAGAGAAGAAATCAAATCGAAGTTTGAAAGTCAAACACCAATTTGAAAAAGTCAAATCTCAAGTTTGCTTGGTGGAGGGAGAGTAGGAAACCTACTTGGGGAGGAAGTCCCACTCCCTCCCACCCTCCGGCCATGGGGAGGAGTTGGAGGAGGAATCCCTCCTCCCTAAACCGCCTCTCCCCTCCTATATAAGGAGGGGTAGGGCACCCCCTCTCCCTACACCTCCAAACCCTAGCCTAAGGCGCCACCACCACCACCACCAAGTGCTGCTGCCGCCACCACCTAGGGATCTTCTCCCAAGTCGCCGAGTTGGGGTATCCCAAACCCTAGACGCCGGCCACACCTCTCCCCTTGGTGGTTCTAAACCCTAGATCGCCAAGGCCCTCTCTCATACTCCACCATACTCGCTCCGGCTTAAGGCGAAGCCCTGCGGGATCTCCCCTCTACTTACCGACACCACGCTGTCGTGCTGCCGGAATCATGAGGAGAGTGCTACAACCTCCGCTGCCTGCTGGAACAAGGGAGAGGAAGGTCTTCATCGAGTATCGAACGTGTGACCGACTGCGGAAGCGCTACCGGAACGCAGCGCCGGAAGGATCGTCTACGCGATCTTGAGATCGGAAGTGTACGACTACATCACCCACGAGAATCTGCTCCCGTTAACCGCTTTGGATCTTCGAGGGTTAGTATTCTATCGACTCGTTGCTACAATCTAGTAGATAGATCTTGGCTTGATCATAGATTAGATCTTGATTGTGTGTTCATGCGGTAGAAATTTTTTGTTTTCCATGCTACGAACCCCTACAGTTTTGACACTGGGAAACCAAATATGGCACAAATGCACAAGTCAATTAAGTAGCATTACACTACCACTGTAAAATTCAAGGTAGTTAGCTAAGTCAATTTAATTGCCCTATGCTTCTATATACTGTCTAGGCTGTAGAATACTGTTTCATGATATAAAACAAAGTATACATATCACACACCTCTGATATATACTCGGATATCACACTTCAGATTTGGGCAGTACTCCTTCACCATATACAACACTTCGCACTTCACTCTGCCCATGTTAACACTCCTGAAGAAACAAATTCATTCATGTTAACAAAGCCTTTTGCTTCGGTCCCCCCCCCTCTTTCTTTCAAATTTTAACAAACAAAAACTCGATACCGATTATTTAAAGGACCGTACGAACTCACCCGAAGTCCGTATGGTTCTCTTAGACGTATACTCACCATATACGTATACTCATGTGCCTGCGGAAGGGGAGTTATATAACATCAACAAAATAAATTTAAAATATGATATGCAAAGACGTAAATCGCGATAATGGAAGGTGGGATCAGCTGACCGAAACGTGGATTATACTCAGTTCGACCAAGTACACATATACAAAGATATACGTGTCCTCGATATGGGTTTCGATAGGTCAAAAAAATAAAATGGCCCATGCAGCTTAAGTTGATGGGGGGGGGGGGGGGGCGAAGCACACCTTGTTAACAAATTCATTTACTGAAATTGCAGGAAAGAGATCTTCAGACAAAAAATTTAGCAATAACAAACATAGGTGTAGGTGTACTGAGATTAATCCAAAGAGAACACGGAGTGCTACAAGTACTCTAATAGTCTTCCATCACAAGAACTAATCCATGTAACAAACAAGTTTTCTATCATAGTACATGCAACAAATCCATGACTGAAATTGCTTGTGCTAAAGGGAATGACTTAGCCATAAATATTGACAACAAGCAAGCAAATAGTGCTACACCTTTAAGATCAATTTCATTAGCACAAGCAAGTTCTACACCAAATAATGCTAGTACACATCAAATTTCAGTACTGGACTAGCCAATAATCATCAACAATTTGTATAGAGCCAATAATCATAAAAAATTCTCAGTACTGGAGTAGACAATGAAGATTTGTACAGAGGGAGGATCAAAGATGGACTTACTGGTCACGGTGGTGGTCATGCTGGTTGACGGCGGCCTGGTGCTCCCAAGCGCAGGCAGCGTCCTCCCGCTACTACAGTTCTTTAGGACGCCTGCCATTCCTCCCCTTCTCCAAGACACCGAGGAGTAGATCCAGCACCGATGCCACTGCCACGATTAGAGCTCGGCCCTTCCCTTGGCTCGCCAGATCGAGAACCTCCGCAGAAGATCTAGCAGCACCGCTGCAGATCCGGCTACCGGAGGAGGACAAGATGCCATTTTTAACTCGACCTAACTACCGCAGATTCGTTGGAGAGGGAGGGAGAGGCGGCCTAGACAGGTACACGTGAGGCGACGGAGATGGCGACGGCGAGGGAGGATGACTGGATGAGAGGGGAGGGTGAGACGCGAGCGATGGCTGTTTGTGGGACGCGGGAGGGTAAAAATGGAAACTGAAAAAAAGTCGTAACGTGACAAAAATTTGCTTACAAGTTCTAAAATGTCTTATAATACGAAACGGAGAGAGTACTAGAGAGGATAGAGGATTATTACCCACTGGCCACTTCCATCCTTATCTCCACATCCCGTCTTGTGCTTTGCATTTCTTGCTTGCATGTCGAAAAAATTCATACCTTTGCCGCTTCACTCGACATGGAATATCTCTGGTCCGTACCATCTTCCTTTGCTGCATGTGCTTGCTACTTCATTTTTTCCCCGAAAGGTCCATGTTACTTCATGTCCTCTAGAATTCTGATCTTATTTTTAGAGCTATTGGATTGTATGTATTACACACTTTTTTTCAATCTTTATACTGCATATGGTACTTTTGCCACTGGTTGAGCACCTCTGCATAGATATTTCTATGGCATGTCCTTCCTTGCTCTTTCTTTAGGCCCCGCTTGGTTTGGTTTCTGTATTTTATCCCAAAACACCAGTTTTAGTCGCAGATGTTAAATTTACGGCCCAACATCAGTATTGTCACTTGGTTGGCCATTTTTCCCCTCCGAATCATTTGCAGCCCGTTTACAGGCGAAAACATCATGGACGTGCTGTGGTGGGTTTCTTCTACAACCCGACGACACCAGAAGAGCCCGTCAACCCTAGCGCGGCGGCGACCGGTTGGGCGGCGTGAGCAGTCGAGCTGCTGGCGGTGGTGGCAGCGGTGAGCCAGACGAGGTGGCGCAAGATCTGCGACGAGCTTCGGTGGAGCAGAGCGGCGAGTCCGGCAGTAGCGACTCGACCGGCGGCGCAAGTTCTGTAGGCAAGGTATTTATCCTATTCTCACTCGTCTTCCCCGTCTCAGGAAGCTCATGTTCTCCGACGTATCCCCTTCACCATCGTCGTCGTCGCCTCCGGTATGTTGTCTTCCCACCCCGCTAGTTGTACTAGGGGGCTTGATTGATTTTGCGCCATGATGTGCGAGTTCTTGATTGGTCCCTCGCCGCCTGCGTTTGCCCGCGTTCATGGTCCTGTTCTTCCTGGAGTTGCGATTAGCTACCTAGATGTGTACTGGAACCTGAAACTAGAAACACGATGCACTATTAGTTGATTGTTGCTACTCAATTCCTCGTCCGCTACCTATATGTGTACTGGAACCTCGAACTAGAATCGTGATGCATTGTTTAGTTGATTGTCCGCTACCTACATTGCCACAATAGTTTGGTTCCTTCATGGTGTCTATTGGCTATTGATTCAGTGCCATAATAGTTGAGTGAGTGATATTATTTTAACGCTCTAACTAAGATCTTTGCCATAAAAAAATTGTGGCGGCAGCACAGTTCTTAATATAGCAGTGTTGCTCTGTATCAAGGCCATAAAAAAGTTGCTTTCTTCTCCTATTGAACTTTTGAATTTTGGATTGGTCCTAATTCTGAACCACATTGTTGTTCTGCATGTTGATCGGTTCTAATTTCAGATTAAGCACGCTTACTTCTGACTGCTGTGTTTGCACGTCCTCATCTTGTGTTCCTCGTTGTATGTCAAGTCCATGTTCAAATTTGAGAAGTGGACTTTAGCTATTGTACTATGCATGAGAAGTTGACGTTAGCTATTGTTTTCTGAACATGCTATGCTCTTGTTCTCCGAATGAAGTTTATGTGACTTCTTTTCTGTTTTTTCCTGTATAGAATGCAAATTTAATGATCATTTCTAGATAAATAGGGTTGTTTCATGTCTTCTTTATGCTTAGGAGAAGTGGGCTTTCAATTTTTTTGTACAAATGTTTTTTTGAAAGTAATTCAATTGATTTTTTAGAGTTGCAAACAAGTTTAATGTACCATGTTCGCTTGTGTTTTTAGTAAGAAGGTAAAATTACAAGCTCATAAGAAACATAGCCATCCAGTCTAACTTTTGTTAGGAGATAGAAGTATGTCCAAGATATGTGCTAAGCCATGAATTTAATCTGCACCGTGATTTGACTGAAAGTGAAGATGTTAGTATGTCACAATGCATATAGATGTTCCACACAATTGATAATTGATGTTTAAGCATTTACATGTCACCAAGAAATTCTTTATGACAAATCACTCTCGTGATTACTTTATTAGAGAAAACTATTCCCTCTGTTCGCAAATAAGTGTACTTCTAGCTTCTTTAAAACAGCAACACTGCACAGGCACCGTCTAGGATCTCCCGCTCCAAACTCTCACGCTGGCGTCGTACCTGCACTCCACCGCCACCTCACTGCCGGACGTCCGTGATCTCCCAGTAAGGTACACATACTCTCACCTCGACCAGTCTGTCGATCCTTCTTGGCTAGTAATTGTTTTGTTAGCCAAAGCATGTTTGTTAGGCACTTGTTTATTTCCTAGGGCATCGCTATCTCAGATCTCCCCTGTTGCAATTCTATGAATACATTTTATATGATTTCTGTCGGTTTTGGAGGCAATTTCCTGGTGAGTGGACGACAGTTCTATGCTCACAGAAGTTTATCAGTAGCAACAGTTTGCAGTAGCAAACAACAAAGCAACAACAGTAGTAAAACAAGAGCAATAGTAACAGTAGCAGCAAACAGTAGGATATGAGCGCGGTAGGCATAGAGATGGATGGACGGGCGTTGCATGGATGAGTCTAAATATGTAACTTCAAGATCTAGGGAAATTGCAGATAAATAAGAATAAACATCCAAGTACTAAACAATCATAGGCATGTGATCCATATATAGTCATGCGTGCTCGCAATGAGAACTTGCACAACATCTTTTGTCCAGCCATTCCGTTGCAGCGGGGCCTCAAGGGAACTACTGGCAATTAAGGTACTCCTTTTAATAAAGCACCGGAGCAAAGCATTAACACTCTGTGAACACATGTGATCCTCACATCACAGCCATCCCCTCAGGTTGTCCCAATTTCTGTCACTTCGGAGCCTTTGGATCCGGACAATGATATGTGTACACAACTTGCAGATAAGATTACAAACAATACGATCATAATGATTCAATAATAAGTTCGGATCTGAGATCATGACACTCGGGCTCAAGTGACAAGCATTAAGCACAACAAGTTGCAACAATGTCAAATAGCACTAATAGAGATACTAGGCACCATGCTCTAACAATCTTATTCGATTACATGATAGAAATCATCCAATCCCTACCATCCCCATAGCCTACAACGGGGGATTACTCACTCATGGATGAGGGAAACATTGATGGTTGATGGAGAGGCGTTGATGATGACGATGGCGATGATCCTCCCCAAATTCCCTGTCCCGGCAGGGTGCCAGAACGGAGTTTCTGGTTCCGAATCGCGGTTTCTGGTGGTGACGGCGCAGCGGAAATCTTTCTGGAAAAACGTCGACCCTCCCCCCTCCCTCGGTTTTTAGGTCAAGAGGCGTCTTATAGGCGAAGAGGGAGATCGAGGGGGTGCCTGAGGCGGCAGCACCCCCTAGGCGTAGGCTGGACCCACCGACGGGCAGGGGGTGTGGGCCCCCCAGGGCTCCACTCCGTCTCGTATTCTGGCTCTGTGGATCTTCTGGTGAAATAGGATTTTTGGCATATTTTCCGGGATTTTCCCGATAGTTGATTTTCTGCACAAAAATTAGACACTAAGGCAATTCTGTTGAAAACAGCATCAGTCCGTGTTAGTTGTATCCAAATCACACATGTTTAGAGGAGGAACAATAGCAAAAGTGTTCGGAAAAGTAGATACGTTTTGGACGTATCACTACTCCATCTTTGCCTGAAGAGTAGCCTCCACTCCGTCCTTACTGATGAGGATCGTTCGATCATCATCTACATAAGCTTTCCTCGTGAAGAGGATGGTGTGGCGATTGTTGAGTTGGAGCTCCAATATCATCTTGTGATCCTAGGTGATAGCGTTTTGAAAAAATCATTATGTTGATGGATGGTCTCTTGTGAGGACGAGTAATACCCACCTTGTGGCGGATGTGGATCTGGTTGTGCGGTGGTGACTACGAGAAACTGGTGTTTGTATTTTATATTACCGGGCTCCACCGATGAGTCAAGAGGGTCTGCATGTATGAAGGCATAACTTCAGTCAGGGTAATGGCAGGATCGGTCGGAACACTTCCGCACTCCACCTAGTGGCCAATGGCAAGATCTTAGGCAATGGCGGGATAGGTCGGAACACTTCCGCACTCCACCTCCACCAAGAGACTGGAACTTGAAGCTAGACACTTGGCTGACCAAGCTCGGATTCACGCGGTGTGCCTCCGAACATGCTGTGTACGGGTGCGGCACATCGGCATCACAACTTCTTTGTCGAATTTTACATGGATGATTTCATCCTCATAGGATCCGACACACGGCAGGTCAACAAGTTCAAGATCGAGATGCACAACATGTTTGCAATGACATATCTCTGTGTTTTGAGCTCTATGAATGTGAGCGGCATCAACATTTGTCAGTCTATGTATGCCTAGAAGCTTCTGGAGAAGAGCAGCATGAATGGTTGGAATCTGTGTCACGTTCCAATGGAGCCTCGGTTCAAACTATTCCAGATCAGCACAACAACATCAGTGGATGTCACAGAGTACAAAAGCATTGTCGGCACGCTTAGGTATCTTGTGCACACTGGGCCAGATCTCAGCTACTCTATGGGCTGCATTCCAAGTTTCATGGAGGAACCCACGACGGAACACCTTGCCACCGTCAAGCACATCTTTCGGTACATTTGTGGGTATGCTACATCTTGGATGCAGGTATAGACACAATTTGGGAGTGTAACACATCATGGGGTTCGGTGACAGTGACATGGCGGGAGATGTAGAAACTCGCAAGAGCACCACTGGCCTATTCTTCATCCTCGGGAGCATAAAAATAGTATCTCTCTCCTCATGTGAAACTAAGTATGTCGCGGCAACACTTTCAGCGTGTGGGGGTGTGTGACTGGCCCGGCTGCTCTCGGATATCACAAATACCGTTGTTGATTGTGTCACTCTCATGGTTGACAACAAGTGAACATTCTTCCTCATGAAGAACCTTATCTTTCACGATCACTTTGAAGAATATTGATCTGAGGTATCACTTCATCGGAGAGTGTGTGGAGGAAGGCAAAGTGGAGGTCGAGCTCGTTTCGTTAGAAAACCAACCTGCGGATCTACTACCCAAACCTCTTGGGCGAGTTCGTCTTCAATAGTTCTGTTCAAGCATCAACATGATTGAGGTACAGTAGGTACACGAGCATTATGGAGTGAATTGTTGAAATAAATTTTGTGCATTAGTGTCTAGTTTACTAGGTTCAAGTTACTCTTGCTAATCATGTGTTGTCGACAACAGTTAGATGAGTTTCAGTTAAGTAGTTAGCTGCCGTCAGTTGTTAGTTAGGCATGATCTAGTCATGGGATAACGTGGCTAACAAATCAGGCACGACAATACCGGCATGTGTAGTCCTCGTGCTGCACGATTTGATTCGTGGGATGCTGAGAGTCGCATGGATCGTGGAGCATGGTTAGCTCAGGTGTATAAGTGTCATTTGTAAGTTCAGAATAAAAGGAACAGAAAGATAAAAACGCAAGGCAATATTACTACGCCACAAAAAACTCTTGTGTTTGTGAGTTTATCTTGTTTTCTTATCCTCTGAAATTAGTGTGCAGAGAGAGAGAGTTGATACTCGAGAGATTAGGCTGACATGTCATGTGGTAATAATGTTTGTCCGTGTCATGATTTATATTCTAAAATTAATCAGGAAAATATTGCCTAATTATCCAACACTTCCTCCCACCCTCTCCATCGCTTCCGCGGGCCGCCGTATCGCCTCCAACCTAGCCAATACGAGGGCTTCCACCGGTTGAACTCGTCTACCACGTTGGCGGCGGCATCGTCTTCGGCCTTGGCTTGGGGTTCCTCACACTCGTGGGAGTGGTGCCCCTCTTTACTCGTGATCTAGAGTAGGAAGGTGGTTGGGGAAGTCACGATCGCTGCCTTCTCACTCTTCCTGCTGGAATCCATGAGGTCATTCTTGCTTCGCTGGAGGCCCCGGCCTCTCGCGACCAATGAGGAGCTGGATTTGGGCGTCTATGGCTACGTCTCGCTGATCCGGGAGGTGGAGGCCTAAATAGAGCCGACAAGACGAAGTTTCTCTGACTCCGATAGGGGAACTGATGGAGTCTCCATCATTTCCATTGAAGATAGGATTGAGGAGGGGAGCGAGGCGGGCGACGATTTAGACAATCCCAAGGCAAAGTCGAAGAAGAGGATAAGACGTACACATGCTTCCTTATCTACGTTACAAATTTTGTTTGCTCTTTACAATACTTGGACAACACATACACAAGACACATACAAAAATTAACAGAGCATGTACAATGCTCGACTCAATGCATTGGTGGTAGACAACAACTGTGGTAGGCATTTATTGGGGTGCCAGATAAATGAAGGAAGAAAGAACGCATCGGTAGCTGGCCTCATGGGTCAGCAATGGGGACACTATGGAGCACTACGGTCTCAACAGTGAGGCCAGGACCGAAGCCAAAGAGAACGCCCCACTCCTTGCCCTCGCCAGTAGTGGTGTGACCTTCCTGGGCGGAGCGCTTACGCATCTCATCCAGGATGAAGAGCACGCAAGCGCTGGACATATTGCCGTACTCGGAGAGGATGTGTCGGGTGGCTCGCATCCGTTTCTCGTCGAGGTGGGCCTCGGCCTCCACTTTGTCTAGGATCGCCGGACCGCCGGGGTGGGCCACCCAGAAGATGGAGTTCCAATCACTAATGCCCAACGGCTCAAAGGCGTGAACCAGTGCAGTATTGATGTTCTTAGAGATGGCCGTTGGCACGTCCTTGTGGAGGTGGAAGGTGAGCCCCACCTCCTTGAGATATCCCTGAATAAAGCCATCCGTGTCTGGCAATATGGTCTGGCTTGCTGACACCAGTTGGAACAGTGGCCGCTCCATGGGGACGTCGGGGTCGGCACCGATGACTATCGCGCCAGCGCCATCCCCGAAGAGCGCTTGGCCGATCATAAAGTCGAGGTTAGTCTCCGAGGGAGCACGGAAGCACATTGTGGTGACCTCCGAGCAGACAACGAGAACATGCGCATCACGGTTGTTCTCCGCGAGGTCTTTAGCCACACGGAGGGCCGTGCCTCCGGCATAGCAGCCCTGTTGGTACAACATGACGCGCCTCACGGACGGGCTGAGGCCGAGCATCTTGACCAGCTGGTAGTCGGCGCCCGGCAAGTCCACTCCAGTGGTGGTGCAGCAGAACACGAGGTGGGTGATGCTACACATCGGCCGACCCCATTCCTTAATCGCCCGCTGCGCTGCCACCTTACCAAGCCTCGGGATCTCGTCTGCCAAGATGTCCTGGCGCGCGTCCAATGACGGCGCCATGAACGTGGCAATGCTTGGGTTCTCCTTGATCATCTCTTCCGTGACGTGCATGTACCTCTTTCGGACCATCGACTTGTCGCCTGCATACGCACATCTATGGTGACTGTGTAATAGAAGTTGTTTTGATATTATGTATGTAGTAGATGCATACAATATGAAGTACAAAAGGTAATGTGCAGAATAATTTGAAACGTGAAAGTGCCTACGAGGCCTTGAATTGGGATCTATTATATACTAGAAGTAATACAAGGTTGTTTTTCGAGGCATCACGTTGATCCATATCATCAAAATTATTTTAACTATTAGATCTATAATTAATGGTAAAGATGTAATCTGAGATTAAAATATAAATAGTGTTACGTAAAAGTAAACGTGTACAAGAAAAGTCTTACGTCACATTAGGTTACAGTTGAGTCTGTGTCAGATTTACTATATGTACGTGAAAATCGAGTTCCATTGGCAATTCTCTGCCGGTATCTTTCTAAACAAAACTTTCGCGTTAACGGCAGGGACGTGGCGGTTAAGATATACATATACCCCTATTCCAGGCCTAAGTACATGTTATTACGAGATGTCTACGTGTGGATGAGTGTGCCCAAATAAATACCAAAACTGTGGATCACTTGATCAATTACATATACACCAAGCTAGCTAGCTTTGTATGGTCAGCAAGCTATGAACCAAATCGATCAACTAGCGTGTCGAAAAAAGAAAGATCGATCAGCTAGCTAGGTTAGCACGTGTGTCTAGCATGAGCGCTCTAGCGATTGATCTGGACATCATATTTCGGTAAAAGTAAGCACATCACATGACGAGTTGGCTGATGAAATTTTATGTCCTTTCGAAGACATCAGCATAGAGCAATCATGCTAGGACTTGGCAGATAAATACAATCTGGCAAGTAAATACACGCAATGCTGCTTATAATTGTAAATTTATTTTCATATAGTAACGAATTCAGTATAGGAAAATAAGACACATGAGTTACTAATTAGACTATCGATGTAAAATTTACTCTCTTTATCCAAAAATAAGTGACTTCAATTTATCTAGATTCATATGTATATACACGTGTTTTAGTGTGTAGATACATACGAATATAGAAAAATCCAAACCACTTATTTTCGAATGGAGGGAGTATGTGTCTTTCAAAAACTATTTTCTAACACCTTCACCTTAGGTGTCCTATTCGGCATGCATTTGGCTATTGAAGGTGAAAGGTGGCGGAGACCGAAAAGCTTACTACTCTTTTTTAGGTAAAATTATAGTACAGAGAGTATAAAAGTAAAGTTGGTACACACGATATAAAAGTAAACATGTCAATGCACAAGAAGACAAAGATGGAGGAAACTAGAGGAATAAACATTTTCTTTCCCTATGTAAAGAAGTCATTTATTACATATTAAAGTGAGAATGGCATGTCAATGCACAAAGAGGGAGGAAACTAGAGGAACAAACATTTTTCTTTTGTGAGACAAATTAAGATCTATAGAGACTAAAAAAGAGTGATATATCTTATTTGGCCTACCTGTTAGCACGGATCATTTTACTCTTCACTCCTTTATGAATAATATTGCCACAAAGAAAATGCTCAGTCACACAATACTGATTGCTTATTACCAAGTTTTGTTTACTTAATTTATCTTCATATATATGAAATATGTGATCATTGATCTAATGGACTCATATATGTTCCTAATGGGACTTGAATCATGGATTTTTATAACTTACCAGATCATTCTCTCCCGGTTGTTGCAATGGTCCATCATTATTAGTAGACAAGAAATATACATTTTTCCAATTACGTTTCATGACCAACAATCTGAATTGTTTTTATTAACTTCATAAGTTGATCTAATATCACATAAATACCACATGCTATTAATGCCTAACAATGAAAAGTTATTCTATTTTTAATATTATGTATGCGATGAAGAATATGAAGCTTTTTCCACAATGGCACACTAATCATGCTCCCACAAACTAAAAGTTGTTTCCTTTTTATGTGATTTTTTATATAACAATTTTTTGTTGTGGCTATATAATCATATTATTTTTATGTCGACCATACAATGTTTTTAAACTATAAATAAATCTATCATACATATTAAACACACTACAGTGATGTCCTCGCAGTTGCAAGAGCCACCATGCTAGTTAACTTTAGAAAACAATACATGATCTGTTTAGAAACAGATAGATCAACTGCTTACACATTCGCTTGAACTTGTCCTTGAGATCGACGAGGTGATCGCTCTTGGTCATCCGGAAGTAGTAGTCCGGGTAGTCCGCCTGATACATGCAGTTCTCTGGCGTCGCCGTGCCGATGGACAGCACCGTCGCTGGGCCCTTTGCCCGCTGCGCCATTATCACCTCCTCCACCGTCACCGGCGACATCTCCACCACCTCTGCTTGATCGGCCTGCTGCCTGGCTCTATGTATGGTGCGTTACTGTTGGAAGTGCTATCACCTACGCTGATGATGGTACGGGAAGAGGCACAAGGTTATTATGTAGAGGCTAGGCCGGCCGGCCGGCCGGCTCCTGCTGGTTAAAAATAAAGATGCTGCAACGCGCAAAAGAACGTCCAGTCGTGCTTGGCGTATTCTCTACATGGTTGCCCATCTCTTTTCTGGAGAGTGCAAATGGAGGCGAGCTACATAGAGCTTGGAATATACTACAAGATCTGTATTCACAAGTTTGAAAAAAAAATGTATTTTGCCAATGTTATGGTATACTACAAGAGCGCCAAATCTCCTTGTGAAATGTTTTATATTCTAGGCTACAGAAAAATGACAAAAGCGTGGATCTAAATATAGTGAACAATGCACATTTTGAAGACTATAAAACATGTTATACTTTGTCATTTTTAGCCCAAAACAGAGAATAAATTAAACTGAGATTTTGCACACTTATAAAATATATCATTGGATACATACAAACACTTCTTCATAATTCTTTGAAAGTTTTAAATTTGATTTCTTGTTTAAGAAAATAAAGGGCTCCATATTGTCGAAGATAAGTGGGCTTAGGTCATAACCTCCGGCATATAGCTTCATGCCCTCTGCCTACAATGTCCATATCATCCACGACGCACTACAGGAATGGGAAGCTACGCCGACGGCCGGTCGCTACGCCGACGGCCAAACGTCGGGGCCGTCGGCGTAGCCATCGTCTATGCCAGCTCCGCCAAGCAGCCGTCGGCGTAGAATTGCCCTCGGCATATTCTATGCTACGCCGACGGCTGCCCTCGGCGTAGCATACGCCGACGGCTGCCCTCGGCGTAGCTATTTTTTATTTTATCTCATTAAACTTTGAAAAATCATAACTAAATCATTCTAATTCGTAAAAATACAAATAATATATCAAAATTTGCAGAAAAATAAGACCTATCTACCTACACTCAAATATTACACATTTATAAATAAAAATTAAGTAAAACATAAAACATTATATATAGTTTAAAACGGGCATAAAAAATTCAAAAACGATCGAAACAATGCGAAACCTTCGCGTGGTGTCATATTATGTGACACAGTTAGAAGGAAAAATATCAAACTTGGTATATTGATTATGTCTTAAAAAAATCTTCACAAAATGACCTATCTCATTCGAGGTTTCTTGGCTTTCGGGTCAAATGACCAATGTTATGGCTAGAATCAAGGCATAGTTTGTGATAATGTGCCCATATTATGTATACACATGCATTATGGGATGGCGAACAATGTTGCAGGAGGATGTTTTCCTTTTCGTCACACCAAAAAGCCATTTTCTATTTTTCGAGCATAAAAAACGGATGGTTTTGTGAAGCAACCACCAAATGGCTAATTCAAAATACTACCACCACATTTTACAAAAATACTATACCACCTTATATGGAAAATATCCCAACAGGGGGATCCGAAACCTTTCCGTCCACCTTTGGTGAAAAAGACAAATTCCTGCCGAATCGGCAGGAAGTGGGTCAGATATGAACTACAGGTACATGATCCGATGCTCATGTTTTTTTACAAAAATCTTTTTTAGGTTCACAATATGCTATTTTATCAAATATCCAATGAAAGTTTAGCGAGTCTCGGCCCCGAGCTAAGAATCTTTATGTCCGCCGTTCGACAAAGTTTGACGATAGTTTAAAACGGGCATAAAAAATTCAAAAACGATCGAAACAATGCGAAACCTTAGCGTGGTGTCATATTATGTGACAGAGTTATAAGGAAAAATATCAAACTTGATATATTGATTATGTCTCAAAAAACCTTCACAAAATGACCTATCTCATTCGAGGTTTCTTGGCTTTCGGGTTAAATGACCAATGTTATGGCTAGAATTAAGGCATAGTTTGTGATAATGTGCCCATATTATGCATACACATGCATCATGGGATGGCGAACAATGTTGCAGGAGGAAGTTTTCCTTTTCGTCGCACCAAAAAGCCATTTTCTATTTTCCGAGCATAAAAACGGACGGTTTTGTGAAGCAACCACCAAATAGCTAATTCAAAATACTACCACCATATTTTATAAAAATACTATACCACCTTATATGGACAATGTCCCAACAGGGGATCCGAAACCTTTCCGTCCATCTTTGGTGAAAAAGACAAATTCCTGCCGAATCGGCAGGAAGTGGGTCAGATATGAACTACAGGTACATGATCCGATGCTCATGTTTTTTTACAAAAATCATTTTTAGGTTCACAATATGCTATTTTATCAAAGATCCAATGAAAGTTTACCGAGGCTCGGCCCCGAGCTAAGAATCTTTATGCCCGCCGTTCGACAAAGTTTGACGATAGTTTAAAACGGGCATAAAAAATTCAAAAACGATCGAAACAATGCGAAACCTTCGCGTGGTGTCATATTATGTGACATAGTTATAAGAAAAAATAGCAAACTTGTTATATTGATTATGTCTCAAAAAACCTTCACAAAATGACCTCTCTCATTCGAGGTTTCTTGGCTTTCGGGTCAAATGACCAATGTTATGGCTAAAATCAAGGCATAGTTTGTGATAATGTGCCCATATTATGCATACACATGCATCATGGGATGGCGAACAATGTTGCAGGAGGAAGTTTTCCTTTTCGTCGCACCGAAAAGCCATTTTCTAAAGCAACCACCAAATAGCTAATTCAAAAATGGAGGATTTGTGATTAGTTGATATGGATATCATATTTGGATTCTTCTCATTTTTCTGATCAATTTAGACATATTATTTGTTGAATTTAGATTTACAGATTTAAATATATTAATTATTCTATATTAAATAGAAAAATACAAAAAAATAAAATTATTATATTTTTATTTGAATTCAATAATATTTTTACTTATTCATTAATATTTACTTAAATAATTGTTTGTAATTTCAAAAAATACAAACATGTGACATGATGATATAAGAGTTAATAGGATTGATATCATAGTATTGACACCAATGTATGAATTACTTTGCGGAAACGGATTCTGAAGAAACGAGGAAGTTAAGCGTGCTGAAGCTGGAGTTGTATTAGGCTGGGTGACCTGGTGGGAAGTTTGACTAAGACTGAAATTTAATCAAATATTAAGTATAATTAGTGTTAAAAATGTTCAAAGTAGGAGATTAACAAGTGAAACAATTCAAAGAATAAAAAAATTGAGAAAAAAAATAAAAAAAAATATTTTTTTCAAAAAAAAAGTTTTTGCAACCGGCCGACAGTCTATGCCGACGGCCGCTACGCCGACGGCATTTCGATACGCCGACGGCTTGAGTGTGCTCCGCCGAGGGAGATCTTTGCCGAGGAGGCTACGCCGAGGGCAGCCCTCGGCGTACCATACGCCGAGGGTATTTTGGCGTACGCCGACGGCCTTTTGCACTCGGCGTAGCGCGCGCGTCCCATAGTGACGTGAAGGCACTCATCCAGAAGCTCCAACCAACCTACACGCGTTGTGCTGTAACAAGACTTCCATGAAGACTCTCGCAACCAAGGTACACGGAAAGTAGCCTACAAGATCAACTTAACATACAAGACATCCAATACTTTGCGTGCAACATGGAGACACCCTTAATAAACCATATGCATCTGTCAATGCAGAGGCGAGGGTAATGCCCCCTTTTGAAAAAAAAACATGGAGACACCTACCACACTAACATCCAAGTCTCGTTGGAGTCACCCTATAAAGGGTTCATGGCAGCCGCCATTGTATCTCAGACTTGTTATTTTCGAGATAAAATATACAACAAAAAAGTCCCAATGTTTGGGGGCGCATATCGTCATGTCTGGTTGCTGATCTTCAAGGTATGATGTTGTGCCATGCGTGGGAGTTGATTTTGATCATTTCCAACGTGAGGAATTGAGGAGAGACTAGTTTGATCTATTTCAGATTGAGTTCTCTTATTATCTTACTGATTCTATCGATTGTCATGAAAGATCATGCCTAAACCCTTTTGGACCATGTTGATCCTTATCATTTCAAACCACCACAGGATAAGCCTAAGACCTAGTGCGAGCAGGATACATAGATGTGACCCACATATAATAAAATGAGACATAAGGTTGCGAAAGATAATTGCATTAAGCAAGGTGTGTAAAGTAAACAATGCAATTGTCCTTGGATAAAGGATTGTTGTTTTCTCCCGAGTAGCAACAGCACATCTACAACCTTAGAGGTTTTTGTCACTCCCCCAGATTACTAGAGGCATGAACCTACTATCGATCATAAATACTCCCTCTTGGAGTCACAAGCAAATACTTGGCCAAAGTAACTACTAGCAACAGAGAGCATGCAAGATCACAAATAACATAGACATGATAGAATCAATATTCAATCTTGACGTGGTACTCAATATCCATCAGATCCCAATAAACACAACATGTAAGATTAAAAATAGATGATCTTGATCATGATAGGTAGCTCACAAGATCTAAACATGATACCACAAAAGAGGAGAAACAACCATCTAGCTACAGCTATGGACCCATAGTCCAAGGATGAACTACTCACGCATCACTTCGGAGGTTGGCATGGTGATAAAGAAGGCCTCCGAGATGATCTTCCCACTCCGGCAGGGTGCCAGGAAGAGCTTCGGATCCCCCCAATCTTGGGATGGAGATGGCGGCGGCTATGGACTTTTTCGTAGATTTCTGATTGGGTACTTAGGGTTTTTGCCTCAGGGTGTTTATATAGGCGAAGGGGCAAGGTCGGTTGAGGACCAGGGGGCTTGATACATCGTAAACGTATCTATAATTTTTTATGCTCCATGCTTGTTTTGTACCAACTATCTTATGTTTTGTCTACACTTTGAGGCATTTTTATACATTTTCTAGAATTAACCTATTGACAAGATGTCGCAGTGCCAGTTGCCTGTTTTCCGCTATTTTTGGTTTCAGAAAATCTAGTAAAGAAATATTCTCGGAATTGGACGGAACAAAAGCCGAAGTTCCTATTTTTCCAGACGCAACACGTAGCCCGAAGGAGAGACGAAGTGGAGCCACGAGGCGGACACACCTAGGGCTGGCGCGGGTCCACCCTAGGCAGCGCCGCCCTATGGTGTGGGCCCCTCGGGCGTCCACCGACCTTGCCCCTTCGCCTATATAAACACCCCGAGGCAAAAACCCTAAGTACCCGATCAGAAATCCACGAAAAAGTCCATAGCCGCCGCCATCTCCATCCCTAGATTGGGGGATCCGAAGCTCTTCTTGGCACCCTAACGGAGAGGGGAGATCATCCCGGAGGCCTTCTTCATCACCATGCTAGCCTCCGGAGTGATGCGTGAGTAGTTCACCCTTGGACTACAGGTCCATATAGTAGCTAGATGGTCGTTTCTCCTCTTTTTGTGATATCATGTTTAGATCTTGTGAGCACCGTTCATGATCAAGATCATCTATTTGTAATGCTACATGTTGTGTTTGCGGGGATCCGATGGATATTGAGTAATATGTTAGATTGATTATATCATGTCTATATTGTTGATCTTGCATGCTCTTCGTTGTTAGTAGATGCTTTGGCCAAGTAGATGCTTGTAACTCCAAGAGGGAGTATTTATGCTCGATAGTAGGTTGATGCCTCTAGTAATCTGGGGAAGTGACAGGAATCTCTAAGGTTGTAGATGTGCTGTTGCTACTAGGGATAAAACAACAATCCTTTGTCCAAGGGCAATTGTATTGTTTACTTTACACACTTTGCTTAATGCAATTATTTTTTTTCTTGCAACTTAATACTGGAAGGGGTTCGGATGATAACCTGAAGGTGGATTATTAGTCATATATGCAGTTGGATTACAGTCTATGTATCATGTTGTAATTCCCAAACAAATCTCGTAGAGATTAAGATGTCTAGTACATGCATTGTTATGCATACTCAATCTGTCAATTGCCCCGCTATAATTTGTTCACCCAGCATGATATTTATCTTATCGAGAACACCTCTAGTGAACTGTGGAACCCGGTCCATTCCTTCTCATTGATATACCACTACTGTTTACCGTTTACTGTTTACTTTCTGCAATTACCGCAAGCATATACTATCTTCCACACTATATGTTTAATCCTTTGTTTTCAGCAAACCGATGAGATTGACAACCTCACTGTAAGTTGGGGCAAAGTATTGTGGTTGTGTTGTGAAGGTTCCAAATTGCTAGCAACACCTTGGGAGCTGTTCCTTTCTCCTATTGGTTCTATAACCTTGGTTTCATAACTGATGGAAACTTGTTGTTGTGCTCATCATACCTTCCTCTTGGGGTTCCCAACGAGCTCTACTGTTGCCTCTCAGAGAGGACTTCGTTGGAAACCCCAAGAGCAAGGTGTGATGAGCACAGCAGCAAGTCTTCCCTCAGTAGAGACCGAGGTTATCGAACCAGAAGGAGGAAGGAAACGTCACACAGGTGTTGCAAGCAACGCAGAGACCTGCACAACACAAACTCAAGACTTTGCCCCAACGAATCAGTGAGGTTGTCAAACTCACCGGTTTGCTGTAACAAAGGATTAAACGTATCGTGTGCAAGGTAATGGTTTGCAGCAAGTAAACAAGTAACAGTGGAAGATGTATCAATGGTAAAGATTGGACTGGGGTCCATAGTTCACTAGAGGTGCTCTCCTTAGATAAACAACATGGCATGAAGGGTAAACAAATTACAACAAGGCAATTGACAAGAACTAAGCAAGGCATAACAATGCAATTACTAGTTAGAAAGATCCTATGAGACTCGATTGGGCAATACAACAAGATACATAGACCGCCATCCAACTGCATCTATGACTAGAAGTCCACCTTCTAGTTATCATTCGAACCCCCTCCAGTATTAAGTTGCTAGCAACAGACAACTACTTTAAGCAAAATGTGTAAGGTAAACAGTCCGCATGTTCCATGAACAAGAGACCGTTGTTTTCTCCCTAGTAGCAACATCACATTTGCAACCGAAGAGATTTCTGTCACTTCCCTTGGAAACTAGAGGCATGAAGCCACTATCGAGCATAAATACCCCCCTCGTGGAGTCACTAGAAACTACTCGGCCAAGATAGCTACTAACAACAAAGAGCATGCAAGATCACAAACAACAGAGACATGATAGAATCATAAAGACAAAACCATTAATCAAACCAACATAATAATCTCAATATCCATCGGATCCCCGCAAACACAATATGCATGATTACAAATAGATTAGATCTTGATCATGAACGGAGCTCACAAGATCTATACATGAAAGCATAAAGGAATTGATACAACCATCTAGCTACTACATGGACCCATAGTCCAAGGTGGAACTACTCACGCATCATACCGGAGAGAAGGCCTCCGGGATGATCTCCCCTCCGGCAGGGTGCCGGGAAGAACTTCAGAACCCCCTCCCCCCCTGCCGATCTAGGGACGATGGTGGCGGAAGCTATAGACGGTTTCGTGGAAATTTGATCGGGTGCTTAGGGTTTCTGCATCGAGGGTTCTTATAAGAGAAGGGGGAGGCCGAGGCGGTGGCCAGAGGGCCCACACCCCTCCCAGGTGCGGGCCCACCCCTGGCCGCGCCTAGGGGGGTCTGGCTGCCCTCGGACGCCTCTCCGTATCCCCTCTGGACTTCTTGTTCCCCACGGAAAGTTATTGACTTTGGCGTTTGTCCCGTCCAATTATGAGAATTATTCTTTACTAGCTTTTCTGGAACCAAAAATAGCAAAAAACAGGCAACTGGCACTGTGGAAACTTGTTAATAGGTTAGTACCAGAAAACATGTAAAAAGCACCTCAAAGTGTAGGCACATCAAAGCAAAGTAGATACTAACAAGCATGGAACATCAAAAATTATAGATACGTTTCTGACATATCATCTACATCATCTGAGCCATTGTAACATCCCAAAAATATTAAACTAGAGTCATCAAACTCTAATCATCAAAATTAGGGTTAACAAAAACTTTTCAAATTAAAAATATGAAAGCATGCATGTGTGTATGCATCCCATTTTGAATTCTTTTGAATTGCCTTGTTTAGGTGTTTATTTGCTTGTAAAATGTTTTTTAGGTGAAATAAACATCATCTAAACAATCCCCACACTTTTCCCAAAGACAAATAAATCAAAACAAACCAAATTGGGTGAATGGTCATTTCGACCAATTTAACTGCCATGCCTAATTTGGCTGTCCTAAACTTTCAGAACTTAACAGAAACTTGTTTGGATCTTTACACCCCTTGAATTTTCTCATAACAAAGTATCAAGGCCCACTTTGTGATCATCCAGAAACTTTCAAATGCATAGTTTAAAGGACAGTTCAAAATTGAATCTTTATCATATGGGAAGATCCCACTTTTTCAAAAACCACTCAAACAAGCTCCACTTTCAAAACCCAAGCATCTGCAGACTCACCAGCACCAACCTAGCACACCCACCAAAAATCTTTTCAAAATTCAAAAATTGAATTCTTGTGGCCATTTCATCAAACACCTTGCAGATTCAAATCTTCTAAAATCCAAACACTATTGTGAGCAGTGATTGGAGCCTAACTTGTTCCCTCTCTGGTTGCAACTAGGCTTTAGTAGATCATCTAGCTCAAGTGCAAACCTCTAGAATCACTGTAAGCTTGCCAATGCCATCAATGGTGAGCAGGCCGAGTGCACCCGTGTCACTCCCATGTCGACAGCAAGCTAGGAGAAGAACCAAGCCTAGCCAACATGTCTAGGAGCAAGCCAACACCCCACCGCCACTCCCTGTCCAGTGCTCGAACCTTGCCAACCCCTGGACCACACTCACGGACCACGCCAAGCTCGCCAGCAACCATGCCGAGAGCGCGCCCCGTGCGCCACGCTCGACCGACGCCCACAGACCGCGCGCCGCCCTCGCCGCGTGCATACGTGATCACCATCGTCCCAGCAACCCCGCATGCACGCTCGTTCGCCGCCGTGTGGACCACGCACGCTGTGCGCATTAAAAACCTCCGTCGGGCACGCGCAGAGCACCGCCGTGTTCCGACCATACCGCACCGCCCCACGCATCGCCACCGCGTCGTTGAGCATCGCCAGGGAGCACCGCACCGCCCCCTATCGTCGCCCACACCGCTAGCCTTCTGTGTCGTTGACCACGACGAGCTCAGCTTGCGCCCGTCGGTTCCCTTTCGCCACTATAAATAGAGGCCACCCCCATCCGAATTGAGCACACTATCTCACTTCCCTCTCACCCAGAACCACCTCGCCTCAGTCCCGAAGCAAGGCGAGCAGCGCTTCGCCGGAATTGCACCGGAGCCCGCCGCTACTGGAGAAGAAGGGGGCCAATGATTGGAGTCGTCCTAGGAGAAGCTGCCGGTACCAGGAGGTTCGCCGTCGTCGACTTCGTCGTTCGCCCGCCTCGCCGACCCTCGCATGAGCCCCGGTGAGCCCCCAACGACCCTCACCTGCCGTGTTAGGTTTCAGTCTCGCTGGAGTTGCCCGACGTGGACGACGACCCTCCGCCGTTAAATTAGAACAAGATCCCACGTCTCACATCGCCCCATACCGCTCCGCACCCCCTCGTCTCACTGACGCGTGGGGACAACGACTTAACCAGCCCGCGTAAGCACCGTGCTTAGCAGGCCGGCCCAGTATCGCTTCCCGCGCAGCCCAGTCGTTTGAAATTAACCTTTTCCATTTTATTTCAAACACACTTCTGCACCTAGATTCAAAAATCAATGCAGATCAATTCAGTGAACCAAATTGAATAAAACCAATTTTGTTAGAAATGTCTTGAAATGCTGAATCCAATCCCATTGGATTCAAGTCATTTGGATCTGTAGATCATCCTTGGTAAAAAGAACAAGGCAGAAGCTTTTCTGCATTCAAACATTTTTAAAATTAAAACCATAATAGCTTTTGAGTTTATTCCAACTCTCAAAAATCACATTTAACCATACCTTTCAGAATATATAAAAATATATAGGTTTACTTACAGAAATAATGTTCAAGTAATAAAAGAATGCCATATAGTCATTTCTAGTCACTTATTTAATTAAAATAAAAGGGTAAAACCTTAGTAAATTGTGACACCACTTTAAATCACATTCCCATGACCTAAAATATGTGGTGATGACATGTGTCAACATGATCCGATGTTTGGTTTGGAGAATATTAAATCTTAAGTAGTTTTTCAATGAGTAGAAATTACTTTTCTAAAAATAAAAGGAATTAAACCAAGCTTTAATCTTGTAATGTTAGAGATGATGCTAGATCATCTATAGGACCCCTTTTGTGTGATGATTGAAAGTAGTTAAGTATTGTTTGGTGATTGTGTACCTCGTATTTATTTATAGACGCTAGTACCGACCAAGGATACGAGGAGGAAGGAGGATACTACGAAGAAGAAGCCGAGGAGAACTTCAACCACTGCTCTGCACAAGGCAAGCTAACACTTGCAATTTAGCAGGCTTATACTGATATTGATGCAAGCCAATACTTGCTTGCTACCATGCCAACTATATGCCTTAAGCATATGTGATCATACCCACTTGATACCCCCTCCTAGTTTTATTTGCAAGATTTCTATTTTATTTCTTTATCAAAGCTACTTCCTTAGGGTTTACTTAAGTGATTTGTAGATATTATAAAGATATTTGAAGGTTGCATAAAGAGCATAAAATTTGGCCTAAGCTAGAAAATCCTGATGTCATCCTAAGGCATAAGATTGAACTTAGTTGAAACTCCACTAGTTACTACCCCTCATTAGTACTCACCCCCACTTATAAATGCTAGTGCTAAGCATAAAACTTGATCAACTTTAGATGGGAATACTTGGTGCAAAAATGGTTATGAAAACCTTAGAATGATGGATCATTCTACTGAGATGTTTTGACATGTGTTTCCGAACACCAAATGATTTTGGGTGATGAAAATGTTGAGGCATGAGCCTTAGCCCTTTGTAAAACTGATGGTTGTCTGGATGTGATACCATTCCAATTTTACCGTACAACCACAATACCCGAAGATTGGGTAGGGCTTGACTGGAAACTTATATACCTTAGTATTAGTTCCCTCCCGGCCAAGGTCTGAGCTGAGGATACCTTGTGAAGATTGTCCACCTGTGCAGTACCCAAGATGACAGTTGGTCATGGTTGGGAGGCAAAACTCACAGGAGAGGTGCTTATACTAGGGCGTGTAATTGAAAGGTTAGGATTGATTATCCGCATACTGAGTATGGTGAATTCAGGATTTGTTCCTGACAGATGTATCGAATGTTGTGGTGAAAGTGTACAATCTTTACAGAGTGTCAAACTATTCGAATAGCCGCGTTCGCGGTTATGGACAGTTGGAGTGGCCATACTGTTCCCCCGTCAGATGTTTTCAAAATGACTTGTGAAATGGATTGAGATTTTGACTTGACCACAACAGAGTTGTGATATGAAATACAAGTTCCCACTTAGGTGTTATATAATTTCAACTAGCTTTTCTTACTTCTGAACTTAGTAGAAGTAAATCTAGCTTCTTGCAAAACAACCCTAGAGCCTAGTGTCCGATTATCAAAAAACCCTCTCACTTGTTAGTATTAGTTTGCGAGTACTTAAAGAGTAATCATGGCTTTTTCCCGTGCTATTCCCATGGCCAGACTATGAAGAGGAGTATCTGTAAGATGGACCCCAGGAAGGTTACGAAAACTAGGATCATCTCCCATCGTCAGCATTGCCTGTGACCCCGAAGATGGAGCTTCGCCTACGCTACCGTTGTTATTACGTATTCCGCTGCTTGAAGTTGTATTCAGAACTGGATCATGAGATCCTTAATTGTGTAAGACCTTATGTATGGTTTGTAATGGATGATGTACTGTGGTATACAATTCTGTTATGTCTCGCAAAAATGGTAATCCTGGGATTGCGATGTATGGCATAACATGCATCTGGGATTAAAAATCCGGGCGTTGACAAGTTGGTATCAGAGCCATCCTGACCATAGGAGACCCTAGTTAGACTAGAAGTTTGAATCAAAAACTTAGTTTCAAAACCAAAGGAAGCAAATATTTACAAAAACTTATTCCCATTCTTATCAATTTGATTCTTTCACAAAAATTCATGTTCCTTAAAAACTCTTGCAAAATACATAAAATGTGACACACTTGATCACTCTACTAACTTACTCATCTTATATTCTTTAGATGGACGTGAAGTACAACAAGTTTTACCAATTGGGAAATGGAGGAGACCTTATCTTTGAGAGGGATTTGGACCAGCTTTCGGAACTTCTGGAGCGTCCTCACCCCGAGTTCTTCGGAGCTCAGCTCAATGATCAAGGAGGAGAAGATCTGCAGTGGCTAATTGTTGCAAGTCTCCGAGGAAAAATTGAACCTCCCACTGCGGAAGGAATTCAGTGTACCTTAAGAGAGAACACCTGGCTCGATGGACTCGCCAGGGCCATGCAGGAAGCTCTTGCCCGTCTGTGTGGGCAGAGTATCAACCAGATCAAGGGTACCCGCTTTGAGTTTTGCCCAAGGCGTGATGCTAATGGACAACCCCTGGAAGCCCCATACCACCACGAGCTGAAGACCCAATTGGATCACCTTAGCTTCATGATGTACAATCGTCAGCAGGAATTGGATAACTGCCGTGACTACTCCAACCACAAGTCCGCCATCATCAAGACGTAGGATCAAACTAACGTTATGCTAGCGAAGGATCGCAAGTCTCGCCGCCGTCAGCTCGACAAGAAGGAGCGCATCATTGCCCGTATTCGCCACCGTATCTCGTCTTTGGAGGAGACCATCCACGAGAGAGACATGCAATTGGAGGAAAGGGAGAATGCCGAAGAGGATCTTCGTGGAGACCCCTACTCCTATCTCAGCGATGATGATAATTTTCTGGAGGATCAGGCTATGGATTTCTTCACCGATGAGGATGATTACGCCTTCATCGATGACGACGAGGATGATGAGGATGATGACTACACCGACTCCGAGGAGTAGTAGCACTTGAGCACTAGTGTAGTGAGTAGTATTTGGTCCCACTGTATCGTAGTTTCCAGAATGGTTCTTAAAACCATCTGTTTTTCTTGTGTTGTGGTGTGTGTTTGTATCGTATGAATGAATGAATGAAAAGCAAGTTGCTAAAAAAATCTGAGTCAAACTTTAAACACTTTTCAAAGTCCCAGAACCTTAGAAATTTCCCTCTTTTCTCATGATCTATCTCAATCTTCAGATGCCACGCGGAGGAAGTGGTTCATCCCCAGACTCGATGTTGCAGATACTGCAAATGTTGACTTCTGACCGTGAAGCTGAAAGAGCGGAACGTCAAGCCAACCTAGCCACCCTGCAACAGATAGCTCAGCTTGCCCACAACAATCAAGGCCACGGAAATCAGGACAACCATGGATCTAAGCTCAAGAATTTCCAGAATAACAATCCACCTATTTTCACTAAGTCCGAAGAGCCCCTAGATGCCGACGATTGGCTGCAAACCATGGAAACTAACCTAGAAGTCGCCGGAGTGGAAGCCAACGATAAAGTTCTGTTCACCACCCACTATCTAGCTGGAGATGCCAGAGCATGGTGGAACAGTGTTCGTGCAATGACCGGAGGCCAGATGATGACCTGGGAGGAATTCAAGGTCAAGTTCAGTAGAACCCATGTGCCACCGGGTTTAATCAAGAGGATGAAAGACGAGTTCAGAGAACTGAAGCAAGGAAGGATGACCGTAGTGGAATACCGTGACAAATTCTTGTCATTAGCTAGGTATGCCCCGGATGAGATTGACACCGAAGCCAAGAAGAAAGAGAGATTCCTGAATGGTCTGCACGATGAGATGCAGACTGTGTTAGTCAATATCCCCTTTGCGGATATTGAAGCCCTTGTCGACTCTGCCATCCAGATGGAAGGAAAGATCAACCAAGCCAATGAGAACAGCAAGCGTCGCATGATGCATCAGCCAGGAACCCATCAGACCCCAAAGTATCGCCCTAACCCATCTCCAGGATTTGCCCCAAGAAAAAACAGACCCCCGATGAACCGTCCCACCTACCCTAACCGTGGAAACCCTAGACCCGGAGGAAATAACAACAACCCCGGCAACTCTAGCAATTTCAACCATGCCCCACCCAAATTCAACAACAACAATGCTGCCACCAACACCAACACTGCCCCGAGGACTGGAAGCAATGAGGTGCCTGTAGCAGCCAAGGACAAGTCGCAGGTGACTTGTTATGACAGTGGAAATAAGGGTCACTACTCCAACGAGTGCCCCAACAAGAAGAATTCCGTAGCCCCCAATACCAATGCCCTAGCTCAGCAGCAGCATCGTGTTCAGCCCGGAAGAAGATTTGCCCCAGGGAATCCACTCAACCGCAACGGCCGTCTTTTCCTCATGCATGCTGAAGAAGCTCAGGAAGCGCCAGACGTCGTGCTGGGTATGTTTTCTGTTAATTCAGTACTTGCAAGAGTGTTGTTTGATTATGGTGCATCGCATTCATTTGTCACCGAAGAATTTGCATGCACTAGTAAAATTCAACCAACAAAACTGAAGCATGTTATGATCGTCCAAATTCCCGGTTCAACCACCAAAGCTAGGCAAATTTGCAAAGCCGTCCATATCCGAATCCATGGCATAGATTTTTATGCTAATCTGATAGTACTCGGAACTAAAGGTTTGGAAGTAGTACTAGGAATGGATTGGATGTCCAAACATAAAGGATTGATTGACTGTGCCAAGAAAGCCATCACCATGACCAGTACAGCCGGAATATCAGTCGAGCATATATATGAAACCTTACCTCGCCAATTCAAGTGCAACAAGAGTATAGCCCAACCTACCATTGACTAAGTCCGGATAGTCTGTGAATACCCCGATGTATTTTCAGATGTTTTGCCCGGTATGCACCCAGATCGGGATATCGAGTTTATCATTGAACTAATCCTCGGAACATGACCCATAGCCCAGAGACCATATAGTATGAACTCGTCGGAACTAGTAGAACTGAAGAAGCAACTGGATTCCATGTTGGAAATTAGATTGATTCAACCAAGTGTGTCACCTTGGAGGTCACCTGTTTTGTTTGTGGATAAGAAGGATGGAGGTAACCGTTTGTGTACGGATTACCGGAAGTTGAATGATGTCACCATCAAGAACAAGTACCCCTTACCCAAGATAGAATATTTGTTTGCTCAGTTGACCGGTGCCAAAGTGTTTTCTAAGATTTATCTTAGGACTGGCTATCATCAACTCAAGATTCGTGCAGAAGATATTCCCAAGACTGTCTTTACCACCCGATATGGATTATACGAGTATACCGTCATGTCTTTTGGATTAACCAATGCCCCCGCTTATTTCATGAATCTCATGAATAAGATTTTTATGGACTTCCTGGATAAGTTTATCGTTGTTTTCATCGATGACATTCTGATTTATTCCAAATCGGAAGAAGAACATGAGCTACACCTAAGGACCATTCTTGGAACCCTTAGAGAGCATCAGTTGTATGCCAAGTTTAGCAAATGTGAATTCTGGTTACAGGAGGTAGGATTCCTCGGTCACATTGTATCAGCCAGAGGAATTACCGTTGATCCCGCAAAAGTGAAAGATGTAGAAGATTGGCAAGCCCCAACCACTCAAACCCAAGTTCGTGTATTTCTCGGATTGGCGGGATATTACCGCAAGTTCGTAGAAGGATTCTTGAGTATCGCCAGACCCATGACCCAATTGCTGGAGAAGGACAAGAAGTTTGAATGGACCGAAAAATGTGAAGCAAGTTTTCAAGAACTCAAGAGGAGATTGATTTAAGCCCCAATCTTGATCATGTCGGATATCACGAAGCCCTTCGACGTGTATTGTGATGCATCCAAGATCGGTCTCGGATATGTGATAATGCAAGAAGGCAAAGTTATATCTTATCTATCTCGACAACTGAAACAACATGAGCAAAATTACCCAACCCATGACCTCGAACTCGCAGCCGTAGTTCTAGCCCTGAAGACGTGGAGGCATTACCTGATGGGAAACCGTTGTGAGATTTATTCGGATCACAAGAGTCTGAAGTATATATTCACTCAGAAGGAGCTGAATATGAGACAGAGAAGATGGATTGAGCTAATCAAGGATTACGATCTGGACATTCACTATCACCCTGGTAAAGCCAATGTGGTAGCAGATGCCCTTAGCAGATTGCCGTGCCGCTTGAACTCCATGATTTTGAAGGAGCAACCAAGTTTGCACAAAGAGATGAAAGATTTTTGAATGGAATTAGTGAGTGAAGGATTTTTGGCTAGCATAGAACTTCAACCCACTTTGATCAGCCAGATCAAAGAGGCGCAGAAAGGAAATGCTAGTATTAACGGAATCAAGCGTCGCATTGGTACAGGCAAAGTACCCGGATTCACCGAAGACGAAGAAGGAGTTCTGTGGTACAAAGGACGCCTTTGTGTACCAGCAGATTCTGAGTTGAAAGAAGTTATTCTCAAGGAAGCTTATGATACTCTTTATTCTATCGATCCCGGAGGAACTAAGATGTATCAAGATTTGAAAGAACAATTTTGGTGGCATAAGATGAAGAGAGAAATCGGAAGCTATATCGCCAAGTGTGATATATGTCAGCGAGTCAAGGAAGGACATCAAAGACCCGCTGGATTATTGCAACCCTTACAGATTCTGGAATGGAAATGGGATTCCGTTGGAATGGACTTTATCACCGGATTGCCTACTTATAGTAGGGGAAATGAATCTATCTGGGTCATAGTGGACCGATTGTCCAAAGTCGCCCATTTCTTACCTGTCAAGACCACATATCAAAGTTTGAAGCTAGCGGAGTTGTACATCACTAGAATAGTTAGTTTACATGGAGTCCCCAAGAACATCGTATCAGATCGAGGAACTCAGTTTACCTCGAGATTCTGGAAGAAAGTTCAAGAAGGTTTAGGAACCCGCCTAGATTTCAGCACCGCGTATCACCCTCAGACCGATGGACAAACGGAGCGAGTAAATCAAATACTCGAAGATATGCTGAGAGCCTGTGTGTTAGAATATGGATCTAAGTGGGAAGACTGTCTGCCGTTTGCAGAATTTTCGTACAACAATAGTTATCAAGCTAGTTTGCAAATGGACCCATTTGAATTCATGTATGGAAGGAAGTGTCGCACCCCTTTGAACTGGTCGGAAGTAGGAGAGAGTCAGATTTTCGGACCCGATATCCTACGAGAAGCGGAAGAGAAGGTTCACAAGATTCGTGAGCACCTCAAGACAGCCCAGTCCAGACAGAAGAGTTATGCCGACAAGAGACGTCGAGACCTCACCTTCAACATAGGAGAATTTGTATATCTGAAAGTGTCGCCATTGAAGGGAATGCAGCGTTTCCAACTCAAAGGAAAGTTAGCCCCCAGATATATCGGACCCTTCAAGATTCTGAACTGTCGAGAAGTGTCGTATCAATTGGAACTACCTGAAGAGATGTCAGTCGTGCACAATGTGTTCCATATCTCATTACTTCGCAAGTGTCTCGAAGTCCCCGAGAAGACCGAAGTGTTCAAGAATATCGATCATCGGACCATAGAGATCAACGATGACCTGACCTATCTCGAAGTACCCATCCGTATTTTGGAAGAAGCCTTCCGAACTACCCGAACCCGAAGCATCAAGTTTCTCAAGATTCAGTGGAGCAACCACACAGAAGAGGAAGCTACCTGGAAGCGCGAAGATCACATCAGGACGGAGTTTCCCGATCTCTTCAATTCCAAGGTAATATTTTCGTCCTTTTTCAAATCTCGGGACGATATTTTGTTTATGGGGGGAAGGTTTGTAACATCCCAAAAATATTAAACTAGAGTCATCAAACTCTAATCATCAAAATTAGGGTTAACAAAAACTTTTCAAATTAAAAATATGAAAGCATGCATGTGTATATGCATCCCATTTTGAATTCTTTTGAATTGCCTTGTTTAGGTGTTTCTTTGCTTGTAAAATGTTTCTTAGGTGAAATAAACATCATCTAAACAATCCCCACACTTTTCCCAAAGACAAATAAATCAAAACAAACCAAATTGGGTGAATGGTCATTTTGACCAATTTAACTCCCATGCCTACTTTGGTTGTCCCAAACTTTTAGAACTTAAGAGAAACTTGTTTGGATCTTTACACCCCTTGAATTTTCTCATAACAAAGTATCAAGGCCCACTTTGTGATCATCCAGAAACTTTCAAATGCATAGTTTAAAGGACAGTTCAAAATTGAATCTTTATCATATGGGAAGATCCCACTTTTTTAAAAACCACTCAAACAAGCTCCACTTTCAAAACCCAAGCATATGCAGACTCACCAGCACCAACCTAGCACACCCACCAAAAATCTTTTCAAATTCAAAACTTGAATTATTGCGGCCATTTCATCAAACACCTTGCTGATTCAAATCTTCTAAAATCCAAACACTATTGTGAGCAGTGATTGGAGCCTAACTTGTTCCCTCTCTGGGTGCAACTAGGCTTTAGTAGATCATCTAGCTCAAGTGCAAAACTCTAGCATCACTGTAAGCTTGGCAATGCCATCAATGGTGAGCAGGCCGAGTGCACCCTTGTCACCCCCATGTCGACAGCAAGCTAGGAGAAGAACCAAGCCTAGCCAACATGTCTAGGAGCAAGCCAACACCCCATCGCCACTCCCTGTCTAGAGCTCGAACCTTGCCAACTCCTGGGCCACACGCACGGACCATGCCAAGCTCGCCAGCAACCATGCCGAGAGCGCGCCCCGTGCGCCATGCTCGACCGACGCCCACAGACCGCGCGGCGCCCTCGCCGCGTGCATACGTGATCACCACCGTCCTAGCAACCCTGCAGACACGCTCGTTCGCCGCCGCGCGGACCACGCACGCTGTGCGCATTAAAAACCTCTGTCAGGCACGCGCAGAGCACCGCCGCGTTCCGACCAAACCGCACCGCCCCAGGCCTCGCCACCGCGTCGTTGAGCATCGCCAGGGAGCATCACACCGCCCCTACCGTCGCCCACGCCGCTAGCCTTCTGTGCCGTCGACCACGACGAGCTCAGCTTGCGCCCGTCGGTTCCCTCTCGCCACTATAACTAGAGGACACCCCCAGCCAAATTGAGCACACTACCTCACTCCCCTCTCACCCAGAACCACCTCGCCTCAGTCCCGAAGCAAGGCGAGCAGCGCTTCGCCGGAATTGCACCGGAGCCCGCCGCTAATGGAGATGAAGGGGGCCAGCGATTGGAGCCGCCCCAGGAGAAGCTGCCGGAACCAGGAGGTTCGTCGTCGTCGACTTCGTCATTCGCCCGCCTCGCCGACCCTCGCATGAGCCCCGGTGAGCCCCCAACGACCCTCGCATGAGCCCCGGTGAGCCCCCAACGACCCTCACCTGTCGTGTTAGGTTTCAGTCTCACCCTCACCCTCCGCCCCATACCGCTTCGCACCCCCTCGTCTCACTGACACGTGGGGACAGCGACTTAACCAGCCCGCGTAAGCGCTGTGCTTAGAAGGCCGGCCCAGTATCGCTTCCCGCGCAGCCCAGTCGTTTGAAATTAACCTTTTCTATTTCATTTCAAACACACTTCTACACCTAGATTCAAAAATCAACGCAGATCGATTAAGTGAACCAAATTGAATAAAACCAATTTGGTTAGAAAGGTCTTGAAATGCTGAATCCAAGCCCGTTGGATTCAAGTCATTTGGATCTGTAGATCATCCTTGGTAAAAAGAACAAGGCAGAAGCTTTTCTGCATTCAAACATTTTTCAAATTAAAACCATAATAGCTTTTGTGTTGATTCCAACTCTCAAAAATCACATTTAACCATACCTTTCAGAATATATAAAATATATAGGTTTACTTACAGAAATAGTGTTCAAGTAATAAAAGAATGCCACATAGGCATTTCTAGTCACTTATTTAATTAAAATAAAAGGGTAAAACCTTAGTAAATTGTGACACCACTTTAAATCACATTCCCATGAACTAAAATATGTGGTGATGACATGTGTCAACATGATCCGATGTTTGGTTTGGAGAATATTAAATCTTAAGTAGTTTTTCAATGAGTAGAAATTACTTTTCTAAAAATAAAAGGAATTAAACCAAGCTTTAATCTTGTAATGTTAGAGATGATACTAAATCATCTATAGGACCCCTTTTGTGTGATGATTGAAAGTAGTTAAGTATTGTTTGGTGATTGTGTACCTCGTATTTATTTATAGATGCTAGTACCGACCAAGGATACGAGGAGGAAGGAGGATATTACGAAGAAGAAGCCGAGGAGAACTTCAACCACTGCTCTGCACAAGGCAAGCTAACACTTGCAATTTAGCAGGCTTATACTGATATTGATGCAAGCCAATACTTGCTTGCTACCATGCCAACTATATGCCTTAAGCATATGTGATCATACCCACTTGATACCCCCTCCTAGTTTTATTTGCAAGCTTTCTATTTTATTTCTTTATCAAAGCTACTTCCTTAGGGTTTACTTAAGTGATTTGTAGATATTATAAAGATATTTGAAGGTTGCATAAAGAGCATAAAATTTGGCCTAAGCTAGAAAATCTTGGTGTCATCCTAAGGCATAAGATTGAACTTAGTTGAAACTCCACTAGTTACTACCCCTCATTAGTACTCACCCCCACTTATAAATGCTAGTGCTAAGCATAAAACTTGATCAACTTTAGATGGGAATACTTGGTGCAAAAATGGTTATGAAAACCTTAGAATGATGGATCATTCTACTGAGATGTTTTGACATGTGTTTCCGAACACCAAATGATTTTGGGTGATGAAAATGTTGAGGCATGAGCCTTAGCCCTTTGTAAAACTGATGGTTGTCTGGATGCGATACCATTCCAATTTTACCGTACAACCACAATACCCGAAGATTGGGTAGGGCTTGACTGGAAACTTATATACCTTAGTATTAGTTCCCTCCCGGCCAAGGTCTGAGCTGAGGATACCTTGTGAAGATTGTCCACCTGTGCAGTACCCAAGATGACAGTTGGTCATGGTTGGGAGGCCAAACTCACAGGAGAGGTGCTTATACTAGGGCGTGTAATTGAAAGGTTAGGATTGATTATCCGCATACTGAGTATGGTGAATTCAGGATTTGTTCCCGATGGATGTATCGAATGTTGTGGTGAAAGTGTACAATCTCTGCAGAGTGTCAAACTATTCGAATATCCGCGTCCGCGGTTATGGACAGTTGGAGTGGCCATACTGTTCCCCCGTCAGATGTTTTCAAACTGACTTGTGAAATGGATTGAGATTTTGACTTGACCACAACAGAGTTGTGATATGAAATACAAGTTCCCACTTAGGTGTTATATAATTTCAACTAGCTTTTCTTACTTCTGAACTTAGTAGAAGTAAATCTGGCTTCTTGCAAAACAACCCTAGAGCCTAGTGTCCGATTATCAAAAACCCCTCTCACTTGTTAGTATTAGTTTGCGAGTACTTAAAGAGTACTCATGACTTTATCCCTGGCTATTCCCATGGCCAAACTATGAAGAGGAGTACCTGGAAGATGGACCCCGGGAAGGTTACGACAACTAGGATCATCTCCCATCGTCAGCATTGCCTGTGACCCCGAAGATGGAGCTTCGCCTACGCTACCGTTGTTATTACGTATTCCGCTGCTTGAAGTTGTATTAAGAACTGGATCATGAGATCCTTAATTGTGTAAGACCTTATGTATGGTTTGTAATGGATGATGTACTGTGTATCCAATTCTGTTATGTCTCGCAAAAATGGTAATCCTGGGATTGCGATGTATGGCATAACAGGCATCTGGGATTAAAAATCCGGGTGTTGACAGCCATCAAGCACTTTTCTGGCGTCGTTGCCGAGGAGATAAAGACAGCTTCAATCTCTTCCTCCCTGTCAAATCACTTTTCTAGGAGAAAGAAGATTTCTGCAAGGGGAGTCTCTCACGACCAATCTCTTTACTTTGTTTTTGCTCAGTGCAAGACCTCACCCTTTAAGGTAAATGCCCATGTGATTGCAATGCTAGTCCCTCGATCGAAATGCTAGCATCCACAGTTTAAGATGAAGTACACATATATAAAGGTCATTATTACATCGTAATATCCAGAGATGCAATAATTTTTACAACTCATTAGCCCAAGGCTAATACATAGAGTTCACAATACTTAACAAAATAAATAAAGTTTTCATCTTCATGTGCCACAGGCAAACATGTTGAGTGTAGACTCATAACCCTAGTCACCATCAGAGTAACCTGCAACATAATAAGTTACAGCCACAGAGGGTCAATAAATTTGGAATTGTATTGGCAAGTGATACCATAGTAGTATAGTAACATCTAATAACTATATGAATTTGGCTAAGTGTAGTTCAGGCTGGCTTTACTCAAAATAAGGTTTTATCTTATTAGTTGAAAACACTAAGTTTTTGTTTGACAAAAACCCCAATAAACCACCAATAGACATTGGTGAACCTTTACCCTTGTTCAACCACAAGTTTTAACTTAGAGAAATTGGGATGAGGAGATCCTTGATCATTTCAATGTCTTTGATTCTCAAAATGTCCGTTACCGGGGACACGGCTAAGTACTTAGATTTTACCCTCTCGAGAGGTGGTGCACTTTCCCCACAAGACTCGGCATGCATCGAGACGAGACTTTTTAGAAGCATTCCCTCAGACCACCATGGACGCGTTCCATCCTAGCAACCCTACCACCAACTGTCCATCTGGCTGAGTCCTTGCAACCTAGTTGTTCAAGGTAGAGCCCATATGCCATGTGGTTGCACTAGAAGCTTCTCAACACTAAACATATCAAATATCTTTGTTCCTGGGTGGCTATCCACAAGTGTGATACACAAGGTAAACCATAGACATGGGCCTTGTGTAACCACTCAACATAAACCATTCTTCCTGATGGGGATGTGCCTACTGGGGTATACCCAGCAGGACGTTTCCGACTGGCCCAAGAAATGGCGAGTGGGCCTGCAAGACGGCGACTGGATTGAAGCCTAGCGAGGGACCAAGCGACTGGAAGCTGAAGGCCGAGGCGAGTAGATAGGCCCAGTCGGATTAGGTTAAACGAGTACCGAAGCTTTAACTGAATCGGTTGAGATATGTAAACCCTAGGGGAGGTGAGCCTATATAAACCTCCCTGTAGGGCGAGTAGAGATACGTTCCATCATACCCCCAAGCGACTCGCCGCCTAGCCGCCGAGTTCGCCCATTGTACCACCTTCATAATACAATCTAGCAGGAGTAGGTCTTTACCCTCCGGGGGGCCGAACCTGGGTAAAACCCTGTGTCTTTGCCATCATCTCGCACCGCAGATGGCTGGCCGCCCTTGCCCCTCGTTCTACTACTCGCTGCCAATTGTAGCATCTGCCGTGACCATTCCCACGATAGTGGCGCCCACCGTGGGGCCTGGCCGGTCTGGCCGGTGTTCTGCGGCGAGATCCAATCTACCCATCAACGAGACGGTCGCCACCGGCCGTATGATAGCGATCGGCGAGATGCTCCAAATCTTGCCGAGCAGCTACGTCCCGGTGGCGCGACCCGTCACGCACAGCGTGATCCTGCCGGTCGGCATGATCAGCCTCTTCGTCGGCCTCACCGACGTCATCGACTCGGAGGATTCGGCTCGCATCCGTGAGTCGCCGCCACGCGATCGGCTCTTCGAGATCCAGATCCACACGATCCATCGCCTCGCCTCCGAGTACAATTCGGCCCACAGCGACGTGGCCGAAAACTCAGCGGCCGCAGAAGACGCGGCCCTCAACGACGATGCCGACTCGGCGACCCCGGCGTCACTCGCCGGGTCCATCACCGCGGCTTCACCCGCGGGTTCCATCACCCAGGTCTCCAACGTGGGAGACTTCGAGGACCCCTCCATCCTCGGGATCTTCGAATTTGACTCCGGGTCGGAAAACTCCGCCGACCTCCGCGACGGAACCGTTCGCCACGCCGCGACCTACATGGAGACCGTCACTGAACCGCCGGAGGACCCATTCTCCACCCCAATCCCTCCTAACCCCACGGCAACGGAGGTCGAGGAACTCTGCCTGAAACTGGCAGAGGCGGTGCGCAAGGAACAAGCCGAGCGCGAAAAATTTCGCCTCGAGCAGGTGACGGCGCAGGAACTATCGCGCTACCACCAGCAGCGGATCAGGTCGCGCCTGAACCCCACCGTCCAGGGGCGCGCCCTGAACTTCGACGACGAAAATGACCCGGCCCGCGTGGCCGAGCGCGCGATCTGCGAGAACGCGCCACCAGGAGGAAGCGCCCGACCCCCGCCAGGATCAACGGCGATGGGCGCCCCACCCCCACCCAACCGCACACCTCCCAGGAACCAGCCGCGGATAGTCGCCTCCTCACGGGAGAGAGACGCAAACGGCCTCCCACTGTTCTCCACCCCGATGGATAACCTCGTGGCAGGTCGGGCAGCAGCCGACAACATCACGGCCACGGGCGACGGCGCCCTTCAGATCCAGTACGTCAGGGCCCTGCTCGCAAAGGCCGTCGAGCAGCAAAACGCGGGCGCCGACTCGCAGGGTCGAGTATACTCGCGCTCTTCGGGAAGCAGAGCGGCCTCAAGCGGCCGCCCAATGGCGGCAAACACCCTCAATTGCCCGCCACCAGAGCCACTGCAGCTCCAACATCGACCCGCAAACGCGGCACTCTCTACCAACGACCCCAGGCCAGTGACCAACTTCGTCGCCGCCAACGGGCAACCCATCGACGCCCGCACCCACATCATCAACAACCAAAGATGGCACGCACGCTAGCCCGACGACCTGCGATATACCCTAACCAATCGCCGCGACGGCGAGCCCATGGGGTCGCTCAGTCGACTCGGCCCCAAGTGCTTCGGACCAATGATCCGAGGCGAGAAGAACCCGCCAAACTTCAAGGCGCCGAAGGAGATAGAAAAGTATGACCCCTCATACGACCCCGCCGTTTGGCTCGACACATACCTCATGGCAATGGGGATCGCAGGCCATACCGACCTGCTAGCCGCCCGTTACCTCCCCTTGATGATGGAGGGGACGTGCAGGCAGTGGATCAACACCCTCCCCCAGGACAGTATTGACTCCTGGGAGGAGATGCGCGACGCCTTCGTCAGGCACTTCGAGTGCGGCTACACCCGCGCCACCACCATAGAGGACCTGGAGCGATGCGTCCAGGGACCCCGCGAGTCGACCCGCAACTAGGTCCAACGGTGGCAAGAACTCTGGTACAACGCGTTCGGCATCCACCCGGACACCGCGATCCATTGCTTCAAGACCTCGTGCCGCTACGAGCCCCTGGTCGCCAAGCTCAAGCGACACTCTCGCACACTCGACAACATCCCCGACCTCCTCGAGATCGCCAAACGGTACGCGGAGAAAGATCCAAATCAGGAAACTAACGACGAGTCAGGAGGTCAACGCCGCACGAGCGGCAACGACAGCGGACGATGGTCTGACCTACGCTACAACAACACTCGCCTCACCGGCAAGCGCCGCAGTGATGGGCGAGTCGACTTCGTCGCCAACGCCGGGCACACGCAACGTGAGCCCAAGAGCTTCCGCCGCGACGGCGGCAACTACAAGGCCAAGCCAAGGTTTGACCCCGCGTCTCTCCTTAACCAACCATGTGCGTTTCATAGCAGGGAAGGGAAGCCCGCAACGCACACCACCGCCGACTGCCACACCCTCAGGGAGATCGAGAAGGCACGGCGAGCACGGGAGGACCCCGACAACGACCCGCCAAACGGCGGCAAATTCGGTAAAGTGGCCGGCTCGCTCCACACCTTCACAGGCTTCAACACGAAGCGCGAGAAGAAGGTCATCGCCCGCGCCGTCGCCGTCAACGCGGTGGCCCAGGTGGACGTTCCCCAGTTTCTCAACTGGTCAGAGCAGCCCATCACCTGGAGTCGACAAGACCACTCGCCACGCATCGAGTACCCAGGTCGAGTCGCCCTGGTGGTCAAGCCTAAGGTCGGCGACTACTGGCTCCCCAAGACATTGATGGACGGCGGCAGCTCCATCAACATCCTGTACCTGGACACGTTCAGGCGGCTGCGGCTCCCGCAGTCGATGATCGAGACGACCCACACCACGTTCCACGGCATCGTCCCTGGTCGGAAAGCGTACCCGATCGGTAAGGTCACGCTGTCAGTCACCTTCGGCACACCAGCAAACTTCCACACCGAGCGGATCGTCTTCAAGCTCGTGCCCTTCGACAGCCCCTACCATTGCGTCCTGGGGCGCCAGGCGTTCGCCAAATTCATGGCAGTGCCCCACTACGCGTACAACACGATGAAGCTTCCCGGGCCGTGCGGCGTCATCACCGTCAACGGCGACCCCGACATGTCCGCCGAGTGCGAGGCCAAAGGAGCCGAGCTCGCTGACGCCGTCATCGCGGCGGAGACCAACCACGCCGATGAGCTCGCCAAGTACGCGAGCGGGGTCAACAACGACAACCCCACCATACTCAAGAAGCCCAACTCGGAGGGCACAAACACCTCAACCTTTGAGGCTACGACGCACACCCGCACCGTCGAGCTGGTCCCAGGCGACTCCAGCCAGACGGTGACGATCGGGACGGGCATGAGCCCAGCATAGGAAGGCGCGCTCATCGAGTTCCTCCGTGAGAACAGGGACATCTTTGCATGGAAGCCCTCTGACATGCCCGGTGTCCCTAGGGAGCTCGCTGAGCACAAGCTAAACGCCGACCCCAAAGTGCGACCCGTAAAACAGTCGTTGCGGCCCTTCAATGAAGAGCGCCGCCGAGCAATCGCCGAGGAGGTGCAGCGTCTACTCGCTGCAGGCTTTATCCGGACAATCAAATACTCCAAGTGGCTGGCAAACCCAGTCCTGGTCGAGAAAAAGAACGGGACCTGGAGGATGTGTATCGACTACACGAACTTGAACAGCGCCTGCCCAAAGGAGCAGTTCGTCCTCCCGCGGATCGACCAAATAATCGATTCAACCGCGGGCTCGGAGTCGCTCTGTTTCCTCGACGCCTACTCCGGGTACAACCAGATCAAAATGGCCGTCGAGGACGAGGAGAAGACGGCGTTCATCACGCCATTCGGAGCCTTCTACTACACCGCCATGACCTTCGGCCTCAAGAACGCCGGGGCGACCTACCAGCGATGCATGCAAGAATGCCTCGCGAGCCAAATTGGCCGCAACATCCACGTCTACATCGACGACGTGGTCGTAAAGTCCGCTCGCCAGGGCGACCTACTCACCGACCTGGCGGAAACATTCGCCAACTTGCGAAAATACAAGATAAAGCTCAACCCAGGCAAATGCACCTTCGGTGTACCAGCAGGACAACTACTGGGGTACGTCGTCTCCAAACGAGGGATCGAGGCGAACCCCATGAAGATCGACACGATCGCCCGGCTCGGCAAACCCGAGTGCCTGCGCGACGTCCAGAAACTGGCCGGGCGAGTAGCGGCCCTCAGTCGCTTCATCCCCCGCCTGGGCGAAAAGGCGATGCCCCTATACCGCCTGATGCACAAGAACCCCACCTTTCAGTGGGACAAGGAGGCGGACAACGCGCTCCGCGATCCTAAAAAGGTGCTACTCGCCGCACCACTACTCGCCGCCCCCGCCGACAAAGAACCCATGCTGGTTTACGTCGCGGCTTCCGAGCGTGTCGTCAGCGCCGTGATGGTCGTCGAGCGACCGGAGGAAGGAAAGGAGCGCCCAGTACAGCGACCGGTGTACTACATCAGCGAGGTCCTCACCGAGTCGTGCCAGTGGTACCCCCAGTACCAAAAGCTGGTATACGCGGTGTTCAGAGCCCAGCGGCGCCTGCCGCACTATTTCCAGGAACACCCGATCACGGTCGTATCCTCCGCACCCCTGCAAGACATCATCCGCAACCGCGAGGCGACCGGGCGGGTCGCCAAGTGGGCCGTCGAGATCGGCGTCCACAACATCAAACACGAGCCACGGAAAGCGATCAAGTCGCAGGCCCTAGCGGACTTCATCGCCGACTAGGAAGAGGCCCAGCAGCCCGAGAAGCTGCCATACCTCCATTACTGGAGCCTGCACTTCGACGGCTCCAAGAACACGGACGGCGCAGGCGCGGGGATCGTGCTAACTTCACCAAAGGGCGACAAGCTCCGCTACATCTTCTGCCTCGACTTCACACCCTGCACCAACAACATGGCCGAGTATGAGGCCCTACTCCACGGCATGCGAGCTGCCAAGGAGATGAATGTCAACCGCCTACGCTGCTACGGAGATTCCGACCTCGTCGCGGGTCAAGTCGCTGGCACCTGCGATGCCGTCTCCCCCACCATGGCGGCGTACCGCCAAGCAGTGGACAAGTTGGGCGGACACTTCACCGGCCACTCCGTCGAGTGGATCGACAGGCGGAAGAACGAGGAGGCCGACGCACTCTCTCACATCGGGTCGGCTCGACTCGCACCACCCGTCGGCGTCTTCCTCGACACGATCACCAAGCCATCAGTCTCTCCCCCGAGGGAGATCGACATCGGAGTCCCGCTCCAACCAGAGGCATCCCTGGTCGCACTCGTCATAGAGCCAGACGACTGGACCAAGCCCTACATCGCCTACCTGGAAGCCGGCACCTTGCCGGCAGACGAGACGGAAGCCCGGATGATCGCTCGTCGATGCAAGTCCTACGCCATCATCGACGGCGAGCTCCACAAGCGCAGTGTCACTGGCGTGTTCCAACGCTGCGTCCAACCCGCCGAAGGGCGCAAGATCCTCCACGACATCCACTCCGGTGACTGCGGCCACCACGTCGGCGCCCGCTCTCTTGTCGCCAAGGCTATGCGACATGGCTTCTACTGGCCCACCGCACACGCCAATGCTGTCGACATTGTCCAGCGGTGCGCCGGGTGCCAGAAGTACGCCAACCAGACGCACGTGCCGAGCTCAGCGCTCAAAACAATCCCCATCACCTGGCCATTCGCTGTGTGGGGTATGGACATGGTAGGACCCTTCAAGAAGGCTCCCTCCGGCTACACCCACCTCCTGGTTGCAGTCGACAAATTCACAAAGTGGGTGGAAGCCAAGCCAGTTCGGAAATGCGACGGGAAGACCGCCACCAAATTCCTACGCGAGCTCATATATCGCTACGGGTTCCCAAACAGCATCATCACGGACAACGGCACCAACTTCGCCAAAGGAGCCATGGCCGAATTCTGCGAATAGCACCACATTCGGCTCGACCTCGTGTCAGTCGCCCACCCGGAATCCAACGGCCAGGCGGAACGGGCCAACCAAAGCATCCTCCACGGCCTGAAACCGCGACTCCAAGTACCACTCGAGCGCACCGCCGGGTGCTGGGTCGAGGAGTTGCCCTCTGTCATCTAGGGGATCCGCACCTCGGTCAACAGGTCGACAGGGTTCACCCCCTTCTTCATGGTCTACGGCGCCGAGGCAGTAATGCCCACCGACCTCGAGCACGACTCGCCGCGGGTCGTCCACTACACGGAGGCCGCAAACGAGCTCGCCCGCCAAGACGGGGTCGATCAACTCAACGAGGCACGCGACCTAGCTCGGTCACGCACCGCTATCTACCAGCAGGGACTCCGCCGCTACCACAGCCGGCGGGTGAAAACTCACACCTTCCAAGAGGGCGACCTGGTGTTACGCCTCATCGAGGACAAGAAGGGCATGCACAAGCTCTCCCCTCCGTGGGAAGGGCCATTCGCCATCGGGCGAGTACTCGGCAACGACGCCTACTACCTCATCGACGTCCGCGGGGACGGCAAACTCGACGTCAAGCGACCATGGAATGTAAACCTCCCATGGAAGTTTTACTCCTAGAACCCCACATATGTATTCTCCAGTCGCTATGAAATAAAAAGAAACGGTTACCGCAAATTGCGCCTACTCTCCATGTCTTGTGCCACTCGCACTCGTAATAACAGCATTCCGCTAACCGCAGAAGTCAACCTTTGGTACAGCGATCGGCACGGCTAAGTAGTGCGTGCAAGAGCACTGAGTCACCTCAGGTCTTGCACCGTCCATGAAAAACGCCTACCGGAGCCCCATTGGAGTCGCCTAGCCCGACTGGTTCTACGAACCAAGACAACTGCCTTCGCTTCTTACAGCGACCATGGTCCTCCGCATCCTTGACATAGCGACTCGAACGGCTAAGTACCACGCTCGGGGACTGCAGACCAGTTCACCGCGAGCGGTCCGGAAAAACACCACGTAGGAGAGCATGCCCAGGACTCGCCACGCGACTGACCCCACGGGCCAGGCAGGAGTGATGCGCTCAAACTAACGCGCCAAGTCCTCACTCACCCTCGAGTCGCGCCTGGAACAGCCAAGTACCACGCTCGGGGACTCGGCCACCCGACCTCGTTCGCGCAAGGGAAAACGGCGAAGTACAGAGCGTCCAAGGGAGTCGCCTAGCGACTGGCTCTTCGAGTCTGGGCGAGTCGACCACAATAACAAAACACACAAAAACAACAAACATATCACATACGAGGTAAACCCCACAAAAGGGCGGACGCGCTCGGGGACTCGTTCAAACATCAATCACAAACACATGACAAATACCAAAATAGACACGATGTCTCATTCGATAGCACGTTGCATTGTCTCATATTACAAAATATGCCCGCATGGCAGACCTGCTGCTAACGCCACAGGGCAAACTACCCTATTCTGCAGGCTTAGAAGACGACTCGCCAACACCCCGACGATTGCGGATGAACGGCGTGTACGGGTTCGACGGATACGTCGTCAGTTCACCCGCCATTGCCGCGCGGAAGGGTTGCTCGACCTTTAAGTCACGATGTGGCGGCTCGGGGTCGCTAGGCACGACGACCGTCTCCTGGTACGGAAGGAGGTCGCCCATTGCCCAGACACGCTCCGAGTACGTGGCGGCGCGGTCCTGCAACTTGAGGACCTCGGAAAGCTCCACCACGCCAGTCGACGATGGGTGGCCACTCGTCACATCGTCGATGTCGAAGTCCTCGGGGAAGTGGGAAAGTCCAAGACTAAGTGCCATCGCCGCTCCGCGCCGAAACGCCGACCGCGTCATGAACTCAACGACCGCGGGCGCCTTCTCCAAATACTTCCACACCTCAATGAGGTCGCTGGGAATCACTTCCGTGGGCGATATCTCTTGGAGATAGGCACGGATGCACGTCGCCGACAACGTTGCCGAGTCGACAAGCGTGCTTACACACTGCCGCGCGTCGAACGAGCTTGCCTCTTCCGCGCTATCGATGATGCGACCTGCGAGTAAAAGACAATAATGAATACGACGGACACCGCAAAAGGCACAACTACTGGCAGAGGCAGACGCACTTACCAATCAACGGGCGGGCGAGATCCGTGATGAAGTATTGAAGCGAAGTGTGGTCGTCCTGAAGCCCAGCAACAAGGGCGTCTGACACTTTGCGATCTTCTTCGGCGGCCGCGATGGCGGCCTTGGCTCGCCCATCAGCCGAGCTCGCTTCTTACTTCGCCTCCCGCAGCTCGCGCTCGAGGTCGGCGATCCGTTGTTCAGCCGAACTCAAAGCCGATTGCGCCGCTGCCAATTCACCCGCGGGGACAAGTCCCTGGCGAGCTTCCTCTGCCTTCGCGGCAACCGCCTGAAGCCCTTTGTTCGCCTCTTGGACGATGGCCAGTTCCTTCTCCGCGCGGTGCTTCGCTGCCAATCGGTCAGCCGATTCAAGCTGCAGACCCTGCACATCATCAAAAAGGTTAATCAAAGCAAAATTCTTAAGTGCCCACCCGCTGAAATTCAGCGAGTGCGCACTCGGGGATTGGCAATCAAGAAATTCCTAAGTGCCCACCCGCTGAAAATCAGCGAGTGCGCACTCGGGGACTGGCAATCAAGAAATTCATAAGTGCCCACCTGCTGAAATTCAGCGAGTGCGCACTTGGGGACTGGCAATCAAGAAATTCCTAAGTTCCCACCCGCTGAAATTCAGCGAGTGCGCACTCGGGGACTGGATGCAAAAAAATAAAGATGAGACACTAAAAGAATCAGGCTGTTGCAAAGCACCGACCTGATCCTCGGGGACTGGATATACCTGGATGGCTGCGCCAAGCATGCTGTGGAGTTGTATCGCGTCCACGGACGCGAGGAGAGCCGACGTATGCCCACGATGTTGATCGGCTTCAGCATCGGCGATCCCAGGAGCGTGGCTCGAGGGCGAAGTTCCACTCGCCGCGACCGCCTTGGCCATGAAGCGCGGGAAGGTGGCGATAGAGGCACCCGCCCCAAAGGAGGTCGGCTCGGCCGTTTCAGGCAAGGGAACGCCCTCCTTCGTGGACGCGGCTGCCTCCATTACGGGTCCAGCCGGCGCGACCGCCGTGTCGTCAGAAATCATGACGACGTCGTCACCCTTGGCCTTCTTGCCTCCATCTGCAGTGACGACGACTTCGTCCGCCTTCCTCTTGCGGGAAGGATCCTCCTCGCTAACGACGGGTGGCACCTTAGCCACGGTCGGATGGCCCATCCTCTTCACTACGGTCCTGTACATCAATCATGTAAGCAATATAATTCGAGCTGCTATGGAAAACAAAGGAAGAAGAGTGTACTCACTTGGCGACTGGAATGAAGCGCAGCCCCGTACGGAGGCCGGCTGGTTTCTCTAGTTCGGGGCCCAGTCGGCGGCTGAGCCCCATTTCCAGAACGTCGCGTGCCCAAGACACGGACGGTTTCTTCGTTGTCGAGGCCGCAACCGAAGCCTCTGGAACATCTTCAACAGGAGCTTCCCTGTGAGGTGAAGCCGCTGTGACCGGAGCGTCCCCCAGCCCAGAGACTGGGGCGAATGGCGGAGGCATCGACGCCAGGGGTACCTCGATGGTGGACGTGTCCAGCGCGGCCATCGTCGGCGGCGCCTCGTCCTTGGCCGGGATGGGGGCATCAGAACTGCTCGCTGAATGTGGTGGCGCGGCCGGCTTCGTCGGTTTTGTCTTCGTCTTCCTCGGAGGCGCCTTCACCTCCTTTTCCTTCTTCTTATTTCTCGATGGAGTAGCCTGGCGGCACGAGGTGGTTTCTGGAAGCTCGTCGTCGTCGTCATGACGCTCGAGGCTTTTACTCGCCTCAAGCTCACGTTGACGCTGCCCACGGGTCTTGCGGAGCAGTGGGGCGACCTCCTCTTCGGACTCATCGTCGCTGTCGCCCTCGTCACTCCCGGCATCGCCCTTGGCGGGAGGCGACTCGCCCCCGTCCTGGACGGACGAGCTCGAGTTCTCGTCATCCAAAGGCGGGAGCCATCCTTCCACCACTTGGAATAGCTGCAATGAACACAAGATGAAATCAGAATTACCGCGACTGCAAAAACTGCGACTGCGAGCAAAGTGAAGCGATTACCGTTGGGGATGGACGCTTTGCGGTGTAGGGGGCGACTCCAGCCTGTGCGTCTAGGTACACCGCCTGGGTGATTTTCTTCAGTGCTGGGAGGTAGTCCTCGAGCTTCCATTCGGCGAGGCAGGCCTTCGTCGAGTCGTCCCGGCCGGTGTACTGGTACATGTAGTGCTCGCGCCGAGCTAGCGGGACGAGCCGCCGCCCGAGCCAGCAATTGTACAGGTTTATCGTCTGGAGGCCCTTCTTCTTCAGACCGTGGATGGTCTGAAGCATTTCGTCAGCGACCATCCGCTGGTCGTTGGGGAGCTTGCCGAGTTGAAGGCGGCGCGGCTCGGACCGGTTGGCGGAATACCGCGGGATCGCCGTCTCGCCCTCCGGGGTCGCCTCGGCTACATAGAACCACGATTTCTTCCAGTCGCTCGCTGCCTTGGCAGGCAGCATCAGGTCGAAGAATGAAGCCTTTGACTTCAGCTGGAAGGTTAGGCCGCCCGCGGCTAGCATTGGGCCGCCCGCTTCCTCGCGGCTGATCCGTCCATGGAACAGATCTTGCCACAGAGGGAAGTAGGGCCGGCAGTCCAAGTAGCACTCGCAGAACGCCACAAAGATGGCGAGCTGCTCGATGCTGTGGGGACCCAGATCCGATGGCTGGATCCCGTAGTAGGCGCAGAAGCGCCGGAAGAATAGGGACGTGGGGAACCCTAGCCCCCGTTCAAGATGGCTGGTGAAGCAGATGAATTCCCTTTCTCGCGGATTCAGGGTCGTCTCTCCGGCCGTAGGGATGCGCCAGCAGCCGGCTCGCAAGATCCCGGCCTCCTCGAAGGAAGCCAGTTGCGCCCTCGTGCACTTAGATCTACCCCAAGGCTCGGTGGAGAGGGCCATGGCGGAGAGACTTGTTGGGGGTCGGGGGATTTCTGGTCGGCAGGGTCGCGATGTGAAGGGAGGCGAAAATGCGCGTAGTCGGAGGAAATGGTGAGAAGGTGGCTCTACGATCGCCTGCCATTCCCCTTATATAGCGGATGTTACCCGCCAAATCACGAAACCATTACCGCGCGATGATTACGCCAAAGGTTACCGTTGGATTACCCCAACGGCTAGTTTGACCTCGATTGACGGTCCAACTTCGGCCACTCGGCTCGCCAACCCAATCACTATGACAGTGTTTCGCCGACTCGACTCGCCAAAGCTGCGACCTGGATGACTGGTTTTCTCCTTTATACAGGAGCCCGCCGACGATTCGACTGGATGTCTACTCTGAAGCCGTATACTCCGACTGCCAGCAGCCACCTACGCCTAATCGACGACGGCCTCGGGGACTACTGATGGGGATGTGCCTACTGGGGTATACCCAGCAGGACGTTTCCGACTGGCCCAAGAAATGGCGAGTGGGCCTGCAAGACGGCGACTGGATTGAAGCCCAGCGAGGAACCAAGCGACTGGAAGCTGAAGGCCCAGGCGAGTAGATAGGCCCAGTCGGATTAGGTTAAACGAGTACCGAAGCTTTAACTGAATCGGTTGAGATATGTAAACCCTAGGGGAGGTGAGCCTATATAAACCTCCCTGTAGGGAGAGTAGAGATACGTTCCATCATACCCCCAAGCGACTCGCCGCCTAGCCGCCGAGTTCGCCCATTGTACCACCTTCATAATACAATCTAGCAGGAGTAGGTCTTTACCCTCCGGGAGGCCGAACCTGGGTAAAACCCTGTGCCTTTGCCCTCATCTCGCACCGCAGATGGTTGGCCGCCCTTGCCCCTCGTTCTACTACTCGCTGCCGATTGCAGCATCTGTCGTGACCATTCCCGCGACACTTCCCATTCCACCGAGGTGATTCATTAACATGTTGTTTTATTAATAAAAAACATTGTCATATACTTTGCATAATATCATAACATGAATAATCCACCCTTGTATTCTACTATCTAGGCTAAGCATACTAGCAGAACATGTCTCTTAACTTAGGGAAAAACTATTAAGACAATATATATAGGATTTTCCATAGCATAGCATATACTTAGAAAAATCTCCATGCAAATCCTACTCAAAATATAACTAGTGCATAGATAAAATAATAGGACAAAAATATGAAGCATCACTTGCCTTGGTAGTTTGGGGTATAGGTATAATCCTCACAATCACACTCTCCACAATCACCAAAATCTACACATAAAGTCATACCACAATATTCACATTCAATATACAAACAAAAATATATATGAATGCATGCAAATGCAATGGAATGATTTTTCACACTTTTCAAACCAAAAAATACTGAAAACAAATCATACTTTCCAATGTCTAAATAAACCAAAATTTACTTTAAAATAACTTTTTAAACAATTTATATAGTCAAATTAAGCCTACAAATATTTCTGCATAAAATCCACATTTTATAGAATAAAATGGCCAAACCAAGGCCATATGTGCAAAGAGCTTATTTTTCTGAATCCATTGATATATAATTTGTAATTTTTGGAAAACAGAACAAAAGTTATTGAATTTACAAGTTTGAATATCTAATAGATCAAAATTCAGATTTTAAAACGAAACTAGGGACACGCGGCGTGTTTTGATTGGCGCGTACCACTTCGCGCCGGATCACGCTTCCGCACTGTCAGATTTAAGTGACGATGCATGGCCCAGATCTAAACGTAACGGTTCATTAAGTGATCTAATCCTAGCCACCAGATACAGATCTAACGGACCTGGCTTGCTCGACCAAAACCTAGCGGCGGAAATGGCTCTGGCGACGGCGATGCTGCTGATGGCGACGCGCCGCCGAGGCTAGAGGGGCAGGGGTGCGCTGATGCTTACCACGTTCGCAAGGAGACGGTGAAGCTCAACATGGTTGTGGCTTGGACAGGGGTGCACGGAGACGGCCGAAAAATCTTGTCGGAGTTTGTACTGGCGTTGGGTGCTCACGAACGGAGACGGAGACGACGACCTAGGATGCAAAAGGCAAACGGTGGGCATTAGCAAGTGTGCAAGGTCACGACAAACACACTAGCGTGAATTAGAGGTCAAGGGGCGTGCGGATTTTACCGAAATTACTCGCCGGAGTTGAACGGCGCCTCAGGTGCTTGCAGAGGTTGACAGGGACGGCGACCTTGGGCAAGATTGGACGAACGGCAAGTGTCAGGAGCAGCGCAAGGACCTGGCGAACACGTTCACGTGAATGAGAGGCAGAGGGGCGCACGAGGCTTATCGCGATAGCTCGCCGGAGCTGCTCGGTGCTGCGGCGGTGCGAGAGGAAATTCGAGGAGCCTGGCTGCGCTTGGGGCTTGCAGTGTTAGGGTAAATGGTCGCAAGGGGGTGGTGTTTATGTAGCCGAAGCGGGGAGGGGAGTTACTCGGTGAATCAATGACAATCAATGCACGAATCAATCGGTAGTGATAGCGAACGAAACGGTCGTGGAGTTGGTCGCGAGCGGGATTTGGGAAAGACGATGTTAACGTGGCAACGGGGCCACTGGTCAGTGAGAGGGAGGGTGTGCACGCGGGTGAGAAACAGAGAGAGAGAGAGAGAGAGAGAGAGAGAGAGAGAGAGAGAGAGAGAGAGAGAGAGAGAGAGAGAGAGAGAGAGAGAGAGAGAGAGAGAGAGAGAGAGAGAGAGAGAGAGAGGGTTCCCCGGGTGGGCTTAGTGGACTGCCAGGGCTTGCTGGGCTAAATTGTTTGCCACTGATATTTTTTTCTCCTTTTAGCTTTTTCCATTTTTGTTTTGATTTTCTAAATAGGATTTGAATGGCTATTTTAAATCCAAATGAATTCAAATTTTCACCAAGCTTTTGCGCTGTGATCCTAGTGTTCAAAAGTGTGTCAAACACATACAACCACTCAAAAACATTTTAGCCTTGAAAATAAAATAAAACCTTGCCCCATATATATAATATAAGAAGGGGTTTAAATATGGTTTTATTTAGGGTTTAGTTTTGAAAAATTTATGAAAAGTAATAATGCCATGATGATATGAATGCAACAACATGATTTTGCATTTGATGAAATTTGGGAGGTTACAAATCTAACCCCCTTAAGATGAATCTCGCCCTCGAGATTCAGATTGGCTAGCAAATAGGTGAGGGTGATCTTTCCGAAGGTCATCTTCTCTTTCCCAAGTTGCTTCTTCCTCGGTATGATGGTTCCACTATACTTTATAGAATTTGATAGTTTTAGTGCGAGTGACTCTTTCTGCTGTCTCGATAATCTTGATAGGTTTCTCCTGTAAGTGAGATCACTCTCCAACTGTACCTCTTCCAATGGTATTGTGTCCTTCAATGAAGTTTCTTCCATTTTTGGATAACACTTTTTCAACTGACTCACATGAAACACACTGTGAACTGCTGACAGTGATTCAGGCAATTCTATCTCATAAGCCACTTCTCCTTTGCGGCTCAAAATCTTGAATGGCCCTACATATCTATGTGCCAATTTCCCTTTGACTCCAAATCTCTTCACACCACAAAGTGGTGAGACTCTAAGATAAGCTCTATCACCTACCTCATAGGTGACTTCCCTACGCTTTGGATCTGCATAACTCTTTTATCGAGATTGAGATATCTTCAATCTGTCCTTTACCATTCTAACTTTCTCTTCAGCTTCCTTGATCAGTTCTGGTCTGAATAAATTTCTTTCTCCTACTCCATTCCATAGTAATGGCGTAGTACACTTCCTTCCATAAAGGAATTCAAACAGATCCATCTCTATGCTTGCTTGATAGCTGTTATTGTAAGAGAATTCTGCGTATGGCAGACTTTCATCCCAACTAGATCCATAGTCTAGCGCACAAGCTCTCAACATATCTTCCAAAATCTAATTGGTTCTTTCTGTCTGTCCATCAGTCTGAGGATGAAAAGCTGTGCTGAATTCTAGTCTAGTCCCTAATGATTCATGCAGTTGTCGCCAAAAATGCGAAGTGAACTGAGTTCCTCTATCAGACACAATACTCCTAGGTACTCCATGTAGACATACAATCCTATTCATATAGATCTTAGCCAATTTAGCACTTGTATAAGTAGTCTTCACGGGTATGAAATGAGCCACTCTAGTTAGGAGATCAAAAACAACCCATATAGAATCGTATCCAAATCTGGTCCTTGGCAGTCCGGTGATAAAATCCATACCAATCGTATCCCACTTCCAATCAGGTATAGGTAGTGGTTGTAATAACCTTGCCGGTTTCTGATGTTCCGCCTTCACATCACACAAGGCAATATGTTCTGCGATATCCTTCTTGAGATTGTTCCACCAAAATCTTTCCTTCACATCCATGTATATCTTGGTGTTACCCGGATGAATAGAGTATGGTGAATTGTGTGCTTCTTGCAGAATCAATTTCCGAAGTTCCGGATCTTGTGGAATGCAGATACGCTTTCCATACCATAAAGTTCCTTGTTCATCTTCATGGAATCCTTTCGCCTTTCGTTTACTAATTTTACTCTTAATCTCTTCTATTTCCTTGTCCAACTTTTGGGCTTCTTTGATCGTAACCAACAATGTTGGTTGAACTTCCAAAGACATGAGATATCCTTCAGGCACTATCTCCAATCTTGGCTCTTTAAATTGGGCACACAAATCATCTGACAGCTCTCCTTTGGTAAGGCCATTCACATAAACTTTACGGCTTAAAGCATTGGCTACAATGTTTGCTTTACCGGGATGATATTGCAAACTCGAGTCGTAATCCTTGATAAGTTCTAGCCACCTTCTTTGCCTCATGTTGAGTTCTTTCTAGGTGAAAATATATTTCAAGGTCTTGTCATCTGTGAACACTTCACAACACTTACCCAACAGATAATGTCTCCATGTTTTGAGTGCATGGACAACAGAGGCTGACTCTAAGTCATGAGTAGGATAATTTACTTCATGCGTCTTGAGTTTTCTTGAGGCATAAGCCACAACTTTTCCTTCTAGCATCAACACTCCACCCAATCCTTGGTGAGATGCATCACAATAGACTTGGAAGTCTTTCTCTAGATCTGGCAGACATAAAACTGGTGCTGACACCAATCTTTTCTTCAACTCTTGAAAAGTGGTTTCACATCCTTCAGTCCAGTCAAACTTCTTCTCTTTCTTAAGTAACTCTGTCATGGGCTTAGCCACTTTCGAGAAATTCTCGATGAACCTTCTATAGTATCCTGCCAAGCCTAGGAAACTCCAAACTTCTTTAACTGACTTGGGAGATTCCCACTCAGTTACAGTGACACCTTCGCGAGATCGACAGCTATACCATCTCTAGACGCAATATGTCCAAGAAATCCAACTTCATTCAACCAAAATTCACACTTACTGAACTTGGCATAGAACTTGTGCTCCCTGAGTTTCTCAAGTATCAAACGCAAATGTTCTTCATGCTCTTCATTGCTCTTGGAATAGATCAAAATGTCATCGATGAATACGACAACAAACTTGTCAAGAAACTCCATGAACACCTTGTTCATCATGTTCATGAAATAAGCTGGTGCATTTGTTAGTCCAAATGGCATCACCGTATACTCATACAACCCATACCTAGTGGTAAAAGCAGTCTTAGTTATGTCTTGCTCTCTAATATTTAGCTGAAAGTAGCCTGATCGGAGATCAAATTTTTAGAACACACGGGCTCCTTTTAGCTGATCAAATATATCATTGATTATAGGTAAGGGATACTTGTTCTTTATAGTCACCTCATTGAGTGAACGATAATCTATGCATAGCCTTTAACTTTTGTCCTTCTTCTCAACAAACTGAACTGGTGCACCCCAAGACGAAGAACTTGGTTGGATAAATCCTTTCTTCAAGTGTTCTCCAAGCTGTTTCTTGAGCTCTTTCAACTCATCAACTGACATCTTGTAGGGTCTCTTTGCTATTGGTCCAGATCCTGGCAGTAAGTCAATCAAAAACTCCACATCTCTATCTGGTGGCATTCCTGGTAATTCTTCCGGAAACACATCCAGGTACTCTTTCACTACTGGTACACTGTCTATGCTAACCCCCTTAAAAGAATTTAGCTTACTCCCTTTGGATTCAAAGTTAGACTTGAACCTAATCTGTTTCTTATCCGGGGTTGTGAGTGTAACAGTACAATTGGCACAATCTATTACTCCTTCGTACTTAGTCATCCAATCCATGCCCAAAATTACATCCAATCCTTGGGAATCTAGGATTATCAGACTAACTGGAAACTTATACTTTCCAAACTCTATTACTAAATCATGACATCCAAAATTTACTATCATCTCTCCACCTGGGGAGCTTACTTTAATAGGACATCCAATAGTTTCAATTGGGAGTCTATTTTTGTCTACAAATACTCTTGATATGAATGAATGCGATGTGCCGGTATCAAAAAGGACAAGTGCTGGAAAGGAATTAATCTTGAACTTACCAGCCATAGCATCAGACTCCTCATAGATTTCCTCCACATTGATGTGGTTCACATGACCCTTCTGAAAAGGGTTTGGCTTGTTGTCCCCATCAGTCTTCTTTTCTAGGCATTCATTGGCATAGTGCCCAGTTTTCTTGCACTTGAACCATTCAACTTGACTAATGTCCTTCTTGCTGGATGACTTCCATTGCCATTTCCACCATGGTGGCTCTTGTACCCACTCTTGTAGTTCCTATGCCCACCATTATCATGACCATGATGTTTACTGTTATGGTGGTGACGGTTGCTGTTGTGGTGGCTATTATATTTCCCGTGTTTGTGGGATCCAGAACCTCCACTATCTTCACCATGGGAACGCTTGTGTGATGATCCAGAACTATGCTTATCAAAGTGGTGCTTCCTCTTTCTGTTCTCAACCTGCTTCATCTTAATTTCCAAGATGGTAGCCTTGTCACACAGATATTGATAGGTTGGAACATATGCAACAGATAGTTTCATGCACATCTCATCATTCATTCCCTCAAGAAACTTATCCTTCCTTTTTGCATATGTGTCAACCTCATCCGGTGCATAGCATGCCAGATTGTTGAACTCCTCAATATACCCTGCAACACTGCGGTGGCGTTGCTTAAGGTTGTGGAATTCCTTCTTCTTCAAACTCATCACCCCTGAAGAGATATAGGCAGTGCGGAATCCATCTTCAAACATTGCCCAAGTCACTTCTTCAATAGGAGTAGTGATTTGGAAGTTGTCCCACCAAGTAATTGCTGGTCCTTCTAGAAGATGTGCTGCGAATCTGACTTTAACCTCATCAGTGCAACCCACTGTGACCAAGTCCTTGTTCACAGAACGTAACCAGTCATTGTCTACCATAGGATCAGTGGTGCCAGAAAACTTTGCAGGCCTCAACCTTAGAAACCTTCTGAGCATATCAAAAGCCGGTGGGTTGTTTTGATTGTTGTTATTATTATTATTGTTATTGTTGTTGTTGTTGTTGTTTTGGTTCTGATTCTGATTCGCCATAAACTGGGTCATCATTTGCATCAACTGAGTCTGGGCTATCATCAGATGTTTCATCTCATTGCCATTGTTGATGTTATTGTTAGGATTGGCACAACGACGAGGCATCTGTGGTTTCAATAAGGATAAGTAATGAGATATAACCCATAGATTCTATCATGCACATTACAATACATAGAAATAGTCACAAATAAGCAAACACATGATAAACTTAGAGTTTAAACAACATGAACAACAAGTTTTGCAAAGTAAACACACTAGCATAGTCATCCACATGTTGGATGATCAATGCGACTCGATAAATAAAATGATGATAGGTAGGTAGATATCCAAGTAGTCAATACTACTCCTCCATATCGAATTCCACCTCCACTAGTGCAAGTCCTGCTGCGTCGATTCCTGACTTGTACTCCTACACTTTGGTGGTCAAGGCAGTGACCTTCGCCTGAAGCTCCCTCTTCTGCGAACGCAGCCTCTCAATCACCTCCTGTTGTGTCTCTAACTCAATATCCTTGAGTTACATCTCGAATTTCATCTCATTGATCTTCTTGTTCCTATCCTGCACTCTCTTCTCTTGATTCTTGAACCTCTTGTCTTGCTTCTCGAACCTAGCCTCCATCTCCTTGATGCTCTCCTCCTGCTCCTCGAAAGCCTTGTACTTCTCCCTCAATTGGATGCGTAACTCGCCATTGGTAAGCATGACGTTGGTCCTATCAGTATCGAGGTGCCTAAGAAGGCTCTCTAGGTCCTGAAGATATAGGCGCACTGGCTCAATAGTCTCCCTAGTGGAATTGTCATACACTACAGCCTCTCCCTCGTCGTCACGTCTCCCAAATGGGTGGAAGTAGCGGCCCCTAAGCTCGGTGGAGTGACGTCCACAAAGGCGTGCAAGTAGCTCCTGCATGGTAACATCGAGTCCCTTCACCTTGTCGTCATGGAGTAGCTTGAAAGTAATCTCCTCGGTGGGTGGTTCTCTCTGGCGCCCTGGGTGAGAGACTCTAAATCCCCATAGATCCTTCCTCGCGAACTTCCTAAGATGAAGTTCCTTAGTGTTGGGGAGGGGAAGATTGAGCACACTGACGAGATCCACGATACGGGATCCAAAATGAGTTCCCTTGAACTCCTCGGCGGTGCTAAAAACAAAGCTAGGCATCTATTGCATAGGTAGAGAAAATTAGAAACAACACAAGTAAAGAGAAAACATAAAGTAGTGAATCAAAAGCCAATATCATACATTCATCAATAAAACACATAGTCATGGAATACACCTTTCAACCACAAGCACTAAGGTTCATACATAACTTAGACAAATTTTTGCCACACCACATAGGTTGGTATGATCAAAATTATTAACGCAAGAAAACGACAAGTGTGGTGGTCCAACTATTGGGGTACGTCACAACTCTCACTCATATGCTAAGTCTATGACATCTTCCCTTAGACGTTTTATGGCGGTCTCTAAGTCTTGGGTATACTTCTTCTCCTTTCTAAGGTCATTTTGAGTGTTGAGCATTCTAAACTTGAGTCTATCACCAAGCTCCTTGATGGCATTCCATGTTGCATTCCTTGCAGAGTCAAAGAATGACATGGCATTCTCATTGTGGTTATCCTCCTTGTTTTTATACAAGTGGAGTTGTACCCACCAATATTCTTCTCCTTCATCCATCACTGGAAATCCTTTATACACGGCTTCACCATGTATTCCCAAGCTAACCATGAGGTTTTTGAGTGCCTTGGGAAACTCCGTCTCACATTCTAAGGTCATGGTCATGAGTGGTGCCTTCTTGACGGCTTCGTTGATGGCGGCCATCTACACATAGAGATGAGAAAGAAGATTAGGAGAGGTTTACGAGATGAAAAGAGACAAGTGTGGAATTTGCAAAGGTTTGCATTTTTCCTAGTGGTTTCCTTAGTCTAATCCATATTAGGGTCATAATCCTACAGGCAACACAATGCTCTGATACCATCTGTAAGACCTCACCCTTTAAGGTAAAGGCCCCTGTGATTGCAATGCTAGTCCCTGGATCGAAATGCTAGCATCCACAGTTTAAGATAAAGTACACAGATACAAAGGTTATTATTATATCGTAATATCCAGATATACAATAGTTCTTACAACTCATTTGCCCAAGGCTAATACATAGAGTTCACAATACTTAACAAAATAAATAAAGTCTTCATCTTCATGTGCCACAAGCAAACATGTTGAGTGTAGACTCATAACCCTAGTCACCATCAGAGTACCCTGCAACATAATAAGTTACAGCCACAGAGGGTCAATAAATTTGGAATTGTATTGGCAAGTGATACCATAGTAGTATAGTAACATCTAATAACTATATTAATTTGGCTAAGTGTAGTTCAGGCTGGCTTTGCTCAAAATAAGGTTTTATCTTATTAGTTGAAAACACTAAGTTTTTGTTTGACAAAAACCCCAAGGAACCACCAATAGACATTGGTGAACCTTTACCCTTGTTCAACCACAAGTTTTAACTTAGAGAAATTGGTATGAGGAGATCCTTGATCATTTCAATGTCTTTGATGCTCAAAATGTCCGTTACCAGGGACATGGCTAAGTACTTACGTTTTACCCTCTCGAGAGGTGGTGCACTTTCCCCACAAGACTCGACATGCATCAAGACGAGACTTTTCAGAAGCATTCCCTCAGACCACCATGGACGCATTCCATCCTATCAACCCTACCACCAACTGTCCATCTGGCTGAGTTCTTGCAACCTAGTTGGTCAAGGAAGAGCCCATATGCCATGTGGTTGCACTAGAAGCTTCTCAACACTAAACATCTCAAATCTCTTTATTCCTAGGTGGCTATCCACAAGTGTGATACACAAGGTAAACCATAGACATGGGCCTTGTGTAACCACCCAACATAAACCATTCTTCCCATTCCACCCAGGTGATTCATTAACATGTTTTATTAATCAAAAACATAGTCATATACTTTGCATAGTATCATAACATGAATAATCCACCCTTGTATTCTACTAGCTAGGCTAAGCATACTAGCATAACATGTCTCTTAACTTAGGGAAAAATACTAAGACAATATCTATAGGATCTTCCATAGCATAGCATATACTTAGAAATCTCCATGCAAATCCTACTCAAAATATCACTAGTGCATAGATAAAATAATAAGACAAAAAGATGAAGCATCACTTAGCTTTGTAGTTTGGGGAATAGGTACAATCCTCACAATCACACTCTCCACAATCACCAAAATCTACACATAAAATCATACCAAAATATTCACATTCAATATACAAACAAAAATATATATGAATGCATGCAAATGCAATGGAATGATTTGTCACACTTTTCAAACCAAACTAAACAGTACTAAAAACAAATCATACTTTCCAAGGTCTAAATAAACCAAAATTTACTTTAAAATGATTTTCTAAGCAATTTATATAGTCAAATTAAGCCTACAAATGTTTCTGCATAAAATCCAAATTTTACAGAAGAAAATGGCCAAACCAAGGCCATAGATGCAAAGAGCTTATTTTTCTGAATCCATTGATATATAATTTGTAATTTTTGGACAAATAGAACAAAAGTTATTGAATTTACAAGTTTTAATATCTAATAGATCAAAATTCAGATTTTAAAATGAAACCAGGGACGCGGCGTGTTCTGATTGGCGCATACCGCTTCGCGCTGGATCACGCTTCTGCACCGTCAGATCTAAGTGACAATGCATGGCCCAGATCTAAACGTAACGGTTCGATAAGTGATCTAATCCTAGCCACCAGATGCAGATCTAACAAACCTGGCTTGATAGACTAAAACCTAGCAGCGGAAATGGCTCTGGCGGCGGCGACGCGCCGGCGAGGCTAGAGGAGTAGGGTATGTGCTGATGCTTACCACGTTCGTGAGGAGACAGTGAAGCTCAACGTGGTCATGGCTTGGACAAGGGCGCACAGACACAGCCGAAAAATCTCGTCGGAGTTTGTACTGGCGTCGGGTGCTCACGAATGGAGACGGAGACGATGACCTAGGACGCAAAAGGAAAACAGTGAGCATTAGCAAGTGCGCAAGGTCATGGCGAACACATTACCGTAATTACTCACCGGAGTTGAACGACGCCTCGGGTGCTTGCAGAGGTTGACGGGGACAGCGACCTGGGGCAAGAGTGGGCGAACGGCAAGTGTCAGGAGCAGCAAGGACCCGGCGAACACGTTCGCATGAATGAGAGGCGGAGGGGTGCACGAGGCTTACCGCGATAGCTCGCCGGAGTTGCTCGGTGCTGCGGCGGTGCGAGAGGAAATTCGAGGAGCCTGGCGGCGCTTGGGGCTTGCAGTGTTGGGTTAAATGGTCGCAAGGGGGTGGGGTTTATGTAGAAGGAGCAGGGAGGGTAGTTACTCAGCGAATCAACAGCAATCAACGCGCGAATCAATCGGCAGTGACAGCGGAGGAAACGGCCGTGGAGCTGGTCACGGGCGGGATTTGGGGAAGACGATGTTGATGTGGCAACGGAGCCACTGGTCAGTGAGAGGCAGGGTGTGCGCGCGGGTGAGAAACAGAGAGATAGAGGGGGTTCCCCGGGTGGGCTTAATGGGCTGCCAGAGCTTGCTGGCTCAAATTGTTTGCTGCTGATATTTTTTCTCCTTTTATCTTTTTCCATTTCTGTTTTGATTTTCTAAATAGGATTTGAATGGCTATTTCAAATCCAATTGAATCCAAATTTTCACCAAGCTTTTGTGATGTGATCCTAGTGTTCAAAAGTGTGTCAAACACATACAACCACTCAAAAACATTTTGGGCCTTGAAAATAAAATAAAACCTTGCCCCATATATATAATATAAGAAGGGGTTTAAATATGGTTTTATTTAGGGTTTAGTTTTGAATTTTTTTTTATGCAAAGTAATAATGCCATGATGATATGAATGCAACAACATGATTTTGCATTTGATGAAATTTGGGATGCTACACTTAGTTTATATTGCTTTGTTTTGCTTGTTTCTTTTTATCAAAAATACAAAAAAAATTAGTTGTACTGGTTTGTTTCTTTTTATCAAAAACACAAAAAAATTAGTTCCAGCTTCAAGTTTCTTTTATGTCTAGTGTTGCTCCAATCACTATGTCACCTAAGGAAATGATCTTCACTTTCAAATAAGTGAAGAGAGTGTCAAAGAAGCTTGGTCTAGAATTTTTGATTCACATGAAAAAACTAAACCTAAAATGACTCTAGGCTTGCTTCTTAGCAGTTTCTACTTTGGTCTTGCTCTTTGTTACAGATATGCTTTGGATGCTGTAGTAGGAGGAGATTTCCTCCAGTGTGATGGGGATGAAGCCTTTAATGCCATAAAAAGTTGATTGCAACATATAACTTGCCTAGCAAAGCTGATTCATCCATTACAAACATTTATGCTAGATTAAACACTCTAGAGACAATACAACTAGTTTAAAAAAATGCTATAATATGCTTAGATAGCATCATGAATATGTTCCAATAAATTCTGAATCTTCAAAATGGCTTCCTACAGTAAAAGTTGCTATAAATGATGAAATTTTTTTATGCATGTTGTGATATTATGTCTGAATTTTGTCTTATGCCTAAAGATATCTATGAATCTTTGGGGACTTTCTGAGGAAGGAGAAGAAATATATCTTACCAATAATGCCACTATATAACCCATTGGAATAGCTGAAGGAGTGTTTAAGATACTATATAAAGTGGTGTATACTAATTATCTTGTTATTGAATGTGTAGGAAAAGGATAAATTACACTTGGAAGATCCCTGCTAAAACTCCTTGGAGCAATAATAGATGTGGGAAAAGGAATCATGCATTTCGTTTCTCCACCAAGCAATCATACGTTCCCTAAAGGTAAGAGTAAAGGTAAGAAAGGTAGGGGCAAGAAACTTGACCTTGAAGCTTCTTCATTCGAAAATACTTGATACTTGCTTCCTATGCCTAGCTGAAAGGCGTTAAAGAAAAGCACACTTGGGAGATAACCCAATTTTCTTTTAAGTAAAATTTTCTTTTGTTGAGTCCTGGAAATTAATGTCTCTGTAATAACCTCGCCTTATCCTTTTTGTGTGGTTTTTGTGCCAAGAATAACCTCTAATGAGATAGAAGTAATATTTGAGAAAGTTGTTGTCCCGAAACAGATTTTTGTGTTTCACTGTAAAAAATCGTGAAAAATCCCAGTACGTCGGATTGAGCTGTAATTTTCTTTTCATATGCCCCTATTATTTACAAAACTTTCTTTAGTTTTGCACTTTTTGATTTGAGCAACTAAAGATTTTCGAAAAAATCGGCCTCTACCTGCTGGTCTATTTTGACAGATTTCTGCCATTATTTGCATTTGCCTCTTAATCGGTTTCTTTTGAGTTCTGTTTGATCACTTGAGCTTTTAAAACCAATTGCTACAGTAGTTTGTGTTTTAATGGAAGTTTTACTTGTGTTGAAACTAAACCCAAAGGCTTATTATCTTGAATACACTAATGTTGCTAATGAAGATTGTGTGAAGTTTTGTATGAAGGAAATTTTCAAGTGTAGGGAAAGAATGATGTGATGAGATGAAGTATGGACAAAAGCTCAAGATTGGGGATTCCACCCATGTCACCCAACAAATATTTAAGAGGTACAAGCGTCAAAGCTTGGGGATGCCCAAGTCACCCCCTTCTTCATCAATAAAATCTCAGGTCTTCTCTCAAGACACTTCATTTTTCTTTGCTTCATGCACTATATGTTGTTCTTGGAGCGTATTTGTTTTTGTTTTTAGTTTTATTTTGTTTGTTTTGCTGCAAACAATTAGTTGGACCCCCGCATTCTTATTTTGGAGAAGTTACACCTAGTTCTTCATTGCCTACAACATTTTAGTTTTCACTCTTATTGTTTTGTGAGTGTTCTTTTTTGCTAGCACTGCGTTTAGCTTTAGTTTTCTTATGCTTCTTTCTTAGAACTTTTTAGTTCATCTTTGTAGTTAGGTGATACAAGCTCACTGGTCTTTATTGATTATTATCTTTGTGAGTTGTTTCAAATAAGTCGATTGGTGTTGGAAGAGAGTAGGAAGTTCCATGCTTATAGTGATACAAAAGGAAGCTTGTTTTGACTGTGGCTTAGACTTTATCATGTCATGTTAGATGTTTCTTTGAACATATGCTTAGTGATTATTCCTGTAGCATGACTTGTTTCAAACAATTGAGATTGCTTAACGTGCCTTGAAATAATCATGCGTTGTTTTACCATTCAAAAGCATAACATTGTGGTATTCTCCTTTGATGCTTTATTTGGGTTGACTTGGCACATGCTTACACCATGTTAAGACTATGAACCAGTCACCTTAGCCTATATGATCATTTAGTTTTTGACTTGTGATATCACTTTATGCTTTAATTAATAATGTTTTGTCGCTCTCCATGATTATGGCCATTATTGCTCTCTTAGTTGGTCACTCCCAGTCTTTTGCTAGCATCCACCTGTACTGAGTATGAGCTCTACTTGTGCATCCAACTCCCAAGAAACCAAGCTATTCCAAAGAGTACACTATAAATTCCTATGCATGGTGTGTTACACCATTCCAAGTATATTCATGTGTTTATCTATCTTCCAAATTAAACTTGTTATGTGAAAATTAGTGATTAAAGCTCTCAGAAACTTGATGGCACACTTTATTTTATTGCACTTAATAAACTTGAACCAGTGTGGCCATCTATGTTGCTTATAAGCTTGCAGATTATAAGTTGTGAATTAGCAAAACCATGTTTTCATGGGGTTCGCTTTCAACATTGCGCTTATTCTATTTAGTTGATATCATGTTCTTTTGTTTATGGATCCCGGCGGTGTGAAATAAAAGGGGAGCTTGTAAGCTCATATAGTTTGCATATGTTTTACAGAAATGCCTGGGCGGCTAGCCTAAGCCATGCCTAATCATGGTGGAAACTTGCAGCATAACCATAATGAGAATTCTGTGAAGCATCCTCAATAAAAACCTATGCAAATACCAAATAAAAAGATCGCTGAGATGCTCATTGTCTATTGCCTTGTCATTTTGATATGGGATAGCTCATGTGTCATGGGGCAAGATGTACCCCGTGGAGGTTCTCTATGATACACATATACTTACAATGACAAGAACTTGGTTGTGACCAAAGTTGAGTAGCATGAGGTTCGGTACTCGTACGCAAGGGGCATGAGATTTTCAACTTATAACTTGTCAAGCATATACTCATATTTGTGTCACTGTAAGATTAATCACTTCAAGATGCCAATGATATGGGCAATGAGAGCTCAAAACTAGTAAATACCATAATTTTTGGCAGATCTTTATGAAACTTGAAATCCCTACTTCCCTCTGTGAAGGGCCTTTCTTTTTACTTTTTGTTGAGTCCCCATCTTTTATCTTTATGCACTAGTTAAGAGATCATAGTTATGATTCTTAGTTCAATGTGCATTGTTCCAAAACTTATTGATTGATTCATAATCATGGTATTGCTTGTTCTTAAATTATTTGTATCCAGTCACCCTTATGAACTTTGAAGGTGTTCTATGCATTTATGTTTTGCTATTCCATGAAGGACAAGCTGAATACCACTCATGCTATGTTTTCTATATGAGAAACAAACAAATGACTTTCAATGCATTGTTATTCATGATATTTTGTTTGTACCTTTTCATGTTGCAACATAGTTGCTTTGTCTTATTGTTAGAACTACATCTTTCATGCTCATGTTTAGAGTACTATGATACCAGCTATCAATGTTTTACAATACCTTGATCAAGATTGTGATGGTGCATGTCACCTTAAAAATTATTCTTTTTATCACTTACCTACTCGAGGACGAGCAGGAGTTAAGCTTGGGGATGCTTGATACGTCGTAAACGTATCTATAATTTTTGATGATCCATTCTTGTTTTGTACCAACTATCTTATGCTTTATCTACACTTTGAGGCATTTTTATACATTTTCTGGAACTAACCTATTGACAAGATGCCACAGTGCCACTTGCCTGTTTTCTGCTGTTTTTGGTTTCAGAAAAGCTAGTAAATAAATATTCTCGGAATTGGACGGAACAAAAGCCGAAGTTCCTATTTTTCCAGGCGCAACACGGAGCCCGAAGGAGAGACGAAGTGGAGCCACGAGGCAGCCACACCTAGGGCTGGCGCGGGTCCACCCTAGGCCGCGCCACCCTATGGTGTGGGCCCCTCGGGCGTCCACCGACCTTCCCCCTTCGCCTATATAAACACCCCGAGGCAGCAACCCTAAGTACCTGATCAGAAATCCACGAAAAAGTCCATAGCCGCCGCCATCTCCATCCCTAGATCGGGGGGGATCCGAAGCTCTTCCTGGCACCCTGCCGGAGAGGGGAGATCATCCCGGAGGCCTTCTTCATCACCATGCCATCCTTCGGAGTGATGCGTGAGTAGTTCACCCTTTGACTACGGGTCCATACAGTAGCTAGATGGTTGTTTCTCCTCTTTTTGTGTTATCATGTTTAGATCCTGTGAGCTCCGTTCATGATCAAGATCATCTATTTGTAATGCTACATGTTGTGTTTGCGGGGATCCGATGGATATTGAGTACTATGTCAGATTTATTAGTGATTCTATCATGTCTATGTTATTTGTGATCTTGCATGCTCTCTGTTGCTAGTTGATGCTTTGGCCAAGTAGATGCTTGTATCTTCAAGAGGGAGTATTTATGCTCGATAGTAGGTTCATGTCTCTAGTAATCTGGGGTAGTGACAAAAATATCTAAGCTTGTAGATGTGTTGTTGCTACTAGGGAGAAAACACCAATCATTTGTCCAAGGGCAATTGTATTATTTACTTTACACACTTTGCTTAATGCAATTATCTGTTGCTTGCAACTTAATGCTGAAAGGGGTTCGGATGATAACCTGAAGGTGGATTATTAGTCATAGATGCAGTTGGATTACAGACTATGTATCATGTTGTAATGCCCAAACAAATCTCGTCAAGATCAAGATGTCTAGTATATGCATTGTTATGCATACTCAATCTGTCAATTGCTCCGCCGTAATTTGTTCACCCAGCATTGTTATTTATCCTATGAAGAAAACCTCTAGTGAACTGTGGACCCGATTCATTCCTTCTCATTGATATATCATCTATTGTTTATCGTTTACTATTTACTTTCTGCAAATATCATAAGCAATTACTATCTTCCACACTATACGTTTAATTCTTTCTTTTCAGCAAACCGGTGACATTAACAGCCTCACTGTAAGTTGGGGAAAAGTATTGTGGTTGTGTTGTGCAGGTTCCAAGTTGCTAGCAACACCTTCGGAGCTGTTTCCTTTCTTCTATTGGTTCGATAACCTTGGTTTCATAACTGAGGGAAACTTACTGCTATGCTCATCATACCTTCCTTTTGGGTTTCCCAACGAGCTCTACATCATCTGATCCATCAGGGCCACACCATAGGGCGGCGCGCCCCTGGCCGCGCCTAGGCTTGGTGTGGCCGCCCTAGGGTGCGCCTCCCTCTGGCCTCTCGACTCCGTGTTCGTCTCTGAAAAATAGGAAGCTCGGCTTTTGTTTTGTCCAATTTGGAGAATATTTCTTTACTAGCTTTTTTGAAACCAAAAACAGTAGAAAACAGGAACTGGCACAGTGGCATCTTGTTAATAGGTTAGTTCCAGAAAATATATAAAAATACCTCAAAGTGTAGACAAAACATAAAATAGTTAGTACAAAATAAGCATGGAGCATCAAAAATTATAGATACGTTTACGACGTATCAACGCGGCGCAAGCACCGCCACCCTTGCCACGAACTCTACCTAGGTCCAACCAGAGCCGGCACAGCAGGGTCCGATCTGGCCCGCACTGGCCCAGATCGAGGGACCAGCCTCACCAGCAGACCCCTACCTCCACCGCTTACACCGCCAAGGGCGGCGCCCGCCGCCTCGCCACCACCTGACCCTTGCTGGAGCGCCACCTGTCGAGCCAAACCTACCGGAGCGCTAGGACATGGCCCTGTCACGGCCGCTAGGGCCCGAGCCACCTGTGCCCACCCCCACGCGGGCCTCCTCACCACCGCGCCATGGCTCCGCCGCGCCCAAAGCTGGCCGCCGCCAAGATGCCGCACTGTGCGCCGCCACGAGAATGCACCACCGCCGCTCATCTCGTCTGGCCCGCGCCAGGCACCGAGAGCGGGGGAAAGGGGAAGCCCCACCGCCACCGATGTCAAGCGGCTTTGCCGCCGGCGCTTCCCAGTGGCAGCGAGGGGGAGGCCCGGTCGAGGAGGGAGAAAGGGCAGCGCGCTAGGGAGCCCCCCGTCGCTCGCGGGAGCGATGCGAAGGGCTAGGTTTCTTTTCCTTTCCACGGTTCAAACCAAATATCCCCTTGCTCTTTCTTTAGCCGTAATACTGTTTAAGTTCCTGTAAAACCAAGTGTCGAGTTTCCTCCCTTACATTCATTTTCCTTTTTTTCTAGGTGTTGTATTTACTTATTCAAGTCGTACCCATTGTATGCTACAATCTTGTGTTTTCAACAGGGTTTTCTCGTATGGTGGTACAATCCATCTCCAACATATTGCTTGCAACTAATTCAGTCTAATACTCCTCCGCTTTTAGCTTTGTGAATCGTTGAACTTATATACATTAAAAGATGTCTAAATACATTCAATTCACAAAGCTAAACCGTTTTATATTTCTGAACAGAAAGAGTATAGTCTATGTAGGTATGTATCATCACTGGCAGACCCAAAAATTATTTGAAGTCTGAACAAACGGTATATTTTTCTTTACTATTAAAAAGAAATTGGTGTTGGTACGGTTCACTTTGACTTTAAACACCCACTTTGACATCAAACATTGGGATAATTGACACCCTCTGATATACATCCGATGGTATAGGGAATCGTCTGAATACTTGTTTAATTAATTACAATACTCTGCCACCGCTAAGTGCAAATCGCAAGTTCGAAAAACCAAAGAAAAAGAATCAAGTAGCTAAAAAAAGAATCAAGGGCCACGACATCCTCCCTAGCACAGGTCCCGCCGCCGCCGGCCCTCCCATATCACGCCCTCGCTCCCCGCCCACCACACTCACTCATGACCCACCCACCCCTTCCCAGTCCCTATCGCCCACAACGCCACGGACACGGACCCTCGCCTCTCTCGCCTCGCAATTTTGCTCCGCAGTCGTCTCCCTCGCCTTGCGATCTTGTGCCTCCGCCTCCCTCGCCTCGCGATCTTGTTGCGTCGCCGCCTCCCGACGTTGCGCGAGCTTGTTGCGCCGCTGCCACCTGCCGCCTCGCGAGCTTACCGACAGCCAGCGCCCATATGATGCACGGCGCTACCGCTCTCTGGCGCCGCCTCGCTCCCTCCGCCGACGGCCAGCACCCAGACGACGCGGGTACCCGTCGGGCACCACCCACCCTTTCTCTAGATCCTATGCGGAAACTGGTGGTTACACAGAGGCAGTGCAGGAGCAGGCATGGACGCCCTGCGCCGGCACCCACGACCGCCCTGCGCGTCCCATGAACCCGACCGCTGCATGCAGCTATAATTCGACCACTGTTTACCACACTTTCTTGAGATTCGAATTTTGCTATGCTGCAGTTCTTTCCTCCACTTCTTCCTCTGTCCTGTTGCAACATTACTCTATATTAGGGGAGTGCATGACAATGGGCCTTAACGAATCAGGGATCTTACTTTGGCTGGAGTAAATGTCCTGCATTTGAACAAAATCAATAATCTTGTCATGCAATTTTAAGAAGAAAACAACCGTAGTTTGAGACACCTTGATATATTATTCAGTTTTGGTCTGAGAATTATTTGCATATGTGGTCAAGGATATGTATGCATGCAAATTTAGGTTAGTACAGTAAATGCCTTCTTTATGCATGGTTCAAAACCACATTTGTCAAAAAAAATTTGAATTATGTTGATTGGCTAAAAGCATAGAAACTGTATATTTGGTATGGATTTTCTTGTACCTGCATGACAAGTGATGATTTGTTGTCCCAATTATTTGTAGCTAGAGAGATGATGTGGGTCGTTGGACTGGAACTAGAGAAAGAATGAGTAGGAGCACAACAAGGCTATAGAAAGAATGAGTAGGAGCATGGCAAGGTGATGTACTGATGTGGAAGCTCGGAAGGCCACCGTAAAATTGTCCATTAAAGATCATAAAAACTGAAACTGCAAAGGTAACTACAACGGATTTTATTTTCTAGGTTTAATTTAATTTTTCGTTGTCAATAATTTGTTGCGAACATATAGATATAGGGACTAGCCAAACAGGCTATTCATTCTTAAGTCCATTTCTTTGAGTATCTCTATCTGTAATCTTGGTTTACAGTAGCATCTGCTCTGCCCTCTTAGGCTACAATTTTACTCTTTATTAGAGTAACGAGACTTTTTTGTGGCAATTTATGGGCCCGTTTGAAACGCAGGATAGAAAAAATATAGGAATAGAAAAACCAGGGAATTGAGATGTCACATCCCAACAATCCTATGGAAATCTAAAACACAAAAATGAAAAACTATAGTCGTTTGGATTGCAGGATAGGAAAAGTGGAGGAATTTTTTGAGTTTGAAGCAACTAGCACTTTCTTCTTGCTTGAGAACTAGACGTTCTGTTCTTTTCCCAAGCTATCCATATGAAAAAGTAAAACATCATCCAAAATCGAGTTGGTATCTTTAAGGATCGTGTTAAATACTAGACTATAGAAGAAATTGTGCTAATCACGGGGAACACGAAAAAAAATGAGGAGACAAAGTACTAATCTCACTAAAAAAGAGTGATACAATCACGGTGGATAGAAGTAGGAACTTAATCCATACTAGTTGAATGCCCGTGCGTTGCCACGGCTACTCTATTTTATCATCAACAGAAATAATGATTATAGCTTCACCTCTGTGGAACATGGAATTGAATAAGAAAAATAAGTACACATAGTAAATATAATTCCTCTTTTTTGATGAAAAAATAGTAGCATAACTTTGTTGGAACAAGGAATATCAAGGAAGAAAGAAATTACAATCCTTTCCAATGATATATAATAGCTACTCATAATAATCATATCATATTAGTTTACCATGTTCCCTCCTCACAAGAGTTTATTCATCAGTCTTCCTCGCTATTTCTAGCATGGAGAATTTTATCCGCCAAAAGTTGTGGCCAATGTTTGAAGTCCCACGACTTCCACACGCTATAAGATAACAAAATAAAATAAGCAGCCATTGGAGACATGTCTGATGTTTTATTTTGCCACTATCACGGGCGTCCTTTTATCCACTACTCACATAGTAATTGTGATTTATCAGCATTCAACAACTTATTTTAAACAAGAAAATTGTGATCAAGTTTGCGGAGTCAATGTCATGCAAAGGAGTCCAGAACAGACGTCTGAGAAAAATACATAAAAACATGTTTAAGTAAATCATTTTATTCATGTTTTCCAGTCTATCCAATAGTTTACACCACAGCTCTCAAATGATCAAACAACATAAATACTCCTTCCGTCCCAAAATATAAGGCACCTAAGATTTAGTCAAAAGTCAACATATTCTAAGTTTGACCAACTTTATAAGTAAAAATATAAATATCCATAATATCAAATGAATATCAATAGATTCATCATAAAATATAGTTTCCCAATATGTCCACTCGATATTCAGATATTCGTTTTTTTGTATAAACTGATCAAATTTAGAAGATATTGACTTTTAGCTAGAGCTTATGCACCTTACATTTTGGGATAGAGGGAGTAGTTCACTTTAATGAAGCACTACTTTAAACACGGATATAGAACAACAGTTTTATTTAGAAAGCCGTGCAACATTGTTAACCGAAAAGAGCAGCTGCACGACACAACACTTTTGCTATTTCTCTAGAGAGGTTAGCTAGCAGGCCAAAAAGCTGAAGGAATTACCCAATACCATCATAGATTCTGATGTGAGCAAATCATGTTTCCTGTGCAAATAGACATGCAATGTTAGTCAATAGAAGATAGACAGAACAATCAAGCACCAAAGTAGCAAGACCGGGTTCTTCTCAAGTAGTGGTTATGTAGTAGGAGAGTATCCTAAATCATAGAGTTGCCTCGGAACCAAGCAGGCCTCGTCGAAATTTATATGAACTACATTTTTCACGATATTCTTCGCATGCAAAGGTTTTTTTTTAGATTCAGCACTTTATTGATCAGACATAATCAATACACAATTTGTCATGGATGAAATCCAGGGCAATACTACGGAAGAAGAAACTACCAGCTCTACGAGCAAGAGTACGAGCTGAATTATTACACAAATGATTAATATGACGGAAAGTCGACGACAACAAAGTAGCAGTGATAGTCTTGATGTCTTCCACCACCACACCGACCAAAGATCGATCTCGAGCAGAAGAGTTGATACGCTGTATCACCGAGAGGCAATCCGAAGAACCACGATCCTATCTAGGCCTTCTTCTCGAGCGAGGGAGACTGTACGCCTCAGGGCAAGTGCTTCCACGAGTTCAGGCGTCGTAATCATATAAAGGACCTGGCTGCATGCAGCAAGGAAGTTTCCGTTGTGGCTTCTAATCACGACGCCTACCCCCATCCGAGATGAAGAAGAGAACAAGGTTGCATCAGCATTGATAACTGCCATGTCGCTCGGTTGCGGAGACCATTGTCGAGGGAACGTTGTAGTCTCACGCTGTCGAGAAGCTGGAGGTTTGAACAGATGCAACAAGATCAAGTTCATGTATGCTTTGATTTGCTCCACAAGGCTGTTAGGATGCTTGTGTTTCTCCTCATTTAGAACAGCATTCCTGGCCTCCCATAGGTGCCAGAATGTAACAGCCAAAGTCACCGCTCCATGATCGTCTGCTGTTGCAAAAAGCTCCATGATCCAGTGTTTTGTAGTGACAAAGTGACGGTGATCGAGGCGTCCCGGGAAGGCTGATTTTACCCCGCGCTTCGCATGCAAGGGTTGTGGTTGACCGCATACCTGGAGCCAGTTTATCATTATTGTTAAATAAAGAAATATTGCAGAACTGAGATAATGAGCAATTAGATACCATGTACTCTGTCAACCTTGAACACATCCTCTTGGTTAACAGAACGAAACTCACTAACGTAGCTTGCAAATTGTTAAATGTTGGCTTCATGTCCCCATCGACGGTAAAAATAATGGCTTCAAAACATTCTAGCACATAAGGGACCTTCATTGACATGAATAGATATTTTAGACCTACCACCCTGAACAAACAAACAGAATATCCAATAGTGATGTTGCATCAGATCTGATATTTAAGGATTAACCAACATTCAAGTAATAAGAGTAAAATATCCCAAGAAATGGCATGATTAACGTTCAACACTACAATATAAAGAAAACATTTAGAAGGCAATTGGAAAGTTTCCTGATTGCAAGCATGCGCCTTGAGATTCTATACTAACAAACTTTTCTTTACAAGACCTATTAAGTTTTTCAAAGTAACAATTCAATCTATTGAAGAGCATTTTTGAATGGCTAACATGATATGCACATGTAGACTCAACCAAACGGAGCCTCCTACATTCAGTAAACCAGCAAGGCATAAGGCTAAGCCAACTTATCATTATCGGGAAAGCTGAGTATGATTTTTCTAACCATTCAATTAGTTACAGGATGGTAATAAGTTAGCAGTAGCAGACTAAGGATCACTTCTTTGGGTTATGTTTATAGAGCTTATGGTGAGTGAGAATAAACTATGGCGGGGAGAAGCTAATAGAAGTTGTTCATCACTTTCTTAAGAGTTGTGTATTCTCTACAATACTCCTACATTTGAAGAGGAAAGGAATACATTCCTTAATCAGTCTAGATTACATTTTTACAATTACGAAATATACAGATGAGATCGTAGCATATCCAGGGATGGCTCCAAGTCCCAACATTAGAATAACATGGTTGCCTTCTATAAAATCAGAGTACACTGATCAGAAATCCATTGCATGCAAATGTATTCATCAATCTCGTCACATGTCCGGTTACCTGAAGGTGGCTGCGCTACCAGCAACGATTCTTCGGGAGACTCCGGCTCGTAGGGAGGAAGCACCAGCCCTTGCACTGTAAGATCCATCATAAAAAAACAATCATTTACATGTGTAGTAGCAATGTAGCATATAGTTCGATCGATCATGAGAGGCTCCTATATGGAGGCTATATACTGCCATAGAGTTTGATAGATGGAGTGTTCATAGACACGGTTGGTGATGTGGCAGAGCAGAACGCCCTCGCACTCTTGTTGCCGATGATATTTAGATCCTTATGGTGTAGCAGTTTGGCTTCTCTTCGTCACAAGAAACTGTTGCCACCATCTTCATCAAGTTGAAAGTACACTTTTTTTCCTAAAAAATAGGGACACCCGTATGATAGAAGAATCCATAGTCTGCTACGTCAGAAGCACACATGACATCTGGTATCCAAGTTAACTACACGAGTTGTTTGTTTCATGCAGAATGAAGTATAGGAAACCAACATCTAGTACATTTCAAACTGCAGTTTGTCCTCATTACTACAAGGAGATTGTTGTGTTATGACGGTAATTAACAAATGTGAATGAGAGGTAGGGAACATAAAGGATGAAATACAAGAGTGTGTATAATTTATCAGAGTTTCAACATGACGCTCTTTTACAATTTTTCTCTGTCGGCTGCATTGTTTGTCCTTCACAATGCTCGCACAGATGTACATCTTACAAAGTCGGAAATCATATCTTGGAAGGAATGAGGACAAAATTCAAAAGGCCGAAACCCTCCAAACAAAATAGACAATTCCTAAGGATTTCAACTGTTTGACTAAATAGTAAACATACGAATCACCAACCTAGCTCACGAAAGGTAGAAATATAAAGATAAAAAGCTTAAAACAAAATCGCTTCTATCGACAAACTATGAGGATTACATTTACATTATAAAACAACAGGGAAAGAAGACCCAAGCACCCCCAAATACTCCATAATCCCTAAGCAAACAGCAGTAATACTCCACAAACCTTGCCTATCGGCAGACTCTGCCCATTTTGCTCAACTCTAAACGTTTCGGAAAGCATCGTAGAGAATTAGTTGGACTTGGGATGGCTCTGCTAGAAAGATACACAAAACATAAAGGCATGTGATATAGTTTAGGAAATTAGATAAAATCATATACAAAGTTTAAATTTAGCTACATTTAGCCATAAGTAAGAATGGACTGGCTTGTAAAAAATGGACGGGCTTGTTATGTAATCTCAACGAATGAGTGCAAGAATGATTTAGTGCATCTAGCATTTTAGGGAGCAGTATAATGTTTTTCTAAGTTGCTTAATCGTAGGCACTATAAATTAAACCGATCAAAATGCTAAGGGAAAAGGTCTTAACGTCACTGAATTATCTTTAACAGCCTTCTATTTTCCAGAGCAAAAGAATAACTTGTCAAATATTCCACTTGAATGTAAACTTATATTTAGTGTGTTGGCAAAAATTTTTTAGCTCATCATGTACGCTTTCACACCCTTTGTTGCACTCAATAGTTATGTAACTTGAACCCTACAATTGACAGAAGCAAAAAAAAATTACTTCAGGTACTAAGTATTAATACTCCACTCTCACCTTGTATCTCCAGGAGATCTCGACGCTATGACAAAGTAACCACCGGCAAAATTAGCAAAGGTGTATTTTATCAAACACATTCAAGGTGACCAATGTTAGGGTCTTAATAGAGCCATACTTGTGAAGACTTCACATTAACCATCTTACATAGATTAGATTTCATGGAGACACAAATTATGTAACTGAAGAGGAAAACAAGCATGTGCTCACCAAAAATTGATAACCAATAACCAAACCATGTACACTGAGATTGTCCAAATGTTGGTGCACATCATTGAGATTAAAAAAGTAAATGAGAAGGCTTATTACCTCAACAAGTTTCAGAATTCAGAAACATCAATAGTCAAAAGATTACCATAAATATTACAAGGAACTGGCAGTATATATCTTCGATCTCAACTTATGAACAAACACACCCAGAAATTTAATACGGAAACAATTACCTTCATTCTAGGCAAAAGCGAGCCGCTGGCAACATAAATAACCTCCACCTGCTCCTGTTTTTAACAGAATTTTATCAGAGATGCATGGTTGCTTTATCAATCTATTGTGGCGTTAAAAACATTAGTACTACGATCATACCTACACAACATTGTCAATGGATGTCATATCACATCCCCGTCGTCGATGTTCTGAACCGTGTCATCAAATCTGATAAACATAAGAAATCAAACAGTGCAATACTACAATAGGTAAGGCATGTGACAATGTAAATTGATCTAACCGTTGCACAACCTAGAGCCTGATTGGTGCTCATGTGCCGACTTGCACGCATAGCTTCTCTCCTGTGCCAACATCCATGGGTCCTATTGAGGCAGATCCTCCTCGATGGGCTATGAAAGGTCGTCGGCGGCGATCTCAGATCACGTCGGCCCGGAGTCCCTCTGGAAGGAAGAGGGCGTCCGTCTTGGAGGTTCTCAGGCTGTTCGCGGCGGTGGGAGGGCAGCTAGGGAGAGGGTGAGACGGAAGGGGAGGGGAGGGGCAGCGGCCGTAGGATCCTGTGCTAGGGTTCATGGAATTAGGTCAGGAGATGATGCATGTCGTGGTCCTTGCTTTTTTTTTGTTTGGGCGTTCTGAATCAAACTATTTCACTTAGCGGTGGCAAAAAAGTGTAATTAACTAAGAATGTACTGGGAAGGCTCTCTTTACCACCGGATATAGATCATACGGTCCAGATTATTCCAATGTTTAATGTCAAAGTGCAAAAGTACGACCTACCAACATCAACTTCTTTTTAATAGTAAAGATAGCTATGCATGGACATAACACATGAACTGGCATTTTTTGTTGATCCTGCTAGCGGCCAGAGTGATAATCTGGCTTGTTGCCTGCGAGGTTCCTTTCTGTATTTGTACAAGCTACGTTTAATACGAGGGCAACTATGCTTCCTTTTGGTATTTGGCTGGCCTTTACGTGGGCCTTTTTTGCGCTCGACATACAGAGAAGAGGTGCGCTCCTTCCGCATAGGAAAGTTTCCAAGAGATCAGACCAAATGTTTCTTTTCCTGAAAAACGTGAAGCCTAGGAATCCAATTCCATGAAATTTCCTTTCCTATTCCTATGATCCAAAGGATACAAAGGAAATATATCATGTGGAAATCCTATCCTTTGAATTTCCTATGAGAATCCCGTGTTCCAAATGGGCCCTATATATGTAGTGTAGATAACAATAAAATATTAGGGAAAGCATATCTAAGAAGATATGTTCTTTCTGCAGATCATCAAGCTTCTATGTTGGATTTTGTGAAGGGCTTATTGGATTTCTCGCTTGAATGGTGGTGGCTTTGCATGAAAGACGAGGGAACCATGGGAAGGCGGCTTGCACCAGTAAATGTATAAACTGATATGCTAGAGGTAACTTCACTAAAACTATAGTATAATAATTTCGATTTTGTGTTCTGCAACACATCCTCTTGAGATGGTTTTCTATACCTGTATGGGGTACGTGCAACTCAATATTTGAGGTAAGTTAATGATCTCATATTTGTCTCCTTGCATGTTGCTTGCTTGTTGCCTACCGAGCATAACCTCACTTGACATATTTTGCAAATATCCATAACCTCCATTTTTTTTTCCTAACACACATGAATCAATGTAGATATTAGTTGTTCAGACCGAGAACGATTTTGTTTAATGGCATGGAGCTTTTATTTTTGTGAGAAAAGACACCTAGAGGCACACATGAATGTATAATGTAGTCTGAAAATTTTCTTTCTTACTTCAGTATGAATTGAAATGTTATCTCACTGTATAATACATGAAAAAATAGTGATGCGATCTCTTTATTTATCTTCTCTTATACACTTTTCTGCTCATTATTATTACCAAATTGATTATTCGGTAAAGTGTGAAAAGTAGTGTTTTTTGTGGTACTTACAAGTTATCCAAATTATAACAAGTTTATATGATTTGCACTTATAATATACAAATATACTTAGTGTGACATGTCTGTCAGGATTGCACTCCATAAGCTGATACACGCTACTCTTTATTCAAAAAAAAGATTAAACGGTAGAGTAATTAAGACCTTTTTTCATTTAATTTATCTAATTGCACGTTCTGTGTTGAGTGCAGAAGGTATGTTTTAGCATATCAGTTTATACTTCTGCATATTTTTATATTAGATGAAACGTGCTTGATTACTAGAATGAACTATTGGTTTAGGCTTTGTTCATAATGCCTAGAAGATCTACAAGACAAGAAAAGTTGTATGATCGCAAGTCTAAGTCCAAGTTTGAGTAGATGAGTGAATTCATAGTGATATCGCTAAAAGATAAATTGTAATAATACTGCACTGTAAACCCACCTTCCAGTTTGATGTATTAACATGGAACTTAGGAAAATTTCATGTCGGCATAATTCTTATTATAATTATAAAATATTAATCGGTTTAATGATCTTCTCATGTAATTAAGAAAAAATGCATGAGGGCGGAACACAGGTCGCCGTGGAGCCAGACTTGAGGTTTTTGCCTAAATGCCATCCATGTCCTTTGTTTTCTTCAAGATTCTTATCGACACTTTAATCCTATGAGATTATAGCCTGCATCGCCACAATGACGAGATGGCGTGATGTCAGTGAGAACTAGATGGTCAGCTTGTGCTGACCTGGATGCCAATTAGTTCTAGAGAAGAATCTTGAAGGCAACAAAGGTTGCTTGATTGATATTCATTTCTTGACTTTCCACTTTTATTCATGCGTTCCTCTCCCAATTTGTGTGTTCCTCTTTAATTAGTGCTTTTTTCTCCCCAATGATGTGGTATTGGTGCTTCAAGATTCAAGAAAATAATGTTGGTGAGAAGGCGCATGGAGTTCTGGTGAAGGTGTTCTTAGGTCTCACTACACATTTCTGTTGGATGCACCATGTGAAGGTTTTGTAGTACGGGAATATATTGGAATTCAAAATATTTGTGTTATAGATCAGTTTTTAGTAAGTTCATGAAAATGCCAAGGAAACATGGAAGCGACATCTTTAGCAAAATGGTACGTTTCTTTTCTGATCCCTATGCATGGTGCGAAGGATAGACGGGAGCATGCTAAGCGTTGAGAGGACAACATCATAGACCTGCATGGTGGCCTTCTGCGTAGTCACCACCAAGGCACCAAGGCTCAGAAGCTCCATGGAGGCATGTCCACCACCTCAAAACGAAGGAGCCTGCTCCTCTCTCACTCCTACTCATCCTCCCGATTAAAGTGGACGGAATATCATCTCTGCCGACGTGTAATTTATGTATTTGTTCTACTATTTTATAGTCAATTTGTGTGATGTCAGTTTTCTTTTCTGCTGGAGTTTAATGCCATGTGCCCGTGGATTGATTGGAGAATAAATATGGGGGCTTAAACCTGACCTGGAGTTGTGCTGGAGTAGAAGAAAGTGCATGTCCGGCCTTCTACTAAATGCTCAAAGACACAGATAATAATGGCAAGTGTCGGTTGTTAAATCAATTAATTTACCGGCCTGGCCTCTTTTTCGTTTGTATGAGCATCCGAGTTAGGAATTAACTTGTCTATATGAGTATCTTAGTTAGAAATTAACTTGTCTATGAGCCTATGGCATATGTAAAAAACGTGACATGCATGCACAGTTCCCTTTTGACCATTTATTGATGAAAGATTTGAGTTATCATGAACATCCAATGGCTAATTTCTATTTGAACTTACATCCAATATTTTTGTCAAAGATTAGGTTCTTGATGCATTGCACACACACTAATCATGAATTGTTCCTTGTCGATAACTAATTAACATATTATTTAAGGTCGGTAACGTTATCAATAAAAGTCGACTGTAACAACGCACGGGCATTTAACTAGTTTATGACTAATGATAATATTTTATGATTAAATTGCCATTAAATTAGACTTTCTAGACGGCCGGGAGCATATGCACGTAACCAGACTTAGGGACACGGTTGAGTCCGCCTATTATATCATATACTGTTACCAACCAAATATATAAGCTTCTAAGATGCCGTGTGTCTTGAAATTTTGGGAAAGTGTCTCATACAATGCAATGTTAAATCGAAAGCACTGGAAATGGGGTAAAGATGATGTAAATGTATAGTAGTAGATCGTACTTGACAGTAGGAAGTTAATACTACTAGCATTTCCTGCGAACTCAGAGGAACAGTCTTACTAGGTGATTCAGGCAACTACTGGCCTGACAGGGCATTTAACATGTGAGAGTGGGGGGAATGATTAGGCGTAGAGGATGGTCGAGCAGGGCAGAGATGATGAAACCGCAGAGTCTGAGGCTGCCGATGAAAAGTTCCCTTTTGTGTCAGTTAACGACAGTAAATACTGATCTCCTCATTGTGCGGGTCCCGGAGCCAGTTCATCAACAGAGCGGAAGGTGTGTCCTTCACGTACTCACCCATATTAATTGACTCAAATTTATTTAAATTTAAATAAATATAGACACTATTTACTATATAGATTAATTTAAATTTTGACAAATTAAAGTCAATTAATATGGATCGGAGGGAGTACCTGAATTTGCTCTGGTCTTGAGCTTTTACTCTAAAATGGCTACGGAATGATTTGTCCTCTACATCAAGTTATTCTTACACATTTTTCCTTTTGACACACTATATTGTCTTTCATAATTGAGGATCGAAAATAACTGAAATTTGGATATTGATAGAATGGTGAATCTCCAAAGGAGATGTAAGGGCAACTTTTACTGTGCACCATAAATAGAACGTCTTCGGTAGACTGCACGAAAATCAGCTTGGGCGGGCCAAAATCGGGCCGATTGATTGCCTTGGACAGCTCCATGTAGTCGCGAGCATGGGCTCCAAAGCATCGCCCGCCCATGCCAACTGAAAAGTGCTGATTTGGCCGTTTTCAGCAAGTCAACCTTGTCTCGTGCTATCTGGATGCAAAAAGCACGCAGGTTGCACGAGCGGGTGCGACGATGGAAATGACGCGAGCTTGTTCTTTCCAGCAAAAAAGTTGACGAGAGGAATTCGGTCACCTCCTGTCGCTTTCCTCATCTATATATGCCATCTCCCCCACCTCCTAGGTAAGTAGGTAAGCGACGACGACATTGGCTACGACATAGTCCGAGACAATGGCGACTGCAGCGTCAACGACTAAACTGCTACTCCATCTTTCGTGATCTATCCTCATCGTGCCTAACTCTGTCGATGGATGTAAGTATCCTCGTCAATGAACTTGGTTGGATATATCTATAAAGTTGCAATTCCATATCTGCCTACTTTTACAATTGTAGTTCTTGCATATGTGTTTTCTGATGTTACATGTGTGTTCTTGTGGTATTGTATGATAGTCTATGATATGTTCTACTCCATCTCCAAATCATGCTTGTTGTAGTTCTACGATTCCATGTTTTGTAGATATAGATCTTTCAAAGTGCTTGTATTCTTGGTGCCCATTGGTGAGTCGTAGATTCCTTCCTTTGTGAAGGATTATATGGCCTTGGCACAGCCTGGATTGGTGGCACAAAATTCTGACATTCCACAATTTACGCATCAAGGATACATGTCCCTTAATCCTTCGCGTAGCCATCAGGTTTACATTGCTTTAAAGGTGGCTGCAAGGCGTAGAAGGCTTCTATCGAGGAAACCATCATCCTGGACGACCCCGACAAGTGTGTTGATGCCCTGCCACTAGCTCCAGGGAAGAGGAAGAGGGCTGGTCTGGACTATAGTTTCAGGTGATGTATGTATGTGGCTTAATTAATTTATTTAGTATAATTCCCTCTTTTCTCTTGCAGTAATGTTGGCATCAAGTGAAAATTATGCTCATTATTGCCTCCTTTATCTTCCTTAGGTCATTCATTCAGTTGATGTCTGAGGAAGCGGGGGTAGGTGATAATAGTATGTTTTAGTTTTAAATGTCTAGGATAATTTTATTAATCTTAACTATAATGGTTGTGCCACTGTAATTGTGCTGGCATGGTGTCTCTAGTGTTCTCTAGTAATGGAGATGCACATGTGCTAGTCCTAATTACACTAGGTGCTACTACTACTACTCTCTCTACTATGATCTACTCTAGGGTTTTGCTATAAACCCTTAAGACTCCAAAATGTTCAAGAGAAAGATCTGGTGTAGTTCTTCCATCCTTGTTTATCAGGCACACTTCACCTATTTTGAGTTCTGAGTTTTTATCACTATCTATTTAATTCAGGTGATCATGATTTTATTGTGTAGATTATTATCTATCTAGTTTTTACTTTTCAAGTTTTTTGAACTGTCAAGTGTTTACTGGCTTGATCATTTTATTCTGTTAAAAGGATCCATGGATTGAGGTGTATTGTTTCTCTATGAAGATTTTTAGTTGAGCTTATGATTTTGGGTAACTCATTTGTTGTAACTGATCTATTGTTGGTTTCTATCTATGTGCGTGAAGTGATGGTCTTCTTCGGTGAACTATACTATCATGAGCTTTGTTATATCTTTGTTTTGATCACTGTCAACCTATTGTACAGTTGTTGTGTTTTCTTTCCTACAACCTCAATCACAGTGTCCAGGACCAGTTCCTGGACCTCTACTTGGATTCTACATCAATTGGTTTTTCCTTAGGGCAAAACCCACATTTTAGCCATCAAATATGGTTTGTTTTGTTATTGTTTACGGGTCTGAAGATCAAGAAGAGCAAGAAAAAACTAGGTAGGATTTTCTTTCCTTTTATTTACTCTTAGTTTTTGTATAGGATTAGATCCAATATGTAATTTTCCTTTAGAATTCGGTTTGTATTGAACCTTGTACTCATTTTTTTTAATGAATAAGAATTCAAATTTTTTATTGTACTACATTTTCCTTATATTTTTATGATTTATATTTATTTTTTATGAGTATTTGAATTCAAGTTTGAATAATTCAAACCTCAATTTTTAATTCAGATATTGACTCTAGTCCTTTTATAGTTCTTATTATTGTGAATACTTGTGTTTGAGTCTTTGACTCAAAGAAATGAATGAGTAATCTTTGAATTCCTTTTTTTGAAAATATGAATTCCTTTTGAAATTTGAATTCAGATCTTAGGGTTGATCTAAGTCAAAACTCAACCCTAGATTTCAATTTCAATCCCTCATATTCTTGTTTGAAAATTTTCACACTTTCACAAATGCATGCAATGCAGTTTCACCATTTATAATCTAGTCCTTAAGTATTCCTATTCTTCAGGTTGTTACAAATGGCCTATTTGCCGCTAAGATTAGCTGACTTTGACTTTGGCTGACTTTGAGTCACTGACATGTGGACCGTGTATGATGGGATCCATCTGTCAATGACTCAAAGTCAGCTGACTTGAAGTCCCATAAAGTCAGTCAATTTATGCCCCTATTTGGTGTCTGTTTTGCGTCCGTCCGCTGGAGAAGGCCCTAGAACTCTTGGGTGGTGCTCGGTGCTACCATTTGCGTGACTGTTCTTTCCTTTCTACTCAACCTAAAAGCTTTGGTTGGTGGAAGTGAAACTACCAATATAGCCTGATACAGAAGTAAAAAAGTATAGAACAACCCCTTGCACGGCATAGATCCCTAATCATCGGGCATATCCATCTCTACATCGTACGGACGGACGTGCATATAGATCGGCATATGCATGCTATGCTGGTGCTGGGCCAGTACATAGGGTAGCTGCACCGCCCAAATCATTTACCTGGAGATCCTGTCCGCTCGTACGCCGATCTTTCTTTATCCATTTATCCATCGTGACGAGTGAGTACCGGTTGCGACATGCCAAGACGATAAAATATGAAGCTATACTACTTTCGCTAAACATAGCTTGCAGACTTGCAGTGACTACAGCCTAGTATATACTCGAGTTAAATACAACCGCAGTCACTATACTTGTCCAGGCCCTATTTAAGTCCTTGTACTACTAATTTGCACAATTTAACTATGTATTTATCAATTAGACTCGATTTAGTTCAATAGTATGTTTGTCGTCTAATTTAAGCTGGCTTACACGACACATGGATGCGAGTCTCACTTGCAGGAGAGCATCTGGTTTGGAAACTCGCAGGAACCCGTCCCATATTTAGAATGTATATTTTCTTGATTGCTGGTGTCGCCTTGACGTCATCTCCCCACCACGAACAGCTGCTACAGGTTCCGATCCAATGATCACGACCACCGTCACCTCCCTCTCCGTGGACTCCTTTCTTTTCTCCCTCCCTCTCGAACAGAATAATCTACAACTAAAGGGCATTGTAACGGCTTATGGATTAGATGAAAAGGGGCTACGTGCAAATTTCTGCGAGTGAACATGTACATTCTAGATGAAAGGAGGCTAGCTGCTCTCATGCAAGCGGAACCCACATCCACATGTCATCTGTGCCAGCTCAAATTCGATATTAAACATTATTCTATACTAAATCGACTCAAATTAATAAGTACACACCTTAAATTGTCCAAATTCCAGGTATAATGACTATATCGAGCCAACTGGACAACTACAAGGACGGTTGTTGTATTTAACTCTATATACTTCGTATTAGGTAGAATAAAATATGGGAAACCCCAAACCGGACACTCTCACCCCGCGTCGCCTCCCCGAGCGATGCGACCGGGCGCTCCCCTCCTCTCGCGTCGTCCGTCCCTCCCACCACGAGCCCCCCTCCCGCTGATGCCGGCGCGTACTGTCGGGCGCTGCCCGTGCGAGTGCCGGCGGCAGTGGCTTCCTCTGCTTCTCCCCGAGCGCTACGAACCCTAGTTCGGGAAAGGGCGGCCGGTAGTAGTGCTCCTCGGCAAGCGACGTGTCCGGCGGCGGCATGCTGACCCTGGGTGGAAGGAGATGCAGTTGGCGCCGCTGCTTGGCGGCGGAGCGCCGCTGTACGCGCAGACTTACCGTGGTGCCCGCTCGGCCTAGATCTGGGCCCATTTGGGCCCTATCTGGGTTCGGGCGGTCTGACAGCTCTGCAGGGTGGCGTTGCTTCTTCGAGGTGGGCTCGTGGTGGCAGGTTCTAGGGGTCGACGGTGCTGAACCGGCCTGCTGCAGCATAGCGGTGGGGACTTTGCGGGCCCGAGTTGGGCTTGGCCGGGCCTGTTTGGGCCTGGTGTGCCCCTGCCGCCACGTCTGGTCGGCTACCGTGACAGCGGTGGAGGCAGTTTCCTCCCATCGGCTGCGGCACTATCGCCCCCATTACCGGTTGTTCCAAGTTTTCCATTCTCGAGGCCCCACATCGGTTCACGGTGAGACAGCGATGGTGGCTTCAAAACCATGGTGGCGCATGTTTGTGGGCAGCGTGGTTGGGTGTAAGCCTACGGAGCGGTCGGGCGATGGTTTTGGGGTCGGGAGAAATCCCTATCGGTTTCCGACACCGGCAGGGTGATGCATGCGGGTGTCGCCACTCCTTCGTGAAGGGCGTCTGGTGTACCCCTTTCTCACTAACCTCCGCATATGGGGGAAACCCTAGGACAGTCCGAGCAGCATCGTCGTCATCGTCGCATCCCTTCTTGAAGGTGTTGCTTGATACGCGACACTTCAGAGGTTTAGTAGTGTGGTGGGACATCTTCGGAGGGTGCAACGGTTGCAAACCGTCTTTGTTTAGTCGATTTGCCGTTATTGGCATTGTTTTTCATTTTTGTTTTCTCTCTTCTTTTGTTTGGGCTTGGTTGTGCTGAGGCCCCGGCAGCTTTATCATTGTATCGGGAAGTTGCTATATTAATATAGCGGGCCGAAAGGCTATTTCGAGGCACTCTCTTCGATCTATATTAATTGATTTAGATTCATCTAGATACGAATGTATCAAGTTAAATTTTAGTGCTAGTTACCTTTAAATCTAAACAAATTTGAGTCATCTAATATGAGTCCGAGAGAGTAGAATAAAATGTCGGAAGCTAACAATCAGTTGTGGGGTGCAACTACTCAGAGCAACTGCTTCGTCGTCGTCTACGTGGTGACGACGTGCGAGCCAAACATGGTCTCCCACATGCACAGACCGGACCCGTAGATGGTCCAAGCTAAGCCGCGCCATCCGCGACTCCGCGTTGTCCATATGGTCCATACATCATGGTATGCATGCTATCTCGACCGTCCGTCCTTTGACACTGTGTGGACGGTGGACCGGGACCGACCATGCATGATGCATGCATGCACGCACGCGACCGACCGACCTTGTGCTTGATTTTGCCAGCAGCTAAGGCAGGCCCGGCTAGGCTGTTGGAAATACTAGCTTGTTAACTCACATCCGGTAGAGTATGCAGTTTGGCCCGGCTAGCGTGGAAAGATATAGTCACACTACACCTGGTAGTTTGGTGGACCTAGCTAGTTAGAAATATCGTTAATGGATAATCATGTGAGATTGGGGGATTTTGTCACTTCTAACCCTACAAGCTGTGATATATGTTGCATTGCACAAAAGTTCTAGTATTTTGTTATATATACCTCCAAAATCTATAGTTTTGCATATTTCACTCCTTTTCTAAGCCCGATGGGACGCTCCTAGCCCGTTTGGCATCCGGTATGAGCTTTTAGCATCCGCTCGTCTTAATCTCATGCCCGTGATTGCCATCAAGTTCATCCATGTTTGTAGTAATACTTTTACTCTTTCCACCTTCCCTTATTCCTCCCTACAGCCCCCCCCCCCCCCCCCCCCTTATGCAAGTTTTCAAGTACATTTGAATTAGGCCGATTTATTTTATTTAGTGAAAGCAAATGCAGACCTTTACCAGTAAATGGATTATTTTTCTCAAGAGTTGTCACCGCAAGGACTTCTTCAAATTGAACCGAATTTGTTATCGTGTTACCATGTTTTGCTTTCGACCGGGTTTTTTAAACCGGGCTAACCTCTTTCCATTAATCGCTCAACATTGTTCATTACACAACAATCAAAGGGAGAAAGAAAACAAATGGGTAAAGGGAGTTGGAGCACCAATGAGAAATCCGTTGTGAAATTGAGTTAAAAAAAATCCATTGTGAATGCTCGAAATCGAAACATCCACTACGTGGCAAAAATCCGTTGTCACCACAACTACAAAAAAGTGTCATAAATCTGGACAAAATGCTACTTCCTCTGTCTTAAAATAGATGTCGTGAATTTGTTAAAATTTGGATGAATTTAGCCACTATTAGTGTATAAATTCAGCAGTGGAGCTTGGCAAAAAATATTGGGCAGGCCAATAGCCTGAAAGATGGTAAATTTGGCTGTTTGTGGGCCGTATTTGACAACTTTAAAAATCACCTGGGCTGGGCGTGGCCTAGTTTTGCACTAACTCAGCTCTGTCCGTGTATAGATTTCTCCAAATTTTAACAAACTTGCAACATCTATTTTAAGAAGAAAAAAATAGTTTTTTGGGAATATATTGTTTGAAACTTTTCAAGTTGTTTTTTTCCTAAGCTTTTTTCTATCCGACGCAACCGAGTGTGTCAAGTAGTGACCAAACTTTGGTTGCGCAGGTAGATAGATATCTCGAAGGTCACTTGTCAGTTGTCAAGAAGAACGCAGAGTATAACCAGAAGGCACACATTGATGAACATAAATAAACGAAAAAGGGTTGGAGAAGTCCACGGCAAGCATCAGCAGATGTCCTGTCCTGTCCTAGCTAGAGCAGTCGAGTAAAAAACACTTGCCCTAGAGACTAGAGAGAGAACCCTGCCATCACACACACACACACACGTACTGCGGTCGTGCACTGACGCGCACATTTGCTACACTGCACGGTACATACACGTACACACGCCACGGCAGCCACACACACGACATGCACACGCTTGTCATGTGTATACCACATCCACACGTATGTACGTACGCGTACGCATGCATAGCAGTGCGGTACGTACTCCTGGATACTACGCTCAGGCTCAGCTAGCGACCTACTAGTGGAAGTCGGCGAACATGAACGATTGGGCGAGCCCATCGGCCGGCGGGTACAGAGGGAAGCCGCCGTGGAACAGGCCGAACTCCTCGGCCGCCAGGTCCATGAACACCTGGTAGTCCTCCGTCGTCACGGCCACGGTCACATTGGACGCCGCCGAGGAGTCGTCCCCGGGCGGCGGTACCGCTACTGCCTTTCCTTCCCGTGGTGGTGCCGCCACGGCCTTGCGGCGGAAGGTGTCCCCGACCTCGGAGTTCCAGAGGCGCAGGAAGACGTCGGATGGCGGCGCGTCAGCCCCGTGCTCGGCGGTGGACGAGGACGAGGAGGCGGTGACGCTGGTGGTGGCGGCGGAGGTGGTGGAGAGCATGGAGAGGCGCGCCTCGGCCTCGAGGCGGGCCGTCTCCCACTGGGCCGTGTGGCGCGCGGCGAGGGAGGAGCTGGAGCCGGCCAGCTGGGCGGCGGGGTGGTGGTCGCCGGCAGCGGCCGGGTTGAGCGCCGCCTGCTGGCGGAGCTGCTTCTTGAGGTTGGTGTTCCAGTAGTTCTTGATCTCGTTGTCCGTCCGGCCCGGCAGCTGCGCGGCGATCATGGACCACCTGAGAGAGAGAAGAGAAGACCACGACGACGGCGGCAGAACAAGACGAGTCAGATCGATGGCCGGTTTGGTTTGGATGCATGTGGTCAATAAACGCAGATGGGTTTAATAAATGACGTCAATCTTTGATCATTCAATGAGCATCATCCTCATTCAATTCAACTCCTCATACGCAGACTGTACTGGAGTACTGGTAGGATAGGAATAGGACTCACTTGTTGCCGACGATGGCGTGGAGCTGAAGGATGGACTTGTGCTCCTCGGGGGTGAAGGGCCCGCGCTTGATGTCCGGCCGGAGGTAGTTCGTCCACCGCAGCCGGCAGCTCTTGCCGCACCGGTTCAGCCCTGCAACAACACACGAGCTCTCAATTATTCACCTCTCCACGAATCGCCCAACCAAATAATGCATCATTCATGGTTGTTTTGCCGGGGCGGGGCGTACGTACCGGCGAGCTTGGGGAGCATGCGCCAGTTGCCGGGGGCGTTGGCATGGACGTAGTCGAGGAGGAGCTTGTCCTCCTCCGGCGTCCACGGCCCTTTCTTCAGCCCCTTGCTCTCGCAGCAGGGAGTCCTCCCCATGGCACCCGCCGCCGCACCACCGCCGCCGACGACGACACGGAACGGACACGCCCTCACCGACTCCTCGCCGTCGACCAGATCGATGTATCCTGTTGTGGACTCTAGCAAGGCAGCGAGCTTGGGCGGTTGGCGACACAGACAAGCAGACGGGGACGCGGGCAATCAATGCGGGGACGGATTTATAGGCCGAGGAGGATGCTGGACGGCCATAAATGCTCCCGGAATTTCACCTGCTGCAACAACGAGAGTGGGGGGAAAAGGGCGCCGAGCCGACGGGCAGAGGGGCGAGAGCGCATTTAAGATGCGTGATGTGCTTTCTTGCAAGTACGACGAGTGGCCAGGGCGACTTGAATGCGTAGGTAGGGGACGACCGGTTGTCTGCTGTTGCGCAATGTACCAGTGTACCACCGCTGCAGGGTCGGCAGCATTTTCAACCCCACGACCAGTCTAATTTTCAACTGACGGTCACTCACTTTGATCATTCGGAGTTTTACAGTGCACATGTACACTTGTTGGCTTGTTGGCCATGTGCCTGTCATTTTAAAATGGAAAAAGGTATATTTCAGACCCTGAACTCGTGGGGAGTTAATTCGCATTGGTCCTAATTTGAGTTATGTTGGAGGAGACGAGGCTATGTCAAAAATTGAGACAGACAAACTCTGTCTGTAGGAAGTGAAAGGATTTGACAGAGATCATTTAGATGCGAAGGAATCGATGAAGTTCTACTTCCTTAGAGCATCTTCACTCGTTGGAGCGAACCCATATTTTGGCAGGACGAAATTTGATTTCGGCCTGAAAACGCCGAGTTTTCCACTCGTGTTCTCAGACCGAGTTTCCGCGTTCGGCTAAAATTCAGACGAGTTTGGCAAATTTAGGCGGATTTCATTAAGATGGGCGAATATAGATGGATTACATGGAATTTAAACTAGATAATAAACTAAAACATTTAAAAGGCCTTCGCCGTAGCCTTCGCCGAAGCTGTCGCCGCTTCTACATGCGAAAGTTGCTGTAGAAGGACGTGTAGCCGGGATCGCCCTGCCGTCGTCCTGGCCGCCGTTACCGTCGTTGCTCGGCGGCTGTGGCGGGCGGGAGCTCCCTTGACCAGCGTCGCCGCACGTCCACGGCTGGTAAGAGGGGCCGTCCTCGTTTTCGTCGTCGAGGACAAAGAGCGGGGCTCCCTGGTAGGCGAGCGTGCGTCCGGACAACGCCTGCCTCCGGGCCGCCTGCTCCTCGGCCGCCTGCTGTAGGCGCTGGACGCGGAGGCGCTCCTGCCCTCCCAATCCGCCCTGGACCAGGCCAGGATATCCGGAGACGACGGCTCCACCAAAGGCGGTTGCGGCGCCGAGTCGCGGAGCGACTGCTCCAACGCCATCCTTAAGGCGCTATCCTCGGGCGGCGCCGAGCCCTCCGCCGGCTCAGGCTTCGGGCGACGAAGGCGGCCAGTTGGAGCCGACAACGCCGGCACGCGTGGCTCGTCGATGACGATGTCGCGCGAGCGTGTCCGTGGCGGCGAGCGGACAGACGAGACCGCCTCGCGCTTAACTGGGCATAGCGCCGACGAAGGACCCGTCGGCGTACGGAGAGGCGTGGAGCCCGATGAGTGGGAGGTCGAGACGGAGGAGGAGGAGCTCAGGCTGGCCATCCTCCTCGGCATCCAGTTTGCCGGAGGACGCCGTCCCGACCTGGACGCCGGCATGGATGTGCGCGGGAAGCCGAGACACGGCGTGTTCCCGGCATGGATGTGCTCTAGCATCGCCGCGAGCGTCCGGCCTGGTGCACTCCAAAAACACCGGCGACCAGCCGCGTTGTTGCGTTTCGGCGCATCGTCTGGCGGCCCCTCGTGGCGGGCGAGATCCTGGGCACGGCGGTCGGCGAAGAACGTCTCCAGTAGAGGAGGTTGTCAGGGCTCTAGGCGTCAGAGGGATCATCCATGGTCGCGATGAAGGCCTAGATTTCGTCGGGCAATTCGTCTGGCGTCGGCGTCGGCGGGATAGGGATGCCTCTGACGTTGAGCTTCCATCCCGGAGGGTTCCGCGTGTCCGGCGGTGCCATGTATCCGGCTTTGTAGAGCATGCACGCCTCCCAAGGCTGGAGCGTGCGCCAGCCGAAGCCATTCGCCGCCGGGAAAAATCTCGGCCATGGCTAAGTGGGGAAGAAGAGTTGTGTGTTCGCCGGAGTTGTGGGCTGGGGAGCTATGAGAGAGTGTGAGGAACTCCGTCAAGGGGTACGACTTTTATAGAACGAGATGGGCGGCGAAGGCGGGAGGGGTGTAGCGGCGAGGGCAGGAAAATGGGGAAACAGCGGGAAGTTAGTGCCCGTCGGTCCGTCGCGGGATCCGAGGCAGGGGCGGTGGCGCGGCAATTCGGCGACGCGTGGCCTAAGCGACGGGCAATTATTTTCCGGCGGTTTCCGCGTGTTTCCAAGGATGACGACGACTCGGCTTCCGTCCCTGACTTGACGGGTCCACACGCCGCTTCGTTTTTTTCCCACCGAGTTCGCTGCGTCCGCCGTTCCTAGGGCGTACCCGGGATCCTGGGAATGGTCTGGGGAGTCCGGACCAAAGTTGGCCCAAATCCGGACGAAAACAGGTTCATGGGTATGCGACTGGGCCGATTTTCAGCGTCTGGACGTAAATTCGGTGTCCGGATCGGCGTTCTGGGTAGCCGAGTGGAGATGCTCTTACTCGTGGACAAGTACTTGATGGATTGATGTTTCTTTGTGATGATAGTATGTGTATGTAGGTGGGGTTGCTGATGTTTATATTGAATATCATGGTGAGGAAGACACTGCTGAGAGTAGTGGTGGTAGTGATTTTGAGAATGAATCATGGGAGGCAAGTGATGAAGAAGAACTTGATGTTGCGATCACAGCTGCTGAACCTGCTAAATCTAATATGGATGTGTTTGTTCCTGATGATAATGGTGTGATCACACAAGTGATTGGTAGCCCACTAAAGCAGAAGAAGGAAGAAATCAAAGAGGGCAACTAAAATAAGAAGGAAAGTTGTGTAAGGAAAGTACATGCTAATCTAACTAAAGATGATCCAGTTTCTCAATTGGATAATCCCACTCAAGATCTACCAGCTACATGCAATGAACTTGGTGGGGAAGTTCAATACATGTTACTGGCAGATGGACAAGAGCACAATGCAAATTTAGGCACTGGTTCAGAGAGTGATGTGGGATATATTACACATAGTGAGGACGATGGTGAAGATTCAGAAGTGATTGAGCTTAGGAGACATGCCAAAAAATTAGATAAAAGGATGAGATACTCCAAATCTTGGATTGGTAAAGAAGCTACATGTCCTGTGCCACTTGAGTTGATAGCAAGCATGGAAGATTAGATAGGAGGAGAATAAGAGGATTGTAACTATGATTCTTTTGATGAAGACTACAGTAATGATGAAGATTCAGATGGGGAAATGGTGAAAAGGAAGAGAAATTTCCAAGATACAAGCCTCATACAAAATTTGCCATACTTTGCCTTGACCATGGTATTTAGAAGCAAGAATCAATTGACAAAAGCATTGAGGAGATATGGCCTTGTTACAAAGAGGAGCATTAGGTTTTTGAAATCGGAGAGGGATATAGTGAGGGCCAGATATGGGTGGAAAGGATGCCCTTGGCTTCTGTATGCAGCCAAAAGATCAAAAACATCAAGATTCAAATCATTACCTTCAATGATTAGCACCAATTTGCACAGAACAGATGCAATAGGCTTGTAACTACAAAGGTGATTGCACAAAGGTATGAGCACTATATCCTAGCTAATCCAATGTGGAAAATAGAAATCATGAAGGCTACTATTGTCAAGGACATGTTTTCTAATGTTGCTACTTTAAAGTGCAAGCATGCAAAAGCAATTGCGATTGGGCAAGCTGATGTGTGGTAAGAAGAATGAGTATACCAGGCTATTTGACTACGAGATGGAGCCAATGAGGAGTAATCCTAGCACCATTGTTGTTGTTTGTTTGGATCCAACTGACAAGGAGAACCACATATTTCATAGCTTCTATGTATGTTTCAAAGAATTGAAGGGAGGATTCAAGGCAGGGTGTAGGAAAGTAATTGGGCTATTGGTTGTTTCTTTAAACGAGCAGTCAAAGGTGATCTTATGTGTGCCATAGGAAGAGATTCCAACAACTAGATGTACCACTAGCTTGGGAAGTTGTTGAGCAGGAGACCAATATTACATGGAAATGGTTCATTTGACTATTAATTAAAGATCTGAACATTAATAACAATGGATCAGGATAGGTTTTCATCTCAGATCAGCAAACAATGAAAGATTATCTACCAGCATTAGAGCATAGGATGTGTGCTAGGCACATCTATGCAAACTAGAGGGAAAAACATAGAGATCATGACTGGCAGAAGAAGTTTTGGGTAGTTGCAACAAGTGAAATTTCAATTACTACAAGGCCAAACTTGCATATGAGACACCTGATGGGGTTAAGGAAATTATGAAGACATAGTCCATGCATTAGGCAAGGGTTTTTTCCTAGAGGGGTCAAATTGTGAATTAGTGGAGAATAACCTATGTGATTCTTTCAACCATGGCATAGTTGATAAAAGGTTATATCCTGTTATTTTAATGATGGAGAAAATTAGGAAGAAGGTTTTAGTGAAGATTCAATAGTAGAGAGAAAAAGGTGAGAAGATAACAAGAAGGGTATGCCCTGGCATATTTAAAAAGCTGAAGAAAAGTAATGCAAGGACTCAATGGCTTGAGGTGTTGCAGAATGGAGAAGATGGGTTTGAAGTGAAGCACATAAATGGTAAATGGATGCAGTACAAGTGGAACTTTCAAAGAATACTTTCTCTTGTGGATATTTCCAATTGGCAGGTGTTCCATGCCACCATGTCATTAGCGCTATCTACAAGTGCAGAAAGCAAATTGATGATTGATGCATGTAAAATTCATACATGAACTTTGTAGTTTATTTACACTTATTCCCACATATTAGCAACTTATATGATGTTATATTCATATTTTACATTGATCTATGGGGATTTACCAATGATCCACTTTATTTGGTTTATAACTCTATAGGGCAGGAACACCCTGTTTTGCGTATTTTTAAGTTTCAAGGACCTAAACAAAATCAAATGGACCTAGTATTTTTTGAGAAGTAATTTTCATGAGGAGAAGCAACTAGAGTACAAGAACCACGAGAGGGGAGGCCCGAGGCCCAAACAAGGCCTAGTGGCACGGGGAGCAGCCTAGGCCGCGCCACCACCCTCTGTTCCCTCCTCGATCCTCTACAGACATCCATCTTGAGCCATAGATGGAAGTCGTAACCTAAAAACGCCTATAAAAAATCCCCCCCAGACGATATCGAGGAGAGTGGCTCAGAAACATAAAAAACCAAAACAAAGACAAAACCAGCGAAGATTGAAGGGGGAAACGCCACCAGAAACACCTTCGGTGGTATATCTACCTTAGCTTCTCCAACATCTCCTACTTCATCACTCTGATAAAGAGGGAGTAATCCACCTATGGACTATGGGTTTGTGGCAACATCTTGATCTATTTCTCTCTTGATCTATCACTGTTCTAGTACCATATGAGTTTCCCAACATGATTATGGTCATCTATTTAATTCCTATGTGGTGGATCTTTATTCTATGAGTTGGTATTTGAGATCTAGTCTATTTTATTTGTAAGATGTATTGGTAGATACATATTATGTACCCCATTCTTTATTACTTGTTTTGATCCAAATTGTATGAGAGAGAGAGTGTGGAGTAACGTGTGTATTAGATGAAGTAACATGGTGGTACTAATTGGATAGTAACAAAAATTCAAGATCTACTATGGTTTTTACCTTTATTTTGTCACCTCACTAGGGATAAAGTGAATGCATGTGTTATTATTATCTAGTGACAACTCAGACGATATTGTTTTTTCAAGGTAACATATTTGTCATTCAAACATCATTTAAAATACCTAAGGCAATATATACTCTGTTTGTTCTTAATTCTAGATTGCTTGGAGTATCCCTTTCTAGAGGAGTATAACTGAGATGTGTTGCATCATATTTATAATAGGGCGTGATGACCATATGAATACTTATCATACACACCCCTAGGCGCGGGCCCACCTGACCCCGCGCCTAGGGCAGGTGTGGCCCACCTGCCCGGCCTCCGACTCTCCCCTTCGCCAATATCTTCCCTTCGGAACCCTAACACCAGGGGAGCGACCATAGATAGATTTATGCCGCCTATGGGGGCGGAAAACACCGAGAGAGAAAGATCTCGCTGGCAGAGAGATTTTTGCCGAGGGAATTCCTTCCCGGAGAGGGGAGACCATCGCCATCAACACCGTCATCAAGCTAGGCTTCATCGGGATCATCATCATCCACACCATCATCTCCACCAGCACCATCATCACCACTCCGTCCCGTTGTAAAAATTGTGTTGGATATTGCTTTAGTTCTTAGGGGAAACTTTCCCGGTGTTGATTACTATTGTAGTTGATGCTTGTGAGTGGAACCATTGGATTATTGTTTATGTTCAGATTGTTATCCATTACCATATCATCTTTGATCTTGATCTATATGATGTCTTGTGAGTAGTTCGTTTAGTTCTTGAGGACATGGGAGAAGTCATGTTGTTAGTAGTGAATCTGTGATGAGTTATTATTCAATGGTTTAGTATTTAAGTTGTGGTGCTATTCTTCTAGTGGTGTCATGTGAACGTCGACTACAAGATACTTCATCATTTATGGGACTAGGGGAATGCATTGTGTATTTGGCTACTAATCGTGGGGTTGCCGAAGTGACAGAAACCTGAACCCCCGTTAGGACACCTTTGCACAAGGGAGCGTAGGATCTCAGAGTTTAAGGCTGTGGTTAGATTTATATCTTAAATACTTTCCTGTAGTTACGGATGTTTGCAGGGGGATTTAATCACAAGTATGTATTAGTAATAGGAAGGGCGGTATGTTAGCACAGGTTTCACCCACACAACACTTACAACACCAGAGAAGAGTACTCAGCTATTTGAAGCAAAAGCACTTGACAGAATTCCCATGTGTCCTCGAGAATGTTTGGTCCTTATAAGTATTTCTAACGGCTTGTCCTTTGCTAAGAAAGGATTGGGCCACTTGCTTCGTTTGTTTGTTGTCTTTACTACTTGCTCCTTGTTTTGTTGCCTTGTCAGAAAACCACTACAAATCTGTTTGCTAAGTATTCACAGGGATTTCCTGCTCCATACCACTATTCAGCACCTTCTGCTCCTCGTTGGGATCGACACTCCTATTTATCGAAAGTACTACGATACACCCCCTATACTTATGGGTTATCAAGACTATTTTCTGGTGTCGTTGCCGGGGAGTGAAGCGCTATTGAAGAGTGGAACTGGTAAGGGAAACTTTCACTGTGAGTATTGCTCTTGTTACTGCTTGTTACTTTGTTTCCAGTATGGATAACCCACTTGGTTTTCTGTTTGGGAAAACTACTACGACTGCTAGGTTAGTAGATGAACCACCTCCTGTTGAGATATATCCTTTTAAGATACCTACAAGTATTGTTAATCGTCTTATGGATAATTATTATTTTGGAGATGGAACTATCCATCCTGGTGATCACTTACTCTTTATCCATGAATTATGCGGGTTGTTTAAGTGTGCAGGTATCACAACTAAACAGGTGAAGAAGAAGTTACTCTCCATATCCTTGAAATGGAGAGCTGAAGAATGGTATAAGTTGCTGAAGAATGAACAATCCATGGAATGGGAGGAGATGTCATCTCTCTTTTACTCTAAATTTTATCCTCCCAGTGAGATTCATAAGGATAGAAATCTTATATATAACTTTTGGCCTCTTGATGGAGAGAGTATAGCTCAAGCTTGGGGGAGATTGAAGTTACTAATGCTTAAATGTCCTATTCATGAACTCCCTAACAATATTATTCTCAATAACTTTTATGCTAGGCTTTCTCTTCATGATAATGATTTACTAGATGCTTCTTGTGTTGGAGCATTTACACGTATGAAGGAAGAAGCTAAATGGGATCTTCTAGACTGTATTCAAGAGAACACTAAAGCTTGGGAGAATTACAAAGGAAGAAAGTCAGGTATAAACTATGATTATGAATGCATTAAATCTTTTATGATTACTAACAACTTCCGTGATATTAGTAATGAGTTTGGTCTTGATTCCCAAAGTATTGCCAACTGTTTTAAAGCCTTTGCCTCTTACATTGAAATTCCCAAGTAGAAGTGGAATAAGTACCATGCTCCTTATAAAGATGTTGTTAGTCATGTTCCTGGTAGAAGTACTCAAGTTTGTACTACTAATCATATTGTGCCTGAACCTCATGTCGAGAAAATGCCTTTCCCAGCTAAGGTAAAGGAGTATTCTATGATTATTAGTGCAAATAACAAAGGTACAATGAAAACTTTGGATCCTGGTAAGCATTTGAGTGATGAACTTGTGGTAGCTATTGTGAAAGACACTGTCACTAGAAATATAGAGGATGAGCACATTCTCTTATGTGAAGACACTTCTAATATTATCTCTCATCCTAGTAAGGCTAGAAAAGCTAGTGTTCCCGTGCTTTCTGTGAAAATTGGTGATCATTGCTACTATGGTTTATGTGATATTGGTGCTAGTTCTAGTGCTATTCCTTATGAGATTTACAGGGAAATTATGCATGAGATTTGGTCCTTGTGAGCTTGAGGACATTGATGTGGTTATTCACCTTGCTAACAAGGAAACCATTTGCCCCATTGGCATTGTAAGAGATGTGGAGGTTCTCTATGTTAAGATTAAGTATCCTGCTGATTTTCTAGTGCTTAATTCAGCAGCTAGCGAAACTTTTCCTATCATTTTTGGTAGACCTTTCTTGAACACTTGTGGAGCTATTATTGATTGTAAGAAGGAAAAAGTTTTAACTAAGTTTGATGGAGATTCTTATGAGTTTAACTTTTCCAAATTTGCTAAATCTCCCTGTGAAAATAGCTTTCCTAATAAAGATTTCAGGATGGAGCAACTTGCTTCTATTGATCCAGTCTATGACCTTGGACCTCTTTTTGATGACTGTAAGTATGCTTATTATGATGATAAAGTTGTTTCCAGTGACAGTTATATTGTCAACTTTATTCAAAGTGCTACTGAAAGTTATTATGAGAGAGGGAAACACGGTTTTATGCATCTCAATGATGTTAAGTTTCCCCGTTTTATGTTGAAAGCTTTAAAGTTGCATCTGTTTTGTCTTCCTATGCTTGTGGCCTTTTGTTTCAACAATTCACTTTCTAATGATACCCTATGCATAGGAAGTGGGTTAGACTCAAGTGTGTTGGTTATTTGCTTCTTGATGCTCTCTTTCACTCTAGATATATATATCCTATGTGAGCATCTTTGGAAGTTTCAAGCCTAACTTAAAGGCATTAAAGAAAAGTACTTGTTGGGAGATAACTCAAGAGTTTTGTAGAGTCTTGGAAGTTATTACCTCTGTAATAACCACTCCTTATCCTTTTTGTTTTGGTTTTTGTGTCAAGTTCAACTACTTTTGTGAAGTAGGGGAGTTGTGAAAAGTGGCTATCCTGGGACAGATTTTTTATGCTTCATTGTAAAAATTCGTGAGGAATCTCAGTACTTCGGATGGAGCTGCATTTTTATGATCTTGTTCTCCAAGTTGTTACCCAACTTTCATCAGTTTTGTACTTTTTGATTTGAGCAACAGAAGGTCTTTGAAGAAATCAATCTTTACCTGTTGCTCTGTTTTGATAGATTTCTGCCATCATTTGCATTTGCCTCTTACAGAAGCTTTTGTTTTGATGGGTTTCAGTTGAAGTGTGAACCAAAGGTTTATTGTTTTTTCTTACACTAATGTTGTCATTGAGTTTGTGCAAAGGTTTTGTATGAAGGAAATTCTTGGGAGAAAGAGAAAAGGAATCTGCACAGTTCGTCTTTGAATAGGTAAAAGTGGTGAAAACAGAAGGTTCGTGAAACTCCAATCTTTTTATATTTTTGATGTTTTTAATACATAAGGGAAGTTACGAGACGTAACTAAAGAGGAAACGGAGCCCGGGGTGGGTTCCGCGGGCCCAGCCTGGCCGCGCCTGGAGGGGGTTTGCCACCCTCGAACTTCGTCTCCGCTTTGTTTCCGTGTCAAAACTTTCCTTATGCATTGAAACTTCGTAATATATAAACCCCCGGATCCCCCGAGGTTCGTGCATCGTGTTCTCGTCATGTTTTCGTTTCGATCTATTTCTGTCAGGAAATCTTCTCAAGTTTAGAGCACCATGGCCTCCGCCAACGACAAAGGCAAGAAGCCCGAGGAGGAAGAACCTCAAGTCCCCAAGGAAGAGGAGATTCTGGTAGGTTATGAAGGAGGCATGGATGAGTACAAGCAACCGGACACCCGATCTACCATCGCAAGCATTGGTTTGGTGGCACAACCTACCTAGCTTAAGAGGATAGCACAGATGTCCACAGGAGGGAAACCTCCACGTCTCTTCTACAATCCACGGTCATCTCCTCCACGTAAAAAGAGACCCTTCCATACACTTATGCATGAATATCAATATCAACATGTGCCCAAAGGGAATTTGCCCTCGGCTTGGGATATGCCTCATTCTAACAATGCAGAGAAGGATCATTCTAAGGATGAAGAGTGGGGAAAGAATAACAAGAACTGGGATTCTTGGACTGACATGATCATGAACCGTATAGAGCAAAACTCTGAGCTAATCCGTACTCTTACTTTTGATTTCGAGGAGTTGAAGAAATTATTGAGGAGCTTATCAATAGAACACCACCACCACCACCGAAGGAGTAATTCATCGTCAGGTTTGGCATCCCCTTGGCTTGTTCCAAGCTTGGGGGAGTGCCGCGGTATCATCACCATTATCTTTTATCTTTTACCTTTTTAGTGGATTCATATCTGTAAGGTTCCCAACCTTTAATAAGGTAGAGATCCCTGTATTTACAATGCTAGTCCCTGGATCAATAGCTAGCATCCACAGTTAAGATGTAATATCAAGAAACAAAGGTCATAATACAACTTTATAACCAGGAATAAAATAAATTATTACATCTTACATAGCTCATTTGGCTATTACATTACATTGCAGCAGAATATCTATAAGTATGGAGTCCTTCATTTTCAAAGTGCCACAGGCAGACATGTTGGTTGTAGACTTGTAATCCTACTTCACTAATATCAAACAAACCTGCAACATAACAAGTTACAGCCACAAGGGTCAATACATTTGAATTGTATTGGCAAGTGATTCTATGGTAGTATAGTGGAGTCTATCATCTATATGCATTTGGCTAAGTGGAGCTTAGGATTGCTTTGCTCAAAATAGATTTTCCTTATCATTTGAAAACACTAAGTTTTTGCTTGACAAAATCTTTCCCAAGGCATCTCCCAATAGAAATTGGTGATCCTTTCAATCCCTTGTTCAACCATAAGTTTTTAACTTAGAAATTGGGATGATGAGATTCTTGATATCTTCCATGTCTTGATGATCAAATTGTCCTTTACCAGGGACATGGCTAAGTACTTAGATTTTACACTCTGCAGAGGTGGTGCACTTTCCCCACAAGACTTGGTTTCACCAAGACAAGATCTTTCAGAAGCCTTCCCTTAGACCAGAATGGACGCGTTCCAACCTATCATTCCCCTACCACCAACTGTCCATTTGGCTAAGTTCTTGCAACCTATATGATCCAGGCAGAGCCCATCATGCCAAGTGGTTGCACTAGAAGCTTCTCAACATCTGACATCTCAAATCTCTTTGTTCCTGGGTGGCCATCCACAAGTGAGATACACAAGGTTCACCAGTCCCCTGGCCTTGTGTAACCACTCAACACAAACCATTCCTTCCATTCCACCCAGGTGATTCATTCACTTAGTTGTTTTATTAAACAAAACACAAGTCCTCAGACTTAAAATTTTTCCATAGCATGAATATATATTCCACCCTTGTTTTCTACTAGCTAAGCTAAGAATGATAGTAGTAGGAATCTTAACTTAGGAAAATTCTACTAAGGTTTCATCTACTAGGTTTTCCCATAGCATGGTTTATACTTAGCAAAATTCCATGCAAGTCTTACTTAGAAATATCACTAATGCATAGTGAAAATAATGGGACAAAAGTATGAAGCATCACTTGCCTTTTTGGTAGAGGGTATAAGTTCACTCCTTGATCTTTTCAATGTTCACACACTGCAAGTCACTACAATTCAATCAAGCAAACAACATTTCAATCTACCATTCAAGCAATTCATCACATAAAATCACAGTAACAAAACAATGCATGCAAGCATGCTAAAGATTGTTTTATTTGTAAAAGTGGTTTCTAATGGTTCATAAACATTTTAAAACACCTAATGGTCATTTTGTAAAGTGGCAAAATCACTTGTATAAGATTTTACTTCATAAACCATTTTTAGATCAAGTCATTATTTTATGTGGTGAAGAAATGCTTTTAATAAGGCAAAATTCTATAGGTTTCACAAAATATGTTTTCAAAACCATATAACCTTGTGTTTAGGGTCAGAGAGTTTATTTCCGAAACATTTCTCAAAGGTTTTCTTCCAAAACCATTTTTAATAATCAAACCATATTCTTATTTGACTAGAAATGGTTTAAATCAAAGATTTCTTCTTTTGCTTCACCAAATACATTTTTGAAACCACAATTTGTTTCCTATGGTCAGTAGGTTCAAAACACACCATTTGCCAAAGATTTTATCCTCAAAAACATTTTGGAATAAATTTTATATCCTAAACATGCATACACAAGTTTCTGCAAAAACAAACATTTTAACAGAAGCTTTTTACTAAACAAAGTGCATGGTTGGCTAGGGCTTGTTTTTCTGAATCCATTGATATAAAGTTTGCAAACTTTGGACGTGTAGATTAAAAGTTATAGATTTTATAAACTTGAGCAACTAATAGATCAAATTCTGTTTAAATCAAACCGACTGGGACACGTGGCTGTTTCTCATTCGCGGGTACCGTTTCGGTTGGATCAAGCACTGAGAGGCGTTGGATCTAAGTTAGATCGTGCGGCACAGAGGCGAGCGTACCGGTTCGTTTAGTCAATCTATCGCGTACACACGATCAAAATCCAACGGCTCAGACCAACTAGACCAAAGACTGGCGGCGCTCAGTGGCTGCGCGCGGTGGCGACGCTCGGGCGGCGGCGCTCTGGCTATTCCAGGAAGCTAGGGGAGGGGAGGGTATGCTCACCGAGTTCACAGCACGTTGCTGATGCTCAAGGTGCTCGCGAAAGTGCAAGGGGCGCTCGAGGTTGCTGTCAATCTCTCGCCGGAGTTCTTGTCCGCGTCGGGTGCGCTCAGTCGACGTTGGAGGCGCAGCTACGGTGCACTCCAGGGAAAAATAGAGGTGGCGTTAGATGTGTATGAATGTGGCGAAGATGAGTGCGTGAAAGAAAAGGAGAGGCGCGGTCAGGTTCTTACCAGAAGCTTCGCCGGAGAAAGAAGCAGACGGTGACAGCGCTTGGTGTCGTCGTTGTCGAGGCTCTAGGGCGCGCGCGAGCGAGCTAATGCCTTTGGGAGGTTCGCCAGGATGTGGGGATCAGGTGATGGTGGTCGAGGGGGCAAGGGGCGGTGAGGGGCTGCCGGAATCGTCGTCGGAGCGTCGTCGGACAGAGGGTGGTGCAGAGAAGAATTGGGCGGCCTGGGGGCACGCTTGGGTGAGGCGACAGAGGGGAAATGGAGAGGAGACGTGGGCGGTTAAGAGGGCGTCGTCAGGGGGAGGTTTAACTGTGCCATTAACGCGAATTAAGCCGAGCGTTATTTGCCTGCAACGGCCGGCGAGGTGAGGGGCGTGGTCAGCGGCGGGTGGGGAAGAAAGAGCTGGCGGTGGGGTCCGCTTGGCAGCGTGAGAGAAAGAGAGGGGACGGGGTCCACCGGTCAGTGAGGGTGCGGGTGAGTTCACTAGTGCGAAGCGTTTTCTCGCGGGGAGAGAGGGAGTGGGCTGGTTGTTGGGCCTGCTGGGCTGCTACCTTTTCACATTTTTTTGTTCAGTTTGTTTTTCTTTTTTCCTTTTCCTTTATTCTGTTTGGATTTTGAACAACCAATTCAAACACTTATTTGAATTCAAACCTTTGCCAAAATTTGGGTAGGTTTAAATATTGATTGGTAGCATATTCTGATGTTAATTTTGGAAATTTATTTTATTCCTTTTGGGGTCTTTTTAATTAATAAAAAGGGCCCTTGTTTTAAATCAAAATAGGATTTAATAATGCCTTTAATTTCCAATTGACTTCTAAATTCTTCCAAAACCTTTCAGTAAGTTTTGTTTACTTAAAAGGGTGTCAAATAATTCATCTTGAATTATTTGGAAAAGTTTTTAATAAGATTTATTAATCATTTAATATTGGGTATTTGTTTTAATTCCAATGGAATTTAATATGGTTTTATTTCCATAATTTTATTTGGAAGTTTTCTTTAATCTTATTTAAGTTGAATGAAACAACTTTTATTTCATTTGGGTAAATTCCAAAATACTATTTTCTCCTGAATTATATGTTCATTCTTTTTAGGGATTTGCCTTTCTCAAAATAGGGATAGAATGGTTTAATGCCATTTTATTTTATTTTGGAAATTCTTTATACTTTTATTTTATTTGGATTTGGATTATATTCCTTCCATTAGTTTAATAGATTTGACCAAGATTTTGATTTGGTCTTTAAATATTCTTTATTTAATATTTCTTTCTTCTTCTTATAAAATCCATATCTTTTTATTTAGGGATCCAAACTTGGTGATTCCAATTTATAAAATCTTGTTTAATATTTGTTTATCCTTTTAAATCTCTTTAGGATTATTTGCTCACCATTTGGTATGGATTTTAGATAAGTGCTTTATTAGCTTTGGAAATTAATTTTCCCTATTTTATTAAATTCATAAGATTTTATTTATGGTTCCATATTAAGTGAAACCAATTTCTATGGTTTTATAATATTTCTATTTGTCATTCTTGATCATTTATAAATGTTCGTTGACAAATTTTTATATGGATCAAATCCATAGGTTTGGAGATAACTTGGAAATGATTTTATTCCATTAGGGTTTAGGGTTTGGATTTATTTTCCAAGTGTTTAAATTTCCAGATACATTCATTGAGGAATGCATTTCTCTAGATTTGAATTTTTTTGAATTCAAACTTTAATTAAAGTTTGTTCCAGTTGGGATTTTAAGTTTCCATTTAGAAACAAAAGTTTCTTTTCACCCTGATTTTCAACAATAATTTATTTTGTTTATTTATTTTTCACATTACAAGATTTGGAAAATCTTGGGATGTGACAATATCTGTGGTAGAGAGGTTATCTTATAGTTTGGTTTGCATGTGGAAGTATCTCTCCTTTAGTTGATACTATGTATCCCTTGGTGTGAGTGCCTTTATTGGAATATTAATGAGAAGTCTCATCTTTTACTTTTTGCACTTCTTATTTTTAGTTTGCAATCTCTATTATATGATGGATCTTGTTGTTCAGTATTGGCACCACTTAGGGATCATCAAGTGGATCTAAATTGGTTTTGGTAAACCAAGTTATGGTCAGTGGCTTTAGTTTGAAAGAAAAAGAAAGAAAGAAAAAGCTTACAGGTATTTGGTATCATTTGTTTTCTTTCTTGTTGGCTCATAAGCTTAGTATTATTTATTTAAGATTATTTTGTGTATTCAAGGAAGATTGCATGTTTGGCTTTATTACTTGTATGTTTGCTTGTTTCTTTCAACTCTCTTTCTTGCTACCTAGCCTTGCTAGCCAAAAACCTGTTTTGAGAAGACATACTTCTCATGTTTCCAAAACCCTTTGAACCAAAACTTTTGCCACTTGTGTCCACCATATCTACCTAGTAGCTTTTTATATTCCAAGCAAATTCTCAAGCTTCATCTACCTTTCGAATTAAAAAGTATTTTGTTATGAGAAAACTAGTTAGTAAAGCTCTCACGAACTTGATGGCACACCTTATTTACTTGCCCCTAATAGACTTGAACCATTATGAACATCAAAGTTGTATATGCTTGCATCTATACGTTGGAATTAGCAGAACCGTGTTGTCACGGGGAACGTTTTCAACATTGCACTTGTACTTTGTATAAAGTTGATATCGTGCTCCTTTGTCTATGGATGTCAACGGTGTGAAATAAAGAGGGAACTTGTAAGTCCATGGAGTTTGTATCTTGTGTTAGAGAAATGCCTAGGCCGCTAGCCTAAACCATGCTTAATCATGGTGGAAACTTGCAGTATTACCATAGTGAGTCATCTATGAAGCATCCTCAATAAAAAGATATACACATAGTAAATAAAAAGATCGTTGAGATGCTCATTGTCTGCTTGCCTTGTCATTTTGGTTATGGGAAAGCTCCTGTACCATGTGCAAGGGGTACCCCGTTGGCGGTTCTCAATGATATGCAAATACTTACAATGACAAGAACTTACCTGGGACCAAAGTTGAGTATGCATGAGGAGTGGACCTCATATTCAAGGGACATGAGATTTCCAACTTATATTTCGTCAAGCATATACTCCATCTTTGTTCACTTTAACCTTAATCATCTCAAGATGCTTATGATAGGGGAAATGAGGGATCAAAGCTAGTAAGTACCATAATCTTTTGGAAGCTCTTTATGACTTGTGATCTCTGCTACCCTCTATAAAGGGACCCTTCTCCTAGTTATCAGTTGAGTCAGTAAACCTACTTCCTCTCTATCTCCAGCAAGCTTTTGAGTTGTTGTGTTTCAAGCATTCATATGGTGATTTATTCAATCATGTTCTTTATCTTCCTTGTTTGCACAAAACTCTTACCTATTGAGTATTACTTTGAAAGCCTTCACTTGTGAAAAGCCTTTTGAGCAAAGAGTGCTCCTATTTTGGAACTTCTACAAAAATCTTTTGTGTGAAACTGTTTGCCAGGTGTTCTCTGACCAAGAACAAGTTTGCCATTCCAATTATGATTTATCTTTATGCATCTTTATTGTGACTGCTGTACTTGGCTGCAAGCTAAGTTATATAATGGTGAGTTGCGTTCTTCTATGAGTTGTGCAATGGTAAGTGTGATGCTTCTTTTCCGTATTGTTTTATTGACACTTCACTCCATAAACCTGTGGACATGTTTACTGAGCTTAGTATTCGCTTGGGAACAAGCGAAGCCTAAGCTTGGGGGAGTTGATACGCCCAATTTGCATCACCATTCTATATCATAATTTACCTCTATTCATTGATATTTGTCTTATTATGAGGTATTACTTATGGTTTTTCATCTGTTTATGCATGTTGGATGATTCCTGGAGGATGGAATGCTGGAGTCTGGATTCTGATGGAAAAGAAGGCGTTTCGGTGCAATTTTGCGAAGATCATAAAAATACCAGAAAAATATGAAAACATATTATTTTACCAGAAGACAAAGGAATCTAGAAGGAGGGACGAAGATGGGCCTCAGGGGGCCCACACCCCTCTAGGCATGGGCCCACCTGACCCCGCGCCTAGGGCAGGTGTGGCCCACCTGCCTGGCCTCCGACTCTGCCCCTTCGCCTATATCTTCCCTTCGGAACCCTAACACCAGGGGAGCGACCACAGATAGATTTCCGCCGCCTCTGGGGGGCGGAAAACACCGAGAGAGAAAGATCTCTCCGGTAGACAGATTCCTGCCGGGGGAATTCCTTCTCGGAGAGGGGAGACCATCGCCATGAACACCATCATCAAGCTAGGATTCATCGGGATCATCATCATCCACACCATCATCTCCACCAGCACCATCATCACCACTTTGTCCTGCTGTAACAATTGTGTTGGATATTGCTTTAGTTCTTAGGGGAAACTTTCCCAGTGTTGATTACTATTGTAGTTGATGCTTGTGAGTGGAACCATTGGATTATTGTTTATGTTCAGATTGTTATCCATTACCATATCATCTTTGATCTTGATCTATAGGATGACTTGTGAGTAGTTCGTTTAGTTCTTGAGGACATGGGAGAATTCATGTTGTTAGTAGTGAATCTGTGATGAGTTATTATTCAATGGTTTAGTATTTAAGTTGTGGTGCTATTATTCTAGTGGTGTCATGTGAACATCGACTACATGATAATTCACCATTTATGGGCCTAGGGGAATGCATTGTGTATTTGGCTACTAATCGTGGGGTTGCCGGAGTGACATAAACCTAAACCCCCATTAGGACAACTTTGCACAAGGGAGCGTAGGATCTCAGAGTTTAAGGCTTTGGTTAGATTTATATCTTAATTACATTCCTGTAGTTACGGATGTTTGCAGGGGGTTTAATCACAAGTATGTATTAGTCCTAGGAAGGGCGGTATGTTAGCATAGGTTCACCCACACAACACTTATAACACCAGTGAAGAGTACTCAGCTATTTGAAGCGAAAGCACTTGACAGAATTCCCATGTGTCCTCGAGAACGTTTGGTCCTTATAAGTATTTCTACCGACTTGTCCTTTGCTAAGAAAGGGTTGGGCCACTTGCTCCGTTTTTTCGTTGTCTTTACTACGTGCTCCTTGTTTTGTTGCCTTGTCAGAAAACCACTAAAAATCCGTTTGCTAAGTATTCACAGGGATTTCCTGGTCCATACCACTGTTCAGCACCTTCTGCTCCTCGTTGGGATTGACACTCCTATTTATCGAAAGTACTACGATACACCCCCTATATACTTGTGGGTTATCATTGTTCTATGCTATGAAAATGCTAGAATTTCAAATATTTAGAGCCATTTGTTTATTTCAGTGCAGCTACAATTGACAGCCATATGTTTCCTTCTTTCATTATTACTACAATTGATAATAATTTGTGTACATTGTTCAGAGGAATCTTTGTTTAATTTTCAAATACACTCTTAGTCAAATATTGCTCAAATTTCACATAGACCATATTCATTACACAATTAGTCCATTACAAAACCGACAGAAGATACAAAATTACACAAGTTTAACTCACTACATTACTCTAATTCACTGCATCATAATCTTTCCTGCCACTAAACCAAACAGAAAAACAACCAAAATGTAAACTACATTCTCATATTTTGACTTCATTCCTTTAGATAAACTTGTAGAGCCTCAACTATAGCCACTTTTCCTACTTCTTTTGTCCGAGGAACAGTCTCTGATGCTCACAACCTCCAGACTTCATCGTGCAAATCCCTAAGAAAATCACTCCAAAATTTGGACAACAGAGGGTCACGCCATTCAATGTGTCCACAACCGGCTCCATTCTGTTCAATTTTTCCACAACAAACCAAAAATAAATTCGAGCTCACAGAGAAAAATGGAGGCCAAAATCGAGCTCACCATTGCATCCACGCACACGTAATACCTTCGGCCAGAGTTCCGAGCATTCCAGGAGATTCACCTTGGTGCCTTCCTCTGTGGATTGCAATAGTAGAGCTTCCCCGACTACATCGGATTCTCCCGATGAATCACCGGCGACCTAGCTTATGTCCCTATACTTCTACCGACGGCTTGACGGAAGCCGGGAGTGGAAGAACCAGCGGAAGACCAACTGATTGTCATGTCCCGGCTGATGCATGTAAAATGCATACATGAACTTTGTAGTTTGTTAGCATTTTTCCCACATATTTGCATCATATATAATGTTATATCCCTTTTTATATTATTTTTTGAGGATTTACCAATTATCCCCTTTATTTTGGTTATTACCCTGGAAGGCAGAAAAACCCTGTTTTCAATGTTTTTTATGTTTCAGGACCTTAACAAGGTCAAATGGACCTGAACTTTTGGGAATGCCAATATTTATCCACGAGAATCACCTGGAGCACGAGAATCTCACCAGGAGGTCCAAACGAGCCTAGGTGGCGTGCCCAGGCCCGGTGGGCGCTCCACCCATGCTTGTTTCCTCCTTGGTCGTTTGATCACCTCGACTCTTTTGCCCACATACTTCTCTTGACCTAAAAATCTCTCTATAAGGACCCCCTGGTGCGTCCTCGATACGGGATACACCATAACACACTAGAGATGAAAACACCACCAGACAGAATCAGATCTGGCAAAGATTGGAGAGGGAAACTCCGTCAGAGCCACCTCCTGGGAGATCTCCACCCTCTCCAACATCTCCAGCATCATCACCTTGATGAAGAGGGGGTAGTCCACCTCCGGGCTATGGCTTTGTGGCAGTAGCTTGATCTCTCTCTCTCTCTCTCTCTCTCTCTCTCTCTCTCTCTCTCTCTCTCTCGTTATTCATAGATCTAGAACCATATGAGCTGCTCTACATAATTATGGTCATATTTGTAATTCCTATGTGGTGGATCTTTGTTTTATAATTTGATATTTGAGATTGGAATCTATTTTGTGTAAGATGTTTTGATAGATGCATATCATGCGCCCCATTCTTAATTGCTTGTTTTGATCCAACTTGTATGCAAGAACTTGTATGGGGAGAAGTGTGTGTTAGATGGAGTAGCATGGGGGTGGGGATTGAATTGTGTCAAATAATATTCAAGATCTACTTTGGTTTTTACCTTTATTTTGCTGCCTCACTAGGGATAAAGTAAAATCATGTGCTCTAGTTATCACGTGATAGAGTGTGATGACCTTGTTAGATCAAGGTAGCATATTTGTGTTTCAAACATCATGTACTATTGCTTAAGCTATACTCTGATTTGTTCTTAATTCAAGATTGCATGGAGATTTCCCTTTCTTGAGGGGTATAAAAGAGAGATGTATTCCATCTTAATATTAGAACGTGATGCCCATATTAATTCTTTTATCAAGCACATATAGAAAATTCCATGAGTCTTTATCATTGATGAATTGTTTTGTGATCACCACAGCCTAAAAAAGAGAGTAGACAAGTGAACCCATGAACCCTAGTTCGATTTTTATCATAAGAAACACCTATCAATTGCATCTACTATCCTTTTTATTTTCAGCAATAAATTATTTCGAAAATACAAAAATATTTTCTCTATTTGCAATCACTCATAAAACCCCCAAAACAACTCTACTATCTTCCATATCATCTAGTTTGCATTAATTTATATTTCTTTGCTTTACTTTACTTTGTTTTATATTTTATTTCATATTACTAATACGAAAACTTGTGCTTGACAACCAATTTTTGGAGTTGGGGACAGAAGACATTTTATTTTACTTTACAGGTTGCTTGAAAGGAGAAGACAAACATCCTTCCATAGACAATTCCCCGATAGTTTGATATAAACCCTCGAGTCACCCTTGTGGGGAAAAGGAACTTGCTGCAACACTCTGCACATGGAGTCCCAACGAAAAGTGTCAGGCTTTGTTGCCATCAAGACAACTTTCTAACACCGTTGCCAAGGAATTGCAAGAAGGTACATCACAACTGCATCCTCATCAAGTTTGAAGATCAAGTTATTTCCCATTGCAACTGCTAGACATTTTCTGGCACCGTCATCTTCATCAACTTGTGCAACAACCCAAGCTTGGGGAGGTGCACCACTGTGAGCTTTTTATTCTCATTATATATTTTTAAAGTATTTTATTTTGTCTTGTTTTTAGTCCTTTTAAGTTTTCCATAAAACACAAAAACACATAAGAATTAGTATACCCTCTAAATATGCGTGCTAAAATATGGAGAAATTTGGAATCCACGTACCTAAAGGTCATGTCAAAATGTTGGAAGCCTACTATGAATATAGATCAACCAAAAAAGGAAATAGAATGGATGAATTGCTTACAGATCTCAATCAATTTGCTATTGACTTTTGTGAATCACATGATATAACTTGTTGCACTAAAAAGACTATAAACACTCTCACTATCAATGTAAGCATAATAGTGATCCTATTATTGCTTCTTATCAAGAGTGTAAATTTTTATGCCATGATGTAGAACACATTGAGAAATATGTTGCCTATGTTTGAGCCCATGAGCTAGACTCTTATAAATCAAAAATTTGAAACTATTCATTATCCTCTAAATTTGCAACGAAGAATTTAGTGATAATGCTTATGTTATTAAATATAAATAAAGAAATCTTGGTGCCATGGAAAGTAATAATATATTACAAGAAAAAATTATGAAAACATAAGCTTGGAAGAACAAGTGTGTGAAGACGAAATGAAGTAGAGATAATCCAACCTAAGATTGGGGAAGAGTGGGATCTTCCACCTTCACCATCAACAATTGATAGTAACACTCAAACTCAAAATTCATTTGTCATCTATGATAACCCATGCTATGATAATTGTCCAACTAAAAATCCATACACTTGTTGTGAAGGAATTGAAACTCAAATGGTTATTTATGAGAACCCTTCCTATTATGATGAAACTAATGATGCACCTTTACTTGCTAGTTGATGGCTCAGATATGTAGAGCTCGTTGGGAACCCCAATAGGAAGGTATGATGAGCACGGAAACAAGTTTCCTCGGTTATGAAACCAAGGTTATCGAACCAGTAGGAATTAGGAAACAACTCCAAGGTGTTTCCAACAACTTGGAACCTGCACAACACAAACTCAATACTTTGCCGCAACTTACAGTGAGGTTGTCAATCTCAACGGTTTGCTGAAAACAAAGGATTAAACGTATAGTGTGGAAGATAGTTATTTGCTTGTAGAAAGTAAACATGAAACAGTAGATGGAATATCAATGGCAAAGGAATGGCCCGGGGTCCACAGTTTCACTAGAGGTGTTTCTCCTTAAGATAAATAGCATGTTGGATGAACATTTTACAGTTGGGCAATTGACAGACTGAAAATGCATAAATATGCATGTACAAGTCATGATGATTCCTACGAGATTCGTTTGGGCATTACAACATAATACATAGACTGTAATCCAACTGAATCTATGACTAATAATCCACCTTCAGGTTATCATCCGAACCCCTTCCAATATTAAGTTGCAAGCAACGGATAATTGCATTAAGCAAAGTGTGTAAAGTAAACAATACAATTGCCCTTGGACAAAGGATTGTTGTTTTCTCCCTAGTAGCAACAGTACATCTACAACCTTAGCGATTTCTGTCACTTCCCAGATTACTAGAGGCATGAACCTACTATCGAGCATAAATACTCCATCTTGGAGTTGCAAGCATCTACTTGTCCAAAGCATATACGAACAACAGAGAGCATGCAAGATCACATATAACACATACATGATAGAATCAATAATCAATCTTGAACATAGTACTCAATATCCATTAGATCCCAACAAACACAACATGTAGGATTACAAAATAGATGATCTTGATCACGAACGGAGATCACAAGATCTAAACATGACAACACAAAGGAGTAGAACCAACCATCTATCTACTGTATGGACCCATAGTCCAAGGATGAACTACTCATGCATCACTCCGAAGGCTGGCATGGTGATGAAGAAGGCCTCCGGGATGATCTCTCCCCTCCGGCAGGGTGCCGGGAAGATCTTCGGATCCCCCCGATCTAGGGATGGAGATGGCGGCGGCTATGGACTATTTCGTGGAGATTTGATCGGTGTCTAGGGTTTCTGCATCGGGTGCTTTTATAGGCGAAGGGGCAATATCGATGGGTGCCCGAGGGGCCCACATCTAGGGCTAGCGCGCCCCCCCTTGGCCGCACCACCATAGGGTGTGGCCGCCTCGTGGCCCCACTTCGGCTGCCCTTCGAACTCTGTGTTCCTTCTGGTAAAATATTGACTTTGGCTTTTGTCCTGTCCAATTCCGAGAATATTTCCTTACTATCTTTTTTGAAACCAAAAACAGCAGAAACAGGCAATTGGCACTACGGCATCTTGTCAATAGCTTAGTTCCGGAAAATGTATAAAAATACCTCAAAGTGTAGATAAAACATAAGAAAGTTGATACAAAACAAGCATGGAGCATCAAAAATTATAGATACGTTTACGATGTATCAAGCATCCCCAAGCTTAATTCCTACTCGTCCTTGAGTAGGTAAGTGATAAAAGGAATAATTTGTTAAGTGACATGCTATCACAATTGATCAAGGTATTGTAAAACATTGATAGCTGAGATCAAAGTACTCTAAACATGAGCATGAAAGATGTAGTTCTAACAATAAGACATAGCAACTATGTTGTAACATGAAAGGGTACAAACAAAAGATCTTGAATAACAATGCATTGAAAGACGTTTGTTTGTTTCACATATAGAAAACATAGCAAGAGTGGTATTTGGTTTGTCCTTCACGGTATAGCAAAACATAAATGCATAGGACACCTTCAAAGTTCATAAGGGTGACTAGATACAAATAATTTAAGAACAAGCAATATCAACATTATGAATCAATCGATAAGTTTTGGGACAATGCACATTAAACTAAGAATGACAACTATGCTCTCTTAATTGGTGCATAAAGATAGAAGATGGAGACTCAACATAAAGGTAAAAATAAAGGCCCTTCACAGAGGGAAGTAGGGATTTCAAGTTTCATAAAGAGCTTCCAAAAATTATGGTACTTTTAGCTTTCAGCTCTCATTGCCCCTATCATTGGCATCTTGAAGTGATTAAGGTTAAAGTGAAACAAATATGAAGTATATGCTTGACAGATCATAAGTTAGAAATCTCATGTCCCTTGAGTACGAGGGCCGTTCCTCATGCTACTCAACTTTAGTCACAAGCAAGTTCTTGTCATTGTAAGTATATGTGTATCATAGAGAACCGCCAATGGTGTATCCCTTGCCCCATGACACAGGAGCTATCCCATATCAAAATGACAAGGCAACAGACACTGAGCATCTCAACGATATTTTTATTTACCATGAGCATGGTGCTTTTCTCTCTCTCTTTTTATATTTTTTCTGAAGATGTTTCATAGATTGCTCACTATGGTTATGCTGAAAGTTTCCACCATGCTTAGGCATGGATTAGGCTAGACGCCTAGGCATTTCTCTAACACATATATAATACACCATGGACTTACAAGCTCCCCTTTTATTTCACACCGCCGACATCCATAAAAAAGATCATGATATCAACTGGATAATATGTACAGGTATTAAAAGCGTTCCCCATGACAACATGGTTCTGCAAACTCCCAACTTATAATTTGCAAGCATATAAGCAACATAGATGACACAATGGTTCAAGTTTATTAAGTGCAAGAAAGTAAAGTGTGCCATCAAGTTCGCGAGAGCTTTAATAACTAATTTTCACATAACAAGTTTAATTTGTAAGATAGATAAAAACATGAATATACTTGGAATGGCGTAACACACCATGCATAGGAATTTATAGTGGACTCTTTGGAATAGCTTGGTTTCTTGGTTGTTGGATGCACGCGTAGAGCTCATACTCAGTACAAGTGGAGTCTAGCAAAAGACTGAGAGCGGTCAAATAAGAGAGCAATAATGGCCATAATTATGGAGAGCGACAAAACATTATTAATTAAAGCATAAAGTGGTATCACAAGTCAAAAACTAAATGATCATAGAGGCTAAGGTGACTGGTTCATACTCTTAACATGGTGTAAGCATGTTAAACGTTGATGACCCACAAGTGTAGGGGATCGCAACAGTCTTCGCGGGTAGTATTACCCAATTTATTGATTCGACACAAGGGGAGCCAAATAATACTTGCAAGCCTTAACAACTGAGTTGTCCATTCAGGCGCACCTGGAAATAGTTCTTGCTCACAGAAGTTTATCAGTAGCAACAGTTTGTAGTAGCAACAGCAGCAGTAAAACAGGAGCAATAGTAACAGTAACAGTAACAGTGGGATTCGAGTGCGGTACGCATAGGGATGGATGGACGGGCGTTGCATGGACGAGTCTAAACATGTAACTTCAAGATATAGGGTATTGCAGATAAATAAGAATAAGCATCCAAATACTAAACAATCCTAGGCATGTGCTCCAAATATAGTCATACGTGCTCACAATGAGAACTTACACAACATCTTCTGTCCAGCCAGCCCGTGGCAGCGGGGCCTCTAGGGAACTACTGGCAATTAAGGTGCTCCTTTTAATAAAGCACCGGAGCAAAGCATTAACACTATGTGAACACATGTGATCCTCACATCACAACCATCCCCTCCGGTTGCCCCAATTATTGTCACTTTGGGGCCTTTGGATCCGGACAATGATATGTGTACACAATTTGCAGATAATATCACGAACAATACTATCATAATGATTCAATAATAAGTTCAGATCTGAGATCATGTCACTCGAGCCCTAGTGACAAGCATTAAGCACAACAAGTTGCAACAAAGTCAAATAGCACTAATAGAGATACTAGGAACTATGCCCTAACAATATTATTCGATTACATGATAGAACTCATCCAATCCCTACCATCCCCAAGCCTACAGCGGGGTATTACTCACTCATGGATGAGGGAAACATCAGTGGTTGATGGAGAGGCGTTGGTGATGACGATGGCGATGATCCTCTCCAAATTACCTTTCCCGGCAGGGTGCCAGAACGGAGTTTCTCGATCCGAATCTTGGTTTCTGGTGGCGGCGGCAGAGCGGAACTCTTTCTGGAAAACTATCGACCCCCCCCCCCCCTCAATTTTTAGGTCAAGGGGCAACTTATAGGCGCAGAGGGAGCCCGATGGGGTGCCTGGGGTGGCCGCACCCTCCCAGGCACGGCCAGAGGTGGGCTCGTGCCTGGCAGGGGTGTGGGCCCCCTAGGCCCCTTCTCCGTCTCGTCTTCTGGCTCCGTGGATCTTGTGGTGAAATATAATTTTTGGCATATTTTCCGGGATTTTTCCTGATAGTTTATTTTCTGCACAAAAATAGACACCAAGGCATATTTTCCGGGATTCTTCGTGTTAGTTGTATCCAAATCACACAAGTTTAGAGGAAAAATAATAGCAAAAATATTCGAGAAAGTAGATACATTTTGGACGTATCAACTCCCCCAAGCTTTGCTTATTGCTTGTCCTCAAGCAATTCAGTTGAAAACTGAGTGCGATAAAATAACTTTCACGAACACATTTGATTCATATGATGTATATATTCTCAGCACATGAGTATATGCTTAAACCATTCATAATAAGAAGAATGCAACTAAGTCTAATCAATAGTCATTGCAAGCTATGAAGAGAAACCAACTCAATAATAATAAGCAGCATGAAACATAAACATAAGAAACATTGTAATGCTCATAGTAAGGTATGATAGAGTGGTATCTCTCTTGCCTTTGTTTGAAGAGCACAATATAAATACCAAGTAAAGATATCAGAGATACAAGCATCAAAGTAATGACATAATTAACCAAGTTTTGGAACAAACACAAGAATCACAACTATGCTCTCAAGAAGGTGCTCATAGAATAAGTGGTGACTCAACAAGGGAGTGAAAATGGTTTTGAAAAGTTTGAAAGGCTTCCCAATGCTGAAAGGAAGGTACTCATTGGCTTTGAGCTCTCATTGCCCCTATCATAGGCATATTCATGTGGTTAAGGTGAAAGTGAGGTCCAATCTGAGTTATATGCTTAACAGACCATAAACTGGAAATCCCAAGTCCCTTGAGTATGAGGGCCGCTCCGCATGCTACTCAACTTTGGTTACCTATAAGTTCTTGTCATTGTAAATACATGCATATCATAGAGAACCGCCAACGGTGTACCCCTTGCACATGATACATGAGCTATCCCGTGATCAAAATGACAAGGCAAGCAGACAATGAGCATCTCAGCGATCTTTTTATTTACTATGTGCATAGCTTTTTATTGAGGATGCTTCACAGAATGCTCATCATGGTGATGCTGCAAGTTTCCACCATGATTAGGCATGGCTTAGGCTAGTGGACCAGGCGTTTCTCTAACACAATGTATAGACTCCATGAACTCACAAGATCCCCTTTTATTTCACATCGTCGACATCCGTAAACAAAAGAGCAAAGTATCAACTGGATAGGATATCCAAAAAGTGTTGAAAGTGTTCCCCGTGACAGCACGGTTCTGCTGACTCCCAGCATATAATTTGCAAACATATAACTTTCATGGACAAGTCACAATGGATCAGGATTATTAAGTGCAAGGAATAAAGTGTGCCATCAAGTTCGTGAGAGCTTTACTAACTAACTTTCTCAAACCAAACAAACATTTTATTTGGAAGAAAACAAGGCATATTGAATATGCACTGAAATAGCAAATGATGCTAATAGGTAGGTATGGTGGACACAGTTGGCAATATTGGTTTTGGGGAGTTGGAAACACAGGTATAGTGCATACTCAGTGCAAGTGAAGGCTAGCAAAAGAGAGGGAGCGACAACCGAGAGAGCAATAACTATCATAATCATGCTTGCAACAAAAAAGGACTAATTATGGCATAAAAGTGATGCAAGAACTCTGAGGAAAAATAAATCATCGAGTTTTACTGACTATTGTTTAGTCATATGCATGCGTGAGCATGTGCCAAGTCGATTCACATGAAACTTCCGGAGGAGGATACCACAATATCATACCAAAATATGAGTAGAACAATGCAAGCAAACATTCATAAGACATGCTACAAACTATTAGCAAGCTGGAGCTAATCATAGACAAGCAAGAACTACTAAGCATCCAACAGTAACATACTCCTTACAATGAACAGACTAAGCATGCTCACAATGATGAGTATATGTACAAAAATGAAAACAAATAGAGTTCGTTACCAGCCTCTTACCACACCTCGAGTTGTCTTAATCTTCATTATTGCCCTTCACTTGTGTGACTTGAATAATAACATGAAACCAAAATCCACTAAGGACGGCTGAACCCTGCAAAGAACTCACAAACCAAAGAAGAACAACAAATATTTTTGGTGTTTTCAATTTTTCAAACAAGCCAACAAAGCAAAAACAAACCAAACAAAGCAAAATCTTTTTGGATTTTTCTTTAAGGCAAACCAAAGCAAAGAAACAAACCAAGAGAAACAAAGAAAATACTTTTGGTATTTTTGTGTTTTGAGAAAGTAGAAATAAAAACCAAAAATAAAGCGAAACAATGGATATACAAAGAACCGACCGAGCATGATATTTAGATGAGTGTGATGTCGGTATACCTCCCCCAAGCTTAGGCTTTTGGCCTAAGTTGGGCTCAATAGCGCGGGTAATAACCCCAAGCTAGTGGATCATCATAGGAATGATCATAGTCAGGTGCTTGCGATGAAGAAGAAGATGCGCCCCATTCAAATGAGGGCTGCTGGTATGAAGACTCTCCCATCTTGGAGGGCTGGACCGAATCATCTTTGTCATCCTCCCCAACATTCTCTTGCTGGGAGAGCTCCGCCACATATGTATCAAACTCTTCCTCCGTGAGCGACCATCCTTGCCTGTTATCAAAATTAAACAAAGCAGGTGCAGGCGAATAAACTATTTTCCCAGTCCTACCCTTTCTCCGACCTTCCTGGGAAAAAGATAATTCATACGGTAAACTTCTCACATTAGCCCCCAAGGAAACAAAACCAATGTTGAACCATGGATTCAAGATCAAGCCTCTCTATGGGGAACCGATAATCTAAATGGTGAGGCTCTAAACCATGGAAAGCTAGCAACCTAGAAGCAATGAGACCTCCACAAATTCCACCCTTCTCGCGGTTGGTGGTGAGACGGTGAGCTATCAAATCACCCAGGCTATAAGATCTATTCCTATTCAGAGCAGCTGCGATAAAAGTTAGATCAAAAGAAGATAACTTTCTAGCAATCTTTCTAGCCAGAACACACTTGGTAATGAAATAGGCAAAATATCTAACGGCTGGGAACTGAATGTTCCGAATTTTACCACTTTCCTTTGAGATGTCAATGTTGGGAATATGCCCTAGAGGCAATCATGTATGATGAGTTTTCCCATTGTATTCATAAGGATATTAAGTAGTCCTTGTATAAACATCTGATGTGTATCATTGAATATGTGATTCGGTTGTGGGACTATGCATTCATGTTGTTTGTACTAAATATCCTTGGTCATTGAGGTTGTGCTGGACACACAACTTAGACCAATGTGAAAGTTGGCTTGATGACTCGGTTCCACTTGTCATGGGCATGGAGATGCTATTCCAACTTACACAGATTCGGCTAAAGAGTTTAGCGAGTCGGATTGACCCATATTGAGGTACAACGAACTAGTTGTCATTTGTATATCTCAATCAATGTAATCCTTAGACCTGAGGTTGTTGCATAGTCCGAGTTGAGGATCACCGACTTAGGTTCTGTCAAACGCTGATCCGTAACTGGGCAGTTATAAAGGCAGGGTTCGGGTCGACTGAGAATCAAGCTGCGTGATGTGGATAACCAAGATGGGATTTTGCCCCTCCACTCGGAGAGATATTCTCTGGGCCCTCTCGTGAGATATGATTCGGAAAGCATGGCCATGCACGACTCGGTTAAGTGTTAACCGAGGCGATCGTCTAAGAGTTAGTCGGGTGAACCACTTATCTCGGATCGAGAAGAGAGTCGGACTATTTAAGGGATGACATATATTCGCCTATAGTCTGACAAGGTATATCGTGAGGCAAAAGGGACTCAGACGTAAGTCGCATTGGAAAGGCAAGTCGTCATGACTCTTTGGTACTTGGGAATCGGCATGTTCTGCTAGGAGCCGATGCCGATTGATCGATTGTGAGTCGGACTCTAATCGTGTCCAAGTAACCATGAGCCTGCGGGGTCACACACTTAAGAGCGGGAGCAAGTTCGGATTGGATCCGAATCTGTAATCTGGTTGGGTTGGACCTAAACCGGATTAGGACTGAGTTAGTGAGTTGGACTCACGGTGACTAATGTTATATGGGCTTTAGTGAATGGGTCGCGCGAGCCGATCCCACGTTCACTCCCTATATATAGTGGAGCACCGTAACCCAGAAAGGTTAATCGTTGTTCGGTTAGGTCATTCCATGTGTTGGAAACCCTAGCTCCACAGAAGTCCAGCCGCCGTAACGAACCTAGCAGTTCGCCGCCGGCGCTCCTCCTTGTACGTGTGGATACCAGCAGAGGTGTTGTGCGATCAGCACCAGGACGATCGGATCGTGAGGACTGCACTGCATCAGCCGACGCGCTTCATCAGTAATCTGCAACCGCGCGTCTAGTGGTAAACCTCGTGGCCTTCTACCTCAGCTAGGTCTTGGGATTACCATGTTAGAGGAAAAAGTTTTGTTTTATCTCTGCGTGGCCTAACAGTGGTATCAGAGCGATAGCTTCTGGTTTTAGGCTCGAGATCTCGCATATGTGATATGCGGTAGGATGTAGATGAGATCTATGTGCTGTTTGGTGGTCGATCTATGAGATAGATCGGTTTTGTACGAGGTTGATTGGATCAACTGTACTCGGGGAATGGTAGATCTGATTTCCGTGATCATACTGCTGAGGTCGTGGAACGACATACCCCTACCGGTCGGCTTCCGCCATCGGGGTAGACTGTGACACGTAAATCCAGAAGCGGTGATCGAAGATCAAAGAGTTTGATCGAATCGGAACGATGGTCGGAACCCATGTCCGGATCGTAGATGAGATCTACGTTTTCGGAAAAATCGTCGGGCGCTGCCCGCACCCGCGAGGGGCGCTGCCCCTTCGATCCCCGCCCGCTATCCGGCTAGCGGGACCGCCAGCTTCGCCCTGTCGTAGCGCCTTAGATGTCGTTGCGAGTTTCACAACGCCGGTAGATATTGTATCTATGCATAACTTGTTTTTGCAGGAAGTTGTGAATGGTATGGTTCATGTGCATGTGATGTATGTGTGTAATCCATACGTGATCTGCGAATCACGGTTTATGTCAGCCGGCTGGAGCCTAGGTGCTGTCATTTTATTGTATAACGACCTGCGTGTCGGATTCTCTATGTAATTCACTTTACTAAGCTAGTGTAGTTGTTTGAGAACCCGGAAGGCATGCAAGGCGTTGTACATGTCGGCGACATGGAGTAAGACGGCAAGTGACAAGAGTTTGCACGAGTCGGATTACAGGCTTTGTGGAGATGGAGATCGCCATGAAGAGAGCCATACCATTTCACATTATAATTGCTTTATTTTGTGTTATTGTCATGTCTCAGTTTTACCTCTATTAGATAGTCGGTAAAATTTAATCCCTCAAAGAAGGTCTAGTCGGTTTTCCCGCCAGTGTTTGCACCATCACATGTCGGACATTTTTGGTAGTGGGCTCATAAAATTGAGGTGCTGCCAATTCTTTCCGACTAGGTGTGTTCGAGTCGGACTCTTACTGCAGAAACACTCGGTAAGCTATACGGGTCTATCACAACGGTTGTGGGACTCGGGGAAAAGTCGGATGGGAGCCGGGGCATGTGATGCCACCCGTCCAACAGGAGTCGCATAAGATGCGATTGACAAGGAGTTGTCTACCTAGATCACTTGGCGGCTAGCGGTGATGCTAAAGCTCACTAGCCGACTTGCTTATTTAGGATCCTGAATCACTAAGTAACCATCGGAGGGGTGTTGGTTCTAGTGGGAGCATAAAATATTAAAATGTTTAATATGCTTGCTCTTTTATGAATACATGTCTTAAGTGTTTTTGCATATTTTCTGTTGTAGATCATGGCACCAAGTAGCAGTCACTCTCAGATATCCGGTTTTGCGTTGAGAACCATTCTTGAGAAAGATAAACTGAACGACACTAATTTTACCAACTGGTATCGAAATCTAAGAATTGTTCTCAAACAAGAAAAGAAGGACCATGTCCTAGACAACCCACTTCCAGATGAGCCGAATGAGAATGCGACTGTCGCAGCCACCAATGCCTACCGTCGGGCTAAGGATGAGTCCACGGATATTAGCTGTCTGATGCTTGCTCACATGGAACCGGACTTGCAAAAGCAGTTCGAGCATGTTGAGGCCTACGATATGATCGAAAGCCTCAAAAGTATGTTCCAGGCTCAGGCGAAGACTGAGAGGTATCAAGTCTCTCAGGCTTTGCTGAGTTGCGAGCTTAAGGATGGTGATCCACTGAGTCCGCATGTGATCAAAATGGTTGGTTACGTGCAGTCTCTGGAGAGGCTTGGCTACCCCATTAGCGAAGAGTTCGCTACGGATATAATTCTGAACTCTCTTCCTAGTGCATATGGGCAGTTCATTTCGAACTACCATATGCATGGTATGGATAAGAAGCTCACTGAATTGCATGGGATGCTCAAGCAGGCAGAGGCGGATCTCAAGAAGGGCACCAGTCAAGTGTTGATGGTGCAGAATAAGGCTAAGTTCAAGAAGAGTTCTTGGACTAAGAAGAAGGCTAAGTCAGGAGGAAAGCAGGCTCAGGACCCGGTCCCAAGCGCTTCCTCAGGGACTAAACCATCTCCTTCAGCCGGATCCACTTGCTTCTACTGCAAGGCGGATGGCCACTGGAAGAGGAACTGCAGCAAGTACTTGGCCGACAAAGCCAAGAGTGGAGGTATGACTTCCGACTCAGGTACACTTGTTTGCAATGTTATAGACATATATCTTGCTGATGCACCTAATAGTTCTTGGGTATATGATACCGGATCAGTTATTCACATCTGCAACTCGTTGCAGGGACTGGTAAGAACTAGGAGCGTAGCAAGAGGCGAGGTTGATATTCGAGTCGGCAACAAAGCAAGAGTTGCTGCGTTGGAAGTCGGAACGATGCAACTTCATTTACCTTCCGGATTCATTATGGAACTAAATAATTGTTATTATGTTCCAGTGCTCAGTCGAAACATTATTTCTGCTTCATGTTTGATGAGGCAAGGCTATGAGTCGAATATCAAGAATAATGGTTGTTCTTTGTATTTGAATGATATGTTTCACGGCTTTGCACCCGTCCAGGACGGGTTATTTATTTTGAATCTTGATGGTGAGTCGGTTTATAACATAAATGTTAAAAGGTTGAAACCAAATGATCTGAATATGACTTACTTTTGGCACTGTCGGCTTGGTCATATAAGTTGGAAACGCATGAAGAAGCTCCATGATGATGGACTCCTAACTTCGTTCGACTTGGAGTCGTTCGAGACATGCGAATCTTGCCTACTCGGCAAAATGACCAAGACACCTTTTGCAAAGAGTTGCGAAAGGGCGTCCGACTTGTTGGGACTAGTACATAGTGATGTATGTGGACCAATGAGCACGACAGCCAGGGGTGGTTATGAGTACTTCATTACCTTCACTGATGATTTGAGTAGGTATGGATATATCTACTTGATGAAACATAAGTCGGAAGCCTTTGAAAAGTTCAAAGAATTCCAGAATGAAGCACATAATCAACTCGGCAAGAAAATAAAGTTTCTTCGGTCGGACCGAGGAGGCGAGTACATGAGCCATGAGTTTGATGACCATCTGAAAAGTTGTGGAATAGTTCCTCAACTTACTCCGCCAGGAACGCCACAAAGGAATGGTGTTTCGGAAAGGCGGAATCGGACCTTGTTAGACATGGTACGATCAATGATGAGTCGGACAGATCTGCCTTTATCATTTTGGGGTTATTGTCTAGAAACAGCGGCGTTCACACTAAACAGAGTACCATCAAAATCGGTAGAGAAGACACCGCATGAGATGTGGACAGGCAAAAAGCCGAGTTTGTCTTTTCTTAAGATTTGGGGTTGTGAAGCTTTTGTCAAGCGACTCCAGTCGGACAAGCTTACAGCCAAATCGGATAAGTGTATTTTTGTGGGGTATCCGAGGGAAACCTTGGGTTACTACTTCTACAACCGAGAAGAGGGCAAAGTGTTTGTCGCTCGGAACGGTGTCTTCCTTGAGAAAGAGTTTCTCAGTCGGGGAGTAAGTGGGAGCACGGTGCAACTCGAAGAAATTCGAGAGGAACCGGCTAGAAGCGAGTCGGCAAAAACCTTGGAGGTCGAGCCGGTCATGGCAGCTGAGCCGATAGCCGCACCTGTACTACGAAGATCGGCAAGATTACGAAGTGTTCGTGATGTGTTACTGTTAGACAGTGATGAGCCGACAAATTATTCGGAAGCGATGGTGGGATCTGATTCTGAGTCATGGCTTGGAGCCATGAGATCCGAGTTAAAGTCCATGGATGAGAATCAAGTTTGGAACTTGGTTGATCTGCCAGACGGTGCAAGACCCGTCGAGTGCAAATGGGTCTTTAAGAAGAAAACTGATATGGATGGAAATGTTTCCGTCTATAAAGCACGCCTTGTCGCGAAGGGGTTCCGACAAGTTCAAGGAGTTGATTACGACGAGACTTTCTCGCCCGTAGCGATGCTTAAATCAGTTCGGATCATGTTAGCTATAGCGGCCTATTTCGACTATGAGATATGGCAGATGGATGTCAAAACGGCTTTCCTTAACGGAAATTTAACCGAGGACGTGTATATGATACAGCCCGAGGGTTTTGTCGATCCGGCTAATACTGACAAGGTGTGCAAACTTCAGAAATCCATTTATGGGTTGAAGCAAGCATCTCGGAGTTGGAATATTCGCTTTGATGAGGTAGTCAAATCGTTTGGCTTCATCAAGAGTGATCATGATTCTTGTTTATACAAGAAGTTTAGTGGGAACAAAGTAAATTTTCTAATCTTATATGTGGATGACATATTACTGATTGGAAATGATGTCCAGATGTTGCAAGAAACCAAGGAATCATTAGAAAGGAGTTTCTCAATGAAAGACTTGGGTGAGGCAACATACATCCTCGGAATCCGGATCTATAGAGATAGATCAAGGAGGCTCATTGGATTGAGTCAGAGTACTTATTTGGACAAAGTGTTGAAGAAGTTCAACATGGAATCGTCTAAGAAAGGGTTCTTACCGATGTCCCATGGTGTAAAACTTAGCAAGACTCAGTGTCCTTCGACAACTGATGAGCGAAGTCGGATGAGTGCGATTCCATATGCTTCTGCAGTCGGATCCATCATGTATGCCATGATTTGTACTAGGCCGGATGTTTCCTATGCTCTAAGTGTTGTGAGCAGATACCAGGCTGATCCTGGAGAGATCCATTGGACAGCGGCTAAAAATATCCTAAAGTACTTGAGAAGGACTAAGGATATGTTCTTGGTTTATGGTGGTGAAGATGAACTCAGTGTAAAGGGTTACACGGATGCGAGTTATCTCACCGACTCTGATGATTCTCGCTCGCAATCCGGATACGTGTTTATTATAAACGGAGGTGCTGTGAGCTGGAAAAGTTCCAAGCAAGAGACTGTGTCTGCATCTACAACAGAGGCTGAGTATATTGCCGCCTCGGAGGCAGCAAAGGAAGCTGTTTGGATGAGGAATTTCCTCATGGATCTTGGTGTGGTTCAGGGCTCGTCCAATCCGTTGGACGTGTATTGTGAAAACAATGGTGCTATTGCACAAGCCAAGGAACCTAGACAACACCAGAAGAACAAGCACATACTCATGCGGTACCACCTAATTCGCCAGTTCGTGGATCAGGGTGATATCAAGTTATGCAAGGTACACACGGATGCAAATATTGCGGATCCGTTGACAAAGCCATTACCACAGCCAAAGCATGAGGCACACCTGAGAGCCATGGGCATTAGATGCTTAGACATGTGATGTCGGAAGATTGACTCTAGTGCAAGTGGGAGACTGTTGGGAATATGCCCTAGAGGCAATCATGTATGATGAGTTTTCCCATTGTATTCATAAGGATATTAAGTAGTCCTTGTATAAACATCTGATGTGTATCATTGAATATGTGATTCGGTTGTGGGACTATGCATTCATGTTGTTTGTACTAAATATCCTTGGTCATTGAGGTTGTGCTGGACACACAACTTAGACCAATGTGAAAGTTGGCTTGATGACTCGGTTCCACTTGTCATGGGCATGGAGATGCTATTCCAACTTACACAGATTCGGCTAAAGAGTTTAGCGAGTCGGATTGACCCATATTGAGGTACAACGAACTAGTTGTCATTTGTATATCTCAATCAATGTAATCCTTAGACCTGAGGTTGTTGCATAGTCCGAGTTGAGGATCACCGACTTAGGTTCTGTCAAACGCTGATCCGTAACTGGGCAGTTATAAAGGCAGGGTTCGGGTCGACTGAGAATCAAGCTGCGTGATGTGGATAACCAAGATGGGATTTTGCCCCTCCACTCGGAGAGATATTCTCTGGGCCCTCTCGTGAGATATGATTCGGAAAGCATGGCCATGCACGACTCGGTTAAGTGTTAACCGAGGCGATCGGCTAAGAGTTAGTCGGGTGAACCACTTATCTCGGATCGAGAAGAGAGTCAGACTATTTAAGGGATGACATATATTCGCCTATAGTCTGACAAGGTATATCGTGAGGCAAAAGGGACTCAGACGTAAGTCGCATTGGAAAGGCAAGTCGTCATGACTCTTTGGTACTTGGGAATCGGCATGTTCTGCTAGGAGCCGATGCCGATTGATCGATTGTGAGTCGGACTCTAATCGTGTCCAAGTAACCATGAGCCTGCGGGGTCACACACTTAAGATCGGGAGCAAGTTCGGATTGGATCCGAATCTGTAATCTGGTTGGGTTGGACCTAAACCGGATTAGGACTGAGTTAGTGAGTTGGACTCACGGTGACTAATGTTATATGGGCTTTAGTGAATGGGTCGTGCGAGCCGATCCCACGTTCACTCCCTATATATAGTGGAGCACCGTAACCCAGAAAGGTTAATCGTTGTTCGGTTAGGTCATTCCATGTGTTGGAAACCCTAGCTCCACAGCAGTCCAGCCGCCGTAACGAACCTAGCAGTTCGCCGCCGGCGCTCCTCCTTGTACGTGTGGATACCAGCAGAGGTGCTGTGCGATCAGCACCAGGACGATCAGATCGTGAGGACTGCACTGCATCAGCCGACGCGCTTCATCAGTAATCCGCAACCGCGCGTCTAGTGGTAAACCTCGTGGCCTTCTACCTCAGCTAGGTCTTGGGATTACCACGTTAGAGGAAAAAGTTTTGTTTTATCTCTGCGTGGCCTAACAGTCAAAACCTTGGCAAATCTCAGCATATAAATCCGCAAGTGACTTGGGCCTCTCCTTGATCTTCTCACAAGATCCCCACTGAGGTACTCTAATTGCTGTACAGAAATCAGCAAAAGGCAGGTCGACATGTATATTATATATTTTATAATGGACCATGGGATTAGATGTATACCAAGTGAACCGGAAGTCCTGCACAAAATCCATGGTTATATTAACAAATTGAAATGGTTCACCTTCAACAAAGTGTTCCAACCCTGCATTGGCAATCAAAGTTTGAAAATCCTGGGAGATTCTTGCAGTTCTCATGAATTCATGGCATGGATATATGGAAGGGAAGACTCCTTCCTCACGAGGAACCTTCATTGGCTCAGGCACCATCAGGTCATATTGATTCAGTGGATAAGTACTCATCTTCCTTGCTGAAATTTTTAGACAAACATCAAACCAAGTGATTTCCAAGTTGATAAATGATGAGCAACTACTATAGGAACTTGCTAGAGGGCTACACATGCATCAAAATAAAGTTTCTAAGCATAGAACAAGCATGAAAGCTTACACAACCTGTCACCTATAGCAGCAAAATACTCAAGATACAATCTACCAATCACAAATCTAATTGGACAAGTGGATGAGGCACATCCCAAGGAGCAATCTCTCCAAAAATCAGCATCAAAGATGGGCTGAGCAAGGAGATCGAAAATCGCGAGCAAGAACAGCAAGAACTCGAGGTTGAGAAAATTTTCCGGTGTTTTTTGGAGAGAGAAAGAAGATGGCTGTGAGGGGGCACCTTGAAGGGGCCTAGGTGGGCCAGACCCCCCCCCCTAGGCGCCACCCACAGGTAGGCCGCGCCTACCATGGGTGTGGTGGCCTGGGTGGACCCCTGGGTCACTTCAGGTGTCCCTCTGCCCCTTTTTTTGAGGAAAAATTTATTTTGAATTTTCTGGTATTTTTCTGAAAACTTTACTTTTGGCCAATTTTGAGGGTATAAAAATTGATATTCTCGCAGAAACAAATTTTTTCAGAAGAAGCAAAAGAAAACCAAAAGCCAAACTACAGAAGCTCTAAGACAAACTAACCAGCTAGCAAAACCAAAGCTAGCAAAAGAAAGGCAACGACCAGGAAGGAGAAAAGTAAAAGAAAGCAAGTATAACCACAGTGAAAACATTATTTTGTTCATTAAAATCCTTTTGTTAACAAAGTTGATCAAGTCTTATTACCAAAACAATCTTATATGAAACAAAAAAATTGCATTCCACAAGGTGATTATGTTACCTCATACTTGATAGCAATGGTCCCAATCATAATAGTTTCAAAATTTTCTTGTGGAATGGGACAATATATTTCTCCAACCTTGATGCTCTCAATATTTTCAATGGAATTCAGGCAATAGCTCTTAACAACCTTCTTGGGGAAATAAACAGTATGCTATTTGTCATCAATATTGAATGTTACTTTTCCTTGATTACAATTAATGACAGCACCCGCAGTATTAAGAAAAGGTCTCCCAAGAATAATAGACATATTATCATCTTCAGGCATTTCAAGCACAACAAAATCAGTCAAAACCAAGCAATTATGAGCCACTTGAACAGGAACATCCTCACATATACCAACAGGAATAGTAGTTGACTTATTAGCCATTTGCAAAGATATATCAGTTGGTATCAACTTTTCTAGCTGGAGTCTCTTATAGAGAGAAAAAGGCATAACACTAACTCTAGATCCCAAATCACATAAAGCAGTTCTAACATAATTATTCTTAATAGAGCAAGGAATAGTTGGTATAGCTGGATCACCAAGTTTCTTTGGAACCTTACCATTGAAGGAGTAATTAGCAAGCAAAGTATAAATCTCCTCATTAGGAATCTTCCTTTTATTAGAGACAATATCCTTCATATACTTTCAATAAGGAGGCAATTTAATAGCATCAGTCAAAGGAATTTGAAAAAATAAAGGTTTCATCCACTCAGAAAACTTGTTGTAGTGTTCTTCCTCCTTTGACTTGTGTTTCTTACCTGGAAAAGGCATAGGTTTCTGCACCCAAGGTTCTCTCTCTTTACCATGTTTATTAGCAATAAAATCTTCCTTAGTGTACCTAGTGTTCTTAGTGTGCTTCTCAGGTTCTTCCTCACCTTCCTCCTTATCAGGAGACTCATTTTTATCATTACCACTTTCGGTTTCAGCGTCAGAGACAGATATACTATTAGGATTTACAGCAGGTTCAAGGGGTTCCTCAACTACCTTATGTTTCTTTTTCTTTCTCTTACGAGGACTACCACTACTTTCACCTTATTTAGAATCCTTCTCAATTCTTTTAGGGTGTCCTTCAGGATATAAAGGATCTTGAGTGGATATACCACTCCTAGTTCTAATTCCATAAGCATGTTTATCTCCTGAGGCATTAACTAGCATATCGTTTTGTACCTTAGCAAGTTGATCAAGTTGGGTTTGAACCATTTGAAAGTGTTTGCAAAGAATTTTAATATCATTAGAAGTTCTTTCCACAATATCTTTCAACTCATTGATAGCTCTAGAGTTTTCCAATAAATGATTCTGAACTTGTTTATTAAAATTACCTTGTTTAACAATAAAAATGTCAAGTTCCTCTAAACATTGATCAGGAGGCTTACTATAAGGAATATCTCCTTCATCAAAGTGTTGGAGAGAGTGTACCTCAATAGTGGATGAGTGGGGAATTGGCTTACATAATTCTTCTATAGGAGGTAGATTCTTCACATCTTCAGCTCCAATACCTTTCTCCTTTATACATTTCCTAGCTTCCTTCATCACTTCATCATTTAATGCAATAACTCCCCTCTTCTTTGGTGTTGGTGTTGGAACCGGTTCAAGAACATCTGGTTCAGGAATAATAGTCTCAGGTGTATTCAGCTCAATTGAAGTCCAATCATCATAATTCTTGCTTATTTAGCCATCAATTCTTCAGCATTTGTAGGATTTCTTTTCCTAAAAACACAATCAGCAAAGCTATCTAGGTAGGTCCTATAATCATCAATTAGTCCATTATAATAAATATCAAGAAGCTCATTCTTAGGCAATGGACATCCAGGATGTGCATGAATCAAGGCACAGAACCTTGTCCATGACTCAGATAATTTCTCTTCTTCTCCCTGTTTAAAATCAAAAAGTCTCTACAAAGCAGCATGTCTAGCACTGGGAGGAAAATATTTTTGGAAGAAAGAAGCAATCAAGCAATCAGGGCTATCAATGGAACCAGGAGGTAATCTATTAAACCAAGCCCTAGCTTCTCCTTTTAGTGAAAAAGGGAAGATCTTAGTAACAAAGTACTTGCGCATCTTAAAATCATCAGAGAATAAAGCACTCATAGTAGAAAGCTCATTCATATGAGCCACAACACTCTCATTTTCAGTCCAACAGAAAGGTTCTTTCTCAACAATATCTAAATAGGACAAATCAAGAGAGAAATCATAATCTTCATCTTTAATATCTATGGGAGAGGTGACAATCTTAGGATCAGAGGACAGTTTAGGCATAATAGTATGTCTATCAAGGAGACTCTTAATAGCACTAGTACCATGTGTGTTTCGGCACTCTTCAAAAAATTCATCAGTGAACTCAATGTAACCATCATTAATATCATAACTCTCACTAGACTCAGATGAGCTAACAGGTGTAACTGTGTCTTCACTAGGAGTTTCGGTATTTCCTAGACTAGCCATAGTAGCAACTAGGAAAGGACCTAATGAACCACTCGCATCAAGCATAGTAGAAGTAACATCATGAGCATCAAAAGCAGTTTTAGATTTAGCAGTAGTAGCAGTGTGTGTAGCATGTGTATGTTGTGATGGTGTGACAAGCTTACTTATAACAGACGGTGAATCAAGAGCAACATAGGTGTTTAGGAATGTACCTCTTCTTGTAGTGGATGGTAAAATAGGGAACTTTCCAGACTTCCCCGTGATGAAAGGAGTAGCAGTGAACAATAATAAATCCAAGTGAACTTACAAATAAAGCTATGCTCCCCGGCAACGGCGCCAGAAAATAGTCTTCATGACCCACAAGTGTAGGGGATCGCAACAGTCTTCGCGGGTAGTATTACCCAATTTATTGGTTCGACACAAGGGGAGCCAAAGAATACTTGCAAGCCTTAACAACTGAGCTGTCAGTTCAGCTGCACCTGGAAATAGTTCTTGCTCACAGAAGTTTATCAGTAGCAACAGTTTGTAGTAGCAACAGCAGCAGTAAAACAGGAGCAATAGTAACAGTAATAGTGGGATTCGAGTGCAGTAGCCATAGGGATGGATGGACGGGCGTTGCATGGACGGGTCTAAACATGTAACTTCAAGATCTAGGGCATTGCAGATAAAAAAGAATAAGCATCCAAGTACTAAACAATCCTAGGCATGTGCTGCAAATATAGTCATACGTGCTCGCAATGAGAACTTGCACAACATCTTTTGTCCAGCCAGCCCGTGGCAGCGGGGCCTCTAGGGAACTACTGGCAATTAAGGTGCTCCTTTTAATAAAGCACTGGAGCAAAGCATTAACACTCCGTGAACACATGTGATCCTCACATCACAGCCATCTCCTCCGGTTGTCCCAATTATTGTCACTTTGGGGCCTTTGGATCCGGATAATGATATGTGTACACAACTTGCAGATAAGATCACAAACAATAATATCATAATGATTTAATAATAAGTTTAGATCTGAGATCATGGCACTCAGGCCCTAGTGACAAGCATTAAGCACAACAAGTTGCAAGAAAGTCAAATAGCACTAATAGAGATACTAGGCACTATGCTCTAACAATCTTATTCGATTACATGATAGAACTCATCCAATCCCTACCATCCCCAAGCCTACAGCGGGGTATTACTCACTCATGGATGAGGGAAACATTGGTGGTTGATGGAGAGGCGTTGGTGATGATGATGACGATGATCCTCTCCAAATTCCCCGTCCCGGCAGGGTGCCAGAGCGGAGTTTTTGGATCCGAATCTTGGTTTCTGGTGGCGGCGGCGGAGCAGAACTCTTTCTGGAAAACTATCGAACCCCGCTTGGTTTTTAGGTCAAGGGGCAACTTATAGGCGCAGAGGGAGCCCGAGGGGGTGCCTGGGGTGGCCGCACCTCCCCTAGGCACGACCAAAGGTGGGCCCATGCCTGGCAGGCGTGTGGGCCACAAGGCCCATTCTTCGTCTTGTCTTCTGGCTCCGTGGATCTTCTGGTGAAATATAATTTTTGGCATATTTTCCGGGATTTTTCCTGATAGTTGATTTTCTGCACAAAAACTAGACACCAAGATAATTCTGCTGAAAACAACATCAGTCCGTGTTAGTTGTATCCAAATCACACAAGTTTAGAGGAAAAATAATAGCAAAAGTGTTCGGGAAAGTATATACGTTTTGTACATATCAAAAGTCAACCCAAATAAAGCATCAAAGGAGAATACCACAATATTATGCTTTTGTATGCTAAAACAACGCATGATTCTTTCAAGGCACATTAATCAATCTCAATTGTTTGGAACAAGTCATGCTACAGCGATAATCACTAAGCATATGGCCAAAGCAACATCTATCATGACATGATAAAGTCTAAGCCACAGTCAAAACAAGCTCCTTTTTGTACCAATTAAGCATGAAGCTTCCTACTCTTTTCCAACACCAATCGACTTATTTGAAACAACTCACAAAGATAATACTCAATAAAGATCAGTGATCAAGTCTCACAAATCCACAAAGAAGAACTAAAAATTTCTAAGCTGAAAGCACAAGAAAACTAAAGCTAAACACAATGCTAGCAAAAGAGAACACTCACAAAACAATAAAAGTGAAAACTAAAGTGTTCTAGACAATGAAGAACTAGGTATGACTTCTCCAAAATAGGAGTGTTGGGGTCCGGACAATTTATTGCAGCAAACCAAACAAACAAAACCTAAAAACAAAAACAAAGACGCTCCAAGAACAACACAATAGTGCATGAAACAATAAAAATGAAGTGTTTTGAAAGAAACCTGAGATTTTTATTGATGAAGAAGGGGGTGCCTTGGGCATCCCCAAGCTTTGACGCTTGTACCTCTTGAATATTTCTTGGGGTGACACGGGTGGCATACCCAAGCTTGAGCTTTTGTCCATTCTTCATCTCATCACACCATTCTTCCCCTACACTTCAAAATTTCCTTCATACAAAACTTCACACAATCTTCATTAGCAACATTAGTGTATTCAAGATAATAAGCCTTTGGGTTTAGTTTCAACACAAGTAAAACTTTCATTAAAACACAAGCTACCGTAGCAACTCCTTTTAAAATCTGTCAAAACATACCAACAGGTAAAAACTGATTTTTTTTCTAAGACCTTTTGTTGCTCAAATAAAAAAGTGTTGAACTAACAAAAGTTATATAATAACCTAGGGCATATGCTTAGAAAATTTCAGCTCAATCTGACGTATTGGGATTTTTCATACAGTGAAGCACAGAAATCTGTTTCGGGACAGCAACTTCCCCAAATCTTACTTCTCTCTCATTAGAGGTTATTATTGGCACAGAAACTACACAAAGAGGATAAGGAGAGGTTATTACATAGGTAATAACTTCCAAGACTCAACAAAAAAACTTATTGAAGTTTTTTTTGGGTTATCTCCCAATAGTACTTTTCTTTAACGCCTTTAAGTTAGGCGTGGAAAGCAAGAATCAAGTATTTTCGAATGAAGAAGCATTAAGATAAATACCAGAAATTTCATCAATGAGGCAAGGTGTCTCATCCAAATAAGTTCTAGAGGATCCCCTCTCAATACTCTTGGGTTCATTATTTTCATCAAATGGGTTTTCAAGAACAATCCAATCAAAACTCTTTTCTAAAGCTTCATGCATTCCTACAAATTTAAAAGGTATTGGTATTTTAATTTCCTCACTATTTTTGGGTTTGGTTTTGTCAAACTTATCTAGTGTACCCATAACATCTACACATGAGCCTACCATATTAAAACGATCAAAGACCTTTCTAGCTTCTTTAGCAACATCATTGAATTCTTTAAGCAAAGTTTCTAGAATAAAATATCTCTTTTCAGTATCCTCAATACCTTTAAGTTTAAGAAACATTACTTGCATCATGGGGTTAAGGTTAACAAACCTAGCCTCCAACATGTGAACTAAAGAAGCTGCAACAATTTCATAAATTGGAGCAAGTTCTGCTAAGGATCTATCCTCAATATCATCATGATTTCTGACATGATTAAAGAATTATTCAATATTATCTTTCCCAATTATAGAGCCACTACCTATTTAAAGGTCTTTCAGGGTGAACTTAGGGATCAACATGGTGAGCTAAGAACAAGGTGACAACTATAGAAAGAACTATTTTTTTGTGTTTCTGATAAGAGAAAGCAAACCAAACAAAACTATTTTTTTTGTATTTTTGATAGAAAGAAACAAGCAAAACAAACTAAGCAAAACAAAAAACAAAGTAAGGAGATTGGTTGTGAGAGACTCCCCTTGCGAGAATCTTCTTTCTCCCGGAAAAGTGATTGACGAGGAGTAAGAGATTGAAGCTGTCCTTATCTCCCCGGCAACGGCGCCAGAAAAAAAATGCTTGATGGCTCAGATATGTAGAGCTCGTTGGGAACCCCAAGAGGAAGGTATGATGAGCACAACAACAAGTTTCCCTCAGTTATGAAACCAAGGTTATCGAACCAGTAGGAGTAAGGAAACAACTCCAAGGTGTTGCTAGCAACTTGGAACTTGCACAACACAAACTCAATACTTCTCCCCAACTTACAGTGAGGTTGTCAATCTCACCGGTTTGCTGAAAACAAAGGATTAAACGTATAGTGTGGAATATAGTGATTTTCTTGTAGAAAGTAAACAGTAAACAGTAGATGGAATATCAATAGAAAACAAATGGACCGGGGTCCACATTTCACTAGAGGTGTTTCTCCTTAAGATAAATAGCATGTTGGGTGAACAAATTACAGTTGGGCAATTGACAGACTGAAAATGCATAAATATGCATATACAAGTCATGATGATTCCTACGAGATTCGTTTGGGCATTACAACATAATACATAAAATGTAATCCAACTGAATATATGACTAATAATCCACCTTAAAGGTTATCATCCGAACCCCTTCCAGTATTAAGTTGCAAGCATAGTTGCATTAAGCAAAGTGTGTAAGGTAAACAATACTATTTCCCTTGGACAAAGGATTGTTGTTTTCTCCCTAGTAGCAACAGTACATCTACAACCTTAGCAATTTCTGTCACTTCCCCAGATTACTAGAGGCATGAACCTACTATCGAGCATAAATACCCCCTCTTGGAGTTGCAAGCATCTACTTGTCCAAAGCATATACGAACAACAAAGAGCATGCAAGATCACAAATAACACATACATGATAGAATCAATAATCAATCTTGAACATAGTACTCAATATCCATCGGATCCCAACAAACACAACATGTAGGATTACAAAATAGATGATCTTGATCACGAACGGAGATCACAAGATCTAAACATGACAACACAAAGGAGGAGAACCAACCATCTAGCTACTGTATGGACCCATAGTCCAAGGATGAACTACTCATGCATCACTCCGAAGGCTGGCATGGTGATGAAGAAGGCCTCCGGGATGATATCTCCCCTCCGGCAGGGTGCTGGGAAGATCTTCGGATCCTCCCGATCTAGGGATGGAGATGGCGACGGCTATGGAGTGTTTCGTGGTGATTTGATCGGGTGTCTAGGGTTTCTGCATCGGGGTGCTTTTATAGGCGAAGGGGCAAGGTCGATGGGTGCCCGAGGGGCCCAGACCTAGGGCTGGTGCGCCCCTCCCTTGGTCGTGCCGCCATAGGGTGTGGCCGCCTCGTGGCCCCACTTCGGTTGCCCTTTGGACTCCGTGTTCCTTCTGGTAAAATATTGACTTTAGCTTTTTTCCCGTCCAATTCCGAGAATATTTCCTTACTAGCTTTTCTGAAACCAAAAACAGCAGAAAATAGGCAACTGACACTGCATCATCTTGTCAATAGGTTAGTTCCGGAAAATGTATAAAAATACCTCAAAGTGTAGACAAAACATAAGAAAGTTGATACAAAACAAGCATGGAGCATCAAAAATTATAGATACGTTTACAATGTATCAAGCATCCCCAAGCTTAACTCCTACTTGTCCTCAAGTAGGTAAGTGATAAAAATAATAATTTTTGAGGTGACATGCTATCACAATTGATCAAGGTATTGTAAAACACTGATAGCTGAGATCAAAGTACTCTAAACATGAGCATGAGAATGAAATTATAAATGATAAACTTGATGCATATGATGATACCCTTATGACTAAGAGTCCTATATCATTCTTGAACGCTCCTATGTTAACAATAGAAGAGAAATTTGCACTTGTTAGAAACTATATATATGGTTTGCAATTACCTTATGTTGAAAATCATCATTGCAACCATAATCTTAATAATGAAAATATTACTAGAAACTATTTTAAAATTGGAAAGCATGCTAATGAATACCATGATAACTATTATGATTCTCATCATATAACAAACTTTACAAACTTGCATGCTTCTAATGGTCATATTGTTAAATTTACTTCTAATGCTTACAACTATTATGAAAGAGGAGGTTGTCAATTCCCTCCTTATATTGATAATAATTATAAAACTCATTCACCTACTGATAATATGCATAGGTATACTCTTGTTTACTGTATCTTATTCAAATATAAAAGCCCTATGCATAGGAATAAAGTCAGACTTTGTTATTATCATTTTTATGTTTTGTGTTGTTCTCTACCATGTTCCTATTTTATTATTTCTTTGATTGGCATAAAAACACCATGGGACCCTGTTATAATGTATGGAATACTTTCCAAGTAAAAATGAGGTAGCAAAGAAGCACAAGCTACCAAATTAATTCTATATCACCTAAACCAAGTAAGTAAGCCTAGCTATACAGCTATAAAGAAATCGCTTTGCGGGAGGCAACCCGGTTATTTTTCTTTTGGATTTTTTGTTTTGAACTCTTGCTGTAGAAAGAGAGTTTTTTTGGTTTTCTTACTGTAGTTTTTAATAAAGTACCAAGTGTAACCCATTTTAGATGTTCAAAACTTGATAAACATATGGACCAGCAAATTCCTGTAGAACACTTTTAAGTGCAAGATTTTCTATTTTTTCTGTAACTCCGATTGCACTCAAATTTATACATCATTTACAACTTTGCATCCTCTGTATGCACAAAAAATTTCTAAAATTACTGACATGTCTAAGTGGGCTCAAAAAATTCGTTTTTCTGCTACTGAAAATCTGGACAGATTCTGCCATGTTTTGTTTTAACCATTTCCAAGTGTCCTAAAATGATTTATATGAGTCATATTATATGATAGGGATATGTAGGAACATTATATGCTTGCTGGAACTTTTAGAAAGAATTATGTATTTGATCTATATGCAGCAACTATTATACTATTGTACCACTAATGTCACCTCTCAGAAAAGAGATGGGAGAAAAGGTTTTGTGTTGAAGTTTTTTGATAGGAAATAGAGGAACGTCACACCAAGAGCAAACCAAGTATGGTGAAAAACATAAGCTTTGGGATTCCAAATGCACCCCACTGGATCCACTGAACTCTCGGTTTGCAAACCTCTAAACTTTGTTTTTTGAGTAACATAGAACTATCATAGAAACTTGGAGTGTCTGTTTTATCTTTTTATTTTTGTTTTGCATTAAAAAGACCACCACCATTATTATAAAATGCTTATGATTAGATAATGAAAATAAACTCTACCTTAATGAGATTAAAACCAAAAAAGAATGCCATGGGATAAAAGATAAGGGGAGATAAAAACAAAAGCTAAAAGTCATGTTATGTTCAGTTCTTAAGCTCAAGTACTTTATATGAAGCATGGTCTGTTTTATGACTGTTAATTTGTATCTCTTGCTTGTGCATATTTATGTTCAATGTTAAAAATCAAGGTGAGAAAATAAATGTTGACATTATAAACTATATAGCACACTCTTTAGATCTCTTTTTGCTAAGCCTTCTTCTACACAAGTTAAGACTTGTTCCAAACCTCTTAAAACTAGAGTAGGAATATCCACCATTTGTAGCAAAGCTACTGTGAAGTACAGTATGTATGTTAATCCTCCAAACACTCTTAAAAACACTATTTTTATGTATTTTAAAGCTCATAAGAAAGTAAGGTTCGGGGTGATACCACTATGGAATTTTTTGTGCTTCACATCTTATTAGTTCTTGTTAGCTAAACCATGTTAGAATGGAACAAAGCTTTTCAATATAAAATGTTGAATATTAATCATGTTTAAGTTCTACCTATGGATTGCACCAATGTGAAATGAAGTGTGCACACCGAAGTAGGCATGTTGGTAGAAAACGCTCCTGAACCGCTAGTCAAAACCATGCATGACATGGGGGAAACCTATAGCATGATGACCCTTGTTGATATGATTAATATGTCTATTTTTCTTGCACTTCTGGAGTAGAGATACTGCCCCCTACTACCTTGAACACAACCAAGGAATCATATCAAACTCTTTTGCTAAATGAATACTTCAAATTCAATTGCTATAAAGAAAGTAAACAAGGGGGCATGTAGCTACACAGGGGAAAGAGGTACTTCAGTGATGCAGTTTCACAAGACAAACATGAGTATACAATGACATGCCTAAGTTGAGTAGCATGAGGAGTGCAAGGTCATGGACTAGGTGCATGAAACAATCAACTTGTAAGATGTGTAGCACACAAACCATATAAAGCTTTAAAACAAAGTGAAATAAAAATATACTTGGAACCCCATCCTTATTAGTATTGTTGACATGAACTACATATCTCAAAATGTTATTTTATATTCTTTATGGAGGATTAACATATGTATTCGATGCTTACTTTCGGTACGGGATGCAAAACATCTCAAGGGAAGACATAAAGCTAAGAAGTGAGTCTTCTAGTCAAGGGGCATGAAACTAAGAAGTAGCACAAAAGTAAAGGCATGAAAAACCAATGCCAATCAGTCTCTAATTCTATAGATTCATCAAAGTGTGCTTGAAAGTTTATTTTTATCATTTGTTTTATCACACCATCCCTTATTGTTTACTATATATGTGTAAAAGATACAACTTGATAGTACACTTGCATATTATGTTTCATTGAAAGGAATTGAGCCTATGAACTCTACATGATGATGAAGGAAGCAAAGGTAACAAACTCCAAAGTACATGTTTAGTTTTATCATCTTCATGCTCGAGGACGAGTATAGGTTAAACTTGGGGATATTTATGCATGTAAAATGCATACATGGACTTTGTAGTTTGTTAACATGTTTTCCCACATATTTGCATCATATTTAATGTTATATCCCCATTTTATACTGATATTTGGGGATTTACCAATGATCCCCTTTATTTTGGTTATAACCCTTTAGGGCAGAAAAACCATGTTTTCAATGTTTTTGATGTTTTAGGACCTTAACAAAGTCAAAAGGACCTGAACTTTTGGGAATATCAATATTTATCTACGAGAAGCATCTGGGGAATGAGAACCTCACCAGGAGGGCCAAACGAGCCTAGGTGGCATGCCCAGGCCTGGTGGGTGCGCCATCCATGCTCGTTTCCTCCTCGACCGTCCGACCGCCTCGATTCTTTCGCCCATAGACTTATTTTGACATAAAATCCCTATATAAGGAAACCCCGGGGTGTCCTCGAGACGGGAGACACCAGAACACACCAGAGATGAAAACACCACCAGACAGAGTCAGATCTGTCAAAGATTGGAGGGGGAAACTCCACCGAAGCAACCTCCGGGGAGATCTCCACCCTCTACAACATCTCCAGCATCATCACCATGATGAAGATGGAGTAGTCCACCTCTGGGCTATCGGTTTGTGGCAGTCTCTCTCTCTCTCTCTCTCTCTCTCTCTCTCTCTCTCTCTCTCTCTCTAGAACCATATGAACTGCTCTACATGATTATGGTCATATTTGTAATTCCTATCTGGTGGATCTTTGTTGTATGATTTGATATTTCAGATTTGAATATATTTTGTGTAAGATGTTTTGATATATGCATATCATACACCCTGTTCTTAATTGTTTGTTTTGATCCAACTTGTATGCAATAACTTGTATGGGGAGAAGTGTGTTACTTTAGTGCGTAGTGTGGAAACTGTTGCAGGCCACACGCTGGATTTTAGTGTCTCAAAAATTATTGCCAACATCGTCGCAACAAAAATACTAATTTGGTGCCTAAAATCAAAAAAGTTGTGTCCTACTTTAGTTCACACGTTGAATATGCACATATAATACGATGACGTCAGCCTTCCCTTATATTTGTCACATTGAATTTTTACTTAGTTGAAGGGGAGAGAAATAAGAAAGAGAAGGTTGTCTTCTTTTAGCTAAAAGATGATCTTTTAGAAATAAGAGAAGACTATTTTCTTCATTATACCATATGTCATCTCTTAGCCAACCAATTTCTTACTAAAAAAAATTAATTTTTATTAATTTCTAGAGATAGTAATAAAAGATAGTGCATTGTATAAGTCATATATTGTGTCTTTTCTAAATGATGTGAAAAGCTAAGAGAAACATGTTTTTCCTAGTATTGTACATGCCCTAAGACACTTTGGGACATCCCTTAGGCCTTGTTTGGTACTAGTGTCTTAGTAGGGATTAGAGGGGATAATCCCCAAGGCGGTTGGGTGAAACCTCCACCTACACCCAAACCTCTCTAATCCCCACAAAATCCCAATCCCCACCAATCCACTAGGTAGGAGTAGTGTATTGGATTTGAAGAAAAATAGACTAGAACTTGGGGATTAATGGGGATTAGGGGGGATTGAATCAGTCAAATACTCTAGAACCAAACTTACTATTTGAAATAAGTGGGAATTTATGGTTTAGTGGAGATTATCCCCTCTAATCCCCACAAATACTCTAATACCAAACAAGGCCTTAGGCATGTCGGTCATTTTTTTTCTCTAAACAAGATATGGAACTGGTCAAACGCCCAAAATATTCGTAGCAAAGCAGTCCCCGAAGAAGCGAAGAGATCAAGCGATGACAGGACTGAACAGTAACCCTGAATTGGCGGATGGCTGGCAGGCCGAGGCCGAGACCCAGTTACGTCGCCGCGCGTTGGCTCCTCCAGCTGAGCTGAGCGATCTTGCGTGCGAAGCGCCGCTGGCTGGCGATCATGCACGCACGCACAGTCCCACGCCACGCCACCACCAACAACGCAGGCACAGCGTCAGTGATGGGCAGGACTGGTAGTTGATGGAAATACGTAAGCTCGAGACGGGAGCGGAAGGTGGCTGCCATAAATGAGGGTGGCGCCTGCTCCTGCCCTGGCCCGGATTTTGGCGCAGGGCTGGGACGAGGGGTGCTCCAAAAATACAGTAACTGGCAAAGGCTGGGACAGAGGTCCTGCACCTGCCCCTGCCCCTGCCTGCCGGAGCGTGTGGGGGCGACGGAGTGAGTAAATGCATGTGCGGTGGAGTGGCCGGCCACCGGTGCTGGCCCTGGACGACGGGCATTCGGCTGCGCCGCTGGGGTGCGGCACGACGCGGGACGATTGAACGGGACGAGGAGAGCAGAGCAGGGATCCGCGCCGAGGCGGCCTTTGCGCCGCGACACGAGCCTGCCCCTGACTACGATAATGATGATGAGACCCTCCCTCCCTCCGCGTTCCCGTTTTGTCCCGTCCGTCCGCGTCGGGCGCCGTGTGCCGGTTTCGTGATCCGCGAGATCGGCGACGCAGCGGATGTCACGCGTACGTTGGCTCTTGTCTTTTCACCGCGCTGCAGTGCAGATCGAGGGGCTTTTACTCGAAGAACGCTCCATTCGCCTCGCCGTTCTGTAGCCTGTAGGCTGTAGGGGAGAGGTTCACGCCGTCTAGCTGCATTGATTTCAGGTGAGGATTGAACTCCTTTCTCCTTTTCCTCGTGGAACAGTGCGAGCTCCTCTGGTTTTGGTAATCTGGGCCCGATGTCTACCGAGAACCGAGAAGGGAAGTGGTCATCGAGTCGCCGATGGGTGCTATAGCTAAACCTGGCAATACCAGATTACAAGGATCAGGCCCTCATGAGAATTCTAGAGCATTAAAATCCGTAGAAATATTTTCTGTGATATCCCTTTGGATCATAGGAGTGAGGTCACCAAATTTTTATGGAACCTATTCATATGCCCTCTATTTCGTAGGAATCTCAACATGAGCTCAGACTTCATTTTATTTTTCCTTTGACAAGTCCAATGCACTCTCTATCTGTCTCTATTGTCTCTCATAAATCATGTGAACTTCATGTGCTTGCTTCCTATGCATCATCCAAACACACATTTTACAAAATTTCCGTGTTTTAAAATGCTGTATAAATTCACCATAGGTGACATTTCATTCTTATGTTTTTCATATTCCTACGTTCCTAAATTTCTTCAACCTAGAGAGGCACTTAGAGGGGAAGGGCAAAGTTTGGAGTTGTTAGCATAAAACCACCACTTTCTTGCCAAATAGTCGATTTGCCACCGCTTTGACGCTTTGTTACAAAATGTGACAACATTTTAGCAAGTCTTGTTTTGCAATGTGCACTAAAACTGATTTTTAAACGAATTGACATCATTTTCTGACATGTGGGACTTATTTATGATAGCCAATTTGATGACATGGACAGAGCTTCAATCCAATTAAAATATCCTAGATATTCTAAAAGTAAAGAAAAGGGAAGGTTGTCTCCCTCGTGCATGGCATGGTTGACCCCGAGTCTCTCCACGACGAGCAGGGCGCGGCGTCGCTCGTTTACGAGCTCGGCCCCAAGCAAGAGGGGTGGCAACGCTCGTCTGCGAGCTCGATCCCGAGCAGGAGGGGCGACGACACTTGTCCGCGAGCTCGGCCCATGAGTAGGAGGGACCACGGCGCTCGGCCACGAGCTCGATCACGAGCACGCGAGGCGGCGCAGAATAGAGGTGAAAGAACATGTTGGGCCCCCATGTGTGGTTTTGGTAATTAATGACAATCTTTATGGACCAATGTGTGTATTAATTTATACTTGTAGGATTTGTCCATTGGCATCGCTTGGAGCATGTGTTGGCTTCAAGGTCGATGAAATGCAAAGAAGATATGTTGGGCAAGCTCAATATGCGAGGTCGATGATGAGGAATTAAGGAGGGCGTTCCATCTTGAGAAGGGCAAGATCGTCTACATCGAGCTCAAGTGGAATGCTCAAGGCAAAGGTATAATCTTGATAGGTTTTCTCTTTTGCCGGTCTCACGTCATGTGTGTGAGACCGGGTTTAGGATAGATAACCGTACTATCAAGAGAGGCTCTCATATGAGTAATTCGGTCACATCGTTCGGAGAGAGCTCAAACCTTTGCATACTTGCATCATCATATTTGGTTGTTATTTGGTCTTATCCATGTGATGATATAGAGCTTGTGGTAATCTCCATAACAAGCTCTTGTTCATCAAAATCGGATCTTTCGTTTGTATCTTGTTGCGATTTTGATCTTGGCAGTTTTTCGGTTTCTCACCAAGTGAGGTATCTCACATTATTATACATTATACATTCTCACTTGGTGATAACCAATATTTTCACCTTTCATAGGGTAGCCCATGTCGTCCTTTTTCCAACGCAATTGGAATCGGGTCGATCGGAGTTACCAATCAAAAGTTATAGAGGTTTGAATTTTCCTAGGTACCAAAATGCGGTAGTACCGCATTTTAGTACCTGGCGCGGCAGTAGGTTTTGGAAAGTTGCCAAATGCCACTGCCCTCCTAGGTACCAAAATGCGGTAGTACCGCATTTTAGTACCTAGCACGGCAGAAGGTTTTTGACAAGTTTCTAAAAGCCACTGCCGGGCTAGGTACCAAAAAGCGGTAGTACCGCTTTTTAGTACCTAGCGCGGTAGAAGGTTTTTTAATTCGTCATTTGGATCTATTCTCCCTTGCTGGACTATGATGTTTCTTTGCATGATATTATAGAGGTTGTTGTCCTCTTCGAAACGAGCCCAAGATCATCGAAATCGGAGTCCGGATGCAAAAGTTATGGCTGTTTTCGTTCTGTGATGACCGGTAGTACCGGACCAGGATCCGGTAGTACCGGGGTCCGGTAGTACCGCCTTTTGGTACCGGGGAGCGCAGAGAGAAAATGCGTTTGGAGTCCCAGGAACCCCAGGAAATGTCCGGTAGTGCCGTGAAAGTCCGGTAGTACCGGGAAAAAGTCCGGTAGTACCGGGAATCGCGTTTTTGGGCTGCAACGGTTGGATTTTGGAGGGACCTATATAAGGGGCCTTCTTCCCCAATGGTTCCTCAACCATTCTTGCAAGTTTTCCCCTCCATTGTTGACCTTCTTGAGCTTGCTTTCTCTCAATCCCTCCAATGATTCTTGCATATTCTTGAGGGATTTGAAAGAGGAGATCTAGATCTACAATCCCACCAATCAATCTCTCCTCTAAGTGAGGGGAACATATTGGGATCTAGATCTTGGAGTCTTTTGTGGATTTCCTCCATTGTTCTTCCTCTCTTATTCCCCCATAAGCTTTTGTAGCTTTGGTGGAATTTGGGAGAGAGAGATTTGAGCACCTTTGTGGTGTTCTTGCCATTTGCATTTGGTGCATCGGTTTGAGTTCTCTTTGGAGGATTTGATTTGAGTTACTCATTGGAGCTTGTCCCTCTTGGGTTCTTGGAACCCTAGACGGTTTGTGGCCTTGGTGGCATTGTGGCCTTGGTGGCATTTGTTGGGAGCCTCCAATTAAGTTGTGGAGTTGTGCCCCAACCTTGTGAGAGGTTCCGGTTGCCACCGACAAGTGCACCGATAGTGGAAGCGTGGATCGATCCCGTTGGGGTGAGATTCACCGGAGAATAAGGGAGGCCTTTTGTGGCGTTGGTGGTTTGATACCACCCCCTCTCCAAACGAGACGTACTCCATGTTGGGAGGAACTCGGTAAAATATCGGTGTCCCCGCGTGCCTCGGTTATCTCTATACCCGAGCTCTTTACTTATGCACTCTACATTGTGATAGCCTTCGTGCTTGAAGTACTATATATCTTGCTATCACTTTGTTGCTTGTATTGCTTAGCATAAGTTGTTGGTGCACATAGGTGAACCTTAGTTGTTCTAGGTTGTGCTTAACAAAGTAAACACTAGTTTTATTCCGCCTTTGTTGAGCCACTCTAGGAAAAGTTTTAATCGCCTATTCACCCCCCCTCCTCTAGGCGACATCCGTATCCTTTCAAGAGGCCGAAGCAACGCAAATCAGGGTTGGTACGACACGAAGCATGGGCGGGGCGGAGCAGAGCAGGGGCGGAGGCACGAATAGGGCTGCGACGGCGCAGGGGTAGCGGCGCGATAAGGGGTGGAGGGCAGGGGCGACGCGAGCGGTGGCGCATGGCAGACGAGGCGGCGCGAGCAGGGAGGATGGCCGGAAGTGAAGGGATGTGACAGGGGAGGAGACGATCCACTTTTTTATTTTATTTCTTGTTTGGAAATTTTTCAAGCTTTTTAATATTGCTGGAAATTTTTTAAGCTTTTTATGTACCTTGGATTTGTTGTTTACATATCATAGTATATTGAGTGACTTACTATTTTTTCTTTAAGTTTGCAAAATGTAGATTAAAATTGAACGGAGGAAGTATGCCTCCTCTCTTTTGCAAGGTTTCATTGATCCGTTAGCAGAGGTTAAATATTTCGTCCAAACCAAGGGAAAACATCCAACATAAATGCAAGAAGTAGTTTATTCGGTTGGCAGAGGAAGCCTCATTTCGTTTTCGCTATCTCAGAAAATCGGGGGTGATGACTGTCCGCTTGTCAAATTTTTGATAGATCGCGGGTGCATCTAGAAGGCATATTAGCAAGTAATCATGTCTATTCTAAAAAAAAGGAAAGCTAGCAATCTGTCATAGCAAAATGTACAGGTATATGCCTGGTCGCGTTAGCAGGGCACCATTGATCCATCGGCAGGCCGGCCAGCCAATTACATTGTCAACAGAGGAGATTTTTCAGTATTAGGGAAAACGGCCTGGGAACAGGCAACTTGTTAGCAACATTAACTACTGTCAGAGTGACGGGAAGGTTTAGCTTAGCCATGACATATTCACAAGCATGTTCCCCTGGAAATTAGATGAGTTGGCTATAATTTCACCTGTCACTGAGCACCCCACAACAACTGAGTTAAGATACACCATAAATGTCACATCAACAAAACCTGCATCAAATAAAGAAGTCAATCAACCGGAAAACTCAATACATTAGAACATCAGATGTTGGAAACATAACACTATGATTAATTCAGCATCACCTATGTGCATATACAGTCATGGTATAATTCATGAACAGAATAACACTGAAATGTGAATCGAGATTGGTTTGATAAAACAAGTAATCAGTATAACACAAAATACTTCAGAAAAGCAATTATGTATAATATATAACCAATGCTCTAGTAAATTAAAGTACAACATTAAAAATAATATTATAGTGCACAAAAGTGAAAGTTGAATCAGTACTCTTAATGCTCCCCAGACACAACTTTTGGAAAATTGAGTAACCGTGCGAAGGTGATATTGTGTCAATCCCTACCTCCGCTATATGACGTGGTCCAAGATTGGAAAAACACTTCCCTTTTTTATAGTACACACTGCACAGGCACTACATGCAGTGATGCAAAACAAAGAAATAATGAGCTAACCTACTTGATGAGCTGCTATTTCACAAGATGCCTTGTTACTTCCAGAGTAGGGAATACAAGATTAATCTGCCAGATAACTATTGGTAATATATTGTCCGGTCTATCTGAGGTATAGGTTTTATCTCAGTTCCAAGATCCTGCTCAATCTGATACCTGCGCCTAGAAAAAACGTTTTGTCGTGACAGAAAAAGGGGCAATAGGAAAAAGCTATAGGAAATTAGCAATCTCATAAAAAGTTGCATACAAGTTAAACCGATCCTCATAGGTGATCAGATTCACAGCCAGGCCAAGGTGGCCAAATCTCCCAGATCTACCAACCTGGAAGTGAATACTATTTTTTCAATGCAACTGCATACACAAAACAAGTGGGGGTAATACACCAACATGCAAATTTTCCATAAAAAATCACCATGGTGAAAGCATAGCAGTATACCATGCTAGTAAGGATAGAACATTACACTCCTGAACTCCTGATATGCAGGATGCTTTCATTTTCCATGTCTACTAAATTGAAAAGGTCTTCCCCATCATCTTAGTAGAGGATTATTCCACAAACTATATGCATCGTTAAAATAGAACAACTGATAGTCTGAACACCAGACCCTGTGGAGATAGGTTTTAGCGTTCTTGGGGAAATCAAAATTGATAACAACATTAACAGCTTGGATATCTATTCCCCTTGTAAAAAGATCTGCAAAAGAGAACACATAAGATTACTACCAGGAGACCAAATGACCCATTAAGGTAGATAGAAAAATGTCAATAAACTAATAACTGTAATCACAATCAATGATTAATGAATGAAAATGTGAAGAGCAGTGATTCTTTAATGTTTTCCTAAAAGCTTGAATACTATTGATTTATAAATGACATGCTATTACACAAGTGAGGCCAAAAAGGGGGTGGCCGCATGAGCCCAAGGGAACCCGCGTGGGACCCATAGGGGCCTTGGCCGGCGGCCAAGCCTCCCCTTCTCTCCTCTCGTTTGTTTAGTCCTGCATGGCTTGGCTATTGAGTTTTGGGGTTCCCCTTCCCCTATATAAGAAGAGGCATATGGAGGAATTAAATCATTAGAAAATAAATAAAATCTTCCCAGTTTTGGGAATTGCTTCCAGCCGCCCTCTCTCTCTCTCTCTCTCTCTCTCTCTCTCTCTCTCTCTCTCTCTCTCTCTCTCTCTCATGACCCCGGCCCCATTGTCTTCCCGGTTTTATGTTATTTACTTTTAAGAAGTATTTAGACCTCTTTTCATAACTCAATCCACATTCACTATCTTTCACCACAGTACTTGGTATCAATTCACTCAAGACATGTGGCACACTGGGTGCGACAGAAACGTCCATAAAAGACACTTGTTGAAGCTCTTCGTTGGGATCAATATAAAAATTGAAGGAGTACTTTTACAAATTTATGTTTTGGTGAACATGTACTCTTGTAGGCATCAAATTACTACGTATAAAAACATCTATCTACCATGTTGTATTTTTTCAAGTTGAGGTTTGGAACACAATTTGAGAAATAAAAAAAACAAATCTTTAATCTTTATCTAAGTAGTAGATAATCTAATTTGGTATATGAATTCGGTCAATCACTACCATGGACACTAAATTAGTTAGTTTTGTTTCCCAATTTTTTTTTGAATTTATACACTCTAATTCCTTTAGAATGCATTTAAGTGTTTAAACATAAAAATTGAAGACCGATGACACGTTCTCATGTCTAATCTACAAGATGTCTTGCCAAACACAAGGTAACTCGAAACGATGGAAAATAATTTTTTTAGGGGTGCCATAAAACATATTAGATCAAGACCATTTTAGAAAGTAGATAGAAAATAATATTTGTAAATGAGATTCAGCGATTAAAGCCGTACATTCTAAGGGAATGACTCCCTCTGTTTCACAATATAGCTTGCTAAAAAGGATTATATTGTGAAATAGAGATAGTATTAGAGATTTAGAGACGCTCCTCCCAATGTACAAATCCGCATAAAACAATCAAGGACAGTGCTAACGCGCGGCATCGCACATACATGCTCCCGAGCGGCGGCTGTATTCACGGGGATTCTGCTGCTCTGTTGGATTCACGGAGATACCTGCTCGGTTGGATACATGCTCCCGAGGGAGCGGCGACTCTATTCCCGAGCTCCTGAACTACAGCGCTAGTAATTGCCAGATTAACTAGGACATGGCTGATTAATAACTGTCAGATTAATTTTACCTAGGTGCCATATTTAATTGTTACTAACTACCAAATTAATTAGGTTTAGCGGAAAATGTGAGACAAATAAAGCCCAAGTTTAATTGTTACTAGTAACTTCCAGATTAATTAGGTCCAAATTGCCAGATTAAATATAGCTTAGTTGTCCGGTTCAATAGTTAGTAATACTTACTGTATTGGTACTAATTACGAGATTACTAACTGTAGCGGCTAGCTACCCGATTAATCAGGTACACCTCAAAATTTGCAGCCGTGCTGAGAGGAATCCATCATCGTCTAGAAAATTTGGCCATATTAAGTTCACATGAAAAATCGAAAATATTACCGTAAAAAACGTATACACGTGAATCGGTCGCCCGGCCGGCCGGCTACCGCGGTCAAGAGTGCGTATTGGTATGGACTGCCCCCGCACAAAACGCAAGCGCACGCGAGCGTCTTGCGTTAGATTTTCCCAACAATCAAACCACAACCGGAACTTAGAATTAAGCCAAGCTCGGACTAGATAACACGTTAATTTGGGCTATACCTTTCAAATCGTCTAAACATTCATTTCACACTTAGTCGTAGGCCTCATGGGCCCGAGTCCATCCTGATCAAAGAGAAGCCCGCCAGCATAAAGAAACATCTCAGCAACCGCCTAAAATCGATTTTGTCATTCTTACTGTGGGCCTGTGGCCTACGCGTGTGTCGTCTCCTTCGTCATCTTGTGTATATTCTAGGTTTATTTTCTACGTAGGCAAAAAATACCGGTTTCTAACGGCCTTCCCGGTTCTTTCTTAAAATTTATAAATTCATCCAAACTTTATTAAAATTCTACAAATTTGAGAAAACTACTTAAATGCTGGTAAATATTGTCCGGTAGTAATGTTTTTTCGTATTAACCAGAAACACCACTTTTCGACGAGATACCAGAAATACCGTCAAGAAAAAAACTGGCATAGTCTATCATCTTTGTTTAGTGCCTATTTGGGCTACCAATGGTGTATCTATAATACTAGTAGAAGATCCCAGATATCGTGTATTCCACTTAAACACCTTACATTTCAAATACAACTATATTGTTATACACATATTCAACAACGTTTCGACCCGCTCCGCGTCGCTCCCGCAGGCGACCAGAGTGGCGGGCCCCAAACCCTAGCTCCCCCCTCTCCCCCTCCCCCTCCACCCATCGCTGCCACCGGGCAAATCCCGCTCGGTTCAGGCGGTGGGGGGCCTTCCTTTCCCCGGCGCATGGAGTTTCGGGTGGGGCGGAGCTTCTTCATGGCGGCGAGCGGCGGCGGGAGCGATCTTTCGCAATTGGAGGCGACGACGAGTACCTAGGGTGGCGGTGCAGCGCTGCGGTGACATGACGGCGTACACACGGCCCTATGGTAGAGGCTCTGTCTGGGGAGACGCGAGAGCACAACGGCGTCGATCTGGAGGTGGTGAGGCACGCGCGAGCGGGATTTGGAGGCATCTCTACTGCGGCACAGAGGCAGGGGCTTTACGGGCCCTATCTGGGCCCGTCCGGGCCTCGACGGGCCTGGTGTGACCTGACTGCTGTGTCCGGTCTGTAACTGCTTATGGCGGTGGTGGTTGATCTCATACGGGAAACCGTGGTGCTGCTTCCCTCCTCCTCCATGGATTAGAGTCTACGGGCTGGGATCCAGAGCTTTCCTAACCCCTCCGCCTTGCCATCCACATGGTGCGTATTCTCGCGTGCCATGGGTTCGAGTTCATGGATGGCAGGGCGGCTGCCGCGGAAGGAGAGGCTGGATGGAGGCTCTCGGAAAGCAACATCTCAGTGGTGGTGGCCAACCCTTTGGTCATTTAGATGGCGAGGGGCATGGCAGCAGGTGATCCTAGTGTCGGTGTAAGCGGCTCCCTGGTCAAGATCTGGAGGCCTCATGCTGACAAGATGGCCTTTCCCCCGGGTTGGGTCGTCCCTTGGTATCTCTGATGGCATGGGGTGGATTTGAGTGAAAGCTCCGCGCTTTGGCGCTAGCAACGATGACGCCTGTGGGTTCCACTACTCTCTTGGGGCGTTGCTTTTTTATCCCCTCTATGAATGACCTTCGGGTGAAAAATCTAGCCCGGTGTGGGCTCGGCGACATGACACGTCGTTACCCTCTTGGGGGTGTCATCGGGAGCTTAGGTTCTATCTGGGTCTAGCTCGTGGAGCATGCATCTCGGCGTCAAGCTTTTTCGACTTCGACGTGTTCGATTGTCTAGGTTGGCCCGGTTGGATGTGGCGTCTCCTGCTTTCTCTTTTGTTTATCTTTGTGGCCTTATAAAATGGATCTCCTTTCCACTTTGTATCTGTTTGGTCGTTTGGTTTTATTTACTAAGTAGGGCAAAAGCGTGTATTGTAAAAAAAAACCTGGCGACCAGACCTCTCCTAATTAACATCCGCACGCAAAGTTTTTGGTTTAAAAAAGCCTCGTGTTGAGAGGATAAGAGTAGAGAGTACAACTCCTTTCGCAACACGGAGACACAGGAACCATGGAATCCTTGCGCTCTGTTCCTGTTATTCCTTCTGTACGTTCCCCGGCCGGAACAAGAGCGGTCTACAAACTCTTACGATCGAAGAATCAAAAGATCTGCACATACGCTACACGCTAGTAAAATTTTAAACTGCACAGACACGGCACGATGATTTACATACAACACTGCGCAACGGATCAAGCTCTCACGACGGATCCCCGCCAGCCGAGCTAGTTGATCCCGAGGAACTCGCTCACGGACAGCAGGTCCGCGTCGAACTCCCAGCAGATGCCGCCGTCGCCGAGCCCGTGAAACGAGTCCACGGCGCCGCCGCCGCACGGCCCGTCCACCTGCACGGACCCCTGGTGGCTCACGCCGTGCTGCGACCCGAAGGCCGTGTCCAGGGCGCCGCTCGGCGCCAGCAGCGTGGTGCCGTAGTCCATGTCGAGCCAGTCCGCGAACAAGACCTTGGGGAGCACGGGCGCGTGCGGCCGGATCAGGGCGCCCGTGAGGCAGCTCGAGTCGTCGGCCGAGGACGACGACTCCAGCGCCGGCGGCCCCGACGAGCCGGAGTTCGCCGGCCGGCTAACGACGCCGCTGCTGCTGCGTTCTTGGCCGCCGTTCTCGCTGGGCGTCGGGCTCCGCGGCGCGTCCGAGCCGGCGGGCTTGGCTGCTGGTGACCGCGCGGCGCCCTCCACGCGCTTCTTCAGGTACGAGTTCCAGTAGTTCTTCACCTCGTTGTCGGTCCGGCCAGGCAGGTGCTGCGCTATCTGAGACCACCTGCGCCACGAAAAACAACCTCATCATTAATTTAGACTCTAATAAAGAAATTACGGCAGGATGAATTTTCTGTCAGCAGCATACTTAATGTGCATTTTAAATCATTTGTACTTGTCTTTCTGAATTGGCAAGTCCACTGCCTCGATCATTTCTCTTACTACTATTATTATGCTATAGTATGTAAGCCTGTTTGTACGGGCCACGAACTAATCATCTTATGATTCTTTATCTTGAGCAGTACTGATCTTGAGTTATTATTATGCTATAGTATGATTGTTGTGTCTTGTTCGTTCGGATTGTCAAAGCACCTGTTTCACTATGATTGGTATCAAACAGTTGACTGTACCACACACGTGTTCATACATGATTAAATCGTTCGTTATCAAATTATAAGAACGGTATTGGCTACTTCAATAAAAAAAATCAAGGATGGTATCATGAATTTTGACCTACGGAATGGGAAGGACGAAAATTAGCTTGCTTGCACCGACAGGCAACTGCAAAGACACAAGTTTAGTTGTGTTTTGTATTTTGCAAAAAGAGGTTAACCGTGGCCAAGCAAAACTTTTCAGCAGGTTTTAATGAAAGCGAGGTGCTTTGTTCACGATCACCAAAGGAGCACTCCAAAAAGAAACAATCGAGTGCCTCGATATGGAACGCAGGTGTCAGCATCAACTCCACCACGTAAAGGGAGTCTTCATGGCAGACATCAGCATTTCCTACCCGTTTTTTCACCAGCAAAACCCTTTTTCTGAACCCAATTTGCCATGCTGCTGACACTAGCAAAATGGACAAGCAGTAGTAGCAGGTAGCATCTATCATACGCAAAATCTACCCTTTTTCCCCCTTAAATTACCAAATATCTAAGTAGTACTAGTAGAAGACGTTTTTTGGAGGAGATAAAAAAATTCAGTGACGCCTGCTAATGAGGGGTGACGTTTTGCTGGTCAGCAATCTGCCCCCTGTCTGAAGGTTAGGTGGAAAAGGTGAGGAGCCTGATGTGGGCTTACTTGTTGCCCAGCGTGGCGTGGAGGCGCATGACGGTGTCTTCTTCCTCCCCGGAGAACATGCCGTGCTTCAGCCCCGGCCTCAGGTAGTTGATCCAGCGCAGCCTGCAGCTCTTGCCGTTCCGCTGAAGCCCTGCAGCAATAATCCACGGGGAAATTCAGACCCACAAGCCAAGGTACATTTGACACGAAATTGTCGAGTTCGAACAGCAGAAAACGCAAGCTGCAGAGCTTCGTCAACCGTTATCTGGCAGAAAAATTCCCATCCCCAGAAGGCAAGGTACATTCCAGAAACTGGAAGGCTCGCGGCAATGCAAGAAGACAAGAAAATCCGTCCAATTCCCCTTGGAATTTCTCCGGGGAACGGCGTTGCGAATGCGGCGGCGGCATGGAGGGGGTTCTTACCGGCCTTAACGGGGACGGTGCTCCAGCAGCTGTGGCCGAAGCGGATGATGTAGTCGCGGAGCTTCTGGTCCTCCTCCGGCGACCACAGGCCCTTGCGGTGCTGCGCCTTGGGCTTCTGGCACGACTTGCAACCCATCAGTCCGGAGTCAGAAATGCCGCTCGACGTCGATGTTGAGTTGTGTAGGAAGGGAAGGAAGAAGTGAAATTAAAATAGCTCTGGGACTGGGAGAGAGGGGCTGCAAATGCTGTTTCGCACTGTGGTGTCGGTCTCAGCGTCTGCCGCGCGTAGGACTTTATATAGACCCAAATCTCGCAATGATGGGGCTGCGCTCTCGTCATTGCGGGGACTAAACAAAGGTTAGTCTCTAATAATTGTTTATTTCATTATATCAGAAAGAACTCCGGGAGATTAGCATATCCACTGTTTTCCGCAATGCGGGTTTATTTCGCTCAAAAGGAGTAGAAAGAAAATCCGGCTCGGAGATATCCGATTATCAGTTCTGCAAATTGCACGTTATTGGTATAAGTGATTGGGTTCCATCCGCATAGCCGTCCTTCGTGGTGTAGTGGAATGTAAACTATGGATAATTTTCACAGATGATGACTGACTTCCAATTTGCATCAACTATATATTTGTACACTTAGGAAGGTGTTACGGTAGATTTTGGATTTATCAGCACACCCAGAGTTTGCACTTTGAACAATTTAAGATGAGAACATCGACATGAAGATGATGCCTTCAAATAAGGTGGTGACACATGTGTGTCGCCGAATGGGACCAGGGGCGAAGGACCCTTTTGGGCAAGGTATGCCAGCTGTCCTACCTTGAATTTTTGCAAAAAATTGCATATATATAACCTTCTATTCGACATACATATAGTTCTCTGCAAAGTATGTGAGTTCTGAAGAAAAACTACTACTCCCTTCGATCCATATTAATTGACTCACATTTGTCTAGATTTGGATGAATCTAGACATATAGATCATCCAAATTTTGACAAATTCAAGCCAATTAATATGGGCCGGAGGGAGTACCAAAACTAGAAAATGGGCTACGTTGGAGGGATTCGGCCATACTAGTCGTTTGCTGGGCCACACACTAGGGAGCAGCAGGCCCCCTGATCGTGTGTGCGTATGTGGCATGAGCCCCTTCCTGTCTTCGCCCCAGAGCCATCGAAGCCTACGAGTCCAGGACTCGAGCGACGAGCAGGAGGAACGCCGCCGTCTTCTACTAATCTACTCCTTGCCGGAAAAACTACCCGCCGATCAGGCCACCTCCCCATAATCCTCCTCCGACCTTCTCATTTTCTTAAATTTTAAATTCTCACGATGACACGGTTCACCCAGCTAGGGCTCCTTCTTATCTCAATTATAATTTCTGACCCTGCTTCAAAATATAGGGTTATGCTCCTTCCTATTAGTGACCTCTAGGCTCCACAAATTTGTGGTAGAGATAGACAAGAAGGGGAAGAAACCTGCAGCTTCAAAGAGGGCAGCTATAATTTGTGATTTTGTGGTCAATTGAACTATTGAAGCAAGTTTGAATTTGTGGTCAACTGATTGTGCTATTACCATTGTATCGATACAATTTTGATTTTTTGCATCATATTTTTTATATCTTAGAGTTTGCCCGACCTTAATTTTTTCTCGCCCTTCGCCACTGAATGGGACCGATTGGTAAATGCCATATTAGTTTTCACTCTGGACATCAGAGGGTGTTCTAGTCACTAACATGACTAGTGGATATTCTGAAAGCTATGCCACCTTTGCTCGAAACCACCGTGGCTTCTTCCGAAGTAGCTGCAAATCTAGAACTCCTCGAGATCATGTACTAGCCTAGCCTGGATCCACTAATCTTGATGGACCGCACACACATGCTCCTTGGAGGAACACACCGACGGCGTGACTCCGGAAGGTGCGATGCTAGACAATATACGAGAGTCGAGAGACATGTCCCACACCAAATCATTGCCATTGTCCTCCCGAGTCACCGATGATCTCAATGATCTAGAGCCACTACTCCCCAACTGTAGATAGTCTTCAACGGTATTTTTGAGGTGACCATCATCGACAGTATCCGAAGCAATCATGGGAACAACATACACATCGTTCAAGGTTTTTGGAGGGTGGATCCATGTCATGTTGTTCGTGTGTGCATCGAGGATTGTTTTGTGGATAATACATCCATCAAACAGCGCAGAGAGAAAGACATGGGCATGAGGTGTAACTTGTGAGGAGGAGAAATAAATACTTGGTTGTTAGGTGCAGAGTGTTGGGATGCAACAATTTCAAAAAAAACTTTTACCCTAACATGGTTCAATCAAGATCTGCTGAGAGATAGGCCACGATTCTTACCACTAGACACACGGTTGCAAAATCAGTGTAGCGCGTTGATAATGCCAAATCACCTGGATACCAATTTGTTGGGTCTTCAAGCACAAAGAGATGTATCAAACATTTTTTCCCCGTAAGGATAACTCGGGGTTTAACATCATACTCTTGAGGAAGTTAGTAGAATCCTTTTCCTCATCCTTTTCTAGTAACATGCAAGACACGATTTGTTTGGCTCATGTATCCAACTCTAATGCATGGTTGTCAAGCACAAATTTTATATTATAATTGAAAATAAAATAAAATAACAACTAAGTAAACTAAACTATATTCAACGGTCAGAATATAAGTGCAATGTTAGTGGAAATGCTTAAAGCTATGTAAACTATAAATGCAAGCTATATACATGTTTTTGTATTTTCGGAATAACTAATTGCATAAAATAAAAGAACGTGTCAGTGCAAGTAAAAGATGTTTATTATGATTAAAGACAATCCAGAGTTTATGTGTTCATTTGTCTACTTTATTATAAACATGATGGCGCAGAAAACAACTCACAAAACAAGATAATCGATCCAAGTTCCTTTGTAATGTTTTATATGTATTCATAGGGCATCACATCCTATAATAAAGATTATGCAAAAGATCTTTCTAATACTCTTTTAATAAGACAAAACTTTGCAAACTAGATTCAAGATAAGCAAAGTATTGCCTTACTTATTTTGACATGTTATTGAATAACAAATATGCTATATCTAACAATATAGCTCATCTTTTCGTTTATAAGATGATAATAACATATGCATTCATTTATCCCCATTGAGGTAACAATGGAAAAATAAAAAATCATAGTAGGTCTCAAATTTTCTGTCACTACCAAGTTGCTACTACCAGTTACTCCATCTAATACATATGTTCTCCCACACGCGTCCTCGAGTACTAGTTTGATCATAACATGTATACATGAATGTGGTAGTAATATGCATCTAAAATACATCAAACATATACTGAAAATTGCGATCTCATATAGGCATTGAAAGAGCATGTGGGTCCTCATCTGTGGTTTTGGTAATTAATGGCAATCTCTATGGACTAATATTTGCATTAAGTTGCACTTATATGAATTCTCCATTGGCATCGCTTGGAGCATGTATTGGCTTCAAGGTAGAAGAAATGAAGAAGAAGAAGAAGAATAAGGAAAAGAATATCAAGAGTGTATTGAAGAAGAAGATGGAGTTCCTCATGTGTATCTTCAAGGCATCATCCAAATGAAGTTAGAAAAAATAAAGTGCAAGCTCAAGATGCGCCATCTCTAGAAGATCTCATGCTTGAATCTTGCCATTCTCGGTGATCATGGTTCGATAAACACAAGTTCAAATAAGAGCTTTTCCCATGGTGTATGGGGAGAAAGTTGCAAGTCTTCATCAAGCGAGCGCGAGCAAGAGCAATCAAGAAAGATGTTCCATCTTGAGGAGGACAAGATCGTCTACATCGAGCTCAACAGGGCCAAGCCAACAAAATCCGGGACCCTGTGCCAAAATCTAAAACGGGCCCTACCTCATAAAAATTTGAACTAACTAATAGAATTATAATATGTAAATTGATGGTTTGATCTTAATTTTTAAAACAATATACACTTGTATCTTTGTTTTCTAGACACCAATGATCAATGGTGGACCGAGGAATAAACATTTAGAGGGGCAAAAGGAATTAGATAATTTTCTAAGGTGTAAGCATAGATATACTCTTAAAAATTACACAAATAAAATATCTACCAGGATAAAAAAACAACTACATAGAGGATGAAGACGTAATATTTCTAAAGATGGAATCCTTACGCTTGAAACATTCCTTGGTTGAGCAAAACTGATTTTTTAGAAGAAGCAAAAACGTGCAAATTATGCTTTTTTTAGGGAGTGTAGGTTATGCTTTTTTAGCGGGACGTTTATTGAGGCTAGTTGGAGGAGTGCATACACTATGTCCAGTTCGGGCCTGATCAATGGGACTTTCCACTTAAATGGTTAAAGCCCAAGGGTCAATTTTAGGTCATCTTCCTCTCCCATACCCCGACCCTTCGACCTGAAAGCTTCAAGAAACGCGTCCATGGCGATACTCCCTCAGCTGCTGGAATAGATAAGGACTTGGGTATACTGCTCGCCCGCAGGACCCCTGGGCGACATCCGCTCCTCATCCCTGGTTTGGCAGTGCTGAAGGGCTAACTGCTGGCTGTTGCCTGATGTCTACGCACTTCTATTCTTGTAGACAACTGTTGGGCCTCCAAGTGCAGAGGTTTGTAGAACAGCAGCAAGTTTCCCTTAAGTGGATTACCCAAAGTTTATCGAACTCAGGGAGGAAGTTGTCAAAGGTATCCCTCTCAAGCAACCCTACAATCAAGATACAAGAAGTCTCTTGTGTCCCCAACACACCCAATACACTTGTCAGGTGTATAGGTGCACTAGTTCAGCGAAGAGATAGTGAAATACAAGTAGTATGGATTATTATAAGTGGTAACGATGCTAGAAAAGAGCTTCTGACGGGAAGGAAAAGACTAAAGGCAAAATATGTAAGCAAGCAAACATATAACATATCTAGTTGTAAACGATGTTTCAATGTTTAGAAACAAGGCCTAGGGATCATACTTTCACTAGTGAACACTCTCAATAAATATCTACTCTTAATGATACTACTCTGAACTACTCTCCGGTTGGACACTCTAATCCATGGTAGGGCTATAACAGCACTCCTTAAAGTCCGCCTTCCCCATCTAGATAACCCCACACTATCACCTTGAGCACTAGATGGTTCCAACAAATACCATAATTTCATAAAGACATCCAACTCCAAATATACTCATGATAAGTATTTATGAACTCTAGCCTAAGTGCCACCACGGCATGCACGCTGTCACTTTCACACAAGTGGGGAGAGTAGAGATCTATTGAAGCACTTGAGTATTTATGTAAACTCTAGCCTAAGTGCCACCACGGTATGCAGGCTGTCACTTTCACACACGTGGGGAGAGCCAAAGATCTATTGAAGCACTTGAGTAGCAAAGCAGATCTACTTGATTACAAAGCTCATGATCACAATATGGTCACGCATAGAGAGAGAGAGATGAACACATAGCTACCGGAAAAGCCCTTAGCCATGAGGAAGAACTACTCCCTCCTCATCATGGGAATCAGCAATGGCGATGGAGATGGTGGTGTAGATCGATGGAGATGGCTCCGGGGGCACTTCCCCGTCTCGGCAGGGTGCTAGACAGAGACTTCTGTCCCCCGAATCTCCTCTTCATTGGCGGCGGCACTGTGGGACTTTTCGTGGATGTATGATGGATTTTTTAGGGTTTTATCCCCGGGGGCTTCTTATACACGAAGGGGCAAGGCGAGGAGTCAGCCAGGGGCCCACACCTCCTGGTGGCACGGCCTAGGTGGGCCCGCGCCACCCTAGGGTGTGGCCACCCTGGTGCCCTACTTCGTATCTGCTTCGTGTTTCCGTGTTGCTCCACGGAAAATAGTAACTTTGGCTTTTGTCCAGTCCAATTCGGAGAATATTCATTTTTTAGCTTTTCTGAAACCAAAAATAGCAGAAAATAGGCAACTGGCACTGCGGCATATTGTCAATAGGTTAGTTCCAGAAAGTGTATAAAAAATACCTCAAAGTGTAGACAAAACATAAAACAAATGATATAAAACAAGCATGGAGCATACAAAATTATAGATACGTTTACGATGTATCAATCATCCCGAAGCTTAACTTCTGCTCGTCCTTGAGTAGGTAAATGATAAATAGAATAACTTTTGAGGTGACATGCACCATCACAATCTTGATCAAACCATTTGCAAAGCATTGAAAGCTAGGACCAAAGTACTCTAAACATGAGCATGCAAGAAGAAGTTCTAACAATAAGACATAGCAACTATGCTGCAACATGAAAAGGTACAAACAAAGGTTCATGAATAACAATGCATTGAGATACGTTTGTTTGTTTCACAAATAGAAAACATAGCATAGTGGTATTCAGCTTGTCCCTTATGGAGTAGCAAAACATAAATGCATAGGACACCTTCAAAGTTCATAAGGGTGACTAGATACAAATAGTTCAAGAACAAGCAATATCAACATTATTAATCAATCAATAAATTTTGCAACAATGCATATAGAACTAAAAATGGAAAATATGCTCTCTTAATTGGTGTCTAAGGATATAAGGTGGAGACTCAATATAAAAGTGGAAGAAATACCCTTCATAAAGGGAACCAAGGATTTCAAGTTTCATAAAGAGCTTCAAAAAATTATGGTACATGTTAGCTTTCAGCTCTCATTGCCCATATCATAAGCATGTTGAAGTGATTAAGGTTAAAGTGAACAAAATATGGAGTATATGCTTGACAAATTATAAGTTGGAAATCTCATTTCCTTTGAGTACGAGGGCCGCTCCTCATGCTACTCAACTTTAGTTACCGGTAAGTTCTTGTCATAGTAAGTACATGTGTATCATAGAGAACCCCCAACGGGGTATCCCTTTCCCAATGATACATGAGCTATCCCATATCAAAATGACAAGGCAAGCAGACAATGAGCATCTCAGCAATCTTCTTATTTACCATGGGAAAATGGTGCTTTTTTCTCTTCTTTCCTCTTTTTTTTCTCTTCTCTTTTTTTCTATCTCTCTTTTTTTATAAGAAGAATGCTTCATAGATTGCTCACTATTGTGATGCTGCAAGTTTCCACCATGATTAGGCATGGCTTAGGCTAGCCGCCCAGGCGTTTCTCTAACACATATGGATAACTCCATGGACTTACAAGCTCCCTTTTTACTTCACACCGAAGACATCCATAAACAAAAGAGCATGATATCAACTGGGTAGATATTTACAGGTGTTGAAAGCGTTCCCCGTGACAGCACGGTTCTACTAATTCTCAACTTATAAGTGCAAGAATATACAACAGAGATGACACAATGGTTCAAGTTTATTAGGGACAAGAAAAATAAAGTGTGTCATCAAGTTTGTGAGAAATTTAATCACTAAGTTTCACATAACAAGTTTAATTTGGAAGATATATAATACAAGAATATACTTGGAATGGTGTAACACACCATGCATAGGAATTTATAGTGGACTCTTTGGAATAACTTGGTTTCTTGGGAGTTAGATGCACGAGTAGAGCTTACTCAATACAAGTGGAGGCTAGCAAAAGACTAGAAGCGACCAACTAAGAGAACAATAATGGTCATAATCATGCAAAGCGACAAAGCATTATTAATCAAAGCATAAAGTGGTAACACAAGTCAAAAACTAAATGATCATAGAGGCTAAGGTGACTGGTTCATAGTCATAACATGGTGTAAGCATGTGCCAAGTCAACTCAAACAAAGCATCAAAAGAGAATACCACAATACTATGCTTTTGTATGCTAAAACAACGCATGATTCTTTCAAGGCACATTAAGAAATCTCAATTGTTTGGAACAAGTCATGCTACATCTATAATTACTAAGCATAAGGTCATAAAAACATCTAGCATGACATGATAAAGTCTAAGCCACAGTCAAAACAAGCTCCCTTTTGTATCACTATAAGCATGAAGCTTCCTACTCTTTTCCAACACCAATCGTCTTATTTGAAATAAATCACAAAGATAATAATCAATAAAGATCAGTGAGAATGTCTCACAAATCCACAAAGAAGAACTAAACAGTTCTAAGCAAAAAAGCATAAGTAAAAGTGAACACTAACAGAACAATAAGAATGAAAACTAGAGTGTTCTAGGCAATGAAAACAGAGTGTGTCTCTCTCCAAAAGAAGTATGCTATAATCCAACCAACTTATTGCAGAAAACCAAACAAAATAAAACTAAAAACAAAAACAAATACGCTCGAATAACAACACAATAGTGCATGAAGCAATAAAAATAAAGTGTCTAGAAAGAAGACCTGAGATTTTTATTGATGAAGAAGGGGATGCCTTGGGCATCCCAAAGTTTTGACGCTTGTACCTCTTGAATATTTATTGGGCTGACACGGGGTGACATCCCCAAGCTTGAGCTTTTGTCCATTCTTCATCTCATTACATCATTCTTTCCCTACACTTGAAAATTTTCCATCATACAAAACTTCACACAATCTTCATTAGCAACATTAGTGCATTCAAAAGATAATAAACCTTTAGGTTTTAGTTTCAAAACAGAAAAAATTCATTAAAAACAAAATATACTATAGCAATTCCCTCAAAAAGTTCAATTTACCAAAGAAATCCAAAAATAAATCGATAAAGAGGCTAATGCAAATAATGGCAGAAATCTGTCAAAACAGGCCAGCATGGAAAAACCAATTTTTTCGAAGACCTTCTGTTGCTCAAATCAAAAAGTGTTGAACTAATGAAAGTTAGCTAAAAACCTGGGGAATTTACTCAGAAAGTTACATCTCAAACCGACATACATAGAGTTTACAAGAATTTTACAATGAAGCACAAAAATCTGTTTTGGGACAGCAACTTCCCCAAATCTTACTTCTCTCTCATTAGAGGTTATTTTTGGCACAAAAATCAAATAAAAAATATAAGTAAAGGTTATTATAGAAGTAATAACTTCCAAGACTCAAGAAAACTATTGGGTTATCTCCCAAGAAGTACTTATCTTTAACGCCTTTAAGTTAGGCATGATAGTTTGAGAAGATGCTCACATAAGAAATATGAATTGAAGTAAAAGAGAGCATCACAAAGCAAATTCAAAACACTTTTAAGTCTAACCCACTTCCTATGCATAGGAATCTTGTAAATAAACAAGTCATGAAAGCACAAAGCAACAAGCATAGGAAAGCAAAAAAAGTGCAACTTCAAGATTTTCAACATAAAGAGGGGAAACTTAATATTATTGAGATGCATAAGACCATGTTTCCCTTTCTCATAATAACTTTTAGTAGCAACATGAATAAAATTAACAATATAACTATCACATAAAACATTCTTATCATGAGCTACATGCATAAAATAATAATTACTCTCCACATAAGCATAGTCATTCTTATTAATTATAGTGGGAGCAAATTCAACAAAATAGATATTATTATTATTATCATCACCATAATCATCAAATATAGGAGGCATATTGTAATCATAATTAATTTTCTTCTCAACAGTAGGTGGACTAAAAATATCATATTCATCATTGTAATCATCATTTATATTGGAGGTTTGGTATCATCATAAGCAATAGAATAGCTATCTTCCAAAGCTGGGGAACTAAAAAGATCATTTTCATAAAAACTAGTTTCCCCAAGCTTAGACGTTTCCATAGCATTAGCAATAATGATGTTCAAATAATTCATACTAATAACATTGCTATTGTCATGGAAATAAAGCTCCATAGGTTTTTAATTTTCTATTCAAACACTTCATGTCCTAACTCAAGATAAATACTATAATGCTCTCTAATTTTTGTTGTTGTTTTCCATTAAGCCTAACTAGTAAAAACAAGAAAAAAAGATAAAATTGCAGAATCTAAAGGAAATAACTTCGAGCACTCACACACCAAGAGGATGTCTACGCACTTCTATTCTTATAGACAGTTGTTGTGCCTCCAAGTGCAGAGGTTTGTAGAACAGCATCAAGTTTCCCTTAAGTGGACTACCCAAGGTTTATCGAACTCAGAGAGGAAGTCGTCAAAGGTATCCCTCTCAAGAAACCCTGTAATCAAGATACAAGAAGTCTCTTGTGTCCCCAACACACCCAATACACTTGTCAGGTGTATAGGTGCACTAGTTTGGCGAAGAGATAGTGAAATACAAGTAGTATGAATGATTATAAGTGGTAACGGTGCCAGAAAAGTGCTTCTGACGGGGAGGAAAAGTCTAAAGGCAAAAGGATGGAAGCAAGCAAATATATAATAGATCTAGTTATAAACGGTGTTTTAATGTTTAGAAACAAGGCCTAGGGATCATACTTTCACTAGTGAACACTCTCAATAAATATCTACTCTTAATGATACTACTCTGAACTACTCTCCAGTTGGACACTCTAATCCATGGTAGGGCTATAACAGGACTCCTCAAAGTCCGCCTTCCCCATGTAGATAACCCCACAATGTCACCTTGAGCGCTAGATGGTTCCAACAAACACCACAATTTCATAAAGACATCCAACTCCAAATATACTCATGATAAGTATTTATGAACTCTAGCCTAAGTGCCACCACGGCGTGCACGCTATCACTTTCACACACGTGGGAAGAGCAGAGATCTATTGAAGCACTTGAGTATTTATGTAAACTCTAGCCTAAGTGCCACCACGGTATGCACACTATCACTTTCACACATGTGGGGAGAGCCGGATATCTATTGAAGCACTTGAGTAGCAAAGCAGATCTACTTGATTACAAAGCTCATGATCACAATATGATTACGCATAGAGAGAGAGAGATGAACACATAGCTACCGGTAAAGCCCTTAGCCATGAGGAAGAACTACTCCCTCCTCATCATGGGAATCAGCAAAGGCGATGGAGATGGTGGTGTAGATCGATGGAGATGGCTCCGGGGGCACCTCCCCATCCCGGCAGGTTTTCAGAACAGAGACTTCTGTCCCCCGAATCTCCTCTTCGATGACGGTGGCACTGCGGAACTTTTCGTGGATGTATGATGGATTTTTTAGGGCTTATTATAGGAGAAGGGGCAAGGCAAGGAGGAAGCCAGGGGGCCCACACCCCTGGTGGCGCGGCCTAGGTGGTCCCGCGCCACCCTAGGGTGTGGCCACCCTGTTGCCCTACTTCGTCTCTGCTTTGTGTTTCCTTATTGTTCTAGGAAAATAGTAACTTTGGCTTTTGTCCCTTCCAATTCCGAGAATATTCATTTTTTAGCTTTTCTGAAACCAAACAGCAGAAAACAGGCAACTGGCAGTGCGACATCTTGTCAATAGGTTAGTTCCAGAAAGTGTATAAAAATACCTCAAAGTATAGACAAAACATAGGACAAATGATATAAAACAAGAATGGAGCATCAAAAATTATAGATACGTTTATGACGTATCACTGCCAAATCGTAAATCTAGGGCCCTCCAAAATTTCGGGCCCTGTGCAGCCGCACTCCCATCGGCTCGGCCCTGGAGCTCAAGTGGAATACTCAAGACAAAGGTATAATCTTAATAGGATTTCCCTTTTGTCGGTCTCATGTTTGTTAGTTGGTAGACCGAGTTTAGGATAGATAGTCATACTATCAAGAGGGGCTCTCGAGTGAGTAATTCGATCATATCTTTCGGAGAGAGCTCAAACCTTTGCATACTTAGCATCATATTTCTTGGTTGTTGTTTGGATCTTATCCAAGTGAGGTTCTATAGCTTGTGGTAATATTCATAACAAAATTGCGTTTAGGATTTCCCTTGGTGGTATGCAATATTTCCAACAAAATTGGTTTCACCCCATTCGGAGTTCGGTTGCTCGAGTTATTTGCGTTTTGTTGCTGATGCCTACGTTGTTTGTACCAACCGATAGTACCGTACATTCCATCCGGTACTACCGCTTGGAGCCGGTAGTACCGTCGGGTGGTACCGGACGGGTCTGATCCCTTTGGCGAGCTGAGGCTCCCTCTCAGGCCCGGCCGATACCACTAGCCTAGCACTACTGCAGTGTCCGGTAGTACCACTGTATTTTCCGGTTTCATGCAGAGTGTCCTACCGGTGGCGATAGAGGTATTTCTTCTCGACTCTTTTTTCACCAGGAACCACTTCCGGTACCAGTCCGGTAGTACAGGTCACTTCCGGTACTACCGCTTATGGTTCCGGTAGTACCGGTCATCTTAGGCTCCAACGGTTAGATTCTAGACCCTCCTATAAAAGGGGCCCTTCTCTATTGGACCTATCCATTTTTAGCTCTTTCCCCCCTCCACTGTTGATTTCCTTGAGCTTGTTTCCTCCCTCTCCCTCCTATGATTCTTGGGTTCTTGGAACCCTAGACAGTGTGTGGCCTTTATGGTGTGTTCTTAGGGCCTCCAATTAAGTTGTGGAGCCTTCCTCAAGTTTGTGGCCTTGGTGATGATTATTGGGAGCCTCCAATTAAGTTGTGGAGATTGCCCCAATCTTGTACAAGTTTGCTAACCGCCCTCAAGTGTCCTATAGTGGATCGGGTGCTTGTCGTGCGGCGGGTGCTCGGGAGAATAGGGTGAGGCCTCTTGTGGCGTTGGTGGTCTTAGTACCACCCAACTTTCCAACGAGACATACTTCCTTGTAGGAAGGAACTCGGTAAAACATTGTCGTCCCCTTATCTCTATACCCGAGCTCTTTGCTTATGCACTTTACATTGTGATAGCCTTCGTGCTTGAAGTAATCTATCTTGCTATCACTTTGTTGCTTGTCTTGATTAGCATAAGTTGTCGGTGCACATAAGTTAACCTTAGTTTACATAGGCTTTGTGATTAATAAAAGAAAATGCTAGTTTTATTCCGCCTTTGTTAAGCCAATCTCATAAAAGTTTTTAACCGCTTATTCACCCCCCTCTAGGTGGCATTTGTGATCTTTCACATGGGATGGAAGATTGGTTAATTCTCCACTTGTTTTATAATGCTCTTAACCCAATTTATAATTCCATGCTTGATACTGTAGCTAGAGGAACATTCATGGGAAATTATATGTTGCTAAAAAGCTTCTTGATGATACACAAAGCAACCATGCCCAATGACATGTAGAGAAATCCTCCTCAAGAAAGGTAAACTCAATCACCGAGGATAAGAATGAAGATATTACTTCAAAGGTAGATGAGCTATTAAGTATTATTAAGGGTAAGGAAGATACCCAAGTTAATACCATCGCCAACACTAATGTAGAAAAAGTAGATTTCATATCTTGAAATCATTATAATCCTGCATGGAAGATTCAAAATTTTGGCTCAAACTTTCAAAAGCAATATTCTAATCATGTAGGTGCTCCAAATAATAATATCAACTTTAATAGTAGTAATGGAGCAAACTATGGTATTCTCCAACTTGAAAATTATTTCAAGACTTTTATGCAAGATCAAACTGAGCAAAATAATGTTCTTATCAAAATCACGGAGAAACATGATACCATTATTGGAAAATTGTCTAATCAAGTAGTTGCTATTAGAAATGATGTGCATGCTCTACATGAAAGAACAAAGACTATGGAGGAACAATTGGGAAAAAATATCCGAGATTCAACTCTCATACTTGCAAGGTTTGAAGGAAATCCTGAGCCAAATCCGATTGAAGACCTCAAGATGACGAGGATTGAAAATAAAGATGAGAAACCTAAGGAGCTAGACTATATAAATGATCCATCTTCAGATTACACCGTGGAAGATCTTGTCAAGATGATCACTGTGAAGAATCCCGGTTGAAGGAGGTAATGATGTCGTGTACCAACAATTCATAAAATAAATTGCATGTAAGGTACGTGAATTAGAAATAAAGTATAAGAAACTAGCTGAGAAACTTCTAGCTAAGATTTATGATATATTTGAGCCCACTATTAAGATACATATAGGAGTTAATGAGATAGCTGCACTTTATGATCTTGGTGTAAGCGTTTCAACAATTTCTAAAAGCTTATTAAACTAAATCTTGGGCCATTTGAAATTATTGAATTTAAAATCCATCTAGCTGATTCTACTTATAAACAAGTTGTAGGAATCAAATAAAATATTTTTATAGAAATTAAAGGATATACCACACTTATTGATCTTGTTATTGTGGACATGACTAAAGATCCTATAGCACCAATAATTCTAGGTAGGCCATTCTTAAGAACAATTAAGGATTTGATCAATTTTAATGAAGGGAGTGTGAGAATAGAACTACAATCTAGAGAACCATTTGTAGTTCACTTCCCTAGGATAATAAGTCCAAGACTAATGATGATACGATCATAACTTTGAAAGATGATTACTTTGGAGTGGATATTTCATTTCTAAAGCCAAAATGAACACCATTTGGGTCAAGCTAATTGACCTTAACTAGAAGCGCTTCATGGAAGGCAACCCATGTGGAATAAAAGTTTTTACTCGTGTTAGTGTTTTTTTTGTTGTTTTCAACAAAGAGTGTTCAAAGATTCAGCAAATAGAGGATAAGAAAAGGTAGATCTCACTCCATTCTATTTTCTAACACGTAGTTAAAGGAAGTACTGACTTAGTGTTGTATATTTACAGTCATTTTTGAAGTCCAGTTGGATGTGCAAAGGCGTGTGAGAAATCTACTGAGGAACATCAAGTTTTGCAGATCACTGGAGGGTTAACAAGCATCGGTATGGTATGGTACGACCATACCACCCGCCCGTACCACGTCATGGCTCAAAATATGAAGTTTTGCAATTTTTATCGAAGGGAAACAATGGAGTTAACAGAATCATTAGTATGGAGTGGTGCGACCGTACCATCCGACTGTACCGTTTTCCAGAACAAAACTTCGAAACAGAATCTTTTCTAAAAAAGTGAACTACATGAGATGAGATAGAACTATGGCTTCCTCCGCCTCCACTTAGTGGAGAAGATCCCCATGTGGATTTCAAGGCCTCCTTTCGTGGAGTAGTATGTTCTTCGCATAACTACTCTTTTCCCTCGTGGATTCTAGTATGCATGATGCCAATCTTTTTTTCCAAGGTTCTAGTAGTACCAATATTCCATAGTGTTCTATTGATTTATATTCTTCCTTGCTAGAGTTCTATTGGATCAGTGGACCGACCGATCAGAAAAAATCAATTTCAGTTAGAGCGATTATTGGCTTGTCTTTCGAGTTCTAGAGGTTTCTCTGTTTGGGGTTTACTACTGGGATCGAGTCTATGAGTTTGCTTCACTATTTATCTCCACGTGTTTGTGTGTTCTTCGCCTCCCCCCTAGAATCCCTCTCAGTTCCCCCACGAATCAGTGAAGATAGGGCCAATCCTAGAGGCGCCAACCATTATCAAATGGTATCAAAAGCATATGTTGCCACATATTTGTCCCCCTTGTATTTCCACAAATTTTTTGTTGCCAATTATTGCCAAAAATAGACCATACTTCATTTTGGACCGATCTAATATTTGGGTGCGTTTCTATATGTTTTGATCCGTACATCCTCTACAAAACTTTGATCTTCCTTCCTTTGTGTTATCATAGCCCAATTCTATTATTTGCCCCTTCCATTTGGAGTTTCCCTTTGATTTTTCCGCACAAATATAATTTTTTGAGCATTTCGGTTGGCTTCAGAGCCATGCCCGGTCACCACTGAACAGTTCGGTGCTAGCTCCGGCGTCGACGACTTAAAACCGGACCAATCAGGTCGGGTCAGGCGCAGCTCGGTGCTAGCTCTAGCAGCTTCAGTGGCTCCAAGATTTTGGCCATAACTTTCGCATATGGACTTGGATTTTGGTATTTTTAGCTCCTTTCAAAGAGGAGAAGGAGCTCTACATCATCGTAAGTTTGTACATGCTATATTAGTCAACCAAAATTCCATGAGAGAGGACAAAACAAACATGTAAAGGGTAAAGTTTGCGATGAAAGGTATAAACATCCCGCATATTTTCCCCACTTTCATTTCTTTGTGAGCCACATTATTTTTGTAGCATACAATTATCTCTGGAGACTAGTTCCTCCCATAATTTCTTGGACTTTGCACATTTGAGACCTTGTAAAATTCTGAGCAATCGTTGGTCATCTTGTATAGTTGTTGGCACATGGAAGAGGTAAAAAAATAAAAAAATAGCAAGCACAAGCTCGATGAAAAACTTGTATGTGTGGTACTCTTTGTGTAAATATTGCATCCCACCATTATATGAAATCAAACTAGCGTTTCTCCTTGAACTTGTATGACATAAGCTTTTAGGATTCTCTAGGTCCTCATTTGGTCCTTAGCTCACTTTTTCCATTGCACAAGTCTCATTTATCCCGCCGTGTGTGTTTTATTGAACATAATTCCTATCTTTTGATATTGACTTGCTTTGTGGTCATCGTGGTTCCTCACATGCCATTGAAATATCTTGATTTCCGGTTGTTCCATTTGGTTGCCACTTTTTAAAAATATCCACCCAACGAAATGTGTGTGTTGAGATTTCCTTAGTTGTGTATCGTTTCATATTGGCTTGTCCACTAGTTCCAATACTACTCTACAAGTGAGGTAACGACGTAGGTTTTTTGTTTCTCTCTTATACACCACAGACATATCTTTTGGCATTGTGCTAACATGTATTTGGAAAGTGGAACAACCGAGGACAAGTGGAAACCATCAACAACATCGTCGACACCATGGAAGCGAACTTCTACCATCTTATGTGACAATTCGTCTTAGTAATAAGCATTGATGTCTTCGATGGGATCAAACTTATGTCCCACTTCTAAGTCATTTGAACAATTATAGTTCAAATATTTTGGTAAAAAAATGAACTTCAAATCTTTGAATGACTAGTAAGTGAGATATAAATTGGATCTTCACTTGCATCCCTTGGCATCATTGAGATGTGCCAAGTTAGCCGTCACGGCCGGGCCAAGTCGAAAGTTGCTAGGCTCGATGGGGAAAAATATAAGAGCTGGTTCGAAATGAATTATGTTGTTTTCTACATAAATGCCTGCAGCAAAACGAATTTTATTCTTGAAAGAAAAACTATATACTACTATGCCGTAATTCTGGACCAGTGGAAAGAAATGCTCTGCCGCCAGGTAGACATGCAATTGCCCGCTGACACGGATGTCCAGATGCCCGTCGGTGCTCAGGTAGTCATGCAGCTGCTCCTCTCGCCTTGGAATTCTGCCGCCACTGTACACATTGATGCCAGCAATTGAATATTTTGAAACGCCCCAACAAAATGGCTGTATGCATTATTGATGTAGAGGCCAGGGCTTCATTCCCCATTTCGAAAAAAAAACTGTACACATTGGTGTCACCAAGACACGTTCAAACATGTAACAATTGCTGATACATTAGTTCATTACCTACTCGTTCGTGTCCACACATCCGAAAAATGGGAGGATATTTCTGGAGCAAATATTGAAGAAGTTTTTGTGTGATGGCTTGAAAGAGGGGTTCGTACGTTCGGCTTTAATAAATTTGCTGCCAAAAGTCTAAAGTTGAAATAATTTCTTTTGAATAATAATTCTATTGTCAGCCCTGCACTGCAGTATTAGTACCAGAACAGGACACATTGAACTATTCTTTATTACTTGTATTTTATGGCATACTCCCTCTGTCCGTAAATAAGTGTATTTCTAGCTTTTTTTTCTAAGTCAAAATTAGTAAAGTTTGACTAATTTTATAAAAAAATGAATCAATATATATGATTTTAAATTGGTAAATTTGTTTTTAAATTTACTCTCATAATATGTCAATTTAATATAATATATCTTGTTATATTTATCGAACGGAGGAGTAGAATGTTTTTAAGTGCGGACACCTAGCTATGTACTACAATATGGCAATTGTTTTGAGAAGCTTGACATTTCAATATGAATTCTGTGAACAGTGACCCCTAAAAATAATCGGAGATCAAAATACCACTTCACGCAGACTATACATTTTGGCGGTAAGAAATTTTCTTCCGATCGACGGTATCTAAATGAAGAAGCAATACGTACGTACACATGTCTTCCATTGACACGTACGAATAAGCTAGCTTAAGATATGATATAGTACAACACGGCATCGATATTGTTCCGACCATAAGACGCGGTACGTTATTCCATTTTAATTCTTGTTAATGTGTTCGGGTAGGGGCCGGGCATATAAATTGATCTAGGACTATATATATATATTAGGTCATCATCTAGACCTGCTCCCAAGCAAGACTTGTTGACGCCACACGAGGAGAGTCAAAAGTCAAAAACCCCATCAGCTGGAGCACACGGGGTTCCGAGGGATCGTCCAAAACTTCGCGTGTCTGAAAAGGACTAACGATGGAGAGCATAATCTGTGACCTTACATAGCTCGTCAGCTCCAAGTAACAACAGCGCAAACGACAAAACCGATCTATCGTGTATAACTAGTACTCCAGTGTTGCACGAGGAGAGCGTGGATGTTTGTGGTGATAATTAAAAGGGGCCGCGTAGCCCTCCCCGGCCGGCCGAACGACAGGCACCACCATCACATATTCTTCCGTTGTTCCACACGCTGCCCTGTCCCATGCCGTGGTCTGGCCACACGGATCGATCGCCATGGGTTTTCAACGCTGCCATGCTGGCCAGCTCCTCCGTTTACTTTGAAGCTTCGAGATATGCCTTTCTTTTTTCGCCATTGGGTTGTGATGATGATGATGATGATGAGGTATACATTTGTTTAAGGGGTTCGAGCAACATTAGGCTGTGAGGTATACGCGATGCTCCTTTGTTTATGGGGTTCGAGCAAAGCGTTCTTACACGCGTGTGCCGCAAAAGTATGGCGATGATCCTGGGGGTCTTCGGCTGTCGACCGAGGCCGCGTTGGCGTCGCGCCGACGCGCGCGCGGGAGCGGAGAAGCGGGGTCAAATGGCGGGCGGATCGGCATCATCCGTGGCCGGTGGCCTCAGCTTCCGGGGCTGGCCTCCGTGCGCGCCCCCGGCGTGATATCTTGTTAATTCCTCGAGTTCCTTGCCTGGCATACTGCTACCTCCCTGTTATGGGAACTGCACCATGATGCAACCGTGCGTACGTGACACAGCAGCGTGAACTCATGGAAAATGAGACGAGAGATTTGTTTTGTTCGGGGACAGGGCGTTATATGCATGTGCTGTGCGTGTACAGCGCGCGAGATGTGCCGTTGTTACTGTGGTAGAGTACCAGTACCAGCTGAGAACAGTGGATGCTACTACGCCCATGCATGCACGCGTCGTCATCCCTTCGAGCGGGAATAGCTAGCTCGTGCATGGCGAGCGGGCGATGCGTCGTCGTCGTGGTCATGCATGCACTGATGGAGAACTCATGGGTCCCGGGCGTACGTGCATTTTGTTACCTTCCCTTGACGTGACCCCGGCTAATTTTCTGCTACTAGTCAAAAATCGTTTTCAGCTTCAGTTGATCTTCTCTTCACCCAGTCGCATCGATCTGCTCGACTGTGAATTTGTGACTACCGTCTGACCGTGACGGATTAATGTCCACCGAAGGTGACATATATACATTCATGCACGGAACAACGACAAGGGCGGCTTTTCTACTGGTAATAACAATAATTGCATAGACTTTGATGCAGTCAAGCAAATGAAGAGAGTACCCGCAAAGATAAAAAATGAAGAGACGAACCGCACTCGTTACCAATGAGAAATAATTATTAAGCTCGATCGAGGAATTCCCTGCAAAAAACAACTTTTAAATGAATGAACCCACTTGGTTTGGCGATATATATAGTTAACTCCAATTTGCTCACGGTTCCATGCTGGAAGTATATATATACTCGTGACTTTGTACTCTATGGAATTATGCAGTGTACATGTGGCGAATTACATAATGCTCCAACTAGCACGTACGTAGTCAATTCCAAGTATTTCCTTGGATTTATATATAAACGTTCTGTTAATTTGTTTCACATCCACTACTACTGTGTACAAAGATGCCACGGGAAACCTCGGGGGCGCTTGATGACGCGTACGTACGTTGTTGCTTCTTCTTTTCGGTGCAGGCATTGGTAGGCTTCTGCCATCTCTGATACTGCTGTTATAGTATACGTATATATTAGGAATAAACTAGGTTACTTGTCTTGTATTTAAAGTAGGTTACTTGTCTTGTACTCCAAGTCGGTCCATATACGCCTATATATACTCGTCCGAGAGGCTTAATAATACATCCAACATATTCCGCAATCTCTCTCTCCCTTTACCCATCAACATGGTATTAGAGCGGCACGGTCCTTGACCTAGCCGCCGCCTCCGCTTCCGCCGCGCCGCCCCGGGGAGGTCGATCTCCATGATCTCCGTCGGGGCGCGCGCAACCCGTACGCAGGGTTCGTTCGCCGATCCGTGATCGGCTGCCCTGCAAGTCTTTTTTTCCGATCTCTTGATCGGTTTTCTTTTTTGGTTTACCGATCTTAGATCGGATTGCGTCGCCCATCGCCGTCGTCATCGCCGCGCCTCTACTCCGACCATCGGCATCGACGATCTACACCGCACCCGTGCGCCTGTCACCTGCGCCGTTGTGCCTTCCTCGGTAGGCCGTCGCAGCCTCATGACAGGCTGCCGCGCACCACGGCCGGCTGCTGCGGCTTCCTCGAAAGGCTGCCGCGGCCGACCCCCCCTCGGATTGTCTTCGCCGTCATCGCCCGGGATTGCACCGACAACGACGCCGCAGATTCTGATCTACCCTCGTCACGGACTTGACGCGTACAGCGCCGCCGTCGGTCTGATCAACCGATCTGGCGCTCGTTTCCGCCGAGTACGTCCCCGAGCACGCACCTACCACCGATCGAGCATCGGGCTGCCGCTGCGTCGCCCCTTCGGGCCGAAGCGTCGCCGCCTTTGGTCTCTGCCGCCGGCTACCAACGCGCCTTCTCAGGCGTGTCCGTCGCTGGTGGTTCTCACGCCGCTGCACCGACTCGCGCCCTGCAACTACGCTGCCCCATCTGTTAATTTGTTTCACATCCATCCACTGTGTACAAAGAAGCCACGGGAAATCTCGGCGGCGCTTGATGACGCGTACGTACGTTGTTGCTTCTTCTTTTCGGTGCAGGCATTGGTAGGCTTCTGCCATCTCTGATACTGCCCCATGCGCCCTGGCTGTCTGGGTCGCGTGACATCACCAAGGCCACTTAGATACCAGGTTTCTAAAAACACGGGACAACTGGTGGCGGTGAGCACATAATGGATGTGCCGACACTACAGGACGCGCGCGCTACGTCGAGGGCAAAAAGCCGTCGGCGTAGGCTAAAATGCCCTCGGCGTATGGTACGCCGACGACTGCCCTCGGCGTAGTCTCCTCGGCAAAGGGCTCCCTCGGCGGAGCACATAGAGGCCGTCGGCGTATCAAAATGCTGTCTGCGTATGCTACGTCGAGGGCGGCAATGCCCTCGGCGTAGCGGCCGTCGGCATAGCTTGTCGACAGGTTGCAAAAACATTTTGTAAAAGAAAAATAATTTTTTTTTATTTTTTTCTCAATTTTTGAATCTCTGAATTGTTTGACTCGTTAATCTCTCACTTTAAATATTTTTAACACTAATTACACTTAAGATTTAACTAAATTGCAGTCTTGGTCAAACTTCCCGGCCGGTCACCCATTCTAATACTACTTCAGCTCCAACACGCTTAACTTTCTTGTTCCTTTAAAATGTGTTTCCGCAAAGTAATTCATACATTGTTGTCAATACTATGATATCAATCCTATTAACCCTTATATCAATATGTCACATGTTTGTATTTTTTGAAATTACAAACAATTATTTAAGTAAACATTAATGAATAAGTAAAAATATTATTGAATTCAAATAAAAATATAATAATTTTACATTTTTGTATTTTTCTATTTAATATGGAATAATTAATATCTTCAAATCTGTAAATCGGAATTTAACAAATAATATGTCTAAATTGATCAAAAAAATGAGAGGAATCTAAATATGATATCCATATCAACTAATCACAAACCCTCCGTTTTTTAATTATCTATTTGGTGGTTGCTTTAGAAAATTCCTTTTTTGCGCTTGGATAATGAAAAATGGCTTTTTAGTGCGATGAAAAGGAAAACTTGCATTGAATCTTTGATAAAATAGCATATTGTGAACCTAAAAATGATTTTTGTAAAAAAACATGAGCATCGGATCATGTACATGTAGTTTATATCTGACCCACTTCCTACTGATTCGGCAGGAATTTTTCTTTTTCACCAGAGGTGGACGAAAAGGTTTTGGATCCCCCTGTTGGGACATTGTCCATATAAGGTGGTATAGTATTTTTGTAAAATGTGGTGGTAGCATTTTGAATTAGCCATTTGGTGGTTGCTTCACAAAACCATCCGTTTTTTGTGCTCGGAAAATGGAAAATGGCTTTTTGGTGCGACGAAAAGGAAAACTTTCTCCTGCAACATTGTTCGCAATCCCATTATGCATGTGTACACACAATATGGGCACATTATCACAAAATATGCCTTGATTCTAGCCATAACATTGGTCATTTGACCCAAAAGCCAAGAAACCTCGAATGAGATAGGTCATTTTGTGAGGTTTTTTTTAGACATAATCAATATATCAAGTTTAATATTTTTACTTATAACTATGTCATATAATATGACACCACGGGAATGTTTCGCATTGTTTCGATCGTTTTTGAAGTTTTTATGTCCGTTTTAAACTATCGTCAAACTTTGTCAAACAGCGGGCATGAAGATTCTTAGCTCGGGGCCGAGCCTCGCTAAACTTGCATCGGATCTTTGATAAAATAACATATTGTGAACCTAAAAATGATTTTTATAAAAAAACATGAGCATCGGATCATGTACCTGTAGTTCATATCTGACCCACTTCCTACCGATTCGGCAGGAATTTGTCTTTTTCACCAAAGGTGGTCGGAAAGGTTTCAGATACCCCTGTTGGGAAATTTTCCATATAAGTTGGTATAGTATTTTTGTAAAATGTGGTGGTAGCATTTTGAATTAGCCATTTGGTGGTTGCTTCACAAAATCGTCCGTTTTTTGTGCTCGGAAAATGGGAAATGGCTTTTTGGTGCGAAGAAAAGGAAAACTTCCTCCTGCAACATTGTTCGCCATCCATGATGCTTGTGTATGCACAATATGGGCACATTATCACAAACTATGCCTTGATTCTAGCCATACCATTGGTCATTTGACCCAAAAGCCAAGAAACCTCAAATGAGATAGGTCATTTTGTGAAGGTTTTTTTGAGACATAATCAATATATCAAGTTTAATATTTTTACTTATAACTATGCCACATAATATGACACCACGCGAAGGTTTCGCATTGTTTCGATCATTTTTGAATTTTTTATGCCCGTTTTGAACTATCGTCAAACTTTGTCGAACGACGGGCATGAAGATTTTTAGCTCGGGGCCGAGCCTCGCTAAACTTGCATTGAATCTTTGATAAAATAGCATATTGTGAACCTAAAAATGATTTTTGTAAAAAAACATGAGCATCGGATCATGTACCTTTAGTTCATATCTGACCCACTTCCTACCGATTCGGCAGGAATTTGTCTTTTTCACCAAAGGTGGACGGAAAGGTTTAGGATCCCCCTATTGGGACATTGTCCATATAAGGTGCTCTATTATTTTTGTAAAATATGGTGGTAGTATTTTGAATTAGCCATTTGGTGGTTGCTTCATAAAACCGTCCGTTTTTTATGCTCGGAAAATGGAAAATGCCTTTTTGGTGCGACAAAAAGGAAAGATTCCTCCTGCAACATTGTTCGCCATCCTATGATGCACATGTATGTACAATATGGACACATTATCACAAACTATGTCGGGGCTTCGTACGTGATGGGATCCTTGCCCGTCATAAGATTATCCACGAGATCAAGTCTAGAAAGTCGAAAGGCATCTTCTTGAAGCTAGACTTTCAGAAGGCCTACGACCGTCTGGACTGAAGGTTTCTTCGACAGGTCCTCATTAGGCGGGGATTTGCGATCGCCTAATCACCTGGATAATGCAGTTCATCATGACCGGGAGCAATGCGATTAACATCAACGGTGAGATTGGACCCTACTTCCACCCCTCCCGCGGTGTTAGACAGGGGGACCCTTTTTCCCCCCTTCTCTTCAACGTGGCGGTGGACGCCCTCGTGGAAATGCTTGAAAAAGCCAAGGGAGCGAGCCACATATCCGGCATGGTCGGCCACCTCATTTCGGGGGGGGGGGGGGGGGGGGGTCACCCAGCTCCAATACATAGATGACACAATGATCATGATTGAAGGCTCAACCCTAGATATTGCGAACCTCAAGTTCCTCCTCCTGTGCTTTCAGGAAATGTCGGGGCTTCGGATTAACTTCGACAAGAGCGAGATTATCGCGTTGGGGTTCTCTCAGGACGAGCAGCAGATGATAGCTGAAAACTTCAATTGTCGGCTTTCCTCCTTTCCCATCACTTATCTGGGATGTCGGTCCGCGACACCAGGACCCTTATCAGGGACCTGGATCCGCTCGTGGACAGGGTGCGCTCAAGGTACGAACCTTGGTGTGGGAGATTCACATCTAAAGGTCGCAAGACTGTCCTGATTGACTTCTGCCTGTCCAGCTTGCCCATGTACATGATGGGTATGTACCTCCTCCCAGAGGGGGTGCATGGGTATTTTGACAAAGAGTTTTCGTGTTTCTTCTGGCAAGACCCCTTGGGTCGTCAGAAGTACCACAATGGTCAAGTGGGCAGACATTTGCGCCCCCAAGGAGTTTGGGGCATAGGTATCCTAGCGTCCCGCTAGTTCAATAAGGCCCTGATGCTGAGATGGGTTTGGAGGATTCTGCGTGATGATGGGGGCCTTTGGCTCAAGCTCATCAAGGCCAAGTACCTGCGGGGTCGGCCTCTTTTTGACTGCGACCGACGGGACGACTCCCATTTCTGGCACTCCATCCAGGAGATCAACAACGAGATCCGGCTTGGGGTCACGGTCTCTATTGGGAACGGGGAGGGAACCATGTTCTGGCTGGATTTCTGGCTCGGGAGCGCCCCCTGTGGGAGGTGTACCCGTGCCTCTTCCACATTTGCTCCGATCCATCGCTTCGGGTATCCGCCGCGGCTCTAGAGGGAACATGGAACATCTCGTTCCGTCGTGCCTTTGGCCCCGAGGAAACTGAAGCGTGGAGGGAACTTAGGGCGGAGCTCTCGGATACCTTGGCTGACACACCTGATAATGTGTCGTGGAGCCTTACCCCGTCCGGGTCCTTCTCGGTTAGCTTGGCCTACCGGGACCTCTTTGGCCGCGCGGCTTTCCCGTGGACCAAGCCTCTCTGGAAGGCCCCTCTCCCGCTGAAGACTAAATTTTTTATTTGGCAGCTACTTCGCGATAGGCTACCCTCGGGGGTGGAGGTGACCAAGAGACATGGGCCTGGGGACGGGTTGTGTCCATTGCGTGGGATACCCGAAACGGGCACCCACATAATGTTTGCCTGTCCCGCTGCTCGGTTTCTTTGGAACTTCACCATAGATGTGTTGGGCCTGGACTGGCAGGCTCATGATCTCGGTGAGTTCCTAGAAATCCAAGTGAACCGGACAGGAAAAGGCCACCGCCTTTTCTGGCTAGTGTTTGTTGCGATGTCCTGGTCACTCTGGAACATCCAGAATAAGATGGTTATTGAGAAGATTCTCCCTAGGCGTGCTCTAACTCGGTTTTTCACTTTCTGGCCTCTCTGCAGCTCTGGTACCCGTTGTGTAGGCAGCGGGACAAGGCGAGGCTGGACGCAACTCTTCGACGACTCTTGGAGGCAGCTCGGCGGTTCCCTCCCTAGTCCAGCTTAGCTCTTTCTTTTTTGGGTGTGTCCTCGCCTGACGAGGTGGTCTTTTTCTCTTGTTGGGCCGTCTTGTGCTGTGGCCCCAACATGTGTTGTGTGGTTGGTCTTGAACATTGTTACCTGTTGTGGACGGTTGCTTTATTTATAAAGCGGGGCGAAAGCCTGTTTCGAGGATTTACTTAGGGATGTCCATGTGACCATGTCAAAGTCATGTGTGTCAAGGCTGTAATCCTGGCAATCGGTGTTTTGCAGCAATAATTCTCCACAAGTGTGGAGGCATCCATGATTGAGTTCGTTTTTGATAGTACACAGTGATGAAAACCTTGAACCTGACCATCATTATTAGTGTGCCATTTTTTTAACCGGGCTTCCACCCCTTTCCATTAACATTTTAACGAAAATAACAAGATTCAGTGCAACAAAAGGAAAAGACAAAGAGTGCAAAAGAAAGGAGGTAGGGATCAGGGAAGCGAGCTAGAGGAATGCTAGGAAACCCACTCTCTCCATCCAACCTCAGATAAAAAGCGTGAGACAAAAATCTGGCATCACCATAGTTCAGCAAATTACAGTAACCAACATCCAAGGCAACAAGCCACTAACCAAGAGAAAAGGCCTAGTTCTCGAATGCAGAGAAAATACATAAAACCATTATTAGTGTGCCTGGAGATTGCTCAGAGATTTTTCAGGTGAAAACTCATGATTTGAATTTAGTGTGCGATCAGGCGACAAAAAGGCTTCTGCGCTATCAAATTCTAGTAGGCGTGGTTATTGGAGAACCTCTCTTACACTCCACGTGTTTTCATTGGTGGTGGTTGTTTCCTTCTACATTGCTCGTTGATTGCTTTGGCATGGCCATGAATTTCTTTCTTCTATTGAGGCTGGGTAATTGGTATCATCTCCATATTAATGTATGCCTTGCAACAAAGACTTGAAACTCACTCGGATTGATAATTGAAAAACAAGAAACTCCATGTAGTTACCGAACACCAAATCTCCATATTTCTAGCACAAAAAAGAAGGAACTAAGATAAGATGCACAAACGTATCATGTTAAAGATACTTTCTTTATTTTTATTGTATTTACCTTGGAAAATTTAATTGTTCAAAAATATGTTTTAAGGAAAAATATATACATATGATTTCCAAGCATTTATTATAAATAGCAATAAATACAGTCAAAGATCAACTAAAGACATGTCAAAATCCTTTTTTAAATCTAGGGTCCATCAAGGTTTAGCCCTATGAGCAATTTTCGCTAGAAACTGAGCTGGTTCTATGTGTTTTCTTTTTAGTGTTTGAACTTGTTTCCTTTCTTTTCAGTTTCTCTAGTGAGACATTGTTACTCTAATTCTCAAGTAGTGGTAACAAGTAAACTGGCTATAAAATCTACTTGATCATTGGGGTTTAGTTGCCCCTATTGCTTTTAAGGGCTCTTTAGCACAACCATGGCTTTTAGGCATGTGACTCAGCGTTTAAAATCACCAACACTCGAATGCACTACTGTAGCGAGTTAGACCAAGCAGGAGAAATGTCACGATCCTTCTTCGATGCAGAAGAGAGCCCCTGATCTCTCTTCCACTTTCGAAGGGCGCCACACCTTTGGCCATAGTCGCTCACTCTAAAGCTCGAGCAGAGACCACAAACATTGATGCCAAGCAGGACCACCTAGACTGGAGGAGATCACCACTAGAATGACTCCACCATCGGTGACGAGATATCACCTAGTCTAATGTAAGCATCTAGTGTATGGACAAAAGCTACCACACGACGAGTAGGGTAGAAGGATCGCCATAGAGAAGGACACTACTAAAAAATTCAACCATTGTGATGGCAACAATCGTGGCCATTTTTCGTTGGGACTCCAAGTGCAGGGTGTTGTAGCAAGCTTCTTTTCCCCACAAGGGTGACTCGAGGGTTTATATCGAACTCTCAGAGAATTGGTTATGAAAGGGTATTTTTCTTCTCCTCTTTAAGCAACCTGTAAATTAAAATAATTTGTCTTACGTGCCCAAATCCACCTAGTGGTTGTCCAGCACAAGGTTTCGTATTAGTAATATGAAATAAAATACAAAATAAACTATAATAAATAAATCAAATAAAGTAAAATAATAAAAACTAGATGATATGGAAAATAGTAGAGTTGTTTTTAGGCTTTCCTGAGTGATTGCAAGTAGGGAAAGTATTTTTGTATTTTCGAAATAATAAATTACATAAAATATAAAAGATAGTAGATGAAATGGAAAGGTGTTTCTTATGATAAAATCGGGCCGGGATTCATGGGTTCACTTGTATACTCTCTTTTTAAGTTGTAGTGATCACAAAACAATTCATCAATGATAAATATTCATGGAACTTCTATATGTGTTTGATAAAGAAATCAATATGGGCATCACATTCTAACATAGAGATGAAATACATCTATCTTATACTCCTCAAGAAAGGGAAACTCCATGCAATTGAACTAAGAACAAATCAGAGTATATCTTTAAGTAATATAGCATGATGTTTAAAATACAAATATGCTACCTTGATCTAACAAGATTACCGCACTGTCACATGATAACTATAGCACATGATTTCACTTTATCCCTAGTGAGACAGCAAAAAAAGATAAAAACCAAAGTAGATTTTGAATATTTTTTGTCATAATTCAATCTCTACCACCATGCTACTCCATCTAATACACACTTCTCCCCATACAAGTTCTTGCATACAAGTTGGATCAAAACAAACAATTAAGAATGGGGTGCATGATATGCATCTATCAATACATATTACATAAAATAGATTCCAATCTCAAATATCAAATCACAGAACAAGGATCCACCACATAGGAATTACAAATATGACCATAATCATGTAGGACAGCTCATACGGTACTAGATCTATGAAGAACAAGAGAGAAATATATCAAGCTAGTGCCACAAACCCATAGCCTGGAGGTGGACTACTCCCTATTCATCATGGTGATGATGCCGGATATGTTGGAGAGGGTGGAGATCTCCTCGGAGGTGGCTCCTGTGGAGTTTCCCCCTCCAATCTTCGTTGGATCTAACTCTATCTGGTGGTGTTTTTTTTCTGGTGTGCTCCGTCTCGAGGACTCCCCGGGGATCCTTATATAGGGGTTTTTAGATCAAGAGAACTCTATGGGCGAAAGAATCAAGGCGATCAGACGGCCGAGGAGGAAACGAGGGCGGGTGGCGCACCCACCTGGGCTGGGCGTGCCACACAGGCTCGTTTGGGCCTCCTGGCCCTCCTGATGGGATTCTTGTGCTCTAGATGATTCTCATGGATAAATATTGGCATTTCCAAAAGTTCAGGTCCATTTGACTTCGTATAGGTCCTGAAACATCAAAAACATTGAAACAGGGTTTTTCTGCCCTACCGGATTATAGCCAAAATAAAGGGAATCATTGGTAAATCCCCAAAAATTAATATAAAACATGTATATACCATTATATATGTGGGAAAACATGTTATCAAACTACAAATTTGATGTATGCATTTTACATGCATCACATTGTCAGCATACTAGACTTGGACCAGCACATCGCCACCCTTTTAAGCAAGCTGGCGCCTCCAAGAAGGGCACAACACCAAGGCGTTGCCACCCATTTCAAGGAGGAATTGTTTTTTCACTTAGGAAACAGAGGAAGGGTAGGAGGGAGGGGAAACTCAATGTTGTCTCCTGCATGGAAGATGATGCCCAGGGCATCACTGCTATCGTGGCCATCATAGGCCAAAGATTTCTCCCGAATCCCTAAGGCTCCCAACCCACCGTATCCCACCAAACCAAACTCTAGTGGCTAGGAGCAGCCACGAATCTGATGGTCAACGAGAAGAACTAAGACACATCCTCTAGATCTTACGCAAACAGAACGAGAGGGATCCACACGCCGGGCCAGCACTTTGTCGCCCACCTAGCCGAGGATGACAATCAACATCCATGCGAGTGTCACCCCACCGGAGAGTTGCGCTGCCCACCGTGTCCGAGGCCGCCGCCACAACATCCGCTATCCACCACAGGAGACGTGACACGACAACTAAGCATGTCGGCGCCTTCCTTGACGGCTCCTAGGGATTGCCCGACGATCGTCGGCTGACGGCGTGGTGATCTAGGGTCTTGCCCTCAAGTTGCACGGTCAGGTAGATAGTGAAGTGATGGATTTTATGGTATCCACTCTAGTGTTGCAAGAAGTTTTTCGTCACAAGTTTTGATGCACATGAAAATTATTAACCAAAATATACCTGCGAGTGCCAGTATGTGCCTAAAGTATACACTCATAACTCCATGATACTCCCAACATTTTTGGAACTAGAAACATTGTTAGTAATAGATTTCATTCCTCGAGTCATACCGCGCAGGACCAAAGTTCTCATGAACGATTGTTGTGGTAAGAAGATTATCTATTCATATCCAATCTTCATGCAACGACAGAATGATCCATCTTTTCACCTTTAACTAATTTAATCCATCTTTTATGTGTTGGTTGTCCATCTAGAGATTTCAATTGCTGCTTATAGGATACTTCCAATTTTCTATGCATGGGACATATATACGTGATGACACTACGCCAAGTTTTTCCTTATAATACTAGTGAGGGGACATATCTAGTCATTATCCTACAAAAGTATATCTTCCATCAATATCCTGTTGGTTTGATAACTCGGCAGTACAGAGTAGTGGTCATGTCACATGTGCACTGCCTCTAATTTTCTTTGGGTCCTGTGGATCATGGGGCAGGCATAACTATTCTGCTTACTTTCTTCTCATCATTACTGTTCCTACTAAGGACTCTGGGCTAGTCCATACTTTTATGTCGTCGGTTGCACCTTTGTGTAGACCAACACAAGTGCTAAATATCAATAAATATGCACACTCTATCCACCAACACAAGTGCGAAAATATCAATGAATAGACAGAGTCTATCCACTATCTTTGCATTATGTAAACATAACAGTAATAAGACGTCGTTGCTGCCAGTTCACTGTATGATGAACTGTCAAATCTCAAATCATTGACGCCCCATTTGTTTCTAATCAATGAATAATAAGAAAAATAAATACACCCTCCGATCAATAATAAGTGTCGCTAATTTCGATGAAGTACTATCATTCATCTCTCCAAATAGGTCGATGGTTTTGTTGATGTGAGATATGCGTGTACATGTTTTCTGATGTAGCACCTGATGTGGTTGACAACATAGACAATCTTATAAATAAATATATTTTTGAATTTCAGATTAGACTTCGTACAAGAATTTGAATATCTCGAACAATATAAAAACATTCAATTTTTTTCTGAGGATGTACTTAATATTATGTAAAATCAAAATAAAAGCTTATTGCATTTTCACCTTTATTTTTTGGCCAAAAGTTATGTCTGTAAGCTGGGTATTAATTATTGGTAATTTTGTTTAATATACATAGATGCATGCTGATTATACAAAAAAATATCATGTTTCAAGTTTGAATTTTGCTACGTCTTTAGTTCTTATTTTTTTCCTTATACCTTGATTTTGTTTCAACATCACACGTCATGAGCTATGTCACACAACAAAACTGGGCTATTCATATGCAATGTCAGGCGAGCTATCACCTTAAGGTAAAAAAGTTATGTTGTTACTCTATAAGTTTGTTATCAGTTTTCACAGTTAGTTATTAAACGGAATACAGCCATCCAGATTGCGTCAAGATGTAACAATAAAAGCACAAAAAATTAAAAATCCCTATGAGATACATTTATAAATTACGAGAATAGTAGAGAGAACGTAAAATAAAGAAGTCAAAAATCTTACTTCAATAATTAGAGATGTGAAGCTTTCTATGGTTAATAAACGATTCCACACATAAAAAAGAATCTGAAATTTCAGTATAATTAAGAGAAAGCAAGCGGTTGTGCTTTGGCCCACCGGAATGTTATATAGGTCTCTGCCATGCTGCCAACCTTACGGGATTACACGTCAAACACACCACAATTTGTTCATGAATAGATAATAGTGACCATCCTTTTCGTGGCGATACTTTAATGACAACTTCCTTCTCTTTAAGCGGGTTCTATGGCATATCTCAATAATTCTCAAATTAGCAATCATAAAATATTGCAAAACACTTATCTAAGATTAATCGGCCACCACCTGGACAAGGCGAGATATTTTGAGATCAAAATTATGAATATGGTTATGCTTGTACTTCTACTCCAAGAAGCTCCGGGAGAGACCGAGAGTTTAACTCTTGCGTGATTGTATCAGCTTGATGAGTCGATAACTTTGGGTAAAGTATTCGTAGTAAAAAATAATCTGCGGAGGCATCTCTACTGGAGAAAATAGAACGGTCAGTCCCTTTAATTGTTCTTTGGAGGCAAAATAATTGAAGACAAAATGGAATATTGGTGGGCTTTCAAGGAAGCATAGTGGAGCTGCATTCCAGAAAGCTGCCAAAGCGGGGGGGCTACTGATAGTTCATACCAGGGGCAAATGATAGAGCCATTGTTAATCTCGTGGTTGGTACAATGAACTGTATAAAATAGTACTTGTAGCAAATGGGCACGAAACTTCGTTATCATTTTTGCTTGGGAACTGGCAGCTTTCATATTTAAAACGGAGGCCGTGACTTCTATGATCAACAGATAACGACAGTCCATATACAACTTTTCGGATACTGAATCTACTGTGTTATTTTAAGCGCGCGCCTTTTCTTCTTCAGAACGTGACTTGTTGTGAAAGTGATAACAAATACACCTGTCGTCAAGGACACGACGCCATCGGTGCATAATCCTATCATATCTCCGGAGAATCTGGACAAAGAATTTGGTAGGAAAATTTTGGGAAGTAACACTAGCTAATACTGTCGGTAGGTCCTTTCAAAGGCAGTATCATCAGTAGATCATTGCGCTGCTGGCCGCATTAGTTCTGTTCTCTGCTCTACTGGCGACGAGATTAATCGACTAACTAGGCGATGTTTCGGTTGATGTCGTATAGTGAAGTCAAGAAGTTACTTCTCCTTTAATAAGACCTTTGCAAGTCATCATTCATATGCATGCTATATGACTGGTTGGGCATTCTGTCTTCTACTCTACCCAATTCCAAACACAAAAGGTTTTAGCCTTTTAGGGCAGTTAGTAACCGTGTCCTTACTTTTGGTGTGGAAAAGCAAGATCAGGGATATGTTTGTTGATGACTAACATTACAACGACTAACATCAGGTGCCACGAAAGTGCGGCAAATAAACGAAATAACGACCACACTATCAATAAACATCCATGAGAAACCGAGTCTACTGACATATGTACCATGAGACTAACAAATTGTGCCACGCCACAATTCTGACCATTGTGAAAGAACCCAATAGATAGCTAAAGAAGCAAGCCATATAACTGAAGTTAAGCATTCGGGCAACATTAGAATACCTACCAAACACACCGTAAATACTCCTTCTTTCTGCCAACAAAATACATACACATGGCTATACAATTATTGCAGGGCTTACCTAAACAAACAAACAAACAAACGGCATGCTGAGGCAAACGTTGGTGGGAACTCCCTCGCAAAAGACCAAAACAATGAGGGGTTAAGCATTATGCAAAACTAGTACTAGTATGGTTCAGTTAGCCGGAGGATCTCAGTTATATGATACACTGCAGGATTCTCCCTTCTGCCTCTCACCAATTAATTAGCAGAAATAAGACAAGGATAACAATGTGGTCCAGCAAGCATTGACATGAGTTCTTAGGGATTTTTAGTGTTTACTACTGCCATGGCAGATCAACTGCAACAATAACAACGGTTCTCTGTTTGGTATCACTTGCCACGCAACATGGAGGGCAGCGTGTTCATTCGCCAGCCGCCACACCCTCGGACAGTAGTTCCATTAATTGTTCGGTAATCAGCATCGATCGGTACTCTATTTCTAGCTGCATGCATGCTACGGCAGAGCCGGCTGAGCCATGCTTACATTACAGTATTAGTCGACTAATGATGCATAACAACCTTCTTAAAAACCTTATCATGCCGAACTGTAGCAGTATCTTAGTCTGCCAGCAACCTCAAACTCATGCATAGTAGCAGTATCTTAGTGTTATGGATGTTTGTTTGTGTGTAGTTCCTCTTTACCTATTTTGTCCACAAAAGTGCGGCAAACAAAATGCCTCCGCAGCAATAGCAAACATCCACAAGGAACCGAGTCTACGAGGAAGAGGAAACACTTGTTGTAATATCGTTATTTTTGCTATTTAGAATTTCATGGTTTACAACGGTAATAATTATTCTTCTTTAAGGGTTATTTACCCATATGCTCATTTGCTCCGTTCGTGGTTGTCTCAAGTAGCGGATCATCATGGTGCCAACGGGGTGCACCGGATGTGCATCCATGAAATATGAAAAAACAAATATTCGTATATACTGACACAAACGTTGGTTGAAACTCCCCCTAAAACACTTGTACAAACACTTGGTTAACCATTATGCAAAATAGTACTCCAGTGACTTGGATTTGTTTAGATTCACATGTATCCAAACATAATTTTCAGTGTATAGATACATACAAATCTAGATAAAGCCAAGTCACTTACTTCTGAACGGAGCAAGTAATCCGGTTCGGTTAGCCGTGGATCTTAGTTATATGCTGGTGGATTATTCGGGAAAGGATTCGACACACCGCATGATTTTCTATTTTGTGCCTCTCACCAATTAATTAACAGAAATAAACACAGGAAAAACAATGTGGTCCAGCGAGGGCCTAGCTAATGAGGTATTGTCTTGAGTTCTTATGGACTTGTATGGTTTACTACTACCATGTTAGATCAACTGCAACAATAACAACGGTTATCTATGTTTGGTATCACTCTTCCACGCAACATGGCGGCACCGTGTTCATTGGCCAGCCGCCACACTCTCGGACAGTAGTTCCCTGGTTTCGCGTCAGCATCGATCGTACTGATCTAATTCTAACTGCATGCATGGACACTCTCGGACAGTAGTTCCATGGCAGCCGGCTGAGTCATGCTTATAGTATGAATCAACTGAACTGGCTTACGACTAATCATGCAGATAGACCTTCTTAAAAACCTTACCATGCGAAATGGTAGCAGTATCTTAGTGTCATGGACGGTTCTTAGTACGTAGTTCATGTTCATCTATTTTGTCCACTAATTAGAAACTTTATTCTGCTGGTAGCGGTGAACTATATAATGCTCACGATCACAATCACCACCAATCTACTACCAACTCGTGAACTTAACGACCTAAGCTGATCGACCAAGTCAAGAACAGGAGTCTACTCTGAACTTCCTCTTGAGCGATGTACAGCTGTTCGTACCAAGTAGTTGATTAGGGCATACAGATGTGTGACTTCTTGGATTGGGTAGCGTATGAACAAGCTCATTTTGGTCTGTGGGAGACGCCAGCGTCTCTCATAATAACGTCCTGGCGCCCCCTTGTGGTGCCGTGATGGCCTATTGTAATTTGTAACCCTACCCTACCAAAATTCAATCGGGCTCAGGTTTCTCTCGCAAAAACTGCAGTCCAAGCAAGATTACAAAATACATTGATGAAGTTGTATAACCATTAACCAGCTCAAGCAAACTTTTAGAACCTCATGTGGGCTTATTCCATTGGAAGTTAGCAAAAATCGCAGTTATGTAGACCTCTATATTTAGACCCCAGCCTACCTGGCCGGCTTGAGCCTTGGCCCTGGGACCAAAAATCCTACTAGATAATCTTTTTTACTTTTACTTCGGTATCCCCCTCCCAAAGCTTTATCAAACATAAACTCATATACATCTAGGATTGCACGTTATTTTTTGATGTGAAGCCTATACAAACCCACTTGAAAACCGTACGGCTTGCTTGGACGTACACAGACGGTACAACGGATATACGTGTACATGTGTGCACGGAGCCGTGGGCGGTAGAAAATCTGGATGTATATAACAATGTCACCAACATGGGGACACGAAATATACCGTACTCTACCTCATATACTAATACGCGGGTATATATATGGTCTGGATATGGATTTTGTCGAAGCAAGCTTCAATTTTTTTAGGAAAAAAGAGAGAATTTGTAAGCTAAGAAGGGCTCAACCCACATATATCGTAGTCTCACTCCATTTTATACATAATTATTTTTTAATAAAGGGAGTCTTATAGACTTGTATCAAGCACGGGTAGAAAACGCCCCATTGGTCCCGGTTGGTAAGGAGCATTAGTCCCGGTTGCCCAACCGGGACGGGGCAATCGGGACTAAAGCTCTAACCTTTAGTCCCGGTTGCCCCACCAACCGGGACAAATGGGGGCACACGTGGCGGCATCAGAGCGCGAGGGGGGGGTGTAACACGAACCGGGACTAATAACCTGCTGCCGCGGCAGAGATTTGGCACATTTCTCTGCCGCGGCAGAAAATTCATTTTGGCACATTTTGTTGCCGCGGCAGCATTTTCGCCACTTTTTGTGCCGCGGCAGAGAATTCATTTAGGTTGTTTTATTGTTTATTTAGTGTTTTGCACTTATCAATGAAGGAACCTTATATTACACAAGATCATCATGACGATATTACATTCAATACACGGATCGAGTTCATGCACTACATACAAAAGTTGCTATTCGATGCTACCGGCCAATTCCTTCAAAGTTGCTATTTTTACAATCCCTATTGTCTATACACAGCAGAATAGTATTCCCCTTTCGGGTCTAGGACTTCTGCATCCAAGAATCCCGCCAATTCCTCCTGAATTGCTCGTACACGATCCTTTGGCAGAAGACCGTCCCGTAGACGTTCGATCTGATTTAAAAAAGGAGTCAGCCTATATGAATGAAACTAAAAACAATTTGTTTGAAATTAAAAACTATAGAAATTGTTTACGTACGTGGAGTTGCACTAAATTTCTGCCCTTCTCATCGCACGTCTGCCGGATGAACTCGCAAACATAGTATCCACATAGATTGTTACCTGGTCCCTGCGTCAGGCACTTTACGAGAACAGAGTTTAATCAAAATAATAATCAAGCATGATAATAACTGTATCAAAACTAGAATCAAAGAGATGCGCGGATATAGCTAGTGGTGCTTACATTTAGTGGTTGAAATGTAAGCTCCTCTTTCCAAACACCCCTAGCCTTGTTGGTGAACCGTTTCCAAGCGCTGCCCGGCGTAGAAAACGAATAAAATAAGTTATTAAGTACTTGATATCATAAAATTCACGAACGTTGCCGATATAGTGTCGTAATGATTAGAATTACCGCTGGAGAAGTATCTGCATGTCCTTCCACGTCTCAAGGGGTTTATGTTTCGAGTCCATGACTAGTACACGCCCTTTGTCAAGTTGAATGATTAACAGAATATAGTGGTACCTGCGAATGCATAACTAATCAATTATATACTTAACATCGAGTAAGCGAAATAGAAAGTGTATACAAGACAATAACACTCACTAGAAGTTGTAAGGAAATAGTATTTTCCTTTTGGTTTCTTAAAACCTTAACGCGTGTACTATATTATCCTCCGTATACTGGGGGCTTATTTTGAGATTAGCTTCATGAACCCAATATGGGTCAATGAAGCCAATGTCATAGATTTGTCCTCTGCTGCATTCGAGAATCTTCATTCTGCATATTACAGTATGATTATATACATGCAATAAACAAAATAATATAGCTGGAGACTAAATTAATTACAAAATTAGTACTTACAGACAATAGGCACTGATGATCGATTTGTCCAAGGCGTCTTGATTGAATAATTGAAATAGTTCATCAAATTCAATGGATATCATGTCATCCTTTTCTTTCCCATGATGCTTTTTTGTAACCCTCAGCACTATCCAGTTAGCCCCGGCGGACGTGGCATGCATGTACCAGTTATGCAATCTTCGCATTTTTGTTGAAAGATTGTTTACCTCCTCAGGTTTGACGAGAGGTTTGTCGTACTGGTATTTGTATGCTACTTCACTCACGGGGAAGAACTCTAACTGGGATAAGTACTGAGCAATACTCATACCTTGAGCAGCGGCAGCTTCTCCGTATTGTGCAACTACCTTTGGATCATACTGCTCTTCGGCCCCATATTTGCTCGACCCCACACTGGTTTGAGAAATCACCTTGAGAGGGGCGCAAGTCTGTTTTGATTGTTCTCCGAGCTGGGCAACAGATTTCTCGCTTGCATCAGTACCGCTCTTCGAGGCTTTTTGTGCCGCATGTGACTTGAGAATAGAACGGTCATAGTCTGATGACAGCTTTGGCTCGGGTTGATGAAGATTCTTTAGCATTTTCAACACTTTGGCTTTTTCTTCTTTGGTGCTGGGGAACTCTGGCTCTTTCGGCCGCCTCAGCTTAGTGAAAAAAGCTGTCGTTTCCGCATCAACGATCGCCGCAGTCTCCTCTTCAGTACAGTCATAAGCTCTCTTGGGAGGAACCTTTGGTACTTTTGGAAGAGGCTCTTGTTTACGTTTCGGCGATCGCTTACGACGCACAGTAGCGGTACGCTTACGCTTTTTATCCTGAGGCGCCGGCGATGGCTCCCGCGGTGATGGCTGTATCGGAGATTGGTAAGGCGACGGAGCCGGGTGAGGCGACGAAGACAGCTGCCGCGGCGGCGACGACCTCGCTGGAGACGGGTGAGGCGGCGGCGAAGATGGCCTTGGCGTGTGATTTCGAAGCACGATACATTCCTTCGGCCATAGAATGGTGACGTTTTTTGCGTCACCCAGCACAGTCACATCCCCTTCACCAGCAGGGTAGCGAAGATCCAAAACCTCAAAGGTGGGCATGATTTCATCCACGCCGACAACAGCGTAGCCCTCTGGAACCGGACGACAGTGGTAAGTTGGTGTGGGTCCAATTGGTAAGGCATAGCCGACCGCCACCTTCATTTATATGTTCACAACTTTGACATGTAGCTCGCAGTGTGTCATCTCTGTGATATCATCCACTGGGTAGCCAACAGGAGCCATCGTCGGTGCATCATCGTCATCGCCATTGTCATCACCCGGGACCTCGGTGGAAGCCACACTGCTTTTTCGATTATTCGATAGGCCGGTAGCATCGAATGCAGTGTGCTGCTGAGATGGGCCGGTAGTACTTTGCTCTTTAAGTGCGTTAATTTCATCTTGTTGTTGCTTTAATCGTTCTTCAATTAAACGCATTCGCTCTTTCTGACTATCTGCTTCAACTGCCGCCCTGTCCTTACTCCTCTGACGGCTTCTATCAGGATATTTCTTCCTCTCTTCGGGAAACCCAGTCCTCCATGGTTGGGAGCCTCTTGTGCCTCGTGTTCGTCCATCATGTTCCTTATTTCCAAGGGCGAGTGTGATCTCATCATTCTCTCTATCGGGAATGAATTCCCCATCTTTAACAGCCTTTACTGCTTTTCTGATCATCTCGATTGGCAAGGGGTCTTCTTTATGTCGTATGTTATATATACACCTCCCTTCCGAGTCCAACGTGCCCCCATGCCCGTAAAACCAATTCCTTGCACGTTCTACCCAATCGTCTGTCTCTGGGGTGATCTTTTTATCACGCAGTTCCTGCTCAAGTTTCTCCCACTTAGGAATGACAGCCCTGTAGCCACCTTGCCCCATAGTATGGTGATACTTCTTGTTAGCAGCATTCAGCTTATTCATTTCAGACATTTTCTTAGCTTTTTCTGATTTCTTGTATTCCACAAACTCAGCCCAGAATGGTTTTATCTTCTCAAACTGAATATTCTTGAAATCGGGAGTCTTCTTTTTCACGACATAGTCAAGGTGCAATCTTTTCTTCCAGTTGGTGAAACACTGGGCCATCTTCTTCAAAGCCCACTCCCTGACCTTAGCCTCCATGGCTCTCCCATGTTGTAAGGCGTCCTCAACTGGATCCTCCGCATTTGGATCCAGCTCTATCTTCGGTAGTTTGAAATTAACCATGAGCCTCTTCCACAGTAAATCTTTGGCGTGGTTAGGGACAAATAAACATGTTCCCTCTTCATCCGCATTAGCAGGCCTATTCCAATTTCTAATGGTGATCGGGATTAAGTCCCTAACGATTACTCCGCATTGTGCCACAAATTTGGTTGCGACAACTTCGGGAGCCGTCGGTTTGCCGTCTTCAGCGACATCTTCGATCCTGAACCTCTCATGGTCTTGCAACTTTTTGGTTGGGCCTCGTCCGCTCTTTTCAGTAGATTCCTTCGATCCGGAGGGCTAAAAGAAGAAAGATCATCGTTACTATTTCTATATAGATAGCAGATGATTAATTAATGAATTGATTTATATTACATGCACCTCGCCGGAGCGGTCGTCTTCTCGATTACACAAGGCATCGCCTTGTCCCTCGCGGAAGGCAACACCTTCAACCTCAAACAAGTTGTCTATTCCGGTAAAAAGAGGATCACCCTCACCGGAGTTGTTCAGAAACGTTGATACGTCTAAATTATCTTCCCGACGGATCACACCTTGGATCAACTCTTCCTTTTCTTCGTCTCTGACGTGTGGGTCCATATTTTCTGCATAGGTGGAAAAACGAATAAGTCAAAGCGGCTAAAGGAGAAAGTTAAGTACGGTGTTGAGAGATATAAACCCTAATTCAGAGAAACCCTAATATATACATACACAATAATAAAAATGAAGAGAAACCCTAAACCCTAAACCTAGCTACAAAAAGGAAACCGTGTAGTAGATAGGCACATCGTCGAACCCACATGCACCTAAGTTGCTTGACAATGTGAATCGGGTCTGGGGCTACCCACAGTGACTGACCAGTGGGGCCGAAGACCAATAATACCAAAGTAATTAATAAACCTAATAATACCTAACTAATAATAAACCTAATAATCGAAACACCGAAAAGAAAGGGAAACAATCAACACATGGCATCGATGCAATGCTCAAGCAAGTATGATGATATGACAAGTTAATTTGCATTGAATGTAACCCTAAGACATGCTCGACGATTTAATCGGGGTTCCGAGGGGTGAAAACCCTAACTCGGGGAAACTCCGGAACATATGAGAGGGGTGCATTTGTTCTTATAATTATACTTGTCATTTAAGTTGTTGAACAATGCATGATTATAGTTTAGATAGATAGGTTTCATTTTTCTGAACAATTTGACATATTATTTGTATTTTTCTGACTTATAAACAATAAGTTATTGATTTTACAATATTAAATCATATTCTGGAATTAAAAAAAAGGCAAATAGTTTTTACACCGGGGCGCCCCCTAGCCAGTGAGACTGACAGAAGGGCCCCAGTGCCAACTCAGCCTCCACGCGTACAGATCATTTTTATACCACAGAGAAGCCTACCCACTGAGGCTGACTGATGGGCCCTAGGCCACATCAGCTGCCACGCGAGCACGAGTGACGTCAGCACGACGTCACGCTGGCGGTGAGCTCCCAGGCAGCGGCAGCGGCGGCGATAGCGGGCACCCCTGGACGCGCGGATGGGCGCGTTAGAGAGAGCGCGATGCAGGGAGAAAGGGAGTGGCGGCGCCGCTCCTTGTTGGTCACCGGAGCGTCGCCTCCGTCGAGCTCGAGCGGCGGCGTCGTCGGGCACACGCGGGGAGAGTAGTACAGGAGGAGAGGGAGAGAAAGAAGAACACCGTGAGGATCAGCAGCTCACCAGGAACATGACGGAGGTGGTGGCGAGGCCGGGCGAGCTCGGGAGACGCCGGAATCGACGGAGGCGACGCGCGGACGGAGCTTCCAATCCAGGCGATTGAGGTCACGCGCGAGGGGGAAAAGTAGCAGGGGCGCGCGTGGACGGAGGCAGCGGCGGTGGTGGACGGAACGCGCGGGTGGGGCGCGTCAGTTATAAACGAAGGGCCTTTAGTCCCGGTTGGTGGCTCCAACCGGGACTAAAGGGGCATCCGTCCCGGTTGGAGCCACCAACCGGGACGTATAATCCAATATTTTCAGCAGACCAAGGGTTGGCGCGCAGGGGGTCTTTAGTCCCGGTTGGTGGCTCCAACCGGGACATATTCCCCTGATTTCAAATTTTTTCAGGTATTTTCTCTGTGTTCCCGCCTTATTTTTTATTTTGGGGTTTAAATTTGTATTATTTTTTAAATGATAATTAATTTGGAATTTAGAAAAACTTTAAACATAAAAGTGTTTGGATTTGAATAAATAATTCAAAACCATTTTCTGTTTTAAAAAATAATTAATGTAACCATTTAAAATATGAACCATTTACAATTAAAAATGAATTAACTTATATTTTTTAATATCAATTTGGAATTTAGAAAAACTTTAAACATAAGAAGTGTATGGATTTGAATAAATAATCCAAAACCATTTTCTATTTTTAAAAAATAATAATGTAACCTTTTAAAATGAATTAACTTATATTTTTGAATATTAATTTGGAATTTGGAAAAACTTTAAACATAAAAAGTGTTTGGATTTGAATAAATAATTCAAAACCATTTTCTGTTTTAAAAAACAATTAATGTAACCATTTAAAATATGAACCATTTACAATTAAAAATGAATTAACTTATATTTTTTTAATATCAATTTGGAATTTAGAAAAACTTTAAACATAAGAAGTGTATGGATTTGAATAAATAATCCAAAACCATTTTATATTTCTAAAAAATAATTAATGTAACCTTTTAAAATGAATTAACTTATATTTTTGAATATTAATTTGGAATTTAGAAAACTTTAAACATAAAAAGTGTTTGGATTTGAATAAATAATTCAAAACCATTTTCTGTTTTAAAAAATAATTAATGTAACCATTTAAAATATGAACCATTTACAATTAAAAATGAATTAACTTATATTTTTTTAATATCAATTTGGAATTTAGAAAAACTTTAAACATAAGAAGTGTATGGATTTGAATAAATAATCCAAAACCATTTTCTATTTTTAAAAAATAATTAATGTAACCTTTTAAAATGAAGATAGGGGACGAGCATCGTTAGAACTTGCATTGGAGCTCTGAAGATACCACATATTGCGAGTCTAAAAATGATTTTTTCAAAAAATCACGGGCGATAGATCATGTACCTGTAGTACAAACCGGACCCACTTCCTACCGATTCGGCAGACATTTGTCCTTTTTACCCGGGATGGACGAAAAGGTTTGAGATGTACCGGTTGGGAGATAGTCCATGTAAGGTGGTCTAGTATTTTAGGAAAATGGGACGGTAGCATTCTGAAACGGCATTTTGGTGGTTACTTCACAAAACGACTCGTTTTTTGCGCTCGGAAAATGGAAAAGGGCTTTTCCGTGCGACAAAAAGGAAAACTTCCTCCTGCAACATTGTTCTCCATACCAATGTCCACACACATGCATAATATGGGCATAACATCACAAACTATGACGTGATTCAGCACATAACATCGGTCATTTGGACCGAAAGCCATGAAACCTCGAACATGATATGTCATTTTGTGAAGGTTTTTTCGAAACATGATCAATATACCAAGTCTGGTATTTTTCCTTTCAACTATGTAACAAAATATGACACCACGCGAAGGATTTTCATTGTTCGGATTTTTTTTGAATTTATTATGCCCGTTTTGAATTATCTGAATTTCTAACTATGGTCGAAGCGGTGTGCATGAAGATAGGAGACGAGCATCGTTAGAACTTGCATTGGATCTCTGAAGAAACCACATATTGCGAGTCTAAAAATGATTTTTTCAAAAAATCACGGGCGATAGATCATGTACCTGTAGTACAAACCGGACCCACTTCCTACCGATTCGGCAGACATTTGTCCTTTTTACGCGGGATGGAAGAAAAGGTTTGAGATGTATCGGTTGGGAGATAGTCCATGTAAGGTGGTCTAGTATTTTAGGAAAATGGGACAGTAGCATTCTGAAACGGCATTTTGGTGGTTACTTCACAAAACGACCCGTTTTTTGCGCTCGGAAAATGGAAAAGGGCTTTTCCGTGCGACAAAAAGGAAAACTTCCTCCTGCAACATTGTTCTCCATACCAATGTCCACACACATGCGTAATATGGGCACAACATCACAAACTATGCCGTGATTCAGCACATAACATCGGTCATTTGGACCGAAAGCCATGAAACCTCGAACATGATAGGTCATTTTGTGAAGTTTTTTTCGAAACATGATCAATATACCAAGTCTGGTATTTTTCCTTTCAACTATGTAACAAAATATGACACCACGCGAAGGATTTTCATTGTTCAGATTTTTTTTGAATTTATTATGCCCGTTTTGAATTATCTGAATTTCTAACTATGGTCGAACCGGTGTGCATGAAGATAGGGGACGAGCATCGTTAGAACTTGCATTGGATCTCTGAAGAAACCACATATTGCGAGTCTAAAAATGATTTTTTCAAAAAATCACGGGCGATAGATCATGTACCTGTAGTACAAACCGGACCCACTTCCTGCCGATTCGGCAGACATTTGTCCTTTTTACGCGGGATGGAAGAAAAGGTTTGAGATGTATCGGTTGGGAGATAGTCCATGTAAGATGGTCTAGTATTTTAGGAAAATGGAACGGTAGCATTCTGAAACGGCATTTTGGTGGTTACTTCACAAAACGACCCGTTTTTTGCGCTCGGAAAATGGAAAAGGGCTTTTCCGTGCGACAAAAAGGAAAACTTCCTCCTGCAACATTGTTCTCCATACCAATGTCCACACACATGCATAATATGGGCACAACATCACAAACTATGCCGTGATTCAGCACATAATATCGGTCATTTGGACCGAAAGCCATGAAACCTCGAACATGATAGGTCATTTTGTGAAGTTTTTTTCGAAACATGATCAATATACCAAGTCTGGTATTTTTCCTTTCAACTATGTAACAAAATATGACACCACGCGAAGGATTTTCATTGTTCGGATTTTTTTTGAATTTATTATGCCCGTTTTGAATTATCTGAATTTCTAACTATGGACTACCACGCGAAGGATTTTCATTGTTCGGCAGACATTTAGTCCCGGATGTAGTCACAAACCGGGACTAAAAATATTTTCCGCCATTTCCCACCTCTTCCCGCCAAGTTTTCCCGCCCTTTCCTTTCTACTAGAGCTTTTAGTCCCGGATGTAGTCACTAACCGGGACTAAAGATATTTCCCGCCATTTCCCAAAGCTTCACGCCAAGTTTTCCCGCCCTTTCCCTCTATATTTAGGGTGATCGTGTCATGGCTATCCACACATACACACCTTCCTCTCTTAGAACAATGGACAACGCCTACTGGGCCATTCTGACCCTCGAGGAGACCGAGGCGCTATGTGCCTCCAACTACCCTTGTCCGCCGGGCTACCGGCCTCCCGCCGGCTGGATGCTGAGCGCTGGAGGGGTTCCTGTCTCTCCTGTCCCTCAAGGTTCCGCACGCCAGGCGGCCATCACAAACCACTTCTACCACGAGCTCACGCCGGAGCAGCGGATGGATCCCCAGTGGGATCCCGACAACTACGACACCTGGAATGCCTTCTTCGCTAATAGGCAGGAAAGGGAGCTCACCAGGTACGAGGGTGATGGCCCGCCACCGGTGAACCACAACGAAGCCGGCCGTCGTCTGTGGTGGGCGAACCGTACTATCATCGGAGTGATGCGCTACATCGCCGGGGGAGACCATCCTCGCCTACGGTGCCCACGAGTCCACCCGCCACAGGCCCCACACTGTCCCGGCGGTAGCGGCATCGTCTTCTAGGAGACCCCTCTCCCACCCGCCGTGAATCCGAGGCTGGAATGGCCCCTGGTATACGCCATGGATGGGCTGAGGATCCCCGGAGTGGCAGGTGACGATGACGATGATGATGACGACGACGATGAAGACCCTGAAGCTGCGTACTATAGGACTAGGCATGATTATGACTAAAGGGGGCGGCTTTAGTCCTGAGTGTTAGCTAGTCCCGGTTTGTCCCGGTTTTTAATATTAATAAATGTCTTGAGTGTTACCTAATAAATAGAGGGAAATGCCTATATAAAGAGAGGGTTCATATTTAGTCCCGGTTGGAGAAACCAACCGCGACTGAAGGGATTGCGGCAGAGTGGGCCAGGCAACACTAATAATAGGGGTGAGTGTCGACATTATGTCGTGCGGCTTGTACCTTGTCCCGGATGGTGTCACCAACCGGGACTAAATATGAACCTTTAGTCCCGGTTGGAGACACCAACCGGGACTAAAGATGAGTCAGCACTAATAATAGGGGTGAGTGTCGACATTATGTCGTGAGTGTCGACATTATGCCGAGCTGCTTGTACTATAAATATGCATCCTTGTGAGTCCAGTCCTCCAGCCAGTTTGAGGCATCTCCAAGATGGTTTTAGAGAGCAGGGACACCACTACGGCCAGTTTCAGGGAGATGCCGACGGATCCCAGTCCTCCGGCATCTCCGAGAAACTGGTCATAGAGGCACTCCCTAATATGTGAAATTAGTTAGATCCGAGGCGTATTGATCTAGTTAGTGAAGTTACAAGCTGCAAGATGGTTTTCGAGAGCAGGGACACCACTGCGGCCAGTTTTAGGGAGATGCCGACGGAGCCCAGTCCTCCGGCATCTCCGAGAAACTGGTCATAGAGGCACTCCCTAATATGTGAAATTAGTTAGCTCCGAGGCGTATTGATCTACTTAGTGAAGTTACAAGCTGCAAGATGGTTTTCGAGAGCAGGGACACTACTGCGGCCAGTTTCAGGGAGATGCCGACGGAGCCCAGTCCTCTGGCATCTCCGAGAAACTGGTCATAGAGGCACTCCCTAATATGTGAAATTAGTTAGCTCCGAGGCGTATTGATCTAGTTAGTGAAGTTACAAGCTGCAAGATGGTTTTCGAGAGCAGGGACACCACTACGACCAGTTTCAGGGAGATGCCGACGGAGCCCAGTCCTCCGGCATCTCCAAGAAACTGGTCATAGAGGCACTCCCGGTCCAGCCACAAAACGGGACTAACACTCAAGACATTTATTAATATTAAAAACTGAGACTACAAAACCGGGACTAAAGGCCACAAACCGCGAAAGATATCCTTCGGTCAAGCCACAAACCGCGAAAGACATGAACTAGAGTTACATAATATGAGCATGAACTTCTTGGCATATGTCATTCCTTATGACCGCTTCAGACGTAACCATGGAGCATCTTCTTTACTTAACGGAATGCTTGGGTCAGTTTTCACTGTGAAGGGCGGAATTTCATCAAACTTATTATAATCTTCTGACATGTCTATCTTGTCCTCGATTCCCACGATGTTTCTTTTCCCTGAAAGAACTATGTGACGCTTTTGCTCATCATATGATGTATTCGTTTGCATATTTTTTCTTTTTTTCGGTCTGGAGGACATGTCCTTCACATAGAAAACCTCAGACACATCATTGGCTAGGACGAATGGTTCATCTCTATAACCAAGATTGTTGAGATCCACTGTTGTCATTCCGTACAACTGGTCTATCTTTACCCCTTCCCCATTCAGGTTGACCCATTTGCAGCGAAACAAAGGGACCTTAAAAGAGACTCCATAGTCTAGTTCCCATATCTCCTCTATGTAACCATAATATGTGTCCTTTTGTCCATTCTCGTCTATTGCATCAAATCGGACACCACTATTTTGGTTGGTGCTCTTTTTATCTTGGGCGATCGTGTAGAATGTATTCCCATTTATTTCGTACCCTTGGAAATTCAATACAGTAGAAGATGGTGACGCGGCCAACAAGTATAGCTGATCTCCAACAGTGGTGTCATTCAAGAGATGTTTCCGCATCCAACCACCGAAAGACTTCATGTGTTCATCTGTAATCCATGATTCAGGCTTCCCCGGGTTTTTGGAGCGTACAATATTCTTGTGTTCCTCGATATACGGAGCTGCCAAGGTAGAATTATGTAGAACTGTGTAGTGTGCTTTAGTGAAAGAATCCCCGTCCCTACATATCATTGCTTTTTTTCCCAGCGTGCCTTTTCCACTTAGTCTTCCCTCATGCCGCGAGTTAGAAACACCAATCGGCTTAAGGTCAGGAATAAAGTCAACACAAAACTCAATGACCTCCTCTGTTCCATATCCCTTGGAGATGCTTCCTTCTGGTCTAGCACGGTTATGAACATATTTCTTTAAGACTCCCATGAACCTCTCAAAGGGGAACATATTATGCAGAAATACCGGACCGAGAATGGCAATCTCTTCCACTAGATGAACCAGGAGATGCGTCATAATATTGAAGAAGGATGGTGGGAACACCAATTCAAAACTAACAAGACATTGTACCACATCCTTCTGTAACCTTGGCAGAATATCTGGATTGATTACCTTCTGAGATATTGCATTGAGGAATGCACACAGCTTCATAATGGGTACTTGAACATTTTCCGGTAGAAGCCCCCTCAATGCAATCGGAAGCAACTGCGTCATAATCACGTGACAGTCATGAGACTTCAGGTTTTGGAACTTTTTCTATGCCATATTTATTATCCCTTTTATATTAGATGAGAAGCCCGACGGCACCTTGATACTATAAAGGACTTCAAAAAAGATTTCCTTCTCTGCTTTGGTAAGAGCATAGCTGGCACGACTTAAGTGACGCCCTTTATCCGTCTTGTTATGTGTATGCATGTTATTTGGGTCTTTCATAATTTGTTGGTCCTCCCGTGCTTCAGGTGTATCTTTTGTCTTCCCATACACGCCTAGGAATCCTAGCAGGTTCACGCAGAGATTCTTCGTCACGTGCATCACGTCGATTGAAGAGCGGACACGCAGGACTTTCCAATATGGCAGCTCCCAAAATATAGATTTCTTCTTCCACATGGGTGCGTGTCCTGTAGCGACGTCGTTCGGAACTGATTGACCGCCGGGACCCTTTCCAAAGATTACTTCTATGTCCTTGACCATACCAAATACATCATCACCAGCAGGGAGTTCAGGCTTCTTCCGGTGATCTGCCTCACCTTTGAAATGCTTGCCTTTCTTTCTTACGGGATGATTGGTCGGAAGAAATCGTCGATTCGCCAGGTACACAACCTTCTTGCATTTATGCAAATATGTACCTTCGGTCTTATCTAAACAGTGGGTGCATGCCTTATATCCCTTGTTTGTCTGTCCTGAAAGGTTACTAAGAGCAGGCCAATCATTGATGGTTACGAATAACAACCCTCGTAGATTAAATGGCTCCCGTTTGTTCTCATCCCACGCACGTACACCTGGTTTGCCCCACAACTGTAAGATTTCTTCAACTAATGGCCTAAGGTACACATCAATGTCGTTGCCCGGTTGCTTCGGGCCTTGGATGAGCACTGGCATCATAATGAACTTACGCTTCATGCACAACCAAGGAGGCAGGTTGTAGATACATAGAGTCACGGGCCAGGTGCTGTGACTGCAGCTCTGCTCCCCAAAAGGATTCATGCCATCCGTACTTAGACCAAACCATAAGTTCCTTGCGTCACCTGCAAAGTCTGGGAAGTCTCTCTCGATTTTTCTCCACTGTGACCCATCAGCAGGGTGTCTCAACTTCCCGTCTTTCTTACGGTCTTATTTGTGCCATCGCAACAACCTGGCATGCTCTTTGTTTCTGAACATGCGTTTCAACCTTGGTATTATAGGAGCATACCACATAACCTTAGCAGGAACCCTCTTCCGGAGGGGCTCTCCCTCAACATCACCAGGGTCTTCTCGTCTGATCTTATACCGCAACGCGTTGCATACCGGGCATTTATCTAAATTCTCATACTCCTTACCGCGGTAGAGGATGCAGGCATTAATGCATGCATGTATATTTTGCACATCTAATCCCAGAGGACAGAGAGTCTTCTTTGCTTCGTAGGTACTCTCGGGAAGTTCGTTATGTTTTGGAAACTTCGGCTTCATTATTTTCAACATCTTTTCAAATGAGGAGTCAGTTAGACCACACTCTGCCTTCCATCGCAACAATTCCAGTGTGGTACCGAGCTTTGTGCTGCCATCTTCACAATTTGGGTACAACAATTTCTTGTGATCTTCTAACATGCCCTCTAACTTCAACTTCTCATTTTCTGTTTCACAGTCTCGCTTTGCATCAGAAATGACCCTACCAAGTTCATCTGATGCCCGTTCTTCACCTCTTTCCTCTCCATTGTCTTCCATTGCAGTATCACTGTATTCAGGAAACATATGATGATAGTTGTTATCATCATCTTCTTCTTCACCATATTCCATCATAACCCCTCTTTCCCCGTGCTTGGTCCAGCAATTATAGTTGGGCATGAAACCTTTCATAATCAGGTGGCCGCGAATGATTTTCGAGGAAGAGTACTCCTTGTTGTTCCGACATTGAACACATGGACAACGTATAAATCCATTCTCTTTGTTTGCCGTAGCCACATCGATAAATTTATCCACGCCTTTGATATACCCGGCTACGCGCCGGTCACCGTACATCCATTCCCGACTGTTCATCTGCATCATATAAGTAAGTTTATCAAAAAACAGGACATCATAAATAGTGAAATAACCAATTCACACTGACACATGAATTATATCAATGACCTAGAAAAGATAAGATTGCTAACCTCGATCGAGGGAAATAACGAGGAGAAAGCTCAAGTGCGTCTCGGACACCTTCTATATTTTTGTTCTATGAGAAATTCAACGGGATTATTCACTCAAACATTTCAACAAACACCTTCAATGCATGCATGAGAAAAAACTAGCACACCCCCTCACACCTTCCACCATTCGAAAAAACAGAATGGAGGCATAGGGGGCTAGGGCGTTGCATTTATAGAGGGCCGGGGGTCTTTAGTCCCGCTTGGAGCCAGCAACCGGGACTAAAGGTGCGTGCCACACCACGTGGCTGTGGACACAATCTTTAGTCCCGGTTGCTGGCTCCAACCGGGACGTATTGCCCTTACCAACCGGGACGCATGCCCCCTGGCCCCGTGCCCGCTCCAACCGGGACGCGTGCCAGCATTAGTCCCGGTTGGTGGCGCAACCGGGACAAATGCTCTGAGGGGTCGCGAACGGATAGCACTTTTTCCACTAGTGAAGCCGTTACAACCAGCTGAGTTCACACCCATTCTAGAATCCCAGTTTGCTTTTTTACTTTTCTATGTTTCGTACATTGTCCCGATAGTGAAGGGTGACATCATACAGAATAAATATCCCACAAAGATTTATTAATGTCCTGGTTTGGTCGTCATGTCTAGCCCATCCAACACCGAACAACATGTGGTAATTTTGTCCCATGGAATGACATCTCTCCATCCTATGGGCCGTCATCCCATGATTCTCCATATCTTCATAGTGGTGGCATAGATGATAGAGTCATGTGAGTTTTGTTCATAGGTTCCTCCGTTCCAATATTTTGTGCTCCTAGTAATATTCACCTAATAATACGATAACGATGCAATGTTTCAATAGTTTGCTTTGTACAAGATGTATCTTTGACCACATTATATTGGTTTTCACGACCTTGAGTTCACACCCGTTGTGATGGCACAATTTATGTTGTTCGTTAAGACCTTCAAAATTAGTTTATCTTGTATCTCATATTATCACTACTCACATAAACCACAAAATTAGTTTATAATTTTCCTCTAATAAATCGTCATAAATTGTTTTCAGACACATTTGTCACTATAGTGACACTTTATGAGGCACCATGTAAAGTGTCATAAATTTAGAGACATTAATTAAGTATTGAATACATGCATATGAGACACTTAATAAACTGCCACAATAGATCATGCCGAGATATTTTGCGAGACACTTCATAAACCGACCCTACCTTATAGCTAGAAACACTTTTGAGGAACTTTTTTTTTTACATTTCTTAGAGGCATATCTCATAAATATATGGCCTTACTACCCATATATAATAAGTTTATAACGAGTAGTAACATGATATTGTGTGTAAGTTGAGTTCCTAAATGTTGTGTCTGGTTGAATGCATGATTAGAGGGGCATGTTGGTTTCGTGTGCGAAATCACAAAATAAGCCTATTGGCACAAATTTAAAGTACATTCTCTTCTTAGGGGTGATGGGGAGAGTTACATCACAAATTACAAACTTGTTGTGGAGAAGTATCTTTTGTAATGTCTACATGGGTAGCAAATCGGAATATTTGTTGCGCTTGAACTTGCTTTCGAACAATCAACTATAGGTATAATTGTTTTCTCACCTAAAAAATTGTATAGTTGTTTTTTACAATTATGTAACTTCTTTTTCCAAAAGGGATGTTTTTATTAGACTCACAACTTTACATCGGTATGATTCCATGATACACTACAGGAATGGGAAGCTATGCCGACGGCCGGTCGCTACGCCGACGGCTAAACGTTGAGGCCGTCGGCGTAGAATTTCCCTCGGCATATCCTATGCTACGCCGACGGCTGCCCTCGGCGTAGCTATTTTTTATTTTATCTCATTAAACTTTGAAAAATCATAACTAAATCATTCTAATTCGGAAAAATACAAATAATACATCAAAATTTGCAGAAAAATAAGACCTATCTATCTACACTCAAATATTACACATTTGTAAATAAAAATTAAGTAAAACATAAAACATTATATATAGTTTAAAATGGGCATAAAAAATTCAAAAACGATCGAAACAATGTGAAACCTTCGCGTGGTGTTATATTATGTGACATAGTTATAAATAAAAATATCAAACTTGGTATATTCATTATGTCTCAAAAAAACCTTCACAAAATGACCTATCTCATTCGGGGTTTCTTGGCTTTCGGGTCAAATGACCAATGTTATGGCTAGAATCAAGGCATAGTTTATGATAATGTGCCCATATTGTGCATACACATGCATAATGGGATGGCGAACAATGTTGCCGGAGGAAGTTTTCCTTTTCGTCGCACCAAAAAGTCATTTCCCATTTTCCGAGCACAAAAAATGGACGGTTTTGTGAAGCAGCCACCAAATGGCTAATTCAAAATACTACTACCACAAAAAAATAATAGACCACCTTATATGGACAATGTCCCAAGAGGGGGATCCGAAACCTTTCCGTCCACCTCTGGTGAAAAAGACAAATTCCTGCCGAATCGGTAGGAAGTGGGTCAGATATGAACTATAGGTACATGATCCGATGCTCATGTTTTTTTACAAAAATCATTTTTAGGTTCACAATATGCTATTTTATCAAAGATCCAATGCAAGTTTAGCGAGACTCGGCCCCGAGCTAAGAATCTTCATGCCCGCCGTTCGACAAAGTTTGACGATAGTTTAAAATGGGCATAAAAAATTCAAAAACGATCGAAACAATGCGAAACCTTCGCGTGGTGTCATATTATGTGACATAGTTATAAGTAAAAATATCAAACTTGATATATTGATTATATCTCAAAAAAACCTTCACAAAATGACCTATCTCATTCGAGGTTTCTTGGGTTTCGGGTCAAATGACCAATGTTATGGCTAGAATCACGGCATAGTTTGTGATAATGTGCCCATATTGTGCATACACATGCATCATGGGATGGCGAACAATGTTGCAGGAGGAAGTTTTCCTTTTCGTCGCACCAAAAAGCCATTTCCCATTTTCCGAGCACAAAAAACGGACGGTTTTGTGAAGCAACCACCAAATGGCTAATTCAAAATGCTACCACCACATTTTACAAAAATACTATACCACCTTATATGGACAATGTCCCAACAGGGGGATCTGAAACCTTTCCGTCCACCTCTGGTGAAAAAGACAAATTCCTGCCGAATCGGTAGGAAGTGGGTCAAATATGTACTACATGTACATGATCCGATGCTCATGTTTTTTTAGAAAAATCATTTTTAGATGCACAATATGCTATTTTATCAAAGATCCAATGCAAGTTTTCCTTTCCATCGCGCCGAAAAGCCATTTTTCATTATCCGAGCGCAAAAAGGGAATTTTCTAAAGCAACCACCAAATAGATAATTCAAAAATGGAGTCTTTGTGATTAGTTAATATGGATATCATATTTGGATTCCTCTCATTTTTCTGATCAATTTAGACATATTATTTGTTAAATTCCGATTTACAGATTTAAAGATATTAATTATTCCATATTAAATAGAAAAATACAAAAAAGTAAAATTATTATATTTTTATTTGAATTCAATAATATTTTTACTTATTCATTAATGTTTATTTAAATAATTGTTTGTAATTTCAAAAAATACAAACATGTGACATGTTGATATAAGGGTTAATTGGATTGATATCATAGTATTGAAAACAATGTATGAATTGCTTTGCGGAAACAGATTCTGAAGGAACGAGGAAGTTAAACGTGCTGGAGCTGGAGTAGTATTACGATGGGTGACCGGCCGGGAAGTTCGACCAAGACTGCAATTTAATTAAATATTAAGTATAATTAGTCTTAAAAATGTTCAAAGTGAGAGATTAACGAGTCAACAATTCAAAGATTTAAAAATTGAGAAAAAAATTATTTAAAAAAAAAATGTTTTTCAACCTGTCGATAAGCTATGCCGACGGCCGCTACGCCGAGGACAATGCCCTCAGCGTAGCATACGCCGACGTTATTTTGATACGCCGACGACCTCTATGTGCTCCGCCGAGAGAGTCCTTTGCCGAGGAGGCTACGCCGAGGGTAGCCGTCGGCGTACCATACGCCGAGGGCATTTTAGCCTACGCCGACGACTTTTTGCCCTCGGCGTAGCGCGCGCGTCCTGTAGTGATACAATCATAGAGCCACATCCGGCCTTTGCACAACAAAAGTGCACATAGCCGCTAAAGCAAGAATAAAAAGTAGAAAGGAATATGGAGGTAGAAACCTCATAAGGGCAAATGTGACCATGTAAATATTTTTACCTTGTATGTGTATGTAGACTATGCCACCACACATGGAGGATAAAAATATCCTTCAACTCTTGATCCAACCATGAACACAGCTATGTAAACAGGGCACATTTTCTGGTCTCTCTGGAGAGTAGACCACGACCACACGAACCACCTGTAATGTAGTAGAGAATTCTCTTGCTAAGCTAGGCTTTATGAATAACTGGTGTAAAACATGGCTGGGCTCCCCGCCAGATCATGTAGTAAACCTGTTGGATGTTGACCGTGATGGCTAAGTAATACAGTAAAAGGCAGCCGTTTGATCTAATAAAAAAAGTACATAGGAAGATAACCTGCATAAGAAAATTGTAGCATTAAAAACCATGTCATTCCTCTGACATTTATAAACATACGATTTTACTACTTCCGCCGACTCATATTAGTTGACTTGGATTCACTAGTAGAAAACAAGACACTAGTCCCGGTTTCTAAGAGGCTTTAGTCCCGGATTGCAATCCGGAACTAACGTATCGGGACTAAGGTTAGGCCTTTAGTCCCGGTTCTGTTACAAACCGGGACTAGATTGTCTCCAGGTGGCCCCGCTGCGTGCGCTGGGCTGGAGGATATTTAGACCCGAACCGGGACTAAAGTTCTTCTGCCGCGGCAGCGTTTTGCACCAAATTGCTGCCGCGGTAGGAGGTGGAGTTTTAGGGTTTTCTTTTTTTGTGTTTGATTATTTTTTATTTTGTGTTTTCATATACATATTATTCTACGCTACTACATGTTGTATACATTGATGCATATATAATATAATTTCACTCACGATAATATAAATACATATAAATATATACACAACCGAGACTAGAGCTCGTCTAATTGATTTACACCAAGATCATCATTACAAAGATACTGTCCTTTTGTGTCTATCCACGATTACACGAAGGTCTATCTATGTTGTACTCTCCTTTTGAGTTTATGACGTCCCTGAGCAAAAATTCCGACAACTCCTCTTGAATTGCTAGTAGGCGTTCATGTGGTAGGAGCTTATCCCGCATCGCATCCAACTATATATAAAGAAGTAGATCATTATGAATGGAACTCAACAAAAACTATGGTATAGAATAAATTGTGAATATATTGTTTACGTATTTGAAGAAAGTCTGTGCCCTGCTCCATGCACCCACGAATGAACTCGCATACGTAATATCCACATAAATTAGTCCCCTGTAGCTGCGTTGCACACTTTTCGATCGAGAATATAATTCAATCAGATAATAATCAAGCATGATAATTGTAAGAATGATAATTGTAATATCCACATAAATTAGTCCCCTAGCTCTCGTACTACTTACCGGGACCGTGCGAAAAGTGAGCTCCTCACGCCATTCACCCTTTGCATCAGCAATGGCCCGACCAAGATCATCATCTGGCTCATATGATGCACGTTCTTCTGCTTCTTTTTATCATTGTCTTCCATTGTAGTACCACCGTATTCAGGGGACATAGGATAGCTGTCATCATTCTCTTCATCTTCGTTGTCTTCCATCATAACCCCCCTTTCTTCATGCTTGGTCCAACAATTATAGCCAGACATGAAACCGAACCGAAACAAGTGGCCATGAAGGACTCTTGAGGAAGAGTATTCCTTCTGATTCCGACACTCACCACATGGACAATAGATAAAACCATTCCGCTTGTTTGCCTCTCCCACAACAAGAAAAGACCGCACGCCTTTAATGAACTCGTCAGAGATTCGGTCAGCGTACATCCATTACCGTCTCATCTGCATTTTATAAGTTTATCAAACAAAATCACGATGCTAAGAGTAGTACTATTCTAAAAATAAAAGAACACATCATATACATCAAACAAGCACTGATTTAAAAACCTTTCTACTATATCTTTAGTCCTGGTTGGACACACCAACCGGGACTAAAGGGGTTGCGGCAGGCTGGGGCCGACATGAGCCCGTTTAGTCCCGAATGGTGTCTCCAATCGGGACTAAAAGTGGGTAACGACACTATATGTCGTGAGTGGACACTATGCCAGTGAGTGGCGACACTGTTTCAGTGGGTGGCGACAATATGATAGGGGTGAGTGTCGACATTATGTCATGAGTGTCGACACTATGTTGTGCTGCTTAATCTATAAATAGGCTTCCTTATGAACTATCAACTGCAAGGAAGATCGCGTGTGAGACCAGGGACACCACTACGGCGGAGCTTCTCGGAGATGTCTTAGGACCTCGTCCTCAGACATCTTCGAGAAGCTCGCCATAGAGGCATTCCCTAATATGTGAAATTAGTTAGCTCCACCAACATACTAATTTAGCTAGAAAAGATATGAACTGAAAGATGGTGTGCGAGAGCAGGGACACCACTATGTCAGAGCTTCTCGAAGATTTCTTAGGATGCCTCGTCCTTAGACATATTCGAGGAGCTCGCCATAGAGGCACTCCCTAATTTAATTTGGTAGCTCCTTGGCATGTTCATGTTTTTGTTCTTAATTTCTTGCTTAACTGGCCGATGATTAACTAAAATGCTAGGGCGCCACTAAATATATGTGTGCCTTCATAGTTTTGGTACTTATTTTTGTTTCAATGGATTTTGTGACGACAGGTAGAAGAAAGAAGAATATTTTGTTGCTCGACGGTGACATGATGCACTCTGAACCGACCGGATTTCAAGACAACATGTCAAACCAAGATATGTATATAGGATGAACTCATGTATCTATGTGCTTCGATAAATCAAATGAATTTCGAAAACTATATGTGCAAATTAACCAGATATACAGAGATAAAACCCACACAAAATCTATCCATTTCTAGAGCATGAAATGAGCTAAAACAAGCAATGAGAGCTGAAATAATGAAGTTGCTAACCTCTTAGGACCCTTGATAGATGTGAAGCCAAAAAATCTTCACAAATCTTGAGAAAAATGGGGAAGAACTCGAGATTGAGGGGAGAAATTTGAGAGGGGTGATTGTGTGAGCTTGAAATGGCTCGGGCTAGGAAGGGGAAGAAGATATAGTCGGAGACTTTAGTCCCAGTTTGAGAAACAAGCCGGGGCTAAATGTCCACGCATCTGCTCTTTTTCAGCGCTAGACCCTTAAAGTTTTCATACGAACCGGGGCTAATGTCTTCTGGTCCATGCGGCCGTTTCTAGCCGTTGGGACCAGGGCATTAGTCCCGGTTTGTACCAAAACCAAGACTAATGCTCTGGACCAAAGGTCCGTTTTCTACTAGTGGTTTGTCTAAATTTAGATAAATCTACCAGTATTTAGTATATAAGTTCATTCAAATTTAATTTTTAATAAATTTAAATCAACTAGTATAAGATCGGAGGGAGTAAATTTATCATACAGGTTATTAATATTTATCTCCACGTAGCATTGTCCCGCGACAAAACAACAAATATGCATATGAGGCGCCAAGCGGAGAGGACGCCAATGCAGGGGACTAGCCGACTAGTCGACTGGAGACCAGGAGACCATGCACCCCATCGCCGACCGCCGTGGCAAGAAAGATGACGACGACCCCGCGGCGGAAAAAACACGAGCGCATCGGCGTCATCGCCAGGAAACAACATGGCAGAATATCGCAAGCCATCATTATTCATCAGAACACGTACGCAGCCCTGACTGGCTTGGTTTTGTCCTCGGCGCTGGTCCCGACCGAGATTGTTTTGTCTGTGCATTTGGGTTGTTGGGGAGGCTAAATTAAGCCATCGATCGCCTGCCAACGTTTGACGAGCGTAGTCCTCCAGGCGTTAACAATGGCATGACGTCGACGCGTGCGCCTTGCATGGAGCAGAGAATTGCCACTCTCATGGCATGCATGCATTTTACTAACCGAGTCAGTGGTTAGTTAAGAGGAATGCACTGATAGTTAACTTCAACAAAGTTTGTCTTTTGCTAGCTGAAAAACAGTACTATATGCCGCCCAATTATGGTACTACTAGTTACACTAGTGGAAACGAGGCTTTTCGTTGATCTTGGAAAGGGCTTTAACACCGATTCTTCTACGAACCGGTGTTAAAAGGGGGGCCGTACCAGCGTGGCCCGTGCGGCAAAAAAGAAGCCCCCTTTAACACCGGTTCGTGGGGCCGTACCAGCGTGGCCCGTGCGGCAAAAAAGAAGCCCCCTTTAACACCGGTTCGTGCCACGAACCGGTGTTAAAGGACCCTGCAACAGTGGCCCGCGCAGCCTCCCCTTTAACATCGGTTCGTGGCATGAACCGGTGTTAAAGGGGGGCTATATAAGACACTGCAGCCCACACACTCCACTCTTCCATTTTTTCACTATCTCATTTTGGAGCCTAGCAAGAGGTGTGAAGAGTGCTAGTTTGTGTTTTCTTCATATGCACAAGAGGTGTTCGGTGAAATGCCCGAGAGCTCAAATAAGTTTTCTCGTTGCTCTTTCCTTCTCGGTCGAGGTCGGCAACTATCCTTTCATGTGTCATTGATGTACTATATATATAAATGGTCATCTCCCTATTAATTTTTTATATATACTACATATTAATGCAGATGAACCGGCAATGGATATACGGTGACCGCCGCACTTTCGAGTACATTATGGGCCTCCAAAATTTTATCGTTGTGGCTAATGCAAACCGTGGTCACAATGGTTTTATGTGTTGTCCGTGTGTTCACTGTCAGAACAAGAAAGACTACTCAAATACCAGAACCATTCACGTCCACCTGCTTCGATCCGGTTTCATGCCCAGCTATAATTGTTGGACCAAGCACGAAGAAAAGGGGTTGTGATGGAAGACAACGAAGAAGAAGAGGATGATGACAACTATTGTAATATGTATCCTGAATATGATGATACTGCAATGGGGGTAGATAATGAAGATCAAGAGGGAGCAGATGGGCCTGCTGATGACGATCTTGGTCGGGCCATTACTGATGCAAAGGAAGAATGTGAAACTGAAAAGGAGAAGGAGAAGCTGGAGCAGATGTTAAAGGATCACAAAACATTGGGCTTATAGCTCCTATGCGACGTCTTTACATGGAATTGGAAGGAAAGCGACATCGTTGAAAAGAATAGCTCGCATGCGACGGTTGTGAGGCAGCTAATATCCCAGGGCCACACGGGTCTTAAAACGGTCGTAAGGACACATTTAACTTTGTTCCAATATTAGGGTTAAGCCAAACCGGTTGGTTGGGACAGCCAGTCAAACCAACCGCTTCCGACCGAGAGCGCGCGTAACACTGACTGTAGCTTCCCCGACGGCGGCGGCGGACCTCACCCATCGTTCTCGGCACCGGCGGCGGCACGGAAATTAATTTAGGCGGCGGCGCTTTCGTTCGACGACGAAGGTGGCAAGTGCCATTTGAAAGCTAATTCCTCTCCCATTCTTCTCAATTCGAGATCTGAGCGTGCCCATTGATGCTAGATTGTGGAGGCGAGGGTGTGCTGAACGGGGCGAGGGGGAACGATATGGAGCATGGAGAGGGGACTTCTAATCGGTATATCCCGTATCTCTGCACTTAATTTCTCTAAGGTTGAGCTCTCTGTTCGCTTCCGCTAGCTCACAGTGCCCGCCAAAAACAGGGGAGACGATGTTGCGCGCCAAACCTTCGAATTTCGCATCAATTTCTTTCCCTCTAGGGCTGTTTTAGTTGATGGCACACGCAGATCATTGAGAGAGACACGGTTGTTAAATGGGAGGTGGAATTAGAACATGTTGATCCCCAAGAGCTAATAAACATGGGAGAGGAGGCAGTAAGGAAAATGGTGGAAAAAATTGGGGATAGTGTGGTTTGGGGGCCAGAGCAAGAAGTTTCTTCGTTACGATTTGATGATTGCAAATGTGACTATGTTAGGGTTGAGACAGGGGAACATATAGTTGATGAAATCGATGAGCGAAACGGTTGGACAAGCAAAACTGTTCTGTTTTTAGCAGAGCTCATTGATCTGAAACCTGATTCGAGGGTTGGATATGTGGCCTCGAAGCTGGCTGCTCAGATGGTCGAGGATGATTGGGCTGCACAAAGGCAAGTAATGCCTATACTTACTGAGTTGGAAGTGTTAACAGTGGAGGATGATGATGCTAATGCACAAGGGGAGGCTGCAGATGGTAATGCACAAAGGATTGTAACTGTTGATTGGAATTCAGTTGAGATACATGACCGCACTGATTTGGTCATTGCACCAATAGATGACATTGAAATGGCAAAGCTTTTTGGCATTCCTATAGATGACAGAGACAAGGAGAAGAAGAGGGATCAAGCTGCAAATGATGGTGACAACCATTTAAGAGATGAAGAGGCAGATATAGATCTAGAGTTGTTGGAAAATGCTGCAGTTCATGCAGATGATGCACATGATGATGAGCTAGTAACAGTTTATGACAAAGAGGACCCAGTTATTGAAGTTGGGAGATTGTTTCCAAGCATGGATGAATTCAGGATGTGTTTCAGGACATATGCAGTCAAACGTGAGTTTGCTACCAAGACTATGTGGACTGATAAAAAGAAGTTCTATGCAAAATGCATAGGTTATGATGGTGGTGCCAAGCCTTGCAAGTGGTATATATCTGCTAGACGCCAACCTGATGGAAGGACAATAAGAGTGAATCAAATTCCAAAACCTCATACTTGCATTACAAGTTCTCAAATAGTTACAAAGATGACATCACAATTATGGGTTGCAGAAAAGATCAAGCCCATTTTAGCCACAACACCAAACAACACTGCAAAGAGACTGAAAATAGACTTGGAAAAGCAGTACCCCATTAAGCTGAATTATACTACAGTGTGGAAGGCAAAGCAAAGGGCAATGAAAGAGCTATATGGTGATTGGGCAAATACCTTTAGAATGATTTATAACTTCAAAGCAGAAGTAGAGAAGAGGTCACCTGGCAGTGTTGTGGAGATAGATACTGAGGTAACAGCTGATGGGAAAGTCTTCTTCTCTAAATTCTTCATGGCTTTAAAGCCTTGCATCGATGGCTTCAAAGCAGGTTGCCGTCCATATTTAAGTATAGACTCATCTTTCTTGACTGGAAAGTGGAATGGTCAACTAGCAGCATGCAATGCTTTAGATGGACACAATTGGATGTTCCCTGTAGCTATTGGCATGTTTCAGTCTGAGACAGAGGCATCATGGACATGGTTCATGATGCAGTTGAAAAGATGCATAGGGCCAGTCTCTCCATTGGCAGTGCACACAGATGCATGTAAAGGTTTATAAAATGCAGTGAAGATTGTTTTCCCTCATGCTGAGCAGAGGGAGTGCTTCGGCCATATGTGGATGAATTTGATCAAAAAATTCAGAGGAGATGATTTTGGACGCATGTGGCCAGCAGCAAGATCTTACACCAGGCAGACACATTCATATCACCTTGAGAATATTAAGGCGGCATGCTCTGAGGAGGATAGGGTCAAGTTTTGTACATGGTTGGAAACCTACCATTCTCTTTTATGGTACAGGTCTGGTTTTAACACTGCCATCAAATGTGATCATATCAACAATAATTTGGCAGAAAGTTTCAACAACAAAGTGAAGGAGTTAAAAGACTTGCCTGTCCATGACATGGTTGACCAGATCAGGATCATGATCATGAGGTTGTGGGAATTGAGAAGAAGGCTTGGTGATGTTCTTCAAGGAGATAAGCTTCCTGATGTTGTGCAGCAGGTGGTCAACAGGAGCAGAAATCTTGCACATTTGCGTGTTGAGAAATCCTCATTGTGGGGTGCTGAAGTCAGAGATACAAAGACTGGCAGGAGGCATGTTGTTGACACTCAATTGCATGAATGCACATGCCTTGAGTGGCAACACACTGGGAAGCCTTGTGAGCATGCCATACTTTTCTTGGCCTCCAAACACAAGCTAAATATGCACCCATATTTGCATGAGTATTATTCTGTAGCAAAATTCAAGGCTGCATATGGAACACCAATTCCAGCACTTACAGATCAGTCTCAGTGGCCTGAAGTGGACATTCAGTTCTCCTTGTGTCCTCCTTTGATGAAAAGAAAGGCTGGCAGGCCCAAGCAGAGTAGATTCAAGGCTTGGTTTGAGAAAGGTGGGAGCAGCAAGAAGGGAAAGAAAGATGAAAAGAAAGATGCCAAGCCAAAAAGGGCCCAAAAAGGTAACAAGAATAGATGCAAACTCTGTGAAGAACTTGGACACCGAGCTGGCTCTACCAAGTGCAGATACACTGCTGAAAAGCCAAAGTATGTTCATCCAAAATCTATCCCATTTCTTGTTGATGATTTTTCTCCCCCAGCTAACTTGCTTGTTTTCAGGAGGAAGCGTGGAGAAAAAGGCCCACCTCTTGTTGTTGACGAATGCTGGCCAGTGAAAAGGGCAAGAATCAATGGCCAAAGAAAGAAGAGAACTAACCAGATCATGTTTGGTGCTGCTGAGGTGCAATCTGAACTTGTTTTGGAGGATGATGTGCAAACTGTTGAGGCTTTAGGGCACACCGTTTCTGATTTGGAACCTCTGGTGCAAAATGAGGGGCAAAATGAGCCTGTTGTTGAGGCTCTGGTGCAAAATGAGCCTGTTGTTGAGGCTCTGGTGCAAAATGAGCCTGTTGTTGAGGCTCTGGTGCAAACTGACCAAGTTGTTGAGGCTGTGGTGCAAAGTGACCATGTTGTTGAGGCTCTGGTGCAAAGTGACCATGTTGATGAGGCTCTGGATCATGATCATGAGGTTGTTGAGGAGGTGCAGGAGGTGAAGGAGACTCTTGGACGTGCTGTGGGGAGGCCAGATGGTAATGGTAAGAAAAAGAAGAGCATAAACCTATTGTGTGGTGTGAAACTTGTGAAGGAGAAGAAAACGAGGGGTAAGAAGAGCCAAAAGAAATAGACATTTGTTATTGTAAACATTTGTTATTGTTGTAAACATTTGACACTTGTTGTTGTAATAATTTGGCACTTGTTGTTGTAAACATTTGTTATTATAATAATTTGTCACTTGTTGATAATTTGGACAAAATTCAAATATGATGGTAAATTTGAATTTCAACATATGTAGCTATGTCACTTTTCTATGTTTGTATGAGCTTCCAACGTTTTTCTCATATGTACAATACAACTCATCCTCACCCTGATCCCTTTTGTGAAGTACAACTCACCCTCACCCAAAATGGGGTAGAAGTGGGCTCCAAAGCTAGGGTAAACCACCCCATTTCTAAGCAAGTTTTTTTTCGACCATTTCTAAAACCAAGTTAGATATTTTTCCTCAGAACTATGTCACATAACATGACACCATGCGAAGGTTTTGTATTTTTTTGAATTAGTTATGCACATTTGAATGTCTGGTCAAACTTGAAGGGTTTTCATAAATATTCTTAGCTAGGGGCTGAGGCTCGCAAAACTAGCATTGGATCTCTGATGAAATAGCATGTTGTGAACCTAAAAATTATTTTTACAAAAAATCATCAGCATGGAATCATGTACCTGTAGTTCATATCTTACCCACTTCCAGCCGATTCGGCAGGATTTGTCTTTTTCACCAGGAATGGAATAAAAGGTTTGAGATACTCAGGTTGGGAAATTGTACATTCTAGGTGGTCTAGTATTTTTGAAAAATAGGATGTTACCATTTTGAAACTTCAATTTGGTGGTTGCTTCACAAATCCCCCCTCTTTCGGCACTCAGAAAATAGAAAATGATTTTTCTGTGCGTCGAAAAGGAAAACTTTGTGCTACAACATTGTTAGTCATCCCATTATAGACATGCATGCCAAATATGGGCACATTATCACAAACTATGCCTTGATTCTAGCCATATCATTGGTCATTTGACCAGAAAGCCAGAAAACCTCGGAGGAGATAGGTCATTTTGTGAAGGGTTTTTTGAAATATGATCAATAGACCAAGTTTGATATTTTTCCTCACAGCTATGTGACATAACATGACACCATGCGAAGGTTTTGTATTTTTTTGATTTTTTTTGAATTAGTTATGCACATTTGAATGTTTGGTCAAACTTGTGAAACCCCGTTGACTGCATCCTAAACCCCGCTAACCCTAAGGCCGAATGAGGACCGTAGATCTAACCCTAGCGCGACACTGTGGCCGTCCGATCGCGTCTTCTAGAAGGATTCCGCGGGTGGCTCTGGGCGATCCGTGGAAGGGCTTGTTCTGCAACCTGATTGGTTGGCGTCTCTTAGAAGGATTTCGTGGCTAGCTCTTGGCGATCCGTGGGATGGATGATTCTGGAATCTGATTGGCTTCATCGTTTTTACGTGCAACAGCGTGGCATGCGAGCATGGCATGTGAGGGCACTGGGCGGGGCGGGCTGCACCATGCGGGCATGCAGCTGCCCCTAGCGTCGCAGTCTAGCTATTTTACGTCCAACAGCGCTGCAGCGTATTTACTCCCTCCGTCGCATTAAATAAGTTTACGTGTAACAACTTTCTCCAATCAAACTTACTCCCCTCAGGTTCATTGTAATAAATGAGACTTTGCATGATACCACATCTATGTTATTTTGCACTATGTAGTAGTAACTTAGACTAGTAACATATGCATGATACCACATCTATGTTTATTGCTTGTGGGCAACCCATAAGCTTGTAGGTCACCCTTAAGGAAAATCTTCTAAAGTAAACCTCCACTATGTATACCATATGGACTACTTTTTGGCTTGTGGATAGCCTTATGTACTACATAGTGGATGCCCAAGTGCATTGGAAAGGTAGAAGTACATTTTTTGTGGACAAATTTTGAAGCCAAACGTACACTTATTTGTGGACAGAGGGAGTATGCATGTCACTATGACCAGCAGAAAAAATATCAAAATCTAAAATATGTAATAAATATAACGTACAGCGTTGGCACACTCCAGACCGTTGGACCGAGCGTGGCATGCGAGGGCGCTGGGCGGGGCGGACTGCACCATGCATGCAGCATGCAGGGTCGGGGGCGGCGGTGCAGGGGTTACAGTACGTCGCATCCTAGCTATTTTTTTTCTCTCTTTCGCATTGATCACGCCCGCTTCCCACACGCAACGCAGCGCACGCGTCTCGTCTCGGCGTCTAGGCGGGCTGCACCATGCATGCAGCAGCTGCCCCTAGCATCGCAGTCTAGCTATTTTGCGTGCAACAGCGCTGCCCCATTAAATAATTGTACGTCGAACAACTTTCTTCAGTCAAATTTACTTCCATCTGGTTCATGCGCCATACAAAAAGTCAATATTACTCCCACCGATTTTCTTGCGTGTGTAAAAACGAACGAGTACCTTGGTACTAGATTCCTGCATTTATTACCGAAGTAAATCAAGGCCAAATTATATTTTCCCTTTTATTTTTCACTGCCAATGAACAACTACCTTGGACGTTTTTTTCTCTCTTTCGCATTAATGCACATGCATGCATGCAGGGGCGGGGGCGTCGCGTCCTAGCTATTTTTTTTCTCTCTTTCGCATTGATCACGCCCGCTGCCCCGCTTCCCGTCTCTTTCGCATTGATCATGCATGCAGGGGCAACGCAGCGCACGCGTCTCGTCTCGGCGTCTGCGCCAACGCGACGCTGGATTCCCACGCCGCCCTTCACGCTCCGTCCTCAATAAATAGGCAAAACGCCTTTGCCTCCTCATCTTATCTTGCCCCTCATCTCTTCAACCTCGAGCCCGTCCCTTTGCCTCCTCCCAGCCGCCCCCCAAACACTCCGACCATGGCGACCTCCCCCTTCCGCCTCCCTTCTGACACCGAACTAAGCGACGAGGACAACCACCCGGACCACAAGCAGTGGTGGGAGCAGCGGGCGCCCACGCGCCCCAAGCGTGGCAAGAAGAAGGAGAAGAAGTCCCCGCCCTGCCCCTGGGGAGACCAGGACCCCATCGTCCACAACCCCGTCCCCAACCTCCCCGGCGGCGGCGACCTCCCCTCCAAAGCCTACTGGGCTAAGGCGGCGAAGGAGGAGGCAAGGCAGGAGGCTGCCATCGCCAGGTGGGAGGAGAAGGAGGCCCAGTGCTCCTTGAAGAAAAGGCGCAGACGGCAGGAGGAGGAGCAACGGGAGGCCAATGGCCGGGAGAGGCTGGCGGCGTGGAATGCGGCTGCACCGGCACCGCCTCCACCGCCGATGGAGTAGGGGGTTAGGGTTTAGGGGCTAGCCCAGGGTTTAGGCGGGGCGCCTATTCCGCCCCTTCTATATTATTGTACCTTTTTATTTTTATTGTAATGTTATCGATCCCCCCTATCTAATATAAGTAATGTTATCTGTGTTTTATTGTAATATTATTGCGCCTATTTCATCCCTTGTTTCATTGTAATCTGTGTTTTATTGTATTGTCATTTGTCAAAACATCCAAAACAACAAGTGTATAAAACAAAAGACACAAAAACAAGTTCATATAATACTCGTGCAATATTTATATATTTACAAGTGTATAAAACAAAAGACACAAAAACAAGTTCATATAATACTCGTGCAATATTTATATATTTACAAGTGTATAAAACAAAAGACACAAAAACAAGTTCATATAATACTCGTGCAATATTTATATATTTACAAGTGTATAAAACAAAAGACACAAAAACAAGTTCATACAACACATGGTTCATTTTCAAATAAGACATTTACATATTTACATAAGTTAAAGGAGCGCCCAAGTTATGTTAGTTAAATGGATGTCCTTGGACTTCATTTATATATTTACTTTTGCAAAAAAAAAAGATTGCAACCTGAGCATGAGTATCTGCAGATCCACACGTTCCTATTTAGATTGTAACGTGAGTACCATTTTTTTTGCCCAATCAACATATAATTACTATTGGGCCTGGATACGTCCATTTTGGCATGGCTAAGTTGTATTTGGGTCTGGCCTTTTTCAATCCTCGTCAATTGTTTTTTTACTTTTCAACCCCTCCCCCTCCCCTGCACACGGGCGCCCCCTGCACACTGATAAAAGGAACACTGACGAAACTGAAGAAAAACTGATTTCGAAAACAGAGCAGCTCAAAATTAGCCCGAATTTGTGTTGCATTTTATTCAAGCCAAAGACATAGACCATTACATCCATTACAAAGCATCACTCGAACACTGACTGCGCTGTCTAATGACTAACGATGAGGAGATAAACTAATCCGAGAGAAATTACACAAAAATAAAAAAAACGGCCATCAGATTGTCCTGCTTCTTCAATTCGATGATTTGCCTTAGCTGCTTGTTCATCTTCTTTAGCTCGGCCTTCACTTCCACATCCACCGTAGTACCAGCGGAAATGGGGTTGCCACATCCCAATTGCTCCACCACGGACGGGTTTTCGAGCTCCCGGGATGCTACCTCCACCCCAATTCGCTCGATGTACTCATCAAGCCACTCAAATTGCCCACATTTTGGCAGTTCCTGAAATCGCAGAGATGAACCCTAAATCCCAAATTCGATGAAATGCATGAAATTTCGAAAGAAAAGCGAGAAATTGGCGCTCGGAACACTCAGATCTCACCTTTCCCGGCTCGGGCTTGCTCTCACACTTCACAAATTCCCGACCAATGTTGTCGTTCTTGTCGGTGGATGTGACAAGCCGCTTCAGGGGCGCGGTGCGGAGGCAATCGGGGCACCTCCTCATCGGCACCGCACCATACCGAGGCCATGAGCGGTGGGAGGAAGCAGAGCTCGACATCCCTCGCCGGCGTTGCCGCACTTGCTCGCCGGAGAAGAAAACAGAAGGGGATGAGATGCTGGAACGGTGGCGAGAGTGCTCCGGTGCGGGGACGGATCGGGGCCAACGGCTCTCTTCAACCACAGGGTGGGTCCCACGATATGAGGTGGACATCAGGTGAGTTCCGCCATGACGTGGAGAGGCTGTGGGTCCTACTGTGCTCAGCTGATTCGAATTCGTTGACGGTCTCGTGGGGTTAAGTGGAAGTGTCGCACGGGAGCTATTTGCCGCTTCAGAAGTGTCGCGTGCGAGCTATTCTTTTCAACGATTTCGTGTTCCTTCCAATTCCATGTAAAGACGTCGCATAGGAGCTATAAGCCCCAAAACATTGTTGTATCCAACTTGCGAAGATGGCCACAAAAAGCTAGGTACCACACTGGATTTGCTGCAATGGAAGGCAGAGAACGGTGTGACTGACAGCGCATTTTCAAAGTTGTTGGTAAAAATGAAGAATCTTCTTCCAAGAAATAATGAGTTGCTCGACAGTACATACCAAGCAAAGAAGGTTGTCTGCCCTCTAGGATTAGACGTGCAGAAGATGTAGGGTTTCGTAGCATGGAAAACAAAATTTTCTACCGCATACAAACAAACAAGCCAAGATCTATCTACTAGATTGTAGCAACGAGTCGATAGAATAACTCACCCTCGAAGATTCCAAAGTGTTTAACGAGAGCGGATTCTCGTGGGTGATGTAATCGTACTCTTCCCGATCTCTAGATCGCGTAGACGATCCTTCCGGCGCTGCGTTCCGGCAGCGCTCCCGCAGTCGGTCACACGTTCGGTACTCGACGAAGACCTTCCTCTCCCTTGTTCTAGCAGGCAGCGGAGGTTGTAGCACTCTCCTCGCGATTCCGGCAGCACAACGGCGTGGTACCGGAAGTAGAGGGGAGATCTCGCAGGGCTTCGCCTTAAGCCGGAGCGAGTATGGTGGGCTATGAGAAATCCCTCGACGATCTAGGGTTTAGACACGCCGAGGAAGAGGTGCTAGGGCCGGCGGCTAGGGCTTGGAGGTGCCCAAGTCGGCGGCAAGGAGATCGCTAGGCGGCGGCGGCTTGGAGGGCGGCGGCGGCTAGGGTTAGGGTTTTCGGGGCAAGGGACTTGTGTGCTAGGAGGGGCAGCCCTGCCCCTCCCTTTATAGGTGGGAGGCGCGGCCAAGGGGAGGGGAGTCCCTCCCCAACTCGGCTTGGAGGTGGGCCGGAGGTTGGAGGAGGGAACTCCTCCCCAACTCGGTTTCCCACTCCTCCTCCTCTTTCCAAAAACTTGCCGTTTGACTTTCAAACTAGCCGTTTGACTTTTCAAACTAGGATTTGAATAAACCCTTTATTTTGGACAGCGATGACACCTAGTACATGATGCAATCATTCCAAATTGCAATGACACATTCATGTACCCTTCCCCCCCGGAGTGCCGGACATTCTGGAACCTTCTAGAACATTCCCGATGAAAACACCGGAACCATTCTCCAACTCCGAAACGGGACTTTCCTTATATGAATCTTATTCTCCGGACCATTCCGGATCTCCTCGTGATATCCCGAATCCCATTCGAGACTCCGAACAACATTCGGTCTCTTTCTCATCATTCCATAACTACTCAAACAACGTCGAATCCTTAAGTGTGTCTCCCTACGGTTCGTGAATTATGCGGACATGATCGAGACACTTCTCCGAACAATAACCAATAGAGGAATCTGGAAATTCATATGGCTCCCATATATTTCTACGATTACTTTGCGATCGAATGAACCACTTACATACGCTATCAATTTCCCTATGTCTCATGATAGTTTACTTATCCGAGGTTATGATCGTCGGTATCTCTGCATACCTAGTTCAACCTCGTTACCGATAAGTACTCTTTTCTCGTTCCCGTGATATGTGATCCCTTGTGAGCCAGTCACATGCTTGCAAGCTAATTGGATGACATTTCACCGAGAGGGCCCAGAGTATATCTATCCGTCATATGGATGGACAAATCCCACTCTTGATCCATGTGTTTCAACCAATACTTTCCGAACACTCAATGCCACCTTTATAGCCACCCAGTTACGGTGTGGTGTTTGATGTCATCAAAGCATCCATCCGGTAAAGGTGATATGCATGATCTCATGGTCGAAGGAATTAGATTACTATGTATCAGAAAGCATATAGCAATTGAACTATTAAAATGACTTGATCTTTATGCTACACTTATCTATAGGAGTATGTCCACCATATCATTCTCCTAACGATATGATCTTGTTGTTTAATAACATCTCAATGTTCATGATAGGGAAACCACAATCATCTATTAACCAACAAGCTAGTATTATATAGAGGCTTTACTAGGGACTTCAAATTAAGTTTACAAATCACACAAGTATCAATGTTTCCTTGTTAATACTATTATAGCATGAATGTAAACATTTATCATAAACACAAAGATATAATAATAACTACATTTATTATTGCCTCTAGGTCATATCTCCAACAGAAGATACATGTCTGTATTAATGACTGCATCCTCTACCGCGGTGAGAAGTACGAGAATTTGGATGCATGCCCGGTATGCACTACACTGCGGTATAAGATCAGACGAGACGATCCTGGCGATGTTGAGGGCGAGGCCCCTAGGAAGAAGGTTCCCGCCAAGGTTATGTGGTATGCTCCTATAATACCACGGTTAAAACGTCTCTTTAGAAATAAAGAGCATGCCAAGTTGTTGCGATGGCACATGGAAGACCGTAAGAAAGACGCGATGTTGAGACACCCCGCTGATGGGTCACAGTGGAGAAAAGTCGAGCGAGAGTACCCGGACTTCGCACGTGATGCAAGGAACTTAAGGTTTGGTCTAAGTACAGACGGCATGAATCCTTTTGGTGAGCAGAGCTGCAGTCACAGCACCTGGCCTGTGACTCTATGTATTTATAACCTTCCTCCTTGGTTGTGTATGAAGAGGAAGTTCATTATGATGCCAGTGCTCATCCAAGGCCCGAGGCAACCCGGCAACGACATTGATGTGTACCTAAGGCCATTAGTTGAAGAACTTCTACAGCTGTGGGACAAACCAGGTGTACGTATGTGGGATGAGCACAAAGGGGAGGCATTTGACCTACGATCATTGCTTTTCGTAACCATCAATGATTGGCCTGCTCTTAGTAACATTTCAGATGTGGCCCAATGTCTTGTCAGCTTTGAGTTGGTGTTCCCACCATCCTTCTTCAATATTATGACGCATCTCCTGGTCCACCTAGTAGAAGAGATTGCCATTCTCGGTCCTGTATTTCTACACAATATGTTCCCCTTTGAGAGGTACATGGGAGTCTTAAAAAATATGTTCATAATCGTGCTAGGCCAGAAGGAAGCATCTCCAAGGGCTATGTAACAGAGGAGGTCATTGAGTTCTGTGTTGATTTTATTCCTGAACTTAAGGCGATTGGTGTTCCAGAATCACGACATGAGGGGAGACTGCGTGGAAAAGGCACCCTAGGATGTAAAGCAATGATATGTAGGGACGGGCATTCTCTCAATCAAGCACACTACACGGTTTTGCAAAGATCTATCTTGGTTGCCCCGTATATCAATGAACACAAGAATTTAATACGCCTCAAACACCCGGGGCAGTCTGATGAATGGATTATAAGTGAACACATGGCGAGTTTTGGCGGCTGGCTGCAAAGACTTCTTACGAATAACACCACTGTTGGGGATCAGCTGTACTTGTTGGCCAGGACACCATCTTCGACTGTATGTACTTTCCAAGGGTACGAGATAAATGGGAATACATTTTACACGATAGGCCAAGATAAAAAGAGCACCAACCAAAATAGTGGTGTCCGCTTCGATGCAGCAGAAGACAATAGGCAGAAGACCACGTATTATGGGTTCATAGAGGAGATATGGGAACTTGACTATGGACCTAATTTTAAGGTCCCCTTGTTTCGATGCAAATGGCTCAAGCTAATAGGAGGAGGGGTTGAGGTAGACAAGAAGTACGGAATGACAACGGTGGATCTCAACAATCTTATGAAGGTAGACAAGAACTTAGACGAACCATTCGTCCTAGCCAATGATGTGGCTCAGGTTTTCTATGTGAAGGACATGTCCTCCAGACCAAAAAAAGAAAAAATATGCAAACGAATACATCATATGATGAGCCAAAGCGTCACATAGTTCTTTCAGGGAAAAGAAACATCGTGGGAATCGAGGACAAGACAGACATGTCAGAAGATTATAATAAGTTTGATGAAATTCCGCCCTTCATAGTGAAAACTGACCCAAGCATTCCGTTAAGTAAAGAAGATGCTCCATGGTTACGTCTGAAGCGATCATAAGGAAGGAAATATGCCAAGAAGTTCATGCTCATATTATGCAACTCTAGTTCATGTTTTTAATATTAATAAATGTCTTAAGTGTTAGTCTTGTTTTGTGGATGGACCGGGACTATGAGAATAAGTTGTCCCGATTCGTACTTACCATTAAGATCTGATCTCCAAACGCGCGCGGTCACATATTAGGGAGTGCCTCTATGACCAGTTTCTTGGAGATGCCGGAGGACTGGGCTCCGTCGGCATCTCCCTGAAACTGGACATAGTGGTGTCCCTGCTCTCGAAAACCATCTTGCAGCTTGTAACTTCTCTAACTAGATCAATACACCTGGGAGCTAACTAATTTCACATATTAGGGAGTGCCTCTATGACCAGTTTCTCGGAGATGCCGGAGGACTGGGCTCCGTCGGCATCTCCCTAAAACTGGCCGTAGTGGTGTCCCTGCTCTCGAAAACCATCTTGGAGATGCCTCAAACTGGCTGGAGGACTGGACTCACAAGGATGCCTATTTATAGTACAAGCAGCTTGACATAGTGTCGACACTTACGAAATAATATCGACACTCACCACTATTATTAGTGCTAACTCGTGTTTTGTCCCGGTTGGTGTCTCCAACCGGGACTAAAGGTTCATCTTTAGTCCCGGTTGGTGACACCATCCGGGACAAGGTACACGCCGCACGACATAATGTCGACACTCACCCCTATCATTAGTGCTGCCTGGCCCAGCCTGAAATCCCTCCAACCGTCCCATTTTTAGAACAATGCCATATTTCTTCTGTTAACAGTATATGTATTAAATGAGCCATTTTTCTTCCTTCTATTTCTTCCCTCCATATTTTTTCCCGCCATTTTTCTTCCCGCCATTTTTTCCCGCCAGTTCACTATATATATATGTAGGGTTGTCCTCCATTGTCATTGCACATCTCTAGACTCATATCTACAGCCTCATCACTCTTTCCCATGGCTTCCACCATAGCACTAACCCCCAGGGAGGCGGAGGCGCTTTGCGCCTCGAACTACCCCTGCCCGCCGGGCTACTGTGTCCCCGTCGGCTGGATGCTGAGCGCCGGAGGCGTGCCGGTTCCTCCTGTCCCTCTAGGTGTGGCGTGCCGGATGGCCATCACGAACCACTACTACTTAGAGCTCACGCCGGAGCAGCGGAGGAATCCCAGATGGCATCCCGACTATTTCCCTACTTGGGAAGCCTTCTTCGTAGATCGGCGTGAGAGGGCGCTCGCCAGGCACGAGGAGGACGGCTCACCTCCTCCTAACTTCAACGAGGCCGGCCGTCGGCTATGGTGGCGCGGTCGGACTCTCCAGAGCGTCATGGCCTATGACACTGCCGCCGACTCTAACCCCCGTCTGCACTACCCTCAAGTCCAGCCCACGCGTACTCAGCCTTCAAGGTTCAATTATGGTGACCCCGACGACGACAGCGATGATGGCGGTGGCGAGTACGACGACTACAGTGGCGAGTATTACAGGTGTAGGCAGGAGCATGACTGAATCACTCCAACATTCCGAAACAAGTTCGGCCGATTGTTACTTAATCTGGCCATGTATCTTAATTTTCAGTTCTTTTATGTATCTTAATTTTCAGTCGTGCTTTATGTAACTTACAATTAGTTGCATTCTGTATTTTAATTCCAGTTCTATCTCCTTCACAAAATGACCTATCTCATTCGAGGTTTCTTGGCTTTCGGTTCAAATGACCAATGTTATGGCTAGAATCAAGGCATAGTTTGCGATAATATGGCCATATTTTGCATACATGTGCATCATGGCATGGCAAACAATGTTGCAAGAGGAAGTTTTCCTTTTTATCGCACCAAAAAGGCATTTACCATTTTCCGAGCATAAAAAACGGACGGTTTTGTGAAGCAACCACCAAATGGCTAATTCACAAAACCACCAACACATTTTACAAAAATACTAGACCACCTTATATGGACAATGTACCAACAGGGGGATCTGAAACCTTATCGTCCACCTCTGGTGAAAAAGACAAATTCATGCCGAATCGGAAGGAAGTGGATCAGATATGAACTACAGGTACATGATACGATGCTCATGTTTTTTTACAAAAATCATTTTGAGGTTCAAAATATGCTATTTTATTAAAAATCCAATGCAAGTTTAGCGAGGCTTGGCCCCGAGCTAAGAATCTTCATGCCCGTTGTTCGACAAAGTTTGACGATAGTTTAAAACGGGGATAAAAAAATAAAAAAAGATCAAAACAGTGCAAAACCTTCGCGTGGTGTTATATTATGTGACATAGTTAGAAGGAAAAATATCAAACTTGGTATATTGATTATGTCTCAAAAAAACCTTCACAAAATGACCTATCTCATTCGAGGTTTCTTGGCTTTCGGGTCAAATGACCAATGTTATGGCTAGAATCAAGGAATAGTTTGTGATAATATGGACATATTGTGCATACATGTGCATCATGGCATGGCAAACAATGTTGCAAGAGGAAGTTTTCCTTTTTATCGCACCAAAAAGGCATTTTCCATTTTCCGAGCATAAAAAACGGACGGTTTTGTGAAGCAACCACCAAATGGCTAATTCAAAAAACCACCAACACATTTTACAAAAATACTAGACCACCTTATATGGACAATGTACCAACAGGGGGATCTGAAACCTTTCCGTCCATCTCTGGTGAAAAAGACAAATTCCTGCCGAATCGGTGGGAAGTGGGTCAGATATGAACTACAGGTACATGATACGATGCTCATGATTTTTTACAAAAATCATTTTTAGGTTCACAATATGCTATTTTATCAAAAAACCAATGCAAGTTGAGCGAGGCTTGGCCCCGAGCTAAGAATCTTCATACCCGTTGTTTGACAAAGTTTGACGATAGTTTAAAACGAGGATAAAAAAATAAAAAAAGATCGAAACAGTGCAAAACCTTCGCGTGGTGTTATATTATGTGACATAGTTAGAAGGAAAAATCTCAAACTTGGTATATTGATTATGTCTCAAAAAAACCTTCACAAAATGACCTATCTGATTCGAGGTTTCTTGGCTTTCGGGTCAAATGACCAATGTTATGGCTAGAATCAAGGCATAGTTTGTGATAATATGGCCATATTGTGCATACATGTGCATCATGGCATGGCAAACAATGTTGCAAGAGGAAGTTTTCCTTTTTATCGCACCAAAAAGGCATTTTCCATTTTCCGAGCATAAAAAACGGACGGTTTTGTGAAGCAACCACCAAATGGCTAATTCAAAAAACCACCAACACATTTTACAAAAATACTAGACCACCTTATATGGACAATGTACCAACAGGGGGATCTGAAACCTTTCCGTCCACCTCTGGTGAAAAAGACAAATTCCTGCCGAATCGGCAGGAAGTGGGTTAGATATGAACTACAGGTACATGATACGATGCTCATGATTTTTTTTACAAAAATCATTTTTAGGTTCACAATATGCTATTTTATCAAAAAACCAATGCAAGTTGAGCGAGGCTTGGTCAGATTCAAGTGTATATAAAAGATGCGGCATTTAAATATCCAATCAATTCAAAAATGTTAATACAAAAGATGCGGCATTAAAATATGATTTGCTCTAATAAAATAGGGTTAGATTCCTTTTTAGATTCTTAATATTTCTTATGTTCAAAGTTTTAGGATTTGACAATTTATTTTTGTTTGAATTGAATAATCAAAATTTATATGTAAGTGTTTTAATCATTTTGAAAATTTTCATCTAAAGTAAATATAAAATGTTTTTACATGAATGGATAAATATTATTTTTCTGAAAATTATGATATATTATTCATATTTTTCTGAGTTGAAATGAAAAAGATATGAATTTTCTAAATTCATATCCTATTTTTTGAATTAAAATGCCCCTTTAATGCATGAAAGGGGGGTATTAAATGCGCGCGCGAAACGAATTCCCCCCCCTTTAACACTGGTTCCAGCCCCGAACCGGTGTTAAAGGGGGGGTATTAAATGCGCCTTCCCCTTCCTTTCTTCCCCCTAGAGCCAGATCGATCGAACCCCTCGCCGTCGCCACCGCGCGCCCTCGCCACCGAAGCCCTTCAGCCCTCGCTGTCGCCGCCCTCGCCACCGCGCGCGCGCCACCGAAGCCGACGACCGCCACCGCGCGCGCGCCACCGAAGCCGACGACCGCCACAGCCACCGCGCGCGCCACCAAAGCCGCTGACGATGCCGGCGCCTACAAGAACCCCGACGCTGTGGTGAGCTAGCGAACCGCGCCTGGTCGTCCCCTCTGTTTCCTCCCTTCTCTGTTTCCTCTTGGCGGCGGTGTGGAGCTCGCGCGGTGGCGCCGCCGGCCGGCAGAGTGGAGCTCGCGCGGTGGTGCCACTCCGTCCACGCCTCTGCGTCGTTCGAGGAAGACAGCTTTGACAGGGTAAGACCCAAACCTGATTTCGAGCTTGCATTGTCAGTGGTAGGTCGCGTCATCGGGTGTGGCAGGCAGGAGCGGCTACGCGAGCGCGTCCACGGATTGGGGCCAACGACAGGGATGTGGAGGGGATGGGTTAGGGAGGCGGATACGTCGGGGAGGCCCAGGGCCCAGGCGCGGTACGGGGACGGCCTCCCCTCTCGACTGCGGGGGCGGCCTAGGTGGGGTGCGAGCTCCGATGGTGGCCATGGGGTGCGAGCTCGCGATGCGGCCTAGGTGGGGTGCGAGCTCCGGTGCGGCCTAGGTGGGGTGCGTTATGCCAGCGATGTCGGGGTGTATGCATGGTCCTTCTGCGTTGCAGGTGTGTCCGCTGGTAACGACGGCACGACGTCCCTCTCTTCGACGATGCGATGTGTCGTTGGTCGTCGGAGTGGTGTCTAGAGTTCGCGGATGTCGGTGGCGGCCTTAGAAGGTGGATTGCACGGGCAGCTCTTTGGCGAGCGTCGTGGCTTCTCCCCTCAGTATGGGGCCTATCTTGGGGACATCCCCTCCACATTGTATCTGTTCTGCCAAGTTGTTTGCCATCGCTATAATGTTTGCCTCGGCCTCCTCTTTCGAACAACGCCCGTTTTAGGTAGGCCGCATCACGCTACCTCGCGCGCCCTAGGTCGCTCTCCTACGCCGCCAGCCTCCGGTCAGCCACTGTAGCTAGCACCTCTCATATGCATCCGGGATTTCTCCGAATTAGGGTTTGGACCCCTCGAAACTCGTTTAAAATGATCAAGCATCCTTAGGGTTTTAATTTCATTTGTGTATTTATTTGTGTATTTTTGTATGAATAATATGTATATTTGTGTATGAATCCAAATCCACTTGAATGTTTACTCTCTTACTCTAGATAATATTATAGTTTTAGAAACTATGGATCCACTTAGTAGAAACCTTGAAGAAGAAGAAATAATGGAGAACATTATTGATGAGGACACCTCACAATATCTGAACTTGGAGGGACATGATGACAGCTCAAGTAGTCATGGAGAAGATGAAGACTCCGGTGAACGCAATTTAGTGATTACAAAGTCCGGCGAGGTATATGCATTGATTAAGCCTCTGCTGACTTCGACCAACAATCTTCTTCTACATGTATTAATTAACGCTTCTTTCTTCTTTTAGCCCTCTGGATCGACCAACCAGCAACCATCTTCTTCTACGAAAAAGAGCAAGCGAGGCGCAAGCCATCGGTTGAAAGATCGTGCAAAGTTCACGATCGAAGCAGTCCGTGTTGATGGCAGGCCGATGGAGCCCAAGAAGGCCGCAGACAAATTTGTACGTCAGGCTGGAGTTCTTGTTAGGGACCAAATCCCAATCATAATTGAAAATTGGAATAAGCCAAAGAAGGGCGACGGTACCTTTTTCGATGAAAGATCCAAAGAAACGCTTTGTAATTCGTTATTGGTAAATTTCACCCTTCCGCCAGAGGAGGATGAAAACAACCTGGTTATAAAGGAAAAGGTCAAAGAGTGGACTCTAAAGAAGATGGTTGACGCTTTCCGCAACTGGAAGATAAAATTGAACAAATTTGTCAAAGCTGGCGAGACTCCAAATTTTGAAGACGCATATTTTGCGAAGATAAGACCTCACTGGCCCGAATTTGTGACATATAAAAAAGTTGCTATAGCTAAAAAGAGGTCAGAAACCAATACTCTTAATGCCCAGAAGAAGGAATATCACCAGAGGACGGGGTCAGGTGGCTACATATTTCAGAGGCCTAAGTGGGAGGAAGTTGAGAAGGCCCTGCGCGCTAGAGGGATCACACCCCAGACAGATGGGTGGGACCTACGTTCAAAGACTTGGTTCTACGGAATCGGGGCAAGGTTTGACCCAGAAACAGGATTGTGTATCTTCCCAACCCTCCTTGCCAAACCCGTCACTGAACTCATCACGGCATACGAGGAAACATGCGCCAGGACCTTCCATCCCGACAGAGAAAATGACCAGCTCACACGCGCCATCGGTAAAAAAGAACACCCTGGACATGCACGAGGCACAGGGGGTATGACGTGGAAGGATGGGTTTGCCGAGTGGAGCGACTCTTACAGATGGCCCGGCAGAAAAGAAAAAGAGCGTACAGAGCGGATGACACAGATAGAACATGCACTTGTGGCGCTGCAGGCGCAAGTGAATGCACAACAGAGCCATCAAGCTACCGGCCCATCTCAGCGGCACGAAGAGCCTGCATTGGAAGCTGCCGGCGGCCCAGACTCTGCGCGGAAAAGTAGTGTGGCTTCCACGGAGAACGTGCAGCCCACGCTTGAAATGGCGGGTCCTCGATACCCCGTGGATGAGATCACGGAGAGCGAACACGCTGAGCTGCATGTGAGATTAATGGGCTTATCCATTAAGGTGGCTGTCGGCTATGCCTTACCTCCTATAGTTGGTGGAACTTACCACTGCCGACCGATTCCAGATGGTTATGCTATTGTCGGGGTGGATGAGGTTGTGAAGGAATATGAGGAAGCACAGCTTGACCATGCTACAGGTGAAGGGGAAACTCAACTCAAATTTGCAGTGAAAACAACCATTCTTTGGAAGAAGGAACACATCGTGCTTCCAAATTGGAGGCCACTGGCACCCCCGCCGTCTCCGCAGCGTCAGCAGTCTGAGCCGCTTCAGCTATCTCCTGCGCGGCAGCCATCTCCGGCGGTTCAGCGATCTCCTGCGCGGCAGCCATCTCCGGCGGTTCAGCCATCTCATGCGCGGCAGCCATCTCCTGCCCGTCAGCCATCTCCGGTGCTTCAGCCATCTCCTCAGCGCAAGCGGAAGAGCACTGCCACGAAGAGCATCACTAGCACTGCCACAAAGAAATCCGCAGGAAACCGTACGCCAAAGAGTTCAAAAAACTGCGTCCCGCAGCCTTCCGCCAAGCCATTGCCGGTTTTACCGTGGAATCGCAGCAACGAGGAGACCAATAGGATCTCGGAAGAAGAGGTCAAGAAATTCTTTGCACCTAGACGGGCCGAGCCAAAGGATAAAATAGATCCGGTGGTAGTGGATAAGTTTTACAATAATCTTTTGAAACCTGAAACCCCACTTGTGCCAGACTACGAGCTCCAGATTTTGAAGGGGGATGCAAGGCGCCATAGGGAGACTGAAAGTAGCAGTCGTGTGGCACCCCAGAAAACTGTTCCCACGCTCGGAGAGCAGGAAAACCAATCATGCGCCCCGCTCCAAGTGTTCGACACACGGGACGCTCCTCCCGTAAATGATTACGAGGCAGAGCTACAAAGAAAGGCCAATGAGATGGGGATGACTTACATTGCATACTTGAACCTCATGGGAGACAACTTGCCCAAATGCGATGCCAACCCCATCCAGCCATGGAAGTATGGGAAGAATCTCGTCAAGAAAGAGGAGCTCAAGAATCTACCAACAAAGATGCGAAGATTGCACAAGTGGTACCTTGATTTCTGCAAGACGAGAAAGGAAGAATGGATCACGGCGCATATAAGAGATCAGATTTTCTTGTGCGAAGACGACGCGATCGACTTCAACATTCAAGACTTGCATTTTCTATTCAATCAGAAGGAACTCGACAAAGCTGCCATCAGCCTTTATTGTGTGTAAGTACTATTTCTGTAATTTATATCTCATCTCATTCACTTCATTAATTGCATGTATATATATATATGCTCACCATATATGTATATACAATTATGCAGGAAAAAGGTTATGGAATGCATGAAAGGAGGCCCTTTTGACATTGGGTTCGTTGACCCAAATAGAGTTCATGAAGAAGTGGTAAGAACCAAACCCGGGCAAACAGAAGATTACTTGCTAAAGTCTTTACTAAGACAACAAACCAAAAGGGAAATACTATTGCCTTACATCTTCTCGTGAGTACTGTTACCCTCTCTCTTGTACACATTCTGTTTCGGCTTACTCGATGTTAAGTGTAACTGATGATGAGTTATGCGTGCGTAGGTTCCACTTTATTCTGCTAGTCATTCAACCCGACTCAGGAAAAGTCCTTGTCATGGACTCATTATGAAAAGAAAAAGAGATATGGGCAGACTTTAGAGAGATGCTCCAGAGGTAATTTCAATCATATTATCGCACTAGATCGGAAACTTTCGTGACAACAAGTAATTAATTACTCCTTTATCCATTTTCTTTGCCGGACAGGGTTTGGAAAAGGTTCACGGGCAGGGCCGTGGGTGAATGGTCAGAAGAACTAAAATTTGTAGACCAAAATGTAAGTAATACTAGCTAGCTAGGTCTGCGTATCTCTTTGATTCTGCTTCCAATTCCATTATATCATGCTTTATTGATTATTATTTTGATTGAACTCTCTATTCTCGTAAAGTGCGTGCATCAGGGACCCGGCAATAACTTATGTGGATACTATGTTTGCGAGTTCATTCGCAACACGATATGTGCGATGGGCCAAGCCGCACTAGAACAACTTAGAGTAAGTAAACAAAGTCCACAACATTATTTTATTACCATGAATTGTGTTGAGTTTTATTCTTATATATATATTGACCCCATTCTTCATATATATATTCAGATCGAATGGATGCGGGACCAACTCCTACCATTTGACCGCATACGAGCCATTCAAGAGGAATTGGCGGGGTTCATACTTGATGAGGTCGTCACGCCTGGCGGAAAACTCTTTAGATATCCACCAAAATGAACGATGACGATGTATGTGCCTATGACGATGTATGTGCCGATGACGATGTTTGTGTATAATAATAGTTGCTTAATTATTCATGTACTCGTATGTACCGATGACGATGTATGTGTATACCGCTCCCGATCGATTCCTCCTCCCCCCTCCCGCAGAAATACGCCCAGAACGGGGCAGAGGCAGAACTCTGCCGCGGCCGAGATTTAGGCCGTTTTCCTGCCGCGGCAGAGAACCTTTAACACCGGTTCGTGTCGTGTTACGAACCGGTGTTAAAGGGGGGGCCTGAGCCCTGCGGCAGCCCCACGTGCGCCACCCTTTAACACCGGTTCGTATAAGATCTGGTGTTAAAGGGGGCCCGCCTCTAACACCGAACCCTCAACAGTGGTTGTAGAACCGCTGTTAGAGGGCCCTCCCAACCGGTGTTAGAGGGGGGGGGGTCTGCACTAGTGTTATAAGGTGAATATTACTAGGTGATAAGAGTCATGTGAGTTTTGTTCATAGGTTCCCCCGTTCCAATATTTTGTGCTCCTAGTAATATTCACCTAATAATACGATAACGATGCAATGTTTCAACAATTTGCTTTGTACAAGATGTATCTTTGACCACATTATATTGGTTTTCACGACCTTGAGTTCACACCCGTTGTGACGGCACAATTTATGTTGTTCGTTAAGACCTTCAAAATTAGTTTATCTTGTATCTCATATTATCACTACTCACATAAACCACAAAATTAGTTTATAATTTTCCTCTAATAAATCGTCATAAATTTTTTTGAGACACATTTGTCACTATAGTGACACTTTATGAGGCACCATGTAAAGTGTCATAAATTTAGAGACATTAATTAAGTATTGAATACATGCTTATGAGACACTTAATAAACTGCCACAATAGATCATGTCGAGATATTTTGCGAGACATAAACCGACCCTACCTTATAGCTAGAAACATTTTTGAGGCACTTTTTTTTACATTTCTTAGAGGCATATCTCATAGATATATGGCCTTACTATCCATATATAATAAGTTTATAACGAGTAGTAACATGATATCGTGTGTAAGTTGAATTCCTAAATGTTGTCTGGTTGAATGCATGATTAGAGGGGCATGTTGATTTCGTGTGCAAAATCACAAAATAACCCTATTGGCACAAATTTAAAGTACATTCTCTTCTTAGGGGAGACGGGGCGAGTTACATCAAAAATTACAAACTTGTTGTGGAGAAGTATCTTTTATAATGTCTACATAGGTAGCAACATATTTATTGCGCTTGAACTTGCTTTCGAACAATCAACTATATGTATAATTGTTTTCTCACCTAAAAATTTTTATAGTTGTTTTTTACAATTATGTAACTTTTTTTCAAAAGGGATGTTTTTATTAGACTCACAACTTTACATCAGCATGATGCCATGATACAATCATAGAGCCACACCCGGCCTTTGCACAACAAGAATGCAAATATAGATGCTAAAGAAAGAAAAAAAAGTAGAAAGGAATATGGAGGCACTAGTGCACACGGTGGCCTCTAACACCGGTTCGTAAGGCCCTCTAACAGCGGTTGTAGAACCGCTGTTGGGGTTTCGGTGTTAGAGCTCCCCTCCTTTAACAGTGGTTCTTATACGAACCACTGTTAAAGGGTGGCGCACGTGGAGCTGCCGCAGCGCTCAGGCCCTCCCCTTTAACACCGGTTCGTAAACCGGTGTTAAAGGTTCTCTGCCGCGGTAGGAAAGCGGCATAAATCTCTGCCGCGGCAAGAAATGGCATAAATCTCTGCCACGGCAGAGTTCTGCCGCCGCCCCGTTCTGGGCGGATTTCTGCGGCGCGGCGGGGACGGGGACGGGGAGGGGGAATCGATCGGGAGAGGTATACACATACATCGTCGGTACATACGAGTACATGAATAATTAAGCAACTATTATTATACACAAACATCATTATTGTGGTATTCTTCGTACACCTTGAAGCATCAAGTACAAGACAAACACGTTCAAGCATATATACAATATAACATCTTCGTACACGTTCATTTTGGTGGATATCTAAAGAGATCTCCGCCAGGCGTGACGACCTCATCAAGTATGAACCCCGCCAATTCCTCTTGAATGGCTCGTATGCGGTCAAATGGTAGGAGTTGGTCCCGCATCCGTTCGATCTAAATATATATGAAGAATGGGTCAATATATATATAAGAATAAAACTCAACACCACTGATGGTAATAAAATAATGTTTTGTACTTTGTTTACTTACTCTAAGTTGTTCTAGTGCGGCTTGGCCCGTCGCATATATCGTGTTGCGAATGAACTCGCAAACATAGTATCCACATAAGTTATTGTCGGGTCCTTGATGCGCGCACTTTACGAGAATAGAGAGTTCAATCAAAATAATAATCAATAAAGCATATATAATGGAATTGGAAGAAGAATCAAAGAGATGGGCAGACCTAGCTGGCTAGTATTAGTTACATTTTGTTCTATAAATTTTAGTTCTTCTGACCATTCACCCACGGCCCTGCCCATGGACCTTTTCCAAACCCTGTCCGGCAAAGAAAATGGATAACGGGGTAATTAATTACTTGTTGTCACGAAAGTTACCGATCTAGTGCGATAATATGATTGAAATTACCTTTGGAGCATCTCTTTAAAGTCTGCCCATAGCTCTTAGTCTTTTCGTAACGAGTCCATGACAAGAACTTTTCCTGCGTCAGGTTGAATGACTAGCAGAATAAAGTGGAACCTGCGCACGCATAACTCATCATCAGTTACACTTAACATCGAGTAAGCTGAAACAAAATGTGTACAAAGAGAGGGTAACAGTACTCACGAGAAGTTGTAAGGCAATAGTATTTACCTTTTGGTTTGTTGTCTCAGTAAAGACCTTAGCAAGAAATCTTCTGTTTGCCCGGTTTTGTGTTGTACCACTCCTTCATGAACTCTATTGGGTCAACAGACCCAATGTCAAAATGGCCTCCTTTCATGCATTCCATAATCTTTTTCGTGCATAATAGTATATACATATATGGTGAGCATATATATACATGCAATTAATGAATTGAATGAGATGAGATAGAAATGACAGAAAATGTACTTACACACAATAAAGGTTGATGGCAGCTTTGTCGAGTTCCTTCTGATTGAATAGAAAATGCAAGTCTTTGAATGTTGAAGCTGATCTCGTCGTCTCCGCACAAGAAAATATGATCTCTTATATGCGTCGTGATCCATTCTTCTTTTCTCGTCTTGCAGATATCAAGGTACCACTTATGCAATTTTCGCATCTTTGTTGGTAGATTCTTGAACTCCTCTTTCTTGAGAGATTCTTCCCATACTTCCATGGTTGTATGGGGTTGATATCGCCTTTGGGCAAGTTATCTCCCATGATGTTCAAGTATGCTATGTAGGTCATCCCCATCTCATTGGCCTTTCTTTCTAGCTCTGCCTCGTAATCATTTACAGGAGGAGCTATCTGTGTGTTGAGCACTTGGAGCGGGGCGCATGATTTGTTTTCCTGATCTCCGAGCATGGGAACTATTTTCTGGGGTGTCGCACGACTGCTACTTTCAGACTTCCTCCGCCTTGCATCCCCCTTCATAATCTGGCGCTCGTAGTCCGGCACAAGTGGGGTTTCAGGTTTCAAAAGATTATTGTAAAACTTCTCCACCACCGCCGGATCTAGTTTCTCCTTTGGCTCGGCCTGTCTAGGTGCAAAGAATTTCTTGACCTATTCTTCCGAGATCCTCTTGGTCTCCTCGTCGCTGCGATTCCACGGTAATACCGGCAATGGCTTGGCGGAAGGCTGCGGGACATAGTTTCTTGAACTCTTTGGCGTACGGTTTCCTGCGGATTTCTTCGTGGCAGTGCTAGTGATGCTCTTCGTGGCAGTGCTCTTCCGCCTACGCTAACGCACAGGAGATGGCTGAAGCGCCGGAGATGGCTGACACGCAGGAGATGGCTGGCGCACCGGAGATGGCTGAAGCGCCGGAGACGACAGGGGAGTAGTCTGATGACCCGGAGACGGCTGAGGCGGCTCAGACTGCTGACTCTACGAAGACGGCGGGGGTGCCAGTGGCCTCCAATTTGGAAGCACAATGTGTCATTTTTCCAAAGAATGGTTGTTTTCACTACAAATTTGAGTTGAGTTTCCCATTCACCTGTAGCATGGTCAAGCTGTGCTTCCTCATATTCCTTCACAACCTCATCCACCCCGACAATAGCATAGTCATCTGGAATCGGTCGGCAGTGGTAAGTTCCACCAGCTACAGGAGGTAAGGCATAACCGACCGCCACCTTGATGGATAAGCCCATTAATCTCACATGCAGCTCAGCATGTTCGCTCTCCGTGATCTCATCCATGGGGTATAGAGGACCCGCCATTTCAAGCATGGGCTGCACGTTCTCCGTGGAAGCCACACTGCTTTTCCGCGCAGAGTCTGGGCCGCCGGCAGCTTCCAATGCAGACTCTTCGTGCCGCTGAGATGGGCCGGTAGCTTGCTGGATCTTTTGTGCATTCACTTGCGACTGCAGCGCCACAAGTGCATGTTCTATCTGTGTCATCCGATCTGTACGCTCTTTTTATTTTCTGCCGCGCCATCTGTAAGAGTCGCCCCACTCGTAAAACCCATCCTTCCACGTCATACTCCTTGTGCCTCGTGCAAGTCCAATGTGTTCTTTTTTACCGATGGAGTGTGTCAGCTGGTCATTCTCTCTGTCGGGATGGAAGGTCCTGGCGGCTGTTTCCTCTTATGCCGTGATGATTTCAGTGACGGGTTTGGCAAGGAGGGTTGGGAAGATACACAATCCCGTTTCTGGGTCCAACCTTGCCCCGATTCCGTAGAACCAAGTCTTTGCATGTATGTCCCACCCATGTGTTTGGGGCGATACCTCTATCGCGCAGGGCCTTCTCAGTTTCCTCCCACTTAGGCCTCTGAGATATGTAGCCACCTGACCCCGTCCTCTGGTGATATTCCTTCTTCTGGGCATTTAGCGTATTGGTTTCTGACCTCTTTGTAGCTATAGCACCTTCCTTGTACACCACAAATTCGGGCAAGTGAGGTCCTATCTTCGCATAATATGCGTCTTCGAAATCTGGAGTCTCGCGAGCTTTGACAAATTTGTTCAATTTTGTCTTCCAGTTGCGGAAAGCGTCAGCCATCTTCTTTAGAGTCCACTCTTTGACCTTTTCCTTTATAACCGGTTTATTTTCATCCTCCTCTGGCGGTAGGGTGAAATTTACCAACAGCGAATTCCAAAGCGTTTCTTTGGATCTTTCATCGACAAAGGTATCGTCGCCCTTCTTTGGCTTATTCCAATATTCAATTATTATTGGGATTTGGTCCCTAACAAGAACTCCAGCCTGATGTATAAATTTGTCTGCAGCCTTCTTGGGCTCCATCGGCCTGCCATCAACACGGACTGCTTCGATCGTGAACTTTGCACGATCTTTCAACCGATGGCTCGCGCCTCGCTTGCTCTTTTTCGTAGAAGACGATTGTTGTTGGCTGGTAGATCCGGAGGGCTAAAAGAAGAAAGAAGCGTTAATTAATACATGTACATATATATAAATCAATCGGTGCAAGTCAGCAGAGGCTTAATCCATGCATATATCTCGACGGACCTTGTAATCACTAAAGTGCATTCACCGGTGTCGTCATCTTCTCCATGACTACTTGAGCTGTCATCATGTCCCTCCAAGTTCAGATATTATGAGGTGTCCTCGTGGATCATGTTCTCCATTATTTGTTCCTCTTCAAGGTTTCTACTGAGTGGATCCATAGTTTCTGAAACAATAATATTATCACACAAATATCAGTAATACATCTATTGAAATGCTCGAGCAAGGATGATGATATGATAGGTTAAAAGTATTGAAATGTAACCCTAATACATGCTTGGTAATTCCAAACCCTAATTCGGAGAAACCTCGGATTCATATGAGAGGATACATTCGGAAAAACTCCGGATTCGGAGAAACCCTAATGCCATATTGACAACGAGAGGTGTACTAGGGCGGCGACTGGCGGCGCTAGGGCGAGAGCGGGGCCGGGATGCGTGGGGGTATGCGTTCAAACCAGCACGACATGGGCTACCTAAAATGGGCAACTCAGCTAGGGCAGAGGAGGTCAGGGTCCACAACATTGGAAAAGTAATCGGTCAAGTGCAAACCGATTGAAAAACTGAGCCCTAAGCCGACCACATGCAATCGGCCTGCTCGTGACCATACACATACACATACACATACAAAAAAATATATAAATATATACACACATACACATACAAAAAATATATACATATATACACATACAAATATATACATATATACACACATACACATACAAAAAATATATACATATATACACATACACATACAAATATATACATATATACACACATACACATACAAAAAATATATACATATATACACATACACATACAAATATATACGTATATACACACATACACATACAAAAAATATATACATATATACACATACACATACAAATATATACATATATATCATACACATACAAATTAACCAAAAATCACTAACTAACACTAACTAACCAAAAATCACTAACTAACACTATACTAACACTAATTAACCAAAAATCGGCGGTGGGCACCAAAGCTCACCTGCGGGCGGGCGACGCGGCGTGGGTGGGTGGCGCGGAGTGGGTAGCGTGGCGCTGGCCGAGATGGGGCGGCGGAGGGGCGGCAGCGGGTACGGCCGGGTGGCGCACGGAATAGCGCGGGGCGGCGATGGCGAGACGGGGCGGGGACGACGACGGTGAGGGCGGCGAGGGCGAGGGCGTGGACGGCGACGCGCTGCGACAGCCTCTGCTTTTCATCCTCTGCGCGTGCTTGATCTGGCTGGGGGAGAAGGAAGAGGCGCGTGATATAAATCCCCCCCCCCTTAACACCGGTTCGTGGCTGGAACCGGTGTTAAAGGGGGGAATTCATTTCGCGCGCCTCGCCCCCCTTTAACACCGGTTCCAGCCACGAACCGGTGTCAAAGTCCCCACCCCCCTTTAACACCGGTTCGTGGCTGGAACCGGTGTTAAAGGGGGGACATTTATTTCGTACACTAAAGGGGTGGGAGCATTTTTTAATTAAAAAAATTGGATAGAATTTAGAAAATTCATATCCTTTCATTTCAACTCAGAAAAATATGAATAATATATCAAATTTTTCAGAAAAATAAAATATATCCATTCATCTAAAAAACATTTTATAGTTACACTTACATAAATAATTTTCAAAATGATTAAAACACTTACAAATAAATTTTGATTATTCAATTAAGACAAAAATAAAATAGTCAAACCCTAAAACTTTGAACATAAGAAATATTAATCATATGAAAAGGAATCTAACTCTATTTTATTAGAGCAAATCATATTTTATATTGTATTAACATTTTTTAATTGTTTGGATATTTAAATTAAGCATTTTTGTATACTCTGGAATCTGACAAAACTTTCAACATGAAAATTGTTTGCATTTAAATAATTAATCCTAAAGCATTTTTTGTTTTTAAAAAATAAAATTCTAACTATTCAAACTAGTAACATTTTTTGAATTAGTCATTTGGTGGTTGCTTCACAAAACCGTCAGTTTGTTATGCTCGGAAAATACAAAATGCCTTTTTGGTGCGATAAAAATGAAAACTTCCTCTTGCAACATTGTTTGCCATCCCATAATGCACATGTATACAAAATATGGCCACATTATCACAAACTATGCCTTGATTCTAGCCATAACATTGGTCATTTGACCCGAAAGCCAAGAAACCTCGAATGAGATAGGTCATTTTGTGAAGGTTTTTTGAGACATAATCAATATACCAAGTTTGATATTTTTCCTTCTAACTATGTCACATAATATAACACCACGCAAAGGTTTCGTGTTGTTTTGATCATTTTTTAATTTTTTTATCCCCGTTTTAAACTATCGTCAAACTTTGTCGAACAACGGGCATCAAGATTCTTAGCTCGGGGCCAAGCCTCGCTAAAATTGCATTGGATTTTTGATAAAATAGCATATTGTGAACCTAAAAATTATTTTTGTAAAAAACATGAGCATCGTATCATGTACCTGTAGTTCATATCTGACCCACTACCTACCGATTCGGCAGGAATTTGTCTTTTTCACCAGAGGTGGACGGAAAGGTTTCAGATCCTGCTGTTGGTACATTGTCCATATAAGGTGGTCTAGTATTTTTGTAAAATGTGGTGGTAGTTTTTTGGATTAGCCATTTGGTGGTTGCTTCACAAAACCGTCCGTTTTTTATGCTCGGAAAATGGAAAATGCCTTTTTGGTGCGACAAAAAGGAAAACTTCTTCTTGCAACAATGTTTTCCATCCCATGATGCACATGTATGCACAATATAGCCACATTATCACAAACTATGCCTTGATTCTAGCCATAACATTGGTCATTTGACCCGAAAGCCAAGAAACCTCGAATGAGATAGGTCATTTTATGAAGGTTTTTTGAGACATAACCAATATACCAAATTTGATATTTTTCCTTATAACTATGTCACATAATATAACACCACGCGAAGGTTTCGCATTGTTTCGATCGTTTTTAAATTTTTATTCTCATTTTAAACTATCGTCAAACTTTGTCGAACAACGGGCATGAAGATTCTTAGCTCGCGGCCAAGCCTCGCTAAACTTGCATTGGATTTTTGATAAAATAGCATATTTTGAACCTAAAAATGATTTTGTAAAAAAACATGAGCATCGTATCATGTACCCGTAGTTCATATCTGACCCACTTCCTCCCGATTCGGCAAGAATTTGTCTTTTTCACCAGAGGTGGACGGAAAGGTTTCAGATCTCCCTGTTGGTATATTGTCCATATAAGGTGGTATAGTATTTTTTTTTAAATGTGGTGGTAGGTTTTTAGCCATTTGGTGGTTGCTTCACAAAACCGTCCGTTTTTATACTCGGAAAATGGAAAATGCCTTTTTGGTGCGACAAAAAGGAAAACTTCCTCTTGCAACATTGTTTTCCATCCCACATGATGCACATGTATGAACAATATGTCCACATTATCACAAACTATGCCTTGATTCTAGCCATAATACTAGTCATTTGACTTGAAAGCCAAGAAACCTTGAATGAGATAGGTCATTTTGTGAAGGTTTTTTTGAGGCATAAACAATATACCAAGTTTGATATTTTTCCTTCTAACTATGTCACATAATATAACACCACGCGAAGGTTTCTCGTTGTTTCGATCGTTTTTTAATTTTTTTATCCCCATTTTAAACTATTGTCAAACTTTGTCGAACAACGGGCATGAAGATTCTTAGCTCGGGGCAAGCCTCGCTAAACTTGCATTGGATTTTTAATAAAATAGCATATTTTGAACCTAAAAATGATTTTTATAAAAAAACATGAACATCGTATCATGTACCTGTAGTTCATATCTGACCCACTTCCTCCCGATTCGGCATGAATTTGTCTTTTTCACCAGAGGTGTACGGAAAGGTTTCAGATCGCCCTGTTGGTACATTGTTTATATAAGGTGGTCTAGTATTTTTGTAAAATGTGGTGGTAGGTTTTTGAATTAGCCATTTGGTGTTTGCTTCAAAAAACCGTCTGTTTTTTATGCTCAGAAAATAGAAAATGCCTTTTTGGTGCGACAAAAAGAAAAACTTCCTCTTGCAACATTGTTTGCCATCCCATGATGCACATGTATGCACAATATGGCCACATTATCATAAACTATGCCTTGATTCTAGCCATAACATTGGTCATTTGATCCGAAAGCCAAGAAACCTCGAATGAGATAGGTCATTTTGTGAAGGGTTTTTTAAGACATAATCAATATACCAAGTTTTATATTTTCCTTCTAACTATGTCACATAATATAACAGCACGCGAAGGTTTCGCGTTGTTTCGATTGTTTTTTAATTTTTTATCCCCGTTTTATACTATCGTCAAACTTTGTCGAACAATGGGCACGAAGATTCTTAGCTCGGGGCCAAGCCTCGCTAAACTTGCATTGGATTTTTGATAAAATAGCATATTGTGAACCTAAAAATGATTTTTGTAAAAAAAACATGAGCATCGTATCATATACATGTAGTTCATATCTGACTCACTTCCTACCGATTCGGCAGGAATTTGTCTTTTTCACCAGAGGTGGACGGAAAGGTTTCAGATCCCCCTGTTGGTACATTGTCCATATAAGGTGGTCTAGTATTTTTAAAATGTGGTGGTAGTTTTTTGAATTAGCCATTTGGTGGTTGCTTCACAAAACCGTCCGTTTTTTATGCTCGGAAAATGGAAAATGCCTTTTTGGTGCGACAAAAAAGGAAAACTTCCTCTTGCAACATTGTTTGCCATCCCATGATGCACATGTATGCACAATATGGCCATATTATCACAAACTATGCCTTGATTCTAGCCATAACATTGGTCATTTAATCCGAAAGCCAAGAAACCTCGAATGAGATAGGTCATTTTGTGAAGGATTTTTGAGACATAATCAATATACCAAGTTTGATATTTTTTCTTCTAACTATGTCACATAATATAACACCACGCGAAGGTTTCGCGTTGTTTCGATCGTTTTTTAATTTTTTATTCCCATTTTAAACTATCGTCAAACTTTGTCGAACAACGGGCATGAAGATTCTTAGCTCGGGGCCAAGCCTCGCTAAACTTGCATTGGATTTTTAATAAAATAGCATATTTTGAACCTTAAAATAATTTTTGTAAAAAAACATGAGCATCGTATCATGTACCTGTAGTTCATATCTGACCCACTTCCTCCCGATTCAGCAGGAATTTGTCTTTTTCACCAGAGGTGGACGGAAAGGTTTCAGATCCCCTGTTGGTACATTGTTCATATAAGGTGGTCTACTATTTTTGTAAAATGTGGTGGTAGGTTTTTGAATTATCCTTTTGGTGTTTGCTTCAAAAAATCGTTCGTTTTTTATGCTCGGAAAATAGAAAATGCCTTTTTGGTGCGACAAAAAGAAAAACTTCCTCTTGCAACATTGTTTGACATTCCATGATACACATGTATACACAATATGGCCACATTATCAAAAACTATGCCTTGATTCTAGCCATAACATTGGTCATTTGACCCGAAAGCCAAGAAACCTCGAATGAGATAGGTCATTTTGTGAAGGTTTTTTTAAGACATAATCAATATACCAAGTTTGATATTTTCCTTCTAACTATGTCACATAATATAACACCACGCGAAGGTTTCGCGTTGTTTTGATTGTTTTTTAATTTTTTATCCCCGTTTTAAACTATCGTCAAACTTTGTCGAACAATGGGCACGAAGATTCTTAGCTCGGGGCCAAGTCTCGCTAAACTTGCATTAGATTTCTGATAAAATAGCATATTTTGAACCTAAAAATGATTTTTGTAAAAAAACATGAGCATCGTATCATGTACCTGTAGTTCATATCTGACCCACTTCCTACCGATTCAGGAGGAATTTGTCTTTTTCACCAGAGGTGGACGGAAAGGTTTCAGATCCCCCTGTTGGTACATTATCCATATAAGGTGGTCTAGTATTTTTGTAAAATATGGTGGTAGTTTTTTGAATTAGCCATTTGGTGGTTGCTTTACAAAACCGTTCGTTTTTTATGCTCGGCAAATGGAAAATTCCTTTTTGGTGCGACAAAAAGGAAAAACTTCCTCTTGCAACATTGTTTGCCATCCCATGATGCACATGTATGCACAATTATCACAAACTATGCCTTGATTCTAGCCGTAACATTGGTCATTTGACCCGAAAGCCAAGAAACCTCAAATGAGATAGGTCATTTTATGAAGGTTTTTTTTGAGACATAATCATTATACCAAGTTTGATATTTTTCCTTCTAACTATGTCACATAATATAACACCACGCGAAGGTTTCACGTTGTTTCGATCGTTTTTTAATTTTTTATCCCCATTTTAAACTATCGTCAAACTTTGTCGAACAATGGCCATGAAGAATTTTTTATTACGATAGAACTGGAATTAAAGTATATAATACAACTAACAGTAAGTTACATAAAGCACAACTGAAAATTAAGATATAAAAAGAACTGAAAATTAAGATACATGGCTAGATTAAGTCATAATCGACCGAACTTGTTTTGGAATGTTGGAGTGATTCAGTAATGCTCCTGCCTAGACCTGTAATACTCGCCACTATAGTCGTCGTACTCGCCGCGGCCGTCGTCGTTGTCGTCGTCGGGGTCGCCGTAATTGAACCTTAAAGGCTGAGTACGCGTGGGCTAGACTTGAGGGTAGCGCGGGCGGGGCTTAGAGTCGGCGGTCGTGTCATAGGCCATGACGCTCTGGAGAGTCCGGCCACGCCACCACAGCCGACGACCGGCCTCGTTGTAGTTCGGAGGAGGTGGTCCGTTCTCCTCGTGCTTGGCGAGCGCCCTCTCACGCCGATCCCCGAAGAAGACTTCCCAAGTCGGGAAATAGTCGGGATGCCAGTTGGGATTCCTTCGCTGCTCCGGCGTGAGCTCGAAGTAGTAGTGGTTCGTGATGGCCATCCGGCGCGCCACACCTAGAGGGACAGGAGGAACCGGCACGCCTCCGGCGCTCAGCATCCAACCGATGGGGATGCAGTAGCCCGACGGGCAGGGGTAGTTCGAGGCGCAAAGCGCCTCCGCCTCCCCGGGGGTTAGTGGTACGGTGAAAGCCATGGAAAAGAGTGATGAGGTTGCAGATATGAGTCTAGAGATGTGCAATAACAATGGAGGTCAATCCTACATATATATAGTGAGAAATGGCGGGAAGAACTGGCGGGAAGAAAAATGGCGGGAAGAATTGTTAGATTCCAAAGTATACAAAAGATGCTAAATTTAAATATCCAAACAATTCAAAAATGTTAATACAAAATAAAATATGATTTTCTCTAATAAAATATTGTTAGATTCCTTTTCATATGCTTAATATTTCTTATGTTCAAAGTTTTAGGGTTTGACTATTTTATTTTTGTCTTAATTGAATAATCAAAATTTATATGTAAGTGTTTTAATCATTTTGAAAATTATTTATGTAAGTGTAACTATAAAATGATTTTATATGAATGGATAGATCTTATTTTTCTAAAAATTATGATATATTCATATTTTTCTGAGTTGAAATAAAAAGATATGAATTTTCTAAATTTTATCCTATTTTTTGAATTAAAAATGCCCCCACCCCTTTAATGTACGAAATAAATGCCCCACCCTTTAATATCGGTTCAAGCCACAAACCGGTGTTAAAAAGGGGGCTGCGCAGGGCGATGGTGCAAGGCTTTAACACCGGTTCGTGGTTCGAACCGATGTTAAAGGGGTGCGCCTTTTTGCTTTCTGGACAACGTTGGTACGGGCGCCCCCTTTAACACCGGTTCATAGAAAAACTGGTGTAAAAACCCATTTCCGACCTCAAGCAAAGGACTCGTTTCCACTAGTGAGGTAGAAACCTCATAAGGGCAAATGTGACCATGTAAATATTTTTACCTTGTATGTGTGTGTAGACTATGCCGGCACACATGCAGGGTAAAAATATCCTTCAGCACTTGGTCCAACCATGAACACACCTATGTAGACAGGGCACATCTTCCGGTCTCTGGGGAGTCCACAACCACATGAACTTGTAATGTAGTAGAGCATTCTCTTGCTAAGCTAGGCTGAATAACTGGTGTAAAACATGGCTGGGCTCCCCGCCAGATCATGTAGTGAACCTGTTGGATGTTGACCGTGATGGCTAAGTAATACAGTAAAAGGCAGCCGGTTTGACCTAATAAAAAAGAGCACATAGGAATATAACCTGCATAAAAAAGTTGTAGCATTAAAAACCATGTCATTCCTCTAACATTTATAAACATACACTTTTACTAAATTTATCATACAGGCTATTAATATTTATCTCCACGTAGCATTGTCCCGCGACAAAACAACAAATATGCACATGAGGCGTCAAGGAGAGAGGACGCCAAAGCAGGGGACTAGCCGACTAGTCGACTGGAAAGGCGCCATGCATGCCTCCGGCCGGACCACGAGACCATGCACCCCATCGCCGACCGCCGTGGCAAGCGAGATGACGACCCGGCCGCGGAAAAAACACGAGCGCATCGGCGTCATCGCCAGGAAACAACATGGAGGAATATCGCGAGCCATCATTCATCGCAACACGTACGCAGTCCTGACTGGCTTGGTTTTGTCCTCGGCGCTGGTCCCGACCGAGATTGTTTTGTCTGTGCGTTTGGGTAGTTGGGGAGGCTAAATTAAGCCATCCGTCGCCTGCCAACGTTTGACGAGCCTAGTCCTCCAGGCGTTAACAATGGCATGACGTCGACGCGTGCGCCTTGCATGGAGCAGAGAATTGCCTCGCTCATGGCACGCATGCATTTTACTAACCGAGTCAGTGGTTAGTTAGGAGAAATGTGCCGATAGTTAACTTCACAAAACACTTGTCAGTTTGTCTTTTGTGCCTAGCTAAAAAACTGTACATTATGCCGCCCAATTATGGTATCTCGTCCGGGGAAGAAAATTCCTGCCCAATTGTGGTCTTTTGAAAGCATCCGGCTTGGCTATGCCCAATTATCATTGTCACTCTGGCATTACACTATGGCGCTAATACTAGTCTGAAGTGGTTGTTGCCACCCCCCGCATAAGAAAAGGGGAATATATGTTGCCAAGTCATACGATGACCTCTTCGTGGCCGGTGCTGCCCAGTGCCCACCATTGCGTGCCCGACGAATTCTTGTCAATGAGATATAGTATTGAGCCAACTTGCACGAGGCCTAGGCTAAACGTTGTCCTGCACCCAAGCCAATATGGGCGGGTTTGGTAGGCTGGGAGGTTGGGACAGGCCCTACGGCGGTGAAATTGTGCTTATCGGATGCATATCCACTCTCTATGTTGTGGCCCGCATAGTGATTAAAGCATCCTCGGACCAGTCCCGCTAGAAACTATCGATTCGGCTGTTTCCAACGTGTCATCCTCGTTGCTGTCGAATAGGGGAACGTGGCATCCCCCAGATGCACCATGCATGAGAGATGGCGGTAGGCTGCTCCAGCTCGCACACTACTGCGAAATTGCGGGCGGTGATCGAGTTTCTAACCGCCTCTATTTCAATCACCGCTTGTGAAAACCGGCCCCTATTTAGCCGTCGATGGCGACCGCCGAAATCATATCCTCCATTTTCCCTCTTTCGAGCTCACTCCTCCTCTGCTTTTCATGGCCATGGTGGGAGCTTGGAACCCGAGAGCGGCGATGGAGGCCGTCGAAGGCCTGTTGGAATCCCCGTCCACCCCGCCCTTTCTTCTAGATGTTCTTCCGCTTTCTTTAAGTATCTCCAACTCTGGATCTAGCTAAGATCTGTAAGGATGCGTAAGATGTGGCTAGATGTATAGATCTACAACCATTGATGTTCGATCTACTCGATTGTAGGACATTTCGCCGTCTCCCTCGAGCACGCCGACGGTGGTCGTGCCCTCTTCCCCCTCCAGCACATCAACGGTGGTCCTGCCTATTTCTCCCTCGAGCACGATGACTTTGACCATGACATCTTCCCCTAGTTCCCCGACATATGTGCTAGAGCCTATGAGTCTGGCTGTAAGATAACCTCCACTCCTTAATGCTATATGTTTCATAACATCCTTACCATTGTTCTTGTTCATACCATGCTCACCATTGTTCTCGTTCATACCATGCTTACATGATTGTAGAACAACATGTGTACTAGCTCTCCGAATTTGTCTGCTCCTTCAGTGGGAACTTTGACATGAGCTGGATGCAGCCTTCAAAAAGCCAACCCTGCTTTATCTTAGTTCTTCCTGAATATGATGGTTGAGCTCATGAACAACAGGGCAACTATGCGTTCGGGTTCAGAGAGAGGGACATACCAAGGATTGCCAATGATGTTCTTGACTTCACTGGGATCACAATGACATGTCTTCAACTATAAAACCACATGAGGAAGTGGAGAATGAAGTGGAACCTGATAGGCAAGCTTAGAACTAAAGAGGGTGTTAGATGGTGTGTGGCGAGCATGTCCTTTATGATCAATGATGAGGACAGGGTGAAACTGAAGGGAATATGCCCTGAGAGGCAATAATAAAGTGTTTATTATGTGTATTCCAAGTATATGATAGATGTTTATTTTGCATGCTATAATTGTATTAATACGAAAACATTAATACATGTGTGTTTAATAAACAAACAGAAAGTTCCTAGTTATGCCTCTCTCATAAACTAGCTCGTTGATTAACAAGATGATCAAGGTTTCCTAATCATGGACATTGGATGTTGTTAATAACGGGATCACAACATTAGTGTAATGGTGTGATGAACATTCATCCGAAGTATAGCATTACGATCAAAGTCATTGAGTTTATATTGCTATAACAACTTACGAAGTGATCCTAATCCTTAGACCATGAGATCATGTCAATCACTAACACCGGAAGAGTTTCTTGATAACATCAAACGTCACACCGTAACAGGGTGATTATAAAGATGGATTCAGAACTAATAAAGTATTATGTTGAGGCTCATGAATCGAGAGTGGAATTTGTTCATCCCGATGACGGATAGATATACTCTGGGCCCTCTCGGTGATATCACATTGATTAGCTTGCAAGCAAGTGATTTGATCACTAGAATGTTATATCACGGGAACGAGAAAAGAGTGCATGTCAGTAACGAGATCAAACTAGGTATAGAGATACCGATGATCGAATCTCGGACATGTAATATATCGTGAAACAAAGGGATTAAGATACTAGCGTAAAAGGTTCCGACGATCACAAGAAAGTCATCGTTGAATGTGCGGGAGTCAGTATGGGTCTCCAGATCCTGCTTCTGATTATTGATCCGAGAGGGGTCTCGATCATTTCCGCATTATTCACGAACCGTAGGGTGACACACTTAAGAGACACCGACATCCAATTGGAGAAAAAGTTTCATGCCGAAAGAATGAACAAGCGCAGGAATTTATTTCACTAGATACCGAAATAGGTTTTCGGGTGAAATTGCATAAAGTGGTTATGCATGTGAAATAGAATTCTAGCAAGGCGTTATTTGTGAATGTTTTTCATTAAAGTAATTGAAAAAATTCTGAATAAAATAAAAGAGTTTTATTAATGAGAGTTTGCATTAAATTTGGTGGAAATTTAATGGCATGTTTGAGTGGGATTTTGAGTGGAGGGAATTTTGTGAGTGGAGGTGTCCACCCACATGAAGAGGGGAGGGCAAGGGGGCAGCCCCCATGCGCCGGCCACCCCCTTGGGGTTCCCCCCTCCTCCTATAAAAGGCACCCCTCTCCTCACTTCTCACTCACACCTTCTCGTGAAGGATCTCTCTCCCCCTCTAGAATTTATCCCCCATGGTCTCGGACTAGCGAGATACATGTTCCTGGTGGCTATTCGGCAAGAAAGAGTTGTGCTTCCGCTGCATCGCTGGAGCGAGGAGGCGGAGGTTTCTCGGTGCCTCGAACGTGTGTGCGAGCACGGATGCGCTGCTGATTTGCGGCGCTAGGACTTCCTCTCGATCTTGAGATCGGCAAGAGATCGTCTACATCAACCACGAGTTGAACTCATTAAGCTTTGTCGGTCTTCAAAGGTATGTTCTCTACGGATATACATCCGCCCGTTGTTTGTATCTAATAGATAGAACTTGGTACATAGTTCACATCGTAGGAAAATTTTTGTTTTCTATGCTGCGAACCCTACAGAAACAGTACCTCTAGGTAAGATGGCATTGTAGTGTCTTATGGTTTTACCTGTCCATAACGTACAAAGTGATATGCACTAACACATCATCCTCTCGATCTTAGGCCTTCCCAAAACTTGTTGAGTTGGTGCACACGCCCATTGCTAACTACACTCATATGAAGACGATCTTCACACCCAAGTATGTGGGTCGTAGGCAACTCCATGATCCAAAATTGTATGTGAAGGCCATAGAGATACTTGTCGATAACAAAGAAGGTGCCGCCTATGTTAGCATGGGTCCAAGTGAGAGGATGTCCTGGCTTAGGGCATGGGTAGGCAACCACTTCGATTAGGGCATCTGCTTTTCTACTGATGATCATTCTCATGATCTATTTATGAGGTCATGTATATTTTGGGAGGTGGTCTCATATCCCTCCGTTAGCTAGGCCTTGCTGAAAACCGTTCCTTGGTTTGTAATATTGTGGGAGGTGGTATATATTAACCCCTTGGATAATGAACTTCTGATGCATCACGAGTTGCTATTTTTTTTGTGTTGAGCTCGTGGTGCATCAGCTATGCAGGTAACTATTGCTGACGCGATTAACTAGTATATTCCTCTTTTGTTGAATTGCTTATGTACCCATAGTGTATGGAAACCTCACCACTCATGAGAAGAGGTGACAATACTAGTTGTTTTGGAAACAACCAAACTGGTATCTGTTTCTTCCTTGCTCCCTAGGCTACGAAGCGTGTAACCAAACAACCACCACACCTATCTTCACCAGGCTAAAAAAGGGCTGGCCAGACAACCAAACGAGGTCTCGAAGATAGCCGAAAGGCCGTTTTTGTCTAGACACCCCACTGGGCGTAGCCAGAATGAGGCCGAAAACTGATGCTCGCTACCAAACATGTCCTAGTTTGCTGCTTTTACCAACGGTGCTTTTTTTCAAACTAAGAAGTCCAGGCTCCGGATGTCCCTGAAAATCAAACTGGTAACACATATTTTTAGTTCCAGGTTTACAACAACTTCATCCATACTCGCCTTACATCCTAATCGAAGCCTTTAAAACCAGCGAGAATTCCGAAACATTTCTAGATATCTAAATCTTACAGAAATCTAACATGCTAAAGAAAAATCAACATTGTTTTACGCTCGTCTAGGCCAGTGAAAAACAGCTCTTTTTTTCAGTGCATCAGATGGTGTGCTACAGCGGACTAGCCGCCCCAGCTCGTCTCTCTTGGTCGCATAGGACTTTGCTTCCGCCTTGTATGAGTCTATTCTCTACCCTCTACATTTCTATTAATTAAGCGCCCACGCTTTGTGAGATTTAACTTCGACCAATAATATGAACGGATCGAATGTTATGTTACACAACATTGGTAGTACTGGTAGCTACTTGGCTCGATGCGTATCGTGCCACATTTTCTTTGTTTCTTCTGATTCGCTCTTCCAAACTGGGTGGTTGAGTTTGGTTTTGGTCATTGGTTGCATGCGCTCACTTCACATTAGTAATTCTCTTGTGCTTAATTAGTGTAGCACTTGGTAAGACATCCGTCCTTAATTAGTTAATTACCAGTAGGTGCTACTGCTTCGCCATCCTATTTTGCCATCCTCGGATATATTAAAAGGGAGCCTCTTTTGCCATGCATCCCCGGTTATATTAAGTGGACTGTAAAGCAGATGCTAGTCAATTTGTGGTGGTTCTCAATTCTCATACTTTCATGCATCAACGTAGTGATCATTGATCAGTAGGGTGTTGTTTTCACCATCTATACATCATACGAGGGTTAATAGAGACAGATCAACATTTCAATATTCACGTCGTGGACTCTCGTGTCCCAAGCTGTCCAAGCCATCACGCATCATCAGGTTGTAGCCAATGCATGCATCTGCAGTATTTTTCACATTTCATGCTGCCATTCACCATAAGGGCATATCTAATGTCGTATACTTATTAAATAAATGAATGCTAGTATATAAGATTGTCCTGTGCCACGAGCTAGCTAGGATCCACACAACGTGTAAAAAGGACGACCGTTAAGTTTAGTCTTGTCGTAGGCTATAATCAATCCATATGTTTTCTTGTTGAAATGGTCACATCCATCACAACAGGGTTATTGCAGGGACAGACCTAGAAACGAGTCATGCCCCGGGCTAGTCCTTTAGCCTGCTTTGAGTTGTTCAGTTATGGGATTTTCTCTCAACTTTAAGCTGTATTTACTGGTTATTTAGACCTAAGCACATGGCGCCCCGTTGCCGAAGGCTTGGGCGGAGAAATACACCTAGGACAATTAGGGCTACTATAGACCCAAATAACCACCAAAACACATATTCAAAATAGAGAGAAATATCCCATAACTAAACAAGTCAAAGCAAGCTCGGAAGGACTAACCTGGGGCATGGCTCATTTTTGGTTTGTCCTTGTTTTTTTTTTCTTGATAGACGTTGGTCAGTTTGAAATTTTTTGGCACAGGAAGTATGTGATATGTTTGTAGCCATCTCACATTTTTCACCGGTCGCACTAAAACTTTGTACTGTACTTTGTTTCTTATGAGGAAATAAATTGCACCTTTTTTCAGTAAAACAAATTGCACTTTCTTAGGCAAGGTTTCTCGGTTGCACTGAATCTATCTCCATGGGCCATCTAGTTATCTCTGTTGGGCCAAAGCGGATGGGCCTTCTGGACAGGACATAGTACGAAAAAATGGAACGCGAGGAAGGAGAATTAACCACGCGAGACAAAATCGAGATCACAGCGCCTCCTCCTAAATGGAGCCTCAGGTTGACGAAGTCTGTGCGGCGCAGAGCCCGCCCGCCCCCGATGTTCGCTCCGGAACCCCTCGTTCCGCGCCCCGTAGACATCGCTCCGGCGCTATTTACCTATCGGCCTCATCGGAGACGAAGAGCGATTGGAGAAAAGGAGAGCTAGGCTGCGTACGTAACGTAGGTGCTGCTGCTACCGGCCCGGACAGAGGCGTCGCCGTCGTCGCTACGTACGCGCGTGACCACCATGTCTTTCACCGGCACGCAGGACAAGTGCTTCGCGTGCGACAAGACGGTCCACTTCATCGACCTCCTCACCGCCGACGGCGTCATCTACCACAAGACCTGCTTCAAATGCAGCCACTGCAAGGGCATCCTCTCGGTACGTCCGTCGTCCCTGCGTCCGGCCGCTTCAGATGCAGTTCTGTCATGAGACCATGAGACCGATAGCATTTTGGTAAAAATTTGTTTCTTTGGTGTATGGCCTGTATGTAGATGTGCAGCTATTCTTCCATGGACGGCGTGCTCTACTGCAAGACGCACTTCGAGCAGCTCTTCAAGGAGACAGGGAGCTTCTCCAAGAAGTTCACACCGGGTAATTAACACTCTACAATGGACCACCTGGATGACATTATTAAGAATTCAAAGCGTTCCTATACCCTGCTGTGGATAAGGGCTCATCCTGAGACATTTTGTTGCGTAACGCAGGTGCCAGATCAGGCGAGAAGGAACTGGTACAGCTCAGCCCCACAAAACTGTCTTCATGAGCAAAGCTTATCTTGTCTAGTGTACATTTTCTTTTCTAATGAAAGCTGTGCTAACTGGATAATGTCTTTGCAATTGCAAATTGGAATGCCCCATCCTACAGTCGAGGGCCCCAAGCAAGCTATCTTCTATCTTCTCTGGCACTCAGGATAAGTGCACAGCCTGCACAAAAACGGTGTACCCACTTGAAAAGGTACAGAAATCCCGCACTTCAGTCAGTCCTCATCGAAGTGATGAATGCCAGATGATCAAACATATATATGCGTTAAACATTATGATAACAGAAATGAAATCATACTGTTCAACGTTAACGGTCGATAATGTTATTCAGATGACTTTGGAGGGCGAGGCATACCACAAGAGCTGCTTCAAGTGCTCCCACGGGGGCTGCATCCTGACCACCTCCTCCTACGCCGCGCTCAATGGCGTCTTGTACTGCAAGATCCATTTCCAACAACTCTTCATGGAGAAAGGAAGCTACAGCCACATGAAGAAGAAGACCGCCTCCCAGGAGGTGTTGCCTGACGTCACGCCTGAAGAGCAACCGGCGCCCGCGGCAGCTGTGGAGGCTCCGCCGCAAGATGAAGAATAGAGAGGAAAAGTAGGAAAACACGAAACTTATATACACAAGTACACGACACAGCCTGGAGTTCATGTTTTTTACTTTTATACATCGCTTCTTTATTCCCCCTTATTTTTTGGTTCCTCTGTGAGCGAGCTTGGTTTGTCAAGCTGTAAGTATTGTACTAATACCTTCCTTTCATATGAGACTAATGACAACTGTGGCAATCAACTAGTAAGCCTCATGGGAAAAACTGTAATTTTGTAAGAAAATACACTCACAATTTGTTAAACCATGTCTGCTCTATGATGGTTGCCTTAGTTACTCAGAAGGCCAACCATGGTACAATATGGCCTATTTTGTTGTGTTTGATAACTTGAAACAGAACACATAATGTAATACGCATGAAAAACCAAGTTCACGTACAAACCAAATTTCTTGTACTAAATCAGCGACTCTTTTTATGAATCGGAAGGAGTAGAACTAAACAAGAATAGTTTGCACTTAGTGAAATCCACTACTCTCGGTGGAATCCACGTGCAAAACACTAGTTCATTCCAATACACCTGTTATAAAAGATAAACATATTTGAAAAATGAAAGTACCGCTAGAATTTAAAATATTTACATGGTACCTTAGAAGAGGTGTTATCCTAACCAAAGAAAACCCCGAGGAAAGTGCAAAAAAGAAGGTAGAAAAAAGTGGTGCTTCTGACATGATGATGAAAACATTAAATACTTTTTCTTCCTGTGCAAGTTTGTATGTTCTATATGGTTAGTCATCTAAGTGGTTTCGATCCACAACTCACAGTGTTGCAAATATCATTGGTAACTGGTTGCAAGGTATAGATCATAAGAGTAGCATCGTCATACGACTGGGAGTGGTAGTCTCATTAGTGTCTATGGATATGGAGAAACAACATTATTTTTAAGGCTAAACACTCATCTCCTTTGTGGGTTATTATTTTCCATTGTGCACACCATCTACGGTTATGGTCTATTTAACAGTGCTTGCGTTTGAAGCAGGTGACGATGGATGTGTTACCCAACATGGATGACAATATACTCTTCGCATCGAACCTCCATATGGTTAGGCATTTTTTAGTCATGCATTACTCTGTAATTTGCCTTTTATCTTCTTCTATTCTTCCCTATTGATTTTGTGCTTCCTAGCTATGCAGAGCTCAAATGTGGACTCTTTGCATGTATCATCTCGATGTGAACATTTGAGTTTCACAAAATCTCCATTTATCCAAGAGGATTATAAGTGGTCCCTATATAGGCACATGGCCTTGGAGAAAAATACCATCAATACCCCTAGGGCACGGAAATGAAAGGGTATAAATAAGAGCTCGAAAATATTACCATCAATATCCTTGATGGAATAACCATTAGGGTAAAAGGGTATTGCACAATTTTTACCATTTGATGGGGATCTTAGTATTCAATAATTTAGCAATGTTCATTTAAACTGATATGTCTCATTTTCCATGGATCATTAACATAGGCTAGTAAGGGATTAGCTCCTTCTTGCCATGGGATTCTTTTTTGGAACTTCCTTTGGACGATATTGATTTGTCCTCTTCTATTTCTACTATTCTAGTATACTACTTGCTTTGTAGATTCATTGATATAAATACTATTTAACCAGGTAAGTAAATTACTTTACAGCAATGAGAAATGCTAACACTTCGATGAAAAACACATCTAGACACCACATATACCCTAGAATTTTCTACTTACACCTAAAATTGATAATTATGCATGTTGGAAATATCTATAAAGATATTTATTAGATTATACAATTTTGATATGTTTGTTGAGATAGTGAGTACACTAAAGTACACACATAACATAAATATACCTACATTTTTGTCTAAGTGGCACAAATAAAACAATGAAAATGTACAAAAACATCATATGAGTCCTAGAGGTCCTAGATGCGAATCAGCCTCTTTGCAAATGAAAAGCAATGGAAAGATGCATAGAAATTCTCTTCCCTGGACACCCCCCCCCCCAATCCATGGGACAATGTGTGGGAGTTGTTAGCACTATGTACGCCCTTCTATTTATAGGATTTTTATTTAACGAGAGGGGTTAAAGGAAGAATGGCTCAAAAGAGAAACAATTATCATGACTTTTTCTTGTGTAATATTGTTGAAACTTAGTGGAAGTGTATTTTCCATGGTGTACATTGTGTAATAGAAATAATATTTCTAAATACTTAGCATATTAGTATGCTGTTAATTTTTTATGTCTAGCACAAGTACATATGTTTCAGGTCAATGTGGTCATAGAATGAGTTATAAATAAGTAAAAAAGTTCACTATAAATAAAAGGTATACGAGTTAAACATATGTGCTTCGGGGCACCATTTTTTTTAGATTAGCTCAACATCGTTTCTACTATCAACAAAACATATATAAATGTTATTTTAGGGTTTGTATTTTTTCATTTAGAATGTTTTGGGGCTTTAATTGCAGTGCATTGAAACACCTGATTTTCTTGATGTATATATATATATGTTTATAAGGCACGGTGAGTTTTGTAGATCTATTATGCATTCAATATTGCACAAAAATGAAAAACCTTGCACTCCGTGGTTGAAGTGTAGTCACACTTCACATGAAAACTAGTGGACAAAGGCATGAAGGTCATCACAAATTGTTTTGTTTATTTGCAGAACCTAATCGATCTTTGTTGAGAATGCTTCACACTTACAGATAAATATAGTATTATACTTCTGTATTTGTTGATGATGAAACCTTTATTTTGTTATAGAAATATATATGAAATGACACGATGGAATGGAATTAACCACACATCGTTATTCTGCCAAAGATAATAATAATAATAATAATAATAATAATAATAATAATAATAATAATAGAAAAAGGCTCTAGAAGTTGGAGCCTAAAATTCATGTGACTTTTTCAACTGCCTCTACCCGTCATTTCTCATCAATAACTTTAACTTTAAGAATACCAAAATAATTTGCTAAACATGGAATCAGTGATAGCCATAACATAAGGAAATTTTTCTGGGGACTTTTTGTGGATATGTAGTACTTTATTTACCAAAGAAAACATTTAGTTGCGTCATCCTTAATGATAGACTCAACACCGAGGAATTTATGCACTAATTAATAGTCTAAGTTTTTTCTGTTTTAGTAATTTTAGCTCGAAAATTGGCCATTTACTAGTAAGCTTGCATTTATTTAGACGATTAGGTTCATTTAGCATACAAAAAGGGATTTTAGCTCTATATATCAATTTAAGAGAATTTCAAATACATCAGCAACTCTATATAACTAGTTTCGTAAGCGACTCTCCATAACTTTCCAAAACAGATAATCCACAAGTTCTTTAGGATAAGCCATGGTTCGCCCAAACAAATCTAATATAGCCATTTTGGCTTTATGACTTCAATGATAGCGAGTGTTAACATATAAAAGGATACCTGATTACTTGTAAATTATGGTGAAGAATTCCAACATTCAAAGCCTTCCGCCACATAACAGCTAGTGCCTCCTTCACATGTCTAAACTCAAACTTGCTTTTGTTTGAGACTAAGTGTGTATGATAAATATCGTCATCTACAATACGAATCACTATCATTAGATGCATAATGAAATATACTATAGCATGTTTAGTTAGAATTGCATATGATTGTTTTATTTTCTATAAATTTGGTCAAATTTTAACAATTTCAACTTTAGACACTACAGGAACGACATGCTATGTCGAGGGCAAAAAGCCGTCGGCATAGACCAAAATACCCTCGGCGTATGCTACGTCGACGGCTGCCCTCGGCGTAGCTTCCTCGGCAAAGGTCTCCCTCGGCGGAGGCAATTTTGCTCGTCGGCGTATGCTACGTCGACGGCCTTGCCCTCGGCATAGCCCCGTCGGCATAATAATGGCAGGTTGTAAAAAAATTCAAAAAAAAATAATTTTTTTGAATCTTTTTTTTATTTTTTTTAAAAAAATTCACAACTTTTTAAAATCTTTTAATTGTTTGAAACATCACCTGGAATATTTTAGCACTAATTACATTTAATTTTTGATCAAATTGCAGTCTTTAACAAACTTCCTGCTCAGTCACCCATCCTAGCACTAATCTAGCTCCAGCACGTTTAACTTCTCAGTTCCTTCTGAATCAATTTCCGCGAAGCAATTTGTACCTAGTTGTCAATACTATGATATCAATCCTATTAACTCTTATATCATTACGTCACATGTTTTTATTTTTTGAAACTACAAACACGTATTTAAGTAAACAACAATGAATAAGTAAAAATATTACTGATTCAAATAAAAATACTATTGAATTCAAATAAAAATATAATAATTTTACTTTTTTGTATTTTTCTATTTAATATGGAATAATTAATATCTTTAAATCCGTAAATCGGAATTTGATAAATAATATGTCTAAGTTGATCAGAAAAATGAAAGGAATCTAAATATGATATCCATATCAACTAATCACAAATCCCCCGTTTTTGAATTAACTATTTGGTGGTTGCTTCAGAAAATCCTCTTTTTTGCGTTCAGAAAATAAAAAATGACTTTTTGGTGCGACGAAAAGCTAAACTTGCATTGCATCTTTGATAAAATAGCATATTGTAAACCTAAAAATGATTGTTTAAAAAAACATGAGCATCGGATCATGTACGTGTAGATCATATCTAACCCACTTCCTACCGATTCGGCAGGAATTTATCTTTTTCACTAGGGATGGACAGAAAGGTTTCGGATCCCCATGTTAGACATTGTCCATATAAGGTGGTATAGTATTTTTGTAAAATATGGTGGTAGCATTTTGAATTAGCCATTTGGTGGTTGCTTCACAAAACCGTTCGTTTTTTGTGCTCGGAAAATGAAAAATGGCTTTTTGGTGCGGCAAAAAGGAAAACTTCCTCTTCCAATATTGTTCGCCATCCCATGATGCACAATATGGGCACATTGTCACAAACTATACCTTGACTCTAGCCATAACATTGGTCATTTGACCCGAAAGCCAATAAACCTCGAATGAGATAAGTTATTTTGTGAAGGTTTTTTTCAGACATAATCAATATACTAGGTTTGATATTTTTCCTTGTAACTATGTCACATATATGATACCACGCGAAGGTTTCGCATTGTTTCAATCGTTTTTCAATTTTGTATGCCTGTTTTAAACTATCGTCAAACTTTGTCGAACGGTGGGCATGAAGATTCTTAACTCGGGGCCGAGCCTCGCTAAACTTGCATTGGATCTTTGATGAAATATCATATTGTGAACCTAAAAATGATTTAAAAAAATATGAGCATCCGATCATGTACCTGTAGTTCATATCTGACCCACTTACTACCGATTCAGCCGGAATTTATCTTTTTCACCAGGGGTGGACGGAAAGGTTTAGGATCCCCCAGTTGGTATATTGTCTATATAAGGTGGTCTAGTATTTTTGTAAAATGTGGTGGTAGCATTTTGAATTAGCCATTTGGTGGTTGCTTCACAAAATTCTTCGTTTTTTGTGCTCGGAAAATGAAAAATGGCTTTTTGGTGTGGCAAAAAGGAAAACATCCTCCTGCAATATTGTTCGTCATCTCATGATACACATGTATGCATAATTTGGGCATATTATCACAAACTATACCTTGATTCTAGCCATAACATTGGTCATTTGACCCGAAAGCCAAAAAACCTCGAATGAGATAGGTCATTTTGTGAAGCGTTTTTTCAGGCATAATCAATATATCAGGTTTGATATTTTTCCTTGTAACTATGTCACATAATATAACACCACACAAAGGTTTCGCATTGTTTCGATTGTTTTTGAATTTTTTATGCCCGTTTTAAACTATATATAATGTTTTATGTTTCACTTAATTTTTATTTACAAATGTGTAATATTTGAGTGTAGATAGATAGATCATATTTTTCTGCAAATTTTGATATATTATTTGTATTTTTATGAATTAGAATGATTTAGCTATAATTTTTCAAAGTTTAATGAGGTAAAAGGGAAAATAGCTATACCGAGAGCAGTCGTCGGCGTAGCATAAGATACGTCGAGGGCAATTCTACGTCAACGGCTGCTTGACGGGCTGGCCTGGTCACGGTCTATGCTGACGGCCCCGACGTTTGGCCGTCGGTGTAGCGGCCGGCCGGCGGCGTACTCGTCCAGTCCTTTAGTGAGACAAATAAATATGACTTATATTTTGGGAATCAAAGAATAATACGCAAGCTTTACATATCGAGTTCTTTTTTAACTGAAGCAAACAAGCTTTGTGTAATACATTCCGAGTTCTGGTTTCGGAAGCAGATGCAACCGTTCCGATTATATGCAGACAGTGCAGTTGAACTAATACTAACAGATGAGTATATATAACTAAAGTGAGATACTTCAAGACACTACATCACCCAGTACCGTGCATTGACAGAGTCACACAACTGGTGCTACATCGTTACGGTAGAAGAACACACCGGTTGGTCCACCCACCGGCAAGAGGGCAACCATGACAATGCTACCGCCACCTTCCTCCGCCACCAGTTCTCCGGTGGCGTAGTTGATGTCAGTCATGCAATAGCCAGGGTGCACGCAGTTGATGCGCAACGCGGGGAAATTCTTGGCCATTATCCGGGTGTACCCATTGACAAGGGCCTTGGAGACCTTGTAGGCTATGTACTCTGCGTCGGCAGGCCATCCATGAGATTTCAGTTGGCCATCCTTGTAGTCATTCAAGAACAATCTTGACATCTCATCTAGCCTCTGAATTGTCAGGTTTTCGATGTCGTTCAGTTCCTGCTTGAGGTCGTCGCCGCTGAAATACTGTATCATAATAATCAGAAAACAATAGTTTTGAGAACGTTTTGTCATGATAACTGTTAGTAGTAGTACTAAGTCCAGATAAGTTTACTCGGAGTAATCCGTAGTTGGACGAGACGTTGACGAGTCTTCCATCAGAGGAAGCCTGAAGGAGAGGGAGCAGTGCTTCCGTGACATATTTGGTGCCGAAGTAGTTGATTCTCAGGCATTCCTCGGCTTCCTCGTAAGTCTCCGTGGAGTGCTGCAGCAACCACTGGAGCCTCTCCATTGCATTCTTCCCTGCAAGCTGTTGGATGCATCCACATCATCTAGTATGTTACTTCAGCTTCAGAAAAGAAACTAGCAGTAGGTAAGTGCAGACAGTTTTTTTTTTTTTTTTGGCACTTCTGCTCAAACGATAACTCGGTTCACATTAGTTGCAGGAGCGGATCACTCCTGTTAAAATTGTGCTAAATAGCATGTACAGAATGTCAGGTGCAAACTTGGATAGATCAAGGGGCCTACCACATCTTGAAGTGGTGCCGTTGTGTCAATATCTGCAGTTGCACCGATAACCTCTGCGTTGTTGATCTGCAGAGCTTACAGGATTCAGAAATACTCCCTCCGTTCGGAAATATAAGACATTCTAGCTTTGTGAAACGAATGTATCTAGACACTTTTTAGGGTATAGGTTCACTCCGAACCTCTACGAACCTATACACTAAAAGACGTCTAGATACATTCGATTCATAAAGCTAAAACGTCTTATATTTCCGAACAGAGAGAGTACATATGAGTAAGGAACTTGTACATGATAATTCGCTACAGACGGGTACCCATGGCCATACTTACTTAAGAATATGGGCTCATCCATATATTTTTCTATAGAAAAACATACAATTATCTCTGGCCTCTGTATCTAGACCATACGCACAATCCATATTATTGAAACAAAGGAAAAACATAGCGTACCAGTATATCTAGCTTGCCAAACTTGTTCTCGATGAAATCAGCCAAAGAGGTAGCGCTCGACGGATCACTGACATCCAAGTTGTGATACACCACATCAGATAACCCCGACGCGTGAAGCCGGCGTGCTGCTTCGGCACCCCTTGTCTCGTCCCTCGCCGTCAGGACGACGACGACGCCCTTGGAGGCCAGCTGCCTGCATACCTCGAGCCCGATTCCTTTGTTCCCTCCGGTCACAACGGCAACCCTGCAAATCGAACTCCCAACTCCGAATACTGAAGTGCACACATGAACGAATGATATGTATTCGCATGGTTTACCTTTTCTCAGAGGCGGCGCTGTTTTCCATTTTCAAGAGCTTCTGCTACCTGCAACACAAGAGCCTGGAGGGGAGACCGAGATATGCTAATTGGCCTAGATTGATGATTAGCATTCGTCCAAGTCGCTTTATATAACAAGGTGATAAATGCAGGGTACTAGGTTGGTTCTAGTGTGCGAATTGCTTTCACACTGTTTTACAAAGTATGCAATCCTTATCACACATTGACAAAGCAAGGTAGGTATTAAAACTTACAACTTACAACGTTGCATTCATCGGAGCCGGCTGAGTTCTCTATAAGGAGGGGGGGACCAAGGGGGGCCACTATGGATAATTTTTCCAAGTATCTACTACAAGTATTTTTTTTATAAATAACGCTTTATTAGCTCAGAAGATAGGAATAGTAAAATCTTTGAGGTTAGCTAATTTGTACCTCAGCCACTCCCGTCGTCGTTTAGGGCGACACGAGGGAATAACAAGGAAAACCCTATTAGAATTTAAAAGTTTTGCATGGTACCTTTGAAGATGTGTTATCCGAACCAAGGAAAACCCTAGAAAGCGCAAACAAGAAGATATAAAAAAGTTTTGCTTCTATCATCACGATGAGAACATTAAATACTAATTCTCCCCCTGCAAGTTTGTGTGTTCTATAAGGTTAGTCATCTAAGTGGTTTCGTTCCAACTCACAATGTTGCAAATATCATTGGCAATTGGTTGCAAGGTATTGATCATAAGAGTAGAATCGTCATACGGCTGGGAGCGTTAGTCTCATTATAGTGTTTATGTATATGAAGGAACAACATGGTTTTTAATGGTAAAAGAACACCTCCTTTGTGGATTATTATTTTCCAATGTGAACACCATCGACGGTCATGATCTATTTAATAGATACCGTAACACCGTGGGCTGTTTTTTGGGTGTGATTACTTTTAATTTTACTTTTATCTTCTTTTCTTTCTTATTGACATTGTGCATCCTAACTATGCAGAGGCTAAATGTAGACTCTTTGCACGTATCATCTCAATGTGAACATTTGAGTTTCATAAAATCTCCACTTATTCAAGAGTATTATAAGTGGTCCCATGTAAGGTTTATATAGGCACATGGCCTTGCAGAAAAATACCATCAATACCCCTAGGGGATGAAAATGAATGGTATAATAGTAAGAACTAGAAAATATTACCATCAACACCCTTGATGGTATAACCATTAGTGTAAAAGGGTATTTTGTACATTTTTACCATTTGATGGGGATCTTAGAGTTCATGAATTTGGTACTGTTCATTTAAACTTATATGTCTCATCTGCCATGGATCGTTTACTTCAGCTAGAAAGTGATTAGCTGCTTCTTGCCATGGGAATTTGGACTTCCCTTGGATGATATTGATTTGTCATCTTCTATTTTTACTATTATGGTATAGGTATTGCTTGTAGTTTCATTGATATAAGTCTTCTTTAACTAGGTAAATAAATTACTTTACAGCGACGAGAAATGCCAAGACTTTGATGAATAACACATCTAGACACCACATATACCCTAGAATTTTCTACTTACACCTAAAATTGATAATTATGTATGTTGGAAATATCTATCAAGATATTTTTCATACAATTTTGATACGAATTTGTTGAGATAATGAGTACACTAAAGTACACACATAATATATATATCTACATTTTTTCTAAGTGGCACAAATAAGTATATAAAAATATACAAAAACATCATATGAGTCCTAAAGGTCTTGGGTTCGAATCAGCCTCTTTGCAAATGAAAAGCAATGGAAAGGTGTGCATAAATTATCTTCCCAGACACCCCCCCCCCCCCATCCATAGGGTAATGTGGGATATTTTAGCACAGTGTACGTCCTTTGTGTAATAGAAATGATATTTATAAATACTTAGCAGATTAGTATGTTGTTAGTTTTTTATGTGTAGCACAAGTATATATGTTTAATGTCAATGTGGTCATAGAATGACTTATAAATAAGTAAAAAAGTTCAGTATAAATACACGGTAATAGTTCAATAAACATGTTGCGGGGCACGAATTTCACGGTAATTGTTGTATAAATAAATGGAGCTCTACCATCAGCAAAATATCCAAAACTGTTATTTTAGGGTTTGTATTTTTTTCATTTAGAATCTTTTGGGGGTTTTAATTGCACTACATTAGAACGCTTGTTTTTCAAGATGTAGTATATATTTTTATAAGAAAAGGTGAATCTTGTAGATGTACTATGCATTTAAGATTGCACAACAAAATGAAAAATCTTGCAGTCCATGGTTGACGAGTAGTCGCACTTCACATGCAAACTAGTGGACAAAATCATGAAGGCCATCAAGAATTGTTTTTATTTATTTGTAGAACTTAATCGGTTTTTGTTGAGACTGCCTAACAGTTACAGATAAATAGAGTAGTATCCTACTATACGTGTTGATGATGAAGCATTTATTTTGTTATAGAAATATATATGAAATGACACAATGAGATGTAATTATGCACACACATGTTATTTTGCCAAAGATGGTAATAATACAAGAGAAAAGTCTATAGAAGTTGGATCATCAAATTCATGTGACTATTTCAACTGCCTTTACCTTTCATTGCTCATCAATAATTTTAAGAACTGCAAACTGATTTACCAAACATGGAATCAGTGATAGCCATAACACAAGGAAATTTGTTGGGGACTTTTCGTCTATATGTAGTACTTATTTGCCAGAGCAAACATTTTAGTTGGGTCATCCTCAACGATAGACTCAACAACAAGGAATTTATGCACTAATTAATAGTCTAAATTGTTTTTTGTTTTGGTAATTTTAGCTCAGAAGTTGGCCATTTACTAGTAAGCTTGCATTTATTTAGACGATTAGGTTCATTTCGCATACAAAAAGGGCTCTTAGATGTATATGAATCTTAGAGAATTTCAAAGACATCAACAACTCTATATAATTAGTTTCGTAAGCGACTCTCCATATCTTTACAAAATAGATAATCTGATAAGCCATGGTTCACCCAAACAAATCTAATATAGCCTTTTTTGGCTTTATGACTTGAACGAAACCGAGTGTTGACATATAAAAAGGCATCCTGATTACTTGTAAAATATGGTGAAGAATTGAATCATTCAAAGCCTTCTATCACATAATTAAGAGCTAGTGCCTCCTTCACAAGTCCAAACTCAAACTTGCTTTTGTTCGACTAAGTGTGTATGATAAATATCGACATCTACAATACGAATAACTATCATTAGATGCATAATGAAATATACTATAACATGTTTAGTTAGAATTGCAGGTGATGGTATCGTTTTCTATAAATTTGGTCAAACTTGAACAAGTTCAACTTTAGACAAATATATATGACTTATATTTTGGGAATCAAAGAATAACGCGCAAGCTTTGCATATTGATTTTTTTAACCAAAAGCTTTGTGTAATAAATTCCGAGTTCTGGTTTCTGAAGCAGATACAACGTTCCGATTATATGCAGACCGTGCAGTTGAACTAATACTAACATATAAGTATATAACTAAAGAGAGATACTTCAAGACACTGCATCACCGAGTACATCGCGTGGAGAGAGTTACACAACTGGTGCTACATCGTTACGGTAGAGGAACACACCAGTTGGTCCTCCAACCGGCAAGAGGGCAACCATGACAATGCTACCGGCACCTTCCTCCGCCGTCAGTTCTCCTGTGTCGTAGTTGATGTCAGTTATGCAATAGCCAGGGTGCACGCTGTTGATGCGCAACGCGGGGAAATTCTTGGCCATTACCCGACTGTATCCATTGATCAGGGCCTTGGACACCTTGTAGGCTATGTACTCTGGGTCGGCAGGCCATCCATGAGATTTCAGGTTGCCATCCTTGTAGTCATTCAGGAACAATCTTGACATCTCATCTAGCCTCTCTATTGTCAGGTTTTCGATGTCGTTCAGTTCCTGCTTGAGGTCCTCGCCGCTGAAATACTGGAGCAGAAGAATCCAAGAACATAATTTTGAGAATGTTTTAGGGCAGGAAAATACTGATGAAGATATAGTACTAGCTCAAGATGAGTTTACTCGGAGTAATCCGTAGTTGGACGAGACGTTGACGAGTCTTCCATCAGTGGACGCCTGAAGGAGAGGGAGCAGTGCTTCCGTGACATATTTGGTGCCGAAATAGTTTATTCTCAGGCATTCCTTGGCTTCCTCATAAGTCTCCGTGGAGTGCTGCAGCAACCACTGAAGCCTCTCCATTGCATTCTTGCCTGCAAGCTGTTCGATCCATCAACATGGTCTAGTCTGTTATTTCAGAAAAGAAACTGACACTCTCTCAAAAAAAAAAAAAACTGGCACTAAGGAAAATGCACTGCTGCTCAAACGATAGCTAGGTTCACTACTGTTAAAATTGTGCTAAAGAATATGTACAGAATGTTCCTTCCAAAAAAAAAAAGAATATGTACAGAATGTGAAGTACAGACTTGGATAGATAAATGAGCCTACCACATCCTGAAGTGGTGCCGTGGTGTCAATGTCTGCAGTTGCACCTATAACTCCTGCGTTGTTGATCTGCAGAGCTTACAGGATTCAGAAATCCATATGAGTAAGCAACTTGTACATGATAACTTCGTACAGAGACAATACCCATACTTATTTTAGAATATGAACTTATCCATATGTTTTTCTATAGAAAAACATAAAATTTTCTCTGGCTCTGCATCTAGATGATTCACACTATTTTTTTTTTTTTTGAAACGGGGGGCAAAATATCAAGGGGGAAAAATAGCATACCAGTATATCTAGCTTGCCGAACTTGTTCTCGATGAAATCAGCCAAACAGGCAGCGCTGGACGGATCACTGACATCCAAGTTGTGATACATCACATCGGATAACCCCGACGCGTGAAGCCGGAGTACTGCTTCGGCGCCCCTTGTCTCGTCCCTCGCCGTCAGGACGACGACGACGCCCTTGGAGGCCAGCTGCCTGCATACCTCGAGCCCGATACCCTTGTTCCCTCCGGTCACAACGGCAACCCTGCACACAAATTAATCGAACTCTGAATACTGAACTGCACACATGAAAGGATGATATGTATCCGCATGGTTTACCTTTTCTCAGAGGTGGCGTTGTTTTCCATTTTCAAGAGCTTCTGCTACCTGCAACACAGGAGCCTGGAGGGGAGACCGAGATGCGCTAATTGGCCTAGATCGATGATTAGCATTCGTCCAAGTCGCTTTGTATATCAAGGTGATAAATGCCGGGTACTAGGTTGGTTCTAGTGTGCGAATAGCTTTCTCACTGTTTTACAAAGTATGCAATCATTGTCACACATTGACAAAGCAAGGTAGGTATTAAAACATACTCCGTTGCATTCATCGGAGCCGGCTGAGTTCTTTATAAACATGTCAGAGCCACTGGCCTAAAATATAAAGCTCTAAGAATAATTAAAATTTAATTGGAGGGGGGCTTGGCTAATACTCCCTCTGTCCTAAAATATAAAGCTCTAAGAATAATTAAAAGTTAACCGTTTTCAAAAATTGACCAAGTTTATACACAAAAATATGAACATTTTCAATACTGAATAAATATTAGTAGATTCAAGATAAACTATATTTTCTCAATGTGTCCATTCAATATTATAGATGTAGATATTATTTCTGAAATATTTTGTCAAAGTTTAGTACAATTTGACTTTTGACTAATCTTAGATGTTTTACATTTTGGAACGGATGGAGTATCTTTTTTCGATTAATGCTGCATAATTAGCTCATACGATAGGAAGAGTAAAACCTTTGAGGTTAGTACAGTTTGTGCCTCCTCACTCGTGGAGTCCTCTAGGGCGACATGAAGGAAGCCCCGCAGCAGTCGGCCGCCTCGGCCCCTCCCCTCCTCTTCCACCCCATAGCCATCATCGGAAGATGCGGCCGTGCAAAGCTCGTGGTGCAGACGGTGGTGGTGGCCTTCCTCTAAAAGATCACGTCAAGATTAGGCCCCACTCGTCGACGGCTTCCTCCTGGAGCGGCGGGGCTGCGGCATGTTGTTCGCTTGTGGAAAGCATGGTGCGGCGTCGCCCGAGGTGGGATCTATGACGACCATGGCATTATCATGGAGTAGCTCTAAGCACCGAGATCTAGTCCTCCAGATACGTCTGCGGGCGCCTTGGTCCTAGTCTGGATCCGTGGTTGGGCGGCTCATGGGAGGTGAGCCAAGTGGACAAGAAGGTCCAAATTTTTCTTGGCATGTAGGACTGCCAGTGGCTCTAGTGGCAGGCGGGGATGGCGCCCGCGGGCATAGTAACCTTGTTGAAGGCGTCGATATTGTAGTTCGAGCTCTTGCCTAGATCGCTCCAGGGAAACCAAAGATCCATTTTCTGTTGGAATTTGATGTATATTGGGCTGTTGGTCATTAGACAAATTCTGAAATTCTCTTTAGCCCACTTGTATATGGCAGCATATGGCTGTGCTAGTGGTGCTAAAGTTTCCCACATTGCTACTGGAAGGGGAGTTGGACCACCTTATATATTAGAGTGTTGTACCACTCACTAAGGTGTGACAAGGAGAGAAGCCCTCGCGCAATCCTCCTCCGACGCCGCCTGCCTCGCCTCGTCACGACGCGCGCGCTGCGGGTTGCAGGTTGCGTGAATCTCACCGATCCAAGCTTTATTTTGCTGGTTGGGAAAACTAATTACGAGTCATTAACGGACGCGTTAATTACAACTATTTCCAGTTTTATGGACATGGGTTGTTACCGACTCGGACATGTGGTGTGTCCCACGATCTCCCTGACCTGCACTATATAAGCGTCAGCGCTAAACCTAATCGGTAATCAATCCACACACACACCTACCTCCAGAACCTTGCGTCGCCACCTTTGTCTTCCCCATCCCAGCTGTCGTCGTGCACCGCAGATTGGGACAGTAGGCCTCCGAAACCCCGCCTCTCGTGAACCTGTACGGGTGAGGGGCGATCAGGTTTTTTGGGAGAGCTCAAGCGCGACTACTTGCAACCATGACGTCGTCCGACGACGAGTTTCCGAACGACGACTTCTTCCCGGACGTCACCAATCTCTTCGACAACCTCAACATGGACGACCATGCTGCTATGACCGTTGCGGCTGCTATTCAGCCTACACTGTATGTGATTTTCAACTGTCTTTTTCAGATTATGCTAGAGTTCTTTGATCTAGCGTTTGGTGTAGATGTGATAGGTTTATCTTGTATAGATGTAATATGTTCATCTACTTTGTTGAGTTGCATGATTGGTTTTAGTACCGTCTGTATGATTATGTTTTATCAGTTTATTATTCGGATTAAATTATATGGACTATTGCTTATATTTTCAACAATCCAAAAACCTGATTATAGGCAACCGAATTCCACTTGTGTAACCGCGGCTACTAGGCCGCCTCCTTTTTATGGCATGCACTATAAGAGATGGCGCAAGAGAGCAGTTCTCTGGTTTGAAAATCTAAACTGCTATAGCGTCACTCTTGGCAAGCCTGAAGGAGATCTTTCTGCTGAGCAGGAAGCGACCTTTAAGAAAGCCCATACCATGTTTATGGCGGATTTGTTCAGTGTTCTTGGGGACAACATTGTTGACCCGTATATGTCATTTGATAATGGCAAAGACGCGTGGGAAGCGCTCGAGGCCAAGTTTGGAGTCTCAGATGCTGGCACTAAGTTGTATGTCATGGAGGAATTCTCTGACTACAAGATGGTTGATGAGCGCTCGGTCATTGAGCAGGCTCATGAGATACAATCACTTGCCAAAGAACTTGAGCAGTTCAAGTGTTTCTTACTGGACAAATTTATAGATGGTGGCATTATTGCCAAGCTTCCTCCCTCGTGGAGGAACTTTGCTACTTCTCTGAAACATAAGAGACAAGAGTTTTCCGTTACGGATCTCATTGGTTCTTTTTATGTGGAAGATAAGACGAGAGCAAAGGACAAAACTGCTCGAGGATTTGAGGGAGGTTCTACTGCCAATTTAGTGCAGAGGAAAAACTTCCAATCCCACAAGTTCAAGAATAAGAACAAATCTGAAGGAAAGGGGAAGTTTGATGGCAAGAACAAGGCCACGCACTCAACCAACTTCAAAAAGAAAAATGATAAGAGGAAAGGCTCTTGCCACGTCTATGGTGATCCTGATCATTGGGCTCCTAGCTTCCCTAATTGCTTTGACAAGCGTCAACATGGGAACAGCGGCAAGGCCGCTAATGTTGTTATTAGCGATACTAAGATGAAGGATGCGGTATGGTATTTTATCTACTATCCTTTTAGTATGTCATTCTCCTGATTGGTGGATAGACATGGGTGCTAATACACATGTATGTTCTGATATTTCCATGTTTTCCTCTTATCAGGTCTCAAGGACTTCTTCCGTGCTGATGGAAAACGGCTCACGTGCTTCTATTCATGGTGTTGGTACGGTAAATCTGAAGTTTACTTTGGGGAAGACCGTACAGCTGAAGAATATGCAGCATTTTCCCTCCATCAATAAGAATCTCATCAGCGGATCGCTTTTATGTCGAGATGACTTTAAGTTGGTTTTTAAGTCCAATAAAGTTGTAATTTCTAAGTATGTACAATTTGTTAGAAAGGGTTATGAGTGTGGAGGTTTGTTCCACTTGTCTTTGTCAGACTCATGTACTGAAGTTATTAATCATGTTTGCAATGATAATGAGTCCAATGTTTGGCATTCACGACTCTGTCATATTAAATTTGGTTGCATGACACGGCTAGCCAATATGATTTTAATTCCGAAATTTACCACTGTCAAAGGTTCTAAGTGCCAAGTTTGTGTGCAAGCAAAGCAACCCCGCAAGTCTCATACGGCTGCGGAACCGAGAAACTTAGCACCACTAGAACTTATACATTCAGATCTTTGAGAGATGAATGGTGTGTTGGCAAAAGGTGGAAAAATATACTTTATGATGTTGATTGATGACTCCACAAGATACTGCTATGTTTATCTTCTGAAGTCTAAAGATGAAGCTTTGAACTACTTCAAAATCTATAAAGCTGAGGCAGAAAACCAACTTGATCTTAAAATCAAGCGGCTAAGGTTGGATCGTGGTGGAGAGTATTTTCAAATGAATTTGATTTATTCTGTACGGAACATGGTATTATACATGAGAGGACGCCTCCCTACTCACCTCAGTCAAATGGGGTGGTTGAAATAAAGAACCGCACTCTAACTAATTTGGTTAACGCCATGTTAGATACATCGGGTCTTTCCAAGGAATGGTGGGGGGAGGCGCTAATGACTGCGTGTCATGTCCTAAACCGTGTTCCCGTAAAGGATAAAACCTTGAATCTATTTGAGGAATGCGAAAAGAAAAGGCTTAAACTCTCTTACTTACGGATTTGGGGTTGTTTGGCGAAAGTCAATATTCCAATACCCAAGAAGCGAAAGCTTGGACCAAAAACCGTTGATTGTGTTTTTTTGGGATATGCTTTTCATAGCATTAGCTATAGATTTTTGATAGTAAAATCTGAGGTATCCAACATGCATGTTGGTACTATTATGGAGTCGAATGATGCGACTTTCTTTGAGGACATCTTTCCTATGAAAGGTATGTCTAGCTCATCAAATCGGGAGATGACTAGTTCATCTAGTCAGGAATTTGTTATAATTCCTGAACCCACTATGCCGATAGAACACTCTGATGATCCTGTGGAGGACGACAATGGAGCTCCTAAAATGAGCAAGAGACAAAGGACTGCAAAGTCATTTGGTTATGATTTCATTGTGTACCTTGTGAATGATACTCCCACTTCTATTTCAGAAAGCTTATGCATCTCAAGATGCTGACTACTGAAAGGAAGCTGTCCGAAGCGAGATGGACTCCATCTTACCTAATGGTACTTGGGAAGTCACTGATCGTCCTTATGGGTGCAACCCTATAGGATGTAAGTGGGTGTTCAAGAAAAAGCTTAGACCTGATGGTACTATTGAAAAGTACAAGGCACGTCTTGTGGCTAAGGGTTATACCCAAAAGGAAGGTGAATACTTCTTCGATACCTACTCACTTGTAGCCAGATTGACCACTATTCGAGTACTACTTTCCTTGGATGCCTCACATGGTCTTCTCGTTCATCAAATGGTTGTTAAGACAGCTTTTCTAAATGGAGAGCTAGATGAGGAAATTTATATGGAGCAGCCTGACGGATTTGTAGTAGATGGTCAAGAAGGAAAGGTGTGTGATACGTCGGAAACGTATCTATAATTTTTGATGCTCCATGCTTATTTAGTATCTACTTTGCTTTGCTTTATTTACACTTTGAGGTGTTTTTATATCTTTTTAGGAACTAACCTATTAACAAGTTGCCACAGTGCCAGTTGCCTGTTTTTGGTTCCAGAAAGGCAGAAAATCAATATTCTCAGAATTGGACGGGACAAAAGACAAAGTCAATATTTTACCGTGGGCGTCATGAAGTCCAGAGGGGAGATGGAGAGGCGAGCCAGGGCCATCACACCCCCCTAGGCGCAGGTAGGCCCTACCCCATTCCTGGGTAGGGTGTGGGCCCTCTGGCCGCCTCTCAGCCTTGCCTCATGCGCCTATAAGAAGCCCCCGGGGAGAAAACCATAAATCATCCAGAAGAAATCCATGAAAACCTCCGTAGCGCCGCCGCCATCGAAGGGGAGATTCGGGGGATAGAAAGTCTCTGTTCCGGCACCCTGTCGGGACAGGGAAGTGCCCCCGGAGCCATCTCCATCGATCTCCATCACCGTTGCTGATTCCCATGATGATGAGGGAGTAGTTCTTCCTCGAGGCTAAGGGCTCTACCGGTAGCTATGTGTTCATCTCTCTCTATGCATGATCTTGTTGTGGTCATGAGCTTTGTAATCAAGTAGATCTACCTTGCTACTCAAGTGCTTCATTAGATATCTGCTCTCCCCATGTGTGTGAAAGTGACAGCGTGCACTCCATGGTAGCAATTAGGCTTGAGTCTACATAAATACTCATTGGGCTTTAATAGATCTATGCTTTTCCCCACGTGTGTGAAAGTGACAGCGTGCACGCCGTGTGTGGCACTTAACCTAGACTAAATATATATTTGTTATGAGTTATATTTGGAGTTGGATGTCTCTATGAAATTGTGGTGTTTGTTGGAACCATCTAGCGCTCAAGGTGACAGTGTGGGGTTATCTAGATTGGGGAAGGCGGACTTTGAGGTGTGTTGTTATAGCCCTACCATGGATTAGAGTGTCCAACCGGAGAGTAGTTAAGAGTACTATCATCAAGAGAGGATATTTATATGAGAGAGTGTTCACTAGTGAAAGTATGATCCCTAGGCCTTGTTTCTAAACATTGAAACACCGTTTGCATCTAGATCTGTTGCATGTTTTCTTGCTTTAGCCTTTACCTCACCATCAAGATATTTTATGGCATCGTTACCACTTGTATTTCACTATCTCTTCGCCGAACTAGTGCACCTATACACCTGACAAGTGTATTGGGTGTGTTGGGGACACAAGAGACTTCTTGTATCTTGATTGCAGGGTTGCTTGAGAGGGAATACCTTTGACAACTTCCTCCCCGAGTTCGATAAACCTTGGGTAATCCACTTAAGGGAAACTTGCTGCTGTTCTACAAACATCTGCACTTGGAGTCCCAACAACTGTCTACAAGAATAGAAGTGCATAGACATCAGTGTGTAAGTTAGTGAAGTCTTTGTATGGTCTTAAGCAAGCTCCTAAGCAGTGGCACGAGAAGTTTGAAAGAACTTTAACTTCTGAAGGCTTTGTTGTGAACGAAGCTGAAAAATGTGTGTACTATCGCCATGGTGGGGGTGAAGGAGTTATTATGTGTCTCTATGTTGATGACATATTGATATTCGGGATCAACCTCGCTGTTATTGAGGAGGTCAAAGAGTTCCTATATCGCTGTTTTGAGATGAAGGACTTGGGAGTGGTTGATGTAATTATAAACATGAAAATGGTGGGATTACACTGCTTCAGTCTCACTATGTGGAAAAGATATTGAGTCGCTTTGGGTATAGTGGCTGCAAGTCTTCTCCAACGCCTTATGATCCAAGTGTGCTACTTCGAAAGAATCGAAGGATTTCTAAAGATCAATTGAGATATTCTCAAATTATTGGCTCGCTCATGTATTTAGCCAGCGCTACTAGACCTGACATCTCCTTTGATGTAAGAAAACTGAGTCGATTTGTGTCAAATCCTGGAGATGATCATTGGCATGCTCTTGAAAGAGTTTTGCGCTATTTGAAAGGCACTGCGAGTTATGGTATTCATTATACTGGGTATCCGCGGGTACTTGAGGGTTATAGTGATTCAAACTAGATATTTGATGCTGATGAGATTAAGGCCACAAGTGGTTATTTGTTTACACTTGGTGGTGGCGCTGTTTTCTGGAAGTCTTGCAAGCAGACCATCTTAACTAGGTCAACAATGGAAGCAGAACTCACAGCATTAGATACAACCACTGTTGAAGCAGAGTGGCTTCGTGAGCTCTTGGTGGACTTACCTGTGGTTGAAAAACCAATACCCTCCATCCCGATGAACTGTGATAATCAAACTGTGATCGTCAAAGTAAACAGTTCTAAGGACAATATGAAGTCTTCAAGGCATGTGAAGAGGAGATTGAAATCTGTCAGGAAACTAAGAAACTCCGGAGTTATTGCATTGGATTATATCCAAACATCTAAGAATCTGGCAGACCCCTTCACAAAGGATTTATCACACAATGTGATAGATAATGCATCGAGGGAGATGGGTTTGAGACCCATGCTATGAGTTGATCCTAGTGGCAACCCACTCTATGTGATCGGAGATCCCATGAATTAGAGATGGGAGACAAGCTGTTGGTCAGCTGAGAGGAGAGTATCCCCATATTATATTTACATCTCCATAAAGATGCAATATTCTCTTAATCTGCATGGCAGGTTGATATTTATCTTAATGTATTCCAAGTGGCTTTTTAAAGAGGAGATGTTGTCCTGCAGAATATCTCTTGAGGAACACACATATATGAGTCTGACTGTTAAACGTCGTAGTCCGTGAGAGTTGGGTGCTCTCTAATAAACTCATGAAAGGCCCTAGAGTATGACGCATAAGCTCCAAACCGCGGGGAAGCCGACGGCAGCCCTATACCGGTCTAGATTTTGTGTGAAACTAGCGCGCAAAAAACTTGTAGTTCAAGGCATAGTCCACTATTCAAATTGCTAGCTAGTGTAGCATAAAGTTTAACGTGGAAGTTCAACTTGACAGTCTCCACTACACATCGGTATATAAAACAATGTTCTGGAAGAAAAGTGATGTGATGTGCCAATGAGACTTTGTGGGGGATTGTTGGAATTTGGTGCATATTGGGCTGTTGGCCCATTAGACAAAATTCTGAAATTCTCTTTGGCCCACTTGTATATGGCATCATATGGCTGTGCTAGTGGTGCTAAAGTTTAGTCCCACATTGCTAGTGGAAGGGGAGTTGGACCACCTTATATATTAGAGTGTTGCACCACTCACTAAGGTGTGACAAGGAGAGAAGCCCTCGCGCACTCCTCCTCCGACGCCGCCCGCCTCGCCACGCCTCGCCTCGCCTCGCCTCGTCACGACGCGTGCTCCGCGGGTTGCGGGAATCTCGCCGAGTCGAGCTTTATTTTACTGGTTGGGTGATACGTCGGATACGTATCTATAATTTTTGATGCTCCATGCTTGTTTAGTATCTACTTTGCTTTGCTTTGTCTACACTTTGAGGTGCTTTTTACATATTTTCTAGTACTAACCTATTAACAAGTTTCCATAGTGTCAGTTGCCTGTTTTCTGCTGTTTTTGGTTCCAGTAAAGCTAGTAAAGAAATATTCTCGGAATTGGACGGGACAAACGTCAAAGTCAATAAATTTTCGTGGGGAACAAGAAGTCTAGAGGGGATTCAGAGAGGCGTGCCAGGGCAGCCACACCCTCCTAGGTGCGGGTGGGCCCTGCCCCGCCCCTAGGCAGGGTGTGGGGACCCTGGCCACCGCCTTGGCCTTCCCCTTCGCTTATAAGAAGCCCCCGATGCAGAAACCCTAAGTACCCGATCAATATTCCATGAAACCTTCTGTAGACGCTGCCACCATCGTCCCTAGATCAGTGGGATCTGAAGTTCTTCCCGGCACCCTGCCGGAGGAGAGATCATCCCGGAGGCCTTCTCTCCGGTATGATGCGTGAGTAGTTACATCTTGGACTACAGGTCCATGTAATAGCTATATGGTTGTATCTCCTCCTTGTGCTTTCATGTATAGATCTTGTGAGCTCCGTTCATGATCAAGATCTAATCTATTTGTAATCATGCATGTTGTGTTTGCGGGGATCTGATGGATATTGAGATTATTATGTTGGTTTGATTAATGGTTTTGTCTTTATGATTCTATCATGTCTGTGTTATTTGTGATCTTGCATGCTCTCCGTTGTTAGTAGCTATCTTGGCCAAGTAGTTGCTAGTGACTCCAAGAGGGAGTACTTATGCTCGACAGTGGGTTCATGCCTCTAGTTTCCAAGTGAAGTGACAGAAATCTCTTCGGTTGTAGATGTGATATTGCCACTAGGGATTAAACAATAGTATCTTGTTCATGGAACATGTGGACTGTTTACCTTACACAGTTTGCTTAAAGCAGTTGTCTGTTGTTTGCAACTTAATATTAGAGGGGTTTCGGATGATAACCTGAAGGTGGACTTCTAGTCATAGATGCAGTTGGATGGCGGTCTATGTATATTGTTATATTTCCCAATCGAATCTCATAGGATCTTTCTGACTAGTAATTGCATTGTTATGACTTGCTCAGTTCCTATCAATTGCCCTGCTGTAATTTGTTTATCTTTCATGCCATGTTCTTTATCTAAGGAGAGCACCTCTAGTGAACTATGGACCCGGGTCCAATCTTTACCATTGGTACATCTTTCACTGTTACTTGTTTACTTGCTGCAAACCATTACCTTCCACATAGTACATTTAATTCTTTGTTACAGCAAACCGGTGAGCTTGACAACCTCACTGATTCGTTGGGGCAAGGTCTTGAGTTTGTGTTGTGCAGGTCTCCGCGTTGCTTGCAACACCTGTGTGACGTTTCCTTCCTCCTACTGGTTCGCTAACCTCGGTTTCTTACTGAGGAAAAACTTGCTGCTGTGATGCTTCACACCTTTCTCTTGGGGATCCCAACGAAGCGCTCCTACATCAACTCAGCGCTGCATCATTGGGAAAAATAATTATGAGTCATTAACAGACGCGTTAATTACAGCCGTTTCCAGTTTTATGGACGTGGGGCTAAAACCTGTACGGGTGAGGGGCTAAAACTCAATATCCATTGGATCCCCGCAAACACAACATGCATGATTACAAATAGATTAGATCTTGATCATGAATGAAGCTCACAAGATCTATACATGAAAGAACAAAGGAGGAGATACAACCATCTAGCTACTACATGGACCCATACTCCATGGTGGAACTACTCACGCATCATACCGGAGAGAAGGCCTCCAGGATGATCTCCCCTCCGACAGGGTGCCGGGAAGAACTTTAGACTACTGGCAACCACGACGTCGTCCGACGATGAGTTTCCGAACGATGACTTCTTCCCGGACGTCACCAATCTCTTCGACAACCTCAACATGGGCGATCACGCTGTTGCGACTAATGCGGCTGCTATTCAGCCTACACTGTATGTGATCTTCAACTGTCTTTTTCAGATTATTCTAGAGTTCTTTGTTCTAGCATTTGGTGTAGATGTGATAGGTTTACCTTGTATAGATGTAATTTGTTCATCTACTTTGTTGATTTGCATGATTGGTTTTAGTACAGTCTATACGATTATGTTTTATCAGTTTATTATTCGGATTAAATCATATGGATTATTGCTTATATTTTCAACATTTTCCAGGTCCAACATTGCTGGTGCTTAGTGTCGTTTTCCCACTTGGGGTATCGTGTGGGAGTTAGACCTTTCTTGTGAGACCAGTGGTGGATGGTGGCATTCGAGGAGTCGACGATGGCGGGTCTCAGTGGCATGGAGCAGCAGATCTCGGTGGTGGATGCGTGTTGATGCACGTGCTCAAGGCGCTAGCGTTTCCTGGCTTCGCGGTGGCGTTGACAACAGGCTTGGCAAGGTTGATGTGTTGATCCATATCCCGAAGATGGGTTGGCGGATCTATGGCAGCAACAACTTCTGGAGCGTGCACATACTTTCCGCGCCGAGTGTCTCTGCTGGACCGATGCGTCGTTTTTAGATGATATGCAAGGTGGAAGCTAAGGGCACGTAGCCCTGATCGTGTCCACCCCCTTGATTAAACTTGTAGATATAGTGATTCTTATCATCGAGAAAAAGGCTTCGGGTTGTATTGATGTATTATATTTTAAGTTTTTATATATAATTCAATAAAAAAGGGTTGTGTGCATTATTTTGATGCAGAGGCAAAGGTATGTCCTCCATTTCAAATAAAAATAAGATAGGAATAGTGTTACATGTCCAAGAAAAAGATAGGGGCACGCAGATGCAATTCAAAAAAGATTACATCCTACCTCTCCATAGTTAGGATTCCCATGGCCACAAAGTATGGACTATCCATTACTAATACCAAGATATAATTGAAAATGAAGAGATATGTCAGAAATCCAAAAAAAAGCAGAACATATTTTGTTTCAAAATGGGGATGACCACGGCCTCTACATTAATAGATACACACATGCCTTTATTACTCAGTTTGAAAGTTTCATTTTTTACAAATCACTAATCAGATAGGGTCAATAGAAAAATAAACCATAAAAAAAATAAGCAAAAGCTCAACAATTTAAACATCTTGAATTCTACTAATAGGCCACCAAGTAGTCTGGTAGAAAATATCCTCATCAACCATTAGAAGCTGGTTGCATCCAGTAACAATGCATTCCTGCTGATCCTCCGGAAGCATGAAGCGCAATAGCTGCATTTAGTGCACAACCATATGAATAACCTAAAAAAAATTGGTAGGACCTTTCCTGTTAAAAACAATATTATTTCTACAATTCCATATCGACCAAACTAAAGATGAAATACTTATGTGAATCCTAGCTTTAGTATTTTTGTTGATCCCATTCATCCAATTCCCAAACATATTTATTATATTTTTTTCGAACTTAAAGAAAACTAACATATTTATTATATTGGTTGGTGGGGTATGTTATATATAGAGTAAACAATTCTCTAGACTAACCTAACAAAAGGACAGAAGAAATAAAGGATCTACTATTTCCTTAGCATCACAGAAGAAACACTTCTTACTCCGAAGAAACACTTCTTATTCCCATACTGGTTCCTTTTGTCCAGATTATCTCTAGTTAACAAGATCTTTTTACTCACGAACCAAATAAAATTTTAGATCTTTAGTGGGGGTTTCAACTTCTATAAATATTTGCGTGCAAACCTTATGTGCCCATTAATAAGATCAAAATACATAATATTAACCAAAAATTGTCCTGAAGAAATTAATTTCCACACAAATTTATTGGGTTCAAAGTTTAAAGTTATCCTCATTAATATTTGGCACAAGTGTCACTATGAGTTCCTATTTTCCAGTCAGTACCCTCCTAAAACCAATTTTTAAAGGGGGCGTTGAGAATACATTTGCAATGGTAACATGTTTCCGTTGCCCAATATTATATAATATAGGGTATTGTTGAGCTAGCGATATTGAGCCTAACCAAGTATCTTTCCAAAATCTAGCCATATTACCGTATTCGAAACGAGTTTCCACTGTACCAATTTGATTTTTTTAGTTGTCTATGATGGATAGAAATCCACAAGTATCTAATCCCTCTATTTCATAATATAAGATGTTTTTAGCTTTGTAAAGATAATGTATCTAGACGTCTTTTAATGTGTAGGATTGGAGAGGTTTACTATGAATCTACACATTAAAGGATGTCTAGATATATTACCTTCATAAAACTAAAATATATACCTCCCTCCATCTCAAGGCTTAAGGCATATAACTTTTTTTGAAAAGTTAAGCCATGTAAAGTTTGACCAAACTTTTAAAAAAACTATCAAGAAATATTATATTATATAGATACCATGTGAAAATATGTTTCATGATGTATGAAAGGGTATGAATTACGTATTATAAATATTAATATTTTTCTCTAAAAACTTGGTCAAACTTTAGTTGGTTTGACTTTAAAAAAAGTTATATGCCTTAAACCTTGGGACGAAGGTAAAAGGTATATTTTAAAATGGAGGGAATAAAAGTCAAGGAACCAGACTCGCATAGCTATAGCATGTCATTCTATATCAAAATAAAAAACATAATACTTTATGGGAATTGGCTTTAGAATCGGAAGGCTATCTGGCAACCCATACCGATAATATAAGCATTAATATGGGTGGCAATTCTTTGATAAAAGGATCCATAAAACATAAAGACATACGCATATGCTTAACATCAATAGTTTAATACTGCATTCTTTCTTTCACAACATGAAAAATATTGTCAATCCTTTTCGCAACACCATTTGACTTGTTGTTACTTGCATATAAAATTGCGTCTTCATAATGCAGTTAGTGGTTTAGAAATGTTGACTACCACCTTAGATTCAGAAATATAATTTACTCTACATACAACCTGCTGCGTAGCCTCTTAACATTGTCACATAATTAATTGCATCATCACTACTGCCATTAGTGTCATTTTGGAGCTTTCCCATGATATAGCTTCACATGCGAGGCTTATAATGTAACATGATATGGAAAATTTAATATCGACACACCTCGCAGAAAATAATGTCTGGGTAACCCATGAAACATGGTTACCAAATTTCTTACTGGTGAGGTGTAAACTTTATTGCCTTGCATGATGTTGCAGGACATTTTGGCAGCTTTTCCGATGGTCCATTTATGGATTTATTGTACGTTTGCCAATTATCCGGATCATAGATAGGGCGTGTTCATACTTGAATACACATTTTGCTTTTTACAGCTAAAGCATAAGGAGCCTATATTATCTGACTAGTTTAAAATGGCTCCTTGGACATTTAAATGTCCACATTTTTTATCGCTCTTAACTTTAGTAGCAGGTGAGATAGAGTTTTAGTGCATACTATTTTCTTTTATAATCTATCAACTATGTCATTATAATAGAACTTATACTCTTTTTGGACATATATCTTGGTGAACCTCAACACAAGCAAATTATGAGACATTACCAAGATCCTTTATACCATAATTACAAGATAGAAATATCTTGGCATGCCAATAAGATTCTATCTACATAAAGGAGTGAAAAAGGTTACTCCCCTCGCCTTATGGTATTATTTTTCCAACACGTGTCTTATTTTGTAGTTGCTTTTCTTTAGAAAACATGCCAAATGCTAACTTGTACTTCATGACGCAAAATTTTGGCTGAGCCACACAAAACATTCTTAACTAAGTCAACATATAGACATTTCATAATGATAACACAACTACCACAGAACAACATTTTGAGTTCTCCTTAGTAACATTTAGTTTTGTGGAGATATTTATAATCTACCATTATTTAACTTATTCAGAAAAATCTATTAACTTCCACACATCTCATAGTCTTTATCTTATATATATGGCAATTAATAATGAGTAAGATGAATCATTCACACACATTATTTATCATACGGATATTGTTGAAGCTCAACAATAAGTGTTTCATAAGGGATTGCATAACTCTCAACATGTGTGATGCATGTGAACAAAGACCTAATGGAGTTATCCTTAAGATTTATGTCCATATGCTTCTGCTATCCTTAAGTTAAAATAGTTGGGCTAGAAAATTAATGGGGTTTTAGCGTGTCTTCATGGACAAAATGATTTTGAGATTGTTTCTGGTTTCAGTGCTTTTTTGTATGATTAATAAGGTTTATGAGTTATGTTGTGCACTGATTAAAAATATATAAAGTGCCTGAAATTTATATTTAATGGACATGTTGGTTTTATGAATAAAATGGAGGCAACGAGAAATTTTATTCAGAAATTTAACATGTTAATGTCTTTTGTGGCAATTAATGTTGAATATCATTTTAAATATCAATTGATGTGGGAATGTTGTAAAATTGCTATTTCGTCTAAAAATTATGTGGCTCATATTTATGGTGAAGTTTTCAGACCCTTCTATTTTATGTGAATTTCATGAAGTTTAAAAGTTTTCTTATAATGTTATATGCATGTTTTAATCATCGAATAGTCGAAATTTAAGTGGGAAATGATGTATGTATATGTTTATGATCACAATGAAAAGGATTCGTTTCATTTTATGACATTACAATAGTATGGAAATTAATTCATGTGATTATTGTTGATGACACTTTTATTGATGAACCTATTTTATGTATTATCATTTTCATGCCACCACGGGCAGTGCATGTATTCACTTCTCTTATTCTTAATTCCAAAATTGTAACAACAAAAGACAACACAAAACAATACATTTCTCAGTAAATAATCCATCTTTATTGATTAATGATACATAATGCATCAAATCAGATAAATTGAAACAAACACATAGGATAAAGATACATGATAACTCATTATTTTTAAGCTTACATGTCTTCACACGAAAGATGCCTGCGGACCCTCGTGGAAGTACGCGCCGGTCGGCCCGCCTTCCGGCAACAACACTACACTGGTGATGTTGCGGGCGCCCTCCGCTGGCATCAGGATCCCTGAGTTCCTAGTAATGTCAGTCCTCACATAGCCCGGGTGCGCGCAATTGATACGCAGCTCGGGGTGCCTCTTCGCGAGGATCCTCGAGTACGCGTTCATGGTGGCTTTGGCCACCTTGTATGCTGAGAACTCCGCCGGCCAACCGCTCGCATCCACTGTGCCGGCCTCGAAGTCTTTTAGGAACATGTCCAGCAGCTCATCAATCCTCTCCTCCGTCAGGTTGTCGACGTCGTTCAGCTCCTGCTTCAGCTCCTCGCTCCTGAAAAGCTGAGGACGCAAAGGAAAACATTGATGTGGATTCGGGTTCTTCTTTTTGATATTGGGAGGAACTTGCTGCAGTACTGTGTGGTCTATGGTGCTTACGCTTAGCAGTCCAAAGTTGGAGGAGACATTGACAATCCTTCCATCCGGTGAGGATTGGAGCAGGGGCAGGAGAGCTTCTGTTACCCGCTTTGTGCCGTAGTAGTTGGTCTGCAAGCCCTGTTTCGCCTTCTCGAGCGTCTCTCGGCAAGTGTTCCACATCCATGCCATTCTCTGGTGCCCATCCATGTCGTCGAACTGTTGCACGCGCACATGTAAATGAATGAAATACAGAAATGCGTTCAGGGCCCAAAGAAAGTCTGGCCACAAGCCAAATACTGAGAAGTTCATGGAGAAATTTACCGTTTCACCACCGGGCATTATACCATACACTGGGTCAATTACGTGCTCAATCCCATCGATCGCGGCGTTATTCACCTGTGATGAATCGGAGTTGTTGTCAATCACTTGTCACACGAGGGTTTTAATACTAGTATAGCGCGACAGAAATGTGGTAATCCTACTATTATTATCGAAAAAAATAGTACAGCCCGACAAAACATCCCATTATTGTACTAGTTCTAAAGAAAGCCACCACTGATTGAATGACCAAATGACCAAAAGAGGAAAAACTTACTCTCTCTTCCGATCCATATTAGTTGACTTAGATCTATTATATACTAAAAGCAATATAAGAGTGTTTTTCGAGGCACCAGGTTGATCCACATCATCTAAATTATATGGACAGTTAGATCTAAAATTTGTGGTCATGATTTAACAAAAGATTAATAGTTACGTTAGTAGTTACACATATGACACGGTCCATACTGGTGTATCCAACATGAAGAGAACTCCCGTACATCTTTAAAAAAAGAGAGGGCCATAACAGATAGGACGTGTCATCTTTTTTTTTATTTCAGGTAAGATATACCGTATTTTTAGAGAACTCTACATGTTTCAGGTAAGATATGCCGTATTTTGCCTACAGCGTCAAATAGCAATTGCTGAAAGTCGTCCAGTACTTGCACGCAATCTATCGAACCCACACCAACCTCACGGGAAGCCACCGACGGCATGCATGCAACTTGATGGCATGCATGAACAGAAGTGCATGTAACTTGACTTTGTGGGCATACGTGACAGAGGTATTAGAGCTACTTTGTACACATACGTAGACAATTTGGTAGTACTATGATTTCTTTGATTGGTACATAAATTTTTTCTTGATCAAGAGGTGTGATTTCTTGGATTGGTCCATAATTTTTTCCTTGGTTAAGAGCACAACACTGGATCTCTAGATATTTATGACTTCGATTAATCTTTAACTTTTCCTCTTGTAATTACTTCGGATAAATGAAAAAAACTATTTGTGGTTTGTGATGTTGTAATTATTGACAAAAAGGTGAACATAAAATTTATGCTTAAACCTCGAAAGCTAAAAATGAAAAAAAAATACCATGCTCGGCCCTTGACACAAGGTGTACAGTTATAGAAACACCAGACGTGAAGTACCGGAGGGATTACATATTCCGAGAGCAAAGCAGGATGATTGGAAAATTATCATAATACAACGTTGGGTGTTAGATAGACTAAGATACAAATGCATGTATTTTAGTCTTATCAACGCATAAAGGTGTAGTAGTGCATCACTAAAAATAAGCAATCAAAATTGAAATTTTTACATGGTAGTTTTGTTTGAGCATTCGCGGCTGAACTCTTCATGTTTTAAACACACACACACACACACAGAGAGAGAGAGAGAGAGAGAGAGAGAGAGAGAGAGATCATGTTTGGTTCCTAAAGCTGAATGACCCCACAAAGCTTGAAGCGCTCGACAATTATTCTTCCAGCGTTTAGATATGGTATATGTGTAAATTTTTTCCTACAAACTTACACGTATATTCTCCTCTACACGCCAAAATGATTGTTAAATGTAAAAGTAATGAAAGGAGATAACAGTTTCATCACCGTACATCTTAATTTTATGATAGGAATAATGTTGAAAATTTAACACTAACATATGGATAAGGAAGTCCTTACATATTTCAATGTTGACCTTGGAAATAACAATGAAACACATACTCTTCCGACATTTATGATTTTTACTTAAAAATTTATGTTCTATTTATGGCAATACATGGTAGGCATATTAAGTTTGATATTAATTTGGTTGACGTTTTTGCAGATGTGCAACATTTTTCTCAGGTTTTATTACACGACATGAGAAATAGGTGACAAAAATTTGTGCTTATTTACAACAATTGCTTGATATTCTATAGTTTTCATATTGGACAAAGTGGTAGCACAATTCACTATGTATACAGTTGATCCAATTAAACGAGAAACATCACATTTACTAAGTCAAGCACCAAGACACATCAACAAAACTTCTGAGCTAACATAGAGTTTAAAACAAATAACAAAGATTTATACATTACTTTTTTTACCAAGAAAAACAATAATTTTGAGCTCCACATTTTACTGTTAGTTCCGATAAATATGTGGTCAAAACTAATATGTTTTTGGAAATTCGACGCCTTAAAGATTAATGTTGGCAATAAATTTTCTAATTAACATTTACAAATGGGATCCAAAAAAAATTACAACTATTAACGGCTTGGAAGATTGCAATTTACAAGTCAATATGTGCTCTTAATTAAAATGTTGTGTAGACATGTTACATGACACAAAAACTCATGTGAGAGGGAGAATATAGAATAACCAGATTGGACAATGGAAGAGATAAAGGAGAGAGATAAAGGAGAGAGATAAAGAAAATGAATAAAAATATGGCTACCATAATTTCAGAGTAGACCAATATCTAGATGATGTTTAAGCATAATGAAATTATACATTTTCAATTCTACTTTATAGAACATATTTATAAGAAAGTAAAACTTACATGTTACAGTCAATGTTTGTGGAAAAAATGTCCCATATTCTAATGCAGATTAAGGGCATTGAGTATTTCAAATCGAGGAGTAAACGAGGCAAGAAAATGATTTGAACAAGATAGAGCGAAATTGCTCATTTCCTTACTTGTCAAGAATAATATTTGTTCCGATAACAAAACAACTTTTGGTAGACATATTGATCTCTTGAACCTTATCATTAGGACACAACAATTAATATCTTTATAATTCCTAGAACATCATCCGACCATTAATCTATTGGTTATTCCTTATAATAGTCCATGGTTAAAAGATCTAAGTAATTATACCTAAGTTCCATCTTGCAATATCCTAATAATTATCTATTTCTCCATGCACTAACATAGCATCAAATAAAGCATGTATAAAACTTTAGATTTATTAAAAAAAATACATTTAGCATATTTAGGGGATGCCCTCGCAAACATGTTAGTTTTTCAAAATTTAGATAAACCTATATACTAAATAGTGTCTAGATTTATCTAAATTTAAACAAATTCAAGTCAATTAATATGGATCAGAGGGAGTACCAGAATGTCAAGCTTCCCGAAACGGGTCTTGAGGAAATCTGCCAGCCGAGCGATGCTGGAAGCATCCGTGATGTCCAGCTGATGAAAAATGACGTCTGAATGGCCAAGCTGCTTGATATGCTCCACCGCCGCCGTTCCCCTCGTCTGGTCCATGGCCGTCAGAACCACCGTGATGCCGCTGTCCGCCAGCTGCTTGCACACCTCCAGCCCGATCCCTGTGTTCCCGCCGGTGACCACGGCGATCCTAGCGACGGCAATCGAACAATATATGTTACACAGAGTATTCAGCAAGTAAGAACATGGAGATACTGGCATGTATGTACCTTGTGCTGGAGGAAATCGGAGTGGTCCCTTCCATCCTCAAACTTCCAGTTCGGGGCGGTGCAAAGTTGCAGTTCCAGCTCACAGATCAAGCCTTCGAATCAGAGTCTCGAGTTTCAAATGGAAGGCTTGACAACTCTCAAAAATTTCAGCTCGCGGAGATCAGATGGAACACCGATCCATCTCTTTTGGCAGCGGAGGCGGCGATGCGAGCTGGAGGGTGTGTGGTCACCTTTTGTAGAGTGAGAAGAGAAGAGATGTGGCGGAGGCGATAGGGGTTGGGCGAGGCGACGACGAGGGCCTACTGCGGCAGTGCGGCTACAAGTACAATACAAATCTAGTACTGTAGGACCAAAGCGGCCATGCGCAGAGTAATCACGAAGGCAGACCGAAACCGAGTAAAATAAGGAAAATGATTGTGCCGCGCTGGCTGTTCCAAAGATATGGCTACAATGGTTTCACACCGGAACCAGAATACTGCTCTCAAAGTCTCTCGGTCCTTTTTTCCTTTGCTTTGGGAAGAAAGTCTCAGTCCAAGCATGCTAGCAATCACAGATACCTCCTCGTTTCACTCACGCAAGATCTTCTAATTCCTCCGGTTTATATTAATAGTCTCAGCTTTATCTTGATACAACGTTTCTAGTTTAAAACATTAACTTGATACATACGAGAATATAGATAAAGTTAACTGGATTCACCCAGGTGAATAGACAACTTGGATAAGGCCTTTCATCCCATAAAAGAGAAGTGAATCCGCATGTCGCAAATGATTTGGAACTAGAATTGGCTACGAAAGATACCAAAGCCCTAACTCCCCATTCTTTCTACTCCCTCCGTCACGGTTTGAAGGGCATTTTAGAGAGATTGTTGGGACTTAGGTGGACGCTGATTGGGGCCAGGTTTGTGCTAAAAACATGCAAATTCGTTGGGAGAAAATAGACCCATTAATTATTCGGCGACCTATTAAACGTAATTACTCAATGTAAACGAGAAGTTTAGGCGCATGTATTGGTGGAGTTGCATGCAAGAATTAATTCCTTGGCTGCATGTTATAGGAAGTGGGGAGGAAAAAATAGGCATTAATTCTATGATTAAGTCTAGCGTGCCTAGGAGGAGAGGTGTTTTGAAAACGCATGGTTTTTGTAAGACGCTCTCCAAACCGTGACGGAGGAAGTATCTTACATCGCCATCGAGCCTTGGCTATAGAGTCATTGGTTTCTAATCGCAATGGATTTTTGTTTTCTTTTGCTTTTCCATTTGCTTCGTTCAACCTGGCTCTGGATAGACAGCTCGGCTTCTATTAGCCAAGAATGGTTTTGCCAAGGAGTTATACAACAACGGTGAACTCACTTCTGATCAAATTCGATTCGAGCTTCTTATCCACCGAAAATGATAGACTTCCACCTTCAGACTCAAACCTGCCCCTTTATTATTATTATTATTAAATAAGATAGGTGGCTTGAGGCAATCCTTAAATCGTGGGGGCAAAAAAGTGAGCCGCACGACTAAAGGAACGAAGAAATTCAGAATTTTAATAATCGAAGAGTGGTCATAGGTGACTAGCTGGGTATCAAAGAGAATGAGGTCTAGCAATCCGAAATACCATCGAAAAAGAGCATGGGAATAAGTTCTCAAAAATGGGTAGGACAAGTGGCTTTAGTTAATAACCGTGAAATTCCTTACTCCTTAATTAATAGATTGGAACAATCCTTGTAACACCCTTGCCTGATAAGGATGAGTTCATGTGTATAGTGTCAATCCCTGGATCGGTTCACTGACACACACAGTATAAAATGATACCAAATATAACTGTGTATCATAAATACAACGAATATGGTCTAGAATTTACATTATATTACAGCGGAAAGCAATTACAGGGTAGATCTCCATCCTTCAAATGTGTCACAGGCGAACAATTGTTGAGTGGAGTCTCGCGATCTATGAACGATCACTTAGATACGATATAACATGCAACATAAAACGTAGCAGCCCCGAAGGATCAATACGTGGAATGTTTGGCAAGTAGGCTAAAGTGGTTAACAACAGATCTATCAACTATATGCTTACTTGGCTGGGCGGAGCTCAGTCTCATTTGCATAAAGTAATAGTTTTATCCTAACATTTGTACAAAGTAGTTTTCCAATACGATAAATAGGACACTCTGGTTCACTCCCACGTGCTCCTATCCAATTATGTTTACCCAACAAGTTTTAAATAATAAAAAAATAAGGATGAGTGAGAAATATGTCATAGCATCAATATCAGGTCGCTCAAATTATCCATAACCGGGGACACGGCTAAGTACTTAGCTTAGACACCCTGCAGAGGTTTGTACACTTTATCAGTTTTATGCCGCCATGGTGTATACGCATCTTCTCTATTCTTAATTCAAAAACTGTAACAAGAAAAGGCAACCCAAAAGAATACATTTCTTGGCAAGTAATCCATGATTATTGATTAATGATACATAGTGCATCAAATCAGATAAACTGAAACGAACACATATGACAAAGATACATGATACGCAAATCATTATTTGTACTTTTGACATGTCTTCACACGAAAGACGCCTGCGGGCCCTCATGGAAGTACGCGCCTGTCGGCCCGCCTTCCGGCAACAACACTACGTTGGTGATGTTGCGGGCACCCTCCTCTGGCGTCAGGATCCCCGAGTTCCTAGTAATATCGGTCCTCACATAGCCCGGGTGCGCGCAATTGATACGCAGCTCGGGGTGTCTCTTCGCTAGGATCCTCGAGTACGCGTTCATGGCGGCTTTGGCCACCTTGTATGCTGAGAACTCCGCCGGCCAACCGCGCTCATCTACTGTGCCGGCCTCGAAGTCTTTTAGGAACATGTCCAACAGCTCATCAATCCTCTCCTCCGTCAAGTTGTCGATGTTGTTCAGCTCCTGCTTCAGCTCCTCGCTCCTGAAAAGCTGCGGACGCAAAGGAAAACGTTGATGTAGATTCAGGTTTCTCTTTTTGATATTGGGAGGAACTTGCTGCAGTACTTTGTGGTCTATGATGCATAGATGCTTACCCTTAGCAGTCCGAAGTTGGAGGAGACATTGACGATCCTTCCATCCGACGAGGATTGGAGCAGGGGCAGGAGAGCTTCTGTTACCCGCTTTGTGCCGTAGTAGTTGGTCTGCACGCCCTGTTTCGCCTTCTCGAGCGTCTCTCGGCAAGTGTTCCACATCCATACCATTCTCTGATGCCCATCCATGTCGTCGAACTATTGCACAAACACATGTAAATGAATGAAATACAGATATGCGTTCAGGGCCCAAAGAAAGTCTGGCCACAAGCCAAATACCGAGAAGTTTATGGAGAAATTTACCGTTTCACCACCGGGCATTACACCGTACACCGGGTCAATTACGTGCTCAATCCCATCAGTCGCGGCGTTATTCACCTATGAATAGGGATGTCAAACGCGCGCCAGTGGCGCCACATATCGCCATATAATTTTATCATAGGCTTATTTTCTTCCGGATTAGTTTATATAATCATAAACCTATAATTAACAGTAAATAAGTGACACTAAACGGGATGCCTACCTGTGAATCAGACTATTAGAGTCGTTGTCAATCACTTGTCATGCGAGGATTTTAATAGTACAGCGCGGCAAAAACATGGTAATACTATTATTATCAAAAAAAATAGTACGGCCCGACAAAACGTTCAGCGTTATTTGCAGGTCTAAACAAAGCAATCCTCCGGAATAGTAAGTAGCCCTGATTGAACGCCCAAAAGAGGAAAAACTTACGAGAATGTCAAGCTTCCCGAAACGGGGCTTGAGGAAATCAGCCAGCCGAGCGATGCTGGAAGCATCCGTGATGTCCAGCTGATGAAAAATGACATCCGAGTGGCCTAGCTGCTTGATCTGCTCCACCGCCGCCGTTCCCCTCGTCTCGTCCCTGGCCGTCAGAACCACCGTGATGCCGCTGCCGGCCAGCTGCCTGCACACCTCTAGCCCGATCCCTTTGTTCCCGCCGGTGACCACGGCAATCCTAGCAACGGCAATCGAACAGTATATGTTGGTCCGTGAAGCATGACTCCGGTCGGTGTCATACAGTAGTAAAGTTCAGTCTATTCAGCAAGTAAGAACATGGAGATAGTGGCATGTATGTACCTTGTGTTGGAGGAAATCGGAATGGTCCCTTCCATCCTCAAACTTGCAGTTCCAGGCTTCCAGCTCACAGATCAAGCCTTCGAATCAGAGTATCGAGATTCAAATGGAAGACTTGGCAACTCTCAAAAATTGCAGCTCGCGGAGATCAGATGGAACACCGATCGATGTCCTTTGGCAGCGGAGGCGGCGATGGGAGCTGGAGGGTGTGTGGTCGGCCGGTGGAGCGGTCGCCTTTTGTAGAGTGAGAAGAGGGGAGATGCGGCGGAGGCGATAGGGGAAGGGGCGTGGCGACGACGAGGGCCTACTGCGGCTAAAGTACCATACAAATCTAGTACTGACTTTAATTTGGATGTATCTAGACAAGTTTTTGTGATAGATACGTCTAAATTGAAGTCAATTAATACGGGTCAGGGGAGTAGAACCAAAGCGGCCATATGCAGAACAACCGAGTAAATTAAATAAGGAAAATTATTGCGCCGCGCTGGCTGTTCCAAAGATATGGCTAACTGGTTTCACACTGTACCAGAATAACACTGTACCAGAATACTGCTCTCAAAGTCTCGATCTTTTTTCCTTTGCTTTGTGAAGAAAGTCTCGGTCCAAGCACGCTAGCACTCACAGATACCTCCTCGTTTCACTAACGCAAGATCTTCTAATTCCTCCAATTCATATTAATAGGCAAATTGCTATCTCTTGGCGGAAGATTTGTGCTCATAAATTCAGTACTTATCAACATGGTATTGTATATGATCTCGTTCTTCCAGCTGCCAAAAAGGGTCTTGAAGAAAGTGGATTATTTCCGATCAAGATTTTTTTCGCAAGGGGACAGTAAGAAAAGAAGTACAGACTGGCCAGATGGAATGTTGTTTACCGACCGAAAGAATATGGTGGACTTGGAATCCATGACTTGAAGGTCAAAAATACCGCTCTTTTGGGTAAATGGCCTTTTAAGCTACTCACACAAGAGGGTATTAGACAAACAATTTTATGGAGGAAATATGTTGGGTCCAAAGCCGTGTCTCAAGTGGTGTGGAAACCCGGGGATTCACACTTTTGGACTGGGATAATGGCTTCCAAACAACACTTTTTCCATTTTGGCATTTTAATATTAAGATGAATCGTAGATTAGGTTCCGGGAAGATAAATGGCTTGGCCAAACCTCTTTCCGAGAACAATATCCAGCTCTTTACTCAATTATTAGACATAAAGGAGATACACTTTCATTTGTAATGGAATCTAGCCCTCCTAATGTTTCCTTTAGAAGAAGTTTGTTAGGCCCTAGACTAGTATCTTGGCACAATCTTTTAATAAGACTAGCCAATGTACAGTTGTCAGAGGGCATAGATGAGTTTAAATGGACCTTGTTGCCTAATGGTAATTTCACTGTTGATTCAATGTATAGAGCTTTGATTGAACCTGATATTCCAGTCGACGATAATTGTAAAATTTGGAAGATGAAAATACCCCTTAAAACGAAGATATTCGCCTGGTATCTTCGTAAAGGTGTCATTTTTACAAAAGATAATCTTGTTAAGAGAAATTGGCATGAAAGTACACAATGAGACAATCCGACATTTATTCGTCCATTTTAAATTTGCTCGTGCTATATGGTCAATCATCCAAGTAGCCTCGGGTTTGTCTCCCCCTCGGTCGGTCGCCAATGTATTCGGTAACTGGCTTAATGGGATTGAGGATAAATTTGGGACTTTGTTTAGGGTGGGAGCGCTTGTCATTATTTGTTCGCTTTGGCTATATAGAAATGACAAGATTTTTAATAATATTGTTTCTTCTACACTGCAGGTTGTCTACCGAGCCACGACCATCCTCAGGTCTTGGACTGCTCTTCAGCGTATGGAGTTCCGCGACTTATTTGTGGAGGGGTGTACGTGATTGGAGGACACGGCGAGAGATATTTTCTCCCGACATGGATGGCAGCGTGATCTGTGGATAGATATGGCATAGTTGGAGGATGGATTCATTTTTCTTATTTTGTAACTTTTGTACTCAGTTCTCGTCTTTTTGTGTGTGATCGGATGTGTGCATCCTAGTTATGCAGATGCCAGGTGTAAACATTGTTTCAAGCAATAAAACGCCATTTTCAAAAAAAAGTTCATATTAATAGTCTCAACTTTATCTAGATACAATGTTTCAAGTCTAAAACATTAACTTGATACATACTAATCTAGATAAAGTTAACTTGATTCACCCAGGTAAATAGACAACTTGGATAAGGCCTTTCATCCCATAAAAAAGAAGTGATTTGGAACTATAATTGCCTACGAAAGAAACCAAAGCCCTAACTCCCCATTCTTTCTATCTTACATCACCATCGAGCCACGCCTTGGCTATAGAGTCATTGGTTTCTAATCGCAATGGATTTTTGTTTTCTTTGGCTTTTCCATTTGCTTCGTTCAACCTTGTTCTAGATAGACAGCTCGGCTTCTATTAGCCAAGAATGGTTTTGCCAAGGAGTTATACAACAACAGTGAACTCACTTCTGATCAAATTCGATTCGAGCTTCTTATCCACTGAAAAGATAGACTTCCACCTTCAGACTCAAACCTGCCCCTTTATTATAATAATAATTATTATTATTAATATTATTATTATCATTATTATTATTAAGTAAGATAGGTGGATTTAGGCAATCCTTAAATCGTGGGGGCAAAAAAGTGAGCCGCACGACTAAAGGAACGAAGAAATTCAGAATTTTAATAATCGAAGAGTGGATGTAGGTGACCAGCTGGGTATCAAAGAGAATGAGGTCTAGCAATTCAAAATACCATCGAAAAAGAGCATGGAATAAGTTCTCAAAATTGGGTAGGACAAGTGGCTTTTGTTAATAACTGTGAAATTCCTTACTCCTTAATTAATAGATTGAGACAATCCTTTTGCCCCTATTTCTAAAAAAGGATCATTTAGAATACTTCCTCCATTCTATAAACCAGTGCATATAAATTTTTGTTAAGACCAAGGAAAAAAATAGCGCGCTATTTATTTTAGCGTCGCCTCTCTCCAGACGCTACGCAAGTTATAGCACGCTGCTATTTTCAAAATAGCGTTTTGCAAAACAATAAAAAATTGATAAGTATAGTCAGTATACTAAGGATTTCAATAGCTAAATAATTGTCCAAAGTAATACATGTATAGCCAATTAACCAGTGATGACCAAATGGTGATTAAATGATAGAGTGCTGATCGAAATGATCGGTAAATTTAAAATGAAGGACATATTTTTCAAACAGTCACATCAATAGCCAACAAGGCACCCAAGCAACAACATAGGAGAAACTACTTATTCAAAATCGGTGGGGATGAAGCTGACTTCTTTGGGGCGAGACAGACATCGTGCCTGATCCAAGACTTCTAGTGCTCTCCAAGATGAAGAAGAAGTGGACAATCAGTAGGGATGAAGCTAGGCGTGGCGTTGGTTGCTACTGTTGGAGATCCTTGGTCGCAGCGTTGCTAGCTGCACTCCTTTTGGTCAGGGTTGTGTCGGATGGAGGCGGGCGGCCGACCGGAGCTGGAGGAGATGGAGATGGAGGAGCCTGCAGCCGCCACCACCATCGCGTGGTGGGGAATGGGATGCGACGTGGGGCTGAGAGTTGGTTTAGCTAGGTTTGTTGAGTCGTGCGGTCTGAATGGGCCCCATAGACGGCCGATAAGATTTTGTAGCACTGCTATAATGGTATAACGTATAGCGTGTTTAGCGCCATTTAGCGCCGCTAAGACGCGATTAACGTCATAGCGAGCATTTTATGCAATACAAAATCATGTTCATGGGGTAAGTACTTATGAATTTATAAACAACTCTTTTATGTGAGTAAACTGTATATTGATCCCGTAATTGTTGGGCATACCCTTGCACCATGATATCCTCTAGACTGCAAAATGAAGGGAGTAGTAGATAGCGAGTTAGAGACGAGTGGATATTTGGTGCATATAGACACGTACCGATCCGTCTGAAAAAAATTAAAAAATCATATTTATGAGTTCCAAACTTGTGAAAACAAATCAGTATCTAGCCAGTGATGTACACCACAAAAACTATCAATTGGTAGTAAATGTGTATTTTGACCTAATACACAAAAATGATAAAACTGCAGATGTGAATACCACATTTTCAAATCTCTAAAAAAACATCACTTTGTCTTTTAGGGTAGCCCATACTAAAAATAATTTCGTATTGTGGTTTTACATGCTTGTGGGATATATTATTGACAAAATTCAGAATTATTTTCAACTTTTTCGAAACTTATAAATACCAATTTTTGTTTTTTAACTTTAAGGAAATCACTGAAGCTCATGTGCCAGAAGAACTTTTCGGTCAGCCACAGATAGAAATTTTAATAGGACTTACCCGAATATCAACCTTCCCGAAACGAGACCTCAGGAAATCAGCCAGCTGAGCGATTGTGGAAGCATCCGTGATGTCCAACCGGTGAAATGTGATATCTGAGTGCCCCAACTGCCTGATTTGCTCGACAGCCGCCGTTCCCCTCGTGTCGTCCCTGGCTGTAAGAATAACCGTGACGCCGCTGCCCGCCAGCTGCTTGCACACCTCCAACCCGATGCCTTTATTTTTGTTAAAATTTGAATGAACATATATACTAAACTAGGGAACATGTCCGTGCGTTGCAACGGGAGAGAAAAATTGTGTCGCAGAGGCATCGAACCCAGTCTTTGCAATACATATCTTGATATTTTTTGCCCATTTTTGCTGCTTGCATATCCAAACATTTTTTTCTCTAATTTTTTAACTACATTACCATCCTTAGAACATTTGATAGTGATAGCAGAAAAATACATGGCATGAACGTGTGAAAGTACGTTACTATCATCAGATATTATTAGGTTGATCTTGAATTGCATGTGAAGGGAAAATATACCTGCAATCAGAGACATATACCACACTCAGCAAGGGAACAGGAAATATACCAAGAATATTCCAGTAAACAAATTCATGTAAAAGTAGCAAGACATGGTAATCAATTTATTGGTGGGCAACTCATATCAGTTCCAGGAGATATCAACTAATAAGAGGACAATTACGACTTTGGCAGTTTACACTTTACAGGCATAGTAAATGCAGAGAAAGAGAACAACAAATAGCAACTAAGAAGTTGACTGGCGTGCTCATAAGCTTGCATTATGTGTTAGTTTGGGTGATGGCACCAATCTCAGAACTTTAGACAATTCTTGGAGTTACAAGATTCCTCAATATATTCAAAGGGTATTCTTCATTTATTTTCAGTATATAGCTCCTTGTGAAATCAAGTTCTCAAGTATAAACTACTTGTAACATTAAGATGATGAAAAGAGAAAATAACTAACCTTGGCAAACAAAAGATTGGCATTCAACATAGTGGTAGGTTGATCGGGAGGGTCCAGGAGAGTTGCTGTCCATGACAAGAGATGCATTGTCGGTATCACAAACAATGAGAATGACACTATGATTCCTGGATCTAGAACAGTCTATGACACCATTACAAAGTCAGTTATCAAAATTTTCAACAAGATATGAGATAGAACAAAAACAAACACAATAGCCTACCCTATAGTCCAGCCTTCCCTCAAAGTTTGACAATGCAATTTTGCAAACTGTGATGTATAAGCCATCACATGGAACAAAAGGAAGATTACAACACAACAGAATCTATACACACTGCAATTATTCTATATACTACAGAATATGTCGTACTCATTTGAAGAATACTGCCATTGCATATATCATTCTAGAAATATGCAATTTTAGAAAATCTTGTTGATTCCCTAGTTATGGTTGTATGGACTAATTCACATGAGCATGCACTATTCTTCAAATAACAGAAGGCACCATAAAAGGTACAAAATGCATGTTTCTTTTGTTCGGTATTTTCTAATACTACTTTCCTTCATCTTGGGTGGTAAGTCAAACATTTCATCTTTCTGATATTCTTGCAACTTCCTGCGCAGTTACAAGATCCAACACAGTAAGAGGATAGAAAGTATATTCATGTGTTCATCTTGTAAAACCTTGACATTTTCATGATTCGGTCTTATAACGCAAAGATAAAGAACATACCGTCGATGACAAACTTAATTGCATTCATTAGTTTGGCAGTTATAACCGTAAGAAAAGTAACCAAATAAAAAGGGACAAAATATTAAATTGCATTGACCTCCTTTGCAATTCTGATGATAAGGATATTGGACTTTTAACCTTTTCTCTTTCATATGAGCTCTGTTATTCTCTACTCTCGTCAACCGGATTTTCATTTTCTGGCTGCATCAAACAAGATAGCAATTGCCAGCAAACCTTGGACTCTCTCTCTCCCCCACTACACTGTGCCGAAGAGGCGATTTGTGGATCCGCCCGGTCAAACCACCTTGTCGTCGGCGATTTGCTGGTTGCCCCTCCCTCCGCTGGCTTATCCGGTAGCGGGAGGGTGGGGGAACCCCGGATCTCGTCGTGTGTACAATATGTGTTTGAGTAGGCATCCCTCCGGAGGCGTTGAAGAGGCGGCGCGGTCGGGTGGAGTTTTGAGGTGGAGGTCGTCCTCTTCGGTGGCACGGCTCGGTGGAGCTCCGCCACGGATCTGCCACCTTCCTCATGCTCGCAGCTCCTTGGAGTTGTGCTGCATGCCCTTCCCTCGCCGGTGGACGTGGAGCGGCAGTGCCAGGAGTTTGGAGCTACCGAAGGTGAAGATTTCGCGAAGCACGGCGATGGCGATGGCGTTGCGGGATGGAGGCTCTTTGGAGTCGAGGATCGTCGACTTCCCGTCTGCAGAGGGACTCTGTCCGATCCAAGGCGTCATGGGAGGAGTAGTGGCGGCGCGCCGGTGGCACATTCTGTTCATCGTCAACGTCCTCGAGATCTAACTGGATCGTCCTATTATTTTGTTGTTTTTCTATATCTTCCTATAAGGACCATGTTTTAATATATCTGATCCTTTCTTGCAAAAAAAAGATAGCAATTAAAGTGTACAAACAAACAGGATAAGGTAAGTCATAGTGGTGAACTTGTTGAAGTATTGCGTTCTATAGGGCACATGTAGAGGAGTTTAGCATATACCAATGTACACATGAATCAACATGATAAACACATACAACTGGAGCAGCGAACGTAATCAAAGATGTGTCCCATAAAGTGCATGGAAATGCAACGAAAACATGCATTTTTGGTAGCCTGGTCTACTTTGCATTGCGTTCTTGTACTGCAAAGTTGTGAACACAAATATTAGATCTATTACTGTATGTTTAGAAGGATTGAGAAATCCTCTGACCTTAACCAATTGGAGTTCCGAGGAGTCTGGGATGGGAGTTTCATGTCCTGGGAAATGGAGGAGACCACGGTTGGGAGGTCAGGTCGCAGTTGAAAAACATATCACACCCGCGACTCTCCGCTGCCATCGTCCCCGAGTGAAAGTGCGGCCATAGGAAGGAATATAGTCCGCAACAAGAATAGAAAATGAAAAAAAAAACATTTAACAGCACATACAACCCTTCACAGAAACATATATAGTTTGAGTCTCTAAAGGGCAGCCCGGTGCATGTCGCTCCCACTTGTGCAGGGTCTGGGGAAGGGTCCGACCACTTTGGGTCTTTTGTACACAGCATTTTCCTGCATTTCTGCAGAGCCTGTTTCTAGGACTTGAACCCGTGACCTTATGGTCACAGAGTCTCTACAATACATAAGTTTGCCAAACAATGAGGTTTCACGATTGGTATGTGCAAATAAACCTTGTCAGGGTCCAAAAACCTAAATTAAAGTACTCGCTAGACTCACCGTATGTATACAGAGCATTCAACTAAGAAATAAAATGTCGTCTGCAAGCAGGGACATGAATATTGATGTTGTAAAATGTGATGCATAGTTTATAAATTATTCTAATTGTCATTCACATTATCACAGCATTAAATCCCAGGAGAAGTTGACATGAAATCAAAATTATAAACACATTAAAATGTGATACACATAGACTGGAGCAGCGAACGTAAAAGATCTATCCGATAAAGGAAGTGCATAGAAATGCAACGGAAACATGCATTTCAGTATCCTGATATACTTTGCATTCTTCTAATGCAAATACGTGAAAAAGCGAATGTTAGATCTGCTACTGAATGTTAGATCTGCTACCGTACGTTCAGAAGGATTGAGAAATCTTCTGACCTTAACCACTTGGAGTTCTGAGGAGTCTGGGATGGGAGTCCCATGTCATGAGAGATGGAGAAGACCACGGTTGGGAGGTCAGGTGTCGCAGTTGAAAAACATGTCATGCCCACGACTCTCCGCTGCCATCGTCCCCGTGAGTGAAAGCCCGGCCACGTGAAGGAATATAGTCTGCAACAAGAATAGAAAATGGACAAAGAAACATTGAACATCGCATCCAACCCTTCACATAAACATACACATAGTTTGATTCTCTACCGCACATAAGTTCGCCAAGCAATGAGGTTTCACGATTTGTATGTGCATATAAACCTTGTCAGGGGTAAAAAAACCTAAATTGAAGTACTCCCTAGACTTATGATATGTATACAGAGAATTCAACTAAGAAATAAGATGTCGTGCAAGCATGGACATGAATATTGATGCTGTAAAATGTAATACATAGTTGATAAAGTCTTCTAATTGTCATTCACATCATCACCGCATTAAATCCCAGGAGAAGTTGACACGAAAAAAATTGGTGATGTTCATAGGAAGCTCTGTATATTAAAATCTACCCTACTTAGTATTCGACTACTTGTTTAGTAAAATGAGATAATCGTATTACTACTCTGGACCAAATTACCTGACAGTTTCTCCTTCAAGGGAAATCATCAAACACCTAGTGTGCAACATACCCGCATGTTCTATCTGACATTCTCACCTGCTGAAAGAGAAGTAAGCCATCGCAGGGATGCAGTGTGAGAGGCCTCCTCCACCTCCCCACGAGAGGGACATGCAGGGCCGGCTTAGGCCCAGGGCAGGAAGGGCGACGGCCTGGGGCCCAGCCGAGCAAGGGGCCCATGCCTAGTAGTTAATTACTTATACTGAAATAAAGGTCAAATATTGATGATAGGAAAAAATGCCCTGCGTGCCGCATGGATACAGCTCGATTGCACTGATCACGATCACGCACATAGAGAAGGCACCCAGCGGCGACGGCTAGGGGCTAGTAAAGGAATTGGAAAAGGTGGTCGAGAGATAATTAATTATCAGATGAAATATAGGTTACTACTCAAGATGTATTCTAACTGAAAATTGGCCTACAAACTGGTTTGTTGGCATGCAATTTCTGTTATCTTTGTAGGGGTTCGTAGCATGGAAAACAAAATTTTCTATCGCATACAAACAAACAAGCCAAGATCTATCTACTAGATTGTAGCAACGAGTCGATGGAATAACTTACCCTCGAAGATTCCAAAGTGTTTAACGAGAGCGGATTCTCGTGGGTGATGTAGTCGTACTCTTTCCGATCTCAAGATCGTGTAGACGATCCTTCCGGCGCTGCGTTCCGGCAGCGCTCCCGCAGTCGGTCACACGTTCGGTACTCGACGAAGACCTTCCTCTCCCTTGTTCCAGCAGGCAGCGGAGGTTGTAGCACTCTCCTCGCGATTCCGGCAGCACAACGGCGTGGTACCGGAAGTAGAGGGGAGATCCCGCAGGGCTTCGCCTTAAGCCGGAGCGAGTATGGTGGATTATGAGAGAGGGCAATTAGTGGTCTAGAGATTAGACTCACCAATTAGAAGGCTCTAAACCGCAGGCTAAAGCAATTAGAAGCTCTAAACCAAACGGCTCTAAACCTGAGATTAGAGGTGGAAACTTGTGTGTCTCAAGGAGGAGCCCTGCCCCTCCTTTTATGGGTGGGGAGGCGCGGCCAGGGGAGGGGAGTCCCTCCCCAAGTCAGCCTTGGGCTGGGCGCCGGCTTGGAGGAGTGGGACTCCTCCTCCAAGTTGGTTCCAACTCCTCTTGCTTGTTTCCCACAGTTTCCTGTTTCCCACAGTTTCCTGTTTTAGCCGTTTGACTTTCAAACTGGCAATTTGACTTTCATGTTTTTGGAACAGCAAGAACACTTAGTACATGATGCAATCATTCAATAACACACTCATGTACCCTCCCCCCCGGAGTGCCGGACAATCCGGAACCTTCTAGAACATTCCCGATGAAAAACACCGGAATCATTCCCGAACTCCGAAACGGGACTTTCCTTATATGAATCTTATTCTCCGGACCATTCCGGATCACCTCGTGATATCCCGGATCCCATCCGAGACTCCAAACAACATTCGGTCTCTTTCTCATAATACCATAACTACTCAAAACAACGTCGAATCCTTAAGTGTGTCTCCCTACGGTTCGTGAATTATGCGGACATGATCGAGACACTTCTCTGAACAATAACCAATAGAGGAATCTGGAAATTCATATGGCTCCCACATATTTCTACGATTACTTTGCGATCGAATGAACCACTTACATACGATACCAATTTCCCTTTGTCTCACGATAGTTTACTTATCCGAGGTTATGATCGTCGGTATCTCTGCATACCTAGTTCAACCTCGTTACCGATAAGTACTCTTTTCTCGTTCCCGTGATATGTGATCCCTTGTGACCAAGTCACATGCTTGCAAGCCAATTGGATGACATTCCACCGAGAGGGCCCAGAGTATATCTATCCGTCATGTGGATGGACAAATCCCACTCTTGATCCATGTGTTTCAACCAATACTTTCCGAACACTTAATGTCACCTTTATAGCCACCCAGTTACGGTGTGGTGTTTGATGTCATCAAAGCATCCATCCGGTAAAAGTGATATGCATGATCTCATGGTCGAAGGAATTAGGTTACTATGTATCAGAAAGCATATAGCAATTGAACTATTGAAATGACTTGATCTTTATGCTACGCTTATCAATAGGAGTATGTCCACCATATCATTCTCCTAACGATATGATCTTGTTGTTTGATAACATCTCAATGTTCATGATATGGAAACCACAATCATTTAATCAACCAACAAGCTAGTGAAGTATAGAGGCTATACTAGGGACTTCAATTTAAGTTTACAATTCACACAAGTATTAATGTTTCCTTGTTAATACTATTATAGCATGAATATAAACATTTATCATAAACACAAAGATATAATAATAACTATATTTATTATTGCCTCTAGGGCATATCTCCAACAATCTTGTACGTCGTAACTTCTATAGTACTTGGTTTAGAATAAAAGCATGAAAATTAATCATAATATTTGATGCTAACCAATAGTTATTGGTATTTATGGAATTACAATAGTGTTATCCATGTTGAATTTGACCGACTTTATTTCCTTGCTGGGTCCATTCATGAAGTTCGCCCTAGGGCCTTTGAAAACACAGAGCCGGACCTGGGGACGTGCAGGCAGAGAGGTGCGGCATGCGGCCCGGAGCCCCCGCCGTCAACACGTTCCATGAATAGTAGACCGAGCTCCTGAGGATGGAGCCGCGACCGGCACAAAGAATGGGAATGGCCGCATGCGGAAAGAGAGGTGCGGCACATACCAGAGAGGGTCTCGATGGACGGTGGTGGCGACCTCGTCTCAAGGAGGTGGCCCGAGCGCACCCGCTCCACCGGTTCCAGATCGGCGGACATCTCTCATTTGGATGGCTTGTTGTTTTGGTGTGGGTCAATAATAATTTCATGATTCCGTCGCTCTTGGATGCACCGCCCGCCGTCGCCGTTCAGTCCGCCATTGTTTTTCTCGATCTGTCGCAGCCACCCCTTCGTGAAAGAGAGAGAGAAAGAGTTTGGGAGACGGCACAAATCGCGAAACACCGAATTAAGGGAGGAAGGGGTCCTGGACGAAGGAGGCTACGTAGCCGCTGTAGTGGCAGAAAACCCTCTCGCAGGGCAGTCAGCGCGTGGAGCTTGAGGGCGCCGGCAGCGGTGGCCCGCAAGGTGGGCGGCGACGTTTAGGGGCGAACCCTGTGGCGTGATTTTTGGATCGAAACGGGGAGAGTTACTATTGGTTACCGGTTTGTTTGACTTTTCTGTCGCTGGTTTTGTGCGGGATGAAACATACGCGATCAGGCGGATGAGGAGAGGCATATCGACGAAGGTAACGACGTAGTGGAAGCTGGCAGAAAACGGAACCACTTCCTTTTTTTAGATAGTAGAGAGTAAAGATAGTGTCCAAATCTAGACAAATTTAAATTAACTAATATGGATTGGAGGGCTCGGGCATCCTATCGCCCTCCTCAACGGCAGGGTGCTCGTCCGGACCAGCCACGCTCGCAGCAAGGGGGGCGCAAGAAGGGGGCACGCAAGGACCGTGGCCGTGTGGCATCCCCCTGGCAGGATGGCGTCTACTGCCAAATTTGCAAGAAAGAAGGTCACTCCGCCAATGACTGTTGGTGGCGCTATGGCGATGATGATGAGGATGACACAACCAAGGAGAACAAAGGGGCATATGGTGTTGAATCCAATTGGTTCATAGACACTGGAGCTACAAACCATACAACAGGACAACTCAACAAACTTCAGGTACATCAAACCTACAATGGGCATGATCAACTTCACAATGCCAGTGGACAAGGTATGGACATTGCTAACATTGGTCATTCAGTTTTGCACACCCCACAATGTTCTTTAAAACTCAAAAATATTCTTCATGTTCCTGATGCATCTATGAGCTTACTTTCTGCACATAAAATCACTCTAGACAACAATGCCTATATTGAAATTCACCCTTTCTTTTTCTTGATTAAGGACAAGGTCACGCAGCAAATCATGTTTAGAGGTCCGTGTGAAGGTGGTCTCTATCCCCTTGTTCCAGTCTCTATGGGATCATCTTACAAGCATGCCCTTGTCGCCATCAAGCCTTCATCCTCTACATGGCATCGTCGTTTAGGACATCCATCATCTTTTATTGTTCAGCAAGTTCTTAGGAAGAATAATTTGTCTTACACTCCAGAAATAAACTCTTACATATGTGATCCATGCCAACAGGCCAAGAGTCATCAGCTTCCCTATCCTGTTTCCACTAGTGTTTCTACTGTTCCATTGGAACAAGTATTTTCTGATGTATGGGGTCCAGCTCCTCTTTCTATAAGCAAACATGCATATTATGTAAGCTTTATTGATGATTTTAGTAAGTATACTTGGATCTACTTGCTTAAGAAACGTTCTGATGTTTATCAAGTTTTTCTTAACTTTCAACAATACGTTGAACGCCAATTTGGTAGGAAGATTCTCACCATGCAAACTGATTGGGGTGGTGAGTATGAAAATCTCAATAGTTTCTTTCAACGTGTCGGTATTGTTCATCATGTCTCATGTCCACATGCTCATCAACAAAATGGTTCTGCTGAACGTAAACATCGTAACATTGTGGAAGTTGGCCTTGCCTTGCTTGCTCATGCTTCCATGCCTCTTAAATATTGGGATGATGCTTTTATCACAGCCACATATCTCATAAACTTGTTGCCTACCAAAGTTTTGAATCATGCAACTCCTGTTGAAAAACTTCTGCAAGTTAAACCCAATTATGAGCCCCTCCGTTCGTTTGGTTGTGCTTGTTGGCCCAATCTTCGCCCCTATAACAAACACAAACTCTCCTTCCGGTCCAAACAGTGTGTTTTTCTTGGCTATAGTTTTCGTCATAAAGGAGTCAAATGTTTAGATACTACAACTAGTCGGGTTTATATTTCTCGAGATGTTGTCTTTGATGAAAACATTTTTCCTTTTGCCTCATTACATCCCAATGCTGGTCGTCGTCTCCGTGAAGAAATTCTTCTTCTTCCCTCCCAAATTTCCTCCGAGTCTCCGGATAGGGGTGTGCATACTAATGACAATTACCTGCATATTGTTCCTATTGTTGAGCCTCTAGAGGATCATGTTGATGAAGCCCCACAGAATTCTGCACAACATTCTGGTCACAATTCTGAAGAAACTACTAAAACAACACATGCAATAACAGGTCTGATACAGAGAATATGACAAAAGGAGACAGCACAGATCCCCGTGTTGATTCTGGCGAAAAATCTGCCTTGGATCCATCACCTGCTGATACCCTGCTGCACTCCCCCGCGCGCGTCGTCCGTCACCAGCCCGATGCCGCCACGTCGCGCCGATCGATGTCGCCTCCTGCGTCACGCCTGGCGTCCCCCGCGTCGTGCCAAGCCTGGGACAGCGCGTACCTGCCCCATACCAACAACAACGGCTCGTCCTCTCCCTGCGTGTCCCCGCGTGGGCGCCAGTCGCCGTCGCCATCAGTATCCCCTGGCAGTGGCAATAGTACATCTAGCGGGCCCCACAGTAGCAGCTCCTCTCAGCAATCATTGCCCAATAATTTACACTCTGATTTGTCCCTGTTTTGATCAGGTCTGATGAGCCTAGTTCTGGTTCAATTTCTGCTACTTCTCAACCAGATACATCACCACCACCGTCCCCTGTTGGTGTGCAAACAAGGCTTCAAAAAGGTATTCGACAACCAAAAGTGTACACAGATGGTACTGTTAGATATGCCCTGCTTTCTGCTACAGGAGAACCTAGAAATTTAAAAGAGGCTCTTACTGATGACAATTGGAAGCGTGCTATGCAGGAAGAATATGATGCTCTTATTGCAAATAAAACTTGGCACCTGGTTCCCCCAAGTTCCAACAAAAATGTTATTGACTGTAAATGGGTATACCGCATTAAGAAACATGTTGATGGAACTATTGACAGGTATAAGGCCAGACTGGTTGCAAAAGGTTTCAAACAACGGTATGGTCTTGACTATGAAGATACTTTTAATCCTGTTGTTAAGGCTGCTACTATCAGGATGGTTCTCTCTATATCAGTCTCACAAGGATGGAGTTTATGACAGCTAGATGTAAAGAATGTGTTCTTACATGGTGTTCTAGAAGAGGAGGTTTACATGAAACAACCACCAGGTTTTCAGTCTTCCGCTACTCCAAATTGTATTTGTAAACTTGACAAAGCCTTGTATGGATTAAAACAAGCTCCCAGGGCATGGTATTCTCGTCTGAGCTCCAAACTTTGCACTCTGGGTTTTCTTCCATCCAAAGCTGACACATCCTTGTTTTTATTCAGTAAGGCAGGTATCAAAATGTTTCTTCTCATATATTTTGATGACATTATTGTGACAAGTTTCTCAGACTCTGCTATATCAGCCTTGTTACACCATCTTCGGTCAGATTTTGCTCTTAAAGATCTTGGAGATCTCCATTATTTTTTAGGTCAGGCACATAGGCAGTCAAATGGTCTTTTACTAAATCAGGAGAAATATGCTACTGACATTATCAAGCGTGTTGGCATGAGTCATTGTACACCTTGTCCTACACCTCTCTCGGTAAACGACAAGCTCTCATTGCATGATGGGACATTACTAGGACCCGAGGATAGCACTCAATACAGAAGCATTGTTGGAGCTCTTCGGTATCTTACTTTGACAAGACCTGATCTGTGTTTCTCTGTCAATAAGGTCTGTCAATATCTACATGCTCCCACTAGAACTCATTGGACTGCCGTTAAGAGGATTTTGAGGTACATTCAGGGTACAAAACAGGTTGTCATTACTTTTCAGCCCTCCTCCTCTACACTTCTCAGTGCGTACTCTGATGCTGACTGGGCAGGTGATCTTGATGATAGGCGTTCTACAGGAGGTTTTGCTATATTTTTTGATCCTAATCTTATTTCATGGAGTGCTCGAAAACAGGCTACTGTATCTCGTTCTAGCACTGAGGCAGAATACAAGGCACTTGCAAATGCTACCGCTGAACTTATCTGGGTTGAAGCCCTGGTTTGTGAGCTTGGTGTTACACTGAAGGAAAAACCATGCTTATGGTGTGATAACCTTGATGCCACATATCTGTCTGCCAACCCAGTTTTTCATGCTCGCACAAAACATATTGAGATTGACTATTTTTTTGTTCGTGAACAAGTTGCATCCAGGCAACTTCGTATCCAATTCATCTCCAGCAAAGATCAGATTGCAGATGGTTTTACCAAGACTTTGTGTTCGAAACAGTTAGATGAGTTTAAGCGTAATCTCAACCTCTCCCTTTCTTCGGTTTTGATTAAGGGAGGGTGTTAGACATGTAATTGTGTACGTGTCAAATATGGTGTAGTACACCAATTGGACACGCACTAGACTTTGTATATGCCACGGTAGGGGCGTTTCCTACTCAATATAACACGTACCCGAGCCCTCTAACGAAGGTATCGTTCCTCCCAGAATTTCCACAACCTTTTGTCAGAGGAAACGGGAACGGGTCCTATCATGATCAAAATAGTGCAAGGTTTGACGTTCTAGCTCACATATCTAGCCTTCAACTCAGTGCTTCAAGGGTGTTTGGGGTTGGCGTGCGGTGGTCGGCCGGTCGAGCAGTCAGCTTCTGTAGTCTTATAGAGGGGAGTAGATGAGACGTGGTGAGGCGAGAGGGAAACGTGTGCGATGACGACCTACTCGCTACTCCACCTACTGCGGCTACGAGTGTAAAGATCAAAGGACCAGAGCGGCCACGGTGTCGGTTCATAGGGACCATCTAGAACAACTAGCCGAATGACTGTGCGTTGCCTCAGTTACGAAATTAATATTTTTATTTTTAACAGCAACACCTTCCAACTGTGGGAAAGAGCAATCTATTTTCTTATCTTTTGCAAATATATGTGAATTAAGTTCCTTTTAGTTCATCTTTGATCGGCCAAACTAACAAGACTGTTGCACACATGAACAAAGACAAAGAAATCAGCTGAATGATAAAACACCTTGTGGGTAGAGAATGCACATACCTGGCTAATGACAAATCAACAAGATTTAGCCTCTACAAAGTTGCAGCAATAGAACTTTAGATAAATGCTGAATTCAGAACAGGTCAAGTTATTTTGTGTGTAGGTGAATTAATCAATTTCTTTCTGTTACGGTCGGAACCTGGCAGCTGAGACCAAGGCACCAAGCAAACCAGCCAATGGTAATAATGGATGTTAAATATCATGAAGTCAATTTCATCAAAGGGGGAATTCACTTCTTCGTGTCCCTAAAGAAAATAGTACCTTCAGACTGGCCTGATTTAGAGATCACTACAGGACGCGCGCGCTACACCGAGGACAAAAAGCCGTCGGCGTAGGCCAAATTGCCCTTCGGCGTATGGTACGCCGAGGGCTACCACTCCTCGGCAAAGGTCTTCCTCGGCGGAGCACATACAGACCGTCGGCGTATAGAGATGCCCTCGGCGTAGCGGCCGTCGGCATAGCCTGTGAGCATGTTGCAAAAACATTTTTAAAAAAAATATATATTTTAACTTTTTTTTAAAAAAAATCTCAATTTTTTAATCTTTGAATTGTTAGAATTGTTAATCTCTCACTTTAAACATTTTAACACTAATTACACTTAATATTTGATTAAATTATAGTCTTAGTCAAACTTTCCGGCCGGTCACCCATCCTAATACTACTCCAGCTCCAGCACACTTAACTTCTTGGTTCCTTCAGAATTTTTTTCCGCAAAGTAATTCATACGTTGTTCTCAATACTATGATATCAATCCTATTAACGCTTATGTCATCATGTCACATGTTTGTATTTTTTGAAATTACAAATAATTATTTAAGTAACATTAATGAATAAGTAAAAATATTATTGAATTCAAATAAAAATATAACAATTTTACTTTTTTGTATTTTTCTATTTAATATGGACTAATTAATATCTTTAAACCCATAAATAGGAATTCGACAAATAATATTGATCAGAAAAATGAGAGGAATCCAAATATGATATCCATATCAACCAAACACTAACCCTCCGTTTTGAATTAGCTATTTGGTGGTTGCTTCAGAAAATCCCCTTTTTGCGTTTGGAAAATAAAAAATGGTTTTTTGGTGCGATGAAAAGGAAAAATTGCATTAGATCTTTGATAAAATAGCATATTGTGAACCTAAAAATGATTTTTCTAAAAAAACATGAGCATCAGATCATGTACCTATAATTCATATATGACTCACTTCCTACCGATTCGGTAGGAATTTGTCTTTTTCACTAGAGGTGGAGGAAAGGTTTCGGATCCCCCTATTGGTAAATTTTCCATATAATGTGGTCTAGTATTTTTGTAGAATGTGGTGGTAGCATTTTGAACTAACCATTTGGTGGTTGCTTCACAAAACCGTCCGTTTTTTGTGCTCGAAAAATAGAAAATGGCATTTTGGTGCGACGAAAAGGAAAACTTTCTCCTGTAACATTGTTCGCCATCCCATGATGCACATGTATGCACAATATGGGCATATTATCAGAAACTATGCCTTGATTCTAGCCATACCATTGGTCATTTGACCCGAAAGCCAAGAAACCTCGAATGAGATAGGTCATTTTGTGAAGTTTTTTTCAGACATAATTAATATACTAAGTTTGATGTTTTTCCTTGTAATTATGTCATATAATATGACACCACGCGAAGGTTTCGCATTGTTTCTATCATTTTTAAATTTTTTATGCCCGTTTTAAACTATCGTCAAACTTTGTCGAACGACGGGCATGAAGATTCTTAGCTCGGGGCCGAGGCTCCCTAAACTTGCATTGGATCTTTGATAAAATATCATATTTTGAACCTAAAAATGATTTAAAAAAAAAACATGAGCATCGGATCATGTACATGTAGTTCATATCTAACCCACTTCCTACCGATTCGATAGGAATTTGTCTTTTTCACTAGAGGTGGACGGAAAGGTTTAAGATCCCCTGTTGGGATATTGTCCATATAAGGTGGTCTAGTACTTTTGTAAAATATGGTGGTAGCATTTTGAATTAGCCATTTGGTGATTGCTTCACAAAACCGTCCATTTTTTGTGCTCGGAAAATGGAAAATAGCATTTTGGTGCGACGAAAAGGAAAACTTTCTCCTGCAACATTGTTCGCCATCCCATGATACACATATATGCACAATATGGGCATATTATCACAAACTATGACTTGATTCTAGCCATAATATTGGTCATTTGATCCAAAAGCCAAGAAACCTCGAATGAGATAGGTCATTTTCTGAAGGTTTTTTTCATACATAATCAATATACCAAGTTTGATATTTTTCCTTATAACTATGCCATATAATATGACACCACGCGAAGGTTTCACATTGTTTCGATCTTTTTGAATTTTTTATGCCCGTTTTAAACTATACATAATATTTTACGTTTCACTTAATTTTTGTTTACAAATGTATAATATTTGAGTGTAGATAGATAGGTCTTATTTTTCTGCAAATTTTGATATATTATTTATATTTTTATAAATTATAATTATTTAGTTATGATTTTTCAAAGTTTAATGAGGTAAAAGAAAAAATAGCTACGCCGAGGGCAGCCGACCGTCGGCGGCGTAGCAAAGGATACGCCGAGGGCAATTATACGCCGACAGCTGCTTGGCGGGACTGGTCTGGACGATGGCTACGTCGACGGCCCCGACGTTTAGCCGTCGGCGTAGCGACCGGCCGTCGGCGTAGCTTCCTATTTCTGTAGTGGATGAACTTCCGCATGTGTTTTTGGTATTTGTATAAATTGTTCCCAACTACTGAAATAGAATCGCAAAGGAAAGGGATCACAAGGTGAGACAATTTATTAGATGATCTGACTCCTACGCTCTCTCTTACACACCATTCGGCTTCGTAACCCGGCAAGAAACCAACCATGCATCAATCTCTGCAAAGTTCTGATCGAACGCACCATAACTTGCTAAAGCAGCTTTAACTAAAATATACGATTCATCACCGATGCTCTTAATTTGTGAATGGGACATGATGGCAATCAGTGGTTGCAAATGCTTGTACATCAATTCTGGAACTCTCTTTGGGTTACTGTGTCCCTCAAATTGCCCATAATACTCAACTTTTTTTTTTGAAATAGGGAGCGGAGCCCCGGCCTCTGCATCAAGCGATGTATCTAGCTTTATTTTTTATTAGAACCATATTGTTTGGCAAAGGCCATTACAAAGATCATACAAAACGGAATCGCCCAAACAAAACACCGAGCAAAAATGATAACTATATCGTTAGCTCTCCAACGAGATCTATCAAACACCTAGCCGCCTGTTTCGACCCCGCCCTATAGTCATTCACATTGTTGCCGCTCTCCAAGAGAAGCTGGAGTGCCTGAACGCGGCGGCTCGAACTCAAGCAAAAGGAGCCCTAGAACCGCACATCATATCCACGGAGCGGTGCCCACGCACACGCTCCGGATGTCGCCGCCTTCATAATCTTCCGCCAACCCGTCGCCCACCAGCCACCGACACCACCGCGGTGCCAAGCAGCACCACCCCCCGCGCGCTAGCCGCTCCACCTCTCCTGCCACTTCCATCCAACGCTGCTCCACAGGTGATGCTCTCAGGAGAGAACGCGATACCGGCACCGCGGAACCGTCATTGCCCGACCCGAAGATCCTAGGGCTTCCCCAGGAGTAGCACGAGTGAGGTCTACACAAGGTGTGCATGGCGATGCCTTCATCAAGGTAACATCATGGTAACGCCTCCATCGCCTGCCAATGGCTCGGTTTTCACCGGCACCTTGGTCTCCCCGCCTCTGGATTGGAACACGGAACGCGAGATCCGCCAATCTAGCCCAGGCCGGCCATATTCGACGGACAAAATGTCCACCTCCACCAAACCGAGGGCCTCCGCCCGGGGCGTTCCCGTGATGCAAAGTAGGCCCTGGAAGACCTCCGAACGACACATGCCGATGTCGAGGAGGCGAAGAAGACGACGATCTAGGAACCCTAGATTTCGCCACCATCCGCTGCCCCGCCGCCCAGGGACCGCTTCTGCCAAAACTCACCGGTTGTCGCCCACTCGCCATCACTGCCGGAGTTCCGCTGGAGAGACGTTGCCGCTGCCCGGAACTTGAGCCGCCGCAACCATGGAAGGGGCACGCGCGAGGGCTGGGGCCCCGCCGCCGCCGCGCTGCTGGAACTTAGTCCGGCGACGGAGCTAGCGATGGAGGAGAGGAAGGGGACGAGCGGCATGGGGTGGTTGGCTGGGGCGGGAGCGACGACCCGGTGCGGCGGCGCCCGCCGCCGCACAGGGTCGGGAGGGGCCCTGAATACTCAATTAATAGAGATAATAAGCACTGTTGCTCATCCTTGGACAGTTCCAACAGGATAGGTGGTATAACCCTAAAGAAGTCAAATGGTCCATCAAAAGAGTTTGGCAATTGGCATTACCCTTTGAAAGACAAATTAAAGATAATCAGTGCACCGAATTATATCAGAATCGCAATGCTGTAAATTGCAAAGAAACGCCAACCGTTAAATGCAGTAGATGCAGAGAACAAAGACAGAGTCCAGGGATAGTGGAATAATATATTTATACAAACGTATTAAAAGGTATATATACGGAGTGTAATAGAATATAACATGCACATACCAAACAGAGCCAGGGAACATCATGCAACTTCGAGTCAAAAACCCTATCTACCACTTATGCATCTTTCAACTCCAGATCTTGCGTATGTAAGCCCCATATCTCACACAGAGTGGTAGCATGGTCTTGCTCCTCAGATTCGTCCTTAGCCTGCTCAATATCAATTCCACCAATAATAATATCATCATCCTGATCGACAACACCATATCTCTGTTTCTTTTTTGGAGGCTGGCAAAGCTGGGCGTGTCTCTTTGGACTACTCTACGGATGCTCAAATAACTAAGCATGAGGGGGATGACTGTGGTTCAATATTGCAGGGGAACTCATTCATGTATGCTGAACAAATAGAAAGCCTCTTACTCACAATAGCCAGCAACAAATTCTTGTGGTGAATCACCTCAGTAGCTTTCAACTTCTTCAAGAGATACAGCAAACGTTTCTCGTTACCTCTCAAGTGTGAGGATGGCATCAATCCATTTTTTTTGGATCAGTGCAGACCATGATCAACACTTGATTGGCCGGTCAGCTGCTTCCCTGTATCCAAATTCCCTGATATCAGGCTCAGCTATTCCAGTGTGGCACTTCCAAAAAGGACACTCCGGATCCCTGGTGGGTCAAGTGACTCCTCTGCCAGAACATCATCCCGCAATGTTGATAAGACAAACACAACAGTATCGGTATCATCTTCTCCAATACCGCATAGCACCCGTGAGTAAAGCTCCCTCTGCTGAAGGACCCATCTTAGTAGCCTTGGGTTCCCAACCTGCAGAAAGGACATGGCAAACCCAACAAGTGATCGTCTTGCATACCCAAAATTAGCACCCTTTTTCTGATTCCTCCCATCTCGGCCCCCTCTCTTCTTCTGTATCCCTGCTAGCTGCCTGACAATATCCATATTAAAATCAAAGCTCTCGGCAACCTCTGAGCCAACCCTCAACCACGCCTGACAATGGCAGCAAGCAAATCCAGTGCAACATTCTGTCACATGGGTGTTTAGCAAAACCTAATGAAATTCATTTTTTCTCTACACAATCAATAAAGCTCCCATAGTCTCTCGCCTACCCGAGGACAGCTGTTCCCGTGTGGCACTTCCAAGCGTGGAGGAAACTACATGGAAAGCAGCAAGGGCGTGGAGGAGCTGCTAAATTTGGACAGGAAGAGCACCACAGCGACAGAACTCACTTAGACGGGACACGCAGGCAGCGGAGGAGCTCCAGGTCGGTACGACCAGATCCTGTCCGCGGGAGTCAGGCGCAGAGGAGCACGCACGCAGGCGGGCGGGCTGCCGGGGTCGCAAGGACTGTGGATAGAGCACACACTCCGGCAGGCGGGACGGCGGTGGGTGGCACAGCGGAGGGCAGGACGACCACGCATGGACTGGGGATGGGGAGAGGTCTCGATTAGGGCCGACGAGGGGGGGAGGGGAGTTCTGGCCATCCCGCAACCATGAAATCAAGTAGGAGGGTTGCCGGCGCAGCCAGGAACAGGGGTGGCCGGAACTGGGATGGTTAGGGAGCGGCCGAGAGCGAGGTGCTCTGCTGCGGTGCTGTCGGTGCAGGGGAAAGGAGGAGAGGCGGCGGCTGACCTAGGACGCCGTTTGGAATTATTATTTTTCTTTTCACCAAACATGTAGGTATCACTTAGCGGTGGCATCCCAGTAATACTCCCAAAAAGGCAGGGGCAAAATCGTCCAGAGAAAAATCGGAACGAAAATTTGGATAGACAAACCTACCTCAATATATATATTACTAGTTACTAGCTAAATGTCCGTGCGTTGCTACGGCCCTTATCTTCCTAGCGACGAACATGTATAAGTCTTGTTGCACAAACTTAGTTCCGTCAACCAACAATGACCGTTCTTCAAAGATGAAAGGCTCCAAAAGTGCCGCCTTGAGGTAGAGACGGTGGTCCAGATCCTCATAGGTGAATTGCACATCCTCCGCTACCTGGTGTCTCAGCATTGTCACACACGTGTCCATTTTTATCAGGATTTATGTTATCGTTTCGCAGAGACATCCCTCTCTAGAACCATTCGTTGTTGATGTCTTTCCACTTCATCTATGTGTAGGTGTGACTGTTCATGTCAGTATGGAATCGCTCAACCTGATGATTGTTAGAAAATAGTTGCAACCCCGATCACCATGGGATTCAGTTTATAGAGCTAAGTAAAACCAAACAAGGTACATTCAGAAGATAGAGAAATATATATTTAAAATCTTAAAAAACATGAAGAAAGAAATTAAAGGAAAGGAATAGGTATGTCCATCGTGAGGTTACAATCTCAGTTCTGACAAGTCTGAACTTTGAGGCTGATACCTAAATTGTCCTAATACTTCTTTCTTAACTTTTTTTTTATCCATACATAGCAACAAGCCGATATAAATATTTTGTATCCGCAAAGCTTGTAGCAATAAAAATCCTATATTATCCGGTCTGTATTTGTCATTCCATGGCATTTATATTAAAGTGTTGTTTCAGATAAAAGCCTCTACTTCTGTTCGTTCATGATGCAGAGCTCAGCAATAATAATCAGCCTGGGACGTCACCATAAAGCTAAATTCTCTACTACTACATTGCAAGTATCGGAAACTAATGAGATACAGGGTTGCTGCATGAACAGACTACGAAATTTCATACTACAACACACCATCAACAACAAAATCTCAAATATACGGAACTGTAAAAGCAGTACTGGATCTCAATTCCAAGATCAAAACAATAATAAGTAACAAAACTGGTCCATGAAAGAATCATAATGTCGACAAGAAACTGTATATAAGAATAGACGGGATAAATTCAATAAAATCGATACAGAAAAATGTTAGTAATCAGGTTGGGGTTGGAGACTTGGAGTTGTCTCTGATCGTGGAAGTCAGGGCATCCTCGGCTTCCATCCATAGCAGCCTTGCCGAGGAGATTGGTTGGTAGCCTTCTATTAGCTCGAGGAAGCGGGCATGAGGAGGATCTCGAGTGGACTCGCTGCAGTGTCACCACGAGGTCGTGGTCGCCCCTGGCGCTCCTAGCGCCGCCGGCCGGCGCAGGTCCTCCTCGATCACGCCCACCTGCACGATGCCTCCGAGCTCCTCCGCGCTAGCGCTAGCGTGGCCACGTCCTTGTCGCCCGCACGCTGAACCGCCGCCTCTGAGGACTCCCCACAGACGCTCCAATCAACGACCACGAGCCTGCAGCCATACCTCGCTCAAGATGACGCCGTCGGTTACATCCTCTTCCGTCCGATGTTGACCCCTCCGCATCGCCGTTCATCGGCGCGCCACCGCCTCCGCTGCAGGTTCAATCCCGGATCTGGTGAAACACCGGATCTGGGCATGGCGAACCGATTTCAAGCACGAGGCCACCAATTCGTCCCTCCTTCCCAGATCTGGGCATATCGGGCATATGAAACCTCCATCTCGATGAAAGGAGAGGACGCAACAAGATTCTCCCCCGACTGAGAGCTCCAGCTCAGCTCAGCTCCACTCGTGACATCTATACTACGCCCGACAGGTATGCAGCTGGAGCTTCGGATGAGGCTGCCGCCATGGGCGGCGTCTCTTGGGCTTCTCAACTTGCCCGTATTCCCGGGGATCTCGTCGGCCGGAGAGAGGCGCTGCGCCATGGAGCTCTCAAGCTCCCGCTTGGGATGGAGGCGGACGAGGTTGGGGATCGGGAGGGAGGCGGAGAAGTAGTGTTTTTTTTAATCGGGCAGGTATTACTTGGCGGTGGCAGTACGTAATATTGCGATACAGTCAGGGGTAAAACCGTCCATAAGAAAATCGGAACGAAAATTAGGGATGACGAACCTACCTCTGTGTAAATTAGTAGATAGAAATACCCGTGCTTTGCTACGGTTACGAAAAAATTGATCCATATAATTATACCGATACTTAAAATGCAATGCTCTTATACGACTCGAAACATATTTTCCGCCGAATAAGAATAATTTTTTAAATTAGTTTTTGCACATTCAACTTCCTCATGTTCCCAAGTCGTGTTTTCATAACCTTAGAGCGTCCTTTAGTCTTGATCTTTTTTATCAACTCTATTATACACTTTTATTTTAGTTTGTTTTTCTAAAATTGCAAAATAAAATAATTAAATGTTTTAGAGTGAGAGAGGGCAGCCATGGCCAGACTACCCCTTCTTCCAAACCCTAGCACAAATAATTTGTGCCCAGCCATGGCCCAAAACCGGGCCTAGCCGGTGACCCACCCCACCAACAGCTCAACCGGAGCCCTTCTTCCAAACCCTAACTTTGCAAAAAAAAAGACATGCGTTCACCACTTCCCCACTCACCACCTCCTACGTATACACGAAACCAACAACACATTTCTGCATCCACTCTCAATTCCTCAATCCCCACCCACTCTAATCCTAAATCACAGGTGTATAATTCTCCTTCTCACCTGGTGGCCGGCGGTGGCCTGCAGCTGATACAAGTTTTCTTCACCCCGGCGTGCGGCAGTGGCCTGCGTCCTGCAGCCGACGCTCCTATCCCGGCGGTCAGCGGTGGCCCGCAAGCCGACGCTCCTATCCTGGCAGACAGCGGTTGGCTCGCAACCGCCGCGCTTTCTCTTCACCTGGCCGCCGCCGGTGCCATTGGGCTAGAGCAATGCTTCATCTCTATCATTCTCTGCCTTCCATTTGATTGCATCTTGATGGCAATTTCTTCTAATCGTGTGATTGGAGTATGCAATTTGATGAGTTCACATGACATTCTTCCCGTAGAAACTGATTTTCACTCGGGAAATCTTATTTCCCCATGTGCATAGTTACATCTGCAAATTAATTTTGGAAACGTTCTTGTTTTTACCTTTTCTCTAATGTATCGGTCAATTCGGTAGAAACCTAGAACCAAACCGAACTCTAGGCGACCGAACTCCTAGGTTAGTAGTTTTCCAAATGACCGATCGGTGATTGTTTTTTCAGAACCGAATCTTTAAAGAACCCGAAGTACCGAACCGTTCGGTTCGGTGTAACTTAATGCCCAGCCCAACCCCAGATCGATCCAACACGAGCGCTTCCTCCCCAACACGCTGATGGAAAAGAGCAGCAGCAACGGTGCTTGCTATATCTTTGTCCTTAAAATGTATAAAGTACGGAACGACACAAATACATAGGTTTACTGTAACTTATCCTCAAATTGTGAGGAAGAAAAAATGAAACTTGAGATATCGTAGTACCAAATAAAAAGACTGGGTATCAGATATATACAGATGGTCTGAAACGTACAGTTCGGACTAAACCTGCCCAGATCAATTTCTCCCATGTCGCTCCCGCGAGCGGCTGGAAAAAAAAATCCTAGCCCTCTTCAGGCCGCCGCCGCCACCCCCTCCCCTCCCCTTGCCGCGGGGAGCGCTGGCGGGCGAATTTCTGCCGGCGTCGGCGGCGGCGGGGCATCTTCTCCCTTCCCAAGGTGGCGGTTCGTGCGGGCGGGCTGTGCTGAGAGGGGCGGCGCGCTGGCGTCGGCGGCGGAGGTTGCAGCGGCTCGGCTCGACGCGGAGGGATGCTAGGCGGCGGTTTCGGCGCGCCTCGAGCGGCGGCAGTGATGCCCTCGCGCGGGTCTGGCGCTTCTGAAGGGCGGCGACAGCTAGTCTCCGGGCGGCGCGGCGACAATCTCAGGTGGCGTGGCGGGGGGCTTGTGGCTCGACACCAGGGGGCATGGTGGCGGCGTGGGGGCGCCGACAGGAGCCGGCAGGGTGGGGCCTTGCGGGTTTGCCCTCGGGAAGCTTCGGCTAGCCCATATCTGGGCCCGATCTTGGCCTGGGGCGGGCTGTTCGCGATGCTGGCACACCCTCTGGAGGCGAGGCGATGGTGTGGGGCGTGTAGGACGGTGGTGGCGGCTGTGGCTGCGCTGCAGCAGCGTGGTGGTAGAGACTTTAGGGGCCCTTGTTTGGAATTGGCCGGGCCCGAGACCTGGTGTGTCTCTGCTGCCACGTCCGAACGACAACCTTCATTGGTGGTGGAGGTTGATCTCCTCCACGCTGCTGTGCTGCGTCCGCCATCATATATCAACCAGATCTACCCCCACCTTGCAGGTCAAGCTACGTACCTGGCGTGGGGGGTGCGAGTCTGGCTCGGTGGATGCCGGGGCGGCGGCCTCGGAAGGTGGTCGGCTACGACATCCCTCCATCGGAGGTGGCTCCGGGAGGTGACGCGAGATCCTAGACCGGTGCAGTCCGGCTGGCCCGGGGGAGCTCGGTGGCGTTGGTTTTGTTGCTTGGCGGCTGGGATTTGCCGTGGTGGCGGATCCCCCGGTGGAAGGAGGTGTAGGGCATGGGGTGGAGGTTGGCGTGTTCGGTGGCACCCTTGCTGCAGTGCGGCGGTGGGACTTCACGAGCCTCCACGGGCTCGGCGGGGCTAGAGGGCCTGGTTTGTCTTGCTGCTACATCCGGCCGGCTACCACCTGTTGGTGGTGGAGGTAGTTCCCTCCCGCGTGCTGTCGACAGGCCGACCCTCGCCGAAGACTCCGCTACCTCGTCCTACCGGCTTCGCTCTGTGGCTCTCGATGTGACGGCGGTGGCGACTTCAAGACCGGGATGGCGCGTGCTCGTGGGTGATGTGGCTGGTGGAGCTTTACAGAGTGCTCGGGTGGGTGGTTCTGGAGGGGTCGGGAGAAATCCTTGTCTGTTGACACTAGCACAGTGACGCCCGAGGGTATCACCTTCCTTCTTGAAGGGTGTCGAGGGCCTCCCTCCCCCACCCCCACTTCATACTGGGGGAAACCCTAGGTCCCGGCCGGACATTAGTGTCATCGTCGTCACTCCCCTTCTTGGAGGTGCTGTTTTGGTGCGCATGCGCTTTGGACCGTGGGATGTGTGGTGGTACTTCTCTGGAGGGCGCACCGGTTGCGAGCCGTTTCCGTTTTCGGCATACCGCCGTTATCGGCTTTCTTTTTCTTTTTGCTTTTCGTGTTAGGATTGGGTTCTCCCCAGCTCCTTGTATCGAGTGGTGTTTCTTTTCTTGGACGTTGTGTTGTCTGGCCCAATAGCGGTCTCACCTGTGTGCTTTATTCATAAAGCGAGACGAAAGATTGTTTCGAGATATATACAGATAGTGCAAAATGTGTTTCTCACTCTACTCACAGCTCACAGCGTGCTGCCTTTTACAATCGGAAATACCCAAAAATACAGGGAATTTTCCGTGATGATAGAAATACCAGAAAACATAACATAACTGAGATAATAAAGCACATCCTCAATTTGCACAATTGCATCTTCATCGCATGCCATTGCCACTAAGAAGTCTATGTTCCTACGTATCGAGAGAGAGAGAGAGAGAGAGAGAGGGTCCAGGTTGCTGCCGTGCGAGGCCCTTGATTGTGCTACCTCCGTCGGCCAGGTCCTGTCCGTCGCCCAGGCAGTCACTGGATTTGTGTTGCCCCTGCTGCCCACGACCGGTTCGTCATCGCATGAGGCTCTTGATCTCGGCTCCTGCCGCGTTGACCATTGGTGGTTGCAGCGCACTGTGCTCGGTGTGGAAGAACTTTGACCTAGCACCGGCTTGGGCCCATGCTTGCGCACCCTTCCTCGATCCCCTATGCTCAGCGACGCGGCTCGTGCATGCGCCTCTCCGCTAGTGCTCGACGGCGGAAGATCCTCCGCCACCATGGACCGGCTCTCCACAGTTGCCGTCCACGCTGGCCCCGCCTCCCCGACGAAGCTCCGCCGCCGTCCTCCTTATCCAGGACAACATATGCCTGCCCAGACCCTCCCTCCGGAAAAATGCATCTTCGCTTGACATGGCCCGCGTAAGCCCAGCTCCCCCGCCACCACGACTCTCTCTCCTGCTCGTTTTTATCCCGGCGCTCGAACACGTATGCCGCTGCTGGCCTGAACTGGTCCAATGTTCCCGTCGCCCCCTATTTCACACCAGTCTAGCACGCTACTGCCGGACGGACCCCGTTGACTATTAATCGCGCGTCTGCGTCCTCCCCTTTTCTTCCTTGCATCTTGTCCCGCCTCCCTCCACCCGCGCGTGCCTGGCCACCCAGAATCTCCGCGCGCAGGTGCCTCCCTTCCGCTAGTGCTTGTCCCTCTCTAGGCCACCACACCGTTGCGGCCACGGTACGTCACCTCCCTCCACCGTGTAGCCTAGCCCTGGCAGGCGAAGCCCCTCTCTCTCCGGCCTGCGCCGCGATGCTCCCGTCCAGCGCCGCCATGGCGCCTGCAGCGTGTTCTTCCAAACAACCAGAACAGAGGGGACATGATGGGACGATGACAGATCTTGGCGGCTGGGCTCGGGGTAACCGGCAGCATGGAGATTATGATGGCGAGTGGAATCACCAGGCGGCACGATGGGAGCTGCGGGTGGACTGTTGGGGGTTTAGTTTAGCTTATGGGCTTATGGGTGCGACTACAGATGAATGCTCGGTTTTAGTAGTATTGGGATAAGGTTGTTATGAAATTTGTTATGATAAGGTAAGTTTCTTTTTTGAGAGATAAGATAAGTTTGTTGGGACTGTTGTAGCATGTCGAGAGATTTTTGGAAGAGGGGTTGCGGTGGCATCTTCGTTGTAATTTCTTAGAGTGTGACACCAGGCACTCGCAGGTTTGGAAATAATAGTAAAGATTAGCTCTCCTCTGCGAATTAACAAAAAATATCACGACTTCCCATAAATAAAATATAAAGGCACCTGCTAAATTTTTAAACGAGCCCTACCGAAAGTTCATCAACGCAATGTCTCTGACAGGTTTCCCACGATAATACAAAACTAATGATGAATTCAGAGTCTAGGTACCAGAAATGCTCACTATACATTTCCACAGGGTTGAATCCGACGCTAATAAAGTCATAAGAAATCCCTGCATGTAGTATCTCGTTGAAACGATCTGCTAGATTATCGTATGCAAGGGCTTCCATTTTTGTTCCCTAACAAATTTGAAAGTAAGTAAACAAAAGGACATTAAATATTACGTTTATATTATATAGTTAATATGCTTACATTCCCATCCAGAAGAATACACCGTAGGTAACAGTTTCCATGTGCGTTCTCTTTAACCTGTCCCCTCCATTGCACCATAGCACGGATGTTCCACATGTTTTGGTAGATGTGTTCCATCTGCACATCATCAAACTTCAAATTCCTGCGAAATGACATAATCATTTGTAACAACAGCTATTGCAGCAAGTACAACATCCCCCATCACATATTTTCACAAAAATAGATATGTTCAATAGCTGAATTCACTCATGTGCTTGCTAATTCCTATAATGGCTGATGTTAGATCCACACAAAATATGCAGCATGTGTATGTGGCCAAGAGACTTGGAGATTAGATTCTCATTAAAAATAAAATAGCTATAACTATAAACAGAGTACAATTGGAGATCTTACCTTTGAACCTCAAAGTCCATATGAGCTAGAGCGAGAGGAGCAGGTGGAGCAGGAATGGCCGGAGGTGGTGGTGGTGCCATTACCCTTCTCAAGCTACGTGCGTTGTATGGGATCACCATCAAGTGCTGCAATCTGAACTGGGTAGGGTGATACGGGAACTGTAGTTTCAATGTGAGGGCTGAATGAACAGGGCGGATATATGTAGGCCTGAAACTTTTGGCTTCGGCGGGAAGCCAAATAGTTTGAAATAATGAGTTTGCACTTTTTTGGGGTTGTTAGCTTTAATTCCGGCCATTCCAAACTAATTATAGATTTTCTAGGGCAAGATAAGGTTTATTATCTAGCTACTCTAACAACTATTAGCCAGGACCTATGAGACATTATAGGGGCTGTCGCTGGCTAGATAATAAATCTTATCTTGCTAACTAACAAGCAATATCTTTCTCGCTACACACATACAAAACGATAATAAATTAATTCTAAACAGATTATTTGTTTAAAGAGGAGCAGCTGCTAGAAAAATAATAAAGTCTGTTTCCACATGTATTAAATACGTTTGCAACCATTACATGTATAGACTGCATTGAATCAGCTTAGTTTCATGCGTGTTGCATAATTAGTTCTCTTGGACGATGAAAGTCAAAATTTTCATTTAGCTGCAGAATTTTTCATTTATTTTCGGTTAAACTTTTTAATATGTGTTGTGTTAGATTTGGATTACAACGACATCCCCTTTATGCACTACATGTAAAATGAAAATAAAGTAGAACTAAACATAACTTTTGTTTACAATACAATAGCAGATAAAAAAACACTGATAACTTCCACTTTGAGAGGCTCATGTATCAAGTTCGTTTCCATCCATTACATTCAATAATCATAAAAGCTCCTCAAATTTTGACCAGCGACATCAAACGGTGAGGACTTCCTTATAGACTATGTTCAGCGTGGTCGTTACTAAGGATCTTTTTCGCTTATTTGATTTCTTGGTCTTGTCCTTCCGATCATCCTCGATGGCGAGGATCTTAATGTTACATTTTGCGGTGGCTCTCAACAACGCTACGTAGAGTTGACCATGAGAGAATACCGGCTCCGGCAGGTACACACCGACAATTGGGATGGTTTGCCCTTGCGCCTTGTTGATCGTCATGGCAAAGCTGAGCCTGACTGGGAACTGCTTCCTCTTAAATTTAAACGGGAATATGTCGTCATCGGATGGGCAGAGGGGTATCCGAGGAAGAAACACCCTATTCCCAGCGTGTTGTCCCACCACGATCTCCGCGTCGATTGCATTCCTCTGGAACCCACGGACCACGAGCCTTGTGCCATTACACAACCCGTTAGCTGGGTCGATGTTCCTTAGCAGTATAACTGGGCAGTTTATCTTCAGTTTAAGGGCATGTGGAGGTAGCCCATTAGGAGTCAGGTCGTTCAAGAATTATGGAGCATAGTAACCGTGTGGATCGTCCTCTGCACTGTCGAAGCTATGATAGATATTCTCCTCGCCCTGGAAACGCTCTATCATGCGTAGGTTTATTTCGTCCACGTTCTCATTCTTGGTGGACAAGATTGCTCGAGACGTCATGTAACCTGGATCGGTCATGTTGTGGTCCAAGGCAGGAAACACATGGTCGATTAACTTCTCTATGTCGTTCGCCTCGTCTGTCGAAGACACACAAATGTCTTCAGGGAGACGGATGTTGCCTTTCTCGTCAGTTTCCTCAGTGCCATTACCTATCCTCAATAGGTACTCCGCGAACGACGGGTCATTATGCGCTCTCATGTTCTTGACGAGCCTTAGCGGGCGCATGCCCTCCCAGAGGTACGAACTTCGCAAAGCTGCGTCCACTATCTGACCTCGTGACCCTTTTCTGACTACAGGAAGCACCTGCCTAAAATCCCCACCGAACACGACAGTCTTCCCACCGAAAGGACGGTCCTGTCGGCCCATGATGTCGCGCATGCTCCTGTCCAGTGCCTCAACTGCCTGCCGCTTCGTCATCGTGGCCTCGTCCCATAGTATGAGCGAAGCCATCCTTAGGAGCTTGGCTGTCCCACTTTGCTTGGTGAAGTTGCATGATGACCCTTCTTCAATATTTAGTGGGATTTTGAATCTAGAGTGTGCGGTTATGCCTCCGGGCATGATGGAAGCGGCAACACCTGATGTTGCTGTGGCCACCGCAATCTTTCTCTCGCCTCTAACCATAGCGAGCAATGCCCTGTACAGGAATGTCTTCCCAGTGCCTCCCGGGCCATCGACGAAGAATACGCCCCCATCTCCACCATCGACTGCCTCCATTATCTGTTCATATGCAGCCCTCCGCTCGAGGTTTAGTGAGTTAGATAGACACTTGTCTTCATCATCAACCTCAATGGTGGTTTCCTCGATGACCTCCCTCGCCTCGCCTTCCGTGTTTTCATAAGTCTCGTCGATTTCCGGAAGAGGGAACGACTTTATGTCTTTGCCCATGGACTGTAGCATGCCCCTTATGTCAAGCAACACCTCCTGCTCCACCGCGATAGGGCACGTAACCCTCCGCTTGAAGTCGTCAGACATTGCATCAAGGTGCCTATCCCACAGTCCGCGCACGTCGCCAGGCTCGCAGAATACCAAGATCGTTGCGAAGAGCCTCCTAAGAGAGACTGGCATGGCCCATTGTGCTGACTCACTAAGACACTCGTCGAGCGTGGTGTCAGCCTCAATGAGACCCCTCCTTTCGGCGGCCTCACGCCAGGTGTCACATAGCACACCTTCCACAGTTTTCAAGTCTTCAAAGGACGTTGAGCCAGGTACATGATTTAGAAGAACCCTTAGAAAGTACCGCTCACCCTCGGCAGGATTGGCTGACACGATTCGGCCTACTTGGAAACAACTGTTCTTCCTTTTCTGCCAGGTATCTTTTTGCCATGTGAAGCTTCCTGGAAAGTCCTTGTAAAGTATATCTCGAGCCCAGGCATGCTCCCGGTTAGCCACGAAATACTCCGTCAACATAGATTTCGATGCATTATCATTAGCAACAACGTATTTTAGGTTATCTCCCGCCTTAAATGTGACTTTGTGCATGTTTGGTAGATGAAGTTGCAGCTTTAGAACCGATGGGTGGTTTTCACTAAGGCTGAAGCCGAAAATCCTCCACATCGCTTCCGGGGGAGTAACCCACCTCGCGTCAACGAACCTCTTGATCTCGTCTATGTTACCTTGGGCGTCGGCCTGGTCAATGTTGAACGAAGTCTTATCATGGCCCTTGTATATGTACTTGTATAGGTACTTGACGGCCTTTATGCTGGAGCACACCTCCACATTGATGTGGCAGTTGAACATCTGCAGGAGGTAAGGGTTGTACGGCACAACCCATCTATTGTCCAGCATCTGCCGGCGGACCTTCGCTGAACGACCGTCCTTCCGTCTCCTATAAATAGGGTACGAGTCCTTTCCTTGTACGGTGGTCTCGCAGAACTCTCGGGGGTACCTGCACTTGCACGACCCATCTTGCATGCACACGTTGTTGGGATTCAGGATACCACATGGGCCGTGCATCATATGCTTCACAACCATGGCGTAGAGCTCTGGGTACTTATGCTTGTCCGGGAGCTCAGCGGATATGACACGATCATACTGCTCTAGCACAACAAGCTTATATCTTGAATCCATGATCAACAGGAAATGGGCATGCGGTAGGCCCCTCTTCTGGAACTCTACCACATAGACATACGCCTTCACAACGCCCAAGATATTCTTCTTGGTTAGCATCTCTTTCATTGTCTCTAGCTTGGCTCTGAACACTCGAGACACGAGATCAGGTCGGTCCTGCGCGGTTTGGCCGGGAAACAGCTCATCCTGTATCTCCTGCCAATTTGGGTTGCATGTCATCGTTAGGAAGATGTCAGGCTTTCCATATGTCTGAACCAATGCCATGGCATCCATATGCCTCTGCTTCATGTCTCGGTAGCCCCCCTTGAACGAAGATGGGAGAACAGTCCTAGTGCCAATGGCGCTTGCCCGTGTCTCCCCGGCCGTGATGCTATCGACAATGCCTTTATACAAGTCAGCACGTATCTCTGTTTGGTGGTCTCGGACCCATTTTAATCTGCAACCCTCAATCTTTATGTACATATCAACAGCCCACTGCTGGAATAGGCGCCCACCATGCAATATGGGGTTGAATATTGCAGGACGTGTTTGTAATCTATAGCAATAGTAGTCCCTGACGGAGACACACAAATTGCCACCCCTCTCTGTGTGAAGGAACAAAAAATGAAGGTCAGAAAACATGAGAGAACGATTTTTCATTAAAAGAATGCACGAGCATGTGAAATTGGCGAACCTCCATTGTCATTGCGGTTCGCTCGTGGTAATTGTGCAACACGCCATGACACTTTATTTTTGGGGATATTCGGATGCCAACCGAGCTCCCCCTTCGGGAAGAAGAGGGGATAAGAGAGTGGGTTAGCACCCTTGTGTGGCTTGTATGCTGTACTTCTCGTTGTTGTTCCCGTGGAGGGTAATGCTGCGTTTCCACCTATTCACCAGGTCGCTGCCCTCAACCCAGATGGCAGCCACCTCGGATGAGATAGGTAGATTGTGTGTCCGTTGGTCTAGTTTCTGGTCGGTGTTAAGTTCTATCTTGTAGTCCTGGAGGTTGTCCCTATGGGCTCCTAAACTCCTTAATTGTTGGGAGTAGGGGTTTCCTCTCATGATGTTCGTTAATTTCTGGACGACCTCCTGGTCAAGTTGCTTGGTGGATTCCTTGCGATGGGTCAGGTTCGGATCATCGTCATAGAAGTACAACTGCAGATGGTCCGGACGAGAGCCTGGACCGAAGGAATGCACGTTGTGGTACAACGAGCCGCTCGCCTTGAATGTGTAAACCCCAGACTTCATATTCGTGCAACTGTTGTCGAGGTTGACACCAAGTGTTGTGAAGGAGAAATGGCCATTGAAGAATTGAATGCTCTCGCGGAAATGTCGACAGTCCGCATCCATGCTCGACCATAACCTCATCAGCTCTGGGATAGGTTCTTGTTCCATCAACTTGATGCCTTCACTGCGACAACAGAACCCAGGGGGCTCACGCTCAAACCTCTTGGCATTGCAGTGTTTGCAATTAGGGACCGAATCCAATATGTGTGTTTGGGGGAGGTTCGAGTACACAAAGTCAAAAGGATCAACAGAGCCTATACCAGACAAGTCAGCTGGCTCATCTAGTTCCACGTCATCAGCATCAGAACCTACATGCATAGGGTGTCACAAAGGATGTTAATTTTCATTTCCCTAACATATATGCTGATGGAAAGGCTGTTAGACATACCTTCACCAGCAAACATGCAATACTCATCGTCCGTGAGGTCATCGAGGACGGCATTCTCGTCCATGATACGGCTCAGCAATGCATCCACATCACCTGTAACAAACACCGATGCTATAAACATTGTTTCCCGGGGCTGGACATAATAGATGGAGTAAAAGATGGGAGAATCACCATTGGTTCCGATGGTGTATGCCGGCGTGCTCGTTGAATCAGAGGCGGGTGGTGACCTAGATCCGTAGTCCGATGAGTGTCGGATCAATGTCGGGTTGGTTGTTGGCAAATAATATGCATCTGGGCGCGGCATTGCAATGGACTCCACACATGGGGTGTTCCTCCTAACCGCGATATTTGCATTGCGGTGAGCTCGTTGTGCCTGCCTCACTTCTTCAGGTATTCTCTCCCTAAGTGTTCTTTGATTTGTATTAATGGCTTGTGATTGCTCATTTGTTAGATTGCGCCTACTATATCTTTGACGTTCATTCTCATGTTGGCGCTCAGCAGTTGTTAGAACTCGCCTATTTGAGCGTCTACGTGCATTAATCTCTTGCCTCTCTTCAAGAGTTAAATTTTGTCGACGAGCTCTTTGACGATCACGTGATGCTTGTCGTCTTTGATCTTGAATATCTGCAATGTTGAGAAACACTTAATACATCGAGACAACCTTGAGAAACATATCTGCAATGTCTTAAGGTCGTCTTTGATCTTCGACGAGCTCTTCAGTTTGCAAGCCACTTTTTTTTGAATTTTCCAATAATATGAATATATTCATCTAGATTTAAATAAAATTTAATATTTAAAGTGCTTGAATACCATACCCCTTGAGCTATCCCCATGATCTAGAGTACCTACTATTGTGTGTGTACTTTGAGTGGACAGTCTTTGAGTTCGTACTGCTGCATCGACGATATACTGTTAGGAGTCAGATGGATCATAATAGTAAAGATGTTGATCAAACTATGCCAAATGCAGTACCATTTGAGCTTTCCCCGACAACTGGAGTTCCTCGTATTGTGAGGCAACTTTGACTTGGAAATGTCATACCCAACGGTGTATGTTCATCATCATCCGATGAATCAAGTGTTTGAGCTGCCAAATGTTCACGTATGAACAAACCTGTTTGTGGACGGGAAGAACCAATGGCGTGTGATCGGTTTGAATTTTCATCATCGACAAGCACTGTCAACATATGCATAGTAACTTATCAGTGTCTAAGTTCAAAACCATTTAACATGTGCACTGATGTACATACCATTTTTTCCTTTATCGGATAGTTGTCCGTGTGACATTTTAAAAAATGTAAGTAAGAACAACAAGTCAATCGATGCAATAGGCAACGCTCCTGGTAGTCACCCTTCGCTGCAATGAGATAAAGTAAGCATTGACTGTTTTTTAACATGTCCTGCCAGTAATTAAGACATCGAGACAACCTTGAGAAACATATCAATGTTGTTGATGCTTACATAGAATTTACTTAATTGAAAACATCTTTTGTAGCATATTTAATTTCAAGTAATAATGATTTGAGGTTATACATGTACAACCTTTTACTTGCAGGTAAAACATGATTTTAATGCACCTAGTGAAAAAAGAAATCCCACATAACCTAACAGGTAAGCTCTTTGCAGCTAGCTATACACATGGGTTGCAGCAAATATATCTAACCTCAGACAAAATAAAAGGATTTATTTCAGTTCAGAAGAAATATCATGTTATTAGTATGCTATTTAAAAAGTGGGGTACTATCTGTAGCCTACCAACAAATGGTGAATTCTGATTCTTTGGGAAGCTAATTGATAATGTTTGGTACTATTTTAATATAGAGAAACATGAAAGAAATGGTGTTGAATCTGGTAATTGTGCTAAACAAGAGAAGGCTGACAAGTTTCAGCAAGGAAAAATTGAGATATATGAAATGATCAAAGAACGTCTAGCCACCAAGACCAATGCTGATTAGGCTGTTTAGGAATAATCCGATTAGATTTAATTTATTAGGCTAAACAAGAGAAGACTGACAAGTTCCATCAAGGTAAAATTGAGATCTATAAAATGATCAAAGCACGTCTAGCCACCGGGTCCAAGGTAAAACTACAATGCTGATTACGCTGTTTAGGATTCAATTTATTAGGCTTCAGTTTTATCAACAGAAAGATTATTTCCATTTGCTTTTATCAATAGAAAGATTATCTCCATTTGCTTTTAGGTTATTGAACAGAAGGATGGAAATTTGTTCAAAGGCATTCCCCTTGCTCATATTTGTTTCCTCAGAGTCTCAATTATTCCAATCCAAACTATTTGCATGAATATTTTAAGGACTAATCTTGCTGATGAATGTAGGTACCAACGCCTCGAAATAGAACCTCATGTATAAAGCTGATGAAGACGATAGACGCATCGAGGCGGCGTCTCCTAGACGAAGAAGATGACCAACACAACAGTGGTGCGTCTCCTTGCTTGATGAAGACGTGGAGAGAGCAGCGTTCTCTCGATAAAGACGATGGACGGCAGTGTCTTTTGTCAGCGTGACGAAGATGATGACCAAGGCGAGGCAGTGTCTGATGAAGATGACGACCAAGGCGAGGCAGTGTTCTGTCAGCCTGATGAAGACGACGACAGGAGAATGAGTTTTTTTTGAAAAGCTACCGTAAGCGGGAGGTCAACACCTAGTTTCTGATTTGTTTTCTTGTTAGTTGTTGAGAATAGCTTGGCTGTTTGTTTAGGTGATGATAAGGAGGAGAGAGAGGAGGCATGTTTTTAGGCTTGTAGAGTTGTACGTGAGAGAGAGAGGTGGAGTTTGTTGTGGAGACCTGTTTTTTAGGCGGGAGAAGTTGTACGTGAGGCTTGTGAATTTGTAGGTGAGGGCTGTTTTTCTTTACACGTACGTGAGAAGAGTTTGTGAGAGGAGTTTGTTGAGGATCCTTGTTTTTAGTCCGTGGAGAGCCTTGAAGTTTGTTTGCGGGGTGGCATTTCTTCTGTAATTTAATGATGTGTGACGCCAGGCACTCGCATCTTTGAAAATAATAGTAAAGATACTAGTAAAATGCCCGTGCGTTGCTACGGGTTTTAATTTTTTTCGCTTTAACATGTAAACATAATGTATATAAAAAATCACGTGTATAGGAAATACAAACAAGATAATTGGACAAAATCCAAATGCCTCAATATTCATGTGAAAAGATGTGTCAAAATTCGATCATATCCAGTGATTCATCACCAATTCGTACGTATGGGATTTTTTTGGGCCCTAGGAATGCGTCGACCGCAACAACTTGTAGATGCGTCAGCAGCAACAACGATCTATGGGAATATGCGGCACTCGGGGCAAACTCTTTGTCTTTGGTGGTGTACACCTTTGCGGTGGCGCTGATGTTGGGATGGCGGAGAAAAAACTGAGAACGACTAAGTAGGCGGAGAAAAAAAGTGAATATGGCACTAACTGTGAATTGATATTTGAAAAAGCTAGGGAGTAATAAAAATTCGTTGAGTCACTAAGACCATGCTTGGACCGGTTTCCTTCGGACAAGCAGACGGCCTGCCTACTACTGAACGCAGCAAATTATTTCAGTATAACCCTATAGATTAAGGCGCGACATTTTAACGGCTCGTCCTTGGCCCGATCACTGTTCACGTCTAATTAAGACCAATACGTGCAGGGCGCGTGTCCCGTCCTGTCCGTCGCACACGCGATCCGTTTAATTCGGCTCTGCCCGTTTTCTTTCCCTAATAATCCATCGTCATCTGCACTCTTACGTGCAGTCCTGTGGGCTGGCTAGACACGTGAAGATGCCACGCTTCCTTCCCCTTCTGATTACGTGCCACACCCTCCTGTTTTCTTCTCCAGCCTCTTCTTTCCTCGCTTCATCACGGCGGTTATTCCTCTGCCTAATCTTCCGCCCGTTCTTATGTGTTTCATCGTAAGTTTCCTCTTCTGTTCGATCGCTCGGCAGGTCTGCCTCGCTTATTCGTTTGCCTACTTTTTTCTCACGTGCATCTCCTCTTCTTTTGGTGGATTTTAGGATGGCTGGCCCTGAGGCTTCCGTCCGAGGGCATGTTGCTTCTATGTCTTTTCCTGCGCCACGGCGTCGCCGTGGTCTCCGGGATGCTACGCCCCAGGCTTCTTCATCCTACCGTCAGCGTGGTCGGGGTCGGGGTCGGGGCCGTCCTCCTTTCCGCCGCTCTGCACCCTCCCGCTCCGCCGAGCTGCCGATGATTTTGCCACGTGCCGACGTCTCGGTGGATGCTGCAGATGGATCTCGCCGACGCCTCTCTCTCCTTGAAGTGTCTCCTCGCCCGGCCGCAAGTCCGCGTCGTCTCTCCCAAGATGTCCTTCCTACAGCGGCCCTGCGCCTTCTCAATAGTGTTTCGGCTGGGTATGATCCGGATGTGCGCCTGCTGCCTTCTGGCTATGCTACTTTTCCGGATGCCGCGCATCACAGTGCGTCAGTGTCACGTCCAGCTCGATGCTGCCGTTCCCGCGGCCTTGATCTCGCTGCACCCAATCCGGCTGCCGTTCTGCGGGCTTCCGTTACTGTTCCGAGTCAGCTATTGTCTATGAACGTTCCCGTTGCCCGTCTTCCAGCTCCTAATCGCTGTGATGCTCCACCTTGCTCTCGTGTTGTTTCTTCCGTTCGCCCTGTTTTCCCTGCTATGTATGCTCAGCCTTCTGATTCAATTCACCCATCTATTAGTTCTTCTACTGGCCTCCCCGATATATTGGTCGAACAGTTTCCTGGTGCTCTATCGGCCGAACATCTTGCGCGGAGACGGGAAATTGCGCTGGGCAAACGGCCAGCACGCGACGTGGCACCTACCACAGTTGATTACTCCGGTGGTGACTCTGTCTATTCTTTGCTGATTATCCTGCATTTTTTCCTTTCCGTGGGGATTGCTGCCTGTTTACCTGCGCGGCCTCAATTTTTTGGCAGATGTTGCTTGGACCACTGGTTCTGATGGTTATCTGCATCCTGCTCCATCGGCCGATCTAGTGTCGTCTGCTTTTCTCGGTGCAACTTCTTCTGCGTATGGTATGTTTGCTATTGCTGCTGTTTTTTAGCTTTCCCGATAGCTCATCCATGGAGTCCACCGTCTTCTAAGCTGTGCCATCTGAAGGTGTAGTGACAACTACTGGTTGCATGCAAACTGTACATGCTAGGAGTGTTAGTTCCAAAAAGTAATGAAGCTGTTAACTTGCATTGCATTTCTAAGAACTGAAAGGCTGTAGAGTCGTGCAAACCATACATACTAGGAGTGTCGATCCCAAAAATTAATACAGCTGCTAACTTACATTGCATATACAAGGTTGTAGTATGTAGTATCCTGCTCAGGTGCGTGCTTTTAGGACAGATTTCGTTTTGTACATACATGATATAAGTCTCTGGACAAGACACTCTAATTTTCGGTTTGTTGTACATATCTTGCAAAACTTTGGAATTCTAAATCATGTGGTGCTATGTATTTCTATGAAAATTCAAGTGCAAAACACACACAAAATAAGTTAACTTCTGATGTATTGTACATACTGGAAGAAATTTGCTTGGTTAGTTGCTGAGACTTTTATTGTTGCAATGTTGGAACATATTTTACATGAACATCTAGTAAAACTTTTTCCATATTCTAACTATCTACCATGCTGCCTCTTATTTCAATTCGTTTTCCTTCAATTTACTATAGCCTACCACCTGCCGGTTACTTTATGTTGATTTTGGCCCCATGCTTTGATTTGTGTACGGTTCCATGGATTAGTTCTGCAGTTCTGTACTTGCTGATTTTAAAGGGATGGAGATTGTTTTAACCGTCTATGCTTTTCAGAGCCGGATGTGGATTCTTCTGATGACAATGCGACTGCTATTTGGTCGTCTATGCTTGACACTTTTATTGATGATGACATTCCTTTAAGTGACTGGCCGCGCCTTGATGTTAATTCTGGAATCCGTCTGCCTGTTTCTAACTCCCAGGCTTCTTTCGCAACCGAGTTCTCTTTAGGCTCAGATTGTTCAAATTGGGATTCCATGCCTGATTCGTTTGGGCTTCATGGGGGGTCTACGGAACATGAGGAATTTCTGGATGCTATGTCTGATGATGATTTAACTGACGACAACCTTGGTGGCCACTCGGGTATACTACCGTCTCAAGGTATGAGTCCTATATGTGTTCCATTTATTTCTTATTATTTCTATAATGCTGCTAATTTTTCACCGTTTTCTGGTTCTACTATTTTATTTCTTCACTCCTGAAACTTGCCTTTATGTGTTGTTGTTTTCACAGTCGCGCCCACACCTTTTGTTCCTGCATATACGGTACATGCTAATCAGCGAAGGCGTGTATCGATACGCCAGCACCGCCGGTTAGTTAAAGCGGGCTTTCGACCTGGCAATGTTGATCTTCCTCTCCCTAAAGATTTCGTCCTTTTGCTCAAACGTGAGTTCCCCGATGTTCTCTTTTCTCATGATTGAGCTGTTGATTCTCCTTTCAAAACCACCGTAACTTTCATAGATTGGTGTTTTCTTCAGGTTCCTGGCCAGGGAGATCTTATTATGGTGGTCCTCATTATGTCTGTTCTCATTGTGGGGATAACTTTTGGTACCAAGAGCGTTGCAAGCGTCTTAGTACAAAGAAGAGAGTCGTGTACACGGGTTGTTGTCGTGGTGGCAAAGTTTCACTTCCTGCATATCTTGACTGGCCGCCTCCTCTAGCTGAATTGCTACGGTTCGATGGTGGCCCTGAATGTAGTCGTTTTTTACGCTTAATTCGTGAATACAATTCCATGTTCGCTTTTACTTCTCTTGGTGTTCATGTCGACAACAGTGTAAATGTTGGACGGGGTCCATATTGTTTCAAAATATGTGGAGTAGTTTGCCATGAAATGGGCTCTCTTCTTCCTCCTGAGGACAATCCTGTCCCCAAATTTGCTCAGCTTTATATTTATGACACACAAAATGAACTTGATCATAGAATGAGTATATTTTCTACTGGCGCTGATGTTGCTGGTGAAGTTGCTACATCTACTCATCAGTTTACCTCTTCGTCCACCGCCAATGTTGGCCATATAGATTTACAACCTGTTGTCGAGGCTGATGAAGAATCTGTCCAGTCTACATGGCGGCACCGGAGTTCAAGGGATGAGCCTGATCGTAAAATTGTGGATTCTCTCAGGATAATGCTAAATATACATAACTCCTTGGTTCAGACGTTCCGTATGGCAGAACAGAGGTTGTTCTCGCCTGATGCTGCTGATGTTGCCATCCAACTGTTTGGACACGAAGGAACGGAACATGGAAATCAGTATTCTCTACCAGCTGCATCTGAGTTGGCTGCTCTAATTGTTGATGATTTTTCTGTAGAGGTTAATAGATTTGATCTCATTGTACAGAAGAAAGCAGGACGCTTCCAGCGTGTATCTCCCCTTAATCCCTCTCTTATGGCCCTTCAATATCCACTTCTGTTTCCTCATGCACCCATGGGCTTTCATCTTGGGATCAAGTACCAGAGTATAGACGGTGCTCCTATCCGTGGACGGCAAGATGTTTCCATGTTAGAGTATTATTGTTACATGTTTCATTATCGAAGAGGGGAGCCTAATCCATTCACTTGCTGTGGCCGGTTATCTCACCAGGCTGAAGTTGACTCCTTTTCTTCTGTTGAGTCATGTCGTCTCAGTTTTCATTTTTGGAATCAGGACAGCCTCCGGTCCGAAAGTTATCAAGGCATATCGGATGCTGTTGGTGAAGGAAATTCAACGGGTAAGAATGTAGGGGTCGAATATATTCTGCATTCTAGTTATACCGGTAGTCCACGTTATATGATCCAAAATTACCAAGATGGCATGGCAATTTGCCGTGTTCATGGCGCTCCTGACCTATTTATTACTTTCACATGCAATCCCAAGTGGGATGAGATAGCTGATGCACTTCTCATGGAACCTGGCCAAACCCCAGCCGACAGACCTGATATTGTAACACGTGTGTTCAAGATGAAGGTTAATGAGTTTAGTCGAGGTGTTAGGAAAGGAAAAACTTTTGGTCCTATCAACGCATGTACGTGCACTCTATCTTTTCTATGATTTTTGGTTCCGTACTACATTAGCTTCATTTCTTTGCCGGTTATCAGATTTTCATTGCCCTTTACCTTTTTCTATATATACAGCCTCTGCTTTCTTTAATTTTCATGATTTCTTTGCTTGCGTTATTTTGCAGACTTATATGTTGTCGAGTTCCAGAAAAGAGGCTTGCCTCATATACATTCTATTGTGTGGTTAAAAGCTGATACTGAAGATCCTACACCTGAGACTATAGATTCTTACATATCTGCAGAAATACCAGATTATAAGACGGATCCTATTGGATATGCACTTGTGGAGGAGTTTATGGTTCATGGCCCCTGTGGAGAATATAATCCTAAATCTCCTTGCATGAAAAATGGAGTTTGCTCTAAACATTATCCGAAGGAGTACAATGAAGAGACGACAATTGACGGACTTGGTTTTCCTGTTTACCGTCGCCGGAAAAATGCCTGCTTTGTGATGAAGAATGGGATTCCTCTTGATAATAAGTGGATTGTGCCATACAACATGTCATTGCTGAAAAAATTTCAAGCCCACATTAACGTTGAATGGTGTAATAAGACAAATCTTTTAAAGTATTTGTTCAAATATCTTGCTAAAGGGCATGACATGGCTCGTGCAAGGTTGCGTTCTATGTACCAGTTGTCGGGCGCCGAGCCCGCAGGGATCAACGAAATTGACGAATATGCTAGGTGCAGGTATGGTTTGCATATGTTCTGTAAACATCTAATCTGTCTACACTATAATCCATATCTCTATTTCACTTTTCTGCCATTACCTGACGATGTCTCACATGTCGCAGGTACTTATCTACATGTGAAGCGTGTTGGCGAACATTTGCGTTTGATATCCATGTTCGGGAGCCCTCTGTTCACAGATTGGTAGTTCATCTTCCTAATATGAATCGAATCATTTATGCTGAGAATGATGATCTTGCTAATGTTATAAGCAATCCTAACAAATACAAGACTATGCTTACTGAGTGGTTTACTGCCAACCTTCGCTACAATGATGCCCGGGCTTTGACATACTTAGAGTTTCCGTCAAAGTGGATTTGGGATGGCAAGTACAAAAAATGGAAAAGAAGGAAACCAGATAGCAAACGGAAGCTAAAGTTTGGTCCTCCTATAGGACGAATTTATAACTGTCATCCTACCACAAAGGAACTTTATTTCCTAAGGATACTGTTGACTATTGTACCAGGTGCTACATGTTTTGATGATCTTAAGTCATATCGTGCCATTACCTATGATTCATTTAGAGAGGCTTGCCAAGCCCGTGGGTTAGTTGGTGATGACAAGGAGTGGTTTCTGTTGTTTGATGAGTCCATTCAGTAGGCATCTTCTTATCAGCTGAGGCATCTATTCATGACCGTGCTCATATTTTGTGATGTCACCAATGGACAGAAGATACTTGACAAGTACTGGACATATATGACGGATGACCTTTCTGCTCGAATTGTTCAGTCCATGAACGACAACTCCTTTGTCGTTCCTTCTGATTATTTGTATACTTATCTGCTACAGGACTTATCGATGGTGTTTGCCAGGAATGGGTATTCTCTCTCATCTTTTGGCATATGTACAGATGCTTTGCTGACTGAAAGATCGCTTGGAAATAGATTGGCTATGGAGGAGCTGCAGTATGATAAGGATGATCTAAGAAATAGAGCAATATTTTTACATCAAAAGCTAAATGATGAGCAGAGGAAAGTCTACAACCAGATAAAAGCGGCAGTTGATGCTTCAGTTGGGAAGGTTTTTTTTGTTTCTGGACACGGCGGTACTGGAAAAACTTTTTTATGGAATGCTATTATTACAGCTTTACGTGCTGATGACCACATTGTCCTTGTTGTTGCCTCATCAGGTGTAGCATCTTTGCTGCTTCCAGGGGGAGGACTGCTCACTCACGGTTCAGAATACCGCTTGATATTGGAGAACATACTATGTGTAACATACCAAGAGGAACAAATTTGGCAGAGTTGGTCCACAAAGCGTCTCTTATTTTGTGGGACGAAGCTCCGATGACGCACCGACGTTGTTTTGAGGCAGTGGATAGAAGCATGAGGGATGTTCTATCTATAGATGGCAAGGCTAGGAAACTGCTTCCTTTTGGTGGAAAAACTGTGGTTCTCGGCGGAGACTGTCGTCGAAGGTGCATCAAAGGCTGAAATTCTTAATTCCTCCCTAATTAGATCACCTTTGTGGCAGCATGTAACATTGCCTAAACTACGGAGAAATATGAGGTTATCTAATCCACTCTTATCTGCTGACGAGAAAGCTAAGCTGGATTTGTTTGCTCGATGGGTACTTAGTATTGGTGATGGATCAGTTCCCATGGAAACTAGAGGAGATGAATCAGTTCCTTCCTGGCTGTCATTGCCACATGATATTTCATTGTTACCGAGTGCAGATTATGTCTCGGCTATTGTTGACGAGATCTATGACTCATTCGCTGAGAGATTCTCTGACGTTCCCTATCTGGCTCAGCGTGCAATTGTATGCCCTACTAATAAGGTCGCTGATGAGATCAACGATCTTATCTTTTCTATGGTTCCTGGAGATGCAACAATATTTCAGAGTTCTGATACTATTTGCAAGTCAACTGATAATATAGCCGATGCTGCTTTGCTATATCCTCCTGAATTTCTTCACAAAATAGATCCTCCTAATTTCCCTAAGCATAGTATTTCGCTCAAAGTTGGAGTTCCAGTTATGCTGCTCCGCAACATAAACCAAGCTATCGGCCTCTGCAATGGTACTCGGTTGATAGTAACCAGGTTGGGAGAATGGGTTCTTGAAGCAAAAATAATTACTGGAAGTAACATAGGGGAGCATGTTTGCATACCGAGAATTGTATTGCATGCATCTACAAGATGGCCTTTTATTCTACAGCGTCGCCAATATCCCGTATGCCTTTGTTACGCTATGACAATCAATAAGAGCCAGAGACAGACTCTTGACAAGGTTGGTGTCTACTTACCCAAACCGGTATTCTCACATGGCCAACTGTATGTTGCTGTGTCAAGGGTCACTTCCAAAAAAGGGCTAAGAGTACTTGCACTCGATGAGAATGAACCCTCCGCTCCATATTAAAAAATTCTCCAAAATCTTTACATGTGTTTTTTATATTTAAATTTATACAAGGAATATAGTTTACCAAGAAATACTTTCTAATCTTTGAGGAGTGTATGTGCAACTCAGTTGTATCCCTTTACATCTAATGTATGGTTTAGCTGCCCTTTGTAATCCATAATACCACATATGTTTATTAATTTACTTAACAAGTTGTCTGAAACTGCAACTCTGCACATTTTGGATTTTTTTCTTTCTGGTAACCATTTCCTGAAATCATCATATCAAGTTCTTACTTATTTCACGTTTACTATCCAACCAAACGGGTTGACTTATTCATTCGGGCTGGCTTTCAAAAATTTGCTAATTTACTCTAGCGTTGTTTTTACCTAGGGTGTTAAAAAGAGATGTACCAAAATATATCCAACGCGTGCATCCCTAAACTTTAATAAACAAAACATCATATCGAAAATAAAAATAAGAAACATGGTACTGCGACTTGCCTTTCAGTCGATGAGATATTAGTTCTTCGTTGAGGTAGTAGTAATAAAAGTTGAATACTCCTGCTCAATTCTCCAAAATCTAAGCGCAAAAACAAAACAATCAAATAGAGTATAAATTTAAATATAAAAAACACATGTAAATTTAAATACACCCTCCGCTCCATATTAGTTGACTCAAATTTATCTAGATTTGGATAAATCTAGACACTGTTTAGTATATAGGTTTATCCAAAATTTGACAAATCCAAGTCAGCTAATATGTGTTGGAGGGAGTATAATAAATTAATTCTATTTACTGACAACATGATAAATTCTGCAACTATGACCAATTTTGTTAAAGGAAATAATCAAATCGGAGTTATGCATCACAAGATATAGCTAAAGAAAGTTCAAACGAAATTTGATGTGCCGATCTCTACTAATTGCCATACTATACAAAGATCGAACCAAACTAGATCTAAGTTTCCCTAACTAACCTTGCAAAAAATAATATGTCCAGCATTCAGATTTGTGATACTCAGTATATCCAACTTGCACGTGGCGCTGCACGTGTCATACACAAAACAAGTGTAGCTACATGCAATCCCTTGAAGAGACACCTCAGCCTAATCTTCCTGCTCCTCCACTTACGTAGCGTTTCCTCATTTCCCTTTCTTCTTCTACCTCCGTTTTGCATAACACTCATAACGCCCAAGAGCGCAACTGTGTACCATCAGCGTCTCTTCTTCTTAAAGGTTTTCTATGTTGGACCCCTACTTTCTGGATTTTCTTTCTTGTTAAACGGCTTCTCCGAAGAAACCTACGGTACGGCACACGAATTGCTAAATTGTACATCAGATTACGTTCTACAAAATTTCGCCCATCTTCTCTACTTTCAGCTCTTTCGTCTCTTTCCATTTACATGTATTTTTTTAAAGTAGAGGACATAGAGGCCGCCATGCAGCACCCCTCACGAACTAAAGAAATTTTTATGGCAGATATTCAGCAGGCTTCACGAGCATGTGGACGCCTACACTGCACCTATTTAATAGAACCTGTTTCGCTGTCCCATATGGTCCCACCTGATACAGTAATCAGTGCTATAACAGACAAGCTTGCAATATCTAGAGGTATGAACATTCATCAGTCTACAGATCAGAAGATGATCGTGTCTTTTCCCTATCATAGAGAAGCACAACGGGCAATTAAGTTAGGTGGCACACCAGAAATTATCCACATTAATAATTGTGCCTATCGGTTCTCCACGGGGGATACAATGATTCATTCGTGAACTATCACAATTTGTCGTCAGGCATATCTCACTATAAAGTGTGTACCCCTGCATATGTGGACAAGCCTTATTATGGAACAGGTGCTGTCTCCCTATTGTGCTCTCGAATATATCGACCAAGAGATAAGGAATATGGATGATCTATGTGCTTTCACTTGCATTGTACGTTATCAGAAAGCAGTACCAATTCCAGATGAGATTGCTATTAAAGTGCCCCAAGACAGACTATCTGAGAATTCTGCTTTGTTTCTAAACAGATACACACTTTATCTACATAAAGCCCAATATATTCATGGTGTGACCAAGAGAGGCAGATATGAGAGCATGGCTACCACTACATCTGCTAACTACATTGTCACACCAGCTGAATGTTACATTTCACCAAGAATGTTTGATGCCAGAATCATGCAGAGGTTTTGTTCAGCAGTGGTACTACATCCTACACCTGGCACCTACTTTGCAGACCTGCGGCATGTCTGTACATTTGTTACAGAAAATATAAATGTTCGTGTGCGGGTAAAGATGCTAAATGATAATGCATTTCTCCTATACTTTGCTGAAGAGCATCCTTTCATGTCCCTGTATGCAGTTCTATCTATACTAATGCAAGATTGGACTAACAACAATCAGTTATCTTTGACGAAATGGACACCAGAATATGGTTCAGTCGGATGCGTGTTGACTCAAACAGCTGACCTCAAGATAACAGGATTACCGTGCAATCTATGTTCTATCCCTATAATTGAATACATCCTCAGTCCGTTTGGTTTTGTGAAAGAACACCTAACCATCACAGATGACAATGTAGCCGGCACCGGCAACAGTATCACAGCTTACAAGTGTTCTGTGTGGTGTGTTGCTGCTGAAATCATTCCAGCTATACTACGAATCAAGACCTTGCCGTTATGTCTCACAGACTCTACACAAGAATCTTCAGATGCTAATTGCAAGTGTGCAATGCTCAACGTTTTTATACATACCTCTGCAATCCTACGAGAAGCTTTAGCCGCTGCTGCCATAATATAAAAAGGTTGCACAATCCTTCCTGTCCACCTTGGATTCCATTCCTATGAACTACAAACCATAGTAGACATGCTTTAGAATTATTACTCTACTTTTATTAAATGTTTGCATTTCTAACTAATAACTCTAACAACAGGGCAGGTCTACAATTTTGTTGATCAAGCCGACCACAAGTACCACAGACATGCTGATCAACTTGCTACAAAATACAAAAGGAAGCTCATAGTTATTTCCCTATATTTGTATCACAATAATTCTAAACTTGGCCACCTACTTCTGTAGTCTAAATGTATTACATATTGTTACCTGCCAGTTATCTACAAATGTATGTTTACTACTAGCCTTACTTGCTCTTTCGACTACTTATGGAACATGCATTTAGAATGTTTCCTGTACATTTTCGATGTTCTCAAAATATTGTTCCTCTGTCCTAATGGCCCAACACTTTAAATTTACTTCAACACAGCTAGGGCACGATATACAACTGAAGGATACCCGTTGTTCAGAGTTCAGGCATGTACACTAAATGGACACCAAAGTATGAACAACAAACAGTTTTTATGGCCATCACTTCAGTCTGCAACACCAAAAAAATAAGATATATTGCCTCGATCTTCCAAAAGACCTAGCAGCACGTCAATTAGGAAGAATAAAATGTAATCTGATAATATTGCAATACCATATAAACATGGTTTTAGCATGAAAAAACAGATAACCGCATCAGCTACAACGTACAAGTGGGCTTAAAAGGGAAAAAATAGTTTCATTTCTCTGTAAACTAAGCTGTAAGGATAGACTAAGAAAGATTACTTAGGATTCAGTTTTGCATCAACTAAAATGTACAACTGGAACTAAAACCATATATGATTCGATTTAAAAGATTTAGAGATAAAGGGGATTGAAATTCTTCTTGAATTTCATGGAAGTGATTCGGAACAGAAAGACAACCTCACACCTGAGCTGCTCTTCGTAGAAAATGAAACGATATTAAACATGGTCACAAAAAGGGACCTAACCTACGCATGCCAAGCAACGCTGGATCCACAGCAGGACACTATCGTTGCTGGCGGCGGCCGTCAAAACAAAAGAGATGCAGCCCGCATCGCCCCCTTCCCCGATCTTCCCGTCATGGTAAAGGGACAGGCCTGATCTCCTTCATGCCGTGCTTCCTGGCCTTCTCTCTTTTGTCTGGTACTCCATATATGAAGAAGGAGAGAGCGGTTGACCAGAGGACTGCTTCACTACAGAGTACAGAGAAAGATCAGCACCAACAGGTCAACGACCCTATGCGAGGTGACAGAAAACTGATATTTTTTCTTTTTAGCCCTGCCGAACATCAATGCCACTTCATTTAGCCCAAAATGGGTCAATATACCATACCACTTACCCAGACATACGCCACGGCCCTCCTGCAACCCAACTTGGCCCAGCAAGCAGCCCAGCCCTTACTGTCGTCGCCCTCCACGTGGACGGTGACAACCACACGTGTCCATCGGCAGAGTGCTGCCCGTTCCCTCTATATTTCTTCTCTCTTCATTCTTCCTGCTTCCTCTCCTACATGCAGGGGCCAAGGACCGGAGTCATTGAGGTGAGGCTGCTATGACTCACCCTTTTTTTGAAACAGGGCTATGACGCACCCCCGGTGCTTCTTTCTCGGTTCTTCTTACAAAGCTTCCTATTTGCATTTGTTTCCTTGATTTATAACTTGCTTCTATTTCGTCGCATCAAAACTACACTTTCTTTGGCTGAATCGTCAAATCTACACTATTCTCATACACTCAGATTTCTTAGAAAACTATCCATGTGTATATTTTTTGCAGAAACTCTAGACCAACGATGCAGACTGGATCTGTAAAAGATCTGTCCTCCCAGCAAGCTGTATCAAGTGTAGTCGTCCGGCTCGCCCAAGTCTGGGAAAACTGGAATAAAAACAAAGAACTGTATGAATTAGGCCTATTATTCATCGACAAGCAGGTATCCTCTTTAGCATCCATGGAATTTTTTCTCTAGATACCAGATACACCAACGGCTTTATTGTCAGCATATGTGTTGTCTGCTCTTACTATACATTCAACCTACACCACTTGCATACCATGTTGTTTCTTACTAATATGCTCTGAAGCCATTTATACTTACTGCACTCTTAAACCCAATCTATGTTGCAGGTAAACGTCATTGAAGGATGTGTATCAAAAGACCGAATAGTTATATTCAGAGAAAAACTCAAAGAAGATCTGGTATACAAGATTCAGTATTTCTTACTCACCGGCCAGAAAAGCAAACACAGGGTAGTGGACCACCCCCATAGGATCAAACTCGGCAAATGTACAAGAATAACCGAAATAACTTCAGACCTTGCCGATTTTCCTTTCTATGCCTACAACATTAAGTCATTTGATGAGCTGGAAAAGCGCATAGGAGGAAACACTTATGTATCAGGTACAGATGACATCTATTTAATAAGTTCTGCCACATTTTGTTGACTCCTACCATATATATAACACTAAGTCTTAACTCCTTATAATTCCAGATGTGATTGGAGTGGCCATAAGACAAACAGATGTCATCCCTTCTAGAAACAACCAGGACTCAAGGAGACAGATTCGCATGAAAAATGAAAGGTATGAACAATATTTCCATAGCTGCACCAACGGACCATTGCACATAAAATGTTTGTCCTGACATTCCTTTTTTCCCATTAAGTGGAAAGCTGGCAATAGTGACATTATGGGGAAAACATGCTGAAGAATTTGATGCACAATTTCTATATGAACAATCCATTGACCAAAACATGATCGTCCTATTCACTGGAGTAACTGTTTCTTATTTCCAAGGTACTTACCTTTCATCTTCATCAACACAATATCACTCAGAAATATACAACTTCCATACATTCTCTACTAACCAATAATATTACAGGTCTGCTGGCATTCGGAAGCACTTCGCTTACTAGCTGGCACTTCAATCCACCTGTTCCTGAAGCCGAACCTCTCCATAACAGGTTAGCTAGACCACAAGCTAACATAACTCTGTTTTCCATTATATTAGGCCACAACATTGCTAATATTTCCCCCATTTTACAGTATTAAAGATCAACATTATATAGTTGAATGGGATGGGCACGATACGTCAGCAACTGAACCTACCGCTACAACACTATATGCACTAGGAAACGAAGATCCAGAAAACATAATCGTAAGATTTTCATTCAAACTTTCTGTTAATTTTTCAAACCTTCCACACGACCACAAGCAACTCCAGTTAAAGCTACATGTTCATACTATATGCACTGCCGATCTTTCCAGACAAAGAAGTTCAAGCTCAACATACTGATCACTCAAGTCCACGAGTCACAGAACTGGTGGTTCCACTCCTGCAAAGACTGCCGGAAAGGAATGGCACCATATGGAAACACACGAAAATGTCCTAGATGCGGCAAAACAGAATCACAATAGAGGTACTTCTTTATGACTGAATGTAACTATACCAAATAACCTCATTCTTTTTCTTCAATAACATATGTCTAATACATACAAGTACAAGCTCTGTGTTGATGCTATAGATATTGAAGCTAATGATAAACACAAAATAGTAAACGACAGATTTATGTTCTACAGCGACGAAGCTGCTGCCATCATCGGCAAAGATTTGGCTTTACTACTAGCACAAGCAAGAGGTCGACCCAATTTTACTCCACCTGCCATCACTGCAATTGTAGGCAAAAAATGCGCAGTCACAGCTAAAGTGAAAGACGATATGTACGACGTGGATGAAGAAGGGCTCATAGTACTTGATGTCAGTAAGGCTGAACTCATTAAACAAACAATGTTAACGGAAGCATCAACCAGCCAGCTAAATCCATCAATAAACGAAGAGTGGGTGCGGACAGGCCTGCCTGCAGACAACATAAACACACCTGCCAAAGATGTGGTCGAACAGCCTGCCGTCGACACAGAAGAGGTAATCAGTTACAACTAACAATACTTCCTATCAACTCCTCTTCCATTATATGATAACCACACTTTAACTATCTTAATTGCTAGGATTCATTCACTCTAGCAGACAGCAGAAAAAGAAAATCCAATACTTCGACTAGCATCAGGTCAACAAAGAAAAGGTATATCCTTTTGGAGCATATCCTGCTTCCAGATGGGCTTACCTATAAAGTCATTGTTCCTATCTAACTAAAATGCAGCGCAAGCGGCAACAAAGAAGAGCGTGCGGCCAGAAAACTTGGCTTCGACAGGTGCATTTTCTAAATCAACACTCCTCGCAGAACCCTCACGTTGATATTAGTCAGCTTACAAACCAATATTATGTTATCATTGCAGCGATCAGTGAAGCATCACTCACACAACCGGACTAGCTATCAGCAGCAAACCAGCCTAGATATCAGCAGCAACGACAAATCTACTTCTTTTGGATCAAAAACAAAAGGACCTACCGGTTTCTCCACCCACCACCATCATCTATGACCATATAGTATAATCCTATGTTTAATTATCTATGTGTAACTATCTAGAACTAGCAATATCCAGATAACTGCAGCCAAACCATGTATATATGAATGTACAATTGTCGCCTTCTACTATGTATAATTACCAGAAGCCTTCTACTATGTATAATTACCAGAAGTCTGCAATCTCTACATGATCGTCGTACGGACATGTGTAAAAATGCAGTCATCATCTTTTCAGGCTACTTTCATAAACTTGCCTTAATACATAAACCATCATTTTTCCTGTATCTAACTTATGCTCTCTAACTGATTGACAACCATATTTTACAAATATTACATAAATTCTATGCCAAAACAATTGACTCACTGAAAAAAACTCACTCTGCTTTGTCCATGCCAATTACTGGAACTAACCAACCATTGAAAAAAGTGCCACAAATCGCCAGCATTCCAAACACATATTTTACATACATTTAAAACAACATATACAAGATTTAATTCAAAAGACCATCTTTAGCCACAAAACATAACATTCAACACCCACTCTGAACACACAAAACCCAACCTAGCTAGAACCACACTTTTGTTCCAACTACCAACTTATTCTACAGCTAATTTTTACAAACGTTACTACAAAAATAGCACAGGCCACTTAGTACTTATCTACAACATCCTCAAATTCCCTAATGCCTCCAAAAAGTGCCATAGATACACCCTCTTCTATATCCTCAGTACTAGCGACCATGACAGAAGAAGGGACTTCGCTGCCATCATCAGAAGCATAATAGTCGTAAGCAATAGACTTTGCATAATCAATACGCTTACATGCCAAATCAACACCTTCAAGCGTACGACGCCATCCTGTCGCCGCTGCATCCAGCTTCATCCTCAGCACACGGTTCTCCTCTTCCACATGCCGCAACTTACTACAAGAGTTATTACCAATCTGATAGAAACGTCGCTTATCCCACCAATTGCGGTCTTTCGTCTCGAAATTACACTCTATCTCTAGCCTCCTGATCAGCGCCTCTACCGCTTTATCTTCGGCTTTATCTTTTGTCCCAAACTCTTGGCCGGAAGAAGACGATATCTTGCGTAACTTCACAGGGATGGCCATATCAAACACACGTACAAAAACAGTACTGAAAAAACCTCCATACCTAGCCCACGTATCAAATTCAGGACCCATAGCAGGAAGACCCTTGACAATTTCACCCAACAACACCTTATGTGAAATCTCAACGATTCTCACACTCTCTGAAAAAAAAACACTATCAAAACAAAACACAGAAGAAAAGATCGCTCACAAATTCACAGACGCAAAATCAAAAATATTCAAAAAGCGAACAAAATAAACTTACCAATAGGAGGAAGACGAGGCGACGACAATACATCAACCCTAGCAGCATCTTCTTCCAATTCTCTCTCATAAAATTCAAGCTAATCTTCCAAATCCATCGGCTCCACCATGGCTACTCCAGACGCAAGGAGACAACCCGACTAACTGAATGAATACCTGCCAAAGGAATCTAATACACACGACTATCTCGAACACTCCACACGGTGCCAACCCATTCACATACGCCTACACGTGTCATACAAATTTAACACGTCCCATCAAAGCCCATCGTTTCTTTTGCCATGTCGCACGGAAAGCAAACAACAACACCGCAGCCCTATTTGGAATTCTATTTTTCTAACGCACTGGAGACAAACTACAGTTCCCTTTAGATTATTCCCTCGCCCTTTTCGCCTTAAAACAACACCACTGATTCACGCCAACGAAACTGCCACTTCCCCTCTGAACATCGAACTCAACAGCACAGAAACTATCCACTATCTGACAACCTGGCCAGGCTACACGATTACACGCACGTAGGTCTCCACGGGCGCGGCGTGTCGCCGCGACCCATTCCCTAGTCAACTATCAAGACGTGCAGTTTATCCGACCTTTCAAGCCATTCAACATGATGGCGTGGTGCAGTAACGCATGGTGGAGTAGCTGGAAACTGAAGCCCATGGCAACCTCATCGATGGTAAAGTAAACAAGTTTGTTTAATATGTCCTGCTATCTCTACTAAAAAAAATGGGAACATGTCCTCTAAAAGAATGTAAAGATAAAGAATAGGGACAGTCAGTCACGGTCTACTTCCTTGCTCTCTATCTTCCTTATCTTCTATCTCTATCCTCAAGAATTCACCTGCTGCCTCCCCACCGCCGGCGACCTGAGCGCCACTCCCCTGCCTACCCAGCGCCTGCAACCGGCCTGCCACTCGCCTACCTCCCCGCCCACTCGATGACCGTCCTCTCCCCGTCGCTGCCGTCACAATCTTGCTCCGACGTCACGGGCCCTCTCGTCTCCGTCTCTCACCTCAGGCCGTGACCCAGAGCTCGACGGGAGTTCAAGCGGCCGACCTTTGCTCTACCAGAGCTCGACGGGAGCACAGCGGTGGCCTCCTCCTCCGGTGGTCTGGGTGGTGAATCAGAGCGAGCTGCAAGGACGCCTTCGAGGATGACCCACTCCGGAGTGTTGGAGCGAACACAAGCAGCCTGCGACTGGTAATTCAGCCCCTCATTGATTCCAAATTTAAGAGGTTGTGCATATTGACGATGATCATATGGACAATCTATGGGGAGTTGCGGATGCAGGCTGCGATTTATGGCTTTGGACCAGTGTTGTTCAGCTCGACAGTTGGGAGCGCTTATGTGGCCTTGCCATCTCAACTATAAACACTCGAGGTCGTGTCCGAAGCAGCATTGAGACAGTTGCTAAGGATACAAATTAGTGTGGCAGGACATAAAAGGTGTGGAGTGTGGAGTGTGGTAGGTGGAGGCACAAATTTAATAACTTTCTGAATAGATAATAAGTGTATAGGGTACTTCTCATGTAAATATCTAACGTACCCATCTAATTGCATCCGCTCATGAACACACTCAACTACTGGCCATGTAGTTACTTCAAGATCTGGCCACTTGTTACCTTTGTTGAACTCACTATACTGAGAAGCAATCATAAAATGATTCTCGAGACCCTGTAGCTGTTATAAACATAATAAAAGAGTGGTAATACATGTAAAATCACCGAGAAGCAACCATAAAACGATTCTCGAGACTCTGTAGCTGTTAGTTAAAAGTAATAATAAATGAGTGGTAATACATGTAAAACTAATGTACTTTCACACCCTTGACAGACGAGTCGGTCATTCAGATGATAAAGATCACACAAGTAAATGCTCACCACCCGTCGTAGGTCAGACCGACTCATCTGAGCACCGAACGAGTCCAGTACTTGTACCCTGCGGTTTCTTGGATCGACATTACATAGAAACCAATGGGCATACTTGATGTTAATAGGGATGAAGAGCTGACAACAAATGCAAGTTTAAGACACATTGCAGTAAATTATAAATACTATTAAGTTAACTTTACCAAGTTATTTACGGAGGCTCACCATATCATGTTTCAAGTAGATAAGCACTCGATCTATGATCTTGCGATGTTCTCCTGGACTTATGGGAACTTGAGCATCTCGCCATAGTATTGAAGCAACATGTGTGCTATCCATCCATACCTCTCCACCGACTCTGTTATGCAGATGTTCTTGGCCTCGTAGGTAGTAAATATATGCATTTAATAGCTGCAGTTTGGGGTAAAATCTTGTTATAAACAAATTACATGTAGATTTATAGTACTTATATATGTGATCTTACATCGCCGTCCAACCATCCATCATCTTTGAGCAGATACTCTAAATCTTCACGTCTCAAGCACGCGTCATAGATCCGCACTAATTTTGTTTTTGTAGGGAAAGACCTGATGTATTCTTTAATTTGATTGAAGCTAATATTTTCTTCTGCTTGGTTTTCCATGTGAACCTCGTTTGAGCCCATCTAAAACAACATAGGCAAAATTAAACATATATGAGCAAGACAATCAAGTTGCATGTTGAGAATAGTAACAAAGTATTCTTATCAGTAGTATTCTGATTAGCACCCGAAAGATCTGGCATAAATTGCAAATTTAACACAGGACTTCCAAGTCCCATCCCCATGGCGACACAATATATTTATACCAAAATCCTACAAATTATCTATGATGAGGTAAGAATCATCTTGACCAAGCAATGTTCAATGTTTTTCTTTATCGAATATGATTGAAAAATCAGAGAAAAACATGCTGATGCATATTTATTTTAGGGTACACACATAATACTTTCAAGATAATCAAATTGAATGCTGAGAATAGTAACAAAGTATTGTTATTAGCAGCATTCTTATTAGCACCCGAAAGATCACATGGCATAAATTGCAAATTTAACACAGGAATTCCAAGTCCCGTCCCCATGGCGACACCATATATCTATACCAAAATCCTCCAACTTATATATGATGAGGTAAGAATCATATTGACCAAGCAATGTTGTATGATTGAAAAATCAGAGAAAAACACCCAGATGCATATTTATTTTAGGGTACACACATAATACTACCGATTAACAGTAGTAAGAAATATTCCATTGCCTATAACTTATGGAAGAACCGTTCTACACGGTGAATCTGAATGGCTATGCAACAAACGTACCTGAATGGGACAGCTTGGCGATGCTTTGCTTCGTTTAGCCTCCTGATAGTATGGGTGATTATGAATTTGGGCCAGAGAGGAGGGCTGGAGCTGATACTGACCGTGCGTGGGTGGCGTAAATTTATATAGGACGGTAATCAATGCATTAGATTTGAAAACGGTAGTAAGTTTAATGTGGGGTAAAATCATGGAAGCGTGAGGGGATGGGATGTGTAAACGGTAGCAGGTAATTTATTGTGTAATTAATGACATGCGGAAGAAAGGGACGTCAAATATGAAGGATGATTGGTAATTGGTTGTTAGCCGTAGTAATTATTGATTGGCGAGTGATTTAGGCAGGATGAAATATGCCAGGTATTAATTATTGATTGGCGAGTGATTTAGGTAGGATGAAAAAACGCCAGGTAATAATTATTGATTGGTGAGTGATTTAGGCAGGATGAAAGTACGTCAAGTATATGGTACAGTGGGCTAAAATCACGGTAATTAATTGCATATTGATTTATGTAGGTGGAAATGGAAGCATGATATATTTTCTGCTGCAATCTCTCTTCTCTATGTTTGACTATCGCTTCCATGTAGTCTAAAATCACGGAAATTAATTGCATAGTGATTTATTTAGGTGGAAATGGAAGCATGAGTAAAACTCCATGCAGGCAAAATGATTTATTAGGTAACTACACTGGTTATTTATCGTGGCGATTTATTAGGTGGAAAATGGAAGCATTAGTAAAACTACTTTTGTTTTCTGCCGCAATATCTATTTTTTCTGTACCACTTCTTGATCATTTTGGTAAATGGTTTGACTATAGGCACTTATATTTCACACCATACATATAGGTTATCCATCATTTAGTGGCATGCAGCTAAAATGATAGCAGACTGGTTATTTATCATTTTGCCTGGTGTAACTCGATTGAGCACACTGATGTGTGAACATTGTTTGTCAACAAATTCGACATTCTTGTATACTCACCGACTGAGATATTAGCGGCATAGCATCCCATCCTTTATCAAGTTTAGATACCTGTTCCTAATTCATTCGTACCAGCTTAGCTATAAACATGAGTATTTTTCTATTCCATTGCTTTTCCATGTGGAAAAAAGTCCAGACATTCGCTATTTTTACTTTACTTGGTGTCAAAGAAAGGATTATGGTTACATCACGATAACAACACGAATAGAGCGTATTCGTATCATTCCAAACTTGATAAAAGAAATCGTGCCATATGGATTTCTCTAATACAAATGAGGGAAAAAAATCTCAGTGGACCAGATTTTATGTAGAGAGAAATTCCAAACTTGATAAAAGAAATCATGTCATTTGGATTTCATTTCTATTACAAATAAGGGAACAAACTCTGAGTGGACCACATTATATATTGTAGAGTGAAATTTCAAACTTGATAAAAGTAATCGTGTCATTCAATTTTTTTTCCATTACAAATGAGGGAACAAACTCTGGGTGGACCACATTCTACGGTAGAGAGAAAAAACAAAAATAAAAAAGATAGAGAGGACACGCATTTTTTTAGACCACCAGAGCAAATAGAGAGTATTTATAGCCTCCCGAGTCGGAGGTTTGCATATAACCCCATCTTCTCCCTCCGTCGTTCAAGCGTTCTGACCCGACACAGTATGGAGCCACGAGATGGGCCAAGTGTTAGACGATAAGCTGCAAGTTCAATAGCGCACCAATTGTCTGGCTCAAAGACAATCTGGGTTTCCTGTGTTGTTTTCAAAGCCCCTACAACATTTATATATTGGAAAAATGTAAGAGTTACAACACAAATATATGTTTAAACTTCTCAGTAAAATCTACTTGTCATGATAACACACCTTGCATGTTATCTTTCTCAAGGAGGGTGGCAGCTAAGGTCCACATTCCCTGTTCAGCAAGTCGCCACTTTGTCATGTGACGAGCTACATGTTTGTCCCATATGCGCAGAACAATGAACTCCCCCCTTTAAAGTATCACTCATTTAGCCATCACAAATACAAAAGTAGCATCAATGAATGATTTTATTTTGTCCTACCTAATGTTCATCAGTATGACATCTCGGCATGGCGTGCTACGCTCGAATGACTTGCTGAATCTTACAGAGCCAACATGCACTACAATACCAATGATATCTACAAATGTACCAAATATAAATTAGTCCTTCATTTTTTTGTTGCATGGTCTGAAATTACACATGACATAAAACAAGTACGCACCTGTGAGCATTCTATTTCTAAGTCTATATGTGTCAATGAAATCCATGAACCGTGATGACAGTGTAGGGATGGAAACATTAGCTCCAGCATGATGAATCTCGGTCCGAGCATGCATGATGACGTAGTACTCGGTTGGTATGGCCAATGGAAATGTTGATGGCATATCAGCCGGCTCAAAACCCACATATTTGAAAAAGTACACCTCACCGACACGCAGCTCGCGGTTGAAACAAATTGCCTGCTGCCCGTACGCTATCGCGTCCATTTTATCCCCCTGGCCAAACAGTCAAGTTTAGTTTATTCATATAAAATTTCAGCACTATCACCAAGTGAAGCATTCAACAAGCACACATTACAGATATTTCAGTCAAAGGAAGAGAGGAAAATAACAAGTGGGAATGATTCAGTAGTAAACAATCAGTACATATTGGATACTTTCACCAAGCATTAAGTTTAACTGAATGATAAAAAAATGAGCCTTATCAAAAAAATCATAATATCCAAATTGTTTTAGTGAATAAAAGATTTTCCCTAAATTCAAGATCAAAGTTCTGGAATGCATTGAACAGCACAACTGATGTTGCAACCTTTCACCAAAGACCAAGCTATACAAAAATGGTATCTTATATTGTATTACACTTCCATGGTTCACCTCTTAGTTTAGGCTGAAGAAGTTACGGCCAATTACTTTTCTTCTTCATTGTTTTTGTATCTACACATGTATCAACAACTAAGGATACAACTTTTTCTATAACCTGAGATTAGGTATATCTCCTCTCAGTTTAAATTTAATCTTGATCTATCTTGTATCCTGACTATGAATCAAGCAACCAAGTCTAAACATGGTGATGAGGTAAAGAGTAAGTCTCTCCCCTTTTCAGATTATATTACATGTTTATAACCTTACAAATATCAAGTGAATAAAGAGGTTAGGGATGATGCTTCATCGCCTTGAGCTAACAGTGTAACCGCAGAGACCGACTCCATCCTTACTTTTCTAAGGTTTCTAAAATTGAGTCTGTAGTGCACTGTGTCGAATTGTGTCTATTACAGTAAGCACTGTCAGCGCGTGATTTCTTATGTCTATCAGACTTGGGATCCTAGCTAGATGAAGAATGAACTTGTAACCAGAATGCAGAGCTGCCGAACTCTAGCGACACTGTTCAGAACACCGATGGAGATACTACGGCTGCCAGTGACAGCGTTGTGCAGGTACGCTTGCAGTAGTTATGTATAGATTAACCGAACAGCTTTGTACTTGTATTGGCGCATGTTGGCAGGAAACGGGACAGAAGGTCACCTTGACAATATAAAAATTAGGAATGCATGTTACTTAGCAATCGTATGATTTTCTTACAGATTGGTCGGCAAGGATGGCATGGTAGATCACATCTCCCCGTCGAGCCTGTTTGATCCGTCCATAAAGAATTTTGGCCGTCGTCTCCCAGGATCTGCTATGAATGTGTAAGGTTTCAACCCATCGGAATCTAACATGCCTACGCCAAAAAAACATGTATCAGTAAAATATGATTTGATATTTAAAACAATTATGCAGGAACCAAATACTTTGCCTTCTGAGTGGAGGCCAGACGAAGGGAGCCGGTTCTGGTACAGGTTCCGGTCTCGGCGCCATCACCCTCTTCGAGCCGATGCGCCCGAGGCTGTACTGCGACGGCATGGTTTTAGTTTTCAGTACTGAGACAAAATATGGTATGAGTATAGTCGGAGTGTGATATGGTACCAGGTGTGACATGATGTGGGTATGTTTTATATGCGATGGGATGGACGGAATTAGTGGTACTGGTTAATTGGCCTTAATTGTTGTGAGTTAAAATGACAGCAAGATCAAAGGAGCATGATGTATTGTGGTACGACGTGACCCAGGCAAAGGCAGGAGTTTCCTGTGATTTATTTAATTGCCGGGAGTTTCCTGTGGTACGACGTGATCCTGGCAAAGGCAAGAGTTTCGGGTGATTTAATTGCCGGGAGTTTCCTGTGGTACGACGTGATCCTGGCAAAGGCAAGAGTTTCGGGTGATTTATTGCAAAGGCAGAAATTTCAGGTGATTTATTGCTGGTGGCCCACAACGGGAAAGGCAGCCATATGCTTGACGAAAGACGACGACGTAGTGCATGTTTGGCAGAAAACGGAACAGCTTTGTATGTTTTAGATAGTAGAGATATGGGAAATAGCCTGCTAAACACAGGCATAGCTGCGCATAGCCTATCCACCGTTGATTCTATCCTCTTTTGACATAGGGAGCACATGTATTCAGACCCAGGATTTGTCTAAGAACTAACGCTGTTAGTGTTCATTTGGCATGCATGCATGAAGCTCTAGCAAAACAAACCTTATCTAATTTCGTTTGCATGAGGCAAACCCTAACGAGCAACATGTGGTAAACACTAAACCAAATATACTACACGGTAAACCGTAATATACTACATGCATGAAGTCCTAACAAAACAAAGCTTATCTAATTTCGTTTTGGTTAGGCAAACCCTAATATATAACATGAGGTAAACCCTAACCCTAATATACTAAATGCATGAAGCCCTAGCAAAACAAAGCTTGTCTAATTTCGTTTGCATGAGGCAAACCCTAACGAGCAACATGCAAAACAAAGCTTATCTAATTTCGTTTAGGTGAGGCAAACCCTAACGGACAACATGCTGAGAAACCCTAACTTATTTAATCCTTGTTCTCAATCCCTTCTCATTTTAGATGCTAAAATTTTTGTAGCCAAAACAGTGTGTTAATTTGGAACCCATGCCAAACCCTAGATTCTTGTATGCATGCACAAACTAACACCGTTAGCTCATCCATGTTCCACCTCACTTCCATCTAGAGGTTGCATGCATTTGATCCCTAAATTCAACGGTGCTCTGCCTATGCGCAGCTACGTTCGTGAGTAGCAAATCCGCGTCGATTTATATATATAGATAGAGATACATAGATAGATCAAGAGGCAGCTGGCCGTCGATCAGTAGAAAATAACGAGTTACTACGTGTCGGAGACTTATCTTGCGGCGATGGTTGTTCCAAACCTATGACCGGGCGACCGGCAACATACTACTACTCCACGTCCACGTCAAGGACTTGTTTGGATGCCGACTAAGTTAGCTCTCGCATGGGCCGAAAGAATTTAGCTCGTTTAGATGCTCGCTCGCCGGGCTGATCTTGACCCGCTAGAAATATCTAAATCAAATGTTTTTGTGAGACGGCCCTAGCGAGTCAAAAGTTGGAACACCAGTTTTTTTTTAAACGAGCATATATTAATATCATAAAGATACCAATTACATCTAGCCAGGGTCGATTCTATATTTTATGGGGTTATTGGACGAAGTCGACAAAAGGATCCTAATGACAATATATATGTACGTATAAATAGATATATAGACGATATGTGCCAATTTCACTTGTAAAATATTTAAAAGCATATAACATACATTGATAGTCAAGATGTCTATAAATAATTTTCAAGCACTAAAGCATTGTGATATTTAGATAGAAAAAATAAAAATGATAGGAAAACATAATAAGTATTCCATGCTAGCGAATACATAAAAAAACCAAGCCTACAATGAGTTTATCGACAATTAAGCTTCCGTGCTTCGAAAAAAGCTTATTTGTGCATTTCTAAATGCAAAATCATCGAGAACACTATCAAGATTAATATTGTCCAATATATCCTTCTTAATACAACACTTAGCCAAGCTATTCGATATATCATGTAACATAGTTAACCTCAATATAACCCTAATCGAGAAATTAATTAGAAGGATTATACGACAAATTAAGAAGAGATCTAAATTCTGAGCAGGTGCAGGGCCTAGTCGCCTAGAGAGCATATGAAACACGTGGGCGGCGAGAGCATCAGAGCAAGGCCTAGCGAGCGTCGAAAAGGACCACGATGCCTGGTCACCGGGAATTCGGCACGGCAGTTCGCGACTCGCCTGGAACGGTGCCTGGGTCTCGAGACGGACAGCGACGCCGATCGATCTCCTTGGTGGGGGCCTCGCGATTGCGACTTGTCAACTTTTCTGGTCCTCTAGGGGCCGATCAGCGCATAAAAAATCTTGGCCCCCCGGCCTGGGCCCTTGGCCGTCGCACAACCCTGCCATGGCCTAGAGTCGGGCCTACATCCAGCATCTGCAACAACGCATTGCCCTAGCGGGCTTACGAATGCACTGAACCAAAAAAATAAGAAGAATTACAAAAAATAAAAGTCCAGCTATAGCAGTCCATTCCTTGTAGCAGCGACACTAACACCACCAAAACAACACCAGAAATCCAACATCTCCAAAAGCGACGTCTTCAAGAAGGAAATAAATCTCAAGCACTATCGTCGCCTGATCAAAGATCATAGGTTTTCACCCTGGAGGAAGTCCTCACTGACAAAACAATGCATTCAACAAGGTCATTGCCAAGCACAACCAATTAAGGTCATACCTTGGGTTTACACCTTGCAAGATAAGACTCTGAACTCCTCCTATACTGCCGACCTCTCTAACTGACACTACTGCAAGTCACAGATCACTAAGTCAGTTCCTCACACCACAAAGACTCAATCCACCATCGTTGAAAGGATACAGATGTCGCCTAGGGGGGGGTGAATAGGCGATTAAAACTTTTCCTAGAGTGGCTCAACAAAGGCGGAATAAAACTAGTGTTTACTTTGTTAAGCACAACCTAGAACAACTAAGGTTCACCTATGTGCACCAACAACTTATGCTAAGCAATACAAGCAACAAAGTGATAGCAAGATATAGATTACTTCAAGCACGAAGGCTATCACAATATAAAGTGCATAAGTAAAAGCTCGGGTATAGAGATAACCGAGGCACGCGGGGACGACGATATTTTACCGAGTTCCTCCCAACATGGAGTACGTCTCGTTTGGAGAGGGGGTGGTATCAAACCACTAACGCCACAAAAGGCCTCCCTTATTCTCTGGTGAATCTCACCCCAATGGGATCGATCCACGCTTCCACTATCGGTGCACTTGTCGGTGGCAACCGGAACCTCTCACAAGGTTGGGGCACAACTGCACAACTTAATTGGAGGCTCCCAACAAATGCCACCAAGGCCACAATGCCACCAAGGCCACAAACCGTCTAGGGTTCCAAGAACCCAAGAGGGACAAGCTCCAATGAGTAACTCAAATCAAATCCTCCAAAGAGAACTCAAACCGATGCACCAAATGCAAATGGCAAGAACACCACAAAGATGCTCAAATCCCTCACTCTCAAGTTCCAGCAAAGCTACTAAAGCTATTGGGGGAACAAGAGAGGAGGAATCAAAGAGAGACACAAAATCCCCCAAAATCTAGATCCCCAAAGATACACTCACAAAGAGATGTTTTGGTTTGGTCAAAACGTAGATCTAGATCTCCTCCAACTACCCCCTCAAATATATGCAAGAATCAATGGAGGGATGAGTAGAAATCAATCTTAAGGAGTAAGGCAAATAGGGGCAAAGCTTTAGATCCAAAGAGGAGAAAGAAGTCACACTAAAAGGCAAAGGGGCAAAGCTATTTATAGGGCTGGGCAAAATATGGTCGTTGGAGCCTGAAAGAAGCGGTAGTACCGGTACTCAAGCGGTAGTACCGCTTGCAAGCGGTACTACCGGTCCAGTACCGGACCAGGTACCGGTGGTGACCTTGTTCTTCAGGTTCTTCAGTCTTTGGGCGGTACGCCCTTGCGGTACTACCCCTGAGCGGTAGTACCGGAGGTAGTAAGCGGTACTACCGGTCCAGGCGGTAGTACCGGTCCCAAGTACCGCTTGGGACTGACCAAAATGGAGAGGGGAGGGTGCTAGTCAGTATGCAGCGGTACCGACGAGCGGTACGACCGCCTCAAGCAGTAGTACCGCTTGTACCAAGCGGTACTACCGGTTGGGCCGGTAGTGCCGCTCCGTGGTACCGGTGGGTACTGACTAGTACTCACCCTTCTCCCTTTTGATCAGTGCCAACCGGTACTGGAACCAGTAGTACCGGTGTCAAGCGGTAGTACCGGTTGAAGATCCGGTACTACCGGTTGACACAGAAGATTTTGCAAGGGGAAAAGATAGGCCAATGTTCAAACGGCAATAACTTTTGACTGGAAGCTCCGATTGACCCGATTCCAATTGCGTTGGATAGAGGGCAACAAGGGCTTCCCAATAAAAATTGGAAATATTGATTATCACCAAGTGAGAAAGTATCAAGTAGAATAATGTGATATACCTCACTTGGTGAGAAACCGAAAAGCCGCATAAATCAAAATCGCAACAAGATATATATGGGAGATCCGATTTTGATGAACAAGAGCTTGTTATGAAGATTACCACAAGCTCAATATCCTCACATGAATAAGACCAAATAACAACCAAATACGATGATGCAAGTATGCAAAGGTTTGAGCTCTCTCCGAACGATGTGACCAAATTACTCATACGAGAGCCCCTCTTGATAGTACGGTTATCTATCCTAAACCCAGTCTCACACACACAACGTGAGACCGGCAAAAGGAAAAACCTATCAAGATTATACCTTTGCCTTGAGCAATCCACTTGAGTTCGATGTAGACGATCTTGCCCTTCTCAAGATGGAACGCCTTTCTTAATTCCTCATCAGCGACCTCGCATATTGAGCATGCCCAACATATCTTCTTTGCATTTCATCGACCTTGAAGCCAACACATGCTCCAAGCGATGACAATGGACAAAACCTACAAGTATAACTTAATACACACATTAGTCCATAAAGATTGTCATTAATTACCAAAACCACACATGGGGGCCCAACATGTTCTTTCAATCGTGATACCCCTTGTTCCTGCTTTCATGATATTCTCTCCATCTGACTTCACCATGGATCTTTGAATACATGACACATGATGGTAACCGATAGCAGAGTTTCACAATGCTCTCTCTGAAATCAAACGGTCTGAAAAAACATGAGTGCGCATGACCAAATTCCTTCTGATCCAGTAATCTCCAGGCATTATCCGCCCATGGGTGTTCACTGCTGGAGCCTTCCGGAACACGCCGCTCCAAGCCAGATCAACAAGGACAGGCAACCAGTAGATCTTCATCTTCACGCCGGAGGAACCCTAGGACCACCACCATTATGCAAGCAACATCGGCAGGTCCCCGTGCCTCCGATCAACCGAGGAGAAAACCATCGCGGTGCCTTGACTGCCGCCATCACCAGATCAGCAACATGGAGGACACACACTCTACCCTACCTGGTCGCTCTGACTCATGCCTGGCGCCGCCCAGAAGGGACATGGCAGCCTACGCCATGACCTCCCGATGGTAACCGAAAGGCAGGGGCCATGGCCCGATCAAGGGGACGCACCTCCATAGCCAGATCTTTGCCACGGGAGAGGCCCAAGGCACGCCTCCATAGCTAGATCTACCATGGCCCAGGAGACGCTCCGCCCCTGCCAGATCGATTCCACCGGAGATCACCACCTCCACCCCGATGCAGGGATACCACCCTGGTCGCTGCGCACAGATAACCGCCACCACCGCCCTAGTAGCTCTTGCGATCACCCCCGACGCACCACCACCCCAACTGCCTTTGGACACTGGGCCTGCCGCCACCATGGAGAGGGCCGACGACAGCGATGGAAAGGGGATCCGATGAGGAGGGAAGCCTCTGGCGGCGCTTAGGGTTTCGGCCCTGGGTTTCGCCCTGGGGAGCAACACCGGAGGGGGTGTCGGGACGCAGCTACACAGGCAGGGAAGAGTGGGAGGCGACATGACGAATCGAGAATACCCGTCATAAATCCCTCACCGCTCACTCTCCCACTCTCACTCGTCTCTTTCACAACCGCTCTCTTCTCTCTCCTCTCGTAGTGGGTTATCCTTCTACCGACGACAAATCAAAGAGTACAATTTAGATGGGAGACGATGGAAGATCGACGAGCACCGCTTCGCTTCCTCTCTCGCTAAGGCTTCCTCGTCTCTAACATCGACACATTTTTTCATGCTACATCCTCTCCTCCCGACCTCCATCAATGGCGGTATGGCCTTCTATCTATTGTCTACATGTTGCTCCCGACCTCCATCATGTGATTTGGTATACTTTCGGTATATTTGATGCATCCTCATAGTTGTTATTTTTTGTTTTGTCTACTACCTTGGTAATTACAAGATCTAGCAATACATTGCTTGGATTCACGGTTTCAATTAGCCCAATTTAGCCAGGTGCTTTATTTAGGGTTTTGCCGATGCACTGTTCATGGTATCTTCTGCATCTACACTGTAAATTATTTTAATCTGTAGCACAACCTAAAGCAATGAGATTGCCCTATTAAACCTACTCGTGTGATCAACCGTTGATCATGCCCATCGGTTCAGTAGGATCATCTCTTTCCTTTGTATGTGCTAGGTTTTATGAGGTTATGTACTATCAGTTCTTGCACGCATGATGATTATACCAGTAGCACCATGTGTCTAGGTATGAAACTGTATTATCTTGAATCGTTTAGAACACCTATTGTTATGTATTGTCCTTGGTTATACAGATTCATCTCCATAGTCTTTGTGTGCACCAATTGTGAGTCTCCCATATATGATATTTGTGATGATGATTATACATGTAGCACCATGTTCCTAGAGGGTGAATAAGTATTACCTTGAATCGTTCAGAACACACATTTTTCTACACTGTCATTTGGTAATACAAGTTCATTACCCCGGTTTTTGTGTGCACTAATTATGAGGCTCCCACAGGTGATATTTCTGCCAATGATTATACCTATAGCACCATGTGTTCGAGGGATGATCATGTAATACCTAGGATTGTGCTCTAACTCATTGCTACTGCATGATTCTTGGTCTTGCAGGATCATCCCTTCAATTTATCCATGCTTTGTAAATATGAGGCTACCGATTATGAATTGTTTGTGTTGTTATCTTGCATCTGTCGATAATTGAACTTGGATGGCTTGGTGTTCCTTTTACAATTCTAAATGGCTCCGTTTTTTGCAACGCTCAAAGATGATGATGATGATGATGATGATGATGATGATGATGATGATGATGATGGGCGGTGCTCTACCCTCCATCATCGAAGGTTGCTGGAGGGATGGCGGTGAAGGTAGCGCCGCCAAAAGGCCGAGGGGTAGGCCAACGAAGGTTTGTCACTTCCATGACCTAGTTCCTCAAGGGTGACATCTTCAAGGTCACCATCTTCGACTACTCCATGTCTAAAGTGGTAAACAAGTGCCTCGAGCACAATCTAGCCTTTTCTATGATCGACGAATGAAGGGTCCAAGTGAGTTGGTTATGTGTGTCTTGTACTAAGTTTGGGTTTGTTGTGAACTTGATCGTACTTTCTTGCTAGGTTTGAACTTGTCTATGGTCCTCTTTCTCAATATGGTTCTAGGCTTACTTGTGCAATATGGATGGTAACCTCACCACTTGAGAAAGAGATGATCAGACCACACACTTTGCATGCAACCAAAGCGAGTGTTCCGTTTCTCCGAAGCCTAATGCAACCCAGAAAATACACGCATCATTTTTTGTCAGCGTTTCTAACAGTGTTCGTGCAGGCAACCAAACGAAGTGAAGAATTTGGCTCAGGGCGTGATCCACACGTGTAGTCTTCGCGCATGCAGCTTGCACTTATGAGAAAAAAACACGTGCGAGTAACCAAACGAGCCTAAAAGTCTCTCAAAAGTCTCTTTCGCGGGAAATGTAAAATTCTTACGTTCTCGATCTCAAACTACCGTTCATCGAAGCTGAAGTCAAATTCTGAAATTCTCACATCTCAAACTACCATTCATGATAGGAAATGTCAGATTCTATTATTCTCATCTCAAACTAGCCGGTAATACACCAAATTTAGCCAGTGAGCGGACACGCTGGGTTTACGGGCAGAGCATGCAAGTTCGGCCGGTATCTCACATGAACGATGCCTCCTTCCCCTTGGCGAAGTACACGCCGGTCGGTCCGCCATCCGGCAGCAGCGCCACCTTCACTATGTTACGCGCGCCCTCTTCGGGCGTCAGGACCCCCGAGCTCATGGTCATGTCAGTCTTCACATAGCCTGGATGCGCACAGTTGACACGGAGCTCAGGGTGCCTCCTCGCCAAGATCCTCGAGTAGGCGTTCATGGTGGCTTTAGCCATCTTGTATGCGGCGAACCCGTTCGGCCACCCATGCGCCTCCAAAGCACCGGCCTCGAAGTCCGTCAGGAACTTGTCCAGCAGCTCGTCCAGCCTCTGCTCGGTCAGTTTTTCGATGTCGTTGAGCTCCTGCCTCACGCCCTCGTTCTTGATAAACTGCATACATGGATCCAAAGAGAATCTCTTACAGTAAGAAAATATGGTGTTGGGAATTTGAGGCATGACCAGTGAACAGAACTTGCCGTCAGCAGTCCATAATCGGAGGAGACATTCACTATTTTTCCCTCGGAGGAAGATTGGAGCAGAGGAAGCAGGGCCTCGATTACATGCTTTGTGCCGTAGTAGTTTGTCTGCACGCCTTCCTTTGCGCTGTCGAAGGTCTCGTTGACACTTTTGACCATCCATTCGAGTCTCTGGTAGACATCCAGGCCACTGAACTGTTGTGTTTATGGACAGATAAACATGTTCAATTTGGTTTGTCCGGGAAAAAGATCAGAACATAATTGGATAATAATACACCCTCCGTTCCGAATTAGTATTATAAGTTCTGTTATTTTGGGGAATTGCATGTATATAGACTGTTTTAATATGTATGTTCACTTATTTCAGTTTATATGTAATTCCACATTAAAATATCTGAAACATCATATAATCATGAAATTTCTACCACTATTGGCAACATCGTATCAGCTAAAAGGATTCACCTCACATCTACCGGAGAAGAAAAAGGAAAAGCCGGCATCTAACCTTTTCCTCGTTCGTATCGAGTTCTTGGACGTACTCCACCCCACCAATTGCGGCATTATTCACCTGCAAATCAACAGAGAATATACATCAATCACCACACAAGCCTTTGCAATTTTGCATCTAGCAGGACTGCAAAAATGGAAAAGAAAAACTTGCCAGAATGTCTAGCTTCCCGAAACGGGTCTTCAAGAAATCGGCCAAACCGGCAATGCTCGAAGCGTCCGTGATCTCCAGCTGGTGGAAGACGACACCACTGATCCCCTGCCCTCTGAGCTTCTCGACGGCGGCCAAGCCCCTCGTCTCGTCCCGGGCCGTCAAAACCACCGTGACGCCGCCGCTGGCTAGCAGCCTGCACACCTCCAGACCGATCCCTTTGTTCCCGCCGGTGACGACGGCAATCCTAGCAACCGCAACAGATCAGAGCAGTACAGATACTGATACACGTATTACTGCAGTCGAAATTCTAGCGAGGGTACACGGCGAAGTCAGTATGCATAGGCGAACCTCGTGTTTGGAGGGCTGGGGATGGCTCCTTCCATGATTCTGAACACCCACGAGTTCGAACAAGACGATAGCAGATGTGGCTTTGCTCAGAACCAGACACGCTTTATCGGAGGAATCAGAGAAAAAGACTGGCAACTGCTTCGGCGATTCCTCATTTTGCCTTTTTTTGGTGGTGGTTGTGGTTGTCCTGCACACGAGTAAATATGGCCATCGTGCCACCAGCACCATAAGTACACGGTACACCTCGTTTTTTCCGTGGGAAGAGGTTCTCGGTCCCTCACACCACCAGTTGTGGCATTTTTTTTTGACAAACCAACTACTAATCAATCCCTCCATTGCAAAATATAAAATGTTTTAGTTTTTTCTGAAACACATGTATCTAGACACATTTTAGTGTGTAGGTTCGCTCATTTCTACGAATCTACACACTAAAAAGCCTCTAGATACATGTGTTTCAAAAAAATCTAAAACATCATATAATTTGAAATGGAGGGAGTACTTTGCAATGTGCTTTGCAAGATCACCTCCAAGGTCCTATGATTACGGCTTCGTCCAATTCTAGAGGTGATAATATCAGAGGAACAACAATGCATTTATTCCAAGGCGAATGATAATTGACAATGTGTTGACGGCATGCGAAATTATGTCCACTATCTAAAGAAGAAGAAGAAGAAGAAGAAGAAGAAGAAGGCTGATGCTGAAATTTTTGAGAGCCATGATGCTGAAATTGGGATTTGATATACGCTGGGTCAACTTGATGATGGAGTGAATTACTTTGGTAAGGTATCATGTTCGGTTTAGTTTATGTGAAACTTAACAATTCATTCCTACAAGGTGGCTTCGGTAGGGGGATCCCCTCTCCTCATACCTGTTTTTGATTTGTTCTAAAGGTCTGTCGAGCATGTTATCTCATGCGGAGGAGGAGGGATCACTTTTGGGCATTACGGTGTGTCGTGATGCTCCAACAGTTTCTCATCTTCTTTTTGTAGATGACTCTCTAATCCTAATGAGATCCCATTAGAGTAATGCAAGGTGTTCGAAGGATATTCTAGAGTTGTATTGTGCTTCTTCAGGACAAATGGTTAGTGTTGGTAAATCTAGTGTATTTTTAGTCCTAACACTGGAGTGAAAGTGAGAGAGGAAATTTGTATTCTTCTTGATATTATGACTGAAGCTATATCTGATTAATATTTGGGACTCCCTACTTTGGTTGGGGCTGATAGAAGCGACTGTTTCAAATATTTGATTGAAAGAGTGTTGTAAATAATCATGGGATGGAAGGAAAAAACTTTATCTATTAGAGGGAAGGAATCTCTTCTTAAGGCAGTGGCACAAGCTATATCAGTGTTTGCGATCTCTGTATTCAAAAGTCCAAAGAACATTTATAAAGGAATAATGGATGCAATATCACAATTATGGTGGGGTCTTGATGCTAGTAATAAGAAGATGCATTGGTATGCATAGTGGAAGTTATGTATCCAAAAAAGAGAGGTGGCCTTGGTTCCAGGGATCTCCATAGTTTTAACCTGGCAATATTGGATAAACAGGAGCAGTGACTATTGAGGGAACCTGACTCCTTATGTGCACGTGTATTCCATGCAAAATACTACCCGTATGGACAACTTAAAAATGAAGAGTGGTTCTTCGCTTACTTGGCAAAGCATTTTGGCAGGTAACAAAGGTTCAATATAGGTTGTATTTGGTGAGTAGGGGATGGTTCACAAATTGATATTTGGACCGATCCATGGATACCAAAGTCCTGATGGCTTGGTTATTTCCTGGAGAGAAAATATTGTTCTGTCAAAAGTGGAGGATCTCATAAGCCCTATCACTGGATATTGGTACGAAGAATTGATAAGGGAAAAATTCTTATCTATTGATGCAAATAGAATTCTAGCTATACCACTTTCTACAAACGGTACGGAGAATTTTGTTGCATGCAGATATACGAAGAACACCAATGGGAACAGTTTGTGGGAGCAGGCAAGCCCGGCCCCATCCATGTTTCTTGATATTGTTGGATATAAGTGATCTGCAGTGATCTAAAAATTACTGTGATTAATCTAAGTCAAATTAATGGCCTTTAAGGGGCTGTTGATTAACAGCCATTGGATGCCCTGATCAGGGGCATCCAGGCCGTCCATCCAATGGTGTGGTTTCCCCTAGTGCAGATGCTATAAATAGGGGACCTAGGGTTAGAGATGATCACTCAACACGACAACACACACAGCAGTGCTCTCTCTGTCTATTCCCCAGCTCACTGATCAAGCAAGCATCTAAAGTACTAGGAAGAAACCCTCACATCTATATCAACAAGGATCAGGTGAAGCAAATCAAGAGGAGGCCATGGCTGGACCTCCAGATCAAGGTACACACCCCTGATCCTCATCTTTGTGGCTCAAATCTTAAGCTAGATGATCCTCATAGGATCTAACAGTGGTATCAGAGCCTCTAGTTCTAATATTGAGCCCTATTATGCATTAAATTATGTTCCAGCAAGCTTATTCTTCCTGATTAGTTCCTGATTTGGTTTCTCAAGGGTTCGTTCAGATCATGTTCTTGCTTAAGAATAGCATAATTTTGATGTTTTAGCCCTAAAATTACTAAGTTTAAGTTATATCTGATCAAGAACAGGTGCTAGGGTTGCTTTTATGCAATTTTTATGTGGGGATTTGAGTTGTTGGTGCAAACCCTAACCCTAATCCCCAATTCCTGATGAACCCTAACCCTAGTTCATCGAATCAAAGAACCCTAACCCTAAATTCCCCAATTTTTGAGAAACCCTAACCCTAATTCCCCAATTATTGAGCAACCCTAACCCTAATTCCCAAATTGAGGAACCCTAACCCTAATTCTGATGAGATTAAAGGCAGTGGTACTGTAGGGGTTCGTAGCATGGAAAACAAAAAATTCTATCGCATGAACACACACAAGCCAAGATCTATCTACTAGATTGCAGCAACGAGTCGATAAAGTACTAACCCTCGAAGATCCAAAGCGGTTAACGAGAGCATATTCTCGTGGGTGATGTAGTCGTACACTTGCCGATCTCAAGATCGCGTAGACTATCCTTCCGGCAGCGCTTCCGCAGTCGGTCACACGTTCGGTACTCGATGAAGACCTTCCTCTCCCTTGTTCCAGCAGGCAGCAAAGGTTGTAGTTCTCTCCTCGTGATTCCGGCAGCATGACGGCGTGGTGTCAGAAGTAGAGGGAAGATCCCGCAGGGATTCGCCTAATCCGGAGCGAGTATGGTGGAGTAAGAGAGGGCCTTGGCAATCTACGGATTAGAGGCACCAAGGGGGGTGTCTTGGACGGCGGCTAGGGTTTAGTGAAACCCTAACTCGGTGACTTGAGGAGCCCTAGGAGGCGGCAACACTTGGAGAGGTGTAGGCGCCTTGCTAGGGTTTGGAGTTGTGTGTGTAGGAGTGCGCCCTACCCCTCCTTATATAGGTGGGGAGAGGCAGTTTGGGGAGGAGGGAGTCCTTCCCAAACTTCTCTTCATGGCCGGCGGATGGGAGGGAGTTGGACTCCTACCCTAGGTAGGTTTCCTACTCTCCCTCCACCAAGCAATGTTCAGATTTGACTTTTAAAATTGGCGTTTGACTTTCAAACTTGGATTTGATTTCTCTCTTCATATTGCCCAGCCAAGTGACCTAGTACATGATGCAACCATTCCACATTGTCATGATACATACATGTACCCTTCCCCCTCTGGAGTGCCGGACCTTCTAGACCCTTCTAGAACATTCTCGGTGAAAACAGCGAAATCATTTCCGAACTCCGAAACAGAACTTCCCTTATATGAATCTTATTCTCCAGACCATTCCGGATCTCCTCGTGATATCCCGGATCCCATCCGAGACTCCGAACAACATTCGGTCTCTTTACTCACTTTCCATATCTACTAAACAACATCCAATCCTTAAGTGTGTCTCCCTACGGTTCGTGAATTATGCGGACATGACCGAGACACTTCTCCGATCAATAACCAATATAGGAATCTGGAAATTCATATGGCTCCCACATATTTCTACAATTACTTTGCGATCGAATGAACCACTTACATACGATGCCAATTTCCCTTTGTCTCACGATAGTTTACTTATCCGAGGTTTTGATCGTCGGTATCTCTGCATACCTAGTTCAACCTCGTTACTAATAAGTACTCCTTTCTCGTTCCCATGATATGTGATCCCTTGTGAGCTAGTCACATGCTTGCAAGCCAATTGGATGACATTCCACCGAGAGGGCCCAGAGTATATCTATCTGTCATATGGATGAACAAATCCCACTCTTGATCCATGTGCCTCAACACATACTTTCCGAACACTCAATGCCACCTTTATAGCCACCCAGTTACGGTGTGGTGTTTGATGTCATCAAAGCATCCGTCCAGTGATGGTGATTAGCATGATCTCATGGTCGAAGGAATTAGGTTACTATGTATCAGAAAGCATATAGCAAATAAACTATATTAAATGACTTGATCTTTATGCTATGCTTAACTATAGGAGTATGTCCATCACATCATTCTCCTAATGATATGACCCTGTTGTTAATAACATCTATATGTTCATGATCAGGAAACCATGATCATATATTAACCAACAAGCTAGTTTAACAAGAGGCTTCACTAGGGACTCTTTTATGTTTACAAATCACACAAGTATTAATGTTTCCGGTTAATACAATTATAGCATGGTATGTAAACATTTATCATAAGCATGAAGATATGATAATAACCACTTTATTCTTGCCTCTTGGGCATATCTCCAACAGGTACTTACCTAAGGGCTCTGCCGTCGTCGTTGGCCACGGCGGCGTCGGGGTCGCCACTTAAGAAGGGCAGGCCTGCTCGGGCTCATCCCGAGCGGTCTCGCCGTCTGCTGCACTGGGCTGTGGCGCTGCTTCCTCGTGCGCTCGTCGTCGTTGAGGCTCGCCGTGGTGCCGAACTTGGTGATGGCGGTCGACGTGGATGCAGGGACGCCTGCACGCGTCGTCCCCACGCATAGGACGCCGTCTAGGGTCGCTCGACAGAGGTGCGCGCCGGCTAAGGCCGCACGCAGCTTCAGATAGGGGGCCTGGTCAACATAATTATGATAATAATGTTTGAGTGAAGCAGCTTCGGATAATAATTTGTCACATAATTATGTACCTCACTTAAGCAAGTTTAATGTGTTTTTTCATGCTTAGTTAATTCTTTTGTGGTTTTATTCAAATAAATTGTGATAATAATGTTTTGCTGCAAAATAAAGTTGGTAAATCCTCAAAATAAGCATGGCTTATGTCCATCATTCTGGCCAAAGCTGATTGATGGACATTTTGACCATGAAATTTTTTGTTGGTCTGGTTCACTTCTGGCCAAAGCTGATGTGTTCTAGATTGATGAAACAATTCTATATGATTAGAGGATCTAATTAAGTGTGGCTTATATATGTCATTCTGGCCAAAGCTGATTAGCAGATATTTTGATCACAAAATTTTATTGATCATGTCTATTTCTGGCCAAAGCTGATGTAGACTAGATTGATGAAAGGAGTATAAAATTGTGATGCTTATTCAAAGCATTTGTTTTATTTTGCAACATCTAATGCCTCTCAAATTGCCGGTATTATAAATGGCATAGAACAGTTGACTGGTAGCAAATTTGGTACTTGGAAGGAGAAGATTGAGATCACCTTAGCTTTGCTGAATATAGATTATGCCCTCCTTAAGGATCTTCCTATAGCACCTACTGGAAGTGATGAGAATTATGATGCCCTGAAAAGGGCTTATGATGATGAGAAAACTAAGTGGGAGGATTCAAATCGTAAATGCCTCATGATTATTAAGGGATCCATTACTCAAAGTATGAGGGGAGCTATTCCAGACTCTCAAACTGCCAAGGGTTACCTTGGAAAGATTGAGGACCAGTTTAAGGGATCATCCAAAATTTATGCAATAAGCCTCATTAGAAGGCTTATTAATGAAAGGTATGATCCAACTGGGAGTCTGAGAGAACATATCATAAGGAAAATTAACATGGACACTAAACTTAAGACAATGGAAATGGAAATCTCTGAAGGTTTCCTTGTCCATTTTATTATGTCATCCTTGCCCACGAAGTTCTCTCCGTTCACCATCAATTATAATGCGATGGATTCTAAATGGGGCATGGATGAAATGATGGCTAGATGTGTATAAGAGGAGGAAAGGCTTAAAGCTGGACGAGTTGATCATGTCAATCAGTTCAAGCATTCTCAGAAGAAGAAAAGGTTTATAAAGCCTAAGCCTGCTCAGTTTAAAGATAAAGGGCAATCTTCTAAGTTCTTTCAGCAAAAGAACCCTAACAGAGCTCCTAATGCAGATGCACCCCCTAATGCTGATGGTAAAGATCCTAATGGATGTCGTTTTTGTGGAAAAAGCGGACACGTCCAGAGGGATTGTATTGGGTTCATGAAATGGCTCAATAAGAAAGGTATTGATGTTATAACCTTTGTTGACGAATCCCTTTATGTTAATTATGCCACCAATACATGGTGGGTTGACTCAGGTGCAACAATTAATGTTACAAACTCCTTACAGGGATTCGATACGAAGAGGACCCTAAGAAGGGGGGAAAGAACCATAGAGTTGCTAATGGTGTTGAAGCCGAATCTGAGGCTATTGGAGAGTTTACACTTACACTCCATAGTGGCTTTATGCTTCGTTTACGTAATGTACTTTATGTACCCTCTATGAGACGAAACCTTGTGTCCGTCTCATGCTTAGATGATGATGGTTTTCACTGTGACTTTGGAAACAAGAGATGTATAATTATGTCTGACAATAATGATGTTGGTCTTGCCTTCCGACAAGACAAACTTTATCTTGTTTCCTTAAGTGATTCCATAAGTGAAGTTAATGCTTCCTCTAATGTAAATATTAGTACCAAGCGTAAGAGCGATGATGATGAGACTTCTTCGAAACTATGGCACTATCGTCTGAGACATATTTCGAGGGGGGAATCGAGCGTCTCATTAAGGAGCAAGTTCTTCAACCTTTAAATTTCTCAGATGTGGATTTGGATCATTGTATTGATTGCATCAAAGGGAAATATGCTAAGAGAATTAAGAAAGGTGCAAATCGAAGCACGGGAGTTTTGGAAATTGTTCACACAGATATCTGTGGTCCGTTTAGTGTGAAATCAGTGGATGGTTTTGATTCCTTCATAACATTCACTGATGACTTGTCCCACTTTGGATACATCTATCCTATCAAAGAAAGATCTGAGGCATTAGAAAAGTTCAAGATATTTAAAGCTGAAGTTGAGAATCAGGTTGGTCAAAAGATCAAAGTTGTAAGGTCTGACCGTGGTGGTGAGTACTACGGAAGACACACTTCTTATGGCCAAATTCCTAGACCGTTTGCTAAGTTCCTACAGGAAAATGGTATTGTTGCTCAGTATTCAGCACCGGGCGAACCTCAGCAAAATGGAGTCGCTGAAAGGCGGAATCGTACTCTTATGGATATGGTAAGGAGTATGTTAAGTCACTCCACTTTGCCACTTGGTTTATGGATAGAAGCTCTAAAGACAACTGCACATATTCTTAATAAGGTCCCCAGTAAATCGGTGTCGAAAACACCGTATGAATTATGGACTGGGAGAAAACCTACCCTGAGTTACTTGCATGTGTGGGGCTGCCCTGCCGAGGCAAGAGTTTTCAATCCAATTATGGGAAAGTTAGACCCCAAGACTGTCAGCTGCCATTTCATTGGTTATCCTGACAAATCTAAGGCATATCGTTTCTATTGTCCGAAGCAATTCACTAAATTTGTTGAAACAAGACACGCTGTGTTCTTGGAAAGTGATATGTTGAGGGGGAGTATGACTCCCAGGGAAATAACCTTGGAGGAGAAAAGGGAATATGTCCCGGTACCTATGATCCAAGAACCAGTGTTTCCTGTTCATGTTGAGTTTTCACCTCCAGTTGAGAGGACTGCTAATCCTACCCCTGCTGAGATACCTATGACTCCGGTAGAGTCCATATCTAATGATACTTCTACGGAAGATGCTCAGCAGCCTGAAGTTGTGATTGAGGTACCAATAATGCACCTCTCAGAAGGTGAAAGCGGGCTAGAAAGTCTGCTATTCCTAATGATTATGTGACTTATATGAGTGAGGATATAAATGAGTCGATGTTGGATGATGATCCCGCATCGTTAAGGAAGCCATACAAAGTGATCATTCATCAGAATGGCTTGATGCTATGAAAGATGAAATGAAGTCCATGAGCATTAATGATGTATGGGACTTAGTAGAGATTTCTAAAGGAGCCAAAACTGTGGGCAGCAAATGGGTCTATAAGACCAAACGTGACTCCAAGGGTGATATCGAAAGGTTCAAAGCAAGGCTTGTGGCTAAGCGCTTCACTCAAAGAGAAGGTATTGATTATAATGAGACTTTTTCACCTGTCTCTTCTAAGGACTCATTCAGAATTATAATGGCACTTGTGGCTCATTATGATCTAGAGTTGCATCAGATGGATGTCAAAACAACATTTCTGAATGGTGACTTACATGAGGATGTTTACATGGCTCAACCGGAAGGTTTTGTTATGGAAGGAAAACAAAATTTAGGATGTCGTCTTAATAAATACATTTATGGATTAAACAAGCCTCAAGGCACCTCAAGGCAATGGTACTTCAAGTTTGATCAAGTCATAAAGAATTTTGGTTTCAAGGAGAATGAAGTGGACAATTGCATTTATGTGAAGTTCAGGGGGAGAAATTTTGTCTTCCTGATAATGTATGTTGATGACATACTCTTAGCCAGTAGCGATAAGAATATGCTACTGGAAACTAAAAGGTTTCTCTCTTCAAAGTTTGACATGAAAGATCTTGGTGAAGCCGCTTATGTCTTAGGCATTCAAATTCACCAAGATATATCCAGAGGAATCTTGGGGCTATCACAAAGAGCGTATATTGAGAAGGTACTTAAAAAGTTCAATATGCATAAGTGCTCAGCCTCGCCGGCTCCTATTGTCAAGGGCGATAAGTTTGGGACTTTCCAGTGCCCAAGTAATGATTATGAATCTGCGCAGATGAAGTCAGTTCCTTATGCATCAATCATTGGAAGTATGATGTATGCACAAGTGTGCACTCACCCTGACTTAGCATTCATAACCGGGATGCTTGGCAGATATCAGTCTAATCCAGGGTTGGATCACTGGAAGGCTGCTAAGAAAGCTTTGTGTTATTTGCAAGGTACTAAAGGCCTCATGCTCACATATAAGAGAGCTGATAACCTCGAGGTGGTGGGTTATTCAGATGCTGATTTTGCAGGGTGTGTTGATACTAAGAAATCCACATCGGGTTACATATTCACCCTTGCAGAAGGTTCTATTTCTTGGAAAAGCACCAAGCAAAGTGTTACTTCATCGTCAACAATGCAGGCGGAGTTTGTGACATGTTATGAGGCAACCGGGCAGGCAGTATGGCTGAAGAATTTCATTCCGGGCTTAAGGGTGATTGACAGTATATCTGAGCCACTCACTCTTTTCTGCCATAATCAACTCGCAGTGATCTATTCGAGTAACAACAAGTCAAGTGGTGCTATTCGAGTAACAACAAGTCAAGGGGTGCTGCCAAACACATTGACATCAAGTATCTTGTTGTGAAAGATAGAGTCCAGGATCAGACAATAAGTATTAAGCATATAAGGACTAACGCAATGTTAGTGGATCCACTTACGAAAGGCTTGCCACCTAGTGTGTTTAAAGAGCACGTTGCTAACATGGGATTGGCAGAAAGCTTTTGATCCTGGAATTGGGACCGTTATGACACCATCTCCCCATAAGCTAAGAAGGGTTCTTCTCTTCGATGGAATGATGTATTGTAGTCAATTAGTTCAATGGTACTTAACTGACTATTGTAATTTATTGTCTCTGTATAAGTTTCAACAAAGAGCTGAGCTCATAAGTTTGTAATAAATATAAGTTTTTGGAGCTCCTAAGTTAAAGAAGCTTTGTTTTGAAATAAAGTGGTATATTGTAGTAACTGGGTTCTGCGGTACTCTATGGCCGTTGTAATTCTGTTGTCTCATATGCTGTTTTGTTGAGAAATGAGTTTATAAGTTTATCCTGTTTGATCAAGAGGGAGAATGTTGGATATAAGTGATCTGCAGTGATTTAAAAATTACTGTGATTAATCTAAGTCAAATTAATGGCCTTTAAGGGGCTGTTGATTAACAGTCATTGGATGCCCTGATCAGGGGCATCCTAGCCGTCCATCCAATGGTGTGATTTCCCTAGTCCAGATACTATAAATAGGGGCCCTAGGGTTAGAGATGATCACTCAACACACACACAGCAGTGCTCTCTCTCTCTCTATTCCCCAGCTCACTGATCAAGCAAGCATCTAAAGTATTAGGAAGAAACCCTCACATCTACATCAACAAGTATCAGGTGAAGCAAATCAAGAGGAGGCCATGGCTGGACCTCCAGATCAAGGTACACACCCCTGATCCTCATCTTTGTGGCTCAAAACTTAAGCTAGATGATCCTCATAGGATCTAACAGATATAGCTTGCGTACGATCTCCATGATCAACTCCACCATTGACGGTGGACGCACGTACGGCGTATCTCACACGAACGACGCCTCCTCGCCCAAGGCAAAGAATAAGCCGGTCGGCCTGCCGTCCGGCAGCAGCGCCACCTTCACCACGTTATGTGCGCCCTCCTCGGGCGTCAAAACCCCTGAGCTCATGGTCATGTGGGTCTTGACATAGCCAGGGTGCGCGCAGTTGATACGAAGCTCGGGGTGCCTCTTCGCCAAGATCCTCGAGTACGCGTTCATGGCGACCTTGGCCATCTTGTATGCCGCGAACCCGGTCGGCCACCCGTGCGCCTCACCTGTGCCGCCGGCCTCGAAATCCTTGAGGAACGTGTCCAGCAGCTCGTCCAGCCTCTTCTCCGTCAGGTTGTCGATGCCGTTCAGCTCCTGCCTCACCTCCTCGTTGTTGATAACCTAGTGCATAGGTATATGGATTCAAAATCTCTTTAAAAAATATGGTGTTGGGGATTTGGTGTATCAGGATAGCAGGATTGGTCAACGGGTCTTGCCGTTAGCAGTCCATATTCGGAGGAGACATTCACTAATCTTCCGTCGGAGGAAGATTGCAGAAGAGGCAGCAGGGCTTCGATTACATGCTTGGTGCCGTAGTAGTTTGTCTGCACGCCTTGCTTTGCGGCATCCACGCTCTCGTTCACATTTTTCTCCAACCATTCGAGTCTCTGGTGATAATCCAGGCCGCTGAACTGTTGTGCGTATGGAGAGATAAACATGTTCAGTTTGGTGTATCCGAAAAAAATATTCAGAACAGAATTGAGTGGTAGTACTACTTCAATTCTACCACGATTCACAACATTGGGATCGGGAGGAACGTGACCTCACCTTTTCCTCGTCGGTATCGAGTTCATGGACATACTCCACCCCACCAATTGCGGCATTATTCACCTGCAAATTTACAGAGTATATGTTTATTCATTATTAATCACCGATCGGTTGCACAACATCTAGCAGGAGTAGAAAAGGGAAACGAATAACTTGCCAGAATGTCTAGCCTCCCAAAGCGGGTCTTCAAGAAATCGGCCAATCCAGCGATGCTCGAAGCGTCCGTGATCTCCAGCTGATGGAAGACGACGTCGGGTAGCCCAAGCCCTTTGAGCTTCTCCACGGCCGCCGTGCCCCTCGTCTCGTCCCGGGCTGTCAAAACCACCGTGGCGCCGCCGCTGGCTAGTTGCCTGCACACCTCGAAGCCGATCCCCTTGTTCCCGCCGGTGACGACGGCAATCCTAGCAAGCGAAAAAAAATCAGAGAAGTTACACTAGAAATTCTGGCGAAGGTATACGGGGGTGTCAGCATGTATAGGCGAACCTCGTGTTTGGAGGGCTGGACTTGGCTCCTTCCATGATGGTGAGCTCGAACAACGCGATGGCAGAGGTGGCCTTGCTCAGAACCAGATACGTTTACGGGAGGAAGGAGAGAAAGATTCCTATCTGCTCTGGTGATACCTCGATTCGCCTTTTGTGGTGCTGGTTGTCCTGCACACCGGCACCATATATACGTACAACCTCGCCTCTTGTTCCTGCGTGTGGTCTCACCTCGTTTTGCTCAGTCAACTGAGCGACCAGTATCAGATCACACTTCCACAGTATCACTATATCAGATGACACTTCCACGGTAGAGTCATGCAAGAATAGTGCACTTCCACAGTTGACAGTTCCACTTAACTGTCTAGGAGTGATCCACACGTTTGCGCCGAAATTCACAATGGAGTCCGGGACTATAATGCGAGTCAACTCGGTCCGACACTCGGGCCGAAACTGAAAAAAGCTTGAGTTAGAGCTGCCAAGCCTGAGCCAGCTCGAGACTGTAGGTGAGCCACTCAGTGAGGCTCGGCTCGAGCCAGCCGGAAGGTCCAGAACGAGCCAGTTCGCGAGGACTACTGAACATGTCTAACAGCAGACTATTTGTATAAAATTCAAAATCAATTGATTCAAATTTAATTCTAAGATTAGAAAATAGAGAAATGCAAATATAGATGAATCTATTTTAATGAAAAAGTTTGATAACCTTGCTGACTTGCTCAATTTGCTCATGGACGCAAGCGTGGTGATGCAGAACGGCCGCTCGCGAGGGGACGACGGAGAGGAGACGCCGGAGCGGCGTGGCTGCTAGAGGAGGATAGTGGGCTGGGGCGATGAGGATTAGTGGCTGCGCGGCAGCGACTCGCCCTAGATTTGCGGTGCTCGACTCTGCCTATGGATCAGCTGAACGGGCCAACTGAATCCATTCCATTGGCTCTAATCCGTCTTTCTCTAATTCATAAAAAAGCGAATAAAACGAGTGGATCGAGCTGAGTCGGGCTCGGCCCGAGGTCGTAACGGTTCTGGAATTCGGACTCGGCTTGGTCTAGAGACAGTAGCGGGCCTAGCCCAAGAAGCTCGATGCGACCTGAAAAGCTTGGTTTTAGTCGAGATATATTCGGGGCCATATATGTTCACGCGCTAAAAACAAGACATTCTAAAATTCATAAAAGTCTCAAAAAAAATTATACATGTACATGCACAGAGGCAAAGTACCATCATGGAAACAGAAGGCCCCTCCTACTGAGAAAATTACAAAAAACTACCATAATTCTAGGTCAAGAATAAATAAATCACCGGTTTCCAGAAAAAATGCAAATCACCACCGGCTTTGGTTGACACCATGATAGGGAAAAATGATTTGAACTTTTAGACGCTCTAACCGGTTCAAGTGCAGGGATCACTGTAGTATAATTCGATAAGTATTTAAGTGTCGAATCCACGAGGAGCTGAAGGTAAACTATGTATTCTCTAAATCTCTATAACCCACTTATATGACCTTCTATGCAAAGCTAGAAACTATAGTGTGTGTTATTGTGTTTTGGTGCTAACTAGAAAATAATAAAAAAATTGGAAGCAAATACTATAGGTAAACTAGTGCAAGTAAAATGAAGCTAGTGAAGTGGAGGTGGATAAACCCAAGGAAGCAAGTGCTTAGGAAAATTGATATTTCATTTGGTTGGATGTCATAATTAGTGAAGCACAAAGATAATATTTTTTATTTTTCCTTCTAAGGAGGATCCATGAGTAGGTGCAGTCATATACATGAGCAATCGGAGCAGACAGGTGCAGGTAGCTCGACTGCGTTATAGTAATTGATCCAGAGGCTAATTAAGAACAAAGAAGGGAATTATTAAGACATAAAGTCCAACCACCGCATTTAGATCTAAGGTCCCACCATGAATTAATACAACATGTATCCGTAAGATTTGGGATTTGGTTTCTATCAAACTCCGGCTATCCCTCATCATATCAATATGCAACGGTGTCAACCTTGTGCGTCTCCCAACATATGTGTGCACTTATATGTTAGTACAACAAGATCATCATAGAATATAGCATATACATGTATGCAACCAACAACAAACTATATCATAATTTCCATAAACAATTCACTACTCAAACATCAACATAGAGATACAATAGATCATGGGAAAAAATATTGTACATCATGTTTTCCAAGAGACAACAGTGAGGGATGATGGAGAGTTGTTGTAGATTGTGATGGAGATGACCCTCCCCATAGGGAAGAGACGTCGCCGACATGGAGGAGGCAACGACGTAGGGCGGCGGCTGCCCTAGGGGGCGGAGGCCCCTTGCCCCTTATTCTTCCTTGGCCATGGTGCTTGACAAGGGGTGACATCGGCAATGCCCATTGTTATAGACTTAGGGTTTTATGGAAAAGAGAGCGTTGGAGATTTCGTCGGCTGATCAGACAAATAAGAAAGTCGATCTGATTATTGAGAAAGCTCGGTTATAAAGTTGCGATCTAGCTTGCGGCTGGTTGCTGGAAAACTAAGGTGTCCTCTCCGTCGGGTCCTCCCAACCTTAATATGAGAGGTTGGGTCTTGGATCCGTAGCTAGAGAGGTTATAAGTTTATGTTTACAATACAAACTCTATGTCGGTTCCTGAATATTCCTTGGCGGATAAGGAAAGCATCTGTTTCAACGGGTGCTTCTTCGACTTCGTGGGCCATAAGCTTTTATACGCCTAGGGTAACTAATCATAAGGACCCGATAGGCCATACCCATGGCAGTGCTGATCTTTAGGGGCTTCTCCCCCTGCCAAGGAGAATTTTCGTGGCTATGGGTGGATGCCTCCAGAAATAGGGTTTCCCCTAAAAATATATAGAGGTGGAGATGCAATCTAAGCCATGGGATGGATGCCCTTTGATCCAAGGGCTCTTGAGAACCTCTAGAACCTTCCTAGGGACCCCCTTTGTCCTTTGGGAGCTCCTTGGGTCGTGACTTGGCCGAATCGAGTATGGGAAAAGTTAGAGTCAATCACGTCACAAACTCTCGGAATTTTGAAACTACGTTTTACTCTTCAGTAATCTGGGGCTAAAAGTTGCGCTTGAACTCCGATTGAGGAAAATCTTTTATCTAGGATCATCAGCGTAAAATTCTCCACAACTTCCATATTCTAGACTTTTTTTCATTTGACGCAATATTAAAGGGCTTACGTGGTAATCTTAAAAAAATTGTTCTACAGGGAGAGCTTTCAGGAACTTCGAATTTCACCATAATGACCGGTTTCTTCCATATTCGTGATATTTTCTACACAACAAAGTATAAAACAATAACTTATGCACTTTTTCAACTATTAGTAGTTAGTTCCAATAAATATAATAAAGTTGCAAGATAATGAGAATTTTGTTACAATAAACTACAAAGTTCATGGATACATTTTACATGCATCAGGCGTGACGTGGCATGTACTGATGAGCAAGCATTAAAGGCCGCTAACGGCCATGTGTCGACGTGCCTAACCTAGCCCCTTGGTCAGTTACAACTGCGCTCACTCGCACTCTCACTCCCACGCTCGCTCTCCTTGGCATGCCATGGACACGACCACTCTCGGCGGTAGAGAGGAATCTGTGGATTGAGGGTTTACAACGGTCGAACCCTCTAGCGGAGAACGAGGATTTTTGCAGCAGCTTGAACCTTCTCGCGACGAAGCAGTCGTTGTTCCCGACAGTGGTGGTAGGGTCTCTGGCCAGGGCCTAGAAGGATTCACTGGCATAGCAGAGCCACCTCCACGTCCTCTCTCAGTGGACTAGAATAAGCATTCCTCTTTCGCTCTCCTATGTAGCTACAAATTTGGGGCAATGATTTTATATGAGGGTCTATGGGTTTGGGACTAGGGTGTCTTTTAAGAGGGGGGGGGACTAAATTAAATTATTCTGCTAATTTATGTAGCTTGGATGATGATGTTCGGGGTGTTAGATTTCATTTTGAAGGCAATGATAATTTGGAAAGTATGGTAGGACAAAGTGACATCACTTATCTAACTTTGCTTGCTATGGTTGTGACCAAAGATTATGGAATTAATGATAATATGTATTATGTTAGTGTTGAGGGTAAAGGTGTGTTAGGGATGAAACTGATTAATGGCATGGCTAAGGTTCATAAAATGGTGAAGAAATATGAGGAAAAGAGATGTGTTTCCAACACTGTTGTGAAGGACAGAGGTGTTCTTTCTTAAGAAATAAACATTGCAGAATATGAGGAGATTGTTCACATATATGAAATTGGAGTGCCGGTCATTTACAGTATTTATGATGGGGTTTTATTAATTAGTGAAGAAACAGAAAAATAAAATGATGGGTATGTGAAGTTTCTATATACACAACAAAGAAATAATCCGTATAAGGGAAATAGTGGGATATCATGGATGCTACCTATGCATATCCATCCAACCATTAGATCTCTTATAGGGAGCCAAAAAAATTAGCAGCAGGAGAAGACATGTTTGCAACGGAATATTCCACCACCGTCATACCGAGAGCACATATAGTACTACTACACAACACATATTTCCAAACAATCAGCACATACATGCGTCGATGAAAGTTATAAAAAAATTACCAATCTAACCAACCATATTACCCACTACATACAAACTAGTACACCTCACTAGGATAGCATAGACTGTTTTAGCAAAGTACGGAGCAGTTCTCATATTTTTTTGAACGGGAAGCAGTTTTCATATGCACATCACATGCACCATAGAAGCTGAAAATTCTAGCAATCCAACTAACCATTTTCAACCAGCACATAAACCATACTAGTATTCTTTTTTAGGAAAAACATACTAGTATTCAAGCACAAAGCAGTTCTATATGCACATCACATGGACCATAAAAGCTGTAAAAAATTTAGCAATCCAACCAACCATTTTTTCACTAGCACATGCGACATACTAGTATCTAACCTCACTCCCACGGCCGGTGTTGGATGGAGAGAATTCATGTAGATATGTTTACTTGTTTGGATGTTGATTGTTTTGCCTACGTAGCATGCACATGTCATAGATGGGTGGAGCTAAGTAGACCTACCTAGCAGCTAGTACATGCATCTCAGCAGCACGAAGAAATTTATGCACAGAAATAAGCTGATCGGTGTGCTTGCCATGCGGCTTAGAGAACAAACAAAGGTTACACCGTAAAGTGCATGTATGTCTCTTGCTCTCTCACATCTAGACAGCTATTAGAAGTGCTCCCTATATCCAACAACATCGCATGCATACTGTGCTAGCACCGGTTGTAGCAAATCCACGTTGATATGTATAATTAGCTATGTTTGGTCGTGTATTGATTTTGCAGGTCGTATACTCGCTCCAATGAAGATGAGTCTAAATCCAAAGTTGTTCGTCCCGAAGCAACGAAGAATTTTTTTGTTTAGCACTTTCCCATCCAAGTTGATACTGACAGCTTAATTTAGGTCGGATGAAAATATGCCCTCCTGCGCCTAAGGGCAAACATTGCCCGTGGTTGGTCGCGCTTAACCCGAAAATTCAGGTTTCGACGTTATTTTGACTCTGAAATTTGCATACTATTCTCGAATTGTGATGACTTAAAAATAAAAGTTACTTGTCTCGACGTGACATGCAACTTTCATGTTGAAGACTTTTTTATTTGAGATTATCTTAAAGGAGTCATAGGAAAGGTTCCATATATCAATCTTTGAGTTTTCTCTGAGCGCTAGCATAATCAGCTATCAAGCATGATCATGCCATGACTTGATGTAATGAGCATGATGCATCTTTGTTGAACAATAATGACTCAAATGTTCATCATTCTTAATACGCTATTGGACCAAAACGATTGTCAACACTCATCGATTGATTCCCTTAGTTCTGTTTGTAGCTTCTTGTTTTATTATTCAAGCTTCTTCTTCTCCTGGTTTAGCTTGTGGTAATTCTCGGTAGCTACACAATTCCCTCTAAGCCTCTCTGTCTTTTCAGTATCATGCATCTCTCACATATGCATCAAACATTTTTTGTCCATGAGGAGGCCACTTTGGATCAACCCATTCAACTTTTGAACATACCCCACCAACCTAAATTGATATACATAATGTAAGTATTGAATCAAATAGACACATTTGTTAATTATATTGACAGTTTGTAATAAACATTGCAACAAAAATAATCCTTATACTATTTGCACAACTGAGGAACCTTGTGACCCGCTAGTTCTTTTGAAACAAACAATACTTCCTGAGTTTCTTAAAACAGGGACAAAGCTACTTGACTGGGTTTTGTTCATCCTCCATCCCTCCCAATCTAGGTCATAAGTGATCTATGTCACATAAGTTATCTTATAGGACTAAGAAATACACCTCTAATAGTCAAAATCTAGCTCGAATCCACATAAATCGAGCTCGAATTGACCGAAGTCGAAGAAATCCTAGCCTATACGAGGAGGGGAACTTACTTGCCACTCGGTGAATTCCGAGACTGCCGCTGGAGCTGCTGGACTCTCTGTCTTTCCACGAAAGCATGGATGGAGCGGTGGCAGAGCTATGCGGCGGCACGATCGCTTGTTGGCTTGAAGGAGACATCGGCAGGGAGTGAGTGAATCTGCCACGCACCGACGAGAAGTTTGTTCGAACCAAACCACGTTGACACAGGGCCGCTAACACCTGCCCATCAATATGCACCACTTCATGCCTGCAGTGGCCCTCTTGTCAAAATAGCCCTTAGGGCATGTATAGTGCTGGCCTCTTACCTCGGGCGCTTAGAAGGTTGGTTACTACATGTCGCAAGCGTCGGCAGCTTCCAAGCATAATATGTAGGCCATTTCTAGGCGTCTGGCGCTTGTGTTTTCGTCGATGCTTAAACAACTGCTAAGAATTTAACAGTTGGGATTAAGTTTAAAACGGCCAGGGGTTAAATCCCTAGCGCCTCATGTAAGCACCCGCACTGTACGTACCCTTAGAGCGTCTAAAAAATCAAATCCGTGTCTCCTGTCACGGTGTGAAATAAAGCCGGTGGCGATTTGCAAAAAAAAAATTGGAAATCAGTGGTTCTTTTATTCTTGACCTTAAATTGCGGTGTTTATTTTTTGCAATTTTGTCCCGCCTACTGGACACAAGAAAACAAGATGTGTGTAATTTCAACATCAATTCATAAGACACTACTACGCGTCCCCCGGGGGATCGGTGGTTTTCATCCCCCGGATCCCCAGCTAACCACGTGTCCACCCTTTTATCCCTACAAACCCGTTTTTGCTACAAAACAATTCCGTTTTGCTACAAATAGCCTCGCTTTTGCTACATGTAGCAGAAAATGGTTAGGTCCAGAAAAATAACAGACATACTAGATCTCGTCGGAGAGTTCGCCGGAAACCATGTAGCAAAAAAATGAACTAATGTAGCAAAATCGATTTCACCGGAGATTCGCCGGAAGATCTCGCCGGATACCTCGTAACAAGAAGTTTGCGCTATTATAGCAAAATCAGAAAACAGATGTAGCAAAATAATTATACTAATATAGCAAAAGCCGACTTCGCCGGAGACATCGCCGGAGCAAAGACTTGTAAGAAAAAAAAGAGTAAATGACACCGTGGATCATTGAACTTGTCTCACATGTGCACTTAAGTCACACATCTTAGAAATTAAACTAACCGGTCACATAACTTTCAAATGTGTGCACCCACGGTCACAAACCGGTCTGCTGGCCGGTTTTAAAAAAAATCAGTCACGTGAGGGCCAATGTAGACAAACTTTTTGCAAAAACCAACCTATATTTCTATTTTGGTGCATATCGATTCAATTAACTGCATGAATATGTTAGAAAAGTATGCACGTGTGTGAGAATCATGGAACACTAATCATAGGCACGTAATTGGTTGCAGGTTAGTCTTTTTTAGCGTAACCATGCACGTACAAATAGATTATGCTTTTAATTCTATTTAAACTTCTCTAACTATGGGAATCTATCTTCAATTTTGTTTCTTTTTAGAAAAAGGGTGAGCAGTTCAGACCACCGAAGGTAAACGGCCAAATCGTGACACTCGCTGATTTGGTTTTTAATAAACGCAACACATGAAAGACGTATGAAATTGTCTTTGCTTTTAAATAAAATGTTCATATATTTATAAAGTTGTCTATCTATTGGCAAGCTTTCGGTAATCATGCTGCCAGGTTGTTAGTTCGAATCACAAATAGCTTGTATTTTATTTTAAACACTTCTTTCATAGCTGACAAGTGGCCCTCTCATATAAAACAGTACATGATCCATATTGACAAAAAAAATATAGATGGTTGTTTTTGTGAAAAGTATGTCTACCTTGACCCACATGTTACTGGTTTTTGTTAAAAACCGACCAGCGGACCACTTTGTAACCACGGGTGCACACGATTGCAAGTTTTGTGACCGGTTAGTTTAGTTTTTAAGATGTGTGACTTAAGTGCACATACAAGACAAGTTTAGTAACCCACGGTGTCATTTACTCGAAAAAAATGCAATGTAGCAGCGCCGCTCGCCACAGGTAGCAACACCAGAAGTTGTATGTAGCAGGGCCGGTCGCCATGTGTAGCAGGGCCTCTCGCCGAAGGTAGCAGCGCTGATGACAGCAGGGTAGCAACGACTATTGCCATAGGTAGCAACACCAGAAGCCGTATGTAGCATGTTTGGTCACCGTGTGTAGCATCGCCGCGTCTAGACATAGCAATGTTGTCAATGTTGGGGAGGAGCGTAGATTCATGGGCGACACCATGGGAGGTGGCGGAGCAGACGACCTCTATGGTGCTAGGGCAGTAGCGGCTGGCGGCACCATGGAGGACCTGCAGGGAGCTAGGCAGCGGCGTGTCCTGGGGCGTCACTCCGGTGAGGTGCGGGAAGGCCCAACGCTCCGGCGAGGTACGTACAGGCGACGGTGGCACGGGCTGCAGCAGCGAAGCAGCATGGCAGAGAGAGTCGTCGGCGGCGAGTCAGCGGCGAGGGGACGCGGAGCTTGGGCAGCGGCGCATGGCAAAAAGCTTGGACGGCTGTTCATGGCGTGTTCCAGAGAGAGAGAGGCAACGAGCTAAAGTTTTCCTGGATCTACCACGTGTGTGGAGTTGTTGGACCCAGACGTGCTGCTGTGCGGAAACAAGCGACCCGAGGATCGTTTCGTTTGATCTTCGGGAAGTAGTATCATTTTCCCAATCACTTTTGCTTCGGTCCCCCCACCCCTTCCCCACTTCTTTTCAAACTTTAACAATCAAAAACTTGATACCGATTGTTTAGAGGACCATACGAACCCATGTATGGTCCTCTTAGACGTATACTCATTGTACATTATACTCATATGCCCGTGGAAGGCGAAAACTGGAAGTTATATAACAACAATAACAAAAAAATTAAATATGACATGCAAAGACGTAGATTGCGATAATGGGAGGTGGGATCAGCCAGCTGGAATATGGATTATTCCTAGTTCGACCGAGTACACATATACGAAGATATACGTGGCCTCGATATGGGTTACGACGGGTAAAAAAAATAAAACAGCCCATACAGTTTAAGTTTAGGGAGGGGGGACCGAAGCACACCTTCTGTTGGTTATTCTGGACCTCAAGACTGGGAACGACATAACTGCATTATTCTGGATCTCAAACTCGAGTACTCCTAACCATTGACCATAAGACATGTCCAAAAACTTCTTATTCTCAATCGCAAACTACCACTAGCACATAAACGACCCGCCAAGCTAGTGAGCAGCAGACGATCGACTTGGCGCATCGGGCAGACGCACGCACGGCCGGTATCTCAGAGGAACGACGCCTCCTCGCCATTGGCGAAGTACACGCCGGTCGGCCCGCCGTCCGGCAGCAGCGCCACCTTCACCACGTTGCGTGCGCCCTCCTCGGGCGTCAGCACCCCCGACCCCATGCTCATGTCCGTGTTGACGAAGCCCGGGTGCGCGCAGTTGACGCGCAGCGCCGGGTGCCTCCTCGCCAAGATCCTGGAGTAGGCGTTCATGGCGGCCTTGGCCACTTTGTACGCCGAGAACTTGGTAGGCCACCTGTGCGCCTCCAGCTCGCCGGCCTCGAAGTCTCCGAGGAACTTATCCAGCATTTCGTCCAGCCTCTCCTCGGTCAGACTGCCGATGTCGTTCAGCTCCCGTCTCACCTCCTCGCTGCCGATATGCTGCATATATATAGATCCAAAACACTTTATAAGTACATGGTTCTAGGTTAATTAGCAAGATCGATCATCGGTGAAACAGAAGTATTCCGTACTTATACCTTCAGCAGTCCATAATTGGATGAGACATTCACTATTCTCCCGTCGGAGGAAGATCGCAGCAGAGGCAGCAGGGCTTCGGTTACATGCTTGGTGCCGTAGTAATTTGTCCGCACGCTCTTCTCCGCGGCATCCATGGGCTCCCGCGCATTCTTCAGCATCCATTCAACTCTCTGGCGGAAATCCAGGCCACCGAACTGTTGGGGGCATCGGCAAATAAACTCGTTCAGTTCGGTCTGTTTGAGCAATTTCAGAACGAAGTAACCTGTAGATTTGTAGCACGATTGGCATTTGGCAACATCAAATTTAAAGATGTCACCTCGCTTGTCCGGCAGAACAGAAACAACAACAAGATGGCCTCACCTTTTCCTCGTTGGTATCGAGTTCTTGGCCGTACACCACCCCATCAACTGCGGCATTATTCACCTGCAGAATTAACAGAGTACAGCTACTGATCAGCGGTGCATAAAACCTTCGATGCAGCTACCAGCTGGAGTAGTACAAAATAAAGCGAAAGACTTGCCAGGATGTCTAGCTTGCCAAAACGGGTCTTCAAAAAACCAGCCAGTGCAGAAATACTCGAAGCGTCCGTGATCTCCAGCTGATGGAAGATGATATCGGTGATCCCTTGCCCTTTGAGCTTCTCGACGGCCTCCCCGCCCCTCGTCTCATCCCGGGCCGTCAAGACGACCGTGGCGCCGCCGCTGGATAGTTGCCGGCACACCTCGAAGCCGATCCCCTTGTTCCCGCCGGTCACGACGGCAATCCTACCAACGGCAACGATCAGGACAGTACGTAAGTTCATTCTAGCAAGGCAACGCCAAGAGGAGCTAAGCACGCGCAGGGTGATTCTCACCTCGTGGTTGGCGGCGAGCTGGGGATGGCTCCTTCCATGATTGTGCACCACGAGCTTGAACAGCACGAATGGCAAAGATCAATAGGTTGCTCAGAACGAGATACTACGATTTTCAGAGGAAGGACAGCAACAGATATATAACTACTGCAGTCGTATCATGTTCGCCTTTGTCGTGCTCGATCATCCTCCTCAGGCGCAGACATCATCCCATACGTACTTGTGTGTGTGTTGTCTCGTTTGACCGTGGCCATACCCACTGGATAGACAACTGATCGACCAATACCCGATGCCATATTTTTGACGAAGGCGTCGCAGGTCTCTAATCTCGTGTTTGGCGGCGAGCTGGGGATGGATGGGTCCTTCCATGCATGATGGCGCACCACGAGCTTGAGCAACACGATGACAGAGATCGATGGGTTGCTCAGAATCAGACACGGCTATCTGAGGAAGGAAAGCAAGAGATTTATAAATACTACTATAGTCCGATAGTATCTGGGTCGCCTTTGTGGTGCTCGTCGTCCGTCCTCGTCTGGCGCAGACATCATGCCTACGCCTAGCAGGCTAGCACCCATAGGTACATGTGTGTGTTGTTGCCTCATCATTTGACAAATGAGGCCAATATTTTAGAACGGAGGCTCATATTTGAAGAAGGCGTTTTGGTCAAATTGGCCACTACTGTCGCCTCGCTCGTTTGAAAACAACCTGCGTTGATCCGGGATAACCAATGGCAAACACTTTAAGAGACACCATGCAAGAAAAGGAGAAAGTTCCGGAGTTCCCATCTTCCGCGTGTCGATTTGAGTACATTGACAACTATTACAGCGTAGTTTCGCCTGTCTAGTATCCTGGAAGCAACCCCGGATGAAAACTACTAGTAGCACCAAACAGCTGTCCAAACTCTCTTTGGCAGAGTATCACTTGGATGCATACCAATTTTCCCCATGGCAGAAAGTTCCCACATTCTGTTACTACTTGTTACCATTTGCTGGGCTATTTGGACAACAAGGAATCAGATTACCTTTGAGAAAAAACTTGTGTTGATCTCCTCCATATGGATGCATCAACTAAAAACAACTTGCGTTGATCCGGGATAACCAATGACAATCACTTTCAGAGACATCATGCCAAAAAAAGAGAAAGTTCTGCAGTTCCCATCTTCCGCATGTCGATTTTTGAGTGCACATGTCAAACTACGACCTTTTATTGACAACTATTTTTACAGCGTTGTTTCGCCCGTCTCATATTCTGAAAGTAACTCCAGAAGAAAACGCTAACCGTATGGCGCAGTCACACAAAAGACGCCTCACCATTCCTATCAAAATAAGCGCCGGTCGGGCCATCATCAGGCAAGAGAGCAACCTTCACGGGGTTGCTAGCGCCCTCCTCCGGTGTCAATACTCCCATGTGCATTGAGATGTCAGTCTTGACATAACCAGGTGTCAGACAGTTGATGCGCATCGTAGGGTGCTTCCTGGCAAGAATCCTTGTATATGCATTGAGGGCAGCTTTGGCAACTTTGTAGGCCGATGAGCCATCCGTTGGCCACCCATGTGCCTCTATTAGGTTGGCCTTGAAATCTTCTAGGAACAAATCCAACAGCTCCTCTAGTCTCTTCTCAGTAAGGTTGTCAATGTCATCAAATTCCTTCTTTAGTTCTTCGCTGTTGAAGTTCTGCTCAAGAAGGCAACACATATTAACTCTAAAAAGAACTAGTGCACTACCCTAGCTTTCTGTACTCTGAACAGCTATGCTTTCTGACAGAAAGAACAAGAAAGTGTGAGGATGACAAACGATGCGGGTTGGAACAATAGAAACATTCAAGTATCGCACAACCACAGAAAATTGAACTTATGTTGTATGATTTTGAATGGACACATAGTCCATCTAGGAACGCCATTAAGAAATGTGATAATGAAGACACTCACCTACAGTACGTGTAATGAGGTGCTTCAGTGCTTGTTGCACCTTACAAACCAAGTTAAACAGGAATGCCTTATCCTGGTAAGCTATTTAACAGGGAGATAATGGCATCACTGGAAAAGCATAATCCAAGGCTGCATAGATACTTTTCAAAAACTTGAAACAAAACGAAGTGATGAAAAACGCTATAGCAAAATTGTTTTGGCACAAATAATGTTCAATATAACTTGTGAAATTAGTAATTTGTCTGGTCTGCTTGCAACTTGGTTAACAATACTTACTCTTAGCAGCGCAAAGCCTGATGAGACGTTGACAATTCTCCCAGAGGAGGACAGCTGAAGAAGCGGAAGTAGTGCCTCTGTGACAAGCTTTGCCCCATAGTAGTTTGTTCTCATACATTCTTTTGCTTCCTCATATGTCTCCTTTGAATTTTCTTTCATCCATTGAACTCTTTGATCCACATCCATGCTTTCGACCTATCCATGCATGGACAGGTTAAATATTATTCGACTCACTGGAGGTGCAAGTGGGTCGGGTTTCGCCAATGCATCCTAGTTCATTTGCTTGACAAAATATTCATGTTCAGTTAGTTAATAAAAACTGAATCATCAATTAAACTAGAAGTGAGGTGGCCTGATCCACTTGTAGACCCCTACTTATTTACCTAGTTCCATTCACAAATATATATATTTTGTACTTTCTTATGTAATATAGACATCATTAAAACAAGAAAAGACCTTTTAAGGGGGAAAAACACTCAGATTTATTTAACAGGTAATTGACTATAGAAACATGATGGCTGCAAAGCACAATTTTGGGATTGTCGACTTGATGGTGTATTTTATAATACTAAACTATGCTCCAGTAGTTTACAAGATACAATAATGTTTAATATATCCATGCTGCAGTTGATGAATGATTTCTACAGTCCAAATTTGTAATTTCTAAATTCATCAAGTATGACAACATCAGCATGATGTGTTTACTCATATTAAACTACGATCAAGTTGTTTCAATAAACGATTATCTTATATGTCTATGCTGAAACAGCTACAGAAACATGGAACTATTATTATGTTGATGAGTTTTCCTAATTCGCTTCCCTCACCTGTTCCTTAACTTTGGCAACCAGAACTGGATCTCGATCAACACCTGAAATCCCTGCATTGTTTATCTACAACAAACAAAGATCACAAGATCATGGTGATGAAGTAAGAAAATTCAAGAAAAAAAATAATTCTGTACTAACCCCGATGAGAAGGCAATAATCGAAACAGAACAAGTTTATGAGTATTAACAAAAGAATAAGTTTACAAGAGAGGTAAAAATATCACTTCAACCTTAACTAGAACTTCCTCTGTTAGTTTGCCAAAAAAAAGGCTTATATTAGTGAATCGGAGGGAGTACAATCCTGTTGAATTCATTTCAATGGAGCTCCTAAATTCATTTTGTAATTCAGAGAAACAATGGACTAAGTATAATTGTATTCATCTTTATATGTAATTTTAGTAAGTTGAGCTTTACAACTAAGAGTCCGAATAAAATGGATAGCTCTCTCTGACGATCGCTCAGTGGAACAGTACGAATACACAGTTGCCCAAGCCCAAATCTGCGAGGCCTTAAATTCAAATCGCAACGAAGGTATATTACATACCAGGATATCGAGCTTCCCGAACTGATCCCTGACGAAATCCGCCAGCCGGCCGACGCTGTCAGGGTCCGTGACATCCAACTGATGGAAGACGACGTCGGCTTGGCCGCCACCACCCGAGCGCCTGACGCCCTCGACCGCCTCCAGCCCCCTCGCCTCGTTCCTGGCCGTGAGCACGACCCGGAGCCCCCTGGAGGCGAGCTGCCTGCACGTCTCCAGCCCGACCCCTTTGTTCCCTCCCGTGACCAGAGCGATCCTAAAATTATTAGGCACGGCAGTGAGGCAGAAGAGCTGCGGTCAGTTTTCTGCGAACGGGGGAGGGGGAAAGGGAGGAGGCGGAGCGACCGAACCTCTTGCTCGACGGGTCCTTCGAGTTGGCCGCCGGCTCCATGTTTCCGCTGCGCCGAGTCGTCGCGGCGGGTCGAGGTCGGGGATGAGTGTGTGAGCTCTGGACGCCGGAGCCTTGGAGATGATTCATCGTGCACTCACTACTTTCCCTTTGTTCTGACTGACGAAACGGCGTCCTTGATGGGCCTGACGAGCAAGACCAAGGACCGCCACCCTTGACAAGCGGGCTGCAAGAACGGACCGAAAGAAATGGTTGAGCGGCCTACCGGCAGCTTGATGTGCTCCCAATATGTCCATTCACTTCTGAGCCTCTCGGATATTCCAAAAAAAAAACTCATTCTCTCAAAAAATAAAAATAAACTACTGGGCACGCAATCAAGTGTTTCTTCTTGGTACCCGAGATAGAGGAGATGGAGACTGTATCCACCACGTGCTGGGCGTAGCTGCAGCAGTCTCTGACTCAGGTCTGATAAACATTCCTGTTTTATGCGAGACAGGATTGTTTAACACGGCCACCCACCACATGGTAGGTCCGGTCGAGGCAGCATTCTAGTTTAACATGACCCATGCCCCTCGTGCTCCGTCTGTAGATTATCACCGAGATCTCGCGAGTTGCAGCACGCTAGACCGTACCCAATCAAGTTCACTTGCTTGAGAGAGACTGTACTGTACGTCATATCGGGGACAGCAAAAACCTGTCCGACCACGTTACCCTTGCCCGCTGGATTTCGGGCTTGCGTTCAGGGCCATCCACCTACCTGCTCCCGGTCAGCATTTTCACTTGCGCGCATGACCATCAGCATCAGCGTCTGTGACGAATCCATTGTTGGAATTTTGGCCCAAAATGTCTAGCCTATTTTCTATTTAAATAATTCCTGAAAATCCTAGAGGCCCATGTGGCCCATTCATGCAAGACAAGAGGTGGGACAAATGTTTAGTCCCACATTGCTAGTTGAGTGAAAGTTGGACCAGCTTATAAGGTGAGCTCTTCTACCACTTGGTAAAAGGATGAGAAGGAGAAGGAGAGAGTTCCACACGCGCGCTCCTCCTCCTCCTCGCTCGCCTCATCACGACGCGCGCGCGCGCCGCGGGTATCTCGCCGAGCCGAGCTTTATTTTGCCACGCATGAATGGTATATGAACAGATATACGAAGGTGAAACGATTTGCTTTGAATGGACGTTTAATACGAAGGTGAAACGTTTGCTTTGAATGGACGTTTAATACGAGTTAAATGCGCCTGTTCGTTTCATCTTCTGCACCGTCTGCCTTCTCCTCTGCGCCTATAAGAGAGAGAGGTCGCGCCTCCTCTCAGTTGCGCTGTTACACATCCCTTGCCTCGAGTTCCAGAGCACTGCGCTACTTTCATCTTCCCCATCCCGTCTTGCGGCGTGCACCGCGAGCCGGGACAGTAGGCCTCCGAGACCCCGCTGCTTCGAGTCCTGTACGGGAGAAGGGCGATAAGGTTTTTGGGGAGCGCTATCAGCGCGACTACTGGCTTCGTCACGGACTCCCTCACAGATAGCGACGTCTTCCCCGACGAGGACTTCTTCCCCGACATCAGCACCCTCTTCCTCGACGACATGGCCAATGACGGTTCCAACGCCGGCGGTTCTACTTCTGCTACTGCCGTGTACATCTTCTGTCTCAATCTTGTTCTGATTCTATCCAGAGTTTTATGCCTTGCAGTTTGTTTGGCTATATGCCTTATTTTGTATTCGCTATTAAACATGATTAGTATATTACCTATTATTCTGGTTATGTTTTATCTAGCGTTTATTATGGATAATTCGCTTGGTAAATTGCTCTATTTCTCAACAATCCAAAAACCTTATTTCAGGCAATTTGCCCCAAGTGGCTTTGTTGCTTCTATGAAGCCACCTGTGTTTGAAGGTGTGAATTACAAACGGTGGCGTGCGAGAGCAGTGCTCTGGTTTCAGACCATGAGCTGCTATAACGCCATCTATGGCGCACCTGAGGGGGAACTTAATCCCGCTCAGGAAGAGGCGTTCCAAAAACTTGATACTACTTTCAAGGCTGCCTTGATCAGCATCCTTGGCGACAATATTGTCGATTCATATCTGTCATTTAGCAATGGCAAAGATATGTGGGATGCGCTCGAGAGAAAATTTGGAGTCTCTGATGCTGGCAGTGAACTGTATGTCATGGAACAATTCTATGACTATAAGATGATTGATGACCGCTCCATTGTGGAGCAGGCTCATGAGATACAGTCACTTGCCAGGGAGTTTGAGCACTTCACTTGTGTGTTACCGGACAAGTTTGTTGCCGGAGGCATCATTGCCAAACTTCCCCAGTCATGGAGGAATTTTGCTACTTCTCTGAAGCACAAGAGACAAGAGTTCTCCGTGACGGATCTCATTGGGACTCTTGATTTGGTTAATTCATGGCATAATTCATGAGAGGACGCCTCCCTACTCACCCCAGTCAAATGGAGTAGCCGAAAGAAAGAACCGTACTCTAACAGATTTGGTTAACGCCATGTTAGACACATCGGGTCTTTCTAAGGAATGGTGGGGGGAGGCATTATTGACCGCGTGTCGTGTCCTAAACCGAGTTCCCACAAAGAACAAAGAAATTACTCCATTCGAAGAATGGGAGAAGAAAAGACTAAAACTCTCTTACTTACGTACTTGGGGTTGTTTGGCAAAGGTTAATGTACCAATCCCCAAGAAGCGCAAGCTTGGACCAAAAACCATTGATTGTGTTTTTCTGGGCTATGCTTTTCATAGCATTGGTTATAGATTCTTGATAGTAAAATCTGAAGTACCTGACATTCATGTCGGTACAATCATGGAGTCGACTGATGCGACTTTCTTTGAGCATATCTTTCCAATGAAGGATAAACCTTACTCATCAAATCCGGAGATACCTAGTTCATCTAATCAGGAATTTGCTATATTCTCTGAACCTACCATTCCGATTGAACACTCTGAAAGTCCTAAGGAGGATGATAATGAAATTCCTAAAAGGAGCAAGAGACAAAGGACTGCAAAGTCTTTTGGTGATGATTTCATTGTGTACCTTGTGGATGACACTCCCACTTCCATTTCAGAAGCTTATGCATCTCCTGATGCTGACTACTGGAAGGAAGCTGTTCATAGTGAGATGAATTCCATCTTAGCTAATGAAACATGGGAGATCACTGATCGTCCTTATGGGTGCAAACCTGTAGGATGTAAATGGGTGTTCAAGAAGAAACTAAGACCTGATGGTACTATTGAGAAGTACAAGGCAAGGCTTGTGGCCAAGGGTTATACCCAAAAGGAAGGTGAAGACTTCTTTGACACTTACTCACCTGTAGCAAGGTTGACCACCATTCGAGTACTACTTTCTCTGGCTGCCTCACACGGTCTTCTCGTTCATCAAATGGACGTTAAGACAGCTTTCCTAAATGGAGAGTTGGATGAGGAAATTTATATGGATCAACCAGATGGTTTTGTAGTAAATGGTCAAGAAAGAAAAGTGTGCAAGCTACTGAAGTCTTTATATGGTCTTAAACAAGCACCTAAGCAGTGGCACGAAAAATTTGATAAAACCTTAACCGATGCAGGCTTTGTTGTAAACGAAGCTGACAAGTGCGTATACTATCGCCATGGTGGGGGTGAGGGAGTCATCCTTTGTTTGTATGTTGATGACATACTGATTTTCGGAACCAACCTTAATGCAATTAAGGAGGTCAAAGATTTCTTATCTCGTTCCTTTGAGATGAAGGATCTGGGAGTAGCTGATGTCATCCTGAACATCAAGCTATTGAGAGATGATGATGGTGGGATTACATTGCTTCAGTCCCACTATGTGGAAAAGATCTTGAGTCGTTTCGGGTATAGCGACGTCAATTTTTCTCCTACACCGTATGATCCTAGTGTGTTGCTTCGAAAGAATCGAGGAAATGCTAGAGACCAACTAAGATACTCTCAAATCATTGGCTCGCTTATGTATTTAGCTAGTGCCACGAGACCTGACATCGCCTTTGCTGTAAGCAAACTCAGTCGATTTGTCTCAAATCCAGGAGATGATCACTGGCATGCTCTTGAAAGAGTTATGCGATATCTAAAAGGTACTGCGAGCTATGGCATACACTATACCGGGTATCCGAGGTGAAGGGGTTCGTAGCATGGAAAACAAAAAATTTCTATCGCATACAAACAAACAAGCCAAGATCTATCTACTAGATTGTAGCAACGAGTCGATGGAATAACTTACCCTCGAAGATTCCAAAGCGGTTAACGAGAGAAGATTCTCGTGGGTGATGTAGTCGTACTCTTTCCGATCTCAAGATCGCGTAGACGATCCTTCCGGCGCCACGTTCCGGCAGCGCTCCCGCAGTCGGTCACACGTTCGGTACTCGACGAAGACCTTCCTCTCCCTTGTTCCAGCAGGCAGCGGAGGTTGTAGCACTCTCCTCGCGATTCCGGCAGCACAACGGCGTGGTACCGGAAGTAGAGGGGAAATCCCGCAGGGCTTCGCCTTAAGCCGGAGCGAGTATGGTGGATTATGAGAGAGGGCTATTAGTGGTCTAGAGATTAGACACACCAATTAGAAGGCTCTAAACCGCAGGCTAAAGCAATTAGAAGCTCTAAACCAAAACGGCTCTAAACCGGAGATTAGAGGTAGAAACTTGTGTGTCTCAAGGAGGAGCCCTGCCCCTCCTTTTATAGGTGGAGGGGCTAGGCGCGCCAGGGAGGGAGGGAGTCCCTCCCCAACTCGGCCTAGGGCTGGGCGCCGGCTTGGAGGAGAGGAACTCCTCCTCCAAGTTGGTTTCAACCTCCTCTTGCTTGTTTCCCACAGTTTCCTGTTTCCCACAGTTTCCTGTTTTCCACAGTTTCCTGTTTTAGCCGTTTGACTTTCAAACTGGCAATTTGACTTTCATGTTTTTGGAACAGCAAGAACACTTAGTACATGATGCAATCATTCAATGACACATTCATGTACCTTCCCCCCCCCCCCCGGAGTGCCGGACAATCCGGAACCTTCTAGAACATTCCCGATGAAAACACCGGAATCATTCCCGAACTCCGAAACGGGACTTTCCTTATATGAATCTTATTCTCCGGACCATTCCGGATCACCTCGTGATATCCCGGATCCCATCCGAGACTCCGAACAACATTCGGTCTCTTTCTCATAATACCATAACTACTCAAAACAACGTCGAATCCTTAAGTGTGTCTCCCTACGGTTCGTGAATTATGCGGACATGATCGAGACACTTCTCCGATCAATAACCAATAGAGGAATCTGGAAATTCATATGGCTCCCACATATTTCTACGACTACTTTGCGATCGAATGAACCACTTACATACGATACCAATTTCCCTTTGTCTCACGATAGTATACTTATCCGAGGTTATGATCGTCGGTATCTCTGCATACCTAGTTCAACCTCGTTACTGATAAGTACTCTTTTCTCGTTCCCGTGATATGTGATCCCTTGTGAGCCAGTCACATGCTTGCAAGCTAATTGGATGACATTACACCGAGAGGGCCCAGAGTATATCTATCTGTCATATGGATGGACAAATCCCACTCTTGATCCATGTGTCTCAACCAATACTTTCCGAACACTCAATGCCACCTTTATAGCCACCCAGTTACGGTGTGGTGTTTGATGTCATCAAAGCATCCATCCGGTAAAGGTGATATGCATGATCTCATGGTCGAAGGAATTAGGTTACTATGTATCAGAAAGCATATAGCAATTGAACTATTGAAATGACTTGATCTTTATGCTACGCTTATCTATAGGAGTATGTCCACCATATCATTCTCCTAACGATATGATCCTGTTGTTAATAACATCTCTATGTTCATGATCAGGAAACCATGATCATATATTAACCAACAAGCTAGTTTAACAAGAGGCTTTACTAGGGACTCTTATTTTAGTTTACAAATCACACAAGTATTAATGTTTCCGGTTAATACAATTATAGCATGGTATGTAAACATTTATCATAAGTGTGAAGATATGATAATAACCACTTTATTATTGCCTCTTGGGCATATCTCCAACAGTCTCCCAGTTGCACTAGAGTCAATAATCTAGTTTCAAACCTTTGTGTATTCAACACCTATGGCTTTCCAGTGTTGTATGTACACGATTGCTAGTGGTCAACTGATCTCCGGATCTGACACTTCCAGGTCCGTGTGTAATTGCATGTCTTTGCGTCTCTACGCATCACTCATTCTCTAATGAGATGGCTTCGTACAAATTTGGTCCTTTGGTGTGACCTTTAGTTCTTTGGGGTTAAAACCATGTTGATAATATTGTCGTACAATATATCTTCATAGTATTATCCCACTGTGAACTACACCTAGTTTGATAACAAACTAGTTGACACAAATGCCCTCTTTAGCTGCTAAAATAGCAGTCATATACTTAGCCTTTTGTTGTAGTATCTGTCACAATGTCTTAACTTTGGAACTCATCCAAATCCATTATGGAACTCACTTTCCATTATATTGTGCCACCCTTAGCTTAGATTGAGATAAACTTAATTTGTACTTTGTGACAAAACTAGTATCAATGTAGTACTTTTACAATGAACTAACCATCTATTTGTCACTTCTACAAATATTATACTCTTAGTTCTTCCAAAAGATCATAAGAATATCCTTACTATTGTCCAATGATCATCTTACGAATCATTCTGGTATATGCTCACAACATTTAGAGCATAGGACATATCTGGATTTGTACATATCACAGTATGATTGATATAAATACTCTTTGTGATTTCATACATCAAGTATCAATCTATACTTGATTATTTGTTTCACATTACCAAATGTCAATACACTTGAATATATCATCAACATTGAACTCATTCAATCCTTTCTGTGTGACAAGAACCTCTCTTGTAGTTTCTATATTGAACTCATTCAATATCTTGTCTATGTACTTCTGGCACAACCATATTAGCGTCTATTGATGCCAAATATTTGGGTTTTGCCTAAGTCTTTCATCGGGATGAAATTCTTAATATGTGTTAATAAAAGATACATTATTTCCAATTAACAATATGTCTTCCACATAATGTATTAGAAACATGTCTTAGCGCTCCCACTTAATTTCTTGCAAATGCAAGCATCTTCATCGTCTCTAATGAACTTTTAAACTCTTTTAACAGTTTCATCACAGTGAAGATTCCAACTCCGCGATGCTCACTTTAACCATTGAAGTTTGCATATGCTTTTAGCATCCTTTGAATTAACAAAACCCTATGGACCGTGTTATGCACATGTCCTAGGTAACGATTCTATTAGAAGAACTTGTTTTGTTTATTCAACTACCATATAACAAATTATATGTAGTGGTTGCTACTTTAATCCGTATAGACTAAATATCACTATGAAAGATCAAATCTTGTCATAGTCAACCTTTGAACATTTTGTGAACTCTTTCCCAACATGTCGATTATTTCATAGATGTAAAACATCCATGTCTATTTATTTATAGATCCAGACACAACTGTAAGGTCTTACACCTTTCTCGAGGGTCCTTCAAGTTCAAAACTTGATTTCTCGTGTATGGAACTATCACGGATTTTATGGCTTCAAGCCATTTTACGGAGTCAGGGCCCATCATCGCTTCTTTGCATGTAGTCGGTTCATTATTCTCAAATAATGATTCAACCCTCAAATCTTGGTATTTGATTGTTTACCCGATCTACTTGTTTCAATAGGAACTTAGATCTCCGTGACCACAACCTTTGAGGTACGTGAGCCATGAGCTTTGTTGCTGCCTCCGGAACACTTTTCGGTGCTGCGCAACTCTGCACATACAGCTAAGGTTCTTTTAACCTTATCAAAGTTCTATTGTCCTCCCACTTAACTTTTCACGAAAAATTCCTTCTCAAAGAAACTTGACGTTTTAAGTGACAAACACTTTTGTCTCCGATGTTATGGAGGATTACTTAACAGTAATACAAAGACAGGTTCATCCGACTTTGGTTGCAAACATCTTTCTTATGTATAGCATACCAATGTTTAAGAAAGGACTACTTGGGTTTTATCCCAAACCATAACTTTATATGGTGTCATTTCAACGGATCATGATGGAGCTCTTTTCAGTGGAAAAACGGTAATCTCTAAAGCTTTTAATCTTTAAAATATAATGGCATTTTTATGAATTATACCTTTGATCTTACCATGTCAAACAAGGTTTAATTACATATCTCGAACGTTCCATACTCTTATGGTGTTTCGGGAAAATGCAAATCCACGGAACGATTCCTTAAATCTTAGGTATTATGCTAAACTTGTAACTCAAATATCTTATCATAAACTATTTATATTCTTGTTACAATGATTTTGCACTTCATCTTGAAAGTCCTTGAACTTTTCAAATGTTTCACACTTCATCCTTATTAAGTAAATATTCATATATTCACTCAAATTTTCGGAGAAAGCACATGAAGTTGAAATCCATCGCTCTTGACTACACATAATGGACTTCGTACAATAATATGTACAAGTTCCAATAAGCTAGTCATTCGTTCCCTTTTGGCCTATGAACGAAGTTTTAATTATCTCTAGGAAAGTTTCACAAGCGTCATTTGATCAAAAATCAAAAGACTCCAAAATTCCATCCACATGGAGTTTCTTCATGTTTTCTTTCCATTATAATTTAAACGGCGATGTCACTTCCTAAGTGATCTTTCAATCAATTTGTCTTTCGACATTTTTAGCACTAGTTTTATGGATGTGATTTCTCCAACGAGATTTATGAATCATCCATCTTTTATGGATTACAGCAATTATTTGAACAACCCTTTTGTTCTCATAATACCTGATAAAAACAAATCTTGAAGGCAAGCTTTGATGTTTAACGAGCAACACAATAACCCTTTATTTGTTCTCGATGAACATCATCACATATTCTTTTGCTAGTTACTTAGGCCATTGTAGTTCATGAATTGTGTTGTTTCGTATGACGATTCACACCAACAAATTCAGTATCAAATACTTGAGAACCACATTGTTTAATAAGCAAAGAATATAGCCATAACATGTATATCATCTATATACTTAAACTGAACAATTCTAGTCTTTTCTTTTCTGCCATATATTTATGAGATTCTCTTTCAATATTTCCTTTTCTGTTTGAAAGAATCTATCAATATCAATAGTGGAGTCATACATATGACATATAGTCCAAAGCGTGTATAATTAAATACCAATGTCTTTGGACTTGCACTTTGAAGTAGATCACCATCATCAAATGTTTGGTGTTCTTTCAAATTCCTTTATTTAGTAATCTCTTGGTGTAGTAAACATTTTACCTACATCAAATATTCATCCTTATCATGGAATCGTCCATGATCAAACTACCTTTAGCTTATAACGATGAATTACGAGTATAATGTTGCTTTCCAAAACCTTTTGGAGGATTAGAACAACAAGTGTCTACAACCCTTTGCAAATTCTCATCAAAATATGAGAACATGAACTTTGCCATATTATACTCTATCATGTTGCAACCAAAACTTCGTTTCAGATATCACAATATCTTCCACACATCATGGTTTCTGAAACAACTCTTTCAGATCCTAGATAACCTTGATATTAAGAGAATCCTTTGAATATCAAGAATCATGGAGACAAACATGATACTAATATACTAACACTTGGAATTGTTACTCTTGATTTAATACTAATTATTAAACTTTATGGAGTAACCGGAACCTACTGAAAGTTTGCAATAGGACTTTTAAACTTTAGATTAACACTTCAAAACAATACGATACCAGTTCGTAAAGTATCTAACCAGAATTCTATAGTTCTATCATCTCAATTATAACTAAGCGCAAGGTGGTAAACGGATGCCAATGACTACAACAACTATGCAAATTCACTTTGATTTAGTTTATGATAAATTGAGTTCTAATTAATAATTAAATTAATCTAGGTGAACTCACACTCAAAACAATATCCCTCACATTGTTTTAGTGATCACACGAACCAAATCCACCACATCAAAACCGATCATCACGAGAGTTGATATAGCTTCAATGGCGAACAATCAACATGTTCATCATATCTACTATATGACTCATGCTCTACCTTTCGGTAATCCGTGTTCCTGAGGCCATGTCTGTACATGCTAGGCTCGTCAAGATCAAACCTTAGTTTCTGCCTGAGCAAATCTGGCTTGCTCACGTTGTATACACTTGCAGAATCTAACACACCCGATCATCACGTGGTGCTTCGAAACAACAAGCTTTAGCAACAGTGCTAACTAAGGGTGAACACTTTATGACTTGAAATTCATGTGCATGAGGGATCATCTTATAATGCTACCGTCGTCTACTAAGCAATACAAGATGCATAAAGGATTAACATCACATGCAATTCATAATATGTGATATGATATGGCCTTTCTTCTTTGTGCTTCCGATCTCCATCTTCTAGCACGAACATGATCTCCATCATCACCGACATTGCATCAAGGTCAATGATGCTTCTCCATGGTTGTCGTCCACCGGCTTCAACTATTACAACTACTTTGAATAGACACGCGGGTCTTAACAGAATTTAAAAACAACCATATGGCTCCTGCCGGTTGCCAACTTACAATAAGGAACATTGCATACATCATATATAATCACAATCATGGCCATATCACATCACAGCACACCCCTGCAAAACAAAGTTAGACGCCTCTAATTTTCTTTGCATGTTTTACGTGGTTTGGGGCTTTCAATAAGTGTCGTTCTAACTTACGAACAAGAACCACAACATTGATACTAGTATTGTCAATCACCCGTTGTAAATTGGATCTTAACTATGCTAGGAGAAACAGGCACCCGCAAAGCCACTTATGCAATACAAGTTGCATGTCAAGCGTGGAGCAAGTCTCATGAACGATGTCATGTAAGGTTAGCCCGGGCCGCTTCATCCCAACATACCGCAAGATGCAAAGTACACAAGAAGCAATCGACAATAAAAGCATCAACGCCCACAATGACCATTGTGTTCTACTCGTGCAACAGATCTACATATAGACACGGCTCTGATACCACTGAAGGGGTTCGTAGCATGGAAAACAAAAATTTTCTATCGCATACAAACAAACAAGCCAAGATCTATCTACTAGATTGTAGCAACGAGTCGATGGAATAACTTACCCTCGAAGATTCCAAAGCGGTTAACGAGAGCAGATTCTCGTGGGTGATGTAGTCGTACTCTTTCCGATCTCAAGATCGCGTAGACGATCCTTCCGGCGCCACGTTCCGGCAGCGCTCCCGCAGTCGGTCACACGTTCGGTACTCGACGAAGACCTTCCTCTCCCTTGTTCCAGCAGGCAGCGGAGGTTGTAGCACTCTCCTCGCGATTCCGGCAGCACAACGGCGTGGTACCGGAAGTAGAGGGGAAATCCCGCAGGGCTTCGCCTTAAGCCGGAGCGAGTATGGTGGATTATGAGAGAGGGCTATTAGTGGTCTAGATATTAGACACACCAATTAGAAGGCTCTAAACCGCAGGCTAAAGCAATTAGAAGCTCTAAACCAAAACGGCTCTAAACCGGAGATTAGAGGTAGAAACTTGTGTGTCTCAAGGAGGAGCCCTGCCCCTCCTTTTATAGGTGGAGGGGCTAGGCGCGCCAGGGAGGGAGGGAGTCCCTCCCCAACTCGGCCTAGGGCTGGGCGCCGGCTTGGAGGAGAGGAACTCCTCCTCCAAGTTGGTTTCAACCTCCTCTTGCTTGTTTCCCACAGTTTTCTGTTTCCCACAGTTTCCTGTTTTCCACAGTTTCCTGTTTTAGCCGTTTGACTTTCAAACTGGCAATTTGACTTTCATGTTTTTGGAACAGCAAGAACACTTAGTACATGATGCAATCATTCAATGACACATTCATGTACCTTCCCCCCCCCCCCGGAGTGCCGGACAATCCGGAACCTTCTAGAACATTCCCGATGAAAACACCGGAATCATTCCCGAACTCCGAAACGGGACTTTCCTTATATGAATCTTATTCTCCGGACCATTCCGGATCACCTCGTGATATCCCGGATCCCATCCGAGACTCCGAACAACATTCGGTCTCTTTCTCATAATACCATAACTACTCAAAACAACGTCGAATCCTTAAGTGTGTCTCCCTACGGTTCGTGAATTATGCGGACATGATCGAGACACTTCTCCGATCAATAACCAATAGAGGAATCTGGAAATTCATATGGCTCCCACATATTTCTACGATTACTTTGCGATCGAATGAACCACTTACATACGATACCAATTTCCCTTTGTCTCACGATAATTTACTTATCCGAGGTTATGATCGTCGGTATCTCTGCATACCTAGTTCAACCTCGTTACTGATAAGTACTCTTTTCTCGTTCCCGTGATATGTGATCCCTTGTGAGCCAGTCACATGCTTGCAAGCTAATTGGATGACATTACACCGAGAGGGCCCAGAGTATATCTATCCGTCATATGGATGGACAAATCCCACTCTTGATCCATGTGTCTCAACCAATACTTTCCGAACACTCAATGCCACCTTTATAGCCACCCAGTTACGGTGTGGTGTTTGATGTCATCAAAGCATCC